>JANCRC010000002.1:2500-10002500 GCA_024362995.1 Heteromeles arbutifolia | reverse complement strand
TATGTCAGAACGTATACATCATTAATATCTCAGAATGGTAGATAGAGCTGTCAGATTTGTGTCGGTCTTAACCGACAGGAAGTATATTAAAACCGCCAGCCCTGTCTGAAAAGCGCCGCCTAATTAATATGTGTGTCAGGTTCATTAATTTAGTGTCGGTCTTAACCGACAGTAAATCTATTAAAACCGCCAGCCCTGTCTGAAAAGCGCTGCCTAATTAATATGTGTGTCAGGTTCATTAATTTTTTCGAAGCGAACGAGCGGGAAAGTTCCTGCTCAAAATTTTGCTCAGTTTGTGTCGATTAAATCTGACAGGGACGTTAATGGAAAAAATAAAAAATAAAAAACTTGTTTTGTTTTTTACCATTATAACATTTTAAATTTTACCACACAAAATGAAATATTTTAAATAAAAGTCACCACACCAAAAAAATATAAAATAAACCATGTGTTTTTTTTTTTTTTTTTTTACCATTATACCATTTTCATAGTTACCACACAAACTAAAATATTTTAAATAAAAGCCTCCACAGAAATTGAAATATAGTCTAATTAATATTTAAAAAACATAAAGTAAATAATAGAACTACTCCATTTCATCTTCTGTTAGGTCATCGTTGGCATTAACAAAACCAGGAAACTGGGTAGGCAATGGTAATGCTTCGTGAAAAGGAGTCTCTTCCACTCCAACCCTTGTCAAGTACATGATCATCCAAATCAGGTATGGCATAATCATCAAGAGCATCATTGTCCTCTAATACGTCAAACAAATCTCTCGGCTGCGTTCGAACAACAACATGCCAATCTTTTTCAATTGTGTCCTCCACATAAAATGCTTGTAATGCTTGTGAAGCTAATATGAAAGGATCCTCTTTAAATCCCAATCGATTGAAGTTTACTAAAGTAAATCCATATTGATCGGTCTTCATACCTCTTGGACTTTCACTATTAACCCATTCGCATTTAAACAAGATCACAGCTCGGCCCCTGTCTCCTGCTTCGGTAGGGCCGCAATATCTAACCTCAAACATGTCTATGACTCTACCATAACAATTCACTTGCCCAATTGCACCAGGGACATTTGCAGGTACAAAGACACCACAATTTTGATTCTTATGCTTATCGTCCACAGATTTTGTACGAAATCTAAACCCATGAATAATGTGACTTTTATATTTCGTCACAACCCTACTAGGATAATTGGCTAGCCAACGCAAGTCTTCAGATATCAAGATGTCATTAGCATGACATCTTGAATCAATCTGTAATAAGTAAAAGGATAAAAATTGACACGGCAAATATAAACACGTCATAATTAAAATGTAAAAAAAAAAGTAATAATGTAACTGTTATATGAACTCACATGTTGCTTGAACCATTCTGGAAATTCCTTCTTGCTTAGCTCCTTGATTTGTCGCACAGTTAGCCTTGCTCGACGATGTTGATTTTTTAAGAATTCCTCATGTTGCCTAGCCAATCAGGTCCAAATATGCTTAACTAATTTTTCAAAGTAAAGAAAATTGATATAACATTAAGACGTATGACTAAATGTTCTTACCTTCTAAATGGGTTGACCTCATCACAATTATTTAGAATGTATCTGTGGCACTGATCAAGAACATTTAACTCGAGCTCCACATTTTCTCCTGAACCCATATAACATCCTTTAGAGTCAAAAATTGATAACCCACCAGATACTCCACGTCCAATACCATCTTCATTTCGACCTCTACGAGTGCGATGAGACTCAACATCTCTAAGATACATGGAACAAAAGGACAAACACTCATCCACCAAATACGCTTTAGCAATAGAACCTTCAGGATGACCCTTATTACGAACATAGCGCTTCAGTGTTTGTAAAAACCTATAATTATAATACAAAACACAAATTATTATAATTGTTAATAAAAATTATCATTATAAATTAACAAATTTTATAAAGATTTGTTAATTACCGTTCAATTGGATACATCCATCTATATGGAACAGGCCCTGCAATAGCTGCTTCATCTGCCAAGTGAACTGGGAGGTGCATCATTACATCAAAAAATGCAGGCGGGAATATCTTCTCCAATTGACATAATGTCAAGGCAATTCTTGAATTTAATTGCTTGAAACCTTCCTCGGACTCCTTCTTGCTACACAATTGTCTGAAAATGGCACTTAACTCTAATAATATCATAGTAACGGATTTAGGCAAAACCGCACGTACTGCAAGGGGGAGTAACTGCTGCATTAAAACATGGCAATCATGGCTTTTCAATCCATGTATTTTTCGTTCATTCACATGCACACATCGCGACAAATTTGATGAATATCCATCGGGAACCCGAATGGTAGACAACACTTCACAAAATGCAGTTTTTTCTTCTCTTTTCAACGTGAACAATGCTGGAGGTCGAAATGTTCTATTTCCTTCCCTACGTGGATGTTGTCTATGTCTTATGTTCAAGATTTCAAGATCTGCACGTGCAACCAATCCATCCTTGGACTTTTTATCTATATCTAACAATGTTCCTACTACATTGTCACATATATTTTTTTCAATATGCATAACATCAAGATTGTGTCTAATCAACAGATGCCTCCAATAAGGTAGTTCATAAAAAATAGATTTCTTCTTCCACTGACTCTTACTACTTGTATTGCTCTCAGTTCGTTTTCTGCGTTGCCCAGCCGAAACATCTTTCTTTGGCTTCCAAAAGTAAATCTCAAAGTAGAAAGTTTTTCAAGACATTGTAAACCAGTCCACTGCCTTGGTGCACTACGATGCTCTCGCCGACCATTAAAAGATGTGGTTTGCCTTCGAAACCTATGATCAACAGGAAGAAAGCGTCGATGCCCCAAATAGGAAATCTTACGACTCGCCGGCAAGTAAATAGATTCTTTATCATGCATGCAATGTGGACAGGCTTTATATCCATGTGTACTCCATCCTGATAACATTCCATAAGCCGGAAAATCACTTATAGTCCATAAGACGGTAGCCTTCATCGTAAAAGTTTGGTTGAAATACGCATCATAAGTAAGAGTGCCCACCTCCCTCAACTCATCAATCAATGGACACATGTACACATCAATCTCTTTACCGGGACTGCGCGGTCCTGGTATTAACAGAGACAACAACAAATTCGTGTAAACTGAAAGCACCACATGCCATGTGCTATAGTCTTGCCTTATTTTTCCAAAAGGATTAAATCTATCACTGGCCAACCCTAATCGGACATTTCGAATTTCTGATCCAAACTCCGGATATAATTATCCAAATGCTTCCATGCTGGAGAATCTGAAGGATGTCTCATAAACCCATCCTTAGGACATTTAGTTGCGTGCCATCTCATATGTTCAGCCGTATGCTTCGACATATACAACCGCTGCAATCATGGTTTTAAAGGAAAATACCACATAACCTTAGCTGGGATTTTTTTTCTAGAGCCATCATCTTCATTGACATTTTTATATCTTGATTCACCACAAACTGAGCATACAGTCAACTCTGCAGTGTCTTTCCAATAGATCATGCAATTATTAGGACACGCATCAATCTTTACATACGTCAGACCCAAGTCATTTATAAGTTTTTTTGCCTTATAACAAGATTCAGGCAAACAATCTCCATCAGGCAGCATTTTTTTAATTAACTCGAGTAACGTGGTAAAGATCTCGTCCGACATTCTTGCTAAACACTTGATCTGATACAATCTTACAACCGCCTCCAATTTTTTAAATTCCTTACAACCTGGCCACAAATCTTGATCTGCCTCTTCAAGCAACTTAAAAAAAGTCTCAACCTCTTCCGGACGCCCTTCCCCAGAAAGGGGTTCAGTAGACGGCCCAACACATTCTTCCGTTAATGGTTGGACAAATACATCATTAAGAACATCATGAATACCAGTCAACCGATCTCCTGTTTCAGTAGACGGCCCAACATCTTCTTCTCCAATCCCCATACTTTGCTCTCCAATTAAAGGTTCCCCATGATATCGCCATGAAGTATCTTTGTAATCTTTATCCATATCATACAACACAAGATGTTCGACAATAGTTTTTCTAACAAAAGTATATCGATTACAACATCTTTTGCAAGGACATCTAAACTTATCGGGGCCAGCACCATTCGCAACTGCTTGATCCAAAAATAAATTAATTCCATCTGTATACGCTCCCAAATTTCGCGGTAGTGTCAACCAATTCTTTTCCATGTTTTACCACTATACAAGAGCAAATATTACGTTGAAACTAAGATGCCTACAATCTTTCAATCCCTATCATGTAGGCATAACTATTAGAAATTTCAATCCCTATCTTTCAACCTCGAACTATCACAATTGCAAATTAATTTCCAACACCTATCACAGTAAAACAAATAAAAAAAACAATAAAAGGTTAACAATAATATGTTTATCTACACTCTTGATTATTTATTAAATTTAAGTTTTGTATATCCTCATAGCAATTAGAGTGAAATATTAAATTAATTAACATAATATAGACCTATATTACTAAATATTACCAATTTATGTTAAATTAAATATTGTCAATTTAACATAAATATTTACAAATAATATTTATCTCAATTTCTTCATAACAATTTAAGTAAATATATACCTTAATTCTTTCCCACATAGAAATTTCAATCCCGATCTTTCAACCTCGAACTATCACAATTGCAATTTAATTTCCAACACCTATCACAGTAAAACAAATTAAAAATACAATAAAAGGTTAACAAAAATATGTTTATCTACACTCTTGATTATTTATTAAATTTAAGTTTTGTATATCCTCATAGCAATTAGAGTGAAATATTTAATTAATTAACATAACATATACCTATATTACCAAAATATTACCAATTTATGGTATAATAAATATTGTCAAATAATATTTATCTCAATTTCTTCATAACAATTTAAGTAAATAAAATAAACTAATAGAACACAAATATTCCTAATTTATCTTACAAATTAAATTAAAATCTCTAAATAAATAATCTTGTGTGTTAAACAAACAATTTAAACATCAAGAAGTTCAGTAATAAAACCTGAACTATTGAAGAATTCCGTCATCGTTATACTCTTTACGTGTCAGCCAACTAAATAAAGCACCTGCAAAATCAAATCAGAAAATAAAAATAAGTTACAAAGTACTTGATGAAGAAAGAAATAGAAGATGAAAAGTATAGAAGCAAAATAAATGAAAAACTTACTGTGAGATGAAGGGAAGAAAGAGATGAAGAAAGAAATAGAAGATGATTTATGGAAGCAAAAGAAATGAAGAGAAGAAAATGACTGAAGATTGAAGATTGAATGTGAGGATTGAAGATGAAGAAGAGAGATATCTGAATAAACAACAAACTGCAAAGCTTTAGGCGTAAAATAATAAAATATTTAATTTATGTCGGTTATATCCGCCAGAAATTTAAAATAATAACCGTCAGAATACTAAAATAATAAAAAAATAAATTTCTGTCGGTTATAACCGCCACCATTAACTTAAAAACCGCCATAAATTGTTAAAAATATTTAAAAAAAAAGAATTCAAAATTACTGACGGTTATTGTAATTTAATGTCGGTTAAATCCGCCAGGAAAAATCCGACAGAAATTATTGTCGGTTATATCCGACAGAAATTATATTTTATCCGACACTAAATAAATTATGTGACGGATATCTTAATCCGTCAGAATGACTTATTAACCGCCACCATCATCCGACACCTAAAGCTAATATTGTAGTAGTGTAATAAAAGTGAAAGGTGGGGTGCTATTTGTAGATGTAGAAAGTCGGCAAGTATAGCAGGAGGTGTCCAATATCATTGGATAATAAGGTATGAGAGATTAACACTTGTTAGGGTAGTAGAGTTGGCTGCCAAGTGGATAAATAGGTGTCACTTAAAGAGGATGAATGGTACACACGGAGCAACCTCAAGTTCCAATGTAATGACTATGCAAATAAGATTGGAATGAATAATTGGATGGTGTTATCTCTAACTTGCCAAAGACATCTGTTGCACTTGTGTCCTCCTAATATGAAAGCCACCAAGATAGGATATGTATGCCTATATCAACTAGTCTAAAGTTGACAACAATGGAAAGGTAAAATAGGGGGCCGGGTAGTCTCACAAGAATGAATGCATGTAAATTAAAATAATATACATTGGAAATACTATATGAAACAAAATAACTCTCTTAATACCAAATAAATAACGGGTTCTCACATTGCTGGTGAGAATAAAAGAACTTCGGCGCTATGTGCTTGGTGTTGTCTCCCTTGATGTATCCATTCTTTAACTACTCGATACATGCTGCATTGTCTTCAAAGATCATCGTAGGAAGGTCAACGACGGAAGAAAGACCACTAGTGCTTCGAATATGTTCCATGACTGCTTTCAACCAAAAGCACTCTCGCGAGGCTTAATGTAAGGCGAGACTCTCAACATGGTTCGAAGAAGTCGCAACTAACGTTTGTTTGGTACACCTTCAAGATATAGCGGTGTCTCCAACGGTAAAAACATAGCTCGTTTGAGAATGTGCCCTATGTAGGTCAGACAGATAACCAGCATATGCGTAACCAACAAGGCGGTAATCAACCCGAGGACCGAGAGGGCGGCGTGTCCTCTCGAGGATTCGTGGATGTAGAACAAGCCTAAATCCGTCGTACTCTTGAGGTAGCGGAAAATGTCGTTAACACCATTCTAGTGTCTGCGTGTAGGCGCGTTGCTGTATCTAGCCAAAAAATTAACAACGAAGGAGATGTCGGGTCTAGTACATTGAGCCAAGTACAATAAAGCACCAATTGCACTTAGGTATGGAACTTCAAGCTCCAAAATCTCTTCATCATCCTCCTTGGGACGGAAGGGATCTCGTTTAACATCTAGAGTCCGAACGACCATAGGAGTACTCGAAGGCTTCGCTTTATCCTTATTAAAACATCGCAACACCTTCTGGGTGTAGTTCGATTGATATACTAGGATTCCATCCGAACAATGCTCAATCTCCAGGCCGAGACAATATCGAGTTTTCCCAAGATATTTCATCTCAAATTCTGATTTCAAGTGAACGGTAATTTCCTCAAGCTCTGCGGAAGTTCCGATGAGGTTAATGTTGTCGACATAAACTACAACGATTGCAAATCTGGAATGTGACTTTTTAATGCACACGCATGGGCATAGTTCGTTGTTCACATAACCCTGACTTGTCAAATATTCACTCAGACGGTTATACCACATCCGCCCTGATTGCTTCAATCTGTAGAGTGATCTCCTCAATCTAATCGAGAGAGTGTTTCGTGGTTTAGAACTATTTGAACCAGTCAATGGAAGTCTTTCTGGAACTTTCATGTAAATTTTCGTATCTAAATCCTCATAGAGATATGCGGTTACCACGTCCATAAGCTGCATATTCAATTTTTTGAAAACTACTAAACTGATAAGGTAGCGGAACGTTGTGACGTCCATTACGGGGGAATACGTCTCCTCGTAATCAATCCCAGGGCGTTGAGAAAAGCCTTGCGCTACGAGGCGTGCTTTGAATCACATTATTTCCTTATTCTCATTACGATTCCTCACGAGAACCCACTTATAGCCCACGGGCTTTACTTGTGGTGGAGTATGAGCTACAGGCCCAGACACCTTATGTTTCACGAGCGAATTGAGTTCGACCTGGATTGCTTGTTTCTAGTTTGACCAATTCATTCTACATCGACATTCATCAACGAAATGTGGTTTAATGTCATCGCTAAGCATGACGTCGAAAGCAACGGTATATGTGAATGCATTATCGACAATCATCTCATTTTGATTCCAAACCTCATCTAATATTGCGTAATGGACCGAAATCTCGTGATTCTAGGGAGACTAGCATGTCTCATCTAAGACATCACCGTAATCTAGAATAACATCATGTGTTGGAACAGATGAGTAAACAATGGTCAAATTCAGACTAGGGTTACTAGTTTATGCCGTTTTCCTCTTCCGGGTTGTGAATCCTTTGAACCAAGAGGACTGGAATGCTTTAGAGTAAGAGCAGGTGATAGGCTAGCCGCCAGTATACCTTGCCGTGTGGGAGGTGCGGCCGCTCCACCCTCGGGGACGATTCGGCCTTCTACGGCGGTGTTACAACATACGTTAAGTATGTCCATCCTTCCATGTGCGTTTGCAGCGGGTATATGTGATCTCGTCACTTTTGTTAGATCAGTAAAAGCATCTGGCATGCTTTGAGCAATGCTCTGAAGATCTAGAATACATCGCACTTTAGTTTCAGACTGAGGGGTGCGGGGATCTAAATGAGACATAATGAGAGTAATCCATGACAAGTCGCGACATTCTACATGAACATTAGTGATCTTATCTCCCCCTAACGAAGAGAAGACTGTCTCATCGAAGTGACAATCCGCAAAACGTGGGGTAAATAGATTTATTGTCAAGGGCTCTAAGTAGCGAATAATGGGTGGCGAATCATAATCGACATAGATTCCCATTTTTCTCTGATGACCCATTTTGGTACGTAGTGACGGCGTTATTGGCACATAGAGTACGTACCTAAACACATGTAAATGCGAGACGTCAGGCTCGTATCTAGTTACCAACTGTAACGGTGAATAAGGTTGTGTAGCGGTGGGCCTTAAGCGGACCAACATAGCTACGTGCAATATTGCATGGCCCAGGCACATACCAGCAAATTGGTTCTCATAACCAAAGTCCGAGCTATCGCTTAAATGCGCTTTATGAAAACTTATGCCAAGCCGTTTTGGGTGTGAACATGGGGTACATGATGTTCAACATCAATCCCAACAGACATGCAATAATTGTCAAAAGTCTATGGGGTAAACTCTCTAGCATTATCCAGTCGAATCGACTTGATCGGATAATCAGAGTGGTAAGCCCTAAGCTTAAGAATTTGTGCTAGGAGTTTCGCAAATGCAGCATTGCGTGTGGACAATAAGCAGACATTTGACCATCGCATCGATGCATCAACCAACACCATGAAGTATCTAAATAGTCCGCATGTTGGTTGGTTAAGTCCACAAATATCCCCTTGAATCCTTTGATGAAATTTAGAGGGGTCGTGAATAATCTTTGTAATTAAGGGTTGAATGTTTAACTTCTCCAAGGAGCATGCTTTACAAAGTGGATGGCCGAGATAAGATTTCAAGTGATGCCCATGTGATACTTTGAGGATACAGCGCATCATATCTCGTCAGGGGTGTCCCATTTGATCATGCCAAAGCAAGATAGTGTCCTGGAACCCAGCCATAGGACCGGCCAAGTGGTGTCTCGAGGGCTCGAATGGTTGTTATGTACAACCCACTCGGGAGACCTTCCAGCTTCTTGTGAATACGCTTTCGGCCATATTTGTAAGAAGTGATACAAAGAAATTTAGAACCATTCTCTTCAGTTGTTTCAACATGATATTGATTATCTCGAATATCTCTAAAACTCAGCAATGTTCTTCCGGAATGTGGAGAATATAGTGCCTCTTTAATGGTTAATTTAGTACCATTGGACAACATTATACGGGCCTTTCTATATCATTCTATCAGGCTGGATGGGCCTGAGAGGGTTGTCAGAGGTGCATTCTTAGGTACGAAGTTAGTAAAATAGTGTTTCTCACGCAATATGGTGTGCATGGTTGCACTATCAGCCAGATAACTAACTTCCCCACTAGTCATACCTAGAAATAAATTAATTGAATCGTTCAAATGCATAAATATAATTCCATTCATTCAATTAATCAATTCGAGAAATAATATCCATAATTTAAAACAAACCAAAACCAAACAAATAATTCCAAAGTCTTAGAAAAAGTGTCCAAAAATTAAACCATAAACCTAAAAAATAGGGGGGGGGGGTTTGGCCACTCCTAATGGGTTCGGCCACTAGGGGTATAAAAACACCCTAACATGTCTTAGAAAAATAAAACTTTATTCTTCCATAAGAGCAGATGCATCATTTAAATCTGAAACCTCCAGAGTTGTAGTAGCATCGTAGGGATGTTCCACATGCACAAAGTTAGTCTCACGACGGGAATGATACTTAGCAATAGCCTCGGGGTTAGCTCAGCATACGATTGACCAATGATCCTTTGATCCACAGCGATAACACATGTCCATTTTAGTGGAATCTGATTGAACGATAGTTTTTCCTTTGTTCTTAAGGTTTGGGGCCTTAAGGGTAAGGGGTTGGCGCTTCTGGGTCAAATTTCCTCCCTTAGGCGGGCCTCTGTTCGGTGGACCTTGGGCCTGTGGTGGGCTTTGCCGCCCATTACCAGGGCCACGACGGGGTTTTCGTTGGTTGTGACTACTAGAATTGGTCGCATGCGCTTCAAGCACAGCGTTCGAGCCAGTAGGTTGAGCTTGATGATTTTCATCAAAAGCTGGTTCTGCTTTTCAGCGAGAAGTAGAGCATATATCAAATCCAAAAATTTGGTGAACTTCTGTGCCCTATATTGTTGCTGCAAGACAATATTGGTGGCATTGAAGGTCGAATAGGTCTTCTTCAGGAGATCATGTTCGGTTAAGTCCTATTTACAAAACTTGAGCAATGATCGAATTCTACAAACTTCAGAGTTGTATTCATTCACAGACATAAAGACTTGGAAGTATAAATGCTGCCAGTCGTGTCTTGCTTCAGGCAAGTAAATGTCTTTCTGGTGATCGAAACGATCCGCCCGAGCGAGCCAGATGGTACGTGGATCCTCATCTGAGAGGTACTCGATCTACAGTGCATCATGGATGTGTCTTCTGATGAAGATTATAGCAGTAACTTTCTGAGCTTCATCGACCGGTTCATCGTCAGTTGGTTCCTCATTAGTAGCTCTAAGACTCTTTGCAGTAAGATGGAGCTTCACGTCTTGAACCCACTTCAAGTAGTTTATTCCAGAGACTTCCAGAGTGGTGAAATCGAGCTTGTTCAAGTTGGACATGTCCCTAAACAGAGGGTAAAACAAAACGTGGTTAGTCATATGGAAAGCCATAGACATATATCGTAGAACATTCGGGTTCTATAAATATGTATTGGTTTAATTTAAGCATGAAAGCTACGGGTTTCATGTGGTAAGTTTTGAATGAAAACTTCGAGTTTCAAAGGCACTAAATTCTAAACTACAGGTTCGATTTAGTTATGAACGTTCAGTTCATATAGGGGTACCTGCAAGAACATAGAATGCAATATACAATAAAGTGTAGTGAATTTGTGAATTGCTTAAGGAACCCAAGTGTGAGTGCGTCGGGACCACGAAAGATGGTCAACGATTCAAATAAACGAAATAATTTATTGAATCGTTAATGACAAAAAGTGGACTTCAGGCCAATAATGTTGGATTAATTGTCAGATTAATGAACTGCTGGTCACTTTAATTAATTCAATAGATTGGACCATATATGGTCAATCGTAGAAGCAAAAATAATTATAACATTCATGTTAAAATTATAGAGAATGCCAAAAAATAACATTGGGTTCGAAAAACCATAGCCCAATCACGGTGGGCTTGGGTGCTGTGAGTAGGACGAAGTCCTAAAAGGGCATATGGGCCTCGGGTGGCTGTAGGCCACGGACCGAGAGTATGGGAAGCCCAGCAGCAAGGCTGCTGACGTTATGGGCCGAAACCGGTGCACGGGGCAAGCCCAGCCCAAGGCTGGCTTGCGGGTGGTGCAAGGAAACCCCAACAGAAGCTGGGTTTCAATTTTTGGGCCGCAGGGACAAGCCTAGCCACATAAGCTGGCTTATAGAGTCACGGGCCATGGCAAAAGCAAAGCCCAACAAGCAAAAAAACTTACTAGCAGATTGGGCCGAGACAAGGAACAAGCCCAGTAAGCTTCAGGCATGCTGGTGTGGGCTCGGGGCTTCCCGGCCCATGGTGTGATCTAATCCAGGTCGAGGCCTAGTTGCAGTTCAGCGGCAACAAGCCCAAAGGGCTGCTGTGATCGGTCCAAGGCGTCGGAACGACACCGTCCCAAGGTTTGCTCCACACAGCTGGGCTGCAGGCCAGCGTAGTGGTCCGGCGATGGTGCCACGGTGGTGGGGCAGCAGTGCCACAAAAATCCCAGTTTTTTTTCTTCGAATTCTAGGGTTAAAAACCCTACTTGCTTCTAAATTAATTTCGATGCTTTGACTCACGAATTCCACATAGCATAATTGCGTATTGCATGAACAAGTATATATATTGACAAAATATACGAACATATATACAATATATATAATTGAAAGGAAAATATAAATATAGGGGGTTCATGCATCATGGGGAATGTTTTCATGCTTCAATGTTTTTTTCAAATATCTTAATTTTTTTAGAAGAACTTGATTGGCAAAAAACAATTGAAAGCCTTTGAATTTGTAGAAGAGAGCCACCTTCTACAATCCTTCAGCTCCTTAGCTTCTGGTAAGTGCGTGCTGATAACGTGTTGTAGGCCTACTTGATTGAACTGTATAAAGGACAAAGAGGGAGAGGGACCGGCGACAACAGAGAGAAGAGAGATATGTAATTATGAGGTGTGTGTTGTATCACCCCTTTATGCCTTTATTTATAGCAGTAGGATAGGTAGAATCCTTACCCTAATAGGATTACATCTCTAATAGGAATTAAACTACAAAAGGGAATATACAAGATACTCCTAGATACACTAGGATTTACACAATCACATTCCTAATCCAATAGGACTGCAATATTAATTTATATTTTATTCGGTTAATTCAGTTCAATTTTTTGAATTTTTGAAACCGAACTAATAGTCTTTGGTTCGATTTAGCCCCAGTTTGGGGTTGAGGTGATTTTAAAAAAAGCTGCTATGAAAAAAAGCTGGGACAGTTTTTGGTGTTTGGTAAACATTCAGCTTCAGCTTTTTTTCACAGTTTTGGGTGGAAAAAAGCCAAAAACAAGAAGCTGCAAAACCCAGCTTTGAAAAACCGGCTTTTTTTCACATCTGTTTTACATAAAAGTTTACCAAACACTATAATACTGCTTTTTTTCTTTCAAAAGCACTTTTACAAAAAAGTTTACCAAACACTCTGCTGCTTTATTTCACAGCTGCTTATTCTCACAGCACAGCAGAAGCAGCTTTTTTTCAAAGCACAGCAATACCAAACCAGCCCTTAGTTTTTTAACTTCGGTTCAATTTTTTTTCGGTTTCAATTCGGTGAACGGTTTGATTTTTGTTCGTTTTTTATTTTCCTAGCCCACCCTTAAATACTCGTGGTTCTCGATCCGTCCGTCCACAAAATAAACGATAACCAAGATAAGTGAAATTACAAAACAGTTAACAAAAAGAGACTCGAGGAAAGTGAAAGTACAGAGAGAAATACAACCCCTCCTTATTACATGGATCAAGGGAGCAAACTTAATTTAAAGTTGCACATAGGAATTTATTTGGTTTGAAATTACTGGATATCTTTTGCAGATCAAGTAGTGGCGTAATCAAGAGACTTCTTCCCGTCATGCGCATTGCTAAAGAAGTTGTTCATATAATCCTCAAACACCACCTCACGGTAACGAGCAACTCCATCGCTCTCCACCACCTCAGGCAATGGCCCAATTCTTTCTGTTGGCTTTGGGATGGTAAATATTGGGACAGACACTCTTGATTGGCTGCTTGTAGTTCGCACTCTGTGTTCAGCACTTTTGTACCTTCCATTACTAAGTATCTACAACAGAACAATATCACAAGTGAACACATGGTTAAATCCATAATAATTTGAGCTTTTCTAGCCACACTTGTTTACCATAAGCAAGTGCAAGTTATTTTCTGCATGGTTAAATGAATCTCACATTCAATTTATGTTCTGATTCATTCACCACACGCGGAAGATTATGAGTAACATTTTTCATGCTAAAAATTGAAACACATTTGATAATGAATTTCTACAAGTTACCCATTTAATTGTAAGGATAAATATAACCATCTACTTGTAGTTTATGTATCTGATATTATGGTTATGGTCAAAAGACTCAAAACGAGGGTTAATAAATAACTAAACTGTATTAAAATACTTCACAAGATTTTACAAGCAAAAGCCATAATCTAATTAAATTAAATATGCACGTCGAAGAAATATTTTCCATGAAATAAATATATGCAAAGCTTAATCTTATGAATTTTGTAGCTAGGGAACTAACTTGTAACGTATCACCAATGTTGATGACCAGAGCACCAGGGACAGGAGTGATCTCAATCCATTCTCCTTTCTTTCCACCATCCATGTCTTCTTCAAGTTTCACATACAAACCTCCAATTCCATCTTGCAGCAACACAGTTAGGGTGCCCATGTCTGAGTGACGCCCGACACCAACAGTGAGCTCAGGATCAGGGCATGTTGGGTAATAATTCATGTTAACCATCCTTAACCCAATGAGTGCCTCAAGTTTTGAGTCTTCTAGTGTCACTCCAAGCTTTGCTATCAAAACTTTCACTATTTTCTTTACCATATCTGTTGAGGGTTTCAGATACTCGAGTGCAACGTCCCTGTAAATATATCATATTAATCATAGAACACTTGATCAAGTTGATATTTTAATTTGTCAATGATTGTTAGAATTTGGGTATGTATTAAGAGGCAAACATTTTATTACGAGACTATGACATATGATATGTTGTAAGACTGAATATAAACAAACAAACTATTGATTAGATAAACTGTTAGTAATTAATTTGAATGTGTAGTTCAAATTAGCAGGCAATATATATGAAAAGAATAATCAATAATATCATACTTGCATTCATTGGGCCAATAACTGAGAGCATCAGCATCACTAGTGTACACCATGCTCACATAGTCCTTCCACTCCAATGCCTTCTCCTTCTCCGGCACAAAGCTCGTCCCATACTTTACGTGAGGGCTAGGGCTCACACCTTTCCGATACGCAGCCTTCTTCTCAGGCGCTTGTCCGAAGAAATCATTAGCAGAACTTTTAAGGGATTCTAGCAACTCGAGAGGTATGCCATGGTTCAAAACTTGGAAGAACCCAAGAACCTCAGCAGCATTGGCAATGTCATTTGCCACTTGGTCATGATCAGGTCCATCCAGCTTTGACAAATCAATTGGTGGTAGCTCATGAACTGATGCATTCAGCTTCACTATGCGCTCATGTGGTGGTTGTATGTATTGCTCAGGGACTTTGGACAAGCCTAAGTCCACCATGCCCTTCACACCATTGCCATCTCGAACAACAAAGTTGAATAGTGATTTTGCATCTTCAAAACTAGGAGCCATTGATTTTTTGTGTGTATTTGATGATATAGGCGTATAACTAGATTGATGAATATTTGATGAAATGGATGGGCAAAGGGTGACATTAAATACCAGCTAGAAGGTCGATGGAATTTGGTTGTGGTTTTAATATATAAATATATTTCTCATTTGGTAATATGCTTTAGCCAACTACCAGCTGGTTGACTTAAATTTAATTTTTAGCATGCAGAAGGCAAGATTCATGGCTTTCTGAGTTTTGAGTAGGTTCGTATTTTTCTTCTTTTAAGGAAATAGAATTTCATTAAGCTAAGATACTACACGCATATCATCATTTAGAGTAGACTCTAACACCGAGGAACGTCTTCTATTCCTATTTTACAAGTATTACAGTATTAGAGAGCAAATTTAGCTAGGCTATGAGCTATTCTATTACAAATTTACGATGTCTAGGTGCACGGTTACGTTTAAACGAACATTTTTTTAGTTTCATCCACAAGGTTCACATTATGAGATAAATCCTTCTCTAATTTATCACATTTTAAGAGTATGATCCTAAAATAATGAGAATCCAACATCAATCGTCATTTTAGCCTAAGTGAAGTCGATAAAATTTCATGTTTGGAAG
This sequence comes from Heteromeles arbutifolia, assembly GCA_024362995.1. Lineage (NCBI taxonomy): Eukaryota > Viridiplantae > Streptophyta > Magnoliopsida > Rosales > Rosaceae > Heteromeles > Heteromeles arbutifolia. The sequence continues at coordinate 9,986,689 of JANCRC010000002.1, read as the reverse complement.
AAGTAATAATGTTAAGGAAAGGCCGCCTATATGGTTAATGGGTACACATTTAGTTAAATAGAGGACCATTTAAGTGTAGATATGTGTTTGTTGTGGTAGCGAGTTGTGATGATGATGGTGATGATAAATGGAGTATACATGGGCACCCATTGACCATCCCTTACCACCATTGCTTCCCCCTTGGATTATGAATTTAATATGCCGAGAAAATTGAAGCAATAGTTCTTGAACTTTGGCCCCATTAGAGCTTGGGTCCCTAGACTAAAAATCCATGAACTTGTTACAATGTGAAGCAATGGCCCTGACAAAAAATGGATGGATGTTCTAACAAAGTTAGACTAAAAGACCATTGCTCCACATTATAACAAGTTCACGGACTAATACTCATAGATTTTTAGTTCAGGAACCAAAGCTCCAATTGAGCTAAATTCAAAGACCATTGCTCCGATTACCTCTTAATATGCCGAGTCATGCTCTCCTAAGGTCCTTATTTTGAGGATCCGTAAGACCAAATGCATATTAACCACAAGATTACATTAGTTTATATCCAAAAGCTTAAAATATTTGACAACTTAATAAAACAAAGACTTCTCATTTACAAGTGAAAAAAAATATCAATAGACCGTAATACTAAGTGGCAAATTTATTCCTATATTAATTAGTTAATATACTTATAATTTCTTTTATTTATGATGATTTTTATCCTTTATTCATAGAATTATCTTATGCTTATGATAGGATTAATTATAGTAATTTAAATCCCTTTCAACTTCTTTCATGTTCCAAAACGTTTCTTATTTCTTCCTTCACGAAATCTGCTTTTTTCCCCTCCTCTCTGCTCCCAAGCATATAGATGATCAAAGATGTCCATCATCTAATTTCCATTGAAGGTTTGATTTGTAGAAATTAGCCAATCTTGTCTTCTTTATCCTTTTTTTTCTTCATGTTTTTCAATTTTTTTTCTAAAACTCTTTTTTTCTTCTTCATATTTTTCTCCCTCAGTATCATCTTTTTTATTTATCATTTTCTATGAATTTTGTTGATGTCTATATATCACTTTTTTTTTTGTTAATCTACTTCTATAATTTTTATATTACCTATATCATGGATAAATTGTATTATCTACCTATACATATCAAATATTTTTTATAATCTATCTCAAATTAATTATGTTTATCTACCTGTATCATAGGTTGTCTTTTTCAGTCTACATATACTATGGATTAATAGTGCATACACGCACACACATCATTTGTTGATGTTCTCATACAAATTAATTGTGCTTATCTTCCTGTACTATTGATTTTTGTTATAATTTACCTATATCACAAATTAATTGAATTATCTACCTACATAGAAAATGTTTTTTTCCTGTAATGAACAAATTATTTTTGTTTGTTGATTTTATATATTTTTCATTTCAACTGAAGTCGTGGTTTTATAGTCATACACATGAACTTATCTTAACTTATTTTTCTTAAATGGTGGCTTAGACGGAAGGAATTTGAAGATTCAAATTTTGAAATTTAAATTTAAGTAAATAATGCATAAATTAAGAAATTTAGAAATATCAACATTTTTACTATAAAGGACAAAATGAGAATAAGACAAGATCAATTAGACCTAAACCGGTAAGAACATGCTATTGAACTCAATATGAGATTGGCTGATCTGAGTGCTCCTAAAAAAACTCAAATTAATACATTCACATAGTTAGTATAATCATTAATTAACAATTAGATATACAATAATGACAGCTAACAATCATATATGACCGTCAATGGATGATTCATGATTGTATTAAGTACTTCAATCCTGAATTTTTTTCACTCGTAAGTGAGATGTCTTAAGTTCCATTTTTGTCAAATGCAAGTTTGAACCATATTATTGTTAGCTCATTGTGAGACTTAGTACACGCTCCCCAACCCCCTTACTTAGTGTAGATAATATCGTTTATTAAAAAAAAAATCTCAAAATTTGGTGGAAATCTTGAAGAAGAAGAGGAATTTCAGGATTTTTTTTTTTTGCTATAAATGATTATTGTGTCATCAATTTCGCAATAAAGAGGCAAAGTTATCATAAATGTAAGAGAATTTGGTTGCTTTAAGGATTCTACAACATTATTACTAGTTCATTACGAGGCCAACTTCACCCATTTCCCTCTTAGTGTAGATTTTGTTCCCCAAAAAAATAAATTGCTAAACTAATCTATCTCAAAAGATGATGGTCTATCAGGGTAAAACAATGAGTCTAAGATAATGAGCTAATCAGTTTGGTAATCAAAATTTAACTCTTTATCATATTAGGCTTAAATTAAACGGGTTGCTTCTCATATTTGTTGCAAGAGTCAAAATACTTCCAAATAATCCCCACGGTTATTTGTATACCCCCGTTAGAATTTAGTGTTACAACATACAGACGGCTTTCCGATTGTAGAGAACTTTTTTTTTTTTTTACCTTAAAATTGAATACAAGATTAAAGCACCCTATTCAATTCTCTTTGTACGAATTATTCAATGTCATCAATGAATATCGTACTTCTCTCAAACAAACAAAAAATTGAATACAAAAATTACCGTATATTGGAAGGTTTAGTTTTTTAACCGTGAAAATTATCTTTGATTTATTGATTGATAAATTATATATATGTGGTTGGTGAGGATAGTAAAATTATAATTTACACACCAAAGTCATCCACTAATGATGTTACTTGTCTGTGAATTGAAGTCTCTAGATCCTATTTACTGAATATACGGCTGGCGGGGTTTCTATTTTATTTTCTTATGTGCTGGTGAGGTTTTCACAATCTTACAACATGTATTTTTGGATTAATTAAAAATAAATAAGTATTTTACTTATACTATATTGTATATGATATTTGGATGCATGAATAATGCATGTGTACCATGAACTAGGAAGAATCAAATTGATTAGCTTGATGATGTAATTAAGCTTTCGGTGGAGTGAGACAGCAAAGGCGCAGAGGAATTGAAGGCATATGCACCACTCCCCACAGACAAAGCCTGCATGCATATATATGTGATATGTATCTATGCGATGTGATAAGGCTCTTGGATTGTACCTAAACCACCAATTACAAACTCCGAACTCTTTTTACGTTAACTATTTATTCATTTTGTTTTTGCAAGCTACTAATTTGGGAATCAAAATAATTAGGATATTAAACAACCAAGAATCCATCCACCAACCAACTTCACATTTTATCTGCCATAACATGCACCTTTAGCATTGTAATTAAATAATTCGTTTTATTTAATTTGAAACATTTAAATAGTCTGCTTTGATTTGAAAATCTATATTCTATATAATGTGATTCAACCAGACAAACGTGAATGAACCAACCACTATATTAAGAAGCTAACTACATGACCTTAATTTTTTAAATTTTGCTTGAGAAAAAACCACCGAATAATGGAACCTGTACTTCAAAGTCAAGTTGATGCGTAATATATAAATACAAAGTCAAATCCATAGAAGTCTAGATTCATCCCACAGAAGTAACCAACGAAACGCAAGAAGCTGGTTAAGATCATTGGAAAAAGATTATGAAAACTGCAACTTATTATTAATTTGTTGATCTCCAGCCTCTTTCTAGAGTCGTCGATCGACGTTATCATAACTATCATAACTCAATACCCCATATTTCTTTTCCTATTTTGGATGAAATTACATTGGGTAATTAGGGTTATTAAATCGTGCCTATAGTGTACGTGGAGAAATGTATCTTTGATCAAATTGCATTAATAGTCCCTATAGTTTACCTGAATTTTCATTTTCATCCTTATATAGTTACTTTTGTTATATTTTTGCCTTTTTAGTTTCATTATGTTTTCATTTTAGTCCAATCCGTCAACTAAAGTTGGGTTTTTCTCATTCATTTTTGTGCACGTACATATTCTCATTTGAAACACCCAACTTGAAATATTGTATTTTTACTTCATTTGACAAATTGGAGAAACAATGCTAATGGAATAAACTATATTGGGACGAAAATGCAACAAAATAAAACAACAATATGAATGGAAGGTGCAAGTTTAAGTAAACTATATGTAAGGACTACTAGTGCAAATTTAGCCATATATGCTCCCTTTACATCTATGGTCAATATATAATTGATAAAGTATTTACAAGTATTTAGTACTATCATCATTTGACGGTCATATATGCTCCTTAAATGTTATATAGCAGCACATATAATCATTAAATGATAATAATACTAAGTATCGTAGCCAAATCCACTTACTACAAATGTTAAAATATGAAACATGAACGATGGGATATCACGAGAGTGTTGAGAATAAATTCCACATTGATGGAAGGATATATCTTGCATGCACGTATAAGTAAGTTGGGCTACTCTTCATATTGTCAATTAGTTTTACGGTGAAACCTCAACTTTCTTCATGGTATCAGAGCAGGTTGTTCCACGTGTGAAGCCTAAAGACCACATATGCTCCACGTCAACTAATTTATGTTCACATGTTAGACTTGAAAGTTTGTCACACGTGAGGGGGTGTGTTGATAATGAATCTCACATGTTAGACTTGAAAGTTTGTCACACGTGAGGGGATGTGTTGATAATGAATCTCACATTGATGGAAGAGTAGTTCTTGCATGAACTTATACATAAATTAGATTACTTCCTATATTTCCAATTTGTTTTATTATAGAACCGCAACTTCCTTTAGGGAGCTCGTGTACACCCTGCCGCAGTGTGGCTCTCATCGCAAATTAAAAGCCACAAATTAGGTATGTGGCAAATCAAGTGAGATTTTCTAGTAGCGAAACACTCCATATATCATAAACCCTACCTGAATCCTGAACAATGGTCCCATATTCATTTTTATTATAACAATCTAGAACCTCATAAGAATATTTGGTGTACGTATCATTGTACCAATAATTTCTATTTTCAAAAAATGAATTTGACCCTACGTGTTAAATCAATGAAAGCTAGCTCTCCAGTTGTCATTTATCAATTATCTATATGATTATCTTGATCATTATAATTGGCTCATAATTGCTATTAACACATGTAATGCTAATTCGCTCCACTCGATGTATGTCCACCTACTCGTGCAGGTTGGCAGAACATTCCAGACTCCATAACCCAGTTCTTCAGTTCACAATCTCCCCATGAAAGCAATAAAAATGAGGAAAGTTCATCTATCCCATGGTGGGCTCGTAGTTAGATTTGTACACATACTTTTTCTATATATTATTTAAGGCTACATAAGATAATCAGCTGTATGTTTTCACAAGCGTCAAATGCAGACATCGAATTCAAAACATCAAATTTTAATTTGATAGTTGATTTGACATTTTAATATATTGTTAAATAAAAATCAAATTTTATTGCTTCATTTATGTTTTTTTAAAATAAAAATCATAAAAGTTGAGTTGTTGTTGGTTTGAAAATAAGAAAATAAGAAAATAATAAAATAATAATTAAATATGCTAGTATTTAAGGAAAGACAAGTGGAATGCCTTTAGAAATAGCAAAAATCAAATTTGAATGTAGCTTCAAATTTGACATCTTTTTGTTAATGACAGCTTGACCTTCTTTTTTATGTCATCTTTGACATCTCAGTTAAAGTACGTCATTTGTTACTGTTATATATTTATGTAGCATTTTTGACATTTCTTTTAGAGATGGTATGATTCATACTAAGTTTTGCTTAAGACTGCAGCACTAATTATTTGACTCATTCAATATATTAATTTTGAAGACCATTTAGTAGTGCAGGATTGCCGTGGAAACTAGATAAAAGACACTTGGTGTCAGAGCACTCGCTCTCACATTGATGTTACTTGCCTGGAAAAATCATTCCATATTGATAAGTTCAGCAAAGCATATTATAAGATAATCATCTTTGGCCAAAAAATTCCCACTAATCAAAGTGTTAGTTTGTGTGTTGCATTTGCAAATTTGATTCCCATCTTGTCATTCATATCTTATCAGTTGGAATTTAGTATTAGGGTTTATATTAGGAATCAAGATCCTCGCCGGATCTTCCCCTAGGGATCCCGCAATCATGTCCGTTTATTTTATATCGTGCGGTCAGTTTTTGTTAGGTACTATTTATATTTGAATTTTAAAAAATTTTAAATTTTAAATAATTTTTTACCGCACGATATACGATGAACGGATAGGATTGTGGGATCCCTAGGGAATGGATCCGGAGAGGATCCTGATTCTTATATTAGCTTTCTGTTTCACCAAATAAGTCCATGTACTGTGTGTTTATAAAAAGCTCCTGGCAATATCTTAGAATGGGTCACTAAAAAAATATTATGAGTCTATGAGGCAATTATAATTAGATTAATAGGATACACCGACCTAGTGATATAGCTATAGCTTAGTTAAGAATCAAGTTAAGATTAAGCTATACAAAGCACTATCAACATGCATAGATATATTTCTCCCATCATGATTATTATTTACGCATCCTTTCCATAAAACTTAAAACATTTAATCTGCTATTCACATTTCCAATTTGTCATCTGAATTACTTTGCGTATTTAATTACTTTACTTTCAGAATGAGTCTAGGAACATGGCATTTAGAACGCGAGAATAATATTGTCTAAAAATTATATAGTAAGAAGCCAAGCAGTAACCATACTTAAATATAATTATGAACCAATTACAGCATGAACATATCCTGAGCCATATGTCTTTTGAGGATAGGAAGGGACCCTTTCTCAACCATGAAGTGTATGTCTCATACATTTCTTGTTAGTTAACATTTTAAGTGGTAGTTGTCCAACTATTAAAATTAACGAATTTATATAGTAGGATGATGAAGGGTCGATTATGATACGATGACTCGAACTGACTGTGTATTATGCAACCAATGTCTATCTCATGCATGCAGTGACGCAGTTGTCCTTTATACTCTTTCTGATCACCTCCTCCTTGCATTAATTAGAATATACTACTATTGCATGCTTTCACCTATTTCGGAAACCAGTCGGAACTGCATTTTTGGTCTTCATCCTTGCCAAGAGTAATATTGTTAAAGGCCGCCGGAACTGGAATTTTCCAGATTACATTATATAATTGATTAAACAGTGAGGAAGTTTGATCTATTTAGAGGAACTGCACTTTCAGATTACATTGATATTGTTAGACGAACTGCACTCCATATTGATCAATTGAAGATGTAAGCCTTGGGCAAGTGGTGGCCGGATTGCCCTAGTAGTTAGGGTCTTCCTCTTCAAGTCACTGGGTTTTGAGTTCAAATCCTTCCCCTCTCTTTAGTGTAAATTAATGTAAACTATTGTTTGTAATTCGGAAAAACAAAAACGTAAGTCTTGGGAGGCAGACGTGTATATTGTCAATGCTAATAGAACACAATTATCCTTTTATTTAAAACCAAGTTATTTTGGGTGTTCTCAGCAATATATTTCCAACACTTCTATCTTTACATTTTTTTATTTTTTTAAGTGCTTTTAGTACGTGTGAGTGGCTATTATCTTTCTTTTTTATTTTTATTAATTTTGTCAAACGGTTTTAATTTTATTACTGTCAAATTCGAATAGAAACATTAACATCAGTACTCAGGATGTTGAAGAGCCAAATTTGCTTAAAATAATTTCATTGGTACAATTTTCGTTCTCTAAAAACATACATATGCAGTCATTGTATGCACCACCTTGTTGCACTTTTGAGGAGAGGAAACAAACACAAACGGATCTCAACTTGGAAGTTAGGACACTGATTTCATAAATAATTCCTTCCACCTAAATTGTTGTAGTCTTCCCCTGTTACCAACATATCCACCACCTCCTTCTTTTTTAATCTTTAAATTATAATATAACGGATTTTGTTATGCAGTTACAACATTATTTGTTATATATAACACACTTTGACACTAAATTATACATGTCAAAACTGCATAATTTTGAAGGTTTTAGAGAGATATATACACAACTCTTAACTATCGTCACATATTTCAAGTATATAAACATGCGTATTCTACATTACAATTCTCATCTTATGTACAAATAATTCAACATTACAGTTACAGTTTCAAGACATGTAAATTTGTGATTTGAAAACGTACACAAATTTCGAGATGTACCAACTAAAAGCTTTGTATAAGTGACGAGTGTTGTAATAACATTGATTTTAGTAGATTTATATTAGTTATTTGTTTGACTGTCGTAGACTCACTCACGTTCTATCTCCTCACTGCCACATTCATGACCTCCACTAGCCACCCCAGCCATAACCTCCGGACACATCCACCCACACGAAACCCACTTCCATCCTTAATTTACTTAGGCCATCTCCAACCAAAGTGTCTAGAGGGCTTGAGGGCCGAAAATAGTCCGAAAACAATCTCCAACTGAGGGTCAGGTCAAATGGCTTGTGGGCCCCACTGGACAAAAAAGGGCCAACTAGCCGGCCCAGCCAGCCCAGCCTGGAATCCCCAACGACTAGCTGACATCAGTTACCGTTGTTCTTTTTTTCTTTTTCTTTTTGGGCCAATTTTTTTTTTTAATTCTAAAAAATTCTCATTTTTTCCTATAAATACCTAAATCATTCCTCACAAAATTTTCACCATTCCTACCCCATTTCAATTCTCATATTTTCTTACCTCTTCCAAAAATATTTCCTTCAATTTTTTCAATAATTTTCAAATGGCCTCGTCTGCAATGAAAGGTAGGGCTTGGACCTGAAAAGAAGATGAAGCTCTTTGCAGGGCTTATAGATGGGTGTCGAAAGATAGTGTGAGGGGGAGATCTCAAACAAGTGAAGGTGTTTGGACTTGTGTGTCCAAAAAATATTTAGAGTTCTACGAAGGCACCACTCCACCGAATATCTGAAATCACGAGAGTTGTTCTTCAAGATGGAAGAAACATCTTCAGCCAAGTTTGAACAAATGGCATCAAGCATTGTTAGCAACCGCAACTAGACATGAAAGCGGCACTAATTACTACGACGAAGTAAGTGTTTTCATAATTTATTTTAAATATTTAATTATATTACATTTAATTTCATAAATTAATTTCCTTTAATTTTTGTAATTATATTTTCTAGGTATGCCAAGCGGAGGAATTGTATATGGAGGGCAGCTCGAAACCCTTTCAGTTTCACGGTTGTTGGGAAATTTGTAAAGGGTGGGTGTTATTTGAAGATCCACCTCAACATAGAGTAGATCCTACGCCGATGTTCAGAACTGCATCCTCAGTTGTAGATATGGATGAAGATGGATCTCCTATCATTCGACAAATAAGGGTAGAAAATTCGTCTTCGGGTGAAGGTTCCATACCTTTGGCTATCGGACGAAACAAGGCCCGAAGGTTGAAGGAAAAGGGCAAGGCAAATTATGATTACGTTGCTCAACAGAAAGTGGCGGCCTTATTGCAATTAATGGTGGAGCAAAATGCCATTGCCACGGAAAAAATGAACCGTAGTCATGAAGAACGGGCCAAACAAATACAAGAAGAGATGGATGATAAAAATATGGAAAGGAACACTTCGAAATTACACTCCAATGAGTAAGACCTATTTTGATAGGAAAAAACAAATATTATGACCCGGCAGCAGTTGTTTACCTCTGATTATACTCCTACAATGGTGGATGATGAAAATGATGTTGATCATGGATATTAAATTTAAGTTGTTGTAGTTTTTAAATTTAAGTTAATGTAGTTTTTAAATTTAATTTGTAGTTTTTAAATTTAAGTTGTTGTAGTTTTTAAATTGAAGACGGTTTTTTATGACAGGGCTAAAACGAGCCCTATGGCCCTTTGGCCCTCAGTTGGAGATGATAAGAAATATGGTCCTGCATTGTTCATTAAAATATTAATTTCTTGGAGGGCCAAATGACTAAAACGAGCTCTCTGGCCAACCTTCAGTTGGAGATGCCTTTGGCTCCCTCGACCACAACCAACCCCTACGAATCATAAATTTTGAAAAATTAAGGTGAAATCTCTTAAATTGTTTATATTATTAAGGTGGGACAAAATGAAATTGGTGTATTTAGATTTGTTCATTCAAAAATCAATTTCATACGCACGTAGACAAAGAAAACGCACATATACACCATATATCACATTAAATATAACAGAGTGACTCAAAACGCTTTTAAAATGATTAAAAGCGCTTTTGGTGGAAGAAGCACCACTCAAATGCTTTTTCAGGATTCAATTGTATTTTTATTATGGATTGGTTTCAAAAGCCCCTTCACCAAAAACGCTTTCAATCATTTCAAAACACTTCTAAACGAGTTATAAATAGTCTCCATATATATACCCTTTTTCTAATGTTGTCGCATGTCCATCTCTTGGCAACATCGGCTCCAAATACATCACTTAAAAGATAAAAAATAGGTATGAAACAAAATGACAAGAGAGCTGCTAGACCCATGCCCACAAGAATTTTTATTATTAATAACCAAAATTTAGCATTTAAATTCAAAAATATTAGTTTTTACAAAGAATTTCAAATGTATCCAAAATTCTACTTAAATATACCCAATTACCCTCAAAATTAAAACCTAACTACAACTAAAAGCCAACACCCTTTTAAATTTTATTCGTCGTTGTTCATGAAGAGGGGAGTGACAAGCGGGGATATTGCAGGCTTTGTCGAACAAGCCAAACACCATGAATCTATGTCGGCTGCACCATTATAAAACCAGAACGCATTATAAGTGCAAAAAATTGAAGTAGAAATTGATTTATTAGAATTTATGGGAGCAATCGAAACAACAATTAGATTAATACAAAAGTTTGTGTTCCCCAAATTAATATTATATATGGATAATACCATGGAACCACGTACCAGAGATTTCCATCCAAACGAAGACATGAAAATTTCTATTTTGAAAATATGCAGAAGTTGCAGGTCTATGAAATTTTCAGTAAAATATAAATACAAGAATGTATAGATGTAGGTTTTCGTCAATTAATAAATGAATTAGACAAGTTGATTTGCTCAATCTCTTTTCTTTCTTACTAGAGAAAATTGTAGCAATGATCTATCAACTTTAACTCAATTGGAGTAACGGTTCCCCAACTAAAAATTCGTGACCTTGGTCCCTAAACTCATCAAAACATGCAGTTATGGTCATTTTCGTCAACTCCATTAGAACTTCCATTAAAATGAGTCACATGTCATGCACATAAGGTTGAATCAAGGGGCAAATATGAAAAACCAAATGAGAAATTGTAGCAATAATCTTTCCAACATGACTCATTTTGACAAAATTCTGATGGAGTTGACAAAAATGACCATAGTTGCACGTTGTGATGAGTTAAGGGACCAACGGTCATGAATTTTTAGTTGAATGACCATTGCTCCAATTAAGGTAAAGTTGAGAGACAATTTCTACAATTTTCTCTTCTTTCTACTTATTGGATTGGGATATATGGAAATAATCAAAACCCTAAAAATGAAAAAGAACATGGAAAAAAATAAAAAATTAGAAAAAATCCCATCTCTGCATATGTGAATTTTACAATTATTGGGGACGAAGTGAAAAAATCCCAAAAGCTCATTTAAGTCTTTTGAAGTTCATTTTTTGCTATATATGATATTTTTTTTATAAAAACTAATATTTTTGAAATTAAAGATCAAATTTTGGCTATATTTGATAAATACTCCCCCATAAGGGCCATAACCCTATTTCCCCACCCCCATCTTATATTCTCACCCCTCATAAAAACTTTGGTTACTTGTCGTCTCGTCCTTGGCTATTACCCTAATTAACTTCCAAACTATCGGTCGTCGCTAGGGAGGATTCATTCTAATTTGATCTTTCGATCAATCAGCCTCCAGGCCATCTCTGTGTCGTGTGGACGTTCCGCTCGTGGTACACCTCGTACTTCCCGAACAGGTTCACCTGTCTAGAGTTGGAAACTCCAAAAAATATCCCAATTCTTCCTCATTTTATTCGCCGCTGATATCAACAAAGAATCTGTTGGAGCTTTGAAACGCTTTCTCCTGAAAAAATCTCAATGGTGTCGTTTGGATTCGAAATAGAAGAAGTTCGAAAATACATTTTTGAAAAATTGATCTAAAAAGATTAAGAGGAAAGTATGTTTTTTTTAAATGGATTGGTTAGGCTCTTTCCTTTTCTTCTTAATTTTATTCTAATTTTTTCAGTTTTTCTCTTCTTCCAATTTGAAGAAAGCTATTGCGTTCTCTTTGTCTACTTTATTTTTTTTTTATTCTTTTGGCTATAAAATGGTTTAGGATTAATTTTTATTAGGGCTTTAGAAGTCATTTTATAAAAAGTCAAATGTGCCATTAAATTTTTCATTTAAAAATGGGTAGGGGATAAGATTGTGGGATGGATTTAGCAGCTCTCAATAACACATGAGAACCCTAGCTATTAATTGATCTTATCATCTCACTATGGCAAGTTTTTTAATATGAAACCATAGCCAAAGACGTAAGTTTTTCTAAATATTCTAATGAAATTGAGAAGATATCAACTTTTCTATAAAAAGTATAAACAATGGAGTATTTTCTCAAATTGCTTTTGATTATTTGAACTATAAAATCATCTAATATCATGCTCTCAAAATATGTGAAAATAGATGGAAGTCAATATTATTATTTTTTAGTTTTAAATATTGCTGGAATATGCTTGAATCCAGAATGAAACCATAACAAATCTGTGTAAAAATTTCTAGTCGAGTAATATATTTAACAAATCTGTGTAAGAAGTTCCAGTCTAGTAATATATATAAAAGCTTTATATAGACGAGGTAGGAAAATACGGAAAGGGATCATCTCTGGATCCCTTCCACCTAATCTTCTTCATCAAATAATCCGGATCTTTAAAATTTGATCTAACGGCTAAAAACAGAAGCCCAATCTAAAAGTTATAATAACTTTGACCGTTTAATCAAATTTTAAAGATCCAAATTGTTTGATAAAGATGATTAGATGAAAGGGATCCGGAGAATCCTTTCCGGAAAATACATTATTGTTGTGGGGCTAAAGATCTTATCAAAAACAATGTTTTGTCCAACAAAATCTATGGGCTCTTCTTTTCTGGGACCCTCCCAAGATTTTCTGTCACTTCTCTCTATATAACCTCCGGCTCGCCTTCACCTAAAGCCCTCCCTTCCATCCCTCTCTCAATCTCAACACACACCCAGCAAAATTTGGCCAGTTAATCTACCTTCATTTTATTTTTGGTCAATCATAATATATCTTGAATTTCCTTTTTCAGTTTTTAACCAATTGGTCCCTAAAACCGTAATTGAGCTTTTAGCTCTTTTCTTTTTTTCTAACTCCAGCTGAGAAAATGGAGAGTCAGAGTGGTAGAAAACAAGGTTCTGCGTCTCCATGCGCAGCATGCAAACTTCTGCGAAGGAGATGTGCTCAGGATTGTGTTTTTGCTCCTTATTTTCCAGCTGACGAGCCCCAGAAGTTTGCCAGTGTCCACAAGGTTTTTGGTGCTAGCAATGTCAACAAGATGCTACAGGTTCAACTCTCTCTACTCTATAAGTACGTACTTGATTAGTTTGTGCAATATATACGTAGCATTATTCTTTCGGGCTTATGTGATCTTACCAGATTCATGACATACTGTTAACATCTCAATCTAAATTGTACATTCAAATAAAAGATTGTTCTACCAAAAAGGTCTAGTCAAGAGTAAGACAATATAATGCCTTTGAGGTTTCAGTGGTGAGGGAGAAAGATGAAATGTATTAGGGTTATGACAGGTTTATGGTTAAACCATTTCAATGTAATTTCAAATTGTGCGGTAAGATACCATTTCTCTTATTGTGCACATTGAAGTAAAGAATAGATGGAATTACGGCTTTGGATGGTTATAGTACACTTCTAATTAACATAAATTAAGGCAGTACTATTACCCCAATCAAATACTTTTGTGAAATTATTTTGAGAATGCTTTGAGGAATGCTATGTTTGGGTAAGAGATTTCTAAGTCTGAGGGATTAGAAATGCCTTCATAAGCATCAGACGGCAAATCCTTACTTGGGAGGAGTCGATTACAAAATCCATCTTACATGTCTTATTCACAAAGGACATTTTTAATCATTCCTATCTAACATTTTATGATCCATTCCTTGATAACTTGACTCTATTTCCTTGGGACTTCTGGAAATTCCTCACTTAAATCTTGCCAGTTTCTCTTCAAGGCCGTCAACTCTAAATGAAAGAAAGTGACTTGGGAAGGACATTGCAACATGTCTTGTCTTAGTTAATTTCTTTTTCTTGTCATTAGAACAATTGTAGCAAGGATGTGGGGCGAGTTGAGGGTTAAATTGGAGTAATATACCCAAAAGGCATAAAACATACTAAGATTCAGTTTTAGGAGATAAAAACAATGTTTGAGTTGTTGGCCATAGATTACATGAGGTGGTTACTTCTAGCTCTCATCTCAGCTGAAAGAGATGGCTTTATTAAGTTATGATCCACGCCATTTAATGTTTAAAAGCATCCACATCACACTTCATCAGATCCTTTGTTGTTATAAAATCTAAACATATATATGTATATGTATGTGTATGTGACTCGACCCGCGCGCATGAAAAAAGCACTTTGATTCTATCTTTTGTTGGTGTCTTATAATGATGAAACCCATATTATAGGTAGCTAGCATATGGCAAGGAAAAAACATACATGCCTTAGTTTGTCCAACGGAAAAGAAACAAAAAGGAAAAGTAGTCATTCTAACAAAGAACTAAATTATCTCTAAAAACTAATTGATAAGATGTTGGCTAATTGATACCACAGTTGGAAAGTAGGGTCTTATGAAACAATTTTCTTCTTTCACTCAAAAGAAAAAATGAAAATGATGATGTAGACCACGCATGTTGTAAGGATCGTCGTGTAACCCTTGTAAACATTTCCCTACTTGTGAGCTTTTGCAATATTAAACAATTTCTCAGCAGTTAAACTAGTTGATTTTTCAATGCATCTAGAAATATAGAGTAGTGCTACACCTACTATTTAGTTGTACCATCACTTGTATCATTTCTCTAATAGAAGGCCCACCAACACATGCATGTCTCATCTTTATCAAAGAGATGGTACAAATATATGGTAAATATAGATGATACAAATAGATGGTAAAAATAAATAGTAAGTATAGCATTACTCTTTTGAGAAACATATGTATACATTTGACACATCCCAAACTAAATAGCCATGTAGGCCATGAGTCAAACTGTGCTAGCCAATATCGTGTGGTTACGAAGCCATAAATAAAATAATTAATATGTGACAATTAAAATTTTCATGTTCAATTCTACTAAAAATCCAGCAGAATCTCCCCTACAAATACAATAATACCAAATAAAATCTTGCAGGAAAAACAAAGTTAAAACTCAACTTCCCCCGAAGGGCACACCAAAGGGTTTATCCCTTTTATTACCTGTCACATAAGTTCATAGCACAGAAGTAGTAAAGCAACAACATACACAAGTAGTCATGCAATGTGCAAGAGTAACCGTAAATTCGTTTATCAAAAGACAGAGAGTATGATCACCCTACTTTGTAAGAGAGTGTACGACTACTCCAACTAGGTCTCATGAGAGGCAAAAACAAAGTGTGAGGGAATCATAATTAATCATCAAGGCAAAAACTTGTATAGTTTAAAACTACGTACTAGTATCTACTACGTAATAGTTGAAAAAGACATGTTAGTCACAAATCAAAAATCATACTTGAGGAACTACAATATTAACAACATTTACTAGTGCGAGTAAATGCATGTGTACACGGCGTCTAACTTTGTAATACTAGCATTCACTGACTATATATCACACTAGCGTCTACTAGTGAATCTATCATCTACTAGAAATTTAACATATGCAAATATTATACTGTCGTAGATAAACTATACTCTATGTTTAACAGACTATATGTTGAAAATAAATACAATATAAATATAAATAACATTTTAATATCATCTAATCATCGCAATCCAAAATCTAGTCTCATCTAAGACTAATATCAAAGGCATGCAAGTTTTGTTAAAACATGTTCGTCAAAATATTTAAGAAGAGATCTACTTTCAAAGATTCAGATCAATCCTCCTCAACATGTGGCTTCTCTTTGTACCTGTATCAATATATTGGCTCCATCCAAGGAAAAATCTAATTTTGGTGGGTTGTGTTGCTATTCATGCTATTATTTTATTTGAATCTTTATCAAACAAATTGATACTTTGCTACTATTTTAGGACGAAAAATATTCAAAAAAGCTAAAAGTATGTTCTTCCATTTCTTTCCCCCACCTTTATCCGGTTATTGTGGTTAAATACAGTTGAAAACCGCCTATCGTTATTTACATTTTCAATATCCCAACCTATTTCTCAAATAACTTTAGAGTCAAATGCTACATAAAGATGCTCCAAATTTCCAAAAGGAAAAGGAAATTCGGCTGTCAGCGTAAGTATTCTATTGGCCATTTTGCTTTATTATGGCTAGATAAAGACAAAATAGATATTAGATATCATATAGTCCAAAAAAGATGTTGATCCCCACGTTAGTATAAGTAAAAGTTCTTGAACATTGTAAGGTTTCAATAAAATATAAAATATAAATATTACACTACCATGATGTCACGATGACATCTATTAATTTAAACTGGTACAATGCCATGGCTGTTGATCTCATTCATCACATTACATCCTTATTTTAGACGCTTTAGCAAGTCAAACCATACATAAAAGATTAAAGATAAAAATTAGGGTTACAAAACCAAATCAAATAAAAGTTAAAACTAAATGATATATTAAAGATAATAGTTAGTAACTATTATTATAATATATATATATATATATATATATATATATATATATATATATAAAATAGTTGGTTTTGGATATCAATA
The DNA here is from genome assembly GCA_024362995.1 of Heteromeles arbutifolia. Lineage (NCBI taxonomy): Eukaryota > Viridiplantae > Streptophyta > Magnoliopsida > Rosales > Rosaceae > Heteromeles > Heteromeles arbutifolia. The sequence continues at coordinate 9,969,829 of JANCRC010000002.1, read as the reverse complement.
CCATACCAAATATCTTTGGTTCGACATCATAACTGTTTGGCACAAATAATTAGCACAAAATTAGTATGATAATGTTATGGGTAAGGTAAAATGACAAAAAATTATTAAGTGTCTCGTACAAACCGGTTGGAGTGTGAAAATAACTTTCATGGTCGATCACTTAATCCACAAAATCAGGCCAGTGATATGGCTTAGAGGACTTTAACTTTTTCATCGTCAAACTTTATATTTCCCAATAAGATCAGATCAATTCTTCTTCTTTTCTTTTTTCATTTTCTCAAGTGCTTGTCTACACAAATATTATTATTTCATAGAAAGAGCTAGGGCTTGCGGCACAATAAGGAAAATTAGGGTTTGTAAGGGGATAAGGTGTGGCACAGGAAAGAAACCTAGGCTTTAGAAAAGAACTGGTACCATGTAGAAATATTGATTTGAATTGATTGATTGATCTCAGAAGGTAATGAACTCCTTTATACATACATCACAGGCCTTAGACTTCAAAGATTCTTGGAAAATAGAAAAGCTAAATTTACATCTAATTACAATACTTATGAAAAAAAAAATACTAACTAGGGTTTTATTCTATCACGTCTACTTTACCATTATTAAATGAAGTTTCAATGGGTATTACTTAGGAATTACCCGAGCACCAACGCAGTGATGCGGTGAGTTCCATGGTGTATGAAGCAAATGCACGAGTCCGGGATCCTGTGTACGGTTGTGTTGGAGCAATATCATCTTTACAACAACAAATCGACGCACTCCAAACCCAATTGGCCATTGCACAAGCTGAAGTGGTGCACATGAGAAGGGGCCAAATCCCTACTACCATTACTACTGCTTCAACGACTACTTGCTCACCAGACCAAAAGATGGCACCTGATAATTCTCATCATCACCATTATCATCGCAGTCATCAGACGGCTACCACCAAGTCCTTTTTTTCCATGGACATGGCGGCCGATCAGGCCAATATGGGAGAGTCTTTGTGGTCATGCTAGCTCTACCTACTTGAATTTGCATGCCTCTGTGCCACTTTGATTAGTTAATCTGTTTTGCTATAATATTTTATATGTCTGCTAGCTTCTCTTTAGTTATAGTACGTACCTCTTTTTTTTCTCTTTTACTTTGTTATGTAGTGCATTTCTCTATCTACTTGACCGGGGATGCGATGATGCTTAATTAGTTGACCATATTGTAAATATGTCTAAACTTTGTAAGTATGAGCTTTTACTTAAAATATTGTTAATATTGTAGAGCAAAAAATAATCACAAACATGTGGATTTATGGGTTAAAAGGACAAAATTACCCTCGAAGCTTACCGGGATTCCTAGTGGACAATCAATCATCAACCAAGTCAAAAGTGCCCAAAATAGGTAACAAATTCAAAATTATTTCATCCATCCTCATCCTATATTCTCCACAAGGTAATTATTTCATAACCTCCAAAACATTCCTTACAAATTATGATTAATTGGTTAATTAATGGATTTATTACCTAATTAATCCATTAATTGCCAATTAAATCACCAATTACACTCAAAAAATACCTAAGAGGCCGGCCACCCTCTCTCCCAAGGGGACCGGCCATGCTCTATATATTCAACCTCATCTTCTCTAAAAAGCGAAGTTCTACACTCTTGCAAAACCTCCAAAAACTCTCTATACATTTTTCTCTCTAAATTCTAACTTTGGCATCGGAGGTTCTTCGGCCAAAGCCCCCCCCCCAATTCATCTTGGGCGCGTGAGGCTTTTAGCCTTGACCTAATGCGTTAATTGTTTTGTAGGTGCAATTTTGTCCCAGAATAAAAAGGCGAAAATTTGTATCCACAAATATATATGGTGAAATTCTTGATGTGATGAATACTACAATTTAGTTTGTGTTATATGATGTTACGTTGTATATAGTTCACTTGTGTTATAAAATATCTATCATTTATCAAAAATACAACTTAAAATATTAATATGAACGTTGTCAATACCTATATCATATATAGTACCTGAAATTGATATAACTTCAAGTGACAGTACCCTAGAATTCGATTTTATTATGAGGTTGTTGACTGCCTTTTTAAGCACTATCATATATTATTATACTTTATTTTAGGGTTAAAAGTTAGTAATTAATTTATCACTGCAGATATAAACCATCTTGTAACAATTAATTAAGTCATAGTAGGATACGGGGTAGTTTCACACCCTCTATGATCATATATTACTGCTAGCAATATGAAATATGATGACCTAGCTTAGTTAACTAATCCCTTGTTTAATATTAGTAAGGAAGCATAAAACTGTATTTTCTGACGTGGGTTTGATGTGTGTATATATATTGTTGGTTTCTAGCTATTGTAGCCTGATACAAATCAATTAACGCTCTTTATATCATCCCACTGCTTAAATTAATGTTTTCACTAAATTATGAAAAGAACATCACAAACTAAATCTCCAAATGAGAAAACAGTGCTCAAATTAATATAGACGTGGAAGCAAAAATCTCCGCACAATATAAATTAAAGGAGAGATTCTCTTTTTTTTGGAGACTTATGCCTAGTTCTCGTCAGAGGCGGCGTTAAGGAGGAGTGAAAGATGCAATCGCACATGGCCCCTAAATTTGAAGGGCTCCCAAAAAATTTTGGTATCTTATATTTACATGTAATAATGTTATAAGTTAAAAATATACATTTATTAACACTTTGAAATCTTATAGTGTACTTTTTATGAGTGTAAATTTTTTTTCTTTCTAAATATAAAAATTTGGAGTGCACAATGAGATAATATGAGTGACAATAACAACACCTTAAAAAAATATTTTTTTTTCAATTTTATTATATAATAATGCTATATATTTAATTATATAATAATGCTATATAATCAAGTGAAACTTTAAAGTTAAAGTTTTTGAATCTTTTTTTTTTCTTTACTTGGTTGCTTAAGATTGAATTGTTTTTTATTATTTAGTGAATGTCATGTTTGTAACTCTTTTTACTTACTTAATGATTTGTAAACTTACAATCAGTGAATTCTAAATGTTGTTTTGATTTAAATTATTATTTTCCAGTACCAATATATTGTCCTACTTTTTAAAAAATAACAACTATCTTAAAAATGGGGAATTTTATAAATTTCGCACAGGATCCCAAAAATCTCAGAGACGGCCCTGGTTCTCGTAGTGTCAGGCCATCTCCAACCGAAGGATCCAGAGGGCCGAAAATAGCCTGAAAACCGTCTCCAACCGAGGGCTAGGCCAGAGGGCTCTGGAATCTGGGAGGGCCCCACGGAATCGGAGAGGGCTGGCTTTTTTTTTTTTAATGTTTTGTTATTCCTGTCGGTTATAACCGATAGAAATAATATATATATATATATATATATATATATTATTAGTGTCGGTTATAACCGACACCAATGGCAATGTAATATAATAACAATTTGAATAGTGTCGGTTATAACTGACACTAATAGTAATTTGAATTCCAACGGCTAGCCAATCACTAGCCGTTGTATTCAATTTTTTTTAATTTTTTTTTATGAATTTATCTATAACTTTTAATTTACAAAATTTGTTTCAAATTTTTTTAAATTCTATTTTTTTCCTATATCTTATATTTTACAAAATTGGGTTCATATTGTTTTCATATAACTTCTATTTTACAAAATTTGTTTCATATTTTTTTCAAATTCCATTTTTTTCCTATAACTTCTATTTCACAAAATTTGTTTCATATTTTTTTTAAATTCTATTTTTTTCCTAAAACTTCCTAAGCCATTATACTACATTAAATTAAATTAAGTAACATGAAACAACATTAAACAATATGAAACAACATTAAATAACATTAACCAACATAAAACTTAAACATTTAAGTTGTAGTTTTTAAATAATAAATTATATTTGGCCCTATGGCCCTTTGGCCCTCGGTTGTAGACGGTTTTTTTGTGACAGGGCTAAAACGAGCCCTCTGGCCCTTTGGCCCGCGGTTGGAGACGAAGACAAATATGGCCATGTACTGTTCATTAAAATATTAATATTTTGGAGAATCTTGGAGGGCCAGAGGGCTCAAACGAGCCCTCTGGCCAGCCATCGGTTGGAGATAGCCTCACTAATTTATTAAATGTTTGTCATGTGTTAAAAAATTATTCACCATTAATAAATGTTTGTCATGTGGCGCCATCAATTATAGGAGAGTATCTCTTGTAGAAAAATGTCATTTATGTAAGTAAGCACACACATAGTTATGCGTATGCTCAATAAGGATTAGTCATGACAAAATGAAATTACATATCTATGTTACAGCGGCCAATAAGTCCCTCTGCTGCATCACATTTTGAGCATGAAAATGATCGGGTTCGGTGGATAACTAAGCAACAATCCGGTTGTTCTGGCCCAACTGCACTCATCAGTCCATATCCAAGTCCAGTTACCTGCTAGTTTCTACAGTTGATTTCTTTTTCTTTCGGATTTCTGATGGATCCCCTCAACTGCTCGTATTTAATGGACAAGAAAGCTTCCAATCAGTCAAGTGGATCGGTCCAAAACAGAGAAAGAAAACACACGTCAGGTTTTTGATAGGGTATTTCAACATCACTATATTCAATTGTCATGCATCTAATTCAGTTCATCAAAGAATAGGGAAAAACGGATTTGTTCGAGCAATCAGATCATACATAGGTTGTACATGTGTTTTTTTTTTCCGCGGGGGGGGGGGGGGGGGGGGGGGGGGTAGTGGTGTTTGGGGGGTTTCTCTACCTAAAGAGACAAACCACATTCGGCCAGTTGAGACTTTGATGCTTCAAGTATCATATTGACTAGAGAGTTGAACAAAAACACCCGTGGGGGGGGGGGGGGGGGGGGGGGGGGTGGTGTGGGTAGTGGTGTTTGGAGGGTTTCTCTACCTAAAGAGACAAACCACATTCGGCCAGTTGAGACTTTGATGCTTCAAGTATCATATTGACTAGAGAGTTGAACAAAAACACCCGTATATAATGTTCAAACCAATTTTAAAATCTCTAAACTATTTAAGTTTGATGTCATTTCTCCCCTCTCTCAAAATTACTTCTCCTAAGCTACTAGTCGCTTAATATATAACCTAGAAACTAAACGGATTTACATTTCACATATTCATTAATCCCAATAGTCCCTCCTCCTAGACCAACACCTTCTAAGAGTCCAATAGGGTGTGCACTCATAATTAGGCAAGTTGGGAGGACGTTGAGGGGACAAAATAATGACAAATATTGAAAAATGCCCTTCAGATAAAACATCTTTGATAGACTTCACTATTTAAGAACCAAGTATAATGAGCATTTGTAGGCTTTATTATTCAGTATCTTAAAGTTCAATTTTGTTTCTGTGTAACTGGGATATCACAATCATATCCTTATAAGAATCTACATTGACTAAGGACAGTGAAATACAAATACAAGGCACATATATATGTTCTATTTCTGTCATCATTTGGCTCCACAAATTCTGCATGAACTTGTGGCCTCAAGTTCAGATTATATTTTGAGTACATACCAAAATTGGTCAACTAATACATTGTTCCTGCAATCCCACGGACCTGAGATTGCAGCTGCTGCAATTGTGGCCTCTTGCTAATCTTGTGGGTCATCCATGGTGGCTATGTTGGCCATTATCACCGACACATCTTTCTGAATAGTGTTGAGATTGAGCTAAGTCTGGACGTAATTCAGCAACCCCACTGCAATAGTTTAACAATTTCATTGATTCTATATATTGGCGTCAACCCACTAATATTACTCTTTAGCCTTCCCTCCCCTTCAAGGGGCAGAGAACGGTTTTGATCAGTTTTCATGTATATATAGTATTTGATTTGTACCAAGCCACCCATTAGTTTGTGGATTAATCAAAATTGTAAAATTGTAAGAGCTTCACAGTATGTAGTTGTTATTCGATGCACGAGATTTCCACCATAGAATATAAAGTTTTTCTATGTTGTGGTTAGTCGCATATTATTAAATACAAATATGTTGTTGATATGCGTTAATATATATGGTTAATGTCATTGATATATATGGTTAATGTCCCTCAACTTTAATGCAATTGGAGTAATGGTCCATCAACTACAAATCCATAACCATTGGTCCCTTAACTCATCAAAATGTCCATGTATGATCATTTTCTTTAACTCCGTCAGAATTCCGTCAAAATAAGTCATGTTGGAAGGATCATTGCTACAATTGGGTTAAAGTTGAGGGACCATTACTCCAATTGCGTTAAACTTGAGGGACCATTGCTACAATTTTGCTCATTTGGTTTTCCATTTTTGCCCATTGATTCAGTCTCACGTGCATGACACGTAACTCATTTTGACGGAAGGTCTAACAGAGTTAACAAAAAGGACCATAGTTGCAAGTATTGATGAGTTAAGGGATCGATAGTCACAGATTTTTAGTTGAAAGACCATTGCTCCAATTGAGTTAAAGTTAAGAGATCATTTCTACAATTTCTTCTATCATCATATGCGTGTTTGTTGAGATCATCAATATATTATCAGCAAATGCAATTACCTATAATTGACATTCATTTCCCATAAAAAAAAATTTGGTCAAACATTTCCCATAAAAAATTTGAACTGCTAATGTGAATACTTTGAGAAATCATGAATTTGTCACTACATTCAAACCCCCAGGGGAGTTGTATGATATCGAAATGGGGTCACCTAATCAACATGATGACATTGGTGTGACTTTGGGAGGGTACCTAGCTAGTGGTTTCTTACGAATGTAAGAATGCTTACTTGTGACACCCCATTTTCCTTTTCTTTACTTATCCCCGTTTCCTTTCTGAGACAAAGAAGTGAAGTGTAAACAAAGTAGCCGAAAATACTCAAATTTTTTCTCCTATATATGTTGCCTTGTCATGGTCATGTTGACTCAAAATATGTTGAGAAAAAAAAAAAAAAAAAAAAAAAAAAAAGGGCCTAAAACTTGAATCGTTATAACAAAATTTCCGAAGGAGTTAGCCTTGCTGCTTTGCTTTCCTTGTTTGACTTGGCATGCCTTTCGATGCCAGGGCCAAGCAATGATCCCCTTCGAGTCAACCCATATCTAAATGGAGGGAGAGATACCAAAAAAACTATAACATGTAAAGTCTGTTTTTTTGTTTTGTTTTTTTTTTTTTTAGCAAATGATATTATCTACACTAAGGGAGGGAGTGTGTTTCACAATGAGCTAACAATAATGTGGTTCAAATTCGTCTTTGACGAGAATTGAACCTAAAACCTTTCACTTACAAGTGAAGAGGAATACCACTAAATCGTAATAATAAATGACATGTAAAGTCTGTTTTATTACCACTCAATAATTTTGGGAGAAAGAGAAAATGGTACAAAATCTTTTTACAAGATTCAAAATATAAGGAGTAGAGATTGAAATCATTTTGATTTTGGAGTTTGTGCATTTATTAAAATATAAATAAAAGAATCATTTCACTTCTTCACTTTTTTATATTTTACTTATACGTAAAGAATCGAAAAAGTGCAACTTTCCCTTAAAAATAAGGAATTGGATCGGCTAGGGGGCACTTGTTGTTCTAATTCTCTTTCCTTAATTACTTCTCCTATCTTTAAGTTTTTTCGATTCCTTCATTCTTTTTTTCATTTTTTATTAAGTAATTAAGAAAATAAATATAAAAAAGATTAAGAAAATAAAGGATTTGTCTGCTTGCTTACTAAAAAGCCCAAGAATTGAAACGCTACGAATCATTTAAAACTATTTATTTTTTATTTTAGGAATTGTTATTGACACTTCAAAAATCTTATTCTACACTTCAAACTTTCTATATTTGGAAAGAAAAATACACTTGTGAGGAGTGTAGAATGAGATTTTTGGAATGCTAATAACACTTCCCTTTATTTTTAGTTTTTATTTTTGTGTTTGATATAGGGTGAAAATACATGAGATTTTGGAGGAATGAAGTATATATGGTGGTGGGAAGGAAGGGAATAAATAAAGAATAAACAAAAACAAAAATGTTGAAAGTGAACATATTAAAATTATTTTGGTTTTTTTATTCTCATTTTGTGTCTCATTCTCTTCATCCATTTATTATGCATTTTCACGCAATCCTTCCTCCAACTCTTATGTATCTCTGGTTTTTCTCATGTGATGAAGACTACAAACTCAAGATGAAATGGTTATCAAGAAGCTAGTAACTCAATTAGTTAAAATCATTCTTCCTTGCATTGGATATCCCAAGTTCGAATCTTCCTCCTCCAGTATCACGTATATAAAAAATAAAAATAAAAAAATAAAAAGATGGTTACCAAACGAGTTCTAAGAGGTTAGGCTTGAAGCTTACATATTGACTAACTCAATAATTGAAAGCTTTAATTAGTCCAAACCAAGATGCCTTACGAAATTGGTGTGTGCGTGTATGTATGTATTTGAGGAACAATGATGAAATTCAATTAAAAAAAAAACCCCAAATAAATGAATTTGGATGAGCTCAACAACCCCAAATACTGGAGGGTTCATATGTTTCTTGACTCCATTATGGTGCAGATTGAAGTGTTTTCCTAGATTTGGAAAGGTTCTCATCTGTTTAGGTTTTGATTTTTTTCAGATATGCTATGATTCTATGAACGAGTGTTCAATCTTGAGAGACCTCCACATGACTTGGAGCTTACCCTACCTTTCCCTCAGCTCCTACCTTCTCTGTAGCATTGAATACGGATCGGGCTGAGGCCTTGGCCCAGATTCATCCCTAATGAGTCGAGGCTTAGCAGTGCTTTGCACGACCCATTAAACAACACGAAAATAAAAAGTTTCGAAATAACCTGTTAACGATTCATTTCTTCTTAGGTTACTTGTTAAGAACCTATTAACAAGCTGTGTCGTTATCGGGTCACTTGTTAAGATTTCGATAATATATAGTTTGCTGGATCTAAACGTTGGACATGATAATTTTTTGCATGATTCGTTAACCCCACACGAAATGACACAGCCTATTAACAAACCGGATCATTGTCGAGTCACCTGTTAAGAACTTGTTACAATAATGGATATGACAGAGCACGACCTGTTAAGATAACATGTATAACATGAAAACGGGACAAACGCTTGTCAGGTCTAAATGACCCATGAGTCCATTTGGTTGCGGTAGGCAATATCCAAACGGCTTGCCTGTCAGGTCCATCATAGGCTAAGATGACATGGCCCACATGGGTGACCAGTGGCGAAGCCACGTGAGGGCTAGGAGTGGCGGCCGCCACTCCCCTCGTCGGGAAACACCATTGCAGAGCTGGGTTCGCCACTCCCCTCCTCGTCGGAAAACCCACTGGTTCATCTTCTGTTTGTGTTGTTGGGTGATCTGTTCTACTGCGCGCATCAGCAGCAGATAGACAATTTTTTTTTTGGAAGCAGGTTGCGATGGGATCGATCAAGGGCTTCGACTTCGAGTTTGCAGATTTGCCATGGCAAGGGTAATGGTAGGAGAAGCGGCAATGGAAATGGTGGCTCGAAGCTCTGTGAAGAAATACCCGGACTGGCGTTGAAATCGAGCAGAGACACCACCTCACCCACCGCCGACGAAGCGGCGATGCTTTTCTTTTCGGCTTCTTCGACTTCCTGGAAAGAGAATTTTCAGTTTGTTTCTAGGGAAAATTGGGATGGAAATTTGGAATTTGATCTTTCATTATGATTTGGGGTCAATTGTTTTGTGTTTTACAAGAACCGAGGGGACTCTACCCCTGGTTTTAATTTACTTTTTATTATTTATTTGTTAACTTATTAAAAGTTAACTGAGTTATGTTATAGTTAAGTGGTAGTACATGTGTCAAATAAATAAAGAAGGGGACATAAATGAGACACCACTTTCAGTACAGCAGATCCGGAGCCACTGACTACTGACAAAACCCAATAATATAAAGACATCTTTCATTTTAAAACACCCACTATTCTAGTAACCAAACACCAGCCTAAACTCATAACTGAAAACCAAACTCCAGTTTTGCGGATTTCCGCAACCCAATTTCACCGAGCTCATATCTAGACGCTAGCAAGGGATTGAAATTGAAGTTACCAGAGAAAATAGGGAATATGAGTGGTTTGGACTCTAGAGTGAGAGTAGTTCGCCAGAGAAGAAAAGGAGTGGGGTTGCTGGATGAAGAAGGGTTAAGGAGGAAGACAGAGCGTTTGGTTAGGAGAATGAGAAGTGTTTGATTAAGTTTCACTTAACAAGTGGAATAATTTTATTAGGCCACATAAGTGGCCAGCCTATTTGGGTACTCCCTACTGAGTACTCAAGTATTATCCTTGGGAAAATATTAAATAGACCAATGTTATAATGTTATTAGGCTACCTGTTATAGTGAGTAAATTGGGTATTGATTAGTTAATACTCAAGCATTGTCCTCTTTTTTTTCTCTTCTAACCCCACTTTTTTTGTGGTTTGTTAATCCATTTCTCTTTATTATTATTTATTATTCTTGTATGTATTTTTCCCCTCTTTTTAAGACCCCTAGCGTATTTATCTTAAACTCTCACATTATCTATAAATATTGTACTAATTTTTAAAAAATAATGTCAATATTGTTTAATACTTAATTTACGATAAAAGAAATATATTTAAATCCATCTAGACTCCTGCTTAAATCTTGTCTAGGCGCCTAGCTGCTAGGTCCCAGTCCATTGCCTGACTAGCACTTAACGTTTTTTTAGAATCTAATCCTAACCAATTTAAGCTTCTTACATGACTTTGATATTACCGCTTATAACCGCTTTGGTGAAGAGACTGTATTTTGTTATGAATATTGACTCAAAACTTTGCACTGTCCAATGTAAAAGCAACCGCTTCGATTGAAATTTTGCACTCTTTTGAATTTCGCCCCTCCCCTTGACAAATTCTGGCTTCGCCACTGTGACCTGACCTGCGATCCAACCTGGTAAGAAATGGCTAACTCGACCTGATGGGAAGAAATGGCATCTCGGCCTTGTCTTGAAATCTACAGGCATCAAATGCTCATCGAACCAGACCTAAAACCAGTGATTATCTCAACTCGGCCTCGGGTCTTATTTTTTTTTTTGGAAACTGGGCGACACTATATATATAAATACGACACTAGTACTATCGTCGGAGTCTGTCGGGAGAAAGGAGTGGCATGCCCTTCTTCTTGGTGTATTATCTCATACCTCGAATTTGTGGCCAATTGTCGACTGTTGGGTTCTAGATACGACACTAGTACTATTGTGCGCTGGAGATGCTCATATTTTCTTCTAAATAAGTTGAGATTAGCGTTGATTTTTCCTCTCTGCTTATGCCTTGTATTTTATATTCGTTGTTTATTCTGTATTTGGGAGAGATGATTATTGTCTTAAGTTTATGAGTGTACCAAGATATGAGCTCATGTTAAAAGTTGTATGAATACCACAATGTGAGCTCGTGTTAAAAGTTAGCAAATCAACAACACTACATGAAAAGCGACAGCTTTTACAGCTACATTTTGACTTTTTGTTTTGCTTTTAGCAATAGCTACTTCATTAATAATCACGTTTGCTCCATTATTGTTCTTTTTTCTTGTATGTATTGGCTTTCTTATGGCAAATCATGCACCAACATCTACTGAAAAGAGTTTTTTGTATTAATGTTGATTAAGAAGATTTATTATTATTTAGAGCAACTCCAGCGTTGCTGGTTGCTCAGGGGACAGTGGAGAGGAAAGAGCCCGAGGCCCTGTGAAGTCGGTCCAGCGTTGGAGGAGCCCGAGCAACGGTGGAGGCCCGAGCAACGGGCCTGTGAACTGCTGCCAGCCCGAGAGCCCGATGGGTGTGACGCCAGCGCTGGCGTCTGCCCCTTTTTTTATTTTTTTCTGTCAGTATATACGTGTTCTTGAAATGCAGTATATCGTTGAATGACCCTTTCATTGTAACGTCCATCCCTTTCTAATGGCTCATGTTGCATGGGCTCATCGGTGGCGTCATGAGCACAATATATACGTGTTCTTGAATTGTTCATTGTGTCTGGCTCATATTCATCAACGGCTTCATAATCGTACTCATCTTCCACAATCATGTTGTGAAGAATGATGCACGTCATCATGATGGAGCGAAGCGACTCTACATCAAACAATCTGGCAGCACCCCTAACGATCGCCCAATGAGCTTGGAGGATACCGAAACAACGCTCCACATCCTTCCTGCACCCCTCTTGACAGCTTGCAAAATGTTTTTCCTTTTCACTTCGCGGACGTGGCACTGTTTTGACAAATGTTGACCACCTTGGGTAAATACCGTCAGCTAGGTAGTATGACCCGTCGTACATACGTCCGTTCACCTCATACGTGACTTTTGGTGCCTTTCCTTGCAGGACATCGTTGAACACTGGGGATTGGGCAAGGACGTTGAGGTCATTTTGAGCTCCCGGAACCCCGAAAAAGGCGTGCCAAATCCATGTATCAAAAGATGCCACCGCCTCCAAAATAATACTTTTTGCTCCTTTTCTGTCTCCATAAGCGCCTTGCCATGCACTTGGACAATTTTTCCACGTCCAATGCATACAATCAATGCTCCCAATCATCCTAGGAAAACCTCGCATCTCGGCCTTCTTCAGAAGCCTTTCCAAGTCCATGTGAGTAGGTTGCCGGAGGTACTCTGCGGTGTAGATAGATTTAATTGCTCCGCAAAACCTCATCAGGGACTCAAGAATGGTTGATTTCCCCATCCTCGCTATCTCATCCACTTGGTCTGCAGATGCTTCATACGCAAGCATCCGCAGCGCAGCAATAAGTTTTTGTTGGGGAAGAAGACCCATAGCACCACAAGCATCCTTCTTTTGCACAAAGTAAGAATCATGGTTGCAAACATCAGTCATGATTCTGTTAAACAAATGTCGTTCCATTCTAAAACGACGTATGAAGTACGTATCAGGAAATGCACTGTTGTGGACAAAGTAATCGTCCAACAGCTCTTCACCCCGTCGTTGCCTGCTTCTATCAAGGCTTCTGGAACGGCTGGGCATGCAGATCTGACCCACAACTTGGATGACTCGACGAGGATGTGAGGCTCTGGCCATTCTTGCTTCGTCATCTCTCCTTCTACGCTCGTCATCCTCTTCCCTCTTATTTCGGGCCACTTGGAGATTGAACATTCTTTCAGATTGGTTAAACAATTCTTCCTCTTGCTGATCGATTTCCCACATCATCTTTGATGAAGAAGAAGACATTGTAAAAAGGAAGCATAAACTATGAATAATTATACAGATTTTGGTGATGAAGGAAGCAGAAACTATGAATAATGATAGAGATCTTGAGAAAATTGGTGTGAGATTTGTGAGGCTGGATGGTGGATTATATGGACGATTCAGAAATGATTGGCTTGTAGATAGGGCCACGTGGCATGCCGTCATTCGTTAAAAATCTGATCGAAATCTGTCCTCAAAGATTATGAAAAGATAACAACATGTGGCACGATGACATTGGATAAAAATCTTATCGAAATCGATCTCCAATAATTATCTTTTCGGATAATGACACGTGGCGCAACGAGAACGATTTAAAATCTGATTGAAATCTATCGTCAAAGATTCTGAAAAGATAACGACACGTGGCACGATGACATTGGATAAAAATCTTATCGAAATCCATCGCTAAATATTGTTTTTTTTATAAAACGACACGTGGCGCAACGAGAACGATTTAAAAAATCTTATCCGAAATTACAAATAATTTTATTTTGTATTATTTAAACAAACAAAAAAAAAAAATATTTTATTGTCTATTGCCAGGGGGAGGGCTCCAGGGGTGGAGATGCAAATGGCAATTACTGTTCATTAATGGCAATTACTATTCATTAAAGGCAGTTACTGTTCAATAGGGTGGATTGAATAGTGGATTGCCAGGGGGGAGGGCTCCAAGGGTGGAGTTGCTCTTAGTTACCACAGAATAATTAAAAAACAATTATCATACAACCATACTAATTCATTCGTGATTTAAAGTATACTAATTAAAAGAAGGGGCATTTAGATCTATGTCCAAAAAATTCAGCTACTTTTGGATTGAGTCCAGTTAGATGTCCTTACTAGTTTAGGTCTAATTGATCTCATCTTATTCCCATTTTGCCCTTTATAGTAAAAATAAATATATATTTAAATTTCCTAATTTATGCATTATTTACTCAAATTTGAATGTCAAAATTTGAATCTTCAAATTCCTTAGTCTAGCCACTATTTAAGGAAAAAAATTTAAAAGTAAGTTCATGTGTATGACTATAAACCCACGACTTAAGTTGAATGAATGATATATAAAAAACTTATGAACAAAAACTTGTGATATAGGTAGACTATGAACAAAAACCTGTAATATAAGCAATGAACAAAAACCTATGTATAGGTAGATAAATACTTTTAATTTGAATTAGAATATCAAGAAATAATGTGTGTGTGCACTATTAACCCATGGTATAAGGTAGACATAACAAGATAACCTATGACATAGGTAGATAAACACAATTAACTTGAGATAGATTATCAATAATGTGTGATAGGTAGATAATACAATTTATCCATGATACAGGTAGTATAAAACACACAGAGGTAGATTAGAAAAAAAATGTGATATATATACCAAGAAGATCCATATAGAAAATGATGAATAAAAAGATGATGCTGAGGGAGTAAAACACGAAGAGGAAAGAAAGAGTTTTAGAATAGAAAAAAAAAAAGAACAGAGAAACATGAAAAAAAAAGAAGAATTAAAGCATACAAGATTGGCTAAATTCTACAAATCAAACCAACAATAGAAATTTGAGGTTGGACATTTTGATCATCTATGCTTGGGAGCAGGGAGGAGGGAAAAAAAGAAGATATTGTGAGGGATGAGAAGGAGACATCGTGAGGGAGAAAGAGAAGTAGAATGTAGGAAACGTTTTGGAGGATGAAAGAATATTAAAGAGATTTAAATTCCTATACTTAATCCGATCATTAAGCATAAGATAATCCTATGAATAAGGATTAAAAATCATCATAAATAAAAAAATTAATAATTTATTAATTACTTAATTAGTCAATTTAGGGATAAATTTGGCAGGAGAATAAAAATAAGCTGATATGTACAATGAGTCATTGGACCTAAGTCAATAATCAAGCAAAATTGGACTATACCTCATAAAGGCTCACAAAATTGAACTCATATCAAATTTTTCCTTAAAAGAATATATATCATACAAATAAAATTGTGACTACTTACTGAAAAATTGTGTCGTCAAGTATGTGCCCTCACTTTCCATGCATAAGAACGCATCTTAATCATTTTGCGGCGGTGCAAACGCAAGTTGGCCTAACAAAGTGCCGTGCTATCATTATATTTCATTTTTTCCCAGATCGATAAGAGTATGACTAACACAGCTAGAGCTAATGACCAGAAGCCCTATATAAGGTGAACGTGATCATACATTTTGAGATTTGGTGGGGAATATTAATTATCATGAAAATAACGGCACTAGGAAAAACTCGAACTAGGTGAAGTTGACAGTTATCAGGAAGTGATTGAAGGCTGGAATCAATAGTACTACTACTTTTCCACAATAGCAGAGTAAAACATTTAGGGAATGTTATTTTATCAAACTACATTATGCATGGTAACAAAAAATACTTATGCTGCAGACTGCGAATTGGACTATTAACTTTGACATGTTACCTCAACCTCAAGTGCATGCAAAAAGTGATTGAAATCATGGATCCTTGAAATGAATCACAGAATTCACCGTTTTTCACCAAGAATTGAAGACAAGGCAATCTAGGGTTTTAGAGAGAACATACAGAGAAAGATGAAAGACTGAATTCTCATTTTCAACAACTTATTATCATAACTACAACTGTACAGGCTACGCTTATATACTATAGGAGCTAATCATCCGCGAGCTAAACATAATTAACTAACTGATCATGAAAATTGTCCTAACTACTATATATAATTATATATCTTAACTAAGCACAAGCAATGAGATCCGAGCTAGTATACTTTAGAACAAGATAGAATCTGGAAGGGAATTCTGTCATACTTTAACATACCTCTCCTGCTTCACAAACAAGCCTTGTTGATGATGGACTTGTAAGCTTAGGAAATAAGAAAGGGATCCAAGATCCTTCGAAATCAAACTTGTTTCCCATTGTAGAAATCAGAGAGTTAATTGTATCAGTGTTGGTGATTGTGAATCATCGACATAGAAAAGGAAATAAATTTGCTTGATGATGTTTAACAAACAAGGTCGAATCTAAATTTGATTGAAGAAAATCGACGGCTCAGTAAATAACCTTTCCATGACGTTTATAAGGCAGAATCTGAATTTGGTTGAAGACATCCAAAATCAAGGAGCCGTTTGATAACTATTTCGTTTTTATTTTCAGTAGTTTAAAAATGAGTTTTCTATTTTAAAAAAAGTGTTAAAAAAAACTAAAAACTAAAAATAAAATGGTTATCAAACGTCCACTAAGTAAATAACCAAATTGGGTTGACTTGCCATATACATGTAACATGTTTAGTTTACAGACCAAGTTGAGTTGATTTGCATCCACAAAACCTGGTGGCTCTCCACAAAGACGTCCTCAGTGAATAGCATGTAATCATTCTTCTCTCAATTTACCAAATTCTAGGGTTACGATATTGAGAGATTCCACAAATTAATGCCCCCAAGTCAACTAATCTATTCGAGAGTTCGAGTATATTAAAGATTAGTCAAACTCCAAGTCATCATCCGAACGAATTATATTACTTGTTTGATTAATTAGTCACGCACAGGGGTGAGATCTACCATGCATACAGGCTACAGCAGTCGATTCCTTTTTCTTTTTTTTTTAATTTAATTTAATTCATTATTAGAGCCTGTGGAGTGTGTGGGGCATACATGCATACTGAAGAATATTTATCCATAGTAAAGAGGAATTAGAAACCTTAATCATATTAAGGTTAATCAAATTATTGTGCACACTCTCTCGTACACGTACGCATTGTTCTGATCCCACGCACTAGAACAACTTTTCATAGCCATGAAAGAATATAATGTCAATGTCCTGGATTGTCTAAAAGTATCAAATTAATGATGGAAATTGTCTTAACTACCTGTACGTATATACTAGAACTCAATGAGAAACTTTGAGCTTTAATATATCGATCGACCAATTAATTTTACAAATATTAGCTAGTTAATTAGAGCGTACAATTCTTCGATTAATACGAAATTCCATCTTCGATCAAATTACTGGTTACTATAACATTGAAATGGCAGCTAGCTAGCTAGGTTTGACCATGTCAACCAGCTGTGACATAAGGGAAGTACATTAGACTTGCCATAGCCTCTTGCAGCCAATCATCATCGTCATATTTCATCTGAATATCAACGAGTAAATGGTAATTAGTTATTGAAAATTAAAAATGATAACTAATTATTGTATGTGTGGGTTAATTTGCATGCATGCATGCACCAATTAAGATATTTCATTTGCCTCTGGAGAAATGTTATAAATTATATATTAAGAACCCTACCTGGACTGTACCGCTACTACAATACAGTTCTGATCGCTGATCTTTGCAGGTTTGAATATTGTTCTCAGTCTTTTCTTGTGCCATTTCCTCATGATGATCAGTGTTCCTTGCAAATCTCCCACGAACTCGGACCCTTCTATCAGCTAGAGTTTTGCGGCAAGCATACTGTAGTTGCACATAAAATTAGTAACGAATTCCTAATATATATATATATATGCGCACAGGTTGTGTTGTTAAACTGTTTATATTGTCAAATTATTGTAAATGTAACCCATTAATTAAGTTCTTTTGTCTCATTTTGTGATTTAGATTCACCATCTAATAATGTGATATCCATGTTTAAATTTTAAATCGTTGTACCTTAATAGTTTTGTTGAAGTTTCTCTGGTTTCTTTTCTTCAAATATCTGTCAATCCTTTCTTTCCTTTCTTCTTCTGAATACCTTCCCACCTTCATAGTAGACTGATCTTCAATTGTAGGCACCTGCTGATTCACTTGATTAATTGCCTACACAAAATTTTACGCAATTCATATTCTAGCTGAAATCAATTAACCATATGCACAATAACAGTATGCAGCATATATACGAAATGATCGAACACAATAATTAATGCACAAAATCATCATGACGAAATACGATCAGCTAGAAATAGCATACCCAATTTTCTTGGCCAGCAAGGCTAAACGGCTTGAAATCGGCTGACATGAGTCCAGTACAACGATCCTCCCCCAATTGATCACTCATATAAGGTAGGTTTAGTTCTCCGCCAAAATTCGGAGTCCCTGTAATTCCATGCATCCCCATATTACCATATTCCGAATATGTACCAGGGACAGCTATATCTTCCGAAAATCCTAGTAGCTCCGGGAACGAAGCTACCATAACAGACGAAGAGATGTCGGATTCTGGTGACACCACTTCAAAATTAGCCGCAGCATTGCTAATTTCACAAAACGGTACCAAGCTTTCTTCACAAGTAGTACTAGCACTCCACATTGTTCCACCTAAAACTGCAGTATTGCAACCATTTTCTCCACTCACCACTGGAGTTGGGTACCCATAAAAATGAGAAGGAAGTGAATAGTCATTGTAGAATTGATGAGGAATGGAAGCCATGGACAAGAGAGCTAGCTGGTGAGGAGCTAATAAGGAACTGACTTTTTGTGTGCACTTAGTGTTGATGAGGCTTTGAACATTTATATAGCAACGGCCAATTGGATAGTAGATACTGGCTTCTGGACAAGTTGATCTACCCGTACAGTTTCGGGCAACTGCCGGGGTGCTGCTGCTTAGACAAAAATAGCAAGTTGGAGCTAATCATATAGCTAGCTCCGTGTAACTATCACACTTTACTGCTATTGTGAAGTTGTAAGCGCGTAAACTTTTGGTTTTTAACTGTTTAAGGTTACAGACAAGTTCTAGCTAAAGTGCTGTTAATTAACTATTAAGGTACGAATTTGTTCAAGATGTTACCTACACATGTGGGAAGGGGCAAGGCAATAATTAATTGTGCTTTCTCTAGTGATATTGTGGTGAAACATGTTTGGGCTTATAAAGTTTCTTATGATATTAGAGCAAGGTATTCTTTAAACACATCTTGGGCCGATTTACTGGGCTCAAATTTGCCTCCTTAAGTTGGGCTTTCGAAAAGTTGCGCTAGCTCCAACTTAAGGATATTAAATGATGGGCCCTTGAAAAGTTGTGTTGGCTCTAGTACCTGAATGATGTTGGGGCTCTCGAAAAGTTGTGTTAGCTCTGGTGTAATGATTTGACCAGTTCTCGATGTGGGAATTAGTTTCCCTTGTGACCATGTGTGGGGTCACTCATGAGGAGCGTATTGGATAATAGGATCCTACATTGATCATATGACAAAATAATATACAATTAATATATGAGAGTTTCCATCCTTAATATCACTCAGGCCTCGTGATAAAACTCAACACGTAGTAATAAATGGTTAAGTTGGGACAATATTGTGATATTGGTAATGAATCATGTTTAGGCCTATAAAATTTGCAGTTTGTACAATTAATATTTTACAAAGTAATGTTAACAGTCTTTTATATAAAATAGTAAGGTGTTTGTAACTTATATCCTTTCCTAATGGTATCTCCAACAAAAAGTACAATAAAATAAAAAATGGGAATTAGGATATATATTTTAGGTCCAATTTGTTATTGTTTTTTCACTAAAAGTTGCTTCACTTTAAAGTTAAGCAGTAAAAAAAAATGTTTAGTAAAATAAGATATCCATTAAAAGAAATGGCCTCCAAACAACAGCTTCTAGAAACAGTATGTAGATTGCTTTTAAAAGTTACTTTAATAAAAAACGGATATTTTAATTTTAAGCAGTAATGAATATTTTTAATTACTGTAATATGCTCATTAATTTTAAAATATGACGTTATTTATTCTTCTAGACACATTTTATCCTTGGAGAACAAAGTAACCTCCACCACCATACCACAATCGCACCATCACCACCACCACTACAACGATACATGCTACCACTACCACTACCACCACAACCACAACCACAATTGCCATAACCATTGTTGCTGCCACCAATCGCCACTTCCACCACCATAAACACAAGCGTCACTATTGCCACCACAACCACAACTGCCACCACCGTTGTTGTCGCCGCCCCTACCACCATTGTTACCTCTACAACCCAACCACCACCCTCATTTATTGGCACCACCACCACCATCACAACCATTGTCCTCGCCATTGCCAACACTGCTATCATGTCCAATTTTGTCATTATATACAATATATCAATTTTAAATTAAAATTTATCAAATGCTTTTACACTGTTTTTCATACTCACAACATTTTTAAAAATACATTTTATAAAACGCTCAACTACTTTAATTTGCTACTGATTATTCTTAAAACAAGTCAGAAATAGTTAAAAAAAAAAAAAAAACAACATTTCCAAACTAGCCCTTAATTGGACAATACTTGACGAAAGTTAATTATGTTCCACGGTAAAATAATTAGCAGCGGGAGGAGTAACTCACCTTCTTATAAGCTTAAGCAAAGTTTCTAACTCCTTATCTATATTTTAGATCAATCTCCATTGCAACCTTCCCTCTTTGGTTTTTTTTGGTTGACACAAGTGATATTAAGAAGTGGAGAATCGAACACAAAACTTCAAATACAAAATTAAAATACTCTTAACCACCTAAGATATAAATTGATTATCAATCTCATCATTTTTAGCGTCTCTAAAACATGTGACATTCGTTAATTCTCAAGTACATGAGACTGTTTAACTTCACAAGAAAGCTAACCAAACTTTGGATGCCTATAGTGCTAGCTGCATACGATTCTATCCTACCGCACTATTTAATCACAACAATGTCTTCTGTGACTAAGCAAGTCCAATCAAACCATGCATGCCCTATACTCATTCAAACACAAGATATTAATGCTTTCAGTTCTACTAATAATAATGCTAAATATAGAAACTTGGATCCAAAAACCCTAGTGTTGTTTGCCTCTCATTAATGTGATACATGATCTAGTAGAATGTTGTTATAAACTAATCCCTTATATATAAGCAAATACCCCTTTAACTATAGTTGGCAATTAGGAGCAGAACTACACAACCAAGAGAGACTATGAAATAATATAACGTATTTTTGTTCATTCTTCAAGACAACTGTTTTGAAGAAGCATACATATATGATAAAGTAGTGAAAGAATATGTAGGCAACTTAGAACAAAAAGTTGGCCTGAGGAGACCCGATAAAGAGATACAGAGGACTCATGTGAATACTATTCTTATTGTTTAAAGCTGTACACCTATAGGTACTACTAAAGAACTGACCCAGTTATAGGCCAAGAATCTAACACATGGGGCATGTATGGTTTTTGCATCAACAAATCAAGTACAACATATATGCCTGCCTTAAACTTGATCAATTCCTTTACACACCCAAATATAACTGAACCATTTCACTGTCATTTGCTTCTTACATGTAAGAAGTGTTTTATGCGTAATTAATTCGGGTTACGGCAATAATATATGAATGCTTCTAGTAGGAAGATATTGTTTGATACATATGTGTAAGTCTGGACAAATGCCCTCGTAGTTAGGATTAGGAAGCTGTTTAGTTCAATATGCCTGAGCATGGGAACATGTTCTGTTTTAATCACATTTTTGGTAGTGTTCTTATTGTTCTTCATTTCTTGTTTTAGGTAAACAAGTAAACATGGTTTTAGCATTGCATGTGAATAATGTATATGTGATTAGATATTAGAATTTATCCTATGTAAAATGGAAAATATATATATATATATATTGCTCGTTATGCTTGTGAGACATTCTAATGCTAGGAATATATCTCAATCATATCGTGGCCCCATATTACGGCTGTGTAACAACGCCAATAAAACGATTAAGCCTACCATATTATGAAATTAATTATATGTTCATCAAGTTTCTTAGTTTGGTAGAGATTGCTTAATTTTCCACCTATTAAGAAAATGGACTCTCCACCTATTTCATTGTGTGCTTTCATTGGCGTTCAAGTTTGATTATGCTTAATCATTCATATATAAATATAAGATAAGGATATTTAGCTTAGGTAGGAACACCCTATGGAATTTGGAGATGGAATATAACCATATTTTCTTTGTAAGTCTATCATTTGTTTGCGTGAGAGAAAAATTTAAAAGTAGAATATCTAATTGCAGTCTAGTGAGAAATTTCAAGTTCAGTCTATATAAATAAAATGTTATTACCAAATTATTTCTAATTGCACTAGACTGCAGTTAGAAATAAATCTCATGTTCAATAGATGTTTGCTACTAGACTAGTGACAAATATCTATTAAACACGTGTACTCGTTTCATTTAAGTTATTTTTCGTATTATGTGAATATTTTTGTTCAGTTTGGTATATATAAAAGCCATATGTTTTTAATGAGAAAACCAATCATCTAAACACACAATTCAAAGGTTATCTTGATTCTTATGATTTGATTGAGTTTTTAAATTGTGAATACCAGATGGGTTAACCAACCAATCTAAACCATATAAAAATGAGTAGTGTCAAGTTCACCCATAAGATTTGTGATGTGGAATATTTCTTCTGAATTGACCAAATTACCAACTCAGAAATCATCTTTCCAAATGATTTATTATGATAAGTTAATTAAAAAAAATTCTACGTTGGAAGCTAAGAGCTATATACTAAGAAAAAAAATGTTCCCATACATTTAAATTCATTAGGGGTTAGCTGAGGTATGTATGCATATGCTGTTTCTAGCTAGACGCAAAGTAATTTTCCTTCTTTTTGGAAAGACTAGGAACTTTCGCATGCACTGACTCCCTTTTCCTGATTTTACAGCATCCATAACTTGGGTTTTTAACATTTTGGCAAGATGTTGATGGTGGTGAAATGCAGCAGCAAAGATTGTCGCACACAGAAACAGAAACGAAGCACTGCTTCGATCTTCTTATTTATTCTTGTGAAGTTCTGATTTTTGTGAAGGTATCTGGTTCAATAAGATTTCTTGAAGAGGCTTTGCACATTGTCTTTGAAAGATTCTGGGATTTATTTTCATACCAACTCAACTCCTGTATCAAAAAAAATATGGAGGAATTCAAATGCGATCACAAGTTAGGGAACCTGTTTTCTAAGAGATTTTCAGAGTATCCGAAACATAATGTGATACACCATGTGTCATAATATGAGTGGAGAGACATTAAAAATATATATACTAAAGTGAGACATTTCAACCATGTCATCCACTTATATCATAACACGTAGTACACCACATTGTGTTCTAGATACACATAATGTTTTCGAAGAGAATTTTTTGGTACCATTTTTTGATGCAATTTTATCTGTCACTAGCTATTTGCCACAAAAAGTGAAATTTGAGATAGAATTGAAAGATATTGTGGGCAGCAGTAGTACATAGTATCAGGTCCTCTGGTAAAACTTTCCATGGCATCAACCAGTTGCCTGCAGAACCCTAACACCCACTTGCATGTGAAACTGTTCCTCACTAAGCAACGCTCTCACTCTTCTTTTGACATCCACGAAAGAATGAAATCCAGACACAATATTGCCCAAAATCTGAGAGATATAAAAGATCTTAAAGAAAAAAAATATATATAAGATCTTATTAGGCCAACCCCTTATTTCCTAGGGTACATATGTAAGTGCAAGAGCATCTTTAGTAGATTAGATAAACTCACTTTTAAATTCCGTCAAATCAGAGCACTAGCTACTGATCATTAGTTAAATCTGGTTTTGTGGACGCTGACTAACCTGGCTATAAGGGTAATGTTAGAGATACTATCTATTTAAATTATATTTTGTAAATAATATAACGTAGTTGTTGATAATTGGATTTCACTTAAGTGTTGATTAACGTGCTTATAACATAATTTGCCAACTTGATCTAAAAATTTGGACTACTTAGCATTACTCCTAGAGAAAATTAAGTTTGCCAAGTTTTAAAACTTGAATTAAATATTTAATGTATTTTTATTTAAGTTAGCCAAGTTCTTCCCATGTACAACTTGAAGTAAAAATAGGTTTATTTTTAAAAACTTAAATTAAATATTTAATGTATTTTTATTGACCTGATTGCAAGAGTACATCAAACACGTGTATAAGATAATGGAGTGTGTTATCCACACATCTCTTTTTACTTCTCACATATTCTTTGTTAATTTATATCATTTGATCTTCTTCAATTCTTCTGATCCGACGACCGAAAATTGAAAGAATGTATAAGAATAAAAAGAGGTGTGTGGATAGTACATCCCATTGTCTTATACAAAAGCAACAAATAAAAAGGGGCAAAATTTACAGAGACATAAAAACCGCACTAACAATTAGAAAATCCACGTAACAAAAATTAAGCCAAATTTCCAGGCAAGCTCACACAACACAGAACAACCTGACTCTAAAGCAAGCTATAATCCTAAATCATAAGCATATCATCACCACCAAGAGTGCCACTATCAAACCAATCACTTCCAATCAAGAAACAAACATGGCTGTGTCTGAGATTTTTAGGGTTATGTGCGAAATTTATAAAAGGGTCCCTCTTTAAGATAGTTTTTAAAAATAAGTATGACAATGTATTGATGCTAGATGACAATAACCTAAATCAAAACAAACTTTAGGACTCACTGATTGTAAATTTACAATTACTGTTAAATAATAAGTAAAAGGTCTACAAACATAACCTTCACTAATAATCAAATCTGTTCAATCTTAAACAACTAAACAAGAAAAAAAAACCCTTAAAAAACTAACTTTATAGTTTCACTTGAATATATAGCATTATTATATAATAACTTTAAAAAAAACCATTTTGAGGGTATTGTTATTGGCATTTCAAATAGTGCACAACGAGATTTTTAAAGTGTTAATAGAAACAATTTTTCAATATATAGCATTATTACATGTAAATTTTAGATGACACAAAATGTGGGGGCCCCTTCAAATTTGAAGCTCTGTGCGATTGCACATTTCGTTCTCCCTTAACGCTCCCTCTAGAAACAAATATTATAAATAAGAACGAATATTGAAAAAAAACTGAGTCTGACGATTTAACTATGCATACTAACAAATAACAAGAATCCTTATTTGACGACCATAACCAAAACTAACTGGAAAAATAGCAACAAAATCCTTCATAAGCGGAGTGGCACTAGTTTTAAAGAAAAATAATAATAAGGGGAGGATTTTGGGAGAAAGATTAAATTAAAAAGGGTTTAGGATTTATGTTTAGGGGATTTCTAACCCAAATTCAATTAGACCAATCCAACATGTTCATGTTGGTACAACGCGCATGTTGTTTGGAAATAAATCCAAAGGCAGATTTTGTTGGGAGCATAGGATCACCACACCATTTTTTTTTTTTTTTTTTTTCTGTTTCCCATCAGTCAAGATCCTCCTTGCTCAGATTTGTCCAGACTTTACAGTACAGGCTGAACCTCTTCAAGCCTAAGCATTGCCCCCTTTGTATAAATCCCATTACACTGCTTTTTCTTGTTCGTATTCCTTTGGAAGATATGTTGGTGACCAGAAAGATTTTACAAGAAAATAGGGTTGGGGAAGAGTCACTCAATAGATATCAACTGGACATTTGATTTATAATCTCTTGAAAATTTTGATATCTATTGGAAGATATTATTTAGTCTAAACCCTAATTAGAATTCGGAAAAAGTTTCTCTTTTCTCCTCTTGCACACCTATGTTTATTTATGACATTTCTGGTCGATAAATTACGAAAGGAATTGTTATTAGCACTCTAAAAATCTCTTTTGGCACTCGAAACTTTCTATAATTAAAAAGAAAAATACACTTGTAAAGAATGTAGAATGAGATTTTTGGAATGCTAATAACAGTTTCCATTACCAAATTCTCATATTTTCTTTCGAATTCAAAAAGCACATTAGCAATATTGTTTTGTCCGAGCGATAAGCTACAGTTAAACCTTAATTTAAACTTGGGAAGAGTAATAAGAACATAGATGCATTGAGAGGAGCACTCAGTTCTAACCAGCCTGGTTGAACTCAAGTTGGCGGCATTAGAAGTGTTTCACATGCACGTGACCTGCCAAAAACTTGCGAACCCCAGATTGTGGAACAGTGAATAACACACTTTATTCCTTTTGTCTCAATTTTACGGCATGCATTCACATGTCTCAGTACTTATCTTGTACTCGGCAGTGGGCACACTACGAGAAGCAGACAGAAAAAGGATGCACGCACATCTTGAATCATATAATCGACTCCGAGCTAAGAAAAAAACTTTACATCCAATCTCAAATCTAACAGCTCCAAACAAAGTGTTCACCATGTCGAGAGCAGATATTATGCTATGCTAAGTCACTGTAGCTGTTCAAAGAGATAAAACTATAGGAGATGCCTTCCCAATTTCTGTGCCACATTGACTAGGAACATATTCTGCAATATACACTGATCATCAATCCGCTTGATTGTTTCTAACAACTCAACATTTATCACGCAGCTCGGACACATTATGCAGCATCATGGTGATAGATGCGAGTGGATATGACTATGACCGAACAAAACAAAGACTAAACTTGCACAGCGGTTGAACTAATTTAAGAAACCTGAGACTGGATAGATATTGATATTTTTCGATCTAATATAGTTGAGAGAGAGAGAGAGAGAGAGAGAGTTGATGCATTGAAGAGAACTTCAACTTTACATCCAAGTTCAACAAATGAAAAGGTAATGTCAATTAGCTCTGTTTCAAACGAACAGGCAGGTAGTCTGAATAATTGAGCAATTATTTACACGGCAAACCTGCATTCTAGGACATTCTGAAGCCTACAAAACCTTACTCTAGTTTGCTGAAACTCAACTCGATGTTGATTACATCTCAAAAAATGATATGCCACAGAGGACAAGCCATGAACCTTCCATCCAAAGGACCAAAGCAGCCAAGAACAAGCTCAACCCACAGCCTAACGAAGGGATCTGCAAATAACTTTTGCACAGCCTGTCAAAAAGGACTTGACTGTTCACTAACATCGAAAGGGCCCAATGATGAACTCAACATTCGGGATAGTTCAGAAGAATAAACAACGGTGGTGTATTTTTAAAATAAAGAAAACTCAAAAAATTAAAACCCATCAATTATGGATTTCACAACTTAGAAAAGTAAAAAAGAACTGTTTTTTGTTATTAAGGGCCCATACATTGTCCAGCATCACAGGTCAATCTAAGCCTTAAGG
This sequence comes from Heteromeles arbutifolia, assembly GCA_024362995.1. NCBI lineage: Eukaryota > Viridiplantae > Streptophyta > Magnoliopsida > Rosales > Rosaceae > Heteromeles > Heteromeles arbutifolia. Next base: position 9,942,586 of record JANCRC010000002.1, on the reverse strand, counting down.
GTGTGCCATCTCATGCGACTCATAACAATGATGTCTGGAACCTCACTACATAAACTTTACATCAATATGGCTAGCATGTGCAAACACACACACACACACACACACACAGATGAAGGCAGAGTGTGAGAGAAAAACTAAGGTTTGACATACCGGTTATTATCTGCAGCAAGCAACTGCACTGTGAATGCTAGTGTATATTGCGGCTAAGCAACCCTTGGAATGATAAATATAGGTCTTTGTTGTCAGTCCCAAATATTTCTTCTGCTTTCCTTAAAGTTTCCTGAAAAAGATGTACATAAAATTTTAACTACATTGGTAAACATGGGTCTTCTAAAAGTTTAGCTGTATCAATTTGGCAAACCATCAAACAATTGACTATTGCTTTACCTCTCTGGTTTGCTTATGAGCATTTAGTTCCTTGATGTTAGCCAGAAATGCACTGAACTGCTCATATGATAAACGACTCCTGGATTGCAGTATATTTAGATCAGTCTGTGAAGGGCAAGTTACTATTGCAACAAATCAGTAACAGTATACTGGAATTGCAATTATTGCACCAACCTGGCTTGACGAAAGAACTCTTTTCCGTCAATTCGAGGAGTGCGCCCTACCAAATTTGCAATGCAGAAGATGGAAGAGTTTTAATTCCAAAAAGTAATTCAACATAGTAGAATTGAGTGTTCATATAGTATCATCAACAACAACTGACTGTTGTACGGAAAGACCCAGAAAATTTTTACTTTTGGAGTAAGAGGGGGGAGGGCTTGGTTTCGAAACATAACCGCAGATTTGTAGCAAATGATAAAAACCAGAAGTTCCCGAGTTCAGGTGCAAAAATGAATTCAAACCTGAATGTGAACGTCCACGAGGTGGAGAGTTTGCTGCTGATGACTGCTGGCTTGATGAGTACCATGAAGAAAATGAAGTCCGTTCTTTATAGGCGGGTTTTTGGGGAGATGTGGCACCAGATGATTGCTGAGGAGAAGAAATGGCAGAATACCCTCTAGGTGACCCACTTGTGGAAATAATCTTTGGAGTTCCAGTTGGAGTAAGCCGCGGAGTGATATATGGAGTTATAGAAAATCCTTGACTGGAATTCTTCAAGACTGCGAAAAAGTTGGTTTCATGAGTTTCGTTAAAAAGAATAACTGAATGATATTTGAATATGTTACTTCATCATAACAAATTGAGATAATTTAAGTAAAAGTACTAGGAACATTTTTTTTAAGAAAAACAAGAAAAAGTATAAAAATAGAAATAGCCGGATACAATCGTGTGTTCACCAAATTTATTACCTAATCTATCAGTGCCCACTCAAAGAAACCAGAAGGTCCAATGTCACAAAAGACACCAAACGGATCGGTACCCCCTAAAAAATTCATAAGATTCAGCATCACAAAACCCTTCGTTAAAATTTCAAAAATCACCCACATATTCTTTTCTAATCCAACAAAAAACTATGCCTCAGAAATGTTTGTTGCAATGTTACTTATTCTAACAGGTAGCGTACAGGCAGGATCAAGGTCCATGGACGTTAGAGTCAGATTATGTACCTTCATCAGTTGCTCCCTTATCTGTGGAACCACTTGAGGAATATTGTCCTATGTAGCCATTTGTCTCCTCATCTGTAACAGAACAGAGAAACAATCCACATTAACCACCAAATGAAAGGAAATAATTAGAAACAAAGTTAGAATCTACACCATTGGGGGAAAAATGCTACACATAAAATCGATTTATTGCAGAAAACTATAGAGCACTTGGTCAAGCCAAAGAAACCGTACACTTATCAGGATATGCCTTCGGAACAGTGCCAATATCAACAGTTTCAGCTGGCTATAAACAAGAAATATAGCGAATGAGTTCAATAAAATATATATATATAAGAACACAAAATTCCACATGAAAACCTCCATCGCTGGAAGAAAAATAACAGACTTAGATTTCCAAATATATAAAAAAGAACCATAATGGTAAAGGTGAAGTCCTTACAGATCCATTATCATCATTTAGTGACTGCATTAGTTGTCTCTTAAATGTCTCCAACTGTTAACAGGGGAAAAAACAGTCAGTCCATAGGTTGACATGCTACAAGAAAGAAAACAAGCTCATCCTTTAAACAACTAACAAATCACACCTTTGATAAGTCACGGCTGAGCTTTTTAGTAGTCAATGCCAACGAATCTCGCTCTTTGGAAAGCTTCAACTTCATGAACAACAAGAACATAACAAAGTCACAGTTAATGCAAGTTTGTTTCAACATGAAACTCAAAGGTGATGCACCATCCATTGCCGAGGATGTAAAGTTAATAAGAAAAGAAAACAATGCTTGAATCTTGAACACTACTATTCTTTTGTTTCTTGAGACAGTAATACAGCAAAAAGAAGATGAATCCACCTTACTGAATGTCACAACAAGTTGATGTGAATGTGATCAATGTATTAGTAAATTTCTATCTTTTTCATAAACCAAATCGAAAGAAACACATGTGCATGTTTATTACAAACAATATACGTATTCTAACGATTCCAACCAATTTACTCAGCAACCAACCCACTGAAAATTCCCACCGGAATCAAATTCAGAAGCAAGGTCTTACGTTTCGCGGATGTTAATTTTTTGGTCGAACTACTTGATGCTAATTTAAAGAGGTAGACAACCACAGTGATAACCCCTCAACCCCCTCCCCCTTCGTTCAGAAGATAAAAAAAAAAACAAAAGAGAGATTAAATTTTCTCCCTTCTCTTCAATTTCCACCAATTTTCAGCAGCCAAGCAAACACATAGAGGGTAAAAATATACAAAAACAATAAAAAAATTGGGGGAAAACTCCTAAATTTCAAATTCAGAAGACAAAAGGAGACGAATTTCCAAAAAAAAGGAAAATTGGGGATTGAAATTCTTACATTCTCATCCAGTGAAATTCTCAGGCGGGACTCAGCCTCGTGGTTGGCGTGCTGGAGGCGCGAGACCCTTTCCTCGAGCTCAAACACAACCCTATCTTTGTCCTGCAGCTTCTGCCTCATCTTCCCCATCTCAGACTCCAGCTTCGAAACCCTAGACGCTATGGCCATCGACGTGATCTTCCGCGCCAGATCCAGCTGGTCGTACGGGTCGCTCGGTATCACCGATAACATCTCGTCCGGCAGCTGAAAGTCGAGCCCACCGCCACCGACGCTTCCACTGCCCTGCGACATAGCTGACTCCTCCTCCGTGCTTCGAGTCTCCGCGCGGTAATTGCGGTTGTTGGTTTGATTCGATTGTATTATTTTCCTTCTTCGAACATCACCGTGGCCACAACGACAATTATTATTTATTTTTTAATTTCAATTAGTTTCATTTGAATAAATTCCCACTCTCTGGCCTTTCCTTTTATTTTTTTTTAATTTAATTTTTTAATATTATTTTTCAGCTTACTTTCGGCCTTTTCGGGGTCGCTGTCTTATTTCGAAATTTGCGTGGGTTTCCCTCCAAAATCCAAACAAATATTAGGCCTGAAACATATAAAGCCCAAAACAAACCCCCGTTCTGCAATAAGGGCCCACTAAAACACTTATTTTTTGCCCCATAAGAGCATCTCCTTTGATGTCAATTTTAAAATTTTAACAGCTTATGTGAAGTCACAGTACTATCAGTCTAGTGATATTTGATTCTTGCCAAATGCAAATTTAAAGTACGTTATTGCTAGCTTATTGTGAGGCTAAGCCCACCTCTTCCCCTTTATGTAGATAATATTTTTTGTTAAAAAAAAAGGTTATATGAGAATTTGAATTTTTTTAAATTTTGTTCTCTACCTGATATTTCAAATTATAAGTATTTCATAAACAATTTTGAACAATAATTAATCTTTAAGAACAAAAAATAATAATAAAAATGATTAAAAATAATTTAATAATCAATTAAAAAATAATTTGAAGTTGCTATTAATTTTGCCAGCAAAAGTAATGACTGTCAATTCACGTCATATCACAAATTGAATTTTCTATTGAAAAACACTGCTTCTGTCTTTTTTCTGCTTCTGCGTCCAATTGGGACGTCGAAAGATGCTAAAAGAGTTATAAATTCATGCTGTTTAACAAAGGTTTATTGAACTTTCATATTATACGTGAAGTTTGACTAAATTACCTCAAAACTTCAACAGAAACATTTAAAGCCCAATAATATTTGGGCCGTCAAACAAAGCCCAGTGTTGAAATAAAGGCCACCAGAACAAAGGTTTTGTTTTTTGGCCCATAAAAGAAAAAACTGTACCCAGCCCCTCCCTCCCCCTCGCTCTCCCACTCTGCTTCCAATTGCTTGGGACGTAACTCGAATAATCGAGTGAGTTCTTCAGACCCCTAATTTCAATCGTAAAATTTCCCGCAAAAATTTGTTGTTCGTTGCTATCTGTTGAGTGTTGAGGGTTTTTCTTAGGTATTTTTCTTCTCATTCTCCGTTGTTGCATCGCCGAAAGCTTACAATAACAGCTCTTCAATCAGCAGCTTCAACAAGGGAAATCGAAAGGTTCGTCAAAACCCAACTGTTATTTTTGGATTTAAAGGATCTTTTTTTTCTTCTTTTCTCTTTTTTAATGTGGTAGATTAAAGCTGTAATTTTTCGGGGATTTTTTTGGTAATGCAATATTGGGTTGTTAGAGTTTCAATCTAATTTGAAGCTAATGAGTTTCTCCGGGTTTGTTTTCGATATGTAGTGCCCAATTTCTGTTCAAGAATCATGACTTGCAAACAAGTTAGTAAATTATTAATTGAAAACGTAAGTTTTGGATTAAAATTTGGTCCAATTTGGGTTTTTTCAGCTCTATGTAGTGTAATTTGCATCAGTAGGTTTCAGTTTAGCTTCAGTAGTTATCTAAAAAGTGAATTGAATTAGTTTTGTTTTAATGCAGTGAGAGACAATGTCAGTGCTTATAGTGACAAGCTTAGGGGAGATAGTTGTGGATTTGCATACAGACAAGTGCCCTCTCACTTGTAAAAACTTCTTGAAGCTCTGCAAGTAAGTCTATCTTCATTCTTCACTGCCCTCTAGTTAATAGCATTTGGTTTTTGTCACTGATTGATGGCGGTCTTTGTTATTTCAGCTATGAAACTTGGCAAATAAATAAAGGTCTAAGGCCTAAGCTTTTTTCTTTATTAGGTTGAATTTCATGTATTTTCTCTCAGCAATCAAATATCTTATTTCTTGATCTATGGATATATGAGCTTTGAGCATAGAAAAGTGGGTTAAGTTGCCCTTTATTTGATGAGTCTTGAGATTCTAGTCAGCTTTGTCTAATTACTAGTTTCTAGTGTAAATTGCTTACGTGTTGTTAGAAATATTTTCTGAATTCATAAAGCTTCTTACTTGCCTCTGAATTTTTTGTACATCATCATTGTTATGGCTCATCGGGACGTGAATCATTGGTCTTTTATTTATTTAATTTGTATTTTGGCATATCATCTCACTACTATCTTTTTCTTTATCTTGATTCAGGATAAAGTATTATAATGGGTGCCTTTTTCACACGGTTCAGAAGGATTTCACTGCACAGACTGGTGACCCAACTGGAACGGGTTCAGGTGGCGATTCAGTTTACAAGTAAGAATTTGCATGATATGTTCCATGCAGCAATTTAAGTTGTGTTATGGTTCTCAATTACTCTACTTGACAACAAGTTAAGTGACTAAAGTTTTTAGATTACCGCTTAAATCACCTTGGACCATGTTATGCTTTCAGATTTTTATATGGTGATCAGGCTCGCTTTTTCAACGATGAGATTCATCTTGATTTGAAGCATTCTAAGACAGGCACTGTTGGGATGGCTAGTGCTGGAGAGAATCTCAATGCTTCTCAGGTATGAGATTAATGCTTTTCTGTTATAAATTTGTTTTCCCTGCATCAATCTTTTTGAGAAATGGGTTTTATTTAGTTGAGTTGTGTATCTTTGTAAACTTATGCTTTTGGATGATGAACTTTTCATTTTTCAAAAACATTGGAGTGATGCACTGATTTATTTTTTGTTCAGTTCTACTTGACATTGCGTGATGATCTTGAGTACCTCAATGGGAAGCACACGGTAAGTGTCCAGTCCTATCTACAATTGTTTTACTAACTATATGTCTTGGATTTTTTATTTCTCAACTCTGTCAACTACAGAGAATTTTATTTATTTTTTAATTCTATGCTGGGTGAATGGATTCTTAGGTCAATTGAGGCATAAAGTTAGATAGGATCAGACAAGTGAATTGTGACGTTTTTTCCGGTCTTAATGTCTTTTAAAATATTATGTCTATACATGTTAGCAATATTTCTTGGTTTCTACATCTGCTAGTTAAGTGCTGGATTGTGGGAGGGGGATTTCAATCTACTGCTGCACTGCTTAATGTGGAAAATAAAAGTGGTTGTCACCTTCCTGTGCATAAGTGCTTATGAGTTTGTGTTTCATATGTGAATTACAGCAAAGCTTCCTGTGCAATAGTGTTCTCACTGTTTGATGGTTTACATGACTATCCTTCCTTTGTGTGTCTTTATGTAGTGTGTATTAGATATATTTATAATTTCATACTAATAGATAGCCTCTCCAATAAATCTACAAAATAAGCAAGCAGATGGCGTATGCCTGTGTGGTGATTATTCAGTTAGTCTACTCCTAAATAAGCCAACGGCAAAGGGGTTTGAAATATAAGATGAGCTATATATGTTCTCCTGCCTTCTGCTAGTATGGAATTGTTCTCTTTGGTTTTTGTTTCATGTCCGGCATTATTCAAGCAATGAATGTTATTGCAGGTTTTTGGTGAGATAGCAGAGGGGTTTGAGACATTGACAAGGATCAATGAGGCTTATGTGGATGTGAACAACCGACCCTACAAAAATATCCGGTCAGTTCCTGTTTGGCCTTGCATATATTTTATTTCCTGTTTGTCTCGATCTAGATTGACTTCCCTTTCCCTTATACTGTCAATTTTTTATTTGTGTTGGCAGAATCAAACATACTTACATATTGGATGACCCTTTTGATGATCCTTCACAACTAGCTGAGTTAATTCCTGACGCCTCCCCTGAAGGAAAACCGAAGGATGAGGTAGTGACGTATTGCCATTTTTATTCCATATTTATCGGGTACTTTCAAAAACCAAAATAAGATAACAATGAGAAATGTATTGCTCATGACACTTGAAACCATGCATTCTTCGATAGCAATGCATGGTTGTGGATCTGCAGCATAAACACAGGGCTCCTATTTTGGCTAATTCTGATAAACTTTAGGATGTGAATGGTAATAGTTTTATATTCCACCCTTACATATGGGTCTCTTTCCATCACTGGGCCATTGAACATTTAAATCCAGCTTTTATTGGAAAAGTTCAGCTGTAGGGATCCGAACTCAGAATCTTATTCTTTGATAGTTGATACCGTGATAAGTTTGTTAGTTAACCACCATTCCCAAAAACTTAAGCTGAGCTGACAATTAATATATATTAAAAAATTGTCAATGTTCTTACTCATCTCCATCCTGACTAGGTTGATGATAATGTGCGGCTTGAAGATGATTGGGTTCCTCTGGATGAACAATTAGGTCCACAAGAACTTGAAGAGCGTCTTCGTGCCAAAGACGCACATTCCAGTGCGGTTGTGCTAGAGAGTGTAAGCACCTCAATCATTATCCCATCCTTCTAGTTTCAGAGTAAGCTGTTGTGTAATCACATGTTAATCCTCTTTTACCATTTTGCTTGTCATATCTGTACAACAGATTGGGGATATTCCTGATGTTGAGATAAAACCTCCCGACAATGTGCTTTTTGTTTGTAAATTGAATCCAGTCACTGAAGTAAGTAGCGTTTCCTTTCCCATTTCATAGTTTAACTTGTGGAGTGGTGCGTATAATTTTTGCTCTGGTTGCTTTTGATGCAGGATGAGGACTTGCACACAATTTTTTCGCGTTTTGGAACTGTTCAAGCGTAAGTATTGACCTTGTTTGTTCATTATTGATAGACTTTGGGTTTGGTGGATTAGGGATTGTAAAGTTGTGTATGTAATGTAATGATATGTGAATGATGGCAGGGCTGATATAATTCGTGATTTCAAGACTGGAGATAGCTTATGCTATGCATTTATAGGTGAGTATTTTATTTCTGTTTGTAATAGGAAATACACTATCTCTTGACTGTTATGCTGGAGAATGTAGGTTTTAGCACCTTTGTTTGATGAGTCTTCTGACCGATATTTCTGTTTCACAATTTATTGCTCCACCTTAATGCTCTTTGTCCTGCTTATGTTCTTCTTTCTCTTTATTCTCTTTTAAGCTTTTTTGAATTAATATTCATATTTCTAAGAACGAAATCTAATCACTATGATATATTTTGTAATGCCAGAATTTGAGACCAGAGAAGCATGCGAACAAGCATATTTTAAGGTACTGTGAAAGAAATAAATTTACTTATATGTTGAATCTAACATGCATTTTTCTGATTCACTCTATAGATTTAATATCCTTATCTGTTGCATTTCCATGTGTATTTTTAAGGCATGCTCAGATGGTCCTTTCCAGTTAGGATTGCAAAGATACTTGTTGCAGAGCTTATGTAAATCTTGCGAATATTTTTGGCTTCTCTTCTCATCTGGATGCAGTTCCATTAAAAAATAAAGACTGAAATCATTTGAATTTATGTTTTATATGAACCCATGTTGCTTTGCTCGTCTTGTATGATTTCTTTTTGTAGATGGATAATGCTTTGATTGATGACCGGAGAATACATGTGGATTTTAGTCAAAGTGTTGCAAAACTGTGGTCCCAGTACAGGCGCAAAGATCAAAATGGCAAAGGTATAGACTTTAAAGCATGCGGAAAACACATATGTTGGGTTTCTTTTGGCCATTTTTTTATGTGTTCCGATGAAGCTTGCTTAATCACCTGCTACTTGAAGGAATATTTTGATTATCTTTTTTCTGTTCATTATTTGTTATTGTTCACTCGTCCTTTTTTTCTTTTTTTGACTATCATAATCAATTATGTGGCAAAATTGAAGTGGACCTATGAAAAGCAACTTAGCCAACATATGGACTCGTTTATTGTGCTGTGTAATGAATAGCATGAACTTCATATGTCATGGTTGTGAAACAAAATTTGTAGCTTGCCCTAAAATAATAATTGATTGTAGATGTAAAATATCAGTAATAGGCTGTGCAAATGTATTTTCTTGCATGATGGAATATCCAGAAGTTGTTTCATTCTTGTGGTCTTTGTTGTATCATGTACCATAGTAAGTCTCAATGTATCGGCCTTTAGCTGGCAAAATACGCTAAAAAAGAATGTAAACATGTAAATTTAAAATGAGTTAAAAATATCTTGGATCAATCATGTTTTAAAGTGGTAGGTTTTCATGCAACCTATATTTGATTGATTACTACCTGAATGAGGAAGTAGTTATTCGGCTGACAATCAATATAGATATGCTTATATGCTCTAGGGCACCTAGATGGTTCGGAGTTGAGTTCCGGGTTATGATGTTCTGATTAAAATAAGTAAAATACGGTAAATTAAAGAGGAAATTGGAGAAATAAATTATTTATAAATTCATTGGATGCCTTTTTATTGGAAGGAATTTGCTATATGATCTTTGGTTTTAGTGAAATTCCTGGATTTATTGTCAAAAAGGTGTCCTGTATTTGAAATTGCATTGAATCCTTTCTCCTCTAATTCAAAAACCTGGGAGTTAATCGAGTTCTATGTTTTTGGTTCTAGGCAAAGGTTGCTTCAAATGTGGTGCACTTGATCACATTGCCAAGGATTGCACCGGTGATCCTGCCAACAAACAGCAACCTCAAAAGTACATACTGAAGGATGATAATGTCCAGCGTGGTGGTGGCAAAAACTCCAGGTTGGTAATCTTGCATGCTCTCTCTCTCTCTCTCTCTCTCTCTCTCTCTCTCTCTCTCTCTCTCACACACACACACACACCCACTCACACACACATCATATAAATATATATCTGATATCAACTTGGTCTTGTAGTTATGATATGGTATTTGATGGAGACACTCCGGAAAGTCCAAGGCAAGAGAAGAGAAGTCAAGGTCACAATAATGACTCTGGACTCGAGAAACAAGGGATGAATAGGCAGAGTTCCGAGGACCCAAGGCGTAGGGATCGAGAAAATAAAGACTCAAGTTATAGGGAAAGGCAGAGTGACAGAGGTAGAGGGTACATAGAGGATTCAAGTCGAGACAGTAAAGGAAATCGATCCAATGGAAGCAGAAGTGGTCAAGATCATCTTGAAGAGGGAAGGGATAGAGAAAGGCATAAGGACAGACAAAGAGACACAGATGATAAAACAGATCAGCGTGAGAGCAGATATGCAGATGATACCTATGCAGACAGGAGGGGTGATAGAGATTACAGAAAGAGGAGTGCAGATAGTGATAGAGAGAATCATAAGGAGAGGCAGAGAAACAGAGATGTTAAGATCGATCAGCTGGAGAGTGGAAAGAGAGATGCAGATGGTGGCGAGAGGGGTGAGGTAAAATGCAGGAGGAGTGCAGATAGTGATAGACTAGCGGAACGGAGTAGTGACAGAGAGTACAGAAAGAGAAGTGCAGCTGATGATAGCCTTCGAGAAAAGAGGGACAATGGAGATTATAGAAAGAGAAGTGTAGAGAGGAGGGATGAAACAGACTATAAAAAGAGACATGCAGATGGTGGCCGTCGAGACAAGGGAGACGAGCCAGTCCATAAGAAAAGAAGTGCAGATGTTGATGCCTATAGAGCTACAAGGGATAGAGAACATAGAAGGTGATGATGGCATCTTGATCCCGAGAAAAACTTTTCATGATGTATAATTTTGACCTCCGAATATCGACTCAGACTTGTTTTTCTTTTTGCGGCAATGAACTTTTGTACCAAAGAAATTAAAAACTTTAGAGTTGGCATCTAGGTCTCTGTCTGAATTTCTGAATAAATCTGTTACAGAGGGCGAAAAATTATGGTGTTTGGTATTAGTCCCGTTACTTGAAAAAGTGAATAATTATTGGCACTACAAAGAAGTCATGTCGCACTCCCATCAAGTGCAAATATATAAATCCCACCTCAGCATAGTGACTATGTAAGGAAAAATATGTTCCTTTGCAATGTAAGAGGAGCAAATATTTGTGAATTATGAGTGAGTTTCAATAGATATACGGTACCGTCTGAATCGTTTAGAAAAGATATCCAAAAGGGTCTCCTCTCTATTTTTACTGCTATGATTCTACAATGAAATTATCATTTGAACTATCGTACACAGCAGCTTACATCCAAACTTGTTTAGTAAGACGTGAGATTCAAAAGGAACCTTTAAACTAGTCCTTTTGGGGCTTTCATGAGCCTCTTCCACATTTCTCAACGGCCGAGGATGTTGTCTACATGGAGGCAGGTCAAAAACATCAAACGACGGAGCCTTAGAGCACACAAGCAAAATCACGACTTCATATTTCTTTGGAGAATAACCGTTGGCAAAAATATTTGCAGCAGCTTGCCTGTATCCATGATCATCACCAAAGAAATCGCAAAAATCTTAGAAATTGAGGGATGAACAAAAACCTCTGGCGAGCACCTCATAGATGATTCTCATGTGCATGTCTTTTGTTCTCTCTTTCTGTGTGGCCAGCCCGACCCATTCTGTTGTGATCATCTGTATAATCACCGTGATTGCGGTGAGTACGGTGATCATCTGGTGGGCTTCCTGCCTTTCTCTTGCGACTGCTTGATTTGGGTGAATGAAATTCATGTCCAGAATCAAGTGCCGATACCTCACCTTCTTCTATATTGTTTAAATGTGGTCCATCCCCAAGTTCTGGTCTATTTGAGGGCTTTGGCCAGCTTTGCCTCCGGTCTCGCTTGTTTTTCTCACTCCCCGAAGCCAGTTCAATACCATCTTCCAGTTCTCTCTCAATCAAATCATCCTCATCCAGAAAATCTGTCTTTCGAGTGACATCGGCAACAGATTTCCTTCGTTTCTCCAGTGCTGCCCTTACCTTATCCTTGTCAATTTTTTTGATAGCTTCCTGAGGTGATCGGCCGTGTGCACCTTGCCTATTATCCAGATTTCGGCCAAAATGTTTATCCTTTGGTTCCCATCCTTCCCTTGTTTCGCCTTTCCCGATATTGCTCTCTCTTTCTTGACCATCTTCACTACGTCCCTCTGATACAAACCTTGATGCATTTTGAGCTTCACCCATCTTCTCCTGGTGCCGCGCTTCAAGGGGTTGAATATCTTTCACTTCAGCATTCATATTCTGCTCCAAGGCACCTTTCAATTCAACGTTTCTGTAGTCATTATTTTGACTTTGGGTAGTTCTAGCAGGTCCACCATTCTCAACATACGAATGCTCAGACCCTTGCCTCGACGCTAGCTTTGAGGTTCCAGGTCTTGTACCTCCAGCCTGCAAGTGACTGTTGCCAGTTGCTTGTTCATCATTGCTAGTTGTAGGTTTTGCAGAAGCCTGGTGATTAGCACCACTCACTGAACTTCCTTCAACTTCATTGGAAGGCGGTAACCGATTTTGTTCATATAGTTCCAGCATTTGATTGCTAACCTCTGCAGAAATAATGATCAATTAAAACTCATACCAACATACTAAAACTGATACCAACATATTAAAAAAGAATCCTAACTAATAGTTTAGAAATGATCACAGGATCGTACAAAGGTAGGAGGGAAGGAGAGAAGAAGAGATTTCACCACTCTCCGAAACATTTTGTGTTACTGATTGATTTGACAGTGATTAACAAAAAGAATAAGAGGGCAAAAGTAATGAAAGAGTGAAGAGTGATCGAGTAAATTCATCAGATGAAGAAAAAGAGGATGGCAAGGAACAATTTTGATTGCTCTGCAGCATCACTTATTGAAATAAAGCAAGGACACCCACCCTCCAATTGGCGTGGGGTGACATCAAACTCTTGCCACCAGACCTTCTCGCCATCTGATGGAAGCTTTACTTTGAGGAACTTAGCAGCAAGAAAAATGGCACCAGCCGCAATGTGGTGGGGCTTAAATTGCAGGCAAAGTGATGTCCGAAGTCTGCATGCCACATACCAAGTTCAAGCAAGAAGAAACTGAAGAAAGCCCAAGAACAAGAAAGACAGATGAACTAAGTAATCCATACCCATCATTTACAAAATTCCATGCAACTTGGGCAAGGGCATTTTGAGCTACTTTGAATTTCTTTATTGCCTCAACCAGGGGTTTATATGGATGGTGTACATTAAAATCGAAAGCAAGGGTTCCAAGAACAACCCTCTCTCCGAGTAAAATTAATTCTTTCTGCTGTTCATATACCTCCTGCATAATCATTGCAAATGTATGAATAAACTAAGCAATTACAAAGAATGAAAGATAAGTAATTGCATAATAAAACAAACAATAAACTAATTATCAGATTTGGATAGAGTGCATCTGGGGAACATCCAAAAGTATGTTCTTTAAATAAAATAAATAAAAGAACGAAAGAGGGAAAAGCTGTTGGAGCGTGTTGAGAGTGAATCCAACATTGGAAAAAGGAGGGACCTTGCATGTGCTTATAAGTAGTTGGGCTACTCTCCATATTGCCAATTGGTTTTATGGTGGAACCCCAACTACTTATAAGTCCATGGTGGAACCCCAAAGGCTTCCCGTGTTGGATTCACTCTCAACAAAAGCAACATGTACACGTGAGGTAGACAGGATAAAAGAAATATTAAAATGAAAATAGGAAAGCAACATGGAGGATTGAGGTAGACAAGAGAAAAAGCAAGTTGATTTTCAAACAATGTGATTTAGCAGCTGACTACACATTACCATTGCAACATGGGTATGCAGAGTCTTTGTACTTAACCTATAGAGGTAAGTAGGCACTTAGATATGGTATAACCAGAGGGCCGATAGTAAGCAGCTGAGAACTTGGGGGAAACAATAGACAAGAAGAGTAATGGTTCACATCTCAGAATTATCTTTTTAAAAATTAGGAAGACCAAAACAAGTAGAATCAGCAACATCAAATAAATGTTTTGGATTGATAAAAGTACAGCAATGCCAGGTACAAGAACTACATGATAAGTTGATAACTACCTTTTGCTTGATTCTATGAACTGCCGCAGGATCCTTTTTATGAATAATTTCATACGAGACAAGAATAACATCTTTCAGTGGCCTGGGAGTTTCTTCAACCTTCCCAGCGAGAAACATACACACTGTTGCGATGGTCTGCAAAACAGTATTACATAATTTAGTGAAGTACAATAAAAACTTCCCTTTTTCAGTAATAGAAGTCATTTTTCTATTACTTGTTAGATGGGAACTTTGTGCATTTTCAACTTAGAATACGAAATTTTCCTATTTCTTCAACCTTCCCTTAAAGGATCTCGTCTGTCTCAAATCCTGACAGACCAGATCCTTTAAGGGGCCTCTGTGGGTGCGCTAATGTGTGTGGGCGTCAATTATGAAACAGGCACACAATGCATTACATATTAGTTTAATGATAACTTAGATATCAGAAACCATAGGGGTTGGGGGCCATTCAAGGTTGCTCATACTCACCCATCTATCATTCTTTGCATGGGATTGGCAAAGGAAGAATCGGTGGCAGAAAATTATGGCCGTCGCAATTGTTACCTGAGGTCTGCATAAAAAAATGCTCAGGTTCAGAAATTATTATCATAAATTATGCAGTAGAACTTAAGTGACAACAGAAATTGGTATCAAATCTACTATTCCGTAGGAGAACTACAATGATACTCAGTTCCAATGACTAATATGCTCCTAGAGTTAAATACCAAAATATTGAGTAAAACTGAATTCAATATTTATTTAGGTTTTAGAAGTTAAAAAACATTTTGTAAGGAAACTAGGGAAAGGAATAGAATATTCAGTGCTCATGACTAGCCTTTTAAAAGCCATCTAATTTTTCGTATATACATATACAGAATATAATAACCTTCAGCAAGATGTCAGAAAACACAATTACTGTTAACTAAAATTGTATGTTATAAGTATATTAAGGCACTGAAACATCAAAGCTCTCATCCACACCCAAAGCTAGATTATCAATTCCTTTTCAACAGGGTATAATAAAGGAAAATGCACAAAGGTTTAGATAAAAAACATAGACTGACAATCAAACAACAACAACACTATTAGTTTGGAGATCACAAGTGAAGGAAGAGAAATTTATGGATAAGGCTTACTCACACTTTAAGTCTCATCCCCAGGTCTTGTAAAAAAGTACAGTATGACTTGCGCAGATATGCCTCTTTTTTTAAGTCAATGCCATCTTGTTTGGATGGAGAGTTATCTTCAATTTCCTTCCTGGAAAAATACCAATTGGCTCCTTCTTCTGATATGTCATAAGCGTGTTTATAGGAACCACCTTCACTCATTCCATAATTAGAGGAATCTCCAGACAAGAAAGAAGCCATATGTATCTCTGTTCACCACTTAAAAATGTATATGACGTAGACAGTTCATAGTTCAGTGCTAAAACTGTGAACATATAACAGAATCTTCCTGCCAACAGGTCATCAACAAAAGTCAGGAAGGTGTCTTAAGAATATCACAAATGGGAATCAAAGAAAAGGCAAGACATGAACACATGTTACTTTATCATAAAGTAGGAAGCATCTCAATGGTATTATTCTTCCAAGTTTTGTTTATTAGCATTACTTGTGCTTTGGATGTGTGTTTTACTGGGGAAGAAAAGTTACAAACAGCTGCAGCCTGAACATAAGTTAAGACAACAGATAGTTTTTTTTTTTTTGAGTAGAGTTAAGACAGCAGATAGTTGCATACATAGTTACATACTATTTTCTATAGTCTAATTGTTGTTCTGGATTATGTCCGTTGTTAGATAGTGTATTGCTTTCTATATTGATTAGTCTACTTAATAATTAGGGCCGTGAGCAACTTATCTATAGTGGTCGTACAGTATCTGGGCTTTAATAAAAATTTTGTTTCTCATTTTAAAGAAAAATATATAGGGCCGCAATAAAGCTCAAGGGAAAACTTTATAGGGAGTGTTGTGCGATCGTCGTATGCCACTAAAGCTCAAGGGAAAATTTTATAGGACGGCAATAAAGCCAACGATGCTTTATAGCACGGAATCTTGGGTGGTCAAAAAGCAACATGTGCAAAAAATAAGTATAGCGGAGATGAGATTGCTTCGTTGGATGAGTGGGCACGCGAGAAAGGATAGGATTAAAAATGAGGATATCCGAAGTTAAGTAAGAGTGGCTGCAATTGAAGATAAGATGAGAAAAAATCGGCTTAGATGGTTTGGACACGTGAACCGAAGACCTCTAGATGCTCCGGTTAGAAGATGCGATTATGAGACAGAGGCGCATGGCAAAAGGGGTAGAGGATCACCTAGGAAGACTTGGAAAGAGACTATAAGAAAAGACATGGAGTACTTGAAGCTAACGGAAGACTTGACGCAAAACCAAGCGTAGTGGTGTTCTAGGATTCATACAGCCAAACCAAGATCCAAAAGAAGATTTTGATCCATTACACAATTAAGGGATCCATATTCCAATCACACTAAATATGAAAAAAATTCATAAGCAACACATTATGAGCAACCAAAAAGCAAAGATAATAGCATGCACACATATGATAAAGAAGTATAAAAAGTTTAAAACAGTCACCCAATCCATCCTTTTGAAATCCTATGACAACCGCTCTTATCTCTATACATGGTGATGAAAATACTTCCACAACATAACTTTTGAAAGTCCACGTTTTCGTGTATCAAGAATCCCTCACTTCCTATCACAAAACAAGACCAGTTCCACTACCAAAGATTTATAAACCCTATAATAGTTTCATCTAAGAGGTCGTAACAAGCTCAATCATATGACCTATATCTTTGTTTCATTTTAAAATTTTCAAAAGCACACCAAATTATATGGAAAACTAATTTCCAGGATCAAAATAACTATTCATCCACTTCTCAGGACTGCCTCAATCCTAATCAAGGTTCAGAAGCATACAGAGTGGGACAATTTATTAAATTTCAGAAAATGCAAAAGAAACCCAATAATTACCACAACACAATTTATACATGCATTCCTTATCACTAAGAATCTCTTAAGCTACAAAGACCAAACGGTGTACCTGGAAACCAAAAAATAAAAAACTCACTAAAGAAACAGTGTACTCATCTTGCACATTGTCATCTCATTCAATAAACAACCAGATTAAAAATAAAAAATTAAAAAAAATTAAAAAAAAAAAAAAAAACTCTTTTTAAAGGTAAATTCATTAAATTTTGATACTAATTGAATAAACTAAAACTCACATAAGGATATATGGCTAAAAAGCATTATCAAAAACCCCTAATTTTTTCAAATTATCGAAAGGAAAAGGATGCACACAAATTCCGCCAAAGTCAATTACTTTTCTATCGAAACAGAAAAGACCTGATATTTAGTGTGCGTAAAGTAGCAATTAACCCTAAATTTCATACAATTACCTTAAACGATAAACAGGATCAAATACTACGATTCGTGGGATAGAATTAAATAGTGGAAACAGAAAAGAAGGAAAAAAAAAAGTTAAACGAGGGATTGTTACCTTGAATTGACGAAGACGAAGAGCAGTAGGGCAGGAAAGTTGGCGAATTTTCCCAATTCGAATTTCGAAGCTAGGGTTTTGTGGTGTGGAGCGAGAGCAAGAGGGAGAGACAGAGATCGATGTTCCAGTGTTTTGAGGGCCACCCTTTGGCTTTCCTCTTTTGTTTTGGTTTTGGTTCCTTTTATTTATTTAAAATTTTCCTCCTTTTTACTTCTCGTTGCTCTATAAAAAAAATTTTAAAAAAAAATTATTTGTTATGTATTTAACAGGGACTTAAAGAGATTTTATTAAAAATCTCGGAGCGTTCGATCATGATTTTAAATGAGTCTATGAAAATTTTACAAAAAAAATTGAGTTCAACTAGAATTTTAGAAGAGTGTATAAGGCATTTTTGACGATCGTTGTATTATCAAACTGCTATTTAAAATATTCGAACTTAAAATTTCTTTTCGCTTACAAATAAATAAAAATATCACTATATGGTATTTCTAAATGACTAGCTCTCTATTGCTATAGACACAAAAAAAATATTGTCCTAGCAAATACATTGGGAACTAATACTTTGGAGGGACCCGTGCTCTGTTTAACCCTTTATGAATGCAGACGTCTTAAAATTACAGATGTATTCGATTAGGATTTGATTTTGTGGCATATTTTCTTATAAGGAATGAATGTAAGAAATGTGCATTATTCTCATTCATGTATTTATTAACGACTGAAAAATGAAAAAAAAAAATATGTATATGGGTATCCCATGCCTTCTCATAACTTCGAAGTGAAGTAACAGAATTATCCAAGACTGGAGTTGATACCCACGCATTCACATCCCATTCCTTCCACTATAAGTAAGCATGCCGTGGATGGTTTTGGTGAATTTAGAGGAACTTTAGAGCGTTTTTAAGTTTTAACAAATTCAACAACTCTACGAGAAAATTCTCTCAAACATAAAATCTCTATAAATCAAAATCAATAAAACTTTATCAAATATAAGGATTTATAAACTATAAATTGAATACACCCTTTTAAATGCCTAATTTTGATAATTAAAACACAGTACAAATAATATGAATCGAGTATCTCGTAATTAAAACTTAACAAGTCAGTGGAGAAAGTTGATGAACTGAGGTACTGTGAGACGCAAGATGAAATTCACTGCGTACACGAAATTCATTGAAATTAGGGGGGAAAGTATAGAAGGAACAGAAAACCAAATCAAATATGGATCATATGCAGAGGAAAAAAGATGCACAATTTGCTAATCATTGAATTATATAATTGATGGATTCAACAATATGCCAAAAGTTTCTTCCCTACTTAACCATTTCCATCAACCGAAAACATTCTTAGAATGAAATGAGATGAGATGGTCTCGTAGACCTCGCATTCATCCCAATGTTTATATCCGCAAATGATGACAGTGGGGAAGAAATAGACGGAAGTCAGTAAAGGCACCGAAGCCAACGGATTAGAGCATACCAAGGATGGTCTCTGAAGAAATCACAATATACACTTGGACAAGAAGAGAGCTTGCAAGTGATTATATCAAGACATCTTCAGCAACTGCAAGCGGTACACACCACCTCAGACAGGATTTTCCTGTACTGGCCTTATGTGATCCATATCAGTGTGTCCTAACAGGCCCGCCCTGCTGTGATCTTCTTTATGATCAAACTGATTATGGTTCGGGGTTCCAGGTTCATAATCATGCCGCTGCTTCTTCTCTACATCATCAAGTTGAGGGGTTACTGCTTTTCTCTTGCGGTCACTTAAAATGGGTGATCCTTGGCCACCATCAACGAGTGCAGATACCTCACCTTCTACATTATTTTGATCAGTTCCATCATCCCAGACACCCTCTTGATGTTTTCCTGGATGCAGGTCCACATTTTCTGGTGTAGCTGAGGACTTGGGTAAGCTTTGACTCCCATCTCCCTTGATTTTCTCACTCCCAGAACCCAGTTCAATACCATCTTCCAGTTCCCTCTCAATCAGATCATCCTCATCCATCAAGTCCTTTTTTCGACCCATATCACCTTGGCTCTTCCGTCGTTTTTCCAATGCTGCCTTCACCTTGTTTTTGTCAATCTTCTTTATAACATTCTGAGGTGACTGGCCACGTGAACCTTGCCCATTTTCCAGGCTCTGACCTAATTGTTTGTCCTTCAATTTCTGGGTTTCTATTGTATCAAGTTTCCCATTATCTTCTTGACCTTCTTCATCACATCCCTCTGACTGAAATTCTGATACGATTTGAGCATCTCCAATCTTCTCCTGGTTGGATGACAATGGTGCAGCGTGTTGATCATCCTTGGATTCTACATCAACATTCTGGTCCAGATCATATTTTATCTCAGTACTTCTGTAGTCATTATTTCGACATTTTGTAGTTCTAGGAGATCCGTCATCATTTCCAGGTGCTGGCGTAGATGATGCAGGCTTCAAGGTTTCAGGCCTTGTACCTCCAGCGTGTAGATGACTGTTGCTTGTAGCATGTTCTTCATTGCTAGCTGTACCCTTGGCTGGAGTCCGATGAGGGCCACCACTACCTGCACCATCTGCCACTTGATTGGAAGCTGGAACTCGATTTTGTTCATACAGTTCCAACATTTGATTGCTAACTTCTGCACAAATAAATGTGTAAAATTAGAGCTGACACCCATACAATCACATGATCATCTAACAATTTTCTTAATTTGTTTAAAACTCTTTTAGTTCATCCTCAAATCTACAATCTATATCGAGTAACACAAATAATTAGAGGGATGCAAGTAAGGGAGTAATCTGGAGTGATGAAGAACTTGTGAGAAGGTAAGGACACTGTTGATTGCTCTGTAGCATCACCTACTGAATTAAAAATGAGGACACCCACCCTCCAATTGGCGTGGGGTGACGTCAAACTCTTGCCACCAGATTGTCTCGCCATCTGACGGGAGCTTTACTCTTAAGAACTTGGCAGCAAGAAAAATGGCACCAGCTGCAATGTGCTGGGGTTTAAATTGCAAACATAGAGATGTCCGAAGTCTGCATGGCACATTCCAATTTCAGGAACGGAATGAACAAAGGCCAAAAACAGCATATATGATCTATGATAAGCATACCCATCATTAACAAAATTCCATGCAACTTGAGCAAGGGCATTTTGAGCTACTTTGAATCTCTTTATCGCCTCAACAAGGGGTTTATATGGATGGAGTACATTAAGATCAAAACCAAGAGTCCCAAGAACAACCCTCTCACCAAGTAAAATTAATTCTTTCTGCTGTTCATATACCTCCTGCAGGATTTCAACTTGGATTATGCCATGAGTCAAGCAGAATTAGATAGAGAATACACATTCTAGGATCATGCAATAGTATCATTTTCGGATAAAAAGAACTACTAAAATAAATGGAAGAAAATAACAGTTAATCAAAGTTCACTCTAGAAGATTTAGCAGCTCATTCTTTTTTAAATAAGAAACAAACTTTTGTTTATAAGAAAACAGTACAACATCTTGTTTTGTAAAATTGCAACACAAGTATGCAAATGTCTAGTCCACCACTCGGGTGTGTTTAGTTGACATGTCATTCTATAACAAAAAAATAAGGCAAAACAGCTGATAACTTTGTATAGTAGACCAGAAAAAACAATGTTACGCACACCATGACTACCTTCAAAATAATAAAGATCTGAATGAGTTAATACCAGATAAGTAGCATCAATAAGAAAATCTTGATAGATGAGGTGGAGGAGTGTCTTGCACAAAGACACTCTAGTAAAACATACCTTTTGCTTGATCCTCTGTACTGCTTTAGGATCCTTCTTGTGCATAATTTCATAAGACACAAGGATAACATCCTTTAATGGCCGAGGAGTTTCTTCAACCTTCCCAGCAAGAAACATACACACTGTTGCGATTGTCTGCGGCACATTTTAATTGAGTTTAGTGAACAAAATTTAATCATTTGTCCATGACTCTTCTTTCTATACCAAGATTAATAAAACCCTAAATTCTACCTGCTTCCTACGACAAATGTACACCACAGGTGCACATATACAAAGGTTGAAGTTGAACTTTGTGATGATATAAGTCTGGTTATTTCCTTTATATAGCGACAATGTAAAGTTTGAGAAAGAGTTCTGTGATACATTGACTCCTGCAGATTTCACATTTATGAACCTTAATACTTTATCCCCCACCCCAAATCCCACCTAAGTAAAACAACAAGACATATCCTTTAAAAAGGGTGGACAAGGTCATTTGCCCTGACCCAGATACTGGGGATTACGGCACACTTGAGGCTAAATAATGGGGATTTCAAGAACATCATGGCATATTTGTGAGCCATTGCATATACTCCAAGAAATAAGAGAATCCCCTAACTGTATGATAAGATTTATATGCTAAACGGCTTAATACCATTGCTCCAGTAATAAAAGTCATCAGAAATCCACAGGTGCAATAGAAAGCATGGCTCGGTTATACAAATTGCAAGGTCATGGATTTATGACATCAATTTATTCTCCCATCGCCTTGCATGCCATTAGCAATACAAGTACAATAAAAGTTAGACGAATCTTCAAGTTTGTAGTAACTAATGGGTGAGCATTCACCCCAGGTAAAAAGTCTAAAGCTAACTCAGACATAGAATAATAGACAATGCAAACTATAGGGGGTGGGGAATTCAGGTTTCAAATACTCACCCTTCTATCATTCTTTGCGTGTGATTGACGAAGAAAGAATCGATGACAGAAAATTATGGACGTTGCAATCGTCAACTGGGGTCTGCATAACAAAGTATTCAGGATCTTCCTCATGCTGAACCAATGAGTCAAAACAAGATAAAGATATATATAAACATACTATATAGTAGGATATTGGCAATGATAATTCCAGTGGTTAACATGAGGATTTCAAACCTACAGGGCTATTGAGTAAGATTCAACTCAAAGTTAATTCTGTTTTCAAAATTACCATTTAGAAGTAGTCACGAGCATGCTGGCTACCTTCAATGCTGATGACTAGTTTTTTCAAAACATATATGAATATGTCTATGTCTAAACTTACATGCATAATAACCTCTTCTGACTTTTAAAAGAATAACACATCTCTTTTGTCAGGTAACTGTATGAATTGGATATGTGTTCAATTAGACTTTTTACCCTCATAAGACTTAAATAATCCTAATTCCACTCATACACAAATCAGGATTAAAGAAAGCATGCAAACATAGTACGTTCCTAAGGTAAGAATGCTCTCATATCACCCAAAAGTTCATCCTCAATCTGAACTGCATTTCAAATGGGTTATGCTTTTGCAATTTGCATTTGAAACTACCCCATCATCCACTCGTTAAGTTCCAAGAAACCATGATTCTGTTTCTTCTTCTACTTTTAATTCGTTAGGTGCTTTACAAAGCACTAGGGAATTCTTTCCTAAAGCAACTAATGCTTTGAAATTTTTATTAGACACATGCATCAATTAAACCCATTGATGCAGTATATATACTGCACTATCACTTCTAGAATAACATTTAAACAATACACTTATCTACGTATACATAACCATTAACAAATACTTGATCAATCCGTTTGTCACAAAAGTCTCCTTTATACTGCACAGCTACTTTTTTTTTTTGTTCAATAGAAGGCTTAGTAGCTATAGCGTAGGCAATGTTGGAGTTTATTGAGTAAGGTTTTGCATTTCTTAGGGGGTTTAAGTGATTTAGATCTCTAAATCCCCTAAGACTAAACCCTAAACTCTAAGCCCTAAACAATATCCAATAATGAAATAAAAAGAAAATCAAATGAGTTTCATAGATTTATTCTTAGTTTAAGATTAAAAACATACTGCTAAAGATGGAATCACAACTGACAGAAATTTGATTGGTTGAGACAAAGGAAAAGTGAAAACAAAATAAGAGATAATGCTCAAAAACTCACACTTTAAGTCTAATACCCAAATCTTGTAGAAAAGAACAGTATGACTTGCGTAAATATGTCTCTTTCTTCAAGTCAACGCCGTCTCGTCTAGATGGAGAATTTTCTTCAATTTCCTTTCTGTAGAAGTACCAACAGGATCCTTCCTCTATCCTGTCCTGAATGTCTTTATGATGAGTGGCTTCAGCAGGGGAAAAACTAGCCATATGTATCTCAGCTCACCAAATTAAAATTAAAATGATATAAACAACTTCTGTTGTTGAAAACTGTAAAGACTATATCACCAAAGTCCACCAGATTCCTGTTCATGGATTACCAAAATGGGTCAGAAAGACTATATGACATAAGATAAAACAAAATAAATAAAAGTAGTTGTAATCACAAAGTTTAAAATAAAAAATAAACTAAAATAGGCTGTACACATATTAAAGAAAACCAGACACATTTTCCCCCCGCATATTCTACTTTGTTCACCGCATCTCCTACAAAAACAAGCATTCTAGCTCTTTCCCCACAGTTTAAAGTTTTGCTTCCATTTCAGTGGGATTTGCATATGGAGACTGAAGTTTCTATTTCTCTTTCACTCTCACATAATGATGCATATTGGTCAAATTTGGTGTTTTCCTTTGACTTTATTCATATATGGATGATTCCGGTCAAAACCAAAATGATAATAACAAATGTCACAATCTAAATATTCAACAGAAAATCATAATCCTTCATTGATTTATTCAATGCTGCCAATATTGCGAGACAATTTGAAGCTACAAATGTCTAGAGTTCTTCCTATCCTTCTCAAGTCCTTCAAAAGCTATCCTATCTGTATACACTAGTGGAAAACAATGTAGTGCACAACATGAACCATCTTTATCAAAAGCCACCATTTTCTCGAATTCACCGCACCCTTACAATGCACGAGACAAGAAGAACCACTTTCGCTCATAATTGAACCATAAAAACAATATCATGTTTCTATCTCGGAAATAGTACCAAGCTTCTTATCAGAAGTTTGAAAACAAAAGAATAACAAAATTGTGCATGTAGGAATTCTAAAGATCTAGACAACTTAACAACTTCGCTACCTCAATCGTTGCAAAACATAATTTGTACACAAGTGAAGTGAATGGTGTCCTTGTTACTTCTTTGGTCACATGAAAGTCGAAAACTCAAAAAATTAAACAAAACCCATCTTATGAGTATAATCAAAATTACAACTATCAAACTACACAAAATATAAATATAACGCCGGCCAACGAAAACTAGAAAACCTACACACACACATATTCTTACCCATTTAATCCATAAATCCACCCCCGCCTCTTTTCTGCAGCCTATTTTTCCAAATTGAATTAAGATAAACAGAGGATTATCCCAAAACCCCAAACTTCCACAGATTCCAAAAAGAAGTACAGATACAGATTATTCAAACCAAACAAACAAAACCCAATATTTTGTTTGTGTTTTTACGATTTCGAATGAGCTAATTTACGTAAATAATCTTAAAAGGGCTCGAAGAATTCGACGAGCATGAAAATTTGAATGCAGAAGCTAAAAGCACGAAACCGAAGCTAGGAGAAGTTAACGTTACCTGTGAATAGACGAAGACGGCAGCACTAGGGCAAAATCCTACCCAATCTTCCCAATTTGGATTTTAGGGTTTATGCAGTGCAGACTTCTTTTCAATAATTTGCGATTTTTCAATAATTCTTTTGCGACCAATAAAAAATACAAAACAATTCTTTTGCGATATTTCTGATTGGTATTTTACCGTTGCCACGTTGGCGCGTTCGGATGCGTGAGATCTCTCATCCGATAGGTTCTCCTTGCTTGAATTAAGTAACACGTGTTCTATTTTTGTCATTTTATTTGTTCTTTAATATGGTCTATCAAAAATCTCTAAAAAAGTATAAGAGCATCGCCAACCAACCGTTTCTCTAAATGTGATTTTTAAAATATAAGTTTTTTGACGAACGTGACAATTTAAAGAATGATGAGGGTATAAAGATGTGAGCCAAAACGTTCACGTTCCCCATTTTTGAGTTAGCGATGGTTGCGTTCAAAGAATCTCGCCAGAAAAGCAAGTCCTATATTTTGTTGGTTCGCAAGTTTGCTCCAACAAATCGATGTTAATCCATTACCTTTAGAGTAGTGATATCCACACACCCACTTCTACATTTCACACAACCCTCTTAATTTATATGAAACGTAAAAATAAGTCCTACTTTATTGTTTGAAGATCGTAATAGTTAAAAAAAGAAAACAGGATCATAATACAAAAATAAGGGCACATCTAAATCTCATTAAGGTCGTTATTTAACTTAACAAATGCCTACAATACCTAAATTTGACTTATTTACCATCGGTCTAACAGGATCAAAATACGTGAAGTTGAAACCCCCTTACCGACTAAAACACCATGTTTCGTCTCATTTCATCTTTCTAACATTTCAACAAAAATCAAAATGTCATTTCAAATTTCTATCAAAACCAGACTTTTCGCTCTTTCTCTCTCTATTTTTGAAGAGAGAACAGAGAAGTGTCTTCTCACTTTATCACTTATAGTGCGATTGCTTTTATTTGTATGTACTCAATGCCTTTTAATTTTTATAACTCTGATGTGTTAAGTCCTAAGAACTTCTCCTCATAAATATATTTCAAAAAAATGACACAAAAAAATATTCATACTGATTTTTTTTAATTGAATTAATTACATTTATTTATTAAACTAATTAATTAGTAATTTGGTGGTATTTTTCTTGTTAATACTGTAACCACTTATCGGGTTTGAACTCCTCACACACTCGCACTCGTTTTGCCAGGTTGAATTCACGTGCCGGCAGCCACGCTCACGTGACACCATTAAATTTAAATAAATAAATAAAAAGTCAAAATCGCTGTCTCAGACTCTCCGGCTTTGTAAATCACCAATTCAAAATCTCCCCCAACCAAAACTCTCACTCTCTCTCCGATTGATTTGCTGGTGGCAATAATAACAACCGAACACTGACCAGTTCTGTGAAATTTCCGGCGGACGAGATTGGCCGGCGGAGACGGAGGAGGAGGAGGACACGATGGCGTCGGCGGCGCCGGTGAACAGGATCGAGCGGGCCCACCAGATGTACCGGGAAGGTAGCTACTCGGAGGCGCTAGGGTTTTACACCGAAGCCCTGTCCATGGCCAGGACCAAACCCCAGAAGATCGCCCTCCGCAGCAACCGAGCTGCTTGCTTCTTGAAGCTCCACGATTTCAAAAAGGTTCGCGCAATTTTTCCCCCTTGCCGTACGAAATTGTGGATTTATCAAAAATTTGATCTCTATGAGTTGATTAGGACAAGCAATTCGTATTTTGGAACGATGATTGCAACGGAAGTGTGGATATTGAGAGTTCAAACCACGATTATTCAGCTGAAAATTGCGCAGTTTTCATAATTTTGATCTTAATGAGTTGATTATGGCAAGTAATTTGTGTTTTCTAATTACGAGTTGTGCTGAAAATCCCGTTCTGGTTTCTGGATTTTGATTTGCAGAAAGAAATATGGAATTGATGGTTGGAATCTTGTTGTTTATTAAAAATAATGGATTTGTTGGTTGACTTCATTTGACTATATCTTAGGCAGCAGATGAATGTACCTCAGTTCTTGAGCTTGATTACAATCACACTGGAGCATTGATGTTGCGGGCGCAGACCCTGGTGACCCTCAAGGAATACCACTCAGCGCTCTTCGATGTTCATCGTCTTATCGAGCTAAATCCATCATCGGAAGTTTATCAAAACCTTCATGCCCGTCTAAAGACACAAGTGGTATAATTCCCTTCTTCCTTCTGCTTTTCTCATTGTTTTACACATTGCTGAACTTTCTTGTTTGGTGTAATAAATAATAAATTGAAGATTAGGGGATTTTTGAGATTGATGCAGAGGTTTGGTTGCCAATTAGAGTAGATCGTTTTGCGTATGGCGTCTAAAACCCGAAAGAGAACTTTTGCCCCTACCCTTCCAACGAAATCTAGGTTTTTGTTCAGTGTCATTTGGGAGATTTTGTTGAATTATAAGCATCATAGTCATCATTGTATTTGCAATTATGAACACCGCTGTTCCAAAAAATTTACATTTATGAACATCACCATCAGCAGCAGCAGTGCAGCCGGTGCTGAAATCATAAATTTGCAATTGTCATTTTCCTGGCTGTGAGTAAAGAGTTAATTTTTTCTGCTTGAGGAAAGTCACTTGCTCCAATACCTGAATCCGAAGCAGAGCTAGAGGAAGAGGAAGACGAGGAGGAGGAGGATGAAGTAGAACCAGATAGATATCAGGAGAAAGAGGAGCAATACGAAGAAAAAGAAGATGTATTTTCAGGTGCCGGAAGGGGTCAGATTCCTGAGGTTAATGAGACAACTGCCGTTGCCAATGTTATTCCCCCTAAGACACCAGTAAACAGGGAAGTTTCTCAACAGGGAAGGGATCCAAAAGGTAACTCAATAAAGACCACTTCCCCAGCTGAAGTTGTTGCCCCTCGTGCAGAGCACGTAATAGCATCGTCTGAAAAAGAAAAAGACAAAGGATGGCAAGCAATCCCGAAACCAAAGGGACACTCTTCTCTGGACTATGCACGGTGGGACAGAGTGGAAGATGACTCTAGTGAAGATGACGACGATGACGATGATGATGAAGACTCTCAACCTCAGTATAGATTCCGTGTAAAAACTGTTGGTGTCCGGCCAGTGAAGTGAAGAGGAGGCTGAGAAGCATACACACAGTACTCAAGATCGATAGCCATCATATGAGCCACAAAGTAAAAAATCACAGTGAAGTAAGCAGGATGGGAAAGTTGTGGTAGTTCCAAATGCAGAAACTTTGTGAAAGCTATGAGAATCTGGCTTTGAAGTCCGGGCGTGCTTTGGCAGTGTATCATTTTAAGAAAAAGGACTCTGCACTTTAGCTCTCTGGCTCAATGGATATCTTGACTCTGTGCAGTTCCTACAATCATCAAACGAGTGCAGTTCCTACAATCTTCAAACGATTCATGCCGTGGCACACAAAAAAGCAGAGGCTCCGTCTGCAAACAGTTGAATTCCAACTTGTCCCGGCTTACTAGTGCTTACAGGGTCAGGTAAAATTGTTTGTTATGCGATGTAATTACATACTTTCGTAAATTTTTACTGCAAAGCCTGTAAGAATATAACATATAGGTTTCCAGGATTGCTTCCATCTTAAAGCAACTTGGCAACCTGAAAGATGAAATAAACTTTCAATATTCAATTTATTCTTTACTGCATTCTGGTGTCTTATGTAGTATGGAGCTGTAGATTAGTAATCGAACGCTTAATTTCCGGTTTTGATTCTTTTTGGAAAAGAGAGAAATTTTGTGGAACTTGAGGCAGAACCCAAATAACAAGAAAACTCAACCCAAAAGGAACCATACTAGATGTAATTTCACCAAATTTTTTAGTTCTAGCAGACGGTTTCAAGATCGAGAGATTACTAACAACAAACTACGCCGTAAGAGCAACAAAATTACAATAATATCAATACAATACCTTGAGAAGCAGCATCGACCAAAATGCAATTTTCATCCTCCTAATTTGAGTTAGTTTCATCAAGTACTGGCAAAGCTTGAGACAGAATGTCGGCCGCAACATCAAGCTCTTGCTCGGTTATGATCAATGGAGGTACGAGCCTCAGAACATTGCCTTTTCCAGCAGTCAATATCAACAGGCCAGAGTTTCGACATGCATCCACAACGGGTGAGGCAGAGACATCCAATTCAATTCCGATAATAAGCCCGAGACCACGTATTTCTCGAACATGTGGGTTCCCTCCCAGCTTCTGTTTTAAGATGTTTTTGAAGTAGAGACCTTTCTTACTGACACTGTTCAAAAAATTGTGATCGGATATTTTTTCAAGAACGGCAAGGGCAGCACTACAGATGAGAGGTGCACCGGCAAACGTACTTCCGTGGTCACCAAAAGCTATGGTGGAAGCAACTCTTTCAGTCATCAATGCAGCTCCGATGGGAAGTCCTCCAGCAAGTGGCTTAGCCAGTGTCATGATATCTGGGAATACACCGTAAGCCTCATGCGCCCAAAGATAGCCAGTTCGACCTAAACCACATTGAACCTACAAAAAAAAGAAAGCATTGCTCTTAAACTTCATCGAAGAAAGCATTACTCAAACTTGAATCCTTTAACTTATTATACACCAAAAATGCCACAAGCCCCTCTGAAACAACTATAAAATTACAATAACAAATAAAAGCAATGACAAGAACAACTACCTATGTACTATGCAAAGTAAAATAGTATCGAGTGAAATCACTATACTGCACATGGTCATGTATGAAGGAAGATGAGCACAATCATGAAGTTTGGCATTTGAGAATTCGAAGTTGTAACATCCACACTCCCTAATTTATGAAATCATAACATAAAGAAGCAATGAGAGTAATATTGCCTGATATAAGAATTGGGAGTGTAGGAAGAATCCAATACAAGAAAATCAGATGCATTATGCGAGAATTCATATTTCATGTTGGAAAAGGGGGAAAACAACACATTTACTAGTGAAATTTTCAACGTGACGATGGCTCCAGGTCATAACGACCATTATCCAAGGGATCAATGAAATCGAATCATCCAGTGCAATTACCATCCTACCAAACCAAGTCAGAACCATTTTGCATAAAACATAAAACTATAGCACTAATGTTAACAAGAGAAGCCAGCTCAAAAACACCATCTAGTTTGTTCAAATAGGGCTCAAACTGAAGATAAAATGCAGCTGCTGTACCTCGTCAAATACCAGAAGAGCACCGGCATCATCACAAGCAGTACGCAGAAACTGCAGAAACTCCTTTGAAGCACTGTAAATTCCCCCTTCACCCTGAATAGGCTCAACGAAAACAGCAGCAGTCTTTCCAGGCTGAATCAGTTCTTTGGTAGCCTGTATATTTCCATACTCCACAAACGTGACGCCAGGCATGACAGGCTCAAAAGGGGACCTGTAATACTCTTTGCTTGTCAAGGCAAGAGCGCCCATGGTCCTCCCATGGAAGCTGTTTGTGAAAGATACGAAGCTCGTGGCCGGCTCTTGCGCATCAGGGTGAGCATGTCTCTGAAACTTCCTTGCAAATTTAATGGCTGCTTCGTTCGCTTCGGTTCCGGAATTCGTGAAAAACACACGGTCTGCAAAACTAGAACCCACCAGCCGCTTTGCTAGCTCCACCTACATTACACCAACCAATTCCCATAAGTCCATAATCAGCGCAACGACGCCGTTTAGACGCAAAATGCAATCTTTCACATTTTTCCTGCACTTTCTCAGCAACCAAGCGATACCCACAAGTCCAAAACCAGACTAACGACGCCGTTCATGCACATAATGCAATCTTTTACAATTTTCCCACACTTTCTCGGCAACCAAACAAGCAATAGAATCCAAGTTAAGATAAAGGGCAAACCTGAGGGATTGAATAGTAGAGATTGCTGACGTGAGTGAGGGTTCCGGCCTGATCAACCACAGCCTTCAACCAGTCCTCGTCGCCGTGGCCGAGCGCGTTCACCGCGATACCCGAGCTCAGGTCCAAATACTCTCGCCCCTCGGTGTCGTACAATTTACAACCTTTGCCACTGGTGAGCACCACTGGAGTCCTCGCGTAGGTCTGCAGCAGGACCTTCGCCTCCGTCTCCATAACCTCCTTGCTCTTCAAAATCTCTAGTTTTGAGGCGGTATCGGGTGCTTCCACGTCCACGCTGAGGCAGGCAGTGACCGGTCTCCGGACGTTGATTAGTCGGACATCCCTGCCTAAGTTGGGGCTGAATCGACGGCGGAGATTAAGAGTCTGAGAAATGGTGTTTGGGGAAACGTGAAGGGAAGACATACTGGAGAGGATGGAGAAGGTGCGGGATCCCGGGGGGCGGCGGCGGAGAATGCTTGGCGGGGGAGAGAGGGTAGGAAAATGGGTCAGAAACTCAGAATCCCAATAGGAAAAGGCTAAATTAGATTTAGGGTGTATTCAATTGGAATTTTGAGAGGTTTTAATTTTTTTAATAAAATTAGGGGTATTCAATCAGAATTTTAAGTTATTCTTTGAAATTTAATGTGTATTTAATCAGGATTTTAAAATAGTTTATTAAAATCCTTAGAAATCCGAGTGTATTCAATTAGAATTTAAAAAAAAGTTTATAACATTTCAGGTATATTTAATTATAATTTGAATTTAAAGAATTTGGAAAGTTGAGGAATTAGAGAGATTTTGTTGTGTATTTTAAGCATTCACAAATCTCATATCTTTCCATGAGATTTTGAGGAAATTGAATAAATTTTTTACATAAAATCTCTACAAATCAATTAAATTTTATAAAAATCCATGAATTTATAAATTTATTAAAATCCCACAAAATTTCAATTGAATATACCTCTTAAATGCCCAAAACTTAAAAATCTTTTTCACCAGACATAAGTGCCTTTTAGGATTTTGATTAAGACACTAGGCATTAGGCCACATCAACATTTCTTTATTTATCAATTAAAAATATTATTGTAATTTTCAAAATTAAAATTCATGTATTGGTTTCTTAATTTGTTCTTTGGGTTAATTTCAATTTACTACTCTGAAGTTTCTTGGTTTTCAACATTTGGTACATAAAGTTTTTTTATCCCAGAATGGTACCTAAAGTCATAATTTTGGGACAGTCTCATACATCCGTTAAGTATTCTGTCAGAACCTCTGTTAACTGATGATGTGACACCCACATGGACAATGACTGAGTGCCACGTGTCAGTATGGGTCCACATGAATACTAAAAAATTAAAAATAAAAAAAGATTTATAATTAATAATTTAAAATTAAAACAATTTAAAATTTAAAAAACTAAAAAACCAAACCTAAACCTAAAAAACCAATCTGGGTTCATCTCTCTGTTTCTTCTTCCCCACCCAACACAGAAAATCACGATCTTTCCTCTTCCTCCGCCTCTCCTCCTCTTCCTTCGTCGGCGCCGCTCCCCTCCCATCCAATCTAGCGACCAACCCCTCTTTTTATGTTCTTCCTTTTCACTTTTTCTTCTGCCTTCCTCCTCTCTCCCTCTTCTCGATGCGGCCTCCCTCGCTCTCCACAATCACAGCACACCTCGTAGAAGTTAATGTCTTCGTCGTCGAGATCATGAAGCTTGGATCTCTCCCAATGCCCTTCCAATTTCTTCTCCGCTACAAAGCCTGAGCCCACCCCACAATAACACAACCGTCTTCCTCCTCTGCGCACCCCCAAACCTTAAACAACTACTAGAACAACATCACTAACTTGACGCCGTTGAAACCCCTAAAACCAAAAAACCTCAAAAATGGTTGGGAGATATTGACCGGGAAACTTGTAGAGCTTGACGGAGTGGTCGACAGAGCCGGAGGCGAGGCAGGTGAAGTTGGGGCTGAGAGCGAGAGCCGTGATGCCGTCGTGGTGGTGGCGGAGGAGCTTGGGAGGGCTAAACAGGATAAGAGAGTCGTGGATGACGATTTTGGGGTCAGAGGAGGAGGTCGTCACTGTTAGAATATAAAGGTTATAAGTTGTATGTAATATGACATATGGCAGTGTAGTAGTGGTTGTGTTATGTGATAGTTATAGTAGGTGTAACTATAAATAGTAGAAAGCCTTGTAATTATGTTTTCAACAGAAATAGAACAGAAGTTGTTATCCATTTCTCTCTGAATAAAATTCTCTCGAGCACTCTCTCTCTTTAGGTTTCTTGATTGCTTTTCTCTAATGGTTAACACCGGTGGTCGTTGATCCTGTGCTTCCGCTCATTAATTCTTCTTCTGGTCGTAGTCGTCGCCGCCGATGTTTGATTTCTCTAGTTGGTTGTTTGTGTGATTGGGTGCAATTGTTTTAGTCGTAGTCATCGCCGATTATGTTTTTAACAGAAATAAAACAGAAGTTGTTATCCATTTATTTCTCTATAAAATTCTCTCGAGCACTCGTTCTAGGTTTCTTGATTGCTTTTCTCAGTTGTGTTGACAGTCACGACATGGTAGGCATGCTGGTCTCACAACACCGAGCAGTACGACGGCCCATCAGCCGCTGCTCGTGGGCCTCTCGAAGCTTCAAAGTTCGGATCTTTATGGCTCTGTATGTGGATCGACGAAAACTTGGATTTGGGTTTTGTTGGATTTTTCAGATTTCTTTGTTGCGTGATTTTTTTTCATTGATTCTTCTTCTAGTCGTAGTCGTCGTCGCCGACGTTTGATTTCTCCAGTTGGTTGTTTATGTGATTGGGTGCAATCATTTTGGTCGTAGTCATCGCCGCTCGTAGTTGTATGTAATATGACATATGGCAAGTCTATTATTAGTCATCGCCGCTCGTAGTTGTATGTAATATGACATATGGCAAGTCTATTATTATGTTGCTGCTTCATGTGGACGATATCATTTTAACTGGTGATAATGATGAATGTATACAAACTGTGGTATCTCAATTGGCAAATGAGTTTGACATGAAAGATTTAGGGCTTCTTCATTATTTTTTGGGGTTGTAAATCGACTATCAGTCTCGAGGCATGTTTGTTCACCAGACCAAGTATGTTCAAGATCTTCTAACTAAGACTGATATGTTTCACTGCAAACCGTGTATAACTCCATGTCATCCCAATAAAAAACTATTGAATCATGGCAGCTCATCCTTCTCCAATCCCACCCTATACAGAAGCATTGTTGGTGCATTACAATATTTGACTTTCACCCATCCAAATATTGCATATTCAGTCAACCAAGTATGTCAATTTATGCACTCTCATCTGGAATCTCATTTTGTTGCTGTAAAGAGAATACTGAGATATCTCCAAGGTACCTTAGGTTGGGGAATATGTTTGCATCCTGGTTCCTTGAATATTAAGGCTTACACAGACACTGACTGGGCTGGGGACCCTAATGATAGGCGTTCCACAACAGGTTTTGTGGTCATCCTTGGATCCAATCCTGTTTCATGGAGTTCTAAAAAGCAACACACGGTCAGCAGGTCTTCCACTGAAGCTGAATATCGAGCAATGGCTACTACAACAGCTGAAATTGTTTGGATCCAACAATTTCTCAAAGATCTTTATGTTCACAGTTCATTCCCTCATCTTCTTCACTGTGATAATATCTCTGCTATGGTTTTGGCTACCAATCCGGTTATGCATTCTAAAGCTAAACACATAGAAGTTTATTGTCATTTTGTCAAGGAATGTGTACAACAATGAGTCATTTCTCTTCAGTTTGTTGCATCTGCAGATCAGTATGCAGATATTTTTACGAAAGGGTTATGTTCTCCTTCATTTACTCATCATTGTTCCAATCTTATGCTTGGGGATTCCCAACATAAGAGTGAGGAGAAATGTTAGAATATAAAGGTTATAAGTTATATGTAATATGACATGTGGCAGTGTAGTAGTGGTTGTGTTATGAGATTGTTATAGTAGGTGTAACTATAAATAGTAGAAAGCCTTGTAATTATGTTTTCAACAGAAATAGAACAGAAGTTGTTATCCATTTCTCTCTCTATAAAATTATCTCAAGCACTCTCTTTCTAGGTTTCTTGATTGCTTTTCTCAGTTGTGTTGACAGTCACGACGTGGTAGGCCTGCTGGTTATATAGCACCGACGACGGCCCCTCCGTCGCTGTTCGTGGGCCTCTTGGAGCTTCAAAGTTCGGATCTTCATGGCTTTGCGTGCGGATTGACGGAAACTTGGATTTGGGTTTTGTTGGATTTTCTAGATTTCTTTGTTGTTTGATTTTTTTTTTCTTTGAGATTTTTAATTTTGCGTGATAAACTAATTGAGAGAGAAAGAGAGGTGGGTGTGCGGGGAAGGTGGGTGCAAAAGAGAGAAAGAAGAGAGGAGGGGGTCATGGGGGTGAAGAGCAGCCCATAAAAAATTTAAAAAAAAGAAATTTTTTTTGGGCCTGATAGCTAAGTTAGAAGATGGGATAAAAAAAATTAATTTTTTTTTAATGTTTAATTTTTTAATATTTAAGTGGGCCCATAATGATATGTGGCGCACAATCACTGTCTATGTGGGTGCCACATCATCAGTTAACGGAGGTTCTGACGGAAAACTTAATGGATGTATGAAAGTGTCTCATAATTATGACTTTAGGTACCAAACTAGGACGAAAAAAACTTCATGTACCAAATATTGAAAACCAAGAAACTTCAAGGTAGTAAACTGAGATTAACCCATGTTCTTTAATTAATTGAATGATTTTTTTTAGAATTGTTATTGACACTTTAAAATTTTCAATTTGTACTCCAAATTTTTTATAATTAGAAAGAAAAATACATTTGTAAAAAGTGTAGAATGAGATTTTTGGAGTACTAATAACAGTTTATTTTTTTAAGTATTAAGAAGTCGTGGATTCTTTGTTTAGGAAATTTCATGTCCAAAATGTGAAACCCCTCCCTAAATTAATTGTAGTTTCATATTGACAAATTTATGAGATTACCATTTTGTCCCCTATCTCCTACCCAATCTGGATTCCCCCCCTTTTTTTTGTTTGGATTTCCTCCTAACTCTCATTCTTTCTTTGGCTGCCACGTGGCAACTCCCCATCCCCATTTTCTTTCTCTCCCCCTCCAAGTACAATCTCTCTCCCTTTCGCAGATCTCTCTCTCACTCTTCTCTCTTCCCCAATGACACACCCATTCACAAGGGCGACAACATCACCCTCCACCATCACCTCACTCCGTGCTCTCTTTCTCCATTCTCCTCTATGAAGCACAGAGAAACCAGGAAGCTCTCCGACGAGCCCGGTGGCTTTCGAGCCAAACTCCGACCAGCTCCGGCAACGACGAGGAACCACGAAGGTACGAACCTCTTCGTCTCCCTCGTAGCTTCATTTCTAGGGGTAGATCGTCGAGTCTAGTGAAGTATCAGAGTCGATCGGAGCTCGGGAAGCTCCGGTTTTCTCCCTCGTCGAAATCGGGTCAGACCCAACCCAAACCCCTGTAAACCGGGTCCTCTAACCCAGAGCTTTGGGCTAGGCTTTCAAGCCCAAAGCCCGTTAGAACCCCAAACCCAACCTATTGAACCTAACACCCTAAACCAGGCATTTGGGCCGTGATAACTCGAGCCTTCGGCCCATTAAACCCTTGGCCCAAACCTTTTGAACCCAAGCCCAAACAGAACCGCCTCAAAACCCAGAACCAGACCGGCCTAACCCTGAACCCAGGCCGCGCATGAGTGGCGCGTAGGCCTGCACATGAGGGGTGTGAAGAGCCGCTTGTGTCGGCACGTGTGATCCGCTGTCGTCCACGGCGGCGCTGGCGACTTTTCTGGTGACCCATCTTGGCCCGTGGTCGTCAGGGCCGCCACCTTACGGTGGCTCGTGAGGGCTCGTGAGGGTACCTGAGGTCCTCATTTATGTTTTTCGACGTCCTGAATCCGTTTATGACGTCCGTTTTCAGAAATTCAATCATTATGGTATATTGGACCCTTTATATGCTTAGGTGCGATTATTAGCGGCGTTTCCGTTCCTCCTATTTCGCACGACTCTTCGAAGATGGAGTATCTGTGAGTGGACCCCTTCTAAAATGCATGATTTTTTTATTAGAAATGCATACATGAAAAACATGATTTAATGGTTACGTATTATGAAACGTTTTACGAGTAAATTAGATTTTACTTTTTATGAGATATGATGCTTTACTGAGAATATTTTGGAATACCATGCTTTATCGATTTTATGTTCTTTGTAGTATATATGAAGGATGACTATATACTATGAAGATGTTTTGAGATATGATGTTTGAGCTACTGAGCTCCGTTGAGATATATGTATTTTGGAAAGATTACATTCAATGATTTTGTGCTTATCTAGTGGTCACTGTTCTGCCTACGGGCGATGATACTTATATTGACTTTGGCCGGGAGTAGGTTGGTGGCTTCGGTCGGGAGATACTCATATTGACTTCGGCCGGGCGTAGGTTGGTGGCTTCGACCTTAAGATACTGATATATGATACCACTACATATCACATTATATAGATGTATATATGTTTTATAAAGGTTTTATGGCATGCTAGAACCTATTACATATTATACTACTGAGTTTTCATAAACTTTGGGGGTTAGTACGTTGATGAATAACTATTATATCAACTTGGTCCACTCATGCTTTGTTTTGCACCCCCTCAGGACATAGGAATGAGGCATACGATCTGATCTACGAGGCATTCCCCTACCAGTGATTTCGTGTCGTCTACTCATTTGTAATAGCACATTCTGCTATACCTTCCGCTTGTATTCTGAATTAGATGTATGCTCTAAACATGTCATGCATTATCACTATCATTTTATTTGACGACTGGATATTATTATATTATTTTGGTAAGGTTTATATTTGAATATTACATTGTGTAGTTCGCGCGAAATTTATATGCATGTTTCACATGTTCTCGGCATATGCATTCATTAAATGGCTTGCGTCACCCTAAGGTGTCAGCCATCCCGCTGTCCTCTAGACATCGGGATCGGGGCGTGTCACAAAAGACACCAAATTTCAATTCCCGCAAAGAGCAAGCTATTTGGGGAAAATCAAAGCGTTTAGATTTTACATCAAGTGCACCAATTACGCTATCGAAATGACCTACAAAACCGATCCCCAGAACTCGTATAAAGTCAAAATGTTCAGAATTACAAATGTATTTGCATGATTGCTTAGACAAATGATTAGTATAGCTTCAATCCCAAATTTTTTAGCTTTTTTGACACGCTAATCAGATATAAGGCACTCAATGTAGGATGTTGGCAACTCGGAAATGTGAGATTCCACTCGGATTAGGTTTTATTTTTATTTTTTATTTGATAGAATCGATAATGTGACATCCTACATCGCCCAGGGGAGTGATCCTTAAATGTATATTCTCATCCCTACCTAGCACGAGACCTTTTGGGAGCTCACTGGCTTCGGGTTCCGTAGGAACTCCGAAGTTAAGCGAGAAGAGGGCTAGAGCACTCCTAGGATAGGTGACCCACTGGGAAGTTGCTCGTGATTTCCCAGAAACAAAACCGTGAGGGCGTAGTCGGGGCCCAAAGCGGACAATATCGTGCTATGGTGGTGGAGCGGGCTCGGGAAGTGATCCGCCCTGGGCCGTGATGTGACAATTGGTATCAGAGCCAATCCCTGGCCAGAAGTATGCCGACGAGGACGTCGGGCCCCTAAGAGGGGTGGATTGTGACATCCCACATCGCCCAAGAGAGTGATCTTTAAATGTATATTCCCATCCCTACCTAGCACGAGGCCTTTTGTGACATCCCACGTCGCCCAAGTAAGTGATCCTTAAATGTATATTCTTATCCCTACCTAGCACGAGGCCTTTTGGGAGCTCACTGGTTTCGAGTTCCGTAGAAACTCCGAAGTTAAGCGAGAAGGGGGTTAGAGCACTCCCATGATGGGTGACCCACTGGGAAGTTGCTCGTAAGTTCCCAGAAACAAAACCATAAGGGAATGGTAAGCCCAAAACGGACAATATCGTGCTACGGTGGTGGAGCGGGCCCGGGAAGTGATCTGTCCCGGACCGGGATGTGACAGATAATGTGTTTCATTACTAAGAACAACCAAATACAAGAGGTGTCCGATGGATACAATTTCTCCAATGATCAATTTCTTGATCTGGAGATAGTTCGCACAAGATGCAAAGATTTTAAACCCCTATACGACTGCCATAATAAACCAACACAAACATGAGTCTCGTGTAAAACTGTCAAAAAGACGGTAGACGCGACAATCTTAACACCAATACCTTGACATAAAGCTATCAACAACGAAGTCACATAAGTCGCATAAATGACATAATCAGATCATAAGAGCAACACAAAACCTACTAATCTAACCTGCTCAAAGCTCTACAAAAAAAATTCTTAAAACTTAACTAAAGCCGATGAAGTGTCCATAAGCGTGTCCACAAAGAAGACACGATACAAACATGACAGGAGGCGTGGACTGCAGAACCATGTGGGTGTGTGGGTAGCAAGGACAACAGAGGTTGCAGATCCCATGACACGATAAAGCCACTATGGACATCATCGTCATCCCTGCCACCAATAGCCCAGAGTAACCTGCATAAAATATTTAACACCAACTGCCGCCAAAGGTTTTCGTCGATTGGGAAAAAGATAAAATTTGTGGACACCAAGGCCACATGGATTGCAACACAACAAATTGAAGCAGCAATCCTCGTATTGAAGCAACTATATAGGCAAGTGTGCATCAAATTTCCTATGGCAATGGCAAAGGCCTCAACTTAGAGGCCATGTGTTTTACCGTAATGAAAGGCATTGTGTTGTAATGCACAAACCCAAAACTAAAGGATCAAGTTGAAGCTTCCAAAGGGTATGCCTTAGCAAACACAATCCAACCGATAAAAAGCCTCAATGGCTTCAGATCTTCAAATCAAACCACATGTTCACCCGAAGTACCACCGTCTTGAACACGACCAACATGCTCAATAGTGTAAGAGATACAAAATTAGACCGTTATCGACATGAATGATAATAGCCTGACTCTACCCAACTAGAGAGAGGTGTTGAGACCCAGATAGAGGAAGAATGAACGAGATAGGAAGAATGAACTGCTGATTAGTGCAAGTTATGCAACTAAATGTTCGATTAAAACTTCAAATGATCTTGTTTAATGAGGGAAGTTTCTTTCTCCACCCAAGTCAAAGTTAAATGCATGTTCCACATTTTACTCAAACCCAAAAAATTTAGCCGTTTTTCTTAAACTGTTATAAACTTACAATATAGTTGAGTTTGGCAAATTTGGGTCAAGATATTGAAAGAAACTTCGTTGTGGCGTAAACTCATGTTGCCCCTCTCACACAGGCAAAACGAGTGGGTCTAGGTGATATACAAACATACAGTTGTTGAAGTTGTCAGGATTTCTAGTCGTTACTGCTAGGGTTCCTAGTTTTTAGGGTTGTTAGTCACGTAGAGTCCAATAATCCCTATATTTGAGGGACAAACATGCTTTTCTATTTTGACGTAGTCTTTACCACGATTATAGGACCTGTAAAATCATGGACTGTTACTCTTTCTTTCAGTTCAAGTGTAAGGCTATTTATTAGCCAGAATAGTTGTTTTCATTCAATAAGAATTCTCCCTGGTTTACGTGAGCTTTCAAACTTTGCATTGTATAAGTTCTTTGCGATCTCTTGGTTCTAACATCTGGTATCAGAGCCCCGTTATGGGGCCTGATTAAAAGCTTGCAACCTAGGTGCTAGAGTGAAGAAACAAAGACATGGCGTCTGAGAACAGTTTCGTGCAACCAGTCATTCCAAGGTTTAACGGTCACTACGACCATTGGAGTATGCAAATGGAGAATTTCCTTTGTTCCAAAGAGTATTGGAACTTGGTAGAGACATGGATCACTGCTGCAGCATGAGGCTCAGATTCCACTGAAGCACAGAAGAAGACCTTTGATGAGTTGAAGTTGAAGGATTTGAAGGCAAAGAACTATTTGTTCCAAGCCATTGATCACTCGATACTGGTGACCATTATGAAGAAGGATACGACTAAAGATATATGGGACTCTTTGAAACAGAAGTATCAAGGAACTGCACGTGTCAAGCGTGCTCAACTGCAGGCTATTCGTAAGGAGTTCGAGGTGCTGCACATGAAGAATGGAGAATCAGTCAATGAATATTTTGGGAGAACTCTTGTCATAGCTAACAAGATGAGAACTCACGGAAAGAAGATGGATGATGTGGTGATTATTGAGAAGATTTTAAGGTCAATGACTTCGAAATATGATTATGTTGTCTGTTCAATTGAGGAATCAAATGACCTGGACATCTTGTCCATAGACGAGCTTCAGAGTAGCCTTTTGGTGCATGAGCAAATGATCAGTCGACATGTGGAGGATGAACAAGCACTCCAAGTCACTTATAGAGTCCAACAAGGATGACGAGGTCGAGGTACTTATCGAGGAAGAGGAAGATGATGGGGTAGGCTTGGGTTCGACAAGTCTATTCTAGAGTCCTATAACTGCCATGAACTAGGGCACTTTCAGTGGGAGTGTCCTAAGAAACCTAAGGAACATAAAGCAAATTTTGTGGAGACGAAGGAAGAAATGCTGTTGATGGCACT
The DNA here is from genome assembly GCA_024362995.1 of Heteromeles arbutifolia. Taxonomy (NCBI): domain Eukaryota; kingdom Viridiplantae; phylum Streptophyta; class Magnoliopsida; order Rosales; family Rosaceae; genus Heteromeles; species Heteromeles arbutifolia. Next base: position 9,901,010 of record JANCRC010000002.1, on the reverse strand, counting down.
TATGGATTTTAAGGAGGTTACAATGGAACATATATGGTTTTTTGATTCAGGGTGCAGCAATCACATGTCTGGCAAGAAGGACATGTTTTGTGAACTTGATAGCAGTTTCAGAGAGTCGGTGAAGTTGGGGAATGACTCAAGTTTGATTGTACAAGGCAAAGGTAATGTTCGAATGGAGGTAAATGGGATTGTACATGTGATCACATGTGTCTTTTACGTGCCATATTTGAAAAACAATTTGTTAAGCATTGATCAGTTGCATGAGAAGGGGCTTACATTGCTCATCCAACAGAAGATGCAAGATTTTTCACTTTGAGAGAGGTCTAATCATGGAAACGGAGACGATTCATAATAGAATGTTTGCAGTACTGGCTCGTTGTCCACCAAATGAGCATAAGTGCCTCTCCTCGCTGACCACAGATTAAGTAAGTCTTTAGCACTGCCATTATGGACATCTCAGTTGGAATGGGCTCAAAGTACTTCAACATAAACAAATGGTGGAATGCCTGCCTCAATTCACAGCTTCTCAAAGGGTGTATGAAAACTGCTTGGTAGGAAGACAGCACCATGATCCATTTCCTAATGAATGCTTATGGAGGGCCTCCAAGATTCTTTAGTTGGTGCATGCTGGCATATGAGGACCAATTAACCCTATATTGAACAGCAACAAACGGTATCTCATCACTTTTATTGATGATTTCAGCAAAAAAAACATAGGTCTATTTCTTAGTGGAGAAGTCAGAAGCATTTAACACATTCAAATCTTACAAAGCAAGAGTTGAGAAAGAAACTGGGGCATTTATAAGAAGTCTGATGATAGATCGATGATGAGAGTTCACTTCGCAAGAGTTTACTAATTTCTGTCATGAGAATGGAATTCATAAGCAGTTAACAGGAATTTATACTCCTTAATAGAATAGTGTTGTAGAAAGGAAAAATCGCACCATCATGAATATAGTGCGAAACATGTTGTCAGCAAAGCAATTTCCCAAAACCTTCTGGCCTGAAGCAGTGAATTGGACAGTGCATGTGCTGAATTGATGCCCTATTCTTGCTGTGAAGAACAAGACACCTGAGGAGGCTTGGAGTAAACACAAACCATCCATGGATCATTTCAAAATTTGTGGTTGTATTGCTCATGTTCATGTTCCAGACAACAAAAGGGTGAAGCTCGATTCCAAGAGTCGTAAATGTATATTGCTTGGGGTAAGTGAGGAATCTAAGGCTTATAGATTATTTGATCCTATTTTACAGAAAATAATTATAAGCCGAGATATGGTGTTTGAAGAAGATCACCAATGAAGTTGGGATGACAGTCACGAGGAAGCCATATTGGCTGATCTCGAGTGGGATATTGATGAAGAAAATAGCACAGTATGGGAGGAAAGTGATCCCGAGTCTAAAACTGAGGAAGTTGTGGAAGAAACTGAATCCGAGTTTGATCAAAGTGGCTCTTTGGTTGAAGAAGACATTCAAAATGATGAGAACACACCTTGTATGAGACGAACTCGAAGACCACTAACTTGGATAAGAGATTATGAAACAGGTCAGGGCCTATCTGATGAAGAAAGTGCTAGCATGGCTCATTTGGCGTTATTCACTAACCAAGACCCCACGACCTTTGAAGAAGTTGTGAAGTCTGAAAAATGGAGGCAAGCCATGGATCAAGAGATTCGAGCTATAAAGAAGAACAATACATAGAAACTAATGGAGCTGCCACCAGGAGGGAAAACATCTAAGTAAAGTGGGTGTTCAAGACAAAACTCAATGAGAATGGGGAAGTGGACAAGTACAAAGCTCGACTAGTTGTTAAGGGATACTGTCAGCAATATGGGATCGATTATGCTGAAGTATTCGCACCAGCGGCTTGCTTAGACACCATTCGAATTGTCATTTCCCTTGTTGCTCAAAAAAATTGGGTGATCTACCAATTTGATGTCAAGTCCGCATTTCTGCATGGTTTAAGGTATATTGACTCAATAAGGAGGTGTTTGTCGATCAGCCATCCAGATATGAACAAAAGGGGCATGAGTCTAAGGTATATTGACTCAATAAGGCATTATATAGACTCAAATAAGCTCCTCGAGCCTGGTATAGTAGTATATAGTCATACTTCATCAAGGATGGATTCAACAAGTGTTCTTATAAGCATACCTTGTTCATTAAGACAGCGGATGAAGGTAAAATTTTAATAGTGTGTCTTTATGTTGATGATCTCATTTTTGCTGGCAATGATGAAACAATGTTCGAACAATTTAAAAAGTCTATGATGGTTGAGTTCGACATGACTGATCTTGGAAAGATGAGATATTTCCTTGGTATTTAAGTGATACAAAGTTCAGATGGGTTTTTCATCAGTCAACGAAAGTATGCTCAAGAGGTCTTAGAGAGATTTAACATGGATCAGTGCAATTCAGTGCCCAATCATGTGGTCCCTGGTTTTAAACTCACAAAGGATGAAGAAGGGGTCGAAGTTAATAGCACTGTTTACAAATAGATGGTAGGAAACCTTATGTACCTAACAGTTACACGTCTCGACTTAATGTTCATTGTCAATTTGATTAGTAGATACATAGAGCGTCCTCCTGAGTCTCACTTGCAGGCAGCGAAGATGGCTCTAAGGTACGTAAATGTGACCTTTGATTTGGAGATGTTTTACAAGAAGGGAGGAACTGATGAGCTTATTGGTTATACGGACAGTGACTACACTGGTGATCAAGACGATAGGAAGAGCACCTCAGGTTATGTGTTTATAATGAGTTTAGGTGTTGTTTCTTGGTCTTCAAAGAAACAGCTAGTTGTTACTTTATCCACCACTGAAGATAAATTCATAGCAGCAGCATCGAGTGCATGCCAAGTTGTGTGGTTAAGAAGGATCTTTAAGAGTCTTAATCAGGTATAGCGCAATCCAACCTTGGTGTATTGTGATAATGTTTCGACAGTCAAACTCTTAAGGAATCCTGTAATGCATGGTCTTAGCAAGCATATAGATGTAAGGTTTCATTTTCTTTGAGACCTTGTCAAAAGTGGAGTTTTGGAGCTGGTGCAGTGTTCCACTCAAGAACAGATTGCAGATGTCCTAACAAAACCATTGAAGATTGATGCTTTTCTGAAGATGCGAGGTTTACTGGGTGTCTGTAAGTTTCCAGGAGTAAACTGAATGTTTGTGGTATTCAGTTTAAGGGAGGATGTTGAAGTTGTTTGGATTTCCAGCTGTTACTGCTAGGGTTCCTAGTTTTTAGGGTTGTTAGTCACGTAGAGTCCAACAATCCTTATACTTGAGGGACAAGCATGCTTTTCTGTTTTGACGTAGTCTTTACCATGATTATAAGACCTGTAAAATCGTGGGCTGTTACTCTTTCTTTCAGTTCAAGTGTAAGGCTATTTATTAGCCACAATAGTTGTTTTCATTCAATAAGAATTCTCCCTGGTTTACGTGAGCTTTCAAACTTTGCATTGTATAAGTTCTTTGCGATCTCTTGGTTCTAACAACAGTCTCGAGTTTGATCGTTTGGCCATTGTAACACGTGATCTGACTGTCCTATGTAATATTGCTTTGAAATAGTACTTTTATTTGTTAATTTTCTTCTAGTATAGGTTTTTTTTTTTTTTTGGAAAACTTTTCTTCTAGTGTAGTTTAGGACTCATTCAACCGAGTCATTTCATTATTTTCGAACTTTTAGACTTCAATGAATGTTAGTCAGCGTAGGCAGAAGGCCCAAGTCCATTTTGTGGATGTGGAGCCCATGAGGAGCTTTGTCAGTCGTCACCATATAAACACTCATGAACTTCCAACCCATTCTGATTAGCCTTTTGCACTGGGGAGGGGATAGTAAAAAATAAAATAAAACAAGGGGTGAGCTAAGTGACACAATGAATCATTTATAAATTAGGTATTGAACTAAATACAAATATAATATATTTTCGTCATTCATGTAAGTCGAACATGATACTCTTAATTTATTACTGAAGAAGAATACCATTAAATTGTAATACTAATTAGTTATTCTAATCAAGGTATTAAGTATCGATGATATCGGAAATATCGGTAGTCCGAAAACACGGAAATATCGGGATAATATCGATATCGATAAAAATTATATGGAAACCACGGAAATTGTAAGAAAAACTTGGAAATTTTTATTGAAACTTTGCAGGATGTTTATTTAGTCAATTATCTATTAGTTTATCACAAAAAATTGGAAAGAAATGCATTGCATGATGGATTTAACATTATCAAGTTGATTATATAGCGAGCTGACAAACATTGTGAGTGTAGAAAATATGTAGTAATTAATGAAAGAAGTTTAAGCACACCATAATCATTCATATATAATGAATTAGTACAATATTTTACACTTTATACATTGCATGGTAAGATACATGAGTGACTTAGTACCACATAGAGTTCCTATGAGGTTCAAATTTTTCATTATCTTCATCATCTCTATGTGTAGAGTGAGTGTATTGTGAAGAGTAGTTATCAAATGATAAATCCCCAAAATAGTTTTGCATGTAATTGTTAACATGCCACCCATATGGATCCGAGATTGATTGACGTTGTCCATAAGCAAAATCATTTGAAGATTGAGTCTCGGATTGTTTCCATGAGTCGCTCGATTCCATCCCAATAGGAATGGGATATGAAGGGTAGGGAAATGGTTAGTTATGAGTATAACCACAGTTACTACTTCCCACTCCAACAGAGTCCGAAGTTCTAGATAACGAGTCATCTTCTTGACTTGACAAAATCCCCTTGCCTCTTTCTCTAAGAGTATAGTCCTTCCCTATGGCACTAATTCCTGGTCATGCCCGCCTACTGCCATGGTCATCATCTTGTGTTGCATGCGTGAAGTTTGCCCCACCAGTGAAGGGGCTCATAAATCCGGGAGGTGGTCCAACATAGTTTCCATATCCACCACCACTACCTCTAGCTCCACTATATCCTTCATCATTCCCACCTCCGATGGTAGGTGAGTTTCCTGATCTTGTACTAGAGCTATCATTAGTATCAGCACGATGTTGTGGTTGTGTAGGATTGGAAGAAGGTGGAATTCCAGTGTTTCTTGGTCTTGGGCGCAAAAGTTCTTCCAAAGAGTCAGCGCTGCTAGATCCCACCTCCTCCTCTAATACTCTTTCTACATTTATCCCTTCATTACGTGCTTTTTCAGCAACTCTGGGAGCTGGGTTGCCTTCATCATCATCTAAATGAAGAGGTCTAATCCATTGATAAAGTTGGTTACCCTCTGTATCATCATCTTCAGCAACAATATCAAACACATCTAGTGGGTCACCACGGTCGACATGATCTATTTCTGCTTTCTTATCTCGAATTTGAAGCCTCATGTTGTAGTAGCAATAAACTAATTTTTCCAACCTACTATGAGCCAACCTATTTCTTTGCTTTGTGTGTATGAGTGCAAATGTGCTCCAATTTCTTTCACAATCAGATGAGGAAGTTGTTTGTGATAATACCTTGATTGCTAACTTTCTCACAGTTGGTGCATCGATCCCATACATGATCCACCATTCAGCTACAATGAAGACCAATGTTGATAAGCCTAATAACTCCAACAAATTCTATTATAAACTTATAGTGAAATATGTTTACACTCACTAGGAGACATTTTTGTTCGAGCAGCAACTGATGTTGGTTCTCCAAAAGTTCTTCTTGCATCTTTAAACCATGTTAGCTGAATTCAATAAATCGTGTTAGTTTAATCCAACAAAGTAATTATTATAATTTAAGTAATTGTGTACCTCATTTCCAAATTGGCCAACTGCTGGTGATGCAGGGTCTAATTTAGAGTATACATTATGTACAACACGTATAAGGGTACCATCATCTCCAACACCGGGTCTGTATTGGTATCGAGGATTCAAATAATATGCTGTTCAAAGAAACACATACTCTAATAAGAGAAATAATACTTATGCAACTAAAGAAATGAATTGCAAATTATGACATAATTTATACCTGCTGCATGCAAATCGTGGTATAATGTTTTATACCATCGGTCTTCAATTATCTTTATGACCCACCTTGCACCATGTTTTCTTTCCAATTCATCCTTCACTACACGCATCAACTCATATATTGCCCCCATAGTAGAATACACTTCTGTGTCAACGATCCGTAAAACTTTGTAAAGAGGTTCAAACACTTGGCACACATGTTCTGATTGAGTCCAAAAAGCATGATCAAGCACTATACTTTCCACCATACGACCTGCATTTGAGCGGCTCAAATTGTGGTTGGCCCAATCGTCACTAGTGAATAGTTGCTTCAACCCTGCTTTCTTCTTAAGTAGGCTGTTTAATGCAATATAGTTGGTGGCGAATCGAGTGGTAGCTGGACGAATAATTTCTCCTTTGCAAAATTCATGCATCTTTGCCAACAACCAACCGTGATTGTAAATATAATTTATGATCGTTCTAGCTCTTTTTACCACAGTAGCAACATTCTCTCTCTTCCCCATTGCATCAAACATGAGATCAATACAATGTGCTGCACATGATGTCCAAAACACATTATGATGCTTCATTAACTTTTTTCCAGCTTTGACAAATGCAGAACCATTGTCGGTCACGACTTGGACAACATTATTCTCTCCCACCTCCATGATTTCATCCCTCAATAATTTGTAAATATACTTGTAGTTCTTTATATGGTCTGAAGCATCAACAAACTTCAAAAAAATTGTCTTTCCCTTGGAGTATACCATGAAGTTTATGATAGAAAATCTGGTCGGGCCAGTCCATCCGTCACACATGATTGTGTAACCATTAGTTTCCCACTTTGACCTCAACTTGTTAACATACTTGCCAATGTCTTTATACTCCATATCCAAAAATTTGTTTCTTATCTCATAGGGAGTGGGAGGTTGTACTCCAACACCGGCCTGTTGACATCCCACTACCATATTTTTGAAATGATGTGATGATGCTTTCTGAGCAGGGACATTTTCATAGATAAAGAACTTGCTAATTAGACGCCCCATTCCCTCCTTCACATTACCTCTAGTGAAATAACTCAAAACACTCTTTTGACGTGCTTTGGATGACTTATATAAACTTGGGGCTATTGGTGGTGTTGGTTGTGATTCTCTAAGACTGCCTCCCCGTCTCATTTGTGCACCACCACTTGTCCCGGAACCTTGTGCTCTATTGGGAATTTTATGAAGGTGTTCTCTTTCCCATGCTGACTGTTTGGAGGCACGTAATGCTTGTTTCAAACTGCGTCATTCTTCAGGTCCCATGTCATCATCACATTCGTCCTCATCGTCATCATCATCATTGTCAACCGCTTGGCCAATGACTTCTCCTCGTAGCCCAACTCGAATATTTTCCATTCCATGTGTTATCTTTTCCTTCTGCTGTTTTTTATTTTTTAATAATGTGCTGATGAATGCCTTCACTTCTTGGGGGACATTATCGCATCGTTGGACATTTTTGGCTGGATCTAATCCACTAAAATGGTACTTAAGTCGTGTCACTCCGCCACTCTTCATTACCCGACCACAATATTTGCAAATTGTGCCATGTTTGTTTCCGTCTATTGGGTCTCCATGTTCCCAACCTGGATCACGTTTAGTAACTCCACTGGACATCTTAAACGTACCTATATTTATTTTTCATGAAAATTAGACAATTATTTTTTGGCCAAAAAATATAGTAGTGATGACGGTTATATAAGAGAACCTAAATAATAAAGTTATTCTACAGAAGAATTAAATACGAAGTAAAGAAAATGATTGTAAAAATTTAAGTAATTATAAAAATAATATGAAATAATAAAACCTAATATTAATGAATAATAATCCAATTTGATAATAAAACCTAATATTAATAAAATAATAAATAACATTAAACATATTAAAATTATCCTAGGGAATAATTATACAACATTACTTAATTACTTAAAAAAATTAACATGTAATTGTTAACATTACTTAATTACTTACAAAAATTAACATGCAAGTATTAATTACTTAAAAAAATAAACATACGAGTCCACACAAATTTTTTTGTTGTTATATAAATTACAATAATATAAATATAAGTTTATAAACTTACCTTAAATATGGAACCCTTTGTGTTCAAGCTCTGGAATGGATCTGGAATGGCTTTGAAAAGGGTAAGGGAAGAAGAAGAAACGAAAATGCTCTGAATGACTCTGATACTCCACCTCTTTGAATGTGAAAGAATATCACAGACTCACAGTGGCACATGGTTTCATTATGAAAGCACTATTATTTTTGTTCATGGTCTGTGATTGTAAAAGTTGTCAGGTGAGGTGAGTCAGATGACCCAACCACACACACACACACATGCCACCACACACACAGAGATCACACAAGCACACAGACATCACACGCAAACAGTCTCTCTCTCTCGATCATTCTCTCTTCTCTGAGCTCCCTTCTCCCCCTTCTCCATTCTCCCACACACACAGAGATCTCCCACACACATGCACAGAGACCCAAGGTCTCTCGATCCTTCTCCCACACACAAGCACAGAGACTCACATCGCCTTCTGCTCCTCCCTCGTCGGCACCGTCTCTCTCATTTCTCTCTGCACCAAGGGTCCGAGACCCACATACACACACGCACACCACCGCACCTGCTTCAGGAAGACACCCATCATCATCAGCAACCTCATCTTTCTCCCTCTCCTTCTCGTCTCTGCAACTCGGCGAACGCAGGAACTCCGGCGAGTTTCTTGAATTTCTCCGGTTAGGTAAGCTTCGGGTTTGCCTCTTTCTGTTCTAGATTGAACTTTATATGTGAAATTTAAGTTCAAAATCGTGTTTTTGCAAGGTTTTTGGGACGAAATCGGCTCGGGAATAGGCACACCCATCTCCGGCGAGGCCATGGGTGTCGACGAACTTTCCGAACACCTCCGACCGTTTCACGGCAAACGGAATATATAAAAACATTCATCTCGTCTTCTATTTCATTTTGATACCTAGATTGGAGTCTAGGGTCCTTTTTTACAGTCGGCTGGAGCTGTAGAAGCTTCGGCGTTGTTCTCCGAGTAGCACAGTTCCAAAATATCGCAATATGTCGGTAATATCGCGATATTTTGACGAAAACCTGTTGGATACGTATTAAAATATCGGTCCTGTAAAAAACCGATAATATCGGCGATATTCGCCGATATTATTGACATTTTGTTCCTTGATTCTGATTACCGTTTTGCACTAAAAAAATGCTGTAATCAGAAACACAACATGACAAATATCTATTGAACAATTAGTCCAATTTCTAAATGTGACAACCATTTATTAGATTGTGCACGCCACTAAAATCAGATATTGGCTGCTATATAACATCTTCCTCGAAAGGAATCTCAACCTGAATGAGTCATAACTTCATGATTAAATTAAAAGAAGACGAGTCAAATAATCTACTTCTCATCCAATCAATTAACTTGACAACGAAAAGGGACAATGTATCCTAAATGCAGTCTAAAAGGTTGGCAGTGTACCAAATCAGAAGGCCTGCAGTTACGATGCCCACCAAAATCCCATAAATTCAAGTATTTTTCCCATTTGTCCAAATCCCATGATAATTCCTCTTTGTTTTATGCGGATTGGAGTCTTGTCTCTTATGGTTTACTTCAACTGCCAAGTTTGAAATTCCAGTTAACTTTAGGTTCAATTTTCATGGTATTTATGTAACATCCCACATCGTCCAGATGAGTGATCCTTAAATGTATATTCTCATCCCTACCTAGCACGAAGCCTTTTGGGAGCTCACTGGCTTCGGATTCTGTAAGAACTCCGAAGTTAAGCGAGAAAGGGGCCAGAGCACTCCCAGGATGGGTGATCCACTGGGAAGTTGCTCGTGAGTTCCCAGAAACAAAACCGTGAGGGAATGGTAAGCCCAAAGCAGACAATATCGTGCTACGGTGGTGAAGCGGGCCCGGAAAGTGATCCATCCCGGGCCGGAATGTGACAATTTACCCTGCAAAGAGCACTTGTTGGTCAACAAATTTGCAAAAGGTACCAAAAGGCTTTTTAAAAATTTGTAAATTAATCCCAACAAAAAGAAGCAAAATTTGGATTTCTCAATCGAATAAAAATTCTATTATGCTCAAGAATATTCGACTGTTTAATCTTAATCAATATATTTTAATTAAATATCCAACAGTTAAAATTTTTGAAATCTAATGTACCTTGTAGGCTTTTAACATACAAGAAAGTTCCTAAATGAAATATAGTTTTCTTTTGCAACGGCCAGCACAACCATAATAAAGCCTACGCTACTAAAATGAAACCAGCCGTAAATGTATTGAACTCATTAATAAGATATATATTGTTATCGAGTTCACGTCAATATGAGTCGAACATTAACTTTCTTCAACCACGTAAAGACAACTATCATAGTTTTTTGCATTTGCTTGTGTGAACTGTCTTGGTTTTCCTTCCAAGTCAGCAAACTCAATGAGACATTGAGACCTTAGGTGTAAACATGTAAAAATCAAACCTCATTCGGTGAAAAGCTACATCATGTTATTTTTCCAAAAATCAAAGTATGCATGCTCAAGAATTAGAGAAAGCTACAACATGTTAATTTTCCAAAAATCAAAGTATGCATGCTCAAGAATTTGTCTAATTCTACATTTCCAAATTAAGTCAATATTGATTAGCTGTCACATCCCGACCCGGGACGGACCACTTTTCGGGCCCGCTTCACCACCGTAGCACGATATTGTCCACTTTGGGCCCCAACCACGCCCTCACGGTTTTGTTTCTAAGAACTTACGAGCAACTTTCCAGTGGGTCACCCATCATGGGAGTGCTTTAGGCCCCTTCTTGCTTAACTTCGGAGTTCCTACGGAACCCGAAGCCAATGAGCTCCCAAAAGGCCTCGTGCTAGGTAGGGATGAGAATATACATTTAAAGATCACTCCTCTGAGCGATGTGGGATGTTACATTAGCAAAGATAATTAAGCTTTCTTAATCGACTTTCCAAGATCACAAGGAAAGCCAACCAGAAAACGATGGAAATTGCAATCTGCATGCCTAATTGTACAAAATACAAAAATTAAACATAGACTAATTACGGTGTCCAATGACTTCAAATGGTGTACACATTACTTTTGCTTATCATATTTGTCGGCAGTAAGATGTGGTCATGTGAACCATTTGACTTATGTGTAAAACTTTCGCTTCAAAGCCCCCACCCCATGCAATGAGAGACCATGCAAACCACATGACATTTTACATACGTGACATGCAAAGCTTTTTGTGGTAGGTTTAGTCAAATTTGCTTCAACAATGTATTTCTTTATCTGTATTCAAGTTTGATTTTTTGTTTGACAACGTACCATGAATTTTATATTGATAATGTCAATATTTGTACTGAAATTGAGCCAAACTAAATTTTGTTGGTAAAAAACTTGATAGTCTGAGTTTGACACTGCTTTAACAAAAAGAAGGTAAGCAAACATTTCGTCCAATTGTGTACTTAAGATGATTTGCTTAGCCCATGCATTGAATTGTTGGAACAAAATTTAGGAAGTGATGGACCTTCTTATCTGCCCCACATGCTACGCTACATGATATCTTGTGTTTTTATTTATTTATTTTTTTATTTTTATTTTTATTTTTTAATTTTTTTTGTTGAAGTCTAAAGTATCACACACCCTACGGGTAGGACTAATCCCCAGTTAATTATTTTCTGTTTATAAAGTTAATCATTTTGGTTTGTTATGTAACATAAAACAAATGATATATGTGACAGTAAACAGAATTCCACATCAAGGATGTAACAAAATAATACAGTTTATTGTGAAATGTTCACCATCCATTAATATCATCCATGCATTTGTTAGTAAAACTCTTGTCCTATTAATATGTAGTTACGTCAAGAACAATATCGGTGATGTAATTTTTGGGCCAGATTGGGACTTAAAATGCTTATCAAAATGTACCAAAAATGATAACAATATTATGTGACAGAAAATTAAAGAAAGACAAAGACAAAGGTAAACTGACTTCTCCCATCTTTTACAAAATAATTTTTAGTTTTTTACGGTGCCATTGTTCACTTGCTTTGGAGTCTTCAAGCTCTCCCTCTCCATCTGACATTCCAATGCAGAGAAAGTAGTTGCCGTGCCGTCTCTCAGGATACCAAGCAGTAGAAAGCAGGGCTACGATCGACCATCGTTTATTATACTTTCAATACAGATTTAAGCATACACTTTCCGTCATATATCACTTCCTTTTCTTAAAAAAGGGGGACAACTGGTGGTAAGTCACGATTATCTACCATTTCCGGAGATCGGGAAGACTCACATAGGCATTTCAGCCTCCCCCTGCCCACAGTCAAGCAGACAAAGGCAACTTGGAGTCTCGACCTCCTTTTTTTTTGTATTTTAGAATTTAGAATTCGCTTCCTTACCACTGGATCACTTGATGTGGTTCCGTCGTATATCACTTAATTAACAACATGATTAACACATACTGAGTATCTATTAATTTTGACAGCCGTACGAGATAATATAACAAAACAAAAATTACAAAACAGAAAAAAAATGAACAAAATAGACAAGGAGTCGAGAAAATACAACACCTATAAAGTGGCTAGATGACATGAATGTTGTTCGTTTATATTTGGTTTCCTTCCCCCACCTCGGTGGAATGAAACTCTTGTTGGATTTTATACTTCCTAAGTTTTCTTCTTACAAAAAACGAAAAGATGTGTAAAGCGTATATTTAGGCCTTTCACTCTGAACGATAAAAGTTCTCATATTCAACTTACATGAATGACAGTAATGGACTATATTTATTTGGGTTGAATTCGACATAGTTAGTGGATGATATTGGTTGGCCTAGTCTAATCTTTCACTTCTTAAAATATCATTATTCCAAAGACAAAATAGTAGAAATGATGTGGGTCTCAAACTTTTATATATAGAAATCTATACGATCTATTAATAGAAAACTCTTTATGAACCGAAAATCAAGAAAAATACTATTATATGCTTCCATGTATAATAAAAAGAAAATCATGAGCATTAAAGTAATCTCATACAAAAAAGTTACAAAGAAAAAGAAAATTTTCTCACTCACGCGTTCCCTCTCCTTTCCTCTTTCACATCTCTTCAACTTTTTATCTTTTTTTTTTTTTTTCGGGAAACCTCAACGGTACAAGGAAAATTTTATTGATAACGAAAGAAGAAGTTACACCTAGTCAGGAGAGGACATAAACCTTACCCCTCATAAAACAGAGATAACAAAAATAATACATGAAAAAGAAGGGGGAACATAAACCGTACCATTTTACAAACGAAAACAAGAGAGATACAAAGAAAAGAGGAGGGGACATAAAACCTAACCCATCTGAAACCAAACCTAAAGGTCTAAACCTGCAAAACAAGTTGAGCAACACCACAAAGTTAGGGAAAAAAAGAGAAAGTAAGACAAACCTGGATGCCAAAATGCACATTCATTTGAGAAGCGGTAACCAGGCAAGCCAACATAGTCCGAAAACAATGCAGCATGAGATGCGAGCGGAGGAGAATCATGCCAAGTTAAAGTTGGAGAAAAGCCCATGTTAGCAAAATTGTCCGCAACAAAATTTCTCTCCCGATATATGTGAGATGAGTCTTTAGTTATTTTCTAGATGCGGTCCAAACAAATAGATCATTGTGTATGAAGAGGTCATAGAAGATCTCTCCAACTTTTATCTCTTTCATATATAAAATTTTGCACGTTTGTGTGTCAAATTCATCTAGTTAAATTTACCTTAATCATGTGAAAGACCTTACATATGTGAAAATCGAATATAAGACATTCACCACAATTAAGTATCAAACAAACCATTGCCTGTTAAGTAGATTACCAAAAATATATGTACTTCACAAAAAATACAGAGATCGACCACCTTCAGCAAAAGGTCAAAAAATAAGAAAAGCCACGAGGACGCTTTTCTCTCGACACGTTGTAAGTTGTAACTTGTGCACGTAGCGATCCTCCTCGAAAGCTCGAGTCTTTTATAACAACTGCCTTTTGCCTCCTTCCCTCCGTCTCCCTCTTTCGGTTTATTCGCTTTTGCCATAACTGGCTTCTTTCTTTCACCATAAATTTCGCTTCAAAAGTCTGGATCTTTAACTTCTGCTTTTGACCTTTCACTGTGTCCTTTTTGGGTGCCCTTCCTTTTCACCCTTCAGAAAACCCCACTTCAGTATAAAAAGCTTTGTTGGTGGAAGACTAGTCTGTTGGACTTCACATTGATTCATAGCATTTAGGGTCCGACTGGAAAGGAAAATGGACCCGGAATCGGCTTCCCTTTCCAGAGGCTTGCGGCCGGTGAGTGTTTGGTTATGTTGCCGCGTGCGTTCATTCTTTTGTTTTCTTTCCTTTTTGTGTTTGTTTCCAGGGAAATTGAGTAAGGAATAGAGGAAATGTAAAGAGTGAAGTTTTGAGTATTTTTAATACTAATTTTGGTTTCTGGAAAATGGGATTTTGTTGTTTTTGATTCCTAATGAATGCTTGCTCAGTCTTTGCAATGAGTTTGACTGTTTTCTTCCGGAATTTTCTCAGCAACCAAACAGAAGATGCATTTTTGTTTTGTGAAGTTTTATAATTTAAGTTGGTGTGGCCTATGGAATCTCTTTCTTTTTTTCTTTTTTTTTTTTATTGCTTTGTATGGATCTTATCGACTTAGACCGAGTATATCTCATGCATTTTTGTATTCTTGTTGGAAGAATCTGACTTGGCATCTCTTATTTGTGTTGCAATCGGTGGCATTTTCCATTTTTCATGTTACTTCTAAGTGTAATATAGATTTTCTGCCTTTCCATTTATTTGGTCACTTCACCCGATTCGGGTTTTGAACTGTTAAATTTGATCCTGATTATATTTATTTTCTTAAGATATATTGTATCAAGGCATTTAAGTTTGAGCTATTTCAAGATAATATTCTTCATTGCTTCCTGATTGTCTTCCACTGGTGCTGTACAGACTAGAATTTTCAGTGTTTTCGTCGTTAAATTCGCTAATTCAATCTACCTTTATTTTCCATGTTAATTTACTAGTTACTGTACTACTGCTTCATTTCTGAGAGATCCTTTTGTATGATCATCATCGATCATCATCAATCTTGCATTGAAGACACAGGATGTGAGAAGAACTCAATGCCCAAACTCCAAAATAGTTCGGGCTGATTTTGACATCGACAATTATTGTAGGTCTAGTGATTTTAACTTTAATCATGGTCACGGTATGGTTTAACTCATTACATCGGGCAAGTTTTGTCCTAATTATGTTTCTGCATTTTCTTTTTGTTTTTTCCACTGTTCCTGCTTGGTTATATTTGTAGCGAAATTCAATTTATGTTATAAATTGTAAGCATAATAACACTTGTCTTACTTGTTTATGAGCAGAATTTTTACAAGACCACTCTATGCCTTGCTTATCAGAGCCTTGGTATTGTTTATGGGGACCTTAGCATATCCCCCATTTATGTATACAAAAGTACATTCTCAGGTGATATGCGTCTTTATGAGGAGGATCACGAGATTCTTGGCGTGCTTTCAATGGTTTTCTGGACTTTGACTGTTATCCCCCTTTGCAAGTACATAATATTTGTGTTAGGAGCAGATGACAATGGTGAAGGTGCTTACAGTAACCTCAGCTATCTTATAGAATTTTTTGAGTATATATTTTGGTTCATAGTTGTCGGACATTAGAGATTCACTTTTAGTTTTACAGGTGGAACTTTTGCTTTGTACTCATTGCTATGCCGACACTCAAGGATGGGCCTTTTGAACACAGTTCATCCTGAACATGAACACATACCATCGTACTCTTCTGTTTTATCTACCAAGGATACACGAATGAGCTCACTCATAAGAAAATTCTTTGAGAAGCATAAGAGTTCTAAAATAGTATTGCTGCTCGTAGTTTTTATAGGAGTTGGCATGATAATTGGTGATGGTATCCTCACGCCAACAATGTCCGGTATGATATTCTTAAATGCTCTCTCTGGCCCTACTGATTGACCCTTTCTGCAATTACTGATGTTGACCTAATGAGGTTTTTTTATGTATGTTGGCAGTTCTTTCTGCAGTTTATGGAATTAGAATCAAAGCTCCAGATTTACATGAGAGTAAGTTAATCATAAATGCGTATACGTAAGTATATTCTTTCTGCAGTTTTGCATATAAATGCGTATATACAAATATATGTATATTCTTGCATACTGATTTTCGCACTGGCAATACATGGAGTTGAGGTAATGGATATAGTGCAGCATTATTTGTTGTCTGATATCATGCAATACACTTTTTTTCTATTCAATTTCCATGGAAAACTACCATTTCTAATTACTTTTACGTCTGTACATGGCAGATTATACTGTGCTGATAGCGTGCATCATCTTGGTTGGACTTTTTGCTCTTCAGCACTTCGGGACGCACAAAGTTGGGTTTCTTTTTGCTCCAATCATGTTAACATGGTTACTATGCATTTGTGGGGTAGGCATTTACAATATCTTCCGTTGGAACCCTGGTGTTATACGTGCTCTGTCGCCCTACTATATTTATAACTTCTTTAAAATAACTGGAAGAGTTGGTTGGAGTTCCCTTGGAGGCATTGTTCTTTGTATCACAGGTTGGTTCGTAGGAAAAATTTCCAACAACTTCTGCAGTCGCCTGGAAAACTTCATCTGCTTTGTAAGGCTAAGACATTATTTGGCTATGACAGGTACAGAAGCAATGTTCGCTGATCTTGGGCACTTTTCGAAACTGTCAATCAGGGTAGCTTATTCTCAACCTTTAATTTTGCTCTTTGAAGCAGAAAACTGCTCAATACCTTTATAGTTCTGTTTTTGGGTGTTCGAAATACTTTTCTTGTATCGTAATCCTCGGTAGTTTTATAGTTGAGAAGAAACACAATTTATCATGCTTGTTTCTAATAGTGTCACATGTTGCTAACTATGTAGCTTTCCTTTCTCTTTGGGCTTCATATGTTATTTACTTTACTTTTTTATTATTTTATATATTTATTTACTACTAGTTCTTTCGTCTTGCAGATTGCATTTACAGCGCTCGTTTACCCTTGCTTAGTTCTGGCATACATGGGAGAAGCTGCTTATCTCTCCAAGCACAAAACGGATCTGCATAGCAGTTTTTACATGGCCATTCCTGGTAAAGCTCTTATATTCTTATTGATGCAATGTTACAACAACTAGTTGTTTAACGTAACGTCATTCTTCTTATTAGGAACTCAAATGATTTTGACAAAGTTTAACTTGCACTTTAGGCATGCCATTATTCTTCATTATAGCGGTTTTCAAAGTATACGGCCATTATTTTTAGTGTTCATTATATTATTTGCTTTTATCTGCTATGTGTTATCTGCATTTTCGTTTGAACAAATGTACAAGAAAGACATCTATCTAACCTGCAATGCTGAAACTTTCTGGTGTGGCTTCTGCATCTTTAGAAACTTCAATCTCTGTAAATGCCTGTATCAGTTTTAGACTTTTAATTTAATTTTATTTCATCAGATGCTGCCGGTTTTGAATTTGATCTGATATTTTCTCTAAAATATTTTCTTTCCATTCAGAGGTTATGTTTTGGCCGGTCTTTATCATTGCAACTCTTGCTTCTGTGGTGGGAAGTCAAGCAATCATTTCAGCTACCTTCTCAATAGTCAGTCAGTGCAGGGCCCTTCGGTGCTTCCCGCGTGTGAAGATCAAACATACATCAAATCAGATACATGGGCAGATATACATACCTGAGGTGAACTGGATGTTGATGGTATTGTGTCTTGCCGTCGTTATAGGTTTCAGAGACACTCATTTGATAGGCAATGCATACGGTCTGTGCTCTCTCTCTCTCTCTCTGTGTGTGCATATGTGCAATTTTGAAGTAAGCGGTCCTATACCATTTGCATTTACAGGGCTTGCTGGAGTGACAGTGATGTTCATCACAACCTGCTTGATGTTTCTAATTATTAGTGCAGTTTGGAAGCAGAAGGTTCTCGTGGCCTTCTTGTTTCTTGTAACCTTTGGATCCCTTGAACTACTCTATATCTCCGCCTGCCTTGGAAAAGTACATCACGGAGGCTGGCTTCCCCTTCTATTCGCTCTTCTAATAGTGTCTTTGATGTCTATCTGGAATTATGGGACTGTAAAGAAGGATGCATATGAGCTAGATAACAAGGTATCGTTAGATAGACTTCTAAGCATTGGGCCAAGCCTAGGTATTGCAAGGGTCCCTGGAATCTGCTTAGTTTACTCTAACATTGCGTTTGGGCTCCCTCCAATGTTTGCACATTTTGTCACAAACTTCCCTGCATTTCATCACACTCTCATCTTTGTGACCCTTAAGTCTCTGATGATTCCAAAAGTTCCTGTTAGTGAGCATTTTCTTGTTAACCGGATTGGCCCACCAGAGCTGTCTATTTTCCGGTGTATTGTAAGGTACTTTCCACGAAGTTTCTTTGGTATGAAGCCAAATTTCATTGAATTTTTGCACAAATATGTAGCTCCGGACTTGTCTGAAGCTATTATTGGTCAGGTATGGATACAAGGATGTGAGAGATTGCTACAACTTTGAAACCCAACTGGTTGAGAAGGTGGCAGAGTTCTTGAAACAGGAGAGTAACAGTGAAGAAATGGCGGTTAGAGGGCAGTCACCTAACCAAATAAATGCAGCAGCGCGAATTGAGGTTTGTGGTGGCAGTGCTGTGTGTTGGAGTGATGACGTTGGTGGCGGCAGTAACGAGCAGTGGAGAGATGAAGTTGGCAGTGGCGAGCAGTGGATGAAAAAACTCACGGAGGCACGGGAAGCTGGTGGAGTGGCCTACATGATGGGGAGTCCTTATGTTGTGGCGAGTCAGGTTTCACCGTTCCTGAAGAAGTTTGCAATTGACATTGTCTATGGTTTTCTGAGACGGAATTGCAGGCGTCCAGCAATTGCACTTGGAATTCCGCATACCTCACTGATCGAAGTGGGAATGCTTTATCAGGTGTAAATATAGCATGGACGAAGACGGAGTAAATAAACTCAAAGGTAAGACAGGATGCTTGTGGATAACAAGTACATGGAAAATGCTTAGATGTGTACACGGTGCAGGTTGTAGTATGATCATGAATAAACAAGAAAGTTTTGGCGAAGAACTCACGGATGTTTAAAGTATTATCCGTTTTATGAAACATAGTTGCACTAAGATATTCCCATGTTAGAAGACCTAGACCCTGATTCTAAACTCGCGTTTACTGAAGAGGAGTGCATGATGATTTTTTTGAGCGCCAATAGCAATCCCTGCACTTTTCATGCAAACTCGGATTGGAAATGCGGTAACCATGTAACTTCTTTATTTGCTTTCCTAAAAGAAAGTTGGAATTTTGATTTGTATGATGAGTTGCTTTCACAAAAAATTGACAAACAACCAAAAAGCCGTGAATTAATGAGTGGCCTTAGAGCACTCCAAATAAGATGTCAAAAAGTTCATATCAGCAATTCTAGTTTAAAAAAAATACAACATTAGTGTTTTCCAATTGAAATGCCAATTCTTATATGGCATGACGTGGATTGGCAGTAAAGATGATTGCAGTCAAATTTGACAACAACTTCAAATCCATTTTTGATTGATTAATAAATACTTTTTATCACAATTATGAAAAAGTAAATAATGCAATAAATAATAGTTTAATTTAACATATAGAGTGAAGAACAAAAACTTTAAAAAAGATCAAGTGCCACGTAGACTTTCAAGTTTAAATTTAGCATCTTCTTTGAAGATGCTATTAGAGTTGCCAATTAGGCTAATAATTAAAGTTTTAAACTTAATTATGACAGTTTTAAACTCAACTGCGTGACCACAAGTCACTCCCTTAAATCAATGCCTAACACTAACAAACAGTCCAACCTCACACTTTTGTTGCCTTCAAAGTTTTTAAGGATTGCTTTTCCATTATATATAGCTTCTCTCATGCAAGTATGCAACTATCTATTTCTCTAAGTTCTGATGGTCGGTCGGAAGAACAGAATCCTCCGATCTAGACACAAAAACCCCTCCCTCCCCACCCCATGCAAGTAGGGCTCACCCATCTGCAAACTTTTGTCTTGGCCGCATTCAACCGGTCGGACACAAGAATCTCTCTCTCCAAGCAAAAGGGTTTAAGGGTCCTAAAATGTATTATTTGTCATTGGCTGCCTATAACATTTTCTTCAATACATCTAAGGTTATATTTATTCTTGCTCTACTTCTTTCGGTATCACTTCATGCATTAGCTGCCTTTGGTCGCAAGCAAGAGGACAGGAACTTCCTTCATCTCCGGTTTTAAGAGACCACTGCATATAATGGGTCAAGGTGAGATGACCGCAACCGTTGCTTTAGAAGATCGAAGGCATGGACGGTTGTGATCATCGGTTGTGTCAGCCATGGAGTTTGATATAACATATATCGTACAAAAGCAAATAATAAATTTGCTTTCAAATAAGAAATATATGTAACAAGTAATTCTTTTTTTTTTTTTTGAAAAACTATTTGTAGCAAAAATGAATGATGGGAAATTATTGAAAACTTTTTGTATGAACTTTTTTCTTTCAATACCCCCTAAAAAAAATTATCTATCTTTTGGTCCTTAATTCAAATTTTGTGATATCAACAAAAGCAAATTATTATTTGTAACAAGTAATTCTCTTTTTTTTTTTTAAACTAGTCATGTATATATTATAAATTCCGATCCCAAAGAATCCTCAAAGAAAAAAAATTTGAGTAGAATAAAATATAAAATCGGCAAATTATTATTTGTAACAAGTAGTTCTCTTCTTTTTTTTTTATCTTTATTTACCCCCTAAAAGTCTTTTATCTATCTTTTGGTCCTTAATTTGAAATTTGTGTGGTTAATTGTTTATGAACGTCCAATTTTACACACAATTACATTAAAAAAGTTGTGACGCGTAACTTTTGTATCTTAGCTAAGAGAAAATTTGGGCAGAAACGCAGAAATTTAGCAGTCATTTATAAATATTAAAGTGTAAATAAAATCATAACCATTTTTTTTCTTGTTAAAATAGAAAACCTATTTTCTAGAAGGTAAACAAAATAGAAATTAAAAAAGAGAATTGTTATTAGCACTCTAAAAATCTCATTTGCCACTCTAAACTTTCTATAATTAGAAAGAAAAATACATTTGTGAGGAGTGTAGAATGAGATTTTTGAAATGCTAATAACAATTCTCTCAAAAAATAAGGTGAATTATAACACTCCAAAATTCAACGTGCCATGAATATTTTGGCACTTATTTAAATCATCATGACCGTTGGAGCGTGCCAGTTCAGGGGACAAACATGAAATTTCCCCGTACAGATCTGATGATCTGGAACCATCCTAGCCGTTACAAAAGCTCGCGATCTCGTCAATACCCGCATATGATAGGGGCATTTACGGTAATCTACTGTGAAATTATTCCAAATTGGACCGTTATAACACTCGAAGCCCTCGCGACCGTTTCAAAATCCCACTGACCGCTCACCCCTCAAACTCTCACTCCCTTTCTCTGATACAAAACTCCATGGCCGACGAGATAACAAACCAATCGATCATGGAGCCAAAGCCCTCACACCCACTTCACCAAATCGCCCAGTCTCCGAGCCACAAGCTTCTCCTGAAGCAATGGCTGAAAGAAGAAGAGCTAAATCTCAACAGGGTCTCTCTCAAGGAATCCCAAATCGACTCGGTTCGAAAGGAAATCACGATTCTTTTCATCATCTTCTTCCTCTTCCACTCCACAGCCCTCACAATTCTCTTCAGTTCCTCGTCACGGGACCCGCGCGGGTTTGCATGCCGCCGGTCCTGGATCCCTTCGCTCTGCTCGCTCTGCTTCTCACTGGGGATCATTTGGGCGATTAGGTATAAAACCGACACGGAGGGGCACCTGGAGAAGTTGTTGGAGAGAGAGAAGGAGGATAAGAATCTTTTGGGAAAGTGCATCGAGGAGCTGAAGAAGAAAGGGTTGGAGTTCGATTTGTTAAAGGAGGTGGACGCGCTGAGGAGGGCCAAGAGCTTGAGAGTCGAAGCGAAGGCAGCAAGGAAGTGGAATGCGAGGGATTTTGTAACGCTGTTTTTCTTCACTGTGTCTTGCTTTGTGATTATTGTCACAAGGGTTATTTTGTGTAACTAGGAGGTCGAAATCGGGTTGGATTTCGGGGATTAGTTTGGTAAATTCTTGGGTTTTGGATAAGTGGGGGGTTGCAGAATGTTTTGTTCTGCTATTTGTAATATGGGGTATTTACATTGGCATAATTATGAAACAAATCTGGATGACTGCGTATGTTAGCCTTATTATGTTCTTTGTAATTTGGGTCCTTAAAATCCCAAATAAAAGTATCATTTTGGTGGGAAGGAAAGGCATCCTCTGTAGTTTTCCATTTGATGTTGATGTCATGACTGAAAATTTCGTAAACTTGCAACTATTGGAGCCAGAAGAACCTTGTGGGGTTGGGTGCTAAAGTGGATTTATTTTTTGACAAGTGAATATTCACTTAATAAAAAGGGAAAAAGAGCAAGTGAATATTGGGGACCCGAGGGGCAATTCGAACAGAAGACCTCAATCAAGTGCAAGAGTGATTGTAAGCTACAAGAACTACACAAAGTGGCATAACGAGGAGAAGAGAGGGTGGAAATTTGGAATATAGGAAAGAACTAGGCTACCCAAGTTAATAATAAAATTCCCAAGTTGGAACCATCCGGCATCCAAATTCCAAAAAGAGGGAATCGGATTCTCTCCCCTCCCATCTTCTCCTTTAATCTAGACCGTTCAAAAGAACAACATCCATATTTCAAAACATTGCCACTGCCATGGATATATGTTTTCAAAACATTTAGATGTTGTTAAAGCCCATCAAGGCAATGGATAATAATCGTCGCGGTGTTTTTTTCTAATTTGGTAGCATTCTTTTCCAAGTTTTTGCGTTTTACTATGCATTTAGATTGATAGACAAGATTGGATTGTTTCCAGATAACTTTAGCTTCTTGGACTCCTTGGTTCGCTGGTATGAAACCCTTCTTTGACTGCTTGGTCCATTGGTGTAAAACCCAACATTGTCTCACTTTATTTGGGTTGCTTTAGATTCTATTCTACTAGATTATCGTCTTTCAGGCGTTCCTTTTTCTTATACATTCCAATTTTGTGCATTTATCTATTGATTTTTTTTGCCTGACTTCCATGTTTTTGCACTTTGTTATGTGAATGCCGATTTTGTGTAGAGTACAGACGTACTCTTTTGCTAAAGATTGCATCTGTAAGAGAAGTGGTGGAGGCGCTCCATTGCAAGGGGTTCACAGGAAGCTTGCTGCAAGGACTGTTGCGTCCAATATTGATGGGCTTGTTGCTCTTTTGAATCGTCCAAACGAGTCCTTTTTTCCTTATTCCTCAGGTAAAATTACATATTAAGGCTAACAAGTTATCATTTTGCTCTTTCTAGCTTTTATGTGATCTCTACTTTAGCTACTGAGAGGGACTGCGTGCGGTAGAAACTTTTTCTGATATAACGTATCTGATAAGCTTTTCTGTTCCATTTATTTGTTTTTAAAAAATATGTTTGTTATCAGTTTGGTTGTACCGTGTAATCAGGTTGTGATTATAGCTTTGGATTTTTGAATTGTTGCTTGTAAATAGGGATTTCAAAATCCTGATGTAATCTGAAGTTGTTATAAATATATCGCACCCTGTGTTGTTGAGGGTGTGTATTACAGTGAAAACTTTCTGAGTTCTTAAGTTATTTATGGTACCTAGAGCTCTCTAAGTCCAATGACAAAAA
The DNA here is from genome assembly GCA_024362995.1 of Heteromeles arbutifolia. Lineage (NCBI taxonomy): Eukaryota > Viridiplantae > Streptophyta > Magnoliopsida > Rosales > Rosaceae > Heteromeles > Heteromeles arbutifolia. The sequence continues at coordinate 9,877,219 of JANCRC010000002.1, read as the reverse complement.
CCGATCCTCTTGTTTCCCAGCCCACCACCCATAACCATGTCAGATAACAACACCGCTGCTGCACATCAAAATTCCCAACCCTCAAATCAAACCCCCCCTGCAATGGTTCCTGTCAATCCATTCTCTTCATCCATGACCACCATTGTCAACATCAAACTTGACAGAACCAATTATCCGTTGTGGCTGGCCCAGATCCTCCCTATCCTTAGGAGTTGTGACCTGATGGGATATGTTGATGGCTCCATTGTCTGTCCTCCCAAGCATCTTGCTGGGAGCACCACTGTCAACCCAACCTAGACCACTTGGATGCAGCATGGCCAAATGATCCTTAGCTGGATCAATGGTTCTCTTACGGCTTCTGTCCTCTCTACTGTGGAAGCAAAAGAACGGCTCGTGCTACCTGGGAATCCCTGGAGCAAAGGTATGCTTCCTCATCACAGAATCAAATTCTTTTCCTGCGCAATGAACTATTCCAAAGTAAGAAAGGTGATTTATCTATAGCTGATTATCTTGATAAGATGAATGCAATTGCTGATAACTTGGCTTTAGCTGGTAAGCCTGTGGATGATGATGAACTCGTCCAAATTATTTTCAACGATCTTGGTCCCGCTTATGAAATTACTGTGTACGCTGCCCAAGCACGTGATACTCCCATCACATACCCAACTCTTGAGGCTCTCCTTCTAACGACAGAGAGAAGGATGATTGAACAGACAGTTCCCTTGCGATATTTTTTGCAGACGGAAAAAGTGACGGTAGTGTTCCCTATGAGATTCAAGGATTCTAGAGATATTGTTCTTGCAACTTCCTTCTTGCAGGTTTGATAAGTACTTGATCTTAAATTGGAAATATGAATTTTCTACCCAGGAAGAGAATGTGATGAAGTCTATTAAATACATGTTGACGAGGCTAATAAGGGTTGCTAGCTTAGAGAATGCTAGCTTGTTTAACTCTGCTACCCTCCAAGCTAAGCTTCCTTGGATCTCTTTACTCTTGTTTTAACGTGCTTTAATTGCTAAGCGTGATGGTCTTATTACCATCTAGGAGTTTGTGGAAGCGTGAAGCAAGACATACGGCTTGTGGTCTCATAGCCCTCCTTCAGAATTAAAGGAAGTTGTATAAAGATAGTATCTTATGTGCAGGAAGTAAGATGTTTTTTTCCTTTATCGAATATGTTTTTGCTTTGTCTGGTTTACTCTCGTTTACAGCTCGTCGTTCAGTTTTCCTAAACTTCATTTATAAGTAATGTTGGACCAACTTTTTCATGCTGTTAGTCCTTGTCCTGCACAACTTTTTTGTTCTGCATATTTCAGAGGGTTTCATGCATACAAGGTGAGAAGTCGCGTGGAATCTTTGGTTGAGGTAGTATTTTCCCTTTCCAGTACAATTTAAGCTACATTATCTCTATTTATTTATTCAGTTGCTCGATAATATCTTGAATGGTTCTATGTTAACCATTAGAAAAGAGAACTTGAAGGAAAATGGAAAAAGAAAAAATTTCCCATCTTCCAGCCTCCCCTCCTCCCTCCTCTCAGTAGAGGCATATGTTTTGTTAACTCGACTGATCAGTATTTTGTATCACAAGCAAAGAGATCGAACGCAGCTATTCTTTTACTTAGGTTTGATCCCTAGTTTGCATGAATCCCATCTGAAATGAAATAGCACAAATGGAAACTCATAGCCTCCAAATAATGCGAAGAAAAGGAGCCGAATGTAGATCTTAATACATAATTGTTTGTGAGAACATGTATTGAGAGATAAAATTCTTTTATTCAATACATAAGTTGCAAGTACCAAAACACAAAACAGAAAGTGAAAAAACATCATATATATATAGTACAATCAAACTTCAGAAAAAAAACCTTTGAAAACGAGTCACTTTCAATGCAACTGCTGTGCTATCTTATCTTTGATGTTGTCGAAGAATTGAAAATAGGCATACCTCCAAGATGTCTTTAAGATTAATGTGCCACACACGCCCCAAAAACCTACGATAAAACCAAGTACCACGCTGACATAGAACCATAACTTATCATTTCCATCTTCATTCTTGTCTTTTGCATCCTTAGCTGGGAAAGTGTCATCTCCAGGGCACTTAGTTGAGAGAGGAACGCCACATAGTGATGGATTTTCCATATAAATGGACAAATCATTGAGCGTTTGAAGCTGGCTTCCAGAAGGAATTCTTCCAGACAAGTTGTTATAAGACAAGTTCAAGTGGGACAAAAAGGTTAAAGATGACAAGCTTTGAGGAATATGTCCTGAAAGGTGGTTGTGTGAGAAATCAAGAGTTTCGAGCAAATGCAAGTTTCCGATCTTGGAGGGGATCTTTCCAGTTAATTGATTCATTGACAAATTCAAGGTGCCCAATAGAATAAGGCTGCTTATTTCTTCAGGGATTTCACCTTGTAAATTATTTGATGAAAGATCAATGCTCATAACAAAATATAGAGTCCTGGTGTACACAAGTTCCCTTCCTTTTAGTGTCAGTGTGGCTTGCTCAAAAGGAGCAGTAGCGAGTTCACTAGAGCTATCATTGACCAATGAAAATAAATTATCCAAACACTTGGGAATAGTACCTGAAAGGCTGTTGTGACTAAGATCAAGGATGCGGAGGCTCGGAAGATTGCACAGTTGCTGGGGAATACGTCCTATAAAAAAGTTGGATCGCATGTGTAGCCTATACAACAAGGATACATTTGATCCTCCTATCCATAAAGGTATGTTCCCAGATAACTTGTTGTGTCCAAGATCAAGACTCCTCAAACTAGAACAATTTTGCAAGGAATCAGGAATTTCACCGTCAAAATTGTTATTGTTGAGCTTTAATACTTCCAGTGAACTTAATACCCCCAATGAAGTGGGAATATTACCAGAGAGATTGTTTTGACCAACATCTACAAACCTCAAATTGCTCCCCACACTCCACGCGCGAGGCAGTTTCCTAGAAAATTGATTGCTCCTCAAAGACAAGAGTTGCAATTGCTGCATGTTGAAAACAGAGGGAGGAATAGTGCCATTCAAATGATCCTCAGAAAAAGACAGATAAGCCAAATTTGGCATCATCCGGCCAATATTCGAGGGAATTGGTCCGGAAAATAAATTGCTTTCGAGATAAAGGAAAGAGACATGAGCGGACCACCAAAGTGGGAGTGGGCCCTCCAACTGATTATGACTCAAATCAATAGAGAATAAAATTGGAAATTTCAAATGAGATGGAAGGTTTCCACGAAATTGGTTGTAAGACAAGTCTAGGAAGCTGACTTGGGAAGATATCTTCAGCAACCATTCCTTTGGTATGGAATCCGAGATTCCATTATCATGAAGCATAACAGAAGACAATTCAGTTTGAGATTGAAGCCATACCCCAAAATCAGGACCTATCCGACACTTTATGATCTTCATTGTGTGGAGCTTGAAAGGAGGAACCCAATCATAAGCCACGTCAAAACTGAGAGACATGGGTCGGTCTGTGACTTTAATTCCTGCTTCAAAATCTTGTAATCTGGTAAGATTTATGAAATGGGCTTCCGTTAGAATGCCTTCCCATGAATTATAAGACATTTTGAGGAAACTAGGTGAGAGCTTTGTCCCAAACTTTGTGGAATGGAGCCCGTCATATTATTAAAAGAGAGGTCCAATGTTCTCAAGGATGACAAGTTTCCAAAGGAATAAGGAATGGAGCCGTTCATGTCATTACCAGAGAGGTCCAATATTTTTAAAGATGACAAGTTTCCAATGGAATATGGAATTGGGCCTCGCAAATTGTTTTCTCCAAGGTTGAGATTCTGCAAACTTTTAAACATTCCTAAGGAGGCCGGCAATTGGCTTTGCATCCCACAGCTTGACAAATCTAGTGACTCCAATGAATTATTTGGACAATTTGAGTAACTCTTCCAAAACTCTTCAATCCCCTCGTCAAAATTGTTTCCAGAAAGACTTCAGAACTTTAGCTTGCACAAAGTTCCAATGATTTTGGTAATTTGACCTTTTAAGCCCGTATGAGATAAAGAAAGGTATTCCAGAGATTTGAAGTTTGCAAATTCATTTGGGAAAGGATCGCTGAAATTATTCCTCGATAGATCAAGTGTTATGAGGCTGGTAAGATTAAAAAACCAACTGGAAAATTTAATACCAGTATACGACATATCAAGGACCAAAAGTGATGTCAAGTTAATCATCTGCATTGAGAGTGGAATGATTTCAATTTGGCATGAAGATAGGTGTAACTCTAACAATGAAGGAAGCATGTTAATATCATATGCCCAATTGACTCCTGTGCTGCTAAGGTCAATGAAATTGAGATTGATATATATCAGGAAAGAGAGGTGAGAAAGCCAATTTAAATTTCTGGAAGACAAGTAGGGATTCAACCCGAGATCAAGAAAATTTAGGCTTGACAGGTTACCAAGAGAAGGGGGAATCTCTCCCTCAAATGATGCAAAGGAGAGGCTGAGATACTGCAAACTTTTAAGCTCCCCAAAGAACTTAGGAATTTGATTGCTATGAAAAAAGTTCTTGCTTAGGTCCAGGTAGTTTAAATGTTTGAGTCTAAGCAAAGAATTGTTTATCTTACCTCCCAAGCAAGACTCTTCATCATAAGCCGTCGGCTCAAGCCTTGCTACATAAGAATCGGGATATGGATATGGATTTTGGAGGTCCACCTTCACAACATGACCGGTGCGGTTGTCACATGAAATCCCTTCCCATTGGCAGCATTTGTGACCCACCCAAGAAGAAAGCCTACCAGAATGATCAAGAAGGTCATTTTTAAAACTGACAAGCGCTCGTCGTTCTTCCTCAATGCATGTTAATGATATCACAGTACTAGTGCTCGGGATTCCGGTATCACCCAAGCAGAGTACATCAGTGGGTATATACGAGGATGCCAAAAACAGGAGGAGCAAACAGTGAGAAAGATTGAGGTGATGGATAGGCTTGAATGAGCCTTCTGCATACAAGGGATCCATTGGAGCAATCAAAGTGTATATTCCCAGACGGTTGCAGAAACATCAATATATAGGAAGCAATGAGCAAGTAAAAGCAATAATGTCGACTCTCAACTAGTCAAAGTCTTTTCTCGACTTTGATATATCTATTTGTTTGTCTGTAAAGTCCCCTCTCTGATTTTTTTTATGGGTCGGGAGCTTGAACAAAGGTTCAAAATGTGAATTTTCACATTGGCATACGTCAAAGCAATAACGGTAGGGTGTATGACTTTATTGGTTGTATAAAAAAAAAAAAGAAATCAAATGCCAAATGCCAATGCCGTCCCACCATGAAATTGCAAGGAACTTGCGAGTGGGGACGGGGTCTAGACTCTCTTATTTGTTTTTCACTAAAATATTGTTGTTAGCACTCTGTAATAGTCATTGTTACACTCGCCGCTTTCTTAACTTTTTTGTTTTCAAGAAGGGGAAGTACAAGAGATTTTCTATGAAGCCGTGTAGGAGCAGATGATAATGAATGAGATCGCTAGCCGCGGTAGTCTTGGCACTAGCGAAGACCTTGAATGGTGTCTCCAGCATCTGTTAGGCAAAGGGGTGTGCTATTCACACACAATTTTTTACTTCTTACATACTTCTTGTTAATTTTTGTAATTTAATATTTTTCAATTCATCTGATTCGACGGCCGAAAATTAGAAGAGTATGTGAAAAGTAAAAAATGATGTGTGGATATCACACTTCTAAATAGACATGGCATTCGTGTTATGTTTTTTGTGTTTTTGTCGTTTTTGTAACATACCCGATATCTTAATTGACTGTGTCATATTACACCGGTTAAGTAAACGGTAATATTTCACACTCTAAAATAATCATTATTACACTCGTTGCGTTGCTATTTGTTGTTCACTGTAGGAGCAGATGGCTAACCGTGGAATTCTTGGCACACCAATTAGTCTTTGGTGGACCCAAACAAAAGTCTTTGGTGGAAAATCCATATGGCTAGCCGTGGAAATTCACAGATAGGGAATACAAGAGATTTTCTATTAAATTCTCCGAATTCTAGTAGTGAAGCCGTGTAAGAGCGGATATAATCAATGCATGAATGATAAGGCTAGCCGTGGAAGTCTTGCCACACCAATTAGTCTGTCACATCCCGGTCCGAGACGGATCATTTTTCGGACCCGCTCCACTATCGTAGCACGATATTGTCCGCTTTGGGTCCCGATCACGCCCTCACGGTTTTATTTCTGGGAACTCACACGAGAACTTCCCAGTGAGTCACCCATCATGGGAGTGCTCTCGCGCGCTACTCGCTTAACTTTGGAGTTCCGATGGAACCCGAAACCAGTGAGCTCCCAAAAGGCCTCGTGCTAGGTAGGGATGAGAATATACATTTAAGGATCACTCCTCTGGGCGATGTGAGATGTCACAATCCACCCTCCTTAAGGGCCCGACATCCTCGTTGGCACACACGCGGCCAGGGTTAGGCTCTGATACCAATTGTCACATCTCGGTCTGGGCTCGACCACTTCCTGGGCCCGCTCCACCACCGTAGCACGATATTGTCCGCTTTGGGCCCCAACCACGCCTTAACGGTTTTGTTTCTGGGAACTCACGAGCAACTTCCCAGTGGGTCACCCATCCTGGGAGTGCTCTGGCCCCCTTCTCGCTTAACTTCGGAGTTCCTACGGAACCCGAAGCCAGTGAGCTCCCAAAATGCCTCGTGCTAGGTAGGGATAGGAATATACATTTAAGGATCACTCCCCTGGGCGATGTGGGATGTCACACAATCTTTGGTGGAAAATTCATAAATCATAATTGATGGAAGGGATTTGAGAGACGAGAAAGGCAATTGGCAATGCAGTTGAGGATGATTTATTATAGGAAAATTAATAAAAATAGTTTGAAAACTTTGAGTTTTAATGATAAGGACAAAATAAAGGGTAAAGTGAATAGTACAATGATTGATTTTTTAGTGTAAAAATATGATTTTTCGTTAAAGTGAATAGTACTTAGAATTTTTCGTTAAAATTTCCATTTATTATTTGTGGTAAATTTTTTTAATACTAGAGTTATTCCAAATTAATTCAGCCAACACCCTGTGCAAGTACATTTGTAAATTCCTACATAGGCAAGAACAAAATAAATAACATTCACACGATACATGAATTTCGTAGTTAAAAATTTAGGAAAACTAATGAAATGGGCTTGAAAACTTTGAATTTTAACGATAAGGACAAAATAAAGGGTAAAGTGAATAGTATCAGGATTGACTTTTTAATGTAAAAATGTGGTTTTTTGTTAAAGTGAAAAGTACCGGGAGCTTTTCGTTAAAGTTCCCTAAAAATTTTCCTTGAGTTCAAGAACAACATCCATATTTTGCTCTAATCAAAATTTATATTGAAAACGGGCCACTTCCACTGAAATTGATTGCATTACCTTATCTATAATGTCCTCAAAGCATCCAAAATAAGCATACTTCCATGTCTTCTTGACGATTAATGTGCCAAAACACCCCAAAACCCTACAATAAAACCGAGCGCCACGCTAACGTTGAACCACAACTTATCATTTCCATCTTCATGATCATTGCCTTTAGTAGGAGTGTGACCATCTCCTGAACACTTGTTTTCTTGTGTTTTCTTTTTAATCAACCATGACATTTTATTGTTTTCTTGTGTTTGTATTCCTCACCTATGAAACTTCAAACATCTTCAATCTTTTACTTCCCTCATATATATCACCGTCTCCTTTCTTATTTTCTTCAACATGCATTATAAGGTTTTTATCTCTCTATATATAATTCTAATATTAGAGATAAAAGGAGCAGATGACATAATATTGCAAGTAGTCCTTTACCATAGTGGTGAAAAGAAGCTGAGCCCTTGCATGACGGCATGGAATTCGAACCCCGTCGGTGGCTAATGTACATTTCCATGCGAGATAGGAATCAGTTCAGCTATCCTAAATTCTAATTACTCTGTTCCGTGTTCGGAGCGGGATTCCTCTTTAACTCACTATATTCTGTGTTTAAACTCTCTCATCTCTCCAAATTCCAATAATATCGTTTGTAATATAAAAATTAAAACAAAATTCAATGCAAAAGACTATAAAGAATAATAAGAAATACTGTCAAATGAATTACAATTTAATTTTACATATAATTACACACATGGTCAAGAATTGAAGAAACTCAAGTGCATTCACTCCTCCCTCCTACGAAAACAATCTCAAAATAATATCAAACTATAGGGCTGTACTGTACCTTTTACTCAATTCCTTTGCCCAAATTCTCACCTGCCATTGAAGGCGACTGCCTTGTATCCCCCAACATTGTTGTACTCGCCGATGAGTTGTAAAAGCTAGAATCAGTCCCTTTAGCTGACACATCGATCGTTAGACGGGTTACACTACTCACGACATCAAACTTCCAGTCAGTCAAGTAACCGGGCTTTGAAGTTACAGTCGCCACTTCGATATCTCCTGAAAGCATTCCCACCACACGGGACATTGATGGCCTTAGCAATGGCGATGTTTGAGTGCACAAAAGTCCTATGTTGATTATCCGTTTTGCTTCTTCCTCGTTGAATTTGGATAATCTGGAGTCTACTAGTTCAGCTTCGCGTTTGTTTTCGTGCAAGTACCAATCCTAAGATGCAAGAACATGAAAGTTGACTAAAGAACGGAGTGAGCTTATTGGCATAAAAGAGTTAGAAGAGACGATTTCTTACCCATTCAAGAAGATAATTCTTTTCTTCTTCCAAACTCGGGTCAGAATTTGGCCTGCCACTGACAATTTCTAGAGCCACAACTCCAAAGGCAAACACATCGGTCTTCTCTGTAAGGTGTCCACGCATTGCATATTCCGGTGCAAGATACCCACTGCATCATTGACAATTATGCGTACCACTTGTCACTAACATAACATATATGTAAGACAAAGAAATTGAAGAGCTATATCTGAAAATAAAAGTAAGTCGACTAAATCTTTAAGAGCTTACATTGTTCCTGCAACCCGGGTACTTATGTGAGTCTTTTTATCATCATAAAGCTTCGCCAAACCAAAATCTGATATTTTGGGGATGAGATTTGAGTCAAGCAGAATATTACTGGCCTTCACATCTCTGTGCACAATACGAAGCCTTGATTCCTCGTGAAGATAAGTTAAACCTCTTGCTACACCCAAGCATATATCAAAACGCTTTGACCAATCGAGGTTTAAACTTCTTTTTCCTGTTTAATAAAAGACATTGTGAGAGATCTTTAGAATGTTTTATATTGTACATGAAGCAGTAATGATGTTCTTCTCATACCAAACAATGCTTGATCAAGACTCTTGTTCTCCAGATACTCATACACGAGAAGTCGTTTATCTCCCTCGATGCAGAAGCCGTACAAATTCACTAGGTTATTGTGTTGCACGGCAGAGATAGTGGCAATCTCAGTTACAAACTGGTTCTTTCCCTGGTGGGATGCTGCGGACAATTGCTTCACGCCAATTACTCTTCCATCATTAAGTGTTCCCTATTAATAACAAAATTCATCAACGTTTAGCAAAATTAATATAAACCATTACGGCATTACCATTCACAACACAGCCTCAGAAATGCACTGTTTTCTGTCCACAATAATACGGAGATCTTTTTTATTACATCCAGGAATATGTGATAGATATGTCACAGTTATATCCTTGTATCAATTAGTAAACACTTAGGCATTGGCATGGGTGCACCACAGCCGCACCAGTCGTTGTTTAGAATAATAAGTTACCTTATAGACAGGTCCGAATCCTCCCTCCCCAAGCTTATTAGCTGGATTAAAGTCATTTGTAGCTGTCTTTAGTTCCAAAAAACTAAAAGTGAGCGGTCCGATATCTATCCCTAACAGATCTGCAAATTCAACACAACATACCGTTATATCTGTAAACCTACATATCTAGCAATCATTTTGCTTCTTTTTTTTCTGTGATAAACAATACAAGTAACAGATTACCTTCGTCGTCTATGATGTTAGGCCGATTCCTTCTTTGGAAAATATAGAAAACGACCAACCCCAGAATCAAAATTCCGCCACCACCAACAATCCCGACAATTAGCCCAGTCCTATTCTTCTTACCGGATGGGGCATTATTACTGACAGTAGGTATGAAATCTGTGCAGAAGTTCAGTAGTAAACAGCATGGCACTACTTTGGGAAAACATTAGAAGCTAAATTTCCTAAATTGCATCTGAAATTTCGACATCATTTTTACCTGGTGTAGCGCTGATGGCTGAAACAGCAGGTCCATACGTACCCTGCCCAGGTATGCAGCAAGTCCCCTTTCCAGCCCAAAAGAGATGGATTTCTAGGTAGTTCTCTGAAACCTGAACCTTGAACTCCTTCTGAAGGGCTTGGAAAGATGCACCTGCCTCTTTTCGTATATCAAAATCCTTTGAAAACAGATTGCCCTGAAAACAGACAAAGGAGGGATGAAGACCAGGGGGTTAAGTTTGCAGAAATTACGAGAGATCACATGATGTTTGATTTCACTATGAACGATCCTAATAATGATGCATTTGATTGCATCCCAAGTAATGACCAAATACTTATCAACTTTACCAATGCAAGCAAGAAAAAAGTTAACCACATGAACTCAGAACATGGTATTATCAAACAATTCCTTGAGATGACACAGACCTGGATATAAATATCAAATACTCGTCTTCCAAGACTTTTCCATGTAGTAGAATCTAGGATAGCTGTTTCTGCAAATTCGAGGCTCAGTGTAGTTACCATTCTCAAGCCCCAACCCATAGTATCTAAGTGACGAAGCGGAGAGCCTTGCAGTCTGGAATAGCTCAGAGTTTAAAGTATTTTTGAATTGGGATGACGAGAAACTCGTATACTGGGGATTGTTACTCCCGGTGAAATATCCAACATTGCTAACAGCCCATCTGTTTTCGCCAGTCACAAAATATGAAGCTGGACCAAGGGTCTCATTTTCTCTATCGTACACAATCCCATCGGAAGATGTAATCTGAGGACCGCCACATTTAATCCCAAAGTTATAATCTGCACAGAAATACAAAAGAGGTACAAATCACAGTATGTTCAGAAAGGCATGCTAATCAAGAAGTTTATTGTGCTTTAATGCCAACACATATCCTGCTTGGAGAAATTCCACTCCAGTAACTGCGAAAATGAAGTTAACTTTTGACAAAACTTTACAGATTCCAGGGCCACGGTTGCAAGGAAAGTTCCGTTGAAGGCAATTCAACCCCGAAGGAAGAACACTGAAATTAAAAGAAAAACAAATAGATAAGTACTCAGAATATGGAAACAAATGAAAGATATGGAATAGAGAAGTCTATTTATATATTTCTAAGTACACGAGTTTCCTCATCAACTAAGTGACGACGGTTAAGAAACTGATTCATAGATTCCACACTAGGATATTGGTGCAAGGTATACCGGGTATACACACACACACACTATACTTAAGTGGCAAACAATGACATAGATTCTAAGTGGCATGCAACTCGCACATCCATTATCGAAATGTACAAAACACTAAGTGAACTGCAGAAATAAAGAATCACCTGCTGTTCGAACTTTCTATGCTGAAGTTGTTGGCGACTAAATTACTGCAAAGTAGACCAAGAAATATCAGCGTCTTTTCGTCTTAATTCTTAATTATATAATCCAATCCCATCCTGCAAAAACAAAATCTGCAGGGCTGTTTGAGACCTGTCGCTATAGAGCTAGCAATATGTAATATAAAAAGAGTAAACAAACTTACTAAAATAACCAAACGAAACAAAGTCATATAACAAATAGAAGTAAAAAAATGCTAAAACCATAGTGAAATATCAAGACGTACAGTTGTAAATTTTCTTCGTTGACCCAAGAAGGAAAGCTCCCAAGTAGAAAATTGTAAGACAAATCTCTGCATGCATATCATGGAGAAACATCATATACATACTTCATATAACTAATATATTAACAGTACTGTAATCACGACTATCATGCAAGTTCTTTATATATGATTTTGCACCATATTAATTTGAAATTTTGAATATAAAGCCTCAACTTTCCATGTTTCCCCATGAACCAAAAGTTCTCTGCAAGAATGGGAATCCATGTCTCGAGGACAAAAAGTGACTGTACAGGGTGGAAGACTAAAAATGGTCTGGAAACCAACTTGGAGGAAGAACAACTTCAAAAAAAATTGAGATTACTAAAACTGTCAAATGTCGTGAGGAAAATCTGTTGTCCACTTATTATAGCTTACTGCGTATAAATCTGCACTTCTCCGAGGTTATTTGCTAAATCTAAGCATTCAGTACACATCTCCAACTAAAAATAGATCTTTACGATCTAGTACAAGGTTGCTCAACAAAATAAAAAATTGACTAGAAATAAAAAAGCGGGGCATCCAGAATCCTACAAGTGAAGCTAATACTGTGCAAGTCAAGAAAACAAAACCCCAAGAAAGGGCATTCCATTCACCCACACAGAGATGGCATTATCAAATGTAAACCATATCTATCAGAAAACTCCAGTTATAATGCATTACGATGATGCTTAGACCAAATATGCTGATATACTTACATATTGAGAAGAGACAAGCTTTTAGACTCAGGCAGGGTACCGTTCAATTTATTGTTCCCAAGAAACCTAATTAAAAGAAGACAGAAATACAAGTCTCAATACTTATACTTTAAGCATACATTTAGTAGGAAATAATTAAGAGGGTGTGGACTGTGGACATTACAGAATAGAAAGCGAACTCAAGTTAAACAGCAAGTCTGGTATCTGTCCAGTTAAATTGTTGAAGCTCAAATCCCTGGAGGTGAAAAGAAGAATGAAACAGTTACATCCTTTCAGACAAAAACAGAAAGTAATAAAATTTCATATAAACCAAGCAACGTCATGTTGATGAACTAAAAACTCATGAAATTCAACAAAAACCTCGTAGTAATGTTAGCAAAACCTCAAATATATGTTATTGCATTATTTTCTTAAAATATTTTATTTTAAAAAGCACATATCACCAAGAAAAACTTACAGCTGCGACAGACTTTGGTATTCTCCAATATTGGAAGGGATTGAATCAGAAATATTGTTATTCCTCAGCACTCTGCAGGATGCAAAACCAAGTTCTCATATTAGATTCAGAAGGGAATTGAGGTGTTAGAAACTTCTAATAGGTTTAAACGTAACCAAAAAAATATTTGCCTTACAGAATACTTAGAGACTTCATATCTTTAATAAATCCAAGAGTCGAGCTTCCATTGGCATTAGATAAATCGCTAATTCGCCTATCATCATATCACACGTGACATAGAGTAACATGTTAGAATACTTTCAACAACATAAAGTAGAAGCGGTCATAAACAAACAAAAATTGACTAGTAGACCTAGATACTCACAGCTCTGTGAGAGAAGTCAGATTGGAGAATGTAACTGGTATAGGACCTTCAAAAGAGTTCCCTTGAAGCCTCCTGAGAAAATATTTAGCTACAATTAGTAGACTAAAACTGAAAAGTTTTTTCTCCAGAAAACAGTGAGCATACAAAACAAAGGATGAACCTAGTATCGTTCAACTGCAAATGCATGGTAATAGAAAGCAATTATGCAGATTATCTTACAAGACAGAAAGCTTTGGCCAATTTCCTATGAAGTCAGGTACCCTGCCAGTGAGTTCAGTGTCCGATGCCCAACTGCAACAAACAAAAGCAATCCTCTGATACTTACTCAAGTAATAATTTGTTCTTGCAGTAATTAGTAGTCTTCTTTCTTCTTTTTTTTAAATTGGAGAAAAAGAACATATTTGTAAAGTTCTTACAATGTTTCCAAGTTCTGTAGATTAGCAAATGTTGATGGAATCTCACCACTAACTCCAGAACTATCAAAGTAACTGCCAAGGTAAACAATAATGAATTATCAGAAATATATTGCTATCTTAAATCTATTATAAATCACGAGTTAATAGATGCCAAGCCTTCATTAAAGAACAGATGAATGTGGGAAGCTAATAATCGAATATTGTAACAAAGTAATTGAGATATCACGAAATGATATCCCCAACATCAAGTAATCGAGGTATCATCTTTCAGCACTGCATTCATAAAAGAAATTAACAATATATCGACTTACATCTCTTTTAACTTTGATAAACTCCCTAGCTCAGATGGCAGAGGGCCAGAAAAGTTGTTTGCCCCAAAAGCACTACAAAATATACAAGTCATCGTTCAAAAAGCATCCATGAACATTGTTTTAGAAGTTCACAAAATCAAGACTAAGTACAATAACAACGCATAAGGCAGCATCTACATGCTGGAATCGAGAAGTAGAGGCAGTAGAGAAGCAAAAACATCAAATTGTCATATAATACACACACACACACACACACACGCTATATACATAGGATGTAATGCTAGACTGTCAGGCACACATTAGAAAAAGAATCCACGTGATTTGATAGTTAGACTGTCTACCAGGAGAACATTTTCCTATACAGGATACAAAATGAGAAAACTTACAATGATATCAAATCAGTGAGATTTCCGAGTTCCTTTGGTAGCTCACCCGATAATCCGTTAATGCCAAGGCTCCTAAAATTGATATCAAAACAAAACTAATAATCATGAACACCAAAAATCAAACAAAAACTATTATGGGTATAAACATCACAACGCATGTATGGAATTAACCAGTTTTTCAAATAAATTTAGATGGGCTCACAAGTACTGCATGCTAGTCAGATTTCCAATGGATGAAGAGAGAGGTCCGGTCAAGTAATTCTGACCCAAGTTCCTGTAACAAATTGGAGGAAAATTAAAAACTACAACTTGGGCACTAAGCTAAATTAGCTCATTAATCAAATAACCAAAAGAAGTTGAGGTTCCACCATAAAATCAATTCCCAATTGGGAATACAAGGAGTAGCCCAACTCCTTATACGCACGTGCAACATCCCTAAACAATAATCAATGGAAATTAATGCTAACTAATGTGATTAAAAGAGTTGAGAAAGCTTACAGATTGAAGAGGAAAGTCAAAGTCCAAAGCTCATCTGGGATTACACCAACAACATCCATGGCATAAACTTTCCTGCAAATTAAGCAAGGTGTGATTTTGCTCTTTTCAGAACGGCATTGATCATTGATGTAACAAAAACAAAAAAAATTTACAGTTGGGTAATGTGGCAAGTGGAGTTGGAGTCGTAAGAGCAGTCGCATTTGATGAAGGGGTTGTAATCGTTGTTGTTGAAGTCGGTGGAGTCTATGGCTGCTCCGCTGCATGGGTCGCCGGTTGTGTTCCATTGCCTCTGGTTCGCCGAAATCTTCCATTGCTCAAAGATTGAGTTTAAAGTTCTCACTGCTCCACCAGTTACAGAATTAATACATGCAAATGAACAAAATAACAGGACAGATAAATTTGCAGAGCCGGTAACTAAGCGAGGAGTACGAACCTAAGACTTACACTTAGAAGTAACTCCAAAACGTAGTAATAATAAGTGATCATATGTATTTCCCTTTAAATTAATCAAAGTTGTCAAAAGGTGAATTCAAACGTAGATGCTCTGTTTCTTTCCTTCCACGATTACCCTTCTCCCTGCCCCTCCTTCACATCTACTGCCTCGTCTTTCCCCTTTACCTTCCTTAACGGCATTCCCATCCCCTCCCTCTCTTGTCCTCATCTCCTTCCTTCTTCACCTCTTCCCCTTCTTCCATCCTTGCATCCCTGAAGACCTTTATGGTCAGCCTCTTCCTCTTTATGCATCAGTGAGAGTCGACGATGGCTACACCAAACCACGACTGCCGGTGGTTTTGGAGCTGAGCACAAGCTCAACAACAATGCTATGTCTCCCATTATATGTATTTCCCTAAAGCTATTCAGACTTGTTACCTCAAATACCTAGCCTTAAGCTCAAGTTCTTTTCCCCCTCTTTCAGACACTGCCACGCTTATTCTGCAATTACTCCCATCCCTTCTATGCCATAACACCAGGTTGCCTCCTATGCTTTTGTTTTCGGTTGAGAAGTATAACCTAAAACTCATCTTCACCACCCACTGTGAGAGCGATTTATTGCTCATTCAGTGGAAGGTGTTGAGGAAAAACTTAGAGTACACAACTCTAACACAAATGTTGGATAGACAAAACAAGTAAACAAATTACTTGTATTAACTCACAAAATATTACAACAATCACAAGGACACAACTTTAGAAGCAATGACACTCACTCACTTTCTAGAGACAAACTCTAGATCACTCACACTCCTACAAGACTATTCTTGCTTCTCACTCTCACTTGGTTGCCTACTACTACTTCTTGATTTCTTGGTTGGTTGGTTGGTTACTTCACAACATCACAAACCTATTTATAGGTGATGTTTGCCGACATTGGACATTGCTAGATCATTCTAGCTACTAATCATGCATGCCACCGATATATGGCTAATGGCCATACAATATTACAGGTTGCTAGAACATGCTAGTTTAATATGCATGCACACCCACTTAACAACTTGCTAGAATTATCTAGCATTTGATCTTAATATGCATGCACCTTTTATAATGCACCACCGACTAATCAACTTGCTAGAATCTTCTAGTACAATCCTATGCATGTTTGAACTAGAACAATCTAGTTCTTTTGTACCGACTGATCTTAATGGGCTGGTGTTGATCTTTAACACTTCCCCTAAACACCAGTTCATTCTTTTCTTCTCCCTGAGTCGACACATTATCTTGAACACCCATTTGCAAGGTATGGGTTTCACATATCTTGGCCTTGCCACTGGATCCCAAATTTGACATTTCTTTAACGCATTGACCTATTTTCCTAGCTTTACGCCGCTCAGAGTTCTGTGATGTTTCTTTACGCATCTCAGCTTCAACTACTTCTTCTACTATAGCTGTATTGGCGTATTTGGGATTTGGCTTCGGTATTCCCGTTGACCTCCTTAGTTGTGATCATGGAGTTGATACTTCCACTTCACTAGGTCTTTCTTATTCTGGTTGTTGATACACACCAGTTTGCCAAGGACTCTTAGGTACTTCTTGCTTGACATCGTCACCATCAAGCAATTCCTCGAGCTCATCTAGACTCAATTGGATTGGGGCAAATTGGTCTCTCATTTTCTCCTGCAATGTATCTTCAACCTCTTTCGAGTCAGGCAACACTTCATTTTCTGAGCACCACCAAGAAGATGCTTCAACGTCCAATTTTCCTCCATAGCTAGATATGCTATGGCGTCCCAATCATCTTCACTTTTCTTTTCTGAGTTGGCGATGTTACTTTCTGCAAGCTTTTTGAACCAGCAATCCTTAGCCATATGACCCTTCTTACCACAATTGTAGCATTTGCCCTCAAACCTTTTTTATTCTGGGACTGACCACAGTTGCCGTGATACTTCGGAGCTCCCCCTGGCCGAGAACTCCTTCATGCTCGATGACCTTTTTCCTTGTCACCACTTCTTTTAGATCCACTACCAGTACGCCGCTTAAGGCTGCCTTTACTTTCGGTGTAGAGTGCTTCCTCCTCACCTCTTGACGAGACCCCTCCTATTTGCTTTGCCAAAGCTTCTTGATCGGCAAGCAAATTCTCAAACTCAACAAGTGATGGTTGGGTCGGCCATTCTTATACAGCGGCAACAAAGCTTCGATATTCGAGTCTCAATCCATGGATAATTTTTTTTTATCCTAGATTCTACAATGGTAGCGCTAGGATCTAATTCAGAAATGTCACGGCAAATAGACTTTACCTTGTGGAAATACTGGGCAATCGTCATGTCTCGTTGAGCCACCAATAACAACTCATTCTCGAGAAGCTGTAGTCTTGTATCATTCTTCTTTGAAAAGAGTGTGGCGAAGGTGTCCCACGCTTCTTTTGGTGTCTTAGCCTTCCGTATGTGCTCTAACATGTCATCTTCAACTGTGGTTTTCAAGGTGAACATTGCCTTACCTGCCTTGATCTTCCACTTCCTCAAAGTGCCGCTAGTGTCTTCTTCCGGCTGCGTAACTTCATTACCACCGACGACATCCCAAAGATCTTGGCCTTGTAGGTAAGACTCCATACATGTCGCCCATGTGTTGTAATTTTTGTTGTTCAGCTTCTTGATTCCTCCAACAACTTGAAGATCTCCCATCGTGTCGGCAAAGCTTCGATAAGCCGAACAGGATTAACCAATAATCTTGCGAAGTACTAAACTTCTCACGATTCTCAAAAGCTTCAATAGAGACGGTCCCCGATCGTACCGCTTTGATACCAATTGTTGAGGAAAAACTTAGAGTACACAACTCTAACACAAATGTTGGATAGATAAAACAAGTAAACAAATTACTTGTATTAACTCACAAAATATTACAACACTCACAAGGACACAACTTTAGAAGCAATGACACTCACTCACTTTTTAGAGACAAATTCTAGATCACTCACACTCTTAGAAGACTATTCTTGCCTCTCACTCTCACTTGGTTGCTTACTACTACTTCTTGATTTCTTGGTTGGTTGGTTACTTCACAACATCACACACCTATTTATAGGTGATGTTTGCCGACATTGGACATTGGTAGATCATTCTAGCTACTAATCATGCATGCCACCAACATATGGCTAATGGCCATACAATATTACAGGTTGCTAGAACATTCTAGTTTAATATATATGCATGCACACCCACTTAACAACTTGCTAGAATTATCTAGCATTTTATCTTAATATGCATGCACCTTTTATTATGCACCACCGACTAATCAACTTGCTAGAATCTTCTAGTACAATCCTATGCATGTTTGAACTAGAACAATCTAGTTCCTTTGTACCGATTGATCTTAATGGGCTGGTGTTGATCTTTAACAGAAGGTGTGCAAAAATTGTTCCCTTGGTTTCGGTTTGGTCTTTGTACTTCCTCCTTCTATGGTACTGTTTATGTTGCCTCTTGTATAGCATTGTTTTTTGTATATTTATGTTGCCTCTTTTATTGGATATGTGGAAATTGTGTTGTATGCTTTCTTTCGCTAAAAAAGTTACATATCAATTTCTTACCATGCTAATTTAACACTATTACAAAAGGGCCTTATAGTGTCAGTTGTTGCGTCGGTTTAATATAATATAGTGGCGCACAAGAGAGTTGCGACACTCACTGAACATGACGTCGGATTTACAAAGCCTGTGTCGCTTTTAAACCGACGTAAACATTGAATGTCGCTTATAACCGACACACATTTTAATAATTTTAAATACTGGCGTCACTTTAAATAAAACAGTGTCGCTTTTAAGCGACATAAAGTATGGGTATCGCTTCTATGCGACACTAATTGTTGTTTTTATATATTTTAAAACCTGCATCGGTTCTGAACGACATATATTTTATTTTTTTAAATATTTTGAAACCCGGTGTCGGTTGCAAGCGACAAATTGATGGTGTTTATATACACTCCCCCGTGTTTTCTTCTTCTTCTCCTGTATTTTTCTTATTCATTCTTCCAATTTACAAAGCCTTCTCGTGTTCTCTCTCTTTCACCGTTCTTATTTCTTCTTCTCTTTCACCTTCCCGTGTTCTTGCAAGTTCATGTGTTCCAAGTTCATGTGTTTCTTCTTCACAACGGTAAGTTTTTCTTGCTTGTAATAATTTTATTTTCTCCTCTTATGTTTATTTTTTAGCTTATGTTTAATTTTTAGTTACAATTTATTTTTGTAGGGAATTTATTTGAGCTGGTTGAGTACATAAAGAATTGATCGACGACGGAATTCTTCCATAATTCAGGTTTCTATCACTAAATTCTTTAATTTTTAAATTGTATAATACACAAGTTTATTTATTTAAAAATTGTAATTTAAGTACTTAGATGAATTTCTACTATTTTTGTTAAATTAATTAATATTTAGTCGAATTAATTAATTTTGTCACTTGAATTGTTATGAGAAAATGGAATGAATAATATTTATAAGCATTTATGTTAAATTAACAATATTAAATATAACATAAATTGTAACATCCCACATCGCCCAGGGGAGTGATCCTTAAATCTATATTCTCATCCCTACCTAGCACGAGGCATTTTAGGAGCTCACTGGCTTCGGGTTCCATAGGAACTTCGAAGTTAAGCGAGAAGGGGGCTAGAGCACTCCCAGGATGGGTGACCCACTGGGAAGTTGCTCGTGAGTTCCCAGAAACAAAACCGTGAGGGAATGGTAAGCCTAAAGCGGACAATATTGTGCTACGGTGGTGGAGCGGGCCCGGGAAGTGATCCGCGCCGGGCCGGGATGTGTCATTTGGTATCAAAGCCAAACCCTGGCAGCGTGTGTGCCGACGAGGACGTCGGGCCCCTTAAGGGGGGTGGATTGTAACATCCCACATCGCCCAGGGGAGTGATCCTTAAATCTATATTCTCATCCCTATCTAGCACGAGGCCTTTTGGGAGCTTACTGGCTTCGGGTTTCGTAGGAACTTCGAAGTTAAGCGAGAAGAGGGCTAGAGCACTCCCAGGATGGGTGACCCACTGGGAAGTTGCTCGTGAGTTCCCAGAAACAAAACCGTAAGGAAATGGTAAGCCTAAAGCGGACAATATCGTGCTACGGTGGTGGAGCGGGCCCGGGAAGTGATCCGCGCTGGGCCGGGATGTGTCATTAAAATTGTTACATCCCACATCGCCCATGGGAGTGATCCTTAAATATATATTTCCATCCCTATCTAGCACGAGGCCTTTTGGGAACTCACTGGCTTCGGGTTCCTTCGGAACTCCGAAGTTAAGCGAGAAGGGGGCTAGAGCACTCCCAGGATGGGTGACCCACTGGGAAGTTGCTCGTGAGTTCCCAGAAACAAAACCGTGAGGGAATGGTAAGCCCAAAGCGAACAATATCGTGCTACGGTGGTGGAGCGGGCCCGGGAAGTGATCCGCGCCGGGCCGGGATGTGTCATTTGGTATCAGAACCTAACCCTGGCCGCTTGTGTGCCGACGAGGACGTCGGGCCCTTAAGGGGGGTGGATTGTGACATCCCACATCGTCCATGGAAGTGATCCTTAAATATATATTTCCATCCCTATCTAGCACGAGGCCTTTTGGGAACTCACTGGCTTCGGGTTCCCTCGGAACTCCGAAGTTAAGCGAGAATGGGGTTAGAGCACTCCCAGGATGGGTGACCCACTGGGAAGTTGCTCGTGAGTTCACAGAAACAAAATCGTGAGGGAATGGTAAGCCCAAAGCGGACAATATCGTGCTACGGTGGTGGAGCGGGCCCGGGAAGTGATCCGCGCCGGGCCGGGATGTGTCATAAACTTATAATATTGAGTAATATAAGAATATATTATGTTAAATTAATTTTTTTGCACTCTAATTGTTATTTTAATTTGTTGTTATTTTGATACTTTTTTGTTGTTATTTACTAGAATGGATTAGATGAGAATAATTTGAATTGTTATGAGAAAATGGAATGAATAATATTTATAAGCATTTATGTTAAATTAACAATATTAAATATAACATAAACTTATAATATTTAGTAATATAAGAATATATTATGTTAAATTAATTTTTTTTTTGCAATTTGAATTGTTATGAGAAAATGGAATGAATAATATTTATAAGCATTTATGTTAAATTAACAATATTAAATATAACATAAACTTATAATATTTAGTAATATAAGAATATATTATGTTAAATTAATTTTTTTTGCAAATTGAATTGTTACGAGAAAATGGCATGAATAATATTTATAAGCATTTATGTTAAATTAACAATATTAATATAACATAAACTTATAATATTTAGTAATATAAGAATATATTATGTTAAATTAATTTTTTTTGCAATTTGAATTGTTACGAGAAAATGGAATGAATAGTATTTATAAGCATTTATGTTAAATTAACAATATTAAATGTAACATAAACTTCTAATATTTAGTAATATAAGAATATATTATGTTAAATTAATTTTGTTTGCACTCTAATTGTTATTCTAATTTGTTGTTATTTTGATAACTTTTGGTTGTTATTTACTAGAATGGATTAGATGAGCATAATTTGAATTGTTATGAGAAAATGGAATGAATAATATTTATAAGCATTTATGATAAATTAACAATATTAAATATAACCTAAACTTATAATATTTAGTAATACAAGAATATATTATGTTAAATCAATTTGTTTTGCACTGTAATTGTTATTTTAATTTGTTGTTATTTTGATAACTTTTGGTTGTTATTTACTAGAATGGATTAGATGAGCATAATTTTGATAACTTTTTGTTGTTATTTTAATTTGTTTTTACTATAATAGGTGTTGAAAATTAAAAGATTGCAATCGTCATAGAGTTCAAGGGTTGAAAGATAGAAATTGAAAATTCTAATAGTTATGCCTACATGATAGGGATTGAAAGATTGTAGGCATCTTAGTGTCAGCATAATATTTTACCCTCGTAAACTGGTAAAACATGGACAAGAGTTGGTTGACGATACCCCGAAATTTTAAAGTGTATATAGCTGTAATTAATTTGTTTTTGGATCAAGCAGTTGCAAATGGTGTTGGTCCTGATAAGTTTAGATGTCCTTGCAAAAGATGTTGTAATCGATATACTTTTGTTAGGAACACTATTATTGAACATCTCATATTGTATGATATGGATAAAGATTATAAAAATGCTTGCTGGCGACATCATGGCGAGCAAAACATTGGAGAGCAAAATGTGGCAATTGGAGAAGAAGAAACAGGAGATGAGGTGATTGGCATGCATGATTTTCTTAATGATGTATTTGTCCAACCATTAACAGAAGAAGGTGTTGGGCCGTCTACTGAACCCCCTATTGGGGAAGGGCATCCAGAAGAGGTGGAGACTTTTTTTAGGTTGCTTGAAGAGGCAAATCAAGATTTGTGGCCAGGGTGTAAGGAGTTTAAGAAATTGGAAGCAGTTGTAAGACTGTATCAGATCAAGTGTTTAGCGGGAATGCCAGACGAGATATTCACAACTTTACTGGAGTTAATTAAAAGAATGTTGCCTGAATGGGATTGTTTGCCTGAATCATGTTATAAGGCAAAAAAACTTATAAATGACTTGGGTCTAACGTATGTGAAAATTGATGCATGTCCCAATGATTGCATGATCTATTGGAAAGATACTTCGGATTTGACCGTGTGCTCGGTTTGTGGTGAATCAAGATATAAAATTATGTCGGATTTAGTAGTTGTTATGACGGATGAGTTTTTGTATATTATGTGGAATGTTAGATGTATCATATTTGTATATTTAGGCACTATTTTTCTTGTTAATTATTTTCATTAATGTTTATTTTGGCCTTGAAATTTATTCTTGTAATTATATAATTTTTTTTCTGTTTCAATTAATTAAAGACGAATGTAGTTTTTCGCTTTTTTTTTTATTATTATTAACAAAGGTGGTGTCGGTTAAGACCGTTACTAGTTTGCATATTTTATTTATTTAATTGTTTTCTGACGTCGGTTTATGGGATATTTAATTGATTTAATTTTATTTCGATGTCGTTTAAAAGCGACAGTAGGTTGGATATTTTACAATTATATTGCTAATTAACGTCGCTTTAAACCGACGTCAATATCAGCGTCGCTTTAAAGCGATGCTGCGTAGTGGCGGATTAAGCCAACAAACCGACGTTGAAGCCCTTTCGTGACGCTAGCAATAGTGTCGCTTTGACAATGCGACATTACATTGTTTTATGTCGGATTTTTGCCAAATTTCCGACAGAAATTGGATTTCTCGTCGGTTTTTGCTCCGACGGTGATAGCATATATTGTAGTAGTGTAAGGGGCTCTTATGTTTCCATCTCTGTAACATTTTCGTATATTTCGTAGTATTTCATTCATGATCACAAACTGTGGCTTAAAAGTTAAAAACCCTAAACCCTGATTCGAGTTAAAATGAGGAGAGACAAGTCGAAACCACATCCAATCAGTATTTATCGATTTCGTTTGAGCAACTTGGTGATTTAGGGATAAAAACTCAAGTTTAGGGATAAAAACTTAAAACTAGAAACAGAATGGCTACTAAAAAACAAAAAAAATAGAAACAAGTTAACTGTTAAGCGTTTGCATGGAAACTTTTGTGATCAACATGAATGGGATAGTGCGTATATGAATACTAGTATACAGTTTAATTAGCATCCATGGATTCGTTGGATGCATGCGTGACAGACAAAAATTTGGATTTTCCCGAAGAAAAAAAAAAAAAGATTAATTAATTATTATAAGACGAGAGAATTAAGGACCTTCAGATGGATCTGTGGTGGCTTGATCAGGTTGAGAAGAAGGAGCTTGAGCTTGTGCTAATAATATCCCACCATGGTCAAAGAGGCAGCACGCAGCTGCAACATAAAAGATCACAAACTCCAAAACTGATGATCTTGATGACATGAGTTTGATCTTCCTTTCTAAGAAAAATATCATTGCTAAATCAACAGCCATATGGAAACCGAGGGAGGAAATACTAATAGAGGTTGGCTACTTGGCTTTGAGATATATAGTCACCAAAGTTGAAATTGATCGACTGAAACCACCTCTGACCTCCCAAAGGTTGACATAGCAAGTGTTATAATATTACTGTTTCGTATTTATGTATAAGCTAATTATTAATTTATAACTATCTATATTAAAAACAAACGTAATTTTCACACACTTTATTCTCTCTCTGCACTATTTTTTTAAAACTTTTGAATTGAATAAATTAAAGCAAAAATAAGGGGCAGAAACAAAAATATGAGAGCAAAACAAGAAAACGGGAGTTTGAGAACCCAACCTTTAAGAAACAGTATTGCATCTTATACAGTAAATGCTAGTAATACTGTTCCTTTATAAAGTAAACAAATTATGTAAAAATATAGTGTATATTCATTTGAAGTATTCTCTTAAAGCACTCCAAGGATGGAGGCTTCCATATTTGAAAATCGTATTGACCAAAAAAGAATATTTGGAAGTCGTACAATCGTACTTCATTCAAATCAAGCTGCCTTGATCAATTTGAGAAAAGTCTAACCATTGTTAATTGTCAACTTGATCGTCGTCTCATTTATCACAACTTGTTTGGATAAACTTTTTCTATAACCCAATGGATCGGAGACTTTGTCAAATTAATCCCAATGCAGTAAGCTGGTTAGGTTTTGAAGTATTGTTCAACATACTTTAGCTTGAGACAGTTCAAATTTTATAATTTGATCGGAGACTTTGTCAAATTAATCCCAATGCAGTATTGTTGTACGATTCATAATAACTTTAGGAATTGTTCAACATACTAATATTCTAGAAAATTTTATTGCGATAATTACCTGATTCACTCAGACTTAATACCTATCGTCGAACCACATGTAATTTGATCAAATTATATAGAGATTGTTTAGTCATTTATGTAGGGATGGTATTGGTACGATTGCCGTACCAAAACCCATGTACCAATTACCATACTAAACTTTTGGTATGACAAAATCTATTACCATTACCATGCTAAACTTTCGGTATACCGAATTTCGGCATGCCAAATAGTTCGGTTGACATAGTATGGTAATGGTAATTACCACAATGTTTTAGGCCATTCTTTTGGGCCAAAATTTGATTTTTTTTTTTCAACCCAACTCAAGGCCCAAACGTGTTTTGGCCACTCTCTTTGGGTTTCTAAAACTTTTTTATTTAGTTATGAGAATTTTATAGAGATGCATTTAAGAAACAAAAAGTAAATAGACGGAAGAATTGCTGGAAAAACCCAATATCCCTAAAAAAATTAGTAAAAAGATTCCTAAATTTCATCTCTACATTCTTTAAAATTGTACAAAAATTAATTTGATAGACGAAACCAGGGAGAAAGACATCTCAATTTGATGAAGGAGAAGATGAGATGGACTGCGAAGAGAGAGAGTTGCCGGAACGGAAGCAACAGAGATGAAGCCGATGGCTAGATGAGTGAAAAGATGAAGAGTCGCAGAGTAAGAAGGCTTAGGTTTTTTTATTGGGAAAGCAGAGGTTAGAGGCTGAGATGATTGGATAAATGATTAGGAAAAAAATATGAAGTGCATATATAATGATAATAATACCTAATTATATATATAAATGAATAAATAAATGATATAATATTAATAGTAGTGGTACGATATCATTACCGTACCAAAAATGTATGGTACGGTACAAATACCGTACCATTACCAATAGTACAAAAAATTTGGCACAACTTTGGTATGGTACAGTTGGTAATTCGGTTGGTATGGTAATTTGGCAAAAAATTTCACCCCTATATGTAGAAAAAATAAATGGTTTTCATAACAAATAGCATCATCATGCTGAATTGTCTATTTATTTGATTTATATGGAATCATGGATGACTAAAATAATTTTCAAATTGAATGATTTTTTTTGTAGAAATAATTTTTAGATGATGATAAAGAAAATGAACGTGTGGAAGAACAATAAATTTCCCCATAAGACACTACTACGAAATTATTTATTAGTGTCGCTATGATAACCGACAAGAAACGTATATTACTGTTGGATTTTAAGCAAAATCCTACAGAAAATGGATGCAGTGGCGGATATAATAAGCGACAGAATTGCCAGCGTCAGGAAATGAATTTTCCGACAGAAAATAGTCTAAAACCGATAGAAATTGTGTCGGATATAACCGACAGAAAATATATTAATAAAGAATAAATTAGAGCATTCTCTGTCGGATAAAATCGACAGAAAATACTAAAACCAACAGAACTTGTGTCGGATATAATCGACATAAAATATATTAATAAAAAATATATATACTGATACATGCTTTTATTAATAAATATATTAAGATTGCAAGTGGAGTTGGCGAACCACTCTCAGAACGCATGCTTTTATTTGATGCATTTTCAGGACGGATACGAAATGTATGCTTCTCCGTCCAGTACCTGCTTTTATTTGTTGCATGTTTTCGGCTTCCTGCCTCAGGTCTTGAAATAGATAAGCATTCGCAATGCAGCTCTGTCGTACAAGTAACTTCTCATGTCCTATTAATCCCAGATACTTTGCAGAAGCAAAGTTCACGACTTCTTTACCATTGATTATTGTATGTGGCCCTGCAGCACTGCACAAATTCTACTCATTAGTGGAATCCCCTTAGAACAATGAAGGGACTGGTAAATTTTCACCCAAAACCTTAATAAAAAATCCGGTAAAATGATTTTTCCTACACAATACTTGTGGGAACACAAAATCTTCCACAATGAGGGGAAAATGACTACACATAAGTGGGACCATCATAGAACTCCGGGTTATACATGCAGAAGATAGCCAGAACCATTTTGTAGCGGGAAAACATGCACCAATAAAAAGGAACTTGTCTAGCTTTCTCTTCAAGAGAATTGGAGAACTGAACATACGAATCAAAGACCCCCAAAAATCAAGTACATTGGAATTGGAAATGGAATGGGCAAAAACCCCCAAAAATCAAGTAGTAATTATCATAAACACACTACAATTACAAACCCAGAAATTCAACTAAACGAAATTAAAAAAAAAAAAAGGAAAAAGAGAGAGACAGAGCAGAGCTTACAAAATTACAAAGCGAAGCCTTTCAAGTACTCTGGATCGCGCTTAGCCCTCTCCTGAAACTTCTTGAACCACCGGTCCAAGATATCCATCGGCACCACCAGCTTGCTCCCATCCACGCCGCAAAACGACTGCATAAAATTGAACAGATTCTCCCCAACTTTCATCGCCAACCTCTCTATTCGCTCCTCGGCGGTGACGTCCAGCGACGGCAGCGTCGCCAGGTCCTCCACCGACACGCCTCCCCTGCGCACATTAGAACCATACGTTAGAATGATAAACTGCGCTGCCGAAGAAAAAATTGGAAAAAAAAAAAGGGGGAAATAGGGAAATCTACCGACAAAGGTGTTCATGTCGAGAATCCAGTGGAAGGTGTCGATCTGGGAGAAGGAGGAGATGTCCATTGGGAAGCTGCGATTCAGGAAGACGACTCTGAACATTTTCTTGACTCTGTTGTGATGAAAGAGGAGACTGGAGATGCGGACAGTAAATGAGGAGAGAAGAGTAGGAGAAGGAAACGAGGGAAGGAAGGGGGAAAAGACATTTTTTAAAATAAATGTTCATCACTATCGGTTATAACCGACAGAAACAAAATGGTGGCAAAAATCCCCGCAAAAATCCCTTCCAAAATTTTGTTACGACTTAAAAAAATAAAATAATAATTGTTTGGTTGAATAAATAAATAATATGTATTTAAATAGAATACGTTTTTAAAAATTAAATAAATAATTGTTTGGTTTAATAGATAATAATAACCCATGTAAAATATGTGATAAAGAAACAAAAAGATAATTGTACAATGAAAATGTCATCACACAAACTAAATATTTTCTAATCAATACTTGAAAAACAGAAATAAAAATTTAGCACAAATTACTTTTCCCACTTCAAAATTTAGGCAAATTTAACGAAGATATGCATTCTACGAAACTAGTTTCCATGATCTAACCGTCAAACTTGTTTGTAGACACTACAAGATCGCATACGTAAAAAATCGCAAAAAAAAAACATTCAGAGATTAGGTAACGAAACAAAAAATTTCAACGGTTATAAATGAAAAATCACAATTTAACAGCTATTTTAGCTTCGGTTGTGATGATTTTTTTACAGCCACACTCCTCGACCCTATAAGAATGCAATGAATGAATTCGATCTTCAATTTAAAATATTTACACTAGTGAATACCAAATCTTATTTTATACTTAATGGAAGTATAATATTAACTCTAAGAGTTTGTTTAATCAACCGTTTTGATGCGATATGCATTCTACGAAACTTTTTTCAACGATCCAATCGTCAAACTTATTTGTACACACCCCGAGATTGCATACGTAAAAAATCGTAAAAAACAAACATTTAGAGATTATGTAACGGAACAAAAGTTTTTGACGGTTATAAACGAAAAATCACAATTTAACGGTTATTTTAGCTATGATTTTAATGATTTTTTACAGCTACACTCATCGACCCTATAAGAATGTAATGAATAAATTTGATATTCAATTTAAAATATTTACACTATCTTATTTTATACTTAATGGAAGTATAACATTACTTTTTAAGTGTTTATTTAATCTACCGTTTTAACGCGATACACATTCTATGAAACTTTTTCCAATGATCTAACCGTCAAACTTGTTTTTACACACTCCGAGATTGCATACGTAAAAAATCACAAAAAACAAACATTCAGAGATTAGTTAACAAAACAAAAGTTTTCGACGGTTATAAACGAAAAATCACAATTGAACGGTTATTTTAGCTCCGATGTTAATGATTTTTTACAGCTACACTCCTCAACCCTATAAGAATGTAATGAATAAATTTGATCTTCAATTTTAAATATTTACACTAGTGGATACCACAAAATCTTGTTTTATACTTAATGGAAGTATAACATTAACTCTTAAGTGTTTATTTAATCTACCGTTTTGATGCGATACGCATTCTACGAAATGTTTTTCAACGATCCAACCGTCAAACTTGTTTGTACACACTCCAAGATCACATACGTAAAAAATCGCAAAAAACAAACATTCAGAGATTAGGTAACGGAACAAAAGTTTTCGATGGTTATAAACGAAAAATCACAATTTAACGGTTATTTTAGCTCTGATTTTGATGATTTTTTGCAGCTACACTCCTCGATCCTATAAGAATGCAATGAATGAATTCGATCTTCAATTTAAAATATTTACACTAGTGGATAAATCTTATTTTATACTTAATGGAATTATAACATTAACTGTTAAGTGTTTGTTAAATCTATCAATTTGATAGGATATGCATTCTATGAAACTAGTTTCAATGATCCAACCGTCAAATATGTTTGTATATACTCCGAGATAGCATGTGTAAAAAATCGCAAAAAAAAAACATTCAGAGATTATTCTGGAGGCCGTCCAAAATTTTGCTTTGTTCGTGTTGGTTATATCCGACTAGGCAGTGAAAAAAAAAAAATTTAAAACATGTGTTTATTTATTTATTTATAATCAATATAACATTTTAAAATAATAAAATCAAACGTGATAGAGTACACCAGATGTTCATGTGTGTTTATGTGCCAGACAATGTGCTTTGTGATGCATTGAAAAAAAATTGTTTGAATTTCTTTGTATCTTGTTGCTTGCATGTGAGGGAGCATAATCCTTATTACAAAAATCATAGAGCTTTAGATTGTAGTCTGTTGTTATTATTCTCTCAAAAAATTTATGGTTCTTGGAATTGGGTTTGTTAGACTTTAGGGTCATGAGTGAAAAAAAAAATTTAAAATATGTATTTATTTATTTTTAATCAATATAACATTTTAAAATAATAAAGTTTTCATTTTTGTCGGTTATAACCGCCATAATACTAAAATAATAACTACCAGAAAGTAAAATAATAAAATAGTCAATTTCTGTCGGTTATAACCGCCACCATTAACTTAAAAACCGTCAGAATCTGTCAAAAATATTTTTTTTAAAAATTCAAAAATACTGTTGGTTATAACCGACATGATTTTTCTAATATCCGCCACTAATTAAATGATGTGTCAGACATAATTTATCCAACATGATTTTTCTAATATCCGCCATCTAAAGCTAATATTGTAGTAGTGAGGGGCACACGTATAATCGTCTATAACCATTATGGGTCAAATATTGCTTGTATTAGAAAATAAATTTGCCATGGGACCGAAATAAATTCACAATCAAATTTGGCAAAAATATTAATGAATTAAGTTGTATTAAAAAATGATATCAACCACGCCTATTATATATATCGTTCACATTTGGTCTCACCCGCATACAAACTCTCTCTTCCCTAATATTTACCTAAGACTTACTGATTAGGTTTTTTATTTATTTAAAACTTACCAATAAGGTCGGACTTATATCTAATTGTGTATTTTATAAAACAAGGCAAGCATGTATGATGTATTTAATTTAGCTACAAGTTGATGGCTAGATCAACTTATATCCGTAGGCTATATTTTTCTTTGTTTAAGTAGAAGTCATTCTCAGACACACGTAATGCTTGTTCCCTAGAAAAAGATATAAAAAATCTATAGATACGGTCGAAGAAAGTTAACCCATCATATGCAACAATATTCATGAGAGGAGGCGTTTGAAGAATTGTCTAAAAATTAAGAAACACTCTATGGGCAAACTACAAAACCTCTCCGCGGCTATAAAAATACCCTAGCCGCTGACTTCTGCCCTTGGCGTTGAGATCGATGGCAATTCTTTTTAGTCTCTTCTTTTTTCTCGTTGAGGAGTCTTCAGTTTGTGGTTGTAATTGCTTTTCACTTTGTTTTGAGGAGATATTTTGTGTTTGAGGCTATGGTTATGATCATAGTTATGGTTTGTTTAATTTCAGATTCTAAAGTGGCGAATGTTGTTCAAATATGAGGTGGTGGTGTTTGTGGTTTGTGCGCTCAACAAAGGACTATGAGAAGGAAACTTAATGTTTGTTGGAGGGACTCATAGAGTCATAGTAGGGTTCTTTGCCAACAATTACAAAATCAATCATAGGTTGGTGCTTTCTTTTCCTCGTGGAGCCTCTACATAGTTCTCGGGCTTGCAATATTTTAGTTCTCATGACTAAGGTTTAGGGTTTAGGACAAAGGGTCCTTCACGATTGAAGAATCATATGTATTTTTTATGTGTTTGCAATTGTAGGTTTGTGATGTTATTTTGACATGTGTAGTCTCTTGAGTTGTTCTAAAAAACACGTTTAACATGTACATCATATGTATTATTTTGACTATTTGTAATGAAATTTCTTTTGCTAAAGAAAACAGTACAAGGGCTTATATGGAGTTGGTCACTCCCGCATTAGGACTTTGGATAAAAACTTTTGATATAGCATCAGATTAGATTCACTTATGTGTGAAAATTAAGTGTCACATGTGCTCCAAGTCACCTAGTTTAATTGTTCATATGTTAAGCTTGAAATTTCACCACATGTGAGGGGTATGAGAATATGAAGAATTGCCCCACGTTGTGAGGTTATCATGTAAGGATTTATACGGAGTTGGATCACCCCCCCCCCCCCCCCCCCAATGCCAATTAATTTTGATTTCGTCGCTCACACTTATTTCACATCATGTTAATCACTAATTTCCCGAATAACCTCCACTATGGTGTGGGTTTGATCCCCATTGATTCTCCTTCCCCTAACAATTAACCATTAACCTACTAACGTTATACCCCGAAATACAAACCACGACTAAACCCCTACTACTCACTCTAAAAATCTAAACCCTTATTTCAAAAAAAAAAAAAAAAAAATGTTAAAACAATCAACCCAAAAATGACATTGTAAAATACTAAAATAACCGTCGTCAAAGCTAAAAACATAAAAAAAATGTTAAAATTTAAAACTATGCTAGCAATTTATAGTAAAACTTCTATAAATTAATAGCTTGGGATCAAGAAAAATTTATTAATTTAGCGAATATTAAATAATTGATAAATTAATAACTTACTAATTTATCGATTAACTAATAACTTATTAATTTATTAAAGTATTCCTTATTTTCGTAAATGTTGTATAGTGTACTTAGTTTCTTGTTTTACAAACTAACAATTCTATGTATTTGTTTAACCAATTCATGAATCTACTAATTTTTCTCAAAATAAATTTATACATTATTCAATGTAGTACATTATTCCATTTTATGAACATTTAACCAAACAAAAGCACTATGTATTAGGAAATTATCGATTATACATTACGCGGGAACTATATGGATTTTTTATAATATATTATCTGTTGTAGGCCTATTTGACTAAACTGTATTTAGGACAGAGAGGGAGAGGGACCGGCTGCAACAGAGAGAGAAGAGAGATATGTAATTCTGAGGTGTGTGTTGTATCACCCCCTTATGCCTTTATTTATAGTAGTAGGATAGGTAGAATCCTTACCGTAATAGGACTACATCTCGAATAGGAATTAAACTACTAATAGGAATATAAAAGATACTCCTAGATATATTAGGATTTACACAATCACATTCCTAATCCGATAGGACTACAACACTCCCCCTTGAGTGTGTAAATTCTCAAATCTGCAACACTCCCCCTTGAGTGTGTAAATACTCAAATAAAAAGTTGCATAAGATCTTCAGCAGATGAGGTAGAACAGCTCATGAAGTCGTAGGCACAACGGGTGAATGCGAGTCTCAAATATAAGAAAGTAAGTATGCATGGGTAGTAAAACTCACAAAACCTCGCTATGGTAAAACCTAAGGTGGGCAAAAACCCATAGACTAAGGAGAAAGTGAGAAGTATGCATAATGTCTAAAACAAACGTCAAACATGATGAAAGTAGTGAACTCAACGGAGTATGTTCATCCCATAATGGGTGCCTCATCAAAACCTCATTAGGTAGCAAAAACCTAGTGGGGAAAATGCTCTTAATCGTAAGAAAAAGAGTACATTAAGATCAAGTAAGTATGCTTATGGATACTCATCCTGAGTTAGACATAACTTCCAAATACAAACAATTCAACTCATATAATTTACGCATACCAATTCCTTGGACGAGCTCTGAAAAGTAGACTTGGGCAATAACTTGGTGAAGAGATCGGCCAAGTTGTCTTGGGAATGGATTTTCTTAACTTCAATGTTCTGATGCTGTTATTGCTGGTGAGAATAAAAGAACTTTGGCGCTATGTGCTTGGTGTTGTCTCCCTTGATGTATCCTTTATTTAACTGCTCGATACATGCTGCATTGTCTTCAAAGATCGTCGTAGAAAGGTTAACGATGGAAGTAAGACCACTAATGCTTCAAATATGTTCCATAACTGCTCTCAACCAAAAACACTCTCGCGAGGCTTCATGCAGGGCGAGAATCTTAGCATAGTTCGAAGAAGTCGCAACTAGCGTTTGCTTGGTAGACCTCCAAGATATAACGGTGTCTCCAACGGTAAAGACATAACCTGTTTGAGAACGTGCCTTATATGGGTTAGACAGATAACCAGTATCTGCATAACCAACAAGGCGAGAATCAACCTAAGGACCGAGGGGGCGGCGGCTCCTCTCGAGGATTCGTGGGTGTAGAACAAGCCCAAATATGTCGTACCTTTGAGGTAGCAGAAAATGTCTTTAACACCATTCCAGTGTCTGCGTGTTGGCGCGTTGCTGTATCTAGCCAAAAGATTAACAACGAATGAAATGTCGGGTCTAGTGCATTGTGCCAAGTACAATAAAGCACCAACTGCACTTAGGTGTGGAACTTCAGGCTTCAAAATCTCATCCTCATCCTCATTAGGACAGAAGGGATCTCATTTAGCATCTAGAGTTCGAACGACCATATGAGTACTCGAAAGCTTCGCTTTATCCTCATTAAAACGACGCAACACCTTCTAGGTGTAGTTCGATTGATGTACTAGGATTCCATTTTAACAATGTTCGATTTCCAGGCCGAGACAATATCTAGTTTTCCCATGATTTTTCATCTCAAAATTCGATTTCAAGTACGCGGCAATTTCCTCAAGCTCTGCAGGAGTTCCGATATAGTTCAAGTCGTCGACATAAACTGCAACAATCGTAAATTCAGAATGTGACTTCTTAATGACCATGCATGGGCATAGTTTGTTGTTCACATAACCCTGACTTGTCAAATATTCACTCAGACTGTTATACCACATCTGTCCAGATTGTTTCAATCCGTAGAGTGATCTCCTTAATCTAATTGAGAAAGTGTTACATGATCTATAATTATTTGAACCAGTCAATGGAAGTCATTATGGAACTTTCATGTAGATTTTCGTATATAGATCCCCATAGAGATACGCGGTTACCATGTCCATAAGCTGCATATTCAGTTTTTCATAAACTACCAAACTGATAAGGTAGTGGAACGTTATGACGTCCATTACGGGGGGAAAACATCTCCTCGTAATCAATCCCAGGGCGTTAAGAGAAGCCTTGCGCTACGAGGCATGCTTTGTATCGCACTATTTCATTCTTCTCATTACACTTCCTTACGAAAACCCACTTGTAGCCCACGGGCTTCAGATGTGGTGTAGTAAGAGCTATAAGCCCAAACACCTTACGTTTCGCAAGCGAATCAAGTTCAACCTGGATTGCTTGTTTCCAATTTGACCAATCCGTTCTACGCACACATTCTCAACAGAACATGGTTCAATATCATCGATAAGCATGATGTCAGAAGCAATGGTATACACGAATGCATCATCGACAATCATCTCATTCTTTTCAAACCTCATCCAAAACTACGTAATAAATCAAAATCTCACGATTCTCGGGAGGCCAGTATGTCTCATCTAAGACATCACTGTAATCTAGAATAACCTCATGCATTGGAACAAATGAGTAAGCAATGGTTGGATTCAGACTAGATTCACTAGTTTGTGCCGTTTTCCTCTTCCGGGGTTGTGAATCTTTTAAACCAGGGGGTCTGCCATGCTTCAGGGTAGGATCAGATGATTGGCTAGCCGCCAGTGTACCGGGCCATGTGGGAGGTAAGGCCGCCCCACCCTCGGAGTTGGTCCGGCCTTCCAAGGCGGTCGTACGGCGTACGTTAAGTACGTCCATACTTGCATATGCGTTTGTAGCGGGTATATGTGATCTCGTCACCTTTGCTAGATCAGTAAAAGCATCCGGCATGCTTTAAGCAGTACTCTGAAGATCTAGAATGCGTCGCACTTCAATTTCAAACTGAGGGGTGTGTGGATCTAAATGAGACATAGTGGGAGTAATCCACGACAATTTGCGGCGTTCTACAAGAACATTAGTTCACATGACTTATGTTAAAAGTTATTTCAGAAATTATTAATTTTTCCTACTCCATCAAGTTTTTTATTCAAAATAAGTCATGTGCACATGACTTGTGTTAAAAGTTATTTCGGAAATTTCAACTCTCCATTCCCCTTCTAACAAGTTGCCTTAGAAAAAAATCCAAGTTTCAACAAACCAGAAAATGAAAATGATCATCCCATGGAATAATATATATATTTATATTTGATATGGTAGTAGAACACTGTTCTAAAAATCCCTGCCCCCGCCTAGGCACTAGGCGGTTGGCCACCACCCTGATTAATGCCTAGGTGTTTGAAAATTAAGAAATTGTGCCTATACCTGCTGAGGCGCCCGCTTAGACCGCCTAGCCCGCCCAAACCCGCCTAGATTGCGACTCACTTAGACAGAAAATATATAACTTTCATTTTGCATTTTATTTATTTTTTAATAAATTGTAGGGTAAATTACATTTTCATACCTCAGGTTTAGGGTCTATTTCAATTCCTTACAACATCTTCAAAACATTTCACTTTCATACCTTAAGTACTATTTTATTTCAAAATAATACCTCCGTTACATTTTCCATCCATTGATCCATTAAGTGCTGACGTGGCTGCCATATTTGTGCCACATGGTTGCCAAATGTGTGCCACGTGGCAAAAAAAATTTATTTTTTATTTTTTATTTTTAAAAAAACCTAAATATTCAACAAAAAAAAAACAAAAAAAAAAAAAAACTTAAAAAACCCAGATCCCATCACCCCACTCCTTCCCCCCGCCCGTCGAAACCCCATCCCCTTCATCATCTTCCCCATCTGTCGTCCTTCCCTACAACCCAAATCCAAAACCACTTCCACCCATCATCCACATCCTCCTCCACACCCATCCTCCACCTCCTCCGCACACCCATCTTCCCATCTCCCCCCACCCAAGCCCAACCTGCAAACCAGAAAAGAAAAACAAAAATTAAAAATTAAAAATTAAAAAAACACCATCTTCATCTTCCCCGACCCCCCCTTCCTTGCAACCCACCCCTTTCTTCTCCCTCCCGTCCATCCTGAGCAAACCTAACTCCATCCAGATCACCACCAACTAAGCACCGAAAAATTCAAAATTTGAATACATACCTCGTGGTTTCGGATCTAGGTTTTTTTTTTTGGGGGGGGGGGAGGACTTTTCTGGGTTCGGTTTTGTGGAGCGATAGTCTCTGGGTTCGGTTTTGTTGGGGGGGACTTTTCTGGGTTTGGGGGAATGTCTGTACTGTGTGCAAATGTTTGGTTGCCGGGGGGGGGGGGGGGGGAGTTTGGGGTGCGGGGGTTTTTCAGTTTTCAGGTTTTTTTTTTTTTTGTTGAAGATTTAGGTTTTAAAAAAAATAATTAAAAAATAATTTTTTTTGGCCACGTGGCACACATTTGGCAGCCACGTGGCACAAATGTGGCAGCCACGTCAGCACTTAACGGATCAATGGATGGAAAATGTAACAGATGTATTATTTTGAAATAAAATAGTACTTAAGGTATGAAAGTGAAATGTTTTGAAGATGTTGTAAGGAATTGAAATAGACCTCAAACCTGAGGTATAAAAATGTAATTTACTCTAAATTGTAAGAGACTTATTGAATACTTAAATGAACACACATTATATACTTGTTCCCCATGTTTTCATTATGTTCCAATACTTCATAATATATATGTCATTTTATTTTGTAGTTTTTGATGAAATTATATACATTTTAAATATAAACAGACACTTATTTACACGAAATATAATAGATTTACTTAAATCCGCCTAGGCGCCCGCCTAGTACGCCTAGGCGCCCGCTTAGGCCCTGTCTAGCCGCCTAGACGCTAGGCCCCATCCTGCCGTCCGACTAGCGCCTAGCGTCTTTTAGAACATTGGGTAGAACAGATTGAAACTTACTATAACGACATGGCAGAGTCCTGATCAAGTTTCTCTCAAACAATATAGCACTCAAAACATAGACACATGTTCTTGAAGTAAAGTCCTCTAAAACAATGGTAAATATCAAACTTGTCATTTTTACTAATTATTGGTTATGACAAGCAATGAAATGAAATTAAAAAAAAAAAGTCAAATATTCGAAAGAACCTTGAAAACAAAGCACATGTCACACACGTATAACAAATGTTGTTGGATTTTGAAAGGCCATTGCTTTTGTACATCTGCATGAAACACGAAATTAAAGAGAAAAGGACAGAGCTAAAAAAGGAAGACATCTCTATCCCGAGCTCTCTCAGCCTCAGCTTTTACCAAGTGATGACGATAAGAAGAGCACATGCAATGCAAGTGGGTTTCTTTTTACTTCGGTTACAAGCACAACGTGGCATTGCACCAATATTGCCGTCTTTGGCAATTTGCCGGCAGTGTCACAATTCCATTTCTTTTTCCTCGATCAGTCACTTTCTTCTCTCTCTTTACGTTGTCAATCTAAAACCGTCGTTTGGGCGAGGGCACGATCGTACGGAATAACATCCCTAGTCTTATATAAAGAATAAGACAAATAAAAATGTATGAGAGGAAGGGATGAAAAATGATGGTAATAGGAGATGAAAGAATCCTGGTTCTTCTGTAACATAGGTTGCAACTAATTAAGGACCATTGTAGCTTAAATATTTATGTATTATTTAGCGGTGTATGATTCTTTTCCGTTCTATCCTATTAGACGTAAAATAAGGTAGAGCGGCAAAGGTGCTCCTGATTGGAATTGAATCCCCTCCTCACCATTAGGTGGGGATCCTCCTCATCAACAAGTGTGAGCCATTGAATGAAAATTCAACGACTATAATTATTATAACTTTAAAGAAACTCCCATATTTGTAACCATTGGATTTTCATCCTAATTCTCAGAAGGGGATCCAATTCCCTCCTGATTGCTGAGAATGACCTAATGCTCGGGGATCCAATTCCTCCTGATTGATCCTCTGGGCTTGCTGCTGCTTTGCACAGTGTCAGATGTGACTATGCACGCCTTTTTATTTTTTATTTTTTATTTTTTATTTTTTATTTTTTATTTTTTATTTTTTATTTTTACTTTTTTTGAAAAGGTCAAAAAAAAATTCATTTTTTTTAATTTTAATTTGGTTTAGCTTTTGGATGTGCGTAAGAGGTAGGTCATCCCGCAATCAATTGGTCGGCAGTGGGTAGGTAGGGTTTGGTCTTTCCGTACTTAAGACTGCACGGCACGACGGAAAGACTAGATGAGGTATACCATTCTAAAGTAGAAAGTATTTTGAAAGCGTAACCCTCAATTTAATTAATTAATTCGCCTTTTAAAAACAAATTAACCAAAAGGAAAATGCTAGGTAAACCATGTATCCCTATTTAGGTAATATATGTATTTAATAAACTCACTATCTGATGGTATTCATGTAAATATATGTATTTAATACATCATAATCTGATCATTAAGATAATGATTGTATTAAATACATGTAAGTATTGCAACTAAACCACATTCAACAATTAGTCTAATAAACGTTGATTGAAATCAACTTGTTGGGTCCCATTTTCTTCATCAAGATTCATGATCACACACAGTTGAATTTAGTATTAGACGTGAAGATTAAAACACTTTGTAATGGTTATTTAGCTAGGTTTTTTTAGATGCTATTGACTATATATTGAGCATATGGTCAAGTATTAGGTAACCCTAGTGTAATATTTTTTGCTTGATACGTTGATATTGATGGAACCTCTCCCTCTAGAGGCTCCTAGAAATATGGTTTTTCCTTTCTCTTAAATTTGCTAAGGAAATGGTCAATAACTAAAAAAACTGAAATCCAATTGGATAGAGATAATCATATAGTTTGTAGTACTTGGAAATTCAATTGGATATATATAATCAAATAGTTAGTAGTACTTGGAAAACGTGCGGTAAAGGGATATTTTTTCAAGGGCTCGAAGTAGCGTATAATGGATGACGAATCATAATCGACATAGATTCTCATTTTTCTCTGAGGACCCATTTTGGTACGTAGTAGTGATGCTATTAGCACATAGACTGCGCACCCAAACACACGTAAATGTGTGACGTCAGGCTCGTATCTAGTAACCAACTGTAACGGTGAATGAGGTTGGGTAGCGGTAGGCCTCAGGCGGACCAACATAGTTACGTGCAATATTGCGTAACCCCAGGCAGATACCGGCAAGTTGGTTCTCATAACCAAAGTCCGAGCTATCGTTTGAAGGCGCTTTATGAAAGCTTCTGCCAGGCCGTTTTGGGTGTGAACATGGGGTACATGATGTTCAACTTCAATTCCAACAGACATGCAATAATCGTCAAAAGTTTGTGACGTAAACTTTCCAGCGTTATCCAATCGAATCGACTTGATCGGATAATCAGGGTGGTGAGCCCTAAGCTTATAATTTGTGCTAGGAGTTTCGCAAATGCAGCATTGCGTTTGGACAATAAGCAGACATGTGACCATCGTGACGATGCATAAACCAACACCATGAAG
This sequence comes from Heteromeles arbutifolia, assembly GCA_024362995.1. NCBI lineage: Eukaryota > Viridiplantae > Streptophyta > Magnoliopsida > Rosales > Rosaceae > Heteromeles > Heteromeles arbutifolia. Next base: position 9,837,012 of record JANCRC010000002.1, on the reverse strand, counting down.
TATCTAAATGGTCCGCATGTTGGTTGGATAGGTTCACAAATATCCCCTTGAATCCTCTAAAGAATTTTAGGGGGGGTCGGGAATAATCTTTGTAATTGAGAGTTGAATGTTCAACGTCCCCATGAAGCATGCTTTGTAAAGCGGATGGCCGGGATAAGATTTTAAGTGATGCCCATGAGATACTTTGAGGATACGGCATATCATATCTCGTCCGGGGTGTTCCATTCGATCATGCCAGAGCAGAAGAGTGTCCTGGAACCCAGCCATAAGGCCGGCCACATAGTGTGTCTCGAGGGCTCGAATGGTTGTTATGTACAACGCACTCGGGAGACGTTCCAGCTTCTCTTGAATACGCTTCCAGCCATATTCATAAGAAGTAGGGCTGGAAAAAAAATCCCAAAATCCCGAACCAAACAAAAAAAATCCCGATCCTAAACCAAAATTCCTGAAATTTTATGGATCAAATACCGAACTGATCCTGAAATTTCGGTACGGGATTCGATATTGTCTACTCAATCTTTCAATAATCTCATACCCAACCAAAAATAAATAATATATACACATATATATTATATACATTTAAATTGTTGCTAACTACTAGTAGCAATATAATTGGTGTGGTATACGGGTAGTAACCATAGCCCTTTATCACCACATCTACCGGTACAAACCTCCCACAAATGTGTCTATTTCTTCAACACGAAATCAAAAAATTGTATTTTTAGTTTTCAAACATATTAGGTTTTTAACTTATTTTTTTGCTTTTGGGTTGGTTACTTATTTTATTTTGGTTGCGTGTTAATTTAACTGTATGAATGATTGCTATTTCAATTTGTATGAAATTTGGGAATACCAAACCATCCAAAATACCGAAAATATTTCAGGAATTCCAAAATTGGGAATACCGAAATTTTGGTTTGGGATTGGTCTTCAAATTCCCGTCCCAAAATTTTTTGGTTTAGGATTCGGGATCCTATTTTCGGTTTGGAATACCATACCAAACCCCCTAGTAAGAAGTGATCCAAAGAAATTCAGAACCATTCTCTTCAGTTGTTTCAATATGATATTGATTTTCTCGAATATCCCTAAACTCAGCAATGTTCTTCCGGAAAGTGGAGAATAGAGTGCCTCTTTAATGGTTAATTTAGTACCATTGGACAACATTATACGGGCCTTTCCGTATCCTTCTATAAGGCTGGATGAGCCTGAGAGGGTTGTTAGAGGTACATTCTTAGGTACGAAGTTAGTAAAATAATGTTTCTCACGCAATATTGTGTGTGTGGTTGCACTATCAGCCAGACAACTAACTTCCCAACTAGTCATACCTAGAAATAAATTAATTGAATCGGTCACATGCATAAATATAATTCCATTCATTCAATTAATCAATTCGAGAAATAATATCCATAAAATAATATCCATAGTTCAAAACAAACCAATCCAAACAAATAATTCCAAATACTTAGAAAAATTGTTCAAAAATTAAACCATAAACCGAAATTTAAAGGGGGGTTCGGCAACTCCTAGTGGGTTCGGCCACTAGCGGATGCCTTTTTAAAATCTGAAACCTTCAGAGTGGAATCCGATTGAACAGTAGTTTTTCCCTTGTTCTTGAAGTTTGGGGCCTTAGAGGCAAGGGTTTGGCGGTTCTGGGTCAAATTTCTTCATGTGGATGGGCCTTTATTCGGTGGACCTTGGGCCCGTGGTGGGCCTTGCCGCCCATTACCACGGCGACGACGGGGTTTCCATCGGTTGTGGCTTCTAGAATTGATCGCATGCGCTTCAGGCGGAGTGTTCTAGCCAGTAAGTCGAGCTTGATGATTCTTCATCAAAAACTGGTTCAGCTTTTCAGCGAGAAGTATAACAGAAATCAAATCCGAAAACTTGGTGAACTTTTGTGCCTTATATTGTTGTTGCAAGACAATATTGGTGGCATTGAAGTTCGAATAAGTCTCTCCAGGAGATCTTGTTCGGTTAAGTCCTCTTTATAGAACCTAAGCAGTGATCAAATTCTACAGTCTTCAGAGTTGTATTCATTCACAGACTTAAAGTCTTGGAAGCATAAATGTTGTCAGTCATGTCTTGCTTCAGGCAAGATCGAAGTGATCGGCTAGAGCGAGCCATATGGTATGTGGATCCTCCTCTGCGAGGTACTTGGTCTGCAGTGCATCATGGATGTGTCTTCTGATAAAGATCATAGTAGTAGCTTTTGAGCTTCGTCGACGAGTTCATCATCGATTGGTTCCTCGATGGTAGCTCTAGGACTATTTGTAGTAAGATGGAGCTTCACGTCTTGAACCCACTTCAAGTAATTTCTTCCAAAGACTTCCAAAGTGGTGAAATCGAGCTTGTTGAAGTTCGACATGTCCCTAAAATAGAAGGTACAACAAAACATGTTTAGTCATACGGTAATCCATAAACATATATCGTAGAACATATGGATTCTATAGACATGTATTAGTTTAATTTAAGCATGAAAGTTACAAGTTTCATGTGGAAAGTTTTGAATGAAACTTCGGGTTTCAAATGCACTAAATTCGAAACTATATATTCGATTTAGTTATGAATGTTTAGTTCATATCGGGGTACCTGCAAGAACACATAATACAATATACAATAAAGTGTAGTGAATTTGTGGATTACTTCAGGAACCCAAGTGTGAGTCCGTCGGGACTACGAAAGATAGTTAACGGTTCAAAGAAACGAAATAATTTATTGAATAGTTAATTGCCAAAAAAATGAGGTTCAAGCAAATAATTTTGGATTAATTGTCAGATTAATTTACTGGGCATTTTAATTAATTCAATAGGTCGGACCATACAGTGTTGATCGTAGAAGCAAAAAATAATAATAACATTCGGGTTAAAATTATTTAAAATGCCAAAAAGAAAAGCATTGGATTCTAAAAACCATAGCCCAATAACAGTTGGGCTCGGGTGTTGTGAGTAGGGCAAAGCCCTAGAGGCATATAGGCCTGGGGTTTAGCTGCAAAGCAGCCCACATGTGGCTACAGGCCACTGGTTGAGGGACGGGGTAGCCCAGTAGCAATATTCCTACTGTTTTGGGCCAAATGGTGCGTAGAAGCAAGCCCAGCCGAAGGTTGGCTTATGGGTTAGCGCTCGCGAGACCCAAACGAAGCTAAGGCCGGGACTTTGGGCCGTGGGACAAGCCCAGCCTGCTGGGCTGGCTGCGGTACATGTGGGCCGAGGAGGTAGCAAGCCCAACAAGCCAAAGCCTTGTGGTATGTGGGCTCGGGATGGACCGAGGATTCAAGCCCGTAGGTTAGGCAACCCAGGTCGAGGCCTGGTTGGGTTCGAATGGCAGCAAGCCCAGAAGGGCTGCTATAGCTCGATCCAGGGTGTCAAAATGACATCATTTCCCCACACAGCTAGGCTTCAGGCCAGCACGGTGGTCCGGTGATGGTGCGCCGGTGGTGCCGCATAAATCCCAATTTCCCTTCTTTTTTTTTGAATTTCAAGGGTTAAAAACCCTAATTGCTTTTAAATTAATTTCGATGCTTCGACTCACAAATTCCACATAGATAATTGCGTATTGCATGAACAAGTATATATATTGACAAAATATATGAACATATATACAATATATATAATTGGAAGGAAAATATAAATATAGGGGGTTCATGCATCATGGATAATGTTTTCATACTTCAAGGTCGTTTCAAATATCTTAATTTATTTTAAAAGAACCTGAGTGGCAGAAAACAATTGAAAGCCTCCTCCTACGATCCTTCAGTTCCTTATCTTCTGGCAAGAGCATGCTTATAATGTGTTGTAGGCCTATTTGACTGAACTGTATTTAGGACAGAGAGGGAGAGGGGCCGGCGGCAACAAAGAAAGAAGAGAGATATGTAATTCTGAGGTGTGTGTTGTATCACCCCCTTATGCCTTTATTTATAGTAGTAGGATAGTTAGAATCATTATCCTAATAGGATTACATCTCTAATAGGAATTAAACTACTAATAAGAATATAAAAGATACTCCTATATACATTAGGATTTACACAATCACATGCCTAATCCGATAGGACTGCAACATTATCTTATAAATTTAGCGACTTATTAATTTAGCACGTTATCCCCAAATTAGGATCGACGAAAAATATTATTTAATTAAAGTTATTAATTTATGGGTAATAAATGATTGAGCTTCTATGTATTATAAAACAAATTTGCAAATCAAAATTGAGAAAACTAAAGGAAGAATTCAAAAGCAAAATCACTATCAATGTACTCAAATGAACTTCAAACCAAATTAAACCTAGTTAATCCATACTAAAGCCAATACAATACTAAACTGAAACATAAAATGGAAATCAAAACAAACGGAGTCCAAATTAAACCTACATAATCCATACTAAACCCAACACATGTTTATTTTGATAAAAACTTGAAGGTGAAGATGATGTCCATTTTCGGGAAACTAGTGCTGCTGCTGCTGACTTTTGACCAAAGCAATTGACAGGCCTTGGAAATCATGCAATCCCTGAAAAATGGTTCGTAAGTTGGCTTGTAACCTAGGATGATAGGAACTAGGTCATCGAACCATTTGGCTTGTTTAAACTTAACCCATGTGTAATGTGTTGGGTTATCATGCCTAATCGAGTTCAATATTGAACTAGCTAGTAAGTTAATTGACTTATTATTTCATTACCAGCCAATTTAGTCCCTAGTCCGACCTTCCAAAGGGTGTCACCCAATTTTTATACTGTAGTATTACTAATAAAAATTTGGCCCCTTTTACCAAAAGCAAGCTTTATTTCAGTACCTCTTTAATCAGTCAAATCTAATTGTTAGTATCATTTTCAAAAACGTTAATTTAATTTTTCCAATTCATGTTGAAGCGTAATGTTGTTTTTCTTTTTTTAATATACAAGCGACATTAAAAGGAGAAAATTCAAACACAGAACTTTGAATGAAGGGATAACTGTTCATCAACTTGAACTCTATATATTCCATGCATGTAGAAAAAAAAAAAAAAAAAAAAGGTCCAGTGATAACTTTTTGTTTAATACAAGTGACAATTTTTTGTTAGTGGTTGATCCATATTTTGTTGCTACTCAGCTCGTTTGGTAAAGAAAGAAATATAACTTATATGAATTTTTTTCATCATCAAAGGAAAATGAACTTGAGATATTTGTCGAAATACTATTCGATTAGAGCTTGAACAAGTTTAATTTGATATAATTGATCCAACACATTAGCACTTGGCCACTTAGCAGATTGCTTGGATTATTAGGCCATGGGCCTTTGAGTCGAAATGGAATGAAATACTTTGTGAGGCAGGCATCCGAAGCCCAAATTGGCCATTACATTTCTGTAGGTATTAAATTTGTTTTGGATTAAGAATACACTGTTTGCACCAGTAAACAAAGAAGTAGCACATCTCGACTCTTTCTCCAACATCTGTTTATTATTCCCACTTGTATGATAGATGGCTAACTACTCCTACATAGGTTAAGAAGACATGCACACTGGAAATTCCTAACGACAATTCATCCCCGTTTATGAGCAATTGTTGGTCGTTGATGTATATGTACAGTTTAGCATAAGTTTTGTATGAATCAACAACTTTCTTTCGACTTCGTAAAGCAAACCTCTTAATCCCAACAGAACGGAGCCATATCTTTGCCCTAATTGCATTCAGAAACACAATTTGAAGGAACACAGAGATCGACTTAAAAAGTGGCTGCTGTGTTGCTTTCAGATACTAATGTAACCTACTTGCTATGTTAATGTTTGTTTTGTCCCAATTCCAAACAATTTCCCGTGACTTATGAGTACTAATTAGGGCTGGTTCGGGTCGGGATCCCGAACCGAAACCTCAAATCCGAATCCCAAACCAAAACATTTCGGGATGGGATTTTATATCCCGAAACCGAACCGAAATTCTTCATTTCCCGAAATTCGGGATTCCCGAAAGTGTTTTGGGATTTTCGGGTCACTTCGGGATTGGGCCTTGAAGCCCAAAATGTTGGGCTTTTAAAACTTTTTACAATTTTAACAATTAAGCCCACCCAATTTTCATCAAAGAAAAAAAAAAAGGTTTACAATTGCAACTAGCCACTGCCCGCACAAGCACAGCCACCTGTTTCAATTTCACCACAATATCACAATACCACATGTTTCAATTTTCATACCAAGGAAGCAACAACTATCCAAGTCTTCACATGTATTCGATATCTCTGATAGCTGCTTTAAAATATGACCTAAATACAAAATCAAATTGCCAAAATTAACTATCACACTAACCAAGTCTTCACAATCGTTGTAAGGCATGCAAAGAGAAAAATATTTACTGCCAAACAGCAGGGCATGCAAAAATGAAAATATTTGCTGAAATGAAAAATGGCAGGGCATGCCAAATGAAAAATGGAACGGAGAAAGCAAAAACAAATTAAAACTTAACATTCACATGAATGAGTAAAACGTGTTTGAAATTGAAGCCCAAGTGCTTTTCAATCCAAACGGTGACAAATTCCAATAGATTTAATGCAAAAAACTGAAGAATCTGAAAAGGGTACGCCCAAATACTGGTAAAGTTTCAACATTTACCTTGGACTTGAAGTTGGAAGGAGTTACCAAGAACTGGCGATGATGGTCTGTATAGTGCATCACAGATACTGAAGACGAAGAAAAACAAGAAGATGATTAGGACTACTCGAAATTGATTCTCTCTCATTCTCTCTCTTACACACTCCCACACTCTCTCTCTCTCTGTGAGATTTGTTGTGCTAATCAGTGAAGAAATCTCTCGAGGCACAAAGATGAAGCGTTGCATGCAACTGGGAAAGCTTCTGGGCCTACTAACTACTAATCTTAGTTAGCTTGCTACCTGAATCATCTCCTACATAAACACATAAAATGGGTTTTCCTACTGATTTGGGGTCCTCTGTTGAAGGAAGAAGGATCAAATGCACATGAAAAGTTAATCAAAAATCAGAAACCCTCAGACATTCGACAAAATACTCACTCAGAAATCAAGTTAATAAAAAATTAGAAACCCTAACCTGGATTTTGGGACTCGATTGGTGTCAGATTCGAGTGCATGAGTGTGAGTCAATGGAGAAGCGGCGTGAGTCAATGGACGACGAGGAGCGGCGTGGATTCGACGAAGGAGTGGAGCGGCGTGAGTCAATGGAGTGATGGACAATGAGGAGCGGTGTGGATTCGACGAAGGAGTGGAGCGGCGGGACTGAGAGTGAGAGTGTGTGTGAGTGAGGTGAGAGAGCGAGAGCGACTGAGAGAGTCTGATAACCTAACAAACAAATGACCTAACTATGGATGGTTGGATTAGATTTTAACAAATCCAACGGTTCAAGTAATTTCTAATTAAAAATTTAAAAAAAAAAAAAAATATATATATATATATATATATATATAATATTCGGTTCGGTTCGGGATTCCCGAAAGCTTTCAAAGTTGTGGCTGAATCCCAAACCGAAACTTTCGGGTTGGGATCGGTTTCGGGAATTTTGGTTCGGGAATTTTTCGGTCTAATTTCGGGACGGGATCGGGACGGTTCGGGATTTTCGGGAAAAAATTCCACCCCTAGGGAAGAGATCGGGCCGTGTTGTGCAAGGCAATTAGTCAAACAAATATTAGTAGTAGGCCAATACAAACGACAGAAGAGGACGACTGGTGCAGATTGTCATTACCAGAAATGATAAAAGATCCCAACAAGTATGTCCATAGCGGCCCATGTACGGTTGGAATGCCATATTTCCCCCAACAACTCACTCTTGTATTGAGGATTAAACTCAGATTGGAACCACTGTTTTCCAGTTTCCAGTTTCGCATTTTTGTTTTCTGTTTGCAAAGTTACAGCACGAAGTTTGGAACATGTGAAACCGAAGCTCATTTGATTCCTTGAATGACTTTGATTTTGATCCCATTCCTTATTTTGAATTCAGAAGTACTTCAAACATATGAATCAGCTTCGGTTTCACCCATTGATTTAGGACTATAAAACTGAATTGATTAAAATACTGAAACTCTAGAGATTAAAAGACTAAAACACCCGTTGATTTAAAACAATCTCGATAATAATGTATTGAGTCTTCTTACTTGTTACAACTTACAGGTGTACCAACATTTCTCATTTTGCAATGGGGTAATTTTTGAAATGTCATATGAATTTATACACGTTTTTCATTTTGTCATATGAACTAAGATTTTAAGCAATTTTTCATATAAACTTTTTTAAATTACTAATTTTTCCTACTCCGTCAAGTTTTTTTTATTCAAAATAAGTCATGTGCACATGACTTGTGTTAAAAGTTATTTCGGAAATTTCAACTCTCCACTCCCCTTCTAACAAGTTGCCTTAGAAAAAAATCCAGGGTTTCAACAAACCAGAAAATGAAAAAGATCATGCCATGGAATAATATCTCTCTCTATATATATATATATATATATATATATATATATATGATATGGTAGAACTGATTGAAACTTACTATAATGACATGGCATAGTCCTGATCAAGTTTCTCTCGAACAATATAGCACTCGAAACATATACACATGTTCTTGAAGCAAAGTCCTCTAATACAATGGTAAATATCAAATTTGTCATTTTTACTAAATTATTGCTTATGGCAAGCAATGAAATGAAATTAAAAAAAAAAAAAAAAAAAGAATCAAATATTCGAAAGAACCTTGAACAGAAAGCACATGTCACACACGTATAACAAATGTTGTTGGAATTTGAATGGCCATTGCTTTTATATCTGCATGAAACACGAAATTAAAGAGAAAATGACAGAGCTAAAAAAGGAAGATATCTCTATGCCTAGCTCTCTCGGCCTCAGCTTTTACTAAGTGATGACGATAAGAAGAGCACATGCAATGCAAGTGGGTTTCTTTTTCCTTCGGTTACAAGCACAACGCGGCATTGCGCCAATATTGCTATCTTTGGCAATTTGCCGGCAGTGCCACAATTCCATTTCTTTTTCCTCGATCAGTCACTTTCTTCTCTCTTTTTACGTTGTCGATCTAAAACCGTCGTTTGGGCCAGGGCAGACCGTACGGAAAAACATCCCTAGTCTTTCGTATTAGGATTTAGGGTTAAAGCTTTAGTTAACTTTGTATGATTATTTGGGACTCGAACACATGGAGTGTAGAGAACCATACATGATTGAAGGTTGTGGCCATTGACAAGACAGCCACCAACTAATTTGCTCAAGGCTTAGTCAGCCCTTGCTAAGCAGTGGGCCGATTCGATGAGATTACTACACATGTATTTGACTAATTAAGCAATGGAAAAGAAAAAGAGAAAATTGTCGTTGTCTTCAAACAAATTCTATGGAAAGGAACTTGAAGAAATGCGGGCATGCATGTGTAGTCTTTTTCCAGTTAAATTGCTAAGAAAGTATGTGATGTGAATTTGTACGTTTCGATTTGCCATATCTTGGACTTGAAAAGGTTGAAATTATAAAATTTGAGTTTCTAGAAACACTGTATTAGCAACAGTTCAAATCTTTGAAAGACTATGATGCATGTTTAATTTCCATGTATAATCTCATTCAAATTTAATCATAAATAACGCATATGATAATCAAATATTTATCTTTGGTTTGTAAACATCGATTTTTTTAATAATATTTAGAAAATTCCATTTAACTTTTCAGGTCACAACGATATAGCTTTCATACGCATCTCTCACTCTCACAACCAAATAATATTTTTAAAATGATATATTGTGGTCTAGCTTGCTTTCTCGAATTAAGATTGTTTTGGCAACAACAAATGACTTGCTCTAATTAATTCATGGTTTCTCTAACACAGTTTGCAACTAATTAAGAACCATTGTATCTTATATATTTATGTATTATTTAGCGGTTTATGATTCTTTGCCTTTTTATCTTATTAGACGTAAAATAGGATAGAGCGGCAAAGGTGCTCCTGATTGATCCTCTTTGCGTGTTGCTGCTTTTCAAAGTGTCAGATGTGACTGTGCACGTCTTTTTCTTTTTCTTTATACTTTTTATGAAAAGAAAAAAAAAATTATTTTTTAATTTTAATTTGGTTTGGCTTTTGGATGTGCGTAAGAGGCAGGTCATCCCGCAATCAATTGGTCGGCGGGGGGTTGGTCGGGTTTGGTCTTTCCGTACTTGTGACTGCACGGCACCACCGAAAGTCCAGATAAGGTATACCATTCTAAGTAGAAAGTATTTTGAAAGCGTCAATTTTCATTTGTCAAAGCAAAACCAAAACCTATCAAGTATCAAGTTTCAACCTCAATTTAATTAATTAATTCGCCTTTTAAAAACAAATTAACCAAATGGAAAATGCTAGGTAAACCATGTATCCCTATTTATGGAATATATGTATTTAATAAACTCGCTATTTGATTATCAAATATATTGATGTAAATATATGTATTTAATATATCACAATCTAATCGTCAAAATAATGATTTTATTAAATACATGTAAGTATTGCAACGAAACCACATTCAACAATTAGTCTAATAAATGTTGATTGAAATCAACTTGTTGGGTCCCATTTTCTTCGTCAAGATTCATGATCACACGCAGTTAAAGTTAATATTAGACGTGAAGATTAAAACACTTTGTAATGGTTATTTAGCTAGGAATTTTGAGATGCTATTGACTATATATTGAGCATATGGTCAAGTATTAGGTAACCCTAGCGTAATGTTTTTTGCTTGATACGTTGATATTGATGGAACCTCTCCTTCTAGAGGCTCCTCGAATTATGGTTTTTCCCTTCTCTTAAATTTGCTAAGGAAATGTTCAATAACTTAAAAAACTGAAATCCAATTGGATATAGATAATCATATAGTTTGTAGTACTTGGAAAACGTGGGTTGCATTGGGTGCACCCTTAATTAATTAAGTTGGCTTAATTCCAAGATAAGAACACTAGTATATATAATAGGGTAAACTGTCAATTTAATCCTTGAATTATCACCGTAGTGAAAATTAGGTCCCTAAACTATTATTTCAGAAAAATTAGTCCCTGAATTAAAAAAAATTGCCAATTACATCCCTAATGTTATATTCGAAGCTATTATATTCAATTTTCCATCAATTTAAGTCACGTTACTTGCATATGATACACATTTGAGGGTAAATTGGTAGTTTTTCATAAAGAAATAGTGTATGGAGTTAACCTTGGATAAGAAATTGGTAGTTTTTCATAAAGATATAGTGTAAGTTAACTTTTGAGGGTAAATTAGACATTAAATTTGCAACCTATATGAAATGTTAAGCACTTATAGACGAGAAAATGATGGTATTACACTCTAAAGTGACTTAAGTTGACGAAAAATTGGATAAAATAGCTTTGAATATAATAGTATGGATGAAATTAGCAATTTCTAATGAATTTAGGGACTTATTTTACCGAAAAAATAATTAAAGGACCTAATTTTCATTGAGGTGATAGTTCAGGGACTAAATCGGCACTTCATCCTATATAATATTTAGAACCTAACTTCATAAACGTCACTGTTTGACTGCATGAACACCTACCCACGTGGGTATCACACTATTAATTAAACTACTGTTCTGAGATCAGCAAAACACCAGTATCAAAGCTCTAATATATGGATAGATCCAAAAGAGCCCTTGAGAAATTATGAGAATACAAAACTAATAATAATGCTATTTTAAGCCAGATTAATTCAATAATGCATACAGCCACTAAAGGAATGAAGGCCACTCGCTCTTGGAAGCCGTACTACACAATTTTAATTGAACTGTGCTTTGTCTTGATGTTCTTGTGGACTCTAAACCCAGCACGTCTCAAACATAATATGTAAACCAGATTCTATAAAATGAAATGACCTAAAAAGAAACTAATAAGTTTTTTTTTGGGTCGAATTGTAGAGAACATTCATAAAATAGAGTCTAAAACGGATAGATAACAATATACATAGCCCTAAAAAAGGCTGACATATAGAAAGAAAACGACACGCAACCAAAGAGCAATATTAACAATGCAACTAGAAAAGAGTAACAGCCCATTTATAATATCATTGATACACGTTGCAATCACATCCAAAATTCAAAGAATATTGTTTCACTACTGATGGCGAAATGAAAATATGTGACTTGGGAAAGTGGCCATCCAACTAAACAACTGATTAGCACCAAATAACACTTTGTCTTTATTTAGGACTGAAGACTTGAGAGAGAGAGAGAGAGAGAGAGAGAGAGAGAGGAGTATTAGTAGGCTGCTGCACTGCAGTGTGTAAAAAATGATATAACTATGAACATTGTTTGTCTCTTTATGGAAAGAATCAAATATTTTTCGGTATCTATTCATTTATATAATAAAATAATCCTCAAAAATTTCGGATTTTTGCTACAAATTTTCTTGGTCAAATCTTGAAACCAAAATAAAAATTGAATCCCATTTTCAAAAAAAAAAAAAATCTAAATTGAATCTAAATCTAGAAGTTTGTACCTCTGACAAATATTATAATTATATGTATTTCATGAAATCCAAAGTATATAGGGAAGTAGTGTGGCCTATACGTGTTTTATCATAACTGATACGGGAGCCGACATGAAGCCAGTCAAGTACCGATGTGCTACCAAGTATAAGCCATTGGAGCCAATCTGATAAGATTATTGCAGCACACATTTTTGAACTTCAGACCCACAAGAAAAGGAAAAATAGGAAGACTAAAATACGAATCTTTGACTGGAAATCTCAATATAAAAATCTGATAAAAGAGACTATATATGTAGAAAAATAGGTTATAGCTCGGTATGTTCCCGGTAGAAGTGGAACATGTACGGATTGAGTTGCAGAGTTGATTATATTATTTTTTCGGATTGTTTTGAAATTTCAACTGAAGGCTAAGTGCTAACATATATTCAAAGTTCAACTCAAATTTTTGTTTCCATTGATGGCTTGGATCGAGGCAGTCAAGCTTCGACTAGACCAAGTATTTTATCTAGAGTAATTGTAATTATACCCCATATATGTACGGTCATTGGAGTACAATCTTGCTCGCCTAAGGTCCTACTTTTGAGGATCTGATCACCAAATACATATTAGTCATAAAATTATATTAGTTTAGATCCAAAAACTTAAAATCTTTGAAACCATATCTTTTACATCAACTTAATTACTTTCGTTGTGGAATTGCTTAATATACTAATTAGTTGAGTGGTTTGGTTATATGTCATCAACTTAATTACTTTCACTGGAAATGTTAATGTTTTATATGACAGTTGTAATGGACCTAATGGTTAGGTTGGGCATTGTTGTTAATTTAACTAACAAATTAGTTTTGTAAAAATAGATATAGTTCGATTATTGTCAATTCAGTTTGGAGAAATCTTAATGTGCAGTATGCTCGCCTATTCCCCTCCTTGTTAATATCAAATCATTTTAATTTTAAAAGATAGAGATTTTTATTGAGAAAATTAGTGCAACGTGCTCATATAGTCAATATATATGCGGAAAATGTAAAAGAGGTTTACAAGTCCAAAGACTGAAACACCGTCAAAGGCAGGTTGGAGAGAAATTTTTCGTTGTGATGAGAGCATGAATGGTACATTACGTGTTTTTATGTAAATTGTGAGAAATTTTATTTTTTAAGTTATTCACTTTTTAACACACATATCTTACCATTTAAATAGTAACACGTAGTGCCTGTCACATTGAAAAATCTCTTCAAGTTGAAGGAGAAAGCGAAGGCCGCAAGGCTCGCAATGAATTTTCCAAGTGGGTAGGGTAATCAAGGGTGTTGGTGGTGACTTAAATGTCTTTTTCTTTGTATTTTATGCTGGTCGGGGTTGGTCGTTGGGTGAGTTTAACACCGGCTCACGAACTGTACGGTAGCAAGGAAACTACTTCATCATTTCATTATAGAGATAGAGACAGAGAGAGAGAGAGACAGAGAGTAGACTCTGCCAAATTCTGCACCCTTTTCAACGGGCTGTGTAGGACTCTCCCTGCCCTCCCTTGTACAAAACTCAAGCTACCAATTGGACCTACGTGCTCTTCGATGGTCTTCCAAAAATTTAAAGAAAAACTAGCCTACAATTGTTGAATTTTCCCCCTATTGTTTGTATATGCATCAATATCCTACTAAATTCACCATATGCAATCTTAGACTCAAATCCCAAACAAAATCACACACAATGTTTAAGTTGTTATAAATATGTCAAAATTAGAAAGATAACCTTTTAGTAAATGGAGCGAGGCAGAGGTAAGGTATCACACTGTAATTATAGCACAAGAGGATGACAAATAAATGAGGAAGGAATGGATACTGATGTTATTGATCTTTGTTTACTATATGTCTTTCCGTATATTTTGATTGCAGTCGAGTGCTCTATTTATAGAGCAACTCGTATTATTACAATTTGACATTTACAACATCAAACTTTGACAATACAATCTCCTGCATTCCCAAATTCAATTTCACTATGCATGGGCATTGAAAAACTTATTCATCAACATGCCAACATTTTCAACATTGCAAATGTATGTTTTCAATACTTACTACCAATGTTTTCAACACTCCCCCTTGGATGCCCACATATCAACTGTGACATCCCACATCGCCCAGGGGAGTGATCCTTAAATGTATATTCTCATCCCTACCTAGCACGAGGCCTCTTAGGAGCTCACTGGTTTCGGGTTCCGTAGGAACTTCGAAGTTAAGCGAGAAGGGGGCCAGAGCATTCCCAGAATGGGTGACCCACTGGGAAGTTGCTCGTGAGTTCCCAAAAACAAAACCGTGAGGGAATGGTAAACCCAAAACGTACAATATTGTGCTACGGTGGTGGAGCGGGCCCGGGAAGTGATTTGCCCCGGGCCGGGATGTGACAATTGGTATCAGAGCCAATCCCTGGCCGGAAGAGTGTCGACGAGGACGTCGGGCCCCTAAGGGGGTGGATTGTGACATCCCACATCGCCCAAGGGAGTGATCCTTAAATGTATATTCCTATCCCTACCTAGCACGAGGCCTCTTGGGAGCTCACTGGTTTCGGGTTCCGTAGGAACTTCGAAGTTAAGCGAGAAGGGGGCCAGAGCATTCCCAGGATGGGTGACCCACTGGGAAGTTGCTCGTGAGTTCCCAAAAACAAAACCGTGAGAGAATGGTAAGCCCAAAACGGACAATATCGTGCTACGGTGGTGGAGCGGGCCCGGGAAGTGATTTGCCCCGGGCCGGGATGTGACATCAACATTAGTTGACTCGTTAAAACCTTGCTTGGAAAAACCCAATGGGAAAAAACCATAGCGAAGGAAAAAGAGTACAACTTTACCTGGATTGTTGATATAGTGTTAAGTATGCTTACGTTGCCTCATTAAAACCTTGATAGGAAAAATCCAGTGGGAAAAATCCTAATCGAAGGAAAAAAAGTACAACATGCATGTATCATGGATGCTCCCCCTGATATGTATCTCCCCCTGATTCCGCATTCTCCAAACTTAGTTGTTTGGTAAGTCGACGTAATCCGATACTTTGAAGTAACTTCTTAAACATGCACTTTGGTAGAGACTTGGTGAACAAGTCTGCCAGATTTTCATTAGAATGGATTTGTCTGACTTCAATAACTTTAGCCTTCTGAAGCTCATGTGCACTGAAAAACTTTGGAGATATGTGTTTAGTTTTATCGCCATTGATGAATCATTCCTTCATTTGGGCAACACAAGCTGCATTATCTTCATGAATGACAGTTGGATTGTCTGTCTTCGAAGTTAGACCACATGAACTCCGGATATGATGGATCATTAATCTTAACCAAGAACATTCACGACTTGCTTCATGTAAAGCAAGTATTTCTGAATGATTTGAAGATGTAGCAACTATTGTTTGCTTTGTTGAGAGCCATGAGATCGCTGTATCTCCATTCTTGAACACATATCCAGTTTGTGAGCGGGCTTTATACGAATCGGAGAGAAAACTAGCATCTGCATATCCAACAAGGACCTAATCATTTGTGGAGTTCTTTGAGTAGAAGAAACCCATGTATGTTGTTCCACGAAGGTATCGCTATACATCTTTGACACCCTTCCAATGACGAATTGTTGGAGCAGAGCTATACCTTGCTACCAAGTTAACTGAAAAAGCTATATCTGGTTCAGTACATTGTGCTAAATACAACAAAGCACCTATTGCACTCAGATATGGTACTTCTGGACCAAGGACCATTTCATCATTTTCTTTTGGACGGAATTGATCTTTCTTAATGTCCAAAGAACGAACGACCATTGGCGTGCTGAGTGGATAAGCCTTATCCATGCCAAATCACTTCAGAACTTTTTCAAAGTAAGCTGATTGGTGGACCAAAATTCCACTAGCACAATGCTCAATCTGCAGGCCGAGACAATATTTTGTTTTCCCAAGGCCTTTCATTTCAAATTCGCTTTTCAGATATTCAGCAGTTTTATTAAGCTCTTCAAGAGTTTCAACTAGGTTCATATCATCAACATATACTACCACTATAGCAAATCCAGAATTGGATTTCTTAATGAAAGCACAAGGGCAAATGCCATTGTTGATGTATCATTCTTTGATCAAATATTCACTGAGACGATTATACCACATTCGTCCAGATTGTTTCAGCCCATACAATGATCGCCTTAATTTGATTGTGAGCATACCTCGTGGTTTGTTAGTTTTTTTAGGCAACTTAAGTCCTTCTGGGACTTTCATGTATAAGTCAGTATCTAATTCTCCATATAGATACGCAGTGATGACATCCATAAGTCGCTTGTCAAGCTTTTCTGAAACCACTAAACTTATTAAGTAACGGAACGTAATTGCGTCCATTACAAGAGAGTATGTCTCATCATAATCAATTCCAGGTCTTTGCAAAAAGCCTTGTGCAACAAGTCGTGCTTTATATCTTGCAATCTCGTTTTTCTCATTGAGTTTCCTTATGAATACCTATTTGTAACCCACGGGATTTACATCAGGCGGGGTTTGAACTACTGGTCCAAAAACACTTCGTCTTTCCAAGGAATTTAATTCTGCCTAGATTGCATCTTTCCACTTAGGCCAATCATGTCTCTGTTTGCATTTATCAACAGAACGGGGCTCAATATTATCACTTAAGATGATTTCAGTGGCTACTGCGAATGCGAACATATCGTCAATGATTATTTCATTCCAATCCCACAATTCATTAGTACATGCATAATTTATGGAGCTTTCTTTGCTTTCATGTACTCCTGTCTCTTCAGGGACATGTCTCATCAAGGACATTTTCTTTTTCTGGAAGTACAGAATCATGAATTGTGGATTTGTCATTCATTCTCTCTTCATGAATGATTTCATTTGGATTCAGTTGTGCCCTCGTCTTTCTCTTTCGAGGGGCAGAATCTTTTGAACCTGGTGGTCTACCACGCTTCAGGCGTGCACCAGATGAATCATTCGCTGCCACTTCATTTTGTCCAACAGGGACATCAATTCTTGCAGATGCATTTGCAGCTGGTATATGTGATTTTGTCACTTTCATAGCATCATTAAATGCATCTGGCATTTGATTGGCAATACCTTGAAGATGAACGATCATTTTCACTTCATTTTCACATTGAATGCTTCAAGGATCAAAATGAGACAAGGTGGGAACAACCCATGCCAGCTCTTTCCGTTCTTCTGGAACGGTCTTTTCTCCCCCTAACGACGGGAATATTGTCTTATTAAAGTGACAATCAGCAAAACGTGCTGTAAATATATCACATGTCAGGGGTTCCAAATATCTGATGATAGATGGTGAATCAAAACCCACATAAATTCCCAGTCTACGTTGAGGTCCCATTTTAGTGCCTTACGGCGGTGCAATAGGCACATAAACAGCACAACCAAAAACTCGTAAATGTGAAATGTTTGGCTGATGTCCAAACACGAGTTGTACTGAGGAGTACTGGTGGTTGGCTATAGGCCTCAATCGAACCAATGATGTAGCATGTAAGATGGCATGTCCCCATGTAGAGACTGGCAATTTTGTTTTCATAAGCAGAGTGCGAGCTATTAACTGAAGCCGCTTGATCAATACTTCTGCTAAGCTATTTTAAGTATGGACATGAGGAACATGGTGTTCAACATCAATGCCCAATGTCATGCAGTAATCATCAAAGGTTTGGGACGTAAATTCACCAGCGTTATCATCTCGGATTGACTTAATGGGATAATCTGAGAACTGTGCTCGTAATTTAGTTATCTGAGCAAGAAGTCTCGCAAAAGCTACGTTTCGAGTAGACAAGAGACAAACATGTGACCATCGGGTAGATGCATCAACCAAAACCATAAAATATCGAAATGGTCCACATGATGGTTGAATAGGTCCACAAATATCCCCTTGAATTCTTTGCAGAAATGATGGGGATTCAGCATCAACCTTTAGTTGTGATGGTCTAATTACCAACTTCCCTTGAGAACATGCCTTGCAAGGGTTATCATTTGAGATAGCAATATCTCTGCTCAATAATGGATGTCCATTATAGTTGGTAATGATCCTACGCATCATGATGGATCTTGGATGACCCAGACGGTCATGCCAAAGCATGTAAACTTTTGAATCAATGAACTTCTGGTTCATAACAATATGTGATTCAATTGTCCTTATGTATGTATAATACAATCCACTCGACACACCACGCAACTTCTTCAATATACGCTTCTGGGTATCATTGGAGGTAATGCATAGATACTCCACATTTTCTGCACTTTTCATTTCAATGTGGTATCCATTTAAACATATGTCTTTGAAACTCAACAAATTTCGAGTAGATCGAGTAGCGTACAACGCATTCTGTATGGACAATATTGTTCTATTTGGTAACATGATATGGGCTTTCCCTGAGCCTTCAATTACATCTGAAGGTCATGATATTGTTGTTACCCCTACTCTTGTAAGCATTAAGCTTGAGAAATACTTTCAATCACGAAGTATTGTATGTGTGGTTACGCTGTCTGCAAGATAAATATCTCCGTCATTTCTCATGTTCTAAGAATAACCACAATTTTTATCTATGCTTTCTAAGTAAATGGAATCACAGTTAACAAACAATTTATAACAAGAAATTTACATGCCACTTTTATTGAATCTGAAACACTAGTTTTAAACTACAAGTTCAGCATAATAAAAGTACATCAAACATAAACGATTAAATCGGACCGATATACTTCATTTCCCCTTTCCACAATAAAATCTGAAACATCTAGGTGGGTTGTGTCCAACTACCCTGATAAGTCACACACTGGATCAGGTATGTCTATTGGTCTAGCCTGATTGAGGAAATTAGTCTTGACACCCTTCTCCTTGAGGGAGGCTTGATACAGATCCACCAGATGTTTTGGGGTACGACAAGTGCGTGCCCAATGCCCATTGCCACCACACCTATGGCAGGCTCATTCAGAGTTTCTGGGAGCATTGCTCATATGAGCTTTGCCTTTATGGCGATTCACATTTTTGAAGCTCATGCCTGAATTATGCCTTAGAACCTGGTTGTCAAACTGACTACCATGGTTCTTGCCTTTCCTGTTCCACCGACCTCGCTTGTGGCCGTGTCCGCGTTTATGATTATCGCCACCAGAGGATGTGGTGTTCACTTCGAGGGAAGCAGCATTCACTTCTGGGAATGGTGCAGATCCAATAAGTCGGGATTGATGGTTTTTCATCAGGAGCTCATTGTTTTGTTTAGCTACCAAGAGCACAGATATCAGCTGGTTGTAAGTGTAGCCTTGCGCTCTATACTGCTGCTGCAGGAGCACGTTAGAGGCATGAAATGTGCTTAAAGTCTTTTCCAGCAACATTTCCTCAGTAATAGTATCCCCACATAGCTTCATCTGAGAGGTAATTCTGAACAATGCAGAATTGTACTCTGCCACTGATTTGAAATCTTGGATCCTTAGGCGAGTCCACTCATAGCGAGCTCTTGGAAGAATCACTGTTGTCTGGTGATTGTATCTGTTTCTCAAGGCATTCCAAAAAGCTAACGGATCTTCAACCGTTAAGTACTCGTTTTTTAGTGCCTCATCAAGATGGCGACGAATAAAGATCATGGTCTTCGCCCGATCTTGAGAGGATGAGTTACTCTCTTCCCTGATGGTATCTCCAAGATTCCCTGCTTCCAAATGGATCTTGGTATCCAGTACCCAAGTAAGGTAATTCTTCCCGATAATATCCAGGGCAGCAAAATCAAGCTTCGCCAAGTTCGCCATTTACTTTTCTGAAAGAAAATGAGATGTGTAAGAACTTGCAATAATATGTATTCCTTGAGGAATATAGTGTTAGAACTTCTAGTACTTACAAATTTTTCATTTTGATCTTCAGGCCAAAATGATAAGCACTCGAAACTTCTGGCTCAAGATTTTCAAGGTGAATGAGGAGGGCGATTGTACCGCACCATTCTCATTGAAATAATGTAATATAGAATGGGCGATTATTCCGCACCACTCAAGTAGCAGGAAAATTTAAATACGCAGAGCAGGGTGGGCGATTATACCGCACCACCTAAAATTGCAATGAAATTAAACAGCAGGTAAATTTAAATTTGCAGAGCAAGATGGGCGATTATACCGCTCCACCTAAAATTTGCAATAAAAGATCTGCAGTCCAAGATAGGCGATGATAGCGCACCATCTTGGATCGCAATAAGATTAAATTTGCAGTTCAAGATGGGCGATTATACTGCATCATCTTGGACCGCAATAAAATTAACATAAATAAATACTGGGTTAGTAATCAATATCCAAACCAAACAAGAAATCAAAGATGTATGTAACCGTTAGGTTGAGAACTAAGAGCAGGCGTGGAGCAAACAGTTCGTCGCGAGGGTATACCGCGCAGTTGAGGCAGAGGAAGAAGATGAACAGTAAAAACCTTAGAGGAAACTTTTTTTTTTTTTTTTTCCGTTCGGCTAAGAGAAATGAGAGAATGATTTCTTTTGGCTTAGGTAAATGAGACATGGTTATATTTAGAGACTTGTGTTGATAACGTGTTATAAATATGTCAAAGTTAGAAAGATAACCTTTTAGTGAATGGAGCGAGGCAAAGGTAAGGTATCACACTGTAATTATAGCACAAGAGGATGACAAATAAAGGAGGGAGGAATGGATAATGATGTTATTGATCTTTGTTTGCTATATGTCTTTCCGTATATTTTGATTGCAGTCGAGTGCTCTATTTATAGAGCAACTCGTATTATTACAATTTGACATTTACAACATCCAACTTTGACAATACAATCTCCTGCATTCCCAAATTCAATTTCACTCTACATGGGCATTGAAAAACTTATGTGGGCATTCATCAACATGCCAACATTTTTCAACATTGCAAATGTATGTTTTCAATACTTACTACCAATGTTTTCAACATA
This sequence comes from Heteromeles arbutifolia, assembly GCA_024362995.1. NCBI lineage: Eukaryota > Viridiplantae > Streptophyta > Magnoliopsida > Rosales > Rosaceae > Heteromeles > Heteromeles arbutifolia. The sequence continues at coordinate 9,815,670 of JANCRC010000002.1, read as the reverse complement.
AGTCAATAGTATGTGATTTTATTTAGACTTTACATCTATAAATCGTGTCATTTTGTTTAAGGTTTACGTCTAAAGCTATATATTTGACAATGTGTGTGATTTTGTTTAGGGTGTAGGTGTAAAATTGTATACTGAACCAAAGTCCCAAACAAACCTAATCTATTTAGCGACCTGTTTATATGAGTAATGCTAGGTAGACTAACTTTATAGATCAAATTTGCAAACCATATTATTTTGTGCCACCAATAGAAAATAAGTAATCAGTAAACACGAAAATCCCAAATTTCGATGTCTACATTATCAACACTTAATTAGTAATAATTCAATCGTCAAACGTCATAGAGTTTACAAAAAAAAAAAAAAAAAAAAAGCCTTTGTATTTTTTGTCTTTGACAAGTACCTTTTAGATGCGAATGGAAAAAAAGCCTTTGTGCCTACGAATAAGGGGCATATGTATTAGATGATGGGGAAATCTTATGGAATATATATCGACCAGTCCAATAAATCTTGTGGACATATGTAACCTTCTGCTTTGAGTCATTGATTTTGCAATTTCTTTTTCCAACCTCTTTACGTTGAAAGTAAATATACCTCTGCAAATATATACATTTTGATCTCATATTTCTTGAAGCTACAGGTTCAAGATAGCCAACCACAGTAAGACAATTCGATGGCTACAACCAATAATGACATTTAATTTCATGACTTCCATCAATTCACGGCTTACGCGATTGTATCTAAACCACCTTATGTTTAATTTAATGGTAAAGATGTAAACTATATTAGTAAATGTATTAGTGTGCGTCTGATTTGTTTGTTCTCATCCGGAGTGTCTAGCTAACGGCCATCAGTAGAAATGAATCTGTCTTAATCTGTTTGTTGGGTCCTATTAATTTGTATTTTCCAATAAACTCATTGAAGAACTATTCTAAATTCAATAAATTTTTTATTCAAGAATCTGTTGCCTTGGTATATATTTTCTTCTGGTACTTTAGATTCTATGTAGCTCATTGAACTTTTCAACCCAATACAGATTTTGTTTTTCATTTGTATCAAGATATTGATCTTAACTATTGGAACGGAATGGTATTGGTCATCAGTTGGCGAATTGAAGTTTTAACATGAATCTAGTCAAGCTTGTTTTCGCTCAAGTTTAGATCAAGTTATAGCTCTTATGAAGTATTATTTTGGTATCTGTAAAGTGCATTATGTTTTGTACCCATTTCTTACCAAACAACAAAAATGTACATATGTTAACTTATTAATTTCTCTTGACACTATTAAACACTAACTGTTTTAAACATAACATAAAAATCTAATATTCAACAAGACACATTATTGATATTCAAAAAATAAAGCATGGAGTTCTACAAAGTTTTATAAATATATATTATATAATTCATCTCGTCGACAAACAAGAAGAAACTGAAAACCCCGAAAATCTAGCAAAGATATGCGTACGTGAAGATGGCGATGACTTGTCCCCTTGATCAATGAGATGTATCTTGCAAGGAATAATCTCCTTGTAGCTTTTAAGTACAACGCAACCCAAACGTCATTGTTTAGACAACAATATAGTGGAATTAATAGACGTGCCTTTGGAATTTTTGGTACTTCTCTAATTAAAGTGTGATTAATTGTCCTCCTCCACATAATATTGCTTTCCAAAGTTCATACCCCTGGATTTGGAATTTTCCTAAATCTAGCCCTAAGAATTCTTCTAGAGTCCAATGCTATTAATAAAGTTAGAAGTGTGGCTACAATACCATATGACTTCTTATAATTAAGTGCACCAAAATATTAACAGGATAGATGAAAAAATTTGGTTCATAAAATCGCACCGTTCATTTTACGTTGTATTAAAATAACATGCTACTGTAGATTTCACAAAGTAATTAGATTAGAAAAGTTGAAGCAAAGTTAAGACAGACCTGAAATATACAGAAAGTCAAGGACGGTGAGTGAGCCCTAGTACTCCTGAATCCTGATGCAGAGAAGCTTAGGGAGCTCCATTCCCTGCAGCTTGCTCACAATCAATGAGGATTTTCACTATTTCTTTTGTATCCATTAAATATGTTTTGAAGGTTCATCAGAGTCGTGAAATTTTTAAATATTAAGAACTAGGTTTGCATGCATGATTGGTAATAATTAGAACACGCTATATCCACGCGGTGTGGAAACGGTGATATGTATCTAGGGTTTTGTGATGAGCTGCCCTGCGAATGATTGCGGATGACTTTTGTTCTAGCTGGCCTCTCTGTTCATTCAGAGTTCAACGATTAAGGAATAAAAATACTATATATTACTGGAGTTTGAAAAAAAAATGAATTATATTATTCTGCGGTGCACCGTGATGGTAGTATCAACATGGGTTATGGGGTTTCTCATTTAAATAAGTATATAAGTGACAGTTGGTTAGTTAATTTTATAAAGAACATGGCGTAGTTAACAAGTTCAAGGACTAATTATATGTGATTACAAAAATTAATTGGATGAGATTAATGAAGATCCAAATTGAGTTCACATTCGGCCACCTTAAATTCTAAAATACTTTGCGCTTCATCTCCAAGAATGAATCCCGTAGTATATATTGAATATTAACAAATCGATGATTCCAATCATTCGGACTTAAAGATTAAAAAACAGATGGAATTAGCATGAGCACAATAGTCCGACATGTTTAACATAGCCACAACATGTTATAATTAGATTGCTAGAGTTTTACTAAACTTCACCACTCTAATCATATGCGATAACTGTGAATAATTCTCAATGCAAAAAAATTAAAAAATTGGATGTTATAGTCATACCATGTATGGCCATGGTACAATTTTGCTAGTGTCAAATCTAGTCTTTATATATAGTTAAGCTAAAAAGCTAACTATTTAGTAAATTAATATGGAGCTAACCAATTAATTAGTCATATTCCACAATTTAGTCTCAGAAGACAAACTCGTCATTTTTAGATCATAAATCAAATACCGTTCTTGCTAAAATCCAACTAAATTGGAAATCATTTAACCATTTGACTATTGCCGTAAAGTTTTCATTGTTTGTCAATACCATCATGTTTGTTTGTTTAAGTGATCACAATTGGACAACTAAATATTTTCTGATTTCAGTGGATTTGTAAGTTTGGTCTTTCGAAGATATTGTGGAGTGGGCCAAATGTGTAGCTATTTGCTGCTGTATTAACTTACTAAATTGCTAGCACTCAAGTGTGTTAGAGCATTTATTCTTTCACCCAAAGTTCAAAGTTCGAACTCTTTTCCCAATTGTCAGTTATTAAAACCAACAAAAACAAAAACAAAATCAACCAAAAATGGTCCTGAAAATGGAAGTGGAACATATAGTATTTAGGACATTTAATTAATAATAGTACTTAGAAATTTCTTGGCAAAACTCTCATCTGCTAAATATATATTGGATGACATGATGAATATTGATATTTGTAGGTCAATTTAGTACTTGAAATTTCTTGGCACTCTCATCTGCGCTACATGATGCCCATTGATTTTTGTAGGTCAATTTAGTTTAGTCATTGTAAATGATTAAATTCAATTAAATATACGCAGAAAGGATAATGCTAAGAAGACTAAATTGTAAACTAAATTTGCAACGAAATGATGTGTCACCAATAAAAATTAAACACGTTAATCAACACTTAAGTAATAATTCAATCATCAATAACCACATCATTTAGTTTACAAAACTTAGATTTAAAATTTAGTCTCTCTAGCATTATACATGCAGAAAATATATACATACCACTGCATTGATTTTTCCAATATCTGTTTACGTACGTATTGAATAAATGTTATTATGATTGTATTATGGTAAATTATTTCAAGTCTTTATCTTTTTGGCCAGCAAGAGCATGGCTTTCCAACTACGCAACTGACTAAGCTTTGTATAAATCTACAGATAAGTATAAAACTAAAATCTCCATAGCCTCCCTAGCTAGCTATCTGCTTCATTACCTTAGAAGACTAACTAAGCTTTGTCAAGTTTTTAACATTGCGCTCTAAGGTTTTAAAATTGTATCAGTTTACGCCTTTTGTCTTTTTAAATATGTAATCATCTATTGAATTGAAGATATTTTATGTCAATGTGGTGCAAATGTGGCTTACAAGCTGGACTGAAAGAGAGAGTGGAATGGGAGGGAGAGAGAGAGGAATGACTTTAGTCAAATATATGCTGCCACGTGTCGCGATTTGAGTGGCAAAGGAATACCTGCCTAGGGGTGGGCACGGACCGGGTCGGGCCTAATTTTGAAGGAATCGGACCGGACCTGGGCTTAAAGGAGACGGGCCGGGCATTACAATTTTCAATTTAGGAACCGGACCTTACCTGGCCTGGTTGAAACGGGCCGGTTCGAGCCTGGTCCACGGGTCCTTTGGTTTTTTTTTTTTTTTTTTTTTTTTGGTTTAAAAACAATTTTTTTTTAAAAAAAGCTAAAATTTGCACAAATTGCAATTGCAGAGATTACAAATTAGAAACCCCTGAATGTAATTGCCACGGTCATCCCCTGAAGTCACCATCCAAACCCAAAAACTTGCCACTCTCTGCAAAACCCTAGAGCTAAAAGTACTGAGAAAGTAGAGAGATGATGGAAGAGGAAGAAGGACTGCCCAACAGAGAACTGTACCCGCTACTTCACTCTCTGCATAGAAAGTAAATAAAGTTGACAAAGGGAAATGTGGTTATAACAGCACAAGGAAATTACTCTTTTCCATCACAAAACACAATTTTCATATTTCCCACATACTCTACAACTTATGGCTTATAACAAGCTCTACAAGAATGGGCCATATTTTTCAGTAGCAAAGGAGGGAAAACGATACAGGTGAGAGAGCGAGCGAGCATGTGCTATAAACTTAGTTAAAAATGGGCACCGACAGTACTCAAATCTAGTTCGTAACATTTTGGTTTTCTGTATCCATTCAACCATATAATAATCAAAACACACACAACTAAGCTCAGCACACAACACAGAAATGCACACCACAAGAGTTTGAGAGAGAGAGAGAGAGAGAGAAACAAAAGAAATAAGAAATGGGGGTCCTGAAAGAAACGGTCTTCACCTCTACAATTATAAACTAATTTCCCGTCTCTGTACAAATAATGTCACTACTCCTGCAATCCACACAAACCACCAAGACTGAAAAAGGAAACAAATCACACACACACACACAAAGACAAGACCAAAGAACAAAACCAGAAAGCCTTTAACTTTCTAAGCATAGACCAGAAAAATAAAACTAAAGAACAAAACCAAAAAACAACAAAAAAATCCAAATATGCTCAGTTATGCGATAAAACTCATAATCACTACACAAAAAGTCCTAAATTTGCTAAGCAAAGTGCAATCAAAACAAAGAATCAAAGTAGAAAATCAAAACACGAAACTGAAAACACAGAACCAAAGTACAAAATCAAAACTTGTTAAGCACAGATACGAAAGAGAGATGTACCGAGACAAATGTTGCTTAATTTCCTCCAACACAGGCGAACAACCTAACAACCAAACACATACAATTCAGGTCATGAATTGATATTATCGCATAGATAGTTAAATAGAAGCTCCTTAATTAATTTTTACCTCAAGCGGCGGTGATCAGGGATCACTACTGGGTCACACCTCATTTTCTCTTCAGTTTAACTCAATAGTAAAAGCTGAGAAAAGGAATTTCCATGAAATCAAAATGCAGGGAGACTACTTGAATCAAAACGATGGCCATAAGTCTGAAAAGTAGACAGTAGACTTACAGTAGCCGGCGAAGTAACGGATGTCGTCGAGGTCGAACCGTCGAAGGATGGCAGGATGGGTGGTGGTGGTGCCGTTGTCTGTGTGAGCGAGTGAGTAGTAGAGTGCGTGTGCTTGTTTATGTGTGTGGCTTGCTTGTGGCTGGCCGGAGTCGTGTCGGAGAAGGTGGACGAATGAGCGACGTCGCTGATTCGAGAGAGCTGAGAGGGTTGGAGTGTTGGAGTGTTGGAGAGATCGAGAGTTACTGTGAGACTGAACACTGAAGTCTGAAACTGATTTGGAAACCTAGGTTACAAATTAACGGTTTAGATTGAATGATAGGTTATCATTCAATCTTGACCGTTGATTATAATTAGAAACGGGTCAGTCCGGGGCCCCCTTTTTCTAAGGTTTAGGAACCGGCCCGCCCCGTAAATAACCATGGCCCGGCCCGGCCCGCCCCGTTTGTTCCCAAAAAAATAGAGGACCCGCCCCTACCCACGGTTCTTCTACCCGTTTACCCACCCCTATACCAACCTGTTTGTCCAGAGGTCAGGCAAGTCGCTCTTCTAATATAAGGGTCTCAAGCTCACTACATTATTAATTTAATGAATTATCATACAATCAATCAAACTGAAAGATCAAATTAATACAATTTGATTATCTTGAGTTGCAATGAGAAACTTGAAACTTTATGATCCATTGTAAAAGTCACCACAAATCTAGACGGTATGAATTGTAGTTAACCCCTACTTTATGCTAGGATTGGGTTGTGCGGTCTAAAAGTCACCACAAGCTCACTATTTTATGCTAGTTGCACTTTTTAACCATGTGTTCGTGACTAAATTATACGTAGGACCCAGCTAGGGCAACAAAAGGTACTTAATTCTTAACTATTGTTGGTTATGTTGTAAAAAAGGATAGTGTTTGCCTTTCCACAAATTTTGTTCATACATGCATCACGCAAATAAAATGTAGTGGTTAGCGTACGTGCCAAAGACAACTAGTGTTGATATAATCCAATTTTAAAAATTGAAGCCAGTTGTTTTATACAAACGTTTTAAATTCAGCATGGTTTATTCTTAAACAGATATTATAGGTACATATATGTATAGGGTAGTGTTATCCACATACTATATTATGCAATCCTCACACCATTCTTAACTTTTAGCTATCAAATTGAATTAATTGAAGAAAATTAATGACAAAAAATTATTAAAAACGTGAGAAATAAAAATGCATGTGTAAATAGCAATTTCCATGTGAATATTAGTGTCAAAAATTTAAAATCGAAAGTGAAATCTAGCCAGTTAACGTAAAGCATATAACTCATGCTCTTTTGCAACTTTATAAAATTGAGTCGATAGTTTTGTTTTCTTTTTTTAGAGGATTATTTTGTTATATCTATTTATTTGGTGGTTAAAGGCTTAAAGCACTCAAATTTGAATGATAAGGTTAAAATATGCTATAGTCGGCCAGTAAAGACAGATTCGAGTCGTACAAAAATAAAGTGATACACGTGGCAATCCCACTAGTTTGTTAACTTTAGAAGCTTGCCTGCATAGTTCCATTCAGAGAAAAATTATCAGTTCTTCAAATTTTGTTCTCTGTCAACATATTTTCATTAGAACGGCAACGATTAAGTCATATTAACATATAGTGTTGACTTTTTTATAGGAAAAAAAAGAAGAAAAAAGTGAGACAGAAGGGGACTGAAGGAAAGGTGATTTGAAGGTGAAAAAACCTACTCTGCTCCATCAATAAATTTAATTCGAATGAAACATATAATCCCTAATACAACTTACTAAATTGTCTTAACATGTCAAATGATTTGAGTACTCAACATGTCAAACGTTTTTATTACTTCACAAGTTTGATTTTTAGTTTGGGTCACGGCGACCTAAAGTTAAAAGTATAATAAAAATAAAAAGGTTAAAGTTTAATGTGAAACCACATTGAAGAATCTTCACAAAGTCTCATTTTTCGACTGAGGGAGGTCACTATATATCCATATCCGAATAAGTTTGGATGTTGCCAATGCCGCTATAGCTACATACACTAGATACTGAGTAGTAACAATGTTCTTTTTCTCCCCACTTTTCACTCCACCAGGTACCAGAATAAATACATGTAAAGAACTGTAGTATTTTTTTGATGCGAAAGATAAACTATACAAAATATTCCATATGTTGTTCAATGGATGATAATATTTGCATTCGGTAATGTACTGTAAGTATTTATAGAAGACAATATATTAACGTGTTGACAAGTTATTATTGACAGTGTAAAATGGCATCATGCATTCTTTTATGTATATTCTATCTTTTGCATTTTCTTAAAGGAATAGTGCATAACAACTTTTTGAAGGATTACTTACATGATATTGTCACATTACTATCACAAGGATCAACAACATTTAGATAAGAGAAATGGAATTAGATAGGTGGTATGTAATCTCATTTGCTCCTTTAGCTTTCGTCTCTCAGTGTCAGTGTTAGCCCATTAGAATGTTTTCAATGTTAATGTTCTTTTCGATCTTTACACATTTCACCGCTCTCTAAATTCTCTTAACATTTCGTATAACAATATAACATGTCAAATTGAAATAAATCAGATAAAATCTTTGCTCAAAATGTACACCAACCATACATTCTTGGCAAGTCAAGGCTATACCCAATGACGTGACAAGACTCGGCAATCGAAATGTGACATACATTACATGCGACTACATAAGGTGGATTCACCCCACCATATTTTCTGGTGCCAACTTGCTTTGAGTCCCCACAAATACACAACTTCCTTTTTGATCTTTAAATCCTAACTTTATCCCAAAAAAGACGAACACAAAAATCCCCACTTTTTATCCAGGCTTCGTAAAGCAAAATCCTAACTCCAACCGCAACCCGCGATCGTGCCAGACAAATCGATCTATGCGGCGGACTGCAATTGGCGCATGGGAAGAACGGGAGGAGAGGCGGGTGAAGAGAGGGGGAAAGTGACACGTAAGGAAAAGAAGCAAGAGGACAACATGCGTAAAAGCTTGAGTCAGAGTCACGGAACTGTACCTGCAACGGACTACGGAAAGACGACCCGTCCGGAAACCGCTAATTGCGCTGCCATCTTTTCGTTTTCGCCGAGGCCACGCCCCTTTTTTCTTATCTTTGTCTGCCTCTTTTTTTTATCTTCATCTTTTACTGTTTTTTGGGTTGATTTTTTTTAACCTTTTTTTGCTAGCATTTCCAATTTTCCACTACAAAATATAAGTTATATGAAATGACATAAAGGGGAAAATTCTATATGTACCCTACAATTAATCCCTGAAAATCCACCTCATTTCAGCAAATTGTAAGGGAACTAAAAAATTCGCCTTCATTTTTTAGAAGATTCATGAATAACACAAAAGTTTATTCTTTTTATATTATTTATAGAAAAGATCAATAATATAATAATGAAGAAATGAATTACAACTAAAGTTAAGCCTATCGCGAGTCCATGGTCTGTTTGCCCACGCCTACTTCACACCATCCAAGTTGTATTGTTCACGTGTTTAATTTTAAAATTCGTTATACATGAATAGACGTGTTGAGAATATTCAGTGTGTGCAATAGCAGTTAAGGTCAGTAAAGTTTATTTTTGCTCCCCCAAGTATGCAACAAGGCACCGCATCTAGTTGCTTCTTTTGTCTCAGAATGGGTGGCTCCCATACATAGTATTGTTTTTTAGCCAAAATGGTTGTTTAATATTTTGGCTTCTGATGTAAACGTTAATATTCAGATTTAATAATATTTCTTTTTTCGACAAAAAAAAGAATAAATGTGTTAAAAATGAATTTCATGTTGATGATAGATTTGACAGTTCATGGGTTTATAAGTAAATTGAATTACCCTCCATATTGCCAATTTCTTTTATGATAGAACTTCAAATTTCTTCAGTTTTTATTAATTTTTCAACGGGATAAAATTTGCAACTAAGTCGGGGGTTGTGTATATAATTTTTAATTAATTGAAGCAATTGCTTGTGTTTATGAGTGAGTGACAACTCTTGGTTTATATGAATAGGCAAGTCTAAGTGGTGAGTTTTGAATAATTAATATGTAGGCAAGGTTAGAGGCAAATAAGAAATATGGCTCTTTATTGTATATAGTGGCCCTCATAGAAACCTCTAATGAGAAATCAACTAAATAATAGAATTAATTTCATTTGAATGGAATAATTTTATTAGCAAGTTTATTTGACCCAATTAAATTTCATGACGGCATATATATATATATATATATATATATATATATATATATTTTTTTTTTTTCTATTACAAGTTCATACATGGTCACTTACAGAGGATCCTCCTGAGGATCTGTGAATCGTGTCCGTTTATTGTATATCCTGCGGTCAGTTTTTATCAGGTACTATTTGTGTTTAATATTAAATAAAAATATTTAAAATAATTTTTGACCGTACGATGTACGATGAACGGACACGATTCACGGATTCTCGGAATCCTCACAAAGAGGATCCGGATTCCTTACAGATGTTGCATCACCATGACTCGGACTAGTACGTATCATCTTAAAACAGAATTTTCTACTTGCTCGATTTTATGTTAATTATAGAAATCCCTCCAAGTAAAGTGGAGGAATCAACAGTTCAATAATTAATGATCAAAATGTAGCATAACAAAACATACTTTTATAATCCTGTGATAAAAGAAGTAGATTATTAATCGGAGCTACACGAAAAGGTTTAGTGACTTCTTTGGGCAACCGCTAATTGCGACCAGGTTTAACATATATCAGCACGGTAAAATTCTAAACCCTAATCATTACAGTATAGATTCATGTTAAAGGAAATTGAGGTTCTACTCTGAAACAAATTGATAACGAGAGAACGGTTGTGCTCATTATAAGTAAATGCATGGTTGCTTAGCTTTCCAATGTGAACTCTTCATATATCCTTGCATGTCTCTTCAATTGTATTTGACACAAGCCAAACACGTGGAGAATGCGTAGTTGGTTGCTTTACACGTGAGCTAATATGACTGCACTACGAAATAAAACCAATTACAATAAAAAAGTAACCCAAGTGATGGCAAGAGTTTATGTGTTAATGAGGTAGAATTAGGCATATCTCAAATGATTGAGTCTCTTAAATTGTAAGGGGAAAAAAAAGGTATGATATGGAAGAACACAATCCAAGCATATTAATTATAATGGATTTGAAAATCTTGTTTTTTTCCATAAAATTTTGATTTCCATGGTGACAAAATCGATCACATAAAGAAAGAAAGAAATAATGACATAATTGTAACTACAAGAGTGGTGTGGCATGAATTCGAGAGGATTGCGATACATAAACGATAGAAAAAATCAGACCAAAAAAAAAGGAAAAAATGGGTAATTTAGAACTTTTATCGTGTCAACTTTGAGGCAGTTTCCAAATTTTGTTTGCGCAGATTTCTTCGAGCAGATGGCATACATGCCATAGAATCATCCCGTGACAGTTTGCTTTTTTGTGAAATATGTTTAGATACATGAATCGAAGACCTATAAATATTTTGGTTAGAAGATACAATGTTGAGATGGAAGTCAGGACAAAAGAGGTATAAGACTTGAAAAAAACCGAGGACATTGGAGTTCTAGGTCATACAACCGACTTTATTTAATAGGATAAGACTTGGTTGATGTTTGGTTTTGGATTTTTTTTTTTTTTTTTTTTTGCATGTTTGTTTCGAATATATTTATATCTGAAAAACACCAATTTTGTGGCAACAAATGATAAGAACATGCAAAGTTTCAATAGCAACTTGTCGTGCATTAATCTATATATGCATCGATCTCTGCCCCGATTCCCTTAATATATCCATGTTAGTTTAAGGATTCTTTCATCCACTGATTGAGATTTGAAGCAGGAAGCCGCACACAGTTTCCATAATCCTCAATTATATGTCTTTTACGTTTTCGAAATGCGTTACTTATTGTTTGCTAGCCAGTCAAATTTTAGAATTTAGATACATTCACTTGTACATTCGACTGTATTATTTTAAAAACTACAATTTCTGTTCTATATACCAACTAATGCCTAATCTCTTATTTGTTCATAATTAATCTTGCTTTGAAACCTATTTATTCTTAAGAATAATGAGAAATTTTGTGGAATAGAAGATGCATTGAGCTGACTTATCGTGTAATTCTCCGTATTGACGTCTCGTGTAAACTTTATGTACTGACTTCTCATGCCCGCTTTTCTTGTTGACTTCCTGCTTTGTTAACGATAGAACAAGATCCATTTTGCATCATATCTAAGGGATTCCTTGGTTCGGGCCGAATAAACAATGTCACTCGATCATTATCAAACTGACTGCAGTCTTTTTTTGTTCGTGAGGATCCCACCGGAGCGCTTAAAAAAGTTGGTTTGACCTTCGACGCTGATTTCATATCTACAAACAATTTCAGGTCATGCAGATACAACTGCAAGTCTGTCGGAAGTCGCTGATATATTACATTGGTCTCACTTAATTGAAATACTTCTCATATTTTCATTACTCCCTACCCGAAGACAAAGAAGCGATCTTTCAATTAATTTTATGATAAAACCTCAACTTTTGTTAGTCATTACCCGAAGGCTTTTTTATTTTTTTGTAATAAAAACAAATCAGATTAAAAGATGAATGCCAAACATACAGTGTTACCTGAAATGCTAAATGCTAAAGATGGCACCACGCAATATACATCAAAATTCTAAAACAAAAGAAGAAAAGAAAATATAGTAATTTTAAATATATTTATGTGATCAATAAATAAAAAATGATCCATGAATATTTAATTGTCTGTTTTAAGAATACTTAAAAAATGGAAGGTAAAAAGGAAAAATAAAAAGAAAAGTCCGTCTGGCTTATTGTACCTGCCAAGTACGCCTAATTGTACCTCCCAACCTTCTCTCATCACTACCTTTCCATGTCCCAACATTTCACTATGACTCTATCAGACTCTCTCTCTTTCTCTCTCCTCCCCCTTTCTTTATTCCATCTCTTGCCCTTTATATATTCCCTTCCCCTCCACCCACCTCTCACACCCACTACTCCAATTCTCTCTCTCTCTCTAGAAATTTACTCTTCAACTCTCTCTCTCTCTCTTCGTCTCCTCACGCCGTCCGTACATCAGCAAACACCATGAAGCAGCTCATCCGCCGTCTGTCCCGCGTCGCCGACTCCTCGCAGTACTGCCTCCTGCGTTCCCCGGCAGACGCCGCCTCCCGCCCGCGCAGAAACGAGTCGTTCCGTGTGAAGCTCCGGCGCCGGAGATCCTCCGATGGCGAGCCGGTGGCCCCCGAGGGCCACGTCCCGGTCTACGTCGGCGACGAGATGGAGCGGTTCGTGGTCAGCGCCGAGCTCCTGAACCACCCGGTCTTCGTCGAGCTCCTCAACAAGTCGGCGCAGGAGTACGGATACGAGCAGAAGGGCGTCCTCCGGATCCCCTGCCACGTGATCGTCTTCGAGCGCGTGCTCGAGGCGCTCCGCCTCGGACAGGCCCCCTCACGTGACCTGCACGATCTCCTGAACTCGATCTCCGACGACCTGAGATCCTGGTAGATTTTGTAACTTAGGGAAATATTTTGGCCTTTTATGTAAATACGGTCGGGGTTTTCGATCCAAACGAAGCGCAGCGAAACGAAACGTTTTTTAGGAAGTTTTTTTGGGTGTTGTTGTAAAGGGAAGGAATACTGATGAAATGCTAGAGTGCGCGCTAGGTGCTGGTCTCTCTGTGCAAATTAAACTGAAATTACAGTCATGGCAGAACTTTTGTCCCAAATTTTGTGTTGCCTTTTCTGTTTCTTCCTATCTTAATTTTCTGCTTGTTTCCCGAGAAAATATGATATGGATGAAAATGGTAAAGAAAGAAAATCATGTAACATTACGATCTTAGTCAAATTCCCTGGAGCAGCGCGGTTTTTTAATTGGGATTCCGTACATGCCAATTTCAAGGTTTTAAAATTTTAATTTATACATTTTTGTGGGAAATTGAGTGAAGAAATTATTTATACGATTTGGGGTTACTGAGCAGTGAGCTGTATTTCGAGTTGGTGGTTTGCATTTTCTGGCAGTCCAAACGGGGTCGAGTTTTCCGGGAAAATAAGGGCGGCAACGGTAGCCGGACACGAAGCTAGGACTAAATTACGGAACTGGGACAGTATTAATTTCGGGGGTCGTAACGTGCCAAAGGGATCTGGAAAAATCTCTGACACGATACGACCAAGTTGGAGCTGGGTCCTCTTTTCTGTAATTTTCGTGTTTTCTGGTGGCTGTTTGAGGTGAGGGATAGCTTCTTCTTCTGTCTGGATTTTTCTGGTGAGGGAGTGCTTTTGGTCAATTCGCGTGGATGATGGTTTCGGTGGATTGTGGAGTTATAAGAGGAGATTGGGGGATATGCTGTTTTAACGGTGTTAGATCACGGGCTGAAGAAGTACGAGCATCTTGGAAAAAGTAAAGTGTCATCCTTGTAGATAAGTATGTTAGTTGGCTTTTCAAAATTTGTATTTTTTTTTAATACATCAATATTTTTATATTAGGAGAGGAGAGAGTGTGGCTAAGTCACACAATGGGCAGCTTAATTTAGTATCGAATTCGACATCGACGAGATTCGAAAGAGTTTAGTAGTCAATCAAGTTATATATGCTGTTTGGTTCAATAGTTCTTCTCACATGACATTATATTATTGAACTGATACGTTACATGATAATGAATCTGTTTATTACATTAGGGGAGGGAGACTTCGGCTAAGCCACACAATGGGCAGCCTAATTTGGTATCGAATTCGCCATCCACGAGATTCGAAAGAGTTTAGTAGTCAATCAAGTTATATGTGCTGTTTTGGTTCAATAGCTTCTTCTCACGTGACATTATATTATTGAACTGATACGTTACATGATAATAAATTTGTTTATTGACCGTTGATGCAATATGGGTTCTGAAAGGTTTTAATTAAGTTAGTGTTAGGTAAGTCTTCCAGAGGTGAAACTAACATTGATTTATTGTGGGTTTTAAAGGTGTCAATGAAGTTAGAGCTAGGGGCGAGCTGAGTAGAAGTGTTACTGACTGTTGATGCATTGTAGATTTTAACGGTTTCAATTAAGTTAATGCTAGGTAAGTAAGAGAGATGATATTGACCGTTGATACACCTTGTGAGTTTTGAAGGTGTCAATCATGTTAGTGCTACGACACAAGAATGATCTGATTGTTAATGTATGTAGAATCCATAATGCATCAACAGCCAAAATCAATAGACGCGTCGTGGAAACTAAGCATCCTCCTACCAAAAATGTGGGTGGTGCCGTCATAAACTTGCTTACTATAGCATTAATATTTTAGAGGGAACAAAATGAAAAAGAGAAAATACACCAATTATGGCCGAACATGCACATAATCCAGCAGTTAATCTTACCTCAACTCAACGATTAAAGAAAACTGTCAAAACAAACCTCATTCAACGCATCAACGATTTAGAGTCCAAATTAGATAAGTGTAGATACACAAATCAAGGCATGCATTGCATGTCAAGTGTCAACCTAAAGCATGACTCCGTGATTAATTCCTTAATACATATGCTACCTAATATGATTAATTATTATTAGGTATCCTCACCCGGTAGGTCTGCACAGTTCATGAACTGATTACTGCTAAAATTGTTAAACAGTAATTACTAATTAACATTTAATTAGTAACATTATATATTGATTATACAACTAAAGGGCTAGAGAGCTTAACTTAATTGGTCACGTATTAGTTGAAATGCAGATTGATTTGGGAGAGGAAAGTTCGAGCAAGCTTAATTACCATGGAAGATACATCACTGAAACTTGTCAAAGATGCTTTTGGTGGTATATGCCTCTAAAACTTGTCAAAGATTTCTAGGTGGGGGTTTTTTTTTTCTTTTTTTTTTTTTAATTTTTTTTTTTAAAATCAAAATTTCAAGCAAAGGTACCAATATTATTACTTCAAACTTTATCTTGAGTATGTGATATTAATAAAACATTTCTCGCACCGCTGAGGTTTTTGTTTCTTTTAAAAAAAAAGTGATATGCTTGTGTCAGTTATATTTATATGCTTGTCTATATCATGAGTTTTATTAATTTAATTTAATTTTCGTTTTTTATAAGAATCAAGTGTATATACTTAGTTAGACTTTTGTAAGTATGTATTTGTTTGTCCATGTAAAAACAAAAAATCCTAATTTGAACACAAACAAGAACGGGAAATACAAAGTCTACCTACTTCTCGTTAAAACTGAGCTTTAAACATTGATCATAACTATAACTAGCTTAAATTCCATGCATGGTCTTTGATCTTGCTAGTAACACCAACATCCTTAGGAATGACAGGACAACGAGTTAGATTTATAATAGGTTAAGAATTCAAATCCGTTCAATGTATATTTTAAGTTTTCTGACTTTTGTATAGTGTGTTACGGTTGGATAATACTTTGGGGGATGAGCTCGTTACTCCCTTTGGCAAGGATTACACCAAATCCTAGGGGCATTACTAAAATGAG
Organism: Heteromeles arbutifolia; assembly: GCA_024362995.1. NCBI lineage: Eukaryota > Viridiplantae > Streptophyta > Magnoliopsida > Rosales > Rosaceae > Heteromeles > Heteromeles arbutifolia. The sequence goes on along the minus strand of JANCRC010000002.1, from coordinate 9,799,384 downwards.
GTAGTTTGTGTATCCTAACCTCAAATCTAAATGCATTATGCCGAGCCAAATTAAACTTTCTTATTTTCTGTTTTTAATTAAAACCTGTAGAAAGCGATCAGTACTACGTACTGATGTACTTGTATATGTGTGTGTTAGGTATTCCTAATTAATACCTAAAAATCAAGGACTGATTTAATTAGTCAATCTGCCTTTATAATCCATGATATGTTTTTGTAATTAAATGCAATTAACAAACATGATCTTACTTTGAATGGTGCATATATGGGATTTATTCCACGACCAAAAATTAAAAATAAAAAGATAGGATTATTTTTTGGGGAGCCCATTTGGCAATTGCCCATGAATATGATATATGCAAATCTGATATTCTGACGAATATGTAATTTGGAATGACATATGAGTAGGCTAAGGTGGTCTCAAACAAGAAATCATGGAAAATGAGTGGTGGCAGAATATATTGGTTCAAGACCCCACGATAAAATTATTTCAATTTTTAACTTTACTTTATCAAAATTAAAAATAAAAAGAATTTCTATGTATATACGTGGAGTGTGAAGAAGAAGAAGAAAAATGAAGAAAATTAATTTGATTTGATTACGGAGTCAATCAAGTGAAATGTGGATTAATTGTGGACCCGAATAGGATCCGGCTTAAAACAAAACAAGCAGAAATGGACAATTAATTGAAAAAGATGAGGTACCAAATATATATGGTGACAAATGCAGAACTGATCATGAAGTGAAGGACGGGGCCTGCATGCTGGCTAGCTCAAGTACAATGGAGGCGTCGCGTCACAAAGGCGTATTTTTTACACCATTCACTTGATTAATTATTGTTAATTAGCTTTCTTAATTTGAAATAATCAACTTTAAGCTTGACCAAAAACTAAGCTCAACCATCTGATCATAAGTTTTATTGGCCGAAATGTGTGACCAACCCTCTAATACTTTACCAGATTTCAAAATAATATGATGATCAAGAGATGTGCAGTGTTTACACGTAATTAAGTTTGAAATTTGTAACATGTAGACACAAAAGTGAAAAGAATAATATCATTGAGGATTTTCTGTTTATCTGTTTCTCTGCAAATCCTTATCATTTTAGAATCCAAGATTACTATACTGAAGTAGAATATTAGAGAATAACCTCGAATGATTCGTTATATTTACTTTGGTACCAATATTCTGTTTTGGAAGAGAGATTCATATCTTTACCAACTAGGCTATGCTACCTCCGACCCTTACCCCGATCAGTATATTAATCCGGTAATTAGGGAAAGCAGTTCCTGCTTTTGTGTATAAGAAAGAAGGTAGAGAAATATTCTCATACTAGATCATAAACCACTACCTACATTAATCAAGCTGATTCTTATTAATATGCGTGATGCAAATTCACAGTCGAACAACATAAGTTTAATAAGAGAATATCACTCCCTATTTGAATACGATGCTAAGGTCTACTAACACGTTAAAAGAATAATTATGTTTAATTAGAGAGTATGACATTATTGTTTAATTCTATATATATAAGATCAATGCTCGAACGTAGGTACACTAGTGCAGTTTTGGCATCATCTCTAGCTAACTTGGATTTATAGAGTTGTTAATCAGAGTGCAGTCGAATTGCAGTCGCTCATTAAGGCTAATTGTATGCTAATCCAAAAGGAACAGAACCGTACCAGGCTACCAGCTGCCATTTCCGAGGGAATCGTTAAGCAGCTGGAGCATTGGAGGTGGTGGATCGACGAGGGTTTTACAGCTTAATACATATTATATGGCATATAATTAACCCCATTTTATGCCAGGCTACGTACTTGACATATGTTGCCAGCTGCATGAGTTTGGTATATATATACATATATATATATATAACACAGGTTCGACGTGGACTTCATGATTGGATACAAAGGAATTTGATGACAGTTAATGGGTCTATATATAAATATACATCTCTCTTCAATCTTCACTACTTCCCATTATATCAAAATATATTATATCTAAAAGAATCATTTTAGATCAAAGATACTACGCGTGCCAGTTCGAAACAACTTGTGACTTGTTCGATGAAACTGTGAGCCAATATTCGAAATCGGTGTGAACTGTGTCACATTCGATACATAAACTCAAATTTATATATGCATGATATTCCTAGAAATAATCGAGTTGGAGACCGAGTGAAAGTATATGAAATATTGAAGGTGCATGCCCTTGATTTAGGCCCAAAGGCACATGGCATGCACATTGATTTGGCTACTTACTTCGAGTACTTTCAGTGCACGTTCTTCTCTGCATAACCCTTTAATCATTGAACATTTCTTCACAAATTGTTTTCGAGATGCCACTAAGGTATCTCTGAGTTCCATTCCGTGGAATATTCATTAATTAATTTTGAAATTTTTATGGAAATGAGAAATAATTTCTACACATTTTTTTCTTTCTATACATGCACACTTGTTCATTTTTAGCCTTTGGATCACATGCATCAAAAAGGAGAAAATGAGTGCATTTTTGCTCAACCACCTTAAGTGGTACGTAGTGATGCTCACCACTCTATTGATTACTGATAAATGAGTTTGATTTAATTTATATATTGCACACATGTTAAAATTTAAACTCATATAACAATAATTAATAAGATGGTGATCATAAGTATTTTCAAAAGAAAATAAACATGATTGTGTAGTAAAAGAAAAAAAAAAGGTGTAGAATTCATTTCTTTGTAGAAAAAGAGATAAGAGGAAAAGGCAAATCAACCATTGAGTGAAATGTCAAATGTGACAAAAGCTACTAGTGATACAAAGTCACATGATATATATGGGCTATATATGGCCTATATATGGCCTAAAGCCTATAGTTTGATGGCTAAGTTTAAGCTAAAATTGATATTTCATAGATGGTATGCATGACTGCATATTTACATTATTCATCAACATGAGATCTCTTCTTCTCGATATTTATACTATATATATGTAGGGCAACCCATACTATTACTTATGTCTTCTTCTAGTTGTCCATTGACGTTACCTTTCCTTTAGCTATATATAGCTACTAACTGATCATATCTCTACCACGTTCCTACACATGCTTCCTAGGCTGCTTGGTGAACCATATTGTATGAATGCGACGCATGCCTTGACCTCGCATCTCTGTTTTAGGAAATGGAGAAGTTCACATGTTGTATAGGGAAGTGATGAAACCATTAACACTGTATTTTTACCTTTCAATCTTGTTTAGAACCCACCGTATCAAATCATTAGTATGTAACTTCTTCTAAATAGCTAATACAAAAAAGTTATAATGCGAGAGAGACTAATTTTATAGACAAAATTTTGTAAACTAAATAACATAAAAGTTGACAATTGGATTATTGCTTAAGCGTTGACAAACGTGCTCATTTTCTATTGGTGACACATCATTTGGTTTGTAAATTTTATCTATAAATTTAGTCTCCCTAACATTACTTTACTATATAGGTTTAATTCTATAGAATCCAAGGAGAATTAAATAATTAGTGTAGTTGGAAAATTCCTTTGTGGAAACAAGATATATAAGGCGCAAAAGTTAAAAGTAGCCGTGAAGGCAAATCATATGTTGGACTTTTTTGCCCAGTGAAATTACTCATTGTCTGATGATATATATATATATTTATTTATTTATTTATTTATAAAAGACGATAGATTTCATTAAAAGCTCTGAGAAATTACAAAATGATAACAATTACATTCCAGTTTCCTCAACTAATAAGTCTGTAATGAGATCCGGAGAGACCTCATCCCACTTACAACTGTTTCCTGAGAGAAGAGCGGTACGCGCATCCCATTGGCTTGACAACAGACATGGGTATAAGAAACTCCAGTGAGCGTTGCCATTAACGTCTTCGTGTCTTCAATGATATTCTCAATCACAGGCATATTAGGAGAAGTGTCATGAAGAGCAGCAACAATATGAATTTCATGTACTCTAGCTACTTAGGTTCGATTTTTAATTACTGTGAAATAACGAAATAGGGTTGATATATGGTTACAGTTTTGATATGTAGCTTTTAATGCCTAAGGTTTCTAGTAAAAAATATTAGACTAAACAAATAGAGACTCGAATCACCCTATAATTTTGATGTGATTCTAAGGGGCTAGAATCACTTGTACGAAATTTTTTATGAGAGGTGCTTTTTCATAAAATCACTTTAAGTGTATGAAGAAGTACATATGAGGTGTCTGTCTCTCAATAAGTCACTCACCTAAAGTGATTTTGTAGAAAAACTCATCTTATGTGCTTCTCTTCAGGAGCAATTTTGTCTTTTTAAAAGGAAGTTTTAACGAAACACTCCCGGTGCTGCTCATTTTTAACAAAAATGACATTTTTACTCTAAAAAATTACTAATGGTACTATTCACTTACAACACATTTTTGTCATTTTGATTAAAACATAAAGTTTTCAAACTTTTTTTATTAGTTTTCCTTTTTAAGAATCATTACAAACGAGCCTTACGTATTAGTACGAATATGATTTTGTGAAATATGGTTTTGTGTTTTGATTATCTATGTAAAATATGATATCAAATTCTGTTGGTTGAACCATATCATGTTGAGTTAACAGTATAAACTCAACTGGCCAATAGCGGAGATTGTAGCTCTGCTTTAATATGGTAGAGAGCATTTGCCTCTACATGTACTTAATTAAGTCTCTTTCTCCAAGCCTTGGAAAAGTTGGTAGTATGTCACTAACCTAAATTAGTCTCCTCACGTTAAACGAGAGTTTGATTCTCTAATCGTACACCTTTCCTTAGGCCTTAGACATGTTTTAATAATTAGAAGAAGAAAAACTCAATTAGCCGATCACCAAGCCAATAATTAGCAAATGGATAATACGCTATCCAATCATATATACGAATATATATATAGACACACACACTTAAAAGTTGTTCTCATTTAAAGTAATGAACTATTGTAATTACATCTTAAAACAAGAGGAAAAAATGAATTAAAATGAAAGGATTTTATATATGGACGTCAGACTCTCAGTTTTATGATTAATCATAAGTTATAACTTCCAAGAAAGTTGGCAAAACCCACCATATATTCGATCGACTTGGAGTTTATGATAATATTTGATTCATTGATTCGCAGTCCAATGCGTTCATACCTTGTTTAATTCACACACCAAATATAGAATTAACAAAAGCTTTTAGTCAAAACAGTTCGGTTCTTGAATTGGCCATTCATCACAAATATATAGTATTATTTGAGTTATATAAAATGCTGCTGCTGCTGCAGGTAATATATATGTAAATAAATGCCGGCCTTGCAGCTTATGATTAGTCTGCAGCACCTGCAGGCCTTATACAATATTAATCAAATATATGATAACAGAAATAATACTTACAAAACTTAATTAATTAAACTCGGAAACTGCATGAACTGCATGGCGTCTTAATAATCACGATTGGTTTTGGAAGTTGCTGCACATGGAACCTTGACGATTAATTATAATTAAGTTCAATACATAGAGTTTGAATTGTAGCAGCCGCAGTCATGTTCAAGATCATAAGTCACCGTCAAGTGGTACGTATACTTATGCTCGAGAAGAAGAAGCACATGCATGTTTAATGTGAATCTAATAATTTGTAATTGTGTATGATTATTGTTAATAATGTTATTATTTTTCGAGTTAAGCCAAGGTATTTCTGCTGTGGATTCAGAATCTCCATTAATGGGAACATGAGTGAACAAATTTTTTCTGGAAACGATCACTTGCCCATCACATGCAAGCTGAGATTTAGATACAGTACAATTTTTGTATACTTAACTCACATTTGTTTAATTAATTAAGAGATGGCATCTCTATAATCCTTAAAGACTACGCTTTTCAATATCTCAACAGAAGAAGAAAAAATCATATGAATTTGCTATTTATGTCGATAATTTGTCTAGCTAAATAACAAGAGGTTTTGGCACATGGTACTAATTAAGGGTGTTGTTTTCCATATATAGATTGGAAAAGCCTAACTAACTATGCCGCCATTAATCTATTGGATCCAGGTTTTTGGGAACGAATATATATATGATCACATGTAGAACTGCTAAGGGTTTTTGGCTTAAATAGTTGGAGTATTATTTATATATCTGATATCATGTATTTGATTTTCTCTCCCTGAACATCGCTTGAATAAAAAAAAGATAACGTACATTATTACGGCTCAAATTGAAAGAGCAACTAAAAATAGTTCTGTAAACTACATGGCTAGCTTTCAGGTTACTGAAGATAACGCACACTGTTATACTAACCGAATCAACCATAGTTTCATACACTAATTCCCATTCACTTATGAGTTTCATTTAAACAATGATATGGAGGCAAACATTTCTAATAGGAAACAATAAACACATGAGTATAGTAGCTTAATATAATAAAGATTTCGAAGCTTTAGAAGGATTGAAGCATAACAAATCAAATATAATAGTAAGAACTTTACTTGGAGAGATTTTCAGTGTCCCTAGAACACGGGCGGTACACCATATGTTATTATATAAGTGGAGGAAAGTTTTTTTTTTCAACTTCTATCCATTTGTATAAAGACATATGGCGTATATATTATTGTTCCGGCCACATTGAAAAATCTCTCATTTACTTGAACAAAAAGACTAAAACTATGAATTTCCAACTATAATTTTCAAAGTAACTCTTGAATTACTTATCTTATATCCTTCTCTTACAAACTGACCTCTAAGTTTTGTTATGAGTTGGAAATAAAAAGACTCAGCTTATGTTAAAGTAGGAGGTAGCACACGACTAGATTGAACTGCTAAACATGAAGTATCACTTTATTGCAGCTTAAGGTTCCTTCTAACCAGGTCCAAGCTCAATTTAAGCAGATGGTGTTTAGTTGCTAATCTTGATATTGCAATTTCATCCTAATAATTTTGCAAATTGTGCGAAGAGCCGCACAAATATTGCAAATAACTCTAAATGCTTATACTAATATACAAACTTGTATATTCCCGAAGTTTAATACCTTGAATCCTCCAACATGAGCTACCATCAAGTCTCTCTTTATTCTTCACTATTTCCAAATTGTAGTTAGCACGGTCAGTTTGATGTCATGATTCATGATACATATATGGTTGGAAAACCAAAATTATGGATTAGGGCATTGCATTCTCATTGGGCCTAAAAGTTGGCCCAAGCCCAGTTAAAAAAAGCCCAACATTCGGTTCAACATATCTGTTTTTCTCCATCAAGCAAATCCTCTTTAGGTATCCTGTTATTTTGCATTGAAAGTGCACTGCTTCTGTTTTTCTGTGACTGCAGGATGTAATACAGACAGTTTTGTTTTTCTTTAGAGTTATATTTATTTTTCCATTCACTCAAAGGGTGAAGGTAAATATATCATCTTACTTCTCAATACAAATTCAACCTGGTGTCTCTAATTTTACAATTACTAGTTGATATATATAGCTTCATTTTTTTCCCAAGAAAAAAGAACATAACAATAAACAAAAGTTGAAATAATGAACAATGTGAAAGTTTGTCACTAAGCAGCAGCTCCAATAGGCACTGCTCCCTTGAGCCTGGAGGATCCATACAGAGTTTCTTCGAAACGGATAATCTCGTTCTTCGATCCATAAGCAACCTGAGTCCGATCATCAAGGTTAACGATTACCTTATCAAGCACAGACTGTTGCCCGTCACTGCTGAACCCTCCAGCATTCTCAACCAACAACCCTAATGGAGCAACCTCAAACAACAGTCTTAGCTTAGCCTTGGTAGTTGGGGATATCACATTAGTGAAGATACCCTTCTCCTTTACAATAATCTGCAGACCAAAATTTTGTTAGTTTTGTAGATGCAATATTTGCTTAATTACTACAAATTAATAGTAGATGTGTCACATTGGCTAGAGTGATTGTGCTGTCTATGCACCCGAGTCCAAATCCTCCTCCACAATCTAGATTAGTGTAAAATAGAATATCTCATATTGTACGAAAAGAAAAAATAAACTAAACTCAAACATGGAAGCTGATGTTAATCGAGATAAGTGAAGACCTGGTTAACATCCGGAACCATTCCTCCAGTATATCTCAATGTGTACTTCTCTTTCACATAGTAGTCAATCAACTGGTAGATGAAAATTCAAGAAACATCCCCATCAGCAAAATATTTTTTACAGTCCTCTAAAACATCAGTAAAATAAAGTTAAGGAAATAGGAAATGACCTTGCTGTAGTCAGGGTTGTCAAACGTAGCTCTCAGGTTTCCAGGAGAGAAGAGCTTTCCTTCACCAATTTCTGTGGTCTCCTTCACATGTTGCCATTTTCCTGACCAATGCATTTATAGAGAAATGATAAAAATTTAAGGCCCGTTTGATAAGTATTTTGTATTAGATTTTCATTTTTGTATTATAGGTAGAGGAAAAGTTTGTGGGAAAAACCATACAGTAAGTTCGAAGTTTAAAATAGAAGTGAGCTGATCAAATTATTGTTTGAGAACAACTTTGTTCGGAATTTAATTCTATGAACGAAAACTAACCTTGGTCGAGAAGAAGGAACTCGTGGGTGCCGGGGAAGCCTTTAATAGCGAGAACATATGTCGTTCGAGGCCCGTAAATTCCCATGGCTGCAGCAACTTGATCTCTTCCAGTTATCCCAGTTAACTTATCTCCTGGCCACACCCCGAAAATTGTCCCCACTGTGAAGTTCGTGTCAACGATGCTGGATCCATCCAATGGATCAAAAGCAACACTGAATCCACCTGTTTACGTTATGTTTAACTTGTAAGCAACCTTCCCAGACTCTCAGCATCCCTTTTAAAGTCTACAAAGTTCAAATATTGTGTGCTCAATATGAATATATGAAATTCGAAACAAGAGTAGCAGACCTTCAGCTGGGCCTCCCATGTCTTGGAGCTCAGGAACTTCTTCAGAACAAGCATATTTGCAGACATGTGAGTAAGTTAAGGCCTACATGTTGAAACACGAAAATTGATTTTCACAATATTCTCAAGTTCGGCTGCCCTGATATCATGTCAAGATTCTAGAGGGTTTGGGGTTTTATCAAAAAGCCTCGATGCAATTAGTATAGGAGCCCTGCAATTTAAGTTTTATTTAATTTTGTTAGGTTTTCGACGCGGGGCTTTACAATGTTTACATTCTTCAATATTTAACATGTGAATTGACTGGGGCATCAATCATATAGATTGAGTGTGACCTCAAAAAGAAGCTTATCAGCAAGCATATCCACAGCAAGCTGCTCATCTCCAAAAGAATTCACACATGCTGTTCCTCCACAAGAAGCTGTCCTCACTTTAAATCCAATGGTCCTCAATGCTTCCCCCATTGATATCAACAACGTGATCAATTTCTTATCTGGGGTTGCCTTTGTTAAGAATTCTTCCTACAATCACAAATAAGTAAATTAAAAAAGAATTCCTCTCAAAGCTCCAATTAAAAAATAACTCCTCTTAAAGCTAAAAAAAGAAAGAAAACCTTGTTGCCTAAACTGGTTTTTAAGCTCTTCTCTCTAAAGCCGCTTTTAACTTTTAGGAAATAACAATAACAAATCACAGAGTGCTTTTTTGTCTTACCAAGCTATCACCAATTGCACATTTGGGAACAATTGAATTGTTCTTTGTCTTCAAAACTTTTAGGGATGACTTTGGCACCATCCGCAATGATTCCCCAAATAGAGAGCTTGTTCTCAACACCTGCCATGCATACACACAAACCCTTCAATTAACTTCACTTACCATTTTCATTTGAGCGGCACGTCAAAAGAATAAATCTATTATATAGAAGTTGTATGCATCTGTTTTTTGACGAGACGATATTCTAATGAGAGATTCAAACTTGAGTGAAAGGCGACGGATACAGTATCGTGACCAACTGGCTTAACTCACGTCTGGATATAAGTTACTTGTATGAACATGCCAAAATATGTGCATGCACTTATGTATGTCTATTAAATTAATTAATGGCTGAAAACTCCAAACTATTACCTTGGAATCGAAGGATGGAGAGATGGAAGCAGGAGAGAAAAGAGAGCTTGAATGCTGAGATGAAACATTATTCCGCGCTGGGAAGGCTCCCCTGGCATAGCATGCAACACTGGTCTCCATATTTGAATATTGAGCTTCAAATCAAGCAAGTCTACCACTACCAGTATGCTTTCCTTGTTCAAAGGTTCTTCCTTTGGGATTGGAAACTTGGAAGAATGAGTTGGGGTTGTAGATATACAACCAGCTAATGAGGTTTAGCCACGTGGCACATGCTAAGTTTTATAAGCTGAGAAAGTGGGAAGGGGTGAAGTTAATTAGCATCACTCAAATATCTGTGGATATGCTATGGTCCCCATGAAGGGATATGGTTGAGACTTGAGATCCCACTTACAAGAAATGTACAACTGCATGGAAGCTCCGCTATTCATTTTGTTTGTGTGCTTCCTAGTTGATGGTATAAGTATATAGGAGTTCGACGACTGAGTTGCTTAAGAGCATTCACTTTTATACTTGAAATCTCAAGTGTAATTTTCACTTCTCTACTATCGCTTATATCAAAGGAAAAAAAAGATGGTTTAGACATATCCTCATTGAATCATTGGCTCTAGATAGTGAATGAATGAATCATTGGAACATTAGTTAAGATCTAAAAGCTAGGATAATAAGTTTGTCTAAATTCACATTAGATATGATATTCCAATAACATTTCAACCTTCTATATCATTTTTCAGCAAGAGTTAATGAAAAATAGCGAGATGGATAAATTATAGAACTTCAAAATTTTAGGAGCTTTCACACCAACTTTGTTAATTAGAAACAGAAGAATATTACACATGAATCCTAAATGGAAAGAACATATAGTGAATAAGCTCGTATATTTGCCCAAATACAAAAAAATTTCAAGACCGACAATGTCACTTGACAGTTAACGAAGTTTTACTTTTCTTGGTTTTCGGCTTTTTAGCCTTCTTTTGCTGCTTATACTCTTCATATAGCTGTATGGACGTAGTAGTACTATCTAGCTTAGCCCTCAAACTCTGATTCTCCTTAATGTCACGAAGAAGCGCAAAATGAGCAGAAAGTTTCTTTCTCACATCATCTTCATCAATTGGACTCGTATCTGCAGACGGTTCTATCCCAGCTAATAAAGAAGACCCACTTCCTCTTTTTCTCTTGTTAGTTGATTTTTTTATGTCGTTCGGTGGGTTGAAAGACTCCGGCCTCTCCAAGGAATAGTCCATGAAAGCTTGTTGAGGAGAGATGGTAGAGAGATAAACCTGGTTATGAGCAGTGTTCATGGTTGATATACTTGAAGCCATATTTGAGATTGCTGGATGATAATGCTGGGAGAGAAGATTGAGTTCCCAAAGAACTGAAGCAAGAGCGCCACTTAAGTTGGGGTCTGAAACATCTGGGTGATATTTCTGTGCATCGGGAGGGAGTGCAGGAGTGTTAGATCAATCAATATAACGAGATTGTTTGCATAATAATTCTAAATGTACCAAACCAAAAGCTATGTTGAATTTAATGATAGGTTTGGCCTCTATACCGTGGATTAGAATTTAGATAAAAAGCTATGTTGAATAACAGACAAATCTTGGCTCCAATTTATTAAATAGCAAGAAACATGATTAACAGACAAACAAGAGTTGCATGATTGCTTACTGCGATGGAACCAGACACTGAGCCACCTCCAGCATCATTTTCTAACAGATTCCGGCACTTGACATTCTTCAGAAGAAGATGTTTTAAAGTAACCAAAGCTGCAAAAGATTCAGATGGCAACATGGATAAGCAATCCATAACAAGGCATTGATAGCTTCGTTGCTTAACAATAACATACCAGCCATGGACTCTGCAGATCCCGAACATAATGAGAATGTAGCCAAACGCTTTACAAATGCAGCAGCCTTCTGCATGTCATGTTGTCTATCATCACACAGCATCATCTTCAGAGCTTCAGCTAATACTTCGCCCTGATCCCTGTTTCCATAAATACAAACAGTACATAAGATGTTTAGTCATTACAACGATAAAACATAAACCACACAGAAACCCAGAAAAGGGGTGTGTGTGTGTGTGTGTGTGTGTGAGAGAGAGAGAGAGAGAGAGAGAGAGAGAGAGAGAGAGAGTGAGTGTGTAAATTTGACCTAGAAAGCATGCACTTATACTAGTGTCTAAGATGAAAATCAATAAACTATCACGGGAAACAAGCTTATCACAACACATATTTTCAGTAGAAAGATGCAAACTAAGTTCCAGAACTCCAGCATATATGGGTGTAGGATTCTGGGGATGTTTATCTATTTCATCTAGAATGTGCAAAGACACCAATTAGATGCCACAGCAGGTAGAGATGTTTTACCATAGCAAATTCTGGGATTTTAATTTGGTACATACCTTCCAGGCCTATATTCAAGTATAATATTGTAAAGCTGGACAAAGAAGTCTTGAAGATCAACATTTAAGGCATCGAGATTGCTCCTCATCACTTTAAATGCAACAATGCAGCAACGGAGGCGTTCAGATACAGTCAAACATTTTGAAGTATTCTCAGAATCACTACCAGCAGAAGCTAGCTTTTTCAGATAGTTTATAAGATCCCCCATGAAATCCAAGTCAATTAGGTGCGAGAACTTTCCTAGTCCTTTTAGACACGGATCAAGTAAAGGGTGGGACTCAGCTGCACCAGTTGATGAACCAGCATTTGCTTCAGATCTGAGTGGATAAGAAAGGGAAATTGATCAATTCATTTGAAATTCGAAATATAGAGGAAGAAAAAATTCATCAACTACCCAAAAGCAAATTATAACTGCTTGCCACATTCAATCAAGCATATCTATAACAGACTCAAAAATTGAATATACCACCAATTTCAAATATCACTCTCAAAGCAACCATTACTGCTTGTGAATATCTAGTTCGTCAAAATAAAGCACATGCATTCAGATTTCAGAGTATTCATAAAGAAGCTCGTTCGAGATTATGCCATCTACAAATTAACATGGAAGAACATTCATGTTTACCAAAAGGTGAAAAAAATATACGGATCAACAATAACTAAATTACTTTAACAATAAATAGATTCAAAATAACAGCATTTTTAATGACAAGGTAGAGGAGATGGATCTTATGAAGGACAGAATTGGATACCTAGCTCCTTAATGGGCGGATAAGCACTTAAGGCATATACATTTCAAAATCACCTTCATTGGCTGGGAGTTTTATGTTAAATGCAACTTATTTCTTGTCAAGGAAATTCTGTCGGTTATGCTAAGATACATTTCAAAATCACCTTTATACAGTATGAGCAATCTGCTATTTCTTGATCCAGTTTGTCTTTTAAGCTAAATTAAACTCAGGATATTCCATAATGAAAGTTATTAGAATCACAATGCGCTAACCAACCTGGCAGCTGATTGCATTGTATGTTTCAATATACGAAAATATATTTCAAATACAGCAGAAAGTGTCTCTGTCTGCATTCCTCTCCGCTCCATAACATCTGGGGCAAAAGCAACAGCCTTGTAATCAGCAACAACCTATGTACAACATTACAAACGTCAACATGTTGAGGAGCAAAAAAAACAAGCACAATCAAGAAGTCAATGGATTTTTCGAACAAATAAAACACCTCCTCTCTAGTCTTCGCCAATAATTCTTGCCTGCTCCATTTCTTTTCATTTTCCTTCTGTTGACGAGCCTCCTCATAATGCTTCTTTTTCTTACTTTTCTTGCTTTGGGGTTTAAATTTCTCATCTCTTGCAGCCCTCCCAAGATCCTCATCAAATGACAGAGACAAGAAAACCTGCACAGGTATTCAAAACAATAAGCATGGAGATTGACAATATGCATCATGTACTGGAGAAAAATAACCTGGGAAAGGCTATCTACAGTTGCAAACGTAAAAAAGTGCATTTATTAAACAAAACTCAATAAATCTGTCATCTAGCTGTCTGAACATGGAGTCCAAGAGTAGATGACAGCCATAACTATGGAACTAAGACCCATACCTTGAATCCATATAAACGCCAATTTTTTAAACATCTTTATGGCTAAGTTCAAGGCTTATTGTTATGAAACAACAGCATTGGTCATATTTCTCTTTAGGTAAGGCAAAACAAACCAGAATTGAGTCAATCAGCCAAAAAAATTGGCTAACAAAATTGGCTAACACATAAACATAAATAACAAGTAGAAAAGTAATCGCATGCCTCCAATGAATCAGGGTGCAGTTGGCAACTCTGAGCTTTCACATGATTTGCAATTAAACGAACAGCCTCCACAGTAGCTTCGCCATTATGTTTTCCCTCGTTTGTAAAAAGTGACTTTACAGTTGAACAACATAGTTTCCTGTTAACAAGTAGTTCATGATTAGGCAGATGAAAGAGTGAAAAAGAAATTTGGGTATGATTGTTGACACACTTAGCATGTGAGTAAATAAGAGACATGCATCGACCCAGACATGAGCACACCATGTGTAGACTGGAATCAGCGACGAGGTATCTCAACTTCATTATGAAAACTACAACACATCCATATATCTGAATCTTATTTATATGTACATATATATATTTTTGCATTCAAATGCATCTTTACATGAGAACCATAGCATAGTCATTATAATTATGAAATAAGAATTATATCTTTTTATATATATATATATATATATATATTGACAAAAATGATTAATACCTTTACAATGAACTCTTATTACTAAGTGAATGAAGGTGTTTCAGCACCCATGCACTCTACAGCCAGAAATATCAGAAGTCCTTAACCAAGTCTACAAACCTTTATGATTTTTCAGATAAAAGTAAAATTGAAAATCTAAACAAAGAACTTGTTTCCACTCAAATCCTTTTCTTAATCCTAAAGTATAATGAATGCTTCTGATGCTCAATTTTAGAGCTCATTTGTGGATTCGAACTTTACGATACTCTTTTTCTAAATTCTTGTGTCAACCATCAAAGGCACCTTGTAAGTTTAATTACCCAAAGATCCAAAGTAAAGATGGAGCATAACCTTACAACGTCATCTTGGGAGCCTATGTTTCTGATAACAACACCTAACAAGCTCTCTCGGAAGTTGAAGTGAGGTGCTGCCTCAAGCAATGTACAGATACAGCGAAACGCTACATGCTGAAAAGAGGGCTGTTTTTCTAATGCTGCCAACTTCTGCAGGTATGCCTGAGAAAGTGCATTAAAGGAGAAAAAATTAACATTATTCAAAAGTATAACCAAACAAGCTATTCATAAGGATAACCAAACAAGTAATAGTTGCTACCATATACTAACATCACAGAATATTAGACCAGTACACTTAAGCATACAATCAAGTTTCACTAGCTTAAACTAATCAGTATTGTATTTTGATCAAGGTGTAGCATATCCACTAGAAAATCAGAACTAAGAAATGGAAACCATAACAACAATCAAATGCTAATTTGCCATTAAGACTCCATAGAAAATATTGCCAACCTTGTACACAGATAGCAGTGTTGATTCATAAAGCCGCATTTTCTTAACATCCTTTGAAACCTTCATTTCCAGCTCCTTCTCAGTAGGAAGCCTAATCCGGTATCTGCAATACATTAAAAAATTAAGTTCCAATCCAAAATTGGAATGCAGATAGAAAAGATATTGATCATGGGTAAGACAAGCACAATCGTTTGTGGGTAACAACTCGAGTTTCATGCTTCAACACAGACACGGAGTGTCCAAAACATTAACAACCAGACATATAGTACAAATATGTATTTTTAATTTCAAATATTAGTACATATTTATGTATATTCAATAAAACAATATTCTTTCAGTGAAGAAAAATATGAAAAGGAAAGAAAACAATAAAAATCAACATAGTAAACAAAAATATCAACCCTATATAAGTTTCTCAAGAGAAATCAATAAAATAACAGTTGCTTTCCTTTGAGAGGCATTTTTCCCCCAAGGACAAGGGAGTGTTAGAAATTGATAGGCACCAAATTTTATGCAAAAGAACATTTCAACAACTCATATCATATAAGATCAAATGTACATCATTGAACAGCACAGTGGTCTTACCCAGGAATAATGTCTTTAAACACAGCCAACAAAGATAGGAGTCCAAGTTTGACTGTTGCATGATTATTATCTTTACATATTTGTAAAATCTCCTTCAAAGATTTTATATTGGACTCTGGATCAGAAAGCAGCGCCATTCCCAGCTCTGCAAGTTTATTCTTCTTACTTTCAAATGCTTCTTCAGCTGTAAGATCTTGTTTAACCTCAGCCTGAACGAAGAAGAAAGGTTACTTTGCGTGGAACACATAAAAGAAGCTAAAGAGAATAAATTATGTCCTCCATAACACGTTATCAGATGGAGTCTGGACCTTATATTCAAAATCATCAGATATGAGTAATAAACAAATAACTTCACTCACTATTACCAACTCTAGTCCTTCAAGGCTGACAATTTAGAAATTGCAGGATTGCGCATGTTATATAAACAGCTTGTAACTTCTTTCTTTCATGCCTTATTATTTATTCATTGAATGAAACTTGAAATTTGAGTACATATTAGATGATCATGTGGAAACTACATAAAAATCGGTAAATGGACAATCCCGGTAGATGTACGTCATTACTTTGTCACACACGTGATTATCTGGATTAATGTCACAGATTTTAACATAAACTTGCAGAGCATCACCATTTATTGGGAGTTGGGATGTAATTTCCCCTTTTCTTTTAAAATATAAGTTCTACTCTTTCAGATTATTCATTTAACAATAGATTATCAAGACAGTAGATGACATATGTATATCCTTAAAAAACATCAGGAACATAATAAAAAAATTGCTAGTCCAATCAGATGATACCAGCACTGCTTCTTGCGAAGTTTGTTCGACTTCAGGTTCAGCATCCTTTCCTTGTTTTTTCGCCTCTTTCTTACTTTTCTTGAGCTTTGCCCTCCTTTCAGCCTTTGTCAGCTTAACTATCCCTTTATCTGCAGCGCCACTGGTTTCCTCTTCAGTGGGATCATTCTCGGATGCTTTTGTTGTCTTTGCTGCTGCACCATGAATTTAAACAATTCACACTCAAGTGTACATCCAAACACCATCCAAAGACAACTCCCCCACTTCCCATTTCCCAAACTAGAAAGAGAAAATAACAATAACAAACCTGTTCGATAGTAGAGTTGTCCATCTAAGGTTTTAACAGGAAGAGCATCTACACGATCAACTTGAAGCTCAGCATCCTCCTCTTTTTCTTTCTGCAAGGATTGCCTTTTTAAGCGCTTTTCATAAAAAGCTTCCAAAGCATCCTCCTTCACATCGGCAACCCGGGTAACATGCCTTTGTATAAACACCAATGTTGATTAGATATTATAACAAAAGCAAAATTTGAAATCACGACAGAAGAATCAACAGAATGTAAACCACAAAACGCCTTCACTTGCAAATACGAAAAGATTGACATATCTCCAACTAAAAAAAACTAAGTCCATTTTTTCAATCATTCACGTTGAAGTTAAAACCCATTTTGGAATTGAAATATGCTACAATTTTAAAGCTCCACTTCAGAAAACCAACAGAACGAATTCACCTGGTTATTTCCCAATTCAAATGACCAAATTAACAACGAAAAGAACACATTTTTTCGCTACGAACAAAAATGGATTTAAATTTTGAAAAATATACACCCAGTCTATGAAATTTTATATTATATAACACCCTAAATTTAACAAAATAATTCATCATCATAAGAAAATTAAGATATAAACCCATTAAATAAGATGAAAGGAACGAACTTGGTAATGGATTGGGTGTCCAAGGTGGAGAGGAAGCCAGCGTATTCTTTGTTCTTATCGACGAAGTCCTTGTCCTCGTCAGAGATTTCAATTTCGTCCTCTGAGACCTCCGGTGGGAGGTCAGGAGGTAGAATGATTTTCTGCCTTTGCTTCCTCTTCGCCCCCATTCTGTACGTTAAACCCTAGCTGCCTGCTTCTGGTCAATGATTTTGGTGATTAGGGTTTTGTGTTTGTTAGTAGGGTTTTAGACAGTCTCAGAGATGGCGGAGGTTGAAGATGAAATCTCAACTTTTTAATGGGCCCAATTTAGTACTTATTGGCCCACGAGTCATAGCTTGAGCCCACTAAAAATGGTCCTTACGAATTTGTCCATTTGAAGAGATGGGCTTTTAGGTTGCAGTGTATGTGACAAACAGCAAAATTTTAGGTGATTATGTTACGTGAGAAATAGAGAGATGACAGAGAAAAAAATTTCTCATTAAACCTCTTCCTACACCTAATTCTAAAAATATTTTATTCAAATTCCCAATTCACTCTGGTATAAAACTGAAAAACAAAAAACAAAATCAAAAAGTCTTTCCGCACTCACCGTCATCTTCCACCTCAAACCCCACCAGCGAGATGTTCTAAAGACTTTCTTAGTTCATTTAACAGACACCATTCAAAAGATTTTGATATTAATTAATTTATAAATTACACATTGGCCCCAAAGTTGTTTGCAATTTGTATGTAAGTAAGACATGTTGTTCATATCTGCAACTTAGTACTGAACCTTTGACTGCGCACACAAGAAGGTTTGTGTTGTGGTCCATTTCCTCATTCATTTTTATTTAATGTTGTGGTTTGAGCTTTCAACTCCTTCCCCCTCGTCTCCTTTTTTATAGGTTATAACCATAAATTCCTAAGGTTCATTAATGTGGAAGATTTATTTAGTTGAACTAATCCAATAATTATGACGGTGACACAACAAATGCATATTATTCAATCCGAGAAATGCCTCAAAACGAGACTCTCTATGAATTATTTGTCACTCCATGTTTTTAGCACAATATTTTATAATGTTAGCATGAAAATTGACGTTAAACTGGTGAGGGGATAAAGAGTCGAATGAAAATCTTACTTTGAAATGGTCTTTCTTACCTTTTTTCAATTCAAAATAATGTGATAAAAAAAAAAAAGTGAACCTGATACATCAATGGTGCGATTAAAGTTGGTGATGGAGTTCTGATGTGTAGCCTCACTCTCCAAATCCTCTAACCCTAACGCCCAAGTCACTACCAATTCACTAGTTTGCTGGTTCGTTGTTGATTCGGATTGTAACCTACTTCAAGCAAAAGATAGCGAACTAGAAAAAGATTCAACCATTAAATTAAACACTAGTCGTCGTGGCCACCAACACATGTTGATCTCAAATCAGTAAAACACAACAAATTTATACCAAAAATTCTTTTAAGACACATAATTCGTTTATAACTGTTGAGAGTTGTCCCACATCAGTGAGGGACAAGGTTTGCTATGTGCTTATATGATCTTGGGCTACTCCTCATATTGCCAATTGATTTTATGGTGGAACCTCAATTTCATCATGGTATCAAAGCAAGGTTGTCCACGTGTGAAGCCCAACGGCCACACGCGCTCCACGTCACCCAGTTGTTGTTCACCTGTAGGCTTGAAAATCTGCCACACGTGCGGAGGCGTGTTGAGAGTTGTCCCATATCGGTGAGGGACAAGGTTTGCTATGTGCTTATATGATCTTAGGCTACTCTCCATATTGTCAATTGATTTTATTGTGGAACCTCAATTTCTTCAATAACAAGATTACAGAAATTGCCTATATACGAACTACAACATAAAACTCATACGTCGCTTCTAAATTACTAGAAAGAAAAGAGAAAAAAAAAAACTACTTGAGGGTTTTGGCGGTTTTATATTAATAATTTTTTACTTCTTATGCACACGTGAGCCTTCTTTTAATTTAATATTTTTTGTAATGTTCACTAACCAAATTTTAAAGAGAATATTTTTCCTTATCACCCCCAAGTGATTAACACAAATTTCAAAATTTAAATTCACTCAATGTTAATAAGTAGGGTGATCAATACCACCATTTGGAGAGATTTTTCAGTGTGCCCTGAACATGAGCACATATGACATATGTCGTTATACAAGTGAAGGGACACTTGGAAAAAAAAAACTTTCCTCCACTTGTACAATAACATATGGCGTACCACTCGTGTTTTAAACACAATGAAAAATCTCTGCACCACTTTTAGTTATATTATTTTTCACTTGTAATTAGTAAAAGCTTTAAGTTAGATTCTGAATGAAAAAATTACAAGACTCAAACATGAAGTTGAATATGGATAAACATTCTAACCGACCAATCTCAACATATGCTGACATATTTTGAGAGAGTACTCACAAGTCACAACCAGCAATATATAACCACGAATCCATATCAACCAAAAATTGGCATAACACGAATGAGATGGATTGATTTGATTTTTCTTTTGATGCTGCATTTTCGTATGTATATACTGCGTTAGATGTAAACTAGTAAAGCTACAAATAATGTACCTAAAAGATGTTCGTAATTTCATAATAATTTACCTAAAGTCAGTTTATAGATCCAAAGTTGCCCTAACTCTATTCCTCGTCATGCATGCAAATGCGGTGGCGCATTGTGTGGCTCACTTTTGTCATAATCATCAAGCTATATCTTTTTGAGACAATGTCAGTCTTCCATGATTAATGAGTTGTTTATTTGATGATTATATCAGAACGTGATCGGTTTTGTTTCTAGCATTGGGTCACTCTTTTTCTTCCCTTGGGGGTTTTCCCAGATGGTTTGCCTGGGGTGAGGTTTTTTCCATGCCACTTTCTTTTTCATGGTCTCTATGGATTGGTTTCTTTGGTATATTATGAATGAAATCATTTATTACCTTTGAAAAAGAACGAGAACTAGGATTAGTTGGTTGGGTTTAGGTACAGGAAGAGAGCTATATATATCACCCAAAATTGAAATGCACACAACACACGTCAATAGTATAAGGACTCACATGAATCCCAAATGAGTCCCACTTATTATAAATAGTCAATTTATGTAATCCAACCAACAAAACGTATTGTATGGGAAGATGTTTCAATTTTAACCTAGCCAAACCAAATCCGAATTTTTGCACCCAAATTTGAATCGCCTTTTATGTCTTGTTGGCCACAGTTTAGCTTCTTCCCCTAAGAAAGATGGGCTAGTGTTCCACCCCACAAAAAGAACAGTTATCTCGGTTTGAAGTACATATCTCAAATGGTAGTCATATCTGCACATCCATTTTTACCTCTCACACATCATTCGTTAACTTTTATCCTTTGATAATTTTCAATTCATTCAATCCGACAACCGAAAATTAAAAGGCATACGAAAAGTAAAATGGAGTTTGTAGATAGCACTACCCATCTCAAACTATGTATAATGCCAATAAGTGTGATATTATTTTTGGAATTATCCATGAAAAATAATATGTAGCAGGAGAAAAATCAATAAATAAAATAAATTGTGATAATTAAGAAGGTAGGTAGGCAAAACTGGAAGGAGTATGATGAAAATAAATTCTCATTGAATGTTTGTTAGGTATATTAATGAATTGGTCTACTAAATGCCCATAATTAGCTCAACGCAGGAAGCCATTAAAACGGTTTCACTTTGACAATTTGTAGTTGAATGATGTTTTCAAACATTTATAGGATACAACCATATTTTTTGACATCACTATCCCTTATTTTAATGACATACACAGCAACACCATTAAATATCTCCCTACTCTCTCTATGGAGAGTAATTTGCGTAGCACGGATATATTGTCATGACGGTTACGGTAATATCTTGTATCAATAATACGAGATAAGTTAATACATGCCCGTGTAACATTGACACGAGATGCGAGTGTCCTCTATGAGAGATTTTTCCATGTGCTAGGAAACGGTCCGGTGCACCAAGTGTCATAATACAAGTGATTAGAATTTTTTTTTTTTTCAATTTTCCAACCACTTGTATTATGATACTTAGTGTACCGAGTCGTGTTTCTAGCACACTAAAAATTTTCTCGTGCTCTAAATATGATGACGTAGAAAAGAAAAGAAAAAACTAGTATGTGCCCTATTCATGTGATTTAATGCAGAGGATGACCAACGTATTGAAACACTTTTAGTCTCAATCTGAGGTTAATGAGTTTCCTTAATTAAGTAGGTCCTCACTACATTTTCGTAGGTGATATACAGAAATTATACATTTTATGTAGCCTATACTTTATGTTTGTGCTTGTATCATGGGTTATTCACGAATACGTACATGATATACACATACGCCAACTAATCGACCGGACATGTTGCCAACCGCCACGGGGTGTGTTGATGGTCGACCGCTTGACTCTCGTATACAAAAGCCGAATAGTTAGTCGTACTCTACATGACTGACTCAATTATGGTACGTCTTGAGAGTAACTTCACCGGTGCTTATTGTTTTGGGGATAGACAACCTAATACACTCCCCCCTCTTAGAACACTCCAGCTCACTTGGGCAATTGGGCTCAAGGCGAGCTCGATGGAGAAGTCAGTCAATAGTAGCACAGCCCAGCGCCTTGCCTATGTGATGCAAGTTGACGTCAGCTACAATTTAAATAATTATAAACATTATAAAAATTGTAAAAAAACTAATTAAAAATATAAAAAATAATTTTTTTTTTTTATAAATATTTAACCATATTCTTCCACTTTACACTACATTTCAATATTTTTAAATACTTTCAACCAATTTTTTTATTATTATCCGAAATTAAAATTTAAAGTCATCTTTTATTATTTTATAAAATAAAAAATACTAGTATTTTTGTAAGATCCCACATCGTCCGGGGGAGAGGAGGTGATCTGCCTTATATGTACATGTCCACCCTATAGTAAGACACATTTTGGGTGGAAACCCAAGAACAAATCCCCTATAGTAAGACGCGTTTTGGGTGGAAACCCAAGAACAAATACGTGAGGGTGTGGCCCAAAGCAAACAATATCTTACCCTCACGGATTTGTTCTTGTGTTTCCACCCAAAACGCGTCTAACTATAGGGAGCTGGACATGTACATATAAGGCACATCACCTCTTCTCCCCAGATGATGTGGGATCTTACAATTTTAATATGAATTGTCTGGGTTATTCAGTTTAGGAGTAGATATGTACTTGGATAGTTATTGTTTACTGAAAACAATTACTATTTATTTAAGGGAATTGAGTTGCTTATTGCCTATAGAGGCCTTACTACAATGAAAGTGCTCTGATATATGATATACATACAGATATACATACAGGTAGATGAGGATTGATGAGGATTGATGAGGATTACTTGGATAAATATAAGAAGCTAGAGAGGACAGTCAGGAAGAGAAGGGTGTGTATTTAATAGGGCATGAATGCTAGCATGAGCAAAGTATAGGTCTAACCTGAATTTGTACGTCTTGAGTCTCTTTCCCCTTAATTTATTTTGGGAATAGTTTTCTCTGCCATTTTTTCCTTTCTGGATTAAAATCAGTAGCATCAAATTAAGAAGGGGCGCCATAGTAGGTGAGAAACTAATGCTACTTTGCTTTCAAAACAATAAAATTAATAAATAAATATAAATAAAATGATGGTGTTCTTCCTATTAAAGGGTCAAAAACATGTGTAAGATCCCACCTCGCTTAGGGAGTGGATCCTGTAAGCCTTATATGTACATTTCCACCTCCAATTAGCACGAGGCCTTTTGGGAACTCACTGGCTTCGGATTCCGTAGGAATTCCGAAGTTAAGCGAGTTCGCGCGAGAGCAATCCCAGGAAGGGTGACCCACTGGGAAGTTCTGCTTATGTGAGTTCTCAAAAACAAAATCGTAAGGGCATGGTCGGGGCCCAAAGAAGACAATATCGTGCTATAGAAACTGTGAGGGCGTGGTCGAGGCACAAAGAGGACAATATCGTGCTACAGCAGAGTCGGGCCCGGGAAGTGGTCGAGCCCAGGCCAGGATGTGACACATGTGTTAATATTGGGGAGGGATTTTTCAATGCCTGGAACACATTATGGTATACTAAGTGTAATAATACAATTGGTTCGAAACTTAGAGAAAGAAAAAATTCCAACCACCTAGATTATGACACTTAGTAACTTAGTGTAGCAGGCCGTGTTATCAGCATACTAAAAAATTTCTCAATATTGTGGTGCAAAACACTTGACTTCAAATTTTGGTTGGGAATTTGGTGTTGTGTGTTTAATTAGTTGGAATGCCCGGGAACTTAGGTATTAAATATCGATGATATCGGAAATATCGGTAGTCCAAAAACACGGAAATTTCGATGGAAATATCGGGATATTATCGATATCGATAAAAATTGAATAAAAACCACAGAAATTGTAAGAAAAACTTGGAAATTTTTATTGAAACTTTGCAGGATGCTTATTTAGTCAATTATCTATTAGTTTATCACAAAAAATTGGAAGGAAATGCATTGCATGATGGATTTAACTGATTTAAGTTGATTATATAGTGAGCTGGCAAACATTGTGAGTGTAGAAAATATGTAGTAATTAATGAAAGAAGTTTAAACACACCATAATCATTTATATATAATGAATTAGTACAATATTTTACACTTTATACATTACGTGGTAAGATACATGAGTGACTTAGTACCACATAAAGTTCCTATGAGGTTCAAAATTTTCACTATCTTCATCATCTCCATGTGTAGAGTAAGTGTATTGTGAAGAGTAGTCATCAAATGATAAATCCCCAAAATAGTTTTGCATGTAATTGTTAACATGCCACCCATATGGATCCGAGATTGGTTGACGTTGTCCATAAGCAAAATCATTTGAAGATTGAGTCTCAGATTCTTTCTATGAGTCGCTCGATTCCATCCCAACAGGAATGAGATATGAAGGGTTCGGGATTACCAAACAAATGGGATTTGGAAACCAATCCCATATCGAAAATTTTGGTATTTTTCGGGATGAGATTCCCGAACTTCGGGATGGTTTTGGTTTGGGATTTTTCGGTTTGGGTTTGGGATTTTTTCGGTTTAGTTTGGGATTTTCGGGAATTTTTTCCAGCCCTACATGTAAGTGACCAAATAAAAAATAGAAAAATTAAAAACCACATGTCATTGACTAAGTAATTAATTGACACAATTTAAAATATAATACCACAAAAAATTTGGAATATGTGCAAATTTGTTTCTTGCAAAAAGAATTCAAAACAAAACCATATATATAAATATTTTAGCATATTTTCACAAAAACATAAGTGATATGGTGATTAAGGACTTGAAGAAGTCAAATGGGAGGGGTTCGAATCCCTCTACGCCCAAAATTAAGACTTTTAAGAAATTTTCAAGTATTTTTTGGTTTCATAACGTGATATTATCGATAATATCACGATATATTAACGATAATATGAAGATAAGTCACGAAATATCGTCGGACCAAAAAAACGATAATATCGCCGATATTTTAGATATTTTGGTCCATTGTGATGATGTCAAACTCAACAAGGAACCTTAAAACTCATTAGATTCCTTACAATTTAGATAGAAAAAGAAAACAAAACACAAATTATGCCTTTTACTTTGATGAAATACACACAGAGTTGCCCCCACAAATATAATATTATAATGAACAAATCAGCTTGATTGTAAGAGGCTTGTAGCTTAAGTAATTGTACGCGTTTATCTCTGCATTCGAGATTCTGTGTTCAAATCTCCACTCTTCAAGTATTAGATAGAAAATAATCAACGTGCTCATTTTGCAGTCTGAATATATGTACATATAGTATGAAGAACCAGTAGATTTCATAGCCGATGTTTTGCTTGATGATGGGCCTAATGTTTAATTTATCTATTTTAGTGCGTGGCACTCTTTTTTATAAATCATGTTGAAAGCCCCATAAAGTTTTAACGAAACATATACACCATATCCTATTGTATGGGATAATGACTCACATGAAATAGATTCATTGCTCTCGTGATAGTCCGATTTAATAATGCAATGTTAAGGTTTTCTACACATAATTCATTGTATTACTAGATCGTGAAGCTACGATTTCGATGAACTCATTTTATGTAAGTTGTTGTGTGTGGATATTTTTTCATCAATCCATATGGTACTCATTTTCAATTAAAAAAGAAAAGAGTTTAAGGCTTTGATTCGATCGCAGGGAAGTTGAAAAAACCACCACCACGTTTGGTAAATAGGACTAAAAGAAAATTGTAAAAATAGTTTAGGAGGAAGTAAGTAGTATTTTTCTTGTGGCGGTGGCAACTGTAAAGCAACCTCACTTAAGGTTCATTAAATCAGATTTTAATTCTTCTAAAATTAAAGTGCATTTACTGCAGCTGATTAGGACATTATGTAATGGCACTGATCTTCTAATGTAGGTGCTTCAGAATCATGTTTTAGGTGTGTAGGTTGATGCTTGAATTAGAATCCATTTCCTAGATAAAATGGCATTATGAAAACAGATACTCGCTTGCAGACATAGTCAGGTTGGCTAAAGCAATATGCTCAACTCTCTGCATTAAAATTCGAAGTCTCTCTCGATTTAAATATATTAAAATATCGCTCGAGTCAATAAAGAACATAAATTTGGTTTTCTTTGCTAACAGAGGATATGCTAAAATCCATTAAAGTTGCTGCCAGGTTTGCAAAATATGCAAGATATAAAACGTTTCCTCTTTTTGGCAAACCACTGTGATCCAACAGCCATGCATATATAGCAGACTGCCAATAGCTTGCCACAGAAGCAACATTAATACAGAAACCAAATTTCATAAAACTTGTACCGTATCACGGATTTAATATTAGCCCTGTTTACAAAATTAGGGCAGGATTCAATGAACTTCAGCAAACTAATACATGAAATTCAAAAAACACTGCGAATGGTTGGTTTGCTTCGCTCCCTACACCCGATTTCAAATCTTCTTTCTTGTGGTTTATATGAATTTAATGTAAATTATTTATCGTCTGCTAAAAAAAAATTCAATAATATTGACACACACTGACCGGAATTGAGGATTGTTGGCCGTCACCTCTCTCTCCTGCCTCCATTTTTTGGGTGTCGTCGGCCAACACACTTTGACTTCGGTCGGGACGTGTCAAACATACAAGCAAATCAAAATTTGGAAAAACTAATGAAGGCATAAACTGATAGAAGTCTTGTAAAATTATGCTAGAAAAGCAACCAACCTTTTGAATGTACATATACTCTTCTATAGGAACTAACGGATCTAATTCTTCAAAGAAAAAAGACTAGTTGTAGAATATCATATACAAAAATCATATCAAGCATGATGAACAATTCATCTCTTCCTCTCAGTTTGATCTGTTGAGATCGATCCGAGGTTTCTTCACCATTGGCAGCGGAACAACCGAATTGCACCTAGGACATTGAGGGTTATTTCTCATAATCAACACATAAGATAGGCAACCAGGACACCCTGCTGCAAATGGTGATGCATATTGCTTGTCCTCACTGTCTGCCTCCTGAGTTTCTTTGATGGATGACGACGACGATGAGTAAGTTGGCGAAGATGACTTCAACATGGACGAAGATCGCCTCTTGATCGGTTCCTTCTCTGCTCGTTCGAGGGCGGATTTTACCTTGTCCAAAGTGCACAGGCTCTGGTTACTGCATGAGGGTGGTGGTGATGATGAAACCAGTTTCAAATCAAGGTTAGTGCTGGTATCATCAAAGAGATTTAGCGGGATTTTCGACGACGGCGATGGAGGGAAGTTCAAATCTTGCATCTTTGGAACTGTTGGATTGGTTTGCTTGTTTTGATATGAGATTGAATGTGAATTTTGGGCACTGCACCTTTGAAGATACACTTTCCCTGACTGCAAACAATCAATATAATATATATTGAGTACAGAAATAAATAATAATAAAAAGGTGAGTTGAATATTTACAATTAATCAATTTATGGACATAAACATATAGCTTTTAAAGAATTTACAGTGGGATTAGAACTTGCAGAGCATTGAAGAACATCATCAAAATAATTGATTAAATACAGAAGTATATCCTCATGATATTAATTACACCCTTTAATATTCATTAAAACTATGGAAAGATTGTAAATTTAATAAACACCAAAAGGTTCTGTGCAACTGCAGAGGAAATTATATGCCAATAATGAAAGAGAAAATACTGTTGTATTGAATTTTATAAGGAAGAACAAAAAAAAAATGTTAAATTGCAGAAAGTTGCAACTTTCTCAGCAACCAAACAGACATTTCCAAATCAATGAATTAAGCAAAAGAAAACACATTATCGCATACAGACAATATCAGTTAAAACTCGTGAAAGAAACAGAATTGAATGTCATGAAACCAGAATTCAAAGCAATCTGATCGAAAACAAGAACACAACAATACAAAACCACATCAAAATCAAGTTCCCAAGCCTTATCCACTAAGAAATGTAAAATAATTTTCCCGGAAAAATAATGGAACACACTGTTTGATTAATTCTCGGGAAACAAACATGACCCAGATGAGAAAATCGACCAACCTTCAAGTCCAAGCGCTTTTCCCAGCCATTGGGGACCTGTAAGTCGAGGTCCAGTTCCTGGGAGTCGTTGGGAAGCGTGGAAGGAGACGACCCACTACCACCAAGCAAGTCTCTTGTAATCAGAGCCGTTGATTTCTCACCACTAGAACCACTCCCAACGCTCAGATGCTGATCGTCACTGTACCCACTTAGAACTCGAAGCAGAGAGCTCACCTCAGCAGCCATTACTGGGGATTCACAGAGCTTCTTCTTTTCCTTCTGATGGTTGGGGAGAGGAGAGGGGGGTCTTTGGGATTATATACAGCCCAACTATATATGGTAGTAAATATAGCCCGTTATGTAATATTTAAAAAATAAATTGAAAATACATTTATGTTATTTCTTGATTGCTAATTTTATTAGCTATATTAATATTAGTTTGAATTTGAATTAAGGTACTAATAAATCTAATTGAATTTGATTAATTGCTTCATTTAATGTTTGGGATATTAATTGATGGGGTTGTGGGATGGGTGGGAGGAGAATTCAAGAAAAGGAGGCACCTAAAGTTATGGTAGCATTAAATGCTTTTGGAAAACTAAATTTTTAAAGGTTTGTTTGAGATTGGTTCCGTAGGAAGTATTTTTGTTAATAAACGTTCACGATAGAAGTGTTTTTATTAAGAGCACGTTGAAATTTTTATATGAAATTCTAATGTATTCAGAAATTTTTTTTGGAAGTTCTTGAAAAAAAATACTTGGATGTACTTTTTGAAAAAGCATTTTAAAGTGCGTGATGAAGCATCTGATATGTGCTTCTTCGATAAACGTTTCTATGACCTAAAGTTGCTAAGCAAACGGGAGGGAAGGATATAATTCCGAACTCCTAACTTTTTATGCCAAACACCAACTGATGGTCATTGACAACCGAGACATCAAAATTGATAGTGAGAGCACTGAATTTAGGAGCATTCCATTTGATAGTTTGGGATGTATTTGATGATCAGTAGAACAGGAGTTCGTAGGCCTCATATATTTACAACAAAGAACACTTGCCAACGCTATTTGCAATTTCCAGCTCATTCATCGGGTGACAGAATCCGATCAAAACCTTTGTCAGTTAACTGTGATGACAAGTCTACATTTTGCTTTGTGTTTAGCTTTCTTTTCGAATGAAGATCCTCTCCGGATCCTCCAATCACATCTGATCATCGTATATCGTACGGTAAAAAATTATTGTAAATTTTTTTATTTAAAATTAAATATAAACAGTACCTGATAAAAACTGACTGCACGATATACGATGAACGGATGTAATTAGAAGATTCATAAAATTCTCACAAAGAAGATTAGGAAAGGATCCTTATTCTTTCTTTTCGTTTGATTCTGACCACGTGAATTAATTAGCAACAGTTGAAATTATATAGATTAAAGTAAATGGTCTGATATTTGTATGACTTTCAGAATGCACTCACAGTACAAGATTGAATTGAATGATCACAATTTGGCTAGGCACAATAAGATGGAAAAAGATTCTCTCCTAAGTAAATGGTGGAGATCCTCATGACCACACAATATGAGCAGTTAGATTTTGATCCAACGGTTATAATTATTATAACTTTAAAGGGACCACTCTGTTTGTAACCGTTGGATCAAAATCCAACGGTCCGTATTGTGTGGTCATGAGGATCCCCACCATTTGCTTAGGAGAGAATCATTTTCCCAATAAGATATCGATCTCATTGCAACTGTATGTCATCCTCATCATTCATGTGACACAAACCTAATACCGTCTTAATTTAATAGAGCTTTTGCTTACTTCCAATCAAAGAAACCATGAATCGATATTGAAAGAAACGAGCATGAGATAAACAACTTCACGTAGTTATCCATACCTGAATCTTTAGGCATGCTATACCCAAAATCAATGTGAGACCCACTTGATTTTTCAGCATTGATTGTTAGTAACGAATGATATGACATGAATGAAAATGATATCATCCCTTTTAAATCCATTCTTTTGAAATAAACATGTCCTAGATATATACAACTAGATCAAAGGTTAGTTTGTGTTTGCAAGTGGTCATTTACCACAGTGATATAAAAGTATTGAGTCTTTGTATGACAGCATGAGTTCAAACCCGTCGGTGGTTAATCTAACTCTTAATCCAAATTGACAAAAAAAAAAAAAAAAGTCGTTAGTTTGTGTTTTGTATTCACGTTAAGATTTGTGTTTGTGCATGTATTTGACATATTGTTGAATTATTTTATTCGACGGTGAAACGATAGCGGTTTATTAGAACCTTAACAAAAGGTAAAAACTTCAAAGATGGCATATTGGATTTAAATCTGACGGGCGCTCAAAGTTGTAATAACAGTATATAACTTTAATATCATATTATATATATATATATATATATATATATATATATTATGTTATTGTATTTTGGATAATACTTTGGGTCCTCACCAGTAAGGACCTAATATACTGACATTACCATGAAAGCCAATCAAATCAAGCCATCTGTCATTGAAAACTCTCTCCATACTTATAACCAAGCAACCAACTTTAACCTCGCACCTATAACCAAACAGTTCCTCTCTCCTCAGTCCCATGCCGCAGATCTCATCCATGTCCCTCTCGTTACGCCAAATTAAACCCGAATTTCTCCATCAAACTCTCTCCTCCGACGAACCCAACCCTGCCTACCCATACCCAACTCTCTCCTTTGCCATGGCAGCAGCTATGCACCTGCTCAATTACTGGTAGCAAGTCGCCGCTTTCTCTCCTTCCTGCCATGGTTGTATCGGGAAAAAGATAATGGATTGGGGGCGGGTTCGACGGAGGAGAAAGGAAGGAGGAGGAGACGTGGATGTGGTCGACGGAACGGGGGTAAGTCGACGGAGGCAGAGGTTGGAGGAGTTGAAGATTTGCCCAAATCTCCATTGCAGAATCTATGGGCAAATTGGAGGTGTTTGGTTATGAAGATGGTAATAATCTGAGATAGAATAAAATGGATAAGTGTCTTTGTTTTTTTTAGGCAACTTTAACGAAAAGCTTTCAATACTGTTCATTTTAATGAAAAATCACATTTTTACACTAAAAAGTCAATCATGATATTATTCACTTTACCCTTTATTTTGTCCTTATAGTTAAAATTCAAAGTTTTCAAACCATTTTCATTAGTTTTCTTTTTTTTATTGGTGGTCAGTAATATTGGACACTGACTAGTCAGTGTCCAAGTATTGTACTTATATTTTGACATTTAACTTTATATTTACTACTATTCTTCTGGCTGGAGAAGTCGCACAATTATTAAAGATGAAGCATGCAGTTTTCGATGCCAACATTAATATGGGGAAGCCCCTTGAGATGACCAAACCATGACAATATTTATATGCCTATACAAAAAAAAAAAAAGGAAAAATAAACTCAAATACAGATAAGAAGAGGGGGATGACTTTTATGACACAGCTGCACCATTACGATGACATTGTGTGTTAATAAGATAAAAATATGGCCAAATTTTTGTCACATGCCCTTCTTTCATTCTCGAATATAAGATAACAGAAGATAGTCAAGACTCTTTTTGGTGTGTGATGGCTTTCATAATTGCTTTAGGGCGACATTCAATGGTCAAATTCGATGCCTCCTCCGAAAATATGGAATTGGATTATCTTCGAAGCAAAGCCTTGGATCCTCTTGATCCACTAATACGGACCGTTGGATTTAATTCAACGGTTACAATTATTATAACTTTTAGAAAGGCTCCCATATTTATAGCTGTTGGATCAAAATCCAACCGCCCATGTTATTGGATCAGGAGGATCTCGAGGATTTATCTTGAAGAGGATCCAATTCCCGAAAATATACTGCTATTTTCAGAAAACAACATTGCTCTTCCCATTTATTTTAATTTTCACTTTAATCAATTGAAAGTTTGATACATGACCTATCTTAACATGAAACGGGATGACAATTTTATCGGCGACATTCGATGTCCGTGGTTACTGTTTGTTTGAAAAAAAAATTGAGTATTGGATTTGTTGGGTACCGAGAGGGTATGACTAAACTGAAACTTTTTGAAGCG
The DNA here is from genome assembly GCA_024362995.1 of Heteromeles arbutifolia. Taxonomy (NCBI): domain Eukaryota; kingdom Viridiplantae; phylum Streptophyta; class Magnoliopsida; order Rosales; family Rosaceae; genus Heteromeles; species Heteromeles arbutifolia. The sequence goes on along the minus strand of JANCRC010000002.1, from coordinate 9,766,947 downwards.
GCTTTGGATATTGGATATTGTTATTGGATTAAGATTAATTATTTTGCAGTCAAAATGGATGTGACTTTTGTGGCCTCAGTTATTGACTGACACGTGTTTATAAACTTAACCTCTTTTTTTTGAACTTTATAATCATAAACTTAATATGTGTTAAACAAGAACTGAGGCAACAGAGAGATCATACTTATTTTAAAGTAAATTGTAGCTATGGTCCCTTAATTTTAACTCAATTGGAGCAATGGTCCCTCAACTAAAAATCCATTACCATTGGTCCCTCAACTTATCAAAACGTGCAGCTATGGTCCCTCAACTAAAAATCCATTACCATTGGTCTCTCAACTTTAATTCAACTGGAGAAATGATCCCTTAACTTTAACCCAATTGTAGCAATGGTCCTTCCGATGTAACTCCTTTTGACAAAATTTTTGACATAGTTGACAAAAAGAACCATAATTATACACTTTGATGAGTTGAGGGACCCTAATTGTATAAATGGTCATTCCAATATAACTTATTTTGACAAAATTTATGAAAATGACTATAGCTACACATTTTGATAAGTTGAGGGACCAATGGTAATAGATTTTTAGTTGATGAACCATTGCTCCAATTTGATTAAAGTTGAGGAACCATTCGTACAATTTACTCTATTTTAAATTTGATTTCATTGGATTGAGCTACCGTACCATAGCGGCCATATTGTCTATTTGCTAAAATGTTACGTGGATTATATATTATTGCACTTGGAACCGGTGATCATTTGGTTCAATGTCTCCGAATTTTTGCGTTATTGAACGAGCTCAAAAATTCAAATTTGATTGACAACAATAAAATATAATAAAATAATATCTCATTTAAGGGTTTGTTGGAGGTGATGTTCTCAGATTTGACTCACTCGCATACCGATATAAATTTGTAATGACTTTAATACTAAATCATGGCCTATTATTGTTTGTTGTGAATAAGTTAACGGTCTATTGGAATAGTTTATTAGTACTATGGTCTAGTGATATTCATTTTCATTTGTAAGTAAGAGATTTTAGGTTTGATTCTCGTCAAATATGAGTTTAAACCATATATTACTAGTTCATGATGAGGCTAAGCCCATATCCTCCCCTTAATGTAGATAATATCACTTATTAAAAAAAATAAAAAATAAAAAGGGTCTATTTTAATAGTTTTGTAAGTATCCTATCATTTGTGAACAAAGAAAACGAAATTTGTCGTTGTGGATGCAAATTTCCGCCTCTTTCTTCTTGGACAAAATTGCACCTACAAAACAATTAACACCTTAGGGTCAAGGCCAGGAGCCTCACGCACCCACAATGAATGAGGGGCTTTGGCCGAAGAACCTTCGATGCCAAGGTTAGAATTTAGAGAGAAAAGTGTTTAGAGAGTTTTTTGGAGTTTTGCAAGAGTGTGAACTTAGCATTTTAGAAGAAATAGGGTCATATATATAGGGAATGGGGTGGCCGGCCCTTAGAGGATTTTGTGTGAAAATGATGATTAATTTGGTGATTAATGGATTAATTAAGAATTAATACATTAATTAGCCTAATTAATCCAATTTATATCGAATGTTTTGAAGGTTATGGAATGAGGATGGATGAGACAAATTTGAACTTGTTACCTATTTTGGGTACTTCTGGTTTGGTTGATGGATGATTCTCCAATGCTCGCATGTAGGAGACCCGATGTACCTCGAGGGTAAATTTGTCATCTTTACCCAAAAATTCACGTGTCGTCTCTTGTTTATTTTTGGCTCCACAAATGCCCCACACCTGTTGGGTTGCTCACAAAAAAAGACAGCAGGTGTAGAGATCCTCTTGCTTTAGGAAACTTAGGACTGCTTCCTATTTTGATGTAGATTCCCTCTTTAATAGGAAATTAGATTCTTCTAGGAAAGGAAAATAAATTTCTCTCAAAACCTATTTAAGTCCGCCTTAAGTGGGTTATTAAATCAACTTTGGAGAGCGATTTATTCTACCCTACAAGAGAGAGATAGCTTAGAGGATATTTGTTCCCCCTCATCCAGCAATCTTCTACATCTTGCCCGTGCAAATGACCGTCTTTTGTTGCTTTATTCGTCTTCTCCATATCGCACCGATGTAAGAAAATTTTAATTTTTCTTGTCTTTTTCTTGGATAGTGCTGTCGCTGGGCAGCCGTCGGGGTGGTGCGGCACGTCGGTTGGTAGGGGCCAGGAGTCAGCTCGGCATGGGCCGATGAGGTGTTGTGGCAGGGACCACTAATTTAGGCTGCTCGGCTTGGCTAGAGCCAAGGGCAGCTTGTGCGGCTGGGGTCGCAGATTGTGGCACTGGGGCACAATGTTAGGCGAGTCGCATGACTCATGTCCTTTGGGCTCTTGAACCTGACACGGGCCAGGCCTGCGATTGGGAAAAATGAAGAGGTCGCGGGCCTCATGGGCTGCTTGAATGCTGGGCATGCAAGCCTCCTGCCTGCTAATCCGAGAGAAAAACCAGTCTGGGTTGAGCTCCCCTGCTGAGTACCGTGAACGGCGTTGGCTGCTTAGTTCTCTTTGCGGGAAAAAATGTGGGCTGCTCCCGAGAGATGAGATGAATAGGATCAAGGTGGATGCATTAGCTCGCCCAACCACTATTGTGGATCCCGTTGCTTGCGAAGGTTCGCCAGCTGCGCCCAGGCTTGTGATTGACTTGACTTTTTCCATGGGGACGAAAGATGGGGTTGCTAGATCTGAGCCAGTGACGCCTGTCATGCCAAAGATGGCTAGTTCAATTGCTGATAGGGTTGCTCAGCGTAGAGGTCATGTCATGCCCCTAGTGCTGAAGTCTATACCAAGACATTCGTTGGGAGCTAAGTCTGGTTCACCTTTAGAAAGTCTTGGTATTATGAAGAGCGATAAGGTGGACTCTGCTGCTGAAGTGGCGCCAAGGCCCACTCCTTCTGCTGCTAAGACTGAATCGCCTGCTGGGAAGAAGGAGACTGCTCGCGTGGGCAACTGTGAGAAATCCACTAAGCCTGCTTCTGAGGAAGCTGCTGAGATCTGTGCGCTTTTGAAACTAAATCTGCTTGAAGACATGGATGTTTATGCCAAGTTTTTCGATGACATCAAAATGTTTGTTGACCCTAGTTCCTTTGTGAAGCATACGATCGAGTATAGGAAAATTGCTCTGCTAGCCATGATGCAGAAAACGGAGATTCTGGCAGCCAAGTCTATGTTCCTTGATCAAGAGGATACCAAGGCTGCCAAGGAGGTGGCAAAGGCTGTGGCAGCTGAAGCTTATTCTTCTGTCGAGAAGATCAAGAGGTTGGAATCTGAACTCGTCGCTTTGAAGGGGTCTAATATCTCTGCCCCACTTCTCTCAGATTCAAGATCTTTAGCATGTCATTTTTTTAGCTTTGTTCCGCTGTTTATGTAAATGATGAAGAGTTGATTGCTGCTTATAACCAAGTGATCCACTTCAAGAAAGTTGTTGATAGGCTTGAACCCCAAGTGTTGGAACTCTAAGGTGCACTGAAGATCAATGAAAGTTTGAAGAAAGAAGTGGATGAGCAGCAACGCTTTTGTGTTGGTCTGCTCGAGGAAATCAGGTAGTTGAAAGGTAAGAAGGCTAGGCTCGAGGCTTCGCTTGTTCAGAGTGAGGCCAATTTCTACAAGCTGGGTTATGTAGATCATCTCTTTGGTAGGCCGTCTGACTTTGAGTTTGCTATGAGAGACTTCGAAACTTTCTCTATTTCTTTGCTTGCCTTTACGTTTAAGGCCTCTATTGGTGAAGTTGTTGGAAAAGTTGATGTCCAGGCTGAGGAAGCCGAGGGTGAAGCGCTGGATGATGCCGCTGCTAAGAGCGTCGCGGCTGCTGAAAGTGTGGCGACCGAGTAGTCGTGGGATGTCCAAGCTGCTGAAGTGTAGTATTCTAGGTAGCCTTTAGGATTGTCTATGTTTTTCCTTGTAGCTCTTGTTTTGCTTGAACTCCTTCACCCTTTTGCTAATTCTTTATAAACATGTTTCCTTCACCTTTCTTCATCTTCACTTATTTTTTTCATGCCCTAACCTTTAGACTTTATAGACCAGTGGCCGGCGTGCTACTTTTCTATAAGTAGACAGGTCCGCGTAGCCTATGCAGCCGTAGGTGTTGGTGTAGAACTTTGCAAAGTTGTTAGCCATAGGGTTGGCAGTCGGATGCCTTACTTACAAAAGCAGACAAGTTCGCGTAACCACTAGGCTGTTAACCTTAGCTTTTTCCAATTCCGTAGATTGCGTAGCAAGTATCACAACACTTTAGGAGTTGGTGTAGGTTGTTCCGCGCTTAGCAAAGGTGAAGTTTATCGACTACATAGCATGTCGGCAGTGAATAATGCTTCGTATATGCAAGCTAGCTTGTTTAACCTTTCATAAGAATGTGCAGTTGTATAAGTCCAGCGCGACTTTACTGCTCGAAGGGCAAGCAGTATGCAGTCTTCCAGAAATCGTAGGCTACCTTAGTGCACTCGATAGCAGCTTTAGGGTTCCGGGGGCAGCCGTCCATGGGGCGTACTGCATAATGTGCTCCCTCCGTCTCTAGTGCCCAGTTTCCCCGGATTAGGCCAAGAGACCCAAAATCCTTCAGTTAGTTAAGCCTTGAAAAAGACCATTGTGGCTACTTCTAGGAATCCCAGTGCAAGCCATCGTGCATCTAGTTATACTAGGGCAGCCCGGCTCATCCACGTTTGGATATTCGGATTATAGAGTTTATCATTTCGTCTTGGAGAGCTGACCTATGTAGGTGTCGGGGAATTGGTTTACCCTCTCGCACTTAAGAGCATGGCTAGTCCCTCGGGGAGCGCAATTCCTGCAATGAGTCCCTAAGAAGGGTGCAGTCTTCTTTTGAAGTGCATGAGGGATCAGTTGTTGTAAGCATGCAGCCGAGCCAAGTTATGATTACTTCTGAATTCCTCATTGAAAAATGAGTGAAACGAACGAGAACTTAACTGTAAGGTAAGAACTGCATAACAACTGGATAGTCCTCGGATTGTGAGGTGGTGCCCGTCGAGTTGCTTGAGTCTTCAGGCTTTGATGTAGCGGGAGGTCACGTATGGTACTTCATCAGATTGTAGGTGTTCCACTATTTTTCGATCTCTTTGTCGTTCATGGTGGCGATAGTGTAATTACTTTTGCCGCCTACTCTGTCGATCTTGTATAGACCTTTCCAGATGGGATTCATCCCTTCAGAGCCTTCTCTGCGGGCAGTGATAAAGGCTTTTCTCAGGGCTAGATCTTTAGAGTTGAATTATGGAGCAAGGGTTGGTTGGGGCTGTGTGACACGTAGCAAGAGATGGTGTTCAACTGCCAATATATGTTGCTCATATATAGAATCTTTTGGGGCGAAGAAGACAAAATTTGCTTTCGAGTATGCCCTTCTAGTGTTCGTCTGCCCTTGGGAAGTCTTTTGGGCCAAGTTGTTGCTGTCGTCATAAAACTTTGCATTTACCAGGGTCTACGCATTTATCGTCGCGCGTTTGGATTAGGCGGAATAGTGCGTCGTGAGGATGACTGCGTGCGTTTGAAGGTAAAACTTGAGCTTCCGGGTTGCAACAACTATCGCCAAAGTTAGCCTTTGAATTTCTGGTAGCATCGAGGAGAGCTTTTAAACTGTGGAATACAAGTAATCAGGCCCCCAGCTCTTCTCGTATGATGGTAAAGCTTATTGCTGCTTCAAATACCGTTAAACATGCGAATAAGTCCTTCGCTGCTTTCGGTTTGGATAATAAGGAGGTGATGTTGGGTACTTCTTCAAGTCCTTGAATATGCATCGACGAGCGTCGTCCCAAAGTACATGCTTCTCTGCCAAAGCGAAAGAGTCTGCCAGAGTTAAATCTTCTTTCACGATTAATTTTTCGAATAACAGATGGTCTGCGTGAAATCCATTTTGGAAGGCTATTCTAGCGATCGAGTCGTTGCATCCAACTATCTTTGCCTTCTCTTCTTTGAACCTCTTCATATAATCGCGAAGCGACTCCTTTGGGTTCTTCTTGACGTTGAACAAATGGTCGATCTTCTTCTTGATCAAGCGATATGATGAATATTCTTTGGTGAAAACCGAAGAAAGTTCATTGAAACTCCGGATAGATTGTGGCGGCAGGGTGTAGAACCAATTTTACGCATCGCCTTGTAGAGTGGTGGCGAATATCTTGCACATGAGATCGTAGTTGTTTTGATAGAGGATCATTGCGCTTCGGTAGTGCTTTAAGTGTTTCTCCAGGTCTGCATCCCTTTTGAAAGATGTGAAATGTGGCATGCTAAACTCCCATGGAGGCTCTGCCTGCTCAATCTTATCTGTGACGGGTGACCTGCTTATGTTGGTCATGTCCCGTCGTAGTGCCTTGTCGATGATCTTGTTGCGTTGGAAATTGTACAATCGCTTGGTCAAGAGTCTCTCTACTTCTTCTTGAATTTGCCTTTGTTGGGGTAGCGGAGCTCTCGGCTACCCCCAGTCGTGACCTGCTGGTCTAGGCTGCTCTTCTATGTGTTTAGCTCAATTATGCCGAGGATGCGGTGCGTGTGGTGCGTTCCTAGCAGGCAAGCGAGTTCTTCATAGGCTGCTGGTTAAACTTGAGCCGGATTGAGTGACTGCTTCTCTCTATCTGTCATGCTGCCTACTTCGATATAAGGTGGATGATGCTCCTTACGGGCTTAGCCGCGAATAAACACTTCGCTTGGAAGATTACTCATGTTGACTATTGGAGTGTGAACTCAACCGTGAATGTATGATCGTTCATGGGCCTAGTCAAGAGTGCACGCTCATCCACGCGCTAAGAGGAGAGTATATGCTATCTCGATGACCCAGTCGGGAGTGTACACTGCCCGAACGCTCGGTTCGTGGCTGGTTGAGTGACTGCTTATCAGGAAGCTGTTGGAGAGGTTCTTTGTCTGCCCTTGTCCTACTTCGGGACACCTTGTCTGGGGTAATTGCGTCTCGATGCGCTACAAGAGCTAGTTCACCAAGGTCGTCTGCTGTGCAAGGGCGCTCGTCAACTTTATGACTTGTCAAGACAAGTGTTGTTCTTCATTTGGGTTAGAAAAGCTTGGAAGGAATGTATCTCCTTGAGCAGTAAAATTGTGGTAGACTCCGGGTGCGAGATTTGTGTTGGGAAATGTCAAATCTGCGGAAAAATGTGATGAAAATGCTCTCGGTTTGATCATCGGTTCGAAAATTTGGAGTCGGGACGGTTGAACTAATTTGGACCAATTTGGGCTGCTTGGAAGGCCGCGAGAGCAAGCTAGGCTGGGCCGTGGGAGCAGGCTGCTCGGCAAGAGCAGGCAGGGCCACGGGAGTGAGCTCATCGGCAGGAGTAGGTTGTTCGGTGCGTGATGCATACAAATGCGAGGCTTGGGCTCGGGCCTGTGCAAGCTTGGATAACATGGCTTGGGCCAAGGTGGAACCTCGTAGTGGTGGTGCCACTCCGCCTGTGACCACATGTAGCCTCGTGGATCTCCGCGGTCCCATTTCTTGAGTATTAGAATTTTCACATGGGAAAATTTCTAAATTTCTAGCCATTATATTTCTCTTTCACGTTTTATCAAAGAATCTTTGCAACTAAAAAATTCTAATAATAAGAACGTATGAAAAATATTCAAATGGACTAGAAAATAGAGAAAAACCTTTTTATGCGAGAGTCTTCTACGAGTATGGATCTCAAACTCTCAATACTCAAACTTTCAATGAAAGCACCAATTTGTGGATGCAAATTTCCGCCTCATTCTTGGTCAAAATTGCACCTACAAAACAATTAACACCTTATGGTCAAGGCCAAGAGCCTCACGCGCCCACAACGAATTGGGGGCTTTGGCCGAAGAACCTCCAATGCCAAGGGTAGAATTTAGAGAGAAAAGTGTTTAGAGAGTTTCTTGGAGTTTTGTAAGAGTGTGGACTTAGCTTTTTAGAAAAAATAGGGTCATATATATAGGGAATGAGGTGGCCGGCCCTTAGAGGATTTTGTGTGAAAATGATGATTAATTTGGTGATTAATGGATTAATTAGGAATTAATCCATTAATTAGCCTAATTAATCCAATTTATATGGAAGGTTTTTGACACACCCCGACCCGGAATGTCCACTAGGACTCCGAATCGAGCTGTGTTGGCCATCACCTGGAAGGTGACGAAGCCATAAAGTGATGATATGGAAAAATGTGAATAAATTTAAACCTAAAGGTACCTAACTATCAGAGTGCGCTGCCGGTGGGTATGGACCCATTTCACACGCGTTATCAGAGCATAAGTAAAGTACAGTAGTGTGGGTAAAGATCATACCCTCAGAAGTAGCCACCTGAACTGAGATATGCCACGAGTCATTGTCGATAAAATAACTATGCTACTAGAATCCTGAAGGGGCGCAAAACAAAAAGCGTGAGTGGGCAAAAACAAAGTTTTACAAAATCATTTCGATATAAAAGTTGTAACCCCTCTCTGTAAAACAAGTATACTTCCCAGAAAATATATATACGTACTAATACAGAAAAACCATTAATCAACCAATCTCATCAAATAAGCAATGCCATGCCCGAATGAACCATAACCAATAATCAACATATACCAAATACCATCAAGTAATCAGGTGATATCTCAACTCAAATCATGCCGGCAATATATATATAATAGTCAGCCGGAGTCACCTCTAGTGACCTGTACGGCTGAATCTACGGCTCCTCAATCAAATCCTCAATCCATCTCTCAATCAATCATCAACAATCAATAATCAGTAACCTGCACCCATGACGGAACCACCTAATGTGGTATGTACGTCAAGCTGGGTAAATACGCTCTGTGCTACGATCACGTGAAGGTTGGCGACGAATCGCAAGTCACCTACGAGTCGGAACCACCTAATGTGGTATGTACGACAGGCTGGCACCTGCCTTGGATCCAAGGTGAGCGTACGGTGCGGGAGGTGAACGATCACGTGAAAGCTAAGCCCTCAGGCATGCACAACCCCGATGTGCAGGTAATGAGCCATATAACAATCTTATCGATATCACCTCAATCATCACATCACACACATACTTACCTGACTTACCTAGCGCCCGCGGTGCATCAATGTATATTCACACAAATATATATAAAAATATAACTATGGCATTCGACATGGCATTCATTTCATAAAAACATTTTAAAACGCATTTCTGGGAAATCAATCAATTTTATATATATATATTGAAAACCAAAAGCCCACTCACCTGGAGTTCGCCCTACAACTCCCTAGCACAACCCATCAAGGCGTCATGACGATCGGCGCCTGTGGCCAAGGCCAATTCGGTCGGCAAAGCCTCCTATTCTAACAAAACCCGTCGGAAACCTTAGGTTTTGGGTGTTCTTGATTCGTCCTCAAATCAACTCCACCGTCCTAACCAATGCTTGGGCTTTGTTCTAGGCCTTAAGAGGATGCCATGGGTGGTGGCAATTGGAAGAAATTGCTTCAAACATAGGAGAATTTTGAACATGAAGCTCGCGGCACCCGTGGCTATGTTCATCCAAACTCACACCTAATCTCCTCAAATTTGATATGGAAATGATAGAGGGAAGGCATATAAGATGATTGGGAGTGGTTGTTTGGCTCAATTCATCGGAAAAATGAGTGAAAAACGTCGAAATTTGGGTGTGGGTGCCGCGGGTCGAAACTGGTCGCGGGTGAAGACCCGTTTTCTTCCTTCTCTCCTCCGCTTCTCGCCCTCTCTCCTTTCCTCCTTCTCTGTTCCGATTGGCCGGTCTCCTCTCTCTCTTCTCCCCATTCGCCAGTCTCTCTCCCTTTCTCTCCCGGAGCTCCTGCTTTCCTCTGGTTGGGCAGTTTGCCCAATCTCTTCCTCTTTTTCTTCCACCAGCCACGCGCACGCACACACACACGTGATCTCCTTCCTTCTCATCCCAGCCATCCATTTATTTCTATATTAAATCTGGGCCGTCCACGTGGCACACCAAATTTAGCTCCAAAAATATGGGGCTTTCTAGAAATTAATTAATTTACTAGAATACCCCCAACTTTAAACGTTAATAACTTCTTCGATATAGCTCCAAATCACGAACCGTTTGCGCCCACGCGTCTGTAGCGACGAGTACTACGAGAATATGCTAAGGAAGAAATTATTAGGTGATACGACACCGTAAATAACCTCAGTCGAAACACGTGCCTCGAAGGGCAATTTCGTAAAATCACTTAATAAATTATAAAATCAATATTTTCCGGGACGGGCTGTCACAGTTTTGAAGGTTATGGAATGAGGATGGATGAGACAAATTTGAACTTGTTACCTATTTTGGGTACTCCTGGTTTGGTTGATGGATGATTCTCCACTCCTCGCGTGTAAGAGATCCGGTGTGCCTCGAGGGTAAATTTGTCATCTTCACCCAAAAATCCACGTGCTGTCTCTTGTTTATTTTTGGGTCCACAATCGTGTGAGGGTGTGGGTCTGTAAAGGGTTAAAGGAAAATGAGACTTTGGATGCGGTCCCTAGCTATGAATATTCTTTGACCAAAACCTTGTTGGTTTTCAATTTTTGATCTAAGTCCCTGAAATTAATGTGATAATTTATTTCTATATACGTTACTATATTTTTTTAAATTAAAAATTAAAATTTATAGTTGTTTATATTAATGAGATTTTAAATAAAAAAAACCATAATTTGTGGCATTAAAAATATTAAAATATAAGTATACTATTGTGTGTGTGTGTGTGTGTAAACATGGGTACATTCATCAAAATTAACCAAAAAATTATTGTATCAAAACATGGGTACATTCTTCAAAATCAGAAGAAAAAAAAAAGAAAAAAAAAGATATTATGCTTCATAAAATTAGTAAATTTCTTCGATTAAACTTAACATGGATACATTCTCAAATCAAAGAAAAAAGAATGTACCCATATATGTTTAAAAATGGATTAGAAAAAAATTGAATAGATTTTATATAAAAAAAAAAGGTACATTTTACATATAACAAATTGGTATATTTAAGAATGAGTACATTTTAAGATTAAAAATTTGAAAAAAATTACATGAATGGTACATATAATTAGCATGGGTACATTTAGCAAAATTAAAAATGGGTACAAATAAATAAAAAAATATGGGTACAAATACAAATAAAACTTTATGAAATATGGGCACAAAAAGAAATTAATATATGGGTACAAATTAAAACTGAAAAGAAAATTGGACAAATTAAAAAAGGGTTGCAAATTAAAAATAAAATTATATGATAAAAAATTTAGCCATAAATATAAATATACTAATTGTAACATTTTTAACATTAAATGAATATATTTAGAAATAAAAAATATTTTATTATTGAAATAATTAATGATGTTATTAATACCAAGGACCTTGATCAAAAAATGAAAAGGAATAAGGTTTTAATCAAAGGAGTAGCAAAATAAAAAATGAGAACCTAATTTCTCCTAAAGAAAATCAAGTTAATTTTGACCCAAAAAAGTAATAAAATATGAATGAATAAAATATAGTTTTGCATGGCTTTTTATGATGAAAAAATTTAACCCTAAAGTAGTTTTTAAAATTAATTATTTTGAGGACTAAAACATAGTCAAGGGCTATGTCTAGCCCTCCGTGATTGGAGATATTCTCACAATCCTTGCCTCATAATCAGTTTTGAATATGCATGACATGTGAAGTTAGGGGTAGATTTGGTTCGGTTCGGTTCGGTTCGGTTCGGTTCAGTTCGATTTTTTATCAAAATTGGAACCAAACCAAAATTACAATTCAGTTCGATTTTCTTTCGGTTTGTTCGGTTTGGTTTATCTTCGGTTTGGTTTGTTACGGTTCGATTTCTGTTTGGTTCGATTCTTTTAGTGGTTAGAGTGGAGCAAAATGGTTTGTGCAAAAGAAATCTGCAAGGGTAGGCAAACAATACTGAGCATAAGAAATTATGAAATGTTGTATGGCCAATTAGTGTGGATATGCATCGTCAGCCCTATGCTAATCCTTTTTGTAATTTAATCATACAATTGTAACTAGACATCACCTTCATATCCTTTTTGTAACTGAAACGTCTTGTGCAAGAGAAATCTGCATAGTTTTGTAATTGGTCATACAATTGCATATCCACACTATATGCATGAAGGTGATGTACCTGAACTCTGATCCTTTTAGCATACAATTGCATCCTTTTTGTAATGTTATCATCACCTAAAATGAATAGATCTGTGAGCATAGGAACCAAAGTCAAAAGAACTCAAAAAAGTGTCGTTTTAGGGTCAGGGATTATTCGGTTCGTTTTGGTTTTCAAAGCACCGAAATCGAACCGAACCTACCAAAATTGGTTCTGTTCAGTTTTTGAAATTCGGTTTGATTTTTTGCAGTTTTCAGTTTTTCGAACCCACCCCTAGATGAAGTGGTGGACGAAGTGCATCAACCAAAGAGAACAAGAAATTGAGAAAATCTAACTAGAGTCATCACACAAGCGGACAAAATCAACTGTTCACTAATGTGCGAGTGACGTATATAGTTCTTAACCGTTCATTAATGTCTACGGATGATGTTTATTTAACTACATCGGTAATTAACTCAGGTTTACATGAAGACGGTGATTACCAAAACCCTAAACAAGATTGCCCAAGAAAAATTTATTTCTTCTTGCACAAGAAAAAGTAAATTTATTATTCCATGTGGCCGTCCATATGCTCGAGCCAGGAAGCTTCAAAGCTTTGGGCTTCGCGGTGGTTAATGACGACGTTAATTAAGTTGTAGAGATTAGTTGGTTGATAATTTCAAGGCTTGTAACTTAATTACGAGTTAAGTGCGATTAGCTACAGATTGATTGATCCATTTAATGCATTTTGGTTTAATTTAATGAGTTAGGGGAGAAATTCAAAGAACAGGGAGAGAGAGGGCGTGCAAGTAATGATAACATTGAATGCTACGAAATACTGGTAGATATATATCGGCCTCTTTAATTGAGCATAAATTCTTTTTTGTCCCTTTTACTTGAGAAGTTGAATGCCGTTAATTAATAATTATCATGTGTTGCATCAGCCAAAGTATAAAATAAAAGGAGACTCTCTTATAATGAGACTTTTTATGGACTCTTCGTCATTTTATCCTTTTGCATTTGCACAATGTTTTATAATGTTGGCACGGAAATTGTGCAAATATAAGGTGGCAGAGAGTCCATTGAGAGTCTCACTTTTGATAAAGTCTCCTTAACATTTCTTATGTGTTGCAATAAATATTTTTAAATTTAAAACGTAGTTCTTTTGAATTAATATTCAATTTATTTTAAAGAAACTTGTATTGGCAATTCAAAAATTTTATTGTGCACTTCTTATAAGTGTATTTTTATTTCTGAATATAAAAAGTTTGAAATGCTAATAACAATTTCCTATTTTAATATATTGTCATTGTTAATTTCACTTTAATTTTGACGGTATGAGTTAAGTCAGCTGATTGGTGCAGTGTGATTGCCCTATCGAAGTTCGAATCATTGTACCTAAATTATGATACTTTAAGATATATATGGTCTTGTAAATAAAAAAACTCTTGAGAGCTAGTTGTTACGTAGGTACTTGCGGAGTTAATTTTGCATGAATTTTGCATTTAGTTACGATATATTTTAAATAGGTGATAGTTTTGGTAGTTTTAGAAACATTTTTATTTTTAATTTGACAAGTTAAGCATTATTCGAAGCAAGTATTTGGCGTATCGAACTTGGCATTCTACCCGTCAAGGTTTAAATCTGACTAGGTTAACCGATATTTGATATATTGTGATGAGTTCGATATCTATATATGATTAGTTTTGTTGTAACATTGTAAGTCCTCGAAAATATCGTATGGTTTGTCAAACTTTGAATGGACATGAAATGTGACAATAAAGAAAGAAACCATACTACAGTAATGAGCATTGCGTGCATAAAGATAGAAGGTAGACGATTGAATTAAATACTTGAGTTTCGTAATTTTGAGGAAAATATTTATAACCTAAAAGAAAAGAAAAATAAATAAAAAGGAGCGCATTTATCTTGGTCTATGTATTTAGGCGAAGGAAGGTACAAGTATTAAATATGAATTTCAATGCTGCAATTAAATTGGGAAAAATACAATTTCTCAACGAAAACAAAATAATAAAGCAAAAAAAGAAAAAGAAAAAAGAAGGTGAAATACCAAATTGTGGAGTTTGTTCATAGAATCGAAATTAGGAATAAGAGGCCTTTGGGTTTGACAATTAATCCAGCCTACAATTTTGGGCTTTTATTGGGCCATCTGGAAAATATGGGCTACCCGGTGGCTTCAGATTTTGTTGGATTAGGTTATGTACCGCAAGTTTGGATTAGGTTATGGCTTTTATTGGTCCATCTTCAAATATTTGCTTCTACAGTTTATTTTTTAATTTTTTTTTAATTTATAATTTTTATAACAAGCGATATTATCTACACCAAGGGAGATGAGGTGGGCTTAGCCTCACAATGAGCTAGCAATATTGTTGTTCAAATTCGCCTTGGCGAGAATCAAACTTATGACCTTTCACTTACAAATGAAGATGAATACCACTAGACCATAGTATTAAGTGGCAATTTTAGTTTCTATAGTTAAATTACTCTTAAGTAGGCTTGGAATTTGAGCTATGAGCAGCTTTGGTTGATTAAACGCGCAATTAGTGGTGATGATTTGTGCAATTTGATGACTTGTTGAGGTTTAGGTAAGTGAACTTTATATAATGATATAGTGATTTTTATAAATAAAATAAAAAATGACTGAAAATGGTTTGTCAAAACTATTGCTTGGTCATGATTCTGGAAACCCAACTAAAATGAAAGAAAATTCCAACAAGACAATAATAAAAAAATAATACAGGTGCATAGGTTAACCTACCCAATAAAATAAAATAAAATGTACCTTATACACCCACATTTCTTTTCTACAAAGAAAGGAGCTGCATTCCATTGTTGGCCAAAATAAAACATAACTAAAACCAAGTCCTTATTCCATAATGTTCATTGGGAAATGTTATTGCATTCCCAAACAGTCTATTTCATGTTCTCTATTCGTCAAAAATATGCATTTTTTATCAATGTATTTGTGCCTTTAGGAGTTAGGGTTTTGTTCTAAATGTGAAATTGAGATATAATCAAGCGACTACTCGAATGCATTAAGGTAGAACTCCCATTTACATTTTTTTACAAGAAGTGATAGAGATATTTCATGGATAAACAAGAATAGTTACAAAGATTGCCACGTTGATACATTTCTCCAATGACCAGTACATTAAACTGGAGATAATTTGCACAAACAAGCATTAAAGGAGGATCCTCTAAATGGCTACTACAAGGACAAGAACTATCGATGCTCGCACAAGCACAACCAAGAACTATCGATGCTCACACAGGCACAACCAACACAAATCTGCTACAAATACGACATACACAACAGACCTATACTAGGCACACGCAATGTCATCGCCAATGGGCAAGACAACACAAAGCCATCACTCATAAATGAGGCCGCATCATTCGCTAGGTGAGACATCACCTACTAGACGTCGTACAAGCACGAAGACACTAAACCTACACTAATTAGAGAACGAAACCAGTGATTAAATCATCTAAAAAGGATTCCTAGTCAAAAGCACCTGCAACTTAACTGATTCTAGAGAGATCCACAGCTACGACAAGCCAAGCACGGCAGAGTCGTCACAGATCTGTCTAGGTAAGGTGGCGCCACCACAAATTGGTCAAGAATAGTAACTCCACCATAGAAACGAAGCCATAGGAGGTGGATATGAGTCACCAACAACAAAAAAACCAACCCAACCCGCAAATTTAGCTCCAAATCAAGAAAAAACCTTACGAGGGGGACAATTCGCGCTTCGTGGGAGGCTCCATCAAGCCATAATAAAAAAAAATGGTTGCCCACAAAATGGTGGGTGAGAAACGGTGTTGGGCAGCAAAGATTTAGAAGGAAAATGATAAAATGAGACCAAGTCGCGGATGGCGCAGACGAGGTGACACACTCTGACCCAAATAGCCATATAGACTATGAGCCGGACTATGTTGGCCGACAACACCGTGTGACGGTCAAGTCATGAATAAAGTAATTAATGTGTGATAATTAAAATTTTTCGGTTCCATTATACTAAAATCTGGCAGAAGCTCCCCTAAAAATATAACAATACCAAAATTAAGTGAAGATGTAGGTGAAAACATTAAGTTATAGTATTTAATTAAAAATCATGAGTCATAACGCATGACTTAAACATATGTTATGGGTTTGATTAATATTTTATAGGAGCATTAATTACCTAAGGCTCAAACATGGGACTGAATACTGATCAGTACAACGTACCTCATTTATAGTTCACAATTTATCAAAAAAGAACGGGGCAATTTAGAGGAAGAAGTGCACATCTGTCTCCGATTCTTTATTTGTTTTTTTGACAATATATACTGTAGTTTGGCTAAGAAACATATAAACATGTTGTTCGATATATTATTGACGATATCAATGACCAATCTTTCTTGAGGTTTTAACTAACCCATTGAAATGATATAATTTGTTTTCTCCAACTTATTCATTATCCTTTACCCGACATGGTTATTTCCATATACCTGCTGTCCAAGTTCAAAGTTTCCCGAAATGACCACTTTTTCAGTTCTTCCCATCAAGGCAAGTACTCTGGTATTTGAGTTTGTGTGCGAAAGGTAACATGCCACGCACAAATTTTATGATAATTTCTTTGCCTGCATTTCAAACTTATCTGTTGTCGTTTACGATTCACGAGTAAGAGAAAATTAGAGCTTTGGTTCTTGTGCTTTGGCCTAATTGAAGTTAACTCCTTAACTAATTTAAAAGGATCATTGCTCTACATTATGATAAGTTCATGAACTAATACTCACATATTTTTAATTCAAAGACCAAAGCTCTGATTTGACGAAAATTTACCAATATCTCCAATTTGCTCAATAATTTATGAGAAATTACATTATGCCATGGACCATGCTGCCCCATTTGAACTTATATTTTTCAACATAATGCATTCTTTCGGTTGTACTTGTTCTTATATTCTTTAACATGATTTTTTTTCATATCATTAGTTTTTTCCCCTTTTTTTTCTATGAATCTTCAATTATGCGCTTTCGTTTGCCAAAAAAAAAAAGAAGCGATTTGGAAAGATATACAACTATATATTATACAAAATGTAGCCGAGTAAACATTTAAAGCTACAATACTTAATTACAACTCATGATGAATAACCCGTTACTTTAAAGGAAAACTAATGAAAAGAGCTTGAAAACTTTGAGTTTTAACGAAAATGACAAAATAAAGGGTAAAGTGAATAGTACCATGATTGACTTTTTAGTGTAAAAATATGGTTTTTCGTTAAAGTGAACAATACCGGAAGCTTTTCTTTAAAGTTACCTACTTTAAATATAGAGGTATTTGTTGAAACTCCCCCTAAACTTGTAACCTAGTGCCAATTTACCCCCTCAACTATAATTTCAGTCAATTACCCCCCCTAAATTTTTATTTATGGCCAGATTCCCCCTTGCCGTTTAAATTTCTCACAGTTTATCCATGATTCACAGTAAAAATAAGATTTAAAGAGAAAATAAAAAACCACATATCTCTCACTTCCCCTCTTCTACCCGATTGTAACCCTTCTCACCCACCCTAAATCTCAAACCACCAGCCACCCCCAATCTCATATCAAATTCTTCCGCCTACCCCTTCCCTCAAATTCAGCCCTAGTGCCACCCCGCCATAACCCACTCACCCCACAACCTCCAATGGCAGGTCCCAGATTCCCGATTCAAGCTGTGATCCCCCTTCCATTCTCCCTGTGAACCCACCTTCTCGCAGTCCCCTTATCGCCACACCAATAGCTCCTTATTGCTCTCTCTCTCTCTCTCTCTCTCTCTCTCTCTCTCTCTCTGTGACTATTTTCAAAGCCCACCCACGGAACCACAGTCTTCAATGGCATGCCGCAGGTCCCAGTTGCTAATTCAAAAAGGGCAAAAACTGTTTGCTTCTAAATGACGATTTTGCCCTCCAAACTAACGGAATCATGGATGAGATGTGTGATATTTAACGGAAGGTGGGAATTTGGCCATAAGTAAAAGTTTAGGGGGGTAATTGGCTAAAATTTAAGTTTGAGGGGTAAATTGGCAGTAGGTTACAAGTTTAGGGGGGATTTCGACAAATAGGCCTTAAATATATGTCATGGTTTGATAAATATTTGTAGTACCATTACCTAATACTAGGATCCTCGCCGGATCCATTCCCTAGAGATCTCGCAATTGTGTCCGTTTTTCGTATATCGTGCGGTCAGAAATCATTTAAAATTTAAAATTTAAAATTTAAATATAAATAGTACCTAACAAAAATTGATCGCACGATATACGATGACAGACAAGATTACGGGATCCCTACGAAATAGATCCGGCCAGGATTCTAGTTCCATTACCTAAGTGTAAGGCTCAGACATGGTACTAACCAGTACAATGTACCTAGTTTATGGGTTTGTTTTAGTCAAATGTACCTACTTTATAGCTGTTTTTCGTCAACTCCTACTTTAGGGTTCACAACTTATCAAAAAGAAGTATACCTACTGACTACTGTCCAGGCTCAAAATTTCCCCAATGATCACAACAGATTTTGTGCGCGTAAGGTAATATATAGTGCAGTTAAGTTAAGTTATGTTATGAATGTAATGAACTATTGATGTTGTTGATAATATGTCGATGTATCATTTTTACCAACAAAATGTTTTTAAGAACTAAATTAGGCCATGCACCATGCTGCCTCATTTGAACTTATGAAAATATATACTCAAATGTCTGACTTTTTCTTGTAAACATATGTCATAATTAAGGTTGATTAAATCCACTTGATACCCTTGTCAACAATACATTGAGTAAAAAATATACCAATATGTCAACAGGACATGCCACCCAACTCAAGAAATGTTCTGGTCACTTCATTTGACAAATAAACGGCATGGACGATATATTAGTCTCCCATTTGGAACTGAACCGACCAAAGTGAATGTGACATTCGTTAGAATCATTTTGTGAGAAATCAATGGCTACCTATAATATCGAACTCTTCTCAAACTAAAACTCTTTAACTAAATAAAAACTTCCAAGCCCTAGTCTATATCACCCCTCGTCGTGTTCACAATTGAAAAGCTCACATACGGTTGAAAATGAATACTCAAAACCCGTGTACATATATTAAGTGCATGCCACATGGCTCCTACACTTTTCCCACATAATCTACACGTCATGCAAATGATAATATTATTTTTCGGAATGTATTTTTATCATATTAGTTGCGCACGCTGTATTGTCCATCTCTTGGACTTAATGTATTTTTATCGTATTAGTTTTATAATCGAAACTGTTCATTTTAGTAATCAATTTTTAAAGATATTTTTTTTTATTTTATAAAAACTAATTAAATTGAAAATCGTTTATGCATCTATATATATTAAACAAGTCAATGATGTTGATGTTGGTACCAACATATTTATGATGAACTGTCTATTTATTTTATACATATAAATGATTCAATGATCTTTGATTCATTATAAAAATGATCTCTAAATTGGTTAAAAAAATAAACGGTTACATTTTTACAAAATCTATAGTGAGAATAAGTTAGTCATAGGGGTGAATAAGGTGGTACACCCATGAGTACATTCTTTATTTTCATGTTAATTAATTTTGTGGATGATTTGTCTTTTGCTCTCTCCTCTTGGACTTTTGTCTGTTTGAAATTCATAAAAAGTCTTGGTGGTTAGTAGAACTCTTCTAACCAAACAGAAAAGATGTCAATATTAGGTACCAGATGGCCCTAAAAGCCTTATAATGTTAGTTTCCCTAACAAGAGACTTAAAGAGTTAATAATAAATACTAATTTCTTGGATCATTCTCAAATGGTTAGACTTTGCTAGACTACTCTCACTGAATGTTAGATTGCATGGGGCAGGGTTTTGGCACAAAAAAATATTTAATTATCAACTGTCAATTTTATATATATCTGTATACTACTATACTATATTCAGATGCACTAACTAGGGCGGGTGACCTAATCGTAAATATACGACAACATTTTGTCACTATGGCGTTTATAGTTGTCATATCCACACAGAACACTTGCTTCCACTTGCTATTTTGTGTGATAAAACTCGAAAAGATTAACAAAGGGGAACATGCCATTTGATCGACAGGAGGCAATTACACAATTATATGCCTTGATGGGAGAGATTTTCAATGCCCGAAATACAGACACATACGTCATATATCATTATATAAGTAGAGAAACACTTGAAAAAATATGTACCACATATCTTATTTTACATAATATTTTTAGTACTCGATCTCTTATTCACATTCATATAAACTAATAACATAGCTCAAGATTCCTGTGGAGCACAACCTACATTTTATATATATTCTTCAACTGCTTTTGACAAAACCTTTTTTATTCTAGCACCAATGTGCTTTTTAGAAGGTTAAACGTCGCTAGATGTTATGAGATAACGTAATTAATTAAGTACTCTTTTTTAAATTGATTAAATGACGGTGGATGACTATATATATTTTTCAAGTTACGGGTAAAATTTGGTGAGTTACAATATAATTAAAGTTATAGACTTTTGTGCATGAGTTCTTTGCTTAATATATACACACACACACTACATTTGAAAAAAAGCACGAAAAGAAAAGGATGGTATATACACAGAACGAACGAGTCAAACATCAGTGCAAAGTGGGCAGGTCTTATACCTACACTTGAAGTTGAATATCCAATCATGCCGCATGGAACGATCATATATCTTGTATTCTTAATTAACTATTTTAAACAATTAGTTGTGGGAAACGAGCAAACAATAACACGAAAGAGACCAATTCACAATGCATGCATGCATGCTAAAATTGATTTATGCTGGATTCCAAATGTCCAACCCTTGTGCTACATCCTGCCTTCCATATCAGGGATTTTATATTGAAAGATGATAGTAACCTTCGTATTGTTGAGTAGTGTAAAACTATATGTAGTTAATATCTTGCTTTTACTTGGCCATATATTACTTTTTCTGTAACCAAGTGTTTCAGTTCATGGAAATGCCGACGAAATCACATTTCATTGCAGTCAAGATAATCTTATATAAATTGAGGGGCTGCTACGAAACATGTGAAGGAAAAAAATTGTGAAACTTGTCACCATGTAAGCTTGTGCGATTACTTAAACTGTTAGAGAAACTGTTAGGCTGTTAGCATTGTTACCGTAGAGCTGTTATGCACCTGATGTAATAGAAATAGATATAAGGAAGCTTTAACATAGAATGAAAGCACTGAGGTGATCTCAAATTCTCAATACCAGAAGTCTTTTATACTTGTTTCTCTAATTTATCTGATATGTTATTAAGTGGTATTACCAATTCACTCATGTTATAAGACATGTATCTAATTATTAATAATATACATAAGTTCATGAAATATTAATCAAGTCATTCACGTGCAACATAACACATAAATTAATCACATGATGGCCCAAAATCCTTCCTAGATACATCCGACCATTCTAGCTCCAACATCATTTCGCACTTGCAGCCGTTATGCGCATATAGTTAATATCCCAACAATTTATGACATTTATAATATCTTGATATTCCTCTAGATATCTTTGTTTAGATTAATCAATACATCATTAGTCGCTTATTGATTTAATCGAAATTTCTAGTTGTACTTTGTAGTTAAAGGTTAAAAGGAATAACAAACCAAAACTTTAAAACCCTAGCCGCATAGCAAGAGGAAAAACCAAAGAGAGCCATGAGGAACTAAAGTTCCCCTAAAAGCTCTCTACAAATAATCTTATTCTAGTCATTCCTGTCATATCCCGGCCCGGGCTCCACCACATCCCGGACACGCCTCCGGCGTAGCACAATATTGTCCGCTTTGGACCTCAACCACGCCCTCACGGTTTTGTTTATGGGAACTCACACGAGAACTTCCCAATGGGTCACCCATCATGGGATTGCTCTCGCGCGCTACTCGCTTAACTTCGGAGTTCCAATGGAATCCGAAACCAGTAAGCTCCCAAAAGGCTTCGTGCTAGATAGAGATGTGAATATACATATAAGGCTCACATGATCCACTCCCCTGGGCGATGTGGGATCTCACAATCCACCCCCCTTAGGGGCTCAACGTCCTCGTCGGCACACACACGGCCAGGGTTAGGCTCTGATACCAAATTGTCATATCCCGGCCCGGGCTCCACCACATCTCAGGCACGCCTCCATCGTAGCACGATATTGTCTACTTTGGGCCCTAACCACGCCCTCACGATTTTGTTTCTGGGACACGCCTTCGGCGTAGCACAGTATTGTCCGCTTTGGACCTCAACCACGCCCTCACGGTTTTGTTTCTGGGAACTCACACGAGAACTTCCCAGTGGGTCACCCATCATGGGATTGCTCTCGCGCGCTACTCGCTTAACTTCGGAGTTCCAATGGAATCCGAAACCAGTAAGCTCCCAAAAGGTTTCGTGCTAGATATAGATGTGAATATACATATAAGGCTCACATGATCCACTCCCCTGGGCGATGTGGGATCTCACAATCCACCCCCCTTAGGGGCCTAACGTCCTCGTCGGCACACACGGCCAGGGTTAGGCTCTGATACCAAATTGTCACATGCCGGCCCGGGCTCCACCACATCCCAGGCACGCCTCCATCGTAGCACGATACTGTCTACTTTGGGCCCTAACCACGCCCTCACGGTTTTGTTTCTGGGACACGTCTCCGGCGTAGCACAATATTGTCCGTTTTGGACCTCAACCACGCCATCACGGTTTTGTTTATGGGAACTCACACGAGAACTTCCCAGTGGGTCACCCATCATGGGATTGCTCTCGCGCGCTACTCGCTTAACTTCGGAGTTCCAATGGAATTCGAAACCAGTAAGCTCCCAAAAGGCTTCGTGCTAGATAGAGATGTGAATATACATATAAGGCTCACATGATCCACTCCCCTGGGCGATGTGGGATCTCACAATCCACCCCTCTTAGGGGCCCAACGTCCTCGTCGGCACACACACGGCCAGGGTTAGGCTCTGATACCAAATTGTCACATCCTGGCCCGGGCTCCACCACATCCCAGGCACGCCTCCATCGTAGCATGATATTGTCTACTTTGGGCCCTAAACACACCTCCGGCGTAGCACAATATTGTCCGCTTTGGACCTCAACCACGCCCTCACGGTTTTGTTTCTGGGAACTCACACGAGAACTTCCCAGTGGGTCACCCATCATGGGATTGCTCTCGCGCGCTACTCGCTTAACTTCGGAGTTCCAATGGAATCCGAAACCAGTAAGCTCCCAAAAGGCTTCGTGCTAGATATAGATGTGAATATACATATAAGGCTCACATGATCCACTCCCCTGGGCGATGTGGGATCTCACAATCCACCCCCCTTAGGGGCCCAACGTCCTCGTCGGCACACACACGGCCAGGGTTAGGCTCTGATACCAAATTGTCACATGCTGGCCCGGGCTCCACCACATCCCAGGCACGCCTCCATCGTAGCACGATATTGTCTACTTTGGGCCCTAACCACGCCCTCACGGTTTTGTTTCTGGGAACTCACACGAGAACTTCCTAGTGGGTCACCCATCATGGGATTGCTCTCGCGCGCTACTCGCTTAACTTCGGAGTTCCAATGGAATCCGAAGCCAATGAGCTTCCAAAAGGCCTCGCGTTAAATAGAGATGAGAATATACATATAAGGCTCACAAGATCCACTCCCCTGGGTGATGTGGGATCTCTGGAATCCGAAGTCAGTGAGCTCCCAAAAGGCCTCGCGCTAGATAGAGATGAGAATATACATATAAGGCTCATATTATCCATTTCCTTGAGCGATGTGGGATCGCACAATTCCTATGTTAGATTTGTGTTTCCTTGCCATTTTGCAAGGCTTCTTCGATTGCTTTTGCTAGATATAGCTGATATGGTTTAACTCTCAATGATAGATGTGGTTTTTGGTCGGATTAGCGAGTCAAACCATATGAGGTAGATCTAGCCTTGTCAGATCTATGGTAAGTTCGTCCTAATTAGGGTGAGTTGTTCGGAATCTCTTTAGAATGGTCGATGGTGTTGGCCAATTTTACACTGTGAAGGTGGAGAAGAATGTTGATCTTCTCGGCTTTAGTGTACGTTTGTAATAATTATAGAAACTCAAAATAAGAGTGGTTTGTGGTTTGCAATCTTCTTTTTGGCAAATTTTTGTAGTCTCGCTATATAGTATATGTGAGTATGGTGACTCATTATTGCGGGTTTGTTCGTTGTGAGGTCAATCTGGCAATTTACACACCTAAGTACCATAGCTACGCTGTTTGAGTTTGCTAAATCTACTATTAAATGGTGCTTTGAGATTATTAGGTGATTTGGAGCCGCAGTATCCTTCTATGCAGTGTTCAAATAACTATAGCCTTTTTTAAATTTTTTTATATATCACTATAATTTTTTTAGAGTACCTATCTTTCATGCATTAGTTTCTGTAAATCTTCTTTCTTTTTTAAATTCTTGCAACCGTATGATTACTGTTTTGTATTCTCAGATTTTTACTTGCAACATTGCGTGATTATTTGTCAAGGAGGGTACAATATACTCAAGAGGAACATCCTTCCATATTGGGTGCAGGTCTCAGATCATTTCTGTAATTAATTGAACACTTGCTCTAATATTTTAGTTGAATTTATCCAGAAGAAATAGAAATACAACTTGGGGATAAGGTTTTGGAAATATTAGGTCATTTACCTTTTATTGCAACATTGCGACCACCAGATATGCTATATATTTAATAGCAATAACTGGAAATGGAAAGATACCCAACACTCGGAAAGTACACAAAATAAAAAAACCGCACGTCTTATTGGTCAAATCAGATAATAATTTGTTCTACTTCAACTGATCATATTATTTGCCTTGTACAGAGGCAAGAACACCCGCACACAAGTAGATACCTTGCCTCTGTAGGTCGTATACAAAGAAATGATATGTAAAATCTACATCATCGGATGTTTTTAAAAAAAATTTAGCATTTAACATGGTATATACAGCAGCATGAACAAATAAAAGGTTGAAGTAACCAAATACGTAGAACCCAAAAGTCTTGGACATTTGATAATACTCGTGGCAAATGATGTCACTCTTCTAGTTGAAGTGGATTGGTTTGATTAATTGGAGTAAAATAATATTTAACGTTTATATTGTCATTGTTTGAGATAACATTCTCATGAGTGACGATACTGTTGCAACTTTAGGCTCAAGCATACGAATACAGGAGCAGTGACGAGAAATAAGCAATAAATAAATTAGAAAAGATTGTAGATATTTAGTAATCGTCCTGGATTACATCGACTGGCCCCACCTTGAGGCATGAACCTTGAGGGCCTTTGCTCTGTAGACATTCCTGCATCTTCGTCACTATCTCTTCCCTATATATATAGAGTGCTGCATAAATGAATTTCTTATATATACAAGAAAGAAGAACATCATAAGAGTGAGGTGATTCTGGTGCCGTGTGTGTAGGAAAAACGCAGGATCAATCTCCATTGCCGTTAGACTGTTAATTGGATCGACGTGGAGAGACGAGAGATGGGGGGAAAGGGAAGATCACCATGTTGTGATAAGGAGAAAGTGAAGAGGGGTCCTTGGAGCCCTGCTGAGGACTTGAGGCTCATTACTTTCATTCAGAAAAATGGCCATGATAACTGGAGGGCTCTCCCTAAGCGAGCAGGTATAATAATCTCTCTCTCTCTCTCTCTCTCTCTCTCTCTCTCTCCCTCCCTCCCCCTATGATTGGTGACATGGTGATTTTCATATATTTGGCATGCAAGAGAAACTCAAATGGTGTTCAAGGACATAAGTTTACAAATTCTTCATCAAATTTCCCAAAAAAAGGGGACATCTATCGTTTATTTAGACGAAGTATTTTTTTTTTCTCTCGGCTACAATATTTTGGATCAATCATGTAACATCCCTTTTAGAAGAATGATCCTTCAAACTTTATTATGTTTTTGGTTACAACCTGAGATGTCATTGCCTTCATTTTCCTCTTTTTGGTAAATAACTTCAACTTTCTTTCAATGCATTGCATTCTTGATTCTTGCTTTCTTTTTGGCGGGGTTGTTACATGGAAGAAGGCCGTTACAAGTTTTAATGATAGAGTACTTACTTTACGCACGAAAGTGTAAATTGATACTCTCCTTCTCAAGTCCTTCTAAATATTGTTGGATTTTTTTTTTCTTTTTCCTGCGGGGTTATTTGTGAAATAAAGCCAATTACAAGTTTTAATGATAGAGTACTGTTTTACACGCAAAAATTAAAGTCCTCCCAAATGTTGATTTAAAAAAAAAAATAGAGTAATGTCAAGTAGATCAAATTTGTTAACTAGATAATGTATCACTAATAAGAAATAAGTATGTTAATCAATATTTAAATAATAATCCAATCATTAACAATTATTTTATATAACTTATAAAATTTAATCTCCGTAGCATTATTTTTTTAATGAATCCAAATGTTGAATTTAGACAGTGTGTTGACAAGAATTTTGTCAACTAAACAATAAAAAGCAAGGCAAGTTTGAAACGTTTTTAATTTGTTTTAAATTTTTTATTCAACCTCTGAAAATTACTTTTTGGAAGGCCTAACACTAATGATTGCCACCATTTTAATACCTAATCCTCGTTATTGTTTGTCTGCCTAACTAACTGTGATGATCATGGTGTGCATCCTTCTATGAAACTATCACAAGCATTGCAAACCAATACTTGCTTTCTGAAACATGCATATCCTGTTAGAATGTGTCAAATTTTTATGAACTTCATATCCCTAACCTTATATACTTATGAACAAATTATGAAAATCTGCTCTCTATAAATGAGCAAAATGTTATTGACTTAGTTTTATAGTTCAATGCTGATTTTATTAATAAGACTACGTGTTTGTGTTACAGTTACAAACAAAATTTTCTCGCATTTTTGTAGTATGAACACACGAGAACCTTGCTTTTGTCTATTTTTTTTTTTATAAATGCTTTTGTCTATCTTTGCCTTCATCATATTTTGCTAGACTAGAGTGTGGAATGTTGGTCCAAGTCTGAAGAGGCTTCCTAACTTTTGAAAGGGAGAGGCTTCCTAACTTTTTATAATTTGATGTGACTATATATTTATGGTTGGAAAATCTTACCAAATTTTTTTTTTTTTTTTGTGTGTGTGTTTACATAGTTAGGAATTGAGAACAAGTGTGCGACCGTATTAGTCACATCAAATTTCCTTTAAGTCTTTGCATGGCTACCAGATGAAATGTCCCTTTCTCCTCTTTTTATTTCCCACCAACATTTTGTTTGAATAAATTAACACGAACATTGTTTCAGAATATATGCCAATAATATTATTATTAATTTGTCTTGAAGGTTTGCTGAGATGTGGTAAAAGTTGCCGTTTGAGATGGATTAATTACCTTAGGCCTGATGTGAAGCGAGGGAACTTCACTATTGAGGAAGAGGAGTCCATAATCAGGCTACATGAAGCCTTGGGAAACAAGTAATTTCAACATAAATCTCAACTAATATAATTAGTGAATTATTAAGCTATATATTATTACAAATTATTCTTGGCATGATGGTGATATTTCTCTTTTTGATATTGAAGATGCCTTAGGTTGGAAGCCACTCATTACTGATACAAAATAAAATCATATTTTATTATTTATTCTCGATTTAGTAGTATATATTTCTCATCTTAATATTGAAGATGTCTCAAGTTCGAATCCCCTAATCACAAAAATCTTGTGCAGGTGGTCAAAAATTGCAGCACATTTTCCGGGAAGAACGGACAATGAGATTAAGAATGTGTGGAACACTCATCTAAAGAAAAGATTGGGTTACCAAAACTTACCATCCTCTTCCTCGTCATCTTCTTCTACTACTACTACATTATTGTCTGGTGGAAAACCAAGTGTAGGAGGAGGGGAAGAACTAATTGAGCATCAATCTGCTGAAGAAACTAGCATGGCCACCAAAAACATACCTCATGAGCCATGCAGTTTGACAATTCAAGAAAACCCTAATCATCAGGATTCTCCAATGGAATTAACAAATGATCCCAAGGAGTTGACAGGGTTGACCACTTCTTCTTCTAATGTTTCTTCTAATGAATCCAATGGCTTAAGTAGTTCCAGCCAAGTTGTTGGTATGTCAAGGCCAGGTGCAGAAGAGCAGCAAATGGATGATTCAAACGACTTTTCAGGAATTTTTGATTTTCCATTTGAGTCTGACTCTGATTTTTGGGACATGTTTAATGACTTTGAGCCACTCCAGTCAAATATAGTCCAAGTACTTCATGAGGCTGATGAGACTAATTGCCAGAGCTCGGCCTTGGGACAAGTGGAAAATGGGAAGTGGCTTAGTTACTTGGAAAGTGAACTTGGACTTGAAGTAACACCAACAGAGAGTGAGAAGAAGTATGCAACTGAACAACCAGTCTTCCCAGAGGCCTTTGACAAAATGCCAAACCCTACAGAAGCTGACGAGAGCATGGATTACTTTAATTCAAACGTGTCCTTCGCCACACAACAATTCCTCCATTCAAATTAGTGAGATTAATTAATATCAATACGTATTAGCTGAGTCATCCTAACTACAATTTTAAATTTACAAATAGGGTCTTGCTTATGTTATGATGGAATCTTTGATGTAATTTTTCAAAGTTTATGTCAAAACACAGTGTAGGTTGAACAATTAAACATCATTAGTATAGTCCTTTATGAATAAAGTATTCGTCTGGTTATTATAATCTTTTTCAGTAATATGTACGTGAATGTTATTTTTATTTGTTACGTGTACATAATCTAAGAAGAAAAAAAAAATATATATATATATATATAAGTGCAAACAAAAATTCCTTCTCCTTTCATGTGATGATGGTCAAACAAAAATTCTTTCTCCTTTCATGTGATTATGGTCAAATATGTTTAAGTGATTGGGTGAGATAGCCCCCACTTAGAGAAATTATATAGAAAATATAGTAATCCCAAAGTTAAATCTACGTTTGACAATTTAAGTAGCAATTCACACGTCCTGGTATATCAAGGCAATTCGACCACTTTGGTTTTGAGTAAAAAAGCACCACCTAAGATGGGTAGGCAGCAAGTAATATTAGATATATTGAAGAAAAATAAAAATGGAGTGAAAGGGTATATGGTAAACATGCAACCAATCATCCGAATTGAGTCTATAAGATATAGAAGAGAATAAGAATCAAGAAACTTCTACCTCAATCAAATTGGATAGAATGTGTGGTCTCTTTTTACATCGAAGATCGAATTTCTCTCTCTATAATTTAAATAAAGGGTTTTTATCACAAATGGTCCTTGACATTGATCAAATATATCATTTTGGTCCCTGAGATTGAAAATCAATAGAAATGGTCCCTGAGATTGTCCACCATCCATTATTTTGGTCCTTCTGTTAAAAACTCTTTGGGCAATTTTCAAAGCTTCGTAACTCAATTGTTTCTTAACCAAATTCGACCCATAATATATCAAAATGAAGATAGGAAAGTGTAGAACAAGATTATACCTATTTGGAAGCCCAATGGTTGCTGGAGGTGGCCGGAAAATAATCTCAAGTGTGACTGGTCCGCGGAAAAACTGGAAAACTCGCCGGAAACTGGGTAAACTTTAAACGTTCATAACTTCTTCAATAATCAATGAAATCAAGTGATTCAAAAATGAAAATCATACTTATCGATGAGACGAAGAGAATGGTATTTTTCTTGATGGCTAACTCGCCGTAGTTTGGCTGAAAAACGGCTCGAAATTGGCTAACTCGAAAATGGTTATCCAATTTCGAGCCGTTTTCCGGCCAAACCACCGTGAATTAGTAGTCAATAAAGGTACCATTCTCTTTGTCTCATTGAGAAGTATGATTTTCATTTTTGAATCACTCAATTTCGTTGAGTATTGAAGAAGTTATGAACGTTTAAATTTTACCCAGTATCCGGCGAGTTTTCCAGTTTTTCTACAAACCAGTCATATTTAAGGCTATTTTCCGGCCATCTCCGGCAATCATTAGGCTTTCAAATAGGTATAATATTGTTCTACACTTTCCTATCTTCATTTTGATATATTATGGGTCAAATTTGGTTAAGAAACGATTGAGTTACGAAGCTTTGAAAATTGCCCAAAGAGTTTTTAACGGAAGGACCAAAATGATGGATGGTGGACAATCTCAGGGACCATTTCTATTGATTTTCAATCTCAAGGACCAAAATGGTGTGCTTGATCAATGTCAGGGACCATTTGTGATAAAAACCCTTAAATAAATTCAGTACAAATTATCCTATTAATTAAGAAACTTACTTTAGAGTGCGATTATGTTTTGTTTTCCATTTTATTGGACAGCCAAGTATCACACACATGCATAAGAAATAGATGTTGCATTTTACCTTTACATTAAAATCTACTTTGGCTCAATGAACAAGTACATTCTTATACAATAATGCTATGAGAAAATAATTTTGAGCAATTTCTTATTACGTGACAGTATTGAGTATGAAAGTCTAATATTATTAGAATTTGGCATGTGTTTAAAACGTGAAAAGAATATATATATATATATATATATATATATATATATATATATATATATTATCAGTAACTAGCAATCATGCTTATGCATTATGGTGAGAGTTCGATCCCGTCGATCCCCCTCCCCTCAAATAATTAATAATTTGAACCATTAACACTATTGTAACATCCCACATTGCCCAGGGGAGTGATCCTTATATGTATATTCCCACATTTTCCTAGCACGAGGCTTTTTGGGAGTTCACTGACTTCGGGTTTCGTAGGAACTCCGAAGTTAAGCGAGAAGGGGGCCAGAGCACTCTCAGGTCGGGTGACCCAATGGGAAGTTGCTCGTGAGTTCCCAGAAACAAAACCGTGAGGGCGTGGTCAGGGCCCAAAGCGGACAATATCGTGCTACGGTGGTGGAGCGGGCCCGGGAAGTGATCCACACCGGGTCGGGATGTGACAATTGGTATCAGAGCCAATCCTTGGCCGGAAGTGTGCCGACGAGGACGTCGGGCCCCTTAAGGGGGGTGGATTGTAACATCCTACATCGTCCAGGGGAGTGATCCTTATATGTATGTATATTCCCACCTCTTCCTAGCACGAGGCCTTTTGGGAGCTCACTGGCTTTGGGTTCCGTAGGAACTCCGAAGTTAAGCGAGAAGGGGGCCAGAGCACTCTCAGGATGGGTGATCCACTGGAAAGTTGCTCGTGAGTTCCCAGAAACAAAACCATGAGGGCGTGGTCGGGGCCCAAAGCGGACAATATCGTGCTACGGTGATGGAGCGGGCCCGGGAAGTGATACACCCCAGACCGGGATGTGACAACTATCGTTTGTCGAAAAAAAAAAAAAAAAACTAGCACAATTAACATTTAACACTTTTGCCAATCAACATTATCACATGTGACGTGTACAGTCTCGTACAAAGTTTTTTCTCAACATTCCAACAGTCCTTTTATATTTCTTCTCGGTATTTCAGCCACTCTAGGAGCCAAATTACATGTGATTACTTAACCTAAAATTGACCCAGAAATCAACTTTGACGGCACCAAGCGTTGAGTATGGAGATAAATTTTCGTAATTTTAATAATTAGCAGCTGTAATAATTCTTATATATTGTCCTTTTTGGTCAATTCCTATATATTGTCAAGTGGATAAAGTCCTCGAGGATTTGGTAAGCTTGAGAACACACTTGTAGATATTTAACTAATCACACTTTAATCAACCAGTATTTTTCTAACTCATGATTAATTATCTTAGTGGGTAGGTGATAATTTCACTTACTCTCCCATTAGCTCGACATTGTTTCTTCATTTCCCCAACTCCTCGAAGGAATTTAGGGCAAATACAAGTAGGAAATATAGTCAAAGTCGATGATTCAATTGGTAGCTACTGACTCAATAAACGAAAAAAGAATGTAAAATATGATAGAAAAACCACACTAAAATCTGTTCACATACAAATTAACTAGATAAATTCGTTCTGATTTTCTATGTAATTATATTTTCACAATATTGTAGTTGGCGAAGATTTGTTTTTTCTGAGCTTATAGTTAAGCATATCGTGACCTTTTGCTGCATGTCATCTTTTGAAAATCCATGCACATTTGTCCAGGAAATTAAAGAGTGATATAAAATTAAGAAGTGAAAGGTGTCATCATTAAAAAGCTACACTTCTTTGGACAAGGTTCTAAAAAATGCTAGGCGTTAGTCGGGCGGTGGACTAGCGCCTAGCGCCTAGGCGGCTTAGGCGGATTTACATAAATTTACACTATATATTATAAAATATGAGTATATGTGTATAATTTTAGGATTTTTTTTTCTTCTAATTTTATACCAAGAATATTGGGCCTAGTTTGTTTTTTCTTTGAACAAAATAGTGGACCACAAAATGGACCAAACTTGAAAGAAAAGCCCTTTTTTTTTCAATTAAACCGACATCTTTCTACATCTACACTCTCTGTCGGTTTCTCCAATGCTAGTCCCAATCAACCATCACTTGTTTATTGTTTAGTGGCTCTAGGCTTGCATTTATTATTATCAACAGATCTCATCTTCTTTCTCTCTTTGCAGAGAGATCCCCTTCTCTTTCTTTAGGTATGCCTTTCTTTTCCTCCCATTTTCAGTTTATCTTTCGACTCTCTCTCTCTCTCTCTCTCCCCCTCTCCCTCTGTACCCCAACTTTTCCATGATGCATGAATGAAATCCATACATGGTCTGCAAATAAATGAAATCCATATGTGTTCCAGCTTAGCACCCACAAGAAGCAGAAGCTATCAGAACGAACGGATCTCTTCAACAGATCTCCTCAACAGAACGGACGGATCTCTTCGACTCTTTATCTCTCTTATTTCTCTCTCTCTCTCTCTCTCCTCCAACAAAATGGACGAATCTCTTCAACAGATCCCCTTCTCTCTGTAGTAAAACCCAACGGATGGATCTCTTCAACAGATTTGGGTTATGGGTGGTGGATCATGCAGATGCGAAGGAAGATTTGCAGAGCATCGACTGCCACCTAGACCGCCGCCTAGGACGCCTTGAGCGCCTAGAGATGCCTAGGCGGCCGCCTAAATCCTTCCCGCCTTACCTAAATGATTTAGCCAAAATCGGATCGGGACTCCACCGCCGAGCGCCTAGGCGCCACCTAGGTCGATTTTTCGAACACTGGATTTGGACAATATATATAATCTTCAACTCATTGGCCTTCAAAGGGAAAAGAAAAGGGAATTGAATTCACAAAAAGCTAGGGGAATCTGACTGAGTGATACAACTGTTCATGGAAAACTACTTTTTATTTATTTATTATTATTATTTTTTTGACAAGCAATGATATATTAGTATTTTATTAATCATCTCAAAACAATACATGTATGTCAATTTGATACAATACTCCAGTGACCAAGATAATGATTTAAAGGTGAATTTGCTCAAGCAAAACAACAATAGTAAACCCTTAAACGGTTACCACATATACTAGACTTCACACGCCACCATACAAAGCTGTCACATAACGATAGACATAACAGATTGTATCAACAATTGCAAAGGGTCACCGCCGTATAGCGAGGCCACATAAAGTCATCCCGAAAGCAAACCACATAAAGTCATTGTTGGTAGACGAGACCACATAACACATGGCTCAATGCGAAAAACATATCCAGCCAAAGTTGCAGCGTGGCCACAACACTTGCTAGGCGAGAACAACAAGACTAAACTATACTAAACTAACTTAAAAAAAGCTAAACCAAATTAAACAAAACTACTCCGAGAAAGAAACCACAAATTAAACAAAACTACTCCGAGAAAGAAACCACAAGTCAGCACATTCCGATGAAGGGTTAGACAATTCTGAGAAAGGCCAATACACAAAATTGGACAATCCCATCAACAAGTAAAAAAGAAGGTAACGGAGCTGCACGATGAGACACTGGGGACGTAGATTCCAGATCTAGAAAACCGAAAGTGGCAAGACCACCAAAACAAGGTGCAACGCTAGATAAGCTGCCTAAGGTTGTGCACCCCAACAATAGCATGACCCAGGTGGCATAACAATAGATGGGTGCAGAAGGCGGCGCATCCACAGAACTAGACAATGAGAGTTTTACATCACCGGAAAAGTATGACGGAAGTGGCTCCAATCCAAACCCAAAACCCAAATTGAACTCAAATAGAAAAGAAGCCCTTGAGAATGGCATAACCCGAATCTGGGAAGGAGACCTGAAGTCATGGGACAACCATGCACAAAAAGATGGGGGAGAAGAAAATAGGGATAAAGGAAGCTAACAGAGGGTAGAGGGAGACGCGGGGGAATGAGGCAGCACAAGGATAGGGGAGGGAGTGAAACGGGAAAAAATAGAGGTTGAGGGGTTGGCAGAGGCTAAGGATGGGAGGGAGAGAGAGAGACTATGAGGAGGGTGATGAGTGGCTGCCGCCGACCCTAAGACGGAGCAAGAAGCTGGTGGTTGAGATCGCAGAACTAAGGTTTGGTTTTGGGAAGGAGAGTCGGGTATGGAGAGAAAAATACACACAGGATTGTCAATCCATTCGTGCGGGATTGTAAACAATGTGTAAGAATTTTGGGATATAGCTAAAATATCTCAAGTTATGGCAAATTGATTATGAAACGAAAAGCATGAAATAATCAGTTTATTTTTATTTTGACAAAAGTGATAGAATGTTTCATTACCAAAAATAAAAAGTAACAGGTGCCTCCACTGATCAATTTCTTGACGTACAAACCACAAATAAATTTAAACCCCTACATGAAACCACAAAAAACCACTAGAACCAAGAGTGTTCCATAACAAATTTGACACAAAAGACGATAGACATGACAAGCCTTAACACCGAGACACTCACATAAAATTACCGCAAAAAAGCAAGGCCATCACAGATTGTCAAGGCAACACAAATCCGCTCTAGGTAGTACAAACACAAAACATAAAAAAAGGGAATTGTTATTAGCACTCCAAAAATCTCATTCTACACTCCAAACTTTCTATATTAGGAAAGAAACATACACTTGTGAGGAGCGTAGAATGAGATTTTTGGAGTGTCAATAATACTTCCCTAAAAATAAAATTAAAAACTAAGCTAACGCTGATGACATGCTTGCGGAGAAGATGTGGGGATGGCAGGAGGTGGGGATAACTGGGGAACGTGGGTCGCCAGTTTTGGCAAGGACAATATTAAGCGATCGAATGAAAGTGAGAAATTAAGGAGCCAATAATCAAAGTTAAGTCTACTAATTTGGGAAAGCTGAGAAAAATGAAAGTGATAAATTCAGGAGCCAATATTATGCGATCGAATGAAACAACATTAGAAGTTTATCTTTATGAAATGATTTATGCACTCCTTACCACGTACACATCCTTATTTTAGTCGTGAGATTGAATAAATTAAAAGACAATCAATGATTATAATTAAAAGTGTGCAAAAGGTCAAGTGAAAAAAAAATTGCAAAGATCACTTCCCTGTTTTTTTTTGTTAGTTTTTTTATGCATTCGCTATTCATTCTTGCAACAATTCCGAATGGTTCATGCATGATGGTATTGGATGAATTGCAGATCCTATAAATTTATAATAGAAATCCGTCAAAATTTATAGATAATTCTAAATTATGTTAAAAATTTTAAAGCATTTTTAAAGGAGATGTCAAAAACTCCACATCAGCAATAGTGGTAAAAAAAGACATCACTAGTGTTTTCCAACCGAAATGCCAATTCGTCTGTGGCATGACATGGAAAGACGGTAGAGGAAGTTGTTGTCAAATTTGACAGCAACTTCAAATCTATTTTTAGTAATTAATAAATGCTTTTCATAATTTTTATGCTTATCTTTTGTTTTAAAATACTAATTACAAAAAGTAAGTAATGTAATAAATAATGGTTTAAATTTGACATATCATTGAAGAACAAAATTTTAAAAAAGATCAATGTGCCTCATAAGTCTTCAAATTTAAATTCTATGTTTAGAATTTAACCTTTTCTTTAGAAATGATCTTAGAAATCTGTCACTTAAAAAAACTATTAAAATTCTTTAAAATCAAAATTGACTACTCCCTTGTAAGAAATTAAAATAACCCTCCACCAGCCATTGTTTTCCTCAAGACCCAAAATAAATACAAATAAAAGAGCCATTGTTACCCAAGAGTCAGCCCAATTTAAGGCCCAACACATACGGGTCAATTATATTCAAACCAGTCGGCAACCCGTTTTCAGTTCAACTCCTCTTCCAGCTGGAATCGTCCATCGGTTTGGCTGTTCTCAACTCCCACTCCTCCGCCGCTCTCTCCGCCGTCTGCAATGGTGGAAATTGACGAGCTCGCGTTCCCGGAGGACGAAGAAAGAAGCAAAGTGTTTACGCAGCTAAAAGCATACTGCTTTGAGCTTCTGGAGCTTCTCCAAAACCCTAAGAAGCACTCCTCTGCTCTCTCTTCTCTGCTCCACTTCCTTCGCCAGTCTCCGCCTCATGCTCTCCAGCCCTTCTTCGAGTAAGCACTTCAACCTCTCTGTAAATTTTGCTTCCTTTCCTTGAATTTGCATAACTTATATATGTATATATATCCTTGCATATATGAACATGTATGTATATAGGTCTAGTTATGCATGCTTGTATGCGTAACACTTTGGGGTCAGCTTTGAGGGTTGGATTGGGTGAAGTATTCGTATCTTGATCAAGTTTGTTGGCTTAATAATTTTGAATTATAGAGTGACTGCCTCTGTGTTTAAGTTTTGGTGATTGGTGCAATGCTGGCAGGGTGGGGCAATTGGTGGAGGGGAAGGTATTGGGTTGATTTGTATTAAATGAAACAAAATTCCCCACCCCAATTACACATAATTTCGTATCGGTGTCTTTGAAGTGTATTTAATGGTTAGAGTGTACATAAGATATCATTCTTATTCAGATTGTTTTTGAAATTGGTTAAGTACTATATTGATATGATATGACCTGAGGTGGCGGGGGAGCAAAACTATCACTTTTCCATTAGTAGACTCCGTGTCCCATTGCTCAATGCCACGGTGAGTAGTGGGTTCAATATTAAAGTTTCTAGTGATCCACACCCGGGGAAACATGGTTTTCATCACTTATACTTATAGAAACTTGTAAAGAATCCATAATGTGTGTGTAATGTGTATAATATATATTATTTATATGTCATTAAGCATTATTTTCTTGACAAAGTTGCGCATCTTTCAGCTACACGTTGTTTCCGCTGCTGCTTCTATTGGATGCAGCTGTTGACTGTAGAACCTCAAAGAAGCTTGGTTCTGAAGAAAAACTTGTGAGTCATAATGTCCCAAAAAGGCCCCAAAAAGTGAGTGATAGTGTGGCTGAAGGTGTGCTTCAGTGCCTGGAAGAACTGCTCAAGAAGTGTCTTTTAGGATCTGTAGATCAGGTAATCTGATTTGATTGTCAATTGCTTGGACCTCTTCCAAAATTTGTACGTGTAGATACTAATTACTGTTTTATTAGACAAAATTTAAATTGATAATTGGTTTTGCTCTTCAACCAAACTTAGTCTATGTACATGCCCATTCAAATTGGGGATGCAGAAAATCTGAAGGTAGTGGTTTTCTATGGGGGAGAAGTTCTTTTGGCATCTTTGTCATCATTGTCGAAACATTCTTGCTGATTTAATTCATTAATTGGGTGGGAGTGAATTAGTTATAAATGTTATTTCTCCTGCAATTCTCTTATTTATTACTTTGATGTATGCAAATCTTTTCTATCTCATTCTGCCTTTTCATGCATAATCAAATATTATACGTCCTACCAAAGAAATGGCATGGTTTTTCCATGAGTTCAAAATTGGCTTGTATGTTGCATTAGTTAGTTTGTTCATGTGAATTTATTCCTAGGAGGCAGTCTTCTTATTTGAAGTGCAATAATATCCTTTTGCAGTTGGTTGTAATACTGAAAAAGTTGACTTATGGGGCTTTGCTTTCTCCATTTGACGCGTCAGAAGAGTTTCGTGAAGGAATTATTAAGTGTTTCAGGGAATTGCTTCTGAATTTATTTCCATGCTCTGATGAGTCTTGTGCGTGTAAACGAATCTTTCGTGTGCCTATGCTTTTAGAAAACAGAGACTTGAAAGCTCCACTCAGTAGAACATCAAAGTATGATTCAGAACCAGATGAATGTTTGCTTGCATTTCTACAGTCACAAACTGCTTCTGCAGCTGTTGGACAC
This sequence comes from Heteromeles arbutifolia, assembly GCA_024362995.1. Taxonomy (NCBI): domain Eukaryota; kingdom Viridiplantae; phylum Streptophyta; class Magnoliopsida; order Rosales; family Rosaceae; genus Heteromeles; species Heteromeles arbutifolia. The sequence continues at coordinate 9,728,656 of JANCRC010000002.1, read as the reverse complement.
TGGCTATCACTTCTTCTCAAAGTATGCTAAATTGTCTTGTGTGGCAGTTGATCATTCTGTAGCATTAACTTTTTCTTATGGTACTTATTTCCCTTGTGGTCTTATGAAAAGGCTGCAGATAATGAGGCTGCACGAGGACATCTAGGAAGTGCAAAGCTTCGGATCGAAGCCTTTATGACCCTACGTGTGCTTGTTGCTAAGGTAATCTTGTGAATTAGCGGAGGTTCTAACTTTTGTGGCATTGATTCATTAATAAAACTTGAATTTGGGTTTCTCTGTTTCTTCCCCCCTTCTTCATTTCACAATGTTCTGACCATAAGAAAAGCTTAAATACTATTTGACACTTTATGAATCAAATTGGTGTACATAGTAAGAATCAAAATACACCATCTGAGGATTTTAGGTATACTGAAGTTTCTTCAGTGCAAATTGGAAGCATACAAATCAGTACCTCTGGTTAGTATAATTCACGACATTTTTCTTTCCAACAGGTTGGTACTGCTGATGCGTTAGCCTTCTTTTTACCTGGTGTTGTTAGTCAATTTGCCAAAGTTTTGCATGCCTCAAAAACAATGACCAGTGGGGCTGCTGGAAGTGGGGATGCAATTGATCAGGCAATTAGAGCTTTGGCCGAGTATCTGATGATAGTTCTGCAGGATGATGCTAACTTAACTACACTTGATATGTCTATAACTGTTAGTTCTGACTTAACTTCAAAAAAGAATGAATCTACGCAATCGTTCTTGGATGAGCTTCGTAAGTTGCCTGTTAAGGCGCATGGTCAAAGTAAAATGATATTGGAAGATTCGAGTGGTAAAGTGATTACAAGTACTTCCAACTCTGAGAAGAAAACTGATTCTGGCAAAGGAGATGGATCTTTGTACGTGGATCGTACAAGTGATTGGATTGAGAAAACTTCAACGCATGTGGATAAACTCTTGGGTGCAACTTTTCGACATGTACATTCTTCGTTTCATTTGCTACTAGTTGATTAATATCCATTATATGCAATCATACAATGCTTTACCTCCTGAATGTTAGTGCTCTTATTCAATGAGTAAATTCTTCAATTATTTGTTAGATTTGCATTCATCCAGCAAAAAAAGTGAGACAAGGTCTCCTGGCTTCCATACGAGGACTGTTGTCAAAGTGCAGTTACACGCTGAGGCAGAGTAGACAAACGCTTCTGGTTAGTTGAGAATTTATTTGTGTTATTGATTCCTTTGGGCTCTTATTACATATTTTCAAAAGTTGATATATTTTCGTTGCATAATTTTAAAACTATGAGTGTATATTTGATTGACTTGTGTAATCAAGTTATGGTTTTATCTTTAAAGAAAAACCTTGAACGTGGTCTTCTTTTTACCCCAGTCAGCCTGCGCATATTTTGGATTAGAGTTCTTGATCCGCGATTTCTGAGACTCAGCTGATTTTCAGCTGTGACATCTTCCATTGGTATTGCCATCTGCTCTTGATTATCTCGGTTTGGACTTTGGAGCTTCTAATGACTCAAGTCTCCCTTTATTTTTACCAAACACCCTGGTTGGATATGTGCCTTTAATTTGAGTGTCTTTCAGCACTTCTGTAGTATGGCTGTTGGCCCACAATTTCCCGAATTTTGGTCCCACCCCTCTCTCTATTAAGCTTTGCCAGGTGCCGGACCAAAAACCTCTCCTCCAGGAGAAGCAAAGATTTTCCAGATTTTGTTTTAGCATTTTCTTTGTTACTTGGTTGTCCTAAATTAAATCATATCTGGTTGATGTGCAAGTGCTAAACTTGAACTGCCACTTCGAGCTAACGCATGCTCTGGCTACCACTCATGCAGGAGTGCTTATGTGCTTTGGTTGTTGATGACTCTGAAGAGGTATCTGCAGGTGCACAAGAATTCCTTGAAAATTTATTCTCATCGATTGAAGATAATCAATTGGAACATGATGTTGCTCAGATGTTTAGCAGGTTAGGTCTTTATTTGATAGTAGACAAAATAGTGGTGGTGGTTGGTACTGCCATTTTGAAAGGGATTTTTTTTTTAATTTTTTAAATTTTAATTTTTTGTAAGAACTTGATTATGTTACCAGGCTCATTGATAAGCTTCCAAAAGTTGTCCTTGGGAGTGAGGAATCACTTGCAGTCTCACAAGCTCAGCAGCTACTTGTAATAATGTACTATTCTGGTCCTCAGTTTGTGGTGGATCACATCCTTCAGTCTCCGGTATGTGGTTATTTTCTTAGTAAATTTATCATGTATGTTTTGAGTTGTAAGTGGCTTCATCTAGTCTTATTACATATACACATATATATACACACACACACACAAAAGACTTATCTGGGATTGCCTATTTCCAATTGTTCAGCAAAACAAAGCCTTTCAACCATACTTGATGAATAAATGTCATATAATCTGGAGAAACAAGATAAGTTAAAGTTATGAATATGCATGTCTTTCTTCTTTGTTAACTTATGAATGCTGCATGCCTGCGTAAATTATTATCTGGTGTCTCAAACTACAGTGTTTTCAGATAACAGTAATACAGCATTTCAAGAGTTGGGAGTATAGAAATAGAAAGTTCTAGAGCAGGCATAATGTCTCTTATCATTGTATAATTGAACCTAAAATGGTTTGGGTTCTTAGAGTCCTTACCTTTTCAGTTTCAAGTCCTTTATTCTTGCCTATGACATTATTTATGGCACTGTCTAGGTAACAGCTACTCGTTTCCTGGACCATTTTTCTGTTTGTATGAGTCAGAACTCGGTGTTTGCTGGTTCTCTTGATAAGCTTATTACCACAAAGCCATCCTCAGTTGGATATCTTGACTCTGTTTCTGAGTTGAATGCTGGAGCCAGTATTACCAGCGAGTGCCTGACAATAGTGGCTGCTGCTCCCCGAAATTCAAAGATTGCAGGCATCCAGGAGAAATATATACCATACACATCAGATAATGTTCAGAAGAATTATGAGAATAAGCTTCCGTGCATGCCTCCTTGGTTTGTATACATTGGCAGTCAGAAACTATACCAAACTCTTTCAGGAATTCTTAGACTTGTAGGTTTATCCTTGATGACAGGTTATTTCAACTCTTCAGATTTAATTGTTTGGTTTCAAATTTTAACTTATGTCCTTATTGTTCATTACTGACGTCAGGTTATTTTGTTTTTCCTTTCTGCTAGATAAAAAACACGGGCAGCATTTGTCACACATCACTGACATACCAGTGGGTTACTTGCGTAAATTAGTTTCTGAGGTTCGTATGAAGGATTATACTAAAGTGAGTTGGCACTCATGGTATAATAGAACTGGTTCGGGACAGTTACTGCGCCAGGCGAGCACTGCAGTGTGTATTCTTAATGAGATTATATTCGGTATGTCAGATCAAGCGACGGATATTTTCGCAAGGATGTTTCAAAAAGCCAGAAAAAGAAGGAAAGAGGTTCAGGACTCTGATGCAGGATTTGCTGATGGTCAACCTTTCAAAGTTGAATCTTCCATGCTTTGTGAATCTAGTTGGAATGTTTTAAAGGATGAGGAATTAAGGAGTCACTTGATAGATTGTGTCGGTAGAATTTTACTTGAGTATTTATCTCATGAAGTATGGGATCTTCCAACAGAACATAAATCTTCATCCATGCATCCTGACTATGAAGCTGAAAATATTAATCTAAACTTCTTTCAGGACACGGCTATGCTACACCAGGAAATATACATTTTCCTCCACCTTTTGTGTTATAATTTAGTTTATCTCGCATCAGTTTGTTTCAGCAGATGGACGTTATATTGACGGTAGCTTTGTCTTCCTCTACAGGTTATCATTGAAGGAATAGGCATAATCAGTATCTGCCTTGGAGGAGATTTTGCTTGTAGTGGATTTCTTCATCAATCCCTTTATATGTTGCTTGAAAATCTCACTTCTTCAAACTATCGTGTTAGAAGTGCTTCTGATGGTGTATTACATATCCTGGCTGCTGTATCTGGCTTTCCAACAGTGAGTGCAGCATACAGAATCTCAATCTGTTCCAATTTTGGATTTTGGCTTATGAGTTTTCTGTTTTAATTGTCCTGTAGGTTGGGCACCTAGTACTAGCGAATGCAGACTACGTGATTGATTCTATATGTCGTCAATTACGCCATTTGGAGATTAACCCTCATGTGCCAAATGTGCTCGCTGCCATGCTTTCCTATATAGGAGTTGCGTATAAAATATTGCCTCTATTTGAGGAGCCGGTACGCCTACTAGATCTCGACGTTGATAGATCCTCAGGACATCTTAAAAATCATATTTCCCTTCTGATTATCTGGAAAATATAATCCTTGTTGGCATGCTCAGTTTAGATTTTTTATTAATTTCAAGATACTGTCAACTCCTCTATGGCTTCACATGGAGAGTTGGGTTTAGTTTTTAAGTTGTAAGTCTAATGCTGTGGTCCTGTAATGCAGATGCGCTCTGTTTCTCTGGAGCTCGAGATTCTTGGCAGGCATCAGCACCCTGAATTGACAATTTCCTTTTTAAAGGTCATCTTTTGTACCTATACTGAGTTTCCTGTTACTGTTTCGTGAGTCCATTTATTTGGCCTTTTGGTTTCTGTTTTACCAGGAGCTATTACAGCTATAGTAAAGAATGCTATAGTCTAGTTTTCTTTTACTTAAAGATTTCATCAGAATCCCTTCTCATTCAGCAAGTAAAACCCTCTCATTGTATACCTGGTGGGTTGGTAGGTTTTCCTTAGTTGAAAAAAATCGCCAAGAGCTGTATTAGTTTAATTAAATTATTTTGCACTGTATTCCTGCAAAGTGATGAAAGAAAAAGGATTAGGATTATTAAGTATTATATGTGGATATTCAGCTGTTATTTGTCCATGGGGATTTGCCATTATATTGATTCTTTTTTCTCTTTAGGCTGTAGCAGAAATTTCCAAGGCGTCAAAGCGTGAGGCTTGTTCATTGCCAACCCAGGCAGAGTCTTATTTGTTGGATGTCAAGGCTAGAATATCTGATATCGAAAAGAAAGACGACGACATTATTATGTCCCAAATGGAATCAGGTGAACAGTTTTCTGTACTAATGCTATTAATTGGTGTTAAAATTTAGAGTTATTGTAAGAACTCAGCCAGTAATTGGCAGCTAGGGTCAACTTAAGTTATTGTTCAATTCACTCAACCTGTTTGCAAGCTTTTTGTAAATTTGTAATCCTCTGTCATATATTTTTCTTCGCACTGGAGGCATTTTCTTTCAGAATATTATTCTACAGATCCTAGTATGTAAGTAATAGTGCTGAACCTGTATCTTGTTTAATTATATATGCATGTAGAGCAATGGGAGAGCATTATGTTTAAGCTGAATGATTCAAAGAGATATAGGCGCACAGTTGGAGCTATTGCCGGTTCATGTATTATGGCTGCAACCCCTCTACTTGCTTCAGCAAGGCAAGAAGCCTGTCTGGTGGCCTTAGATATAATTGAGGTAACTTTCTGCTTCCAACCGTTTTTTCTGACCTTTTCTTTTCGCAAGCAGCTTGAAGTTAGATTATAAGTCGTGATATGGCTGATGGCTTGTAATGAATACATTTTTCTTGTTGGTCGACTGATGAATGAAACTTTTCCTGTCCACGTTTTCTGCTCTGTATATGAAGGATGGGGTTACGTCATTGGCAAAAGTAGAAGAGGCTTATCGCCATGAGAAAGCTACTAAGGAAGCAATTGAAGAAGTGATTCAGTCATATTCGTTATATCATCTCCAAGATGCCTTGGATGCTGCCGATGAAGGGGCTGATGAGAACCGGTTGCTTCCAGCAGTGAATAAAATCTGGCCTTTTCTGGTTGTTTGCATTCAAAATAAGAACCCACTGGTGCGTGGCCATTCTTTCCCCTTACCTATTTGTCTCAGTCCTGCATAGGCGTATCGTCATTTTTACTTGCTCTAGTCCTTTCGTGACTTGGATGACTCTGTCATTGCAGCTTTATATGTTTTAAGCTCTTCACCAAGAATTTGCTAACGCATGAGCGTAAACTGATTTTCTACCTTCTTTTATTGCACGTCTGTTTGCAGGCTGTTAGAAGATGTTTGTCTGTGGTGAGCAATGTAGTGCAAATTTGTGGAGGAGATTTCTTTTCACGACGCTTCCAAACTGATGGCTCGCACTTCTGGAAACTTCTATCAACCTCCCCATTCCATAGAAAGCCCAACTTTAAAGAAGAAAGAGCCCCTCTGCTACTTCCTTACAGAAGCACTTCCAGTTCTTCAGAGGAGTCCATGGCAGAAACTTCTAATCTGAAAGTACAGGTTGCAGTTCTCAACATGGTTGCTGAATTGTCCCGAAACGAAAGGAGTGCTTCAGCATTGGAAGTTGTCCTCAAGAAGGTCAGTGGTCTTGTGGTAGGGATAGCTTGTAGTGGCGTGGTTGGTCTTCGTGATGCATCCATAAAGGCCCTTCAAGGCCTTGCATCCGTCGACGCTGATCTCATTTGGCTTCTTCTAGCTGACGTTTACTACTCTATGAAGAAAAAAGATATGCCTTCACCCCCCACGTCCGATATGCCGGTAATCTCCCAAATTCTGCCCCCACCCTCGTCGCCGAAAGAGTATCTTTACGTGCAGTATGGAGGGCAGAGTTACGGTTTCGATATTGACTTCAGTTCTGTGGAAATAGTTTTCAAGAAACTGCACTCTCTGGTTTTTATTAACCAAATGTACAGTTAGGAAAATTCACGTTATCATAGTTCATGTACAAATTAACATTCGTAGGTTACCGTTTTAATATATATATTTACATCCTACGGCATGCAGGAAAGCAATCACATTCCTTGCCGGAGTGAGTCCCAACTAACAAAGTAAAAACGTTTTCATGCACATATCCGTCGTTCTATCGCTCCTCTCCGTACCTTGATTATTGATCTCTCCTGCTCCGGCTCCGTCTCTCCATCTCTAAGGCCGAGCACGAACACATCTTGTGAATCCGAAAATGAGACATCGAAAACACGCATACGTACCTAAACACACCTGCAAATGTGTGGCTTGTAATCTTTGATCCGTCCTTTTGCGTCAATGCCACCTGATAGAGCAGCTGCACTCGAGGTTTTGTGGAGCTTCTCAATTTATGAACTTAATCAAAAGAGAAGCTCTAAGAAATCTCGAATGTTGCTGCTCCGGTGTCTCTGATGGTTATATGGTAAGACTAGTGTACAATTAGTTTCTCTGATGAAAACAAGTAGAAGGACGTACTGGTACATGGATGCGAGGGCTACGTTTGGTTTCCTTGTTCGAAAAAGGTTTGATATCTTTTTAGTTAGGGTTTGTTCAGCCTAAATCGACATAAATCCATACGAGGGCTATGTTCTGGTGAATGCGAAACGGAACCACAAGATACCAATCAACTTGTTCGAATTTGATTTTGCATAAAGTTTGTCCGAGTACTGATCGAGTGCATCCAACGATCTAATCAGCAATCGACGGGAATGAATGAAGGAATGGTCCAAGTCTAATATGGAAGGCTAATCAGAACTGTACAACAAGAACCAGATGGGGTAAACATTACTTCTCTTCAAAACAAGGCAGATTCCATGCCACAGCGCATGCAGTTTAAGAAGTCTGCAGTGGCAAAGAGCAGTCCACCCTGACCTGACCTTGAGATCCGTTGGCCGCCTTTAGCTTTGACATCTTCATCATAGCCCTGGCAAATTCCATCCGGAAGGTTGATCCGTCATCAGATGCATAAGCTCTGACCAACCTTGCAGTCCTCTCATTCGCCATCAGTTGCTGATCGGCAAAGAGGAGTCCTCTGCCCTTCAACAAGCTCTGGTAATAGTGAGTGTCAAAGGATCTCCCAGATGGTACGGATGAAGACAGCTGCTGGAAGTATGGCATCCCCCTCAGTCCCGACGACCTCTCCCTCATCAATCCCCTTGTTGGCCCTGGTGCGGGGGACTTCTGGCTGCTCCTTGTTCCATTTTCATCGCAGACAAATCTCATCTCTTTCAGGTAACTAGGAGAAACAGTGGGGTCTGGTTTGCCCGTCCCCTTAAAGTTGTTAAGACGGGCCTGAATGAACTCACATCCAATCTTTCCAATGTTGTGCGCTCCTTTAGATGTGAAAAAAAAAAAAAAAATCAAAGATTAGACTTCTCATCTATTTCAATTCCATAGAACAAGTACTAAAGAACAGGCCAGTTTTTTTGAGTACGTACCTAGAAGACTGACAGTTTCTCGGTCACTAAATCCTCTCACTGAGAACAGATGAAGTGTCTGAGTGATGTTATCATCAGGTTTAGGAATCTCAGCCAATGCTTCATCATGGTAGGACATGGTGCTATCTCTTCTACCAGTGAACACCGGATAAAAGGGGCCATCAGCCTACCATTTCAGATATGAGAATCACATCAGCATCAAAGAAGAAGACAGCTAAAAGTGCAGTTGTGGAATACTGAAACAAGCAAGCAATCAAATTATTATGGACGCGCTATGTAAATTTTAATTAATAACTGAGGAACACCGGCAAAATGTAGAGACAGTTTAAAACCTTATACACAGCAGTATGCACAACTGAAAGCACCAAATATCAAATCAATAATTGATGGTGTAATAGTTTTGGTTTATGATTTCTCTCTTGTAGTTTGGTGCTCTAATTGGAAAGTTTTTCCTTAGAAACAGTTTCAGATACACATATACTTAACCAAGTATCGATCAAACAATGAAAATCAAAACAACTAAAAGCGCAGGCTAGTACTGTGACGGTCCAGCAGTAAAACATGTCAAGACGACTGAGAAAATGGAGCGGTAAAACATGTCAAGACTACTGTGGTGATAGAGCAGTAAAACATGTCAAGACGACTGAGAAGATGGAGTAAAACATACCAGAACAATGCCATCTCTGGTGGCAAGAGCCAGTATGTCAGCACAAGATACCACTCCTGGACAAACATTTTCGAGCACCTCCTTGATCAGGTCCACTTTATCGAATCCCTTCAAGGTCTTATTTGGCACAGCCTGCTTCTCTATGGAATGGTTTTTATTCCCATTGCTGTCATCCAAGAGGACTGAAGCATCACAGCCCTGCTTCAAAAACCCCACAACAACATTAAGAATCACATATGGAAATAGAAAATCCACAAGATTCAGAATAAAAGTCACAGGAATGGTTTCGGAAGCATAATACAATAAAAGGTTCATGTTCACAAGCATGGTTTCGGAGCATAATACAAAAAAAAACGTTTATGTTCACCCAACCGGAAATAGTCAAGCATGAATAACAGTTTTAAGTTCACAATTTTCAAGCAGAAAACATCCCATTTCACCGATTTAAACCAGCATTGATCGTATAAAGCACTAAGGTTAAAACTAAAAGACTCAAAGAAACAAAACCTATAGAGAAAACTTGAACGAGACAAAAGGAAACTACGACATCTGATTGAAAAACCCTTCAAAATTCAATACATAGAATCCAATAACCACATAAGACTAAGAAACACTCATAAATATCACGTAAGATAAATCATACACCTTATAATACAAATCTACTTGTCCAAATTGAAAGTCCCATAGTCCAAGATTCACAGGTTCCAATCAACCCAGATGAAGATATGAAGTGTCACGATTTAAGGAAGAAATCTCACAGCACAGCAATCAAAGCACATTTGTGAAAAACCACAGGGAAGAAGAAATCAAAACTAAAACCAGAAAACCCAGAACAATCAAAACAAAAACCCTCGAGAGAAACCCACAAAAAAAAAAAAAGAAATTCAGAGAACCTAGTGCAAGATTAGGATTTGGAACAAAACCCATATGAGAAATAGCCACAAAGATGAATAAAAAAAGAACCTTGGGGTTGGGGATATACCTGAATGAAGCAGTCATGGAAGAAGAGGCGCAGCAGCTGAGCAGAGACATTCTTCTGCTGGGAGTAAATCTGCGCCATCGTCGACCTCACAATGGTCTCAGCTTCTGGGCAAGTCTCGCGGTAGAAATCGTATTCAAGATCCGATTGACCTCCATCATTCATCTCCTCTGTGACGAAATCTTGCCCTCCATCGGAAGAAGTCAGAGAAACCAGATTGACCAGTGGTTCTTGGGCGGAGGAGGAGGCGGAGAGAAAGGCTCTCTCCGATTCACCCCTCGGGTTGTTCAGGGACAGAAGCACAGAGAAGATCACCACCATAGCGACAACGAACCCTTTCATTGTGCTCATCGTCATCTTCTTTCTTGCTCTCTCGCTTCTCTCTCTCTAGCGACTCTGAAATCTGTATGTAGTGAGAGAATAGAAGCGGGAAATGCCTAACTGAATAAGGTTTCCGTTTGGGGTGGGCTCCTTTTAAAGGCAAGGAGTTGGTTAGTTTAGTTGGGGGTTTAGCATATTTTCAATTTGGCCCTCGTACTTACGGGAATTGCAGGGATAGTTCTTTAATTGCCACATTTGCATTTTTTTTCAAGGACAAACTTTCTTTAAATAGGAGTTTAGGGTTTAATAATTTACTAATTTTGAGCAAGCTCCTTCATCTTGTAAGCAATTTCTAATCATTGCTACGGTCTCTCGTTCAGACATTATTTTATAATTCTCTATTTTATCAAGCTTTTTAGCCTCAATTGTCTAACTGAAAAAAACATAGTATAAGGAAGTAAGCACGAGACAAGTCACATTTGGGTTTTATCTAAAAACACCATTGCATAAATGGACATAGCTAATTCAGTTAGAATCGTGTACAACTCTACACCAATTTTTTTTCTTGTTTCAGATAAGCATATAATTTGTGAGTGATGCTTGTAGAAGTGTAATAAATTTCATTCTCAATACATGGTTAGTGAGATATGTAGTTTTCCTTGTTACGCTTTTCAATGCTTTGGCCCATAGGAGGGGAAGTTTTCTTATTATTTAATAAATTTACCTCTCAAATTAAACAATTGAGTTTGTTTGGAAATGTTTTTAAAATGACAAATTGTTTTTAGAGAAATATTTTTGGGTTACAAAAGCACTTTAAATGCTTTTACAAGAAACACCAGTTATGTACTTCTTTCAGTAAGCATTTTAAGTGATTTTTCAAGTTTTATGTTTATTTTTACTCAAGATTGGTTCCAAAAATATTACCAAAAGCACTCTTAGACATTTAAAGTACTTCTAAACAAACCCAATTGTTGGTTTTGTGAGTAAATTTGTTAAATAATGTGTAAAAAAATGCTTTAATGAGTAGGCTAGGCTGTTTATGGATATGATGGGCCGGTCTACGATCTTGGGCCCAAGGTTCAGTGTCCTGTCGATCCAATCCAAAAGGTTAACGGTTTTCCGACCCGCGTAAGGCAGGCTTTCCCCTCCCTAGGTCGCGTCTCTCTTGCTCGCTCTCTGAAATTCTCTCTGCAATTCAAATGGGAAGCGATCGGAAATCCGAGGAGAAGAAGAAGAGTAGGAAAAGGAGCCCCTCTTCATCTTCCGAAGGTACTCTAATCTCCTCTTTCCCTTCTCTCTCTCTCTCTCTCACCCCTCCGATTTGTTCAATTTCATAGCTTTTGTGATTCTCCGTTCATGGCAGACTTCGTCTTTTCCAGTTGGGAAAGCATCGAACTTTTGATTTTTCTATCTTTCTCCAACATTTTCTCAGCAACCAAACAAGTTTTATTTTTCCTGGGTTTGCTTGAAATTGTGTGTAATTTGTTCCTCAGATATATATATATATATATATATATATATATATATATATTATAATGGGGGTTTTATTGAATTCCGTCTTTGTTTTTTACAGATGAGGGAAGAGGCAAGAGGCAGAGAACAGTAGAAGATGAGGACAAGAAGAGCAGGAGGAGTGATAAGAAGGACAAGTCAAAGGACAAGAAAAAATCTCATAAGCACTCAAAACACCGTTCCAATAAAGGTATATCGATACGAGTCTGAGTCTCACACTAGTTTAAGATGGATTTTACTTCGTTTAATCGAACTTTGCAATACTTGTTAAATCAAATTTTAGGGATACAGATATGGCTGTGAGTGCATTCACTTTCTTTTGACATCAAGCTGCTATTGTATACAGGCCTAATGGTTAAATTGTGATAGAAATTAGGGTACCGCAGTCCAATTAGTGTAATGGTATATCGGAATTGGTATGGTTTTACCAGACATGCACAGGCTTACTAGTTACTACAAGTTGCATTCGAATTAGTGTAATGGCATTTTTAGGGGTTTCGGGCACATCCTGTGTTTGATCGAGTTTTTTTGACATTGGAGAAGGAAACATAAACCGAGGAGGTTAACTACATGAAAGTGCATTATTTGACTTACCATATGGTAATTTTTAAGCCTATTGAGGATGAGATTCTTTTACTTATCACATTGACATTGTATTGCGCCTCAGAAAAGAAGACAAAAGATAAGCACAAAAGTAAACACCACAAAGGCGATTGCCTCTCGGTAAGCTTTCTTATCTCCCATCGTGATAAATGTTTGATGTTTGAAGTACTCTCAATCTGTGAACTATATATAATATGGATTTTACATGTACCTATAAATCCTTAGTGAAACAAAAAGAAAAGAGCAAATTGTAGCAATGATCCCTTAACTTTAACTCAATTGGAGCAATGGTCCCTCAACTAAAAATCCATTGCCATTGGTCCCTCAACTCATCAAAACGTGCATCTATAGTCCCTCAACTAAAAGTCCATTAACATTGGTCCCTTAACTTTAATCCAATTGGAGAAATGGTCCCTCAACTTTAACCCAATTGGAGGAATGGTCCCTCAACTTTAACTCAATTGTAGCAATGGTCCTTCCAACATAACTCATTTTGACAAAATTCTAACGAAGTTGACGAAAATGACCATAGCTACACGTATTGAAGAGTTGAGGCACCCCAATTGTAGCAATGATCCTTCCAAACATAACTTATTTTGACAAAATTCTAACGAAGTTGACGAAAAGGACCATAGCTACACATTTTGATGAGTTAAGGGACCAATGGTAATGGATTTTTAGTTGAGGGACCAGTGCTCCAATTTGATTAAAATTGAGGGACCATTGCTACAATTTACTCAAAAGAAAAAGGTCAAACTTCTTGCAAGTTGCAACATAGTGTATACAATGGAAACCCGTCATTACATTTAGTGTTGTAATCCAAAGTCCTAGAAAATGTTAGCAGAAGTCTTTCATACTTTGAGCAATTCACCTGATCTGAATTATTGAAGAAGTGAGGTAACCACATAACGTTCTAAAGTTTGCAATTTGCATAGATTTTCTGAAGTCGGCAAATATTTGATTTCGTTGTTTAGACATCTTTGTTATTGTTGGTAATCTGTATTAGCTTCATATGAAAGGCATCAAAAGTTTAGATTGTTTAATGGAATATACAGAAAATCTGGGAGCAGGGAGAGCTGCAACATTTAGTTTCCATGGATACCTACTTGTGATGCTCAAATATAGAAACCAGAAAACAATCTACTTACAAGTTGCGAGATCTAGTTTCAGTATGCAGTTTTTGATATCACTTGTCTTTTCTTGCAAGTTGTATTTCTTACGAAGTATTGTCTTTAGTATTGTTTGGAAATATTTTTAGATTGCACTTAAGAGTTTGTGGTGCTCAACCTATGGCAAGGTTGCCAGTCAATGCTCAAAGCAGTGTCTTTAGTATTTTTTGGATGAATGTTTGCTCCCTAGTTTTATTTCGTGAAGACCCTCTCGTGGAAAGATGAAACTTTATCTAGCATTATAAGCTCCTGTAAAATGAATTTAATAAAAATCTGTGAACTCGCATTTTAGATCAACCTTTCTTTCCGTCTACAATCTGTTGTTGTGTAGAAAGTAAAATTACGTTGTGGAAGCTTGACCAGTTGGCACAAGGGATTCTCTGCATTTTGATATTGATTACTTGATGGTCCACCTTATTATCGTGTTCAGTGTATCCGTTTCTTGAGCATTGATTTTCTGATGGTTAAGAGTTAAGAAATCTTTTTTCTTGCAGAAAATCGACTTCCAAGAGCTGTCAAACGAAGACTATTTCCTCAAGAACAATGAGTTCTCTACGTGGCTGAAAGAAGAGAAAGATGTGTTCTTCTCCGATCTTTCCTCAGAGTCGGCACGCCAACTATTTGCAGACTTCGTGAAAGTTTGGAACAAACAAAAACTTGAATCCAAGTACTACGAGGGGATCGCAAGTGGGCCCCGGTGTGCCCATGCGTGGAAAATTAAAGGGTGAATTGCAAGAGCAGTAGATGATCTGGCTTTACCTGTTCTGTGTTGTTTATCAGTTAGGTTTTCTGTCTACTCAGGGATGGTTTGGTGTGACTAAAGATCAAGATGAAGTCACGCGTATTTAGTTTTAATCTTCATTTCTTACCATGGTGTTTCTACATGGCATTTGTTATCCATCATATCAAGCTCGAGCTCAATGCACAAATGAGCCGAGTCTTATAACCACCGTGACAACGTTACTTCCCCATTTTGGATCATGAGATAGCCTATTAGCATCCAACGAGATAAACTATAATTGACATGACATGTACACATTATGCGGTACAAAAATTCAGTTTACCTAACATTTCGTTTGTACGATTATTGGCCAAATGGCACTTAGGTCATCTTCAACCAAAACTGGTCAAAGGGCCATGTTTAGTTCTATAGCCTTACAAGAAATTATATTTTAATAAACAATGTTAGGTCATATTTTATACCATCTCCAATTGAGGTGACAAAAAATCCATCTTCAACCGAGGGGGCCAAATGGTCCTAGGTCAAAACATAACTTCCTTAACAATATATATATTTGAATTGAATTAAATTAAATTACTATATTAAAATAAGATTTTCGAACATATTTTGAGTGCCATTGGCCACAATAACGAAGAAAGCGTGATATTCTTGCACCCGCCACAAAGTCATGCTTGACATTCTGATGCTGGAGGGCTGGTTGGAAATGGCCAGCCCGCTGGCATGATTTGGGGGTTTTGGCCTGGTGGGGCCCACAAGCCCTTTGGCCTAGCTCTTGGTTGGAGACCGTTTTCGTGTCATTCCGAGCTATTTTTAACCCTTTAGCAGGGTCTGTTGGAGATGACCTTACAGTGTCTACAGTTTACTCTGATTTTCACTTGCGTCCATATAGTTTATTTTGTTACATTTATGTCCTACTTTCATTTTGAGCAAAAAAATTCGTCAAATTAAGTTGAATTTTCTATCCACTTGTGTGCACATCTTACAACTATGATATGGTGGTATTCTTCTTCACTTAGAAGTGAGAGGTCTTAGGTTCGAATATCATTGATGATGAATTCAATACCAAATTAAACTGCCTATTGAGTGGCTTAACCGAACACTACAAGTTTGAAAGTAAAAATCCGAGTAAACTTCAAGGATTATCAATGAAACTTAGGGGGGTGTAGTCAAACTCGGATATGAGAGGATTTTAAAAAACTTTAAAACCCTAGTGTAGTCAATTAAAAGATTTTAAAATCCATCCAAATCTAGGTGTATTAAAAAAATTAAGATTTTGGAGGATTTCTATAAGTTGTGGATTTTGTAAGATTTAAGAGCAAAAAGTATATATAATCAAAACTAAAAAGAATCAAAACTCACCCCCTAGGATTTCAAATCCTTCCACCACAATCCATTCAAATTCTTTAAAATCCATATGAATTTTGTAGGAATCTTTAATCCTTTTTAATCCTATAAAATCTAAGGAAAACTAACGAAAAGTCCAAAAAAACTTATCTTTTAATGAAAATCCATTTTTAAAGATATAGTGAATAGTGTCAGGTAAAGGAGAAATTGTGGTTTTTCGTTAAAAGTAAATAGTACCGGGAGTGTTTTATTATATACCGGGAGTATATATAACCAAAACTAAAAAGAATCGAACCTCACCCCCTAGAATTTCAAATCCTTCCATCACAATCCATTCAAATTCTTTAAAATCCAAATGAATTTTGTAAGAGTCTTTAATCCTATAAAATCTAAGGAAAACTAACGAAAAATTCAAAAAAACTTATCTTTTAATGAAAAACCCTTTTAAAAGGTATAGTTCCGATAAAGAAGAAAATGTAGTTTTCCGTTAAAAGTAAACTGGGTTTTATTAACCCTCCCAATCCATGACTTTTAAAATCCTTTTAAAATTTTAGTTTGAGTACACCCCTTAGCTCGTAAATAAACAAGATATGCCAGTCAGTACGGCGTCGTCGCATCCATCTTCTCTCTCGCTGGCGCTTCTGAACTTCCGAGTTTGATCTTCTGAGTCAGGTACGTCTCAAAAGACCTTAGCTCGCCGTTAGGGTTCCAAAGAAACCCAATATCCTAATTTTCACTACTCAAGTAACAATTAATTGTTTTTTTTTTTTTTTCAATTGAAAATTGATGGGTTCGTTCTGATTTCTGTTTCCGCAGGTTTTTTTTTGGGTTGGAAAGCATAATGGGTGATAGCCAGTACTCATTTTCTCTTACCACTTTCAGGTATTTGACGTGCGAATTTAATTTGAATTTTGTACTGAAAATTTGATTGGAATATTGGGGTTTTTTTTGGATCATAATTTTTATGTTTATTTTGAATTCAGTCCTTCTGGGAAGCTTGTTCAGATTGAACATGCGCTAACGGCAGTTGGGTCTGGCCAGACGTCTTTAGGGATTAAAGGTGTGCAAAAATCTTATGCATTCTCAAGTTGTTTCGGATACATTTGAATTTGAATTAACACTTTCTAAGTATTCGTCTCGAATGAGAATGGAGACGGATTAAATTGGTCAGAAAAAAGATGAACAATCTGTTCATTGTTGCTAGAAACTGGTGTGAAAGAGTCAAAGGGTATTACATGTTAACTATATCGGTTTGGTGGTTGCAGCAAATATTTAGAATTGTTATCCTTGTTGTTAAGAATGAGCAAATTAATTTTTTTGTATTTATTTTCCGGTAAGGAACGAGTGTCCAACACCTCATTTGTAACTGAGTTTTTAGTGATCCACGATAAATGAAATTGGATGGAAGCTGAGTGTGGTATTTATGGTCGGTAGGGGGAAGAAAATGGGTGAAGTTGAACCAGTGCACTCAGGATAGAGAAATAAAAGAAGCTTAGAATCCGACGTGGTAGAGTTTAGTGCTTATGTTTAGTTAAAATGAAACGCATTTTGGTCATTTTTTGTTTTGTAATTTGAGGTATGAATTGCGGACGATCTTGTAAAGAGCTATTGGCAAGAAAGTG
Organism: Heteromeles arbutifolia; assembly: GCA_024362995.1. Lineage (NCBI taxonomy): Eukaryota > Viridiplantae > Streptophyta > Magnoliopsida > Rosales > Rosaceae > Heteromeles > Heteromeles arbutifolia. The sequence goes on along the minus strand of JANCRC010000002.1, from coordinate 9,711,523 downwards.
CCTTTTAACTATAAAAGGGAGATCACTACTAATCGTAGACATTCTTTCTTTAGGAGAAGTAAGACCCATCATACGCTTGATCACCAGTAATTTTATATTTCATAGCTATATCTTATTATATTGGTTCGAGTTAATTTTCTATAATTATAAATTATCTGGATTGTTTGCAAGATTGGGCCTCATGCATCCTAGGGTAATTTAATGGACATAAACTGAGATATCTTATGACACCATTGGAGTCATTAGTTATATAAAAGATCACTGTTCTTACTGCTGTAGTGCTAAACAAAAATATCTTCTGTTGCTGAAATATTTACATCTTTAACTTTTCTTTGTTTTGATTCTGCTCATTATTTGGCTCTTACGTCAGATAAGTTTTGAAATCTGTCATAAAGTTAGTGTCATTGGTTTTTTTATTTAGAAAAATCTGTCTTCTTGTTGCAGCTGCTAATGGAGTTGTCATAGCAACGGAGAAGAAACTGCCATCTATCTTAGTTGATGAAACATCTGTGAGTGAATATGCTACTCTTTTTTATAGACTGCAGTTCATAAGTTATGTACTAGTTCTATGCTACTCTTTTTGATAGACTGCAATTCATAAGTTATGTACTAGTTGTATGCCGGTGCTGGATTTCTAAATTTATTTGTACACTGATATATAGCTTGTGTATCTCATCAACTGTTCTTATTTGACAAACTGAATTTGTTTTCTTTACACCTCGATGGCATGTTCTCTCCAATAATCAAGTAGTATACTAGGGACTTCTTGTGACCTTTCAAGTTTTTGGGTTGCAGGTTCAGAAAATTCAGTTATTGACGCCAAACATTGGAGTTGTTTACAGGTTTGTCTGTACTACATGTTTGTGTTAAGTTGAGGTTTTTCACATTACTATTTTGATATTACTGTCATGTTATAATGCTTCAATGATATCTGATCCACAAAAAATCTGAGCTACAGTGGCTTTACCATGTTATCATATTATCGTGGTAAAACAAACCAATAATGAAATGAACAGTAGTTTATTGTTGGTGGGATCCATCATCCATAAAATATGAATTCACCTGTAGAGGACCCATATCACATGAATGATGTAGTTCCATTGAAAAATGATAAGAGTGCCACCAACAATGAATGCATGCCATTTTATTATTGATTTTGTTGTATCTAAGAATTCCTCATGATGTTTAAGGGGTTTTAATTGGCAGGCTTTCTTTCCTCAGAGAAAAAATAACTGAAATTTACTGTTCTCTCCTGCAGTGGCATGGGTCCAGATTTCAGAGTTCTGGTTCGGAAAAGTAGGAAACAGGCGGAGCAATACCATCAGTTGTATAAAGTATAACTCAAATTTTGTGTCTTTCATCTTTTATTCTTTTTATTTTTAGCCGTAGTATTGATATTATTCTTTGAGCATATGCTAAGTATTGGAATTTCAGTTTACATTCCTTAGAAGAATCCTATTGAATCTTTATTCTCCTTGATGTGCACCACAGCATCTAAGCATTTTTTTTGGTAATATCATTGTTTATATATTGGTTTTTAGCTTTTAAATATAGTGAATGAATATTTTTTGGTCTTGTGATCGGGCATAGAGTCTGAAGTGATACCTCCCTTTGGCTATCTGCATTCCTACCCCAATATGTTATAACGAGTCTCAACTTGAAACAAGTTGATTTATTACTTTATATAGTCACCCAGTTAGTTACTGTAATTTGTATTTTTTGTAACGTAACTTACAATTTGATTTCGTGGGTATTTACAGGAACCTATCCCTGTTACACAACTAGTGAGGGAAGTTGCTGCTGTCATGCAGGAGTTCACACAGTCGGGGTAATTATCATTTTTTCTCACAACCTGGTTTACCTACCTTAAGATTTTTAACGATCTTGATCCTAAATTATCCTTCGTGGTCCGAACTTTTAATAAATTAAAAGGTTTTAATGCTTAAGTTGTTTATATAAAAAAAATACGGGGAAGGGAAGATTAGTATCATTTGAAATTTTTTAATCTTGATAACTTAAGCTTGAGTATTGTAATTATTTGCTTAGACTTCGTATACAGGCAAATGCATGTTTTGTGTATTCAACTTCAGGCTGCAATTAACTTTCAGGTCCTTTTCCACCTTAGACTCTGATTTGACTGTCATCCTTCTAGGGGTGTAAGGCCTTTTGGAGTTTCACTGCTGGTTGCCGGCTTTGATGACAAAGGTCCACAACTATTTCAGGTATGTATATTCTGTCCTCACCTAGTGTAAACTTATGGTGCACACTGTGCTTGAGTCTTTGAGAACAAACTATAGAGGTTCAGGGAGCGCAATCCTTTTTTCTTTCTAGTTGGCAATACACACATACATACCACAGCCTTTTAAAGCTTTTGTAGTTATTTATTTTTCTGATATCTATTTTCCATTGGATTTCTGCGGGACTGATTTTTGTTATGCTGTAGGTGGACCCATCAGGTTCTTACTTTTCTTGGAAAGCTTCTGCCATGGGGAAAAATGTTTCTAACGCAAAAACATTTCTTGAGAAAAGGCAAGCGATCAACAATTATACAAACTGTTTTCTGGTTTATGTTCCTTTTGTCTAAATTTCTAACTAAAGCAATAACCATTGGAGGTGCTTAACATCTCATAATTGCATTGTACACTTAATTATGAATCAATGTTGGAGGCGTAACAAAATTCGGGAACTCAATAGTCATTGATTCTCAAGGGTAGTCTTCGTTCTATTTTATTTATCTCATTAATTATTGACAGCTATATTGGCACGTCTAATCAGCAGCATGTACTCGTCAATCTTTTAACCCTTGAATTGCATTTTATTTCTTTATCCTGGCCTTGAGTTTTATGTTTGCTTTGAATTTAGCTGAGGATTCATGTGACTATTTCTTGTAGGTACACCGAGGACATGGAACTTGATGATGCTGTCCACACAGCAATATTGACCCTGAAAGAAGGGTAGGCACTTTATCCTTCAGTTTTTTATTTTACTTTTAGTCTTCCTAAAGGAAACAAATTCAGTTCTGAATTTATACACATATATTAAGTATAGCTGTACACCGTTGTTCTATCATACAAATATAAGTTAGCTCTTTTGTGACCTTTCTTTCTGCGTGCGGTTCTAGGTTTGAAGGACAAATTTCTGGTAAAAATATTGAGATTGGGATAATTGGCGCTGACAAAAAATTCAGGCAAGTTTCCCCGCACAACCTGTTGTTTTAATTTTTATTCGTCGATTCACCCTTTGGTTGGCATGCATTAGCTTGTGAATTTATGTTGTGATTGTGTTGTTGCAGAGTACTTACACCAGCTGAAATTGAAGATTACTTGGCCGAGGTGGAGTAGATTGAGACCAAGAAGTTAGAAAGTTGAGCAACCATAAACTATAGAGTTGTCATGCTTTCGGCCCGGGTTGGTTTGGTTTGTAGCCCCCCGCTTTGTTGTGCTAGCAAAACATGCTTTCGGATATTCTTAGTTTCAACTACTGTGCATATTTTGTAAAAGGCTGTTAAACCTAATGGTCACTCACTTCTAATGACAATAACTTTGCTTGTGGCTCTTGATTTTCGTCAATAACTGCAAGCTTCCCGTATGCTTCCATGGCAGCCTCACTAAGCAGAATGTTAAAGAAAACATTAGGTAGATTCATGTTTATCATAAATAGAGAATGACTAAATGAGAGAATTGCATTCACTAATCTTGTTATGAATTCACTATAATTTCTACTAAATTGAATGTTTGATAGACCAAATAATTAGACATTTAGAATTCAACTATTTATGAGAACAAAAACTTTTACCTAATATTTTACATAAACTTGTAACACTTCAACATGTAATTATATATGAATTTGTTGTTTCCGTAACAGATCTTATAATGAAGTACTTTTACCAACTATTAGTTACTCGTCTAGTGATATTACTCTTCTCAACGTAGAAAGAGTTCTAATTTCAAAACGTAAAATTTCTGATTTGAGAAAGTAATATAATTTTCCAAAAACTTAGCTCATGGGTAAGTTGAAAATGCCTATAAAATTCTGGGGACAAACTAGCAATGTAGCTCCAGTTACCCCAAAAAAAAAAAAAAAAAAGAAAAAGCAATGTAGCCTATCTTAATAAAGGACTTTAGGGCAAAATTGACTTTAGGATTTTAATCACCAAAGTAGGAAAAAGGGTGGGGCTTTTAGGTTCAGGTCCAAAAACATAGGTTGCTTCTGGAAGTGACAAGTACTTCGGTCACAAGGGGGAAGGAAAGTCCGGAGGAAAGTCGAAGAAGTTAAAAAATTCAAGAGATTGATTTCACCCTGCCAAGTTTTGTTCTCAAGAGAATTTTTACTTTGTGGTAATTATGATACGTTGATTCAACGAGAAGACCATCAATGAAATTGTAATTTATTTAATATATCATGGTCAACATTTTCTTGACTGAGGGAAGTTGTTTGTTGAACATTTTTACCATACCACCCTCTTTGGAAGTTTGGGGAATACGACGTATTATTGAAAACAATATAGTGAGGTTCTAAGTTCTTGTTTTGATAACGGATAAAATGATTTAAATTTGTGATCTTTTTAAATATTATGAAAGAAAGTTACTGAAACAACAATTTCTAGGTTCCTATATCGCTTGGGAGCTACAACCGCAACAACTCTGTGGTTGACATCTTATTTTAGGGAACTTTAACGAAAAACTTTCGGTACTGTTCATTTTAACGAAAAACCACATTTTTACACTAAAAAGTCAATCCTGGTACTATTCACTTTACCCTTTATTTTGTCCTTAATGTTAAAACTCAAAATTTTCAAACCATTTTTACTAGTTTTCCTCTTATTTTATCACATCTCATCGACTACACTAGTTGATTGACTAGGAAGAATAAATCGAGCTAAATATGGTCAAAAATATAATTTAGCCATAAGAAAATGTAGTTTCCATCATACAACAAATGAGAGCACGCTTTGGTCAATGTGAAACTCACTGTCAGCAAACAAGCCTAAAATTGCGGCACTATTTGTATGGGGGAAATTGTGAGTTAAAAGTCAAGGTCTTTGCTGGTGTACGCAGGAGCATTTGTGTCCTTGTCATCTTCTCTCTCTTTATGGAGACTAGGTCATCCCCCCCCCCCCCCCCCGACTTCCACGTTCTTTGCAATTTCATGGTGTGCATACAACTGTAAACCCGTGAAACTCAACAGAGAGTTGAGTAGCACTATTTGCTTTTACGCTCTCATTGCTTGTTATATATGAGTTGAGTTCACTTGTTGTGTTCATCTGCAACCAATTGGGGAATATACACACTGATTTCTCCAATGGATACCTTGTATCTCATCAATCCCCTCAAATTTTCTCACCGTTTTCTCATTTTGTTTTTGGCATCCACGTATCTACCCACTGCAGTCTTGCTTGGGAGGTAAGATAAATCATTCTTTGCTTAGCTTGAAACATTTAAAATTCCTCGACCTAAGCTATAATGATTTTCTAGGCATTCCCATTCCAAAGTTCTTTGGGGAGCTTATAAGTTTGCAATATCTCAATCTTTCCCTTGCATCATTTGGGGGAGAAATTCCCCCTTCTCTTGGTAACCTATCAAGCCTGAGTTTTCTTGATCTCGGGTTGAATTTTGACTTATCTTCAAGAAACTTGAATTGGCTGTCTCGCCTCTCTTCTCTAAAATACCTTGATCTTGGAGAGGCCGTTCTTAGCACAACAAGAGTCAATTGGGTGTATGCTGTTAATATGCTTCCTTCACTATCAGAGTTACACTTATCTTCGTGCCAAATTGAAAGCATTCCACTCATCTCTTTGCAACACTTTAATTTGACATCACTTTTCGTCCTTGATTTGTCAAATAATTATATGTTTAGTTCTGCATTTCCCAGTTGGTTTTTTAATCTTACCAACCTCATAACACTTCATCTATCCAAGAATAATTTCAGTGGTTCTTTTCCAAATGAATTTGCAAGTCTCAAATCTCTTCAGGACCTTGATTTATCTGAAACAGGCTTAAAAGGTCAAATTCCCAAGTCATTGGAAATTTTTGCAAGCTGAAGTTCTTAAGTCTTTCTGGAAACAAATTTAATGGGGGGACTGAAGAATTTTGGAGGAGTTTCTCAAATTGTCCAAATAATACATTAGAGTCATTAGATTTGTCTTACTGTGGGACGCAAAGCCAACTGCCGGCCTCCTTAGGAATGTTAAAAAGTTTGCAGAATCTCAACCTTATGTACAATAATTTCTGGGGCTCAATTCCAGATTCAATCGGAAACTTGTCCTCCTTGAAAACATTGGACCTCTTTGATAATAATATGAAAGGCTCCATTCCAGAAAGTCTGGGACAACTATCTCAGCTAGTTTCCCTAAATCTGTTTGGCAATTCATGGGAAAGTATTCTAACAAAAGCCCATTTCAAAAACCTTACGAGATTACAAGATTATCAAGTAGGAAACCCAGCCCGATCCAAGTCCCTCATTTTTGACGTGGCTTATGATTGGGTTCCTCCTTTCAAGCTCCACACACTTAGGATCCTAAATTGTCGGGTAGGTCCTGGTTTTGGGGTGTGGCTTCAATCTCAAACTGAACTGATCGACGTCACTCTTAGTGGTAATGGAATCTCGGATTCCATACCAAGAGAATGGTTGTTGCAGATATCTTCCCAACTCATCCAACTAGACTTGTCTAACAATGAAATTCGTGGAAGCCTTCCATTGCATTTGAAATTCCCAAATTAAAATTATATTGATTTGAGTCATAATGTATTGGAGGGCTCACTCCCGCTTTGGTCCACTATTGCCACTTCCCTTATTATTGAAAGCAATCTATTTTCAGGGCCAATTCCCTCCAATATTGACCAGTTGATGCCGGATTTGCAAGTATTGTTTCTTTCTGAGAATAATTTGAATGACACAATTCCTCCCTCTGTTTGCAACATGCTTAACTTGAGAATCTTGTCTCTAAGGAGCAATCAATTTTCTGGAGAATTCCCTCATGCATGGAGTGTGGGGAGCAATATGGTGTTTCTAGATGTAGGTCAAAACAATCTCTCTGGTAATATTCCAACTTCATTGGGGGTATTAAGTTCACTGGATGTATTAAAGCTCAACAACAACAATTTTGGAGGTAAAATTCCTGATTCCTTACAAAATTGTTCTAGTTTGGCGAGCATTTATCTTGGAAACAACAGGTTATTTGTGGAAATACCACTATGGATAGGAGGATCCAGTGTATCCATGTTGTATATGCTATGATTACGGTCCAACTATTTTAGTGGACATATTTCCCAACAACTGTGCAATCTTCGGTACCTTCACATCCTTGACCTTAGTCGCAACAACTTTTCTGGTACTATTCCCAAATGTTTGGATAATTTGACTTTGCTAGTGAAAGATTCAAAAAGGGTTAAATATTTAAATAGTGTCTCTGCTTTTTATGATGAGCAAGCCACATTGACACTAAAAGGAGAAGAACTTGGGTACAACACGACTTTAGATCTTGTAAAGAGCGTTGATCTTTCATCAAATAATTTACAAGGTGAAATCCCTGAAGAAATAAGCAGCCTCATTCTATTGGGCACCTTGAATTTGTCCATGAATCAATTGATTGGAAGGATCCCCTCCAAGATCGGAAACTTGCGTTGGCTCGAAACTCTTGATCTCTCACACAACCACCTCACAGGACAAATTCCTCAAAGCTTGTCATCTTTAATCTCTTTGTCCCACTTGAACTTGTCTTATAACAATTTGTCTGGAAGAATTCCTTCTGGAAACCAGCTTCAAACGCTCAATGATTCGTCGATTTATATGGACAATCCATCACTGTGTGGAGTTCCTCTTTCAACTAAGTGCCGTGGAGATAAAATTTTTACTACTGAGGATGCAAATGACAAGAATGAAGATAAAAATGATGATAAGTTGTGGTTTTATGTCAGCGTGGTACTTGGATTCATCATAGGTTTTTGGGGAGTTTGCGGCACATTGATCTTAAAGACATTGTGAAGGTATGCCTATTTTCAGTTCTTTGGCAACATCAATGATAAGGTAGCACTAGCAATTGCATTGATAGCGGCTCGTTTCAAAAGGATTTTTTTCTTGAGTTTGTGAGTACTCTTTATATGTGATGTTTTTTCGTATCTACTCTGTGTTTTCGGTACTTGCAACTTATGTAAGAAATAAAGGAATTATATCTTTCAATAGATGTTTCCACAAGCAACTTATGTATTCTGATTTTCTCATGTGTAAAAACCTGGAATTAATAAAAGCTAGTGTTTCTAATTTCTAATTATCAATCGTATAATACAAAATATATACGTGACAGCCATGCATCCATTCAATGTTGCAATGAACAAAAGAACACTTGTTCATAAAGTACCAAACACTCGTACAAAAGAAATCACTTGTACTCATCGATCGATCAAACAACGGTTCTTTATGCATCTTCGAGCAACTCCTGTGCCGACACTCTTTCTTCTGGTTACTGTGCCCTTTGTTTAGTTTGAAATATATGGTCCTCGCGTCCTTCAGGCTCTACAATCCAATGCATCGAACACTTTGAACAAGGAAATGTACGAGTTCACTGAGTGCCCACTAGAGAGTTGAGAAATGCCTAGTAATTCACTACTTCTCATGGAGTAAATGTTGCCATACAGACGTCTCAATGAAAGCCCTAAAACAAATTCAAACATCTGCCAGCGAAAATTTGAACTACAAAAATTGTTACCATTTGTTTCCTCTGATCCTGGCTTCTCTACCGTCCTGCAGTCACAGATTTGCCGAGCATAAAATCGATTTCTGCATATAACAGGAAGACGTGCCAAAACACTCCCTCTGCATCTCAAAAGGGTGAAAGTCCAATCTCCCCAAATGCCATCTGATTCATAGTCCACCGCGTCTGATGAGAGCAAAAAAAATCGATAATCCCAAATTTGGTGGTCAGTTTACCATCAACCTTAACGTCTTTCAATACCAAAACTTGTGGTTCCAGCCCTCAGAGCTTACCCAATGTCCGTATATTCTGGAAATTGTTCATCATCAAGGGCTCCAATCAAGCCAGGAACATTTTCATGTGGTAGAACTCCAAACATCTTCATTTCCAGCAAATACTTGTCAGTGTAAGAATAGTGATTGCTTTCCTGATCATAAATTCCAACCCATTGACGGGGGTGTTCGGATTTGGATACGTGGGTGCAGCCATTGAAAAAGGTGGGAGTACTGCTCAGAAATGAAGTTACGCATCTCACCATGCTCTACTGAACTTCTTCTGATCTTCGATTGGAAGGTCTAACAGAATCAGACAAGTTTGTGCCTTCCAGTTGTCGGTAACTATGACATTGACCGAGATCTGATATCATTTGTTGAGAACACTGATCAGGCCCACCCCATGGAATTTTCGTTGCAAGTTCTTGTTGTTAACTTTTACAGAATTTACTAAAATAAAAAGATTCGTACCTCAGTTAGTGTTAGAGCATCCAATAGGGATTTTATCCTCCATGAGACTAGTACATTTCAAGCCTTAATGAGAAATTTCATCCTCAATGAGCCGGAAAATGAGACTAGATCCATCATTGGGGCTAGCAACTTCCTTTCTTAGATAACATTAAATTGGGCTACATCTAGCCCCAAAAAACAGTGGGTCTCACAAAAAAGTAGCATCTATGTGAGCAAAATTCTATAATTCTCCATCCACTTGCGAATACACTTATACTCTCCTTTATTCCTTTTTTAATTCTATTTTTTCTTTCAATTTGGCTAATTAATGATTGTTTTAAATTTCATAAAAATTAAAATTTCAAATTGATTTAATGTTCATGGGCATTAGTGGGTGAAATTTTTAAATAATTTTTTTCAAAATTGTATGATATTAATTTACCAATTGGTGCTAGGTAAATTGTTGTGTTAAATGTGAAAATCAAATTATTTCAGAGGATGAAGTGGAGGTTCGTATCTTTCAACGGATGAGATTGAGACAAGAGAATCTAATTCAACAAACGGTTTATATGTGATGAAATCTAACTTTAAGGTTCATATTTTTTTTTTTTTTTTTTTTTTAAGATAGCACATCCAAAAATCAACTTGAGGAAAGTTAACACAAAAAAAAAAGGATCGCATAATCAAATTACTACATAAATAAATATATATAACCCCATATAGAGCCTGAAAGAAATAGCCTCTCATTGGGAGATTCTTTTATAAAGTCCCAAAGATTTATCGAAGCTCTAAAATGAGCTATATCCACCACTTTTCCAGCCCTATATAGAGCCCCTCACTGGGAATGCTATTAGAAGAGCCTTTTCGGAACCCATATTTTTAACTTTTTCATAATTTAGATTGTCCGGTGCACACAAAACATATACACACATAGCTTTTGTAGTTATTTAATTTTTCATTGTGTAATGCTAGAGAGATTAAATTTTTAAACCAAATGAAGTGGATGTTGATAATTAAATTATTACTTAAGTATTGATTAACATGTATATTTCCTATTGGTGACATATCATTTGATTTTAAATTTGATCTCTCTAACATTATCCTTTTTGAATATCTATTTTTCATTGAATTTCTGCATGATTCTTATTTTTGTTATGCTGTAGGTGGACCCTCAGGTTCTTACTTTTCTTGGAAAGCTCTTGCAGTGGGGAAAAATGTTTCTAAAGCAAAAGAGAAATTGTAGTAGTGGTTTCTCAATTTTAACTCAATTGGACCGATGATCCCTCAACTAAAAATTCATGATCATTGTCCTTTAACTCATCAAAATGTGCAGTTATGGTCATTTTTATCAACTTCGGTAGAATTCCATCAAAATGAGTTATGTTGGAAGGATCATTTCTCCAATTGGGTTAAAGTTAAAGGACCATTGCTCCAATTGGTTAATGTTGAGGAACTATTTCCCCAATTGGGTTAAAGTCTTCTGATTTGGATCCTTTCCTAAGCTCAGAAATCTGAGCCTCCTGACCAAATCATAAGGGCAGTTGGATTTTGATCCAACAGCTGCAATTATTATAACTTTTAGAGGGACCCCCTGTTTGGAGCTGTTGGATCAAAATCCAACGGTCCGTGTGATTTGGTCAGGAGGCTCAAATTTCTGAGCTCATGAGAGGATCCAAATCCAAAGTCTTCAACCATTGGTCCAATTGATTAAAGTTGAGGGACTATTTCTCCAATTAGGTTAAAGTTGATGGACCATTGCTATAATTTTTCTCATTTGGTTTTCCATATTTGCCCCTTGATTCAGCCATACGTGTGTGGCTCATGACTCATTTTTACGGAAGTTCTAAGGGAGTTGATGAAAATGACTAAAGTTGCACGTTTTGATGAACTAAGGGACCAATGATCATGAATTTTTAGTTAATGAACCACTACTCCAATTGGGTTAAAGTTGAGAGACCATTGCTACAATTTCATGAAAGCAAAAACATTTCTTGAGAAAAGGCAAGTTACGATCAACAATTATACAAACTATTTTCTGGTTTATGTTCCTTTTGTCTAAATTTCTAAACTAAAGCAATAACCATTGGAGGTGCTTAATATCTCATAATTGCATTGTACACTTAATTATGAATCAATGTTGGAGGCTTAACGAAATTCCGGAACTCATAGTCATTGATTCTCAAGGGTATTCTTTGTTCTAAGGGATTTCTAGTATCTAGGCCCCCACATATCTCCCAACGCCGTTAATTGCACGATGCACATACACAACAAACCGACATCGTTGCACGTATCATCCACAACTTCATTTTCGACCTTGTTGGTGATGACGCCGTCATGACCAGCATCGAGTTCTTTAACATTTTCCAAAACCTGATTTCCTAAAACGTAGGCAAAATACTCACCACACTCCTTAAAGATTTGCTCCAAAACTCTCGTGCTCGAAGATTCCCTCCAAATATTGCATCAAGAACCCTAATTTCTCATAGTAAAAACAAAATTCCCAAATTAAAAAATTGAGAGAGAGAAATTAGAATCTTCCAATTGTAATACAACCTAAATGATCAGGAGGTGGGAGTTTGTCATGCCCCAACCCGTGAATAAAGACTATTCATGAGCTAGGGTGTGAGCCATATCTTAGCTATAGAAATACATTCTACAACCAAGATATGGTGGAAAATAAAATAAAATTATAACGATTACACAATACATCATATAACAAATCTTACATAATAAAAGCTTGAGTATACCACATATAATTTATTGAATACGTAGCGGAAATAAAATATTAGTATACAAAGTTAATTCATAACAAAAGCACCAACTAAAATAATAATTGAAATGAGTAACTCTTGCAAATACATAAAATGTATGCAATGAGATATGTGAATGTACTCACTCCTTTCTAATCCCGTCAACACATACCTAAGGCACCCAAGCATGCACGTCCCATACCATGCTTATATCACTTGGCTTTGAATACCTTAGAATATGAGTTAACTCCCGTTCATCCCTTAAACCCATTTTTTTGTAATTAAATTCTCAGTTTCCACTTCGTTATACAGGCACTTCCCCCGACGCCCATTTGTATATTCAAGCCCTTCCCCTGACGTCTGACATAAACAAGATTTCATTATTTTTATAATCAATCAATTTGTATACTTAAGCCCTGCACCCTACACCTGACATATACAAGGTTCATTATTTTATATTCGAGGCAAACTTCAGCTCCTGAATATCCTCACAACTCAAACACTTTACAAAACTCAACACAACTGAACTCTCTTTCTTGCTTTGCAATGCATATGTATATGTCATGTGCACATAGATATCAATACTCACATTTTATCTAACAAGACTGCAAGCTTCAACATAAATCAATTTGATTATTAACAAGAGTAATATAATCATAATATTAACAACAAAGTAATAATTTATAATCCATCATATAAAGTGTTGCTCATTGACCACTCTATATATTTTTCCATCGTCTCGTCCATCTTGATCGGGCAACCTGTTTTTATTAGAAAAGAATAAACATCATGTTAGAGAAGAGAATCGTTAGAGTGAAATAAATGTCTCAAAGGCCACAAGGCATGAAATCATGTCTCTAGCTTTTCCCTTTCCAAACATCATCTTTTATTTTTATTTTAGCCCACCACTTCTACTTCTTCTCATCTCACTTCCCTTATGTTCTCACTCACAAACTTGATCACTTTCTTTCACCCGACTCTCCTTTTCCTTCCACACAACAGTTTACCCTTTTAATGTATTTTTATCATCTTTTTGCTCATTCTTTTCATTTCCCTCAATAACCACTGCTAGATTAACCTTTTTCCTTTGAAATTCATCTCCTCTCTTTTCTATAAACCGACCCCCAGCTCTCCTTACTCATTCTTTTCTTCCTTTTCACTCTTGCTTTTGCTTCGCACTCTTTTTCTTTTCTTTCTTTTCTTCTTACAGCTTGTAATAATGAACACATAGATTTAAGTGGTTCACCAAATCGGCTACGTCCACTAGAGTTGCATATGCATATGTGTTTTCACTATGTAAGAAGATTTACAAAGTACAATGGAGATGGATAGTGAAGGATGGAGTGGTTTGAGAAAGAAGACATTCTCCTTGCTAGTGTGGTGGTGTTGCTGTTCTCCCCCCCTTCTTCCCTTCGTTCTTCTCCTTCATTTATAGAGAGTAAATCCGATCGAAGAAGCTGTGCTACTGGATGTTAAAGATCTTCACTTTACGTCTACATAGAGAGTAAATCCGATCGAAGAAGCTGTGCTTCTGGATGTTAAAGATCTTCACTTTACGTCTACTCTTGCATTTCAAATCCACCTGTGGTTATCTCATTGGAGAATTTGGAATGATAGACTGAAGCACTGAAGAGAGAATATAGACAAATAATTGAAATTCCCCTAGGCTAGTGAGTAAGCACTCTAAAACAACAACATATTGCCACCTGCATGCCAATAGATACACGTACATAGTCTATGGTCCTATATAGACTCAAACTCTCCAATTTTGGGGGATGAATCATCACCAATCATTAACTACTATATTCCTAATGATTACAAACTTGCCACTCACCCTTAAGTAGACTTCCACCTTTTCACCCTAATCATTAACTTCTATAAATTTCCAACTTCCACCTCATCCTTGGGAGAAAAATGAATCAAGCAAAAACTACTCAAATAATCCCACCTGAAGCTCGGCTATAGCAATGATAATTTCCATTAGCAAGTAAAAACAACTTTAAGGCCTACCAAAAACAATCTAATACATATATAAGTTATGTACAAAATTACAAAACTACAATGAGGATGGCAAACACTAGAAACCTCTCTAGTTGGAGAAATTTGAGTTTAAAAGTACTAGCTAGGCTTAAATATATTTTTGTAGTGAAAGAATCTCTACTAACTTACATGATAAAAATGTGAGTTTTTTGTACTCATAGCGTATATAAGGAACCCAATAAAATTATTACATAAAAATAACTTCGCACATACAAATACACATATAATCATTTTTTTTTATGTATGGGGTATTACAGAGTTAACTTCATTACTGTCCTGGTTCTTGCTTTTCTTTTCCGGTCCCTTCTACAAGAAATTCGGTGATGTTTCTCTTTCTATAAAATGAGAAATAAGGGTTGGAATTTCTAGGTAACCCATTTATATGGCGTGTGCATGGCTTATGCATATTTGGTTTGTTCTATTTCAAGTGCAGGGTCAGGGATTCAGAAATCTTTTGTCGTTGGCATCATAGTTGTTCGTTATGTTGCCCTGCCTCTTATAGGCATCTTGGTTGTTAAAGGGGCACTGAAAGTTGGGTTGGTGCACTCTGATCCATTATATCTGTTTGTTCTTCTGCTTCAGTTTTCACTCCCACCTGCGATGAACATTGGTACGCTTGCTCTTCTGTTTTTTAACATCCGAAAGTGCAATCAGCAGTTGCTCACTCGCTCGCTCGTTCTCTCTCTCTCTCTCTCTCTCTCTCTCTCTCACTCTCTCGTAACAAATGTAAGTTTATTCTCAAGTATTGTTTATTGATCCTTTAAAATATGGCAGGAATAATGACGCAATTATTTGGAGCAGGAGAGAATGAATGTTCAGTTATCTGCTATGGACTTATGCTTTCGCTTCACTGTAAATTACATTCTGGTCCGCCGCCTTCATATGGCTTGTGGCGCGAATGTGAATCAAAATTTTACATGCATTCTGTCTAATACAAGTGTACGCAATTTGTCAGAAGAAATATTACGAAGCTCCACCCCGAGTCCGCCGGGAATTACGAAGCTCTCAGTTCAGTTCCTTTCCGTCATCGGATTGAACATGCAGAGCCACTGTTCGACTCTACAGGCTACCCAGATGACGAATCTAGTGGTTTGTGGCTACGATTTGGTCGGAGAAGTAAAAACGGTGGTGACTGGTTCTCGGTGGTTTAGAGGGAAGACAGAGAGAGAGAGAGAGAGAGAGTGAATGTCGAGGTGTATAATGAGCGAAGGATATCAGAGTGGGCGAGAGTTGGGATTAAAGCCCACTTAAAATTTCCACAGATGAAATTACTAATTTGCCCTCCACACAACAAAAATCATAACTAAATGTCCACAACTCTGAATTCAATTCTTCTTTCGCCTAGGCAATGTCGCACTCGAGGAGAACTAATTTATAATATAGAAAAGTATGAAAAATCGGAATTTAACTTAGAGGTCCATAATTACTCAAATCACCAAACCAGAGGCATGTGGTTATTTCCCATTTCTCAAGAATAAAATACATTATTTTAAGGTACGGGTTGTATCAAATTTGGTTTCAACCAGCCTTGCCATTTCAATTTGCCCTCTTTTGCACTTCAAAAATAAGTCAGGAATCAGGATTTTGAAAGCTCGACACCTTTTAAGAAACTCCGTCTCCCTTTTCACATGCTAGGAGGTGTGCAAGCAAAACAATTGTCATGAATGTCTTCCCAAGCCCCATCTCGTCGGCTAGAATCCCATTGAGTCTTTTCTCATACATGGTTACAAGCCAATCCAAGCCAATATGCTTATACTCACGTAGAGGCCACTGCTTGAATGTCAAGGATGCGATCAAACTGCGGTGATGGATGGGCGGCAATTATAACAAATGCTTGCCCTTGCATATGTTCAGAGGTTGGTCGGTATCTTGTCGTTCGCAAAAGATGCAATTTTAGGAACTCAGTTACTTGTTTCAATGCAAATAAATTCAATTTTGTTGATGCCTATAGGACGAGTCCTGCTCAACTCCAACTCCAATTCCAGACTTGGTATGGGTTGAGGCCACATTACATATTCAAGGCCCTATTCTCTGCAATGAAAGTGCCTATGACCACAGGAGTGATTAATCCAGTTTGGCCTTTATTTTATTATTACTAGCCCCTCCACACATGCCGTATGACCCAAAAACAGATAAAATCGGAATCAATATGTTACCCCAGCTTTCTTCGTATGGGGTTTCCATCCCAACCAAAAATAGATACTGCATTTAACCCCATGTCTGCCGATCCTGTCAAGTCTAAACGGAGGAGGAAGTTGCTTTTATTTTAGTTCTCAATCACGGTTTGTGAAAATGAAGAGCGACATTGGGCTGTAAAGCCATCCTGGGAGAAAAGGGCGCTGAGATTGACAATATTTAATGAGTGCTGATATTCCCACCCTTGTGTCTTATTTCCTCACCCACCATTTAATGAAAATGATAATAACATATAAAACAAAAAATAAAAAAATAAAAAACTCTTAAACCTCTATTTAATTAAGTACTAAAATTAAATAAAAAAACAAAAAATAATTTAAAATAATAAATAAATAATGGTGGGTGGGGTGTCATATCTTCGGTGAAGAGAGCTTGGGAAAGATTTGGGTTAGAATCGATGGAAAGGTTGGAGGAAGGAATGGGCGTGTGCTAGACGAAGGCGAGAAACTTCAATGGAGTAAAAAAAGACTTGGGTGTGAGATCTGCAGCTTTGACAAAAAAAGGAGAAGTGGTTCGGGGATCCGAGGTCTCTACATGTTGGCGATAGGTGCGAGTGCTAGGGTTTGTCAGGAATATTGGGCCAAAGATATCGGTGAAAATAGAGGGTGGGGATCTGGAGAGAGATCATGGTGGCAGATTTAGGTTTAGTTGGAAGAGATATTATGAAATGCATGCCATGATTTGAAGGACATGTGTGGTTTGAAGGAGATGATGAATGTCTAGGTCTTAGGTCTTGCATTTTCTTTCATTTTTTTTTTCTGTTTTTATTTATTTATTTATAATATTATTTAAAGATATATTAGAGTTATTTAAAAATAAGGTTAATCTCTATTTACTATCCTAAAGTTTCGTGGTTTTCAATATTTAGTACATGAAGATTTTTTTGTTCCAGAGTCATACCTAAAGTGTTAATTTTGGGACAGTCTCATACATCCGTTCGTCAAACTGTTAACTCTGCCGTTAAATGATAACGTGGTGCCCACGTGGACAATGACTGGGCGCCACGTGTCATTAAAAATTAAACTATTAAAATAATTAATAAAATAAAAGTAAAAAAAAAAAAAAAATCCCCAAATCACCTTTGTCTTCCCCACCCCGACCCCCCTCCCTTCTCCCTCTGCACATCTGCATATCCATCATTCCCCTTCCCCTTTCTCCCCATATCCTCTTTCGTTTTTTCTCCCTTTATCCTCTGCACGTCGAACTCGTACATCACCGAATGCCCCACCTGCGCGTCCCTCAAATCAAACCCTGATACCTTCAGATCCTCTGCTTAAAACCCTAATCCCTTCACAATTGCCTCCTTCAAATCCTGCAAATCTACCAACCAAATCTCAATCAAACAACCACTCAGTCAATCAATCAATTCGAATCCAAAAATTCAAATTGTAGAAAGAGAGAAAAAGAGAGGGGATGTATGGAGATGGCTCTGAGGGTGGCATAGGGAGGGAGGAGCTCCGGTGAGGAAATCAGAGAGAGAGAACGGGATGGAGGGGGTGGTTGGTGTGGGTTGCAGAGGAGAGAAGAGAGGGATGGAAGGTGGGTGGTTGCAGAGGAGAGATGAGAGGGTGAGGGTTGCAGCAAGTGCCAGAGGGAGGAGTGGATGAAGAAAGGGTGGCTCGGGTAGGCAAGGGGTGGGTGATGGGGCTGCTCGGGTGGAGAAGATGAAGGGGGTGGAGGGGATGAATGGGTGCTCGGGTGGAGGGGGTGGAGGGGATGAGGGGTGTCGGGTGGGGATGGAGGAAGTGGTTCTGGGTTTTAATTTTTAATTTTTTTATATTAATATAATATTTTTTAAATTAATTATTTTAATATTTGTTTGAATTTTTAATTCCAAGTGGACCCCTTAATGACACGTGGTGCCCAGTCATTGTCCACATAGGCGCCACGTCATCAGTTAACGGCAGAGTTAACAGTTTGACTAACGGATGTATGAGACTGTCCCAAAATTAACACTTTAGGTATGACTCTGGGACGAAAAAAACTTCATGTGCTAAATGTTGAAAACCACGAAACTTCAGGGTAGTAAACAGAGATTAACCTTTAAAAATATATATTAGGGTTATTTTGGGAATAATGGTGGGTGGGAAAATAACATTTTGTTGTAGCCTATTTTATCTGGCTAAGGGGAAAGGGCTGGTGGCAAGGAGAGAGAAAGATGAGAGATTTGTTTGTAGAATGTAGGGGAATGTGTGTGTGTTATTCCCTCATACGTAGTGCCTTTATTTGTAGTAATAAGAGGGAGAAGAAATCATTCATCCCCAAGGAATACAAGTCCATATAGGAAATAATAACTAGAATAAAATCTAATCTAGGATTTACACAATCACACTTTAATAGGAAGTTTACAACACTCCCCCTTGAGTGTGTAAATACTCAAGGTAGATTTAGCATCCTGCAAAAGTTGAGGTGAAGTCGACTCGTTGGCATTGATTATGGGAACAACGTTATTCACAATAAGGTAGGAACTTGCATAAAAAAGCAAGTCTCACTAAAAAACCCTAAGCTATGGCAAAAACCCGAGTAGAGATAAAATCCATAGTCTAAGGAAAAATGCGTGAGTAATGCAAAGTCAAATGAAACATCTACGAGACGTCATCAGGGATATGACCAGCTCAAGGTGGGTGCCTTGTTAAAATCTAGTTAGGTAGCAAAAACCCAGTGGGAAAAATGCTCATAATCGTAGAGAAAAAGAGTACATTAAGATCAAGCAAGTATACTTCAGGATACTCCCCCTGCGTTTGACATAATTCCAAAGAGAACTAGCAATGTTACAACTTAGAAAGTTTACATAAACCAATTCCTTGAACAAGCTTCTAAAACGTCGCATTCGGTAGTGATTTGGTGAAGAGGTCGACCAGATTGTCTTGTGAACAGATTTGTGTGACTTCAATATTCTGATGTTCTTGTTGTTGATGTGAGAAGTAGAACTTCGGTGTAATGTGCTTGGTGTTGTCTCCTTTGATGTAACCCTTCTTGAGCTGGTCGATGCATGCTATGTTATCTTCATAGATCGTCGTCGGGACATCCACGACAGGGTAAATATCACATGAGCTTCGAATATAGCCTACAACTACTTTCAACCAAAAGCATTCCCAAGTTTCTTTATGTAAGGCGAGAATTTTAGCATGGTTAGACAAAGTGGCAACTAAGGTCTGTTTAGTTGACCTCCAAGAGATTGCGGTGCCTTCAACTATAAAGACATAACCCATTTAGAATGCACCTTATATGGATCAGATAAGTATCCTGCATCGGCATAACCAACAAGGCGAGAATCGACTCGAGATAAGGGGGTGTGACATCACTCGAGGATTCTTACAGATAGAACAAGCCCAAATCTATAGTACCCTTAAGGTAACAGAAGATGTCTTTAATGCCAGTCCAATGTCTGCGTGTTGGTACATTACTGTATCTTGCCAAAAGATTAATAGCGAAGGAGATGTCAGGTCTAATGCATTGAGCTAAGTATAATAAAGTGCCTATCACACTTAGATAAGGAACTTCAGGCCTCAAAATCTCTTTATCATCCTCTTTCGGACGGAAGGGATCTCGTTTTGCATCTAGCGATCGAACGGCCATAGGAGTACTCGAAGGCTTCGCTTTATCCTCATTAAAGCGGCCCAACACCTTCTTGGTGTAGTTCGTTTGATGTACTAAGATTTCATCTGAACGATGCTCTATCTCGAGACCGAGACAATATCGAGTCTTTCCTAGATCTTTCATCTCAAATTCCGACTTCAGGTGCGCGGCAGTTCTCGCGAGCTCTTCAAGAGTTCAGATAAGGTTCATGTCATTGACATAAACTGCAACGATTGCAAAACTGAAATATGACTTCTTAATGAACACACAAGGGCGTAGTTCATTGTTCACATATCCCTGCCTAGTCAAATACTTACTTAGACAGTTATACCGCATTCTTCCAGATTGCTTTAAACCGTAGAGTGAACACCTCAGCCGAATTGAGACAGTGTTCCTGGGTCTGGAAATATTTGATCTAGTTAATGTAAGTCATTCGAGAACTTTCATATAAATTTCCATATCAAGATCCTCATAGAGATACGCAGTTACTACGTCCATCAGCTGCTCACTCAGTTTTTCGGAAACTACCAAACTGATAAGGTAGCGAAAAGTAATCACATCTATAATGGGTGAATAAGTTTCATCATAGTCAATCCCAAGGCGCTGTGAAAAGCCTTGCGCAACAAGATGAGCTTTTTAACGCACAATTTTGTTCTTCTGATTACGCTTCCGTACGAAAACCAACGGGACGGGGTTCAATGTCATCGCTCAACATGATCTTAGTAGCTACTGCATATGTTAATGCATCGTCAACAATCATCTTATTTCTACACCACACATCATCTAAGCTAGCATAATAGACCGAAATCTCACGATTCTCAGGAGGTGGATTCGTCTTTTCAAGGATGCTTCTGTAATCTAGAATTTCCTCATGAGTTGGATAGAATGAGTAAGCGACAGTCGGATTCACGGTAGGCTCTCCAGGTGCTTGTGCCATGGGTTTCCTCTTCCGGGGGTGTGAATCCTTTGAACTAAGAGGTCTGTCATACTTTTGTGTAGGGGCATATGATTGGCTAGCTGCTAATATACGTGGATCACCAAAATTGGCATCCCGGGCCTCCATGAGGGAAGTTCATCGTACATTTGGTACATCTATCTTTGCAGGCACATTCGCAGTTGGAATATGTGATCTTGTCACTCGCGCACATAGATCGTACAACAACAAATGCGCAGATGCGATATGTCGGGTTCGTATCCGGTAACCAACTGAAGGGCGCTATATTTTGCAACCCTCAGGTGGAGCAACATGGCTACATGCAATATTGCATGGCCCCAAGCAGCGATCGGGAGCTTGGTATGTATAACCAACAATCGAGCAATCATTTGTAAACGCTTAATGAATGCCTTTGCCAGGCCGTTCTAGGTGTGAACATAGGGTACTGAATGTTCAACTTCAACCCCAACCGACATGTAATAGTCATCAAAAGTTTTAGATGTGAATTCTCCAACATTATCCAATCGAATAGATTTGATCGGATAATCAGGGTGGTGAGCCTTTAGCTTGATAACCTAAGCTAACAGTTTGAAGAATGCAGCGTTCCTTGTGGACAAAAAGCACACGTGTGACCAACGTATGAAAGCATTAACCAAAATCATAAAATATCTAAATGGTCCGCATGGAGGGTGAATAGGTCCACAAATGTCCCCCTGAATCCTTTGTAGAAAAATGGGAGGATTCGAACGAATCTTATCATAAGAAGGCTTAATAATAAGCTTTCCCATAGAACATGTTTGACATGCGATTCCTTGAATCAAACCTAAGCTTTGGGTTAATGGATGCTCGTGTGATGATTTGAGGATACGGCTTATTGCTATTTGTCCAGGGTGTCCCAAACGATCATGCAAAAGTGGAATTTCATGCGCGGTCCCAAAGGTAGGGCCGGCCACGTAGTGGCTCTCTTTAGGGCGTATGGTCGTAGTATACAGACCACTCGGGATACGCTCCATCTTCTCTAGAATACGCTTATGGCCATATTCGTAAGAAGTTATGCACATAAATTCAACTTCATTTTCTACGTGGGTTTCAACATGGTTATTATTGTCTCTAATGTCCTTAAAACTCAACAACGTTCTTCCGGAATACGGAGAATAAAATGCCTCATCAATGGTCAAAATTGTACCATTGGACAACATTATATGTGCCTTTCCGTATCCTTCGATCAGGTTGGATGAAACTGAGAGGGTTGTCAGAGGTGCATTCTTAGGTATGAAGTTAGTGAAATAGATGCGTTCATGCAAAACGGTGTGTGTGGTTGCACTATGTTGCAGACAACTAACTGTCCCACTAGTCATACCTATAATATAATTAATTGCACCAGTCACATGCATAAAAGTTCGAAAACTTAAATCCATTCAATTAATTTTGTCGAGAAAAATTTATGAACTTTAGGTTCATAGTACCTACAAACAAACGCATATATATGTACTTCAGGTTTAGAATTATAATTGAATTAATTATTTGGACTTCGGGCCAAATTTAAAGTGCGGGTGAAAAAAATTATAAAACCCATAGGGCCTAAAATAATTAGGCAATTAAATTTGGGGCCCAAAATAATGGGCCAAAGCCCACGGGTGGGCTGAGCAAATTAAAACGTGCTGCCCAGGCCCAAAAATTGGGCTGGGTTCGGCACGGGCTGATCAGGCGCTGAATAAAATGGTTGGGCTGCAAGCCCAGTAGCAGCAAAACATGCAGCAAGTAGGTCGGGCCCAAAAACATAGGCCCATACTGGGTGCTGATCACGTGCGGTGCGGTGCAGGTGCACTGATGCATCAGCTGCAGGCTGGGATCCGGTGCATCGCAGGTATGTGGGACACCGTAGCCCTCGGGCTAGTGTCACGTGTTGGGCCGCTTCAGGCAAGCCTAGTGAAAAAAATCCCTTTTTTTTTTCGCAGGTCGAACAGGCCAGCCTATTATGGGCTTCGGGTTTTGGTGTCTAGAACACCCCAGCATGTACTAGGCTGCTTTGCCGGAGAAGAAGACCGGTACCACTGCTGCAGGCGGTTGAGTTCTGGGTTAAAAACCATGGTGTAGGTCCGTGAGTTCGATAGGAACAAATCCAAGTGACGGAGAAAAAGGTTGCTCGATCGAGGGATGTGGAACCAAAGTTTCAGAAAAAAAATTCGAAGGAATTCTTCTGGAATTCCATTCAATTGTCGTTCAAGACGATGAACAAGGCCTAAGAATGCGACTGCAGGTCGTGGTTGCCTAGAAGAAGGACAACGAGTGGGGGTTTTCTGGGTTTTGGGACAATGCCAGGGACGATGTTGTTTTGGTTCACTCACGGGGGTGGAGCTTCATGCTCCATGGGGTTGGCTTGGGTCTTGGGTTCAAAGAACCTTAGATGAATCATGTTTTATTTTTATTTTTTCAATTAATTCAATGCATATTTATATAATTTAATGCATTAGCAGCTATTTGATGCAATTCTTGGCAATATCAAATTCACATAATTTAACAATTATGGATATAATGCATACACAATTTATGTAGAATCTAAAATTCAAAAAACGTAAAGTTGGGTCATGTATTATGGTGAATGTTCATGCTATCAAGGCTGCAAAAATATCGAGATAAAAATCGTTGTTTTGGAAGAACCTAATTGCGTGATGATATGGATGAACTGCTTTGATGCATAAAATTTTTCTTCAATTTCGGCTTCGATCTCCAAATCTTTTATCACGTTCAACACAAAAAATTTAAATTGAATCAATAAAAGTATATGAATCAATAAAATCAAAATTTAATTACTTAAAAATAATTGAAACGTAATACTCCCCTGATTAAAGATAAATAATTTTCACATCAGATTCCTAAGTGCAGCGGTAGGAGCGTGTTGATAACGTGTTGTAGCCTATTTTATCTGACAAAGGGGAAGCGGCCGGCGGCAAGGAGAGAGAGAGAGGAGAGATGTGTTTGTAGAATGTAGGGGAATGTTTGTGTGTGTGTTATTCCCTCCTACGTAGTGCCTTTATTTATAGTAATAAGAGGGAGAAGAAATCCTTCATCCCCAAGGAATACAAGTCCATATAGAAAAGAATAATTAGAATCAAATCTAATCTAGGATTTACACAATCACACTTTAATAGGAAGTTTACAACACATTTTACTTTTTTAATTTTTAATGGTGGGTGGGATTATCATATAGGTGGGAAAATAGGACACTGGGTTGGAAGCACTCAAAAATTTAATCAGATATTGCTTTGACTAATTTGCCCTTAATTAATTTGATTTCTTGTTTTGCGGTTTTTTAAGCAGGGGTAATGTAGGAGTTTTATAAAAATATAGGCAGTGAGAATTACAAGCCAACTTGAACATTTTTTCTCTTTTAGATAATTTGCTCAAATTTTCCAGCAAGAATACAAGTGTTCACATATTTGGAAATTGAGAATTACGTCAGGCTATAGGCAACAAAAAATTGTTGACAAAGTGGAATGCTAAAATAAGAGTAAAAAGGTTGAGGAAAGAAATGCAAGTTCATTGAATGAGATGCACACAGAAAGACCAACTTGAAAAGCGATATTTTTACTTTAATGTATACTAAAGAGTGACGGAATGTTAAAATCTGAGATACAGTTAGTTGAGAATAATTATGTTATCTACTAGGATAATCTACCACTAGTAAGACTAAAATTCCTTAATTTCCAAAGAGAATAATTATTTTTTTATTACAAAGCTTTTGTTGTGATTAACTCTTAGTGATATGCCATTTACCAAGACTTAAAGTCAATAAGCCCAAGAAAACATTCTTGAGCCAGGATTGAACCCATATTCTGAAGTGCTCCTCATATTAGCTTCACTTTCTAACCAAACATTATCACAACACTCTATGAGAAGAGCAGATTTCCTTTTTATATATTCAATGCCATATTCGAAGGTACCCTAAATGTGCCTAAGAACCCCTTTGAGTTGTTCGAATATGTGATTAGTAGGATTGTGCATGAACCTAGAGAGAAGACTAGCAGCAAACATGTATGACCTTGTAACTATCAAATATAGTAGACTTGCCACTAGTTTTGTATATACTCATCAGCACCCGCACTTCCATCCACCTAGTATTTCTCATTTACTGCAAGTGGAGTTGCCACTGACTTGTAGCCTTTCAACCCAAATCAGTCATTTTATAATGCTACCAGCATTAATGATTGTACCTAAGCTTTCATTTGATTTAGTGTAACGAGTAGCCTCACTAGGATTTTTCTAGAATCCAGCTTTGGTAAAATAGGAATATATTGATAGGATTTTTAGGTACCTGCACAAAGAGGTTAAAATTACACAAAATACTTGCAAGAGAACAAGGTTGTTGTAGTATAAACGGCTCAAGCAAGGTCGTTTTCCGCAGGGATTATGCAAAACAATTTATGCACAACCAAAATCTTAGTTAATTATTTAAAAACAAAGATTGGAAAATGGTGATTTAATGACCTAAATTAAGAAAAACGAAATTAATTAAAAAGGCTAATTAAAATCTGTAATTTTTAGAGAAAGAAAGAGGAAACAATTTTTAGAATTCAAAGTGAGAAAGTACTAGGGTTCCGCCGTCATCCTAACAATCCTACGTAGTTCTTCTAATTTCTTATGAATTACACATGCATATTTTGAACGTTAGGTTTTCCTAAAATATATCATACTTGGAACTTCCAACATAGAACGTATATCCAACAAGTAACCCGTCCGTGGCGTCCAGATCGAATGTGAACATACAAGACTCATTAAGTTTTGTGAAAACCTTTTGAAAAACCATATAACTCTTAAGATGTGTCGTCCATCCTAAGTAGCTACACATGTTAACCACAAGAAGCCTTAGTCAATTTTAGGGACAGCCATCTGCCAAAATTGCATCAAATTACCTTTCTAAATATCCTAATGGTCGCGAATCACTAAGACAAATAGATAGTTTAAATCAGTGATTAACAATCCAAAACTTGCATGCATAAATTCATAAGAAAGTTAAAAAGAGACAACATATTCTTGCTAAAGATCATGGCCTCACCCTAGAAAAAAGGAAGTTAGTTACGCATATTCATAATTAAAATCAAAAGAATTATATTAAACTAGAAAAAGAATGAAAACACCTTGTAGAATAAAGTCTAAAAATTTCTAAGCTTTAGCCAAATTTTTCTCTCCAATGTTGTGCACGTTCTCCCCAAACCCTAGGTCTTCCAAAAGGCTTATTTATACTACTCTAAATAAAATCCTCCTAGTAAAAGGTCTTAGAATAAGACTAGGAAACTAAATAAATTGAAATAAAATAGGAAACATAATCATAAATTAACTTGGTAAATTCGCCTAAAAATCTGCACAGCCACGTTTTAGACCCATAACAGCTAAAAAATTGACACAAAATAGCTGGATTTAAAGCTTGGACTATTCTGAACACTTCTTTAGAAGGCCACGAACCCATCTGAGGTCATCTTGGGCTCCAAAAACGCAATTCAAACCCAGAAACGTCACTTTCCAACAACGTGCATTGCTCATTTATTTAATTTCCAGAAAATAACTGCTTGATAGAAAAATCCCAAATTTTGACATGAACAAGCCAAGAGACACACGTACGTCCTTCAATTTGAATCACTCCAAAATTCGTCCATTTGATCTCGTTTTGCTCCAGAGGAAATCAAATGTCCTATATTGAAAATATAAAGCAAAATATCAAAATTCTGCCAAAATAATTACGAAATTATACTAAGAATAGGATGAAACAGATAATATAATATTGACTCATCATATATCAAATATAAAAACAGTAGACATTTGGTAATATTTGAGAAGTGAGAAATTATGTCATACTTAAGTCAGCAAAAAGCTGTAGAGAGTCAGTGAAATGTTGAAATAAGAGCAATGTTCTAAAAAACGCCCTAGGCGGCCTAGCAACCGAGGTGTTTTTGGGCAAATAGGGCTGAAAAATTGGGTTGGGGCTAGGCGGCCGCCTAGGCGGGATGGGCGGGCTAGGCGGCCCTAGGCGGTCCTAGGAGGTTTTTTTTTTTATATTTTTTTTATTAATTGTGTGGTTTTTTCTTTTTTGGTTTCATGGTGGTATACTTATCGAAATGGTGTATCTAATTTGCATATGATGGATTAACTACAAGTTCATCCAATGCTTACGGAAATAGTGTACCTAATTTGCATTTTATCATTATTTTATTATCCATACAAGTATAGTTTTTTTTAGGTGTCAATATGCACTTATTTACAAGATATACAAGAAATTTACCTAAATCCGCCTAGGTGGCCTAGCGTTTTTTAGAACCTTGAATAAGAGGAAAAAGGAAGAGGAAAGAAATGCAAGTTCATTGAATGCAAGCACATAGGAAACTGCACACAGAAAGACCAACTTGAAAATCAATATTATTACTCTATTATACACTAAAGTGTGAGGGAAAGGTTTGAATCCTAGATACAGTGAGTTGAATATGACTACTCTATTCAGTAGGACAATGCACCACTAGTAAATTGAATTGGGGTATTGTCAAATTATGATTTGAGAGGATTTTAATAAGTAAACTGAATTGGGGTATCGTTAAATTAGAATTTGAGAGGATTTTAATAGATTTTTTTAAGTGATGGATTTCATAGGATTATGTAGACTTCTACAAATTCCATCTAAATTTTGGAAGATTTAAGAAGATTTATGTAACAGATTTCTATAGATTATGATAGACTTATACAACATTGGATCTTGACAGTTAAATAGATCAAAGTGTAATGAATGTGCCTAGGTCATAGATTATTCTATATAGTTAGCAGAAAAAATATCTACCACTATTCTTTTTTGGTCTGGAAATACGAACTTCACAAGGTACAAGGCACAAGGCCAAAAATAAAAACACGAAACAGAGAAAATGAGCAACAACAAATCTCTAATTGATTTTTATAAAATACAATGTACAAATTTGATAGCGAGATAGACTTTCTACAAATAAAGGCAAGGCCTATGACATGATTTTTTTTAGTGCAGACTTTTTGCAAAAGATTTTTGCGTTGGATTGGAAAAGACGGGTCGTAAGTCAACATGGTGATGAGTGATGGGTGTGGCAGATGATGAAGTTGTGGGACTCAATGGGGCTGAGAGAAAAAGAGTTAAGAGGAGGTGGTTTTTCATACTGGACGACGAAGTCTCTGTGTTCCAATAGTATAACCATCCTGAGCTATCGATCAAACCCTTCCATGGATGAGGAAGTGTAGGATCGTCTGGTGCAAACCATTGACCAACAGAAGCTGCAGTCTCTACCCGTGTGTGGAAATTGAGACTAAGCTATCTTGAACTTTCGAAGCTCTTCCAAAATGGCATTTTGCGTAGCAGTCATGAAAAGGAAAGGGACGAGTGGGCGTGGTGGCGAGAGAAGTTTGAAAAGAAATCCTAAGGATGGAGATGAGATCCTTTTACGCCATATTTAAGTCCTTTCTCTTTCAAAATCCCACCAACTCACCATTTAATGCCTATTTACTAATGTAGTCAAATTCAGTGGACTTGGAAGTGGCAAACATGTGAAATGGACAGCCCACTTGAAATCTGGTGGCTAATAATTTCAATATTGATTTTACATTTGTACACCTCTAAAATTCGGCTACTATGCTCAATGCCCAAACCCACTATTATTTTTCACATTGCCCATCCCAATTTCTACTTATCAATCACATAATTCATAATATTGACATTTTTTTACTTGATCATTGCTTCCTATATATTGATTTTTCTGCAACCAATTGGGAATATATACTTTGATTTCTCCAATGGATACCTTGTATGCTAAAGCTTATTCAATCCTATCCAGCACCTCAATGTTTCTCACTGTTTGCTCCTCTTGTTTTTGGCACCCTCATATATACCTGCTGCTATACTCTGCTTGGGTGATACCGGAATTTTGAACACTAGTATTGTGAAACCCATAATATGCATTGAGGAAGAACGACAAGCGCTTGTTGAACATAATACATAATAATGACATAACCTCTCTTCCCTGAAATACCTTAATCTCAATTCCATTGATCTTAACAGCACAGCAGTCAATTGGGCATGTGATATCAACATGCTTCCTTCATTGCTAGAATTACATTTATCTTCGTGCCAAATTGAAGCATTTCACTCTCACTACAGGGCATTAATTTTCCTCCACTCTCACTACAAAGGATTAACTTGACTTCACTTTTGGGCCTTCATATGTGGTTTAACACTATTACAAGTTCTCCATTTCTCAATTGGTGGTTGTTTTTTTTTTTTTTTTGAACAAACGATATTGTCTACACTAAGGGGAAAGAGAGAGAAAGGGGTGGGGGGAGGGGGGGGGGGGGGGTGGGAGGGGGGGGGGGGGTGGGGGTGGGGTTGCTTAGCCTTATAATGAGCTAGCAATGTTTGGTTCAAATTCGCCTTTGGCGAGAATCGAATCTAAGATTTCTCACTTACAAGCGAAGATGAATACCACTAGACCGTAGTAGTAAGTGCCATCTCAATTGGTTTTTAACCTTACCAGCCTTATAACAGTTGATCTACCCTAGTGATTTCGGTGATCCTTTCCCATGTGAATTTGCAAACTTCAAATCTCTGGAATACCTTCATTTATCTGGAACATGCTTCAAGAGGTCAAATTCCCAAGGTCATTGGTAATTTATGCAAGCTAAAGTTTTTTAAGTCCTGGAAACAATTTTTAGGAGAGAGAAGAGAAAGGGGAGGGGGGGGGGGAGAGTGATTCAATAGTTCTGGAGGAGTTTCTCAAAAATGTCCAAATAACTCAACCTTATGGTATGCAAAGTCAACTGCCAGCTTCCTTAGGAAAGCTAAAATGTTTTCATAATCTCAGCCTCATGTACAATAATTTGTGGGGCTCAATCCCAGACTCCATCAGAAACGCCATCCTTGAGAACACTAGACCTCTCTTCTAATAATATGAAGAGCTCCATAACAGAGTATGGGACAACTCTTTCAGCTAATTTCTCTCGATCTGTTTGGTAATTCATGGGAATGTATTCTAACCGAAGCTCATTTCATAAATCTTACTAGATTGTAAGACTTTTAAATAGGAGATACAGAAGGACCAATGTCCCACTCAAGTCTGAATATACAGAGAGTTATATATGTTTTTTTAATTATTATTTCGTGTTTAGTTTTCGCGCTTATATATAGAAAGTAAGAGAATGAAGAAATGAAAGAGGATGGTGAAAGAGAGGACAAATAAAAATAGGAAAAATGATCTATACACTCTTTTTAGTTTCGTACACACCCCCGTTTATTCTTGACCGTTGTTTCTTTTTAATTTATTTAATTCAATGGTAAAAAAAAAAAGAGTATACGTGAGGAGAGATTTTTCAATGTGCCTAAAACAAGGGATGATACGTCATATGTTATTATACAAGCGGAATAATTTTTTTTTTTCCCAAGTATCCCTCCACTTGTATAATGGCATATGACATATGTACCCGTGGACACACTACAAAATCTCTCGTGCATGAGAGGCTAAAAGGAGTGTGAAAATCATCTCCCTAAAATAAGATCTTGAAAGTGAAAATAACTCAAAATAAATTTCGGTTTTTGATTTTTAGTTTTCGTTTTGTATACCTTTTGTTGGACATTTCTTTTACACCATTGCAATCATTCTATTCCTTCACTCTTTATAACCCTTCTTTCTCTTATGTATTACTCTTCTATTTTTAAGATAAAAATGAAAATTAAAACCAAAATGTTATCAAACAAGTCTTTAAATTCTATTGTTAGTAGAGAAATTAACTTTTTTTTCGCCTTAGTTTGGCTCTTTTTCGGTGCCAAGTTCAGGTAGTAGACTTTTTCGGTGCAAAGCAGTTTGACATTTTTTTTGTTTGTGGGGATGTTTTTCAATGAATATTAAATAAATGAACAGTCTTGATTATAAAATTCATACCATAAAAATTCTTTTTTTTTGCAAGAGATAAAATATATGCATTTCTATATAGGAGTATGCAAGTATTATCCTAAAAATAATCTTGTCTATATCCAATATGTAACGAAGCGTGAAGTTACGAAAATGCCCTTCGAGGTAAAAATGTTGACTTTTGTTGACCGCATTGTCTTGTCACGTAAGATCCTTTTTCTTTTCGTATCCTTGTAGCACTCGTTGCTACGAGCGTGTGGGCGCAAGCGGAATCGGATTTGGAGTTACGATGAACATTTTACGGAACTACAAAGTCGAGGGGCAAAATAGTCATTTTACTATTCTAGATATTAGGATTAGCAATTTTTATTATTTAACAATTTCTATCATGTGGGGCGCACACCCCACTTCTCCGTCTGCCACGTGTCCTCCCCTCTCCTAATCTCTCGAACCCTTTCCCTCTCATTTTTCTTCTTCATCCCAAAGACACCTCTTACGTCTCTCACTCACAAATGCTCCCTCCCTTTCATCACTCTCTCCTTCTCTCCGAGCATGGACGCACACCACCACACCACCTCGCCTCTCTGACGAACCCCCCAGACCACCACCATCTTCTCTCTTTATTTCTCTCTCTCGAGTTGTTATGACTGTTCAAAACCAGCAAAGGCTAATGATCGAACCCAAGTTACTCCGGTGAGGTTCTTGACAACTTCGACCTTGGTAAGCCTCGGGATTCTCTTAACCTTTTCCCTTTTATCCTTATAGTTATTATTGATCGTGGAGATGTGTTTTGAACGGTGGAATCCCATAGAACGACGTGGGGACTTCTCGACAGATTTCGGCAAGTCCGCACGGTTGCAGACCTTTTTTCAGCCAGATCTGGCCACGGTTCACGTCCCACTTAGGTGCATTGGTGGGAAGTGACTCCATTCTCGCTAGCTTGAGCAGCTTCCGGGCAAAAAAATATCCTTGAGTGGACCCTTTCTTAACTTGCATGTTTTTATAAAATATTAGGCTTGCATGCATTGCATATTTCATAAATTGAATATGTTTTATATTATGTTTTAAGGATTTCTATACTATGGTTTACGGAGAAATTATGATTTATTTAAATTGCTTTTACGAAATATTTATGATTTATTGAATTATGTTTTACGAAACGTTATGAAGTACTGGATTTATGCATATGATAATTTTACGGATTTATGAATATGGTTTATCATGGTTATAATGAGGCTTTGAGCTTTTGAGCTCCGGATTTGATATGGGATTTTTGAGATATGTTTTTAGTGCTTATCTAGTGGGTTATCATACATCACATACACACAACCGGGTATGTAGATGTCTATGGCCATAAGATACAGTTGATGATATTTATGACATACCCCCAGCTTCACTAGCCCAAGGCTAGTGTCGGTGTGATATGTTATTGTTTCTTCTCTGGCGTAACCCAGAGTCGTACAGCTTCACCTTCGGGTGATGGACCCTATGTTTCTTCTCTTGGGTAACCCGGAGTCGTACAGCTTCACCTTTGGGTGATGGACCGTATGTTTCTTCTCTAGCGTAACCCGGAGTTGTATAGCTTCACCTTCAGGTGATGGACCCATTGCATATACATACATATGGTATATCCTCTTCTCTGGAGTAACTCGGAGTCGTACAGCTTCACCTTCGGGTGATGGACCATGGTTTCATCACTGACATAACCCAGTGTGTACAGTTTCACCTTTGATGATGGTTATGCCTTCGGGCCCACTATAATACCCCTAGTTGAGTACATCATTGATGAGATTTACGGATTTGCCTTCGGGCGGCTATATTACCTTTATTGAGCACTGGTTTACACGTACATATTTTACGAACGTTTTTCATGGCATGTTAGAGTTTTCAAAAAACCTACTACGTAGTACTATATATGTGTTTTCAAAACAAAGGGTTAGTATGTTTAGAAAGAAAATGATTTTCTTATTATTAGTATTATTATTATGAATTTTGGTCCACTCACCCATTGTTTTGCGCCCCCTCAGGAGTCGAGGCATTCGATCTCGGCATCAAGGCACATTCGCTTAGGTATCTTCAACTCTTCTCAGTGTAGGACTCATTCCTTGGTTCGTACCTTTTTTATAATAATTCTTTCACATTATTCTTGATTAGTTGTATGCTCTGAACACGGTTTTGTATTGGTGCATTTCTTTCTAATTACATATTTTACTTGTATGCATGTTTAAAATGGCTTCGTCACCCTCGGGTGTCGGCCAGCACATGCCTATCCTGATATTTGGGGATATCGGGATCAGGCGTGTCACAATATGAAAACAAGTAACACAATGATCAATATAAAATCACAATAGTGGATTCAGTACCACCTAGTCATCTGTTTTCATGAGGATCAAACAGACCATTATTTGGGCTATTCATAAAGTATATGGTCACTCGCTGTTAAACATGATATCAACGATGAAGAATAAATGAATATATTTTATAAGAAATAACTGTGAACATATGGTTGCAACGAACTCTCTTCGTTTGGGAGGAACACGACATAAAACAAAAGCAGTGATTGCGATGGGTTTATTGTAGTAACCAAGTCACCAAATGGCAAAGGAAATGGGAAGCAGAAAACGACAGAAACGTAGACGCCAGACGAGACGTGTGTTGATTAAACCTTTTTATTTGAGCGCCATCCCATGATCCCATCAGCATCGGGTCGACCCAGCTCAGACAAGCGACTACATGTTTAATTGCTGCATGAATGCATATAAATGCATATGCCCTTATTGTTTTTCCTCCTAATACATTCTTAAATCTATCATATATATGTGCTTGCTTTCTTACTTGATTGCTTTTTGTTGTTTTTCGTTTGTTTTTATGAAAGCAAAACAAAAGCAGTTGATTCTGAGCTTGGATATAGCAGCTTAGGCCTCGTTTGGTATGCATATTAGTACTATTTAATACAAATCCGGAGGTCTGATTCCACATCTTAAAAACCTCCCCATTTTTCTCTAATTGTCTCTTGTTAGTATCATTATATATATATATATATATATGCTTATGTATATATATGTTTATGTATATATAGATATATATATGTTTATGTATATTATATGTTGTTGAATTCCTATCCCAAAACTGGCATTTTGATTGCATGTTTGTGTTTTTCTTTTCCGTTTGGCGTTACAATTGCAGAGGCAGAGGTGCCAGAGGAGGAGGTGAAGACGAGCTAATAATAATTTAGAACAATTGATAAAGGAAAAGGATGGAGCTTAAGCAGCTTTTTGTGACGGCCTCAATTCCGGTGTTGAAAGTGCTTTTGATAACAGCACTTGGCTTATATCTTGCTCTTGATCGTGTCAATATTTTGGGGGAAGTTACTAGAAAGAACTTAAACACTGTAAGTTAAAACAATACGCTGCTTCTTCATTCAGTCTCTTGTGCACTAAACCCTCTTCATTTAATTTAATTTCTCTGGTGTTGGACTGTTTTCTTACTAGTATTTGTGTTTTGTGAACCAACGAACGAACAGGTTGTATTTTATGTATTCGGTCCTGCTCTGGTGGGTTCCAACATTGCGCAGACAATTACATATCAAAGCATGGTTAAAATGTGAATTCTAATTACTTTGTTTAATCTATCTATCTATATATATATATATATAATCATGTTAACGTTGTATTAATTGTATTAATTATTATGTGTATAGGTGGTTCATGCCTGTGAATATCCTCATCACATTTGTAATTGGTTCCATGCTCGGATGGCTTCTCATCCAATTAACAAGGCCTCCTGCCCATCTGCGAGGCCTTGTATTGGGTTGCTGTGCTGGAGGTAATCCAACGCTCTAATTCTAAAACACAGCTGATAAATATTTGGTTTTGCGTTTTATCAATATTAAAAGATGCTGATGTTAACACTTAACAGGTAATTTGGGTATGATGCTCCTCGTTATAGTCCCAGCAGTTTGTAAAGAAAAAGGGAGCCCATTTGGAGCTTCTGATGTCTGTCACACGTATGCCATGGGTTATGCTTCACTCTCAATGGCGGTACATTTTCCTTCTTCATCTTGTTCCAATATTTTGGGTTTTCTTGAAATTCCTTTATCTAGCTTTCTATGATTTGAATTAAGAAAGGATTGGGAAACTGCTTCAAATAAGTTACAATCCAATTCTCTCATTCAAGTTAAAAATTCCCAGTTATTGCAATTTGAACTCCCGATTTAATTTTTAATATCATCATAAGTTTATCTCATGTCTAGAACATATACAATTGTACATACAAATTGTACTACCCCCAAACTGCCAGGGCCAGTTCTTAAACGGTGTTTGTGTGCGCCTGCTTGCTGTGTAGAATACGTTTTTCTGAACACATTTTCTTTTGTCCTTCAATATTCCTCTTGAATTCTAGTGATTGTTTTTCTTCAGTACAATGTAGCTACGTCGTTCAGCTATCAGGGATTCCTATCTTTGCTTTTTGTAATGCAATTGTGTTCATGCTTCAGATAGGAGCCGTTTATTTGTGGTCCTATGTGTATAATATTGTGCGGATATCTTCAAGAAGGGGCACCCAAGATTCTAATCAGTCCTCCGAGAGGTCCTCTACATCTGACCAAGTAAGTTGCACTGAGCCTCTGCTATCTTCAAAGGAATGTCATAGTTGAGGAAAATCCATATCAATATGTATTGCCATACACTGTTGTACCTGAAGAAAAAGCAAAGGTTGCTAACTCCATTAAACTACAATGACGTTCATTCAATTTGATAATTTGTTTACGTATTTCGAACTATATTAAGATTTGTTTATAGAGAGAACGTCATTTTTTTTCTTCAGAAAGACTTAGAAATGTTTTATTATCAGACTGTCAATCCAAACTGCTAATCAAATGAATGCCATTTGAATGTGTGGTCCAAATTCGCAATCTCACAATGTCACATGCTAGACATCTCTAACAAAGGAAATTTAGCCTATTTTGTTTCAATTTCTTACACTGCATATCTTGTTAGGATCTGTTATATATGGTGATGATGTATTTGAGCAAGAACCAAATAAAGATAACGAAGGTACACAGTGATGAAATCACAAGAGGGAATAAGAACCTCCTTACAGCAATTCCATAGATCCAGAGAATGTAACTCTGATACAACCCCACACATAGTACAGTCCAAAATGTAACCGTTGGAAGAGAGAGAAAGTGAGAACAATACAAACAATCCCAGCCCTTCATCTCATCTAGCCTATGAACTAAATACAAGTGTCCATATCAACTTATAACTAACTAAAGCAACACAAACCAATAAGAAAATTACACTTGTAATAAATCTGTGCAAGTTTATAATCCAACACTCCCCTTTAAACGTAGCACAAATTTCACTCCAAGTAAGTTCCTTAAGTAATTGAACATTTCCTTTGCCAAAGGTTGGAGAACATATCAGCAATTTGATATGCAGTTGGGCAGTACAAAAGATCAATGAGTCATTCTTGCAAGGCTTCTTTGATAAAGTGATATCTCCTGTTAATGTGTTTAGTCTTTTGATGAAAGACTGGATTCTTGGTGATTGCAATGGCTAAAGTGTTGTCACATTTGAGTCGGGTAGCTTCTGTTTGCATTTCACCAAAATCCTTAAGCATAAATTGAAGCCACATTGCCTGTGTTGTTGCCTCACATGCACTAATAAACTCAGCTTCTGCTGTTGACAGTGCAACACATTGTTGTTTCACAGATGACCAAGAAAACATGTCACTTCCAAAGGTAAATGCATAACTTGAGGTACTTTTCTTATCATCCTCTGAGCCGTTCCAGTCATTGTAGTATCCAATCAGCACATTTCCTTTCCCCTTTTCATACTCCAGACCAAAATCCAAAGTTCCCTGCACATATCTCAGTATCCTTTTAGTTGTTCCAAAATGCTTGTTTGTAAGACAATGCATAAACCTCGCCAGTAGACTTGCAACATACACCAAATCTGGTATTGTTGCTGTGAGATATAGCAAGCTACCAACAATCTTTCTGTACTGAGTTTCATCAGTTGCACCACGGTCATCATCCTTTCTGAGTTTATCACTTCGAACCAAAGGAATACTCACAACCTTGCAATTTTGCAATCCAAATTTGTTAAGTAAAGAAGCTGCATATTTTCTTTGATGAATGAAAATGCTTGATTTAGTTTGGATAATCTTCATTCCAAGGAAGTGATGAAGCAAACCTAAATTAGACATTTCATACTTTGCATCATATTAGCTTTAAAGGTTTGCATCATTTCTTGATCATTTCCAGTATATACAATGTCATCTACATAAATAGAGACAACTAGGATACCTCCACCATCCCAACATCTTGTATAAAGTATTGCTTCATTGGAGCTCTTCTTGAAACCACACTCTGCAAAGCAGGAATGTATCTCCCCAGTTGAAACAATTTCCACTTCTTTTGAGTAGCCAAAGCTACAAGTGTTATGATAGTGTCTAATCTAGCTACTGGTGTAAATGTCTAATTAAAATCAATCCCAGGCTTCTAGGCATAGCCTTTTGCGACTAGTCTAGCCTTGTTCTTTTGAACTGTACTATCCAAATTTAATTTGGTTTTATAAACCCATTTCACACCAATAACAGGCTTATCAAAGGACCTTCTCACTAATTCCCAAGTGTTAATCTTCTCAATTATATTTAATTCATCTTGCATTGCTTTATTCCAGGATTCATAAGTTGCAGCTTCAATGAAGCATTCTAGTTCCACAATACAGACATTAGATCTTTCATACTCCTCACTGATTGATTTCCATCTCAATGGAGTTAAATCAATCACTTCTGAATCAATGTTACTTATTTGAACACTTGAATTTGGACTTTGTGAGCCAGAGGTTTCCCCTTGATCTTGCTGAAGACTAGAACCAATTGATAGAGATGATTGATCTGGTATGACAAAATCAATCTCATCTTTATTCCCATTTTCAACTACAGAGGTAATAAGTGGCATTCTGATCTCCTTGACAGTATTCAGTTTGCAATCCCATTTTTCATCTTCATTAAATAGAACATCTCTGGATATTATGACTTGTCCAGTGCTTGGATTGTAGATTCTATACCCTTTTTCATAAGTTCCATAACCAACAAAAATCCCTTGTCCAGTGTTGGGATTATAAATCTGTGCAAGTTTATAATCCCAGCATTGGAAAAGTCATGTAATATGAGGACAATGTATTTGAGCATGACCCAAATAATGAAAACGAAGGTACACAGTGATGAAATCACAAGAGGGAATAAGAACCTCCTTCCAACAATTCCATAGATTCAGAGAATGTAACTCTGATACATTCGCACAAATAGCATGCTGAGCTTATGAGCTCCGTACAGTCCAAAATGTAACCGTTGGAAGAGAGAGAAAGTAAGAGCAATATAAACAATCTCAGCCTTTCATCTCATCTAGCCTATGAGCTAAATACAAGTGTCCATATCAGCTTATAACTAACTAAAGCAACATAGACCAATAAGAAAATTGCACTTGTTATAAATCTGTGCAAATTTATAATCCAACATATCTTTATTGTTTTCCATGGCAGGCGACGACTTCAAGTCAACTAAAGCAACGTATAGTGATGGTGTTTAAAACGATCAATCTGAAAACAATATTTGCCCCTTCAAGTATTGGAGCGGTATGTCCTTTCGGCACTTTTTTATCATTGCGATCCAGATTTGGTGCAATTTTATTGAAAAACTGGGCAAACTTAATCTTTTCCTGGTGTAGCTTGTTGGTTTTGCAATCGGAGTCATCCCTCAGATTCGAAAATTACTGATAGGAGATGGTGCTCCTCTACGGGTGATTCAAGATACTGCTTATTTGTTGGGGTATAAAACTTATGCCCGAACTGTATCGAACCTTAATAAATTATCCATGATCTACGCACCTATTGGCAACTAATCTAGCTTCCAGTTCTTAATACAGTTCTATACTAGGGAAGATATTTACCATGCTTGGTCCTATAGTTGTATATATCCGAATGAACAATTTGGTTCTCAATTAGCCTAAAAGCAGAATACTTGTCTGGTGTTAATCCCAACTTTACAAAATATACCAGATGGTTTTTTACTTTGGGCTCAAAATACGCGTGTGCTCCTTATACTAAGTGTTTGTATCATTCTTGTTGTTCCCTCGGCATCCCTTAAGGAGACTGTTCTTTATGATTGCAGAGACGGAGCCATCCCAGCTCTCACTTTGATAATAGGAGGAAACCTACTTGAAGGTAATAACTCATACAAATCCTGTTAGTGTCGTACTTAAATTGTCGGTTTAGTTTAGAACTTTCTTCACATTGTTGTTTCAGGTTTGAGAGGGTCAGGGATTCAGAAATATCTTGTCGTTGGCATCATAGTTGTTCGTTATGTTGCCCTGCCTCTTATAGGCATCTTGGTTGTTAAAGGGGCATTGAAATTTGGGTTGGTGCACTCTGATCCATTATATCTGTATGTTCTTCTGCTTCAGTTTTCAGTCCCACCTGCGATGAACATAGGTACGCTTGCTCTTCTGTTGTTTAGGAACAAAAAGTGCAACCAGCAGTTGCTCGCTCGGCCGGTTGTTCACTCTTTTTCGTAACAAATGTAAGTTTATTCTCAAGTATTGTTTATTGATCCTTTGAAATATAGCAGGAATAATGACGCAATTCTTTGGAGCAGGAGAGAATGAATGTTCCGTTATCATGCTGTGGACTTATGCTTTTGCTTCACTGTCACTTACATTCTGGTCCGCCGCCTTCATGTGGCTTGTGGCGCGACTTTGAATCAAAATTTACATGAATTCTGTCTAATACGAAGAAGAAATATTACGAAATATTACGAAGCTCCAACCCGAGTCCGCCGGGAATTGGGAAGCTCTCAGTTCAGTTCCTTCCCGTCATCGGATTGAACATGCAGAGCCAGCGTTCGACTCCACAGGCTACCCAGATGACGCATCTAGTGGTTTGTGGCTACGATTTGGTCAGAGAAGTAAAAATGGTGGTGACTGGTTCTCGGTGGGTTAGAGAGAAGGCAGAGGAGTTCGAGTGTTAGAGAGTGTCTCAGTGTATAATGAGGGAAGGATATGA
The DNA here is from genome assembly GCA_024362995.1 of Heteromeles arbutifolia. NCBI lineage: Eukaryota > Viridiplantae > Streptophyta > Magnoliopsida > Rosales > Rosaceae > Heteromeles > Heteromeles arbutifolia. The sequence continues at coordinate 9,671,640 of JANCRC010000002.1, read as the reverse complement.
GAGTGACCGCAAGTTGGGATTACTAAATTGCCCTCCACATAACAAAAATCGTAACTCAATCTCCCCCGACTCCGAATTCGATTATGGTTTCGGCCACGCACTCGACGAAAACTAATTTAATAAAGGAGTAGAAAAAAATATGGCAAATTGGAATTTAACTCAGAGGTCCATAATTACTCAAAGCATCCAACCAGGAACATTTTGGTTATTTCACATTTCTCAAAAATAAAATATATTATTTTGAGGTACGGGCTGCATCAACTTTGATTTTTACCAGCCTTGCCATTTCAATTTGCACTCTTTGGCACTTCCAAAATAAGCCAGGATTTTGAAAGCTGGACACATTTCAAGAAACTCGTCTCCCTTTTCACATGCTAGGAGGTGTGCAAGCAGAGCAATTGTCATGATTGTCTTCCTCCCAAGCCCCATCTCGTCGAGAAATTTTTCAGTGTGGTCGGTACACGAGGTGGTACACTACATATTATACAAATGGTGAAATATATATGTTAAAAAGTTAATAACTTAAAAAATAAAATTTCCCACCATTTACATAAAAACATGTGATGTACTATCCATGTTCCCGTCATAATAAAAAATTTCTCTATCTCTTCGGCTAGAATCCCATTCAGTCATTTCTCAGTATTTATTATTGTTTTGAAAAACTAATAATTTGATTTCCACATAAGCCCTCATTGATCAACCAGCTTTTAAACCAAAAAAGTTAAAAATAAAATGACAAATTCAGTTTCCCATGTGGCCGTTCGTTTTCCCCATCTCTTGCTTCTTGCTTATCATGTTCAGATTCTTCAATTATAGTCTACCGAATTGCAGAAGAAATTGCAGAACACCCATTGAAACAAAACCTACCCAAATCAATGTCCTGATCGAACCCATATAAGAGAATTCGAACCATGGCAAATTTTTAAATTCGTCCTGAAAGAAATCTTGACCAATCGCCGTGAGGTCGTCACCTCAATAGAGAAAACTAGGAATTGGGTTTTCTGGGGAGACCTTGTACTCAACCAAAGCACAAGAAGGATCACATTGATGTCAGTTTTGATCATTGAGTGGTCAGATGTCTATAATGTAAAAAATATTTGACGACTTCATATGAGCAGCAAGCAATCTTCGGTTGCTGGTTGCTGGGCACAGAGGAATTTAAGAGACGATTGAGCAAGAGTAGAAGTGGCGCATGATTATATTTATTTTTTTTATTTGTACATGTCTAGGGGTATATGTGGAAAAATGAAATCCGTCTTTGCATGGCATTAAGTTTTCTGTTCTATGTGTAAGTTGTGTCCACGTGTAAAGAGATGAGTGAGAAAGGTAAGGTGCTTGCTCTTGCATTTTTTTAAGCAGGAGTACAAATAAAATAAATAAATAGACAATTAATTTTTTATTTTTCTAATCCGTCTTGCATTTTTTTAACAAAAATAAAAGATAGACAATTATTTTATGCCATGCTCGCTTTATATAAATAGATATATAGATCAAAGAATTGCATGCCAATTTAACTTTTTTTTCTCTTTTAGTTAATTTGCACAAATTTTTCACCGTACTAAGTGGAAGGGAGAAATTACGTCAGGCTATAATCAGCAAAAACTTGGTGAGATAGTAGAACGTTGAAATAAAAAGAAAAAGGCAAAAAAAAGAGATGCAAGTTCATTAAATACGATGTAAAGACCAACTTGAAAAATGATATTATTACTCTGATTTCCATACATAATAATCTGTTATGATTAAGTACTAGTGAATAGTGATATGGCATTTATCAAGACTTAATAAGTGCTGATTAGTGCTGCTGAAACACGTTTAATAAGCCTTATTAGGTCCTTTCTTCTCTGTGAGAAACCCACCAACCCACCAACGACATCGATGCCAAAACATTACATGGTCTTATCTATTTTAATGCCTATTCGCTAATCCAGTCGAATTAGTGGTCTTGAAACTTGAAATGGCAAACATGTAAAATGGGCTGCCCACTGACTAATCAGGCGGCTAATTATTCCAATATTGATTTTACACCTGCTAACCTTCTCCATAGAAATTCGGTTATTATGCTCATTGCCCCAACCTCCTCTTTTGTTGCCCAATGCCCATCCCAATTTCTTATTATCAATTACATACATAATACATAATAATGTTGACATAAATTTAAAATTAAAATGAGATAAAGAGAAGGAATGTACGCTAAGCTGGCCAAGTTCTGGAAAACATGCCTCGCATTTGCAGCAAACAACGGTTCTCTATGCATCATTCTTTCTTGGGGTCTGGTTTGAGCACCATTAGTTTCAAGGATCTGCTTTGAGCACCATTCTGTGCATTCTCTGTTCCAGGCATTCTAAGTTTAATTTCTATACCATTACTGTTACACTAGTGTGAGTTCAATATATTAGTATCACCCTCATGAATTTGATATATTGTATTCATGTGTTTAATATATTGAACTCATGAGTTCAATTAATTGGTATCACACTCAAATTTTTCAGCGCACTATAAAAGTGTTCCTATACATATGAGCTCAATATAGGGGTATATTATCCACACATCCTATTTTACTTTCCACACATCCCATTTTACTTCTCACACACATTTTTAATTTTCGACCGTCGGATCGGATGAATTGAAGAAAAACAATAGACAAAAATTATCAATAGTATGTGAGAAGTAAAATAAGATGTGTGAATAGCACATCCCTTCAATATATTAGTATTCTCATTTTTTCCAACCTACTGTAGAAGGCCTGGAGATAAGAGCTCTTACAAACTCATTATTGTAACTAGGAAAAAGTAGGTAGTCATCATAATTTTTGTTCCAGAAGATAGACTGATCCATGTCATGTTCCATGCAAACTTTTAAAACCATACGGCTTGTTAATGTTTGATTTAGTTTTGATTGATGTTGCAAATACCAATCAGTCAGTGATCGATTTGTGAGCTGCAGGAAGAAGAGGAGAGAGCAAAATTGAAGGGAGGTGGATTGTCTGCCCTCCCATTCTCATACCCTTCCTATCCATTTCTGTTTATGCGGTCACGGTTAAGTTATGTCAACATTTTATATTGATTTTTTTATAAAAATAATAAGACAAAAAGAAATAAGACTATAAAATATTAACGTGGCTTAACCGTGACCGCACAACACAGGAGGGAATGAGAATGGTATGGGAAGGGGAGGGCAGACCATCCCCCTCCAAATTGAAGACGTTGCTTCTATTGTATAGGATTCGATTGTAACAGACGAGAGAGAGGGAGAGAGGGGAAGTAACTGTTGCAATCGCACTAGCTCTATTAACAATCGCACTAGCTATAACAGATGGCACTAATCTAGCCTATAGCTAGTTCTAGTTTTAGCACTTCATTACAAAATAAGAACAAGAACACAAAATACAGAAATTGAACAAAGTGTAATCAGCTTCAAAGCTTAAATCCTAACACTTCCTTCCAAGCTTGTAGCTGATTTCACACCAATCATTCCTATGCAGTATGTGAACTTGTCCTTTGACAGTGCCTTAGTCAGAACTTCTGCCATTTGATCTTCTGTCTTGCAGTACACAAGAAGTAAAAAGCCCGCGCATCGCGCGCAGGTTTACAATTCTAGTTACACATAATTACGACGATGTTTACAATTCTATTACTACATATATACAACCACAGTTTCAATCCTAGTTACACATAAAACTCATATCTGGAAACATAGAGATGAGTTTGAAAGATAACTGAATTGAACGAAAAACAATATGTTTCGTCATAATTCTAGTAATAAGTGAATTTTCAATTGCCTTCTCAAACAATAAATGTATATTTGGGTAATCTAAGTAATTTAATAACCTTGAAAATCAACGTATATAAAGTTCACTGAATTAGGATGTTATCAAAATAAAAAGGCAGAAGCTTGATGCATGCCCAGAAATAAAAAGAATGCAGTAATATTTCTTTGCGCAGAAACTGTCCCAACCAAACAATTAACCAGAAATCTAAACTTATAAAAAAATCCAAACAACCAAAAAACCTGACCCAGTTGAATCGAATAAATCGCAACAAACTCAAATAAAAAAAAAAAAAAAAAAATTTCAGACAACTAACGGAATCCAACGGCATGTACCTCAAGAGTAAGAGAGACAGAGCTCAGATATCAGTAAGAGAACAGGGGAGAAGTTTTTGGCGATTTTCTTGTTGAAATTTCCATAGCTGCGCGTACACCTTGAAGACCTTATAGAAATATAAGTCGCCTGTACAAATTAAAAATTTGAAATTAGAGAATAATTTGGAAATTTGGGTTTATGATGAAGAAATGGGGGATAATTTGAAGGACATGTTACAGCAATATGTTTACATGACAATAAAAGAACTTATTGATTGAAAAAGAAAGATTTTATTTTTTTCATTTGGCCAAATTGATTGAAAAAGAAAATCTAATTGCTTGCATTAGAAGACTTCCACAGACAGTTGAATAACAGAATACAAATTCGTATCTGTTAAAGTAGACTCCATTTAAATAAGAATAATTAGGGTTAAGATAAATACCCAAACAGCTAAGCCTTCACTTCCACTTGTTTTGGTCCTTGCTGCAAAAATGCAGGCCTGTAGTTATGCACAGTAGACTTTTTCATGCCAGTCCAGCAACGACTTCTCCAACAAAAAACCTACTTTATAAAAAACCTAATGAATTAGAATCAAAATAATTAGATTAAATCCAAAATTAAAACTAAGATCAGAAAATGAAAATGAAATTGAATGAAACCCTAACTAAATTGAAGCCCTTGTTAAAGGGAAGCCTCACTGATATTGAAATTAAACAAAACCACTCCCTGATTTTGAAACCTCAGAGTCTCGTACCTTAAATTTGAGCAGCGAACCTGAGAGACAAAGCCAGGAAGATTGGTAATAACGACGCGGTCCGTTTCGCTTGCGTCCGGCAAGAACTTGATACTTGAAATCGAGTTTTTGGTTTGAGGGTTTAGATTAGGTGTGAGAGATTGTGGAATTGAATTTGTTGGTTTGAGGCTTTGGGGAGTTTGAGAGTTTTCAACACACAGAAGGTGACAACGCACGATCGTAAAAGCAACACGTATCTCCCACCCTTTTTAGTCATTTCACTGTGCAAGTAAGAAAAAGACTGAAAAATCTAAACTGTAAAACGGGGGTATTTCCATCATTTCACTGCGCTCAATAACAGTGAACCTGCTGAACTGGGCTTTGGTATATATAGAAATTCAATTTCATTATTTTGAATAGTTTTTCGGATGAAATGAAATTTTCTGTTATAATGTCTCATCTTCTAATGGAAGACATGATTCTTTGCCATGGCTATAGCTGAAGTGTTATCATATAGAAGTTATAATGAGAAATTGTTCCCACTACAAGGCCAGACTTAGCACCGTCACTTCCATCCGCCTTGCACAATTTCTCATTTACTGGAAGTGGAGTTGCCACTAACTTGTAGCCTTTTAGACCAAATTTCTCTAGTAACTTTATTGCATACTTCTTTTGGCGAATGATGATACTCATTTTAGTTTGAACAACTCTCATTCCTAGAAAGTGGCGTAATAATCCCAAATCAGTCATTTCATAATGTTGCATCGTATCACTCTTGAATTCTTCAAGCATTGTTGGAAAACTACCAATATAAACAATGTCATCAACATACGAAGAGACAGTGATTGTACCTAAGCTTTCATTTGATTTGGTGTAAAGAGTAGCTTCACTAGGACTTTTATAGAATCCAGCCTTGGTAAAATAAGAATATATCAAATATAACAACAGCATACATTTGGTAATATTTGGGAAGTGAGAAATAACGTTAGGCTATGGTCAGCAAAAAGCTGTAGAGAAAGTGAAATGTTGAAATAAGAGGAAAAAGGTAGAGGAAAGAAATGCAAGTTCATTGAATGAGAAGCAAGCACACAAGAAAATGCACACATAAAAACCAATAAATCTGTTATAGGCATAATTTACTGAACAATTATGGAGGCCAGAAAGATAGAGAGGGTGTGGCATAGAGAGATGAGAGAGATGTGTAATTGTGAGGTGTGTGTTATTCCATCCCATTGTGCCTTTATTTATAGTAGAAGGGAAGGTTAATTTCTTACCCTAATAGGATAATATCTAGTCTAAGAGAGATGGTAGAATCCCATAAGGATATTCTAGATATGTTAGGATTTACACAATCATATTCGTAATCTAATAGGACTGCAATACTCCATCTTGAGTGTGTAAATACTCAAACAAATGGCGCATCAGGTCTTCAACGATGAAGCAAGTACAGTTGATGAAGTGGTCGACACAATGAGCGAATGCGAGTCTCAAATTAACGGAAGAATGCATAAAAGGTAAAACTCACAAACCCTTGCTATGGTAAAACCCAAGGTGGGAGAAAAACCCATAGACTAAGGAGAGAAGTGAGAAGTTGCATTAAGTCAAAACTATACATCTTCTGGATGCAAGTACCTTCAAGGTAGCGGAAAAACGTCTTTAATACCAATTCAGTGGTTGCATGTAGGCGCGGTACTGCATCTTTACCAATAAATCAACAGCTAATGAGATGTCTTTTCTAATTGCAATGAACTAAGTACAACAAGTGCAAAGTTGAACTCAGAAATGGAACTTCGGATTCCATAGCGTCTTCAAGGGTCTCATTTGCATATAGCATATGGAAGATCATAGATATACTCAAAGGAAACACCTTCGGGTTGTGGTTCGACTGGTAGACCAAAGTACTGTCAGAACAACGCTTGAACTTCAAGTCAAGATGAGTTTTCCCAAGATCCTTCATCTCAAATTTCATCTTCAAGTGCGAGACAGTTTTCTCAAGCTCTTCCAGAGTCTCAGTGAGATTCATGTCATTTGACATAAACTGTAACTCTAGCAATACGGAATAAGACTTCATAGTTTAACACGCAAGGGCTTACTTCATATCCCTAACTGATCAAATAATCACTTAGATGGGTATACCACATTCGCCAGATTGTTTTAATCTGTAAGTGAACGCCTCAAACAAGTTGAGAGGGTGTTTCGTGGTTTAGAACTATTTGAACCAGTCCATGTAATTCTTTGAGAACTTACATGTAAATCTCCGTATCAATATCCCATATGGAGAAACACTAACCACATTTCATAATGCTGCTGTCAATTACATGACGTTTGAGAGAAACATTGCGCCGTAGGGTGTGCATCATATTGCACTATTTCATTCATCTCATTACGTTTCTTTCCCACTTGTAACACAACAGGGTTACCTTGGGCAGTGTAGGAACAATAGGTCCAAAACACACTTTGGTATGAAATTTAACTTGGATTGCAATTTCGGTTTTCCAATCAGTTCTACGTTGTCACTAATCAACAGAACATGGTTTGATATCGTTGCTTTTCATTTATATTGGTAGCTACCATACAAGTGAAAATATCATCGATGATAATCTCATTTCAATTCCATTTTCTCATCTAAACTAGTATATTGGACCAAGAACTTCGAGTCTCGGGAGTAATCCGGATTAATCTGATGAGATGGAAATGATTTGAGATAGCGATCAAGTATAGATTCATTTTATGTCGTGTCTTCCTCTTCTAGGGAAGTGAATCCTATCAACCGAGTGATTTGTCGTGCTCCAGGCCAAGACAGATTGATTGACTATCCGTTAGTGTACTGGACCATCCAACATGGACGGCCAAACCGTCCAACAAGGATGGCACACCCTTTGAGAATGTTGTCTCAATGTCCATTTAAGTACGTCTATCCTTGCAAGCATGTTTGCAACTGGTATATGATCTCGTCACTTTAGCTAGATCAGAGAAATGCACCTGGAGCAACATTCTGAAAGCTAGAATTCGTCGCACTTGCTTATCACACTTGTGCGGTACGGGGATTGAGATGAGACATAATGGGTAATGTCCACGTAAATTCACATCGTTCTACAAGAACGTTGACGTTCTTATCTCCCCCTAACGGCGGGAAAACTGTCTCATTAAAGTGACAATCCGCAAATGAGCGGTAAAGAGATCGCTTGCAATGGCTCTAAGAGAGCTAAGGTGAAGGAGAATCGTAATCGACAAAGATTCACATCCTTCTTTAAGGACCCATGTTGGTACGTTGCGGCAGCGCAACTTGGCACATTGAATGCATACCCAAATACGTAAATATGAAGCGTCAAGTTCGTACCCAGTAACCAACTGTAACATCAAATAGGTTGAGTGGCAAAGGGCTTCAAGGCAAACCAACATAGCTGCGTACAAGATTGCATAGCCCTCGACAGAAATCGAAAACTTAGTGCGTTCACCAAGGTTCGAGCGATCAATTAAATTGCACTTTATGATCACTCTACGAGGCTATTTTGGGGTGAACATGGGAATTCAATGTTCATTTATAAACACAAGAGACATGCAATACTTTATCAAAAAATCGTCGATATAAACTCTCCGGCATTATCCAGTCTTCCAGACTTTATGGGATAAGTAGGGTGGTGAATCCTTAAAATCGGCCAGGAGGTTTAGCAGCAATGTGAGTGGACAAATATGTGACCAGTTTGTCGATTCATTAGCCAGAACCATAAATATTTATATGGTCCACATTTTTGTTGGATTAGTCCGCATATATTCCCTTGAATCCACTATGAAAAGAGGGTCATTTTCGTATTTTTGCCAGGGATGATTTAGCAAATCAATTTCCCAAACGAGCAGGCTTGACAAAGTGTGCTTGTAAGCATAAGATCCTTATTTCGGCTAAGAAGATGCGTCGTGGCATCATTGTTCGACCTAGGTGTCCCAAATGGTCGTGCCAAAGCAAGTAAACTGCTTGAATCACCCGGCTGTAGGCTGGCCACATGTGGCGTGTTCCCAGTTAGGAGACAGCCTATTGGCCCCAAAGCAAAGCTTCAAGCCTATTTTTGGAGGTGGTGTAAAGATATTCAACTCTATTTTCCATCATTGGTTTCATTTATGATCGTTGTCATCTCGAATATCCTTAAAACTCAACGACGTTCGTCCGGACTGGGAAAAATATAAGGTCTCTAACATGGTAATTTAGTACCATTCATACAACAAGGAGCGTGCCAATGCTCTTAATCAGGTTGGATAGACCTGAAGTCGTTGCTAGAGATGTGATTTAGGTGTAAAGTTAGTGTACGTAGTATCACATTCATCTAGACAACTAACTTTCCCACATTCGTACCTAATCACATGTTTAATTGAATTCGGTCACATTTATACAAGAAACATGATTCAATTAACTCATTTTCGAGGACAAGATCGATAAGATTATCCATAACTAAAGCAAACACCAAATGTGAATCCAAGAACATAAAAAATGTTCACAAAGTAAACAAAAGTTACTAAGGGGATTAAGCTAACAAGGCCTTCCATGTCAAAATTTTGCTTTTCCAACGGTATTTGTTGGAGCAAAATTAGTCTCATATATTGACTACTAGAATTGTACTGCTCAACAACATTGGTAGGGGCACAAACAGGTGCATAACCAATGATCTATTCCATCAAGACGGAAGTAGATTCTGTAGGGTTGAGGTTCGGAAATATTATCCCTTATTCTTGAAGTTTTAGGTCTTATGTACCAAGGATCACGCTTCGGGCATGATGTCATACCTTGGCTGGCCCTGATTCTACCATACGTTGTAAAAACAAACTCGAAATTGGATTGTGAAATAGACCTAGATTTGGGTTCGGTAGGCTCCAACCGAAGCTGTAGGGGTTTGTTCGGTATGCCTCTGTTGAAGCAGAGCAATACAGTTCGGTGCATCTCTGCCAAATCAAAGCATGCCCTTCGGTCCATCCCTACCGAAGCAGGGCATCACCATTAAGTAGGTTTTGATCGAACTGGGTTTATACTATTCGGTAGACTCCAACTAAAGCTGGATATATACCTTTCTCTCATGTTTGTGGTTGTAATCAGATCCGAAAATTTCTGTGCGTTGGGCTGGGCTTGTCCCGTATGGTAGACTCCAGCCTTTGGGCCGGGCTTGTCCCGTGCGTTGGTCTCCCCCCAAAACGCCAGCAGCCTTGCTGCTGGGCTTCCCATCTCTCGGCCCATGGCTTGCAGCCATGTTTGGGTTGCTTTGCAGCAACCCCCACATGCCTTTAGGGATTTGCCCTACTCACGGCACCCAAGCCCAATTCTATTGGGTTATGGTTTTTCGAATCCAATGCTATTTTTTGGCGTTTTAAATAATTTTAACCCCAATGTTATTATTATTTTTGCTTCTACGATCGACCTTGTATGGTTCGATCTATTGAATTAATTAAAGTGACTAGCAGTCCATTAATCAGACAATTAATCCAAAATTATTGGCCTGAAGTCCCCTTTTTGGCATTAACGATTCAATAAATTATTTCGTTTATTTGAACCATTGACTATCCTTCGTAGTTTCGATGCAATCACACTTGGGTTCCTAAAGCAATCCACAAATTTACTACACTGTATTGTATATTATATTCTATGTTCTTGTAGGTACCCCTATATGAACTAAATATTCATAACTAAATCAAACCTGTAGTTTCGAATTTAGTGCCTTTGAAACCCGAAGTTTTCATTCAAAACTTACCACATGAAACCCGTAGCTTTCATGCTTAAATTAAACCAATACATGTCTATAGAACCTGTATGTTCTATAATATATGTCTATGGCTTTCCATACGACTAACCATGTTTTGGTGTACCCTCTGTTTTAGGGACATGTTGAACTTGAACAAGCTCGATTTCACTGCTCTCGAAGTTTCTGGAAGAAACTACTTGAAGTGGGTTTAAGACATGAAGCTCCATCTTATTGCAAAGAGTTTTAGAGCCACGATCGAGGAACCTATCGACGAAGAACCCGTCGATAAAGCTCAAAAAGCTACTGCTATGATCTTCATCCAAAGACACATCCATGATGCACTGCAGACCGGGTACCCCGCAGAGGAGGATCCACGTACCCTCTGGCTCACTCTAGCGGATCGCTTTGATCACCAGAAAGACATTTACTTACCTAAAGCAAGACACGACTGGTAGCATTTACGCTTCCAAGACTTTAAATCTGTGAATGAATACAACTCTGAAGTTTGTAGAATCCGATCACTGCTAAAGTTCTGTAAAGAGGACTTACTGAATAAGAAGACCTATTCAACCTTCAATGCCACCAATATTGTCCTGCAGCAACAATATGGGGCACAACAATTCACCAAAAATTTGGATTTGATCTGTTCTACATTTCGCTGAAAAACAGAACCAGCTTCTGATAAAGAATCATCAAGCTCGACCTACTGGTTTGAACACTCTGCTTGAAGCGCATACGACTAATTCTAGCAACCACAACCGACGAAAACCCCGTCGTGGCCGTGGTAATGGGCGGCAAGGCTCACCACGGGCCCAAGGTCCACCGAATAGAGGCCCATCTAAAGGAGGAAACTTGACCCATAAGCGCAAACCCCTTGCCCCTAAGGCACTAAACTTCAAGAACAACGGAAAAGCTACTGTTTAATTAGATTCCACTGAACTGGACATGTGCTACTGCTGTGGATCAAAGGATCATTGGTTGCGCGTATGCTGAGCTATCCCCGAGGCTATTGCCAAGTATCATTCCCGTCGTGAGACTAACTTTGTGCATGTGGAACATCCCGAAGATGTTACTATACAACTCTGGAGGTTTCAGATTTTCAAGAGGCATCCTCTTCTATGGAAGAATAAAGTTTTATTTTTCAAGACATGTTTTTAGGGTGTTTTACCTCTAGTGGCCAAACCCTCTAGGAGTGGCCGAACACCCCCTTAAATTTCGGTTTATGGTTTAATTGTTGGACAATTTTTCTGAGTATTTGGAATTATTTGTTTGGATTGGTTTGTTTTGAACTATGTATATTATTTTATGGATATTATTTCTTGTTTTGATTAATTGAATGAATGGAATTATAATTATGCATAGTGGGGAAGTTAGTTATTTGGCTGATAGTGCAACCACGCACACCATATTGCGTGAAACACTAGTTTACTAACTTCGAACCTAAGAATGCACCTCTAACAACCCTCTCAGGCCTATCCAACCTGATAGAAGGATACCATAAAGGCCCGTATAATGTTGTTCAATGGTACTGAATTAACCATTAAAGAAGCACTCTATTCTCCACGTTCCGAAAGAACGTTGCTGAGCTTTAGAGATATTCGAGATAATCAATATCATATTGAAACCACTGAAGATAATGGTTTTGAATTTCTTTGTATCACTTCTTACGAATATGGCCGGAAACGTATTCACGAGAAGCTGGAACGTCTCCCGAGTGGGTTGTACATAACAACCATTCGTGCCCTTGAGACACACCATGTGGCCGGCCACATGGCTGGGTTCCAGGACACTCTCCTGCTTTGGCATGAACAAATGGGACATCCTGGATGAGATATGATGCACCGTATCCTCAAAGTATCATATGGGCATCACTTAAAATCTTATCTCGACCATCCGCTTTGCAAAGCATGCTCCCTGGGGAAGTTGAACATTCAACCCTCAATTACAAAGATTATTCACGACCCCCTTAAATTTTTTCATAGGATTCAAGGGGATATTTGTGGACTTATCCAACCAACATGCAGACCATTTAGATATTCATGGTGTTGGTTGATGCATCAACACGATGGTTACATGTTTGCTTATTGTCCACACGTAGTACTGCATTTGCGAAACTCCTAGCACAAATTATTGTCTACACACAATATTGCATTTGAGAGTTTACGTCACAGACTTATGACGATTATTGCATGTCTGTTGGGATTGAAGTTGAACATCTTGTACCCCATATTTATACCCAAATAGTCTGGCAAAAACTTTCATAAAGCGCCTTCAAACGATAGCTCAAACTTTGGTTATGAGAACCAACTTGCTGGTATCTGCCTGGGGCCACGCAATATTGCACGCAGCTATGTTGGTCCGCTTAAGGCCCACCGCTATCCAACCTCATTCACTGTTATAGTTGGTTACTGGATACGAGCCTGACGTCTCGCATTTATGTGTGTTTGGGTGCGCAATCTATGTGCCAATAGCGTCGCCACTACATACCAAAATGGGTCCTCAAAGAAAAATGGGAATCTATGTTGGTTATGATTTGCCATCAATTATTTGTTACTTAGAGCATTTGACAGGATATCTCTTTACCCCATGTTTTGCAGATTATCACTTTGATGAGACAGTCTTCCCGTCATTAGGGGGAGACAAGATCACTAATGTTCCTGTAGAATGCCGTAAATTGTCATGGATTACTCCCACTATGTCTCAAGTAGATCCCCGCACCCCTCAGTTTGAAACTGAAATGCGACGCATTTTAGATCTTTAGAGCATTGCTTAAAGTATGCCGGATGCTTTTACTGATCTAACAAAGGTGATGAGATCACATATACCCTTTGTAAATGACACACCCTGTCCCAGAAGAGGGCGTGCTGGCCGTCACGTGAGAGTGACGTAACCATTTACACAGTTCGGAAGCTTTAGAGATACAATTACTAAGATATAACACCCGAAGGTGTATCCTACATTTGTGATTTCTGTCAGAACACCGTTGGATTCCTCGTGGCCACCAAAGCACTGCTACTTAGAACCTGGAGGGGCGCAAAACAAAGTTGAGGGGGTCAGTAAAACAAAGCTTTTCCAAAAATCATCTCGTTATCAAAGCGCTAACCCCTCGCCGTAAAACCTGTATACTTTCCAAGAAAATAGTATATATATGCATATAACATCATGAATCTCAAATCATAATTCAAAATCAGTATTCTGAAAGTATGCCACGCCAGATGCATAAATATATATATATATATATATATATATATATATATATATATATATATCCTGTACGGTTAATCATATAGCTCAATACCTATTCCTGCACACGAGTCGGAACCACTGAGTGGTATGTACAACAGGACTTGGTGTAATAATACGCTCTAGTGCTACACTCATCAAAATGGCCATGCGAATAATCGCAAGTCACCTACGAGTCGGAACCACAAAAGTGGTCTGCACGACAGGACTTACACCTACTTGGATCCAAGGGAACGTGCGGTGCGGGAGGTGAATATCAACACAAGCACTAACACCGGTGTTGCAGGTTATGAGCTCTCACACAAATCAGATCATCAACATAATATAACTCACCTGATACTTACTTGTGCGTCCACCGCACCATTTCATATATATGCATCATATATCAATTCATGTAATTCATAACAATTCTATGCCTAGCATTTTAAAACATACTTTCATTTAAATTCGATTTCTGGGAAAATCAGTAAGTATATAGGTATATAATGAAAACAACTGCTCACTCACTGGTATATCGAAGGGTCATAACCCCCGAGCCTCGATTGATGGCGCTCGTCCTCAGGATTGGCCTCACCTATAAGCGTAATAATCGAATAAACGTTATTTAACGTACATAACTAACAATATGTAATAACTTCTCATATAATGCTAACGTGATCTACACAACCTCACCAACATCCCCATATTTTTAAAATAATTTTCCGACGTCACACGCGTCGCCACGCGCTGGCCATGGCACAGCCAAACGCGCCCCCACGCGCGGCCGCGTGCTAGGCACACTGACGGCGTCAGTTAACGCCGTCAGGAATATTCCGTTAACTTCTAATGGTATCCGTTAGATTTAACTAACGACATCAGGAATATTCCGTCCAAACTGACGGAATATTCCGTCTTCTTCTCCGGCGACTCGCCGGCCGCATGTGACCTCGCCGGTTTCTGGGTAAATTTTCCAACTATGGTTTCTCACTCATTTTTCATCCATTTTTCATGAAATTGGTACCAAAATGAAGCTCTTAACTTGTAGAACACATTCATACTAATTTAAAGCTCTAAAAGTCACGGGATCTTACCGGAGAATTCCAAGAAAAACCGGCCAAACTTCATCCTCACGATCCCGACGTCCAAATCCTTCAAACAAAGCACTCCGAGCTTCCTTGGGACCTCACTAAGCTTCCTATAACCTTCAAATTTTCAAAAACACAACGTTTAATGTAAGCACAAATAGTACTCAAATTGGGGATTCTTGGTTCATGAGGTTTTCGAAAGTATCCTTATTTGAAAATGGTACCTTTCGACTTGTATGGTCCTCACGAACCTAATGGTGTTCTTTATACCCTCGATCTACAAGATTTGAGGGGGTTTTTGATGTTGACCGTACAAGGAAGGAAGAGAGGGAGAGTGTTTCCAAGAGAGAGTCAACGGGAGAGAAGAGAGAGAAAGGGTATGGGTGTGTGTGTGATCCAAAAGCCACCAATTAAGAACTAAGAAAAACTTAGTTCTAATTGGGTCACTACTCTAAAATAATTAACCCAAAAATATCTCACACACATTATTTAACGTCCAAGGGTATTATCGTCTTTTCACACCATCGATAAAAATATTTCAGGACGGGCTGTCACACTCTACCCACCTTATAAAATTTCATCCTCGAAATTTCATACAACAATACATTCCTCTAATAATCATAGAATAATCTTAGATATGTCTTTCTCATCCGATTCTCTGTCTCCCACGTAGCTTCTTCCACTGAATGGTTCTTCTACAAAGCCTTCATCAAATGCATTATCTTATTTCTCAGAATCTTATCTTTCCAATCCAAGATAGTCATTGGCTCCTCGTCATAAGTCAAATTTAGATTAATTTCCAAAGGTTGAGGAGATATCACATTCGAAGGATCTGAGATATAGTGCCGAAGCATCAAAACATGAAACATATCATGCACTCCCGACAACTCTGGAGGCAACTCAAGCCTGTAAGCAACCTTGTCAACTCGCTCGATGATCACATAAGGTCCGATATATCTAGGACTCAACTTGCCTTTCTTTCCAAATCGAACTACCCCTTGATAGGGTGATAATTCCAAAACATCCAATCACTTACTTTGTACACCCGATCAGTGGCATGTCTGTCTGCCAAACCCTTCTGGCGATCCTAGGCCACTTTCAGGTTAGACTTAATTACCTGAACATTTTGAGTAGTCTCATCCACAATCTCTGGGCCCACTAGCACTCTTTCGCCAACCTCTGACCAACGCAAGGGTGTATGACAATCTTTCCCATAAAGTGCCTCAAATAGCGCCATACCAATACTCGAATGAAAGTTGTTGTAGGCAATTTCCATCAAATCCAACCACTTATGCCAGGTGTCACCAAGCTGCAATACTGAAGATCTCAGCATATCCTCCTATGTCCGAATGATCATCTCTGACTGTCCGTCTGTTTGAGAATGATATGTAGTACTGTAAAAAAATCTTATATCCAAAGCTTTCTAACACGCTATCCAAAACTTAGAAGTAAATCTAGGACCACAATCTGATACAATACTCATTGGAACCCGTGGTACTTAATAATCTTTGATATAACCAATTTCCAGTTAATCGACTTAAAGAATACTTATCCCTTACTGGAATAAAATGAAATAATTTAGTAAGCCGATCAACTATCACCCACATGCCATCAACACCATTTCGTGTACGAGGAAGCTTGTATACGAAATCCATATTAATATTTCCTTATTTCCACTGTGGAACGAGAAGTGACTGCATCCATCCAAAAAGGCTTCTTTCTTTCCGCTTCAACCTGCTGACCAATGATACACATACTTACATGCTCAGTAATTTCTCTTTCCATACTCGCCCGATAGAAAAAAAATTGTCGAATGGTATGATACATCCTAATACCTCTAGGATGCATTGCATAAACTAAACAATGTACTTCATCCAAAATTGCTTTCTTTACTTCCATAACATGAGACACATACATCTTGTTCTCTAATATAAACATGTCATATGATTCTTTAACTCTGAGGTCTTTCTTTTTCCCTTGATTTCTTAATCGAATTAACTTTTGAATTTCTTCATTATTTCCTTGGGTTTTGAGTATACAATCAATCAAAATAAGCCTAACTTGGAAACTAGCAAACAAGGCTTCTTCTCGATCTTTCACCTTTAATTTTACTCCAGTACATCTCAAATCTGTAAGAAGAGAAACATGGCAAGCATACCAAGCATTAATTCTCCCTGAAGTTTCCTACTCAGTGCATCAGTCACAACATTTGCACGATTACTCTGGTCATGCAATCATGATTACTAAGCAATTCAATCCACCTTCGTAGCCTAAGATTAAGATCCTTCCGAGTAAACAGATATTGGAGATTCTTACGATTAGTAAAAATCTTGCATTTCTCACCATAAAGATAATGTCTCCAAATCTTCAAAGCCAAGATGATAGTTGCTAATTCCAAATCATAATTAGGGTAATTCATCTCAAGAAGTTCAATTGCCGTGAAGAATAAGCAATTACCCTACTATATTGTCTCAACACGCATCCCAAACCATTCAAAGAAATATCACTTTAGACCTCATAACTTCCGCTATCATCTGGAAATGCTAAAACAGGTGTATGAGTGAGATAATACTTCAGTTGCAGAAAACTTTGCTCACAATTTTCATCCCACTCAAAACTTAACCTCTCTTCTCGTCAATCTCGTAATAGCAAGTAATGACTGAAAATCCTTAACAAACCGTCCATAATATCCTACTAAGCTAAGAAGACTCTGAACCTCAGTCACGGTTCGCAGTTGTTCCAAATTCTCAACCGTTACTACCTTTTAAGAATCCACTTGAATACTTTAAGCAGATATAACATGCCCCGTAAATGCCACTGGATTCATCCAACTTTGGTATTTACTAAACTTAGCATAATACCGATGCTCTCTCAAGCTTTGCAATACCATTTTAGATGTCTAGCATGTTCTGCTCTAGTCTGATAGCATACCAGAATATCGTCAATGTACAATAACAAACCTGTCGAGATATTGTTGGAATACTTCATTCATCAAACTCATAAAAGTAGCAGGCGCATTCGTCAATTCGAATGGCATCACCAAAACTCATAATGACCATAATGAGTCCTGAAAGTTATCTTAGGGACATCCTCACCGAAAATCTTAAATGGGTTAATAACCAGACTTCAAGTTAATCTTTGAAACACACAGGCACCTCTAAACTGATCAAACAGATCATCAATGGGCGACAATGGATAACGGTTCTCAATCGTTACCCGATTCAATTGCCTATAATCAATGCATAGCCTTAATGTCCATTTCTTCCTCACAATTAAACTGGGCTCTCAAAGGTGACATACTAGGTTGAATGGAACCTTTATCAACCAATTCTTGCAATTGAATTTTTCCAATTCCCCTAACTCAGCTTGAACCAAACCGTAATATTAGATCTGTACCTGGAGACAAATCAATAGTGAACCCCATGTCTCTTTCTGGCGGAAATCTGGGTAACTCGTCCGGAAATACCATAAGAAGATGTCTAACCACCTTTACATCTTCCACACTACTCAAAGTAGCATCATTTAGCATCATATGAGCTAAGAAATCTTGGCAGCCTTCCGAAACCGTTCTTTGCTCTTACAGCAGAAATAACGGCATGCCTCACTCCATTTTGCTCACCCATAAAAGTAACCTCTGGTAATCCCGGGCGATGGAAAATAACTAATTTCCCGTAACGATCTATCCTGGCACGATCATAACACAACCAATATGTGCCTAAAATCACATCAAAATCCATAATTTCTAACGGGATAAGATTCACTGGCATAACCACTTCTTCCACCATCACTGGACACCTTGGATAACCATAACCAACATAGAATGACCTACCTGTTTACTTGCTTAACGAATCCAACGAATAAGTTATGGATATTATGGTCTGCAGCCCGCAATACCGATAACTCACTGTTGTCTCGATAAGTAAGCAACAATTCCCAAGGGTGCAATATTACCATCTTGTCCTTCATTAGAAATACACATACACACCTCGATTGTGTTGTTTTTTTTTTTCCATTACTCTCTTGGCAACATCATTAAGAACAAGAAATATATCAGCCGAAGTTAGCTAGTAGGACCTGTACGACTGAATCTATAGCTCATCCATCCAGCCGGAGTCACATCGTGTGACCTGTATGGCTCTAACCCTGCACACCACAGCTCATCTGATCATAACTACTAGATCCAGAAACCCGCTGAAACGGTGTGGGTGGTGGCAAAGAAGACTGCTGGGCATCAATCGATTCTAGAGACAATTTGCAGCTCCACATCCCATTTATCCACATGTAAAGCATCCACTGTTTCCTGCCTACACTCTCCAAAGTGTCCGCTATTGTACCCACGGCATAAGGTACATTTTCCTCTACCAGAGTCACCCTGCCTTTGAAATCTAGGACCTCAGTAAATCTACCACCTCTCATCTGACCAGTGGCACTAAAACCTCAGCTAAAAGAACTAGAACTAGCTTCACTTCTTTTGAAACTCTGAGTCTTTTAAGGTCCTTGAGATGCCTAACCTCTATCTTTGTTATCTTTCCTCTGATTCCCAATCTTTTCTTTTTCTTCATCACCATCGTTGGACAAAATCTCAGAGTCCTCAATTCTCAACAAGATCTCACAAAACTTCTGGTAAGATGCATAATGGGTAGTGGTCGTCAAAGAACACTACTTCTTAGTACCCAGCTTAAAACAACATAACATTTCCACTGGATTAGCAACAATATCCAGATGGTAACGAGACAAGTCCGTAACTTTCTATAATATTCATTCGCCGCCATCTTTCTTGGTCTCAAATTGGTAAACTCTTGCTTCTTACCATCAATATGCTAGAGGAATAAACCTTTTCTTTAACAATTCTTTAAACAACTCTCAATCGGCTGTTTCTTCCAGTGACATCGAATAAAACTCCTATCTCCACCAGGATGCAAATTCAATACTCAGAAACCAGGTAGTCGTCTCGATCTACCTTCCAAAAGAAAGATTCCATTGACTTGCATAAACCGGAACGTCTTTTCCAAATGATTAAGCCACTGCTCTGCTTCCTCAGGTCTTTCATTTCCATAAAGTGATTCAGCTTTAACTTATAAATAGTCATAATAGAAGTCATTTGGATAACAGACTGAATAACAATAGTACTAGCTTCCCCTAACCGAGCTACATCAGGGAAACTAAACTCATCTGAACGACGTGGCTCACTACGATGCGGTATAGTTCTGACAGAAGACACTAGGAATTCTCAAGATACACAGGAATGCAACTAGGCTCTGATACCAACTGACACACCCTGTCCCGGAGGAGGGCGTGCTGGCCGTCACGTGAGAGTGACGTAACCATTTACACAGTTTGGAAGCTTTAGAGATACAATTGCTAAGATATGACACCCGAATGTGTATCCTACATTTGTGATTTCTGTCAGAACACCGTTGGATTCCTCGTGGCCACCAAAGCACTGCTACTTAGAACCTGGAGGAGCGCAAAACAAAGTTGAGTGGGTCAGTAAAACAAAGCTTTTCCAAAAATCATCTCGTTATTAAAGCGCTAACCCCTCGCCGTAAAACCTGTATACTTTCCCAGAAAATAGTATATATACGCATATAACATCATGAATCTCAAATCATAATTCAAAATCAGTATTCTGAAAGTATGCCATGCTAGATGCATAAATATATATATATACCAGATGAAATAACGAATCAACCGGAGACTCTGTAGTGGCCTTGTACGGTTAATCATATAGCTCAATACCTATTCCTGTACACGAGTCGGAACCACTGAGTGGTCTGTACGACAAGACTTGGTGTAATAATATGCTCTAGTGCTACACTCATCAAAACAGCCGTGCGAATAATCGCAAGTCATCTATGAGTCGGAACCACAAAAATGGTCTGTACGATAGGACTTACACCTACTTGGATCCAAGGGAGCGTGCGGTGCAGGAGGTGAATATCAACACAAGCACTAACACCGGTGGTGCAGGTTATGAGCTCTCACATAAATCACATCATCAACATAATATAACTCACCTGATACTTACCTGTGCGTCCACCGCACCATTTCACATATATGCAACATATATCAATTCATGTAATTCATAACAATTCTATGCATGGCATTTTAAAACATACTTTCATTTAAAATCGATTTCTGGGAAAATCAGTAAGTATATAGGTATATAATGAAAACAACTGCCCACTCACTGGTATATCGAAGGGTCATAACCCCCGAGCCTCAATTGATGGCGCTCGTCTTCAGGATTGGCCTCACCTATAAGCGTAATAATCGAATAAACGTTATTTAACGTACATAACTAACAATATGTAATAACTTCTCATATAATGCTCAATTGGGGTGTTTGAATATACCAACGTGATCTACACAACCTCACCAACATCCCCATATTTTAAAAATAATTTTTCGACGTCACACGTGCCGCCACGCGCCGGCCAAGGCACGACCAGACGTTCCCCCACGCGCGGCCACGTGCCAGGCACACTGACAGCGTCAGTTAACGCCGTCAGGAATATTCCGTTAACTTCTAACGGTATCCGTTAGATTTAACTAACGGCGTCAGGAATATTCCGTCTTCTTCTTCGACGACTCACCGGCCGCTGGTGACCTTGCCGGTTTCTTGGTAAATTTTCCAACTATGGTTTCTCACTCATTTTTCATCCATTTTTCATGAAATTGGTACCAAAATGAAGCTCTTAACTTGTAGAACACATTCATACTAATTTAAAGCTCTAAAAGTCACGGGATTTCACCGGAGTATTCCAAGAAAAATCGGCCAAACTTCATCCTCACGATCCCGACGTCCAAATCCTTAAAACGAAGTACTCCGAGCTTCCTTGGGACCTCACTAAGCTTCCTATAACCTTCAAATTTTCAAAAACACAACATTTAACGTAAGCATGAACAGTACTTAAATCGGGGATTCTTGGTTCACGCGGTTTTCTAAAGTATCCTTACCTTAAAATGGTACCTTTTGACCTGTATGGTCCTCACGAACCTAATGGTGTTCTTTATACCCTTGATCTACAAGATTTGAGGGGGGTTTTGATGTTGACCGTACAAGGAAGGAAGGGAGGGAGAGTGTTTCCGAAAGAGAGTCAACAGGAGAGAAGAGAGAGAAAGGGTATGGGTGTGTGTGTGATCCAAAAGCCACCAATCAAGAACTAAGAAAAACTTAGTTCTAATTGGGTCACTACTCTAAAATAATTAACCTAAAAATATCTCACACACATTATTTAACGTCCAAGGGTATTATCCTCTTTTCACACCATCGATAAAAATATTTCGGGACGGGCTGTCACAGTAAACACACATGTAAGGATTAACGTACTTAACATACGTCGTACGATCGCCATGGAAGGCCGGACTAACCTTGAGGGTGGGGCGGCCGCACCTCCCACACGACATGGTACACTGGCGGCTAGCCAATCATCTATTCTAACCCTGAAGCATGGCAAACCTCCTGGTTCAAAGGATTTACAACCCCAGAAGAAGAAAACAGCACAAACTAGTGAACCTAGTCTGAATCCGACCATTGCTTACTCATCTGTTCCAACGCATGAGGTTATTGTAGATTACAGTGATGTCCTAGATGAGACATACCAGCCTCCCAAGAATTGTGAGATTTTTGTCCATTACACAGTTTTGGATGAGGTTTGGAATAGGAATGAGATGATTGTTGATGATGCATTCACGTATACAGTTGCTTCGGACATCATGCTTAGCGATGATATTGAACTATGTTCCTTTGATGAATGTCGACGTAGAATGGATTGGTCAAACTGGAAACAAGCAATCCAGGTCGAACTCGATTCGCTTGCGAAATGTAAGGTGTTTAAGATTATAGCTCATACTTCACCACATGTGAAGCCCGTGGGCTACAAGTGGGTTTTTGTAAGGAAGTGTAATGAGAAGAATGAAATAGTGAGATACAAGGCACGCCTCGTGGCGTAAGGCTTCTCTCAACGCCCTAGGATTGATTACGAGGAGACATATTCCCCTGTAATGGACGTCATAACGTTCTGCTACCTTATTAGTTTGGTAGTTTTTGAAAAACTGAATATGTAGAGTTTTAGACCACAACACTCTCTCGATTAGATTGAGGAGATCACTCTACGGATTGAAACAATCTGGGCGTATGTGGTATAATCGTCTGAGTGAATATTTGACAAGTCAGGGTTATGTGAACAACGAACTATGCCCATGCGTGTTCATTAAGAAGTCACATTCTGAATTTGCGATCGTTGCAGTTTATGTCGACAACATGAACCTCATTGAAACTTCGCAGAGCTTGGGGAAATTGCCACGCACTTGAAATCAGAATTTGAGATGAAAGATCTTAGGAAAACTCGATATTGTCTCGGCCTAGAGATCGAGTATTGTTCGGATGGAATCTTAATACATCAATTGAACAACACCCAGAAGGTGTTGCGACATTTTAATGAGGATAAAGCGAAGCGTTCGAGTACTTCTTTGGTCGTTCTGACACTAGATGCTAAACGAGATCCTTTCCGTCCTAAGGAGGAGAAGGAAAAGATTTTGGAGCCTAGAGTTCCATACCTAAGTACAATTGGTGCTTTATTGTACTTGGCTTAATGCATTAGACCCGACATTTCCTTCACTATTAATCTTTTGGCTAGATACAGCAACGCGCCCACACGGAGACACTGGAACGGTGTTAAAGATATTTTTCGCTACCTTAAGGGTACGACGGATTTGGGCTTGTTCTACACCTATGAATCCTTGAGAGGAACCGCCGGCCCCCTCGATCTTGGGGTTGATTCTCGCCTCATTGGTTACGTAGATGCTGGTTATCTGTCTGACCCATATAAGGCACGTTCTCAAACGGGTTATATCTTTAACTTTGGAGACACCACTATATCTTGGAGGTTTACCAAGCAAGGACTTTTTCGAACCATGCTGAGATTCTCACCCTGCATGAAGCCTCGAAATAGTGCTTTTGGTTGAGAGCAGTTATGGAATATATTCGAAGCATTAGTGGTCTTACTTCCGTAGTTGACCTTCCTACGACGATCTTTGAAGACAATGCAGCATGTATCGAGCAGTCAAAGAAATGATACATCAAGGGAGACAACACTAAGCACATAACGCCGAAGTTCTTTTACTCTCACAAGCAACAACAGTATCAGAACATTAAAGTCAAGCAAATCCGTTCCCAAGACAACTTGGCCGATCTCTTCACCAAGTCATTGCCCCTAAGCCTACATTTCAGAAGCTTGTCCAAGGAATCGGTATGCATAAATTGTCTAAATTGAATTGCTTGTAGTTCTCTTATTTGGAAGTTATGTCTAACTCAATGGGAGTATTCAAAAGCATACTCACTTGATCTTAATGTACTCGTTTTCCTACGATTAGGAGTATTTTTCCCACTGGGTTTTGCAACCTAACGAGGTTTTGATAAGGCACCCATCCTGAGATAATCATACTCCGTTGAGTTCATTACTTTCTTTCTGTTTGACGTTTGTTTTAGGGTAAGGATTCTACCTATCGTACTACTATAAATAAAGGCATAAGGGGATGATACAACACACACCTCAGAATTACGTATCTCTCTTCTCTCTCTGTTGCTGCCGGCCCCTCTCCCTTTCTGTCCTAAATACAGTTCAGTCAAATTGGCCTACAACACAAACGATATTATCTACAATAAGGGAGAAGGGGTGGGCTTAGCCTCACAATAGGCTAGCAATAATGTGGTTCAAATTCGCTTTTACTGAGAATCGAACCTAAGACCTCTCACTTACAAGTGAAGAGGAATACCACTAAACCGTAGTACTAAGTGGCGACTACACCTGGATTTGAACGCATTCTTTGAATCCTGTTAAATACTACTTTAACTACACCATGATTGAGAAATTTGGAAAAATAACCAAAAGGTGGACCATGAATAGAATTTTAACCAACCATCATAATTTCTTATAATTCTAACCAAAATTTGATGTAAAAATACTTAAACACCCTTGTTCAGTTGGAACCTTGTCACGATACTCGTTCAAGCTCTTCTCAATAGATGGTTGTATCTGCACTATTTCTGAGTCATTCAATGCTTTCCTTTCCTGATCCCTTTGAACATGCAGCTCCTTTTATCTGACCATCTATTCAGTCTCCTCGTCGGTAAGATTTAAAAAACAAAAAAAATTTCAATGTTTTAAAAAAAAAAATTTTAAATTTAAATTAACTGCACCTTGATTTTAAAGTCTTTTAAATTCTTTTAAAATCTTAACGGCGCATAGTCAAACTCGGATTTGAGAGGATTTTAAAAGACTTTAAATCCTAGTGGTAGTCAACTAAAGGATTTTAAAGGATTTTTAGAATCCATGCAAATCCTAGTGTAGACAACTAAAAGATTTTAAAAGACTTTAAAATCCTAATGTAGTCAATTGAGATTTGAATTGACATTTTTAGAATCCTTCCAAATTCAGGTGTATTAAAAAAATTAAAAATTTATAGGATTTCATTAAATTATGGAGTTTGTGAGATTTGAGAGCAAAAAGTATATATAATTAAAACCAAATAGAATCTCACCTCAGCTCCTAAGATTTCAAATCCAGTGACCTCTGACTCTCTCTTCCTCACACTGTCTGCGAGCCACTTTGTTTTCTTTATCTTCTTCCTTCATCTCTGCATTTTTCTTCAATTTTCATTGATGGCTTGCATTATTTCTGAATAAAGATGATGCTGGGTCACATCATTTCTCATATGTAGCGTTGCTGGGTCCCAATTTTCACATCTTCAATTTTTTTTCCCGCACGACAATCAATTCTTGTTCTTATTTTTTTTCCACTAATCTTTGGGGATTTTTCTGAGTTTTTTTTTTCTTTTCTAATTTCATGGAATGATGGTGTTGATTTCACTGTTTGTAATATTTATTTTGTAATTTTTTTTATCAAAAAGTCGAACAGAGACTTGGTGGGTAATGGTGAGTTTCCCATGGGTGGAGGTGGTGGTTGGAGTGTAGAAGTGGTGAAGAGCAATAGTTGTTCTCGGCTGTCTGTTTGGGTCATCATCTCTCCATTGCCTTAAAAATTCACCAAAATCATAAACCATATAAACAGAAATCCTTAAAAATCCATATGAAATTTGTAGGAGTTTTCAAATCCTATCAAATCTATTACTTTTAAAATCTTTTAAATTCCTCTTAGATTCTAGGTTGACTACCTCTCTTAACTTGACTATACCTCCTTAGACTTTATTCTTTAATTTCCAACATAACAATTATTTTTCTATTACAAAACTTCTGTTATGCTGCTAATAGTACTACAGTCTAGTGGTATACCTCTGCACTTGTAAGTGAGATGTCTTAGGGTCGATTCTCGCCAAATTCAAATTTGAACCGCATTATTACTAGCTTATTGTGAGGCTAAGCCCACCCTCTCCTCCAAAGCCACCCCCTTCCCCTTAATGTAGATAATATTGTTTGTAAAAAAGCTTCTGTTGTGCTTAACTATTAGTGTATGCCATGTACCAAGATTTAAAGTCAATAAGTCCCGACTAGTGCTAATGAAACATGGTTTGTAAGCCATATGAAGTCCTTTCTCTTTCAGAAACCCACCAACCCACCCTTTCGTGCCTATTTGCTAATGTAGTCAAATCAGTGAACTTGCAAGCAGAGAATCTGGCGGCTAATAATTTCAATATTGATTTTACATTTGAAAAGTTTTGAAGGAGTTTCTCAAAATGTCCAAATAATTCATTAGAGTCACTATATTTATCTGATTGTGGTATGCAAAGCCAACTACTAGCCTCCTTAGGATTAGGAATGTTTTGCATAATCTCAACCTTATGTACAATAATTTGTGGGGCTCAATTCCAGATTCTATCGGAAACTTGTCATCCTTGATAACATTAGACCTCTCTTCTAATAATATGAAGGTTTCCATTCCACAAAGTATTGGGCAACTCTCTCACCTAGTTTCCCTCGATCTTTTTGGTAATTCATGGGAAGGTATTCTAACAAAAGCCCATTTCATAAATCTTACTAGATTGCAAGATTTTCAAATAGGAGATACAAAGGGACCAATATCCCTCTTGTAAGGACTAAGATTAATCTTGTCTATATCCAATATGAAAACAAGTAACACAATGATCAATATAAAATCACAATAGTGGATTAAGTACCACCTAATCATCTGTTTTCATGAGGATCAAACAGACCATTATCTTGGCTATTCATAAATTATATGGTCACTCACTGTTAAACATGATATTAACGATGAAGAATAAATGAATATTTTTTGTAAGAATTAACTGCGAACATGTGGTTGCAACGAACTCTCTTCCTTTGGGAGGGACATGGCATAAAACAAGAGCAGTGATTGCGATGGGCCTATTGTAGTAACCAAGTCACCAATGGCAAAGGAAATGGGAAGCAGAAGAAGACATAAACGTAGACGCCAGACGAGACATGTGTTGATTAAACCTTTTTATTTGAGCACCATCCCATGATCCCATCAACAACGGGTCGACCCAGCTCAGACAAGCGACTACACGTTCAATAGCTGCATAAATGCATATAAATGCATATGCCCTTATTGTTTTTCCTCCTAATACATTCTTAAATCTACCATATATATATATATGTGCTTGCTTGATTGTTTTCTACTGTTTTTCCTTTGTTTTCATGAAAGAAAAACAGAAGCAATTCATTGGGATAGCAGCTTTGGCCTCGTTTGGCATGCGTAATTGTACTATTTAATTCGAATCCGGAGGTTTGATCCCACATCTTAAAAACCTCCCCATTTTTCTCTAATTCTCTCTTGTTAGCATCATATATATATATATATATATATATATATATATATATATATATATATTATTGCTGAATTCCTATCCCAAAACTGACATTTTGATTGCATTTTTGTATTTTGGTTTTCTGTTTGGTATTACATTTGCAGAGGCAGACAGGCAGAGGTGGCAGAGGAGGAGGTGAACACGAGCTAATACTAATTTGGAATAATTGATAAAAGAAAAGGATGGAGCTTAAGCAGCTGTTCGTGACGGCCTTAATTCCGGTGTTGAAAGTGCTTTCGATAACAGCACTTGGCTCATATCTTGCTCTTGATCGTGTCAATATTTTGGGGGAAGTTACTAGAAAGAACTTAAACACTGTAAAAACAATACACTGCTTCTTCATTCAGTCTCTTGTGCTCTAAACCCTCTTCATTTAATTTAATTTCTCGTGTTGGACTGTTTTCTTACTAATATTTGTGTTTTGTGAACCAATGAACGAACAGGTTCTATTTTATGTATTCGGTCCTGCTCTGGTGGGTTCCAACGTTGCGCAGACAATTACATATCAAAGCACGGTAAAAATGTGAGTTCTAATTAATTTGTTTAATATATATATATATATATATATATATATATTTGTGTGTGTGTGTGTGTGTGTCTATATGTATATAATCATGTTAACGTTGTAATAATTATTATGTGTATAGGTGGTTCATGCCAGTGAATATCCTCATCACATTTATAATTGGTTCCATACTCGGATGTCTTCTCATCCAATTAACAAGGCCTCCTGCCCATCTGCGAGGCCTTGTCTTGGGTTGCTGTGCTGCAGGTAATCCAACACTCTAATTCTAAAACACAGCTGATAAATACTCGGTTTTGCGTTTTATCAATCTCTAGATATGCTGATGTTAACACTTAACAGGTAATTTGGGTATGATGCTCCTCATTATAGTCCCAGCAGTCTGTAAAGAAAAAGGGAGCCCATTTGGAGCTCCTGATGTCTGTCACATGTATGCCATGGGTTATGCTTCACTCTCAATGGCGGTACATTTCCTTCTTCGTCTTGTTCCAATATTTTGGGTTTTCTTGAAATTCCTTTATCTAGCTTTCTATGACTCGAATTAAGAAAGGATTGGGAAACTGCTCAAATAAGTTACAATCCAATTCTCTCATTCAAGTTGAAAATGCGCAGTTACTGCAATTTGAACTCACGATTTTAATTTTTATTAATATCATCATAAGTTTCATCTCATGTCTAGAACATATAAATACAAATTGTACTACCCCCAAACGCCAAGGGCCAGTTCTTAAATGGTGTTTGTGTGCGCCTGCTTGCTGTGTAAAATACGTTTTTCTGAACACATTTTCTTTTGTCCTTCTTTTCCTCTTGAATTCTGGTGACTGTTTCTCTTCAGTACAATGTAGCTACCCTGTTCAGCTGTCAGGGATTCCTATCTTGGCCTTTTGTAATATAATTGTGTCCATGCTTCAGGTAGGAGACTTTTATTTGTGGTCCTATGTGTATAATATTGTGCGGATATCTTCAAGAAGGGGCAACCAAGATGATAATCAATCCGCCGAGAGGTCCTCTACATCCGACCAAGTAAGTTGCACTGAGCCTCTGCTTTCTTCAAAGGAATGTCATAGTTGAGGAAAATCCGGATCAATATGCACTGCTGTACCTGAAGAAAAATCAAAGGTGTTGGAGGTCACCTTAACCAGTGATTAGGTATTGGACCATTTGGAATGAGAATTGAGGTTTGGGCCACTAATTGTGTGGATTAGGCTTGATGATTATACCATAATATTAATATTAATTAATCAAGACAAAGCCCTTGGGCCCATCTAAGAAGTTAAAATTAATCAGAGTTCATTAATTTTAATTTCAAATTAAGTTTTTAATTAAATTAATTAAAAACCGTTTTGATTAATAGACACAACTGTTTGGAAAGAGTTGTGTGGTTTCAGATACATCCAAAATGTATTTAAAGAGGTATGAAATAGCCTATATAACTGAAGACTTAGTTCCATCGTATATCATCTTTCCTTTCTTATCTCTCCCCTACAAAACCTTATAGAGAGTAAACACATAAGGCAATTTGATCGCCAGAATTCTATAATCCGGTGCGGATTGTAGGATTAGATAGTTGTATCCTGGTCGAGCAAACGTCATCGAACCACGGATTAGATAGTTGTATCCTGGTAGGGCATACGTCATCAAACCATAAGCACAAGAGTGAGATGGAGATACTGTTCGAATGACATAGCTTTTGCGCTAACCTCTATCTATGATTTAATCAAGTTAGTATCATTTAATTCCTGTAATTATTTTTGTTATTTCATTCTGTATTGTAAGTATTTTTCGTTAATAAAGAATTCGTATTTCAATTTCTGTTATTTTATTTATTTTCTGAATTGATCTCTAACAAAGGGGTTCTAACTCCATTAAACTACAATCATGTTCATCCAATTTGATGATTTGTTTACGTATTTCCAACTATAATAAGATTTGTTTGTAGAGAAATGTCATTTTCTTAGAAAGACTTAGAAATGTTTTATTGCCAGACTCTCAATCCAAACTACTAATCAAATGAATGTTATTTGTATATATGGTCTAGATTCACAAGCTCACATGTAACATGCCGGACATCTCTAACGAGAGATTTACCCTGTTTCTTTTCAATTTCTTACACTGCATATCTTTGTTGTTTTCCATGGCAGGCAACGACTTCAGGTAAACTAGAGCAACGTATAGTGATGGTCCTTCAAAAGATCAATCTGAAATCAATATTTGCCCCTTCAACTATTGGAGCGGTATGTCCTTTCGGCACTTTTATATCATTGTGATCCAGATTCGGTGCTATTTTATTGAAAAGTTAAGCAAACTTAATCTTTTCTTGGTGTAGCTTGTTGGTTTTGCAATCGGAGTCATCCCTCAGATTCGAAAATTACTTTTAGGAGATGGTGCTCCTCTACGGGTGATTCAAGATACTGCTTATTTGTTGGGATATAAAACTTATGCCCGAACTGTATCGAACCTTAATGTTTTATCCATGATCTACGCACTTATTGGCAACTAATATAGCTTCCCGTTCTTAATACAGTTACATGCTAGGGAAGATATTACCCATGCTTGGTCCTATAGTTGTACATATCCGAATGAACAATTTCGTTCTCAATTAGCATAAAAGTAGAATAATTGTCTCGGGTTAATCCCAACTTACAAAACATATTCAGACCAGATGGTTTTTGAATTTCGGCTCAATAGACGAGCGTGTTTTTTATACGAAGTGTTTGTATCATTTTTGTTGTTCACATGGTATCAGTTAAAGAGACTTGTTCTTTATGATTGCAGAGACGGAGCCATCCCATCTCTCATTTTGATAATAGGAGGAAACCTACTAAAAGGTAATAACTCATACAAATTCTATTAGTGTCGTACTTAATTGTTGGTTTAGTTTAGAACTTACTTCACATTGTTGTTTCAGGTTTGCGAGGGTCTGGGATTCAGAAATCTCTTGTCGTTGGCATCATAGTTGTTCGTTATGTTGCCCTGCCTCTTACAGGCATCTTGGTTGTTAAAGGGGCACTGAAATTTGGGTTGGTGCACTCTGATCCATTATATCTGTTTGTTCTTCTACTTCAGTTTTCACTCCCACCTGCGATGAACATAGGTACGCTTGCTCTTCGATTGTTTAGTAACAAAAAGTGCAATCAGCAGTTGCTCGCTCGCTTGCTCACTCTTTTTCATAACAAATGTAAGTTTATTCTCAAGTATTGTTTATTGATCCTTTAAAATATGGCAGGAATAATGACGCAATTATTTGAAGCTGGAGAGAATGAATGTTCAGTTATCATGCTATGGACTTATGCATTTGCTTCACTGTCACTTGCATTCTGGTCCGCCGCCTTCATGTGGCTTGTAGCGCGAATGTGAATCAAAATTTTACATGCATTCTGTCTAATACAAGTGTACGCAATTTGTCAGAAGAAATATTACGAAGCTCCACCCCGAGTCCGCCGGGAATTACGAAGCTCTCAGTTCAGTTCCTTCCCGGATTGAACATGCAGAGCCACTGTTCGACTCTAGAGGCTACCCAGATGACGAATCTAGTGGTTTGTGGCTACGATTTGGTCGGAGAAGTAAAAACGGTGGTGACTGGTTCTCGGTGGTTTACAGAGAAGGCAGAGAGAGAGAGTTCGAGGGAGTGTCAAGGTGTATAACGAGCGAAGGATATCAGAGTGAGCGAGAGTTGGGATTAAAGCCCACTTAAAATTTCCGTAACTGAAATTACTAAATTGCCCTCCAAACAACAAAAATCATAACTGAATTTCCCCAACTCCGAATTCAATTCTTCTTTCGCCTACGCAATGTCGCACTCGAGGAAAACTAATTTAATAAAATAGAAAAGTATGAGAAATCGGAATTTAACTTAGAGGTCCATAATTACTCATATCACCAAACCAGAGGCATTTGGTTATTTCAAATTTCTCAAGAATAAAGTTCATTATTTTAAGGTACGGATTGTATCAAGTTTGGTTTCAACCAGCCTTTCCATTTCAATTTGCGCTTTTTTGCACTTTCAAAATAAATCAGGAATCAGGATTTTGAAAGCTGGACACCTATTAAGAAACTCCGTCTCCCTGTTCACATGCTAGGAATGTGCAAGCAAAACAATTGTCATGAATGTCTTCCCAAGCCCCATCTCGTCGGCTAGAATCCCATTGAGTCTTTTCTCATACATGGTTACAAGCCAATCCAAGCCAATATGCTTATACTCACGTAGAGGCCACTGCTTGAATGCCAAGGATGCGATCAAACTGCGGTGATGGATGGGCGGCAATTATAACAAACGCCTGCCGCTGCATATATGTTCAGAGGTCGGTCGGTATCTTCTTGTTCGCAAAAGATGCAATTTTAGGAACTCAGTTACTTGTTTCAATGCAAATAAATTCAATTTTGTTGATGCCTATAGGACGAGTCCTGCTCAAGTCCCAATTCCAATTCCAGACTTGGTATGGGTTGAGGCCACATTACATATTCAAGGCCCTATTTTCTGGAATGAAAGTGCCTATGACCACAGGAATGATTAATCCAGTTTGGCCTTTATTTTGTTACTACTAGCTCCTCCACACGTGTTGTATGACCCAAAAACAGATAAAATTGGAATCAATAGATTACCCCAGGTTTCTTCGTATAGGGTTTCCATCCCAACCAAAAACAGATACTGCACTTAACTCCATGTCTGCTGATCCTGTCGAGTCTAAATGGTGGAGGAAGTTGCTTTTATTTTAATCTCAATCACAGTTTGTGAAAATGAAAAGCGACGTTGGGCTGTAAAGCCATCCAGGGAGAAAAGGGCGCTGAGATTGACAATATTTAATGAGTTCTGATATTCTCACCCTTGTGTCTTATTTCTTCACCCACCATTTAATGAAAATGATAATAACATATTTATCCTTTTAAAAGAAGACTCTTAAACCTCTATTTAATTAAGTACTAAAATTTTGAAAAAACAAAAAATAATTTAAAATAATAAATAAATAATAGTGGGTGGGGTGTGATATCTTCGGTGGAGAGAGGTTGAGGAATATTTGGGTAATAATCGACGGAAAGGTTGGAGGAAGGAATGGGTGTGTGCTAGACGAAGGTGAGAAACTTCAATGGAGGAAAAAAAGACTTGGGTGTGAGATCTGCGGCTTTGACAAAAAAGGAGGAAGAAGAGTGGTTTGGGGATCCAAGGTCTCTACAGGTTGGCGGTAGGTGTGAGTACTAGGGTTTGTCAGGAATATTGGGCCATAGATATGGGATTCGGTGAAAATAGAGCGTGGGGATCTGGAGATAGATCGTGGTGGCAGATTTAGGATTAGTTGGAAGAGATATTATGAAATGGATGCCATGATTTGAAGGACATGCATGGTTTGAAGGAGATGATGAATGTCCAAGTTTTAGGTCTTGCATTTTCTTTCATTTTTTATGTTTTTATTTATTTATTTATAATATAATTTAAAGATACATTAGAGTTATTTAAAAATATATGCTAGGATTATTTTGGGAATAATAGTGGGTGGGAAAATAAATTTCACTTTTTTAATTTTTTATGGTGGGTGGGATTATCATGTGGGTGGGAAAATAGGACACTGAAGTGAATCAAGTAGCACTCAAAAATTTAATCAGATATTGCTTTGACTAATTTGCCCTTAATTAATTTGATTTCTTCTTTTGCGTTTTTTTAAGCAGGGGTTGTGTGGGAGTTTTATAAAAATATAGGCAGTGAGAATTACAAGCCAACTTGAACATTTTTTCTCTTTTGGATAATTTGCTCAAATTGTCCGGCAAGAATACAAGTGTTCACATATTTGGAAAGTGAGAATTACGTCACGCCATACACAACAAAAATTTGTTGATAAAGTGGAATGCTAAAATAAAAGTAAAAAGGTTGAGGAAAAAGATACAAGTTCATTGAATGAGATGCACACAGAAAGACCAACTTGAAAAGCGATATTTTTACTTTAATGTATACTAAAAAGTGACAGAATGTTAAAATCTGAGATACAGCTAGTTGAAAATGATTACTTTATCCACTAGGACAATCCACTACTAATAAGACTAAAATTCCTTACTTTCCAAACAAAATAACTATTATTTTTTATTACAAAGCTTCTGTTATGATTAACTATTAGTGATATGCCATTTACCAAGACTTAAAGTCAATAAGCTCAAGAAAACACTCTTGAGCAAGGATTGAACACATATCCTGAAGTGCTCCTCATATTAGCTTCATTTTTTACCCAATCATTATCACAATACTTTTTTAGAAGAGCAGATTAACTTGTTTTGCGTTTTCTTAAGCAAGGGTTGTGTAGGAGTTTTATAAAACCTAGCCTTCATGCACACGCTCACGTGTGTGCAGAAGGTATTTTTTGAATCATGGCGTGCTACTTGCGACTTATATGTTTTAAATGTATTTATATGCGTAAATTGACAAAAGGAAAGTCAAATATTTGAAGTAAAAGAATAATTTTAGATCATGCTAGAAGAAATCCATCATAAACCAATTAAAGCAGCTGAATTCACATAATAAAATCGATCTCTATAGAATTTACATTAAGAATAGAGAAAATAATATTTAATAAACAATTGATTGAATCATATTATTGCTAGCCTATTGTGAGGCTAGGTCCACACCCTCATGTGAGATCCCGCGTCGCCTAGGGGAGTGGATCATGTGAGCTTTATATGTATATTCCGATCTCTACCTAGTGCGAGGCCTTTTGGGAGCTCACTGGCTTCGGAGTTCGTCGGAACTCCGAAGTTAAGCGAGTAGCGTGCGAGAGCAATCCTATGATGGGTGATCCACTGGGAAGTTCTCATGTGAGTTCTCAAAAATAAAATCGTGAGGGCGTTGTCGGGGCCCAAAGCGGACAATATCGTGCTACGGTAGAGTCGAGCCCGGGATGTGTTGGGGGCCCGGGCCGGGATGTGACAATTTGGTATCAGAGCCTAACCCTGGCCGCGTGTGTGTCGACGAGGACGTCGGGCCCCTAAGGGGGGTGGATTGTGAGATCCTGCATCGCCCAGGGGAGTGGATCTTGTGAGCCTTATATGTATATTCCCATCTCTACCTAACGCGAGACCTTTTGGGAGCTCACTGGCTTCAGAGTTCATAAGAACTCCGAAGTTAAGTGAGTAGCGTGCGAGAGCAATCCTATAATGGGTAAGCCACTGGGAAGTTCTCGTGTGAGTTCTCAGAAACAAAACCATGAGGGCGTGGTTGGGGCCCAAAGCGGACAATATCGTGCTACAGCGAAGTCGAGCCTAGGATGTGGTAGGGGCCTGGGCCGGGATGTGACAATTTGGTATCAGAGCCTAACCCTGGCCGCGTGTGTGTCGACGAGGACGTCAGGCCCCTAATGGGGGATGGATTGTGAGATCCTGCATCGCCCATGGGAGTGGATCATGTGAGCCTTATATGTATATTCCCATTCTACCTTGCGCGAAGCCTTTTAGGAGCTCACTGGCTTCGGAGTTCGTCGGAACTCCAAAATTAAGTGAGTAACGTGCAAGAGCAATCCTATGATGGGTGACCCACTGGGAAGTTCTCATGTGAGTTCTCAGAAACAAAACCGTGAAGGCGTGGTCGGGGCCCAAAGCGGACAATATTGTGGTACGGCGGAGTCAAGCTCGGGATGTAGTGGGGGCCTGGGCCGGGATGTGACAATTTGGTATCAGAGCCTAACCCTGACCACGTGTGTGCCGACGAGGACGTCGGGCCCCTAAGGAGGGTAGATTGTGAGATCCCGCATCGCCCCGGGGGAATGGATCCTATGAGCCTTATATGTATATTCCCATCTCTACCTAGCGCGAGGCCTTTTGGGAGCTCACTGGCTTTGGAGTTCGTTGGAACTTCGAAGTTAAGCGAGTAGCGCGCGAGAGCAATCCTATGATGGGTGACCCATTGGGAAGTTCTCGTGTGAGTTCTCAGAAACAAAACCGTGAGGGCGTGGTCAGGGCCCAAAGCGGACAATATTGTACTACGGCAAAGTCGAGCCCGGGATGTGGTGGGGGCCCGGGCCGGGATGTGACACCTCCCCCTAGTGTAGATAATATCGTTTATTTAAAAAAAAAATCATTTGACAATTAATTTAATCACATTATTATCCATGTGCGAAATATTTTTTTTATAATCGGCAATACACGCCTCTTAAGATGTTTAAACATGTTTAATAATAGAGAAAATAATATTTAATAAATAACTTATTGAATCACATTATTGCTAACTCATTGTGAGGCTAAGCCCACCCCCTCCCCCTTAATGTAGATAATATCATTTGTTAAAAAAAAACAATCATTTGATAACTTATTTAATCACATTGTTATCCACGTGCGAAAAATCTTTTTTATAACCGGCATTACATGTCTCTTAAGATGTTATGAACGTGTTTAAAAATAAAGAAATTGAATCACATTATTGCTAGCTTATGGTGAGGTACTAATTAAAAAAAAAAAAGCACCAAAAAGTAAATTATTAAAGAAATACTGTTAAAATGATGAAAATGCCCCTACCTTATTTGATGTATTATTTTGGAATGCCTTAGATGTTTTTTGTTTTGGGGGCATTTTTGTCCAAATATTTTTGTTGAAGCATGGTGACACCAAATCACTATTTACCTTTTCCATTCTCTTTATATATACTAGCCTTCATACACGCGCTCATGCGCGTGCAGAAGGCATTTTTTGAATTACGACGTGCTACGCGCGACTTACACATTTTAAATGTATTTATATGCGTAAATTGACAAAAGGAAAGTCAAATATTTAAAGTACATGAATAATCTTAGATTATGCAAGAAGAAACCTCTCATAAACCAATTAAACAGCTGAATTCACATAATAAAATCGATCTCTATAGAATTTACATTAAGAATAGAGAAAATAATATTTAATAAACAATTGATTGAATCATATTATTGCTAGCCCATTGTGAGGCTAAGCCCACCCCCTCCCTCTTAGTGTAGATAATATCGTTTGTTAAAAAAAAAAAATCATTTGACAACTAATTTAATCACATTATTATCCGCGTGCAAAAGACCTTTTTTATAACTGGCATTACACGCCTCTTAAGATGTTTTGAACGTGTTCAAAAATAGAGAAAATAATATTTAATAAAGAACTTAATGAATCACATTATTGCTAGCCCATTGTGAGGCTAAGCTCACCCCACACCCTCCCCCTCCCCTTAATGTAGATAGTATCGTTTGTTAAAAAAAAAAAATCATTTGATAATTAATTTAATCACATTATTATTGTCACATCTCGACCTGGGGCGGACCACTTCCCGGGCCCGCTCCACCACCGTAGCACGATATTGTCCGCTTTGGACCCCGACCACGCCCTCACGGTTTTGTTTCTGGGAACTCACGAGCAACTTCCAAATAGGTCACCCATCCTGGGAGTGCTCTGGCCCTCTTCTCGCTTAACTTTGGAGTTCCTACAGAACCCGAAGCCAGTGAGCTCCCAAAAGGCCTCGTGCTATGTAGGGATGGGAATATACATTTAAGGATTACTCCCCTGGGCGATGTGGGATGTCACAATCCACCCCCTTTAGGGGCCCGACGTCCTCGTCGGCACACTTCCGGCCAGGGATTGGCTCTGATACCAATTGTCACATCCCGACCTGGGGCGGACCACTTCCCAGGCCCGCTCCACCACTGTAGCACGATATTGTCCGCTTTGGGCCCCGACCACGCCCTCACGGTTTTGTTTTTGGGAACTCACGAGCAACTTCCCAATGGATCACCCATCCTGGGAGTGCTCTGGCCCCCTTCTCGCTTAACTTTGGAGTTCCTACGGAACCCGAAACCAGTGAGCTCCCAAAAGGCCTCGTGCTAGGTAGGGATGGAAATATACATTTAAGGATCACTCCCCTGGGCGATGTGGGATGTCACAATTATCCACGTGCAAATGACAATTTTTATAACCGACATTACACGCCTCTTAAGATGTTTTGAACATGTTTATAAATAGAGAAATTGAATCATATTATTGCTAGCCTATTATGAGGTACTAATTAAAAAAAAAAAAACAAACAAACCACAAAAAAATTAATTATTAAAAAAATACTATTAAAATGGTGAAAATGCCCTTGCCTTATTTGATGCATTATTTTGAAATGCCTTTGAAATTTTTTGTTTTGAGGGCATATTTGTCCAAATATTTTTGTTGAAGCTTAGTGACACCAAGGTACTATTCACATTTTCTATTCTCTTTATATATAGAAGAATAGATATAGGCAGTGAGAATTACAAGCCAACTTGAACATTTTTTCTCTTTTAGATAATTTGCTCAAATTTTCCAGCAAGAATACAAGTGTTCACATATTTGGAAACTGAGAATTACGTCATGCTATGGTCAACAAAAATTTGTTGATAAAGTGGAATGCTAAAATAAAAGTAAAAAGGTTGAGAAAAGAGATGCAGGTTCATCGAATGAGATGCACACAGAAAGACCAACTTGAAAAGCAATATTTTTAATTTAATGTATACTAAAGAGTGCAGAATGTTTAAATCTGAGATACAGCTAGTTGAAAATGATTACTTTATCCATTAGTAAGACTGAAATTCCTTAATTTCCAAACAGAATAATTATTATTTTTTTTTACAAAGCTTCTGTTATGATTAACTATTAGTGATATGCCATTTACCAAGACTTAAAGTCAGCCCAAGAAAACACTCTTGAGCCAGGATTGAACGCATATCCTGAAGTGCTCCTCATATTAGCTTCATTTTTTACCCAATCATTATCACAATACTTTATGAGAAGAGCAGATTTTCTTGTTTTGTGTTTTTTTAAGTAGGGGTTGTGTAGGAGTTTTATAAAAACTAGCCTTCATGCACGCGCTCACGTGCGTACAGAAGATATTTTTTGAATCACGGCGTGCTGTGCGCGACTTATGTGTTTTAAATGTATTTATATGCGTAAATTGACAAAAGGTAAGTGAAATATTTGAAATAAATGAATAATTTTAGATCATGTTAGAAGAAATCTCCATAAACCAATTAAAGAAGCTGAATTCACATAATAAAATCGGTCTCTATAAAATTTACATTAAGAATAGAGAAAATAATATTTAATAAACAATTGATTGAATCATATTATTGCTACCCTATTGTGAGGCTAAGCCCACCCATTCCCCCTAATGTAGGTAATATCGTTTATTAAAAAAAAATCATTTGATAATTAATTTAATCACATTATTATCCATGTGCGAAATACCTTTTTTATAACCGACATTACACGCCTCTTAAGATGTTTTAAACGTGTTTAAAAATAGAGAAAATAATATTTAATAAATAACTGATTGAATCATATTATTGCTAGCTCATTGTGAGACTAAACCCACCCCCTTCTCCTTAATGTAGATAATATCGTTTGTTAAAAAAAACAATCATTTGATAACTTATTTAATCACATTGTTATCCGCGTGCGAAAAATCTTTTTTTATAATCGGCATTACATGCCTTTTAAGATGTTTTGAATGTGTTTAAAAATAAAGAAATTGAATCACATTATTGCTAGCTTATTGTGAGGTACTAATTTAAAAAAAAAAAGCACCAAAAAGTAAATTATTAAAGAAATACTGTTAAAATGACGAAAATGCCCCTACCTTATTTCATGTATTATTTTGGAATGCCTTTGAAGTTTTTTGTTTTGGGATCATTTTTATCCAAATATTTTTGTTGAAGCATGGTGACACCAAATCACTATTCACCTTTTCCATTCCCTTTATATATAACTAGCCTTCATTATAGATAATATAGGCAGTGAGAATTACACGCCAACTTGAACATTTTTTCTCTTTTAGATAGTTTGCTCAAATTTTCCAGCAAGAATACAAGTGTTCACATAATTGGAAAGTGAGAATTACGTCATGCTATAGTCAACAAAAAATTGTTGATAAAGTGGAATGCAAAAATAAAAGTAAAAAGGTTAAGGATAGAGATGCAAGTTCATTGAATGAGATGCACACAGAAAGACCAACTTGAAAAGTGATATTTTTACTTTAATGTATACTAAAGAGTGATGGAATGTTTAAATCTGAGATACAGTTAGTTGAAAATGATTATTTTATCCATTAGGACAATTCACCACTAGTAAAATTAAAATTCCTTAATTTCCCAACAAAATAATAATTATTTTTTATTACAAAGCTTCTGTTATGATTAACTATTAGTGATATGCCATCTACCAAGACTTAAAGTCAATAAGCCCAAGAAAACATTCTTGAGCCAGGATTGAACGCATATCCTGAAGCGCTCCTCATATTAGCTTCATTTTTTACCCAATCATTATCACGATACGGTAGACTTCCCACTAGTTTTGTATATACTCATCAGCAGATTCAGCACCCTCACTTCCATCCACCTTGCACTATTTCTCATTTACTGCAAGTGGAGTTGCCACTTTCAGCCCAAATTTTTCAAGTAACTTCTTTTGGTAAATAAAGATGCTCTTTTCAGTTTGAATAACTCCAATACCCAGAAAGTGATGTAATAATCTCAAATCAGTCATTTTATAATGCTGCATCATGTCACTGTTGAATTTTTCAAGCATTGTCATTGGAAAACTACCAGCATAAACAATGTCATTAACATACAAAGAGACAATGATTGTACCTAAGCTTTCATTTGATTTAGTGTAACAAGTAGCCTCACTAGGACTTTTCTAGAATCCAGCTTTGGTAAAATAGGATTATATCAAATATAAAAACACCAGACATTTGGTAATATTTGGGAAGTGAGAAATTATGTTAGGCTTTAGTCAGCAAAAATCTGTAAAGAAAGTGAAATGCTGAAATAAGAGGAAAAAGGTAGAGGAAAGAAATACAAGTTCATTGAATGCAATCACATAGGAAAATGCACACAGAAAGATCAACTTGAAAATCGATATTATTACGCTATTATACATTAAAGTGTGAGGGTAATGTTTGAATCCTAGATATAATGAGTTGAACATGACTACTTTATCCAGTAGGACAATGCGTCACTAGTAAACTAAATTGGGGTGTTGTCAAATTAGGATTTGAGAGGATTTTAATAGATTTTTTAAGTGATGAATTTCATAGGATTATGTAGACTTCTACAAATTTCATCTGGATTTTAGAAGATTTAAGAAGATTCATATAATAGATTTTTATGGATTATGATAGACTTATACAACATTGGATCTTGACATTCAAATAGATCAAAGTGTAATAAATGTGCCTAGGTCATAGATTATTTTATATAGCTAGCAGAAAATATATCTACCATTATTCTTTTTTGGTCTGGAAATACGAACTTCAAAAGGCAGAAGCCCAAAAATAAAAACACGAAACAGAGAAAATGAGCGACAACAAATCTCTAATTGATTTTTATAAAATACAATGTACAAATTTGATAGCGAGATAGAGTTTCTACAAATAAAGGCAAGGCCTATAACATGATCTTTTTAGTGCAGACTTTTTGCAAAAGATTTTTGCGTTGGATCGGAAAAGACGGGTTGTAAGTCAACATGGTGATGAGTGATGGGTGTGGCAGATGATGAAGTTATGGGACTCAATGGGGCTGAGAGAAAACGAGTTCAGAGGAGGTGGTTTTTCATACTGGACGACGTAGTCTCTGTGTTCCAATAGTATAACCATCCTGAGCTATCGATCAAACCCTTCCATGGATGAGGAAGTGTAGGATCGTCTGGTGCATACCATTGACCAACAGAAGCTGCAGTCTCTCCCCTTGTGTGGAAATTGAGACTAAGCTATCTTGAACTTTCGAAGCTCTTCCAAAATGGCATTTTGCGTAGCAGTCATGAAAAGGAAAGGGACGAGTGGGCGTGGTGGCGAGAGAAGTTTGAAACGAAATCCTAGGGGTGGAGATGAGATCCTTTTACGCCATATTTAAGTCCTTTCTCTGTCAAAAACCCACCAACCCACCATTTAAATCCTATTTGCTAATGTAGTCAAATTCAGTGGACTTGCAAGTGGCAAACATGTAAAATGGGCTGCCCACTTGAAATCTGGTGGCTAATAATTTCAATATTGATTTTACATTTCTAAACCTCTCCATAAAAACTCGGCTACTATGCTCATTGCCCAAACCCACTGTTTTTTTCCCATTGCCCATCCCGATTTCAACTTATCAATCACATAATTCATAATATTGACATTTTTTTACTTGATCGTCATTGCTTCCTATATAATGATTTTTCTGCAACCAATTGGGAATATATACTTTGATTTCTCCAATGGATACCTTGTATGCTAAAGCTTATTCAATCCTATCCATCACCTCAA
This sequence comes from Heteromeles arbutifolia, assembly GCA_024362995.1. NCBI lineage: Eukaryota > Viridiplantae > Streptophyta > Magnoliopsida > Rosales > Rosaceae > Heteromeles > Heteromeles arbutifolia. The sequence goes on along the minus strand of JANCRC010000002.1, from coordinate 9,629,212 downwards.
TGTTTCTCACTGTTTGGTCCTCTTGTTTTTGGCACCCTCGTATATACCTGCTGCTATACTCTGCTTGGGTGATACCGGAATTTTGAACACTAGTATTGTGAAATCCATAATATGCATTAAGGAAGAACGACAAGCGCTTGTTGAACATAATACATAATAATGACATAACCTCTCTTCCCTGAAATACCTTAATCTCAATTCCATTGATCTTAACAGCACAGGAGTCAGTTGGGCATGTGATATTAACATGCTTCCTTCATTGTTAGAGTTACACTTATCTTCGTGCCAAATTGAAAGCATTTCACTCTCACTGCAGGGCATTAACTTCCTTCCACTCTCACTACAAAGGATTAACTTGACTTCACTTTTGGGCCTTGATATGTGGTTTAACACTATTACAAGTTCGTCATTTCTCCATTGTTTTTTTTTTTTTAAACAAACGATATTATCTACACTAAAGGGGAGGGGGGGTGAGCTTAGCCTTACAATAAGTTAGCAATATTTGGTTCAAATTCACCTTTGGTGAGAATCGAACCTAAGACCTCTCACTTACAAGCGAAGAGGAATACCACTAGACCGTTGTACTAAGTGACATCTCATTGGTTTTTAACCTTACCAGCCTAATAACAGTTGATCTATCCTTTAGTGATTTCGGTGATCCTTTAACATGTGAATTTGCAAACTTCAAATCTCTGGAATACCTTGATTTATCTGGAACATGCCTCAAAAGGTCAAATTCCCAAGGTCATTGGAAATTTATGCAAGCTAAAGTTTATAAGTGTCACATCCTGACTCCGCCATAGCACGATATTGTCCGCTTCGCAGTCTCACGGATTTGTTCTTGGGCTTCCACGAAGCCCAAAACGGGTCATGCTAGGAAGAGAGGGCATGTACATATAAGGCCAGGTACCAACCCTCACCCCGCCGATGTGGGATCTAACAAGCCACCCCCCTTGGGGACCCAACGTCCTCGTCGGCACACTTGAATGGACAGTGAATCTGGCTCACCCCGCCGATGTGGGAACAAGCCACCCCCCTTGGGGACCCAACGTCCTCGTCGGCACACTTGAATGGACAGTGAATCTGGCTCTGATACCAAATTGTCACATCCCGACTCCACCGTAGCACGATATTGTTCGCTTCGCGGCCTCACGGATTTGTTCTTGGGCTTCCACGAAGCCCAAAACGCGTCATGCTAGGAAGAAAATGGCATGTACATATAAGGCCAGGTACCAACCCTCACCTCGCCGATGTGGGATCTTAGAATAAGTCCTTCTGGAAACAATTTTGAGGAGAGAGAGAAGAGAGGGGGTAGGGATTGAGTAGTTTTGGAGGAGTTTCTCAAAAATGTCCAAATAACTCAACCTTATGGTATGCAAAGTCAACTGCCAGCCTCCTTAGAAATGTTAAAAAGTTTGCATAATCTCAACCTCAGAGACGAGGGAGAGTGAGAGAGAGAGTCCACGGTGGTGGTGGTGCATCATCGGTGGTGTGGGTGTGTAGATGGGTGCGTGCGTCGGTGTAGATCAGGGTGAGAGTCCGAGAGAGAGAGAGAGATAGAGAGTGAAAGAGTGAGAGAGAGGAGTGAGCTGAGAGAGTGAGAGATCCGAGAGAGACTCGGGAAGGGAGAAAGAGGGAGGGATAAATGAATTAGGAGGCTGCCACGTGGCAGCGTGAGGGGGGGAAATCAAGATGGAGGGTCCGAATTAGATTAGGATAGGGGACCAAATTGCAAAATTCTATAAACTTTCAGGGACAAAATGAAATTACAAATTAATAATGGGGGTGGAGTTTCACAAATGCATATATTTTACCTCTTGCAAAAAAACGAATTTTTATAATATGAATTTTATAATCGGGACTGTTCATTTATTTAATATTCATTGAAAGAAATCCCCACAAACAAAACAAAAAAATGCCAAACTGCTTTGCACCGAAAAAGTCCACTACCTGAACTTGGCACCGAAGAAGAGCCAAACTATGGCGAAAAAAAAGAAGTTAATTTCTCTACTAACAATAGAATTTAAAGACTTGTTTGATAACATTTTGGTTTTAATTTTCATTTTTGTCCTAAAAATAGAAGAGTAACACATAAGAGAAAGAAGGGTTATAAAAGAGTGAAGGAATATAATGATTGCAATGGTGTAAAAGAAATGTCCAACAAAAGGTATACAAAACGAAAACTAAAAACCAAAAACTGAAATTTATTTTGAGTTATTTTCACTTTCAAGATCTTATTTTAGGGAGATGATTTTCACACTCCTTTTAGCTTTTCACGCACGAGAGATTTTATAGTTTGTCCAGAACACGGATACATATGTCATATGCCATTATACAAGTGGAGGGATACTTGGGAAAAAAAAATCTTCCGCTTGTATAATAACATATGACGTACTGCCTCTTGTTTCAGACACATTAAAAAATCTCTTCTCACGTATACTCTTTTTTTTTTAATTTTAAAACCATTGAATTAAATAAATTTAAAAAAAAACAATGGTGGGGATTAAACGGGGATGTGTACGAAACTAAAAAGAGTGTGTATAGATCATTTTTCCTATTTTTATTTGTCCTCTCTTTCACCATCCTCCTTCATTTCTTCATTCTCTTACTTTCTATATGTAAGCGCGAAAACTAAACACAAAATAATAATTAAGAAAACATATATAACTCTGTATATTCAGACTTGAGTGGGACAAGATTATCTCATTTACAATATAAAAAAGAAACAGCTGTTTTTCTCATGTTTTTCTTTTGGTAATGAAAACAACTGTGTTTCTAAATCACAACGGACGAGAAGTGAAATCAAAATTGATGGACTAAAAGCCTAAACTCATGCATCTGAGTCATTACAAGAGGGGACATTGGTCCTTCTGTATCTCCTATTTAAAAGTCTTACAATCTAGTAAGATTTATGAAATGGGCTTCGGTTAGAATACATTCTCATGAATTACCAGACAAACAATGGCACAGCTAGAAATTTTTCACCGGGAAGGCTAGCTTGAAGATTTAAATCTTTATAAACAAAGAAACTTGATACTATATTTTTTACAGTATCAGCTAGCTTAAGAAAATTTTCACAAGGTGAGCCAAGGACTTTCGTTATTCAAACAAATTCAAACTTGTACATGTACAAGAAGCAATGAGAAAAAAGATGTGAGAAAAAGAGATGGTTTGTAAACTGTATTATATAATTAAACCAAGAGAGTTTGAATCAGTGACTAAATATATAGTGGGCTACATTCGAAAATCAATAAAAATTACATGTAAAATTTTATTTTCTACCAAAAGCTACTTAGGCTACAGCCCATAGTAGCCCATAATGTGACTTCGCCGGTGCAGACAGATCGAGAGAAATTAGCTGAGAGAGTTGTTCCATACTTTGTTATGGAGCTCTTCATATTATTAGAAGAGAGGTCTAGTGTTCTCAACGATGGCAAGCTTCCGATGGAGTCTAGAATTGAGCCCCACAAATTATTGTACATGAGGTTGAGATTATGCAAACTTTTTAGCATTCCTAAGGAGGCTGGCAGTTGACTTTGCATACCATAAGGTTGAGTTATTTGGACATTTTTGAGAAACTCCTCCAGAACTACTCAATCCCTCCCCTCCTCTCTTCTCTCTCTCCTCAAAATTGTTTCTAGAAGGACTTATTGTAAGATCCCACATCGGCAGGGTGAGGGTTGGTACCTGGTCTTATATGTACATGCCCTTCTCTTCCTAGTATGACGCATTTTGGGCCTCGTGGAAGCCCAAGAACAAATCCGTGAGGCTGCGAAGCGGAAAATATCGTGCTACGACAGAGTCGGGATGTGACATCACTATTTCGCCAGGGGCGAGGATTTGGTGTTGGCTGCGGGGCAAGAGAAATAATCCCTGGCTTTAGGCCGAGGGACATGGAGCTGGCATTAGGCCGGGAGAAAATAATCTCTGGCTTCAGGTCGAGAGACATGGTGTTGGCTGCGGGTCAGGAGTTATTATTATTGGATACCACTATTTAGCACACTATATACGAGATATGTTTTATGAGAAACTTTATGGCATGCTAGGGTTTTCAGAAAAACCTATCACATATTATGCTATTAGTTTTCATAAAACTTTGGGGGTTAGTATGTTGATGACTGTTTTAGTATTATACATATACATATATATCAACTTGGTCCACTCATGTTTGTTTTACGCCCTCTCAGGACATAGGAACAAGGATTACGACACGACCTACGAGGCATTCCCTTACCAGTGACATCGTGCCATCTCTTCTGCTTGACATCATTGTAATTTCACATTCCGCTTGTAATCTAAATTAGAATATGCTCTAATCATGTCATGCATTACCTTTGTGAATTCATTGTTGGCAGTTGAACATTATTTATTATATTAGTTTTTGAACGAAATTTATATGCATGTTTTCCATGTTCACAGCATTTGCATTATTTAAATGGTTTGCATCACTTTCGGGTGTCGGGCAGCACGTGGCCATCTCGATATCTCGAGGACATTAGGATCGGGGTGTGTCAGATTGGTATCAAAGCATACTCAGGACTTCATTCTTCCATTTTGTAATCGTAATCTTCCTTGTATTCATAGTCTTCCGTCCTTCTAAATCCTATTTGTCTCTTATCAGAATTATGGATCCTACTGGTGGGAATATACCTTGACGACATCGCTCTGGTATAATGGGAGGAATTCAACAGTTGGCCACTGCTCGACGAAATGCTTTCCCTGGGAATGATAGACTGAGTCGTATGTACATGGAAATTGCTCGTAGCCATGGAGTTACAGAACTAAGGGTAGTTATAGCCTGTGAGGAGGCTGAAGATTGGTTGGAGAAAATGGAGGATACTCTAAAGGCCATGAAATGCCCAATAACTGAATGGGTAAATACTGCTGGCTACTTCCTTTAGGGAGATGCGAGGGTTTGGTGGAAATCGGCGAAGAGGTCTCATCCACCTGGTTCCTTGATGACTTGGGCCACATTCAGGAGACTCTTCAGCGCACACTTCTTGAGCCCCAGTTATCAGCTGAGAAAGAGACAAGAGTTCATGGAGTTTCACCAGGGCGATCTGAGCATCACAGAGTTTGATAGTACTTTTCGGCGCCTGTCGAGACACCATGAGGGAACCTATGGGAACCAGCGGGAGATGATGATACAAGCGCAGATTACGATGAATTCGGTCTATTGACAGCTGGTGGCCGCACAGAGGCATATATTCTACGAGGAGATGATCGAGAATACCTTGAATATCAAACAGTTGAGATGGGACAGTCTTAATTAGGATCAGCATCAGATTCAGAACCAACCCCGGAAACAAAATTGACCTCGAAATTAGAATCAGAGGCGTCGAGGATTTCGATCCCGGAGTATGAGGGAGCCTTTTTCTTTTTCTTCTTATAACCTTTTTAGCCCTAGACACTCTCACTCATTCAAGCGACAGGGCCAGGGTTCGGGATCATCTAGTGACGGCTCAGGCAGTGAGTCGGCGATGAGGTCTTTTAGCCACTTCAGTTCAGGGATTGCGGTATGTGTGAGTTGTGGTTTTTGCCATCAGGGGAATTATGCTATGGTTACATCCACGTGTCATAGGTGTGGTGGCACTAGGGACTATGTTCGGGATTGTCCTTCGATGCCACCATCCGAGAGCTATGCTTCTGGTTAGGGTTACAGTGGAGGTAATAACCCGAGTACTAATTACGGTGGGAGCAGTAATACTCAGGGTTATGGTGGTAACCAGAGTTTCAGCGGTCGTGGTAGTCAGGGTTCAAAGTTTTCTACTCAGAGGCAGCTGCGTCATTCGGTAGTAGCATCTGGCAGTCGTGCTCAGGGGAACCAAGCAGGCCGTAATAGTCAGGGGCCTAGGATTCGTGGTGGCCATAACAGTGGTGCAGGACGTCATGTTCATGGGCATATAAACGCCATAACTCAGCAGGAGGCGGAGCAGGACCTTAGTGTCATTACAGGTACGTTGCTTGTGTGTAATAATTGGGCTAAAGTTCTGATTGATCCGGGTGCCACTTATTCATTTGTATCTTCATCATTTGCACGGGTTATAAACTCGCCACGTACATTGCTTGGCTTTGATATGCTTGTACAAATGCCACATAGAGATTTTTTCTGTGCATAGTGAAAGTATAAAGACTGTTCGGTCATAATTGAAGGGGAACTCATGGAGACTAATTTAGTTCCTTTCAAACTTGTGGAGTTTGATGTCATCTTGGGAATGGATTGGCTGTCCAGGCACAACGTTTATGTTAGTTGTAGGGACAAATTTGTGAATTCAATTGGCCTGGACGATCGTAGGTCACGTTTCAGGGTGAACGATGAATCCTTCCTAATAATATCATTTCTGCCATATAGGCGACTAAGTTATTGCATAAAGGATGTATGGGATTCTTAGCCCATGTGGTCACACAAGGTGAACCTTCTTTGCGTCCTGAAGATATGCCAGTGGTGAATAAATTCATCGACGTGTTTCCCGATGATTTGCTAGGGTTACCACCTGCGAGGGAAATCAAATTCACCATCGATTTACTTCCAGGTACAAACCCTATTTCCTTAGCACCTTACCGAATAGCACCAACTGAATTGAGAGAACTGAATACTCAACTTCAGGAGTTAGTGGATAAGGGTTACATCTAGCCCAGCATGTCTCCCTAGGGTGCTCCTGCTTTACTTGTTAAAAAGAAGGATGGGTCGATAAGACTTTGCATCGACTACAGGCAATTGAATCGGGTGACAGTGAAGAACTATTATCCTATACCTCAGATCGATGATCTGTTTGACCAGCTAAATGGTGCTCAGGTATTTTCTAAGATCGACCTTCGTTTGGGCTATCACCAGCTACTGATTTGTGAGGAAGATGTGCCGAAGATTGCCTTCCGCACTAGGTATGGACACTATGAATTCCATGTCATGCCTTTTGGGTTAATAAATGCACCTGCAACATTCATGGATTTGATGAATAGAGACCGTATCTAGATCGATTTGTGATTATGTTTATTGATGACATCCTGATCTATTCTAAGAGCGTTACCGAGACAAGAAGGATTTGAGGTTGGTGTTTGAGAGGTTGAGAAGGCAACAGCTGTATGCAAAGTTCAGTAAATTCAATTCTGGCTGAATCATATCAGTTTCCTTGGACATGTAGTTTCTGTTAAGGGAATTAGTATAGACCCTCAGAAGGTTGTAGCAGTGTTTACATGGGAGCAACTGAGGAATGTTACGGAAGTAAGAAGCTTTCTGGGATTGGCAAGATATTACCAACGATTTGTTCAGGATTTCTCGGCAATCGCCCTGCCTTTTACTAAGTTGACTTGTAAAGGGTTAAATTTGAGTAGGATGAAAATTGTGAACAGAGTTTCCAGAAGCTGAAACAGCGTCTTACTTAGGCTCTTGTCCTTGCCCTTCCGGATGATGGCGGTGAGTTCGAGATTTACATTGATGCATCTTTGTCATGATTGGGTTGTGTATTGATGCAACATGGGAAAGTCATCGCCTATGCTTCCAGACAGCTCAAGTATCACAAGAGAAACTACTTCACTCACGATCTCGAACTCGGAGCAGTGGTTTTTGCTTTAAATCTGGAGACATTACTTGTACGGCGAAAAGTGCCACATTTTCACTGATCACAAGAGCCTAAAACATGTCTTCACTCAGAAAGAATTGAATTTGAGGCAGAGAAGATGGATGGAGCTCATTAGTGATTATAACTGCACTATTGAGTATCATCCTGGACATGCCAATGTAGTAGCAGCTGCACTAAGCCGGAGACATCATGGACAGCTTACCTCCCTTTGAGCTATCCATGTTCTGCTCTTATTTTCTCTTCGAGGAACCGGCATTACCATAAAGCCTGACTCATATGAAGCCTTCTTAACACACTTCTAGGTTAGACCTGTCTTGGTGGATATGGTTAAGGAAGCTCAAGAGCTTGATCAGCAATGTGCAGAAATAAAGAAGCAAGTACTAGATAGAAAGAGACAGGATTTGAATATCCAGAGGGATGGAGCTTTAGTGTTGGGAAGTAGGCTGTTTGTGCCTAAGGATAACGAAGCAGTGAAGAAAGAAATCCTTGATGAAGCCTACATATCGGCATATGACATGCATCTGGGAAGCACCAAACTGTATCACACTATCTGTCCATTCTATTATTGGGTTAGGATGAAACAGGATGTGGCAGATTATGTGAGGAGATGCATTATTTGCCAACAGGTTAAGGCAGAGAGACAAAGACCTGAAGAGCTATTGCAGAACCTCACGATGCTAGCATTGAAGTAGGAGAATATCACTATGAACTTTGTGTATGGGTTGCCGAAGACGCAGTCGAGATTTGACAGCATATGAGTGATTGTGGATCGACTCACCAAGACCGCTCACTTTTTGCCTGTTCGACAAACCTACTCACTAGAGAAACTGGCAAAACTGTTCATTGATAATATTGTCAGACTTCATGGTGTGGCTCCATCATTTCAGACGGAGATCCAAGGTTCACTTCCAGGTTTTGGATAGCTTTTAATGCCGCCATGGATAATCAGTTTGTTGTATAGCATTGCCTACCATCCACAGATCGATGGTCAGTCCTAACGGACAATTTAGACATTGGAGGACATGTTGAGAGTGTCTGCTCTCCAGTGGAATGGTAGTTGGGATCTTATTTGCCGTTGGTTGAGTTTGCATACAACAACAGCTATCATTCCAGTATCGGCATGGCACATTTCGAGGCACTTTATGGGAAAGCGTGTCAGACACCGTTATGTTGGACAGAAGTTGGCGAACGGGTGTTAGTAGGACCAGAGATTGTGGACACTACTAATGCTAACATCCAGCTGATTAAGAGAAAGACAGCACAAGACCGACAGAAAAGCATTGCGAACAAACATTCCAGAGATCGTGAGTATAAGGTTGATGACTTTGTTTTCCCGAAGTTGTCTCCCTGGAAGGATGTGGTTCGCTTTGGTAAGCGAGGAAAGTTAAGTCCTTGATACATCGGTCCATACCAGATTACGGAGAGGATTGGTGCAGTCGCCTATAGGTTGGAGGTACCACCAGAGCTGTCAGAGATTCACAACGTTTTTCATGTTTCTATGCTTCGAAAATATGTATCAGATCCCTCTCATGTCAATTAGCCCGAATAGCAGGAAGTGAATCAGGATGCAAGCTATGTCGAAGAACCAGTGGCTATCATTGACCAACATGAGAAAATCTTGAGAAACAAAGTTATCCCATTGGTGAAGGTGATGTGGAGAAACCATGCTGTCGAGGAAGCGACGTGGGAAATGGAGGATTCAATGAGGAACCAGTACCCGTATCTTTTTAGTTGAGTTTGTAAATTTTGGGGATGAAATTTTTATAAAGGGGTAGATTGTGAAACCCCACCCCCATTATTAATTTGTAATTTCATTTTGTCCCTGAAAGTTTATAAAATTTTGCAATTTGGTCCCATATCCTAATCTAATTCGGACCCTCCATCTTGATTTCCCTCATCCCAGCCTCCAAACTCATTTATCCCTCTCTCTCTCCATTCCCAAGTCTCTCTCGGATCTTTCACTCTCTCAGTTCACTATTCTCTCTCACTCTTTCACTCTCTATCTCTCTCTTTCGGACTCTCTCCTCGATCTACACCCACGCACGCACCTATCTACACACCCACACCACCGACGACGCACCACCACCACCACCGTGGACTTTCTCTCTCTCTCTCTCTCTCTCTCTCACTCTACTTTGTCTCTGTGGAGTTCGGTGAAGCCCAAAAACTGAGAAGTAGCTCCGGCGAACCCCATGAGCTTCGAGCTAAATTCCGACCGAATTCGTCCATTTCACGGCAATCGAAGGTAAGGAACCTCTTCCTCTCTCCTCTACCTTCAAGTTCGTACCTTTTTGGTAGCCTAGGCATGGGTTTCATCGTCGACCGGAGCACGGGAAGCTCCAGCCTCATTTCCCTGTGAGAGCAAGCAACCAGGCCTTTGGGCCTAAACCCCTAGCCCAAACCATTGTCTCTCAAGCCTTTGGGCCGTGTGAGGAACTTGGGCCTTCGGCTCGTGAAACTCGAACCCAACCCAAATCCTTTTATTTTATTTTCTTATTTTTAAAACCCAAAACCCTTTCTTTTGGGCCAGGCCTTCAGCCCAAGACCAAAAGGCTTCGACCTGTGAACTTTAAATCCAAAACCTTTAGAGGCTTAGACCTTCGGGCCATGTGAACTTGGGCCCAAGCCCGCTGACCCAAAGCCCAAGCCCAAACCGGACTAAACCCTAGCCCAGCTGCGTGTGAGCATGAGCGTGGCCGGCACGTGAAGTGCACGCACCACCGTCCATGGTGGAGCTGACGGCGGCGTCGGTGAATTTTTGGTGACCCATAACTGCGGCACATGGGGTGGCGCGTGGCTGTACCTGAGGTCCATTTTTTATGTTTTTCGACGTCCTGAACCCACTTATGATGTTCGTTTCAGAAATTCAACCGTTTGAGTATAGTTTTGTTAATTGTACCCTTTATGTGCTTAGGTGCAATTAATAGCGGCGATTCCGTCATTCCTATTTTATACGGCTCTTCGACAACGGAGTATCTGTGAGTGGACCCTTCTAAAATGCATGTTTTAATATTAGAAATGCATACATGAAAAGCATGATTTATTAATTACGTTTAGATAACGTTTTATGAGTAAATTGGATTTACCTTATATGATTATTATGCTTTCTTAGAATATTTTTGAATACCATATTTTCTATCGAACCCATGTTCTTTGTAGGATATCTGATGGATGACGATATATTGCTTATGAACATGTTTTTACACACTTTGTTGATGCACAAAACCGGGTCGGTCTTGGAACAACGTAAATCCGACCGTGAATCTACAAAACACTCAAGAACACAAAGATTTATCGTGGTTCACCCCAATGTTTGGGCTACGTCCACACTGATGTTGATTTGGTTTCACTATGAATGGTGAATATACATGGAGGCTAGATGCGGTGTTGCTCTAGCCTATTTTCTGTGTTTGGCTCTGTTGGCCTTTGGTGGCTTCTGTTGCCTTACCTCTAATTTGCCTCATGTTGGCTTCTTTCTGGCCTCCCTTGGGCTCTCTCTTAGATGCCTCTTAGATTGGTCTCCCAGACCTCTCCTAAATGAAGGGGGAGGGGGTCCTTTTATAGAATAAGGGCTCCGTCTTTTATTACATGTTTGCCCTTTAAGTCCCCCGAGTATTTATACGAGGCCCAAATACGTGGTACCAACAGTAGTCCCCCAAGTCTTCAGTCAAGAGAGTCTTTTGGCTGGAGACTTCAAATTCAGTCCATGTGTGGGCCGAAGTGACTAGATGTCGTCTAGAACTGGTACTCGACATGAGTCGGTGCTTAACGTAAAGCAATGGAGGTGAGGGAGACTTTTGTGTTTTGCGGCCCCCTAATGAAGGTGAGGGAGTCCCTTTTATAGAATAAGGGCTCCCTCTTCAATACATAAATAATGGGCTAAGAGCCTTTCTCTAATGAAGGTGAGGGAGTCTCTTTTATAGAATCAGGGCTCGCTCTTCAATACATAAATAATGGGCTAAGTCCCCAAATACTTTCATGAAGCCCAAATGAGGAGGCCCAATATATATGGTACCCGAATGCGGAGGCCCAATATATGGTACCAATAGAAGTCCCCCAAGTTTTCGGTCAAAAAAGTCTTTTGGCTAGAGACTTCAAATTCAATCCATGTATGGGCCGAAGTGGCGGTTGTTCGGCTGGAGGAGGTCTTCGTATACCATGTACTGAAACTATTGTTGATAATAATTGCAAGTTGCCGAATGATATTAGAGTACGGGTTGTACCCTTTCGAAGTTCAGTTGGCTTATGTATGAATGTGTTGAAATGTTGATTGTCATGAGTGATGCTCATGAATGTTTATGTATGATGTTGATTGACATGAGTGATGCTCGTGAATGTTTATGTATGATGTTGATTGACATGAGTGATGCTCACGTCAAATGTTGATGCACAAAACTGGGTCGGTCTTGGAACAACGTAAATCCGACCGTGAATTTGCAAAACGATCAAGAACACAAAGATTTATCGTGTTTCACCCCAATGTTTGGGCTATGTCCACACTGATGTTGATTTGGTTTCACTATGAATGGTGAATATACATGGAGGCTAAAGGCGGTGTTGCTCTAGCCTATTTTCTGTGTTTGGCTCTGTTGGCCTTTGGTGGCTTCTGTTGCCTTGCCTCTAATTTGCCTCATGTTGGCTTCTTTCTAGCCTCCCTTGGGCTCTCTCAGGCCCTCCGGGCTCTCTCTTAGATGCCTCTTAGATGGCTCTCCCAGATCTCTCCCAAATGAAGGGGGAGGGGGTCCTTTTATAGAATAAGGGCTCCGTCCTTTATTACATGTTTGCCCTTTAAGTCCCCCGAGTATTTATACGAGGCCCAAATACAGAGGCCCAAATACGTGGTACCAACACACTTCTTTATGATATAGATGATGGATGACTTTATACTATAAAGATGTTTTTAAGATATATGTGCCTATATTTGGAAAGATTATGTTCAACGTTTTGTGCGTATCTAGTGGTCACTATTCCGCCAGGGGCAAGGATTTGGTGTTGGCTGCGGGCCGGGATAAATAATCCCTGGCTTCGAGCCGATGGACATGGAGCTGGTATTGGGCCGGGAGAAAATAATCTCTGGCTTCTGGTCGAGAGACATGGTGTTGGCTGCGGGCCTGGAGTTATTATTATTGGATACCATTATTTAGCACACTATATACGAGATATGTTTTACGAGAAGTTTTATGGCATGCTAGGGTTTTTAGAAAAACCTATCACATATTATGCTATTTGTTTTCATAAAACTTTGGGGGTTAGTATATTGATAACTGTTTTAGTATTATATATATACAAGGATTACGACACGACCTAGTTATCAACTTGGTCCACTCATATTTGTTTTGCGCCCCCTCAGGACATAGGAACGAGGATTACGACACGACCTATGAGGCATTCCCTTACCAGTGACATTGTGCCATCTCTTCTGCTTGACATCATTGTAATTTCACCTTCCGCTTGTAATCTGAATTAGAATATGCTCTGATCATGTCATGCATTATCTTTGTGAATTCATTGTTGGCAGTTGAACATTATTTATTATATTATTTTTCGAACGAAATTTATATGCATGTTTTCCATGTTCTCAGCATTTGCATTTTTAAATGGCTTGCGTCATCTTCGGGTGTCGGCTAGCATGTGGCCATCCGGATGTCCTGAGGACATTGGGATCGAGGCTTGTCAGCATTTCTATATAGGAGTATGCAAGTATTATCCTAAGAATAATCTTGTCTATATCCAATATGAAAACAAGTAACACAATGATCAATATAAAATCACAATAGTGGATTCAGTACCACCTAGTCATCTGTTTTCAGTACCACCTAGTCCTTTGTTTTTATGAAAGCAAAACAAAAGCAGTTGATTCTGAGCTTGGATATAGCAGCTTAGGCCTTTGGTATGCATACTAGTAATATTTAATACAAATCCGGAGGTCTGATTCCACATCTTAAAAACCTCCCCATTTTTCTCTAATTCTCTCTTGTTAGTATCATTTATATATATATGTTTATCATATGTTGTTGAATTCCTATCCCAAAACTGGCGTTTTGATTGCATGTTTGTGTTTTTCTTTTCCGTTTGGCATTACATTTGCAGAGGCAGAGGTGCCAGAGGAGGAGGTCAAGACGAGGTAATAATAATTTAGAATAATTGATAAGGGAAAAGGATGGAGCTTAAGCAGCTTTTTGTGACGGCCTCAATTCCGGTGTTGAAAGTGCTTTTGATAACAGCACTTGGCTTATATCTTGCTCTTGATCGTGTCAATATTTTGGGGGAAGTTACTAGAAAGAACTTAAACACTGTAAGTCAAAACAATACACTGCTTCTTCATTCAGTCTCTTGTGCACTAAACCCTCTTCATATTTAATTTAATTTCTCTCGTGTTGGACTGTTTTCTTATTAGTATTTGTGTTTTGTGAACCAACGAACGAACGGGTAATTTTATGTATTCAGTCCTGCTCTGGTGGGTTCCAACGTTGCGCAGACAATTACATATCAAAGCATGGTTAAAATGTGAGTTCTAATTAATTTGTTTAATCTATATATATATATATATATATATATATATAGGTATGTATGTATATAATCATGTTAACGTTGTATTAATTATTATGTGATTAGGTGGTTCATGCCTGTGAATATCCTCATCACATTTGTAATTGGTTCCATGCTCGGATGGCTTCTCATCCAATTAACAAGGCCACCTGCCCATCTGCGAGGCATTGTATTGGGTTGCTGTGCTGCAGGTAATCCAACGCTCTAATTCTAAAACACAGCTGATAAATATTTGGTTTTGCTGTTTTATCAATATTAAGAGATGCTGATGTTAACACTTAACAGGTAATTTGGGTATGATGCTCCTCGTTATAGTCCCAGCACTTTGTAAAGAAAAAGGGAGCCCATTTGGAGCTTCTGATGTCTGTCACAAGTATGCCATGGGTTTTGCTTCACTCTCAATGGCGGTCCATTTTCCTTCTTCATCTTGTTCCAATATTTTGGGTTTTCTTGAAATTCCTTTATCTAGCTTTCTATGATTCGAGTTAAGAAAGGATTGGGAAGCTGCTTCAAATAAGTTACAATCCAATTCTCTCATTTAAGTTAAAAATTCCCAGTTACTGCAATTTGAACTCACGATTTAATTTTTAATATCATCATAAGTTTCATCTCATGTCTAGAACATATACAATTGTACATACAAATTGTACTACCCCCAAACGGCTAGGGCCATTTCTTAAACAGTGTTTGTGTGCACCTGCTTGCTGTGTAGAATACGTTTTTCAGAACACATTTTCTTTTGTCCTTTAATTTTCCTCTTGAATTCGAGTGATTGTTTTTCTTCAGTACAATGTAGCTACCTTGTTCAGCTATCAGGGATTCCTATCTTTGCTTTTTGTAATGCAATTGTGTTCATGCTTCAGATAGGAGCCGTTTATTTGCGGTCCTATGTGTATATATTGTGAGGATATCTTCAAGGGGCAACCAAGATTCTAATCAGTCCTCCGAGAGGTCTTCTGCATCCGACCAAGTAAGTTGCACTGAGCCTCTGCTATCTTCAAAGGAATGTC
Source organism: Heteromeles arbutifolia (assembly GCA_024362995.1). NCBI lineage: Eukaryota > Viridiplantae > Streptophyta > Magnoliopsida > Rosales > Rosaceae > Heteromeles > Heteromeles arbutifolia. Next base: position 9,614,073 of record JANCRC010000002.1, on the reverse strand, counting down.
ATAGTTGAGGAAAATATAGATCAATATGTATTGCCATATATGCTGTACCTGAAGAAAAAGCAAAGGTTGCTAACTTCATTCAACTACAATGATGTTCATTCAATTTGATAATTTGTTTACATATTTCAAACTATATTAAGATTTGTTTATAGAGAGAACGTCATTTTTTTTCCAGAAATACTTAGAAATGTTTTATTGTCAGACTGTCAATCCAAACTACTAATCAAATGAATGCCATTTGAATGTGTGGTACAGATTCGCAATCTCAAATGTCACATGCTAGACATCTCTAACAAGGGAAATTTACCCTGTTTCGTTTCAATTTCTTACACTGCATATCTTGTTAGGATCTATTATATATGGTGACGATGTATTTGAGCAAGAACCAAATAAAGATAATGAAGGTACACAGTGATGAAATCACAAGAGGGAATAAGAACCTCCTTACATCAATTCCATAGATCCAAGGAATGTATCTACATAGCATGCTGAGCTTATGAGCTCAGTACAGTCCAAAATGTAACCGTTGGAAGAGAGAGAAAGTGAGAACAATACAAACAATCCCAGCCCTTCATCTCATCTAGCATATGAGCTAAATACAAGTGTCCATATTAGCTTATAACTAACTAAAGCAACATAAACCAATAAGAAAATTACACTTGTAATAAATCAATGCAAGTTTATAATCCAACACTCCCCTTCAAACGTAGCACAGATTTCACTCCAAGTAAGTTCCTTAAGTAATTGAACATTTCCTTTGCCAAAGATTGGTGAATATATTAGCAATTTGATCTGCAGTTGGACAGTATAGAAGATCAATGACTCATTCTTGCAAAGCTTCTTTGATAAAGTGATATCTCTTGTTAATGTGTTTAATCTTTTGATGAAAAACTGGATTCTTGGTGATTGCAATGGCTAAAGTGTTGTCACATTTGAGTCGGGTAGCTTCTGTTTTCATTTCACCAAAATCCTTAAGAACAAATCGAAGCCACATTGCTTGTGTTGTTGCCTCACATGCACTGATATACTCAGCTTCTGCTGTTGACAGTGCAACACATTGTTGTTTCACAGATGACCAAGAAAACATGTCACTTCCAAAGGTAAATGCATAACCTGAGGTACTTTTCATATCATCCTCTGAGCCGCTCCAGTCATTGTAGTATCCAATCATCACATTTCCTATCCCCTTTTCATACTCCAGACCAAAATCCAAAGTTCCCTGCACATATCTCAGTATCCTTTTAGTTGTTCCAAAATGCTTGTTTGTAAGACAATGCATAAACCTCGCCAGCAGACTTGCAACATACATCAAATCTAGTATTGTTGCTATGAGATATAGCAAGCTACCAACAATCTTTCTGTATTGAGTTTCATCAGTTACATCACTGTCATCATCATTTCTAAGTTTATCACTTGGAACCAAAGGAATACTCACAACTTTGCAATTTTGCAATCCAAATTTGTTAAGTAAAAGAAGCTGCATATTTTCTAGCAAACCTAAATCAGATATTTCATACTTCTGCATCATATCAGCTTTAAAGGTTTGCATCATTTCTTGATCATTTCCAGTATATACAATGTCATCTACATAAATAGAGACAATTAGGATACCTCTACCATCTCTGCATCTTGTATAAAGTATTGCTTCATTGGAGCTCTTCTTGAAACCTGCAAAGTAGGAATATATCTCCCCAGTTGAAACAATTTCCACTTCTTTTGAGTAGCCAAAGCTACAAGTGTTCTGATAGTGTCTAATCTAGCTACTGGTGTAAATGTCTCATTAAAATGCTTCTGGGTATAGCCTTTTGTGACCAGTCTAGCCTTGTTCTTTGAACTGTACTGTACAAATTTAATTTGGTTTTATAAACCCATTTCACACCAATAACAGGCTTATCAAAGGACCTTTCAACCAATTCCCAAGTGTTAATCTACTCAATCATATTCAATTCATCTTGCATTGCTTTATTCTGGGATTCATAAGTTGCAGCTTCAATGAAGCATTCTAGTTCCACAATACAAACATTACATCTGTCATACACCTCACTGATTGATTTCCATCTCAGTGGAGTTGAATCAATCACTTTTGAGTCAATGTTACTTATTTGAACACTTGAACTTGGACTTTATGAGCCGGAGGTTTCCCCTTGATCTTGTTGAAGACTAGAACCAATTAATAGAGATGATTGACCTGGTATGACAAAATCAATCTCATCTTTATTCCCATTTTCAACTACAGAGGTAATAAGTGGCATTCTGATCTCTTAGACAAGATTCAGTTTGCAATCCCATTTTGCATCTTCATTAAATAGAACATCCCTGGATATTATGACTTGTCCAGTGCTTGGATTGTAGATTCTATACCCTTTTTCATAAGTTCCATAACCAACCAAAATCCCTTTTGTAGTTGTAGGCTGAAGCTTGCATCTCAAGTTACTTGGTACCAAAAAGCAGCATATGGACCCAAATACTTTAAGATGCCTTACTTCTGAAGTTCTTCCACTGAACATTTGGAGTCGTGTCATGTAATGCTTTTGTAGTACATCTATTTAAAAGATACACTGTTGTATAAACTGCTTCTCCCCACATAAAATAGGGTAATTCTTTCTCATATAGCATACATTTTGCCATCTCAACAACTGTTCTATTCTTCCTCTCAGCTACTCCATTTTGTTGTGGAGTGTAAGCTACAATTAGTTGTCTTTCCATTCCCAATACCTCACAGAATGCATTGAACTCATTTGAAGTAAATTCACCCCCTATGTCAGTTATCATTTTCTTCACAAAATGACCATATTGCAATTCAACCATGGACTTGAATTTCTTGAACACATAGAACACTTTAGACTTGTTTCTCAAGAAGTATACCCAACACATTCTAGAAAAATCATTTGTTACCTCCTAGAGTTTGAACCTTCATAGGGCCACAAACATCAGAATGCACAAGTTCCAATGGTACTGAGGCTCTCCAAGTTTGTTCTCAGGGGAACACATTTCTATGTTGTTTTCCCATGGCACAACCTTCACAAACTTCTCATTTTTCTTGCATTGCAGGTAATCTCACAACCATGTTCTGGTCATGTAATTGCATCAAGCTTCTGTAGTTCAGATGGTTAAATCTTTTAGGCTAAATGAATGAATATTGCACAGCAGATGCTCTCAATGCAAGTTGCTTCCCATAATTGAACTACAATGGGAAACACCTATTTCCCTTCTACTTCACACTTACAATCAGATTGGTTAGTGTTGTGTCATCATATACATCAACTTTGAAGTCTCCAAATACAAGAAAGTATCCATGCTCAGTCATTTGCCCAACACTTAACAAGTTTTCAGCAAGCCTGGGACCAACATTACTTCCCTAATGTATCTTTTGCCATTCATAGTCTCTGTCACAAGAGTTCATTTCCTTGCAACATACACAAGTACACTAATTCCAACTTGAACTTTGGCCTTTATATCTCTTCTAACACTAACCATGAAGTCTTATTTGGAAGTCACGTGGTTGCTACAACCACTATCAATGTACCATACATAGTTTTTTTTTTTTAATTTGGTACCAGCTGAATGATTTGCATAAAACAGGTTCCATGTCTCCTCAACTTGAGTCACATAATTAACCTGTTGCAGTGCCTGGTTGAGGTTGCAATCCTTTGCAATGTGCCCAAGCTTCCTACACTTATCGCATTTAGGCTTCCCTTTGTTCCGACACTCACCATAGTGTAGTTTGTCACATATTTTGCAAGGTCTTTTAGTTGCATTTCCACCTTGCCATTGTTTCATAAGACATGTGGTCTTGTTAGACCATTGTCTCCCTTTGTATTTTGCACCTTTTTGGAACTTGGCACTGTAATTTTGACCTCCAAACTTGTTGTTTGGCTTGGAGATTTCCAAACTTGCAAATGCTTTCTCAGCACACCCTTCTCTATACCTGTTTAACCGTTGCTCATAACCTTTCAAGATTGCTACAACATCCTGAGCATCAATGGTTTCCAGATCTTTGGTATTTTCTATCAGAAGCTATGCTATCATATGATTTTGGCAAGCTAATCAACAATTTTTGAACAATTCGTTGATTACCCAACTCCTCACCATTATTCTTCATTTGATTAATTAGATCAAACAGTTTTACTAAGTACCCAAACATAGTTTCATAATCACTCATTCTTGTATATTCAAAATCTCTTCTAAGACCTTGTAACTTGACTGACTCACTTGCTTATCTCCAATGAATTCTTGCTTCAATATATCCCAGGCTATCTTGGCTGTTTCCTGGTTTGCAATTCTAAGAATATTTGATTGGAGACGGCACCTTGAATGATTCTTAGTGCCCTTGCATCCTTGACCAAGTTTTCTCTCACCAGCTTGCTATCAGCTGTCGTGAGCTCTTTCTCCATCTTTGTTGGAGTGTCAAATCCCTTTTCAATTAGATTCCACAGCTCATGGGATCGAAAAATAGTCTTCGTCTTAATTTGCCAGAAATCAAAGTTGTATCCATTGAAGATTGGAGCTCATAGCTCTCCTCCTCCAATTCGAGCCATATTAGACCTGGATTCCAATAATCAACAATTCGCAGCAATGAGAAACAATCGCCAGATTCAAATTGCAACCTGGCTCTGATACCACGTTTGGATCTATTATGGTGACGATGTATTTGAGCAAGAACCAAATAAAGAAAACGAAAGGCACACAGTGATGAAATCACAAGAGGGAATAAGAACATCCTTACAACAATTCCATAGATTCAAAGAATGTAACTCTGATACATTCACACGCATAGCATGCTGAGCTTATGAGCTCAGTACAGTCCAAAATGTAACCGTTAGAAGAGAGAGAAAGTAAGAGCAATACAAACAATCTCAGCCTTTCATCTCATCCAGCCCATGAGCTAAATACAAGTGTCCATATCAGCTTATAACTAACTAAAGCAACATAGACCAATAAGAAAATTACACTTGCAATAAATCTGTGCAAGTTTATAATCCAACATATCTTTGTTGTTTTCCATGGCAGGCGACGACTTCAGGTCAACTAAAGCAACGTATAGTGATGGTGTTTAAAACGATCAATCTGGAAACAATATTTGCCCCTTCAACTATTGGAGCGGTATGTCCTTTCGGCACTTTTATATCATTGTGATCCAGATTCAGTGCAATTTTATTGAAAAATTAGGCATACTTAATCTTTCCCTGGTGTAGATTGGTGGTTTTGCAATCGGAGTCATCCCTCAGATTCGAAAGTTACTGATAGGAGATGCTGCTCCTCTACGGGTGATTCAAGATACTGCTTATTTGTTGGGGTATAAAACTTATGCCCGAACTGTATCGAACCTTAATAAATTATCCATGATCTACGCACCTATTGGCAACTAATCTACCTTCCCGTTCTTAATACAGTTCTATACTAGGGAAGATATTTACCATGCTTGGTCCTATAGTTGTATATATCTGAATGAACAATTTGGTTCTCAATTAGCCTAAAAGCAGAATACTTTTCTGGTGTTAATCCCAACTTTACAAAACATACCAGATGGTTTTTTACTTTCGGCTCAAAATACGAGTGTGCCCTTTGTATTGTATCATTTTTGTTGTTCACTCGGCATCCCTTAAGGAGACTGTTCTTTATGATTGCAGAGACGGAGCCATCCCAGCTCTCACTTTGATAATAGGAGGAAACCTACTTCAAGGTAATAACTCATAGAAATCCTATTAGTGTCGTACTTAAATAGTCGGTTTAGTTTAGAACTTACTTCACATTGTTGTTTCAGGTTTGAGAGGGTCAGGGATTCAAAAATCTCGTCGTTGGCATCATAGTTGTTCGTTATGTTGCCCTGCCTCTTATAGGCATCTTGGTTGTTAAAGGGGCACTGATATTTGGGTTGGTGCACTCTGATTCATTATATCTGTTTGTTCTTCTGCTTCAGTTTTCGCTCCCACCTGCGATGAACATAGGTACGCTTGCTCTTCTGTTGTTTAGCAACAAAAAGTGCAACCAGCAGTTGCTCGCTCGGCCGCTTGCTCACTCTTTTTCGTAACAAATTTAAGTTTATTCTCAAATATTGTTTATTGATCCTTTAAAATATGGCAGGAATAATGACGCAATTATTTGGAGCAGGAGAGAATGAATGTTCAGTTATCATGCTGTGGACTTATACTTTCGCTTCACTGTCACTTACATTCTGGTCCGCCGCCTTCATGTGGCTTGTGGCACGACTGTGAATCAAAATTTACATGAATTCTGTCTAATACAAGTGTAGGTAATTTGTCAGAACAAATATTACGATTCACGAAGCTCCACCTCGAGTCCGCCGGGAATTAGGAAGCTCTCAGTTCAGTTCCTTCCTGTCATCGGATTGAACATGCAGAGCCAGCGTTCGACTCCACAGGCTACCCATATGACGCATCTAGTGGTTTGTGGATACGATTTGGTCAGAGAAGGAAAAATGGTGGTGACTGGTTCTCGGTGGTTTGGAGAGAAGGCAGAGGAGTTCGAGTGTTAAAGAGTGTCTCGGTGTATAGATATGAGAGTGACCGAGAGTTGGGATTAAAACCCACTTAAAATTTCCATAAATGAAATTACTAATTTGCCCTCCACATAACAAAAATCATAACTCAATCTCCGCAACTTCGAATTTGATTATGCTTTCGGCTACGCACTCGACGAAAACTAATTTAATAAAATAGGAAAAATATGAGAAATTGAAATTTAACTCAGAGGTCCATAATTACTCAAGGCACCCAACCTGAGGCATTTTGGTTATTTCACATTTCTCAGGAATAAAATACATTATTTTGAGATACGGGTTGTATCAAGTTTGGTTTCAACCAGCCTTGCCATTTCAATTTGCCCTCTTTAGCACTTCCAAAATAAGTCAAGAATCAGTATTTTGAAAGCTGGACACCTTTTAAGAAACAGTCTCCCTTTTCACATGCTTGGAGGTTTGCAAGCAAACTTAGCAAAGAACTTGTCATGATAGTCTTCCCAAGCCCCATATCGTCGGCTAGAAACCCATTCAGTCTATTCTCATATATCGTTACAAGCCAATCCAAGCCAATATGCTGAAACTCACGTAGAGGCCACTACTTGAATGCCAAGGATGTGATCAAACTGCGGTGATGGATGTGTTTGGGTTAATATTTGAATATTGGGCTTAAAGAAAATAAAGCCCAAGGATGCCAATTAAAAGAGACTTGCCCGAAGCCCAGCATCAGGCCCAGATGTAAATCGAAGCCTTCTCAGTCAAGGAACAAGCCATGTGTCCATTGGGAAGTAACAAGTGATAGGAGCTAACCTACTACCAGGCAAAAAGCACTTTCCAGACATCTAATGATAGCGCACCAATATCAACTGAGCAGCCTCATGATCCTCACCAGACATCTAATATAATTGAACCTCAAGAAAAAGTTTTTGATGATGCTTCTTTGGAACGAGACCTGGGGAAACAGATTCAAATACATGAATATCCTATTAATCAACAAGATGAAGTTCTATGTGCTTATATCAAAGTTGGGCCTTACCGACCGAAACTTTTTAAGTATCCTAGGGCTTGGTTTGGATCACAATATTGTTGACTTTAGTATTCTTGGTTTTCACAATTTCCATGGTTAGATTATACATAATGATAGATCTGCTACAAACTCTTTGCGTAGGGGAGTTACTGGTGATTATAATGCAATCAGATCTTTTGAATTTACTTTCATCTTGCAAGAGATCATGGGAATCATTGATATCCTTTGTCGTGAACTGCAAAATAGGTCATAAAATATTCTGAATGCTATGAACCTAGTCACTACTACAAAAGATGTCCTTCAGAAGTTGCGATTAGATGGTTGGGCTACCTTTATTGATAAAGTGAGTTCATTCTGCAAGAACCATGATGTTGATATGCCCAATATGAATGCTCAATACAAAGTAGAAACTGGTTGTTCTTGTCAACAAACAGATCATATTACATTTGAGCATCATTATCGCATTGATATCTTCAATAATGCAGTAGATTTTCAGTTGGTTGAGTTAAATAGCAGGTTTAGTGAGGAGGCAATGGAACTTCTTATTCTCAGTTTAGCTTTAGAACCAAGAGATGCTCTTAAGGCGTTTAACATTGATCACATTTGCAAGCTTGCAGAGAAATTTTATATTTCACTAAAAAAGAGCTACATATATTGAGGTGCGAGTTGAAAATCTATGAATCAGATGTACCAGATCATCCTGTGTTTCAAAAAATGTCTACTACTTCTGAATTATGTTAGTGATTAGTTGAAACAAAGAGGTCTGAAAGGTACTATTTGATTGATAGGTTAATTCGACTTGTATTGACTCTTCCCGTTTCTATAACAACTACTGAACGAGTTTTTTTCAATAATGAATCTTATTAAAACAAGACTTCGCAACAAGATAGATGGTGAATTTCTAGTAGATTCAATGGTTGTCTACATTTAAAAAGAGCTTGCCGAAAAGATTGATTTAGATGAAATAACAAAGGATTTCAATTCCATTGATTGAAGAAAGGATTTCAATTCCATTGATTGAAGGGCACAACTTGAATAAGTATTTTTTTTCTTTTTATTTGTTAGGTTGTTATGACAAGATTGATGATGTATGTTTCTTTCTATTATAAGTTGCAACTTTAAAGGTTTTCTTTGTTAAATCTAGTTGAAACTTGATTTATTTAGAGTTAAATTTCTTACTTCGAATTATTGCTTTTAGGCTTATTATTGTGTAACTTTATGTAAGTAACAAAAAAATTTAACCATTTGATTCTGTAGTAATAATTTTAGCTTAGCCCACTTACCAAATAATTTCTAGCTCCGTTATTGAATTCTTAGCTTGTGCAATTTCAAAGTCTCGGTTGCCAAGTCTCCCCAGGCTGTTCAGCAACCATTCTGAATCTTGGTCGAGATCTAGAGCAGTGTAAGTCAAGGAGTCTTCATTCTCATTTGAAACAATGCTAAAATTATACCTCAGCTTGGATTCCTCAGGCAAAATATGCTCAAATGTATTAGTACTACTTGTGGATACCCCACTAGTCCAAAAAAATCGCCTCTCCTTTCTTAATCTTCAAATGGTGTTCATCAGGGTCCCAATCAAATAATAGGTAAACTAGTATTGAATAAAATATTAATATTTTTATGTAGGTAAATTATTCTACATATATTGTATTTGCTTTATTATGTAGGTAAATTATTTTGCATATATTGTGTTTGCTTTATTATGTAGGTAAATTATTTTGTATGTATTTTGCATATATCGGGTTTGCTTTATTGTGTAAGTAAATTATTTTGCATGTATTTTACATATAGTGGGTGAATTATTTTGCTTTTTTTAAGCAATCTAACATTTTAAAATTCGAATAGTAGCACTGAATCAAATAACATTTTTTTTGTAGGTAAATTATTTTGCATGAACTTTTATGTATATCAGGCATGCTTTTTTTTTTTTTTTTTGATATATATATATATGTGTGTGTGTGTGTGTAAAATAATTTACCTACATTTGTATGTAAATATAATTTTATTGACTTAACAAAGCATGTATTATTACATATTAGGCATGTTTTATTGTTATTATATATTAGGCAATAAATTTATTGTGATTTTTGTAAAACCATTAATTCTCTCTTGTAATCATGATGGAATCAATTGTGTACATCAAACATTCAAATAGCCACTTAATAGTACTGTCTAGTGATATTCCTCTTCATTTGTAAGTGAGAGGTCTTAGGTTCGATTCTCGCCAAAGGCTAGTTTGAACCACATTATTGCTAGCTCATTGTGAGGCTAAGCCCAACCCCTTCCCCTTAGTGTAAATAATATCGTTTGTGCAAAAAAAAAAAAAAAAAAAATTCAAATAGGGGTATTTTAGACATCAAAAAAATTTATATGGTAAAGTCAAACATAATTAATGAATTTGTTAAAGTGGAATTTAGTCAATGAGTTTTATTCGAGTTTAAAACTTATGTCGGGTTTTATGTGGAGAAAATTAAGTTTCAGGGATTAAAGTCATATTTTCAATTAATAAATTAATTAACAAAGAATGTTGGAAATCATCTTTTATATATAAAGCTGGAGGCCCATTTTGGGGTCACCCTCTTCGACAAAAATATTTGGACACAAATGCCCCTCAGCCAAAAAAAAATTCAAAGCAATAAAAAAGAATGCAGAAAATAAAGGAAGGGTAATTTTGCAAATTTATTTTTTAATAATATCCCGCTTCTTCAATCAGTCTACAGTGTTCCACCGCTTTCCTCCTCCACCACTTCATTCTCGCTCGGTCATTTCTACTTCTGTCATTCCCTCTCTAAAAGATTCTGCATTCTCTCTCTAAAAGTCCTCTCTCTCCTCCTTCACCATACCCAAGCTTTTCTCTGTTGATTTGCTTTCTTGATTTCTGCTTTTCCCTTTTGCTCCCTGCGTGCAGATCAGCAGCTGCACTATTGTTCATCCTCTCATCCTTAATTCTTCCACCCCAAAAACTTCATTTCATCATAACTTTTTCAAACGACAATAAAATCGCGCAAGGTCAGAGCTTATAGATTCGTATCAGAACCTTCTTCCATCCGATATGACACCCACACCTCAAAATCAACTGTGGTAAAAGATTGGAGCCTAGAACAATGATGGTTTTTGGCGAAGTTTTGCTAATTCCGCCTAATCCCGCCAGAATTTGGTCTCGGCCCAAGAGAGAAAGTTGATCCTGACACACCCCAACTTGACATCGGGACGTGCTGGCCGTCATGTGAGCGTGACAAGGCCATGTGCGCAGTACGGAAGAATAAATATAGATAATAAGTACTAGAGTATCATTACTAGTGTTACAGGCACATAAAAGAGTGTGAAAGTTAACAGCATGATTCACAGAGTTTGAGCGTTCTAGGTGCAGTCCAAAAGACATCAGCAAGTAAGTAAAATATTTACATGGATGGTGTGCTGTCAGATATGCCTTGAAGCCTCATTTGCCACCAATATTACCTAGTACCTGGAGGGGCGCAAAACAAAAGTGTGAGTGGGCAAAAACAAAGCTTTATCAAAAATCACTTCGATGTAAAAGTTGTAACCCCTCTCTGTAAAACAGGTATACTTCCCAGAAAGTATATATATACGTACTAATACTGAAAAGCCATCAATCAACCAATCAATTATTCATTCAATGCCATGATCGAATGAACCATAATCAGTGATAAACATGTATCAAATATCATCAGGCAATTAGGTGATATCCCAACTCAAATCATGCCGGCAATATATATATATATATATATATATATATATCAATCAGCCGGAGTCACCTCTAGTGACCTATACGGCTGAATCTATGCCTCCTCAATCAAATCCTCAATCCATCCCTCAATCAATAACCTGCACCCATGACGGAACCACCTAATGTGGTATATACGTCAAGCTGGGTATATAACGCTCTGTGCTACGATCACGTGAAGGCTGGCGACGAATCGCAAGTCACCTACGAGTCGGAACCACCTAGTGTGGTCTGTACGACAGGCTGGCACTTGCCTTGGATCCAAGGTGAGCTTACAGTGCGGGAGGTGAACGATCATGTGAAAGCTAAGCCTTACTCTGGCGGCACAAACCCCGATGTGCAGGTAATGAGCAATATACCAATCTCATCGATATCACCACAATCATCACATCATAAACACATATTTACCTGACTTACCTGGCGCCCGCGGTGCATCAATATATAATCACACAAATAAAAAAATGTATATGGCATTCGACATGGCATTCATTTCATAAAAGCATTTTAAAACGCATTTCTGGGAAATCAATCAATTATATATATATATATATATATATATATATATATATATATATATATATACTGAAAACCAAAAGCCCACTCACTGATAGGTAGACGGGTCGTAGCCCCCAAGCCTCGCGTGGCTGCGCTCGTCCTCAGGATACGTCTCACCTATATGCGAAACAACTATATAACCGTTAATTATGCACATAATCCAAATCAAGTAATAACTTCTCATACATTGCTCAATTGGGGTGTTTGAATATACAACCATGCTCTACTCAATCCCACGGACACCCCCATATTTTTAAAATAATTTTTGGAAGCCTCACGTGCAGGCCAAGGCACGGCAACAAGCGCCGCCCACGCGCGGCCACGTGCCATGCACACGGACGGAATCCTTAACGCTGTTAAGGAATATTTCGTCAAATCCTAGAATATTCCGTTAAAGTTAACTGACGCTGTTAACCTCCGTTAGGAATATTCCGTCAACTTTGACGGAATATTCCGTCACCTTCAACCTCAGTCGCCGGCGACCGGCACCTACGCCGCTGTGTCGCCGGAAACTGGGTAATTTTTCTATCTTTGATTTCTAGCTCATTTTTCAACCAAATTTCACAAAATTTACACCAAAATGATCCTTAGAACAAGGAGAAGAGATTTATACCTGTTTTGAACCCAAAATCCACAAGAATCTCGCCGGAGAAATTCCCCAAATTCCGGCCAACTTCCAAACCGGCGATCCCGACGTCCAATCTCCTTCAATTTTGTCCTCTGAGCATCCCAAGATGATTCTAAACCCTCCTATGATCTCCAAACAAGCTAAAACCCTGTAGATTTCGAGCACATGAACAGTACCATTCTTGGTACTACACGGTTTCTAGGGTTCCAGACAGTTTCAAGCTATACAAATGATACGGTTAGGATCACTAGGTTGTTAGGGTTCTAAATAGGCTATCTAGGGCCTTGATCTGTGAACAAAACACAGGGAACAAGGGTTCGTCAGTACGGTTGCAGGGGAGAGGATAGAGAGTTCGAGAAGAGAGAAAAGAGAAGGTGACAGGGAGGGTGATCATGCACACGTGTTGTGCATGTGTGTGTATATATTTCCTCATCCACCCCCATCCACATAAATTCAACCCAAAATAAAATAAAATAAATAACATATATATATATATATATATATATGTATAGGTACCCCTATATATAAATATTACCCCTTATTCTCACATCCTCTCACTCCCGCGAGGGTAAAACCGTCATTTCACAATTAATATATCCATTATCTCAGAACGGACTGTTACAGATCCTCTCCTGACGATCTTTCTACCTATACTTGAGTTCATTGAGTGAAATGAAAGTTTTTTAGGGGTATAGTCAATTTGGATTTCAAAGGATTTTAATAGACTTTTTTTAGCTGACAGATTTGAAAGGATTTTTGTTAAGCACCTATTTTACTACTTATTTTACCCCGAAAGCTACATTTTCTTACAATATATTTTATTTAAAAGAAAGGAATTACATGGTTTTGTGTTCTCTAGCTAGATTAACAAGATGAAAAAATTATATTGGATCTCATTGGTTATTATAGAATTAAATGGGTCAAGTATGATTCTTTCTCAATATTTTGTTTAAGTAAATTGACCACGTGTGCTTCTAGCATATTTAAGATGATCATATGCTTTTCTTTTTGGGTTTCATAATAATACATCTATTTCATTTAAATGCTATGCAGATGATAAAGTAAAGCATGTGCCATTATCCTTTCAGTTGTACGGACAGAAGAAATAAAAGGGGTTGTATCTGTCTCTCCCAAGGGTTAGCCGCACCAAATTAGAAGATAGGTCACCTACTGAAATCAGCTACCAATGCGTGGGTCTTCGACAAGATCATAAATTTGGATATATGGCTGCTCAGTTTGTTCGATTGGTGTGGAGTTTGACTGTGCATATAACTGAAGAAGGCAGCAAAGTGGAGTGAAGGCGTTGTTAAATTGAGAAATCAATGGAGGTGTTTAATCATACATAGTGGCTGGCAAGAAGTTTCATCCTTTTGTTTTCTCTTTTAATGGGCTATAAATGTTCGGTTGCGAAAAAGGAATGAAGCAAAAAGGGAAGGCTGAACAAGCAGAAGCAGAAGGAACGGCTGGTTTTGGTATTAATATATCAATAATGAGGTTAATCATTAATGATGATTCAAGAGAGAAAAAAAAAAAAAAAAAAAGATATAAAAGAAGAGCAGGGAAAAGAAGGCATTGGCAGATAGAGCAAAAAGGAGAAGAAGGCAGCGGCAGAGAGCAAGGGGAAGAAGGCAGCGGCAAAGCAAGAGATTTTCAAGCGTTTCTAAACTTATTTTTCTTTTAATTTTATGAATTCAATAATATTTCTGATTATGTTCCGGAACTAATTTCTTTTCGTTAGGGCTACGATGTAGCCTAACTATGAATTCTTAATTTCTCAGTTTAATTTTTTATGAATTTTCATTCACTTTGAGTATCATTTTGCTATGCTTATGAGCTTGATTTTAATCTTGGTGATTGGCCACCACTTTGGTTTGAGTTGAGTGTATGTGATGCGAGTTAACGCAGATGCCATGTTGTTAATTCAGTTTTAGCGTCTTGCAAATGGTACCATGAATTCCTTGATGTAGATGCCATACACTAGGTTTCATGCGGTCTCTTAAGTAGTCCCCAAATTGTTAATGAACTCTTGTGTGTTTAGTAATCTAGATGCCATAGATTGTTAGCACATATGAGTATACATAGTAATCTAGATGCCATGGATACTATATGAATTAGAGGAACTAGACCGTCAATTTGGATGATTACTCATTAATAATTAGCTGTAGGAATTGAGTTAGACTGGTTATGATGAATCGGATGCTCTAGTGTCTTTCGCAATTGATTTATAATTTGATTTCTTTGTTGTTCTTGACATTTATCTAAGCTCATTTGATTTTTGTTTACGTTTACAATTTCAAAGTTCTTTCTTAAATCATCAATTTTTCCATTTCAATTCAAGTGCAATACAAATTAAGTTAGATAATTAGAATTATTTCAATCCTAGTTGGAACGATCTTGTGTTTGCCTACTATACTACTATATGATTCGTACACTTGCGAGCATTAAAATTTGGACGTAATTGGGTTGATTTCGGTTAATCTAATTTTGGCAACAATTTTAATAGACTTTACAAGTCTATATGGATTTGGATAGATTTATATAGATTTGGATTATAGATTTCTATGGATTTGTATGGATTTCTTTCAGGATTTCTAAACATTACCAAACCAATATAAACAAGATATTCAATCATTTTTCTTTGTTCAATTAGATGGGGTGAAGTTGTAGTTAGATCTTCCTTTGTTCAATTCGATGGGGTGAACCCAACCGTCTATTTAGCTTCTTTGTGAAACATGTCGATATATGTGGCTCTTATCTTATTATGAACCTGGAATTGAGTACTTTGCTACTTCTAGAACCCTTCCACGACTCATAGAAGTTGTCAAGAGTTCCACAAAGGAGAAGGTCATCCGTGTATAAGCTAACACATGCCAAGGAAGGGCATCCTTGCCGAGTAAATGTGTGAAAAACTTTGCAACATTCTGCAGCTTTTCGTTTCAAGTCGTTGGATCAAGAATACTGTTGGACAAAGCACTTACCAAATTATCTGGGTGGATTTTGTTGATCATGAAGCACCTCTGCCGCAAGAGACCATAATACCGAAGATAGGTTCTCTCGTGACTGCATCATTCCAAAACATGAAGCATAGCTCCACCTATAAAGGTCGAAAGGAGACGATTATAAATAATACATATTATCCTATGATAATCAAGGTCAATCAAGACGACTAGGTTAACAAACACTATGCACCCCTATTGCCAACCAATCTTATAAACAAAATCAGAGAATGCCCCTCCTCCCTCATCAGCAACATATGTTTGCCACAAAAGCATCACCTCGAATTCAAAATTTAATTGGCTTTACCAGCTGACCACATAATTTGTTGGCAATAAGAGACTACTAGGATTAGATAGAGGGTTTAAGGACATGGACTGGAACTCCGAGACCCAATTGCTGGAATTGGCTGTGGGGTTTGTGTTGAAGGGAGATGATGAGACGACACAATGGTAGTGATGGTTGGTTTGAATACAGGAAAAGCTTGAAAAGAAATCCTAGGGGTGAAGCTGGGATTCTTTATAGCCTTGGTTATGCATAAAATTCACTCTCAAATCCTACGAAATCTCTTACTTAATGAAATCCTTCAAAATCTATGATATTTTGAATACCTATAGATTTGGAACTTGGATTTTAATTCTTAATTGACTAGATGTGGATTTGGATGCATTCTTTTAAATCCTACCTTGATTACATCCTGATTTCAAAGTCTTTTAAAATTCTATTTTAAAGTCCTAATCCACTCCACACTGATTCGAAAATCATTTAAAATCCTTTCAAATCTTAATTTAACTACACCTTTTCTTTTTTTTTTCTTTTTTTAGTTTTTGGTTTGTGAGTTTTTAATTTTTTAATTTTTTGTGCAGGTAAAGGATGAACCCAGAAGAGATATGTTCACTGAAGGACTTGATAGGAGCGCCCTTCATTGGGTTTGAGAGGTCTCTCTCCTTCTCCAACTGTTAAAGGTAGTATGAAGATCGTCTTTTTTTACCTTTTCTTTGCTTTAAAGTGACACAGGCAGAAGGAATCACCGCCAATCAGTAAAAAAAATGCAGAGCTTCAAAGCAGTGTCAACAAACCCAGAATTCTACTCCCACTCTTCCTTCTATTTCAGGTCTCTCTCTCCCCTCTTTTTACTGTTTTTGTTTGCGTTTTTTTCTTCTACTGGGTTTTGTTTTAATGACGTATGAGAAATGGGTTGTGCGTAAAAAACATAAAGTCTTGAAATTTATGGGAGTATACAGATTTTTAGCAGTAAAAGATAAACCCAATTGCTCTGTTTTTTCTGCGATGTGAAAAAACAGGGGAGACTACAGTGACCGGAACCAAACGCGTTTCACGGATCTTGGAGAGCTTGACCAGTCTGCTACCGCCTTCCCTCACGATGATGCTGTTGTTTTAAGCCCAAGTATCCTCTCTCTCTCTCTCCCTCTCCCCCCCCCCCTTTCTGTCGCTTTCTGTCTGTAACATATGGGTTTTAATCTGGCGTAGGCTCCATGTTCAGCTTAAAAGCAAACAATGTTGGCGGTGTACCCGATAGCTTGCACTACGGGACCTTGAACGTTGGCGGGTGTTTGGACATAGGATCAACTATAACCGGAACAGGAGGAAGAGGGTGTGTGGACACAGGACAGCAGCAGCCATACATGTACCAGCAACAGAAAGGGACGACGACGTCTGGAAACGGACAATTGAGAATTGGGGTGATAATTCAGCCATGGCTGACAACAGCCAGCAGACCGACACTTATACTGATGTTGACACCGATGACAAAAACCATGTATCACCATCTCTCTCTGTGGTCTCTGTTTCATGAGCATATGTGTTTGCTAGACTGCTACCATACTTTTTCATGGGAATCTTTCTATAGCCTTAGTGGAATTGAGAATCATTTGAAATTTGGAATTTTGGATTACCATCCATCATGTTTCAAGCTTCAAACAACGTGTAGACATTTGTTTGGTCAGCTGGGCTCACGGCTCGGCCTCTTTGCATTATAGTTCGAATCTCTCTTCCGTAAATTATAGTAATTTAGAATATTACTTTGTCAGTTAAAATAATAGTTTCCAGAATGTATTCAATTCAATTACTACCTTAATAACATGGCCCATATATAAGTTGATTTGCTTTAAATCTGCATATTTTACTGTAAACTTTATTTAGCTTTCTAATTTTTTAGTGTCAGCGGATTAATGTGAGATACGATTTTGTTTTAGCTTCATGGAGTGCAGCATGGAGCACAGAGCGGGCAAAGGAAAGAACTACTGGTGACCAAAAGGTTAGAATGTTTGAATTATTGATAAAAGTGATTTTATTAGAAAGTAATTTTCGATCTTAAATGCTAATCCGATTAAGCTAACTTATCTACAGATTCTACGTAGGCTGGCCCAGAACAGAGAAGCAGCAAGGAAGAGTCGCCTAAGGAAGAAAGTATACATTTTTACTTTCCATCAGCACGTATTTGAATGTCTTTTTCCTTTTTAATTTCATCGAGAGAGCTTTTCTATACCTTTTTAGGCCGTGACATCTTAAACTAATTATATAACGTCGCATGAGAGTGTTAAAACATATGGAATCACGTTATTCGTTTGGCGTAACACGCTGGCATACCAGGGTGTAGGTCTGTAACCCAGCGTCTAAATCTTTTAGCTATGTTGAGACAAAATCTTGGTATCAACCCTGAAGATTCGCTGCCAGGTCTATAAAAATTAGGTTCGTCTTAAATGCTTCTCAGCCTTCTTATTCTCTTTAATAGCAAAGGCCTATTTTTTTAGCCTCCCTCCCCTTTTTCACTTCTCTTTTGGTTTAATTTTATGGATTTTTGGCGTTTGATTTTGGTTTTTGATGTTTTCTCAGTGATTGACTTTTTTGGTGTTTATTTTTTGATGTTTTCTCAATGGTACGGTGACTGCCAAAATTACTAGGTTTTCGATTTTATTAGAATCGATTTTAAAGTCGTTGGGTCTGTATCATTTTTGGTGAGTTTTGTGATTTTCTTAATGGCTTTAGTTCCTTTTTTGGTTTGTTATGTATATTTACATGGGTTTTGTCTGTTCATTTCTTTTTTTTCTGGATATCGTTTAGATTGATACTGTGAATGTGTTGTTGGGTTTTGTTTTTTATTTCAAGAGGTGCGGCTTTTCGTTTTCTTTTGGCCTTTTTTATCTGTTGTAACATTTTTGTGATAGGGGTGAGTAATTTATATTTTTTTTTCAAGCTTTTCTCTAACGAAGTAATAATTTTTTTTATGAATGTTGTGAGACTTCACTTTTATATAATCTGATGCATAAATGTGTTTGATGTTATTTTATGAATATGTTAAATGGGTTAAGATGCATATCGTTGTTTACTGGGTATAAAAAATAGTTAGCTGCTG
This sequence comes from Heteromeles arbutifolia, assembly GCA_024362995.1. Classification (NCBI taxonomy): domain Eukaryota; kingdom Viridiplantae; phylum Streptophyta; class Magnoliopsida; order Rosales; family Rosaceae; genus Heteromeles; species Heteromeles arbutifolia. The sequence continues at coordinate 9,595,270 of JANCRC010000002.1, read as the reverse complement.
TTTTTTGTGTGTTTGGGGATTTTATCAGATTCGAAAAAAGACGGAGACGAAATTAATTTCGAACAAATTAAAGAATGCAAAATTTTTGTTATTTGGTTATTGATTTATTAATTGGTAATGAGCTATTCAACTTTTTTATTTTAATTGTGAGAACAACTTCTGAATGACTTCCTCCTCCTATGTGTCTTCAGAAGCTGTTTGTACTATATGAAAATTTTGACCTGTATGTCACCGAAGCCAATACCTGAAAGGGGCAAATTTCTTGGGCCAAACCTGTTTAAGTTTACTTTAATGTGCTGGAAGAAATGGAGACTGGCGCTTGGATTGCTAAGTTGACTTGACTCAGCAGGATCTGGGCAATCTCAGAATTGTCAAACAAAACCTTTGATTTCCTGGTCTTAAATAGTTTTTGACTTGATATTAATTTGGTTCGCAGCCTGACCCAACCTAATTACATGTGAAAGGACAGGTCATAGCTCTAACAATTAGAGAGAATAATGACTCTTGCTGCCTTCTTAATTCTCATTCTCCTATTGTATACAATGCGGTTGATCTTTTGTGTTATTTGATCCTTTTTTTTAGTGGTTCTTGACAGCTTGCGTGATGCTTATTGATAAAAAAAAAAAGGGTTTCAAAAGACTGTGCTTTCATGTTTCGGCATCTTTTCGTTTCTGTTTTAAGGATTTCTGCACTAAAGGTGAGTGATTCTAAAATTAGGGAATTGTTAACATTAGTCTCTGAAAAAACAAAAATTTTCATTGGATATAATGTGATCAGTTCCTTTGACAAATGCAGGTGTTTGAAAAAAAAAAGGGTTTCGAAATACTGTTCTTTCACGTTTCTGCATCTTTTCGTTTCTGTTTCAAGGATTTATGCACTGAAGGTGAGTGATCTAAAATTAGAGAATTGTTAACATCTGTTTTCATTCTGTTTTTTAAGTTTGAATAAACTTTGGTATTCCTTTTAGCTTTTATCGTGTTTAAATTGAAATCCTAATTTCAATGGTTTGTTCATAATTAGTGTGTTATGTTGTTTTACTATGTGTTTTATGTGTTTGTTAATTTATGGGAGTCTTCACAAGAAATGTTGTGTACAAATATTTTTTGCTTCCACCAAATATATGATAAGGTTATATTCATTCTTTTAATTTTTAATCCACTTTTCAAATCCACGTAAATAAATACATTTAAATTGTATAAGTCGCACATAGAACACTATAATTATAAAAAAGCCTTCCGCACTGGTAAAGCAAAACGATCGAATATTTAAAGGTTAATTACCATTTTCTAGCACCCCTTTTATATATGCTTTATCCGCACAAGCATCTATCTTTGCAAGAATGCAACACATGCCTCGATTATTTTATTTTTTTATTTTTTTAATTTGAGGGATATAGTAGTATAATATATGACTAGTTTGGTATTGCTGTGTTTCTTTGAAAAAAAATATTTTTGCTATGCTTTGAGAATAAACAGTCAAATAAAGTTAATGAGTGTTTTGTAAACTTTTTATTTTATTTTATGTAAAAGTGCTTTTAATAAAAAAAAAATAGTGTCTAAGTGTTTGGTAACTTTTATATAAACTGTTGTGAATACGTTAAATGACTAAAAAAGATATGGTAATTAATGTGATATAATAATTGTTAAAAACAATAATGTAAAGGCAAAGATTGTAACTGTGTAATATATGTGGGGATATACTTGTCATTTGAAAATTTTATTAAATATGCATTGATTATTATGCTTTGAATAAAAAAACACTTTTTTAGAAGTATCGTAAATCCTGCTTCTACTTTTCTACCGTTATTGACAACAATTTAAAAAAAAAGAAATTTTTTTTTTTTGGTTTTACCAAACACAATTGTTATTCCAGATTTTTTAATAAGTTTTTTTTTCTAAAAGCACCACAATCTCAAGTCAGTCCATAAACTAAACGGAAACAACTGACAGAATGTAACAAAAGTGTGTGTTTATTATTTTCTATGTAGAAAATTACATCTCATGTCCTTGAACGGGTACATACAGATATAAAACACACGATACAAGTTGCTCAGGTGAGCTTTGTTCAGGGATTCAGGAGGGGCTGCGGCCTTTTGTGAGTAGCATGAATATGCTGCCGTTGTCTCTCCTCGTAATCTGGAGCTCTCGTCGAGGTACATTGTTAGCAACCACGACTCTGCATTGCCACTCGGGATGGGTAAACCTTTGAAGGTTGTGAGGCTGCCGTCATCGGCTGTGTAAATATCTTTGTCTGATTTTCTGCATAATTGCACAAGGCAACTTGCAGCACTAAACAAGTTCAAAGGAATGGAATCCCACCACTCAAGGAATTGGAGGAATCCCTTCACTCAAGGAATTGGAGAATGGAATCCCTCCACTCAAGGAATTGGAGATAATCGAATTGATTCAATCGAAAACTTAAGGAAACTCTAGCAAAAGCACTATGTGCTTAAACCATAATAGCACTTCAATCAATAGGCGCTTAGTCATGCTTGGAATTGTTTCACTAAAAAGAACTTATTCTTATTAAAATAAAAAATAAAAAAAATCGCACATCAGGTGTTGCATCCTTATCATTCATTACGCCAAAGACCAATTTTTAGTACGATCGAGCTTGTAAGATAAATTTGGGATCCAACAGTACAAACTACCTCGAAAGGCAATTAACCAACCGTCCCATTGCACGCTTAAGGAACCATGCATTGCCCTATAAGAGGTGATTGCAGCGTAAACAAATACACACACAAATACAGGCTAAAAATCCCCGCCTAGCCTCGCCTAGGCCCTGCCTAGGCGCTAGGCGGCTAGCCACCGTCCTAATTAATGTCTAGACGTTTGAAAATTAAGAAAGGGCGCCTAGACCTGTTGAGGCACCCGCCTAGCCGGTCCAGACCTGCCTAGACACCTGCTTAAGTTGCAACGCACTTAGATAGAAAACAGATCATTTTACTTTTTCATTTTATTATTTCCAATCAATTGTAAGAAACTTATTTAACACTTAAACAAACACACATTATATGTTTGCTCCCCATGTTTTCATTATGTTCCAATATTTCATAATATATATGTTATTTTATTTTTTAGTTTATAATGCAATTATATATATTTTAAATATAAACAGACACTTATTTACACGAAATGCAATAGATTTACTTAAATCCGTCTAGTCCCTCTAGGCGCCCGCCTAGCCACTTAGTTGAAGTATAAACAGATATCTATTTACCTTTATTTTAGTATAAACTTTTACTTAAATCCTATCTAATTCTCTCTTGTTAGCATCATATATATATATATATATATATATATATATATTATATTGCTGAATTCCGATCCCAAAACTGACATTTTGATTGCATTTTTGTATTTTTGTTATCTGTTTTGGTATTACTTTTGCAGAGGCAGACAGGCAGAGGTGGCAGAGGAGAAGGTGAACACGAGCTAATAATAATTTGGAATAATTGATAAAAGAAAAGGATGGAGCTTAAGCAGCTTTTCGTGACGGCCTTAATTCCGGTGTTGAAAGTGCTTTCGATAACAGCACTTGGCTCATATCTTGCTCTTGAACGTGTCAATATTTTGGGGGAAGTTACTAGAAAGAACTTAAACACTGTAAAAACAATACACCGCTTCTTCATTCAGTCTCTTGTGCACTAAACCCTCTTCATTTAATTTAATTTCTCGTGTTGGACTGTTTTCTTATTAATATTTGTGTTTTGGGAACCAACGAACGAACAGGTTGTATTTTATGTATTCGGTCCTGCTCTGGTGGGTTCCAACGTTGCGCAGACAATTACATATCAAAGCATGGTTAAAATGTGAGATTTAATTACTTTGTTTAATCTAAATATATATATATATGTATATAATCATGTTAACGTTGTAATAATTATTATGTGTATAGGTGGTTCATGCCAGTGAATATCCTCATCACATTTATAATTGGTTCCATACTTGGATGTCTTCTCATTCAATTAACAAGGCCTCCTGCCCATCTGCGAGGCCTTGTCTTGGGTTGCTGTGCTGCAGGTAATCCAAAACTCTAATTCTAAAACACAGCTGATAAATACTCGGTTTTGCGTTTTATCAATCTCTAGATATGCTGATGTTAACACTTAACAGGTAATTTGGGTATGATGCTCCTCATTATAGTCCCAGCAGTCTGTAAAGAAAAAGGGAGCCCATTTGGAGCTCCTGATGTCTGTCACATGTATGCCATGGGTTATGCTTCACTCTCAATGGCGGTGCATTTCCTTCTTTGTCTTGTTCCAATATTTTGGGTTTTCTTGAAATTCCTTTATCTAGCTTCCTATGACTCGAATTAAGAAAGGATTGGGAAGCTGCTTCAAATAAGTTACAATCCAATTCTCTCGTTCAAGTTGAAAATGCGCAGTTACTGTAATTTGAACTCACGATTTTAATTTTTATTAATATCATCATAAGTTTCATCTCATGTCTAGAACATATACAATTATACATACAAATTGTACTACCCCCAAACGGACAGGGCCAGTTCTTAAACGGTGTTTGTGTGCGCCTGCTTGCTGTGTAGAATACGTTTTTCTGAACACAATTTCTTTTTTCCTTCTTTTCCTCTTGAATTCTGGTGACTCTTTCTCTTCAGTACAATGTAGCTACCTTGTTCAGCTGTCAGGGATTCCTATCTTTGCCTTTTGTAATGTAATTGTGTCCATGCTTCAGGTAGGAGACCTTTATTTGTGGTCCTATGTGTATAATATTGTGCGGATATCTTCAAGAAGGGGCAACCAAGATTATAATCAGTCCGCCGAGAGGTCCTCTACATCCGACCAAGTAAGTTGCACTGAGCCTCTGCTTTCTTCAAAGGAATGACATAGTTGAGGAAAATCCGGATCAATATGCACTGTCATACACTGCTGTTCCTGAAGAAAAATCAAAGGATGCTAACTCCATTAAACTACAATCATGTTCATCCAGTTTGATGATTTGTTTACATATTTCCAACTATATTCAGATTTGTTTATAGAGAAACGTCGTTTTCTCAGAAAGACTAAGAAATGTTTTATTGTCAGACTCTCAATCCAAACTACTAATCAAATGAATGTCATTTCAATATATGGTCCAGATTCACAAGCTCACATGTAACATGCCGGACATCTCTAACGAGAAATTTACCCTGTTTCTTTTCAATTTCTTACACTGCATATCTTTGTTGTTTTCCATGGCAGGCAACGACTTCAGGTAAACTAGAGCAATGTATAGTGATGGTCTTTCAAAAGATCAATCTGAAATCAATATTTGCTCCTTCAACTATTGGAGCGGTATGTCCTTTCGGCACTTTTATTTCATTGTGATCCTGATTCGGTGCTATTTTATTGAAAAGTTAAGAAACTTAATATTTTCCTGGTGTAGCTTGTTGGTTTTGCAATCGGAGTCATCCCTCAGATTCGAAAATTACTTTTAGGAGATGGTGCTCCTCTACGGGTGATTCAAGATACTGCTTATTTGTTGGGGTATAAAACTTATGCCTGAACTGTATCGAACCTTAATGTATTATCCATGATCTACGCACTTATTGGCAACTAATATAGCTTCCCGTTCTTAATACAGTTACTTGCTAGGGAAGATATTACCCATGCTTGGTCCTATAGTTGTACATATCCGAATGAACAATTTGGTTCTCAATTAGCATAAAAGTAGGATAATTGTCTCGTGTTAATCCCAACTTTACAAAACATATTCAGACCAGATGGTTTTTGAATTTCGGCTCAAAAGACGAGCGTGTTTTTTGTACGGTGTTTGTATCATTTTTATTGTTCACTTGGTATCAGTTAAAGAGACTTGTTCTTTATGATTGCAGAGACGGAGCCATCCCATCTCTCACTTTGATAATAGGAGGAAACCTACTTAAAGGTAATAACTCGTACAAACTCTATTAGTGTCGTACTTAATTGTTGGTTTAGTTTAAAACTTACTTCACATTGTTGTTTCAGGTTTGCGAGGGTCAGAGACTCAGAAATCTCTTGTCGTTGGCATCATAGTTGTTCGTTATGTTGCCCTGCCTCTTACAGGCATCTTGGTTGTTAAAGGGGCACTGAAATTTGGGTTGGTGCACTCTGATCCATTATATCTGTTTGTTCTTCTGCTTCAGTTTTCACTCCCACCTGCGATGAACATAGGTACGCTTGCTCTTCGATTGTTTAGCAACAAAAAGTGCAATCAGCAGTTGCTCGCTCGCTCACTCTTTTTCATAACAAATGTAAGTTTATTCTCAAGCATTGTTTATTGATCCTTGGCAGGAATAATGACGCAATTATTTGAAGCTGGAGAAAATGAATGTTCAGTTATCATGCTGTGGACTTATGCTTTCGCTTCACTGTCACTTACATTCTGGTCCGCCACCTTCATGTGGCTTGTCGCGCGACTGTGAATCAAAATTTTGCATTGAATTCTGTCTAACACAAGTGTAGGCAATTTGTCAGAAGAAATATTACGAAGCTCCACCCCGAGTCCGCGGGGAAGTACGAAGCTCTCAGTTCAGTTCCTTCCCGTCATTGGATTGAACATGCAGAGCCACCGTTTGACACCACAGCCCACTTAGATGACGAATCTAGTGGTTTGTGGCTATGATTTGGTCGAAGTAAAAATGGTGGTGACTGTTCTTTGTGGTTTGGAGAGAAGGCAGAGAGAGAGAGAGCTCGAGTGTTAAGAACTCAAGAGAGAGTGTGTCTCAGTGCATAATGAGGGAAGGAAATGGGAGTGACCGAGAGTTGGGATTAAAACCCACCTAAAATTTCCATAAAGGAAATTTGTAATTTCCCTCCACATAACAAAAATCATAACTCAATCTCCACAACTCCGAATCTGATTCTGCTATTACGCACCCATGAAAACTAATTTAATAAAATAAGAAAATATGAGAAATTAGAATTTAATTTAGAGGTATAATTACTCAAGACACCCAACCAAAAGCATTTCTCAAAATTAAAATACGTTATTTTGAGGCAAGTGTTTATCAAGTTTGGTTTCAACCAGCCTTGCCTTTTCAATCTGCGCTCTGTAGCACTTTCAAAATAAGTCAGGATTTTGAAGGCTGGACATGCTAGGTGCAACCAAAGCAACGTCATGATTGTCTTCCCAAGCTCCATCTAGCCGGCTAGAATCCCATTCAGTCTTTTCTCATACATCGTTACAAGCCAATCCAAGCCAATATGCTGACACTCATGTCGAGGCCACTGCCTGAATGCCAAAGATGCCAAAGGAAAAAAAAGATTTCTTTTTCCTTTTCATATTTGGGCATTTATAAAGAACTTTTTATAAAATCATGCGTACATGCTCTACCTGCATTGTTTTTATATGTCCGTAATTTCTCATATTCATCCACGCTAAACTAAAGTTGAAACAAAGAAAGATGCTCAATCAAAAGTCTAATTAGAAAACTTCATTTTAATCCCTAAATAAGATTGCATTTTCAAGGTCATTTAAAAGTTGTCTTTTCTTCTTTCTTTGGTGGAAGCTACAAATGCCTTCTGTAGAAGGAGAGCAAATTAAATTAGTGAACTAGTTGATTATGATCTGAAACCACAAAATGAAATGAGGCAACAGAGTCAGTTGAAACATGGTCGACAATTCAGGTAGGGTGTTAAAAGGAAGTTAATTTGCCGCAAGAAGTCCATAAAAATTAAAAAAAGTTAATTGAATGAAAATATGTGATCAAAAACTGTACGAGAGCGAAAATGGAAAACATAAATTACTAACCTAATGAAAATTTTGATTTTCTGAAAATAATTCGTTCCGAAAGAGATTTACGACCTAAAATCCATCACCATCTATTAGTATAAACAACGAAAGAAGCAATCCTAGGAATTATGTCAGGCAATAGTCAATAAAAATTTGTTGAGAAAGTGGAATACTCAAATACGAGAAAAAAGGCCGAGGAAAGAAAAAAGCGATATTACTACTCTAATCTGCTAAGACAATCTACCACTAGCAAAATTAAATTAGACTTTATTCTTTAATTCCAAACATAATAATTATGATTTTTATTACAAAGATTCTGTTATGATTAAGTATTAGTGATATGCCATTTACCAAGACTTTAAGTCAATAAGTCCTGATTATATTATCAACATGTAACCTCTCCTTTATCACAACTTGTTAAGTCCAAATAGGATTCTTTCAAACTTGTCGAGTGCCTTAGCTAGAATGTCTGCCATTTGTTCTTCTGTTGTGGTACACAATTTCAATTTCATTCTGTTAAATAGCTTCTCGATGAAATGAATTTTTGTGTTAATATGTCTTGTCTTGTCTTGTCTTGTTATGGAAGACAGGATTGTTTGCCATGGCTATAGCTGAAGAGTTATCACATATTAGCTGTGTAGCTTTTACATGTTCTTCACCAAAATCTTGCAACACAAACCTCAACCATTTAGCTTGGGAAGTTGCCTCTGCAACACTGACATATTCATCTTCTGCAATGGAGAGTGCAATTGTGTTTTGATTGCTAGAAGCCAAATAAAACACTCCTGATGACACACCCCGACCCTGGCATCCCCATATACTAGGGTAGGCATGTGCTGGTGGTGACGAAAACACCGTTCAAACCAGTAGAGCCTTAAATTACCAGAAAAGTGATTAATTCATGAATTAAAATTACTCAAAACTACAATCTCAAGCCACTACACTGCTATACAAGCTTCAAAAAAACCAGAAAAATAAAGGAAAAATAAACATCAAAAACCACTTCTAACCAATATAATCACAGGTTGAAAGTTTCAACAATATTTTTCATAAAAAAAAAAAAACTATTATTTATTTATTAATTCCTAGCTCAACAAAAACTAAACTTTCGGGAAAATGCAGAGTAAAATATAGGAAAGCTAACCTTTTGGCGCTTAGCTCTGGGTTCATGATCAAGCTTGGACCTTGGACCTTTGGATCGTCTGATCCAGAAAAGCAGTGGATCTGGACAGTACGATCAACGCCAGTGTGCTCTCTTCTCTTCCTTCCGGTATCTCTCTCTCTCTTGCTCTTTTCTCTTTTCTTTTTGTGTTTTGTTTGTCTGTGGGGAGCTTCTTCTTTGTTCGCTGTGACTGAGGACGCCCACCAGCCTCTGATGAAGTTCTGTGATACGGCGCTGCGTTTTGGGTTTCGGTTTTGTTTACGGTGTTGGATTCTGCTTTGGGCTTTCCGACAAAGAAAACAAATTCTGATTTGGGCTTTGTTTTATAGTTTGGGTTATGGGCCAAATTAAATCCCTACAACGGCCCAATTTGTTTCTAAGAAAGGCCCAACATGAGTATAAAATAGAACTCGTCCCTTAATTTTTACTATAATTTTGATTTGGTCCTTGAACTAAGAGTCCGTTAATTACGGTCTTTGAATTTGACTCAAAAATGAGGAATTCCTTCTCAAAATGATGCGCAGTCAATTTACAAAATTTTATTTTTATGATCGAAATTGTTAATATTATAAATTATTCTATAAAGATAATATCTGTAAAAAAAATCAATAAAATATGAGATCTAAAGTCATCGAATTGTATAAAAAAAAACTTGTGGATGCATTACGAACTGTTTATCTATTTGTTATAGTTAAATGACTAAATGGCCTTATTTTTAATTGATGTGTTGCATAAATGATCTTTACATATTGTTTTTTAACACTAACGACTCCGATCATACGCACGAAATTCCATAAACTTCTCAAGAAATATTTTGAGGAGGAAAACACCTCCTCATCCTTTGTGTAGCCAAGTAATCCACACCACAAGACATGTCTTAATAGCATACTAGAACCCTTTTTTATAGAGTACAACACAAAGCATACCTGAATACCAAACCCTTATGCTTATCGTCACTAATAGCTTGAAGAGACAAAGTCTCACACTTCCAACCACTGCTGCTTCTAGTACCACTACCAAATCAGTAGGGGGATCTTGAGGTGTATAAGGAACCATTTTTGAGCTCCAATTCATCACCAAATTTTCCATACAATTCGGTGGCCGTTCCCTTCTCACGCACCCTCCACCGGCGCTGTAGCCATCACAATTCTTAGCTTGTGCAATTTCAAAGTCTCGGTTGCCAAGTCTCCCCAGGCTGCTCCTTGATCGAGATCTAGAGCAGTGTAAGTCAAGTAGTCTTCATTCTCATTTGAAACAATGCTAAAATTATACCTCTGCTAGGACTCCTCAAGCAAAATATACTCAAATGTATTAGCTTGTACTACTTGTCAATACACCACTAGTCCAAAAAATCACCTCTCCTTTCTTGATCTTCAATTGGTGTTCATCAGGGTCCCAATCAAACGTGAAGGGCCCGAGCACTGTTGTCTTTAGTTTCCCATGATGAAATCGACCAAACACGGCCATTTGTAAGGTTGAGCACGTCAAAACTTTACTTAGAAAACTCTTCCAAGCGCTTTTCAAATCTTCTTGACAATCAAGAGCTTACGACTACATTTGATAGAAAATGTCAAAAGTGCTTATGGATCATAGAGCACTTTCTAGAGAATGACACGTTGTGTTTCTTTTTCTTCAAGAAGAAAGACTTAAAAGTGATTTTCCAAAAAAAATATTTGTATCTGTTAACCAAACGGAGCCTTCCAAACAAGCTCGCATGGAAATGGAACCACTACTTTTTCATGTTAACCAAACCCTTCAAAAGGATGTGCCACCTGACAGTAATTAGACCTATGAAGTTAAACTATTAAGCATCATGATTACCGGCTCGATTAACTAAAAGAACGTTCCTCATTTGCCTTCTTGCATTCACCAACTCATCTATTAAAATGTTGTAAGACACAAGACACAATCATGATTAACAAACCCCACAGTTGTCAAGTGTGAATAAATGATCAATTTGGCACAAAACTTCCATCAAAGCTCCAACTCAAAACATGTCTAAAACGAAAGCCTCCTCCAAGCAGCAATAGAGAGTGTGCAGGGCATTGTGTTGCAGCAGCTGCCAGCTTAGCATGTCTTCGTCTTGCATGGAGGAAGTAGCGAGCTCTAGTTCCAATAGGTACCCTTCGATATCAAGCCTATCGCATGCCATGGTTCAAGAGAGACTCGACCAGATGATCAGGGAAAGGCAGAAGGGCTCCAGGCACGTTGATCATCGGAGCAGAGAGCAGAGAGCTGGTGTTGATCATGATTTCAAGCAGGAGGAGGGACTAAATTTGTTGCAATGGTTGCAATGGAGAAGTGTTTTTGTGATCCGAGGGAGGATTTCAGGGAGTCCATGGCGGCGATGATAGTGGCAAACCGGATAGAAGAGCCTAAGGATCTTCATAGCCTCTTGAATTATTATGTTTCAATGAATTCGGATGAGTATCGTGGGCTTATACTCGAGGTGTTTCATGAAGTTTGCTCTGACCTTTTCTTATGTAAATTCCATTAACTGATGAGATTATTCTCAATTTCAGACTTTTCTGTTTTGGTCTTTTGTATAAACTCAAATTATTGGAGCAAATTCTAAATATCTAATCCAATCCAAACTTTGGAAAGCGGATTCAAACTTGAATGCAGAGAGGGAAACACACTGCTCTTAGCAATCAAGGCCATAGAATGAGCAGAGTTTTAGACCGTTGGATGACAAAGTGGTTGAGATGGGTTTCAATTATTATTGAGAAATAGTATTGTGATTTTGATTATGATATTATCTCTTAATATATATTTGGATATCTAAACCTAATATTAGGTATATCCAGCTGGTTGTTTTGAAAAGATATGATATGATCCGTCTTCCAAGGATTGCACGAAGATATTCGAATAGGCTCATCATATCAAAGCCCCAGGTGCATGCAATTTCCTACGTGGCTAATTATTATCAAAACCAAGTCCTATCTCTGATATTGAAGTGGGTGGTACAATTCAAAATTCAAAAGTGGCTTGGAATTCATGGACATGTTGGAGTGAATGGGGTTGTAGCACGTGGCTTTATCTTGAGATATGGTGATTATATTTCATCAATTAGAATTACTTTTTAGAGTTTAATTTGGAAGGAACCATCATGCATGTACATGGTCTTCGTCAGGGGAAATGTGCATGATGAATTCAATTGGTGAAGTGATTTGATGGAATTATGATGAGGTAAGAAGCCTAGGTAGGCTAGGCTTTTGGTTATGATGGGATAAGTCTGCCATGGATAGGCTTTTGGATGGGTGATGGGATAGGTTTTTATCTTGTTTGAAAAGTCAGCCATCTAGAGGATAGGCTTTAACCTATGCCACGGATCAACCTTAATTCTACGAGTTTGAGTTTCAGTTGGTTTCTACGAAATTATTAGGCCGTGCCAAGCAAAAAGTATGGATGCTATAAATACAGAGGTAGTGGCAACGAGAAAAGCTCTCTCCAATTCAACACACAAACTGTCCTACGCAAACTGTCGTTCTACGCAAAACCTCTCAACAACCTTGAGATTTTTATTTTCTTTTTCCGCCGACATATCTTCAGTTTGGATAAACAACACTGTGAAGGCAACCGGCGACATCTTCAATTTGGATAAACAACACTGGAGCCGTAGAATCAACCGACCGACCACGAAGCACATGCAGTTTGGATAAACAGCACTGCGTTGAGGCCGACTGATTATCTATCCAAGTCTCGGTCAAGAAGGACTCTCGAGTCTTTATTGGCAGAGGTCGTCTCATTAGCTTTCTCGACGAAGTGAGGTGTTACAGGTTACCCGGCTAGGCATTTTGAACGCCGAGTTGTTTATGATTGGATACTCATAAGTTAGTTTTAGAGTTCGGCATCTTGACGGCCAAACCACATTCACCATCAAGACATATATCTCGTTCGAGTATTTGTGTCTGTATAGTTTGGAGCCGATTCGACGTGCTTATACTTTTACAAATATAATCACAGTGATCGAACCCGGTGCCGACGATTTGAGAACTTCGCAGAACTAGCAGCCTTGTCTTCAGGCTCTAGAACCCGAAGGCCGAGACGTGTTCCTTCCTCAGCCCTAGTCGCAAGATCGAGAACTCAGCAGCGCGCCCAACGCGACGCAACATATTTTACTCCCCTGCCGAGCTCAGCTGACAAGTTGGCACGCCCTGCACGTACCGAATGATATAGTTAGCTCATTAGTTACCACATAGGCTTGGTAGTTTTTAGGGTCAACAATTGGGGAGAAAGAAGAAAAACCCAACTGAAATATTCAAATGGTACCTGCAAATCTAACAATAACTTATGTCACAAAATTGTGAATCTGCACCACACATTTTGCCACGACAAAAAGTTTATGTCATTCAATACGCCCACTCTTGCCCCATATCTACTATTGGAAAAGCCAATAAAGCGAAGTAATGGTGGAAACTGAAGCAGTCCTAATAGGGGGACTAAGAAAAAGGCAATAGGGTTAGTGTGAACTAGAGACTTAGTCCATTTCTTCGCGACACGAATCAAGAGCAAAATGGTGACTGCAAAGGCAAGCATGATGGTTACAATGGAGAATAAGAGTAAGAAGAATGCAGTCATGACCTTGGAGGAAGGTTGCTTATGAAAAGCGGGTATACTCGAGTGGAGAGAATAGGACAGAGAGAACGAAAGCCACAGAAGACAATGAGCAGGCAATGACCACAACGTCCATGCAGGTGAAGCAAAAAGGAGGTTCGTCCTGAAAAAACAGGACGGCCACTTTGTTCATTATCCCCAAGAATGGCGTAGGTGGCTGCAAAGACCACGTTGGCCACTAGCACCGCCACGGTTGAGCATGACTGGGCCGTTTCTTTTATCCATTCTTGCGCCGACTTTAGAAGGTCGTTATGCTCATAGTATAACAGTTCCTCCGCTGCTTGATCCTTCTTGTTGTGGTGCATGTTGTAATGTGGTGGTTATATCTCTGTCATATGATGACACAACATGGTACACATTTATCAAGTCGACCAACATATACTTGGTAACATAAGTATTCGTCTGACAACATAAGTCATGGATCATGTCTTTAGACTTAATTAGTAACATAAGCATTTATCTGACCACATAGGTCTTTTTGTTGAAAATGAATCTCACATTGATGAGAGGAATGACCTTGCATGGGCTTATAAGTAAGTTGGACTACTTCTCATATTGTCAATTGGTTTTATGATAGAACCTCTATTGGAAAATATTAGTATTTAGGTTTACTTTAATGTTTGGTTTTCTGGGCTTAGCCCGTTAGCATTAGGGTTTCGGTTTCTTACCTTTTAGGGTTATGGTTAGTTTATTATAAATAACATGTTTGTTATTCAATTAAGATCAAGTTAGTCACAATGTAATCTCTTAGGGTTGCCATTCCGGCATTCTTGTTTGATATAAATAGTATTTCTAGTTTTGTAATCTGTTTGTTCATTCATCGTGTATGCGCACTCTGATATTCAACTTGGTATTAAAGCATGGTTGATCCTTTGGGGTTAATCTGCTCTTGTTACGTTTGTCTGTTTCTTCTTCGTGTCTTCCCTTATCCATTGTTTGTTCTGTTCAGTTTGTATTCGTCTGTTTCGTTGTTATTTATATAAAAAAAATTGAATTAGATGATCGTGATGAAAGCCTGAAGTTTGTATAGAATCCCTGATCCGAGAACCACAAACTTGGATCGAGTTCATCTTCGCTGCACTTATCCTATCTGGATCTGCAGAACCATCCACCACCGATGCCGTCCAAACAATCTCACCGCCGTTGATTGTGTTTAGTATGCCTGTTATCTAGTCCGTTTAGTGACGGAGTCCATACTCCCAACGTTTGGTTGCTAGAATTTGTTAATTGCTGGAATTGCTTGTTCGCTCGCTCACCTGCTCGCTTGGATTGTTCGTTTGCTCGCTTGAATCGCTTGTCTGTTTGTCCGCGTTGCGGAGCCTGCCTGTCTGTCTGTCCCCCTAACGGAGCCAGTCCGCATCTGCTTGTTTGCAAACCCATGTTGTATACCGCCACGAGTTTGACCCGGGGGGGGGGGGGGTTGGAAAATATTAGTATTTAGGTTTACTTTAATGTTTGGTTTTCTGGGCTTAGCCCGTTAGCATTAGGGTTTCGGTTTCTTACCTTTTAGGGTTAGGGTTAGTTTATTATAAATAGCATGTTTGTTATTCAATTGAGATCAAGTTAGTCACAATGTAGTCTGTTAGGGTTTTGTAGCCGTTCCGGCATTTTTGTTTGATATCAATAGTATTTCTAGTTGTGTAATCCGTTTGTTCGTTCATCGTGTTTGCGCACTCTGATATTCAACTACCTTAACTTTCTTCATGGTATCAGAGCATAGGTTGTCACACGTGTGAAGCCAAATGGTCACACGCGTTCCGCGTCACCCCGTGTTCAAAATTCGCCACACGTGAAATGGCGTGTTGAGAAGGGATTCCACATTGATGTGAGGAGGGACATTGCATGGGCTTATAAATAAATTGGGCTATTCCTCATATTGCCAATTAGTTTTCTGGTGAAACCTCAATTTTCTTCACTTCTATCAAGTCGACAAACTTAATAGTATCGTAAGTATTTGTCTAACAACATAAATCTAGCAATAGAACAATACCATAAACCAGCGTAGCTTTGCTTGCAACTGCATGATATGACCAATTAAATTCTAAGACAATGCTATAGAGTAGAAACTCGTATTTGCAGCCTGGTGCAATATGGTGTTTCCATCGCAGTCGATCCTCTCATTCAGCCTTGACGCATACAGTGTTAAAGATTAACACCAACCCATTAAACTCAGTCGGTACAAAAAAACTACATTGTTCTAGTTCCTACTCTTTGCCCCCTTTCACAAATAATGAAGAGATGAATTGATCAAACATGCATAAGATTTGTCTAGAAGATTCTAGCAAGCAACAATGCAAATGGTAGTGCATGCACATTGAAAATGCTAGTTAATTCTAGTGAATTATCTAAATAAAATATCTTAAGATTATTGTAATGGAATGTTAGTGAAAATTCTAATAAGTAATATAAGTTAGTGGCTGGAAATGCACAAAGCCAAGTGCACCGACTTAGGCTAGATCGGTTATGCCATGTATAAATATAAGTAACCAAGCAAAAAATAAGAAACTAAGAAGAAATTAAGAAAGAGAGTAGAACCAAAAGTAGGCAAGTAGAAGCAGAAATCGTCTTGTAAGTGACTAGTCTTAGTGAGAAGTGTGAGCGGTCTAGAATTTATCTCTAGAAAGTGAGTGTCACATATAGCTTCCAAATCGTGTTATTGATGAGAGTTGTGTTATAATATTTTGTGAGTGTAATACAAGTAATTTGTTTACTTGTTTTGTCTTTCCAACACTTGTGTTAAAGTTGTGTATTTTAATTTTTCTCAACTTACAGTTGGTTTGCTTTTGATAAGCTTAAGAGTCGGTTTCTGACGGTGCTTAATTTCGAAAAGAAAAATGGTGCGTTCGTTATAGTTAACGTGCTTGACTGTCTGAGGATTCTACTCAAGTATCTCCTCCACAACGGGCACAATTCCTGTAATAGTTGCCCGAGGATTCTACGTCGCCCAACAGAGCTATCCCAGGCCACGCGTCACCTTCCTTCTCTTTTCACTACCCTTCTCTAAGTTCAAATCTTATGCCCTCATTAGTTGTCATTAGATTAATTTAAATTTAAGATTTGTATCTTAAATCAATTAAACCAAATTAATCTAACAGTAATCAATGAAGCATCACCCCATCTTATAGGGTGAACAAAAATGCACTCATTATTACAAATATTTTTCTCCTTTTTAGTTGGGATAAATATTGTGAAGTCGCCATGCTGGATGGATGGTCAGACCAACTTCACAAAAGCATTGACCTCGGCTACTGCCAGCGTTAAGGCCAAGTATAATCTCGTAATTATCACTGAGGAGGATGCGAGTGTTGAGAGAAGCAGATTAGTCTAACCAGTTTGATTATGCCTAACTATGATTTTATTTTTTATTTCTTAATTTTACGGGTGGGTGGATTTACTTCTCACACACCTCTTGATAATTTTTGTCCATTGATCTTCTTCAATTCATCCGATTCGACGATCGAAAATTAAAAAAATGTGTAAAAAGTAAAATAGAGTATGTGGATATCACACCCCTAATTTTATTACAAGCGATATCATTATTTTAATTTACGCAAAGAGAAGAGGGTAGAGTTTGAAATTGGATAGAAGAAAAAGATTTTAGGGTAAATTATATAATACCTCCTCAGGTTTGAGGTCTATTATAACCTTATATAATATCTTTAAAATATTTCACTTTCATATCTCACGTACAATGTTATTTCAAAATAATACATCCGTTAGATTTTTCATCCATTGGTCTGTTAAATGCTGACATGGCTGCCACATTTGTGCTGATGTGGCTAGTACGTAGCAAAAAAATAATTTTTTATACATTAAAAATATTATTATATTAACCCCATTTAAAAAATAAAAAAAATAAAAAAATAAAAAAATAAAAACAAGAAAAACCCAAACCCAGAAATCCTTCCCCGCAACCCCACATCCCAACCCCACCCCCTTACCCATCTCTTCCTTCCCGTCCGTCCATCCCCTCCACCCCTCCACCCGAGCACCCCTCAGCGCGGGTCCCACCTCGACCTCTCTCTCCTCTGTAAAATGTGGAATTTGAGATGCGGGTGTGGTTTTTGAGGTCTAGTGCCTCGCCTACACCGTGGTGGGGGATCACCACAGCCATCATCTTCGTCGCCATCACCAACCGTCACACAGCCATCACCACCACTATAGCATCCTTGAGTCGCTCACCGCCATGGTGGTCCCGTCGTTCAGCACCGCCTCGTACACCGCCCCCAGGCCCTCTTTCCCCGACATCTCCGCCAACGCCCACATCAAGTCCTCCAGCTTAAGCTGCTGCCTCCAGTAAAAAACACCAACTTGCTTCTGTCGGTCGGAGGCGGTAAAGAAGTGGGAGGCGAAGAGGGTCTGTCTGTGTAGCACCAGTAAGACGATGCGAGGGGTGGAAGCCATATGAAGGTAAACCCTAGAAATTGCAGAGAACGTGGGAAAGATGATTTCTTTCTTCCGTTTTCAAAATTGGGAAAATATTGAATCTTTGCTGTAGTGGAATCAAAGCTCGACGACCCAGATGAAGGCAATTCAAATCTCGAAAATTCAAAACGTCGATTGGGATTGGAAGCCGTGGTGGGGGATCCCTGAAATTGGGGGTCTCTCTTCATTCCCGTCCGTCCATCCCTAGCACCACGACCAAACCACCCCCGAAACCCTTGGCGCAAAGAAAAACGTCCACAGCTTCCATCTCTCAGTCGGCATAGCCCCCATCTACGATCAACCATGGGCAAAGTTCACGAATCGTTTGCACATGCCTTCATCCCTTCACTCAAGGACCTACAAACAGATCTCGACCCACCGCCGCACTACGAATCTGTTCTGAACCACCACCACGATATTAGGCTCGATGAACCACAAAGACCTACCATTTGATCGCCATGATGACCTCTCTGCAATCTGTTTGAACCACCGCGCCCTACGGGGACGACCTGCTTGCCTCGAGCGAAGAGGCAATGCTGTTTTAGGTTTAAGTTTTTCGTTTTTTTTTTTTTTTTTTTTTTTTTAATTTTATTTTTAATAGGGTTAATATTATAATATTTTTAATGTATATAAATAAATAAAAATATTGTCATGTGGCAGTCATATCAGCACAATACGGCAGCCACGTCAGCATTTAACAGACCAATTGATGGAAAATATAATGGATGTATTATTTTGAAATCAATTAGTACATGAGGTATGAAAGTGAAATATTTTAAAGATGTTGTATGAGGTTGTAATAGATCTCAAACCTAAGAGGGTATTATGTAATTTACCCAAGATTTTATCTACTAAAATAATCCATCACTTAATTAAGGATGAAACATAAACACAAATGATGATTACAAATCAATAAAAGCACGCAAGAGACATAATATTTAGCACACAATTTGTTACAAGCCTTTATTCTTCACTTATTGCCCATACCTGTGAATGAAGACACAATAACTGTTACAAGTTACAATCCGTTCATAATTTTACCTTTTTTCAAAAAAAGAAAAAAAAAGTGAAACGTTCAAAATGTTTTTAAGAGGGTATGTGTCAATTTTCATTGACTTACTGATCGGGGCACGTATGACATATTAATTATTATATTCTGATAGTACTCGTTATTATGAACGAATGAGTACAAGTGTAATGAAAATTAAAACTAAAAGAAAGATTTTACGAAACACGTATCAATCATTTTATTTAAAGTAGAGGAAAAGTAATACTGTCGCTTACACCTCCAAAGGAAAAGGATATGGATAACTAAGGGTAATTAAGACTTTTTGTCTGGGTTTTTGGTAGAATCATAAGAAGTTAGAAACTTTGGCTAAAACTTCCCCAAACATAATAGCACTAGATAATGATAGAATAAAATAATAAAAAAAGAAGAAGAGAGGAGGGGTGGAGAAGCATCGTGATTTCGCCGGGAAAAAGGAGGGGGGAAGGAAGCCTTTTCTTCTTCTTTCTTCCTCCTTTACTCATTTCACCCCTTTCACACTATTTTCATCATAATTTTCTCATACGATAACGAAATCACACGAGGTCGGAAGCTATAGTTTCGTAGCGAAGCCGTCTTCTATCTCATACCATACCCACCCTTTGAAAACCATTGTATAAAGACAACGAGGTCCAAACATTTTGACGTTTTCCGGCGACTTTTCTCTGATTTCGGCCAATCCCGCTGGAATCTGGCCTCAATGATTCTGCCGTCGTGGGCTCTCCTCTAGCGTAAGTATTTTCCCAAGGTTTTAACTTTTAATTTTGGGATCAATTCATGATTTCGAATTTTAATTCGATATTCTGTATGCGTATTTGAGATGATGCATATAGGGAAGAACCTTGAAATCCTAACCTCATTTCGGTTCTTTTTAGAAGTTTAAGGATTGGGTTTGTGTTATAAGCATTAATGTTATTCCATAATCGAGGCCAGAGGCCAGGTACATTTGAATATTTTGTGTGCCATATTTGTCCTACCCTTTATGCACTGGAAAGAACGTAACATTGCTGAATTTGTATGTGTTGCAGCCTAGGTTTGTGCACTTAATTAGAGTTCTAAAACTACTGAGTGGTTCTATATTTTTCCCATGGCATTGCCAGAGTTCCTTGATTAAGGTTAATGGATTATCAAACAGTATACCGATTCTCTAATTGAATACATTACTATGTTTCTGAGTTCAAGACCAATTTAATATGGCGGGTCGGGTTCTTTGTTGTTTGTTTGGCATGCTTATTTGATTAACTAGTGCAAATATATGCTATCAAATTTGGTGAAGTTATAAATATACTGGATTCAATGTGAGGTGGTTGTTTTCAAACTATTACTTGCAAAGAGAAAATATAGGCAGCTAGTTTTATATGCCTATGTATCAAATTATATACATATCTTCCTCACTCATTTTCATTATATACTCCAACTGGATTAGTTCTAACGAACCGTTCTATTTGCTACAACTAGTCTAGCTAGTTATTATCAGCTTATAGTTATATTGTTGCTTTTATATGTACTATTGGCTTTATATTTTAGCATACAAGTTGAAAGGGGTATGCTTATTGTAGTTGACTATAATTATATCTAAAGTTATTGGTTAGTAAGGTTATGGCTGGTATAGATATCAGTAGTTGACAGATCCAATTTGGTGTGATTACTATTCGATTATGTTTGATCGGTTTCATAAGTAACTGTTATTCGCCTGGCTTGGCTCAGCTTGATGCAGCTCTACTTTATGTTGATTGGATTATTCTTGCTTATTCTTCGCTTTCGACTTTTTGGTATCCTTTTTTCCTACGCAGAAATAAATGTAGACGGGAAAAAAAATTCCTTATCAAGCTAGAAGCAAACTGAAGGTATACCTATTATTCCCGTAAACAAAGGAGCTCCAGCGGGGGGAATTCCTCACATACGGGAACGGGAAACAGAAGCGCGCTGCGGGTCCGGTTAAGTAAGAAAACCTCTTTTACTACCTCTTATAAAGAGATCCGAGGTTGGCTAACCCTTTTCTCAACGTCGAAGTAAAAAGAAGGTGCATACGTGTCTAGTCTAGCCTAACAAAACCGAACCCGACTAGCTATTTAGTTAAAAACTGCAATCGCTTATGCTTGTATGTAAGTACTTCACGTTTATACGTATCATGTTGTTTGCTTAAAGGATACAATGGATGTCTATTAAGTGTAAATGTCTATATGCATGCATATACTGAAACCAAAATCAAGTTGATGAGACGTTTTGAAGCTATATGTATATATGTCTCATATGCCTAGACAAGCTATACAAAGAAAGTATACCGTTTATATTAGTTATTCTGATTACATGGATGTAGTAATGACTTGCAATGGTGATAGGAGTTTATTGAAATGGTGAACTACGAATGGCTTGATCCCGTCTTAGAGTACGTAGGCAGTCTAACACAGAGGTTAGATGCAGCCATATGATAAAACTAATTACTATACCTTTGACACAATGATTTGTGTTTTGATCATATCTCAGAGGCGGGGCATGAAAGGAGAAAAGGTATGTGGAGACATCACGTGTCGATCCTGGACATATCTCGGGAACGGGGCGTGACAATAACATTGTTAAAATAGGGGAGGAAATAAGAAAAATCCAAAATATACAAATGAGAACAATGAATAAGTACTGGTGTTGCAAGATGGTGAATCTACAACGCATATTGTGCTGTGACGAAAAGTTATGTGATTCAATATGCCTTATTCTAGCGCCAAATTGATCTCTTCTTGTGCAAGCCAAGAATGCGGCCTAAGGGTTTGAAAAAGCAGGCATCAATTTTCTGAAACATGACTTTGAAACATTGATACATGGGAAACTGAAGCAGGCCGAATAGAGGGACCGGGAAAAAGGCAATAGGGTAAAGTAGAGACATGGTCCATTTCTTCTTCACGCGAATCAAGAGCAAAATAGTGGCAGCGAAGGCGAGCATGGTGGTTGCCATGGAAAAGAAGAGCAAGATGAATCCCAGCATGACCTTGTGAGGAATGCTTTTAACAAAATATGGGTACTCGAGAGGGGAGGAGAGGACCGAGAGAAAGAATGCCACAGAAGATAATGAGCAGGCGATGGCCACAACGTCCATGCAGGTGAAGAGCAAAAAAAGAGGATTGTCTTGGAAAACAGGACGGCCACTTTTGTCGTTAAAACCCCCAGGAATGGCGTAGGCGGCTGCAAAGACCACAGTGGCCACTAGCACCGCCACGGTTGAGCATGATTGAGCCGTTTCTTTTACCCATTCTTGTGCGGACTTCAGAAGCTCGTCATGCCCAGCGTTGAACAACTCCTCCGCGGTCTGATCGTTGTCGTTGTGGTGCATGATGTAATGAGGGGGTAGCATCTGTTTTATATGCTGATACAAACACACGTACAAATTTATCGAGTCAGCGTATGGATTTTTGTAATAAAAGTATTTGTCTAACAACATAAGTATTTTATAAGGTCGGTAGACTTAATCAGTAATACAAATATTTGTGTAACGACATAAGTCTAGCAAGAGAACATTACCAGCATCCAGCGCAGCTCTTCTTGCAATTGCATTGCAGGGCCTATTAGTTTCTGAGACAATGCTATCGAGTAGTAAGTCCTATCTGCAGCCTGGTGCAATATGGTGTTTCCCTTGTGGTCTATCCTCTTTTTCAGCTTCGACATCAGAGTTGGTTTGCTTTGGATAAGATCAAGGATCTCTTTCTGACGGTGCTTAATGGCCAGATGCAAAATGTTGCGTTCGTTTTCGTTAACTTGCTCGACTGCCTGAGGACACTGTTCAAGTATCTCCTGCACAATGGGTAAAAATCCTGTGATAGTTGCTATAAGCAATGGTGTAGTGTTGTAAACTTCATTCCTCGCCTCCTTTTTCAATTTGGTTACTTCCTTATCTTTTTCACATCTATCCGATTCGGTTTTGTCACCTCCGTCATCACCATTTGTCGTATCCGATTTGGTCCCTAGAGAAATGGTCCTGATTTTTGTATTCTTGTTAGTAATCAACCAATAAGGGTCGTCCAACTTGACGAGCAATCCGATGAGTTTCTTCAGTGATTTTTTGTTTTTCTTCTCCTTCCATATCATGTAGATTATCTCACCAAGCGGGCCTCCAGTTCCTGTCCATCAAATAATCAAGCATATGTATACATTAATTAACGTATCACCGGGAGATGTTATCGGCACTCTAAAGAAGTTATCATACACTTTTCATCTTCTCATGTAATCATAAGGAATGAGTAATTAATGTGTTTTTAAGAGTTCTAATAACGAGAGTTCGCCTGGATGAAAATGCCCCGAGGTAAAGGCAGAAAGTAACAAACCTTTAGCAAAGGAGTCCAATACTGAATAGTACCCCTTCATAACAACTGCAAAACATTTATGCATGCAACTTGGTTAGGAACATTGAAAAAATCCAATCGAAGAAACGCTTAATGCTCTTGGTGGCCGTTTAATTGTTCGATCAATTAATTGGATTACAATTTTGATTACCTGCAAGCTTGTTCCGAAAGATGGATTGACGGGGATGGTTGCTATCCATGCTGCTCTCCACATCATCCTTCTGATTTGGTGTGACCACATCTCCTCCATCAGGAAGGCCTGCATGTATAACGACATTAAGTATGAGATTACTGCACCATTAAAAAAAAAAAATGCTTGCACCTGTGTATGTATAGTATGCGTACGTGCGCACACATATAACAGTTTGCAGAGTAATGGCACGTACAATTATAAATTAGCATCTTCCATTTGATTTTTTCAAAATGTGGCACAAAGGCAGTTGGCATTTGGGCTAGCAACTGAAGGCTTGTCAAATTTTTATCTTCCCTTAGGGACGCTAGATATGGGTACTTGTCCAGTAACCAAAGAGCAATCTCTGCATTGTGGAAGACAAAAGAGCAAAAGCTATTAATCTGCACTACAAATAATTGTGTGCATTTTCTCAGGGAGAGAGAGAGAGTGACCGAAATGTTGTGCAATGACTGCCATATGCAGAATGGACTTTCTGTCATCTCTGTGGAAGTGCTTCCGAGGATTGTCCCCCGGCAGTTTGCTGGCATAAAACTTGACCAAGTCAGTGTGACCGAGAGCAGCCGCCCTGAAGAGCGGAGTTTCTCCTAAATAGTTCCGAGTCTCCAGCAGCTGCACCTTAGAATTCTCTAAATCCCGAACCTCACGCAGCTTCATATTGCAGTCTTTATCTGTACTACCACTGATGGTGACTACCTCTCCAGGATCGTTGAAGTTGCTCAACAAGTACTTTGCCGCTTTCTCATTGCCGGACACACTCACCTCATGGAGAGTATTGTTTCCGTAGCTATTCGGAAGCCTCAGAGCGCATCTCACGTCATGGTTGGTTGAATTCCCGAGTATATTGATAAACATTTGGAGGACTTCTGTGCCTTGTGATTTGCTGCTGCGAGAAGCCGCAAGGTGAAGTGCAGTGTCCCCCTCCACTGTCATATTATAGAGCAGTTTTTCCGCATTCCCCTCGAAGTATTTCGTCACGTCTTCCCATTTCTCCTCCATGGCACTTTCATAGGGACTTTTCAAGTCTTTCATCTGCCTTAACCTATCGTCTCTCTCTTTCTGATCCGGCTGGACCACGTTTTGATCCGGCTGAACCGTTAGCGTTTTCCAGTACTCCATTTGTAGTGTACTAGATAGGTTGGGGCTTGTAATGTGGCAGTTATTGCTTTGATTTATAGGCTAGCTGCTACTGGTGCTACTATATGCTTTACTTAATTAAGTAACAAAGAATGTTGAATAATAAAGCATAAAGGTTTGGCGGCGTGTAATGTCAATGTGGTTTTCGCTTTGATTTACAGGCTCGGCTAGCTGCTCCTACTGCAGCTTCAATGTAATTAATATATGCTTTGCTTTGCAATGGATTATTTAGATATAGACACTTGCAACTCTTATTTTTTAGACAAAAACCTACCCAATTATAAACATTCAAATAAAACCCAAATTTAAAAAAGACTCCCAAATAGAAAAGTAATTGATCTATTATTACAAAATATTTACAACTTGTACCACAATACACAAAATATATCAATAAATGTTATTACTCACCTTAATTACAATGAACAAATTGCACATATTATTACACCTAACATATATATACACATTCAAATGTATATAGTACTACCATAATTAAGCTCGATATATATATATATATATATGTGTGTGTGTGTGTGTGTGTGTGTGTGTGTGTAGTTTACCTATATATAGTACTACTATACGTTCAAATGTGTATATGTATATATATATATGTATATATATATGTATATATATGTATATGTATGTATGTGTATGTATGTATGTATATGTATGTATGTATGTATGTATGTATGCACACTACATATATGTTCAAACATATTATACTAATTAATCTACCTATATGTGAATTTATGATGAGCAAATAACCTTTTTTTTATTTTTTTTTATTTTTATTTTTATGTAGGTATTTTATTTTGTATCTATCATCACATTTTATTATTATATGTATAAATAATAGGTAAACTAGTATTGAATAAAATAATAATATTTTTTATGTAGGTAAATTATTCTGCATATATTGTATTTGCTTTATTATGTTGGTAAATTATTTTGCACACATTGTGTTTGCTTTATTATGTAGGTAAATTATTTTGTATGTATTTTGCATATATGAGGTTTGCTTTATTATGTAGGTAAATTATTTTGAATGTATTTTACATATAGTGGGTGAATTATTTTGCTTTTTTTTAAGCAATCTAACATTTTAAAATGAGTAAATTGTAGCTATGGTCCCTTAACTTTAACTCAATTGGAGCAATGGTCCCTCAACTAAAAATCCATTACCATTGGTCCCTCAACTTATCAAAACGTGCAGATATGGTCTCTCAACTAAAAATTCATTACCATTGGTCCCTCAACTTTAATTCAACTTGAGAAATGGTCACTTAACTTTAATCCAATTGTAGCAATGGTCCTTCCAATATAACTCATTTTGACAAAAAATTTGACATAATTGACGAAAAGAACCATAATTATACACTTTGATGAGTTGAGGGATCCTAATTGTATAAATGGTCATTCCAACATAGCTTATTTTGACAAAATTTTGACAAAATTGATGAGGACTATAACTACACATTTTGATAAGTTGAGGGACCAATGGTAATGGATTTTTAGTTGAGGGACCATTGCTCCAATTTGATTAAAGTTGAGGGACCATTCGTACAATTTACTCTTTTAAAATTCGAATAGTAGGTGCACTGAATCAAATAACATTTTTTTTGTAGGTAAATTATTTTGCATGAACTTTTATGTATATCAGGCATTATATATATATATATATGTGTGTGTGTGTGTGTGTGTGTGTGTGTGTGTGTGTGAAATAATTTACCTACATTTGTATGTAAATATAATTTTATTGACTTAACTAAGCATGTATTATTACATATTAGGCATGTTTTATTGTTATTATATATTAGGCAATAAATTCATTATTATTGTGATTTTTGTAAAACCATTAATTCTCTCTTATAATCATGATGGAATTAATTGTGTACATCAAACATTCAAATAGCCACTTAGTACTACGATGTAGTGGTACTCCTCTTCACTTGTAAGTCAGAGGTCTTAGGTTTGATTTTCGCCAAAGATGAGTTTGAACCACATTATTGCTAACCCATTGTGAGGCTAAGCCCAACCCCCTCCCCTTAGTGTAGATAATATCGTTTGTGCAAAAAAAAATAAAAAATAAAAAATCAAATATGGGTATTTTAGGCATCAAAAAATTTTGTATGGGTAAAGTCAAATACAATTAATGAATTTGATGATGTAGAGTTCAGTCAATGGGTTTTATTCGTGTATAAAACTTGTGTCGGATTTTATGTAGAGAAAATTAAGTTTCAAGGATTAAAGTCATATTTTCAGTTAGGGAATTGTTATTAGCACTCCAAATTTCTCATTTTACACTCCGAACTTTCTATATTTAAAAAGAAAAATACATTTGTGAAGAATGTAGAATGAAATTTTTGCAGTTCCAATAACATTTTCCTTCAGTTAATGGATTAATTAACAAAGAATGTTGGAAATCATAAAGCGTAAAACGACCGAATATTTAAAGGTTAATTACCATTTTCTAGCACCCCCTTTAAATATGCTTTATCCGCACAAGCATCTACCTTTGCAAAGCATGCAACACATGCCTCGATTAATTAATTAATTAATTAATTTTTTTTAAATTTGAGGGATATAGTAGTATAATATATGACTAGTTTGGTATTGTTGTATTTTTTTTTTAAGAAAAAAAAGGTTTTTGCTGTGCTTTGAGAATAAACAGCTGTAAAATAAAGTTGATGTGTGTTTGGTAAACTTTCTATTTTATTTATGTAAAAGTGCTTTTAATAAAAAAAAAACAGTGACCAAGTGTTTGGTAACTTTTATATAAACTGTTATGAATACGTTAAATGACTAAAAAATATATAGTAATTAATATGATACAATAATTGTTAAAGACAATAATGTAAGGGCAAAGATTGTAACTTTGTAAAATATGTGAGGGTATACTTGTTATTTGAAAATTTCATTAAATAGGCATCGATTACTATGCTTTGAATAAAAAACACCTGTTTTAGAAGCATAGTAGACTCTGCTTTTGATTTTCTATGTTAATCTACCGTTATTGACAGTAGTTTTATTTATTTTTTTAAATTGTTTTTTGGTTTTACAAAACACAATTGATGTTCTGGATTTTTCAATAAACTTTTTTTTGTTTTTTATTTTTAAAAGCACCACAATCTCAAACCAATCCATAAACTAAATGGAAACATCTGACAGAATGTAACAAAAGTGTGTGTTTATTATTTTCTATGTAGAAAATTACCTCTCATGTCCTTGAACAGGTACATACATATATAAAACACAAGATACAAGTTGCTCTGGTGAGCTTTGTTCAGTGACTCAGGAGGGGCTGCGGCCTTCCGTGAGTAGCACGAATATGCTGCCGTTGTCTCTCCTCGTAATCTGGAGCTCTCCGTCGAGGTACAGTGTTAGCAACCACGACTCGGCATTGCCCCTCGGGATGGGTAAACCTTTGAAGGGTGTGAGGCTGCCGTCATCAGCTGTGTAAATATCTTCGTCTGATTTTCTGCATAATTGGACAAGGCAACTTGCAGCACTATACAAGTTCAGAGGAATGGAATCCCTCCACTCAAGAAATTGGAGAATGGAATCCCTCCACTCAAGAAATTGGAGAATGGAATCCCTCCACTCAAAGAATTGGAGAATGGAATCCCTCCACTCAAAGGAATTGGAGATAATCGAATTGATTCAATCTAAAACTTAAGGACACTTTAGCAAAAGCAGTACGTGCTTAAACCATAATAGCCCTTCAATCAATAGGCGCTTGGTCATGCTTGGAATTGTTTCACTAAAAAGAACTTAATCTCATAATAAAAAAAAATTTCGCACATCAGGTGCTGCATCCTTTGTTAGTGTTTGTGTATTTCAATGGAGGTTTTCTGCAACCTTCGAAAATGGCAGAGAATAAAGAGAGAATTTCAGAGAGAAGATAATGGAATATATTTCTAATATTTTTCACACCCAAACATGTGTGTGTTTGTTACCGTTATACATGGAAAGGAAGGGAGATCCTTCACTCACCAAACCAAGATACAATCTCAACCCTTAATTGCTATCACCCTATGAGATGATGCCACTTGTCTTAATCTATTACTTAAGCTAGATACAAGATTGTGCTGTCATATGGACTATGATCCAATGGCTCAGATTCAAACTAAAAAACAGAAGCATTTAAATTGATATTTGCCGTCAACCTTCAGCTGAAGGGTTACACACCAACATCCTTATCATTCATTACGCCAGAGACCAATCTTTTAGTACGATCGAGCTTGTAAGATAAAACTGGTTTTAACAGTACAAACTACCTCGAAAGGCAATTAACCAACCGTCCCATTGCACGCTTCAGGAACCATGCATTGCCCTCTAAGAGGTGATTGCAGTGTAAACAAATACACACACAGATAACAGGACACTAGACAAGACAATAGATATCAAATATTTACATACATGTTTTAGACTTGTATGGTTATAAAAAGCACACATATATAGATTCTGTATGCCTTACCTGCAATTCTTCGTACAACAGTCTCCAGAGAAGAATCCACACAGCAAGTCGCGCGCACAAACCTTGTATTAGTATTAAAAGATATTACATGCAGCTCAGATAATCCGTATATAAGCCTTTTGATAATAACTAATAGAATTTTTACTACCTGCAAAAATCGGGTAAAAAACATCTAAAAAAATACTTGCAAGAGAACAAGATAATTGTAGTATAGATTGCTCAAGTAAAGTCGTTTTCCACAATAATTGATATAAATAACTTGTATTTAAAATCAAATCTTAATTAACTATTCAACACAAGATTTTAAAAAGATCGAAATTGTGAATCAAAATAACAAGAACATAAAATAAAATTAAAAACAACTATATTAACAATGATTGAAATAGGCAACAAGTAAACAAACTGGTTCCGGAAAATCAAATGTAAAGGGCACTAGAGCTTAGCCGCATGTTAATAATCCAATGTGGTTTTACTCATTACTTGTGAGTTAACAATCATATGCAATTCGTTTGTAATATTAAGATTAAAAATCACCATCTTGACCAACTTAACCCAATTAAGCCCATAGCATCAAACTGGTAGCACTATGCAATCAACCTTCTTTTATTCGCCACGATCAAACGGCTTAAAAAGAAAATTTGAAATTTTAATACAATTATCTCTCATGAATCCACTATAATTGAAATTACTTTGTTTGATTAGTTTTAGTTGTTTGAGCTTAAAAATACTAATAACTTGGACTATTTTATTATTTTTAATTGTTATAGCCCACCCAATAAGTAAAAGTTGGATTTGAATCTCATCCGGATTCAAATTGTGGGGATCTTAGGAATCTTCACATCGTAGCCGTTTATCATACATCATGCGATCAGAAATTATTTTAAATATATTTATTTAAAATTAAACATAAATAATATCTAACAAATACTGACTGCATAATGTACGATGAACGGTCATGATGTGAGGATACTTAGGATTCCCGTAAAGAAGATCATTAGATCCCCACAAAGAGGCCGGGGATCTGCTGTTCCCAAATTTGTGTCTCGTTCATATCTCCTCTTTAATTTTTGAACACGTGTCATATGCCTTAACTCAAAGTTAACAGTGTTAACTTTTCTAATTCATTAAAGAAAATTAAAATAACAAACACAACAAAACTCAACACTGGAAGTATTGAGTCGAAGCCGACGACAATTCTCACCGTCCTTGAAGCTTCTTTCCGCTCTCTCTTTCTATCTCTCACCAGCGAAGCAGCGTAGGAGGATTGATAACTAAATGGGTAGCTGGAAAACATCAAAACAACCCATCAAAAATTACAGAAACCCCAATTTCTAACCAAAACCAAAATTAAAATTCAAACTTCTCTAACTTCACCAATTGATAACTAAATGGGTAGCATGAACACATCAAAACAAGCAAATTGGTATTAATCCCAAAAAAATTACAGAAAACCCATCATCTAAACTCACCAAACCAAATTAAAAATCCAAACTTTTCAAGTCTACCAATCGAAAACCAAACGGGCGGCTGGAAAGCAAATGGGTATTGAAATTCCAGCAACAAACAACAAATGAAGAAGAAGTTTCAAAATTGACCTGCAGTGAAAGGTTGGTGAAACTAAATCCTGAAGCTAAAGAAATGTCAATTCGCCGAAAAGCTGCGAGAGGGTTTCGAAGGAAGTCCGGGATCGGGTTTTGTTGGGGCGTGCGTGCAAGCGGGTTTACCGGAGGGGATATGTTGCAGACGGGAGGAGAGGAGGAGGCGATGGGCTCTGGCCTTCACTTTCGTCCCCAGAAAATGGCCGCATATCTCTTAATGAATTGGAAAAGTTAACACTGTTAACTTTGAGTTAAGGCATAAGACACGTGTTTAAAAATTAAAGAAGAGATATAGACGAGACACAAATTTGAGGACAGCAGATACCTAGCCCCACAAAGAGGATCCTCGTCCATAAAAGTTCTAAATACTGAGATTACTTTTAGAAAGAAAAAAAAAGACTTAATAAATATTAAATAAATTATTTACTTTAGTAAAAGTTTTGAACACGTTTCCTAGGTTTCCTAGGAGCAGTCTGTAGGTTTTAATATTTTATTATTTTAGGTTTCATAAGGAGTAGTCACACACGGTTTTAGGTTTATAGGTGTAATTATTAATTTTTATTATTTTATTTATTTTAATGAGTACTTACACGTTTCTTAAGATTGTATTTTCGGTTTTTTAAGGCTATAACAGTAGCCGATTTTTTCACTTTTCAAAAAGCTTTCGTATATAATTCACATAGACCGAGCCTACAATTGTGAAAGTTTATTGATTTTTCTCATCAATAGGTAAGTTTTTTATTATTATATTCTTAATTCTTGATGAATTTATTTGCTTATTGTTTGAATTTTAAAAGTTTGTACTTTTTGAAAAGTCAAAAGTTCAATTTCAAATTTAATATATTTTTTCTGATAAATTTCTTAGAAATATAATATATTATATAAACTTGTATTATTGTTGTTCAATTTGTTAGGTCAACGCTCAAACAAGAGGTTAAGAACTATCGATTCATTCTTTAGAAAAAGAGT
This sequence comes from Heteromeles arbutifolia, assembly GCA_024362995.1. NCBI lineage: Eukaryota > Viridiplantae > Streptophyta > Magnoliopsida > Rosales > Rosaceae > Heteromeles > Heteromeles arbutifolia. Next base: position 9,563,607 of record JANCRC010000002.1, on the reverse strand, counting down.
TGATGGTGATAAATTAAAGAGTAATATACCTTTTGCATTTAATGATAACGCACCAATATCAAATGAGCAGCCTCATGATCCTCACTAGACATCTAACATAATTGAACCTCAAGAAAAAGTTTTTGATGATGCTTATTTGGAACGAGACTTGAGGAAACAGATTCAAATACATGAATATCCTATTAATCAACAAGATGAAGTTCGACGTGCTTATATCAAAGTTGGGCCTTACTGACCGAAACTTCTTAAGTATCCTAGGGCTCGGTTTGGATCACAATATTGTCGATTTCGGTATTCTTGGTTTTCACAATTTCCATGGTTAGATTATAAAGAATGATAGATCTTCTGCAAAGTCTTTGCATGGGGGAGTTATTGGTGATTATAATGCAATCAGATCTTTTGAATTTACTTTCATCTTGCACCTATTGCAAAAGATCATGGGAATCACTGATATCCTTTGTCGTGAACTGCAAAATAGGTCACAAGACATTTTGAATGCTATGAACCTAGTCACTACTACAAAAGATGTCCTTCAGGAATTGTGATTAGATAGTTGGGCTACCTTTATTGATAAAGTGAGTTCATTTTGCTAGAACTATGACGTTGATATGCCCAATATGAATGCTCAATACAAAGTAGAAACTAGTCGTTCTTGTCAACAAACAGATCATATTACATTTGAGCATCATTATCGCATTGATATCTTCAATAATGCGGTAGATTTCCAATTGGTTGAGCTAAATAACAGGTTTAGTGAGGAGGCAATGGAACTTCTTATTCTCAGTTTAGTTTTAGAACCAAGAGATGCTTTTAAGGCGTTTAACATTGATCACATTTGCAAATAACTAATTAATTCCAAATATTTATTTATTTATTTATTATATTGGTCCTCTGTCTTTGTCTCTCTCTTATGTCTGCTTCTTCACTGATTTTTGATTTGAATGGGTGCTGTGCTACTGGAGACGAGGGAAGGAGATTAAGGGGGTGTTGTGACACCGGAGACGAGGAAAGGAGATAAGGAAGGCGCTGGGTGCTGTGCAACCGGAGACGAGGGAAGGAGATAAGGAAGGAGATAAGGGGTGCTGTGCTACCAGAGAAGAGGGAAGGAGATAAGGGTATATTGGGTAGAAAAATCTGATTCCGGGTTGAGACTTTCTTCCGGAATCCAAATACCACCTATTGGTTGGTAATCCAATTCCATGCAAATCAGGGATCTGATTCCCTATTTTTAGTGGGTCCCACATACAATTTCATTCCCCCTATGTTAGTAAACACATGAATCACTTGGAATGAATGCAATTCCCATTCCTCTCACTCCATTCCCCTTACATAAACACGCCCCTGAGGAGTTGAGAGTGTCTCCTACTGGTTTCAGTGTGTTCCTTGCACTTGCAGCACCGTGACAAGTCCATAGTAAGCATGCAAAAATGATTAAGTTGATTACTGCCATGATTAATTAATGACCATAACATGAAGTTTAATTTCTCCAGATGATGAGGAAGAAAGACATGAAATCCATCACCAGAACATGATTAAGAATTTAATTATTAAGCGACGCGTCTTAGTTAAACCATTACAATCTCTGTACAAGGGATTTATAAATTTACAAAGGGAATAAAGTAATAATTACAAGTTTTATGCAAAGTGCCCCTTTATTACAATGGTGAAAATGTGTTGAGTTTTTGTATGATGGTGTGGGTTTGAACTTCGTCGGAGACTAATCTAACATCTAATTTAATAAAATCTATTTTTTGACAAAAAAAATAATAATTACAAGTTTTACTAAAAATTTACCGGAAGACTTTGATCGCCCATTTGTATGCTGACAACAGTGAACGGATTCACAACCTCTCTCCCACGCAAATCACATCATCCAATTTTATTTTTCTTACAACAAATCACGTATCTGTCATATGCAAGACTTTTTTTGTTTAACGTGAGAAATAAGACTTTTTTTTTTTTTTTTAAGGAATATGGAGAGTGAAATTGCAACGGAAACATTCTAGATCTTTGACCTAATATAGAGTTTGGTTTCATGACAGACTTCCTGGATCAAACACACCCTAAAAAAATATATAAAAAATCAATAAGGTCATGTGACATGACATCATATTTTAATAGGAAAGGTAAAAACAGTCTAGTTTCAGTACTAGGAAGATTCACTCGAACAAATTCTAGGAAACTATGACTCAAACAAAATTCTAGGCCTTCAGTATTTGTGACAAATGATAAGCGTTTAAGATATATTCTTTATAATATTGGAGAAATCAAATGGTTGATCTATAACTCGCAAAGTGGTTGTAGCTCAAGTAATTTTACTCACCAATTTTATATAAAACATAAAATAAAAACAAATCCTAATTTACATAGTAATTTTTTTTTTATAGCTAGGGACAACTTCGACTATGGTAATGCAATTAATATACACTAGTTTTGGATGGAGAAGTTTCAAGATTGAGCATGGGATGGGGAGGGGCGAGAGTGACACACCCCGACTGAACATCGGGACGTGCTGGCCGTCACGTGAGCGTGACAAGGCCATGTGCGCAATACGGAAGAATAAATATAAATAATAAACGCTAAGGTAACTATAATAGTGCTACAGGCACATAAAAGAGTAAGACAGTTAATATCATGATACACAGAGCTCGAGCATCCTAGGTGCAGTCCAAAGGACATAAACGAGAAAATAAAAATATTTACATGGGTGGTGTGCTGTCAGATATGCCTTTGCTGCCTCAATTGCCACCAAAACTATCTAGTACCTGGAGGGGCGCAAAACAAAAGTGTGAGTAGGCAAAAACAAAGCTTTATCAAAACCATTTCGATATGAAAGTTGTAACCCCTCTCTGTAAAACAAGTATACTTCCCAGAAAATATATATACGTACTAATATAGAAAACCTTTAATCAATCAATCTCATCAAATAAGCAATGCCATGTCCGAATGAACCATAACCAATAATCAGCATATACCAAATACCATCAACTAATCAGGTGATATCTCATCTCAAATCATGCCGGCAATATATATGTAATAGTCAACCGGAGTCACCTCTAGTGACCTGTACGGCTGAATCTATGGCTCCTCAATCAAATCATCAATCCATCTCATAATCAATCATCAATAATCAATAATCAGTAATCAGTAACCTGCACCCATGACGGAACCACCTAACGTGGTCTGTACGTCAAGCTGGGTAAATACGCTCTGTGCTACGATCACGTGAAGGCTGGCGACGAATCGCAAGTCACCTACGAGTCGGAACCACCTAATGTGGTCTGTACGACAGGCTGGCACCTGCCTTGGATCCAAGGTGAGCGTACGGTGCGGGAGGTGAACGATCACGTGAAAGCTAAGCCCTCAGGCATGCACAACCCCGATGTGCAGGTAATGAGCCATATAACAATCTCATCGATATCACCTCAATCATCACATAACACATACACACACACTTACTTGGCTTACCTGGGCCCGCGGTGCAACAATGTATAATCACACAAAATATATATATAAAAATATATCTATGGCATTCGACATGGCATTCATTTCGTAAAAGCAATTTAAAATGCATTTCTGGGAAAATCAATCAAATATATATATATATATATATATATATATATATATATATATATATATATATATATATATATATATACTGAAAACCAAAAGCCCACTCACTGATATGTAGACGGGTCGTAGCCCCCAAGCCTCGCGTGGCTGCGCTCGTCCTCAGGATACGTCTCACCTATATGCGACACAACTATATAAACGTTAATTATGCACATAACCCAATTCAAGTAATAACTTCTCATACGTCGCTCAATTGGGGTGTTTGAATATACCAACATGCTCTACTCAATCTCACGAACACCCCCATATTTTTAAAATAATTTTTGGAAGCCTCACGCGCCCTCATGCGCCGGCCAAGGCACGGCCACACGCGCCGCCCATGCGCGGCCACGTGCCGTGCACACAGACGGAATCCTTAACGCCGTTAAGGAATATTCCGTCAAATCCCATAATATTCCGTTAAAGTTAACTGACGTCGTTAACCACCGTTAGGAATATTCCGTCAAAGTTGACGGAATATTCCGTCACCCCTAACCTCCAGTCGCCGGCAAACGGCGCCGGCGCCGCTGTGTCGCCGGAAACTGGGGAATTTTCTACCTTTGATTTCTAGCTCATTTTTCAACCAAATTTCACGAAATTTACACCAAAATGATCCTTAGAGCAAGGAGAAGAGGTTTGTACCTGTTTTAAGCCCAAAATGTAAGCCAATCTCGCCGGAGAAATTCTCCAATTTCCGGCCCAACTCCAAACCACCGATCCCGACGTCCAATCTCCTTCAACTTTGTCCTCCAAGCACCCTAAGGAGATTCTAAGTCCTCCTATGATCTTCGAATGGGCTAAAACCTCACAGATTATGAGCACATGAACAGTGCCACTTTTGGTACCTCACGGGTTCAAGGTTTTCAGGCCGTTTCACAGTACATAAAGGGTATGGTTGGACTCACCAGCCTACAAGGGTTCTAGATATCCTATTTAAAAGCTTGATCCGTGACCAAAACCTAAGAAACTAAGGTAGTCCGTACGGTTGCAGGGGAAGAGAGAAGAGAGTTCGAGAAGGAAGGAGGGAAAGTGACGGGTAGGGGATGGTTTTGCACACGTGTTGTGCATGTGTGTGTGTATATTACCTTAAACAATCCCCTCCACATAATTTTAAGTTCAAATAAATAAAATCCTCACACACACACATAAATATAAACATATTTGGGTACCCCTACACATATATATACATAATTATACTCCTTATTCACCCGTTATCTCACATCCGTAAGGGGGGTAAAATCGTCATTTCATATTTCATATATCATAAATTCGGAACGGACTGTTACAATCTACCCACCTTAATAAAATTTCGTCCTCGAAATTTACTTATCACATACATTCTATCAATACTCATAAAACAGTCGTGGGTACAATTCTTTCATCCTTTCTTCTGTCTCCCAGGTTGCTTCCTCCACTGAATGGTTCTTCCATAAAACCTTCACTAGCCGTACTGTTTTGTTCCTCAAGACCTTATCCTTCCAATCCAGTATAGTGATCGGCTCTTCCTCGTAAGACAAATCAGGATTGATGTCCAATTGCTGTGAAGGCAAAACATGTGATGGGTCTGAAATGTAATGGCGAAGCATCGACACATGAAAGACGTTATGCAATTTAGACAACTCCTGAGGCAACACGAGTCTATAAGCTACTTCACCAATTCGTTCAGAAATCTGATAAGGACCAATATACCTGTGACTCAATTTTCCTTTCTTACCGAACCTCACAACCCCTTTCCAAGGTGACAACTTTAAGAAAACCCAATCGCCTACATTATAAGTCCGGTCAGTAGCGTGACGATCCGCTAAAATTTTCTAACGATCTTGAGCCGCTTTCAGGTTGGATTTAATCACCTGAATATTCTCCGTAGTCTCATCCACTATCTCTGGGCCCTCTAACACCTTTTCTCCAACCTCTGACCAACATAAAGGAGTTCGGCAAGTTTTACCATACAAGGCCTCAAATGGTGACATACCAATGCTCGAATGACAACTGTTGTTATAAGCAAATTCCATCAGATCTAATTGTGTATGCCATGAATCACCAAACTGCAACACAGAAGATCTCAACATATCTTCTAATGTCTGAATTGTCCTCTCAGACTGTCCGTCCGTTTGAGGATGACATGCAGTGCTATATAACAACCTCGTACCCAAAGCTTCCTGAAATGTCGTCCAGAATTTAGAAGTGAACCTCGGATCACGATCTAATACAATGCTAACTGGCACACCATGATACTTAACAATCTTGGTGATAAAAAGTTCAGCTAGCCGATTCAAAGAAAACTTCTCTCGAACTGGGATGAAGTGTGCTGATTTAGTAAGCCTATCCACAATCACCCAAACTCCATCATAACCATTTCTCGTACGAGGAAGTTTATATACAAAATCCATGGTAATGTCTTCCCACTTCCACTGTGGAATAGGGAGAGGCTGCATCCGTCCGAATGGCTTCTTTCTCTCAGCTTTAACCTGCTGACAAACAATACATCGACTTACATACTCAGCAATTTCTCTTTTCATACCTGGCCAATAATAAAATGGTCGAATGGTATGATACATCTTCGTGCTCCCGGGATGCATAGCATAAGCTGAAATGTGCGCCTCATCAAGAATAGCTTTCTTTAACTCCGCATTATTCGGCACGTACATTCTGCCTTCCTGCATAAGCATGCCATCAGTCTCCCGAATCCGAAGGTCTTTCTTTTTCCCATCATTCCTTAACTGAATTAATTCTTGAACCTCATCATCCTCCCTCTGAGCCTCAAGTATCTGATCAATTAAGATCGGCCTAACCTGAAAATGAGCAAGTAAAGCGACTTCCTGATCATTATCCTCAAATTCTTCCATAACTAGCTTAACTCCAGTTGACCTTAACTCTGCCAGAAGAGGAATACGGCTCGCGTGAATAGCATTAATCCTGCCCTGAGATTTCCTGCTAAGTGCATCAGCCACCACATTTGCACGACCAGGATGATATTCGATCGTACAATCATAATCACTTAGTAGTTCAATCCACCTCCGCTGGCGAAGATTCAAATCCCTCTGAGTGAACAAATACTGGAGACTTTTATGATCAGTGAAGATCTTACACTTCTCGCCATAAAGATAATGCCTCCAAATTTTCAGAGCAAATACAATCGCTGCTAGCTCCAAATCATGAGTAGGATAATTCCTCTCATGCTGTTTTAATAGTCTCGAGGCATATGCAATCACCCTGCCATGCTGCATCAACACACAGCCCAAACCATTTAAAGAAGCATCGCTGTAAATTTCGAAATTACCACTGTCGTCAGGAAGTGCCAACACTGGTGCCTGAGTGAAACAATATTTCAACTGCTGGAAACTCCGCTCACAACTATCATCCCACTCAAATTTAACATTCTTCCTTGTTAACTTAGTAAGTGGCAAAGCAATCTCAGAAAAATCCCGAACAAACCGTCTATAATATCCAGCTAGGTCCAAGAAACTACGTACCTTCGAAACGGTTCGCGGCTGCTCCCAATTCTCTATCGCTGCCACCTTCTGGGGATCCACCTGAATGCCCTGAGCTGAAATGATATGCCCCAAAAATGCCACCTAATTCAACCAGAATTGGCATTTACTGAATTTGGCATAAAGTTTACACTCCCTCAACCTTTTCAACACCAAACTGAGATGTCGCACATGCTCCGCTTTAGATTTAGAATAAACCAAAATGTCATCGATAAAAACAATGACAAAACGGTCTAAATACTGCTTAAACACCCTGTTCATCATATCCATAAAAGCAGCAGGTGCGTTAGTCAACCCAAATGGCATTACCAAAAACTCATAATGGCCATAACGGGTTCGAAACGCCGTTTTAGGAACATCATCCCTCCTAATCTTCAACTGATAATATCCAGACCTCAAGTCAATTTTCGAAAATACACAAGCTCCCCGCAGCTGATCAAACAAGTCATCAATACGTGGCAATGGGTAACGATTTTTAATCGTCACCCGATTCAGCTGCCGATAATCTATACACAGCCTCAAAGTACCATCCTTCTTCCTCACAAATAAAACTGGAGCTCCCCAGAGCTCCCCAGGGTGAAGTACTAGGCTGAATAAAACCTTTATCTAATAACTCTTGCAACTGAATTTTCAATTCCTTTAATTCTGCAGGAGCCATTTGATAAGGAGTCAGAGATATAGGGTCAGTACCTGGCAATAAATCAATGGTGAACTCAACGCCTCGATCTGGCGGCAACCCTGGCAAATCATCAGGAAAAACATCTGGAAAATGTCTGACCACTCTAACATCCTCCACTCTGCTGGCCACCTCATCATTCAACACCACATGTGCCAGGTACCCCTGACAACCCTTCTGCAACAACTTTTTGGCTCTCACAGCTGAGATAATACCATGCCTAACGCCACTAGGCTCACCAACGAATGTAACCACCGGTAAACCCGGTCGTAGGAACGTAACCTTCTTCTCATAACAATCGATGTTAGCTCGATTATAATGTAATCAATCAGTGCCCAGAATAACATCAAATTCAACAAGGTCTAATGGAATAAGATTAGCGGGCATAACCACATCCTCCACTAATACTGGGCACCCTAGATACATCCACCCTACTTGGCAAGTCTCACCTCTAGGCATAGAAAACTCTATCTCATAACCAAGGGGTGTGGGATTAGGTTGAGTCAATTGAGCAAATGCATGTGAAATAATCGAATGGGTAGCACCACAGTCAATCAATACTTTAGCAAAATGTCCAAGAACGTTTAACGTACCCATTATCAAGTCAAGATTGTTTTGAGCGTCCTGCACTGAAACATTATGAATACGCCCCTATGTCTGCTGACGTCCTCCTCGTCCTCTACTAGACTGGCCACTAAGCCCAGATGTACCACGACTCTGCCCCAACTGATTAGGCTACCTTAAGGTTCCCACGCTGCTCGAGGTAACTTCACCTTGTTGCGGCTGCACACCTGGATACCACTGAGATCCCCCTGCTGGATAAGATGGATACGGAGCATACTCTCCTGAATACTGAGGATACCCACTCTGATAGCCTCCAGAAAAATATGGATCCTGAGAATAAGGATACGGCGCTGCTGGATAGGGCACCACATCTCCCTGATAATGGTATGCACTCCCCCGGCTCGGCTGGCCATAACCACTCGACGCCGGAACCTGCTGTCCCGGCACTGGAGCTGGAAAAGAAGGCATCTGTGGCCTCTGCTGAGTCTGTGGACAATTAGCTGCTCTATGACCAAACTGCCCACAAGTAAAACATCCTCGCATACCCTGTCTGCACTCCCCAGTATGTCTGCTATTACACCTCCGACAGAACGGAACTGCCGAACCACTAGAACCACAAGCATCCTGCTGCCTCTGAAAACGCGGCCCACCAGCAAATTTACCACCTCTACGCTGGCCAGTGAAACTAAATCCTCCACTGGACGAACTCAAACTAGTACCACTTTTCTTAAAGCTTTGAGTCTTTCTGGGCCCCTGTGATGCTATCCCCTTGCCTTTATCACTCTTCTTAGAATGATCTTTCTCTTCCTCGTCACTATCACTAGGCAAATTCTCGGAATCCTCAATCTGCAATAGAATTTCATAAAACTCATGATACGTCGAACAAGGAATCCCGGTAGCCACAGTACGCCACTTCTTCCGAGTGCCCAACTTAAATCGTCGAAGCATTTCTGCTGGATCCATCGCCACCTCAGGATGATACCTGGATAAATCTGTGAACTTCCTGTAATACTCATTAGCAGACATCTTCTTCTGCTTCAGATTAGTGAACTCTTGTTTCTTGCTGTTGTTGTAAGCAGGAGTAATGAATCTCTTATGAAACATCTGCTTAAATATCTCCCAGTCTGCGGCTTCCTCTGGAGATAACTCCGCAGCCGACTGTTCCCACCAGGACGCCGGTTCCTTATCTAAAAACCACGAGGCCGTCTCAACCCATCTATCAACAGGCAAACTCCCCTGACTCTGCATCAATCTGAAAGTCTTATCCACATGGTTCAACCACTTTTCGGCACCCTCGTGCCCTTCATCACCCACAAAAGTGTTCAACTTCAGGTTATAAACAGTTTCCAGAGGGGTCCTATGGGGAGGTCGCAACGTCGACCGAATAGCGTTAGCAATGGCTTCCCCTAGCTGAGCTATATCAGGGAAACTAGGCTCAGGAATCGATCGTGGCGCACGTCGAGGCGGCATAATTCTGACAGGAGACACCAAAATAGTTAGAATATTCACTAAGTACACAGAACTGCCAAACCTAGGCTCTGATACCAACTGACACACCCCGACTAAACATCGGGACGTGCTGGCCGTCACGTGAGCGTGACAAGGCCATGTGCGCAATACGGAAGAATAAATATAAATAATAAATGCTAAGGTAACTATAATAGTGCTACAGGCACATAAAAGAGTAAGACAGTTAATATCATGATACACAGAGCTCGAGCATCCTAGGTGCAGTCCAAAGGACATAAACGAGAAAATAAAAATATTTACATGGGTGGTGTGCTGTCAGATATGCCTTTGCTGCCTCGATTGCCACCAAAACTATCTAGTACCTGGAGGCGCGCAAAGCAAAAGTGTGAGTGGGCAAAACCAAAGCTTTATCAAAACCATTTCGATATGAAAGTTGTAACCCCTCTCTGTAAAACAAGTATACTTCCCAGAAAATATATATACGTACTAATATAGAAAACCTTTAATCAATCAATCTCATCAAATAAGCAATGCCATGTCTGAATGAACCATAACCAATAATAAGCATATACCAAATACCATCAACTAATCAGGTGATATCTCATCTCAAATCATGCCGGCAATATATATGTAATAGTCAGCCGGAGTCACCTCTAGTGACCTGTACGGCTGAATCTATGGCTCCTCAATCAAATCATCAATCCATCTCATAATCAATCATCAATAATCAATAATCAGTAATCAGTAACCTGCACCCATGACGGAACCACCTAACGTGGTCTGTACGTCAAGCTGGGTAAATACGCTCTGTGCTACGATCACGTGAAGGCTGGCGACGAATCGCAAGTCACCTACGAGTCGGAACCACCTAATATGGTCTGTACGACAGGCTGGCACCTGCCTTGGATCCAAGGTGAGCGTACGGTGCGGGAGGTGAACAATCACGTGAAAGTTAAGCCCTCAGGCATGCACAACCCCGATGTGCAGGTAATGAGCCATATAACAATCTCATCGATATCACCTCAATCATCACATAACACATACACACACACTTACTTGGCTTACCTGGGCCCGCGGTGCAACAATGTATAATCACACAAAATATATATATAAAAATATATCTATGGCATTCGACATGGCATTCATTTCGTAAAAGCAATTTAAAATGCATTTCTGGGAAAATCAATCAAATATATATATATATATATATATATATATATATATATATACTGAAAACCAAAAGCCCACTCACTGATATGTAGACGGGTCGTAGCCCCCAAGCCTCGCGTGGCTGCGCTCGTCCTCAGGATACGTCTCACCTATATGCGACACAACTATATAAACGTTAATTATGCACATAACCCAATTCAAGTAATAACTTCTCATACGTCGCTCAATTGGGGTGTTTGAATATACCAACATGCTCTACTCAATCCCACGAACACCCCCATATTTTTAAAATAATTTTTGGAAGCCTCACGCGCCCTCATGCGCCGGCCAAGGCACGGCCACACGCGCCGCCCATGCGCGGCCACGTGCCGTGCACACGGACGGAATCCTTAACGCCGTTAAGGAATATTCCGTCAAATCCTATAATATTCCGTTAAAGTTAACTGACGCCGTTAATCACCGTTAGGAATATTCCGTCAAAGTTGAAGGAATATTCCGTCACCCCTAACCTCCAGTCGCCGGCGACCGGCGCCGGCGCCGCTGTGTCGCCGGAAACTGGGGAATTTTCTACCTTTGATTTCTAGCTCATTTTTCAACCAAATTTCACGAAATTTACACCAAAATGATCCTTAGAGCAAGGAGAAGAGGTTTGTACCTGTTTTAAGCCCAAAATCTAAGCCAATCTCACCGGAGAAATTCTCCAATTTCCGGCCCAACTCCAAACCACCGATCCCGACGTCCAATCTCCTTCAACTTTGTCCTCCAAGCACCCTAAGGAGATTCTAAGTCCTCCTATGATCTTCGAATGGGCTAAAACCTCACAGATTATGAGCACATGAACAGTGCCACTTTTGGTACCTCACGGGTTCAAGGTTTTCAGGCCGTTTCACAGTACATAAAGGGTATGGTTGGACTCACCAGCCTACAAGGGTTCTAGATATCCTATTTAAAAGCTTGATCCGTGACCAAAACCTAAGAAACTAAGGTAGTCCGTACGGTTGCAGGGGAAGAGAGAAGAGAGTTCGAGAAGGAAGGAGGGAAAGTGACGGGTAGGGGATGGTTTTGCACACGTGTTGTGCATGTGTGTGTATATATTACCTCAAACAATCCCCTCCACATAATTTTAAGTTCAAATAAATAAAATCCTCACACACACACATAAATATAAACATATTTGGGTACCCCTACACATATATATACATAATTATACTCCTTATTCACCCGTCCTCTCACATCCGTAAGGGGGGTAAAATCGTCATTTCATATTTCATATATCATAAATTCGGAACGGACTGTTACAGAGAGACTTGGATGCAGAGGTGAAGTTTTATGAGTTAAACAGTGATGCAAGGATGTATTACTTGAAACTTTAGAGACCGTATGTTGAGCTATACATAATATACGTTCCATGGATTATTGTTTAACTCATAAACATTGAGTGTTTCCAACATATGCTGGTCAAAAGCTTTATCGTTCTATCAAACAATACGAAAATTTTCAATTGAATGAAAGACATACTATTTTATATATCACAGTACTTCATGGATCATTATCACATATCCTTAATTCAAAGGTAATAAATGAGCATCTAGTTTTGTGTTTATTTTATTTTATATAGGGACTGCAGAAGCAAGCACCCTCTGCAAATTAAACTCTAAAACTTCTCACGTATCTTGAAAGGTGCCAAAAGCCATCAGCCAACTCCAGTTGATGCATACCCTCCTACATTTACAAAAATAGCGTCGCCGTTAATTTATTGATCTTCTTCCCAGGACACATACCAATTTGCGAGAGTGGTTTGAGTGATGCTAATTAGTCGAGTAAAGTAGTCTTTTTAATTAAGCAGAAGCAAAACACTTGTTCAAATGTAGTTGAGGCACTACAAATATGATTTTTACCTTTAATTAACGTGCTTCAAAATCAGAACTGGACATGTAGTTTGCTGAAGCAACAATTTCAAGTTGCTGATTCCCACTTATACCAGCCTCCACCGTTCTCCTTCCAACAAAAAATGCTGGCTTTGTTGGTGATGCTAATGGTAAGCTTTCATTTGTCAACATAGATATGACATCTGACATGGTAGGCCGATCTACTGCATTTTCCTCTACGCAAAGCAGACCGACATGGATGCATCTTAGCAGTTGCTCTTTAATAAACGAATTTCCTAAGGTTGGATCCATTAATTCTAGCCCTGCACCTTCTTTCCATAACTCCCATGCCTGAAGAACAAGGGTTGCATTTCATTCTAAAGAAGAAAAATATGATTATAAATTTTAAGAGAGAGATTTGTTTGTCATACATATCCTACTAAATTGAGCGCGCGATCGTCATTGTAGAAGCTGTTGTTTTTCCTTCCACTTATGATTTCAAGCATCAATACCCCGAAACTGTAGACATCGGACTTTACAGAAATAATTCCCTCCATGGACTCTGGAGGCATGTAACCACTGCACCAAATGAAAAAGAAAAAATAGTCAGTATACTTATCTGCAAAAATGCGTGTTTAGCAATCAAAAGAGGAAGACCATTTCAATGTGATGCAGAAATACTTACCGTGTCCCGACAATCTTGCTAGTGTTTGCTTCCAATTCATTTTGGGTGAAAATCCTTGCCAGACCAAAATCTGAAATTTTTGGGTTCATGTTTTCATCAAGTAGTATGTTACTAGCTTTTAAATCTCTATGAATTACTTTCTTTCTTGAGTATTTGTGCAGGTAAAGCAACCCTTGAGCAATTCCTTCGAGAATGCTAAAACGCTTCTTCCAATCTAGTAGTAGACCTCTGGTTGGATCTGTCCAATATGTAGAGTTAAGTAGGACTAATATTAATTAATAGTAGTAATCTATGAACTTTGACAGTAAAATAAAAGTCAGATAGCAAATTTAACAAATGAAATCAAGTATCTTGGTTCCTCACCAAACAAAAAGTGGTCCAAACTTTTGTTCTGCAGATACTCATATATCAACATCATCTCTTCGCCATGAATGCAAAATCCGAAAAGCTGAACCAGGTTTGTATGTTGGAGTTCATATATAAGTATCAATTCATTCTTGAATTCTGATGTTCCTTGCCCTGAACATTTCGAAAGCCTCTTCACAGCTATTTCTTGTCCCATCGCCAATTTCCCCTGAATTGATAATCCATATCATGCTTTTGCTGTCATCTTTAGGCAAATGAAGCTAATTCCTTTTTTTTTTTTCTACAGCTTTTGAATTAGAAGCAGAAAATTTTGTTTTTTCAAAATGTTACCTTATAAACCGGTCCAAACCCTCCTTCTCCTAGCTTGTTTTCTTCAGCAAAGTTGCTTGTGGCAGCCAAGATGGATGAATAGCTAAAAACGCTTAAATCATGATGTCCTATCTTTCCGTCATTTCGGAGACCATTAACATCATCAGTAGGTCGATTAGATTTCATGAAGATAAGCATTTCGTTCTCAATCTCTGTCCGGTTCTCACCTATACAGATCAATTATAAGAAATTAAAGTTTCAATGGAGACAATAATAGTCAAAGAAGTGAATAATAATCCTGTCTTACTGCCTTACTGGTGCACATGATTTAAAGAAATATACCAGCTGATGCAAGGGCTGATCTTCTTCGTCGGAGTAGATAGTACGCGGTGCAAAGCACTAGAGCAGCAGCTATAGAAGTGCCAATCCAAACCCATTTATCTGCTGCGTCATAAACAATTAGCTAGCAACATATGCAATCAGTGTAACACACACGAACATGTATGCATGTATGCATTAATTGTCTTCAATTTTTGGTATGAAATTGGACTTGTATGGTTACCAATTTTTGTGCCAGAGGATTTCGTTGACTGGAACCTTCGAACGCACCCTCCATCGGTGTCATAGCCGTCACAGTTCTGTGCTTGTACAATATCCATCCGTCCTTCATATTCCTGAAGTATCCCACTGCTGTATAGCACCCATTCTGGTTCAAGACTCTGATCACCTACAGCAGTGTAAGTGAGGTAGCCATAATTTTCGTTAGATACAATGCTAAAATTGTACCTCTGCTTGGACACATTAGGCAAAATAAATTCAAATGTTCCATCTGATCTCAAGACTCCACTAGTCCAATAAACCACCCCGCTTTTATTGATTTTCAATTCATGTTCATTCGGGTCCCACACAAGACTGAAAGGCCCCGGAGCCGGGTTGTAGGTATCTACATATGATACAAGTGACCAGATGTGGCCATCACTGCGGTTGACTCCTAACTTCATACCCGGTAAAAATGTGTCCCCTGGATAATCAAAACTTTGCCAAAAAACCCTCGATCCATTCATTTCTTGTAGTACAAGATTGCCAGAATCCAAAAGGGTAGCCACAACACCGCTACTAGTACCATTAGTAGTTTGTGGAGCAGAGCAAATGACAATTGGATCTTCACCCGCTTGAGTAATCTTCAATGTGTAATTCGAATCCAAGGTAAGAAGTGGAGATGAAGATGATGAAATAGGTCTGTTTCTGTTGCCAATCCAAGCTTTGTTTGGGTTGTATTTATTGCGACGGATGGCTAAATAGGTAAAGTTGGAATACAGTTGTTCAACGAAAGACAAGGTGAACTTTGCCGACGCAGATTCTAAGGAACTCAAGGAATCGAGAGTGTCCCCCGGTGCCAATGTGTCCCTTGCATCATGACAAGTCCACAAGTATGCAAAAATGATCAAGAAAATTGAGTTCTTCATCATCAAACATGTAGCCATGAATGACACAAGACAATGAAAAACTTGGCTAAAAAAAGCACGATTAAGAGGCGTGTGAGTTTAGTAAACACTTTGGAACTACATAATTTTTTTTTACAATTACCGGAAGACTTCTGTTTTCATTCAAAATTCAAAGAAAGACTTTTGACTTACTGATTTAAGTTTTTGGACAGCAATGATTTTCTATTAATTTTGGTTAGAATATAACTTGCATTTAGAACAATGACCTTCTCCTTTCTTTCTGCGCAAGTCACAATACCCACCTACTCCGGCCTCTGCACTTTCTTGTTGGTTTCTTTCTTCATCAGTACACGGGTTGATCTCTTCTTTGAAAGAGATGGAATTAACGCATTTGTGGAAGACTGAAAAAACAATAATATCAGGTGGTAATAAATAAACCAGAGCACTGTACTTGACAAGTATATTTAGCTGAGTCACACCAAGCATGATTGATACCCTTAACGCGCACCAAAATCCGAATTCGACAAGGCATCTACTGAAATAATTTCAATTAAGTTGTTAAACTTTTATTGTATTATTTCTTCGAGGTTTTGGCTACATGTAAGGGTGATATTAGAGAGACTATATACTTAAACTATATTTTGTAGATTACATGATGTCACTGTTGTTGCTTGGATTCCTTCTTTAAATCATTAAGAACATGGTCTCCCTAACATTTTTTCCATGTAATCCCAATTGTTGAGAAGTTTCTTTTCTTTTCTAATAAGTTTTGGCAGGTCTAAGAATGTGAGGGAGACCATTTGACCCATCTTTATGCCAGATAATGTCCCACGATTTTTTTATTTAAATACCAAAAAAAAATTAACAGTGTAGAAGATTTGGATTAAGCCACATAATAGTCTCGTCATAATAATTTAATGCGAACTCGCTATCCACGAAAGTCAAACCAAGACTCTCACAACTTATAAGTGAAAAAAAACAACTAAATTACTTTTTATTTAGAGAAAGGAGAAAACCAACATATGTTAAAATTCTTGGAAAACTTGGACTCTTATCGTCACACAACCACCTTTGACTGCATAAATTGCATAGAATCCCTTTCGTATGATTTATGTAATAGATAAATAAAATCTAACTCATTTAATAGTAATTAATAGGATGGTGAGCTTACTACCACTCAAGAGTGGTCATATGAACTGAGACTGCTCTTGCAAGTATATAAAACCAAGCCACAACCTTCAACGCGCAACAATTTCGGAATTGGACAAACAATTTATCGACATATCTTCTGGCTCCTTTCCACCGGCCACATGATTTCTTTCTGTGAAAAATGCTTGCTTTGTTAGCATAGGTAATGCCACACTTTCATTTGTCAACATAGATATCACATTGGAGATGGTCGGCCGATCACCTGCATTTTCCTCCACGCATAATAGACCGACATGGACGCATCTAAGAAATTGATCCCGAACACATGAATCCGTTAGTGTTGGATCCATTAGTTCTATCCCTGCGCCTTCTTTCCATAGCTCCCATGTCTGAAACAATATGAGTTATGATGACTTAATTAGGATACCACCATGATCAAATCTCATGAGAAAAACTGCAGTGGGAACTTCGGTCATGTGACAGGTTGAGTGACCTATTTTGTTATCGTTAAAATTTTTCAACACCTGACAAATCCTAACGGGACGATACATGCTACTCAACCAGCCATATGTTAGGAAAGTTCGCACTGAAGTTCTTATCAACCGGGACACCTCAAAGGAGAAGAATAAAGAACTAAATGCAGAGGTTTTGTGTTACGTACATATCCTACTAAATTTAGCACACGCTCATCATTGTAGAGGCTGTTGTTTTTCCTGCCACTTATGATTTCGAGCATTAACACCCCAAAACTGAAGACGTCAGATTTTATTGAAAATATCCCCTCCATGGCATATTCGGGAGACATGTAACCACTGCACCAAGTGAAGAAGGAAAGGTAAATATATGTTTTTGTGTACGCATCTATAAAATTCTATAAAACTGCATTTCATGGATCCAAAAGGGAACATGTGATAAGAATGAATGCAAGCATTGCGTCCTTACCGTGTCCCAACAATCCTACCAGTATTTGCTTCCAATTCATTATAGGTGAAAATCCTTGCCATACCAAAATCTGATATTTTGGGGTTCATATTTTCATCAAGTAATATGTTACTAGGTTTCAAATCTCTATGAATTACTCTCATTCTCGAGTATTTGTGCAAGTAAAGCAATCCTTGCGCTATTCCTTCAATTACACTGAAACGCCTCTTCCAATCTAGTAGAGCTCTGGTAGAATCTGTAATATATAGGAAGCTAAATAAGAATATATCAATGAATAAAAAGTTCGAACAAAGGAAATCAAATGCTAAATTAATGTAGTTCTAATTAGTTCCCAGTTACCAAATAAAAAGTTGTCCAAACTTTTGTTTGGCATGTACTCATATATCAGCATCCTCTCTTCACCATGAATGCAAAATCCGAAGAGCTGAACAAGGTTCGTATGTAGGAGTTCAGATATGAGTATTAATTCATTCTTGAACTCCAATGTTCCTTGTCCTGAACATTTTGAAAGCCTCTTTACTGCTCGTCCCGTTACCAATTTTCCCTGAAACAATATATTTATCAGTTAATATAAACCGAAAATACACTTTGTACTATTTAAAGCGTTACCTTATAAACAGGTCCAAAGCCCCCTTGCCCGAGCTTGTTTTCTTCAGAGAAGTTGCAAGTGGCAGCCAAGACAGATGGTTAGCTAAATGCACTTAATTCAGAGTGCCCCGTCTTTCCATAATTTTGAAACCCATGACCATGATCATTACGTCTATTAGATCTCATGAAGTTAAGCAATTCATTCTGAATCTTTCTCCCGTTGTCGTCTACATGTTTAGTTTTAGGGTAGAAATTAAGTTAACATTTCAATTGAGGAAAATGCTGGTTAAAGGCACTACAAGAAAACAATAGTCATCGACTCTAGTACAGAACAAGGGGGTAAATGACATATCAGTGACTAACAATCTCATTAGCCAGTCATAGGCCTTTTACCAACCCCATTAGAAACTGATAGGACATTTACCAACCAAATTCTGTGCAACTAATGTTTCTTGCAGATATGTGAAACTCTGTCAAACAAGAACGTCTTATTACGCTTCCAGAATTTGATACCTGAAAGTGAAAATTTTCTTCGTTTTAGCTGATACAAGATGCAACTCAACGCTACAAGTAGAGCAGTGGGAATAGCAATGACAATCCATAGCTTACGTGCTGCATGCAGAATATTAATTAGCCATGTTTCTCCATATATACATATTCTTGAATCTTGTATGAGCTCAAATAAAAAAACCTAATAATAAATGACTAGGACAAAAAAATGACTAGGACAAAATATACACATACATCAGCTTGTTGATTTGTCAGTTGAACAAGTCTAGCTAATTGAATTAAACAAATAAATGACTAGGACAAAAAAAATGAAAACAAAAAACTACAAACGAATATGATTACCGAACAGTCGGCATCCTAAACAGAAGGAGTCGTTAAATTTGTAGTTGAAGTTTTTCATTTGTTTCTACATGACATGTATCTTGAGAAGAATGAATAATGTGCGTAGCTAGAGTTTAGAGTTACCGATAAAATTTTGTGATGAAGGTTTTGTTGGCGTGCTTGATTTTCTTGGCAAAACAAAACTACCATTTGTAGTACCCGAGCCGGTGATGTTTTCAACGAACTGACTGTCTACACTCCAAAATCGGCATCCAGTAGTGTGATTATCAGATATTGGGAAGTCGAATCCAAGGCAGTCACAGTTTTGCCAACAAGTAGCCTTACAATCAGTATTACTACTACCAAACCAGTAGGGGTCTCCTGACATTGCTTGGTTCAAAAGAACCATTTTTGAGCTCAAATTCACCATCAAATTCTTTCATACATTCGCTCGGGCGGTCCTTTTTCACGCACCCTCCCTCAGTGTTATAGCCATCACATTTTTCTGCTTGTGCAACATCACGTTGTAAGCGATACTCATACAGTGACCCAGTGGTGTACAACACCAACTCTTGTGGAGGGCCACCTTCTGCAGCAGTGTAAGTAACGTAGTCTTCATTTTCATTTGAAACAACGCTAACTTTATATTTCATCATGGATTCATCGGATGATATACATTCAAATCTCCCATCTGATTTTAAGACTCCGCTAGTCCAAAAAAAAACCCCTTTTCGCCTCAGTTTCAGTTGCCGTTGGTTGGGGTCCCAATCAAGGGTGAAAGTCCCTGGAGCTGGGTTGAAGATACTTGACCATGATGAAAGAGACCAAATGTGGCCATTCCTATGGTTCACACCTAATTTCATACCAGGAAGAAAGGTATCAAAGGGATAATCAAAACTTTGCCACAGAATTACCCGGTTCATCGATCCGTCCACAGAATTCACCTGTTGTAGTACAAGATTGCCAGAATCCAAAAGGGTAGCCACAACACTAGTATTATCATTACTATTACGTGGAGCCGAACAAATCACAATAGGATCTTGATCTTCATCTGTTTGGGAAATCTTCAATGTATTGTTGAAGTCCAAGGTAAGTAGTGGGGATGAAGGGTATAAAACAGGCGAGTCTCGGTTATCCATGCTCTATTTGCAGTTGCAGATTCTCCGTTGCGCATGATAGCGAGAAAGCTACAGTTGGAACCATCTATGATATTTACAACGAAAGACAAAGTGAAATTGCCCGATGCAGAGACCAAGGAACTTGAGGAATTGAGAGTATCACCTTGTTTCAGAGTGTCTCTTCCATCATGGGAACTCCACAGGCATGCAAAAATGATCAAGAAAACTAAGTTGATGATAGCCATGATCAACGAGCACGAGGCTGGTGTTAAAATATATTAATGTATAACTAATGTTGTTGGGGTTTTATGATAAAGCCACATTAGTCAAAGCATGGCTGTGCAAGTCCTTAGTGGTGAGAAGACTTAATATGCACCGACTAAAAGAGAAGACTAATCTCCACCGCGGAAAGGAGCCGTGCAAGAAATGGTTGAAGATAACACATTGATGGGATGAGGGACATTACAAAGTAAAAGAGAAAGTATGTGTACGTGCAAAGCAAAAGGTTTTGTTCCTAATGTTGAGAATGAATCCGACAATGATGGGAGAGAAGATCTTGTATGGACTTATAAGTAAGTTGATATACTCTCATGTTGCCAGTTGGTTTTACGGTAAACTCCTTTGAAGCCAACCTCTTAGTTTCGAAGTTTATAGTTTTTCTTCTCTTCCTTTGTCAAAATTCCTACAGCCCGCGGCCGGCACTAATTCAATTTCTGCAGATGATGACCATGGAAACTTGGCATAAATTGACATGGTGTGCATTGTTGAATTTTTCAGGTCGACAAGCCGGTTGGTGGTGGCCCCCTCTAACAACACCAATATTGTCAACAACTTAATAATTACCACTTGCCTAATCTATCAGGTGTGAAGTTTTATCACAAAAGCTTCGGTATTTGACATGCCCTGATCCCGATGTCCTCGGGACATCGGGATGGTCACGTGTTGGCCGACACCCGAAGGTGATGAAAGCCATTTAGAATGCATGAGAATAAGAATAATTAAGACTTATGAATTTAAAAGCAACTAAAATATGAATGATGAACGTGTTCAGAGCATACAACTAACTAGAACACTAAAAGAAAGAATATAAAATTGAATGAGCAAATGAGTGGATCCTACACCAAGAGGACTCGAAGATGCTGATGTTGAAGTGCCTTGATGTCGGGATTGTACGCCTCGATTCTAAGTCCTGAAGGGGCGCAAAACAAACATGAGTGGACCAAGTTGATATATATATATAATAAAACAGTTATCAACATACTAACCCCCAAGTTTTATGAAAACTCATATAGCATGATAAATAAAAATAGGTTTTCCGAAACCTAGCATGCCGTGCAATGTCTCAAAACATATCTTATATATATCGTAATCGCTAGTGAATGTCCAATGTCACTCCAGGCCTTGTGCCAGCTCCCCGTCCCTATGCCAATGCCAGAGGAAAATCACCTTCATGCCCTGTGCTAGCTCCCCGTGTCTCTCAGCCCATAGCCAGAGATTATTTCTCCTAACCCTATACCAACATCGTAACCTCGCCCATGACGGAATCTATCCCTCGCCCCGTAACGGAATAGGGACCACTAGGTAAATACAAACCATTGAACATATATATATTTGAAAAACATCTTCATAGTATAAAGTCATTCATCATCCATACTATAAAAAGGTGTTCAAAACATGTTCTAAATATTATATCGTCATGCATCAGATATCCTATAACGAACATGGGTTATAGGAAAAATAGTATAATTCAAACTAGCCTCAGTAAGTATGTTATCTCATAAAACGTTTCATAAAACGTAGTTATTAAATCATGTTTTTTATGTATACATTTCTACTATTAAAACATGCATTTTTAGAAGGGGTCCAATCACCGTACACCATTGGTGCAAAGCCGTACCAAATAGGAACAACGAAATCGTCGCTACTAATTGTACCTAAACACATAAAGAGTACAATTAACAAAACTATACTCAAAAAATTTAATTTGGGAAAACGGACATTGAAAACGAATTCAGGACGTCAAAATTAGTCTAGAAGGGGTCCCGGACTAAAACCCAAACATTGGTTAAAAAGTCAACGTTGACCGGTCAAAGTCAAAGTCAACGGTCAAGTCAAACCAAGTCAAACCGGTTTAATGGGTTAGGGTTGGACCGGATTGGGCCCTAAGGGTTTGGGCCGTGGGGTTTAGGGTTAGGCTTTGGGGGTTTTGGGTTTAGCTAAAAAAAGGTTGGGCTTAGGGTCTAATTGGGTCTTAGGCTTGAGGCCCGGCCCAGTTGTTTGGGTTAGAAACATAATTACATAAAATAAAATGAAAATAAAAGGGTTTTGGGCTTTGGATTTGGGCCTTTGACAATGGCCCAAGGCCTAGGGTTTCTGGGCTGAACCAAAGTGGTTTGGGCTTGGGTAAAATGGGCTGGGTAACCCGGCCCAAAATCCTGGGTTGAGGGTGGTTTTCAGGCCAACCTTTGGCCGGTTTGGTGGTTGATTTTCCAAGGCTTATAACTTCTTCGTTACTCAACGAAATCGAGTGATTCAAAAATCAAAGTTGTAGTACTCGACGAGTGGAAGAGAATGATACCTTGCACGACGGCCAAATCGCCGTTTTTTGGCCGGAAAACGCCTCGAAAGTAGCGGTGCTCGCCGGAAAATTTGGAAAAGCTACCCTGAGCTATTTTCTGCGATTCAAACGTATACACAACTTAAAACAAGCTTCGATCTAACCCTAAAACACATCCCCAAGGGTTTTTAGAAGCTTACCAACGTTGTAAAAATACGAAACTCGTCGAGGAAGACGATGAACAGTACCGGCCGAATGGAAGAGGAGGGTTTGGGGTGTTCTTTCTTCGTTTTTGAGAACACAAGGGTGGTGGTTGTCTGTGTATAAGTATGGGTGTGTGTGTGTGTGTGTGAGAGTCACGGAGGTGAGAGGGAGCTTGTAGAGATAGGGAGCTCCGGGGAGTGTTCCTATAAAAGAGAGAGTGAGAGAGAGGACTCGGTCCAAAAAGGAAGAAGGAAAAGAGGCCTGGGGGACCAAGAATCAGTGGGCCCCTTGGCACACGGGACTTGAATTCTCTCCTCCCACTTTTCATCCCCTTCTATTCTATCCTATCATATTTGAGCGGTCACGGAATTACGTTAATATTTTATATTTTTATTACTTTTTATCTTATTATCTGTATAAAAAAAAAATCAATATAAAATGTTAACATGATTTAATCATGACCGTTTAAATAGGAAATGAATGGAAAATGAGAGGGCACAATCCAAGTCCCCCATTAAGACCCAAAAACCTTTTTTTTTTTTTTTTTTTTTTTTTTCACCGGAGTGGAGTTTTACCGCATTAGTTATAATAGGGTAATCATATTTAATTTCATTATTTTTTTCTTCTCCCAATGTGGGATGGATAACATGCATGACAATTATGCGAGTTAAAAAAAAATCAGCAAAATTTATGGGCATAACATTTCAACTAGAAATCAGCAAAATATATTATACAATATTCCACTTAATCGATGATTTTTGTTTTCGTTACCAGAACTACTTTATCAATGGGAACAAAGTTTTATTACAGGATTGTTGATTGATTTCTCAACGCCCACCAATGTCGGAATTAGACAAAACATTTATAGATCCAGTTTGCTCTCCCGTTTCACGTATACCAGTAAAGTCCACATTTCCTTGTGTGTAATATGCCGGCTTTTTTGGTTTAGGCAACTCCATGCTTTCGTTTGTCAACATCGATATCACATCCGACATGGTGGGTCGATCGGCTGCGTTTTCATCCACGCACAGTAGACCGACATGGATGCATCTTAACAGTTGATTCCCGTTACACGAGTCGCCTAGAGTTGGATCCATTAGTTCTAGCCCTGCATTTTCTTTCCATAACTCCCATGCCTGAAAAAATGTCAACATGATCATTTAGCTACGATATCACAATAATGAAATACTACTGACAGCCATTAACAACCACCGTTGATGGAAGTGAGGTCCCACGAACCATCAACGACGCGCTTGGGTGGCCATCCCTAGCACAGCTCAACCTTAAAAACAAGAATATAGTCTGCAGCTAGAAAAGGTTACATACATATCCTACTAAATTGAGTAAGCCATCATCATTGCAGAAGCGGTTGTTTTTCCGGCCGCTTATGATTTCAAGTATTAGCACCCCGAAACTGTAGACATCGGTTTTTACGGAAACTATTCCTTCAATGGTCTCAGGAGGCATATAACCACTGGAAAAATTGGAAAAGAAAAAAGTCATCAATTAGTACACATCTACAAAAATACATGCTTAACAACCAAAAGCAGAAGCCATGACAATTAAGAATTTATACACATTTACTTACAGTGTCCCGACAATCCTACTAGTATTTGCTTCCAATTCAGTGTGGGTAAATATCCTTGCCAAGCCAAAATCTGCAATTTTGGGGTTCATGTTTTCATCGAGTAGTATATTACTAGCTTTCAAATCTCTATGAATTACTCTTGTTCTCGAGTATCTGTGCAAGTAAAGCAATCCTTGAGTGATTCCTTCTATTATACCGAAACGCTTCTTCCAATCGAGTAGCATACCTCTGATTGAATCTGTCCAATGTACAGAGTTGAGTAACAATAATCAATATGTTTTTACACTCACAAATTAAACAAATAAAATCAAGTACTAAGACTAAAGTAGTATTGATTCCAAACCAAAAATAAAGTAGTCTAAGCTTTTGTTTGGCATGTATTCGTATATCAACATCCTCTCGTCTTCATGAATGCAAAATCCAAAGAGCTGAACAAGGTTTGTGTGTTGGAGTTCATGTATGAGTATCAATTCATTCTTGAACTCCGAATTTCCTTGTCCTGAACTTTTTGAAAGCCTCTTCACAGCTATTTCTCGTCCCGTCACCAATTTTCCCTGAATTGATTATCCATAATTTTCTCAGTTGTTTCCAAAAGAATATAGAAGACGCTACAATCTAGTCATTGAAGGCCTTACCTTATAAACAGGTCCAAATCCCCCTTCTCCGAGCTTGTTTTCCTCCGAGAAGTTGGAAGTGGCAGTCAGAACAGATTCATACGTAAATACGCTTAAATCATGTTTTCCCATGTTTTCTTGATTGGGTTCATCACTAAGTTTATCAGATTTCAAGAAGCAAAGCCATGTGTTCTGTTTCCTTGCTCCGTCCCCACCTATTTAAATTAGTGTAGAAAGTTAAACTTTCAATTTAGTACAACAATCAAACATCTGAAATTCTGTCTAACAAGTGTAGATTAGGCTTAAAGAACATACCTAAAAGCATTCGTCTTCTTAGTAGATAACTGAATATGCAAAACATGGTTAATAGTAGTGCGGTAGGGATTGCAATGACAACCCATAACCACTTACGTCCTGAATTAACTGCAATTAATTAGCTTCGAATTCAGTTATATATAATATGATTAATTAGCTAATTCCCGTGTGAAGTTTAGGTATCAAATTGGACGTACCATTTTTCTTAGCAGGTGGTGAATTTGCAGGCGTTGTTAGGCTTGACAAAACAAAAACACTACTTGTATCACCGGATCCAGTGCGATTTTCAGTGAACTCACAATCTACACTCCAAAATCGGCATCCAGGACCACTAGACTGATTATCTGCTGGAGTGTCGAAACCAAGGCAGACACAATTTTGCCAACAAAGAACCTTACAATCAACACTACTGACAACGTACCAGCTGGTGGCTCTTGAAGTATTACTAGAGTCTTTGATCTTGAAGTATCCATTCTTTTGCACAAATTCATCACCAAATTTCCCCGTACAATTGCTTGGCCGGTCCCTTCTCATGCACCCTCCAACTGTGTTATATCCGTCACAGTCCTGTGCCTTTGTGATCGCAACTTGTGCACCATATTCAAAAAGTGTCCCCCTGCTGTATAGCACCCATTCCGGCTCTGGATCACTTGGGTCACCTACAGCACTGTAAGTGAGGTAGTCTTCGTCTTCGTTCGAAATGATGCTAAAATTGTACCTCTGCTTGGACATATCAGGAAAAATAAATGGAAATTTTCCATCATCAAAGACCCCGCTAGTCCAATTAACCACCCCACCCTGCTTGATTCTCAACTGTTTCCCATTTGGGTCCCAATCGAGGCTCAAAAGCCCTGGTGCAGGATTGTAGCTTGTTGCCCAAGACAAAAGTGACCAATTCTTGCCACTTCTGCGGTCAACCCCCAATTTCATGCCTGGTAAAAATGTGTCTGTGGGATAATCAAAACTCTGCCACAAAACCCCGTTGGTTGATCTGTTGACTGAGCTCGCTTCTTGTATCACAAAATTGCCGGAATCCAAAAGGGTAGCCTCAAAAGCATTAGTACTACTAATATTTTTCGGAGGAGAGTAAATCACAATAGGGTTTCCACCTTGGTATGTAATTCTCAACGTGTTGCTCAAGTCAAAGGTGAGAAGTGGAGAAGAAGGGTACGGAATAGGAGAGTTTCTGTTCCCAATCCATGCTTTGTTTGCTCCTTGCTTGTCGCGCAGGATCGCTATATAGCTGGTGTTCGAACCATCAATGGTTTGCACCACGAATCTCAAAACAAACTTCCCGGACGCAGACACTAAGGAGCTCGAGGAGTTGAGAGTGTCCCCAGGCTTCAGTGTGTCCTTTGCATCATGAAGACTCCACAAGCATGCAAAAATGATGAAGAAAATTGAGTTTCTGATCATCAAACTTGTAGCCATGAGTGATCCCAAGGCAGAACTTGCTCAAACTTTTGGCTGATGAACACGAAAACTTGGCTGATATTAATACATTATAC
Source organism: Heteromeles arbutifolia (assembly GCA_024362995.1). Taxonomy (NCBI): domain Eukaryota; kingdom Viridiplantae; phylum Streptophyta; class Magnoliopsida; order Rosales; family Rosaceae; genus Heteromeles; species Heteromeles arbutifolia. The sequence continues at coordinate 9,536,537 of JANCRC010000002.1, read as the reverse complement.
TTGATCAAGGGTAGGGAGTAGATTAATTACAAGTTAAACAAAGTTGTGACAACTACACAGGAAGACTTTTTTCCATTTATTTTATTTAACAATTAGAGATAGAGTTTGACCAACTGTTTTTATATGTCTGGACACACCATATATCTCTTCCATCTGTGTTTCTTGGGGAGAAAGTTTATTTGTTTGCACATGGAAGAATCTGACTCAGTCTCTTTCCTTCATCTCTCGGTTGCTTTTCTTTCTTCATAATATATGTTTTTAGCACCTGATTTGAGGCATAACTGTGGGAAAACTCTGATTCGAAATGCTAATAAATTCAATTTCCTCGTACCATGATTAAGGGTTATTTAAATATAAACAAATAAACAAATAATTGTACTTAATAATGTTGGAGAATAAGAATTTTCTGGTGAAGAAGTGCAACGCCACTTCTTGAAGGTAGGATTATTCCAAGGATTTAAAATGTGTGCATGGGCTCTCATTGCTCTTTAGTCTTGCACTAATTTTCTCGCTGAAGTCAACTACTTTTATAGCTTACAAAGTTCACTCTCTATTTTCCAATTTGCTTGATCCTAGCTGGAGTCACCAAATCAAACTATTTATTTTCCCTAGATAAAGGAGCACTATGCCCAATAAAATTGTAGCTGGACCTAAAAATAAGAAAGCTTTATCCTAAATTTACTTTCTTCACCTTGAAAACAAAAACAAAAAAATTACTTCCCCCACTTTTTAAATTTTTTTAATATTTTTCTATTAAGTGTTAGTGGTGTGTAGAATATCAAAAAATATTAAAAAAAATAAAAAGTTGTAAGTGAAGTAATTTAAGGTGTGTAAATATATTCTCTTAACAATAATCCGACATTGAATAGATAGCAGACCAAATTATGGAACAGTTTGATAAACGTACGCTCAAGAAATAGATTTTGTAAATTTCGAAGTTGCAGGACTCAAAAATGGAGTCCGATGTGGACATAATTTGTCGGTTCACTGAAACTGGCAAGATTAACAAGATGTGAGCTTGCATATGGGGTTTTTTTAGCCAGCTAACGATGTTTTCTGGGTCAAATAAGCGTTTTAAGATTTGAGACAATTTTTGAAATTTCTTATTTTATTTTTATTTTGGGGGAGTTTTCTCGTATAACGTTAGGACAATACTTGGGTACTCAATTGTGAGTATCCAATTTACTGACCCTTTTAGTTGGCCCAAATAATGACACATGTTATTTTAAAACAAATTAAGTATACCACTATTCTTGTAACCAAACGTCCTTAAACACCCACACTCCCTCCCGTGACTGTTCATCTTCGAACCCAACGTCACCGTCGAAGAGCATGAGAGAGTGGGGTTGGCTTTGGGGTAGACGGAAAAGAGAAAGATTGGTAATGGCTTGCCGGAGAAGAGAGGGATTGAAGAGGAAACACGTTGGTAATGAGGGAGGCGAGTGGGAGAGGGGACGGGGCTGGGTCTGACGGCAGCCATGGTAGATTTGCCATGGCAGCACCAATTCAAGGGAGGAAGGAAGGAGATGGATCGGTGTGTTTAAAGGATGGTGGATTGGGCGACTCTGGTTGGTGGTGGTGGGAAAAGATGGTGGATTGGGATGGACGGCTGGGTAGTGTTTCACTGAGGAAGAAGACATGTGTTTGGATAGCAGAATAACATGTTTGGCTAGAAGAATAAGGGCTGATTGGTTATATGTTAAGGGGTGTGCTATCCACACACCTCATTTTACTTCTCACACACCCCTTGATAATTTTTGTCCGTTGATCTTCTTCAATTCATCAGATCCGATTGTCGAAAATTAAAAAGGTGTTTGAGAAGTAAAATGGGGTGTGTGGATATCATACCCCTATGTTAAATGGACATGTGTCGTTATTTAATTGTTCCATGTAATAATCAGTATATTGGGTACTCTCCAGTGAGTACTTCGTATTCTTCTTCTCAACGTTATATCTTACAAACTCAATATCTAAATATAAACATGACTTTTATCAAAATGAATTGTGAAATTAATGTATGTTTTTTTTAACAAACGATATTATCTACATTAAGCGAGTGGGGGTTGCTTAGCCTCACAATGAGCTAACAATAAGGTTCTAAAAAACGCTAGGTGTTAGTCGGGCGGCGGGTTAGTGCCTAGTGCCTAGGCGGCCTAGGCGGATTTAGGTAAATTTCTTATATATCTTGTAAATAAGTGCATATTGACACTTACAAAAAATTATACTTGTATGAAATTCATGGATAAGATAATAAAAGAATGATAAAATGCAAAAAGAGTATCCAACAAGTCCAAAATTTAAAAACACATTAAGCATATATGTCATATAACCATAGTGATGAGTATTGTAGGATGACACATGTACAACAAGTTCACAATTTAAAACAACATAAAATGCAAAATAGGAGGAAAATAAGGAAATATAGTAATTTAAGATACTTATCTTTAGCATCCCGGAATTTAAGTTGATACACACCTAGCTATTCTACAAAATTAACAAAATTTCAAGGTTTAAAAAAAAATGGCCTAGCCGCCGAGCACTGCCCAGCCCGCCTAGAGCCCAACCGATTTTTCCAGCCGTTTTGCACGAAATCGCCTCGGTTCCAACCCAACCAGCGCCTAGGCCGTTTTTTAAAACACTGCTTGTATAGGAAATTTGAGAAAGATAAAATGAAAAATAAAAGAATACATAAATAAATATTTATTATAAAATATGAGTATTATGTAAACTTTTAAAAAATTTCTAAGATCATAAGTTTTAAATTATTATCGGGCCTCACAAGACTTTTAATAAAAGAAACCCTAACCACAAATCAATAACCGTCACCCACCCAGCTCACTTTTCTCTCAAACGGCTAAATTTTTTAGATGATTGGGCCAAAGAAATAGTTAATTAATAAGTTTTTAAATATTTTTGCTTTTATCCGGCATGGGAGACTGGGATTCACCCACCAACTCCTTAATCCTTGTCCATCTAGTAGCTTTGGGCTGGTTTGGTATTGCTGTGCTTTGAAAAAAAACTGCTTCTGCTGTGCTGTAAGAATAAGCTGCTGTGAAATAAAGCAGCAGAGTGTTTGGTAAACTTTTTTGTAAAAGTGCTTTTGGAAAAAAAACAGTATTATAGTGTTTGGTAAACTTTTATGTAAAACAGCTGTGACTCTGTGAAATGACCAAAAAAGATATAATACTGGATGTGTTATTAATTTAATTTTCTTAACAAATAAAGGTGAATTAATAAATATACTTTATTTTTAAAAGAAAAATATTTATAAATTTTATCTTAAATATTAATTAGTACGACAAACTAATTCAATATCATCTTAATTAGTATAAACTTTATCTTTAATATAATCATTTTAGAGTATCATTAATTTTTAGTCTGTACAACTCAAAATCATGAGATCCAACAAAGCCAAAACCTTCTTCACATTATCTGATTCATCACCATTTGCCCCAACCCCAACACACCCCAAAAGCCTCGTTCAACTCCACCGCCTCCTTAATCCTAGCCTCCCACAACAACCCCCTATAAACCCACTTCCTCACACCGCCTCCCGGCACAATATTCGCACCCAGCAGTGCCCTCAAAACCTTCAAACCCTCACAAACCATCCATTTCCTACAAAACCCATTAACCAAAACCTCACAAACTCTCTCATCGAGCACACATCGGGACCCTGGCCTCACCAACCAGCTGAATATCTTGAATGCCTCTCTGTGCAATTAATACATTCATCATTTCTTGCATATACTTCCAACATATACCAGACATTGTGACCAACTGAATAGTTCACGGAAGATTATAGACTCGGTTCGAACGGCTCGAACGACAAGCTTCGTTGCGGGCAGAGAAGTAATCAATTTTTCTTACTTCTCTCTCAATTTTTCTTTCCTCCACAAACCCTAATTTTTTCCCCAATTAATTTTTTCACTCTGCCATCCCTAAATTTAAAAATCCAAAGGAAGGACATCGAGCCAAAGAACTTGACCTGGAGAACGAGAGAGATCGCTGGGAGGAAGGAAGAAGTTTCAGGTTGGCGGTTACTGGGAGTGAATGAGTGAAGACGGGAGGGAGAAAAGTGAGATGCAGGATCAAGGAAAAGAAGTGAGACGCGAGGGGTGAGGGGTGAGGGTAGGATCGCCATTTGAAAATTTTCATTAAAGGTTACTGTTCACCCGTGTTGCTGTGAAAAAAAGCTGGTTTTTGAAAGCAGCAAATAGCAGCTTCCCATTTTCAGCTGTTTCTCACAGCAACTTTGGAAATAAGCTGAGTTACCAAACACAATATTGAGCTCAACTTTTTTTCATCCCAACTTTAAAAAAAATCTAAGCAGTACCAAACCAGGGCTTAATATAATAGGGTCTCTCTGCAGATCGTGAACTTTCTCTCCTCTCACTCTCTGCAATTTACTCTCATCCTCCTCTCTCATTCTGTCTCTGCATAAACCACCTTCACTCCCATCCTCTTCCTCTGGGGTTTGTGCAGAACCCACCTTCAGAACCACCTCCTGTAGAACCCATCCTTCACTTAGTAAAGCATAACGATAAGTTTGAGGCTGTCGAAAATTGCAGATGCAAGTTGCAGATGTGAGTTGCAGATGGTGAATCGGTTGCAGATGGCGACGAATCGGAAATTGCAGAACCCGCCTAGACTACCGCCTAGGGCCGCCCAAACCGCCTGGAGCGCCTAGTGAGCGCCTAGGCGGCCGCCTAATCATCTCCGCTTTTTGTGAACGTCCTGGCCAGAATCAGAGCAAGACTCCACCGCCGAGCACCTAGGCGGCCAGCTAGGGCGATTTTTAGAACATTGACTAACAATAATGTGGTTCAAATTCATCTTTTGCTATAATCAAACCTAAAACTTCTTATTTACAAGTGAAGAGGAATACCACTAAACTGTAGTACTAAAGGAGATGAGTGAAACGCCTGGACGACTAATATGATAGGGCATTGTTATAAGGAAAGGAGACACTTGAAGGGCAAAATCATACTTATAGGTGATGAACTGAGAGAGGTGACAAATCAACCAATTGAGTTGTTAATGTGTTTTCGTTAAAACACGTTTAATTTGATATCACCATAATATGTGAGATTGGTAATGGTGATGATAGTGTAGAGTGAAATCAAATTAAATGAATCTTAATAAATACCCATTAACAATATAATGAGTTGCTTTTAAAGGAACCAAATCCCCTTCGGACCCAAAAAATCTGAGCCTAAGGATCAAATGATCTGGACCATTGAAATTAACGTTTAGAGGGACTTCCTGTTTGTAGCCGTTTGATCAAATTTCAACGGTCCGGATCATTTGATTCTTGGACTCAATTTCTTTGTGTTAGGAGGGGATCCAGTTCCGCTTTTAAAGACACAACTAATACTAATCATTCCAACTCAGCAACACAGTCAGCCTTGTCATAGTCTAGTTACTAGTCTTATCCTTATCTGTTATGTAACTAATTGTTGTCCTATGTGTGATTAGATAGGCTTGGTTTGTTATTAATCATTATTGGCAAATGTATATATAACTCAAAAGTCTCAAATGTAAGATTCGTTCAATTAATTAAACATTTACGGGATTACATTTCTCATACACTTGCCACCTGTAAGTCTGAGACATTGCTGAATAATTTCCTAATCGGCCTAATTAAGTGCTGCTTTTTTTTTAAATACCTAATAAAAAACAAGGTCAACTTTCTGATAAAAAAAAAATTAGCTCTTGATTCTATATAATCGCACCACGCGTCCTTCTTTTATTTTCAATTCATGTTGACTAACTATCCAATCATTTCAAATTTACTAGTAAACATCCAGTTATTCCCAGTTGTAGTCGATACTTTAATTTCTAAGGAAAATTAACGAAAAGTTCAAAAAAATTAATTTAATTTTAATGAAAAATGACAAATAAAAATGTAATGAATAGTATCAGGAAAGATAAAAATGTAGTTTTTCGTCAAAAATGAACAGTACTAAAAGTGTTTCGTTAAAACTCTCTAATTTCTAATTAAACGATTGAAGACCATACTTCATTCAATGTCAAATAATATACAGATAGAGACAAACTTGATTCATTAACGGTTAGTCTATGGTACTCTTAAAATATAGGCACCAGTGCTCTATAACTAATTAGTCATTAGTCTTTTTGTAGGCGCTTTTGAATAGGTGAAAGGCCTTTATAATTGTGTTGTTGTTCTTTGATGATTTTAAGAAACGTTTTACTAGAATATCTCCTGTGATTTTGTAATGTTGTATTTTACCGCAACCTACAATATTCACATCCCACCATAAAAAGTACAACATCAGTAGTCAGAGCATACAATATGTCAATAACAATGTTGTAAATTGTAAACAATATAACCTAATTCTTTTGTGTGTGAGTTCCCTATATGTCAAAGCTATAGAAAAATGTAAGAAGTCATAGCACACAAGCTGTAAGAAGATGGGACACTTACCAACATTTAACAAACAGTATTCTATACTTTGATCATAGTACAACATAAATTTACACCTTAATCCAAGTGATAAGAGTAGTATTTTACAATATAAAGCTATCAACCTCCTTGTTTATTTGAATCATCTGTCCATTAAAAAATCAAATAAGCAACGAGGTTGTCTAAGAAAACATTGTTGCACTTGATCAACCCTAATGTGACGTACAAACAGAAAAAGCCAAAAAAATTTAAGAAATCATTAGAAAACCCAATCAAAATCAAGCAAACGATGTCTAAGAAAAAACCTCAAAATGTGCAGTGAATTTGAAATTAATCCCAAACAATTGAACTGTTAGGTAAGGAAGTGGAGGGAATTAAAGAGTGGCAAAACCACTGTAACTCCATATTGTCATATACGATTGACATTGTGACGAATATGTTACAAGCAAAACCAAGTCATCCATATTAAGAACCCAACAGAAATAGAAACCAAATTATCTAAAGCTCATTTAGATGTGCTTTTGAAATGACTGAAAACGCTTTTACAAAAAATATTTTTAGGTTCCAAAAGCACTTGAAATGTTTTCTGCAAGAAGTATCAGTTATGTGTTTCTTCCAGGAAACACTTTAAGTGTTTTTCCAAGATTTACTTACATTTTTACTAAAGATTAGTTCTAGAAACATTTTCACCAAAAACGCTTTCAGTCATTTTAAAAACACATTCAAACGAATCTGCCAATTACTGACAACGAAAATGGAAGCCCTCTAATTGTTTGGCGCTTCAACTTGCGAACGAAAAGAAATACATGAATAGAATATAAATTCAACGGAACTGGAAAATGAAGAGAAGAAATTCCACTTATGAAAAGCGGTAAAAAAAAGGAACCAAAAGTAGAAGAAATTCCACGACGTGGACCTGCTTATTCATCATGTACGGCATTGGTTGTTAAACTCTTCAGTCGAAGCTCTGCACTTTGCGTCTATTTTTTAGATGAATAGGACGAAAATTTTGTTGAGAGTTTTACTATGTGCTTATATGATCTTGGGTTACTCCTCGTAATGCAAATTGATTTTATGAGAAGTAAGTCCCCTATCGCTGTGGAACAACTCTCAACAGAGTTCCACCATAAAACCAATTGGCAATATGTGAAATAGCTCAAGATCATATAAGCACATAGCAAACCTTGTCCCTCACCGATGTGTGACAACTCTCAATACGCCTCCGCACGTGCGGCGGATTTTTAAGCCTACACGTGAACAACAACTGGGTGACATGGAGTGCGTGTGCCCATTGGGCTTCACACGTGGACAACCTACTCTGATACCATGATGAAATTGAGGTTCCACCATAAAACCAATTGGTCATATGGGGAGTAGTCCAAGATCATATAGGCATATAGCAACCTTGTCCCTCACCGATGTGGAACAACTCTCAACATTTTTGAGGTTGGATTTAATGAATCTCAAATACACAGGAAAATAGAGAAAATATAGAGCATATCTTGATCAACAAAATTAGAGAAAATGACTGATAAAAAATAGAAAGGGAAATCGATAGGGTACTCATGGTTAAAGGAAGACAAGAAACTTCATTAAAAGAAAAAGATAAACGGAAAGCAAAACCAGAAGTAGAAAAAATTCCGTTAATTGATAGATCACTCACGATTTCTCCATATTCTTACAGCCTTACAGGAAGCTTTGCATTGTGCTCTTATAGCCCAAATTTCTGAAGGAAAAATAAAACGATTGGAGAAAGAAATTATTGGATGAGTTGCACACTTTCAGTGTCTGTTGGTGGTCATTTTGGGTGTTTGAGGATTTACAAGAGGATACCCAGAACATTGAAGTTTGCTTTTCCAAAGCTAAGAGCTAGAATCGGAATTACTTACTGACCACCCATATACTGATCGAAGCAACCCCCGACGCAGATCAGAAGGAGAACTCATTTCCTTTTCGAGCTAAAGCTAGATCCCCCTAATCTGTTTAACAAACCAGGGAAAGGAAAGGTTGTTTGTTCCTTGGTCGAAACATCGGGTACCGACTCATTGAAACAATAAAACTTTTCTGTAGGATATATGTGGCTGCACCGGAACTAAACTTTTGGAGGGGCTCATCAAGTGCTTTCTCCAACTTGGCCGCGGATTGGCCAAATTTTTTCTTAGGGGTGTGATATCCACACATCCCATTTTACTTGTCACACACTTTTTTAATTTTCAGCCGTCGAATCGGATGAATTGAAAAAGATCAACGAACATAAATTATCAAGGGGTGTGTGAGAAGTAAAATGGGGTGTGTGGATAGCACACCCCTTTTTCTTATATCTATATTCATCAACTGGTACTTGACCGTCATTATGTGAGAATCCCCTTTCTTTTGAAACAGAGTTTATCCCCCGCCATTAAAGATACCAAACCAAGTCTCTACTCAAGTAAAATATGCTCGAGAGTTATCAGTATTTATCAAAGTTGTTCCTATCTAACATAACGCTATTGGATCAAATGACAAAGACATTGTTGGGAAAAAGATGAAAGCCTTTCCCGGATGAAACGAAAATTGAATTCATGTAATAAGAGAACAAGAGAAAGGTTTCCCATTTCTTATGCGGAAATATATGTGGCCATGAAACATGGATTAAGTGGAACAGAATTGACTGAGCGTTAGAGTTGTGAAAACATGAAAACACATGTTTCTTCCATATTTTTTACCTTAGCTCCATGGAACAATATACTAATTACTGTTGAAACATGGTTTGGCATTTGGAGTTATCTCCAACAAGGGTCGTCGCTCCCTTCATACGTCTTACTGCTTCATCTAAGTAGGTTTGGGCTAGATCGTTGATCTCCTGCCACCTCTTAGCATAGTACACTAATGGGCAAGCCCCTCCTACCGCAATGGTATGGGGTGTCAGAGGCTATTACTTCGTGGCCAACTCAAATGGGTTGAAGTTCGAGGCAAAGCTTTTTAGTTTTTAAGTTATACCAGCACTAAGCAACATCTAGCAGCCTCATTCTGGTGTGCCCTAAAGTGCCTTAAGTAGCACCCACGTACGACATTCAATAAGAAGTAAGCCAAGTTCAATGATCCTCGAGAATAAACTATCAAGCGGAGGAAAGAACTGATGACTCACATCCCACAACACAAGAATGATGGAAAGTCATGGAATTAATCGAAGTTAGCCAAGTTCTCATAGCCATTATTGTGATATCCCATCCCCAAAATTAGTATTTATTTTATTTTTGACGTATTACGGAGATTTAATTGAAGTTAGTTCGTTAATTCTCCGATTTTGAGAAAAGCGAAGTGAGGGGTACTTTAGTCATTTTTTATCTTCTAGACCTTTTTGGTCAACTGTTGAGTTGTTTAGGTAGAGCTTAATTCCACGAGCACGTAGGTGCAAACGGATCTCAAATCCGAATTAGAACGAAGAAGTTGAGACGTTTGAAGTTAGATGGCATTTTGGTAATTTGGCCAAAATGTTATAAATGGAAGAAAACCTCCTGAAACTTTCCAAAAACGGAAAGGCTGATTTCAGCCCCTTTTTGGGGCGATTTCGACCCGTTAACCGGCGAACTTGACCCGCTCATATCTCCTTCATCCGAGCTTTGTTTTGGGTGATCTTGGTGTCCATGGAAAGCTCTTGACGAGCCCTACATCTCTATAGTGTTATATTTTCCATTTTATTTTCCATTTTTCCAGTTCGAGGCAGCAAAGTGCATTGGGTTTCCGGCGGTTTTATCATTTTTCCGGTGATTCCGGCAACCATTTCCTTCGAGTGAGGTATGAAACTTCGTCTACTCTTCATAATCTTCAAGTTTCTATGCTTGGTTCGTGCTTTCGTATTCGTTTTAGAGTTGGGTGTTTAGAACCCTAGAAATCCGGTTTTCTCCGGTGAATTTGGACGGTTTCCGGTTAGAATTTGTCGTCGGCCTAGTTGTGAAAAGTTTTTCCCTTGTTGAACTCTAGCTACCACGTAAATTTGAGCTCATTTAGTTAATGTTGAAAATTTGGGTTTTCTAAACCCTCCACCTTGGCTACCACCGCGTGTGGTGGTGCGTGTGACCGTCCACAAGTGTTGTTTAAGTACCAAATACCTTCTAGTGACCCTGTGAACCTATGTCTAGCTCGGTTTCTCGAAACTCAATTGTTTGGTGTAGTGATCAAATTGGACTGCCACTCGTTTGTGTCATTGACGACAATCCGACCGTTGGATCGTCGTGCAATTTTGTGGGCACCCTAGTTATTAGTTGTTGGACCTTTGAGAACTTACGAATCGGGAATCCAATGAGCGGATCTTCCGAATTGAATAACCTTAGATTGTTGACCTTAGTGGACCTACATTATCGACGGTTGACGTTCTAGTCAATGTGCTTTATTCTAGAGTGTCGTTTATATCTAGTTTGTTGTTGAGGCTTGATGGAGCTTAGTTGGCTCATCACGATGACGTGTCATTCCCGGTTGACGTGCGTCTCGACTTACGTGCAAGTGGCACTTGGCTCATTTTACGTGTCAGTCTTGTAAAGTTTCCTAAGTGGGGTTTTGTGTGTTGTTTTAGGTTCCTTGGAAGTGGAGTTGGTGAATGTGGAAGTGCAAATAACCCAGGTGAGTGACATTAATATTATGTGATATGGTTATTACCCATGAAATTCCTTGTTATATACTATGTGGATATGACATGGATTTCCAAATGATTATATGGAAATGTGTGCTACTATGCTATGTTTACTTGATGGTGCTATCAGAAATACATATATATGCTATGCTTGAAATGATTGTGATACGTGAGGGCTAGTAGAGGACCGTTAACCCAGTACATGGGGTAAAGTGGGATATAATCTGAATTTGCACCATGTAGCAGTGGTACATGGATGGTCCTGCGTGGTTAATCTGCAATGGGGGACCATACTTTGGGATCGTGCTTGGTTAATCCGTGATGGGCAATCCTTATTACTTTGGTGTGGCCATACATACATATTTAGGAGTGATCGTGCTTGGTTAATCCGATAGGTGATCACTACCTATAGTATTCGTAGGAGTGACTCTGCTTGGTTAATCCGCAATGGGGGACCACATCCTGATCGGTTACCTATTGTAGGCTTCGGCCGAACTGTGTCTCTCTATAGCCCTAGATTATTGTTTATTACATATATGAAAGATGAGATTGAAAGCCTATGTGGCTCAATCTAGAAAGTGATGATTGAATCAAATAATTTACATGATGGTGTTGCCTAAAAGAGATCAGACTCGGATGTGACTCATTCCTACTCGTAACGAAGAGATGTAATGATGAAAAAGATACCAATCTCATTCCTACACGTGATTGAATTATTGATGTTGTGTCATTCCTACACAACTTCGGGTTGTGTGATGACTGAATGTTATCTCGATAGATGTGTGGTGAGATTCGAAATTGAATAACCATTCCTATACGTAATAATGAGGCGTATGGTGGTTAAATTATGAAATATGTGGCAATTGGACCCTTGTGATTATTCAGAAAATGAGAAAGGCGAGTGGTGAGTCATAATCCGAAAAGAAAGACGGAATAATATTGATGGTGATCACATTGACGATTAATACGGTATACAGAAGAGGTGTCCTGTGTGGGCGTAGCACTACTTTGACATTTAATCATTTGATGTTGCTTATATTCACATATGTTGTATTATTGTCACTCACACGAGCTTCGCAGCTTATCCGGGCTTTGCTTTACTCAGTGCGCCATTCTTACGGCCTAGGGTTATTTTGCAGAGTAATGGGTAACGGTTAAAGAAGAAGGTTTGCAGGCGATGTAGCTGTGTGGGCAGTGCACTCGAGAGTAGGTATTACCACCTTTTATTGTAAGTTATTTCCGTTGAGCTCTGATGTATATTATATGTATGAGTCTCAGTGACTCTATGTATTTTATATTGTACTGCTACTGTCCTTCCGTCACATGTCAGTTCTGGGCATATCTCGGGATCGGGGCGTGACAATTATGCTAGGGTGACTCGAGAAAGTTTGAAAGAATAAGGTACGTAGAGCGTGAACCAAGGTTCATAGGCAGATCAAAGTCGAATCTTGCATATCCTAGTACTTAGAACCTAAAAAATCCATACTGGTTGTTATAAAGCTCAGGATGTCAGCGGGACTTTCCCTTCCTGTCCAAAAACTTTGAGAATCAAGCCACAAATGAGGTCAAAGCTGCTGAATGAATGAGACAGAACCAATGCATCAGGGCTATGAGAGTTTTTCAGTGTGCTCGGAGCACGAGATGGTACATCACATGTCACTATATAAGTGCTAAGATACTTATGTTAAAAACTTAACAACTTAAAAAATAAAACTTCTCTCCACTTGTATAATAACACGTGGTGTACCGTGTACCTCTCGTTTTCCAGGCAGAATGAAAAATTTCTCCAAGGCTAGGCTAATGATGTCTGTCTGGCCCGCTTACTATTGGCTTTCAGACCAGTCTTCAATGGCATGAAGCTTTAGTGGCATAGAATTGGTTGCCTGATCGGATAGATAAAAGGAGAACCATCTAGTGAGGCATCTGGATTTGATTTAGGTCGGTTAAAGCTTGGAAGGGAGTTGGCCTACTAGGAGTTCTGTTTTTAGAGGACCCATAAAACACCTTATTAATCTTAAAAAGGACATTCGACCCAATACCTTAACCATGTAATTTGACATTTTTTTTCTATCACCACACAAGGTGACAGGAATTGAACCTATGGCCCTCTGTACCCAAAACAGATGAGAGGCATTCTTCATTGTTTGTAGGGTTGGTTCACGCGCGCAAGCAAACCAGCAGCGGACGCAATAGCAGGAACTATGGCCTAGCATTCAGCACTATTGATAGTTCTCAAATTGGCAATAAGGTATACGAAAGCTCCCCATGTTGTAAGTGGTTGGGAGATTCACTTCTAGTGCAGTCTTAGATTGAAGAAAGTTTCAAAGTTAAAGAGAATCATCTGAAAGCCTATTGGTTGAAGGCAATGAGATTGATGGCATTGTTTGAAGAAGTACCAGTTGACCATGTCTCTCAATCCAATTCATTGTTGCGAGGAGGGTTGTCAAGCTTGTATAAAAAAAGACGTATAATAAATCGTTGATTGCTCTATATTCTTAAACCTCTCCACCGTGCCCTTAACCAAGGAGTGGGCTCAGCGGGAAGAGTTCGGTAGTTGGGACTTTGTTCCATTCGCTCAGCTGAAAGAGCGGGAACTCTATTTCTTCTTCTAGTTTCCGTGTATGATTTTGGATTTAGTGGACAATTCAAATTGTCGAAGTCCTGTTTCACCAAACTCAACCCCTTTGCCTAAACATTAACTTTGTGACAGTAATACAATGTCACTTGTGTTATTAACTTTAACCTTTTGGACTCTAAATTTGATGATTATAGTGTAACCTTATCTTCTTCTTTTTTTTAATTCAGACGCTGAATGTTAACTATGTACTAGCAATTCCCTTTTTCTGTATAAATAAATAGGGCATGAAAATAAGCAAGGATTGCGAAACTGAATTAGATCAATCTTAGTAAAACAGATTTTGATGGTGAGACAACTATGTCGGAGATGTCTTAATAAAACAGGTTGGGGGTTAATCTATCCAACATATAGAGTTAAGGTGATCTTCCACAGATTCGCCTATATGAGTCACAACTAAGAGCATTTATTCTTGTACCCCATGTCCTGAGTTTGATTTCCCCTTCTCCTAATATTGCATATTTTTTTTTTTAAGAAAAAAAAAATTGCAAAGCCTGAACAACACTTGACATAGACATTGTGAAATTCCGTCTAATTCAAACATCATGTTTAAGGGATCATATGCGATGAAAGGAATAAATCTGTAAGGAAAATATTTTTTTTGTTCTTCCTTTGGTTATATCTGAACTATTTCTGTATTTATTAATAACAGCAAGCTTAGCAATTATTTAAATCCAATTTGATGGTCAGACACAACTGAAAATGATCAATACATTCAACGTCCCCTTTTACTGCTATATCAGTAGAGGCCGCATTTCACTCTGTGTAATAAAATGCTGGCTTTGTTGGTACAGGTAACTTCATGCTTTCATTTGTCAACATAGATATCACCTCTGACATGGTTGGCCGATGGGCTGCATTTTCCTCTACGCATAGTAGACCGATTTGGACGCATCTTAACAATTGATCACTAATACATGTTTCGGCTAGGGTTGGATCCATTAGCTCTATCCCTCTACCTTCTTTCCATAGCTCCCATGCCTGAAGAAAACATTGATTCAAGTCATTGAATATCATACGTCGAAAGATGAGAGAAACTTATTGGTAACTGCAGCGATTTGTTTGACATACATGTCCTACTAAGTTTAGCACGCGATCTTCATTGTGTAAGCTGTTGTTTTTCCTTCCACTTATAATTTCAAGCATTAACACTCCATAACCGTATACATCAGATTTTACAGAAAAGAGTCCTGCCATGACATACTCGGGGGCCATATAACCACTGTACCAAAAGAGGAATTCTTTAGCACATTTCATTTATGTAAATGCCTGTGTTCCTTAACCGAAAGAAACATGTGATAAGAGTATTTGTATGTTTATATGAAATTTTTCTTACAATGTTCCGACAATCTTACTAGTATTTGCTTCCAGTTCCTGTGTGAAAATCCTTGCCATACCAAAATCCGCAATTTTGGGGTTCATATTTTTGTCAAGCAGTATGTTACTAGCTTTCAAATCTCTATGGATCACTTTCGTTCCCGCGTATTTGTGCAAGTAAAGCAATCCTTGAGTGATTCCTTCAATTATATTGAGACGCTTCTTCCAATCTAGGAGCGCACCTCTGATTGGATCTGTGCATTACAGAGAAAGTTAAGTAAGAATATTTTGACACGCAGATAACAAACTGAACAAATAAAATAAAGTACGTAAAGTAATGTTGATTCACAACCATATAAAAGGTGGTCCAAGCTTTTGTTTGGCATGTACTCATATATCAACATCCTCTCTTCTTCATGAATGCAAGATCCGAGGAGCTTAACAAGGTTTGTATGTCGGAGTTCATGTATGAGTATCAATTCATTTTTAAACTCTGAAGTTCCTTGTCCGGAACACTTTGAAAGTTTCTTCACAGCTATGACTTCTTCCGTTTCCAATTTTCCCTGAATTGATTTTCCATAATATTCTCAAATGTTTCATAAAGAATATAAGACACTACACAATTTATTATTCCAAGGCCTTACCTTATAAACAGGTCCAAATCCCCCTTGTCCGAGCTTGTTTTCTTCTGAGAAGTTGGAAGTGGCAGCCAAGACAGTTTCATAAGTAAATACGCTTAAATCATGTTTTCCCATGAAACTAAACGATTGGTTCTGTATCCCACCTATTTAGTTTAGTGTTGGAAGTCAAATTTCAATCTGGGAGTTGTCAAGCATCTGAAATTCTGTCTAACAAGTGCACTTTAGGATTAAAGAACATACCCGAAACTACTTTTCTTGTTCTTAGATAGGTCAAGATGCAAAACACCATTACCAGTAGAGCAGCAGCAATAGCAATGCTAATCCATAACCACTTACGTCCTGCATGTACAATGTAATAATTAATTAAGTACATATTTAGTTTTGTACAAGGCGAATGAAATTTCTAGTGAATTTCTTTGCATGCTAAGATATTAGTATATAACTAGACTTGCCATTTTTTTGGGTTTTTCCTGGTGTAGATCCTGACAAAACAAAACCACTTCTTACAGGAGTGAATCTGATAGGGTCATCAATGAACTGAGTGCCTACACGCCAAAATCGACATCCTGCACCAGTAGTCTGGTTACCATATGGAAGGTCGAAACCAAGGCACTCACAATTTTGCCAACAAGTGGCCTTACAATCCTCAGTACCAGTACCAAACCAGTTGGGGGGTTCTGAAGTATTACTAGAATGGCTGATGTTGAAGTGACCGCTTCTGTCAACAAACTCATCACCAAGTTTTTCCGTACAATTCCTTGGTCTTCTCACGCACCCTCCAACCATGTTATAGCCATCACAGTTTTGTGCTTCTGCAATATCAACCTTTTCACCATACTCATAAAGTGTTCCCCTGCCATATAGGACCCATTCTGGTGCTAGATCACTTGGATCACCTGCAGCAGTGTAAGTGAGGTAGTCTTCGTTTGCGTTTGAAACCATGCTAAAATTGTACCTCTGCTTGGACACATCAGGCAAAATAAATTTAAATTTCCCATCTTCAAACACCCCACTGGTCCAATAAACCACTCCACCTTGCTTGATTCTCAATTCGTGTTCCTTTGGGTCCCAATTGAGGCTGAAAAGCCCTGGTGCAGGATTGTAGCTTGTAGCCCAAGATAAAAGAGACCAATTTTTCCCATTTGTAAGGTCAACACCCAATTTCATGCCTGGTATAAACGTGTCCGTAGGATGATCAAAACTCTGCCACAAAACCCTGTTGGTTGATCCGTTGACCGAACTCACTTCTTGTAGTACAAAATTGCCAGAATCCAAAAATGGTAGCCTCAACAGAACTAGTACTACTGGTAGGAGAGTATAAAACAATAGGGTCTCCACCTTGGTAAGTAATTTTCAGAGTGTTATTGCTGTCTAGGGTGAGAACTGGGGATGAAGCGTATGGAATAGGTGTGTCTCTGTTGCCAATCCACGCTCTGTTTAGACCTTGATTGCTGCCCTGGACTGCTAAATAGCTGGTGTTGTTATACACATAGAAACCCAAACTGAACTTCCCAGATGCAGACACTAACAAACTTGAGGAATTGAGAGTGTCCCCTGGCTTCAGTGTGTCCCTTGCATCATGACAACTACACAAGCATGCAAAAATGATCAAGAATATTGAGTTGATCATCAAACCTGTAGTTGCCATGGATGACCACAAGTACATCAGTAACTAGAAAATGACCCGATTTAGGTGTAAGAAATAGGAGTTGGGTGTGTCAATGTTGGTGTCATCTGACAAGGTACAATAAAACCTCTTTATAGTAATTTTGGACCAAATCAATTTTATTATTATAAGGAAGTTATTACTCACTGTTACAAAAAATAATTTTTGAATTAGTTATTAATAAAAGTAGCGTAGGATACAAAATAGCATTAATAATAGAGCATGTCAATTTTCAAGATGCAGACATTGTAAAAAGAGAAATATCTAGTCTCAAATAGCGGTTGTGAGTCCAAATCTTTTGCACTCAAATTTGTCTAGTGCTAATAAAGTACCATTTATAAAAAGTTTACACTAATGAAGGGAGTAGGATTCCCTCCCCTTTTTTTTCCCTCCCCTTTTTTTTCCCTCCCTTTCCCTCCCCTCCTATTTGAACGGTCACGATTAAGTCACGTCAACCTCTTATATTAATTTTTTATAGAAAGAAAAAGACAAAATAGAGAATGTGAGAGGAGATGATGAAAAATGATGAAAAGAGAAGGGAAGAAAATCCTAATCCCTAATGAAGAAGGCAAAAGTATGTCAAAATCAAACACCAGGACGGTCGTAGGATATCGTGACATTGTTTGAAAAGACGGGAAGATTAGAAAAAAATAAAAATGGTAGGTAATGACTAACGAGTCACAAATGACACTACCTATACAATGCTTAGAGCAAGTCCACCCATGGACATTGCTTCGGGGGACAGGGGAGAGGAAAGGGCCCGAGGCCCAGTGGACAATGCTCCAGCCTTGGAGAGCCTGAGTGAGGGTGGGAGCCCGAGGGAGGGTGGGGTGGGGAATCGATGGGCCTGGAGCCCGAGGCCCAAGCTTATTTAATTTTTTTTGTGTCAGGCGCGTGCCCCTCACGCGCCCGTGGGGGCGCGTCGCCCGACCAGAAATCAGGCGCCAGGGCCCACGTGCGCAGAGATGCCAGTGACCGTTGGGAAGCCACGTGGCTTCCCACGGTCCGTTCGATCCCAACGACTCTTTAATATGAGCCGTCTGATTTAAAACGGTAATAAAAAAAAAGCTGATTTAATATCAACCGTTCGATCTGAGATCAACGGTTGATATTAATCTGCTTTATAAATTAAAAAAAGAAAAAGAAAAAATAGTTTTAAAATTAAGAAAAGTTACCGTTGTGACACGTGGCACAATCTGGAGTGTTGGAATTCAATTTTTTTTAAATCCAACGGCAGAGATTAATTAGTTGAATAAAAATTTAAAAAAAATTGTAAAAAATTGATTTTACTTTTCTATATATACCACTTCTTCTCCATCTACCTTACACCACAATTTCATATTTTCTCAACTACTTTCAATCAAATTCCTATCTTTCTCTCAAAGTTTCAATCCAATTTTTTTTCCACAAAATGACTACTGATGCAGGTAGGAATTGGTCGCTTCTTGAAGATGTTGCGTTGTGCACTAGCTGGGTTGAAGTTACTCATAGTTCGCTTACGGGTAATGAGATGCAGTTGCGAGAAATGTGGAGTTTAATTCATACCAAATTTCTTGAGAAAATGGGTGGGAAAAGAACCAAAGAATCGGTGTCCAGTCGTTGGAAATTACTTAGCCATTCCTTTAGTACATGGAGAGACGCCTTGGCACAAGCTAGTAGTAATCTTCGAAGTGGGGAAAATTACTCGGATGAGGTAAGAATATATAATTATTTGTTTGTATTATTTATTTGTTACCTAATTTGATTATAATTATTTGTTTGTATTATTTATTTGTTACCTAATTTCATTATTATTCATTTGTAGCAACTTCAAGCATAAGCATGGTATGGTGCCAAAATCAAATCAAAAAAAAAATCATTCAACCGGTGGGAATGTTGAAATATTGTTAAAGATTGTCCTAAATTCAAAGTTGTGCCCGTTGGTCCAGAAGTTTGCATGAACAGCACCCCTCTACACAACACCCCTCTACATTCTACACTCGATCATGGCTCATATGTTCATGAAGAAGATGGAGAAGAAGTGCCTGAAACGCCCATCCCTGAACAAGCGTCGGGGTCGACCCGTTATCCAATTAGGCCTCAAGGTAAGAAGGCGTCAAAGAGAAAAGGGAGTGCTTCCAAGAATGATTATGCAAAGTACATGGAAGAACTTACTCGCCAAGGTGAATTGAGTTTGGCGCGGGAAATGGCGAAATTTGAGGCTGATAAGGCTAGAGATGAGGCAAAAGCTGCAGCTGTAGATAGGGCATTTCAAGCTAGTGAGAGGGAAAGAGAGCTACTTAGGCAAGAAAGGGAGTTGGCTAGAGAAGAAAGAATGGCTCAACGAGATCGTGACATTATGAACACGCCTTTAGAAGGGAAGTCTCCAAATTCTAAATATTTTTGGGCGTCGGAGAAAGCAGATGTGGTGAGAAGGAGGCGTGCAAGAGAAGCGAGATCAAGAGGAGATGGTCCTAGCACGACAAGAGAAGATCATCCTAGCACCACAAATTGGTTAAGTGATGATGAATAGGGTACTTTTTGTAATCGGCGCCCATAGTTTTCCAATCACTTTGGGTTGTAATTTATTATTTATGTTGTTTCCAATTTATTGAATTTAGTACTTTATTTAAAGTGAGAGTACATTTATTAAATTTCGTAATATATTTATACTAATAAAATTACATAAACACACCAAATGAAATTACATAAACACACCAAATAAAATTACATAAACAGACCAAATAATAAAAAACTCACTACAAAAAACACACCAAATAAAATTAAATAAACATACTAAATACAAACAAACATGCTACATAAACTTAAGTATCTTCAGCTTGTTTCAATGCCCACTGGTGCTCTATCAAGTCAATTTGCTGAGCATTGTGCATAGATGGCCTTTGAAGTGCAGTATATCGTTGAATGACCCTTTCATTGTAACGTCCATCCCTTTCTAATGGTTTGTGTTGCAGGGGTTCTTCGGTAGCATCATGCGCACAATATATCCGTGTTTTTTAATTGTTCATCGTGTCTGGCTCATATTCATCAACCGCATCATAATCGAACTCATCTTCCACAATCATGTTATGAAGAATGACACACGTCATCATGATGGATCGAAGTGACTCTAAATCGAACAATCTGGCAACACCCCTGACAATCGCCCAACGAGCTTAGAGGATACCAAAACAACGCTCCACATCCTTCCTGCACCCCTCTTGACAGCTTGCAAAGTGTTTTTCCTTTGCACTTCGCGGACGTGGCACTGTTTTGACAAATGTTTCCCACCGTGGGTAAATGTCGTCAGCTAGGTAGTATGACCCGTCGTACATACGTCCGTTGACGACGTACGTGATTTTTGGTGCCTTTCCTTGCAGGACGTCGTTGAACACTGGGGATTGGGCAAGGACGTTGAGATCATTTTGAGCCCCCGGAACCCCGAAAAAGGCGTGCCATATCCATGTATCAAAAGATGCTACCGCCTCCAAAATGATTGATTTTGTTCCTTTGCTGTCCCCATATGCGCCTTGCCATGCACTTGGACAATTTTTCCACGTCCAGTGCATACAATCGATGCTTCCTATCATCCCAGGAAAACCTCGCATCTCGGCCTTCTTCAGAAGCCTTTGCAAGTTCATGTGAGTAGGTTTTCGGAGGTACTCTGCGGTGTACAAAGATTCGACTGCTCCGCAAAACCTCATCAAGGACTCAAGAATGGTTGATTTCCCCATCCTCGTTATCTTATCCACTTGGTCTGCAGACGCTCCATACGCAAGCATCCGCAACGCAATTATAATTTTTTGCTCAGGCAAGAGACCCATAGCACCACAAGCATCCTTCTTTTGCACAAAGTAAGAATCATGGTTGCAAACATCAGTCATGATTCTGTTGAACAAATGTCGTTCCATTTTAAAACGACGTCTGAAGTACGTATCAAGAAATGCACTGTTATGGACAAAGTAATCGTCCAACAGCTCTTCACCCCGTCGTTGCCTGCTTCTTTCAAGGTTTCTGGAATGGCTAGGCCTGCATATCTGAGCCACAGTTTGGACCACTCGACGGGAATGTGCGTGTCTGGCCATTCTTGCTTCGTCATCTCTCCTTGTACGCTCCTCATCCTCTTCCATCTCATTTTCGTCTATCTGAAGATTTAACAATCCTTCAGATTGGTTGAGCAAGTCTTCCTCGTGCTGATCGATTTCCCACATCATCCTTGATGAAGAAGAAGACATTGTAAAAAGGAAGCATAAACTATGAATAATGATAAAGATTTTGGTGATGAAGGAAGCAGAAACTATGAATAATGATAGAGATCTTGAGAAAGTTGGTGTGAGATTTGTGACGATTGATGGTGGATTATATGGACGATTCAGAAAGGATTGGCTTGTAGATAGGGCCATGTGGCATGCCGTCATTCGTTAAAAATCTGATCGAAATCTATCCTCAAAGATTCTGAAAAGATAACGACACGTGGCACAATGGCATTGGATAAAAATCTTATCGAAATCGATCTCCTATAATTATCTTTTCGAATAATGACACGTGGCGCAATGAGAACAATTTAAAATTCGATCGAAATCTATCCTCAAAGATTCTGAAAAGATAACGACATGTGGCACGATGACATTGGATAAAAATCGTATCGAAATCCATCAAAAAAATAATTGTTTTTTAAATAAAATGACACGTGGCGCAACAAGAACAATTTAAAAATTCTTATCCGAAATTACAAATAATTTTATCTTGTATTATTTAAACAAACAAAAAAATTAATATTTTATTGCCTATTGTCAGGGGAGAGGGCTCCAAGGGTGGAGATGCAAATGACAATTTACTGTTTATTAATGTCAGTTACTATTCATTAAAGGCAGTTACTGTTCAATAGGGTGGATTGAATAGTGGATTGCCAGGGGGAGGGCTCCATGAGTGGAGTTGCTCTTATGAGGTTCATTACTTCATTTAGGGGGAAAATCCAAATTTCTGAAATATGAAATGAAAACCTAGTCAAGTTTCTGATAAAAGATATGGCATTTCTTAATCATATATAATAAAAATCATACGTACTTTTCTTTTTCTTCACATAATTGACGTCGAGTAATAAAAAATATTCTTTTTAATCATCAAGTGACTTAAGAATGCGTCGTTGTTCAATCTTTAGTCTAACCCACACACAAGTCCAATGTATAAATCAAATCAAACGACTGAAAACTGCGTAACACCTTCGTACTTGAAAACAATGTCAAATATTGTATGTAAATAGGAAATAGTTCAAACAAGCATCGCCTGAAAGCTTGAGGGGACAATGAAAGTTTGACCAAAGGAGGGGACAATGAAAGCTTTGGCACAACACGCTCTTCGTGTTGGAAAAGTTAGTTGACTGTTATATTATTATTATTATTTTTTTTTTTTACTAGACGATATTATCTACAGTAAGGGGTGGGGGAGTGGCTAAGCCTCATAATGGACTTGCAATAATATGGCTAAGCCTCACAATGGACTGTTATATTATTATGTTAGGCTATTTGTGATATTTTGTGTGTTAGGGTTTGTTTGGTAGGATAAGGAAGGATTATGATTATTTATTTATTATCAAGGTTTAAGATGATTAGGGGTAACAAGTAGTGGATTGTTCTGGTATTTAGGATTTTTTCTTTTCTTTTCAATTCATTGTATTACGAGTGCAAACCCTTCCTCTTTCCCTCATGTATATTAGTGTAGAATATCGCTTATAATCAAAAGACTGATTAGAATTAGATATTTATAAATATTAAAAACATCTCTCATAATTTGGAGGAATTAAAATCTTGGCAAAACGTAGTCTTTTCATGATATAGCTTTCTTGACATTTGTGTTAGGGTTTTTAGAGTAGGATAAGGATTATGATTACTTTATTTATTTATTATTAAGGTTTAAGATGATATGATTAAGGTTAACAAGTAGTGAATTGTCTTGGTTGTTAGGGCATTCTTTTTCAATTCATTGTGTTTCGGATGCAAATCCTCCGTCTTCTCCTCGTGTATATTAGAGAAGAAGATCGCTTCTAATCAAAAGATTGATTAGGATTAGATCATTATAAATATTAAAAACATCTCTTATAATTTTGTAGGAATCAAAATCTTGGCAAGATGTAGTCTTTTCATGATATAGCGTTCTTGACATTTTTGCGTCATATTCATCAAGTCTACCGTTTCTGCTCAGCACCAATTCTGTTTCACCACTAATCATCTGCAATAAATGGGACTGAGGTAGGAGACAGACGGACATTTTTAATTATTAGTCAAAAACTCCCACAAGATGCAAAAGGCTGGCATGAATGGCAGCAATATTCACTATTTTTCACCCGGCTAAATTCAAGTGCTTGAAAACTTTGTTTTCTGTGAGTGGGGAGTTTTTATCGATAATAGCCAAAATTTAACATCAAATTTCCTAAATATCACATTTTATAAAATCTTTCAAAAATAATAGAAAATCCTTCTTTGGCGTCCTTACCCTCAAAATTCTTCTCTGGCGGCCTCGCACTTTGAACAACAATGCCGACGAGATCTATTTAAGTGTTAAGTTTTGGATTTTGAGGGTCTTTAGGTCTATTCATGTGAGTTTTCTGCTATATATATTTGAAAGTTTTTTAAAAAAATGACATTTATGAAATTGGATGTTAAATTTTGGCTATTAATGATAAATACCCTTTTCCTATTCTCTTGCGCTTGCTAGGAGAAATTAAGGTTTTTTTTCGTTGAAGACACAAAATCCATCTCACTCCAGCATTGTTATTTCTTTGACTTATTTGTACACAGTATTTTGTCACTAATTTCATATAAAACTTCAAAATTACATAAGATATAAGATTTATTATAAGAAGAAGAAAACCACCCATAAAATTACAGTTATATTTTCTTGCCATCCAAAAACAAGCTTTGTTGCAGTAGTGATGAGGCAAAACAAATATGATCCATGTGGTAGCAAAATTTCGCCGTTTTCAGATTTTACGAAATTGTACTTACAAAACAAATTAAATTTTTGTTTTGTTTTTGTTAAGGCCAAAACCACTCGCCAAGAAGGGTGGGGGGCAATGAACCTTCAATGCCTAAGTTAGTTTCTCTGAAGAAAAAAAAAAGAGTGATATAGGGTTAAACTGTGTAGAGTTTACTTCAACGTACTTGAGAAGTATGTAGAATGAAGTATTTATAGGAGCTAGACCGGCCACATAGGGGACTGCTTGAGGTTTTGAAGGTTGGCCGACATGCGTTTGATGAAATGCCCCAATAAGCATTGGGTGCTGCCTGCAGTTTTGTGTTGCTTGCCTTTTTGCTTGGGCGTGCAAGGCTTATGAAAGGGTCTGTTTTCACACCAATTTTTTAGAAAAGAAGCGGGAAAAAAGACAATCACTAATAACAATTGGACACCAATATATATTCTTTGCGTGGAAATTTATAATTTAACCTTAATGCTAGGAGGTCATGGAAGGAGCTATTGTTGGGAGATGCACCCATATTGCTATTACTGCTTCTATTCTCATTTTTTAGTACACTTCATTTTTCGAGTTGTGCAACTAGGTTAGCTCAAGGTTTGATGATTTGATAGTTGGTTCATTTAACCTTATGCTAGCAAAGAGCACATATTTTGTGTGTGTGAACAATTTCTCTTAATAAGTGCATATATTTTTTTAATATTACATAATTACTGTTTTGTCCTCTTAGACCATCTCCAATGGTTGGGCTAAAAACCAAATATTTTAGCCCGAAAAATTTAATTTTTAGCCCAAAAACAGTTTTTTTGCTCCAACCGTTCTAACCTAAAATTTTAGCCCAGGATTATTAAAGAATAAACTTAGGCTATTTTTTTTCTTAAATTAAATTTTTTTTTAAAATAAATATGTAGACTATCGTAAATTAATTTTATGAACATTTTAATAAAAAAAAATTAAATTCCGATAAATATTTTCACTCAGTTCGGTGGAGCCCACACCGATTTCTGGTCTAAATTCTAGGAGGAATCTGGCCTTGGTTTAGCATTTAGCATTTAGCCCAAATTTAACTTGGGTTGGAGTAAGTTTGGAGGGTAATTTGGCTTTTAACCCACCATTGGAGATGGTCTTATGTAAATATTGTGTATAAAAAATGAGGGTAAAATTGAAAAAATAAGTATATGATTATCATTTTATGAAAAAATAAGGGTAAAATAGGAATATGAGTGTCATTTTGTCAAAATGTACAAAATTACTATTTTACCCTCCTTTTGTCAATAGTGTGTATCAAAAATGAGGGCAAAATAAGAAAAAAAAAGGGAAAAAAGTTGACGGGTTCTCTTAATAGTATAGACTAGTAAAAATGCCCGCGCGTTGCTGCGGGTTTAAAAAACGTCTAAAACAGATGTGCATTCATATTAGGTGTATCATTTACAATTGTATTTATCCACATAATAATTAGTACCTGAAAATTTTATTCACTGTTGCTTCACAACTTTTTTGTTTTTATTTGTGATGATGTACATGCTTCTCTGTCATGATTTGAAAAAATAGAAGCTGTTAGTACAAATAAATCAGAATGTTAAAAAGAAGAACGATTTTTATAATTGCTAAAGAATTAAAGTGTTTCTGGTTGGGTTATAACCAAGGTCTAAAATATCGATGATATCGGAAATATCGGTAGTCCAAAAACACGGAAATTTCGATGGAAATATCAAGATATTATCGATATCGATAAAAATTGAATAAAAACCACGGAAATTACAAGAAAAACTTGGAAATTTTGATTGAAACTTTGCAGGATGTTTATTTAGTCAATTATCTATTAGTTTATCATAAAAAATTGGAAGGAAATGCATTGCATGATGGATTTAACTGATTTAAGTTGATTATATAGCGAGCTGACAAACATTGTGAGTGTAGAAAATATATAAATATTTTAGCATATTTTCACAAAAATATAAGTGATATGATGGTCAAGGTGTTGAAGGAGTAAATGGGAGGGGTTCGAATCCCCTTGGTGTTTTTTTAAATATAGAAATTTAAAAAATACGGAAATTTCAATGGAAATATCGATGACATCGGAAATATCGGTAGTCGAAAAACACGAAAATTTCGATGGAAATATTGGGATATTATGGATATTTTAGACCTTGGTTATAACAATCTAATCGAGTTTGTGCATAAAAATATACACCAATATTTCCTTCCCTCTAATACGATAATATCAATAGGTTTAGCCAAGTCCAACATTTATTTGTCTAAATCTTTGTTTATTAGAATTAAAAAATTGAAAAAACATCTAAAACTTTGCTTTGAACTTGCTTACTTTGTGATCAGTTTGGACTTGGATTTGTATATGGTAATGGATCAGTAGGGACACCAGCAGCGGTAAATGGCTCCACTGCATGTGCTCCATATGGTGTCGTGTTCTTCGCCAAATTTCCTTAGTTGAGCAACATATTCAGATATTTTCTTGATGGCTTTCACCTACAAAGGTAAAAGCAGAACATCAAAGATAAGCAACCCCAAATCATAGTATCTACATATTTTTTCAGATTATCTAAAACACTTAAACAAAACCCTCACTTCCCCAATGAAGCCATGTGAGCACCTGAAATCGACAATGAAGAAACAAAGAAATCAATCTTCAATGACCAGACAAAGATTCAAACCCAAAGCTGTGTAATTCATAACAAAAAAAAATTGACAAAAACGATTTGAGAAAGTCAATGTACCACCCATATGGCTCAGCAGGCAGACCCATCTCCTCAATCCTGCAATAACACATTCCTCACACAATACATACATTTGTCAGTTCATTCAAACATTACATAAAACTATCCATTCCTAAGTATGGAGAAAAAAATTACGCAAGAGATGACTCCACTGGAATGAATAATAATAATAATAACAATAACAACAACAACAACAACAACAATGGCAGATAGAGTCACTAAAACAGACAAAAACCGAATAATACCTGCTCATAATAACATCGTAACGCTCTTCCACTTGGTTTCTCGCAGCCAACTCTCCCACCTGAAATATAAGAAAACCATGTAAGATAAGTGAACGATACAGAATGCTGAAGTATAAAACAGAGCAGCAAACTCAATGATTCAAAGTTCAGAGTATATACCCACCTTTGGTACCAATACATCCATAGCAACCACTGTCTTAAATCATCGTTGAGCCTCATGTATTAGGATAGTTGTAAACAATAACACAAACAAATCATCGACCTAGACAGCAAATCTAATGATATAAAGAAAATACCCAGAAGAACAGAAAAATAATTCATCCAAAAATCCCACCTCAACATGGAAAACTACCGGAAAAAACAAATTAAAAAAAATAAAAAAAATAAAAAAAACTCACCAATAAATGGCGGTGGACTTTGGAGGTAACAAATCCATCCTGATAAAATAGAAAAGCCAATCAAGACCAAAATTACTGAAATTAACAACAAAATTCCAGAAATGAAGAACAATAGAACCTTAATATGGAAAATCGAAGCTTTACCTGCAGATCGGCAACTGCAAACGAAATCCAGCAGCAGGGTACCTTAAGAGTGAGAGAGACAGAGCTGAGAGATGAGTGAGAGACGCAAAGTGAAGCCGAGATTTGAGAGCAGCAGAGAGCGAGAGAAGCAGAGCCTTGAGAGAGAGAAAAGTGAATACGGAAGGAAAGGCGAAGAATAAGCCGAAGCATAACCTTTTAACGATGATCGACGCGTGGGCAAGGCTGGCAACCAAAAGATGGAGCGATGATGAACGCGTGGGCGAGGAGGGCAAAGCCGCCTTTTTACTATGTGAAAAACGCAAAAAATTGCAGATAACAAAGCATTTGGAGGGCATTTTCGTCCGCACACTGTCCGTGAACAGGAACGCGGTTTTGGGGTTCTAGTATAAGTATAATATGCTACGCCTAGATGTGCATGTTTCTTTTGGAATGTGATATGGATGTGCATGTATTGCATCTCTGTAACGGAAGAGAACGCATATTTGGTTGATATATTGATGAACTTAAAAGAATCAAAAGAAATTGGCAATGCTAATCAAGAAATTCGTACTGCAGATTATCGACTTTTCTTCAAAAACAAAATTGCAAAAATTAGAAAAAGCACCACTTGAATGTATGAAACATCGAAATTACATGCCATATAAGATTTATTACAGTATTTCGTCTCTTTTAGAGAAAAAAGAAAACCACCCATAGAATTACAGCTTAATTTTTTCTTCCCATCCAACACAAAGCTTTGTTGCAGTATTGGTGAGGAACAAACATGACCAAACACCTTCAGGCCTCAACGCGACCAAAATCGGAATCGACCAACCCATTCATTGATACCAATGGCGGTCCCCTTGAAGCTATATCAATCTGTGTAATAAAATGCTGGTTTTTTTGGTTCACGTAACTCCATGCTTTGATTTGTTAACATTTGTATCACCTCTGACATGTATGGCCGACGGGCTGCGTTTTCCTCCACGCATAGTAGACCGACTTGGATACATCTTAACAATTGACCTCTAATGGATGTTTCGACTAGTGTTGGATCCCTTAGTTCTTCCCCTCTACCTGCTTTCCATAACTCCCATGCCTGATGAAGCAAACATTAAAATCCTTGAATATCGATCAAACCGTAAAAGATGAAAAAAAACTTTAAAATAATTCTATTTAGACACACTTGCTGATAAATCCTCTAATAGAGGTGGGCCTTGCCCTTATATATGAGACCCACATGTATTAGAGGGTGTTAATTTTGTGTACTAAATAACATTACTCAAATGACCATAACTGCAGTAATTTATTTGACATACATGTCCGACTAAGTTGTGCGCATGATCTTCGCTATTGTTTTTCCTACCGCTTATAATTTCAAGCAGTAACACTCCATAGCTGTAGACATCAGATTTTACAGAGAAGTTTCCTCCCATGACGTACTCAGGGGGCATATAACCACTGTAACGAATGGGGAAAGAGAATATATATGGTTAGTAAATCTCCATATACGTACATGCATGTTTCTCAATTGAAAGAAAAATGTGTGAAATGAAGTGTATGTGTATTGTTTATATACTCACCGTGTCCCGGCAATCCTCGAAGTATTAGCTCCCAGTTCCTCTGTGAAAATCTTTGCCATACCAAAATCTGAAATTTTGGGGTTCATATTTTGGTCAAGTAGTATATTACCGGCTTTCAAATCTCTATGAATCACTGTCTTCCTCGAGTATTTGTGCAAGTAAACCATTCCTTGAGTGATTCCTTCAATTATGGTGAAGCGCTTTTTCCAATCTAGTTGCCGACCTCTGGTGGAATCTGTCCAACATAGGGAGTCAAGTGAGAATGCTTTTTTATGCTTTATACTGAACAGATGATGAAATCATCAAGAGCTAACATTATATATTAGTGTTAATTTCCCACCAAATAAAAAGTAGTCCAAGCTTTTGTTGGGCATGTACTCGTATATCAGCATCCTCTCCTCTTCGTGAATGCAAAATCCAAAGAGCTGAACAAGGTTTGTATGTTGGAGTTGATAGATGAGTATTAATTCATTCTTAAACTCATCTGTGCCTTGTCCAGAAAACTTTGAAAGCCTCTTCACGGCTACTTCTTGTCCCGTCGCCAATTCTCCCTGAAATCATAACCCACAAATATTTTTCACTTAGTCCTAAAAGAAAAAGAAAAAAAGTAAGACATTTGTGTGCCGGCTGCTCAAACATGCACACTTCATATTGGGAAATGATTTTTGCACTCTCCTTCTGTATCTCTTGGGTTGAATGAATAAAAAAATATCAAGAGACAAAAAAAAATGGAAGGGAGGAGTGCATGTTGTTGTTTGAATAATGATCTAATTGTTCTAATTTGTAATGAGAAATTAAAAAATAAAAATAAAAAACTCAAGAAGAAGTAGGAATGGAGTTCATTACTCCTTACTGTTTATGAAAACTACTCCCCTATAATATTATTATTATTTATTATTTAAAATATTACCTTATAAACTGTTCCAAAGCCCCCTTGTCCGAGCTTGTTTGCTTCAGAGAAGTTGCTTGTGGCAGCCAAGACCGATTCATGGGTAAATGCGTGTAAATCAGGGTTTAGTATAATTGCCTGATCTGTAGGTCTCGTAGCTTTGATGAAGATACCCAATCTTCTTTGAATCTTTGTCGCCTTCTTGCCTAGTTAAATTAGTAAAGTGAAAATTTCAAACTGAGGAGAATGATTGTGAAATACCGTCCAATAAATGCACATTATGCTTAAAATTACCTGCTAAAACCATAAATCCTGTTCTTCTCAGGTGATAGCCCAAGATGCAAAACCCCATTACGAGTAAAGCAGCAGCAATGGAAATGCCAATCCAGAACCACTTCTGTGTTGGATCTAGTGATAGTAACAATTAATTTAATAATTAGCTACTTAACTGACAAAATTCAAGGAAGATTGCTTAGCTTCATCAGCAGAGGGAGACAAATTTCAGAAATAATCAATCGCCAGCGGAGACAATCCGTTTCCCAGAGAAGAAGAGGACTTTACTGGAGTTATGAAGGTGAAGGTGAAGGTGGCACCTGGTGTGGGAGAAGGAGAATACACGGTGGTGATGAGGAAGGAGTTGCTGAGCTTAGTGGTGGGACCCTCTTCGTTATTTTAATTTTGTTGTTACCAAAAAATTCTCAATTTTTTAATAAAATTCCTTTTTTTAATATTTAATTAATTTATCAATCTGGTTGGAAACAAATTAGTTGGCTAACAGTCATTTACCCGACGAAATGACCAATCCATAGGGCAAATTTGGTCAACATTTTAAGATTTACTCAAAATCTTTATGAGACGGAACAATGTCATAGGACAAGGACATATCCGTCAGGCAAGATTTTGGCACCAAGTAAAACATTTGGCCCGCAATTCATTGAGGTGAATTAGGGGAACATTTGAGTTCTAGCTAGTTGATGTTTGTTATTTTCAATATATAGTAAGATTAGTACATAGCTAGACTTACGATTCTTTCCCGGAGGTGGTGAATCTGGTTGGTGTGGTTGCGTTGCTGGCAAAACAAAACTAGTATTTGCAGTGAAGTCTTCAATGAATTTACAGTCCACGCTCCAAAATCGGCATCCTGCACCAGTAGTCGGACTACCGGATGGAAAGTCGAATCCAAGGCAGTCACAATTTTGCCAACAAGTAACCTTACAATCCTCACTACCAGTACCAGGCCAGTTGGGGGGTCTCGAAGCGCTAGAGTTAACGATATTGAAGTAACCCTTTTTCTGCTGAAAATCATCACCAACTTCCCCAATACACCGGTCCCTTCTCACGCACCCTCCGACTATGTTATAGCCGTCACAGTTCTGTGCTTGTATGATGTCAACTGATGCACCGTACTCATAAAGTGCCCCCCTGGTGTATAGCACCCATTCTGGCTCAGGATCAGTAGGATCATCTAGACTAGTATACGTGAGGTAGTCTTCGTCTTGATTCGAAACAATGCTAAAATTGTACCTTTTTTTTGATACATCAGGCAAAATAAATTCGAATCTGCCATCTGCAAACACGCCACTAGTCCAATAAACAGTCCCGCTTCGCTTGATCTTCAATTGTTGTGCATCGGTGTCCCATTCAAGGCTGTAAGGCCCTGACGACACAGGGTTGTCACGAGTTCCCCATGATAAAAGTGACCAATTGTACCCGTTTCTACGGTCAACGCCTAATTTCATGCCTGGTAAGAATGTGTCTACTGGATGATCAAAACTGTGCCAGAAAACACGGATCGTTGATCCGCTGACAGAATTGACCTCTTGTAGGACAAAATTGCCGGAATCCAAAAGGGTAGCCGCAACACTAGTATTAGGGTCATTAGTTTGGGGAGCGGAGAAAAGAACGAAAGGGTCTCCATTTTGATGAGTAATTTTCAATGTGTTATTGGAGTCCAAGGTAAGAAGTGGAGATGAAGAGGATAAAATAGGTGTGTCTCGGTTGGCAATCCATGCTTTGTTTGCACCGCTTTTAACACGGAGGATAGCAATGAAGCTGTTATCGGAACCACCGATAACCTTTTCAATGAAATTCAAAGTGAAAGTCCCAGATGCCGAAAGTAGGGAACTTGTGGAGTTGAGAGTGTCCCCTGGTTTCAGTGTGTCTATTGCATCATGACAAGTCCACAAGGATGCAAAACAAACCAAGATAATTGCGTACTTGATCAGTGAACCTGTAGCCATGAATAATGACCACAAGGTTACTTTAATTTCTTCGGATGATCTTGAAAACTTGTATTTCTCCCTCTGTGGCTGACTCTCTTTTTAGTAGTTTTCTGTTCACAAAAATAAACAAATTAACAATAAGAGGCCGGCAATACTTGAGAAATAAATTAACTTCTTGCAATTACATGGAGAATTCTCTCTTTTGTTTAATTATTACAGAAAGAGAAAGACTTTGACGAATTTATATTTATCAATACACAATATACCCATCCGTGTCATGGGTCTTAATTTGTCTTTCAATTCATTCCTTGTCAATTGGTTTCTTTCTCATACGCACTCGCACTCGTCCGCTTCTTAGAAACAAATGGATACTTTCCGGGCAATTTTCATTGTTTTATTATGCAATACCTTGTTATCTAATATAGATGATGTCAAAGTTGGCAGCGTCAAAAGAAAATTGAATCGCATTTCCACATCAATTCATATATATTCTGTTGCAATATGCCACCAAACTCTGGATTGATATTTCGACGTCTGGAAAGTCCTTACATAATATTTAAGAAGGTCAAGAAAATGCAACCGTTTTACGGAAAAAAAGTGAATGATTATATGTTGCACGCATAAATAACATAATTTAGTTGATTTTTTTTTTCTTGTGCCGAACTGTAAATTTTTAAGATATAGGTGTATTTGGGTTGGTAATCCAGGCATCGAGTGTGCAGCTTTTTCTGAAACCGAAGCTGAACTTCCGGTTAGCAAACCGTTAACTAATAAGTAGCTTGAGTAATATGCAGATTTACCTGGTTTGAGTGTGTCCCTGCCGTCTTGCAGCATGAGTACATAAGTCCAAAGCTGCTGGCATGAATAGACTGCAGCAATCAATGAATAATGTGAAATACAAAGAAAATCAAAAGGGCCGGGAAGAAGAAACCTATCGTTTTGACATGCAGATTAAATATATGAAAATTTACCAATAATCCTCAAGCTGGAAACTATATGTTCTAAATTGGAAATTGGATAAACAGATGAAGGCTAAGGGATACAGATGAAGAAAGGGGTTGAAGGGAATTAATATGGATGACTTTTTGGCATTGATATTCTGCGCGCAAAGTCACCTTGTACGCAGTTTACTCCAATATTACCGATGAAAACCAAGAGCCGGCTGGGACGGGACCAAGTCAACTACCCGTCCATAGATGTCAAGAGAAACAACATCACATGCAGCATAGTACGGACTAAGCGTAGCTCAAGCTGCAGGATTTTCGTCGCCTAACTTGAGAAAAGGGAATAAAGCAGCGGCGATGGAAGTTTGTCAATCTTTATTGTCTGCTTGTTTGTATCTACGTTGTTAACTGCCCTTGTCTTGCAGTGAGGAGTGAGCAACAAACAACCAGCTTTGGCCATATTAATATGTTAATGAGTAATAATTAATGGATAATACTCGTATTCCCTATTAAGGCTAATATTGTAAAAGATAAAACTTAGAAGATATTGCTCTGATATAGTTAGTTTTTCATGTGTTGTAATTAGTTAGGTGAGCTATCATTTTTCACAGGTTTATTGGCTATATATATAACCATAAGTTGTAATCTTATTGATTAAGAAATGCAATTATAAGCTCGGTTTCATCTTCTCAGACACAAACTAGCTCTTCGACATCCTCAGTTTAGTTTGAGGAGGGATATTAAGGCTAATATTGTAAAAGATAAAACTTAGAAGATATTTCTCTGATATAGTTAGTTTTTTATGTGTTGTAATCAGTTAGGTGAGCTATCATTTTTCACAAGTTTATTGGCTGTATATATAACCATCAGTTGTAATCGTATTGATTAAGAAATGCAATTATAAGTTTTCTATCATTCCCCTGGGGGAAAATGGACATATCCCACCATTTATAAATAATATATAGGGAGACTTTGGATGCGATCATTAACTATGAATATTCTTTAACTGAAATCTTGTTGGTTTTCAATTTTTGATCGAAGTCCCAGAAATTAATGTGATAATTTATTTCTATGTATGTTACCATTTTTTTTAAATTAAAAATTAAAATTTATAGTTGTTTATATTAATGAGATTTTAAATAAAAAACCATAATTTGTGGGATTAAAAATATTAAAATATAAATTATACTATTGTACCAAAACATGGGTACATTCATCAAAATTAACCAAAAAATTATTGTACCAAAACATGGGTACATTCTTCAAAAATCACAAAAAAATAAAAAAAAGATATTAGGCTTAATAACATTAATAAATTTCTTCGATTAAACTTGACATGAATACATTTTCAAATCAAAGAAAAAAGAATGTACCCATATAAGTTTAAAAATGGATTAGAAAAAAATTGAATAGATTTTATATAAAAAAAATTGGTACATTTTACATATAACAAATTGGTATATTTAAGAATGAGTACATTTTAAGATTAAAAATTTGAAAAAAAATTACATGAATGGGTACATATAAGATTAAAAAATTGAAAACATTTTTTAAACAAGCTAATGGGTACAAACTTATTCTAATTTTTTATTTATTTTGGAAATGTTTTGAATTGAAAATTAGTTATGAATTTAATTAAGGTGTGAGTATTAAAATTCTAAATCAATTATTAATTTTTATTTTAAAAAGTTATGTAATTGACATGTAAATTCATTATTACATTAATGCTAGGGACTTGGATCAAAATCTAAAAACTAATAAGGTTTCAGTCAATGAACGTTAGTAACTAAGGATCGGATACTAATTTTTCGTAATATATATTTATTGTAAATTTCATAATCGACCGGAATCTTTAAACTTCTTAATCATTATTTGAAGATTATGTCTACAAAAACTCATTCGAATCGGCGATCATTTAGTCATCCAAATGTATAAAATAATCAACAGTGTAAGTACCAAGTAACATATTTGACACGCCCCGATCTCGATATTCTCCGAATACCAGGATAGACACGTGCTGGCCGACACCCGAAGGGTGACGAAAGCCATTTATTGAATGCAAATGCTGAGAATAAGGAATAAATAAGACTTATAAATATAAAATAAAGAGTATGCATTTAAGGAACGTGTTCAGAGCACACATCTAATCTAGAACATTAAAAGAATTAATATAAAATTGAATGAACAAAGGAATAGGTCCTACACCGAGAGAACTCGAAGATGCCGATGCAGAAATGCCTTGATGCCAGGATTGTATGCCTCGATTCTAAGTCCTGAAGGGGGCGCAAAACAAACATGAGTGGACCAATTTGATATACATATAATAAAACAGTTATCAACGTACTAACCCCCAGGTTTTATGAAAACACATATATATCATGATAAACATAGGTTTTCTGAAACCTAGCATGCTGTGCACCGTCTCAAATCATAACTTGTATATATAATAATCTCTAGTGATTGTCCAATATAACTCTCCAGGCCCCATGCCAACTCCCCATCCCTGAGCAGACAGTCAGAGGAAATAACCCCCAGGCCCCATGCCGGCTCCCCATCCCTGGTCTTAAATGCCAGAGGAAACACCCTACAGGCCCTATGCCAACACCAAACCTTCGCCCAGGACGGACCGGAATCTATCCCTACGTCCCGTAGCGGAAAGGACCACTAGGTAAGTACAAAACCATTGAATATACGTACATTTGAAAGGCATCTTCATAGTATAAAGTCATCCATCATCTATACTATAAAGAAGTGTTCGAAACGTATTCTAAATATCACATCGTCATCCATCAGATATTCTATAAGAATACGAGTTATAGGAAAAATAGTAATAATTTAAAATAACC
This sequence comes from Heteromeles arbutifolia, assembly GCA_024362995.1. NCBI lineage: Eukaryota > Viridiplantae > Streptophyta > Magnoliopsida > Rosales > Rosaceae > Heteromeles > Heteromeles arbutifolia. The sequence goes on along the minus strand of JANCRC010000002.1, from coordinate 9,500,308 downwards.
TCAATAGGCACTATATCTCATAAAGCATTTCATAAAACATACTCATCAAATCATGCTTTTCATGTATGCATTTCTACTATAAAACATGCATTTTAGAAGGGGTCCACTCACAGTACTTCGCCGTCAAAGAGCCACGCAAACTAGCGAAGAAGGTAACACCACAATAATTGCCCCTAAGCACATAAAAGGGTATATTTAGTCAAACTCTAATCAAACAACTTAATTTGGGAAAACAGACTTCAGAAACAGGTCCAGAACGTCGAAATTAGCCTAGGAAAGGTCTCGGACGAAAACCCGAAAAGTCAACCCGAAAGTCAAAGTTAACGGTCAACGTTGACAGTCAAAGTCAACGGTCAACGGTCAAACCGGGTCAGTCAACGGGTCAAGGTCCGGGTCGGACCAGGTCAAACGAGTCTGGGCTTGGATCCGGGTTGGGCTTGGGTTCTTGGGCTTGGTTCAAAGGCCCAAGGGTTTTGGGTTTTTAGGGTTTGGGCTTAAAGGGTAAAGGGTTTAGGTTGGTTTGGAGTTGGGCCTAAAGGCCCGTGGTTTTGGGTTCTGGGTTGGGTTAATGATGGGCCTGGGCCCAGGTGCACGGCTCGCCGGACCCATTGAAGAAGAAGGTCGGAATTCGGCCGGAAAGTTCCTTAACTTTAAACGTCCATAACTTTGTCAATACTCGATGAAACCGAGTGATTCAAAAATGAAAGTTGTAGTTCTCAAAGAGGCAAAGAGAATGGTACCTCGCATGACGTCTAACTCACCGTGGTTTGGCCGGAAAATGCCTCGAAAGCTTCGGAGGTCGCCGGAAACTTGCACGTCGGCCAACTCGCCGTGGTTTGGCTGGAAATTGCCTCGAAAAGGGCGGTGTTCGCCGAAAAATTTGGAAAAGCTACTCCGAGCCATTTTCTGGAATTCAAACGTATACATCACTTAAAACAAGCTTCGATCTAACCCTAAAACATAACCCAAGGGTTTCTAGAAGCTTACCAACGTCGGAATAACACGAAACTCGTCGGGGAAGATGATGAACAGTACCGACCGAAAGAGAGGGAAGGGTTTTGGGTGTTCTTTCTTCGTTTCTGAGAACACAAAGGTGATGATGATGATGTTGTTATGTGGTATGATGGTGTTGCTGTCGTCGTTGATGGGGTGTGGGCACGGGTGTGTGGGTTGGTCCTCGGGGATGAAAAGAGAGTTAGAGAGCCGAGAGAAATAGAAGAGGTTGACTTGGGGAAGAACAGAGAGGAGAGAGACCGGGGACACAAAAGCAAGGTAGGCCCCCTGGGCACACCTATTAAGACCTAAAAAACCATTTTTAAAAGAATAAATATCCCCAAACTTAGTGAAAATACAAAATTACCCTTTTTATACCGTAAATCCAGGGACGGGTTGTTACAATCTACCCCCCTTAAAAGAATTTCGTCCCGAAATTTAAAATAACTTACTACACTGAAAGACTCGAAAATAGGAAGAATAATATATGTATAAAGAGAAATCAAGTCAGAGTGGGTGCATCAAAGAAAATATGCCACACCGTCGCGAGCGGGTTGCAAAATCCTCTATCATGCCTCCAAGCTCTTGCTTTCTTTCCCATCAGTGTAAGAGTAGAAAACATACTTTATAAAGATATACAGTCAAAATCATAAAATAGCTTAAGGTTAAAAGTAAGTACATAAAATACGAATACGTCAAAATAGATATGTAATAACATTTAGGTCGAAAATTTGAGCTGAACTTGAAACTGAAAACGGAAATACTTCCCCCAAAACATTTGCAACAACAAAAACAAATAGCTAAAGTAAAGGGAGTTAAAATACTCATACTGAAAACCAAAACTGAAAAAAAAAAATGAGAGTGGGTCTCGCCCAAGAATTCGAAACGTCACATACTCCGAGAATAGATGTGTCTTTGGGTCGAGCCCCAACAATAGCGAATTTGTAACAACTACCGTAGACAGATCTTCTTGCCCACTTGCTTAACGAACCAACGAATAAGTTATCCACACCATAGTCGGCCGCCCGTGATATCAACCACACATTTGTTGTCTTGATAAGCAAGTAATAATTTCCTGAGGATGCACAATTTCTCATAACGTATTTTCGATCTTCCGAATACTAGTTCACATTACTCCTCTGTCAACCAGTGTTGCTTGTAGAACATTCTCATACCATGTTGCAAAAAGTGCCATACCAAAATCGAACAAAACAGAAACTGTCGTCATAAAAACTCTATCCGGTACCCAACATTCCATCATCCTCAATTCTTCCAAATGTGACCAACAACTCCAGTGTTTTGCCAACAAAGAACATATTTGAAAACTGTACTTCAGGATTCACGAGAAGTAGCTACCATGCTAGTAGTGTACCCAAAAGTTCAAGCTAAGCAAGCAGAAAACGAGAAGTCATCTTCCTCAACAAGTAGTATCTCTTGGGAACTGTTGTAGTGCTCAATTCACCTCTCCATTTTGCTTAGTTACAGATTTCTAGTCAAACAAGGTCAAAGTTGGTGGAAAGAATAATGACTCGCAAGTGCCCAATCTAAAAACCCCATGAGAGCACACACCTTTCGAGAGAAGTGTAAAGATTATCCGATTCTCGCCTCGACCACGATATGGTGCCACCCCAGAGTGCACCAAACAGATCAGCTAGAAACGTTTCGACATCCACATACTCACAATAATATAGATCGGAAGTGAAGCAGTAGAATGATGCCTTGAGACGAGCACATCTCGTTGGAAAAGAACCAATGTGATGCCTATAAATTATAGTAAGATGGTGATACAATCCACTGACCTTCTGTACTAAAACCTTCATCCAACTCTTACTAAAAGATCGCTCAAACCTCACGCCCACGTGCTCGCTAATCGAAGGATTTTGGTGCGAGGTAGTGGAAAACTGCGTTGAGGCGAACACATCACATCATCGAAAAGGTCTACTAGAGTACGATATGGTGTTGGTGAAATGTAGCAGGATGATGAGTGGTGACCATTCAATTCAGCATGAAGATAGTGATGCAATCTGCTGATAACTTGCACTACAATCTTCACCAATTCCTTACCAAAAGATGACTCAAACCTCACACCCACATGGAACTCTTTCCGGTAAGTCTGGTAAGCTCGTGAAAAGGTTATGCTTCAAATGTTCCTGACGAAATCGATAAGAATTGGGCACACACTTCCGTCGAATCAATCGATCGTGAATTCCTCACTAATTGGGCGAAAAACCATGTCAAGAAGGCTGAAAGAATACTTTGGGATTTGAGGGTCAAAACAAATTCCTCAAAAATAGAGTTCAAGATAACAGGATTTGAACCAGAAACCATGCCGAGAACAAATGTTTTTTTTTTTTTAATTTTTTTTTTTTTTTTTTTTTTACACCATGTGTAAAGTTCTAGCAAGATCCAGTTTTCATTGAGAAAGAAACAAGCGAAGGAATGTGAAGATGCAGAGATAGAAGTCACTATTTACGATTATTTGGTAATCATCACCGTAAAGTTGACTGGTTTCTTAGCCAAGAAGGGATTAGGTATAAGCTCAAGAATAGTAGAGAACTGCTAATAAGATTTAACGAGGCCAAAGACATTTCGAAATTTACAATACTTTGTGAGAGCTGCTCCAAAGTTCAAAAATTACACATAGAACCTCTGAATCAACAGAATGACGAAGAAGAAAGATACAAAGCAGCCTGTGTATGCATGCAGTGACACGATTGGCTACCTTAAAGTGATGCTCTTGAGCAAACCAAAGCTCAATGAGTCCAGAGAAGTTCAGAGTAAAGTTCGATCTTCGTACAATGATGAATATGGTGGAATCTCAAGTTATTACACTGAAAATTACAAGCCTGAACAATTAGTGGACAAGAACACTGGTCAATTTAGTGGACAAAAACACTGGTCAATTAGGCTACAAGCAAGAGGCTAAGTTCACCTATACCGAAAAGTATGCTGACCAGGAGCTAGGGTTTACCGCCTAGTACCAGACCTAGGTGAAATTTAAGGAGTCTGTTTATTCAAACAAGTCTGGATCATCATCATCCAATTCCACTACAACAACAACAAGAATCGCAACTCCTTTTTGGAAATTGATGAGAATAACATCTGCTACCGAGGAGTTTCCCAAGAAAAGCAATTAATGTAAACGAAGTCAACACTCGAAGGATTGGGTGTGAAGCTGACGGTCAAAGGTTAAGGAACTTGACTTCGTCGTTGGAGTAAGCAAGAGGGAAATCGATAGAACAATCACCGAGAATCGTTCTAAAGATCCACACGAATTTCTTCAGTAGTAATGAGCTCGAGAACATTGATTTGCTCCCACTAACAACCACTTACTAACCGTCGTCTCAACTAGCACTTGCTCGCTTTCTCTAACACGCACTTCGAAAGTTTTCGAACAATTTCCAAGAGATATGACTTTGCCCGCCATTCCTAGGGAACGCATGTTGCAGAGCGATATCACCGTTTCGGAACTCCAGTTGGTCTTAACCAATTTGTACCACCAAGATCTTTCCGTTTCCAAAGATTTCGATATAGAGCCGACTCCGCCCGTAATTCCTAGGGAATGCATGTTGCAGAGTGGCATCGCCATTTAGGATCTACAACTGGTCTTGACCAGACTTCCGCAAACTGATATTTCTAAAACACGTCGCTTCCAAGTAACACCGACTCTGCCAGCCATTCCTATGGAATGCACGTCGCAGAGTATCGTCATATGCTGAAAGTCGTCCAACAAATCCACTTCACCACTACTGAGGCACAATCCTGACACAAATCCTTGTATTTTAACCAGAAGATGACAATTCAAACCGAGACAGATTTGTACAACTGCGCTGAATGGCACCAAATTCAGAAGTTGTGACATCCAAATGACGTCATGACAGACACAATACTACAGAAATTAAAGATCCTAAGTATGTTCTAAATGAACCACGCTTTGATACCAATCTGACACGCCCCGATCCCGATATTCCCCGAATACCAGGATAGACACGTGCTGGTCGACACCCGAAAGGTGACGAAAGCCATTTATTGAATGCAAATGCTGAGAATAAGGAATAAATAAGATTTATAAATATAAAATAAAGAGTATGCATTTAAGGAACGTGTTCAGAGCACACATCTAATCTAGAACACTAAAAGAATTAATATAAAATTGAATGAACAAATGAATAGGTCCTACACCGAGAGGACTCGAAGATGCCGATGCGGAAATGCCTTGATGCCAGGATTGTATGCCTCAATTCTAAGTCCTGAAGGGGGCGCAAAACAAACATGAGTGGACCAATTTGATATACATATAATAAAACAGTTATCAACGTACTAACCCCCAGGTTTTATGAAAACATATATATATCATGATAAACATAGGTTTTCCGAAACCTAGCATGCCGTGCACCGTCTCAAATCATAACTTGTATATATAATAATCTCTAGTGACTGTCCAATATAACTCTCCAGGCCCCATGCTGGCTCCCCATCCTTGAGCAGACAGTCAGAGGAAATAACCCCCAGGCCCCATGCCGGCTCCCCATCCCTGGTCTTAAATGCCAGAGGAAACACCCTACAGGCCCTATGCCAACACCAAACCTTCGCCCGAGACGGACCAGAATCTATCCCTATGTCCCGTAGCGGAAATGACCACTAGGTAAGTACAAAACCATTGAATATACGTACATTTGAAAGGCATCTTCATAGTATAAAGTCATCCATCATCTATACTATAAAGAAGTGTTCGAAACGTATTCTAAATATCATATCGTCCTCCATCAGATATTCTATAAGAATACGGGTTATAGGAAAAATAGTAATAATTTAAAATAACCTCAATAGGCACTATATCTCATAAAGCATTTCATAAAACATACTCATCAAATCATGCTTTTCATGTATGTATTTCTACTATAAAACATGCATTTTAGAAGGGGTCCACTCATAGTACTTCGCCGCCGAAGAGCCACGCAAACTAGCGAAGAAGGTAACACCACAATAATTGCCCCTAAGCACATAAAAGGGTATATTTAGTCAAACTCTAATCAAACAACTTAATTTGGGAAAACGGACTTCAGAAACGGGTCCCAAACGTCGAAATTAGCCTAGGAAAGGTCTCGGACGAAAACCCGAAAAGTCAACCCGAAAGTCAAAGTCAACGGTCACCGTTGACAATCAAAGTCAACGGTCAACGGTCAAACCGGGTCAGTCAACGGGTCAGGGTTCGGGTCGAACCAGGTCAAACAGGTCTGGGCTTGGATCCGGGTTGGGCTTGGGTTCTTGGGCTTGGTTCTAAGGCCCAAGGGTTTTGGGTTTTTAGGGTTTGGGCTTAAAGGGTAAAGGGTTTAGGTTGGTTCCGGGTTGGGCCTAAAGGCCCATGGGTTTGGGTTCTGGGTTGGGTTAGTGATGGGCCTGGGCATAGGTACACGGCCCAAAGGGCCTTGGTTTTCTGGAATGTGGGTCGCCGGACCCATTGAAGAAAAAGGCCGGAATTCGGCCGGAAAGTTCCTTAACTTTAAACGTCCATAACTTTGTCAATACTCGACAAAACCGAGTGATTCAAAAATGAAAGTTGTAGTTCTCAAAGAGGCGAAGAGAATGGTACCTCGCATGACGTCTAACTCGCCGTGGTTTGGCCAGAAAACGCCTCGAAAGCCTTGGAGGTCGCCGGAAACTTGCACGCCGGCCAACTCGCCGTGGTTTGGCCGAAAATTGCCTCGAAAGGGGCGGTGCTCACCGGAAAATTTGGAAAAGCTACTCCGAGCCATTTTCTGCGATTCAAACGTATACATCACTTGAAACAAGCTCCGATCTAACCCTAAAACATAACCCAAGGGTTTCTAGAAGCTTACCAACGTCAGAATAACACGAAACTCGTCGGGGAAGACGATGAACAGTACCGACCGAAAGAGAGGGAAGGGTTTTGGGTGTTCTTTCTTCGTTTCTGAGAACACAAGGGTGATGATGATGATGTTGTTATGTGGTATGATGGTGTTGCTATTGTCGTTGATGGGGTGTGGGCACGGGTGTGTGTGGGTTGGTCCTCGGGGAGGAAAAGAGAGTTAGAGAGCCGAGAGAAAGATAAGGGAAATAAGAAGAAGAGGGAGAAAAAGAGAAGAGGTTGACTTGAGGAAGAACAGAGAGGAGAGAGACCGGGGACACAAAAGCAAGGTGGGCCCCCTGGGCACACCTATTAAGACCCAAAAAACCATTTTTAAAAGAATAAATATCCCCAAACTTAGTGAAAATACAAAATTACCCTTTTTATACCGTAAATCCAGGGACGGGTTGTTACAATATTCATGAGGAACCGTTCATTTATTTGATATGCGTGGATGAGTAAACGGTATCCGATTCAAATACTTATTTGAGAAATGATCTTCAAATAAAAGATTAATTAATAAATTGAAGGTTCCGTTATGGAATTTATTCAGTGAATATACGATATTCATAAAAGATGATATATGTGCATTCTCCATATTATCCAATAATAATTGATGTGAGATTTAGCCTAAATATTTGGAGGGTGTATTAAATTGATATTTCAGAGGATTTTATACGAGTTATAAATCCTTGGAGTTTTAATGGAGTTTTATAGCTTTGATAGTACCACCAACACATTTGGGTGAATTGGTTCAAATCTTAGAGATGATGTCTACCACCAACACATTTGGGTGAATTGGTTCAAATCTTAGAGATGATGTCTAATTTCCTAAAACCTAAAATACACTAAAAAATCCTTCCAAATTCATCAAAATCCTACTTTTTAAATACTTCAAAATCAAATCCTAAGTAAATACACGTGTATTTTTATGAACTGGTTTAAAATTCTAATTGATTACAATCGAATTTCTACACCATTTTACTATGCTAGAAGTTAAATTTCTTAATTAATACATAAATTTAAAAATTTGTCTTTCAATCAAAATATTCAAACTAATAAGACCAAAGTCTAAGACATCGGTCAACCATCCCTGAAAGATATGCTAATTTTATTTTAAATTTGGAATTAAAAGTCCATTTATCTGAATAACACTACAAAATAAGGGCTGGTACTTTCTGACCGGGAAAAAAAAAAAAAAAATCTGTTAATAACTCCGTCAAAAGAAGCGGCAAAAATCTCTGTTCATAAATCCGTTAAAAGTAGCGCCAAAAATTCTGATCATAATTCCGTACAAAACGAACTTTCAAATAAGGACGCACCCCACTCCATAGTACTCCACAAGCTCACACTGTCACACATGATGCAAGCCTTGTGCAAAAGGGGCCAACTTCAACAAGCTCTGAGACTCCTCTCCAACCCAACCCAATTAAACTCTTATTATTCACTGTATATGAATATCTTGCAGCTGTGCATCGATGAACGAGCAGAAAGGCCCGGTCTTTTGGTTCACAGCCATGTAATTACAAATGGGTTTGGCTCAAATTTGAATTTAGATACTAAGCTGATAATCTTTTACTGGAATTTCGGCCGCACCATTAGTGCCCGCAATGTGTTTGATAGAATGCGTGATAGAAATGTCGTGTCTTGGACCGCTATGATTTCTGGGTGTGTTAAGGGTGGGTGTTATGAGGATGGTTTAATGGTGTTTCTGAGTATGCGTCAGGCGGGTTTTAGAGCTAATCAGTTTGGGTATGGGAGCGCTTTGAGGGCGTGTACGGGTTTGAGGTGTTTGGAAGTAGGGAAGCAGATACAAGGGTGTATTGTGAAGGGGAGGTTTGCTGAGAACTTGTTTGTGCAGAGCGCGTTGGTTGATTTTTATTCTAAGTGTGGGAAGATAGAGGATGCACGTTATTTGTTTGAGGAAATGAAGGTGAGGGACTTGGTTTCGTGGAATGCTATGATTGGCGGCTATGCTGTTCAGGGTTTTGCTGATTACTCGTTGCGTATGTTTCATTCGATGATGAAGGAAGGTGAATGTTTATTTTTGTGATTAAAGTTACAGTTTTTTTCTATTCTTATTAGTTGTGTTCTTTTTTTCTTTTTTTTTTTGTTTCATATTTTTTAGTAATGTTTACTTGCCACAAAGGCAAAATTGGTTTCCGGCTGGAGGTTTCTGATTGAGAAGCCTGGTTAAACAAAAGTCTTTGTATCTTCTGTCATCGTATCTTAAGATTTTTATACCATATATGTATCAATACCTTTACTTTCCTCTTAAGTTTTATGTCTAATTTTCGTATGCAATCATTTAACTCAGGCATGATCCCCGATTGCTTCAGCTTGGTAAGTGTGTTGAGAGCCTTAACCGGAGATAGTGGTCGCATGAAGGTGAGTCAAATACATGGATTCATCATGCAACTGGGTTTTGGATCACACAAGGCTATAAGTGGATCGCTAATCAATGCATATGCAAAATGTGGAAGGGTAGAGAGAGCTCATCAGATATACAAGAGCATGATAAAAAAGGACATTATATCGTGCACGGCACTGATAACTGGATATGCACGAGAAGGTAACTACAGCAGAGATGTGCTAGCTCTCTTTAAAGAAGTGACTCTTATGCGCATGGCACTGGATGGTATGATATTATGCTCCATGCTTAATATATGCGCGAATATTTCTTCATTGATCTTGGGAAGACAAATCCATGTCCTTACTTTTAAACACCAACCTTGTCATGATGTGGCCATGGGAAATGCTCTTGTTGACATGTATGCAAAATGCGGAGAAATTGAAGATGCTAACCATGCTTTTGATGAGATGGAGGAAAAGAATGTTATTTCATGGACATCGCTGATTTCTGGATATGGAAGGAATGGCTTGGGACATAAGGCGTTTGCTTTATATAAAACGATGGAATATGAGGGATTGGAACCTAATGATATCACGTTCCTGTCTCTTCTCTTTGCTTGTAGCCATGCTGGACTGACAGTTGAAGGATGGGAATGCTTCAATACTATGCTTCAAAAGTACAACATCTTGCCTCGAGTTGAGCATTTTTCTTGCATGGTAGACCTTTATGCACGTGCAGGTTTGTTAGACGAAGCTTACAAGTTGATGTGTGACATGAACATAAAGCCTAATTCCTCACTCTGGGGAGCCATTCTTGGGGGGTGTAGCGTCCATGGTAATAGCTCACTTGGAGAAGTGGCAGCAATGCATCTTCGTGATATGGATCCAAAGAATTCAGTTAACTTTGTTGTCCTAGGAAGCATATATGCTGCATCTGGTGCATGGGACAATGCTTTGGAAACGCGAAATTTGATAGAGAAGAGAAGTTTGAAAAAAGAACCAGCACAGAGCTTTTTAGTTTCCACAACAAATAAAACTGTGCTTTTGCAGCCAACTTAAGACAGTAGAACTAGCTAAATTCGTTGTTCATCCTTGGAGAGGAGCAAATACCATTACCATGTTGCTCATGCAGATGTTTTTGTTTATGCTCCAAGAGTAAATGAAAGTTTCTAATTCATCTCGTTCTACTTTCGGGACGCAGACCTGTTTCACATATTGCTTCTGAACACTCAGGTATTTTACCTTCCTAAAAATTGTTTACTTTTATACTTGTGCCCTTCTTCTTGGTTTTGTGTTCAAAACAATTTAAAATATTAATATACTAGAGCCTCACCTCACCTACATCTATGAAGAATGAGATTTGACATGTTAATATATACATTAATTCTTGAAGTGTCACTTTGCTTTTGGAAAATATTTGACAGGCATAGAGGAGTCATTGGGGTAAAGTTTAATCCACGAAACAATAATAAGCGAAATCAAGGTTCCAGTCGATATGGTCAGAGTGGAGATAGCCCAATAGGATGGCTTCCCCAGGTTAATGTACTTTTTATAAGTCCATTCTCTTAAGAGGAACTAAGCCTTTTCAGACTGCTATGCTCAGAAAATTCATCTTATGTTGCGCCACGAAGCAGTAGGAGGAATTGCTTGCTATAATCTCATTATAACCTGTGGCATCGTGCAATTCATACCCGTCAGGTAAGCAATCCCACCCTTCTTAACTTCACATTCGTGTGTTTATGTTGTCTTCTGAATATTGAATCTTCAAAATTTGACGCATACATAGAACCGAAGAACTTACGAGTAAGAGTTTTTGTTGCAGGGAAGAGTTACCTGGATTAATAGACTAGAAGAGATAAGTTTGCTGCTGTAAAAGCATTCCAACTGCTAAAACAATGTCTCGGAATCACAGATGGTATCTCATAGTGTCTCAACTTTCTAAACTTGAGAAAAGAGTAGAAGTTGAAAAATGAAAATACTTCCTCATGCAAAAATATGATTCTTTTTCTTTAATTTGCTACCATATTGGCAATTGAATCTTTATTGTGTGAAGAATGAAAGACAAGTATGGCTATATAAAAAATAAGAGGATCTGGATTTGATATCTAGCTTAGTCTTGGATTCATTTGTAGTCTACAAGGCATCAACGGTTGAGAGTCTTTCACGTAAACGTGAGTGACTGCCCTTAACATCCATCTATTACAGTTTCAAAAGAAATACAACCCGGACACAAGTCTATTATAACACACGACTTGATTGTCGTTCTAAATTAAAAGATGTGTGTCTGCTGCGTTGTTCTATGAGTGCTGCTTTCTTCTGATTGTTTAGGGTCATTGGTTGCAGTTTACATTCTTGGGGCTGGTACTGACCTTTACTGCCGCAGTGAAGAGAAAACACAACAGTAATGAACTCGATAATAAAGAAGGGCGGTTCTTGGTTGGAAGATTGAGAAGGGTGGTTCAACCCCCCAATGTGGTTAGGAAGCACTACTTGCTCAAACAAACAGACGCAGGAGAGGCTCGAAGAGGGGATTTCTAAGCGAAAAGCACAAGGCGGCTTTGCTATCCATGCTACTCACCAAAGGGTGGCAGGTGAAGCTGCAAGGAGAAAATGCAGCTTTCTTTGTTACATATAACTGATATGAGTGACTAGTCTTATAGCATCGTTGCTTTTTCGATCTTTCAATTTCTTATCTGTGGGAGAAGATAGGAAGGGAAAGAGACTTCCATGTGTAGATTTCAGTTCGACTGTTAAATATTGATGAACCTCTTGTATAATTTTGTGCAAGGTTCTGTAGCTCTATCATATTTCTTCCTACGAATTACGGAAAAGTCACGTTCACTACATATAGTTTGAGGCAGAGTTTCGGGGTATCTGATTAACATGGACAATATCAAATTTCCAATACGACGTTACGAAAGATTTCCTTTCATCTAATCTCAATTGAATGTGAAGATAAATGATCTCAATCTCTTGATCATGAAAATCGTTTCGCCGGCCAAGGAGGGAGAGACGGCATTGAGTTTTTCATTAGGCGGTAAGATAAAACTCACACACCACCTTTGCCAGTTGATTTGGAGACCTAACGTGATTGTCATGAGGTATTTTGTCAAGCATCTTACTCGAATGACAACCGTGAGTTAGACTTGACAATTTCTTACACAAACATGACACATAAACGACACGAAAATAACGGGTTTCGGGTAGACCCAATAACTAATCGGGTCGTTATCGGGGTCACACGATAAAAACCCGTTACTAACAGGTTTACACGAGAATGACACGCTCGTAACCCGTTTCAACACGTTAAGAAAAAAGTTATTTTGATGATTTTAATTTTTTAGACTACTAAAAAAAACTTACTATAAAATACAATAGCCATAGTGTATATGTACATATTGTATATTAAAATATGTATTATTGTATTATTATTCTATATAAATTTTAAAAAATTAAGTTTTATTTATTTTTATAGTATATTGTAAGCAAAGAGTGACATTAAAAAATTATAAAACACATTAAAAAAAATATCAAGTAATTTAAAAACGCTTATTATATTAACACCTCACAAATTGTTGAATAAATTCTAAACACTTAATACACCCCACATTTGCTTTTTCAATAAAAAAATATCTAAATACACCTCCACATACTTCCTCATAATACCCTCACACCCCACATTCTCAACATACACCTTACATTTTCTACATACACCCCACATTTTCATACAAACACTGGTTTTTATATCTCATTTCGTTTTCTTTTTCGGACAGAAATTTTGCAGAGTTGCTGCTTTCCATGGGGCAGAAAATGAGATTGAATCGTATCTCCAAATTTGTGGGTAAATTATAAGGTGTTTGGACCTATAAATATCTTAGGTCATGTCCAACCGAAGGGTCCAGAGGACCAGAGGGCCGAAAATAGCCCAAAAACTGTCTCTAACCGAGGGCCAAGCCAAATGGCTCGTGGGCTCCACTAGACAAAAAATGGGCCAAAGGGCCAACCGACCGACCCAATCCAGTTGGCCCCAGGGTGGGCCACAATTTGAATTCCAACGATTAGCTGACGTCAGCGTGATGCTAGCTAGCAACGGCTAGCTGACGTCAGTTACCGTTGGATTTGATTTTTTTTTTTTGGGCCAAAATTTTTTTAAAAACAATTTAAAAAATTCTCATTTTTTCCTATAAATACCTAAGTCATTCCTACACCATTTGTCACAAATTTTTCACCATTCCTACACCATTTCAATTCTCATATTTTCTTACCTCTTCTAATAATCTTTCCTTCAATTTTTTCAATAATTTTCAAAATGGCCTCATCTGCAATGAAAGGTAGGGTTTGGACCCAAAAAGAAGATGAAGCTCTTTGCAAGGCTTATAGATGGGTCTTGGAAGATAGTGTGAGGGGGACTTCTCAAACAAGTGAAGGTGTTTGGACTCGTGTGTCCAACAAATACTATGAGTTCTACGAAGGCACCACTCGACTGAATACCCGAAACCACGAGAGTTGTTCTTCAAGATGGAAGAAACATCTTCATGCAAGTTTGAACAAATGGCATCAAGCACTGTTTAGCAGCCGCAAGTAGACATGAAAGCGGCACCAATTACTACGACGAAGTAAGTGTTTTCACAATTTATTTTAAATATTTAATTATATTACATTTAATTTTATAAATTAATTTCCCTTAATTTTTGTAATTATATTTTCTAGGTACGCCAAGCGGAGAAATTGTATATGGAGGGCAGCTCGAAACCCTTTCAGCATCACGATTCTTAGGAAATTTGTAAAGGGTGGGTGTTATTTGAAGATCCGCCTCAACATAAAGTAGGTCCTACACCGGTGTTCGGAACTGCATCATCAGCTGTAGATGTGGATGAAGATGGATCTCCTACCATTCAACAAATAAGGGTAGAAAATCCGCCTTCGGGTCAAGGTTCCATACCTAGGGCTATGGGATGAAACAAGGCCCGAAGGTTGAAGGAAAAGGGCAAGGCAAATGATGATTACGCCGCTCAACAGGAAGTGGCGGACTCATTGCGTTTAATGGTGGAGCAAAATGCTTTTGCCGCTGAAGAAATGAACTGTAGGCATGAAGACTGGGCCAAACAAATACAAGAATAGATGAATGACAAGAATATGGAAATGAACACTTCGAATTCACTCCAATGAGTAAGGCCTATTTTGATAGGAAAAAAAAAGAAATTATGACCCGGCAGCAGTTGTTTACCTCTGACTATACTCCTACAATGGCGGATGATGAAGATGATGTTGATTATGGATTTTAAATTTAAGTTGTTGTAGTTTTTAAATTTAAATAATAAATTATGTTTGGTCTTTTGGCCCTTGGTTGGAGATGGTTTTTTATGACAGGGCTATGTTTGGCCCTATGGCCTTTTGGCCCTCGATTGGAGATGGTAAGAAATATGGCATGCACTGGTCATTAAAATATTAATTTCTTGGAGGGCCAGAGGGCGAAAACAAGCCCTCTGGCCCTTATTCGGTTGGAGATGGCTTTAAAGGCTCTCTGCCCAAGAGGGAGGATTACCTTCTATAAAGTGCATCCATTTTCATTTGTCTAAGCTTGTGTGTTATTTTTCTATTAACAAAGATTTCATAATTTTGATTAGAAATCTTCTTCTTCTACTTTTGTTATCTTTTTTAGGTGTGTTATTGTGCCATTGTGTTCCCAATTTAACTAGTATATATGGCTGGAAAAGACCAGATTCTTTGGTTCTATTTCAATATATAATATCCGTTAATACTTGTCATTTTCTCAGGATGCATTCTCTAAATGATTCTTGCAAGCTTTCGGTTTACCTTATGTGAAGCTTCTAAAACATCGATTTCGTGTTCCATTCGTCAAAAATAATTTTTCTCAAGCAACGTGTTGTAGTTTCGTTAGTTAGGGTTTTGTTCAACAATGGAAGGTGGAAAGGAGTTTTGATAGTTGAAGAAGAAAAATAATACATTAAGTGATTTGGGGTGTATTTAGAATCTAATAAGGTCGAAATTGTCATTCCACAGTAGGGAACACAAGTCATTTAATATTAAATTTTAATGTGGGGTGCATTTAACATTATGTGGGATGGTAATAAAAAAACCTTTAAAAATACCATACACATTAATTTACAAGTGCAAAAAATGTGAAAAAATATGCAAACGCTCGTGATCGCATCTTCTACGCTTTGAGGATAGGTGCATCATCATTTGAATTTTTAAAACCGTACGAAGCCTCATGAATAGTATTTTTAAGGAAGTTCAAAATAAACCAATATCATTTCCCTTGGCGATTGATGAAAATTGAAGGGTTTTATTGTCAAAAACGTGTAAGGTTTCCTCAACCTTGAAACGCAATTCCTTTCATTTTGCATATATTTGAACATTTGGTATTTTGTAGTAATGTACTAATATTTTTTCATTACTTTTATTTTGGGGTATGTAATACTTAAAAGACAAATGTTGTTTTTATGTTTTGAAATAATATTTATGTGACAATGTGATATACAAATACAAAATTAGTATTATGTTTTCAATTTTTTTGGGGTCAAAATATATTTTTCATTTTCATTATTTATTGATTTAAAATATATTTTCCTTAATGGGTAACGGGTCAGGTCATATTACCTGATAATATTAATGGATTGATTTCGGGTCAGATCATATTACCCGTTTATTTTAACAGATGTTACACGACACGACCCATTAAAATATTGAGTATGTCATGAAAACAACGAATACAGAACACGAATGCCAAGTCTACCGTGAGTCGTGACCAATATCATGTGTAACAATAGTGACTAGTGAGTCTAGGGCCAATCGTATACACTCACCCCTGTGTG
Organism: Heteromeles arbutifolia; assembly: GCA_024362995.1. Lineage (NCBI taxonomy): Eukaryota > Viridiplantae > Streptophyta > Magnoliopsida > Rosales > Rosaceae > Heteromeles > Heteromeles arbutifolia. The sequence continues at coordinate 9,484,255 of JANCRC010000002.1, read as the reverse complement.
CTCTGCCAGTGGAGGGGAAAAATTGCTCTCTCAAACTAATTAGTAGGATAAAATAAGAAATAAAGGATAATACTTGCATCTCTTTGGGGGAATGCACATTATCCCACTCTTTGTTAATAACGTATCTTTATCGTATAAATTTTATAATTGAAATCGTCCAAATCCTTATTCTTAATTTGAAGATCATATATGCTCAAAAATCATTTGAATTGAAATCCATTAGCAACCCAAGTGTGTCAAATAAATGGATGGTTCTTCATGAATATGTTATTTGATACTCACACGGTCGATTTGTTTCACAGGTATGGATGACTAAACGATTTCCAATTAGAATGATTTTGTATATGGATGATCTTCATATAAAAATTAAGAAATTAACAGTTACGATTTCCAAACCAAAAGATGTATCAAAACTAATCATACTCGAACATGCACCAACAAGCAATCAAGTTGGGCTATGAGGCAATCACATGATGTACGTGAAAAGCAAGAAGAAAATCATAAGGAAGCGCATCATCACAATGTCCCCAGCAACCACGCGGGAAAGGGAAAAGTCCCATCCAAAAGGTCACATTCGAAAATTCCTTGGGCCTGAGTTTGATTATTTAGCTCAGTCAAGGTTCTTCACAGCCCAAATAATCAAGTGGGCTAATGTTGAGGCTAAAAAATGTCACGTAAAAACCCAATCAAGTCTCGAAACCCAATTGTCATACAAACCTCAAATCAAGCCCAAATAAATGCAAAAAGTGCGGAATCAAGAAGGAGGTATGTTCGTAATCATGTCATGCTATGTTAATCGAGCCACACATTTATGTCAATCACGCCATGCTTGTGAGAACTCGTGCTAAGATAAGCCCAAATCCCATGACTTAGGGCTGGTTTGGTATTGCTGTGCTTTGAAAAAAAGCTGCTTCTGCTGTGGAGTGAGAATAAGCAGCTGTGGAATAAAGCAGCAGAGTGTTTGGTAAACTTTTTTTGTAAAGGTGCTTTTGAAAAAAAAAAGTAGTATCATAGTGTTTGGTGAACTTTTATGTAAAACAGATGTGAAAAAAAACTGGTTTTTCAAAGCTGGGTTTTGCAGCTTCTTGTTTTTGGCTTTTTTTCACCCAAAACTGTGAAAAAAAACTGAAGCTGAATGTTTACCAAACACCAAAAACTGTCACAGCTTTTTATCATAGCAACTTTTTTTAAAATCACCTCAACCCCAAACTGGGGCTTAGGCTTGTCAAGTGAATTGTCCACTCAATTTACTTGATCACCTACTCAATGTATAGTGACATCATCGACCTTTCGCATGGTGACATCATCATTTAAGATAAGATATTTTATTTGTTGGTAGTGATGAATCTTATGATAAAATACAAAACTAAACTAAAAAAATGCAGCAGAGTGCTAAAAAGCAAGGGGTGGAACTTTAGAGAGAAAAAGGAGGAGAGATGAAACTATTTGTTGGGGAAAAGAAAGAAGCAGACCACGAGAGAGAGAGAGATGCAGGTGAAGATGACAAACAAAGAGGAGGAGAGATGAGGTAAAGAAAGTGGGACTGGACACGCACGTGGTGTGGTTGCGTTTTAGGTGCAAATTTTTGTGGGATCTTTGCGAACTTTTTTAATATTTATTTTGTCGAAACCATTAAAAAAACTTAGTAGATGATTATACTTAGAAATGAAGTAAAGAAAGTGGGACTGGACACGCACGTGGTGTGGTTGCGTGTCAGGTGCAAATTTTATTGGGATCTTTGCTAAGTTTTTTTAATATTTATTTTGTCGAAGCCATAAAAAAAACTTAGTTGATGATTTGTAGTTAAAATTCAAAATTTTGAAGTACGTTTTATTAGTTTTTTTAAATTATATCTAATCAAAGAGACATAGATCTTACCTTTAATGTGGTTCAAGAGAATATTAGAGAATTCCCACTTGGTTTGGTCCTTATACTTAGAGATGAAGTAAAGAAAGTGGGACTGGACACGCACGTGTGAAGTAAAGAAAGTGGGACTGGACACGCACGTGGTGTGGTTGTGTAACATCCCACATCGACCAACGGAGAGGGGGTGATGTGTCTTATGGTACCGTTTGGTACGCAAATGGGACGGAATGGGATGGAATGGGACGGGACGGAACAAAGATTTCGTGTCATGTTTGGTACTAGCAAGATGGAACAAAACAGAATGGGATTAAATGACTAACTTACCCTTTTTATTTGACTTTATCTCTTTCTCTCTCTCTCTCCAGTTTCTCTGCTTTCTCTTCTTCCATATGTTTCTTGTTCTTCGCATGCCCAGATTGATCCCAGTAAAAATCAAACCCATACTTTCTCTTCATTTAATTTTCTTTCTCTTCAATTCAAACCCATATTTCTCTTCTTTTAATTTCTTTCTCTTCAAACCAAACACAGAAAAATCCCAAATTGATTTTTTTTTCAATTTACAGAGGCTTCATCGGAGCGTTGGAGAAGAAGGTGGAGCGCGGAGGTGACGGCGCCGGAGAAGAAGGTGGAGCGCGAAGGGACTGAATTGGCAGCCGGGGTCTCCTCTTTGTTATGCGACTAAACCGGGTTTGGGTTAGCCATAGTTGGGTTCCTAGGTTTGTGGTGGAGGAGGAGGCTACAGGAGAGAGGGAGGGTAACGAAGCTTCTGAGGCCAAGGAGCGGGAAAATCTCTTCTAAAACCTTGCTTGATTTCAGATAGAGCTGCAGTCACACCTACGGAGAATTAGAAAATGGGTTGTTTGAATTTGGCTCCAATAGAGTATTTAGGGACGTTCAAACGGAGAAGTTTGAGGGCTTTTAGGAGAGCGCAGCCATGAAAGCATCTCATCAAGCTGGGTTTGGGTTCGAATGGGTTTGCTGGGATTGAGTTCGAAGAAAAGGAGGCTACGGGAGAGAGAGGAAGGGTAGACAATGGAATTAATGAAAAAGATGAAGGGTATTGTTGTCCAAAAAATTATAAATTTGTGTCCCATGGGCTGAGACAAGTCATTCCAGGGGGTTAGGTGGAATCAAAAAATGACTAAAATTCGTTCCACGGGACGACTCGTCCTAGTCAATTTGGCGCATCAAACGTGGGACGGAACGCATCGTCCCACTATGTTCCGTCATGTCCCATGTACCAAACAGTACATATATGTACATGCTCCCCTCCCTATAGCACGAGGCCTTTTGGGAACTCACTGGCTTCGGATTTATCAGAACTTCGAAGTTAAGCGAGTTCGAGCAAGTGCAATCCTAGGATGGGTGACCCACTAGGAAGTTCTCGTCTGAGTTCCCAAAAATAAAACCGTGAGGGAATGGTAAGCCCAAAGCGGACAATATCGTGCTACGGCGAAGTCGAGATTGGAATGTGACAAAATGGTATCAGAGCCACTATGTCGTTCGGTACGGATGTGCCGGCAAGGACGCTGGGTTCCCCTTAAGTGTGGTGGATTGTGAGATCCCACATCGACCAACGGAGAGGGGGTGATGTGCCTTATATGTACATACTCCCCTCCCTATAGCACGAAGCATTTTGGGAACTCACTGGCTTCGGATTCTATCGGAACTCCGAAGTTAATCGAGTTTGGGCTAGAGCAATCCCATGATAGGTGACCTACTGGGAAGTTGCTCGTGAGTTCCCAGAAACAAAACCGTGAGGGAATAGTGAGCCCAAAACGGACAATATCATGCTACAGTGGAGCCGAGACTGGGATGTGACAATTTGGTATTAGAGCCACTCTGCCGTGTGGTGCGAGTGTGCCGACGAGGACGTCTGGCCCCTAAGGGGGGTGGATTGTAACATCCCACATCAACCAACAGATAGGGGTGATGTGCCTTACATGTACATGCTCCCCTCCCTATAGCACGAGGCCTTTTGGGAACTCACTGGCTTCAGATTCCATAGGAACTCCGAAGTTAAGCGAGTTTGGGCAAGAGCGTTCCTAGGATGGGTGACCCATTGGGAAGTTCTCGTGCCGAGTTCCTAGAAACAAAACCGTGAGGGAATGATAAGCCCAAAGCAGACAATACCGTGCTACAGCAGAGCCGGTCTGGGATGTGACAGGTTACATGTCAGGTGCAAATTTTTGTGGGATCTTTGCAAAAAAAAAATTAATATTTATTTTGTCGAAGCCATTAAAAAAAACTTAGTAGATGATTTGAGTTAAAATTCAAATTTTTGAAATACTTTTCATTAGTTTTTAAAAAATTATATCTAATCAGATAGACATAAACCTTACCTTTAATGTGGTCGAAGAGTTTATTAGAGAATTCCCACTTGATTTGGTCCTATATACTTTTATTTTCCCTGCTAGTAAAATTAAGAATTCCAACTATATTTTGTTTTGTTGAAATTGTTCCCTAGTGATAAATATACAAAATTAAGAATTCCAACTATCCTTTTGTTTTTTTCTCGGCTAGAAGAATTCCCACTGGGTTAGTCAACTAAGTTTCAAACATTTTCATCGGAAGGACCATGGAGCACCATACATGTTGGGGTTCTAGTATTTAAAAGTGAAAAAAATCAAAATCAAAGAAAATGATAGGAAAGCTCATACCAATTGAAGAGTTGTTGGATAATAGTTACATCCAAGGGTAGCAGCAACGGGTACATGTAGGCCTCGTTTGCCAGCTCGAACTGGACTGATTATTTTAGTCGGATATGATAAATAGTCGTCGGATAGTACTGACTAAATTAGTCGAGTGTTTGGTGTAGTATCAGACTAATAATCGTATTATTTATACTGTATTGTACTATACCGGATAAGAGAAATTCAAATTATTTATAAAAAAAATTGAAATCATCTCTTCCCCAGATCCTTTATGCCGCACCGCCCCCTCCAAACACCCACTCCCTTACCAGTTCTTGGCCCAAAGAGGCTTGAAATGCACCGTAGCTTCCCCCTATACATCTGAAACTAATTCAAAAACCAGAAATTACGGAAACTAAATTACTATCAGAAAACAAAAAAGGGGAAACAGACAAAATCGTAAAACCCAGATGAAATCCTTTCGAATTTTCAAATCTTATCATCGTTTCGCAGTCAGGGTTCTAGAACCCAGATGAAATCTTTCCAAATTTGTGCGGTGGTGGTGCGATGAATATATGTTTGTTGGTTCACCTATTTTGGCACAAATCTTGTCCAGCTACTTTTTGAATTTGAGTTTGATGTGAAGGCTCAAAGCCGATCAGGATCTACTCCGCTTGAACGATCTGAGTCCGCCACTTGGGGACCTATTCACCTGGCGGCCGGAGGAGGCCACATAGAGGTTATGAGGCTTCTTGTAATCAAAAGGGCAAATGTTGATGCGCTAACAAAGGAGGGTAGCTAGAGGAGACAAGGAGAACAAAGCCAGCTAGAGGAGACGGGGAGCACAGAGCTGACTAGAGGAGACGAGGAGCACAGAGCTGGCTAGAGAAGACGGAGATATGGCGAGAGAAGGGCGACGACGAGGGAATTCGAGAAAGACAGCTCAGTTCGTGCGAGAGAGAAGGTAAGGGACCCGACTAAATAATACGCCCATTTTTGGACGGTTTTAGTAAGAGGGTGTACGCCATGTAAAATAAACTGATCGGATTAAATTAGTCCGGTCCAATTTAATACGAGAGCGCGCCAAACACCCGCCTCCGTACTAATAGTCATATTCGGTGTTATATCCGGTGTACCAAACAAGGCCGTATAGTTCATATGAAAGTGAAATATAATTTAGATTTAGTATTGATTAAGGGCTAGTTTGGTATTGCTGTGCTTTGAAAAAAAAACTGTTTCTAATGTGCTGTGAAAATAAGCTCATTTTTGCTGCTTCATGTTTTCATCAAAATAATGCCATTGGGATTTGCACATGGGCGATCAAAATAATGCAATTGTGACCGGAACACGTATGGTACATCATGTGTTTTTATATAAATGATAAAAAATTTAATTTTTTAAATTATTAACTTTTTAACACACATATTCCATAATTTGTATAATAATATATAATGTATTACACATTGAAAAATCTCTTCAACCTGCCCCTTTTTCCTTTACTTTGTCCTTCACTTTTGGCGAGTTTTCTTCGCTTTTGGTCAATCATGTGCGTTTTCATACCTTTTTCACAGTTTACACGCGTCTGTCATCTTTTTCCTTTTTCTTGGATGTTTTGCCGAGACTGCGCTCGAGCTGGATCTCTGCAAATTTTTGTGGAATCTTTGTGAAAATGTTTTAATATTTATTTTGTCAAGCCTTTAAAAAAACTTAATAGATTATTTGTAGTTAAAATTTAAGGAAAATTAATGACAAGAATTTGAAAACTTTGAGTTTTAACGATAAGAACAAAACAAAAGGTAAAGTGAATAGTACCATGATTGATTTTTTAGTGTAAAAATGTGTTTTTTCTTTAAAATGAATAGTACCGATAATTTTTCTTTAAAGTTCCCTAAAGTTTTGAAGTATTTTTTATTAGTTTATTTTAAAAATTATATCTAATCAAAGTCACATAGGCCTTTATCTTAGATGTGGTCCTCGAGATTATTAGAGAATTCCCACTTGGTTTGATCCTATATACTTTTATTTTTCCTGCTAGTAAAATTAAGAATTCCAACCATCTTTTGTTTCGTTGAAATTGTTCCCAAGTGATAAATATACAAAATTAAGAATTCCAACTACCCTCTTGTTTTTTTCTCGGCGAGAAGGATTCTCACTGGGTTAGTCACTAAGTTTCAAGCATTTTCATCGGGTGGACGATGGAGCATCATCCATGTTGGGGTTCTAGTATTTAAAAATGAAAAAATCAAAATCAAAGAAAATGATAGGAAAGCGCAACATACCAATTGAAGAGTTGCTGGATAATAGTTATATCCAAGGGTAGCAGCAACTTGTACATGTATAGTTCATATGAAAGTGAAATATATTTAAGATTTAGTATTGACCAAGGCACACTGAGCAGCTTGCTCCCTTTATTTTATATTCATATGGTTGGGCTATAAATTTGGGCAATAGTTGGTGTATTCAACTACAAGGAAGCTCAGATCAAGAACAAAGGGAAATCTGTTGAGATGGCTGAATCCCAGGAGGAAATTCAGGTAATTAGATGAATAAAAAAAAAAAAAAACAAACAAAACTTGCTTCCAATTGGCAATTAGATGAATCACGATTCACTTACCCACACACATACACACACACACACACACATATACATAGCAAAGTGTGCTCTTTCCAACAATAAAAATGGGCACGACACTTAAAAAAACAATCAACGTGATCAACGTCTTAACTTGTAATATTGTCTAATAAAAGTACATTGTTCGTATAAACGAGACATTCGTCTTTCTCTCTCTCTTTCCTATTTTTTTCCTTCCTCCTCATTTCCCTATCTAGTGATAATATTTCGACTGTTTACAAAGCAGGAAGTTAGACAAAGCTTCACTGATATCAAATCTACGAGGATGCGGGAGACTACAGAAAAATTACAGAATTTGAATCCACTGTCAGAGGAGATGATCATCTATAGAGTTCCATATAAACTTCGAAATGTGAACAGTGAAGCATACAGCCCTTGCATTGTGTCGATTGGACCATTCCATCAAGGAAATGACGCCGTAGCAGCTATGAGAGAGCATAAATTGTATTACATGCAGTACTTTTTTAACCGAATCGGGGATCCTCGGCAGTCTCTTGAGTGCAGGGAAGAGTGCACGAATGCTATTTATGATTTAGAAGCGAAGGTTCGTCGAAGCTATAGCGAAAAGATCAGCGCAGACTCACATGATCTTGTAGAAATGATGTTACTTGATGGTTGCTTCATATTGGAACTTTTCCTCACGTATGTTCAACGGTTGAATGAGAGTTCAAGGGATGCATCTGATCCAATATTCACTTGTGCTTGGATGATCCCAGAACTTCGACATGATTTAGCATTACTTGAAAATCAAATTCCTTTCTTTATTCTGAAATGTTTGTACGAAGCTCTCGTGCCTCGTTTGGGAGGTACTGAACCTCCAAATCCGGTCGAAGTCCTTGCTCTCAAGTTCTTTCTTCCTCTGAGCAAAAAGGAAATAACCCAAGAGCGGGTGGGCATAGAGTGCGATCATTTGCTTGATCTCTTGTGCGAATTCTATTTCTTCCCCAGCCCCGCTCCCCTTGCAAGTCATTCAAGCGGCTCTACACTAACTACTACGGAGACAAATACTGTTGAGCAGGCTCCTGCTGCTGACGGCTTGTCAACGGAGCTCACAAACTTCTTGACTGTCGCTCCAGATTTGAACTCTACAGCAAGTCGTATGGGGAAAAATAAGCAGCAGCCAGCAGCTGATGATGGTCAAGTGGCAATCCCTCTTCCCACAGACTCAACTGTTGAGACCAGACCAAGTCTTCCTACAAGGCAACCAACTCCGTTCCAGTTGTTAAGAAGCTTAAGATACAGCACTGAGCAACTTGTACTCGGTGGAATGAGGATTAGAGAAGGGTCGACAGGGGACCAATACTTGTTGAACATTTATCTATTCTAAAGTTGGAGGGGAATTGGCCTGTTCATGGCTAGAGTAAAATTGTTTGCCCCTCGATTTCACGCTATTTACAACAAAAACCATCAGATCTGGGATGGGTTGGGAAGGTAATTCTCAAAAGTTAGGGGGTAATTGTGTCCGTAGGATTGAGCCGAATTTCACTTTATTTACAAAATTACCACCGCCTTTTCTTTCCCTCTTTCTCTCTCCCGACTCTCTGGATAACCATCCATCAAATCCCTCCCCCTTCCCTTTCTCACTCTGTAAGCTCATTTCCTACAACCCTAGCACCGTTTCTCTCTCAGTTCTCTCAAATTCGAGAGACATGTCTCTCCATTTCTCTCAACCTAGCCCCAGCGCTGCTCACCCCATTCCTCTTCATCATCTCAGTTAAATCCGTCGAACAATCACCGATGCACCTCCACACGAACCCAGTTAAACACTGCGCTTCGCCACTGAGCTCCGAGTTCAGGGCTCTGTCCCTTTGCGGCGGTAGAAATGGAGTCTCCACCTCCTCGACGATGGCCACGGAGGCTCAGGTCTCGACCCAAGACGACAAATTGAAGGATGCCCAGATGGAGGCAGCTGATAAGCCTGAGAAAGTCGTGCTTCCAACCAACGAGTCCTCCGAAACCCTCATCAGAATTCGACACACGGTATTTATTGAAATTTCATTGCTTTGGATTGGATTTATGATTGTGTTATGTTAAATTGAAGTAGGAGTGCTTTCCTGTTGAATTTTTAGATTCTTAGGAGCTTCCCCTTTTTGAAAGTTTGATGCTTTTAATCAACTATTTTCAATTCTACGTTACTAATTGTCACCTGATTCTGTTGTGAAGAATGAGAAAGTGAGGATGAAGAAAAGGTAAAGTTTTGTGCTTTAGTGTTTGATCTTGAAGTAGATTGAATTTTCACTCTCTCCGATCAAATTCTTCTCCTTCCCAAATTTTCTGCTCAAATCTTAAATCTCAAAGATGATGATAGAGAAAACAAGAGGAGGAAGAGAGATAAGGAGAGGAAGAGGAGGAGGAGAGAGAGATGAAGAAGAAGGAGAGAGGAAAGGTAGGAGCGGTGATGAATTCATGGGGGAAGTATGGGATCATCAGAGAAACTGATATGTGGTATGTTTGCTGAATTTTCTACTGTTTTAGGGCTTTAAAGTTTCTGTTTGGCTGATGAGGAAACGTAGGAAAAAGAAAATTACTTCTCCCACTTGAATTTGATTGTTGTGTATAGGAACAAACGACCAGAGTTCACAGCATGGTTAGTGGAAGTAAAACAGGTAATTCATTTTCCAACTATTTTACTACCACACGAAACCATTAACTTGCAGAGTGTTTTATCTTATTAATAAAGTTTCTAAGGTTGTAGAGTTTACCTTTTGATTTGTATGTGTTTCGAAGCCTGTGTTGATCCGTTTCGGAATTGCAGTTGTCGATAAGATAGTTCTAATGGTAATTGTTTTATCTTTCATTAGGTGAGCATCAGGCAAATTGGGAACAGAAGCAGATGTTCAAACAGTAAGTGGGTGTGTGTGTTTATGGATGTGTGGATGCATTTAGAATCTTCTCCAAAAGCATCTTTATAATGAAGATACCATGAATTTGCTAGGGTTTTTTATTTTTTTTTTATTTTTTTATTTTATTTTTTTAAATTTTGTTTCTTACAATTTGAGTAGAAATTTGTTTCCATTTTAATAGGTTCATGGAAGATCACAGTACAGCTAGCTTCCCGTTGAAAAGTAAGCTTCTATTCTATTAGCTTGGGGCAGTTTAATTTACTTGCCAGAAAAGGAAAAGTTATAAAGCTTTGTTCCTGCTGTTGTGGTCTCTCATTTTAGGTAGAAATTATATCTTAATGTGCTTAAGCACCTGAATTTAGGCTAGGTCTAATGAAATGATATGCTATATTTTTGAACCCGAGGTTGTGGTGTTCACGCTTTTTCTCTTAGGATTTAGAGGAGGATACAATGTGTGTATGATCTAATTTGAGTTAAATATCCTTCTTGATTTGCCTAATTCTTTCAAGTGTTATCATAACTTTGTGTGTGATTGATCATTGTGTATGACCAATATACCAGACAACCATAACTGAAGGCCATGCCTGCAGAGACTGAACCATAACTGAAGCCCATGCCTGCATCAATTGATTGAAAAGGTAAAAGTCGTTTCCAAATCTTTTGTGCAATGCGGTTAGGTTTGCATGGTCTATTTATTTGTTGTATTTTATTTTTGGCCCGAAATTGTGCTGATATTTTCTAGGTTGTGTGAAATTTCGCTAAATCAAATATGAAATCGTCTTAATTTTCACGGCATTATCGATATCGGCCCCGATTCTTTGTCTGTGAATGAAGCTTGGAAATTGGAATAGATGGCCTGGTTGTGTGAAATGTTTGGATGAGATTTTGTATTATTCCATTAAACAAAATTAATTCTCTCTGCAAAGCCAAATATTTGATTTTTCACTGTGGTTTGTTACTTTGATGGTTGACCACAAATATAATTTCTTTCTTTTTTTCTTATGCATTCTTGGTAGCGCCCTCCCCTCACTTTCTCGATTATCGGTTGGGAATGCAAAAATGGACGAGCTGAGAAAAGGAGAGATGTTAGTTTTCTGCATTTGACTAGAACCATATTTAAAACTTTTTATATCTGAAATATTATTGATCAATTGTAACTTGCCCTGTTGCTATTTGCTAGTGATGGAGGCTAGGAAGATTGTACTTATTCTGTTTGTAGATGCAAGGCTAGAAATTAAGTGTGTATGTTAAATCAATTGATGCTATAGTATTTGTTAAAATTGTTAGATTTAGGGGTTTGGTAAATTGATTTTAGAGATGTTATTTTTAAGGTACCCTTGACTCTTAATTGCCATATGGCATTCAATATATACTCTATTGCTTGCTGGGGTTTACCCTTTGGAGCATTTTATTACGTTTCTTCTTGCTCTCTGATTGAAAATTTTAAACGCTATAGGTGAATGCAGACGCTGCAAAACCCGGCCCGAACAAGGGACGAAAGCCAGCAATTCAACTTGCTACTGTGATACACAGGTATGGTGAAAACTTTCCCAAATCCTCTGTGGTTACACAATTATACAGGTGTGTATGTACAGCTTTATACATGCATCTATGGAAATACATACGTTTGAACCTGGTTTTTGTTTTAGATTTATAGGTTGGTTGTCAGGTTCTAGCTATGTGAAGTTTATGTCTTTAATTTTAATTTTTTATGAAAGTAGCTCATGTTTGCTTACCCGGCGGTGGTTGTTCTGATTTAGTGGTTAAAAATTGAAATTTCACTCGCAATACGGGATTAATTGAGGTTCATGCATGCATCATTGGTGTAAATTTGAGAGATGGAATGATATATGTGTGTAAAATCCCTCCATTTGGTTTTTTATTGCATTGTTTAGGTGGTGAATTGCGCAGAAAATGGGGGAAGAAAGGGCCCCTTTTCTTTTATTTTGCTCTTCCTTTCTTTGTTTCCCTTTGCTTCTGACAGCATCCCCAATTGCTTTTATTTTGTAATTTTTGGGGGGTTTTGTCGATGTGCTCGGATGCTGTCTGATTCAGTCTTTTTGGCTTTCAGGAAAAGGAAACGCTGGTGTTTGAATTTTGCAGCTACATGTCAAGGTGCAAGTGAAGGGTATGCAGGTGTGTTCCCGTTAATTGCAATTTCATCACATTCAATGTGCAGATATTCTCATTTGCTAATTTACTTATCAATCGCCATTTTCCATTGATTAATGCTCATCATCTGCAAACCCCATTGCCCCTGTATCTTAAAGTTTTCCTCTTTCTTTTTTCCCCCTCATTTGGGTGCATATAATTTTGGCTAATTGTCATTTTTAATTACTTACTGGTATTTTAGTTTACAATCTAGGCCATTCAGTCAATTGCTTTCCCAAATAATTGTATTTTAAGTAAAAAGATTATTGGGTTGGTTAGAATTTCAATTTGGGTTTGATTTTTATGCTTTCAGACTTCCAGTCCACAGTTGAGAGAGAAGGAAAAGTTTAGGGTTTTTGTTTGGCCATAATTGATGAAGTAAACGTAAGTCCTTTCCCATTTGTGGTATGTTGTATTACTCTTTTCTTCTCAATTTTAATTGTTTATAGTAATCAGTTTCCCGAATTTTGCTTTGTTTTTCTCTTATGAATATTTTTTATTAGGCATTTTTAATTCCTTGGTCGATTTTCACTAACTAATTGGTTTTGCTATGATAGTCTTTCGTCTATTTATATATCCTAATCTTTTTTCTGTTTATCCTTCATTTTTGTGTTCTATCTTTTCTAACTCGGATGATATTGATCAAATGAATTGGTTAGAAACTGAAAAATACATTAGTTCCATCAATATGTTAATCAATGAATGAGTTAGAAGGTGAAAATTACATTAGTTTCTTTCTGCTTTTATTACTGAACAGATTTTGTGTGTGTAGTGCTTTATTTTCAAGGATATTTCTCTCAACACTACGTGAATGTACAAATTCTCAATTTGAGGGAAAATGCAGGCAGGGCTATTCCCATATGTGGATGTTTAATTATGCAGTGGTATTGAAGCTAAGCAGCCTACCTCTCCCATTTTAAATTGTGCTTGAGTTTAGCGTATTAAGAATGGAGGAGTTTAAGGATGAAGTGGAAGCTATTGGCCATGTTTGCATAAGCTTTATCTTTCATTGCTTTTCGATTAAGCCTACTGATTCACCTGAAATTCCCAAAATCATAGGCAACGCTTCAACTTCCTCAGATTCTCCTCAAGTTCAAGTAAATTTACTATTCCTCAATTTTTAGGCCAATTGCAATCTTTCTGTTTTTGGATTAGGGATTTTTTACTTCCTTATTTGTGCTAATTTGTATTCGCTTGGTAGATCTTTACCTCTATTTTTACTTCCCTTCTTTGTGTGATTTTAATTGGGTTTAGTACGAAAATTTTCAAGCTGGTAAATATGATTTGGTTCTGTTTGATTGATTGTTTATTTAGGGTTTTTCTTTATAATTCAGTAAGTGATTGCTCCTTTGGCTGTAAAATTTGACCTCTATAAATTTCCAGGTTATTCTGGGACTTTGTCAACAGCGCAGAGTTATCTTCATGGCGCATCACTATTCCGCACAGCATAGCTCGGTAGCAGTTTTAGGTGAGTCTCAATTGCTCAATACTCTTCATCTTCTTTTGAATTTCTGTGCAAATATTTTTGAAGTCCAAGTGATTCAAATTTCAAATTTGTGTAAATTGATAAGTGTGGGTGTAGACACCCAATATGGCTTTTACATGGTGTTGCTATCTGGTTTTTGACAGAATTATATTGGGGACTGTCCAGATTTTGGTTTAGCTGCACATGAAGCAAGATCAAAAGGTTATAAATTAGAGGTATAATTTAATTTTTATATTTGATGCATCGTTGGATTAATGACTACAGTAGGAATATTGACTTAGTGTATGTGTTTTCATTCATTTTTTAGAATGGAAAATTGAATTTTGTGTGTTTATGACTGTGTATATACTCATTACTTATTTTAATTACAGTAGAAGTAATTGAAAATTATCGAGAATTAGTTTAAGTTTACACACTAAAAGAAATAGATTAAAAATAGCATTATTTGGTAGTGAGGAAAATTAGGGTTTCAATTAAAGGATGGCAGGAGGGGGAGGAAGACCTTTGGAGCAAGCACCAACTAGGGCAGTTGTCGATGTTTGTTTTGTTTTGGTTTTGGTTTCGATCCACATCGAATATTTCATTCATTTAATGGAAAGGTTTTCTTTCACACGTAATTGGATTAATTTCATCTTATGAAGTCACTTTCGGGTTTATTATGAATGCGAAATGAGGTATTTTGATTAAATTTTAATTGCACTCCTTGCAGTGGTTGACAAAGAGAAACAAAAGAGCTCTCTATGAAGCTCTTGAGAATATGGTATTAGGGCTCCTATCTTTGCTTCTAACAGAGGATAAGACCGCATTTCAGATATGTGTACATCAAAGGCTGTTGGAACAACTTGGCATCCATGCAATAATAAGCAAGATGTCAAATCAGTCAAAGCCAAAGATAAGAGTGGTGCTTCAGATGACAACTCCCGCAGAAGGCTTCTCTCAACCTTGGATTCCAGTGGGGGGTGGCCAATGTGAGCTGCTGGAGATGACAAATGTGCAACCAAGGTGCACGGAATTGTCCATGCTTTTAGTTTTATCAAATATGACAAGTTGATATACATGTTTTCTTTGTTTTTTGACTTGCACAAATGAAACTAAATGTGATTTTACAAGGTTGCTTTGATTGTTGCCAATTTGATTCTAAACCAATCTCCATTGTTGTCTTGCATATGATCTTAAATGACATCTCTGTAGCTACGAATGTGCTATACTTACTGTTAACGTAATTCTTAAATCATCTGTGCTAATTGTACAATGTCTTTTCATATCAACTGGGTTGAATGTATATAAAAGCCAAGATGCATATCTTACTAACCCCATTTACTGCATATCCCTGAGTTCATTCATGATTGTGTCAATTTATTCATGTTAAATGTGTCTTGTTCATGTGGTTGAGGGTACATTCAATTCCCGCAGCAAAGCGCGGGCATATTTTCTAGTAACTTTCAAAGCGGGAGTAATCACAATTCCGCAGTTGTCTATTGGAGATGCAACGGATTCACTCTTTCGGAACCTGATTGCTTTCGAGCAATGCTGTCTCCGTAAGGGACATCACGTCACATCTTATGTCATCCTCATGAAGAGTCTCATCCGTTCCTCAAGGGATATGAGCCGACTTAGGAAGAGAAGAATCATCGCTCCTACAGTTAATAATGCTGACGGCGAAAGGTTATTAAAGCATATATGGGAAAAAGGGATCATACTTCATCCGATTGAAAGCCAAGAGAATTGGAATTACTTCGAAAGTATGCTAGATGAAGTTGTTGTGAAGCGCAACGACTTCTATTTTGCATAACTGTGCGACAAAGTGAATGCAAGAACAAGTGGTTGGTACTTTTGGCCGTTAGTGTTCTTTGCCATTAGCAAGTTTCCTAACATTCTCCCAAGGATTCTATCACTTTACATGTCTATTATCGTTTCTATTTTGACTTTTACCGTAAAGTCGTCATTTCCATCACCATCACCCAGCATCCAGGCGCAGCCTCCGAACCCCTGACCTCAGTTATCAATACAAAGCGCTCGAACCCACAAGGCTGCGTTGAAAAAACGCATGGGTGTACCTTTTTTACTCTTTGATGTGTATATACAGTGAATAATGGAGTTCACTATCGTTTCTTGTAAAACAACAAAAAAAGAAAGAAAAAGATATAAATAATGGAGTCATTGCTGGTCACTTGTACAATTATAATGTGAATTTGACGCATCCGACTATTGATTTTCTTGGTATGTTGAAATTGAAGAAATTGTAGTGAATTTGAAAGTAGAAGATAGATTACTCAAAAAGAAAAGTTACAAAAAATGCTACTCTTGTCACATATTTGTACAATCTTTCTAATAGAGATGAAACCTACAAGTGTAGGTGGACCCTACTGCTATTAAAGAGATAATAAAAATAATCATACAAATAAGTTTAGCACACATGCTGATCAATTAGAGTCTGAAATAGCGTGCATATTGCATTCAGAATGATTGTTTTCCCTATCGTAACTAAGAGCATCTTCAATAGAATATATAAAATGCCTTGAAATTGGCATTTACATTTTTGGTGGCAGGAAAACACTCTAAAAATGGGATGTAAAATATTCATTTTCACCGGAAGATGTAATAAAAATGCAATTTTACATTTTGTTTACATGTTTTGAAGGTGGGCTCCGCCAATCAAAGAGAGAATGGAGCAAAACTAACATTTACACATTTTAAAATTGTAAAATAAGATGTAAATGTGACTTTTACATCTCAAATTTGTATCTCTTCATTAAATATGCTCTCAGTCTGATGCTAAAAACAAATTAACAATGTATAGTCTTAACTAATTGCATCATCTGCATAGTTTATTTTTTTATCAGAGGTTCAACCACCATTGTTTTTTAATAAAAAAAGGTCATACTTTCCTTAATGTTTTCTTAGGAAATTAAGGAAAATGGCTTGAGTTTTTATAGGGTAAAACAGAAATTCTATTATGTCATTGTTTGAAATGTCTTATATACCTTGGCATTTAAGTGAATACAAAATTTATAAAACTTTTTAAACAAATATAACAAAAGATAATTTAAAAGAACGAGACTTGGCTGCTGAACCTTTTAGCAGCCAAGTCTTTTCCATTTAGAAAGAAAAAAATCTGCAGGCACAGGGATACGATGATGATGTTGCTGATCTTGAAGACCGCCTGGTATAAAACCAAGCCTGCCTCTCTCTATCAATCAACCTTAACACTAATTTGCTAAGAAGAATCTCTCAAGGGAAGGAGATCAATTCATTTCACATAATCATGTGCCACCGCTTCTTCAAATATTTTTTTTTTTAGGATAAATAACTTGAGGACCTTGGTTGTTTTCTTTGTTTTAGATAAAACTAGAAAAACTGCCCGCATTCTGCTACGGTTTTTGAAACCGTAATCCACAAAAACTATGAATTATTTTCATAGAAGGATACACAATTTGGATAACAACACCTAGCAATGAATCGATACTCAAAAGCCAATGGCAACACAATCGCATTCTCAGATACATCAATCTGGATAAAGCACATTTACTTCAGCAAGTTCCACAAAACCACAAATCAACACAACCATCTGCAAATAATTCAAAAAATAAACAGACAGCTGGATCGACATTTGTAATATAAGTATTTCGATTTGCATTTATATTTTATTTACTTTAC
Organism: Heteromeles arbutifolia; assembly: GCA_024362995.1. Classification (NCBI taxonomy): domain Eukaryota; kingdom Viridiplantae; phylum Streptophyta; class Magnoliopsida; order Rosales; family Rosaceae; genus Heteromeles; species Heteromeles arbutifolia. The sequence continues at coordinate 9,466,987 of JANCRC010000002.1, read as the reverse complement.
ATCAAGAGCCATGTACAATTAGAAGGACAGATTTCAAAGACAAAATTAACGAACATGATCATTGTGTCCCATTAATAGGCTTTTTAGCCAAAATGGTCAATAAGATTTTCTTAACTCCTCACTTTGATCCCTGAGATTTGAAATCGATATAATTGGTCCCTGAATTTATCCACAATCAATCATTTTGGTCATTCTGTGAAAAATCTCCATAAAATAAGGATAAAATAACAAAAATACCCTCAATTTTAGTCAAATCATTAGCCTGTTGTTTATTAAGTTGAGGGTAATTTTATCATTTTGATCCTTATTTAACATAATTTTTCACCCAAGGACCAAAATGATTGATGGTGGACAATCTCAGAGACCGATTCTATGGATTTTAAATCTCAACGATCAAAGTGAGGAGTTATGCAAATCTCAGGGACCATTTTGGCTAAAAAACCCCATTAATCATATATACTAAAACCCAATTCGGGTGGGTACTATTGATGACCAATGTGCTGACCATTTTGCCCCTCCATTTTGTTCTGTTTCTCTTGTTGTTTCCACATTACAGTTGAGTAACTCTTCTGCCCTTTCCATCCACACGTTCACCATCAACCCATCCTCTGCTTCCATAAGATGTCAACGCGTTGGTCTTCTCGAGCCTTCCATCATTTTCGATCCCTGTCTCACAAACGCTTTTCTTCCTCTCAATCCTCACGTTTTCTGGCTTTCTGATCTCGAGTTCTCTCTCTCTCTCTCTCTCTCTCACTTTCTTGCTAAGAATGATGAACCAGTCAAAATTTGTGCATATATTTTTCTGGAAAAATAGAAGCGATGCGATGTTCTTCCTTCATTCCTCACCCCCATCCATTGGACAGCATCTCCTCCATTTCGACCTCTCCCTTGGAAACCCATCGGAGATCTCTTCATATTTCTTTATCAGAATCTCTAGAGAAAGAAATTTGATTATTATTATTTTTTAAAGTTTTTGGTTTGTGGGTTTTTAATTTTTGACTTTCTGTGCATGTAAAGAGGTTTCTTTGTCAGAATCTCTGGAGAAAGAAATTTGATTTTTTTTTTTAATATATGTTCACTGAAGGACTTAATAGGAGCGCCATTCATTGGGTTAGATAGGTTTGTGAAGAAAAATCATTACCCTCTTCCTTTTTTTCGAATTAAAATAAATAAATAAAGTAGGGTTGAAGTTTACTATTGTTTGATTTAGTTCTCAGCACCATTCATGGTATTTTTACTGATTCACTATCCAATTAATAAAACCCATATTTTAATTGTTTTTAATTTATGAATTTTTGGTATCTGATTTTGGTTTTTGATGTTTTCTTAGTGATTGATTTATTTGGCGTTTAAGTTTTAATGTTTTCCTAGTGATTGAATTATGGGTTTTCAACCGTCCCCAATTTTAGTCGACCCAAGTAGCAAAGGGAGTTTTTCGTTGTTCTTTTCTGATTTTTTATTTTTGCAATCATTGGTGGTTGTTCTTCTCTATTTTTGGTTGCAATCCGTACGTTGCATTGATTTCGTCTTTTTCACGGTTTTGTTTCAAGCCTCTCTTTTGAGAGGATTGGTACGTATTAAGGTTAGTGATTTTTAAATTTTTGAGTTTTGCTTTGCAATTTGATTTCATTTTTGGTTGTCTTGCCATCATTTTTTTTTTTTTTTTTTTTTTTTGCTGTCCGACTATTATTACAATTGGGATTGGTTTTGTTGGCAGATTTTCGCTCAAATTTGGATGATATGTGTATTGAAGTGACTGTGAAACAAATCGTATTCAGTTTGGGTATGTTTTGGCTGAGTTTTATGTTAGTTTTTATTTTGAATTTCTATAGATTGTAACATGAAGTGTTTTAAGATATGCTCAAAGTATTTGAGGTATCTTTGGGAAAATAGAAAAAATTGTTAATCACAATGATGTAGATAGATAAGGAACATCAAGCTTAAACGGGAAATCCAAAAATTTAACTGACTCACAATCTGACTTAAGAGAACCAGAGCTTTTCCATCTATACACGTTTTATGGTTATAGTAATTCATGGCCTCTTTAACTGTAGGGAAGAACTGCAGATACATGGAAAAACAAACAAGAAAAAGTTATTCGCAGATACATGGAAAAACAAACAAGAAAAAGTTATTCATAAGTGCAAGAAATATAAAGCCAAAAGAAGCACCAACATTTCCACCGTACAACCCCAAGTCTTAAGGTGCTGATTATTGATCTTACCTTAAGAAATAAGAGAAGTCTACAAATCATTACTCTAGTTCTTGCCATACCAGCTTTACAATGAATCACCACAACATTTTCGATGCCCTCCTTTAACCATGAATGAGCACTTCGACAGAAAGATTCTATGAGTTCGATTGGGAGGCAATTATGATTATCAAATGGGAAACTTGCAGCCTTAAAACATTCAGAGAAGCCAAATATAGAAGAAGTTGTTATTCAACATGACTGAAAAACAGAATTACAGCAACAAAAAATTAAACGTTTTGATATATTTGACTATACTTTCAACTTTCTTCTTTCTCAATATTCAAAGTATGGGTGCTGTCAGTTAGACCTGGCATTCGTGTTGTGTTTTCCGTGTTCGTGTCGTTTTCGTGTTATACCTGATATCTTAACGGGTCGTGTCGTGTAACACCCGTTAAAATAAACGAGTAAAATGATCCGATCCGAAATCGACCCGATAATATTAATAGGTAATATGACCCGACCATTTACTCGTTAAGGAAAATATAACCAATAAATAATCAAATGAAAAACATAATACTTTTTTTGAGTGAAAAAAAGGTTGCACGCCCAGTGGGACTCGAACCCACAATCGCTTCTTTAGAACCAAAACACAAATCAGTTTTCTAGCCGTGCAAGAATGGTGTCTCGCTATGTGCCATGCCTATACTCCTGCTTTATTTTGGGGAAGAGGACATTCAAACACAATTCTATAATGGAGGAGGCTACGTCTTCTAATTAGAAATGCTGATCATTCATTAGATTGGTACTATATTTATTTTTATGTCACCAACAGTCACGATTGATTATGAACTTCGATCTGATCCAGCTAGCTAGCTGTCATAAGCATATCTATAAAATTCTATGTTTACATATATATGTTGCTTTATCTTTCAAAGCGTTCTTGTACAACTGTTAATTTTGATTTGCGTAGATGATAAATAAGAGGTAGTGTGATCTTTTGTATCCATTACACTTGTTTTAGATGAGTGATCAGTGAGGAAGAAAACAAAGTATATATACATATGCAGCATAGCAAAAGCCATCTTGAAATCACGGTGGCTTGCCTGGAAGTGGAAGTGGACGGAGAAAATCATCCGACTTATAACTAATAACCCTAAACCATTCCTCAAATTTAATCTTCTACCAACAGGTCAAATTGTGATATAGTATATAATGATAGATAATACATACCATATTGTCACATCCAAAACATAAAAACACATTTTTCTTTTAAGTATATATTTACATACCCAAAATAAGAGCATAATAAAAAAAAACATTAGAACATTACAAAATATCAAATGTTCAAAAGATTTGGAAAATTAAGGACATTGGAACATTAGAACATTGGAACCTTGCACATTTTCTTCCAATCAAACCCTTCAATTTTCCTCAATCACCATAGGAAACAATATTGGAACTTTGACTTGATATATTGTCTTCAAGAAATATAGCAGAATCAACATACATGTGGGAGCAATATCTTTCACCACCATAAACGCAAAGGTAGCAAAATGACTCAAAAATTAACAAGCAACAAAACAGATCATTTTAGAGACAGAATAGTAGTATTAACAAGCAACAAAACATATCATTTTAGAGATAGAACAGATCATTTTAGAGTATAAGCATACTAAAAGTATAAACACTGATTACCAAATCTGCCTCAAAAAGTATATATGAATGTATATCATGCTTCTTTACCAAATTTGCCTCAAAAGGTACTTAATATTCTTACAAATCTGCCTCAAAAATTAACAACTTAAAACTTAAAATTCATTATTACAAGTAATATTTTCTTCTTTCTTTTTTGCTTTCTCGAACACAGCCACAAAACCTAACATTACAAGAACATCATCAGAAATTCATCACTACCACACTAGAATTATCCTTTATATAACATTAATCTCCCTAAAATGATCCTTTATATAAACACATCCTGCTCAATTACAGTATGAATAAGGGTGCGTATTGCATTATTTGTAATTTTGTAGTGTTTTCTCTTTATTAGAAATTCAACCACCGTTCATTTCCAAAAAAATTACTTCTACTTCGTGGTTATAACAATTTTAGAAAGGTTATTTTAACTGAAGAACCTTGGTTGTTTCTTTGTTTTAGAGAAAATAGAGAAACAAAAAAAGTTCATAGGTATTTTGGTTATCTTGATTTTAAAGGTTGGGTGTGCAAAGAAAATTATACCTTGAAAATGGGTGGCCAATCCATAGAATATTTTCCTTGATGGAATTGTGGATGAAAAATGCCCGGAGGTGCCACGTTGCCAAACGAATGAGGATCCCTTTCGGATTCTCTTTGTGAGAATTATGGGAATCTTCCAATCATGTCCGTACATTGTATATCTTACGGTCAGAAATTATTATAAATTTTTCTATTTAAAATTGAATATAAACAGTACCTAACGAAAACTAGTTGCACGATGTACGATAAACGTACATGATTAGAGGATCTGGAGAGGATCCTCATTCTTGCCAAACGACTTTGAATTTAGGGGGTCAATTATAAAAACTTTTAGTAAAAATGGCAAACACACAAAAGAGGAAAAATTCAGGGGCATAAATGCAATTTTCCAAATGAAATGAAATGAAATTTAGCATATGCTGGCTCGTAAGATTTAAAGAAAACTAATAAAAAGTTCAAAAAAACTTATCTTTTAATGAAAATTCATTTTTAAAGGTATAGTGAATAGTACCAGTTAAAAGTGAAAATGTGATTTTTTATTAAAAGTGAACAATACTATAAATGTTTTATTAAAATTCCTAAGTTTTAATCGTCCGAACAAGCCCCTACAAAATTCTGAGGAAATGAAGGTATAAAGTAAAATCCTGTCACCGTCCCATTGAGAAGAGATTTTTCAGTATAACCGTCACACGAGATGGTACATCATGTATCTCTATATTAATAGTGATATATATATATATTAAAAGATTAATAACTTAAAAATTAAAAAATTTCATTACTTACATAAAAACACGTGATGTACCATCCGTGTCCCGTCACAACTAAAAATTTCTTTCCATTGAGCTGCTGCTGTAGATAGAGGGAGACCCCTTGTCTTCTCTTTCACTGACACCTCGAGTAACCTCCTCCTCTTCCACCTCCTCCTAAAAAGCCAAACCCTTTTAATTTCTATGGTCTTTTGACTGAATGGCTTCATCTCTTTTCGCAAGGACTCTCCTGGGTCATCGCCTTTTCCACTCTTCCTCTCACTCTCTCTGCCAAAAGCCCCAATTTTTCACCTCCCTCTTCAATGTAAGTAGCAATCTTCCTTTCCTTTCGTGTTTAATCTTCGATTTTGATTTGTGGGTTTTGTTCTTTTCGATGATATGCTCATTCCGTTTTGGTAAATTTTCGATCTTTTGGTTTTAGCCGGTCATTTTTCTTGCTCTAAATATCTCAATTTTTGTATTTTGTTCATGGGTTTTAGTATTATCAGTGAATTGAGTTAAGAAATTTGGTCTGGAATGTTTGGGAGTGCTTTCCTGACAAGGGTTTTTCTTTGTTTGATCAGTTAAGTGATTTGTGGTAATGTTGTAGTTTACTATTGTGAAGGTGTTTAGTGTGATTGTTATGTAAATGGTCTTAGTTCCTGAATGTATTCAATGACCCTAGCAGCTCCGTTTGACTCCGGTAGCCATGAACTGGAAAGAAGGGAATTTGTTGGAGTCTGCTTGTATGTTTTCTAGATTCCCCCTTTGATTGTCGTTATGATATAAGGTGTTCGGTATTGTAGTTCTCGAAGTGATTTATTGGCTGTGTGTTTAATTAAATATTATATACACTACTTGGATATCTATTGATGTAGATTACTCTGTCTAATTTACATAACAAATTCGATCAAACCATTGAAAATCCTGTAGTTTCTTAGGCGGAAGAGCTTCCTTTAAAGATGTTTTTCTGGATTGAGTGATTACAGTGGAATCATTGAGAAACATGTATTGTTCATAGTGTGCAAAGATTATTGCACAATCCTCTTCCCAAAAACTCATGTTTTATTTTAAGAGGCCTTGTCCGAATCATCCACAATTGTTCGTCTTCTCAGTGATTCCATTTTGATTTGCACTTCATAACATTTGGGAAGTAGTTAACTTAATCATTAAGTTTGTTTATTAATTTGAAATACGCTCTTCAGTTTGAGCTGTTTACTAAATCTAATATTTTTTCTTATGTCAAGATTTAACATAATGATTTTTCTGTCAATGCAGAAGGGAACAGAACACTTTCGAGCTGACCCTACCTATACAAAATATAGAACTTCTGCCTGGGTTCCTCGTGTTATGGCTTCTTCAGTAGCTGGCGCAAGAGCTGATTTTTCAACACAATCTGTGTCTGCGAAAGAGCCTGTTGTTTCTGTTGATTGGCTCCATGCTAACCTCAAAGAGCCTGATCTGAAGGTACCGTGTTTTGGCTTGTCTGTACTGAACTATTTATTCATCCTCCCTTTTCTTCCACTGGAGTGTGAGTCTGGAATAAGTTGAATATATTACTAACGAATGCTTGATGCTCAGTGCTCTTTCACCTTTTATTATATGTAATTTTTTTCAATCGGTTCATATGTATGTTGTCATCATCATGATTTTCTAATTGGAGATGGCACTTCTGTTCTGCTTTCTTATATGCTTCCTTTTTCCCTGTGCATGTTGGTAAACTTTTTTTCGTTATCTACTTCAGGTGCTAGATGCGTCTTGGTATATGCCTGATGAGCAAAGGAATCCAATTCAAGAGTATCAGGTGCTCACCAAGCTTTCTGGACTGATGCTGTCATGTGATAATTCTTAATAATATATGTATCAATTGATTCAATTCCAATCTTGTTCTAAGATCTTCATGTTATTTCATATTGCTTCATTTTCCACTACGGCTCATTTTGGTCAATTAAACCTCTTCGTCATGACAGGTTGCTCACATTCCTGGTGCACTTTTCTTTGACGTGGATGGAATATCAGATCGCAATACAAAAGTAAGATGTTTCCTATCTATGTTTCTTGTCAAAATACGATATCAGATCGCACTAGTATTGCTAGCAGTGAATACTAGTGTTGGATGTTGAAATCAACGGCCTTATTTTCTTTGTTTCTTGAGCTTCATTCTGGCCCTTTTTCACATTAGGGAAATAAGGATGAAACTAGTATGGCCACAAAACGCCCGAGTCTATTTTCTTAACATGCCAACTATATTCTTAGCGATTTATTTCATTCCACTAGTTTGAGTTAACTTATAAATACATTCTTATTTATCCATTTTGGAGAAGAATTCAGATTATATGATGAAGCTGTTAATATTAATCTGATGAATGACTATTGACCAAAAAAATAAATCTGCTGAATGATTCTTCATGTCAACAAATTCTGATGAATAGTTCTTGATGTTGTTCTTATGAGTGTGTGGGCCATAATGGCCAGGCATACACACCACTTTTCTAACCATCTTGCTCTTTCCTGTTCTCTCTTATTGAAGACTAGAATTATGACTTGTAACAGTTACCGCATATGTTACCATCAGAGGAAGCCTTTGCTGCTGCTGTTTCTGCTCTTGGCATTGAGAACAAAGATGATCTTGTTGTGTATGATGGAAAAGGGATCTTTAGTGCAGCTCGTGTATGGTGGTAAGTTATGGGACTGATTCGGAAGATTTAAAGTTTTAACTCATCTGAAATGTGATAAAAAAATTGTGTTTTGTGCTTTTTCATTGTGTTACAATCTAATGTTTCATTTCCTTGTAAAAATGAAAGGATGTTCCGAGTATTTGGCCATGACAGAGTTTGGGTTTTAGATGGAGGCCTGCCAAGGTGGCGTGCATCTGGATATGATGTTGAATCTAGTGCCTCTGGTGATGCAATTTTGAAAGCTAGTGCTGCCAGTGAGGCAATAGAGAAAATATACAAGGGACAAGCAGTAAGTTCATTATATACTTGTCTCTGAAAACAGTTATGTTTTAACACTGACTGGGATTTTGGAATTCTCTGACTCCAGAAGCCATTAGCATATGGTTATGGTTATTACAGTATGTTTTGTGAAATCTAGATGTTGTTGTTTTTATATATGTTTTGCATGGTTTTATTGTGGACGCTTAAACCAGGATAAATGTCTTAAATCATAGGTTCTCTCTTTTTTGTCACTTCCTCAATTCTTGTAGTGTCTGTTTGGTGTCTGCTTTCTCTATACCTTGTACATTGTAGATTTTCTTGAGATCTAGAAAATTGCAATTCTCTCCTCTAGTGACATAAGTAAAGAAATTTGGAAGTTTGATGGGGGGTTGAGCTGTTGAATGTTGTCCTAGAGTTAAGAACTTTAGTTTTCCATTCTTTGGGAAAAGGAGGTGGTAGGGTTCGGTCAGTCCTCTCAGGTCCCATGTCAACTAAATTGACCTTGTCTGTCGGGACTCTTTTCCTAAGTTTTTATGTTAACATGTGACAGTTTTCAAGGCTTCTTGTGATGGTTTTGGGGAATGAATTTTTGTTCAGCAGGTTGGGCCCACCACATTTGAGACCAAGTTTCAGCCACATCTTGTCTGGACTCTTGATCAGGTTTGGTTTCTCTATCTTAATTGACTAGTAAAGGTGCACATCTTGAATTCAGCCCCGAAATTTGTGGCAAGTATGGGTTTTCAACTGACAAATTAACCAATTCTGCTACTTTTTTTATACCCTCGTTTTATACTTCCTATTGTATTTTTCAGGTTAGAAAAAATGTTGAGGAAGGAAGTCACCAACATATAGATGCCCGATCAAAGGCCAGGTATTCTTTATGCTAAATCAACTGCTGTGAAGCTTGAGTAATTCTTGGTCTGTTTTATTTTCCCGGTTATTTTGTAAATCACCAGCTGGAACATGTTCATTTATGCATTGTGAAATAATTGGTTTGGTTAGTAATCTTGATTGAGATAAGAAAACAGTATGTTGAGCACTCAAAATTTTCCTGCCTCACACAAAGGAACTTATGCAGATTTTATGGGGACATTTTATTAGAGTTCTTTTCCTATTTGTGACGTTTTTTTTTAAAAAAAAAAAAAAATTTAGATTACATGGTCTTTGAAGGCCTATTTTCTGATTATTGTTCTTGCATTAACAATCTTGGATTTGACGGAAATTTGGTGTTGCAGGTTCGATGGAACTGCATTAGAGCCTCGAAAAGGCATAAGAAGTGGTCATGTACCTGGAAGCAAGTGCATTCCTTTTCCACAGGTAAAAAGATCAAATTCTTGTGTTACCTCTTATTCCTTTTGAAACCGCAACAAAGTTTAGTTGGGTGTGTAAAGAATGGTATGCTGCATAAGCTGTTGAGTAACAAATGGATTCTTTCCTTGCAGTTGTTGGATTCTTCAGCAACACTCTTACCGGCAGATAAGCTGAAAGCCCGATTTGATGAAGAAGGTAATAACTTTTTTGTTTTATTATTACTTTTTTGCTGTAGTCTTAGATCTTGAATACTTTTGTATGTACCCTCTGCTGCTCTACGGTTTCCGAGCGTTGTCTCCTTTTTTAAACATAGAAACTCAACCGCAGACAAATATTTTAATTGGTCTCAAGGTATCTGTCTGTTATTATTACTTAATGACCCTAACCTCATGCTGCAGGTATCTCCTTGGAAAGCCCTATCGTTACTTCATGTGGTACTGGCGTGACAGCTTGCATTCTTGCATTGGTAATATCTCTCTCTGGGTACCCAGCACCCACTAAATTTCTTGGACGTATTAGAGCTGCAGGGATGATTTTTTTTTGCAATAGTTGATCATGAACGTAAACAATGGTTTTATTTTTCCAGTTATGTTCTTTTAATAATATTTTAGCAAGGAGCCATGCTGCTTTTATTCATGCTTCTCGTATTCATATGCTCTCTGTCAGGGTCTTCATCGACTTGGTAAGCCTGATGTACCAGTCTATGATGGATCGTGGACTGAATGGGGAGCGCAGTCCGACACACCCGTCGACAGTTCTACAGAAAGTGCATAATGGAGCGGTATTGCCAGACGCTTGTTGGAACCATGAACAGCCTGGGGTTTGCCAATACTCAGATTACAACGAAAGAGGTTCCATCTCAATTAAGACATCCGGTATAAGTCATGCTATTGAATTGCAACCTGTGTTTTTCTTGTTAAAATCTCAACCTTTAGTCCCCTCCTTTGTTTGAACACTGATGAGAATCTTATGTGACACATGAATCAAAGCAGCAGAAATAATCCTTGGTGGTAAATATTTCGAGTCAAAAACCATGTACTCTTCCTTGGCTTGATAAAGTAAATAAGTTTTGTTTCCATATTTCTTGAACTTTTCACTCTTCATTTCCTTGTTGAAGATGATTTTCGACAATGTTTTTTTTCCGTTTCCGATGCCATTACAGAAAATGGAACTGACTGCTGGATATATATTTTCAAGAGATGAAAAGATACATACGAACACCGGACAGAAAGTAGAAAACGATCTCGATTGGAAGAGAGAAACATCATATTTACATGCATAAAATTCTTGTCAAGTAGTAGATGTGAGCAGTTGGTTGAGATTGTTGGAGAGTGAAGGCTTTGATTGAGCATCAAAGTGTTTTGCTAGTGTCTGCACAAACTTCTTTGGGACCAGGCAGTTATTCTCCAAATATAGGTTCTCTTGAAGAACAGGAGATGCAACAACTTGCAGCTCTTCAATGGGAGGAGCTTCTTTCAATTCCTGCATGCATAAGATCTTATGTTATAAACAGTTTTAAAAGTTTTCTTTAAGCAGTTGGAAAATTATTTCCGCACGCTCTCTAACCACTTCGACTCCTCTTGTTTCTAGCTACAAGATTGAATCGAGGAACAAAAACGAGCATGGGCCTGGAGGACAAAAACGGAGTGTGAAAATTATTTCCCAATTAAGCAATCTAGTATCATCTACACTCGAATTCGGGCTTCTGAAATAAGCAAAGACAAGATTGGAAAAAAGGGTTATTCAAGCAGGATTAATGGTTAACAATTATTCATTATTTTAAAGGAAAAGTAATGAAAAGAGCTTGAAAACTTTGAGTTTTAACGATAAGGACAAAATAAAGGGGTAAAGTGAATAGTACCAGGATTGACTTTTTAGTGTAAAAATATGGTTTTTCGTTAAAGTGAACAGTACCGTGAGCTTTTCGTTAAAATTTCCTTATTTTAATCATCATAATCATTAAGATAATTGGATTTACAGAAATAAAATGATAAAAAGAAAAAACAAAGGCTAAAAAAAGAGCTGGATAAATGGATTTGATGTTACATGTATATAGAGTAAGATCCCAAATTGAAATTATTTCGAGTGTGACGGTCAGATATAAATAAACAAAGAAAAGACAGTAACTAGACTTTTGGATGGTGGAAGTAAAATTTAGAGGGAAAAACTCAGGAAAATACCTTGAATGACCCCATGAGTTGAAGAATCCCAACTTGGGCCTGCAAGGACTTGACATAGTTGTAAGCAGCAGTGAGCATCTCAGCTGTGTTCATCTTACTTCCTCCAGGAACAAGCTTCCCTAGCTCTTGAGTCTTCTCAGTGATCTTCCTCCTCCTTTCTCTAGCCGCTATACTCTGCGCCGACACACATTTTTCACCCACTTTTTTCTTATTAGCAACATTAGTTATACTCTCGTGTCCATGATCAATGTTTGCTCCTGTGCTATTTGTTAAATCCTCCGGAAGTTGATCGAATTTGGGAAGTGGAGTAGCAAAAAACTCGGGGACAGGCATCAACGAGGGTAGCAGACACAAATTTGGAACAACCCCATTAGAATGAGTAAAATCCGGGTAGAAGCAATCTTGGAAACATTTTTGGCGTTTCGGGTTGGGGTAGGGATTGAAATCAGGGGCAGTGAGAGAGAAACTATTATGTGGGAGAAGAAGATGATCATCAGTCGTAGTATCATGATCATGATTTTCAAGGTTTAGAAGATCGTAGGGGTCATACCATGAATGATATTCATCAACAAAGCTGTTGGAAAAGTTGGAATTAATATTATACTCGGAATAATAATAATATTGAAGGAAGTCTGCTGTTAAGAGATCTGCTTCCAAGTTTTGTTGGAAACAATTAGTGATCGTCATCTCTGAGTCGAAAACCTGAGGAGGTAATGGACTCAAGGCCATGAAATATATGTGCTTAAAACCTGAAAAAAAGAGAGAGAGGAAGTAAAAGAGATTAGAAAATGAACACAGCATAGAGAAATTAAGTATACGTAATTAAGATTTTAACCATGCATGCATAAAACGATGTTTAATATTTCATCCAGAAGCTGTACGTGCACAAGGCGATCGAGTACGAAAAGGAAGTATATACATAGCGATTCGTAGCTAGCTAGATTCTTGAAAAGAAAGTAAAACTGCAAGAAGAGAGAGAGAGAGAGAGAGAGAGAGAGAGAGAGAGAGAGAGAGAGAGAGAGAGTTGTACCTGAGAAGATAACCGTGTAAGGTGAAAATGTTGGTTGTTGTACAAGAGTAAACAGAAGCAGACCTAAACAAGACCTGAGATAGAATTACCACTAATTAACTGCTACAACTTATAAAAACCGACTTAATCCTTAATTACTTGCGAGAGAGAGAGAGAGTTGAGAAAAAAATGGAGGTTGAGGGTTGGAACGGTTACCAATTAACAACCTGCGCGGGAAAGTTTAGGGTTTTTAGCTTATCTTAACTGTAACTGAAAACCGCTATACGTGGTGGCTGCAATGCCCTAACTTTTACCTTGTGCATACACCAACGTTAACTCTTTCATATATAGCATTAGGACAAAAGACTATAGTTTATCTTGTTAATTTCAAGGACTGAAAATTAAAAGGATTAACATTGACCTAAGGGGAAAGGGTTTAATTACGACATCAGTATGCTTAGGTTTTTTTTTATTGGGTTTGCTTGGTTAATTACATAGTCTAATTAAATATGGTCCCTCTAGCGTTATTTAGGTGCATTTTACATACGTTATCTACCATTATTCTTAATGATATATATGTCGAGTTAAGATTGGCCATTGCTAATTTTATCAATATGAAAATATTGACCATTAATCTATATGCCACACATAACCGTGATTGCCACCTCATATATACCAGTTCAACAGTAAAATTTGGAATCTGAGATTGGTGGTAGGTATAGTGACCGAATATTGGTCTCTCACTAGATAATTTGGCATGTTTGTCAATGGTTAATCTAGAAACATTACTTTAGATCCAAGAAATCTCACACTCTCGTTTAGAACCGTTCGTTTAACACCAAATATAGAAGAAAAAGAGAAAACAGTGGAGAAAAACAGGGTCAGACTGTAAGGCCTTGGTTCATCTTCTCTCAATCTTCAATCTTCTCATGTCAATACATCAATTCTCCTTTATATTTTATTTTAGTTTAAAATTTTTTAAAGTAAAACTCTAAGTTCTATCTGGTAAAGTTCAATCATGGCAACGGGAGAGAAGATCGAAGAGCCTGGAAAGGATAATAAAGTCACTCATTCTGAAGAACAAGAAAAAGAGTTATCCAAGGATATCCAAGACAAGGGTAATGAAGCAAAGGATTTGAAAAATGTTGGGGAAAGTGGTGAATCTAAAAAGAATGAGGGTCTCACTGAAAAGGCGGTGGCTGAGGAGAAGAAGAAGAAGAATGAGGATAAAATAGGGAAGAAGAACAATGAAGTTGAAAAGGGAGATGAGAAAAGTTCAACAGTGGCGAGAGAAGAAAAGCTAGAAAATCTCCAGGAGGATGTGAAAGATGTAGGTGAGGCTGGTGAATCTAAAAAGAGTGAGGGTGTAATTGAAAAGGAGGTGGTGGAGGAGAAGAAGACGAGTGAAGGTGAAATGAGGGAAATTGTGGAGGAGAAGGCAAAAGAAGGAGAAATCGAGGATGTGGTATTGGAAGAGAAGAAGAACAATGATCAGGTTGAAAAAGTTGAGAAAAGTTCATCATTCTGGGACTTAAAAGAGCAGGAGAAAAGGGCTTTGATGGAACTGAGATCGAAGCTCGAAAACGCAATACTTGAGAACAAGTTGTTTAAGGGAAATAAGAAGAAAGTGGTGGAGCATGAGAAGGAAGGTAGAGAGAAAGAGAAAGTAACAGAGAGTGAGCCTGTGAAGGAAGCTGAGAAAGAGAAAGAACGTTCCGAGAAAGTAGAAGAGGTTGAAGAAAAGGGAAAGATATCTGGGAAGGCAGGTGGGGAGGAGGAGAAAATCAATGAGGGGAAAGGAGAGGAAAATGCTATGAAAGAAGCTGAGAAAGAGAAAGACAGTTTGACGAAAGTAGAAGAACTTGAAGAAAAGGGAAAGATATCGGAGAAGGAAGGTGGAGAGACGGAGAAAAAAAATGAGGGGAAAGGAGATGAAATAGTCGTGGAAAAAACTGTGAAGGAGAAGGAAGGCTCTAAGGAGGTAGAAGAAAACTTAGTAGTAAAAGAAGAGAAACAAGACGGTGCTAAACCTTCCAAGCAAGAAGACGAGGAAAATGCAGAAAAGGCAGAAGAAGGCCTGAAAGAGAACAACAATGAGGCTATTGATCAGGATAGAAAGCTTGACGTTATCGATAAGGATATCACAATTTGGGGGGTACCCTTATTGCCTAGTAAAGGAGATAGTGGCACTGATGTGATACTATTGAAGTTCTTGAGGGCTAGGGAGTTTGATGTCTATGATGCTTTCGAGATGTTGAGGAATACGCTCCAATGGAGGAAGGACAACAACGTGGATTCGATCTTGGATGAAGAATTTGGTGATGATCTTGGTTCCATAGGGTGTATGAATGGTGTGGGTCGTGAAGGACATCCGGTTTGTTATAGCAATTTTAAGCTGCTTGGGGATGAAGGGGTGTATGACAAAATACTAGGGACTGAAGAGAATCGCGATATGTTTATAAGGCGGAGGGTTCAACTGATGGAGAAAGCAATTCAGAAGCTCGACTTTAAGCCTGGTGGAGTGTCCTCAATCCTCCTAGTCAATGATCTTAAGGACATGCCTGGTCCTTCTAAGAAAGAGCTTCGACATGCTACAAAGCAGGTTGTCGGGATACTTCAGGACAACTATCCTGAATTTGTTGCAAGAAATGTAAGATCCTTCTTTTCATGAGCCTTCAAATTTTCATCCATACAATTTTCTTTATATCATGCCTTGCACTGCAAGTAATGGAACATTTTACATTTTGGTGTAGATCTTCATCAATGTTCCATTCTGGTACTATGCCTTAAGCGCTACTAGCGCTGTCCTATTGCCTTTCTTAACTCCAAGAACCAACAGCAAAGTTGTCTTCGCACGCCCGTCCAGGGTCACGGAAATCTTGCTCAAGTAACATCCTTAGCTTCGTACATCACTAATTGTTGATTGGCCTATTAGAAAGTAGTGAACTAAAACTTATGATTCTTCATTACAGGTATATAGCTGCAGAGGAACTACCGGTCCATTATGGCGGGCTGAAGCGGGAAGATGAGTCTGATTTCTCAACTGAAGATGCTTCCGCAGAGATTACTGTTTATCAATCATCATCAGAAACTATTCAAATCCCTGTACCAGAGGTATGTGCACTAAAAAAAAATTTATTCAATCATGTGGCTACTGTATATCAAACCCAAAACCATAATAATATGTTGATGGTTGATGCGAAACAGGCAGGAACAACTTTAATGTGGGAAGTTACCGTGTTGGGTTGGGAAGTACACTACAAGGAAGAATTCTTTCCAACTGATGAGAGATCATACGGCATTATCATTCAAAAGGGCAGGAGGGTTGGTGCGCAAGAGGGTTCTCTCCGAAATTCTTTCACAAACAACGAACCTGGAAACATTGTGTTAACAATTGAGAACGGATCATTGATGAAGAAGAAACGCGTTTGTTATCGATACAAGATCAAGAATAGTTCTTGAGCAATTGTACTCAAGTCTGTGAAAAGTGTTTATGAAATTGTTCAAGATAGGCAGTAGGCCTGTGAAGTCCCACACAATAAGTTACATAGCTAGCGCAAGTTTTCTTTTAGTAATGACAATGTTATTTGACACAGCATGGTTTTGGCTGTGTGATTTGTGAATGTGTTTCCACTCGGAATTGGATGGCATTTATTTTTCTTTCTTTTTTTCTATGAATTTTGGAGGATGATATTCATAGATAACCTAGTCACCGGCAACAATTTTGCTTCAATGGCGTCATCATATTTATGAATCTTCAAGTTCTGTTTGTAGATCAATTCTTGACACGCGCAATATTTTTTTTCTAAAAATTTTGTTAAACCCTCAACAGATTGAATGGAACTAGGCCTGATTTTCTGCCGGAACGGATCGAATATCTCTACTAATTAATAAAACATTCTTTGTTAACCAAAATCCTATGAAATTATCAGTTTAACCCTCTAATTAAAACAGAACATGAATAAGAAATATGGGGCAGAAATGTAATTTCACACAATCAAATTTTGCTTTTTTTTTCCAAAGCCTCACCTACATGTGATCATAACATATCTCTAATTAAAAAAAAAAACAAAAAAACTTCCCACCCCCACGTTCTCTATCACTCCCTTTCTCTCTCCTTCTATTTCAAAAACAAAAATAAAAAAATTTCTCACACACTTTGTGTGTGCCCATATGCTAGTGTTTCTTAATCTAATACAAAAAATTCTGGAAATGAATTCAGTTCTAATTTTGGAATCTCAAAATTTTGAGAGTAGACTTCATCAATACCAAATTTAAAAGTATGTTATCCAGAAGTTTGATAAAGTTCACATAAACGATCGCGTGGCCTAATGGATAAGGCGCTCGCCTCCGGAGCGGGAGATTGTGGGTTCGAGTCCCATCGCGATCGTTCATCATTTTAATCATTTTTATTTTTGCTGAGTGCAAACCCCAAATCACGAATCCACTGTATAAAAATATGAGCCATGAATCAGTTTTCTTCACTGTATTCTCATTAGCAATGCTACAATTACAAATTTTAATTTTTAATGATAATGAATTCATTATTTCTCAATTAAAAGAAGATGATTAGAACATAGAACTTCGTGCTGAGAGTTAGTAACACTCTTAGCCACGAATTTTCAAGGTTGAATTGAATTTCTTTAAAATTGAATATGATTAATACATGGAAAATGATTTGCTCGTATCTTTAGAAAAGAATCACTAATTTCTATGGTGTATGGAAACCTTTGGTTTCTCCACAGCCCATAACAGAAGAGGGCAGCTTTCCCACCTTCTCCACCCCTTCTTCAAAAACCACCCCCATTCCCATATAGAAATGTGACTCTATATGGCAATGAAATGCCCAAACACCTGGATTATCAGCTCTAAATCTCAATGCAGTCCAACCGTGAGGATGTACCGGCACCGTGTTCTTCATAATCGGATTCACAAGATTGTACTTCCCCACATCCTTCTTGATGTCAAACTTGCCTGTCCCGTATCCCAGCACCCAAAAATCATGTCCATGGAGATGCCACGGATGCGTCTCGCTGTTGTTCACTGTCATAGTGTTTGCATTCTGCAATATAACATTCACCGTGCTGTTGAACCTCAACCGGTATATCCCATTGCTTGAAGTAGCATTTACATTCTTAGCAACGCTGTATATGTCGTAGTTCTCGAAGTCGTAGTTTTCCGGAGGAGGGTTTTGGTCGAAAACGCGGTTTAGGTTTACATTTTCTTTTAGGGCTACTAAGTAAGGTGTGTGGGGAAGAGAGAAAGATACATTGTTTAAGGACCATCTGTAGACTCCATCTATCTTGTTTTGTGTGTTGAGAAGCACAATCACTTTGTCTGAAGTGAGAGGAGGACTGTGAGTGAAATTTTTGTGGGCTTCGAGTGAAAGACTTTGTGCCAATCTTTGTGCAGTTTCGTTCCATAAGGGGCCTGCGGTCGGAAGAGTTGGAGGAGATTTCTTGGGGTAGTTTGGATAGTAATTGAGGATTGCTAGGCCGGTTGGGGTTGCAGGTTTCCGACTAACAACGTTTGTAGTCATCCAGTAGTTTCTTGATGGGTTTTGGTTTGCCTTTACCAGGACAGAATAGGTCTCGCCGGAGTAAATGTATAGGTTTTGGGTCTCAATTGGCTCCACATAATGCCCATCGGCTTCAACAACAGTCATATTGTGACCCTGCATAGCATTTTATTTTGTCACTAATAAATACAAGCTTTGAAATTTTTTAACATAATTGGAACTATTAGAGACTTGGTGAGTATTGAGTTATACTTACCTCAATTTGAAAACTTAGAGCTGATAGAGAGGTCAAGCTACCAATCCTTAATCGGTATGTTTTTCCGGGGATTACTGTCAGAATATAGGGAGAACAGTCGGAATTTGTCGCGTTACAGACCCCGACTTCTAGGCTAGGAGTCTCTAGTAGAGAGCAGTTGAATCTCCCTCTTCCATTAACCAGAAGTGACTGCAAAGTTAATGGAATGTACATTACCAACAGTGTAAATTTAGTATGTACTTATGTAATTTTGACCAATGAAAATAGGCATTTACCTGAGGCTCCCCAACCCAAACAAAAGGTATGGAGGACAAGCCAGTAGCTTGTTCATAAGTGCTTTTGTGATACCAGTCATTAAGGATAATGCTTCTGTCATAATCATAGGCAAAGGGCTCAGAAACTCCGTTAGGAACCGATACAATAATCGATCCATATAACCCGGCTTCTCTTTGAATTCCATAATGTGCATGGTATAGATATGATCCAGCCTGCAATTTAAGCCATCAAAACCTGTAACATGGATTAAAACATTTGCTTATAATCATTTATAAAATCATTCGCCGAGGCTGATCCTTTGATTCATTTTCACCAAAAAATTTGCAGATACGCAAAAAAAGGGTAATGTTGTCTTTTCACAATATATATCTAGCATGTCACGTCAAATTGTCAGTTTGGCACCATAGAATGATCACTGGTCCAAATTGACAGTATGACAATATAACATGTCAGATATATATATTATCGAGGAAAATTCCGTAAAAATTATTGGTTCAAGCTCCAAATCTTACCCTATCCACAACAAATTTGTATATGAAGGTATCTCCTGGCAAAATAGGACATTGAGTCACACCTTCTGTTCCATCACTCCAAGGTGTTCCAATCTACAATATTAACATAACAAGAAAACAAAACTCAACATCTAAAAAGTTTATATTCAAACGCCGACTTGAAAATGAACATCACAGTATGAAACGACGTACCTGTCGAATTCCATGCCAGTGGATCGCTACATTCTCTGTTAACAAGCTGTTCTTAAGCTCAACTACAACTGTGTCACCTTGCTGAGCCAATATTTTTGGTCCTGGGGTTCCCCCATTTATGGTTATGACCAGCTTCTTAAAGCAATCTGGAGATTTGTACTCATACTTCACCTCCCATCTGTAATGCCGGATTCCAGCTTCGACCTTCGAGACAGCTACCGAAAAAATCAAATGACATAAAACCAACAGCTTCACCAAAGTTCTGCATTCTAAAATCCCAACCATGTTTATGCTGAAGCTGTACAAACAACATTAGGCCTGGCATGTATATATATATTGAAACATATCTTACTGAAATTAGATATTGTTTTGCATGAAACTATGTATCCAAATCCAAACCTCAGTCAAATTGAACGGCTCGTAGAATATTTAAAACCTAGTTGAGCTTTCCAGCTTATAATTTTTCAAAAGGATGCATGTGGAGCACATGGTTTCTTTGTAGATGAGAGTGTAAACAACGTATATATTAAGCCTCTAAAAGTACTTTTTCACAACATAATATATAGTTTCTCTTACATAATACATTAAAGTAAATGAACCTTGGAAATTGAGGGCAGATTTACTAAATGAAATATAATGCATGGATCGAAGTACTATCACCGAAGCATCTATGCACCAAACCACACAAGGTTAACAAAGATTTTCTTCTTTATTATATGTATGCAAAAGCTTGTTTGTTACGCGTTTCTATCAATGAGAGCAAATTGGACCGGTATTATTTTAAACTTAATCCCCTACCTAACACTATGCTGAACCAGGCTTTGTGTACTGTCAGATGAGGGCCAATCTCAATGTAGCAAAAATGATATTTGGAAAAAGAAGAAACACGGAAAAAGAAGAGCAAACTGGAATCGACATAAAACCGCGTTACAAGCTCAGTTGAAAATTAAATTTCATTTGATTACCTAATTACCAACCACCCCCCCCCCCCCCACTAAATTTCATTTGATTACCTAATTACCAACCACCCTCCCCCCCCCCCAAAAAAAAAACCCACCCCACCCTAGTCTAACACTCAGATTTTGGCTGTCGGTATTTTATAAATATTATTACAACGATGAGACGGTAATATACGGTTCCTACTCGTTGACTTAAAAGCCCAGAAAGAAAAAATAAGAAATAATGAAAACATCCCTCTCTCTCTCTCTAGCAGGATGACAACGAGGTCTCACTAGTATAATTTTTTTGTTTGACTGCTTCATTCAAACGGTTGAATTTGAGTACAATTACCAATGACAAACTTTGGATATGATAGAGTTCATCATTGATTTCAGGTACTTGTGGGTATTTTTTTTCCCTTATTCGTTTTCTACATCGAAATATAAAGATAATTTGAACCTGTCAGTAAGTTGAATAGATTGAAAATTAAAGCTTTATTTAACGTGGGAATCATCCACTAAGAAAGTACGACAAATAGCAAATTAAGGGGGGAAACAAAAAATATCTTAAGTTGCCAAGAGGCCCAAAAGAAAAACCTAGGCTCTTAAGTAACCAAAGGTCAACTTATGCTCACTATGTTCTCAAACAAAGGAGTCCAACAACGAGAGGAGGGGACTCATAGGACCTTAAATATCAAGACTAAAAAAAAACCAAATGCATAATGGAGAGAGATTCTTGAATACAACTACTATTGTAAGAGACTCGCGTTCAGGGAAGCCACTAATTGTAGAGGCCACAACATCCGGAAGTTCTTAACCAAGAGTTTCTTATACTTCAAAAGTCTGTTAGAGGGCGCGTTGTATTAAGAGTTATATAGACTTTGTTGAGTTTTTAAAGTGATATACTTTTGTAAAGTTACGTGATAACATTGAAGAATTCTAGAGAGTTCAAAGCTAGATCTTTTATAGAATTTTGTGGATTGTCACCTTTTTAATTACCAATGTATGAATAAGCATTATGGTTTTAGGTTTTCATTATTGAGATGGTGATTGTGTAACATTTGCATAAGCGATCAAGCATCTTAAGCTTCTTTTTCTTTACCAATTGTTTTAGGCTAAACTGCCAATTTGCCTTTGAACTATCACTTAACTTTCGATTTCCCTTTGAACTTTTTAATTGGAAAATTAAGGACTTAAACTATTTTTTTTCGCCAATTTCCCCCAACCATTAGTGTTTCATAGATTTCATCCAAATTAACGTTAACTTTTATCACGTGCACACCACGTGACTCTCCTTTGTGGACAAACGCGTCACTTCGCTAGACCTTCAAACACAAAAACTATGGAATCACACATATTTGCATAGGTTTATATTTTAGAAATCTAAGGTTTTCAATTATTTTAAAGAATGAAGCGACCGAACTACCCTCACATGTTGTGCACATGCTTCCATTTAACAGAAATTTGGATGGAATGAATGAAAATTTAACAACTGGGGGCAAATCGACCAAAAAAATTAGTTTAAGTCCTTCATTTTCCAATTAAAAAGTTCAGGGAGAAATCGTATGTTAAGTGATAGTTCAGGTGGCAAATCGACATTTTACTCATTCTTTTAAGTTGAATGCTTACATCCTAATATTTTTCAATCCTTCTCATTGCTGGTGCTAAATTTAAGGGCTTCGCATATGTTTCATTTTGCTTGCCAAGGATTGCGAGTGTCAAATATATATGGATATGTCAGGGAGATCACATTTTTAAACCGAATAACGTGTCATCAATAAAAAACAAGACTTTATTAGTTGACATTTCAATAATAATCTAATCATCGAATCATCTACAACCACATCATTCAGTTTACAATTTTAATTTAAGAGAAGCCTTATTGTCAAGCTTTTTTCAAAAATATCAATTTTTTTCTAATTATGCCTTTATTTTATTAAATAACAATTTAATCAGGAGATGTCAAACTACCAAATAAGTTATTAAAATTCGCCATTTTCTCCACGTCTTTTTTCTCAGTAAGAACTCCCCTAAACTATTCAACGCATGCATCGCATATGTGCCATTGTTTATTCGAATTGTCACCATCAAACCTCCATAACCATTCCATTCACAAAAATAATTGGGAAGCCGTCTGTTGTTTTCTTCCAATTTTTTTTTTTTATGGGATTCTCTTATTATTATTTTCATTTTCTTAGAATTATGTCATTTGAATACCGTCACATTATTTTTGGCTCATTAAAATGACATAATTCTAAGAAAATGACCAAACTGACCATGTTCTTCAAATTTCAAATTATCAAATTGCAATGGAGGCAACGGTCCATTGCCAAATTTGAAGCTTCCTTTGTCATATAATTCTTTCAATTTTAAAAATAAAGAAAATTATGGAGGCATGTGGAACTAAAAAAATATTGTAAAGGAGACCGACCATGGTTTATGAATGATATCTTATGAAAGTCAAATAAATAATGTATACATATTTTTCTATGGATCCTTCAGATAGAATCCCTATGTTTTCATTTATTTCTATGAGACTTGACCATCAAATTGGCACAGAGCGTGTGATCTAAGAAATTGCAAATTTGGCACAGAGCGTGTGATCTAAGAAATTGCAAATTTAATGTCACGTGTAGTACCACATGATTTACTTGTGAATTAGCTAAAATATTTCTTTGAAAAATAAGCAAACAATTTCATAACTTTTGGAGGAGGGACATAAACTTGAAATTTGATAAAAGTTAGAATTTATAAATTGGCATGCACCAATTCTTTTGTTTAGATTCATAAACATAAAAATTTAGAATTTCTGTGTGGAAAAAAACTTCAAATTTGGGACCTTCAATTCCCAAGTTTAAATTTCATGTAAATATGTGTTATTTCCAAATTTCTATAAGTGAGAGTTTAAAGTTAACAAATTTCGGATTCAAAATCTATTGTTCTTTTAAGTTAATTAAACAAGAAAATTCATAAATTCTAAATAATAAAATTTCGTCATTGCAATTTTCATCAGTTTAAAATTCTTTAGTAATCTTAAATTTCCTCATCCAAACAGAGTGTAAAGTATTAGTTTCCAATTTGTTATTGATGAGAGTTGAATTGAAGACCTTTCACTGGAGAAAATCTTACTAGAATATAATACTTGTGAAAATTTGAAAGTTGACTAAAATATTTCAAATAAAATGTGGATTCATGTGCAAGAGTTTGTAATTCAGTTGGTTAAAAATATAAGTTCTTCAATCGGAGATCCTAAGTTCAATTCTTCATTCCCCACTATTTGCTTGTATGGAAAAAAAAAATTTGAATCGATGTGGATGTTCATTTGGTCATTAACCAGTTCGTCACAACAAAACATCGGTCTTTGTTCCACTAAAGTTCGAATTATCCTTCCACAATACATAAAGAAAGAAAAAGAATTCCTAATTTCAGTGGTGATCCATCTAAAAAATTATTGGGAGGTCAGAAAGAAAATAATGTGCATTACGTGTAAAAAAATTTGTACAGAAACAACACGTAAATTTTTCAGTGTGGCATTTTGTCAAACAATTGGTGGGCTTTACTCATATGCCAAGCCATGCAGAGCGCACAAAGACGTTGTCAAGTGCTGCTGAGTCTCACTTAGACATTTTGTCGAAAACCTTATGTGCACAAAGTGGATTACTACTCGTACAATTAAAGGGTCATCGGGGACACTCCTTAACAATTTCTCAACTGTCATGAAATCAACTGATCACATTAACTCCCTTATGGATCTGCCACAACACGATCTCTTTTGCACCAAAGTTCGAAAATCATGTGTCAAATAGAGAAAAAAACGAATCACTAATTCCTTCACACAAAAAGTAGAGCTCACAACAACATCCATGGGGATTCTCTTAAGGCACCCTTAACGCTCTCCTTAACCTCGCCTACTACCAAGTCAGGTCAACCATCACTTATCCATCATGGCATTCTCGTAAAATCTCAACCCAATAGGGGCAATCCGGGAACATCAACATTGTCTTCATCCATTTGACTTGGCATCAAAGCAAATAAAAACAATAAATAATAACAAATCATGATTTTAACAAAAGAGGGAGAAATCAAATCCTTCAGACCCCTTTTGAGTTATGTGCAGTTATTAAATTGCTGGGAGGTTGCCAAAAATAAAAAAAATCCAAAATTTTGAATAGAAAGAGCAACAAAGTGAAGGAAAGTGTGGGAAAGTGAGGGTTTTTATTTAATTTTTATTTTTCATATTTTGAAACTGTGGTTGGTTTTTGAGCTGCTGTCACGAAGACTCCTCCTTTTTCTCTGTTTCAGTAACGGTGGGGGGACCTAAAAGATTCAAAGTTTGGAGCTTTCTGGGTACAAAAGCATTGTTCTTGCAATCAAACAGGTACTTGGTGGGTTTAATTTCATATTATTGCTTTGAATTTGACCTAGTTCTTTGCTTTTTTTTGGGTATTTTCTGATCGTAGTTTGGTTTTCTGGGTTTTTTTCTTCGGATTGTGATCTGTGAGGTGCTTCATGTTGTTTATGTATGCATGCATGTATGTATGTATTATATTGGAACTGTGGAGTGAGCTATTAAGGTCATGCTTTATTTGGTTTATGACTGTTAATTGGTGAAGGAATTTTTTATTAACCCATAAAAGGGGGAAAGTTTCATAAAGTAGTTGGATTTCTTGATTATTTGTTGTGTTTGTAATGGTTTATGATTATTGATAGGTATTTCCGTATGCGGCGATACATAATCAAGCTTAAAACTCAACAATCATATTCTGTTCTTCGTCTTCGTTTTTCGTTAATTGTAGGTTGCAGAAGTAGTTCTTTAGTTTTGGCTTTTCACATTGACCGAAGAAATAAGTCATAAAATAGAGAAAATACGGTGCCCGATGATTGGAGTTGGTTGTAGCTGAATCCTACACGCATACAAGGTGGGTGGTCAATCGGGTTTGAAGAAGTTAGTTGGCTAAGGTGGTTAGAATTTTAGGCGTGGATGTGTTTAGGCTTGACCTAAAGGATGTAACACTCATTTTCAATAGGGTGGGAAGAAGGACTTCTTAT
Organism: Heteromeles arbutifolia; assembly: GCA_024362995.1. NCBI lineage: Eukaryota > Viridiplantae > Streptophyta > Magnoliopsida > Rosales > Rosaceae > Heteromeles > Heteromeles arbutifolia. The sequence continues at coordinate 9,441,632 of JANCRC010000002.1, read as the reverse complement.
AGTATGATATAAAATGCGGAGACGCAACTTTTCTCATATTTTCACTACTTATTGAAATTAAGCAAAAGAAGATCTATGATATACATATTTTACCAAATGAAGCATTTCTCTTTCAATACTACTGAAGCTTCTGGATTTTTTATGGACCATAGAAACCAGACACTTATTGAAGCTTGTTTTCTCTTTCAGTTTTTCTCCCTGAAGAAATCAGCGTATCGGCATCTCATAGGAGTTGCCTGTGACTGCGCACTCAAAATATTGATTCATTGCCTGAGGTTTTGACGGTATTTTGGTGTTGAGGTGAGGAAGAAATTCAAACAATGGTATGACTGAACAATTAAGAACGCAGCACAGTTCCAATACAATTCCATGGAACCTGGGAGGGATGATTACCAACCTGTATCCCAGTCATACATACCGGACCCTCTGGTCAGCATGCATACTGATATGAGATCTGATGACCTTATACCAGAAGTTAAACCTGCACATAATTACTCCATACAGACCGGAGAGGAGTTTGCTCTTCAATTTATGCTTGATCGGGTGAACCCCAGAATTCCTGTACATCCAAATGCTGTTGGCGATCCAAATTATGCAACAAATTATGTTGAACTGAAAGGAATTTTAGGAATCAGTCATACAGGCTCTGAGAGTGGCTCAGATGCTTCAATGCTTCCTAATGCTGAAAGGGGTCCAAAACAGTTTGAACGAAAGAGCTCAGCTTTACATGATGACAGAAATAACTATGCATCTGTTCAATCAGTACCACGAGCTTTATCAGGCTATGAAAATAGTCATATGCGTGGATATGCCTCTTATGCAGCCTCTGATAGCTCATCAATGAAAATGAAGGTTCTCTGTAGCTTTGGTGGTAAAATCTTACCCCGACCAAGTGATGGGAAGCTCAGGTATGTTGGAGGCGAAACACGCATTATCCGTGTTAGAAAGGACATTTCCTGGCAGGAGCTTATACATAAAGCTTTATCAATTTATAACCAAGTGCATGTAATTAAATATCAGCTTCCTGGAGAGGAACTTGATGCCTTAGTTTCTGTATCTTGTGACGAGGATCTGCAGAATATGATGGAAGAATGGAATGAAGTAGAAGATAAAGAAGGACCACAAAAGCTTAGGATGTTTTTGTTCTCCATGAGTGATTTGGAGGAAGCTCAGTTTGGTCTGCACAGTGCGGATGGTGATTCTGAGGTTCAATATGTAGTTGCTGTCAATGGAATGGACCTCGGGTCAAGAAAAAATTCGACTCTACATGGTTTGACGAGCACTTTAGCAAATAATTTAGATGAGCTCAATGGACAACATATTGAGAAGGAGACAAGTAGGGTTGGAAAAAACTCAGTAGGGGTAGGCACTTTGAATTCAACTGCCAATATTGTTTCATTGAGAACTGTTCAATCTTCCGAGCCAATCCTGCCTAACTCTTCAAATGCCTATGAAGCTTATCCTCCTTTTCAGCATACGGACGTGATGCATTATGGACAAAATATGCAGTACCCATTGCACAATGGCCATGCCCTTCCAAGTCACTCCCCGTTTGGAGGAACTGTTTCAGTGTCTCACCATGGGATTTTAAATCCACAAGGAGGTTCAATTGAAGGCCAGCCATCCAGTGGCTCAAGAGAACAGAACTTTGAGATGCCAGTAAAGCAGGTGAAACCCAAATATGATGGTTTACTGCAGCAAGAGAGTGACCCTGAAAAACTCTGCCCCTCAGAAGTCGAGGACTCTGTTCCTTTACAGCCATATGATGGAAGTTTGATGAACTATCATGCTGTCAAAGAAGCATCAAAAGATGAAAGAAAGTACCAGGAACCTGAAAAGGTTGCTTCGTCAATTGATCCAGGGAACCCAATTCTGGTGCATAAATCTAGTGAAGTTGAGGATAGTTTCACAGCTAGCAATGCATTTGCTCCTGCTTATGCTGACCATTTGTCCAATGGAATTGATTCGGGTTACCACGAGCTACCTGTGCTTCCTAAGAGAGTCTACTACTCAGAAAGAATTCCCAGGGAGCAGGCAGAGTTGCTGAATCGATCAACAAAGTCTGACGATTCTCATGGTCCTCCGTTTCCCGTTACTCTTTCACGTTCTGATATCACCCAGCAGGATCCAGTCATGGAAGGAGTTAACAAATTACAGGAACATGGCAACCTTGCTCCTCCGACTGAACAATCTACCCCAACAACATATATCGATGCTCAAACTGTTGATGATGGACTCGTCCAACTTCAAAAGTACAAAGAATTTGCTGATTCAGTTTCTCAGATGAATGCAAAGCTTTTGCAAGATGTAGATGGTGAAGTAAAGCGGGCATTGCCAAACCATATGGTTGATAAAGTTGCAGAAGCTGGATCTGAGTTTCCAGATGTAAGTCGGCTCCCTTCTGGAAAGCAACATGAGGTATCTGCATCTAATCATTCAGAGGTTAATCAGAAAGAGGACACCAGCAAGGATCCAAGGGCTGTTGATACTATGGGACATGCAGAGCTCACTTCTTTGACAGGGAAGTTGTCTAAAGATGCTTCTCAAGAAACAGCTTCAGTTGGTGTTTCTACCCCAGTGCAGGGAGACATCATTATTGATATTGAAGAACGATTTCCCAGAGATTTCCTGTCAGATATATTCTCCAAGGCAATACTTTCTGAAGACTCCCCTGATATTGGTTTGTTGCAAAAGGATGGAACTGGTTTGAGCTTAAATATGGAAAATCGTGAACCGAGACGCTGGTCATATTTCCAGAAGTTGGCACAAGAAGGGTTTGATAAAAAAGATGTTTCTCTTATGGACCAGGATCTTGGTTTTCCGCCTGTGATTGGAAATGAGGATGGTAGATCTTATTATGCGACACCGTTAACAGCAGAAGGAGCTGGTCCTCAGCCTAAATTTGTGGAAGACACGCGCACAGAGTTGCCTGGAATGGCTAAAGCTAATGCAACAGCTCTGCACTCTAATTATGATGATTCCCAAGTGAAGGACACTGAAAGTATGCAATTTGAGGGAATGATGGAAAACATAAGAGCGCAGGAGTTGGAGTATGAGGTAGTCTTTTGATCAGGTCTCATTTTTCTGAACAAATTGCTCCTTTGCTAACAATGTTTCATTTACTTTGATATAGGATGGGAAGTCTGCAAGCAGAAAAGCTGGTTTACCTCCTTTAGATCCTTCTCTGGGAGATTTTGATATCAGTACCTTGCAGGTGTGATGCTTACATGTTCAATAACTTGATACAAATGATTTCTCATAATAACTTGCTTAGGTAAACTAATACCTATTAATTGATTGATTATAGCAAAAGAGATGCAAACAATAAATTTGGCTTCATTCAAGTGTAGCTTGTAGTAGGAAAAGCGTTTTTTTAGTGTATTTAGAGCTTGGCTTAGGATTCGAATCTGGATAATAATTGTGTGTGAGTCCATGCATGTATTGGTGCATGGTCACACACACACAAAGAGTCATCCCTAACTTTTAATGTGTAATGTTTTATCCGGGAAATTTTGAAAACTCTGAATGGTCTTTGGTTGTTTTATTGTTGTTAGAGCAGTTAGTTCCCCAGTTACTTGGTTATTTGTTCTTGTATACTTCTAAACAGACTTGCTATTAAATGCAAAGGACCTGTTATTTTTGGCTTTGGTTTACCTACTTTGTCCGATAGTAAAAACTTTATGTTTTACTTCTGTTTGATTCTTTCTTCTTCATGGACATGATAGTTAATAAAGAACAAAGATCTCGAACAGCTGAAGGAACTGGGTTCTGGTACCTTTGGGACTGTATACCATGGAAAATGGAGGGGCAGTGATGTTGCCATTAAGAGGCTAAATAAGAGCTGCTTCACTGGGAGATCATCAGAGCAAGAGAGATTGGTAGTCATTCCTCCCCACCTCTGAATTTTGTAATGAAATTCACATTTATTGAAGCAAGTGGAAGAAATATGATCGCCTATTTTTGTTGCTTCTGTGACACGTTAATATTTTACTTTTCAAGGCATTAATGATATTTCTTACTCCATTGTCAGACTATAGAGTTCTGGCGGGAAGCTGACATTCTTTCAAAGCTTCACCATCCAAATGTTGTGGCATTTTATGGTGTGGTGCAAGATGGACCAGGGGGAACACTTGCTACTGTTACAGAATACATGGTTGATGGTTCTCTTAGGCATGTCTTACTTCGAAAAGACAGGTAATAGTTCATTGTATACTGTTCTTTATGGTTCTAGTTTGTTTCGTGCTCTCAGATAATCATAGCTATACTTTCATCCGTCTGTTTCAAGTTCACTGTTTCTGAATGGAAGCAATTGTTTCTTTTTCACCTTCTTTCTTTGAATCTTCAAATGCAGGTATCTCGATCGCCGCAAGCGACTAATAATTGCCATGGATGCAGCATTTGGAATGGAATATTTACACTCAAAGAATATTGTGCATTTTGACTTGAAGTGTGACAACTTACTTGTGAACCTGAAAGATCCTGCACGGCCAATTTGCAAAGTAATTATTATGAAATTACTATGCTGATTTAGGAAAATGATTATTTTTCTCTCTTTGCAACTTACATTGAATATTCTACTAATACGTATGGCTTCCTAGGTCGGTGATTTTGGGCTTTCAAAAATTAAGCGAAATACCTTGGTTTCTGGTGGCGTACGGGGAACGTTACCATGGATGGCCCCAGAGTTGCTGAATGGTAGCAGCACGAAGGTCTCTGAAAAGGTAAGATTTATTTTTAAGTTTTTTTGTTTAAATTTTATTTATTTTATCTTTTACAATGGAGATGGAAGTAGAGAGATAACAACTGATAAAGTGTACCAATTAATCGCAGTTAGACATAGGGAAGTCTTAACACGATTGAAGTTTCATACTGGATCTCTTTCTGTTTAAAAACAAAAGAAAACTAAAATTGTACGATTAGTGAAGTTATTCTTATGATTCCGTTTTTTTTCTTGTTGTTGAATACCTTTTTCTTTTCACGGGGTCTGAATAATGTCGGATGACCTGGTACACTTGCCTACTTCGTTCCTTCTCGTGTCTGACTCTTGGCTAAATGTTGTAGGTTGATGTTTTCTCCTTTGGCATTGTCTTATGGGAGATTCTTACTGGCGAGGAGCCATATGCCAACATGCACTATGGAGCAATCATAGGTAATTGTTTTACTCTGTTCCTTTCGTTGAGCTTGTGCTGGCATGTCAATATAGTTACACTGCTTAAGACTGATGTTTGCCTCCGGATTTAATTTTTTCGAATTTTATTTTGAATACCTGCAGGAGGTATTGTAAATAACACGTTGAGACCCACCATTCCAAGTCATTGTGATCCCGAATGGAAAACGCTTATGGAGCAGTGTTGGGCCCCTAATCCTGCAGCCAGGCCATCTTTCACAGAAATCACCAGATGCTTGCGAGTGATGACTACAGCAGCTAGCCAACCTAAAGCACAGGGTCACAAAGCTCCTAAATGATCATTTGAACACTCGACTTGTGTCTTTTTTTGCACGATTTAGATGCGATATTTTATTCGTTCAATCGTTAACACATAAGATAGCGTGTTTGATATCCTGATCGGAGCATAGATCCGTGGTTTCCACTATTTCCGGAATGGAACTGTCTCCGATCAAGCAGTTTCTTTTGTTTTACTGTATTCCCACGAAATTCACGAAATTGTAGCGGATTGTTTGAGCTTTTCGAAAGAGAATGCACAGTTGTTTGGTTTTTGCTGTTCATGCATCCATGCATTTATTTTCTACCAATTTGGCTATAAAACGCAGCCAGGTAAGGTAACATCAGTAAGAAAATGTTTAGGAATCAAAATCTAGCATCATGTTCCTGATCACAAGTTATTACTTTCGAATATGAAATGAAATGACTGCAATGGCTTAACTGAATCGACCAGCTGCAACCACGATGATATGACAGCAGAGGCGAAGTAGGAGCCTAGGAGGAAGACACGCTGTGCGCTTGCCATGCCGATGCCAGCATTATCGGCCTGCCTTTCCACCCGAGGAGGAGGCAACCCTTCTCACTAGCCAAAGTGTAGCCGTCACAGCCATAAACAGATAGCATCATCCTTGCTTGACTTGTACACTTCAACCCCGTCACTTGAAACCCGGCTCGCCCTAATTGCCTTCTCCACTGGTCTGCCCTCTCATGCCTCTCAATCCTATTTAATCCCTCAAAAGCAACAATGTTTCTGATTTCGTCCGCGAAGTGCTGCCTCTCGATCTTCATCCTCTGAGGGCTGTTTCGCGGGAGGCTAGCCTCGAGGGAGTCGAAAATTGCTGAGTAAAAGTGAAGAGACTCGAGGAATCTCCCGAGGAAAAATGGCCCGTTGTGGTTTGCATCTTGTTCTACCAATGTAAGCACAGATGGACCTAATTTCTTCAGAGCTTGAAGAATTGCCTTCAGAGAGCCTCTACTCTCTTTGACATACTTATGCAAGTGCATGATGCTATTGACAAACAATACTTCCCCTTCTCTCAAGTCTAGGTTCTCTCGAGTTAAGAGTGATGGTTTCACCGGCTCTGATATCAAATTAAATTCTGTTGGTATCCCTAGCGAGCTAGCCTCCTCCACCAAAGCTCTCATGCCAGCTTCAAGCTCAAACAGATTGTGATCTTCAACGAGTCCGGTGATTCGCAGCTTCTTAGGAGGGCCTTCGGGTCTCGATGCTAGGGTTCTGATCAAAGAAGGCCACTGAAGAGTGTGCTCCATTCCCAAATCAATGATGTGCAAGTCTTCCTTCCCTTGCGCTGCTTGGCACATAGCTTCATTGGCAACCATGAAACCGAAAGCGATGTAAGGAGTTGTTTGGTTAAGGAGTTGAAAAGCTTCCAACTTGTCCTCCCTAGAGGTCACTGAAACATCCATCATATCGTTGTTGAATGTGCCATTTATGTTGACATTTTGAAGAAGCGAAAGCCTTGATTTCAATCCCATTGCAAAGCAGTATGAAACTCTTTGCAAGGAGTCACCCCAAGGGCTCACAGATGCCCAAATTTGGGCGAGCAATGAGTCTGCAAGCTTGGTGTCCCTGCAGCCAACAGCCTCGGCACAAGCGAGCAACATGTGCACCAAGTTAAGCCCTTGGTCCACACCATGGCTCACCTCCTCAACCCCAGGCATCATCTCAGTTTTCGCAACCCGAAAATCTTCGGCCAAGCCACTCATATCCACATGATCATCTTCTTCCTCCATCATCATCAGAACATCTCCATACAGATCATCCGCCATTGAAAATGTCTCAATCCCATCTTGATCATAGTACTCAATACTACTACTACTTTGCTGTTTCTCCATGGACTGAATGTCATGATCATCAATGCAATGATCCATGTTGATGAAGCTATCGACGAATTCGTCAACCTCTGAAGGAGGCAAGCATGGAGTGCTAGTGGTGTGAGAGGATGAAGAAAATTCAATCTCATTTAGTATTTCATCCCACTCTCCACCTCCACCTCCGCCTCCTCCTCCTCCTCCTCCTTGTTCTTGCTCAACTCGCGCCGGACAAAACCTCCGAATGGCGAGATCATGGTTGAGGTTCTCATGCAAGGGGAAGGAGAGCCAAGCATTGAAATCTTCCATTGGTAGGTTTTGGAGGAGTTTGTAGGGAGAGAATAGCAAGAGGAGGATAAATACTTTTAGGAACTTAGGTGGTTCTGGTTCCCCTACTCACATAATGTAAAATGTTTGGTTCCTTTATTAACCATGCTGATTTAGAATATTCCCTTTGTTTTGAGGCGATGGGCAATCATCTCTAATACAAAATAATTAAACTATTCCATGGAGATTAATGCTTAGTTTTTAATTCAATTTTGAAGCTTAATTTTTGTATTGTTAACATAAATAGAACGTGAAAAATAATTAACTTTTATAAGTAGAGGGAGGTTTTTGTTTCATTAGCAAGTTTATTGGCAACGAATGAGTGCTAGTCATTCGTGTGAGCAATGTCTGATTGTAAATCACTTTAGAAACCGCATTTAATCAGCGATTAGAAATCATTCACGCACGCATGAACGACTGACCTTAGCATAACCCTAATAAATTTCAGCGTCACAGTTAAAACAAACAGGCATTATGCTTGGTGGTTATGCATCATATTTGGATTCCCCCACCCTTCCTCGGAGGGAACATGATAAGGTGGGAAACAGCAAGGTTTTCTTGTTATTAGATGTAGAAAGGTTTGGAGGAATGAATGGATTGTAGAAAAATTTGCACACAAGTGGCCGGACGGCCTTGAAAGACAAACGGATTGAGACTTTTGGGTCGGTAACATCAACAATTAGTGCGGGGCCCACAAGTGTTAATTGGGTGTCGTTTGTTGTTTGTCACTAGTCCCTCTCGCCACGGTGGGCAAAACAAGGAATGAGACACGGTTGGGGTGGCCTCACAGCTCACACAGAGTCTCTGTTTTGCTTGCAATTGCAACCGGTTTGGTTTTGGAGAAATGTAGCAATGTCAACCCTAATTAAGCAGCTCATATTGTATTGTCGGTTGCTTTATTGATAAGGACTTGTTAAAGTAAGAGTTTTTCTATAATTTATTTGTCGTCTGTGTTGGGAAAATTAATTTCACATCGAAAAAGAAGGAATTTTATGCGCTTGTAAAGAACTGAGCTGTTTTTTTATTGCACCAATTGGTTTTAAGGTAAAACTTAAACTTTCTTTTGTATCAAAGAAGGTCGTCTTACATGTAAAGTTCAACAGCTACACATGCTCCACATCATCCAATTTGTGTTGTCCACATGTTATGGTTGAAAATTCACACGTGAAAATAAAGAAGAAAAAATGGGAACTTCGGAGTAGAAGAAAATGGATAACTTGGAAGGGGGTCAGGACCATCCTGATATTATGTGGATTCAGAGAACTTATATGATACGAGTGTACGAAATGTCACTGTAGCAATGTACATGTGTCATACAAATCACTCTTGTGAGCCCACTTTACTTAAGCATGTGGACTTTTATGAAGAAGTGAGAACTTTCATTTAGGTAGCTTTTGCAGTTGTGGGCTTATGGATCAATTGGCCCTCCCAAACTCACCTCTCTCCCTCCCTCGGGCCACAACCCTAACTAGATATCGACCCAAAGCTTGGGAGATTTCGTACAGTTGATCCAAAATTTTAAAATAAGCTCAAAAATAACACCACTTGAACGTTATTGTGCGATCGGCCGCACAATGGCGGAATAGGGCTGGTGTTCATAGACCAAATGATGCATTGTCCGTCCCCCATCATTTTCCTCAACTACTCTAAGCTAAGTATAGAGTATAGCCATAAATTGCTCCAAATCATGTATTTTTAAACTTGTGGCTCTCGATATAGAACCTACTTTTGTCACCGCAGCTGCACTCGACCCTTTTATAAGATGAGAGCACACAAGTGGATTAGATAATTTCTATAAACATGTGATCCGACTATCATACACCGAATTTCTCCATGTTCACTTTGTCCAATGTCAATCGAGTAATAAATGATGGACCATGTAAGCATTCACATGACCTCATGAAATTGCTCCACGGCCTCTCCTGCATGCTTACCTGGAAAAAATGTTATTACCGAAATACCCCTTACAGGATAGACCATGTAAGCAGTCATTTTTCTCATACGTCACAGTCGCATAAGCGTGCATTCCTGTCCACTGTAGCTCCAGTGAACACTCGAAACGTGGCAGTTCTGAACATAACTCTCTCTCTCTCTCCCCCATAACTCTCTCTCCGTGTCTCTGTAAGTAAAACCCAAACATTTCAAACTTTCTCTGTCCCTCCCTTTTAACCCTCTCACTCTCTCTCTCTAGATTCTTCTCTCTTTCTCTCTCATAGGGTTTCTGCCAAGGAGAAGATTCAGCTAAGCTTTAATGGGTAATTTTTAATTTTACTTTTTTCTTTGGGTGTTATGAGGAAATTGTCTGCTGGCTTGTTATTTTGTTTGCATCCTCTGTTTGGGTGCTGGGAAAGTTTAGGCAAGAAAAATGGAAAATTTTCCATCTTTATGTGTTTATGTTGTTCGGGATCGTGTTGTAATTAGTGGGTTCACTTAATTAAGCACCCAATGCAAAAAAGGACTGGAATTTTAGTTTTCTTAGCAACCAAATAATGCATTAGGAGCTTGAATGTGGATAATATGAAATTAAAACTTCCCTAATCCTCTCTTAACTGTTTGTTTATACTATTTTAACTTGTTAGTTAATAGTAATGTATTGTTTAAGCTTTACTTGTTAGAAACTTGAAGGCGTGCAGTTAGCAAGTGTCTGTTTATTTTGCATGAATGATTTTTAGATTCTTCTGTGATTGATTTTGTTTTAGTATTCTTGTTTTTTTCAAGGGTTTGTGATTATGTAAATATAAGCATGTATGTGTTATAAATTATCATAAAATTATTTGGCAAGAATGATTTCCTGCATAAACGAGACACGTTGTTTAGTGAAGGAACTGTAGAATCAACAGAGCGGATTCGATAAGAAGTGAGAAATGAAAAAAATTTAGGCTCTCAAGTTACTAGCTTTTGCCCAGGCAGGGTAGTAAGCATGTTATTTAAGTGGATAGATGAATGGAAACAGAACTCACGTTTGGTTATTGGAGAGGCGTAAACGGAGATTATTGAATGTCTGAGTTTCCCTTCATCAAATCGAAAAGCTCCCCCACCCCAACAAAAAGGATTTTTGGTATAGATCTCCACACCAGTTTTTCAAAAGCTGGCCGACTACCCCCTAGAAACGGGAGTTGGAGGTGATTCAAACAATTTGGTTTTGGTGAAAAGAAGAGTTCTTTCGACATTTTCTATTTTCCGATGCTTTTTTTGTTCTTGTCTCGCAAGGGTCCTATATTTTCTTATGTCCTTTTATTCAGTTTGTTATTTTTATCCAGCATTATGATTAGGGAATAGCAAGGACAAGAAAGATACTTTCCCGTATTAACCATGGATCACTCAGAACAAACACTACAGCAACAGCAGCAGCCTGTGGATGGTGCCGTAGCAAGTTCTGGCCAAATGGCATCATATGCTCCTTCGTCCTGTCAAACTGCTCCCATAGTGGCTTCTGGAACTCTTGCTGTGGCCGTCACTTCCCCTTCGCAGGCCCCCACCACTTTCCCTGATCCGTCACATCAGCTTGTCTACCAGAAAATACAGCACTTTCACCACCACCAACAGGTGCAGCTTCAAGAGTTCTGGTCCGACCAAATGCAAGACATTGAGAAAGCATCCGACTTCAAGAATCACAGCCTTCCACTTGCTAGAATTAAGAAAATAATGAAAGCTGATGAGGATGTTCGAATGATATCTGCCGAGGCTCCAGTTGTATTTGCAAAGGCATGTGAAATATTCATATTGGAGCTGACTTTGCGCTCGTGGATGCACACAGAGGAGAACAAAAGGAGGACATTACAAAAGAATGATATCGCAGCTGCTATTTCAAGGACTGACGTCTTTGATTTTTTGGTTGATATTATCCCAAGAGATGAGTTGAAGGAAGAGGGGCTCGGAGTGACCAAGGCTACCCTCCCGGTGGTGGGTTCCCCAGCAGATGTTCCGTACTATTATGTTCCACCGCAGCATCCAGTGGGAGCTCCTGCGATGATCATGGGGAAACCAGTTGATCAACCAGCACTGTATGCTGCTCAACAGCCCAGACCACCTGTGGCTTTCATGCCGTGGGCTGAGTCTCAACCTCAACAGCCGCAGCAACAGCAACAACAACAACAAGCCCAACAGCAGCAGGCAGACACTTAATGTTAATGATTCTGGCCAAGCTACTGTCAAATCTGTTCCCGGGCATAGCATCTTATCGTTAGAGATGAGTTTTAGGTTGGATTAGTTGCCGAATATGACACTACACCATAGTGGATTGTGCAGTGAACTAATGTTAGGTTGTATTGTGTATGTGCTTGTATTGCTACTGATGTGAAGTTTTACGTTATCGTGTGTTATTATCTCGGCCTGTTCCTTTTTGCTTTTTTTCCGGCTTCTTCTCATTCTTCTTTGGCACCTATGGTAGAGATTGGGGTTATTTGTTTCTTATCTGGCATAGTTTGTTTCAAAAGAGATCAAGAGAGCTTTAGAAGTTGGAAAATTGACTCACTTTTAGAGCAGCTCCAGCGTATCAAATGCCCCTAGGACAACTTCCTATTGAATCTTCAATAAACAGTAACTGCATTTAATGAACAGTAATTACTTTTTGCATCTCCACCTCTAACTGAATAATCATAGCAATAGGCAATAAAATATTTTTATTTTTATTTTATAAAACAATACAAAATAATTTTATTTGTAATTTCGGATAAGATTTTTAATCGTGCCACGTGTCATTATCCGAAAAGATAATTTTTTGTGATAGATTTCGATAAGATTTTTATCCAATGTCATCGTGCCACATGTCGTTACTTTTTCAGAATCGTTGATGATAGATTTCGATCAGATTTTTAACGAATGACGGCATGCCACGTGGCATTATCTACAACATAATCTTTTCTTTTTCCTCCATATAACCCACCATCCATCCTAAAAAATCACACACCAAAATCAAAATCTCTATCATTATTCATTGTTTCTGCTTCCTTCTTACAATGTCTTATTCAAGGATGTTGTGGGAAATCGATGAGCAAGAGAAAGAATTGTTTAAGCAAGGGGAAGAAATGTTCAATCTCCAGGTGGGCGAAAATGAGATGGAAGAGGAAGAGGATGAAAAGCGTAGAATGAGAGATGACGAAGCAAGAAGCTAAAGAGCCTCACATTCCCGTCGAGTCATTCAAGTTGTGGCTCAGATCTCCAGGCCCAGCCGTTCCGCAAACATCGATAGAAGCAGGCAACGATGAGGTACGGATCTCTTGGACGATTATTTTGTCTGTAACAGTGCATTCCCTGATACGTACTTTAGACGTCGTTTTAGAATGGAACGAAATTTGTTCAACAAAATCATGATTGATGTTTGCAACCATGATTCTTACTTTGTGCAAAAGAATGATGTTTTTGGTGTTATGGGTCTCCTTCCTGATCTGGAATTCAACGGCTGAAATTGTGCCACGTCATCTAGTTGTTTGGGGGAGATTTGAAAATTGTTTTACCGTTGGAAATCCAACTGTCCATAAAAATTATCCGTTGAAATCCAACGGATGAGAAGGTGCCACGTGCCCCCATGAAACGGTAACATTTCTGAAATCAAACCGCGAGCCCCACCGACTGAAAAGCTATCGGTGACGCACCCCCACGCGCATGTGTGCTACACGCACCTGAGGCAAATTTTTTAAGAACGTGGCTGATGTCACCCTTGCATCATCTTGCCTGAGGCGCTCAGGCCTACGATTCGAGCCTGCCCTCTCACTTAGGCTCCCCTCAGCCCAATCGCTCGCATGGGTTGGAGTAAGGAGCTTCCCGGTCCATCGGGCTGCAGCTGCTCTTAAGTGCTTTTGATTGTTACCTGCTTTTAGCTGCTGAGAGTTTCCTGTCCAATATTTGCCAACATATGTGAATTGACCAGAAACCAAATATGCCCAGCTTCGACTTGTCCTGGTGTTGACCTTTGTCATGATTTTCCTTACGAAAGTCAACTGTATGTCCTCATCCATCTACTTATTTGAAAGCCTCGCCGTCAATTTGAGAGATTCTTACATACAATTCGAATATTGCATGCTATAAGAATACGGGAGTATATCCACGGTGGCACGAGTCTGCCTCCTTTGATTAGGTGGTTCCACTATAGATTCCAACGTAGCTACTTGGTTGGCTCCTACCAAGCAGGCATGACTGTATAAATCCATATTTTATAACTCGTTCACTTTACAAAATCATGGAAAACAGAGCAGGAGATTTTGTGATGCAAAATAGATCAAACAACGTGATCATGAACTTGGTAGGTAAATGTGAAGGTAAACGAGTTTCATATTGTTGAAAGAAGAAACATTGTAAGGGCTTATGTCAGGTTGGACTCCTCTCCATATTCACTGGCGGAGCCAGGTTAAGAGTTGCCCTAGGCTGTCGCCCATGTAGCTTTTACATGTAATTTTGATTGATTTTCGAATGTAGCCCACCAAATATTTAGCTACTAATCTGAATTCTTTAGGTTTAATTATATAAAATTATATAATACAGGTTACAAACCATTTCTTTTTCTTACATCATTTTTCTCATCGCTTTTTGTACAAGTACAAGTTTGGATTTGTTTAATTACAAAATTTTTTGGCTCACCTTGTGAATTTTTTTAAACGAGCTGATACTATTAAAAATACGGTATCAAGTTTCTTTATTTATAAAAATTAAAATTTTTAAGTTAGCTCACCCGGTAAAAAATTCCTAACTCTGCTATTGTCCATATTGCCATTTTTTTTAACATACGATATGCACACTAGGCAATGAGTGCACTAAGCCTTAGAATAGATTTGCCACAATAATGTGGTTCAATTTCGTTTTTAGCAAGAATTAAACCTAAGACTGATAAGCTCATATTTATATATATATTACATCAAATTCACTTATCTTTTCTTAGTTAGTTCCTTATATTTTTGAGCTATTTACTTTGTTTTTGTGTTTTGTAGGACTTGTCAAGCTAAGAAAAGAAAAATAGCACAAGTGGGATTTTAAGTAACAAATTCGTCAAAACTGCCTGTGCACATCAGCTGACTTTGGAAGCAAGTTACGAACAGCTCAGAATGAATTAGGGAATGATCCTTATATGCTTGGAAAGCTAAGGATGTCTATTTTCTGGAACATTTCACGGATTGTTAATATCATTTTTCTAGAAGAAGTTATGGCTGTTTTAACACTGAAAGGTACACAAGGGGCTGAGCAGTTTGTAACTGACAAGAAAGCATTGAAAGCAATAAACCCAATAAAACTAGCAGCCAAAACTGATGCAGCCAAGAACAAACCAGCTGACACCTATTCAACTATCAGAGGAAATGGAATTAAAGATGAGGATTAAGTGAGGGAGTAATTGGCATAAAGACTACCTAAAGAGTTACAATTGTTTTACCATTTCCTCTCACTTATTGTCATCACAAAATGGCTATTAGTGGGGGAGTTATGGAGCAGAAATGGGGCAGCAAGAAGGGGCATAAAGGCTGCAGGTTGCAGCGGCAAGGGAGGAAGAATTGAGAAGAAATAAGATAAAAAAAAAAGGCAAGGCTGCTGCGTTGGGGAAGGAAGGAAAGGAATGAGGAAATCTTGGCATTCTCTTCTTTCGGTTTTATCTTCTCAAACTCATGTCTTTCTTTTGGTTTTATTTAAGGATTATGTGTAACTAATTTTTAGAAGTTAGGGGCTGTTTTGAAGCCCCAAATATGATTGCAAGTTTGTTCTGACATTTTGTTGAATTACTATTATGAAAGGATGAAAATTGCTTCACTACTTGTCTCATTGATGAATTCTTTATGTGTTTTCTACGGATGCATACTTAGTAAGCATATCTAGGATTCTAATGCTATGAATATGTGTGTGCCTGCCCTTGTCAAATGAGGACCTACATATGTTCTAGAGTAGTACTTGTTAATTGCGATTAACATGTGAACCAATTTCTAGGATAAGTAAGACAACGCCAGTACTTACGATGCCTTGTGATGACTCAAACTCTTTTCGTTCTAAATGATTTCTACTTGTTAAATCTATGAACACGCCATTCTAGATTGCATGCTAGGGACTAAGTTAAGTTGAAAACGCCACTCTCTTAACATACTATGTAAGAAAGAGTAATAGGTTGAGTTCTAACATTGAGCCAACTTGAGCATCTTCATCCGGAAATAAAAGGAATTTGAATGAAACATAACATGTTTTCATGATTATTTGGTGGTGGATAGCAATTCCCCTAACTCGTTTTTCTTAATTTGTGAACTACTTAAAATCTGTTTCTGTCCTGCTTTTGTTCAATTTAATTTAAATAGCAAATCAACTCCAAAAATCCCAAAAATTTGTATGAGTGTAGCTCTGTGTGTCTAGTATCTTCATATAAAATTTCGTAGACTTTAGATAAGTGTAAGTCTGTCTAATAAATATTTTTCAGTGGCTGGTCAGTAGGGACAGCAAACCAGTTTTTGTGACATTTTAAGTAGTTAGATAAAACAATCGTCTGCGGGAAAGACCCTTATTTTCATATGCTACAATTGACAAATCTTAGTATTAATAAGGAAAATCAATAGGACATTTGTGTGTTACTTTGTGGTGTGCATTTAATCCTATCAAATTTTTGACGCCGTGTCGCCGGGGATTGTTATTTCTAATTACTTATTTTTCTATTGTTTTCTTGTCTAATTAGTGTTTTTGTTTTTGTTTTTACTTCAAGTACTCTTCGTAGTATATGCATACTCGAAGGTCCAAGAGTATTGATCTAGCTTCCTACGATCCTGAGCTTGAACGAACACTTCGAAAGCTTCGAGGAACAATCAAACAGAAGCGTGCATCGGTGTCTTTACCACCATCTTCTCCACCACATTTGAGTTCAGAAGAGGAGGAAGAACCACAAGAAGACATGGCTGATAACCGTACTTTGAGGGAGTTGGCGACGCCAAATACGACTAAGCCATAACTGGCCCTTATATTGCTAATTTGTTTTATAGTATAGTGAAACTTCAACTTTCTTCATTCTATCAGAACCAGATGACGAGAATAAAAGCTATCCTTATCTGGCTTTTAATCCTTAAATCTTAATCATTGTCTCTTAGACTCAGAAAAAACTCCAAAAATAAAAAAACCGCATCAATGAAAACTTGCAAGTAAACAACATACACCATCATCAATAAAATTAAAATTCTTATATTCAATCCACGGCCAGTGTTCTTTACTTTCACAAAATTAACCCCAACCCTAAATTCCACAACCAAAAAAACTGTAACTTTCTTAAAAATCAATATTATTTAATTTTCAGTCTTCATAGACTCCTTCAAAAGCCCAA
This sequence comes from Heteromeles arbutifolia, assembly GCA_024362995.1. Taxonomy (NCBI): domain Eukaryota; kingdom Viridiplantae; phylum Streptophyta; class Magnoliopsida; order Rosales; family Rosaceae; genus Heteromeles; species Heteromeles arbutifolia. The sequence goes on along the minus strand of JANCRC010000002.1, from coordinate 9,424,758 downwards.
GCATACTCATCTCGAAGCTTCTGTTCTTGCTCGGGCGTGTAAGTATTCTCGACGCCGAACAACTTCCTCACGTACTCCACGCTCTTGTTCTTGATCCGATCGGCGACGCACTGGTACAGCACCCCCAGCATTTGATCGACGTTCAAGTAATACGCGGCCAGGATCAGCTGCATCAAGCTATCGGTGCGCTCGTCCTTGACGAAATCGTCGTTGAACTTCCTCAGCTCCTTCTTTGACGCCTCCTCGTGCTCCGCCTTCCGATTCAGATCCGGGCATTTGCTCCGCGCTGTGGACGTTCGGGACCGGCATCACCACGTCGCGCGCCACGCTCTCATCTTGGAAGAAAGTTTTGACGGTCTGGAACTGCATCGCAACGTTCTCGTCGATCTCGAAAACCTCGTCGTCTGAGGTCCTGAGGGAGATCTTCTTTTTCTCACCTTCGCTCCGTCGTCGACGGCGCCTCTTCTTCGGCTGGGCGGGTGCTGGTATAGGGGCTTCGATCTTCTCTTCCTCGGTCGACATGTCGTTTTCTGATGGCAATGGTAGGGTTTGGAGGGTCTGGAAAAAGGGTGGAATTGGGAGAGATGCAGGGATTACGTAGGGAGTGGTTGGGATTTTTCCGAAAGGAATTAGGATTGGCATTTAATTCATTCCTAATTAGGATCGAGTGCTATTAGATAAAAAATTAGGGAGAATTTGGAGTGGCGTTAATCGTGTTTACCGTAATTAATCGTGCTAATCACACGATTGGGATGGGAACATGGGAATGGGAATCCAACAAGGATTTGGAGTTCCCGCGGAAGAAAAGAGTGGAGATTCTATCTATGTATATTTAAGGGAGTAAGGTGAAGCTTTCACAATAATGAGTTTGAACTCATGTTGTCGTGTCAACACATTTTCACGGATCACTTGCAAACCACCAATTCTCGTTAAACTTCTTTTTCGGTTAGGATTCAAAAAAATATATATTCACAAAAATAAACAACCATAGGGGTGGTTATTAAGCTGATTATTTTTTAAAATATATTTTCACAACATACAAAGTTTGAAATAAATTAACAAAAGAAACAAAGCTTAAAGACGGACATTCTATCAGCGGCCTATACTAGAAAAATGATACAATTGAAGTTTTCGGTAAACCCATTCTCTTCTTACTCCTTTTCCTGAGTAACCCTTTCTCTTCCAGCATCTGTATTTTTTGTTTCTTCCGTTCCTGTTCTTTCTCTTCAAACCCATCATCCAGCATCTGTATTTTTCGGAAAACCTGCACGTTCAAGGTATAATGCATAAGCAAACATTTCCGAAACCGAAAATGGACGTTGAAGACTAGTTTCTCGACAAGTTTTACTTAGCCCATAGCTGGTGTATGTATTTAAGTCGTTTCTTTCAACTGAAAAATGCAGTACCCTGGTAATATCAGCAAGTGCCTCCTTCTCCTTGCATTCAAAATCCTCCATTTGCTTCCCTACAACTTCTTCTATTTTCCTGACGAGGTAATCTCCCTTCTTAACAAAAAAAAAAGCAGCAGAAAGAAATACATCTTCCTCCCAGTTCTCAATAGTTTACCTTTGTGTTGGGTGTGACAGGAACGACGCCGATTGGCTGCTAATTATTAGCGCCAAAATTAAAATAAGTTAAAATAATGAAAACTAATTATTTAATAGCATTCATCTTCGCACCTAAATTTCGTGTTCAAATCTCCATTTTTATAATTTAAATGTAGATTGATTATGTATTGCTTGTCAAAAAAAGCAAAGAAAACAAATTGGTAGGAAGGATAAAAAGGAGCTAACTTTTTCTCCAAAAAAAAAAAAAAAAAGGAGCTAACTTTATTTTGTAATTTTGTCAATGAAACAGGTGCTACTTCCACAATTCACTTTTGAAATTTTCAGTGAAAGACACCTAACCTTTCAAAAAATTTCACATAACATGCCAAGTATCAAATTTAACAGTTTAAGCTATTTTATGCCTCATTATACAGGCCTCTATTAATTACATATGTGACATGCGCAACGATTACTTTTAGAAGGCAATCAAACCATATATTAGTCTGCTTTTAATTTTTGGCTGACACAAATTCTACAACTTAAGTTATCAGACCCTAAAGATTTAGAATAAACAGGTTAGCTTGTGTCAAATCGAAATTAGACGCAGCCTAATTATCTTTTGTAACTGAGTTTTATAATTGTTTTCGAAAGAGATACTTTTTTTGTTTCCACGTGGCATATTTCTATTAGATAAGTAATTTATTTTTTAATATATGTCAAACTAGAAGATGCTACTAAGATTATAAATTGGTTGTTTAAATTGTTAATATTTTATAAATGAGGTATTCATCAATTTCCTCCCTGAACTTGTGACCATTGGCCAATTTTCCCCCTCAACTTTAATTTTGGTCAATTTCCCCCCTTAACTCTCATAATTAGTCAATTTGCACCCTACTGTTAATTTTTTTTAATTTTCCATCTATTTTTTTTTTTCAATCAATCTAATAACTTCCAACAAAGTACTAAAATTAACATAAACTTACCTGCATAATATAGGGTAAAATTTACAAAAACGTAATACAATTAGTATGTGATATGGGTTGATTAAAAGAAAAAGTTATGAATCGAGTTTAAAGCATGTAGAAGAAGAAATAATAACAAAAAGAAATAATAATCTTAAACTCATGGATCATACCTATTTCAATAAAATAGGTTATTCTTAATAAGGAGTCAAAAATTATGAATTGACTAACCATTTTTGCACTAAAGCTCGATCTCCGCAATTTACTTGAACTTAGCTTTCACTTTTATAAAGAAAATTGTATTCACATACAAAAATGTACACATCAATCCATTTCGTTATCAATTTTGTATAGAAAAAATACTCTATACTAATTTATTATGACTAATAATATTATCTATGATAAATTGTAAAATTCTTAATTTTAATCTATTTATGATAGGAAAATGATTAACATACATCTTATTTGGTTTCTTACACACACTTGTTTAATTATGATCAAATTAAAAAATTAACAGTAGGGTGTAAATTGACTAATTATGATAGTTGAGGGGGAAATTGGCCAAATTAAAGTTGAGGGGGAAATTGACTAATTATGAGAGTTGAGGGGGAAATTGGCCAAAATTAAAGTTGAGGGGGAAAATTGACCAATAGTCACAAGTTCAGAGAGGAAATTGATGAATACCTCTTTATAAATTTAGGCAGTAATGTGAAAATTTTAAATAAATAATGTGGTTATGAAAGTGACAAAATTTGTAATTAGCTCAATAAAATATAACAACTTTTATTTTGCACCACAAACTGTACACATTGATCAGCATATATCAGGCAAATCTGTAGGAAAACAAGAGCTCCAGAGAAGCGAGAGAGAGAGATGGAGTCGCCGTTCAAGGCTGATGCGGTCAAAGGGAAGGTGGCTCTTATAACCGGAGGCGGGTCAGGAATCGGGTTCGAAATATCGACCCAGTTCGGCAAGCATGGAGCATCCATTGCCATCATGGGCCGCCGGAAGCAAGTGCTGGACTCTGCCGTCTCCGAGCTTCGCTCTCTTGGAATTCAGGTACCTTCTCTTTTTTCAAGCTCTTTTCTTTTCTGAGGTCTGTTTGGTTGCTAGGAAAATTGAGGAAAATGGAATTTGATATGATAATGTTTGTTTTCGTTTTGATCAGTGAACTATTTTGGCAGTTGGGTGATGAGAAAAGATAGGAAAGATATTGAATTTCTGACTATGCACTATCTTATGCTTTAATTCCCTAGCCGGGGCTTCTTTTTTTTTCTTTTTTTTGTTGGCGTCTCTGTTTTACTGAATTGTGGCCTTGTTTGGTTGCTGAGAAAATGAGGGAAATGAAATGGAATTTCTTTTCCAGAAAAGCATAGGAATTGTGGTTCTTCTTGGTTGATTGAAAAAGCGGGAGCATTTCGGAATTTCATTACGGATTTTCATTTATACTTTGTATGCGCATCTGGGTTTACTTTACCGGTCACTATCTCAACTAAAATGGGGTTATCGGGTGCCATTAAATTACGAGTGTTGAATTATGAATGCGTCCGTGGCCTTATTTTCATTGGATTGTTGACTTGTTGTATACTTTGAAGTTGAAAGGGTGTGTGCTTGTTTTAGTTACAAATAATATAGTGTGAATTGAAAGGTCAGCAATTTAACGAAAAGCAGAACCTGTGTTCACTTTGGGCAAAAAAATGAATGGTGATTCTGTTGGTAGAGCAATACAGGGCTGCATAATTGCGTTAGTGATTCTGTTAGTATTAGTCCATAAGTTCATTTCGTATCGGATTTCATTAATTTACTATGGTTGCACTTGCACCAACTTGTTCAGCAGTGTTAAATTCCAATATCCAGTAAGCCTCCTGAGGCATGCCTTGGCTGCTTTCAGGCATTTGTCTATATGACACTGATTTACTTGTGGCTTGCAAACGTAATATGTGATTTGGAATTCGTTGGTTATATAGGTCAAGATTTATTTATTTCGTATTTTTCCTTTGTTTCAGGCTGTTGGTTTTGTGGGGGATGTTCGTAAACAGGAAGATGCAAAACGAGTGGTGGAATCAACTTTCCAGCATTTTGGTAGGCTTGACATACTTGTGAATGCTGCAGCTGGCAATTTTCTTTCATCAGCAGAGGACCTGTCCCCTAATGGATTTCGAACAGGTTGAATGTTGTAACAATTTTTATCATATGTTTGCACATATGAATTTGTTCTAACACATGGTTATTTTTATTATTTTGTTCATTTTGGTATCAAATGAAATTCTTCTTATAAATGAGTGGGCTCAAACTTTTTTAGCCAATTATTGAGCACTAGTTTTGGTGAAAATGTAAGTACGAGGTTTTGCTCTAGCTTGGGATCTTAACGTTTTAAGTTTAACATGAAACTTTTGTAAATTTCGAAAATTTTAGTTTAACAGATAAAAGGATAAATAGAGACATGCTAGAAATCAAAAGAAAGCAAGAATGGGTGCATTCATAAACTTATTTCCCATTTTACGTTCTTAGGACTTAACCCAACAATCTCAGCCTTTGAACTCAATTGAAATTGGAGACGAGTAATAACAAACAAATGAGATACGTTGTTCGGCCAATAGTTGACTTTCTAAGGTGAATTCAAAGTTGCTGTACATATTGAGATCTTTCACTAGATTATCATTGTCCTTTACGTATTTATAGGTGCTTTGAGATTTTGGCCAAAAAACCATTGATTTCATCTGTTTCTTGCAGTTATGGATATTGATGCTGTTGGCACATTCACAATGTGCTACGAAGCACTCAAGTATCTTAAAAAAGGAGGTCCCGGAAGGGGCTCATCTGGTGGTGGAACAATATTGAACATCAGTGCTACTTTACATTATACAGCTGCTTGGTATCAAGTCCATGTATCAGCCGCCAAGGTTTGTTTGATAGGTTTTCAGTTATCATGTCTTCTTTTAGTGATAAACGTAGTTTAAAATGTTCCCGTTTCAACAGGCAGCTGTCGATGCCACTATGAGAAACTTGGCACTGGAGTGGGGAACTGACTATGACATTAGGGTCAATGGAATAGCACCGGGTCCCATTGGTGATACGCCCGGCATGAGTAAACTTGCACCAACAGAGATAAATAGCAAAGCTAGAGATAACATGCCTTTGTATAAACTAGGGGACAAATGGGATATTGCTATGGCCGCTCTCTACCTTACTTCAGATGCAGGTTGGATAACCTTCGCTTGTGCCATTTAATGTCATCATTTTTGTATAGTAACATGTGATTAACAATTGCATAACCGTAAACTTTCGTGCCCAAACCAGTTATGAAACAGTATGAAATACTGTCAATTATCAAAGTGCAAGAGTCCATCCTTGTTCCATAAGTATCTGGTTTCAGGACTATTTATGCGCATTGTCTTTTGATGCTTCAGCTTTTCAGTGTCATCCGGTCCTATTATCCTTTGAGTAGAATAAAGCATTCATTCGTAAGCTTTAGTCAGTGAAATACTAGAAAATGAAACCGAAAACATCGAATTGGTCATGACGCTCATGTCTACGGGTTTTGCTAGCCTTTCTCTTTTTACGTCATTCATTTCCCCTATCATTGGAAACTTATTTATCGATTTATTTTCTGAAAGGATTAGAAACTTATTTATCATTGTAAATTTTGCAGGTAAATTCATCAATGGAACTGTCATTGTGGTTGATGGGGGACTTTGGCTGAGCCGGCCTCGCCATCTGCCAAAAGAAGCAGTGAAACAGCTTTCCCGATCAGTAGAAAAGAGATCTAGAGATGCACCAGTAGGGGTTCCGAGCAGCAAGTTGTAAGGCATAGGATGAGTACATGGCTATTTTTACGGTTATTACCTTCAACGCTCTTGAAACTTAATTCGCTATATATAAGTATTCCAATAAAGGAATTTATTTCCATGAATTGTTAATAATTTTCATGTACTTGGATCGTTGAGGAATTTGGCACCAACAGGTTGCGAATCTTAATTCTTGATATATTCATCGGTGTACGAGAAAATTTAGGAACTATTTCATATATAATTTAGGCTCATAGCATGACAATAAATTTTGGTTGAGAAGTCTTACAAAAAATTGATCATATACTTGAGCCGGAAAAGAAAGAACAATCAAATACAAAATTGACATGAAGCACCAACTGAGCCTAGTTCTGTTTTTCTTCAATAATCTCCAACCGATCCTCATTTCGAAACACGACACCCTTCTTTTACATGCTGACTGCCCACAGCTTGCTTAGCGATCCTCAAGGATTGCCAATGACAGGTTATCATTGTCGGATTAGGTAACAACATCCAAAGCTCGGTAGATTACAGGTTTCAAGAGCTTCAACAAAGTCGGCTTTCAGGCAAAATGTCATCTTGATATGCAACATGCGACCAGTCATGTTCGCTGGAAATTGACTTGACCACAAGCTAAGGTTGATTCAAGAAAACACTCCAACAGATTCGTGGACATCCCGGCTGCTTGTTTTCAAGATTCCCATGCACCTGCGTTGAGCTGATGATTCCCGGCAATGTTTTAACATCTATGCAGTGGTGCAGGATATATGTCCAGTGGTTTATACCGCAACTGATCATTGTGTGGCAACGGACCATCCTAAAAATATAACCAAATAATAACACATGTAAGTTGGAATTCATTTCAAGAAACCGGTCTTCAAAAAAGCGCTTTGAAGGGAGGAAGAAGAGCAACACCGAGAAACAGATATCATAACAAAAGAATTCATCTAAAACCATCTATAAATTTAAAAGTTGAAACGGATATCAAACAATTCGACACTAGCAACTACTGAAATCAATACCTTTTCCAAGTCTATCTGAAACGGCTTCACAAAATCCTCAAACATCACAGGAGAAAGATCCTTAATTTTCTCTTCAACCTCCTATAAATTGGAACGCGAGATTGTGAGAAGACATATCTAACAAGTTTGGTGCAAGAATTTCATAAGATCAGTAAGTAATTTAATTGTTATCAAATCAACATTACGGTGTTCACAATTAAGAGAAATGTGTTCTATAACGTACCAAACCAGTAATCCTTGAGTTTTCTAATAGTTCCCTTGTAATCATGTCCAATATGTGCCTATTGTTTCTCAAACCATTCATTGCGAGTTCTTCTGTTTCTTCAATGTACTGCAACGAATACCAAATACACACCAAAAGCAGTTTTCAACGAAATACATGAGGCCATTAACATTTGACAGGACCACTAACATTAAGTAGTATCCTTTTTTGGATAGCCTTAGAAATGATAAAAATGAGAAGCAAATTAAATTACCCTTGTCAATTCTCGAGTAAATAGCTCAGACACTTCAAGCGTCATATTGGCCGGAATCACATGGGGGTCATCCCACTAACATCGTGAACAAAGATAAGAAGAATTAGTTGATCAAGATTATCAGATAAATAAAAAGATTAAGGTTTGCAGCATTTTTTTTCCCTTTATATGGATATTTGCGAGTTTGGAGAAACAAGAGTACCCTGTATCTGATCAACTCGCCATCTGGACTATCTGGTCGATCCACAAGTCCAACTCTCTTGGTTAAAGATGTAAGCCCCAACCTTGAATTTTGAGGGCTGATTACCATCTCTCGAGCAATCTGAAGACAAGACTTAAATGAGGAAAGGGATAATACTAAATTGCGTATTAACTACTGCTAAATGTGGCCTATATAAACTAGAAACCATTCGTGAAAGTATTCGGAAGACAACATTTTAAGACAAATCTCATGAAAAACTCATCTTGCCTATGAGTATGAGGCTTTTGACGCATTGTGCAATTAAGCAAGGAATGCTATTCTGTTCATCAAAAGGATTACAGCATGTAAAGAGACAAGCTGTGTTTGACAGTACTTCCAAGAGGATTACTTGAATGCAAATCCCTTTTATTCATTTACGCCTTGAAAAACTACGGTTCACTGGTCAATGACTTTGCTTTGCTAAATTTAAAGAGGGAAAGGGAGAAAGGAAAGGAGCTAATTGCACTTTCAATGCCTTAAATACATGTACACGCCTCAGGTACACGATAACTTTAAAGCAAAGAATGCTAAATGACATTTGATTCATATAACTTGTGCAAATTGCACTTTATATCTCTTGCAGAGAAGTAATTCCATAAATTTATATCACGAAAGTAGTACCTTTGTTATCTTCTCCAAATCATCTCTTCCTCCATCAGTTATGTCATCACCAAACACAACACGCTCAGCACAACGCCCACCATGAGCTACCACCATTTGCATCATCATGTAGCCAAAGGTCGTATAACCTTGGTCTACCATATCTTCTCGGGGGAAAAACACAGACATTGCAGTTTCCTGTTCATGTTGCAAATAAACCTCGTCAAAGAGCCATTCCCACAGAATTTCAATAGCATACGATTTTTATTAATACCAGAATTTGTACCTTTCCACCAGGCAGAAGCTGAGAAAATGCATGCCAATCAAATTGAGGAAACAGATGAGCCAACACTACGTGACCAGCTTCATGAACAGCTAGCAGTTTCTTCTTTTCCAAAGACACCTATGATATAATTATATAAACTCAGTGACCAAATAAACATTATACGGCACTTATCACTGCCGAGGAAACCGCTAAAGAACAATCAACGCAGACATACACTTTGTTCGCATTTTCGCTGCTCTTCTTCAGTAAGAAGTACACCCATACCCTCAAGCAATTGTTTATCTAACACATCAACAATGTCTTCCTGGTAGATCTTTGAACGCCCTTTCCTCACCTGAAAAATGAAGGGTAGAAAACAACATGCAAATAAACTTGAGAGCTGTACAGATACACTAGATTGCAAATATGCATGAGAAGCTTTCTTTTCAAAATAATAAATACATATTTTATTCAAAAGCATACTCATAATCTATTCAAAACTTAAATATCATATGAAACATCAGTTAAATCATTTTTTATTTAGATTCCAGTAAACACTCACACCACTTCACCAAATATAACTATTCACCAAGAACAGTCATGAAAAAAGTCACCATCATTACACTGGATTTGTTGTATTCTCACTGATAGCTTAATAATACAACAGTACATGTATAGGTACCGATTAATAAACATGGTTCACACCTTGGAGCAACCAATGCCACTATAATTACCGGTTCAATTTCCTCACCATCAATATCTTGCACAACTCCTATTTCAAGGGAACAGTAATACAAACAAAAAGTTTACTTAAGCTAAACTTTCGGTGTTTTTATGTTTTACTTACTGACATGATTGCTGCTTCATTGACAAGATTCCGAATATCTGCCCCAGAAAAACCAACAGTGCGGAAGACAAGCTGAAGTGGAAGAAAAAGGAAGCCCAAAACCAAATCAGATTGTCATCCATACTATATAAACAGCCACCAATTACCAAAATAAATAGCACCCAACCTAGAGATCACACTTACTTTTCCAAAGTCTACATCTTCTGCAAGTTGCTTTCCAGCACTGTGCACACCAAAAATTTGCACTCGTTGCTTTGCATCAGGCAAACCAATATACAGTCGACGGTCAATACGCCCAGGTCGAACAAATTCAAGGTCTAACTCATCTGGCCTATTCGTAGCACAGATGAATATCACAGATTGTCTAAGAGAGAACCGATCAACACCAGTTTTTTCCTTCCTAGACATGAACACATACTGAACATTAAAATTCATTATACAAGGAAAATGAGAAGCATGTAGCTTTTGCTCAATTAATATACTTACTCCCCATCAAGCTGTGCAATCAAAGCCTCAAATGTTGCTCTCCTTCGAGGATCCAATCTTGCATGCCTTCCGGCAATAGCATCTATTTCATCCACAAATACAAAAGAAGGAGCCTGAACGAAGGATAGTAAATTACAATGTTTTGTATTAGTGTTCTCAGAGAAAATAAAAGCACAATATCCAGACTGCAAAAACTCCACAATGTTTTGCATTAGTGTTTTCAGTGAAAATTAAACATTAATTTCATCATCTGTGTCAGCACAATTGCTCCAAAACATTATGACTCACAGATTTGTGACAAACACAAATACTTTGTGAATGATCTCCTAAAAGAAATGTCATTGTGCTAATCTGTGATATTACATCTGTAAATTAGAAAGAGAAGGATGCTTACATTTCTCCTTGCAATCGAAAACATCTCATTAATTCTTGCAGCACCACTTTTTTCACTATCTGTGAACTCAGCACCCGAAGCAAAAACAAATGGCATTCCACTTTCCTTGGCTAATGTCCTCGCAAAAAGTGTTTTGCCAGTTCCAGGAGGTCCAGAGAGAAGAACACCCTGTTAGGAATGATCATCAACGAACTTTTTACTTTCTATTGTAAGATTTGCAATATTTCAGGCAAAAGTCCAGCATAGCTGTCTTTATCTTTCATGAAACAAACTTGACTTACCCGGACAAACTTGACTTCTCTTTCATAGTATTGCATTGGATTTCCCATATAAACCATCAGCTCGTCAAGAAGATCCCAAACATCACCTCCTAACACAACTTCCTTGGACATTGATTTTGTTTCCCCCACATCTCCAACTGGCTGAAGGAGTATGAGGTGCATTGAGAACTCAATAATCCAGATAATAAGAAGATAAAACGAGACAAAATATTTGGAAATTTACCAGGATAAAATTTTCCGCATAAGCCATGTCAAAAAGTTGATTATACTTTTTGTAAAGGAAACGCTTAGAAGTGATGTGCAGAAGCATCACAGACTCGCGTATAAGCCAGAGAATAAGTATCCCAGGCACCAATGCAATTAGAACTTTCATAAAGTAGTGGATCTGGCGCTTTTGAAGAAGATCAACTTCAACTCCAGAACTTGAGATAATCTCAAACAAGTAAGGGTCTAGGGGGATATCAACCTACCATAAAAGGAAAAACACTAAGCCTTCATAAGTCTAGATAAATGAGGGTGGCTATGAAAAAAATTTGGTAAACTTACAACATATTCTAATGGAAAACCTTCTTTCATGGTAACATATATCCTTTTTAGGTCCTCAGTAAATACAACAGCAGCTACCTGTCCAAAAGGAATACAGCATCAGAAACTGCCTACCTAACCCTTGGCTCACAATGTTGGAAAAAATTCCTTGAGATATCGATTAAAAAGGAGAGAAAAACAAATAACTAAAACAGGTTAGAGCAAATTGTTACCTCAGAGCAATCAAGCTTCTGAAGAAAGTACGTATATGGAAGTCTAGGACGATATAGCCACCATCTTTTAGCTATCCATAATGCCCTGGTTCCCTGTGTCTCTGTTACCTTTTCCACCACATCTTTGCGAAGACTGTTTTCAACCTCTTTCATGTCAAATTCAACTACATACTTAGATTTTGCAGAGTCCAACTGCTCAGCTAACTTTTCCTTCTGAAGGATCACGTTCCATTTTTGAAGTCTTTCACGCCATGTTCCACTATCTTCTTGAACTTGACCTGCAAAGCAAACACCAAAAAGAATTAGCCAGAGTCCAATACAACTATCATAACTAACTTTACATGATATTTAACAATAACAATCGGTTAGTTGCAGTTATGTTTGTAATCTCTAGAATTCAGTGTGGACTGACAGTACACATACGCCCAGACATCAAATCGCACAATTCTGCTCACTTAAAGGGGTTTCAGACCAAATAATCAATGAAGATAAAACATTTTTTATACCAAATTTTCTATGCTAAATTTGTAATGAACACCAACTCAAAATACTTTAAATAAATTCCAAACAGACACTGACCAGAAATTCCCAAGTCTTCCTCCAGTTCCTTCTTCTCCTCTGGATTTAATTTCACATCACTGTCAATAATTTGTTTCACATTGTCCTGAGGCAGCTGTGGATCATGATCCCATGCATCCTCTCCAACATAAGAACTATCATGAACAAGTGTTCCATCAGGTCCTTCAACAAACTTCTTCATCTTCAAGCCTTTGGGTGTCATCTTCCTCCACATGCCTTTCTTAAACCTACAGCATAACAGAGGACCATGATTATTGAAAGCAAAAAGGATCCCCTTAAGCGTCTTTATCTTTATTCCTCGTACTCTGCTGTTTTTGTTTATGACCTATCTATGTCATGTCTTAATCTTTAAATCATAAATGTGATGTATTCAACATGAACTAAAGGATAGATACACACAAAAATAACTTACCTTCTAACATTGATTGGAGATGGTTCAGGAATCACTGCCTCCATATAAGCCTCTGTCAACTCTTTTCTTTGACGATTTTGTAGAGGAGCTCGAATTACTATATATATTCTTTGACAAGAAACTAAGGTAATAAAAACATAGAAAATCAAAGCAGCAACTCTTTTAGATTCCCATGTCTTGAGATCCTGAAAATAACAAATGAAGAGACCATACCATTATGTATTAAAAATAAAAGAATTTGACTGCATCATTACAAAAGTTTATCAAGAGATGGTGTGTTAGCGACTTATAAATATTAAGTATCACCCTTTTTCTGGTGAAATAAGTATCACTTTTTCAATGATATAAAAATGATAAAAACTACCTAAGCTATAGAATCGCCGTTTTCTACCTTACCAATTATTTCAATCGCTTGTAACATTATTGAAATATTTTGATCATCCATTCATCCCTTAGCATCTATGTATTTTCTATTCACACGTGAGCAGGACATTTTGGAACTATCTTATACATCAAATTATGGAAACTTTCTACATCAAATTATCTGCTGTTTTCAAACAAGAGGCATTCTATTGTATACTTCGCACTCCACAAACTATTTCAAAAGGATCGACTTTCGTGCCATATGAATGTCATGGTGTATGTGCTTGAAGAGTTACAAGTGTTGATACAAATGCTAACATTTCCACTGAATTGAAATTAATAATCTCTATTCACCTAATTCAAAGTAAAATTCAATGCCCGCCGCTACTTAATCAAAACAAAATACTCAACTTTGCAGCTTATTACCTGTTCTACTTTCTCTGCAACCAAACAGAAATTAAAATTGAATCTAATTGTCTTACCTTCCAAAGTTCCCACCGATTCCAGCTGACGAACTCCGGCAGCAACTCAGTCCTAAACCGCTCCAACTCAATCCTACCCTTCTTTAACCCGTCCCCAACTCGCCCAACGTACTCACCTACCTTCACATTAGCTTCCTTCAAATCAAACCCAGTTTCCTTCTTCACTGACTCACCAAAATCCGACCAAAACCGCTCCGAACCGCGGCGTATGGACCGAGTCAGCCTCGGCCCAGAAAACCCATCAGACCCATTTGAATTTGTAGACGCCGTAGCTCGAAAAGTTGGTTTTTGCCGGGAAATTTTGGGTCTGTGCTTGGTGGGCAGGTTGAAAAGAAGGGGTCTTGGATACGTGTGACTGAATGGGGTCGAAGAAACGAGAAGTGGGTTCGATTTGAATGTGATTTGAAGGTCCATTTTTTGGTGGAGACTAGGGAATTACAGAGATTGCATAGAGAAAGAACTTGAATTTGTGGGAGCTCGACTGCTTTCAGTTTTTGAGTAGTTGAAGTTGAACAGAGCAGTGACTGCTCCAGTTTTTTTGAGGTTTTGGGGTTTATCCGTTATGCTCTATGTTCTAAAACCTTTGAACAAAGGTTCACCCTTCAATGCCCCACGTTTTGTTCACCCTTCAATACACCTCATATATACTTTTTAAATCAAAATTTATCTTAATACACCCCACATGTTTTCCAATGCTACTCTCACACCCCACATGCTATATATACACCCCATGCGCTCTACTTAAATCCCACGTCAATACGAAGAACGAACAAAAGGCGATGAACAAGCAAAGAGTCAAGTATGAAACAAAAAATTTCCCTTATTCTCTATTCAATTTATAACATTGTCATCTGGTGGAGTTAAATAGCCCATACCTTGCGCTAATCTATTCTTTGATAATTGGATTGCCTATAAGATTGTATTGTTCCTTCTCTGTCCGAATATATATGAATTCACATGCACAACTGTTTGGCATTCTATCATGGTCAAAGCCAAATTTGTGAACACATTGCATTTTATTATATCAGTTTGTTCTTCTAGGTTGCACATGCAAAGTAAAAAAATGTATTGATGGCTTTAAACTGACCAGTTTCCTTTTCCTTTCTTCAATTCCAAAATTTCTCTTATCAGATAATCAAGCAAATTAAAGATCTGTAGAATGAGGATGAAAAATAATCTTTTTTCACGTTTTGTGCTTTTAGTAGTTAGGATCTTGTTCTACAATGAAGGACGTGGGTGACTTTGAGAGTTTGAAGAAAAGCAATCTTAGAATACAAGTCTAAATTAATTTGGGGTGTATTTAGAAAAAAAAATTTTATTTTTTATTTTATTAGGCCTAAATAGTCATTTTATGTTGGGTATATAAGCCACTTAACAATAAACTTTTATGTGGGGTGTTAATAAAAAAATCCTAAAAAAAATTGGATTACGACTTAAATTTACCAAGATGATATAAATGATTTCATTGGCACGAGACATTATATGGTTGTAAACTCAATGAACATCTAGGATAAAAATAAAAAATAAAATTGAATTACAACTTAAATTTACCAAGATTGATATAAATTATTTCATTGGCACGAAATGTCACATGGTTGTAAACTAGTATAATGTAAGTTGTTTTTGTCGAACTCAAGTGCAGCCGAAATACTTGAACATTCAGCCCCTTGAGAAAATATTTTAGAGCAATGCTTGGCTCATCAAGATTGAGGAGTTCCTCCTCGATTTACAAAACTTCGTATTTATAATTGAAATCATTCATATTATAAATATTTATGTAAAAATCATCTTTACAAAATACCAATTAAATTCGAGATTGTTTAGCCAATTTATTGTAACTAATAAATAAATGCCTCTTAATGTTTTTACCGTATATGTCTATCTGTTTGTATACAGTTCGCTGACTAAACAAGCTCATATTTTACTACTACTTTCGATCAATGATCTTTAAAAAGTGATTTATAACATGAACGATTTTTATTATAAGTATAAAGTTTCGTAAATCAACCTAAAATTGAGGAAGAACTTATCCTCATCCATTGAAGAACCAAGTTAATTCTTAACATTTTAACTGCTTAACCTACAAACCTCAAGTTCTAGAGAATGAATCACCTCTCAAATCTTTCTTCTCTTTTCATCGAATAAAATAAAATAAAAGATACTCATCTATATATAACGCCAACAATAAAGGTGAATAGTATTTTTTGGTGTCATGGGATTCAACAAAAAAAATTGGACAAAAATGCCCCCAAAACAAAAAACTTCAAAAGGCATCCCAAAATAATGCATCAAATATGGCAAGGGTATTTTCGTCATTTTAATAGTATTTTTTTAATAATTAATTTTTTTGTGGTTTGTTTGTTTGTTTGTTTGTTTGTTTGTTTGTTTTTTGTTTTTTTTGTTTTTTTTTAAATTAGTACCTCACAATAGGCTAGCAATAATGTGATTCAATTTCTCTATTTTTAACAAGGTTCTAAAAAACGCTAGGCGCTAGTCGGACGGTGAGCTAGCGCCTAGGCGGCCTAGGTGGATTTAGGTTAATTTCTTGTATATCTTGTAAATAAATGCATATTGACACATAAAAAATTATACTTGTATGAAATTCATGGATAAGATAATAAAATAATTATAAAATACAAAAAGAGTATCCAAGAAGTCTAAAATTTAAAAACACATTAAGCATATATAACATATAACTTAAAACATTTTGAATGATTATATCTATTTTTTTAAAATAAAAGTAAAAATCTGATGTAGTGGGCTGGGTGGTTAATAATAAAACTACTAGGAAGTCATGCCGGTTATCCTATCCCTTAACAAAACCACGCCCATTGGTATAATCCTCTCTCTTTTATTTATGATTTTATTAGTGTCTTGGTTTGAGCATTGGAGCCAAAACTTTTATTTAAGATTTAATCTGGGTTGGTGACACTTTAAACTTTGGAGCATCAAAACCGGTTAGAGTATGCATCCTTCCCATTTCATATCAACCGGTCCCGTCTCTCTCTCACCTCTCTCTCACATCTTTTATCTCTCTCTCTGACACACACACCCCATCTTTCCTTGCACTTTCCACTCCCTCACGTCACTCTCTCCCTCTCTCTCTAAACCTACACACTCAACCACCAATTCTTATCATCACTCACACATCACCATCATTTTTTATTTTGAAAACCGGTTCTCTCTTCTCTCTCTCTCTTTCCTTTCGAACTCTCTGCCTTCTTTCTAAACCACCATAGCCAAAGAGAGCTACAGGCACCATCACCACAAATTCCAATTAAATCTAGACCCCAAACCACCAAATACAAGACCTGCACAACCTGGGGATCCCTATGGTACCTTTGCATGTTAAATTATGTGATGGAAAGTAGGAGAATCCAAGCATGGGTTCTCGATGAGAGTTGCTCTAAAGGAATCGATCTACAACCTTTGAAAATTGAGCTTCTGGCGTGGAGCTCCGGCGAGGGACTCGTCGAACTTGGGGTCCCATGAGCTCGAATTAGTCCCGTTCGAAACTCAGGTAGCTTAACCCATACTCTGCATGTTAATTTCAAGTTTAAATTCGAGTTTGCGATTTTGGGTTTCTGTTTGGAATTTCTTCTCAGGAAACCATTTCACTCTGCCTAGACCGCCCAGGCCGCCTAAGAGCGCCTAGGCGGGCGCCTAACAGCTCCTTGATTTTTCTTAACGATTCAGACCTAATCGCCTCGGCACACCTCCGCCCAGCGCCTAGGCTGATTTTTAGAACACTGATTTTTAAACATGTTCAAAACATCTTAAGAGGTGTGTAATGCCGGTTATAAAAAAGGTCATTCGCACGTGGATAATAATCTGATTAAATTAGTTATCAAATGATTGTTTTTTTTAACAAACGATATTATTTACACTAAAGAGAGGGAGAGGGGGTGGGCTTAGCCTCACAATGGGCTAGCAATAATGTGATTCAATCAGTTGTTTATTAAATATTATTTTCTCTATTTTTAAATACGTTCAAAACATCTTAAGAGGCGTGTAATGCTAGTTATAAAAAAAGTCTTTCGCACGCGGATAATAATGTGATTAAATTAGTTGTCAAATGATTTTTTTTTAAACAATATTATCTACACTAAGAGGGAGGGGATGAACTTAGCCTCACAATGGGCTAGCAATAATATGATTCAATCAATTGTTTATTAAATATTATTTTCTCTATTCTTAATGTAAATTCTATAGAGACCGATTTTATTATGTGAATTCAGCTGCTTTAATTGGTTTATGAGAGGTTTCTTCTAGCATAATCTAAGATTATTCATTTACTTTAAATATTTGACTTTCCTTTTGTCAATTTACGCATATAAATACATTTAAAACGTGTAAGTCGCGCGTAGTACGCCATGATTCAAAAAATGTCTTCTGCACACGCGTGAGCGCGTGCATGAAGGCTAGTCTATATATAAAGCCAACAATAAAGGTGAATAGAGCTTTTTGGTGTCATGGGCTTCAACAAAAGAAAAGGACAAAAATGCCCCCAAAACAAAAAACTTCAAAGGCATCCCAAAATAATGCATCAAATATGGCGAGGGCATTTTCGTCATTTTAATAGTATTTTTTTAATAATTAAATTTTTTGTGGTTTGTTTGTTTGTTTGTTTTTTTTTTTTTTTTTTTTTTTTTTAAAGAAAATTAGTACCTCACAATAGGCTAACAATAATGTGATTCAATTTATCTATTTTTAAACACGTTCAAAACATATTAAGAGGCGTATAATGCAGGTTATAAAAAAGGTCATTCGCACATGGATAATAATGTGATTAAATTAGTTATTAAATGATTGTTTTTTTTAACAAACCATATTATCTACACTAAAGAGAGGGAGAGGGGGTGGGCTTAGCCTCACAATGGGCTAGCAATAATGTGAATCAATCAGTTGTTTATTAAATGTTATTTTCTTTTTAATAATTAATTATTTTGTGGTTTTTCTTTTTAAAAAAAAAAAATTAGTACCTCACAATAGGCTAGCAATAATGTGATTCAATTTATCTATTTTTAAACACGTTCAAAACATCTTAAGAGGTGTGTAATGCCGGTTATAAGAAAGATTATTCGCACGCGGAGAATAATGTCATTAAATAAGTTGTCAAATGATTGTTTTTTTTATGTAACAAACTATATTATCTACACTAAGGGGAGATGGTAGACTTAGCCTCACAATGGGCTAGCAATAATGTGATTCGATCAGTTGTTTATTAAATATTATTTTCTCTATTTTTAAACACGTTCAAAACATCTTAAGAAGCGTGTAATGCCGGTTATAAAAAAAGTCTTTCGCACGCAGAAAATAGTGTGATTAAATTAATTGTCAAATGATTTTTTTTTAAACAAACGATATTATCTACACTAAGGGGGGTGGGTGAGTGACACACCCCGTCCCGAAGGAGGGCGTGCTGGCCGTCACGTGAGAGTGACGTAACCATTTACACAGTTCGGAAGCTTAAAAAAATACAATTGTGAATTCTGTCAGAACATCGTTGGATTCCTCGTGGCCACCAAAGCTCTGCTCTAACTCGAACCTGGAGGGGCGCAAAACAAAATTGAGTGGGTCAGTAAAACAAGTCTTTTCAAAACTTTCCTTTATCAACATATATATATCCCCTCACAGTTAAATCTGTATACTTTCCCAGAAAATAGCAACTGACACACCCCGTCCCGAAGGAGGGCGTGCTGGCCGTCACGTGAGAGTGACGTAACCATTTGCACAGTTCGGAAGCTTTAAAATACCATTGTGAATTCTGTCAGAATACCGTTGGATTCCTCGTGGCCACCAAAGCTCTGCTCTAACTCGAACCTGGAGGGGCGCAAAACAAGGTGAGTGGGTCAGTAAAATAAGTCTTTCAAAATCTTTCCTTTATCAACATATATATATCCCCTCACTGTAAAATCTGTATACTTTCTCAGAAAATAGCATATATAAATATATATAGCTTCGGAAATCTCAACACCCTTATTCATCATTTTCATAGAAATATGCCATGCCATGAGCCAAAAACATAATATGGATGCATCAACAATAATCAGGTGAAATAATAAATCAACCGGAGACCCTGCAGTGGTCCTGTACGGCTGATTCTAGAGCTCATTATCCAATCCAGCCGGAGTCACCAACTGTGACCTGTACGGCCCTGCCGGAGTCGCCAACTGCGACCTGTACGGCACTACGCTGCACATGAGTCGGAACTACCTATAGTAGTCTGTACGACTCGGATGGTGTAATAATACGCTCTAGTGCTTATCTCATCAATTATCTGTGCACATAATCTAAGGTCACCTACTAGTCGGAACCGTCTCTAAGGTCTGTACGACTAGCATGTCGGAACCACCTCCAGTGGTCTGTACGACTAGCATCTACTTGGATCCAAGGTGAGCGTGTGATGCGGGTGAATAACATAAGCACTAACACCAGGGGTGCAGGTTATGAGCTATCAACATAAATCTCATCAAACAATTCAATGCACCAAATGTAACTCACCTGATACTCACCTGTGCGTCCGCAGCACCAATTCACATATATGCATCATATAAATATCAATTCACATATCTCATATAATTTCTATGCATGGCATTTCAAATCACATGATTCATATAAATCTATGCATGGCATTTCAAAATATACTTTCATTCAAAAATCGATTTCTGGGAAAACGTTAAGTATATATATATACTGAAATAAACTGCCCACTCACAGTTATATCGAAGGGTCATAACCCCTTAGCCTTTCTCGACTGTGCTCGTCTTCCGCATAAGCCTCGCCTATATGAGAAGTAACCGAAATAACGTTAATTAATGCGCATAAACGACAATTACAAATAACTTCTCATACGTAGCTCAATTTTGGCATATGAATATACCAACGAGACCTACATGACGTCACGAGCGTCGTGATATTTTTAAAATAATTTAACTGTAGCTCACGCGCCCCCACGCGCCTGAAAAGGTACTGTGAAACGCGCCCCCACGCGCATGGCACGCGCGTGACGGCCAGCACGCCCTCCTTCGGGACGGGTTGTGTCAGTGAGCTTGGCCTCACAATGGTTAGCAATAATGTGATTCAATCAATTATTTATTAAATATTATTTTCTCTATTCTTAATGTAAATTCTATAGAGACCGATTTTATTATGTGAATTCAGCTACTTTAATTAGTTTATGAGATGTTACTTCTTATATTTAAAATGTGTAACTCACGTTGGTGTCACCAAGCTTCAACAAAAAAATTTGGACAAAATGCCCCCAAGACAAAAAAATTCAAAGGCATCCCAAAATAATGCATCAAATAAGGTAGAGGCATTTTCGTCATTTTAACAGTATTTTTTTAATAATTAATTTTTTGGTGCTGTTTTTTTTTTTTTTTTTTTATTTTAATTTTTTAATTTTTTTTTAATTTTATAATTATTGCTTTTTTTAATTTTATAAGTAGTACCTCACAATAGGCTAACAATAATGTGATTCAATTCCTCTATTTTTAAACATGTTCAAAATATTTTAAGAGGCGTGTAATGCCGGTTATAAAAAAAGTCTTTCACACGCGGATAATAATGTGATTAAATAAGTTGTCAAATGATTGATTTTTTTTTTTTTTTGTAACAAACGATATTATCTACATTAAGGGGAAGGGGTGGACTTAACCTCACAATGGGCTAGCAATAATGTGATCCGATCAGTTGTCGATTTTATTATGTGAATTCAACTACTTTAATTGGTTTATAAGAGGTTACTTCTAGCATGATCTAAAATGATTCATTTACTTCAAATATTTGACTTTCTTTTTGTCAATTTACGCATATAAATACATTTAAAACGTGTAAGCCGCGCGTAGCACGTCGTGATTCAAAAAATGTCTTCTGTACGCACGTAGCGCGTGCATAAAGGCTAGTAAGACATAATTTTAGCAGAAAAACTAAAAAAATCAAAAGAGAATACGGAATTCACCTCTCAACTCAAATTACTATCCTTTCCAAGCAGAAATAGCGAGGCAATGATTATGTCAACGAAGTAGCAAATCTACCATGTGACACGCTTGAAGCAACCCATCGGTCCCATCCCATTCCAACTGGCGTTTTTCTATATATAAATTTCCACTTGTGCTGATATAACAAGTTTGTCATCCATTACCATATAAAGCTCAACAGTAAAAGCCATAAGCACTTCCAAAAGGTCCCAAAAGCCACCCACTTCCTTCATAGGATATGCAGGGAATTAAAAAGGTTGCCACTAAAACCCTAGATGCATGTGTAGACATATATACTAGTTGTTACTTATGTTTCAAGTTTAATTAGGTTGGAAGCAAAATACCAACTGGTGAAAGCAAATACCAATTGCTTTTCTTAGAAGCGAAACAATAACAAGGAATTGTTTGTGCAACTTCTGCTGTACCTCTACAGTTAATAAGTTGAGACATCTATTTTTTACTATTTCATATGAAGTTATGCTTGTTTTAAGATCACTCCAAAAGATGACGTTGAAGAAGCCATTAGAATTCGTTCACAATGCTAACTTTGTTATAGAAAAAAAATTTGAGTAGATATAATACATGAATCATTTGAGTCACTTAATCTAGTTGGATAACTTAAGATATTAGATGGGTGAAGTGGTCAAACTCAATCAAAGTACACATGAACGGCCTGCAATAGTTAGGATAAATGGTCACAAAAAAGCTGCGTTAGTCTCTCATTGTAAAGTTAGTGATGGTACAAAAGTGTAGATACATTTGTGCTTAGCGGTGGCTAAAGTGGAAGGAAGCAAAGTATTCGAACTTGGTGAGGAAGAACGTTGCAAGTCTATAGTTTGAACAAGATACTGTAATTATACGTGATCTCATGACCTATCATTCAAGTTTAAAACATGTCTTAGTATAAAACATTACAAATGAATATATGAGGCATTTCACTTTTCCATACATGAGTGACGTATGACTCATTACCACTTATGATCACCACATAATCTCTCAACTTTCATGCTCGATACTTAATTTTTTTTTTCTTTTTACAATAACTCTGTTAAGCTCATTGCTAGATGAGTAATGATAATAAGACCATATTTAGCACCATATGTGAACCACCACTGTAATATGAAGATTAAAAATAACTAAAAACACTTCTTATTATATTTGGTAGAAAAAATTAAAAGTACTTTTCGATAAAAAATGCACTTGAAATAATTTATGAAAAAAACACATGTTGTGTGCTTATTTCAATAAACACTTCAAGTACTGTTTCAAAAAGTATTAAAAATGTTTCTCAGCACAAATGCTTTTTAAAATAGCAGTTTCAAACTAGGTTATATGAAAATATATAATGGAATGTCATTACTTTGCATTGAAAATTAATTTTTTTTTATTACCTTGCATTGAAAATTATTGATTTGGTAACGAAAAATGATACTTAATTCTAATTTTATAAAAAGCTAAAAAACTAATAAACAAAGGCAGGGGCCAGACCCGAAGCATTGGGGTGCGATAAAACAGCCAAGACCTGCTTGGTATTTCTCTCCAGCTGAACTCCTCTTGACTTGAGCTGTTTCTTGCTCCAAGCTCTCTCTCTCTCTCCCCTCCTTACTTTCTTTCAAAACTCACACATTATTTCTGTAAATTTTTCTGTTTTTTAGCTTTTGGTTGCTGTTACGATCTACCAAATACACCACTACATTTTCGGTTTTCTCCCCTACTGCTGTCTGCGTCCGCCATTAAAATACACAAAGAAAGAGGAAAAAAGAAGACAAATTTCGCAAATTCGAGAGAAGCCCAGTATTTTCTTCGCCCTCTTGTTCTTGAACCCCCGACCCAATAGATCCGCCATGCTCAGCCTGCGGCCTCGCCGCGATTCCACTCCGTATACTACCAAATGGCAGAACAAGGTAATGTGTCTCACTCTCGGTCTTTGTTTTATCTACGCTTTTGTTTATTTGGGTTAAAAGATTCCAAGAATTATAATTTAGAAAATGCAGTTAATTGTATTGTTTTTTTGAGTATGTAGTTTACTGGCAAAGCAATGTAATGTGGGTTTATGTTTGTATGAGTTTGATTTTTGAGGGTAAGACTTAAAAATGGCTACTTTTTTATTGTTTGGTGAATGGGGTTTTTGTAGTTTGAGGAGAATTTGGAGCAGTGGCCACATCTGAAGGAGTTGGTGCAGTGCTATACAACTGACTGGGTGAAGGATGACAACAAGTATGGTTACTACGAGAGTGTTGGACCGCCCTCATTCCAGAACCAGATTTATGAGGGTCCTGACACTGACATTGAAACCGGTATACAGCACCCTTCTTTTGGTCTTTTAGTCTTTCGCTTACTTGAGCATGCTGAAATGGGGTTGCATTTGGGTTTTTGTATCAGAAGGGTTTTAAGTTTTTAGATTATATCTATGGAAACTTTCCTAATTGGACACCATGCTCCCTTTTCGTTAAATGGTTGAAACCCTTTTTGCAAAAGTATAGAATTGGTTTAAATTTGTACATTACCAATATATGGTTGAAGCCCATTTTCCTAGAGTGCTTAAGTAATGATGAAAGTTTGATTCTTTGTCCTGTATTTCTTATTTTATCTACCTGGTTCTAAAGGCAATATTAAGTTAAAACCGTAGAATTCTTCTAATTTGGTTTTTTGGCATAGGATATATAGTTTTGTGAAAAATTTAAAGGTAGTGAAAGATTTAGGGAGTACATGTTCTGAATTTGTCCTGCCTGGAGTGGGTGTCAGTCTAGCACAAGAGTGGTGTAATCCAAGTATTAGAACTGATTATTTGATCGGCTGCCTGTTAGATGCTAAGTGTTTGAGAATAACAAGTTAAATTGCAGTAGATTTGAGGGAACCCTACTGAACTGTTTTTTTGTCATCTACTACTTGGTAGAGTTCTTGATATATATTGAATCTATTTGCAGAGATTCATCTTGCAAGTGCAAGGCGAACCAAGGTGGAAGATACTACTGATGATGATGTCCCCAGTACCTCGGGAAGACAATTCACAGAGGCTACTGTATCCGATTCAGTACAGTCCAATGATCCAAAGGTTGTACTGGTTTGAGGATAGGCTTATACATTCAACATAAGTTTAACTTTGTTCAGTACCTTGCTTTTTTAATCAATGACCCACCTGCCCCTTTTAGTGTTAATTCTCTTAAATGTGGTACTGTATATGCAGCATTTTGGTCAATCTCCCCTTCCTGCCTATGAACCAGCATTTGATTGGGAAAATGAAAGGTCAATGATATTCGGACAAAGGATTCCAGAAACTCCAATATCTCAGTATGGAAGTTCTACAAATCTTTTTGTTGACTCGAAGTTTGTTTCTGCTTTTCTGGTTCTCTGTCCCCGTGTTTATTAATTGTCTGTTTCTCTATTCATTTGGGTTGTCTTAGTGGATTGAAGATCTCAGTGAAGGTTCTTTCCCTATCATTTCAAGCGGGATTAGCTGGTGAGTGATATGCCCTTTGTACTGGTGCGGTATCATTGGTGCTTACTTTGTACCACTGCTTTTGTAACGTTGTGATGTTTCAATATTTCTGACTTTGTTCTCTCTCTCTCTCTCTCTCTCTCTCTCTCTCTCTTGCCCTCTCCTTCCTCCCTCCCTCTCTCTCTCATGTAGAACCATTTTATGGTACAATGTGCTTATACAATAGGGAGAGAAGAGAAAAATTGTCAGAGGACTTTTATTTTCGTCATGCACCAACTGAAAGGCAGGATGTAAGCTAAAAGATCAATTTAACTTTTTTCCCTGTCAATTTTCGTGCTTTTTCTTTACTTATTATTTTTAGGGGTTAATTTTTGGGATATATTTATGACTAACAAATTTACTATTGCCTCTGTCATCTTTTTTGCTGAAGATTTCTTTTGAACCTCGCGGAATCTTCTATTTAGATGCTCCATCATCATCAGTTTGTCTGCTAATCCAGCTAGAGAAGCATGCCACAGAAGAAGGCGGGGTTACACCTTCAGTTTATTCGCGCAAAGAACCAGTATGTTGAAATATATATGTTACTCGATTCTTAAAAACTGTATGGCATGAAAAAATAAATTTACAAATTGCTGAGTTTTCTGTTTTGTATAAAATCTATGTTCACTCTACCTGAACAGGTGCACTTGACTGAGAAAGAAAAGCAAAAACTGCAGGTGTGGGCTCAATTAATGCCTTACAGAGAGTCCTTCGCCTGGGCTATTGTTTCATTATTTGATAACAGCATTGGTGCAGCTTCTGGTGGGTCTGCTTCCCCAAGCAGTCCTCTTGCTTCTAGTATATCTGGTACAAGTTCTCATGATGGTGTGTTTGAGCCTAGTGCAAAGGTCACATTAGATGGGAAGCTAGGTTATTCAAGTCGAAGCTCTGTTGTTGTCGAAATATCAAACTTAAATAAAGTTAAAGAATGCTATACTGAAGACTCACTTCAGGTATGCAGAAATCCTCTTGTATGAATATTCAATACCTCCGTGGTATTTATTAAATGTTCCTGCACATGTATTCACTTTGTAGGCATGAATTTTTCTTGTCTGCATTTCCTATTTCCCCCAAATTATGTAGTACATACTGACGGACTGTTTCTGACTTTTGGAGCTTTCATTAGATGCCTGTTGTTCAGATTATGATGGTTTGTTTTTCCTGACAATTTTAGGATCCCAAACGCAAGATTCATAAACCTGTGAAAGGTGTTTTGAGACTGGAAATCGAGAAGCACCAGAATGACACTGTTGACTTGGAAAATGTATCAGAAAGTGGTAGTGTCACCAATGATTCTATTGATGACCGCATTACCGATTCCACATTTGGGAAGCTCCCAAGTAATGGTTTGGATGGTCTTCAGGGTAGCAGCTCTAAGTGGAATTCTTCTGACACCAAAGAAATATCTGGAAATGGACCAAATGCTCATGGAGGTTCAATTCCTAGTACTGATGATGTAAGTATACGCATCATAATGCTTTCTGTCTTGAACGTCTTACTGCGAGTCATTATTTTTCTGCACAAATGGTTTTAAAAATATGACACCCCTATAGCAGGCCCTTTCTTCTTTCCGATTGTCAGCTGAGAGGCAGCCGTTTCTTAGTTTTTTATTTTTTTATTTTTTTTTTTCGGTTTCTGTTTATGTGTGTAATTTGTTAGGGGTTGAGTTGTTTAGCTCTCACTGTGGCTGTAATATTTGAGTCAGTTGATCTGTATTGCTGTTCTAGTTGGCTGTAATAGACAGTCACACACACACACACACACACACACACACACACACACATATATATATTCATATTTGTATAATAATATTTGTGACATATGGAAGATGTGTTCAGAAACACCTATTCCAATGAATAGTTTTATCAATTTTGACTATGTTTTTTAATTTTACATGTCTGATATACTAAGTGTTTTGCTTTGATTAACTTCCAGTTTCAAGCTTTCGACTTCCGTACGACAACAAGAAATGAGCCTTTCTTGCAGCTTTTTCATTGCATATATGTATATCCCATGACTGTTAGTTTGAGTCGGAAGAGGAATTTGTTCATAAGGGTTGAACTGCGGGAGGATGATAATGATATTCGTAGACAGCCTTTGGAGGTAATTATGCCTTGATTATTAAGCTGTTCACTGTTCTGAATTTTCCCTTACGTGTTTGGTTTGTACAACTGATTTGACCAGGCAATGTATCCAAGGGAACCAGGTGCATCACTACAGAAGTGGGCTCAAACACAAGTGACTGTTGGGGCTAGGGTGGCCTGCTACCATGATGAGATCAAACTCTCCCTCCCTGCTACCTGGACACCAACACATCATCTTTTATTTACTTTCCTTCATGTAGATCTTCAAACAAAATTGGAAGCTCCAATGCCTGTAAGTTCATTTTTTAAGCTTTATTTCTCTGAAGGACTAGCTGGTTTTGCCTTGTTGCTTTAGTTTTATCTTATTCACTTCATTAAAATGATTACTCCATCCATTCACTTTTCAGGTAGTAATTGGATACGCGGCACTTCCATTATCCACGCATGCTCAGTATGTATTTGCCTTCAACCTGATCTTTCTTCCTCTTTTGTTCTTAAACTGAATGAAACTCAGCACAATTTTTGGTCATGTGGTTGCTCGCTTAATATATTGTTTGGTCATTCCTTTGAAACTAATCTTTATCCAATTTAGTAGTTTAAATAGTTTGAGAGTTTATACCAGTGTTACAAATGCCTGCTTCTATGGTAGTTAAAGATGCTTTTGTCAAAGCAACTGTATAACTTGTATCTAAGAGCATGCCTTTAGTTTGGATAAATGATGCAAATACAGTACTGTAATTATTTCTGTTGAGTTTCAATGCTAATAATGGACTATGCAAACAATTTTTCCCAATTAAACAAGGGTGGTGCTATCCACACACCTATTTTTACCTCTTACACACCCCTCTCAATTTCCGGCCGTTGGATCGAATGAATTGAAAAAGATCAATGGACAAAAATTAACAAGGGTATGTGAGAAGTAAAATGGGTGTATGAATAGCACTACTCATAACAATATTATGTTTTCACCATTCCAGTTTGTTACATCAGTTAACTGCAAATTTAAAATTGTGCTTTAGTTTTATTACCATCTTGCTATATGTTTTATGTTTTCATGGCCTTTAGAGTTTTGACTTTTAATGTTACCCATAATTTGATAGCATCTTAAAGCAATGATGGTTGTTTTCCAACTCAGGTTGCGCTCTGAAATTTCTTTGCCAATTATGAGAGAGCTGGTTCCACATTATCTCCAGGATATGGGCAGAGTATGTTTGCAATTCATATTGAGTTTATAACTCGTTTACTTTCTACTAGTGAAAGTATATAAAATATTTGAGTTTTTTGGTTTTATTCATTTTCAATTTTATTTGTATATTACTTTAGAGTTAACCTCATTTTATCTTAGAAGGGATATAACGGTGGAAATCTCAGATTTTTCTTGACAAGTACATCAAAATTTCATTTCTCACTTATTTTGCATGCTCATTCATTGATGTTTTAAGCCATTACCCTGTATGCTGTGCCGTTATCCTGTATATTAAAACCATTTTTTCTAGTATCATATATACGAACAGCTTTCTAATCTTGTGGTAGGAAGCTTTTAAGTATTTATGTGCCCACTTTGTTTTCTTAAACTGACAATTTCACTCCCCTTCCCCGTAACCAGGAGAGGTTGGATTATTTGGAAGATGGAAAGAATATCTTTCGATTGCGCTTAAGACTATGTTCGTCGCTGTATCCTATCAATGAGCGCATAAGAGATTTTTTTCTTGAATACGATAGGCACACTCTTCGAACAAGTGCACCTTGGGGTTCTGAACTTCTGGAGGTATTTTTCCTTTTAATTGTTTATTTCAAATCCATTTGTCCTGTTTTGTTTTATTTTATGATAGTGAAGATTCCATTATTCAGTTATCATAGAAATTCGGCAATACATGGTACTGATTTTTCCCTTTAGGTTCACAATATATAAATAAAAAAACTCTCAATATACTGCTAACATTTGGTTGGTATCATCTGAGTGTTGGGCGTGCAACAGTTAGTGTAGTTTTTTGCTTTTTTGTATGTACTTATTCCGCCTGGGCTCTGTGGTTAACTGGCTCTATTTGAAGAAGTGATTCAAGTGTATGATGGCTTGGCATGCAGGCTATTAACAGTTTGAAGAATGTTGATTCCATTGCTTTGCTTCAGTTTCTACATCCAATTTTGAATATGCTTCTCCATCTAATAGGAAATGGTGGAGAAACCCTCCAGGTAGTACTGATTTTTATTGTTAGTTGTTCCTGTGGCTCCACTTGTTGTCCTTATTTTCTTGAATTAGTGTTCGTTAATTCCTTTGGTAACTTTTCAAGATTATCTTATAATCATCCTTCTACTGACTGGTTTCTGCCCTGTGTACTGCCATCTTATTTTCTGATTCTACTGCTGCTTTCAGGTTGCAGCTTTCAGAGCCATGGTTAATATTGTCACCCGGTGTGTTGTTTAGTTTTGATTAATGATTTTTCCTATTTCAGAATTGTTATGTATCATAGTTCAGAAGTGAAATTATTAATTATAAAAAATTAACTATTTATTTTTTTGAAACTTTTCTTGTTTGTCTCTTCCAAAACTAACTTTGTTATCATGATATTATGTAATTGTATTTCTTAGGCATGCGTTAACTTTGCAATATGGTCTGGTGAAAGCTATACTTTATAGAAAATTCGTCATGTGTTACTTTTTTATTTATCTTTTTGCTCTGGAAAAATCCTTTTGGCTATGGTTTATTTAGTGTGGATGTGTGTTTTCTTCGAAACATGTTTCCAACCATTGTTGTGCAATATTTTAACAGGTTGTCCTGTGTTTATGGTGTTGTAAGGTGTTTTGTTTAGTATTCTTTTGTTTTTCTTTGTTGTTTTGTTGGCTGAAAAAAGAAAGAAAATAAATATGGCTAATGTAGTACAGAATACATTGAATTAGCAAATGATCTTGGGTTTTCCTATTTGGAAACCTAAAATTGATGGGTCGTGTTTTGGGTTAGGGTTATCACAGAACACAACCAAGACATGCTTAAAATTTAGACATGTAAGTCCTGTGCCGTACATGTAGATGTTGGCCCGTTGGTGTAAAATTTGTGCTCTGGACCAGCCTTAGCACTTCCACTTATTTACTTATTGCATTAATTTCAGATAGCCTTTTGAATTTTAGTTTGACATGTGTGAAATGACTTCTATAGGGTGCAGCAAGAGTCAG
This sequence comes from Heteromeles arbutifolia, assembly GCA_024362995.1. Classification (NCBI taxonomy): domain Eukaryota; kingdom Viridiplantae; phylum Streptophyta; class Magnoliopsida; order Rosales; family Rosaceae; genus Heteromeles; species Heteromeles arbutifolia. The sequence continues at coordinate 9,394,540 of JANCRC010000002.1, read as the reverse complement.
TTGATGATGCTGAGAGAAATCATTTCCTAGTTAATTACGTTGATTACGCTTTTGATGACTTTGGGGGTCGTCAACCACCAGTTTATCCTGGTTTGTCAACTGTTTGGGGGAGTTTGGCTCGTAGTAAGGTATGCCTGTCCTGCTGGTGATTTTCATATGCCAATTATATTAAAATGTGGTTTTCTTGATCACCACATTGGGTTTTGAGGTTTCCTACCAATTTGGTTGAGAATTCTGCTTTTGGTGAACTATGCTTGTGCTGATTCTTAATGCTTTCACCTTAAATTCTGTGGTGACTGCAAGATAGGGTTCATGATTCTCATCATTACTATTTGCCAACCGCTCCGTTTAACTTTATGAATTCATTGTGCAGGCTAAAGGATATCGTGTTGGACCTGTGTATGATGATGTTTTGGCAATGGCCTGGTTTTTCCTTGAGCTAATTGTCAAGTCAATGGCATTGGAGAAGATGCGTCTTTTCTGTCATAATCTTCCTTTAGGTATATTTCACTTCGAGGAAATTTACTACTTACATATCCTCTGGTTGCTATTTTAACTATATATTTGGGAGTGTTCCCAATAAACAGCACAGCTATTCTCACCTCATACACAACTTTCTAGTGACCAGACATAACGTACCAGTAATTCCATGTAGAAAATCAAAATTTCAGCAGTTAGATTTCTGTCTAGCAACCGTTGTACATGTTAGCAATATCATGTAAATAAATGGCCGGTAAACCAATGGAGAGAATATATTGAAGCAGGCAGATGGTGTATTTGGTGGACCCAGAATTTATTAGCTTTCAGTGAAAATTCACTGACAGTCGTAATCATGCATAAAATTGAATTTTCTCTCTGACACAAATGTTCACAATCATTGTTGCTATGTTCTTAGAGCTTTAAGTTTGTTAAAGTCTAGGTTAGACATACTTACATTAAATGATTCAACGATCATTCGAATAGGATGGTATATTTTGGCAATTTTGTTTTCATTTATAGAACAGTTTTCCTAGAATGGTTTTCTTAACCTAGCTTATTGGATTTTCTGTACAGTTTAAACTTCATGCCAATTGCATATTGTTCTGGCAGATTTTGTTTTTATCTCTGAATTTCACAGTTACCATTTCTGGAATTTTCTTGAATCTCCTGAATTTAGTTTTTATCTCTAACAGATGCTTTTGAAGCGATTTAACTCTCGTTTTGTACCTGGGTTTGAGATTACCCTGTTATTTTGACATGTATTTCCAGAGAAATTCTTCTTTTCTTGAATTTTCTTCAGGTTCCTTTGGTATAATTTTTTTTTTTTGGTATTGCAGGTGAAGATATTCCGCCTATGCAATTGAAAGAAGGTGTATTCAGATGTATAATGCAGTTGTATGATTGCCTACTAACTGAAGTGCATGAACGTTGTAAGAAGGGATTAAGCTTAGCAAAGCGTTTAAACAGCAGTTTAGCTTTCTTTTGTTATGACCTCTTGTCCATCATTGAACCTCGCCAAGTTTTTGAATTGGTATGCCTTCTGCTTAACTTTCATTGTTCAGAACTTAGGGTTGAGCTAGGGTGTTATATCAAAGGTGCGTAGCCTTAGTAAATAAGTTTTGTTCAAGTTTTCAATCAAATCTTTCTCCTATCCTTTCATTGTGTGTAGAATGTAGATATATTTCTTTTGTGGTTTCCATTAGTGCTACTAGAGCAAAGGGGAGTCCAGAGATATATATGTACAACGAAATAACATAATGAAAATTTTGAGTTAACAAATACTGCTCCAGATGAATCATGTATGCAGGTGTCCTTGTACCTGCACAAGTTTTCTGGGGTTTAAAATGAGATTGAAAGAGCCAACCTAAGGATTAGGTTTCACATTTATTTAACCTTCCCGGTTGCCAATATGTAGTTTCTATTCACTTTATGGGTCTCTTTAATGTGCTGTAGGTGTCCTTGTACCTGGACAAGTTTTCTGGGGTTTGCCAACTGGTTCTGCATGATTGCAAGCTCACATTTCTACAAATTATATGCGATCACGACCTTTTTGTGGAAATGCCTGGGAGAGACCCTTCTGATAGGTAACTTATCCTTTAATATCCTTTTTTGTTATCTCACCCTCTTACTGTTAACAGTGGAAACCACTGATGAACTATTGAAAAACAGAAGTATGTCTTCTATCATAATTTACGCGCCCGCACCCAAAGATTTAATTTGATGAGTTCAGTGGATTACTAGTTCATATTTTGTTTAATTACTTCAAACAGTTTTGTATCCTGTCTTTACAAACTATACACTGTACTCATTCCACATGGGGATGGAGTAGGTTTGTTCCCTTCACTATCCTGATCCCTCTCCTTGGAAGTTTATTTCTAATAAGAAAAGAAAGATTTATTTTATCTCTTTGATTATGTATTTGAATGCAGATATTTCTGAATGAAATCCTCTATTATTTGTTCAAGACTTTGGTTACTTGTATAAGAAGCTTTGAGTATTGTTTAGTGTGTCTTGATGAAGTGAATGCTATGTCATAGGAATTACCTCTCGTCTGTTTTAATACAAGAGCTATTTCTTACATGGGATCATGACGATTTGTCTCTGCGGGCAAAGGTGAGTTTGTAGTTGATAGTCTTTATTTACTTATTTATTGTCATTGTTTCTTTGTTATTTAATAAGAAACAAGAGGCTTGCAGTAGAAAATCTGCATTGACATTTCTTTTATGCTTATGTTGGTGGATTCATTTATACGCCTCATCACTCCTCAATTTGCACAGCAATTTTTGTTAAAAAAAAAAAAATGGAAGCATGCACCACTAGGATGCATGATATGCGTAAATTTGCCAAGTTTTGAAAATCATGATGTTGTTGACAAATGTGCAAAAGATGTTATGATTCTCTTCTAACTCTTTCATTTGATGTGTGTAGGCAGCTAGAATTTTGGTAGTCCTTTTGTGCAAGCATGAGTTTGATGCACGATACCAAAAGCCTGAAGATAAACTATATATAGCCCAGCTCTATTTTCCACTTATTGGACAGGTGCAGTTTTATTTTCCTTGTGCAATGTATAGTTGTTTTCTGTTACATTTTCCTCCCTCTATTGTTTATCCCTGCTAACGGGAATCTACTTAAAATATTTGGGGTTTTGATATTGCCACAGAGATTGAACCTAGGGGGTAATGCCAATTTATTGGGGCATTTCTGGTTTTGGGGTTGCCAGAGATGGTTTCACACAGAATTCTTGGTTATGAAAAATTGAGTATTCCATAAGTAAAGATGCTTTTTTACATTATAGTAGAAGTATAAAGTTTATCATATGTCTCATATAGCTAACATTGATATACTATCTGTTGAAGTTTATAATTTAGATCCATTTTTCCATTAATGTTTACTAATATCGTGTCAAAATATCTTCTTGTAAATCACAATAGTTGATACTTCCATCAGCATCATCCTTTGTTTCAACTTCAGTATGTATATTTTCCTACTAATAAATAATATATTCCATTGTAGGTTAATATGGGCAGTGCTCAACTATGATATTATCAAAGTTTATGCTGATGAAAAATATAGAATGATATGCATATCTATTGGTATTTGGTGGTCAAAAATTAAGAAATCTTAATTAGTGTTGTTATCTATGCAGATTCTTGATGAAATGCCTGTATTTTACAACCTCAATTCTGTTGAAAAGCGTGAAGTTTTGGTCGCAATTTTGCAAATTGTACGGAACCTTGATGATTCATCACTTGTCAAGGCATGGCAGCAGAGCATTGCTAGAACTAGATTGTTTTTCAAACTCATGGAGGAATGCCTTGTTCTATTTGAGGTTGCCTTTTATTAATTACTTGTGTAGGATATTTGGTTCCGTAGTTGATGATTTTTTACCTTCTATTCATTTTGTTAGGACTAAAAGTATGCTTTTGCTCTCATTTTTCAGGGTGTTCATTTTCTCATTCTTGACATACTACTTTAGTTCTTTTTGGAGGATCAATTTAGCTCATATTGGTTTTTGTTCCGAGGCTTATTCTTTTTTGTCCATCTCTGTACATATCTCATTTTATGATCATAGATTCTTGAATTTGTTCACTTTGCATTTCTTCCACAGTGAAAGGAATAATATAGAAAAAAACACAGTATTTTCCAATTTTTTATTTTATATAAATGCTCCCCATAACACTAGTTGTATTTCATGTGTTTTACAGCACAGAAAACCTGCTGATGGCATGCTTATTGGATCTAGTTCTCGCAGTCCTGTTGTTGGTGATGCCCCTGCTTCCCCCAAGTATTCTGATAGACTATCCCCTGCGATCAACAACTATCTGTCTGAAGCATCTAGACAAGAAGTCAGGGTGAGTTAACTTTTCTGGTCCTTATGAGGGAGTTTACAAGAGTCAAGAGTACACGATGAATATTGTTTTGCTTTCATCAGTAGTTTCATGTCTCATCTTGGAAGCATTCACTTTTATAACAACGAAACCAACATTTTCAAACATTCCTCAAGAGTTTTGAGTCTCTTTAATGCAGCCTCAGGGTACTCCTGAAAACAGTTATTCGTGGCAGAGGGTAAATTCTCAGTTAAGCTCCCCTAGCCAGCCGTATTCCTTGAGAGAAGCACTGGCTCAGGCACAATCTTCTAGAATTGGAGCTTCTGCTCAAGCATTAAGAGAATCTTTGCATCCAATATTGAGACAAAAATTAGTAAGTTTTGAGTAAGCATTGTGTGTTTGTTTGATTGCAGCATGAGCCCCATTTACATTCTGCAATAAAATTTTTCTTGCTTTCGAACTTGTCCGTCATTTCTTTGCTACTGTGAGGTAGTTAATAGCTTTCACCTTTTCAGGAGCTCTGGGAAGAAAACTTGAGTGCTTCTGTCAGTCTTCAGGTTTTGGAAATAACTGAGAAGTTCTCCATAATGGCAGCATCCCACAGCATCGCCACTGACTATGGAAAATTTGATTGTGTCACAGCCGTATTCATTAGCTTCTTCTCTCGAAATCAACCATTGTCTTTCTGGAGATCATTGCTTCCTGTCTTCAACGGTGTCTTCAATCTTCATGGTGTAACTTTGATGGCTAGGGAAAATGACCGCTTCTTAAAGCAAGTAACTTTTCATCTTCTTCGACTTGCGGTGTTCCGAAATGATAATATCAGAAAAAGGGCTGTTATTGGGCTCCAAATACTTATGAGGGTAGGCTGCCCGACACATTGACATTGTATGCTCCTGTTAATTCTCAACCCAAAAATAATTCCCATTCTTTTCTTCTTGTTGTAGAGTTCTTTCTACTACTTTATGCAAACAGCAAGGTTGAGGGTCATGCTGATCATCACACTGTCAGAGTTGATGTCTGATGTACAAGTGACTCAGATGAAGGCTGATGGAACACTAGAAGAGAGTGGTGAAGCACGGCGTCTTCGAAAGTCACTTGAGGAAGTGGCAGATGAAGCTAAGAGCCCCAGTCTATTGAGAGAGTGTGGAATTCCTGACGGTGCTCTGTTAGAAATTCCAGAAAAATTGACAGAAAATAGATGGTCCTGGTCAGAAGTGAAATTTCTCGCTGACAGTCTTCTTCTTGCTCTTGATGCCAGCTTGGAACATGCACTCCTGGTCAGTTTGACAATGCCTACATCAACTTTCTTTGTAGGGAATATACATCTGTATCTTGTTTTAACAGGTGCTTTGGTTCTTTAATAGATTCTTTTTGTTTCGTAGGTTTTTAAGTTCTAATATTTTCAAAAGTAACACTTTTCACTATAGACAATGGAAATTCCTTTACTGCTGTTAGAAGACAATTGTTAGCGAGCCACTAATTTCTATGCCTAAAAATAGAAGCAGTTTGACAATGATCAAAGAAATAACTCTTACTCTTTCTGTTTTTGGGTTTAAAACTAATGTAGTGAAACTTCATGTGGTTTCTCATGCCTCATGCCCCATCCTATTCATAAATTAAGGAAGCTTACGACTGATTGCCATGTACTCCTATGTATAAATTACAACTTGGTGCCACCTTGCCCCTTCCATTTCCTTGTGAACAGAAACAATGTTATTGTTTCCCGAAATTGGGTTGCCCGAAGTTTTTCTTGTTCTTCTGAGTTCTGACAAATGTTGAGATGAGGAGAATATTAGATTGACGTTGTAATACTGCCACAATTTGTTTTGCAGGGCTCTTTGATGACTATGGATAGATATGCAGCTGCCGAAAGCTTCTATAGACTTGCTATGGCATTTGCCCCTGTCCCAGATCTTCACATAATGTGGTTACTGCATCTATGTGATGCACATCAGGAAATGCAGTCTTGGGCTGAAGCTGCTCAGTGTGCCGTTGCTGTGGCCGGTATTGTAATGCAGGTAATTGGTTTTTTCGCCGTGCAACATCTGCCTTAAACATTTTTCCATTCCCAAAATCTGTTATCTGTTTTTTTAAGTGCAGAAGTGCTCGCTACTTTACTATTCGCTAACGGTTTGTTTTAATCTTGTGTAGGCCCTTGTTGCGAGAAATGATGGTGTTTGGAGCAAAGACCACATAACTGCTCTACGTAAAATTTGTCCAATGGTCAGCAATGAGATCAGTTCTGAGACATCTGCAGCTGAGGTAGAGGGATATGGTGCATCAAAACTTACCGTTGACTCTGCCGTGAAGTACCTTCAACTCGCAAATAAGCTGTTTTCTCAAGCTGAACTCTTTCATTTCTGTGCAAGCATACTGGAACTTGTTATTCCAGTTTATAAAAGCAGGAGGGCGTATGGACAGCTGAGTAAATGTCACACGATGCTTACCAATATCTATGAGTCAATCCTTGAGCAGGAATCAAGTCCAATTCCATTCACTGATGCGACATACTATAGGGTGGGGTTTTACGGTGATAGATTTGGAAAGTTGGATAGAAGGGAATATGTATACAGGGAGCCCCGCGATGTAAGGCTAGGTGATATAATGGAGAAACTTAGTCACATCTACGAATCTAGGATGGATGGCAATCACACCTTACACATTATTCCAGATTCTAGGCAGGTCAAGGCGGATGAATTGCAGCCTGGAGTCTGCTACCTGCAAATAACTGCTGTTGATCCAGTCATGGAAGATGAAGATTTGGGAAGCAGAAGGGAGAGAATCTTTTCTCTTTCCACTGGAAGTGTTCGTGCACGAGTCTTTGATCGTTTCTTGTTTGATACACCATTTACAAAAAACGGAAAGACTCAAGGTGGATTGGAAGACCAGTGGAAGCGACGGACCGTTCTTCAGACTGAAGGTTCATTCCCAGCTCTTGTGAACAGGCTTTTAGTTACCAAATCCGAATCGCTTGAGTTCTCTCCAGTAGAAAATGCCATTGGAATGATTGAAACTCGGACAGCTGCTTTACGAAATGAACTTGAAGAGCCTCGCAGTTCTGAAGGGGATCAACTTCCACGTCTCCAGAGCCTCCAGAGAATTCTTCAAGGCAGTGTTGCCGTTCAGGTGGAATTTCGTTCTCAACCTATGTTTCACTAAACCCAATAACTCATCTGCTGCTGACTCCATGACTCAATTTCGTTTGCTGATCGGATTTTCTTACTTTCCATTTGCAGGTCAACAGTGGGGTACTGAGTGTGTGCACTGCATTCCTGTCGGGCGAGCCTGCAACAAGGTTGCGGTCCCAGGAACTGCAGCAACTCATTGCTGCACTCCTTGAATTCATGGCCGTATGCAAGCGTGCCATCCGTGTGCACTTCAGATTGATTGGCGAGGAAGATCAGGAGTTCCACACTCAGCTTGTGAATGGATTTCAATCTCTGACGGCCGAGTTGTCCCATTACATCCCTGCCATTCTGTCAGAGCTGTGACATTCTTGTGTAATTACTGTTGTATTATTGTTTCGTTTTGTTTTTTTGATTGTTTTTCGCCTCGGGCTGTAGCTGCAATGCGTCGTCGTCTTTCCGGCCCCCAAGTGGGGGTGCACATATTCCATGGCTGTTCATATTTTCATGACCTTATGTATTAGTAGCTTGGAGACCTCTCTAAGATTTCAAGGTTTCCAAGATTACATTAATCCATGCTATCATTGTTTGACACTTAATTTGGTCAGCTTGGGTTATATTCAGCACACTGGATTGGATCCCTAAACACCAAAACCGATGAATTGGTTGACGGATTTGCTTGTGAGAATCCAAACAAATCCAATCCAGTTTTGGGCTGTACGACCCAATCTGGTTGGTTTCGTAACGTTTGTATGGGTGAAACAGCACGATCTGGACTTTACGACCCAAATCAACGAAGCTCAGGAATATATCTCAACCGGTTCCTCGCCGAGCAAGGTTCACTTAAATGCCAGACCTGGTTGAGTATATTCATAATGTTTCGTGGTAGCTTCTCTGGTAAAAATTGCACATTTTGTACATCGATACTTATAAAACCAGATAAAACTCTCATTCCTTGCCAAAAAACCGGCGCAACAGCGAGGTACCAACACAAACATGCAGTACACAGGCTGAGGCTGGAGTGCCTTGTGGGAATCAAGGTTACAAACCATAACAAAGTAGCAACGTAAAAAGAGATCCCTACCCTCAACTAACGACAGATACGACGACTTCAAATTCTAACCATAATTAGAGCGAACTCTGCACCTCCATGTAACTCCCGTCGTTGTACAGCTTACAAAGGAACCAAGGACCATCCTGTACACAAATTGAAACCAGGACATTTTGAGTAGAATGAAGAGAGTAATAAATGAACATATATCACAGGCTAATTTTTATACCTTTAAGTTGTCTGGACAAGGATCGAGTCTGTACTCGATGATCTTATATCCGGTCTTGGTGCCCGCTGCACAATACTCCAGTAATTGTTTAACACCGACTTTCTCGCCCTGATGAAGCACGTCCAATTCTTTGCCAAAGATCCAATGTCCGGCCTGAACATGATCTGTACTTGTACTAGTATCAGGTTGAGTTTCATTTGGGCGGCTACGGGTGAAGAAATAGCCAACATTTCCAGCAGCAAGAGCACGGTAGTTTTCTGTAACATTCGTAGCAGTTAGTCTGCCAAACACAGACAGGGGTACCCAATTCTTGCTAAAAATAAAGATGAATTTGGAAAGAAACAGACCTATTAGGTTCTGAGGATGCTTTGCGTAGACGTCAGCTTCTTCAAGGATGGCATAAAAACCAAGAGCGTTTTCCAGACACTTTTCCCTTAAGTGGTGATGAAGTAATGTTCCATCGTCTGGGTTGAATGTGTAACCAAGGGATATCAACCGTTTTTCCAACTCTCGCATTTTCAGTGCTTCCACCTGCAAAGGATTATCGTAATGGCCTATAACGTTAAAAGTCACTTGTTTTTTGTTGTTGGAGTCCGATTTAGATAGGGTAATTAAAAAGTAGGACAGCAAAAGAATTTGAGCGCTGAGGCGTATGAGGTCGGAAACTCTCAAGTATTAGGGCAGTGCAAATAAAGAAAGAGAGAAGATAACAACCTGTTTTCTAAATATCTCGGCTGCCTGAATTTCAAGGCGGCAGGCAGCAAAGGAAGAAGATACCCACGCCAGTCTCTCTAGTTCATGCCGTTCAAACTCCTCTTGACGTCGGTAGGAAATCTTGAGCGATTCCTCTTGTTCGCGAATCCTCTTCAACTTTCTCAATTCAAGCTTATTAGTCCCCAAAATTTCCTCATCCTTGTCAGATTCAACCCTAACCCTAACCCTAACCCTACTAGTATTATTAGTACTAGTCTCTGCACAACAAATCTATCAATCATATTCATGGATTTTACACAAACAATCAAGTTAACAGATTCATCCCCAATTTTTCCAGATCCTTAACAAATTTAATAAATGAACGAATGAATGAATGAATCAATCAATCAATCCATCAAAAACAAAAAGGCAGGCTTACTTCTCTTCACCATCGCTATCGTTGTTGATTCTTCTGAGCCAAAATCCAACCCCAAGTTGGTCGTTTCGGACGGATAAAGCCTAAAGCTTCTGAAGCAAGTCTTCAATTGTTATTTATCTTCGTTGGGCCGTTGAAAAAGCTTTGGGTTGATAAAAGAGTTGGGCTTTCGGGAATTAGGCCCGCCCATATTACTTAAAACTCATTGGCTGGTTGTACTCACGTGACACTCACGCGATTCTTTTAGTTTTTAGTTAGAGTTGCTAATCATGTGTTAAGTTAGTTAAATCTGTTGGATTAGTGACTAACCGGCTGAGCGACCCGCGTTATTTTCATTCAAATACCCAGCAGCACAGCTCAGCTCAAGGATTGTACGATCACAGCGTAAGATCGGAAACCCTAGTTCTCTTCTCTCTCTGGTTTTCTGTGGCTTTTCGCTTGGAGTTGTCAATTTCTGGGTTCAAGGATCACTTTGGTAAAACCTAAATGGAGCCGAAGCAGCGCAACCCCGGTTGAGTGCTTTGCCTCGCTCCCGCTATCTCGGATCCCTTGCGTATCGTTCAAGTAATTGGATTTCAACAGACAGATTTGACGCAGTATGTTCATCTTCCAAACTGTTGTTTACTTCTTTCGACTGTTTGTATTTACAATTTTATTTACGTGCCTGCCTGCTTCATTTGGATATATACATCCTTGGGGGAAGGCAAAAGGATGGTTGTTTTGTTCTTTGATAATTTTCGGAAATGTGTGTTGGATTTTGGGATATTGGGGATATTTGGGGTGTTGGGTTTGCAATCTTGGGGGGAGTTGCGTTGGGGGTTTGGTCTGGTGCATTCTCTGCTTTCTGCATAGAGATCTAGTTTTATGGAAATCAATCCAGTCCAAGAGTCCATGACATGGGATTTGTTCAGAATTTTGGGGGTTTGGTCTGGTGCATTCTCTGTTTTCTTTATTAGGTTCTTTAAATGTCCATGTGATCCCATAATTCCTGACATAACAAGTATTTATTTAATTTTGTTTATGCTAAAGCAATCTGTGATATGCACTTGACGTTGGAATCGATCAAGTGCTTTGATAATGATTATGCACTCTCCTAGCTAGAAAATCTACAAGTCAATTTCGCTTAACCGAGGGAGCTGGGATTCGAAGCATCTGGACGTGTCCATGTCTTTTTAGTCTATGTTGGCTTGGCTGCTTGTTGTGACTTGTGATAACACTTTCCTAGCAGCCCTGTCAGTCAATTTAGGCTCTAGTCTTTTCAATTTAAGTTTGGGAGAATTAACACTACACTTAGAAAGATCAAATTAACAATTCTCCGTTGCTGTCTTTGCTGTTTCATTGGAGTCGTTTGTTTCAGTTTGTTATGCAAGTATTGGGGATCTTGACACACATTCAGTTTTTCAGTTTCCATTTTATACCTTTGCATTGTTTAAAACACATATTAGTTTCACATTATATGCTGACAGTTAGTACTTTGTTTTCATTTTAGATGCGTCGTCGCTATATACAATACCTTCCCGCTTTTAATGGAAATCGTGAGCAATTTGGGCCACGTAGAAGATTTCCAAACTATCGAGTTGCAACGCTTGTGAAGTGGCTTTCGAAATGGCTGGCCGACGAGCTAACGGATGAATGCCCTATTCCCGTATTTGACATTTTCCGATGTTCACCGAGAGCTCTACTTGGTAATAATTAATAGTTTAAGTTGTCTTTTCCTTTCATTAACTTTATGTGCTCATTTTGGTGATTGATATTTTTACTTTGAACAGAGCATTACTATCCCTTTGCCAACATCGGAGAGAGAACTAAACCTGTGTTTGTTATCTCCCATGATCTTCTCGTGGACGGTATTGTACTGCGTGCCGTGCGAGGAAAAGCTGCCTTTCCAGAATTTTGGATAGAAGGACCTCAGAAATTGATCAAGAAGGACGGTGTCGACATTTGTTATCAGACACAATTTAAGCTTTATCAAGCTAAGCTTGGGCATCCAAGTCCAAGAAGCTGTCACATTTCAATGGACCAATATACACCGATAATGGGAAACGACCCTGGGCCACACCCTTTAAGTTTACCTAGATCTGAATTACCAACATTCCTGCTCAAGGTGCAAACCTTTGACTTCCTTTTGTTTTTTGTTTATAGTTCCTTCTTTCATACAATAACCTTATCACACTTGAAAAATATGCAGCATGGTCGATGGTCTATATTCAAGATATATCGCGGTCGACGTTATGTGGAAGAGGACTAATGAGTTTGACAGCGTGGTCGAGGTTATGTGGAAGAGCAACCATGAGTTTGATGGTCAGATGGCATTGTTTTGAAGGTAAGTTGTTGCCGTTCAACAGCTGAACGGTTTCAGCATTGTTTTGGAGGTAAGTTGTTGTTGTTCAACAGCTCAACGGATGTAGTCACGGCTCTGGAGAATGAGTTTATACTTCAAATTTGTCTCACGGGGAGTCTTTGCACTTGCAAATGGATATTTCAGTTATCTCATTGTTGCTTTTATATGGACCATTTTGAGTTATCTCATCCTCGCTTTTATATGGACCATTTTGAGATATCTACTCGTTGCTTAACGGTTTTAATTTCGGATTGGATCCCAAACTGAATCGGACGACGGATTAGCTTTCAAAAATAAACCAACGAAATCAAATCCAATCTAATAGGTTTCATGTTTTTTTTTTTTTTTTTTCCAACAGTTTTTTCCGATCCCCTCCGAAAAACGTTATCTCTAGTTCTTGGGACTACTAGTTGCAGTTGGACACACACTTCATATTTTTGAAATGTAGGGTTGCAGTTGTTTTGGAAACAGTTTTGTCGTTAGCAGTTATATAGAACTGAGTTTCAAGGATCACAAATATGAAAACACCATGAACATGCCTTAATCAAAAATTAAGATGACACGGTATGCGCATGAATCTGGACTAATATCAGAGTACCAAAGTAGCCACACAAACAGAAAGAAGATGCCTGTCTATGGATAAACCGACTTCAAATTCATATCACAGTTGCAACAGACGTCGATCAGCTCAGTCAAACAACACCGGAGGATGACAGAGCTCAAGACATGAAATGGTAGATCATTAAGGTGAAGTATCAGCCATTAATTAAACTCTGCACCTCCACGCAACTTGCATCATTGTACAGCTTACAGACGAACCAAGGACTGCTCTGTACACAATTTGAAACCAACGCATTTTTCAAATAAAACGAATGGAGGAGTCAATAAACGGATATGTTTTATAGGCTGAAACTTCATACCTTCAAATTATCTGGAAGAGGATCGAGTTTGTACTCGATGATCTTATATTGGGTCTTGGCATCCCCGTCACAATACTCTAGTACTTGTTTTACACCGACTTTCTCGCCCTGATGAAGCACGTCCATTTCGTTGCCAAATATCCATTTTCCGGCCAGAACCTGCTCTGTACTTGTACTGGTACCAGGTTGAGTTTCATTCGGGCGGGTACGGGTGAAGAAATACCAAACATTTCTAGCACCAACAGCTTTGTATTTGTCTGTAACATTACTAGTAGTTATCTGTCAAGGACAAAGAGCAGTACCCAAAATCCTAAACCCTAGAAACATAATAATGTATCGAAAGAAAGTACCTATGAGGTTCTGAGGATGCTTTGCGTAAACATCAGCGTCTTCAATGGAGTGAAACAAAAGATCCCCGTCCAAACACTTTTCCCTTAAGTAGTGACAAACTAATAGTCCATCTTCCGGGTTGAATGTATAACCGAGCGATATCAACTGTACTTGTAAATCTCGAATTTTCATTGCTTTGCTCTGCAGAGATAGATTATCGTAATGTCTTCTACTTCTGATGTCAAAAGTTCAAATAAACAAATAAATAATGAAAAAAAGGGGGGGCAAAAACTAGGGACCAAATGCAACATACTAGTTTGTCCACCATCTCCGTTTCGTGAATCCTCCGAATCCTCCGTTTCTGTTCATTTTGATCATCTATTCTGTCCGCCTCCCGTATATCAAGAATCAACTGCTTCCTTCTCAATTCAATCGGATCCGTCTCCAATTTCTCCTGCTCCTTAACAGATTGAAGCCTACTACTCTCTGCACAACAAATCAATCAAATCATCCCATGCACAACGCACAAAGGCACACAAATTTAAGGGCCGTTCGATAACCATTTCAATTCAAGCAAGCTTATTGATGCACATCCCCATTTTTTCCTCATAACAAATTCCATCCCACGACTCTCTGCAAACGAATCAATCTATCATTCCATGCAAAACACACACATATACACACATCAACAAAACGCAACTCACAATCTAACACAATTTTCCGATACCGAAAACTGTTCCTTTTTAAATTCAAGCTTATTAAACCCTAATTTTATTTTAATTTTTTCCAGATTCTTAACAAATTTAGCAAATTGATCAATTAGTCCATGCATAACACAGTTAGATAAACAAATTCGAATGTAGAAAATGGAAAATTGCTTACTTCTCTGCACCATCGTTGATTCTTCTTACAGCTCTGAGCAGAATCCAACCACCTCCAACGATGAGCAACAGCGAGCGGGAAGGTTTTTACCGAGTACTGGGAAAGCTTCCCTCGGAAGCTAAAAACGCAACCTTTTTTTTTTTTTTTGCAAGGAAAAATCCTTCTTATAGAAACGTGTCGCAGTGTCACAAATACCAAGTTATTTTTACAGTTTTACCCCAAAAGAAAATGATTTAGTTTAAACGATTTTGTAATAATTATGCATTTCTCTTTTTTTTTTTTTTGGTAAAAAGATATTTTATTAAGCACCAACAACAAACATACAACACTTTAGAGGCCCAATGACTACATATCAACAAACAAAAGTGGGCCTAAAACACTAGAAAACACAAAATGACCCCAAAAAACATTTAGGCCCAAGAACGACACTTCCAAAATCAACCAATCCATCTAATTCCATCTCCGCCACCGAGCACCGCTTCAACAGACGCCACTTCCAAACCCGATTTGCTACCTGAGCACATCCATAAACTAGATGTATTAAGATGTATCATACCATTTAACTATTTTACAATTGGCCGGGTATGAAAAGAGAACTTGCTGAGTAGGTAAGTATGTGTATCATTGGTCAGCAGGGTGAAGCGGAAAGAAAGAAGCCTTTTGGATTGATGCAGTCATTTTCCGTTCTACAGTGGAAGTGGAAAAATATTACTATGGATTATGTGTACAAGCTTTTTCGTACATGAAATGGTTATAATGGTATCTAGGTGATAGTTGATCGACTTACTAAGTCAGCGCATTTTACTCCAGTGAAGAGCAACAACCTTTCCAAACAAGTGCAACAGTTATTTATTTGTTTTATGGAAAAGAGATTCGGGCTTACAGATCTGTTGAACTTTTGGGTATGTTGGTCACTTAAAAGTTTTGGATAGCATTTCAGGAGGTTTTGGATACAAGGTTACTTTATAGTATGGTTTATCATCCTCAAACAGATAGACAATCTGAGAGGACGATTCAGATGTTGGAGAATATGCTAAGATCTTCCATATTGCATTTTGGTGACGCTTAGCATAAGCGGTTGGATTTGATGGAATGTAACCATAACAACAACTTTCATTTGGGTATTGGTATGTCGCCAGTTGAGGCATATATTGGAAAAGCTTGCCGTATATCTTTATGTTGGTCAGAAGTTGTCGAAAGAATTTCGCGGGCCCTGAGTTTATGGATGAATCTACTCAGAATGTTTAAGTGATTAAGTTTAACCTGAAAGCAGCCCAGGAGTGGCAAAAGAGCTTAGCAGACATGCCACTAATCGAGTGTATTATGCAGGTGATTGAGTGTGTTCGAAATTTTTACTTTGGAAAAGTGTGATTCGGTTCGAGAAGAAAGGTAAGTTAAGTTCTAGAGAAATCGGACCTTATGTGACCACCGAGCGAGTCGATGAAGTTGCTCACAGGCTTGAGTTGCCTCCAGAGTTGTCGTAAGTTCATGATATGTTTCATGTTTTGATGCTTCGGCACTATGTAGCGGATTCGTCGCATATTATTTCGGTTTAGCCTTTGAAGATTAATCCAGATTTATCAGATTATAAGGAACCATTGACTATCTTGGATTGGAAAGACAAAGTTCTAAGAAATAAGACTGTGAGCTTGGAAAAAAGTTTTATGGAGGAATCATTCAACGGAAGAAGCTACTTGGAAGATAGAGGATCAGATGAGGGAGATCTATCTAGGTTATTTTATGATTATTAATGGATAGTAATTATTGTTTAAATTTCGGGGACGAAATTTTTTTAAGGGGGGAAGATTGTGACAGTCCGTCCCTGATTTTACAATTGTATAAATTTTTAACAAGTGATTTTACGAAAATGCCCTTTGAGGCACGCGCATTGTTCGAGGTTAATCGTTGTGTTGTGCCATCTAAGATTTGTTTTCTTAGCATATTCTCGTAGTACTCGTCGCTACGGACGCGTGGGCGCAAGCGGTTCATGATTTGGAGCTATATCGAAGAAGTTATTAACGTTTAAAGTTGGGGGTATTTTAGTAAATTAATTAATTTCTAGAAAGCACCAGATTTTTGGAGCTAAATCTGGAATGCCACGTGGGCGGCCCAGATTTAATGATAAAATGGAATGGATGGCTGAGATGGAAAGATAAGAATAGAAAAGGAGGGTGATGGATGGGCACTGGCCAATCAGAAACAGAAGAAAGGAGAGAAAGGAGGGAGGAGAGAAGGAGGGGAGCGAAACGGGTTCCCCTTCGACTCGCGAACCCGGTCACTTGACCCGCTCGTATCTCCCTCGTCCGAACTCCGTTTTGGGTGATCTTGGTGTCCATGAAAAGCCCTTGACGAGCCCTACATCTATGTAGTGTTATAATTCCCAATTTCTTTCCCATTTTTCCAGTTCGAAGCCACAAACCCACGGGGGCATCCGGCGGCTTTGGCTTCGAATCACCCAATCGCGAAGCTATTTCTTCCAATTAACACTACCCATGGCATCCTCTTGAGGTCTGGAACAAAGCCCAAACAAGTTTGGAGGCGTCGGAGTTGCTTTGGAGGTCGAATTGGAGCACACCAAATTCTAGGGTTCTTACGGGTTTTGATGAAATTGGAGCCTTTCTTGACCGAATTGGCCTTGGTCACAGGTATGAAAGTTGTTCTACTCTTTGAGATCTTCACTTCTACAAATTTTGGTAATTTTTGGAGAAAGTTGGATTTTCCGGCGAGCCGGGGCGGCCGACCGCCACCCGCGGCGGCGTGTGCGGTGGCGCGTGGCCAGTGAGCTGCCAATGCTATTTTTAGGCCATAGTTCATGTTCTGAATTCAGTTTTGGTGAATGAATGACGTAGATTGATCAATTGAACCTAGTTTCATTACGATTCGGGGTTAGGTAAAAATATGAATCGACGATCCGACCGTTGGATCGTCACCAAAATTTGATACATGGTAGTACTTAATATTTGAAGAATGTGGAAACTTACGGATTGGGAATCCGACGTATGGATCTTCCCAAATTGGATTTGTAAGTTCATAAAATAAATGGTTAATCGCCATTCAGTTTTATAAATTGGCGGAGATCCAACCGTTGGATCATAACAAAACTTTAGTATGTGGTTCTATAAGCATAATGTGAATCAGGAGAAGTTACGGATTGGAAATCTGAGTTGCAGATCTTTCGGATCGAACTACATAGTGCCGTGTTTTATATAAGTTATATATTCTATCGATATGATTTCTGAGGCATGATTTGATGAATTGTTCTAGGCGCCAATCGTCATGACGCCTTGAGGGGTTGTGCTAGGGAGTTGTAGGGCGAACTCCAGGTGAGTGGGCTTTTGTTTTCAGTATATATATATATATATATATATATATATAATTGATTGATTTCCCAGAAATACGTTTTAAAATGCTTTTATGAAATGAATGCCATGTCGAATGCCATAGATATATTTATATATATATATATTTGTGTAATTATATATTGTTGCATCGCGGGCGCCAGGTAAGTCAGGTAAGTGTGTGTGTGTGTGATGTGATGATTGAGGTGATATCGATGAGATTGGTATATGGCTCATTACCTGCACATCGGGGTTGTGCATGCCTGAGGGCTTAGCTTTCACGTGATCGTTCACCTCCCGCACCGTACGCTCACCTTGGATCCAAGGCAGGTGCCAGCCTGTCGTACAGACCACATTAGGTGGTTCCGACTCGTAGGTGACTTGCGAGACGTCGCTAGCCTTCACGTGATCGTAGCACAGAGCGTATTTACGCAGCTTGACGTACAGACCACATTAGGTGGTTCCGTCATGGGTGCAGGTTACTGATTGTTGATTATTGATGATTGGATTGAGGATTGGATTGAGGAGCCATAAATCCAGCCGTACAGGTCACTTGAGGTGACTCCGGCTGATTGATATATATATTGCCGGCATGATTTGAGATGAGATATCACCTGATTACTTGATGGTATTTGGTATATGTTGATCATTGGTTATGGTTCATTCGGGTATGGCATTGCTGATTTGATGAGATTGGTTGATAAATGGTTTTTCTATATTAGTACGTATATATATTTTATGGGAAGTATACTTGTTTTACAGAGAGGGGTTACAACTTTCATATCGAAATGGTTTTGATAAAGCTTTGTTTTTGCCCACTCACGCTTTTTGTTTTGCGCCCCTCCAGGTTCTAGTAGCATAGTTTCTTTATCGACAAGGACTCGTGGCATATCTCAGTTCAGGTGGCTACTTCTGAGGGTATGATCTTTACCCACACTACTGTACTTTACTTATGCTCTGACAACGCGTGTGAAATGGGTCTATACCCACTCACAGCTCACTCTGATAGTTAGGTATCTTTAGGTTTAAATTTATTCACATTTTTTCTATATCATCACTTTATGGCTTCGTCACCTTCCAGGTGATGGCCAGCACAGCTCGATTCGGAGTCCTAGTGGACATTCCGGGTCGGGGTGTGTCAGTTAACACTTTATATTAATTTTTTATTATAAAGAGACAAAAAGAAAAGGGTAAATTACACTTTCATACCTTAGGTTTGAGCTCTATTTCAATTCGTTACAACATCTTTAAAACATTTCACTTTCATACCTTAAGTACTATTTTATTTCAAAATAATACCTCTGTTACATTTTTCATCCATTGATCCGTTAAATGCTGACATGGCTGCCACATATATGCCACGTGGCTGCCAAATGTTTGCCACGTGGCAAAAGAAAAATAATTTTTAAATTTTTTTAAAAAAAACCTAAATTTTTACGAAAAAAAGGGTAAATTACACTTTCATACCTCAGGTTTGGGGTCTATTTCAATTCCTTACAACATCTTTAAAACATTTCACTGTCATACCTTAAGTACTATTTTATTTCAAAATAATACCTCTGTTACATTTTTCATCCATTGATCCATTAAATGCTGATGTGGCTGCCACATATATGCCACGTGGCTAGCAAATGTTTGCCACGTGGCAAATAAAAATAATTTTTTAAGTTTTTTTAAAAGCCCTGAATTTTCTCAACAAAAAAAAAAAAAAAAAATTTGAAACCCACATCTATAAGAGGAAGGAAGAAGAGGGAGGAAGAAAAAAAAAATTATCCCTCCCCCCAGCGACCCACATATGCAAGAAGAAGAAGAAAAGCCCTTCCCCACCCCACCCCCGGGACCCTCCTCCCTCCGCGATCTGGTGATTTTCAATGTGGGTGAGTTTTGAAAATAGTTTGAGTTTGAGATGATTTTTGGACTGGTTTTGTGGTATATCCACCTAATCTCGAGTGAGATTTTTGGGGGTGGGTGATGGGGGATTTTTGGGAGGGGTGGCTCGGGTGGGATTTTGGGGTTTTTTTCTTTCTTTCTTCCTCCCTCCTCCTCTTCTTCTTCTTCTTCTTGCAGATGTGGGTCGCTAGGGGGTGGGGAAGGGACAATTTATTTATTTTTTCTTTCTTCCTCCCTCTTCTTCTTCTTGGAGATGTGGGTTTCAAATTTATTATTTTTTTTTGTTGAGAAAATTCAGGTTTTTTAAAAAAAATAAAAAAATTATTTTATTTGCCACATGACATACATTTGGCAGCCATGTGGCATATATGTGGCAGCCACGCCAGCATTTACTGGATCAATGGATGGAAAATGTAACGGATGTATTATTTTGAAATAAAATAGTACTTAAGGTATGAACGTGAAATGTTTTAAAGATGTAAGAAATTGAAATAGACCTCAAACCTGAGATATGAAAGTGTAATTTACCCTCTTTTTTTTTTTGTAAAAATTCAGGGTTTTTTTTAAAAAAAATTAAATTTTTTTTGCCACATGGCATATATGTGGTAGTCACGTCAGCATTTAACGGATCAATTGATGGAAAATGTAACAGACGTATTATTTTGAAATAAAATAGTACTTAAGGTATGAAAGTGAAATGTTTTAAAGATGTTGTAAGGAATTGAAATAAAGCCTAAACCTAAGGTATGAAAATGTAATTTACCCAAAAGAAAATTGTGAGAAAATGAAACAAAAATGAGATGAGAATAAGAGTAGAGAATTCCGAATGACACTTATGTTTTCATCTAATTATTTGACAGAAATCTGCTTCCACAGGAAGCTCGAAGCCCAGGCTTCTGCAACAAGGCACGTACTCGGCACACAACGTACTAGAGAATTACTATACTACGCGTGACTTTCCTAAAGTGACATGTAAAGCATATGTTTCCTAATGGAAGCTTTATGCCTCCATTTGTGTTGAAATTTAATTTATAATTGCAATAATTTTTTTTTTGAGGTGTATAAAGTACCACAAGATTTGATTGGTGCATGAATCTAGTGTATGCAGCACGGCTCATGTATAAATGACATTGAAAATAAAAATTATAATCTCCATCTTAAAATGGTCAAAACATGCACATTATTAAATATAAACATAACACAAAATCAAGCTCATACTACCAATAATATCCTTAAATGTTAACAACGACCAAGAATTGAAGTCGCATTGTCATAAAATCATTGCATCTAATCATGAAAAACCTTTGGATAATTGTTTAGGCCATGATTTAACTTAGAAGGCCAAAATTATATGACACACCCCGACCTGAGAATCAGGGCGTGCTGGCCGTCACAAACGTGACGTAACCATTACGCAATGCGGAAGCAATAGGATAAAGAGTATGAATAATTAGAAACCGAATACTAGCAGTACACTCCTAATGACATGCTAGAGAGAGAGTTAAAGTATGAAATACGCATAATCAGAGCATAAGGTTCAAATGCAGTCAAGTAGGACAATTACTAAGTTACAACACCCGAAGGTGAATCCTACATGAGTGAAGTCCGTCAGAACAGCCGTGGGAATCCTCGAGAGCCACCAAACACTCCTAACTACAACCTGGGCGCAAAACAAGGTGAGTGGGTCAGTAAAACAAAGCTTTCAAAATCTTTCCTTTATTAACATATATATCCCTTCGCTAGAAAAACCTGTATACTTTCCCAGAAAAATAGAATATATAAATATATATATAGCTTCGGAAATCTCAAACACCCTTATTCATCATTTTCAGAGAAATATGCCATGCCATGAGCCAAAAACATAATATGGATGCATCAACAATAATCAGGTGAAATAATAAATCAACCGGAGAACCTGCAGTGGTCATGTACGGCTGATTCTAGAGCTCAATATCCAATCCAGCCGGAGTCACCAACTGTAACCTGTACGGCCCTGCCGGAGTCGCCAACTGCGACCTGTACGGCACTACGCTGCACATGAGTCGGAACTACCTATAGTAGTCTGTACGACTCGGATGGTGTAATAATACGCTCTAGTGCTTCTCTCATCAATCATATGTGCACATAATCTAAGGTCACCTACTAGTCGGAACCTCCTCTAACGGTCTGTACGACTAGCATGTCGGAACCACCTCCAGTGGTCTGTACGACTAGCATCTACTTGGATCCAAGGTGAGCGTGTGATGCGGGTGAATAACATAAGCACTAACACCAGGGGTGCAGGTTATGAGCTATCAACATAAATCTCATCAAACAATTCAATGCAACAAATGTAACTCACCTGATACTCACCTGTGCGTCCGCAGCACCAATTCACATATATGCATCATATAATATCCATTCACATATTTCATGTAATTCCTATGCATGGCATTTCAATCACATGATTCATATAAATCTATGCATGGCATTTCAAAACATACTTTCATTCAAAAATCGATTTCTGGGAAAACGTTAAGTATATATATATACTGAAATAAACTGCCCACTCACTGGTATGTCGCAGGGTCGTAACCCCCGTGACGCCTCTGACTGCGCTCGTCCTCGGGGTAGATCTCACCTATATGCGAAACAACTATAAAAACGTTATTTTAAGCACATAACCAACAATTCGAAATAACTTCTCATAAAATGCTCAATTTTGGCATATGAATATACCAACGCGATCTACACAACCTCACGAACATCGTGATATTTTTAAATAAATTTTTCTAGGGCCCACGCGTCCTCACGCGCCGGGGAGGCCACGGCCTCACGCGCCCCCCACGCGCATCATCTTCAACCTCCCGACGCCGGAACAGTGCCACCGGCGCCGGATTCTGGGCAACCCTGCAACTGCCCTTTTCTCGCTCGTTTTTGCACCATTTTTCATAAAATTTTCACCAAAATGTCACAAATCATGAGAGGAAGAAGGCTATACCTCTTTGGAGCCTCAAAACCTTCCAAATCGCGTCGGGAAAATTTCACCAAAACCGGCCACCTTCGAACCTTGTGATCCCGACGTCCCAAACCTCCAAACGAAGCACTCCGAGCTTCGTGGGGACCTCCTTAAGCTCGTGGTAAGATTGGATTATCCTAAAATGCAACCATTTAAAAGTTGGTGAATAGTGACAATCACGGACCTCGTGATTTCAGCGTGAAAACGAATGAACCCTTACCTGAAATGGGTACCAATGGGTTCGTATGGTCTCTAGGAGTACGACGGTGGTCTCAACCACGTCGATCCGTGAAGGTTTGATAGCCTTTGGGGTTGTCCGTACCTTTCGAAAGAGAAGGGAGAGAGAGTGACCGTGAGCATGCGGGAGAGAGAGTGAGAAAATGAAGGTGTGTGTGGTCAACAAACACCCCAACCACATAAAATAATTCCAAATTAATTTCCAACTATTTTTCCAAAAACAAACTTAGGATAGGACAATAAAACCCAATGAAATGTCACATACCGTAGTAAATTCAAGGGCAATCCCGTCATTTCACATCCTCGATTAATTAATTCCGGGACGGGCTGTGACATTATATGAGTATATATCTCGCAACAAAGTCTTTTAAATTTATTATAGATTGAAGATTAGAGAAAATAGAAAATGTTGGACAAAGGATTGGGAGAGAAATTGGCATAAGAGAAAACAAAAGGAAATGATGAACGTGAATTATATCATATATCCCACTACAAGAGAATATTATTGATCACGAAGAAAAATGTTGAAGAACAAGGGAAAAGGATAAAAAAGAAAAGGTAGGAAAGTAGGGGTGAGACTACTCCATCTCCTCTCAAGATCAAGACATATCACAAGTCTTTTTGATGATTTACAAAGAAGTATGTGCCCATTTTATCAATTTTTATAGATCGTCCACCAACACATAACTGATGGCAACGAGACTTAAATTTTGGTGGGGGGACAAACAACACACTAGAAGGGGAGAAAGCTAAAAGTTACAAGTAATGCAAATATTAAAATTATCTTTATTAAAACCCTCAGGGCCTCTAATTGATTTCCAATATATTTGTGACTTTAGGCCATCTAAAATCAGGTCCAAAACAACATAGTGTGTTGTGCCAATTTGTTAGAGTAGTATGTTTCCTCGTCTTATTTCCACATACCCAATTTTGTTTCATTTCCACTCTTATTTATTCGTTTTTCTTATTATTTTCTGATTTATTCAGTGTAAATACCAATAATAAACATGACGTACAAAGAAGAAATGAGTTGTGCAGAAGTCGCTTCTTATTCGAATAATAACTTGTCAAAACACATTAACACAACAATAAGAGTGGTACTACGTCTGTCCATTATTTGTTTTTCCACCCACTTCACATTGATTTGCTATTTATAATTTTATAGTGCGGATGAAAAAACATAAAAGTGCTCAATCCTTCATGTTTAAATTTATATTTTATTTGATCACTTAGTACTATGAATATTAAGTATTTATCTTCATTTATAAGTGAAGAATGTTTTAAATTTCATTTACGTAACCGACGAGTTAAATATCAACTTATTAAGACAAGTCCATTATATAGCTTAACTCCACCCTTAACCTCTTACTCCAAATAATATTATTAAAAAGTGATGTGGATTATTAAAAGTGATCATATTTCCTTATATTTTCTTAATCATATTTCTATATATAGCGACTCAAAAAGTTCAAAAATTGTACTAAAAAAAGTTCAAAAGTTAAACCAGTTTATAATTTCCCAAGAGGAAAATAATGGCAAGGCCAAACGGTTCTGAGAAAGTTGAAGAAGAAGAAGCAGAGAATCACTGAATCAGTGAAATGGAAGAGTTTAGATTTGACAGAAGGATTAAGAATTACAGCAACTCTCAGAATATACTTTTACTCGGAGAAGGCGACTTCTCTTTTGCCGTTTGCTTAGCCAGAGCCTTTGGCTTCGCTGCCAGCATGGTTGCCACTTCTCGTGACACTAGAGGTAATTCCATCACAATCACCACCATTGACTTGTGTCAACATCCAAATAATTTATTTTTCACTCCTAATTTCAACCCAATTCTTTGATTTTTGAAGAAAACACAGTTTGAAATTTTAGTAAAAAATAAAAACCAACTTAGTGTTGATGTTGCAAATTAAATCTGTATTTAATTCTAAAATTTACATTCTGGTAATTACCCAGATGAAATAATAGATTGAGGGGAGCAAAGATTTTATTTATTCTTTTTTTTTTGGCAAACGCAAAGATTTTATTTTTTTGCTTAAACTTCAACCTGAGGGTTTCTGAGTCCTGCTTGAAATCCTTTGCATGCTAATGGTAGAATTCATCAATGGTGGAATGGTAGATAGAGGGGCACACAGATTTTAGTTCCACTTTGTTTCAACAAAAGGGTTTCTGACTGATCATTTGCATGCTAAATGTAGAGTCGTTAATGGTAGAGTATTCAAAAGCTATGAGTAATGTGGAGGAATTAGAGTCCAGGGAATGCACTGTATTGCATGAGGTGGATGTCCACTATATGAGCAGGCACCCTTGCCTGATCAAGCGCTTTGATCGCATAATATATAATTTTCCTCATGCCGGTTACTTGAAGGGTTCCCGCTCCAGTGAACGCGAAATGTACCAGATTTGGTAAGTTCAAACACAACCATTTATGCAGCTTTTTGATTAAAGGGTCATCCGGTCATGGTATGTTTTGTGCTCATACGGTTTTTGTTTTTGGGCAAAGCCGGTGTTTAGTATTTATATGAGAATGATTACTAAACGAAGGATTGGAATGACTTAGTTTCGATACCAAGCAGAACACGAGCACGACAATGTATCAGAGGACTCAAATTCTAGACTAAATTCATGCATTTTTCAGGTATCATCAGGATTTGGTCAGGGGATTCTTCGAGAATGCAAGGGAAATGCTGACCAGAGTAGGAGAAATTCATGTGACACACAAGACAACATCTCCTTTCAGTGAATGGAATATAGTGGAATTAGCTCGTCAGGCTGGATTGTATTTGGTTCATGAAGAACCATTCTCGAAAGGGGATTATCCAGGCTACGAAAATAAGAGAGGGGCTGGGATGTTTGACCAAACTTTTCCGGTTGGAAAGTGTAGCACCTTCAAATTTGCCAAGATTTTGTACCATTCTACCACTTCCGGGTTTCCACCTTGGCGCTACTTCTTCGGGTCCGTGGTCAAGATATTCTGGAATTTGGGGTCCTCACATGTAATTGTAAGCCACATCATATGAAATCTGTTTACTTTCTTAGTTTTGTTGTGATTTTGAGTACTACGTACATTGAGCGAGTTGTGTCGCATGAGCCTAAATCTTCTGCTTGTTTAGAACATGTATAAAGGAAAATAAGTTCCCAGTCTCGTATGGCCGGAGCCATATGGAAAACCTTGTACTTCCAGCTTCATATGTTATCATTAACTTATTGTAAGGGATTTTTTTGTCCTAACAGATGAATTTCCTATGTATTACTACTGAATTTCCTAGGGGCTCTATTGTAACTCTCATCAGTGAAGGGATAATCTTGCAAACAGAAAATTTTTGGGAAAAATGAATAAACGAGACGGCAGCTAATTTATTCTGGCCTTCAACAATTACCAACATTTAGAAGAGGTGGTTAAGGTGACTTAATGATGCAGGAGATGCCAAAGGTCTCGAGGAGAAGGGGATAGATGAATTGGGAATCACTCAACCAGGGGCAACGGAGCTCACTCACGTTGCTAATCGTGGATTTGCTCACACGACCAAGCATGCTTGATTTTAGAAGGAGAGATCACTCTCTTCAAATGCACAAGGCAAATATAATTTTAATTCATTCAATAAGTCCCCATTCAAGGCTTTCTAGTACAATATTTATAAACGGTTACAAATTAATAGACCTCAAGTATCCATGACACCCTTACAACTCCCCAAAATAACTTAACAAATTCCTAAGTAATTAAAATACAAAGCCTTTATTATTCCAAAGCATATTAATGGTTTCAAATTATTTTCTCCAAGTCTACCTCCCGCATCATTCTTCTCTTCTCGAAAAAACTCGTCCTCGAGTTTAAATTGATTTTTTTTTTTTGGCGCATTCAAGGCTTTCTAGTACAATATTTATAAGGGGTTACAAATTAATAGACCTCAAGTATCCATGACACCCTTACAACTCCCCAAAATAACTTACCAAATTCCTAAGTAATTAAAATACAAAGCCTTTATTATTCCAAAGCATATTAATGATTTCAAATTGTTTTCTCCAAGTCTACCTCCCGCATCATTCTCCTCTTCTCGAAGAGATAGATATGAGACCACTAATCTAATGAGGCAAAAAACCCATCCAAGAAGGATTTCGAATTCAGCCTAACACCAACACTAATTGGTGTATAGTGCATCTCCTGCTGATGTGAAATATTTGTGATGAATGCATGGGGTCCATTAAGCGTATGAGTACCGAAAAGTATCCAAACAAAGTCCAAGGAAGAAAACTATTATTGTCGCTCTGAAAATGTCGGCACACATTCATCCATTAAAAGTTGTAAAAACTTAAGGGATAGCAAGTGTAAAACTGTTATTGCATAATCACTTTTTTAAAGTGTCAATAGCAGTTTCTTTTACAAAACATATCCTGACAAGTTTGAGTTCGTCTACTTTTCTTTTCAATTTCTAGGCTTCCCCTTTTCTTCAACATAGACATGCCTCAACTATTTATCTAGCTCGAAGGTGCACCGATTCACAAGAGTTAAGCATTAGTAGCTTTTCAATTAGGAAGTGATTTCTACACATTGTTTTTCTCCCCTTACGCACACTTGTTTGTTTTTGGCTATTTGATTGAAAGAATCCACGAGTTGAATGAACAAGGATGTGCATAAGAAAATGAATGTAAAAATCACTTCCCTTCCAAATTCCATGGAGAAGACCCTACAATTATTTTAATCAAATAAGGAGCCTAACAGTTGCCCCCATCTTAGCTTCTCTCTCTATATTTCAAGTATTTAAGTGCAAAGTGCAACGTGAAGGAGTTCTTAGAGGACAGGGATTGCTTAGTACTGCATGAAGTGGACGTCTACACAATGAGCCAACACCCTCTCCTGATTCATAACTATTTGATCGCATCGTGTTTAATTTTCCTCACGCCGGTTTCTTTCTTCGTGTTCGTGAACTCAAGTACCAAATTGTGTAACTTTTATATATAACCTTAACGTTCGAGAAGTACCAATATAGAGACTAAAAACTCTTGTTAATTATATTCCTCGTCATTTATATGTGAAATCATACTGCCTGCAATGCACTTTCAGGCTTCATCAGAAATTGGTTAGGAATTACTTCAAGAGTGCACATAAAATGCTGACCACCTGAGGAGAGATTCATGTGACACACAAGACTGCACATCCTTTCAATGAATGGAAGATCAATAGTAGAGTTGGCAGAAGAATTTGAGCTGCATTTGGTTGAGGAAGCAGAGTTCTCACCATATGATTATCTAGGTTATCTAAATAAGAGAGGAAGTGTCACTTAGTACTACGGTCTAGTGATATTCCTCTTCACTTGTAAGTGGAAGGTCTTAGGTTCAATTCTCACCAACGAATTTGAATCACATTATTGCTAGTTCATTGTGAGGCTTAGCCCAATCTCTCACACCTTTAGTGTAGATAATATAAAAAAAGAAAAAAAGAGAGGAAGTGGGGTCAAAAGCAATATGGAATTTCCTGTGGGAAAGTGTAGCACCTTCAAGTTTTCCAAGCAATTAATGTGCAAATAATGCATTGGAATTTACCAGAACAAAACTGTCCCGATTTAGTTTTCAATATTTTGAAAAACTGAACAAGTGAAGATGTTGGATTTTATTTAATATCAATTGTACCTAGGGATGGCAACGGTTCGGTTTGGGGACGAAAATGCTATATCCATTTTCATAACCACGAAAATTGACCATATCCATAACCGCAAATTAACCATCGGGTATTATCCATAACCATACCAACCGGGTAACGGATTCCCCATCGGTTAACAGGTATATCCATCTTCGTCAATACAAAAAATATATTCGTTCAATTGAGAAGTTATAAGTTAGTAGATATCAATTTCTTCATTAAACATTTGATGTATAAAATGATCCAATGAATGGATCTTATTGAGTATAAAAATTAAAACACTGATGATGTTGGTTTGTTTTTGTTATGTCCTAAAAGCATCATTGAGTTTTCATTGATTTTGATTCAAAACTTATACTTTCCTACAAAATGCAACTTTTGTATTCTCAATATAATGGTTTGGTGAATAATGGATATACAAATATATATATATATATATATATATATATATATATATTATACTATTATATTATATATAAATTATATTATTTACTAATTGGATCGGATTCGGTTATGGATACGGTTTGGGGACCTCTATAATCATATCCAAAACCATAACCGAATAATATAAACGGTTTTTCCCCATATCCAAACCATACCCGAATTTTCATATCCAAATCAAATCTATTCGGACGGTTATCCACGGTTATCGGGTTTAACGGTTATAATTGTCATCCCTAATTGTACCATGGTTTCAAGTAGACATTTTCCTTTATTGGAACGAGTTAAAACCGAATTGACGTTAGCTTGCATGACATTAGTAAGATTTAGGTGTTGTTTGGTATAAAGGATTAGTTGGAATGAATAAAGTTTTCGTTGTAGCTAGAATAATGTCTCATATCTTCAAGCTGGTCACCATTTTTTCTTTTACTCTTTGAATATTTTTTTTTCTACACTAAGAGATGAGGAGTGGGCTAAGCCTCACAATAGGTTAACAATAATGTGGTTCAAATTTGTCTTCAGTGAGAATTGAACCTAAAACTTCTTACTTATCTGGAAAAATAATTAACAATAATATAAATAATACACAAAAAGTAATGATTTTATATATAGCACATAGAGCAAGAACTGAAGTAATGATTTATGTATGGAAAATGTATCTGAGAGATATTTTCGTGTGTTTAGACACACGTTGATATAATACAAGTAGAGAGATTAAAAAATATATCACCCCTCCACTTTCTCCACTTATTATGACATATAATACATCAATTTGTGATCCAAGTATATAGAAAAATCTCGTTCTATAAACAGGCTGTGCAAGAAATACCAAAGCCTTCAAACTCAAGCGTAGTCCGCTTTCTGCTGCCAATGACCACAATTTTGAAAAAATAAAAAAGCATTTGTTCGAGTCTTTTTTTCCTTTTGATCCGTCTAGTAAAAGCAGAGACCGTACAAATCGAATCTTTTTTTCTTTTGATCCGTCTAGTAAAAGCAGAGACCGTACAAGTCTTATAATTTGCAGGGTCCAAAACGATCCAAGGGCTATGGCAACGCCACGTATTTAATGAATTAGTTTTATATTCACCGTCTTTTCTTTTTCCCGGTTGCACGGCTGCCGCCGTTGTCAATACCAGTGCCCACCCCATCTTCCTTCCTCCCTCAGCCACCGTATCAACTTTCCAGTCATCCTCAAGTTGAAATTCATTGAAACCAAACTAAAACCTTATTAAGCTGACCAAAGAGTAAACAGGTGGCCAAATTGACAATGGTTGGCATCCCAAAGAGACTTTGGCAGTCTTATATTGAGGGCGGAGCAGGGAGGCAGGTGATGAGGGAAGGATGTCTGGATATGGTGGCGGAGCACCATGGCTGATCTGTTTATTAAATACGTTTTTGCTACAGAGCAACCGCATTGGGGATACCATTGACATTCTACTGTGGTTCAACGGTCCAAACCGTTTAATTTTAAAGTATGATTCTTTTTCTTCCAAATCTTATTTTCTTTCTTTCATCTTCTATTTAAATGGTTACGGTTAAATTACGTCAACGTTTTGTGTTAATTTTTTAATAGCCAGAAGAAGACAAAAAATAATATGAGACGAGGGAAGAGAAATGAATGAGAATATAAGAAGGGAGAATCCAACTCCTTAACTTTTAGATTCTCTTTTAAGAATTATCTGTGCCAAATATGGATCAAATTGACAATTGTTTAGTTCTTCGATTGTATTACTACTGAAGGGCTCTATTGTAATTCTCATGAGTGAAAGGAAAATCTAATGAGGCAAAACCCATCCAAGAAGGATTTCGACTTCAGCCTAACACCAACACTTAATTGGTGTATGGTGCATCTCCTGCTGATGTGAAATATTTGTGATGAATGCATGGTCCATTAAGCGTGTGAGTACAAAAAAGCATCCAAACGAATTCCAAAAAGAAAACTGTTATTGTCAACCATGAAAATGACGACATACAAGCATTAGTAGCTTTTAAATGGGGAAGTAATTTTTACACATCATTTTTTTCCCCTTACGCGCTACTGTTTGTTTTTTGTCACTTGATTGAACGAATCAACGGTCTAAATGAGCAAGGATGTGTAGAAGAAAATGAGTGTGTAAAAATCATTTCTCTTCCTATTACCAACATACATGCATGTAAAGCCTACAAACTTAAGAGTCATAAATGGTAACTGTTTAAATCAAATGGGGAGCCTAACAGTTTCCCCCATCGATCCTAGCTGCTCTATATATTTCATGCAGAGAATTCCAAGAAGTCTCAAGGAAAAGAGAGACAAATGGAAGATGTTAAAGAGGAGAAACGGATAAAACATTATAGCAGTTCTCAGAGTATACTTTTAGTGGGTGAGGGTGATTTCTCCTTCGCTGCCTGCTTAGCTAAAGAATTTGGTTCTGCTTCTAACATGATTGCCACTTCTCTCGATTCCAAAGGTAACAATTTATTTTACTTTCTGGATTAGATTCTTCTTCCTGGCTCATCATTAATTAATCTTTTGCATTCATGCTAATTAATTTTCAGAGTCATTGTTTTCTAAGTATTTAAGTGCAAAGTGCAACGTGAAGGAGTTAGAGGACAGGGATTGCTTAGTACTGCATGAAGTGAACGTCCACACCATGAGCCAACACCCTCTCCTGATTCATAAACTATTTGATCGCATCGTGTTTAATTTTCCTCACGCCGGTTTCTTTTGTCGTCGTGAACACGACAAGGCCCAAATTATGTAAGTTTATATATGTAACCTTTACGTTCGAGAAGAAGTACCAATGGGCTAAAAGCTGTAGTTATATTCCTCATTATTTATACATGAAATAATATTGCAGGCAATACACTTTCAGGTTTCATCAGCATTTGGTTAGGAATTACTTCAAGAGTGCACATAAAATGCTGAGCAACTGTGGAGAGATTCATGTGACACACAAGACTGCACATCCTTTCAATGAATGGAAGATCGTAGAGTTGGCAGAAGAATTTGGGCTGAATTTGGTTGAGGAAGCAGAGTTCTCACTATGTGATTATCCAGGTTATTTAAATAGGAGAGGAAGTGGCGTCAAAAGCGATACGGGATTTCCTGTGGGAAAGTGTAGCACCTTCAAGTTTTCCAAGCAAGTAATCTGCAAATAATGCATTGGAATTTACCAGAACAAAACTGTCCCAACTGAGTTTACTTTAATATCTTGAAAAACTGAACTAGTGAAGATGGCTTTTATTTGTATCAATTGTAAACCATGGCTTCAAGTAGACATTGTCCTCTATTGGAACGAGTTTAAAACGACTTGACGTTATCTTTGTATGACATCAGAAAGATTTAGACCTTGTTTGGTATAAAGTTTTAGTTTGAATAAAGTTTTTGAGAGTCTCCTATCTTCAAGCTGGTCACCGTTTAATTTTTCGTTTATACTTTGAACGTACCTTTAAACTAGCGTTTTATTTATTTCAATCAAATCATCTATACCATATGATGCTTTAAATTAATGAAACTTTTAGCACCGCTCTAGAAAATAATTAAAATAATGCTATTTATACACACAAAATCAACACTCTTTTATGAAAGTAAATCCTACAACTGTATATGAGAGTCATCTGTATTAAAGACTATGCGAGCAAATTTGTTATGTATAAATAGAATTTGCCTTAATAATAAGAGAAATACCAACGGGACTCTCTCAAAATTGGGGTTCTCCATGGACTCTTTGACATTGATTTCACAGTTTACTGTCAATTTCTGTGACAATATTATAAAACGTTGTGCAAAAAATATGAAGTGGCAGAGAGTCCATGAAGAATCTTACTTTTAAGAGAGTCTTCTTACCATTTATCTAATAATAACTAGCAAGATAGCAAGAAGTAGTGATGTATCTAGGAACATATATATGAGAGTTTTTTAGTTACTTAAACATAAGCTGGTACATTATGTGTGTTAATACAAGTGACGAGACACTAAAACATAAATCATCTCTTCATCCTCTCCTGACCACTTGTGCCATTATTATGACACGTAATATACTAATTTGTGATCTGAGTACATAGAAAAATCTCTCCATGTGTAGACAGGCTGGATAAGAAACCTAGGAGAGACTTTACAAGACCAAGGGCTTCGAACTTAAGCATGGTCCGAGATGCTTCTCCTTTCTGCTGCCAATGACCGCAGCTTCTTTTTATTTTGTCTGAATCCTGTTTTTTCTGTTGATCCGTCTAGTAAAAGCAGAGACTGTACAAGTCTTTTCATATTCACCGTCCAAAACGATCTAAGGGCTATGGCAACGCCACGTATTTAATGAATTAGTTTTATATTTTTGTATTCACCGCCGTTCCGCAACCCGTCCTTTCTTTTTCCCGGTGCCACGGCTGCCGCCCCCGCCGTTGTCAATACCAGTACCCACCGGGCCGGCCACCCCGTCTCCCTTCCTCCCTCCAAGTTGAGATTTATCGAAAACAAAAACAAAATCTTGTTCAGTGAAGATCAAAGAGCAAACAGGTGGCCAAAACAGTCTTATCTTGAGGGCGGAGGAGAGGCGGGTGATGAGGGAGGAGGGAGGAGAGAGGAGAGAGGAGGAAGGATGTGTGGATATGGGGACCAAGCACCATGGCTGATCTGTTTCTTAAGTACGTGGCATTGTTAGAACCCTTGGATCGTTTTGGACGGTGCATATGAAAAGATTTGTATAATCTTGCACTCGAAGAAACATGCGGAGAGAATTCTCATCCTAGAAAAATCACGTCAATCTACTTTGGAAACCATCAAGGACGGTTATTCCATGCGACCCTTTTTCTTCTAACTCTTTGTATTAAAGACGAGGTATTGGCCGAAGAATTGTGAAGTATCAGAGAGTGCAAAATTTATAATGTTGCATAAACTTTTAAAAGCGGAGTTTTACTGACTTCTCATGTTTTTAGTATAATATTTATAATTTTGACATAATAAATAATATTAAACTGTAAAGTAACAGAGAGTCATATTTTAAAAGAGTCTCATTTGAGCATCTTCAAAAGAGATGTCAAAATCCTAGGTAGAATGTCACTGTACATATTTGACATCAAAAGTTTCTCCAACTAAAGTGTTATTTGTTGACTGGATTTGAAGACTTTGTGATTTGGAGTCAAATTTATTTTTAATTCATTTTAATAGTAAGTCCCTTATTCTACTAACATTTTAACTAATAAAAATTTTGTTTCAACATTTTTTTAATAATTACAACCATTTAAAGCTAGATTTAAATAATAAAATAACATTTAACAATTCGGTTGGAGAAATACAAAATTTGATATATGATTTTAAATAGCCATATCATCCATCAATTGTAATTTGACATGACTTCTGGAGATGGTCTTAGCATTTCTCTTAGCCGATTTGTCCTTAAACTTGTAAAGTTTCGTCAATTTTCTCCTTGGGTTTTTATTTTGGTCTATTGTCCTTTTGAATTTTATAATTAGCCAAATTCTTCTTTGTTGTTAAATTTTTCAAATTTTTATTATATGTTTCGTAAACCTTAGGTCATGTGTTGTTCACGTGACAAATTTACAAGGAAAAAAAAGTTATTTTACCCTACCAAAACCTAGTCCCTCAACCTGATGGGTAGATGCTTTTTAGCCCTCATCTCTTTGCCGAATTGAATCCATCAACTTGGAGAAGATGGCGATCTTGTTGGGAGAGAAGAGATGGTCTTCTTGATGCAACGGAGTCAACCGTTTGAGGCAGCGCGGTCAGCTGATTTCGGAGTCTGTTTCCAAGAAGTTGCGGCGGTCGAGGGAGACGACGTCGAAGTCGACTTTAAAGGAGACGAGGAGGTGGCGGTCTCCGGGAACTGCGCCATGATTAAGAGCTTGACGCCGCAGTACTCGATGAGGAAGAGGAAGAGGATTAGAGTGTACTAGATGATGCACTGGAGCACCACCACCTGCACCATGAGGCTGCTGGATTCTCATGACCAAAATTGTGGAAATGACGGAGGTCTCCGCCGTGAGTGTTGTGAGAGAAAGAGAGAGGGAGGGAGAGTGAAAATTTAGAAAAAGGTAAAAGAAAGTTAAAATTAAAATGAGCGAAATGACCTTTTTACCCTTTGAAATTGCTAACTTATTAGAGGATGAACAATTCCTAAACTTAATAAAAAGAAAATTGACTAATTATAAAACATTATAGAGTAACTAGTCAAAATTAAAGTTTAGAAAAGAAATTGACTAGAACCTACAAATTCGGGAGTAAATCGGCTAAAAACTAATGAGTACCTCGTAAACTCATTCTTTGATTTGGCTCAATAAAAAAACTGCCACATGTTTCTTGATTTTTACAATAAAAATAAATAAATAACAGGTCTGTGTATTTTAAAAATAATAAAATATATGTTAAAGTATCATACCAAAATAAAAAAAAGTAAGTCTATAAGATACTTACTAGTGAGTACTTAAATATTATGTATTGACTAATACCTCCTGTATTAATTAATGTTGCAACTTTCATGACTCAGAAGGGAAAAATGATGAAACTTCAAAACAGCTTTTGTTCCCAAAAAGATAAAAGATGAAGAAATTTCAACAAAATTAAAGAGACTCAAATGGAAGAGGAGAAAAAGATGATGCACTACAGCAGCTCTCAGAAGATACTGTTAGTAGGTGAAGGCAACTTCTCTTTTGCTGCTTGCTTGGCCACTGCATTTGGCTCTGCAAACAACATTGTCGCCACCTCTCTCGACTCAAAAGGTATTATGGGTGATAATCTATTCCATTTTTGCACATTGCACCGAGAATCCACGTTAAGGATATCATTGACTTTCTTAAATTAAGAACATTTTATTTTCATAGTGTGGTTCAGCGATCAAAAACCGTTTTAGACTGCGGTTCAACGATCAAAACCGTTTCAGAGTGTGGTTTAACGATCAAAACCATTTAGTTTTTAGATTCTCTTTCAAGGATTATCCCTGCCAAATATCAATCAAATTGAGAATTGTTGAGTTGTTCGATTGTCTTTATTTTCATTTCAACTTTATCCGTTTCAGAGTGTGATTTAACGATCAAAACCATTTAGTTTTTAGATTCTCTTTCAAGGATTATCCATGCCAAATATCAAACAAATTGAGAATTGTTGAGTTGTTCGATTGTCCTCATTTTCATTTCAACTTTATCTTAACGAACCATGGTGTTTTCCACATTTTAGATGATCAAACGTTTATTTCTGAAATATAGACGGTTTCAATCATTGACATGCATTCTAGGGTACAATGTGCTTAACTTATAAATTGATATTTGTATGTAGGTATGTAATACCAGTTTCTTGACTAAAATCCCTTCCATACTACTTGTAGAGTCATTTGTGGAGAAGTACCCAAATGCAGTGAGGACATTGAAGAAGTTAAAGGGAAAGGGATGTGTAGTATTGCATGAAGTGGATGTGGATACCATGAGGCAACACCCTCTGCTAGCTGATAAACTATTTGATCGAATCGTCTTTAATTTCCCTCACGCGGGCTTCATCGGCATGGAAAGCCAGAGGTTTCAAATTGAGTAAGTTTTAATACAGAGCAATTCTACATGAATCAAATGCAAAGTGATGCATTCGAGCGATGCATTTTTCAGGTTGCATCAAGATCTGGTCAAGCGGTTCTTCACCACTGCGTCTGAAATGCTGACGGGAAGAGGAGAAGTTCATGTGACACACAAGACCAGTAATCCTTTCAGCAACTGGAACATAGTGAAGTTAGCAGAAGAGGTAGGGTTATATCTGGTTGAGGAAGCACCTTTCACGCGGGCGGATTATCCAGGTTATCTCAATAAGAAAGGAAGTGGGAGAAAATGCAACCGGACATTTCGTGTTGGACAGTGTAGTACCTACAAATTTGCCAAGCCACCACTTCAACTTCTGGTTCTTGATTCACCTTCTTGAATTCTTGATCTGATTTCGCACTTGCCTCTGTTCTTCAACATGTAAACTATTTTCTTATTGTTTAAACTTTGGTATGGAGTAACACAGCAACAAGTCAATTCGATCATTTGTCTCTATGAAATTTTCATTTATCTCGGCATCTTCCTTCTCGGAATATCCCCCTATTTGTTGGATGACAATTCTTTGTGTCCAGCGTAGATCCGAATTGTTCGCGAGGAATAGCCTAGTGTCACCTAAAATGACTGCATTTCGGAGGCCTTTCTTACATCAATTATACTTTCAATTTCTTGCGCTCCGCCCTGTCAAATAGAAAACACAGAAAATAAGTTAATCTAGGAATGAATAGCACAAAATTGAAACAAACCAAATAGGAAGGTACCAGAATTTACCTCATCACCAATGTGGGAAGAAGCCATTTTTCGTGAAGTTACCGCTGCTCACGTATTTGTTGACATTGCTTCCTCAATACTCCTAATTACAACGCTAAGACCACTTCGGCTTTCTAAAGCTTTAACTGCAGCTCGGTGTGCATTTTTATGCCATTTGAGCATATTGTAAGCTTGTAGAAGGGACCACCTTGCTTGATTTGACATCTTCTCAAGATAACATCATAAATGGTGTGAAAATCATTGTACTTTAAGTGAACGGAAATCGCAGAACTACAAATTTTCAGTTATAGAGTACCTCGGGAACAGACAATGGGGGTTCTAGAAGAACACAGATGCCCCTAAATAGATTTTCATCATTTTCTCCGCCCTCTGCCTCACCATAAATAAGAGCTTCAGCAGCAATGCCTGCGAAAAGCACCATGCAGTACCTGAACACATTATGTGAAGAAATTAGCAAACGCTTGGCGTGTGTTATTACTCTTAACTCCACAAGACATATTCAGAAGATCTAAACGCAGAGGCAAACTTAGGGAAACCTTGGACATTTTACATAATCTTAAGGAAAAATGATCTACAGTTCACTTCCATCATATTTGTACAAGGAAAGTATCACCCTAAACAAATTTTTAGTTATTTTTCAGTTTTGGAAACAAAATGAGCTTATTCAAGACACCGACCTGCAATTTCATTTCATACCCACCTGTCAAAAGCAGTGCCATCAAGTCGTCCTTCAGCAAGGTCATTGGCCATTTTCTCATCCCAAAATTGAGTTCCAGCCTGTCAAATAGTAGTCGGTATGATCATAACTTTTCATCCTAACAGCACTACATTGCAATGAAGGACGAGTCATATGCTATCATCACTACATATCAATAATGAAAAATGTAGTGATCATTATGTCCTTAAACAAGGTCAAAACTCTATACATTGCAGCCCAAAAAACAATGTATAAGAGACTGACTTTGTAAGAAAACCAAGCTAGCACAATGAAATTGACTGTCCTCTGAGTTTCATAAGATAATACACATACATAAACCTGGGCGGCACCTACGCTAATTCAGTAATTCTACTCAAATGCAAGTCACATTAATAAAATGTTACACTTAAGTATTCAATGACAAGATAAAAAATTTGCAATAGATATATGATTGCTCTGAAAGACGTCACATATGACCTACCGTCAATCCAGTATAGTAAAAAATATGCAGGAATCACATTCATATCCTAAATCCGTTTAGCGGTAACTTCATATAGGTTTAGAAACACGTAATGATGGCAAGATTTCACTGTTGAAAGCACAGCAAACAAAACCAAACCAGATCTCTTATAAAGCCAACAGAGAAAAGAAATTACCTGCCCTTGAATGCCCATTTGCATTGCAACAATTGGGTCCAATATCACCCCACGAATTGGGCAACCCATCAGATAAGCTGCAATTTAATACGGGAACCAGTTAACTGCACAGGGTTTACACTCTTGCAAGGATGTCACTTTAGTAAAGGTGGTTGAAGATTTAAGAAATGGTTCATGCACTTGGTCAAACCCACAGCATCATTCAATTTTGTAACATCCAATACTAAAATATGGACCAGGAAAAAGTGTGTTTACCTATTAACAGATGCCCTGCTTCATGAATGAGGATACGGCGTCTATTTGGAGGCCAATAACTTGAGAGTTGAGCCAAACAGGTACCACCAAGGAAGATAGAATCCGCAAACGCTAGCCCCAATACTGCTGTAAGGTTAGGCCTGAGATCGATGCCTTGAGAAAGAAGAAAAGATAGTCCCCCAAGAAAGGCAATCAAAACGGGGCCAGAACTTTCGGAAAGACCCCACTTTTTTGGAGCAAATTTCGATGCTGGATAAAGTAACGTAGAAATGGCTTAAATCAGAACTAGGCTCTTGAAGACCATATATCATAATAAGAACATACATTTTGCAACATAAAAGAGTCCAATGCAGAACATTTCAGTATAACATCACCGATGAAACAGGGGAAAGGTGTGAATCTCTAACAATTACTAATGTACATCAAAGTCCATTGTGAAAGGAATCAGAATAAGCACCTTCTAAACCTGTTGAAGTCTTCAACACTGTTGGTGTAACATTGCGTGTTCCCTCCAAAACTGCAAGGAGGAAAAGAACAAAACACAGAGAAAACAACATGAGATACAGCAATGGTCTAAAAGTTCAAATGCTTCCCTTACCTAGACTCGGTACGCCACTATAGCGATATCCAAACCAATAACGCAATGCCATGATTAAATTTCTCACATGGATAGTATTCTTGGTTTTGGATACCGTCACAATAGCCTACACGAGGCAGATGGATGCACAACTTTTCACTAACAGTAAGCAAATTGGGTTTTTTGAACAATTAGGATCAAATGGTAAGCAAATTCCACAAATACCCAATAAAATTTTTCTCAAAAGAAGCATAAGTGACATTACCAACGTTCCTGAATTTTCCAAAATTGGGCAAGAATCCTCTGTCCTTGAGAAAGCCATAAGCTTTGCCCACAAGCTTCATATTGTCAGCATTGAGGCACGTGTCCAGGACGTCCCAATCCCTCTCCAACCCAACCAACCCCAGCTCGCCGAGTCGAGGCCGGCTCGACTCAGCCGGCAAGGACCCATTAGCAAGCTCAATTGGGTTTTTCTGGGTTTCGATTGATTGCAAGAAATTGAGAGCCCGGGCAACGTCCTTGCGCTTCACCGCATCCTCGTACTCCTTCCACTCTCGAAGAGCTGATCTGGGGACGGTTTGGCCCCTCGAGGCGCGAAGAGAGGTGGCGGGTGGCCGTGCGCGCGGCGGTGTTTGGAGGGAAAGAGAGGAAAATTGGGGGGAAAATGGTTTGGAGGAGAGAAAGTGAGGGATTGAACTGAGGTTTGGCGGAGCAAACGCCATGAGAGATAAGACCGTTGGAGGGCGGTTTGTTTATTAGTTAGGATTTAGAAAGTTCGGTTTTTTCATTGCCTTGGAAGTTGGGAGGCAGTTGGTTGGACTGAAATTGTGAAAGTCAGTCATATGCTTGTTTGAGTTAGTGACACGTTACGCATGGTTTGGGTCGGGAAATAGGGAAATTTTTAAATGTGACGGTAATACGAATATTACATCACGTATTTTTATGTAAGTGGTGAAAAATTTTATTTTTTAAGTTATTAACTTTTTAACATACATATCCCACAATTTGTATAATAACACGTGGTAAACCACCTCGTGTGCCGGTTACACTGAAAAATCTCTTCGGGAAATGAGCATTTCTACAGCCTAAAGCATTTCTAGTCAAACTTTTAGTTCCTTACTTAAAATGGGACACCAAATTTGAACATGCAATTAGTTATGACATCGGTTTTTTTAGACATCGATTATGGATCTCAAATTTTGCAAGTCCAACCCTATATACGAAGTATAAGTAATAAGAATGAGAATGAGATGAAATCAAATAAGTTACATGAATTAATTAGA
Organism: Heteromeles arbutifolia; assembly: GCA_024362995.1. NCBI lineage: Eukaryota > Viridiplantae > Streptophyta > Magnoliopsida > Rosales > Rosaceae > Heteromeles > Heteromeles arbutifolia. The sequence continues at coordinate 9,353,936 of JANCRC010000002.1, read as the reverse complement.
GAACTATTATTAGCATTTCAAAAATCTCATTCTATACTCATCATAAGTATTTTTTTCTTTCTAATTATAGAAAATTTAGATTGACACTCTAAAAATCTCATTTTGCAATAGCAATTCTCATTAGTTATTTATAAATACTAACTGAAATAAAAGTTTGGAATAAAAATTGAGATTGGGTATCGATTCTTAGGGATATAGGTCATGGCAATGGATTGGAACAACCCTTTTCTTTATAGGATGTATAAAGTACATGTCGGTGTAGAAATTTTATACGGCGTACTAGATGCATAATGTGAGATGCTGATCCCTTGGGGTCTAAGCTTATGTTGTACTGCATCTGAACATCCATTGTGTTCTTCTCTCTTTCACCACCTGGTCAGACCATTGGGTGGTCCTCAGAGATCCTCACATGCATTTCTTCGGACTTCCACGTAAATCGGCTAAGGATAATACTTAGGATTATTCATCGGGCAATACCTGTTGTATTAATTAATGTTGCAACTTTCAAGACTCGGAAGAGAAAATTATCAAACTTCTAAACAGCTTTTGTTCCCAAAAAGACAAAAGAAGAAGAAATTTCAAGTAAATTAATTAGGGAATAACTTTTGATTCCTATCTTGGATTTGGAATCATCGTAAAGAGACGGATGGCGGATGGGGGCTATTTTGGGACGAGATTGAACATATCAATATACATTTCCTTTCCGTCAACTAAAGTATGTTCCTTTCCCCCATACAAATTAAATGGCAATAACGGCAAGACCCCTTAAAAGCAATAACTAGTTTCGTCGGTATATAAATTCATCAAACATGGGGGTGCAGCGCAGGGCTTCCATCAAATGGAAGAGGAGAAAAGGATTATGCACTACAGCAGCTCTCAGAAGATATTGTTAGTAGGTGAGGGCAACTTTTCTTTTGCTGCTTTCTTAGCCACTGCATTTGGCTCTGCAAACAACATTGTCGCCACTTCTCTCGACTCCAAAGGTATTACGGGTGATAATCTATTTCGTTTTTGCTGCACTGCATCGAGAATTCACAGTATTGATATCATCGACCTTCTTAAATTAAGAACATTTTGTTTTCAGAGTGGTTCAACGATTAAAAACCGTTTAAGAGTGGGTTCAACGATCAAAACCATTTAGTTTTTAGATTCTCTTTAAAGGATTATCCCTGCCACTGCCAAATATCGATCTAATTGACGATTTTTTAGTTGTTCGATTGTCTTCATTTTCATTTCAACTTTATCTTAACGAACCATGCTGTTTTCCACATTTTAGATGGTCAAACATTTTATATAAAATATAGACAGTTTCAATCGTCAACATGCATTCTTGGGTAGGCACCAAAAAGGAAACAAGGTCCTTTAACTTATATATTGATATTTGTATGTATATATGTATGTTTATACCAATTTCTTGACTAAAATCCCTTCCATTGTACTTGTAGAGTCATTTATGGTGAAGTACCCAAATGCAGTGAGGACATTGGAGACGCTAAAGGGAAAGGGATGTGTAGTATTGCATGAAGTGGATGTGGATACCATGAGGCAACACCCTCGGCTAGCTGATAAACTATTTGATCGAATCGTCTTTAATTTCCCTCACGCGGGCTTCTTCGGAATGGAATACCATAGGTTTCAAATTGAGTAAGTTTTAATACAGAACAATTCTACATGAATCAAATGTAAAGTGATGCGTTAGAACGATGCATTTTCCAGGTTGCATCAAGATCTGGTCAAGCGGTTCTTCGCAGCTGCGTCTGAAATGCTGATGGGAAGAGGAGAAGTTCATGTGACACACAAGACCGGTAATCCTTTCAGCAGATGGAACATAGTGAAGTTGGCAGAAGAGGTAGGGTTATATCTGGTTGAGGAAGCACCTTTCGCGCGAGCGGATTATCCAGGTTATCTCAATAAGAAAGGAAGTGGGAGAAAATGCAACCGGACATTTCGTGTTGGAAAGTGTAGTACCTACAAATTTGCCAAGCTACCACTTCAACTTCTGGTTCTTGATTCACCTTATTGAATGCTTGATCTGATTTCGTTCTCGCCTCTGTTCTTCAACATGTAAACTATTTTCTTATTGTTTAAACTTTGGTATGGAGTAACACAGCAACAAGTCAATTCGATCATTTGTCTCTATGAAATTTTCATTTATCTGGGCATCTTCCTTCTCGGAATATCCACCTACTTGTTGGATGACAATTCTTTGTGTCCACCGTAGATCTGAATTGTTCGCAAGGAATAGCCTAGTGTCACCTAAAATGACTGCATTTCGGAGGCCTTTCTTACACCAATTATATGTTCAATTTCTTGTGCTCCGCCCTGTCAAATAGAAAACACAGAAAATAAGTTAATCTAGGAATGAATAGCACACAATTGAAACAAACCAAATAGGACGTGACCAGAATTTACCTCGTCACCAATGTGGGAAGAAGCCATTTTTCGTGAAGTTACTTCCACTCACGTATTTGTTGACATTGCTTCCTCAATACTCCTAATTACAACACTAAGACCACTTCGGCTTTCTAAGGCTTTAACTGCAGCTCGGTGTGCATTTTTATGCCATTTGAGCATATTGTAAGCTTGTAAAAGGGACCACCTTGCTTGATTTGACATCTTCTCAAGATAACAACAGAAAAAAGGTGTGAAAATCTTAGGATCCGTTTGGTACTCTACTTGAATCCAATTTTTTAAACTCAAAAACAATTTTCAAGTTTTAGGCCTTAAAAACTTGTTTGGTAGGACTATTTTAAAAAAAACTGAACTCAAGACTAACTCAAAAATATAGTCTATTCTCCAAAAACATAAAAAGTGAGTTTTTAGAGTTTTTAAACTTAAACTCTCTCCTTTATTCTCTCCCTCCTCCCCTCTCACTCCAAATCTATCTCTCTCTCTTTTTTCTTTTTTTTTACCTTTTTCGACTCTCCTCCAATCCGCTCTCTTCATTCTCTCGGTTCTTTCTCTCACTCCTCTTCCTCTCTATCTCGTCCGATCCTCTCTCTTCTTTCTCTTTCCTTCAATCATCTCTTACTTTCTTTCCTCTTCTCTCCTCTTTCTCCCTCTCCTGCGATCCCCTCTTTTTAGATCTCTGTCTAGTTTAAGTCGTAAGATTTAAAAATTTTAAATCGTAAACCAATCAAGTTTTTGAGTCTTAAAGAAAATTGTTTTCAAGAAATGTCCTTAAATTTTTTTTGAGAAATGATAAAAAATTTCAAATAGGATACCAAACAGGCCCTTAGTACTTTAAGTTAACGGACATCACAGAATTACAAATTTTCAGTTATAGAGAGTACCTCGGGAACAGACAGTGGGGGTTCTAGAAGAACACAGATACCCCTAAATAGATTTTCATCATTTTCTCCACCCTCTGCCTCACCATAAATAAGAGCTTCAGCAGCAATGCCCGCGAAAAGCACCATGCAGTACCTGAACACATTACGTGAAGAAATTAGCAAACGCTTGGCATGTGTTATTACTCTTAAGTCCACAATACATAATCAAAAGATCTAAAATGCAGAGGCAAACTAGGGAAACCTTGGACATTTTACATAAGCTTAAGGAAAAATAATCTATAGTTCACTTCCAACATATTTATTCAAGGAAAGTAGCAACGTCACCCTAAAGAATTTTTTTGTTTTTGTTCAGGTTTTGGAAACCAAATGAGGTTTATTCAAGACACCTACTTGCAATTTCATTTCATACCCACCTGTCAAAAGCAGTGCCATCAAGTCGGCCTTCAGCAAGGTCATTGGCCATTTTCTCATCCCAAAATTGAGTTCCAGCCTGTCAAATAGTAGTCGGTATGATCTTAACTTTTCATCCTAACAGCACTACATTGCAATGAAGGACGATAAGTCATATGCTATCATCACTACATATAAATAATGAAAAATGTAGTGATCATTATGTCCTTAAACAAGGTCAAAACTCTATACATTGCAGCCCAAAAAAATGTAATAGAGACTGACTTTGTAAGAAAACCAAGCAAGCACAATGAAATCTACCGTCCTCTGAGTTTCATAAGATTATACACATACATAAACCTGGGTGGCACCCACGCTAATTCAGTAATTCTACTCAAATGCAAGGCACATTAATAAAATGTTACACTGAAGTATTCAATGACAAGATAAAAAATTTGCAATAGATATATGATTGCTCTGAAAGACGTCACATATGACCTACCGTCAATCCAGTATAGTAAAAAATATGCAGGAATCACATTCATATCCTAAATCCGTTTAGCGGTAACTTCATATAGGTTTAGAAACACGTAATGATGGCAAGATTTCACTGTTGAAAGCACAGCAAACAAAACCAAACCAGATCTCGTATAAAGCCAACAGAGGAAAGAAATTACCTGCCCTTGAATGCCCATTTGCATTGCAACAATTGGGTCCAATATCACCCCACGAATTGGGCAACCCATCAGATAAGCTGCAATTTAATACGGGAACCAGTTAACTGCACAGGGTTTACACTCTTGCAAGGATGTCACTTTAGTAAAGGTGGTTGAAGATTTAAGAAATGGTTCATGCACTTGGTCAAACCCACAGCATCATTCAATTTTGTAACATCCAATACTAAAATATGGACCAGGAAAAAGTGTGTTTACCTATTAACAGATGCCCTGCTTCATGAATGAGGATACGGCGTCTATTTGGAGGCCAATAACTTGAGAGTTGAGCCAAACAGGTACCACCAAGGAAGATAGAATCCGCAAACGCTAGCCCCAATACTGCTGTAAGGTTAGGCCTGAGATCGATGCCTTGAGAAAGAAGAAAAGATAGTCCCCCAAGAAAGGCAATCAAAACGGGGCCAGAACTTTCGGAAAGACCCCACTTTTTTGGAGCAAATTTCGATGCTGGATAAAGTAATGTAGAAATGGCTTAAATCAGAACTAGCCTCTTGAAGACCATATATCATAATAAGAACATACATTTTGCAACATAAAAGAGTCCAATGCAGAATATTTCAGTATAACATCGCTTATAAGATAGGAGAAAGGTGTGAATCTCTAACAATTACTAATGTACATCAAAGTCCATTGTGAAAGAATCAGAATAAGCACCTTCTAAACCGGTTGAAGTCTTCAACACTGTTGGTGTAACATTGCGTGTTCCCTCCAAAACTGCAAGGAGGAAAAGAACAAAAACATAGAGAAAACAACATGAGATACAGCAATGATCTAAAAGTTCAAATGATTCCCTTACCTAGACTCGGTACGCCAGTAACACCACTACTGCGATATCCAAACCAATAACTCAATGCCATGATTAAATTTCTCACATGATAGTATTATTGGTTTCGGATGCCGTCACAATAGCCTAGAGGCAGATGGGTGCACAACTTTTCACTAACAGTAAGCAAATTGGGTTTTTTGAACAATAAGGATCAAATGGTAAGCAAATTCCACAAATACCCAATAAATTTTTTCTCGGAAGAAGCAAAATTTACATTACCAACATTCCTGAATTTCCCAAAATTGGGCAAGAATCCTCTGTCCTTGAGAAAGCCATAAGCTTTGCTCACAAGCTTCATATTGTCAGCATTGAGGCACGTGTCCAGGACGTCCCAATCCCTCTCCAACCCAACCAACCCCAGCTCGCCGAGTCGATGCCGGGTCGACTCAGCCGGCAAGGACCCATTAGCAAGCTCAATTGGGTTTTTCTGGGTTTCGATTGATTGCAAGAAATTGAGAGCCCGGGCAAGGTCTTTGCGCTTCACCGCATCCTCGTACTCCTTCCACTCTCGAAGAGCCGATCTGGGGTCGGTTTGGCGCCTCGAGGCGCGAAGAGAGGTGGCGGGTGGCCGTGCGCGCGGCGGTGTTTGGAAGGAAGGAGAGGAAAATTGGGGGGGGAATGGTTTGGAGGAGAGAAAGTGAGGGATTGAACTGAGGTTTGGCGGAGCAAACGCCATGAGAGATTAAGACCGTTGGAGGGCGGTTTTTTATTAGTTAGGATATAGAAAGTTAGGTTTTTTCATTGCTTTGGAAGTTGGGTGGCAGTTGGTTGGACTGAAATTGTGAATGTCAGTCTTATGCTTGTTTGAGTTAGTGACACGTTATGCATGGTTTGGGTCGGGAAATGAGCATCTCTACAGCCTAAAGCATTTCTACTCAAACTTTTAGTTCCTTACTTAAAATGGGTTTGAACCTGCGATGAGTTGGGTCAATTAGCTATGACATTGTATCAGTTTTTTAAAACATCGATTATGAATCTCAAATTTTGCAAGTCTAACCCTAAATACGAAGTATAAGTAATAAGAATGAGAATGAGATGAAATCAACTAAGTTACATGAATTAATTTGAAAACTGTTATTAGCACTCTAAAAATCACATTTTACACTCATTATAAGTATATTTTTCTTTCTAATTATAGAACTTTTAGATTGGCATTCTAAAAATCTAATTTTGCAATAGCATTTCTCATTAGTTATTTATAAATACCAATTGAAATAAAAGTGTGGGATAAAAATTGAGATTGGGTATCAATTAGGTTCTCTTACCTTTGAACTCGTGAGTTATTTAAACCACTAATGAGGATAATCACTCTCGATTTAGTGAGCGGTTCACAATCATGGCATGGCAAACGTAAACATTTCAAATATGTTTAGTTTACTCAACATCAATGGATACTAGTCACTCATGTGTTCTAAGTGATATGATCAGAAATATAATTGTAAGAGTAATTTAATATCCACACACTATTATGCAGTTAAATTTTTATATGTAACAATGCATAATTGACTTGTAACACCGACGTTCTGACTTAGTCTTATACTATAGAAAGATTGGAGGAGGACAAGGAAGAGGGGAGAAACGGGGGGACTTGAAAATGAGTCCAAAGAGCCCATCCATTCCGTGACACTGTTTTTGGAGAAATGAATAGTTTTGTGATCATAGGCTGATTCATTTACCTCCCATCATATCACAGTTGCCACTTTTTTCAGTCTCTCAGAAGCATCGAACACTTTGAACCTCTCCTCAACGATAAGGAGAAATCCACAACCCCCACACATACCACCCAATCAGTCCCATTGTTCTTCCCGTCCACATCTCTCCCAATCCACAAAAATCGAAAAAACAACCCCATTAACCTCTCATCTCACTCGGTCAACCTCCGTTTACTATCCCACACCCCCAACAGCAATGGCCTCCACCACTGCACCCACCACCTTTTCCCTCCTCCACTCCGCCACTGCTTCCACCTCCCGCACCCGCGCTTCCCTCTCCCATGTCTCCCTCCCCTCCTCCCTCAAACCCACTGCCCTCCGCCGCCTTGGCTTCTCCGCTGCCGACCCCCTCCTCGCTCTTCAAGTAGCTTCCAAAGTCCGATCCTTTGGATCCGGCGAAGGGGTCAGAGGCGTTGTTGCGATGGCGAAGAAGAGCGTCGGGGACCTTTCGGCGGCGGAGCTGAAGGGGAAGAAGGTGTTTGTCAGGGCTGACTTGAATGTACCTTTGGATGACAGCCAGAACATCACTGATGATACTAGAATCCGCGCTGCTATCCCCACCATTAAGCATTTGATTGAGAATGGGGCTAAAGTCATCCTTTCCAGTCATTTGGTATGTGGGTTCTTTCAATTATGTGCTTTTTGTTACTGGGATTTGCTTGTTTTCTCTGTTTTTTATGGTTTCTTTGTCAACTTTGCTGAAATGGGTTCTGTTAGTTAGTCTCTTTTTCCCTTTTGATTGATTTGGAATTGGGCTGAAGTCGAAATCTTTGGACATGTGCTTGTTTGTGTAAAAAAATGTATGAGCTTTGAGTTGTGTTTGTGGCCTTTTGAGAATTGAAATGGTTTGTGTCTGATTCTGGGTTTGTTTTGGCTTGATTTCGGTCCAATTGGTTTATTTAGTTTTTACAGTTTTATTAATGTACTATTTTGGTAGCTTTTTTCTCTGACGGATGAAGTTGATAGTTCTGTTTGAGATTAGACTATTAGTTGCAGTTGCACAATCACTACCAAGAACAGATGTGGTTTATGTCTTCATCTTCCGATTTGATATTTGGGCAGATCTCATCAGTTATTGAATGATGTCTTGCAATAAATCTGTGGTTTTTCTTAAAGCACCGGCTTTCTTTCATCGCCGATTAAGAATTTTCTTGTATGTTTTCAGTGTTGATGGTTGGGGCTATGTTTTCAACTTTTATGGTGCTTTATGATTGTAGTTTTGTTTGTACTTTTGGCATCTCTTTGTTTCCAAATACAGTGGTATTTGATGCAAGCTGAATCAATGTGCATTTTATTTCAGGGACGACCAAAAGGTGTGACCCCAAAATTTAGCTTGGCACCTCTTGTACCTCGGCTTTCGGAGCTTCTTGGCATTCAGGCATACATTTTTATTAAGAAGTAAAATTGTAATAAGACAAATCAAAATGGCAATAAATACGGGTGTTTAGTGAAACTGATTTTTTGCTACTTCTACTTTTGTTTGCATAACTGAAACAGGTTGTCAAAGCTGAGGATTCTTTTGGTCCAGAAGTAGAGAAGCTGGTGGCTTCACTTCCTGAAGGTGGCGTTCTTCTTCTTGAAAATGTGAGGTTTTACAAGGAAGAAGAGAAGAATGATCCTGAGCATGCAAAGAAGCTTGCCGCCTTAGCAGATCTTTATGTTAACGATGCATTTGGGACTGCACATAGAGCTCATGCCTCAACTGAGGGAGTCACGAAATTCTTGAGGCCATCTGTAGCCGGTTTCCTTTTGCAGAAGGTGAGGGGTCCCATTCTCGTATCTTCTGTATTATTGGTCATAAGTTATTCTACTGTTTTTTTGACCGTCAAGTAATACTGATTTCGTAATTTGAAGCTTTAGTTAAAACCAGTCAAGCTAAGGTTGTATTGGGATTTAACTCAAGTTGCTTAATTGGGCTGGGTTTTCACTCCGGCAGATGTTTTCCATGTTGGTAGTTACTAAGATATCTTACTAATGAAAATCATAAATTTCCTTTTGTGGTTACTTCCTTGCAAAAACTATGGAACTATAAATGTGATCGTTCCATTGTCCAAGCCTACCTCCCTTCTTTTCTGTATGAACTCGTTTAAATGTTAATGTTTTATTCATTCTTCTTAGGAACTCGACTATCTCGTTGGGGCAGTATCAAGCCCCAAAAGGCCATTTGCTGCCATTGTTGGTGGTTCAAAGGTCTCATCCAAGATCGGAGTGATTGAGTCACTTTTAGAGAAGGTTGATATCTTACTTCTTGGTGGAGGTATGATTTTCACATTTTACAAGGCACAAGGTCTCTCAGTCGGTTCATCTCTGGTAGAAGAAGATAAACTAGAACTTGCTACAACACTCATAGCAAAGGCCAAGGCAAAAGGAGTGTCTCTTTTGTTGCCCACTGATGTCGTAATTGCAGACAAGTTTGCTCCTGATGCAAACAGCAAGGTTCATTGTCTTACCTGACCTTTTACAATTTTATTCTTCGGTTCACAACCTAACACCAAATGATCTCAGCAATAATATTACTGTGCTAATGTTTTATTAACTCTGATCAGCATTCCATGCTGAAGAAATGACGAGTTGGTTTTGTACTTGCAGATTGTTCCAGCTTCAAGCATCCCTGATGGGTGGATGGGATTGGATATTGGTCCAGACTCTATTAAGACATTCAATGATGCACTGGATACCACTAAAACCATCATCTGGAATGGACCAATGGGAGTGTTTGAGTTTGACAAGTTCGCAGTAGGAACAGAGGTATGCAGGAATTTTTTTTCTTTTCTGGTTTTACATGTTCAGTGTTGATATATACAGTTCCTATGTATCTTCTTACAAATGCATACTGTGTCGAGAAAAGTTATCTTGTAACGTAGTAAACTCTATATCTAGACCTCCAAATACAAGATAAATAGTTCTCGCATTTACTTAACAAAGTCGATGCTTCACTAGTTACCTGATTAATCTACTATTTAGCTTTTGTATCCACAATGAACTCTCCATTTAAGTTGACGTGTAGTATACCAGTTTGCACCGTTTAAGTTTAGTTTAATATATTTGACCGTCTAGTAGATTTTTGTCGGAGGAAATTTTTAGCTTCTCTTCCCGTTAGAATTACTCTTTGGAAATATGAATGTGATGTGAGTGGTGATGCAAGTTATACCTCTTTCTTTGCAGTCTGTTGCAAAGAAGCTTGCAGAACTTAGTGGGAAGGGAGTAACAACAATCATCGGAGGTGGCGATTCTGTTGCGGCCGTGGAGAAAGTAGGAGTCGCTAGTGTGATGAGCCACATATCAACTGGTGGTGGTGCTAGTTTGGAGCTGTTGGAAGGCAAAGAACTTCCTGGTGTACTTGCTCTTGACGAAGCCATACCAGTTCCTGTGTAAGGACCTATTTTTTTTTCCTCTGCATTTTTTTCCCTGCCCACCGTGTTGGTGTTTAGTTCGAGTCTGTAAACAAGAAATGGCGTGTAGGAAGATGTGAGTTCGAGTTGTAAATGTCTAATGTTACCTTTCATATAAGGTCCCAATATGTCTCTATATAAAGTTTCCATAAGAGATGGCGGGGAGAGGGACAAAGGCAGCCATTCGAGCAATCTAATAAATTTGTTCTTTGCAACATTTTCTTTTTAAAATGTCTCAAGGTTGATTCTCTATCTCAATCACAATCTGTTAACCCTTGCGCCCTACGGATTTGTCGTAATATATAGAAAACGCGTACGGATTTTGTTTTTTCATGTCTGCTGTATGTGAAGAAATGACGCCAACATACAAGAAAACATCAAAATCTCAACGACGCCATGCTGTAAAAAGCAAACAAACAATTCATTCGTTACAATGACAAAAACATAACATTTATCGCAACGACAACTACTATGCATTCTATTCTTGTATACAGAGAAGAACCATTAGCAATGTGCAACGAAACTAACTCTGAATACATTTGGAATGCAAATATAAACCAGCATTCACATTTCAAATCTCCTGATCTGATGCGAACGTGGCATTAGAAAACGTCTTAGCAGTAAACAAAGAAAATTAAACAAAATCATCCAAAGATTGAATCGAACTAAGTAGGGAGCTACCCCTCGAGCTCGTAATTATGTTGAAGTGAATTCCTTTCGACATCACTTCTGTTCTCAACTCCATCAGGTCATCACATATCAGGTCATCATGTCCATCGAAACAGTGAGGATAGTATATGGTCATCTTCTCTAAATCGTGAGCATGTTCGAGAATAGAATATGCGGGCTCAATATCAGGCTCATATTCATCATATGGTATGACTACCTCCTTGGCTTGAGAAATAAATGAAAGATCTTGCCATTTCCAATCGTCCATATTTAACCATAGACGCTGAAAAGACAGACAATCAAGTAAATTGGATGAAAACAAAACATCAACGAAATAAATAACGAGTTTGTGATTAAAACGTGAATAAATCTGCTTAATTTGTGAAGCAGTGTTGTCTTACCTCAAGAATATCTGGATGCAGAATAAGAACTTTAACCTTGCTGATGCTACAAAGAAAATCAAATAAGATATCAAAAGTTACAGATCGGAATTGACGAAGAAATCTCAGCCTTCTCCAAGCACATTAAGTTTCCAAGATTTTGGCTAGTCGTACATTCCCCAAGCCATTCCAAACACTTGAGGTTTGGAGCATAAATATTGACCAATTTCTTTGTCTTCCTCCGAATCTGTGGATTTAAATGTAATGTTTTCAGTCTGTCACCTGATCTGTTAATAACATGGCGTTTGTAGATGATGTAATCAGACTCATGCCAAAATCCACAATCTTTAAGAAGTAATTCCTTCATGGAAGTGCAGCAACATGAAATCCACTTCAAAAATTGATCATTTTCATCCTTTATCGAAACACCTGTCAGCCTCAGGTAATCGAGATTAGACAAAAAATCGATGGAGGGCACATCACTAATCGTGCACTTCATGTCCACAAGCAGAGATTTCAACGATTTACAGTGTAAGATGGAAGCAGGAAGCTCTCCAAACCTACTATAAGTGATAACAAGATGAAGCACTTCAACATTGCACCTCACTGCAATTTCAATCCATTCCCTCAATCGCAATCGGAAATCAACATCATAGTCGTCATCAAAAAAGCACCAACGAAAACGAAAGCATTCTATCTTAAGATGCTCCCCACGTTGAATGAAGAACCTTTTCAAAGAATTGAAAACCTTTTTGTTCTTTCGACGAGTGGATATATCCACACCAGAAAAGTCATGAAAATTCAAGTACGGGGTCGATATATAAAACTCTCTGCATGGTTTGGACACACAGCCAACCCTAGTAAGGTCTTTGAAGTTGAGGCGAGACATAATTTCATGAGCGATTTCGTTGGGGAGATTACTGAATCTATCCATCCTACTGGTTTTTCTCTTTCTTTTTCAGTTGCGACTCCGACGATTGGTACTACGAGCATGATCAAAACTTGCAGTGGTCATTGAAAAAGCAAAATACAATCGCCGTTTCACAGACAGGAAAAACAAAACCACTCAACTATGTTGTAGGTGGAATTAGGGTTTTTGTAACCGAGCAAAAGATACGGAATTAGGGTTTTAGGCTGGTTTTATTGTGTCTTGGCCTTCTTTTGCTTGTCGATCTGAGCTTTGTTCTAGGCCTTTCGAGCGTGGCAATTTTTTGTTGGGCCTTCGCCCCAAGTTTGTATTTGTTCTTTTTTTTTGTTGTTGTTGTGATTTATGCTTTATCTGGATTTGAATTTGAGATTTTTCTTGTAACATTGGTGGGATGTTTGCTTACTTGAATATGGGAAGAAATGGTTACAAGAAGAAAAATGGAACGACAAGAACCGAAAAATCTCGGAATATGCGACAAAAGGAATGAAATTCATACAAAACTACTCCTATAATCCACTTCATTCTCGATTTTTTAAGTATCAAATCACGAAATTTAATGTGAAATGTGAAAAATAAATTTTGATTTTTAACGTGTTAGCAATCGACAATGAAGTATGAACTAAAATAGATTTTGATCCTATTCATAATAACTCGTAAGGAAACAAATAAGTCGTAAGATTTTATCATCTCAAGATTCTCAACCATATTTATAAAAGAAGTCTGTATCTACCACCAACGGATATCCACCGGTCAAAAGCACATCTCATGATGGCATGCAGCATGCTCACTTTAATTAATAGTTGAAACGTTGCAGTATGATGCCATAACTTGTAGGTGTCACGCCTCAAGATGTCCGTGCGCAATCTTACTTCGAATATGATAATTTTACAGAGGCAGATTCTCTGCCCTGTTTTGGTGCTCTTCCTATTCCTTCTTATTTGTGCGATTATGGTTAAATCACGTCAATATTTTATATTCTTATTACGTTTTGTTTTCTTATTTTTATAAAAAAAATTAATATAAAATGTTAACGTGGCTTAACCGTGACCGCACAAAACAAGAGGAGATTGGGAGGGCACCAAAACAGGAGGGCAGACAATCTGCCTCCTAATTTTACACCTAAGAAATAATATTTCAAAAAAATATTTGGCAAGAGCCATAAATCTATTCTGAATTAAGATCAATGTAATTTATGGGAAGCATATTGGAACTCGAGTGTAAGCTAGCCGGCAGGAGATTATTTTTGTTCATTAGATTGAATGACATGGAGCATTAACATTATTTTAATTGTCGTTGAATGAGTGTGGTTTAATCTGGGTGCTACACATCTCAAAATTTACATTCATCTAGTTATTAGAATGGTAACGCAAACCATCATTTAAAAGCGGAGTTCAAAAATACTCTTTGCAAACACACTACTTGATCAACTGACTTAATTCACAATGGGGACCTATTTAGGATGCCAAGAATATGCCAAAACATAGTAGGTTAAGAAAAATAAATTTATATCAACACCACAAAACCATCTACTGCCAGCTCAAGGTTTTCACTAAGGCCGGGTCCAGAGAAGGGGACCAGGATCCTCTCTGAATCATTTTTGTGCTTGGAGATCAATCTATTTATTATACATCGTGCAGTTTTCGTTAAGTACTATTTATATTCAATTTTAAATAAAAAATTTAAAATAATTTATAATTCCACAATGTACAATAAACAGACATAAATGATTAATCATTCGAATCCCCACAAAGAGAATCCGAAAAGAATCATATTCTCATAGAAGGAGAATGCTTGGCTGCTGCTGCTAACGAATCACGAATGGACACGTATTCAAGTTGTGAAAAATTAAGAGTAAATTGTACGAATGGTCCTTCAACTTTAATCAAATTGGAGCAATGGTCCCTCAACTAAAAATCCATTACCATTGGTCCCTCAACTTATCAAAATGTGTAGCTATAGTCCTTCTCATCAATTTTGTCAAAATTTTGTCAAAATAAGCTATGTTGGAATGACCATTTATACAATTAGGATCCCTCAACTCATCAAAGTGTATAATTATGGTTCTTTTCGTCAACTATGTCCAAATTTTTGTCAAAACGAGTTATATTGGGAGGACCATTGCTACAATTGGGTTAAAGTTAAGAGACTATTTCTCCAGTTGAATTAAAGTTGAGGGACCAATGGTAATGAATTTTTAGTTGAGGGACCATAGCTGCACGTTTTGATAAGTTGAGGGACCAATGGTAAATGATTTTTAGTTGAGGGACCATTGCTCCAATTGAGTTAAAGTTAAGGGACCATAACTACAATTTACTCAAAAATTAATTACTTGAACACGCTTTTAACAAAAAAAACTCGCACGTGTCGTACATCCCACGCACCAAATCTTCTCCTTCCTCTATTAAAAAAAAGAAAAAAAAAGAAAAAAAGAAGCCTTCTCCTACTGTCAGTCTCCCGTTCTTGTTCATCGATCTCTCGCTCCCAAAAACCCACCACATTTTCTCTCATCTTTGTTTCTGTAAGCCCCTAAAAATCCAATCTTTCACTTCTTTTCGTATTTATTTATTAAATATTAAATACTTGATTAGGGGTTTTTTTAATTCTGATCGATTTCTACTGTTTTGGGATTGTATTGAAGGTGATTTTTGTGCTGCGATGGCGACCAAGAAGAGCGTGAGTACTTTGAAGGAGGCTGAGTTGAAGGGGAAGAGAGTGTTTGTGAGGGTTGATCTGAATGTTCCTTTGGATGACAACTCCAACATCACTGACGATACTAGGGTCCGCGCCGCCGTGCCCACCATCAAGTACTTGATCGGCCATGGCGCCAAAGTTATCCTTGCTTCTCACTTGGTAATTCATGGCTTCGATTAATCCGCAATATTCCTTACCATTTTTACTATTTTAGAATCTGGGTTCTGTTTGTTGGGGAATCAAATATATGGGTTTGTGTTGGTTTGTAAGATTTGTGTGTTTTGAATCGATTAGTTTCTTTATTGAAGTTGTTCTGAATTCTGAAAATTACTGATTGGATCTGCTTTGCATGGTCAGCTTGGATCTTATAAGTTTGATTGATAAGGATTGCGATGGATTTGCTGCTTGATCAATGTTGACTAATTTGAAGATCCCCATTTTGTTTTACCACTCTATATGTTTTTTAGTTATCGTATTATTTGGACCATATTATTTGCTTTAAGTTTGTGCCCTGTATTGGAGTTTCTGATAACTTTTTGTTTACTTTTATGTATTCGCTGATGTTGCATCTTAGTTAGGATTGTGTCTGGTTTCATCTGTCTCATTGGTTTGTAGCAGTGACTGTTTGCCGTTAGTAATAACCGAATACTGACTCCTAGGATTGATCCTTTGAAAGCAATGAATGATCGATATGGATTGTTTACTTTGAAAAGTTGGTTTATTTAAAACATCTCTTTTGATGACCTTGGCAAGTTGTGCAGCTCTTGCGGGTGCTTAAGTAGTCCTTGAAGTTATAGCTTGCTGATTCGTTCCGCTATTTCGTTTATTGTGCAATTATTATCATTTTTAGACTTGGCTGTTTCATTCTTTCTGCTTATTTCATCCCCAATTTCTCTGTTTTCACGTTTCACTGCTTCTTTTACTTGTATAATACTTTTTTCTAAATGCCTAGATATAGTGGGATAGATTTGTGTTGCAAGATCTGTTGAATGGTTTTTATGTTTGTGTTTATGTTCTTATTTGCTAAACCAATTTGAGGTAACCTTTGAAAGTTACTTATGAAAATATTCTCTGGATTGTTGTTTTTAGGGACGTCCCAAGGGAGTCACTCCCAAGTACAGTTTGAAGCCTCTTGTGCCCAGGCTTTCTGAGCTCCTTGGACTCGAGGTTTGTATTTTCTTAAACATTACAATTTTTGTCCGATGGTTTTTATCTCATGGAAAGCTCTATTTGATCATCACGTATTTATTTATTTTCTGTTACAGGTTAAGATTGCCAATGACTGTATTGGTGAGGAAGTCGAGAAATTGGTTGCTCAACTTCCAGAGGGAGGAGTTTTGCTCCTTGAGAATGTTAGGTTCTACAAGGAGGAAGAGAAGAATGACCCTGAATTCGCCAAGAAGCTTGCTTCACTTGCAGATGTTTATGTGAATGATGCTTTTGGTACTGCTCATAGGGCTCATGCATCAACAGAGGGAGTGGCTAAGTACTTGAAGCCTTCCGTTGCTGGATTCCTTATGCAGAAGGTATGTCGGTTTTAACTCACCAATTGCACTTAAACTATGAATGCTCCACTGCTCTACTTCTCATTGAAGTTATTCCCTCTTAAGGATAATGGCGGTCGCAAGATGTTTCACACATTTACTTTTCATATATGGTACAACAATTTTCTTGTTGTGGTAACCCCATGTTTTATTTATGTGGTGCTATCAGGAACTTGACTACCTTGTCGGTGCCGTAGCAAATCCTAAGAGGCCATTTGCTGCCATTGTTGGCGGTTCAAAGGTGTCATCCAAGATTGGAGTGATAGAATCCTTGTTGGAGAAGGTTAACATTCTCTTACTCGGTGGAGGAATGATCTATACCTTCTACAAGGCCCAAGGGCATTCAGTTGGATCTTCCCTTGTGGAGGAAGACAAGCTTGATCTTGCAAAGTCACTTCTTGAGAAGGCCAAATCTAAGGGGGTTTCTATTCTCCTCCCAACCGATGTAGTCATTGCTGACAAGTTTGCTGCTGATGCAAACAGCAAGGTCAGTAGTTCCTCTCCGTTGTTTTGATAACTATCACAGAAATGTTACCTTTATGGTTTCTCAAATGCTTATGTTTTCCTGCAGGTTGTGCCAGCGTCTGCTATTCCAGATGGTTGGATGGGATTGGATATTGGACCAGACTCGATCAAAACTTTCAGTGAAGCTCTGGATACCACTCAAACTGTTATCTGGAATGGACCTATGGGTGTTTTCGAGTTTGAGAAGTTTGCTACCGGGACTGAGGTACATAATAAACTTAATTTCTGATGATTTTTGAACCATCAGGCAATATATTGTGTTTTAGCCCCATCTATGGAAGCTTCCGTGCTATGATAGCCATTATAATTTCTTATATATCACTTATGGGTCGTCTGATAAAATGCAGATTTACATAAATTTTCTGATCTAAAAGTAATCTTATATAACTGTTTTGGGACTTGGGAAACATCAATTCATATAGATTTTATAAATTTGGGCACTGATTATGAATCTAATCCATTTCATGTCATCAGGCAATAGCTAAGAAGCTTGCAGAGCTGAGCGGCAAGGGGGTGACAACAATCATCGGAGGTGGTGACTCAGTTGCCGCTGTTGAGAAGGCTGGGCTTGCTGAGAAGATGAGCCACATCTCAACTGGAGGCGGTGCAAGCTTAGAGCTCCTCGAAGGCAAAACACTCCCAGGAGTCCTTGCTCTTGACGATGCTTAAGCTGAAAATTTCTCAGTTTATTTTGTGCATTTCGTTGCAGTTAAATGGTTGGTTTTCAACCAGAATGGATCAAGTAAAACAGAGCTGATCTTGTAGAGGCTTTAGGGGTAGAGATTTGAATAAGTACCGTCTTGAGATTTACCATTTTACGTGGGTTGGATATTTTTTGGAACAATGTTAATGATCCAAAGTGTTTTGCTACACTCGATATCAGTTTGCCATGGAAAGTGATGTTTTTGGTACCAACTTTGTTGTTTGATCGTTATAATGTTGTATGATGGTTTGATTTAACGGGAAATTCTACGGTGTGCCCGTGTGAAGTCTTGCAACGTATTTTACCGTGTGTTCAAATTGTAACACGTGAAATAATCTATCTGTCTGCGTCATTGTTATCTTGAAGAGTTTTTCAAACCTTTGTGGTGTAATCTCGAAGTGTGTGATGAGCCTGGCAGCAACCCTATCTATACTCCATATTGTCAGCATCCCTATCTATACTCCATATTGTCAGCATCATATGTCCTTGGTAAATTGGGTTGGAGTTTCAATTGACTCTGAGGGTGGAATCGGAATTTGGTATTTACCAAAGTTTAAAGTGGGGAAGTGTTCAGGTGGGCATAGCAATGCAAAACCAAAGCCTTTGTGATAAACGTTCAACATGAATGGTAAATTAGGGTCAAGTCTTAATAGTATAGGGTCTAAAGTGAAAATCCCTTTAAAAATACAAATAAAAAAAAAATTTCAAAAGCATAGGGTCTAAAGTGAAGATAATTGTAAATGTTCATATCAAAAGTGAAACGAAGTTGATTCATACTTTTCATACATCTTTCTTTGCATGCACTTACCATGAAACACATTATATTAATAATTTTTTATATGTTCATGCAAGTAGTCGATAAGTCTTTCTATATATGCTGCTTAAATCTTTATTCTATGTTGGACTTGTTCGTTTTATTGAAAAAAAAAATGTATACTATAACTTTTTGTCAAAATGATTGAGATATTCGAGGAAACTAAAATAGAACAGTAAAAGAATGTGAGCTACTCAATTTAGTACCCTTTTGGGTAGGGTCGATCCTAATATTTTGGACGCTTGTGCAAGAGTAATAGTTGAAGTACTTTTCTTAAAAAATTAAAAATTAATAGATATTATACATATACTAAAACCCAACACAAAGCTACTGTTCATTAATAGTAGAGTGATGAAAACGCCCTTCAAACTTTTTTCTCAATGCGTTTTGTCTCAGCCTTTCTACAGTAAAAGAACAGTTATGCCCTTCTAGTTGCACGTGTCAGTCATCGGTGGATGGTTTGGCCTTAGTTCTTCTGGACCTCTCTTTTGCTTTCCACTTTTCTTTCGTTTTTCGCAGCCCGTTTCTCGTCACCTGGGATTCTGTTTTCTGTCGTTGTGCTGCTTTGTTGGTTTTGTTGTTCAAAATATTGAACCTTTTGCTTTGTTGTTCTTCAATTACGTATCAGAATTGTTAATTTATGCCCTTTGGTTCGATTGGAATTATTTTTCGGTTGATTTGATCCACCGTTTGCAAGTAAGTTTTGCATGTTTTTCTCCCAATAGGATTGCGATTTTCTATGTTTTCTTGGATGGTTTTTTGAATATTTGATGTGGTTTGGTTTTTGGTTTCAGAAATTTGTACCAATTTGGTTTCGATTGGAATTTCTGGGCTCATCTAATCCAACGTTTCCAGGTGAGAAAGTTGCTTAAATTTGGTTTTGTATTAAACTCAGGTGCGCTTCTTTAGTTTTTTAGATTGATTTGAAGGAATGTTTTGCCCAGAAAAGCTAGGGTTTCTGGTAAGTTTTTCGAGTCTTACATCTTGGGGGTTTTGTTTTGTTCAAATATGGGGTTTTGTGATTTTGGATTTACAATTGGATTGAAATTTCCTTTTTCTGATTTCACCTCCCACACAGAACCTGATACTCAGTCACCTTTAGAGCAGCTTCCTTCTCTCTTCTTATCCAACCATGGTTGCTCATCCTCAAGGCATCAAGGTGAGTTTCATTTTGGCCATATTTTTTAGCTTTGTACGTGCATCTGATTTTTTTATTTTTTTATTTTTTTTATTTTTTTTATTTTTTGTATTGGTGGTTTTCAATTTAGGGATGAATTTTGTGTTTAAATTTTGCTTTTTTAAGTTTGGGGGTTGTGATTAAATTTTGCCTTTCTAAGTTTGTAGGTTTTCTGGTAAATCTAGGATTGTAGATGTCGGAGTTGGGGTTTGGTCGGTTTCTGTTGCGCATCCCCATGCACTAGGCAAAATGGGAAGCAATGGGGTTGACCATCCATTGAAACATTTGGAAGAGGAAGGCGGTAGCAGCCAAGGACAGAGTAAGGATTTTCTGTTAAGTTGTCGAATTTATGATTCGGTGGAAATGGATAACAAGTATTCAAATGAATGATTGGTTACACGTTCTGTTCAGCAGGAGAGGAATCAGAAGACAAATTCTTCATAGCCTTCTTCGGTTTTAGAGATTTTTCAGGCAAAAGAGTTCAATGTTGGTACTTCACCTCGGAGAGGTTAGCGCCCCCATATATTCCGAGTTATAGTTGTTTTTGTTATCTGTAATGCATTGAGGGACAAAAAATGAAGCTTTTCCTTGACGAGAGACCAGGTTCTTACTCTTATGGTTGAACTATAGTTTGACAACGTGGAATTACTTAATATTTAGCCAAGAAACTTTCTATTAACACCAATGAACCAAAATGCGTTAAGCTTTATTGCCTATACAATGCGGAAAGGAGCTTCCTGTCTTAGCTTAAAATTCAAAAGTATATTGCCAGGATGTTAGTTGTGCCCTTTAGTTTAGTAATCAGTCATTACTTAGTGAAGTCACTAAGGTGTAAATAAGTCATGAAATTTGGAATTTAGATGACCGGACTGAATTTCTAGAGCGATAGTGATTAAGAAACGAAATGATGGATTGAAGTAGTAGAATAGTTCTTAAAATTCATGTTGTCTAAATTGTGGAAATACTTCAGATCCTAAACTATGATTGTGTCCACTATTGTTGTTGGTGTGGCCACCATTTACTAAGCTTTTCAGTGAACCATAGGATAAAGTGATCATGATCCAAACTGATAGTGTAATTAGTCCGATGATGTGATCATTCCTACCCCAGATGTTACTGGACTTTAACGCCATACTGGGATCCATTTAAATATGTATTTATGTTTCTTTTTGTTCTGGTGTTTATTTAATATTTGCTCACTGACACGTAGTTTACTCCAACGATAATGGTTATCTAGGATAGCCTTTCTTTATGTCTTAATTATTGATAGTGCTATCATCATGGCAGGCTATGTTGGAGCAAAAACTGTGCAGGCAAAGACATAAGAGTGATGGATTTTGGAATGAAATGCAGAGGATATCCTTTTGTTTTGCTTAAGTAAAAGTTTTTTCTTCTGTTATATTTGTGTGTTGGATGTTGTAGAAAATTAATATAAGTTGTATATTCATGATAACTGACTATATTCATGATAACTGACTGATTAAGATTACTTACAATGGGTATATATGCAGAGGAGAGCTCAGCATGAGAGTGCAAGAGAGCTATTGGTACAATAAAGAAAGGAAAAGTTGTACGCCACTACAGCACTACGCTGGGTGCTAGCCAACATGATAACAGTACTTACAAGATAACAATAACAGTATAAAAATGATTAAGGTGGGAAACATAAATTACGTCCAATAGATATCTCCTTTCTTGGGACTAATATATGTTTACTGTTCTTTTAATTCATTCATTAATTTTCTGTGCTGGTAGTTATTATATCCTTTTAGCTGGTTAGGTTTGAAGTGCTCCTCCTTTCTTCAATGGTTGTTATTGTTACCTCAAAACATTTGCATGTATGTGTTTTTTGCAGGAAACTCAAAGGATGATTAAGAAGAAAAGGAAATCATAGATTGGAAAATAGATGGACAAAGAGGCAATAGAAATTTCTAGGGTCCCAGACCCGTGACATAAAAGGTATAAAATTGTTAATTGTTAATTGATAATTGAACATAAATGCACTGATTATGAATAAGTATGGTTGCTTTTGTGTCATATCAAATCTTGATTTCGTGATGTACATTTTGTCTGATAGATTATTATTGCCCAATTTGTCCCATGTTCGTCTTCCATAGTACAACTATGAATTTCCACAGAGTTTTGTCCGATTCTGCTTCTGTTTATTTCCAAAGAAGGGAAATTATAATAGTACAATAAATAACCACATTAGAGTTTTGGGTTTTCAAGAGATGAATTTCTATGTTAAAATTTTTGTTTGTTTTGACGCAGGAGTGAACACGCGGAGAGTGGGGAGATAGAAGAGAGAAGAGAGAAAGACTCACTTCATGTTAGTGCCTTTTACCATATCTGTATACTTTCAACCAAATGAAATTGTTATTAGATTTTGTAAGGTTACATGTTAATTCTCTATGTAACTTGCAATTTTTTCCAATAGGTTTGTTGCTAATTATCTATTGTAACCACTCTTTTTGCCATTTTCCAATAGGTCATTCTCTGTTTTTTCACATTTGCACAAGTTCAGTTCTCTTTCTTATTATACAATGTAGTTAATCAGTTTGTCATTTAATAAGTGCAACCGTACATGCAACTCTGAATTTTGACGATATAATTATTCTTATAAATTTAATTTTGACATGTGAGTTTAGCTTACTGAATAACGTTGTTTCAGAATTCATGGTGTGTTAATTTGATGAAGTTGCTTCGGTTTATCATATAATGGAATTTGAAATGTCATTTGATTCAAAGTTTGCTCTCTTTTTACAAAATAAAGAAAGGGTTTTTGTGGGGTTGTTGCCCACAAATGCTCTTTAGGCCAAAGAATAAAGTTAGAAGAATTGCGGTTTGCTTTCGTTTAGTTTCCTCTATTGAGTGCAAATGCGTTGCTAATATACTTGAAGTGATTCTAAAGATGGTATCTTTTCTGGGTTGTTTTACAAAAGAATTTCCCTTCCTTTTGATTCAGATTTTGATGTCCTTTACTGCAAGCAAGTTAAACGAAGGAAATTAACTTTGCAATACAATATTTCACACAATTTTCAATCCCGCAGCAACGCGCGGGTTCAAATTTCTAGTTATATATGCTAAAACTCAATTGTTCTGACACTGTTCATTAATAATGAAAGCGTGAAACTGTTCTTGGTTTCTTGTTTGCTTGACGTAGTGTTTCCACTTTTTCACTGTGAAAAGCCAGTTTTGACCGTGCATAGCACACGCCTTTTATCGTTATTCTCTACTTTGTCTTCTTCACTCTACTTTGAGTTCTCCGACATATTTGTTTCGGGTTTGGTTGTTGGGTTCTCCTTTATTTGTTCAAATTTTTTGTGATTTTAATTCTAAAAATCTGGGTTTTCTTTGTTCAATGGTTTGGTCCATCTTATAAGTTTTCTCACCAAAAATCTTTGCGAGCACTGCTCCCTCTCGGACCAGGTACGACTCTCATCAAGTACTCAAGGTATGGATTTAGGACTATGATTTTCTCTCATCCTCTTTCCATCCGATTCCATTATCTTCTCTCACATTCTCTTATTTTGTTATTTGTTTGCTATAAAAAATTAATATAATGTTGACGTGGCTTACCCGTGACTATTCAATTAGGAGGGGAGGGAAGGGGAGAGAAAAAAAAGAGGGGAGATAATGGATTTAACTTTGAATCTCTCGCGAACTGTTTTCACTTTTTCATCTGGATTTTTTGAATTGCATGAAGTTTGCTTCCACATGCTCATCGTTTGCTTCCATTTTTCGCTTGGGCTTCAAATTGGACACCTAAACCCTCTACATCTATAGCAACCACTCTCAGCACTTTCGATTCCATCTCGCCGAGTAAGATTAGTTAAACCTTCTTTGCTACCATTCCGCGTTTTGAATCTAATTCCAAAAAAATCTATCCCCAAAATTCCATTTTTTGGTCTCAGATTTTACCTTTCCTTAGTCCCCTGGTGTTCATTTATTTGATTTTTTTTTTCTTGATAAATTATCAATATTTCATTGACTTTAATTGATTGAAGCTCTTCGTTTGGATACAGCAATCTGATGCTGTGGAATTTGAACTGTTTTGAATTTTTATCCAATTTTTCTTCTTTTATGGAGACAATTGTTAATTTGAATTTAGTGGTTGATTTAAGAGGCTTTTTCCTTTCTTAATTGCAATGATGTTAGGGATTTGCTGCATATTTGCATATTTCAATGTATTCGTTATGGTTGTAGTTTCTCTATGTTTCGCAATGTGAATAAGTATTCTAAAGTTGTTAGATGCATATTATTTGAGCAAGATAGATGAGATTGTTGATAATTTTAATGTATGATAGCTCATGTTATAGGCTATTTTTTTCATCACTTCTAATATATTGATTACTAAAGCACATATACTGACCATCCTCCCTTCCGCATCTCCTTGGTTTTTTTAGTTTGGCTTTTTCCGTTTGTATATTCCAATTTTTTTAGGGTTTTCGGTTTCTATGCACTTATTAATTCAATTCTCATATGATTTGTACATCCACTTTCCGTCCGATTTGCATGCATATGCATTTTGGTGATCAATTGAATTCTCATCTTGAAGCTCTTCCTTCTAATTATGCGCTCTCTTTGAATCTCGGTATATGTGTACAGTGGCATCGTTATTCTATATCTTCCCAGGTTTCTACATACCAAGACCTGTAGGTATATATTATTTTCCCCACTCTCTTCAATACCACATATTCTTCTCCCCACTTTCTTCAATACCACATAAATGGGTTGAAATTTTGCATCAATATAATTTTTTGTTTTGAACAATCCCAAATTGAATTAATTAATTAGGAGTTCAACTATTTGTACTTATCCTACTGTGTAGGTTGTGGGAAAATTTCTAAATTATTGCTTAGGAGTACTAGAATAGGCATTTTGATTCTGTTTTTTCTTTCATAAATATATCTATTTGGAAATAGGCCTGTGTTTTGGTTACCGATTCATTGTTCACAGAGATCCCTACTAACCTGAGTGTTTAGAGTCATGCTTTCTATGACTTTTTGTGAAGTGAACAGAACAAGCTCCACTCTACCAATTAATTTAATGACATGCCTTCTAATTTGGGTTAGTTCAGGCTTTCAAAATTAATGTTTGATTTCTACCATTTTTTATATTGTTTTATTGTTTTAGGCTACATGTGAAGGTGTTATACATGTTAGGTAGAATGAAGAAGTGAATTAGGTCCTTTTGAAAATACAGTGGATAAGTGTATGGGTGCTAACCTGGTTTTTAGATTGTTTGTTCAGTAATAACATAAATCTTAATATTCACATCTCCAACATATTTAACATCATCTACTAAATATTAGATTGCACTAATCTAAATAAGAACCTATTAAATCACAGAATAAAAAGTTCTCTCCAACTGCTATAAATCAGATTCCTTTCCCCAAAAAAAAAAAAAAAAAACTAGGTAATCGTACTTTATTCCTATTTTCTTCATATATAAATCTGTTGATGTATAAAATAATTGCATGTAATTTCATTTTTTTTCCTTTGCCTAGACTGCTTTCTTGACCGTCAAGAGTATTGAAGGGAAACTTTTGGTGCTGCAGTGAACAATTTTGGTCATATTTTCTCAAGGTAAATGAAACAATATTCCCTAATATTTTTTGTATGTAAATAACCCAACGTTTTGTAATCTTTTGTATATAAGTTCTACTCTCGATCGAAAACCACAAACAAGTGGAATCTCTCGATCTAATTTTTTTACTGTAGATAGCCAAAAGTTTTACAATTTTTTGTATATGGACTGTATCGATTAAATCTTTTGTATGATTGAATCTTCCTAATGTTTTCAATGTAAATAATATTAATCTTCTATGACTCAATCTTTTATTTCTTTTAAATATAATCTTTCTTACGATTTCTAAACACGCAGCATCGTGCGGGCATTACTTTCTAGTTTTCACTAATTCTATTAGTATTTTTGTTGGACTTATAACATTCCAGAATTTCTAAACTTCTAGGTTTCCTTCTCTTAACACACTGAAGAGATCAAGAACAACTCACAAATTATACGAAGAAGAAGAAAGGTTTAGAGAAGAAGCTATGAATCTCAAAGAATTTCTCTGCAATTGTATTTTTACACACACTTAAGAGAGTAAGCTACTAATCCCATGTGCACAGCACATGTTATTTACATTCACATCCAATACCCCCCTCAATCTTAAGTGGGGTAACCCAACTTAAGATTGAAACAATGCCTTAAGAAATCAGGGTCATGCAAGCCCTTTGTGAGAACATCTGCAATTTGATCTTTAGTACACAAGTACTGAACTGACAGGTCTCATTTTTGCACCTTTTCACGAACAAAATGAAAGTCAATTTCTAAATGTTTGATCGAGGAATGCTGGACAGGATTCAAGCTGAGAGCAATTGCAGATTGATTGTCATAGTAAAGGACTGGAGGAGAATGCAGAAACACATGTAAATCTTTAAGAAGTAACCTGATCCAAGCAATGTCTGCAGTTGTATGAGCTAATGAACGATATTCAGCCTCTGTGGAACTCCTAGAAACAGAAGACTGCTTCTTTGATTGCCAAGAGATTGGATTATTTCTCAAGAACACCACATAACCAGTAATAGAACATCTAGGGTTTAAATCAGCCGCCCAATCAGAATCACTACAGGCATTTAAAAGTAAAGATCCACCAGAAATGTATGTCAATCCACAGTGAACCGTACCTTGCAAATATCGCAGGATTCGTTTTACCATGGCAAAGTGGACATCAGTTGGAGCACTCATGTATTGGCACACTGTATTAATTGCAAAGGCTATATCTGGACGAGTGAAAGTGAGGCATTATAGACCTCCAACTAAGCTTCGATACAAGGTCAGGAGCATCGCGCAAGCGAGACTGGCTCTTGATACCATCTTAACACACTGAAGAGATCAAGAACAACTCACAAATTATACGAAGAAGAAGAAAGGTTTAGAGAAGAAGCTATGAATCTCAAAGAATTTCTCTGCAATTGTATTTTTACACACTTACAATACATGGAGGGAAAAGCCCCTTTTAAGCTCTTCTAATACATTGACTTAGAGAGTAAGCTACTACATGTCATTTACACTCCTATCTAATATCATGTGCACAGCACATGTTATTTACATTCACATCCAATACCTTCTAGTCTTCTATCAGCTAAATAAAAATATTTCAATTTACCATGAGCATAAGAAGACTAATGGTTTTACCATGAGCATAAGAATTAGATGTATGATATGTCGTTTTGAAAAGAATTGCGAGCATAAGAAGACTAATGGTTTTACCATGAGCCCATCATGTCTAAGATCATCCGAGGTTGTTTAGGCTTTCAAAATTACATTTATTTTTTGTAATAAAAATCAACATTTTCATTTGTCTTCCGATTAGTGTTGTTTTGATTTTGTTTAATTACCTAAGACCCTTGAGCTTCTTCAATGCATTTTGATTATGTTTATTTAAGCTGTTGGCTTCTATTGTAATACCATCTTTCACGAAATTATATCAAACTTGTCATTCACGAACTTTATGATTTTTTTTAATACAATGTATTTACGCTAGGATGTGATAGGAAAAAATTGGTATCGCATTCGTCATCCATAAGATTCAAATCTAAGACCTCAACACTTACAAATGAATACAAATATCAATTGTAAAACTAAGTTTCAAATGGATTTTAAATTTAATTAGAGGTATTATTTTTAGAGCCAAATGTGTGACTCATCCTATTGCAAACGCAGCAGAACTATCCTCTTTTGAGAAAACAGACGCATCAAAGTGTTAATATTAGGTACTCGGACACAGGTTTTGCCAAAAACAAAAAGTAGCTCTCCAAAAATATCACAAAAACAATTCAACAAGAGAAAACCAACTCTAAATCCTTGCAGCATTTGCTCAATCCATTCGAGTTTTTCACGCATGCTTCTGCTCAATCCAGAGGACGGAACCCTTTCTAATCGAAGGTGGCAACGTACGTGGTTTTCTTCAGCTTACATGATAGTGCAGCTCCCGTATTCCCTACAACGAAAAGGTTGATTCATCAGTCATAAACAGAAGATTCTGAACTTTTACAGTGAAGTGAGATGGTACGTACTCAAGAAATTTCTTCGCGTCTTCATAGTGGCCCAAGGCTTGCTCAAACTTGAGCCACTGCGGACCTGAATCCTGAGGATTCACATTCTTTGGCCCCAAGATATAAGCCTGAACAACGAACTCCGGAGTTCTTGAGCTGCTCGTTTATTATGACCATCAAATTAGACGTAACGTGGTCAATGATGTCCACAATATTAGGCAATCGAAAATTATTTCCAGCAACAAATAAATCCAGTAACATACTTACCTCCCTTCATATTCCGCTAACCATACTAAATAGGCTGCACCAAAGTACATCGAGAAAAATGGCTTGCAAAGATCATCACCTTGATTAGGATTATATGCTCTAAAGCCCATCTCGCTGCACACAACGCAGAAGTTTAAGTGTACAGGAAAAGTTGAAAATAATCTGCTTTAACATTTCCAAACACTGGAAAATCATGACAAGCTAAGATCTTGATCTCTAGACAGATTGCTATAAACTTTTTGAGCATGCTTCGCTGTTCCAATTAGGTTCTGTTTAGGAGATTGACATACTTGTAGAGCCATGAAGCTGTAGAATAGTCGATTCCCATAATTCCAGCACGTGGTCCGACACCATTCAAGAAACGCAAGCTAATAACCTCTGCAAGAGCACAAAGAACTGACTGTGCAAAAAATAAGTCCCCCGAAAAGAAGAATAACAAAGTAAAAGACAGTGATCGTTGGAGTCAAAGAAGTGAACTGAGTGAGGATAGAAATGCTTATGAAACTGAAAAACACAACGAAAATGAAAAATAGTTTCGTTATCTTCCAGGCTTTTACATATCTCAGATGAAGAATCAGGTTGTAAAAACCAGTGTCGAAAACAGTCGAAAATATATTTCACAACTTAGAGGTTATACTTACAGGTTTAATTGGCTTTGTACTGAAGTGTTTTGTGAGTATGATATCTGCAACTGCCTGCAAGAAGTCAATATCATTTAGGTGACATGTTAAGGTTGATTTCACTCACAATGCAAACCGAAAAATTATAATAGTAAACTTCAAACCATGGTCTTTTCTAAATTCGTACCTTCAGTTCTACACGAGAAAGATATGGTCTTTTCCTTTCGTCAATGGAAAATCGTACTTTTCCCTTTTTCTCTCCAGTCTTGGTCCACTCTCTAGAGACGTCATGACGATTCCACATTTCCTCCATGTCTTCTGGGGACGCTCTGACATCCCAATAAACATGATAACCTGATCAAAATGTTCTCGGCTTAGTAATATAATGCAAATGAGGAATAAAAATGACGGAAAATTCTTGAATTTTGTATCATAAAGCTAAGAAGAGGATCTACATTCTTGAGGAAACCTATATATTCGGGACTGCATTCTATTAAAGCACAAACAAAGAATCATCAAACATGGTAAAACACTTATCAAAACACATGTTTGGATGAGTACCGTCCTTGACAACTCACGGACTGCCATCTCCACAAATGTTCTCTTTACAGTGTTCATACTAAACAAAACATAATATATTTTTCTAAAACAGATTTATCAGTTGAACTGACGTGAATAACTGCAGCACGCTCTGTAACTGGAAAGATGACCAACCTGCATTGTGTGAGGGTGCAGACGGCGCAGCATGATGGGTTTTAGAAGCAGAACCATGAATTGCAGAGGGATGACCTTCAAAACTTTTTCTGCACAATGGTGTGATACACCATAATCAGCTCTGGAATGTATCTGAAAAACTTTAGCTTCTACTTAACAATTATTGAGACTTCATAATTCAACAAACGTAACACATTGTTTTCTTTTCGCTACAAATAATATGTCGTTCACTGCACAACAAGCTATCACCAGACATTCTAAACCTTTATACAGTTGAGTGGAAAACATTTCAGTGCATCATTACATTGTCAAAAAGAAAATTACTGTTACGAAAAATGCTTAAACCAAGTTCCAGATTATAGTGATGGAGAGAAGATAGCAACCTGGATGGAAGACTTTCTTTGACTAAGCGATACCGTTGCCAATATGGCAAAGTTGATTTGTGAGTTGCCTTCTTGGTACCACCTTTATATGCCCTAATTATGAATTCTTCACTTCTTTCTCTACAAACAAAGATGAAAGTATACATCAGTATCGAATCTTAGAAGATGGACATAACCAAGTCCACATTCACAGGAGCCACACGTAACCAGATACAAAAAATGATGAGACGAACACTATATTTTGTAACTTACTTGTTCTCAAATCTTGATAACCATTTAAGATATGCAGCACCAAAATATACATTTACAAAAGGCTTGAACAGAAGATCGTGATCCCCTTGAACATCATATGAATGGTAACCCAAATCCCTGCAAGAAAGTTTCACTTACAACGTCATTGCGCCAAAATTACATAAAAAGTAGATAATGAACATTTCTAGTCCATTTAAGAGTCACGTTCGCAAGATCAAATCAGTTCATAAAGGTCGTACCGAGCTAGCCAGTCAGCTGTTTTTGGAAAAAGTTGCATGATCCCTACAGAGGTGGACTTAGCTTTTTTATCATACCGCGTAGCAAGGGGTTGTCTATCACTTTGAAGGTCTGCAATAGCACAAATCATATCCTGCAGCGGAAACAAAAGGCAAAATAAGGGGAACGAAAAGACATAACCACGTAACAAGGGCATGTTTATTGTCCAGCAGAGATTGAGCTGCATTCTCAGCAGCTGATGACTCAATTGCGAAGACCAGATACATATGCCACTGAGGAAAAGTGCATTCTATTATTCTATTGGATGGAGGAAAAAGTGAGTTCAATCCAATCTGATTCAAGCACATTGTAGAAAAGGGAAAAGACTAGCTAGTCTGTTCTTTTCATAGAAAACTTACAGGATCTATTTGTGAACCAAAATGTCGGCGGATGATGATCTCAGCCACAGCCTGAAAAACAGCCGTATGATGCAAGGTAAATAATTCGACAAATTCGGAAGCAAATGGTCTGCGCCTAATTATTCCAAAAGAATTCTCTTTAGCATTTTTTACTATCGTTCCCCCATAACGATACTAACAGTTGTAAAAGAAAATGTAATTGGCTGATTGCCTAGTCTCATACGTCAAAACTTCTTAGTCAAACTAAAAGTAAATCATTTCCTTCAATGTAGTTAGAACTGTACGCTTCACCTTCATTTCGGTCTGTGTCAAATAAGCATTTCCATCAGGATCACGAGAGAGGTGAACTTTCTGGCCTTTGGTCTCTCCAACATCTAACCATTCTGCAGCCACATAAGGACTACTCCACAATTCTTCCAGGTCGTGGGGATCAACACAGTCATCCCAATATTTATAGCTGACAGCCATCCTTGCAATTTTGTTGGATCTTTATCCTAGCATCTGATATACACAAGAAGATTAATTTCTTATAGCAGCATTCATTAAGTGCCCATAAATAAATATTCTTGGAAAACAACTATGTGAGAAACAGAAAAATCACACAAAGTTTCTTAGTAAGAATGAAAATTCTCATACCCCGGGTTTCCAAATTAAATCCAATACTGTGCAATTCATCGCAGCCTTAAGGTCGTAAACAATGATTTAATTCATTTCTTCCCTAAGACCAGAATTTGCAACCTAAATCAAACATATTTCCGTCTTAATAACATCCGAAGCCCAAAACAAATAACCACCCCGTAAAAAAGCTGCAGTTTTTCACCATATATTGCATATATATGATGAACTATCAACAGATCTATATTAGACCCCATAACATGCCAACCCAAAACAAGCACATAGAAATACAATATACATGCATATATTATATATACAAATTTTATTCCATGCATAAGTAAATTGGTGATCTCTAATCATATATGTGACGTTATGTTGTCTGATTGAAAATCAACGCATTTATGTGTCGTTCTATGTTATTGCTTTCGAAAATGCATGATTTCGTATAATCAACAATTTTGACAACATAAATAGGAAGATAAATTTTCCAAAGAGGCAAAAGAGTTTTGGAGTGGATTACCAGCGGCAAGAGGTGCAATGAGAGAACAAATTTTTTATTTATCTTTATTTTTTAATTGTATGGTCTCTCGAGAGAAAGGTATGCTGGAATGTTATATGAAATGAAGGAGGAAGACGGAAGGTGGACAAATGATCATTGTTGCCGGAAAATTATGTGGCAATTACTCTTCGTTGGGGGAGAGCTTGTCAGAGAATGACACTTGGCTTTCCATGTCTAACCAATGCTGAAACTTTCTTCGTCTTCCTTATTACACAACTAAAAACTTTCTGCTTTTGCTCTTTTCTTTTTCGTGATATAAACTCTATATCAAGTCGGGCAAAAAAATAACCTTCATATCAAGTAAAAAGATAATTTGCAAAAAGTTGGTAACTTAGTTGGTTAAAAGGATTTATTTTTACGTTTGAGATTTTGAGTTCAACTTTCTCCTCTCAATATCGTTTGTATAAATAGAAATAAGAAGTTATATTTTTGTTATGCCTTAATAAATTATCAATTTTATTCTAACATAAGTAGTAAATAAATAATTTTAGTTTACGAAATCATGAATGTTCAAAAGAAATTGAATACAAAATACAAACACAGAACCTCAAGAACAAATGATAAAACTTGGAATACAAGAAAACTACTACCAGCCTAAAAGCTAATTAACCTAAAGTGCTGCATTTCTTACACGTTTGCCATATTCGATGCATGCAAACCTAATTACTCTATTAAGAATATTAAAATTTCACATCGTGTGTAAGAATTACTGACAAATTGGAAAATATAACAAAAGTGTATGGTGACTTGCAATCTCGCATACATGATGCGACACCAAAATCTCTACACCAATCTAACTTCAACATAAATTAAATTATATCATTTGTGTATATACTATATACAATGAGTACTAGAAATCTATGGCCGTGTTACTATTTTTTTTTTTTAATATAAGAGAATTAGAGATGGAAGGAAGAGAGATGAGAAAAGTTGACAGGAGAGTAAAAAAACTTATACAAAATGATCATATCTGTTCCAATGTTGTATGGTCTTATAATTTAATTTTCGGCATGCTTGAGATTGTTTTTGAAAGAAGTAAAATCACTTTTTGACAATCGTAAGTGTTTTCGACTATGTTAAGTGGAAAATTTTGAAAGTGCTTCTAGATTAAGTAAGGAGTTTCTCCGAAAAGCACTTCAATGTGCTTTTTATGAAGCACACGGATTATTAATTAAAAGCCCTAGGTATTTTCTGAATTCTGATAAAAACACTTTGTAAGTGTTGTGAGTATAATTGTTTTCTATATAAGCAATTCCAAACAGACTTTTCATCCCCCAACTTTGAAAGAAGAGTAATGCTAGGGAGACTAAATTTGTAGACTAATCTAGCAAACCAAATGAGGTGTCACAATAGAAAATGAGCACGTTTATTAATGATTAAGTAATAATCTAATCACCAACTTCCATGTTATTTAGTTTACAAAATTTAGGGCCTGTTTGGTACTCTACTTGAATCCAATTTTTTAAACTCAAAAACAATTTTCAAGTATTAGGCCTTAAAAACTTTTTTGTTATGACTGTTTTCAAAAATTGAATTCAAGACTAATTCAAAAATATAGTTTATTCTCTAAAAACATAAAAAATGAGTTTTTAGAATTTTTAAACTTAAACTCATTTCTTTCTTTTCTCTCTCTCCTCCCTTCTCACTCCAAATCTATCTCTATCTTCTTCTTTCTCTCTCCTTTTTTATGAACTATCAACAGATCTATATTAGACCCCATAACATACCAACCCAAAACAAGCACATAGAAATACAATATACATGCATACATATACAAATTTTATTCCATGCATAAGTAAATTGGTGATCTCTAATCATATATGTGACGTTATGTTGTCTGATTGAAAATCAACGCATTTATGTGTCGTTCTATGTTATTACTTTTGAACATGCATGATTTCGTATAATCAACGATTTTAACAACATAAATAGGAAGACAAATTTTCCAAAGAGGCAAAAGAGTTTTGGAGTGGATACCAGCGGCAAGAGGTGCAATGAGAGAACAGATTTTTTATTTATCTTTATTTTTTAATTGTATGGTCTCTCGAGAAAGGTATGCTGGAATGTTATATGAAATGAGGGAGGAAGACGGAAGGTGGACAAATGACCTTTGTTGCCGGAAAGTTATGTGGCAATTACTCTTCGTTGGGGGAGAGCTTGTCAGAGAATGACACTTGGCTTTCCATGTCTAACCAATGCTGAAACTTTCTTCGTCTTCCTTATTACACAACTAAAAACTTTCCGTTTTTACTCTTTTCTTTTTCGTGATATAAACTCTATATCAAGTCGGGCAAAAAAAAAAAAAAAAACTTTATATCAAGTAAAAAGATAATTTGCAAAAAGTTAGTAACTTAGTTGGTTAAGAGAATTTATTTTTACGTTTGAGATTTTGAGTCCATCTTTCTCCTCGCAATATCATTTGTATAAATAGAAATAAGAAGTTAATTTTATTTTTGTTATGCCTTAATAAATTATCGATTTTATTCTAACATTAGTAGTAAATAAATAATTTTGGTTTACGAAATCATGAATGTTCAAAAGAAATTGAATACAAAATACAAACACAGAACCTCAAGAACAAATGATAAAACTTGTTAGACAAGAAAACTACTACCAGCCTAAAAACTAATTAACCTAAAGTGCTGCATTTCTTACACGTTTGCCAAATTCGATGCATGCAAACCTAATTACTCTATGAAGTATATTAACATTTCACATCGTGTGTAAGAATTACTGACAAATTGGAAAATATAACAAAATTGTATGGTGACTTGCAATCTCGTATACATGATGCGATACCAAAATCTCTACACCAATCTAACTTCAACATAAATTAAATTATATCATTTGTGTATGTACTATATACAATGAGTACTAGAAATCTATGGCCGTGTTACTATTTTATTTTTTTAATATAAGAGAATTAGAGATAGAAGGAAGAGTGACAGGAGAGTAAAAAAAAACTTATACAAAATGATCATATCTGTTCCAACATTGTTTTTTGTCTTATAATTTAATTTTCGGGCATGTTTGAGATTGTTTTTGAAAGAAGTAAAATCACTTTTTGACAATCATAAGTGTTTTCGACTATGTTAAGTGGAAAATTTTGAAAGTGCTTCTAGATTAAGTAAGCAGTTTCTCCGATAAGCACTTCAATGTGCTTTTTAAGAAGCACTAGGATTATTAATTAAAATCCCTAGGTATTTCTGAATACTGATAAAAATACTTTGTAAGCGTTGTGATAATTGTTTTCTACATAAGCAATTCCAAACAGGCTTTTCATCCCCCAACTTTCAAAGAATATGGGCAATGAAATTGGATGACAAACTCCCATCTCATCATTTTGATCTTTTCTTGATGATTTGCTGGGCTCTTTGGGACGCTAGGATTAAGAGCCTTTGGTCTGACAATTATGACAAATGTGCTGGTTGCTGGGCTATGTCTTGGTGGCATGAGTTTGTAGCAGTAAACTCGAGGCCCTCACACACTCCAACTCATCTTCCTGGCATCCCTCGTTGGTCAGCACCGGCAATGGTTAGTCTGAAAATGAGCATTGATGGTTCTTGGAGCTCGGAGCGGAAAATTGGAGGGGCAGGTTTTATTTAGTAGTGCAGCTGGAGATTTTGTCGCGGCGGACTGCAGGGATTTCAGAGATTTTTCTCCCCTTTGCAAGCGGTGGCCTTGGCGGTTAGAGAAGGCGTAGTTTGGACGGCAGCGAGAGGTTTTCAAAAACTTCTTATAAAGAGTGATTCACTTCAAATTATTGGAGCAATAAAGGAGCCCTTGACCAATTAGCCTCCGATTGGAAAAATTGTGGAGAATACAAAAGCTTTGATTCCAATGATCACTGAGGTTAGCTACACCTACACCCATGTCCGCCGCCAAGTTAATGGCGTCGCCCATCACCTTGCCCGTTATGCTCTCACTGTCGAACTCCCCTGTGCTTGGTTGGATTCTTCACCAAATTTTATTCTAGATTTACACTTTGAGGACTACAACTTGATTTAAGCCTGCTTCTGCCGCTATATTGTGTACTTTTTTTTCTCTGGTTGACTGAAATTTGCTGTCGTTTCTTTTTATTTATTTGAAAGAAAAAAAACAGAATTTTCATCCTTGTATTAGCTACTTGTTTTCCTTTCTTAATTTCATCTGTGAGTTGAGTGGCAATCATATAATCACATGCATCATGAGTTCCCAAGACAACTTTAACATCTTGATTAGTAAACAACAAATTTTATGTGTTGATTTCTTGTTATAATGTAGGCGTCTAATTACAATTATAATTCGAATATATATAAGCTTATAACCAAGTAGGCTAGTAGTGGCTATTATTGGTGTATGGGTAACTTTGAAATGTTACTCTTTCAACAACGTTCTTTGTTTCGTAAGCCTTCTTTGGAATCCATAATCTAATCAACAAGTTGTTTAGACATCTATATCTTCGTATCAAAATTCACATATATATACACACATACATACATACATATAATAGACAAAAGAGTCTTTGACAACTTTTCTTAAAACAAATTTATATAGGTGAATAGCACGCAAATGCATCTATGTACAAGACTGCGAGCAAAAATTTAGTAATCCCACTAACCTTCAACGTTCTTAATAGGTGCTTTCAAATAAGGGTTCAATGTAGACAAATAAGTTAAATCACATAACCAGTCAACACACTTAAATCTACAATATATTGAGATTTATACCTAATAGTTGTTAACGAAAGAGATCGAGTACACCACCAACATATTAGCCGCTAAACCCCTTTCATAAAAGTCTCTCTCTTAATTGAGGTAATTTACATGTATTATGGACTATACGTATGGTCCCATAATTAGGTATATTTCATTAAGGAGTAAATAATATCCATTTCATTATCATGTTGGACATTGTCATCATGTGAGAACAAGGTACCCGTTGACATCAAACAGATGTTTTGTGTATTAGTCCAAGCTTGTGCGGTTGTGCCTAAGAAAATTCCATGACCTAATGAGACAATAATCATATCATGTCATCCCCGAAAGCAAGATTGCACTTGTTACTTTGCTAGTTAGCATATATGCCTTCCGGCTATTAGCTTCCAACTCTATTGCCAAGACGAATGTTAAAACTCAGTCGTAGGTATTTGGTAACGGATTTATGATTCGAATTTTGGGAGGTTCTAGTGTTAAAGATCCAAGTTTTTTAGATAGAAATTGAGCGCAAAGCGCACAGAAAAATTCAGTTTATTGACTGAGACATTTTATTGAACACTTGACGGGTTTGTTGTCATCAGCCACATCAAGTTGCACACATGTCATAAGATATTAATATATGCTGAAGCAATCTGTTAAGTGCTATTGAGAGAATTTCTAAAGTGTTGTCAACGAAACATGCGAGAGACATTTTGTCAAATACTTGGTGGGCACAAAAAAAACCCACCAAATATTTGAATTGTCCTCAGAAGACTTTCACATGTATATTTCTCAAACCGTAAATAATTATGGAACCACCTTGGTCCCGATGTGCATCCGTCACAGGATGTGCGGGTGCGTGACCGATTTCTCTTCCAGCTTTTAGTTCTTAGTCTACATCAAATTATAAGTGTTAAAATGAGTCGCGAATTGGCGCGTTATTGATTTCTTGTTGTGAATGCATGAAAAGTATTACTATTTTCCTACTTGTAGGGAAGACCACGTGCAGAGCTGTATTTGCTTGTTTTCAACCCTAACCTACCACTTCACACACACCCCAACAAAGCTAAGGCCAAAGGAGTACTGTGTGTAATGCGTTGGCTCCACGCTGAGATATTATCACATTCAATCATCAATGTCAATAATTTAGGTTTATTCGCACTTATGTATTATGTGTCCTCTACTTCTACAGTGAATGTCCCCACTTTGATTCCCCCGACCAACACAAAATATCAAAAGCAGGTTTGTGCGGTTCGCATTTGAAGGTTTGGTAAGGTAGTAGAGCAACCCTCTTTTAACGGATTGTTCAAGATTGATTAACAAAAATAAACACGAAAACCGATTTGATTAAATTGAAAACACGAGATCAAATTACCATATAAGATAAAACACAAGAACTATTTTGACGTTTAAGTAAAAAAGTTAAGATATTATCTTCTACTTGAGAAAAACATTGCATATGCACACTTGATCTATAAAATATAACTGAATTGAAAGATTTCACCATCAATTTACAAAAACTATATGTATATATAATTAAATATTCTTGATTTTTTCCCCAAACCCTAATACCGCTGCGGGTGTTGCCAAACCCTATAGCCATTTTCTTATAAAAAGGAAATTTAGGAGTAGATCCAACCTTTTCTTTTGGTAAATGCATTTCAACATTTTCTTAGTCTCCATCGTTACATTGCATGAAAGAAAGTTTGGAACCTTATGAATAATAGAAAAACAACAATTGAGGGAAAACCTCTTGTATGCACATGAACGAATCACTTGGATGTCTAAGATCATTTTCAAGAGAGTCTACAAAACTAAATTTGAACTGCCATATAAGATTTTTTTTTGTGCTCCAACAAAGATGTCAAATGACTCTTCAAATTTAGAAAATGTCCTACAATCTCTAGATTTAGAGTCTCTCTATCTCACTTTTTCTTTGCCAACTTTTTTCCGAAAATTAAATATAAAAAAAACGTCACGTGATGAAAAGTAATAAAAAAACCCTAAGATTTGTAGAGTCTATAAGAGCAAAATTGTGAATCAACAAATTTTAGTTTTCAAACTGCCCGATCAATAAATTTGTATTTGAAGAGTCACATTTAAAGAAAGTTATTAGAAATGTTCTTACGACTCTAACCGAACACTAAACATCCAACTCCGCTACATCCTTTGTGCTTGTTCTCGTGCTTGTTCTCGTATAGAGAGGTATAATTCCTTCACAAGCAAAACTTCTGTTTCAATTTGAGGATCACGTCATTTGTACGTTGAAAATGCGGTTTAAAAAGTTAGTTTATCTACCATTACACTAAAATTAAGTTCTCAAACCTGGAAGTCAATTTGATTGTGTGTAGTTAGACGTGTTTTCCCGGGTTGACACAAAAATTTCCATGGATTGAGACCTAAACGTAACAAACAAAAGACAATGGACCGGGAAGGTGAACCGGCTAGAAATCTAAAAAAGGAGAAAAGCCCCAAAAAGCCCACACAGGTCAAACGTGGCTGTCGAGAACTACGAGACCCTTTCTCTCCTCACCACGTCACGACAAAATCACCTACGTGATTTACACAGCTGGTCATCCGCTGTTTCCACTCTCACCATAACCCACACTTCCTCCGATCACGATCGTTAATATCCCACGCCTCAATACATCGACGGTTGGATACCATCAAGGTATTCGATGTAGTTCGCAGGAGATTGGTCCCATAAAGAAGGTGACGAGAGAGAGAGAGGAAGCATGAGAGAGAGAGAGAGAGAGAGTTTCAGGTGTGAGCTCCATAAGAGCCTCCGCATGCTTTCTCACGAGATTCATCTTTCTTTTTTTAATTAAAAAAATAAAAAACATTTAAAAAAGGAAAACAAAAAACACATTTGGCCTCTGGTGGTGGCCTGCTCGGAGTCCCCAATAGCTGCTTAAAAAGCTTCTGTTTTTCGGGGTTTTTAATTCCATTTGGTTCGGACCCAGAGAGAGTAAGAGAGCTCCGAACCGATCAGAAATGGCGGCTTCTTCTCTGCTCAGATCTACTGTCTCAGCTCCGTTGATCGAAGCCTCCCGCGCCGACCTCGCCGCCTCCGCCTCTTTCAAGGTCTGTTTTTTTCACTCCCCTCAGCTGCTTGAGGCTAATCACCTCCCACCTGTTTCAAAACACGTCGTTGATTTATTTAAGCATTCCAGAATTTGGTTCTGTATCGGTCAATTGCGTATTTGTTGGATGCTTGAAAAAACAGAGGACTGAAAAGTGTATTCTTTTGAATAAATTATTTGACTTTTATCAGTTTTTGTTATCAAGTTTAAGGCTTTGAATTTCTGCTTGCATTTAGTTCTTCAAATTACAATTTTTTTTGTTATTTTATTTAGTAATCAGTTGAATTTTCTTAGCTTTATATACCTGTATGATTTTTCATATTTTATTTTTCTGGTTTAATTTATTAGATCAGAGGAAATCACTACTCACTAAAGCAATAAATAGCAAATGTAGTTTCTGTTTCTCTTTGTTCTAATTTTGGTTGTAATTTGTTGTTCAGGTGTCGAGCGTTGGGTTTAGTCGCAATCTGAACTGTCCCAAGGTGCAATCATCCATATTTGGCACTTCCATCCCAAGCGGCTCATCTTCTTTACAGTTGAGCAACTCAGTCTCAATTTTGATGTTTAATTTTTCGGTTTTGCAATTCGAGGCTTTGTTCTTGTTATAGACTGTGATATACGTTCTGTTTTCTAGGATATGCAGCGCGAGGAGCGTCCAACCCATCAAGGCCACAGCCACCGAACTGCCACCCACAATTCAGAGTAAGAACGCCAAAAATACTTTTCGAACGTGGAGTTGATTTGTATTGCTCTGAAGCTCACTCTTGATTGGTTGTTTTGTTTAGGATCAGGGAGTGGTGGGAAGACAAAGATCGGAATCAACGGTAAGTTCGATGAAGTTGTGCTTTTTTTTGCTTACCCATAGGCATGAATGATGTTTTCTTTGCTTTGTTTAGGTTAGTTTTGATTACTAAGTAATAAGTTGTTTTGACTATAATTTCTATATTACTACTTTGCTTTTCTCATTAGCTTCTTTAATTGTTTTTGGATGCTAAAAAATCGTTAGCTGTTAGTCATAGTACTGCTGATATACCAATAACACACTATTTACATTTAACTGATGTTTAGATTGTCTTGCCTTTATAAAGGGTGATTTTAGTTGTTATATGATTAAAACACTATTCGTGCAGGTTTCGGTAGAATTGGAAGGTTGGTTCTAAGGATTGCAACCACTAGAGATGATATAGAAGTGGTAGCAGTCAATGATCCTCTAGTAGATCCCAAGTACATGGTAAGTCATACGGATGTGTCATTAACAATGTTTATTTGCAATATGCTAATTTCCTTTGTCATAATTACGTAGCACATAGTGCCATATCGGTACTAGTTCTTCCTTATGTTTTAAGATGGGAGTGATATTCATTAGACAGTGTAGGAAGTGTTGCAAATTACTTAAGTTAGGGCGTCAAGGAATATATTTGAACTGTTCCCAATTACCTTGTTTTTCTCAATGCTAGTATCCACTATCCATACAGTTGAACTTGAATATTTAACTGAAATATTGAAACTGTATATATTTTTGTTTGTTCGATGTTTTGATGCAAGTAAAAGGTAAAACATTGATGATTTTTTCCTGGAACTTATTGCTGACAAGAATGCTCTTGCCTTTTCTTTTATTCTTATGAAGGTTTAATTTTCGTTCTTGTTTTTCAATGTCCAGGCTTACATGTTTAAGTATGACTCTACGCATGGAATATTCGATGGATCAATTAGTGTTGTGGATGATTCCACCTTGGAAATAAATGGCAAGGCAATCAAAGTTGTGAGCAAAAGGTATTGTGCTGTGATTTTCAGCAGTAATCTAATTCTCTAGAGAATGTTGTGCACCAGAATTTGCTTTTCTTATTGTAAAGAGTATCATGTGAAGCTATTTGTGATTCGGGATTAACTTCTTAACCTTATCCAGAGATCCTGCTGAGATCCCTTGGGGTGATTATGGGGTTGAGTATGTTGTCGAATCTTCTGGGATTTTTACAACACTTGAGAAGGCCGCATTACATAAAAAGGTTGGTTGCTTTAAGTCAAATTTCTGCACTGTTTTGTCCGTTACTGAACACCAGGATGATCTCTGATTGCTTCTCCTTTGCAGGGTGGTGCAAAGAAAGTGGTTATATCCGCCCCATCGGCCGATGCACCCATGTTTGTCATTGGAGTAAATGAGAATGCATACAAGCCAAATATGGACATTGTTTCTAATGCGAGCTGTACCACCAACTGCCTTGCTCCTCTTGCCAAGGTTTGATTGCCTCCTATAAAATTATTGATATAAATTTGAGCTCCATTATAATTTGAACTACAATTCTGGATGGTAGATGTTATACAAAAACATGTCTGCTTTTATTATATCCTTTTCCTTTCAATTTAATAATTCTTTTTTGGCATCGTCACCAAATAGTTGATATCTTTATTATTTATTTGTTCTTTCTGCTTTCTTCCTGTGTTAGCACTTCGTAATAAGCTACTGCCTCTTGCCATATCTTACCTCATTAAATGTATTTTGTAGGTGATTCATGAGGAATTTGGTATTCTTGAAGGTTTGATGACAACTGTGCATGCAACTACAGGTTCCTTCCCTCTGCCTCTCTCTCTCTCTCTCTCTCTCTAAAACACATGTATGTGATTGTTGATCACTTGTTATGGGGTTAACATACTGGTGGTTTTACACGTTCAGCAACACAGAAGACAGTCGATGGCCCTTCAATGAAGGACTGGAGAGGGGGCCGAGGAGCTGGACAGAACATCATCCCTAGTTCTACTGGTGCTGCAAAGGTACTATATCTGAAAATAGATTCTTGGTGGTACTTCAAAAGATATTTCAGTGTTTTTATATGATTTTGTCGATGTTTATTTTTTTGTATTTATTTTCGGGGTTTAAAGGTACACTAATCTCTTTTGCTCGTTGGAATTGTAGGCAGTTGGAAAAGTTCTACCAGAACTCAATGGAAAGCTCACTGGTATGGCCTTCCGTGTCCCCACTCCTAATGTATCTGTGGTGGACTTAACTTGTCGACTTGAGAAGAGTTCTTCATATGAGGATGTCAAAGCCGCGATCAGGTACGTGTTCTGCATTGTGTCTATATATATTACAGTATCTACCTTTATGCTTCTTTCTTACCCCCTTCTTTGGATAGCTCATTTACTTTGATATCTTACTTGAAGGTATGCTGCTGATGGGCCACTTAGAGGCATCCTCGGATACACGGAAGATGATGTCGTCTCCAATGATTTTGTTGGTGATTCAAGGTAGGATCCTTTTCTTTTCCCTAAGCTTTCTTCAAAAGGAAAGCAATACTAGCATCAATTGACTTGGTAAGATTCAGTTATGGAAGTTCTTTACTGATCTGCTTTAATTTATTCCTCTAACTCCAGGTCCAGTATATTCGATGCCAAGGCTGGATTAGCACTTAGTTCCTCCTTTGTTAAGCTTGTTTCGTGGTACGACAACGAATGGGGATATAGGTAAACACTCTACACTCTGCATGTACATTACAATTTGCTGCCCGCGGTATCTGTTAATACGAAGTCTATGGTGTCTAGTTCAATGCGTCTGACTAATTAAGCTTTTGTCTTTCTAACAGCAACCGAGTTTTGGACCTCATAGAGCACATGGCGTTGGTGGCAGCATAAGTCTCGGTTGCCGAGTGTCATCCCAATTTTTTGGCGCTTTGATGCTTGCTACGAGTTTGGTTGAGAGTAGTTATACACTTGATCTCGTTTTTATTAAAGTGGAGATTTCGGCGGACATCGCATAATTCTACTCGAAAAATAATGGAAAATTTGACTTGCATGAGCTCGCAGGTTGTGGGCTACTACATCATCTATTTGTACCGTATTATAATATACCTCTCCGTTGAAGGCGCTTTTTCCCTTTGTGTCGAAGAAATTTTTAAAGTGAATGACATTCGAACATATATGTTTGGATTAAGGAAATAAACTTGGAATTTGGATTAAAGTTGGAATTTATAAATTGATATGTACTAATTCCCTTGTTTGGATTCATAAATATAGAAATTTAGAATTTCCGCGTGCAAAAAAAATTTGGAATTTGGAACCTCCAATTCCTAAGTTTAAATTCTATACAAATAGGTTCCATTTTCCAATTTTTATGATTGAAAGTTTAAAAATAACAAATTCTGTATTTAATTTCATTGTTCTTTTAGGGTGCGTTTGT
The DNA here is from genome assembly GCA_024362995.1 of Heteromeles arbutifolia. Taxonomy (NCBI): domain Eukaryota; kingdom Viridiplantae; phylum Streptophyta; class Magnoliopsida; order Rosales; family Rosaceae; genus Heteromeles; species Heteromeles arbutifolia. The sequence continues at coordinate 9,310,120 of JANCRC010000002.1, read as the reverse complement.
TGCACCGGATTGTCTCGGACTAGACTAGCTTCAAGGATTAAGCTGGACTGGCTTAGACTAGACTAAGCTGGACTGACTTAGTGAAGCGTTTGGTGCACTGTCGGACTAAGAAGCATGGCTATAATATTATATTATTTAATCTATATTTATTAATATTTTATTTTTAATTTAATATATCAATTAATATTTTTTTCATTACTTTATCTAGGGGTGGGCAAACGGGTCTTGGACCCGCGGGTCGGGGCGGGTACAAGGCGGGTCTTAATATTGTGTAGAAGAAACGGGGCGGGGTGGGGCGGGTTTGAGGAATGGACGGGGCGGGGCGGGCCTAAAAGTTATAAGAAACGGGGCCCCGAATCAAACTGTTCAATTGCGGATTTGATTGGATTTAATCAGACCACGCGTGGCAAGACTTTCTACCAAAGAAATGCGTGCCTTCACCAAACTCAATGAAGACTTTTCCTCTTCCTGCCAAGTTGCGTGTCCATCATCAAAGCAAATGAAATTATGAAACTTTTCTTCTTCCTGCCAAGAAACCAAAACCATTTCCCAAAAATCCCACAAAACCCACAAATTCCCAAAATCCAATCCAAGAATAGTCTTCGAAACCGAGTTTTTCTCCCACAGATACAGCTCATTTCCCAACCTAAATATTCCTTCTTTCTTTAATTTCAGATGGATCTTCACAAAAATTCAACAGCTATCGTTCTGGTTTGTTTCTGTGATTCTCTCCACGTTGTTTTGCGACGCGTCGGCAAACTTCGTGTTCTCTGTTGGCCACAAGTTCAACGACTCTGCTTCTGCGGTGGATCTGCAGCTCGGCAGCAATGGCCATCCATCCGAAATCGTTACTTCGCCAAGCTTGGGTTTGGACCCGTGGACCCGGCCCGTTTCAAACAGGTCGGGTAGGTCCGGTTCTACTTCTCAAAATCCTTATACCTGCCCCGCCCCGGCCAGTTGCATTTATAAACGGATCCGGTCCGGTCCCTTCAAATTTGGGCCCGGCCCGGCTCGTGCCCACCCCTAACTTTATCTTCTTCTCTATTTTTCTAGAACCATCTCCCCTATCTCTTCATTCTTTTTTCTCTCCGCCTCTCCCTCCCCATTCCCCTTTTCTCCCATTTTTGTTCCTCTCCTTTTTTTTTTATTGCAAATCCTCTTCCTCTTCACTTTATCTTCTTCGCCTCCTGCCTCTGCACTTCACCTCTTCCTCCTGCCTCTTCACTTCCTCTCACAAAATCACTTGCAAATCTTAAAATCAAAACATAGAGCAAGAAAGAGATTGAAGGAGGTGAGCTACATGTGTGATTGGCTCAAAGGTGGAGAATAAGGGTTGGATCTGGTTTGGGTTTTCTGGGTGCATGTGTGATTGAAACAACCATGATCATCCCACAACATTTTTTTTTTTTTTTTTTGGATTTCCTGGGTTTCAAAGTTTTTTAAGTTCGAATTTTGGGATTTTCTGGGTTATGTGGGTTTTGGGAGTTGGTTTTGGTTTTGAATAGGGAACCGCTGCAAATTTTTTGTATTTTTTTTTAAATTTTACGAGATATGGATTTGAAAAGTGTTGTGGGACATGAGATAGAAGCAGATGGGAGGAACGAAGCAGGGAGGGGTGAAGCGAGCAGATTTGGCTTAGCAGTCCGGCCAATTTTGGGGGGCCTCGCGAAGACCCTTCAACGAAGCTTTTAGTCCGACTTAGTCTAGGCGAGTCCCATTAAACGTAGTCCCGGCGTGAAACAAACACGGGACTAAAGTCTAGTCCAGTCCAGTCCCCTCTAATCCGGTCAAACAAACACACCCTTAGGTTAACCAAACAAGAAAATTCACAAATTCTAGGAAATAAAATCCCAACATTTTAATTTCCGTCATTTTAAAATTCCTTAGTAATCTTAAATTTCTTCATCCAAACATAGTGTTAGTGTTTAATTAAATAACTTTAGGCCTCTTCAACCATTGTCAATTGATCTAGTGTTAGAAACTCACATTCTAATATGTATCGAAACCACAATGTTCACATGCTGAGCCCATCTTTTGCGCTTCTCTCATCAATTGATGTATTGTCCATATGTTAGGTTTAAATGACTTCATATTTGAATGAACGGGTTAAACGTATAAAATTAAACCTTGCATAAGTTTTTACATGATCGTGGACCTCTATATCTATCGATTGAATTAATAAATATTATTAAGGAAAAGCCCTTATGATTAGATATTTTCAAATACCCAAAACGCCCTTTGTTTCTTTCATATTAGAAAAAATCAACAAAATTTAGAAAATGACGACAAGATAGTAAAGTTATAATACGTTGATTTAACAGAGTACCAATCCAATTCAAGGGCAAAACTAACAAACGATGGGCTATATAAAAGGTAACTATTCAAGTACAAATTTCATTAAATCACAATACGAAAATCTGTCGCATCTTATTTTATCATGATAGTTATAAATTTATAATGTACATCAGTAATTGCCATCATGGTTATTTAACTGTGGTAAGTATATAATAAGATTATTATCGCTGGCGCGCAAATGATAAGTTATTTATTTATGTTAAATATAAGTTTGCAGGAAGGGCTAATCGCAACAGCAGTAGCAGTTGAACCCGGAGCAATGGCTGAGAGAAAATCCTTTCCTCCTACATGCCATCTTACAATAAGACTGACTCAAGCAAAATTCCAGGCATTTACACTGCTCGTTATTGTGAGCTTCTGTATGCTGCACCGTCTCTTCTGCACATCAATACATATTGGTTGGTTAACTTGTCAAAATTAGTACAACAACATATATATATATATAGGAATTGCTTAAGGGGAGGTATCCCTTTTTTTTTTTTTAAATGGGGACACGCTCCCCACCGTTGGATTTAACTTTAATGAAATTGTGTGGTTGAGATTGTGTGGCCTGTGTTTTAATCTCAACCACTCAATTTCATTAAAGCCAATCTAACGGTGGGGACCGTGTCCCATTTTTTTGAAAAAATGGGGATCCCTCCCCTTAAGCAACTTGTAGAGAGAGAGAGAGAGAGAGAGAGAGAGAGAGGGAGAGAGATGATGACGAACAGAAAAACAAGCCCAATATTGAACTTCTAATCCATGTTTTCTCTTCAATTTTTAACTGAGTTGTAGCAATACATGCATATATACACACACACACACAAGTGGTGTTTCATACACATACTAGAGTATGGATTTAAAGGATTTGTCAAGGATCCGACATGATTTAGAGCTAGCTTACAAGTTATAAGGTTGCATTAATTAATTACCATAAGAAGAAAACTTATCAACTAATGCCAATTAAATTATGCTCTTGTTTTGGAAAAATTAGATATATAGATCAAAATCCATTGGCTATGAGTCGGTCTGACCAATTTTATTGCATACCTACAAATAACAGCTTTTACACGGTAAGGCAACTCCGATGTGCCTTCCAGAAAAAAAAAAACAGAGTTTAGCATTAATCCCCCAAACAAAACATCGTTTAGAAATAAATCCCAATTTTTATTCTGTTTATTTTGCAAGCCCTCAATTTTTGTTGTTGTTTAGTAATGTGATTCACAGTTGTTTCAGATTTTTGTTGTTGTTTAGTAATGTTTCAGATTTTTGTTGTTGTTTAGTAATGTGATTAACAGTTCTGTTTCAAATATTGAATCACATGCAACTCTCTCTTATTCCCACAAATATTTGTCACTGACGTCGAAGTATCAATTTATCTTAAATTCTTATCAATATCATTTTTCGTTAAAAAAAAAAAAGACTTACGTTGGACTTCCTTTTAGTATACTAAACTTGCTCGAAGTTTATAAAATATAATCTTGTTATATGGAAAAATTAGATAGGATTATGTCAACACACATTGGCTAACTCTTTCAATCTTTTTCGACAAAAAAAAAAAAAAAAAAAAAAAAAAAAAAAAAACCTTTGTAGTTTAGTCACTTTAGTGCGCAACGTCATTTCTCATGGGCAATTTAGTGCATAATTATCATGTTTGTTATGAAAAATTTACTTAAAATAGAAAAAGAAATGGGGTGAGATCGGTAAACTGAGAAGTGTAGTAGTTGCCTTCTAGCCGCCACGAGCACTTTTTCTCTCACACATCGCAACCACAAAAAAAGAAAAGAAAAAAGAAATGGGGTTTTTGTGAATCGGTGAGGATCTGTGAATCGTGTCCGTTCATTGTACATTGTACAGTCAAAAATCATTTTAAATATTTATATTTAAAATTAAATACAAACAGTACCTGACAAAAACTGACCCCAAGATATATGATGAACGAACATGATTTACAGATCCCGAGGATCCTCACCAAAAGAATCCGGAAGGGATCCTGTAGGTGGTTGTAACGCACGGTTAGCAGACTTATTTAATTGTGGTAAATATATAATAAGATTTATCGCTAGCACACAAATGATTTAATTTGCAGGGAGCATTAGTCCCAACAGCAGCAGCAGTTCAACCCGAAGCAATGGCTGCGAGGATAGCTCGCCTTGTGCAGTCGATATCACACTGGGACGGCATCGTGCATAGTCCCCACAAGCAAAAATGCCCTTGCTCCGCTGCGGGAAATACCACAAGCATAATCTTATACGATCAAATTGTTTTTGTTATTCCTACTTCTTTTTGGCATCGTGTGCAAAAAAAAACGTAAACTCCCAGCAACAAATTGATAGCTGAGAAGAAACAAATGACCGCATAAATTAAATTTCAAATCTCATCACACCTATATTGTAATTGGAGCAAAAATAAAAAACCTAAATTGTAATTAGCTAAGGCACCCTTGATTCTTTTCCAGTGAACCACCAAATTTTGATGAAAGGCAAAGCGTTTCGCTGGGTAGAGTGCTCATTATTCACTTATACTTGTAAAACCAACAAAAGGGTAATTTCGCATTCTCCATAATTATACTTAATGCCAATATTCATAGCTAATATACTAAGTTACCACTAATTGACTCTTCTCAACATCAATATCCCAATATCAATCTGAATTAAAAGACGGTTCCCAAAACTTTCAAACGCATATATTCATATCCAGGCAAACCCAAAATTCAAAACTAAATTTGTACCGAAAACATTCAAAAGTAAAATTACATTCACATTAATGTTAAGGACATCAATCAAAATTTGAAAACTAATAAAGTCTTAGTCAATAAACAATAGTAACTAGGGACCGAATACTAATTTTTCCTAAATTTTATAAGATAACCTCAATTTTCTTCAATCCAAGTCGAAAGAACCAGCCTCCCAATAGAGCTCTTTCCGTCCTCCAATCTCAAATCCGATTAAAACTAAAAGTTGTTGTCTTCCAACAAAGCGTCTTATTAAAGTTTAATAAGAGGGCTCTTCAAACCAAGTACAAGTATTCTCTGCATAAAGAGCAAAGCAAGCTAGACAATATTCCACTTCGTTGGCAATATCTCGTGTAAGAGTCGTATTCTCCACCACTGACCCAATATTATCGCTCTCAGAAAGGAAATTCATAAACCCCCTTTCAAATGATTATTTACTATCTTCTTATGATGAGTAGAGTGCGCTGTCTGAATTAGGGCCGGACTACCATCTTCATATTTCAATTTTAACTACTTTAATGTCATGCTTAATTACATGTCCACGCTATTTGAATCGGCAGTAATAACTAGAAGGAAAAAAAAAAGTCTTTTAAGAAACATTGGTAATTCATAGAATATGCAACTTTATTCATTAGATTCACAAGTTCATGATGTGAGACACTTCATAGATCCCATATGAAGATTGAGGAAGTACAAGTAGTGATCTTAAACATTCATGGTAAGCTTTGATCAGTTTCAGCGGCCGCACAAGCCTTCAAGCAGCGGCACCGGCGAAGGATATGGGAGCATTTGCCATAACCGTGACCCTCACTTCGGCATCTCACGATACAGTTGGCGTCTTTGAAGCATAGCCCTCTGAATGTTTTGCTTGGCTCTTCACAAATCCTTGCTTCACTGTGCATCACCATCTCTTCTGTATATAGTTTAGTTAATTATGTAATTCTCAACATGCATGTAAAAAATCATGCGAAAGTTTAACTACATTCATATGCGTATATATATTATTGTCTAATATTTAAGGAAGTCCACACAGTTTTGAATTAATATAGTTTTGAAGGGATGTCCTTGAACGAGGACTTAATATGCTGACAGTTCCATCGTTAACCATTAACATGATATTCCAAACAAATATTGAGAGAGAACCTTACGAGAACTTAGAAGGATGATAAAGAAGAGAACAAGACCAAAGAAGTTCCTCTCCATGCCTTAATCTTCAGATTTTCAAGCCTTCTACAAATACTAATGTTACTGAGTTACTCCCTCTCTCTCTGCGTGTGTGTGTATATATATACACACACACATATAGTACTACGTCATGTTTTTTTTTTTTTTTTTCACATTCTAGACTCATCATCATTTGATACACATATACCATTTAAACCTTGGTTACAGGTGGATCTAAGAGTTTATGGTGTCTTCCTTTAGTGTGGACATGTGTTCGGTTAGCAACAAAAGCCGCATGCGTTGTCAACTGGATGGGAGAACGTATACGTGCATGGAACGAAGAGCTATCTGGGTTCATCCAAGAAGAGCCATCTCCGGACTTTCACGATTTCACTTTTGAAGAGTAATCAAATAGCTAAATATTAGAAAACAAACTAAAGAACACATGTCAATACAATAAAATTTAGAAAAGAAACTAAAATAACACATTTCAGTACAAACTTATCCTAACTGAGTACAGCCGACCTCTCTCTCTCTCTCTCGATGGGGAGCTTCGGAAAGAAAAAAAAAACTGCATGAAATTTAAAAGATTTTTCTCATAAGTGGTCGGGAAATTAACATCATCACTCAACATTAACATCACCAATTGGTTAATACAATCATTAGAACGTAGTTAGGGAAATCAGCAATAATGACACTATTACAATGAACTCTTACAAAAATGAAACCAAGTTGTAATAGCTATAAACGTGATTCATTTTGAATTATTTTTGGACGCAAAAAGATTACCCTTTACTTAATTTTTGCTTTTAGACACAAAGATAACATAACAACGATAACATAACGACAACACAATATGATATAATGACAACTTAATAAACATATTTTGGCATTGTATTACAGAAATGATGATCAATGTTTATAATGTCAATATCATCAATGTGTTGTCAATATACAATAGACAAAATATTTTATTACAGAAATGATGATCAATGTTTATAATGTCAATATCATCAATGTGTTGTCAATATATAATAGATATGGCGTCGTTACTGATTATTTCAGTACGCTTACCCTTTATATTATTTCTTTTTTCTACTATTCCTGGAACAAAATTTTTGTCATCCGGTAATCGGCAAATAGTTGTAGTTTTGCAAGTATGATGCCATATATTAGTTCTGGGGCAAGTATTTAGCATAGAGCGCTTCAGTAATACTCTGGTAGCGGAAAAAATTTTAGTGCTGAAAATAAGACTTGGTACATGTCATAATACAATTGATTAAAAACGTCAAATTTTTTTTTAACAATTTATATTGTAACCTTAGTATATATATCGAGTTATGTTTCTGGCACATTGAAACATTACACTATGCAGCAGAAGAAGTTGGAAACTGAAAAGCTCTTATTCAGAGAGCCTATTAATCCTTGGATTCATATATATTTCAGTTACCAAGGAGTTTTCGATTTGAACAACTTACAAAGTTGGCCTTTATATTTTGACGTCCGGGGGACGCCAAAATGAGGCTGATTATTTATCTAATTATAATATCATCAGGACATGAGATTGACGTCTGGAGCTTAATTTATGGTGAGGTTTCAGTTCCATGAGTAGTTTCACTTTCAGCTAGCCGCCCACAAGCCTTTAGGCAGCGGCACTGACGCAGGACATGGGAGCATTTGCCGTAACCGTGACCCTCACTGTGGCATTTCACGATACAATGGGTATCTCTGAAGCATAACCCTCTGAATGTTTTGCTTGGAACTTCACAAACCCTAGCTTCACTGTGCTTCACCATCTCGTCTGTATAAAAATATTACAAATCTCAGTTAACTATTAATTACTTTCCAAGTTTCGAAGATATATATGTGAAAGATTATGTGACAATTTGACTAGATCCTACTTAATTAGAATTATGTTAAAATTCATCAAAATACGAATTCGATCCATGTCACATGTTACAACCATATGTATAAAATTTTGAGGAGGGAGAGAGAGACTTACTAGAAGTTAAGAGGATGATGAAGAACAAAACAAGACCAAAGTAGTTCCTCTCCATGGCTTAGGTCTTCAGATTTTCAAGTGCCTTCTAACACCAATATTATCACTCTCTCTTCCAACATTGCATCTGTATAGATGGGTATATATAAAGCATCCAAGCACACGTCATGTATTATTTCGAGACCCTACTTTTTTGTATCGACATAGATTTCATCAGCACTCTGATAATAAAGAAAAATGAATTTTGGTTACAGGTGGATCTAAATTTGCAATGGCTTTCGCCAGGTGTGGTCATGTTGGTTCGGCTAAAGAAAACTGTATGCGTTGTCAAGGGCAGGAGAGTATATATGTGCATGGACATGGAGGAACAGCCATCTGGATCCAGGATATATACTATTCGAACACTCATGCATGCAGCTTCACTCCTATCCAATTCACTAATACAGTTCTTTTCAGAATTGAAGGGAATTATTGGTCGAACATAATGTATTAATTTCCAAACGTTGTTCAAATTAATTTCTTTTACTTTACTAAAATGTTATTGATAAGTATCTTAATCTTTAACTTTTCTATCATCGTCCTTTGAGTTTTTTAGTGTTTTATCTTCTATTACTTAAGAAACGGTAATTTTAATTATTTTGTTTTTGTCAAAGGTAATTTTAATTATTTGGATCTAACAATCTCTTACTCAACACACCGTCTCCATACTACATCTTATCTTGTTATTTCGGCATTGCTAAAAGCGTGATAAAAAGTCAAAAGAGTGATGCTCTTATCATATATTAATTTATTTATTTCATCTCTAAAATAGAGGTAGGTATTAATTACGTTGTAAAAGATGAAGAATTTGTACATAGGAAGAGGAAGATGATAGAGAGAAACAAGAGAGATTGTATTGATTGATTAGAGAAAATGTATACAACTGAACTTAAGGAAATAATAGCTATACAATCCCTTATATAGCCATATAGTAGGGTCTAGCAACACATATGTAGGTCTTATCTCTAGTATAAAGATGATACAAATATGTGGTAAGATTAACATTTTTGAAGTTAAACCACGAGCTGGTGGTCCAGTGGTAAAGGGCAGATTGCGAGGCTTTTTTCAAACTAAAAACTGGAGGTCTCGGGTTCGAAACCTACTACTGGTGTGGAAGCCAGACTTAAGCCCAGGAGGAGGTTGAAATGCATCTGTAAGTCTTTCCGGTCTCCAGAATGGGTGGATAACCGTGGTTTGCCACCAGTTATCCCCATTTAAAAAAAAAAAAAAAAAAAAAAAACATTTTTGAAGTGAAAAAATTTGACCTTTCCTTGTATTGTCCACTCCATGTTAAAGTCCAATTCTCAAACCCTCATCCCCGTCCTGACTTTTTCTATATTATTTGAAATTGGGAGTTTTGTCCCCAACACGATCCACCCGCCCAGCGCCTATATTAGTGAATGTTTTTATATTTTTTTAGTCGGTAACTAGCATTAATTAGTGACTAGTTGTCACTTAATTAGTACTATGATATTGTGGTATTTATCTTTACTTGAGATTTTAGGTCCAACTCATATAGATATATAACGAATTTAATACCAAATTATTATGGATGACTCATTGTATGCATTAGGCCCTATATACCTTCCGCCTCTTATCGTAAATATTTCGTTATACTACTCCATTGAAATTTATTAGCATTGCATTTAAGTTAAATGATATTAATTGATTTTGTTTTTAAATGTTGCGGATATTCAAAATAAAACCTATATGATCTATTTACTATATACTAAAACAGAATGTTATAAGGAAACTCTCTCAAAGTGGAATTCTCCATAAACTCTCCGTGACCTTATGTTTTTTGCACAATTCACATGCCAAATCGTGTCAAATCGAAACATGAAGTGACTGAGAGTCCACAAAAAGTCCTACTTTTGAGAGAGTCTCTTTAGCATTATTCATATTAAAATAACTCTTCAATAATAAGTTATTAACAAATAGGTTGAGTTTGAGATGTATTAGTAACTTCCACACATTACTCATGAGTATTATAGTAATTTTATTTTAATGTTATCTCTCTCTCTCTCTCTCTCTCTCTGTCTCTCTCTCTCTCTCTCCCCATTCCCTGTTTTTTCTCTTTATTATTTATCATGACACTTCCTCCAAATTCCAATAAAATCTTCCTAAGCCCATGCGTAGCATGTGTGGAAGTTACTAGTACATCTCAAACTCAACCTATTTGTTAATAACTTATTATTGTTAGTTTTATTATTTGTTATATTGAGTTGTAATTAGCTAATTAGCTTTATTAGTTAAGTCTAGTTATTACATTAGTTAGTTAGCTAAGAAGTCTATAATCTTTCATATTTGTAATGACTCTTACTGGATGAATGAAAGATTCATTTTCTCCTTCATCTCTCTTCTCTCTCTGTAGGATGTGCTTACCGTTTCTCTTCGATCCTTTTGTTCGACGTTGAACAAGTTATATCACAATTATATTGCACTCAGAGCTGGAAAAATACAGAGTAGAATACATTTAGCCACCCATGGATACAAGGCTGTCTGGCTTCATATTCTTGCTGCTTCTTTCCTCAACTTCTCGTAAGTCTCTCTCATTACCAAGTTTACACTTTCCTTCTTTTGTATCTGTAGAGGGAAGGTAGAACATGGAAGGAAAATAATCTGTAATACAGTTTTTCCCTTATTTTTTTTTATATAGAAAGAAAAGATGAGTACACGGTTAAGTAAATATATAGAGGGATCACTCAACCTCTAACCATTTAGTATTTTAATACGAAATTAACCACTTGTTTGAACTTACTGAACAATATTTTGCATAATATGACCCGATCAATTTTTAGGTTACTATTGAAATTAAGATCATGCATGCAAAAATTCATGCTGTTTATTTGTCTAATTGTTGCATGACAATAGATGAAGTCAAAGTTGTCGATAAGCAATGAAATGTTCACAATAATAATTGAAGAGCCAAATGATTTTCGATTGAATGAATTTTTCCATTGATGATCTAGCAATGATATTCTAAATTAACTTTGAATGATTCGAATCATGAGAGTACATTGTGGAACGGGCTCAAACAAGTGGTCAGCGCTATTGCTCCTCCCGTCATATATATATGGTGCAACCTGACTCCACCCATGCTCAATCTGGTTTCAAGTCCGATCTAACATGTTAAAATAAAGTAAAAATCCGCCCAAATCTAACTTGACTTCAACCCGATCATCTATTAGTTGAAATTCAATTGTACACATTTTAATTAATTTTTTTCTTTCAGTCTTTTTTCATGCATTAAAATTTTACGTAATGAAGAGCACCTCTTCCAATAAACTTAATCAAAATTGAGTCTAGGGTTTTCAATGCTGAAAAGAGTTTTAGGGTTAATTAACTAATTGTAGTTTATTATGGTACTTAAATTTAATGCAGAAATTGCAGTGGCAGCAACGGACTTATGCAGGACCGACGATAGCAAAACATGGGGCGGTGGGAGAAAATGTTTTACCCATATGCACAACGTCGAGTGCAAAAAATGTTGCAAAGAGGAGGGTCACGTGACGGGATGGTGCACGTGGTATAACTGGTGGTCGTGTTCCTGCCACGACTATTGTGATGCCATCGATTGTCATGGTTGGCAAGATTTGTTTCAGAGATGCGCGCCAAACCCACCATAATTCGATCCAGGTGTTGATGCATGCTACCTTCATTCTGTCTAGTAGCTAGTGTGACCTTAAGAAAGATGATCGATCATATATAAAAACCATACATATCCTATATAAGAATCTTTAAAATGGGATTTCGCTTCATTGTTCATGAAACGAGATAATTTGTATTTTTCTTGTATTTTATTTTATCATTGTACACTCGTTATCGGTGAGAAAAATAAAGAAATTTAAATAGTGTACGATAACTGTTTTGAAATGCTAATTAATATCTAACAGTTCTCAAAATAAATTGTTTACTCATGTAACCACGTCAAATTAGAATGAAATTAATATTAAAAGAGACTTACAAAAATTAAAACTCAAACACTGACTTTATTTATTATTAATCTCAATGATTCATCATGATATGAGACACTATACATCTTATATATCAAGATTAATGAAGGGGAGCTAGCTAAAATTAATATTCATGAAATTTCATGAGTAGTTTGATCCAGGTCATCACAAGGTTTATAGCACATGCACCGGCGTAGGACATGTGAGCATTTGCCGTAACCATAACCCTCGCTGTGGCATCGCACCATGCAGTTCCTCTGTATGATGCATATCCCTTTGAATGTTTTACTTGGCACTGAACAAATCTTTGCTTCGCTGTGCATCACCATCTCTCCTGCATATAATCAATAAGTATTCCAACCTTTTAACTAAATTCTAATGCAAACATATTAACATATGTATGTAACTTTTTTCAATTGAGAGAGAGAAGAGAGAGAAAGACTTACGGGAAGTTATAAGGATGATCATAAAGAACAAAACAAGACCACAGTTCCTCTCCATGTCTTAATCTTCAAAATTTTAATTTACCTTCTACCAATAATGTTATTTTCTATCTGTCAATGATGTATATGTGTAGCCTGTTTATCTCTATTTATATGTATATAAAGTATCAAATCACACGTCACGTATGGTTTCTAAACCCTACTTTTTAGTAGCATGGATTTACTTAAGGATTTGGTAATTAAAGAAGATCTATTCAGATCCACTTTGATAATGATTACAGGTGGATCTAAAGTTTACAATGGCTTTCATCGATTGGAGGATAGTGTATATGTAGATACCAAATTAGGTTGCTTGTCTAGTTTAATCAAGGAGAAATTAGGTTTTCATCGTTCCTTTTACTACTCATTTGTTTAAAACCTATTCCTTTTCATTTTTTGAACAAGGTCCTTGGTAGTAATAACATCATTAATTATTTCAATAATAATATATTTTTTATTTTTAAATATATTCATTTAATGTTAAAAATGTTACAATTAGTATATTTATATTTATGGCTAAATTTTTTGTCATATATTTTTATTTTTAGTTTGTACCCATTTTTAATTTGCAACCCTTTTTTAATTTGTACTAATTTTCTTTTCAGTTTTAATTTGTACCCATATATTAATTTCTTTTTATGCCCATATTTTTATAGAGTTTTATTTGTATTTGTACCCATATTTTTTTATTTATTTGTACCCATTTTTAATTTTGCTAAATGTACCCATGCTAATTATATGTATAATTCATGTAATTTTTTTCAAATTTTTAATCTTAAAATGTACGCATTATTAAATATGCCAATTTGTTATATGTAAAATGTACCATTTTTTTATATAAAATCTATTCAATTTTTTTCTAATCCATTTTTAAACTTATATGGGTATATTCTTTTTTCTTTGATTTGAGAATGTATCCATGTTAAGTTTAATCGAAGAAATTTACTAATTTTATTAAGCCTAATATCTTTTTCTTTTTTTTTTTGTGATTTTGAAGAATGTACCCATGTTTTGATACAATAATTTTGTGGTTAATTTTGATGAATGTACCCATGTTTACACACACACACACACACACACACACTGTAACAGCCCGTCCCGACACTTACGTCACTAGGGACGTGAAAGGACGAAATTACCCTTGCGGGGATTATTTGGCATGTGTGTATGTATGTGTGTGAAAATGGTCCAATGGTGCACTACCCTAATTAATGGGAACCAATCAAAGTCCTTGACAATTGATTGGTGACTAAAGAAAACACACACACCTCACACACTCTCTCTCTTCCCATCACTCTCTCTCTCTTCCTTCACGTACGGACCACGCCCAAGGACACCAAAATCTTCACGGATCGAAGCAGAAAAAGGTTCCATTGTATTCCTGAGGTCCATACGAACCCATCGACACAGTTTCAGGTAAGAACTCGTACGTTTTCACGTCGAAAACCCGAGGTCCGATTTGGGTACTATTCATCAACTTTTTATTGGCTTTGTTTTAGGACAATCCAAGCTCACAGGGAGCTTTGTGAGACCCTCGCAAACCTCGGAGTGTATCGTTGGCTGGAGTTGGACTTCGGAAAACCCCAGTTCGAAGGTGGCCGGTTTTTGAGATTTAGCTATGTCGTGATTCGAAGGTTTTTCAAGGTTTTTGAAGTTATAGCCCTCTTCCTCTCTTAATTTAAAGCACGGAGGAAGAAAAATGAGATGAAATGGTGAAGAAATGGCCGAGTTATGGCAAGTTGCAGGTTTCCGGCGACAGGTGGCCGGCGCCGGCGACCCGAGGAAGAAGACGACACGCACCAGCGCGTGCCATCCGCGTGAGCTACAGTAAAATTATTTTAAAAATATCACGACGCTCGTGACGTCGTGTAGGTCTCGTTGGTATATTCATATGCCAAAATTGAGCTACGTATGAGAAGTTATTAGTAATTGTCGTTTATGTGCGTTAATTAACGTTATTTCAGTTACTTCTCATATAGGCGAGACCTATCCAGAGGACGAGCGTAGCCAGGCTAGGCAAGGAGGTTACGACCCGTCTACATACCAGTGAGTGGGCAGTTATTTTCCGTATATACCTATATAAATGAGTTTTGCCCAGAAAATCAGTTTAAATGAAAAATGATATGAAATGCGATATGAAATGCCATGAAAAGTATCTATTTGTTTAATTATGCATTATTGATTATTTATATTAATGTCGGTGCTGAGGACGCACAGGTAAGTGGCAGGTAAGCTTATATGCTAGTTATTGTGAACGAATGATGAAATGTGATGAAATGTGATGTGATGTGATGTGATATGATTAGAGCTCATAAACCTGCACACTGATATTAGTGCTCCCGCCCAGAGAGGGGCTCAGTCTTTCACGTGTTGTTCACCTCTCGCACCATATGCTTGCCTTGGATCCAAGTTAGGTGCTCAGTCCTGTCGAATAGGCCATTATAGGTGGGTTCGACTCGTAGGTGACCCGCGATTTATCGCTCAGTCTTCACGTGATTGTAGCACTAGAGCATATTAGTTTATTATCAGTGATGTTGTGCAGACCACTAGAGGTGGTATTGATGTGTGTGCAGGGTATATATATGATTTGATTATGATGATTATGAGTTATATGATTTGTTGAGTATGATATGAGCTATATACAGCCGAGGGCTGAGATGATATTTGAGTATTCAATCACATTCACATAGATGCTTTGGCATTCAGTTGATACTTTGGCATGGCATATGCATACTTTCATACATGCGTATTTTCCAGCGGGTTTTGAGAAATATATATATATATATATATATATATATATATATATATATGAGTATATACTTTATTTCTGGGAAATTATACAGGTTTTACGGCGAGGGGTTATAACTTTTGAAAGGAAAGGTTTTGAAAAGAATTGTTGCTGACCCACTCAATTTTGTTTTGCGCCCCTCCAGATTCGAGATAGCAGAGCTTTGGTGGCCACGAGAAATCCAACGGTGTTCTAACAGAATTCACAATTGTATTTTTAAGTTTCCGAACTGTGTAAATTGTTACGTCACTCTCACGTGACGGCCAGCACATCCTCCTTCGGGACGGGGTGTGTCACACACACAATAGTATATTTATATTTTAATATTTTTAATCCCGCAAATTATGATTTTTTATTTAAAATCTCATTAATATAAACAACTATAAATTTCAATTTTTAATTTAAAAAAAATATAGTAACGTACATAGAAATAAATTATCACATTAATTTCAGGGACTTGGATCAAAAATTGAAAACCAACAAGGTTTGCTAGGGACCGCATCAAAAGTCTCCCTTTAATCAAACTCACCCTTTCTCTTAGAGTAAAATATATCGTTGTACTAAAAAAAAAATGCTCTAAGCCATTAATTATCTATGGCAATTGTAACCGGTTACGGCTTTTAGTTTTTTTTTTTTTTTTTTTTTGAAAAAACGATATTATCTACACTAAGGGGGAGGGAGTGGGCTTAGCCTCACAATGAGCTTGCAATAATGTGTTTAGATTCGTCTTTGGCAAGAATCGAACCCAAAACCTCACTTACAAGTGAAGAAAAATACCACTAGACCGCAGTATTAAGTGGCAGGGCTTTTAGTTATCTTAAGTAAAATGAATTGTTTTAAATATCTTTATATAAGAATTCTTAACAATCAATTTCATTAATATGATGAAAATATCATGTGGCAGGCCAAGGTGGTGTAAATAATCTACCCATACTTTTCTCGGTTTTTTGGTTAAGATATCAAGTGTTAATAATCTATTCATATTATAACACGTGATAAACTTCAAATTTATCTGTAACAAACATAAAAAACCAAAAAGTGGGAGATGTTGTGCAAAAGAAGGAATAATATCGTCCTTTAAGAAGGCTAGTGCACTTGGACTTGCACCCGCAATAGGGGGTTTTCTTTTGGAAAAATCAAATAGCAAAAAGTTGTTGCAAACTGGAAATATTGCTTGTGAAGAGCTTAGTTAACGCTTTGATTTTTATACAATGCTAGATGCCTTCTCTTTTTTCGACTTTAATTTGCGCAAGTCTCCCTCAATACAAAATTTAGTTTTCTTTTGAAATTTGCTTCACTACTAGCCCTCTTACAAATTAATCTCAAACGTGTATATTCTCATCTTGTTTAACGAAAACTCCTTTCAATTAGACTCAATTTATCAACATGACAGAAAACATTCAGACATCAACATATCAACAAAGAATATCGATACAGAACTATTTAATTCTCTCTTTCATAGTTGTTCTTTATTATTACTGATGTGTAGATATTCTTTGTAGATATATATTGAGTATTTACTAAGTGAAGGGCATTTTGACCAAACAAGGTTAAACGAAAATACAGAACAAGCATTTTTCAAATGATGGTTTTGTACCAGAACTATTTGAACCAGTTTTCTATAAGATGAACACAAGAAATGAAAAGAACATCTTAGGCTTGACTAAACATGTTCCATAGGAAGTTTTGATGCTCTTTCCCAACATGTGTTTGCCAGAATTGTTGTCATGTGAAGCTTTGAAGGAAAGGATAAATAGTGTCAAACTATGTTTCCTTTGGCGCGCGGTACGTTTTTCTTAAACTTGTGATTAGTTATCTTACACTTTCTTAATGAATATCATACTTTCTTAATGAATATCCTATTTTCTCCGAACAAAAAACTTTAAAAGATGAGTAGGAAGATCACGTATTTATACCGCATTAGGATTCATTTTGTGTGGCAAGTGATATGTACAATCAACACCTAATAAGATAGATTCATTAATTAACGTGACAATACACATCATTTGCCACATCAAATGGTACATGAATGTGGTACAAAAATGTGACCACCTTAGCATTTTTCTCAAAAGATATGTTAATGAATGTGGCAGGGCCGGCCTTGAGATTTCAGGGGCCCTGTGCGAACGTGAATTGGAGGCCCTAAAAATTACTAAGAATTTAATTTTTTTTTATTTTTTTGTTAAAAAAAATAACTTTAGTTTTCAATTGAGCTTCTATAAATTATAATAGCACAAACAAATTTAACAAATCAACAAGTGGAAAGGTGGTGTATTGTTTTTCCTTAACTATTTAGAGGGTCAAGGTTCGAATTTTCTTGTTATTGTGTGGAATTTATATATTATTTTGTGGAAGCTTATGCATTGAATAAAAATAAACTGAAAAAATGATAGAGATGAGTAAAAAATGATAAAAATAAGCTTATCTGTTGACTTGTATTGGGATTCCTACGATTGAGGGATTCCTATTATCTTGGGTTTCGTAGTTTGGGATGTATTTCTTGTAATCAATTGTATTTATTCTTTCCTTATTATGATAGGATTGTATATATGCCTCTAAATGAGAAGAATACAAACTATATTGGAAAGCATTCTTTTTTCTTGGCACCATAGCCGAGTTAGAGACAAAAATTGAGCCCTAATTGGGTTGGTATTGTCGTGCTCAGCACACTTTTGTTGTGCCTCTATCTCGACGTAAACAGCGAGCGACTTAACGTCGTTGCTGTTCGAGTTGTTGCCTGTCCTTGATCAATTGCATCGAGCGACTTAGAGTCATTCCTGCCCAGTTTTCTGTCAGTCTGTTCCTTTGTTCCAAACTCCCATCACAACGCTGCACGTTCTGAGTTGTACTGACAGCAAGACAGATGGCTGAAGAAAAGGCGACTGGTTCAACGATTGTTCATGCTGCTGCTCCAATTATGGTGTGGTCGGATACTTCTAATTTCAACATTGGTATGGTATTGGATGAGAAGAACTATGATTTATGCGCTCTTCTCATTTAAATCCATATCGCTGGAAGGAAGAAGATGAGGTATCTTCGTGGGTCTATCAAGGCACCTAACGAAGACGATCCTAAATACGATAATTGGTTCTCTGAAGATCAGAGAATTAAGAGTTGGATATTGTCTTCAGTGAAGCTGGAGATTATGAAACGGTACATTCAGTTATCTACTTCAAAGGAGATTTGGGACACTCTTAAGGCAGCCTACTTTGATGAGAATGACGAGGCTCGAATTTATTCCTTGAATCAGAAGGCATCACGTCTTCGTCAGAATGGCCGACCTTTAGCTACGTATTTCGGGGAACTAACACTACTACAAAATTATCTATAACTGACGGTTCAAAAACCGACAAAAAACGTATATTACTGTCGGATTTTAAGCAAAATCCGACAGAAAATGGATGCAGTGACGGATATAATAAACGACAGAATTGCTCACGTCAGGAAATGAATTTTCCGACAGAAAATACTCTAAAACCGACAGAATTTGTGTCGGATATAACCGACAGAGAATAAATTAATAATGAATAAATGATAGCATTTTCTGTCGGATAAAACCGACAGAACTTGTGTCGGTTATAACCGACAGGAAATATATTGATAATAAATAAAACCATTTTCTGTCGGATAAAACCGACAGAAAATATAAATATATAAAATCGAAAGGGAATATATTAATAATAGATCAGACAATCTCTGTCGGATAAAACCGACAGAAAATAGATTAATAATAAAAAAAATATAAAAAGGACATGACAGCATTCACTGCACTTTCTACAATTTCTTATTTCGTACCATCCTCCTCCCTCTGCTCTCCCTCTTCCTCTTCCTGCGACTCCGACGGCTTCATCTCCGAAATCATCCTCTCCCAGCACAACCTTTCCAGGTTTCTTCCATTGCATGCAATATGCTCGCTTCCATCGTTAAAAAGGCTTTCTTTGGGCTCCAATGGATTGTACGGAAGCCTCACGAATGACCTAAAAAATTGCTCGAGCTTGGAGCAGTTGGATTTGGGTAAAAGTTCGTTCACCGGAAAAGTTCCAGACTTGTCTTCTTTGACAAAATTAACCCTCCTGAGTTTGAATGGCAGTGGATTTTCCGGGAAATTTCCATGGAAATCGTTGTAATTTTGCTGTGATTTTGTAGCCAAGAAATGGCCAAATGAACTGAGGAAACAACATCGAAGAAAAGGTTTCAAAAAATGGAGGTTAATCACATACACATTTCTCTATATTTTAAATGAAGAAAAAAAAAATCTCACCTCATATTTTTCAGTTTGTTCCTTCCATGTATATGCATCCCAGAGATCAACGCCCATATCTCCCCAGTACATACCCACTTTAAGTCGGCATGCATTTTCACAGCTTCAGCTTGCTTCTAGAATTGTTCATCCATGGTGATTGAAGTGAGAAGGAGAAGGGGAGAAGAGAATGAGAAGGAAATGAGGAAGGGAGAAGACACTGACGCAAGGAAGAGATGGAGGGGTTTTATTTTGGAAAATTTTCATTACTGTCGGTTATAACCGACAGAACCATTTTTTTAAAATAAAAAAAGACAAAAGATTTTCATTACTGTCGGTTATAACCGACAGAAAAAAATGGCGGCAAAAATCCCTCCAAAATTTCCTCCCAAAATTTTAAATTCCCTCCCAAAATTTTAAATTCCCCCCAAAATTTTGTTACAATTTTAAAAAATAAAATAATAATTGTTTGTTTTAATAAATAAATAAATAATATGTATTTAAATAGAATACGTTTTTAAAAATTAAATAAATAATTGTTTGGTTTAATAGATAATAACCCATGTAAAATATGCAATAAAGAAACAAAATGATAATTGTACAATGAAAATGTCATCACATAAACTAAATATTGTGTAATCAATACTTGAAAATCATAAATAAAAATTTAGCACAAATTACTTTTCCCACTTAAAAATTTAGGCAAATTTAGCGGAGATATGCATTCTACGAAACTTTTTTCAACGATCCAACCGTCAACTTATTTATACACACTCCGAGATTGCATACGTAAAAAATCGTAAAAAGCAAACATTCAGAGATTATGTAACGGAACAAAAGTTTTCGACAGTTATAAATGAAAAATCACAATTTAATGGTTTATTTTAGCTCCGATTTTAATGATTTTTTACAACTACACTCCTCGACCATATAAGAATGCAATGAATAAATTTGATCTTCAATTTAAAATATTTACACTATTGGATACCACAAAATCTTATTTTAGACTTAATGGAAGTATAACAGTGACTCTTAAGTGTTTATTTAATCTACCATTTTGACGCGATACACATTCTACGAAACTTTTTTCAATAATCTAACTGTCAAACTTGTTTGTACACACTTCGAGATCTCATACGTAAAAAATCACAAAAAATAAACATTCAGAGATTAGGTAACAGAACAAAAAATTTCGACGGTTATAAACGAAAAATCACAATTTAACGGTTATTTTAGCTCCGATTTTGATGATTTTTTTACAGCTACACTCCTCGTTCCTATAAGAATGCATTGAACGATCTTCAATTTAAAATATTTACACTAGTGGGTAATTTTTTATACTTAATGGAAGTATAACATTAACTCTTAAGTGTTTGTTAAATCTATCAATTTGATAGGATATGCATTCTACGAAACTAGTTTCAACGATCTTACCGTCAAATATGTTTGTATATACTCCGAGATAGCATGTGTAAAAAATCGCAAAAACAAAACATTAAGAGATTAGGTAACGGGACCATGAGTGAAAAAAAAAATATTTAAACCATTTGTTTATTTATTTTTAATCAATATAACATTTTAAAATAATAAAATAGTCAATTTCTGTCGGTTATAAACGCCAGAATACTAAAATAATAACCGTCAGAAACTAAAATAATAAAATAGTCAATTTTTGTCGGTTATAACTGTCACAATTAACTTAAAAACCGCCAGAATATGTTTAAAATATTAAAAAAAAAGAATTCAAAAATACTGAGGGTTATAATAATTTTATGGCGGTTAAATCCGCCAGGAATTTATGTCGGATATATCCGTCAGAAATTATCTTTAATCCGACAGTAAATAAATTATGTGTCGGATATCTTTTATCCGTCATAATGACTTATTAACCGCCAGGATCGTCCGACACCTAAAGCTAATATTGTAGTAGTGTAACTGAGATTTTCCAGGAATTTGATCACTAGTGTAACTGAGATTTTCCAAGAATTTGATCACTTTAATAAAGTGTCCATGGAGTATGAGAACGACATTCAAACGTTTCACAAATCCACTGAGAGACAACGAGTCTATGTGTTTCTTAGTGGCCTCGATGATGTGTTTGATCAGATTCGTGGAGAAGTGTTGCAGAAGAATCCCCCGCTTGGGCTTTATGCCTCTTATGCCTATGTTCATCGTGAAGCCGATCGAAATGAAGCAATGAAGACGAAAGTTGACAAGAATGAACTTGCTACCATGGTAGCAAAGACTCGTGGATCTTCCTCTTGGTCGGACCGTGCCGGGTCACTAAACCGGCCAGGACTAGCTTGCCCTAGCCAGACAAGTTGGGAGTGTCCCCAAGGTAAGTGCCCACACTGTGGCATGACATGACACTCCAAGAGCCGCTGCTTAGAGCTGATTGGATATCCCGAGAATTGGGATAAGACCTGTGATCCTCGCTGTAACAAATCCCGAGCCTCCATTGCAGAAACCAAATAGCGGACATTCTCACTGAGGCGGTTTCTAGTGACAAGTTCTCGAGGTTTCTAGACAAGTTGGGCATGTGCGACATATATGCACCAACTTGAGGGGGAGTATTGACTTGTATTGGGATTCCTACGATTGAGAGATTCCTATTATCTTGAGTTTCCTAGTTTGGGATGTATTTCTTGTAATCAATTGTATGTATTCTTTCCTTATTATGATAGGTTGTATAAGATTGTATATATACCTCTAAATGAGAAGAATACAAACTATATTGGAAAGCATTCTTTCTTCTTTATCTCCCCTAATTATTGGCACTAACGTGTGGTGATCCTTGGAATTGGATCACCAACTTTTATTATCTCAACCTTTTAACATTTAGATAATCAGCAATAAGTTATAGGAACTCTGATTAGCACTAATTAGATATCCAGTAATAGAAACTTTATTTATGATCATAAAATGATTATTTGCAAAGTACAAGCTAGGTTAGTGATGAATCATATATGGGAACAGCCATCTTCAACGACTTTTCCTTCCAGCCCTGCCGTCCTCTCTAATATTTATCACCTCCACCGCCATCACCGCCACTCCATGCACTTCCACGGTCTTTTTCATCTTCACAGCCGCCCAGAACTCTTTCATACGCAAGGGGAGGTTCTTCACTCGGAGGTGGGGGTTCTTCACCATACGGAGGTGGGGGTTCTTCGCCATAAGGAGGAGGAGGTTCTCCGCCATAGGGCGGCGGTTCTCCCGGAGGAGATCCACAAATCTTAGTGCACGTGCAATGACGTGCTATGATCCCTTCGCATTGGCCACGCTCAAAACCCTCACTTTGGCAAATTGTGTGGCACTTGTCGGTATCGAAGGACAGCCCTCTGAATAGACGGCTCCTATACTTACACTCCGTCGCCACAACTTGCATCACCATCTCACAAATAATAAAAATTAATCAGAACAAAAAATAATATTAATAACAAAGTCAAAGATACATAAGGGGCTAAAATGCACTAAGAGTTCCATGTGTTGTTTACTACTTGAATTACTTTCTTCACTAGTTTTGTTACAATTTATTCTAATCCGTAAACTAAGTTGATTTGTTCCTCAACTTATGTGCTCATTTGATGGAATGGACCAAGTAATAGATACACAAAGGGCTACAATGCACTAAGAGTTCCATGTAGTTTATTACTTGGATTTTTACTTTCATTACTATTTTCGTTACAATTTTGTTCTGTTTTCACTTTATTATAATCTGTAAACTAAGTTGATTTGTTCCTCAACTTATGTGCTCATTTGATGGAATGGACTACTAGTGCTACCGGAATGAACCAAGGGCGAAAATCAAATTCCGAGTAAACTACATGGACTATTAGTCCAATGAGAGAGAGAGAGAGAGAGAGAGAGAGAGAGAGAGAGAGAGAGCCTGATGGCAAAAGGAGAAGGAATACGAACAATATGAGCCCAAATAACTTGTTGATTTCCATGTCTCGCAGTTGAATCCCTACCAAGTTACATATGGTTCCTTAACATGTATTCAACAGCTTCCATGGCCCTTCATATATATAGCACGAAAATGTGGAAGCTTTTCGACTTTAACACCTTACAATTAATTAAATTTAATAAACCCTAAATCCTAAAAGCAAAATTTTAAGCCCTTTGACTTGAAAAGTATTGTCTTTTTTTTGCTTGTGCTCGGATTCTGTTTAATGTGTGTAATAAATGAATAATGTTTGAGGAAAAGTGAGGATCCAATAATAAAATAATATCTGAAGGACAGATATTCTATATAGTTTAGGTTTCCTTTGTAAACAATATCCGGATGGCCTTCTGTGATTCTTTGTTCTTACTTGTCATCAAGTGGAACGGTGAAAGGTTAAATCGAGTCTCGTTCTCCTCCATCTTTTTATTGTTTTCTGACTGGCCAAAAAATTTTTTGGACTCTTTCTTTGATGCAGATAAGTTTAATTCACACAATTAGATTGTTGTATCCTGAAAAAGCCAAGTTAAGAGATATACTATTGCACCGGATTTTTTCAAACTTCAGTGAGCCTAAATCTAGTTAAAAACACGAGACACTCGCGCCTCAACCTAATTGTCTACAAGAATTTTATTTCATTGTAATTTTTTTGTAATTTTTTTGTAATTTACCCAGCACTATATAGTTTTGATTTACATGTATGGAATTTTTATGTGATACTCATTTTCCTTTTCGAAAACTCCGGTTCAGTTTTTGTGAGATCACAGATTACAAGTCAGGGAGGTAGAACACTACCATCAACATTACAATCTGAAAGTCTGCCCTTGCTATCCACCCAAAAAAAAGTTTTAGTGAGGTCACATTTGTGACATTAAAATTTGGTATAAGACATGATCTCTAATTTTCTTAATTAATTTATTGGGGTAAGTTAATTAGCCCAGTTAGGTATTGGATATATATGTTGATAGTCATGAAAGTCTACTGAATATTGGCATAGAGTTGTGGTAATCCTTGGACCATCAACTTTTATCTCAACCTTTTAGGATTTAGAGATAATCAGCAATAAGCTGTAGGAACTCTGATTAACATTAATTAGATAATCAGCTGCAGAAACTTTATTTATGAACATAAAATAATTATTTTGCAAAGTACAATCACATATGGGGAACAGCCATTTTAAAACGACTTTTCCTTCTCGTCTCCGCCACTCCACCACCCCATGCATGTCCACCACGTTTTCCATCTTCACCGCCGCGCCTAGAGCTCCTTCATACGGAAGGGGAGGTTCTTCACTCGGAGGTGGGGGGTTCTTCACCATACGGAGGTGAAGGTTCTTCCACCATACGGTGGAGGAGGTTCTTCACAATAAGGAGGAGGAGGTTCTTCGCCATACCGCGGTGGTTCTCCCGGAGGAGATCCACAAATCTTAGTGCACATGCAATGACATCGTATATCCCTTCGCATTGGCCACGCTCAAAACCCTCACTTTGGCAAATTATGTGGCTCTTGTCGTCATCGAAGTACTCCCTCTGAATGGACAGCTCCTATACTTACACTCCATCGCCCCAACTTGCATCACCATCTCTAAATTATACAAATACAAATTAATCAAAAAGAAAATACGCAAAAAAAAAAAAAAAAAGTAATATTGATAAACCATAAATATCAAAATTATGAAATTCCTCATTTGACGGAATGAACTAACGATGCTAACAGAATGAAACTAGAAGAATAAAAATGAAATTTTGTTGTATGGTGCAATGAGAGGGAGATATCATGATGATGGCAAGAGTGCGAAGACCAACAACACGAGCCCAAAAAACATGTTAATCTCAATGTCTTGCAATAGCACGTATGTCTTAAAAGCCCCTGGGCCTTCATATATATAGCACGAAAGTGTGGAGCAAAAACTATGTAGAGCTCTCTACTTTAACAATTGTAAACATTCTTTTGAGGATTGTTGTCCTTGCGTTACGGTGTGGGTTCGAACCCTGTCGCTTCTTTAATCTAACAATTCTATCATTTGACAAACAAACAAAAAACAAGGTTTTTTATTTTAAAATGTAAAAACATCACTGAGTTTATATTTAAAATTTGAACTCTGGGATTTTGGAAATAAAGAAAAACAAAATTCTAGGGCCCGTTAGTAACGTTTTGCAAAACGACACTTGTTTTGTCACACAGAGACGGCAAATAGAATTTTGCTTTTTATGACTTAAAAAAAGTTTCTGGTAGTTTCTTTGTGCTTGGATGCTGTTTAATGAGTGTAAACAAATGAAGAAGATTTGAGGAAAGTAAGAGGTTTTATGTTCGATTCTCGTTAAAGGCGAATTAAAACCATATTATTGTTATCCCATTATGAGACTTAGTCTACCCCCTTAATGTAGATAATATCTTTTGATTTGAGGAAAAAGAAAAGATCCAGTAATAAAATAAGATATGGAGGGCAGATATTATATAATTATAGGTAGCCATTTGTAAACAGTATCTGGATGGCCTTTTGTAACTCTCTCTTCTTACGTTTCATTCTCTTGGTTCTCTCCGATTTCCTCTTGCAACCGATGCCTAGTCCCCGTGGCGTTACTCGTTTAACGAATGATTACCACATGGTCAAAAAGCAAACTCTCGGTCAATAAAAGCACACCACGCGAACTCTCTGCCAATAAAAGCACACCAAGTGACATGTTTTGATTGCACGAGGGAATCTCTCCTTTCGTTGATACAAGTTTCATTTTCGTTCAGACAGAATGTAAACACTGGCTTCACTCATCCAGACATCGTACTAGATATTTTACCAAACAAAGAGGCAAATATTGTACTCGATAATACACAATCCAGGTCAACAATCTAACCGATTGTAAAATGTAATAATCTTAGATTTTAGAGTTCGAGGTTTTGGCCGTCTCGTTTTGAAGACGAACTGAGTTCAATTACAGGGCAGCACAACTCAATTACAGTAATGCAGATGAGAGAAACTCCTAATTCACCACTCAAGCAGTCCTAAACAGTTTTGGCTCCATTCAGGCAGGCAATTAACCCTTTTGGATTACTCCGTTCTCCTTCAAGTACTCGACAAATTCGTCAATAAGATATGGCCAGGCACCTTCCGCATCATAGTTTGACAGTGATGAATCCACAGCCTACAAACACGGAATATCAAGTTAACCAAAGAAATAAAAAGGAAAGAAAAAGGGTAGCCTTGTTCGGTTTTTTTTTTTTTTTTTTGGTTACATGGATGCTTGACATCTTACCCTCGCAAACTCCAATAGTTGAGACCATGTATCCCTCGAAATTGCCTTGTTATGCCGAGCCTGAAATGATGGAATCAAGGAGAGAAAATATATATTAACAGAAATAAATCAAGATAATATTTCCTGGTAATTTTGTATTTCTCACAATCACTTTGGGACGTATAATGCCATTTCAATGCAAACATACTTTCTAAGATGTAACAGGTGTGACAATGATTTCGTAAAAGAATGATGTTAGGACTAAATTTTTGATAAGGGCCTATACACCACTGGTGGAACAATGGCAGATTTTGGATTAGCTTTATTGACCTAATGATAAAACACTAACACCTTCCTCGTTTGGGCTCCACCCAGGTATGTAAGAGCGGCTCAATCCAGGGCCCCACCCCTGAGTCTTCACCTGCGTTCATCACAGCACCTTCGCCTTACATACATACGGGAATCAAGGCTTGGAACCCCCAAGTAGGCTTTTTTTTTTTTGCTTCTTTTATCTTAAAGTTATAGTACTAAAGGTAACAA
This sequence comes from Heteromeles arbutifolia, assembly GCA_024362995.1. Classification (NCBI taxonomy): domain Eukaryota; kingdom Viridiplantae; phylum Streptophyta; class Magnoliopsida; order Rosales; family Rosaceae; genus Heteromeles; species Heteromeles arbutifolia. Next base: position 9,282,674 of record JANCRC010000002.1, on the reverse strand, counting down.
CATGAAGCCTCCATTTTGCATAGAAACTGTAAAAATTCATCAGAACTACTTGGCCATAAATTGTGGTGCACATTTGGAGATATGCATTCATATTAAACATTCATCACGCTCAAGGAGTTGCAAAAATTGGCAATGATTCCTATAGGATAATATAAATGATTATTGCAAGCCCAGTGAATGTAGCTAATTTCAACAAATACTAAATTCCGTAACTTACCTGTAAGAACTGACACCAATGTTCAACATACGGCCACTGCCTTTCAGCAAACAGTAATTGCCACATTCCAATTGCAGTATCCAATGCCAAGGATTTCTGACCCTGAAATGAAAATGAAGCAATATACGTGTATATGAATATGAACACAAGCACACGCGCACGCCCACACACACACACACATTAATACCCGAATTTATATTAGAAACTTTAACAGATATAATTATTTATTCCAGAAAATTAAAATTAAAAAAATAATAATCTTATTGTTAAGTTATTGAACATGAAGACTATCTATCATCAGAAGTATGACATATGCATCACAGACTATTCCTGAAGCTGTGGTTGAATACGTTATGAATTGTGTTTTCATGCACATGTTTCAAGTCCAAATTCGCACCCATCAAGAATATATATCAAGGAATTCTTTCTAGTTTTATCTATCAAATTTGAGAGTTAAGCACTGTCTAGAATACAACAAATCAAAATCTTCATGCAGTAAAGTAAAAAGTAAAAGCACATACCTTTTCTTTTGCCCAGCCAAAAGCAAAATTATATATCTCTCGAAACTTTTCTGGAAAATCAAAAGATCATTTCAGCAATGAAAAGGTACTCTTGCAAAATTCAAATCACATCAATAATCTTTAGAGAACAGTCAGGCTATTTCAACAAAAATACATGTTAAAATCACGAGTATCTTCCACAAATAACAAAAAAAAAATGATATACAATTAACTTTTTTAATTACTTAACTAAAACTAAATTCACATTTCACTTACGTTCATCTTTCAGCTCGGATCTCATAAATGGTATCTTTTCACGGAACTTGTCCAAAGAATCTATCCTGCCATCAGATAACACAAACTTCTGTTAATTGAATCTCTCATGGTTATAAACTATGTACGTATTATATTTGAGGTTTAGAAGAATGTAATAAACATCTAAACCCTTTGTACCTACCCTAGTGATTCTAATCCATCTACGAACTCCTGCTTGGAAAATTCACACATGGTAGCTGCCTTCATGTGCCAGGAAACAACTAACTGCATCAACAGCCCATTGTACCAAAAATCACCAGCCAAGTCACAAGGATAAGTTGAAAAAAAATAGTTGCAAACTAAAAACAAAAGTTAACCGATCAAATTGGTACCATATATATGATTTTCATGAAGCTTACTTTTCATATGACAATCTCTTCATTACCTGCATAGCAATTTCTCTTTTATACAGTTCAAAGTAAATATTACCAATCTCCCAAAATTTTAGCCCGCCAAACATTAGTCTCCAATCTTGTAAATGTAACATTTAATCCCCTAAAAATCTATGTTAGACGTTGCCTACAACTGTAATAGGCCCCAGTCAGAAAACCACTATATCTACCCTAATCTTATGAAAATTGTAAGAATTTCTGTTGGATTTTCAAGCAAAAAGGTTCTTTAGCTCAAATGGAAAGAACTTCCTAGAATTGAATTTCTCGGTTGCCTAAATAGTAATTTGGCAGACTTGAAAGGAACTCCGTAGGCATGCACATCTTGACCAGAAAAAGGTCTATTTGAATATACGTACCATGACAATATCTTGAGGATCCACCTGTCAAATAATGAAGGCTAGCATGTCAGTCAAAATAAAAGAACAGGAAATTGAAATTAAACAATCATAAGAAACAAACAACAATATTAAGGACAAATGACCGAGACAGTTACTATCTGCACCAAACAGTTACCTGAAGATCATTGCAAAGGAGGCTGATACCATCAACAAGTATCATGTCAGCACGTGGATCTGGAAAAAAACTATTTTATCAGTGAAAAGAAAATTCTGCTAACCATATAAACTTTGGTTTAAAAATTACAAAAGAAAGAAACATTTGATGGGTCATTTGATTTTAGGTACAATGCTATCACTTATCACAAATGAGAAATTTATATCTGTACATGCAATATTATCGCTAATCATCAAGTTCATCAGTATGTACCAAATCCAGTATCGGAATATATATTTGAGTAAGACATAGCTGATGAAAAGTTTGAAGAAAATAAAATCCCATTAATTTTTTAATATAAACATTTATATAAAGTTCAGATTCAAAAATCTCGTGTTCACAACTAAAGTATTAAGATTCCAGCCAAATTCATCTATTACTTGATAACACCACATGCATGTGAATTTATAAACTGATTTACATCTCTATCTTTTCAATTTGCTATGAATGTGAAACAAAAGATATACACTAATGTCTAAGATTGAGGACAAGAGTAAATGGAAAGGTAAAGCTTGCCTTTATATCTATTGTATAATTCCTCCAAATGCCTAGAATCAGTATGTGTTTGCAGCTGGGGCTGACTGTAGAATACATCAAACGCTCCTTCAAGATGCCAATCACTAGACTTCAGAGCCTGCAAAGCCACTTTTTCGCTGCACATGATGGGAAGTTAGACTTCTCAATCCAAGAATCACACTAAAACTGCTAAAGAGTAAGGAGAGAAAAAGGTACGATACACGCCCACCAGTCTAATTCAAAGCAGATATGCATGTGCAACCAAATAATCCAATTCAACTCAAAAGATACATAAACAAGCTGACGATTAAAACTGCTCAACTCAACCAAATCTAACACAACAGAAACACACGTGTCCCTTAGAAAGGCAAAAATTATGTTGGAGTTACATGTAAAATTTTAAAATCTTCGTGATTGACAATTGAACATACAACATCAACTGGTTTTAAATGGTGCTCTAAATATCAATGCATAACATGCATAAGCTAGCAAAACTGCCATGGATCTAAAGACGTGAAATGAAGAAAAACAGAACTTGCTAGAGCTTTTCGGATTACCTCGCTCCAGTTATCGTGATGAACTGCTGGAGCTTTTCGCGGTGGCCTCTAGCCAACTTGTGCTGTCAAAAAGAAAATCAAAGGTGAAGCAGAGACAGAGATAACATAACCAAACTATGCGCATATCGATTCAGGTATATGTACGTGTGTGCGCACATACAAACGAACGCATATGATTAGCATAATATCAACATCCAAGAAATAATCTTTGCAAAAATGTAACTGAAAAGTGGGTAATCTTATAAGAGGAAAATGAAACAGTGGGTAATGATCTCTATGTTGTGTCACCAACCACAAAAGGTTACTTCTTTCGTCAAGAAAGTGCAAAACAAAACCAAATTTTCTTTAAATTCACAGCAACAGAGGTTTTCCCCTGCCATGAATTTCATTTTGCATCAATTTTCTTCAAAACCTAAGAAACCAACAGCCTCTTGTTAACTAATCTCACTACCGAAAAAACCCAAAAACTCCTTAACTAGTGTACGTTCTCAAATCCAAAGACACATCTTTTAATCCTTTTTCTCAGCTCTCCCAGCTTAACTTTGGCATGACAGTCAAGTGAAAGAGTCGCTATAATTTGCAGAACAAATCATGAAAAGGTAAAACAGTAAAAAGTTAAGGTTGAAGTAACCCTAGAGAAGCGAGAGACTGATCAGGAACCATAAGCATACATGAAACCGAACCAATGAGAATCGAAGAAATTTGACACAAATCGTGGAATTTGAAAATACAGCTGAAAAAAATAGAGAGTACTCACCATCTTTGAGGTGGACGATGATGAAATCGCAGACCTTGAACCGCTTTTAGAGAGAGAAAATTAGGGTTTTGCTCAGTTTCTGTGTAACAAGCACACAGAAATACAGAAGAAGAACCCCTCTGTATCTATCTCTCGATGGGGTCTGGGTTCCCTGCATATTGTGTTTTTAATTGGTTTTTATTTCTGCTTTTTGTTTTTTGTTTTTTTTTTTTTTTTGACCTTTTGTTTTCCATTTTTCTTTCTTACTGCCTTTTTCCAAGGCGGCGAACAGCGACGGTTAAATGCGTTTCAATGTACCGTGGGTGTTTCGTGTTTAATGTTTCGTAACTCAAATATAAATGAATGTGCGACATGAGTATCTTTAACGTGCGTTGATCGTTGCAGGTGAAGATGTGTAGTGAAGATCACGTGTTTAATATTTTATAATCGATAATAAATATGAGACATGATTACTTTTAACGTGCGCCGATTATTAAATTCATGTGAGATACATTTTGAAAATGTGTATAGAGTCCATTACGAAAGTCACATGTATTAACTATTCATAAAATGTGGCATGACGACCTTTAGCATGTAATGACCGTTGTGAATCAAGCTGTGAAAGCTAAATGTACTACAAAATGGTCCATGGTCACTCTCCTTAGCTTCTGCCGGACGCTATGCCCTACCTGGCGACAACCCTTGGGCACTCAATGCAGGACTTTATTATTTTTGACCAAAATAAAAAATAAAAAAAATAAAAAAACAATAAAAATAAATATTGCCTATTTTGTAAGTAATGACTGTTCAAACTTGTGGTTTCTTTTAGGTTTTAACTGCGAAGTGCTTAGCCCATGCAATGAATCCATCAGTTCTACAGTTGGGCTTCGTTCAGACTCAATTGGCCCAATATCAAAGTCCATTCAACTAAGCCCAATAAAGCTGGTCCAGAATTGTTTGGTGCCAGAGAATGTAAAGATCCAATAGGCTCATTGTTGATCTTTGAAATTTGGTCGAAGTTCTACTATGCTTCAAGTTCAAACTCTCTTTCCTCTTTATTTTGTACATTAATGTGAAATATCACTTGTAATAAAAAAATATCCATGATTAAACTCCTGTAATTTACTAAGTGTTGCAACTCAAAAAACATGTTTTAATTTTCTTCATTTTTTATTGGGGTAATGCTAGGGAGACCAAATTTATAAATCAAATTTGCAGACCAAATGATGTGTTACCAATAAAAAATAAGTATGTTAATCAACACTTAATTAATAATTTAATCATCTACAACCACATCATTTGGTTTAAGAAATTTGATCTCCCTAGTATTACTCTTTTTCCTTTTTCTTGATGGGAAGCACATGAGTGACGTGTGTGATTTAAGAGGAACATTATAGAAGTGTAAAACACCTGACACATGGTTTAGAGTTCTAATTTTGTTTGAAAAACAAAAGAAATAATTTGACTTGTGTGCCACTTCGGTCTCCAAAGCTCTAAAATATGTCACTATACATTTATCATGGTATTTATCTCAGCAACACACATAACTTTAAATGCTACCGAGTTATGTATACACCTAACCAAGAGCCGGTGGCCTAGGGGTAAAGAGAGGATTGCAAGGCTTCATTCAAACTAAAAACTGGAGGTCAAGCTAGACTTGTGGTCAGTGAGAGGTTAAAATGCTCCTATCTTGTGGCCAAAGAGAGGTTAAAATACTTTTGTGAGTCTTCCCAGCTCCCAAAAGATATGGATAATCGTGACTTGCCACCAATTATCTCTTTTTTAATAATAATAATAAAAAAAATTATGTATACACCTGTACGTTTGCCTCTCTCATCACATAAAATGAAATACAATAATGCAAATACATGTTCGTTGACAACTCCCGGCACAAGATCTTCTCCCATGGTATTAGAAAATTAGAAATATATTCTCATCAAAGGCACTTTTCACGCACACCGAGTACCCCAAGTAGGATACCATGGTTCTTTCCACACACATTTAATATAGACTAATTATAGTGGGTACATATTCCTTGCACGAAAAGTCACCTCTTAGAGACGAATTTACTTAAAAAAAACTAATCTCTAATCTCTGAGAGCTGACCTTAAAACTACCAGTTTTAAGAGTTTGTGTAGCATCTGACCAGCATTTTACATGCTTTATCTACTGATTTAAATAGCAGTTTAAAGTTTCTAAAATATTCTTTCTTCACTTGGATTAGTTTACAGTTTAGTAAAGTAAGCCGTATTTGTTTATTTGCCTGTGTTTTTCTTTATATATTGAGCTGCAATTCATTGTCTTCCTAGCAAACTCTTTCTGCTGAGAAAACATGGTGGCGGATCTTCGAACAGAATCTTCGGATTACCGGACCGAGCTCTTGTCGCCGGACGTGACGGGAGAGACTGTGACAGTGCCAACTGAGGCATCGTGGAGGCTCAACATGGATGGATTCAACCTTCCAGCTGAGAGAAGCAGGGATTCTTACTTTGGCCTTGGCTCTTTTGTGAACTCATTAAGTAGGCTCTCAAGTCCTTTTCTCTGAAGTCCTTTTCATATTATCAAACTCAAATTAGCATTGAAATTCTCTCTAATTCCATCACAGGGAGGCAGAGAAAAATTGCACAATATTACAAGAGGCAGAATAAACTTCTCAAAGGATTCAACGAGATAGACTCATTTTCTGAGATGGGTCTTTGGCCTGGAAGTTTAACACAGGTTTGTCGTAAATTTCGTCGTTTTAGGCCAGTTTGTCAATCAAATTTGCCCGTCACCTTGCATCCAAGTTCAAATTCCCCTCCCGGTAGATTAAAGCAATTTAGAAGATCACTTTAGAAGATACGTTTCAAGCACAAGCTTTTTTCTTAATTGTTGCATTGAATTTTGGGACCTTTTGAATTTTTTGGTTTCAGGATGAGGTGAACCAACTTGCAAGAAATGAAAGGATGGCAATATATGCATCTAATGTGGCTAACTTGGTGCTTTTCCTGGCAAAAGTATATGCTTCAGTTGAGAGCAGATCTTTGGCAGTGATTGCTTCAACTTTGGATTCTCTCTTAGACCTCTTGTCAGGCTTCATTCTTTGGTTCACTTCTCATGCAATGAGAAAACCGAATCAGTATCGGTACCCGATTGGTAAAACCCGGATGCAACCTGTGGTAAGTATAGTCCTTCTACCATACATCAATGTATAGCATAAAGTGCCTTTTAAGTGGATCCCATTCATCCGTTGAATTCCTTGTGCTTGTAATCTTGAGCGAGCTGTAGCCGTTAAATTCTGCGATGTATTTCATATACTGATGTACGTTAGATCTTTCGGTGGTTAGCATTTGAGAGAACATTGGAAATTCAATCTCATGGCATTGAATCAACAATAAATCAATGATTTTGTAGGATTATGTTCATGAGAATATGAATCCTAATTTTTCGGACAATTAGTTCTAACTGTACTTCATGCACTAAATCTCAAATGCATTGCAGGGAATTGTTGTTTTTGCATCTGTAATGGCAACTCTTGGACTACAAATATTGTTCGAATCTGGCCGGCAACTTCTCACGAAGGTATTCAAGAGTCCACTAGTTGATTGTAACGCAAGAAACCTTGAGCGCAAGATATCGAATGAAATTTTTAGCATCACATTTGTCGATAGGGCGATTATAATTTTTTTTTTCATGCAGACTCAACCTGATATGGATCCAGTGAAAGAAAAATGGATGATAGGGATAATGGTGTCTGCAACAGTTGTGAAGTTTGTGTTGATGGTGTATTGTCGTAGATTCAAGAACGAAATTGTTCGAACTTACGCACAAGATCATCTGTTTGATGTCATCACTAATGGAATTGGTCTTGCAGCTGCAGTTTTAGCAATCAGGTTTTACTGGTGGCTTGATCCTGTTGGAGCTATCATTGTAAGTAATTCAGCCTATTAGCTAATTAAGACCTAATTTTGTTAATTAGGCCACGTATCTGTACTACCTTGTTCGTTATCCTCTTGATCATGTTGTGCGCACGTACGTAGGCCGTGGCCTTTTCGGTCTATTTTGGCCGAAAAGGCTAACAAATTGAAACACAGAGACCAAATTGACCAATATGAAAAAACCAAAATTGAAAATCCAAACAAAACACATGGATGAAAAAGTACTTAACCCTGAACTATTTTAAGGCAACAAATGTAACTGAATTTCGAAACGCAATGGGATGCAGATTGCTTTGTACACAATGGGGAATTGGGCGAAAACAGTGATGGATAATGTGTGTTCACTGATAGGGAAGACAGCACCAGGAGAGTACTTGGCAAAATTGACATATCTGATATGGAACCATGACAAGGAGATCGAGCACATCGAGACAGTGAGAGCATACACTTTTGGCTGCAACTATTTTGTGGAGGTTCACATTGTCTTGTCCGGAGACATGTCTCTCAGCCACGCACATAACATCGGAGAAACGCTTCAGGAAAAGATCGAAAACCTTCCTGAGGTGGAACGAGCTTTCGTTCATGTCGACATTGATACTACTCACAGGCCTGAGCACAACAATGCTAAGTTAGCACCGTCTTGACCAATGAAATCAGATAGGAAGAGTGGAATAGAAGTTGTGTTTTTAATTTGGTGCTATAATTATTGTTCAATGGTTGTTTAAGGTTTTCAACAATATTTATTTTTTATTTTGATAAAGAATCAATTCCAATGTTTGAGAGGAATTGATCATAGAAACCCTATAAGATGGGATATAAATTCCAATGGTTAAAGCTTATTGAAATATGTAAACAACAATCCGTTCCAACACTTTGTCGTTTATGAGATTTGAATTCAATACATCCTCCAGCAAAGTGGAGACCGAGTATTTACGAGACCAAGTGGTCGTGAGCAGAACAACTCCTGGTGTTTGGGAAGTTGGTCCTACAATGTTTGCTAGTTCGAGCATCACCTAGCTTTATTTTGAGGACATTGAACATTACCTAGTTTTGTACCCTAATAAGAGAGAGAGAGAGAGAGAGAGAGAGAGAGAGAGAGAGAGAGAGAGAGAATTTGTAGTGAATGATTCTGTTGAGGGACCACAAGGCTGTTTAATTTGGTATTGAAACTCGCCATTTAGAATAGTCAAATCTATGACCTCTCACTTAGAGGTGAAAACCTAAAAAAAACGGTAATAAAGTCATCTTTATATCTCTTCCACTTCTCAAACTATTAAAACTGAAAACTTGAAAAACCAGCGATCAGACCAGCGACCAGGGACTAGTGACAGCCCGTCCTTGTTGACAGGGTTTGAATACCATGATCAAGATCACATCATTCCAATAAGAAAAGTGGGAATGCTTCTGACAATCAAAATCTTATCGTTTCGATCTATAAGAAAACTAAACAACTTGATTCAAGACTAATATTAGCAAGACTTGATCTCATATCTAAAGGGTACAAAGCATCTGGCAAAAGAGCAAATGGCTAAGAAAGTTGAACCCAAGCGAATTCTTCTTTGTAAACCACACTTGCATCACAGGAGGCTTCACATGTATACACAGCGATCGTAGCCCAATCAAGCGAGTCCACGTCATTCTTCACGTTAAAGTAAAATAGCAACTGAGGCATAATCTGAAGCCAACAAAAATGCACAAGGTTAAAAAAAATTTGCTAGAAAGATAAGGGCAATCGTCGTAGTAAAAGAAACTGAAATGCAAAAACTTGGAATCGGGCTTCAATCAAAAAGAACAATTGTTAAATCTGGTACCTGAAATTCAAAACACATTGGGCCACTACAATAACTGCATTTAGGAATATCAGCCGTGGATGGCCGGCCGCTTGACACAGGCCATAAGGGTTTAGCACCTGGACTCCTACAGTACCTGTTATTTGGGGAAAAAATTGAAACTGATCAATTAATTGTAAAGTAAAATAGGGCAGAGGAAATAGTGGTTATGATCAATGAAATCGAAAGAATGCAACAAGTTCCAATAACTTTAACGTGACATTCAGCATCAAATCACATCCATATTTATCGAAAATATAAATCACCTTAGTATTTGTTCAGGGGCGAGGGCTATGCGCACATGGAACGAAGCCCAGCTCTTTCTGTCACCATCACCCTTTTACAGAGGTATAAACATGTAAGAGTTTAAGTAGCTAAAAACTAGTTTTCTCCTATCAGAGAAAAAAATGAGGGGATAAGAGTACAGATCACAACTACCATTTCTACCAAAAGAAAGACAATATAAATGTTGATTATGAGAGAACAACAATTAATACCGTAAAATTGTCTGCTATCGACATTAGCCCGTCATCCATCCGGTTAGTAGAGATCAAAGAATTAGTGCCCACATCATCATCAGGCATTTCAGTGTCATACGAACTTTCAGGCTCCTGTATAATTTTGTATTCTGGCCATAAATTATTGCTTGCAACTGTTCACAAATGAAAAAAAAGAAGAAGATTATTAAGATCTTGAATGGATCCACCCAAAAAGCCTTCCAAGAAAATTAAACTATGTACTTGCCTTTTGGAATTACAGTAGAAGTGGATTCACTTTTAGCAGAGCTACTGTCACCCAGCTGAATCCTCAATCGTTGACAATCATGTTCATGACCAGATCGAGAATGCTTGATCTACAAACCACGGAAAAATATTGGGTGCACTTTAGGGATAGCTGTTGCTATTTGAAAGCGGAAAAAAACGCCGCAGAAACCCAAAAAATCCAATTACCCAATGTTTCTCTGAGCAATAAAGTGCTTTTCTGCAACCAGTACAGCGTTTACTCCCCTTCCAGGTACAACACCAACTACAGAGTGCAGCTATAACAATCGAACGGCAAAGATCATCAAAAGGTCCCTTAAATTGGCAGAACATGTAAAAAACATCAAACTGCATTACTGAAGGAGCATAAATATACATAAAACAAGGTTGAACATACTTAAAAACTCTAGCAATAACTAATAAGCAAAAGCTAGCAACTGTAAATAATAAATGCTAAGTGAAACAATATGCTACCTCCAGCCTTAAGAGGGTCGTCTGTACTATCCTTCTTTGGAGGCTCACTTGAGTAGAAAGGATTATCGCGGGGTAATTGGCAGCGAAAAACCTTCACGCTATAAAAATCATCACATAATCAGAAACACAAACTACAAATCCTTCAGCATAGACATGAGAGGGAGAACAATACCTTCTAGAGGGCTTGTCCCGCTGGCATTTCCATTGTTCGTGTTGATCACGACGAAGACACACCATTGACATACACATAAAAACAAACAATGTTCGATGAAACACAGATTCCTTCTCCTCCGGCGCATATACCTAGTCACCCAATAAACACAAAAGACCAATTATCACAACCCAATTGTCACCTTTTATTACTTGAAAAAGGCATAATAAAGATACAATGAAATTCAATCATCCCTCACCTGAAGCACAAATTGCAAAGGTTCACTGCATATGTCGCAAAAACACGATCTCCCCGATGGCAAATTTTCTGGATCCAGCCAAGCCTATATGACAAAGAAAATACATCAGAAAAGTCCGACTTGTATGTAAAAAGAAATTGAAGGGTTCAACAGCATACAGGAACCCCTCCAGCCTTGGAAGGAAAGAAATGACGAAGAAGAGACCGGGCTCTCTTGGGCTTTTTCACAAAACCCAAAATCACCGAATTTCTTGCTTCTTCATCTTCTTCTTCTTCGTCATCGTCATCCATAGCAATATCTTGCTCCTTTTGTTCTTCTTCTTGGTCACTATCATCGTCCAGTGATGTGATTCTAAGACCCTTAAACTCTTCCGTACCATCACCTTTCAGAGTACCAGCCATTTCCTTTAGCAATTTAGGCTTTGTTCTTCACTCTCAAATCTGAATATACCTTAACTCAACGAAAACACGGAAGCTACCTGAAGAACTAAAGCTTCAAGCTTCAAGCTAACCAATAAAAAATCAAGCTTTCTAATCAGAACAAACATGAATTAATCTAACTAATTCAATAAAAAAAAATACAAAACGGATACAAATCATAGCACAAATACACAATTAACCGATAAACCCTGAAATTTTAAATAGAGTGTAGAGAAAAATTACCTGAAATAATCGCAGGTCAAGCGCGGAATTGGAGGGAAAAGAGAAGGGGCGTGGACGGCGGCTTGGGGCGCAGCTGGTGATGCTTTGTGAAGTGTGAGCTGGGTTTACGGCGGGTGAGCTGGGTATATGCCTGGTGATGCTTTGTGAAGGTTGGAGAAGAAGACAAGAAGAAAGGGGTTAAGAAGCTGGGTTTAGGGCGGGTGAGATGGGCTGGATAATGGGGATTATGGGCCGTTGGGTTTTTTCTTTTCTCAATTTTCTCTCTCTTAATAAACACGTGGCTTCTTCTGATTGGTCCTTCTAATAAGCTATACCCTAAACCCCCGAGCACTTCCCTTTCAGTTCACCGCCTCTGTCTTCCTTCCCTCTCTCTCTCCAACATCGCCGGCTCCTCGGCTCCTCGGCCTGTCTTCTTCCTAGGCCCTAGGGCTTACTCAAACTCACAGGTACGAACTTTGCACATGGGTGGCTGTTTGTAATTCAATCTTTTTTCTTGAATTTATATTTTATTTTTTATTTACTGTTAAACTATTTTCTTGGTGGCTATGGAGGCCTGCAATGGTCGGCGAATTTGAATTTGTATTAAGCGAACGAAGTGAAATGAAAGGGGCGAAGTTTTTCAGTTTGTCATTGCGTATTCTGGTTAAGCATGGGTGAAATGAAAGAGTAAATTTGATTTTCTAATCTATGTGAAAGATAAAATTCAGTTTTGAGGGTGAATTAAAGCTCGAGTCATGATATTTATGATTTATTTGATGTTTTGGAGCTGTAATTTATCCGACGTTTCGTCAAGCATGTTACTGGAATTCTGTGCATAGGGGATGATTATATAAGCACAAGCTGCACAACCACCATTTTTTTACATTCGATACAAAAAAGTTGGGCTAAATTAGTTATGTAGATTGAACTGTTTGAATTTACTGTATATATTTTGGGGCTAGGGTTCATGTGAGACGAAGGATGGAGAGGGAGTTGGGGAAGCTCTCTGATTTAGGTTTCTATAATAAAGAGAAAAAAGGGTGATACAGGGCATATGGTAATGAGTTTTTAGGGTATGCTATGCAGTATTGCAAAAAAAGGATGCTATTTATGATATGGGATCCGGGGCTAGAGTCGCTTAATCTTAAACATTTAACCCACACGTTAGAAACCCTAGCCTTGGATAACTCACAGATCCCCTCTCAAACTCTCTTCCTCCTCATCAGCTCTCTCACGGCTGTACCTCCTCCTCTCAGCCTATTCTTCCTCTTGTCTTTCTTGCCCTCAACAAGTTTGAGAATTTAAATGACTGAAATTTTGTTCTGAACATTGTTGTTATCGGATGAAATCACACGATAGGAAGTAACCCAGGTCAAGGAAAATTCTCATCGTTACCGTTAAATGGTTATTCATTTTTTTTTCCCTGATAGTTAACCGTTTTAGTTTCAATTAAATTTATTTTTGTGATTATGGTTTTATAGATTTGTTCTAAGGCTCTCTGTGTGACAGTTTCGCTCTCTGTGTGACAGCTTCTGACAACAAAGCGAAAGCGACAAATTCTTAGTAGCTATGGTTTGTTCTTCATCTCTCTTTGCTTTTTTTGTCCTCCTTAAGCTATCTTATTGGTTAGGATGCATTAATATTGTATGCCCTTCGTCATTGTGAAATTCAAGCTTTCATAATGTTTAGGACGCATTTAATATTGTATGTCAATGTTTTTTGTGAAATTCAGCCGCAGGGAGATTACATAGACCTCCACAGGAAGCGGTATGGGTACCGACCTGACCACTTCGAGCGAAAGCGCAAGAAGGAGGCTCGTCTTGTTCATAAGCGTTCTGAAATTGCTCAGAAGGTTAATTCCAATCCTTTTCTTCTATTTTTCTTGGAAAGTGAAAATCAAATTGGAATGTTAAGCTTATTTTGTTTCTTTGGAATGTTTGCATTGGAACAGGCTCTGGGTATCAAGGGTAAGATGTTCGCTAAGAAGCGCTATGCTGAAAAGGCTCTCATGAAGAAAACGTGAGTTCTCTTACCTGGCATTTAATCTGATTAATTGTTGTGTTCTATGGATTAGGTTTCTTACCAATGATATCTTACTACGTAATAGCTTTTCATCTAGCCAATCATATTCAGATGCATTAATATGATTGTCCTTTTCCCTGTAGAATAGAGATAGACTGTTATTATGTACCCCTTGGCACCTAAACTGCATTCATTTGATGCGTTTTAACAGTTAGTTTCATATGGCACTCGTCATGACTATCAATTTGGTGTTATATATACACATAGACATAGTTACAATCATATATAAATTGCATAGGCTGCACTCTACTTATTTGCGCATTTTTATATTGTTTAGTGGCTATTAGAGGTAGTTTGTCTTTATGTCGATGCTTCATCGCATCTTCTGTGTGTTCATGCTACTGACGATTTAAATATATACGTAAAATAAAAAATGTGTTTTGTGAATGGCCACAGGTTGATTATGCATGAGGAGTCATCAACTAGGCGCAAGGTGGATGATGATGTTCATGAAGGTTCTATTCCAGCGTATCTGCTGGATCGTGACACCACAACACGTGCGAAAGTATGGGATTTCCAGTTATTAATAATAATTATTTTTTAAAGGAAGATCTTTGTTCATGTTTCTTATCTGAGTTTATGCTGGAAATAGATTTTGAACAACACCATTAAGCAAAAGCGGAAGGAGAAAGCTGGGAAATGGGAAGTTCCTCTGCCTAAGGTAAGAGCATATGCCACGCTCTTCTTGTTGTCTCCATTTTTCTGTGTGAATCAGTTTTTGCTGTATGCTAATCACTAATATAACTTTCGGACTGTTTTTTATCCTCTCTAGGTAAGGCCTGTGGCTGAAGATGAGATGTTCAAAATTCTTAGATCTGGAAAACGCAAGAGTAAGTAATCTACAAATTCTCTCTCTCTACTGCCATAGCAATCGAAGTGTTCTGTTGGTTGATCTGTTCTCTAAATTTTTCGTTTATAATTTGGATTTCCGTCCGAAAAAGGTTTCTTGATTCTGATGTGTTCTTGCTAAAGCTTGTATAATGGGACATTGAGGATAATTGAAACTGATGCCAGTATTTTCATGTGAATGTATTACTTAGTCCCCGGTTGCTTATTTACTCGATTCTTTTTTGTAGCCAAGCAATGGAAGAGGATGGTCACAAAAGCCACATTTGTGGGACCTGGTTTCACAAGAAAACCTCCCAAGTATGAGCGATTTATCCGTCCCAGTGGGTTGCGATTCACCAAAGCTCATGTGACACATCCTGAACTTAAAGCCACTTTTAACCTTGAGATCATTGGCGTGAAGAAGAATCCTAACGGTCAAATGTATACATCTCTTGGTGTCTTGACCAAGGGAACCATCATTGAGGTACATATTTAGTTATGTGATGATTTATGACCATTTATAATGCCAATCCCCTTGGTGTTTTGCGCTATCTAATTGTTTTGTGGATATCAGGTGAATGTCAGTGAACTAGGTCTAGTCACACCTGCCGGGAAAGTTGTATGGGGTGAGTTCTGGTTGGCATTTTAGCTGATGCCATCTCATTTAGCTTTGTCATCACACTCTTTTAAATTTGGATGGTTTAGATTCTGACTTATGTTGCTGCATTTATCTGTTCTTTATGGTTGATGCAGGGAAGTATGCTCAGGTGACAAATAATCCAGAGAACGACGGGTGTGTTAATGCAGTTCTGCTTGTTTAAGAGGATCACTTGATGAACATCACTGCATTGTGGAGTCGACTTCTGGCCTTGCATCTGGTACCTGTTCTAGCCGAAACGCTCTCACTCCTAATGTTTGAGACTAAAAACTATATAAACCGACGCTGTATCGTTTAGTGGATCTCAAAACTTTGGAGTGTTAGTGCATATTGTGGCTGATTGAGAATAGTTGTTTATTTCCAATTTAGTATCAACCGAGAAATTTTTCCTCCTGACATGGTCATTTCTTGGTAGCACAATTTGTATTGATTAGTCTATAAATTTTGTTTTCCCATTTAGATTTTTTGTTTGACATAATGCTCGCACCAAATTAAATCTTAATTATGACTAATGCAATTGATTCATCTTTAGTTAAAATGAACAAACATTCAATTTGATCGATCTTTGGTAGCACAATTTGAACATTCAAATTTTCACTCGTATTGACATATTTTCACTTGGAGTGTTGGGTTGAATTTCACAACTTTATAGATGATCAACTAAAACTAAAATCATGCACAACTGAAATCATATTGGATAGGGTGTTATGTCTTCACCCGTGCGTCTTCGGTTCTAAACTTTTTCCTCTTCCTTTAATAATAATAATAATAACCAGTACTAAATCATGTGCAACTCAACAGCACCGCGTATCCAATGCAGATCATATGGGCACGTGTTAGTATTTTAGTTTGTTACTAAAGACTAATTGTGTTAGGTTATGTAATTTTTAATTTGGTGCGTACCAAGCTAATGGGACGTTTTATTATTCTAATTTTAGTATGTACAAAGCTAATGATACGTATGTGTAACCCTAAGATATAATTTTTTTCGTATTATTAGAGTAAGGGTTCGTATTTTATGAAAAAGGAAAAAGAAAAAGGAAAAAATATTTTAGTTCACGTTCATACAATTGCAATGAATTAGGGACTCTAGATCCTCTTTATGCTTGGAAATAAGGAAGAAAAATCCTTAGTTTCCAAACCAAAATTTCGAATTCAATTCCGTTTTCGTTTACGAGTTGGTGATGAAGCGTACTACGAGTTGGTGATGAAGCGTACTACAACTGAAGGTAATATACTTCTTGGTTTATTGCGGATTTCCATATTTGCCGTTTGTGGGAATTTTGACTAATTAAGCTCAAATATTTGATTTCAACCATAATAATAGAATAACTCTTTTATTTTTCTTTAATATATATATACACACACACATAAAACTGGAAAATACAAACAATTTAACCTACCTATCATTCATGAAATAGTTCAAAAAAAATTATTTTCGACCATGAGCTGCTCAGTGGTAAATGACGGATTGCAAAGCTTCCTTCAAATTAAAAACCCCAGGTCTCGGGTTCGAAAACGGCGGCTGGTGTGGAAGCCAGACTTGTGGTCAGGGATATGCTGAAATGTCTCTGTGAGTCTTCCCAGCCCTCGAAAGGAGTAGATAACCGTGGCTTGCCACCAGTTATCCCTCTTTTATAAAAAAAAAAAAAAAATTATTCTTCCATACATTTATAAATTCATACTAGTATAAATGCTGATATATATAATACCTACAACATAAATTAGCCAACACGAATAATATGGTACAAGAAAAAATTGAGAAACAAATCAGGAGGAGGGAAAAGGAAGAAACAATATAGAATTATTGTACGTGATCCTAAAATTGAGAAAAAAATAATCTATAAATAAGGGATAATATTTATTGTAATTTAATAAAAAAAAAGTAGAAAAAAGCAGATGCTGATGAACCTAATACCTTTTTGAACTATTATTTTAATTTTAAAAGAATTTCTAAACAAACTCATATAGTTCACGTATAAGAGAAATTTTTAGTTGTGACGGAAATACGGATGATACACCACATGTTTTTATGTAAGTGGTGAAAAATTTTAATTTTTAAGTTATTAATCTTTTAACACACATATCCCACTATTTATATGGAGACACGTGGTGTATCATCTCGTGTGACAGTCACACTGAAAAATCTCTCCACGTATAAATAGTAACACAACAAACTCACATTCATTCGCTCACACCAACACTAAACAAACGTACGTTTCGTCCAAGGATGGAGATTAGTTCGGCCACTTCTGGGGGCCGAAGTGACACACTTCTGGTGTCAGAAGACGACGGCTCGTGGAGGCTCGATGTTAAGGAATTTCGGCTTCCCCAGCAGAGCAGTACTACTGGTAACGACGATGACAGTGGACGCCGTCGTTTCGCTCTCGGTCGCCTCTGCGCGCCCAGTAAGGATTCTGTTCGTCGTTTACTTCATGACCCGTTTCGGTCTTTGTGTTTGAATTGCATGCATTGTTAGTAATCTTGATTGTATCAAGCAAAGATTGAATCTTGGGAGTTATTAGCAAAAACCACTTCGTTCATGGGCTATTTGGTGGTTTGGTGTTAATTATCTTTGTTAAAACATATGTTTAAGAGAATTGAACTTGAAAGATTCATACTTTTGGACGGTTGGGAATCTGGATTTTGGGCAGAAAAGAAAAACAGGGTTGTTCAGTGTTTATCTGTACTGGTTTGTCTTACGGAATTATTATTTCAAATTTGTTGTGTGCTTGAGGAGGTCTATCTTTTATTCTGGCCTGAAATTGGTCCGTCTTTGGAATCGAAATAATAAAAATTTCGTAAACGTTTTGATATTTTTGACATGATTTATACTTGGGATTTATATTTTTCCAAGTTTGTAAAAGTACTTGACCTGTGACGAGTTCCTTTGTATAGTTTATTAAATAAGTTACATATTTTTCGTGAATAATTGTGTGTTTGATCTGGTACTGGAACAAGAATGCTGTTTGAAATTTTGTTGGCGTGCTAAGTGAAACTACCACTGCTGAGGCTTTGGAGCAATGGTGTCGAAACCCATCAAATTTTCCCATACTAATTGCTTCATTTATTTTGTTAAGCTTTATGTGCCTCATTGTTCACCTGTAATGGTTTCATCGATATTGATAACATAGGATAATTTCATGTTTTTTTTTTGTTGGTTTTACGGCATTTTTCCTCACTTCAAAATCTTATAGGCCTCATAAATTTACTTACCTTTGTTGGGATTCTGAACTCAGGGAAGAAATACAAAGTTGAAGAATATTATAAGCAACAAGAAAGGCTTCTTGAAGGGTTCAGTGAGATGGAGACCATGACCGCAGAGGGTTGTTCACCAGGTCTTACAGAGGTTGGTACAAATTTTCTATTATCCCTCTCTTTCATTGAGTTTTGGATATCAGAGTGGTATTAATATTTTCTTTATTTCAAGTTTGTGGAACTGAATGCATTCTTAGTTAAATTTTTTGGAAGAGGGTGCAGAAGCAGGTGAGTTTTAGCAGTTTGTTATCATTGTTTTTTATTTACTCTACATCACATAATTACGCGCATGAACCTGGTTAAGGAGCTCTCGTTGTTTCTCAAAGCATGCATTTCTTGGAATGTCTAGTTTCTCGATTATAATTCTGTGTTTTGAATTCAGGATCAAATGAAGCAGCTGGCGAAGAGTGAGCGGATGGCAGTTCATGCATCAAACGTAGTTAATTTGGTGCTTTTTGCTGCAAAAGTTTATGCTTCAATTATGAGCAGATCATTGTCAGTTATCGCCTCTACCTTGGATTCCCTCTTGGATCTCTTATCCGGCTTTATTTTGTGGTTCACTGCTAATGCCATGAAAAATCCCAACCAGTTTCGCTATCCTATTGGGAAGAAGCGTATGCAGCCAGTGGTAAGTTATCAAACTTGGTAACCGTGGCAATTCTGAAAATAGTTGGGTCTTTGTTTCTACAACAATTGGATGAATTGGAGCTGCATATTTGCTGTGTTCTTGATTTGTTCTGTTCTTTTTTTCTCTTTTTTTGTGTAAATCTTCAATTGTGGTTGATCATGCAGGGTATCATTGTCTTTGCATCTGTTATGGCTACTCTTGGACTGCAAATATTGCTCGAGTCTGGTCGACAACTCGCGTCAAAGGTAGGTGACACCTTTTTTATATTTTTCTTCACACTCCCTCTTTAAAGTTGGACTAGGAAGGAATCTGGCCAGGTTTCAGACTGTTAAAAGTTTTAACTTAAAACTGTAGTTCATAAATCAGAAACAACAGAGGTCTATTTTGACATCACTAGGTCGTTTTTCTTCATCAAATGAACGGAGTTCATGGTCCTATATGCAACTATTTGTTGTAAGATTTTGGTTATTGTGTAGAGCGTAATTTAGCTTGTTTTGTAATTAATGTTGTTGCTGTATCCTTTTTATCATTTTTGTTGCAGTCACCACCAGAAAAAATGAATAGTATGCAGGAGAAGTGGATGATCGGCATCATGGTCTCAGTCACGGTGGTGAAGTTTGTGCTCATGGTCTACTGTCGTCGATTTAAAAATGAAATTGTACGGGCATATGCACAAGACCATTTTTTCGATGTCATTACTAATTCAGTTGGTTTAGCAGCAGCAGTCCTAGCTGTTCGGTTCTTCTGGTGGATTGATCCTACTGGTGCTATTATAGTAAGTTCTTCATTTACCATTTTCGCTCCCGCTGACCTACTGTACTTTGTTTATTCATTAATTTTAACTTCATTCTCGAACACATTATGCAGATAGCACTATACACGATCAATACATGGGCAAAGACAGTCTTGGAGAATGTACGTGCGCTAATTGGACGAACAGCCCCACCCGAATTTTTAGCGAAGTTGACATACTTAATATGGAACTACCACGAAGAGATCAAGCACATTGACACAGTGAGGGCGTACACATTTGGCTCTCATTACTTTGTGGAGGTTGACATAGTCTTGCCAGAAGACTTGCTTCTGAACAAAGCACATAACATTGGCGAGACACTCCAAGAGAAGCTCGAGCAACTCCCAGAAGTCGAACGGGCTTTTGTGCATATAGATTTTGAGTTCACTCACAGGCCGGAACACAAGAACAGTGTATGATAACGATGACGGTGGTAGTGAAGATGGTAGTAACTTGCAGAGCTATGTTTTTTTTTCACAGAACTGAGTTTTTTAATTAAGTGGCCGGTTGTGCATTCATTTTGTAATCTCTTTGCTTGTACTACAAATGTTTATAGAACTTTATGGAATTACCTTTACTGTGGCTTTTTCTTCCTCAATTGTGAGTATTTGCTCATTTCTTGGTGTCAATTACATTATTTGACGAAGCAAACACTAATACACACACCAACTATGATGCTGAGCTCTTCCCAAATGCCTAATAAAATTTGCACGCACGTATTTTAACACATTCGATTGCAGACACCACATGAAGAGGGAAAACTTGATTCACTTATTTGCCTTCCCACAATTGGAATAGCTCATTCAACCTCTACAGTCTACATTGCTTGTCAATCAAGCAACTCATTTGCTACTGCAGACAAAGCAACAACTCACAGCACTTTCATGTCTAAGAGCCTTGGAACATGAGATCGAAACATAAGGGCCAATTAATGTATCAAGTCACGTACGAACACTAGTACAAAACACACTTGCGCGATGGAAAATTGCGCAACAAATCATATTATGTCGCGCAAAAACGTTTCGCACAACATTGACAAAGAAGCATCACGCAATGACGTTTTGCGCAACGGTCCATTAAAGGATGAAGCTTTCCATCGCGCAAAATGTTTTAGCGCGACTAAGGTACACATGCATTGCTCAATGTTTGGAAAAAAAACGATAAAATTCTGGTTTGGCGCCAAAAAATTGCTTGATGGACTAAATGAGTAACGCAAAGGGTTTTTGTGCGACGGGAAAACCGTGTTGCACAAAGTGTTTTTGCGCGATGGACAAATGTGTCGTGCAAACACCTTGTGCGCGATGTTATAATTATCTGTTGCTCAAAGAGCCTTTGCACGACATGATTGGTCCGTCGTGCAATTTTCTAGAAAAAACATGGTAATGTTTCGCACCAAACAGCATGCGCGACGCTGTCAAAACAATAGATTCAACAAACACTTAGAGTCTATGTTATACTTTTGTTAAGTATAACATACGATTTTGTGGTCCACTTGTGTAAATATTTTAAATTGACGATCAAATTTGTTCGTTATATTCATATAGTATTTAGGAGTATAGTTGTAAAAAATCATCAAAATCAGAGTTAAAATAACCATTAAATTGTGTTTTTTTGTTTATAACCATCGAAAAGTTTTGTCCCGTCACTTGATCTCTGAATGTTTGTTTTTTGCGATTTTTGGCGTATGCGATCTTGAAGTATATACAAACAGGTTTGAAGGTTGGATCTTTGAAACTAGTTTCGTAGAATGCATATCCCATCAAAACGATAGATTCACTAACACTTAAGAGTTTCTTTATACTTTCATTAAGTATAACATAAGATTTTGTGGTATCCATTAGTGTAAATATTTTAAATTGAAGATCAAAATCATTCATTGTATTCATATAGTGTCAATGAGTGTAGCCGTAAAAAATATCAAAATCGGAGTTAAAGTAACCATTAAATCGTGATTTTTGGTTTATAACCGTCGAAAATTTTTGTCCCGTTACTTGATCTATAATGTTTGTTTTCTGCGATTTTTGGCGTATGCGATCTAGAAGTATATACAAACAAGTTTGACGGTTGGATCGTTGAAACTAGTTTCGTAGAATGCGTATCCTACCAAAATGATAGATTCACTAACACTTAAGAGTTTATTTTATACTTTCATTAAGTATAACATATGTGAAATCCTATTCCCGGATTTCATTGTTATAATCTACGTATTTGTACTATTGAGATTTAATATTATTTCTCGAGAATTTATTTGAAATTGTTTGGATTTAGATTTTAATTAAACTAGTTACGAAGAGTGAAGTTTGGAAAATAATTATTTAAAAATTCGTTGACCTTTTGAGGTCACAAGTAATGTTTTCGAATAGGTCTCGAAGCCACGAGCGCATAGGCGAAAGCCGTTTGCGAGTCCGAGTTATAACGGTATAGTTACGGACGTTTGAAGTTATGAACTATAGATTGTGGGAACTACGTAATTCCCACATGTGGGTTAAAGGTTAAGTGAGCTTAATAAAGGGGGAGGGACCATTTAGAAAGGGGGAGTTTTTTCAGAAAAAAAAGGAAGGGGGTCTGATTTTTGACCCGTTTTGGGGCGTTTTCGACCCCTTTAACCCACAAACTTGATCCGCTTGTATCTCCTTCATCCGATCTCCGTTTTGGGTGATCTTGGTGTCCATAGAAAGCTCTTGACGAGCCCTACAACTATGTAGTGTTAGATTTTCCATTTTCTTATCCATTTTTCCAGTTCGAGGCAACAAAGTCCCATGGGTTTTCCGGCGGTTTTGTCATTTTTCCGGCGATCCCGGCAACCATTTCCTTCAAGTGAGGTATGAAACTTCATCTACTCTTCATAATCTTCAAGTTGGTATGCTTAGTTTGTGCTTTCGTATTCATTTTAGAGTTGGGTGTTTAGAACCCTAGAAATCCGGTTTTCTCCAGTGAATTTGGATGGCTTCCGGTTAGAATTGGTCGCCGGCTTAGTTGTGAAAAGTGTTTCCTTTGTTGAGCTCTATCTACCACGTAAATTTGAGCTCATTTAGTTAATGTTGAAAATTTGGGTTTTCAAACCCTTCTCCATGGCTAGCATCGTGTGTGGCGGTGCGTGGGACCGTCCACGAGTGTTGTTTAAGTACCAAATACCTTTTAGTGACCCTGTGAACCTATGTCTAGCTCGGTTTCCCGAAATTCAATTGTTTGGTGCGGTGATCAAATTGGACTGCCATTTATTTGTGTGATTAATGACAATCCGATCGTTGGTTTTTTGTAAAATTTTGTGAACACCGTAGTTGTTAGTTGTTGGACCTTTGAGAACTTACAGATCGAAAATCTGATGTGCGGATCTTATTAAGTTCTATTATTGATAAGATTATGAAATTGAGTTAAACCAAACCACTGTTTTGTTATATCGATTAACAAGCAAATGGTATTACCTTCTGGATTCAGAGTTCTGTTATATGAAATGCTTCTTTCATTACCAAGCATCTAGACCTAGAAGGGAATTCTAGTTGAAATAACATCCTTGTTAATTTGGTGCTTATTTGAGTGTGTTTGGTTGGGGTTTAAGAGTTTTGATTGTTTACTAGTATTTATATTCAAGTTATTAGTAAACGATTCAGTTTCTCTTAATATATATATATATATATATATATATATATATATATTAATATATATATTTGCCGCATATACATATCAAAAAAGGGTAGTGGCAAGAGTGAAGAGGTGGTGTTTTAAGTTGAAAACCATTAACTTTGGGTTGGTTTATTAAAGGATGGAGAAAGAAGGTTACGAAGCATAGGAATAGAACTTTAAAATGTTGATTTCATGGATGAGAAATAATATGTATGGTTACTAGTATGAAAATGGTGAGTGACTATAATATATGTGATATTGGTGATTATCTTGTTTTCGTAATTATTATCCTGTGCGGACATGACTTGGTGTGTTTTTGTTAAAATGTGATTCCCTTATAATTTAGCCATCGATCTAATTATATTAAATGTGATTTGATTCATGGATGGGTAATATTTGTGGGAAAGTGATTCGAATTGCAGATTGAAATGTTTTGTAAATTAAGGGCTAGTAGTGGACTTGACCCTGCTTGGTTAATCCGCATTGGGGGACCATACTATATATGGATCGCGCTTGGTTAATCCGCGTTGGGTGATCCTCATGGCCATTTATAATTAGGGGTGATCATGCTTAGTTAATCCGCATTGGGTGATCACTGCCTAACAGTTCTGTAGGTGTGACTCTGCTTGGTTAATCCGCATTGGGGGGTCACTACCTACTTGATTATCTTGACCCTGCTTGGTTAATCCGCATTGGGGGGTCATTAGTGGTCCTGCTTGGTTAATCCGCATTGGGGGACCATACTATATATGGATCGTGCTTGGTTAATCCGCGTTAGGCGATCCTTATGGCCATGTATGGTTAGGAGTGATCGTGCTTGGTTAATCCGCATTGGGTGATCACTTCCTAACAGCTGTAGGAGTGACTCTGCTTGGTTAATCCGCATTGGGGGGTCACTGCCTACTTGGTTACTTTCCTAAAGGTGGCTCTGCTTGGTTAATCCGCATTGGGGGGCCACTTCCTGTTTGGTTACTTATGTAGGCTTCGGCCGAACTGCGTCCCCCTAGCCATAGTTTTTAATGTACATATGAACGATGGTTTTTGAGAATCTTGTGGTTTGAATTAGAGAAGCCGTTGGATGTCTGGGTGACTCCTTCAGAGTTTTCTGCGACTTGATTATGATTTCATAAAGCATGATGCTATACTTGATATTTTGGATTCCGTTGAGTGGTCCGGAATCCTTACTCATGCACATCCCAAAGGGTTAGTCTAGAACCCTAGATTCGAGTGAATGGGAATTATCCATAGACCTTGTAAATCTAAATTAGATTTGCCATGTTATTATTCATAACCCAAGTAGGGAATTATGTAGAGTTCATTAATTAAATTCGTGAAATGATATGCTATCTCACTGATTGATTAACGTAATTAAATATTAATATTGTGCTTCGTGATTCCTTGATATGTTACAAGCTATGGATTAAGATATAATGTTGGAAACATAGTGATTGGCATGATGTAATGTGAGGTATAGTAATAGACCGATAACCCATTGTGATGGGGATTTGTTGCTCGATATTGTTTCGTTTCGTTTAGTCTTCGTGAATTGACTAACTTGAATCATGTCTTGTTCCTTCGAGCCGTAGTTATGCTTCTTGGACTTCTGTTCGGTTCTGTTGAGTGGTCTGGAACTGAGTTCTGTTTGGATTCCGTTGAGTGATGGTCCGAAATCCCTTCTACTCCGCGATTCCGTTGAGTGATGGTCCAGAATCGTATCCTGATTTGGATTCCGTTGAGTGATGGTCCGGAGTCCCCTTTGGTGCTTTGATTCTGTTGGATGGTCCAAAATCCCCTTTCCAGAAATGTAGTATTCGGCCAAACTGTGTCGCTCTAGCCCTGCATTTCGGTCTATGAGATGTGATATTGATTAATGTGATTGTGAATGATGTTGGTCGTGATTGTTGCCATTATGATTAGACTTGTTGACCAATGTGGCTAGATAATAACATTGTGCTTCGTTGACCGTTCTTTGAGATGTTGCATACTATGATTTGCGGCGATATGTGATGATTTATGTGATGGATGAAGTGGAAATGTAAATCGTCATGTGGGATTGTTATGTTGGATATCATT
Source organism: Heteromeles arbutifolia (assembly GCA_024362995.1). NCBI lineage: Eukaryota > Viridiplantae > Streptophyta > Magnoliopsida > Rosales > Rosaceae > Heteromeles > Heteromeles arbutifolia. The sequence goes on along the minus strand of JANCRC010000002.1, from coordinate 9,256,913 downwards.
GTAATTGTTATGATTAAACTTTGTTGATAAATATGGCTAGAAAATATGTTGTATTTCGTCGTTGTTCTTTGATATAATGCATAATATGCATTGTGGTATATTGTTGGGACAAAACGTTCTATGTGATGGATATTCGAGTGTAGTGAAACAGTGAACTACGAATGGCTTGATCCCTGTTTAGGGTACGTAGACAGTCTAACGAGGAGGTTAGATGCAGCCATAAACTATGCGATTTGATTCTCGAGTTGTGTTTTGCCATGTTCCGGAGGCGGGTTAGGTTGAGATACGGGTATTTGAGGACGCCACGTGTCGATCCTAGACGTATGTCGGGATTGGGGCGTGACAACATAAGTTTTTGTGGTATCCACTAATAAATATTCTAAAGTGAAGATCGAATTCATTTATTGTATTCATAGAGGGTCAATGAGTGTAGCTGTAAAAAATCATCAAAATCGGAGTTAAAGTAACCGTTAAATTGTAGTTCGGATGAGGATTAATGTAAACCTGTTAAATTGAATGGTATATATATTTATTAAGTAACTTTAAATTTAATAATTTTTTTTTAAATGCATCTGGCGCGACCCCATGATAGAGACGTTGCGCAAACACTCATAGCACAACGTCGTAATGTATACATGTGCCGGTCAATATGTTAAAATTTTAGCGGTTTACTTGGAAAAAATGGACGGTTTTTTAAGGAAAAAAAAAATAATTCGATTGGAAAAAATGGGCGCTTTTTGTTTTGAATAACCCTAGGCTAGGTGTTCTCATTCTTCCCTTCAGAGACCGCTCCAGTTAAGGTTGGAGTTGCCCAGTATTTCCGATCTCTCTCCTCTCCCTGACCACATCCTCCTCGATCTCTTCCTGGTACTCTCTCTACCCTCCTCTGTTTCTTCCTCCATTCATTCTTTTCACCTTACATGACCGATTGGTAATTTGGTATTCTTGTTCTTGATTTTACCGCGAAAGTAACTTTCTTTTGGGTCTCAAATGGATTATTTGTTTTTTTGTGGACATGGACAGGCTTGATTTGGTGAGATATGAATTGGGTTTGTCTTAATTTTTGAAATTTTTATGTCAATCGACGTGGGTTGAATGAATTGCTGATTCGCATGATTTGGGGATTTTAGGGATTTCTACCTTTTTGGATTTTGGGTTTGTTTCGTAATAGCATATGTATGTTGTCATCCTGCATACAATTACTGAATTATTTATTTTAAAGACAATTTAGCTGTCTAATCTTTTACGGTAAAGAATTTTGAATATGTGTTAGCTTCCTGAAGCTTGGAGTGCTACCTGTATCATGTAAATTTGATGACTTTTCCAATGTTTATATTCGATCGTAGCTCCATATGGTCAATCATGGGACAGATGTGGACTGCCTATGATCAAGATTGTTGCCTATGATCAAGATTGTTGTGTTACCTGCAATTTGTTGTAAAAGATTGCTCTCATTGATCACTAGTGGATAATGTCGCCTTAGCAGAGAGAAAATAACATCATCCCCACCCTCAGCCCCCAACCGATCCCTCACCCCATTGTGAAAGATCAGCAAGGTGTTCTGTGTTTGTTACATTGTGGAACGTTGTGCTTGATGAGAATTATAGATTGAAATTTCAGATTTAGCTGAAATTTAAAAATAGTGTTTGATTATTTGATTCTAATCAAGAGAAAACCAGAACATCACTTTGGCTGCTAATTGATTAGTTTCTAATGTTATATTTTTATGGTTCAAAAATTGTATAGATGTCGCAGTTGATCACTCGTCGTCGAGTTGTGAACAATGCGCCTCCCGCATTTTCAGCACCTACTACTTCAGCCGTGAGTGCTTCATTGATTGGGGAGCCTACACCCCTTACTGAGGCTACTCCTAGGTCGTCTCAAGTGCCCGCATCATCGACATCATCAGTGTTGGTTCAACCGCTCAATGCACGGCGGCCCCATCGGTGCCGCCGCCATTCGGAGCCTTCTGATCACACTTCCTCAGCATCCACAGTTGAGGGTGGGGGCTCCTAGCCAGGTAGTTTTTTCTAATTCTTACTACGTTGTATTTTTTTCATTCTAAAACTATTATTTTTTACGATTGTGAAAATTTGCTGGATTGTGAAAATGTGTTGTGGGTGTGAATTACTGTTTTCAGGTTTTGGGAAATGATATACTAGTAAGGGAGGTTTTGCCGAATTTTCTGTACAAATTTAAGATTAGGGTTTTCACCATTTAAGTTTTGTTTGGGCAGCTAAAAAAAAGTCCAGGGGGCCTAATCGAATGCTGAAGCCGACACACACCGTACGTCTATCCAACGAATTGATCAAGATTGCATATGACTCGCGACATCGTGGAGCAGCTACCCCACAGCAGCATAGCAGCGTCGCTACCAGCTGTGGTTTTGTTATTCGGTGGCATTGTCCTACGCAGTGGGAGTCTTGGGCAGAAATTCCCTAGAGGACGAAGAAACTGGTGTGGCATGAGTTATCGGTTAGTATGTTAATTTATAGCCGTTATCATTTTTTTTATTTTGTTTACAAATATTATAAACCAAAGTATATTATCTTAATATTATTAAATTTCTTATTATTATTTTACTATTTTTATATTTGTAGGTCAATTATAATCTTGAGGACATATCACCCGAGGCCACCGCCTACTTAGAGGAGAACTTAGCAACCCAGTACAAACATTGGAAGTGCGAACTCCACGCGCATTTTAAGAAATGGGATGATTCGGAGATTGCTCGCCTAGAAGGTTGCCTAGTCGAGTTGTTGGAGCGGCTGGAAGATTGGGAGTGGCTTTGCAAACATTTTACGGATACAAAATTTGTGGTATGTACATAATATTTTAATAATAATTTATTATTGTTTTATTTTTTTAAGCTTTTTTTAATAATTTCTTTCAAATAGTCGCACTAACATGTATATTGTGTCTTTAACAGAAGAAATCTGTAGTTGGCAAGAAAGCTCGAGAGTCAAAGACACTTCTCCACCCTTCTGGTTCGATGCCCTTCTCATATAGGGTGGATCAGAAGCTCGGTCGTCGTCGTGGCAATGTTGTTCGGGGTATGGGGAAGGTACAGGTTCGTGAGACGAGTGCCTCATCTTCTAAACCGACCACAGGACAGGTCATCGCCCTGAAGGAGGAAGTGGAGACCCTAAAAGATAATATTGCGGCCCATAAAGTAGCTTGGGATGCCCATAAAGCAGCTTGGGATGCTCATAAAGCAACTTGGGATGCCCATAAAGCAGCATGGGATGCCCTGAAAGCCCAGATTGCAACCCAATTTTCGACCCAGGACGAGAAGATGAGCATGATCTTACGGGCCTTACAGATGTCCAGCCTCCAAATCTCTATGCCAACAATTGATCTTGCTCCACCTTCGACCTCCCAACCACTTCCCTCAACCGATACCCAGCAACCTGATGCATCAAACCTAGACAACTACTTCTTGTAATTTTTTTTCTTTTCTGTTCGGACAACTTGTACGTACATTTTCATATATTTTATAATTAAATACTTTTCCTTGGTTTATTAATTATTGTTTACAATTTAATTAAAATATTTATAAAAAATTAAATAAAAAATCTTTTGTCAAAAAATGAAAAAAAGGGTTTGTGCAACGATGACAATACTTGCATTGCGCAAAATGTTTTGTGCGACGACAATACATGCGTCGTGCACCTATCTTTGCATGACAATGAGAGCAAGATGCGTCACGCGAAAACTTTTGCGCAACGCAAGTTATGCCTTCGTCATGCAAACCCTGCTTTCACGGCCTTTGCAAGACAATTTGCACGCGACGCAGTTTCCGTTAGGCTAATTTTTTGAACTAGTGGTGGAACGTTTAGTTCGTATGTAGGAGGATTTTGAAACACTACTTACGCAAAACCTCTTCCATACGACAAAAAGATTTAACAGAATTTTTAAGCTGAATATCACTAAACCAATAACAAGTTCATATTTGTACTAGATTTAAATTGATTTTCTTGTACGGTTCTTTCTGTCACTAGTAGGCTAAAAGCACTCGTTTCCAAAGGAATTGCAAAACTAGGTAGCAGCTGTCTTAGGTATGAACCTTCATAGAGCTTTGCTCTCCTGCGCACGAAAGGGCAAAAAGGAACAGAAAAACTAGACAGCAGGAATCTCAACCGTTCGCTCGGGAAAAAGCATATGCAGTCAATTTCCATACCTTCGTATCCCAAGTTGCTTTGAAAACAATTTGGGCCTCCATTTTCTCAATTCGGGCTTCACAGCAAACCAAACCCATCTCAACGAAGGGCATCATAGTAACTTACCACAACCAGGGTTTCGATTGGTTCTTGTCTCTACTATTTAAACCCACCTCCGGAACCTCACATCAACCATCTCAGTATGCAGTCAGCCCCTCCTCCGTCCTCCTTCCTCCTCCTTCAACCCGCTGTATTTTTCTGGTGGTGAAATTGGCCGGTGATATTGTATTGTCCGTAACATCTGAGATGTTTTGGTGTCTTTGATGTTTGAATCACTAGCCTCTGAGCCCTCCTACCCTTTTAATTTGTTCTTGAAAAGTATTTTAATTCGTAGATTTTGGGTTTTCGAAAGAGAGCTCTGGATTTTGGGCTTGTTGATGCCAACTTAACTTTACGCTCTGAGCCTTGTTTTCTTCATATTTTCTGTTGATTTAGGCAAAGTTGTAGTCTTTTTTCGATTTGGTAATTTGCATGATCGAAAAAGCATTGAAATTGGTTGGATTTGGTGATTGAAAAAGGCAACAAATTAGAGTCTCTGATTCGCTTGTTTCGATAGCGTAATTAGTGCTGTACGTTGCCGATAAGAAGCTGGGAACTGAGATTCTGGCATTTCCCTTTAACTTTCAAAAGGGTTTATGCATTCAGATGTTCCCACATTCTAAAATAATTGGGGTTTGGAAAGGCAACAAATTAGAGTCTCTGATGTTCTAAATGCAGTAGGGCTTTCAGTGCTGTACGTTGCCCAGAGAGATTGGGAGTTGAGATTCTGGCATTTTCCTTTTTATAAGGTTTTATCCATTCAGATGTTCCCACATTCCTTTAACTTCAGATCGAACTGTTAAAATTGAACCAATTGAATGTAATTGTGGGTCATGGCCGCAGGTTTTCTTGTAAAATTCACAAGAACATTCTCATACAAGAAGGCAGAATGGATTCCCATTCTTTTATAAAAATGGAGATTAGAGGTAGGGCTCGTACTACATGGCATTTTTGCACTAACAATTTTAGGTTTTAATTTAAGAGTTTGAGATGATTTTAGTGTAGATAATATCGTTTGTTAAAAAAAATAATAAAATTTCACGCGCTAAGAAGCTGAAACATATTAAACGACCCATTTCAGTTAAAGCTAGTAAGGTCCAGCAAGAAACGACAACGTTGAAAGGAAAGATGTGTCACATGAGGAAAGATGAGTCTTCTTCCTCATGTGGAGCTCGCTACAAGCCTGCAACTTATTCACCCCCCTTTCATGGATGTATGCCTATAACTATATGTGGTTTAATAATACAGAAAAAACTTCTTGGATTGTAGCCTATATAGGCCTAGGCCTAGGATTGTGCTCCTGCCCAAATATTCAGAGGGTCCTCGTAGGATCTTCATAGGTATTTTTGTGCCCCTGAATGCACCGCCAAACACTAAACAAAAAACTTCTCCGAAATGCATTGCATTTAGTCACTACCAAGTCCCACCTAATTTAATTTTTATAGTGCAACCCAATTTAATTTTTGTAGTGCACTTCAAACAAGTTTAATTCAAGTTCCATATGTTAACGCTTAAAATTCCCAAGTCAACAGTATGGTCGGTTCTTGATGGGCTCGAAATAAAGGCTACAAGTAATTGACAACAAAGTTTAAGTGGTTTACCCTCAAAACTGGGCTACGTACACTGTAGTGCTCTACATATATTTGACATGAGTTAAGAAGTGCTCTGTATCAATGTTATTTTTTCTCTCTTGTGTGCCCGAGCGCTTATAAGAGGTACTCATCTCTCTTGCATAAGCTTCCTACGAGTCCCAAAAGTCTTGGGCTTTTTAGTATTCCACCGATTTATCATTAAATGAACTAGGTGTGTAGGCTTATTTTGCTGGCTACTCTTTTACTCAGTCGACACGTGTACGTGAAGTGGGCCTTGCTCAGAATTAGTTACAAGGTTTTATGGGTCAACACGTACCGATCAATCTGCTTGGCCCCAAGTGGCTAAGGAAACGCCGACTCGAGCGCTTGATTTGACAACCTTTATGTTTGATCGTAAACCTCTGCTCTCGTTGATGGCCAACACATTGATTAGAGTTAATGTCTGAGTAGGCCTGTCTCTAGGGCTTCGTCCTATTAACTTTTCAATTTGCTAACTTGTTCCAAGTGGTCGGAAAGTACTTTCTAAATAGGCGCTCGTCTTCTTTGTTGATACTTGATCCATACTATCGAGCAGTCATCTGTAGCGATCGGAGTTCCTTCTTATTGGGCTAGCTTAGAAGCAATACTTTGATCTTCTTTTCATTCTCCAAGCCCACCTCAACGGGTCAATTTTATATAGGGTCTAAAAGGATCTTGCTTTAACACCATAAAATTTCAATTCTCTCATTTAAACACAGGAAATAACACCAAACATTAAAATTATTTTTTTTTGAACATGCAATAGTATCTACACTAAAGGGGAGGGGTGAGCTAAGTCTCACAATGGACTAGCAATAATGTGGTTTAAATTCGCCTTTGGCTAGAATCGAGCCTAAGACATCTCACTTACAAGTGAAGGGAAATACCACTGGACCTTAATACTAAATTGCAACACCAAACATTAGTTAACGTTAACATGGAATATAATGTAAGGTGCACAGTTGGTATATCCTAAAATGAAAAAAGTGGAATTGGAAGGTACACAATTGGAATGGGTATATCCTAAAAGGAATGTGCTTTCTGAATTTGAAGATTCTTGGGAATGGCTTAACCTTTTGCATCGTTTTGTCATTCTTCCTACTTGGGTTCTTCTAACCCTTCCCATCTACATTCCAATCAAACTAAGAAGGCAGACAATTAGGCATGGCCCCACCTCATAGACAATTGTGCACTTGTACATTTCTAACTCAGATTTGGTCTTCACTCTTGGCCCTTGGGGATAAGATTTCATTATCTTCCCCGATTCCTATCCTCCTCCCGTCCAACAAGAAAATGGGCTTAGTTCTTTCACTTATTATTATTATTATTACAAACGATATTGCTACTCTAAGTTACATTTACAGGAAGAGAGTTTGAACCTGAAATGTAGTGGATCGAAGAGAAAGATCGTATCCGTCAGGATAATCGGTTTGGATGTTATTAGAGTTTGAAGGAAGATATGCTTTGGTTTAATACCAAAAGGTTTAAGGAGCAAGTTTACTTTGGTATTTTCTTTCTTGTGAAAGGAGGCATCTTGGCTAAAGACTGCATACTAGTATTATTATGTGTTTGAATTGAATACCCATGAAACGTGAAACAAACATTAGTCTCGTTGTTGAAACCTCTCAGTTCTTTATAGATGACCAATGAAAGTGAGAGGGGATGTAGTATGATGAGATCATCAATTAGAAAGTCTAGGTGTTTATCTTTTATTTCCCAATACAAGTGATATTAACAGAGGAGAAAATCAAACCAAAGACCTTGATTGCGGGAAAAAAATTCTTTAATTACTTGGAGCTATAAATTAAATCATAGGGTTCTATTCTTTTTTTGTTGAACGAGTTAGAACTTAGAATACAATTGAAAGTTGAAAAGAAAGGAAGGGTCTTTTTTGTTTATTTTTTAATTTGAATTTATATAAAGATGAGGAATTCGAAATTGAGTGTAGGAGGGGAAACACGTTGTTTTAGCCAAACTGGCTAAACCCATGTCTGGCAAGCCTGCTGTATTCAACTTTGCCCAAAGAGATATCAAACTATGGTGCATAAATGATACATATCAGCTCGTTAACAAATATGACTATACTCACGTCTTTAAAGGGGTTCATAAGAAAGTTTTAAGATGCCAACAGAGTTAATTTTCGGAGAATAAAGGGGCTTGAGAGCAAGAAGATTTTTGCATGTCTTGATACCAAAATCCAAAAGAAAATTGAAAGAAATAGAGCAAAGTTAAGGGGGTGAAAGTGCAAGAACCACAAATATTATTTCTTTCACTTTGGTCCACTTTCAACTTTGAAGCCTGTCCAATCAATCGGAACACGAGACACATTCATGGCCATCTTCAAAACCACTCAATATATATCAAATTATGCTCTCTCCTCCAACCCACACGCACACTCAGAACACAGAGCTCTCAAAAATCCTCCTCTCTTTCTCTCTCTAAAACTTTTAATCCTTCCCTTTCTCTCTCTAGAAAGCTTTTCACATGAGCACGTGAACTCGGAGACCAGTTAACAGAGAGAAGGCAATGGCTTATCTGCTACCAAATTTCTCTGCTTCCTCCTTACTCCTCCAAACCAAACCAAAAGAAAAACCCATTCACCAAATGCTCTCCCAGACAAAACCCAGTTTTTCTTTCTCTCACCTCTCTCCTCTGGCCAGCGTACAGACGCCCACTTTGTTGGAGGGTGCGCAGCTTGACACCTCCAGGGTTGCGCAGGATAAGCAGCAAAGGGACGATTTTTATGTCAATCTTGGCCTGGCTGTACGGACGCTTCGTGAAGATGTCCCTTTAATTTTCGCCAAGGACCTTAATTATGACATTTATAGGTAATTTTCTCATCTGGGTTTCTTGAATTTTCTTTGCTAGTGTTTGGTTTATCAGAATGTTTATACATTCATTGAGAATATTGATAGTTTTAGAAATGACATCATAGATTGAATTGTTGTTTGAATTTTGATGATTTTGTAATTGTTTAATATGTTATTAGAAATGTGGAGTTGCATTTGATGGGATTCATTTGTGGAATTTGATGAATTTCAGGGATGATATAACGTTTATGGATCCTTTGAACACATTTACTGGCATTGAGAATTACAAATTGATCTTCTGGGCATTGCGATTTCATGGAAAGATTCTGTTCCGCGATATCTCCCTCGAGGTTTATAGGATTTGGCAGCCTTCAGAGAATGTGATACTGATAAGGTGGAACATGAAGGGTGTTCCTCGAGTTCCATGGGAAGCGAAGGGCCAGTTTCAGGGCACCTCGCGGTATAAATTGGACCGAAAGGGCAAAATATATGAACATAAAGTTGATAACTTGGCGTTTAACTTCCCACAGAAGCTCAAACCAGCTGCATCAGTGTTGGATTTAGTGGCAGCATGCCCTGCTAGTCCTAACCTGACATTTCTGTGGGGTCCTGCAGATGCGTACTCATCTTCGTGGTTGGAGTTCTATCGAGCAGTGAGGGGGACTTTGAATCGGGATAGTTACTTGCTTCCACAAGATGGTTTGGTTAGCTGATTGAGCTACTTCTGATATTAATATATACGGTAGAATATGTAACGTATATGTACTTGTGCATTACGTTTTGTATTATATGTTGGTAGATAGCAGATAATGGATTTTGTTGAAGATCAAGGTTGTATATAGATAGGGAGGTCCTGCAGAGTTCAATATATACTTCTTGTGGTGGTGGAGGCAATGAAGCTGGGGTACATTTTTTGAGCTTATACAGGTCGGAATAATATATATGAAATCTTGTTTCATTTAATAAATTTTGTTTTCCATTTATAATGTTGCTTTACATGATTGATTCTGCCTCCTCCATCGCTTCATTATCTGGTCCGGTCGCTGTTATCAGTAGTTTCTTGTCATTACTAGTCAAACGCACGTATGTTCTACTCGGAGTTATGTTTCTCTCCACTTGTGACCGTTGTTTCGCTTCTTTACTTCGAGCCCATTAACCATTCGGAAAATGTTCTGCTTGATATCCTCCATCAGGCTTCATTTCTCGACAGAAACGGCTTTCTAACTAACTGCACCTCGGACAAGCCAATTTCGTGCACATTTCAGAGCAGACAAACCTGTTATGGAGTTGAAAATCAGTTCTGCTATGTCCAAGGTCTTCCTGCAGTGAAGATCCATGCAAGAACTGGTTTGATTTTTCTTTAAAACGGGAATCGAATCTAGGATCTACTTTCACCCTACCCCTGCAACTTGAGTCACCGCTCATCAGCAAATATGTTCGCTTCCGTAAACAAGTACAAGTCATTAAAATCAGACCGTGTAACGTTAATTAAGAGCTAATTTGGATCTATCAAAAGATAAAGGGAGTTAATATAATGATTGATCAATGCAATATGTACCATTAACAAGAAACTAGATTCACACAGCAATAGTTGTTACAACAACGTTGTGTTCAGTTCCAGGTCATAATTTCTTAGCAACAACATGATGTTGTCACACTTCTGTGAGATCATAACAAAAACGCGTGCAACACAACGTACTGATGTGAATTGCGGTACCAAATGAACAAAAGATTTTACAATCTTGAAAACCCAAGAGTAGACAAACGCCATCAGCAGAAGCGCTACGAGATATGGCTTCTTTACGACAAGCTTGATGGATGCCCTTCATCGTGTTCGATCAATATGAAATACAAGCAGAATTTTGTCCTACACAGGCTTTAACAACTGCGGGGGAAAACATATCTACTAGATGATGCTGGAGTCTTTATCTCTTGAGTTGTTAACATTCTTATCTTCACCAGTCTCAGCTGAATCGGAGTGGAAGTGTCTCCAATGGCTGCAACACCACTGAGATCAAGACTAGATTACTTTTTGTATGTGACCTTCAAACTTCCCACTCTTGCAGCTTTGTGAAATCTTAAGACCATCTCTGCAGAGTCTCTGCAACAATCAAACATCGATCACTAAAATTTATTATGAAGCAAGCACTAGATAAGGAAACAAAGTTATTTACTTGTCTTTAAAGCAGTACCTGATTTGGGATACTTCATAACGAGCGTGTTTGCAGAGCAGCGGAGTCCAAGCCAGAGTAATCTGCAGGGTGCACCTTGCAACATATAGGGCTGCTGCGCACAGCAATGAGGGCTTGAACCTTAACGCTTCATATTCAACTAAGCACAACTCGATAAGGTAGAAAGCCAAGTGTTCAAGCTGCAAAACAGTCCTCAAAGTAACCGACTGTTAGCAACTTTGCTGTTTTCTAATGCATATCTAAAACTAATATCCACTAAATTCTGGCGTATCAATCTCTTTCTTTCTTAGTAATGGTGTTAATCATTAATAGAAAATTCTGTCTGTTAGCCTTAGAAACTACTGAATACCTTTGTTTCTGACTGAGCAGCCTTGAGAAATCTTAACATGAAGACATATGGAGTAGGTGCATTAAAACGAAACTTCAGCTTTTTCAGAAAGACTTTCTCCTGAAAAGCAAAGACGGTGTTTATTTTAGGACAAGCGAAAAGGGAACTATAGAATGCAGCATTATTCATCTCATAAGATATGCACCAGGACACTTCCAGATTCTAACAAAACAGATATACTGAATTAATCCTAGTCTAAGAAAAGCACATACCATTCCAAGCACCTGTACTCTGGTGTATGTCTCAACTAAGATGCTAATTAAATTTTTGACCTGTAATTTTTCTTGTTGTAGATAATTAGAAAGAAAATCACGAAAAATGCATATGAGTTGAGATATTGATATTCACCCTTGAATGCCAAAAGTACTCATATTTTGATGCCAACAAGAGTGCAGTGATACCAACTAACTGCATGTCATCCTTCTTAATTGTAACTTGGGAAAGATATTGATCGAGCAATGTCACCATGAGACAAAGAGTTTCTTGCATTAAGTCGAATTTGTAGTGTACCGGTTCCAGATGAACAGATCAAGGGGATAGCCAGCCATTAAACATCATGAAATGTAAAATTGAACAAAGCAAGACAAAAAGGAATACAAAAACATCATAGTTCATCAAAACGTTAAATCGGTACTTCAATTAACCAGTTGACCAATATGCCTCGCATATGATGAGTAATGCCTGCCTGAATCGACATGAAATTTTCTGGAGGTGGATTCTGTGCCTGCAGTTAAAGACAATTTTAACAAAGCCAACGAGTCAGAAATAGAACTACACTAAACCTACTATCTTACCACACTAAGATGAAAACAGTGGTATAGAGACATCATAAACATTACCTCAGAAACCCAGTAATACTGATAGATCTCATCAACATAATCGGAAAATTCGTTCTATTTGACTTATGTGATCAAAATTGAGTTTCAAGGGGTGTAGCTAAAAATAAGCCTAAATAAAAATGTTATGGCAAAATCCAGTTGATTGCAATCGTCATCAATACTTGGCAGCTCTTCTGCCTTCAAAGCTTCAACACGGTCTTCTAGTAACTGCAAATAGGGCCAAGTTTGAATGTAGTTCACGAGTAAGGAATAAAGGCATCAATAGAACACGGTAAGCCCCAACCCTTGATCCTATCCATAAAATGCAAGAAAGATGCTTCCATTCCATTCATTCAGAAGCAAAATGAGGTTTAAAGGAATATGCACCAGTATCAGCAAAACCTTTTAACTGGCTTCAAGTGGGATAGAAAACTAGTAGTATGGATCTCACATAATCACAAAGCCATCACTCACTCGATTCCTCAACAGATGGCTCCTCATGGTATCGTTTACTCTAGGTACTACTTTCTTTCCAACCTTGGCCTTCACTGTATTCCAAAATGCCACCTGGTCAGACATCATGTGCCACGCACTTGTCAAATCTTAAATATTCACGGCATCTTACCATAATACCCTCTTTTTCCTTCAGAATTTCTACCAGCATTTTCCTACAAGCAGGAAAGCAAAAAATATAAATGTCCAACTTGAAATCCTACTCCTGTTAAACTGAACCAAAGAACATAAAATGCATGACATCGACATCAACCTTCGGAATACTTGCTTCCTCTGGGTTGACCTTTAGCACCGGCAATGATTTCCTTTAAAATGGAGAGAGGAAATAGAAAATACATCAATAACAGATACAGATCTTATTCACAGTAAATAAACAAACATGACTGCAGATCCGATACCTTATCAGCTTAAGTGAAGTATTTGAAGTCCTCCTGAAAAAAAGTTATAAGTTTAATTAAGGGTCTTTATATGTTTAGTTTCATAAGCATATGAGCCAGATTAGAATATTTCAAAGGCACAACAAATAAATTGCGGCACAATTTCTAATTTCTAATTTCTTATAAAGAGGGAAAACAAAGGTGGCTCAGACCTGCCATCTGTAACAATAGATTCACGGTTTAGACCCATAGCCTTGGTCCTTTGATTCTCTGAAGGTGCCTTCAAGTCTTTAATAGCTACAGTTTATCCATAATAAAAAAATTTCAAATGGTACAATTGAATCCGGGAAACTATACCAGCATTTCTGAAGTATTAAAGCTTTCCCGCTCTTTTCCCTGATTGAAGTAACACAAAAATCAAATCTTACAATTGGAAGAACAACAATATATGAAATGATTGGCGTTGATACTCGCTAAGCTTGTCAAGAAAAACAAAACCCTATCTTTGCGTTGTCAAACATACAATGGAACAGTGGAAAACAAAAACTTAGTTGACCTTCAAAAAGCAAAACATGGACAGGAAGAAAACTTTTTAGTTTTGCAACTTTTGTCCAGTTTGGGGGTAGAACTATATATGAAAACTAACTTGAAGTACCCTTATTAAAAGGCTGTAAGTAACTATGAGATCTTTGAACCACTCATATGAGGGCTCTTTTGTTCATTTTCAGATTACAGAGAGATATCTACTGAAGTCAGTAGAACAACATACTACGCAATCATGTAAATAAGAGAGTTACAAGGAAAATGCATGCTAGGATTTAACGCAATCATGTAAATAAGAGAGTTACAAGGAAAATGCATGCTAGAATTTAACATTCTTACCAGGAAGGATATCCTTGATGATAAATTCAGTCTTAACACCTGTACCCACTGAAACCCTATAAAAATACAAACGAATACAATACTACTTTAAAGCAAAAGCAAAGGATCCTCGAACCTACTCACACCCTTGCTAACATCTACAGTTATATCAAAATATCAAAAGAATATTGAATTCACAAGCACGTATAGGTATCATAATATCAAAACGCATACCGCTGCAAAGATTAAATACTCTCACTTTAACCGCTCCAGCATTGAAGATGGCCCAAATTTAGAACTGAAGAGTTGCTTTTGACATTGCTGACATCGGCCAATGCTCTTCTTCCAACATTTGCATTTTCTAAGATAAGGACAACAAAAATTTGAAAACGGAACAGATTCAAAATGTGCAACTTAACTTTGCATAACAAGTACAGTCTGGTTGAACCTTACTGCAGAACTACCAAGTATGCCTTTTTGCTTCTCCATACTTTTCAAACCAGCCTTGATAACAAAACAATTTATAGACAGCAGTAAATATATAATTAAAACAAAAACTCCTTATCACAAGAAATAACACTCCATCCTAATCCACCTCAAAACAAGCAGCGGAATAAGGAGGTTGTTAGTTACTGTTAAAGAAGCTGTATTCTCCACAGCCGGTACTTTGTTAACTGTTGCACCACTCCTGAAATTAAAAGCAGCACACAGATATAATTCCCCCGAACAATCTAGGTAATTGCCAAGAACTTGCAGGAAGTGGGCAGATACAGCTAATATCTAATACTTTTTGGCCTCTACGTAGCTACATCATCGTACAATGCTCCCATTCTATTTGAATTGTTAGCACAGTTTGCATACAAATAAAAATCCCAAGATTTAAATTCTGGAAGGAAGGCTCAGCTGATTTTAGTTCTAAAACAACTTAGACATTGATTAAAACCATAACATTCGATAATCGAAATGAAATTGCACAAATTTAAAACTACAATTACCCGATCCCGGCATCAGCTTTGGCAGTGTCACTTTCTGTATAAACCTTAAAACTTGAGACACCAACTGTTTAAAATATCGAAAAAGAAGGTCAGAAGTAAATAAATCACCACCACAAGAACTTAAAACCAGCAGAAGAACCAAGAATTGCGGTTCCACACCACGTGAGCATGTTGAGTATTCTTCTCCCACCCGATTCTGTCGTATGCCGAATTTTAGCTGAAAATTACGAAAAACCAAGCATGGTTTCGCAGATGTCAGAACTGATTTCATCCAAAAGAAAAACCAGAGAAAGAAATCAAAGAAAGTTATCCGGGAATCGAAAGCCTTTATGGATTTTTCCGACCTTAGCAGCCAACATTTTGCTTCTCTCTACAAGTGTCATAGTGCTCTGCCGATGATCCAATTTCTAGAAAAACCGAGAGAATTTCAATCAGTTGAAGATAAAATTCACAAGAAAGCAACTTCCACAAAAGAAACCCATAATTGTACGAACAGTAATTCAAATTTCAAAACGCAGCCCTAATTGATTTGATTTTTCGAATAAATTCGATTTTTCAAGAATTACATGGAAACGATAGTTTGTCGATAAATTTGTAGGAGGAAGCGTACCTTAAACGACGTCATTTTGGATATATCTCTTGCTCTTCTCGGATTCTGTTCCTCGGAGATGGAGAGGAATGACAACAGCCGACCGTTGCAGGGGTCTGAGTTCCGACCCCTTTCCTAATTTTCGTCGTCTGAGTTAAATCGGCGGTCTTTATTTTCGTTTTTTGAAATAAACACGATTCTACGTTACTACCCCTTTCCTAATTTTTATGCGATTGATAAGTAGAATCTAGAAATTTTAATTAATTCCAAGTTAATACATAATTGTTTGTGCGAACATTTGTTGAAAGGTAGAATTTTTTTTATTCAATACAGAACTTGCAAGTCCCATGAACCAAATACAAAGGAAACTATAGTCCTATCAAACATCAGAAAACATTATTTTGAAACGAGCCACTTTCAATGCAATTGCTAGTGCTACTTTGTCTTTAATGTTGTCGAAGAATTGAAAATAGGCATACCTTCATAATGTCTTTAAGATCAACATGCCGCAAACCCCACAAAAGCCTACAATAAAGCCAATTACCATGCTGACATAGAACCACAACTCATCATTTCCACCTTCATTCATGTCTTTTGTATCCTTATATGAGAAAGTGTAATCTTGAGGGCACTTAGTTGAGAGAGGAATGCCGCATAGCGACGGATTTTTCATATAAATGGACAGATCATTGAGCGTTTGAAGCTGGTTTCCTGAAGGAATTCTTCCAGACAAGTTGTTGTAAGACAAGTTCAAGTGGGATAGTGAGGTTAAAGATGACAAGCTTTGAGGAATCTGTCCTGAAAGGTGGTTGTGTGAGAGATCAAGCGTTTCGAGCAAATGCAAGTTTCCGATCTTAGAAGGGATCTTTCCAGTCAATTGATTCCTGGACAAGTTCAAGGTACCCAATTGAATGAGGCTACTTATTTCTTCAGGGATTTCACCTTGTAAATTATTTGATGAAAGATCAATGATCCTTACAAGATATAGAGTCTTGTTGTACACAAGTTCACTTCCTTTTAGTGTTAGTGTGGTTTGCTCACCAGAATACTCAGTATAAAATGATGTATATGAATCATTGACCAGTGAAGCCAAATTACCCAAACACTTAGGAATAGTACCTGAAATGCTGTTGTTACTAAGGTCGAGGATATCAAGTTGTCGAAGATTGCACAGTTGTTGGGATATATGTCCACTAAAATTGTTGGACCGTAATCGTAGCCTAGACAACATGGATACTCCTCCTATCCACTGTGGTATTTTGCCAAATAACTTGTTGTCTCCAAGATCGATACTCATCAACTGAGAACAATTTTGTAGGGAATTAGGAATTTCACCGTCAAAATTGTTGTTGTTGAGCTTTAATACTTGCAGTGAACTTAATACCCCTAATGATGTGGGAATATTACCCGAGAGATTGTTTTGACTAACATCTAGAAACGTCATATTGCTCCCCACACTCCATGCAAGACGGAATTCTCCATGAAATTGATTGCTCCTTAGAGACAAGATTTGCAACTGCTTCATGTTGTAAACAGAGGGAGGAATAGTGCCATTCAAATGATTCTCAGAAAGAGACAATTCTCGTAATTGATGCATGTTACATATAGAGTGAGGAATATTGCCATTCAAAAGATTCTCAGAAAGATACAAATATTGCAAATTGGGCATCATCTGGTCAATATTGGAGGGAATTGGCTCGGAAAAGGAATTGCTTTCAAGATCAAAGTTAATGACCTTAGTGGCCCACCAAAATGGGAGTAGGCCCTCCAACTGATTATGACTCAAATCAATCCGGTCCAATTTTGGAGATTTCAAATGGGATGGAAGGTTTCCACGAAATTGGTTGTAAGACAAGTCTAGTTGGATGAGTTGGGAAGATATCTTCAACAGCCATTCCTTTGGTAAGGAATCCGAGATTCCATTACCCCTAAGATCGATGTCCCACAGTTCAGTTTGGGATTGAAGCCATACCCCAAAACCAGGACCTATCTGACAGTTTATGATATTAATTATGTGGAGCTTGAATGGAGGAACCCAATCATACGCCACGTCGAAAATGAGGGATGTGGGTCGTCTGTCTCTGTCTCCTGCTCTAAAATCTTGTAACCGGGTAAGATTTATGAAATGGGCTTCCGTTAGATTGCCCTCCCAAGGATTAGAAGACAGATCGAGGGAAACTAGCTGAGAGAGTTGTCCCAGACTTTGTGGAATGGAGCCGTTCATCATATTATAAGAGAGGTTCAAAGTTTTCAAGGATGACAAATCTCCAATGGAATCCGGAATTGAGCCCCACAAACGATTTCCCCAAAGTTTCAGAATCTGCAAACTTTTAAACAATCCTAAGAAGGCAGGCAGTTGGCTTTCCAGCTTACAATAAGACAAATCTAGTGACTCTAATGCAATATTTGAACAATTTGAGAAACTTCTCCAAAACTCTTCAATTCCCCCATTAAATTTGTTGTAAGAAAGACTCAAGACCTTTAGCTTGCACAAATTTCCAATGACTTTAGGAATTTGGCCTTTTAAGCTTGTACTAGATAAATCAAGGTGTTCCAGAGATTTGAAGTTTGCAAATTCACTTGCGAAAGGATCACCGAAATCATTCAAGGATAGATTCATGCCTCTGAGATCAAGGTATTTTAGAGAAGAGAGGCGAGACAGCCAATTCAAATTTCTGGAAGTTAAGTTATAATTGAACTGAAGATCAAGAAAATGGAGGCTTGACAGGTTACCAAGAGAAGGGGGAATCTCTCCTCCAAATGACGCAGAGGAGAGATTGAGATATTGCAAACTTTTAAGCTCCCCGAAGAACTTAGGAACTTGAATGCTATAAAAATCGTTAAAGCTTAGGTCCAGGTAATTTAAATGTTTCAAGCTCAACAGAGAAGCATTTATCTTACCTCCCAATTGAGCCTTTGCATAAGCCAACAAGTCCCACTCTTCATCAGAACGGGAATACGAATATGGATTCCGGAGGTCCATCTTCACGACATGACCGGTGAGGTTGTTGCATGAAATCCCTTCCCATCGACAGCAATCGTGACCCACCCAAGAGGAAAGCCTACCAGAAGGATCAACAAGATGTCGTTTAAAGATGAGAAGCGCTCGTCTTTCTTCGTCGATGCATGAATTTGTTTCCACACTGCTTGAAAGTTCACCATCGGCCAAACAGAAACAGAGTTTAGTAGTACTCTGCATGTAGGAAGACGCCAAAAGAAAAAGAAGGAAATAGTGAGCAAAACTGAGGTGATAGTGGGTATCCATTATTACACACAATTTTCTTTGCTATGCTTTGGTGGTGATGATGTTTAGCTACTAAATTCCAGAATTTATAGGAATAGATTATCGATGTAGATCGGGGAGTTGCAACGAAAGTCCCCTGATGGAGAAAAGAAAAAAGGGTAACTGAAACGAATGGATTGTGTTCACAACCCCTTTTACAAGTTTGCAAGTCCATATTGTCGACACGGTTCCTGGTTGTGATGGGTTCAAGAAATCCGTCATGCAGCGGAGACTTTGAATTAAGGGTCTTCGGCATGGACGGAGCTGGCTTAGGCTCAGCGGGGGCGAATGCGCCCACTCAATTATTTTTTGGTGAAAAAAAATACTCTTTTAGTTGTTTATGACATTAGTATTAACTCTTTTATGCACTATTGTCATCGTTGGAGGAGCATATTCAGCCGTAAAATTTCTATTGAGAAATTGGATGGGATATCAATGGATAACATGATTATTTTTTTTATAGAGAGAGATTTGATGGTATCAGTAATGAAGTTGTCATTCAACGTTTGAAAACATGAAACGCGTCGAGGGATATTGTAATAAGTTGTATAAAAAACCTTATGGATTAATATATAAATGTTTTGTTAAGTACATTCTTGAATTTTTATAATGTGTGACTTTGTTATTTGAGCATGCCTCCATCCATGCAGATCTCTAGCTTCGTCCTTGGTCTTCGGCGTCCATTATGGGTTGTAGAAATTCACAACCTATCATCTTATTTACTCTTCTTTTCTTGTGGTATTAGATTACGAAAACGGATTTTGTTCGAACGAAAATGGATATAGATGTGTCGGGTTGAACAAGTTTGCAAATCCATCGCCTACTCCACACTTGCTGGTACTCTAGACTTGGATATGACTGTCGTGTCGTTATTTACAAATTTTTTACATAACGGAAATGTTATGAACACTCCAAAAATCGTCATTGCCACGCTAGTCGCTTTCTTTCTTGTTTTTCACTAAAGGGAAATACAGAGATTTTTCTATGGAAGTTTCCGAATTCTTATGAAGCTGTGTAGGACCAAATGAAAAAGCATGCATGATGGAGATTGCTAGCCGCAAAAGTCTGGGCACAGCAATTAGTCTTTGGTGGAAAATCCATATGCCGCGGAGACTTTGAATAGTGAGTCTTCTCCAGCTTCTGTTAGAGAGCTGAAAAATATCATAATTGACGACAACAAAATCCAGACAACGGCAAAGACTCTGGTTTACAGCGACGAGAGGCGGCCGGCGAGTTTCGGGTGGACTACGCTGGAACCGGTGCCGGCGATTAGGTGGTCGGCGAGATTGGTTTTGCCGTGATCCACGTGGGTCTGACTCGTGCCGACGATTAGCATAAATGACGTTAGGTCTGACTCGTGCCGACTAAACGCCTCACTATCCGGAGTGAACGCTTGGCATTTGCTAGGACTATCCTCGCTTACAACTTCATGCTTTCGCATAAAGCAGCGCAGCGTTTGTCGTAGTCCTTTGCCGCCGACTTCGACATCGCCGACTCCTTTATGATCTCCTGCAGAACCAGGTCAGACTGAGAGTCGCTTACACCCCAGATCTGAAACCCATCAGCCATCTACTTTTTTCTGTCTCGTTACTGACTCTGAAACCCATCGATCAAATACTGCAGAATGACGAAAACGTTCTATCGTGTGTTCTATGTCAAGAAATTTTATGGGTTTGGCTGGGTTCTTCATGTTGTTCAATTGAATTTATGACTTTGGGTTTGATTAATTTCTAGGTTCTCTCCCATTTGTTCCACAGTAATAGAATATTTTCATGGGTTTTGCTTCCCGAAGAAGAAGAACGGCTTTGAGAAAGAAACAATAGTCTTGCTTGATGGACATGATTTTGTATCTCTCTGAGAGGAAGAAGGGCTGATGACTGATGATAATTTATTTATTTTTCCTTACTTTTTAGTTTTTCTAAGGACAAAAATATATTAATAAATGGTCAAACAATATTTTTAGAATTAATTAGGTGTTTAGACTATCGATATAACTACAAAATAATAATTTAATAATAAACAAAATGAACATTTTTATTGTCCTGCTTCTTATTCCGTGTTGCACCAAACGCTTCATAATTCTTATTCAGCTTAGTGCAAGCTCAAGCCAATCCAACTTAGTCCCTGGAGCAAGTCCAGTCCAAGATAGTTCGGTGCAACAAATGCACCCTTGAGGTTTTATGGTTTTTTAAAGGGCAAATTTGGTATATATCTCAAAGGATCAAAATTTGGTATATATCTCAAAGGATCAAAACCCTAATTGGTTTTTCTTTTCTCCGCTCAACTTAAAACGTTCACGTTTTCACGACCATACCATTCATGTAAGTTCAATTGAAATCTTATTAGCTATATATAAGGAGAGTCGAATCTGAAACCTCAATCGACCTTGCAACGATTGGATATCGTTAGTCCAACTAGTCATGTTCCTAACTCTCTTATGTTTGGAGTGAAAGGAGCAAGAGAAGCATTGAGACAATTGAGAGTTTTCAAGTACTCTTCAGTATCATTTTCACATTGGAGTATTACATTGCTTCCTCAAGTGGTAAATTGTACTTCAACGCAACGTTATTTCTCCATGCGTCAACATTACCACTTTAAGCACCAACAGTCGTGGCATACTACTACTTTAAGAACCAAATTTACCACTTAGTGCAAACACATCCTCAAAAAATCTCCACCAACATCTGTTATATGACGGTCTAAAGCTTGTTATGCATTTTTGGTGTAAATGTTTTTATTAGAAGCACGTTAAAACTAATATTGAAAATGCCTTGATGCTTATCCTACGATAAGTGAAAACTAACAGTTGAAGAAACACAAAGATCTTTATTTCTTAAGCTACAGGCTACACAGTCGGAACTCCAAAATCTTCATTACAACGTACAAAATATTCAACGAGCAACGCAAACCCGAATATCATGACAAACAATTTCTTCAGGTCAAGATAACAGATTAACCCGAGCGCAAAACTAATGAATACAGGAATACAATGATAAACAAATGAAATGCAACATATCAGCGGCTGATCGAACGTAGGAGGCTGTGGTAGAATGTCACTCCCCCCTTCCCCTACAAATCTAGTTCTCTCTTTAACATTATAATACTTGAACACACAAATAAATACCTGAAATAAGAAAGAATGAAAACCACACGTAAGTAACAACGGGCACAGACTCAAAGCGACAAGAACTTGAATGGAGATAGCAGTTAGGGAAGAAAAGAAGGCATTTTAAGGTCCAAAGTATGTTTATTAGACTCTGTAAAAATCTATCGCCAGGCAGCATATCTGTCGTCAATGACAAGACACTCCTTAGAACTCTTTAACCTCAATTCTGCTACCTATTGCCTGGAGGGGCAAAAATTATGTGACTGAGGGTGCCACAAAACGCTGAATTCTGCATCTTTTTGCCCAAAACTGCATCCTCATCATTTCCGATAGTGGACTCGAGGTGGATGTGCTCTCCTTTTCATTCTATTATTGCTTTTACACTCCACCTTCACAATAAAGGGTAAAAAAGGAAAAAAAGACAAATACTTAATGCATTAGACCACCATTCTTACCAATAGAGTAGCTTCAAGTCTTCTAATCGCGATAGGGTGTGAGATCAATGTTGAAACGTTGCTTCCCCTTGCTTACCCTCTAAAAATTAACAACAAAACAGAATATCTAGGTCAATATCCAGCAATAAAATGAAAAACCATACTATTAAGAACGCAAAATCAAAACGAAAAACCATTCTTGTTCTTTATTTTTTTTACTCCTAGCATTGTGAGAATGCCAGGGAAGGTTTTGGGAGGGAAGACTATACCATATAAAAATAATCCTAAATACCATACTTCTGAATTGTTTTGAAAGTGTTAAGAAATCTAGTATTCATACAACTGCTAACACTGCATTTCCATGGTTAATGTAACAACCATAAATTTGTCTCTCCAAGTAACCAAGATATTATGCATTCTATGTACATGGAGTTCTTATGGAGTTTTACAACACTTGACACAAAAATGATCATAATGTAAGTGCTCATATTAAGGATAGAGCAAGAGACTTACAGCAATTGCTATTAGCTCTACCAGCAGTTCCTCCAAGTGGCGCAAGGGCTAAAATCATAAACAAGAAGTAATATAAACAGTTTAACTTAATAAAATACTTTTTCGTTAAACAATGTTTATATATTCAAACATCTCAAAACAGGAAAAAATGCACATGAAAACAAGAAAGCATGACTCACCCATTGAGTTGGACCATCAACTGGCGCATTAGAAGGATCATCATGTACCTAAGTAACGAAGGAAAATCTTAGCAAGCCAAAAGTCTGTATGCAAGTGTGTAGATACGTGTGTGTGTGTGTGTGTGTGGGTGGGTGGGTATATATATGTGTATTCATAAAGACGACTACCCTGAGAAATTTTTGTATCAGCAGCTTCATGTGGCCATACAATTGACAGCTAAGAAAGATGAATTCATATAGCACACTATCAAGTTTGTACGCACATAGTTGCAGATAAATGAGAATGAGAATTTATTCACACAGCTGAATTAGTAAACTTCAACAAATTTGTTTTTAAGTAAATCCCAGAAATAAGAATCATAATCCTAAAAAGGAATGAAACATAAATGCAGGCATCCGAAAGTTACTTTACCTCCATGAAAATTCCATCCACTCCAACAGCAACTGCTGTTCTTGCAATGCATGGTATTAATTCACGAAGACCACCACTGGCAACACCTCCATCGTCCAACTATAGGAGAAAGTAAAGTTCAGCCAAGATATGGGAATCAAATTTTAACAATTAGGAATATCAAATTAAAGTAAGCATATTATAGCTGCTAGTGATAAAACCAGAAGAAATATTTCATCCCCAAATGCAATAAGATAAAGGCAGTTCCTAAATTTTGTTGTCACTCAAAAGCAATAATCTAACATGTTCTCCCCAACCACCCAAATTAAGTGATTTTTCACAGGTCATTGCTAATGTCAAGGAGACGTGAAAAGGAAATAATAATATTGGCTACAGAGTTAATGATATATATCACGGAATACAAGTTGTGGCTATTATAACCATGCGTTTCTAAGAGAAGCTGCAGAGCACTCTTAAGTTCTGAAAAACTATATGTAAGACTTTCTCACCTTTCTCCCAGCAGGCTGTTGCAATGCATGTGTGACGTCAGCAACCTGTAGTGAAACACTTGAGTTAGAAAGCCAAGTGTTTTCTGTATTTCAACAGGCAAGACTTCCTACAGAAGCTTCCTATAGGTACTTCTCCAACCAGAAGCACTTTTGTCTATTTCAGCCAAAAACTATAAAAAGTAATTTGGAAAACTGGTTAGTTGGAGGAGGAGGAATGGGGGTAGTTGTGTACTTCCAGTATAAAGAAAACTAAACAGAAATTTAATCACAAAATAACAAGACCACGGAAAAGGAAGAACAGAATGTAAACAGTAACTTACGACAGGACAGTTAGCTTCTCTGATCCACTCCAAATTGCGGGGATCAACAATTAAATCATCTATAAAACAAAGCAGAGATATAGGATAAATCAACTGAGCAGGACCAAATTATAAGAATACAACATTAACTTTAATCCTTAAAAAATATGGAGAATCGATGAGTGAATTTAAAAACATGTGCAGGACCAAATTATAAGAATGCAACAATAAAATCTTAAACAATATGAATGGAGAATCAATGCATCAAAGTTTAAAAACATAAAGGGGAAAGGGGGAACATGACGAATTAAGCAATGGCCATGCAGAGAGTGGGGCAAGCACTAGAACATTGATTGAAGCCGAAACAGACAGCCTAATTAAAGATAACATAGCTGCTGTAAGACTTACTATAGCCAAACATAGTTCCCCTCTCACAAACTATCACATTTGGGTTTCCAGCCAGTCTAACCTTCTCAGCCGAATTTACCATGACCTGAAAATAATAAAATATGAACACTTTAACATTAATAACAAAAGCACAAGGATACCAAAATAATTTAAATGAGATTAGTTAGTGGAGTTTTAATCAATTAGGTCAGAATAAATCACTCATCATAAACCCAGAGAGAGGGAGAGAGTGGGGGGAAAATGTAAATCACTCACAGAAGGAGCACAGAACTGGCCCTTCTTAATATTGATAATTTTTCCAGTCTTAGCTGCTGCAACTAGAAGATCTGTCTGTCATCATAGGAAGTCACAGACTCACAAATAAGATAAAACTCCCGACTTATGGCATCCTTTAAAAACTTCCATTTCAACTTTGATTCCTTTCTTTAGCAACACATCGTTAAAACTTTGTCATGATGGCGGAGGCACAGGGTTCCATATTAACTTCACCTGGCGGCATAAAAATGCAGGAATCTGAATAATATCTGCAACTCTACCAACTGCTTCACACTAGAAAAAACAAAAAAGCAAAGGAACAACGTGAGAAACAGTTCATGACCTGAAAGCCAGGTCAAACTTCCCTTGCTGTTTAACATGCAATGGTAAAGAAACAAACAAGGACGTGACGATGTGTTGCGCTGCATCATTATGCATGCAAGTATACATTCAACTGATTCAAGATAGAACATATAGAGATCTATTGACCAAGTCCAAAATCAAGAAAATTTAGTAATAGAGTGGATTATAACCTATCCCAAAGTCTCTTTTTCTACTAATCCACACATATTGTTACATAGACATATAGTGAAGCCTACCCGAGGTACCCAAATGGTGCACACTTATTCATCAAGAAAACAGCGCCTTTTCAAGCAAAATTTGATCTTCCTACTCTTAAGGTGTTATCTTTGACACATAAATATTTAAAGCTGAAGCAAACAAGTATACTAAAAACACGATTTAAAAAAATTTCACCTGATGAGAGGAGATAGAATGCTCACCTGGCTAGCTTCATGTACATCTGTAATTATAGGGAGGTCAAATGTTGTTTTGACCTTCTCAAGGATCTGAAATAAAACGGTGAAATAAAGAGGAATCAGTGATTTTAAGTTGAATGTCTTCTATATTGATAATAATACCGAGTTAATATTATGCAAGAGAAATTCTACTCTACAAAGAATTGACCATGATTTATGTATTCCCTAGTAACATTGCAGCTAAACTGTTAAAAGCTTTAGATGTATCAACACATGTCATCGAAGAACTGAAACAACACTGACTTGCAGTCTCGAACTCCGATGACACTAATAATTTCTTTGAACATGTAACAATATCTAGTAAGTTCTCTATACTTTGACCATAGCAACCAAAGTGATTCAAATATAAACTTAGCATGAGAACAAGATAACGACTAGAGGTCCACCTTTAAGCCTTCTTCCAAGCCAGGACCCCGGAATGATTTTGAGGACGTACGGTTGGCCTTGTCAAAGCTTGACTTGAAAACCAGTGGCAATCCAACTCTACAAGATTGAAAAACAAATTGTCTATCTTACCAAAATCCGAAAAAAAATACACAAAGATTTAAATCCAATCTTAATCCCATTTCGACAAAATGCGTAAATCACAAAGAGAAGGAGCATACTTTGTTGCAACACTCTTGATGTGCTTGGCCATTCGGAAAATGTGCTCCTCAGATTCAATCACATTGGGACCGGCTAACATAAAAAATGGTTCTGCTGCCTACTGGGATTGAAATAAGAGAAATTAAAGAACCATCGGAGCATAAACCATCAAATTTATATACCCTTTAACGTAAGAATTTAAAAAATCCCAACAAAATTAAACCTTGAGCTGGTTATATAGCACCACTGATGAATCCATATCTTCCCACTTAGCTCAAACAATACAACTGCAGCTACACATATCAGGATTCGCTTATAACACGTAAATCATAGACTACATCACTAAAAAATTGTTAATTTAATCAAAGTATTAACCCGAAATTTCAAGAACATTTGAGAATTCAGAATGTTGATAGTCATTCGAAGATTCGGAGGCAGTCTAAATTTTTTTCCGGGCATCCAAATAGAAGTTCAAACGAAATGTGAATGCAAATTCGAACCAAAATGTAGTTTATCTTCACAGATCTATCAAGGAAAGAAATCTACCTCTCTTCGATCGCAAAAACAGAGAGAGAGAGAGAAGAGAGTTGAGTGAGTGATGGCGTAGAAAGAAGCAGAGGCGAGATATTCTGTCACTGTCACTGAATCTGTCGGCCGTATGAGTGAAGGTGCGCGCCCGGCTGTGTCTATGTGAGGGCCCAAAAAAAATTGAAGGGCCGTGTCAGAGAATTGAAGGCCCAAGTCAGAAAATTGTCCGGAAATTTTTACTTGTAAATTAGTGGGTTTATTCTCATTCTCTTCTTCTTCTTCTTTTTCTTTGGTTTAATGAGGGCATTGTGAAGAATTTGTAGCTTCAGTTGTTAAGAGCGTATGAATATGTAATGTGTTGTTTTTTTTCCAGAGAGAGTGACTTCTATTGTTAGCTTCAATGCTATACAAATATAGGACTTGTTTGGAAGTGATTTTAAAATGATTGAAAACAACTTTAGTAAAAACATTTATAAGTTACAAAAGCACTTGGAGTTGAAATGCTTCTTGCAATTATGTGGTTATTGCAGAAACACATAAAGTGATTTTTCATGATTCACTTATATTTTTATTAAAAATTAGTTCCAAAAATATTTTCACCACAAACGCTTTTTGTGATTTTAAAATCACTTTCAAATGAGCTCATAATGCGTTATTTTCAGATAGAGCGCGTTATATTGTTAACTTCAACTCCCAAAAGACACTCTTTGCTTAAACACTTCACACATTCTTTAAAATTCACACGTGCACTAGTCACAACTATCTCACATAACTAAATTGCCCTTTAGTAAATAGGGAAATCATTTATACGCACATCTATTTATTTACATTATTTAATTTTATATTGATTTATTCAATCCAAATGCTAGAAACACGTAGAGATGTGTCAAGGAAGAAAAATCGAGATGGGTGAGTAAAACCAACTCACAAGTGTATGAAGAGAATAAGTGTGTGGCGTAGTCGAACGACCATGTGATTTGGTGATTGCACCTAAGTATTTCTCACACCCCATGTGGCATAGCCGAATGACCAGTCACATGTGGCTGCACCTAAATATTTCTTACACCCCATGGGGCCTTTGTGTCCATCCCAAATGAGACGTAATCCTCTTCTTGATCCCAAAAAAATAACTGTCGCGACGAAATCATTAGCTGATATCCTTTTTAGATAAAAAAAAAATGAGACTTATCCGTGATTTATATTTTCGCTTCAAGTTTGTATGACTTGATCTTGTTGGTGTTCTAACATAATGAGCTCCAAAGTATTGATGAAGAAAAATGTACTTAATAACCCTACTCTTTTTAAATTCTTAAATGCTACCGTGACATTTTAAAGTAATAATGCAACATCATAAGAAAAAGTTATCTAAAATATCACGACGGGGCACAATTTTCTCCTTTCGGGTGAGATGGTGAAGAGTGAACTCCTTTATAAAGCTTTTACTAGTTAACTAGTTCTACTAGATATTTAAACAATGTCAGCATGGATGACGGAACATTATATAATATAGAAGAAAACTGAAGACATAAAATATGGACATTATTGAGTTGACTGACAAATATTAATGCACCGCTGCATTGTTGAAATTTTGCCAATGATTACAATAAATTTCTCTTCAGTCGTTTTTTTTTTATTTGTAAATCACAGTTTAATATATATATTATACTAACTCATTAAATTCACAAAACACGAAAAATTTATCATAACACATGTCGAACGGTCATTTATCTGGAAAAATAAATGTTTATACGTAACAAGTCTGAGTATCTTTGTCAACGAAAACAACAACGATACAACACAAAATGGAGTAATAAAGGATGAAATTGAACACTTCGAACTGTCCGTGAAATTATAAACATTTCGATTGGTTCTTGGAATCTCTGTGAAATAAAATCTTTCATTTCGCCCCAGGATCGCTTGCCTATTGAATGTACACCCCTTGGTGATCTTTCATCTTGGGACCGCATCATTTGGCCACGGACTTTGAAAAGCCAGGTGTTGTGCGATTTTCAATGGGCCCTTCTCCTCTCGATACTGCCAGGAGGGCTGCTGAAGCGATTTCTGAGTTTTTATCCATTTCCAAGGTCCTTCATGTCTCCTCCATAAACCGGGATATCCCCGCTGCTCCTCTGGTTCGTTGGCACGCTCCTCCTTTGTCGGTTGTAAAGGTATGCAGCCTGGTCGAGTGTGCCGCATCGTATGGGTCTTGGGGTGATCATTAGGGATTATCGGGGTCTCTTTTGGTGGGTGACTCTGGCTCCGGTGTGGCATCTTCTTCCCTGGATGCGGAAGCTCATGCTGCTATCTTTGCCATGAAGACGGCTTTGCAGAATAATTTCTCTCATGTGATTTTTGAACCTGATTCTGAGATCCTTGAAGTCTGGGTTTCCAGGCCCCCATCCGCTCTTGTGGATATCTTATCCATTGATGGTCTTCCCTGTCCTCCTTAGGGAGGCTAAGGGGCATTAGGTTACCTGGTTTTGGCGACTAGAGTTTCTTCTCCAAGTCTTCTTATCCTTTTCTAGGGTCCTTTTGCTCCCTTTTGTGGGTCCTTCTTGGGACTAAGCTTCTGTGCCTTGTCTCTTTTGTATGGTCTTGCTGTTTCAATGAAGTTGCTTCTGATAAAAAAAAAAAAAAAAGGATGAAAATAAACCGAACCTTGGGAATGGGGTTGCCTGCTGAGTCCTGACAACTGTTGGTATTCAAAGTTTACTAACTCAATACCAAAATATGTGGGTGATAAGTTTTCTAACTCTATCACACCTCTCACTTTCACTCTCAATAAAATTGGACAAAAGAAAGAGAGAGATGAAGCGGCAAGCTTCGGTGACAACAAACACTTTGATATATTAAAAAGAGTTTCAACTCGATTGCTGAAAATGGGAATGTTTTGAACGGACATGCACCTATCTCTATTATAGAGATTTTACAAGACTTACACATGCAAAACAAATTAAAAGGTGTTCAAAAAGTTTTTACATCCTTTTAACTTTAGACTTTTGCACACTTACACACATACATTTAAACTTTTACACACATCTTTAGACTTTCACGCACACCTTTAGACTTTTGTACACAATGTTAAATTTTCACACACACCCTTAAACTTTTGTACACACACACAACTTTCGGCCAGTACAGAAGCATTGACATCTAGCAGCACACAAACATTGTCACAAATTAATTAACTTTCTAATTATCATCCATATAAATGAATCAGGTACCAGTTTTGGACTTTAACCCATCCCGCCTAATGTTAGTGCTACATGCACATGCAACGTGTTTGCTTTATAAGTTATAAAAGGCAACATTTAGGTCAGTTGGTTAAGATAGTGTGTCTGCTTTGTCGCATTTAAGTTTAAATTCTTTTTCACGTAAAAAACAATGGCTTGGAATATCATCTTATTACCAAAAAAAACAAGATCCAAAAGGCAAAAACCCGAAAACCTTTCACTATATACTCTTTTCCCACCTTTCTTTCCCTCACCCTTTTCTCATACCTCGTTAAAACCATGTTCATTCTTCAGTTAGGTCAATCTTCCAACATGTTAAAGATAATCACAATCCTAATTATTCTATCTCCCGCTATAGTATTCGGAGACTGTACTTGCGAATCCGAGGACGCAGAACACAACCAAGAACATTCACTCAGGTATAAATTAGGCTCCATTGCCTCCATTCTTGTTGCTGGTTCTGTGGGGGTGAGTCTGCCATTGGCTAGGCAAGAAAATCCCAACTCTGATGCCTGAAAAAGACAACTTGACTTCACCCTGCATCAAAGAAAATCCATGGGGGAAGTTCCCCTTCACCGGTTTTGTAACTTTGTTACCATGTTATCTGCCACCGGAACACTGATGGTCGATTCACTGGAACACTGATGGTCGATTCATTGGCAACCGGGCACTCATTGTTGAAGGAATTTTGAATGCTGCTGCAGGGGGAATTTTGATTTACATGGCTCTTGTGGACGTACTAGCAGCAGATTTCATGAACCCTAGAATGCAAGGCAATTTGAAGATTCAGTTAGGAGCATACTCTGCGCTCCTTCTGGGGACTGGTTGTATGTCTCTCTTAGCCAAATGGGCTTGAAATCTGAGCAAAGCTTATAATTTGGCTTCTTCCCCCACCCCAGCGGGAGCAGGGAAGGAATTTTCTTCTTTCCCCTTGTTGATTTTTTGAACTGATTTCACGGACATGAAACATGTTCGGAGAGAAATAATCCTCAAAATTAAAGTCAGTAATTTGTATTAGCATCGGCCAAGATTCGATTCCCTCCAATATAACCCAAAAGGTCGGTCAGTAGCATTGGACAACTCGGCCTTTGCTTTGCAAAATCAACGATGAGTATTTCCTTCGTTCTTTGGGAGTCAAATGAGAGCACACTACTCTAAACCAAAACCACGAAACATAATATTGTATTCGTGTTCATATCGAATCCAAGCCAAACTGTCATCAGGTTTTGATTAAAGAATTCATCAAATCCTCCAGAGCTAACTTCGCATTTGCCATTCGAGGATGTATAATTATAAATGATGAATTCCAAAGAGAATTATAACTGAAGCACAGCAAGAATAGTTCCCGACTCACTGAATCTCCGTAGCACAACCCCAGTCCGTGTATATCAAACCGTTCGAAGCTTAATTGCGCCCACTGCATCATCAGATGATGCAGTGGGCGCAATTAAGCATCCACTTCCCACCAAAGCTCATCTCTGCAGGACTCAAACAAAAGGAAACAGTGCCCTATGCAAGGGCTACGAGGAGGAAGGGAGAGTCTCATGAATTCACACAAAAATTCAAACGTAAAAGAGAGAGAACAAAGAACTTGCTGAAACTTTTTAAGATTATGTACATCAGTGCCCTATACAAGAAAAATGGTTCTGCTGCCTGCTGGGATTGAAATAAGAGAAATTAAAGTACCATCGGAGCATAAACCATCCAAATTTATAACCCTTTAACGTAAGAATTTAAAAAATCCCAACAAAATTAAACCTTGAGCTGGTTATATAGCACCACTGATGAATCCATATCTTCCCACTTAGCTGAAACAATACAACTGCAGCTACACATACCAGGATTCACTTATAACACGTAAATCATAGACTACATTACTCAAAAATTGTTAATTTAATCAAAGTAGTAACCCGAAATTTCAAGAACATTTAAGAATTCAGAATGTTGATAGTCATTCGAAGATTCGGAGGCAGTCTAAATTTTTTTCCGAGCAACCAAACAGAAGTTTAAACGAAATGTGAATGCAAATTCGAACCAAAATGTAGTTTATCTTCACAGATCTATCAAGGAAAGAAATCTACCTCTCTTCGATCGCGAAAACAGAGAGAGAGAGAAGAGAGTTCAGTGAGTGATGGCGTAGAAAGAAGCAGAGGCGAGATATTCTGTCACTGTCACTGAAACTGTCGGCCGTATGAGTGAAGGTGCGCGCGCAGCTGTGTCTATATGAGGGCCCAAAAAAATTGAAGGCCCATGTCAGAGAATTGAAGGCCGAAGTCAGAAAATTGTCCCGGAAATTTTTACTTGTAAAGTAGCGGATTTATTCTCATCCTCCTCTTCTTCTTCTTTTTCTCTGGTTTAATGAGGGCATTGTGAAGAATTTTTAGCTTAAGTGGTTAAGAGCGTATGAATATGTAATGCGTTTTTTTTTCTTCAGAGAGAGTGACTTCTATTGTTAGCTTCAACGTTATACAAACATATGGCTCGTTTGGAAGTACATTTAAAATGATTGAAAACAATTTTAATAAAAACATTTATAAGTTCCAAAAGCACTTGGAGTTGAAATGCTTCTTGCAATTATGTGGTTATTGCAGGAAACACATAAAGTGATTTTCCGTGATTCACTTGTATTTTTACTAAAAATTAGTTCCAAAAATATTTTCACCACAAACACTTTTTGTGATTTTAAAATCACTTTCAAATGAACTCATAAGGCGTTACTTTCAGAGATAACGCGTTATAATGTTAGCCTCAACTTCCAAAGGACACTCTTTGCTGAAACACTTCACACATTCTTTAAAATTCACACGTGTACTAATCACAACTATCTCACATAACTAAATTGCCCTTTAGTAAATAGGGAAATCATTTATACGCACATCTATTTATTTACGTTATTTAATTTTATATTAATTTATTCAATCCAAATGCTAGAAATACGTAAAGATGTGTCAGGGTAGAAAAATCGAGAAGGGTGAGTAAAAACAACTCACAAAAGTATGAAGAGAATAAATGAGTGCACCTAATTATTTCTCACACCCCATGTGGCATAGCCAAATGACGAGTCACATGTAGGTGCTCCTAAATATTTCTTACACCCGATGGGGCCTTTGACACACTCCGACTCGAGAATTAGGGCGTGCTGGCCGTCACGTAAGCGTGACGTAACCATAAATGCAATGCGGAAACGATATGATAAGAGAATTACGAATGAATAAAAACCGAATATTAGCAGTACTATCCAAATGACATGCTAGAGAGAATTTAAGTGGGAAATACACACAACCAGAGCATAAGATTCTAAGTGCAGTCAAGTAGGGCAGTTACTAAATTACAACACTCGAATGTGAGTCCTACATTTGTGAAGTCTGTCAAAAATACCGAAGAAATCCTCGTGAGCCACCAAGCACCTCTAACTACAACTGGAGGGGCGTAAAACAAAGTTGAGTGGGTCAGTAAAACAATATTTTCGAAAATATCTCATTTATCAACATTTATAACCCCTCACTGTAAAACCTGTATACTTTCTCAGAAAATAACATATAAACATATGTATATCATCATAATCTCAAATCATTATTCAAAATCAGTATTCCGAAAGCATGCCATGCTATATGCATCAATAACATAATGAAGATGCGTAAATATATATCCGGTGAAATAATAAATCAACCGGAGACCCTGCAGTGGTCATGTACGGCTAATCATATAGCTCAATACCTATGCCTGCAAAAGAGTCGAAACCACAGAAGTGGTCTGTAAGACAGGACTTGGTGCAATAATACGCTCTAGTGCTAAACTCATCAAAACGGTCGTGCGAATAATCGCATGTCACCAACAAGTCGGAACCACAGAAATGGTCTGTACGACAGGACTTACACCTACTTGGATCCAAGGGAGCGTGCGATGCTGGAGGTGAATATCAATACAAGCACTAACACCGGTGGTGCAGGTTATGAGCTCTCAACATAATTCACATCATCAACACAATATAACTCACCTGATACTTACATGTGCGTCCACAACACCATTTCATACATATACATCATATATCAAATCATACATTTCATATCAATTCTATGCATGGCATTTTAAAACATACTTTCATTTAAATTCGATTTCTGGGAAAATCAGTAAGTATATAGGTATATAAAGAAAACAACTGCCTACTCACTGGTATGTCGAAGGGTCGTAACCCCCGCGTCACCCTTGATTGCGCTCGTCCTCGGGATAGGTCTCACCTATATGCGAAATAACTATAAAAATATTATTTATAGCACATAACCAATAATACGAAATAACTCCTCATACGATGCTCAAATGGGGTGTTTGAATATACCAACGTGATCTACACAACCTCACATCCCCAAATTTTTAGAAAAAATTTTGGACTACCCACACGCCGGCTAGGGCACAGCCCTCTCAGGCACCTTAACAGATTCCATAACGGCGTCAGGAATATTCCTCGAAATATTTCGTTAAAATCTAACGGTAACTGTTAAAGTTAACTAACGGCGTCAGCATATTCCATCCAATTTAACGGAATATACTGTCTTCTTCTCCGGCGACTCGCCGGTCGCCGGTGACGTCCCCGGTTTCTGGGGAAAATTTCCAACTATGGTTTCTCACTCATTTTTCGTCCATTTTTCATGAATTTGGTACCAAAATGAAGCTCTAAACATGTAGAACATATCCAAACAAGTTTCAAGGCTTGAAAACCACCAGAATTTACCTGAGGAAGCTCGATAGTTCGGCAAACTTTAAAAATCTTCTATCTCGGTCCTCCGACGTCCAAACTCTACCAACGAAGTACCCCGAGGCTCGTGAAGACCTCCTTAAGCTCACTGTGAGCTTGAAATTCCCTGAAACACAAGGTTTTACGTGTGCATGAACAATGCACATTTTCGGGGTTAGGGTTTCACGACGATTTCGAAGGTCTTAAGTTCCAAAAATGGTACCAACTAACTCAGGAGGTTGCAAGGATCAAGAAACTCACCTTTTTGACGTCGATATGTGAAGAAATGGACAAGTTCAAGCTACGTTCGTACGTGCACGGTGCACGGGAAGAAGAAAACCGAGAGGGGAGAGAGAGGAAGTCCACGGGAGAGAGAGAGGGTAGGTTTGAGTGTGTGTGGTCCTCCTAAGTTCCTAACCACATAAAAATAAACCAAAGTCTATGTTCCAAAATAATTTCCAAGAACTTAGGAGTATAAATTAATAACCAAATACAAATGTCACACATACCTTAGCAACCTTTAGGGCAATCCCGTCTTTTCACGTCCTCGATAAAAAGATTTCGGGACGGGCTGTGACAATTTACCCTCCTTATAGAATTTCATCCTCGAAATTCATACAACCAATTAAACCACTAATACTCATAGAACAACCTCGGATGCATCTCTCTCATTCGATCTTCGGTCTCCCAAGTAGCTTCTTCCACTGAGTGGTTCCTCCACAATACTTTCACCAAGCTCACTGTCTTATTCCTTAAAACCTTGTCTTTCCAATCCAAGATAGTCACTGGTTCCTCATCGTATGACAAATCGGGATTAATTTCCGAAGGTTAAGGAGGAATCACATAAGAAGGATCTGAAACATAATGCCGAAGCATCAAGACATGAAACACATTATGCACCTTGGATAACTCTGGGGGCAACTCCAACCTGTAGGCAACTTCACCAATCCTCTCAGTGATCACATAAGGTCCTATGTACCTAGGACTTAAACTTGCCTTTCTTTCCAAATTGTACCACACCTTTCCAAGGTGATAATTTCAAAAATACCAAGTCACCCACATTATACACCCGATTAGTGGCATGTCTATCCGCCAAGCTCTTTTGTTGATCTTGGGCCGTTTTCAGGTTAGACTTAATCACCTTAACATTCTGAGTAGCCTCCTCCACTATCTCAGGGCCCACCAAAGCTCGTTCACCTACCTCTGACCAACACAAAGGTGTACGGCAAGCTCTACCATAAAGTGCCTCAAAAGGTGACATACTAATACTCGAATGAAAACTATTATTGTGGGCAAATTCCATCAAGTCTAAGCGATCATGCCAAGAGTCACCAAACTGCAACACTGAAGATCTTAGCATATCTTCCAACGTCTGAATGGTCCTCTCTGATTGACCATCGGTTTGATGATGATAAGCAGTGTTGTAAAGCAATCTCGTACCAAGAGATTCTTGAAAAGCTACCCAAAACTTAGAAGTAAATCTTGGGTCTCGATCAGAAATAATATTCACTGGAACTCCATGATACTTCACAATCTTCTTAATAAATAAATTAGCCAATCTGTTCAGAGGATACTTTTCTCTTACTGGGATGAAGTGCGCTGACTTGGTAAGTTGATCAACGACCACCCAAACACCATCAAAACCATTCTGTGTACGTGAAAGCTTATACACAAAATCCATAGTGATATTTTCCCACTTCCACTGAGGAACAGGAAGCGGCTGCATCAACCCAAATGACTTTTTCCTTTCTGCGTTGACCTGTTGATAAACGATACACCTACTTAAATATTCTGCAATTTCCCTTTTCATACCCGGCCAATAATAAAATGGTCGAATGGTATGGTACATCTTAGTTCCTTCTGGATGCATGGCATAAGCCGAACAATGTGCTTCATCCAAAATTTCTTTCTTTACTTCCTCATTATTTGGCACATACATCCTATTCTCTTGCATATGCATACCGTCTGATTCCCTGATTCTGAAGTCTTTCTTCTTACCTCTCTCAACAGCCTCAATTATATCCTGAGATTCCTCATCATACACTTGAGCTTCACACACACGATCAACCAACATTGGTTTGACTTGGAAACTAGCAAGAAAAGCTTCCATTTGTTCTTCCATTTCTAACTTTACTCCAGTAGATCTCAAGTCTGCTAGAAGAAGGACACGACAAGCATACAAAGCATTAAGTCGGCCTTGAGGTTTCCTACTCAGTGCATGAGCTACTACATTTGCACGACCAGGATGATACTCAATCGTGCAGTCATAATCACTTAGTAACTCAATCCATCTTCGCTGACGAAGATTAAGATCATGCTGAGTAAAAAGATACTGAAGAGTCTTATGATCTGTGAAGATCTTACATTTCTCACCATAGAGATAATGCCTCCAAATCTTCAAAGCAAAGACAATAGCTGCCAACTCAAGGTCATGAGTAGAATAATTTCTTTCATGGATCTTTAATTGTCGAGAAGCATAGGCAATCACTCTATTATGCTGCATCAAAACACATCCCAAACCATTCAATGAAGCATCATTGTAAATCTCAAAGTTACCACTATCATCAGGAAGTACCAATACAGATGCATGAGTGAGACAATATTTCAACCGTTGGAAACTTTGCTCACAATTATCCCACTCGAACTTAACATCCTTCATGGTTAACCTCATTAGTGGTAAAGCAATCATAGACAAATCTTGGACGAACCGTCGATAATAACCTGCTAAACCAAGGAAACTCCGTACCTCAGTGACGGTTCGTGGTTGCTCCCAATTCTCTACTGCTGCTATCTTTTGAGGGTCTACTTGAATTCCTTGTGCCGATACCACATGTCCCAAAAATGCCACTTGACACAACCAGAACTGGCATTTACTAAACTTGGCATACAACCGATGTTCCCTTAATTTCTGTAATACCAAATGAAGATGTCGAATATGATCTGC
Organism: Heteromeles arbutifolia; assembly: GCA_024362995.1. NCBI lineage: Eukaryota > Viridiplantae > Streptophyta > Magnoliopsida > Rosales > Rosaceae > Heteromeles > Heteromeles arbutifolia. The sequence goes on along the minus strand of JANCRC010000002.1, from coordinate 9,219,284 downwards.
TTTCGACTTAGAGTATACCAGAATATCATCAATGAAAACAATGACAAAAATATCAAGATATTGCTGGAATACTTCATTCATCAACCTCATGAAAGCTGCAGGTGCGTTAGTCAATCCAAACGGCATCACCAAAAACTCATAATGTCCATAACAGATCCTAAAAGCTGTTTTAGGGACATCCTCATCTTTGATCTTCAACTTATAGTAGCCAGATCTCAAATCAATCTTAGAGAACACACGTGCACCTTTAAGCTGATCAAACAAATCATCTATACGAGGCAATGGATAACGGTTTTTAATCGTTACCCGATTCAGTTGCCTGTAATCAATACATAATCTCAAAGTTCCATCTTTCTTTCTCACAAACAATATTGGGGCTCCCCAAGGTGAAGTACTAGGTTGAATGAAACCTTTATCAGTTAATTCCTGCAACTGAATTTTCAACTCTCTCAATTCAGCCGGAGCCATCCTATAAGGAGTCAAAGATATAGGGTCCGTACCTGGAAGCAAATCAATAGAAAACTCCACATCTCTGTCTGGCGGCAATCTAGGTGGATTGTCCGGAAATACATCAGGATAATGCCTGACTACTCCAACTTCCTCCACACTACTAGAAGCAATATCATTTAACACCACATGTGCTAAGTATCCTTGACAACCTTTCGATAACAACTTTTTTGCTCTTATGGCAGAAATAACATCATGCCTCACCCCACTTCTTTCACCACAAACATAACCTCAGGTAGTTTAGGACGATGAAAAGTGACTGATTTCCCGTAACAATCTATATGGGCATGATTATAATGCAACCAATCTGCCCCTAAAATCACATCAAAATCCACAATATCTAACGGGATAAGATTAGCTGGCATAGCTACATCATCTACCATCACTGGACATCCTGGATAAACACTATCAACATGACATCTGTCCCCTCTAGGCATAGCAAACTTTAAATCAAATCCTACAGGTGTAGGATGAGGTTGTGTCATTTAAGCAAATGTATGAGAAATCACAGAGTGTGTAGCACCACAATCAATCAAAACTCTAGCAAAATGACCAAGGATGTTTAACGTACCCATAATCAAGTCCGGATGGTTCTGAGCATCTTGCAGTGAGATGTTGTTAACACGTCCCTGGGTTTGCCGTCGTCCTCCACGACCTCTATTACCTTGATTACCTTGCCCCTGAGAACTACGTCCCTGTCTTGTCTGGCTAGACTGCCTAGACGGTCCTGCACTGCTAGCAACAACCTCTCCCTGCTGGGACTGACCTCCCTGATACCACTGAGATCAACTAGCTGACATAGAAGGACATGAAGTATAATCTCCAGGATTTTGGGAATACCCACTCTGAAAATAAGGATACTGGGAATACTGATACTGCCCTGAAGCATAGGGAGTAGTATCACCTTGGTAGTGGTAAGCAGCACCACCCTGACTCGTCTAACCATAATTGCTTGATCCGAGGTTCTGCTGGATCGGCGCTGGAGGTGGCATAACAGATTGTTGAGGCCTTTGCTGACTCTAAGGACATTGTGCATCTCTATGTCCTATCTGTCCACATGTGTAGCAAGCACCGCTACCTCTCTTGCACTCCCTATAATGCCTAGAATTACAACGGCTGCATAACGGATGACCTGAACCACCAGAACCACCGAAGTCTCTTTGCCTCTGGAACCTGGGTCCACCAGTAAATCTTCCACCTCTCCTCGAGCCTGTGGCACCAAATCCTCCACTAGAAGAACTCGAGCTCGCTCCACTTTTCTTAAAATTCTGTGTCTTACGGGGTCCCTGAGTTGAAACACCTTTACCCCTGTTATCTCTTCTCTGATTACCACTATTTTTATTTTCCTCTTCCTCACTTTCACTAGGAAGATTTTCGGAGTCCTCAATCCGAACCAAGATCTCAGAAAACTCATGATAATTAGTGCAAGGAATCGCACTAGCAAACGTCCGCCATTTCTTCTTGGTTCCCAACTTAAAGCGACGAAGCATTTCCACCTGATTAATAGCCACTTTTGGATCATAGCGAGATAAGTCTGTAAACTTCCTATAATACTCACCTGCTGACATTTTCCTTTGCTTTAGTTGAGTGAACTCTTGCTTCTTACGATCAATGTACTCCAGAGGAATGAATCTTTTCTTAAATATCTCTTTAAATGTTCCCTAATCATCTGCTGCTTCAGGTGTCAAAAATTTAGACTCATTTTCCCACCAACTTCCAGGTTCTCTTCCTAGAAACCAAGTAGTCGTCTCGACCCATCTACTAGCAGGAAGATTCCTCTGACTCTGCAGTACCTGATAGGTCTTCTCAACACAATCTAACCACTTTTATGCCCCTTCATGACCCTCATTACCAATGAAGTGGTCCAATTTCAGATTATAAACAGTCTCCAGGGGTGTTCTTTGAGGAGGACGGAATGAAGTCTGAAAAGCATGGGCTATTGCTTCCCCTAACTGAGCTATATCAGGGAAACTGGGCTCAGAAGAAGGACGTGGATCCCTACGAGGCGGCATAGTTCTGACAGAAGACACCAATGATAATTAGAAAATTCACAATTTATACAGGACTGCAAACCTAAGCTCTGATATTAAACTGACACATCCTGACCCGAGAATCAGGGCGTGCTGGCCGTCACGTAAACGTGACGTAACCATAAATGCAATGCGGAAACGATAAGATAAGAGAATTACGAATGAATAAAAACCGAATACTAGCAGTACTATCCAAATGACATGCTAGAGAGAATTTAAGTGCGAAATACACACAACCAGAGCATAAGATTCTAAGTGCAGTCAAGTAGGACAGTTACTAAATTACAACACCCGAATGTGAGTCCTACATTTGTGAAGTCTGTCAGAAATACCGAAGAAATCCTCGTGAGCCACCAAGCACCTCTAACTACAACCTGGAGGGGTGTAAAACAAAGTTGAGTGGGTCAATAAAACAATATTTTCAAAAATATCTCATTTATCAACATTTATAACCCCTCACTGTAAAACCTGTATACTTTCCCAGAAAATAACATATAAACATATGTATATCATCATAATCTCAAATCATTATTCAAAATCAGTATTTTGAAAGCATGCCATGCTATATGCATCAATAACATAATGAAGATGCGTAAATATATATCCGGTGAAATAATAAATCAACCGGAGACCCAGCAGTGGTCCTGTACGGCTAATCATATAGCTCAATACCTATGCCTGCACACGAGTAGGAACCACAGAAGTGGTCTGTACGACAGGACTTGGTGCAATAATACACTCTAGTGCTAAACTCATCAAAACGGTCGTGCGAATAATCGCATGTCACCTATGAGTCGGAACCACAGAAGTGGTATGTACGACAGGACTTACACCTACTTGGATCCAAGGAAGGTGAATATCAATACAAGCACTAACACTGGTGGTGTAGGTTATGAGCTCTCAACATAATTCACATTATCAACACAATATAACTCACCTGATACTTACCTGTGCGTCCACAGCACCATTTCATACATATGCATCATATATCAAATCATACATTTCATATCAATTCTATGCATGGCATTTTAAAACATACTTTCATTTAAATTCGATTTCTAGGAAAATCAGTAAGTATATAGGTATATAAAGAAAATAACTACCCACTCACTGGTATGTCGAAGGGTCGTAACCCCCACGTCGCCCTTGATTGCGCTCGTCCTCGGGATAGGTCTTACCTATATGCGAAATAACTATAAAAACATTATTTATAGCACATAACCAATAATACGAAATAACTCCTCATACGATGCTCAAATGGGGTGTTTGAATATACCAACGTGATCTACACAACCTCACGAACATCCCCAAATTTTCAGAAAAATTTTTCGACTACCCACGCGCTAGCTAGGGCACGGCCCTACGCGCGGCCCACGCGCATGCACCCTAACAGATTCCATAACAGCGTCAGAAATATTCCATTAAAATCTAACGGTAACTGTTAAAGTTAACTAACGGCGTCAGCATATTCCGTCTAATTTAACGGAATATACTGTCTTCTTCTCTGGCGACTCGCCGGTCGCCGGTTTCTGGGGAAAATTTCCAACTATAGTTTCTCACTCATTTTTCGTCCATTTTTCATGAATTTGGTACCAAAATGAAGCTCTAAACATGTAGAACACATCCAAACAATTTCAAGGCTTGAAAACCACCAGAATTTACCTGAGGAAGCTCGATAGTTCGGCAAACTTTAAAAATCTTCGATCTCGGTCCTCCGACGTCCAAACTCTACCAACGAAGTACCCCGAGGCTCGTGAGGACCTCCTTAAGCTCACTGTGAGCTTGAAATTCCTTGAAACACAAGGTTTTACGTGTGCATGAACAGTGCACATTTTCGGGGTTAGGGTTTCACGACGATTCCGAGGGTCTTAAGTTCCAAAAATGGTACCAACTAACTCAGGAGGTTGCAAGGATCAAGAAACTCACCTTTTTGACGTCGATCTGTGAAGAAATGGACAAGTTCAAGCTTTGTCCGTACGTGCACAGTGCACGGGAAGAAGAAAACCGAGAGGGGAGAGAGAGATGGTAGGTTTGAGTGTGTGTAGTCCTCCTAAGTTCCTAACCACATAAAAATAAACCAAAGTCTAAGTTCCAAAATAATTTCCAAAAACTTAGGAGTATAACTTAATAACCAAATACAAATGTCACACACACCTTAGCAACCTTTAGGGCAATCCCGTCTTTTCACGTCCTCGATAAAAAGATTTCGGGACGGGCTGTGACAGTTTTTGTGTCCATCCCAAATGAGACCTAATCCTCTTCTCGATTAAAAAAAAAATGACTATCGCGACGAAACCATCAGCTGATATCCTTTTTAAATAAAAAAAATGAGGCTTATCCGTTACAAGTGATTTATATCTTCGCTTCAAGTTTGTATGACTTGATCTTGTTGGTGTACTGACATAATGAGCTCCAAACTATTGATGAAGAAAAATGGCATGAAATGTACTTAATAACCCGACTCTTTTTACATTTTTAAATGTTACCGTGACATTTTAAAAGCAATAATGCAACATCATAAGAAAAAGTTATCCAGAATATCACGACGGGGCACAATTTTCTCTTTTCGGGTGAGATGTTGAAGAGTGAACTCCTTTATAAAGCTTTTACTAGTTAACTAGTTCTACTAGATATTTAAACAATCCATGCAGCTGCATGCAAGATGTCAGCATGGATAACGGAACATTATATAATATAGAAGAAAAACTGAAGACATAAAATATGGACACTCTTGAGTTGACTGACAAATATTAATGCACCGCTGCATTGTTCAAATTTTGCAAATGATTACAACAAATTTCTAGACTCCTCAGTCGTTTTTCTTCATCGGTAAATCACAGTTTGATATATATATATATATATATATATATATATATATATATATATATATATTACAGTAATTCATTAAATTCACAAAAGTCGAAAAATTTATCATGATACGTGTCGAACGGTCATTTTGTTTGAAGAAATGAATGTTTATACGTAAGAAGTTGAGAGTACCTTTGTCAACGAAAACAACAAAGATACAACACAAAATGGAGTAATAAGGGATGAAATTGAACACTTCGAACTGTCCGTGAAATTATAAACACTTCGACTGGTTCTTGGAATCTCGGTGAAATTGAATCTTTCATTTCGCAGAGTTTAAAAGCGATGTGTCCGGAAGTCTGGGTTTCCAGATCCCCATCCGTTCTTGTGCATACCTTATCCATTGATGGTCTTTCCTGTCCTCCTTAGGGAGGCTAAGGGGCATTAGGTTCCCTGGTTTTGGCGACTAGAGTTTCTTCTCCAAGTCTTCTCATCCTTTTCTAGGTTCCTGTTGCTCCCCCTTGTTGGTCCTTTTGGGACTAAGCTTCTGTGCCTTATCTCTTTTGTTTGGTCTTGCTGTTTCAATGAAGTTGTTCTGATCCAAAAAAAATAAAAAAATAAACAGATGAAAATAAACAGGACCTTGGGGATGGGGTTGCCTGCTGAGTCCTGACAACTGTTGGTATTCAAAGTTTACTAACTCAATACCAAAAATATGTGGGTGATAAGTTTTCTAACTCCATCACACCTCTCACTTTCACTCTCAATACAATTGGACAAAAGAAAGAGAGAGATGAAACAGCAAGCTTCGGTGACAACAAACATTATGATATATTAAAAGAGTTTCAACTCATTGCTGAAAATGGGAATGTTTTGAACGGACATGCACCTATCTCTATTATAGAGACTTTACAAGACTAACACATGCAAAACAAATTGAAGGTGTTCAAAAAGTTTTTACATCTTTTAGGGTTTAGGGTTACTTTTGCACACTTACACACATACATTTAAACTTTTACACACACCTTTAGACTTTTACACACACATTTAGGCTTTTATACACACACCTTTAGACTTTCACATACACCCTTAAACTTGACATCTAGGAGCACACAAACATTGACATCATGTTTTTATTCCAACTTCCAACAACAACTTCAAATAATGCTCACAAATTAATTAACTTTCTAATTATCATCCATATAAATGAATCAACTGGCAGTTTTGGACTTTAACCCATCCAGCCTAATGTTAGTGCTACATGCACATGCAACCTATTTGCTTTATAAGTTTTAAAAGTCAACATACGTGAGTTAGATCAGTTGGTTAAGACAGTGTGTCTGCTCTGTCACACTTAACACACTTAAGTTTAAATTCTCTTAAAAAACAATAGCTTGGAATATCTTCTTATTACCAAAAAAAAAAAGATCCAAAAGGCAAAAACCCCAAAACCTTTCTCTATGTACTCTTTTCCCACCCTTCTTTCCCTCACCCTTTTCTCATACCTCAAAGTTAAAACCATGTTCATTCTTCGTTAGGTCAATCTTCCAACATGTTAAAGATAATCACAATCCTAATTATTCTATCTCCCGCTATAGTATTCGGAGACTGTACGTGCGAATCCGAGGACGCAGAACACAATCAAGAAGATGCACTCAGGTATAAATTAGGCTCCATTGCCTCCATTCTTGTTGCTGGTTCTGAGCGGGTGAGTCTGCCATTGGCTAGGCAAGAAAATCCCAACTCTGATGCCCGAAAAAGACATCTTCTTCCTCATCAAGGCCTTCGCTGCAGGCGTCATTCTACCAATTGGGTTCGTTCACATACTCCCAGATGCATTTGACAACTTGACTTCACCCTGTATCAAAGAAAATCCATGGGGGAAGTTCCCTTTCACCGGTTTTGTTACCATGTTATCTGCCACTGGAACACTGATGGTCGATTCATTGGCAACCGGGTGGGTACTATCAGAGATCGAACGTAAAGTCCAACCAGGTCATGAACTAGAGAGCGGTGACGATGATCATGCAGGCAATGTACATGGTCACACACATTCCACACAGGGCCATGCTCATAGCTCCGAAGAATTGAGATCATCGGAACTAATCAGGCACCGTGTCATTTCACAAGTAAGAACTGTATCGAAGAAAAACATCTTATTTAAGGATGACAATCTGAAGTTCTACATTGTTACGTAGATCGTTTTCTGGATTTTAACTTCCATGGTTATCTTGTAGGTGTTGGAGCTGGGGATCCTAGTGCATTCAGTTATATCGGAATATCATTGGGTGCTTCCCCAAGTCCTGAAACAATAAAGCCTCTCATGGTTGCTTTGTCTTTCCATCAATTCTTTGAAGGCATGGGACTTGGTGGCTGCATCTCCTAAGGTAAAGCCTCAAACAATAAAGCCTCCTAAGGCGAAATTCAAGTCTCGGTCTGCAGCGATCATGGCGACATCTTTCTCCCTCACAACGCCGGTAGGGATTGCAGTAGGTGTCAGAATATCAACCATTTACAACGTGAACATCCGACTGCACTCATTGTTGAAGGAACTTTGAATGCTGCTGCAGCGGGAATTTTGATTTACATGGCTCTTGTGGACGTACTAGCAGCAGATTTCATGAACCCTAGAATGCAAGGCAATTTGAAGATTCAGTTAGGAGCATACTCTGCGCTCCTTCTGGGGACTGGTTGTATGTCTCTCTTAGCCAAATGGGCTTGAAATCTGAGCAAAGCTTATAATTTGGCTTCTTCCCCCACCCCAGCGGGAGCAGGGAAGGAATTTTCTTCTTTCCCCTTGTTGATTTTTTGAACTGATTTCACGGACATGAAACATGTTCGGAGAGAAATAATCCTCAAAATTAAAGTCAGTAATTTGTATTAGCATCGGCCAAGATTCGATTCCCTCCAATATAACCCAAAAGGTCGGTCAGTAGCATTGGACAACTCGGCCTTTGCTTTGCAAAATCAACGATGAGTATTTCCTTCGTTCTTTGGGAGTCAAATGAGAGCACACTACTCTAAACCAAAACCACGAAACATAATATTGTATTCGTGTTCATATCGAATCCAAGCCAAACTGTCATCAGGTTTTGATTAAAGAATTCATCAAATCCTCCAGAGCTAACTTCGCATTTGCCATTCGAGGATGTATAATTATAAATGATGAATTCCAAAGAGAATTATAACTGAAGCACAGCAAGAATAGTTCCCGACTCACTGAATCTCCGTAGCACAACCCCAGTCCGTGTATATCAAACCGTTCGAAGCTTAATTGCGCCCACTGCATCATCAGATGATGCAGTGGGCGCAATTAAGCATCCACTTCCCACCAAAGCTCATCTCTGCAGGACTCAAACAAAAGGAAACAGTGCCCTATGCAAGGGCTACGAGGAGGAAGGGAGAGTCTCATGAATTCACACAAAAGCTCATCTCTGTAAAAGACGCCTGAAAATGTACACAATCCAGCATCCACTTCCTACCAAAGCTCATCTCTGCAGGACTCAAACAAAAGGAAACAGTGCCCTATGCAAGGGCTAAGAGGAGGAAGGGAGAGTCCCATGAATTCACACAAAAATTCAAACGTAAAAGAGAAAGAACAAAGAACTTGCAGAAACTTTTTAAGATTATGTACATGTTTCTTTAATTTCAGAGAAAGGTCAAAAATCAACAACTTATACATTTCCATATAACAAATGCATAACCAAATTTCAAATATCCTCTGTGTTTACATTGCTTTCCTTGGCATGAGTATTTTGGGAGGGGCCAGACATCTTAATTCAGGTGCAGAACTAGGAAAAAGAGTGTTCATCTTGTGCATGAGGATATCGGACCTTGACGGAATCTCATTCAGAAGAAACTGTTGAACAATGGGTTTCTTAAACCACTCCATGACAGCATCTCCCGGTGCCCTCAGCACCACTTTGCTAACCTCGAATGGAGATTCCACCGAGTTCAATATCTGTGCAACCACTATCTTCAAAGTCGGTCCTGTGACCAATTTAATGCGTCTTGGGATGACACCATAATATAACATTCGTTTTCTGAACCTATGGAGAGTATGCACAACTGCTATCAGAGCAGCTCCAACTGATAAGTTCCTGACGTCCAGGGACCAAGCAATTTGCTGATCAAATACTATTGCCTTTGGGAAAAGCTTATTCTCGTAGGCAACTTTCCAAACACACCGGGCTCGATTTATCTGCCCCATAAGAACGAGGTAGTTGAGAAGAACATTAACAAAGTACTTAGCAGGTCCCTCTTCCAACTCATAATCAATACCTTGGAAAAATTCCCTCACAAAAGATAACACTGGTTGTTTCCTTTGTTCTGGGCCCGTGAAGAGTCCACACATAAAAGCATGTGCCTTGTGTCTTGTGGCACCAAGTATTGACATCAAATGCCTCTCATGCTCTTCTTCCTGGCATCTTACAAGATAGGCTAGAATGGATGTGTAAAGTATGAGGTCGACTTTTGCAGCAGAATTCACATACGTTTCTAAGAGAGGCTTTGCTGACTCATACAAACCACTCTTCATACATGACTCGAACAACTGTCTGATTATAAAATTATTTGTTCTAATCCCTGATGAGCCCATGAAGCGCAACCACCGCAAGGCTACATCAACAGAACCCTCCTTGATATACACCATCAAAACATCGCTAGCGCTCACATCAACAGAATAACCCATCGTCTTCATCTCAAGCAAAATCTTGGCAGCCACGTCCACAAGCTTCTTATTAGCCAAAAGCATCAAAAGGGATGTGTAAGTACTTAGACCTGGTCTTAAACCTACATTGGTCATTGAGTTATACAGCTTCATAGCAGAATCTACTTGTCCAGAGGCAGCATGCATTTCCAATAGACATGAATATGTCGAAGGAGTGGGTAGAAATCCAGCCTTCTCCATATCGGTAAAGGTAGACATTGCAATATCAAGTTTCCCTGATTTTGCATGGGATTCAACAATCATTGTGTATAAGCCAAAGTTAGGCCTAAAGCCCGCTTTCTTCATTTCATCCCAAAGTCTAAGGGCAGCATCTAATTTCCCAGCCTTTACATATGAATCAATCATAGAAACATACATGGGAGCAGATGGCCTGAAACCATAGCCCTGCATTTCCATGTATAACTTCATCGACGTGTCCAACCGCCCAGCTTTTCCCATTGAATCAACAAGCGATGCAAAGACATTAAAGCTGGGTTTAAAGTTCCTCTCTTTCATTTCTTGGAAGAGCTTGAATGCAGCATCAAGGCGGCCCGACTTCGCCAAGTTTGGTACCATCAACTCATAGGTTGATCCATCTAATGAACAGCTTGCAGCTTGCATGCTCTCATATATCTCAAATGCCTTATAAGGTAAACCCTTATTCAAAAACAGCAATATAAGAGAATTATACGTCTGAGTATCAACTTCGAAACCCGAATCTTGAATCTTCTTAAAGCAACAAAATGCCACCTCCATTTTATCTGCTTTAGCCAAGAACTGAATGACACGGTTATATGCACCAGATGACAAAACCCCACTACTACCTGAATCCTGCACCATCTCATCAAACAATGATTGGATTCCATCAAAGTCCTTGCTTTGGTTTAGGCCATCAAACAACACCACATAACACTCATCACTCGGCAAATACCATGGCTGCCTCTTAGCCCATCGAAACAAACTCAAAGCCCCGTCACCATCTTTAATAACCTTCAAGGCTTGAGTAATGTGAGTCATGTTTGGTACAAATTGGAGTTTGTCCAATTGGGTCTCCAATTCAGGCCCCCATTTCCACCTCTTCACAACCTCAACAATCTTCGCAATGGCAGAGGCATTCAACATCGGCTTTTTCAACCCGCCCACCATTACATGGTCATCGATCCCTGGCTCAACCGACCTTATACCTTTCCCTGTGTAAATAACACTCCCTGATTCATCCAAATACTCAATTTCCTCAGCCCACTCATCACTCTTCTTCCCAGAACAGTACTTTCTGATCAAACCAGGGCCTAAAGAAACCGGCTTTTCAACCAAATTCGTATCCGAAAAACCAGAGCTCCCCACAAAATTGGGTTTTGCCGGTACAGATAATTTATGTGAAATCGAATCGAAACCCGTTATAGAGCTCCATAACCTGAAACTTCCTCCATAACTATGGAGTTCATTTGCACACAGACTTGGGTACGGTGAATTGGAACTATGAAACGCAGAGCTGACTGTAGGGTTTTTGGTGAGTCTACAAATACTCATAGGGCAGAGCTTCCTCCTATAAAACATTGAGTTTTGGGTATGCAGAACTATGGTTTGGGGATAAAATTAGGGTTTATGGAGGTTGAATGCGTTACCTGATTGCTGGAAAGATGCCCTCTTTGCAGCGGAGCTTAAACCCTAACTTTCAACGTGCAGCTGCAGCAGACTGAAGTGTCAATGGGCAGGCATCGTAAAGGGTTTACCGTACTGTGCTGCAGATACCCGAAAGAAAGTGCCCCTTTTTAATTGCATTTTGCACCCTGTGATTTGGGATCGTTAACAATTGGTCCCCGTCTTTTTAAACTGACAAAATCAACCCTAAAGTTGCAAAATGTTACACTAGTGCCCCCTCGGTATTAAGTTGTAGCTACGATCCTTTGGTCTGGATGGAAATGGGTGAATGGTTTTACTTACATGAACGTTGGACTGGTGTATCTCGAAGATTAGAGTTTCTTCGAGGATAAAAGTTCTGATTTATTCTCTTTAGAACCTGTGTGAATTGTAAATGAGCTCAATGAGTATCACGTCAAAAAATAGTAGTTTACTTAATAATTAAATGAACCAAGATTTACAATAGTGTAACACTTTGTAACTTTAAGAGTGGTCATTGCCAATTTTTAACAGATTGAGATCAAATCGTTGGTGACTTTATGAGATGAACAAAATACGTATAAAAGTTGTATATGTGTAATAAACTAAATTAATTTAAAAATATAATTCATCTGAAAAATACATAAAAATATGTCTGTAATTTCATTGTTTTAAAAAATTAAGGCCATAATTACATATTTTATTTCTTTGCTCACACTGATCATTTTGGAAATAAGTAAATATCTGATTTATAGATATCATGTTTACCACAACAAGACTCATGTCTTCTGCAATTTGATCACATGTAAGAGTCTACTAATAGGCTTTGATACGAAGAACTCCAACCACAAAAACAAATATGCTCTTAATAACTTGAGCTACAAGTTAACCATTGATTGGTTAAGCTTTTGGATTTGGTACGAGGTTGGAATCAAAGCAGGCTAAAAAGAACATGGAGAGGAGTTTGCTTCTAAAATCTCAGGATTCTGATGAGGCTGCCTTTTGGTTCATGTTCTCGATCTACGAGTTCCCTTTTCCATGTTTAAGGAATAAGACATTGCCTTGATTAGTTTCTTAATTTGTCAGGAGAGGATTAGAGCACTAATCACCCTTCAATATTCCTTGGTGGGGACTGGGGACAAGGTGTTGAGAATAAACAATTGAAGCAATTTGTGTTAAAGGCATTTTATGTTTCATAATCAAACCTGCAAAATGTACTTTTATCCAAATATGTATAAACTATCTGAACAAAGCAAATCCGAGCTGGTATGCAAACAGAACAAAATTGATTGTAACAAGCATTCTTTTGATACAAAGTGATATTGGGGCCAGGAATTGAACACAAGAGCTCGAATGCAGAGTAAACACTTTTAATTGCTTAAGCTACGAAGCCTCACATTCTTAGACATTAAACATCCAATTCTTCATTTGAATAATGCATATCCACCTTGTACCTTGTACCTTGGTCTGGTTTTCCCCACTTAGAGAGAGAGAGAGAGAGAGAGAGAGAGAGAGAGAGAGAGCGCTTTGAGTAGAAAGGAAGCAACAGAAAAGGGCAGAAAAAACCACACTTTGATTTTTTTCCAAGATCAAGCAAGCATATATTCCAGTTTGCTGCATGCACAAAATAATATTAGTGAGGAGGCCACTTGGCTCCCGTTACCCCTTCTTTTGGACAATTCTAGGGAGCTCCAAGCCTGCTTCATCTGCCCCTTCGTTATATATGTAAAACCTTCTTCTCTGCATCCCTTCCTGCTTCCAGTCTTTGAGTTTTCTGGGAGTTGGAGCAAAAGGAGAAGACACGAAGAAGCAGCAGCAGCTTCGACCGGAGTTTTGCGTTCTGTTGCAAGTCATGGAAACAACTAGAAATCACACAAGATTTTTCATTCTTTTTCTCTATCTTACTGTGGCAACTATTTCCTTCACCCAATGTGGTAAGTCCCTCTTCCTTCAATGATTTATATGCTAAACCTTGCTTTCAGTGAAGCGTGGATGTATCATCTACCCCTTGTTATATCTCTCGTCACGTGACCAGGTCGTGTAATGAGAGATATAGTAAGAGGAGACGAATTTTAAGTTCGTTGACAAGTCTATATGTTTTGGCAGAGGCAATAAGATCAATGAGATTTTTAAAAGGCACTCTTCCAACTCCAACAAAGCACAGCAACTTGTTTCTTAGTGCTGCAAACAAATTGGACTTGATCAACCGCATTGATTTTCCATTGGAGGGATCAAAGGACATCCAACCCTACAGTGTGGATTCACCATTCACATTGCCACCTTATGATTCATTACCTCCAATTTCCTTGCCTGAAAATACACCTCCATACTATACAACTCCGCCCAATACCCCAGAAACTCCCCCTACAACTGTCCCAACACCTATTGTGTTATCACCACCAAGTATCCTTCCTATCCAAATCCCACCTCCAAGCCCAACAAGCATTCTCCCAGGCCCACCAGAATCCATCTCCACTCCTAATCTGCCCGGTACTGTCCCGAGCCCGACGGGCTTTATACCTACTCCCACTATCTACATCCCAAGCCCACCTTACTTCGAGCCCAGCCCCCCCGGTCTTGTTCCAAACCCACCTTCTTCTGTCCCGTCGCCTTTTGGGCTTCAACCAAGCCCGCCGGTTTTCCTACCTCCCATTGTGTTCCCTCCGCCCACTACGCCGCCGAGTCCAAGACGAGGCCCGAAAGCGGCTTTGTGGTGCGTGGCTAAGCCGTCTGTGCCCGATCCCATCATTCAAGAAGCTATGAATTATGCTTGTGGGTCGGTAGCGGATTGCGCTTCCATCCAGCCCAATGGGCCGTGTTTCAATCCAGACTCATTGTTGGCCCATGCCTCCTACGCCTTCAATAGTTACTGGCAAAGGACTAAGGTTACCGGTGGGACTTGTTCTTTTGGAGGAACTGCTATACTAGTTACTGTTGATCCAAGTAAGGGAGTACATATTTCAGTAACTTCACTAACACTAACTTCTTGTTTCGAAAACTGATTCGTTATTTTGTTGATGTCTTTACAGGCTACGATGGATGTCGATTTGAGTATTATTGAGATCAAAATAGACTCGATCACAATCATAATGCAAACTTCTTTTCTTTCTTTTCTTTTCAACTGATTGACACGAAAAGTACAAAATTTCGGTACATGTAAACTTAATCGGAACAGGAATTTTGTAATTAAAATGTAGATTACTTGTCGTTCAATCATGAATATAGATTTCAATAATTTTTTTATGTTATAGATTGTAGTGTTTTATCTTTTATGCAAACTTTGTTAGGTTCAAAGGCAATGACTCGACAGAACACTATCATGATAAATTTGCTTCTGCTAAATTGGCCTTCACGTAAATCAAAGGCTCACTTTTATGCCATTAATCTGTCAACCGTTAAAGTTGGAATAATAAAATAAATAAACTTTACGCAACGAAATAGTAATAAAAAAGAAAAAGTTCAACAAATAATATTTGACAAGGTGAAACCGAAACATATAAAATAAGATAATATCGGTTTAGTGGAGCATTTAGGAATCGTACCTCATGAGTTCTTAATGCATGATTCAAAACTTTGTTAGGTTCAAAAGGCAATGACCCGACAGAACAATATCATGATAAATTTGCTTTTGCTAAATTGCCCTTCACTTAAATTAAAGGCTCACTTTTATGCCATTAATTTGTCAACCATTAAAGTTGGAATAATAAAATAAATAAACTTTACGCAACGAAATAGTAATAAAAAAGAAAAGGTTCAACAAATAATATCAAGGTGAAATCGAAACATATGAAATAAGATAAAGTTGTTTAGTGGAGCATTTACAAATCGTACCTCATGAGTTCTTAATGCATGATTCAAAACTTTTTTAAGACGAAAAAAGTTTTATCAATGACGAAGAGCACTTAGCACGCTTGTTGATATTTGAGTATAACTTGTCGATTCCTATTTTCATTGGTTTATTATATTAACACCTCACAAATTGTTGAATAAACCCCACATACTTAATACACCCCACATTTGCTTTTTTACTTAAAAATTATCTTAATACACCCCACATACTTTCCCATAATACCCCCCCCCCCCACCCCACATTCTCAATATACACCTTATATTTTGTACATACACCTCACATTTCTCAAATCTTATAACATTAATTTTTAATTCTCAATATACACCTTATCAATATTAGTCTTATACTTTAATTGGCCATGAAAAGGTTAATGCTTCCACCAACTCATCAAATGATCTTGAAACATTTGGGATCTCCCAAAATCGTCCAGTGCCTTGCAAATCCTTGTCAGGTACTAAATTTAGAGGCTTTGGTGGGGATTTCAGTTTTGTTGATGGGCAATTACAAACATCCGTCTTTGAAATGGTAAATGTGTTCGGTGATGCAACAAGAAGAATTGGGTTTTGGACACCACAGAGTATACTTAGTGAGAAAATTGAAATCGAAAAACACTAGTGATCCTTATTCAACTTCTAAATCCAATGTTCTTTTTTTTTTGGAAACACTTCTAAATCCAATGTTGGACCTATTATATGGCCCGAAGATTCTGCCTCAGTTCCTAAGGGATGGGAGATCCCGACAAACGGCAAAAGATTGAGTGTAGGAGTTCCTGTGGAGAATGGCTGTCCCCAATTTGTAAAAGTAGTATATGACTCTAGCACTAATTCGACTCATGTTACTAGGTACGCAAGATTAATATAAACCCTAAAAGATGAATATGAATATAGAAGTTTAATACAGCAAACGCAAGATTAAATAATTATCGATGTCATCGAAATCACTAAAACAATGAAAAATATGAAGTCTTACCTCATGTGAAGTTTCCGAAATATCGATTTCGTGTTCTATTCGTCAAAAACAATTTTTCTCAATCAACATGTTTGTAGTCTCATTGGTTAGGGTTTTGTTCAACAATGGAGGATGAGAGGGGTTTGATAGTTGAGAAGATAAATAATACGCTAAAAGCGATTTGGGGTGTATTTAGAAAATTTTTTTTTTTTTTTAAAAGTCAAAATTATCATTGCATATTGAGGTAATAAGTTATTTAATATTAAATTTGAATGTGCGGTGCATTCAACATTTTGTGAGATGCTAATATAAAAAGCCTTTTCATTTTCCGATTAGACATTTCATCGAACACGTGATCGTTATCTTGCTTGTCTAGTAAGTATCAATACGTGTAGGTGTCATGCACCCGCCCACACCCAACCAATAAATTTGGACGTTTCCCTCCACATTTACCCACCTCACTCACTAGTCGCAAAAAGCCTGAACCCGCCGCCTTCCTCCCCCTCCATCGTAACCACCGCAATGTCCGCCTCAATCTTCGAAGACGGCTTCTCCTCCGACCGCCTCTTCAACCAGGGCTACTCCTACACCTACGATGACGTCATCTTCCTCCCTCACTATATCGACTTCCCCACCGACTCCGTCCATCTAGCCTCCAACCTCAGCCGCCGCGTCCCTCTCTCGATCCCCTGCGTCTCGTCCCCGATGGACACCGTCACGGAGTCCCACATGGCCATCTCCATGGCCGCACTCGGCGGCATCGGTATCATCCACTCCAACTCGACGTCGTCCGAGCAAGCCCACATGGTCCGGTCCGTCAAGTCCCGCCGGGTCCCGCTTCTTTCCAATCCCGTATTCAAATCCCCAAGCGATCGAATCCAATCCGACGACGTTTTCGACGCTGCCAATCCCTACGTCCTGGTTACCGAGAGTGGTAGCCCCAGTTCGAAGCTTTTGGGGTACGTGGCTGGTAAGGATTGGGTGAAGTTGGGGGACAAGGAGGTGAAGATATACGATTACATGGTGAACTGTACCGACTTCACGGTGCCGTGGAGTTACGATTTGGGGGCGATTGGGGAGTACATGGAGCAGAAAAAGCGAGATGTGGTGGCGACTGTGCGGGACAATGAGGTTGTGGATGTGGTGGCGAAGGAGGAGGTGGAGAGGATTAAAGGGTACCCCAAATTGGGGGTTGGGACGGTGGGGCCCGACGGGACATGGCGTGTCGGGGCGGCGATCGGGACTAGGGAGTCGGATAAGGAGAGATTGGAGGAGTTGGTGAAGGCAGGGATTGATGTAGTGGTGTTGGATAGCTCTCAGGGGAACTCCATTTATCAGATTGAGATGATAAAGTATGTAAAGAAAATGTACTCGAATTTGGATGTAGTTGGCGGGAATGTGGTGACGGTGAGTCAGGCGCAGAATTTAATTCTGGCTGGTGTTGATGGGTTGAGGGTTGGAATGGGATCTGGCTCAATTTGTACCACTCAAGAGGTCTGCGCGGTCGGCCGCGGACAGGTATAAAGATGCCTTCTTTTTATTTACTTGTTTGTTTTTGTGATTGATGCTTTAGGTTGTGTTGTCATTGGTGGTGTCTAAGTTAAGGCTTGTTAGAATGTGGACAGTGTTGAAAGTTATGATATTTGTAGTGATTGGTTAAATTGCTTAAATTCTTAGTGGATGATAAATGTTTGAGTAAGGATTTGTTTAATCAATGACATTGTACCTACTGAACAATCATTGTTTGATGGGTGCTTTACTCTCTTGTTATCAGATACTTGGAAACATAGAACTTAGAAAACAAAGGTTTTGACTTTACCTTCTGGTATCAACAACCATGTAGTCGATTAACATGGTGTAATTTGTATTAATACATTTCAAAACTTTTTGAATAATTTATTGACAATGGTTTGCTGATAGCTATACCATTTTACAAAGTTGTTTTGATTTTGGTGATATGTATCAGGCAACTGCTGTTTACAAGGTTGCATCTATCGCTTCACAAAGTGGTGTGCCTGTGATTGCTGATGGTGGAATTTCCAATTCTGGACACATTGTGAAGGCCTTGGTCCTAGGGGCTTCTACTGTCATGATGGGAAGCTTCTTAGCTGGGAGCACTGAGGCTCCGGGGGCCTTTGTGTATCAGGTATGTCTGGGATATACTCATGTTTTTATTGCTAGAACAGAGATACTGCTCATACCATCAGATATAAAATTTACTTTCACACTTCTTCTCTCTTGTTTGAGTGTTTACTTCATTATTTCTTTTCTAGTACTTTTATGACTTTTTGAGTGGTTTAAGGAGTTTATTAGGCAGATTTACGAATACTGAATTACAGCTCTGTTTGGTAAAGAAACATACCTAGAAGATGTGTGTTTCTAAGTTTGTTAGACATCCTGAATTATTTCTCATCCTTTTTGGACTGCATCAATATTGTTCGACATATCAGTTATACTTCATTGATGTGTTATGGTTTGCTATCAATCTTTAATGCTTTTACATCATTAAGAATGCCATTTGTTTGTTTGTATGGACTCTCTCCCTGATGACCAGAACTTAATAAGTTTGAAGCCTACATACAGTCAGGGGTTTTGGACTCCTTTGGGTTAGCCCAAGTGGTGAGAGTAAGTGACAAAATGAGTTAGGATTAGGCTTGGTAAGGGTCCGGTTCCCTGAAACTGTGATTGGATTTTTCATGGATGCATGTCCAAGCTAAACTTATGGGGTCCTGTATTGGACATAGTATTTCATTTCTGTGTGTTTCTTTTTTAAAGGTTATCATCTTGTTAACCAATTGATTAAATTTTCTTAATTTTGAACTAAAAGCAAAAGTTATATGTGTGTGTCTCTGTGTATTGTGCATAATTGCACTGGATTTTCAGCATACTCATCTTTTACAAGCAACATACTGTTTGTTATTTCTGTGTCATTGTTGATTAGCTTTCAGCATGCTTAACCTGTACTAAGGAAACATGTGATATAGTGATTTCATGTTTTCTATTAGAATGGTCGCCGAGTCAAAAAATATCGAGGCATGGGATCTCTTGAAGCAATGACAAAAGGGAGTGATCAGAGGTACTTGGGGGATACAGCTAAACTGAAAATTGCACAGGGGGTGGTTGGGGCAGTTGCAGACAAAGGTTCTGTTTTGAAGTTCATACCATACACAATGCAAGCTGTAAAACAAGGTTTCCAAGATCTTGGTGCTTCTTCACTGCAGTCTGCTCATGACCTCTTAAAATCAAGCATTTTAAGGCTTGAGGTAAGTAGACCATTTTGCATACGTTGTTGTGTTATTTGTTGTGTCATCATTATTAAGGATGTAATTTTAGTTCTATGCTTTAAATGAGATCTGATTTTGTAGCCAATACTTCTTTTGCTATCTTACTCTGTCGTGGTCCGTTCCATTTTCTGTTGTATTCTAGCTCGTCACTCTCAAGTTAAACTAACAAAACAAGTGGGGCAGAAATCTGTTAATCTTTTGTATTGGTATTGGTTGTCAGTGTGTCACTCATATACAGACACTTATTTACTTATAGAGAAGAAGCCTGTACCTCTCAGGGTCTTCCCTAATGTTATGATGGTCGTATCAAGAACTGATATGGTTTCTCAATCAGTTGACGATGTATTTACTATACATGCAGGTAAGAACAGGAGCAGCACAAGTAGAAGGTGGAGTTCATGGTCTGGTTTCGTACGAGAAGAAATCGTTTTGATGGTTATATCTTTTCAGCTTTTCTCATTCCTGCTGGTGACTGCTGTATCGGGGAATTGGGAACTCTACCGGCTTTTCCATTCTGCTACCAATATCACCAATTTAGCATGAGTAAAAAGGATCGAGCCTGTCAAACTGCTACGGGGTTTTGCAAGAGTCTTGCTGAGCAGCGAAAGTTTTCTTCTCAAACGGTTTGCGGGGTCTTTGTTGGTTGCCAAGAGAGCTTCCATATCTGCCTGCATTTGTTTGACTCCGCACTTTAAGTGGGACATAGGACTAGTTATAATTTGTCTGCGTTATGTTTGTTGCTAATTTAATGATCAACGAAACTAAACAACTTTCCGTTAGGCGTTATTATGAAATAATGCGGTTTCAATTGTTGACTTTTTTTCTCTCCACTTTTGATAAAGATTTGTGTCATTTAGTACTACGGTTTAGTAATATTCCTTTTTACTTATAAGTGAGAGGTCTTAAGTTCGATTCTCGTTAAAGAAGAAGTTGAACCACATTATTGCTAGTCCATTGTGAGCCTAAACTTACCCATCTTCCTTAGTGTAAATAATATCGTTTATTAAAAAAAAAAAAAGATATGTACCTTTCCGTGACCAAAAATAATAGGGGGAGAGAAGCAAAGACAGCTACTGAAAACTTGATGTTACAAAAAGAGACCGTTTTCTAAAAAATTGACTCACTCTTTTTCTTCTTAGGAGAGTTTTTCTGAGCGGCTGTGGGCTGCGGGATTCCTTGTTGCGCGAGGCTTGATTATTAACGGAAAGAGACGTGGTTGTCTGAATGTTCTCTCAAGCCTTGGGCTGCGTAGTGGACAAGGGCTAAAGAGCTTACAGGCGATTGTTCGTGTTACTGGAGCAAGCAATGGAGGATATAACGTCCCAGTTTTCAGCACAACTTGCTCTTACTAGTGAAGAGCAACAGGTGATTGTCGTGGATAAAAAGGTGGTCTGCTGTTAAAAACTTCTAAAGTATTCTTGGTGGGCAAGATTTTGACGAGAAAATCCGTGAATAAGCAGCGTTTTAAGAAGCAAATTCATCATTTGTGGCGGCCGAAGGCTAAGGTTACGATTGTGGAATTGGAAAACGATCTTTTTTCCTTTGGTTTTGACAGTGTGCGGGATAGAACCACGGCGCTCAGAGGAGGTCCATGGCTATTTGACGGCTGCTTATTAATTATTGGGGTGGGCCGATGAACTCACCTACCCTTCCAGAATCCCATTGCGGCTGCAGGAGTTCTGGGTACAAATTAAAGGGCTACCGTTAACCTGTATGACTAGACAGATTGGTCAGTTTGTCGGGAACCAGCTTGGGGAATATGCACTGACGGATCAAAGTAGGAAGAGCACTCTGAATGGCAGTATTCTTAGGATTCGTATAGCGATCGATATTACGAAACCCCTTGGACGAAGCATATTGATTAAGTTAGAAGAAAATGTTGTGGAGGTAGCAGTTCGGTATGAGAAACTTGTTTTTTTGTGTGGTTTGGTTGATCATTTGGAAGATCAATGCGAACGTTTCAAGGGAAGGAACGATGACGATCTCTCTAAAGCATATGGCCGTTGGTTTCAGGATGATGTTCTTACAGCCGACTATAGAAAACCAAATGGAAAGAGATTTGGATTCGGACCTTCCCCGAGTTGGGTAATGAAGGCTCCTTTGCATGTTGGTGCCGAGATGTCGGAGACTCAGTTTGTGGGGCACCGGCGACGGGGAGAGCCGACGGTTGATTCGAATTTGGCCGACGACGACGAAGTTAATGATGATCTCGATATGGAAAGGGAAGCCAGCATCGCAAGGCCTGATCCGCCGGATCTAAACGAGGATGCACATTCGGAAGAGACAATGGTCAACTCTCTGGCGTTGATCCGGATCAAACCCTCCCAATCAACATGCCCAATTCAGGGAATAATATTAACACACAATCCAGCTCAGCATAATATTTTTCTGTTTGTTTTGTGTAACTAATAGTTACACTTGATTAGGTGCTAATCATTATTGACAGATGTATATATACTCAATTGTAAACATTCTTTCATTCAATGAAAACAGATCAATTCATAACTCTCATATGGTATCAATTGTCTTTTGCTTAACCACCTCTTCGCGATCCTCACCAACTTCCTACAATTTGTAACTTCACCGACCTACGAATCTGAATCGTTTTTCTTTGATTCTTGATCGATTCTCTTCGATTCTTGATTGCTGATCTTTGTTCTTCTTGATCTTTGATCTTTGCTTCTCTCTGATTCTCCGTTGACGTCTTCTAGTGTTGACCGGCTCAATCAATGAATATTGTACTTTGTTTCAAAAAAAGAGAGACCATTTTCTCTTTATTAACCTGTAATTTATTAAATACATAGAAGACTATAAAAATGGGAGGAGCATGTAGAAGAGAAAATATATAGAAGATTATAAATAGGGGAGGAGGATGTGGAAGAGAAAAGTGATTGCGGAAATCACCTCTTAATAATTAACTTACCAAGCTTGCAAGTGTATTCTCATAAGTGAGAGATGTGCGGCTCGGACTTAGTACACGATACTAATCTTTGAACTTTCTAAGGAGGGAGAAATCTTTTCAAGTACCTGATATTTAAGTGGATACTTCACGTGTTATAAAATGAGTAGAAAGGCACGAAAAAATATATCATATTTTTCATTTGTATTATGAGTTTATAATATATAGAGTACCGCTTAAAAAGACGGTACTTGAAAAAATGGCTCATAGGTAGGACATTCCTCACATCCTCACATCCTCACAAATAATATGAGTAGCATGCATTAGGAATAAGTTAGTTGCGGTTTAAAAGATTCAAAGTATGAAAGTTGTATTATGAGTTTGTGACATACATAAGCAAAAGTACTTCTTAGTTCTTACCGAGAAGTCTCAAACAAATCCTTAATAGTCGTTGAAAATCCAGAGAAATTGTTACAAATCCTTAATAAATTTAGATGTAGCTAAATTTTGTGGGGTTTTTCATATGCAAGTGTTTAGTAACTTCTTCACACTATACAGAAAAACACTTCAAACCCAAATTGATACCTGTTTTTTCTTTTCAATTTTCTTGTGTGAGTGCGGGTCCTTGGGCCTTGGATTCAGACCGTATTACCTGCCCGATATAAAATTATCTGATTCTTAGTTTTAATTTTCAAAACGATTTGAGTTAGACCTGACTTGTGTAAAAACAAATCCAAAATTGAGCCCATATTTCTAATTGCCGAAAGCCCAGCTCGGACCATACGGGTTGTTTAGGCACTTTTCATTTTATTAGCAATCCACAATGAAACCCATAATCCATAATTCTATATTTATCTAACCGTAAGAAGTAAAACAACCATCAAACTGCTTCCTTTAGAACATTTGTTGATATTAGCATTGTTAAATGTAATTCTTTCGTAATGGAAACACATACATATTGTGTTAAATTGATGTTCTGTTATACGACATATAATTGAAAATGGATATGTTTGACCTGTAGGAATCAGACTGTATCAAACAGATCCAAATGAAATGATCTCACAAATAAAAATACGTAAATCTAGACTGGCTCATACTCAATTGCAACATCAAACAAAAAAAAAAAAAAAAAAGAAAAAAAAAAAGAAAAAATCGAGTCCAAATGCACTTAAAATGAATCTGGCGCGACTTGCGCCCACCACTAGTACGCATTGGCAATAACAACTATATCCCTATTGTGACATCCCACATCGCTCAGGAGAGTGATCCTTAAATGTATATTCCCATCCCTACCTAGCACGAGGCCTTTTAGGAGTTCACTGGCTTCGGGTTCTGTAGGAACTCCGAAGTTAAGCGAGAAGGGGGCTAGAGCACTCCCATGATGGGTGACCTACTGGAAAGTTGCTCGTGAGTTCCTAGAAACAAAATCGTGAGGGCGAGGTCGGGGCCCAAAGCGGACAATATCGTGCTACGTTGGTGGAGCGGGGCGGGGAAGTGATCCGCCCTGGGCGGGGATGTGACAATTGGTATCAGAGCCTATCCCTGGCCGGAAGTGTGCCGACGAGGACGTCGGGCCCCTAAGGGCGGTGGATTGTGACATCCCACATCGCCCAGGGGAGTGATCCTTAAATGTATATTCCCATTCCTACCTAGCATGAGGCCTTTTGGGAGCTCATTGGCTTCGAGTTTCGTAGGAACTCCGAAGTTAAACGAGAAGGGGGCTAGAGCACTCCCATGATGGGTGACCCACTGGAAAGTTGCTCGTGAGTTCTCAGAAACAAAACCGTGAGGGCGTGGTCGGGGCCCAAAGCGGACAATATCGTGCTACGGTAGTGGAGCGGGCCGGGGAAGTGATCCGTCTCGGGTCGGGATGTGACACCTATAGTTTGTTATTGATGTGCTTTTTTTTTAAAAAAAAAATGTCTTTTGCTTTTCTATACTTTTTTATTGTTATTGACAACAGTTTTAAAAAAAACATTTTTTTAACCAAACGCATTTGATGTTCTAGATTTTTTTAATAAGCTGCTTTATTGCTTTATTTAAAAGCACCAAAATCTCAAACCAATCATAATACAGGTTAAGTGAGTATGAATACAATGAAAGAATACAACCCTAATTAACGAAATAATAACTAATATTGATAACTGAAATATGAATCAAAGCATCAGTTAGTTTAACTTTTAATAGTTTTCAGTTTCAGCAATAAACTCTTTAATTAATAGAGCTATGCCAATAGTGAAACCTTATATAAAATGTGAGAGCCCCAAATAAAAGCATAAGCGTACCTGACACCATAACAAAAAATCTTAATCCCTCCGTAAAACCAATTAACAATATGTCGGTCTAGTACTCTAAATTCGACATGCAAAATTTGATAAAATTGCCGTTGTGGAACATTCTTCACATCCTCATGGAGCATGCATTAATAATATTACTAGTCAGTTGGGTTTTGAAGATTCAAAGTACGACAGAGTACTCCTATTTTCTGGTCCAATCTGACTTTTTCTTCCATGCTTAATTATATTTGTAGCAGGCAGGCCCACCTCGCAACCTGGGCATGAGTCATTGAGAAAGTGATCACCTTGGACATTCAACACTGAAACCTCATAACAAAACTATCTTTTTTCACTTGTGCCAACATTTCATAAACTCGTGACTCGGACATTTTTAACTTCATCACAACTAACTGTATTAAAAAAATATTGCGTGCGAGTGTGATGCAAATACGATGTGTACTCTACCACTAAAAAAAACACTACGTACGAGCTCCGTTATGTATATATGTATGACTCACATGCTCGTTTATAAACAAGTTGGGGAAATATAACATAAGAAATTTCGTATTGATAAACGCATAAAGATTTTGACCTTTACTTAACAACTACACTTTTTTTTTTTTTTTTGCAGAAAAACCCTTGTCTATAATCTATGCCTATAAATTCCGGCATTGCGCTAATTTAGTAGTTAAACATCATCACCAGCAAAGCAAAACAAATTGTGTGCAGGGCCGACCCAGGTCCAGTGCTGGCAAGACGACCGTCCAGAGCCCAAAATAATTGGGGGCACCAAAATTATTAGGGTAGTATATTTATATATGTTTTCATAAGAGTATAAATTATAAAATTTGGTTCAATATATGACAAAGAAATTTAACTAGAACTGGTGGGTTTGTTGTTTGAAATTAATGAGGAGATCTTGGGTTCAAAACTGACACACCCCATCCCGAAGGAGGGCGTGCTGGCCGCCACGTGAGAGTGACGTAACCATTTACACAGTTCGGAAGCTTAAAAAATACAATTGTGAATTCTGTCAGAATACCGTTGGATTCCTCGTGGCCACCAAAGCTCTGCTCTAACTCGAACCTGGAGGGGCGCAAAAACAAAGTTGAGTGGGTCAGTAAAACAAGTCTTTTCAAAACTTTTCTTTATCAAAGTTCTAACCCCTCACTGTAAAACCTATATACTTTCCCAGAAAATAGCATATATAAATATATATAGCTTCAAAATTCTCAAAACTCCATTCTTTATCACTTTTCATAAAATATGCCATGCCATGCGCCAAAAACATAATATGGATGCATCAACATAAATGAGGTGAAATAATAAATCAACCGGAGACTCTGCAGTGGTCCTGTACGGCTGATTCTAAAGCTCAATATCCAATCCAGCCGGAGTCACCAACTGTGACCTGTACGGCACTGCCGGAGTCGCCAACTGCGACCTGTACGGCACTACGCTGCACATGAGTCGGAACTACCTGTAGTAGTCTGTACGACTCGGATGGTGTAATAATACGCTCTAGTGCTTCTCTCATCAATCATCTGTGCACATAATCTAAGGTCACCTACTAGTCGGAACCGTCTCTAATGGTCTGTACGACTAGCATGTCGGAACCACCTCTAGTGGTCTGTACGACTAGCATCTACTTGGATCCAAGGTGAGCGTGTGATGCGGGTGAATAACATAAGCACTAACACCAGGGGTGCGTGTTATGAGCTATCAACATAAATCACATCAAACAATTCAATGAACCAAATATAACTCACCTGATACTCACCTGCGCGTCCGCAGCACCAATTCACATATATGCATCATATATCAATTCACATAATTCATGTAATTTCTATGCATGGCATTTCAATCACATATTCATATAAATCTATGCATGGCATTTTTAAACATACTTTCATTCAAAAATCGATTTCTGGGAAAACGTTAAGTATATATATATATATATATACTGAAATAAACTGCCCACTCACCTGGAGTTTGCCCTGCAACTCCCTAGCACAACACATCAAGGCGTCATGACGATCGGCGCCTAGAACAACCATCAAATCATGCCTCAGAATCATATCGATAGAATATATCACTTATATAAAACACGTCACTAAGTAGTTCGATCCGGAAGATCTGCAACTCAGATTTCCAATCCGTAACTTCCAGAGGTCCACAATAAATCTCTAGAACAACATCCTAAAATTTCATGACCATCCAACGGTCGGATCTCCGTCAATTGTCGAACTAAGTGACGATTAACATTATATTTTATGAACTTACAACTCCAATTCCAGGAGATCCGTAAATCGAATTTTCGATCTGTAAGTTCCTACATTCTTCAAATATTACGTACTACTACGTATCAAAGTTTGGTGACGATCCGACGGTCGGATCGTCAATTCATATTTTGGCCTAACCATACATCTTAACGAATTTAAGTCCAAATGATCAACCAACGTTAAGCCACTATCAGAACTGAACTCAGGACATCCAATATAGCTTAAAAATAACATTGGCGGCCCACTGGCCACGCGCCGCCGCACCCGCCGCCGTGGGTGGCGGTCGGCCGCCCCGGCCTGCCGGAAAATTCAACTTTATCCAAAAATTACCAAAATTTGCAGAATTGAATATCTCAAAGAGTAGAACAACTTTCATACCTGTGACCAAGACCAATTCGGCCTGGAAAGGCTCCAATTTTGCCAAAACCGTGAAGAACCCTAGAAATGGGTGTTTTCAATTCGACCTCCAAAACTACTCCGATGCTCCAACTAATGCTTGGGCTTTGTTCCAGGTCCTAAGGGAATGCTAATGGTGTTAGCAATTGAAAGAAAACGTTTCAAGATTTGAAGAATTTGCACACTAAGCCACCGCACACACACCGTACGGTTTCATCCAATTTCAAGCCAAATTCTTTGATTTTTGGGGTGTAATAGGAAGAGGGAACATCATAGAGGGTTTTCCAAGTGATGGTTTGAAGTAACTCACCGGAAAAATGAAGAAATTTGGACGAACAAGGGTGGAAAACCCACGGGTCGCGCGGGTCGCGCTCTGAAGACCCATTTCTGTTCTTCATCCTCCGCTTCTCGCCCTCTCTCTTTTCCTCCTTTCCCCTTCTCTGATTGGTGCTTCTCTTCCTCTCTCCTCTCCCCATTCGCGAGCTCTCTCTCCTTTTCTCTCCCGGAGCTCTCTTCTCTCTTCCTCCTGGTTGGGCAGATTTGCCCAATCATCTTCTTCTTCCTTTCTTCTTCCACCAGCCACACACACACACATAAACTCATATAATCTTATTCCTTTTAATCCTAGCCATCCATTTCAGATTTCCTTTAATCTGGGCCATCCAAATGGCACACCAAACTTTTATAATAAAATTCATAAAATGCCCAAACTTCAAACATCAATATCTTTTTCGATATAACTCCAAATCACGAACCGCTTGCGCCCACGCGTCCGTAGCGACGAATACTACGAGGATATGTCAAGAAAACAAATCTTAGATGGCACGACACAACGATTAACCTCGAACAATGCGTGTGCCTCAAGGGCATTTTCGTAAAATCACTTAATAAATTATAAAATCAATATTTTCCGGGACGGGCTGTCACAAAAACACTATGTGTGCTTATTTACTTTTCAATTTTTACAATTTTTTTTTCATAATAGTATAAATATATAAAATTTGAATATATAAAATTTGGCTAAATGATCAAGAAGTTTAATTAGAATCAATGGTTTTTTTGTTTAAAATTAACGAGAGGTCCTAAGTTCGAAATGCTAAGCGCATGTTTATTCTTTTCAATTTTTACGAATTTTTTGTTGTTGTTAATTTATTTTTAATTGGTAGCTAGTAGTTATGTGAGTTGTTATTTTTAAACATTTGTTCCAATTCAAATCTAATCTTCAACAAAGAGTAATGCTTTGACCAAATTTTTAGACCTAATTTGCAAATCATATGATGTGTCATCAAAAAGTTTAATTTAGTACCCATTTATTACTTATACATATCAATTAAAGACTCAAAAACATCATTATTTTTTTAGTCCCATATTGACAAGGTTAGTAAATAAGAAAAAACACCACACGATTTATACAAAAACACTTTAAAAGTTCAGATGGAAAAAAAAAAACTCATATCTATCTACTTGTAAACCCGAAGTTTTTTTGTTTCATTCTCACGATACAAAATAAATTAGTTTTTCCGTGTTTCTAAATTATTAAGTTTGAAGTGTTTTTCTAAGTATAATTTTATCGATATCGTACGTGTAAAAACAAATAATTTTCTTATATAAAGTGAGAGCATATTTTTTAACGTCGCCCCAAGCCTCAAAAATCTCTAGACCAACCCTGATTGTGTGTAATAATGGATACCCACTATTTCCTTCTTTTGCTTTTGATCTCTTCCTACATGCAGACTAGGGATGTCAATGGTTCGGTTTGGGGACGAAAATGCTATATCCATCCCCATAACCATGAAAATTAACCATATCCATAACCACAAATTAACCATCAGGTATTATCCATAACCATACCTACCGGGTAACGAATTTCCTATTGGTTAATGGGTATATCCATCTTCATCAATAAAAAAAAAATATTAGTTTAGTTAAGATATTATAAGTTAGTAGATATTAATTTCGTCATTAAACATTTGATGTATAAAATGATCCAATGAATGGATCTTATTGAGTATAAAAATTAAAACACTGATGATGTTGGTTTGTCTTTGATGTCTCACATAAGCACCATTGAGTTCACATTGATTTTGATTCAAAACTTTACTTTCCTACAAAATGCAACTTTTGTATTCTCAAGGTAATGGTTCGGTGAATACTGGATATACAAATACATATACATATATATAATACTATTATATTGTATATAAATTATATTATTTACTAATCGGGTCGGATTCGGTTATGGATACGGTTCAGGACCTCTATAACCATATCCAAAACCATAACCGAATAATATAAACGGTTTTTCCCTATATCCAGAATATACCCGAACTTCTATACCCAAATCCATTCCATTTGGACGGTTATCCACGGTTATCGGGTTTAACGGTTAGAATTGCCATCCCTAATGCAGACTACTACTAAACTCTCTTTCTGTTTGGCTCATGGAGCATGCATTAGTAATACTACTAGTCAGTTGGGTTTTGAAGATTCAAAGTATGACAGAGTGCTCCTATTTTCTGGTCCAATCTGACTTTTTCTTCCATGCTTAATTATATATGTAGCAGGCAGGTCTACCTCGCTACCTGGGCGTGATTCATTGAGAAAGTGATCACTTTGGACATTCAACACTGAAACCTCATAACAAAACTTTCTTTTTCACTTGTGCCAAAATTTCATGAACTCGTGACTCGGACATTTTTAACTTCATCACACCTACCTATATTATAAAAATATTGCGTGCAAGTGTGATGCAAATATGATGTGTACTCTACTACTAAAAAAACACTATGTACGAGCTCCGTTATGTATATATGATGTGTACTCTACCACTAAAAAAACACTATGTACGAGCTCCGTTATGTATATATGTATGACTCACATACTATAATAAAGCTCATTTATAACAAGTTGGGGAAATATAACATAAGAAATATCGTATTGATGAAATTTTATGGGTGTTCTCATGTATAAACGCGTAAAGACCTTGATCTTGACTTTTTAATTTATATATAATTAGTAAATGCCTTAACAACTACACTTTTTTTTATTGCAGAAAAACCCTTGTCTATAATCTATTCCCATAAATTCCGGTATTGCGCTAATTATGTAGTTAAACATCATCACCAGCAAGGCAAAACAAATTGTGTGTAACAATGGATACCCACTATTTCCTTCTTTTGCTTTTGGTCTCTTCCTACATGCAAACTACTACTAAACTCTCTTTCTGTTTGGCTGGTGATGAACTTTCAAGCAGTGTGAAATCAAATTCATGCATCGACGAAGAAAGACAAGCGCTTCTCATCTTTAAACAAGATCTTGTTGATCCTTCTGATAGGCTTTCCTCTTGGGTGGGTCACGATTGCTGCCAATGGGAAGGAATTTCATGCAACAACAGCACTGGTCGTGTCGTTAAGATGGAACTCCGTAATCCATATCCTCCGTTGATAGACGTCCGGAATCCAGATCCTGTGTTTACCATTAATGAAGAGTGGACCAAGTCGGCTTATGTAAAGTCTAGCTTGGGAGGTAAGATAAATGCTTCTTTGTTGAGCTTGAAACATTTAAATTACCTGGATCTAAGCAATAATTATTTTGATAGCAATCAAATTCCTAAGTTCTTTGGGGAGCTTAAAAGTTTGCAATATCTCAATCTCTCATTTGCATCATTTGGAGGAGAGATTCCCCTTTCTCTTGGTAACTTGTCAAGCCTAAATTTTCTTGATCTCTCGTTGAATTATGACTTATCTTCTAGAAGTTTGAATTGGCTTTCTCGCCTCTCTTCCATGAAATACCTTGATCTCGGAGGCATTAACCTTAGCGGCACAGGAGTCAATTGGGTGTATGATGTTAATATGCTTCCTTCATTATCAGAGTTACACTTACCTTTTTGCCATATTGAAAGCAGTCCAGTACTCTCACCACAGAGCATAAATTTGACATTGATTTGTCAGATAATATGTTTCGTTCTGCATTTCCCAGCTGGCTTTTTAATCTTACTAGCCTAAGAGAACTTGATCTATCGTCGAATAATTTCAGTGGTCATTTTCCAAGTGAACTTGCAAGTCTGAAATCTCTAGAATACCTTGATTTATCTCAAACAGGCTTAAACGGTCAAAATCTTAAAGTCATTGGAAATTTATGCAAGCTAAAGTTCTTAAATCTTTCTGACAACAAGTTTGATGGGGGAATTGAAGAGTTTTGGAGGAGTTTCTCAAATTGTCCAAATAATTCACTAGAGTCACTAGATTTGTCAAGTTGTGAGCTGGAAAGCCAACTGCCGGCTTCTTTGGGAGTATTAAAAAGTTTGCAGAATCTCAATCTTATGGGCAATAATTTGTGGGGCTCAATTCCAGATTTCATGGGAAACTTTTCATCCTTGAAAACATTGGATCTCTCTAGTAACAATATGACGGGCTCCATTCCACAAAGTTTGGGACAACTCTCTCAACTAGTTTCTCTACGTCTGGCTGGTAATTCGTGGGAAGGCAACCTAACGGAAGCCCATTTCATAAATTTTACCCAATTACAACATTTTCAAGTAGGAGTTCCAGAGGGAAAAAGAGACCAGCCCATGTCCCTCATTTTCGACGTGGCTTATGATTGGGTTCCTCCCTTCAAGCTCCGCACAATTGTGATCACAAACTGTCGCGTAGGTCCTGGTTTTTGGATGTGGCTTCAATCTCAAACTCAATTAGTTGACATCTTCCTACGTGGTAATGGAATCTCGGATTCCATACCAGAGGAATGGTTGTTGATGATATCTTCCCAACTCATCTTTCTAGACTTATCTAACAATCAATTTCGTGGAAATCTTCCCTCACATTTGAAATTTTCAACTCTAAAGTATATTGATTTGAGTCATAATCAGTTGGAGGGCCCAATCCCGCTTTGGTGGTCCACTACTATCTCTACCTTTGATCTTCGAAGCAATCTATTTTCTGGGCCAATTCCCTCCAATATTGACCAGATGATGCCCAATTTGGACATTCTAAGTCTTTCTGAGAATCATTTGAATGACACTATTCCTCATTCTGTTTGCAACATGCAACAATTGATAGTCTTGTCTCTAAGGAGCAATCAATTTTTTGGAGAATTGCCTCGTGCGTGGAGTGTGGGGAGCAAACTGGGGTTTCTAGATGTTGGTCTAAACAATTTCTCTGGTAATATCCCCACTTCATTGGGGGTATTAAGTTCACTGAAAGTATTAAAGCTCAACAACAACAATTTTGGAGGTGAAATTCCTGATTCGTTGCAAAATTGTTCTAGTTTGATGAGTATTGATCTTGGATACAACAAGTTATCAGGTAACATACCTCTATGGGTAGAACAATCAAAAGTACCTATGTTGTCTAGGCTACTTTTACGGTCCAACTATTTTGGTGGACATATTTCTCAGCAGTTGTGTAATCTTCGGCATCTTTGTATCCTCGACCTTAGTCACAACAACCTTTCAGATATTATTCCCATGTGCTTGGGTAATTTGGCTGCGTTGGGGGGTGATTCAAATACAACCTTTTTTGGTCCTCTTGAGCAAGCCACACTGACACTAAAAGGAAGCGAATATGTGTACAGCACAACTCTTGATCTTGTAAAAAGCATTGATCTTTCATTGAATAATTTACAAGGTGAAATCCCTGAAGAAATAAGCAGCCTCATTCTATTGGGAGCCCTGAACTTGTCCAGGAATAAATTGACTGGAAACATCCCCTCAAAGATTGGAAACTTGCGTTGGCTCGAAACTCTTGATCTCTCACACAACCACCTCTCGGGACAGATTCCTCAAAGCTTCTCATCTTTAACCTCTTTGTCCCACTTGAACTTGTCTTATAACAACTTGTCCGAAAGAATTATTTCTGGAAACCAGCTTCAAACGCTCAATGATTTGTCCATTTATATGGAAAATCCATCGCTATGTGGCGTTCCTCTCTCAACTAAGTGCTCTGGAGATGACACTTTCCCAACTAAGAATGCAAAAGACAAGAATGAAGATGGGAATGACAAGTTGTGGTTCTATGCCACTGTGGTACTTGGCTTTATCGTAGGCTTTTGGGGCGTTTGTGGCACATTGATCTTAAAGACATCATGGAGGTATGCATATTTTCAATTCTTCGACAACATCAAAGACAAGGTAGCACTAGCAATTAAATTGCAAGTGGCTCGTTTCCAAAGAATGTTTTCTAATGATTGTGCTGTATATAGGTGATGTTTTTCCCTTTCTACTTTGTGTTTGGTAGTTGCAACTTATGTATTCAAGAAACGAAATTCTATCGTTCAATAAATATTCCCACAAACAATTATGTATTAAGCTGTAATTAATAAAAAGTTCTTGTTTATACTTATCAATTTTGAATTAATAGAATTAGTATTCGGGGAGATGAACATGCTAGTGTATGAAAGAGTCTTTTTTTCTACAACGTGCCGCACGCGGCTTTGGAAAAATTTCGAAACGTAATGATAGGGAGATTAAAATTTGGAGACGAAGTTTTGAAATCAAAGACATGGAAGTTGATGATTGATTTATTACTTCAACGTTAATAAAAGTGCTTATTCATATGAGTGACATATTATTTAGTTTGCATATTTAATCTACCTAGCATTACTCCATCGCTCCCCTAGGGTTTGGACGCCCCTGCGTCTGGTTCCTTGCCAGCGTCGTCCTCCTTACTCTGAGGTACGGCTTTGTTGTCTCTGGAGTCGTTGATACTAGACGGCGTCGCTCTTTGTTCCAGGTTGTTTACATGTCGTTCCCTGTCCAATGTCTGGACTGGGTTGAAGGCAACAAAAATTCCACTGTACAAGCTGATTGTCGTTGGGCCTCCATTGCTGGTTTAGATTGAACTTCTACCGTTGCTGGTTGACTTCACGTCGTCCCAAACATCCGTCCACTGTTTCGTCGGTTGGTGAATTTTCTGGAAGTCATTCTGCAGTTTGGAATTGGTCTGCAATTTGGAATTTTCTGGGGTGATTTTTTCGAATTTGGCATGCAATTTGGAATCTATCCACTGTTTTGTTTTGCAGGCTTTTTCAAAAGGTAAAACTTATAAATTTTATATTACTTAATTATTATTTTGGTATGAGTCTTGCTCTAGGTTGATTGCTCTTGGCTTTCATGGAAAAGTTGTTTGGGTTAAAACTTAAACTTTGGGCTTGAGGAGAAGGAAGCCCAGAAGTGGGCTCAAAAGAAAGGGTTTCAAGGTCCAACACGAAGCCCAGGAGCAGGAAGAGGCTTTTTTCCGGCTAAGTGCAGATCACTTGGACCACTTGCTCACCTACTCAAGGGACAAGTGGTGTAGATCAGCCAGCTATCAGCCCAAAAGTACTTTACAATGGCAGTACAAGTAAAAAGCTGATGAGTCACTACCCTTTGATCGTATTCAAGTAAGAGCAAAGCTATAGGCAGCCAAATCAAGTTGTCTATAAAAGAAGAAAGAGAAATCAGAGATAAAGACACTCAAACAATCTTACAACTTGTCTCTCTCAGTCAAGCCAAGAAACCCAGAAAAGCTGTGCTTTGTCCAGTTGCTACACTATTCTTAAGCCTTAAGCTCCCCGTAGAAAAGACAACTTTTTGTCTGTAAAAGCTCTGCTACCCTTTCTAAAATTGATTCTATGTAAAAGCTCTGCTACCCTTTCTAAAATTGATGTAGTATCGATTCCCTTCTATAAATTTACCTGTCATTCTTCCCTTTTTAGCACCCAAACACTTTGTAATCACAAAGAGAGGAAGCTGCAAAGACGATCAACCTTGCCCAACAAGGTGAAACCTTGCCCGACCCTCTTTGTTCTGTCTTTTAAATACATAGATTTGGTAATATAATGAATCCTTCAATATATATCCAAGTTATTTCTAGTCAACCTATGATTAAAGGATCTACTGGCTCTCGGATTTGGGCTATTTAGTGGTTTATACCATTACAGATGACAAGTTAAGGTTTGAACTAACAACTTGATCATATCTGAGTTCTTACTCTTCAAGCATACAAGATTGATTAACCAAAAGTCTTTGGTCTCAAGGCATAAAAAAGAACTTAATGTGGACTTAACCCATCCACGACAATCGTTTGATAACAAGAAGTCCGAGTTACTTGGGGCGCAAGTAATCGACTCGGGTATTTGTTTTACATCTGTTATACTATGATCACTGTAACATGCTTAAGTATTGAATTAGTTCTGATAGTGAGCCTCAAGGCCTATACCTAAGGCCCCACAAAGGCATCTATCAGAGTTAATTCGGTCCTTCGGGTGCGAGTGATCGACTTAAACATAGCTGTATAACATATGTCACAATGAAACAACAGCAACACGCTGGAGTACTTGGTTAGTTCTGATTGCGAGCCTCAAGGCCTATACCTAAGGCCCAGCAAAGGCACCTCTCAGAACTAAGTCGTACCCACATGCGCAAGCAATCAATCTAAACACACTCGCTTTACATCTGCCATGCTGAAGATGGCAGTGGTATGCCTGAGCATTTAGGGAGTTTTGATTGCGAGCCTCAAGGCCTACACCTAAGGCCCCACAAAGGCACCTCTCGAAATTGACTCTGTCCTTCTCTTGCAGCCCGCCAACAAGCAGGAGCCCGACAGCAAAAAACCAATCGGCGCCAACCTCTTGGGGAGCTGTGTGCTCGAGCCAAGGAGCCTCTCCAGCGAAATTCCTGCCCGAACAAAAGTCACCGACCCTATGCCCATGGGCCTTTCTAGACTTCGCTGCTAATTCTTCCAAATTGAATATTGCAACCGGTCAATCGTCCGGACAATCTCTAAAAACACGAACCTTTGCTGCCATTGTCATAAATGGTGCCAAAAGTTCAATTAATTTAAGTCAACCTTCTGCTCCTACCTTTCGGGGAGATATGGCTTATGCCAAGATTAGTGAGAGGACCTTTATCAATACCAACTACACTCATTCCAAACAAGCCTCGCTGGTAAACTTTTGTTAAAAAAAGGGAACGATGCGGATGAAGACTGAAAATATAATTTCAACGTGCTCGGAACAACAATTAACACTCACATTCACATCCCACCTGAAGCCCAGTTCCTCTTCAGAACCTCCAACGGCAAAGAAATCAGCGACAACAGTATTTTTGGCCCATGATATGCTGCATCTGATAGTTCGGGAGGAAAAGGGGTGCAGCAGCAGAGAAAACAGTATGCCAGCTTCTGCCTAGCAAACTTTAGCTTCTCTAATCTGTACTCCTCAACCCACCTGCTTAGGTAGAGTTACAAAATAAGAAATTATCTGCATTTCCTTGTACAACGAAAGCAAGACGTCCACCTGCACAACTGCACTCTTCTTGACTTATATTATATCAAGGTCTGGTGGTAACTCCAATAACAAGAAGCTCCAGCTCGGTTTGAGAGAGAGTGTTCTGTACATACCTAGCAAGATGGTTGAGTTCTTTACGGTGTATAGATTGGCAATTGTTGGAATCATCCACTGCCAGCTTTAGGAAATCATCATTTCCGATTTTCAGACAACTAACACAAGAACAACGCAAGGATGAATGAGTTATATACGATGGTCCGTCAGAATAACTCAGAACAAAACAAATTGCTGTGGAAGAAAATACTAGAGGTTTACAAGGTTGCATCTATCGCTTCACAAAGTGGTGTGCCTGTGATTGCTGATGGTGGAATTTCCAATTCTGGACACATTGTGAAGGCTTTGGTCCTTGGGGCTTCTACTGTCATGATGGACGCTTCTTAGCTGGAAGCACTGAGGCTCCCTGGGCTTTTGTGTATCAGGTATGTCTGTGATCTACTCATGTTTTTATTGCTAGAACAGATATACTGATCATACCATCAGATACAAAATTTACCTTCACAATTCTTCTCTCTTGTATGAGTGTTTACTTCAATTTGTTTTTTCTAGTTCTTTGATGACTTTTTGAGCGATTTAAGGAGTTTACTAGGCAGATTTACGAATGCTGAATTACAACTGTGGTTGGTAAAGAAACTTACCTAGAAGATGTGTGTTTCTAAGTTTGTTAGACATCCTGAATTATTTCTCATTCTTTTTGGAATGCATCAATATTGTTCGACAGATCAGTTGTACTTCATTGATGTGTTATGGTTTGCCATCAATCTTTAATGCTTTTACATCATTAGGAATGTCATTCGTATGTTTGCATGGACTCTCTCCTTGACGACCTGAAACTAAGTTTGAAGCCTACATACAGTCAGGACAAAGGGGTTTTGGACTCCTTCGGGTTAGCCCATGTGGGGAGAGTAAAGGGCAAAATGGTTAGGATTAGGCTAGGTAAAGGGTCCAGATCCCTGAAACTGTGATTGGGTTTTCATGGATGCATGTCCAAGCTAAACTTACGGGGTACTGTATGGTATTTCATTTCTGAGTGTTTCCTTTTTTAATGGTTGTTCTCTTATTTTTTTGTCAAAGACATTCAGTATCCCAAAGCTTTCAACCAAGGACTAATCTGAACCGGGACTCGGAGAGGCTATAGGGAATTGCACCCCATCCCTGGCCAACATCAAGCAGCCTAGCTTCCACAGCATTTCGAACCCGGGACCTCCCCTTTGGGGAGCCGGCTCGCGCGTTTTTCCACTAGACCAACTTGTGTTGGTTAATGGTTGTTCTCTTATTAAGCAATTGATTAAATTTTCATAATTTTGAACTAAAAGCCAAGGTTCTATATATATGTGTGTGTGTGTGTATATATATATATTAAGCATAATTGCGCTGGATTTCAGAATACTTGTCTTTTACAAGCAACATGCTGTTTGTTATTTCTTTGTCATTGTTGATTAGCTTTCAGCATGCTTAACCTGTATTAAGGAAACAGTGTGATAAAAGTGATTTCATGTTTTCTATTAGAATGGTCGCCGAGTTATAAAATCTCGAGGCATGGGATCTCTTGAAGCAATGACAAAAGGGAGTGATCAGAGGTACTTGGGGGATACAGCTAAAGCTGAAAATTGCACAGGGGGTGGTTGGGGCAGTTGCAGACAAAGGTTCTGTTTTGAAGTTTATACCATACACAGTGCAACCTGTACAACAAGGTTTCCAAGATCTTTGTGCTTCCTCACTGCAGTATACTCATGACGTCTTAAAATCAAGCATTTTAAGGCTTGAGGTAAGTAGACCATTTTGCAGACGTTGTTGTGTTATTGATGGTTATATCTTTTCAGCTTTTCTCATTCCTGCTGGTGATTGCTGTCTCGGGGAATTGGGAACTCTTCCATGTTCCATTATGCAACCGATATATCGCCAATTTAGCATGAGTAACAGGGATAGAGCCTGTCAAACTGCTACGGGTTTTGCAAGAAGATTGCTGAACAGCGAAAGTTTTTATCTCAAACGGTTCTCTGGCGTTTTGTTGGTTGCCATAACTCATGAGAGCTTTCCATATCTGCCTGCATTTGTTTGACTCTGCATTTTAAGTGGGACATATGACTAGTTAGAATTTGTCTGAGTTATGTTTGTTACTAATTTAATGATTGTTGATGCACAAAAAATCCGTGAGACTTGGACCAACGTAAAGTGTTAAGCTTGTGACATTTGCATGGTTGCTCTGATCAACTAGTGAGGATAATATGTAAAGAAAATATAGATAGGGAAGCAAACACTAGATGTACGTGATTCACCCTAAGTTTGGCTACATCCACCGGGTAGAAGTTCTCATTAATAGTGAAGAGTTTACACAATACATAGGTTCATATATAATCATCATTAGTGGGCTCTAATGACGAGTTTGAGTATAGTAATAACGTTAGTCTCTCATTGTAGGTAGAAATGTCTACTTTTATAGTTGAGGAGATTCTTCCGCTTCCGTCCGCGGTCGATGTGGGACTCTAGTAATTTTATTCTAATGTTGACCCGTGTCGTGCTGTGATTGGTCTCTTGATTGGAGAAGAACTTGTGCGCTTCGGCAGGGGTGCCTTAGAATGAACTCTTAAATGAGTCCCTAAAGGTATGAAGTTGACCAATACTCGATAACTTCAGGATTGGTGAAGTATGGCACAAACAATGATCAACAAAACTAAACAACTTTTCGTTGGGAGTTATTATGAAATAATGTAGTGTCAATTGTGTACCTCATGGTTTTTTTTCCTCCTTCTCTTTTTTTAATATAGATTTGTATCTTTACACGACCAATTAAAAGGAAGAGAGAAGCAAAGACAGCCGCTGAATACTTAATGTTACAACAAGGATATTTTGGTGCTTTCCTTTTCTCTCTATTAAACTTTCATTTGTTAAACACATAAAGATTGAAAAAAAGGAGAGGAGTATGTGGAAGAGAAAAGTGAATGCGGAATTAACCTCTTAATAATTAACTTGCATGTGATCCAATATTCTAGAGTGTTGACCTTTTACCTATGCGTTCCAGGTTTGAAAATTTTATTTATTCTAAATTATTATAATAATCTTGAATCCTCTTAATAATAACAATCTTTTTTTCAAAAAAAAAAAAAACCTCTTAATAATTAACCTACCACACTTGCAAATGCATTCTCTATAAGTGAGAGATGTGTGACTCGAAATTAGTACATGATATTAATCTTTGAACTTTTTTAAATGTTTGGTAGTTAAGTGAGTATTTCACGTGTCATAAAATCAGTAGAGGAGTAAAAAAAAAAAAAAAATCATTTCCTCCGTTATATGATAACATATAGATTATCGTTTGAATAGCTGGTACTTTGACAAATAATGTGTTAAGCATGCATTACTAATGAGTTAGTTACATAATGAGACTTATTGAGACTTAATAGGCTCCTTAATGAGTTAGTTACATAATGAGACTTATTCAAAGTATGACATTGATAGGCTCCTTAATGAGACTTATTTTCTTCGATGCTTAATTACATAATACAATGACAGGTAGTGATCACTTTGGAATGGACATTTCGAAATTGAAAACCTCATACACATATAATAATAAGGAAAACAAATGAAAAGGGTTTGAAAACTTTGAGTTTTAACGATAATGACAAAATAAAGGGTAAAGTGAATAGTACCAAGATTGATTTTTTAGTGTAAAAATATGATTTTTCGTCAAAGTGAACAGTATTGGAAGCTTTTCGTTAAAGTTCCCATAATAATATAATGAGATTTGGTTTTGACATAATTTCATTAAAACATGATTTTGACAATTGTATTATCTCGAAGTTATGTTTATGGAAGACTAAAAGTTTGTCATAAAATGATAAAGGGTAGTATGGATGACTTGATGGGCATGCAGAAACCTTGACCAATGACCTAGAAATAATTTCGAGATTAATTGGCCAATAGTGAAATCTTATATATATTCGCGCATGTGGTCCTTTATCACAATGATGAAAGGTGTTGAGCCATTGCATGCGGTGTGGGTTCGAATTTCGTAGGTGACTAATCTAACTTATTGAGACTTGATAGGCTCCTTAATGAGTTAGTTACATAATGAGACTTATTCAAAGTATGACATTGATAGGCTCCTTAATGAGACTTATTTTCTTCGATGCTTAATTACATAATACATTGACAGGTAGTGATCACTTTGGAATGGACATTTCGAAATTGAAAACCTCATACATATATAATAATAATAAGGAAAACTAATGAAAAGGGTTTGAAAACTTTGAGTTTTAACGATAACGACAAAATAAAGGGTAAAGTGAATAGTACCAGGATTGATTTTTTAGTGTAAAAATATGATTTTTCGTTAAAATGAACAGTACCGGGAGCTTTTCATTAAAGTTCCCATAATAATATGATGAGATTTGGTTTTGACATAATTTCATTAAAACATGATTTTGACAATTGTATTATCTCGAAGTTATGTTTATGGAAGACTAAAAGTTTGTCATAAAATGATAAAGGGTAGTATGGATGACTTGATGGGCATGCAGAAACCTTGACCAATGACCTAGAAATAATTTCGAGATTAATTTGCCAATAGTGAAATCTTATATATATTCGCGCATGTGGTCCTTTATCACAATGATGAAAGATGTTGAGTCATTGCATGCGGCGTGGATTCGAACTTCGTAGGTGACTAATCTAGCTTATTGAGACTTAATAGGCTCCTTAATGAGTTAGTTACATAATGAGACTTATTCAAAGTATGACATTGATAGGCTCCGTAATGAGACTTATTTTCTTCGATGCTTAATTACATAATACATTGACAGGTAGTGATCACTTTGGAATGGACATTTCGAAATTGAAAACCTCATACATATATAATAATAAGAAAAACTAATGAAAATGACTTGAAAATTTTGAGGTTTAACGATAAGAACAAAATAAAGGGTAAAGTGAATAGTACTAGGATTGATTTTTTAGTGTAAAAATATGATTTTTCGTTAAAGTGAACAGTACCGGGAGCATTTCGTTAAAGTTCCTATAAAAATATGATGAGATTTGGTTTTGACATAATTTCATTAAAACATGATTTTGACAATTGTATTATCTCGAAGTTATGTTTATGGAAGACTAAAAGTTTGTCATAAAATGATAAAGGGTAGTATGGATGACTTGATAGGCATGCAGAAACCTTGACCAATGACCTAGAAATAATTTCGAGATTAATTTGCCAATAGTGAAATCTTATATATATTGGCGCATGTGGTCCTTTATCATAATGATAAAAGGTGTTGAGTCATTGCATGCGGCGTGAGTTCGAACTTCGTAGGTGATTAATCTAACGGCTAACCTAATAAAATTTACCGTTTGACAAAAATAAAAATCTTTTATATAAGGGACGCATAAGCATTAAAGCATACCATACTTGTGATTACTAATTGAATAAGAGTAATGTTAGAAAGCTTAAATTTGTAGATTAAATTTAAAAACTAAGTAATGTGTCATCAATAATAAAAAATACGCATGTTAATCAATATTTAAATAATAATTTAATTATTAACTTTTATGTCATCTAGTTTGTAAAATTTAATTTACAAGAATTTAGTTTTCTGCAAGATAGGGGGCATTCCTCACATCCTCAGACATGTTAACACGCTTGGCATTTTTTATGAAAATACCCTAATACGTTGATTAATTTACTTTGTCTACACCACAACAAAAATTTTAATTTCGCCATGAAACTAGCCAACAATAAATCGATCTAGTAGTCCAAATTTGACAAGCAAAATTTAATAAAAGAACAACACTTGGCTGTTGAAAATTCAACAGCCACTTCTGTTTATACCCAATTACGGATGGACACATGTCCAAATTTTAATTTTTTTAATCAAAATTTGAACACGTGTCCATTCAAAATTTGATGTAAGTAGAAGCTCCTGCTCAACCTTTCAGCAGCCAAGTATTTTCCTTAATAAAATTCCCGCTGTAGAACATGCTTCACATCCTCAAAGTGCGTGCATTATTAATATTACTGGTTGGTTGGGTTGGGAAGATTGAAAGTATGACAGACTCCTATTTTCGGGGGGAGGTATATTTTCTGCTCTTCTTTTTCTATACATTTTTCATCTTCCTTTATTTGTACGATCACGGTTAAATCATGTTTTGTTATCTTATTATATATATAAAAAATCAATATAAAATATTGACGTGAAACTGTGACCGCACAAATAGGAGATGATGGGAAGTGTATGGGAAAAGAAGAGCAGAGAATCTACATCCATTTTCGGGTCCAATCTGACCTTTTCTTTTCGGATAAGGATTCTCTCTCATCCTAATCTTTCTTTCATTCCTTTTTTTTCTATTTGAACGGTTACAATTTAACCACATCAATATCTTATATTAATTTTTTTTATAGAAACAATAAGACAAAAAATAATATGTGAAAAAGAGAAGGAAAGATGATGAGAATAGGAAAGGAGATAACCTACTCCTATCTTCCACGCTTAATTATATATAGCAGGCAGGTCTACCTCGCTACCTGGGCATGGGTCATTGAGAAAGTGATCACTTAGGAGAGAGATTTTTCGTTTTCCAATAAAAAAACATGGAGGGAGATTTTTCAAGATGTTCAGAACACGGATGATATATCACGTGTTATTATACAAGTGATGAGATATTTGTATTAAAATAATTTTTAAATTTTTTTTTTATTCACTTACATAATATCATGTGGTGTACCAGTCGTATTTTGAATATCTTGAAAAATTTCTCCACTTTGGACGTTCGACACTGAAACCTCGTAACAAGAAATTTCTTTTTTCACTTGTGCCAAATTTCATAAACTCGCAACTTTGACATTTTTATTATAAAAATATTGTGTGTGACACAAATACGATATATACTCTACCACTAAACAAACCACTACGTACGAGTCCCGTTATGTATATATGTGACTCACATACAATAATGAAGGTCATTGAGAGAGTATGTCAACAAATATATTAATTTTGATTGCTTATTATCTATTTGTAAGGAACTTAATTAGAATTCTCATTCTCATAAATGCTAAATCCGTAAAAACTTTGATATATTCTTTGAAAGTAATGTTAGGTAAACCAACTTTTTAAATAACATTTGTAAATTATGTAATGTGTCTAATAACTAATTATCAACAACGATATCATATAGTTTACAACATATAATTTAAATAAATATTCTCCCTATCATTACCATGTACTTTGATTTATAACATGGAATTCTTGTGACGACCCGTCCCTAATTTTCCTAAGTAATTTCTCCCAGATTATGTGAATTGACTATTATGCCCTTATTGGCAATTGACGTGGACGTATTTATTTGCTATTAATTTATTTTCTCGCA
This sequence comes from Heteromeles arbutifolia, assembly GCA_024362995.1. Classification (NCBI taxonomy): domain Eukaryota; kingdom Viridiplantae; phylum Streptophyta; class Magnoliopsida; order Rosales; family Rosaceae; genus Heteromeles; species Heteromeles arbutifolia. Next base: position 9,174,999 of record JANCRC010000002.1, on the reverse strand, counting down.
TCACAATTTAATTGTACAAATTGTGTATGAGTGTACGTGAAATTTTACCAGTGTAGAAACACTGTTACAGATAGGTTTCGATTTCCTTTTATTGTAGAAAATCTGAAAACGTATCCCACTACTACAATATTAGCTTTAGGTGTCGGACGATCCTGACGGTTAATAAGCCATTCTGACGGATAAAAGGTATCCGACACATAATTTATTTACTGTCGGATTAAAGTTACTTTCTGTCGGATATATCCGACATAAATTCCTGGCGGATTTTTCCTGGCGGATTTAACAGCCATAAAATTATTATAACCCTCAGTATTTTTGAATTCTTTTTTTTTTTAATATTTTTAACATATTCTGGCGGTTTCTAAGTTAATGGTGGCGGTTATAATCGACAGAAATTGACTATTTTATTATTTTAAAATGTTACATTGATTAAAAATAAATAAACAAATGGTTTAAATTTTTTTTTTCACTCACGGTTCTGTTATCTAATCTCTGAATGTTTTTTTTTTTTTGTGATTTTTTACACATGCTATCTCGGAGTATATACAAACATATTTGACGGTTGGATCGTTGAAACTAGTTTCGTATAATGCATATCCTATCAAATTGATAGATTTAACAAACACTTAAGAGTTAATGTTATACTTCCTTTAAGTATAAAAAATTATCCACTGGTGTAAATATTTTAAATTGAATATCGAATTAGTTCAATGCATTCTTATAGGGTCGAGGAGTGTAGTTGTAAATAATCATCAAAATCGGAGCTAAAATAACTGTTAAATTGTGATTTTTTGTTTATAACCATCGAAATTTTTTGTTTCGTTACCTAATCTCTTAGTGTTTGTTTTTACGATTTTTTACGTATATAATCTCGGTGTGTGTAAAAATAAGTTTGACGGTTGGATCGTTGAAAAAAGTTTCATAGAATGCATATTGCATCAAAACTGTAGATTAAACAAACACTTAGAGTTAATATTATACTTCTATTAAGTATAAAATAAGATTTTGTGGTATCCACTAGTGTAAATATTTTAAATCGAAGATCAAATTTATTCATTACATTCTTATAGGGTTGAGGAGTGTAGCTGTAAAAAATCATCAAAATCGGAGCTAAAATAACCGTTGAATTGTGATTTTTCTTTTATAACCGTCGAAAACTTTTGTTTCGTTGCCTAATCTCTGAATGTTTGTTTTTTACGATTTTTTACGTATGCAATCTCGGAGTGTGTACAAATAAGTTTGACAGTTGGATCATTGAAAAAAGTTTCGTAGAATGCATATTGTGTCAAAACGGTAGATTAAACAAACACTTAGAGTTAATATTATACTTTTATTAAGTATAAAATAAGATTTTGTGGTATCCACTAGTGTAAATATTTTAAATTAAAGATCGAATTTATTCATTACATTCTTATAGGGTCGAGGAGTGTAGCTGTAAAAAATCATCAAAATCAGAGCTAAAATAACTGTTAAATTGTGATTTTTCGTTTATAACCGTCGAAAACTTTTGTTTTGTTACGTAATCTCTTAATGTTTGTTTTTTACGATTTTTTACGTATGCAATCTCGGAGTGTGTACAAATAAGTTTGACGGTTGGATCGTTGAAAATTTTTCATAGAATGCATATTGCATCAAAACTGTAGATTAAACAAACACTTAGAGTTAATATTATACTTCTATTAAGTATAAAATAAGATTTTGTGGTATCCACTAGTGCAAATATTTTAAATTGATGATCAAATTTATTCATTACATTCTTATAGGGTTAAGGAGTGTAGCTGTAAAAAATCATCAACATCGGAGCTAAAATAACAGTTAAATTGTGATTTTTCATTTATATTGATTTATCCACTAGTGTAAATATTTTAAATTGAAGATCAAACTCATTCATTGCATTCTTATAGGGTCGAGGAGTGTAGCTGTAAAAAATCAGAGCTAAATTAACCGTTAGATTGTGAATTTTCGTTTATAACCGTTGAAAACTTTTGTTTTGTTACCTAATCTCTTAATGTTTGTTTTTTGTGATTTTTTACGTATGCGATCTCGGAGTGTGTACAAACAAGTTTGACGGTTAGATCGTTGAAAAACGCTTTGTAGAATGCGTATTGCATCAAAACGGTAGATTAAACAAACACTTAGAGTTAATGTTATACTTCCATTAAGTATAAAATAAGAATTTGTGGTATCCACTAGTGTAAATATTTTAAATTGAAGATCAAATTCATTCATTGTATTCTTATAGGGTCGAGAAGTGTAGCTGTAAAAAATCATCAAAATCGGAGCTAAAGTAACCGTTAAATTGTGATTTTTCGTTTATAACCGTTGAAAACTTTTGTTTTGTTCCCTAATCTCTTAATGTTTGTTTTTTGTGATTTTTTAAGTATGCGATCTCGGAGTGTGTACAAATAAGTTTGATGGTTGGATCGTTGAAAAACGCTTCGAAGAATGCGTATCGCATCAAAACGGTAGATTAAACAAACACTTAGAGTAAATGTTATACTTCCATTAAGTATAAAATAAGAATTTGTGGTAACCACTAGTGTAAATATTTTAAATTGAAGATCAAATTTATTAATTACATTCTTATAGGGTCGAGGAGTGTAGCTGTAAAAAATCATTAAAATTGAAGCTAAAATAACCATTAAATTGTGAATTTTCGTTTATAACCGTCGAAAACTTTTGTTCCACTACGTAATCTCTGAATGTTTGTTTTTTACGATTTTTTACGTATGCGATCTTGTAGTATCTACAAACAAGTTTGACGGTTAGATCATGGAAACGAGTTTCGTAGAATGCATATCTCCGTTAAATTTGCCTAAATTTTGAAGTGGGAAAAGTAATTTGTGCTAAATTTTTATTTATGTTTTTCAAGTATTGATTAGACAATATTTAGTTTGTGTGATGACATTTTCATTGTACAATTTTTTTTTTGTTTCTTTATCGTATATTTTACATGAATTATTATCTATTAAACCAAAAGTGTAAAAATTATCTATTAAACCAAAAGTGTAAAAATTATCTATTAAACCAAACAATTATTTATTTAATTTTTAAAACATATTCTATTTAAATACATATTATTTATTTATTTATTAAACCAAACAATTGTTTTTTTATTTTTTAAAATCGTAACAAAATTTGGGGGGAATTTAAAATTTTGAGGGAAAATTTAAAAATTTTAGGGGGGAATTTAAAATTTTGGGGGAAAATTTAAAAATTTTAGAGGGAACTTTGCCGCCATTTTTTTTCTGTCAGTTATAAACGACAATAATGAAATTTTTTTGTCGGTTTTTATTTTTAAAAAAGGTTCCCGTTGGTTTTAACCGACAGTAATTAAAATAACCTAAATTTATAAAACCTCTCCATCTTCCTTGCGCCGGTGCTTCTCCCTTCCCCCTATTCTGCTGTCCTCATTTCCTTCTCCTTCTCTTCTTTTCTTTTCTATTTTGTTCGAACACACGCAACTAATTCCAACCAACAATTCCACACACACTGCAGACAGACTCTCTCCCCCTCGCCCATGGTTTTCTTCTAGGGCATTTGCAGTCAGTGGGACTTGACTTTCCTAAGAACATTAATGTAATTGCTTTATGTCCCAAGGGGCTGGGTCCATATGTAAGGGAACTTTATGTCCAAGGCAAAGAGATAAAAGGTGCTGGAATTAATTCCAGTTTTGCAGTTCACCAGGTCAGCTCTCTCTCTCTGACTACATATTTTCTGGCCTTACTATACCCGATATCCTAGATACTAAATGTGCTGTGTTTGTACAAGATGTTGATGGTAGAGCCACAGATGTGGCCCAGGGCTGGTCAGTTGCCACTACACTAGAGCAGGAATACAAAAGTGACATCTTTGGCGAACAAGGTATGCTTTATTCACAGCATCAGAACTTGATTTATCTTTTCTTTGCTTATGCTTTGAATCCAGTAAACTTGATATCTCTTCTCTTCTTTTATGCTTTGTAGGCATATTACTTGGTGTTGTTCATGGAATCGTGGAGTCCCTGTTAAGAGGGTACTGTGAAGTTGGAATGAGTGAGGACTTGGCTTATAAAAACACTATTGAATGCGTAACTGGAATTGTGTCAAAGACCATGTCGACTAAGGTACTGCCCACGTATGAATTTCATTATTTGTAGTTTACATCTGTGTGTTCCAGTGCACATCCGTGCTCATATATATATTTTTTATTATTAATATCATTCATGTCGGTTTTTTCCGACATGAAATACTATTATTTATTCATTATTAATTTATTCCTATCGGATTCATTATTAATTCATTTCTGTCTCTCTGTCAGTTTTAGCCGACAGAAATACGCTTATTTATTTATTATTAATATATTTTCTGTCGGTTATATCCGACACAATTTCTGTCGGTTTTAGAGTATTTTCTGTCGGAAAATTCATTTCCTGATGCAGGCAATTCTGTCGCTTATTATATCCGCCACTGCATCCATTTTCTGTCTGATTTTGCTTAAAATTCGACAGTAATATATGTTTTTTGTCGGTTTTTAAAACGCCACTAATAACTGGTTTCCTAGTAGTGTCCCTAGTTTTCTATTTAACCTACCCATGCCCTTCCCTTTGTGTCACTCACAAATCCCATCCATTCCCTCCTCACAACACCCAATCAGAAAGGCAAAAGAAAAAGCTCTCTCTTTCTTCCTTCTCTCTCTCTTCCTCTGCAACAAGGAAGATCAACGTTCAAACACCACAGATCAAACCCAAAAACACCACCATTGTGTTCATCTCATCTTCACGAACACAACTATACTAACCAACCTTAGTTTGGATGAGTTTCAACTCACGAACTCGAAAGGTCCGAATCGGACGAGTTGAGTTCAACATGTTTTTGACCGAGTTAGGACGTTTTGAAACTTAGGGAAGCTCCTACGCAACTCCACGAAGCTTCTAGTACAATTTGGAAGAAAATTGGACGTCGAAACAACCGAGTTTCGAGGAGCTCAGTTTTGGCCGAATCTTTCAAGGCATTTTCCAACCACCTTCGTTCATTTTTTGAACTCCAAAGAGGTATAACGTGATTCTACTCTTCATAAGTTTCAAATCCATATAAAGTAGGTCGGAAATGGTTGAGAAATGAAGAAGTTATGCAAGTTTGAAATTTTTCCAGAAAACCAGCGAGATTCGAGTTGTAAACGGCGGCGGACGGCGGAGCTCGCCGGAGAAGACAGGGAATATTTCGTCAAAGTTGACGGAATATTCTAACGGTGTTAGGTAACGCCGTTAACCTTTGTTAAGCCTTTAACGGAATATTCTTAATGGCGTCAGTCACACGGACGGCACGTGCCTGCGCGTGGTGGCGCGTCTGGCCGTGCCTTGGCCGACGCGTGAGGGCGCGTACGGTGTCCAAAAATTATTCTGAAAATTTGTGTAGGTCCGTGACGTTGAGTAGATCGATTTTGTAAATTTAAACCCTAGGTTTGAACAAACTATGGGGGTTTTATTTAAGTTTCCGTATATGTGCTTTAATTAATTCAATTATAGTTATTTCACATATAGGGGAAACGTATCTCGAGGACGTACGAGGCCAGGATAGGCTCGGGGGCTACAACCTGGCGACGTACTTGTGAGTGAGCAGTTTGTTTTTATATATATATGGCTTATAGTTTCCACAAATGCATTTAAATGATTTACGCCTATTATGCCACAATTTTAATTTAGTTTGATACATGTTGCCTTGTGATTGGAATTATAAAATGGCTATAGCATGTTCATATGCATATTTGCCTGCTTATAAATATAGTACTATGGTAGAATACTAAAATGATTCTACAGGACGCGCAGGTAAATTCAGGTGAGTTTAGTATATTGATTTGAATTGTATGGCATACATATATTCATATAGTTAGCTCATCATTACTACACCCTAGTGTTAGTGCTCCCGCCCGGGGCCAGGGTCAGCCTTCATGTGTATGTTCACCTCCCAACATCGCATGCTCGCCTTGGATCCAAGTAGGTGTTAGCCTGTCGTACATACAACAATAGGCAGTTCCGACTTGTAGGTGATTGTGCCTAGCGCAAGCTTCACGTGATCCTAGCACTAGAGTGTTTGTTATTACACCTAGCCTGTCATACATATCACATTAGGTGACTCCGACTTGTGTGATAGTATAGATTGATGAGCCATAGGTGCATTTGTGTTAGTGTATTGTCAAGCACATGCCTATATTTCCATTATTGTTGAATTATTTCTGTTGTGGCATATTTCTTATATACATTGTTGGCATACATTAAATATTTATACTTATACATAGTATGATTTTAAGGAAACTATACTTGTTTTACGGCAAGGGGTTAGTACATTCGAAAATAAAAGTTTTCTTACAATTGTTGTTTTGTTGACCCACTCAATTTTGTGTTTCGCCCCTCCAAGACCTAGATAGCTGCACTCTTTGTGGCGAACGAGGGACCTTCGGCAGTTTCTGACATTATCCTCTTTTTAGACGTATGAACTTATCCACTGTTGTGTAATAAGTGTAATTTAGCTACTTTGACTACTCTGTTGTAGTCTTACTATCTATTATGCTCTGAATAATTGTAGTGGGTTCTTCTCACGACTGCGCACTCTTCCACTGTTTAGTATAATTAGTTCTAATTAGTTTTAAATTTATTCACTTTTTCACATCACTTACCCTTATGATTACGTCATCTCACGATCACGGCCAGCATGTTTTGACCTTCGTAGGTCGGGGTGTGTCAATTCTAATAGTTATATGTCGAAAAAACCAATTAATTAATAATAAAAGAGCTTAAAGGTAGTTTATATTATTTCTTATCTCTGTGCTCTCTGGTGTTGTTGGCATTATATATAAAGCTGGCTATGGGAAAGAATGTGCCAATTAAACTATCTATATTCGATATGATGTGCCAATTAAACTATCTATATTCGATATGATACAATGGTTCACAAGGTCTGGACTGTCTACATGATTCCCTTTCTGCCTGTTTCTCTTGTTCTCATCCTCAGTAATCTTCAATGCTTCTGAAAATCGGAAGAGTACTCTCTCTCTCTCTCTCTCTCTCTCTCCACACACACACACACACACACATGCCCTTCAAGGGAAGGGATCCCTATTTTGAAAAAAAAATAGAGATACCCTCTTGACTATTAGATTTGACTTTAATGAAATTTTGTAGTTGAGATTAAATCACAAGCCACAGAATCTCAACCATATGATTTCATTAAAACCAAATCTAACGGTCAAGAGGATGATCCCATTTTTTTGAAAAATGGGGATCCCTTCCCTTAAAGACTTCCTATATATATGTATATATAGCATAGCATGTCACACATATGTGAAGTCTCATACATATTTTTTTACCGGTGTTAATTTGGATATGTTATATATCAGTTTATTATTTGTAATTTCATTGCAGAAGTGAAGATTAGGCCACAAAGTTGAATGTAATACACACTTATAGCAGTATAAATGTATATATACTGATAGACATACATGTACACATTTATATATAAAAAAGTACACATCTAAACTACATGTAAGTTTAATTTTTCTCATTTTAACGAGTTAATTTTTCTCATATTAATAAACACAGAGCTTTCTTAGGCTTTGTGAATTTATCCATGGAGTTTATAAAAAATTATATTTGTTATTTTTCATCAATGAAGTTCCTTATGTTTTGTCATTGCAGAAGAAAGGATCAGTAGGTCGCATCTGCAAATGAAGAATATTATTGCAGCAAAGAAAATAAACGTACCATCAAATCCAAGGCCACCTGGATCAGCCGGCTGAGATGATATACATGACCAATTTCTTACGACAGAGATAGATTCATATATATAAGATCTTATGTGGAACCACATTCGTATGACACATGGTTGTATCAATATATATAGCTGTACTCATTTTTATGTCCCAAGTGTAGGACTATACATATACATGTGTTATATCAATATTTGGATATTGAATATAGTTCATCATCATAAACATACAGCTTATATGTATGCAATGAAAATGCACAATTCGTCTGTTTGATTATTATTATTATTATTATTTTTTGGGTAAAATTATGAATTTTTCAAAGTCCATTTATTTACGTTTGAGATTATTTTAAAGAGGGTTATTTGAGGAACACGATAAACTATATTTGATTACATAGTGTTTACATACCCCTCATCATTTACCAAATGTTGGATAATTAAATCGAGATGCGGAAATATAACATAAAAAATTTCGTATTGATGGAAGTTTGTGGATCGAGGTTGTCATGTATAAATGCTTAAAGACTTTGACCTTTACTTATAATTTATACACAATTAATAAACGCCCTAACAACCACACTTTTTTTTTAATTTTTTTTTATATAGAAAACCCTTAGAAAGTCAAATTTTATTTGTGTCATATTCTCCAATGAAATGAGAAATTTATTCATGAAAAAACTAGGTAATAATTTTGAGTGGGTCTTTGGTGTTTTAGATTTTTTATTTTTTTTTTGTAGTTGAGTTTAGGGTTCTCAAAAGTGTTTGTTTGTTTGTTTGTTTTGGGTGTGGTTTGGTGTTAGATATGGAATTAACTTGATGCTATAACTTTTATATATAAAAAGTGGGACATTTGGATTGCTTCAAAACTTAGTGACATGTTTGTAACTTTATAGTCTTTGTATAGACTATTATCATGTTTGACCCATTTGAACAGTCAAATTGAATTTTGTTTCCCTAAACTTTGTACGCAAGTAATACAGGTATATGAACTTCGTCTACAAATGCAGTGGGCCCTGTATTTCGGTATTACTCTGAAGAATGGTATGTATTAAGTTTGGCAATTTTTTGTATGGACAGTCACAGTATGAAATAATACGAAAACAACAAGTTTCAGGTCAATCTGTTAACGAGCTGTGTCGTTATCTGTCACATGTTAAGAACTAGTTAAGATAAAGGGTATTACATGAAAACGAACAAGTCAGGTATAAACATTATGAATGACAATTTCTTGCATAACCGATTAAGCTAACACAGAAATAGCAAGTTCCGGGTCAAACAATTAACGAATTGAGTCGAGTTGTTATTCGGTAACCTGTGAAGAACCAGTTAAGTTAACGGATTTGTCAAGACACAATTCATTAAAATAACGGGTATAATACGAAAATTACAAAGTCTCACAATGCGCTAGGAGTGGGTTCATTAAAACCGGAAATCGGAAAAAATCGAACCGAAACCGAAAAACCAAACACCGAGCCGAAAAAAGAAAAAATTGAACCGAACCGAACTTTATTTGTTTGGTTTTGGTTTTGGAGGTTCGAAAACTGAACCAAACCAAACCAAACCCTTTACACTATGTGAATGTATGCTCCAGATGTTTTTTTTGTGAAACTTTGTTGTCAAATTTGAAACTAAACTTATGACTTTTTTCAAGGAGCATATATAGTTTTCGATTGGTTATAAAATAAAGTTTTGGAAGGCATTGGAACTTGGAAGAGTTTCTCTATTTGTTTGCTTTTGGAATGGATACAGTGATCCTTTTTTTTTTTTTTTTTTTTTTTGTAATTGAGGTTGTTGATAGAATAAAATTGGTTTATATGATCTTATATATGTACAACCATCCCACTTTCTCCATTTCTTATTATTAGTCTACCAATGCAAACCTCTTTTCTAAAATCCATATTAAAAAAGATCAAGTTTTATAAAATTAAAAAAAAAAAACCAAAACCAAACTGAAAAAAAAACCAAACTGAAAGAAAAGCGAACTGAACTGAACCTTCGGTTCAATTTCGATTTTACCAAAAAACCGAACTGAATGAAACCGAACTCACCCCTACAATAAGCTAGTAATAATGTGATTCGAATTCGCTTTTTGTAAGAATCAAACTTAACCGCTCTCACTTACAAATAAAGAAAAATACCACTAAATCGTAGTACAAGTAGATAATTATTATCATACATAAGAATTGTATTTGGCAACTGAATGGAACGTGCATTTGTACTCACCGCGGGGAAAAACTCCTCCTCGCCGAAAGTGGAAAATTCGTCATGGAAAAAATTTAGCGACGCCAATATTTCCTCCCCAAGTTGTCGCTATAGGGCCCTTGGGAAAGATTCAAATATGACCGCCCCCCGATTTTCTGGTTCAGTACGCTACACTTTTTATACCCACTTCCTGATGAGTCATTGACAAAGTTAATAATTACGTTGGACATTTGAGGTTTTTTATATTATTATTATTATTTTAATTTTTCTTATAATAATAATAATAATTTTTTTTATATTTTTAACGAGACATTCGAGAGTGAAACCTCATAACACATTTCTGTTTGGATTTGTCCCATAACCGTAACATGTTATTTGACGTTTTTATTATTTCATCACGAACAACAATACTTATTAACATTTTTTACATAAGCGATATAATATACAAACAAAAAAATTGCAACACTCAAATAATGTAACTTGAAAAGATGATAGGTTTTTCAAACCAATAGAAAGAAACTTTGCAGCGAAGGACAACTATGACACCAAATAATGAGTAAATCTTCTCAATTAACCAATCATTCATGCATAACTGGAATCTGGTTCATAGTCCAGCTTTGTACCTTAGTTATTATTATTTTCTTATTTATAGCGGATTTGGATTCTATCCAGATTCTCTTGTGAGGATCGGATCCTCACATCTTATCTATTTATCGTACATCGTGCGGCTAGAAATCATTTTGAATTTTGTAATTAAACACAAACAATATCTTACGAAAACTGACCGCACGATGTATGATAAACGGATATGAATCCTCATAAAGAGAATCAGGAGAGGATCCTCATCCATTTATAGCTTTTGATATACGTCAATATATTATTAATTATCTCAAACTTATGTCCAAGTCATTTGGTTTTAAATTTGACTGGGGTTGGGAATCACGTACACAAAAGATCTCCATTGTATGAAAGATTGAACTAGTCCATTAATTTGACTTAGCATGCGGTAGTCCGTCCGATGCCAAATAAGTACTAATAAAATAAGGCTAAAACGCGTTTAGATATGTGGTGTCGCCTAGGTCACACAATATATAAAGGGCTAGCTTTAGCTAATAGCACGGAAATGAAGGAGCCAAACTTTTATATCTCCAGCTAGTAATTAAAATGGTTCACAATCACAAGGCCTGCGGTGTTTACATGATTCCCTTCTTTCTATTGCTATTGTTCTCATCAAAATTAGTCTTTGCCAATGTTTCTGAACATCCAGTACACAGTTACTCTCTCTCTCTCTCTCTCTCTCTCTCTCTCTCATATCAAATTCTTGTTTAGGGTTGATAATTATTTCGTCTGCAATTTTTTTAAATGAAAATTAAAAGCTATATTTTTTTTTTTAAATCTGTCTTGATTTCTATTTTTTGTTTTCAGTTTCTAGTTCTCAAACAAATGAAAAAATTTTTTATTTTAAAAATACTAAAAACCAGAAAATTGGAAAGGTTGCCAGCCTTTAACATCTATATGTTAACTAATGATGAAAGTTTCTTCTTATCATTGCATATGATGCAGGGAAGCTGATAATTAACAGGTCGCATCTGCAAATGGAGATCATTTTGGAAAAGAAAGTGCAGTCAATAGACGTACCAATAGGTTCTAAGCCACCTGGAATAGGAAGGGAAGCCCCATGAGCCGGCCATCTAGGACCCATCAGGGATCGCCCCTGATTGCAAATAATTTTTTTATTTATTATTGAATAAAATCTTATTCAAAGTTAAATTACGGAAAATTCTTCCATGTTACATAGCATTAAATGCTAATAGTATTGAATGATCTAGAGTGGTTTTGTAGAGAAATTTTTTAGTGTACCGAGAAACATTGTCCGACTCCGATACACCAAATGTCATTATATAAATAATTAGAAATTTCTTTTCAACTTTCCATCCAACAGTATTATTACACTTTATGTACCGGACCTTGATCCAATCAGACTGAAAAATCTCTCAGTTTCATGCATCCATACCATCTGTAGCATAGAAATGGAACCCTTACATTATATCATAACAATTATACCAGTTATTTCGTCCTCATAAACTTGATACACAAACTACTTTTGTATTCGGTACATGCGTGTTAGGGTTGTTCTCATGTTTATGCCCTGTACTTTGTATTCAAACAATTGCTCATTTACTTCATCTTTTCGTTAAGTACTTCAGATGTTTTCAACTTTTTATGCTTCAAGTATTTTTTACACTTTCTAGACAGCAGCAACTAATTACTTAAAGGTTTCTTATTTTTTCTTCTGCTAAATAGCCAAAATGGTCCATGAGATTTGCATAATAAATAGAAATGATCCCTGAGATTGAAGATCAATAGAAATGGTCCATGAGATTGTCCACTATCCATGATTTTGATCATTCCGTTAAAAACTCTTTGGGCAATTTTCAAAGTTTCGTAACTCAATCGTTTCTTAACCAAATTCGACCCATAATATATCAAAGTGAAGATAGGAAAGTGTAGAACAAGATTATATCATTTTGAAGCCCAATGGTTGCCGGAGATGGCCTGAAAATACCCTGAAAGGTGATTGGTCCGCGGGAAAACTGAAAAACTCGCCGGAAACTGGGTAAACTTTAAACGTTCATAACTTCTTCAATACTCAACGAAATCGTGTGATTCAAAAATAAAAATAATACTTCTCGATGGGACAAAGATAATGGTGCCTTTATATATGGATAACTCGCCATGGTTTTTCCGGAAAAGGGCTCGAAAGTGGTTAACCATTTTCGAGTTAGCCACTTTCAAGCCGTTTTCCAGCCAAAACACGGCAAGTTAGCCATCTAGAAAGGTACCATTCTCTTCTTCTTGTCAAGAAGTATGATTTTCATTTTTGAATAACACGATTTCGTTGAGTATTGAAGAAGTTATGAACGTTTAAAGTTTACTCAGTTTCCAGCGAGTTTTCCAGTTTTTCCGCTGACCAGTCACCTTTTAGGCTATTTTCCAGCCATCTCTGGCAACCATTGGGCTTCCAAATGATATAATCTTGTTCTACAATTTTCTATCTTCATTTTGATATATTATGGGTCGAATTTGGTTAAGAAACGATTGAGTTACGAAATTTTGAAAATTGCCTAAAGAGTTTTTAACGGAATGACCAAAATCATGGATAGTGGACAATCTTAGGGACCATTTCTATTGGTTTTCAATCTCATGGACCATTTTGGCTATTTAGCATTTTTTTTTCTTTTTGATTCCAAAATAACTGAGTTTTAATTAGTATATCTAAGCAGCACAATTGACGTAAAAGTTATGGTAAGCGGTTTGATTATATCTGAAGTTCTGAACTACTAGAAGAGGAGTATGAGCACTGGCGGATGCATTAAGGGGCAAGGGGGGTCAGCTGACCCCTCGAACTTCAACGAACGTCCATGGACATCTTAGGTGCTGACCCTCTGAACTTCGGTGAATGTCCATGGATGACTTGGGTGCTGCCCCTTTAAAGGTTAGAGTTGCCCTTCATATATGCCTTTCAACTGCTTGATAAAATGCATTAGAGAGGTGTTGCCCATTTACAGTCTAGTCCTAATATTATTTACCTCTGGCTTGTTTGTTAGTTGTGATTACAATTGTTGGCAAAGAAAAAAGAACCAAGTAAAAAACTATCCAAAAATGCAAAGTAAATGAAATGGTGATCTTAAAGAATAACAAAGCATCATCATTCTTGAACAAACATATTAATGGGATGCAATGATATCAAACATTGTTAGTGTGTTCAAGATAAGTATGTTTCTTTGTTAAGCATTCATATGGGAGCAGCCTTGGAACATGTTAGTTACCCACGCAAATGAGGCATTAACAGGTGTGTAGTATGCCTTTCCAAATGATTTCAGGCCTACCAAAACTCGATGAAATGACGATATGCATGATATTTCTGCTAAAAAAAAATTACGCGCTGCGCGCCCTATTCTTACTGACCCTCCTAATATTATTTTCTGGATCCGCCATTGAGTATGAGAGTGAGTGGTGACGTTAATTACTAAATTAATCATGACTTTAATTCATTTAACTATTAAACTAACTTGACATAATTAGTATTTAACACTTTGGTTGAATAATTAGTACTCAAATGACCTAATCAGCGTTTCAGGGAAAAGTGAGAATGATGTCGAGTTTTAGATGACATTGGAAGAAATAAGCTAAAAAAAAGTTGCGCGCTCTCTGCTATTGTTTATTTATCACTTAATGGGTTATATATAAAGGGGAGTGCTAGCATCAGTTGCACTAACATTTGTATTTGAGCCTTGTCACTTCTTTAAATGACACGTGCCATTTTTTAATACAAAAATAAGACCTTTAATGCTTTTGGTTAAAAATTAATGATGAAAACTAGAAAGAGATTTGTTTTTAACTCTAAAAAATTCTCATTTTGCACTCTAAACTTTATATATTTAAAAAGATAAAAATACACTTGTTAAAAGTGCAAAATGAGATTATTAAAGTGACAATAATAGTTCTCAATAGAAAACATAATTTCAAAGGCTTTCAAGTTTTTTTTTCTTGTGTAAAAAATATGACATGTGTCTTGTTAAGAAGTGAAAATGTTCAAATACAAAGGTTAGTGCAAAGATTACTAGTATTTCTTATATATAAAGCATGTTAATAATATGACTGGCTCCATTCCACAAAATATGAGCCAACTTTCTCAACTAGTTTCCTTACGTCTGGCTGGCAATTCATGGGAAGGCAATCTAACGGAAGCCCATTTCATAATTTACCCGATTACAATATTTTCAAGTAGGAAACAGAGACCGACCCATGTCTCTCATTTTCGACGTAGCTTATGATTGAGTTCCTCCTTTCAAGCTCCACACAATTGTGATCATAAATTGTCAGGTAAGTCCTAGTTTTTGGATATGGCTTCAACAACAAACTGAACTAGTTGACATCTTCCTAAATCGTAATGGAATCTCGAATTCCATACCAGAGGAATGGTTGATAGTAGGGCTGGGCATTTGATTGAACCGCCTGAACTGCACTGACGGTTTGGTTTGGTTTATTTTTTCTTTGTTTTTAATTTTTTGTTGTTAAACCGAACTGCACCAATTTTAATCGGTTTGTCAATCGGTTCCAAAAATTCTTAGGGTGCGGTTAACCGAACCCGCATATATTTAATTTTAATTTTTAATCATAATTAATACGTGTAGTAATATAAATGGTTAGTTATTTACAAGTTATCTTGTTTTCCCCACATGAAAACAATTGGAATCGATTAGTTTAAGAGTCCCTTTCGAGAAGAACATGGGCACCATTTGGAGAACGCAGCATCTATTGCTTTGGTGCTATCATTGGGTTGCTTCATTTGTGCTTTCCTTTGAGCAATTACTCATATTGTTGCTATGTTTTGTAGCTTTTGGAAGAAAAATTTATTATGTATTTTCATTTTTCACACAAATCGAGAACCAATCCAAACCAACCAGCCACATTCGGTTAACCGACCCAAACCAACTCGCGCCCACCTCTAGTTGATATCTTCCCAATTTATCTTTCTAGACTTGTCTAACAATCAATTTCGTAGAAATCTTCCCTCACATTTGAAATTTTCAAGTCTAAAATATATTGATTTGAGTTATAATCAGTTAGAGGGCCCACTCCAGCTTTGGTAGTCCACTAATGTCACTTACCTTCATCTTGGAAGCAATCAATTTTCCGGGCCAATTCCCTCTAATATTGGCCTGATGATGCCTAATTTGACCATTTTAACTCTTTATGAGAATAATTTGAATGTCACTATTCCTCCCTATGTTTGCAACATGCAACAATTGGTAGTCTTGTCTATAAGGAGCAATCAATTGTTTGGAGAATTACCTCATACCTCATACATACATGGAGTGTGGGAAGCAAACTAGGATTTCTAGATGTTGGTCTAAACAATCTCTCTGGTAATGTTCCCACTTCATTAGGGGTATTAAGTTCATTGCAAATATTAAAGCTCAAAAACAACAATTTTAGCGGTGAAATTCCTAATTCCTTGCAAAATTATTCTAGTTTGATGAGTATTGATCTTGGAGACAACAAATTATCCGGTAACATACCTCTATGGATAGAAGGATCAAATGTATCCATGTTGTCTAGACATCCTGAATTGTTTCTCATCCTTTTTGGACTTCATCAATAATGTTCGACAGATCAGTTTTACTTCATTGATGCGTTATGATTTGCCATCAATCTTTAATGCCTTTACATCATTAGGAATGCCATTCGTATGTTTGCATGGACTCTCTCCTTGATGACCTGAACTTAATAAGTTTGAAGCCTGCATACAGTCAGTGGTTTTGGACTCCTTCGGGTTAGCCCAAGTGGGGAGAGTAAGTAGCAAAATGGGTTAGGATTAGGCTAGGTAAGGGTCCGGTACTGTGATTGGATTTTTCATGGATGCATGTCCAAGCTGAACTTATTTACTGTATTGGACACAGTATTTCATTTCTGTGTGTTTTCCTTTTTAGTGGTTATTATCTTGTTAAGCAATTGATTAAATTTTCTTAATTTTGAACTAAAGCAAAAGTTGTATAAATATGTATGTATATATCATGCATAATTGCACCGGATTTTCAGAATACTTGTCTTTTATAAGCAACATGTTGTGATGTAAGTGATTTCATGTTTTTCTATTAGAATGGTTGCCTGGTTAAAACATATCGAGGCATGGGATATATTGAAGCAATGACAAAAGGGAGTGAACAGAGGTACTTGGGGGATACAGCTAAGCTGAAAATTGCACAGGGGGTGGTTGGGGCAGTTGCAGACAAAGGTTCTGTTTTGACGTTCATACCATACACAATGCAAGCTGTAAAACAAGGTTTCCAAGATCTTGGTGCTTCTTCACTGCAGTCTGCCCATGACCTCTTAAAATCAAGCATTTTAAGGCTTGAGGAAAGTAGACCATTTTGCATACGTTGTTGTGTTATTCATGTCATCGTTATTAAGGATGTCATTTTAGTCGTAGCTTTAAATGAGAATTGACGTTGTAGCCGATGCTTCTTTCAATAAATTACTCTTTCATTTTCCGTTCCATTATCTGTTGTATTCTAGTTCGTCACTCTCAAGTTAAACTACCAAAACAAGTGGGGAAGAAATCTATTAATCTAGACTATTGGTATTGGGATGTCAGTGTGTCACTCATATATAGGCACTTATTTACTTATAGAGAAGAAGCCTGTAATCTCTCAGGGTCTTCCCTCTCCACACTTTTTAGATAGTTTTCCAGCCCCGTCTATTACCTCAAGGAAAAGCCCACTCCATGATCACCTTGTTATTGCTTGTGGAACCTGAGATGTTATGATGGTAGTATCAAGAACTAATATGGTTTCTCAATCAGTTGACAATGTAGTTTACTAAATATGCAGGTAAGAACAGGAGCAGCACAAGTAGAAGGTCGAGTTCATGGTCTGGTTTCGTACGAGAAGAAATCATTTTGCTTGTTATATCTTTTCAGCTTTTCTCATCCTGCTGGTGACTGCTGTCTCGGGGAATCTTCCGTGTTCCATTCTGCAACCAATATATTGCCAATTTAGCATGAGTAACAAGGATCGAGCCTGTCAAACTGCTACCGGGTTTTGCAAGAGTATTGCTGAGCAGCGCAAGTTTTGGTCTCAAACGGTTCTCTGGCTTTTGTTTGTTGCCATGAGAGCTTCCGTATCCGCCTGCATTTGTTTGGCTCTGCACTTTAAGGGGGACATATGACTAGTTAGAATTTGTCTGAGTTATGTTTGTTACTAATTTAATGTTCAACGAAACTAAACAACTTTTCATTGAGAGTTACTATTAAATAATGCCGTTTCAATTGTTTAATATACATTGTATCTTTACATGACTAAAAAGAAAAAAAGAAATTTTCCCACTTCCGTTTTTTCTTTATTTACTAAATATATAAAAGACCAAAAAAAAGGAGGAGTATGTGGAAGAGAAACTGGAATGCGGGATCACTTGATAATGACTAATGAGTTTAGGTCATTCCTCACCTCACCTCCTCACAAATAATGTGAGGAGCACGCATTTGTAATGAGTTGGTTGGGGGTTTGGAAGATTCAAAAGTATGACATTGACAAGCTCCAATTTTCTGGTCCAATCAGACTTTTATTTTCTTCCATGCTTAATTACATAAGAGACTTTGCACTGACATAGGGATCACTTTGGACATTTCGACATGGAAAACCTCATACATAATAACAAGAAGAAATTTCGTTTTGCACACAAAATTTCATCATTTGATGGATATACAAGACCAATTTCTTACCAAAGAGATTAATAGATCTTATGTGGAACCACATTTGTATATACCTCATCCTGATCACCATCATGTGATTTACTAGCACTAGGAATCGAATCTAGAACGTATGATGTGAAATACGGGCTTGGAATTCGTCCCCAACAACTAGACACCCCCATTATGATTATGTTTATCAATGTTTGGATATTGGATGTATTGTATCATGATAAACATGCAGCTTGTATGCAATGAAAAGACACAATTCGTCTGTTTGATTTTTTTTGTTTGCTTAAATTATGAATTTTTTGATTTCTTATTGTTTATGCTTGAGATTCTTTTATTTTGAGGAACACGTTAACTATATTTGATTGTATAGTCTTCACATACGCCTCACCATTTACCAAATGTTGGATGACTAAATCGAGATGGAGAAATATAACATAAGAAATTTCGTATTGATGAAATTTATAGAGATTCATGTATAAACGCGTAAAGATCTTGACTTTTACTTATAATTTACAAATAATTAGTAAACGCCCTAACAACTACACTTTTTTTTAGTAGAAAATCCCTTAAATTTTTATATATGTCATTCTCCAATGAAATGGTGAATTAATCCACAAAAAACCTCGGCAATATTTTTGACTTTTGAGTGAGCCTCTAGGGTTTTAGAAATGAAAATTTTAACGAAAAGCTCCTGGTACTGTTCACTTTAACGAAAAACCACATTTTTACACTAAAAAGTCAATCCTAGTACTATTCACTTTACCCTTTATTTTGAACTTATTGTTAAAACTCAAAATTTTCAAGCCATTTTCATTTATTTTTGTAGTTGGCATTAGGTTTTCAAAAGTATTATTGTTTGTTTTGGGTGTGGTTTGATGTTATAATTTTTTTAATTACAGCAGTTCCACCGGGGCTTGATAGCCCGGCATCCAGTCCAAAAAATGGACCGCCCTCCCTCATTTCTGCTCCACCCCAGCCGAATAGGCTGGCACCCAGCCCAAGCCAGGATACAGGCCGGCCCAGAATCGACAGACACATGGGATGGCCTATCTGACGTCGTAGGTGACGCGCTTGACGACCCAGTCGGGGTTGGGGCGGAATCCGCAGGTGGGGATGAAGTGGGGGTTGTGGAGATCGGGCTCGTAGACGGCGAGGACTAAGCGGCAGACACGGGGAACTGGGTCGAACTCGTCGGGAGTGGCAGATGTCCAGGTTGCGCTGTCGTTGGCGCCGATGTAGGTGCAGAGCCGCCACACCCGGCGCATACAGCCCAAAAGACTCTAATCCTTGATTCTCTCGGCTTCCAAAAACTCCCAATCCAGATCAATTTGCCTGCCAATGTCTAACCTAATTAATGATCAATTTGCCTGCCAATGTCTAACCTAATTAATACAAGGCTAAGAGAAAACAATTCCAAAAAGGGAAGGGGAGGGGGAATTACTCAGACTTACTTCATAAGCTCGTGGTACCATTTTCCTTGGAGGCGAAACACAAAGTTAAGATCCAAGTCCTTGAGAGTTGTGATTTCATCAATCTCCCAATCAGGCTTATCAGTTATTCGACCATGGGAGGATCCTTTCAACACAACCACGCACTCCATACCACTTGCCACCGACATTGCAGTTTGGTTTTTTGGATGGCATAAGAATGGAAGATTTTAATAAAATTATTATTATTTTATAATAAAAAATAATAAAATTTTAATAAAATTGACTAGGTTATTTTTTGTTAGGGGTGGAAATGTATTTGGTCTATTACTGTTTATTAGGATCTATCACTGCTCACTGAGTGAATTAAATTTTAAGGGTGGAACTGCTCTTATAAAAAGTGGGACGGTGGGTTTGCTTCAGATTTAGTCTCATGTTTGTAATTTTCTCGTCTTTGTATAGACTATTTACCACGTTTGACCCATTTGAACAGTCAAATTGAATTTGTATCCCCTAAACTTTGTACGCAAGTAAAACAGCTATGTGAACTTCGTGTGCAAATGAAGTGGGCCCTGTAGTTTTGGTATTACACACTGAGAAATGGTATGTATTAAACTTGGTAATTTCTTGCACGATTCATTGATCCGACATGAGACGATACAAAAATAACAAGTTTCAGGTTAATTCATTAACGAGTTAAGTTGTTATCGGAAGTCACTCACTAGGAACTCGTAGTGCGTATGACATGGAAATAAACCGTTTGCCAAGTTTAAACATTGGCCATGACAATTTTTTTATGACATATTAACTCGACAAGAAAATAATAAGTTTTGAGTCAACTCGTTACCGAGTTGAGTCGTTATTGGATCACTTATTAATAACTCGTTAAAATAACTAGTTTGACACGACATGATCCGTTAACATAACTGTATAATACAAAAACGTCACGAACACGACAAAGTTGGGGGAGGGGGGATTCAATTTGAGGTTTTAGGGTTTGTTTTTTTTTAATTCATTCTAATTAAATACAAAAACCAGATTATATTGAACAATGTGACTATTCACTTAAGATGATATAAAATTATGATACAAATAAATAATAAGTGTAACATTACTATGTTATTATCTCGAACTCATGTCAAGTCATATATCCCGAAAGTCTAGAAGACAAAGTCTCATAAAAGGAAATGCAGAAACCTCGACCTAGCACGCAATACTCAGTCCCAGGTCAAATTATAACTACTTGTACAAGATCAAAAACCTAAAACGCCCCTTATACATAGCATTATATATTTAAGTAGCTACGGGAACGAGGAGCGAAACTTGTATGTCGATCTGATGCAATATGGTTCACAAGGCCAGCGTTGTTTACATGATTCCCATCATTCTATTACTATTGTTCTCATTCGAATCAGTCCTTGCCAATGTTTCTGAAAATCCAAAGCACAGTTACTCTCTCTCTCTCTCTCTCTCTCTCTCTCTCTCTCTCTCTCTCTCTCTCTCTCTCTTTCTCTGTCTCTCTCTCTCTCTCTCGTTTCTAATTAGCATCTATATATGATTGGTATAAGTTGGTAACTAATTAATGATGAAAGTTAATCCTTGTCATTGCAGATGACGGAGAGAAGATCATCAGTATGTCGCACCTGCATATTGTAGAAAAGCGAATAGATGTGCCAAAACCTATTAAGCCGCCTGGATCAGGAAAGTAGGGGCCATTAAACCTCGCGACCTAACAGTTTGATTACAACTGTTTTGGTTGGTTTGGTTTGGTTTGGTTTTGATTATAAAAAACCAAACAAAAATGATATATTTTAATTTGGTTTGGTTTTGATAATTTTGAAGCCAATCAAAATCATAAAAAATTTATTGTACACAAGTCAATATGTTATAGCTTGTATGGATGTCTTTCAATAAACATTATAAGTTCTAACTTATTACAAGTTGTAATGACTTTTTTAAACAATTAAAAAATGTGTTCGTACTTTATGCTTATGTGAGATTGTAATTAATAAATCGTTCGATAGCATGAGTTTTAATCCCTACAATTTTTTCAACTTGTTTAGACTAAACATCTATTCCTTTAAAAAAAATAATTGATTAAGATGCTTTGATCAATTACCAACTTAAAATTTTTGTATTTATTTAATATATATCCACTTAAGTTAGTTAACAACTGATTTCCTACAATCTAGAAATTTTAAATTAGTGGCTTTACTAACAATAGAGGAAATTGTAGTAATGGTCATTTTCATCAACTCCGTTAAAACTTTCGTCAAAATGAGTCACATGCCACGTGCCAGAGGCTAAATCAAGGGCCGAATACAGAAAACCAAATGAAAACAATTGTAGCAATTGTCCCTTAACTTTAACCCAATTAGAGAAATGGTCCCTTAACTTTAATCCAATTAAAGCAATGGTCCCTCAACTTTAACATCATTGTAGCAATTATCCTTCTAATATGAATCATTTTGACGGAATTTTAATAGAGTTGACGAAAAGGATCATATCTACACATCTTGATAAGTTGACAGAATTCTGATGGAGTTGATGAAAATTATCATAGCTACACATTTTGATAAGTTAAGGGACCAATGGTCATGGATTTTTAGTTGAAGGACCATTACTATAATTTTCTTTTAAAAATATTAATTTATCTAATTTCTCGTTACCAAACTAAAAGAAAGAATAACTTTTTGTTTTTGTTATTACATTTAATTAGTCTCTTTGTAACATCCCACGTCGTCCAGGGGAGTGATCCTTAAATGTATATTCCCATCCCTACCTAGCACGAGGCCTTTTGGAAGCTCATTGGCTTCGGGTTCCGTAGGAACTCCGAAGTTAAGCGAGAAGTGGGCCAGAGCACTCCCAGGATGGGTGACCCACTGGGAAGTTACTCGTGAGTTCCCAGAAACAAAACCGTGAGGGAATGGTAAGCCCAAAGCGGACAATATCGTGCTACGGTGGTGGAGCGGGCCCGGGAAGTGGTCCACCCCGGGCCGGGATGTGACAAATGGTATCAGAGCTAATCCCTGGCCGGAAGTGTGCCGACGAGGACGTCGGGCCCCTAAGGGGGGTGGATTGTAACATCCTACATCGCCCAGGGGAGTGATCCTTAAATGTATATTCTCATCCCTACCTAGCACTTTTAGGAGCTCATTGGCTTCGGGTTCCGTAGGAACTCCGAAGTTAAGCGAGAAGGGGGCCAGAGCACTCCTAGGATGGGTGACCCATTGGGAAGTTGCTCGTGAGTTCCTAGAAACAAAACCGTGAGGGAATGGTAAGCCCAAAGCGGACAATATCGTGTTACGGTGGTGGAGCGGGCCCGGGAAGTGGTCCGCCCCGGGCCGGGATGTGACACTCTTCCTTCAGTAAAAAAAATCTTTAATAATTTAAGTAGAAAACTTCATCAAAGTGTTAAAATTTTACATATAGTTTATAAAAAAATGTATTTAAAACTTATAATGCATTTGAAAATAAACGTACCAGCTTTTGGTTCGTTTAGATTTTAAACATACCAAGAAACAAAATGTACTATAAATCCAAATGTACCATAAAATCAAATGTACCAATATTATAGATAATTAAACGTACCTCAAATAAATTGTAGAAAAAAAATGTTTAATCAAAAGAAACAAATGTTCAATCAAGAAATTGAAAAACGAGTCCTGTATCAATACGCCCCTTTATTTAATTGAAACCTAGTCCTAGCTAGTTAACTTGGACTGGCATGACTCCCCTTTGTTGGCAGTTCTTACTTCTTTGCCTTTGGACTTCTTTCGCTTGCCTGGTTTTCCTTTTTCAGAATAGCATGCTTCACTGTCTTTTAGCATTCTGCTTGGCTCGAATTAGGCTTTGGTTCCAGGAATTTTTTTTCTTCGTTTAATTTTTTATGATTTTTTTTTCTTTGGGGGTCTTGACTTCTCCTGTGATGATCCGTCCCTAATTTTACGATTTTATTAATTTTAAAAGTGTGAAATTATGAAAATACCTTCTGAGGCTAGATTGTTGACCTTCGTTGACCGTCTCTTTGTGACGCGTACGAGCCATTATTTTACCGTATTCTTGAAGAACTCGACGGTACGAACGAGTAGGCGTAAGCGACATCATATTCAGAGTTACAACGAATATTTTAAGGAACTACAAATTCGAAAAATACTTTTGTAAAAATTACTATTCTATATTATATATATTTTATAAATATTATATTATTATTTTAATATTTTAGGATTAGATATTTTAAAATATTTTACAATTTTTTTGGCCCGAGGGACCCACACTCAACTTCTCTCCCTCTACCACGTATCCCTTCTCCCTTCACTCCCGGACACTCTCGAACCTTCCATGTCTCTCATCTACCTCAGCTCGCTCTCTCTCATCTCTCGTTCTTCTCCACCGTGAAATCCAGCGAAGGCCGCCGTCCACTGCGTCGGCGAATTTCACTGCCACCAACCATCGCCACCTCGCCTTGCATCTCCCCTTTCTTCCTCATCTCAAACCCTCGACACCCTATTTCCTCTGTGCTTGCGGCACATGAACGCCGAAGGGAAATCCGACGATTCCCTCTTTTCTCCGAATCAATAAGGACTCGCACCACCCCATATCATTTTAGCTTTCGATTTCTAGCTTACACGTGAATTTAGGTGACAATTGATGCAAGAAACACCCTAGAACTTAACCCAGTTCTCCGAGGATGGGCCGTGTGTTTGTAGGTTATTTTCGATCACTTTCCGGCCAGGGCTAGGCTTCGTGTCGGTAAAACTTTGTTCTCTTTTCCCTTAGCTTCAACTTGATATATATATATATATATATATATATATATATATATATATATATATATATTTTGTTGAGAAAAGTGGAGATTTGAGCTCGATCGGAGCTCTGGAAATCAAGCCCAGATTCTGGCTTTCTCCTTGCTGGGTTCGGCGGGTGATGTGCGAAACCGCATGCCCCAAATGGGTCAACTCGACTCGATGCAGGAAAAAAATGAAAAGGGCCCAACCCAAACCTTTGGCCCGTTGTTCCAGCCCGGCCTATTTTTGAAATGGTCTCATAATATTCCTTGAATATTCTTAGAATATTCCTAGTGTAGACTTTTTTGGAATTTTCTTGGAAACCCTCCTACGCTAATTTTGGTACTGAGTCTGCTTTTGACATTTATTTAGTGAAATTCTGAAGTTTTACATAGTTGACCGTCAGGACGGTTCGGTTGACTTTTTACGAAAATTGTTCGGAACCCCTCTTAGCGTATTTTGACGCTTTAATTCCAAATCTGCGCTCCGTTTTTCCAAACTTAATCATTTTATTTGAGTTTTACTAATGGGTCCCAATATTATGCTTAGGTGCAATTACTATCAGAGACTCCGGCTTTTCTAGCTCGAAACCTATGAGTGGGTCTTTATATATATATATATATATATATATATATATATGTTTAGTTTCCACGTATATATTTAATAAAGATTTTTTCTACGTGGTTGCCATAATTAGTTTAAAGTTTATAAGAAAGGTCGTAATGTTGAGAATTATGGGATTATTCTGAATCCTGCGGGACGCACATGTATGCGTATTATTATGGAATGCTTTAATTATATTTGCGACCATGAATAGTGTTATGGTTGACTAGAATTATTGATTTATCGTTATATGATCATAATTATATTATCTGCTCATCGTGTGCTACATTGGTGTTTGTACTTGCTAGGGCCAGGGCCAGGCTTCATGTGTATGTTCACATCACACCGTACACTCACTTTGGATCCTTTGTAGGTGTCAGTCATGTCCTAGATTGCTATAGGCAATTAGGACTTGTACGTGATGCGCATAGTGTTGGAATCTAAGGCCCTGTTTGGCAGATCGGATAAAGGATCGGATAGGACTAGTTATACGGTCGCGGGTGTTTGGCGCTCACTCGTACTAAATAAGCGCCGGATTAAATTAACCGGTCCGCTTATTTAATACGGTATACGCCGGACTAATAAAACCAACCAAAAGGCTCGGATTATTAGTCGGCCCTCTCTCTCTCACCTTCTCTCGGCCCTTTCTCTCTCGTCTTCTCTCGGCGCCGTCGTCCTCCCCGTCACCTTCTCTCACTATCGTCGTCCTCCCCGTCACCTTCTCTCACCATCGCCGTCCTCCCCGTCGTTTTCTGTCGCCGTCGCTTTCTCCTAGTCCTCGTCGTCCTCTCCTTGTGGCCTTCCTCATCGCTTACTCGCCGTCCTCCCCTGCAACTGGGTCTTGCAAAGAAGCATGGTGCGGCGGAGAGATGATTTCAATTTGGGATTCTTCTGCAGTAAGGGAAGAAGAAGAAGGGAGAGAGAGGGAGGGAGTTTGGGGGTGCGACAGAGAGATATGGGGAACAATTATTTGGGATTCTTCTGCAGTCGGGGAAGAAGAAGATGGGAGAGAGAGGGAGGGAGTTTGAGGGGTGCGGCGGAGAGAACTGGGAACAAAAGTGATGACTTCAGTTTTTTTTTTTTTTTTTTAAAGTTTAATTTTATTTTAAGTTTAATTCCTCCTATCCGGTATAAAACCAAACACAGTATAAATAATACGGTCATTAGTCCGATACTGCACCAAACGCCCGACTAATTTAGTTAGTACTATCCGGTGGCTATTTATCCTATCCGATAGAAATAGTCAGTACAGTCCGAGCTGCCAAACGAGGCCTAAAGGTCTTCGCCTAAGTTGGTCAAAGACAGAGTATATGGAGTGCCAATTTAGTGTGAACGGAGGCTCAAATGAGTTAGGGGTGAGGGTTAGAGATCAGGAAGTACCAAAGAACGACTAATTTCGCTACCTATGATCTATCTTGCAAAAGAATGGAGAGTTGGATGAGACCTCAATCATAGAATACAAGCTAGATGGATGAAGTGGAAGAGTGCATCGGGCGTGTTGTGTGATCGTCGTATACCACTAAAGCTCAAGGGAAAATTTTATAGGATGGCAATAAGGCCATCAATGTTTTATGGCACGGAATGTTGGGCTGTGAAGCATCAACACGTACATAAAATGGTTGTAGCGGAGATGAAAATGCTTCGTTGGATGTGTGCGCACACAAGAAAGGATAAGATTAGGAATGAGGATATCTGAGGTAAAGTAGGAGTAACCGAAATTGAAGGAAAGATGTGAGAAAATCGATTACAGTGATTTGGACATGTGAAACGAAGGCCTATTGACGCTCCTGTTAGAAGATGCGATTACGGGACAAAGGTTCAGAGCTGAAGGGGTAGAAGAAAAATTAGGAAGACTTTGGAAAAAACTCTAAGAAAAGACTTAGAGTACTTGGATCTAACGGAAGACGTGGCACAGAACTGAGCGCAATGGCGTTCTAGGATTCATACACCCGACCCCACTTAGTGGGAAAAGGCTTTGTTGTTGTTGTTGTTGTTGATGTGATGCGCATAGCGTCAGTCTTCACGTTATTGTAGTACTAAAGCGTAAATCATTATTACACCCAGTCCTGTTTATGTCAGAATACCTTTGCATGAACTTGTGTGTGAGTATATATCGATGAGCATCTGATATTATATGTTCGTTCATTCGAGTTGTTGTGATTACTGGTTGTTATGCATTTTATATGTTGAATATCGTGAATTGTTGCATTTTGGTGATATTACTATTTACAATAAACGTTTTCATATTATATGTAGTATATATATTTGGAAACTATACTTGTTTTACAGTGAGGGGTTATTATTTTTTCAAAAAGGTTTTACAAAGCTTTATTTTTAGGTCTACTCACCCTTATTTTTCGCTCCTCCATGTTTTAGTAGTTGAGCTTTAGTATCGACGATGATTCTTGACAAATATTGGTATTGGAGATTACCTTCGATTGTATATCTCTCATTATACTTTTACTGTACTTTACTTATACTCTGACATCACGTATGAAATTGGCTTCATTCCCACACACAAGCGTTGTAACGCCCCGCCCCCAAAATATTTAATTTTTCGGGAATTAATATCGATGATAGGCCCAAATTTGGTTTTCATTTATTTTACTACCGATAAATACAATCCCTTATTTAACATTTTTAATACATCACAATTCTATACCCATTATTGAATTACCCAAACATAAGATTAAATTCTCAAATTACCACTATTTCCTCCTCTTAAGTCAAATTTTCAACTAGAGGGTAATTCTCGATTATTTAAGGCTGCATCTAACTCTGTTAGACTGCCTACGTACCCTTGAGCGGGATCAAGCCTTTCGTAGTTCATATTTCCAAAATTCAAACCAATTCCGAACATATTCCATTAATCTAACATATACCACAATCGTTTTAATATTCAAACCACATCAATTAGATCTCAAAAGAATAATTAGAATAACAAAGTTCTCATAAAAACACAATGTCAGCTCCCTGGCCGTGCGCCGCCGCGGGTTGTGGTCGGCCGCCCCGACTCGCCGGAAAATTCAACTACTAAAAATTCTCAAAAATTACAGAAATGAAGATCTCAAAGAGTGGAGCAAACTTTATACCTACAGCCAAGTCCAATTTGGCCGGGAAAAGCTCCTATTTGCCTCAAACTCGCCGGAACCCTAGAAATAGGGTGTCCTCGATCCGCCACATCCGGTGCTCCACCGCTCCAACAATGGCTTGGGCTTTGTTCTAGGCCTCAAGGGAAGTCTAAAGGTGGTGGTAATTGGATGGAATCATTTCAAAATTTGATAAATCTCGACCAAGAACCGTCGCACCCATCGGTGCGTTTTTCTCAATTTCAAGCCCAAATCTCTTGAAATTTAAGGTGTAATAGGAAGAGGGAAGGGCTAGATGATGTTTTGGAGTGGTGGTTGGGTCCAGTTCGTGGAAAATCCAATGGAAAACCATCGAAAATTATGGTGGAAACGGGTCGAGGGGTACGGGTCGAAGGGGAACCCGGCCAATTCCTCTCATTCTCTTTCCTCATTTCCCCTCCTTCCCCTTTCTTCTGATTGGGCATTCCCTATCATTTTTTTTTCCTTCTTCTCTTCCTTCTCTGTTTCTCCTCCTGCCTTTTCTCTCTCATTTCCACCACAGCCATCGCGTGGCTTTTCTACACCAAGACCCAGCTCCAGCAAATCTGGAGCATTCCAGATACACGGCGAAAATGACCATTTTACCCCTGCCCTCATTCATTTCTATTTAATTCGTTATAACTCCATTTTCACGAACAGTTTTCGCCTACTTGCTCGTAGGATCATCCTCTATCCAAATATGCCAAGAAATCCGATAAAATATATGAGGATAAAAAACGTCCTCGTATAATTACGTTTTGCCAACTAGGGCATTTTCATCTTTTTACCACTTAATGATACATTTTACGGTGTAACTTATAATAATTTACGAGAACAAACTTTAAGAGTTCTCCATTCAATTTTTCATAACCATAAATCGATTTATTCTCGATTTTCCTCCACATAATCATATATTTAAATTTTCAGGGTATTACATTCACCCCTCGTTAAATAAATCTCGTCCCCGAGATTTCAACAACCAAGTTACGAAAGCAATTAGAACTATTGTCACCATTCCTTTTGTAGTGAATCACATCATAATCTCAGTCCACGATTTTATTCAAGTTCCAAAAATAAGCAAATCAACTAATTATAATTGTGATTACTACTCACATTCTCATATTTCCAGACACATTTATTGGCAGAATAAATATCAGAATTTCTAGCCACACCCATTGGCAAAATAAATATCCACATCAAGCCACAATTCTCATGGCCTAACATAATATTATATTATCAAACCACATCTACCATTGGTTAGATAAATACTAACATAATAATCACAATCATTGGTAAATCATTCACCATTATTGGCTATATGCAGCCGTAATATCGAAATTTCCAGCCATAATCATCAGTGGCTAATTAAATATCAAAATTGCAAGCCAAACATTATTATTGGCAATTCAGATATCAAAAATTCCAACCACAATTATTGGAGTTTCTAATCACACTCACTGAGTAATGGAAAGAAGTTTAAACCAAATCCGCACTACCGTTCACACTGAACGAAATCAAATCCCATTCTATGATTTCCTTTATATCCACAATTTACTAATTTACTCATAGTAAATTTAAAACCTTTTAAATCTTTCTTTTTAATCATTTCTCTTTTAAATCGTTTCAAAGTACAACCACAGATCGAATAAATCAATAACTCACACTTCCATAACACTATTCACATTCCATCAACTAAAAGAGAGAAACTTATATATATATATATATATATATATATATATATATATATATCTCGAATCTAATGGTCAACGAAATTAACCCTATTAATCCCATAGCCACTGTGCTCGTCATCAATTTTGTTTCGCAATATTGAATCCAACAATGCCAACTCAAGACTATGGCAACCAAAACAATCAAATTTGTAATGATAAACTTTCCTCATCCATTCTTTTCATCAATAATAAAAATTTCATGTCTCACTGTAACATCCCACATCACCCAGGGGAGTGATCCTTAAATGTATATTCTCATCCCTACCTAGCACGAGGCCTTTTGGGAGGGGCTTCAGATTCCGTAGGAACTCCGAAGTTAAGCGAGAAGGGGGCCAGAGCACTCCCAGGATGGGTGACCCATTGGGAAGTTGCTCGTGAGTTCCCAGAAACAAAACCGTGAGGGAATGGTAAGCCCAAAGCGGACAATATCGTGCTACGGTGGTGGAGCGGGCCCGGGAAGTGGTCCGTCCCGGGCCGGGATGTGACACTCACACAACTGGAAATTCGTTTATAGTAAACGAACTCAAATCTCATTGCACAATTTTATTCATGTCCACTAAAAATAAATGGAGAAATTTCCATGGTCCATCCACCATTCCAATTATAATGGTCAACCATAACTACAGTTTATAATTTCATTCTCACTTGATAAATCATTATGAATTTAATAAATACTACAATACCCAATTACAATTATCATTGGCCACAATATTTTAAAATTTCTAGTCATGCTGATCATTGTCAAAACAATGATTCCACCACCATTTTCTTTTTGGCTCAATCAAGGACTAGTAGGCTGGAAAAGATCGTAATATACCTGGCCACTTACCACTTTTTTTTTTTCCACTTCAATAATTCATTCTCATAGCCCACACACGGAGCTTATTCCCGGAATCATTGGGTCTTTGCGCCCATTCAACCATTCCTTCACACTTCACGGGTCTTTTCGCCCAATTCATCGTTCACATGGCCATTTTGCCCAATCACATA
Organism: Heteromeles arbutifolia; assembly: GCA_024362995.1. Classification (NCBI taxonomy): domain Eukaryota; kingdom Viridiplantae; phylum Streptophyta; class Magnoliopsida; order Rosales; family Rosaceae; genus Heteromeles; species Heteromeles arbutifolia. The sequence continues at coordinate 9,144,142 of JANCRC010000002.1, read as the reverse complement.
TGTTCGGGCTCTTTCCGCCCACATCACACATTCTGGTGCTCCTTTTGCCCATATAACACATCCTCGGGCCTTTTTGCCCATATCACACATCCTTGTTTCCCATGGGCCTTTTTCGCCCAATTCCACATCCATGGCATTTTCTGCCTAATTAATAATTCTCACTTGCATAGGCATAATACAACTCTTCCATCTACTTGTCACAATTCCATTTTCATTCTAACATTCAAAATTTTCATAATGCATCACATAATATCAACTCCATTCAAGATTAATTCGAGACTTGAATCAAACGTTCATATTCAAATAAATTCCTTCACATTCAAATAAACCCAATTCACTTCATTTCATGATGATTCACCATATATCTATTTCACATAACTTTCTCATTATTCAAAGAACTTAGAAAATAATGCAATATCAATGCAATCATAATTCCCATTAATGAAATTTTCATAATCACCATGGAAATTGCACCACAAACACAATGCACATCATATATGTATCTCACATATATATCACATGCATGCCACTTTATTCACAAAAATTATAAAATCATGCAACCACAATGCATGTCAAAATTTCACATTAACAAGAACTCGAGTACATCGAAGATTGTAGAGTAGGATCATTCGCTCTAATACCATTTTGTAACGCCCCGCCCCCAAAATACTTAATTTTTCGGGAAATAATATCAATGATAGGCCCAAATTCGGTTTTCATTTATTTTACTACCGATAAATACAATCCCTTATTTAACATTCTTAATACATCACAATTCTATACCCATTATTGAATTACCCAAACATAAGATTAAATTCTCAATTTACCACTATTTCCTCCTCTTAAGTCAAATTTTCAACTAGAAGGTAATTCTCGATTATTTAAGGCTACATCTAACTCTGTTAGACTGCCTACGTACCCTTGAGCAGGATCAAGCCTTTCGTAGTTCACATTTCCAAAATTCAAACCAATTCCGAACATATTCCATTAATCCAACATATACCACAATCGTTTTAATATTCAAACCACAGCAGTTAGATCTCAAAAGCATAATTAGAATAACAAAGTTCGCATAAAAACACAATGTCGGCTCCTTGGCTGTGCGCCGCCGCGGGTGGTGGTCGGCCACCTCGACTCGCCGGAAAATTCAACTACTTATAAAAATTCTCAAAAATTATAGAAATGAAGATCTCAAAGAGTGGAGCAAACTTTATACCTGCGGCCAAGTCCAATTTGGCCGGGAAAAGCTCATATTTGCCTTAAACTCGTTGGAACCCTAGAAATAGGGTGTCTTCGATCCGCCACATCCGGTGCTCCACCGCTCCAACAATGGCTTGGGCTTTGTTCTAGGCCTCAAGGGGAGTCTAAAGGTGGTGGTAATTGGATGGAATCATTTCAAAATTTGGTAAATCTCGGGCAAGAATCGTCGAACACACCGGTGCGTTTTTCCCAATTTCAAGCCCAAAGCTCTTGAAATTTAAGGTGTAATAGGAAGAGGGAAGGGCTAGATGATGTTTGGGTTTGGTGGTTGGGTCCAATTCGTGGAAAATTTGATGGAAAACCATCGGAAATTATGGTGGAAACGGGTCGAGGGGTGCGGGTCGAAGGGGAACCTGGCCGATTCCTCTCATTCTCCCCTTCCTCATTTCCCCTCCTTCCCTTTTCTTCTGATTGGGCATTCCCCATCATTTTTTTCCTTCTTCTCTTCCTTCTCTGTTTCTCCTCCTGCCTTTTCTCTCTCATTTCCACCACAGCCACCATATGGCTTTTCTACACCAAGACCCAACTCTAGCAAATCTGGAACATTCCAGATACACGGCAAAAAGGACCATTTTACCCCTACCCTCATTCATTTCTATTTAATTCGTTATAACTCCGTTTTCACGAACGATTTCGCCAACGTGCTCGTAAGATCATCCTTTATCCAAATATGCCAAGAAACCGATAAAATATATGAGGATAAAAAACGTCCTCGTATAATTACGTTTTGCCAACTAGGGCATTTTCGTCTTTTTACCACTTAATGTTACATTTTGCGGTGTAACTTATAATAATTTACGAGAACAAACTTTAAGAGTTCTCCATTCAATTTTTCATAACCATAAATCAATTTATTCTCGATTTTCCACCACATAATCATATATTTAAATTTTCAGGGTATTACAAGCGCACTCTTACATTTAGGCACTTTTAAGTTTAAATTTACTCACATTTCCACATCACTACACTTTATGGCTTCGTCACCCTCTTGGTGTCGGCCATCATAGCTCGATTTGGAGTCTAGGTGGACATTTCGGGTCGGGATGTGTTATCTCCCCTACCTCAGCCTGTATTTATTTATTTATTTTATCCTTTCATTATCTAATAAAATTTCGAAGATAAGGCTTAAGGGGTCGTTGTATTAGGGAGTTAGCCATTTCTAATCACTCTGAACGGGAAGAAAATTGCCTACCTTTGATGGCTAACTCCTAGAGTCTTGGTTCTTTCTTACCTTCTTGGGCGGGTTTGTAGAGTAAGGCTACTTTGGTAGACTGATGACCAGTCTTTATGTGTAGCTTGAGTCGACTAATCTATTATCATCCTTTTATTTAAAAAAAATAGTTGTCTTGACAAAATTTTTAGTTCCAAAAAGCTTAATCTTTTGATAGAATTGAAATGTAGGAGAAGTGTAGGTCTTTTGAAATATAAAATGTCACATCCCGGCCCAGGGTGGACCACTTCCCGGGCCCGCTCCACCACTGTAGCATGATATTGTCCGCTTTGGGCTTACCATTCCCTTACGGTTTTGTTTCTGGGAACTCACGAGCAACTTCCCAGTGGGTCACCCATCATGGGAGTGCTCTAGCCCCCTTCTCGCTTAACTTCGGAGTTCCTACGGAACCCGAAGCCAGTGAGCTCCCAAAAGGCCTCGCGCTAGGTAGGGATGAGAATATACATTTAAGGATCACCCCCCTGGGCGGTGTGGGATGTTACAATCCACCCCCTTTAGGGGCCCGACGTCCTCGTCGGCACACTTCCGGCCAGGGATTGGCTCTGATACCAATTGTCACATCCCGGCCCGGGATGGATCACTTCCCGGGCCCGCTCCACCACCGTAGCACGATATTGTCCACTTTGGGCTTACCATTCCTCACGGTTTTGTTTCTGGGAACTCACGAGCAACTTCCCAGTGGGTCACCCATCATGGGAGTGCTCTAGCCCCCTTCTCACTTAACTTCGGAGTTCCTACGGAACCCGAAGCTAGTGAGCTCCCAAAAAGCCTCGCGCTAGGTAAGGATGAGAATATATATTTAATGATCACTCCCCTGGGCGATGTGGAATGTTACATAAAATCTACTGAAATGATTTACATTTTTATTGGATGTGTTGAAAAAGGCTTAAACCGGCTAAACTAAACCGATTAACCATATTGGTTGACTTGGTTCAGTTTCAATTGAGACGAACTGAATCAAATATAAGTTTTCTATATATAACTATAAGCACTAAAGTCTTTTATTTATTTATTTTGAACAAATGATATTATCTACACTAAGGGGGATGAGGTAGGCTTAGTCTCACAATGGAATAGCAATAATGTGGTTCAAATTCGCCTTTGGCGAGAATCGAACCTAAGACCTAGCACTTATAAGTGAAAATGAATACAACGATATATGATCAAGAGATAAATATTTAAACTTTTTTTAAGCTTTGCTTTTTTATTACATAACATCCAAGATCTTCATTTATTTATTAAATGATATAGATGATTATACAGATGTTAACTAATATTAAAAATTAAAAATAAAACTGAAAAAGAATACAAAAGTAGACGAAAATTAAAAAGAAAAAAGGGGAGGAAAACTCTGTTAGCAACAACGGTCTACCCATAAATTGTTACTGACATTATATTATACAGATACTAAAACTCAACCAAAAAAAATCACTGTTCGAAAATGCCATCCAAATCCTTGATATCGGCCCTTTTTTCCATTTTACACAAATAAAAAGACGGGTTTGCCCTCCAAGCCCACGCATCCATCATCGCTGCACCTTCCGCTTCTCGACTCTTCTGCTTTATTCCGCTTTCTCTCATCCAAAAAAAAAAAGATCACTGCATCTCCTACTCTCTCTCTCTCCTTTTCTTTATTAGGATTTCTGCGTGCTTCAAATTGGTTTCTGGAAATCGGAGGAACCGAAGAAATTGGCGTCTGGATTTCGAGGGGAGGTTGAATTCTTTAATGTTTCTGATGAGGTTTCCTGTGTACCAAGTGCTTTCCATCTCCCATTTTCTTGATTTATTAAGGACTTATTTGCATTTTGTTGGATTTGTAGATGGGAGAAATATCAAAGTGAGGAAAAAGCAGCTCTTGGTCGTGGGAAGCGCCTGCGGAAAGCTGTTTGTTACAGTGAAGCATATGCTGCACACCCAACTGAAACATTGAGTGAGGTACTCAAGTATAGGTTTGGTTTCAATAACCTTTTGGGTTATTAAATTTGTATGCTCGGATTGTTTTGCAATTTGAGTTTGGATTGGAATTTAATTTTGATTTACAAATTTCTGATAAAACCTCAAAAAGAAATTTAGGAACGTGTATGTTATTTTTTTGGTCTTCTTTCTTCTGATTTTTTAGGTTTTCATCTGGGTTATTTTATGAACATGCTCCATTTATTTTACGCTTGGTTTCGTATACCCTGCAGCAGTCAAATAAATAACCTTACAGAACCAGAAGCCACTGAAATGGTGAGTGACATATATGTTTATTTCTATGTTTTCAAATCTGGGTTTTAGATATTTTTCTTTGTTTTGGTTAATTATGGAATTTTGGCTCCCAATTTCTTAAAACTTTAGAATATTTTTTGCTATTTAGTGTGAGAATATGGGTCCAAGATTGGATTCTTCCAATTTCTGGGCAGAGAAAACAGGGTGGTGACAGTAGAGAATTCCAACTTCTTTGTGGTGGAAATTATAGTTTCATTTTAGATTTTCTTTTGGGTTTATGAAATAAGGTGGAATGATGTCTCATGATTATGTGAATGTTTTTTAAATTTAGTTGTGAACCTAATAATCTAATCGTGTCTCATGATTATGTGAATATTAATAAATTTAGTTGTGAACCAGAACCTGGGTATCAACCAAGGATTGATATCAATTCTGCACCAAGTCCCAGAAGGTCATGTTGGGGTATATTGGAGATGAGGCGCTCTTCTGAAGACAATTACAGATCCAGGTGATGTGCATTGAGAAGTTGCTTGCATAGGGCCTTAAATTTGCCTGTTTCTCATTATTTCAAATTTCAGGTTTTCATCTCAAGCTGCCTCTGGTCACCCATTTTGAACCCATTCAAGTGACCCTGCAGACTGATCAGGTAACTTTGGTAATCCATGTTTGGAAGATTGAGGATTTTGTCCTTCCATTCATTATAGTTTTGAAAGCTTCTGTCAGCAACATTGTAGGTAAAGGATATTCCATGTGGTACAAAATCGGGTGTCATGATCAATTTTGAGAAGATTGAGGTAAGGCTATGCGATATTATTCTTTAGTATTTGTATATGAGTTTCACTTAGTTGAAGGTCTTGAAAAACTCCATTTAATAAATCCAAAATGCGTATTCCTTTAGGAGCCGTTTGATAACCATTTGGTTTTTAGTTTCAAGTTTTTGTTTAGATTTATTTTTGGGCATTTACGATAACTTTACTTTAGTATATGTAGATTTAATATTACAATTTAGTATAAATTTATATATTATCTTCTTCTTAGGTTCTTCAAGCATTTACCTTCTTAGAATATCATTTTTGAAAAAAGCTGGAGTAGTGCATTTTATAGTGTGGTCTAACTTCCTTTTCATTGAAGTGGGATTTTTGAGAGGGACTGGTGGATCTCTGAAAAGGAACTTCGTGGGAATTCCTTATTACAGTGTTCTGTCTCTGAAGTTGTGAATTATATGCAGGTATGGATGTTGTCTTAGCTAGATCGTTGTTTTAAACAACCGACTCATTTTTTGCTATTACTTTTTAGATTTTACTTATGTAGATACTCTCTCTTCATTTTTCAGATGGTTGACAAATTGGATGATGAAACCATGGCAATAGAATTTGGTCCACCTGATTTTAAAGAGTCCCTATAAAGTAATATGCTCTGCCTCAATTTTACAGAGCTCTTACATTAGTTTTTTCTTACTCCTTTTTAACTCTTGACATGATTTCAGGACGTTGGAAGAACCCTCTTCCGAGCACATGTCGAGGGTCAACTAATGGTTAACAGATTTGTATATTTATTATTACCTAACTCTTAATTATGATGCCGTTAAAAAATAAAGTCAAGGATAAGTTGAAGGGTTTGAAAGAAACTAAAGTGGAATTAATTGGAACTGAACCATTCACTGGAAATTGATATATTTTTAGGTGTATTCGGAATACAAAGTAGTATAATAAGTGGTATATGTGGTTTATATTTTCTATACTTTTTCTTATAATCTCTTATGCCTTAGTCTAATTACCTTCTTGAATTCGATCGGTTTTTGTAGAAACTTGGTTACAAGGCAAGTTGAAAACACACAAAAGTTTGATCACGTCCTATAGAAATGCTATAGAAGGTCATCTCCATTTCGTGCAAAATCAGACTTCTTTCTGCACACAAAAACACTAGGTAAACGTGCATTATCCTTATTTTGTTCATGATATAATTGTGACATTCAACATCGCCCAGGGAAGTGATCCTTAAATGTATATTCTCATCCCTACTTAGCATGAGGCCTTTTGGGAGCTCACTGGCTTCGGTTTCCGTAGGAACTCCGAAGTTAAGCAAGAAGGGAGCTGGAGCATTCCCATGATGGGTGACCCACTGGGAAGTAGCTCGTGAGTTCCCATAAACAAAACCGTGAGGGAATGGTAAGTCCAAAGCGGACAATATCGTGCTACTGTGGTGGAGCAGGCCCGGGAAGTGGTCCGCCCCGGGCCGGGATGTGACAAATTGGTATCAGAGCCTATCCTTGGCCGGAAGTGTGCCGACGAGGACATCGGGCCCCTAAGGGGGGTGGATTGTGACATCCCACATTGCCCAGGGGAGTGATCCTTAAATGTATATTCTCATCCTTACTTAGCACGAGGCCTTTTGGGAGCTCACTGGCTTCGGGTTCCGTAGGAACTCCGAAGTTAAGTGAGAAGGGGGCTGGAGCATTCCCATGATGGGTGACCCACTGGGAAGTAGCTCGTGAGTTCCCAGAAACAAAACCGTGAGGGCGTGGTCGAGGCCCAAAGCGGACAATATCATGCTACGGTGGTGGAGCGGGCCCGGGAAGTGATTCGCCCCGGGCTGGGATGTGACAATAATTCTACTGTCTATAAATTTATTTCAATTTTTTTTCCCTTGCCTGGGATGCTTCCTTAATGACCAACATAGCAGAGGACAACTTTTAGCATTGCAGTAAACAACATTTCCCATTAATGTTTTTGGACAGGAAGTAATTTGTGTTTTTTCGTATCCAAAGAACTTCGTAATATTTTTAATAGACGAAATAGGTTTCTCTTTTGATATTTAAATTTGTTTCATTCCTGATGAGGTTGTGTATAATTTGCATTGGCATTGGTAACTCAGTTTTTGACTCAAACATTGTTTATGAAGATTGAAATTGCATAATCTTTCATATAGTTTTCAATCCTACAGCCACGCGCAGGTACAAATTCTAGTTGTTTTCTAAAGATTATCATGTCTGGCACTCACATTAGATAAAAGTCTTATTGCTTGGAAATAAAGAAGTTGGAGTTCCATTATAAAATTAAGGAAAATTTTATTTGAACCCATCTATTCTCCTTTTACACCTAATTTACTCTCTTCACCCATATTGTTTTTTTATTAAAGAATTAATATCTCTTTAAACCCAAATTTATTACCTAAACTATCATCTCAAACCTAATTCAAAATGTAAAATTATCTTTACACTTATTCCCTTTATAAAATAATATCTCTAATTTAATGTTTTTTTTTTCAAAGAGGCGTCATTTGCCCCTCTATAATTGCATATGCAATATAGGACTAGCATTTTCATGGCTACTTTTTTTCTTTCTGCTACCACAACCCATCCATGGACTTGGGATCCAAGAGATCATTCCATAGACTTTAATTTGCCAAGAGAATGTTATGCAAGCTCCAATTCAGTCATTTTTAAATCGAGCATTTTCATGTACCTTTTAAGAAACTTTGAAGTGACATAGGATTGGGTGTTATGTTGCTATGTTAATAAACAAATAAACAAATTGGAGCTATTTCAAATAAAAAAAGGTGCAAGACATGCCACCCGCTAGTTTGTGGTTAAGGTTGAGCAATCTTTATTGCACCAAGTATCAAGTTTTATGTCTTTGCAGTACTAATCAAAAGTCCTTGCACTGTGTTTTGGGGCGCATACAAATGGTAGAGAAAAACAAATACAATATAATATAAAAAGTATGAAATTTAATCCAGAGAAGAAGCAAACAAACAAAATATCCATAAATCGAGTCATACTTTAGTTTGAGGATTAAAAACTTCAAAATCATCATCCATCAATAGAAAAGCTTGTTTTTCTTTATCAGAGTTATTAGGTTTTTAGTCGGAATGAATGTAGGATAAGCAAAGGGTGATGCTAGGGTCTAATTATAGTAAGTGGGTCTATTGATAAATTTGATTTTTATTATTAATTTCATTTTGTACTTAATAGTAATTATGCAACAGGGTAAAATAGACAATTAACGTTTAAAATTTAGGGACGTTTTGATATAGACGCCTCGTTTTTAAATGTCATAGACTAAACATCTATTCCTGTTGCAAATTTGATAAAACATTTTCCCTACAATTTTGGTACTTTAATTTTATTTCATTAGGAGTCTATTCACGTTAGCATTCCCTTTTTTCCTCCTATTTTTATGCATCTCTTATAATGATGATTTAAGATTTTTTTTATTTTTTATTAAAATATTTATTTTAGTAAATTAAATAGAATGTAACAAAACTCGTTGTTAGGTACATTTGGTTATATCGGTACGTTTGATTATAATGGTACATTTGAATTTTTGGTCAATTTGGCTTCTTGGTACATTTGAATTTTTGGTACATTTAGTTTTTGGTACATTTGAATTTTTGGTACGTTTGTTTTCAAAACATAAGTTTTATTACTTTTTGTCCTAATATGAGGAATTACTTTAATTAATTATTTTTTTTATAGAAAGAGTCGTTAACAATGTAAAAGTTTAAATTACTTTAATTAATTATTTTTTTATAGAAAGAGTCATTAATCGACGGACAATAGCCTTTTTGTTAATTCAAAATTATATGATTTATCGTTATTATTTAGCATTATCTACAATAATAAGGATTTATCTCCAATCAACTAAAAGTTGTTCCAAAGACTTGTCTACCAAAAAACAAGACTATCTAGAGCATTGTGTATGAATCAAACATATTTTTAAACATTCCAAAAAGATGAATATTCATTTTAATATAGTTTATAATTGGGTACGTTTTCATTTGACGTTGGTACGTTTTCATTTAATGTTGGTATGTTTCCATTTGGTATGGGTGTACATTTAGGTTTAAAAAGTTTAAATTTTTAGACTTAAATATAGTTGAAATTATTTAAAATATATAGCAGGTATTTAAATGTAAATTAATTTCAATTAATCAGAAGTAGTTCAAGTCTGAGTATCTTAATCAAATGTTTCAAAAGCTTAATCAAAAACTCAAAAAGCATAAATGTTTAGTATACAAAAGTCTAAAATGAGGCATTTAATTCTAATTTTCTCTAAAATTTAAGTTGGGTGTAGAAAGAGGTTAGATGGGTTTAAATAAAATTTCCCTAAAATTAATTGGTAACATGGAGAGTAGTCTAGCCTCTTGTAAACTCTTGCAAGGTTTCTCTTTTCTAGTGAGACTCTTTTACCTTCACATTCTCACAGAAAATAAAATCAAGATAAATTTTTTCATCCCAAGAGTGAGAACTAAGACTGACAAATAAAATGCTTCGAATCAATGGAGTTCTACCTCCTTCCTTGTTTCCACATTTACAGGGTTCTTCCTTAATTTTCAATATTTTTTTAATTTCCTTCCAAATGTTATGCTTTTGCAGTTTTATATTTTCTCTTTAATATTATTTAAAATTCACGTGAGTATCCATGTCATTTAACGAATAAATGAGAACCCTTCGATGTTATGAATATGAAGACTTAGAAAGTGTAAAAGTATTTGCCAAAATCTTTGTTCCTTGATCCTATCACACACACACACACACACATACATACATATATATATATATATATATATATATAACCCTAACGGCTTTCTCAAAATTTCTCAATTTTCCAAATATAATAAAACCCTAATATTTTTGATAAATTGGAGAGGAATTGAGTCAAATACAATAGTTTTACTCCAGACTTCTGGTACATTAGAAATGGCCTAAACTTTCTTAACTTTTTCTTTTGTGATTCCACAACAACTAAATTTTAGTATATATATCTAAGCAGCACCATTAATGTCGTATAAGCTATGGGATCATATCATGATGCATGTGGAATTAGAAGGATAACATGAGGGCGGAGGAGACAGAAAATAGTGAGTGGCGAAGTTATGTGGCAACTGAATGGAATATGCATCAGTAAAAACCCCTCCTCCCTAAAAGTGGAAAATTCGTGACGAAGAAACTTTTCCGACCGCGATGTTTCTTCGCCAGCCGGTCGCTGTAGCATCCTTGGGAAAGATTCAAAGCATGATTGGCCCCTATATATATTTGGGTTTTTATAACAAATGATCACTGAAATTGACCATTACCATTAGGATGGTCTCTGAAATTGAAAATCGATTAATGTAGTCCCTGAAAATAGGTATCGTAAATAAATGTGGTCCTTCCGTCACAATTTTGTTAAAATTTTTGTTAAGTACTGATGTGCACCTAAATAGTCCCCACAAGATTTACAGGTTTTTACCACAAATGGTCCCTGAAATTGATCCACACCATCAAGATGGTCCATGAAATTGAAATTGATCAATGTAGTCCCTGAAAATAGGTGTTACAAATCAATATGGTCATTTTGCCCCAATTCTGTAAAAAAAATTATTATGTGTTGATGCGGGTTAATAATTTAATATTAATTAAAAAATTTGTCTAAATATTTTTTTGCATAATGAAATTTTTTTTCTTATAGTAGGCCTACTTTGAAGAGAGATCATTTCTATAAATTCTCAAAGGCACAAGGCTTAACGAAGGCCTAAGAGGGGTTTTGGAAATAATTTTCAACCAACAATAAATGCGCCTCGGTTAGACCCTTATCATCTCAAGGCAAACCTCGTTGTTCTCTACATCACCAAACCACTAGGGGAGCGTCCAACAAGCTTTTCAAGATTAAGGTTGTGAGGATGTTGATCGCCAAAATGTTAACGGTGATGTCACAGAAGTCGCCACCAATCCAAGCCGTCACCAAATGTGATCTCGATCCAAGTCCTTAGGTGAAGGGTGTCGAAATGTGTAAAGATGAGTGTATTGAGAATTTTTTTCTAGAGAATAAACAGGGAAGGCTACCATAGATGGAGGTAGATGAATGTGGATTGAGATTGGAGGTGATTGCGGGACTAGATTTTTAGGTTGACAACCTTTTTATTGATTATTAAATTATTAAACCTGTTTGTAATTTTTTTTTTAAATTTAATTAGACTTGTGTGGCATGTTTATGTGTTAAATCAGCATATAACATAATTTTTAATAGAATTGTGAAGGAAGTACTACATTAATTTGAGACACTTACTTGCGGGACTACATTCGTCGATTTTCAATTTCAATGACCATTTTGATGTCTTGGGTCAATTTTAGGGACCATTTTGATATTACATGTCAATTAAGGGAAAAGGATCATGGGGATCCTAGGGATCCCGTGATCGGGACGGTCCATCGTACACCGTGCGGTCATAAATCATTTTAAAATTTAAAATTTAAAATTAAATATAAATAGTACCTAACGAAAACTGACCGCATGATGTACGATGAATGGTCGCGATCACGAGATTCATAGGAAAAGGATCTGATGAGGATCTTTTTCCAATTTCAAGAACCATTTGTGATTAAAAAAAGAACTTATGGGATCCATTTATGTGTTACATCAGCACTTAACAGAATTTTTAATAGAACTGTGACAGAAGGACCACATTGATTTGCGACCTCTATTTTCAAAGATTACATTGATCGATTTTCAATTTTAAAGATCATCTTGTATCTTGATGGTGAGATTCAATTACAGAGATCATTTGTAATAAAAATACTCTATATTTTCTAGTTCAGCACGTTAGACTTTTTCCACCCACTTCCTGAGCTTGAGTCATTGACAAAGTTGTTAATTACGTTGGTCAATCAATATATATATATATATATATATATATATATATTTTTTGAAAGGGACGTTCGAGATTGAAACCTCATAAGACATTTCTTTATTGAAATGTTCTCATAACAGAAACACGTTATTTCATCACGAATAACAATATTTATTATTTTCTTACATAAGCAATATAATATACAAACAAAAAATAACAGGTTTTTCAAACCAATTGCAAAAGACATCACATCGATGACCAAAAATGACACCAAATAATGAGTAAATCTTCTCAGCTTACCAATCACAACATATAATATAATCATGATTTAGTCAGCAAAACATCACGCGTGATCTTCTTGTAATTTGATTTAAATTTTATAAAAAGTTGATGCTAGAGAGGTTATTTTATTAGATTATAGTTTGTAAATCACATAAAATTACAGTTAATAGTTGGAATAAAAAGATGATCTCCCTAATTTTTTTTTTTTTTTTAAAAGAGAAGTAGGGGGTAATATGCGTGGTTCATTGGCCACCCTAAAGCCAAAGCCATGGGTCGGCGGCTACTGTGTAGGACCTTTTCTTTTCTCTCTCGCTAGGTTTTCTTTCTCTATTGTTGCTAAATTCTTATTAACAATATTGTTAACAAAATGGTGTGTAATACGAGGAAAAAGATCTTTGCAGGATCTTTTTTCTAGAAATCTTAGGGATCTTGTGATCGTGATTGTTCATTGTACATCGTACGGTCAGTTTTTGTTAGGTACTATTCATATTTAATTTTAAATTTTGAAATGATTTCCGACCGCATGATGTACAATGAACTGTCATGATCAAGGGATCCCTAGAATCCTCAGGAAAAAAATCCGGCAAGGATCTTTTTCCGTAATACGAAACAAAAATAATGTGTAATAGTAAACAAATTAAACTCTACGAGTCCCAGTGTGTATGAGTTCGGATTTGTTGTATCAGTTTCTTAAACAATAGTCGATATAGGTTTTCAATATTTCGTAAGGAACACGGTGGAATTGTCAAATATAATTGATGAATGGCAGAGATTTTGACTAATGCAATATTAGGCTTCGTTTGACATGTGGTTTTAGACATTGAATAAAACTATTTAATACAATCAAGTGTTTAGTGTGTTTATGTATAAAATAAGAACTGATTCAACTAATCAGTGCCCACCTATTTTAGCACCTACGTAAACTAATTATTTTTATTTGGCAGAAATAATCTTTAAAATTACTACAAATAATGAGATCACGTTGCAAGGTGAGACGGAATAGGTAGAAGGGAGCAGGTACGTACCATTCCACAAGTGTAATACCAACATATGTATACAAGCTTGATATAATTTTATTACTTGCGTACACAAAAACTAATCATCTTCTTGAACTAGCCTGGGTTTTCATGCATGACTGGAAGCTGGTTCATAGTCCAGTTTTGTACCTTTGTTATTTTTGTTTTCTTATTACATATAGTTTTGTGAAGAAGTTGAGATTCCACCGAAAAACCAATTGACAATATATATGGGAAGTTGCCTAATCTCTTATAAGCTCTTGCAAGGTTTTTCCTTTCACTAATGTGAGATTCTTTTACCTTCACATTCTCATACACCCCCTCAGAGAATTTTCAAGTCAAGCACGTGGACAACACGAATTGGGTGACGTGAAACATGTGTGGCTATTGGGCTTCACATGTGGGACAACTTGCTCTGATATCATAAAGAAGTTGAGGTTCCACCATAAATCCAATCGGCAATATGGGGAGTAGCCCAACTTCTTATAAGCTCTTACAAGATTTATCCGTTTACCAATATGAGACATTTTGACTTTGACATTCTCACATTTTGATATATGTCAATATATTATTAATTATCTCAAACTTATGTACAAGTCATTGGGGTTAAATTTGAGTGGGGATCCGTATCACGTACATATACGAGCTCCATTGTATGAAAGATTGAACTAGTCTCATTAATATTTGACTTAGCATGCAGTAGTCAGTTCAATGCCAAATAAATGCTAATTACAAAAAAAGGCTTAAACGCGTTTAGATATATGTGGTGTAGCCTATATCGCATAATATATAAAAAGGGCTAGCTTGGCTAACAGCTACGGGAACGAAGGAGCCAAACTTCATATCTCAAGTCATTAAAATGGTTCACAAGGCCTGCAGCGTTTACATGATTCCCTTCTTTCTCCTGCTATTGTTCTCATCAAAATTAGTCTTTGCCAATGTTTCTGAAGATCCAATACACAGTTACTCTCTATCTCTCTCTCTCTCTCTCTCTCTCATGCACATATCTTGTTTAGGTCTGATAACTATTTCATTTGCGATTTTTTTAAATGAAAATTAAAAGCTACTGTTTTTAATATTTAAAATATATCTTGATTTCTATTTTTTGTTTTCAATTTTTAGTTCTCAAACAAATATGAAAGAAAAAAAAAAACTAAAAACTAGAAAAGTGAAAAGGTTACCAGCCTTTAACATCTATATATGTCAACTAATGATGGAAGTTTCTTCTTATCATCGCATATGATGCAGGGAAGATGATGATTAGTAGGTCGCAGCATCTGCAAATGCAAGTGGAGACCATTTTGGCAAAGAAAGCGGCGCAAATAGACGTATCAATAGTTTCTAACCCACCTGGAACAGGAAAGTAAATCCCATGAGCCGGCCACCTAGGACCCATCAGGGATCGCCCCGATTGTAAAATTTTTTTTTTTAATATTGAATAAAATATTATTCAAACTTACATTACGGGAAAGTTTTTCATGCTACATGTTTAATGAAAGAAAATAAGTCGACGATTCATTTAGAGTGATTATAGCTAGGATCCTAATGTACTTATAAAGCAATCATGATGTATTTACCTAGAGTAGACTTCCTTTTACTGTATAAAGTCATGTATCATTGTATGATTCAATATCAAGTCAATTATGTAAGAAATTATATTCATCTGCATACTCCATTTTCCTTTCAGTTTCATGCTACAAGCATTGGATGATCCATAGTGGTTTGGTAGAGAAACTTTTCACAGCTCGGTATACCAAATGTCATAATATAATTGGTTAGAATTTTTTTTTTTTTAAAAGTTTCTAACTAATTGTATTATTACACTTTGTGTACTAAGCCGTGTTCTCGACACTAAAAAATGTCTCCGTCTCGTGAATCCATACCACATCCAATGCTTGTAGCATAGAAGTGAAACCCTTACATTATATCATAAGAAGTCTGGCAGTTATTTCGTTCTCATAAACTTGATAAACCACATCCAATGCTCGTAGCATAGAAGTGAAACCCTTACATTACATCATAAGAAGTATGGGAGTTATTTCGTTCTCATAAACTTGATAAATAAAACAAACTACTTTTGTATTCAGTACATGCCTGTTAGGGTTGTTCTCATTTTTATGCCCTGTACTTTTTATTCAAGCAATTGCTCATCTACTTCATCTTTTCGTTAAATTTCAGATGTTTTCAAACTTCTATGCTTCAAATACTTATAACACTTTCTAGACAGCAGCAACTAACTAAGGTTTCTTAATGTTTTTATCTTTGGTTCCAGAATTAACTGAGTTTTAGTTAGTATATCTTAGCAGCACCGTTGATGTAAAAGTTATCGTAAGCGGTTTGATTATATATGAACTACTAGAATAGGTGTATGAGAGTGAGTGGCGACGTTAATTACAAAATTAATCATGACTTTAATTCACTTCATTAATCATGATAAATCTGCATTTTAGGGGAGAAAGTGAGAATGATGTCGAGTGTGAGATGCCAATGAAAGAAATAAGCCAAAAAAAAAAAGTTGCACGCTCTTTGCTACTGTTTATTTATCACTTAATGGGTTATGTATAAAGGGAGTACTAGCAACAGCTGCAGAAGTATTTCTATTCAAACATTTTCACTTCGTCAAATGACACGTGTCATTTTCTGATATAAAAATAAGACCGTTAATACTTTTGGTTAAAAATTAATGATAAAAAATATAAAAAGAATTGTTATTGGCACTCCAAATTCTCATTTTGCACTTTCAACTTTTTATACTTAAAAAGAAAAATACATTTATCAAGAGTATAAAATGAGATTATTGTGTGCCATTAATGGTTCCAAGGCCTTCAATGTTTTTTTTCCTTGTGTAAAAATGACACGTGTCATGTTAAAAAGTGAAATGTCCAGATGCAAAACTTAGTGCATAAGTTACTAGTATTTCTCGTATATAAATCATGTTAATATTATTATTTTTATATAATCATATTGAAAAGAACAAGACAAGTTGGTAGTGAGAAGGCTTGGGATGGCAACGAATTGATTTGAGGACGAAAATGTTATATCTATCCTCATAATCATGAAAATTAATCATATTCATAACCGCAAATTAATCATCGGATATTATCTATAACCATATCCACTGGATAAAAGATTCCCCATCGGTTAACGGTTATATCCATATTCGTCAATACAAAAAATATATTCCCAATTGACGCATGATAATTTAGTAAATATTAATTTCGTCATCTAATATTTGATGTGTAAAATGATTTAATTAATAGATCTTGTGGAGCATAAAAATTAAAGCTAAACATTGATAATGTTGGTTGATCTTTAACATATCCCATAAATACCACTGAATTCTCATAGATTTTGATTCATATCAAAACTTTAAACTTTGTCAAAAATGCAACTCACACAAAACAATTTTTGTATTCTCAAGGTAATGGATTCGGTGAATAATGAATATACATATATTATATAATACCTTAATATTATATAATTTATATAATTATATTATATATTATTCGGTTCAGATTCGGGTACGGATATGAATTGGGGCCCCTATAACCATATCTAAAACCATAATCGAATAATATTCACGGTTTTTTCCCATACCCAAAATATACCAGAGTTTTCATACCCAAATTCAATCAATTTGAACGATTATCCGTGATTATCGAGTTTAACGGTTAGAATTGACATTTCTAAAGAGGGCCGACTCGACTCAACCCGAGCACGGCACAGTCCAATATGTGATGGGTTGTTGGTCAGGCCAGGCAGGCGTTGCATAAAAGATAAATAGGCTTTAAATTTGTTTCAAAACCGTTGCGTTTTCTCACTCTCACACTTGAATCTTCGTAAAAAACTGAAAAATTGGTACTCCATGGCCGATCTGAGACCTTCTCCGGGTAGGTTTGTTGATTGGACTAAAAGCCCATAAGAATTGTACTTTTGGCAGCTGAATGGGAACATGCATTAGTACTATTATTAGTAGCTAGTTGGGTTTGGAAGTTTCAAAAGTATGACCAACCCTACGCAGTAGCTGTGCACGAGTCATTGACAAAGGAATACGTTTGACATTCGAGATTGAAACCTCACAACTCATGAGCAATTTCTTAGTAAAATTGTCTAATAATAATTCAAACACGTGATTAATTTGATATTTTTATCTTCATCGCGAATAACGATATTACTAACAATATTTCTTTATATATATATATATATATATATATATATATATATACAGGATTCTTACCAAGAGGGATCCCTATTTTTAAAAAAAAATGGGAACAGCTTCTTAACCGTTAGATTGACTTTAATGAAATTGTGTGGTTGAGATTAAAACACAGGCCACACAATTTCATTAAAGTCAAATCTAACGGTCAAGAGGGTGTCCCTATTTTTTTAGAAAAATGGGGATCCCTCTTGTGAAAGGTTTATATATGTAAGCGATATATGTCATGTGCGAATTCATAGGCGGAACCATGAAGACCATGATGGTTCTAGGTTTATCCTGACTTTTTTTTTTTTTCCACGTAGAAAAGTTTAGTTTTATATTTATAATTTTTAAGGTTTTTTCCTAGGCTTAGGGCTGCAATCCGACTTTTTAACTTCAATTTCTTTCATCGGGTTTGATTTGAGGGATGTCTCTTATGGAGTTCAGGCAATCCGTTGCTTGTGAGCTTTGAAGAGGACTCTGGTTTGGGATCAGTGGGGGGAGTGAGGAAGAAAGTCATAAAGGCTTGAGTAACCGATCACTGTCGTTTGAGTCCGGAATGAGAATGACACTATACCGGACTCAAACGACGGTGATCAGTTGCTCACCATACGACAAAGTAATTTTTGTAAAATCAAGTGAGCATTTCTGATTGAGACTTTTCAGCCCCTCCTAAATTACAACTCTTAGCTCTGACACTCTGCGGAGTACTCTCCCGTGCTTATTTTTACGATACCGTTACTCATGAAGAATGTTAACTGCATTTCCCTTTGTACGGTCTCATCCAGCAATGAAATAATGTCCTCATTCCGGAAATGAAATAACGATTCATCTAATTATCGGCCACTCTTTAAATATGAAAACCACCCAATTTGAAAAAAAATATGATCATGTAAATGTTATGAGAAAATAAAATATATCCATCGATGTTGTGAAAATAATACAAAATATATTAATTACTATCTTGAACTTATGTTCAATTCATTTGGACATAAATTCGAGTGGGAACTGGAATCACGTACATTTATCTTGAACGTATGGAAGACTATAAAAGTCTCTCATAAAATGATAATTAATTGGCAGAAACCTTGACATTGAATATTATTGTCAGTTTCATGTCAAATAAGTATTAAGCAAAAAGGATAAAACGTGAGCGTTTAGATATGTGGTGTAAGTCCCATTGTACATATAAAGGGCTAGCCTAGCTACGGGAATGATTCGAACGAAGGAGACAAAGTTATATCTCTACAAATTAAAATGGTTCACAAGGTCTTCAGTGCTTACATGATCATTCCCTTCCTTGTATTGCTATTGTTCTCATCCGAAATAGTCTTTGCCAATGCTTCTTTACGTCCAATACACGGTTACTCTCTCTCTCTCTCTCTCTCTCTCTCTCTCTCTCTCTCTCTCTCTCTCTCTCTCGTCAAATGGTAAATTTTGTTAGATTAGATATTAGATTAGTCACCGATGTAGTTTGAACTCACGATGCAAGGGCTCAACACCTTTTCACCACTGTGGTAAATGGCCACTTGCAAAAGATCTATACATGAAATAGGGTTCATCTGATAATTATATATTTTTTTAATTTAAAACCAAATGAAAATTGAAGTAAAAAAAATTAAAAGATGTACCTTTTTGAGTTTTCAAATTTTGCCTTGATAACGTTTTCAGTTTTTAATTTTTCTAATTGAAAAACAACTACAAAACAAGTTTTTAAAATTAAAAAATATATAAAAACTAAAATGGTTATTAAATGAGATCTTAACATCTATGTTCTGTAACTAAAGATGAAAGTTTCTTTTTGTCATTGCAAATGATGCAGTGAAACTGAAACATGTCACTATACCTATTTTCCTGATCCAGGCGGCTTAGTAACTATTGGTACGCCTATTCTGTCTCCTTCCTTTGCAATGATTATCTTCATTTGCGGATGCGACCTACTGATCCGGTTTAAAGTGCCGCATAGACAAGCATCTTAGAAGGATAGGTGGTTTTGGCAAGCATTTAAGTGGAAGCTTAGAGAGCTTAATTAATTGAGCTCAGTTATATACACTTGTAATTTCTGATTAGTTTAAAGTTCAGCTTCTTTTAGCTTCTCTTTCTCTCCTTCATGTTCTTCGTTTTGTTCACTCTCTCTAAAACCTAGAACTCCATTATTGTTATGGTATTCGCAAGACAATATTACAGACTGTGCCAGGACGAAAATGTTTCTTCTTCTTCTTCTTCTTTCTTCTTCTTCTTCTTCTTCTTCTTCTTCTTCTTCTTCTTCTTCTTCTTCTTCTTCTTCTTCTTCTTCTTCTTCTTGCTTCTTCTTCTTCTTCTTCTTCTTCTTCTTCTTCTTCTTCTTCTTATATATAATTATCTCGAATTTATGTCCAAGCCATTTGGACATAAAACTCAAGGGGGATCCGAATTACATATGTTTACACCATTACGTTTTCAAGCCGAATGTTAAGACTGCAGAAACCTTGAAGAGAAAGATTCAGAATGCAGAAAGAAGGAGGTAGAAAGAGAGAGAATATCGAGCTGAGAGAGAGAGAAATAATTCGTTGTATTTCTTGACAATGAAGCAACAGTTTTACAAAATCTGTTATATTTAGTTACAAAGCTTTGTCACTAAGCTAAAGACTAACTACCTTAT
Organism: Heteromeles arbutifolia; assembly: GCA_024362995.1. Classification (NCBI taxonomy): domain Eukaryota; kingdom Viridiplantae; phylum Streptophyta; class Magnoliopsida; order Rosales; family Rosaceae; genus Heteromeles; species Heteromeles arbutifolia. The sequence goes on along the minus strand of JANCRC010000002.1, from coordinate 9,123,695 downwards.
AACAACCTATGTAATCTCTTGACAAGTGTCACTCATTTTTGCCATAGATTCATCTTTCACTTGGATATTGGTTTTCTTCACTTCACTATTCTTACATTGCCCCTCAATCTCATGCTTGAAGGAGCTGAGCATGAGATTGCCACAATGCAACTAGAACAATGGTGCAGACAATCATTTGGTCAATATATCAGCAGATTGATTAGATGAAGAGACATGTTGAATCTGGAGATCTCCTCTTGTTACTCTTTCTTACAAAATGATAATGGTAATCGATTTCAATATGTTTGGACTTAGCATGGAAAACTAGATTTGTAGTTAGAGCTATGGCTGAGACATTGTCACAATGAATCATATGGTAGTGGAATGTGAAGATCACAGAACAATTGCCTTATCCAGGCAAGCTCAGCTGCAGTGATGGCAAGGGCTCTATACTCAGCTTTTGTTGAGGACCTGGAAACAGTATGTTGCTTTTTTAAAGCCCACGATATTGGATTTGAACCAAGAAAGAAAACTAGACGTAGACCTTCTGTCATTGGGATCTCCAGCCCAATCTGCATCACTATATGATTGCAGATAGATAGGTCCTGATTGAAATCGAATTCCATACTCCGAGGTACCTTTGAGATACCTAATTATTCTTTTCACTGCAATAACATGTGACTCCATAGGATTGTGCATAAACTGACAAGCTTGATTAACTGAAAAAGCTATGTCAGGTCGAGTAAAAGTGAGTTATTGTAGTGCTCCATTCGATATTGCTCAGGACTGTGATAAGGTTTCCCATCATTTTTTAGCAATCTGTGATAGGGAAGACATGGAGTAGCACAAGGTTTGTAGTCTTGAAGATCAAATTTGTCAATTAACTCCTTTATATACTTTGATTGAAATACAAATAAGCCATCAGAAGTATAATGTATCTGTAGCCCTAAGAAGTAATTCAAAACTCCCAAATCCTTCATGTCAAACTCCTTTGTAAGATCTGCAATAACTTCAAAAACCAATTGAGGATCACTACCTGTGAGAATCACATCATCAACATAAAGCAAGAGAACAACTGTGCCTAATGATGTGTGTTTAACAAATAAAGAAGGATTTGCTTGAGAAATTTGAAATCCCAATCCTGGCAGAAAACTTGTAAACCGCTCATTCTAAGCTCTGGGAGCTTGTTTTAAACCATAGAAGGATTTTTGAAGCTTGCGGACATAATTGAAGGGATGATTAGGACTTTGAAACCCTTGGGGTTGTTCCATATACACTTCTTCTTGGAGTAAACCATGCAAGAATGCATTTTTAACATCCAGTTGTCTAAGAGTCCATTTAAACTGAGTTGCCAATGCTAGAATCAATCTAATTGTTGTTGGTTTAACCACGAGGCTGAACGTTTCACCATAGTCTATGCCTTCTTCTTGACTATAACCCTTTGCAACAAGCCTTGCTTTGAATCTGGATATTGAACTATCTGCATTCCTTTTTATTTTGTACACCCACTTGCATCCAACAAGATTTTTATATGGGGGGAGAGGAACAAGAGACCATGTGTTTTGAGAATGTAGACTGCAACTCTGGTATTTTTGCAGCTGTTTTGAATGTTCTTGGTTTTGTTGGTGTTAAAGTTGTAGCTCCTGAGGCAAAATAAGCATTTCTTTTCACAATTCCATTATTTGACCTCGTCTGCATTGGATGCAGATTCATATGGATGGGAAGATCAACAATTAGTTGTTCTTGTTGGAAATCAAAAATCAACAAGGATAGGGAACTGTGTAAATTCATGATGGCAATGGTCTGTGGGTGGAGGGAGTAAGTGTGTATTTGAAATATGTAGTAAGGATGTTTGAATAGAATTTGAGGCACTACATGATTGTGTTTCCAAGAATTCTGAGGCTGTAGATGTAGTCAAAGATTCTGTGGCATTAGATGATGCTGGACTCAAGGACTCTGAAGCTCTAGATGAAGATGAATGCATATGAGATGATGGTAATGTGACTTGATTATGCAAAGAAACTGATGGTATTGGTGGTGCAGATAAAGGTAGTGATGACTTAGATATTGGTTGTATAATCTGAGGTGTAGCAGATGATGTGGTGGAATATGGAAACTGTGTTTCATCAAAAAGGACATGTCTAGAAATATAAACCTTGTTTGTACTCCCATCTAGACAGATAAAACCTTTGTAGTTTTCTGCATATCCCAAGAAAATACAAGTTGTTGTTTTGGTTGTAGTTTGGAACTGGTATATAAAGAATAACATGCACATCCAAATACTTTGAGATGTGTAATAATTGGAGTTTTACCAATTAACAACTTGTAAGGGGATTGCATTTTTAAAATAACACAGGGCATTATGTTAATCACATATATGGCTATAGAACAAGCAAAGAATCAGAACTTGGATGGAAGTTTAGCTGTTTGCAATAATGTGATGACAGTTTCCAGAATGTGCCTATGTTTCCTTTTTGTCAATCCATTTTGCTCTGGGGTGTATGAACAAGATTTTTGATGCAAAATTCCCTTTTGATGCTAGAAAATTTTGAAACTGGTGACTTGTATATTCACCACCACCATCACTTTGAAATGTTTTAATATGCATAGAAAATTGAGTAGTTAAGAATGTATGAAACTTAACAAATATGGGAAATACTTCTGCTTTATTTGTCATTGGAAAAATCCATGTGTATCTAGTACATTCATCAATGAAACTGACATAGTACCTAGACCCTTCAAAAGACAACACAAGGGCAGGTCCCCATACATCACTATGAATCACCTCTACTGGGTTTACAAACTTATTTGCAGAAAAAGAGAAAGACAATTTTGTAAATTTACCTTCCAAACAAGGTGTACAAAAAGTTTGACAAGTATCTATGAATGCAGAAGCCTTATTGTGTTGCAGCGTTACAAAAGTGATTGCATTTGATGGATGCCCTAATCGTTGATGCCATAAGCTTATGTTACTGGTTTGGCTAGATAGCATGCATGCAATTTAGAAGATGCAGGTAGTGTCTTCTGTGGAGAATAAAACAGAATAGGGTAATAACCAGCTTTACACAGTCCCTTGAGCAGTATTTTCCCTGTGATTTTGTCCTGAACCCAAAAGGAAATATCATCACATATGAATCTACATTTGTTATCCTTGCAGAGTTGATATATGGATAATAGGTGTTGTGATAGTTTAGGAACATGCAACACATTTTTCAATGTAAAAGTATGACTAGGAGCTTGCAGTTTAGATGTACAAAACTGGAAATTGTCAAACCTACACCACTTGCAGTGGTTATTGCATCAGTGCCTTGATATGTTGTAGCTAAGTCTAGATTTGCAAGCTCTGAAGTCATGTGAGATGTGGCACCAGTATCCGCAACCCAGAACTGTTCAGGTGGTGCAGAAAGATTGTGACTTGCTTGCATTGCAGTGAGATTGACTGAGGGTGGTCTTCCTTGGTATGCAAAGTTGTTTCTGTGATGACACTGAGTAGCTGAGTGCCCAAACTTCCAACAAATTTGACACTGAATAGCTGCACCATGTCCAGTAGTTGGTGTATTATGCCTTTGAAAACAATCTGCAGCAACATGACCCTTTTTGTTGCGGATTTGACAAGTAGGAATCTCATTTGGATGATCAGGACAGGTATGTTGAAATATTTTTGGAGCTCCAAGAATTCCAGGACTTGAATTGTATGCTGAAGAGTGAAATCTTGGACCATTGTTATACTGAAACCTGCATCTTCATTTTCCTTTATAGTTTGACCCTTTGTATCCACTAGAAAAAAATGAATTGCCATTGAAATTTCCAGAGCCATATTGTGAGGATGACCCTTGTCCAGAGTTGTATCCATTAGAATGAGACCCTCCATTGAGATTGTATCCTTGGCTTGAGGATCGTATGTCAAAGCCCTGAGACTGAGATGGACTGTGATCAAGACTAAGAGATTTTCCTTTGTCTGACTAAGTGCTTGCAACCACTGCAGTTCCAAAAGGCACAGAAGACTCACAAGACTGTGCAATTATGGCTTTTTCAGCAAGAAGCTGTGATCGAAACTCTTTCAAATAGATCCCAGGTTTTCTTCCTCGAATGACACACTGAAATGTATTGTAATCAACAAATGACCCTTTTAGAGCAAGAATGATTACATCATCATCTTCGAATAAAACACTAGCTGCAGCAAGATGGTCTCTTGCATCTTTGATTTTCTATAGATAGACAGATACTGAATCAGATCATTTTTTAATGTTTTGCAGCTTTGTCTTCATCTGAAAGATTGTTGCCTTTGTAACTATAGAGAATCGTTCTTTAAGACTTGTCCACATTGCATGAGAACTAGTACTTCCAAGAATGCAAGAAATCGCAGTAGATGACAATGTGGCTATGAGAAGCTGCATAAGAGCACGATCGTGCATTTTCCAAACTTGATAGGCATCTGTTTCAATTCCTTCAAGATTTGCCTCATCAAGAAACCTTGGGGGACATTTCTTGGACCTATCAACGAAACCAAGAATGCCATGACTTTCTAGTAGAAGACTGATCTGAAAACTCCATACAAGATAGTTAGAGTAATCCAATTTCACTGTAACAGAAGATGACACAGTAGAGATGAGACTTGTAATGGGTGATTACACAATTTGCAATTGAGCTGCGGTAACCATTGTTGTAACAGCAAGAAATTTCTTCACTTCGAACTTTTATCGAACAGTTGATGCGCAACTGTTTATGAATCGAGTATCTTGAGAATTGGAATTTTGATAAACCCAGAAAACACACAGAATCAGCAAATCAGAAGGTTGAGGGAAGAAAATATATGTATCATATAGTATACGGAAGCTTTGGATCCACCTATGGCGAGGATACCATGTTAAGACTACAGAAACCTTGAAGAAAAAGATTCATAATGCAAAAAGAAGGAGGAAGAAAGAGAGAGAATCGAGCTGAGAGAGAGAGAAATAATTCGTTGTATTTCTTGACAATGAACCAACAGTTTTACAAAATCTGTTATATTTAGTTACAAAGCTTTGTCACTAAGCTAAAGACTAATTACCTTATCACAACCTATGTAATCTCTTGACAAGTGTCACTCATTTTTGCCATAGATTCTTTCACTTGGATATTGGTTTTCTTCACTTCACTATTCTTACACCGAATACACCAACAACCACCACGTGGAGTTCAACTGATACACCTTCGTCAAAAGGTTCTCTATGCAAATAAGTTCAATGGCTCAATTCCTCAAGAAATAGGCCAACTTAAATTTGTCTATGAGCTTGCTCTAAACTTAAACAATTTAGACAGTAATTCTATTCTTACCATGTTTTTATACCTCATTTATATACCACCTTATGTGGCATCTAATGTGGATAGCCACATCATTTAAATTAATCAGAATTTAATTTAAATTAAAAAAATTTAATAAACTAATAATTAAAAAAAAAGCTAGAATTAAATGGTGATTGTGGCATACGAGGAGTCTTCTCCTTCCTTCCCCGTTCAGTCCTACTTCTTCTCCTGTTTCTTCTTCCACGCCAGTTCTTTCACGCCATTTTGTAGGCAAAATCCTCCAAACTGAACGTGTATTAGGCTTTTAATTGGAATGTTGAATAAATGAGTTTATTGCATTATGATGTGCCTCTGAACTCTAATTTGAATGTTGAACTAGCAATGATCATTGGTTGTCCTTTGTGTTGCAGTTCATTCCGCTGCCTTTAGTTGCTGGTTTCTATTTGGCTTGATTTTTCACAAAGAAGAGTGTTTCATCATACTTTGCTTTTGTTGTTCTTGGAAGCTTGATGATGACATGGTTTGTAATACAAGTGGGTACAAAAGTACAAGAGAGGGCGGTAGTCCACACTAACGTGAAAAAAACTGGGGTAAAAAAATGGCGTGAAAGAATTGGCATGGAAGAAGAAATGGGAGAAGAAGCAGGATTGAACGGGGAAGGAAAGATAAGACTCATCGTATGCCACAATCACCATTCAATTCCAGCTTTTTTTTTTAATTATCGGTTTATTAAATGTTTTTAATTTAAATTAAATTCTGATTAATTTAAATGATGTGATTATCCACATCAGATGCCACATAAGGTGGTATATAAATGTGGTATAAAAACATGGTAAGAATAACATTACTGCAATTTAGAGGGTTCAATTCCATCTTCTGCGAGTAATTTGACCCAATTGACTTCTTTGATTCTCTTCGGAAACCAACTTTCGAGTCCTATTCCTCCGGAAATGGGAAACCTTTCGAAATTGGTTGAACTTTACCTGTTTGACAACTATTTATCAGGTCCAACCCCTCCAAGTTTCGAAAACTTGAAAAATCTAGGGAAATACCCCAAAATGGTACAATTTCTTAATTTTGGAACAGAAATAGGACAAACCGGTCATGCACACCATGCACAAAATTGAAATTACTAAAATACCCACATATAAATGGGTTATTCCTCCCATTTTCTAATTTCTCTCCCTCCATTCCTCAGATATCTGAGTTCCGATTTCGAAGAGATGGAAGTCCAAAGAGAGGCGAGAAGAGTGAGTTGGGATTTAGGTTCACCTCTTACCTCTGATTTCGAACAAAGGGATGTGAGAGAAAGGTGAGAAGAGTGAGCTGGATTTTGTACCATATTTTCTGTTTTGGTCGGAAAGTTCCATTTTTTCTAGCGACTGAAGCTTCGGCAGGCATAGTAAGGTATGGTGTTTAGTTCCAAGTTTCTTCATCAACGATTTATGAAATAAATGGGTTGTTTGTAAGATGAATTATTACTTAGAAGTTAAATTAGGGTTTGTGTTTCATGTTGGGGTGGATGGGTTGTGTAATTTCAAGTTTTGACGTGCTACAAGACTAGGATGGAACAATTTCTGGTTCAAGTGTTCAATTGCAGAAATTTGTGAAATTTTTTCCATAATGTGCATGTGGTGTGCATGACTACATCTTAATATGAGAAGCGGGAATGTTCACTAGTTATGATGCACGTATGTTGTGCCCCAACCTAGTTGGCCTCGACGTAAAACAAAATTAAGAAAAAACTTAGAGGACGTTAAGGGTCATGTGTGTCCGTGAAATAACAACAACGAGTATCATGTTTTCCACGTGCACGGTTAAGTGATGGTTGATATACGTAACAAGACTTTTCAAACTATCAATGTAACCTTATGTACATAACAATTATGCTTTAATTGTATCCACTATACCAATATGTTGCCGTTGAAGTTTCTCTCGTTTTATGCATATCTTGTGCATGTACTGTACATATTATGTGAATGTGGTGTGCATATAGTGTATTATGTATAGATGGTACATATTTACATCTTTGTTACTCTTCACATTAATGTAGTTTACTACTTTTTCCTTTGATTCAGAAGCAGGCCCTGCAAATACGAAAAAACCGAATGAGTTCGTGAAACAATTTCCTTTGATTCAGTTGGGTTCTTTCGTGCCCATTGAAACTGCAATTTTTTTTCAAATCCTTGAAATATTTGAACCCAATACAATTTGAACCCAATACAATTCGTTCATTTCCTTCCTTCTTCCTTCTTTCCACTCTAATTTCTCTCTTTTCCCTCAAATTTATGTCTTCTTCAAAAGGCAACTTACCTTTAATACGTTTTTTCATTTAATTGCAGCAAAAGTCAAACCCTATCTTAGTGCTTGTAAATGTGGATCGAGAGAGGGAGCAGAGGGAAAGACAAAAGAAATGAAAACCCACATATAAATCAGAGAAATGATAAAAAAAATCAAAATTGAAGGATTTGGGTCCCCTCCAAGAAACACCAAACCAATCGCTTCAACTCCAAACATGCATCAATAAAAATAAAATTAAGTAAACCCAGTTCACAAAACCTATGAATGAAAAGGTAAAAATCAAAGAAGATGAGTGGGTTAGAGAGAGCTTTTGTGCATATTCAAAACCCAGAGAGAGAGGAGAGAGAGTTTGGAAGAAAAGATGGGTGGGTTAGAAAGAGCTCTTGGATGAAGAAGATGGGTGGGTTAGGGTTCTTTAAACTAGAATTGGGGGAGAGATTTTCTCTCACTCCTCTCTGGTTCTCTCTTACAAAATGAGAAATGAGAGCTGGAATTTCTGCATACCTCTGGAGTAACCGATTATCTGGATCAATCCCCCAAGAGATGGAGAATCTTATGAAGTTGACTAGACTCGACTTGGCTACTAACCAATTTTATGGTCATTTGCCTCGAGATATTTGTAGAGGTGGATTGCTACAAAGGTTTAGTACAGAAAACAACAATTTTTCGGGTCCAATCCCAAAAAAGCTTGAAAGGTTGCAAGAGCTTAGTCAGAGTCCGTCTTGAAGGGAACCAGTTTAGAAGCAATATATTTGAAGACTTTGGTGCCTATCTGAATCTTCAGTTTGTAGACCTGAGCCACAACAACTTATATGGTGAAGTCTCTGACATCTGGGGACAGTGTCCAAACTTAACAACCCTACAAACTGCAGGGAACAACCTTACTGGTAGCATATCATCTGAGATTGTCAATGCAACTATAATTCAAGAACTCGGTTTTTCTTCGAATCATTTGGTTGGGATGGTTCCAAAGGATTTGAGTAAATTGACTTCTATGGTGAATCTAAAGTTGAATGGCAATCAACTTCTGGGTTCTATACACTCAGAATTTGCAACATTGACTGAACTCAAATATCTTGACGTGTCCACCAACAAGTTGAATGGCTCAATTCCAAACATTTTTGGCGAATTGGTCGGTTTAATCTTACTCGAATTTCAGCAACAACAATTTCAGCCAAGAAATTCCATTTCAGTTGGGGAAGTTATTTCACCAGTCACAGTTAGATTTAAGTTATAACTCACTTGACGGAACAATACCATCAGAAATTAGCAATATGCAGAGCTTGCAGAGGCTGAAACTCTCCCACAATAATCTTTCCAGTCTGCTTTTGATGGAATGCGTGGCTTGTTGTACATAGACATATCCTACAATCACTTGCAGGGTCCCATCCCCAGCAACAAAGCATTTCAAGATGCTCAAAGCTTTGAAGGGAATGAAGGATTGTGTGGAAATGTTGGACTGAAATCCTGCAATAAGCACGTCTCAAAAAACAATAGAAAACTCGTGTTAGCAGTCGTTTTCCCAATCTTGGGAGCACTTTCACTTGCTTTCCTTGCAATTGTCTTCATTAAAATAAGAAGAAAGAAGGAGCCAGAAACACAAAAGAGTGATATCCGCGATAAAGAAGTTTTTACAGTCTCTCTTTCTTATGGAAGAAAATTGTATGAAGAGATCATAAGAGCAACCAATAGTTTTGACTCCATATATTGTATTGGGAAGGGAGGATCTGGAAGTGTTTACAAGGCAAATCTACCATTAGGCAGCATAGTTGCAGTGTAGAAACTCCATAAAAAACTTTACGGCGAGGAGACATCGCAGAAGGAGTTCCAGAATGAAATAGTGAATATACAACATCCAAACATTGTGAAACTTTGTGGTTTTTGTTCAAATTCACAGCACTCCTTTTTGGTATATGAGTATCTAGAAAGGGGTAGTCTGGCTTCAATCTTGAGCAAAGAAGACGAAGCAAAAAAATTGGATTGCAATAGAAGGGTGAGGATTGTAAACGGTGTAGCTTATGCTTTGTCATACATGCACCATGATTGCGTGCCGCCAATTGTACATCGAGACATAACAAGCAGCAACTTTTTGCTGGATTACGACTATGAGCCTTGTGTTTCTGACTTCGGCACTGCTAAGCTTTTGAATCCAAACTCATCTAATTGGACCACCCTTGCAGGCACATACGGATATGTAGCACCAGGTAAAGTAAAACAGTTAAACAAATATTGTTTTCTAAATTTGAATAATGATAAGTTAAACATATACTAATGGTTTACTATTCCTTAATTTTTATGCAGAGTTGGCTTACACAATGAAGGTAACTGAGAAATGTGACGTTTATAGCTTTGGAGTGCTTGATTTAATCTCGTCCTTTTCATCTCCATCCGCTTGTGAAAAGAAATTGCTGAAGGATGTATTGGACCAACGGCTTCCACCTACTGCACCTTCCGTTGCCGGACCAGACATCACATTTGAACAACTCATTCAAATTTAAATTGAGTTTCAGATTGTTTGAGTTGGCACGAAATATCGTCTTGTTTAAAGATATCACATACTTATATATTGCTCTGCAGCCAAGATTAATTACAATCTATTGCAAGTATCAAGTACTGAGTTCTTTTCTAAAGCAGAATCAACTGATTTGAGGTACTATAATTTTTTATTTTTTTTATTTTTTTATTTTTTTATTTTTTTATTTTTTTATAGCTGAGTTGACTATTACTTGATATGAAGCCATATGAGACCCTGTTATACTTGCAAGTAAATTTAAGAACAAGTGGAGTGCTAGCCGGAGTCGGTGGAAAGCGAGTCCAACATATATTACTACTTGAATTAATTTAAAATAATTTGAATTATGGGGGTGTGAGTTCGAATTTGAGTGCAGAAAGAGAAACACACTAGTTTAGTCAACTTAGATAAGCTCAAGTCCCAAATCTTAATTTCTTGGACTAAAGCTTGTGCTGACTTTAATTTGTGTTATGAAAATAAAAATAAACGTGCTTGATAGCTGATGCAGTTCTATGCATTTTTTGGAGCTACTACTATTTTGGTGTAAAATGACATCGGGCTAAATGTACGTTGTCGTCCCATGTGATAGTAATGTTGCATGAAATGGAGATTAGTCTGCCTTAAAGAAAATTATTATTGCTAATCATTTGCTTAAACTGGGTGGTTTTACTGAAAGTTCTCTCCGTGTGAGGGTCTTTCTCTCTGTGCGAGAGGTTTTCTTACTTTTTGTGAGTTAGTGCTCCCAATTCCAGTGAATCATTTAACCGCCGGCCCTAGCAGTGGCTAGGGTCAGTGGCAGCCCCTTTCCCGGTTCTTCTTCCTGCTTTCCTCCTCTGCTATTCTCTGTTTTTCGGGAAATTTGGAAAAATAACCAAATTTTAGACCCCATGTAGAATTATAACCACTATTTTAATTTTATGATAATTATAACCAAAACTTGATGTAAAAGTATTAATATATCCTTAATACTAGGATTTCTCATAACAACCACAACACAACCTTTAAACTACCTTAAAATGTTGAGGATTACTGCAGGTTGAGGCCACTGAATTATAGAGGTGCATACATATTGGTGTTAGCTTGCTCTTTAATTATCAGGACAAGCTATGAGAATGTTCTTAAGAAGGTAATAATTCCATGGCTTATTATTATTATTTTAATTAGATACTTGGATTTGGTGTTTCACTGACTAAATTGCATACATTCCGATATATTTTTGCAGTGGATGAAGAAAGAATACGAAATTGCAATGAGATTTTTGGAATACTAATAACAATTCCTTTTAAGATAGTTTAAAAGTTTGTTTTGGTTGTTGTGAGAAACCTTAATACTAAGGGTATATTAGTACTTTTACATCAAGTTTTGGTTATAATTATCATAAAATTAAAATGGTGACTATAATTCCATATTGGGTCTAAAATTTGGTTATTTTTCCAAATTTCCCTTGTTTTTCCTACCCGTTTTTCTCCTGTCATACACCCCCTTGTGCTTCTAATTGAATCGGCCTTTGCCCCTGATCAAAAATTCTCTTTTTCCGATCTATCCTTTCTCATTCTCCCCCATAATCTTTCCACCTCCATGCATCTACTCAAATCATTTTCTTTCTCTCCACTTGGCTTCATCCGATCTTGATTCCATTGTTTTGATCCATAACGTTTTCATTCTACCGTGTTTCACGACTTTCTAGAAAGGTGTGTGTGTAGAGCTTGAGCTCGGGTGGTTACACCACCACCTTCCGTTTGTGTGTCGGTCTCGGCACTGCTGGTGGGAGGTTTTTTCCCACTGGCTTCCTTCTCTTGGTGGCTGCAGACTCAATATGTGGGCTGTTCGTTTGAGGACGATGCAATTTGTTTTATGTTCTGTTCCCGGGGCTTGGCTGGGTTTGATCTTCGGCAATTGCAAAGGGCCTGGTTCGTGGACAACGGAAAGTGCTTCGTCGGCAGAAGAGGATCTAGTCGCTTAGAGCAAGTCCACCCCTAAGACTTTGCGCCAGCACCCAGCGCATTTATCCACTCAAGTGAACAGTAATAGACCCCAGTGAACAGTAATAGGCCAAAGCATCTCCACCCCTAAAAAAATGCGCTGGCACAAACAATCTGCACCCCTACAAAATGCGCTGGCACCCAGCCCATTTAAAATATTTTTAAATTTTTTCTAAAAGAATAAAAAAATAAAATAGTTTTAATTTCGGATATGATTTTTAACCAATCTCGTCACGCCACGTGTCATTATCCTAACGTACTTTTTTGTGAATAAATTTCCACTAAGATTTTCAACCAATCCCGACACACCACGTGTCACTTCCAGTTTACAATAATTTAGCCAAGATTTCGATAAGATTTTCAACCAATCATGTCATGCCACGTGTCATTATCCGAACATACTATTTTGTGGATAGATTTTCAATAAGATTTTCAACCAATCCCGATGCACCACGTGTCACTTCCGGTTTACAATAATTTAGCTAAGATTTCGATAAGATTTTCAACCAATCACGTAGTGCCACGTGGCATTCTCCAGAACCTCATCCTTTCTTTTTTTTGTCCATAAAAACCCTACATCCATCCTTACACCAAGCTTAATCCTTCTTTTTAGCTCAGAATCATTGTTCATCGTTTTCAAATTTTGAGTTCTTATTACAATGTCTTCTTCAAGGAGAGTGTATAAACAGTTGCAGGAGCAACAGAAAAGGTTGTTGGCACAACAGGCAGAATTGGCCAATCTCGAGGAAGGTGGAGGTGGACATGATGATCACCATAGAAGGCAGAGGGCCTCACATTCCCGCCGTGTCATAGAAGCCGTGGGTCAGATAGCCAAACCCAAACGTGCTGCAAACCTCGATAGAAAAAGGGAAAGACGAGGTAAAGATCTCTTGGAAGATTATTTTATTCCCAACTAGATATATTCCCTGATTATGTTTTTAGACGTCGTTTTAGAATGCAACGAAGTTTGTTCGACAAAATCATGAGTGCTATTTGCAACCATGATCCATACTTTGTGCAAAAAGATGATGCTTTTCATGTTCTAGGTCTTCTTCCCGAGCAAAAAATTACGGCTGCCTTGCGAATGCTTGCATAAAGAGCATTTGCATATTAAGTTGATGAGATTGCCAGGATGGGAAGAACAACTGTTCTAGAGTCCCCGATGCGGTTTTGCTCTGTAATTGAAGCCTTCTACACCAATGAGTACCTCCGGACACCCAATCCAAGGGACATGTGAAGGCTTCTGAGGAAGGGTGAGATGCGAGGCTTCCCTGGCATGATTGGAAGCATCGACTGCATGCACTGGACTTGGAAAAACTGTCCAAGTGCGTGGCAAGGAGCTTATGGCGACAGAAAAGGAGCCAAAAGCATCATTTTGGAAGTGGTGGCTTCATTTGATACATGGATTTGGCATGCTTTTTTTGGTGTTCCAGGAGCTCAAAATGACCTAAATATCCTTGCCCAATCCCCAGTGTTCGACGAACTGCTGCAAGGAAAATCGCCGAGATACACATATTGGGTTAATGGTACCCAATACGAGGGATCATACTACCTTGCAGATGGCATTTACCCAAGGTGGTCAACTTTTGTCAAAACAGTGCCACATCCACAGACTGAAAAAGAAAAACACTTCGCAAAATGTCAAGAAAGGTGTAGGAAGGATGTCGAGCGTTGTTTTGGTATCCTGCAAGCTCGTTGGGCGATTGTCAAGGCTGCAGCTAGAATGTTTGATGTCGAGGCTCTTCGATCCATCATGATGATGTGTATTATTCTCCACAACATGATTGTTGAAGATGAGTATGATTATGATGTCGTCGATGAATACGAGCCAGATCCGATCAACAACTCACGAACACGTATGTACTGTGCTCATGACAATACCGAAGATCCCATGCGATGCGAGCCGTTGGAACGGGATGGACGTTACAATGAATTAATCGTTCAACGGTACACGAACTTGCAAGAGCCATACAGGCACATAACCCGCCAGAATGACTTGATTGAGCACCAGTAGGGATTGCAAGAAGGTGAAGATAATTAAAATGAGGCTTGTGGTTGAAGAATAAAGTGTTTTTTTTTTAAGTTTATGTAATTCTATGTAGTGTGTTTTGTTTTTAAGTTTATTTGGTGAGTTTATGTAATCTTATTTGGTGAGTTTATGTAATCTTATTTCATGTGTTTAAATAAAGTACAAAAATAAATAAATAATTACATTAAAATTGCATAATAAATTAAATAAAAATAAATAAAGTTCTAAAAATAAATAAGAAATAACATAAAAATTACATAAATTAAATAAAGTTCAAAAGAAAAAAAGGAAAAACATAAAAATTACATAAGAAATTAAATAAAATTCTAAAAAAAAAATAAGAAATTACATAAGAAATTAAATAAAGTACTACAAATAAATACGAAATTATACAAAGTCTCTGGAGCTAGGATATGTGGTGCTAGGATCTTGGTTGCTATGATTTGTGTAGCTAGAACCCCCTTGACTTGTTTCCGCATCTCTTGCACGCCTCTTTCGCACGACATCTCTTTTTTCCAATGTCCAAAAATATTTTGAATTGGGAGACAGTCCTACTAGAGACTTGCTCATAGTGTCACGATCTGCTTGACCCATCCTTTCTTCTCTAAGCATTTCATTTTCTCGATGAAGTGCTTCTCTAACCAGCTCATTCTCTCGATTAACTATTTCTCTTTGTCTCTCAGCCGCCGCATCACGGGCCTCAGTAGCTGCTATTAGTGCTGCCATTGTAGCATTTTTTTCCTCATCTCTAGCCTTTTCCTTTGCTATGGTCAGTTCACCTTGGCGAGCAAGTTCCTCCATATATTTAGTGTAGTCATTTTTTGAAGAATTGCCTTTTTTCTTTGATGCCTTTTTACCTTGAGGCCTGAGGGACTGACAAGTCTGTTGGGTCTCGGGCACTTGTTCAGGCATCCTTTCCGTGTCTTCAAATGTGTCGGCTTCTTGTTCGGCCATGTCTGGTTCTGGCAAACTATGTAGACTCATGCCGTGCATGACAACTTCTGGACCGGTTGCCACAATTTTGTATTTAGGGCAATCTTTGACAATTTCCCAACATTCCCATTTGTTGAATGATTTGTTCTGGTTCTTTGAATTGTAGAATGCTTGAGCTTGTAGTTTCTATAAAAATGTGGGATAAGATAGTGTTAAAAAATGCAGGTGTAACACAAATAAATAAATTAAAATATTGATGCGGGTGGAATGCATATAAATTACATAAAAATGACATAAGAAATAAAAAAAAATTACATAAGAAATTAAATAAAAATTATATAAGAAATTAAATAAATTAAAATATGGATGCAGGTGGAATGCACATAAAAATTAAATAAGAAATTACATAAAAATTACATACGAAATTAAATAAATTAAAATATTGATGTGGGTGGAATGGATATAAATAAATAAAAATATTGTCACCAGATCCGCTAAACTTGTCCCACTACGCAGGTTACCGGAAGCATGAGAGATGGCGTTTTTCCAACAAGTAAATGATGCGTTGAGTTTTTTCCAACGACCTTGAAGACCTTGACTAGTTCTGGCGTCTTTTCCATGTACATCACAAAACGCTTTCGTAATTTTACTCCACATTTCTCGCTAATCCATCTCATTACCTGTAATCGCGTCATGAGTAGTGTGAACCCAACATTCACACAACGTAACATCTTCAATGAGCTTCCACGAAGACATTTTTTTCTCTTAAAGTGTAGAAAATATTGAAATGTAGATAGTATAGAAAGCGTAGAAAATATTGAAATGTGGTGTAAGGTGGAAGATGAGGGTTAGGTATTTATAGAAGAAGAAAAAATAACTTTAAAAAAAACTCTGTATTTTTAAAAAAAAATTCTGTATTTTTTAATTAATTTTAATGTAGTTAATTAATCTGGACCGTTGGATTTGAAAATTTTTCAAATCCAAGAGCCAAGGAGCTGCCACGTGGCCAACGGTAATAAATCTTACCGTTGGGCCTTTTTTTTAAAAAAAATTTATTTATTTTTGGGGGAAAAAACGTGGACCGTTGATCTGTGATCGGACGGTCCATTTTAAAAGTAAAATTTAAATTTTTTTTACTGTTGGAAATCCGACGGTCTAGAAAAACTAGCCGTTGGAAATCCAACGGCTATGAGCATGCCACGTCACTGATGGCTCCGGAGCACAAGTGGGCTGACAGCCCCTCTGCAGCCTTGTCGGCTACTCGCGCCCACACGCGATTGTCGTGCACGCGCCAGCCAAATAGGCAGGCTCTTGGGTCTGTCAAAATTGGGCTGGTCTGTTGCCTGGCATGGGCTGGGTGCCAGGCAACTTTGTGGGCTGGAGCTAATTGAGTAAGGGTCAGTTTGATTTTTGGATTGAGGGCTAGGACATTTGTTGTCCGGTGGACTTGCTCTTAGGTTCATGTGCTTGTCTTTTCTATATTGGGCTCAAGTCTCGGGTTGGACTCTTTTTTGGTTGGTGTTGTGGAGGTTCATAGTTGTTGTGCGATCTTTGTAAATTTGTGCATCCGGTTGTGTATGTTTGTTGTGCGTTGATGGTAAAATTTTACATTATGGCCAAAAAAAACTTCGTAGTTTTACTTTGGCGTACCATTTGACTTGAGGACCAATTATACCATAATTATTTTTATTTTCTTACTTATAATATTTTGCTGTACTTATTTGATTTTCAATATATGACCGTGGAATAGTTTGGTTTCTGGAAGAGTGGAGTCTCATAAATCGCAATCAAGGGGCAACGACCTTGACTAATCAGCATGAAGGGAAAATACTGAGCGCAATGTCAGATAACTAATTCTTTGATATATACAAAAGTCAAATGACTGACTATTTGGTGTAAATGTCAAATAACTAAATACCATTATTAAAAACAAAACGTATTTAATCAGCCATGTATTTGGTCGCTTTATATAAAGTAGTAAGTAGATATAGGAAGGACCCAAACGTATACCTAAAACAATGGTTCACAAGGCCTGCGTTGTCTGCATGATTCCCTTCATTGCATTGCTGTTGCTCTCATCCAAAACAGTCTTTGCCAATGGTTCTGATGATCCAATACACAGTTACTCTCTCTCTCTCTCTCTCTCTCTCTCTCTCTCTCTCTCTCTCAATTGATTTGTTACGCATGGTTTGGCATAATCATTACTGTTGATTTAAGTACCATCATACTAAAATACATTGCGGGTCTGCAGATTAATAGTATGCTTGCATAGATGCCATGTAAAATATAGGGTAACAATATATGAGAATTGTTATTAGCACTTCAAAAATTTCATTTGGCACTCCAAACTTTCTATAATTAGAAAGAAAAATATACTTGTAAGGAGTGCAAAATGAGATTTTTAGAGTGCTAATAACAGTTTCCTAATCCATTTGTCTTATAAATATATTAGGAAACTGTTATTCGCTTATCATCAAGTTTCTCTTGTAGGTACCAAAACCATCGCCTGAAGGTTGAAATTTGCTTTTATAAACTGTTGAGAAAATTAGAGTACACAACTCTAATATTTTAAGTGTTAGATAGACAAAATAAGTACACAAATTTATTATATTACACTCACAAATATTACAACAAACAAATTCTCGAAGAAACAATTTTAAAAGTTATGACACTCTTTTACTTTCTAGAGACAAACTCTAAAACACTTACACTCCTCACAAAGACCTTATATCTCACTCACACTTAATGGAACTCGCTTCTTGGTTATTTGCTTGCTTGCCACTTCTTGGTTCTCTTTTGCTTGCTTGCTACTAATTGATTCTAAATGGGGTGGATGACTTGGACAAATACAAACTCTTGTAGGTATCCCACAATTTCTCAAAGGGTGAAACAATTTTTCTGCAAGATGTCGATTCTTTCTTTCTATTACACTGTTCTGTTGTGGCGTGTTGGCATAAGTGAATTGGTGATGTATTTCATATTATCGTAGACATTGGAAGAACTCACATGAGTTATACTCTCCTTTCTCTATGCGTAAGCAACGAATCTTTTTTCCTACTTCTCCTTTGACTATCTCTCTAAACTCTTTAAACTTAGAAAATGTGTCGGGTTTTTTCTTTCATAAAGAAAACCCACACATACATGAAGAAGTCATCAATGAGCGTCACCATGCACTGCATCCCACCTACCAATGGTTGCTTGACAGGCCCAAACACATCAGAGTGAACTAACTCTAATGGTTCTTTTGCTTTGAATTTCAACTCCTCATATGGTAGTTGATGTGTTTGACCATACTAGCATCATGCAGAAATCATGTCTGTTCTCACGTCAAGCTAATGTAGCCCCTTAAGCATTGATTTCTTCATCATCACATTTAGCTTATGATAGCTAACATGACCCAATCTCATATACCATAAATTTGTTGTCTCGTTATTCTTTGTCTTGTCTACTTATGCAATTTCGGCTGACACTACATAGATTGACTCCAATCTTCATCCCTTTGTTGGTGGCTTTTTAAGACCTTGTGATATCGATACACCTTCACATCTTGGGAATCGAACAAGACATGGTAACCTGACGATGTCAGCTATACCAATGAGAGCAGATTCTGAACATGGTAGACATCTTGTAGTGACACCTGGTTAGGACTATATCGGCGCAGCATTACTGCCTTACCGACATGGGCTATCGGTAACCTTGGTTAACGGGTATTACTACCACGCAATGTATTCAGAAAGATACTACAACTTCTCTTAATCGCCCGTCATATGATTTGAACAACCTAAATCCACAGCCATTCTCGTAGTCAGTATGTTCTGGACTTGTTGCTGTGAAAGCTAACTTATATTTCTCTGTAGCAAAAGATGTTTCGGCATCCCAATCTTCCTCAAAGTTCTTCTTTGTTTTTGGGAAGTGGCAACATTACTCTCGACATAAATTTTCTTTCCACAGTTGTAACATTTGCCTTCAAACATTTCATTATTCTCAAACTCAACAAGTGATGATTGAGTCAACCATCCTTGTATAACGACAACGAAGCCTCAGTACTTGGGCCTCACACATAGAGTAGAACTCAGTTCTTGGTTATTTGTTTGCTTGCCACTTCTCGGTTCTAAATAGGGTGGATGTCTTCTCCTTTTATAGGCATTGGATGGAACCTTAGATAAGCATGGAAACATCATGCTAGAAATATCTAGCTAATTCCACGAACTTCCTTTGCTTGAATTACCTACACTAATCTTGCATATGGTGGGGAAACCTTACTGTTCTTCTAGACTTTTCCCAACTGAAGTGTTAATTAATTTTCATACTGGGCCTTTATTCTTTAGGTTGGTGTTGATCTTCAACATAAACTAGTACTAGTACTACATATAGACACACAAAGACACACACTTTCCTCACTAAGATTAACTGAATTTTTATCGTCAATTGTTGGAACGAAATTCCTCACAATAAGAAATACCTCCACAAGTTCGTTGATTGTGGTCAGCACAGTTGTTGAATCCCTCATCAAGATGCATCTCGAAACGTCCTTCCCAAGCTTCGTTTGAATGGTGGGTGTACCTACAAAAGGTACCGTGACGCTCAAGTCTGTCAAGGTGAACTCCTCTCCCCTAGTTAATGGGCTTTGATGCCTTATATAGAACTCAGGTGCTTGGGGAGCAAGTACAACTCCCTCGATTCTAGCTCCCTCTCCAGTAGTGAAGTTAGTTGCTCATCTCCCTCTACCCCTCTTCTGGGCTTTGCGTTAACGACTCTAACCCTTCTTTCCCCTCGTGCGTGAGGGACAAGTCACCAGCATGATATGCACGTGGGTTAACTACACGTTCCTTCCACGTCTTGCACGGAATGTGTGAGAGTGATGATATTGGTGGACCACTAAACATTTGTCTTTTGATTTAGCCTACCCCTCTTGAGCTTTATGCCAAAAAACTTGATAGTGTCCTTTCGTCCTTGGGCTATCCTTTTGGATTACTCGCGATGGGCCCATATGTGTCGAAACCAAATTTTATCCTCCACAACCACACATCAACAACTGTAAGATCAAAGTATTGAGTGTATCAATGATGTATCTGGGGCAGATAAAACTTGGACTGTTCACTTGATTCCTACAGCAGTATTTTGTTATTGTTCGAATGCAAAATAGCAGTTAGTCTCTTTCCCATATATGCATACATTTATTCGTGTTTAGCATGTATGACTAATAATTGATTACCAAGTTTCCTTATTGCCATTGCAGAGAAAGTGACGACCAGTAGGCGGCATTTGCAAATAAAGATTAGTGTGGCGAACAAAATAAACGTACCAAAACAAAATAAGCCGCCTGGAGTAGGACATTGACACCGAGCGAATAGCTAATCTAGCAATTGAAGATGAATTTGCACATGATCCAATTTATAAAGGTTTGATTCATTTGGAATAACCACAAGGTGCGTTTACCTTATTTTGTTCTTGCTATTTATAGTTCAATGTTTTTAAGCTCAGGTTCGTGCTTGTATTGTCCCTAGTTGTAATCTATGCGTCTTCTTAATTAGGATTTATCCTATATATTCATGGAGGGATGTTCCATGACTACCTAAATAAACCTTCTCCCTTATTGTAATATTAATTCAGATTTTGAGAGTAAAACAGAGCCTTTGGCTTGGGAAAGAGTAATTTCTTCTCTTATCCAACTCTTATCTCTAACTCTAGGGTGGATTAATTAATCGTTATAGTAGCAAGTTATCAACTTTGATTGTTCACTTGAGGAACATGAATTGAAGTGGATGATCTAAGGAAGTGACTGACCGTGAATCCTTGATCACCAAGTGCATGCCAAATCTCTAGATTACAGGTATCTTCAAGAATATAGGAAACTGGATAATTTCGTAGCAAATCAGGTTTCCGCATCTAACGGAACAAGAATGGTCAATCTTAGCTAAGTCGATGGACTTCGCCCACTTATCCGAAACAAAATGATGGTGGCATCGCTGATTCGTTTGTACAGCTCTGCGATAGAGGCTGTTGAGTGCATGACCGAATTTCTAAGCTATGCATATTTCGATCCGCCTTACTCCGGCCCTAAAAAATAATGATCTTGTTGGTGTAAAAGGTTGGCTTGACACAAGCCAAGATGAATGTGAAGTGAATCCCACATTGGAGAAGTACAACTATAATCTAAGGTTTAAATAAGGTGTTTCACTCCTAATTGCACCAAGGCCTTTTGAGATAAAATCTCACACCTGAGGTCCATTGGGCGTGATACCACCTAGGGGGATTGGGTCTAGGTGGTTAAGTGGGGACAATATCAATGCCCACGAGCCTTAGTAGTGGACACTTATGTGGTTCGGCTTTGGCGCACAACTTCAAGGTGGAAGGCACATGGTCATACTCTGATACACGGTGGCAACTCATAACTCTTGGAGGACTAGGGAAAAAAGGTGAAGCATGGTTAGTAGAGCAGGGCTCGGGAATCCTAGTCTGCCAAGAGCTAAGTGGAGCACCGCCAAGGTGGCGATTGTTGGTGTTAAAGGTTGGCTCGATACAAGCCAACATGGATGTGAAGAGAATCCCACATTGGAGAAGTACAACAATAATTTAAGGTTTAAAAGTAGGCGTTCTACTTCTAATTACGCCAAGTGAAGACAATCCCACATGGGAGAAGTACAACAATAATCTAAGATTTAAATATAGGTATTCCACTTCTAATTGCACCGAGATCTTTTGAGATAAAACCTCACACCTGAGGTCCATTGGCATGTCCCTTCCATCAAATTTGCAGGAAGTAAAGAAGGGAATTCAGGAATCAATCAACTGGATAACTATACAGACAAATGAAACAGCAGTTTCATGAACAAAGTCAAAACTAAGATTGAAGTCCAAAACCATACGAAAGAGAAACTGCTGCAATTTTCTCAAATCAAATAGTACCACACTGATGGCATCACACATAAGATAAGATAAGCAGACACAAACCAATCAAAACTACCAATCTTCCTTTTTGTTATCTGATATTATCAATTACAAAAAGGAAGAAGAAGAGCATTAAACAACTTATTAACCCACTAAATGGATGCCATATTGACGCAAGCCGGGTAGCCAGGTATGGGGAAACCCGTAAACAGCTTACTTTTGGTGATGATAAAGATAAATCCTTTTGAGTTTGACACAGTGTTCTCTGAGCTGGAAAAAAAAAAAAAAAAAAAGGTAAGTTTCACACTCATTTGTTTTCCTTAAGCTTTACTTTGATGCTAGAAAATTCTTAAAATTCTTGTGAGGAGCTTTCTATCCGTTGATTAATTCTTAAAATTTCTTAAACGTCTTTGTGATTGGGCTGGCCTTGGTAGGTGTTGATAGGATGGGGCATGTACAATTCAGTCTCCATGTTCAGTTTTCAGCTGATGCAACTTGAAGAAGAATTAATGAAGCCGTAGAACTACGTAAGAGTTTGGGGCTTCCATCAGCTAGTACAAATGTGTGGAGACTGGAGATTCCATCTTGTCAGTGGTGAAAAGCCGACAGGTACATGACCTTTTGTAGTAAATTTAGATTTCTGTTGGTGTTTTTTTTTATTTTTTTTTATTTTTTATTTTTTTATGTGTGGATGTTATGTTGTAGGATTAATAGAAACTTGTTAAGTTTGTCTTTTGGTAACAAGCCTTCAAATTTGGAATTCAAATTAGTGTAAACGAAACATGTGGGATTTGTATCACTTAATCTGAAATGTGTAGTTCTATATTATATGGAATTTTCTGTGGACATACTAGTTCACCAATTTTCCTGTTGATATCCATTTTTCACCACAGATTGTCAGGACTAATAGTGCATATATTTGGATGTGTAGCGGTAGTAGCATTGTCTGTTGCTTGGGTTGAGAAGTACAAAGCAGAAGTAGAGGCCCTGTAATAGTAGAATTGACCAAGTTAATTATGTAAACTGGAGTCCGTCTTTGGAAGTTTAAAAGAAGAAGGATTGGATGTGTCAAAATCCAAGGAAAGGGATCCATATATCTGTCCTCAAAGAACAAAGGTAGGATATCCCACAAAATGTAACATTCTTCAGGCAGCACAGTTTATACTTTTCGTTTTTGTGCTTTATGAGATCCGTGGTATGTGAATGTTTAATTTCCTGTTGCAATTATTTAGGTTATGGAAAACGGGATCTTTTATTCCATTTCACTTGAGGAACAGAAGACAGGGTTTAATGCTGACCAGCGTGGAAACCATCAATTCATATCAACAATTTCAGACGGTCAGAAAGTTCTTGATATGTTCTGCTACACTGGTAGTTTTGCTCTAAATGCTGCACAAGGGGGTGCTGCGAATGTCATTGGTACGAATAATTTGATTTAGGACATGTCTTTCTATAAGAACTTCACTGAAATTGGCTAGGTTCGATTCTTACTGAACTGCCATTCAAAGCTAGATTTTGTCCCACTTTTGTTGTTTGGTCATCCTGCTCATAAAATATGAATATGAGGCCATGGAGGGATCTTTAATACCAAGGACGTATTCATTTTGTGAGGCAACAAAAGCTGAGAATTTTTCACCTGATATACATTTAACTTTCTCGGTAATCTTCTGTTTAAAAGGACGTCTAGAATTCGATTCTATATATTCATCTTCATAATTGCATGTTCAAAAGCTAGATGAGTTTCTAATCATTCCTGTATTCCGTCAGGCGTCAATTCATCATTGCCTGCGATTGAGCTAGCCAAAGAAAATGTTCTTAACAACATGGATCCAGGAAGAATAACGTTTCTGAAAGAAGATGCAAGTGAATTTATGAAGGGTGCTCTTTCTAGGAATGAATCATGGGATATTGTCATTTTAGATCCTCCCAAACTAGCACCCCGAAAGAAGGTACTGTTCAGTTAAATCCGTACCATGTATTCGAGTTGTTTCATTACAAATATGAGCACATTGCTTGTTCCCCCGTCTGTTACTCATTGCTTCTTCTGCCTGTCCGTTAGTGATTCTTTTGTGAATCTTACCGCTTCTTATTGGGTTGTTAATGAATCCAGGTTTTACATATTGCATCAGGGATGTATAGAAATTTGAATTCGTTGGCAATGCGACTGACAAAGAGAGGTGGTCTGACGCAAAGTGGGACGTTCTTGCGTATTCTTCAGGCAAATTGAACGGTACCGTCACTAAATGTTTAACGCCCTAAATACAGTAGACCGTCTACTGTAGACGTTAATAATCTCATGAAATTCTTTGAACACCGATTTCCGCTGGCTTGGGAGCCTTGCATGTATAAAGAAGATTACTCGTTCAGGTTCATGTGTGTTTCCGATTGTTGATGAATGTTTCAGATGAATATAGGTTGATGCTGCATCTACAATAGAAAAAGCTCTGACTTTCACCATCTTTCTATGGATTGCTTCTTTCGCCTCTTTCGGCATCAAAGTACCTATGGTACCAGTTCATATTTGGTTACCTAAAGCTCATGTAGAGGCACCTACGGCAGGTTCTGTCATCTTGGCAGGAATTCCTTTAAAATTGGGAATCTACAGGTTTTTAAGATATTCCATACCCATGTTTCCCAAAGCGACACTTTGTTCCACTCCTTTCATTTATATTTCAAGCGCGATTGCTATAATGTATCTAAAGAGCTTCAAAATCAATAGTTTTCTACACTTAGGAACTGAAACTAGAGACAGCATACAATGCTGCCTTGAAGCACGGTTACGAAAATGTTGTTTTTGGCCAAAATGAATAGACTTTGTGTTCGCGCTCTCGCTTTCTCCTTCTACACTCCCTTCCCTTATTTCTGCAAGTGCACAGGAAGACGGGTAAAACGAAAATCTCTTCTGATTTTTGAAATGGCATATACTATTAGCTTGTTATCTGAATCAAACCATGACACTTTATTCATATAAAGTTGGTTGATAATTAATTTGAGGAGCAACTCTTCATCTTTCTCAACTTATTTGCTTGCTAACATTTTCAGGGTGCAGCATCAGCGGCAAGGAGAAAAATAACCGTTCCACGGGACGCCCTAGCAGCACGCAATCATCCCATTGACCCATCCTACCCAGAAGGCAAATACCCTTCTAACGTCCTTCCGAGGGTCCTTTGAAGATTGACAAACTTACTTTAGAACACAAGCGCAACCCAATCATACATCGATCAATGGAAATAACTTTAGATGTATTCGATACTATTTCTGGAATTATACATGAAAGTGTTCGTTCTGTCACTCTCGAAAGAGATTGGGAAAAAAATTAAAGAATACTCCAAATGACCAAAATGCTTTCCAAAGTTATATGTACTGCTCACATTGAAAACATTAATATACATATGATTAAAATCGGTCATTGGGAAACGCTTAAGCCAGTCCATCGACATCAGCAGTTCTACTCGCCTTAGTGACCTCCTGGATTTCTGTTCCAAGACAAATACGATGGGTCTCCAAGTTTCCTGAGAGAAGAGAAAGGATCATTGGTCATCATATCAAAACATTAAACTGTTTGCTATCAAAAAAAAAAATACGTAGAAGCATTTAGAAATAGCGGCCACATCATATCCAACCCCGGACAAAATTATCTAGGCATTGACAAAGTTATCACCACGAAAGAGTGTTCAATTAAAATGGATGGTACGGTTAACAGAACGTCATCTGTCAACGTATAATATGGAGAAACTCCATATTCACCAAAGCTAAAGATTTCATGCGGATGAGTGTGTGTCTACATATTACGAAATTGAAGGCTGGGCTGGAAAAATCAAGGCCAGTAATATCAAAGTTAGAAAAAGAAAAAGCTAGTCCTCGTAAGAGTACACCGGCCATAAAGCAAAAGAGGAATGAACTTAAGAATCACAAGGGAAAGTTGGTCCATAGCATGCACAACAAACATCTTTAAGCTGCCAACAAAGAGTGTTACTTGAGGCGACAAGCGGTTTAGGAAAACAAATGCCACATCTTTCTATTTTGAAAAATCACATTTACTCTAATAACTAGCTCGACATGAAGTAATCTACAGGGTTTCTTTAGCTGGTTCTTATGCATCTTGAAAGACCGTTCAGACAATGATACAAGTATCATGCCACAAAGAGGAGAGTTCATGGAAGGCAACTGTTGATAGCATTTAATATTCCTTGCATGATAAAAATAGACAAGGTATGTTTGGTTTAGGAGTTTACCTTGGCTTAACGAGATACACAACTGTGAAAGCCATTGCCAGAAAGAAGCACAACCCTCCAACAGTGAGATAAGCAATGCCAAGGAAGTCATTCCTGCCACCAATCCAACTGGTGGTCGAGAGCACAAGCTTCTTTTTTCCATTAAAACTGTATGTGTTGTAATTGTTATCCAGTATCACTTCAATCGTATCATTTTCTTCCAGATCCACCTCTATCTTCCCGTACAGCTTTCTAAATGTTGGTAGTGCAGCAGTTCTCATCCAAACAATAAGGTCCTCTTGCTCACTTAACTGTTAAACAAAAAATATTGACCTGGTTAACTGCTTGCCTCCTGGAGAATACAATTCACTTACCCAACCATTAAAATAAAACATTTCAGCAAAACAAATATCATTTGGTATGTTACAAGACACTTTCATTTTTTACCCTAACACTTCAAAACTAGAGATGACAAGTGGCAAAAAGCTTACTGGTTTGGAGGTATTGAGAGACGCGCCACCTTTAAAAGTTCCATTCTGAAAGTTCTTCGGGAAGACATTTTTGCCAAATTTGTGCTCCCTATCACTCTTCCAAGAGATATGCTTCTTGTTTACCGTCAACTGCTGTCCATTGCATTATCTTGTTTACATTTTTGATTGCGTCATTTTTCTGATTTTGAAGAGAGAGCTGTGAGCTATGAGTTTCTGGGTTGAGCTCAGATCTATGAGCATAACATGTGCTTGTCTTGTGCATGTTGTGTACATACAGAGTATGAGCGAGCTTAATATGAAGAGAGTGAACGAGTACGCAAAACAATTTCATCCATTTCCTTCCCTCTTCCTTTTTTCCACTATGATTTCTCTCTTTTCCCTCAAATTTATCTCTTCTTCAAAAGGCAACTGACCTTTTATACGTTTTTTCATTTAATTGCAGCAAAAGTCAAACCCTATCTTAGTGCTTGTAAATTTGGCTCAATTCCAAACATTTTTGGCAAATTGGTCGGTTTAATCTTACTCGAATTTCAGCAACAACAATTTCGGCCAAGAAAATTCCATTTCAGTTGGGGAAGTTATTTCACCTGTCACAATTAGATTTAAGTTATAACTCACTTGACGGAACAATACCATCAGAAATTAGCAATATGCAGAGCTTGCAGAGGCTGAAACTCTCCCACAATAATCTTTCCAGTCTGATTCCAGCAACTTTTGATGGAATGCGTGGCTTGTTGTACATAGACATATCCTACAATCACTTGCAGGGTCCCATCCCCAGCAACAAAGCATTTCAAGATGCTCAAAGCTTTGAAGGGAATGAAGGATTGTGTGGAAATGTTGGACTGAAATCCTGCAATAAGCACGTCTCAAAAAACAATAGAAAACTCGTGTTAGCAGTCGTTTTCCCAATCTTGGGAGCACTTTCACTTGCTTTCCTTGCATTTGTCTTCATTAAAATAAGAAGAAAGAAGGAGCCAGAAACACAAAAGAGTGATATCCGCGATAAAGAAGTTTTTACAATCCCTCTTTCTTATGGAAGAAAATTGTATGAAGAGATCATAAGAGCAACCAATAGTTTTGACTCCATATATTGTATTGGGAAGGGAGGATCTGGAAGTGTTTACAAGGAAAATCTACCATTAGGCAGCATAGTTGCAGTGTAGAAACTCCATAAAAAACTTTACGGCGAGGAGACATCGCAGAAGGAGTTCCAGAATGAAATAGTGAATATACAACATCCAAACATTGTGAAACTTTGTGGTTTTTGTTCAAATTCACAGCACTCCTTTTTGGTATATGACTATCTAGAAAGGGGTAGTCTGGCTTCAATCTTGAGCAAAGAAGACGAAGCAAAAAAATTGGATTGCAATAGAAGGGTGAGGATTGTAAACGGTGTAGCTTATGCATTGTCATACATGCACCATGATTGCGTGCCACCAATTGTACATCGAGACATAACAAGCAGCAACTTTTTGCTGGATTACGACTATGAGCCTTGTGTTTCTGACTTCGGCACTGCTAAGCTTTTGAATCCAAACTCATCTAATTGGACCACCCTTGCAGGCACATACGGATATGTAGCACCAGGTAAAGTAAAACAGTTAAACAAATATTATTTTCTAAATTTGAATAATGATAAGTTAAACATATACTAATATTTTACTATTCCTTATTTTTTATGCAGAGTTGGCTTACACAATGAAGGTAACTGAGAAATGTGACCTTTATAGCTTTGGAGTGCTTGATTTGATCTCGTCCTTTTCATCTCCATCCGCTTGAGAAAAGAAATTGCTGAAGGATGTATTGGACCAACGGCTTCCACCTACTACACCTTCCGTTGCCGGACCAGACATCACATTTGAACAACTCATTCAAATTTAAATTGTGTTTGAGATTGTTTGAGTTGGCACGAAATATCGTCTTGTTTAAAGATATCACATACTTATATATTGCTCTGCAGCCAAGATTAATTACAATCTATTGCAAGTATCAAGTACTGAGTTCTTTTCTAAAGCAGAATCAACTGATTTGAGGCACTATAATTTTTTATTTTTTTATTTTTTTATTTTTTTATAGCTGAGTTGACTATTACTTGATATGAAGCCATATGAGACACTGTTATACTTGCAAGTAAATTAAGAACAAGAGGAGTGCTAGCCGGAGTCGGTGGAAAGCGAGTCCAACATATATTACCACTTGAATTAATTTAAACTAATTTGAATTACGGGGGTGTGAGTTCGAATTTGAGTGCAGAAAGAGAAACACACTAGTTTAGTCAACTTAGTTAAGCTCAAGTCCCAAATCTTAATTTCTTGGACTAAAGCTTGTGCTGACTTTAATTTGTATTATGAAAAAAAAAAATAAACGTGCTTGATAGCTGATGCAGTTCTATGCATTTTTTGGAGCTACTACTTCTATTTTGGTGTAAAATGACATGGGGCTAAATGTACGTTGTTGTCCCATGTGATAGTAATGTTGCATGAAATTACATAGGGTAAAAAGTACGTTGTCGTCCCATGTGATAGTAATGTTGCATGAAATGGAGATTAGTTTGCCTTAAAGAAAATTATTATTGCTAATCATTTGCTTAAACTGGGTGGTTTTACTGAAAGTTCTCTCTGTGTGAGGGTCTTTCTCTCTGAGCGAGAGGTTTTCTTGCTTTTTGTGAGTTAGTGCTCCCAATTCCAATGAATCATTTAACCGCCGACCTTAGCAGTGGCTAGGGTCAGTGGCAGCCCCTTTCCCTGTTCTTTTTCCTACTTTCCTCCTCTGCTATTCTTTGTTTTTCGGGAAATTTGGAAAAATAACCAAATTTTAGACCTCATATGGAATTATAACCACTATTTTAATTTTATGATAATTATAACCAAAATTTGATGTAAAAGTATTAATATACCCTTAATACTAGGATTTCTCATAATAACCACAACACAACCTTTAAACTACCTTAAAATGTTGAGGATTACTGCAGGTTGAGGCCACTGAATTATAGAGGTGCATACATAGTGGCGTTAGCTTTCTCTTTAATTAGCAGGACAAGCTATGAGAATGTTCTTAAGAAGGTACTAATTCCATGGCTTATTATTATTTTTTTAATTAGATACTTGGATTTGGTGTTTCACTGACTAAATTGCATACATTCCGATATATTTTTGCAGTGGATGAAGAAAGAATAAGAAATTGTATATGCAAAGTGAATAGTGAAAACAAAAAAGTGATGAAGATTAATTTCTCATTTTAAGATGGGAACTATTATTAGCACTCCAAAAATCTCATTCTACACTCCTTACAAATGTATTTTTCTTTCTAATTATAGAAAGTTTGGAGTATGAAATGAGATTTTTGGAATACTAATAACAATTCCTTTTAAGATAGTTTAAAAGTTTGTTTTGGTTGTTGTGAGAAACCCTAATATTAAGGGTATATTAGTACTTTTACATCAAGTTTTGGTTATAATTATCATAAAATTAAAATGGTGGCTATAATTCCATATCGGGTCCAAAATTTGGTTATTTTTCCAAATTTCCCTTGTTTTTCCTACCCCATTTTTCTCATGTCATACACCCCCTTGTGCTTCTAATTTAACCAGCCCCCGATCAAAAATTCTCCTTTTCCAATCTATCCTTTCTTATTCTCCCCCATAATCTTTCCACCTCCATGCATCTACTCAAATCATTTTCTTTCTCTCCGCTTGGCTTCATCCGATCTTGATTCCATTGTTTCGATCCATAACGTTTTCATTCTACCGTGTTTCACGACTTTCTAGGAAGGTGTGTGTAGAGCTTGGGCTCGGATGGTTACACCACCACCTTCCGTTTGTGTGTTGGTCTCGGCACTACCTGTGGGAGGTTTTTGTGAACACAAAATATTCCTACGATGAACGAAACAAGAACACGTGTACAAATAACATTTGTGTTTAATTTTGGGGTTACAATCTCTTTTACAATTTGGTCCTCTGATTCGATCTCCGTAAGATGTTGGTTTGTGGATGTTGTTGATCCGAGGGCCGTCAAGGCTTGATCTTGGATGAACGGGAAGTTTCTTCAAGGGGGGGTGGTGGCTTGATCTTGAAGGTAGATGAACGTTTCTTCAAGGGGCGTTGGGCTTGCTCTTGAAGGTTGGATGGACGACAAACGATGAATGATCTTCAAGGGCTTTTGGGCTTGTTCTTGAAGAACGGATGAACGACGAATGATGAACAAACTTCAAGGGCTTTTGGGCTTGATTTTTGAAGAACGGATGTTGTTGATCCAAGGGCCGTTGGGGCTTGATCTTGGAGGAACATGTGTGTTGATCCAAGGGCCGTCGGGGCTTGATCTTGGAAAAACGGTTGTGCGGATTTGTTGATCCAAAGGGCCGTTGGGGCTTGATCTTAGGATGAACGGGTGATGAACAATGAACACTTTCTTCAAGGGCCGTTGGGGCTTGATCTTGAAGGAGGATTTTCACGAAGAACGAATAGAGCTTTCTTGATCCTTCGGGATTTACTCGAGAGCTTTTAGAATTTCAAAGCTTCAAGGTTTTGGTGTGATGTCAATTGATTTTCTTTGTCTTGTGATGGAGAAGCCTATTTATAGGCTTTGAGAATGAATTACCACCACAAATTTTCTTGGTGAAGTAAATGGAGGTTGTAGGTGAAATGGGTGGAGGTTGTAGGTGAAGTGAGTGTATGTTATTGGTGAAATGAGTGTAGGTTGTAGGTGAAGTGCGTGTATGTTATTGGTGAAATGAGTGTAGGTTGTAGGTGAAGTGAGTGTATGATGTAGGTGAAATGAATGGAGATTGTAATTTTAATGGATTGGTCAATATTTATTTCACAGAAATTTCGATATCACAGTTTTATCCCACTGGCTTCCTTCTCTTGGTGGCTGCAGACTCAATATGTGGGGTGTTCGTTTGAGGACGATGCAATTTGTGTATGGTTTTGTTCTTGGGGCTTGGCTGGGTTTGATCTTCGGCAATTGCAAGTGGCCTGGTTCGTGGACAACGGAAAGTGCTTTGTCAGCAGAAGAGGATTTAGTCGCTTCGGTTTATGTGCTTGTCTTTTCTATATTGGCCTCAACTCTCGGGTTTGACTCGTTTTTTGTTGGTGTTGTGGAGGTTCATAGTTGTTGTGCGCTCTTTGTAAATTTGTGCACCGGTTGTGTATGTTTGTTGTGCGTTGATGGTAAAATTTTACCTTATGGCCAAAAAAAACTTGGTAGTTTTACTTTGGCGTACCATTTGACTTGAGGACCAATTATACCATAATTATTATTATTTTCTTACTTATAATATTTTGCTGTACTTATTTGATTTTCAATATATGACCGTGGAATAGTTTGGTTTCTGGAAGAGTGGAGTCTCATAAATCGCAATCAAGGGGCAACGACCTTGACTAATCAGCATGAAGGGAAATACTGAGCTCAATGTCAGATAACTAATTCTTTGACATATACAAAAGTCAAATGACTGACTATTTGGTGTAAATGTCAAATAACTAAATACCATTATTAAAAACAAAACGTATTTAATCAGCCATGTATTTGGTCGCTTTATATAAAGTAGTGAGTAGATATAGGAAGGACCCAAACGTATACCTAAAACAATGGTTCACAAGGCCTGCGTTGTTTGCATGATTCCCTTCATTGCATTGCTGTTGCTCTCATCCAAAACAGTCTTTGCCAATGATTCTGATGATCCAATACACAGTTACTCTCTCTCTCTCTCTCTCTCTCTCTCTCTCTCTCTCTCTCTCTCTCTCTCAATTGATTTGTTACGCATGGTTTGGCATAATCATTACTGTTGATTTAAGTACCATCATACTAAAATACATTGCGGGTCTGCAGATTAATAGTATGCTTGCATGCATGCCATGTAAAATAT
Organism: Heteromeles arbutifolia; assembly: GCA_024362995.1. Taxonomy (NCBI): domain Eukaryota; kingdom Viridiplantae; phylum Streptophyta; class Magnoliopsida; order Rosales; family Rosaceae; genus Heteromeles; species Heteromeles arbutifolia. Next base: position 9,091,209 of record JANCRC010000002.1, on the reverse strand, counting down.
AGGGTAACAATATATGAAAATTGTTATTAGCACTTCAAAATTTTCATTTGGCACTCCAAACTTTCTATAAGTAGAAAGAAAAATATACTTGTAAGGAGTGCAAAATGAGATTTTTAGAGTGCTAATAACAGTTTCCCAATCTATTTGTCTTATAAATATATTAGGAAACTATTATTCGCTTATCATCAAGTTTCTCTTGTAGGTACCAAAACCATCGCCTGAAGGTTGAAATTTGCTTTTACAAACTGTTGAGAAAATTAGAGTACACAACTCTAATATTTTAAGTGTTAGACAGACAAAATAAGTAAACAAATTTATTGTATTACACTCACAAATATTACAACACACAAATTCTCGAAGAAACAATTTTAAAAGTTATGACACTCTCTTACTTTCTAGAGACAAACTCTAAAACACTCACACTCCTCACAAAGACCTTATATCTCACTCACACTTAATGGAACTCACTTCTTGGTTATTCGCTTGCTTGCCACTTCTTGGTTCTCTTTTGCTTGCTTGCTACTTCTTGATTCTAAATGGGGTGGATGACTTGGACAAATACAAACTCTTGTAGGTATCATATCCCACAATTTCTCAAAGGGTGAAACAATTTCTCTGCAAGATGTCGATTCTTTCTTTCTATTACACCGTTCTGTTGTGGCGTTTTGGCATAAGTGAATTGGTGACATATTTCATATTATCGTAGATATTGGAAGAACTCACATGAGTTATACTCTCCTTCATTATCTATGCGTAAGCAATGAATCTTTTTTCCTACTTCTCCTTTGACTATCTCTCTAAACTCTTTAAACTTAGAAAATGTGTCGGGTTTTTTCTTTCATAAAGAAAACCCACACATACATGAAGAAGTCATCAATGAGCATCACCATGCACTACATCCCACCTACCAATGGTTGCTTGACAGGCCCAAACACATCAGAGTGAACTAAATCTAATGGTTCTTTTGCTTTGAATTTCAACTCCTCATATGGTAGTTGATGTGTTTGACCATACTAGCATCATGCAGAAATCATGTCTGTTCTCACGTCAAGCTAATGTAGCCCCTTAAGCATTGATTTCTTCATCATCACATTTAGCTTATGATAGCTAACATGACCCAATCTCATATACCATAAATTTGTTGTCTCGTTACTCTTTGTCTTGTCTACTTATGCAATTTCTGCTGACACTACATAGATTGACTCCAATCTTCATCCCTTTGTTGATGGCTTTTTAAGACCTTGAGATATCTATACACCTTCACATCTTGGGGATTGAACAAGACATAGTAACCTGACGATGTCAGCTATAACAATGAGAGCAGATTCTGAACATGGTAGACATCTTGTAGTGACACCTGGTTAGGACTATATCGGGGCAGCATTACTGCCTTACCGACATGGGCTATTGGTAACCTTGGTTATCGGGTATTACTACCACGCAATGTATTCAGAAAGATACTGCAACTTCTCTTAATCGCCCGTCATATGATTTGAACAACCTAAATCCACAGCCATTCTCGTAGTCAGTATGTTCTGGACTTGTTGCTGTGAGAGCTAACTTCTACTTCTCTGTAGCAAAAGATGTTTCGGCATCCCAATCTTCCTCAAAGTTCTTCTTTGTTTTTTGGAAGTGGCAACATTACTCTCGACATAAATTTTCTTTCCACAGTTGTAACATTTGCCTTCAAACATTTCATTATTCTCAAACTCAACAAGTGATGATTGAGTCAGCCATCCTTGTATAACGACAACGAAGCCTCAGTACTTGGGTCTCACACATAGAGTAGAACTCAGTTCTTGGTTATTTGTTTGCTTGCCACTTCTCGGTTCTAAATAGGGTGGATGCCTTCTCCTTTTCTAGGCTTTGGATGGAACCTTAGATAAGCATGGAAACATCATGGTAGAAATATCTAGCTAATTCCACGAACTTCCTTTGCTTGAATTACCCACTTTTGTTGTTTGGTCATCCTGCTCATAAAATATGAATATGAGGCCATGGAGGGATCTTTAATACCAAAAACGTATTCATTTTGTGAGGCAACAAAAGCTGAGAATTTTTCACCTAACATACATTTAACTTTCTCGGTAATCTTCTGTTTAAAGGGACGTCTAGAATTCGATGCTATATATTCATCTTCATAGGACATCTTAAGATTGCATGTTCAAAAGCTAGATGAGTTTCTAATCATTCCTGTATTCCGTCAGGCGTCGATTCATCATTGCCTGCGATTGAGCTAGCCAAAGAAAATGTTCTTAACAACATGGATCCAGGAAGAATAACGTTTTTGAAAGAAGATGCAAGTGAGTTTATGAAGGGTGCTCTTTCTAGGAATGAATCATGGGATATTGTCATTTTAGATCCTCCCAAACTAGCACCCCGAAAGAAGGTACTATTCAGCTAAATCCGTACCATGTATTCAAGTTGTTTCATTACAAATATGAGCACATTGCTTGTTCCCCCGTCTGTTACTCATTTGCTTGTTCCCCCGTCTGTTACTCATTGCTTCTTCTGCCTGTCCGTTTGTGATTCTTTTGTGAATCTTACCGCTTCTTATCGGGTTGTTATTGAATCCAGGTTTTACATATTGCATCAGGGATGTATAGAAATTTGAATTCATAGGCAATGCAACTGACAAAGAGAGGTGGTCTTCTCATGACTTGTTCATGTTCGGGAGCTATGACGCAAAGTGGGACGTTCTTGCGTATTCTTCAGGCAAATTGAACGGTACCTTCACTAAATGTTTAACGCCCTAAATACAGTAGACGTTACTAATCTCATGAAATTCTATGAACACCGATTTCCCCTGGCTTAGGAGCCTTGTATGTATAAAGAAGATTACTCGTTCAGGTTCATGTGTGTTTCCGATTGTTGATGAATGTTTCAGATGAATATAGGTTGATGCTGCATCTACAATAGAAAAGGCTCTGATTTTCACCATCTTTCTATGGATTGCTTCTTTCGCCTCTTTCGCCGTCAAAGTACCTATGGTACCAGTTCATATTTGGTTACCTAAAGCTCATGTAGAGGCACCTACAGCAGGTTCTGTCATCTTGGCAGGAATTCCTTTAAAATTGGGAATCTACAGGTTTTTAAGATATTTCATACCCATGTTTCCCGAAGCGACACTTTGTTCCACTCCTTTCATTTATATTTCAAGCGGGATTGCTATAATGTATCTAAGGAGCTTCAAAATCAACAGTTTTCTACTCTTGGGAACTGAAACTAGAGACAGCATACAATCCAGCCTCGAAGCACGGTTACGAAAAATGTTGTTTTTGGCCAAAATGAATAGAATTTGTGTTCGCACTCTCGCTTTCTCCTTCTGCACTGCCTTCCCTTATTTCTGCAAGTGCACAGGAAGAAAATCTCTTCTGATTTTTGAAATGGCATCTACTGTTAGCTTGTTATCTGAATCAAACCATGACACTTTATTCATATAAATTTGGTTGAAATTAATTTGAGGAGGAACTCTTCAACTTTCTCAACTTATTTGCCTGCTAACATTTTCAGGGTGCAGCATCAGCGGCAAGGAGAAAAATAACCGTTCTACGGGACGCCGTAGCGGTACGCAATCATCCCATTGACCCATCCTACCCAGAAGGCAAATACCTTTCTAACGTCCTTCCGAGGGTACTTTGAAGATTGACAAACTTACTTTAGAACACAAGCGCAACCCAATCATACATTTTCAACAGCGCTCAGACAGAGCGATCTATCAATGGAAATAACTTTAGATGTATTCAATACTATTTCTGGAATTATACATGAAAGTGTTCGTTCTGTTACTCTCGAAAGAGAATGGGAAAAAAATTAAAGAAGACTCCAAATGACCAAAATGCTTTCCAAAGTTATATGTACTGCTCACATTGAAAACATTAATATACATATGATTAAAATCGGTCATTGGGAAACGCTTAAGCCAGTCCATCGACATCAGCAGTTCTACTCGCCTTAGTGACCTCCTGGATTTCTGTTCCAAGACAAATACGATGGGTCTCCAAGTTGCCTGAGAGAAGAGAAAGGATCATTGGTCATCATATCAAAACATTATACTGTTTGCTATAAAAAAAAAATACGTAGAAGCATTTAGAAATAGCGGCCACATCATATCCAACCCCGGACAAAATTATCTAGGCATTGACAAAGTTGTCACCACGAAAGAGTGTTCAATTAAAATGGATGGTACGGTTAACAGAACATCATCTGTCAACATATAATATGGAGAAACTCCATATTCACCAAAGCTAAAGATTTCATGCGGATGAGTGTGTGTCTACATATTACGAAATTGAAGGCTGGGCTGGAAAAATCAAGGCCAGTAATATCAAAGTTAGAAAAAGAAAAAGCTAGTCCTCGTAAGAGTACACCGGCCATAAAGCAAAAGAGGAATGAACTTAAGAATCACAAGGGAAAGTTGGTCCATAGCATGCACAACAAACATCTTTAAGCTGCCAACAAAGAGTGTTACTTGAGGCGACAAGCGTTTAGGAAAACAAATGCCACATCTTTCTATTTTGAAAAATCACATTTACTCTAATAACTAGCTCGACATGAAATAATCTACAGGGTTTCTTTAGCTGGTTCTTATGCATCTTGAAAGACCGTTCAGACAATGATACAAGTATCATGCCACAAAGAGGAGAGTTCATGGAAGGCAACTGTTGATAGCATTTAATATTCCTTGCATGATAAAAATAGACAAGGTATGTTTGGTTTAGGAGTTTACCTTGGCTTAACGAGATACACAACTGTGAAAGCCATTGCCAGAAAGAAGCACAACCCTCCAACAGTGAGATAAGCAATGCCAAGGAAGTCATTCCTGCCACCAATCCAACTGGTGGTCGAGAGCACAAGCTTCTTTTTTCCATTAAAACTGTATGTGTTGTAATTGTTATCCAGTATCACTTCAATCGTATCATTTTCTTCCAGATCCACCTCTATCTTCCCGTACAGCTTTCTAAATGTTGGTAGTGCAGCAGTTCTCATCCAAACAATAAGGTCCTCTTGCTCACTTAACTGTTAAACAAAAAATATTGACCTGGTTAACCGCTTGCCTCCTGGAGAATACAATTCACTTACCCAACCATTAAAATAAAACATTTCAGCAAAACAAATATCATTTGGTATGATACAAGACACTTTCATTTTTTACCCTAACACTTCAAAACTACAGATGACAAGTGGCAAAAAGCTTACTGGTTTGGAGGTATTGAGAGACGCGCCACCTTTAAGAGTTCCATTCTGAAAGTTCTTTGGGAAGACATTTTTGCCAAATTTGTGCTCCCTATCACTCTTCCAAGAGATATGCTTCTTGTTTACCGTCAACTGCTGTCCATTGCGCGAGAAATCATATGTGTCGTTGAACAAACTCCAAGCAATAAGACCACAAGGTACAATAGGTAGACCATTTGCCTTATCTTCAGGCTTACAAGCATCTATTTCACTCTCAGACTTTGGATCTTTCAACTGTTGATCACTTCGACTCTTAACATATCTGATATGTTGAAAACCACAGTCAAGGTGGATAATAATATTTATATATACTGGCAAATAAAGATCTCTGACTTGATTATAAATATTTCCGACAAAACCATTTGTAGCGACCGACAATCTACCAGGAAGATCCATTGTAGTTGCAAAGTGAAACTATTCAAGAATGAGAATTGCTGGCGGTAGCAGAAGTGAGAATAGTGTACTGTGTGAATGAAAATTAATTCAAAGAACTAGTGCACGTGCCTTAAACCAAATTATGCTGCAACGTCACATGGATTTACATTAAGTGTATACTTTTCTCCAGGAATCAGGATTTTACTAAAACTCGTGATTGACTAAGTAATTTATTTTTCATTTTGTACAAGACCAAGTAGGAATCAAAATCCTGATAAAAGACCCAATATCTTCTCTGCTAGACAACAACTACAACATAATCAGGATGCCAGACATGATCTCAAAGTCGTGCTGTTCATGTCATTATGTGCTATAAGAGATTCCATGGAACCTGGTCTACCTACTGCCCTGTTCACATATGGCCTGCAAACATCATGGGTCCAATATAGCCATGATAAAATTTTGGCCTTACAATAATTTGACCCACCCCTTTCGTTAACTGTCTGCATAAAGGTTTTTGCATCAACCATATTAAACATAAATGCACGATCATGGCTAAGGTAGGAGACATACCTGCGATGATTCTGGTAGAAATTGTCAAGCTGATAATATACATATATAGGCTGCTTCATACGCTTTGATACCTGCACAAATTATCCATCAGTAACCATGTGGCATAAGCTCTCAGTTCTAATGAAAAAAATTAATTTAAATGTGCATAATGCTACATATTTCCTGGAGATATAACTCAACAAGGATTGCAACCACCACCAAAAATGAGTATTAATCATTTATGTGGCAACTAAAGTCCCTTGGTAAAAAAAAAAAAGAAGGGAAAACCGTACCTTCAGAGTTCTGTTGCATTTTTTAGGTCCAGGGCTTTGGATGAACCTGACCTTATCAGTTCTAGAGAGTGCTGGTATGCAATCAGTTTCATACCGATCAATAATTTCAACAACCTGACAGAAACATCATTTTCCTGATCAACTACATGTAGTACTAGAAAAGAAAAAACAGATTATGCAGAGAATTGGGTTTAAATCAGCCATACATCTCGAGAAGCAAAAAGGGAAGCAACCCCGATGGGAATGAATACAATGCTTACGAGCATGAATGCTGAGATCACCTGCAAGAACAAGTGCGCACACGCACAACGAGATAAGGCAAGAGTTCAACTAAAAATCTAACACACCAATGTGGATGGCCTGACTAAGGAGATATCGAATACAATATTATAAAACCTACCCATCGTGGCGTGAGAATTGGCTTACACGCTGGAAGTTCCTGCTGAGTAAATCTTGAATCTGAAAAGATCAAGTTTATAACATTTTTAGTTTACAATTGATAGAAAGGCTACTTAGAATCATATGAAATGCAACGGATGACATAAAGTCGGCTTTGTCCATGCCAACCTAGTCCTGCACCTTATCAAGTGAACAAACGGAAAAACAATGGAAAAGTTTCCCCTACATATCAGCATCTTAGATTACATAATCTCAGATTTCACACATTGGTTGAAATCACTCACTATGTCTGTAGCACATCCATCTATTTTGCCATATATTAGCACACCACGCCAAATCATACTTCGCCGCCAGTATACATTAATTACTCTTTTATTACCATAGACAAGTCTTTCACATAGGTACCCAACAACTGGATCACAGAAAGATTTCCAACACTAGTTACCACGTGCCTTATATAAATCGATTGTAGTGAAAGTATTTTGAGTGGTATGGACCCCTACCTACCATCATCTAAGTTAACCCACCAGAGGCCATATCCATACAAGGTTCCTTATGCCCCGAAATCTTATAATTTTACTCTAAAACCACGACAGTTACTCCTGTCGATTTTCATAAACCGAATAATCTTGCTTCAAATTAATGAACGCAGCCTAAGGTTGAATATTGACCCTTAAATTTAATAAATCCTCTCAAACATATAATTGACTTCTAAATTTCTAAACCTCACTCAGAAAATATATACTAGACAGGAACCATAAAATTTTGAGACAATAAAATTCAGATAACTGAAAATGGAAAAGGCAAAAATCGACAAAATTTAATCTGGGCAATTCTGAAAAGAACTCAAAACCCAAAATTAATACAAAAGATTAGGGCTTGGGGAGGAAATTACACTTGGGTCGCTTGGAATGCCTCCTGGTAGACGTTGCATCCGCAGATCCGGCGCCTCCTGAGCTTGACGGCGCCGTATTGGAACTCATCAGAGACGAACCCTGTCTTCCGCAGCAAAGATTTTAAATATTTTTTCTTTTTCCCAAACTAAGAAAAACCCACTCGACCTACGGATTCGAATTGTATGGGATGATCGAATAGACGAACGGATGATTTTTTTTTTTTTTTTGGGGGTCGATTTCTTTTAAGGGTTAAATGGACATGGAGGAGGTGGGTTTTGAGGAAATGAGGAATTGGGGATTTGTGTTGACTTTTTTAGAGAGAGGGATGTGGAAGAAAGCGTCTCCCTTTTTTCCCTCTCTACAAGGTGGCCGGCGACCCTCTCTCTCCTCTCTTTCTCTCTCTACGTCTAGAAGAAGGAAGACTAGAATAAGAAATTTATGAGAGAGAAAGGAACAAAGACCATGGAAATGTCAAACTAGTACAATGCAATTACACGGTGGGACTGCGTGTCCAATCTTCTTCAATTTGATTTTTCTTTTCTTGTGTTGGTAATTTTATTTTGTTTGTTTACTATTATTTGGTTATTGGAGAAAATTAAAAGAAAATAATATTTTGCTCAAGAAAATAAATCAACTATTAAATAGAGTGATTACGGTAACAACAAGTACCAGCATAATAAACACTCATTTTTTTGTCACAGTAGGCAGAGTCTTACCCCAAATATGTAAACTATGTCTATTAAGCCAAACGCTAGTACTAGCATCAGTTAAGAAGTTTGTCTCTCTAAAATCATGTTTTTAAAGGGCAAAGTGAAACGAATTTGCCAGCCACCTAAGATTTTGGGGCCCGTTTGGTGAGTTGGACAAGATTGAACCTTAGGAATATAATTGGATTAGCAAGAACTTGTTCAATAGAACTTCTAACTCATGTATAAGGATATGTTAGATAACTCACTCTATTGTAAATTTATAACCTATTATGTTCATCTCACATTTGACACAACAAACAATGAACTGGACTAAGTCTATTTTAATTTTTTTATATGGACTAAGTCTATTTTAATTAATTACAACATGTCTCATCCAGCCCATCAAACAGGATCTTAAATGATATTATTCAGTCTCCAAAGTGTTGAGCAAATTCCCTTGACCGGTAACTAGTTTAGATAGAACCTCTTTCCACATAAAAACAAAAAAATACAAAAACAAAAAAATATGACAAAAATGTTTATGTATTTTATTTTTACAAATTTGTGGGAAGTTACGATAAAATTACAACACCCTAAATGTATGGGATTTTTTATTTTAATACCAACTCTAATAAAACTTTTAGCTAAACTACCATGTTTTTAGTTTAAGTACCAATGCAAAAGTCATAAAAACAATTACATAAGTACTACTATTATTCAAAATATTACATGATTGTCACTTCCACCAACCAACTTTTTTTCCTGTGATCAGTTGATCACAATTTTTGGCAACCGGCCGATTAAATTTTCAGGTCTCAATGTTACTGTCCAACAATGATCTTCAATACTAGAGGTCTCAAGTTTGAAACATGCTACTAATGTAGAAGTCAAACTTGTGGTCAGATAGAGATTGAAATGCTTACATAAAGTAATGAATTTCCTCATAAGTTTTTTAATTATATTGTATATACATGTAAAAAGATAAACTCACGAATAATACTTGGTTACTCAAAGAATGAATAGAAATTCATACTCAAAATTTGTTCGTTACCGAATATTATAAACTCACGAATATTATAGATGTCACTCTATAAAGATCGCTTATGCAAAAAATCAATTAAGACTAAGGCCGTTTAGTTATCGAATGGTATAAAAACAGATAAGCAAAATTAGTAAAAGGATTACGAACCGTTTATGTATTTGTCCAATAAATTGATTAAGCAATCTTAGTTTTAATTCTCTTTTTCCAAAGATGATCTTTAAAAAGTGATTTATAATATGAATGGTTCTGATCATAAGCACAAAACTTGTAATTCGAATACGAAGAGTTTTGAGTATGAGTTTTTACTCATTCTTGAGTAGCGAAACATTGTTCCAAACTCACACTGCACTACAATACATGATTGAAGATGAAAAAGTTGCACATATTATTTTTTTTAACTCACTGCTGAATAGTGACTTGAAATTTTTCGGTAATAAAAAATATTCGGCCACAATGATGGTAACCCCATACAATTTCTAGCATTGGCATTGGTGGATGTGGGGTCATGTATAATTAGAACAAAAATATAAGAGTAAATTGTACGAATGGTCCCTCAACTTTAATCAAATTGGAGCAATGGTCCCTCAACTAAAAATCCATTACCATTGGTCCCTCAACTTATCAAAATGTGTAGCTATAGTCCTTCTCATCAATTTTGTCAAAATTTTGTCAAAATAAGCTATGTTGGAATGACCATTTATACAATTAGAATCCCTCAACTCATCAAAGTGTATAATTATGGTTCCTTTCGTCAGCTATGTCAAAATTTTTGTCAAAACGAGTTATATTGGAAGGACCATTGCTACAATTGGGTTAAAGTTAAGGGACCATTTCTCTAGTTGAATTAAAGTTGAGGGACCAATGGTAATGGATTTTTAGTTGAGGGACCATAGTTGCACGTTTTGAAAAGTTGAGGGACCAATGGTAATGGATTTTTAGTTGAGGGACCATTGCTTCAATTGAGTTAAAGTTAAGGGACCATAGCTACAATTTACTCAAAATATAAATGTTCATATGCTTATAAGTGTATTTGCCCACAATTTTATCGCTCAATCAAATAAAATGAGACAAAATTGATAATTTTTCGTAAAGTTGATATTTTTCTCTAAATTCCTTATCAAAATTAGTACTTAATCTGAATTTGCCTCAAATGTTATTAGTCACAGTTAAGTATTAAATATTTTACAAATTCGTGTAAGATTACATACAGTTTTACGGCATCACAATAAATTATGACACCCCAAAGTTACTAATCACAATTAAGCATTGAAATTTTTACAAATATATGTATGTATATAGTTTGCCAAAAAATAAATATATATATATATATATGTATGTATTTATGGTAACTTGTAAATAGAATAAAATTAAAAACAAGTGAAGAAAATGATTGGAGTTTGGGGTTTTCTTTTAATTCTTTTTTTTTTTTTTTTTGTCTTTTTTTATATATTTCTTGTGACCTTAGAAAAGTAGCATGTGCAATGAGTAGTTTTGGGCGACAATTTTCATGTAAAATTAAAAAACAATCGCATAAGTAGAAGGTAACCTATAGATCGTGTTCCAATCCAGTTTTCGAGATCAATTGATCCAGTTCTTCATCATGGATCATTATTCATTGCCGCATACATCATTTATAGATTGGTGCAGCTGATGACCATTGATCAACATATGCCAACGTGAAGTTAATGAAGGAACTAGGAAATCTAGCCCCCAAGACATAAGCACTGAATGAGTCTCAACCTACCAAAAATTTAGCTAATCAGGAACCGTTCATTTATTTAATACATTTGGATATTAAACGATCATTGATTCGAATGATTTTTTATAGGATTGATCTTTAAATTAAGAGAAAGACAGTGAACGGTTCTAGTTTCCAAATTTATACAATGAAGATACATTATTTGCAAATGAGAGAATGAACTCATCCTGTTAAAATATAATTAATTAAATCAAAATTCTCTCCGTATTATTGAAATATATTCTCATAATTATATTTATTTTTAGGATTCCTTGCACGTAAAAACTATTTGAAACCATATAATATTATAACTATTGTACATGTTTGATTCAAGAAATCATATTTATACACACCAAGAATTCAAGTATTATTCCAATTGAATTAGCAACCACTTAATATTGACAAGGCTGGTCAAACATGGCCGCCATCATTGTCAAAATGGTACACGCTATTTTTTTATTAAATTATAAAATGAAGACACGGTGGTACCACGCTTTTTAATATAAGTAAACAATACATGTAATATATTCAACTTTATAGTATTTTTTTCATATTTTTTTCATTTATATTATAATATACTGCATATCGTCTAATGTTCCTAGGGATGGCAACGGTTCTGTTTGGGGACGGAAATGCTATATCCATCCCCATAACCATGGTCCAAAATGTCGATATTATCGGCGATATTTCGCCGATAATATCTCGCCGATAATATCGGTTTTGTGAGAGAGGGATATTTTAACACTTATCCGTTGAGTTCTCGTCAAAATATCGCGATATTACCGATAATATCACGATATTACCGATAATATCGCGATATTTTGGATCTGTGCGAATCGGAGAAGAACGCCGGAGCTTCTATAGCTCTGGCCGACTGTAAAAGAACACCCTAGACTCCAATCTAAGTATAAAAATGAAATACAAGACGAGAGGAATGTTTTTATAACTTCCGTTTGCCGTGAAACGGTCGGAGGTAGTCGGAAAGTTCCTCGACACTGACGGCTCTCGCCGGATCTAGGTGTGCCTTCCCCCGAGTCGATCTCCTTCTAAAACCTTGTTAAAAAAACCAGATAATAAAACTTAGTAAATCTTGATTCTCAACCACATCAGACAACATCGAAGATGAATTGAGGGCTTACCTAACCGGAGAAAAATCAAGAGAACTCGCCGGAGAGTTCCTGGGTTCCACTGTCCTAGCTGCACCGAGAGAAAGGGATAGAGAGACGAGGTTTAGATGGTGATGATGATGCTGTTGACGGATGGAGTACTACGAAGGGCGTAAAGGGCGCCGATGGGGGTAGAGGTCACGGGAGATTGAGACGGCGCCGACGAGGCAGACGAGGAGGAATACGAGGGAGGAGCAGAAGGCCATGTGGGAAAAGGATCGAGTGACTGAGGTCTATGTGCGTGTGTATGGGAGAAGGGAGAAGGGAGAAGGGAGAAGGGAGAAGAGAGAAGGATCGAGAGATCTGTGTGTGTGTGTGGGGAAGAAGGGAGAGGAAGAAGAGAGAATGATCCAGAGACCTCAGTCTCTGTGTGTGTGTGTGATCTGTGTGTTATGCGTGTGTGATCTGTGTGTGCGTGTGTAATGCGTGTGTGATGTGTGTGTGCGTGTGTTGTGCATGTGTGATCTGTGTGTGCGTGTGTGGTGGCGTGTGAGTGGCTGTGCGGGTGTGTGTGTGTGTGTGTGTGTGCGCGCGCGCGCGTGTGTGGTGGCGTGTGAGAGGCTGTGCGTGTGTGTGTGTGTGTGGGTGGCGTGAGAAAAACAAAAGCATCCAAATAATTCAACTTTTACAGCCTTTACATTTCAGCTTGTACAGCCTTTACAGCCTTTACATTACAGCTTGTACAATTTTTGACAAGAAAAAAATAATGGTCTGTATCTGTCAAGTTTTATAACTTGTACAGTTTTTGACAAGACAAAAATAATGGTGGTTTCATGCATCAAGATTCAAAACCGTGTGCCACGCGTGATATTCTTTCACATTCTCAGGGGTTCAACTTTTACAGCCTTTACATTACAGCTTGTACAGTTTTTGACAAGACAAAAATAATGGTGTTTCATGCATCAAGATTCAAAACCGTGTGCCACGCGTGATATTCTTTCACATTCTCAGGGGTTCAACTTTTACAGCCTTTACATTACAGCTTGTACAATTTTTGACAAGAAAAAAATAATGGTCTGTATCTGGCAAGTTTTATAACTTGTACAGTTTTTAACAAGACAAAAATAATGGTGTTTCATGCATCAAGATTCAAAACCGTGTGCCACGCGTGATATTCTTTCACATTCTCAGGGGTTCAACTTTTACAGCCTTTACATTACAACTTGTACAATTTTTTACAAGACAAAAATAATGGTCTGTATCTGGCAAGTTTTATAACTTGTACAGTTTTTGATAAGACAAAAATAATGGTGGTTTCATGCATCAAGATTCAAAACCGTGTGCCACGCGTGATATTCTTTCACATTCTCAGGGGTGAAGTATCAGATGATCACACATTTTTTGACCCTTCAAAAATTGAAAAACCTCTATTACACCTTTTCGTTTCTTCTTCTTCCCTTAGCCCTTTCAGAGCCATTCCAGATCCATTCCAAAGCCATTTCAGAGCTTCAAACTGAATAAATGGATATGCAGCTCGCGCCACTCCAAATTAAATGTTAAATACCTTCTGTCTCTCTCATTTATTCACATACGGCAAGCTGCAGAGGATCGTCGAGGTTTTGCTGCTACGTACGACGTCGAAAGTTCCAGATTTGTTACATTTGCGTAATTTTTATTTTATTGTTGCTCCACGCAGATTCTATTTGGCCTTTACACAAAGGGTTCCATATTTAAAGTAAGTTTACGAACTTATATTTATATTATTGTAATTTATACTTGCATGTTAATTTTTTGAAGTAATTAAGTAATGTTGTATAATTATTCCCTATAATAATTTTAATATGTTTAATGTTATTTATTATTTTATTATCAAATTGGATTATTATTTATTAATATTAGGTTTTATTATTCGATATTATTTTTATAATTACTTAAATTCTTACAGTCATTTTCTTTACTTCCTATTTAATACTTCATATTTAATTCTTCTGTAGAATAACTTTACTTCCTATTTTCTTTATTTCCTATTTAATATGTTTCCGTCACTAAACTCACTGTCACTATTATATTTTTTGGCCAAAAAATAATTGCCTAATTTTCATGAAAAATAAATATAGGTACGTTTAAGATGTCCAATGGAGCTAAACGTGATCTAGCTTGGGAACATGGAGACCCAATAGACGGAAACAAACATGGCATAATTTGCAAATATTGTGGTCGGATAATGAAGAGTGGCGGAGTGACACGACTTAAGTACCATCTTAGTGGATTAGATCCAGCAAAAAATGTCCAACGATGCGATAATGTCCCCCAAGAAGTGAAGGCATTCATCAGCACATTATTAAAAAATAAAAAACAGCAGAAGGAAAAGATAACACATGGAATGGAAAATATTCGAGCTGGGCTACGAGGAGAAGTCATTGGCCAAACGGTTGACAGTGATGATGATGACGATGAGGATGAATATGATGATGACATGGGACCTGAAGAACGACGCAGTTTGAAACAAGCATTACGTGCCTCCAAACAGTCAGCATGGGAAAGAGAACACCTTCATAAAATTCCTAATAGAGCACAAGGTTCCGAGACAAGTGGTGGTGCACAAATGAGACGGGGAGGCGGTCTTAAAGAATCACAACCAACACCACCAATAGCCCCAAGTTTATATAAGTCATCCAAAGCACGTCAAAAGAGTGTTTGGAGTTATTTCACTGGAGGTAATGTGAAGGAGGGAATGGGGCGTCTAATTAGCAAGTTCTTTATCTATGACAATGTCCCTGCTGAGAAGGCATCATCACATCATTTCAAAAATATGGTATTGGGATGTCAACAGGCCGGTGTTGGAGTACAACCTCCCACTCCCTATGAGGTAAGAAACAAATATTTGGAAATGGAGTATAAAGACATTGGCGACTATGTTAACAAGTTGAGGTCAAAGTGGGAAACTAATGGTTGCACAATCATGTGTGACGGATGGACTGGCCCGACCAGATTGTCTATCATAAACTTCATGGTATACTCCAAGGGAAAGACAATTTTTTTGAAGTCTATTGATGCTTCAGACTATATAAAGAACTACAAGTATATTTACAAATTATTGAGGGATGTAATCATGGAGGTGGGAGAGAATAATGTTGTCCAAGTCGTGACCGACAACGGTTCTGCATTTGTCAAAGCTGGAAAAAAGTTAATGAAGCATCATAATGTGTTTTGGACATCATGTGCAGCACATTGTATTGATCTCATGTTTGAGGCAATGGGGAAGAGAAAGAATATTGCTACTGTGGTAAAAAGAGCTAGAACGATCACAAATTATATTTACAATCACGGTTGGTTGTTGGCAAAGATGCGTGAATTTTACAAAGGAGAAATTATTCGCCCAGCTACCACTCAATTCGCCACCAACTATATTGCATTAGACAGCCTAGTTAAGAAGAAAGCAGGGTTGAAGCAACTATTCACTAGTGACGATTGGGCCAACCATAATTTCAGCTGCTCAAATACAGGTCGTATGGTGGAAAGTATAGTGCTTGATCATGCTTTTTGGACTCAATCAGAACATGTGTGCCAAGTGTTTGAACCTCTTTACAAAGTTTTACGGATCGTTGACACAGAAGTGTATCCTACTATAAGGGCAATATATGAGTTGATGCATGTAGTGAAGGATGAATTGGAAAGAAAACATGGTGCAAGGTGGGTCATAAAGATAACTGAAGACCGATGGTATAAAACATTATACCACGATTTGCATGCAGCAGGTATAAATTATGTCATAATTTGCAATTCATTTCTTTAGTTGCATAAGTATTATTTCTCTTATTAGAGTATGTGTTTCTTTGAACAGCATATTATTTGAATCCTCGATACCAATACAGACCCGGTGTTGGAGATGATGGTACCCTTATACGTGCTGTACATAATGTATACTCTAAATTAGACCCTGCATCACCAGCAGTTGGCCAATTTGGAAATGAGGTACACAATTACTTAAATTATAATAATTACTTTGTTGGATTAAACTAACACGATTTATTGAATTCAGCTAACATGGTTTAAAGATGCAAGAAGAACTTTTGGAGAACCAACATCAGTTGCTGCTCGAACAAAAATGTCTCCTAGTGAGTGTAAACATATTTCACTATAAGTTTATAATAGAATTTGTTGGAGTTATTAGGCTTATCAACATTGTTTTTCATTGTAGCTGAATGGTGGATCATGTATGGGACCGATGCACCAACTGTGAGAAAGTTAGCAATCAAGGTATTATCACAAACAACTTCCTCATCTGCTTGTGAAAGAAATTGGAGCAAATTTGCACTCATACACACAAAGCAAAGAAATAGGTTGGCTCATAGTAGGTTGGAAAAATTAGTTTATTGCTACTACAACATGAAGCTTCAAATTCGAGATAAGGAAGCAGAAATAGATCATGTCGACCGTGGTGACCCACTAGATGTGTTTGATATTGTTGCTGAAGATGATGATACAGAGGGTAACCAACTTTATCAATGGATTAGACCTCTTCATTTAGATGATGATGAAGGCAACCCAGCTCCTGGAGTTGCTGAAGAAGCATGTAATGAAAGGATAAATGTAGAAAGAATATTAGAGGAGGAGGTGAGATCTAGCAGCGCTGACTCTTTGGAAGAACTTTTGCGCCCAAGACCAAGAAACACTGGAATTCCACCTTCTTCCAATCCTACACAACCACAACATCGTGCTGATACTAATGATAGCTCTAGTACAAGATCAGGAGACTCACCTACCACCGGAGGTGGGAATGATGAAGGATATAGTGAAGCTGGAGGTAGTGGTGGTGGATATGGAAACTATGTTGAACTACCTCCCAGATTTATGAGCCCCTTCACTGGTGAGGCAAACTTCACGCATGCAACACATGATGATGACCATGGCAGTAGGCGGGCAGGACCAGGAATTGGTGCCATAGGGAAGGACTATACTCGTAGAGAAAGAGGCAAGGGGATTTTGTCAAGTCAAGAAGATGACTCGTTATCTAGAACTTCGGACTCTGTTGGAGTGGGAAGTAGTAACTATAGTTATACTCATAACCAACCATTTCCCTACCCTTCATATCTCATTCCTGTTGGGATGGAATCGAGCGACTCATGGAAACAATCCGAGACTCAATCTTCAAATGATTTTGCTTATGGACAACGTCAACCAATCTCGGATCCATATGGGTGGCATGTTAACAATTACATGCAAAACTATTTTGGGGATTTATCATTTGATAACTACTCTTCACAATACACTCACTCTACACATAGAGATGATGAAGATAGTGAAAAATTTGAACCTCATAGGAACTCTATGTGGTACTAAGTCACTCATGTATCTTACCATGCGATGTATAAAGTGTAAAATATTGTACTAATTCATTATATATAAATGATTATGGTGTGTTTAAACTTCTTTCATTAATTACTACATATTTTCTACACTCACAATGTTTGTCAGCTCGCTATATAATCAACTTGATAATGTTAAATCCATCATGCAATGCATTTCCTTCCAATTTTTTGTGATAAACTAATAGATAATTGACTAAATAAACATCCTGCAAAGTTTCAATAAAAATTTCCAAGTTTTTCTTACAATTTCCGTGGTTTCCATATAATTTTTATCGATATTGATATTATCCCGATATTTCCATCGATATTTCCGTGTTTTCGGACTACCGACATTTCCGATATCATCGATATTTAATACATGGGCCATAACCACGAAAATTAACCATATCCATAACCACAAATTAACCATCTGGTATTATCCATAACCATACCCACTGGGTAACGGATTCCCCATCGGTTAACGGGTATATCCATCTTCGTCAATACAAAAAATATATTTGTTCAATTGAGAAATTATAAGTTAGTAGATATCAATTTCGTCATTAACCATTTGATGTATAAAATGATCCAATGAATGGATCTTGTTGAGTATAATAATTAAAACACTGATGATGTTGGCTTATCTTCGTTATGTCTTAAAAGGACCATTGAGTTCGCATTGATTTTGATTCAAAACTTTACTTTCCTACAAAATGCAACTTTTGTATTCTCAAGCTAATGGTTTGGTGAATAATAGATATACAAATACATACATACATACAAATACATACATACATACACATACATACATACAAATACATACATACATACATACATACATACATAGATATCTATATATATATATATATATATATATATACACACACACATATATATATATACAGGACCCTTACCAAGAGGGATCCCTATTTTTTTACCCTCTTGACCGTTTGATTGACTTTAATGAAATTGTGTGGTTGAGATTAAAACACAGGCCACACAATCTCAGCCACACAATTTCATTAAAATCAGATCCAATAGTCAAGAGGGTGTCCTCATTTTTTTAGAAAAACGGGGATCCCTCTTGTGAAATGATTCCTATATATATATATATATATATATATATATATATATGTATATGTATATATATATATATGTATATATATGTATATAAATGTATATATATATATGTATTATACTATTATATTATATATAAATTATATTATTTACTAATCAGATCGGATTCGGTTATGGATACGGTTTGGGAACCTTTATAACCATATCCAAAACCATAACCGAATAATATAAACAGTTTTTCCCCATATCCAAACCATACCCGAATTTTCATATTCAAATCCAATCCATTCGGGCGGTTATCCACGGTTATCGGGTTTAACGACGTGAGTGGTCATGTACGGCTAATCATATAGCTCAATACCTATGCCTGCACACGAGTCGGAACCATTAAAATGGTATGTACGATAGGACTTGGTGTAATAATACGCTCTAGTGCAATTCTCATCAAACAGCTGTGCGAATAATCACAGGTCACCTACGAGTCGAAACCACATAAGTGGTCTGTACGATAGGACTTACACCTACTTGGATCCAAGGGAGCGTGCGGTGCGGAAGGTGAATATCAACATAAGTACTAACACCGGGGTGCAGGTTATGAGCTCTCAACACAATTCACATCATCAACACAATATAACTCACCTGATACTTACCTGTGGGTCCACCGCACCATTTCATACATATGCATCATATACCAGTTCATATATTTCATATCAATTCTATGTATGGCATTTTAAAACATACTTTCATTCAAATTCGATTTTTGGGAAAAATCAGTAAGTATATAGGTATATAACGAAAACCACTGCCCACTTACTGGTATGTCGAATGGTCGTAACCCCCATGTCGCCTTTGATTGCGCTCGTCCTCGGGATAGGTCTCACCTATATGCGAAACAACTATAATAACGTTATTTAGAGCACATAACCAACAATACAAAATAACTTCTCATACGATGCTCAATTAGGGTGTTTGAATATACCAACGTGATGTACACAACCTCACGAACATCCCCATATTTTTAGAATTATTTTTGGACCTGTTACGCGCCCCCACGCGCAGTCACGTGCCAGGCACACTAACAGATTCTTAAACGGCGTCAGGAATATTCCGTCAACTCCTAACGGAAACCGTTAAACTTAACTAACGGCGTCAGTATATTCAGTCCAAACTGACGGAATATTCTGTCTTCTTCTCCGGCGACTCGCCGGTCGCCGGTGACTTCGCCGGTTTCTGGGGAATTTTTCCAACTATGGTTTCTCGCTCATTTTTCGTCCATTTTTCATGAATTTGGTACCAAAATGAAGCTCTAAGCATGTAGAACACATCCAAACAAGTTTCAAGCCTTGAAAACCATTAGAATTTACCTGAGGAAGCTCGATAGTTCGGCAAACTTTAAAAATCTTCGATCTCGGTCCTCCGACGTCCAAACTCTACCAACGAAGTACCCCGAGGCTCGTGAGGACCTCCTTAAGCTCACTGTGAGCTTGAAATTCCCTAGAATACAAGGTTTTACGTGTGCATGAACAGTGCACATTTTCGGGGTTAGGGTTTTACGACGATTCCGAGGATCTTAAGTTCCAAAAATGGTACCAAATAATTCAGGAGGTTGTAAAGATCGAGAAAATCACCTTTTTGACGTCGATCTGTGAAGAAATGGACAAGTTCCAGCTTCGTCCATACGTGTACAGTGCACGGGAAGAAGAAAACCGAGAGGGGAGAGAGAGGAAGTCCACGGAAGAGAGAGAGATAGTAGGTTTGAGTGTGTGGTCCTCCTAAGTCCCTAACCACATAAAAATAAACCAAAGTCTAAGTTCCAAAATAATTTCCAACAACTTAGGAGTATAACTTAATAACCAAATACAATTGTCACACACACCTTAACAACCTTTAGGGCAATCCCGTCTTTTCACGTCCTCGATAGTAATAATTTCGGGACGGGCTGTGACAGGAATTCTTAAGAAAAAATTCAGATGCTAGCTGTTGCATTTGAATTTTTTTTTTTTTACAGTTTTATTATTATTTTTTATTTACAAAATTTTTCATATAACTTTTATTTTTTCCTATAACTTTTATTTTACAAAATTTGTTTCATATTTTTTTAAAATTCCATTTTTTTCCTATAACTTCTATTTCACAAAATTTGTTTCATTTTATTTTAAATTCTTTTTTTTCATATAACTTCTATTTCACAAAATTTGTTTCATTTTATTTTAAATTCTTTTTTTTTTCCTATAACTTCTATTTCACAAAATTTGTTTCATATTTTTTTTAAATTATATTTTTTTTTTCATATAACTTCCTAAGCCATTATACTACATTAAATTAAATTAAGTAACATGAAACAACATTAAACAATATGAAACAACATTCCTAGGGTTTGGAATTGCTTAGACAAGTGTCGCCCACTTTGAATTTAAGTTGTAGTTTTTAAATAATAAATTATGTTTGGCCCTATGGCCCTTTGGCCCTCGGTTGGAGACGGAGGCAAATATGGCCCTGTACTGTTCATGAAAATATTAATATCTTGGAGAATCTTGGAGGGCCAGAGGGCTAAAACGAGCCCTCTGGCTAGCCATCGATTGGAGATGGTAGTATCCTCAGTTTTACATGAAAAAAGTTAGATGGTTAGGCCATCAGTGTCCATCTTGTTTACCTAATTTAAATCTCTCGAGTTTTATTTTATATATCTTCGTAGATGTCTATCTGACTGAGAAAGACTTATATATAGTATGTGTACACTGTTATGATGATGTTTCGTAACAATAAAACATAAATGTGTATAAGTTTTTTGTCCATATACTTTTACTTCATTGGCATAAGTAGTCACATGACTTTATATCCATATCTTGTAAGTTGTTTTCCTATCTAACTACATTTTCAAAACTTGATGACCTGTAATTCCTAAATCATTAAAAACATAATTTTAGTTAGAACTAACTAATACTATTTGAGAAGCTAAAAAATAGTAAATAAGAAAATATTCCCCCTTCCAATATATAGTATCACATTGATTAAGTGTGTCCACATGTTGCCACCTAATACTATGGTCTAATGGTATTCCTCTTTACTTGTAAGTGAGAGATCTTAGGTTCAATTCTCGCCAAAGACGAATTTGAACCATATTATTACTAGTTCATTGTGAGGCTAAGCTCACTTCCCTCCAGTGTAGCTAATATTGTTTGTTAAAAATAAAATAAAAAGTCTTTCCATATGTTCACATTTTTTTTTTCAAACAGTTTTGGTTATAAAAGAATGCACATATATATTTGGAATGAGCATTGAATTTAATTTCTTTTTATATTTACTAACACATGAATATTTAAATGATACACACAACTATTGTCCCAAAAAATGCCATTGTGTCAATTATACACACAATTATAATATTTAAATGATACATAGCATCTCAAAGATATTGTATTTGAGTAACAAAGTTAGATTTGTTATGCCACGTAAGAAAAATGCTACTCCAACGGAGGTAGCAACCCAATATATAAGGTTAGTTTCTACTTCTTCAAGTTAGCAAATTGGATTCCACAATATATTTTATTTAAAATGATTGTTTCGTAAAGAATTTGAAAATAAAATTTGAGCCCCACAAGATCAGATATAGTTAAGATATTAATATTTTAAATTCAGGCTCAAACTTTACTTCTAAAGTCTTTAGATCATCTCCAACAGAAAGAGCTAAATATAGCGTTGTCCAGAATTATAGCCCTACAAAAATTATTTTAAATGAACAGTGTAAGACCATACTCACATACCATCTTCAACCGAAAGGGCTAAACATAGCCCCCTCAATAGTTTATTAGTTTTAAATTTATACTTTTAAATTTATTGCTTAATTTAATTAAACTATCGTTGAATGTTTCAAATTTAACCGTTAAATTTGAGTCAATTATTGCAATCGAGGAGCTGAACCTATAAATGGACTAAAAGGGGGGGCTACATTTGGCCAGTCTGATGCCCTTTTGACCAAATAATGATATGGTAAACTTCATAGAATTATAGCCCAACTATCGGTTAGAGATGAGTTTTTGGACAAATCAGGTCATTTTTTGGCTTTTAAACCTTTAGGCCATCTCCAACCGATGGTTGGCCAAAGGGCTCGTTTTAGCCCTTTGGCCCTCCAAGATTCTCCAAGATATTAATATTTTCATGAACAGTACAGGGCCATATTTGCCTCCGTCTCCAACCGAGGGCCAAAGGGCCATAAGGCCAAACATAATTTATTATTTAAAAACTACAACTTAAATTCAAAGTGGGCAACACTTGTCCAAGCAATTCCAAACCCTAGGAATGTTGTTTCATATTGTTTAATGTTGTTTCATGTTACTTAATTTAATTTAATGTTGTATAATGGCTTAGGAAATTATAGGAAAAAAAATATAATTTAAAAAAAATATGAAACAAAATTTTTTGAATTAGAAGTTATAGGAAAAAAAAAAGAATTTAAAATAAAATGAAACAAATTTTGTGAAATAGAAGTTATAAGAAAAAATGGAATTTTAAAAAAAAAATGAAACAGAAATAACAACACTTTAAAAAAAAATGGCCAGCCCTCCAGCCCTCCCAGATTCCAGAGCCCTCTAGCCTAGCCCTCGGTTGGAGACGGTTTTCGAGCTATTTTCGACCCTCTGAACCCTTCGGTTGGAGATGGCCTTAGCCCTCTTCGTTGGAGATGGCGTTAGCCCTCTTCGTTGGAGATGGCCTTAGCCCTCTTCATTGGAGATGACCTTACTAAACAAAACTTTTGAATAAAATATATTGCTGGTATTAATTTCCTAACTTGAAAAAGTATACAAGGTCACTTGTTGTGAAATCTCGTCCCCGGATTCACTTGAACCTTTCGTATTTAGTACTTTCGAGGATTTATTATTATTTTCTGTTAATTTTGGGTTTTGTTTACTTATTTACGAAGTTTGATTTTTCATAAATACTCATTAAAAACCTGTAGACCTCTCGGGGTTGATCTTAATATATTTGGATAGAACTTGACTCCACGACCGCGTGGGACAAAACCATTCATGAATAAGAATTGTAACGAAGAAATTACTAAACCTTTAAAGTCAGAGCCAAATCTGTCATTTGACCTTCTACTTATGGTTAGAAAAAAAAAGACCTTCTACTTATGGAAGGCCCCATAACTATTGGAGTAGCCATCCCAGAAGGGGAAGGTCGACCCGGACCCCCTCTATGACTCAAGTCTTGACCTGTATAATGGGCGAATCTTCGATGAGCTCGGGCAACGAGGTTCGTCGCCACCACCACTAATCACCTCCTCTCACCACCATGAACCCAACCCGCCCCAAATTCATCAATTTGGTCTCCATTTCTGGTGGTTGGAGCTCGACATCTCCTGAGCTCTTCCACGGCGAAACCACCGTTTCCGTCCAACTAAACGCCAACCGCCACGATCAGTTGATAGCTCTCATCCATGGGTCCTGATTGCCCGTTGGTGCAGCAAGGGTGGCATGGGCAAGCCACTTTTTTTTCTGGCGATCTACGACTTTGAACTGTACTCCCTTGTTGTAAACTACCTCCTGTTGAATTTTGAGCCATTTTGGTGATTGTCGAAAATTGCGGCAAGGTGGCACCGCCAGCCGCCACGTGCAGCGGCATGTGACCAAGGACCGGACCTTATTTTTCTAAGCTAATTACGATTCTCTGAATCCATATTTGATATTTGTTTGATGTGATTTCATTGTTTGAGCCTAGTTTCGTGAATGTTCGCCACTCGACCTTTGTGCTAGGCAAAGATTTAACCGTTGGATTGTCAATAAATTATAATATGTTGTTGTGTGATGTGAAGGTTCTTAGGAATTTATGGATCGAAAATTTGATGTGCAGATCTTCCGGATTGATTTATATAGAGTTGTTGACCTTACCGTTGACCAAGTTGATCGATGGTTGACTTTTAGTTAACACTGCTCTGAATCATTCTTAAATGCGTAAGTTAGTATTACTAGGGGCATGATAGAGCTTAGTGGCCTATTTCGGTTAGTGAGCCATCCTGGGGATGTGCATCTCAATTTGCAAACAAGTGGATCCTTATTGAGATTCACGAGTGTATTGGATTTTTAGGTAAGATAAATGATATGTGTGATTGCTAGTGTTAGGATATGAGCTGGAGATCATATTAGAATTATCGAGTATAACTTCTGTATCTGTGTGACTAGATATTTGGTTGTCATGTGTAATTGATCGTATATGTGCTCACAATGTAAATCATATTGTTGAAGTGGGATGTAGAATGTATGACACATGTTGTATGATATGTGATGATGTGACTGTATCTTGTAGCAATGTGGTATCTGGATAATCTACATTTGGGGACCATATTGTTACGTGTATGCCTATGGTCCCGCCTAGTTACTCTGCAATAGGGGATCATCCGCATTATAGAAGTGACTCTGCTTGGTTAATCGGCAATGGGAGGTCACTGCCTACTTGGTTACATTATTTCTATGGGTGGTTCCGCCTAATTCATCCGCATTGGGGAACCACACTATTGGAGACATGTCTATAATCCTGCCCGTTTAATCTGCATTAGGGGTCGTACACACTCTACTTGTGACTTTGTTGATTAATCTGCATTAAGGGGCCTTTGCCTACTTAATCACATTATGTACATTGATGGTTTCTCCGGGATAATTTGCATTGGGGGACCAAACACACTCTGGGGATGACTTGGAGAAGTCACTACCTACTTGATGACATTATATATATAGATGATTCTGTCTGGTTAATCTGCATTGATGGGTCATTGCCTACTTGATTACATTATATCTCTTTCACCTGGTTAATCCACATTAGGGAACCATACTATTGGATGCATACATATAGTTTCGCTGATTAATACTCATTGGGGGACCATGCACATTCTAGAGCTGACTCCACCTGGTTAATCCGCATTATGGGACCATGGGATGGAAACCTATGGTTTTGCTTGGGTAATCCGCATTGGGGAACCTTTTCTTCATTGAATTCTGTTGAGTGGTCCGAAATCCCTTTTCCTATTCGGTTCCGTTGAGTTGGTCCAGAATCCTAGATTCTCAAGCATAGATTTTTTTTTAAGTTTACTCTAGTGTTGTGACTTTAGGTTACAATGCTGGATATTTGGATTTCAAGTAGAGAACTACGTCAAACATTATGGAGTTGGCTTGGTAAACTTAGTGAGGTGATGTTTGATCATAATAGTTGATTAACGTAGTTAAATGCCAATATTGTGTATTTTTTATTCATTGGATCAATTATTTGTTATGATGGTGGAAATTGTCGTTGGAAAACAGTGCGTTATATGTGAAAAGTGACATGATAATCTTGGTTGTTATAGGAATTCATTAAGTAGTATGAAATCTAGTAATTCGTGCTTGTTAAGTTCTATTGAGTAATTCTGGAGCTTTATATTGCCTACAAACCTCAATCCAGAAAATGAATTAGAGTCGTTGCCAAACACCCCAAAATGCTGACACTCCAAAACAAAAAAGCCTCTCCAAAGAGGGTGCCACAATTGTCAAAATTGCAGTCACGAAGGCAGCGCGAGTTTCAGTGAGAGCACTGACCTTCAGCAGTCCAAAAAAACCAGAGCGGTGAGGTTCACAGAAATTTAAATCTGACATGACCTTCAGAGCGTCACGCATGGCAGCTCGATCCTTCAGGCTCCGCTCACATTTGCCTTCCATGCACGCCGCAACTCCTCTTCTCTCTCGCCAGGTAAACCACCACCTGTTTGTCATATGTCCTCTCTCTCTCTCTCTCTCTCTGTATTTATGTTGCCCAACAGTTGCAACACCCTCACACTCTTAACTGGGAGCAGCACTAGTAAGTGACTCTCTCCCTCTGCTTGCATTGTATGGTCATGCATGTGTATATTTTGAGTTTGGTTTTGGATATTGACTATCAATTTGGTTGAGGTTGATCAGGTTGGCAATTGCCTCAATGTTCTATGCGAAATATTGTTGCTTTATGTAAATTTCTGGGTTTTTTGTTTTAAAGTTTCTAGCTTTGCTGTATCCCCATTCGATTGCTTTGTTATATGATCGAGATGGGTCTCCGTGATGATGGATTGGATTGAAAATGGGATGTTGCTTAGGTTTGGGATGTTGAAGGAGCTTTCCAATTTTTATTGGAACCACTAAATGCTGATATACTTTGGTTATGTTCCATGCATGTGTTCTCAGACTTGCAGGAGGATATCAAGTGTTTTCATGCTTACCCTGTGGATTAATATCTATTTTTTTCCTTCGCCATCCTACAAAATTAAGGGTCTTCTTTTATTTTTTTAATACATATAAGATTATTATGTGTTTCTTGATATGAGGATATTTCTTCTTCTTCCCACTCTAGTAGTACTGTTTGATTATGTTTGGATTATTCTTCGTTATAGTCAAGAAGTTGTAACATGATCCGATTTTGTTGTCTACAATTTATTTTTAGAATTGTCTATTTTGAAGTTGTATTTTTTTTTGTATATATATATATCAAAGTTTGAACGCCGGATTTGGATGTGTCAGATTAGCATGGACGTGAAAAGCTTTGTCTCTCAGCTTAATGGTGCTGTTCTTTTACGTAGCCAAGGCCTTATTGGGGGGAAATGGTCTGATGCATATGATGGGAACATTATAAAGTTATGTACAAAAGATCTCTTTATTTGCCCATTTGGATGACTGGTTCTGATCCTTCAAATATCCATCTATTTCCTATCATGCAGGTTCACAATCCAGCAACCGGCGAAGTTATAACAACTGTTCCATGCATGGGTCAAAAGGAGACAAATGATGCAATATCTTCAGCCTATGGTGCATTTAGTTGTATGGGAACTGATCCATATAGTGAATTTGTGATTACATTAGACGCTTGAAGAAATTTATCTTCTGCATTTAGCATACTTCTTTAAACTGAGTTAACGGTGCTTATGTGTTCATCACTTTGTAAATATGGAGGGTGTCATATTTAACATAGCTTGAGGTTGTAAAAAATTCTTTTACTAATTTAAATATCTAAACTTTCTTCATGTAGCTTGGAGCAAGCTCACTGCTTCTGAAAGGAGCAAATATCTGAGGAAATGGTATAATTGCTGTTCTGTGATTCTATATCTGTTTGTTGTAGAACTATCATTTGATCTTGAATCTTGATATTCATATTCCTTCGCTTCCTTCAAGGTATGATCTACTAATTTCCCACAAAGAAGGGCTTGGGCAACTCATTACCTTGGAGCAAGGGAAACCTCTAAAAGAAGCGATTGGTGAGGTATCTTATTTCAGAGTTTTGTTTAAGGAATTTAAGCAATCAGCTTTAGCTTTGAATGCATTGCATTTTCATTCATCGTCATCAACATGTCACACCGATTGATATTGCAGGTGAACTACGGGGCTGCGTTTATTGAGTTCTATGCTGAGGAGGCAAAACGTGTATATGGTGATATAATTCCAGCTACTCTTGCTGATCGACGACTGTTTGTTTTGAAGCAGATGATTTGATATGCGTCTTTGATGTTATGATGTCCTATATTTACTCTGAATTAGAACTAGTTCATCCAATAACCAAATATTAGGAATATTTTTTATTGGTTTGCTGAAAAAATCTTTAGAAAAGGAAAGACACAAAAGATACATTTCTGTTTATTTTAAACTTGCTGTTCAATCATATAAGTACATCAACAAAAAACTCTTCAAAACCCGTCCAATGAACAACTTCAGGGTTTTGAAGATTGCTATTATATGCTT
Source organism: Heteromeles arbutifolia (assembly GCA_024362995.1). Lineage (NCBI taxonomy): Eukaryota > Viridiplantae > Streptophyta > Magnoliopsida > Rosales > Rosaceae > Heteromeles > Heteromeles arbutifolia. The sequence goes on along the minus strand of JANCRC010000002.1, from coordinate 9,062,728 downwards.
ACCGTATAATGGACCAACAGAAAGATGTTTGGCCTTCTTTTTTGGTGGAAGGCAGGGGGCTGTATTTACTTTTATGTTAATTTGTTGACCTCTCATTAAATTTTAATTTGCAGCCTATAGGTGTTGTTGGTGCAGTTACTCCCTGGAACTTCCCATTGGCTATGATTACCCGCAAGGTATTTTTAGTATTATTGAATTGTGCAGATTTCATTGAGGGAAAGCATTCCAATCTTTTAGTGCATGACTATCATTCGCAAAATCTCATTTTCTACTCCCCACTTTGTTTAAGGTTGGTCCTGCTCTTGCATGTGGCTGCACAGTAGTCATAAAACCCTCTGAGTTTACTCCCCTCACAGCTTTAGCAGCAGCTGAGCTCGCCCTTCAAGCTGGAATACCACCGGTAATGTTTCTTACATGTACACACACACACACACACATATACACTTCGTATTAAGGTTAATGTACATTTTTTTCATTTGCCCTTGGAGTTGCGGATAATGTTTCTTACCTGGAAGCTGTTGTAATACTTGTTCCGGTTAATATTTCTTACAGTCAAGCTTGGCATGTAATATAGATTGTCATTTGTCACTTAAGTGCTGGAAATGAATGTCTTAATTTCTTGGTTAGTGCTACAAGTATTTATAAAGCTGTAGGTATTTATGTTTTAACAATTATGGTTTTATGAATGGTTGATTTTGGTAGACTTTTCCCATCATGCCCACAAAATATGTTTTCCATCTTCACTCTTCCAAAGAAAAGAACAGTTGAGACCAAATATCCATTTGGAGATTCAATCATTGATGGCTTTTTACTATTCTACGTCTCAGTGTTGAGTATTGACAATTTTTATTTTTAGAAAGAAAATTCTTGATGCATGACCATGTTCTATGAAGCATCTGTTGTAGCTTCCTGTTGATTTTACATCTTCTCTAGGGAACATAATGGCTTCCCAAACTTTGCTTCAGTCATCACTCATCAGTCATCGCGGTTGACTTTTACTGACTCTTCTGTTTCTAATAGTGTTTACCCCTTGTGATATAGGGTGTGGTGAATGTGGTTATGGGAAATGCTTCTGAAATTGGGGATGCTTTACTTGCAAGCCCACAGGTGCATAGTTTATACATAAGCCAGTCCTTTCTCACGTGACACAATAATGCACCTTTCCTGTGGAGGTGTATGGCTTTAGAAACAATAAACCATTAACCATTCTTGCATCATACAACTTATCCAGGTAAGAAAGATCACGTTCACAGGCTCAACAGCAGTTGGAAAGAAGTTGATGGCCGGTGCAGCTGGGACTGTTAAAAAGGTAAAGATATAGGTTATTGGATATAGAGTTTTGGAAAGAAGTTGATGGTCCGTGCAGTTGAGGAATCATGTGGTAAATTGCTTTTGTTTATTGATTATTTTAGGTATCTCTTGAACTTGGTGGCAATGCACCTTGCATAGTCTTTGATGATGCCGACCTGGATGTGTCTGTGAAAGGAGCTGTAAGTAAAACTGTCTAAATGCATTTTAATTGTGTTGTTTCCATATAGTATATCTGCTGAAACTGATTTATTTCACTTTTGCACCTATTTTAATTATTTCCCCATTCAATTACTTTTCTTTGACTACTTCGTGGAGGAGGCTTTCTCCAAGTCCAACTAGGACCTAAACTTCTCAATCTGCGATAGGGTAACATTTTATCAGCTAACATTTGCATTCTTTAGTTACTTACTTGACATTGAAATAATATATGCATCCAACCTGATTGTTTGGCTTCTATTTGGTTATTGATTCCGAAGAATTAAAGCATCAATCGTGCACAGTAATATTTTCCTGAATAGGAAGTGTCGAGTGAATGTTGTAGTTTCAAGTTGTTCTAGCTATGTAGCAGGAAATATGTTCCCATTTGCGGTTGGCGAAGTTAGCTACAGCTATATTGTATTTGTGCAGTTGGTACCTTGTACCTTTTTGTTTGTTTGTTTGAAAGTACTTCCTTTTTACATTCATCAGCTGAACCATCACCCACAATTTGTTTTGTAGCTTGCAGCAAAGTTCCGTAATAGTGGACAGACATGTGTTTGTGCAAATAGAATTATCGTACAAGAAGGTAAGGATGGGAACACATTTGACTAATAAGTTACAAACTTTATGCTTTTTGAAATCATACTGCTGTTCAGTTTGTATTACTTTTCTAGTCGAGTGAATGCTCCCTCATGTATAGATTCTGAGACTAATCATTGGCATATGCTTCTATAAACATTGGAAGTTCAGGTGTCTGTTTTTCCATTAAGCAGCAATTGCTTTCGAATGACATGTATGAGATTGTGATAGTGAGGCCTGCTAATTCTTGAAAGTCCTTGTTACAATACGTGCTCCCTACTCCCTAGTTATTTAAACACCATTATTTTTATATCCTTTATTATTTTTCAAGTATTATGGTAAACAATCATTACCCCGGGGGGGAGGGGGGGGGGGATAAATTACATGTGATGGTGGTTGGGAATAACGGAATGTGTTGGCTTCTTTTATCAATAAGAATTGGTTTTCCAAGAGTTCCAACCATTCCTTTTGGATATATATGCTCTTATAAAAAACAAGATTTTGTATGCAGAGTAGAGTGGGTAGTTGTGATGTTAGATCTGTTGATTCTGAGTTTAATACTTAAAAGTTCTTGTTTCTTGTCCCGTCTGAACAAATCCTGATTTTTACTCAAGTTTATGTCCTGATTTTGATTCTTGCGTACTGAGATTTTCATGCAATTTAGGACTCAAAATGTATAGTACTGGTTTGTAAGTAAGTTCTTATCTGTTCAGGTATCTATGAGAAATTTGTGGATGCTTTTGTGAAAGCTGTCCAGAATCTGCAAGTTGGGAATGGCTTCAGTGAAGGTGTGGTGCAGGTAGTCTTTCTCATGCATTTTGTTCTAACTTCTATCGTGATAGCCTGTTTGGTTTCCAGGGTTTACGCTTGGAGCCACCACTATGTAACCACTGTTTAACCTATTGCTTTCATTTCTTTGCAGGGCCCTTTAATCAATGAAGCAGCAGTACAAAAGGTTTGCTTTTCTTTTTCAAATTTGGATTCCATTAGAATTGATGTATGACATCTTCCCTTCAATCTTTATGGATTTCTGTATGTCACTTTGGGAATTCACATTACAGGTCGAATCATTTGTTCAAGATGCTGTATCAAAGGTTAGTTTTCTACATTTTCTTTTGATCTATGATGTTGGTACCATAAGAATATAACCTTGACCTGGGAGAACAAATGTAAATGTGACTTTGTTGCGGCATTCAATCTGGTTGGAACTAAGATCAGTTCGATGAAACATTGACTGCCATTTATCTTCCTCTTTACTGTTATGTTGCTATTCCACTGTTTTTTGTGTTGCCTCACTTATTTAATTAGTTGAGGACATAAAATAAATGAAACTTTTCATTTTGAAACAGTAAATGACTCGAATTCTTTAATGATTGATCTTTTTAAGGGAGCACAAGTTGTTGTTGGAGCGAAGAGGCATAGCCTTGGAATGACTTTTTATGAGCCTACAGTTCTCAGGGATGTCAAGAGTGATATGCTAATATCAAGGTAAATACTTGGAAAAATGATATGATATGTTAGCAATATTTGAATTCCATAATCAAACTATTAGGATTTTTTATTTGAACTATTGAACCTTAACACTCATCACTCTGGGTGAGATGATCGCAAGGGTGCTTTGGGGTCTGCAAATTTTTATTTGGTTGTGCTGAACAACTATTGGCTTTCTGTTATTTAGTAGATTATGTGCACTAATAAAACATTGTATCTTGGTTCAGAGAGGAAGTATTTGGGCCAGTGGCACCCCTTTTGCGTTTCAAAACTGAGGAGGAGGCTATCCGCATTGCTAATGACACCAATGCAGGTTCTTTTTCGAGCTTCCTTTTCTTATTTTGATACCTTGTCCTCCATTAGACCCTAGAGAAACTGGTGAACTTTTTCATTCAAAATTGTATCCTGCTGCTCTTAAACACTTTCCCGCATGCATATACAGGGTTAGCTGCTTACATATTTACAAATAGCATTCAACGTTCGTGGCGTGTCTCTGAAGCTCTTGAATATGGACTTGTTGGTGTCAATGAAGGCCTAATTTCGACAGAGGTGGGTCCCAAACTGCATCCACCAGCAGTTTCTTTTCTAATTATTGTGTTATTTATGAGATTATCTGTATCAATGAAGGTGGCTCCCTTTGGAGGTGTCAGACAGTCTGGTCTTGGACGAGAAGGTTCAAAGTATGGGATGGATGAATATTTGGAAGTAAGTTTACTGAATATACCCCTTTTTGTTATAGTTAACATAACATATCGAAATGGCCCGATGCATCAGTAGATTCAAATGTTGCAAAATGTCCGTTCACGCCTGTCTTATAGATGAGATAATTAGGCACTACATACAATACTCTCCTACGAACGATAATTCTATGTGTAATATTAAGACAATTCTCAATGCTGCATTGCAGGTTAAATACGTGTGCATGGGGAATATGAGCAGTAACTGAAGTGCTTGGTTTCTAGCTGGATCATTGCCAAACTTAAAACGCAAGTTGGAACTTGATGTAACCTTTGTTACTTCGAAAATGTGTTGTACTGGAAAAATAAGTGTTTAGTTTGATGTAGTTTTGCTACAACACAAAAGAAAAGTCTTCGTTATAGTAGAAAAGTATGTTTTAAGTGTTAATGTAATTTTATGAGAACATAAATAAATTCTCAGTTTTGATGTTGCAATCATAGTTGTTTTTTTTTTTTTTAGGGGTATTAATTGAAATCCATAGCAAAATTTCTAGGTATCCAACCGACCATTGTTGTATGAGATTTGAATTTGGGTCTTTTTTTTTGACAGAGTAAACTAGTGGATGAGATTGAGGTTTAACCTCATAATCAATTGGCAATAGGGGACTAACCAAACTCCTTACACAGTCTTGCAAGGTTTCTTAACTTTTGGACGAGGAACATTTATTTACATCTATGTATGTCTTTCCCTATGTGATTAAATTTCAAGTTTAACACATGAAAAGACATATATTAGTGACGTAGAGCATGCGTTGTCATTGGACTTCACAACCAGATAAGATTAAGGAAGTTGACTTTTCACCTAACACTAACTGGAAATTGGGGGAGTGCCTAACACTAAATATTTGCAGAGTTCTAACTTTCTGATGGGAGACATTACTTCACACCGAGCAGACTTAATGGTAGTTCCCAAATGATCATTGGCCAAATTACAATATCAGAATAGGCAATTCCCAAGTAATGGCAAAGCTGTTACAAAATTGGAGGCCCAAAATTTTTACCACATTATCTACTAGCCAGGCTCGGGCTGTAAACAGTCTCATATTGCATTGAGCTTGGCCTAGCTGGGTTGGGCTAGCTAACCCACATTCCATAGGAACTTATCTATTTGCTTGCTTTTTCTCTTTTCCCCAATTTCCGCTATCTTACTAAAAGATAAAAAAAGTACAATAGAAGCTCAGCAGCTTGTCTTTGTGTTCTGAATTCAAAAGATTAGTAAAAAAAGTAGGCTTATTTTTAGCTACGTTGTCTGAAATTCGATTTTATCTCATTTTACTTTTTATAGCTCAAAAGTCACAATTTTATTTCCTAAAACTCAAAGTTCGCTTTATTTTGCCCCTGGAACTCGATTTTGATCCCATTTGCTCTCTGAAACTCAAAAGTCGTCTTTATAAAACTCAAAATTCGCTCAACATTTCCTTAAATCTGTTAATTTCTTATGTGAGTTTGATATGGATGCGCCGTGGAAATCAATTTATTTTTTATTTTTTCATCTTTTCAATTTCTTTTAAACTCAATATTCTCTGATTGTTGAATGTTAACGCATAATTGAGATTTATAATCAAATTTATTGTACATGTGGCATAGTCTTATTGTGTGTTGGGTCCCATATATGTTTTAGGAGACGACCTATAATTTTCAGGGAGAAAAAAGAGTTCACAAGTCAAAGTGGAATGAATTTTGAGTTTCAAGGAATAAATTGATACTTTTGAGTAATAGAGAGCAAAATGAGACCAAAATGGAGTTTCAGAGGGAGTAGCTAAAAATAAGTTAAAAATTATTTAAGGGTCATTTGATAACTATTTTATTTTTTATTTTTTTCAAAACAAAAATTACAAACCAAAATTTGAAAATTCAAAAAAGCAGCTTTACTTTTTGGTTTTTCGTCTTCAGTTTGTGAAAATTTAAAGCTAGTTACTAAATGAGTTTTCAATTTTCTAAAAAAGTGATAACAGTAGTTGAAAATGAAATGATGTCTCTTAATGTATTGTGATTCGTGTGAAAGATGTGAAAATGACAATGGAATGTCATATATTCCCTATGTTAGATATGCTTTCAAGATCAAACCTGCTTTTTCATATCGTGATCATCTCAACCATTATCTCTGCTAGGAAAAAAAATAAGAAAAAAATAAGAAAAATAAAAATAAAAACATCATCATCAGTTCATCATTTCATCATTCACTTACTCATTGATCGAGTTGCTACAACGAAACCATGCATGGTTGATGCATGCATGCATGCAGATGCAGCAACATGCATGCAGGCTGTGTCCAGCAATCCAATCCTCCTTGGGAAGTCGATAGAAAAGCGGGAAGCTTTGTAAAGTATTCAAATTGTACAATAAAGTAGGGTCCCGCAAACTCACCTTCTAAGGAATATATTCATTTTATCGAATAATTCTCTATAGATCACATAAAAAGATGCTTCAAATTCAAGCAAACATGCCCTTAACACTAAGCCAACCCACTTTTCCACTCGTTTTTGGCTTTCAATTAAAACCATTATAATTATGAACTAAAAGTTAAATCATAACTTTGCTTGAATTATAATATAATCGGTGGTTTAAAAAAGAATGTATCTTCAATTCTAAATTGAGATGCTTTGTTTCTCTCTCTCTCTCTCTCACATTTTTGGATAGAGGAGGTGCCAAAATTGTAAAAGCAATTTCGTTTACTTGCAAAGGGTGGTGGGGGGAGGTGTCAAATCTAAGGAACTCGAAATTAATCTATGCTGCAATGTTTGATTTCCTACCTGGCATGCATGCATAGGTTTGATTTGAACAATTGGGTGGGACCTGGTCAACATCTTTTACTAAATGGGACCAAATTATATATGTATACAAGATAGGACGGCCATAAAATGTTATATATATCTTGTAAAATATTGAGCTTTTTGTAGCTCATGGAGTCTTTGGGAGAAGAATCTTCCTTTGATTGTCAAGGAAGAAAGTATTTATTCCCAACTGAGATTTGGGCAAATACTATTGAGAGTCATTTGTACGATTCTGGCAATAGACGAAAATGTACAGACGAATTAAGTTAATAAAATCATAGTTTCGTTTTATTATTTCAAAATTTTAGATCCTAGATGACGTGAATTTATTTGTCAAGTCTACTCTCTCACTTAATTACGATAAATAAGGAATTGCCACGGGAGTTGATAACTAAAACTTGAGAAAAGTAACTCGTGACACAAGACTGATCAAGAGTATTGTTGAATATGCAAGATGCTTATAGATCAAGTACTTAAGAACATTTACTTTTATACTCAAAACCTCCAGCTTTAGCTTGATCCCCCATCTTTGGGTGAAGTACTAGAACTAATTAGCATAGATAATGACTTGGGTAGATATTTGACATTTTGCATTATAGAGAGAGAGAGAGAGAGAGAGAGAGGAAGAGAGATTTATACTGTTCTCCATTTGTGTTTTTCCTTTAATTTCACTTATTGGGTCCAACCTACATGCTGTTCATACCCTAAATTAAATCCTTTAGTAGAGTGAGTGGGCCAATGTGGCAGCTTATTAGGTTTGACCTTACTTGAGTTGTTTTGTTTGTTGTTGTTTGGATTGGAGTAGAAATATATTGCATTGCAGCTGAGCAGCAGTCTTGAATTCTAGGAAAGTGAGATAAGGGATTGAGGCCCAGCAAATTAAGCTTTAGAAGAAGTATAAGGCCAAGGTCCCCTACTCCTGTCATCAAAAGCTTCACATTACAACACCCTTTATGCATTGATGTTCACGTCCTCATATATTACCAACCACAAACCCTAAAGTTTGGTTCCTTATTTTCTTGTTTTTTAGTGCTTTCTCTCCTCCATGATAGAAAATCGACCGCATTCATTAATCTTTAATCTTACAAATAAAACAGATTAATTTGGTACTTCATCTTCATATTCAATCTTGAGACTTGTTTGATGAGGGTTTTGCAAACAATATTATTTGGATATACCAAGAGGCATGTAGAAAACATGTCCTATGCAGCATTGTATACATCCTGGGGTATTATGGCATGAAATGTTTAACATAAATTCGATTGATATGAAAACCTATAGATAAAGATTATGTTAACCCATCACACAGATTGATGAGAAGAAAGACTTTACATAGACTTAAAATTAAGTTGTGTTACTCTTAATATCGCCAATTGATTTTATAATAGAACCTTAACTTCCTTCAAAAAGTAGAAATAACTTAACTTTAGAATAAGATCTAATGGGTCACATCTATATTGCCATTTCGATTATATATCTTACTGATAATCAAGTTCTTGTAATCGTATATATGTCCCAAAAGCTTGATACAATGCCTAACCGTGCATTCAATAATGACAGAGTCAGAATCTTCAAAAAAATGAGTGCTTAAATAAAATCGAATGACATAAAAAATACTAATATATTCCTTTAAATGAAAACACAATTTATTTACTCCGAAACACTCATTGAACCATCTAGGAGCATGAAAAACAGGGGGCAAAAATTAGAAAACTAATGGAGTTTTTGGCATATGAATCTTACATTAATACAAACATGAAAAAATGGTAATGATACTTGAAACCTTTTTGTTGGTAATGACATAAAGGATGTGTCTTTGTGTTCTAAACACCATATGCTGGATATATAGGTTATAATTGGTTCAAAGTAAGTATACTGAAAAAGATGGTGAAGATTTAATTATATATGTAACGATGAGGGGGAGAGGAGCATATATATGCAGTGATATATGTATAATACATATATGGTTTCAGAAAAATAAGGGGTAAACTAAAGTACAACATACTGCCCATCATCATTGACATGCATGAGGGGTCTCACTCATATCTTAATGCAAAAAATAAATGCTTCACATAGGGGTGGAATTTTTTCCCAAAATCCTGAACCGTCTCGATTCCGTCCCGAAATTAGACCGAAAAATTCCCGAACCAAATTTCCCGAAACATTCGGTACCCAAAACCGATCCCAACCCGAAAGTTTCGGTTTGGGATTCGGCCACAGCTTTGAAAGCTTTCGGGAATCCCGAACCGAACCGAATATTATATATATATATATATTTATTTATTTATTTTTAATTTTTAATTAGAAATTACTTGAACCGTTGGATTTGTTAAAATCTAATCCAATTGTCCATAGTTAGGTCATTTGTTTGTTAGGGTATCAGACTCTCTCAGTCGCTCTCGCTCTCTCACCTCACTCACACACACTCTCACTCTCACAGTCCCGCCGCTCCACTCCTCTATCGAATCCACACCGCTCCTCATTGTCCATCACTCCATTGACTCACGCCGCTCCACTCCTCCGTTGAATCCACGCCGCTCCTCGTCGTCCATTGACTCACGCCGCTTCTCCATCGACTCACACTCATGCACTCGAATCCGACACCAATCGAGTCCCAAAATCCAGGTTAGGGTTTCTGATTTTTGATTAACTTGATTTCTGAGTGAGTATTTTGTCGAATGTGTGAGGGTTTCGAATTAGGGAACTTTTCATGTGCATTTGATCCTTCTTCCTTCAACAGAGGACCCCAAATCAGTAGGAAAACCCATTTTATGCGTTTATGTAGGAGATGATTCAGGTAGCAAGCTAACTAAGATTAGTAGTTAGTAGGCCCAGAAGCTTTCCCAGTTGCATGCAACGCTTCATCTCTGTGCCTCGAGAGATTTCTTCACTGATTAGCACAACAAATCTCATAGAGAGAGAGTGGGAGTGTGTAAGAGAGAGAATGAGAGAGAATCAATTTCGAGCAGTCCTAATCATCTTCTTGTTTTTCTTTGTCTTCAGTATCTGTGATGCACTATATGGACCATCATCGCCAGTTCTTGGTAACTCCTTCCAAATTCAAGTCCAAGGTAAATGTTGAAACTTCACCAGTAATTGGGCGTACCCTTTTCAGATTCTTCAGTTTTTTGCATTAAATCTATTGGAATTTGTCACCGTTTGGATTGAAAAGCACTTGGGCTTCAATTTCAAACACGTTTTACTCATTCATGTGGATGTTAAGTTTTAATTTGTTTTTGCTTTCTCCATTCCATTTTTCATTTGGCATGCCCTGCTATTTGGATGCCCTGCCATTTTTCATTTTTCATTCCAGCAAATATTTTCATTTTTACATGCCCTGCTGTTTGGCAGCAAATATTTTTCTCTTTGCATGCCCTACAACGATTGTGAAGACTTGGTTAGTGTGATACTTAATTTTGGCAATTTGATTTTGTATTCAGGTCAGATTTTAAAGTAGCTATCAGAGATATCGAATACATGTGAAGACTTGGATGGTTGTTGCTTCCTTGGTATGAAAATTGAAACATGTGGTATTGTGATATTGTGGTGAAATTGAAACAGGTGGCTATGCTTGTGCGGGCAGTGGCTAGCTGCAATTGTAAACCTTTTTTTTTTTTTTTTTTTATGATGAAAATTGGGTGGGCTTACTTGTTAAAATTGTAAAAAGTTTTAAAAGCACAACATTTTGGGCTTCAAGGCCCAATCCCGAAGTGACCCGAAAATTCCGAAACACTTTCGGGAATCCCGAATTTCGGGAAATGAAGAATTTTGGTTCGGTTTCGGGATATAAAATCCCGTCCCGAAATGTTTTGGTTTGGGATTCGGGTTTGAGGTTTCGGTTCGGGATCTCGACTCGAACCAGCCTTAGTTTCACATGCTAATATAATATAGGAAAAATTAGTATCCGGTCCCTAGTTACTATTGTTCATTGACTGAAACCTTATTAGTTTTCAAATTTTGATCCAAGTCCCTAACATTAATGTAATAATGAATTTACATGACAGTTACATAATTTTTTAAAATAAAAATTAATAATAGATTTAGAATTTTAATACTCACATCTTTATTAAACTCCTAACTAATTTTCAATTCAAAACATTCCAAAATAAATGAAAAATTAAAATAAGTTTGTACCCATTAGCTTTTTTAAAAAAATGTTTTTAATTTATTTAATCTTATATGTACCCCATTTATGTAATTTTTTTCAAATTTTTAATCTTAATATGTACTCATTCTTAAATATACCAATTTGTTATATGTAAAATGTACCATTTTTTTTTTATATATAATCTATTCAATTTGTTTTCTAATCCATTTTTAAACTTATATGGGTACATTCTTTTTCCTTTGATTTGAGAATGTATCCATGTCAAGTTTAATCGAAGAAATTTACCAATGTTATTAAGCCTAATATCTTTGTTTGTTTGTTTGTGATTTTGAAGAATGTACCCATGTTTTGGTTCAATAATTTTTTGATTAAATTAGATGAATATACCCATGTTTGTATATATATACACACACACACAATAGTATAATTTATATTTTAGGATTTTTAATCCAACAAATTATGGTTTTTTATTTAAAATCTCATTAATATAAACAACTATAAATATCAATTTGTAATTTTAAAAAAAAATATAGTAACATACATAGAAATAAATTATCACATTAATTTCAGGGACTTTGAACAAAAATTGAAAACCAACAAGATTTTAGTAAAAAATATTCATAGTTAGGGACTACATCCAAAGTTTATATAACACTACAAAGATCTCTTCCTCTTTTGGAGATAACAAACTAAAGATGCACCACTCTAAAAATATCAATCAAATTAATACTCTTATTACATTATAATATGATTGCATAGTATATTTAGCGTAGAATTGGTGGAGAGAGAGAGAGAGAGAGAGAGAGAGAGAGAGAGAGAGAGAGAGAGAGAGAGAGAGAATCTTTTAGCAAAGGAAGACTAGCAGCACAATGTAGAATAAGATGCGCTTTAATTTTTTATTATTTTAAATGATAAACAATTTTCTTTTAAACAAGGTTAGCTTGTCTCCCATGCTTTCTAGTACTTGAGAGAGAAACCAAAGGCAGCCCACCTCCTCTTCTTCAAAACCGCACCCTATTCTTCCCTATTTGCATCGCATTTGTTCTTGAATCTCTCGGTATTCCCAGAGCCCTCAGCTCTGAGTGAGAGAGAGAGAGAGAGAAAAAAAAACCCAAAAAAGAGAGAATAATGTTCCAACACCAACACCAACACCACAAGAAGCCATCAACTATGAATTCCCATGACAGACCCATGTGTGTCCAAGGGGACTCTGGCCTTGTCCTCACCACCGACCCTAAGCCTCGTCTGCGATGGACCGTCGAGCTCCATGAACGCTTTGTCGATGCTGTCACTCAGCTTGGAGGACCAGACAGTAATACCACCATTTCTGGCCGCCTAGCTTCATCATATATAAAAATTTCATGCATATTATGCACATAAGCTCATTGATTTCTCTCTTAATTTTTCAGAGGCTACACCTAAAACTATCATGAGGGTTATGGGTGTGAAGGGTCTTACACTTTACCACCTCAAGAGCCACCTCCAGGTTTAATTTTCATACAAACACTGTTTTTTCAAACTTCTTTTTCTTTTCTTCACTTTTACAAAATTCCAATTTTCGGGTCGGCTATTGATATTTCTTTTTCTCTCTTTTCCCTTCTTTTCATTAATTTCTTTTGTTTCCCTTATATAGAAATTTAGGCTTGGAAAGCAACCTCACAAGGAATTCAATGACCACTCAATCAAGGATCATGGTATGAGTTTATGTGACTCCTTTCTAGGGTTCCTTACAATACACAATACATATACATGTGTATAAATTTTGGACTGTTTTCAATTAACAAATGATTGTTTTTCAATAAATAGCATATCTGATTTCTGTTCATTTATTTTCATGGCAGCATCTCCACTGGATCTCCAACGAAATAGTGCATCTTCTTCTGCCATAATAGGCCGCAGTATGAATGAGTATGTATATATTGTCTATTCTTGTTCTTTCTCTTCTTTTTCATATATATTAGTAATTTCAAAATCTTGAAGTGAAAATATGTACAATCTTTATATCAATTCTACAAAGAAGTTATTTGTTTTTAACTAAAAAACTCGGTTGGCTATATATCCTTTCATGCTTTGTTGGGGGCTTTTTTTTTGGGGGGGGGGGTGGATTTAATACATGTGAAAAACTGTATTTAACGGAATTAATTCCAACATGGTTGATGCGATTAGGATGCAAATGGAGGTGCAGAGAAGACTGCATGAACAATTGGAGGTATATTTCAACTCATGCATTAGTATTCTAAGTAGTTCAGTGATCTAAAGCAAGGTTTTGGACATATAATTCTTGACCTTGATCCTGATTCTAGCATGTTATACTATATATATAACAGGTCCAAAAACACCTTCAATTGAGAATTGAGGCTCAGGGAAAGTACATGCAAAGCATATTAGAGAAGGCCTGCCAAACCCTTGCTGGTGAGAACAATATGGCAGCTGCTGCAGGAAGTTACAAGGGTAATATTGGAAACCAAAGTGTTAACCCCACTGACATGGGATCTTTGAAAGATTTCAATTCTCCTCTCAACTTTCCATCTTTTCAAGACCTTAACATCTATGGAGGAGATCACCTTGATCTTCAACAAAACTTGGACAGGGCACCTCTTGATCATTGTTTCATGCCGAATAACGATAACAACATTTGCTTGGGACCAAAGAAAAGGCCTAGCCCTTATAGTGGTAGCGGCAAGAGCCCTTTGATTTGGTCTGATGATCTCCGGCTTCAAGACTTGGGAACAGCCGCATCATGTCTTGGACCTCAGGATGATCCTTTCAAATCATCAGATTCAATTCAAATTGCTCCGCCATCTATCGAGAGAGGCTCAGAGATCGATTCTATTTCAGACATTTACGAATCCAAGCCAATGCTCCAAGGGGATGACAAGAAGTTTGATTCAGCAAATAAACTTGAAAGGCCTTCGCCACGGAGAGCACCACTAGGCTCAGACAGGATGAACCCCATGATCAACACCGGCGTTCGACAAGGAAGAAATTCACCTTTCGGGTGAGCCCAAAATCAATTGATATTAAGCTTTGAAGTATGAGATCGATCTAGGGTTTTGGTCCATGACATGAAGGTTTCCTTCTTCTTTTTTTCTTTATTCTTTTCTTGTACGATGTTCATTAAGGTTATTAGGTCACGTTAGGGTTTCTACTAAATTAAAGTATGATAAATGCCATGCATGGCAAACCTATAAAGTTACACTGTTAATTTTGTCAGCACATTTGTTACTTAATGTGATCCGATCCTTGTAAGTGCTTGATACTTAATTTCCCCATTTCCATGGATGTCATGGAAAATTTGATCTTGACATGAATAAAACTATATATGAGCAGCAAGGTGCAACATTAATTCCACATTACTATTCATGAATATATAACTTTTTTAAATAAATAAAAATTGCGACCTGCAGGTATATTTTCTTTGTTTATTAAGTATGATTGAGAAGGCAAAGTACTGTAGAGTAATTAATATATTGTTCCTTATTACTTGCAAGTAAGTAATACAACTTCGTACTTTTTTCAAGTGATATACAGCATGAAAACTTTCATGTCTCTCGTAGCTATTAATCAAGACATTTTATTTGAAAATTCATCATGCATTCTTTAATTTCTTTTTTAATTAAAAAGAAACTTAGCTGCAACTTCTAGTTACTAACTTTTAATTAGTCTTAGGAACGTTATAGTTGTCACTTAGTACTACGGTTTAGTGATATTCTTCTTCACTTATAAGTGAGAAGTCTTAGGTTCGATTCTCGCCAAATGTGAATTTGGACCATATCATTATGGCTAGCTCGGTGTGAGGCTTAGCCCACTCCCACACTCCCTTGGTGTAGATAATATCATTTCCCACCCCTTTAGTATGGATAATATCATTTGTTAAAAAAAAAAAAAAAAAGGTTATAGCTTAGGTCATTCTACAGTCGGCGGATACTTTGGTTTTCAGAAGCTTTTGAATTCCATAATATATAAGGGTAAGGTCAAGCAGTTGGAAGGTTTTTTCTGTCCCCCCTCTCTCCTTTTCATTTTTGTGTTGCAGGTAATAGTGTATGGTCAATGTGATCTCATGTATGTTATAGATTAATTAATTGTATTGTTAAATCATGCAGGAAGACTAGCAAATAGGAATAATGCTGCTTTTTAAGTTAATTGCTCTTCTTATTGCAGACAAAACTATTGGGATAATAACCAAGAATTTAACAAAACATAAACCCCAATAAAGTACAAGATCGTATAAGCGCTAACGAACACACGCATAGAGAAAAGTAAAGAAAGAAAAATTGATTTATATAATTTTGGGTGAAGTGTCGATTTAGTCCCTGAATTATCACTTCAGTGAAAATTAGGTTCCTGAATTGTTTTTTCGGTAAAATAAGTCCCTAAATTCATTAGAAAATGCTAATTCCATCCCTATTATTATATTCAAAGCTATTTTATCCAATTTTTTGTCAACTTAAGTCACTTGACACACTTTAGAGTGTAATACCATCATTTTCTTGTCTATAAGCCCTTAACATTTCATATAAGTTGCAAATTTATGTCTAATTTACCCTCAAAAGTTAACTTACACTATTTTTTTATGAAAATCTACCAATTTATCATCCAAAGTTAACTCCATACACTATTTCTTTATGAAAAACTACCAATCAACCCTCCAATGTGTATCACATGCAAGTAACATGACTTAAATTGACGGAAAATTGAATATAGTAGCTTAGAATATAACATTAGAGATGTAATTGGCAGATTTTTATAATTCAGGGACTAATTTTTCTGAAAAAATAGTTTAGGGACCTAATTTTCACTAAGGTGGTAATTTAGGGACTAAATTGGCAGTTTACCCTATAATTTTTAAGGAACAATACTCATTTGGCATGGGAAGATCTTACAGAGGACAAGCTCCCTTTTAAAGATGAGAAATAATTTCTACAAGAGCCGACCAATAGTATCTATCTTTCAAGGCTCCTTTTTCACTCTTTAGTCTTTCACATTCCTTGGGTGTCATTCAAGGAGGACAACAAGTGTACCTTTCATCATTTTTTTCTTTACTCAACAAGTAGTATGTACATGACTTTATCCTCTTTACCCAACAATTTTTAACGCAACTACTTATTTAGGTGACATATATAGTAATGTATTTTATCTCGCAATTCACGCAAAATCAACACACTTGTTAATACAACTGTTAGATACATTGAGTCCCACATGCAATCATAAAGTTCACATCTATTACATAAATGTGTCAACAAATGTTGGTATTGTGTGTCTAAGTTTTATTGAAAGAAAATAAAAGTCCTCTTGATTGGTGTACTTAATTTGATTTTTTGATAATCATGCATGGATTCTAGTTACTAACATTATTATAGTAAGACAGAGATAATGTGAGTATCTAACTGCCTCTAACAGGTGATCTCATTAAGGACTAACTAAGTAGATTAGATCCATGTAGAGTGAGAGGGGGTTTCTCTTTCGTGTGTGGAAAAAGAAAGTGATGCCACAATAGCTTTATTGGTTGCGGGGGAAAATTTAGCCACTGCAAGTTGGCAGGAAAGCTCCTGTCCGATCTTCACATAGACACAACTCAGGAGAGAGGGAGGGAGGGAGAGAGAGAAGGGAGAGAGAGAGAGAGAGAGAGAGAGAGAGAGAGAGAGAGAGAGAGAGAGAGAGAGGAAAAGATGATAAAGCCTAAAAGCAAGGAAGAATACGCACTCCCACGCGTGCACATATCGAGGAAGCTTCTATCTTTATGTGGGCAAAGTTAAAGGGTACTCTCATTGCATCGAAAGCTGCTGCTGATGATGCATGGCATCGAAAGCTTCTATCTATATATATGAAGCTATCTTGGTTAATTAGGTTTTTCATTTTATATAATATTACAGTAGTTTGCATGCAATAATAATATCTCTGCATGTTGATTAATTTATAAGGAATCATGATCAGCATATGATTATGATTTGAGGAAGCATTCAAGGCACATTCTTCCATGCATGCAAATGCAAATCATTTGCAGTACTTCTCCAATTCACAAGTACTTTGGATTCTGCATGTTACTCATTTGGCAACTTTGGGTCCTTTTAGTAAAGAATTTTTCTGCTACTTAATTACAAAGTAAACACCAGAAGCTTCTTTTGTCCCCCCTCCCCCGGCGGTCTCTCGGACCCTCGCAAAGCATTAGTACCACCACTACTAAGCCACCACCTCTTGAGAATGGCATGCCTAGCTCTCTGCGTTTTCACCCCCTACCAAAAGAGAAAGCAATCACCGAAATAAAAATATAGAAAAACCAATTAGCATTTATTTGATCCATATAATAAATGAAGGAGACAAAGAGACATCCCTTAACTTAGCTAGTATCTGAAGAACCCTATAATTTCTAGCTAATTCAAAGTTCGAAAAAAGCTATTTTGTATTTGATCATATGGGATTGGCACAATAACGAGTAGGGATTGATGATCTTGAGATATTGTAGTTTGATTGATGCACATATCGGCTAACAAGAAAAAGAACTTATGCTTTGTATTTAATATGCTGTACATGTATATATATGCATATATATATATATATATAACATCGCACAAATTGGTAATGATCGGATGCAATATATATCATCCAAGTTTAATTTAAGGTTCTCATATATTTAAAACACGTTAGAGTACTAACTTGGATTGTCAAGGGGGAGTGTTATGTTTAATGCTTGTAGCACACTAATAAGACCCTTACTAATATAGAATACATAACTCTAATAGGATACGTCCATCATAAGCCCATTAAGAATCCTTATGCATCTATACGTCCTTAAATTAAGTCCAAATAGACTAGGGGCCCCCTTTGCCTATATTTACTCAAATTCACTAAACATTAGTAGTTACAAGATATTCAAAGTTAATATTTCAAACTCCAATTGAGTTTTCAAGCAATCCATAATTGACTAGGAGACATTGAGTAGCAATGCGATTTCTCCCAATAGGTGCGGTAATTAAAGAAAATATTCCAACACCAAGTTGTGCATATTATTGTGACATATGACTCTGTTGATGAAAAAAAATATGTGTGCATTAGAAAATTATACTGGTACCGTGTTAGAAATAAAATACAAAAAATAAGAGAGAAACTGGAAATATCAAAGTGTATCATTTTAGTAATTAGACATCCTGAGTTTAATTTCTATAACATTACCGATGTATTAGTGTAAGTTCAATATATTGGTACCACACTCATGAATTTGATATATTGGACTCATGAATCTAATATATTGAACTCATCAATTCAATAAATTGGTGTCACACTCAAAATTCGGCCCACTATGTGTGATTCTTATATGAATTCAATATATTATTATCACACTAACTTTTTTCGACCTATTGCGGAAGGCCTTAGGGCTCGTTTGGTGGGCTGGATTGAGCATGTTATGTTCAATTAAAAGGGTTATGAGTCCAGTTCAATGTTTGATGACGTTAAATGTATTTTGGACAGGTTAGGACCAATTGGTTATGAATCTAAAATAAGAAGGGTTATGTAACTCACCCTCATATACACAGGTTACAATTCTGTCTCCCGGATTTCCTTCTTAATCAACATGGTTTCTTCTTTGTTGCGCGATCATCTTCTTCCATTTGACCTTTGATCCTCTTCTTTGATTTAGTTGCCATTCTTCTTCAATTTTCCGGCAATCTTCTTCGATTTCATGGTCGACCTTTTTCGTCAATTTTTTAGCGATCTTATTCGATTTTGGCGGCAGTCTGCTTCTTCAATTTCAGGTGTAGTGGATTGTCAATGGGTGGTGGCTGGTGGGTTTAGGGATTTCTATTTGTTTTGATTTGCAAGTGTCACATGTATGGGTTAAGGGGAGATCATTTTTTTTTTCCGTTTTAATTTTTATCAAGGTTCTAAAAGACGCTAGACGCTAGGTGCTAGTCGGGCAGCGGGCTGAGGCCTAGCGCTTAGGCACCTCGACGGACTAGGCGAATTTAAGTAAATCTATTATATTTCATGTAAATAAGTGTCTATTTATACTTAAAATATATATAATTTCATCATAAACTACAAAATAGAATG
The DNA here is from genome assembly GCA_024362995.1 of Heteromeles arbutifolia. NCBI lineage: Eukaryota > Viridiplantae > Streptophyta > Magnoliopsida > Rosales > Rosaceae > Heteromeles > Heteromeles arbutifolia. The sequence continues at coordinate 9,043,481 of JANCRC010000002.1, read as the reverse complement.
ACATATATATTATGAAGTATTGGAACATAATGAAAACATGGGGAACAAGCCTATAATGTGTGCTTATTTAACTATTCAGCAAGTCTCTTACAATTTATTGAAAAAAATAAAATACAAAATGAAAGTTATCTATTTTCTATCTAAATGAGTCGCAACCTAAGCGGGTGCCTAGGCGGGTCTGGACGGGCTAGGCGTATGCCTCAGCAGGTCTAGGCGCCATTTCTTAATTTTCAAACACCTAGGCATTAATCAAGGCAGTAGCCAACTGCCTAGCACTTGTTGGATTTGGCATTAAATCAACATGCCTAAACTAAAACAAGAATCAAACAAGGATTAGGATATCTTGGACGCAAGATATTTGAATTTGTGTTTCCTAGTTGGTTTGGGGTTTGGTTTTAGTATAGGATTTGGTTTCCTATATTCTAGGGACTTTGTGTAAACCTATGACATCTATTAGTATAAATAGATGGATGTGGGATAAAGTTTTGTGTGTGAAAGTTTTTGAGAGGCATAAGTTTGTATACTTGAGAACACTTTGTGTTTGTGAGTTCTCTTGTATTTGTTGGTAATCAATAAAGCTTCCGTTGTCAGAGAGGTACTCCTATATTGGAGGAACTCTGAAATCGTTGTTTTTTGTTTATTGCTTGATTGGTTTTTGGTTAATTTACAACAAGTGATATCAAGAGCTTAGGTTTTTACGTGGGTTGTGACTATCAAGCAATGACGAAGACTGGTGATTCTACTAGTGGTGATAATGTTGAAGAAAAGTTTGGCACTAGTGGAACGAAGACGATGGTTCAGAGTGCTAACTTTGAAATTGAGAAATTTGATGGAACGAACAACTTTGCTATGTAGCAATGTGAGGTTCGAGATGTCCTGATATAACAAGGTTTGGTTGTTGTGTTAGGAAACATGCCGTTTTCGATGAAAAAAGAAGAATGGGAAAGATTGAATGTTCATGCATGTTCTATGCTTAGGAAAGCAACAGAAGTATGATGTGATGAACATAACTTCTGCGAAGGAATTGTGGGGTGTATAAGAGATAAAATATATGAAGAAGAGTGCAAAGAATCAACTGTATCTCAAGAGCAAGTTGTACAAGTTCCAATACAAAGAGGACACGAAGATGATTGGCCATCTAGAAGAGTTTAACAAGCTTCTAGTTGAACTGGCAAATCTTGAAGAGATAACCAAATGTGAAGATAAGGTCTTGATCTTGATGAACTCATTGCCTGAATCCTATGAGCCTTTCGTAACTACTTGGATTTATGGCAGGGAGACAATTAAGTATGATGAAATCTCAAGTGCTCTTATGAATCATGAGATGAGACACCTTGACATGCAAGAAATGAATAACTCTGAAGCTTTGATGGTGAAAGGGAGATCGAAAGAAAAGAAAGGTTCATATAGGAAAAATAGTAGGTCTCGTACTAGAGGAGTCTTAAAGAATAGGAAGTTCTTGGACAAAGATGAATGTGCTTTTTGTCATGAAAAATGACACTGGAAAAAGTACTGCCCTAAAATCAAAGAAAATACTAGAAAGAAGAATGATGACTCAGAAGTAAATATGGTTGAAGTCGAGGATGAGGAATTTGTCTATGCCCTAACTACATCGAGCACTGTGGATTATATGAAAGAGTGGGTGCTTGACATAAGTTGTAATCATCACATAACTTCTCAAAGGCATTGGTTTTCAAGCTTCAAAGTTATGAATGGAACTGTGTATATAAGAGATGATAACCCATGTACAACTCAAGAAATTGAAAGCATCATGATAGTGTGATTCGAGAATTGCATGGTGTAAGGTACGTCCCAAATCTGAAGAAAAATTTGATCTCACTAGGCACTCTTGAGTCACAAGGCTACAAGTTTTACTTCGATAACAACTTGCTCAAAGTTGCTAAAGGAGCACTTGTCATAATGCAAGGGCCTCTGAATGGCTTACTTTATATGCTACAAGGAAAGACTTTGGAAAATGGAGTGGCTATGGTAGCTGATAAAGTGCAAAGTGATAAAAATGACTTGTCTGCATTATGGCACATGAGGTTGGGACATGTAGGAAAAAAAAAAAGCATTGTAAGGATTGATCAAGCAAGGGCGTTTAAAAGGAGCAAAAATTGGAAAGATAGAGTTTTGTGAGCACTGCGTTCTTGGCAAACAAACAAAGATGAAATTTAGCTCAGCTGTTAATCAAACAAAAGGGATTTTGGACTATGTTCACTCTAATGTTTGGGGGCTTGCAAAGAATGCTTCTTTAGGTGGAAAAAGATGGTTTGTATCTTTTATTGATGAATACTCTCGCAAATCATGGATATATATGATGAAACGAAAGGACGAGGTTCTTGACATCTTCCTGGAATGGAAGAACATGGTGCAGAACAAGACTGGAAAAAAGATTAAGATACTGAGAAGTGACAATGGAAGGGAATATACCTTTGGTCTTTTCTTCAAAATGTGTAAAAAGAAAGGGATTACTCGACATTTCATTGTTAGGCATACTTCACAGCAGAATGAGATTGCAGATAGACTAAATAGGACATTGCTCTAGAAAGTTCGTTGCATGCTATCTCAAGCTAAGCTGCCAAATATATTTTGGGCAAAAGCTTTGAGTTATGCATGTCATGTGCTTAATCGACTATCATCAATAGCATTGCAAGGTAAAACACTTATTGAAGTGTGGTATGGAGAACCAACTCAAGACTACGATAAGTTACGAGTGTTTGGATGCAATGCCTACTTTCATGTGAAGGAAAACAAACTGGATCCACGAGCCAAGAAAGTTGTCTTTATGGGATTCAATAGTGGTGTGAAAGGCTTCAGACTTTGGTGTCCCAAGTTGAACAAGATTATAGTAAGTAGAGATGTGATATTCGATGAAAGTCACATGAAATTGAAGGAAGATGTTGAGATGGTGGAGCTTAGGGAACAAGTAATTGTGAATTCATAGCCAAGTAAGGAAACTCTGGAAGAAGAAAAATAAGGTGATCAACATGAACATGAAGAGAGTGATCGTGAAGAAGAAACACCATCAGAAGAACTAAAGATACAAGATGATTGAATAGCCAAAAGGAAGGGAAAAAGAGACATATCCCTACCTGCGAGATATAAAGATTGCATGGCCTGCATGGTATATGCATAATTGAGTCTGAAATTCCCACTAATTTTGAAGAAGCAGTAAATAGTGAAGAAGATAGTAAATGGCATGATGCAATGGACGATGATATATTCTCTCTTCACAAGAATAAAACTTGGGAATTGGTGGAGCTGCCTAAAGGAAAGAAAGCAATTGGCTGCAGAATTTATGCAAAGAATGATGGAGTGGATGACAAGAGTGAGGGAATAAATTACAATGATGGAGTGGAAAGAAAGCTAGTGGCTAAAGGATATGCTCAGAATGAGGGAATAAATTACAATGAGATTTTTTCTCCTGTGGTTAAGCATTCTTCCATTCGAATATTGCTTGCCCTAGTTGCACAATTCAACCTTCAATTGGTACAACTAGACATGAAGACTGCATTCCTTCGTGCTAATTTGGATGAAGAGATTTATATGAGACAACCCGAGGGGTATCAAGTGAAAGGCAAAGAAAGATTGGTTTGTAAGCTCAGAAAATCTCTTTATGGTTTGAAGTAGTCACCTAGGCAGTGGTATTTAAGGTTTGACAAGTTTATGAAGGGTCAAGACTATACAAGAAATCACTATGATCACTGTGTTTATCACAAGAAGTTGAAAGATGGTTCATTCGTGTACTTGTTAATCTATGTGGATGACATGCTCATAGCCTCAAGCAATATTTCAGAGATAGAAAAGTTAAAGGAGCAAATGAGAAGGGAGTTTGAAATGAAGAATCTCTGTGAAGCCAAAAAAATATTGGGAATGGAGATCACAAGAGATAGACAAAAAGGTTTGGTGTGTTTGTCTCAGAAGCAATATCTTGAGAAGTTGTTATAAAAGTTTGGAGTAACAAAAGACACTAAGCCTATAGGAACTCCATTAGGTGCTCACTTCAAGTTGAGCAGTCAACAATGTCCCAAAACTGATGAAGAAAAGATGAAGATTAATGGTATTTCATATGCGAATTTGGTTGGAGCATTAATGTATGCTATGGTGTGCACTCGTCCTGATATAGCACAGGTAGCTGGAATTGTTAGTAGATTTATGCATAATCTTGGAAGAGAGCATTGGAACGCTGCTAAGTGGATACTAAGGTATTTACATGGAACGATGGGCAAAGGTATTTGTTTTGAAAGATATGATGAAGGAATTGATAAGTTCTCAGTTGGATATATGGACTCATATTTTGCTAGAGACTTAGACAAGAGAAGATCGACGACCGGGTATGTGTTCACTATGGCAAAGGGTCATATATGTTGGAGATCAATATTACAACCAACAGTGGCATTATCAACCACAAAAGCAGAATACAATGTGATTGCTGAAGATATCAAAGAAGCAATGTGGACTCTGGGATTGTTAGGAGATTTAGGTGTAGAACAACACAAGTTAGATGTATATTGTGACAGCCAAAGTGCCATTTATTTGGCCAAAAATCAGGTACATCATGCTAGGACTAAGCACATTGATGTACGATATCATTTTGTGAGAGAAGTGGTAGCTGAAGGTGAGATTCGTCTAAAAAATGTTGCTACAGAAGATAGTCTAGCTGATATGTTGACAAAGGTGGTTAATGTAGCTAAGTTCGAGCACTGCTTGGATTTGGTGCAGTTGAAGCAAGTTTGATCTTGATGCCTTGTTATGGATTTCATGCCAAGGTGGAGATTGTTGGATTTGGCATTAAATCAACATGCCTAAACTAAAACAAGAATCAAACAAGGATTAAGTTATCTTGGACGCAAGATATTTGGATTTGTGTTTCTTAGTTGGTTTGGGATTTGGTTTTAGTATAGGATTTGGTTTCCTATATTCTAGGGACTTTGTGTAAACCTATGACATCTATTAGTATAAATAGATGGATGTGGGATAGAGTTTTGTGTGTGAAAGTTTTTGAGAGGCATAAGTTTGTATACTTGAGAATACTTTGTGTTTGTGAGTTCTCTTGTATTTGTTGGCACTGTTCTAAAAATCTCCGCCTAGCGTCGCCCTTTCTTAATTTTCAAATGCCTAGGCATTAATCGGGACGGCGGCCAGCCACCTAGCGCCGCCTAGGCACCCACTTAGCCCATCCAGACCCGCCTAGACATCTACCTAGATCGCGACTCACTTAGATAAAAAATAAATAACTTTCCTTTTGCATTTTATTATTTCCAATAAATTGTACGAGACTTATTGAACACTTAAATAAATACACATTATATGTTTGCTCCCCATGTTTTCATCATGTTCCAATACTTTATAATATATATCATTCTATTTTCTAGTTTATGATAAAATTATATATATTTTAAGTATAAACAGACACTTATTTTCACGAAATACAATAGATTTACTTAAATCCGCCTAGTCCACCTAGGCTCCCTCCGCCTAGCCGCCTAGACACTAGGCCCCAGCCCACCGCCCGACTAGCGTCTAGCGTCTTTTAGAACCTTGTTTGTTGGTAATCAATAAAGCTTCCGTTGTTAGATAGATACTCCTATATTGGAGGAACTCTGAAATCATTGTGTTTTGTTTGTTGCTTGATTGGTTTTTGGTTTAGTTTACAACAGCGCCTAGATGGGGCCTAAGCAGCGCTAGACGGAGATTTTTAGAATAGTGGTTTTTATTAGAATAACATGGTGAGGTTTCTCTTCCCGTTCAAAGAGTTGAGCAAGAAAACTCCCAGCCTATCCCAAATTGAATTTGGTTGAGTTGTCTGCATCACCCAACAGACACAACAGACACAACAATTGAAGCAATGCATGTTTTGGTGACCTCTTTTGGTGGCAGATTGCAATTAATTAATTATAATTCAAGTGATCCATTGCTTCAATTTTTCGTTTTCCATTTTCAGGTTGCAAATTGCACTTTGGTAAAACTATAGGTGGCAAATCAAAATGTTTCCCTTATTACTTGTCATGGTGAAGAGATATCGAGTTTTGGATGCATCCAACGAGTTGAAATAAAGGTTTGTATTTGAATGAAGTTATGGACTATTTTGAAGCTTTATTTCCCTGTGAAAGATGTATCTAGCTACAAACAAAGAAAGGTTTTTTGTGAATTTCGCCTTGTGCGTTCAAAAACTTAGAATCGACTCTGATGCTATTTATGTGAAATATTTTCTCATTTGCAAAGAAACTGGAGTGCAGCCCTAACTAGTTAGCGGTTCTCTGCATGGATCTAGCTAGTACGTATATGTACACTATACACATTTTTGACATTGTGAATAACATCACACATGTTCTTATGTCTTATGTTTATAATTATGGTATATGGTTATGTTCGGTTAATTAGGCATTCTTGTTTTTTTTGAGGCACAATACTTTAGGGAACATGCTACAAACGTTCCCAGATTTACAAAGTTCTGTGTGACTCTCAACAACTAAGGCTTGCAAATGACCTCTCCATCGATTGAAGTTAGACCATTGGGCTTCATGCTTGGACCTCCTATGACAAAAGGGTCTTAAGTGTCTAAGGAACCGAAATTTAGTCAGCCGAAGGAAAAATAAAACTATATATGGGCTAATCTGTTAGATTAAATAGCCCACCTGAAATAAGAAAGTTAAACATTTCATGTTCTTAATTGCCACTTTTCTTGATTTTGACTTTGCCACCCATCCATTGTCGAAGGACAATCCATCATTTCAATTTTTTTCTTATCAAACCACCAAATGTAAATTTGGAGAACTTTAATTATTTTGTGTACAATCACATTTATTGATTACATTTTTTGTACTTATATATAATGAATTTAACATGTATTTAGAGAATATTAATTATTTGCGTACACATTTCATTTGTTAATTGCATTACTGATCGCATCTACGTATATAAGAGACCTGATTAGTGATTATGGTACAAATAGTTTAAATAAACAAAGGCCACTCCTAAATGCATTAGATTTAGAAAGAAAAAAAAAAGGACAATGCATTAGATTAGAATACAACAAGATCCCTTATTCCGCCCCATGCTTGAATTTGTCATTTTAAGCTTACTTCAAACCCTACTACATATTACATAATACACTTGAAAAAAAAGAAGAAAAAACCCCCAAAATATTACATCACATTAACAAAGTGTACCCACCAATATTTTTGTAATTAAAACCAAACTAATATCCTAGTAATTAAGCTCCATCAGTTCGTGAGTGGACAGTTAATGATCATGGTGATGGTACAGTACTATCAAATATATCAGCAGGAGCAATGAAATAGTCCATGGAAAGCCCTGGTACATTAAACACAACATCATCAATGCTCCAAGCTTCTTCCATCCTAGTCCTTGTGTATTCCATCGACACCTCGCCACACCGGAAAACTGTGGCGATCGAGCGGCCCTGATGAGCAATGAGCACACCATCCACATCCCTATAGTCAGCAATGCTGCTTCCTATGGTGGTCTCCCAGTACACAGTTTCATTTTCTGGGGTTTCAACTCTGGTGAGGTGTGAGTCCTCTAAGTATATGAGGAGGCCACTCTTTTGGCAAAAATATCCATACAATGCATGCCTGATTACTTCTGCAGGACCCTCACTTCTTTCCATCACCGCCGCTCGATCGGCGGAGACTTTTAGTACAAAGCAATCATCGTCTCCGATTCTTTTTTCTCCCAAGCATTGTGCTTTGGAAAACAAGCTTGCTGTGCTCTTTGGATCTAGGCCCTGCAAATTAAACATAGAAATATTTGTCAAATTTCTGAAATTATGAGTATATATCACCAATACTTCATTTTGATTGAATGGCTCATGCACATTCTCATCGTACTATTGATCTCTTTTAATGCCTTTTTATCTTCGTTCAAAGTATTTTCTACAAAGTGTTGATCAACCAATACTAAGTATATATATTAGGTAATAGTATTTTTTTTTATCAAAGGGAATTTTTCTTGAAGAAAAAGAAAAATAAAAGGGAAAAGGAAGGAAGAAGAACGAAAAAGAAAGAGCATGTAGGTACGCTGCACTAGATCCGGCAGCATTTACTAAAGTGCAAAAGAAAAAGTTAAAGCAAGAAATAATACAGAGACACTTTAGTTCAGCATATGTGGTAATCCCAAGAACAAGATGTACATAATACATATGACCAGTATATGACGTAAGAACGGCAATCACGTGCCATTCTTAGGTCGCTTTGGAGCTGTACCAAAAAAAAAGTCTGTAGGGCAAAGCACGCGACAGTTTCCCTATCATTGTCAGCCAAGTATCATTTTATTGGGATTGTGATTTGTTCCTCAATCTCTATCTTTGTTTGGTAAAGGCTATTTCGAATAATTGAACGCTACGGTTCCTTCTCTTTATAGTTCAAAATCAAAAGTTGTTTATGCCCAAAATCATAATAGAAATCATTAATATGTAGCAGCATAAATTTACGACAAATTTTTTTGCATATAACAAGCGTATATTCTACCTTTTAACATTATTTAGTGATATGATTTATGCAAGAAAATTATTGTGAGAGGAACATTGTATATGTATACCTGTATGAGGCGACGCAGTGGGCGCTGGGGGCCTTTGGCTGCATGAGTACCAAGCCAAGGAGTGTGCCTCCAAACCGTTTTGCCATCACTACCAGCCACCACCTTGTTGCCTCCAACGACCAACTCCAAAGACCACATGCCAGGCAACATTTGCCAAAGAACAAAGCACCCGCTTTCCCCACTTCTTGTTCCCAAAGTCTTCACATTTCTTCCCGCAGAAACCTCAGTTTCACAGCAAACCATTTTCACACTCCCACTTGCATACATGTTTTTGTTACACTTCTGTTGCTTCAAGCACCCCGTGGCTGCCAAGTACTGCTGTATAATGTAATGCGCTATAGAAGTTTCCTACACATTATTTAGCAAAAAACTAAATTAACTAATTAATTACTAACTACAACAACATATACCAGAAAATTAAGAGAAGATTCACTCATGCATCTGAGGTCCTATTCCTGTATCGCTTGTACAAGATAATGACAATGATAATATAATGTGGGTTTTTTCACTTACAAATGGGATTTCCTTAATGTGAAGGAGGTGATGATCAACTGGGTCATTGGCTTGTGGAATTGGAGCAAGCGGACAGCCTAAAACACCAAGCAAGAGCCTCAAATCTTGTCTTTTAGCTGGAATAGTACCACCGCTCCCATATCCTGAGGCCGATAAGTTAGTCCCGGGACTAGGAGGGCCACCCTTTTGTGCCCTAAACCATTCACGTATGACTTCCCAAGAGCTCTCCTTTTTGCCACCTTCCTCTTGCATTTCGGGGTCCGGCCCTTCCATGAGCGGCGTCAGTGGCTGTGGACACCATATCTGCTTCTTCCTTGCTTTTGAGGCCATAGTTACTTGATTTGGAAGATGAAGATATATGGTTGAAGAGAAAGATGGAAAGAATGAAGGGATTAAAGTAGGGTTTGGGGTTGTGAGGTTTTAAAAGGGAGGGAGATTATGTTATATGAAGGTGGGATTGCAAGAGAGTGAGGAGGGGATTGTTTCGGGATGAGAGAGACAAAAGGGACAGCTTATCTGTCCAACGGCAGAGAATGGTAGGGTTATAATAAAACCACACTATCGCATGTTGGCCTGTCTATTACTTTATTCTTGCTCTCTTTAGGTCTCTCTCTCTTGTCGTTTTATTTCTATATTCATTATTCTCTTTCTCGAGCTGCTCAAGCCTCTCTTACCCAACTGACGAGAGAGAGGGCCTGTTTGGATCGGCTTATCCCAAGTAGTAAAATACCCTAATGCCCTTTCTAAACAAGTTATGGAGTATTATTTCTGATTCTGGTTTTTGGCAAGTGCAAACACAGAGTTGCTAAATGGTATATAGTTGTAGCACGAACACAATGACACAGTTTTTGGTGATACACCTCGTAGTCTTATTTGTTAGACTAGTCTATTGTTGTTTTTTTTATTTTTTTGGATAAAAAGACAAATATTTTAACTACGAGAAAGAAATTCGAACTCGAAAATAAGAAGAGTAGTATGCTAATAAAATGTAATGAGCGTTTTTCTTCCTCGTTAAATGCATATATTGGGAACTTGGGAGTACTTTTTCTCGTGAATTTACACAAGGTTATTATGGTAAGTTGGTAACACAGGCTGAATGACTGCAGGCTTTGCACCCACTCCCATATAGGACAAATCTACCGAATCTTCTTTTACATGTTAATTACTCTCTCAGATCAAATAATCAAAATCAAATCCAAAAACAAGGATCTCGTTCCGCTTAGCTTAAGCACTTTTGTCCTCGGTATCTGCCTCTCATCTTTTGATTATTCTCTCGGTCAAAACACTAAACACATGTTCACAGTTTCCAAAATGGGCCCCACCCAACCCAAGAATAATATAATTCACACCAAACCCTAAAATTGATACCAATTTTAGTAAAATAGGCTAACCCGTTTTAATGTCAGAATATATGACATTTTTTTGAAGACTTACAGAAAAGATTTTATTTTATTTTGTTTTTTTACCGATCGTTCATTAGAAAAGATTGCCTACAGTAGGACTCTAACTTAAATCATTAGAAAAGATTGCCTACCGTAGGACTCTAACTTAAATCTTGACCTAACAAAGAAAACGATTCTTACTAACTCAATCAAACCTCGTCTACATGATTGATACCATTTTTTCGCATGATCAAGTAAACATTAACCTTAATTTGTCAACGTGGCCGGCTGTGGAGCCCTGATGGGGATTGTGGGGAGAAGGTGGGGCCCACAAGAGTCGGGCCTCATGCTGTTCCCAAATCCAATTAGGCAAATACAAATGAAATGAAATGAAATGAGCAAGTGGCAAGTGGTGGTGGTGGTGGTGGAGGGTCGGCATCAAAGACAAGGGAATTGAAATTTGAATGGTATATGACGGATTGAGGAGAGGTTGGGTGTGTGTGAGTGGTGTTGGAGCGGCGGATGTGATGGGTTTAAGGTATGGGTGATCTTTCAAGCCAAGCTCTCGCTTTGTTTGTTCATATTATATTAGGAAAGGTTCAAGTGTGGCTTTCAGTTGTTGGGAGAGGTTTGTAATTGCCACATTGGCTTAGATCCTCAAGGAATTGTGCATTTCAGCCCGTGTGGCATATGAGTTTGGGATAACAAGCTTGTCCATCATTGTCAATGTCCGGAGACCTTTGGATCTTTACTCAAAATTTGTATCTCAATACTAAAAAATAACTAGCTAGGAACTTAGGGCTTGGGTTCTTTGATGTTGGGTCCATAGCTTGAAATGATAATGAGACTTGGGTTTAGGACAAGCCAACTGTGAAGGCAAACATATGTCATTGTTTGTACTAGCTTCTTCGTTGTAGTTCTTTGAACAATCAGTTATGAGTCTACTATAACAATGTGTCGGAATCAAAATGCAGAATTGGATTTTAATTATAGGATATACCTTTGTTTACTAAACTTGGGGGAATAAATGGGAGCATGTTTTCTCACCACCATAAACTATGGTGTATGCTTACCATACACATAATCAATTGACACGTGTCATTTCACTTAATCTTGGTTAATTTTTTTCAAAATTGAAAAACTAACATTTAATGTGAAAGTTAACTAGAGTTAGGTGAAAGGACACGTGTCAATTGATTAGGTGTATGGTGAGCATACACCATAGTTATTATGGTGAGCAAAAATGCTCCTAGAATAAAAAGAAAGGTGGGACCCACACATAATAAGGAATTCAATTCCTCATTTTAAAGAAATTGGACTCCCTAATTGAGGTGGTATTTTAATTCTGGATGTACGGATGAATCGAAATCCATTATTCTTACCCATTATACCCTTTGATATTTACTAAAATTACAGTTTTGCCAACCGTTAAAAAAGTAACAAAATAATTAATGTTTTTTTGGGTAATTACTGATTAAGATTTTATTATATTTCAAAAATGATCAGTAATGACACAGCTAATTTGAATAAAAATATTATCCAATTAATTGGCATATAAATATGTTATTTAGAATAAAGACATTTTAGTAATCATATTCAATTTTATTTTAATTCAGGTGGATTAGTAAATAACTTATATGAACTCAGTTTCATTCTTACTCCGATTCTAGAATATTTAAGTAAACAATTTCAACAGAAATCTGATTGTGACTCATTCTCATTTCAACTTCTCCTCAATTCAATTCCTTCTATTTTAATTATGGTTATGTAAACGATCCATAAGTTCCCAATTCTTGATTCGGGGATATTGTATTCCAAGTTTGGGGTCTTGAGTCTCAAGTTCAAAGGTTTTGGCTCTTGAGTCTCGAGTTTAGAGTTCGAGTTTGAAATCCTTAGGGCCAATTGAATTATAGAAACGCCCGTTTGGAAGTACCTTTTCCTTATCTATATCTATAGTTTCTTAATGCCTATTCCATTGGTTGGGAATGAAAAAGAGCAATCCTAAATATATGTAAGATTGACAAAATACATATATATATGAACAAAACAATGGAACGATCATTCTATATAGAAATGTCCTTCTGCTGTTCAATCCAACAAACCAAATACCTTTTCCTTATGTACAGTTTGTCAATGCCGGCTCTATGGGCTTTTAGTGTTTTTATGGTAAGTTTTTTGTTATCTCAAATCCCATCCCTCCACCTATGTTTTTGATGAATTTCTTTATTTCTCAATTCTGAAATGATAAACTTCACCACTAATCATAATGCAATGACTATTTTTATTACCATTTCCACCATCATGTCGCCATCACCGCCTTACCATGACCACTCATCCACCCCCATGGCCACAACCCCCGTCACTTCTATGAGCATCATCGCCAACCGTACTATGAATAACACCGACACCACCATGACGATCATCGCCAACCCTACTATGACCACCACTGTCACCACCATGACCATGATCCGGCACCTTTACCACCATCATCACCACCCCATCACCACCGTCCCCATCCCTACTCCTCCACCACTCCAACAACACCCTGTCACCACAATGACCACCTTTATTATTATTGATGCCACTAAAGGCACCAACTTTACTACCACCATCTTGCTAACAATTACCACATGACACTTTCACCACCATCGTTACCACTACCACCTCATAGGACCACTTTGTCATAGTCATCATCAACATTTTAATAGTAAAAACTTAATAATAATAATAATGTTTATTAATAAATTGGTCATTAAATGTCTATGACAATCCATATAATCTAAAAAACTATATGATAAATTACAAAAAACTACCTCAACTATAAGTCGAACCACAATCTTATACCTCATGTTTGTAAAATTACAATGTCATACCTCATCTTACGAATTTGTTGCAATGTCAGACCTCTGTCAGTTTTTCTGTTAAATGCTGACGTGGCTTGAGGTTGGCCCCACCTTTAAGTCCAACTAGATTAAAAAATTAATTTAAAATTTAAAATTTAAATCATAAATTTATTTAAATATTTTTACAAAAAAAAGTGGGACCCACCCCTATAACTCATCACCCTTACCAAATAAATCTTTGGGTAAAGTACAAAAAACTACCTCAACTATTGGTATCACGACACTTTCATACCTCATCTTTTAAAATTGACAATGTCATACCTCATCTTTAGAATTTAGTCCAATGTTATACCTTCCGTTACTTGGTCGTTTACTTTTCAGTTAAATGCTGACGTGGCTTGATCCGGGATCCACTTTTTATTAAAAAATTATTAAAAACTAAAAAACAGCATTTAATAATTTTTAAATATTAAAATAATAAAGAAAAGTTAAAATAAATAAAAAAATTAAAAAAAAAACCTTCTGTTCGTGCCCTTCCCCCCTACCCTCTTCTATCTTATCCCCCATCTTCATCTTCTTCCCCCTTCCAGCTCCCTTCCTGCAACCCAGAAAAAAGGAGGAGGAAGAAGAAGAAGAAAAAAAAAAATCCGAATCTGCAAACCAAAAGAAGAAGAAGAAGAAGAAGAAGAAAAAGAAGAAGAAGAAGAAAAAGGAGGAAGAAGGAAAAAAAAAAGCCGAATTCGAATCTGCAACCCAGAAGAAGAAGAAGAAGAATAAGGCAGAGGAAGAAGGAGGAAGAAGGAGGAAGAAGGGGGAAAAAGGAGGAAGAAGGAGGAAGAGGAGGAAGAAAGAAGAGGAAGAAGAAGAAGAAGAAGAACAACAACAACAACAACAAAAATCCCGAATCTGCAACCCAGAAGAAGAAAAATAAGGAAAATGAGGAGGAAGAAGAAGAAGAAGAAGAAGGAAAAAAAAAAAACCCCCGAATCTGTAATGCAAAAGAAGAAGAAAAAGGAGGAAGGAGGAGGAAGAAGAAGGAAAAAAAAAAAAAAAAAAACCCCTCAGGCCATCTCTAACCGAGGGCTGGCCAGAGGGCTCGTTTTAGCCATCTGGCCCTCCAAGATATTAATATTTTAATGAACAGTACATGGCCATATTTGTCTCCGTCTCCAACCGAGAGCCAAAGGGCTAGAGGGCTCGTTTTAGCCCTGTCACAAAAAACCATCTCCAACCGAGGGCCAAACATAATTTATTAGTTAAAAACTACAATTTAAATTCAAATCCAACGGCTAAGTGACGTCAGCGAGATGGGTATATTGATGGAGAGTCCGATGACGACCAAGAAGATCTAAATAGGTCAAGAAGGGCCCTAGCAAAAATATATGATGGGCCTAATTTGCCTTTCAATCCAAAAACTGGTAGTATCTCTATAAATGAGTACATGAGGCGCTATAGAATGATACGACCTCGTGCCACAAATAAGTACCTACAACAGGATCTTGTTGCACATCTTTGGGCCAAAAGAAGCATGGAGTAGGCGTTTAAATTTTATGTTGTTAAATGTTTTTAAAAATGTTGTTTAAGTTTCATGTTGTTAAATGTTTTTTTATGTTGTATAATTTGTATGTTGGTTAATGTTATTTAATGTTGTTTCATATTGTTTAATGTTGTTTCATGTTACTTAATTTAATTTAATGTTGTATAATGGCTTAGGAGGTTATTGGAAAAAAAATATAATTTAAAAAAAATATGAAACAAATTTTGTGAAATAAAAGTTATGGGAAAAAAAAAAAGAATTTAAAATAAAATGAAACAAATTTTGTGAAATAGAAGTTATAGGAAAAAATGGAATTTTAAAAAAATATGAAACAAATTTTGTAAAATAAAAGTTATAAGAAAAAATAGAAGTTATATGAAAAATTTTGTAAATAAAAAATAATAATAAAATTGTAAAAAAAAAAAAAAAATTCATGTCCGTTAAAACCGACAGGAATACATTTATATTATTTAGTATATATGTATTACTGTCAGTTATAACCGACACAAATAGTAATTAATAAAAATTATTCCTACTAGTCGTTATGTTTAAATCACAATTAGTGTCGGTTATAACCGACACTATTAACTTAATATACATTATTCTTGTCGATTATAACCGACAGTAATAACAACACTTTAAAAAAAAAAATGGCCAGCCCGGGGCTGGCTAGAAGTGGCCAACCCTCCAGCCCTTTCCGATTCCATGGGGCCTTCTCAGATTCCAGAGCCCTCTAGGCTGGCCCTCGATTGGAGACGATTTTTGAACTATTTTCGGCCATCTAGTCCTCTAGACAATTCGGTTGGAGATGGCCTTAGTAACCCCCTCTGAAGAAGAAGAACAAAAAAAAAAAAAAAACCAAATCAAATACATTTTTTTTTTACTTTTCTTTTAATATTTAAAAAATATTAAATAATTTTTTTTAGTTTTTAATAATTTTTTAATAGAAAATAGATCATGAATCAAGCCACATCAGCATTTAACTGAAAAGTAAACGGTTAAGTAACGGAAGGTATAACATTTGACTAAATTCTAAACATGACGTATAACATTGTCAATTTTAAAAGATGAGGTATGAAAGTGTCGTGACATCAATAATTGAGTTAGTTTTTTGTACTTTACCCTAAATCTTTGTAACCAAACACCCCCACAATCCTCCTCATTTCCATCTCAACTCTACACCTCACTGTTTCCTTCATCATCGCCGTCCCCCACAACCTCTCTCCCTCTCTTAACTTTTTTGTGGCCGCCAGTCCCTACAAAAATGAGGCATTTCTGGAAAAATCTCTCCCTCTCTTCTACTTCCTGCTGATGTGGCATCTCCTCCATGGGCATAGCGGAGATGGGCATGGCCCGAGGCGCTCTCGTTCTCTGGTTCTCTGGTTCTCGAAGAAGGGCCAGCCGGAATTAGTTCTCTGGCCAAGGCACTTCTTCACAGCGCGGTGTTGCTACATCAGCTTCTCCATCTTGTGGCGTCACTACGTGGCAGATTTCAACGGCTCGCCATACTCGTAGCCGCACCTGGTTGCCACGGTCACCACCACCTCTTCCCACTGGCTCGAGTTCAGCTGGCCCCTCCTCAGCTGCACCGTCTCCTCTTGGGTCCACGGCAGAGGCTGGGGCTTCTTAGCGGAGGCTGTGGGCGACGACAGTGCTGATGTGGACATTGCTGTGGGGGTGATTAGGGGTTAGGGTTTGGGGGAATTGGGGTTTTTGTTTGAAATGGGCATGGAGATTGTGGGTATTTGCTTGCAGATGAATTTGGTGAGGGTGATGAATTTGTAGGGGTCGGTCCATTTTTTTATAAAAATATTTAAATAATATTTTTAAAATTTTTTTTAATCTAGTTAGACCAGAGAGCGGGCCCATCTCAAATCACATCAGCATTAAACAAAAAAATTAACAGAAAAATTAACAGAGGTCTAACATTGCAACGAATTTGTAAGATGAGGTATGATATTGTAATTTTTCAAACATGAGATATGAGATTGTGGTTCGGCCTACAATTGAAGTAGTTTTTTTGTAATTTACCCAAAATTATAGTATTGAACTCTCTAAAATTATGCAAAAGTTCCGCAAAAGTATATCATTAAAAGCATATGAAATATTATGGAGTTTTTTTTTTGGTTGAAAAATATTATGGAGTTTATAATAGTCAATAAAAATCTAATTACATGGTGAAATAAAAAACTCAACAAAAGTCCATACAAATCTTAATACACCCCCAAAATATATTTATTCCCAACTTTCACTACTATAAAAAGTCATCAAATGAAATATGCACGTAAAGCAATGTCTAATAAACTAAAGGAAATTTCATTTGAACTCAACAATTCGTCATTTATATCCAACATTCTTCTACACTCTGCAATCTATTTTAATGAAGTTTTGATTCTCTTTACTAACAATGATTTTATGTGGTCTTGCTCTTTCGGATGACTTTATGTGGCTTTGCTATTAGGTGATGATCTATTGTAATCATCGATACGAATATGTTGCGTCTATCGTTATGTAACAAATTAATACGGGTGTTGTGTGTCGTTTTCATATGTGGTAACCATTTAGAGGTTTATTATAGTTGTCTTGTTTGAGCAAATTAACTACAAATTATTTTCTTAATCACTAAAGCATGATGCCCAACTAACACCTCTATTTATTTGAGATGATCAGTGAAATATCAATCTATCATTTTTGTCAAAAATTTTCTTTTATGATTCTCCCTAGACTGACATTTATTCCTAAAAAGCTCTCATGCAGAGTAAACCCACAAACCACATCAAGATATCTTGTCTTCTTCCTCATGACATTATCATTCTCTCCTCTGGTCAGGGAAAATGAGGAGGTATACACTTTTTATGGTGCAAAAATAATTAGAAAGAAAAAAGAAATTGAACATGTGACACATTCTGATCTGTTTTGTGGGGACTCTCATATTTGAGGAGCCAAACTTGACCCAAGTGGCCCTCTCTATGAAACTCTGACTGAATAATATAGACTCGTCCCAAATGTGATCTAGGTCGAAGCTCACAACTCGTAATTCAGAATTAGAATAATGAACAAAAATAAATCTTAGAAAATCAGAATTTATTTTTCCATTTTCTTTTGAATGATCAGTTTGCCTCTTCGTTATGCCAAGGGACATACAGCACTTGAACTCTCCATCTGCTACTTGTTATTGTACACGTCATATATACTGACAACAAACGTTGTTGTTGTTGGTAAGGACAAGATAACAAACTTAAATATTGAAAGTGAAAGTGCATACCTTGTACATGTGTCTACGGAGAAACGATGCAAGAAGACTAGTAGGTCTTTTGAATCCATGGCCAGCTGTGAAATCTCCAACACAATTCTGATATTTAGAGTACTACAAATTCATTTGGTCTGGTTCCTAAATTAAGTTAAATTAGTGTAATTAATTTGTTAAATTAGTGTGTCGTAAGAATATGCGAGAAAAATTAACTTTAAAAAGTGTGTGTTTAGCTAGTCTGTCAAAGATGCTCTAGCTAGCAGCTACATCTAATGGCTGATCCAACCCCTTTTGGCCTTGATCCAAACATGGAAGACCCAGAAACTCTGAGGACCAATCTCCTCAATTCCTTGGATCAAATAATTGAGCAAAATCAATCAAGTTTTGGGTGGAAACAATTCCTCCAAGCCATCCTTGTCTCTTTGGCATCACTCTTTGATGGTCAACAAACTTTCATCAGTGTCTACACAGATGCAATCCCTACATGGCACTGCTCCACCACCACCACCACCACCTCATGCACCACAAACTCCAACATCTGTGACCTGGCCGACTCCGATTGGTCCTGGGATTCAACTTCCTCCACCACAATCATATCTGATTGGAGCCTCCAATGCTCTAGCTCATTCATCAGAGGCCTCCCTGCCTCCTCCTACTTCTTGGGCGGTGTGGTTGGTGGGTTCCTTCTAGGAACCCTAGCTGACTCCTCACTCGGTCGCAAGAAGCTTCTCTTGATCTCTTGTGTAACGATGTCCTTAGCTTCGTTTATCACCATTTTCTCCCCAAACGTTTGGGTTTACTCAGCAGTCAGATTCATAAGCGGCGTCGGCCGCTCCTCAATTAGTACATGTGTTCTTGTCTTGCTGATGGAAAAAGTTGGGAAGAAATGGAGGCCTAGAGTGGGAATCATGCAGTTTTTTTTTTTCACTCTCGGGTTTTTGTCACTACCACTGATTGCTTATCTCAACAGAGCTAACTCATGGAGAGCCCTGTACTTGTGCACTTCGATTCCTGCAGTTTTATACTGCTTACTGCTTCAGTTCTTTGTCAGCGAGTCTCCCAGATGGCTGTTCATGAGCGGTAAAAAAGAGGAAGCTGTAGCGATACTGTTGAAATCTGCCGGACAAAGTTACCCAAGTGAGTTAAAATTGTTGTTGGTCTCATCTCATGAGGTGGAGGTCGACTCTTCAAATATCAGTAATCATCCGTACAAGTCAATGAAGGACTTGGTTGCAAAAAGATGGGCTATGAAGAGAACCCTAACGGTAATGGTACTAGGGTTTGGAATCGGAATGGTGTACTATGGAATGCCATTAGGGGTTGGAAATTTGGGGTTTAACATTTATTTGAGTGTTATGTTTAATGCTTTGTTAGAAATACCCTCGTATCCAATTACTTGCATTATATTGGAAAGATGGAGTAGGAAATTTTCAGTGCTCGGATTTTGTTTAGTGAGTGGAATTTGTGGAATTGCATGTGCAGTTGTAGGGCAAAAGGGGGTGAGAATTGGGTTGGAATTGGCTTCTTTCTTTTGCTCACGGACGGCTTGGAATCTGATTTCTATGTTCACAGTTGAGTTGTTTCCGACTTGTGTGAGGAACTCTGCTACATCTTTGCTGCGGCAGTCTTATGTGTTGAGTGCAGTTTTTAGCTCGATGTTAGTTTCTGTTGGGAGCAGCAATGAGTTTCTTTCTTACGGCGTGTTTGGATTGGCTATATTTTTTTCTGGATTTTTTGTGGGATTTTTGCCGGATACAAGAGGTGGAATGCTTTGTGACACCATGGATGAACAAGAACGCAAAGAGAATATGATTTTGAGGTGAGATTTTGGGATTTTGAAGTTAGTTTAGTAACAATTTTATCACTTGATCAGTTTATTGTAATAAAACCAGATCTTGGCATCTTGGTCCAGTCTGTGACTTAATTTTGGGCAAATATATCGGCATGTGCCCTCCTTTGTCTGTGGATTTGATTAACGTTTTAAATAAATGGTCTCCAAGCTTCATCAAAGTATTACGCAATCTGTAATTAATTGCAAAGAATTTTTCATTCCCATGGATGTGGGCTAAAAGGAAATACCCAAAAGAAGCCTGGCCTACATCTGAGGTTGCAAACTGGGACGTACATTACGTCCCCTACTTTTATTTTTTTATTTTTTTTTAACAAACGGTATTATTTATGTTAAGGGAAAAATGTGGGATTAGCTTCACAATGGGTTAACAATAATGTGGTTCAATTCGTCTTTGGCGAGAATACTAATTGGATGGGATATTGTGAAGGAGCAGAGGAAAAAAAGATCGGATGGAACGGTAAAAATCAAAGCTTTGCACTTTGGACAGTTTTAGGTCCTTATACGTCATTTTGTTAAGGGGTAAACTTGTGAATAATTTTTTTATTAAGAAGTGGATGGAGAAATAAGGCACAAGTGGGCATATTTACGCTCATTTTTTTACTTTTAGTTTTCATTATTAAAACCAGTTTTATGTTGCCTCCAGTTTCACATTTCTTTCTTCTATATACTCTCTATCTCCTAACCCATATATAAAAGAAACCTAAAAAAAAACAGATGATTACCAAATAGCCTGCAATAAACTAAACTTGTACTTACAAATAGATCCACTAGAGTTTAAAACTCTTTGTTTCAAAAAACAAAAAACAAAAAAGACATTTGAGCTAAAATGATTATTGAGATTGTTATAACACCTCATTTTGGTTCCTGAGATTTAAAATCAATAGAAATGGTCCCTAAGCTTATCCACCATCAATCATTTTGGTCATTCAGGGAAAAATCCTTGTTAAATAAGAACTAAAAAGACAAAAATACCTTCAAATCTTATAAACGATGGTGTTTAGGGGTATTTTTGTCATTTTTGTTCTTACTTTTCGGAATTTTTCACGAAATGATCAAAATGATTGAGGTGAACAAATTTAGGGACCACATCTATCGATTTTGAAACTCAAGAACAAGAGTGAAGAGTTATACAAATCTCAATGATCATTTTTGGCCAAAAAGCCAACAAAAATTAAAACAAAATCCAAACATGCCACGGTGACGCAGTCGTTGAGATGAGATCGTTACAAGTGGACATCTCCCACTAGTATTTGCATGGTGACTATTTCTAATTTTTGCTGCGTAACTGTGGAAGTTGACAGTCTCACTCTGATCTCCTATCATCACGCTTATCTGATTATCTTTATCCTCGATTCCCGTCATTGTAATGTCCACCTCCTCATCTCCTTCTCATCTACAAAACCACTCCAATTATTTTCAACAACCTCCTGAGTCCAGATCGCCATTTTTCTTACTCGTCCTCACTCCCAATTGCACCCATTTTCTCTATCCAGAACTACTCTTTGCAACAATGGCGAAAAACCCAGTTCGAGTTCTTGTCACTGGTGCCGCTGGTATGATCATCTTTTCAAAATTAACTTTCTTTTTCCAGTATTTTTCCCTGTTTGGATTGAAATAAAATGCGGATGTACTGAAAAGAATTCAAAATCTTGGTTCTATGTATTTGATATTTGTTATGAAATCATTAAATTTGGGTTCTAATTCATGATCCAGAAAACCCAAATCTCCTCCCAAAGTCTAACACGATTATTTAACTTTCCAAGATTTCATATTATTACTATTATTATTATTAATTTCTTGTATTCCTTGGTTTTGGAGGAGGCCAAACAGAAGGACATGTTCTTTTCTTTGGAATATAATTATTAAGAATTCTGTATTTATAAATATCTTGTGGACTTTGTTTTGGTATCTGATTGCCTTGTTGAAGAGGTGTCCCTGTTCGCTGTAGATTCTTCGTCTCATGGATGGTATTTTTAGACCTCTATAAAAACTTAGGGTTGGATTATTTTGAATTTAACAGGAATTGTTTGTTGCATATCTGTTTGTTTCTTGAGAAAATGGAGAATATTGTAGCACTGCTTCAGAAAATGGAGAATATGAATGTGGTGCTGGTTCAGAAAAGTTTGGTTGTTCTGTTCACTATTGCCTTCTTTTGGAAGCTCGTAAAATACATGTGGAGCTTCTTGAGTATGGAGAAGGATCCTGTGATTGTTTTGGTCACTGGTGCTGCAGGCATGCCATATATTCTCATATCAATAAACCAGTCTTGGATGATTTCCTGAATTTATAGCTTAATATTGATGTCCAATTTTATGATATTGAAAATACTTGCCATACAATTCTAATAATTGTCTATCAGCTTTGTAGGTTTATGAAAAGGGTCATGCTTTTAAATGTAAAACTTGTGTAGTTCCGAATTCTTGAAAACTCGCTGAAGGTTCATACTTGATGTTGAACAGGGCAAATAGGGTATGCTATTGTTCCGATGATTGCGAGGGGGGTCATGCTAGGCCCTGACCAGCCTGTAATTCTGCACATGCTTGATATTGAACCAGCAGCTGAAGCCTTGAATGGGGTGAAAATGGAACTAATTGATGCTGCATTTCCTCTCCTCAAGGGTATGCTTCATAAAGTCTGATCTTGAACGCGAATTTATCGTGAACTGATAATATTCCCTTTGAGGATAATTCTTATTAAACTTTGCCGTGTACATGTTTGTAGGTGTTGTTGCTACAACAGATGCTCAGGAAGCTTGTAAAGATGTCAATATTGCTGTTATGGTCGGCGGATTCCCACGGAAGGAAGGTATGGAAAGGAAGGATGTGATGTCGAAAAATGTATCAATCTACAAGGCTCAAGCTTCAGCACTAGAAAAGCATGCTGCTTCAGATGTCAAGGTGAGAAGCAGTACGAAATACGTGCATACCACATTACTTTTTTAATTATCTTTTATTATCTTAAGCTGATGCAGTTTCATTGCTTCTACCATAGGTTCTGGTGGTTGCGAACCCAGCAAACACTAATGCACTCATCTTGAAAGAATATGCACCTAAAATCCCAGAGAAGAACATCACATGTCTTACAAGACTAGATCATAACAGAGCTTTGGGACAAATCTCAGAGAAGCTAAATGTTCATGTTGGTGACGTAAAGAATGTTATCATCTGGGGAAATCACTCTTCAACTCAGTATCCTGATGTCAATCATGCAACTGTCACCACTAGCAGCCGAGAGAAACCTGTCAGGGAACTTGTGGCTAATGATCAATGGTAACTCTAATTTTTCTGACCCTAAAATTCATTATAAATGTTTTGAAATGACAAAATGCTCAAATATATAACGTGGAGAACTTTGGGTGTTCGAAGCTAGAAACTCGTCCTCTCCTTTGCACAAATTCTTCATCCAGTTTGATATAGAAAGGGCCAGCATGAAATGGTGTCTATTTGTTGTTCAACCATGGAAGGACAAAATTTCGGACCTTTCATTCATCAACTTACATTTTTATGTCACTAATATGCTGTCATTTGTTGTTCTTTAGGTTAAATACCGAGTTCATCACCACTGTGCAGCAGCGCGGTGCAGCCATTATTAAGGCTCGGAAGCTATCAAGTGCATTATCTGCTGCCAGTTCTGCTTGTGATCACATTCGTGATTGGGTTCTTGGGACTCCTAAGGTTTCTTGTTATCTTTATCAGTCATCTTTTCTTTCAAAGCTAACTTTTTTTTTTGTTTCTTCATATACTTTATACAAATTTAATATTTTTTTGCTTCTTTGAATGTCATCCAGGGGACATGGGTTTCAATGGGTGTGTACTCTGATGGCTCTTATGGAATCCAGCAAGGCCTAATTTACTCCTTCCCTGTTACATGTGATAAAGGACAATGGTCAATTGTGCAGGGTAAGTTATACTTCATGTCCACTGTTTATCTTCCTTCAGCGATTACAAATCTCAGTGTTGAACTCAAATCATATTTAGGCAGCAACAAATTACTCTCATTAAAGATAGTCAAATATCTTCATATCCTAGAAATGGTTCTGGAAAATAAATTTGGAATTGATTCAAATGCATTGAGCTGATAACTTGTAGTTGCTGAAAACTTCATAGCCAATCTCAATTTAGGGTTCACGGATAGATTTAATCATGTATCGCTCCCATTTGATATTTGAGTAGTCATTCTGAAGTTTTTGGAAAAGTTTAAGACTTTTTCTACGTAACGACTCATCCTCTATATGAGGCTGTTTCTGTGCACTGACCTCTACTTTTAATTAATTTGAATGCAGGACTCAAGATTGATGAGTTCTCAAGGGGAAAGCTAGATGCAACTGCAAAAGAGCTCATTGAGGAGAAAACATTGGCCTATTCATGTCTCAATTAGTGTTGAACTTTTCCTTTCTCATGGAATAATGGTAGGACGGACTCGATATTCCATCAAATAAATTAAGAACACAAAATTGTTTTCCTTGTAGTTGTAGACAGTATGTGATTTGTTATTCAATGTTAGTTTTTCTTTCATAAGATTTGTTCATCACATTGCATGATATGTTCAAAACAATTACCATACTCATAAGACCCTATTTGAGAAAACGTAGGATGTGATTGGGGGTTGATCACTTAGGGATTTTTTTATTTTTGTTTTTTGTTTTTGTTTTTGTTTCTATACAACGATACTGGGTAAAAGGGACTTGAACACCAGATCTCGGGTGCTGAAATAAATATTCTTAACCATTTCAGTTACAAGTCCCTTACAAAACCTTGGGATTTAGCACTGGGGTTTTGTATAGTAAGTAACTAGTAAGTGGGACTTTGTGTTGATAGAGAAATATGAAATAGGAAGATTTCAACACTGGTACTGTGTGGCGCAGTAGCCAGAGACAGACAAAAGGGAATAGATTGGATTAGTTAGCTTCTTTTTTTTAACTTCCTCCACAGCATACAATATTATGTTGCTGATTTACACAACAGAGTCGTTCCCCACATGTGTGAGATTTGTGCTTGCAACCTCATTGGTTAGGCAGGCCTTGGTGTTTGCTCTTTGGAGCAGTGTTTAGTCCATTGCCAATGGAGCTCCAGTTTGTGTTACCATGGAGCAACACATTATACATCCAGTGCGCTGCAAAATCATATTTTACTCAGTAATTATGCAACAAAATCCGAACAAAAATTCCAGTGGGCTGGAAAGTCTGCGTATATAATAATAAAAGATTTTGCTAGCTAAAAGCAGTATTGATCATCTTGAAAACCAAAAGCTCAAAAGCCAAAACCATCGAATGTTAGTCGGTTAAGACGCTAAATGCCAAAGTGGTTCTAATTAATTTAATTTTATCAATTTCGACCTAGCACCCTTTTTTGTATGTCTCT
Source organism: Heteromeles arbutifolia (assembly GCA_024362995.1). Taxonomy (NCBI): domain Eukaryota; kingdom Viridiplantae; phylum Streptophyta; class Magnoliopsida; order Rosales; family Rosaceae; genus Heteromeles; species Heteromeles arbutifolia. The sequence continues at coordinate 9,018,179 of JANCRC010000002.1, read as the reverse complement.
CCTCACGAATGTTGAGCCTTACGATATTCAGGCATCAAAACCTACGTATACATGTGCAAGGCATGATTTGGTATAAAATTCATGTGGTCTGACACGCATTGTCATCAATTTATTTGTATTATAACTAGTTTTCTATTAATATTATATGATCTGGGCAATATGTGTCTTGTGTTACTGTGTTAGTATTAATTGGACTTCCTTCAAAGACATGAAATGATCAAATCTACACTGCAAGCATTTAGGTGTGTATAAAGATACAAGTTTTTTTTTTTTTTTTTTTATTTTTCCTTCCAGCAATAGATATTTTTTTTCATTGTGGCGAGAACGAACTTGCTTGCAAGGGATTCATACCTTTATTGATCGTTTTTATTTGACTCATTATGTGACTAGTCACGTAATAAATAAATAGATAAATATATGCTAAGATCGGTTGATAACGTGGTATACTTAACTCTTTACACGTCAGGATCTATTGACAACATAACATTCTTTCCTCGTATACAAGTGTTGTTATCCAAACTGTTCATTATCTGAAGATCATCTCTTAGAAAATCTATTTAAGGTGAAGACCGTTTTTAGTCATCCATATTTATTGAATAAATAGATGATTACGATAACAAGTAATATCCTCGTGATTTACCGTCATCTAATTTGATTTGTATGGAGAACTAAACAGTATTTAAATCAAATGAAATATTTTTTAAAGATGATCTTTACAGGATGAAAAATAGAATAAATAATTCAGATTATGACATTATACAACATCATCGAAAATTTGACTTGTAAGGAGCCAATATCTGGTAATCAACGTGGGTCACATTGTGCGCAACCGGCTAAAAACTTCATAATTTACACTCTATTGGATGTTTGCCATTTGTTATCGCACTTAGACTTATTACAAGTGATATGCTTGTGAAACGATGACACAGCTATATGATAATCTCTTTCTTTTACATCTGTATAATCCAACTCTAAGGTATGTCTTTGTATCAAGTAGCCTACCGAATTAATGAAACTGTATGATACATCGTTTCTTTTCACATCTTCATTATTTATTTAAATGACATTAAGACAATGATTATGCTACATGATCATTGACAATTGACAACTAACATTATTCACGACAACTTTGAGAAAGTTGGCCCAGATTTCAAACCTTTTTTTTTTAGAAATTGCATTTTAATCTCTAAATAAGATTAACTTTTCAATAATACCGTATTGAAGATTAAAAATTAAAAGTAGTCCTTTGACTCATGTCCACGTCAGATTATATAGTCCATATCATATTTAATTATTTTTCTACAAATTTATTATATTTTTAGTTTACCTATATTGCCCTTAGGTACAGATAAATGTTTAAAACATTTTGGAATTATGAATTCCTCCCGTCTCTCTGCATCGGTTACGATTCATCTCTTCATCTCTGGCGTCAATGAAGTTTTTCCCTTGTTTCTCTGCTGATGACAATGTTCACGCTTCCTTTCTATATATTGATTCCGAAAATCAGTTTCTCTTTATTGGTTGGATTGTCTCATTATCAATTCATAGTAATCATCCTGATTTTCAGAATTTTCTTATATAAACTCTTGGGTCGAAAATCCAAGTGAAGCAGTTGTTGGGTTATTCACTGGTGATTGTGCATACTAGACTATTTTTCGTTCGGGTTTTCAACACCAATTCTGACCGGTCTATCCATTCTGAGGTAAGTTCTGTAAACTGTAAAATGTTGTTCTTTATTTCTCTCAAATGTTTCAATTTATCTTTTTTCAAATAGTTGAAGCATGGATTAACTTTGATCAAATTTGTGTTGGGGTTCACATGATTAATACACAGTGCATATTTTGTGTTTGATGAAATGCTCAAGTGAATTCTTTTTTAAATGATCCCGCACATGCAAACTTGGTCTCTTAGGTTTTACTAATATGTGCATTAGTGAGAGTTTTGATGGCAATTTGTACCAAATTCTCTAGTATATCATAGCATCAGTTTTACTAAACTGTGCACAATCCCTTCTCTGTATGTCCCTGGTGCACCAAGTTCTATAGTTGTAGTAGAGAAGGCATTGTGACTGATGATGCATTCGTATCTTGTGTGAACAAATTGTACCCCATAAGCCTTTGATATGCACCTAAGGATTCTAAAGGATGAAGGTGGATCCGTAATGAGAACTTTCTTGGATAGTCTTCCAAAAGAAAATTGGTCCAATGCGTTTTTTGAAGGTGCCAAGTATGTGCATTTTTTAGTTTTATTTTCTCTTTCATCTTTGGTTATGGAATGAGGTTCATACATTAATCACCATTCCCTTATATAGGTATGGAGAAATGTGGTCCAATGTTGCGGAATCTTTTAATTCTTGGATATGTGGAGAAAGATCATTGCCAATTTATCAATTGGTTGATGGTATTAGAGTGAAGATGATGGAAATGAACTCTGAATGGTTCCGAGCAAAACACAATTGGAATACATTTCTATGCCCTGAGATGGAGGAGTGCCTTAATCAAGTTTTGGAAGTTGGCAGGCGTTGGGAAATTAGTAGGTCAAGTCTATCTGTTTTTGAGGTATACAGTTACATTTCACTGATGGTGGATTTGCAAAAGCATTTCTGTTCATGTTATCAATGACAAATCAAAGGGTTTCCGTGTGAGCACGCAGTGGCTGCGATTATCAAAGATGACGGAAATCCTTATGACTATGTTGAAGATTTCTTCACCGCTGAATACTACAAGTCTTTGTACTCATTCCCAATATATCCAATTCCGAGCATTGATAGGCCTGATATTGATGGACATGAAGAAAGTGTTGTGGAACCACCATTGACCAAAAAACAATTTGGGAGGCCAAAGCTTAAGAGGATGAAATCAATTGGCGAAAAATCAAGGCCGATAACTTGTGGGAGGTGTCATTGAATCTGGCGGCATAATTCCCGCACATGTCAAGCCCAAATTTGAGAGCTTATCTTTTCAATTTATCTTGGCAATAGAACTATGTTTGTTTCAGCGATTTTAGTTTTTGTTACTCCCAGAAATATGTTTCCAGTTGGTTATTAATAGAGAGTTTAGAATAAAGATTTACTTTTAAATTAAATGGTGTCTAGTTTTAGTTTTTCTGAATGTATTCAACTGCACCTACACAAGTGTTGATACCAAATCATACGCACGAAAATATTAGTTTTCTTTTCTGTAATTTCTTGACAACCCATTGTTGTAACAATGGTTAATTTGGTGTCGTCCATGACAACACCAATCTGTGTTGCCCTTGAAAGTTTAGGTATGGTCAGATAGGTTCATTGTACATGGCTCACGAATGATTAAGTTGTGTGAATTTCAATGGTCAAGGTTGATTAATTTTGGAATGTCAATAATGAGGACGATATGTTTTTTATTACAATGGTTATGAATTTCCTTTACGAAACAGCAAATGGCAAATCTATGTTTTTTATTACTAAGTGATCAAAACATTAAGCACCATGTAGGTACAAACCAAAATTAACTCAAACTAATTGATCAAATCATGAACTCAGAAATTTAATTCATACCAGATGTGAAATCAATAATCAATACACTTGCGAATGTTAATTCATAATTAAAATAAAATAAATAAAATAAATAAAAAAAAAAAAAAACTACGATAATTCTTGTTCCAACAAAGATGTTCAACACTAACATACTATTGCCATTGATGAAATGTAACTAGAACTTTAGCTACTTATTCTTTTTGGTTACAAAGGCTCCAACTACTTCATTCATCTCCTTCTCGGTGCATTTAGCATCATGCTTATGATCTTTGCCCTCATCATTGTAAGTTCACCCTCCTCAAAAATGCTTTTTAGTGGCCTTCCCTCTGCTAAATGTTGGATGTAGTACATAATAGCCACAACACAGTCAACCTTGAGAGTCATCAAATGAATATCAAACACTAATACATGTACACTATAAAACAATTTGAATTGGAAGAGAATATAGAACACATACGATGATTCACCCTGTTATGGACAAACGAGGCTCTAGGAAAGGGGATACTCTGTACCTGCATGGCTTACCAAATCAAACAGACCTAAACATCATAACGTAAGTAATTGAATTCACAACCTAATTGACCATACCGAATCAATTGAACCTAAACGTACCTAACTAAACGCACCGAATGGAAGGGACCTAATTGACCGTATCGAATGGAGAGGATCTAATTGACTGTACCGAATGGAGATGATCTAATTGACCATACCGAATGGAGGAGACCTCCGTACGCACCGTACCTAACTGAACGCACTGAATGGAAGAGACCTAATTGACCGTACCGAATGGAGGAGACCTAAAGATAAGCAACATACCTAACTGACCATTCCAAACCTAAAAGACCGTACAAAACATTACAAAAAATATAGGATGGCATTGCACAACCAGCAAAGACTTTAGGCCATATCCTCATTCCCTTCCCAACTAAGATGCACAATACACTATTTTTCAATGAGCTGTCATCCCCCTGCTTCACATCATATTACAAAGATAAATGAAAGGAACTAATTTGTATGTAGAGAGAATGACCGTAATGAAACAATATAGTGTACCTAACTAACTGTACCGAATGGAGATGACCTAACTGACCCTAAACATATACAAATCTCCACACAGGCTTTTCAACAAACGCATGTTGTTTATTGTAAAAATCAATTCTTGCTAAAACAATTAAACTTATCGGACCAATACATGCAAACCATACCAACAAGCTATACAAGTATCAACCGGTGTGCTGATTATGAGAGCTAAACACATTTTCCACACCATATAGCTTATAATTACGACAAAAGAAAAGTACAAATAGTAGCTTACAAGTGATTCGTGGGTTCCGATGAAGGTAGCAAATCGAGGAAGCCGAAGAGTCGTAGCTTTAAACAGATTTTCGTGGAGCAAGGGTCCAGACGGTTACAACAATTGAAATACTGTTTTGTGAGAGTAGACAGCCTGTTTGAAAATTTGAAAATTTTCATGGATTACAGGTGCAATCAAAGATTCAGAGAGAGCACGGGGGCGTCCATTTTGCAGCTCCTTAGCAAGTTGAAATCACGGCATTAAAGCTGCTTGGACTGAAAACCTTTGGTATTTGTATGAACCTCATTCCATTCGGTACGGCAATAAAGCGGCTCGTTGGCAAGTTGAAATCACCGCATTAAAGCGTCTGTTACAGTTCTAACATTTAAGATGGCAGGCATGTAAATAGTGGTAAAAACTTTGGTATTTGTATAGGTGACATGTTATGGTGCATTGAAATAAATGATCTTTTTTAGATACTAAAAACCTCTATGGTTATATTCTAATCATTATCTTTGATAAGGATTAATCTCTAAGAGATTTTTTTTTGTCAATTCAAACCTTTTGTTTTTAGCTCTGTTTATTTCTTTTAGCTCTATAAAAATCTTCATTGTATTTCACTATCATATCTCAAACCTTTTCTTTTAGCTCTGAACCAAATGGCCGATTCAACCCCTCTTCTCTCCGAACGAAACTCGGTTGAGCCAGAACCCCCTGTGCTCCACAAACACCTCCCATCCCTCGACTCCATGATCGAGCGGTGCATCGGAGATTTTGGATGGGCCCAATTTCTCCAAGCCTTCCTTGTAGCATTCTCATGGTTCTTTGATGCCCAACAAACATTCATCGCTGTCTTCACCGACTCTGTGCCAACATGGCACTGCACCCACCTCACTGAGCTACCCAACTCATGCAACTCAGCCTCCAACATTTGTCAACTTCCTCAAAACGCATGGGCCTGGGACAGGGCCAAACACACTTCCATCATCTCCGAATGGGGCCTCGAGTGCTCTTCGTCACTCATCACGGGACTGCCGGCCTCAGCCTTCTTCATAGGCTGTTTAATTGGCGGGCTGACCCTGGCCACACTTGCTGACACCTCACTAGGTCGCAAAAACATGCTCTTTCTCTCATGTCTCACGATGTCTTTATCCACCTTCCTCACTGCCTTTTCCACCAACATATGGATGTACTCCGTCCTCCGATTCATCACCGGGTTTGCCCGTGCCACCATCGGTACTTCCGCCCTTGTCTTATCGACAGAGCTCGTCGGAAAGCGGTGGCGGGGACAGGTTGGTGTTATGGGATTCTTCTGCTTCACTCTAGGGTTTCTCTCCCTCCCAACTATAGCATACGCTCATAGAGCTCACTCATGGAGAACACTCTATTTTTGGACCTCAATCCCCACATTATTGTACTCGATAACGGTTCATTTTTTGGTTCATGAGTCACCAAGATGGCTCTTCGTGCGAGGTCGAAAAGAAGACGCAATTGAAACCCTAAAATGCATTGCACCCGTCAATAGTACTACAAACAAAACAGCACTTACCTCGAGCTTTATTTCGGGCTTGTCCTTCGAGCATGAAACATGGAACGTCGATCTCTACTCTGCAATCAACGCTTTGGTGAAGCGAAAATGGGCTTTTCGGAGATTGTCCGCGGTTATGGCAATCGGATGTGGTATCGGAATGGTGTATTATGGCATGCCATTAGCTTTGGGAAGCTTGGAATTCAATCTCTACTTAGGCGTCACCCTCAACGCCTTGTCCGAATTGCCAGCTTCATTAATCGCATTCTTTTTCATCGACAAAATGAACAGAAAAACCTCAATCTTGGTTTACACTGTTCTTAGTGGGTTCTGTAGCATCATGTCCGTGTTAAAAGGTGTCCATCCGATATGGACAGGGTTGCAAATAGGGTTCGAGCTGGTGTCTTTTTTCAGCGCATGCTTGGGTTTCAATGTGTTGCTTCTATTTACGATTGAGCTATTTCCCACTTGCGTGAGGAACTCGGCTCTTTCGATGGTGAGGCAGGCGGTGGTGTTAGGAGGCGTTTTTAGTCCCATGCTGGCGGCCGCGGGGAGAAACAACGGTGGGTTTTTGTCGTATGGAGTGTTTGGGGTTGTGATTGGGGTTTGTGGGTTGTTTGTGGTTTGTTTGCCAGAGACAAGAGGGAGAGGAATTTGTGATACGATGGATGAAGAAGAGTACAAAGAGACAGCTGCTTGTAATGCAGTTGGTGATCATGTCTAGATTGATTTCCCAACTTGTTAGTTCCTTGTCTTGTAAGGCTTGCCTCATAAAATATCTAAGGTTTTGCTTTTTTGAGTGGTGGATGACATGTAGAGGTAGTGATTTTGGTTTGAATTGTCTTTGTAAATTATCTGATTAGGTTTCAAATAATGTAAATTTAAGAATAAATATAATTCTCATGCAAATTTAATTGTGAAAGTTAGATTGTCATCCTTGAATATGATCTTCTAATACCCTATTTTGTTATTTAAAATTTTAATAAATATTTCAAACTACTGAGACCTTGTTTGATAATCATTTTGTTTTTAGTTTTTCAGTTTTTATTAAAACTTTTTAATTTTTTGTTATTTTTATTTTCTAGATTTCAATTTGATTCCTTCTTCCTTCTTCCTTCTAGACGTGGGGCTCAGTTTTTTACTGAACACTAACGTACAAATTGCCGTCCCATAGCCAAGAGGTTAACCAACACCTAACGGTAATGCGTGTGGGGTCATCATCATCCCTCTGGATTTGTTTGCTTCTCTTTAAACTCATTAAATCTCTGGTCCTTCTACAAATTGACCCTTTTCGTTTTGGGTTTGAGAAAAATCCAACTTTGCGGCCGACGCTACTTGAACCTAAATATGTTTACGTCACTAACTATTTCCCTCATTGTTTGATAACCGTATATGCGGTTCGTATTTTCTCACCAAATTGTTTCGGTATCTTATCTCGTCAATTCGTTGAGTGACATTACCCACCACTCATCTTTAAATTTATCATAAATAATATTTCTTCTAATTAACATACAGGGTTAGATTCATCTAATGACCCATATTTTTTTCTTTCTTCCCATTCTTCTTTTCTTCTCGGATTTTCCCTTTACCGTGTAGCAGTCGTGATTCCCCAACTAGGTTTCCTGTTCCCAAAAAATTTGCAGAAACTTTATTAAGAAAAGAGAAGCCATTAATGTCATATACAACCCAGTAATCATTCCGAACTTCCCAACGGAAAGGGATCATCTCCAGATCCCTTCCATCAAATCCTCTCTGGCTAAAATTATTATAACATTTAAAGGGTCTTCTGTTTTTAGCCGTTTGATCAAATTTCAAATGTCCGAATTCATTGATTGGGTAAATTTGGTGGAAGAGATCCGGAGATGATCCCTTTTCCTTCCCAACAACTCTCAATGGTAACAAGGCACCAAAGTTTCTCTGCCACGTAACTCATTATTCGTTCACAGGTGTTTCAAGCTTGGTGATAATTGAAAAAGAAATCCATATATACAGGGATGAGAACATATTGGCCTCTCTCTTAGAATGAATCATTGAAAAATTTGATGCAAAATTGGATTGGAATTGTCATGGATCTTAGTTTTCTTTTGAATGGAATAAAGGATTAGAATTGCATTGAAGTCTGTTGGATATCCAAAGAACCCAAATACAAAATTTAAGAAGCAAACAATTATATAATGATAGGATACTGCCAAATGGCTTAATAAGATGAGGACATGTGTAAAGGGTTGTTAGTAGTTAGCTGATAGTTAGAGGATAAATAGCAGATTGTAAACAATTGGAAGGCAGTTAATGAAAAGTTGTTGATCTTGTTTGTTACTCTCTGTGCAATTAGGAAGACGTGGAGTAAGGGCTTAACAATTGGTATCGAGCCAGTCGTTCATCCCCTCAATCCTTCCTGTTGTATGACGCGGCAAGCATCGCAAAGAACCGTGGAGTCAAGGGTTTCGAACCTCGAATCCAATATCGATGAAATTCAGGTTACCCAGAAAAGTTTCAGTGCTTCGCAGAAAGAATTCAAGTCAACCCAGAATTCGATTCTTTATCAGCTGCAGGCACAAGATTCGATCCTCCATCAGCTTCAATCCTTTATGGTGCACTGCAATAGTGGGCCAATAGGTGAATCTTCAGAAGCTACTCTTGGCGACAATCAAATTCGTGATAAGGGGAATACGAACGACAACCGCCATGATTTTGGGCAAAATTGCAACCAGCAGCCACGACAACCATTCTTGAAGATGGAATTTCCAAGATTCATAGAGGGTGATGATCCACTGGGATGGATTTATAGAGCGGAACACTATTTCGAGTTCTTCAACATTGAAAACTCAAAGAAAGTGAGGCTCGCATCTTTTCACATGGAAGGGGAAGCCTTGTAATGGTTTCAATGGGCAAGGTGTTTGGAGAATTATCCTTCTTGGGCAGAATTTTCGAAGATTTTGTGTCAGGAATTCGGACCATCGGAACTCGAAGACGTGGCAGAGAACTTGGTGAAACTGCGTCAAACTGGAACCCTACGTGATCATGTGATCGAATTCCGGCGATTAGCTAATCGAACAAGAGAAATTAGTCCAGCCCTTCTTAAATCCTGCTTTATTAGGGGTTTGAAACCAGAACTCAGACATGACGTCAAGATCTTGAAGCCTAAGGATGTATTGGAAGCCTCAGCCATTGCGCAGCAATTGGATGCCAAGTTATCAGACTTAAAGGTGAAATCTTTCTCCAAAACTTCAACAGTTCAATCTACTTTTCGTGCACCCTTGTAAACGTTTAATTCCAATGCTCTGCAAGAAAATAAACGTAGACCTCCTAGTGTGAGAAGGTTAACTCCTGAAGAGGTAAATTTTTATAGGAAAAATGGTCTGTGTTTCCATTGTAAGGAGAAATATTTCACGGGACATACGTGTGAGAAAAAACAATTACTTTTGATTGATGTTCAAGATTCTGAATCTTGTGTGGATGAAGTGGATACCAATGAAGAATTGGAAATTACAGCATGCGCATTGTTTGGTACTCCTGAGCCACCTTCAATTAAGACTATGAAACTCACTGGGTTTGTGAAAAATTGTCATGTCACCATCTTAATTGATTCGGGTAGTTCACATAATTTTGTGAATTGTGGATTGGTTAAGCAGATTAAGGGTAGTCTTGACACGGGGCACACTTTAATGTGAAAATAGCTGATGAAGGTAAGGTATCCACTCAAGGTACCTTGGTGCAAACACTTGTGAAAATTCAAGATTATTCTTGCATGACAGATTTGTATGCTATTCATCTGGGAGGTTGTGATGTTGTTCTTGGAGTACAGTGGCTTAGAACCCTTGGGCCAATTCTATGGGATTTCGAGAAATTGTATATGAAGTTTCAAAAATGAGGGGCTACTTATTGCATTGCTAGCCCAGAAGCACTTACTAATCAACTGGAAGACATCTCAGCTTTACAAATGAGCAAGCTTCTGCAACAAGAAACTACTGTAGGGGCAGTTTTATGCCATTTGGAGATAGATGGGGTTAGCGGTAGAGTTTAGAACCTGAATCTGTGACGGCTAGTTTAAATAATCTTTCAGCAACCCAAGTTCTTCAACTGCAGCAACTTTTAACTGAATTTGGAGCTGTCTTTGCGACACCTACTACTTTACCACCCCACAGATCCCACGATCACAAGGTTCCATTATTGCAGGGGAGTAAACATCTTAACAACAGACCATACAGATATGGTCCAGTACAAGAAAGTGAGATTAAGAAGTGTGTGAAAGAGTTATTGCAATCGGGGTTTATTAGGGTTAGCAACAGCCCCTACTCTTATCCAATGATTTTGGTAAGGAAAAAAGATGGGACGTGGCGTATGTGTATGGACTATAGAGGGCTCAACAATATCACCGTGAAAGATCGATTTCCTATTCCTCTTATAGATGAGCTATTAGATGAATTGTTTGGTGCAAAATATTTTTCGAAGTTGGATTTGAGGGTTGGATATCGCCGTTAAGAGTGAAAGCCACCAGAGTAAAGGTCGTCGTGGACGTCGGCTTTCGAAGGGGTGGGCAATGTTATGATCCCACATCGGCTACACCAGAAATGGTGTGGTGGTTCTTAAGTCCTGGGGGTCCTCCCACCTATTAGACTAGTCTTTTGGGTTGGGCTCTTCCCTTGGGCTTGAGTACCTAACATTGGTATCAGAGCCTAGGTTCCTGACCCTACGGAGGGGGCGACCTGGAAATGGCTACCTTAACGGGACGACGAGAGGGTGTGCCATCGTTAAGAATGAAAGCCACCAGAGTAAGGGTCGTCGTGGGCGTTGGCCCCAGACGAACCGACTCTACGGAGGGGGCGACCTGGAAATGGCTACCTTAACGGGACGACCAGAGGGCACCGCCGATAAGAGTGCAAGCCACCAGAGTAAGGGTCGTTGTGGCCTTCGGCTTCCGAATGGGTGGGCAATGTTATGATCCCACATCGGCTACACCAGAAATTGTGTAGTGATTCTTAAGTCCTGAGGGTCCTCCCACCTATTAGACTAGTCTTTTGGGTTGGGCTCTTCCCTTGGGCTTGAGTACCTAACATATAATTGCTCTAATATGAAACAAACTTTCAATGAAATGTTGCTCATAATTGAAAAAAACAAAAACAAAGGACGCACCAGTTTTTTTTTTTTTTTTAATGAAATTTGTGTTGGATTTTTTTTTTTTTTCATTTTATGATAGTTGGATATGAAGAAAGGAAAGATAGTTTGGAGCATTTATTAAATATAGTCAAATATTAATCCTTAATTTCAAAAATGTCATTTTTTATAAAAACTTTCAAATATCCAAAATATCACTTAAATAGACACAAATACATTTAATTCATACAAATAACTAGTTGTTGATTACAAGATTCTTGTGCGATAATCAAGCACTGCTTTCACTAATATTTTTCTCATTTTTAGTTTCTATTAATTTTATTTTTTAATAATTAATCAAAGAAAATGGTATTAACATTCTACTTATCAGATCTCTTGTTTTTATTTTGCTAGGAATTACCATAAAGAAGTTAAATCTCTAGAAGGGCAGTATACTATTTTCATCAAGGTTCTAAAAAACGCTAGGCGCTAGTCAAGCGGCGACTAGGCGGGGTCTAGGCGAGCGCCTAGGCGGCCTAGACGGATTTAGGTAAATTTCTTATATATTTTATGAATTAATTAAATTTACTATATCAAATGTAAATAATTCTTGACTAATATGTTATTTCTTATAGAAAAACGTACATATGTGAATATTTTATGTACATGTATAATATGCTTGCCTATGAATAAAAAAACCAAATATTATCTAAATAATTTATATAACATATATATATATATATAAAATATATCCCAAACTTTTAGAAATATAAAAAACCCACATAATGGGTGGTTTTCATTATTAAAAGTTAAAACCATCAGCCATCCCCTCACCTCTTTCACATCACCCGTCCACTTGGGTGGTTTTCATCATTAAAACCATCTCATGGTTTTCAATTTCATAATTAAAACCATCTTGGATTTGAGATCTCGGTTCACCACCACATAGAAATGTGTTAGTCTCTCTATCTTCGCACTCTCTCAGACTCTCTTCCCTCATCTTCACAGAGCTATAGAAAAATGTTTTAGTCTATCTCTCTCTCTATCTTCGCACTCTCTCAGACTCTCTTCCCTCATCTTCACAAACCTGCAGAAATTCACCGGCAGCACTTTCTCTTCCATCATCTTCATAGAGACAAGCTACAGAAGTTGGTCGACAGTCTCTCTTTCTTCGCACTATCTCTTCCCTCATCTTCACAGACACGAGCTGCAGAAATTCGCAGGGGCTCGCCGCTACGTACGAGATCGGAAGTTGTAGAACCGTTGCGAAATTTGCAGCAAGTTTGGGATTTGCAGCGAGATTCAAACCGCCTAGACCGCCGCCTAGCCCGCCTTAGGCACCTAGCGAGCGCCTAGGCGACCACCTAAGTCTTCCCCGCCTAACTGAACGTTTTGGTCTAAGTCGGGTCGGAGCTCCGCCGCCCAGCGCCTAAGCGACCGCTTAGGCCGTTTTTTAGAACACTGATTTTCACATAGCAGCAAGTGAACTACACAACAAATAAAAATGAATAAACTTTTATTTGTCTCAAATTTATAGGATTGTACAACCAATATAAACAATAAAATGATAGAAAGAAAATTATATTCATTAAACTGTAAAAAGATTCTGCAAAGTAGGATGAAGTTGAACGAGATTCCTACAAGTTCGCTTATAATGGTCATTTGAACCACATTTTGAACACTTTTAAGTAGATTTTTCTTCTCCATGTGATGGGATCCTCTTTTCTTTGTGACTACCATATCTTCTTTGTGTAATTGGTGGTAGGACAATTCTTTCACCCACATCATTAGTTACTATCCAATCGGTCTGATCACCAACTATCCATATAGCTTCTGCATACGCAATAACCAATGAGTTTGTAGTATAATAATGAGAACATATAGGATAACATGAAATTTGTTGATATTTATATGCAACACAAGCATGTGAGCAAGGTAGTTGGTCAAGATCAAATTGCCGGCATGTGCAACTCTTTTCCTTTAAAATTACAACTTCATTACGAGATCCCTCGTATATATAAAATGGGTAAACTGTGATGGAGGATACCTTTATATATATGGTCTCAAAATAAAAAAGAATAATAAAACACTACCAAGAAAGATAAAAATAAATAAAAAGTGATGATGGTTTGCAGTGTTTCCGCTTGCTATGCAAATGTTTGTTGGAAGAAGATTCCTTTTTGTGGGGATACTATAAATCTTCATATTCTAACCGTTCATCGTATATAATGTGACCAGTTTTTGTCAGATACTATTTCTATTTAATTTTAAATTTTTTTAAAAAAAAAAAAGTCAGATGATTTCTGACCACATGATACATGATGAATGATTAAGATGTAACAATCCCACAAAGTAGATCCAGACGAATCCAATTCAATGTTTACTTTCCTTGTGATCAATTTTCGTCAAAGACTATTTCTATTTAATTTTAAATTTAAAAAAAATTCAAATAATTTCTGACCACATGATATATGATGAATGATTAAGATGTAACAATCCCACAAAGTGGATCTAGATGAATCCAATTCAATGTTTACTTTCCTTCTTACCAAAGAAAAGCAGATAAAGTTTACCAAAAAAAAAAAAAAAAAAAAAAGAAAAGCACATAAAAGTTAGTAAAAAAGAAGAAGATGGGACCATCATAAAAGAAAACATGTTGTTAACCATTATTAAAAGGCTAAATAGCCAAAATGGTCCCTGAAATTTACATAACACATCACTTTGGTCCCTAAGATTGAAAAATCAATAGAAATGGTCCATGAGATTGTCCACCGTCCATCATTTTAGTCATTTCGTTAAAAACTCCGTTAAGTGTCCCGGAGCTCTTGGCCGAAAGTTTGGGCAATTTTCAAAACTTCGTAACTCAATCGTTTCTTAACCAAATTCGACCCATAATATATCAAAATGAAGATAGGAAAGAGTAGAACAAGATTATACCTATTTGGAAGCCCAATTGTTGCCGGAGATGTCCGGAAAATAGCCTCAAAAGTGACTGGTCCGTGGGAAAACTAGAAAACTCGCCAGAAACTGGGTAAACTTTAAACGTTCATAACTTCTTCAATACTCAACCATCGAGTGATTTAAAAATGAAAATCATACTTCTCTACGAGACTAAGAGAATGGTACCTTTCTTGACGGCTAATTCACCGTAGTTTAGCCAAAAAACGGCTCAAAAGTGGCTAACCATTTTCTTGTTGTACACTTTCGAGCCATTTTTTTCCGGCCAAACCACGGCGAATTAGCATTCAAGAAAGGTACCATTCTCTTCGTCTCGTCGAGAAGTATGATTTTCATTTTTGAATCACTCGATTTCGTTGAGTATTGAAGAAGTTATGAATGTTTAAAGTTTACCCAGTTTCCAGCGAGTTTCCAATTTTTTCGCGGACCAGTCAACTTTGAGGCTATTTTCAGGCCCTCTCCAGCAACCATTGGGCTTCTAAATAGGTATAATCTTGTTCTACACTATCCTATCTTCATTTTGATATATTATGGGTCGAATTTGGTTAAGAAACGATTGAGTTACGAAGCTTTGAAAATTGACCAAACTTCCGGCCAAGAGCTCCAGGACACTTAAGGGAGTTTTTAATGGAATGACCAAAATGATGGATGGTGGACAATCTCAGGGACCATTTCTATTGATTTTCAATCTCAGAGACCAAAGTCATGTGTTATGCAAATCTCAGGGACCATTGTGGCTATTTAGCCTTATTAAAATGAAGTGGTGAGACCAGCTTAAAAGAGGTGTGCAATTAATATATGATGGGACTCAGATCATCTTCTTCCTCGCGCGCGATGCGACTCTGCAATTTTTTTTTCACATTCCGACCTCTTTAAATACGTCCACGTAGCCCTTGCCCATCTTTGCTCAGCCTCGCCCGAGCATCCGTTTAATATGATTTTCGATTTTGTGATTGATTAGGAGGAAATCGCAGCGGTCAATTACCATCCAGTGTCTAGGCCGATTTTTATAACACTGGCATCGTTTAGGCTCCGCCTATGCGCTAGGCAACTGATCACTACTACGATTAATCTCTAGGAGTTTAAAAAAAATCAGAAATAACGACTAAACCTGCTTAAGCGACCATCTAGGTTGCAACTCTAACTTAAACAAAAAGTAGAATCTTCCATTTTGCATTTTGTTTTTTCAATATATTAAAAGATACTTGTTGGATACTTAGATGAACACTCATTATATGTTTGTTCTTTATATTTTCAATATGCTCTAGTACTTTAGAATTTATATGTCATTTTTAGTTTGCAATTTATGTATTCTAATATAAATGTTTTTTAAGCATAAGTAGACATTTATTTATTTGTTATATAATAAATTTAATTAAAATTAATAAACCTTCTAGGCCCCGCCTAAACTCCGCATGAGCGCCTAGGTCCCTATTTGCCGCCCGACTAGCACATTTTAAAACCTTGATTATAAGAAAGTGAGTACCATTAGGAGAACGTTATGAACTACCAAATAACTTTTCGTTTATTTGTACTTTCTTAGATTCTTTCCTATGTAAAACCTCTGGAGTTCGAATCCTCTCTTTCTAAGCAACAAAAAGAAAAATGGGCTTTGTTGTTTACGGGTGGGATGGGGATAATGTGTTCAGTTCCTTAACCATCTACAGCCCAATAAACATTTGGCTCCACTTAAAACCATCTTTAATTTTTAGTTTTCGATTTTGTTTGGAACAAATGAGAAATAAAAGAAAGAAAATAAGGACAATCAAAAGCGAGGAAGGATGGTGGGAAGAAAGTGGAAAGTATGTACATGGAGAAATACACAAAACGAAAACTAAAAGGAAACCCTCGTTCCCCCATATGCACTCCCTCTATCTTTATCAATAAAGGTTGAAAACAACTAAAACCAAAATGGTTATCAAACGAGCCTTGAATTGCCTATCTTGATATCTGCACTAAATTTTAAGTCTTGTTCAGGTTGGTTTGTACTGCACAGGTAGCTCATCTCACTGATGAAAATTAATGCAACAAACCCGCACCAACATGCACGAACATGATAACCGATATGTATAAAATCCGCACCATAATCAGCTAACTGAGGAAATATGCTATTCGCATTCAATCAAAAGGAAGGACACGCTCTCCCTACGGAGGCTTTAAGTGCTTCGGCAAAAGTGCAATGATGCATGGAGAGCAAATTATTACAGAAAAAAATGGCGCAACTCTTCTGCGACCGTTGCAGACAACAATTTAACACAACTTTTAACATTTTCTTTTGCTACTGACGACGCAAGAAGCTCAGTACAAGAACTATGAGCACAAAATTCTGAGGAAAAGAAAATTGAACCGAAAAATCAAAGCATAATCTACGACTTCTTTTTCCGTATGAGCTTAGGTGGTGGCCATTTTCAGCATTAAGCGTCAAACAATAAAAGTTCTGAGGTTACTTGTAGTGCTTGGAAACCTTATCCACTAGTTTATCCATGAACTGGCATTTCCTGTCAAATCCCCAACCAGGGTTACTCTGCACATCAAAGGAAAGTGATGAGCAAATGCTTATGTAGCATTTCTCGCACAAACATTTTAGTACAAACAAAATAAAAATTGACGAAAATAAAAAGCAAACCCTAAGTTGCAACATACGAATGTTAAAAGGAATTGCAAAAAATCTTTAGTCAACAAATGTGTACATAATTGGCATTGCATTTTAATATTACATCGTAAAGATGATTAATTCTTACTTCTACACCTCGACCGAAGGCCGGTAAACAAGCAGTAAAATGTACGGACATGCTTGTGAAATGCTATTTAAAAGGAGTGTTTTCTAGTAATATCAAACAGTTTATCACTTTAACAAATGCAATGCTTCTAAATATGTTGCCTCGACGCATGTACATATACAATATCCCAACAGAGCCTTTACAATGTATCCTAGTATACAGTCAAATCCATGTCACCAAACTCTTCTTTACATACAGTCCTCACACTATGCAGTGAAACAATTCCTAGACAAAATAAACAGTACCTCCAAAACGTGACACAAGATGGTTTGACCAAAGAACCAATATAATCAACAAGCCAAAAAAATAAAAATTATAATGCTGTTTTTCATGCATAGATGAGCTAGAGATAACATGTGCACAAGGAAAAATACATACCTGGAGAGAGAGTACTGCACGATCAGTGAATCGTTTTACAGATTCAGGTACCTTTGCAGGCAAAGTTTTAGCAACTCTTTCTAACTCTTGTTGTTTCTTTGCAGTTACCCTATCTGGTCCACTGTAGTGATCAACAATTTCCTTCAACAATGGAACTCTTTCCATCACCTCTTCCACCGCTTCCTGATGATATCAAAGAGGCCATAGAATAACAGACACAAATGAGCCACACACTTACTAGATCTGTAGTTTTATAATTCACGAGTACGCTAGAAGTTTGAAAATCACCAGACCAATTTCCATGAATTAAACAAATAGAACCAGAGGCACAAAAATAAAGTTTTAAAATTGAAAGTCCATCACTACTTACAGTCGTCTGGTTCTAACAACAGAAAGAAAATTTAAACCATAAGCATAGGTCAACAAAAGTTTAACCAACAGCATATACGAAATGTCCAAAACTATAACCAGAAAACCAAGTACAAAAGGAAGTGTCAACTTTTCTCTTTATATTTAGGTAATAAAAATCCATGCCGAAGAGAAAAAATGTCAACTTAGAGAACAAACAGATCCGGTGATACAAGAATTAAAACCCCCACATTCCGTGTCATGGTTAAAGTCTAATCTTTGTCACTCTCACTCCGTCAACTAGAACTCCCTGATATTAAACACCTTCACTAACTATTATGTGACAGATAAGGTGATGAATTCTAAGACAAGCATAAATAAGTTCAATTTATTATATCACTACCCGGTAAAGTATAGAGAGAAAGAAAAGAAACAAAAAAAAAGATGGCACATGGTCACTAACAAAGAAAAGATGATAGCCCAATCAAGCAAAAGATAAATAAGATACAACTTTTAAAAGGTTTCTTGTTTCAAACAAACCAAACTTCCAAAGATCAAATTTAACTACTATCGAACTATAATAGCTTAGCCACAAAAGAATGCCAAACAAAACCCAAGCTCCTAATACAGGCGTATAGCTTGACTTGTAGACAGAGATGCAGGATTTGATTGCAGAATAACAAAAGCAGCAGACAAGATAACAAAAGACCAATAAAACATACCTCCCACTCCTCATGACTTTGAATACCCTCATAGGCCATCAAGAAAGGCTTCATCTTCTCAAGTGCATCCCGAAGAGGGATATGCGGCTTCTCATCAATATCTGGATTTTTACTAAAGTCCCCCATCAGAAACTCTGGCTCGCATTCTATCTGCAATCCAGAAAAAACAATGAACTATCACAACCTGTCGGAAGCATAAAATAGTTGAAGCTCATAAATTATCCAAAATTATCAACCTAAATGCACTACTAGTCTATGCACTACTAGGCTCAGTTAACTACAAAATTCTCAAATAAGCAGACAACATATTATACACAATCTGAACCAGGCTACTCATTATTTAAACTTCCTTAGCAAGCAATAAAATACATAACATGGAAGAACTCCTCACCATATAATTGGTATGCATGGCATCCACAAACGCTTCGTCCAACGGCGAAGGAAGCACTTCACTACCCATCTCCTCAAACCCTTCAACCAATTTGTTCATATTCTCAGGGCCAAGCATCTTAGCCAGCTTCTCACCATCAGCATTGTCTCCAAGATAAAGCCCCGAACCTTTTCCTTCATCCACGTCCTTGCCTCTGTCACTCCGTCTAAAATCTCCTCTTCCCCTGCCTCGGCCTCTTCCTCTCATCCCTCTCCCTCTGCCTCGTCCACCACCTCCGCTGCCGCCACCACCACTACCACCACCACCACCCTCAACATCATCCTTTTGCAGTATCCCAAGTGCTTTCGCCACCGCCTCTTCCCGGGTCAACTTGGGACCTCTCGGCGCGGCTCTATTCTGAGCCGGATCCTGGTCGGGTCTGGCCTGAATGTAACGGTTCTCTTTCTCAATTTTGCCCTTTGGGGCCACAAAATGCGTGTTCACCTCCTTCATTAGGAGCTCCGGGCCCGGTTGACTCATTGGTTTCCCACGCCAGCCACCGGGCAATGGCGGGTCCGACCCATCATCCCTTCTGAAGAAAATGGGTGTAGCGGGTTTGCTGGGGCCGGCGTCAGAGGCCAACGGATCACGTGCCTGTAGGCCCGGTTGCACTTGACCCGGCTGGCCACGACCAGCTGGTGAATTGGGTTTGACGGAAGAGACGAAGGAAGAGAAGGACGACGGTGGTTGGGACGAAGCCAAGGGTTTGCCACGCCCATGGCCGATTCCGGGAACGGACGCGGGAGTGTCAGATTTGGGCTCGTCAGAATCGGGCTGACCCGGGACGCGATTTGAAGCAACGAAGTCGAACTGACGGGGGGGAGATAGGCCGCCGCGACCACGACCTCGACCGCCGCCGCTGTTGGAGGAAGTGGAGAAGGGGATTAGGGTTACTTTGGAGATGGAGAGGTTGGATGGATTGGTGAGCTTCCTGCCTATTCCAATGGCGGTTCCTCCTCTCATTTCTGCGATTTATGGGTTTTAGGCTCGGGAGACTTTTGGGGTTTAAGAGTCTTTCTGCGCAACAGACAGGGTGAACCGTGACTCGCCGCGGAGAATTTCACTTCGGAAGCCCCGCTTTTCTTTTTCTTTTTTTCATCTTTCTATCATTTTTTTTCAAATGTTTATTTACACAATTAAATTTTTTTATTTTTTTTATTTTAACAAGCAATAGTATCTCCAATAAGTGGAGTGAGAGAATGCGCAAAGCGTTACATATCCAAAAGACCCTTCATTTTTTTTTTAATACATCGATATTTTTACACTATAGGAATAAAGAGTTCGGCTAAGTCATACAATGAACAACTTAATTTGGTATCGAATTCGCCATTCACGATATTCGAACCCAATACCTCTTACTTCTAAGTGAGAGGAATACTATCGGACCGTAGTACTAAATGGCTATTTACAAGTGCAGATAAAAATTACTAGACTGTAGTTTTTTTAATTTTTATTTCAATCATTTATGCACATAGTATTATGGTATAATGATATTCATCTTCACTTGTAACTAGAAGGTCTTAAGTTCGATTAACGCCAAAGGTAAATTTGAACCACACCTAAGACAAGTGAACTAACTGGCTAGTCTCCCACCCTTTTAGTGTTGATAATATCTTTTGTTCAAAAAAAATTCAATCATTTATTTTTTGTATCATTTAATATTACTATGAAATATTGAAAAATATTATAAATTTTGTGCAAAATATGGATAAGTGTACAAGTAAAAGTTGAATTTCATATGGAATTATCCACTTGTTGCAATTATTCACATAAAAAATGATTGAACTGTCAATTTAGTCCGTGAATTATCACCTGATGAAAATTAGATCTCTAAACATTTTTTTTCAAATAAAATTAGTCATTGAATTATAAAAATCTAACAATTACATCCCTAATATTAGATTCGAAGCTACTATATTTAATTTTTCGTCAATTTAAGTCATGTGACTTGCATGTGATACATATTGAGGGTAGATTGATAATTTTTCATAATGAAATAGTGTACGGAGTTAACTTTGGAGAGTAAATTAGATGATAGATTCACAACCTATATGAAACGTTAAAGGCTTATAGGTGAGAAATTAGGGTATTACACTCTAAAGTGTGTCAAGTGACTTAAGTTGACAAAAAATTAAATAAAATATCTTTGAATATAATAATAGGGGTGAAATTAGCAATTTTTAATGAATTTAGGGACTTATTTTACCAAAAAAATAATTTAGATACCTAATTTTCACTGAAGTGATAATTCAAGTACTAAACCGGCATTTTATTTTAAAAAAAAATTTGTACTCTGCGAATATTTAGCTTTTGTGAAGGGAAGCCCAAGGACCAAATTCCAACAACAAAAAGAAAGAGGCCCAAATATTAAATAGCGACAAAGAAGCCTAGTGAAACAGAGTGATGAGTGATGAGCCCAAGTAATTGGGAGATGACAGCCTTTTGCAAACCTCTACTGATCCAGTTTAACCACAATAGTTTGTGCGCTGCTACTCGCTAGCTATTTCCTATTTGTTCAGAAAAATACTCTGATGTTTAAGTCTGTGTAGTTTAACAAGATTACAATATAGGATAATGTCAAATCCCTTTTTCTTCTTCTGGCTCCGGCCCTAGTTATGCATATTTCCAGTTCTCCAAAAAAAAAAAAAAAATCCCTTTTTCTTCTTCTGTTTGTGATTTAATTGGTCTTTGTAATCATATTCTGCCTTGGCTTCTAAGTCTCATGTTTCTTATTTCATTCTATATTATGGGCATGATAGTGCGTGATTGGTTTTGTCAAGTGACATGAACATGTTTAACTTTGGTCATGAGCATCTGACTTGCGTGCCTTGGTCATGAGGCATGGGATAGTTTATCTGAGTAAGCCTTGTACATCAAGTCTCACTAATCCTCCGATTTCATTCATGAATGATCTTAGACAGAAAGTAAAAATATCATAAGTTCACTATAGTTCACTGCCTTCCTTCCAAATTTCCAATCAGATCAGAATCTCATATAAACATATTACAACTATTAAACAAGTTTTACCTAACAATCTAAAAAATTACCAATTATCTAATCATGAACTTTCTTCCATCCCCTAATTACCACAAACCCCCACATCACTGAGCTAAGCTTAACTAAGGGTAAATAGCAATTACTTTCAACTCCAAACGCTTTAACTTTCTTCCTTTCAGACTATTACTGACCAGTTGGTTTTGCTTGCTGCAGATAGTTAAGTTGGTAACCTTGTGAAGAATTGTTAAAGTGTCTGTAGCTAATTATTCTGTAATTACAAATGCTCATATTCTGGAACAACAGAGAGACACAGAGACCAAAGATTTGCAAACTTGCAGAAGTAGGGCAACATTGGTCGTCAGATTTTGTCAAATTGGTCAGTCAGGACTCAGGACAGAGGTGTTTCTAATCTTCACTAGAATATTTGGTTAGTTTAAAGTGTATGCTTGATTATCCACTAGTTCACTCCAACACGGTTTTCTTCGACGTGAAATTTAGACATTTTAATATACCTAGCCTTGTCTTTTCTTGTTCTACAAGAAACTGTTTATCCGGTACAAATTATGCTAAGTTGCTAACTAATACAAATTATGCTAAGTTGCTAACTAATACATATCGTGTTATTAAATATTTATTAATTATGCTCATAATTAATCATTTGTACAAGAAAAATGAAAAACAATTTTCATTTTAGAGAAGTGAGTCAAGTGACGTATAGGAGAAGTAACCATGAATTTGATATTAACTGAATAGGGACGGCGTTGCAGCCATTAATTCGTAGTGGGATATTACTTGGCTAAGATAAAGAATTATATATATAATATACGTGTGCCTTTGTGATATGACTTTGTTTAAACTAGATCTAATCATGTATACGTAAGATTAAAAGATGAAAGCCACACTTTGTTGTGAGATTGTGATTGTTGACGAATTGTTGGTTAATTTTTGTGATCATGTGGAACATTAAGCAGACGTGGGTCTGTAGTCTTCAATGGTCTATTCAAAGAGTTTGTTTTTTGACATGTATGAGCCTTCTAAGGTTGTTTGTCTCACGTAGTTACACGGCCCTGACATCCAAAAAAGAATAGCCTGAACATGCACCAATTTTTGCGTCACCCATTACTTCTTTTTTTGTTTTCTATATTCCATGTTTTCTTCTTCTTGAATGCTACCTATTAGATCGTCTCAGTAGTATGATTGTCTCAAAGATTAAGTGTACGTCTAAGTATGAACTAATTCAAAATTGTACAAACTGCACCTTTAACCTAGGCTTATATTTGAAGTTTTTTAACAAGTAATATATTTCTATCGCTTTCTATAGAAGACAAAGGATATGGTTGTTATGAAACTTCAAATATAAGCCTAGGTTAATGGTGACAAATCTAACCAAATGATGTCATTATCAATTATAAATTAATTAACAATCCATGTCAAGCAAGACAACGTACAGCGAGCAACTCCATTTGGCTGCAGATCTTTTCATAATATCACAAGAGTAAAGCAGGAATGAGAACGAAAAGATTTCATATCATTAATTATTTTAGGGGTAATGCAAGGGATATCAAATTTGTAAATCTTGTAAACCAAATGTTGTGGTTGTTGATGATTGGATTATTACTTAAATATTGATTAACGTGCTTATTTTTTATTGGTGACACATCATTTGGTTTGTAAAAATTTAAAAATTTGGTCTATAAAGAGACAAAAATTGCAGTAATCAGATTAGCAAACAAATGAGTTGCTATTGGTCCTTTTTATCTATATATTGACGTCCAAGATAAGGTTTAATTTGCAAAGACAGTTAAATTGTTGAAAACAAAACATGTATGCAACCACAAGAAACCTCAATTTCAGATTGAGTCGTTGTCATTTTAATTTAAAATATCTGGAATAATGTAGAGTGACATTAATGAATAGGGTTTGAAAGAAAGAGTGACGATCCTATTCTTAGAAGATAATTAGTTGTTGGGTTGTTTTAAAAACTGAGAACTCTTGTGTTTAATTAGGCTTCAAGATGTCTGTTTTTCAATAGAATATTGTCTGTGTTTTCATTTTTAATTAAATTTTGGTCAATATTTCTTTATATACGAAGACATTTGGGAATGGGGGATTTGAACTCGACATTCAAGAGATCAAACATGAAGTCTCTCACTTATAAATACAAAAAAATACCATTGCTTTGTAATATTAGTGACTCGACTAGTATTATATGTGGTCTGTTAACTAATTATGTTTTGAGTTTGTGTTCCTTATTTGATTTAAGGAGTTAATGCATGTAAAGTCTGTCCTTTCTCTCAAATCTTCTGCACCCAAAATAGGTGTGGCCTCTCTGTAGCCCCAATAAATATTTGACACCTATTAAAGTCATGACAACAAAATCAAGAAAAGTTAAGATATTGAATACGTGTTAGACACTTATTGGGGCCACAGAGAGGCCATACCCATTTTGGGTGCAGAAGATTTGATCTCTCTCTAATGGCAGTCCATCTAGGTACTTATCTTTTTCTTTTATATTTTGGTCCATTCTTTAATGATTACCTAATTAGCTCGTTGGGCATAATGGCGACTCCATAGTTTGAATACATTCATTGAACCACATGCATGTTTAAATCACCATGAAATAAGAAAAACGTATGGAATACTAAAGCTGCATGGTAAAGTTCTTTATCTGAGAGATTCTACTCAAGATTTCCCATCCATTAGCGCAATTGCTCCCCTTAAGCCCTATCCCTCTCTTGGGGTACCTCGGCGCCACACTACTTTTACTTCTTTTATGCAATTATGAACTCCATGGAACTTATTGACTAATTATATTTTAACTCTTATAATATGTTAAAACATAATTATTAGTGAGCTATACCACTAATTAGTGGGTCACAAGGCTCTCATAACATGATCCCCATGCTTTAAGAAGCCATTGCGACAAACCGTGATTAATTTCTTGTAGCCACCATCCATGAATGATTAATCTCTTAAATCAACAATAGATTTGATATATTGTCCCTCTCAAAAGGAAATCATTATCATGCTAAAAGACTATATGACACACACATATAATCTCAGAGCATGTTTACTTACAAAGAAAAAGAATTAGAACAATTCTGATTCTTGAGTTTTCTACTTTTATTAAATAAAATTACGAGAATTATTTTGTTCTCTAACTAATAAACATTCAAAGAAAAACCCTACCCCTTTAAAGAAAAACTCTAGCCACCGACTCCTTGTTTTTGGTTTTGAGGTCGGCGACAATCTTTTTTATCTCTTTCCTCTCTTTCCCTCTCTCTTTCCCATCGTGGTCGCTCTCTCATTATTCCGAGGAGAGTTTTCATAGTTGTGGTGGTAGTCGCGACTGTGATATCTGTTGTTCTAAATTGAGGTGATGGTTTTTTTGGTTTGTGTACTTGACAAAGGACAATGAGAAGGACGCTCAATGTTGAAGGTGAGTCATTGAAGGGCTTCTTTGTTGGTGATTGCAACATCATCAGAGGTTGGTGCGAACCTTATCTCGTGGTGCCTTCTGTTATGCGACTTGCAAAGTTCAGTCCTCGTGATTAGGATTTTGGCTTTAGGAAGAAGTCAAATATATATGTGGCTGACGAATTTTATTCTAGTTTTGATGAATTTGTAATTGTGGAATAATAGTATTTTGGAATGTGTGCTCTCTTGAACTGTACTCCAATTTCTATTGCTCCCAGTCAGTATGCTTCTACTCTTTTTAGTTAAACTTAATTTAAAATATGAAGCATGACTAAGACAAGGGAAAACACGCATAGGTAGCTTGAAAGATAAGAGTTGGTTTTAGCTGAGATGATCAACGTGGGAAGCTTCAGTTTTTAGTACAACTTAATGGCCTCTTGTTACATTCTTGGGTTAATCAGCAGTACCCTCTTCTCTCATTAACTTATGATATATATATACCTCAAACAATTTATCAATGTATTTTTCTTTTGTTTTGAATATTCTGATGATCACTTGCACGTTTTTGGAAACCCAACTTTTTGTATATACTTGAAGTGGAGGCTTTTTGTTTCCTTTGTCAAAGCAATTTACCAAAGGGGAGACGTTGCTTGTTTAAGCAAGCACATATGTTTTTGCCTATAGCATTAGTGACTAGAAAGCTTTCCCAGTTAGTGAATGGGAAGAAACAGATACAGAGAAAGAGTAATGACCAAATTTTGCAGAGGTCTTCTATTAATTTTATTAAATAGATTTTAGTTACGTGTTTAGCCCTAATATATTTGCTTTTTATTTGTTTTAATTAGAGTAACACTGGTATATCATGAAACATAAGATTTGACATAAGTTGTGTGATGGAGTTGTAATTAGCGACCGATGGCTTAAGAGAAGGCCAATAAAGTTGCAGTCAATCAATTAAATGTTGTGCCCTGTTGGATTTTTGGGTCACCGGGCCATCACATTCTAACGACACCAATACTGTCTTTAATTTTATCACATGCCCAATCCGTCAGGTGTGGGGTTTTACCACAAAAGGCCTCGGTATTAGTTAGAGTAGGGTTATTCTATTTAAACCTTCAATGAAACTCAGCGGTCGTCTCTATATTAAGAGTTCAGCTTTATTTCTTTATGAGTGACAAGTTCGTTGGCTTGCACGGGCCCAAAACCGTGGGCTCTGATACCATGTTAGATTTTTGGATCGTCGGGCCCACCTCACTCTAATGACACTGTTCCCAACTTTACCATATGCCCAATCCGTCAGGTGTGGGGTTTTACCACAAAAGGTCTCGGTATTAGTTAGAGTAGGGAAATTCTATTTAAACCTATTGTGGGACTTTATCCCCACCGATGTGGGACCTTAACATCCTCCCTCTCATGGATGCATCCAATGTAAATATTCCGGCAATTCTCTATTGTGTTTTGAATTGGGGTCCATCGGATTCTTACTCTTTGATGAGGTCCATAATAATCCCAATTAAAAAACACAAGTGACGATAAATTAAAGGGATCTCCCTAATGTTGCCCAAATGTTATATATTGTACATGTGGGTTTCCTCTATTTTGGAGAAGGTGCATAATTTATAGGCAAGGGCGGAGCCGCTAGTGTCTGCTCTGGGCTCTAGCATACTCCAAATTTTAAAAGATGAAAAAATTTGGTGTTAAAAGCATGTTACACGGTGAGAGGTAAAATGGTGTGCAAAAGTAAAAATAGGTGTCTGAATAGTACTTCTTTTATTTATCCGCATTTTCATTTTAGCTATATATCTGAAGAATGGTTTTGGATTTGGATAATTTTTTTTAGAGATAACCTTTGATTGAGAACCTAAAATATAAATGGTTTCAGTCCTTAAAATGCATTATGGGGTAGGTAGTCCTAAGAAAGTTGGATGCATTTTTTTTTTCCTTACAATAAGGATCCTTGTTGTAGAAAGAATGTGCTGTGTAGCAATCAATTATGAATATCGAACATATGTTATACTTAAAGGGTTGCCTTGGCCTTGGTCATGCATATGTCAGACATAGTAGTACATATAGGAGTCTCTCTCTTACATTAATTAATTAATAAAATAATTGACTATCTATTTGGATTGAAAACTGACATATTTTACGTCTGATTATAAACAAGTTTATGTTTATATATAAGTACATATATTGTGTGTTGATAATTCATTACTAATGACAAGCACAGAAACCACCCGTTAGAGTGATGGCTTTTAGTATGTATGATATACAAATGTAGATCAGGAAGAGCGTATTGAAGCTGGGTTGAGATGGGCCACCGCTGCTGCGGTAAACAGAAGGTGAAGAGAGGTCTATGGTCACCTGAAGAAGATGAGAAGCTCAGGAAACACATTACCACCCATGGTCATGGCAGCTGGAGTTCTGTCCCAAAACATGCAGGTATACATACATACATACATACATATATATATACACACACACACACACACATATACTTGATTACATTTATCAAGTTCATGAGTTTGTGAGTGAGAAAGTTTTATTTTTAGCTTGGGGTACTGGCAGGCTTGCAGAGGTGTGGCAAGAGTTGCAGGTTGAGATGGATAAACTATTTGAGACCTGAACTCAGGAGGGGATCCTTTACTCCTGAAGAAGAACAGACTATCATTGATGTTCACAGAATTTTGGGTAACAAGTGAGGATTTAATTAGTTAATTTTTTGTCAAACAATATTTCATTTCTTAAGAATGTAAGATTAGAGGCCATCGATTATGCTCAGTTGTTGAATTACATCAACTATTATGATCAGTTGTTAATTAATTAGCAGTAGCACCGCACATCAGTAATTTCAACTAACGTTATGTGAATAAAATTAATGTTCTCTCTAACATTACTCTATTCCATCATATGCCAAAAGGACGAAAGAAAAAGTGGATTCATCACAATTTGATGTTGTTTGGTTTGGTTGTGACAGATGGGCTCAGATTGCCAAGCATCTCCCTGGAAGAACAGACAATGAGGTGAAAAATTTCTGGAATTCATGCATTAAGAAAAAGCTCATGTCACAAGGTTTAGACCCAAAAACCCACAACTTGCTTCCTAATTCTCATCATCAGAGGTCAGCTTCTAACAACGCTGCAAGCAGCAGCCAATCACCACTACTGCAGTCACATAATCAACAGCAACCCATTTCAGTACCTTTAACTGAAATAAATGCATCACCTATTAATGTGACATTATCTACTGATCAATATCATGATCATGGTCAAAACCCTAGTGATGCTTCTTGGACTAGGGTTGACGATCCTACCTTCAATGACATCACCAGGTTGCCTCATCAACAATCCACTGATCACAGCACACTGATCAATAATATTTCCTCCTCATCCCCGTCTTCCTCGGTGAACCTATCTAACATCTGGGCTTCTGGTGCTGAACCATTTGAAGCACCAAGAATATTAGTGGGAGAGCAGTCAAAGGGAGAAGAAGTAGTTCTACAGCAAGAAAAGCATACACTCTTGGATCAGATGGAAATTAAGGGTATTGAGGATATGGATCATGCTTCAATATTTGATAGTGTTGATTTTAGCTTTGTCGAGTCTACACTTATGTCGTGTGGAGAAATATCTCAGGATCTGAACTCTATGTGTAATTTTGCATGGAGATATTAGACTTGTTTTGCGTTCATCCAATTTAACCAAGTTTTCTTGAACTTTCTCGCCATATTTTCCAGATTTTACACGTTTTGAGGTATCCTATGGTGAGGGAACCACCTTTTGGCGACTCTTTGACCATTTTTCAGCAAATTAATCGTCGCATGAAACTTAACAGCGCGAGAGTAACTGCCCAGAACATATACTTCGGGGGGAATTGGACTTTCAGCTAGGGAAAAATCTTTGCTAAACATATTAACATGTTATTGTTGTAGTGCGCTCGACTGTTTATATTTGAAATAAATGTTGTCAATGGCTAAAGAGAAAAATCCAAAGGAAATGATGACATATACATATACATGTTGAATTTTTCAAGACTACGGGCCGAGAGTCTCACTCTAATAACACCAATACTTCTCCAACTTGATAATTACCACATGTCTGATCCGTCAGTTGTGGGGTAGGGTTTTATCACAAAAAGTCTCAGTATTAGTTAGTTAGAGCGGTAATTATATTTAAACTTTTTCTTTCTTCTTTCCCTCACGATGTGGGATAGCCAACACGCTCCTGCACGTGGGACCTCAATATAATTGTGTCACACATGGAGATGAAACTTAGAGGTCGGCTCCATGGAGTCCAAAATTGTTTGGCTTGCAAGTGACCGTAACCTGACTTTGATACAATATTAAATTTTTCAAGTCTACGGGCCAAAGGCCCATAATTACTACATGCCCAATCCGTCAGGTGCAGAATTTTATCGCAAAAAACGTTAATATTAGTTAGAGGGAAGTAATCATATTAAACTCTTTCTTTCTTATTTCCCTCACCGATCTGGAATAGCCAACCATATATTATAGCTTGACTTTTTGTAATAATCTAGCTAATTCTCAAGGAGTACTCAAGGCACCAGCTGTCCATGATTAGATATACCCATTTTTCTTTATAAGCAAATTCATTTTTCA
The DNA here is from genome assembly GCA_024362995.1 of Heteromeles arbutifolia. NCBI lineage: Eukaryota > Viridiplantae > Streptophyta > Magnoliopsida > Rosales > Rosaceae > Heteromeles > Heteromeles arbutifolia. The sequence goes on along the minus strand of JANCRC010000002.1, from coordinate 8,988,104 downwards.
ATAATGTAGATTACTGGCACCTTGGGCTTCCTGAAAAAATGTCATGAATCCCAACATGTACATTGGTCCTCATCACACTGCTCATGTTCACCTCTCAATGCACCGGAAAATTTTGGTTGTTACAGCGACCCAATGAATATGTTTCCTGTAATATCTCCTCTTTAAAAAATTTACATATTCATATTCTTAAGGTTTTTTCTTTTGGTCAAACATATTCTTCAGGTTATGATATGTTTAAGATATGTAATACGAGCTTGGACATAAACATGGCGTATAATTCCAGGTCAAGTCTTAGACATAAACATTGCTTCTATAGCCAGGACCGTCACACCCCATGATAAAATGCTTCATGGTTTCTACTACAAAATAAAAACTTACAGTGGAAACCATCAAGCATTCTAAACAAAGACGGCCTTCCTTGCCCCCGAGTTAGTTTTTTGTTGTGAGTTTGGGTTGACGCCAAGGCTTTGGGTGTGTCGGTTTGTACCCCCTCTCTCACTTCTAGTTGTATTCTCTGTTCGGTTGCCCTTGTTGCCCTTCTGCCCTTTGTGGCTTTCCTCTGGTTTAATATATTAATCAGTTTAAAAAATAAAAAAAATAAAAAAAACATGCAGAATTGGCAGGAAGCTCTGGAAGTCTTTTGCCTAAAATGGTTGGTCTAGTTTGTACTGTTTGAGAAATGATTTCATAATTTTTTTTTAATTTTTGTAAACTGTTTCTTTAATATACGGTTGATCACTTCCATAACTTAGAAGATGCATTTGGAATTTGATTCAGTAGTTATCTAATATCGTATCAGAATTACTATACAGTTCCTAGTCAGTTCAAAACCTCGACCATCTTCTTTGAGTTAATTGTCCAAGTCTCATGGTTAATACGAAAAAAATGTATATAAATAGGGCACCCAATACATTAGAAACTCGTTGCCCATGGATAAAGAAAGAAAAAAACCAAGAAAGCAACCCTAGCCCTTAGCTCAAGCATTAGGTAAGCAAGCTACCTTAACGTGTTAATTGTCCAAGTCTCATGGTTATCTAACTGGTTACTTAATTAAGTACTTAATTTAAGTATTTAATCCATGTAAATATAGTAACCATTTTCCAATGGAGAGACACGTACACTGTTCCAACAATCTTCTTCTTTCCAAATAATACCGTTACAATAATCAGCTTATCCATTTCCCTTCCCAAAATTGACCTAACACGATTCAACACCAACATGCAAAAGGGGGGAATTAACCAATACAAGGAAAATTATGTAAGAAGAAAAATAATTTATGCTCTGGGAATAATATGAAGTACTTCATTCTCCATTGTGAAGTACTTTGTATATAGCCTTATCATGATGATGATCATTTTCTGGCAATATAAATCTCCACCATTGCTAGTTCTTTAGCCAGTGGAACACAATATTTTAATTCTACCTTTGTGTATCAATGAATTGTAGTATGAAAATGTGAGTGTTAGTATGTAAGTACTTAGTCTTGCATGGAGAGGGCCACAGAGTTGTCTTGAGAGGAACATAAAGAGAAGATCTCTTCAAATAATGTTCCATTCATGTAATCCTTGAACTTGTCGTACAACATGTACTCGTCGATGATTTCGGGCTTTGCTGTTTTTGTCTCTGCAGGTAAATTGATCTGCGGGAAGTCTTCAAGTTGTAAGGGTGGGTAAGGAAATTGATTGCTATTCAATACGCTCGTATTGTGTGGTATATACGTTTCCTGCATTATTTGGCAAGTGGATACAATAAATTAGTGTTTTGGTGCATACACACACATTAGGCAGACATGTATATATGGAAAATAACATGACGAAGTTTATTGTAAACAAATTATATATAATGAATTTCATATAAGCAATTACTGGAATGTTAATACATAATCAATTTCAAACAGTTTTTTTTTCTTTCAAAAAAGAGAAATAGGGAAGCGCTCAAATTGTTAGGGAGATGACTAAAACTAAAAGGCATTGGGGAAAGAGAAGTTGGAGAGGAGCACTTCTGAGGAAAATTAGGAAGAAAGACGTTTGAGTCAGTCAAAAGAAGTTATAGAAGTTGATGAAGAAAGCCCGTTTGGATCAGTCTACTATAAAGATTTTTGAATGAAGCTTTAGCAAAAGATATAACTCATTACTTGCAACTTTTGTTACTTTAAGATCAAAAGAAAACTCCAAGGTCTTGTTTTGTGGGCCACTTCCAACCAATCATAGTAGGGTTCGCGCGTGTTTGAATGTGCCCATGATCATGATTCATTTACATAGCTTCAACTTATAATTATATGTATGGGGGTGTGAACACGAAGCCTTAGAGGTAAAGCAGATTAGCTATCTACAAAAGTAGAATATTTCCCAAAATGTAGCCTTGGCAAAGGAAGCAATCATATCAGGAAAATTTTAAAAGACTTTAGAAGAGCATATTATTTTGTTATAAAAGAAGGCGGATGGCTGCAAAACTATTAATCTGAATCATTGATTATGTGGTCATGTATGCTTAAATATAATGTTTAAGTTAATAATTTGATAGCATAATAATATATAGACTGTTTATAAAAAAAAGTGACCCTGACTATTATCATATGATCGATCCTCTTATCCTATGACCCAACTAATGCCACTGTACCACTTCCTATCATGAGCGCGTAAATGTCTTGTTCCGAAGAAATGAAATTGTACATAGGACTTTGTACAAACCTGAATTCGATCTGAGGAGCAGTGGACACCAAAAGAGTATAGATCAGCTGAACTGTTCGCTTCATCAGAAGCAAATGGAGCTTGTAAATCATCAGCTATGCCATTTTCAGTAGTTGTGCCTTGAGTGAGATCTGAAGAAGAGATGTCAGATGGAAATTTGGGATAATCGTGGTTGGAATAATTCTCATCTTGATCAGTTTCAATCCCTCTTGAAGCTCCCTCATTAATGCCACTATTTTCTTCCCCTAACAATTGTTCATTGGAGACCCAGATTGAATCCTTGTCTGCATTGTTAATCCCAATTGGCTTTTCTTCTTTGTTATTCTTGGGCATTTGTATTGTTTTCTTGAACACTCGGCACAATGCGTAAGAATCCTGTGGTAGTTCAAAATAACCAAAAAGTTAAACATGGCATGATAAAATTACATATATATATGTAAGCATAACGAAGACAAGAACTGAAAAGCAAATCCAGAAAGAAGAGAGAAAAAAAGAGCAGAAATATATCTGATGCTAAAGTCCAGAAAAAGATACTAGCAAGTACACCTAAAGTGTAGACTGAAGAGTCTTTAATCATCATGTTGATAAGTTAATTCCTTTTAAAGGACAAGAAAGAAATTAAAGCAATAAAAAATACAAAGAGTGATATTGAAATTTGCTTTTATTCGAGCCCAAGACATTACATATGTACAAATGATGCCGTAAACTATGACCTGTATATGATGATATTTATGATATTTATACAGGAAGATGTTCATATTCAATTAATGTTCCTAGCTAACTGCTTTGTGCACTAGTTAAAGTGCACACTGGGAAGTGCTCTTTAATATATCAGTCAAGCACTGGATTAATGTACATCTTAATTGGAAACCCTAATTTACTAATAATTCTTCTATGGTAGTTACAATAATTTGTATACAAGTTAAATTATATCCTGTTCAGTGAATCAAGCAGCTAGCCCTTATTCATTGTCATTAGATGCATATTAAACCATACAACCAGTGATGGCCTACAATACTTATATATACCTTTAGAGATGATGACGCATTGGCACACACAGAATCGACCAGCCGGTACTCATGCATAACCCAGTTGGTTCTAATACCATGAGGGGCTCTACCTCTATAGTACACCAATGTCTTCTTCATGCCGACAGCACGCCTCTGACTACTCACCGCCCTGTCTTTTCCAGTGGCTTTCCAGTACCCAGCTCGAGTGGCCCTATTCGTTCTCGACCCGTTGGGGTACTTCCTATCCCTCGGGCTGTAGAAGTACCACTCCATGTCTTTGCTCGGAAGAAATGACTTATCTACAATAAACAGAATATGTCAAACTCTATGCACAGTTAGAGGACTTCTGGAGTCCTGTTGTAATGAATTCAAGTGTTGAGAGTGTGAATCCTATGTTGAGAAATCGAGGGACTTTGCATGAATTTACAAGGAGTTGGACTATTCCATATATTTTCAATTGGTTTTATGATAAAACGTCAACTTTCTTCATTAATTTCGCTTGAAATTCATATTATTATTACTAGAATTATATATTTACACGAGGCAAAAAACAAAATCAAATACTTACCAGGCAGATCCCATGGCTCACATTTGTAGAGGTCGACCTCTGGGATAATTTCTAGCTCAATGGTGCGACCATTTATTTTTCGATCCAGATAGTAAGCAACAAGCTCTTCATCTGTTGGGTGGAATCTGAATCCAGGAGGAAGACTCATGGGTGCCATTGCAGCACTCTCTGAGTGTGTGACTGTGAGAGAGATGAAGTTAAACACAGAGAGAGAGAGAGAGAGAGAGAGAGAGAGAGAGAGAGAGAGAGAGAGAACAGAACACTGGACTTGAACTAATAAACTGGCTTGTGCGACAATGGACTTTATAGGCCACTACTGTTGGCATCAAAGCTACAATTAACATTTGCCCTTAGATTTGCCAAGTATTACTTATATTGCTGTTTCTATGACTGATGAGATCCAAGAGAAGAGAGAATGGTTTTTTTGGTAGTTAAGACTGTGAAGTGGGGTTGAAAACAGAGGGAATATTACTATAATAGGATGGTGATATTTGGATCTTGGCTTTTGAAGAGATTCCATGTGTAAGGTTTTGTGTGAAAACCCTGAGGAATGAGAGATTTTTCAATGTGACCGGCACACGAGACGGTACACCACATGTTACTATATAAATAGTGGGATTTATGTGTCAAAAAGTTAATAACTTAAAAAATAAAATTTTTCACCACTTACATAAAAACACATGGTGTACTACTTGTATTCCCGTCACATTTAAAAATTTAGAGAGGGATAAGAAGCTTCCCTGCTTTTGTCTGCTCACAAACTAACAAAAAACAGAGGCCCTCTCAAAAGGTTGTCTGGGCCACTCTCAACCGTCCATACCCTACTACACGCAAAAGAATGCCCTAATCCTCTATTTAATAATCCCTCTCCAATCACAAACCCTATTGTATACATTACTCGATCGATCTATTTACTTTTATACGTACAATATTTGATGTATTGTACTATTGAATACATTAATCAATGACATTATCATTTTCCACAGCTTTTTTGGTTATTTTGCAATCCATTCTTATATTCTTTGCTTACCTAGGTATAGATTAGGGCTTAGATTATGAACATTTGGGATTCGAGTAGCTCTTTGATGAGGTCTGGAGATCATCATAAACGTAGGCAGTATGTTTGTTCAACTATTTCTCTCTCTAATCGACTCAACAAACAAAAAAACTGTGTCTCCCTCTAATTAAAGGTTTTGGTTCAAGTAATCGATTCATGCGATAAGAAAAAAAAAAGGGGGGAAGCTCCTCAAATTTCAAAACTACTAGTAATATCGATTAGCCTTTTATAATTTTGCCACTCATGCTATTCAATCTTGATCAGAGATTTATGGATAACGCAATCTGAACGTGCAGTGGTAAATGACGAATTACGAGGTTTCCTTAAAACTAAAAATTGGATGTCTCAGGTTCGAAACCCGTTGTTGGTGTAGAAGCCAGACTTGTGGCCAAGGGAGGTTGAAATGTCTTTGTGAGTCTTTTCTGCCCCCGAAATGGATGAATAACCGTGGCTTGCCACCAGTTGTCCCCCTTTTAAAAAAGAAAAGGGAGAGAATTGAGAATAACCTTGTAGAGTATGTTAGAGTAAACACGCTCAATTACAAGACCAAGACTAAGCAAATAAACCACGAGATTAATCAAAACTACAAAGGCTTTAAAATGCACTGCACAAGCTCTATATGGGCACTATGATGACACTATGAAGTCTCTATAATTGCCCTAAGCGACAAAATGATAAGAACCAACAATCATACATCCAGGACTTGTAGAAGACGAAGCCATAATCGAGCTCAATGGCAGTCCTCCTCCTCTCTGTCAAAACTCTGATATGCTTAATCGATAATAGGCTTTCGATTCAATATATAAAAACTTAGTTTTGTGAGAGTTAAAGGCCATCATATATATATATATATATATATATATATAGATGCATGTATAACTTATCTCTCCTATTAGAATCCAAGTAGAAAAACTGACAAGCAATCATTGTCCTATAATGAGTGTATTCACAGGGTTTATTAACCACATTCCAATCCTTATTCAATTGAAACTAAACCAAACATTTTCCTCCAATACTTCCTGCATTAAATTTGAACCAAACAGCCGGCCACAATAAACCAAATCATACTCAAATTCTTACACAGTAAACTTTCACGTTGAAACAATATTATGTTACCATTGATCCAAACAAAACTATTAACCTAATAAATAGGGTTAAACATTTTTTATGGCCTTTTGTTTTACGATTTATTCACCAATTTCGAGTTGACGTTAAAGAATGCACAAGAAGTCGATCTGAAAAACTAGAGAATAGTGTAAAGTACATGGAACAAAAAGGAAGGGGAAAATAGAAGTTCATTAGCTAGGTTTAAATAACGCTTAAGTGAAGAGAAATCATATGTTAACTCTATCAAGATCATCGTGACTAAGAAACATCAAAGATGACAAGAAATAAAGTTGATAAATATACTTTAAATATAGCAGCTATATTCTCTTATAGGGCAACGCTTTGCATACAATTCTCGGTAATGTCTTGAACGACAAATAACAGAGTGTCTTCCCTAAAACTAAAGCTATGAACAATACATGTATTGGTACTTTTAGTATAACATACTATTGCTGACGATGATCTACTTTTCCACGAGGTGGGTCGTAATGGATTAATACAATATTTTAGCATGAAAATCAGATGGGAACATAATTATACAATATTCATAGGGTATATGAATAGGGCACAAGTATATTATCCAGAGTATAATATTTCTCGAAAAAAATGGACCCCAAATCAATTCTGTTCATACGTACTTCATGCATGGTATTGAACAGATAAAGTAGTAATGATATATATGAGTCACAGCATCAAATGATCCTTTTCAGTTTTAATCCAATTGCATTTCGACATGAATAAACAAGTAATAATTAACAGAGACTCTGTTAAACGATCACAAGTTAAATCTTCTCATAAGCCCTCTTGTTGGATAAGAACTTATTTATAACTGATTTTATCTCCACTATACCGTTCTTACCTAAACAGCGTTATATATATTCATAGCATTGTATTATTAAATCAAGATGTAACGCGCCAATGAACATATTTCATGCAAGTAATTTTACTTTTATTATTAAATTAAAGAGATACATTAACTCTGGAAAAAACAAGTTGTTACAGTATAAGAAATAGAACTCATGATCATACAACAAATTGGAGGATATTTTTTCTTTCTTTTATTTTCATCTTTACTATGGATGAGTTTGATGGGGCCATCAGATAATTCTGATCTCTTTTATTTTTTATCACAAAGGGAAAAGAACACTTTTATCATTCAACAGTTGATGACTTGGTGGGGGACCCATGATCATCTCAACAAATATACCTGCCACACCGTCACAGTCTTCTTTTTCATTTTAATAATTTTCCTTTTATTTTTCCTGCCATCCAAACTGCTTTTTCTTTACCATTTTTTGTTCTCTATAGTGAACCTTTAGTTCCTTTCCTTAAAATATCATTTACATTTGGGTAAAGACTGCTAACATCTTTCATGATTACGACACAAATCTTTGACTGGTCTCTCTCTCTCTCCATGACTCTCATACTGATTAACTGAGTCGCATGATTAGAAAGGAAAAAGAACGATGTATATGCATATAGCAATCACACAGAAAAAAAAGTTGAAATTACATATGTTTTGTTGTGCTTCACAATGCGAGATTTAGGAAGATGGATACCAATTTACTAGGTTAATTTGAGAAAGTATTATTCACACATTTATTTTTACCTCTCACGTATTTTTGTTAATTTTTTATCATTGATTTTTTCAATCATTCGATCCAATGGCCAAAAATTAAGACGAAATTGTAAAAAATAAAAATGAATGGGTAAATAACACTATCCTAATTTCAATGCTTCTATCTACACAACCAAAATTTCCTATAGAAGTAGTTGTACTACATTTTGTGGATCAGATTCTTTTACATGAACATATTAGAATTTAGAACTAACAAATAGTACTATGTGTACCGTCTATAAAGCCATTGTGGTTAGCTGCATGGTGGGTGCGTGTGGAAAATATGTTAAGGTTAAAAAATCTCTTCTCAGATCACGTCAACAACATCTCCATCGCCAGACGTGAAATGTTCCAATCCTATCTAATCCTTGATAGACTGCCTTTTCTTTTCCTAGTTGATTGCAATTGGTTCTTTTGTATTTACTACATTGCATTTCCTTATTTTAGCTTACCCACAACTGTATTTTTTTTTTTTGTCAAACGACTGACTTGTTAGATTAGGGAACCAACGAAGTTCAAACTCATGGGGTGGTGCAAGGGCAACATTCCTCTTAACCATTGTGGTAGAGGGCCACTTGCACCCATAACTGTATATAATGGTTGTATCTTCTTGTTGTGTATATCAATGAAATTATACTCTTCATGATAAACTCAATTAGGTTCAGTCATGGATAGGGTTCTATTCTTTCCCATTAAGTGATGTATAAGCTCCTTTTTAAGGGTGATCTCGCTTTCCTACTCATGAAGTGAGATTCTCGACAACATATTGTGATAATGTATTGGGACATCACTGAACCATAACGACAACATGTCACGAGATATTTCCACACCCATTTTGGTACCCGGCCGACATCCTATATCAACACAATATTTACAGGATATCACTAATATAGAAGACATATTGAGTATTGGTGCCTTATGGTACTCAATATCTTTCTTTCTTTCTTTTTTTAGGATGTGATTCAACAATCAAAACATTCAATTTTTAGTTTTCTGTCAAGGATTATCCATTTAATTTTTTATTATCCGCAATGAACCACGTTTTTCTGCATAGATGACCAAACAATTTTGAATTCGGATATCATTTTTTGGGGACTCCAATCATTAAAATACATTATGGAGTAGCCCTAGAAATGATATTTATAACTTATAATAGGAATGAAGTCATCTTAAACCGTACATATAATTATTTTGTATATACACATGCTTTTAGCCAAAAAAGTGATGAGAGAGTTGTTCACATGCCCTCAAATGCAAATGCATAAGGGAGCTTGATTGCAATACTCACTCGTTGAGCAGGAATGAAAGTTGACCTTAGTATAATATGATGGTGTAAAAATTTTGGCTTTCGATCCATCTAAGGTAAAATGCTAAATCCGCCACATTTTGTCACATCCCAGTCTGCATAGTAAGATACTGTCCGCTTTGGGCCACGTCCTCACGGATTTGTTCTTAGGTTTCGTGCAAATTCCTAGGGGATCACCCATGCTAGGACTACTCTCGCCCAAACTCACAGTGAGCATGTACATATAAGGCATAGAGGATCCTCTCCCCTGGGCGATGTGGGACACTACAATCCACCCCCCCTTAGGGGCCCGACGTCCTCGTCGGCACACTTCCGGCCAAGGAGTGGCTCTGATACCAAATTGTCACATCTCCGGCCAGGGAGTGGCTCTGATACCAAATTGTCACATCTCAGTCCACATAGCAAGATATTGTCCGCTTTGGGCCACGCCCTCACATATTTGTTCTTGCGTTTCGGCACAAGAACTTCCCAGGGGGTCACCCATCCTAGGACTGCTCTCGCCCAAACTCGCTTAAGTTCGGAGTTTTTAAGGGATCCGGAGCCAGTGACTTCCCAAAACACGTCTTGCTATGGGAGGTGAGCATGTACATATAAGGCATAGAGAATCCTCTCCCCTGGACGATGTGGGACACTACACATTTATTGACCATATTCTTCACGTATGTGCAAAACTTATGGTCATGAGACGTGTGATTATGTACTCATCAAATTAAGCTAGCGAGAACTAGGAATATGTGCAAAGCTTAAAGTGTTAGCATTGATTTCTTAGTTCAACAGTAATTCTTAGGTTGAGAAGTGAACTTACATGGTCATGATTACAGAAAAACAGGCCTTTATATTTGTTTTTCTTTCTTTAAATGGCTTTATGGCTTTTACACCTCAACCACAACGACAAATGAGTTGTACATAAGCAATTACATTTAGATAGAGATTAATTAAGGGAGGGAGCTAGAGGGTTATAAGGTCTTTGCAAAGAATTACTTTTTTGTGGTCTTTGCCAACCGTCCTTCGCAATACTATGCCCTGTAAGAGAACAATCCCTTGATGATCAACCTTGAAGGAGGAGCTTTTGATCAGTTGCATAAAGAGATTCCAAACTCTTCCCAGTCCCCAATCCAATGACAAATCACTCTTGCTTCCTAATAAAATAATAACCATGATTCAAACTCTCTCAGTCAATATTAAATTTGTAAACCACTTTCCTAACATGTATTTTAGTCATTCAATATTAAACAGAGAGAGAGAGAGAGGTGGATTTTTAAATGGGTTCTAAAGCCATGCAACCTTTCACACGATGATGATCACGTAAGGGTAAGAGATAAAGCAAAGCAAAGGGGGGGAATGGTGGTGGGGATGTTGTGGGCGCTTGTGGAAGACTGTAGAGAGAATAGAGAGTGAAGGTTGGCTTTGAACAATTACAAAAGATTCTCAAATGTCGGCTGTGTCTGTATTGTTGGATTTGTCCAATATAAATCAACCTTTAAGTAGTCTACTACATGTAATAGGAATGTAATATTGGAGAATAATGTTGATTGTGATTTGATCTCTTAAAGATATCAATCCTATATAAGGTGTCTTATATTGGAAATAGGATTGATGGAATCCTTAATAATATATGATTATGATATTTTAGTTGAGAAGCCAAGAAATGAGAGTTTTAGCTTTCCCTTATGGACGGAATCTAAGACTTTTTAGCTAATATATAAACACCGGTCCCTGCTAACCCTAGACACGACAACTAAGGCTTCCCATAGAGCATTGTCATAAAGCTAGGAGTTTACAGAAGAGTTGGCGTTTCTGTTTGTCACGGCAAACATAAAGCTTGGAGTTTTATTGATCACGTCTTGCTTGCATGGTTGCTGCACCTTCAACAAGTAAGTGCTTATAATGATATATGTGTTGTGTTTTAATTGTATAACCTTATATAGGTAACAATTGGTATCAGAGCCACTGGTTATATGATTAAAACCTATTAGGTTTAATATTGGATTATATAATATTCTCTTGAACTGTGTGTTTAATCCAAATTGTCATTACATATACTCGGCAACATCACCATGCTAATTGAATCAGTTCAATTGTTGATTATGATCAGGTTGCATAATTATTCAGTTTTAATCAAGAATATTTTTCACTAATGTTATGGTTGCAGTCAAGGGAAATTTATTAAGAACTATGCTAATTGATACCCTGATTATTATCAGCAAGACAGGTTGCCTGATTATAGCACGAATCCACAATATTGTATGCGGTGTATTACATATAACCACATAGCTTTGCTTGCCAATTGGAAATTGGACTACGCTTAGAGGTACTTTTGATAAAGCAAGAATTAAATTATGGAATTGAAGCATAGAATTTATATAATATTCTTATAGTATTGAAGCATGAAATTTAAAAACCATATAGGAATTGGAATCCTATAATCATATAGGAACATAAAGAAGCATATATGTAAGACGTGGTATTATAGTATGTATTTTACAGTGGAAACCATGGCACTGAGAAGAATAACAGTTTTGTTCTATTTCAATCTTCATGCCAATATTTTGGTTGAATTGATTTACCACGTGCCACTGATGATCTCAATTTTTGTAAGCATGCTATATTTGTTCTGACCTTACTGAAGAGGTCCCTCCGATTAGCAAGCCATACGAAGTCATCTACCAAAGCAAAATGGTTTGTTTCAGTGACTTTGATTTCCATAATGGTTTATGGTATTTTGGTTGATATATATTTGGGTTGATCCCTGAAAGCTTAAATTGGTAATAAGATAAAGATATAATTGCATGAGTGATGTGCTAATTATTGTAGAGCATGTACATACACTGATTACCATGTATCGGTTAAGTATGTCATGAATATGGATCTAATTTTTTATATATTTTGGCAGTACGTATCTAAATGGGCATATGTTTATTGAATAAGAACTAATATTATTTTCCATGAATTGTATTCTATATGAATTGCTACGGATGATACGATAATGTGACAAGAAACAATTGCATAAGTGCCAGCAATTGTTTGATCAAGCAAGTATACATAATTTTCTAAAGTCAATTATGTATCCACAGTTCGCATAGCATGTGTATGTATTTACATTTGTTCTAACCTTGCATTGGAGAATTTCTTAAGATCCCTCAGTCGAACAAGCCCAATGAAGAGGTTCGTATTACATCGATATATGAAATTCTGGTATGATCTTTCCTTTTGGTCTTCATGATAAATTATATAAGGAATGGTTATGTTGGATTCATGAAGTGTTATATTGTTCCCATAAAATCCAACCATGTCGTGACATCTTTCTGATTGTAGGAGACGGAATTAGTCATATCCTATAATTTATCAATACTATTGGGATATGTTATGCCTATGATTGTAATAACATATATTACAGTTATGTTGCAGGGAAGCATATGCTAAGTTTTATACATGTCAACTATATACATGTCTGTTAATGAATTTTAATAAAATTCCTATACATGAAAGTAAGTCATACAGATTTTGGCAACATTTGTTAAGCAAATGGCGTGTATAGTGTTGCTTGTATGGCTAATTTGGTTAAAGCATGAGATGACATATTTTTAATATTGCCGTGGGTTTTTCACTATAGTGAATTGTAGTTTTTTGGTTTCCACTAATTTTCACGAGATGTGAATGAACTTTTATGGCATTAATAGCACAAGAAATATGCATGACTAATCAATCAGGTTTATCTATAATTTGATTTCCTATCTCAATAGTCATTTAAATTATACATGACTAGTTAACTATGAAAAATTGATGTATAATTTGTGGATTGACTGAGAATGAAAGAAAGAATTCAGTGGCAAGAACAAGGATATTATACAAATGCATAAGGTTTGTAGTAATTATGTGACAATACTCATTTGTACTTTTATCTATTCTTATATGAGAACTTTGGTTGGTCATGTGATTATATATATGTTTACAAAGAAGTGGTGAACATATGAAGGCATGAGGTATGTAATCCATTCAAAGTATGTGGCTTAATTGATAAGCATGAATTTTCAAACATGTATTATTGTTTGTGATTTTTCCTATGCCTAAAGAATTTAAACAGTGCTTTGATTGGTAAATTTTTTATGTGTCAAAAGGGGAGAAGAAAAGAAACTTTTCAAAGCTAATGTAAGGCATATATTGGAGATGTTTTCTACGGAAGAAAATAACTTTGGCTGTTCCTTTATTTAATTTGGTATTTACAAAGCTAATGCATGATTATAATGCTATGTTTAGTAGTTTTGTACTACGGAAAGAAATATATAAAAGGAAAGGAACACGTTTGACTTAAGAAAGCATTTGAGCGATTAAGCTTTTAAATTAGAGGAATGTATTGTTCTTTCCCTTTACATAAAGTATTTCTATTGAGTAATTGACTCCATAATGATAAGTTTTGACATTCTTGTGGTGGAGTAAAACTTGTTCTATATGTGATTAATCTCTTTCAAGTATGCTGTCAGGTTTTTTGAGATTAATTTGATGTCAAAGGGAGTTATGAAGGAATTAGTGCCATTTGTTGGCAAGACTCGAAACTCGAATCAGGTTATCATAATTTTGTCACTTACAGTTAATTAATCCATGTGACTTCTTGTATTGTTTCAGGGTTGAGTTGATCAATGCCTTTTCAACTAAGAAAGCCGCAACGGCTTAGTTGATGATGAGACTATGTTTTGAGTTACTTCGGTCAACTTTGCATCTTAATTAGAATGAAAGGGATAATCTTATTGCCTACAGGTGTGGATTACTTCTTTTGGTTTAATTAAGATGGCATAGTATGGGTTTTATTTCACAGAAGATGTGAAAATCTTCATCTTGCCTACAGGTGTTGAAGTTTTTCATGAAGGTACTTTTGTGACATAAAATCTAGTACTAGAAACTAGTTAATTTTCTTGCCTACAGGTGTAAATTAATTTAGTTTCATGAAGTTTATTGGGATAAAGTTCCATGCCATTAGTAACAAATATTTCCACAATAAGCCCCATAAAAGGTTGTGGTTTGAAGGCATGGAAATCGGTTGCATCATGACGTATTTTGTGTCTCTTCATGAGACTTGTTGGTGCAAAGTATTGGACCCATGAAGGTTAATCAAGGATTGCTAAGGTACACATTGTTTAAGTCTTATGCTTGTAAATCTTTTCAATTTGAACTAGGATGTCGGTTTAGAGGATGAAATTTGACTACTAAAGTTTCATTTGGACATCTAAATTGAAATGTTATGAAATTGAATTTGTTGTGGATGCATAAATTCATGATAGATGCATATAATTGTTTCTGGCAGATTGTGTGTCTTGATTTAAATCGGGTGAATGACACGTCTAATGGTCACCAAATGAACTGAATTTTGGATAGGTTCATCATATAGATGTCAACTATGTGCCTGCAAATTTTCGTAATTTTCTGCCATGTATTTTAATTATGGTGAATTTACTAGTAACCCATGCTCGTATAGGCAGTTTTACTGGCAGATTGTGTTGGACTTTTTGAGACGTGACTTTAGACCAGTATTTTGATCCAAAACAGCTCTGTATTTTTCTTTTATGAAGATTAGTATGTCTATTTTGATCAGTATAAATTTGGTAGCAATCAAGCTTGTAAATTAATTATGATAAATTCTAAAGTAAGTGTAACTCATTGCTGAAATTCTGTTTGATAACTTTATGTTGGTTGTGATGTATATTTGTTATGTCTAAAATATAAAGCAATTTTCTTTAGGTACATCTTTGAAAGAATATATTAACGAGTGTTTGCCCAAGTGGGAGAATTACTGAACGAAAATTGGGCTTCACACGCATTAACTTATTTGCAAGTATAAACTCTGAAAACTTAGTGGGAGTTGTTCCAAAATTTTGAGCATTAAGTGGACTTGCATGAATCTATTAAAGCATTATTCTATCTCCCATGTGTTACTTGAATGTCTATAATATGTTTAAGTTGCACGAATAGATATTTGGTATATGCGTACATTTTCTGTTACTTGCAATCATTTGGATTTCTCGATTGATCATTTATTTTGGGGCTCATAAGGACTTAGCATAAATGTGGACTTATTAATACATATAAAATGGTTGTTGGATACATGTTTTGTGTAACAGCAGTGAATGCTTTTAAGCTTAGTTGTACCTTTCATTGAGGTAATATGCATTCAATGACTAAGTAAGGCTATTCCCAAAGGCATATTTTCAAAAGTATGATTTAAGTATTGATTTGCAAATTAAGTAACGATGTTGCAGATCAGTGGGAGCTTGAGTTTCGTATTAGTAATGCCTTACATTTGCATATGACCTATAAGGTATGTATAGAATCCATGTATTCAATTTGATCTCCAGTTGGATTCATTAAGTCACATTTTTCGTGTGCTAGTCAATTATCTGATGAAATATATATCAGATATCAACTTGTTATCAAATTGCGTATTAAATGGCATGGCATGATTTGTGCACTGCCTCAGTTGTGAGGATTTCCATCTTGTCCGCAGGTGTTGGAAATCACTATGAAAGTAACTGGTATGGTGTATAGATCAGTGTCAAAAACATATTAATTCATCTTGCTCACAAGTGTTGAATTAATTTGTTTTATGAAGTTTTTGGGATATTTTACTTGGACATGTGCCTATTTGGTATTTTCAGTTGTGTCCGTTGGCTACAAACATTGTTTGTCTTGTTATTGGTCTAATGAAAGTGATGCATGATTGTTTTGGAGATGTATTCACACCTGCAGGTTATGTTGGTTTCATTAGATGAAGGATATCTGCGTTGGCAGATTTAAGGCTTCGAAAAAGCATAAAGTGTAACTTGTAAGTTACAATAAGATGGACCTGAGATGATATAAAGTAAGACATTTTGGTTAATTTAAAGTTTAATTAAAGTTTCATCTCTTGATCATAATTTGTGTTTCATGTGAATGAGGATCTTAGCATGTGTGATTATGAAGGTTCTGGTTTGTGTCAATCTTACAACCTTGTTAGTTCCATGTTAAGAAATTTATTTGACCGAAATTGCATTAAGGACGAGATGTAATCACTATTACATGGCCACTAAAGTGACATTAGTCTCCAATCTCAAGTATAAACGTGAATATTTGTAGACCAAGTGGGAGAATGTTGGATTTGTCCAATATAAATCAACCTTTAAGTAGTCTACTACATGTAATAGGAATGTAATATTGGAGAATAATGTTGATTGTGATTTGATCTCTTAAAGATATCAATCCTATATAAGGTGTCTTATATTGGAAATAGGATTGATGGAATCCTTAATAATATATGATTATGATATTTTAGTTGAGAAGCCAAGAAATGAGAGTTTTAGCTTTCCCTTATGGACGGAATCTAAGACTTTTTGGCTAATATATAAACACCGGTCCCTGCTAACCCTAGACACGACAACTAAGGCTTCCCATAGAGTATTGTCATAAAGCTAGGAGTTTACAGAAGAGTTGGTGTTTCTATTTGTCACGGCAAACATAAAGCTTGGAGTTTTATTGATCACATCTTGCTTGCATGGTTGCTGCACCTTCAACAAGTAAGTGCTTATAATGATATATGTGTTGTGTTTTAATTGTATAACCTTATATAGGTAACATATATCTCTCTATCTATCTCTGTCGACGTCATTTTATTTTGTGCAGAAAAGACATGTTTAATTAGATTCTTCTTGTTCCTTCAAGCAATGGGATGTATCTTTCATGTGGGTTCTCTGCCCCTTCTGGGAGGCCACATCTGTCATTTGGTAACTGCATGAAAACAGCTTTAGTTTTCTGACCTATAAACTACTCATGCCTAGCTAACAATTGAAGGGTTAAAGTTGGATCAACTCAATCTCAAACACTGAGACTTGGTCGTTGTCTGCACTTTGCAGCCCACAACTAAGACCTAAGGGTTGATTTTCAGTTTCCCTTCCTTACCAATTGGAATAAAAGAGCAAACCACCAGATAAGTAGTTAATTAGTTATACTAATAAAGTAGTTAAGTTAAGCATGCATCTAACTTAAACTAATAAAGTGACGCAGGTTTTGATGACTCTTTGCTAGTGTTCATGTTTAAATTCTAATCTATCAATTAATAGGAATTCATGGTTTTTTTTTTAGTTTTATTTCAGTATTATTAAAGAGAGGGAGTTTCGTATCCGAAACCTACGGGTAGAACTGTAGAAGTTTAACAACCTATCCACTAAGATATTAGACCACACTCAAAAATTGATCGTGTTGAGTTGCACGCATTCGACTTCGACAATACCATATGTGCATCTTAGTATTATAGGTTGTTTGAATGTATCTTTGTATCTTTGGTCAAACCAAACCAAACTATTCACATACAATTGGAATAGGCTGGTTTAGTCAGTTGGGTCGGATAAATGCTCACCGCCAACAACCACCTCAAAAATTGTAAGAAAAGCATTGTCATTGGGCCGAAACCAATGGGCCGTACAGGGTAAAGGTTCAGACACGTGTGACACCTCGGTCCAGCTAAAGAGACACGTACTAAGTCTTTAGTCCACGGAAGAAAGACACGTGTCAAGACCAATGAGAGCCCAATTCAAGCTGAACAGAAGAAAAACGAACCGAAAACCAGAGAAGGCAAAGGAGACGGACCGAGGAGCTTCAAGTCGAGAATGCCGATGCTGTGGAGGTGGATAGTGAACAAGACCCGTGACTCGACGCCCTTTTTCTTGGCCTTCGCCACCGTCTGCGGCGTCGTTCCGGGCGTTATTGGTTACTTCGTTATGCAGACGACCAACTCCGGAAACCAGCGGCTGGAGGCCGAGCTCCGCCGCAACGCCCGACCCGAATCCATGGTGCGTTTCTGTTAAACTCCATGGTTTTCTGAAATTATATTCGGTTTTAAGAAATGGGTTTTGCTTGTAATTACTCAAAAATTGTTAATTTATGGAGTATTAGACGAACCCTTTTTCGAATCGCGAGGAAGTTAGGTGATCAAATTGATGATTAGGTTTGTGTGGATTGTTTTTGTTTGATGCAAATTCAAAGCTGCAATCTTGACTTGTTCATGAAGTTGTAAAATGTTATATGAGTAATGTGTTTGATAAAATGAACTGTCTTTGTGTATGAAGTGACCTGAAAATTTTGGTGTGTTGAAACCAATGTGTGTAAGCTTCAAACTTTAGGTAAAGGATATACATCCGGTTGAATAATTTTCATTCACTAGTTTACAACACATGTATGGGCTCGTTTGGAAGTGCTTTTAAAATGACTGATAGTGCTGCTTTTAGAGAAAATGTTTTTGCGTTCTTAAAGCTCTTAAAGTGCTTCCTACAAGAAGCACATACATCCATATGCCAGAAAGTCGAAAAATTGCGGACCAACTCAACAAGTAGTTTTGCTTCTCCAATATCTATAACAAGGTTGTTTTGCTAAGATTGTGCCTCACAAAATTTGTAGGATCTTGACTTTTACTTTATTGTTTACCCCTTGTTAAAATTCGGTGTGATCTTGAAGCGTATTGGAAGTTTTGAGGGCAAGTTTTGCTTCCATTTTTCCTCATTCAGCTCTAGAATAGATAATTGCTCGTAGATAACTCCTCTAAGTTGGCCTCGGTTCCAACATTTACCTTATTTTACTTATTCTTCCCATAAGCTTAATTCATCAGAAACAATGAATAAATCAAATCAAATCAAATCTTGTTGAGGAACCATCGCTCGTTCGTGTCTCACCTATTACAAAGGCATTCGGTACTGATCCCTATTGGATCGGAAACAGTGAAGAAATCTCATGTTAGTATCAGCATCATCAGTGTTGCTGATAATAAGTTTTATAACATCTTGTTATCGAAAGCTAAGCTAACTTGTTTATTTCAAATGGATTTCATTTTCGGGTTGTTCTTGAAACGGTTTCGTACTCTGAATCACCGCAAATGCTGACAGTTTTTTGCTTGAAATTGTGAATCAGAGGATGGGGCAAGTAAATAAAGAAAGATTGGCAGAATTCCTTGGGGAGTTGCAGCGAAAGGAGAACACAAACGACCGCTATGTTGCTGCACTGAAAGGAGAGACATTGACTAGGAATCCATATGTGAGAATTCAACCAATTCCGAAGCCAAGCAACACTGAATCTGAGAAAGAACAGAAGTAGATGGACTTATGCTGTCAAGGGTATCTGTATATTTCTTCAGAACAACTACATGGATGATGGGTTTTTGCGTTTTTGATGTTATACTTAGGCACAACTTTGTGGGATGTGTCTGCTTTTTAAATGAATATTAAAACGCTTTCCACTTTAGATATTTGATCCAATGACTACAATTATTGTGACTTTTATGAGGGTCTTATGTTTATAGCCGTTGAATCAAATTTCAACTGCTCAGATCGCTTACTCAGCATGCTCAATTTTATTGGATCCTGAGGGGATCCGGTTCCCATCACCACTTGAAGGTAACAGAAGTAGCAGTGTATCGAGCCCGTAGATGTGTCGTTGAACATGTCTGGTACTTGATCTGCCAGAGTAGGTTTAGGCCTATCCATCGAAGAAGTCGAAGATGAAGAGATCGGAAGATGCCACGCCATACAATACCTTAAAGAGAAAGTGCCTTCGACCATAGAATGTGTGTGCTTGTAGTAGCAATAACCAGAGGACCTCATTCAAATTGAATACAAATAAAAAAAAACTTAATTAGACTTGAAGTGGAAGAAATTATTATCATAATTCAAACCATTTAATTTCTTCTTCTTTTTTATCATAATCTAAAAATTATTAGAATGTTTCATTCAATTAAAGACCGTTCAGCCATTCGTATAAATTGAACAAGTAGATGGTTCATAACCGTCAATTTGTTTGATATATATGAATGACTAAACGATCTCTAAATAAAATGAATTTTTCTAGAGATGATCTTTAGATGAAGATAAAGAAAATGAATGGTTCAGATTACGATATTTGTACAGTGAGTGATGTTAGGTCGTCGCGTAAAAAAGAATGACTCTTTACATGTAAGGAGTCAAGCAGTGTCTAAAGTATAACGATAAAAATTCTCATGCAACCTTATTTCTTAAATTAAATATTAGAATTGCTTATTGTGGGGTTGGACTACAGGGCAATGAAGCAGAACTCATCCTTTTTGCATTCCATTAACAATTTGTGAGCTTGTATTGCCATTGACACAGATAGACTGCTGCAATGGTAGCATCTTGGTAATTTCCTGTACCTTCTGTAATGGTGCTGCTACTCAAGACCCAAATAAATGGATTAGCCAAACAAGCAGAGGTTTTAATTTCATGGAAAGAACCCTTCAGATTATTAGGGTTTTTCATTGGTGGCAGAACATACACGACACTTCATTGCAGAGACTCTTATCACTATACCTACTTACTGCAACACTGTAAAAGCACCAATTCGATCAAAAAACTCCATGCCCAGGTAACCACTGGAGGTTTTGAGCAAAACCCATTTGTCGTTGCAAAGCTAGTTGGAAAGTATGTGGAGTGCAGTGAATCAAGCATGGAAGCTGCACGGAAGGTGTTTGATAGATTGCTTGCGAGAGATGCTTTTGTGTGGAACATGGTCATTCAGGGTTATGCGAATGTGGGTCCTTTTGTTGAAGCACTCAATGTATATGATAGAATGCGGTTGAGTGGTGTGCCTGCAAATAGGTACACCTACCCTTTTGTGCTCAAGGCGTGTGGTGCAATAAGAGACGGAAAACGAGGTCGGATTGTTCATGGACATGTCGTGAAATGTGGACTCGACTCGGATTTGTTTGTTGGGAATGCTCTTATTGCCTTGTATTCCAAGTGTGAGGAGATTGAGATTTCGAGAAGAGTGTTTGATGAAATACCTGGGAAAGATTCTGTAAGTTGGAATTCCATGATTTCGGGGTATACGGCAAATGGATATCCTCATGAGGCTCTCATGCTTTTCCGCACCATGCTGCAAGATCATGCTGCGTGCTTGCCTGACCATGCCACTCTTGTGTGCATTCTTCCGGCTTGTGTTGAAGCATCAGCTATTGAAGTTGGCTTTTGGATTCATTCTTACATTATAAAGTCAAGTATGAAAGTCGACGCTGTTTTAGGCAGCGCTCTCATTACAATGTACGCAAATTGTGGTCGCGTAACCACTGCCAGAGTTATTTTTGATCAAATCAGTGAGAAAAATGTGGGGGCGAGGAGTGCAATGATGCGGTGTTATGGAATGCATGGGCATGCAAATGAGGCACTCCAAATGTTTTCGCAGTTTGTGGAGTCTGGCTTACGCCCGGATGGTATTGTATTTTTGTGTTTGCTGTCCACTTGTAGTCACTCGGGGTTGGTCACAAAAGGCTTGGAACTTTTTGAGAAAATGGGAGAATATGGAGTAGCGAAAAGCAAGAAACATTATGCTTGTGTGGTCGACCTTCTGGGAAGAGCTGGTTTACTTGACCAGGCGGTCGAACTTATCAGAACCATGCCCATGGAGGCAGGTAAAGATGTATATGGGGCCTTACTGGGAGCTTGTAGAATACACAATAACATAGAACTCGCTGAAAAAGCTGCAGAAAAGTTGTTTATTTTGGACCCTGAAAATGCTGGGAGGTATATTCTTCTGGCCAGCATGTATGAAGATGCAGGTAGATGGGAGGATGCTGGTAGAGTGAGGAAGCTACTGAGAGACAACAACGTCAAGAAACCAACCGGAAGTAGTTCGATCGAGGTGGAATGTATGTATCACACATTTGGAGCAGATGATGAATCTCACCCGTATACAGACCAGATTTTCAACACATTGCAGAGACTGGATAGGATAATGGAGGAAGAAACACTGAAACAGTGATGGTTTAATGTGATTGTCGTGCCCCAGACGAGTAATACGATTTGATAAGCTTACGGATAATCAACGTTGTCACTGTTAGAGCAATTGTTCTGGATTATTGACCTAATGCATTTTGTTCTACAAAGTTTACACTTTCCATTTCGTATTAACTCAAAGTTTACACTTTCCATTTTCGTATTAACTTGATTCCTTTTGCAAATTGAACGAATTAGAACTCCATCAAATTTTCGCTAATTCACGGAAGTTGACAGAAGAAGCACAACTCACGAGTTCCGGTGATTTTAAGCAAACCAAACATCTTACAGATGATTAAAAATAAAGCAGCGAATGAAACAATCTGACGCAATTCAATACCCAAGTGCCACTGACGGAAGGTAGACAATCTCTAAAAGCTATATATACACAATCTGATAAACAACGAACGAATCCTTTTGTGCCGTTATCCAGCGAAAACCCTGAGACGGCTGCGGATTGGCTGGCGGCAAATTGGACAGGCGGACAATCTCGGTCCACAGTCTCTGCAGGACTGCAATGAAATAACTGTTAGTGCCACGTAAAATAGGAAGGAACAAAGACAAATGATTGTGCCAGTGCAGCTCACCATATGTCCACAGCCAAAGGCTAGGTCCTTTGGATTAGTTAGGCAGATTGGA
This sequence comes from Heteromeles arbutifolia, assembly GCA_024362995.1. Classification (NCBI taxonomy): domain Eukaryota; kingdom Viridiplantae; phylum Streptophyta; class Magnoliopsida; order Rosales; family Rosaceae; genus Heteromeles; species Heteromeles arbutifolia. The sequence continues at coordinate 8,965,315 of JANCRC010000002.1, read as the reverse complement.
CAGACCTGCATTCAAATTGAAAAGCAGGAAACAAAATCAGTAATCCGAATTTGTAAGGAGCTCAAAGACATTTTGCTTTGGTCATCCACACACAGCAATTGAAAAAATTACAAGAAACTATACCAGCTCGCTTCGTTCATCACCCCCAGGTGCTGAAAGACCACTTGGTTCGCGAGTTGGCAGTGCACGAGGAGAGTAAGGAACTGGTGGAGGGCGTGGAACGATTCTGTTCCCATTCCCTGCCGTGCGTCTATTCCCGGGTACAATAAAACTTATATTAGTAAAGCATACGCGTGCTAGTAGCTATTCCAATCAAAATGATGTGTATGCTAACCATACCCAAGTAAACTGAGTTCAACAGCTGCCTTATACTGGATTGGGATTTCCATGAGGGCAGCCAGAGCAAATGCAGCTTCTTTCTCAGTGGAAGTCGCGCGTTTAGACATAATTTCGGTAAAGTTAACAAACTACACAAAAACAAACTAGTTGGTGAATTAATGTCTGCTCAAAATTCCTGCATTGACCAATTAACTTATTGGTATATAGATTATAATACCTGAAAATTATCAAAATCGCGTGAAGGGATCTTGTCATCGAACTTCCTCATGTCTTCCCAGGGACCATCGCCGACTCCAACAAGAATAATCGAGAGTGGATAGAAACTGCTCACATAAGTTTTCAATTGCATTGATTACTTAAAACTCTTGCATTGCATAGATAATACATAAAACAAAGGAAATGACAACTTCCAGGTTCTACCTTGCATCTGCAATTGATTTGATCGTCTTCTCCTCCTGTGGACTCAATTCGTTGTTGCTAGTATTGATACTTCTCGTGACCTTTACAATTAAGAAACTCGTACTTAGTCGAGGGAGAGGGCGAGGAAGAGAGAGAGAGAGAGAGAGAGAGAGAGAGAGAGAGAGAGAGAGAGAGAGAGCATCAGATATAAACCTGGCCATCTGCAATGATAACTAAGACATGGTATTGCCCCCCACTTTTCTCCACAATATCCATTGCAGCTTCAATTACAGGTCCATACGAAGTTGGCCCTTAAACACAAAATATGTGCATAAATCTCTGACTCCAATGATATTCTAAATTATAACACAAAAAAATAAGATTGCACCAACCCGAAAGTAGCAACTTTGGAACTATTCTTTTGTAGCAGGCCAAAACTTCCTCGAAACCATGGCAGGGCGAATGATCGGTGTGAAAGCTGAACACCCCTTCATCATGAGTGGTAGCTAGAAAATAATTGGGAGGGAGGCAAAGTCAGTCCAGTGATAAAAAACATGAAACGAAAGAAAATAGTCCAGAGCTTCAAATCAGAGGCCCCTACCATCACCAAAGCCGAAACAAGGAATTAGGTTGTCTTCATCAAATGGAGCTAGAGTTTTTCCGACAATGGAGATTGCTTTCTCGTATGGATTAGGTTCATCGCCAATGGCGTGCAGGCTCCTGTTTCTGAATGAAGCTTTCCCTGCAGTATCAACAACAACAACAAATCATCAGCTTCAAAGATGTCCATATACAAAATACATGATGCATGAAAGTGTACGTATATGAAGGGCATTGCAGTTTTAGTTTTCGTCCGTGAACCTGTCCATTCGTTGCTCTTGGTGAAGTCGATTCCGACAATGAGATTAGATGACTCTAAACCTTCCTTTCTCAAGGCATCTGTAACCTGCAAAATGAATCGATTGTATTTATTTTTTACAATGTTAAAGATGTTCATATTTTATTTTTTTCAGTTGTTACACATCATACAACGAGGGAGAGAGACGCATCGTCGTATTCACAAAGATAAGCATGAGCGATTTTTAAGTGTTCCGGAAACACGAGGAGGTACACCACATGTCGTGATCATGATACAGGTGGAGGAACACTGGAAAAATATACTCTCAGCCTCTTATATCATAATACGTGATGTACCGACTTGTGTTCCAGCAGTACGCTAAAAATATCTAAGCAGTAAGGTTGTGGGACCACCTCTCCGAACTTTACTATCTAGAGCCCAAGGACCAGAAAATCCGAGCCCATAATTTGTGAGAAAGAGAGATCGGAGCCTTTGGTTTGTGTGAGGTGGACAAGCTAAATGAATTAATGACGACTGTCAAATAAAATTTGAATGGTCCAAATTATCTGATCCTTGGACTTCGAATAGTGAGATCTGAAGTGAATCTCTGTCCCCACTGCCTTTGCTTGTAGTCAATGTGCTGACATTGCCCATTGGCTAAGCTAAAGAAATCCAATATGCCATTGTGTGCCTTAAAAATAAGATTCTTGATTCTTCAAGGAGACGCGTTCACACGTCACCGATGCAAAGAAAGAAAGATGCGTGCAACATGCATGATTAATAATTGACATGGTGATAGCTGCTTGGGCCATGATTAATTAAATAAATTGAAATTAACCACTCAATTAAAAATAAAATCATATATTTTTTGTGATGATTTAGAATTGGATAGGACTAAGAGCAATAAGTTTGGAATACAACTCAAAGCACTATCCCAACTTCCAACTTGTTTGGATACAATTGAAAGACTCTCCAAGTCAAACACTATTATGGACGACTGACAGCGACTCCACTAAATGAGTGGATATCCATTTGGAATTTTTTACTGGTACTAAAATATCAAATCCGGATTTTCGTCCCATCTTTGAAAAATTTGTAAATTATGTCCGTTTATTGTACATAATATGATCAAAAATTATTTTAAATATTTTTATTTAAAAATACAAATAAACAGTATTTAATAAAAACTGACTGAATACGAATCCTCACGACCGAATCCTTTTGATAAAATATCGTGCTGTTATCAATTTACGAGTTTAATTAAGTTGACGGGATGAAAGTTACGAACGGAATTCCCTCCGGATCCCTTTTATCTCGATCCTCCAGATGCATCAATCTGGTCCGTTCAACCTAAAATCGACCAGCCTGAAGACGATCAGACGACCTTGACGCCATCCAAATGAGAAGAAGTTGCGATGGCAGTGGCAGCCTTGGATCCTCCGCCTCGAGACGGCGGGGCGGTTGAGAAAGGGCGAATGTCAGAGGAGACGACGGCGTTTGTAGTCACGATTGACGAAGTAGAACCCCAAAGAAGAATTGAAAAAGAAGCAGCAGAATCGCCGTGAAGAAAGAAGAAGAAAATTTGAAGAAGCAGCAGCAATCGTGTAAGGGGAGGATCCGGAAGATCTGAACCAAAGGAATCTGAAGAGGATCCTATCCCAAAAGTTAGGACCAATAATTAAGGGAGTGTGCAGTCCACGCATAGTTAGGACCAATAATTAAAGGAGTGACGCATCCCATTTTAAAAATATGTCTGAAATGTAAAATAAGATGTGTGGATATCACACCACAAATTAAAAGTTTAAGAGCAATAGGTCCTACTCTTTAATTAATGAAATAAAAAATAACATAATTATTTTAGTAGGGCCCTTGTGGTTAAGTATGTTTAAAGCAAGGGAGATGGATTGTCTGCCCTTCCATTTCACATTTTCTTCTGTTTGTGCGGTCACGGTTAAGTCACGTTAACATTTTATATTGATTTTTTAATAGAGATAATAAGATCAAAAGTAATAAGAATATAAAATATTAATGTGACTTAACCGCGACCGTACATATAGAAGAGGATGGAAAGTGAGGAGGCAAACAATCCATCTCCTAAAGCAAGTGTACCAATATAATATCAACAAAAAAAAGGGCACACTTCGTGCTCATCCAATAACAAATTTCCCAAAAGCCATTATGAGATGAGAAACGTTCAATAATGATGTCATGTCTTTGAGATCATCGACTGGTTTTGGACCTTAAGTCATTTGAATCGGTCCAGATCCAACTCCAACGACAGTAAATGGGTGTTGAAAAGTGGAGCTAACCAATTAGTTTTCAGCCTAGTGGTAGGTAGTGGTACTTGCACTCTTAAAATTATCTTTCCCTAAGGATCCTAAGGATCTCGCAATCATGTTCGTTTATTTTATATCGTACGGTTAATTTTCGTTAGGTACTATTTATATTTGAATTTTAAATTTTAAATTTTAAATAATTTTTAACTACACACGATATACAATGAATGGATAGGATTGTGAGATCCCTTAAGAATGAATCCGGCGAGAATCCTGATTCGTCGTGTAAATTGGTCTCGAGCCCTCATTGGAAGTCAATTAATCAGAAAATAGGTTTAAAGCAGTTGGTTAAAGCAGTGTGTATCTTTTTTTTACAATCAAATTTGAATATTTTACATAAATTAGAGTAATTTAAAATATGAGAATGGTTTCCTATACCTCTAATCGTATATTTCAAAGTTTGATAACAAATTGAGGAGAAAGAATAAAAAATGGTTAATTTTGATTTAGAGGAGGTTTTTTTTCTAAAAAAAAAAAAAGAAAAAAAAAAGAAGACTTATTGGTGCCACAGTTTATCTTTTGAGAGGTGAGAAGACGCATAGAGTTATTTAAATATTCCTCTAACTACCATCGTATGATATGAATCGAACTTATAACGTCCAACGTTTAATGCAAACTTGAAATTAGTTCTTAACCACTAACCCCATTCGTGTTGGTTCTGACTTAGAGGCTTACATTGTCATTGTATGTTTCATGTTGAAAAGTCAATAGGTTACTTTTAGAACAAACCAAAGATTTTTGGTCAATTACCAATTACCAAGGATGGTTAGAGGAGAAGAAGACCAAAAACAAAATTCTATCCAAAACAAAACCTTGGACAGTTAAAGGAGAGAAGAAACAATCCTCTGATTATAACAGATACTCCCTAAACTTTAGGTGTTGAAATTAATGATTAATTTTCATACACTTCAATAAAAAGGAAAATTTTCATATGCTCTCTGCTTAATTTCAGACAAAATTATTAGAGAGAGAGAGACAGACAGACCTGTTCAATGGATGTGAAGTTATCAGGAATGTAAGCGTACTTCTCCTTCTTCTGGGTGGAGAGCTTCTTCTCTGTACCGCTCTTTGCTTTGCTTCCACTTGTATCATTTGTGCTCGGTTTTCTGAACATCGTTGGATCATATGACGGCGTTTTGCCAGTTACGCTGCGGTTGCTGCCGGCGGTGCTACCGGAGATACTTCTTGAAACTCCACGGCTGTTGTTCTGCTTGTTTTTGAAAAATGAGAAGAGGCTGCCCATAGCAACATCTACTCTTAATTTGTTCTTCAACGCAAGGCCAGTAAATATAGTGGAAAACAAAGGGCAAAAGAGATATTTAAGTAGAGAGTAGTGAGAGCTATGCACTGTGCTTTCGATTCAGAAGGAAAAAAAGGAAGAACTTACGGGAGTTGCAGGGAAGGGAGGTTAGGAATATATGCTTTGTTTTTTGTTGCTGCCTATGAGAGACTAAGGAAGCAGAAGACTTTATGAGGAGGAATAAAAGAGTTTGCTTGTAACAGAACGTTAGGTGACCATTACGCTTCAACATGCGTTTTTTTCCAGGAGTAATCAATGGGCCATTCACCCGTTTGGAGAAGTTTTTAAAATATCTGAAAATGTTTTTGGGTTTTTATCTTAAATGGTCTCTGAAATTGATCAACCTAATCAAGATGATCCGTAAAATTAAAAATCCATCAATGTAGTTCCTGAAATTTGGTGTCGTAAATCAATGTAGTCCTTCTGTCACAACTCTATTAAAAATTCTGTTATGTGCTGATGTAACATATAATTGGACTCTACAATATAATAAAATATTACCATGTGATTAAAAGTATTTAAATAATAATTAAAAAACTATTTTATATAATTAAAAACAAAACATAAAAAGAGAAAAAGAAGAAGAAGATGATGAACAGTCATCTTCTTCTCCTCCTACCCAGCGACCGATTCCATCGTCCCCGGACCGACCGCCTGCAAGTCCCCGGACCCTGAAACACTCTGCCGTTCCTCCCGACCACCTCGTTCTTCGAATATCCCGACATGTTCAGGAACTCTTTGCTCGCGAACACGATTGAGTGCCCGGAAATCCAAGGGTCAGTGATCGTGAAGTTGTCGGGCAATTCCCCCAGAGCGAGTAGCAGCTGATGAACGACTGCTAGATTAAACCCAGCTCCGATTCCATCGTCCCTGTTCTCCAATCACTTCCACAAAACCTTCGCCGCTCTGTGTTCGATCAAGTCCCAATCCCATGTGGGCACCCGTAAAGTTAAAAAATTGGAGAAAACCTAGTTGAGAAAACGAGCAGAGCACGCAGAAATTCAAGGAATTTTATCAATTGGCGTCGCCCATTGATTACTGGGTGAGTTTTGTGACATATGAAAGTCAGCAGCTTTGATGAACATTTCTTGTGAGAAAGTCAGCTTATAGTGAAAGGGAACCCATTAGGATTTTCAAATTCGAAAATATCTGGTGCAGGTTGTTGTGTTTTCGAATAAACAATAATTGCTGAGAAATACCCATCAATCGTTTTTGGTTTAATTGGTGCGAAAAATAAATAAATCTGAATTTCCCTTTTTTTTTCTGAAGCAAGGCTGTGCAAACTAGTATAGTCTACGAGTTTTGGTTTTGTAAGCTTTCAATGAAGTTGCTCCATGTATAGAGCACTACGAGTTGAAGGATCTGGGCAGCAGGTAGACATGGGGAGAATGGGGAGGAGAATGGTGGGTCGCTGGGTAGGAGGAGAAGAAGATGATGAACAGTCATCTTCTTCATCTTTTTCTTTTTCTTTTTTTTGTTTTTAATTATATAAAATAGTTTTTTTAATTATTATTTAAATACTTTTAATCCATATGGCAATATTTTATTATATTGTAGAACCCAATTATGTGCCGTTTCAGCACATAACAGAATTTTTAATGGAGTTGTGACGGAATGACTACATTCATTTGCAACACCAAATTTCAAGGACTACATTGATGAATTTTCAATTTGAGGAACCATCTTGATTGGGTGGGTCAATTTCAGGGATCATTTGTGATAAAAACTCAATATTTTTTGTGAAATAAGCACCAAATATATGCTTATTGGAATAAGCACTTAAGGTGCTTTTCCGGAATTCAATTAGGATTTTATTAAAGATTGGTCTTCAAAATATTTTCATCAAAAGTGTTTTCGGTGATTTTTAGAGCATTATCAAACTAGTCCTAGGTAATTTAGAAACTATGATACTTTTGACATGATGATGAGATATTATTTTACTGTATAAAATCATATTTGAAGATTTTTTTGTATGAAATTTCTTAGTGTTTGTTTAATCATCTATATGAAAAGAAAAGAAAAAAAAGTGACAGTCAAAAGAATATTTTTACCATAATTGTCTATTTTTTTAAATGTAAATGATTAAATGATCTCAAAATTAAATGAATTTTCTAGAAATGATATTTAGATGATGATAAAAAACAACAATGTGAATTATAATATTTGAAAAGTAAAATGAGGTCATGTTGTTATAAAATGAGAAATAACTCCTTACGTACAAAGAAGATTAAATTTTCTACGTCCATTTGTATCTTTGTGACCGCTATTATTGATTGACACATGTTAATAAATTTAACTATTTTTAATTTTGTTATCATAAACTTAACTCATGTCAATCAATGATAAAAGCCGCACAAAAAATAATTTTTTAACTTTGTTATCATAAACTCAACACACGTTAATCAATAATAAAGGTCACACACAAAATAGAGAAATTTTTCATTGTGACCGGAACATGGGTGGTACACAACGTGTTTTTATATAAGTGGTGGAAAATTATATTTTTTAAGTTATTAACTTTTTAACACACATATCACATCATTTATATAGTAATACGTGATGTACCACCTCGTGTTCCAATCACATTAAAAAATCTCTTCACAAAATAAGTGCATAAGATTTTGAACTCCGTGCAAAGAGCCAAGTAGTTTTCAATAATTTATAAAAAGACCTTAATTTTTTTGGTCAATAAATAGACCTCGTTAAATGAATGAAAATATAACCGTTACTAATAAGCATATTGTTTGCTTCGATGCTTTAACAGAACATTTTGCCTTTTAATATTATATTCATAATTCAAATACTTTTGGGAAGTTTCAATCAGTTTCTCTTACAATATTCTCCTTAATTGGTCATATAAAAATCCCCATTAAAAATGAAGTTAAAGAAATGTGTCGCACAATATCCTATCCATTGTTGTAGTGGAATCGCAACGTTCCTAAAAGTACAATCTCAAACCTTCTAAACTATTTTATTTTTGAATTTTTTTGTTTTCCTTTGTTAATGAGAACGAGGAATTTGAAGTTGAGATTCTTATGGTTTTGTTCTTGAAATATAAAAAAGTATATGAGAGAAATAAGCAAAGAAGAATGAACGAGAACAATATATTGAAAGTGTAGATAATTTTAAATAATTTTGATTTTTTCATACGTTTATTTTATTGTATACCTCGCCCACCAACCTTCTTAAGGTATCCAACGTTATTCATTATATTTAACTCCTAAGTGTGTGTCTTACTTAATGAATATATGATGCAACATAAACTTGATGGAACTTGATATAAAAAAAAAAATCCTTGGTTATTTAAGCACACACTTTATAATCTATGATGTAAAACAAATTTTCTCTTATCAAGATCATAAGGGTGCGTTTGTTGTACCGGATTATATTGGACTGAACTAGTTTCAGGAACCTAAGATGGACTGACTTAAAATAAATTAAGCTGGACTGACTTAATAAAGTGTTTGTTATAATGTTGTACTAAAAAACAAGATAATAAAAATTAATTCTCTTTTTTTTTCTTTTCTTTTTTTGCTAGAACTCTTTATCTCTCTCATAAGCTCTCCATCTTTTAATCCTCTTTTCCCGTCCAACTTCCCTCTCTCTTGATGCCAACAAGCTCCTCCTTGGAAACTCCAAGGGAACTGAAAAACTTTGGCTTTGGCAAAAGGGTTCTCTTTGAAAACGCCAACAGAACTCTCAGGTACGACCTGACGAGCCTTTCAGGTGCTAAACTTGCAACTTTTATGTACAACCACATGAGTTTATGAGGTAATCGACAATGAAATTGTGTTGGTTTTCTTGGATTTTTGAGGTGATGGGTTGGTAAAGCAACTAGATTTGAAGAGAAAAATGTGAGGGTGCGTTTGTTTGGCTTTATTAGCCTTCACTGGACTAGACTGGACTACTTATTAGTGCAGTCATGTGTTTGTTACATAGTGGGACTAAGTTTAATGGGATTGAAGGGGACTCGCGTTCACTAACTCTCTCACTAAAGGGTCTTAGCGAGACCCCCCAAATACCATAGGACTGCTAAGACCCTCGCTGCATTCTTCTTCTTCGCGTCGCGTCTTTCTCTGCTTTCTTCTTCGTGTCGCATCCTACACTCACCAAACTATGGCAAGATCATACTGCAGGTCCAAACCACCACCAATCTCTCTCTCTCCACCCTAAGCCCAGAATCACGAATGAGACCTCAGATTCGACCTTTAATTAGAGAACCCACGAGCTCCATTTCCAATTCTAGAGAACTCCGTCGATTTAAGGTTTTCAGATCGAATTTCTGGTCTTGCATATACAAGTGAGCTTGAATGATTTAATTTTTCTGGGATTTAATTTCCTTATGAAGGATTATAACTATGGAGGGTTTGCAGAAGTTGATTGGGTTCTAGGTTGGGTGCTTTGCGTTCTTCCTCTCTTTTTTTTTTTTTTTTTTACTTTATTTGTTTTGTTCTTTAAAGTTTTGGAACATTTGATGGATTCTGTGAATTCGTTGCTTTTGGTTTGTGAAGGGAGGCTGGATTTGTGAGTTTTTTGGGATACCATTTCATTCTGATCAAATTGAACGATTTTTGGATTTTACAAATGGACTGGTTGATCAAATTTTGAATGATTTCAATTAGTTCTAATTTTTCTAGGATACCAAATTGAACGATTTCTGATTTCTTTGGAATTTGGGTTAAGCATTTGTTATTGGAAGTTCTGCAATTTCCAAGGTGCAGAAGAGCACCAACAATTTGCGAAGAAGATGCCATTTTTTACATATTGATATTTTTAAAAGAAAATAAATTAAAATATAATAATAATAATTTATTGTTAGTCCAACTTCTTAATCTGACACTGCACCAAACGTTTCACTAACTTAGTTCAGATTAGTCTAGTTTAAGCCAGTCCAGCTTAGTCCTTGAAGCTAGTCCAGTCCAAGATACTCGGACCACTTAACGAAATCTAAACCATGATACGATTCCTGACCACTCAACGAAATCGCGGAGTATAATGGATTTCGAACCTTTCAACGGAATCCGAGTGGATACAATTCTGGACCACTCAACGGAATGGCGGAGTACAATGCATATCAAACCACTCAACGAATTCCAAGTTGGATACGATTCCGGCCCACTCAACGAAATCCAGACAGATACGCAATTCCGGGTCACTCAATGGAACCGAGCGGAGGGCCAAAGAACATATCAACGGCTAGAAGAAACAGAACATAAATCAAGTGCTCGATTTACAAAGGCTCAACAAAATGAAACAAAGCACAAGTATTAAACTAGAACGGTCAACAAATCGAGAAATGAAATAATGAATTGGGATATGAAACAAGTTTCAAAGCAACGAACCCCATGGCTATGGGTTAACGGTCCACTACTAGCCTTCACATTTCATCACATCAAGCCAATCATACAAATCAAACGACATTTCACAAACATTTTCAATGCACAAATCAAAACATACGTAATAAACAAGTATAATATAATACGATGCCACTAGTACGCGAATCGAGACACACGTCAACCGAGAAGACACGTCATCACGATGAGCCCATCAAGCTCCTTGAAGTCTCAACCGCACCCTAAGACAACCATCACGCTAGAAGAACTCGGGCTAGTTGACTAAAAAACCAACCGTTGATTAAGATCGAGAGTAGGGTCCACAACCCTAGAAATCTAAACTGGAAGATCTGCCTATCAGATTTCTGATCCGTAACTTTCCAAGTCCACATTATGCTTCTAGAATAACATACTATAATTTCATTACGATCCAACGGTCGGATCTTCGCCAATCACCAAATCAAGAGGCGGTCAACAATTAGTTTTACAAACTTAAAAATCCAATTCGGGAATATCCATATGTCGGATTCCTGATCCTTCAGTTTCTAACATCCTCAAATATTACATTTTATAATGTATTAAAATTTGGTGACGATCCAACGATCGGATCGTCGATTCATATATTGATCAAGTAATATATCATAGTGAAATTAGGTTCAAACGATCAAACCACGTCATACAAATATCAAATAAAAAATCAGGGCATCTAATTGAACTTAGAAAGACAACGTCGACCGACTGGCCACGCGCTGCCGCGGCTGGTGGTTGACCGCCCCAACTTGCCGAAAAATTCAGCTATTTCCAAAAATTACCAAATTTTACATAAATGTAGATCTCAATAAGTTGAGCAAGTTTCATACATGTGACCAAGGCCAATTTTGCCTGGAAAAGCCTCAAATCACCACAAACCTGCCGGAATCCTAGAAATGATGAGCTTCGATTCTTCCTCCTCGTTGTTCCGCCGCCCCTACAACTGATTGAGCTTTGTTCCAGGGCTCAAGGGAAGTCCAATAGTGGTGGAGATCGAATGAAATCATTTCAACAATGGCGGATTGAAGACAAAGAACCCTCACACCCACCAGTGTAGGTTTTCACCAAATTCAAACCAATTTTCAACAATTTTGAGATGTAATGGGTAGAGGGAAGGCTAGGGAGTTGTTTCCAAGTGATGGATGGCCGTGATTCGCCGTGACACGTTGTGTATGGCGTCGGAAAGAATGCACCTCCGCCAGGTCGGGTCGGGTAACACACCCGTTCCCCACCTTTTTTTCCTTCTTTCCTTTCCCTCATGTCTCATTTCTTATTGGTCCCTTCTCTTTCCCTATTTCCTCATTGGCCGACTTCCCTCCCCTCTTCTTCTTTTCTCTCATCTCCTTTTCATCTTAACCGTCTATCTCTCTCTCTCTTCTCTTCTTCCTTTTCGATCCCAGCCACACACGTGGCTCCATCCTAAAGGTCCCTGCTCCAGATTTTGTTGGAGCATTCTAGAAATAGAGGGCCAAATTTACTAAATTGCCCCCGACTTTAAACGTTAATAACTCATTTGTTATTACTCCGTTTCACGAACGGTCTGTGCCTACACGTTCGTGAGATCGAGCTCTATTCAAAAATATAAATTGTGACCTCGAACGGTCTACAAATTTTAAATAATTAATTTCCAAACTTCAAACTTTGTAACTAGTTTAATTAAAATCTAAATTCAAATAAATTAATATAAATTCTTGAAAAAAATATAAAATCTCAATAATACAAATACGTAGATTATAACAGTGAAATCCAGGAACAGGATTTCACAGTGCAAACGATGGTGAAACGGTCTTAGCAATCCTTCTACTTTTCGAGGGGTGTCGCTAAGACCACCTAATGAAGCGTTTAATCAAGTCTGACTTAATCTCATAAGATCAGTTTTTGCTTGCACCAAATGCGAACTAGTAACCGTAGCTAAGCCATTCCAATCTAGTGAAGGCAAACAAATGCACCGCTAAAGGATATATGTAGTTTTAGATATTTCTCTTCAAAATAAACAAAATAGAGCCTCTTATTCTTGTCTTAATCAGAAAAATAGTGATGTTATGCCCACCTCTCAATCTTATTTTCTCACCCACATTTTAATGATAAATTTATCCTCCTATAAAAATACTAGGGGGGTTCGACTTCATTCTGTTTAGTTTTTTACCGAAATCGAAAACCGAACCGAAGTTTTGGTTTAGTTCGATTTTTTTTTGGTTTAGTTTCGGTTCGATTATTTTCGGTTTGGTTCAATTTTTATTTTTATTTCTATGAAACTTTAAAATGACAGCTATTGACGACAATCAGATATGGAACACAAGACACTGCCTTAATGAAAAACTTAACAGTTACTTAGTTAGTAATTACCATCAGTGTTAATTTTGAGCTTTTTGGGTCACAAATTGCTTGTTACTTTTGTAGTTTGGTACAATTTTTTTTTTCTTTTCAACTTCCTCACTTTTTTTAAGTACACCATTGACGGCAATTGCAATGGAGTTGTTCACTCAATTGCAATGGAGGAGATCACTGAGCCATAACCGTCCAAATCTCCAAGTATAAAAAATATACAAGAATAAATCCAAGAAAACATGCATATAAATAAAGCTTCTCGCAAATGAATACACTACAAAGAAAACTTGAATTATGTACACTAAAGTTTTTTGTCTGGGATTTCTATTTGGCTTGAAGTTTTCAACATATTTGGGCCTAAAATTATATTAATGATTGATTTAAAATTGGGTTTAGAAAATAAATATTCAATATAAATAAATAAAAGTAATTATATTTAATTTGGTTTGGTTTGGTTTCCGAACTACTAAAACTGAAACCAAACCAAATCATTTCAGTTCGATTTAGTTTTGTTTAATTCAGTTCGATTTTTTAGTTTCGGTTCAATGTTTGGGATTGGTTTTTTCAGTTTTCGAATTTTTTTAACCCCCCTGAAAATTACCACTAAGGACGTATATATTAACCACTTATATTTTGCGAGTTATATATTTAAGAAAGCAAAAATATCAAACATAAAAAGGAAAAACCAATAACAAAAACCCCATCCCACAACGAGAAGTCCACCCACATGCGTCCCTCGGGGCAGAGCCAGATCGACGATGTGAAACTCATCGCTTCATTTCTCTCCCTCTCTTCATCGCCTCCTCTTTCTTCCTCTCTTAATCTCCTCTCTTTTCTCTTTTTCTCTCTCTCAGTCTCCATTTTCCTCGTAAATATGTGCCTTTTAGGTCTGCATTCGGTGGTCTTAGCCTCTTAGGGATGTGGTTCTGCTACTGGGGTTTCTGGGTGGGTTGTAGGTTGGAGAGGGCCTGGGATTCCAGAAGGTGGTCCTAGGACTATGGTTTTTTTTGGGATAAGGGAGGGGGTGTTGTGGGTAGGTTTTTTTTTGTCAAACGATAGATTTTGTTAGATTAACCGCCTATAAAATTCGAACCCACGCTATTATGCAAGAGTTGAACTTCTTTCTACATTTAAAAAATGGTCCTGGGACCTAAGGTTTTTGGGAGAAGGGGGTCTTGTGGGTTGGTGGCCTCGGATGGGTTCTCTAATAAAATAAATCCACTTTTAATATTTTTATATATATTCCAATATTTAGAAAATAGCTGAATTTGTCGAAGGATATTTTAGTAATATTCTGAGTGGAAAAACAGTATTTTTATGTTTTAACTTTATATGTGAGGTGAGTATAACGTGAGTGAAAAAATAGAGTGGTTCGATGGGTCTAGCAGCAGTAAGAAAATTACTAAGTACGCAATGAGTTTTGTAATCTCATTCATAAAACACTAGCCTTCACGCGTGCATGAAGGTATTTTTTGAATCATGGTGTGCTATTTGTGACTTATATATTTTAAATGTATTTATATGCATAAATTGACAAAAGGAAAGTCAAATATTTGAAGTAAATGAATAATTTTAGATCATGCTAGAAGATATCTCTTATAAATCAATTAAAGCAGCTGAATTTACATAATAAAATCGGTCTCTATAGAATTTACATTAAGAATAGAGAAAATAATATTTAATAAACAATTGATTGAATCATATTATTGCTAGCCTATTGTGAGGCTAGACCCACCCCTCCCCCTTAGTGTAGATAATATCGTTTATTTAAAAAAAAATCATTTGACAATTAATTTAATCACATTATTATCCGTGTGCGAAAGACATTTTTTATAACCGGCATTACATACCTTTTAAGATGTTTTAAACGTGTTTAAAATAGAGAAAATGATATTTAATAAATAACTGATTGAATCACATTATTGCTAGCTTATTGTGAGGCTAAGCCCACCCCTTCCCCTTAGTGTAGATAATATCATTTATTGAAAAAAAAAAAATTATTTGATAACTTATTTAATCACATTGTTATCCGCGTGTGAAAAACTTTTTTCATAACCGGTATTACACGCCTCTTAAGATGTTTTGAACGTGTTTAAAAATAAAGAAATTGAATCACATTATTGCTAGCTTTTTGTGAGATACTAATTAAAAAAAAACACCAAAAAGTAAATTATTAAAGAAATACTATTAAAATGACAAAAATGCCCCTACCTTATTTGATGTATTATTTTGGAATGCCTTTGAAGTTTTTTGTTTTGGGGGCATTTTTGTACAAATCTTTTTGTTGCAACATGGTGACACCAAATCACTATTCACCTTTTCCATTCTCTTTATATATAACTAGCCTTCATGCACGCGCTCACGCGTGTGCATAAAACATTTTTTGAATCACGGCGTGCTACGATGAAGTTACACGTTAAAAAAAACTGTACAAAAAGAATTAATTACGCGTTATACGCGTGCAAAATATCTTTTTTATAACCGGTATTACACGCATTTTAAGATATTTTGAATGTGTTTAAAAATAGAAAAAAAAAATTTAATAAACAACTGATTAAATCATATTATTGCTAGCCCATTGTGAGGTACTAATTATTATAAAAAAAAACATGGTGTGCTACGATGGATTTACACGTTTTAAATGTTTTTATATTAAAAAAAATATACAAAAAGAATTAATTATGCGTTATGCGCGTGCGAATGACTTTTTTTTATAACCGGTACTTCACGCTTCTTAAGATATTTTGAACGTGTTTAAAAATAAAGAAAATAATATTTAATAAACAACTGATTGAATCACAGTATTGCTAATCCATTGTGAGGTACTAATTATAAAATAAAAAAAATAAAAAAAAACTATACAGGAAAAAGTTAAATATTAAACTGTTGAACACTGTACATTAAATAGTAAAGTATTAAAACACTGTTTATTACAGTATTGACAAAAGAAAAGTCAAATATTTGAAGTAAATGAATAATTTTAGATCATGCTATAAGTAACATCTCATAAACCAATTAAAGCAGCTGAATTCACATAATAAAATCAGTCTTTATAGAATTTACATTAAGAATAGAGAAAATAATATTTAATAAACAATTAATTGAATCACATTATTGTTAGCCATCTTGAGGCCAAGCTAACATTCTTTGCTTTAGTGTAGATAATATCGTGTGTTTAAAAAAAAAATCATTTGACAATTAATTTAATCACATTATTATCCGCGTGCGAAAGACCCTTTTTATAACTGGCATTACACGCTTCTTACGATGTTTTGAACGTGTTTAAAATTAGAGAAAATAATATTTAATAAACAACTGATCGAATCACATTATTGCTAGCTCATTGTGAGGCTAAGCCTACCCTCTCCCCTTAGTGTAGATAATATCGTTTGTTACATATAAAAAAAACAATAATTTGACAACTTATTTAATCACACTATTATCCGCGTGTGAAATACTTTTTTTATATCATGTGGGCATCATCAATTTTGCCATTTATTTATTATTTTCTCTCTTTCCTTTCATTTTTTATTCTTTTCTCTGATGAACAGTGGAATTTGGGGTCACGACAAAATTTTTGGTGTCATAGGCTTCGACAAAAATAAGTGGACCAAAATGCCCCTTAGCAAAAAAAAATTCAAAACTTGCCCAAAATCATATTTCAAATTATGCAAAAATAAATTGGTTATCTAGCCATAAAAAAACTGTGCTGCACTGTTACCTTTTCCGTTGGCTTTCTATATAAGATAGATGAAAGTCCACATTGAAAAATGTCCAATCAAATCTCTAAAACCTAGGATGCATTACAAACATTATGACTTTGATATTTCTCTCATCAAAATCATACAAGATACAAAAATATAACCATCACATGGAGATGCTTTGGGAATTTTTTTCTGTTTGCCCTGCTACATTTTTTTTTTAACAAACAATATTGTTATATTAAAGGGGTGTGAGAGTAGATTAAGCTTTAGAATGAGCTAACAATAATGTTGTTCAAATTTGCCTTTGGTGAGAATTGAACCTAAAACCTTTTATTTACAAGTGAAGATGAATACCACTAAATTGTAATACTAAGTGGCACTTAGATGTCAAAATTAATGGAGTTTGTGGACGTGGAAAGTAACTAGTAACATTTTTTTCAACAATAGTTTGTCGTAGTAATAAGTTGTTTTGTTTCTTCTTTGTCCAAATTTGTTCAATCTGAGTTTAGAATAAAAGTTTTTAACCGCTCGAGTTACAAGTTATTGACGTGCTTGGTGAAAAAGAAATGAAAATGGGAAGGTCACGTGCTAGTGCACGTGCCAGGCCGAGACAAGAGCGAGATAGAACGAAATCTCAATCGTCACTTTGGTCTCCATAATTACAGTCCACCGAGGCCAAAAACGCGCACACAGAAAGAAAGTGGGAAACCCCGAAACTCCCAAACCCTCTCTTCGCGCCTTAACCTCCTTCTCTCTCAATCCAATCCAAACCATTTCCTGAACAATTGAGCCGTTTGAGAGCAAAGGGAGGAGGAGGAGGAGGAGGAGGAGGGCGGAGATACTGATCCACCATGATGCAGCAGCATCAACCTCCGCCAGTCCCACTGCAATCGCAGACCGCCGGAACCCCAGGCGGAGTGCAGGTCCGCTGCGCCGGCTGCGCCAAGATCCTGACTTTGGATGCGGGGGTCACCGAATTCGCCTGCGACGACTGCCAATTGCCCCAGATGCTGCCGCCCGAGCTCATGACCCGAGCCCAGGCCCATTCCCAGGCCCGCACTCCGCCTCCACTGCCGCCTCCGCCGCCCCATGTTGCGCCTCACGGCGTTGATCCCTCGAAGATCCAGATCCCCTGCGCCAACTGCAAGGCCATCCTCAACGTGCCTCATGGCCTCGCGAGGTTCCGGTGCCCTCAGTGCCAAGTTGACCTCGCCGTCGATGTGTCAAAGCTCCAGCAGTTCTTCCCGCCCCGTCTGCCCCTGCCGCCTCCGCCTGAGGAGGTCAATGAGGTAATTGTTTGGTTGCTGAGAGTTTTCGGGAATGTGGAAGTATGAATTTGAGATGTGTTAATGCTAATACTATGAGTGCTAGAAATACTTTGCTTTGTTACATTACTCCTTTATAGATATGGTTTCTTGATAGTTATAACTAGTAAAAGGCTTAGGACTTAGGAGCGAATACTGTGAATTATTTTTGCGAGAGACTCCGACCAATGTATGTTAGAAAGTTTCACTTTTGTGTGCTTCCATTACTTCCCTCGATGATGATTTCGGTTTCTACCTAGTATTTATTGGAGGTTTCAACTAGGGGACTTGTATTTGGGGACGGTGTTCTTTGTTGTTATACTTTGATTCCGGTTTCGAAGTGACTGGCTGATGGATCACTAACAATAGTTAACTGTCCACGTATGTGCTCAAAACCTCCACCTTTCCTGCATGTTTGGTTACCGTTGGAGTGTAAAGTAATCTAATTGCACAAAAGGGAAACTTATTGGGTGGGATAGGGGGGATAAACTTCTACCAGGTCACTTAAATTAAAGAACACCATTTCAGGTCAGAAACTGCAGCATTCAAACTTGCAAAGCCACTTAGTACTACGGTCTAATGGTATTCCTCTTCAATGTTAAGGGAGAGGTCTTAGGTTTTATTCTCACCAAAGGCGAATTTAAACCACATTACTGTTAGCCCTTAGTGTAGATAATATCGTTTGTTAAAAAAAAAAAAAAAACTTGCAAAGCCTAGGGACTCAAATATTAAATCTTTGAATTTCTATTAAAGTTATCCAGTAAAGTATAACTTGTTTACAGAACTAAGCAAAGCTTAATTATAATCACCAAAAGCTGCATATCTTTTGGACCGATTATGATTTATATAGGATCACGACTGTAGCATTATGATGCTGCACTCCTTGGTGTCCATTTATGAAATTTTCTGTCAGTGAGGAGCATGTATATTAAGTCTGCAAAGCAAATTCATGCTTGGTGGTGGCTTTGGATATTCTACGACAGTTAAAAATTGGGCACTCTTGTAGAACGTTATCTTTGGAAATGCTATTGCCAGATACACGTTGGCTGATACTTTTACTGCTGCTTCTGACATGTCAGGTTGCCATCGAAGTGGAGCGAGAAGAGGATGAAGGTGGCATGGCAGGAGAAACATTTACGGACTATGTCAGTTTTTTTGTTTTTCTTCTACAAGTACTCTGTAATTTACGTTCATAACTGCTAAGGCTTCATGGTTACAAGTTCTATTTTGGAGTTTTTTTTCTCTTTGACAATGTCAGTGTCTTTACTTGTTATTTAAACCACTGGAACCGGCATCTGAGATACATTTTATGTTGCTTTTGTGTAGCGCCCTCCAAAACTATCCATTGGCCCTCCTCATCCAGATCCTGTTGTGGAAACATCGTCCTTGTCTGCTGTGCAGCCACCTGAGCCCACTTATGATCTGAAAATCAAGGATGATTTGGAAAATAAAAATGCTTTGTCATGTTTACAGATTGAGACATTGGTCTATGCTTGTCAGGTTGCCGTCCTGTTCTTGCCACTCTTTATTACTTGTCAATTGTCTGCTCCATTGTAAAGTTGCGTTTGCTTCCTTGACAGAGACACCTGCAGCATCTTCCAAGTGGTGAGCGGGCGGGATTCTTTGTTGGGGATGGAGCTGGTGTGGGGAAAGGTCGAACAATAGCAGGCTTAATATGGGAGAATTGGCACCGTGGGATGAAGAAAGCAGTGTAAGTTTTTGGTTGCAGTTTGTGGGCAGCTTTTAAGAGTCATTTGCATAAAAGGATAAAACGGTGCCCCCATGGATAAAAAAGGATGATGTGGAAAACTCCCATCAATTGGAGTTATTGCTAGTTATAATTGTAACTGTTACTGTCAATCAATTACCCATAGCCAGTTACATATGAAAATCACTTATAGAAATGTCTTTTTAATACATGGTACATGTGGGAAGTTAAAACACTAGCAGCAGAAGTAAATACACACAATGTTTTAAAAGGAGAAGGTGAAACCAAGGCATTTCATGGATAACTTAAAATTATTAATATATATAATATAATCAACGATAGAGTCGAAATCAAACATAATAGAAGAATAATCAACAATCAGATATAAAATTTCTTGCCTGTGGGCGAGAAACCCTATGTTAAAAATAAAAATAAAAACCCCAGCTGATGCCTCAGGCGCCTAGGCGTGCCTCGACCACACCTAGGCGAGTTTAAGCCTACTCCCGCTGGGCAGAGGCGTATTCCTCACCGCCCTGCCTCAAAGGCTGCCTAGGTGCGCCTCAAGGCTCGTTTTTTGAAACACTGAATACTCAATGCGGACAAAAAAATATCATATTAGGTACTGTCTGTTCAGTAACAAAAAAAAGTTCCACACTTAAAACATGACCTGTTCGTACAAAGTTTTGCTCTGTGGACTGGAGAGAAAATTCAACCGCGTGGGTTTATCAAAGAATCTCACTCGTGGGAGTTTCAGTATTTTTCTTTACGTTGATATTGTTTTAAAAGCAATCTGTAACTGCCTTTTGTTTTGTTGGATGGAATTGCAATATTGAATGTGTTCCTAGGCCGGAACTATGCTTTTTAACTTTGTTTAATGCTTTTATCCTCTCTGCGTTGATTCTAAAACAGGTGGGTTTCTGTTGGTTCAGACTTGAAGTTTGATGCAAGAAGAGACTTAGATGATGTAGGTGCAACTTGCATTGGAGGTAAATATGCTTGGTCTAGTGTTTTCTTGTTTGTGTTTATGTGTGTGCTTTTCTGAACATGCTTGGTCTAATTCTGTTTTTATATTTAGAAGTACAATTTTGTATACTGGGACGAATTGTGAAAATCATTCATATAAAATTGCATATATAAATTTCTTCCTCATCTGTGTAGTACTGGTACATGAAGTTTCTGCCCAGTGTGTTGCTGTGGTTAATGGTTTTGTTTTGTGGTGTTATAATTTGATTCAAGCTTATTGACATTTGAAAATTCTGCGAGGATGGTTTAATAGTGGAAAGAAGTTTAGAACTGCTAGGGAAAGATGGTGCTGATGCAGTTGGCCAAAGTTGTACTGGCAGCTGGCAAGTAATTGGTGATAGTAATTCTGTAGAATCCTACTGAAACTGTGCTTTAAGTCATGGATTTCCTTATTCTAGAAAAGAATATCTGATTGCTTTTATTCAAAAATTGAAGGATTGTTACCTTTTCTTCACTTATAATTGGAAACTCTGTGATTAAGCTTGCATTTGGTTGTACTTATTATATTACATTGTTTGGTAAAAGGTTGTGGCATGAGATGACATCACTTGCCAAACATAGAAAAGGATGAGAGTTAAAAAAAAATTAAATTTTCAGATAGGGTAGGGCATCAGGACTCTGATTAGATTTAGCTACAGGTTACTGATTTTTTGAATTTCATAAATCTCCAATTGGAATTAAGCCTTTCTTCCATCATGAGAGGCTCTATGCTTCTGAACAATATCACAATAGATATAATCTTGATTGCAGTACATGCCTTGAACAAGCTGCCTTATTCCAAACTTGATTCAAAGTCTGTTGGCGTCAAGGAGGGCGTTATTTTTCTGACATACAGCAGCCTTATTGCATCCTCTGAGAAAGGTCGTTCACGTATGGGGCAGCTTGTGCAGTGGTGTGGACCAGGCTTTAATGGTCTAATCATATTTGATGAGGTAGTATATTTTTGTTTTAAATGTTTTTCCAATGACTTTTAACCTATGGTTTAATTGATGGAATGAAATATTCCATGGTGTCAATATGTTCTGCTTTTCATTCTAAAGGTCAATGGCTTCATTGTAGTGCCACAAGGCCAAAAATCTGGTGCCTGAATCGGGAAGTCAGCCAACACGTACTGGTGAAGCAGTTCTTGAAATTCAGGTTTGTCCTATCAGAATTTTGAAAGCACAAATATTGCCTATTGTTTATTTTTTTTAATATTCAAGGTTTAGATCAGTAATTTCAGTTTTGGGTAATTTAATAAATAATAGGCATATTTAAGATAATTGACTTTGCAGAGTCCCCATTTTGTATTTTACTTTATAAAGTCTGATACAACTCCTCTTCTGACGCATTATGCAATTATGCCCGACTGCAATAGCAATGGTTCCTCTGTACAATGATAAATAAATTTTTGCAGTAAAAGGGCCAGAGTAGTATTAACTATTAAGTGAGTGTATTAACTCATAATGTTTTTCTTTCTATTGTCACAGGCTAAGCTTCCTGAAGCTCGTGTTATTTATTGCTCTGCAACTGGTGCATCTGAACCACGAAATTTGGGTTACATGGTACGGCTTGGTCTTTGGGGGCCTGGAACATCTTTTGCTGATTTCCGTGAATTTCTAGGTGGGTTTTTCACGGAATACCCATACATTTGTTTGTCATATTTATAAACTTTTACTCTCTTACAGAAAGTAGAATATTTTTTCTAACAGCACAGTGTGTGTAGGTGCTATTGAGAAAGGAGGTGTTGGAGCACTCGAACTTGTTGCCATGGATATGAAAGCAAGGTAACAAGGCTGAGAATAATTATGTGTAAAGTTTACAGTAGGAGCAAAGACGATGCAATAAGGATCTAAATGGGGACTCAATTTGAGGACTTACATGTCAGCTCTTAAATCATATACAGATCACAGTGTGC
Source organism: Heteromeles arbutifolia (assembly GCA_024362995.1). Lineage (NCBI taxonomy): Eukaryota > Viridiplantae > Streptophyta > Magnoliopsida > Rosales > Rosaceae > Heteromeles > Heteromeles arbutifolia. The sequence goes on along the minus strand of JANCRC010000002.1, from coordinate 8,942,776 downwards.
ATCTCATCTGTCCATATATGATACACACACACACACATATAATAACTGATATGCAAGTCCTCGATGCCCATGTCAAAATGCCATCATTTATGATCTAAAAATGTGTGTTTTGATATTTCAGGGGGATGTATGTATGTCGAACTCTTAGCTACAAAGGGGCAGAGTTTGAAGTTGTTGAAGCACCGCTAGAAGCTGAAATGATGGTTTAACATACTCATCTCTTATTTGTAACTCTGATGTTGAGGGGCATATTTTTATCTTTGATTACTTGATTTTTTAATTATAAGCAAAGATTTTTATTCTTTTATGTTACTTTGTTGTCTTTTTAGGACATGTACAAAAAAGCAGCAGAATTTTGGACAGAGCTGCGACAGGATATACTAACAGCATCTCAATTTCTCACTAATGAAAAGCCAATTTCTAGTCAAGTGTGGCGATTATATTGGGCTAGCCATCAGGTATTCAATAGTCTCTGTCCCTGGATGTTTCTTTTAAAATTTTACAGTTTTCTAAACTTTTCAAATATGTGTTCAGATTTTTTTTTAATAACTTTTTTGTTGTCCTTGGTTTTGTGCATATCTTGCAGCGTTTCTTTAGACATATGTGCATGTCAGCTAAGGTGCCGGCTGCTGTAAGACTGGCTAAGCAAGCATTGATGGATGGCAAGTGTGTGGTTATTGGCCTTCAGAGTACTGGAGAGGCGCGAACTGAGGAAGCTGTGACCAAATATGTGAGCCAATTCGTTATTTCTATTGTACTTGGTTTTTGATTTGTATGTCTTTATTTATTTTGTGTTTCCATGCTTAAGCAGGGTCTTGAACTTGATGATTTTATTTCCGGACCTCGAGAACTTTTACTGAAATTTGTTGAGGAAAATTATCCTTTGCCTGAAAAGCCTGAACCTCTTGAAGGTATGTATGTGGTTTACTATTGTTTGCAATCATTTATTTTAATGTCACTACCAATTTACTTTCTAAAGTTATATTAGGAGAAGATAATGTGAAGGAGCTGCAGCGGAAGAGGCACTCAGCGACTCCTGGTGTATCAATGAAAGGGAGAGTGAGGAAAATTGCAAAATGGAAACCTGCAAGTGATGAGGATTCTGAAAGTGAGTTTCTAGACTGGCTTATCTCTAAGACTCTAACGCTTGTATTTGGGCCCTTAATATTATTTGTTTTTGGTAACTACTTGTTCTTCAAAATAAGCCACAAGCATGTTTTGTTTGGATTCTCAGTCACCTTGAAGGAAATATTTCTATGGTTCTTATTGGTGCATCACTTTTAGCCTGTTTGCAGTATGTTTATTCAACCTCTTTTCCTTTTAGGGCACATCAATTACAACCGGTTGTATTTTATGTAGTTGAGAAATGATGCAACTACTTTAGTACCTTTTCTTGTTCTCAAGCATCGTTTGATTAATGCAGCTGATTCTGCTCAGGAATCTACTGAATCTGACGACGAGTTTCAAATATGTGAAATTTGCCAATCTGAGGAGGTAATTCCATTTGGCATGTTAAGATGGTTGCTTTTGCAATATGTTACTTATCCATTAGATACTTGCCGCAGGAAAGAAAGAAACTGCTTCATTGTTCCTGTTGTGGCCAACTGGTCCATGCTGCATGTCTTATCCCACCTGTGACAGATGAAGTATCAGTAGATTGGTCATGTCATTCATGCAAGGAAAAAACAGAGGAATTTTTGAAAAGAAGACGAGAGTATATAGCTGTACTTACGAAGATGTTAGTTTAATTTGATTCTTTTTCCTCGCAAGAGTTTCATGTTTAATAACTTATTTTTCCATGACATGTTGATATTCACTGTCTTATTGTAATTTTTTAACCACATCAATGCAATTTTCATAACCTTTTAGGTATGACGAAGCTTTGGCTCGTAAGTTAAACATATTGGAGATAGTTCGTTCTTTGGATCTTCCGAACAATCCTTTGGATGATATCATTGATCAGGTAGTGGCAATGTTCTCTCTCTCTCTCTCTCTCTCTCTCTCTCTCTCTCTCTGTCATGTAGTTTTGAAAATACTAAATCACATGTTCATTGCTAAGTTTTAAATCCACCTTCGTAGAACCTCCATGCTTGTCCTCTTTTTCCCTAAAATCCAACTGGAAAAGCTTGCCTATGATTTGTTAATTATTGTAGGCTGTTATGCCATGCTGTAGTCTAATTCTATCCTCATTTTGTGAAAGTGTTAGATTCTGAAATACTTAAGAGTTAGGTCCAAGTCCAAACTGAACAAGTCTTTTCTTATAACGTGCTGTAGATGCTATATTATATTAAGCATTTTTCATACATAAGTTTGACCATACTTGTTGAAAGGAAAGTTTTGGTCATAAATTTATCTATAGTACAACCACCATCTCTAATTGTAACTCTGTGGAGTATGTGGCATAATGTTTCCTAGAAATTGACATCATAAGGGATATCAAAGAAATGAGCTATCTTGTCCAACTCCCAATCGTTGGAAGTTACTAACAAATTTGGCCTTCCAAAAAAACCTCTTCTCTTGTGCTCTCCTTTGTACCAAAGGGAAAGAACACCTCCGCTCTTTTCCAGGACAGATTTCTTGCCACTACAAAGAGAGAAGGCGAGGATTCTGTCAACTGAGACATGAAGAATATCTTACTCTTCAGTCTTCATAACAGTGACGCAAGTTATGTAGGCATAATGGAGAGGGTACTTGGAATTAAATCCAGTTCTCAACTTTTGATAGGTTTATTTTTTCTAACCTCCGAGTCCGTTTAGTTACGGCTCAAAAATTGGATCCCGCACCAGCTTTGCTTTTTAAGAAAACCCCAACGGTTGACCATGGTAGGAAATAGATAGGTGAAATAATATCCATGAGCTTAGTCAAAGCCTACTGGAATAAGCTGACTCTTTGAAAAAATAATAAATTTATCCCTTTTAATCTTAAGGGCCTGTATGATTCCTTTACTAATGGTGCTTTTAGATCACTTTTTAAACTTGCTCCATAATAGAGAACCCCTGAATGGTTTTACACTTGGTTTTGTTCACACCAAGTTGTACCATTCTTTTTATATTGTACTGGTCCTGCCATTCATGCTGGGTTGCTTGTGTCATACTGATCCAAAGGAAATGCTAATTCCCATTCTGCATATTTAATTGTTTATAACAATACTATGTAGGTTTCTTACACTTCATATGAAAATATTCTGGCCTGCATGAGCAGGCGTGACGATGTATATACATGTAATTCTTAATTCAAAGACTTAATATAGGTGGGTAAAGGGTACCAGTAAAAAAAGATGGTAGACAAAAGAGGCCATTGATCCAAAGGTAGCATTGTTTTTTATTACCATTTTCAGTCTCTACTTGACAATCAGTCTTGTTCTGTATACAAAGCACTTGCTTGATCCCATCTAACATTCACTTTGCCAAGACCGTTTGCTATATTCCAGATTCTAAACCAATGTTTATATTCCACAACTCTCGACGGTATACTGCAACTTTTTATGTTTGTGAAGCAGAATTTTTTTTCATATTTTTCTTTTGGCGTGGGTGTCAGCTTGGAGGCCCTGATAAAGTAGCAGAAATGACTGGAAGGAGAGGTATGCTTGTGAGGGCATCTGGTGGAAAAGGTGTTACCTATCAGGCACGGAACACGTAAGTTATGGTATTTTTTTCACTCTCTTACTTATTTGAACTAAGTTTAAACTGGCTAAACTGTATTTCGGTTTAGGAAGGAAATTTCCATGGAGATGGTAAACATGCATGAGAAGCAGCTTTTCATGGAAGGCAAGAAGTTGGTTGCCATCATTTCTGAAGCTGGATCTGCTGGCGTGTCTTTGCAGGCAGATAGAAGAGCTACAAATCAGGTATGCCTATATTTTATAGAACTGATCTTCTGAACAGTTGCTGTCTTGCGTCTCTCTCTCTCTCTCTCTCTCTCTCTCTCTCTCTAATTCCTTGCATTCTTATTTAACAATAGAGACGAAGGGTGCATCTTACTCTGGAACTTCCTTGGAGTGCTGATCGAGCGATTCAACAGTTTGGAAGAACTCACCGGTCAAATCAAGCCTCCGCTCCTGAATATAGGTAGATGGACACTACATGTATACATTGTTTCTTTTATTTGGGTCACCGGTGTTATGCTGGTAGCTATATTAGTCTTGACTTGTTTCTTCCTACTTTTAGAAGCAAGGGTTTGTCCACTGTGCCAGTACACTTTGGTGTATCAGATCCAGACATCCTTCATTAGTTTTTTAGTGAAACCAAATATCCTTAGTTAGTGAATCCTGAAGCTGATATAAGAGTGGTTTTGGTTGAATCTATGGTCAAATCAACTCAAGGGGTGGCTTTACGACCAGATGAGTTTTGTCTCTTGGGAGTCAATAAAATTAAGATTACATGATAACATTTTCTATTTACTCATTTATCGTTTTCTGATCAGTATGATTACTAATTAGTTATTTAATGCATGCTATTACGGATACGAGGATCGTGCATGGTTAGTTGTTTTTTCAAGTTGATGTAGTTTACTCCATTATTTCTTTTGCAGGCTTCTCTTTACTAACCTTGGTGGAGAGCGTCGATTTGCATCCATTGTAGCAAAGAGATTAGAATCTCTAGGAGCACTAACACAGGGTGACCGCAGGTTACTTGAATTTCATCTATATGCACATTTGGTAGTTGTTACTATTGTGGTATAAGAATATGTGTTGTAATTTTATTCTCCATCCTGTGAGTGATTTGCTTATCTCGTTATTTGGTCTGATGTATTGCAGGGCAGGGCCATCATTGAGTGCCTATAACTATGATAGTGCTTATGGAAAGAAGGCCCTGATGTTGATGTATAGAGGAATCATGGAGCAGGTTTGTATGAACTTCTGAAAAATAATATCGCTCCATAATTTATTAATAAGTCAAAATTAAATTGTGATGGAAAATAACTAGAATTCAATTTTCAGGATTCTCTGCCTGTTGTACCGCCAGGATGTTCATCAGAAAAACCGGAAACAATCCAAGATTTTATTGAGAGAGCTAAAGCTGCTCTTGTTTTAGTAGGAATAATTAGGGATGGTAATAATTTTTGAGCTATTGTGGCGTGTATTATACTTTGTGCAGTTAATTGATTTAAAATTTTTGTTTTACGTGATAGAATGTCACAGAGAATTTGCTTTTAGCTATATTTTATTTTCTTGATGGTGACTTCTACTTCTTATGATGTAGCTCATGGGAAAGATCATGGCAGACTCACTGGCCGTATAATTGAATCAGATATGCATGATGTTGGACGTTTCCTCAATCGGATTTTAGGAGTACCGCCCGATATACAGAATAGGTCTGTGATTGACATTAGAATTAAAATATAGTTTCCTTATAGCTGTTAGAGCTGGGTTTCATATGCTGACATCATTAATACACAGGCTGTTTGAGTGTTTTGTTAGCATTTTGGATCTTATTGTCCATAATGCACGCATTGAAGGGAATCTTGACTCTGGGATTGTTGATATGAAAGCCAATGTTATAGAGCTACAAGGAACTCCAAAGGTCAAACTTTGCTTAATTAATTAATTGTTGCTTGTTTGCTTTAGATATTATATTTATATTGACTTCCAATTTCTTTCAGACTGTTTATGTTGATCAAATGTCTGGAGCATCAACAGTGCTTTTTACATTTACCCTGGATCGTGGGGTTACGTTGGAGGTACTTTTGTTTTTCAAGTGACTAGTTGAGTGGTGGCTTATCACTATGTCAATTCACCATACTAAACTATGTTTATCCTTGGTAGTCTGCGAGTGCCATGCTTGAAGAGAAACAAAAGGATGGACTTGGTTCTGCCAATGATGGGTTCTATGAATCTAGGAGGGAATGGTTGGGGAGACGTCATGTCATATTAGCCTTTGAGAGGTACTGCATCTGAAGTTTGTTATGCGTATTTTTTGGTTTCAAACTTGGATTGTTCTGCCCATATTTGCTGGAGTGAAATATATATATGTTTTATTACTTTTTTCCCTTTTGAGTTTGTCTTCATCATTATTATAATGTACTTTCCCTTCGTAGTTCTTGTACTTCAATTAGTGAATCTTGCTGTTTTGTTTTCTAGTTTCATTGTTTTACCCTAAATATGTTTCAGTTCTACTTCTGGATTGTATAAGATAGTCCGTCCTGCGGTTGGAGAGTCAGTGAGGTACCAAATTTATGCTTTATGATGTGCTTCATTCATCTTGTTCTAAAATACATATATTTCACTTTCACCTACTACTTTTCCCCTATCCAGAGAAATGCCTCTGTCAGAGCTAAAAAGCAAATACAGAAAAACGTCAACGGTGGAGAAGGCTCGCAGTGGTTGGGAAGATGAATATGAAGTTTCGTCCAAACAGGTGTAGATACTTGATGAACTTCATTCAAAATGGCTGTATTATTTTTGGTGCAAATAGTTCTGTACTGTTATTAAATAACTTTGTTGCTGTTATCTATAACGTGATGGTGAAAATCTGTATTTCGTATGTATTCAAATCAACTATTGATCAATCAAGAATGTTAAAAAAGGCACTGATTTTATCAAATCGTCATGTATATTATGTTTACCTTAATGGTCAACTTGACCTTTTTTAAACGTACACCTGCACGTCTGACTCGTTATTTCTTTCTTGAAGACTTGGATATTGTTTCCGTATCAGATAACAACTCATATCTGCTAGTTGTGTATTTAGCAGTTCACATTCCAAACCGATTAGTTGAAAATTCCTTAGCTGTTATCGTTTGCTGATTGTAATAATCTTGTGACTTCACCTTTACTTTGCAGTGCATGCACGGACGCAATTGTAAGCTTGGCAGCTTCTGTACTGTTGGCAGAAGACTGCAGGAAGTAAATGTACTAGGTGGCCTCATTCTTCCTGTCTGGGGCACTATTGAGAAGGCTCTTTCAAAGCAGGTAACTTGTTTTGATCTGCTAGTTAATGTGGCTTGGTGATCTCAGTGACGGAAATTGAATAAAGTAGACTGCGTCTCTTACAAGTTTGCACTTAATTTTCCCGAATAACTTATATTTAGTGAAAGTACAAATAAGCATTTCTAACTACTGATAACTTCTGTGACAATTTCTCCAGCAACGGCAAAGCCACAAGCGGCTACGTGTTGTGCGTATAGAAACCACGACGGATAACCGCAGAATCGTTGGTCTATCTGTCCCAAATGCAGCAGTGGAATCTGTGCTTCAAGGTCTCTCCATTTCTCTTGTTAATTTCTTTTTTCCTTTGCTTAGTGCCCTTGACCAGTAAGAAATTTCAACGATGCTCCAATTCAAACTCTTTTAATGATGAGCACTTACTAAGATAATTTCTCATGCAAGTAAAACTCGTCAATGACTAGCGATATGAACTCATTCGTTCCCTTTAGAAGTTCATTTGACAGAGGCTGCTCTGATTATGTTACAGATTTTGCATGGGTTCAAGAAATCGACGATTGAGATGACGTGGTATTCTGGTTGTAAATTTTGCCGAGTTGCTCCTCCATGCCGTGATAATCTTGGAAGCACAGCAATAGTTCCAGAACGAAGGGAGAAGCCAAATACCCAAGAAATAGAAAAACGAAGATAATTTTTCTGCACATTGTAACGGAACCGTGCAGTCGTTGATTTTGATTGTATTTGTTCCTCAACCTCCATTGCTCTTTGTTTTTTCTTTTTTTTGTTGCCTTATTTATTTTGTATATTGCCGATGACGTTTTCCGGCATTGGAGGTTGGAGTACTAGGCTGTCTTGATCATTAGTTTTGCCAGAATCAATTTGTATCACTACCATACAGTTATTCAAATGGTAGAGGAAATAGAAATTCCCTTTTTGGTTCAATACAATTTATGACATGCAAATATTGCTTAGACGAAATAGAAAAATACTGTAAAAAAACATAAAAATAAAACACAGAACAAATTCATTAAAAATCAAATGGATAAAATGGAAAATCCAATAAAACCAGCGAAAATATTAGAGCGACTTGCATGTAATTGGTTCCTCGTCACTGTGGCATCCCAATTTTATAATGCATTGCTAGGTACAAGTTTTTCTCTATGTGGCAGCAATGCAAATATTAGACTGAGATGCCACATGGCGGTGAACCACAATTCTATGCAAGTCTTCTCCACAAGCACAGCACAAAGTAACCCACTCATAGTTATTTATCACAATAGCTATATATATTGCACAGCACAAAGTACCTCACTCATATATATATACTTTCAGATCAGCAAACGAAAGGAGCATCGACGTGATGGTCATGGCAATAGAGGCCAGGTCGCTGAGTGAAACCCTGTCTCTTGAGAGTCCCCCTCGCCTTAAGAACAAGCTCTTGGTTCGAAATTTCACCGCCTTGCTCTGAGAGTATCTTCTGAATTGCATTACTAAGAGCTCCATAAGATTCAGCTGCATTTCCTGGAGGAGTGGCATCTGCAGAAGTTTGGTCTGTCTGGCAACCGCTTATGAGAATCCCGCCATCAGGAAAGCCGCGATGATTTGCTCCGGCATAAACCTCTTCCTTGCTGCCCACCTCGGTCTCTAAAGCAGGCTTTGCGTACTCATCGTTGTCTTGAAGCTTTTGTTCAAGAAACCCTGCCAAGCTTCCAATCTTCCCCAATAACCCACTGCCTCCGCCCTCGTGGCTTTGGAGTTTATTTATGATCACCTTCATGAACTTCTTCACCTTAGGGCTGGCATCCTCTCCGAAAACATCGAAAAGTGTTGGCCTCAGCTGCCCAACATCAATGTCGTCCTTACCTGTTTTCTGCTTGAGTATCTCTATGAGAGTAGAGAGTGGTAGAGACTTGCCTTTGACATAGACCCTGTCCCCATCTTCAGTTTCGATCTCTCTGTCTTCTGTCTCTTCTTCTTCTTCTTCTTCTTCATTATGTCGACCGCGGCGCAATGCAGATGGGATGTGGATCCCACGAGACTCCAGTGCATCTCCCGCCCTGTCCTTGAGAAAGTTCTTGAATCCACCAAAACTGCCACCGCCACTGCCGGAGCCGGACTCGCGCTCACGCTCTTGCCCCTTGGTGCTCTCTCCTATCTGTTCTATCGCTTCATCAATGAGCCCACCGCTGTGGCACGAATCTGATACAATTGTCAGCCTGCAACCTGCTGGCAGCTGGTCTACAAACCCCCTGAAGTCATCATCTGTTACAAGTACCATCCAAAAACAGTTGTAATATCAACCCGAAAACAAACAAAGCAATCTTATTCAAATATGACCATATCAGATTAACACATTTTTGAAACACAACACTCCGCTTATATTTACGGAGTAAGATTCTCTCCCCTCCTAATCTCCCTCCCCTTCCCTCGTCTACTCCTATATTTTCGGTGTTCAGCATTCCATACTTTATGCTTCCACGCAATGTAAAAGCAGAAAAGCGGATCAAGAACCAAAAGACTATATCCAGAATTCCAACCAAACGGATTCACTTGATCCAAATTTTTTTGGATCATCAAGCAAGATCTAAACTTTTTCTAAAATACGATCAAATTCTATTTATAATCCACCGATTTTGTTCACCATAGACTTCAAAAAAAAGAAAAAGGAAATTGGCTGAAATGATCAATTTACAAATCCTTTTGAGCATTTGATGGATATATCGTCCATGCTTGATTGATGTGTCCGTCCACGTTTGATCAATATGTCGTCCATCTTTAATTTTGATCAGTTCAGCAATTGAAATTCGTAAAACGATCATTTCCGTCAATTTTCCAAACAGATCAAAGCAATCGTGACAACAATAACTCCAATAAAACCCAAAGCTCAAAAATCAAAATTGAGCAGAAAAGAGAAGAGAAACGGAGTCAAACCAGTGATGAGGTTCATGTCCGTGGGGACGATGCACTCATCGTATCCCGTATCATCATCATCGCCGGTCTCGGCGGGAAGGCGGGTCCCATGGCCGCTGTAGTGGACAAAGAGGACGTCGCCGGAGTCGGTGGATCGGATGAGGTTGGTGATGGCCCGGCGGATGTTTTTTCCGGTGGGCTGAGTGTAGGACTCGTCGGTGTCGATCAGAACTTGGATGTCGTCCTCGGAGAAGCCGTAGCGGTCGACGAGGCAGCTGTACATTCGCTTGACGTCGTTTATGCAGCCTTTGAGCTCCGCCCTTGTTCCTGGGTAGTTGCATCCTATCAGCACCGCCTTCCTCGCCATTTTCTCCAAATTCCGATCACTCTCACTCTCTGTTTTCTTGCTTTTTGTTGATTGGTTCTTGGACTGATTGTTAGGATTGGCTTACGACAATAATTGACTTAAAAATAGTTTTTTTTGGAATTAAAATAATATTTTAATAATACAAATCCTAGTTTATTTTATTTTTTTTTAATTGGGTTTTGGGTGGATGTCGGCAAAGAAGAAAGTGATGACGACTTGGTTGCACGTTTTGGAGAAGAGATCAACTTCGCATCTCTTCAACTAAGATCATTGGATCAAGTTATTCGAACTATTTAAATTTCATCCAACGGTTCATTATTTTTTATCTTTTAAAAGTTGTAATAACTATTGGAAATTTGAAAAGTCTGGATCACTTAATCCGGTGATCTTGATAGAAGAGATCCGGAGAGAATCACTTGTCCACGTATTGGCTTTTTATACTTTCCAAGTTTGAGATATTTCACACTCCGAAAAGTAAGATTAATTTTTAGTAGTTTAAAAAAGTTAAAAGTATTTTAGCGCATTTCTGATCATAGTCAAATGATACACGTTCTCTCAAAATTCTAGTTAAAGAATTATCAACTTCACGTACTGATTTTAATTGCATTACCATTTTATGTGTGATAAGTTTGCCAGGTTGGCACAATATCTTTCCATATTAGCACAGATTAAAAGTAGGATATCTTGACAAAATTTTTACCCTTTAATATTAAAGAAAAATTGTTCAGCTTTTATCAAGTCTTTCATAAACTTTCCCACACAATATGAGCAAGAGCAACCACATGACCAGACTCACAAATTTATAGTATATTATCATTCATTGTACAATATCGCATCATGTAAAATTACCTTACGAAAAAATCATGCTAATTGGTTAAGAACATGTACTGATAAGAGATCTTATGTTCAAGAACACTAATCTCCTATTTTTTGTTTTAATTTTATCACTTTTGTTTGTGCTTTTCTTTTGAAATCTATGTCAGAAATAACACTTATAATAGCTTATATAAATATATTGTAAATTTATCATAATACAATAAATCATCAGAAACACAAATCCAAGCTCAAACTTATTAAAATGCAATTAGATTCTCAAACAGGTAAAATGGAAAATTAGAGAAAACATAATCATGTCCTCTACATCATTTTTTAGCATTGACAAAATTGCAGTTCACTCGGATTTCTCCTTCATTGCTTCTTGTTAGAACTTGCACATTTCCAAGCTTCACCATTGACACCGAAAACTGGCTCTCGAAAAGACCCGGCTGGGACGCCAATGCAGCAACAAAAGGACCGGTTCTCTCGTCCGAATTGAGCAGCTGATCAGTTGACAGCAATCCTAACTTCTTGTGAAGATTCGAGTAGTACATTGTATCGAATGTCTTTGGAGTTATGGCGTCGAGATAAACCAAGTCCAAGTCGTTTTTGCATTTCTTCGTCAAGAAATTATTTAAGTACACGGAGTTAAGTGAAGGGTCAGGCTTTCTTGTTCCATTGAAATTTGAGAGCCTGTGCTTGAAGGCGTAGCAAGAACTTCTGCCAATGGTGTGTGCCCCGGAGAGGGTGACCAAATCAAGCATGTTCAAGCCGCGCGCTTGGAAAAAATCGATCAATTGAGTGACGTTCTCGTATCCCTGAGGAACACTGTCAGCTTCCTTGAGGATTGAAATTTTACCATCTTTACGCCCAAAGGGGACTTCCCAAAATGGACCTCCAGCTATGATTGTGGCATCTCTAGTTGCGGCGGTGAGAATGTCAGCACATGAGACGGTTTTAGGACACTGCCTCTCAAGCTCAGCCTTGATATCGTCGATTACTTCAAAACCTCTGAGTGTCCTGCTAGCAAATGCCCTCCTCTCGCTGTCTTGATGGTTAAGCAGAATCGATGCGTCGCAGCCCTGCAGTGCAATGTTCATTTACGATCATGTGATACATGTCATTTATTGATATGCTAAGCCTTCGTTCTATTAACCGCAAGTAAAGTTAATGCGAATGCATGCTTACTCTCACAACGCAGTCGTGTAAATGCAAGCGAATGATGCTAGCAGCCAAAGTGAAATCCTTTTGAATCCAATCTCCGACTTTCTGCTGAATGATTCCCTCAGCTTGCGGACATGTTTTAACATAGTGATCAAAAGACAGAAAATCCTCGGCATGAACAGCTTTGGCCTGAGGCTTTTTTACGTTGAGAGCTGCCGTTATAGGTAACTTAGTGGCCGATACAACATTGATTACGAACAGATCCAACAGAACAAGAACAACAGACAGTGTAGAAATACACAACTTCATGTTTAAGAAAACTTGTTTTTGGTAGTTGGTATTGTGTATGCTTGGTTTTAACCTAGACCACCCATGATTTTATATAAAGCTCTAGAGATTGAGTTGATATGTTTGTGGGGTTTCGAAAATACGTGAGAAGCACTATTGAGTCTTAACACACAAAAAGTAACATGCAAACATGTAGCTTTTGGAAGTCTCATTTTTTATTTATTTTTGTATAGATTGAGACTGCTTTTAATTGAGGTCATCAGCTGAGACCACCCAATCCCACCAGGGGAAGGTCCTACTGGAGAAGAACCCACACCAGAGATATTAGACCTCCAGCACAAACTACACCTGGATCCCAAATTAATTTGTGTGTGTGTGTGTATTAGCTCTTCAAGATTTCTAAGTCTTCAACATTTGTATATATTTATTTGAACTTCTCAAAACATCTTAGATTAAAATTTCTCAACCTCAAAAACAATTTGAGGGCTGAGTAATCAAGCATTTTGATATCAGTCCAAAACGCATATTTCCCCTTTATCCTGTTAAAAAAAATGGAATAGGGAACCATCAGTATGGCACTACCGATAGGGAGGGTCAGTAGTGTCCTACCGGTCCATCCCTTTCGGAGGCATTTAGTATTTGGTTTTTATTTTGTTTGTTTGTATTTCCCTTGCCATAACATCAAATTATCATCTTCAATTGCATATTGTCATTTAGAACTTTTAGTTATTAGTTATTTCCAAAAGAAAGATAAATAATGAAGCTTTCAATATATACGATATTATCTACACTAAGAGATGAAGAAGTGGATAAACCTCATAATGGGCTAACCATAGTAATTTGGTTCAAATCCACCATTGTCAATAATTAAACTTGTGAACTCTCATTTACAAGTAAAAAGGAAATACCACTAATCCATATACTAAGTGGCTTAAATTTTGAATCATCTCTCGATTTATGCGTGTCATCCTTGCACAAAGACCATGGCGGTAATCATCTCTGTATCGCTCCAATTATCAAATGAAGTTTTTTCCATTTTTTTATTTTTTTATAAAGGGATATTCTAGGATTTAGGGTTTCTTTATGAGATGCTTCTCGAAAGGAGTTCAATTTTGGTTATATTAATTGGGTCCCAAGGATCTTTAGCCTTTTTTTTTTTTTTTTTTTTTTTTCTACTTTTGAGAATTTTAACCACTTGAAGCATCTCAAGAGGAGTTGGAGCATTGTTTGAGGCGTGTTGAGAATGCTTATAAACTACTTAAAGACCTCAAGAGAGGTTTGAGCATTCCTCAAGACGTGTTGAGAGTGCTCATAACTCCTTAGAGAGGTCACGGGTGACTATATTTCAAAATCTTGAAAAGTGGTCATGAATTGCTAAACAAAAAATGTGGAAGCTTTAGGCCATCTCCAATTGAATGTTGGTCAGATGACTCGTTTTAGCTCTCTGGTCCTCCAATATTTTAATTAACAGTGCATGGTCATATTTCTTACTATCTCCAACAGAGGGCCAAAGGGTCATATGACTCGTTTTAGCCCTGTCACAAAAAATCATCTTCAACCGAGGGTCAAAGGGTTATAAGGCCAAACATAATTTATTATTTAAAAACTACAACTTAAATTCAAATCCAACGGCTAAGTTTCAGGTTGTTAAATGTTTTATTTTTATGTTGTATAATTTTTATGTTGTTTAATGTTATTTAATATTGTTTAATGTTACTTAATGTTATGTAATGTTTAATGGTTTAGAAAGTTATAGGGGAAACAAAAAATGAATTTTTACAATTTTTAAAACAAATTTTGTTAAAAAAAAAATAATAATAACGGCTAGCTGACGTCAGCAGCTAGCTGTTGCAATTTAAATTTCAGCCTGGCCCGGGGCCGGCTGGCTGGTTTGGGCCGGCCGGTTGGCCCTTTGGCCCTTTTTTGTCCGGTGAAGCCCAAGATCCCTTTGGCCTGACCGTTGGTTGGAGACCGTTTTTTGATTATTTTCGACCTCCTGAACGCTTCAGTTGGAGATGCCCTTAGTAACAAGCCCTAAGTCCATCTCGAATGGGTTGGCCATATTTTGCAACGGGAGAGGATCCTCTTCGGACCCAAACTCTTCAGATCCTCCTTCTTCTTTCTTTTCTGCAGTTTTGTTTCTACTGCTGCTACTTCCTCAATTCTTCTCCTTCAATAATCCTTCTCATTAACTCCTGGGTCTTCTTCTTCACTTTTTTTTTGGTATGTTTATAGAAAACTTCTACATGGTCAGTTTTATATAAAATCGCGATCGTCAACGACTGTTACGATGTCGCCGGTAACTAGCTTCGAAAAACCTACGAAGCTGACTTCGGAAAGCACGATGCTGATTCCGGGAAAGCCATGACGCCAATGCGGCCTTTAAAGAAGAAGGATCTGGAGGATCAAGAGGGTTTGGGTCCGGAGGGGATCCTCTCCCTCTTGCAACCACTCTACTATACTAAAAATATAATTTTTTAAGGGATAATGCAAATATAATTTTCCATCTTCAATAGCGCGGGCAGGAGTTACATTTTATTCCTTTCAATATTTTATTACTTTTTAGCATATTAAGAAATATTATGGTACAGCACTCACACATCAACTACTTTGTTTTATTTAAATTAATTATAAACTACTATTTGCTGCTTCTTTTTTTTTTTTTTTTTTTTGAAACGGGCCTAATGTAGCAAGCCTTCAATGATTTGGCCCTAAATTTTTGTTGGGTACATTTTCTAGCACCCAATTAAGGATGATTTCTGAGAATAAAAAAGGCTAAATTGGGGACATGTGGCCTAGACTTAATTGAGGTTGATATCACAATGTTCCAAAAGTCACACCTTAATATTCACTCCAATGGAATTAAAATCACAATGTTCCAAAAGTCACACCTTAATATTAAATCCGCACTTAAACGTGAAACCAACAGGCCTTTACAAGTATTATTAATCAACACATACATCCCCATCACCACAGAAATTCACACCATACAAATTAATCATAAACAAAAATTACATCCTCCAAACAAAAAAGCAAATTAATCGGACAAATTATGTTCTCTAATTAAGCTCTGCAGCACACGAAACGTCCAAGTCCTTTGGAACCATGTCCTTTATCATCCCCAGAGATCTCAACCTTCTTATGCTTGTGTTTCTTCTTCAAGTCCTCCTTAGGCACTGTAATTACCAACACCCCGTCGCGCATTGAAGCCTTAATCTCATCAACCTTGACATTTTCGGGCAACCTGAAATTCCTCGAGAAGCTGCCACTTTCCCTCTCCCTGCAGTGCCACGTCTCGTTCTTGGGGTCCTCCGTTTCGGGCTCCGCTTTTCTCTCTGCACTAACGTGAAGCACTTGGTTTTCTTGCAGCTCAAGCTTCAGGTCCTCTTTTGTAAGGCCTGGAAGATCTATCTCAAAGATGTGTGCATTTGAAGTCTCCTTCCAGTCCATGTACGTGTTGTTTTGGTTGGATATTTCTGAGTCGAAAACTTTGAAAGGAGCAAAGTTGGGTTGGTCCAAGAGAGATTGTAATAAAAGGGACATTTTTAGAGATTTGGGGTTTTTTTTGTTGTTTTTGTGGTTTGGTTTGGTGTTTGGGGTGAATAAAGCTATTAATTTGCGTTCTTGTTTTAGTTAAGGATGGTGCTTTTGCAGATTTTGCAAAGTGATGGTTTTGGTGAATTGTTTGATGAGTATTTATATCTGAAGGGAAGAGGAGACGGTAATTTTCTTGAAGGTTCTGGAGTTGGATAGTCTTTGGCTTCTCCTAGGGAATTTGATGTTATTGATTTTGACGCTTGGACTTTGTTGGGTCCATTTCATTAAGTGCTTTTTGAGCTAACGGTTAAGCATGGAAGTCAATGTTGGAGAACTCTCTGGGAGAACCTGGAAATGGTTTCTAGAAGTTTTCAAGCTCCATTTGATACTTCTCTATAAAGTTATAAACGGTTTTGCTTTCAGAAGCACATTGAAAATATTAATTAAATTTTTATAAAATATTATACAATCTATAAGCATTATAAACTTCTTATGCCTGAATATTATCAAAAGCACTTTTTGATTATCTAAATCAAAAAGCACTATATGAAATTTGTGTACTTAGAGTCAAGTGCAAGAATGAGTATTTATAGTCACTTCAAGAAATAAGTTAGTCTTTAATTACAATCCAATGAGAATTGGTCACTTTAACAAATAAGTTAGTCTTTAATGACAACAAAAAATGGTCACTTCAACAAATAAGCTAGCCTTTAATTACAACGAGAAATGGTTCGCATAATATGTAAGAAATTAATTTAACGCTGATATTGGTTCAAACTTAATCATATATTCAACATTTTGGGTGAGTTTAGCCGCAACAAACAATATGTGAAGTTTTTCTAAACAACCCGGGCGTGGGCGCTGTTAGTATGTAACACCAACTTCTAACTTGTAGATTATTGTGGTATTTTTGAAGAAGAGATTATGTCCATCCACAGCAGCAGCTTGTACCGAGCCACACAAGCCTCACCGACACTGTTATGAATCTTCATGATTTTACAACCAGAGCGAAGACGGTCATCCTCTCAAATGTGTATGGGCTTAGTAGTTTCTTAAGGCCTCCACATCTAACCTAATTAAGATCAGCCCATGCAAAGCCTTACGAAAAGTGTTCAGATTCAAAACATTATTCAGGGTTTGAAAACAAAAAGCTCACTATTTAGTATTTAGGGGCATGTGTGGGATTTTCCTGCAGAGTTCCCAACCTAGCTAATAATATTCGATGAAAATGACCAATTTATTCTATTTAATTCCTAAATCATGACTTCAGAGTTCAGACCAAAACGAAATGGAAAATCCTAAACCATGAAAAAACAAAATGGTACTCGAAAAATTCCTAATCATGCTTACAATGCACGTTAATCTTTTTGAATTAGTACATAATCATCATCTCTCTCCAATAATGCCCATGTATAATTGTAACAAAATGTACCAAATATAATGTGTTTCACGTACACAGGTACATATATTGATATAATTATTGTACCTCAATTTCATATAAACGTTTTATTCTTGTATCATGAATTTATGCGTTAGACTAAATAAGAGAACTAAGATCAAGACAAGATTCACAATACAATTGTTAGTATTTAAGTGTTTTAGCTGAAATAAGTTTATTCATTTTACTTGTTATTTAATCAGAGTCATTGGATTACATTTCAAATGGATGCTCTAGATTAAGTTAGAGTAAGTGTTGTTGAGTGCCACCTGTAATTATCTCATAGGATAAATAACATGGATGGTTGAGATTGTATTCATTCGGTTAGAGGAGAGAGAAGTGTAATATTCCCTCCTCAGTGCAACGGTAATATTCCCGTGTGCAATGTAAGAGAGAGAAGAACAATTTTCAATGAAGTGTGAGGAGGCTTCCATCATGGTAGAGCTCTCTGAATCCAATATAGCTGGCCTAAAGCTCTTTAATCTCATACTCATATTCTTACATTATGATCATGAACTGTGCCAACAAAAACAAGGTAAATTATATCCTTTTTGTTCCCATGGTTTCATGTCCACTAGTGCCCTAACCTGCACGTCTTTAATGCAAATTCAAATATTCCCCACCCATTTGGTCCGTAGAATAGTGCAAAATCATATAAAAATCCTCTCCTGCAGGGTTTTGGCTGTGAAATGTAGTTTTCTTTTCCAAGAATTCAAACAAAAGTCATCATCTCTGCCACGAATATGATTTTCTGTGCAAGTGAATGTGTCAGAAAGTGCTTCACATTCTCCATATCTGCAAATGCATACATGCTTATTATGTGATGTCCTTGAAGCTTCATCGTAGTGGCGGTGAATACAATAAAAATGCAAAACCCTCGACACATCCTTAACCAGATTTTAGGTTTAATATTAAGCACACATGAGCTTCATAATTGCGTTTTCAAAATTCCCTCTAAATCTCTAAATTTTTTCAACAGTATTCCCAATAATTTTGTTTTTGTTTCAAATCATTCGTGTACTTTGGTAAGATACCTAAGTTAAATATAACCCAGAAGGCAAACGGATATTTATTATTTAAGAGTAATATGACTAGTAAACTAAATCTGGTGTATTTTGCATATATAAGCTTAAATAAGTTGATTAGGGTAGTGTGTTCGCTCGTTTGCACTCGAATTTTAATCCATCTCTCCGCATTTTAATGTAGTTTAGTGTACAACATCGCTTATATATATAGAAACTCTGGAGTCTTTTGTCCCTACACAATGTGATTAATTAGTAAAGATGATTCCAAATAGGTTGCCAAGTTTGACATAAAAAGAAATGATTAATCAAATTAAATTAAAACCACAAGGCATATAGATTTTTATTTCATTATATATAACGTGTCTACCAAATTAAATCTGATGTGTTTCATCTCTACAAAATGTGATTAATTAGTAAAGATGATTCCAAAGAGGTTGAATGATGAAGTATCCACTAGGTCTGACCATATGCTCGTGGGAAAAAGCAAAATAATGAAAGTAGAATACTCATCAATTCAATCTCAACGAATTAACACATTATTGGAGGGAAAACGTACAAGCCGAATTGGATGATTCCAAAGGGAAGGCTCTAGGAAATAACTAAAAAAAAGAAGAATACAAAGATGAAGTAGAAGTAGACACACGGGGTTGTATAATGGAAGTTGTCAGATGATTGATTTTGCCTGTTTTAATTTGTCTGTGGAGAAGAGAATTGCTTAAACATCGGTTTTGTATCACATGGGATGTCTCACTGGTGTGATATTATAGCTGAAATAGATTATGGTTTGGGTAGGTTAGAACTTAAAATAACAGTTTAAATTATCGTTGTAAGATGAGAAGAGGAGTCGAGAAAGGTTCATGGTTGTTGGCATTCCTCAATTTGAAAAGTATTCACTATTAAAGTGATTTAGAATATTGCTTATTAACACACAATTTTCTCCTTGGCATACATCTCAAATTGTAATTTTGTGTAAAAAATAATGGGTCCTTACTAAAAAAAATATCATTGTCAAACTATAATTTGTTTGTTAAAATAAAAGTAATTCAATAAATGATCAAATCAATCATAATCAATTACCCAAAAAATTCATGTGGTGAGAGGTGTGATTTGCAGATAGACATTAGACAAGGTTTGGTCCACACCAACCCAATTTCCAAATACAAATTAGAATGTTAAAATGAGATGAATAGGAAAAGTTAGATGTTTGCTATCTGTTCTTTAAGGATAGGGTTTGTAACTTATAACATCCCATGTAGGTAGGTGTTCTTTTTCCATGTGACATGTTTTTGTGTACCCAATTAGACTTGACCACTAGTCTAATGGGTTAAAAAGTTTAATGTGATTTGGTAACTAATAATACCCAAATGCATGCACTTGCGGTTAACATTGCTCAAGATGATCTTATTATCAGTTGTGAGAGAAACTTACCAAAACTCGAAATATTACTATGACGATATTAGTTCTAAATCAATCATGTGCTGTGTTTATCAATTATCACATAACAATGCGTTAGTAGCTTGGATATCCCAAATATAGGTAAGTCGTTCTCGTCAATTAGGCCAAGAGCAATAAATTCTAAGATATCAAGTGCTTCTGCAGTTCCAAGTTTTCAAATCCTGAATCCTGACTTTTGGGACTAAACTCTCACTTGGAAGCAAAGTTTCTTATGCTCTCTGCAGGCCCTGTGAGTCTGTGACTTTGTAAAAGTCTGAGAGGATAGAAAAGCTTAAGCTACAAAATTAAGGGTCCGCAACCCATCAATGAGGCTCACAAGTCTTATGGTAACTTGAGTATAAATCTCAATTGCTCATGACTTCACAAAACACTACATGTACTAGATGACACATGTCATCCGCTCAATGTACACAAGGTGCAAAGATCCCAAAACGGTTTATCTGCACTGTGACGACAGCACCATATCTTAGAGACCATGCTTTAGAGTAGCTATACTATCTGCTTGAGCTGGAATCAGATCCAGCAAACATTAGAGGAGAAATATTGTGTGAAATGACTCAAATTAATGAGTCATCAACTCTTTTAGTAGGTGAAAAGATTAAGTACTCCGAGTGAATGGTCGAACATAGAAGCATTTTGGTCCGAAACGACCAAATAGTTATAGAATAGTTTAACATTAGGTTCCACAATAAAAAAAGTTGATCACTCAATAAAGGAGTCATTATTTGATGTAATTCCCTAATATTTATCACTAATATGGTTGAAATATGCAGGTCCAATATGTTGACATAACATTTGTGTGTAAAACCTTGTTAGGCTATGGTTATTCCTTTCTTCCTGTACATTATTTTGTTAGTTCATCCCTTCTTGCAGATGTTCCAAAGCCCATATTCCAGGCTGCAAGTATCCTTTCGTCATTTTCTATACAAAAGAAACAAAAACAAATTGGAAAAAGGAAAAAAAAAAGACATCAAAGAAAGAAAAAGGCATCAAGAGCTTCACTGGATAATGACCTAACTGGAAACAAAAGCAGCCCAGTTTGTTTGGAAAGTATGTGTGAGAATTCTATTGATTACATAAAGATATCAGTTAATGAAATGGTGTTACGTACATGTGTAAGTTCAGAAAGGTCCTGTATGGACTTCTAATATCTTTCATTTGATTAGTTCAATTACTAAATCCGAACCACAGTTCAACCTCGTGCTTACTCAAAAGAGCCGTTAGGTTTTGATTTATAAAATAATCACTCTCTACATTACTTTGAATAGTGCTTGGCTCCTCACACTTAATGTAACCTACATTATTTTGAATACTACTTGACTTCATACATGTATGAAAGATATCTTTAATTACATGTAAGGAATCATTCATTCTACATGCAAATTACAATGTGCCACGTATACAGAAATAATTCATTACAATACAATAACAACAAAACCTTATCCTACTAAGTCTGGCCGATTGTATAAATCCTAAAACGTCAATGCACTCTTTTTCCGCTAAATCTTCCGTTAACTCCAAGTACTCATTGTCTTTTCTTAAAGTCTCATTTTAAGTCTTTCTAGGTTTTTCTCTACCCCTATTACTTGAGTCTTTGTTTCATAAACACCTTTTTTAACTGGAACATTAATAGGTCTTCGATTCACACTTGTTACACGTAAAAGTCGAGTATTTTCACATTGGCTTCAACTCACCAAAAAATATTTGAGAAAGAATGAGAGATTCCGTCCAGCTAAAAAGAGGGTATCAATAATTGGTCTTTTACTTGCATTGTTACCTTCCTTGTCCACCACTCAAGCTTTAAGTTCTGGCATATCACAGAAGAATATATCCAAAAATCTTCTGTAAAGTTGGAGAGGGGGGGGGGGGGGTGGGAAGTCCCAAGTGAAAAAAAACATGGTGGCTTTCAGCACTTAGTCCCTTAATCCTCCCACCCAACAACCATTTCAATTTCAATTTGATTCTCTTCCTATGCAATAAAACATTAAACAAGTTATAATATTAATAATAATTAGTAGGAAACAATTCCAAATGGCCAAGTAAGTAGGCAGGCCCCAACCTCCCCATGTTACACAACTTCCTCTTTTACCTGTCCCCACTTCCTCTCCTTTTATAAAATCCCCATTCCCTCCCTTTCCCCCTCCTTCACTCCCACACCACCTCCTCCATTGATCTCTTCCCTTCTGCACACTGTTGAGCCAAATTTTCCTCAAAACCCTAGACTCCTTATCCTTCTTCTAGCTATTTGCATTTCCAAAATACATACATATATAAACATAAGAAATTATGTGCAGCTCAAAGGCCAAGGTGACCTTAGGGATTGAAGTCACACCCATTGTGGCTAGAATCAATGGCAGGCCAGTCCTTCAGCCTAATTGCAACCGGGTTCCTAACCTTGACCAGCGTGGTTCGATTAAGAGAATATCGACGCCACCACCACCTCCACTACCATTGTCAGCTTCTTCTGCTAGTACAAGTCCCAGAACTACCAACAAGGCCTCACCATTGTTAACACCTCCCATTTCTCCAAAATCGAAGTCTCCACGGCCACCAGCAATCAAGAGAGGAAATGACCCTAATGGGTTGAATTTGAGTTCCGAAAAAGTTGTGACGCCAGGAGGTACCACAAGAGCTAAGATATTGGAGAGGAAGAAGTCCAAGAGTTTTAAGCGGGCTAGCGTTGGTGTTGATGTTGGTGCTGATCATGGCGGCTTTAGTAATGGTGGAATTTCTGCTTCGAATATCGAGGCGTCGTTGAGTTATTCGTCTTCTTTGATCATTGAGGCACCTGGCAGCATTGCCGCTGGGAGGAGGGAGCAGATGGCGCTTCAACATGCACAGAGAAAGATGAGAATTGCGCATTACGGTAGGTCAAAGTCTGCCAACTTTGAGAGGGTTGTCCCTGTTGATGCTTCTGGTAATGTAGAAGCCAAGGCCGCTGAAGAAGAGAAAAGGTGCAGCTTTATCACGGCTAACTCAGGTAAAATTATACTCAATTATGTTATTGGACTCAATTTGTGAAATGTAAATTATAAGTAATGTTTGTTAACTGATTATTAATTGTTTTATTTTATGCTCAGATCCCATCTACGTTGCTTACCATGATGAAGAATGGGGAGTTCCTGTCCATGATGACAAGTAAGTCCAATTGAGCATCTTTTGCACACAAAAAAAATTAAGAGGTGTGCATAACGTTCCTCTTAGAATAACTGATCACGTAATCAACAAATTAGGGTGAAAAAGATATTTATAAAGTAATCATTTGTTTTTTTTTATTTACTCATTTGGTTTCAATTTATTCATGTTGCAGGATGTTGTTTGAACTGCTTGTGTTAAGTGGAGCTCAAGTTGGCTCAGATTGGACTTCCATTTTAAAGAAACGTCAAGATTTCAGGTGAGTCCTTGTAGTCATGTATTTTTTTTCTAATAAAAACAATTAACAAGTGTATATAATGATACTCACACAATAACTGATCACGTAACAATTAGAGGGAAAGCAAGAACGATCAAGTAGTAGTCATTTGTTGTTGTTTATTTTACTATCCTGCTTATTTTTACTAATTAAGCAGATGGGATCAAACATGTATGTTTCTAAGAAATTGCATTTTTATATTCCATCTCTGCAGGAATGCATTTTCAGGATTTGATGCAGAAACTGTGGCAAATTTAAGTGAGAAACAGATGATGTCAATTGCTTCAGAATATGGCATTGAAATCAGCAGGATCCGAGGAGTTGTAGACAACTCTAACAGGATTCTTGAGGTAAATACTATCAAAACCTGCAGTTTCTTGTTTTTTGTCCTCTTATCAAATCTTTTCCATCTATTCTGTCCCCTTCTTTTAAGGACCATATTTTTTCTTCTGATCAATGATCACGCCTTCTTTTCATGGACTTGTTAAAGAAACATTTTGATTAGTTTAAGAAACCCATTAAAATAATGTAATATTATTAAAGAGAATATTGACTTAACCATCATTAACATCTTAATTAATCTATTTTTTTCATAGAATCTTAATTAATCTATTATTCTTTTTGGGTTAAAGCATAATCTAATCTATGATTCTTTTCTTCTATTGTTTGATGAAAAGCTTGACCGGTGAGCTCCAACTGTGATGCATGATGTTTGCAATATATAATTATTGAGTCATTGACGTTTCAAAATAATTATGTGTATTTATCTCTCAGTTGTAGAGTATTATTTTGGATCGTTAATAACAAATTTTTTTCTGAAAATATTACATATAGTATCCCTTTTTAATTTAGCACTTGGAAAAGTAATATCGTTTAGTTTAGCAGCAGTGCTTATGTGTTGTATTTATTCTAATGAACTCATTTTTTTGTATAATTTCTTGCAGATTAAGAAGGAATTTGGATCATTTGACAAGTACATCTGGGGATTTGTCAATCAAAAGCCCATCTCACCACAGTATAAATTAGGCTACAAAATCCCAGTGAAGACATCAAAATCAGAGTCGATTAGCAAAGACATGGTTCGGAGGGGATTTAGGTTTGTGGGTCCAACAGTCGTTCATTCATTCATGCAAGCGTCAGGCCTCACGAACGACCATCTGATCACTTGCCACAGGCACCTCCAATGCACCTTATTGGCAGCCCGCCGCCCGGCATTGGAAGAAATTCTGTAGAATTATTGACATCAAAGGGAGAAAAAGAAGAAGGAGAAGAAAATCATGGACAAAATTTATAACCCTAGTGTGTTCGATGCTCAATATGTTAGAGAAGTGCGTGCATATAGTTTGCTAACTATATCGAAGAAAAAACAAAAAAGTAGTTACTTTTGATGGTTGTGAGTTGTGTGTATAATATAGATTAGAGGAAAGGATTGTGACTAGATGTGAGGTTTTAATTAGGGTTTGAAATGCGTCAACAGCCAGTATTTGCGATCAGCATCGAAAATGTATCAAACGGTTAGATTTTTCACTTGATTGACTGTAGTGTTCTTAATTTCTTTTAATTAATGGGTTTGAAGTAGACAGATGAGATTGATAAATGGAGATAAAAGAAAGGTTTGGAATGGAGGGGGTGGTGGTGTAGGGGAAGCTCAAGGAGGAGACAGACATCATGTGCATATGCATTTGGGAGGCAAGGCATGTGTTGGATGTCAGTTTTTGCTTTTGAATTCCTTTAACAGGCTGTGTCCTCTGTGGGATACTACCATTATGTGTATCTCTCAACTGCTTTGTTAATTGAGTTGTTAGTGTATTTTTCTAACCTTTTTTTTTCCTTTTGCTTTGGGGAAATATTATACCCCCATTGTATTCTTGGATTTGATGTGAGAGTTTTGAGTGTTTTTTAATCAAGTGGCATGTGCTTCTGTTCAGATTGCTGCAGAGTGACTTATATATACCCCTTTTTAAAATGTTTATTAACTAAATAAGTTAGGTATCTTCTCTGCCTATCAATTTCCAAAAAGGATTGCTTAACATTTTGAAGGGCATTTTGCACAGTGGTTGGGGGTGTTCAAGTGCAATAATTGAGAGGATATGAAGTTGTATATATGTTTACACAAAGTAGAGGGCCTCATTTGATTAGTGTTGACAAAGGAATTATATAGTGGACCTTAATATTTCTGTCCCACAATGAATTTTTTTTGTAGAGCCATCAGTTTTGTACTTTTTATATTTATTTTTATACAAGTAATATTTTATTGTTTGAAGTTAGATTAAGAAGAGTGAGAATGGTTTGAATGCAGAATAAAATGGGTTAGAGAATAATACTTTATAGGTGGTGATATTCACACACTTATTTTACTTTTCACACATAATTTGTTATTTTTTTCTTTACATTTTTTAATTCATCTGATTCGACGGCCATAATTTGAAAAAGATGTATAAAAAGTAAAAATGTGGATAGCACCACCCTACTTTATCCACCATGGCATCACCACTGGCAAATTTTGTACTTAAGGAAAAAATAAAGTTGTTTGTAGTACGTGGTAAACGTTCAAGTGAAATATGGAGGGGAGTCAAGGAAAGAGGACAAGCAATTTCTAAGCAATAGGTCTCCTTTTCTTAGAATTCTATTACTTCACTTTGCCGTTGGCTTCTCTCTCAGACTTGGAGTTGTTTTGGTGCTGCATGTGTGTGAGGCAGAGCGATAAAAATTCAATTGAGATCCAGGTTCTGAAAGAAAGAGTACGATCTCCGACCATTCAAATATGAATTGCTAATTACTGCAAATTTAAGTTATTGTAAAAATCATGTCTATTCAATAATGGTTTTGGCAATTTATAACAAAAAGACGGGAAAACAAATTCCTTATCAAGCTAGAAGCAAACTAAAGGTATACGTATTATTCTTGTAAACAAAGGAGCTCCACCCGAGGAGGGGGGATTTCTCACATATAGAAACGAGAAACATAAGCAAGCTACCAGATGCGTACATAAATTTTGGTTAAAGAAAAGAATATAAAAATAAGTAAATAATTCTTATTCTTTAAAAGAGTATCTCCAACGGACCAGTTAAAATAAAATACCTCTGAGGTCATCATTTCTCGGTTGCAAAGAAAAAGATCATACTTATGTAGCTTGGACTGGTGTTCTCAAAGTTTAACCTTTCCTTTGATTGCAGGTGCAAAACCCCCAAGGCCTGCCGCTATTCTTATGGCAGAGGCAGAAGCTCTTTCCCCTTACATGAAAGGAGCTACGTGCCAATTTAACATGCACCTAGGGCCAAGTTTAAGAATGCAAATGCAAGCGGAATCAAGGTGTGATATGCTTTAGTTAGTCCAGGAGTGCTACAAAAAATCTTGATTAAAGACACATAAATTGTCATATACTCATTTAAAATCCTGATTAAACCACTGCATGAATTTTTAAAATCCTTTAAAATTTTAATTGAATAAAAATAAGGGAGTTTTAACGAAACACTTTTAGTATTGTTCACTTCAACGAAAAATGACAATTTTACTCTAAAAAGTCACTCCTACTATTCACTTACAACACTTTTTTGTCATTTTGATTAAAACTCAAAATTTTCAAACTATTTTCATTAATTTTCCTTAAAAATAATAAAACGAAAACAAAATCGTAATTACGCATATCTGGAAAAACAAAAATCAAAATAAAAAACAAGACCACATTTATGAGTGAAGCAAACTCTATGTTGGGCCTTCTCGAAATATAATCACAGATTTTGATGGGCCGAAGAGGGTCTACAATAAGCCCGGGTCTCCTTCTCCAATAAGATCCAGCCGAACCAGCCCAGGTCCCGGTCCAATAACGGAAACAAACCAGGGTCGGAGGAAGGCCTACACAAAAAAACCGAACCGCCGCATATCTTTCTCTCTCTCTCTCTCTCTTCCCTTGGAATCAATTCCGTCGTCACTTTCCCACTCTCTCTCAATCTCTCCTCCCATTTGTCCTCTTCTCTCCATTTTCCCATGAACTCTGATCGATCGTTCTAAAAGTAGGGCACAACACAAAACCCCAACCCCTACCTGATACCCGGAAACGATGCCGCTCTTCGTCTCCGACGAGGACTTCTCCCGCCACGGCAACGACGCCGTCTGGGTGGCGGACAAGGCCGACGCCTATATTCGGGACCTGTACAAGGAGCTTGAGACCGTCAGGGCCCAGAACGACGCCGCTTCCATCACGGCCGAGCAGACCTGCTCCCTCTTCGAGCAGAAGTACCTTTCCATCGCCGACGAATTCTCCAAGCTCGAGTCTCAATACGCGCAGCTTCAGTCCTCCCTTGACAGCCGCCTCTCCGAGGTCGCCGAGCTACAGTCGCAGAAGCACCAGCTCCATCTCCAATCCGTACAGCTTTAATTTCTCTGTTCATTCTGTTGCTTTCTGTTTTAGAGTTTGCATAATCAAATGCTTGTGTTTGTTAGTGTTTTTGAGGAGGTTGATATAGTTATAGCCTACAATTCTATGCTTGTTTGGTTTTAGTTTTCGGTTTTCGGTTTTTTGTACGTATGAATATCTTTTGATCTTGGTGTATTGATGCGTTTGATCGTGAGTTGCTGTGTGTGCAGATTGGGAAGGATGGGGAGATAGAGAGGATTAAGGCGGAGGTGTCGGAATTGCACAAATCGAAGAGGCAGTTGATAGAGTTGGTGGAGCAGAAGGACTTGGAGATTAGTGAAAAGAATGCCACCATCAAGTCCTATATCGACAGGATTGTAAGCTTTCTTGCATTTTCCCATTTAGCATTTACGCGGTGAAACCATATCCGCCATACATTTAGTGACATTTTCACCTCCCCTTTGTTGATTCTGAAGGTATTATCTTCTGACAATGCCGCTCAAAGGGAGGCTCGTTTGAGCGAAGCTGAGGCAGAATTAGCACGCACCAAGGCTGCATGTACTCGTCTATCACAGGTCAGTCCGAGTAAAATTTATTTATAGTTCACGTCAAGAAATGAAACTTATTTTTAGTTCACTATTCCACTATCTCTTATGCTGCTACATTTTAGTTAGATAGTTGCTCACCATTGGAATGTTATATTTCAACATCTTCTGGAGCGTAAATGTGTTTACTGTGCCAAATCTTATAATTTACAGGAGAAAGAACTTATTGAGAGGCATAATGTCTGGCTTAATGATGAGTTAACAGAGAAAGTTAACAGTCTCGTTCGGCTGCGTAGAACGCATGCTGATGTTGAGGCAGATTTGTCTTCTAAACTTGCAGATGTAAGTGTAATTTTCATTATGAAAATAGATTCTCTATGTTTTATGTGGGAATCTATAAAGCATGATGTTGATGCAGATTTGTCTTACATGGACATAGCATTTGTCTGTGTAAGCATGCCTGTAAAGTATACTATACACATACATTTGTGTATTTATTCTTTGTGAATGTACTTGATTTTTAACATTTCCAGGTTGAGAGACAATTCAATGATTGCTCTAGCTCTTTAAAATGGAACAAGCAAAGAGTGAGGGAATTAGGCGACAGGCTGACGTCTTTACAGGAGGTGGGGATACATTCCCTTTGGTGTTCTAAAATATGTTTTGTGTGGTTCGTCAGTTATGTCTGAACTGACTTGTTCATACTTATTTCACACTTATAGGAGCTACACTCATCTAAAGATGCTGCTGCAGCCAATGAAGAGCGATTAACTGCTGAACTCTCAACAGTGAGTTCCTTGAAATATCTTTTATATTAAACTTTATTTTATTTAGCCATATGTTCGACTGGAGTCGTCGTGAATTGAGTTTTATATGTTATTAGTTAATAAAGTACTAGTAACTTGTTTTCTGCTTTGAGAATGTGGAGGATTAGTTAGTTGTATTACAATGGTTGGCTTCTTTAATTACTTATTTTGTTATATTTAATGTGAAAATTTGTTGTTTTTGCAGTTAAATAAGCTTGTTGAACTATACAAAGAAAGTTCTGAGGAATGGTCCAAAAAGGCAGGAGACCTTGAAGGTGCGATCAAGGCTCTGGAGGTGATAATTTCTTGGTTAATCTCATTTGTCTTTATTTTATTTTTTATTTGGAGTTTCTGTATTATAATTTTCTGTGTGCTATCATGTAGACACATTTGAATCAAGTGGAAAATGATTACAAGGAAAGACTTGACAGAGCAGATTCTGCAAGAAATCAACTTGAGAAGGTAGATGCGTTTCTTCCCCTATTCCCATTGATGCAAGGGGTAATTTTTTATTTTTATTTTTAAATTTTCATGAGCATGGTTATTCTGCAATCTTTTTTGGGTATGATGATTTGAGATGGGATATTGCTGGTAATTGTATTTTTTCGTTTGTTATAATGTTGTCGGCTCTGTTTATTTTCTCTGGACCTCCAGGCAATAAGGTGTCTGAGTTTCATTTTCATTATGATGTTTAGTTTTTTTCCGTTAGTAAGGGTAGTGCGTAACAATTTTTCACTGTTTTTTTTTGCCCCTTGGGTTATGATGATTATAGGAAGCTGCAGATCTTAAAGTGAAACTTGAAAAATGTGAAGCAGAAATCGAAGCTAGCAGGAAATCAACTGAGCTTAATCTTCTTCCACTCAGTAGTTTTAGTACCGAAGCGTACGTTTGAAGAATTTTTGGTTTAATAAGACTGTACTGTTACACATGTATCTTTTTGTCTGAATTGATTTTTTGTTGCAGATGGATGAATTCATTTGAATCTACCGACATTATTGAGGCTGATCAAGCGGTTGTCCCAAGGATTCCTGCTGGTGTTTCAGGAACAGCATTAGCAGCTTCACTTCTGCGGGATGGCTGGAGTGTGAGTAGTTATTTCAATATACTGCGAGTCATATTTTGTCATCTCTTCAGTTTATTGTTTGTGGTTTTTTTCTTTCCTTTTCTACTGAATGCCTCCCCTCCTTATATAGCTTGCAAAAATGTATGCTAAGTACCAAGAGGCCGTTGATGCCTTTCGTCATGAGCAGTTGGGAAGGAAGGAATCTGAGGCAGTCTTGCAACGGGTATGATCTATATTGTGATTTATAATACATCCTCTTTTTGGGAATGGACAATACTCAAGATCATGCATTGGTTTGTTGAACTTGCATAAAATTGTGGGACTTGTGCTTGCATACAGGCTTTTTTTTTTTCCCGATAAAACATTTTTATCAAATTATTAATACGTCCTCTCTTTAGGAGTGGACAATACTCAATATAGTGCCTCTGTTTGTTGAACTTGCATAACATTACGGGACTTGTGTTTGCATACATACTTATTTTTTCCTGATAAAACCTTTGTCTCAAATTATTAACCTACGTTTTTATGTGTTAGGCTGATTTACTTCTGTGTTGACTCCAATTATTGCAGGTTCTATATGAATTAGAGGAGAAAGCAGAAGTCATTTTTGATGAAAGAGGTATATTCTTATATATATATATATATATATATATATTCTTATATTGGAAGAAATCATGTTTTACTATTGATAGTCATGATCATTTTTCGTGATTCGTGAATAAGGATTAAGTGAATTAATACTTACTCTGCATCAGGAACTGAGAAATTATATTCTATTGTTTGACATTTTATGTGTTTAAGAAGTCTATTGCATGCTAGGATGAGGACCAATGATGTTAATAGCACCTGTAGGGAATGAAAGTAAATTATCGAAATGTTTTACATTGTATATGAATAGGAGTTCCCCTGAATTACTAAGAGTCCAACTAGTGATGCTTTAGTTCTAAACAGCCATTATAAAAAACCAATGTATTAAAAGCGTGAGGCGTGGGCGAGGCGTCCGAGGGGAAGCCCGGCCTAGGCGTGAGGCGTGAGGCGAAGCCTCACGGGACCCAAATTTTTTAATATATACACTGAGCATACACATATATTATATTAAAAAGAAGAAGATTATTAATCAATAATCACCCTGAGCACACACATATATTATAAATATATATATACACACATATATATACATATATTATATTATATATGTATAAAATAGAGGATGAAAAGCACAATGAGCACACATATAACAATGCACACAAACAACACATCCATTATATAAAAAATAAAAATCAGAAAAAAGGCATAGAGACAAAAGTGCAAGGAAGAGGTATGAGGTAGTTAAAATCCTACCCAAAATTTGGGTTTGGGAGTAAAGAAAAGAAAAAAAAAAAAAAAAGAAAAAAAAAAGCCACTGAGGCGGCCCTAGGCGCGCCTAGGCGGCTCCGGCGAAGCCTTTCGCCCACTCCAGCAAAACTGAGGCGTTATCCATGGCGCCCATCCTCAAGGGCGCCCTAGGCGCGCCTTGAGGCGAATTTTTTAAAACATTGTAAAAAACAGACAATTGTTGCCTCCCTGAGCAGGAATATACATCTCAATTTCAACATGACACTGTTTGCTGTCATTTAGGTTCTTCACAGTTAGGCTATATAAGAAAGAGTTAGACTTCTGGTTTATGGGTTTGGCACCTCATCTAGTTGTTTCTGGGCAATTTCTACTGCTGCGTAATTTTTTCTTATTAACATCCACGTTTAGGCTAACAAAAGCAAAAAAAAGATCTATTATTTTTACTTCTGATTGACCATATGATTGAACCATGTGTTTATTATTAAAAATATAATAATTGTTTGGTGAGTGGACGAGGTAAACTTGTTGCTTGCAACTTACAGCATACTATTTGTTGCACTGAAATTACTGTTGTCATCTATGTAGATGAACATGAGAGAATGGTTGAGGCATATTCTATGATCAACCAGAAATTGCAGAACTCGATTTCTGAACAGGCAAACTTGGAGAAGACCATCCAGGAGTTAAAGGTTTTTGACGTTATCCTGATTTTTGTACATACTTCATTTTTGTCTGTCATATATACTTACGCAATTTTTTCCAGGCTGAGGTAAGGATGCATGAGCGTGACTACACGTTTGCACGAAAAGAGATTGCTGATCTCCAGCGAGAGGTAATAGATAAGTGCAGATTGATAATAAGATGCATGTATCGTTTGCTTGACTATTCTTTAATAAATTCTTGATTTTGGCAAGTGGCAATGTTATATAACCTTCATTTGTTCAACATACCAGTAGTAAAAATACTCCATACAGGTCATCATGCTCATTTTACTGGCTAATCAGACCTTTAAGTGGATCATAGTAACACATTACGCACTAACATTAATTCGTATCACACTGTATCCATATCCGTATCTGTATTTATGCTTCATAGGTATGACAAGATAGTTCACTATATTAATCAAATATCCATTTCTATATTTCAAGATCATATGCTATTTATTCGTGCTATTATTTGCCTCTAGAATTTTATCATTTGCTATTAATAATACATGTCTTACACATGCATTAATATGCTATTGTACTACATCGAGTGCTTGTATACATTTTGCCTGACTACACTGCATGATGTTTTACAAGATAACCTATTGCCATAGTTTGTGGTGTCCTATAGTCTTTCAATATTTATTCGAAAAACACTCCCACTAATTGCAAAAATGTGCAAGCTTTATTGGTCACTATGAGTTTAAATTTTTGGTCCCTTTTGTTTTATGCCATTATTTAATTATCTTGTGTTCTACGATAACATGTAGGTGACAATCCTTCTGAAGGAATGCCGTGATATACAGCTTCGTGGGACATCATCTGGTCATGATAGTCGTGACTATGATACTGTTGCCGTTGTTGAGATGAACACTGAATCTGGTGCCGAGAGAGTCATATCTGAACATCTCGTAAGCTTGATGCGCATTTTCTTTAATATGACACTTGAAACATATGCTTTTTCTTTTTTGTGTATGGCTGATTGTATCGAATTTCTTTTGGGTTTAACAATGCAAACAGTTGACCTTCAAGGACATAAATGGACTAGTTGATCAGAATGCGCAGCTCAGGAGCCTTGTTCGGAATCTTTCTGACCAGCTTGAAAATAGGGAAATGGAGTTCAAGGTTGGTTTGAGTTTCAAATTTCAATGTTTGTAAGCATGGAACTTGTTTGTTTAACTTAGTAGTTAGTACTACCACCTTTGCTTGTGAAAACTATTTGATAAGCTGATGCGAATCTTGAACTACAGGAGAATTTTGAAATGGAGATCAAGAAACACACTGATGAAGCTGCCTCTAGAGTTGTGGCAGTGTTACAAAGAGCTGAAGAGCAAGGGCGCATGATTGAATCCCTTCACACCTCTGTAAGCTCTTCTTAAGCCTTCTGAGTAGCTAGGGCGCACATATTTGTTATTTGTACTATATTTCTTTTTCCCTTTTTGTGATGGCAATCACATACTGGTGATGAAACGATTGCCCTGATTCTTGCATCTTCATAATTTCTACCTAGGTTGCAATGTACAAAAGGCTATATGAAGAGGAGCATAAACTTCATTCGTCTAGTCCTCGTATAGAAGAGGCTGCTCCAGGTCTGCCTCTCGCAAACTATATATTTGAAAAAAAGTCTGAAGATCAAAGGAAGTACAATTCATAAATATGCTGTCTCTTTCTCTCTCTACATACACACACACACACACACACACACACACATATATGATATAGACCTCTAAAAAAGCTGTGACTGTCTTCAGATTTGCTAGTAGATGGAGTAGTATTGTAGATTGAGAGGTCTTAACGTATTTTGCTTCAATGCAAAAAAAAAAAAAAAAAGTACTGTGGTACAACTTACTTATTGTTATTCGCAGAAGAAAGAAGAACTGACGTCAAGCTTCTCCTTGAGAGTTCTCAGGTATTGTGATAATTGGACATTATATAAGGAAGTGCATGTTTGGAATTATTGTTACTAGGTAATGTTAACTACATTGAAATATTTGAGAATCAAAGAAAATGGAGAAGAAAGAGTAATTGAGAAAGATGAACTAGAGAGAATTTAGAGAGAGAAATATGAGACTTGTATATTGACTTCAAAGAATGAAGATTACACACTTTGTTTTTATACTAGAAAGCCTAACAACTCTAACCAAATCCTAACAAACTTGCTAACTGTATTGCTGACTTGTACCCTTAATACTCCCTCTCAATCTCAACTGGGGAAACCCAGTTTGAGATTGGAAGAATTGAGACATGGTAGCACTGAAAGTGTAGACTTGGGAAAACCACCATTGGATTGATACCCAAACATCTGTCCATATGTAGCACTTTGACTAGAGTCACCACTTTGGATTAGCCTGCTGCAAACAAGAAAGCACCCTATCTTCATCCTTAGTTTCTTCACACGACCATACGACAGAGAGTAAGCGCATAGGCAATTAAGAACCGCACATAGGCAAATGAAGACTGCAAGAGCTAGACTTTTGCTAAGACAAGTAGCTCCGCATCCTTGTCTTCGTCGCTGGAAAAATCCCGCCTTTCGAGCTCGTAATGAACTGCAATGAATATCAATTTATGTGCCTTGTCCATTCCCACCCTTGAGTGGCCATAGGCAGACACCCATCTCAATAGAGACCATTTGCATTTGAACCCACATGACGTTGCATGAAGGAAGATGAGCCTAACTACAATTTTTCCTAGTGACTTAAACTCGGTGAGGTGTGTTACCCACAAAACCTATCATCTTATGCCAAAAAATACTCAAAACATATCACTGAAGCTTCTAGCTTTCCCAAAGCCCTGAATCAAACAAGTGTACCCCGTGACCACTTTGTAGCTGTTGACCAAAAGCCTATGTCTGTCAGTCCAAATTTCTTCCATTGCCTTACAGATAAAGACACCATGTATTCCTCTGCCTTTATCAGGAGTTTTACACAAGAACAACCTTCTATAAAGTAGTTGTAGCACACCCTCATGCCGGTATAACAACTTCTTACGGGATTACCCTTCGTGGGATTTACCGTCAACAATCTCATTCAACATTGGCTTCGGCCTTTAATATATACAAAAACAGAAAATTAACAAACTATAGTATGGCATCGGCCTTAACTATAGCACCACGGGATCGCCCTTTGTGGATTTTACTAGAAACAACTTCTTTGAACAATGGCATCAGCCTTCACAATTTCAACAAAAGAAAATCAACATCTATGTAGGATTACCCTTCGTGGGATTTACTGTCAACAACTTCTTCAAACTTCATCTCTTCAAGAAACATACAACCGGACTTCTAGTAGATACATGCTACAACTAAGCTGGTTAGACTCTGAAATTATAGGCTGAGATAAGCTCCTGAACAATTCCTACCCAATGAAGAGACAGCAGAAATTCAAGGACTTACATTATATAATCTTGAAACTAAGTCCCATTTAGAACAAATTATGATAGCAACAGCTGCATTATCAAGGACCATGAGTAACTTCACCAGCAGGACAACAAGAATCACCCAATTGAGAGTAAAATCCACAAACCATCAACAAAATACTTATTCTGACAATACTGAACCCCAATATCAGAAAAACAACATGAAACTCAGAAAAGATGATCGAAAATGAGATGATTTCATGCCTTAATTTGGATGAAAACAATTGATTGTCACATCCCAGAAATAATCGCAGTAAGAAATCATTCCAATTCTTCAAAGAATTCAGAGAAAGTGACTGGAAACATAACCTTCACAAAAATCTTGAGCTGTCATTTCGTCGAACATGTGGACTGCACAATTTTTTTTTTTTCTTTAACTTTCCTCCACACCAGAAAATCGAGCACTGATCAAAGTGGCAGAAATAAAGCCCAAAGAGGTGATCTGCGAACTCCACCAAGAGGAAAGAAATAGACCCAAGAAACCAACAAATCACTCTTGACATTTCGTCGAACATATAATGTGCAAGAATGCACTAGACAACTGCTTCCAATTCACCGCTTCATCTTGAAACCCAGAGGAAAAACCCAGAAACAATTCAACTCTTGAAAAACCCAGAAATAATTCAATTCTTGAAAAGTCAAAGACGATGAAGATCCGATCTAGATGATTTAGAGCCTCGAAAGTAATCAATATCTCATTGCATCAACAGTACGAACCCATAACTACAAAGTAGAAGAAATAGAGAATCGAACTATGAATACGGAAGCATAAACGATCAAATACGTGGAAACGATAGAAAGTAATGAAGAAAAAAATAATGAAGAAAAAAAAAATGAGAGGAGGAATCGACCACCAAGATCCATGCCGTGAGCCTTGGTGGCTTTGATACCATGTTAACTACATTGAAATATTTGAGAATCGAAGAAAATGGAGAAGAAAGAGTAACTGAGAAAGATGAACTAGAGGGAATTTAGAGTGAAATATGAGATTTGTATATTGACTTCAAAGAATGAAGATTACACACTGTTTTTATACTAGAAAGCCTAACAACTCTAACCAAATACTAACAAACTTGCTAACTGTATTGCTGACTTGTACCCTTAATAGGTAATTTGTACTGCTATAAGATATGATAGAAAATATGAACTAATGTAGGAAGCTAAAAGGAAGGCCCAAGACCAGACGGCAGAACGAGTGAAATGTCTGGAGGAAGATCTGGCAAGTACCAGGTAAACAAAGTTGTTAACTGTCCCTCCTCAGAGATCTTTTATTGTATTCTTAAGTATGCTTTTCGTACGTAAACGTCTCTTGGTATTTATCTAGACTTTTGACCTCTTGGCGCCTACTATTATTTTGACTTGTTACAATAGTCGAGCAGATCAGCCTCGAGATCTACGAAGCCAAGCGGTGCCTTCGTATGGTCAACGAGCTGGATGAAGCTCGGCGGGAGTTGACGGCTGCTTCTTGGCAGGCGCAACAATTCTTTCCCAAAATAATCCATCTTTTTTGGGTTTATTGGTTTAGTAAAAGTTTCTGCAATGCAGTTTTGCTCTCCATTTTGGTTAGTTTGTTATACTGTCAACCTCATGTATTTAGTTGCCTATCAATAACACTTTGGTTTGTATGGTCAGGAGTGAGATCATATCGTTGCGGTCAGAGCGTGACAAGTTGGCTTTGGAAGCAAATTTTTCTCAAGAGAGACTTGAGAGCTTTATGAAAGAATTTGAGCATCAGGTGATCTTTTTGTTAGAATGTGTTGTCAAATATTTCTCTCTGCCCATGGCTCATTTCTTTTTAAGTTTTAATATTGGTGCGGTGTGATATGAGTCATATGACCAATATATGTTCAAGTGTTAATTTATGTTTTATTGTTTGTAATGCATAAATATCAGAGAAATGAAACAAATGGTGTTTTAGCAAGAAATGTTGAGTTCTCTCAGTTGATAGTTGACTACCAACGAAAGCTGCGTGAAAGTTCTGAATCTGTTCAAACTGCTGAGGAGCGTACTAGGAAGTTGACTATGGAGGTGACGCTTATTATCTTAGTTTACGAATCTTGGTCACTTTTGAAAGTTCTCACTTTACATCTTGTATCAATACAGGTGTCTGTTTTGAAGCATGAAAAGGAAATGTTGGAACATGCTGAGAAGCGTGCTTGTGATGAAGTTCGTAGTTTGTCAGAAAGGGTCCATAGACTGCAGGTCAGCTTGGACACTATTCAGAGTGCCGAGGAAATTCGTGAGGTAGCTCATCTCTCACATCTCATTTTAATTGGATGTTTACGTTCATCCCTCACATCTCATTTCTGTATTTGATTTTCTATCGTGTAACTACAGGAGGCAAGAGCTGCTGAGAGGAGAAGACAAGAAGAGTATATGAAACAAATAGAGGTATGTACTCATAATGTTCCACCTCTAGCTCCATGTGTATACGTGATACTTCAGATATTTTTTTTCTTCCGGGTTGATGGGGTGGTTGTCTATGGGTTTTTTCTCTTTGGGTTATACTGTTAATTTGATCCATGTGGAAGTGTTCAAATAGAAACCATACTTAATGTTAAGGTCTGTTTATATAAGGGCGTAAATATTACAATATGATTACATTTTCAGAGGGAGTGGGCTGATGTCAAGAAAGATCTACAAGAAGAGCGAAACAATGCCCGTACTCTCACACTTGACCGTGAGCAGTCCGTACAAAATGCTATGAGACAAGTTGAAGAAATGGGAAAAGAGTTGGCTAATGCTTTGCATGCTGTTGCATCTGCTGAGACTAGAGCTGCTGTAGCCGAGGTCCTTTTTCCCTTCATTTTCATATTCTATATATATATAATCTCCACTATATGTTTGTAACCGCAATTTCAAGTGGCTCACAGAATAAGCTCATGTATCATTGTTATCCCGTTCAATGTCTATGATTTACAATATAAGATTTGAATTTTTTGTTGATAAAACAGGCTAAACTGACCGATCTGAACAAAAGGATTAAGTCCTCTGATGTTAAGGTATATTTTCTAATAAGCGGTGTTCTTGACTTGTCTGAAGTTCGTCTGTTATATATGTCATATTCTTAACCTGCTTTGATTTTCCTTAATTTGGGACTGAAGTAATTCTGATATAGTTTTCCTCTGCATCTCTTTTCGTACTGATGCAGGTTGTTGATGTCGATGGTGGGAGTGGATCTTCCTCCTTGACTAGTGATGAGGTCAGTTCTGCCGTTTACCTGCCTATTTCTTGAATGTTGCTTACTTTTTCTTTGTTAATTGATGTTTCCGGGGTTGCCATTTCTAATATTATTCTGTTTTCTTTGTTACTGACATTGATATTTGACGATTTCCATAGATCCAACCTATGCATTTGTTTATTTTCATTTTGTTGACGGTGGTTGCTTTTGGTTTTGGGAGCTTGTACCATTCTTTTGTATTGAGTTTGAGTCATTTGATCCTGACATTGACTTGGTTGATTAGGCTTTGGTGACATTGCGTGCTGCAAAGGAAGAGATTGAAAAGTTGAAAGAGGAAGTGCAAGCTAACAAGGATCACATGCTACAGGTACTTACTGTTCCTTGACTTGCTTAATATAATAATATCTTAAAACCTACTGAAACTTATGATTTATGTCTATTTTAATTTCACAGTATAAGAGCATAGCTCAGGTAAATGAAGATGCATTGAGGCAGATGGAATCTGCCCATGAAAACTTCAAGATTGAGGTACTACTCTGTGTATTTAGTTTCTGGATGAATTAGCACTTCAATGTCCATCAGTTTATATGGAATTATGATCCCAAATACTTTACAGGCCGAAAAACTAAAGAAATCGCTTGAAGTCAAACTTCTTTCTCTAAGAGAGAGAGTATCTGAACTTGAACACGAGTGTAGTTTGAATTCTCAAGAAGTTGCTTCAGCGGCTGCAGGAAAGGAAGAAGCTCTTTCTTCCACTCTATCAGAAATTACAAGTTTAAAGGAAGAAACCTTAACTAAAACGTGGGTTCCTCATATTTTTCATTACGTCATGAATTTGATTATTCCATTTGGCATCTCATCTCTGTTTTATTTGTAGTTCCCAAATTGTGTCACTGGAGATTCAGATATCTGCTTTGAAAGAAGACTTGGAGAAAGAACGTCAGCGATCGCGTTCTGCTCAGGCCAATTATGAAAGACAGGTTAATCTGCATGTGTTTGTATGCTTTTTCTTGTATAATTAGGGGTCGAGTGATTTGTTGCTTTTCAATTAGAAAAATGGTTTATAAACTTATCCAAACTGGGACTATTGATGCTCATTGATTAAACTGTTCCAACAGGCCTGTCCTGTCAAGGTTTGAAATGTTGGGGGTTTCTTGACAGCATTTTTTTTAAAGTCTTTTAATCTATATGGTTGTGGTTTGATAGTGGGTTTTCAGGTGGTTTTTTCTCGTTTACTTGTGTTGCTTGTCGGAATTGAATTTTAAGGCTGTGATCGAGTCCAATCAGCTGAATATTTCTTATGAATATGTAATTAACTGTTGTTTAAGAAGTTGTACATGCTCTTGTAAATTAGTCGTCAAAGGCTCTGATACCCCGATTTATCCCAATAAAAGGATGTCAGCAATTATTACTATAATCTTCCTTCAGTAGCTGTTGAGCACCTGAGATTGACATGTTTTACATATTGTTTCACCCTCATATACATTTTATTCACTGATGGCTGAGGAATGATTCTTTATCTCGTTCAGGTTATCCTCCAGTCGGAGACAATACAGGAGTTGACCAAGACATCGCAAGATTTGGCTATGCTCCAGGAAGAAATGTCAGAGTTGCGTAAATTGGCTGATGCACTCAAAAGCGAAAATGTAACTTTACTCTCTCATGGGAATTGTCAGTTTGCCATAAGTCTTGTTTCGTTGTGTTATGCAAGCTGATTTTGTTTTATTTTACTTACAGAATGAACTCAAGTCTAAATGGGAATTTGAGAAGGCAATGTTAGAAGAATCAAAAAATGTTGCCGAGAAGAAGTACATTGAAATCAACGAACAGGTTATTGCAGTGCATTTTGTCATGATTTGCAGACTCTCCTCTTTTTCTGTCAGTTTTAAGTCAATATCTTGAGGTCGAGTAAATTGCTGTTAGTAATCTGTACAAGTCAAGTTTGTTGAAACCTAGTTCTGTATTTGATAACCAATTTTAGGACTTGATACGTAAGATGAAATTTTGTGACTGAACCTTGCATTTAGCACATGTTATTGGAATTCTGTTCCATATTTGAATTTTTCTTTTTTCATATTCCCTTGTTTTCTTCTGAAGCTCCAACTTTGTTTGCAGAACAAAATACTGCACAGTCAACTTGAGGCTTTGCACATTCAACTGACTGAAAGAGATCGTGGTTCAGTTGGAACTTCTGCAAGCACTGGTCCAGATATTTCAGGTGATGCTGGTTTACAAAATGTGATAAGTTATCTTCGACGGACAAAAGAAATTGTAAGTTCTTTTGCTGTTATCAATGTTCTCTCTTAACACAACAGGCAGAGACTTATATTTAGTATAATTTAATATTATTATTGTTTTCAACTTGACAGGCGGAGACAGAGATTTCCTTATTGAAACAAGAAAAGCTTCGATTACAATCACAAGTGGGTTTGTAAAAGGCGTTTTCTTTTTGCTTATCCGCCATTGTTTGTTATTTTACAAATGGAAAAATGAGGTTGTGATTGAACTTTAACTCTTGACATGAAAAAAGCCTTGTCATGTTGCCGTGTTTTCCTACACATTTTCTGACTAGGTCTCTTTGTTTTTGTTCCTATCATTTGATGGTACTATGTGCTCTTGCATTTATCCTGAGGATGTTTGTCTGTTGTGATTTTTGTATTTCTGTGTTATCATGGTTATTTCATCTGTCCTTGGTTGAATTCATGCATTCATTTTATATTTGCTTTTGTAGCTTGAGAGTGCCCTCAAGGCTTCAGAAACAGCCCAGTCATCACTTAATGCCGAGCGCACTAATTCAAGATCATTGTTCACTGAGGAGGAAATGAAATCCTTGCAACTACAGGTTAGTTTCTTTTCATTGTGTTCTATTGTTCTCAAATTCCAGAGGTTTATTATACTTCTTAGCTGTTATTCCTTGATCTCTTTCCATTATTTTGTTGTAATATGGTGTTTCTCGAACTACATGTGCAGTGTCAGTATATTCCACTCAAGTGTTTGACCTTTGTTTATTTGACACTGAACTCTATTCTGTGTTTCTGTGGACATTGTACAGCAGACTATTTTGAGATTATATCCCAATACCTACTATTTTCCCCTTCTAACTTTATGCTGTCATGATGAAATGTCTTTGCAGGTTAGAGAAATGAACTTACTTCGTGAAAGCAATATCCAACTCAGAGAAGAAAACAAGCACAATTTTGAGGAATGCCAGGTATTTCAAATTTTTACTGGAAAGGATTCCCTCCGTGTAGATAGTTGTTCTTCTTCCATGTAAACATGACTCACTATATGTATATATATACACTTTTTTTCTTTCAGAAATTCCGTGAAATATCACAAAAAGCTAGTGCTGAGACTGAGAACCTAGAGAGATTGCTACAGGAGAGGCAGATTGAGTTGGAAGCCTGTAAGAAAGAAATTGAAATGCAAAAGACAGAGAAAGAACGCTCAGAACAGAGGGTTCGTGAGGTACTGATCTTGGAACTGCTTTTTGTCTCTCTGTTGCAAGTACATCTAGTAACTGCGAAAATATGTTTGTAGTCCGACGGGAGATTCTCTCTTTCTCTCTCGCGCCCCCCCTCCCCCCCCCCCCCCCCCGGGCCCCACGGGATTTGTTTTATTCTGAGAACTATAAACTTTCCCAGCACACTTCAACCTATTATAAACATAGAAGTACATACTAAAAGTCCCAACTGAGACCTGTGTAGACTCCAGAGAGCTAGATATCAATAATTGTGTATCTATGCCTGGCATCTGAAAGACTCATTTGGACCTTAATACCAGTAGAAAAGTGCCAATTTTGTGGTAGTACCTGTTAAGTACAAATGAGCTTATTGATAAATATATTCAATATTCTAATGTACTCTCCTACTTGAAGTTACTTGAAAGGTATAGAAATATTGATGTTCAAGATTATGATCGCGCAAAGGATGATGTTTGTCAGTTGCAGGTAGGCTGACACCTTTATAAGCATATTAATTGCTTTAAGCTTGCATTTCTCCTGTTAATTATTATATCTTCGCCTCTTAGTTGAGATATACTGACATGTTATCGTTGATATGTGTGAATCCATGTCCACAGTAAAAAGATGTTGAAAAACATTACAAATGATGATAGTATTTTAATCCTCGATGCTTTGTCAGTGGTTACGTAACTTATGTTATGCATGCGATAAACTTCAACTTGTTTGTCCCTTTTTTGGTTTACCTTATAATTTGATTATCTGTACAAACTAAGGTGTGCTTATAAGTGCATTTGTATCTTACTTTGTTTCAGTTCCCTTCAAATATCAAATACTTAATGTGATTTCTTGTGCTTTATTTTATCATTGTTATTGTATGCTTCTTTATTTTAATTTTAATTTTTTTGTTCTTAGAAAAAATTGGAGGAGAAGGATTCTGAAATACTAGAAGTCAAGAAACTTCTTTCAGAAAAGATGGAGACTGTATCACGTCTGGAGCGAGATATTGCTAACTGCAGATTGGAACTGACTGAGATGGAGAAGAGAATGAGTGATGCTTTGCAAGCTGAGGTACACCTTAATATCTGTATTCTAAGATCAGATTTGTAGAAGTGCTTGTCATTGGATTTCTTATACGATTCTCTTGTATATCCTTCTTATGGCTGACATGCACAGGCAAGTCTAAAATCAGAAATCGAGAAGCATAGGAAGATGGCCACTCAGTATAAGG
This sequence comes from Heteromeles arbutifolia, assembly GCA_024362995.1. Lineage (NCBI taxonomy): Eukaryota > Viridiplantae > Streptophyta > Magnoliopsida > Rosales > Rosaceae > Heteromeles > Heteromeles arbutifolia. The sequence continues at coordinate 8,899,385 of JANCRC010000002.1, read as the reverse complement.
TTTTTTAAAATTTATTGTCCTCTATAATGAACAATTATTACTTGAAATTAAATGCATATATTATTTCTAATCCTCTCTTGACTAGTTTTTGACATTTAAGTGTTGTGTTATAAGGTGAAAACTTTTCTTATTTGTTGGTTGGTGATTAACCATTCATCAATCTGCAGAGGAGGCTCGAAATGTTCTCAAGAGAAAAAGAGACCGTTTCAAAAGAAAAGGAGACACTGTCCAAGGAAAAGGAGGAACTGAGCAAGGATAATCAAGCTCTTTCTAGACAGCTGGAGGAAGTCAAATTAGGTATGTTTAAACCATCCATCAGTCCTTTTCCATTCAGTTGTAAAATAATCCACTCATTATCTGTTTGTGTTATCGGACTGTCTTACAGTGAAACGAGCATCAGTAGATACTACCGGGGTGCAAGCAATTAGGGAAGAGAAAGACCAGAAAATTCAGGTTGAACTTGATAGTCATTTTTGTTTCTTCTCTCTCTCTTTGACCTCTTTAGCAAGTTGTGACTCATTTACTATGCTCGCTCAGCTTCTGGAAAAGCATTTGGAGAGGCAAAGAGAGGAGCTGAGAAAGGAGAAGGATGAAAATCGGATGGAGAAAGCAATGCGCAAGAAGATGGAGAAGGCTGTAACGGATTCCTATAATAATGTTGACCAGGTTTTCTATCTGTCCATTGTTGTAAATTCCATATCAGTTAATGCATTCTACCCATACATCCTAGGGTTTACTTCTGAAATTCAGCTGGACGTGTTCTTAGTACTTCAATTTCAATATGAATATATGCTGCATTACAAAGTGATGCATGTGATATTTTTTGCTTTAGGACAAGTCGAACTTCATGAATGAACTCGAGAAGCATAAGCAGGCTCTGAAGCAGCTTTCAGATGAACTTGAAAAGCTGAAACATGCAAAAGACAGTCTCCCTGAGGTTTGATTGTTATTTATCAAACTGGAAAGCAGATTCCTTTCACTCACCTTATGAATATCTATATTCTAACTTGTTTTACGTACTTTGTTCATCATATTTCAAAACTGTGTTTATACTTGCTGTTTCACCTGGGTTTGTTTTAATAGTATATTCCATGTATCTCAGGGTACCTCAATTGTTCAACGGCTTTCTGGAACCATACTGGATGGTCTTGCTGCTGCCTACAGTTTAGCTGTCGAAAATTTCGAAAAGACAGCACATTCAGTTCACGGTGAGTTTGGAGCTCACAGTGTTCTTGCAAACACTCCTCCAGTTGCAGATACTTCATTACCGGCTACCTCTGGTACTTTTGTTAAGCACTTCTTTTTATACTGAGGATTGGTTTATTCATTTTTCATTCCCATCCTTCATTTCGTAAATGCTGCTATTTCTTTATTCATGAGTAAACTCGTTAACTTTGTGTGCCAATACAGGTACCGCTCAAGCACCCACAGTTGTGTCTTCAACGAGTCCTGCGAGGGGCTTAGTATCCAAAGCAACTGAAGAGAGGGGCTTAGCATCCACAGTCACTGAAGAAAGCGCAAAGAGAATCACTTTACCCAAAGGCAATGTCGAAACCCGTAAACAAGGAAGGAGATTGGTTAGGCCCCGGCTTGTAAGACCTGAAGAACAAGGTGATGTAGAGATGTCAGAGATGGAAGGGACCCGCAATGGGGGCAAACAAGCACCATCGAATGAAATGGAAGTTCAAGGCAATGCTACTTTGCCACAACAGCTGCTTCGGAAACGTCTTGCTTCTTCATCTACTTTTGAGTCCCGTGAGGAATCAAATAACCAAGGGGAAATTTGTCCTGAGGTGGCAGCACCTGTTTCAAAGAAGGCCAAAGGTTCAGATTCTCTACAAGGGACTGAAGGGCAGCCATCTGCTATTTCGGAAAATCTTGGGAGTGTTCCAGTCAAAGATGAACCTTTAGACGTTGCTGTTGATTTGCCGCAAAGTTCAAACGAGGAAGCTGCTGTTGATGCCGAGAACGAAGAAACTGAGACTGCTGGGGAGAAGGTTGAAGAGCCAAATGAAAGACAGTTTTATGGTTCGAGTCAAGTTGAATCACAGAAGGACAGTGATTTAGTGGAGAATGTGGATGGATCAGATGGAAAAGATCTACCATTGCACGATGGAGCCAAAGATCAGGTTGAGCTGGAGCAACAGTCCAGTGATTTTGGAGGAGACCGAGAAGAGGGAGAGCTGGTCCCTGATATTTCTGAGCTTGAAGGTGGTGATGTGATGGGCGGTCCTGAAATAGGGGAAGTTCAACCTGAACCTGTAACAACTCCCGAGGCTTCCCCAGCTAGGGGGGATGATTATGGTGTTGCTGCTGGTTCTGTTGTGGATATCGGTGAGGTTAATTCTCCAGAGGTTCTTAATGATGAGAAAAATGATGACATTGATGCAACTGAAGAAGCTGCTGATGGTTCCGATAAGTCAATTGATGGTAATGACCATACTGTGACAGAGACTGATCAGGCTGCCGAAGCTACCTCAGTAATCGTTGATACCGCTTCAACAAGTACTACAGCAGAAGTAAGCGTTTCAAAACAAGCTAGTCCCAGTGTTACTGCAGAAGAGGTGAGACAGGTGTCTCCTGTGATTATTCCGTCAACTACCATAAATTTAACAACACGGGCTTTGGAGAATGCACGCCGAAGACAACAGGCCAGAGGGCTCTCTACTTCACCAAGCACAGGTCGTGGAGGACCTGCCGGAAGACAAACTGGAAGATCTGGACGTGGACCTCCTGGACGTGGGCGTGGGCGCGGACGTTCTCGTGGGTCAACATCAGGCAATCAAGGTTGAGACCAAAATTTATATATCCCCCCATACTGCCATTGAAATGAGCACAAGGGGATTGCCTCTATTTTTACATCCATTTTGTAGTTGAACGTGTTGTTGCGATTTACGGTGTCGCGAAAATCTCGAGGCATTTTGAAGGACATGATTACCACTCACTTTACATGGTTAATGTCCGTAGAATATGGATTTTGGAAAGAAGTTAGTTTGAGGATAAGTGTGTTGGTGCTCAATGAGTCGTATGTAAATCCTTTGTTACTTCATGATGGAGATTGAGCACCTGCCTAATGTTTTGCATCCTAAAAACTTTCGCGTAGTATACTTTTTCGTTGCGGAAAAAAGGACGAGAAATTGACCCTCTTTCGTTCGCGATACCAAATTTTCCGGCAATAATTAGTTTCGAACTTTCCGGTTACCTTTGCGCTTCACCAGAATGTATCCATTCCCGATTGACCTGCATGTCTGGTTGAATCAGGCGAGAGGCCAATAATGCTAAACAGAAATGCGGGTAATTTGTTGGGAAGCAAGGTTCTATAAGACGCCAGACACTATTCGGACGGCGGGTTGGGATCTAGCGCCTAGGTGGACTAGGCGGATTTAAGTAAATATATTATATTTCGTGTAAATAAGTGTATTTGTACTTAAAATATATATAAATTATAAAATAGAATGATATATATATATATATATATATATATATTATGAAGTATTGGAACATAATAAAAATATGGGCAACAAACATATAGTGTGTGTTCATTTAAGTATTCAACAAGTTTCTTACAATTTATTGAAAAAAAATAATATGCAAATTGAAATTTATCTATTTTCTGTCTATGTGATTCGCAACCTAAGCGGGTCTAAATAGGCTAGGCGGGCACCTCAGCTGGTCTAGACGCTATTTCTTAATTTTTAAACGTCTAAACATTAATCGGGATGGTAACCAGCCACCTAGCGCCTAAGCAGGGTCTAGACGGGACTTAGGCAGCGGTAGGTGAAGATTTTTAGAACACCGTTGGGAGGTAACAATATTAGGATTGAGTCATCAATATTTTGCACTAATAGAAAATCGACGCATTATTCTCCCACCAAGGTATTTTTAAGAAATTAAAGCTATCAGCATTTTTTCTTTTTCTTATTTTTTTCTTTTTCCGAATTACATTTGTGAACACAAAACAAAGAACCAAATATACTTTTTATGCTGAGAGAACAAAAGCTAATGTATGTAGGCAGAGGAGGGAGAGAGGACTTGGATTCCAAAGCTACCATTTCATCTCTCATTTTCTCCATGGGAAACGACGACGGCGATTCGCCTCCGGATTTCATCTACAAATTTACATCTTATAACAGCTCGAAACGTTGATTCTGGTTTTCTGGTGTATAATCTAATCTGTCATATGCCCATATCTCTGCATCCTTTCCTTTGCCTTTAACCCGAGGCCCCTACTCAGCACTGATACTTAACTCACTTATTTTTTGCTGCAACATAAAACACAATTTCTGGTTAACAGAGAAGAAAAACAGTTTCAAGCAAACCGAAAGAACAAATTTTAACTCTCCCGCTTTGTCCTTCTGCACTCCTCTCCTTGTTTATGCCTACATATTTTTTTCTTTGATTTATCCAATCCAATGCCCAAGGAAATGAGAGGAATGCAGGGAAAGAAAACGAGAGTGCCGAAATCAGTTCCCCACAAAATATAATAAATGTTAATCCTATCTGAAAGAATAGAATAAAGTCATCCCCATTTCAAAAATTTGAATGGCACCACACTCTCCACTTTGTTACTTGCTTTATTCTTAATCCTTTTGTAGTTAAAGAGAATCATCTTTCCAACAGCAATATAGCATTTGATCCTTTATACGTGCAAGAATTTTACTTAATCATCTTTTTCTTTGACTGAAAAGAATCGAGAGAAAGGAAGAGCAGCGGATACCTGCAGTTCGTAGTAAGGTGTAGATTGTCTGATCCTCTTCTCCTGCATCATTTTCTGGCGGCTTTCGTAGAAATCAAAATCATCCAGTATCGATGTCCTTGACATCTGATTTTTAAATATGTTCAGCAGTTCAATACCCTGAAGAAAATTCACCTGCAAAATATAAATGTAATCTCAGACTGAGATTGATAATTTGAGATAAAATGCAGAGAAATTAAATCAAACAATTAGTTGGTTTTGCACACCTCTTGCGTGTCTCTACTATTGGTCACAGGCTTGTTCTCATTGTTCTCGAGTATTATATGTCGTAACTGTGGGTTTGGGACGTCTTTTATGATATGCCACTTGACCGGAAAATAACCATTCCACTTATCCTGCTGCCAGAAGTCCATGTTCTTATTGAAGTCGACACGACCAATCATCTCAGCTACTCCACAAAACTGACCACTTGCATTAACCTGAAGCACATCATAAAACAGAGAAGCAAAGAAAGGATTAGTAAATCATTTCAGAGACCAAAGGCTTAAAAGTCTGCAGTAGAAAATTCCTGCATCAAAAATAAGGTCTAAATCTCCAGCATACCGAAAAGAAAAGGAAGACAGGACACTTGCAGCCCTTCTGTGCCGCCTTCTCTTGTGCATCTTGATACGCATTGTCCAGCCTCTTGTTCCCATTAGGAGTACTAGCCCACACATTGTACTTGATGCTTTTATGAATATCATCTTCACTGTAAGATTTGATCACAAAGAAAAGGGCTTGCTCGTATTTGGTTGGAAAGTCGGGGAGGTTATATTGATCCTTCCTAATGACAGACGCTATGCCATCAGATTTTCCATTCTCTTTGTCAGCTCCGGACACCAATGCACCTTTAGGATTGGTTGTTCTGGGACCATGGTTCTTCTCATTAAACAGATTAATATCTTTAACACCATTAGCCTTACTTCTTGGTTTCAACTTGTCAGAGCCACCCCAGCCCTTTGCATTTGTTTTTAAAGTTGGAGAATTGTTTGGATAGAGCAGTCCGCCTGTCCCTTGGTTATAGACCGGACCCTTTGCTACCGAAAAGTAACCTTTCGCTAGTGCTTCTGTTTGAAGACTTGGGGGACGCAGCGAGGCCTAGACATCATTGAAAAATCCATCAAAATGCCCAAGATAAGAGAATACAATGCCACTGGCAGAAACAAATAGTACTCTACCTTGTTTACTGGCTTTGACTGATTTTGCGCACCATAACCTGATTCAACATCCAACGGCTTGGAAGATTTAGAGAGTGGAGCACGAGTGTGACTAGGGGAAGAGAAATTAGGTTTATAGGGCGGTGTTTCTAAGACTCCATTGTAGGGATTTCCGAATGTTCCATCTCTAACAAGAGATGGATCCCACAAGTAGGGTGACTGGACGAACTCCCCATGAGGAGGAAGAGAAGGGTTATATCCAGGGGAAATAGGAGCTTGGTACACGGGGCTCATGGGGGGATACATCTGTTGACCAACGTATTGCCCATCACTACCGATTGGAGAAATGGGCATGTACGTCGAGTAGGGATCATAACCAGGCTGAAATCCTGGCATCAAGTAGACAAAAGATCCATTATCTGCTTGCATGACCTAAATGAAGCAATAGTGACTATAAGATCATTTGTTATAAATCGCAGAATACCAGAAGTAATCAAAAGGCACGTTGAAATCAACGGCCATATGAATCCAGATACATATCAATGTTTTTCGTGCACAATTGTGAGATAGTAAGGGAACTTACCGGGTATTGCATCTCCATCCCGGTTCCACCAACATAGTATCCATTGTTTTCCATTTCATAACCTGCGAACATGTTAACAATTAGATGTTAAAAGTATTCTATGAACACGAATTATGGACCGGAGTTATGAGAAGCTGCAGCAAACCTGGATACGTGTATCCGTAATATGTGGTGGGTGGATAAGAAGTCAAGGATTCATAATCTGCATCTGCATCACTTTTTTTGACACTAGCATTTGTATCTCCCACGGTTGATATACATGATGCTGTATCAGATGGGCTCCCATCCTTGCTGAGGGCCTTAAGACACACACAAACAAACCCAAAAATTCATAAATCAGATTTTCATGGATCATAAAGCAAGCAGAAATAAAAACTCTGCGAATCGTGCATCGAAATCTAAATATTCAACATGGCAACTCAATCTAAGCTTGAAAGCTTAAGCGTTAGGCCTAAAAACACCCAGTAATTATTGCAATTAAATAAGGGAAATGATTTTCACACCCTCTTCGTCCCTTGGACTCGAATAAATCGACGGTGAATTAAGAGACAGAAACAAACAAGGGAGTGCAGGAGGAAAAAAGGGAGTGTGAAAAGAGTTGTGCTATTTGGATATATAACATGACAATTGAAATTCAAAAAAGACATGAAATAAATTGAAAATTACCAGATTGGAACTGAAGAATTCTGAGGATTGAACATGTGGGTTTGAATCTTTTTCTTCTTCCTGCTCTTTTTTAAGGGCTGATCACATAAAATCATATTACAAAGCTCAATCAATCACATAAACAAAACAAAAATACAAACACAAAATTCAGAAGAAAAAGAAATTAAAAGAAAAGAAAAGGAGAGGAGATTGCATACAGTTGTGAAGAAATTGAGGTGCAGCAGCAGCCATGGCCTCTCTCCAAAGGTAAAAGAAAATCCTTTTGAATCAATCAAATGAAATCAAACTAAAAATAAAAACCAAAGATATTTTTGGGGTGTGTTTGTTTTTGAAAGAGAATCCTATAATTTCTCAAACAATATTAGTATCTGTCTCTCTGTCTCTCTGTCTGTCTATCTATCTATCTATCTATTTATCTATCTATCTAAAACAATCTAACGTTGTAACAACACAACAAAACCGGCTAAAAAATTGGCGCTCTGTAATCTCTGCTGCCCAAAACTCCAACAATCCCACTCCTCTTCCGTTGCTTTTACAACTAAATTTCAACTTTTTCTTTCTTTTGGAGTTTTTCTGTTTTTCCAAAACAAAATAAGATTCTAATCCAAACCCAACAACAATCACCAAATCACACACAGAGAGAACACATAAAGTTTTTGAATTGGAGGGAGAGAGGGAGAGAGAGAAATGGTTTTACTTGAGAAGAAGAAGAACAAGAAAGAGCTTCAAACAGCTAACAGCAGACAGAGACATACTAAAGTCAACAACAGCAATAACAACAATTTATGGCAGATGGACGGTGTTGAGGCCTCCACGTCCTCTCCTTATTCTGGTTAAATATTTATGGAAATTAATCATTTAAATATTTAATGATATTGTTTTTCTGCAACTATGCAGACATATTATTCTGGTTGTACTTTCTGCTTCAGGTTACTGTTTTCTTGCCTATTTGTGGGATCTTTCTATTTTTTATCATCACCACGGGTTAAAGGTTTTAACTTTTATGGATCCATAATCATTATCAATATTCATCAAGCATGAAGCTACTGCCTTTAAAATATATATATATATATATATATATATATTTGTAGTAATATAAACAGGTAGCTTTTATATTTATCGTAAATATTATACAGGTAGCTTTCATAATCATAAATCCCAATTTCCAAATCTCCATTCATTTTTTTTCTTCTTTTGGTGGTGAAATGAATACCATTCAACATATTATGGCCTCTATAAAACCAATGCTAGTTCACGTCTCTTCCACCTGGACCACCACCTACAACCTCTATATGGTCTCTACATTCCTCATCCTCCATTTTTATTTTATCCAATTTTTAATATCTTAAAATTCTCTTTTAATTGTTCCTTAAAATTGTACATGGAAATGAACTCCTTAAAATGAACATGATACACTGAATTATGCATAAAAACCTTTAAGTAAAGATATAATTAATGGTGATACTAAAAGCGCTTTAAGATGTTTCGAAGATATACTTGACTTACTACTGTATACTTATAATGTTATTCTTTATTAAAAATATAAAAAGAGAAAATTGAAAAATAACATGATACGCAATTATACAAATCACTTTAAGTAAAGGGGGATTGTAATTAATGATGATAGAGCAAGTCTTGAAAAGAATGCTATAAGCATTTAAAATGCTATTATATAATCACAATATGTCTTTTCATTTAAAGAATAAAAATTGCAATTATATACCCGGTATTTGAAACATATTTGCAAGACGCCCCAAAACACTCATAGTAACATAATGCAACGATCCACATATCCCGATTGAGATGCCTTCCTACAACAGGCGCATTATCTTTGGCCTTTATGCTCCTTTTTATCTGGTAGCCAGACTAATTTGATGCCACCAATGATACTTCATCAAAAGCTAGTAGTTTATTTTTCACATCATGTTGTATACCAACGTGAACATTTTCTACAATACACAGACGTATGAGATGCATCAATGTTTAGGTTGAATAATTATTAAAATTTAGTCATGCAAATCAAGTTGTTCAATACATCATACACCGGTGCATTGTAGAATTTTCGATCACATAATGTGAAATTGTCATTTTTTTTTGCTCTAAAAACAATAGGTTTATGAGTACATGGCAATTATAATCTTACACAATTCATGATAATTGTGTGTTGACAAAAAAAAAGACAATGATCATTGTGGAAACTGCACAGAAATTAGGTTAAAATATGCACTTATAAGTTATATATCTAGAACGATCTTACCTAGAAAATAGCAATAATAGCAAATGAGAAAGAGATATAGTAGTTAAGTCATCGATCTAAGATTTTAAATTGCATCAAGCAGCTGTAAGTGCAACATCACTGCATAGATTTGGATTTTTTTTTTTTTAGTCCCTAACTTTTAAGATACCATGCTTCATGCTTTGGCCTGGTTTTTTTTATAATTTTTTAAAAATTGCGTGGGCAGGCAAAATTTTAAAATCAAAATGACCTTGAATAGTTCAATAATTTAGGTGCGTCAGCCTAAAAATAAAATAAATTAGACGATAGAAAAGAAGTAGAATAATTTTAGGCAGTGTCTTGGAAATTTCTGAGAAGCCAGAGATCTAGAACTAGAAGGACCAAGCAGACAGGGGCATGGAAAAGTTTTCTTAGTGGGTAAGGGTTCCTTCCCATCCATCCATTTCCAACCATTTAAAACCATTCACATTGGTCAGCCCCAATTTATTATAAAACTCAATCTACGTGTATTGCACACTTGAAATATTGAATCTGGATTGTACGCATACACCATTTAGAATTAGGGGTTTTCTACATAATTTGGTAAGACTTTTGAAATCAGGGTTTTCACATGGTGACACTGATAATCATCCTCTTGGTGAATAGATTTAAGTTTGTTGTGTGATGTTATAGCGTTATTGAGAATGTAATATTCGACATGTTTATCGTAAAATGAATTTTGTTGCTGATGAGTTGGCTAACATGAGCGTCTCTCATACTTTGGATCCGGTCTATTTTGAGCAAGCTCCATCTTTCTCGATCTCGTGCTATTATCTTCTAATTTCCCTTTTGTCGGGCTTTTAGTCCGGCCCTTTGTTTAACAAAAATAAAAAAAAAAACGATAAGGGAAAACATAAAAACTGATTGGTTAGATGGTGTAGCTATATAAGAAGTTTGTATTTCAAATAGTTATTAAGAACTTTCACTCATGCGTCAAAAGTTTTGTACTTTATCATCCCGAATATCGTTTAGAAAAAAAAAAGCGAAACCAAGTCAATTTACCCTAATTAGTGAATTTAATATTAGGAAAAGAAAAGTCTATAAATAAGCATTGTGATACCAATTAATTAAGAACCCCCATACATGGCCAAGATCTCCTCCTATTGTTGACTAAACTTTGCCTCCAAGTGCTAAATACTTTTGTTTGCGTAAAGATTGAAAAATGTACGTTGAATATGGTGTTAATTTCGATTTGATTATAAATTGTCCATCGCAAACAAAACTAAGTAATCCCATTAGGGTTGCAATAGCTGTTACGTCTCATATTATTTTTATAGTTTCATCCCATCCAAAAAATTGTCCATCGTAAACAAAACTAAGCAATCCCCGATCGATGACACCGAGGCTTCCATTTTATTGTGAGTCATGAGTTTGAAATTTGACCTCACAATTGTCTTAATGTATGTTTCATGATGCAGGTACTTCTTATTGCTGAGGGCTGATCAAACAACTTGATCCATACACAGCACAGAAGTACCTAATGAACTTGCATTCTTGCTCTCCAATCAACACAACCAGGAGTTGATTTTTCTTTTGAACTTTCATCAGCATACCTGGCCAAAGTGGGATATACTTATTTTATTTTGGGTCTATTGTCCTAATCAAATTGTTAGGTACATTTAATCTGCCAAGAAAACAAAGGAGGGAAAGATCGAGTCACTACTCACTAATAACACCTTTTTTTTTATTGGTTTGCACTCAGCTAGGGTTATTAAAAAGAAGCGCAACTCACGGTTTTAATCGGTTTTACAAATGTCTCTAAAATGTTTTGCATTAAATTTATGAATCCTTACCACTTAAAATTACGGTTAAAAGATATTTTTCTTCATTTATAAATTGAAGGTCTTTTTTATTTATTTATAAGTGATAAGTCTTAGGTTCAAGTCTTGTGTACAACAAGTTCGATTCCAAATCATGTGATGACTCATTGTGCGGCTTAATAACCAAATGTTCACCACTTAGTATAAATATATCGATGTATTAAAAGAAAAGAAAAAATGTAATGAAGCTTATGGTGCAATGTAAATGCTAGTAAATATGTTTTCTTCTTGTTTTTGTACAACTTTGCAAAATGTATTAAAAATCATGGGTAACATTTTTATGAAAAAAAATGAATTATTGACTTTTCATAAGATCTTTGTCATGCGCAGTAAAAAAAGAAATGTTATAAAGCGGTTTTTTTTTTTTTTTTTTTTAACAAATAATATTATCTACACTAATGAGAAGGGGTTGAGTTTAGCCTCGCAATGGGCTAACAATAATGTGGTTCAACTTCGCCATTGACAAGAATTAAACATAAGACCTCTCACTTAGAAATGAGAAGGATACCATTAGACTGTAGTACTAAGTGATTTATAAGTGGTATTTAGTTACATAACTTTTCTCTAATAATAGTTTTTAAGCTGAACAATTTAAAATTAAGAGCCCAAGGGTGTGTTTGTTTGACAGCCTTAGCTCTCACTGGACTGGACTAGCATTTAGTGTAGTCCAGCGTTTGGCACAACAAAGTATTAACTTAAATGACGCTAGCTCGGACTCGCATCGACTCCGGACCTCGCTAACTGTCATTAGCTAATCCCAACCGAAAGCATGGTATTAGCTAGGACTACCTGTCGTTGCCTTCGTCTTTCCCAAATCCGTCTCAAGCAGCATCTTCAGTGACTGCAGCCCCCACGACATAAAATCTTCAAATGCGATGACCATCCAAAATCAAATTACCACCCAAAGAGTTGGATGTGAAAAGAGGCAGAGGGAAGATAGGGAGGGATTTGGATGGAAAATCATAGGGAAGGAGAGGGAGCTGAACGAGAAAACTCGCCATGGCCGCCATTCGAATTGGTGATCCCAAGTCTTTGAGAGGGAAGAGTTGGGGTTTTCTAGGGGAATCGAGAATTTAAAGAGCAACGCAACTTGGGGAACAGAGGGAGGAAAAGAGTAACTGATTGGAGGTGAAATGGGATAGAAAAGAGAAAGGGGAAAGAGACAGTGGTATAGAAAAAGGCAGGGGGAGAGGGGAGGGATGCAGTGGCCAGAAAAAAAAAAGAGGATGGAAGATGATTAAGAGTTTGACCAGAATAAAAAGATGGAAGATGATTCTAGAAAGGAAAAAGATAATTTAATAATAAAATATTAGTATATATAGATTAAATGAGTAATAAAATAGTGTAAATATAGATTAAGTAACATAATATATGAGTTCTGCATTTTAGTCCGACACAGCACCAAACACTTCACTAAATCAATCCAGCTTAGTCTAGTCTAAACTAGTTCAGTTTAGTCCCTAAAGCTAGTCAAGTCCGAGATAGTCCGGTGCAAAAAACGCACCCCAAGAGTTTTACGGGCCAGGTAGTCCACTTTTATACCAAACTATTAAACTTGGGCCCAATGCTCAGCCCATTTAGACATTTTTTCATTAGGCTTTATTTTAGTTCATGGTTCATAACTTCATTTGATGCTTTCATGGTAACACAACATACTTGATCTTTCATCATTCTTTTGTTTGTGTAACAACACCAAACAAAGCTTGAAATGTGCAGTTACAAAACATGAAACTCGGACAACATTAGAGCAACTCCAACCCTTTATCTGATGTTGTCTCATATTAATTTTTAGGAAATGAAATGTTAGAGAGATCATATTTTTGTTCATACCACACCAATAAATGGACTTATCTCATTGTATGTTTGTTGTATGCATATAGTCAAAATCGGAAAGAGTTCCCGTAAATTTTTAGGGAAACCCTAAATTTGGGAGACTATGGTTGGAGCTGTTTATGTCAATTTCCCAAATCCTAAATTAGGGAAGATTTTGGGAAAGGTTGGATGTTTTTATGGATCTATTCTCAGTTTGTTGCAAGATGACTTTACATACCGTGCTAAATAGTGTTTTATTTATAAGCAATATTTTACTCTACAAAGTTTAAACTCAGAACCATAAAAAGAAGGCATTCTACATATTCCAGCCAACTTCTAATCACTACTAAACCCTAAAAATTCCAAACTTATATTCAGAATAAAGAGGCCCACCTTTTGATTTCCACAAAAAGGATCTAAATTCCAACCCTCATTCAACAATGGAGTTTCTAAATACTCCTAACAATGTGTTAGTCGCTCTCCTGCTGGAGGGAGTTCGATCAAGACTTCAAGCTGATTGTATGAGCATCTTAATTATCTGCTCCCATCTACAACTCAAGACTTTGCTCAAAAGGCCAAGTATGTATATGCATGAGACAGAGAAGAAGACAACAAAGTTCCTGCAGATTTTATATATTAATGTGAAAAAATATATAAAGGAATTAAACAATATGAAGCTTGACCTCACTCACTCAATGCACATGGCCGTTAGATAGACGTTTACATCTTAGCTAGATAGATAGATTGGGACTTGTTCTTATTAGAGTGATGGCCAGATTATTCACAACATGATAAAAATAGTGAGCGATGAGAGTTGTTAGGGTAACGGGAGAAGCACCTTGATTCATGTAAATTTACATGATGCCCTTTCCAACCCTCTCAATGATCACTAGTCTACTCTTCTAAACTGCATATCAGTATATATATCCTTTAATTGTATGTGAAACAATCTGATATGTTTTATGTGCACACAGTGAATTTGAATCACACACAACGGTATAACTATACTGTCTAACAATAACATACTAGATTGGCAAGAAATTAATATTATGATATAACAATTCTAAAGTTTAACATAAATATTCTTTCCCAAAAAGAGAGTAACATAATATGGGTCATAATTTTATGTTCTTCAAATATAAGATGTTACATACTAATGTGGTAGATCACGCGTTGTCACTATATATCCATATATTATAATGAATTAGCGAGAAAGTTGATACTTCATGAAAGAAGACATAGAACAATATTAATAAACAAATGCAACAAGAATTTCTCAAATTTAACGCAAAAGATGATCTAAACTCTAAACATGAAATGAATGATCTAGACAATTATCCTTTCTGAAAGATGGATAAGTTGCTTCAAGCAATAGATTTGTCTTAAACTGTTACAGATGATCATTGATATGTTGTATTAATAGATTAATTGGGGCCTACAATGACTCATTCATTTCATGTTTATTAACGACAAACAAGGAAGAATCTTAACCCAACCAACCAACCTACCAATCAATCTTTTATAACGACAAAGTCCGATTGGTGATTAATAATGTCATTTAACCTAGCATTACAAGCGTGCACGTCAGGAGTGGTATCTCTCACGTTTTGCAGGAGGAAGAAGAAAAAGCTCACTCTAATGCTAAACTAATCATGCAAGCTATTTACATGAAGCATCTGTTCCTGTAGACTAACATTTTGGAAGCTACCATATAATATTTTGTGCTCTTCAAATGGACTCGATATATCTTAATATGTGTTCAATTATTCAGGCACACTAACTCTGTGTTCACTTTCCCATGTAGACAATCATTCATGCTTAATAATTATGTGCTCTTAATTCAATCATTCATACTTGATTTGGAAATAGAATCATTCATACGTGCTCGTGATCGTTAAACTTATCAAATGAAAGAGACGTAAAATTAGAGAGGACCATAACATAGAAGCACTAGTGGATTCAAGAACTTTTCTTCTCAAGAGACGTAAAATTAGATGAGGACATAACTTAGTTGCATTTGGCTTCTTACCCCCTTTGGCCTTTTAGAGTGGACATCTTGCGCCCATGAGAGTCATTCTCAAAAAGAACATTGCGTTATTTCGTGTATAGCAATAATGTGGAATGCGGATAAGAGCAACTGCATACATTATTAATGCATGTCAGTTCATGAATTTTTTCTCTTAGAAGTTATATTTTTCCAACATATATTGAATATGTCCAAGAAATCAAATTATGTTATCCCACGCCCATTAGTTTCAACTTTATTCCACCCAGCCCATAGTTATTCGTAACAGAACAAGAATTCGACTTTGAAATTTCTTCTAGTATTACAAAGAGAGATAACGCACTACATCAAGAATTCGTCGGTCACTAACTTGGATGTACAAAAGTTTAATTTGTAGAATTGTTAAGGCATATACGTATTTGAAACACTTGGATGGGATACAAGAGTGAAAACTGAAAACCCAATTATGATTTATGATCAAGTACAAGACGTCACCATAAGAATGCAATGAATTTCATACACAATTAGATATGGGAAGAAATAGAAAAAGTTATTACAAGAACATGATCAATCCAATTCCAGTATTTGAACAAGTCCTAGGTGCAGGTGGAGGGAGCAAAACCCAGTGTCCTCCTCCCCAAGTCAAATTCCCACAAATGGTTTTGCTGCATTACGTTGCCAATAACAGAGGGACCAACATTAGTTGGCACAAACCCTAGGCACATCTTCCCGTCAGCAACGTCAAGAGCATAGCTCTTCACTGGTGGCTCAAATTTAGCTCCATCTGCAAAGTGAATTGCGAATTTTGGCACTAAAGACTCGTTGAATCCCTTGGAACTGAAGCAAAAGTCAAAAGGGTCACCATCTGGTGACAATTTTTTCACTTTCGACAAAGCCATTGTCATTACTTTCATGACAGCTTTATATGCCGGTACCTTCAGAAATGTGAGGCTTGTGCCTGAATCAACAATGGTTCCACCTTTAAGATTTTCGTCCCACACACGAGGTGGTATATCTAACATTTTTCCCCCAATTGAGATTCCCTGCACATTTACGCCGTAGAACGACCCCTTATCCTCGGAGTCACCTATAACCAGCTTTGTGTAGTTCATTTGTTTCTGCAATCTAGCTGATTTGTGGCCACCAAATGTGAGAAAATTTGAGACATGTTTGGGGCTTTGCTGATCAACCAGGCAATAAGAAAACTTGCCACCAAAGTTTAGGGAAGCCTTGGTAGTGAATGAGTTCCTGCCAAAGCCCAACCCCAATATACCATCACCATGTCTGATGCCTCCACTGCCCTTGATGTGGTCTGTGCAACCAACTATCACATTTTCCAGTTTGGTTCTCCTGCCACTTGCCAGGGTTGCTCTTACAGTCTCATTGGCAAACAGCCCAAATGCATGAGTCCCCTCTAGGTACCTAACACAATAGCATTGTGAAAAACAAATTAAGTTGTTGGTCATTCATAAATAGGTGTAGATTGAGTTGTTATTAGGGTATCAACCAACAATGTATATTTGGTTACCACTCTCCCACACTTTCAATCTCATTCAGCACGTGGAGAGGCATATACATAAATTCCGTGATAAGATTTACATTTTGGGGTTTTGGATCTTAAGTTTTGAATTTAGGATGTCCAACAACCAGAACTCTAGATATCCTTTAAAAGATTACGCCTTTACGAAATACAGATCAAGCTACCACCTGCGAGTCATATTAAATCTTTGTGTTTGGTACAAAAAATGTGCATCGTGTGACTCTCAACTACTTACATTAAGTGCCATTTAAATCTTTGTGCTGAATGTAGGTAAAATGCAGCGCCTACATCTTCTGCAACTGATGAATTTGGGGTACCCCACAATTGTATCTGATTGCGTTAGAGACTTCTTGTTAAAAAATTTAGCTAACTCTGAGTTGATTCTGAATTTTGGAAAAACCCTAATTATCCTTTAGCCTTAGCAAAAATGGTCCATGAACAATGGTGACGAAGAGGATGATGCTAAACAAAAGACCCTATAAAACTCCTGGACAAACACATGACCATGTAATTTCTGTTGATACCGACTTTAATATTTAGTATGTATATTGTTAACACAACTAAAACCAAGTTCCATAAAGACAAGTTGTAGAACAATTTTAGGTCGGCTTTAAAAATGAAATGGACGTATGTACCTCAGAAAAGACACTTCCAACTACTTCTGGTTTGGATTTTCTCTTCCATTTCCATTTCTAATTTAAAATAATTTTAACAAAAATACAGTGCATGGTACGTAGTCACGTAGTATAATCAGCCTGCTATTATGGTATGAGCATATTAGTTATGTTGTAATACCACTCAATAATTAGCGTCAATTCATAACTATTAAGATTCCCTTATCCCAATTTGGAACCAAATTTTTTGGACCTGATCCTAAACTGGAAACAGCTGGGTTCTCCAATTTGACATTTTCACAAGCAAATTAAAACAAAGAATCAATAAGCAGAAAAATGGAAATTGAGAAGCAAGCGTACGTACGAGTAATCATATCTGCAAGGGCTCGATGGGGTGGAGCAGTGTTGGAGAGAAAACATAGTCCACAGGCCAACCTTGCACAATTTCGAAGAACACGGCACAGTTTTAAAGGAAGACGAAAGTTCTGCATGGAAAACCCTCTTGTGTTGTAACCTTCCTTGGTGCTTCTCGCACCGGTTTCTGCAACGGTATCTGCAGTTTATCCATGTCAAGTCACTGCCGGTATCAGCGACCAACAAGAACTTTTGTGCTGGCGTTCCGATTTTAATTTTAACCAGGTACTGCCCCCAACCGTAATCCGAACCCGAACTTATTGGCATTGCCATGGAGCCTCTTTTTTCCAAAGCCATCCGCCTCGCCGCGATCCGGCTGCTGTTTAATATTACCTCTTCAGCATCAAGAAGGCTTTCTTCTTCTTGTTGTTGCCTTCTGTACGATATCATTTGATGGCGGACAATGTCGTGGCGGTGGAGCAACCTGAGGAGCTCCTGCTGGTTTTTAGGCTTCTCATCCCCATGCAGGCCATTATAATGTGGAGAGTACCTGTGGATTAGCTTGAGCTTCAAGACTTTCTCCGGGCTCGCGCCACGGAGTGCATGAACGAACACGAAGCCGTGGATTACGGAGAGGAGGAAAATGATGAAGAGGGTTGAATTTTGCTCCATCTTCATCGTCGGAAAAATGAAACAAAACCCACAAATGAAAAAAATGTAGAAATGGGAATGTATAAAAACAGGAGAGGAGAAACGGAAGAAAGCTAAAATTAGGTTTTATATTTTGGTTGGAGGAGCAAATGCCAGTCTGGGATTTCTGGTTTTGCAGTTGAGGCCTAATTAGTCAATTTTGGATGTTAATTAACAAGTAAAGAGGAGTAACAAGAGGCCCAAAAGGAAGAGTTGGGAGGGTTTCTTTTTTTTGTTTGGGAGCCAAAGTGTGAGAGGTTGGAAACCATAAGGGGAGGGACCTTTATTTTTTGGATTTCATCTGTCTTTTTATTTTTAGTTTATTTTCTACGACATAATTTTTTTTTTATTCCCGTTATATGTAAATGTCTAGCCTTACTATATCTTGGGGAAAAAAATTAGGCAATTGGAACCTGGACTTTTTCATTTTTGGGTTTGGCACCGAAAACATTTACAAAATTTGATACCAAAACTTTAAATTGTGTTTGGCACCTAAATCCACATGGTACGCGACATAAACATATACCATTTAGGGTCCAAAATTTAAACTTAAATGGTAATTGCACAAAACTAAAAAACTTCACGTACTATTTGGTCAATTTTCCCACAATAATGTATGTGTGCGTCATCCATGATCAATAACTTCAGGGGTTGAAATGTACAAATATTATTTTAAAATATGAGATCATATGATTTTGTTTAATAATATAATGGTGCCATTTGTACAAGATTTGATGCAATATTTTAGTCATTAAAAACGATTTGTTTGTTTGAAATGGACGAAGGACAAGCACCGGTGCCAACTCATGCATAAAACTTGTGCTTTCCAGATAAATGTCAATATTCTTGTTTATAAATTCGTTGAATTTCACCGTTCAATAACTGATTCACAGTCTCAAAACATAACTTATTTCCAGTTGTCCTACAACTCATCTTCCAACAGGCATGGACTTTGAAGGTGGTTGAATCCATGCATTTCTTCGACCGGGTTTCAGGCAAGGGGCTTGTAAACAACCGGTTCATAGTATGTAGCTGAGAACCCGTTTTCAATTCCTCCGTCCAATATCTCTTATACAAAAAATGATTATATCACTTGTAAAAATGATTATTTTAACAAGGTTGCCGAAGTAGCAATATAGCAGATGACGATGGTATAATTTTGACTCTTAGAGTTGGATTGAACTAGATGACTCACTAGATTGTGCACCAACTTAGGCCTCATTTGTTGATCATCACTAGAATTAGATGGAATTAGATGACTCACTAGATTTAAAGTATGTTAAAGTAAGAAATAGATGTCAACTCGAAATATTGTCTAAGATGAAGTAAGAAGATGAATTGTCATGAAAAAACGTATCATTTCCACTCGACAAGCATATGAACATGCCCTTTAGAGAATTTTAGGTCAGGTGGTTTGATCACGTGACATGCATGACCACTGACGTACCATTGGTATTGTTGATATTATGGATACTTCAATTACATAGTTGTTGTGTCGATATGCTTGTCAGACCATCTGAACTAACAAATAAATACCACTAAACTATTAGTTAATTGGATCAAAAGTAAATAGCAATATAATAACATCTTATTGAGAGGTCGAACAAGATACGTGATCAGACCGCCTGATCTAAAACTTTTTCAGTCAGACTATCAGAGCATAATCGCAGTACTATGCGTCCAATTAGCTTACTCTATTTTTCACTCTCCAGCTCATATTTCCAATAAGATTATTGTGGAAATTTAGTGTTTTGATTTAATTATATAACTTGGTGTGCAATCAATATCCAAAGCCAAGGGGAAAAGGTCAATCTTTCTAGTTTACAAGAAACTAAAAACTTCCCCCTTACGTGGGTTGGTCTTATTGAACATACAAGTTTATCCGCTTTTTAGCACCCGAGTTTAAATATCTTTCTTTGTGAATCAAACGAAATTATACATTGTTGGAATTCAAAGCCTATACCAACACCAATTACCAAACATGTGTATACAGTACAAATATACGTAAGCGAATCCCACCAATGGAGAAAAATTAGCTGTTTATCATCAAAGATTTGACATTCTTATATGTCCCGACATTCTTATATGTCCCAACATATAAAACAACAAACATTTGGGGTTTATTTTTACTTTATTTTTTGTTTAAATTATCCAAACAAGCAATATCAAAAGAGTAGTTGTTGTGACTTGTGAATTGAATAAAAAGGAAGCAGAATGGATGGGTAATAATTGTTTAATTAGTCACCGTTTTGATATATAATTTGCAATTTGCAACTTGCAAGAGCAAAAGAGGTTCGTATTTCAAAGGCAGAATTGACTAGTACTACCAGCAGACTCATAGGCATGTTTGTTAATGTTGGGAGAATTAGAGAGCTAGTAGCACCAAATCTGCCTTATTAGCTGGAGATTTTGACCTCTTCCTTCTGCCCTTACCTGAATTGATATATTTGGAAATATTATTGTAACCCTCCACTTGGAATATCGACTTTTGGGGAGCATTCGCTAGTTCATTGTTTTAAATTATAGTCTAACGCGTGTGTTTTAATGAGCTATTATTACATAAATAGATTTGACAAGGTTGCACACAACGTGAATTCACATGAAAAATTACAGTTTTGAGCTTGGGTGTATCAGTTCAGATTGATAGAACTGAATCTGTTAAGAAATGGTTCGGTTCGTGTCAAATTGCAGGTAACTATTTAAACTTTAAAGATTAAGAGAACATTTTTCTGCAACTTTGGTCATGGATTCAAAAGAGTCAAATCACCTGTTAAGAAACCGTTAACAAGCAGCTCAAGTTCGGATTGGACATTCTCTACCGGTTAGCATAATGGTTCGTCAAAGAATGATTCGTTAAAAGATGCAGTTCATGGTTAATACAATACAAATACGAAAGAAAAGACTAGTCGCCAGTTATATATATATATCAATATATGATAAGTGGATAAAGAGGAAAGAATCATTCCAAACAACAAGACAAACAATGTTCTATAAATTTAAGTGGGTTTGGGGACAAATAATTACGAGATGAGTAGTTCTTTGTACACTCATGTTTCGTCGCTAGACACTTGTTAAAAGGTGCAGTTCATGGTGCTCGTTTTCTTGTGATATCACACTTGATTCGAGAAACTGCCAACTTTGGCAAATCAACTTATCACCCTAAAGCCCAAAACTCCACAGTTGTGGCAGCCCTGGCCCTAGAGGAATGGTGGCACCTTCTTTGGCATAGTAGAGCCCTTTTCAAGCATGCTTTCATTACTTGGTAATAAAGGATGAGATGTGATGTCCACACATCCTATTTTACTTTTCACACACATTTTTCATTTTCGACTGTCGGATTGGATGAATTGAAGAAGGTCAACGGACATAAATTATCAAGGGGTGTGTGAGAAGTAAAATAGGATGTGTGGATAGCACACCCCTAAAGGATTTATTAACTACCACAGATTGACTTGCTACATAGGATTTCAGAGAAAACATCGGGTCATGTTTTCCGTCACCACACTACGGAAGGGATCATCTCTTCAAAGATTGGAGTCTTACCAGAGGGGTTTCATGTCAGCTGCTGTATGATTCCTTCCGCACTAGTTCAATGGTGATAGGCAAGTGGAAAAGACCGGCAGACTGAGCTTTATCAGCTGATCAACAACTAAACGAAGGAATTGTCTCTACAGTTACAAAGTTAAACCTTTCGTCTACCATATTTGAATTGGAAGACCAAATTCATCCTGAGGTCAGAACTGAGAAAGCAAATACATGTCATTGTAATCCTCAAGTTAGTAACTTGCCGAAAACTTGCAGCCTTCAATAATATCTGTCATATTGAGATAAATACACCCAAAGCTTGTGTAAGGGGTTATTCGAGTTACAGTACAGGGATAAATCACGTAACCATAAAATATCAAAAGATACTATCCTGTAGTGCTTTTTCTCTTTCGAACTCTGATATGCCCTTTGCACTTAAGCTGATGCTAATTTCTAAACTTCACTTTTCCTTCGACGTAAATGCATCAGATTCTTTTGAGTGAAGCTTTCAGATGTGGTTGAAGACTGGTGAGATTTGTGGCCATCTGAACCTCATAAGACAATTCTTCATCTACCAACTTAAAAACTCGGGTTATCTCTCTCACCTACGCCCAAAACAGAAAAGCATCATAAATTATTCAAATTTCATTTTTAAGGACAGAGAAATCTTTTTTGTTACTGAAACCATCAAGATTGGTTTATAATTCATAGAACAAAATATCTAAAATCAGACATCTTAGAAAATAACTCATATTTCTTTTCAACTTGTGGTCGCCTCCACGGATAAGATACTAGATTTCATAAATCTCTAAACCAAAAGAATAACCAGTATACTAAAAAAACATCAAGGGAAAGGACTCCAAGCGAATCTAGATATGATATCCTGTCACCTATTCTGTAGATAACTTCGGTTTTGTCTTTCCCTATTTTAAGGCCCTGACCTCATTCGATTCTTATACTTTCTATTTTGTGTTTGTTCCTACTAAACCCCCACCCATTTTGCAAATTTTCGACACATTGCACCTGGCAAATTCATATTGAACAGATCTTGAAAGGTTCGAAAGAAAGAAAGTTTTAAAAAGTTCATGTCTTTTCGTAATATCTCAAGATCCTTGTGGCACCTCATCGGCCATGATTCTAGCAGCAAAATCATCATACTTGTCAAAGAAGCTCTCAACTGTGCCAATATAGCTTATATGTTATACCTATAAACTCTACAGCAGTCATATCCTGCCAGCACAATCTTACCGCCAACTGTAGTTCTCAATATATGTATATCAATTTATTTCTTCTACAGAAGATTACTTGTAGCAGGAAAATAAACAGCATGCATTTTTTGAGCCAGTTCTATGGAACTTCGACATGAATAATGGTAATTATTGTATCCAACGATCAGCTTAAATTACCTTAGAAGCATTGCCCACAAGCTCGCTCTGAAGCTTTATTACTTTCTCTTCTGCATCATACGTCCCTTTCTAAAGGAATTATATAAACAAAAATTTCAGTAGATCAAATAAAGCACCAAGTAGGAGACATGAAAACTTGAAAAAATTTCATACAATTGTTTTCAGAGTCATGCAGATAGAAGCCATAATTATCAGCTAAACTTGCTTTCACTTTTTACAAAAGTAAGCATTCCAAAATTAGGAACTGTAAATTTCTTTTCCAAATAGGGAAACCAAATCAAATCAAATCCTTGGTAGCAAATACCTAGAGAAATCTCAAATATACCTTATTTCCAGAACAGACAACAAAAATTAGAAGCTCTGAAGAAAAAAATGACTAACCCCACTATTTTCAATAGGGTAGTGCCAACCACACACTAATTTTTACTTCTCACACACCTCTCTCAATTTTTGGCCGTCGAAGCGAATGAATTGGAGAAGATTAATAGTAAAAATTAACAACGGTGCGTGAGAGGTAAAAATGGGTGTGTGAATAGCACTTCTCTTTTCTATATACCTTGAATATAGTAAGTTATCCATTCCAATCCAATTCTACGAAACCGAAAGTTGCAATGGAAATGGCCCAAATGGGTATGTACATTAGTGAATCTGGGTCATCAAAAGACTCGATCTTTATTTGAATGGAGTTGTTTGTAAATGCTAAAGCACATAAATTTTCAATTCCTTTCAAAAATAACAAAAGAAATGAGAAGAAAAAACAAAAGGGCAGCGACATATTGGTCAAAATTAACATAAGAAAGTTTGAGAGGGGCAATTCAATAGAGTTAGAGGAAGCAGTCACCTGAACTTCGACAAGGCCGGTGCTTTGAGAAATGACAACTTCAATGGAACCATCTGGTTTGGGCCTCCAAAACCCACTCTCAGCGTGCATTGGCTCCCCAGAATTCAATTTCCATGTCTTCTGAGTGTAAGCTATGAAGGGCTGCCATGAAATTGTAACCAAATCGTCAGGCAAGCAAAGAAGATAATCAGAGAGCGAGTTTACTGTTTACTCACTGACTGAGTCGACTCGCTGACTCAGTTGCTGAAAAGAGAAAGTGGGAGGGCCGGGCGTACGTACCTTGCCGGAATGAGAGAAATTGAGGTGCTCGACGTAAGAGAAGGAGTTGATGGTAGGAAACCCACCTTCTCCTTGTCCTTTCCATGTACCCAGCAGATACGAGATTGGTGCTATTGCTGGGTGCATGGGTATGTCCGGTGATGCTGTAGCAGTGACACCCTCCATCTTCTTATCTCCGGCAGCAGGCTGAGGCCAACAGTAAAATATGGCTTGCTATTCTCGTCTTCTTTTGTCTCTGCTCTGCCGCGCGTGCCTATTGTTGTCCAATTACCAAAGTTTTAATCTTCATCATCAGCTAAGTCCTTTATTAATTGAGGAAATTGTACCAGTGGTCTTTTAATTTTAATCAGATTGGAGCAATGATTCCTTAACTAAAAATTCATTACCATTGGTCCCTCAACTTATCAAAATGTGTAGCTATAGTCATTTTCATCAATTTCGTCAAAATTTTGTCAAAATAAGTTATGTTGGAATAACCATTTATATAATTAGGGTCCCTCAACTCATCAAAGTGTGTAATTATGGTCATTTTCGTCAACTACGTCAAAATTTTTGTCAAAACGAGTTATGTTGGAAGGACCATTGCTACAATTGGGTTAAAGTTAAGGGACCATTTCTCCAGGTGAATTAAAGTTGAGGGACTAATGGTAATGTATTTTTAGTTGAGGGACCATTGCTCCAATTGAGTTAAAGTTAAGGGACCATAGCTACAATTTACTCTTATTAATTTACCAACAATGAGAGAAATGTTTAGATTCTGCGCCAAGTCTAAAATGTTAGATTCGGTTTTGCGCTTAGTCTTCAGTACTCCATATTTTTTTATAATTTTGGGTTAATCTTAGTTTACTATTTTGAAGTTTAGTGGTTTTCAACATTTGGTAAATGAAGTTTTTTTATCCCAGAGTCATACCTCAATTCTTAATTTTGGGACAGTTTCGTACATCCGTTAAGTTGGTTGTTAAGTTAGCAGTTAATTGATGACGTGGCGCCCATGTGGACAATGACTGTGCACCACGTGTCAATATAGGCCCACGTAGATATTAAAAAATTAAAAAAAAAAAAACTAAAAAAAAAAAAAAAAGTTAAAAACTAAACCTAAATCTAAACCCTTTCCCATCACCCAACCCCTTTTTCCTCTTCCATCCTTGCCAACTCGGTCTCCTTCCTCCGTCCATCTCCCCACTCGCATTCGTCCTTCTCTCAGCACCATCTCCCAACCATTTTTCTTCTTCTCTTCAACAACCACCAAAAGCTTCGAGAATGTGAAGAAGGTCCTCGGGTTCAACTCTGCAGAGAAGGAGGTCCTCAGGTTCCTGTACAGAAAACGAGAACTTCGAGAATGTGGAGAAGGGGATCTGTTCCAGCATGTTCCATTTCGGCTGGATATCGATGGAAAATTTGAATACTGCGACTTCTCGGCGAGGGGCGTTAACGTTGGAGCGGTTCATGTTATATTGGCGGTTGCGGCGAACCCACTCATTCTCAGCCTCGCGCTTCTTGGCCTCGACCTCCTCGTCGCGGCGGTGGGGGAGCTGTCCCTGTTGCTGGAACTGCCATTTGGGGCTGAATATGAGGTGCGGATGGGGCTTTCCATCGACGAAACGGAACGAAGCGTCGTCATCGGCGGAGGCGGGGAATGACTCGTCGTTGGAGAAGTCGAAGACGGCGTTAAATGGGTTCTTGGAGCGACTAGGATTGTTGAAGGTGCGGGTCCAGTCGGCAATTCGGCCAAGCTTCTCAGAGCGGAAGAAGGGGGCGAAGGGGATGTTTTAGGGCAAATTGGAAGTGGTGGTTGGGGTGGTGGCGATATCCGACGGGGAAGGGTTCAGATTTAGGTTTAGTTTTTAACTTTTTTAATTTTTAATTTTTTTTAATTTTTTTAATATCTACGTGGGCCCATATTGACACGTGGAGCTCAGTCATTGTCCACATGGTTGCTACGTCATCAATTAACGGCTGACTTAACAGCCAACTTAACGGATGTACAAAACTGTCCCAAAATTAAGACTTGAGGTATGACTTTGGGATGAAAAAAACTTTATGTACTAAATGTTGAAAATCACGAAACTTCAGGGTAGTAAACTAAGATTAACCCTGTCACATCCCGGCCCGGGACGGATCACTTCCCCGGACCGCTCTACCACCGTAACACGATATTATCCGCTTTGGGCCCCGACCACGCCCTCACGGTTTTGTTTCTGAGAACTCACGAGCAACTTCTCAGTTGGTCACCCATCATAGGAGTGCTCTAGCCCCTTTCTCGCTTAACTTCGGAGTTCCTACGGAACCCGAAGCCAGTGAGCTCCCAAAAGGCATTGTGCTAGGTAGGGATGTGAATATACATTTAAGGATCACTCCCCTGGGCGATGTGGGATGTCACAATCCACCCCCCTTAGGGGCCCGACGTCCTCGTCGGCACACATGCAGCCAGGGTTAGGGTCTGATACCAATTGTCACATCCCGGCCCGGGGTGGACCACTTCCCGGGCCCGCTCCACCACCGTAGCACGATATTGTCTGCTTTGGACCCCGACCACGCCCTCACGATTTTGTTTCTGGGAACTCACGAGCAACTTCCCAGTAGGTCACCCATCATGAGAGTGCTCTAGCCCCATTCTCGCTTAACTTCGGAGTTCCTACAGAACCCGAAGCCAGTGAGCTCCCAAAAGGGCTCGTGCTAGGTAAGGATGGGAATATACATTTAAGGATCACTCTATTGGGCGATGTGGGATGTTACAATCCACCCCTATTAAAGGCCCCATTCTCGCTTAACTTCGGAGTTCCTACGGAACCTGAAGCCAGTGAGTTCCCAAAAGGCATTGTGCTAGGTAAGGATGGGAATATACATTTAAGGATCACTCCCTTGGGCGATGTGGGATGTTACAATCCACCCCCCTTAGAGGCCCGACGTCCTCGTCGGCATACTTCCGACCAGGGATTGGCTTTGATACCAAATTGTCACATCCCGGCCCGGGGCGGATCACTTCCCAGGCCCGTTCCACCACTGTAGCACGATATTGTCCGCTTTGGGCCCCTACCACGCCATCACGGTTTTGTTTCTGGGAACTCACGAGCAACTTCCCAGTTGGTCACCTATCATGGGAGTGCTCTAGCCCCCTTCACGCTTAGCTTCGGAGTTCCTACGAAACCCGAAGCCAATGAGCTCCCAAAAGACCTCGTGCTAGGTAGGGATGAGAATATACATTTAAGGATCACTCCCTTGGGCGATGTGGGATGTCACAATCCACCCCTCTTAGGGACCCGACATCCTCATCGGCACACTTCCGACCAGGGATTGGCTTTGATACCAAATTGTCACATCCCGGCGTCAAGGCATTTCCGCATCGACATCTTCGAGTCTTTTAGGTGTAGGACCTATTCCTTTGTTAATTCAATTTTATATTAATTCTTTTAGTGTTCTAGATTAGATGTGTGCTCTGAACACGTTCCTTAAATGCATACTTTTTATTTTATATTTAAAAGTCTTATTTATTCCTTATCCTCAGCATTTGCATTCAATAAATGGCTTTCGTCACCCTTCAGGTGTCGGCCAACACGTGTCTATCCTGGTATTCGGGGAATATCGGGATCGGGGCGTGTCAAACCCTATAATCTTTTTCAAAATCTTGTTAGGTCTTCATCTACTCCTTTGACCCTGAGTATCCATCTAATAAGCTCAATTTCCAAACAAACATGAATTAAGAGACAAAAATAAATGATTTAGACTCATTGACAAGATGTGGCTCCACAAATAAAATATGTAATCCTATGCCTTAGAAAATTAACAATTAGATTGATTCCGAAAGTAATTGTTCTCATTCTCATTTTTTATCTTTCCTTTCTTTGATTTCACCCATTACACATTAGTAAACACACAATAAAAGCAAAATGGTTATTTTGGCTCCCCATATCCAACTCGTCGACTAAGCTCGGCCGGTGAGTAAAATGTGATGTTGTGGTGTTGAGCGCGCTGTTGACTTCTGAATCTTGCAACTGCGGCCAAAGAAGGAACACGCCATGACCTTTGGGTTCTAGAGCCTGAAGACAAGGCTGCTAGTCTTGCGAAGTTCACAAATCGTTGGTGCCGGGTTCAGTCACGGTAATTATATTCGTGAGAGTATAAGCACGTTGAACTGACACCAAACTATACGGACACAAGTACTAAAAAAAGATGTATGTCTTGATGGTAAATGTGGTTCGGCCGTCAGAATGCCGAACTCTAAAACTAACTTGTGAATATCCGATCATAAAACAACTCGGCGTTCAATGTGCCGAGCCCAGTAATTTGTAACATCTCACTTCGCCGAGAAGGCTAATGTGATGACCTCTGCCAATAAGGATTCGAAAATCCTTCTCGACCGAGACTTGGATAGATAACCAGTCGGCCTTGACGCAGTGCTATTTATCCAAACTGAAGATGCTCCGCGGTCAGCTGATTCTACAGCTCCAGTGCTGTTTATCCAAACTGAAGATGTCGCCGGTTGCCTTAACAGTGATGTTTATCCAAACTAAAGATGTGTTGGCGGAAAAAGAAAATAAAAATCTCAAGGTTATTGGGAGGTTTCACGTTGAGCGAGGGTTTGCGCAGGGCAATTTGTATGTTGAATTGGAGAGGCCTTTATGTTGTCACTACCTCTGTATTTATAGCAGTGAACCTACTCCTGGCCGAACCAGAGATGCATTCATACTCGAACTCATTATCCCAATCTGATTATGATTCGGCCAATCCTAGTTCCAATAGGTTTCTGAACTAAACTATATAATGAACCAGGTTGATCCCTAACTCTAGTGCCTTCAGCATTAAGACCCCTTAGGGTATCAGGATTCAACTTCCGTCCCTATCCAAATCAATCATCCTTGCAATAGGACTTGGCCGATATGATCAGGCAGCTTATGATAGTTGGATGGCCCAAAGTATTTCTGGAAGAGCACTGGACCGAACATCAACCTAAGCCCGGCCCAATAATATCATTTTGGGCCCAAACAGTACTGTTAAAATTTAATCCAACGGCTACAAACATAGATCCACTTTAAAAATTATAATAACTTTAACCGTTAGATTAAATTTCAACGGTACGGATTATCTAATTTGGTGGATTATGAAGAAAGGATTCGGAGAGGATCCATTTCCATCACAATTAACTTCGAAAAATTTGTATCCGACTTGTCCACCAGCCACTGGACTATGAGAGGCCAGCTCATAGAAGGCAGTCCGACCACTATTTCACAGAGGATTAAACGCCCAACCATCCATACCCATAGCTATGACCGTTTCCCTCCCTCCCTCTCTTTCCTGAGGTTAACTAAAACACAATTCCAAAATTCCAAAATCTTTGATTTCTCTCACATTTATATAATGGAAAATGGAAAATTGGGTTTTCCTAATTCTAGTTTCGTTTTGTTCCACAATTTTCTCTCCCATTTCTCCTCACACCTCCTCCTCCTCCTGATTCCGGGGTTGTGTGGTGGTCCACTCAAGAACCAGCGCATTCCCTTTCTCAATTCCCACCAATTCCCATTCCCTTTCCAACCCATGATTCCTTCTTTCGTTTTCTCTCCACTTTTCAAGAAAGATTTCGTCTTCCTTTGACGATTGCTTGGGAAACAAACAATCACTGCTTCAAAGGGGAAAAGATTGCAGCTTTATTGGTTTTCATTGCCGCATTGAATTTCTGGTGGGTTCTGCATTCTCTGCAATCTTTTGTTTCAGCTGGGTTTACATTGTATTTCTGGTTGGTCCAGCATTCTCTGCAATCTGTTATTTTGCTGGGTTTCTTTTCTTGCAGACGGGTTTCTTTTTTGTTTTTGCGTTTGCATTTATTTTTTTGCTTAGTTTTTTATTTTTTTATTTGTTCTTTGATTTCTCTGCTTAGTTTATCTGTGTAGATTTGACTAGTTCTATTTTGATTTATTTAATTCAGTAATATTTTCTCTACGTTGACTTTGGTTTATGTGTCTCTGTCTCATACGTGCCCGCCGCATGCTGGTTTTTATATGTATATGCATACAAAGAGTGTATGTTATTTGACCATAAATAAGTAGGTTATATTGTTGCTAGTAGTTATTCTTTTAATGGTGATTGTTACAAATATATGCATATAAAACATGATAAAGAATGAGGAGTTTGGGCTCCTTTCTTCTCCTGATGATATCAGTTTAAAGGGTTTTGTAATTGGATGGATAGAGGCTTAGCTTTTGTTTGGTAGAGGATGTTTTGATGAGTATAGTATACTTTTACGTGCTAAAGACCTCCGATCATCTTCTTGTGTGAGTACAGGTTAAATCGACATTATCTTGTGCTAGAAGTAATGGATTTTTGTGATGATATGATCAGGAATTACCTTTGAGGGGTGTTGTGTCATTGTTTCCCCAATTCATGTCTTCAAATCCAGCCAATTTTTCTGACTCTTCCGAGGTAAGCGCTCGATATCAATTCTTGATCATGCATTTTTGTTCTGTAAAGGTGTTAATCTAGCAATTTTTATGTCTTAGAATATTTTCTTGCTCTAATGCAGATGAGCTATAGCTCGTCCGAAGAAACAAAATGCGGAACCAAGATCAAATCTCAGGTCAAGAGTGGTGCCAATTCATCGAATGATAAGGTTTACCACCCAAAAAACGTGGATAGAACAGGAAAGTCTAATGCCAGGTCAACCAATAATTCATCAGGTGGACCTCAGCAAGTGGATCAAGTTTCCAAAGGAACAGAACTCAGTACTAAGACTACAGCTGAGACAACCATCAACAATCGTCCATCTCCAAGCCCAATGGCACCTGCAAATTCTGAACTTCTAACCCCTTCAACAGGAGGTATGAAAAGTAACAATTCTGTCACCAAACTTACCCAAATGAGCGGCACTAGCTCCCGCTCTGATAGCTTAGAGAGCTCCTCCAGTGCACCCCTCAGGCCTCATACTGGTGGCGACGTGCGGTGGGATGCCATTAACATGGTCTCTAAAGGTTCCCCACTTAATCTTAGCCATTTTCGGCTTCTCAAGCGCCTAGGATATGGAGATATTGGCAGTGTGTATCTTGTTGAACTCAGAGGAACAAACACATTTTTTGCCATGAAAGTCATGGACAAGGCGTCTCTTGCTAGTAGGAACAAGCTGTTGCGAGCACAGACAGAAAGAGAGATACTTGGACTTCTTGACCACCCATTCTTGCCCACTCTCTATTCTTACTTTGAAACTGATAAGTTCTATTGCTTGGTCATGGAGTACTGTAGTGGAGGTAATCTACATTCTCTTCGTCAGAAGCAACCAAACAAACATTTTACAGAGGAAGCTTCACGGTTAGTACCTTTCCAGTTCTTCTGATTGCATAATTTTTAGTTAATTGTTTATTGCGATTAATTTTTAATATATTTGATCTTTGATCCGTACTATTAAATTTCCTTACAAGCATAATCAATGAGGTTTGTCTTGGAAATACTAGTTTGACGCTTCAATTCACTGCTTGAAGTTGCACAGTTAAAGTACCTTTCTTGCATTGTAAGGGATGTAGATTTCATGAAATTACGTTTATAGATGCAAGAGTTACTTCGTTGAAAGTTGGATACATAATGTAGATTATAGGTCTCTATCCTTGCCGTGTTTATGGACAGTGGCACGGGAAGAATGGTTCTTACCAGCTGCAGAGCTGCATATGTAATATGCTGACTGATAGAATTCTTTTATTAAAGCTTGATGAAAGTTTAGACGTTTAGATTGCTATTCTTACTTTGTATCCTTTGGCAGGTTTTATGCATCACAGATTTTGTTAGCACTTGAGTATCTGCACATGCTAGGAATTGTGTACAGGGATTTAAAACCAGAAAATGTTCTAGTAAGAGACGAGGGTCATATCATGCTCTCAGACTTTGATCTCTCACTCCGTTGTTCTGTCAATCCTACGCTAGTCAAGTCTTCATCTGCCCATGTAAGCAATGGTGGTGCTGCCGGTGGTGGTGGTGGGGGCATTGTAGACAATGACCTTGCTGTGCAGGGTTGTATGCAGCCATCCCATTTCTTTCCACGCATTTTACCTACCAAGAAAAACCGGAAATCCAAATCAGATTTTGGCCTTTCTGCTAATGGTTCCCTCCCTGAACTGATGGCAGAGCCTACAAATGTGCGTTCCATGTCATTTGTTGGAACACATGAATATCTAGCCCCAGAGATTATTCGTGGAGAGGGCCATGGTAGTGCAGTGGACTGGTGGACATTTGGTATCTTCTTATACGAGCTTTTACATGGGACAACCCCCTTCAAGGGTCATGGAAATCGTGCCACACTCTTCAACGTTGTAGGCCAGTCTTTGAAATTCCCAGAAACACCACAAGTGAGCGTTGTGGCGCGTAATCTCATACGAGGACTCTTGGTGAAAGAACCACATAAGCGAATTGCATACAAAAGGGGTGCCACAGAAATAAAGCAACACCCATTTTTCGAGGGAGTGAACTGGGCTCTGGTGAGATGTGCCATGCCTCCCCACATTCCTGAACCGGTAGACTTTTCACAATATGCCAGCAAGGAGGCGAACTCTGCAGACAAAAAGATGAATGACGTGGGAGTTGATAAGAAGAACGGTAGTAATGATTCATCTTATGTGGAGTTTGAGTACTTCTAGCACTCCTTTCGGATGATATTTTACATTCTCGGGAGGAAAACTACACTGTACAAAGAGCAAAACGTTGCAACCCAATGAGATAAATACTTATAGCATTACATGTTGAGGGTTTCACAGGGAAAACTTTTGTTGACAGAATATTATTGATTTCTTTCTAGGCAAGGGGAAATAAAAACTCATATATAGGGTTGGAAATTGCATCCGAAGTTTTGCATGTCATTCTTTCGTGTGTATATACGTAGATTTGTGTGTTAAGGATTTGTCGATATGTACTACATTGTATGATTTGTATCTAGTCTGGTGTAACATACTGTCAAATGATTCAGTAGGACTAATATTTGTTCCATTGATTCCGAATTTCGTGTTTGGTTATACAACTCCTCCTGGATATTGTGTCTCTAACCCTTGACTTGGTTAGGCATCTCCTCCTTGCACTTGGTAAAGATGCCTACTCAAGCAGGCCTTTGGGACTGCAAAAAATGGGTATATTCTGAAAACCAAAGTGAATATTCAAAAGACTGAATACAAGGAATGTTTGAGAAAAGTGGTTGGGATGAAAACTATAAGGCGGCTGTTTGGTCCTGTTCAAGCCTTCAAGGTTCCTATAACTAAAACGCTAACCATGAAGTTGAAGTTCAATAAAAAAAACTAATTGGCGAAATTAAAAGAAATTGGGGTCTCATCCTAAAAACACTTTACATTGATAAGGTACAAAGAAAAATGCTAAGACAAATGTTCGGCCATCATGGATACAAAAATAAATGCTGAAGAGATCAACTATGTATGACTAGTTGTAGCACAACTCAAATGTAAACAAATATCAACTAGCTATTTCTCTTCTGAATACTAAGAAACGTCTCGAGTTCAAACCCTCGCATTACGTTAAACAAAAACAATGAAAACCATGAGTTTGGGTGCATTTTGATGGAATAATAAAAATAGTTGGACAAGAAATACAAATATTCGAAAAGGAATGCACGTGTAATAAATGGGAAATTAGTTTGAGTCAAATAGGCCTCGTAAATACAATCCAACCGACCAATTATTAACACGGCACGGACTTGCACTTTCAGTCTGATCGAGAAATACAACGTTTTTGTCATCACTCACTCTCATTTCTCAATTCCCAATTCGTCCACCGACCTTTCAATTTCCATAACTAACAACAAATTTATACACTTTTCAGTTTTGACTGCTTCTAATTTCTCTCTCGCCATAGACCAAAGCTTGCGAGGCAAAAAGCACGAAACTTTCACCTCTTTTGGTGTCAGGGGAGAAATGGAGGCCTTCGATAAGATAAAGGTCACCAACCCAATTGTCGAAATGGACGGTATGAGATTCTCTGATTTCTACTTTCCGCCATTGTTTTGCTGTGAACTCTTGTTTAAGCTGCTCAAAAATGGCATCTTTCTCTGCTTTTTTGAATGCCTGAATTAATCTGGAAAATATGGATTTGATTGGCATAATACAAATTATCAAAGTAAAGTTGTGTTTTTGGATTGATCCCATTGATCAGAACATGCCCTGCAATCCATGTTTGCAGGACAACCCAATTATTATGCTCCATAAAAGTGGATGATCATCATAGAATTACAAGATTTGGTGAATTTTTTAGGGCTTTCTTGCCTTACCAGCCATTACTATGATGTTTCTGAGCTGAGATTTTTTCGAATAGACTTAAATGATCAATGTTCTTTTTTGTTGATTTAAGCCGAATTGCGTGCAAACTACCTTATTAAAATCATAGGACATAGATGCAATGCAACATCTGAATTGAGACGTATACATATTTTCCGGAGGCTCGGAGCTGTACGAGAAAGATTTGTTCAGCATCTTGTTCGCTGTGTTTCGTTATGATGTATTATTTCCATGATGCAGGAGATGAAATGACTCGGGTGTTCTGGAAATGGATTAAAGACAAGGTAATTTTGTTATCTTGGCGTTCCCGTTGATTTCATGTTCTTGATGAATCTGTAACTTGTTTTTCGTGTTCCGCAGCTTATCTTTCCCTTTCTGGAGCTGGATATCAAGTACTTTGATCTCGGGATCCTTAATCGTGATGCCACCAATGATAGAGTCACAATTGAAAGTGCTGAAGCTACTCTTAAGTATGTGCTATTATTCTTCCTTGACTCTTCTTTTGCTAACTGGAGTACCCTTGAAGAACATCACTACTTTTATCTTCATTTTATCTTTATTACTATTTTTAAATATTACTGGAACGAGTTTGACATGTTTAAATGGGCTCACACAATCTAGTTTTTGTCATAATTTGAACGGAATGACGATTCAAATGGTTCGTAATAGGCATGATTTGCCGTATTCTATTGGTACCATTATCATATTTGTTAAACCTATTTCTTTTTCATGAAGACAACTTTATCACATATTGATGCTTCTTTACTTTCTTTTGGTAATTTACCGTTTCTGTTCTTGTCATTGTAGGTACAATGTTGCAATAAAGTGTGCAACCATAACTCCTGGTATATAGATGGACTACTTGGCTTTTTTGATGGACATAATTTGGCTAATGTACTATTGTGATGATCTGAATCATTTATTTGGATATAATAGATGAAACTCGTGTGAAGGAGTTCAACTTGAAACAGATGTGGAGGAGTCCAAACGGGACAATACGGAACATTTTAAATGGTCAGTTGAATAATCCCTTAATATTTAGTACTTACCATTGTATATTCTGTGTTTGATCGATTGTAAGTAGCCAATGCATTTCCGTGATCTGCAGGTACTGTTTTTAGAGAACCTATTATCTGCAGAAATGTTCCCCGTCTTGTTCCAGGTTGGCTATAATGATGTCATCTGAATTTGTCCTCGTGTCAACGTCAAAAGAGCTATAAGTTAGTGTTCGTTTCAGGTTGGACAATGCCAATATGTATCGGGAGACATGCTTTTGGTGATCAGTACCGAGCAACTGATGCAATCATAGAAGGACCTGGAAAACTTAAAATGGTTTTTGGTAAATTGCTTGTAGAGAAGTTGAAATCTAGTGCGCTTGTGTAAATTGCTTATCTGCACACGCACATCATATAGGTAGGTACATTTTTACCTCATCAATTGCTTTGCAGTACCTGATGGGTCCAATGAGAAGACAGAGTGGGAGGTTTACAAATTTACTGGCGCAGGAGGCATAGCTTTGTCCATGTATAACACAGACGAGGTTCAAATTTTCCGTTTGAGCAAAAAATTAAAAATTCTGTTAACCTTGTTACCAATGTAAATGAGCTGCTAACAGCTATTTGTATTCTGTTTAAATTGTGAGAGCAGTCTATCCGTGCTTTTGCTGAGGCTTCCATGAACACTGCCTACCAGAAAAAGTGGCCACTTTATCTTAGCACTAAAAATACTATTCTGAAGAAATATGATGGAAGGTATGCTGTTATTCTTTTGCCTTTCATCTTTGTCCGTTTAATCTTTTCTTTTCTAAGTATTCGTTTTATTGGGGAAAAAATTAAACCATTAAATTCCCTCATAAACCTTAGAGCGTGAGTGTATCTGTGCGTGCTCATGCAAAAGAGTGAGAGACAGAGAAAGGTATGGGACGCTCTGTGCTCATAAATACCCATGTTACATTATCGGTTGGTATGACCATATGTAACGTTTCACTACTGGATATTTATTGCCATTTTCTTACTCTTGAATTTGATGAAGATTCAAGGACATCTTCCAGGAAGTTTATGAAGCTCATTGGAGATCAAGATATGAGGCTGCAGGGATTTGGTGAGATACATTGTCAAGCACGCAGATTAGTTTGCGTAGCTTCGGTGATTTTCAACTAATTAATACTCTGATTTGAAGGTATGAACACCGTCTTATTGACGATATGGTTGCCTATGCCCTCAAAAGTGAAGGAGGTTATGTTTGGGCATGCAAAAATTATGATGGGGATGTGCAAAGTGACTTCTTGGCCCAAGGTCTGTATTTACTTTTGTTAAAGCATGTGAGATAGTATTCAACTATTTGTCTTTTTAACGTTTGGTGCTGCTTCCGTTGGAAGCGAATGGAAATGTGCTATTTGCTTGATGGTTCTAGCCAATGTGTTTGCTAATGTTTTGTTACCTTTCAATAAACTTTGATACAGGTTTTGGATCTCTGGGGCTGATGACATCTATACTGGTATTCGTTTCTGTCTTATACTTCCTCTCTGCTTGTGGGGGTACGTTTATGACTTTGGATGTATGAAAACTTGGATCTGGTTCCAGGTGTGCCCAGATGGAAGGACCATTGAAGCTGAAGCAGCCCATGGTACAGTAACCCGCCATTACCGGGTCCACCAGAAAGGAGGCGAAACAAGCACAAACAGCATAGCTTCGATCTTTGCATGGTCACGAGGTCTTGCACACAGGTATTAGCCAGCGTGTAGTCCGGTGGTTGAAAGTATTTGGATTTTGTCAATGTTCAGAAATTGTTTGAAACATGAGATAAAGAGTTTGAGTAAACCTGTGTTATCGTATCAGGGCAAAGTTAGATGGCAATGCCAGACTCTTGGATTTTACAGAGAAACTTGAAGCATCTTGCGTAGGAACTGTCGAATCTGGGAAGATGACCAAGGATCTTGCACTCCTCATCCATGGGCCTAAGTAAGTGCTGTCAACAGTCGTATTTTGTTGGTTACTTTCAACTGCGTTTTCTGTTCATGTATGATAAAAAGTTTCATGTTTTGTGCAGGGTCAATGGGTCTCAGTATCTGAATACCGAAGAATTTATAGACGCCGTGGCTGATGAGTTGAGAGTTAGATTGTCTAGCAGAGCAAAGTTGTAGTAATCTCGGTATTAGCTTCAAAATAAATAGGTGGAGTATACTCGTTGGTAAAGCTTCGAAATCTCTCTTTATAAATCAACACTTGCGCAAATAAGTTTTTCTCCGATGTGGGACTCTTGTTAAACTTTATAGTTGTATTGAGAAATCAATTTTCCCTGAGAATTTGTACGGTTGCGGTTACAATGATCATGTCACAGTTGATTGAAGAAGATTGCTCCTTCCTCCGATTTTGACCTCCTCTCTAAAAACAAGCGGCTGTAGGGTGAGGAGTTCGGGCAAGCAGCACGCCGAGGCTAGGTATTTTTCGTCTGCGGAAGCCTATGGGAATTCCAGTCGATTCCAAATGTGTGTTTGTTTGCTACCCACTCATTGTGAGTGGGGAGAGGGGTGCCTTGCTAATCCAAGCACATTAGGGCGTGCTTAAATCTGAGTACATTAGGGCGTGCTTAAATCCAAGTACATTAGGACGTGCTTAAAGTGACCTCACAACACTGTATAATAATGAACAGATTTCAATCACCATGCCTCACTTAACCTATGCTCGCTCCGTTATTCATCAGTTGCTTTAATGCCTACTTAGCTACAAGCTCAAGCTACTAGGCTCGACAATACCTAAATTTAATGCGCTTCCTAATTGTGACAACCTAAGTTTACCCGATGTGGGACTCAAAAGTTGTTTTTCATCTAGTTTCAATTGTGTGTATTGTTTCTGTAGTATGAAGTGCCATGTTTGGTCTCAGAATCTTTTCGTTAATTGGAAGCTAAAATTTGCATCCTTACTTACTCGTGGTATATAAAACAAAAGGCAAATAAAGATTCCTCAACTTCTCTTCGTCAAAAAAACCATGTCACGATTCCTCAACTTCTTTCAGGTCATGATTTTTCAGTCACAGTAGCCACTTTCTCCACTGTTTCGGCACTTCATGTATCCCATGACTTGCGTATAGCTTATGCAGAAACTGACCTGCAAACAAGTATACCTCAAAGCTCAGATTTTTTTCGATTATTCTTTCTTGACAACAACAATAACAAAGCCTTATCCCACTAAGTGGGGGATTATTCTTTCTTGACGTTTAAAAAATATATATATAGAGACCAGAAACAGTGAGTGAGGCATTGCAATGGACATAAAACAAAAGGCAAATCCCGATAAGAATCAAAGAAAATATCTATGGTTCATTATATAATGAGTATACATTGAGAGAGCAGGATGGAAATAACTTCAAGCCCATAAAGAGGTTTACTGAACTTTGTTAAAATGGTTCTGGCGGTAGAGCACTTACTGCCACACTCATGGCTAGTGTTCAACTCTCGCGTTCCCCTTCTAAATATTTAAAATGAAAAAGGGGAAAGCAGAATTCTAGTCATGCAATCAAGTGCCTTTTGACACACCCCGTCCCGAAGGTAGGGCGTGACGGCCAGCACGCCCTACCTTCGGGACGGGGTGTGTCACCTTTGATGGATAAGATGAAGGCAGAAGATAAGCTAGCATATATAATGACAAGAAAGATTCTCTTGTGTTGTTAGCGAAGACATTATAGAAACAAATATGCAATATTTATGTAAGAAACTAGAAATGTATATATGACTACTTTGCAACTCTCAAACGACGTAGTTTGATCATACGCAAATATGTATTATACCTATACACACGGTTGACCTCCAGCTGACTGACCAACAAAGCTTTCTTCTCCTCTAGCTGACTTCGAGTGCACAGGGCTCCTACCAATGGGGCCTGGGATGGCTACATGTATGCATATCCCTATTTCCACGACTTAAGTCACTTTGAGCACCACATATCACCCATCATAATGAAACAACAAAGCTGTTCAGTATGCAATATCAAAAGTTAGAAGGGTGACACGAATAATAGAAACAAATATGACAGTTAAGTACGAGTATCTTATATGCTGTAAATTAATCATATGCAAAGCTATAGTGTTACCTAGGCATACTTGACTTCCAGGTCACCTACAAACAAAGTTTTCTTCTTGGTTGCCGCTGTGGGATCTGGGGAGGGCTAAATGTATACATATCCCTGTTGCCGTGACCGCCAAGTCATTTTGGGCAAGCCATATCGTTTTTCCAGGACACCACTCCAGCTGCAGAATAATTGCCATCCGTCAAAATAGAACAACAAAAAGCTGTGCATTATCCACATTATTTAATAGAAAACTTACCATGCTATGCCGTTGGGGCTTCATTGATTCACAGATCATGGGTCTATCCAGGCACAGATAATCAACAAAAGTTCTTACTTCCGATACTGCACTTTCGTGGCTTTTAGGATTCCACGTTGTAGAATTGAGAGTATACGGGCATTTGGCAGCATTCCCTTAGAGGACATCTCATTAGCGAGTGTTACAGCCCTATCCACATCTCCCCTCCTACAACAGCCAGCCAGAAGAGCTGTGTATGTCACTGTATCAGGCTCTAATCCTCTGTTCATCATTTCATCAAAAAGTGCAATAGCATCCTGGAAGTTGTCTGTTTTACACTGCCTGTCTATCAAAACAGTATAACTAATTACATCGGGTCTTATTTCCATTTCCTTCATCTCAGTCCAAACAGTACATGCATCAAAAGTTTCTTCCCTATCTCCACTTGCATCTCGAGAGGAATTAACCCTTCTCACATTTCTTTTGGGAAAACTATCGAGCAAAACTGTGTAAGTGATGATATCAGGTTGAATCCCTCTCTTTTTCATATCAAGGAAGAGATCATGGGCTTCTTGCAAACAATTCAACTTGCAGTAGCTATTCATCATCATTGTGTAGGTAATGACATCAGGAGTTAACCCTCTCTCAACCAAAGAATTAAAAACCCAACGGGCGTTTTTCACCTCTCCAACCTGGCAGAGAGAAGCTATGACTTTGTTGTACATGATTCTTTTAGGATCCACATTTAACGCCAACATTGCCTCAAGCAACAAAATAGCTATGTCATTATCACCTTCTATACAAAGTTTACAGAGTAATTTAAAGCAAGCTCCTTGTTTAACTAAAGTTCCTTGCTTTGCTAACCTAATAAGAAGTTCATAGGCCTCTTTTGTATGGTTGGCTTCACAGTACCCACTGACCATGGCAGAATAGGTATCCGCATTCTTATATTCCAAACTGTATAGAAACGCTTCAGCTTCCTTGACTTTTCCTCCTACGCATAAATTTTCAATTATCATGTTGTGTGTAACAGAGTCTGGTTTAAAACCATGTGCCCCCATATAATCCAAAAGGTCAAGCGCCTTGGCTCTGAGGCCATTTCTACAAAACCCAGCAGCAAGTACATTGTACGTAGTGATGTCTGGCTTCAGACCCTTTTCCTTCATTTCCTTCAAAAAACGTACGGCCTCAACAACATTCCCTTGGAGAAAGTAGCCTTTGATCATTGTCGTGTAATGCATAATATCTAAAACCATATGCTTACACTTCATCTCTTCAAGCAATTCTAAGGCTTGTTCCATTTTCCCCAGC
The DNA here is from genome assembly GCA_024362995.1 of Heteromeles arbutifolia. Lineage (NCBI taxonomy): Eukaryota > Viridiplantae > Streptophyta > Magnoliopsida > Rosales > Rosaceae > Heteromeles > Heteromeles arbutifolia. Next base: position 8,858,224 of record JANCRC010000002.1, on the reverse strand, counting down.
TTGCAAAAGGCATCTACCACGATATTGTAGGAAACTTCATCAAGATAGATTCCCAAGCTCTTATATTCTCTAAACTGATCCACCACTTCAGAAGGCATGCCCATGTTACACATGCATTGAAGAATCAAACTAACAATCACACAATTTGTTTTTATACCCTTTGACTCCATGTCATTATGAAGAGCCAAAGCTTTTAACAACTTGGAACTCTTGCAGTAGCCACAGATCATCGCACTGTAGGTATATGAATCAGGAACCAGCCCTCGCTTTTCCATGTCAAGAAAGATGCTTTCAGCTTCATCAAACTTCATCTTGTTGCAGAACCCACGAATGACAGCGTTATAAGCATACACATTGATAAGGACATTTTCCCCATGGCATGCTTGGAGCACTTGGTACCCTAAATCCGGCCTGTGATTGGTGCAAAGCCCTTCAATATATGCTGTGTAAGCAAAGGCGCTAGGGGTTACCCTGGCTTCCTGCATCTCCTGAAATACGTCCACAGCCTCTTCCAAGTTTCCTTTCTTGCAGAGTCCCTTGATGACAATTGCATAAGTGTAATCATTAGGGTTCATACCAATCCGCTTCAACTGCTTGTATATAGCCACAGCCATATCCACTTTACTATGCTCAACCAAGCGGTTCATTAGAAAATTACTCGTAAAGATATGTGGCACAAACCCACGCCTTTTTGTCTGGAATAAAACATCAATAGCCTCATCGAACATGTTCAAACTGACAAAAGACTTGAGCAATGCATCATAAGCTCGGATCATCAATGGGGAAACCTCAATTCCCTCCTCAATCGCTTCCATCAAATCCGAAATCTCGAATTCAAGGTCTTTACAGCAATTAATAAGGTTCACAAAGAGAGAATCCAACTTCCTATCCAGACCCCAATAGCACAAAATTCTAATAAGCGCGGAATATGTGTAGACATTGTGTGGAAAGCCATCTCCTTTCACCCGGTGAAAGAACGAAATCGCCAAATTGGGTTCGTTTCTTAGACAGGCTTGCTAACAACCCCAGAAGTATCTAATTCGGAGAAGAACTGGGTTCTATTGGCGGCATTGGTGGCGACGTTTGTGGTACAAAGAGTGACAGAATTATCATCAGATGATTCATCAGAGTGGGAGGAACTGGAGCTCCAGAGGGCAAGTGCCGCCTGGGAAGATGCCCACTTGAAAGCACCGCCGCCACCGCCGCCATGGGCGAAGATCAAACGGTTGTGATTGTTTTGGGTGGGGTGAATGCGTTTTCTGGGAAAATCCAGTCTAATGGACGAAGGCCACATATACATGGAGGATTTTCAGACTCATTGCAGCAACGACGCCTTCATGGATTTCCAATTGCAGAAGAACCAAAAGGGGAAGGGTGAGAGAAAACTTACTTGGGATTCACCATTGAAGCTTCTCCAAGTTTTGTTTTTGCTCATGGAGGCTGAGTCACCGATTCACCAATAAAAAATGGAGACTGAGTCACTGACTCGGAGGCTTGGACGATTTCTAATTTTCAAGTGAGCAGATTAAGTTTCTGGTAAAACCTAAAACCCTACACCAGCGGACCAAGTTACCAACTTCCAGTTCCGCTTTCGGTTAAACCCCGCCCACATAATCCGGGTCGGTTCAAAGGGGCCCGTTAACATGCTTTTTCCAATACAAATTTGGTTTTGTGGAACCTTGTTTCTGAGAGCAATTCCTATGACGTGGATATATAATTATTACGGCGTCGCGTGTTAACATATAATGTCAAAAAAAATTATAAGTAATTTTATGATTAACACGAGACGCTACAATAATGATGTACTAGATAAAAAATCGACAGAAACCGCCATAGTTATAAGATTCATTATCACCTACTGAACTCAAATTAAGCACTCCTTAAGCTCTCATGTGGAGAGTTTTGTGTGCGGAACCCGGCACAGGGATATGTGAGAGGGGGCAAGCTATGGGGTGTTTGTCTCTTCATCAGTAGGAAACACCGGGTTCCAGACCACAAAATGTCTCCATGTAAGGAAACCGCACCCTCAAGAGTCGAGTAGCAAAGCGCAGAGACAAAAGGTAGCACAAAAGGTGCGTCAGCTTTCAGGACTCATTCCCTCAGCTTGTTTTGGGTCATGAGATTCAATTCAATAATCCAATGTGCATACAAAAAGTAGAACAAAGTTGCTAAATTTCTCCATGTGGCGGCACATACCGAGGAGAGATAGGCAAAAGCCGTGTGACATGTGACATGTAAGTTGTTCTCTTTGACCTACCTACAATTCAATTGAGAAAACTATAATCTTGCTCTGACGATGCATTTTCTCAGTAGTTCATAAAGATGATTTGTCCTAGGTATACATTTATCACATACATGCCGATTCAGCAAGCAATTGTCCTGAGCATGCTTCAGTATTCCTCTGTTTTGTTTACTTGATGAGCTTCAGCCTTCACGAATTATGAAACCGAATCTTACAAGGATTGTTAAGAAAACACGGAACCTACAACAGATATAGAAGATCAAAGTTAAGATTAACCTTCAACAAATCATTAATCCACTGTTCAACTTCTAATCAGACGATGATAACAGAGCCTTCTACCAAGATACCGAAACAAATGATTCTCGAGTCTTGACCACACAAAGCATGTCGAAAAAAAGTGCAGAACTTACTCGCCCTTGTAGCTTGGTTTGCAGCTAGGCTTCTTCTGCCAAAACTAACACCCTCCTAACGACAAAAGTTCACTGCTAACAGACTTCCTGCCAAGTTTCTTGGTGTCCTGCATATCCATGATAACTTGCTAGAATTGCTGGAATAGCTCTCGTTTGCCAACATTTTCCCTGTGGCAAAAAATCAATCCTTGTCAGGAAACTCTCCTGGGTGAAGACATCTTCCTTAGCATGACGCTGCCGTTGAAATAAGACTTCAGTGACTGCTGCTTTGTTGTTCTTCACCATTCATTTATCCAATATAGCAACAGGCTGCTCTTCTGTGATCTTGTCAAAATTGGTAGTGGGCAAAATACTTTAAGGAGAAACGATGCTTTTCAAGGCATGACAAAGGAAAACTCGATTTGCACTCTTGGAAGTTGCAGCTTATAATCAACCTTCCAACCCGGGCAATAAAAGAACCCCAAGTAGAAACTTGGGTGTGAAAAGAGAGATTCGAAAGAGAAGCATGCCAGCGAGGAGCAAACCTGAGATAAGCAATGGATATAAAGAAAATTAGTAGAAAACTGTCCATGGAAATAAATGAGAATAGAATATTTAATTACACATCAATACGTCCACTTAATTACAATTAAATTGCACCTACAATGGTTACAGAAACTCAAAGATGCTTTAACAAGTCTCTTTAACACACTAAACATACTGTTGCTGCACCACTTAGGACAATTAGGGTAGCAAGGCAATGCATTCTGTCCAACCCGAGAACATAACTGAAAAATGAGAAATTCCATACCAGATGCAGCGCATATCCATAAGTTGACAATCAATGCAATATAGAAAGCAATGGTTTGCAAAAAAATTATGCTTCCATAAGCCCAGAATAAGAGGGATGTACTTACTGGAAATTCATAGGTTCCAGAGAAAAGTCAAACTTGAACTAAATAAACTCCGTACTACGTACCCAGACATATCAAGTCACTTGTCAAGTCAATCTTAGAGAACCACTGAGAACAAGTCAAGTTACCAAACTTGCTCCTTGGTTTATCCGGAAAACAAAAAATAACACAAGTTCCTGAGAAATCATAAAATGATCTGGTGAAATGTTTCCTTGGCTTTTTCGGACTGCTGAAACAAAAATCACCAATCATATCAGGGAAGAAACTTGAAAAATGCAAAAGAGAAACTATGTCTAAGCAGAAAGAAAGAAAGGAAACCAAAACGATCAAATTTCTGTTGACTTCCTTGTTAAGCAGAACAAGCATGCCTATGTAAACATATAGATGGGATCAACACAATATCATGCTCGACATGTTGCAAAAAGAATAAAAATAAAACAGAGCAACATATATTAATTAAACAGAAATCTTTGTGCAGTTGTGCAAGGGTAGAAAAATTAAGGGTCGACCAAGATAGAGAAACATATCACAGACCCATCTATTATATAGCCTAGCACAGGCCTTCTCAGCCTGCTACCTTTCTAGCACAGGCCTTCTCAGCCTGCTACCTTTCACACCAAGTCCACAGGATTGTGACAACTCAGGTTAAACAAGTGGAACACACGGTCTTCCCATAACACAGACATATCTGCAAACGCATAACTACACACATACATACAAGTATCCTCAGGTTAATTAAATAGACTGAAACAGCATGAAGAAAGAAAGAAAAAAAGCCTTTATTCATGAATAGGGCGCTTGGTGAAAGCTTAAGTATTAAAAAAGTATATGTATCAAACAAATGTGCCGGTCTCTCAAGTAATTATCTGTTTGCCACATCAAAGAATGATCAATAAATTCAATATAGCACTTGAAACGATACAAAAGGTGTTACATCTGTAGACATAAATAAAAGGAATATATCAATAACACAAAAAATGCTGCTTGTTTATTTGTTTTTATATTTGTAGTTTACCCTTTTCTCCCCAGACGGGAGCTACAATTGAACAACTCCAGAAGCTTGAAAAGATACATGTGGTACATCTGCAGGCATAAGGGAAAGGAAGAAATATCAATAACATGACAATTGCTGGTTACTTATTTGTTTTTGTATTTGTATTTTGTAGTTTATCCTTTTCTTCGAAGATAAGAACTACAATGAAACAAATCCACAAGCTAATTGAAACCAAAAATTAAAAGGCCACAGTTCCAATGTTTTCCTTATAAGCAACAATAATTCACATATACCCAGAGACAAATACAAAAACAAGGATAAGAAGTCCAATGTAGTTAAAAATTCAGCTATTCTAGCAGAATCTAGAAACATAAACGCTAGAATTCCATGATAAGTAGAAAACTGTCAAGGCTAGAAGTTCTTATACATATAGAACAAATACCACATTGCCAGCTTGCAAAACCAATGCTAATCATTATCATAACAAAGAAACAACACCACAACATGTAAAACAAAGACCGGACAGACAAATTAAAATTGAGTGAAAAGGAGAAAAGAGATGTTACCTTGTCAGTAAAAATCAAACCCCAAGCAATTGCAGGCTAAGAACCAAAGTAGCTCCTCAGTGCCAGACATGACCAAAAATTATCCAAGAGACAGTTTCCATTTCTCTTTAGTTCCCATGACATTGTAGAAGAAACTTTGTAGTTTGCTGAAGATAAGAATCGAGATCATATCCTAAATATCTCATCCTGCTTACGAGGTCAAGGGCATGATCCTTTTTGTCTTGGGAACGAAGAAGACATTTGAGCAGCGTGTTGCATATTTCTGGCATTAACATAAAACCCTTCTCCAGAGTATAAATGAAAACACCTATTGCCAGGTCCAAATTCCCTTCTTTGCAGAGACCACTGATCAAGTGCACACAACTTGGTGGAGTGACAGTGACTTTGTACTCATCAAGAACAGAGAATATTCTCAAAGCTTCATGTACTCTTCTCACCTGACACATACCAATAAGCAAAATGGTGCATGGTGCTAAATTAAACTCTTTGAACTTTATATCCATTTCAAGCAAGCCTCTGATTGCCTTCTCAATTTTTCCTTCCTTAAAGTTCTCCTCTATTGCTTTGATTTCTTCCTCTTCTCTGCTAGGAAGGTTTCTCAGATACTTCAACCAAAGACTAAAAGCCAAAGAAACCTTCTGTTTTCTGCAAGACCAAGTCATCAGTGCTTTGTAAACTGCAGAGCTAGGCGTGCACCCATTCTTCACCATTTGGTCAAGGACCACGAAGGCATCCTCTTCTCTGTCAACCCTTTGAAGTCCATCTATAAGCGTTCCATATGTAACAGAATCTGGGGAGAGCCCTTTCAGTTGCATATCCTTGAAGAGCTTAAAAGCACCATTTATGTTACCATCCTTGCAAAACCCATTGATTAGAATGTTGTAAGTGATGATGTCAGGCGTAACACCACTATTAGCTAGCTTCATTAGAAGTTTGTAGGCCTGAAGAATCAATCCTGACTCACACAATTGCTCAACTTTTGTTTGAAGACTGGTACTGTCGGTAACCCGATCAACTCCTTGAGAAAGACGAAGAAATAATGAAGGGTTTCGTCCTATCTCCATCTTGTAGAATAGTAAGTGTGCTTCGTCAAGCAGAGAAGCCTTACAAAGTCCATCAATAAGAGCATTGAAGGTTGCAACAGTAGGAACACATCCAAGCTGCTCCATCTCATTAAATATTTGTTGCGCCTCCCCTACCAGCCCGTTCTTGCACATACCACAAATGAGAATGGTGTACGTGCAGGCATTAGGGAAGCAATCTTGCTTTGAGACCTCAAGATGAAGAGACCGAGCTTCATCCAAAAGACCCAAATCACAGAACCCTTTAATGACAGCATTATAACAGTAGGCATCTGGAACCAAACCTTTCTCGCTCATCTCACTCAAGAAACTTAAAGCATCGTTAACTCTGCCAGCATCTGATAATCCCTGAATTATTATAGTACACAAGACGTTATCAGGCTCAATGCCCTCCTTGATCATTTTTCTATACCACCCATGTGCTTCATCAAATCTCCTAGCTTTAAATAAACCTTGAATCAAACAAGTATATCCATGGAGTCCAAGAACATAACCATCCCTCTCAAATGACCTTAGGAGCGCATAAGCATCACCAATTCTACCTGTCTTACAATAACCATCAAGTAAAGCATGGTAAGTAATCAAATCTGGAGAGCACCCACTTCCCTTCATCATATTAACCAACCTATGCGCCTCATCGGTCCTCTTTGCCTGGCACAAGCCAGAAACAACAATAGTATAAGTTACGGTATTGGGTGCCATGCCTCTCTGCGTCATTTCGTCAAACATTTGGAGCGCGTCCTGGGTTTGCATTGTCTTGCAAAACCCAGCAATCAAAATTCCGTATGTATTTCTAGTAGGCCTATTATTCGACTTCAACATCTGGTTATATACAGCTAAAGCTAACAAAAACACTTCTTTTCGCACCAAAACATGCAGTATCGAATTGTAAGTAGAGACATTAGGCTTACAATTGAAATCTTTCATCCGGGCGAACGTCTCCACAGCCTTTTCGACCATGTCCAGTTTGTCATAGCCATTGATCAGCACAGCAAAGGCATCAGAACCAATCGGAAACCCGTATTCTCTTATCTGCTCCAGCGTTCTCCAATAGAGTTCAAAGGCGTCGTCCCTGACAAGCATGTCAATCACCGAATTCTGAGACATTCGGCTGCAAAGCTTCATTCTACTGGTTGCCCAGATGAAGAAACGAAAAGCCAGTTGTGGGTTCACCCGTTCTCGAATCACAGATCTCACTACGTCACTGGAGAGCTTGGGGGCCAAGGGTTCCAGGGAGTCCTCCATACCGTTGACTGTTTCGAGGATAGTGAGGAGCTCATTGGCAGTGACGGAGGCCTCCGAGCAGGTGCTGAAATGGCGCCGCCACGGGGGTTTTAGAGTGAAGTAGCAGATGGGTCGAAGTATAGGAGGTAAGAGATTCATTCTCTCATTGTTTTAATCTCTGCAAGTAAATTCTCAAGCTTTTCGTTTCTGGGTTTTGCGCTTTGCAATCCACTCGGGATTATTCGCTGTAAAACCCTCAATCCGTTTCGGATCGATGAGAAAATTTGAACTTTGAAAACCAATCAGGGAGGAGTTTCAGTTCAACTTTTTGATTCTGAAAGGGAGCTTTATTGCAGCTTATGCATGGGAGCTTTTCGAAATGGAGGAGACGGGGTTGGAGGCTTTGAAAAATGTGGAGGCTGAGTGGGATGAGAGGCTTAGAAGAGATGGGTTTTTGAAATCCATTGCACCAATTGGGAGTATTTTCCTGTATCAGGAGATTTGTTAGGGTTTTAAGGATTTAGACCAAAAGGAAAATTCACAAGAATAAAAAAATAAAAAAACAAGGATTTAGGGTTTTACTTCAGGAAAAACTTAATACGTACAAAGACTTAGTAAGTAGGGATGAAAAAGTTACTTAATACTACTTTGTACCCCTAGTTTTGCTTCTTCTGTACTTTTATTTGACAGTTTTGAATACGGTTGTATTTGAGGATTTTCTCTTTAATGAATTGCTCTGCATAAAAAAATAAAATAAAACTAACAAAAAATTCAAAAAAATTTAGTTTTAAAGAAAAAGAAAAAATAAATATGTAATGAATAATATTAAGAAAATACAAAAATATGATTTTTCGTTAAAATTAAAAAGTACCGAGAGTGTTTAAAACTCCCAGAAATAAAAGGAGATATATACAAAGGATGCAAGACATCAACGACGTCGTTCGAGGTTTTCTTTTTTTTTTGGTTAAGTTATTCACGTGGACAGGGAGACGGAGAGGTAGAGAGACGCAAGTCGGAGACAATGTTGCTGCTGCAGCCTTGGAGCGTTTCGAGCTCCACCGCGCTTCACAGTTCTCTGGCTTTTTCCCACTCGGAAACCCAGCACAAACCCATTTATAAACGACGCCGTTCAGCAGCACCCTTTTGCCTCAGAGCTCAGTTGCCGGACGGAATCGATCAGCTCGCGCATAACAAGGTCGAATTCGATTCCGGGTACCTCTAAATTTTCTTGCTTTTTACCATTTTCTGCTTGGAATTACTGAATTTCTGCATTTTTTGGGATTTTTTTGGTGGTGGAGTTAGTTACTGAGATAAAGTTTTGGGCTTTGTGTTTGTTTTGGATTGGGAAGGTTTTGATTGCGGCTGGAGTTTCAATGGCAGTTGGGCAGCTCACGAAGCCGGTGACTTCTGTGATTTTGTATGGGAAAGAGTTTGATTTCAAGGCGGTCGTTCAGGCTGGGGGATTCCCTTCTTCCCATTCCTCTGTAAGCCCCCTTTTACTGTACTTTTACTACTGTTTTGCTCAATGTTCAATCAGTAAACGATGTAATTAAGTTAGGGTCGGTTTCGAAATGCTTATCTAGAAAGCACTTCCGCGCATGAGCAGCTTTTGCTGGAAGAACACATAAATGTTTACTAAGAATTTAAGTGATTTTAATTTTTAACTGTCAAACGTTGTTAGAAGCGCGATTGGCACAAAAAGCACTTTCAAACAGGCCCTTTATTCATTTTACTCGGTTGAGTTTTGGATACTGATTAGCTGACGCTGATGAATTCGATTTTTGTTACTATTTTTGGATAGGCAATGGTGGCTACTGCTACAACCCTTGGCCTTGAAAGGTATGCATGGCTCGTCTTCTTGGGCCTCAATTTGATGTATATAAGCAAACATCTCTGGATATAAACATCTTTGTGGGATATCTTACTCGTAACTGTATTGTTTCGTTCCAGGGGCCTTTCGGATTCAATATTTGGCCTTACCCTTGTTTATGCAGGCATTGTGATGTATGATGCTCAGGTATAAATGTTCTTTACAGTTTTACACCACTGATCCATGTCTTCTCTCATTGTTCCTTAATCCTATTAATTTCCAAAGTTGGTATACTTTGAATAACGAAAATTTAAATTGGGATCGTTCGCCTGTCATGATTTGTGGTTTAAAGCACCGATAACTTTTGCTTCATAAGGTCTTATTAAAGAAGAATGAGGTGCTGCGGGTTACTGGTTGACCTTGATGACTAGTCTGATTTTTCTGGTTGATACATTGCGTAAAACTATCGCGCTGCTGCATTGAGAAGCATTCTGATGGTTTACTTATGAATCAGATTGCAAGGCGGTGTAACGTAATGCAAATAACTAGTTTGGAAATGTCATTGTGAGATTGGCTAGTATAGATTTGTACATTCAACTTACAGAGACTGCATGATCCGTTTAATCTCCATCTTAGTCGTTACATGAAGGGGAAAAACATAGATGGATGCCTCTCTTTGTGAGATTAGTGAATATATTTTATTTCTTCGTCTACGGTGGATTGGAAAATCAAAAATGACGGTAATTTTTTTTTTTTCTGCATTGAACTCTTCCCGCTTCATGAGTTGGTCAATTTGCATTTTTTCAACATCATGATCAAAACTAAAGGCAAATCCTTACTTTTGCAGGGGGTCAGAAGAGAAGTTGGCAATCATGCAAAAGTACTGAACAAAACGCTGCCCCTGAACACAACGGTGAACTCAGTCCCCACCCAGGACAGAGGTAGAATTAACTCTCAACCTAAAAAACCATTGTTGAAGTCGGAAAGCGTTGAGTCTCTGTTGTCTGAGGAAGCAAACATTTTCTCACCAAAAGCAACAAATGGCCCTTTAGCGTCTCAGTCCAAGGAGATAACAATGCAAGCTACTCAGACGCAGGTTTCTTCGGGCTTAGGAAGTAATGCCGATGAAGGTTTGGAAAGAGCTGCCGATCCTTCAACCCGGCTAAAAGAATCGATCGGCCACACTGAAGTAGAAGTCGCGGCCGGCGCTTTGTTGGGTTTCTTGGTAGGATTGGCGGTGTATGCGATAATGTGATGTCTCGGTTTCTCACATTTTTGTACTGTCTATTGTTACATAGAGCATTGTTTGCTAAATTATTTATTTATTTTTTCTCTTTTGAGAAAAAAAGGAAGTATTAATTGAGTTGATACGAGTAAATTTTTATTTTTTAGACGAAAAAGGAAAAAGAGTAGTCGAGGTATTTTTTTGAGTTAAGTATTAATTGAGCAAATTTTTTCTCTGTGTTTGGAATTAAAAATAACTGAGAGCGCTTTTGATGAAAGTACTTTTGGAATTAATTCTTATTATAAATACAAATGGATCTTTAAAAAGCACTTGAAATACATTTTAAAAGAAACAAATAAAGTGCATTTCGGAAAAAACACTTCTTGTCAAACTTTGATTTCTAAAGAGCCAAAGTATTTTCTATTTTCCTTAGAATGTGTTGAGATTTTAAAAAAGACAAGACAACTGCTACGAATGATATTGATAATGTCACCAAACTTGTATATCACTTCTTGAGACAATTACTACTAATGACACTGGTAATGTCACTAAACTTGTATATTACTTCACGTTGTGTCGAATTTTATTACAAAAAATCTCGACATCATTGAAACTAACCTAATTCCAATACATTTGTGCAAAACGTTACACAACTCACGCCAACATAAAGTTGCACCAATAGACCGAGGTAAAAGGTATAACATACGACTCGCGCCAACATCATGTCCGTAAATATTTGATGTTTCGCTACGTAAAATTCTACCTGACCAGAGAAATAGACCCGTAATTATCCACGTTTGATAAGCATGCATGCTTTGATAACAAGTCTTCCATGTTATGCTTATGAAATGCATGGCAGCAGCGTGCATGAGACACTTACAGGCTCACCGGCAGAAAGGCATGCATGGTCGCCACGCAGGCTCACAGGTGTCGTACAAACAACCCATTCAGGCTTCATCAGCTGAATCAGTAAGACTTGATCCTCCACCAGTCTCACTCTATATATGAAGATTAAATCATCTTCTTCAATATTTACCCAAATCAATCAATCATCAGAGGCTCAGAGCTAAGCAGATATACAGAAATTACGTTTGTCATAGTTATGTCAGGAGCACAGGGAGCTCAGCCGCCGGGGTCACTGACGGCGACAACGTACGAGTCGGTTCAAGGAGGAGAGAACAAGAGCAGGACTGAGCTGCGATCCAAGCAGGACCAAGGTGGCGTTCAGATTGACAAACTACAGGACAAGGTTGAGGACGCTGCCGGCAAAGGTGGCCCCGTCTTTGGTGCCGGTAAAGATCCAAAGAAAGACGACCTCGGTGTCACCGGCACTGGCTAGTTAGCTTAGGCTCGGTGTGTTTCAATCAACGTACGTACATGTACTTGTTTATGTATCCCAATCTCATCATGTAATTGATCTCCACCGTTTTCTAATTAATTTCTTTGCTTTTTATTTTGTTCTAACTATAGTCTAGTCGAAATTAATCTAAAAATTTACGACTTAAAAGTTCCATCGATCTACTTTATTTGCTCATCAATCAGAAATCATAGTGGATGTGGATTTTTTTTACACCCCTCCTATTGCTTTTATTAAAGAGATGGGGTTGGTTGGTTAAATGTTAGGGTGAGGTGAATTGGTGGGAATCAAATCGTCCCAGCCTAATGTTTGGGTTTTCATGCTCGAGTTTGCGCTTCATCAAGACCAAAGCTTAAATCTTGGGTAAAAAAATTGAGCTTTGAGTCGATAGAGATTTGTATTCTCAAATGATGTAGGGGGGATTTGCAGTCATTGTGGAAATTCAGTTTTCTCTACGATTAGTATCTTCCTTAGAGGGGATAGAAATCATATCAATAGGGCCTAATTGGTAAGTGCCACAAGATCTCATACATTGGAACCCATGGTTATGGATGATAAGTCTCAAGATATGCCGGTGAAGAACAAGGAAGAAGAAAGAGAGAGCGGGAAAACTTAGAGAGAAAGTAATGTGAAAGATTTGTTATTGCAAGATAAGATTCTATAAGTTGTACAAGGGTTTATACTAGGATCCTTACATTGACTTATTACATAACTATCCTTAGCAACTTTTAACCAACTAAACTAATACAATTGGGACATGTGTAAATAGCTATTACTTCCCCCTCAAATGAAGCTGGGAGTTTCACTGCAGAGTTTGCAGTCATGCACAGAGAAACCATGGAAAACTGCTCCTCGGAAGCTTCATAAAGCTGGAGCAATAGCAGGAGAAACAATGTCAACTTTTGATGATGAAGATTGAGAACCGGATCCCAAATCAAGAACATGATAATGCTTGACAAACACAGGACTATGCAATCCTTTAGTAAACACATCAGCAACTTGTTCATCTGTTGAAATGTACTGAACTTTTATATCACCTTTTTGAACTTTCTTCCTAATAAAATGATAGTCAGTGTCTAAATGTTTAATCTTGGAATGAAACACCGGATTTGAACAAATTGCAAGAGCAAAGATATTATCACACTGCAAGCAAGGAGGAGAAGATAAAAATGGATGAATGTCTTTAAGTAGTGATCTAATCCAAAACACATCAGTTGCACAATGAGCTAAGGCTTTATATTTTGCTTCAGTGGAGCTTCTAGACACAGTAGGTTATTTCTTAGATTGCCACGATGTTATATTTGTCTCTAAAAACACCACATAGCCTGTAATAGACCTCCTTGTGTTAATATCAGCTGCCCAATCAGAATATGAGAAACCATTAATAGATATATCTTCACTCTTTGTTTACCTCTGACCATAATCTAGAGTCCCCTTCAAGTATCTCAGTATTCGCTTTACTAAGTAAAAATGTAATCAGTAGGATTTGTCATAAATTGGCATACCATATTGATTGAATGAGTAATATCCGGACGAGTAAATGTCAAATATTGTAAAGCACCTACTAGACTTTTGTAATGACTTGGATCTGACAATGGTGTTCATTCTGCAACAAGAAGTTGAGTATGTGGTTTAGATGGTGTTGAAGTAGGCTTACAATGCTCTATTCCTGCTTTGACCAACAACTCTTTAGCATATTTAGATTGACTAATGAACAGATAACCATCTGGTTGGTATTGAATATGGAGACCTAAGAAATACGTAAGTCTACCCATGTCTTTGAGTTCAAAAACCTCAGCAAGAGTATTTATAACAGCTTGAATCTTTGATATAAATGAACCAGTCAATATAATGTCATCAACATACAATAACAGAATGATTACATCACCATCATCTGATTTGACAAACAAACTGGTGTCTGATAATGAGGTTTTGAATCCAAGGGAAGGTAGGTAACTGGTAAATTTCGAATTCTAGGCTCTTGGTGCCTGTTTTAAGCCATAAAGAGACTTAACCAATTTACATACATGATTAAGAAGTGTAGCATCAACAAAACCCTGTGGTTGTTTCATATACACATCTTCTGCCAAATCACCATGCAAAAATGCATTCTTGACATCAAGCTGCCAACCACACTTAGCTGCAATAGCAAGAATCATCCGAACTGTAGTATGCCTAACCACTGAACTAAAGGTCTCAGAAAAATCCAAACCAGATTGTTAGCTATAACCTTGAGTTACTAACCTAGCTTTATACCTAGAGATTGACCCATCTGGATTCTTTTAATTAATCTTGTAAACCCATTTACCACCAATCACTGTCCTATCTGGAGGAAGATGAACTAAACACCAAGTCTTTTGCATTTTCAAAGCATCAAACTCATCTTGCATAGCAACTTGCCACCGATGCATACTACTAGCAATTTTAAAACTCTTAGGTTCTTCAATATCAGACACATCAGCAATAAAGGAAAAACCACCAGGGAAATCATAAACTAATTGTAAAGAAGATAACTCAGGTAAGGTAGCAAGATAGGCAGTATAGTCATTCCTAATAATAGCTCCAGTTTGAAGTCGTGTTTGTATTCCACCATATCTATTAGCTAAAACAGAAGAAACTGGAACAACTGTATTATGTGATTGAGAAAGGTAATATTACCTATAACTGTGCAGGATCTAAGACAGAAAGCAAATGAGTTATATTGTTGAAGTGGAAAGAATAAGACTTATTGAGACTGAATTGTCGGATTCCTGATGTAAAGAAATTCCATTGTTACTACACTGCATAATAGAACCAGAACTAGCAGAAGGTGTTGTAAAACTTGAATTCCCCAAATGAATGGAAGTGAACTGTGAAGAGATAGCATTAACATGAGATGGAGAAAACAAGGAAGCATATGTATGTTCTTGTACTCCAGAACCAATTCCATTTGTAGTCTGAGTAAACGAAACAGGTATAGGTACCACCATTGAATAACTAGTAGAAGATCCTGGTATATCTGGGGATTGTGATTGTAATTTGTGTTTATATGGGAACACAGATTCATCATGAATGACATGTCTAGACATAATGCATCTCTTAGACTTCAATTCATAACAAATAACACCTTTATATCCCAAAGAATATTCCAGAAATACACATAACAAAGATCTAGGCTTCAACTTGTTTGCATTATATGGCTCCTTAACCAAGGATAGACTGCAGTGCCGAAAATCTTCATTGTTTTCAATTCAAGATGTTTCTTATACAACACACTATATGGAGAATACATCATCAGAGACTTACAAGGCATTCAATTGATGAGAAACACAGAATGGGCACATGCAAAGTACCAAAAATCCAAAGATAAGTCAGCTTCAGTTAACAAAGTGATAGCAGTTTCAACAATATGTTTATGCTTCCTCTTAGCAATTCCATTTTGCTGAGGAGTGTAAGGACATGACAACATTTGTACAATTCCTTTAGCAGCAATAAATTCTTTAAACACTTTACTTCTCCTCCACCATCAGTTTGTAAGCACTTTATGGATATCCCAAATTGATTCAGTATATATTGATAGAATTTGACAAAAATAGCAAACACATCGAATTTATTGCATATTGGAAATACCCAAGTGTATCTTGTATATTCATCCACAAAGAGTACATAATACCTAAATCCATCTAAAGACTTTACAGGAGAAGGTCCCCAAACATTTGAGTGAACCTTATCAAATGGAGACAAACACTTATCAGTCCTAGTTGGAAATGGTATTCTTGACATTTTTCCTTGAGTACAAGAACTACACATACTATGCAAAATCATCTATACTACTGGAAATACTAGACTTTTGAAGCATTGAATACATAATCTATCTCATTGGAAGGGTGCCCCAACCTTTGATGCCACAGATTAGACTTCACCATTTTTCCTAGCAAAGCAACAGAACTGGATGTAGTTGACTGGATTCCTTCAACTTGATGAAACACATGAATTTGAAATAACTTTCTTGGCCTACTATTTCCTTAATGCAGTATCTTCTTTGTCTTGCACAAAGAAATTACACTCATCATATATAAACCAACTCTTGTTATTTGCACAAAGTTGTTTAACAGACATTAAGTTTCTAGCAATATGAGGCACATGAAGAACATTATTTAGAAATAGAGAATGATCATTTGTCTGGAGTGTAGTACACCCAACACTCTTGATTGGTAAATGTGTATCATTGCCAATAGTAATCTTGTCATTGCCTTTAAATGGTGTCACTTGTGTAAGGCCACTAACATCAACGGTCATATTATGTGAGGCTCTAGAATCTACAACCCAAGCATCAATAGGAAAGAACTGAGAACTTTGTTGAGCAATCATAGCATTCATTGATGGTGGTGGTTGTTGACCTTGATACATATAGTTCCCTCGATGATAGCAATCAAGAGCCGAGTGACCTCTCTTTCCACAGATTTGACATTCTGATATAAATCCAGAACTAGTGTTAGAACTATTTCTATGAAAACAATTGGCAGTAATATGTCATCTTTTGTTACAGATCTAACACTCAATGACAATGTTCACCCTTGTATCAGTGTTACCAGACCAGCCAGCATTATTTGGAGTTTGTCTAAACCCACCAGAATTAAAATTTTCTACCTTTAAAACCACCATTGTTCTTGAAACTATTTGATCCTTTGAAATTGTTACCATTTGGAGGCCTAAAACCATTATTGAACACAGAATTAGAAGACTGATTTCGAGGACCAAAGTTAGGACCAGCATTGCTAGCAAAATCATATCCATATGGAGGCAAAGGAAAATATGGAGATTGTGCAGAATGCATGGGGAAAAATGGTGGTGAACAATAGGATAATCTGGCTGAAAAGTATATGCTCCAGGGTTTTGTTATGTTAGTGGAAACTGTTGAGGTGTACCATATGGAATTTGAGTTAACACTCCACCAGTTGTTGCAGGAAGATGACTATGATTCTGTGGATTTGAAGAAGAACCAGACACCATAGAAGAATAAGAACTAGACCCCTAAACATACATTGCAGACATGCTTTATGATAGTGTATTAATCTCATTTTCTATCTCTTTCTCAGCCCCAAGTAGCTGTGTTTGAAATTCTTTCAAAGTAATTGAAGATTCCCTAGCTAGAATCACATTTCTTATAATGGCATAATCTTTTGGCAGGCCAGCTAAACCAGCAATCATCACATCATTATCAGAAATCATTTCCCCTGCAGCACTCAACTAATCCCTTATGTTCTTGAGTCGAAGCAAATACTTATCAATTGAATCTGTACCCTTTTGAATTGTATGTAACTCAGCTTTAAGATGATTGACTCTGGATTTAGAAACAGAAGCAAATCTGTCTACCAAATTAGCCCAGGCCTCACTAACAGTTTTACATCCAAGAACATATTCCATTGCTTCATTAGACAATGTAGCAAGTAACAAATTAAGCAAAGCCATATCTGTAGACTCCCATTCAATATAGGCAGTAGTTAATTCTTTGGTAATATCTAAATCTGTAGTGATGACAAATTTAGGTGGACATACAGTAGTCCCATCAAAATGTCCAAAGAGTTTGTAACATTTCAACACAGATTGAAACTGAAAAGCCCATTTGGCAAAATTATCCTCTTTCAATTTTATAGTAATCATCCCTAACAAACCATCCACCTTCACAATTGAAGAACTCATTATGTAATCTACAAATCAACACTTCAATACAAGAAACAGAAATTGACACTTTGAACAAACTGTGGCATAGAACTAAACAATTCACAAGTACAGAAAGACTGACACTTTCATACCCCAGAAGAAAGAATGACACTTTCTTAAATATGATTTCACTTCTCTGTGAGAATGACACTCACAACTAACCGAACCAATACAATTATGACATGTGTATATAGCTATTAATGGACCCGAATCTTTTAGTATGGAACATTTTCTTTTCCAAGTGACCGACCAATGAGAAAATTCAGATCTCACGTTTGGAGTTTATAGTTTATGTTATGGGCTTTTGAGCCTGAATGACTAGTTCAAGAAATGATTGGCACTGAATTTCTAGTGCAAGAAAATGATTGGCACCCAAACTTCTAGTTTGTTTTTTGTGAAAAATACCAACATAGAAAAATCATTGGAGCCTAAAACTAAAACTCACAAAGCAAATAAATGTAGTAGCACGTACCCCCACCCCCTGAAGACGTTTGAAATCCAATCGCCGAGAGCCCCAGAAACTAACAAGGAGAAAGCTCCCTCATCCTCTAACAAGAAGAACACAAATATGAACCCACCATTCTCAAACAAGCAGCACACAAATCTAAACCACAAAGCGAAGGAAATTTGTGGGAATAAACATCTCAAACAACAGTGCCTAAAACGGCATACACAGGTGGTGTTAACACAGAACTAGGTCTCAACAATATTGTAATGATTGTTCGGAGTTATCCACTAAAGTCTAAACAACATAAAAAAAAACACTGAGGCAGTCATCCACCGAACGAGACATTCAGGAAGCATCGACCAAATAACCAACATTTAGATAAATATTCGGACCTTGAGAGCTGAACACATCAGAATGGAACCCAAGCCAGCTCGACAATGGTTCATTTTTTATAATCTTTTATCATTTATTTTTTCACTTTCTAGTTAAAATGATCTTTGAAATTGACATAACTCCTTACTTTGATCGCTGAGATTCAAATAGATAGAAGTAGTTACTGAATTTGTCCACTATCAATCATTCCGACTCTCTCGAAACTCATTTTGGCAATAGCATTGTTTGGACCCAAAATGTTGGGCCTAAGCTGAATAAGGTCACAAGTCCAATACAGGATGACCAATGAGATGTACAGTCGGATTTTTGAAACATAACTCGTAGATCCATAAAGTGGGATGATGTTCTCATTACCCGTATTAACTCCAAAATCTGTATTCGGGGATCTTTTCTTTCAATTCAAGAGTCTAAAAGTTTCGAATTCTTTGTATTATTGGCAGATATGATCTTTAAGGGATGACCTATGAGATGTACAATTGGATTTTTGAAACTTAACACGTAGACCCATAAAGTGGGATGATGTTCTCATTACCCATATTAATTCGAAAATCTGTATTTCGGGCTCTTTTCTTTCAATTCAAGGGTCTAAAAGTTTCGTACTCTTTTTATTTTTGGCAGAGACAATCTTTAAGGGATGACCTATGAGATGTACAGCTGGATTTTTGAAACATAACTCGTGAACCCATAAAGTGGGACAATGTTCTCATTATCTGTATTCATTCGTAAATTTGTATTTCGGGCTCTTTTCTTTCAATTCAAGGGTCTAAAAGTCTCGTATTCTTTTTATTTTTGGCAGAGATGATCTTTAAGGGATGATCTATGAGATGTAAAGTCGGATTTTTGAAACATAACTCGTAGACCAATAAAGTGGGATGATGTTCTCATTACCTGTATTAATTCGAAAATCTGTATTTCGGGCTCTTTTCTTTCAATTCAAGAGTCTAAAAGTTTCATAGTCTTTTTATTTTCGGCAGAGATGATCTTCAAAGGATGACCAATGAGATATATTGTCGGATTTATGAAACATAACTCATAGATCCATAAAGTGAGATGATGTTCTCATTACCCATATTAATTTAAAAATATGTATTTCGGGCTATTTTCTTTCAATTCAACAGTCTAAAAGTTTTGTATTCTTTTTATTTTTGTCAGAGACGATCATTAAGGCATGAACTATGAGATGTACAGTTGGATTTTTGAAACATAACAAGTAGACCTGTAAAGTGGGATGATGTTCTTATTACCCGTATTTATTCGAAAATCTGTATTTCGGGCTCTTTTCTTTCAATTCAAGAGTCTAAAAGTTTCGTATTCTTTTTATTTTTGGAAGAGATGATCTTTAAGGCATGACCTATGAGATGTACAATCGGATTTTTGAAACATAACTCGAAGACCCATAAAGTGGGATGATGTTCTCATTACTCGTATTAATTCGAAAATCTGTATTTCAGTCTCTTTTCTTTCAATTCAACAGTCTAAAGGTTTAGTACTCTTTTTATTATTGGTAGAGATGATCTTTAAGGGATGACGTATGAGATGTATAGTTGGATTTTTCAAACATAACTCGTAGACCCATAAAGTGGGATGATGTTCTCATTACCCCTATTAATTCGAAAATCAGTATTTCGGGCTCTTTTCTTTCAATTCAAGGGCCTAAAAGTTTCATATTCTTTTAATTTTTGGCAGAGATGATTTTTAAGGGATGACCTATGAGATGCAAAATCGGATTTTTGAAACATAACTCGTAGACCCATAAAGTGGGATGATTTTCTCATTACCCGTATTAATTCGAAAATCAGTATTTTTGGCTCTTTTCTTTCAATTCAAGGGTTTAAAAGTTTCATATTCTTTTTATTTTAGGTAAAGATGATCTTTAAGGGATGACCTATGAGATGCACAATCGGATTTTTGAAACATAACTCGTAGACCTATAAAGTGGGTTGATGTTCTCATTACCCGTATTAATTCGAAAATCTGTATTTCGAACTCTTTTCTTTCAATTCAAGAGTCTAAAAGTTTCGTATTCTTTTTATTTTTGGTAGAGATGATCTTTAAGGGATGACCTATGATATGTACAGTCAGATTTTTGAAACATAGCTCGTAGACCCATAAAGTGGGATGATGTTCATTACCCGTATTAATTCGAAAATCTATATTTCGTGCTCTTTTCTTTCAAATCAAGAGACTAAAAGTTTCGTATTCTTTTTATTATTTTTGGTAGAGATGATCTTTAAGGGATGACCTATGAGATGTACAATCGGATTTTTGAAACATAACTCGTGACCCATAAAGTGGGATGATGTTCTCAATACCCGTGTTAATTTGAAAATATGTATTTTGGGCCCTTTTCTTTCAATTCAAGAGTCTAAAAGTTTTGTATTCTTTTTATTTTTGGCAGAGAAGATCTTTAAGGGATGACCTATGAGTGTTACAGTCGGATTTTTGAAACATAACTCGTAGGCCCATAAAGTGGGATGATGTTTTCATTACCCGTATTAAATCGAAAATTTGTATTTCAAGCTCTTTTCTTTTGTATTCTTTTTATTTTTTGCAGAGATGATATATAAAGGATGACCTATGAGATGTACAGTCATATTTTTGAAACATAACTCGTAGACCCATAAAGTGGGATGATGTTCCCATTACCCGTATTAATTCGAAAATCTGTATTTCGAGATCTTTTCTTTCAATTCAAGAGTCTAAAACTTTCGTATTCTTTTTATTTTTGGTAGAGATGATCTTTAAGGGATGATCTATCAGTTGTACAGTCGGATTTTTGAAACATAACTCGTAGACCCATAAAGTGGGATGATGTTCTCATTACCCGTATTAATTCGAAAATCTGTATTCCGGGCTCTTTTCTTTCAATTCAAGGGTCTAAAAGTTTTGTATTCGTTTTATTTTTGGCAGAGATGATCTTTAAGGGATGACCTACGAGATGTACATCGGATTTTTGAAACATAACTCATAGACCCATAAAGTGGGAAGATGTTCTCATTACCAGTATTAATTTGAAAATCTGTATTTTTGGCTGTTTTATTTCAATTCAAAAGTCTAAAAGTTTCGCATTCTTTTTATTTTTGGCAAACAAGATCTTTAAGGGACGACCTATGAGATGTACAGTCGGATTTTTGAAATATAACGCGTAGACCTGTAAAGCTGGATAATGTTCTCATTACCCGTATTAATTCGAAAATTTGTATTTGGGGCTCTTTTCTTTCAATTCAAGAGTCTAAAAGTTTCTTATTCTTTTTATTTTTGGCGGATATAATCATTAAGGGATGACCTATGAGTTGTATAGTCGGATTTTTGAAACAAAACACGTAGACCAATAAAGTGGGATGATGTTCTCATTTCCGGTATTAATTAGAAAATTTGTTTTTCGGGCTCTTTTCTTTCAATTCAAGGGTCTAAAAGTTTCATATTGTTTTTATTTTTGGCAGAGATGATCTTTAAGGGATGACCAATGAGATATACTGTCGGATTTATGAAACATAACTCATAGATCCATAAAGTGGGATGATGTTCTCATTACCCGTATTAATTCGAAAATCTGTATTTCGGGGTCGTTTCTTTCAATTCAATTGTCTAAAAATTTCATATTCTTCTTATTTTTGGCAGAGATGGTCTTTAAGGGATGACTTATGAGATGTACAGCTGGATTTTAGAAACATAACTCGTAGACCCATAAAGTGGGATTATGTTCTCATTACCCATATTAATTCGAAAATCTGTATTTCGGGCTCTTTTCTTTCATTTCAAGAGCCTAACAGTTTCGTATTCTTTTTTACTTTTGGCAGAGATGGTCTTTAAGGGATGACCTATGAGAAGTACAGTTGGATTTTTGAAACATATGTCATAGACCCATAAAGTGGGAAGATGTTCTCGTTACCCTTATTAATTCGAAAATCTGTATTTTGGGCTCTTTTCTTTCAATTCAAGTGTCTAAAAGTTTCGTATTCTTTTTATTTTTGGCACAGATGGTCTTTAATGGATGACCTATGAGATGTATGGTTCGATTTTTGAAACATAACACGTAGACCCATAAAGTGGGACTATGTTCTCATTAGCCGTATTAATTCGAAAATCTGTATTTTGGGCTCTTTTCTTTCAATTCAAGTGTCTAAAAGTTTCGTATTCTTTTTATTTTTGGCACAGATGGTCTTTAATGGATGACCTATGAGATGTATGGTTCGATTTTTGAAACATAACTCGTAGACCCATAAAGTGGGACTATGTTCTCATTAGCCGTATTAATTCGAAAATCTATATTTCGGGTTCTTTTCTTTCAAATCAATAGTCAAAAAGTTTTGTATTCTTTTTATTTTTCACAGAGATGGTATTTAAGGGATGACCTATGAGATGTAAAGTTGCATTTTTGAAACCTAACTCGTAGACCCATAAAGTGAGAAGATGTTCTGATTACCCGTATTAATTTGAAAATTTGTATTTCAGGCTCTTTTCTTTCAATTCAAGTGTCTAAAAGTTTCGTATTCTTTTTATTTTTGGCAGAGATGGTCCTTAATAGATGACATATGTGATGTACAGTTGGATTTTTGAAACATAACTCGTAGACCCATAAAGTGGGACGATGTTCTCATTACCCGTATTAATTCGAAAATCTGTATCACATGCTCTTTCTTTCAATTCAAGGGACCAAAAGTTTCTTCTTTCTTTATTTTTGGCAGACATGATCATTAAGGGATAACCTATGAGATGTAGGGTCGGATTTTTGAAATCAAACAAGTAGACCCATAAAGTGGGATAATGTTCTCATTACCCGTATTAATTCGAAAATTTGTATTTTGGACTCTTTTCTTTCAATTCAAGAGTCTAAAAGTTTCGTATTCTTTTTTCTTTTGTCAAAGATGATTTTTAAGGGATGACCTATGACATGTACAGTCGGATTTTTGAAACATAACTCGTAGTCCCATAAAGTGGGATGATGTTCTCATTACCCGTATTAATTCGAAAATCTGTATTTCGTGCTCTTTTCTTTCAAATCAAGAGACTAAAAGTTTGGTATTATTTTTATTATTTTTGGAAGATATGATCTTTAAGGGATGACCTATGACATGTACGGTCGGATTTTTGAAACATAACTCGTAGACCCATAAAGTGGGATGATGTTCTCATTACCCGTATTAATTCGAAAATCTGTATTTCGGGCTCTTTTCTTTCATATCAAGAGTCTAAAAGTTTCGTGTTCTTTTTATTTTTGGCAAAGATGGTCTTTAAGGGATGACCTAGGATATGTACAATTTGATATTTGAAACATAACTCGTAGACCCATAAAGTGGGAAGATGTTCTCATTACTAGTTTTAATTTCAAAATCTGTATTTTAGGCTCTTTTCTTTTAATTCAAGTGTTTAAAAGTTTTGTATTCTTTTTATTTTTGGCAGAGATGGTCCTTAAGGGATGACTTATGAGATGTAAAGTTAGATTTTTGAAACATAACTCGTAGACCCATAAAGTGGGATGATGTTCTCATTACCCGTATTAATTTGAAAATCTATATTTCGGTCTTTTTTCTTTCAATTCAAGAGTCTAAAAGTTTCGTATTCTTTTTATTTTTGGCATAGATGATCTTTAAGGGATGACCTATGAGATGTACAGTCGAATTTTTGAAACATAACTCGTAGACCCATAAATTGGGATGATGTTCTCATTTTCCGTATTAATTCAAAAATTTGTATTTCTGGCTCTTTTCTTTCAATTCAAGGGTCATGTAGTTTCCTATTCTTTTTGTTTTTTGCAGAGGTGATATTTAAGCGATGACCTATAAGATGTACAGTAGGAAATTTTCGAGCTGTATACCGAATTGATCTCGAACTTTTCGGTATGGAAATCGGGATTACATATTTAGTGCTTCGGGAATCCCGAACCGAACCGCACACACACACACATATATATATATATTTTGTTTTTTTTTTTTGTTACATGCATGTTGAATGGTGAATTTAAATAATTTGATTGTAGACTATATTAGAAATAAAAGTATGAAATTAAGTAGTTTGGAACTTTGAAACGTCAATTTGACTTGGTATGAATAAATTGGAATTTCAATTTGTAAGAAATTTCAAATTGGTAAGAGGTAAACGGCCTAAGTTTCAATTGATATGATACTGGGCAACAAAATTTTAGGCCAAATGCCGAAATTTTAGCCTATAACCCATAATCTCAAATTTCGACCCAAAAGCCCAAAACTCAAAATCCAATCCCGATCCATCCCAAAATACCGAAAATATTTCAGAAATCCTGAAAATTGGGATACCGAAATTTCTGTTCAGGATTGGTCTTCAAATTCCCATCCCAAAAATTTTCGATTTGGGATTCGAGATTCCATTTTCGGTTCGGGATCCATAACGAACCATCCCTAGGAGTAACAGTACTGCTTCGAGTTCAGTTGACTATTGATTCAAGTCTCTATTAGTGAGGTGTTAGCAGGTTACTCAGTTTTAGACACATTGAAAACCGAACCTTATTTGAACTTCACAGTGATTAGCAACCTTGTCTTCAGGATCTAGAACCCATAAGCTGAGATGTGTTCTTTCCTCAGTCTTGGTTGCTCAGATACAAGAGTCAGCAACCCGTTCGACACCACCACCACATTCATTTTACTCGCCGGTGGAGCTCGGTTGTGGGTTGGCACAGTCGCATTCACCAGAAGGACATAGTTAGTTCATTAGCTATTCAGAATATGCGCCAGTAGGCTTGGTAGCTTTATGGTCAACATTTTGCACGCGCTAATAGAATTGGTGTGCACTGGAAATAATCACACTTCTAAAAGGAAGCATCTATCTCTAGATATCATTTAAGATTCTCCCGCTTTAGTACGGTTCCATATCTTAAAAGATCTCTCTCTCCCGGCTAGTCTAAATACCCTCATTTAGGGCATAACTCTGGTAACACTTAAGACTTGGAACACATTCTCTGCTCTTTGCTTATTCTTTTGCCACTGCTTCAATCTTAATATAGTTATTAACTTGACCGTCGAAAAGCCTTTGGCAGGTACCTCACCGATGCCCAATGTTCAAGATCATTTGTTCTTTTACTGGTAGTTAGAGTTTGTGCATCTCCTCCACAGATGTTAATGCGCGAATTTGGTTCCAACACTACTCATAAAATTTAGGGCCTTCATTTCACTTCAAAATCTAGAGACCTTCAATCCCACTCCACAAGCATTAATTGTATAATGTATATTAAAATGTAAAGTTGTGAAGTGGTAAATTTTCGATTTTCAAACTACCAAGTACGATAATAACGGATGAGTTCACACAGGAACAACAGTGAGGTCCCTAGCACAAAGAACTTAGGGAGTTATTTATCGATCTCTATTGCCACGCTCTGTCAAATTATGCTTTTCGAGCCATTGTTGACACAGTCTACTTGTATGAATCGTTCAATTAGCTATTCTTTGTGTTCCGTTTGCCTCTAGTTTGTGCAGCAGTTCGGGCTTCCATAACTCTTCCCCGCATCCCTTTTCTTCGCTACACGTTCATTTTCCCTTGTAAAAGGATTTTTGGTAGATGCTTGCACCCAAGTATCAATACGCGTAAACAACTCTATGATTAAGGTATTGAAGTTAGGGTTTGTACATTTATAAGCAAGCGATAACAACTCTATTCGAAAGGTGACTACATAGAGGTAAAGATTTGAACTTCAAGCAATGAAACCTCTGATGTTGGATCGAAATATGATTTGCCTGTCATAATCCATGGTTTTAACCGCCATTGATGTTCAAAATTATGGGAGTTGTATGATTCATCGATACCAAGATAAAAAATATCTCGTCTTCATGGATCTGTCTACATATTTATAGTTTTCAAATTCTCATTTTTTGTATGTAATATATTCAACGGAGTTGTAATTTGAAAAACTATTACATGTTTGAGTACATTGTATTATAAATTCAAAGTCAATAAGTACATAACTAAGTGTACGTAATACAGTTATGCAAGTTTCAGAATTTTGGATCGAAGAACACCAACTTGTCAAGGCAGAAGCTACTGGCTCGAGTCCTGTCAGTCCCAACTTAAAATCCGATAAATCAATCAATTCATTAGAAATATTAAATACATTCCAATTTCTATTTTTTATATTTTTGGATTATTTTGGATTTCAGAGTTTGAACTTCATTTGAATCGGACGGAATATTTTAGAATATTTTAAATGGAAATCTATTTCCAGCAAAATTGCACCCTAGATAAAACACAAGTAGCCTTAGATAAAATAAATAAAAATGGAAACGCGGAGGAAGGGTGGCGTGATGGCGTGTCATGACTGGGATCATGCGTTTCGTACGATGAAAACTTGCTGAAACGGATAATTCATATTTTCTGAGAAAATCTGCACTGCAACCATACACTCATTTGATATTTGCAAGTAATCAAATTATCACAAAAAAGGCTGTTTGGATGGAAGGAAAATGGGATCCCTAGGAAAATCAATCTCTGGAGAATAAACGGAAAGTTAGTTAAAAGAGGGAAAAGAAAAAGAAAAAATGATAATACAGGCACAACAAACACGCTCTTTCTCACTATGGTCTTCTTCCGCCTATAACTCCGCCAACCACCGCCAATTTGGAGTGAGAGTGAGCGTGAGCGTCGGAGTCGAAAGAGGACCAACGCCGTCGTATGCTAATTGGATCCTCTTCTCCAGATTTCCATCATTGTCCACCATGTCCAGCACTGGTAGAAGCAGCAATTGGATGATGAGGAGGAGAAAGAGGAGCCACGACGTCGTATCATCACCTTCTTCTTCTTCGAGATCTTCTGGCCGCTGCGCAGCCGCCTCGGGCTCTGCACCGCCGCCGCCCGTTACGCCAGTTCCGCCAGCTGCAGAAAAGGTCCGTTCTTTCTTTCTCTCTCTCTCTCTCTACTTTTTCTCTTTGATTTGATTCTCCTTCTTCTTCTTCCTCATGAGCTGGTCTTATTACTGCAGCAAAGGGAGGTGCCTGAACTGCAGACGCTCCTCCGAAGATTCTGGAAGGTGGCGGCTCCCTATTGGTCCTCCGACGACAAGGCGCAAGCGAGGATGCAGCTCGGCGCAGTCTTCGCTCTCACTCTCGCCACTACCGGCATCAGCGTCGGCTTCAATTTCCTCGGCCGTGACTTCTATAACGCCCTTGCCAGTCTCTCTCTCTCTCTCTCTCTCTCTCTCTCTCTCTCTCTCTCTAATCTGTTAAAATCTTATTGGTGATGTAAAATTTTTACTGAATTTTGTTCCTTTTTGCTTGAACAATTGGATTTTGATGATGATTTGAAGACAAGGATCAAGAACAATTCACGAAGCAGCTGTTTTACTACTTGGGTGCCTTTGCTGGTGGAATTCCGGTGAGCACCAATTGCTTGCTGCACTTTCACTTAGGTATCCCTCCCTCTGCTTTGTTTGTTTCCCAATTTTTCGGGTCTCGTCTTCGCCTCCATCCTTCTGTAATCACCAGAAAGGAGAATACAAAAGGCAGCTTCTTGCAATTTATAATTAAGATATGCTCAAAAAGAAGACAACATGAGAATAATGAACGGTGAAACTATTACATAGGTTTGTGTCAGTAAATTGCAACCCACACTGGAAAAAAATTTAAAGCTGTTAAATGCATATTAGTTTTTGGGCTGTTTTTTTTCACAAGTTTCCACTTCTTTGCATTTTGATCATCGCCAATGGGTTTGTATTCATATGAATGTTGTTGATTCGTTTGCCTGTGCAGTTACATGGAAGTTGGAACGATTACCTGGTCTGACTGATATATTTTTTTCCTGCGTTGACAACTTTTTGTGCAGATTTTTGTGTTGCGAGATTATGCAAGAGAAACTCTTTCTTTGAGGTGGAGATCTTGGATGACAAAATATTACATGGATCGTTACCTAAGCAACCAAACCTTTTACAAAATTCAATCCCAATCAATCATTGATAATCCAGATCAGCGCATTGTTGACGATCTAAGTTCGTTTACAGGGACTGCCCTATCCTTCGCCTTAACACTTTTCAATGCTGTGATAGATCTCATCTCATTCAGTAACATCTTATTCGGTATCTATCCTCCGTTGTTTGTTGTTCTACTTGTATATTCGATTGGTGGAACAGCTATAAGTGTCTTTCTTGGAAAGGTAGTTTTTTTCCCTATTTAACATAAAAAATATTTCCCATGCATGCAATTGAAACTCGGTTTATTGAGAATGCTGTATCTGTGTTTTCAGGATTTGGTTTCTTTAAACTTCATGCAAGAGAAAAAGGAAGCTGATTTTCGTTATGGGCTCGTGCGCGTCAGAGAAAATGCTGAATCCATTGCTTTCTATAGTGGTGAAGCAAATGAAATGCAACTTTTGCTACAACGCTTCACAAGTGCTTTCGATAATCTGAGTGTATGAATAACTTTTATCTTCTTCTGTTTTCACTTCTCTGCATGCAGTCATTAGCCTTTACGCTGAGGACTCCTTTTTCTCTCACAAATTTAAGTTGATGCAATGCATTATTGTTTTTGTGTGTGTACTGTGTACTTAATCACAACAAAGCGTCCTACACAACTTCAACTTATATTACTCTCTGTTGATGTCACCTCTATCCCTTTGGTAATCAACAAAAACAATTTTTTACGGTGATACCTGTGGCTCATTCCCGAGGCTGAGCTGCATCATTAGGCCTAAGAACTATACAGTTATGCTTAGGACTTCCTGTTAAAGTTAATTTTGGTACACAAATGCCTATGAGGTTTGATCTAGAGCATGATGTTCTGTTTGCATTTAATAGTTTTACTGCTTCATAATTACTGTGCATGTAGATTGTTATGCCATGCACATTCAATTGGTTGTGTTTTAACTCATATTCCGACCTTGCAGAAATTGTTGATATCTTCAAGAAATCTTGAGTTTTTCACCAATGGATACCGCTATATTATTCAGATTCTTCCCGCTGCTGTTGTTGCCCCTATGTATTTCTCAGGCAAAATTGAGTTTGGTGTCATTAATCAGTCAGTATCTGCTTTCAGTCATATTCTTGGAGACTTCTCCCTTATTGTCTACCAATTTCAGGCTATCAGTGCATTTTCAGCTGTAATTGATCGACTTGGTATTGTCTCTGTATCTTTATTTATATATCTGCTATAACGAGGATCTGTTATGTTACTTTGATCTGACCAGATAGAACGTTATAAGGAAGCTGTCTAATTTGCGTGATATAATGGGGTCTTAAAATTGAATCGATATGGATTAGAGTCTCACTAGAAAGAAATTGGCAGAATAATGACACGTTTTCTTATCGATGTTCTAATCTCTATTTAGGGTTAATGCCTTCCTTGATTCAGTCAGATAGTTACAGACATCATTTGACCACATAGTTATGACTTTTTGTATTTGTTCAGGTCATTTGAAGCCATCTTCAATAATATTTGTTATGACTAGGGATGCAAAAACTACTAGAATGTGACCAAAATTTCAGCTCAACTTTTCTACCATAGCTTTTATGTTGTACTTACCTCTTTTTTAAAACAAATCTTTTATACTTGAAGTTCTGAAGTTAACTCTTCAAGTTAATTAGATTATTCTATCGTTTACTTATTCGTTATAATATATATCTTATCATTCTGTCTGACCCTGTAAATAAATTTACTTATGATGTCCAATATGGCAATGCTTTCTCTTCTGGTTCCGCGCAAGGAGATCTTTAATGGCTTAGATGTGTTTTAACTTTAAATACTTATTTACCCAGTGATATTTGACACATACAGGGGAATTTGACGATGTGTTGGATAGCAGCAACTTGGAACGCCATTCTGACCCCTCAGAAGGGATACGTCTTATATATAGTAACGTCAAAAGTTTATCGGAACCAGAGTCAAATGGATCCATTCCCATAGAAAAGCAACAAAAGTTAGTGGATATAGAGAACTTGACTGTGCAGACTCCAAGTGGTACGACATTGGTTAGGGATTTATCATTGGTAATCAACAAGAATGAGCATTTATTGGTTAGTAACTCCATTGTTCTATTGACTTTAGCATTTCTTTTATAAAAAAATTGAATTTAGCATTTTTTTTATTAGAAATTGAATTTAGCATTAGTTTCTAAATATATCTTGACTGGGTGCTGAACAGCTTTTCCGGTACATGATCATTTGAACAGGTAACAGGACCAAGTGGGAGCGGTAAAACATCTTTGTTGAGAGCTATGTCTGGTCTTTGGAGTACTGGAAAAGGAAAAATCATATTCTATGTGAAGGACGGAGAATATAATCAACCGTCCATTTCTTCTGGTGTGGCACCTCTTGAGGTAGATAATGGTAATGATAAATATGGGGAACTTGGAAGGCCCTCAAATAGGAATTATAAAGGCATATTTTTCCTTCCTCAAAGACCATATATGGTATTGGGAACACTTCGCCAACAGTTACTTTATCCTACATGGGCTGAGGATGCGATTTCCACAGCGGGCAGTACCAAACCAACTGGTATGTACTTCAATTCCTTTCGCCACATGTATAGAAGTTTTTAAACGTGTAGATTTGTTATTTCATATTAATCTCAGTATATCATAAATCATGGGGAAAAGGCTTTGTTGTTGTTGTTGTATATCATATATCATGGTATGTGTTCTGAGGAAGCTGTAATTCAGCTGTGACAACTGTTTTGTAATTCTTGCAGGGTCACTTCCTTTCTTGATGCAGGCACCAAATTCGGAACATATGAGTGAAAAGCCTAGTAAGCCCACAACGGAGGATCTGATACAGGTTTTGGATGATGTCCGACTTGGCTACATATTATCCCGATTCAGTAGTTTGGATACTTCATATGAATGGTCTAGTGTTCTCTCCCTTGGAGAGCAGCAACGCCTTGCTTTTGCACGTTTACTGCTTTCGAAACCACAGTTGGTGCTACTGGATGAATCTACCAGTGCTTTAGATGAAGCCAATGAGGTATTACCATGCTCTTTCCTAAGACTTTCAAGATTCATTTGTTTATCTTCCTAGTCCTTCCCACATGTGTTGGACTCTTCAGGAACTATCTCTAACGCATTGGACTCCTTTATAGTTAAACCTCATTAACCGTTTACTGGCATGGAATGGATGCCATACATGCAACATTTAGTTAAATTTCACGCTATGCACACGAACACCTGAAACGAATAATCTGGTCTATAAAAAGTTGAAGTGTAGGGTACTGAACTTGTTCCAAGTCTGTTCGAAGTTTTGGTTTTGTACCACTCATTCGATATCATATGCATACGATGTCCACCTGCTTCAGTTTTTTCCCATGAGGCCTAGAAGCATAGTTGTTGAATCACTATGAAGATAACATGATATAATTCCAAGTTATAATGATGATCTCCCGGTTTGGCAGGCTCATTTATATCAGCAGATTGAAAAGGCAGGCATAACATATATAAGCGTTGGCCACCGGCGAACTCTATACGACTTCCACAAGAAGAACTTACGGATATCCACCGCGGAACCCAGCAGCGCCGAACGGAATTGGAACGTTGAATCCATCATTCAACAACCCTTGTACAACTTATCAAATCCGTAATTGTAGTTGCCTTCTCATGGCATGATTAGCTGCCTGTCTTTCATTTACGTCCCTCGTTTTCTCTTAAATGAGGAAGTTTCGTGCTTTCATAAACTGCAGAAGGTGAAAAATTGTAAAACGCCAATTTCCATATCCGATGCTACGAGTCATTAGATATTTATGCATTGAAAGTAGTTTGGCAAATGTGCTTCTTGTCTGTCTTTGAATCAGGCTCATTTGGAAGTGCTTTAAAAATGGTTGAAAGTGTTTTCGGTGAAAATAATTTTGCAACGAATTCTTAGTAAAAGTGAAAAACACTTGAAGTGCTTTCAGTAAGAAGCACCAGTTACACGCTTCTTGCTGGAAGCACTTCAAGTGCTTTTGTAACTTGGACATATTTTCTCTAAAAATGTTGTCATTTTAAAAGCATTTGCAGACGACAAATCTTAGAACGGGTTTGAATAGAATGACACAAATTAGACCAATTAAAAAACGTGCAACGCCAAAAAGTGTAAGATGGTAAATATACTAAAAATGCCAATTAGTGGTCGGTAACACTCCTCTAACGATAATTTTCAAACCACAAACCCCTCCATTTCCAATGTCCAAATATCCAAAAGATGTAAAACAAAAGGGAA
The DNA here is from genome assembly GCA_024362995.1 of Heteromeles arbutifolia. Classification (NCBI taxonomy): domain Eukaryota; kingdom Viridiplantae; phylum Streptophyta; class Magnoliopsida; order Rosales; family Rosaceae; genus Heteromeles; species Heteromeles arbutifolia. The sequence goes on along the minus strand of JANCRC010000002.1, from coordinate 8,825,740 downwards.
CAAAAGAAGCTATCACAGGGGAACACAGCTCTTCAGTCTTTCATAATTATTCAGATTAACCAAAACATGTTAATTCTTTAAAAACATGTACTGAAAACTGAAAATGTTGCCCCTAATCTCTTTTGCCAAAGGCCAACACTGTCAAAAGTCCTCACATATATTAAAAGAAGCAGAAAAAACCAAGACAGTTCAACGGAGCAACATCAAACTTCCAAGCCAAATCTTCTTTGGAGTTACCAGCTGTGTCGTTCAAAAACTCAAAATCCAGCTTCATCCCGAAGACAAGCCCTCTAGCGCTACACCATCTACCCATACTCACCGTCTGTACACATAACCGACACCTACCAAAAGCAGTTCCGGAGAAAACAATACCACGATGCCATCACCAACTTTTCTCTCAAAAGTGGACGCCATTACCGTTGCTATACACACCATTTAGGGAGCCATTGGACGGCTTGAAAGCGTGTCCGTTTTGGTGGGGTTTCACCGTCACATGTCCATTACTCGTCCCATTTGCAACTGGCTTTGGTAGATGGCCATTGTTTTGTGGGATTGTATTCGGTTGCCTGCATGCTGCTGATATTAGTCCTGTGACAGAACACGAAATTAATCCCGTTAGCCAAACTGGACGCAACTTAAAATCAAGCTTCCTGATCCCAGAAAACAGATAGAACGGCCAATGCTATGCTACAACCATTGTCGTTCTATGACAATGAACCACTCGCATACAAAAAACTAAAGTGATCTCTACACTTCATCCGCAGTGCATCCCCATGTGCTGAAGAGCTGGTGGAAAGCACAATTGTCTTATTTGGTGCAACGTACCCTAAGTTAAGCATTCGGAGACTTTCACAAAGATGCAACCAAAATTTCATCCAGACCTTTGGATGTCTTACTAAATCATCCAGATAAGGTATTAACATAACAGAGTAACTAACACTTGACAGAAGAATTTTCTCATAGCTGCAACCTTTATCGATAGCATCATTGTTTCATGAATGTAACATGGCCTGACCGAAATATAGTTCAGAGCAAAAAAGAGGAAAAAGAACAAAAAAGTACCTAAGAACAGAGCAGAAGGTTTCCCAGGCCTTGACTTAAATTCAGGATGGAACTGAACGCCAACAAAGTATGGATGTGTAGGCAGCTCAACAATCTGCATTTATTTAAATATTTATATTTCATAAGTAAAAGAATTGTTCAGCAACTTGGATCCATATACAGCTATCAACGTATGGTTACCTCCATGCGCCGACCAGTTTCATCTCTTCCAACAAATGATAAACCAGCATTTTCAAGTTGCGATATCATATCAGGATTGACCTACACATAACACAAAGTCTGCTTCATGAAAGAGAAGACAACTCAAGACAATTCCTATTCTTTATCATCGTACGTCGGCCATGTCGAATGCATGTAAATTACATGTGCTGACCACGAACAAAACTTACCTCATATCTATGTCGGTGTCGTTCATCAACAGATGCCACATTACCGTACCTAAACATAAACCCAAAACAAATTGCTATATTAGCATGATTGAAGAACAGGGTCCATTAAGTTTATGAAGACACATACATCATACATATATGTACTGTATATATAAGATGTTAGCTTAAATCAATTCGAAGTCCTCACAGTTTTGCAGATTTGCAGTCATTAACCTTGAAGTAAGTCCTCCTAGACCCCAGACGCATAGTTCCTCCCATATGAGTTTTTGAACCCTTCCAGTTGAAAAGAAGACAGCTTTAGAAAAACTAAAGTCAATTAAGTATAAAAGTTATATCACCTTATGAACTAGTATAGAATCGCTTACCTCTGGCATAAATATGACACAAGGACTTGCAGTTTCGGAATCAAATTCTGTGCTGTTAGCATCAGCCATACCAAGAACAGATCGTGCATACTCAATGACAGCAATTTGCATTCCCAGGCATATGCCAAGGTATGGAACTTTGTTTTCACGAGCATACTTGGCCGCAAGAATTTTCCCTTGCACTCCTCTATCTCCAAACCCTCCTGGAACTAGAACACCATCAGCACCCTGTAATGAAGACCATTTAGAGGATCAATGAAGGAACTACTGCCTGAATGTACAGCCAATTTAACACCATGAAAAAGGACCATCAACGGAAACTATTATTATAAAAGGATCACCTTCAAAAGATCCCATGCAGCCTTGTAAGCCTCAGGGGCCTGCAAGCATTAAATTAGTAAATTAAAAATATTAAGAGAGCGGACAAAAATGCTTTTCATTGGGGAAGATTTTGTTTTGCTAAACTAAATTTATGGCAATATGGAAAGTTAAATTAGTGCCAACCTCTTCAGCAGTAACATCTTCAAGGTCGCCTGCTGCAACCCAATCTACAACAAGTTTGCGGCGGCAAGAAACAGAAGCATGCAAAAGAGCCTGGAACAAGAAGCTAAATATTAGAATCTGATCTCACAATTTTCTATGCAATTCATGGTATAAGAGGTCTGAAATAAAATAAAAATGAGATTACAAAACGATTTACCTTTAAAACAGAGAGGTAAGCATCTGAAAGACCTGTGTATTTTCCAACCATTGCAATTCTGACCTGTAAAGCATACGAACGGTTAAGATCAAGATAATGGTATTACATAAATAAAAGAAATCAAATCCAAAATTGAGGAACTCTTGAAAACCCACAGGATCATGTAAATTAGCAGAAATTTCTGTCCTGGTTGTCCATTCCTTCAAATTTGGCTCTCTAGCAACACTGTTAATTAAGGGAAGGTTAAAAGGTAGTTTGAAGCAGGATATAATTGTTACTTGTAGAATGTGGGAGCATCCATGCAGCAAGAGAGCAAGATATTATAAGGAAAACAAATAATGAGTTTGCAAGACAAACCCAAGAAGGTTGAATCCTTTCAAGATTGCTTCGTGTGCCTTCTGGTCCTATTTGTGACAACAGAAGACCAAAAGATAAGAAAACAGAAAAAGACAATTAAAATTTTCTTGTTGTAATTAAGTATATAGCCAAATTTATTTCAAAAGCGCCGTACTTACTCTTAAAAGCAAAGGGATGTGCCAAATGTTTGGAACATCATAAAGAGTTACAATATTTTCAGCCTGCATAAGGCCGTCACCTAATTAGTAAATAACAGTTAAAGTCAAAGGAGAAACTTTAGCATTCATATTATATCGTTATGGTACCGGCACATGGCAAAATTGAGCGAGTTTTGCTTTAACGTTCTCCTCAAGTGGCTGTCCAAGACAAAAAGAAAACTTGAGATTCTGCAGCCACAAACTATTGAAAAAAGAGATCTGGAGAGGAAGGCAGAAGACAAGACCTTTGTACTCCTACAAGCTAGAATATTAGGTGTCAAACCCTGTCCTCGGAGTACCCGAACACTGTGCTGTGTAGGCTTTGTTTTCTACAAATTCAATATTTAAACAAAAAGTTAAATAGAGCAGGTATACGACTGCAAATTAGTCAAAAAGATGCATACACTATACTTTGGTAGGTTCCGGATCAGTGGAACTGATAACTACTATTAACCTGCACAATGTTTATAATATAGCATAATAGACACTGTTTTGATTACCTGTTCACCAACAACATTGAGAACTGGCACAAGACTGACATGAATCAAGCAGAAATTTTCACGTCCTACAACAAAAAACATTTTCCGAAGGAAAACCAGTTAAATCAAAGAGACAACAAATTTAATTTATATATATATATATATACACACACGTAATACAAGAAGCTATGTTGATCACGTTCGTTGCCTTACCTACACGATATGAAAACTGGCCAAGGGCCTCAATAAAAGGCATTGATTCGATATCCCCTGCAATATGGGAAGCAAATTTTTATTTTAATCTATTTCGTTAAGATTGTATTTAAACTATTTAGCAATAGAAAAATACCTCATCCTAAACAACTAACAGATTTTAATATACCTATAGTTCCACCCAATTCAATGACACAAACATCAGCTGGACCTTCTTTCCCATCCACAGGTACCATTGCCACACGCTCAATCCACTCTTGGATGGCATCTGTAATGTGTGGAACAACCTGGTGTGAAGGGAGAAATAAAAGTCAGGTACAAAGGGGGAAAAATTATTCAAATATTGGAAAGGTGAAAAAAAAAAAGAATGTTGATTTAGACCTGGACAGTCTTTCCAAGATAATCTCCCTTTCGCTCCTTGTCAATAACAGACTGAAAACAACCAAGATAATAATTAAAATGACGAAAGTGGTTTGGCATGGCTTAAATGATTCTTCAGTTATATCAAAACTTCAAACATATCTCCACAAACCAAAAGGAGCAAGTAAAATAACCTGATAAATTTTTCCAGTCGTGATGTTGTTGTCTCGGGTCAAAGTCAGATCTAGAAACCGCTCATAGTTTCCTAGGTCAAGGTCCACCTTCAAAAACAAAACAAACAGGTCATGCCCAGAGCATTCTGCCTTAACAACAGAAACCACCAAAACCCACAAAAGTTAAAGAAAAGCATGCAAGATTAAATCCATTTATCAGGCACACTACCTCGCCGCCATCATCTAAGACAAACACCTCCCCATGCTCAAAGGGAGACATTGTCCCTGCATCCGTGTTTAGGTAAGGATCTGCATACATAGATCAAACTTCACATTAGCAAGTACGAAAGTATGAAGAAGCACCAAAACTTATATTCCCTTGTTTAATAAAAATAGAAGTAAATTGTATAAGAATATGTGGTAAAATACCCAATAAGTTTGATGCATCAAAAACACGCACTTCAACATAATTTCTCCATCAGAGAAATTGGCATCCAAAAATAGTATAACAGAACTATATTCAAGAGTTGGGTCCGTTCGGGATCGCTTCTCCAGAAACACTTCTAAGTTCTAGCATATAAACACTTTGAAAATTTTATTTAAAGATCAGAAGTGCTGCCTGAAAAATTACTAGGAAGTGCTTCCTAAAATGCATTTGGCAGGTGCTTTTGCAGAAAGCACTTCTATGAGTCATAAGAACCTTAAAAAAATTTATGCCAAACGAGTCAGAAACACTATTGGCTGTCAGAAAGAACTTGTATCCCTTCCACAAACAATCCCAAACAGGCCCTCAAGCTAGTGGAATAAAATTGTACTGTTACAATGTCGGAATTGATAAAAAAGACACCAGTCCTAGTACAACAAAAAGAAGCTTTGCAAATTTGTTTTGTACACACATCCAAAGGATAAAACAACACGAAAAGTTGCACATTTAAAACAAAACCAACTGGGAAAACACTCTATAAAAGAGAAAGGTACCAATTTTGATGGATGTAACACGAAGGCCGCAGGCTTGGAGGAGCAATCCGATACTACTGGCTGTGACCCCTTTGCCAAGTCCACTAACAACACCACCCGTCACCAACACGTACTTCATTTTGTCTATTTCTGTCACAAAATTGTATCTTTTCCACACACAAAAAAGGAACCTCTCTCTGCTGACTGATGCTATCAAAATCTGAGAAAACCCAACATCTCTAAGACTCAGACAAACCCAAAAAAATGCAGAATAAATGTAGTAGCAAGAACAAGTAAGACTAGCACAAGACTAGCACTACTTATAGGCTAATCAGTTATAGCCAGTGAGACCCAGTTGGTGTTTTTGTCTGATAAAACCAAAGAATAATAATTAAATTTTCCTACCAATGAGAGGCTAATCTGCATAGATATTATGGGTGCAGGCTAGATAGATAAAGAGGGACGAAAAAAGAGAGAGAGAAATCAAACCTTGTTAACAATGGCGGTGTTTACAAAGGGCTTGGTCCCCTCCTAAGCTTTGCTTTCTGAGATTTGATGTGGGTTCACAAACTATCAGATAAATACTCAACTGGGTATCGCCAAAAATCTACAGAGAGTATGAAACCAAAGCCAAAACCATAGAAAACCGCAAAATCAATGCAACTTTTTCTCTTTTGCTTCTTCTTTTTTGCACTTTTTTTCTGTGGAAATAATGGAAACGGAGGAGAGATTGGTATGGCTATCGTTAAACACGAAAAGAAGGACTTGGAATACAAGATAGACCCCAAAGGCCTCTCTTTTGTTCTTGTTTCACCAGGCGGCGGGTGGCGGAACCCAAGCGCTTAAGAAGCAAAAAAGACCTTCGCTTTTTGACTTGGAAAAAACCCAACTCACCGCATTACTAAGATTTCCATTTTATCTTTTTTTCTTTAAAAAAAAAGAAATATAAAAAATCTAGGAGCAGTTACAAATTTTAGGGTTTTCGTAGAGGACCCTTTAATTGGTTGTTTAACATGGGACCCTTTAATTGCTTGTTTTACATGGGACCCTTTAATTGGTTGATTTACATGATAAGTTTATTAATTTGTAACAGCTGAAGCCATCTAGAGCTATGGTTTCGTGATATTTTTCTCACGTGTAAGTTTTGGGTGCGGTTCATGTGTATGGCGAGGAAAATTATTCTCATTCCTAACTTCCCTATGTTTACAAACACATAAAGAAAACGACGTAGGTCTCAATGTAAACCCGCGATCGAGTACCTTGAAGACCATAAATTGGATCAACTAGGAGAGTGATTGATTAATTTTCTTTGCTTACTTCTCATGTTTATAAGTTCTTTGATTCTTCACTTCCCTATTTTCATAGTAAGTGAAGATTAGAAGTCTGAATTTGGATTTGGATTTCGTTGAAGTTGCTTACTAAATTATATGAAAATAAAAGAATAATAATTCATATAAGATGTTTAAAATTTCACCTGAATCAAAATTATTTTCAGTTTTATGTTTTATGTGTTTTCTATCCAACTAGTTTGATGACTAAAATATTTTTTTTTTTTCAAAATAATTTGTTGAAGTAATAGTTAATGAGAAAGCTTGATAATTTCAAAAATAATGTGAAAGCGGAATGAGTAGACCAAATGAATTTCTGATGGGTTATTTATTCATGAATTAGTACACCATTTTGATAGCATTTTAAGTCAATAATGCATTATTATTTGATAAGGAAACTAACATACATAACAATGCACGTCATAACGGTATAAGCTTTGTAAATAATTCTTATCAAAACGAGGTAGTTGAACACCTAAATAATAAACATTGTGTGGTCTCCACTTTTATTTTACTTTTATAAGTTATATTTATTATATTGGTTAGTGGTTAGAAAGCTAAGGTTAAAGGTTTTCATTTTTCACTTTTACCATTTTTAAATAAAATTGCAAATATCTAGCAGTTAAACTTTTTGGGGTTTCCAAGAGGGGGACCCTTCAATCGATTGGCGGTTTACTAAAAAGATTATGGGCTTGAGGCAATCGAATCAAAAGATTAATATAAAAAGAGCCAAAGTGCATCATATCTTTCAATTTTGTTTGTTTCTTTTTACCATTTTAGCCATTCATTCACACCAGACAAACTAGGGATTTTAATAATAATTTACACAAAACCAGACACGTGGCAGTGACCATGTATCTAGGGTTCACTGAGTCACTGACACTAACATATGCTGATATGCTTCCATGCCTTTGTGGATGCATCTGCCCAATAGCAAAACTGTTTTGTTTTGCCTCCCGTGTGCAGAACGAGTCCCTTCCTCTTTGTTTAATATGCTCATTTTCTTAAGTAATCTACATTATCCCTTACTTAGGTTACATCTTAGGACTTTATCTTAATCCTCCCTAATCACTTTTTTAAATATAGCTTTGAGGTTTGGCTTTTCCTATTAATCCAAACCATGCTTTCAGACTGTCCTTAATTTTTAACTTTTTTCGTTAGAAAAATTTAGACCCATGGTAGTTATGTTAGGGTGGAGGTTAGGACGAACGATGCTCAAACGTTGTCTAGTCAAATTTTATCTGAGTCTTTCTTTAAGGCATTTTGTCAAACGTTCGAGCACTCATTGTGACGTAAATTGAGTTTTTTATAAATGGGATTTGATTTTTAAAAAAAAATTATGATTTGTGTGGGGGCTCCAAGTAGGCCCATATTGAGGTCTAATTGAAGTTTCCATATTTTGCGTCGAAAAGTCAATAAGCTCTCAGTTGATTTTTACAGAAATTGTGGCAAGTAGTTTTGTGTGTGCAAATTTTCTTTGTTAATGTTTGTAAATCCAATTGGAGAAACTATGGAATTTGGTGGTTTAGTTAATATACCAAAAAAATTACAATTTGAAAAAGTAAAACCGTTCCAGAAATGGCAAGATAACAACCAAGAATATCAGATTCGAAAGAGATCGAAGGGTATGAAAATGGTTTTCTTAGCTGAGTTTCTTTCCTTTAGTGAGTACCCTTTTGTCTCTGTCTTTGAATTAATATATCAAATTGTTCACTCTTATCCAACTCAATGACGTTGAAAGTTATTAATTAGCTCAAACGTTTAGACTTTATTCCCTTCGACATTTTTTATGGGTCTAAATCTTAAAATTTTGGATTTAGACCTAAAGCGGTTTTTTTCTCTCAGTGTAAAATTTACGCTCCTAATTGTCGAACAACGGTTGTAGCCTCAAGTTTTATTTTTCACTTAACTTTTTTTTTTAATAATATTTTTTGAGGTTAACTAATTTTGGTTTTAGATTCAAAATCCTTCCGAATACTTTACATAGATAGAGATGTATGATGCATGTATGGGATAATAATTTTAAACTTCTGCAAGTTTATGTGCTCTAACCCTATGGCGTGTCCAAGAGTCAGTTAGATAAATATATGCCAGACACAATTCAAAGTACACTTGCATATATATAACGTGTGGACAATCAAAACTTTATTTTTTGGTTTAATATAAAAGGGTTGAAGATAAACTCGAAACCAAGAACTCAAGCTCGTTTGAAAATGCTTTTAAAATTGCTGAAAACGCTTTTGGAGAAAATAATTTAAGGTTCCAAAAGTACTTGAAGTGTTTTTTCAAGATTCACTTGTATATTTACTAAAGATTTGTTCCAAAAATATTTTCACGAAAAGCGCTAATTTTTTGTCATTTTCAAAAGACTTTCAAACAAGCCCTGCATATCCAAGTCAACTGGGGGCATGCTTGCTTGGATTCAATAGAACCGAAAAAAATTTAATTAAGAATAAATTAAGAAATAAGATAATGCATGAAAGAGCAAGAGAAGAGACCAATATATAGCTTAATTAAGCAAAACTTGAAAATGCAACTCATCATATATAGAAACGAAAAGATTTTATTATCTTGTTCACAGCTAGGCAATAATAAGGGACGTACGTATGTAATACGTGTGATTCCTGTTCCATATATATAAGATTCATTCAGTCAATACATATACAAATTAAATATCAAAACAACAAAAGCCAACGATACAAATTAAAGCTATATTTGGATTGCTTTTGGAATGACTTAAAAACGTTTTATGACAATCAAAAGCGTTTCTCTAACTGCATTTGAGAGAAAGTAATTTTGGCTTTGCATTTCCAGTTGCAATTTTAATAAAATTTATTGCAATTAATAAAAGTATTTGGCTTTGCATTCCCAAATAGCATGTATTAATACATGATAGGGTAAACTGCCAATTTAGTCCTTGAATTATCACCTTAGTGAAAATTAGGTCCCTAAACTATTTTTTCAGAAAAATTAGTCCTTGAATTATAAAAATCTGCCAATTACATCCCTAATGTTATATTTAAAGCTATTATATTCAACTTTCCGTCAATTTAAGTCACGTTACTTGCATGTGATACACATTGGAGGGTAGATTGGTAGTTTTTCATAAATAAATAGTGTATGGAGTTAACTTTGGAGGAGAAATTGGTAGTTTTTCATAAAGAAATAGTGTAAGTTAACTTTTGAGGGTAAATTAGACATTAAATTTGCAACCTATATGAAATGTTAAGCACTTATAGACGAGAAAATGAAGGTATTACACTCTAAAGTGTGTCAGGTGACTTAAGTTGAAGAAAAATTGGATAAAATAGCTTTGAATATAATAGTAGGGATGAAATTAGCAATTTCTAATGAATTTAGGGACTTATTTTACCGAAAAAATAATTCAGGGACCTAATTTTCACTGAGGTGATAGTTCAAGGACTAAATCGGCACTTCACCCTACATGATATAACGGATGTCTTGTCGAGAAAATAAATCTATATATAGAAAGCAAACACTAGCTTGATTGAACAAAACATGCATGTATTATATCCTCTCCTCGTCAGCAAGGCCCAGCAACCAAATTGATACTTAGAGCACTTCAGTGTGTAAGAGCTCCCCATGGCAATTGGCAATTGGCAATTGAATCTCCTCCACTGAATAATAATTGTTTTTAATGAATAGTAATTGTTTTTTACATTTCCATCCCTAAACTGAATAGTCATGACAATAGGCAATAAAATATTAGTATTTTTTATTTTATAAAATAAAAAATACTAATTTTATTTGTAATTTCGGATAAGATTTTTAACCGGTCTCATTACGCCACGTGTCATTATCTAAAAGTACAACTTCAATAAGCGTCCAATTCATACTTGCATCATTAGCCCTTTTTTTTGGAAACAAAAGTACATAGAAACTTTGAGAGAATGATTGGAATGTGGTTGAAAGTATTTGAGAAAATATGAAAGTGTGGTGTAAGGTGGAAGATAATGATAAGGTATTTATAGAAAAATAAAATAAAATATTTAAATTTTTTATAAATTTTTTTTCGGATTTTTTATTAATTTTTAACATTTTTTATTAACTTAATTAATTTCTACAGTTGGATTACAGAAAATTTGAAATCCAACCCTCCAGATTGTGACACATGGCATAACGGTAACATATCAGACTTTTTTTCTTTTCTTTTTTTAATTTTTAAAGCCGAAAAACGTGGACCGTTGATATGGAATCGAACAGCTCAGATTGTGCCACGTCATCTAGTCGTTGAGGGAGTTTTGAAAATTTTTTAACCGTTGGAAATCGAACGGTCCAGAAAAAAGAACCGTTGAAATCCAACGGCCAAGAGGGTGCCACGTTGCACCCAGTAACAGCTAAGACAACCTGCAAAACGCGGGCCCCACCGCCTGAAATCTTGTCGGTAATGCGCCCCCCACGCGCGCATGTTATGCACGCATCTGACACAATTTTTAATAACGTGGCTGACGTCAACCTTGCATCACTTTCTCTCAGGCACTCTGGCCTTGGACTTGTGTCTGAGCTCTCCCACGGGCTCCCCCTCAGCCTAATTGCCCGAATGGGCTGGCGCGACTTTGAAAGGGGATTGGATTGCAAATGAAGCATGTCCACAGGGCAAAAGAGCACGCTGTAAATGCTCTTAGCCTATCTAGTTAGTAAAAGGGAATCTCCTAAAATCATGGAAATAACCTCTCCACCAGATATCAACAATTCAAATCAGGGCAATTACACATGATTACCGTTTACTATCTTCTCATTTACTAGAAGATTGTAACTTAATATTCTTTTGTTAAATGCCTTGTATTTTCTTAATTTGGCACAATTCAAATTGTATATAACACATGTAAATTCCTTTTATGAAATATACAAATATATACATCCCATATTAGCTCTAATTTGGTATATAGAGCAACAAAGCTCCATCGAGCATTTTTTTTTTCCGATCTTCATGGCTGAATCCACCAATGCAATCATACCTTCATTGCCCACCCTTGTCACCATTAACGCTGATGCTCAGTTGCCTCTCAAACTTACACCCACCAACTTTCCTTCATGGCGAGCTCAATTAAATGCCCTACTTCTTGGGTATCACTTGATGGGTTATATTGATGGATCAAAACCATGTCATGCTGCCTCCTACAATTTTTGGATTCGTTAAGATCAACTGCTCCTACACGCTGTTTTAGCCTATGTCTTTGAACATGTCATATCTATCATTGCCTCCTCTAAAACCTCCAAGGAGGCTTGGGACAAGTTGCTCAAGCTCTACGCCGACAAAACAAGATCTCAGGTTCTAACTCTAAAAGAGCGTCTTACGCTCATGCGTCGTGATACACAACCTGTGTCTGTTTTTCTGCAAGCTGTCAAAGCCATCATTGATGAGCTTGCCATTATCGATGTTTCACTCTCTACCGATAATATTGTTCTACATATTCTCAATGGTGTTGGACCCGACTTCAAAGAAATCGCTTGTTCGGGCTAACGATACCTCCATCTCCTTTGAGAATTTGTATGACAAACTCATTGAACATGAAGCTTTCATTAAACGGGATGCTGCAACAAACGTTGTCGCACCTATGACTGCCTTTGTTGCTCAAAATTCCCGATTCTCCCACCGCGGCTCGAGATCCACACAAGCCTCCACGTCCAAATAATGCCACCAACAATTCTCACCGTGCTAACCACTACAACAACAACACCACCAATAATCGGCGTTCTGGCACTGGATATCGTGGTTTTTGTCAATGGTGTGGCACTCAAGGGCATAGTGCCAAACGCTGCCCTCATTTTTCTTCAAGCTCATCCGTTCCATATATAGTTAACCACACCACTGCCCGTTCCTCCACATCTTCTCCTTGGCTGTTAGATTCGGATGCTTCTCACCATGTCACTTCTGATTCTAGGAACATCTTGGATTCCACCTCTTATGATGGCCCAAATGAGATTATTATTGGTAATGGAAAAGGTTTGAGTATTACACATGTTGGTTCCACATCACTCCCATCTCCCTTTACCACACTTTTTCGTTTACATGATGTCCTGTGTGTTTCTTCCATTTTGCGTGATATAATTTCCATTGCTAAATTTAATAAACAGAATGCAACCTCTATTGAACTTTTCCCTGATTTCTTTCTTGTCAAGGATCTGCACACAGGGGCGGCACTTCTTCGAGGCCCGAATAAAGACGATACATATGAGTGGCCATGCTTGATGCCCATATCTCGAAATCAAATAAAAGCTATGGTGGGTGTGGTGGACTTCTCCAATTTGTGGCACCGTCGGCCTGGTCACCCCAATCATCGCATTTTTCTCCAAATTTTACGTACCTCATCCATTACTATGTCTTCAAATCCATCTATTTGCACTTCTTGTCATTGTAATAAGAGTCACAAGCTCTCGTTTGGTCATTCTTAGCTTGTTAGTAAGCGTCATCTTGAACTAATTTATAGTGATGTTTGGGGCCCTGCCCCTTATTTATCTACTGATGGTTTTTCATACTATGTTATATTTGTAGATCACTTCACAAAATATATTTGGTTTTATCCCATCAAACACAAATCCGATGTTTTCTCAATTTTCACAACCTTTAAGGCTCTCGTTGAAAATTACTTCCACACCAAAATAATCACCTTATACTCTGACGGTGGCGGAGAATATTTTAAACTCAAAAGTTTTTTAGCCACTAATGGCATCACTCATCTCACCACTCATCCGCACACTCCTGAACACAATGGTGTTGCTGAACGCCGCCACCGACATGTTGTCGAAATAGGGTTAACACTTCTCCATCAAGCATCTTTACCTCTCACTTATTGGTCATATGGTTTCAAAACTACTGTGTATCTTATTAATAGGATGCCCACTCACGTTCTCAATAATATTTCTCCTTACAATGCTCTTTTTGGTGATCTTCCTAACTACACTAAGCTTCGGGTTTTTGGTTGCTTATGTTTCCCCTGGTTAAGACCCTACAATTCTAACAAGCTTCTTCCATGGTCTCGTCATGTCTCTTTCTTGGTTATTCCTCTACTCAAAGTGCTTATTTATGTCTTGATCTCTTTTCCCGTCGTATGTTTGTTTCCCGTCACGTCTAATTTAATGAAAACACCTTTCTCTTCTCGTGACTCGGTTGTTCCTCAAGTCTCTCCCCCAACTCATTGGCATGGTCTACTATCACTCCCGCTGTCACCACTATTCCTGTTCAGGTTGCCGATGTACCACCACCCACCTTCACCTCTCAGCATGCTGCTACTCATATGTCATCAGAGGTCTCGACGTTGTGTCTCTCCCCCAGACCATCAACACATGCTGCTGCTCACCCACTAAATTTCCCATACCCCACATCATCACCAACACATCATATCAACCCCATCTCTCCACCAACACGACCTGCCAATCTCACTAACCTACAAGTCCATGGACCCACCCCATCATCAACCCAACCCTCTTTGACTACACTATCACTGTCTAGTACTCCATCCCAATCAACATCACCCACGCATCCCAGCTTCACCTCCTCATCCTTACACCATAATTTCACTCCACCTGCCAGCCCCACCACCTTACCGTCACCATGCACTCTACCTATCAATCCCTTACCCCTACCACCACTACCATCAAATAATTTAAACAATCACCCCATGACCACTTGAGCAAAAATAATATTTTTAAACCCAAACAACTTTGCACTACGACCGAACATCCACTTCCCTCTCCCCTTGAACCAACATGTGTTTCTCAGGCTATCAAAGATCCTCTTTGGCGTGCAGCCATGTCCGACGAGTTCAATGCTTTAATCCGCAATGGTACTTGGGAGCTTGTTCCTCCTCAACCCACACAAAATCTTATTGGGTGCAAATGGGTATTCCGCATAAAAAGGCATTCTGATGGTAGTATTGATAGGTACAAAGCACGCCTTGTTGCTAAAGGCTTTCACCAGCGTCCTGGAGTGGATTTCTCGGACACATTTAGCCCGGTTGTCAAACCCACCACAATCCGTCTTGTTTTTCATTTGGCTCTCACTCATGGTTGGCCTCATCGTCAATTAGACGTGAACAATGTTTTCTACATGGCTCACTCTCTGAGGATGTTTATATGTCGCAACCTCCCAGATTCAGTGACTCTAATTTTCCAAGTTATGTTTGCAAACTCCGAAAAGCTTTATATGGCCTCAAGCAGACACCCCGATCATGGTATAAGGAATTGAGCTCTTTTTTGCTCAATCAGGGATTTGTTAATGCTACCTCAGATGCCTCTCTCTTTATTTTTCATCGAGATGGTGATGTGCTATTATTTCTAGTTTATGTTGATGATCTTGTTATTACAGGAAATAATAAGAGACTCCTCTCTACGTTCATTCAAGCCTTGGCCAATCGTTAATCTGTTAAAGATTTGGGGACCCTTCATTATTTCCTTGGAGTTGAGGTGATACCCACCACCACGGGTTTGTTTCTTTCTCAACATAAACATATTCATGATCTCCTAGTTAAAGCTAAAATGGAAGGTGCCAAGGATGTGAGCACACCAATGGCTACCTCTGATCCTTTGGTTCTCTCTGATGGCTCTCCCTTCACTGATGCTGCTACTTTTCGACAACTTGTTGGAGGTCTCCAATATCTGAGTCTCACCCGCCCTGACATCTCATTTATTGTCAACAAACTCTCACAGTTCATGCATCGACCGACTGAGTCTCATTGGCAGGCCCTGAAACGTCTCCTCCGCTTTCTGAAAGGCACTATTTTTCATGGTCTTCACCTCCGCCATAGTACCTCATCCCATCTTTATGCTTTTTCAGATGCTGACTGGGCTGGTGATCGTGATGATTGTAAGTCCACTACTGGTTATGTTATTTATTTTGGTGGTAATTTAATCTCTTGGAGTTCTCGCAAACAACGTTCTGTCGCACGATCATCTACGGAAGCAGAATACCGCGCCATAGCCTCCACTACTGCTGAACTAGCTTGGGTTCAATCTCTCATCCGTGAGCTTGGTGTCTCTTTAATGGATAAACTAACCATTTCTTGCGACAATATTAGGGCAACTTTCTACTGTGTCAATCCCATCCTTCACTCTCGCATGAAGCACATTGAACTTGATTTTCAATTTGTTCGTGATCGTGTCAATCGCGGCCTTCTTCAGGTGTCACATGTTTCTACTCAGGATCAGCTTGCAGATGTCCTCACAAAAGCCCTTCCTCATCCGCGCTTCCAATTGTTACGATCCAAGATCAGTGTCTCTGATGGGACCACCGTCTTGCGGGGGCGTAAAAGGGAATCTCCTAAAATCATGGAAATAACCTCTCCACCAGATATCAACAATTCAAATCAGGGCAATTACACATGATTACCGTTTACTATCTTCTCATTTACTAGAAGATTGTAACTTAATATTCTTTTGTTAAATGCCTTGTATTTTCTTAATTTGGCACAATTCAAATTGTATATAACACATGTAAATTCCTTTTTTGAAATATACAAGTATATACATCCCATATTAGCTCTAATTGTTAGCCCTAGCTATAGTTCAGCAACTTATATAATTAGTTCAAACATATGAGAGTTCCCTTCTGTTCAAAGGGAAGGAACACTAGGAGGTTCAATTATTGTCACTGGGAAATTTCGACACATGGTTGGTAACCTGTGGTTCGTGTCAACACTGCAGGCAAAATACTCAGTATTCGACACATAATATAGGCAATTGCAACGATGCAAAGACACGAGTATATAGTCCGAGGCACATCATGTCCCACTGGCATGCGTATGTCTGAGACAATTCCTAGCTGTTGAAAAAGTAAGAAAAGAACTCAACTTCTATAGGGAACTTGGAGATGTATTGAAACCAATAATTTTTCATAGGATTTAAGAGCCTTACAAAATCCAGCAAGATCTAGCGTATGTATGCAAGGGTCATAGTTTCAGGTTAGGTAAGAATTCAATTTTCTTCCGTCCTAAAATAAAAAGATGAATGCTGAAAACCTTTTAATTGGAACTTTTTCGGCTCTTCTTCTCATCTTTTAACGATTATTAGAATCGTCTATTTTTTAGTTACTATTTAAAGATCATCTTTGCAAAAAAAGATTAACTAAATATGGAATCATTTAGTCGTCTAATGGTTATTATAAATAGATTACTGAAATTTGGACAACGTTAATCAAGTGGTTAAACGATTTTTGATTTGGTAGAATTTTTAGAATCTTCAGCTTTAAAGGGCGATACAGAAAGTAAACGGTTCAAATCATCAACAACATTGCATGATTAAAAGGATAGCTAAAGAGATAGAACAAAAAAGTTCAAGTGAGAAGGTTAGCCAACATAAAAAAAAAATGAAATTGCAACTCATCATATAAATGAAGAGAGATTTTCACATGATATGACCAAGTTGTCATTTATATTGTACTTCTGTCACAGCCAGGCAAGATAGATAATGTAGTGCATTCAGGAAATGACACGCAAAGTAACAAAACAATCTAACAAAAACCAACAACACAAAATAAAATTTCTAAAGCTATCAGTGGAGCAAAAGCATATCACGATCGAGCAAATGAGGAACCTTAGCTAGCTCTAGCTGGTCGATGAAGGCTTCAATATGTCGCCATCTCCTTTAATACATATAGTCTACCATACCAAGTTAGGCTTAGCAAATATATCTTCCCCATTTGCAAGGTATAGCAACAACTAATATAACCCTGTGTACGTATGTGTGTGTGTATGCTACCTTGTTAGGCTTAGGCCTGTAAGGTGTAACCAATAAGACCAGACAATTAATTCAGTCCAAAGGAAAAACAGTAGGAGGCCGTGTTCAATTGTCTCTGGAAAGGTGACCCAAAAAAAAAAATCTCTGGAAAAGTTTGACACATATAAGGCAAAGCGCGGGAGTTGGGACACTTCCATATTTCCTCTTACATATATAATTTAATCTTGAGAGTAAGGAGATAGAGATATGTGCCCTTTCATATATAGCTTTATTTGGGGAGAGGGTTTCCAGGCCCTATCCATCAATTTTGGTGGAACCGTTGAGCCTATAGTTAATTGGTGACCATAGTTGAAGCCTTCTCAATGTATATTTGTGCGCATATACAAACATGCAGATGGACATATATATGGTCCGACCTTCAACCTGCAAATTATGACCAAATTTGGCAAGAAATATATCGAAGATCATGTAGAACCGAAAACTAGCTGCCTAAAAGAAAAGAATGTATATAAATTTATATGCACTAAAAAAAATTAACAATAGTCACTAATATTAGTTGTACAGAACAAGATAAGTTAAAAGACTAAAAGTAGCCATTAACATCTACTGATATGTCTTTTACCCACCTCATTTTGTGAACTTTAGTGGTTCTAATATGTTTTTCTTGTAGTAATGGAAATTTATTTCAAACTAGCTACAATAATTAAATTTAAAAACAATATTGTTTTATATTAAACATGGAATGGAAGCTACCAGGTATTTTCGAAAGAAAATCTCGTTCTTGTTTGAACTCACTTATATACATTTTCATACCAAAGGAAAACTATTATATTAATTAGCAAAAGGATATAGAATCTGAACCAAATTTCTAATAAAAGTACCAAAACAATTAAGATTGAAAAGGACTGCCGCACACAGGTTAATTATAGGATGGACATCCATCCATGCATGAAGTGACTGTATCATTA
This sequence comes from Heteromeles arbutifolia, assembly GCA_024362995.1. Classification (NCBI taxonomy): domain Eukaryota; kingdom Viridiplantae; phylum Streptophyta; class Magnoliopsida; order Rosales; family Rosaceae; genus Heteromeles; species Heteromeles arbutifolia. Next base: position 8,807,497 of record JANCRC010000002.1, on the reverse strand, counting down.
GATCCGCGACTTTGCGGGCTTGTAGAGCCCTAGCTGCCCCACCTAGCTAGCTACTTGGAAAACTTTAAGATGTCAGTTGCGCACCCAAGGTATTGAAATGGGAATCTCTGCTGCGTTGAAGATGAAGTACCCACATGATCATGATCATGAGAGTTACGAAGTTGTTGAGTCGATGAAGAAGGGTTGCACTTGGTTTGCGACGCTGAGTGATTAACATCGAGGTTCTGATGAGATGCAAGGAGCTTGTCCAAGAATGACCAATCACCACCACTAATGAAGGACCTCTCCTGCTGTTGCATGAGTCCACAACTACCAGATGCTGCTGCAGCTGCCGCCGCGGCAGTGGATGTTAGCCTCAACAGGTTTTGGGAACACTCAATGTCCATGGTGTTCAAGTTGATATTGTGAGGTGACACAAAAGATGAAGCAGCGACAGCCGACTCTGGACTGAACAACTGTGGGAGGTGCATGGATCCAGCGTGATCAAAGCTACTAGGATAATTATATAGTCCTTCCAGATGATGGTGATTTTGTTTTTGCTGATGATGATCGTAATGATCTAGTATCGGAACATGAGAACCACTTGCCTTCATGTTCGTGAAGTGATCATGCTCTCGATGATCTTGATGAGCAAATTCTAGTTGATAATCTCTGTTGTGATTCTTCTTCTTGAAAACCCTACATACCACCCACCCATCTTCCTGCTTAACCAAATTACGTATACCCTTTTAGTTATTTTGAATATTGACATGAGTGAACCGTAATATATGATGTGACATACAATCACTTGTTGCATCAATTATAAGGACATTCGATAAATTGACACATCATGTATTACATAAGGGAAATGATTTCACACTTTTTTTAGACGCACACCTTCTTCCTAGCTTTTTGACATTTGTACTGAAAAAAGTGTGCAAAAAATATTTTCCATGTGATTCAGTCAAGCAGTATAATAAAAATGTGATGTTTTAACATTAATTATACTTCAATATTTTACCTGAACTTGATCAGCACTAGTGTTGTCATCTTCGAGGCGATACTCGTGCATGATCCAGTCGGTCTTTTGGCCATGGGGAGCGCGCCCAGTGTAAAAGACTAAGGTTTTCCTCATGCCAATCCTCTTGGAGTTGGGGAGGTGGATGGCTTTGTCTCTCCCAGTTGCCTTCCAAAACCCAGCTGTGGTTGCGCGGTTTGTACGAGTTCCTGTTGGATATTTCTTATCCTTGTGGCTGAAGAAGTACCACTCATTCTGAGGCCCTGACCCTATTCTGCATTTCTCTGTATACACAACGTTAACAATTATTACCAAAATTTAATTAAGGTCACATATGTCTGTGTGTAATATGAGCTCAGAACATGTAGATATCTAATGCATAGGGACGCATGAAAGAGTGCATATATAATGACTTTTTTGGTGTGTCAAGAACAGGTCTCTTGTCAAAACCCTATATATATATATATATATATATATATATATATATACCTTTGAGGTCCCAGGGTTCGAGTTTGTTGAGATCCACCTCCCTAATAACATCAAGATCGATGGCTTCATAAGACACTTTCTTCCGAAGGTAATAGTAGAGAAGCTCCTCATCTGTCGGATGAAAACGGAACCCTGGAGGAACCGTCAGTTGTCCATTTCCTGCAGTCATCATCCTCCTCCTCCTTTATTTATGTATATAAACTTTTCACCCTAAAAAAGAAGGGCATGCATGCCATTATTTTTAGAATACAAAGTAATATGAAAAACAAAAGGAACCAATTAATTGCACTCGTTCAAACAAATTCGTTCCGATTCCATGGTGTTTTATCCCCCAAAGTTACATAATCCCTAAAACCCTTTATAATTAACCCTTACATCATCTTCTATGGAGTTTCATCTCCCAAAGTAAAGATGTTTGCTTGTAGTTGTATGTAAGCAGAGGAAATTAATCATAACGTAACCTAGAAATCCCATGAGATATGTAAGACCTAGAAATCCCATGAGATATGCAAGACCTAGAAATCCAAGTAAATACTTATTTATTTATCACTAATATTAGGGTTTATTTGGAGAAAAACTTCACATATTTACAAAATATGCTTCAAAAGTGATTAATAAGAGATATAGCTAGGTCGAAATAAAGTTGGGGAAAAAAAAGAAAAGAAGAAGAGAAAATTATAAAGTGCAAAGATGCATGAAGAGAAAGAACAAAAAGCAGGTAGCATACCTTTTTGCGGTAGCTAGAAGGCTTCCCACTTTCCCTCTGAGACAAGGAAATGAAGACAACCGGTAACGCAGGAAAAAAGGTAGACAACTGAGAGAACAAGCAATATTGCTGATTTCTTCGCTTCAAGGGCACGACGTCGTAGCTAGGTTTAAAGAGGGGAAGAGAGAGAGAGAGAGAGAGAGAGAGAGAGAGATATGGAGAAGGAGACAGTGAGAGAAAGAGAAAGAGTTATGGATGAGTTTAAAGCCTAACTTCTGACAGAAGAAGATGGGCACAGAAATAAAGAAACAAACAATAAACAATATAAAAATAATATAAGTTATTTGCATACGCAAAATTGACATACTTGTTAACACATTAGCTAATGCATGTGAGTCTTCCACCTGTATGTGTTAGTAAGTTTGTCAATTTTGTGTGTCCATATGTGTTACCTATATATTACAGCTAGTATTATTGTTATGAAATATGGGAAAGAAGAAATCTAGAAAATAATTAAGTGAATGAATAATGTTAGGGAGATCACTTTTTTTGTACTCCATGGTATATCACATGATGTGACAAATGATGTACGTATCCAACATCTAATGAGATAAGAGTAATCCTAGGTAGACCATATATTCATACAACACTTGTGCACTATCTTATGCGGCAAGTGATGCTACAAACAACCTCCAATGATATTAATTCATTAAATGACGTGACATGCATACATAATTTGCTACATCTGTGGTAAGTTGATGTGGTACAAATATATGATCTCCCTAACATTTTTCGATGAGATAAATATATCAATTAACATGATTTGTACACATCACTTATCATATTGTTCTCTTTAAGTTAATGTATGGAAAGAAAACGGATGTAATTTTTCTTGAGTTAATAATGTATGAGGCGGGCGGTCTTGTTTTCTCATGAGGGTATGCTGCGTAGGGGCTTTGGTAAATGTCCGTTGAACGGGAGACCTTAATCCTCAATAAAATGAAGAAAATCTGCAAAAATGTCAATTTATTCCCATTTAGTACAGTCAATTTTCTTCTTTCCCCATTTTTAAATTATATTTTTCGTTTTTTTCTATCCAGTTTTATCTTTTTGTCTTCAATTACGGGAAAGAGATCCGTCGGATTCCTTCCTCCTAATCCATCAAGTCCGGAGATCCGGACCGTTGAAATTTGATCCAACGGCTACAAACATGGGTCCATTTTAAAAGTTATAATAACTTTAATCATTGGATCAAATTTCAACGACCCAGATCTTCGGACTTGGTGGATTAGGAGGAAAGGATCCAGAGAGGATCCCTTTCCTCAATTCTGGATCCCTTCCCTCAATTACGCATGCTCACAGTATTTGGTCAGAGTCAAAGAAGAATTAGAGAGTTCTTTCTTTCATTCCTTTATATTCCAAATCTAGTTCGTATATGCTCTTTCCATAAACCATGTGACCCTTTTGCTCAAATATTATTCATGGAAATTATAATATATATATATATATATATATATATATATATATATAGCTACATTGCACTACTTGTTCTTTTCATGCTAAATTATTTAATAATTTAATTTTCATAGAAGCTAGACATTTTCTTAAAAGCTGCATGCGGTCAAACCCAAAGGATGTACGTTTGATCATCGACTCAGTGCCCTGAAACGCGTTCATCAAATGACAAAATTTGCATCAAATTCAGTGCAAACGAGAAACTAGAGGTTCCTCATTTAGTTCAAAACATGCATGCATGCCATGTTACTTATTTACCATCCCCATTGCCATTGGCAGTGTTTTAGGGTAATGGGGCGCTGTGCTGCATGCAATCGAAAACCATGATCGAGGACTTTGATGCATATCATGATTCCGGATCCTAGGCAGATTTTAAAATGTTAAGTATATGATCAGTAAAAGAAACCATAAAAACCACCCAAATTGATGAAGATATATGGGCGTGTCCTACCATACCATTCAATAGGATTGCAACCAATGCCAAGGCTAGCTATATATCTCCGGTAGTCCACTGGACCTGATCATGATGTCAGTTTCCGATTATGCTACAACTTCTCCTAGAGAATGCAATTCATCCTAAAAGGATATGAACTATATATGTATACATTGACTTAATTATATCTTCTATATATCACATTGTAATGATAGTCTAACCACGTCGATTTCTAATTCTGTTTAACATTGTGTTTTCTATTAAGAACTTATTAGACCATTGATTCTTATGTTCGTCTAACTATTAAGTTAACTGTTATTTTTTATGTAACACTTGAGTTTATCTTTGAACATTAGTTTAATTAAAAGCCCTTGCATAATTGAATGAATAAATAAATATTCTCTTAATAGACTTACTTTACCGAATAATATTTATATTGTTAAATTGTGAATCTAAATTACACATTTAAATAAGAGACGAAGTTTATTGATAGTTTAATAAATCACGAATTCTTAATCTAAGAACACAAGCATATTGACAAGAGAATATTTCTCTACTACATATTCAATAAGAATGGAAAAGCTCCCCAATATTGAACCCGGGTTCTGGACTTGTGGGGCGAGGAGGTAATTAAGTTTCAAAAATTAAAACATCACAAAAGAGATGAAGAAAAATCATATTATATATATGAATATGGATGATAAGAAAGCAGAATGCTTAAAGTCCGTGGCATTTACACGTGCTGGTTCAACACAGAATACACAATTCAAGGCCTCGATTAGCTTAATTTAATACCAAATGCAATGCAAGTAGCCGGGATCGGGATGGCTTTGTTTCAGTTCTATTCAGACCCAAAGGGATTCCCACGCGATCTTCCGTGGACCATATATAAATATTATCATTCTCATTTATATATCTGTATGCATATATTTCCTGGTCAAACACGCTGAATGAGTGCACCTGTGTTATATAAAGAGAAATGTTAAAGAGACTATTTCAAAAGTGAGGTTCTCCATAGATTTTATGTCACTTCATGTTTTTAGCATTATATCTTATAATGTTGATACAAAAATTAACGTTAAACTGTGACGTGTCAGAGAGTCCATGAAGATTCCTTTTTGAGAGAGTCTCTTCGTACAGAGTCAACAGAAAATCTCACTTTAAAAGAGTCTCTTTATCATTTCTCTTATATAAATATACATACTACTTTACTTCAAGCAGTAATAGTACTACTGGTTTGTGATACATATTGATTATGTATGTATATATACATATATATTTATATATTATTTACATGCAACAACACAGCTGGTGCCGTTGCCTTTACGAACACTGCTACATACTTCATTCCTTCATTCACAGCTTTAATTCATCAAATATAGAATGGAATTCTATGGAGTATGGGAGCTTCTATTCTCCTCGCATCATGAACCCTAAACGCTCTTTTCCATGATGCTTGTTGGACCTCCAACAATCATTAATTCATGACTCTGGAGTCTGGTCGGCACCCAATTAATTTGCACCTAGATGCATGCAAGTATATATATTTTTGAGAAGTCTTGTATTGGTCCATTAAACCACAAAATTTTTCTTCACTCGCACAATGTACATGTGGATACGGCCTTTGGTTATTGGGTAATTACAAATTTGCCTGCTTAACTTTGGAGTTGTACAAATTTGGTCCTTAAAAACAAATTTTGGTTCCAAGTTGATTCCTTAAATTCTTCGAAGTGTTTCTATTGTGGACAACAATAATGTTAGTTACAAAAAGTTGATAGGGTTAATTAGTGGTAAGCAAGATTAAATTCAACTAAATTTTTTTGGTTGAAACCGATTATTATGTTGACTATCAACAAGGAAAGATCCTGAACCGTCACAATTTTTATAACCGTTAGAGAGATATGAGAAACAAAGATGTAAAGCTGAATAGAGGGTTCTAGGTTGATTATGTGTTTAGCAAACCATGGTATTACTAAAACTACTCTAATTGCGACACCTATAAAAAGTTATTCCAATCTTATTATCCGATCAAGTTAGTATTACCATCGGCTTTTCTAGTTTGATTTGTTTTGGTCGGAATAGCGGTTCAAAACTTAAAGAATGTGTCGATGTACCACCATATAGGTGAGTGTGCAGCCTTTTCATGCTTTGGATTCCTCATTTCATCAAATGATAATTTGTCCTAGTAAACTAGGGTTTTGGGGAGCCTATAAATACATTTAAGGGTTCTAGTAATAATTAGCCTTGTTTCCGTTTAAGCGTGTAACAGTGTATTTTATGCAAATTTGCAATGCAGTAGTATACGTATTAGAGAAATATTGTATAGTTATTGTTTACATGCAACAACACTTATTGGTGCCGTTGCCTTTACGAACACTACTAGATTATAAGTATACACTGCATTAATTTCATCATTAAACATGTAATAATAATATGGGAATCCCATGGAGTATGGGAGCTTCTATTCTTCCTCGCATCATGTTCCATATATAATATATACATAGATATAATACATATACATACATACATATATATATATATATGTATAAATAACGAGTTCGGTACCTAATTATTATCGCTTAGTATTTATCTGTCTTAGCCGAAGCCCCTTAAATTAGAATATCGTTGCTTCAGAAAAGGATTAGGGCTACATGTCATGGTACATCTGAATGTCAAACAAAGAGCTGTACCGCAACTACAAGCAGTCAAAGTATGGTTGCATATGAAAAATTGGAAAGGGACATGAGTAACCAGAGGAGCAACATGATTTTATCTTGGTCATATGAATCTACTGTATCTTGGGTTTCCCATGATGTTGCAAGAATCTAAAAATATTGTGCAAAATTCAGAAACAAAAAAAGGGTGGTAACACTTGATCTGATCTTATATATTTGGGATGCATGTAGCAAAAACTGATGCATTAGAGCAAAGATGACCAAGTTGTTGGTTGTAAGCTTAAGATACAAGTAATGTATACATCTTAGTATAGGCTGTTTCAACCTTCACTCGTTGGATTAAACCTCAGCTGATGCAGCATTCTTTGTGATCATGCGATGTTTGGGGATGCGCTGTAGTTATCTCCAAGAACATGATGGGTGGGTGTTTAATGTATCACATTCACAACAAAAGCTGGAGTACTCCATCAAGAAAAAGTTTCGCATGGTCTCCATTGCTTCACACTGTCTGTCAACGGACCTGTTACTGCAGCAGACCATGAATTCAGTTCTGGCAAAGGTCCCGTCAGTGCGAGATAATTTTCACCAAAAGTTTGCAGCATTTTCTTCCAGTTTACCTGTGTAATTCATATATCAAACTGTGAGCTTTCTTCAATATAAGAGGCATTAACCTATTAAATGAAACAAAAATCTAATTGACTCAGAGCATGAACGAAGACAATGAGATCCATGTAAGACTTGGAGAATGCATGCACAGAAAAGCCAAGAAGCTCAAATTAACCATTAACAAATTGGCGCCCAAAATTATCATAGAATTTTAACTACAGAATTCAGTGCAAGGAAGAAGCGATGGTATCCCAAAAAACTCTAAACATATTTCAATGCAATGAGAAGATTAAGTTGATTTTTCTTCATATAGATTGTGTATATACTGCATGTTTTCTCTGGGGGTGTTCAGTGGAAAGTAATTGTTTCAATTCAGTGTTACTCAAAATTTAAATCCTTAAACTTAGGAAATGACCAACCACCATGAGATTCAAGCACATAATTACTAATCAGACTGACAATCAAAGCTTCATTACCAAGCTAAGTAACCGTTGACTAAAATCAAAGACTCTAGATTTGATCCCAAAATTTAAGCTGAAAAACACAAGCCCAATAATTCATATAATTTATATCAACACGACACACCAAGAAGTTCATTGTGTTTTGTGCTTATGCACAAACTCAAATACGGATACAGGTGCACAAGCACCACCTAACTTGTTAGCTCTAGCCATGATTGCAGATAACACTTGGAAACTCTGAAAGATAAGTGATTCAAGACTAATACATTCGGATTTGAGCCATTCTAACTTCACAGAACAGAAAAAACATGCCTATTATATTTTCGGACTTCAAAGTTTCATAAACAAGAAAAATAGCTCATCTTTCTCATCTGTTATAATTACTATCTAAACTTCAGTTTGTAAATATGATAGAATAAACAAATTAGTGCAATCCTAATAAGTACTTAGATGTCGCAAGCTGGAAATACTTAATCAAAAGATTTTCAAGCCAACAAGCCCTACTTGTCCGGGGAATGCTTTACATAATGCCTGGATAGTAGAATTTGGTAGCCAACTGTCATCGGTGGATATATTTTTTGGATGAGCTGTTCCATCCCTGACATCAGATGGTTCATCTATGCCGCCACAATTCACCATTAGGCGGCCATAGGGCATCAGCTGATTCTTTAATTCCAACCAAGTTGTAACCTTTCATATAAAATACAAAACAATCATAACTTAAAACACAAGGTAACGTGTGATGTGGTCATAATGGAGGACAGCGAAATTATCAAGACATATAGGCAGTTGGATAAATCATAGCTTATTTTGGAAAAAAGGACAGCTGTGTGATAGCCAAGATACAATTAGCAAGCATGAAAGTACATAGTAGCTATTCCTAGCGAAATTACCACGTTGTACAAATTCTTAGATCCAGATTGTTTGTTACCAGGCTCCTACCTTAACACGTAACTTGAGCATACATAATAACTGGACATTTTGTTGGTTTCAATCTTCATTAGCTGTATTAAACCCTAAAGTTAGACTTCTGCAAAACGTCCTTAAGTGCGTGAGCCAGTTGATTTTTGTACAACTTACAATTAATTGATCTCAAAACTTAGATTGCTTAAAACTGAGCTTTCAACTAATATTGATCCTGCATTTAACAACATTTAACATCACTTCCCTATGGGTCCTTCCTTTATGACTTCCTTTTTCAATCTCACATCCATGTTTACAAGGGCTGTTTTCTCTGGCCAAGTCAAAGCAGTATTCTGAATGACATTCGACGATTTCTTCTGCACATTCAAGATGACTCTTTTAAGTCTAAATCCATACATGTTTCTCTCTCCTTATTTCCTTGCTCCTCCTGTTATTCCTTGATTAAATAACTGCATTCTCAGCATAAAGCATAAATTCTCATGGAAATTTCACTACACCCCTTCAAAATACTTCTTCTAGGTCTTTCTAATGGAACTCAGAATAAGGTTGTTCAAGTGGATAGCATTCTCTATATGTTTCCAGATATTGATGTGTAAAAAGTGGGATTGATGACAAGATGATTATCTGGAGATGAAGGGTATCCAATGTTGAAGTAATAAGTCAGATAGCATTCTTCATACCTCTTGCAACTGTGGCAAAACTTTTCCATCAGAAAACAAGTCAATGACAATGCCTGATATTTGCTGCAAGAACAAGTTAGCAATACAGTAGGGACAGAACTGTAGGGAATTGCAAAAAATGAGGCATATACAATGTATGTACTCGGGAAGTATGCACAAGAGTACATATTACAAAACAAACCCTCAAATCTGTCCACAACATCCAAAGAAATAAAAAATGTGAGCCAGGTAATACAACGAGCCATGTAGACAAGGATCTCACCAGCATATCCTCCAGGAATATTAACTGAAGGAGAAAGGGCATCACCAATATGAACATTAAGTATGCCACCAGCTTGAGTATGCTTCTCAAGATCAGACAGTCCAAGATATTCTCTTGCTTTATCAATCAACTAAAAACATTTGAAATATTGAGTAAGGAAGCATTCACCATACTAACAGATCATAGCATATATCAGCAAATATGATTTACCAAGATTAAACATATGAAAAAACTGAAAATTACAACCACGATGGATCCCGTATATTAGTTTAATCGTATGTCCAAGTACATATTCAGCAAACAATGCAGCTTAGTGACTTTAGTCGTGAGAGCCAAACAGTACAACTTCTCAAGGTAACATTTTTAAGAAATGGACTGCAGACCAAGTAGCCTGTTTAGTGATATTTTTCTTGTCCGTGATGTTTACACTGTTAATCTAAATGTTGTTAACCTTGTGTGTTTGACTTTTTCAGTCGTTCCGCATATTTTTCAGCTATTTGAGACAAGAGTTATGTTCATAATAAATTTCAAAAGAAATTTTCTCACAGCTAAATAATTTTCAGCACATATACTTGGTTTTTGTATTTCTTCCAGAAAGAACTTGTTAGGATTACTATTCTTAAAGGTGCTGCTAAGGGCAAAGACCTTGGATAGTGATGCCACTGTATTCCACGAATATAAGATTTTCAAGCCCAGTTAGGGAAACATTGAGATACTTTACATGTTCTCTCCTAGACAATGGACAGAAACACTGTCCTAGCAGGCCCACATCATCAACATGATTTCAATCCGGTGGCGTATGATTTGAAAATTCCCATGACATATTCACGTGTTATGATTCCCATGACCAATAAATGCACTAGTAATGCTATAAAAGAGAATATTAGACCAAAAGTAGAGCATCTTGGCATTGCTGCAATAGAATTGCAGCCACCGAACAAATTACATCAGAATTGAAATAAGATGAAGCACATAGAACTGCTTAGTAGTAGAGATGTCTACGTAGATAATGCTTCAAACTGAAACAAAGCGATTTTGAATCCTTTGGTAAATAGTCTGAATGTGCTCTTTAAGTTACCACATGATAGTAATTCAATGTAATGAAAAAGCTTTCGTTTATATATGTATAGTTCAAGTTGTGCAATTATAAAAGATTGTTCAAACCTATGAAGTCAAGTCAAATGCTTTTCAAAACACTCACAATTTGATCAATTTCCCAACCTTCAAGCTGCAATGACGGCCACAAGTCGAGCATCAGATGAGCAGCTGTTCCACCACCCTGCCGTGAACAATTCAGCAACATTTGTACTCCGGAAAACACTAGTTACAATATGAAAGGAATTTCACAAGATAATCAACATTTGTCCAAAATGAAATGAATTACCAAGCCAAGGATGGCAATAGGACCTTTCGGAACAATAGCAGGCAAGCTAGCAAACTCATCCTGCATAATACAACACAAACACAAAGACTTTCTTTCACATATTCGAGCGATACTCTAATCTAATCTAAACTACATAAGGAAGATCCAAACTTGGGTGCGTAAACACATTGAAATACACATACCCAGTAGGAAGCAGTCCACTTCTGGTCCTTGTAAACAATGCTATGCACATTATCTGCACGAACCCAATACAAAAACAACATTTAAATGCAGAACAAAATAATGGGTAACAATTGGACTGAGGAAAAATATGTAAAGAAACACATACGAGAAGAATCGAGGAGCAGCATTCTCGATTTCGGAGTGTCGACGATTACAATGTCGTTGAAACCGCTTTTCATGGCCGTCAGTACTTGAAATTCTTCTTCTTCCTCCTCCATTTTCTCTTCCACTTTTACTGCTTGGTTATCTGCATTGGAGGCTTGTGTCTTGACTTTTCGGTTCCCATGACACAACCGAAGCGAAACGGAGGATGTTGCTCCACAGGGATGTGAATGGTATAGATAACTCGTAGCAGGGGCGTGAGTTCGACTCGGACCGAGTCGTTGGGCGCGTAGGACTAGCAGGCTATTAGTTAGCAGAGCCATTGCTGTTTTCAATCCTCTATCCCCAGCAGCTTCACTTCACTGTTTCTTATCCGTTTGTCGGTTTTCGGTATTTTCAAGGGATGTGGTCACTCAGAAAAGTGCAGGGCCACCTGCGGAACTTTTGTTTTGAAATTGTTCGGCCGGGTGCCACCGAACATCCTTCTATTTACTTTATTTTTCTATGCTCAGCAGAGTGTTACCGAATTCTACGTGAGAGTTCGGATGGTGGTTTGCTGAACATTTCAGCGAATCTAGAACTACTCAAAGTTGGTGACGGTTGGATTTGAGCACTTAAAAGATTTAGTTTAGAAACTTAACACCATTGTAATTTGAATATCTGCACTGAACATGTTTTTTTTTGGAGTTTGGACCATGAGTAATTATTTTTTTGGACATAATGTTTCTTCTTTATTAAATGACGGATTGTTGATAACATGTTAATAACAAGACATACTAACATGTTATCGATACATTATCTTCAACACTGATATGAAACCCGTCATTTATCAAAAGACGAACATGGTTGATTACAAAATGCACTGATCCAGAGAAAGTAGTGGCCAATGGGAATGCTAATTTGGGCAATACATCTAACCATATAGAGCCAATGCATATATAATATATAGTTTACTGCATTAAAATCAGGACAAAAAAAAAGGGTAGGGATCTGCATGGGGGGTGAAGAAGGGGCAACAAATCCCCTGCAAATTCTAAGTGCAGCACATAGACTTTGACAAGCTGAAACCTGCTTTTCAAAAAACACCACAGGACTCGGCTCTCTCCTCCATTCTTTCTAACGTTTGTGTCTTTGGATGGCTATATATCTAACCATTTATCAAAAGACTCTACAAACCAGTCCTATCATATTGTATCACCTAAAACCCCTGCTAATTAGCAATAATAATAATAATCGTCCCCTAAACCACACCACAAACAAAGATTATCTCCTACTAGTTGATATTGTATAGAGGCATCAACTGCCTTCACAAGTGCATCCCATTGAAAATGCTGTATGCACCGTCTTGTGCTCGATTGGCGAACTTTGTTACAGCTCCGTTTTGGTATGCTTTTGCTGCTCCATTTGGGACATTCCTCCCACATGCTGCTTGGAACATATGATTGCTTGCTCCATTTGGAACACTAGTCCTTTGGAACAACATGTCATTGCTTGCTCCATTTGGGACAATATTCCTTTGGGACAGCATGTCATTGGCAGCTAGATTTGGGACGCTTCTTTTGCTCTGGGAGTCCTGCAAGAGATTGTCCAACTGCCCACATGCTGCTGCTATAAGCCCTGCACGATATTACAAAATTGATGGTTATTTACAAGGTTTTGTTTTACTTCTGCAATCTGATGCACGTCATGAGTAGAGAAGAGTTTTGAATTCGGGTTCTCAAAATTAGCATAAAGTAAGATTCGAATGATCAAACTGCGGCAATGAGGTACACAACCTAAAGAACCGTCGTCTAGCTCAAATATGTGACAACACTTTTAGCTGTAAATTGGATCAGGCTGGTCAACTTCAGAAATTTTCACCTTATTATGTTGAGAGTGTGAATTCCGGGGAATTAAAGTCTCATATAGCGGTTTAAACGATCTTGGGCCTCTCTACCTATAGAGTCTTAACGGAACGGTTGAACTATATTACATAATAATTAAGCTTGGCCTAATTTTTAGAGGAACAATATTGAGCACTCTTAATTTCAAGTTGAGTACCAAGTTACCAACTGCTATGAATAAAATGTTTTTGTTTATCTCTAGCTATTTTTAGAATCTCAAGTGTAGAGATTGGATCCAACAGTTGGAAGGTTAGCGATGATCAAAACTTTCAACCAAAAACTAGCAGTATGTGCGGTGTAAGTCTCAAGTTTATGTAACGTAGCATAACTGAAACACAAAGCTGAGTTTACAAGTTTAAGGATAAATGAGGCATGTACCTAAGAATAGAGCAGAAGGTTTTCCTGGTCTTGATTTAAATTCAGGATGGAACTGGACACCGATGAAATATGGATGATTACGCAGCTCAACAATCTGTAATGTCGATATACCAAATGTTACCTCAGAATCACCGCAGTATACAAATCCATTTGATTCTAAAGTAAAAAGACAGAATGAAAGTTTATACCTCCATGCGTTGGCCAGTTTCATCCTTGCCAGTAAAAGAGAGGCCGGAATTTTCAAGGCGTGCTACCATTTCAGGATTAACCTGAATATCCAACAGAATCAGTCCTCCTGACAAAAATAGTGTCATAGAATATACAACTGTTTGCATTGGGATGTTACGTACCTCATATCTGTGCCGATGTCTCTCATCAATGAAGCGTTTCTTTCCATATCTAACAAAACGGAAATTGCACAGATTAGCCAATATAGGCATCTCATTCAGCATGCTGGTACCCCTCTGATTTTCAAGTGTATTAAATCAAGTTACTGATTGATCCTTGCAGATCAATAATTTCCTCAGAAACTTTGATTCTTAAGAAAAAGTATGAGTGAAGATTCAAACAAATGTGATATATGAAAATCAAATGTGTGTATTCCGTTCCAAATTAGTACTCACAGTTTAGCTGATTTGCAGTCTGTAGACTGAAAATATGTTCTCCTGGATCCAACACGCATCGTGCCTCCCATATGTGTTTTCGAGCCCTGCTTACATGGCACAGAGATCAGATAATGGGAAAAACAAGATAAAAGTCCATTCGCTGAAAAATTCAAGAAATACAGACCTCAGGCATGAATATAACACAGGGATTTTTAGTGTCAGGATCAAATTCTGCGCTATGAGCATCATTCAGACCAAGAACAGATCGTGCAACCTCAATCACAGCAACCTGCATTCCTAGACAAATGCCAAGGAAAGGAATTCTCTTTTCCCGGGCGTATTTTGCAGCAAGAATTTTCCCTTGCACTCCTCTGTCACCGAACCCTCCGGGAACAAGAATACCATCTGCACCCTGAAGATATACGCCAGTCAGAAGGGTAACAAAGAAAGCAACTACAACGTAAGAAGGCTACTAAACATCAGTACAAACCTTCAATAACTTCCATGCAGCTTTGTAGGCATCAGGATTCTGCAATATGCACATTTTCTGTCAAGTTTTTATCTAAGGTAAAATGTACATAGATTTTACGAATAAATATAATATATAATAATAACCTCTTTTGCAGTTGCTTCTTCAAGGTCTTCAGCCGAAACCCAATCCACGAAAAGTTTCTTGCCGCAAGCAACAGAAGCGTGCACAAGAGCCTGCAGAAAGTAGTACAGATTTTATATCCAGCACCATCACCAATTTGCAAACCATCTAATAAGCTCAATCATACATAATATTTCAGAATTTGAGTGTCAGAATGAAAGCAAAACAATTAACACTTGCTAACAGAATTAAGTGGTAGCTAGGTGCACCTTTTGTACAGAGAGGTAGGCATCTGCAAGGCTTGTATACTTTCCGACCATGGAAATGCGAACCTGTTACACAAATGACATTGGCACTTCAAGTTTCCACCAACAGACAGACCTAGAAGCATGACATTAGGAATTGCTTTGGTCTTGGAACCTACCGGCTCATGCAACTTGTCACAAATTTCGGCCCTAGAAGTCCACTCTTCCAATTCAGGTTCCTTTGTTAATCTGCACATTATGGATGAATGTTTGAAAACTAAAACGCCACGGCAACTGATGAATAGGATTACATCCCAAAATTACATGGCAAAAGAAAAAAGAGAGAAGAGTTCATGGGACAAACCCTTGAAGGTTGAGCACTTTGAAGATTGCTTCATGAGCTTTCTGATCCTATTTGACCAGAAGCGTGTGATAATTAGAGATTCAAAATGTTTTAAGAAAGTCGATACATTTCAGAATTTGTGGAGAACAACTTACTCTTAAAAGTAATGGAATGTGCCAGATGTTGGGAACGTCGTAGAGAGTGATGATGTTCTCTTTCTACAAAATATTTAGCATTGGAGCTTTAGTAAAGTAAGCATCTTACAAAGCAGACGGACAGGAATTCAAGTAGAATGCTTGAACTAAATTTTTTCAAACATTTACCTGTACATGGCAGAATTGACTGACTTTATTCTTCACGTTCTCTTCTAGTGCCTGTAAATTTAGAACCTTAAGGCAACATGACAAAGAAAACATTGGGCAGCATATGTGCGCGTTTGTGTGTGTGTGTGTATATATGTATAGAGAGAGAGAGAGAGAGAGACCATTGTGCTGCGACAAGCTATGATATGTGGTGTCAAACCCAGACATCTCAGTCCACGAACGCTGTGCTGCGTTGGTTTTGTTTTCTGAACATGATTCGATACATATATTAGAGCAAAGTAGTTTTTTTTTCTCATAACAGAAAAATTTACCGAGTTATAAGAAGCTTTACCTGCTCACCAACAACACTCAAAACAGGCACAAGGCTCACATGAATCAAGCAAAAGTTGTTACTACCTGAAATGACAAAAATATTCAACCAAGTTTTCAGAAAGAATTTACATAATGTGTCATATGAAGTTTGCTATAAAATTTGCTTACCGACGCGATATGAGAACTGTCCGAATGCCTCAATGAAAGGCATGGATTCAATATCACCTGCAACCATAAATTTTTTTAGTAATTTAAAAGAAATCAAGAACATTGTTGTGAAGTATATATATGTACGTATGTATGTATACCTATAGTTCCACCCAATTCTATGACACAAACATCTGCTGCACCTGACTCTCCATCGACTGGAATTTTGGCTACACGCTCGATCCACTCTTGGATTGCATCTGTGATGTGAGGAACAACCTGCGGAAAAAGAAGGGGAAAAATATGAGAAACATAAGGACTAAATAAATATAGTACTATGGAGTCAAAACTTAGAGGTAGACAAAAACCTGGACAGTTTTTCCGAGATAATCTCCCTTTCTCTCTTTGTCAATAACCTCCTGCGACACAAGAAAAGAAAAATCAAATCTTTGCTAATTGGTCATCAAGATTATCCAGAGATTTTCGGAATATGCACTAGTAGGTATTATGTAGATTATAAATATAATATATACACACACCCACACAAATATATATATATATATATATATATCTATACATATTCACTTGCCTGGTAAATCTTTCCAGTAGTAATATTATTATCACGGGTCAGCTTGATATCTAGAAATCTTTCATAGTTTCCAAGGTCCAAGTCCACCTGTGAACATTGAAAAAAAAAAAAAATTAGCAAATATTGTTTCAGATTTTGACAGTTGAGTCCAAATTTCAGATTAGATTGATAAACAACAAATATTTCTCATTAATAAAGTTTTCGGCTTATGCAAACGTGGGTTAAGCCAGTTGGACAGTGGTGTGCCTATCCCTTTGTACCCGAGTGTGAATTAATCCCCTCTCTCTGGATTAGAATAGTTTACAATATCGCTTAGTTAAAAAACAATAAGGTTTCTGCCCTTTGCTATCCAAAAATACATTCATCAACTTTTCTTCAGAAGATCCAAAGCTTCTAACAAATCACAGTTCCTCTCACAAACTGTCCCTAAAAAGAAGCGGAAATAATTATGTAGAAAGGGGCAGGAGAGTGAGTTTCTGTACCTCACCACCATCATCCAACACAAACACTTCACCATGCTCAATTGGGGACATAGTTCCGGCATCGGTGTTTAGGTAAGGATCTGAATTACAAAAGAACAGAGAAATCATGATCAGAAAAAAGAGAAATAAATTCCCACAAAAGAGATGCAAATCCGTATGAAATTATTGATAAGAGAATTGCAGGCATTCAGGTTTCTTTTCCTAAAGTTACACTAATTGAAATTTAAAATCTTTCATACACCTATTAAAAAGAAGAATGTTTAGCAGAAAAAGCTAAATCTAATGCATCTTTTTTTTCCATAAAAAAAATAAGAAAGGAAAAAGTGGATGAGCTTTCCAACAAAACCGGCATAATGGGTTGCATCAAAAGGTTAAAACGGCAGATATTAGCAACATAACAATAATAAATAAAAGGAAACAAAAACAAAAAGAACAAAAACAAGAAGAAGAAGAAGAAGAAGAAGAGACCAATTTTAATGGAAGTGACTCGAAGTCCACAAGCTTTGAGAAGAAGGCCAATACTGCTAGCAGTCACTCCTTTCCCAAGTCCACTTACAACTCCCCCTGTCACCAAAACATACTTCATTTCTTCTTCTCCTTCTTCTTTCAAACCACCAACTTTTTCTGTGTAATTATTCCTACGCAAATCAAACAAATCCCATCACCCCAATAAGCATTTTAGTCTCCAGCATTGATTCTGTAAACCAAATGAAGAAGAAGAAGAAAAAGAAAAGGTTGGATTTATTTATTTTGCTATGAATTTTCGACTTTGTAACAGAAACCCACCAGCCACCAGCACAGTAGTGTTTACTAAATCTTTACTTTCTTGACTTCTACAGTTGTTTCTTGGTGACTTTGAAACGTTATCTGATTTCTCTCTCTCCTTAATCCAACACAGAAGTGTAAAGAAGATGTGTTATATCATACAAAATCCAAAGCAAGGAAAAACCATCAGCTTCTTAACAGCAATAGACAGAAAAAATGAGAGAGAAGAGAATAATGTGGTAGTTAATGCAGTGAGGAATTGGTTAGGCATATGACTGCCTTTTATAGACAAAGAAAACCATTTTTCTTTTTCCCCTCTAAAAAAAGGGCTAAGTTTATGCTCTTCCATTTTATCAATTTTTATTTCACGTTACAGCTGCTGCAGCTCAGCAGCCAAGGTATACCCCATCCCACCAATAACTTGTACGTGAACTATAATATAAAATCACGACCACTAATCTCCTTATTCTTGTCAAATTAATTGTATTTTATAAGAAATTAAAATAAATTAGACAACTGGTCGGTTATGGATAATTTAGTAAAAGTTGACCAGTTTTGCATTTTGTGCTGCATGATTTTTTTTTTTTTGTAACTTTAACAAATTTAACATATATAGAAGGTCTTCAAACAATTTTTGGGTATACACTTTCATCGGGCCGACAAAAATGTATAACTTTCTGCCAACTAGAACAAATTTGAAGGCAATACAATCCCTATAATTAATAAACATATCCTCTTTTTATAACCACTACTTTCCATTTGTATATGTCACACTCAACCTTCCATCTTCCAACCTCCACAAATTGTTACCAAATATATGCATATGTACATGACCAAATAATCTCAATAGTATTCTCCCCATCCACCTTCAAATTATGTTATATATACATATACATATGTATAAACGCACAGTCGCACACCCACCACAAGTACTATATGAGGCGTTTATTTTCTTTAAAGAAGAATGATAGGGAGAACACATTTTTGTACCACATTTATTTATCATCTCATGTGCAAGTGACATAATTGTATTTAATATAAAATTGTGATTAAAATTCTCTATGATCGTAATATATGCATTTTATTCTTCTTCTATCTCCCCCAAATAAAGAAAAACAACAACCTCTTAACTATGTTCGATATACGTACAAATTAGACCTAACTAAGAGCCAGTTTGGGATTACTGCGTTTTTAAACAAAAAAAAAAAGTTATGTTGTGCTTTAAGAATAATCAGTTGTAAAAGAAAGCAGTTGAGCTTTGATAAACTGTATTTTTAAAAATGTTGTCAGTATGAAAGGTAATGTAAAACCGTTTGGTAAATTTCAATGTAAAAGTGATATAATTGTACATAATGACAAAAGTGGACATGGTAGTTAGGTGGTGGCGATGACAGTGGTAGCGAGGGTAGTGGTGGTGGTGGTGGTAGTGTTGGCAGTCGTGATAGCAGCGACAAAAGTGGCAGTATGTTGGTGGTGCCAATAGTGGGGTGTGATGGTTGAGGTGTAGAGGTAACAATGGGGGTAGATGCGACGACAGTGATTGTAGTGGCGGTTGTGGTGGCGACTGGTTATGGTGGTGATGGTGACAATGGTGGTAACGATGGTGGCAACGATAGTGGTGACAATGGTGGTTGTGGCGGTTGTAATCGCGGTGGTGGCAGTCATGGTTGTGGTGGTAATGACAGTGGTGGTGTAAGGTTAGTGTTTGTAGTGGCAGGTGGTGGCAGTCACTTTGTTCTTCAAGGGATAAAATGAGTGTAGAAGGTTAAATAATGTCACTTTTAAAACTAATGAGGGTATTACAAGAATTGAAAATATTCATTAAATGTTCAACTCTGCTTTCTATTAAAGCAACTTTTAGAAGCAACCTACATGATGCTTTTAAAAATTGCTGTTTAGAGACCATTATTTTTAAAATAAGCAAGATATTTTATTTTTACTAAACATTTTTTAATTGCTTTATCAAACGAGGCTAATTCTCTTCCCTAAATAGAAAAACCAAAACCTAATACCTATATCCGATGTTCTTACAAATTAAACCTAACTAATTCCCACTTCACCATATCAAAGGTCTATTATGTGTATAGTGTTGGATAAATATCAACAATTAATCATAAATATATATATGCTAATAAATAATAAATGCGAATAAATAATTTAACAAAGTATGAACAAAACGAAATAATATTAAACAGATAAATTGAAGATCAAGGCTTGCGTACTGCAATGTCCTTAAAACAGAAATTTCGTCCCTACTCAGTGCTTGTAGTTCTACGGATGTCTGCTTCACCAGGATTCAACGATCTAAGTTAGAATTTCAGCACCGGAAAACTTGACTTCTGGCGAATTTCTTTGTGGTTCTCTCAGTAAGAATGTTTGGGATTGTAGAAGAAGAATTTTATTTTTCTGTGTTCTAAATGTCATGCAGATGGATGTATATAAAATAGGTTTATGCATGTTCGCAATAGATATGAGAATGAGATGCGTCTGTTGGGAGACATCTTCTCAAAGGGGTGCTTTACTATCTGTCGTTCTTTCATCACTTCAGACTTGTTGATATAAAAAATAGTTAATTAATTAAATCCGAAATTAATTAAAAATAATTAATTAAATAATTTAATTATTAGAGCCCGAGCCCAAGAGCTCCAAGGCCCATCTTTTGATAATTAATTATATATTAATATTAATTATCTATTAATTATCAATTAATTAGTGCACCCTAAAGTCCAACCATAAGGTTGAGCTCAATTTTATTCTTCATGGTCCATCACTTCAATAACTTTCTATAAGGGACAAAGTTTTATAAAATGAGGAAACTTTTTTGTAGTAACCAATGTGGAACAATGAAATTTCTACTCAAAACATCCAGCATATAGTACAATACCGTTAACATATAACAAATATTTAGGTATAAGAGAAGACGTAATCTTAGTTACAAAAGGATAATATAGTTTTACTACCTCTGAAGTTACCTTATCCTTATAACATAGATTGCGTGTATATATATATTTTATATATAATAGATCATTGTTATCACCTGTATTAGGTTTCCCTTTTTCGTTTGTCTTTGGTAATTCGGCTTCTTCCCTTTTCTTGGGAGAGGCCTCAACTTATTTTCTTTTGTCAGAAACAAATATGCTGATGCTATGTACTAACAGTTCAACAAGACAAAAAGGTTCCGGCCGAAATGGATTTTTGTTTTGGTCGTGTTAGGATCTTGGATGGTTAGTTATTCAGAAGTTATCGAGTGGTGAGGGCAATCTCAAAGTAAGGAAATCTTTAAGGGAAGAGATCCTCATTTTTAAAAAATGAGGATTAGTTGTGGGGTCCACATTAGATCGAACTTTAACGATCTGAACCGTCTATTTTTCAAGTTGCATCTCATATTTTTACAAAATATTAGCCAAATCGAAAATGTTTAAGACATTTAATTGGGTTTAAAGAAATTAACGAATACTTTGTTATATAAGAAATAATGAAATTTTATATTGATAATTAAATAAGCAAATGATTTTGAATTGAATTGAATTTTTGCAAGGATGATATATGAATTGATTGAGACTTACAAAATATACGGTTCGGATCGTTGAAGTTCGATGTGGAGTGAGCACCACACCTAATCCTCTTTTTGAAAAAAAAAAGGGAATATCCCTTTGCATAAAGTGATAACCGGGCCATCTATGAAGGTGTGTAGG
The DNA here is from genome assembly GCA_024362995.1 of Heteromeles arbutifolia. NCBI lineage: Eukaryota > Viridiplantae > Streptophyta > Magnoliopsida > Rosales > Rosaceae > Heteromeles > Heteromeles arbutifolia. The sequence continues at coordinate 8,785,682 of JANCRC010000002.1, read as the reverse complement.
CAGTGGCATCGCACATGGCCTCTAATTTTCTGTTTCACATGTATGTATGATATTTATATCCATATGTGCACATTCTTCACATATTGAGCGCCCCACGCAAATGGTCTAGCGCTTCCTGATTGTTGCACGAACTATGGGTTCAAATCTTTGCCTAATGCACAAAATTCCGAAACCTTTTACAGTTTTGCACACGACTCTTAAAATCTTATAGCTAACCCTGCCTCTTAAAGGCTCTCGACTTAATTTCACACATGATTTCTAAAATTTCATAACCAACCATGTATAATAATATAAAATGTCAGATATATGCTACGAAAGACTAGTGTTTAAATATAGTATCTTTCTATCTATTATGATCTGAAGATGACCAGTTTGCCATGCTTGAATCTGATGTTACAAAGGATGCAAATAAGATATAAAGAGGTGGCAGAAAATTGGATGGCGGTGATATTGCTTTAGCCTTTAGCCACGAGAGGTGTTACTTCCATCTTTTTTTGCTTTTTAGTTCCAATAATGCTTCATTTTTGCAACATCAAAGTCAATCTTTGAGGAGAAAGAATATTTCCCTTAATCATGTATCTTCCACAATTTGATAACAAGATTAAGAAACAAAATATAATTAACCCACTGCAAACTGACCCCAAATCAATTTATATCGAAATATAATTTGTTAAAAGGAGACCTATTCCTTTTCCTTTTTATATTTTTTTTTCAAGTACAGTAAGTATGAATAAATGAGAGGTCCCGACCACCCACTTGCTAATTCCTTTAGAATGTAACCCTACCACGTAAGCCCTAAGCTATCTCCAATGTAATAGATCTATCATATGACAACAAGGGATCCACCTTGTTTTCTTTATTTTGATAATTTTGTGACGAAATTTAATTGATCTCCCTTCACAAGGGAAAAAAAGTTAAGAAAATGCTTGTTTATTTAGATGGGTAATTAAAAGAAAAATATATGTGAGTTGAGCATGGAAGAAAAGGATATTCGCATGCATTCACATTGATCGAGTTAATGGTTTTGATCCACAGCCACTTTCCGAAAGTGCTAAAAAGATGAATAAAATAGAGAAAAATAAAGAACAAGAAATGGGGTCAAAATTCTTAAAAGGATAAAAAGAACTTAGTGGAAAACTCAAAGGATAAAATAGCAGTCCAAAAAGGAAATAGAAGATCAAACAAGCATCCTTATATCCCAAGAAAACTACCTGCCAATTACTAACCAATGCCCAACGGCCAATGAACCAATCTACCACTCTCATCTTTTTTAAGGTGTGTGTATATATATATATATATATTCAGATTTTAGGATAACTTCTTGTCCCACATCTAAATACATGAAGGGATTACAGCAAAAAGTCAAAATAATTGTTCCTTAAGGCACTAAACTTATGATTGTTGTACTAATAAACTCACTTGTATAAGATAATTAGCATGCCATAAAAGGAGATTAGAAATGATCACTTGAAACTATTGAAGCAAACAACCCACGCCTAGTTAGTGCACCCAACTATTGAACAAGAAGTCCACGCTCTCTAATACAAATGAATTAAGCTATAATTTTAATTATTTTTCCTCATACATAACTATATCAATACCTCCAAATCATATGCACTGTTCATAAAAGTATGCCTAAGCACCTTTTGTTCATGGTTTATTTTGTTGTTTTTCTTTTTTTCACTTGTTAGTTTGTTTTGAAAGAACGTCAGTAAACTAGTCAAATATATGTACAAATCAGAATTTAAAATAAATAGTCTATGGTCAGGCTTTGTAAGCTTACTGGTATCAAGTATTTACCATACTCATCTCATAGTTCAAATTCTTCTTTTTCGAATTAGCATTCATTGAGATGTAAACATTACTTTTATTTATTTATTTACACAAAATAAGATACTAACGATATTTTTAGAACAAGATAAGACAAGTTAGACAACAAAGTTGTACACCACCATAATGAGACCATGCGTTCACGATTGGTATCCATTACTCTTCACGAATTTATATCGTCTTCACATCCATGTGACTCCAACTTGCAACCATTGACAACTAGACGAAAACAACTTTCATATATCAAAGCTAATCATTACTCACGCAACTTAGAGTGCTTAATGTTAATGGAAGATTTTAGTCATAATTTTATAGATTCACCTGCATCATTCATCTTATGTCTATCATCTTAGAACTTATTTATCACGCGTTAAACTTGTGGGCGCTATTTTTCCAATAAGTTTCGGAATATACACACTAGGGAATACGACCATTAAAGTGGCTCAGTTGCATATATATCCACAACATTGATACGCAAATTAAATAATTAATGAGAAAAGAGAGTAAATGGGGAATTAGGATTGAGGGGGTGACCTGACCTGAGCAGAAGGGGAGGGCCATAGAGAAAAGGCTGTGGGAGCCAAGGCCGGCGGTTTACAAGGAGCCAGAGCCAGTGGGGTTGAAGCTGGCGTATGTTTGCATGCATGTAGATATATTAAATGCGGTGTGATATCCACACACCCCATTTTACTTCTCACACATATTTTTAATTTTCGGCTGTCGGATCGGATGAATTGAAGAAGATCAACGGACATAAATTATCAAGAGATGTGTTAGAAGTAAAATGAGATGTGTGGATATCACACCCCTATTAAATAACCTTTTTGCTCGTGCTTCTGCACGTGTGAAATGTCTTTTTTTAATCACAGCGATCTACGTGCATGCGAGTTACAGTTTTTTAGTTCATTATCAATGCCATCATTCATATGTACAAATATTAATTGATTGAAATTATGGTAGTTTTGGATTCAATCTTAACCATCTTATTTAAACAATGGTTGAGATTGAGAAAAATTCTAACTTATATACAATACACAATAAACGACATGTAATGCTAGAAGAATGTCTTTCTCTTTTTTTTTTTCTCAACGGTTTACTAAAATCCAATAAAAAAAGGAGACACTTTGGATGCGGTCTCTAACTACTAATGTTCTTTGACTGAAACCTTTGTGGTTTTTTGTTTTTGATCGAAGTTCCTGACATTAATGTGATAACGTATTTTTATGTAGGTTAGTATATTTTTAAATTAAAAATGAAGTTATTTATATTAATGAGATTTTAAATAAAATCCATAATTATGGGATTAAAAATATTAAAGATGAGTTATACTCTCCAATATATTGTGTGTATACACACACACACACATGGGTACATTCGTCAAAACTAACCAAAAATTTATTGTACAAAACATGGGTACATTTTTCAAAAGCACAAAAAAAAAAAGAAGATATTAGGCTTAATAACATTATTAAATTTCTTCTATTAAACTTGACATGGATACATTCTCAAATCAAGGAAATAGAATATACCCATATAAGTTTTAAAAAATGGATTAGAGAAAAGATTGAATGAATTTTTTTATAAAAATGGGTACATTTTATATTAAAAAAAAGGGTACATTTTTAATAAATTGTTATACTTAAGAATGGACACATATAAAAAAAATTTATAAAAATTTTATGGGTACAAACTTATTATAATTTTATTTTTTATATTTGGGAAATGTTTGAATTGAAAATTAATTAGGAGTTTAATAAGGGTGTTAGTATTAGAATTCTAAATCAACTACTATTTTTTTTTATAAAAATAATGTAACTTACATGTAATTCATTAATATATTAATGCTAGAGACTTTGATCAAAATCTAAAAACTGATAAGGTCTTAGCCAATAAACATTAGAAACTAGGGATCGAATACTAATTTTTCCAAAAAAAAAACTACACTCCAAGAGGCACCGTATCAAACAATGAAAAAATAAATAAATAAGAAGAAATACAAACGGTTATTGTTTCCTCACTTGCTCCAAAACTCCCAACTGGAATGCATGCAGGCCAAACAAGAAGAGGCTCGGGGCCACGTACCCTAAAGATATCGTTAAATATATATTACTTCGAACTTATGCATGCAGATGTTTGTTCCGAGTTGTTTATTTTTTTAGGGAAGCCGGATGTTCGACCGTACTTTTCAAGACTTATGAGAATTTGTTGAGAATGAATCCTACATTAATAGAAGAAGTGATCCTGCATATGTTTATAAGTAAGTTGAACTACTTTCTTTATTGCTAATTGATTTTGCAGTAGAACATCAATTTAATTCATTCATAGTCTCAAAGTAAGTTGTCTCACGTGAAACCTAACGGCCACACTGCTAGCTCCACGTCATCCAAATATATTGTTCATGTGTTATCTTGAAAATTCGCCACATGTGAGGGGTGTGTTAAGAATGAATATCACATTGATATGGAAGAGACCTTGCATGGACATATAAGTAAATTGAACTACTCTCTATATTCCCAATTAATTTTATAGTGAAACCTTATATATATATATATATATATATATATATATATATATGTAAGAATCAAACCTTTTTACATATGATCTAGCACATATCAATCAGGGTTTATTCCAGAAAAGAATAAACTTTATATATAGCCCAATAAACGTCGGAACAAATAAATGAAATAATGCTATTCCTTAACCATAACTAACATCAACATACTTGCATGACATGACATGAGTATACTAATATAGTGTTTTGTGCTAATAAATTAAAACATGTGTAAACTTGTTTGACTTACACAAGACGGTTTGTGCTAAGTATTTTCTCTATATGGCATGATAAATAGGGACACGTGGTGCTGACTAAACTTATCCTTATTCTAAACCATGTAATACTCGGAAAAGGATCATCGCCGGATCCCTTTCTTAGGGATCCTAGGGATTCCGTGGTCTCACCTGTTCATCGTATATCTTGCAGTCAGTTTTCATTAAGTACTATTCATATTTAATTTTAAATTTTAAATTTTAAAATGATTTCTAACCGCACGATATACGATGAACGGGTGAGATCACAGGATTGCTAGGAAAAGATCCGACGGGGATTCTTTCCCGTAATACTCAACGTGGGTTGAATTGTGAAAGTCATATATCCATTTGGGCAGGTACGTGTATATGATACTTTATAGTTGGACCCATGAAGAACTGAACACCTCATATTTACATGTGACCACGTCAGCGTTGACATTAATACGTGACCAACTTCATCTCCTCCTTGGGATTAGCATCCGTGCCCTGTCGTACCTTCCATTGGCCTCCATATCCACCACATAAAAACCATCACCTGTCTTGCCGGCCAAACACTACTAGAAAATGTGCTATAGGGCACTGATTTGAGGACACCATTCTCTATCAGTGACTTTCTAAATGTATGTGTCACTATTGTTTCAACACTATTCATTGGTGTCAATTATAAAAATTTTGACACCAAAGTCATATTATTTTGTTTTTTAACTTAGTATTCAGTTTTGCACTCCTTTTTTTTGTTTTTTGTCAAAAATAGTTTTATATGTTGTGGTCTATTTTATCTGACAAGGAGAGAGAGGGTTGACGGCAAGGAGAAGAGAGAGAGAGATGTATTTGTAGAATTGTAGGGGAATGTGTGTTGTTATCCCTCCTACATTGTGCCTTTATTTATAGTAGTAAAATGAGAGAAGATATTCATTCTTCCCCAAGGAATACAAGATACAATAGGTAAGGATAACTAGAATCAAATCTAATCTAGGATTTACACAATCACACTTAAACTAGGAATGTTTACAACACTCCTCCTTGAGTGTGAGGTAGATTTAGCATCATGCAGAAGTTAAGGAAGTCGACTCGTCGACACTGATTTTAAGGAACAACGCTTATTCTCAATAAGGTAGAAACTTGCATAAGTAGTAAATCTCACTAAAAAAAACCCTAAGGCTATGGCAAAAAACCCGAGTAGGGACAAAATCCATAGTCTAAAGAAAAATGCGTGAGAGATGCAAAAGTCAAAAGAAACGTCTAAGGGACGTCATTAGAGATATGACCAGCCCAAGGTGGGTGCCTCGTTAAAACCTAGTTAGGTAGCAAAAATCTAGTGGGAAAAATGCTCCTAATCGTAGGGAAAAAGAGTATATTAAGATCAAGCAAGTATCTGCAAGATACTCCCCCTGAGTTTGACACAATTCCAAAAGAGAAATAGCAAAGTTACAACTCAGAAAGTTTACGCATACCAATTCCACGAACAAGCTTCTGAAACGTCGTCTTCGGCAGTGATTTGGTGAAGAGGTCGGCCAGATTGTCTTGTGAACAGATTTGCGTGACTTCAATCTTTTGATGCTCTTGTTGTTGATGTGAAAAGAAGAACTTTGGCGCAATGTGCTTGGTGTTGTCTCCTTTGATGTAACCCTTCTTGAGCTATTCGATGCAAGCTGCGTTGTTTTCAAAGATCGTCGTCAGGACATCAACGACGAGATAAAGATCGCAGGAGCTTCGAATATGGCCCACAACTGCTCTCAACCAAAAGCATTCCCGAGTTGCTTTATGTTCAGCATGGTTAGACGAAGTGGCAACTAAGGTCTGTTTAGTTGACCTCCAAGAGATTGCGGTGCCTCCAAAAGTAAAGACATAACCCGTTTGAGAACGCGCCTTGTGCGGATTAGACAAGTATCATGCGTCGGCATAACCAATAATGCGAGAATCGACTCGAATAGCATAGGGTGCGACATCACTCGAGGATCCGTATAGATAGAACAAGCCAAAATCTGTAATACACTTAAGGTAACGGAATATGTCTTTCACGCCAGTCTAGTGTATGCGTGTAGGTGCATTACTGTATCTTGCCAAAAGATTAACAGCGAAGGAGATGTCAGGTCTAGTGTATTGAGCTAAGTACAATAAAGCGCCTATCGCACTCAGATAAGGAACTTTAGGCTCCAAAATCTCTTCATCATCATTCTTCGAACAGAATGGATCTCGTTTTGCATCTAGTGATCGAACGACCATAAGAGTGCTCGAAGGCTTCGTTTTATACTTATTAAAGCAGAGCAACACCTTCTGGGTGTAGTTCGATTGATGTACTAGGTTTCCATCCAAACAATGCTCTATCTCGAGATCGAGACAGTATCGAGTCTTACCTAGATCTTTCATCTCAAATTTTGACTTCAGGTGCACGACAGTTCTCACAAACTCTTCAGAAGTTCCGATGAGATTCATGTCATTGACATATACTGCACCAATCGCAAATCTGGAATATGACTTCTTAATGAACACACAAGGGCATAGTTCGTTGTTCACATATCCCTGACTAGTCAAATACTCACTCAGACGGATATACCACATTCTTCCAGATTGTTTCAAACCGTAAAGTGAACGCCTTAGCCAAATTAAGAGCGTGTTCCAGGGTTTGGAAATATTTGAACCAGTCAATGTAAGTCTTTCAGGAACTTTCATATAGATTTCTGTATCAAGATCCCTATAGAGATACGCGGTTACTAGGTCCATCAACTGCATATCCAGTTTTTCGGAAACTACCAAACTGATAAGGTAACGAAAAGTAATCACATCCATAACAGGTGAATAAGTTTCGTCATAGTCAATCCCGGGGCGTTGTGAGAAGCCTTGAGCAACAAGACGAGCTTTGTAACGCACAATTTTGTTCTTCTCATTACTCTTCCGAACGAAAACCCATTTGTAGCCAATGGGCTTCACATATAGATGAGTATGAGCAACAAGTCTAAACACCTTACGTTTCGCAAGCGAATCGAGTTCAACTTGGATTGCTTGTTTCCAGTTTGAGCAATCAGTTCTACATCGACATTCATCAACGGAACGTGGTTCAATGTCATCGCTCAACATAATCTCAGTAGCTACTGCAAATGTTAATGCATCGTTGACAATCATCTCATTTCTACGCCATATATCATCTAAGCTAGCATAATAGACCGAAATCTCATGATTCTCAGGAGGAGGATTCGTCTCTTCAAGGACACTTCCATAATCTAGAATTTCCTCATAAGTTGGGTAAAATGAGTAAGCGATAGTCAGATTCACGGTAGGTTCTTCAGGACCTTGTGATGTGGTTTTCCTCTTCCGGGGGTGTGAATCATTTGAACCAAAAGGTCTGCCACGCTTTTGTGTAGGGGTAGATGATTGGCTAGCCGCTAATGTACGTGGATCACCAGAATTGGCGTCCTTGGCCTCCAGAAAGGAAATCCATCGTACATTTGGTACATCCATCTTTGCAGGTGTATTCGCAACTGGAATATGTGGTATTGTCACGCGCGCTAGATCGGTGAAAGCATCTGGCATGCTTTGAGCTATGCTCTGAAGATCTAATATGCGCTGCACTTTAGTTTCAGATTGAGGAGTGCGGGGATCTAAATGAGACAAAGTAGCAGTCATCCACGATAATTCACGACGTTGACGTTCTTATCTCCCCCTAACGATAGGAAGATTGTCTCGTAGAAGTAACAATCTGCAAAGCGAGCGGTAAACAGATCGTCTATCAAAGGTTCTAAGTAACGAATAATCGAAGGAGAATCATATCCGACATAGATTCCCATCTTTCTCTGAGGCTCTATTTTTGTACGTAAAGGGGGGTGAGATCGGTACATATACCGCACAACAAAAAATGCGCATATGCGATATGTCGGGTTCGTATCCAGTAACCAACTGAAGGGAACTAAATCGTTGTGTCGCAACAAGCCTCAGGCGGACCAACTTTGCTGCGTGCAATATTGCATGGCCCCAAGCAGCGATCGGGAACTTGGTACGTATGACCAACGATCGAGCAATCATTTGTAAGCGCTTAATGAAAGCCTCTGCCAGGCCATTCTGGGTGTGAACATGGGAAGCATGATGTTCAACTTCAACCCTAAACGACATGCAATAGTCATCAAAAGTTTTAGATGTGAATTCTCCAACATTATCCAATCGAGTAGATTTGATCGGATAATCAGGGTGGTGAGCCTTGAGCTTGATAACCTGAGCCAATAGTTTGGAGAATGCAGCATTCCTTGTGGACAACAAGCACACGTGTGACCAACGTGTGGAAGCATCAACCAAAACCATAAAGTATCTAAATGATTCGCATGGAGGGTGAATTAGTCCACAAATGTCCCCCTGAATCCGTTGTAGAAAAATGGGAGGATTCGAATGAATCTTATCATAAAAAGGCTTAGTAATAAGCTTTCCCATTGAACATGTTTAACATACGATTCCTTGGATCGAACCTAAACTTCAGGTTAGCGGATGCCCGTGTGAAGATTTGAGGAAACGACGCATCGCTATTCGTCGAGGATGTCCCAAACGATCATGCCAAAGTGTAATTTCGTGGGCGGTCCCAGTAGTAGCGCCAACCACGTAGTAGGGTTGGCCACACAGTGGTTTTCTATGGGGCATATGGTCATAGTATACAGACCACTCGGGATACACTCCATCTTCTCTAGAATACGTTTCTGGCCATATTCGTAGGAAGTTATGCACAAAAATTCAACTCCGTTTTCTACTTGGGTTTAAGCGTGGTAATTGTTATCTCTAATATCCTTGAAACTTAACAGCGTTCTTCCAGAACATGGAGAATATAGTGCCTAAGAAATGGTCAAGATTGTACCATTGGACAACATTAAACGTGCCTTACCGTATCCTTCTATCTGGTTGGATGGGCCTGAGAGGGTTGTTAGAGGTGCATTCTTAGGTATGAAGTTAGTGAAATTGATGCGTTCATGCAAAACTGTGTGCGTGGTTGCACTATCTACTAGACAACTAACTTTCCCACTAGTCATACCTAGAATGAAAAATTAATTTGAATCGGTCACATGCATAAAAGTTTTGAAAAACAAATATCAATTCAAAATAATTTCATTTATTCAAGGATTAAAACTTAATATCCAAAAAAAAAAAAAAAAAACAAATCACCAACTAATAATCCAAACATAAAGGAAAATTGTTCAAAAATAAACCAAAAAACAAGGGGGGTTTGGCCACTAGGTGGAATTCAGCCCCAATTGTCTTATTTCAACTAAAAAATAAGTTTATGTCTAAGATTCTAATCTTCCATAGGGGTGGTTTAGGGCGTTGGTTGATGCTATAATGTGCTTCAGGCACAACAGTCGCCCCAGTAGGTCGAGCTTGATGATTCTTCATTAACAACTGGTTTTGCTTTTCAGCGAGAAGTAAAACAGAGATCAAATCCGAGAATTTAGTTAACTTCTGAGCTCTATATTATTACTGCAGGACAATATTAGAAGCAGAGAATGTCGAATAGGTCTTCTCCAGAAGATCATTTTCAGTCAAAGTTTCGTTGCAAAAGTTGAGAAGTGATCAGATTCAACAAACTTCAGAATTCTATTCATTCACAGACTTAAAGTTTTGGAAGCGCAAATGCTGCCAGTCCTGTCTTGCTTCAGGCAAGAATATGTTCTTTTGGTGATCAAAATGATCAGCCAAAACGACCCATAGTGCACGTGGATCCTCCTTAGCAAGATATTCGGTTTGTAGAGCGTCATGAATATGTCTTCGGATGAAGATCATAGCGGTGGCTTTTTCAGTTTCGCCAACAGGCTCGTCCATCGCTTCTTCAATGGCAGGACGCAAGTTCTTTGCAGTGAGGTGGAGCTTCACATCTTGGACCCACTTGAGGTAGTTCCTTCCATAGACCTCCAAAGCGGTGAAGTCGAGTTTGTTCAAATTCGACATGTTCCTATCACAAAATAGATGGACAATATGTGGTTAATGTAATGGAGAAAAATCAATCCATTCACATAGGAGTAGAACATACAGGTTCTAATAGACATGTATTGGTTTAATTTTGCATGAAAAAACTTCGGGTTTTCATGGGTGATGTTTTTAAATGAAAAACTTTAGGTTTTCAAACAAGGCATGTTTATAAGAAACTTCAGGTTTCAAAATAATTATGAACTTCAGGTTCATATATTCCTGCAGGTAAACACAAATATATATGCAAACAAATATGCAAAGAAAAAATAGAATTTGTAGGTCTATAATTATAATTGAATTAATTATTTGGATTTCAGGCCAAATTAAAGTGTGGGTGAAAAAATATAAAACTCATTGGGCCTAAAATAATTAGGCAAATAAACCTCGAGGCCCAAAAATGATTATAAGCCCACGGGGTGGCTTAATATAAAGGTGTGGTCCATGTAACCTAGGCCCAAAATTGGGCTAGGGTGTCTCGGGCGGGGCTGCAGGCCCACGGGAAGAGGAGAAAACAGGGAGGTTACGGAAGGCACACCCTAAAAAAAAACACGGGCCGCTTAAAAGCTGACAAAAAAATTTCATTTTTTTTTCTTTCTTCTTTGGGCCTGAGAGACTGTTTGGGCTAGGGAAACTCCAAAAACCCAATAGGGGAAATTGGAAGCAGGCTGAGAGAGGGAGCCCAAAGAGGGCTCGGGTTTTGGAACCAAAAACACCCCAACGTGTGCTGGGTGAGTTTCGCTGGAGAAGAACGCCGGACCTGTCGCTCATGGTGGCGGTCTGGGGTTCGTTAGGACTCAGGTTGAGTCATGGTGGTTGTTAACGACCATGGTGGTGAACGAAGATGATATAATCTCAACGTTATACAAACCAAACCCTGGAAAATTTGAATCGGATTTTCGACAGAATTTCGATAAGATTCAAGTGAATCTTGGTTCAATTTCCAACGTGGGACGACTTCTGGTTGTCGGTGAATTGAACCAAATGTTCAGGGCAGTGGCTTCAGGCCATGTCATGGTCGATGTGGACGAGGACACCATGAAAGGTGTCGAGTTTTCTGGGTTTGAACGGCTCGGAGCTTTTGGCTCCGTGGGTCTCGGCTTGGCGTGGGGAACCCATCTTCATGATGGTGGTCATAAGTTCGAAAGAACCTTAGGTTTCCCCCCATTTTTTTGTAATTTGTTTTCAATTCAATTCAATTATATGCATATTCAAAACAATAATATGTTAATTGAATTCAATTTGATGCAATTCATAACCAATATCAAATTCACATAATTCGACAATTATGATCATGAGGCATACATAATTTATGTAGAATCTAAAATTCGTAAAACGTAAAGTTGGGTCATACATCATGGTGAATGTTCATGCTATTAGGGCTGCAAAAATATCGAGATAAAAACCATTGTTTTGAAAGAACTTGATTGTGTTATGATATAGATGAACTAGTTTGATGCAGAAAAATTCTTTAACGTCAGATTCCTAAGCGCAACGGTAGGAGCGTGCTGATAACGTGTTATGGTCTATTTTATCTGACAATGAGAGAGAGGGCTGGCGACAAGGAGAAGAGAGAGAGATGTGTTTGTAGAATTGTAGGGGAATGTGTGTTGTTATCCCTCCTACATTGTGCCTTTATTTATAGTAGTAAAAGGAGTGAGATATTCCTTTTTCCCCAAAGAATACAAGATACAATAGGAAATGATAACTAGAATAAAATCTAATCTAAGATTCACACAATCACACTTAAACTAGTAATGTTTACAACATTATATTCATTTAATAGTATTATTTCACATATATTTTCACATCCATACAAAATACAAAGTTATCAAACCTAAAAGATATTTTCAACATCCGCTGCTATTCATATTTCACTCAATTCACTCCCACTTTTTCTTTCTTTTCTTCTTCCAGATTTCTCTCCTCTCTCACCGCCGACAACCCAAAACAACCATGGTATTTGCCGATCGCATCTCCCACTCTCCGCTCTCTCTAGAGCGCGACAACAACGAAATTTACCTCAACCCTAATTTTCAACCAGTCGTTCTCTCTATCTTTCTCTCTCTTCCCTGCACTCAACCCATCTCCTCCTCCTTAACCCTAGCTCCCTTACCCTTTCGATTGTAAAGCTTTCTCGAGTCCTCTTGATTTTTGTGAATATGTGATTAGTTATGGAAGACTACAGCAAACATGCAATTATGTGTAGTCTATTAACTATATATATATATATATATATATATATATATATATGCATGTATGTATGTATTTGGGTGCCCAGATTAATGGGCCCTTTTTATAAAAAAAAAAAACATATTACAACATGGACACTGATGTATAAAAATTATATAATATTTCAAAGGTGTAACTATTCATTGTGCCACCGTTATCTAATTGGTGGTGATTGTAGCAATAGAGACTTCTCTATAGGACATGGACGTCTATTTAGTGGCTGTTTGGTGGCAATTGGGGTTTGCCACCAATGTCAGTGCCCATTCTTTATAATAGACACCAATGAAAAGGGTGTTCTTTAGCCAAAATTCTAGTAGTGAAAATTGCGATAATTTGTTTGTAGAAAGGCGTCAAGGAGAATCACTCTCACTGGCACCAACCATTTGAGCATTTGACTTGTTCTCATTAGCAGTGGCGGACAAATGGTTGGAGCCAGTGGGGGGTATTTGCCTTTTATTTGTTTTTTGTTGAGGGCTATTAGAATTTCTATCCACTGGACTATATACATTAGTATTCTTGTCCAAGTAAAAAAATGTGAAATTAATCAGAGCTTACTATTTGAGGCACAAGGTTTTGGTAGAGACGTAGATGTAAGAAGAATGAAGTACAAAACAGTGATCCAAGTGAGAAGGATATCAATGACTAAAATAAAGTCACTTGTCAAGAGATTAAATAGGCTGTTATGAGAGTTAGAATATTGGTGGTTAGAGATATAGTTAGTTGGGATAAGGAGATAGTTAGTTGGGATAAGGAGATAGTTAGTTGATATAAGGAGGTAGTTAAAAGAAGATACTTGCTCTGCAAGCTTGATACACCTATATAGGTTGATCATTGTAAACATTACAAATTAACAAAGAAAACATTTCACTGATATACTTCTCTATCTCTCATCTCGATCTCTCTCTCCTAATTCTGCCATTGGAGCTATCTTAACATGGTATCATTGCTGGCCGATCCGGTGCTTCCGCTCAACATCTAAAGCATTTCTTTCTCTTATCTACCCTATAGTTTGCATCTCTGTGTGAATTTTGGCGTTGGAAAATATACCAATCGCTCAGAAAGTTGGTTTCTTCTCGACTGCTCATCAACTGTTTGATTAAACGCATCAGTGAAAGTGTTATTCAAGAATTTGCAAAAATGGTTATAGCTGCTCAGCTGCGGATTGTTCAATCCCCTGTCACCAATCTTCTCTCCACAATTTCCACTTTGGTTACAGTGAAACTGGATGACTCCAACTATCTTACTTGGAGTTTTCAGGTCCGATTGTTTCTGGAAAGTTATGGCATTATGGGGCTTGCTGATGGTTCAAGAAAGTGCCCATCAAGATTTGACAATGATTCGAATGCTGAAGGGGTCGAAAACGATGAGTACTTGGTCTGGAAGATGCACGATCGTGCGTTGATGTAGTTGCTCATTACCACACTGTCTATGACTGCCATGTCTTGCATAATTGGGAGTATTGGGAGTAAGAATTCTTATGAGATGTGGTTAAATCTCACCAAAAGATTTTCTGCGGTTACAAAAGCCACAATCTTTCAGATGAAGACAGAACTTCAAAATATCAAGTAAGGGGCAGAATCTATTTCTGTTTATCTTCAGAAAATCAAAGATGCGAGAGATCATCTTGCTACAGCTGGGGTAATTTTTGATGATGATGATATTATCATCCTTGTGTTGAAAGGTTTACCTGCAGATTTCAACACGTTTTGATGTGTGATCAGAAGAAGAGAGAATGACATATCTCTAAAAGATTTCCGGTCTCAACTGTTGCAGAAAAAGCTATCATTGAGCAATCTTTTGACAGTTCTTCTAGATTGTCTTTTGGTAATGCCATGGTTGCTGGTATTCAATCCGATAAAGGGAAAGCTCTTGTTCTCGATCAAGATCCACCAAGGTCGTCTTCTGATCAGTCATTCAAACCAAATGGAGGATCAAGTTCTGTTAATCACAGTCATGGAAATGGGTCTTATAACAATTTCAATGGTGGTTATCATAACTATGGAGGCTATAAAGGGAATAATTTCAGAGGCAAAGGTAGAGAGAGATTTCAATACAATACTGGTCCAAGATTTTCAAATGGTAATCCTAACATTCTTAGTACTCCCAAACCATACCAATCTCACTACCAGATCATCCATCTGACATTCTTACCTATCAAATATGCAATAAAAAGGGAAATGTTGCTGCAAACTGTTTTCAAAGACATATTACTCCAACCTCGAGTTCTTCTACTCAATGTCAAATCTGCTGGAAATATGGGCACACGGTAATTCAATGCTATCACATGGGTAATTTTACATATCAAGGGAGGCCTCCAACTACTCACCTCTCTGCTATGCATGCAAATCATCAACCATCAGCACCATCTGAATAGTTTTGGATTGCAGCCATTGATGCTACATCACACATGACATCTGAGTTGGCAAATTTGGATCTGTCTACTCCATATCAGGGCACAGACACCATTACCACTGCAAGTGGTGTAGGTTTGAGTATTTCCCATATTGGTACTTCTAAATTGGTAGTTCCACATCACTCTCACACACTTAGGAATGTATTACATGTTCCAAAACTTTCACAGCATCTGTTATCCATTTATCAACTTTGCAAAGACAATAGGTGCAGATTCATTTGTGATGATGTTTCTTTCTGGGTTCAGGACAAATCCACAGGGAAGATCCTACTCAATGGGCTGGTAGAGCTAGTTATTACCCTATACCATTCAACATTTCACAGAAGAAGTCATCTACCCTACCAGCATCACATTCATGTTTTCTTACAAAACTAGTTCAGTCAAGCATATGGCATAAAAGACTAGGACACACATCAAATGCAATCACTTCTGCAATTTTACATCAATCTTAAGTTTATGAATCAATATATCCATGTTCATCAATCTGTACACCATGTTTAGAGGGAAAATTTACCAAGTTACCATTTGCTTATCATGTAAACAAATCTGTAATACCATTAGAAAAAATACATAGTGATGTATGGGGACCTGCCCTCTTACTTTCATATGAAGGATTTCGGTATTATGTAACCTTCATAGATGATTGTACTCGATACACATGGATTTTTCCATTAAGAAATAAATCAGAAGTGTTTGCAACCTTTGTTCATTTTCATCCCTATCTGTGTACACAGTTTTCTGCTATAATTAAAGCCTTCCAATCTGATGGTGGTGGTGAATTTACAAGCACTAAGTTTCAACAATTTCTATCACATCATGGTATTTTACATCAAAAATCATGTCCATACACACCTGAACATAATGGATTGGTAGAAAGAAAACATAGACATCTTGTAGAAATAGCAATTACACTTCTTCAAACTGCAAAATTGTCAAATCAATTTTGGTTTCATGCCTGTGCTACTGCTTCTTATTTGATTAATAGGATGCCCTGTGCTTCTTTACATATACAGTCACCATTTCAAAAACTATATAGCACAGTTCCTGAAATTAAGCATCTCAGAGTCTTTACGTGTGCATGTTTTCCACTTTTAAAACCTTACAACACTTCTAAACTTTAGCCTAAAACTGCAACTTGTGTGTTTCTGGGGTATGCAGGTCAATATAAAGGGTTTATCTGTCTTAACATTGCAACTGGTAAAATTCATGTGTCTAGGCATGTATTATTTGATGAAACTAGCTTTCCATATTCCACTTCCAGTATGTTTCAATAATCAAAATTGGTTTCTGCATCATCTCCATTGAATGTATCACATACTCCAATTCATTCCTCATTTTTCACTCCAATCATTACATTAACCAATCAAGCATCTACACCTTCATCTCATTCATTGTCATCTCGAACTACAGACTCATTGACTATGCATTCATTTAATGCCTCAGATTCATTGTCTGCATCTAGAGCCTTAGATTCTTTGGAAACAATTGCATCTAGTGCTCCAGAGTTTGTTTCTTTCTCCATAAATAATATCAATACATCACATATATCTTGTGATCCTGCAATACATTAGTTGTCTCCAACCATCTCCACAACACAGCACCCTATCCCTGTGGATCCTGACTTTCTACAGGAGCAACTAAGTGTTGTTCTACCAATACCAATGAATATACATCATATGCAAACCCAATCTAAGAATGGGGTGTTCAAAAAGAGAGCTTTTACTGCTACTGTTGTTTCAGAACCTAAAACATTCAAAGCTGCATCTCAAGTTTCAGAATGGCAGTTTGCAATGAAAGAGGAAATAGTTGTTCTTCACTCTCAAAAGACTTGGTCTTTAGTTCCCTTACCACCTGATAAGAACTTAGTTGGATGCAAATGGATTTACAAAATAAAGAAAAATGCAGATGGGTCTGTGGCAAGGTACAAGGCAAGACATGTGGCACAAGGGTATAGCCAAGAAGAGAGTGTTGATTATCTGGAGACATTCAGTCCTGTTGTCAAACCTACAAATATAAGACTTATTTTTGCCTTGGCTGTTCAATTCCAGTGGTCTCTTAGGCAGCTAGATGTAAAAAATGCCTTTTTACATGACATACTTCAAGAGGAAGTCTATATGGCACAACCTCCAGGATTTGAGAGTGCAACACATCATTCGAACTATGTGTGCAAACTTCAGAAATCATTATATGGGTTAAACAGGCTCCCAGAGCCTGGAATGAGAGATTCACCATTTTCTTGCCGAGTTTGGGATTTCAAGTTTCTCAAGCTGATCATTCCTTGTTTGTGCAACAGTCTTCAAGAGAGACTGTGTTGTTGCTATTGTATGTGGATGATGTGATTCTCACAGGTAGTAGTTCACAATTGATCAACCAGGTTATACAAGCTTTCACTGAAGAGTTTGAAATGAAAGATTTGGGACAGTTGTAGTACTTTTTGGGATTGCAGATCAGTTATACAGCAGATGGCTTGTTTGTATCATAGAAAAAGTATATCAATGAGTTAGTCGATAAAGTGGATTTACAAGACTCTAAACCGTGTATCACACCATGTCTACCTTATCATAGGTTACTCAAGGATGATGGGCAGCCTTATCAAAGCCCTGAACAATATAGGAGTGTGGTTGGTGCACTTCAGTACCTTACTTTTACAAGACCTGACATAGCCTTTGCAATCAATCAAGCTTGTCAATTCATGCATAATCCTATGGTCTCTCATGTCATTGCAGTTAAGAGAATCATTTGATATCTCAAATGAACATCTACCCATGAGATTCATTTCAAACCAGCACCAATGCATTTGCAAGCATATAGTGATGCAGATTAGGCAGGTGCTCCAAATGATAGGAGGTCAACTTCAGGTTTTGTGGTATTTCTTGGATCAAATCCTATTTCTTCGGCATCTAAGAAACAACACACGATGTCTCGCTCATCCACAGAAGCTGAGTATCGAGCTTTAGCAATCACTGCTGCTGAACTTGCATGGATTCGACAGCTATTCTGTGATATGCATCTACCTTTACTTTCATCTCCAATGATATACTGTGATAATGTTTCAGCTATTGCACTGTCTACAAATCCTGTGTTTCATGCGAAGTCCAAGCACATTGAAATAGACTATCATTTTGTGTGTGAGAGAGTCACTCGAGGAGATCTTCAAGTTCAACATGTGTCTTCAACAGATCAGTCAGCTGACATACTTACAAAGGGCTTGTCTGCACCTTTGTTTCAACAGCATTGTGCCAATCTCATGCTCAGTGTCTTCGAGCATCAGATTGAGGGGGGATGTAAGAAGAATGAAGTACAAAACAGTGATCCAAGTGAGAAGGATATCAATGGCTAAAATAAAGCCACTTGTCAAGAGATTAAATAGGTTATTATGAGAGTTAGAATATTGGTGGTTAGAGATATAGTTAGTTGGGATAAGAAGATAGTTGATATAAGGAGGTAGTTAAAAGAAGATACTTGCTCTGCAAGCTTGATACACCTATATAGGTTGATCATTGTAAACATTACAAATTAACAAAGAAAGCATTTCACTGATATACTTCTCTCTCTCTCTCTCTCATCTTGATCTCTCTCTCCTAATTCTGCCATTGGAGCTATCTTAACAGTAGAGGCATACTAGTCAAATTTCGTGACCTTAGGGGATACAGAGTCAAACCCACCAATGGCGAATGGTACATTGTGGCCCAAAAGAGAAAAAGAAAGGGAACTTTAACGAAAAGCTCCCGGTACTGTTCATTTTAACGAAAAACCACATTTTTACACTAAAAAGTCAATCCTGGTACTATTCACTTTACCCTTTATTTTGTCATTTTCGTTAAAATTCAAAGTTTTCAAACCCTTTTCATTAGTTTTCCTTAAAAAAAAACCCTAGCGTTTTCTGTATAAATTAGTATATGTGTCTGAAGAAACTCCATCAGGTGCTGCTGACAGTGAAGGGTTTCCACATGGTTACAGTAGATTATTGTTGGTTAGAAACTTAAAGCAACCAACTTGAAACTACGTACGTACAATGGTCTTACCCTAAAGTCATTACGGACCTTAATTATTGGAGAACTGCCACGAAACAAGGAGACGTAGTCTATTACATACAGCTTCTTATCATGTTTGTTGATACACTACTGCGCCTTGAACCAGCTAATCATACGGTCCACAATGTACGTACAGAGACAAATGTGATAAGTGATAAGTGACGGATAGAGTTTGGACTTTGGAGGTTTGGAACTGATAACCTCATGTAATTATAGTCGGAGCTGTTTGATACCATCTTGGACAAAATCCCAAAAACTTGAAGCTATCAGCATCATCACTAAACCGGAAAATGTTCATCGAGTACCAGCAAACTGTCAGATCTTCAGTAACAAATACCAATACTACAAAAGCAATTTAATTACGGAAATCGGCCATTTCCAGCAATGATACCATGTTAAGATTGAAGAAATGAGAGAGAGAAGATTGAATTTCATTGACCAAGTTTTCTGAAAAGAATATCATGGAGTCGTTGATAGTGCTACAGTACTCAAAACTTAAACAATCTAACAGCCTTGCTTAACAAACTCTATGACTATGAGATTATGACTTGTCATAATCTCATCAATATTTTTTGTTATGAGGGTTAACAGATGAACGATTAATTAGGGATGGATTTTAGTTGGGAAGAAGAAAGGTGGGGATAAATTTCTTCTTGGTCTTGTTTTTTAATTTCTTTTTACTCTTATCACATTTTTACGGTGGGTAATGCTAGGGAAACTAAATTTATTGACAAAATTTTGTAAATTAAAGGACATGGAAATTGATGATTGGTTTATTACTTAACCGTTTATAAACGTGCTAATTCCTATTATTTGTAAATTTTGTCTTTAAATTTAGTTTTCCATAACATTACCCTTTTGGACTATATTTGCATCATCTCTTTTTTAAAAATAGGGTCCACCAACATAAATGGTACAAAAATTACTTCACTTTTCTATGGTTTTGTCTTAATTATAACCCCACAATATTAAAACAAAAAACAAAGGGAACTGTTATTAGCACTTCAAAAATCTCATTCTACATTCCTCACAAATGTATTTTTCTTTCTAATTATAAAAAGTGTGGAGTGCAAAATGAGATTTTTTGAGTGTCAATAACAATTCCCAAAACAAAAGAATATTATAAACCAAGAAGTAATGCTAGGAGAGGTAACTTATTTAAATTACATTGGTGTGCTATCTGATATTGTTTGGATCCGATTTTACACTATCGACCCGAGCAGTCAAAGCCGTAGAATGAGTAAAATTCTGAGCCGATTGGATTGAAAGAAAATTGAGATGGTTGTTTAATAATTTGTTTGGATATTATTATGGTTTTAATCATAATAATATATGAGGAATTATTGAAAATTATCTCTAAAAGCGCAGATGTTTTGGATTGGTTCTGTGCACGTGGTTTAAGTGTCGTGTGGTGATAAGGTTTCAGAAAAGGTTTGCATACAGAGCCACATGAAGAATGGGATAAAGGTAAAATTGTGAGATAGTGATGTGATGTGATTAAGATGATTATATCTAGGCAAAAGAGGTAGGCTAGGTTATGATGATGACACAAGAAACCTAGGTAGGTTAGGTCTTTGGTTGAATAGGCTTTTATTTAAAAATCACAGAGAGCCATATGGAAGATAGGCTTTAGCCTATGCCACAGATCAGTATTTTAGTTCTGCAAGTAAGAGTTGCAGTTGGACTCTACAACATTATCTGACTGTGCCAAGCAGAAGACAGAATGCTATAAATACAGAGGCGCTGTGCATAAAAAATGGACTCCAACTCAACACACAAATCTGTCATGCGCAAACCCTCGCTCTACGCGAAACCTCTCAACAACCTTGAGAACTCTATTCTTTTCCCCTTTCTCGCCAACACACCTTCAGTTTGGATAAACAGCACTGTGAAGGTAACCGACGACATCTTTAGTTTGGATAAACAGCACTGGAGCCGTAGAATCAGCCGATCAAGGAACATCTTTAGTTTGGATAAACAGTACTGCTTCTCGGCCGACTGATTACTTATCCAAGTCTCGGTCGACAAGGATTTTCGAGTCTTTATTGGCAAAGGTTATCTCATCAGCCTTCTCGGCGAAGTGAGGTGTTACCAGGTTACTACATTCGGCACATTAGAAGCCGAATTTAATATTGAACTTCGCAAAATTAGAAGCCTTGTCTTCAGGCTCTAAAACCCGAAGGCCGAGACGTGTTCCTTCCTCGACCGTAATCGTGAGATCAAGAAATCAGCCGCGCGCTCAACGCAACATCAGCATATTTTACTCCTCGGCCGAGCTTCGCCGACGAGTTGGCATGCCCCGCACACAACCGAATGATGTAGTTAGCTTATTAATTACTCGGTCTGCGGGCTACGTAGGCTTGGTAGTTTTTAGGATCAACAGATATGATAAGTAAAACATATGACTCATATCAAATGAGATAGAGTTATTAATCAACATGTATGCATAACTTGTCACAATTAAATATATGTGATACAAAAACGATGTATTCAAAACCTTTTGAAACCAATCTCTCACCATCAAATTTATCTTTTTCTTCATTATTTCTATGAGTCGGCCAAGCGTTGAAAAAGAGTAATTACACTTATCACATTTTTCATACCATATTTATAGTATCTCTTTAACAAAAGTAAAGTTCACCAACATATGTGAATCTCATCTTTATTAAAATGATGATATAAACGCGATAGAAGTATCATTTTTTTTTAGCGTAAATTACACTTTACCACCTCAAGTTTGGGGTCGTTTTCAATTCCTTACATCTTTAAAACATTTCACTTTCATACCTCAAGTACTATTTTATTTCAATATAATATATCCGTTACATTTTCTATCCATTAATCCGTTAAGAGCTGACTTGGTTGCCACATTCGTGCCACGTGGCTGCCAAATTTGTGCCACGTGGTAAATTTTTTTTTTTTTATGCATTACAAATATTATAATAATTTACCTTTAAAAAAAAAAAAACTTGAAACTCAGAAACCCATTCCCCGACCACCTCCCTCTCATCCACTCTCTTCACCTCCCCTCCGATCCTCTTCGGCGACACTGCTGCAAAAAGTTGTGGAAGAGCTCGTACTGGAGGTCGCTGTTGTCTAGAGAGATCGAGCCGTCGACAGAGGAAGATTTGGACAAGTTGAGGCTAGCGGAAAGGGTGAGCCGACGAGTTACGGGAGAGGTTTGGGTCGGTGAGCGCGGGATAAAATGGAAGGGATGCGAGTGAAGGCGGAGAGAGACTCGTCCAATTTTGGATGGGAGGGGACCTTTGTGTGTCTTCTGCAACTCTAGGGTGGGGTGGGGTGGGGGGTGGGGGGGTTACGGGGGAGGTCAGGGTAGGGTGGGGGGGTTGCAGGGGAGGTGGGTTGCAGAGGAGGTAGGGTGGGGTGGGATAGGGGGTTTGAGTTGCAGGGAAGGGGGAGGGGTCGGGGAAGATGAGTTTGTGTGTTTTTTTGTTTTTTTTGTTTTATATAATAATAATATAAATTATTATATTTTAAATGTATAAACAAATATTTTTTTGCCACTTGGCACAAATTTGACAACCACGTGGCACGAATGTGGCAGCCACGTTAGCTCTTAACGGATTAATGAATGAAAAATGTAACAGATGTATTATATTGAAATAAAATAGTACTCGAAGTATGAAAGTGAAATGTATTAAAAATATTGTAAAAAATTGAAATTGATTCCAAACCGGAGGAGGTAAAATGTTATTTACCCCCTTTTTTTAATTTGAAAAACTGATATAATGAATTTCTGTTTTCGAGCTTTTTTGGCGTTGAAAATGAAAGCTTTTTGACAGAAAAGAAAGCTTGATTTTTTTTTTTTTTTTTTTTTGTTGAGTACATCTATATTTTACATTGAGAGGAGAGAGTGTTTGGCTAAGCTATACAATAGATAACTTAATTTGATATCGAATTCACCTTCCACGAGATTCGAACCTAAAACCTCTTAAAAGGGAGCTTGTTAAATGTGGTTTGCAGACCTACACGTGAGCCGAGACAGAGAGGACGAAGTCACGGTTACTGTCGGGTATGGCAGTTGCCACGTTAGGGAGACGTGGTATTATATTTTGGTGTTAGTTAGCTGGTCCCGCCAGTGATTGACGGTTGACCGTTCCTCTGTACGGCAGCTTGGCCTACCAATCCCAACCGCTGCCGACAACATCTCTTTTTTTTTTTTGGTCGGACAACATGTCTTTAACCATATCTCTCCAAACTTATCAGAAATAGTTGTATAATAATCATATCTCTCCAACTAGTATCCCATTTGATTCTCGTATAAATTTGCATAACATTAATCTAGTAACATGTTGATATGCTAAAATTATCAATTTTTCTTGGTGAGCAGAAAAACACAACCAGCTACCTTTCTCAACGTTTTAAGATATTTCATCGAGCAAAAGATATTTATAAACAAAGTAATTGATAGCATTACTGGACACAAAAGCTTTGTGTTTGAATTCATATCCCTAATACCGTTTATAAATACAAAAAAATAGGTATTTTATTTAGTACCTTAACCTACTACATAAAAAAGATATTAGTAGACGAATGATATGTCAAATTTTTCTTTACTTGGGGCCAACCACGTACTTTTGTTTTATCTAATCGGTTCACTTAATTTATTTTAGTTCACAATTAAAGTAAGTTAAGAGTTCACTTTTAAAACTAATTAAAACTAGGTTGAGTAATCTAACTCCTTATAAGCCCATATAAAGTTTGTCGTTTGTTTATTTTTTTAATGTAAAAGGTATCTTTGATTCTCATTTTTTTTAGGTCTTCAATATTATATATGTTAAAAGGTGACAGAGTGGACTAAATTTTACAATGGGCTAATCATTTGAATCTTATTTGATACTACTATAAAATTGGATCCCATTTTTTTCATGATAACATTTTTAGACGTGAATCTTATGGATAATTTAAGCTTGACGAAGACTTCATCACATGTGGACAAACCTACTATGATATTGTGAAAAAAGTTGAGGCTTCATCCAAAAACTAATTGACGATGAGGGTTGTGAACCCGAAGAATCTTTAATCAATCACAAACATTGAATTAGTCAACATATTTGTTAGACGTTCAAGGTCGGAGTTTGTTAAGATAAATAGTTGTAAATTTGGATATGGTGTATCTCTTGTTTACATGTAGCTAAACCTAGTTGAATCAGAAAAGTTGATCCCTATCGTCAATTTTATTTTGAAGTTATATAAGTTGATACGAATATTTTCAGAGGCGAAAGCGTTAGTCGAGGTATTTTTGTCTCACAATATGAGGCGTAGCGTTGAGAGGCATAAACCATTCCATGCCTTGTCTTATTATAATAAAAATATGTATAATAAATATAATATAGGCAATCCATGAAATTGGTGTGAAATAACGGGATCAGTCGATGAAATCTATGAGAAATGGGGTGGTCTGCCGCTGAAGCAGAGAAACGGGTTCTGTTAGAAGTGAAGTATCGGGAATAAGGCAGGCTGTCTTTAGTCTTACTCTTTTCTGTTTTCAGTCTTATAAATTCATGCGTAGTTCTTCAACATGAGACTTTAATTACAACAATTAAGAAATAAGTGCTGAATTTTTGTTCTCTCAATCCTCCGATTATATTAAGGTGGTACTATCTACACACTGTTTTTTATCTTCCACACATCTCTCAATTTCGGTCATCTATTTAATAAATTGAAGAGAATTAAATGACATAAATTAACGAAGGAGTATGTAATAAGTAAAAAAAAAAGTGAGAATATCACAATCTTTATATTATCGTCATTGCATACGCATCTCATGACATATGCATGATCATCTAGTTAATAATATAAGGATAAAATGAGTATGGTTTGATACTTTTTTTTTTTTTTTTTTTACAAAAATGGATAAACATTAATTTTTAGCTAAAGGTGTTGTTTAATCTAGAAGATATCATACATCATATTCATGTATAAAAAAGGACGTGCATTTTGGTCAAGCACAAGCAGCGGACTGACACTTTACCGAGGTCGATTCTATAACGAAGAAAATTCTACGTGTACCAAAAACACTTGGTATATAACATATTATTTTATATGCTATAATATGAGTTGACAATGTAATTAATATATATGATTTTTAAAGTATATTAAATATTAATAACAGGGTAATGCTAAAGTATATACAATTTGGTCATCGGAAGTAGAATTGAAGATGAAAAACTAAAAGGTAATTAAACTCGTCCTACGTTCATCATCTTACCTTAAGTTTTTGATTATTTACAATTATGTGATTTTTTTTCACACTCACAATTGTTATGGCTGAGAAAAAAATAAAATGATTGGAAATTTTATTTGAACCCATATAATCTTTCTTTACACCTAATTTATTTTCTACATCCATATTTTTTAATTAAACTACCAATATCTTTTTAAATCCAAATTTACTACCTAAACTACCCTCACAAACTCAATTCAATATGTAAATTTATCTTTACACCCATACTACTAACTTGTTGAATTTGTCTTCTTTCTTGTTGAATTTGCGATAACTTTTTCTCTTGTAGAATAACCAAATCAATATGATTTAGATTCTGATTTATGTATCCCTAATTTTGGTTTTTACTGAGTTTGATTTCAAGATTCTTAAATGTCAGAGAGGCTACTTGTAGTTTCTTTTATCTTGTTATATTTTGCATTTGTTAGAAAATCATCAGTTGCTATTTTGTTTGACAGGTTTATATATACATGTTTAGGTATGGTTGATGTCTGCCTCAGCACCCTTTGCGGTCATATTGTTGCCAATTCCATCAGCAATTTTACTCTCTTCATTGTATCCCTTCTGGTGATTACAGCTTTTCTATTGACATTCGGCTTTAAATCTATGTTACAATGTTTGAAAAAAACTTAGCCGGTGATTTTCACACTCGATTGAATCTCTTGCACTCCTCCTTTTGAGTGCAAAACACTTAAAGATAAGTGTCAAAATTGCTATCCAAAAGTTTATGTTTTTTTCCTTTAACTTGTTACCACTTTTTAGCAATAACCCATAATTTTTCACACCTATGCTCTTTGCCATTTGAATTTAGTTTTATGAATATTTACATAAATATCATTACTCTGGTTTTGTGCTTGACCAATTTTCACTAGTACATAATCTCCACTTCAAGCAAAGTGGACCGCACCACCAACGGGGAGGCCCAAGATGAATATTGACGGTTCTTGGAATGTAGAAAAGAAGTTGACCGGTTTTGGTATTATTATTCGTGGGGACACTGGCAATTTTGTGGCAGCAAGAAGTAGGTGCTTTGTGGATGTGTTTTCTCCACTCCAAGCGAAAGCAATGGCGGTTAGAGAAGGCTTGAGATGGGCCGCGAATAGGGGTTTTCAAAACTTAACAATTGTCAGAGTGATTCGTTGTAGATTGTGGAAGCCTTTAAGGTGTCGTCTATTAATTTATCCCCAGTTGGACGGATTATAGAAGATATCAAAGCGTTAATTCCATCAATCACTGAGATTATTTTTACCCATACCTGCTGCCAAGCCAACTCTATTGCCCATAGGCTAGCACTTTTTGGTCTCTCCTTGAGTCAGGAGTGTGAATGGGATGTTTCTCCTCCTTTATTCATTTCTGATTTACTCTTGGAAGAATGTGTGTTGCCCTGATATAGCTTATTGTATCTCAAACTATGTAATGAAGTTCCACAATCAACGAATCTACTATCGTTTCCTTTCAAAAAAAAAAAAGAAGAAAAAAACTAGTACATAATCTCCATCTTCTGTCTTCTTTGCCTTGACGTTGGAGTGATTGCCTCAGTTTTCTATAGGATGGACTGGGAAGTGGTATATGCCTTCATGGACTTGTGATTTTTATGTGAGGCATTCAGTCACAAATCTAATTTCTTTGTCTCTTTCTAAGTTTCGTAGAAGAAAGATTGGTGATAGTAAGAGTTCGATTATTGGGTGTGGATTATTGATAAAATTTAGTTTTATTGTTAATAACATCTTGTACTTTATAGTAATTATGTAATAGGTTTAAAAGGACGTCTCATATTTAAAATTGAAAACTTCATTTTAATCCTTGACAAATATGACTTTTAGATTAAAACTATGAGTAAGATCAAAATCTAATTTTAGTCCATTAATACATTAATAACCTCATTTTTTTTAATTATTTCTCTTTTTCTTCCTAATTTTTAATGTATTAATTTTATTTCATTATAATTATAATTTTCATTTCATTTATCGTAATATATTTTGTTGTAAACATTTAGATAAACTAATTTTTGTTATACAATATATTTTGATGTACTTTGTCTTCTTCATTTAGGTACATTAAATTCATTATAATAGATTTAGGTGCATACATTTAGGTACACACATTTAGGTACATACATTTTGATACAAACATTTAGGTACATTAATTCAATATAATATATTTCGGTGCATACATTTTTGTATACACATTTAGGTACATTAATTTAATATAATACATTTCGGTGCGTATATTTCGGTACATACATTTTGAGTACTAACATTTAAATACATTAGTTCAATATAATACATTTCAGTACACACATTTTGTGACACACCCCGTCCCGAAGGAGGGCATACTGGCCGTCACGTGAGAGTGACGTAACTATTTACACAGTTCGGAAGCATCAATATAAATCAGGTGAAATAATAAATCAACCGGAGACGTGACGACCAGCATGCCCTCCTTCGGGACGGGATGTGTCATTTCGGTACACACATTTAGGTACATTAATTGAGTCTTTCAAGTTTGAAGAATGTTAAATAAAATTAATAAATTAAAAAACTCTTTTTTGGTCAAAAAAATAAATTAAATTTTATATATTAATAAATTTAAATATTTAATGGGAGACATTAAATATAATGCACATTAATTATTTTGAATTAAGGACAAATCAAGGGATTATAATTAATATGTAATCTAACACAAGGTTTATTTTAAATTTCAATGTTCTTGAAGGATTAAAGTTAAAAAAAACCCCTTTAAAATTTAAGTTAGGTGTAGAAAGATGTTATATGGTTTCAAATAATTCCTAGGAACAATTTAATATGTAACCCTCTAGCAAAAAAAAACTTGGTATATATGTCCCAGAAAACTGATTCCGATCAACTTCACCACATGATCAGCTGCTTCTTTTGACTTGTCCTATTTGGCGACCATTCATGTCGTTGTGCACTGAGACACAGTGCACAGATGGAGTCTGCCCTTAATCCAAGCGTCGAAGAACCCCAATTTGTCCAGCATGATTAATGATTTACGTTAGGAATGCACTTGCAAGTTTGTCAATGCATATATATAGGCTGAAATTAAACAAAAAGGACAATTCGTTCTTTGATTGCCATCTAACTGAATTTGAACATTTCGTTTAGTTATTGTCACGGTCGAGAAATATTTTGAAAGTGTTCGTTTATGTATGCTATCCAAGGCAAACATTTTATACCCTGATTCAAGTAGTGAAGTTTCTACTTTACAGTTTAGAATGAAATGATATAGAATTTTAATCACATGAATAAGTTGCGACCATTGGCCTTAGAGCAAGTCCACCGGAATTGGATTGCCTGGCACCCAGCACCCAAAACAGGTCGTCCCCAGCCAAATCACTCCACCGCAGCCTAATAGGCTGGCACCCAGCCCAAGCCAGACAAGGGACTGGCCTAGAATCGACAGACCCAACGGCCGGGCCATCTGACGCCAGGCTTGTGTCAGCCTGACGTCAAAGCCCACTGTGACCGCAACTAAATCGTTCGAGTGCGATAGACGGAGGAGAAGAGGTCGTGGGCACTGGCGGAGATGAGGCGCTGAGCCGGATTGACGGGCTTCGAGAGCCAGCCATTGTTTTGACGACTCCAGGGTTTCGTAAAGTCATTGGTGGCCAATCGTACGGTGTCGCTTGGGTGGTCCGTCGAAACGCCGACTTCCGGAACTTTCCACCCGCACCCAATCCTCGGTATGCCTGCTTCTGCTTCTCTTCCCGCGCGGCTGACACCATGAGAGAGAGGAGAGAGAAAGAGCGCTAGGGTTCAAAATTTTGTTTGGGGGGGGGGGGGGGGTTAGAGTGATAAGGGACGGAGATGCATTTGGGGGGTCAGAAATTAAAAATTTTGTGGGGGTCAGAAATTAAAAATAAAATTATTACTTTTTTATTATTTTATAATAAAAATAATATTTTAATAAAATTGACTATGCTATTTTTTGTTAGGAATAGAGATGCATTTGGTCTATTACTGTTTATTGGGGTCTATCACTATTCACTGAGTGGATTAAATAGGCTGAATGCTGGCGCATTTTTTTAGAGGTGACCTTGCTCTTAGGACGTGACTGATTTTAACCTATGTCTTTAGTCTCTTACAATGTTTGATTTTCCAGCTCACAACATCGAATACTGTAGGAAAAAAAAGATGGCGGGTCAATTATTTATCCCATAAAAAAGAATCAACGAGTGAAGCGAGATAAAACATAATTAGAATATGATCTTATTCATATATACAACACATACTCTCACATATATTACGTTGTTGTTGAATTGTCAATCAAAATCATTAAACAAACGCTAATGAATAGTTTTACAATATGACATGAATCTTTTCAGAGAAGTAGCTGACCAAGTCACCCAGTGGCCCTAGAAATAAGTCAATGAGTAGGGAGACGAAGATTAACTGATTAAGCTAATTAAGCTAGCCTTTTGGAGGAGAGCAGTTAGCTTTGACTATAGAGCAATATTTTGAACTCAGATTGCGATCGGGCAAGCCACCTCGTTGATGCATGTCAATTCTATCAATGATCCGAATGAACTATTTCACCAGTCATTATATAATTTGTATCTTACAGAATATTCTTTTGGGGGTCAAGGATTTAAAAAATGAATTCATATCGATGGATCCAGATTTCTTGTATTTACGTACGTAGCTGTTTTCTTGTCTCTTGTTTTGGTTTAGATCATGAAAAACAAGATAACAAGATAAAAGCATCCATGTATAAAAGAATTAACATATACATTAACTATGTCATGAGGGCATTAGCAAAATTTTTGGATCCTGCTGCCTGCAGGAACACAAACCAAGTGTACCCATAAGCAAAAGATGGATATTAAACTGATTTAATTTTCTTCTTGATGCATAATCTTACCAAGAAGATCTAAACGGGTCCCCGTGCATAACCATGGTCCTATACATATAATATAAAAACAACTTACATAGTACGCATTATGTCTTGTGTCAATAAAGTAGATATGTGGACAGAAGTATATACAAATACATTTATTTCATTGACACGAAATACCATGCATATCAAGTCTTTAATATAATATATAGGGTGAATTGTTAATTTAGTCATTGAATTATCACCTCAGTGAAAATTAGGTCCCTAAACTCTTTTTTTTTTCTTCAGAAAAATTAGTTCTTGAATTATAAAAATCTGCCAATTACATCACTAATATTATATTTGAAGCTATTATATTCGAAGCTACTATATTCAATTTTCCGTCAATTTAAGTCATGTTACTTGCATATGATACACATTAGAGGATAGATTGGTAGTTTTCCATAAAGAAATAGTGTATGGAGTTAACTTTGGAGGGTAAATTGGTAGTTTTACATAAGAAATCATTTAAGTTAACTTTGGAGAATTAGATGTTAGATTCGCAACCTATATGAAATGTGAAGGGCTTATAGGCAAGAAAATGATGGTATTACACTCTAAAGTGTGTCAAGTGACTTAAGTTGAAGAAAAATTGGATAAAATAGCTTTGAATATAATAGTAGGGATGAAATTAGCAATTTTAAATGAATTTAGAGACTTATTTTACCGAAAAATAAATTTAGGGACCTAATTTTCACTGAGATAATAGTTCAGGGACTAAATCGGTACTTCACCCTATAATATAGATAAAATAAAACATTGGAAGCACTAGAACATACTGGCTCTACTTATATACGTGGAGATCTCCAAAAGCAAAACAATTCGCAATCAAGTCAAAATTTAAAACTTAAAATTAAATATAAATAGTTCTAACGAAAACTGACCGCACGATGTACGATAAACGATCACGATCGCGGAATCCCTAGAAAAAGAATCCGATGCCAAAAATGTAAACACACACATATATATATATATATATATTATCGTGCTTCTTTTCTGTATACAATGTTGAATAATTTTATAGTGATAATATATATCAAAATAAAAATTAGTCATATCTTCTAGCTAGTCTTTTTTTCTTTCTTTCTTTGTTTCTTCGAGAGGGTGGATGTGCTTTGTCAGAGACAACGCAGATTAAGGATCATTCTACGCTGCTTAATTGCATGCGCGTGCTTTGATCAACAAAACTATGGACATATATAATTAATCAATGCTGTGCTTTGACTCCTCTTGATCAAGTGAGTTTCATCAGTCTCACCACGTTTAAGGAATCTAACCTAACGTTTATGTAAAATTAATTAATCAGATAGAGAAAAAAATGTGCAGATCAAATTCATTAACGACTCATCAACAATGACTATATCCATAATATCAAAAACGACATATCTGCATTTTAAAAGCAATCAATTTTGAAACTATAGAGAAAACAATTATATTATACTAGTACATATATTATATTCAAGACCAAGTGATAGAGGGAATTGGACTTTGCAACAACCGCGTACCTAACCCTATCTCTGGGTTGAAGATGCCTTCTGTAGGCAAAGCCATGTGGGTAGTGATATTTGATACCCCATGTACCTTGTTTCTAGTTATTTTCCTGTCTCAGAATTCACAAGTGTATGTGAATGATCAATATCCGCTGCTATCCTCTTTCACTTCTCATCAAACACCACAAAATAAGTTGGAAAAGAAACACAGATATAGCCTGAACACCGAATGTTTGTTGTAGTTTTATGTTGAAACCAAATTAACTGCTAGGTTGAAAAGGACCATTGGAAATATGCTGCAACCTATTTAGGTAAACTATGCACAGAAATACATATTTGTGGTTTATTATTGTCCATCAAATTAATGATTCAAATCCAATTTTTTTCATGTATTTTTTAACCTTTTTCTTGTATTATGAGGAATTAGATTTATGTTCGTCCTGTCTAGGTGTACTCTTTTTTCGATATCAATAAATTCTCCTTGTACCGTAGATGTTTTCTAAAAAAAAAATCAGATTACATATGTTACGCATGATAAAAGCCAAACTAGACGAATAACTACGTATTCAACTAGGAAATCCTTGAATCCACATGGGAAAGAACACTTTAAATGAGACAAATTAGATATATTGTTGATTGATAGATGAGAAATGAGAAACTGAGAGTACAAGCTACCCTAATGTAGCCAGATGATACATGCGTATGCTACATACATTGATCCTAGATATATAAATGCATGTACTGAGAGATACAATGCATGTACTTTATTTAACACGAATGATGAACCTAAGCTGAAACTCTAAGATTTCATAGATTGGTCAAGGGTCCATCATTAATCATATCCGTATTGCACACAATTTAAACACCTCTAGGTGCAATTAGAAATCAAATCATTTAATTTAAGTTGTAATAATTTACTCACCACGCCTTCTCATATGAGATCACTATTTAGTGGGCCACACATACAACCAATTCTGCACATGCAACCAATTCTACGTTGGTCATTTAAGTTTAAGGTAAAACTAATTGCTTTGACACCATGTTAAGATTCAAAGAGACGGGCCAAATTGTCCAACATAAATATTGTCTCCAACTTAACTATCTACTCGTTCAACATGAATATATATGATTTTATCTTAAAATACCTCGCTGTAATAATGAAATCGTTTGTTAATACATCGTAATTTATTTTGTCAAACCCTCGATGTAGAATTTCTTAACCTTCATGAAGTTGCAGAATTGAAGAACACGGAGAAGCGTAAAGGAGAAGAAAAGATGTATTTCTGATATCTCAAAACATTTATTACAATCCAATCTTATCTAATACAAGGAAATAATACTCTATATAGTCGGTTCAACATACAATGGCTTATATCCTAAGCTAGTGATGATGTGGCAGTTTTAAAGACCTAGCGTATATCCAATACACCTGGAATATATATTCAATACTCCCCCTCAATCTTAGCTGGGATAGGCCAGCTTAAGATTGAAACAATGGTGAAGAAAATCAGGACCATGAAGACCTTTTGTGAGAACATCAGCAACCTGGTCTTTTGTTGAAACATATTGAATCACCAAGTCTCCCTTCTGTACCCTATCTCTAACAAAATGGAAGTCAGTTTCCAAATGTTTGATCCGAGAATGCTGAACTGGATTCAAGCTAAGTGTTATGGCTGATTGATTATCACAATGAATTAAGGGAGGTGAAGACAATAACTGATGGACATCTCGAAGAATCAACCTGATCCATGCTATATTAGCAGCGGTATATGCAAGAGCCCTATACTCTGCCTCAGTAGAACTCCTTGAAACTGAAGCTTACTTCTTTGATTGCCAAGATATAGGATTGTCCCCCAAATAAACAACATATCCTGTGATAGACCTTCTAGTGTTGAGATCGGCAGCCCAGTCTGAGTCACTGAATGCAGACAATGCCATGGAAGTTCTTGATGTATATGTAATACCACAACTGAGAGTCCCTTGTAGAAATTGTAGTATACGTTTAACCATACCAAAATGAACATCTGTTGGTGAATTCATGTATTGACAAACAGTGTTAGCAGCAAATGCAATATTTGGCCTAGTGAAGGTTAGATATTGCAATGCTCCAACCAAACTTCTATAGTGTGTTGGATTAGGAAGAAGACTACCCTCAGTGGTAAGAACTTGATTGTGAGGTTTGCAAGGTGTTGAACAAGGTTTGCAGTCATCCATCCCAGCTTTATGTATAAGATCCTTAACATACTTAGCTTGATTAACAAATATATCACCATTGGACTTATATTCCACTTGAAGCCCCCAAAAATAGGCCAATTTACCCATGTCTTTGAGATAAAAAACTGCACCTAAAGTGTCTATCACAGATTGAACCAGTGTAGAATTAGATTCTGTGATGATTATATCATCAACATATAACAAAAGAATGACCACATAATCACCACTATTCTTTACAAATAAACTGGAATCTAAAAGTGATGCTTAAAACCCCACTGTTTGCAAGTAACTGGTGAATTTATCATTCCAAGCCCGAGGGGCTTGTTTAAGCCCATATAAAGACTTGACTAACTTGCAAACATGTGTAGGGTAATCAGGATGCACAAAACCCCGAGGTTGTTTCATATAAACCTCCTCTTGCAAGTCACCGTGAAGAAATGCATTTTTGACATATAGCTGCCTAAGATCCCACTTATGTGTTGCAGCTAAAGCTAAGATCAGTCACACAGTGGTGTGTCTAACCACTGAACTAAAAGTCTCTGTGTAGTCCAAACCTTTCTGTGGACTAAAGCCCTGAGCAACAAGCCTAGCCTTGTATCTGGATATTGTACCATCAAAATTCCTTTTAATTTTATAGACCCACTTACTGCCTATAACATTTTTACCAGAAGAGGAAGGAACAAGAACCCAAGTACCTTGAGTTTGTAGTGCATCAAATTCTTCTTGCATGGCAACCCAATCTTATCTAATACAAGGAAATAATACTCTATATAGTCGGTTCAACATACAATGGCTTATATCCTAAGCTAGTAATTATGTGGCAGTTTTAAAGACCTAGCATATATCCAATACACCTGGAATATATATCCAATAGAATTTCTAACAAAAACGATGAACCTTGACTACAAATAATATAGATGCATTAACCATGAGTAGATGGAATGCATTAACCAGTGATGAATTCCCTTTTACGGTTGTATTTATTATATGAACACAATTCTAATCTTGAGTCGAATTCATTTCCTAAATTTTCTTCGTAAAAAAGGACCTCCTTCTTGTCCTACATCAACATGTGAATTACATACCCTTTTTGTTTGTTTGTTATGCTAGAAGCATTGTTCTTTGAAGAAAAAGCTCACATGATTTTGTTTTTTTCCTTGTAATATAAGTAGTAAAATTTCACATGATGGCAGACAACTTGTTTCAGAATAAAGTTTAGTAAAATGTTCGATAAACAAAGATATAAAATATATATATATATATATATATATATATATATATATATATATTATAAATTGTTATAGTGAGAACTAACTTGTTTGGTTCATGATATGATGCATAATAGGAAATTTAAGAATCAAAAGTACGTGGAAGCGGAAAAATGATGATGCAGGCCAAGAATGATATATGCCTTCACATTTTCAAATCGATCGAGTAGTTGGGGAATCATGAAACCCTAATTTTAATTGTGATTGTGAAACCAAAACAAAAGTGATATGATTCTTGTAAAACATAGAGGAACACATGAGAGAAAGAGAGATCACCTAACAGAAATTCCAAAAGGCAGGTATGAATGATGGTGATAGAGTACTACTGCTTACATAACTATGTATATATTTAGCTCCACGTGAAGGGCCATGTGAGTGTCATATCTGCTGCCTCGTCGAATGGGTAATATGCCGACAATGTATGTCTCATTGATTCACCAAAGCCCTCGGATTCAATAATACTAGCTGGTCGTTTCATCGATATTGATCCTACATATTATGAGAGGAGTTATATATATAATATTATCGGTCTATCTATAAACAAATTCAATGCATATTTAAAGTAGTTTTAAGATTTTTGTAATTAAATGACGTATTAACAGAATCCATCACTTGGACGCTTGAATAGGCGTTAGCAATTGCCTATTATTCAGCAGTCGTTAAATTTCACCTAACTACAACAATGTTTACAGGATCTTTAACTAAATACTAGATGCTCAATGATGTCTATTTCGAGCGTCTAAGTGCCTATTGGCGTAATAACATAACTGAAAATTTACTGAATTCTGAATTTTTTTTTCATGGAATTGTGATTATATACATGAACTTTATAAACACACATAAAAGAAATGTGATTAGGTAAAACAGAAGCAAGAACCTAACCGACAATGATCTTTTACAAAATAATAAAAACAGATCTGATGTATGATAGTTGGGGCCTCTCCTCTCTCCAACATGGTTTGATTCAGTGAAATACCGTGTGCGTAGGGGGTGTGAGAGACATTTGAGAGAGAGGAGTCAAATCTCAAAGACACCAACAAATAAAGGAAGGCAGTTGCATGTGATGGTTGATGCGGAAGCTACGGTAGTTATGGAATAAAGCGCCAGAACATGTCATGATAAAAGCAAACGCAATGCCTTCCCGCCAACTGAATCGGAACTTGCATTTTTAAGGATGCTTGATATAAGCACGAAACTTTGAAACTTTGTCCATCTCACGCGTGATTGATGGCTAATTATCATTTTTCTGCAAGTCATACTGCTCAACTCATTATCTGTTAGCTTAAATTTTTCGAGATTATCGACTCTTCTATACATTTTTGTTAGTTTGTCAAACTAAGTGACACTATCAATTCAATCGTTTAACAACCCAACGTGTTTGATTGTCTAATTGATTTAGTATTGTTGCGTAAACCATCAAGTTACTAACTTATAAAATAAGTTAAAAGGTAACTGATCATACAAAAGATTTGAATCAATTGTTCTTTGATCTTAGGGGAGGTCTAATAAGGAGCTGAATAGCATTCAGCATGCTTAAGTACTGGACCACAATACCATTAAAAGTTCTTACCAGATAGGTCCTCCTTGCTTCCATCTGGCTCTGTGTTGGGTGCATGAAATACGCATATGTGAACTGAACGAAATATTAAGGTAGTTGCAAAAAAACTATAAAGTTGGCAGTAAGGTTAGGTGATTTTTTCAATGTTTATATAATTATTGGGGTCGAATAGAAATAGAAGGGGGAAGAATGGAAATCCCCTTTGCGCCTATTGAATCAAAACCCCTTCACATGTAAAGAGGGACAGATGAGTGTGTTAAACTACAAATATATGGAGAGAAAGAGATAGAGAGAGAGATTCGAGAGTTTCTAGATAGAGAAGTAGAGATCTGTAATATTCTGTATGTCAATTTCCTTAACAGTGAAGCAAGTACATATTTCATTATTTATACACATCTCACCCTCTTTAACCATCTAACAACCTAACTAGCTTTCTAATCTGCATACAAATGGCA
Source organism: Heteromeles arbutifolia (assembly GCA_024362995.1). Taxonomy (NCBI): domain Eukaryota; kingdom Viridiplantae; phylum Streptophyta; class Magnoliopsida; order Rosales; family Rosaceae; genus Heteromeles; species Heteromeles arbutifolia. Next base: position 8,748,303 of record JANCRC010000002.1, on the reverse strand, counting down.
GAATCCTAGCCATAGAATATATCTCTAACATCCCCCCACAATATCATGTTTGGATGGTCCTAACATGAGATTGATACAATGAATACGAAACAATGAAGCACTGAGTCCTTTGGTTAAAATGTCAGCAAATTGCTCCTTGGATGATACAAACTGCACCAGAAGCTTGTTTTTGGCTACTCTCCTCCGAACAAAGTGCACATCGATCTCAATGTGTTTTGTGCGTTGATGTTGCACTGGATTGAATGACAATGCGAATGCGATAGCAGAAAGATTATCACAGAAGAGCACAGGAGTTGCATGTATGGGAACATGCAGAAAAGTAAGAATCTGTTGAATCCAATCAAGTTCAGCTGGAGTGGAAGATAGAGCACGGTACTCGGCCTCAGTGGATGAGCGAGATACAGTTTGCTGCTTTTTAGATGACCACGAAATAGGATTATTTCCTAAGAACACAGCCATGCCTGTTGTAGAATGTCTGTCATTGGGGTCACCCGCCCAATCCGCATCACTAAAAGCATGTAGTGTTAAATCTCCTTTGGTATAGGAAATGCCAAAATCCATAGTACCTTTCAAATACCTCAATATTCTTTTGACTGCAGTGAAATGAGAAATCATTGGTTTTTGCATGAACTGACATACTTGGTGCACAGAGAAAGCAATATCGAGTCTGGTGAATGTGAGATATTGGAGTGCACAACTTGGAGAAGACGAAGTCGCAACCAGAACCACAATGGCAGAACCTCAGGGAGCAAGAAAACCCTAGATTTCAGAGCAGACGAAGTGAATTCGATCAAAAAACCACCAAGAAGTACCAAGAAGATCGAAGAAGACGAAGAATCAGAGCTGCGGAAGACTCGGATCGAAGGTCAAGCGTGAGCTTTCATGGCTATTGATACCATGTTAAACTACAGATATATGGAGAGAAAGAGATCTATAATATTCTGTATGTCAATTTCCTTAACAGTGAAGCAAGTACATATCTCAGTATTTATACACATCTCACCCTCCTTAACCATCTAACAACCTAACTAACTTTCTAATCTGCATAAAAGTGGCAGAATCCTAGCCATATAATATATCTCTAACAGAGTGCAGCAAATGAAAAAACCTTATCCGAAATGCATACCTACATCAATCAACTTGGGGGTGACCCTTACGCTTAGTGAGTAAGTAGTCTTAGGTCCAATGGGGGTGAAAACATGCAGCATCCTTACAATTAATCCACATGCCGTTTTTGTATTAGGGAGTGATTACTGCAGACGTTTTTCATTTTTTGCATCCTGTCTTAATTTTGGCCCTTGTTTCTCTTTTGATTATTCAACACAATAGCTAGAAAGAAAAACGATGTGCATAAGATGAACAATATGGGTCTGTAGAAATTATTTCTTTTTGTATATGGTTTATTTTGATCATTAATCAATTGTTCTTACATATTGGTGTTGGTTAAAGATTGTGGTAATCATTTCAAATCTTCATTCTAATAGTTTAAATTAGATTAAAATATCGCTTAAATTAAAAATTATCACTTTTTTTTTATCTCCTTTTTAGTAATGATTTTTTTGTTTTATTCTATCATCATCTTTTACAGTTGAAATCCAAGGTAGGTGGTGGTATGCTGCATCCTCCAACCTAGGCTTGCTGCTTTCATGCTTGATGACCTAATGGGATTCTTGACCACTGCAACTTTTGATTGTTTCCAAGATTGAGGTTTAACAACAAGAAAGCACAACAATCTTTACTTCTTTTCAGGAATAATTAAACATTTATATGATTCGAAAAATTTGACAACCTTTTTATGTCTTTCAAAAGGTTCATTCGATTCCCACATTTTGCAACCTCTCCCACCACCTGCTTTTGCCGGGCTGGATCCATTGGTGGGCTGAAACCCGATACCTGTTATCATAGTTATGAGAAAGGCATGTTCTTTTGGGCCTTTCTTTATATTCTTAATTTTACTTCATTTTGGCAGAATAACACATTACACAAAAACTAACTCTTAGTCTAGCGGTAATTCTTTTCTCATTCAAGAAATTTCGGTCAAACTGTGAATGTATCAAGTAGCTCTTTTTCTATTGCTAATTCTCTTCTCGATGTTTGAAGGATTCTCAGTTTTAATCCTATGTCCCTCATTAGTAAAAAGAGAGAAAACAGAGAGAAAAAAAAAAGTTGTGATTGTTGAAACCAAAAACCCAAATCAATTTAGAAATGGATCTAACCCTACTTTCAAGGCCCCTTGATAAATTCTGAATGCACATCTGCATCCATAAAAGCAAAGCACAAATAAAAATACGGGCTTTGCCTCCAAATGTATCAAATAAAACCTAGGGTTTCTGTGGCAGGAGTTGAAACCAGAAGCAAAACCATTTGGTTGACACATTTGTACAAGCAAGGTTCTTCCTTCTATACTGTTCCAGAAAATAAAAAAAAAAAGGTTCACAACTTAAATCGTTTTACAATCACAGCGTACACAAAGGCCAAAATTGAGCTGGGTTTGTTCCCGGATAAAATGACAAAAGCACGAGCATTTCTTCGTTCTATTGAGGATCCCACAGAAGATTAAACAAGTTAAATCCTCTGAGCAACCTTGATCTATCTTCTAGACTATATAACTTAAATTAATAGGGTAGAGGTTTTGAAATTGAATTTTTTTCGACATTGAGAAGAGTAATATCACTAGACGATTAACTAGTTGGGGAAAATTCCCTCTTTACTTCATTTTAAGATCTATTACTGAAGCAACAACTTCATTGATAAATACATGTTGAAATGTTACAAGTTTACGTAAAATATAATGTAAAACTATTTTGTTCAAGTAAATGTTTGAATTTTAAATATTTGATTATTTGATCTATCAAACGTTCAAATTTAGTAGAAATTATAGTGAATTTATAACAGGATTAGTAAATGAAATTCTCTCATTAACTCATTCCCTAGTTATGATAACCATGAATCTACCTAATGTTTTCTATGACATTCTCCTTAATGAGGCTGCCAATGAAACAATATGTTTGACAAAATGTCTCAAAGACCTCAGAAGCCAAGAGCAACTACACAAAGTGGCATAACGAGAAGAAGAGAGGGTGCAAATTTGGAATATAGGAAAGAGCTAGGGCTAGGGTACCGAAGTTAATAATAATAAAATTCCAAATTGGAACCATCCGGGATCCAAATTCCAAAATGAGCAGATAGCGAAAAAAGAGAGGCAAAAGCTTTTTTAAAAAAGAGAGAGAGAGGCAAAAGCCACATAAACCGACATTGGAAATACGTACTTAATTCGTGAAAGCATCTCTAAAGAAGACATCAAAATTGTTATATAGACATACAATAATAATAAATGGCAGTTAACTTTGTTTAATAAAACCTTTAATTTTTTACGTGGCGCTGAGCAAATTGAAGGCAAAGCCTTCTGTTGTCAAATTTATTTAATGATTTTTTAATAGATGTGATGCAATATATAATAAATGTGGTTGTGTGTTATAAGTATTTGATTGATTGTCTTAATAATTGGAGCTCGCAAATAGATGAAAATAATTAAATAACATTATTATTTAACATATGGAATGAAGCATAAAATATACAAAAAATCAAATTGTCATATAAGCCATCAAATATCATCGATGTTTTAAATTTGACATTACTCACTTATTATTTTATGGAAACGCTTTTGGTTATTCGAAAGCGCTTTTGGTCATGTATAATATGTAGATTTTTGTAGAGCTACCGGACGGAGTAAATCTGCTTGAATATGACATCGGAAGTGTGGTCCAAGTTTTGAAAGCACTGTTTGAAAAAGTTCTTTATTTGTGCACTTGTCTTGGCAGATATATCTGGTTGCAGATAACAAGGTGATTAAAATCAATTTGTTGAACAATGGAACTTCTGAACCGTCTGCACAAGTTTTACTTAGTACTGAACCAACTAAAGACGAGCAAGCTGGTGGGATTGTTGGGATTGCAGTTAGCACATTGAGTTTATCTCTATTTGTAAAAGTCGAAAATCGGGGACTCTTCGCGACATGATACGGGGGCAGTTGCTCTGGTGTGCGGGACCTATCATCGATCTATTTGGTTATCGCCAAGGTTGTCGGAAGAACAATGCATTTTGTTATTTTAATTCAATCGCTGTGGTTGATGAATGTGAGGCTAGAATATATGTGTCGGGTTGTAGAAACATGCAGGAGGGACTTTGAATTAAGGGTCTTCAGCGTCCATTATATGAATCACAACTTATCATCTTATTTACTGTTCTTTATAGGCGAGATTATATGAGTAACATTAACTAAGATTACATGTCACTCATCAGTGTCATCACCGTTAGGTTTATTTGATTTAGTTTTGTTGCGTAAAACCGTCAAGTTATTAACTCAAAGATCAAGTTAAGCTTCTTGGACTGCTTGGTTCATTGGTATAAAATCCTTCTTGGACTGCTAGGTCCATTGGTGATGTAAAACCCAGCGTTGCCTCACTTGATTTGTGTTGCTTTAGATTCTATTCTACTAGATTATCCTCTTTCGAGCGTTCCTTTTTCTTATAAATTCTAATTTATGTATTTATCTATTGATTTTTTTTCTTTTGGCTGACTTCCAATATTCCCTTCTTTTTTTTTTGTCTTTGTTATGTGAATGCTGATCTGCGCAGAGTATACAGACACGCTCTTTTGCTAAAGACTGCATCTGTAAGACAAGTGGTGCTAGGCGCTCCATTGCGAGGGGTTCTGAAGAAGCTTGCTGCAAGGGCCGTTGCGTCCAATACTGATGAGCTTGTTGCTCTTTTGCATTGACCAAACGAGTCCTTTTTCCTTATTCCTCAGGTAAAATTACATGTTAAGGTTAACAAATTATCATTTTGCTCTTTGTAGTTTTTATGTTCTAACCTTTAGCTACTTAGAGGGACTGCGGTAGAAACTTGTTCTGATAAAACGATGTTTTTTGCAGGCAGACAAAGTGACGGTAGTGTTCCCTATGAGATTCAAGGACTACTCTATAGACATTGTTCTTGCAACTTCTTGCAGGTTTGATAAGTATATGATCTTAAACTGGAAATATGAACTTTTTCTTCGGGAAGAGAATGTGATGGTCTATTAAATAATGCTACCTTAGTGTGATGGTTTTAAGATGCCCCTTAGCCCCTTAATCCCCATTTTGGTTTTTGGTTCTACTTGAAGGTGCTTCTGTTCGAGGTTCAGATTTATTGGCTCTTCTCCAGTGTTGCGATTTTGGTGGCAAAAATTGGTTGGGGCCTTTTCATTGTTGCAGGTTGATTTGTTTTGCGCTACGATCCCTTCGTCGAGTTCAACGCGGAGTTGGTTTTTTTCTGTTGGCTACCAGTGTGGTCGCTGGCGAGGTGGCGGCGGCGGTGGAGGTCGGGCCGTGCGGGTTGAGGATTAGGGTTTTTTTATTTTCTGCATTTTTGCTAGTTTGGCTTTGGTTATGCCCACTTCTTGGGCTAATTTGATGTACTTGTACTGAACATTCTTCTTTCAATGAAATTGCTTGCTTTGTTTTTAACAAAAAAAAAGTGTGATGGTTTTATTACCACTAGCAATCAGTAACACGCTTTACGTGTGCAATTAAGTTTGTTTTTTATTTTACCGCAACTTATCAAGAGTAAGAATGACAATTGAAAAAGAAAAAGAAAATAGAAAAAAAGAAAAGAAAAAGAGACTGATCCGTGCTGCTCTCTCTTCTCCATCTTCCCACATTCTTTCGCACTGTACCAAACAACCGCGGACCACCGAATCGCTACCGGTGGCGCCATGGTTCCAACGGATGTCGGAATTTAAAATCATTTTAACTGTAAAATTAAGAGAAATACAATATGGAAACCCCAAGCCACCTCCCCCACCTTCCCCTCCCTCCCCACTCGTTCATCCCCACTTCTCATCGCCCCAATAGCTCGTTTGGATGTGCTTTTAAAATTACCGAAGCGTTTTTGGTGAAAATGTTTTAAAACCAATCATTAGTAAAAATGCAAGTAAATCCTGAAAAAGCATGTAAAGTGCTTCCTGGAAGAAGCACATAACTTGTGCTTCTTGCAAAAAGCACTTTAAGTGCTTTTGGAACCCAAAAACATTTTCTCTAAAAGCGCTTTAAGTCATTTTAAAAGCACATCCAAAAGAGCTATCCACCATATCCCCAGCCCCAATCACATCAATTGGCTATGCCAATTTTTTTTTATTTAATTTTAATTTTTAAATAGGACTGCTATTATTACCTACCTGTGAGATTCATGAAAAAAAACACTAGAATTCGTTTTCATGTAATTACTGAATTGCCCATATTTTTTTTTATTTCTATTCAATTTTCATTAGAAAATTAGAATGGTAATTTCATTATGATATGGTTGACAATGAATGTTTCATTAATGTGTAGTTTAGATTTAGAAATTTGTGGAAGCAAGAGGTACCACTAGAATTAATAATGCCCCTCCTTGTTTGTAGTCTTCTACCCACTGGCGGAGCCACACCAAAGGCCACGGTGGGCTATTGTTCATGGAGGGTTTGTGTCGACATATATGTATTTTAGTGTATAACCAAATATAATTGACAAAAAAAAAATGCAAGAAAAATTAATTTTTAATGAAACTAGCCCAACGAGTATTTAGCACAACTAAAAATATAAAAGTTACCATGAAAATTGTTATGTTATTTTGTTCAAGATTATTCTACTTTGATTTAGTGGACTTTGTATTATTTTCAATCAATTTTTTTTTTTTTAAGATTGCCTTTATTTTCTACTTTCATTGTTTTGTTTTGTGCTGGTTATTTGCTTGTAATTGAGATAGTCCATGTAACAAGTTTTCTATCTTCTTCTTGTGTTTGCATCTAAATATATGTGAAACTGAATGATTTATTGTAATTTTTGCAGTTTGCAATTGCGAAGTTTATTGAGTTCATGCCAAGCAAATTTTAAAGTATATAAATATAAAAGTTAAACCTAAATTTTTGCATACAATACACATGTAGCAAAAAATATCATTTGATTTTAGTGTAATATTTTTAGCTAGCTCATTTATAAAAAAATTTCTAGCTCTGCGTGCTTGCTTCTACCCCACCTTTAGAACTAATCGAAGCTCCCACTGAAGCACTGTGTGCCAAGGGAAATTTTGAAAAATAACCATAATTTAGACCCCATATAGAATTATAGCCACCTTGTTAAGTTTATGATAATTATAACCAAAAGTTGAAATGAAAGCACTAATATACCCTGAAAATAAGGTTTCCAGAAGATCCAAAAAGACAATAGGTGCTTCAAACTCAAAACCCAGTTCATACTAGTCTCCAAGTTCCAATCTCATCAAACCCAACAAAAACCCATAAATATTAAAAATTTAAAAAGTATTACAAAAAAATCCGCAAATGATGATTTCCATTGTGAATCGTATGGTCCAACCATTGCAAAAAACGCAGCAATCCGTGGCAGCTGTGGAGCAAATCATGGGCTCTGATTTTAGGAACAAGAGGCTTTCACAAGAAGCCCTGACCAACTCCTCCTACTCCGTATTGCCATCATACAAGCGACTGAAGCGTCATAGTAGCCAGTGAAATACTATAAACAAATGAAAGCCTAAGAGTTGGAAATTTTACAAATTTACAAACCTTGGCTTTTAATTGGCCTCGAGCACGAATGAGTCTTCAGAATGATCATAACCCAGCTACCATTTCAATCCCAAAATACCATTAATTAAACAAAATGCAGTCAAATTTTGGGGAAAATTCAAGAGAGAGGGTACATGTGGTGGTTTGGGGATGAAATGGCATCGTTGTTGGTTGAAGAGGAAATTATAGGTAAGAAGGTGCTACTGTTGCTACCGCAACTTGTCCTTGTGTTTGATGAATAAAAAGAAGGGAGTTTTAACGAAACACTCCTGGTACTATTCACTTTTAACATTAAGGAAATTTTTACTCTAAAAAGTCACTCCTGGTACTATTCACTTACAACACATTTTTGTCATTTTGATTAAAACTCAAAGTTTTTAAGCCATTTTCATTAGTTTTCCTTAAAAAGAAAGAAGCTTGTGTCTCCATTGCAGTGCGAGTGCAAAGCAACGCAGCGACAACACTTGACATGAAAAGAAAAGCTCGAGACATCGCAGACACATATGGTTAAATAGGGTATTATAGTATTTTCACATTAATATTTGGTTATAATTATCATAATTTTGAAAGTATGACTATAATTCTATATGGGCTTCAAATTTTGGTTATTTATCCAAATTTCCCCTGTGCGAATGCAGGATGTCACTTTTTGATAATGTCCGGGAAATGCTCGTACCGGACCCCAAGAAAGAATTCGTCAAATGAATTGCTCGTAGATAATAGAGAAGCAATAATGCCAACTCTCAACTAGTCAAAGTTTTTTTTTCTCTTAAACAAATGATATTATCTACACTAAGAGGTGGGAGTGGGCTAAACCTCACAATGAGCTAGCAATAATATGATTGAAATTTGCCTTTGGCGAGAATTGAACTGAAGACCTCTAACTTACAAATGTACTAGACCGTAGTACTTGACTTTGATATATCTATTTTTTTGTCCTTTTATCATTGTTCTAAAAAGCCCCGCCTAAGGCCTCTTAGGGTTTGTTTAGACGCTAAATGGCTGACCACTGCCACGATTATTCACTAGATATTTAAAAAATAAAAAAGATGTCTAGACATGCTAAACGCCTAGGTGTTCGTCAAAAATCTAAGCGCCTAGGTGTTTGTTAAAATTCCAATGAACATGGCGAAGATTGTAATTCAAGTTGCAAGACCGCTGTGCGATGGGGTTGTCACGTTCCTTACATAGTCATTCCTCCTTAATGGGAAATACACATTTTCTACGAATTTTTTATGATTGGTAAGTAGAAATTGGGATGGCCAACGGGCAAAACATAGTGGGTTTGGGCTACTGAGCATAATAACCGAATTTTATGGAGGTTGGCAAGTTAAAATCAATATTTGAAATTATTACCCGCCAGATTCCAAGTGTTCAATCCATTTTCCATGTTTGCCACTTGCAAGTCTACTGAATTTGATTAGCAAATAGGGATTGAAATAGATAAGACCATGTAATGTTTTGGCATCAAACTCTTTGGTGGGTTGGTGGGTTTCTCAAAGATGAAAGAGAAAGGAGTTAATAAGGCCAGATTTGGATTATAATACATCTTATGCTTTTAACCGACTTTTAACGGAAATCTTATTTATGGGGTAAGTTTGCTAACGGTCTTAACCACAAAGATTTAATTCCTAATTTTTTTTACTACATGCATCACTATGCAAGTAATCAATGATCATGGGGATGATTAATCTAATTTGGCCTAAAATATATGCATAATATATCTTCGTGTTTTAATGGCTCGTTTGATAATCATTTTTGTTTTTCAAAATGTTTTGACGTTGATTGCCAACAAAGAAATAATATTAGGATTTTATTTATTCAGTACCAATGTTGTATATTCCAGTATGTCATTATTTTCATGCCTCTTTCACAGCACAGCAAGAATATTAATTTTTTGAGAAATGAAAAGGCATGACTATGATTTTCAATTAGGACCTAGTTAAATTATTACATCACAACATATATATATACATATATATATATATATACATATATATATATATACATATATATATATATATACATATATATATATATATACATATATATATATATATACATATATATATATATATATATATATGGTTAGTGTTGAAGCATCTGATAATAAATAGTTAAACAAATTCTGTTAAGCATCTGATAATAAATAGTTAAACAAATTCTGTTAAGGTTGTTTAATTAAAACAATCCTAAACCTTAAATCGTAAACCCACTTGGTTTAATGACATAATTAAACATGATGCCAGGTGTAACTTTCTTTTTAATTTAATAAGACTCCTGCTGAGGTTTTTTTTTTTTTGTCAAAATAAAAAACAAATGAACATGAAACTCTTTTGGTTGTTGTATCAGGTCGAAACCCTTGCAAAACAAACAATAGTAACTTATTACATACATATTACTCAAGCACTTTGATTTCAAAAAGTACTATTTACTGCTGTAATCAAAAGTTCCTTTGAAAACGACCAAGTACTTTCACTGCAATTGCTAACTTTGCCTTATCCTTGATGGTATCCAACCATCGAAAATAAGCATACCTCCATGACTTCTTCAAAACCAAAGTGCCACAAACGCCCCAAAAGCCTACAATAAAGCCAAGTACCAAGCTAACAAAGAACCACAACTCATCATGCCCATCTTCATTGTCATTGTCTTTTGGATCCTTGGCAGTAGGATTGCCATCTTCTGGGCACGCAGTAGAAAGAGGAAACCCGCAAAGTAACGGGTTGCCCTCATAAATGGATGAATCGATCAGTGTTTGGAGCTGGTTGCCCAAAGGAATTCTGCCACTCAAGTTGTTATACGATACATTCATGTAAGACAAGAAGGTCAAGGATGAAAGACTTTGAGGAATCTGTCCCGAAAGTTGGTTGAGCGAGAGATCAAGATTTTCGAGCTGCACCAAATTTCCAATCTCCAAGGGGATGTCTCCGCTTAATCGATTCATTGATAAGTTCAAGTTGTGCAGCAGAACGAGGCTGCTTATTTCTTCAGGGATTTCACCTTCAAGGTTGTTCGCTGAAAGATCAATGCTTTTTACATACATCAGAGATGTGTTATACTGGAGTTCTCTTCCTTTCATCACTCCTGTTTGTTGAACGTACTCCAGATATATATTATAAGCACTGTAATAAGCAACTTTCAGAGCAGTGAGATTATTCAAGCACTTGGGAATAGTCCCTGTAAAGCTGTTGAGAGCAAGGTCTAAGATGTGGAGGTTCTCGAGATTGCACAACTGTTGAGGGATATGTCCACTTAGAAAATTTGACCTCATTCTTAGGATCGACACGAACGGCACGTTCAGTCCTATCCATGAAGGTATATTCCCAGTAAATTTATTGTCCCCAAGATCAATGTTCCTCAAACAAGTGCAATTTTCCAAGGATTGAGGAATTTCACCTTCGAGATTATTGTTGTTCATCTTCAACATGAAAAGAGAACCCAAGGCACCCATTGAACTAGGAAGCTTGCCTGACAGATTGTTGTATGCAGCATCTAAAATACTTACGTCAGTCAATAAACTCCATTCTTGTGGGAATTCTCCAGATAACTGATTGCTTCTCAGGGAAAGGAGTAACAAGTTTTTCATGTTGCCAATGGAGGGCGGAATGGTACCGTTCAAATGATTTTCTGCAAGATAGAGTGATTCCAATTTGGGAAACTGTTGGTCCAAATTCAATGGGATTGGCCCTGAAAATGAATTGGCTTCCATCTTAAATTTAACCACATTGTCACCTGACCAAAGTGGTAATGGCCCATGAAATTGGTTGTGACTCAAATCCAAAATCACTGCATTCGGGAATTTCAATTGGAGTGGAAGTTTTCCATGGATTTGATTGAAAGATAAATCCAAGTACTGAGTATGGGAAGATATCTTCAAGAACCAGTCCTCGGGTATGGAATCCGAGATTTCAGTACCATGAAGTTTGACAAAAAGGAGTTCAGTTTGAGATTGAAGCCATACCCCAAAGGCAGGACCTACTTTACAGTAGCCAATATTAATTTTGTGAAGCATGAAGGGAGGAACCCAATCATAAGACACTTTAAAAGTGAGGGGAATAGGTAGAATTGGCTGTGGGTCTACTCTGCCTAATGCAAAGTATTTCAATCTTGTGAGATTTATGAAATGGGATTCAGTTAAAAAGCCATCCCACGGGTTGAACGATAGATCGAGATGAACTAGTTGAGAGAGTTGCCCTAAACTTTCAGGAATGGACCCATTCATATTATTATCGTAGATGGTAAGAAACTTCAAATTGTGTAGCATCCCTAAAGAGGCAGGCAATTTGCTTTGCAACATATTAGAAGACAAATCTAATGACTCTAAAACAGTATTGGGACAACTTGATAAACCACCCAAAAGCTCTTGAATCCCCTCATCAAATTGGTTCCGTGCAAGATTTAAGATCTTTAGATTGCAAAAACTCCCAACAAGTTTTGGAATTTGACTCTCGAGGCTATTGAAAGATAAGTCAAGGTGTTCAAGTGATTTGAAGCTTTCAAATTCACTTGGCAAGGCCCCACTCAAAGAATTTCCGCATAAATCAAGTTTTCTGAGGTTAGTCAGATTGAAAAACCATTCAGGAAACGGAAACTTCAAATCGTTGTATGACACATCAAGGATCAAAAGTGATGCAAGGCTAAAATTTGCTGGTGAAAGTGGTGGAAGGCTTTGAATTTGGCATGATGACAAGTGCAACTCTACTAGGAAAGGTAGCATGTTGACAACATTTAGCCAACTTACCCTGATGTCACTGAGGTCCAGTCCTTTGAGATTGAGGTACTTTAGGGAAGAGAGACGAGAAAGCCACTTCAACTTTTCGGAAGGGAGTTCAAGCAAAGAGTAGCCAGATTCTTCGCTGAGGTCAAGATAGTTCAAGTTTGACAAATTACCAAGATGAGGTGGAATCTCTCCTCCAAATGAAGCAGATGAGAGATTGAGATACCTCAAACTTTTAATCTGACCAAAGAATTCGGGAATGGAAATCCCTCGAAAATCATTCTGGCTTAGGTCTAGGTAATTCAAATGTTTCAATCTAAGCAAAGAAGGATTTATCTTACCACCCAAAGAAGAGTACTCCATCTCGTCCCGCTCTCCATCAAAAGCAGAAAGTGTATACATGTACGCATTCCGGAGATTCATCATTTCAACACGACCTGTGCCGTTGTTGCATGAAATTCCCTTCCAATGACAGCAGTCGACTCCAACCCACGAAGAAAGCCTCCTAGAAGGATCAGTAACACCTTCTTTGAAGGCGAGAAGCGCACGCCTCTCTTCATCGATGCATGAATTCACACTAGTGTGTAGATATGAAGAGGCCAAAAACAAGAGGAGCAAATAGTGAGCTATTTTGAGGTGATAATAAGTGTTGAGTAAGTAAGTTGCAAAGCTAACCATCGTTGTACAAACTTCTCTTTGCTTTGGTGGAGATAGCTTCTGAAGTTCTGCGCACAATAGTTGAATTTATAATTGAGATCATGCCTCCTAAATTCCAAATTTCATGAGTGCTCTAAGTATTGGGCACCAGAGTCTTTGATTGGAACGTTTTCCACTAATTTCGACCTCCAATTCTCCGCACTAAATGTTGATGGTTCAAAGGCATTGTTCCAATATTAATTTTTTTGAAAACAAATTGCCGACACTGACAGTATACTTCTTCCAAAATATCCCAAAGTCACGATGTTTGCTTTCTATGTGAGAACTTGTACTCGAATACTTAAAGGAAAATTCAAGAAAATATGGAAAAACATGATTTATTTAGTAGCCTGCAAGTACATTATACAAACATGATAGGGTTAATTGGTTTGGTATTGTTGCGTAAACTGTGGAGTAATTAACTTATAAAATAAGTTAAAAAGTAACCGATCATACAAAATTAAGTTAATTAAATCCTCTGAGTAACGTTGATCTATCTTCTAAACTCATAACTTATGGATTTGCAATCCCAGTAGTGCAATAGACCCAAATCCTTCATTTCAAATTCTGCAGTGAGAGCTGTGATAACTTGGTTGATCAATTGAGAGCTGCTACCTGTGAGAATGACATCATCAACATACAAAAGCAATAACACAGTTCCTCTTGAAGACTGTTGTACAAACAAAGAGGGATCAACCTGTGAAACTTGAAATCCCAAACTTGGTAAGAAACTGGTGAATCTTTCATTCAAGGCTCGAGGAGCCTATGTTAGACCATATAATGATTTGTGAAGTTTGCAAAAATAGTTTGAGGGATGTGTTGCACTCTCAAAACCCGGAGGCTGTGCCATATATTAGGGTTGGGTTCGGTTCAAATCGGTTCGGTTTTTTACCAAAACCAAAACCGAACCAAAATTTCGGTTCGGTTTTTTCCGGTTCGGTTTCGGTTTTTTTTTTTTTTTTCACATCACTGTTGGGTTAAAAAAAAACAAAGTATACACAGGGTTAACCTTGTTTGGTTCCTGAGAAATTGGGTTTAAAAAATAATGATATTTTAAATTCTCTTTTTCTCGGTATTATTTATTTAATTATTTGTTTTGGATATTATTTTTTTTCACATCAAGCAAACAAAGTATACATAGGGTTAATCATTGTTTGGTTCCTGAGAAAATATCAAGGAAAGTCCTAAAACTTTTGAGCAGAAGAGATCACTCAAACATTTCATGATTATTAATAAGGGGCAAATAGAGCAGTAAAACCCAAATCACAAACAACCATAAAATCCAATGGTATGTTTAGTTTTCTAAGAGAATGCAATGAAAGTTTCAGTCTCTTACAAAGTCAAGCAGCAAAAAATGAAATTTAAGATGTTTAACTCTCTCTCTCCCCCCCCCTCAATTTTTACCCAGCAGAGATATGAAAGTAAATGGACTAGAGTGCAGAGAGAGAGAAGTTGTACAAGCAAATTTGATTACTCTGTGATTATTACTCCAAATCACTCATAATTTCAATTCAAACAATAAAAACACAAACAAAGAAGAACATAATTGATCAAGAGACAAATGGAAAGCAACTGGTTTAGTGATGAAACAAACAAACCATAAAAAATTACAATTAAAATTGGAGTGTGAGAAAAATGAGAAAAGGGTAGTAAGTTTTTGGCAACACGTTGGGTTTGCAAATTGGGTTTAAAAAATACTACCCAAAATAAATAATTAAACAAATAAAATTGGGTTTAAAAATATTACAAATTAGGTTTAAAAAATAATACCCAAAACAAATAATTAAATAAATATAATTAAAAATATTAATTTAATTAATTCGGTTCGGTTCGGTTTCTAGACCACTAAAACCGAACCAAACCAAAAGAATTCGGTTCGGTTCCGTTTTTTTAATTCGGTTCGATTTTTTCGTTCGATTCGGTTTTTTTGGTTTCGATTTCGGATCAGTTTTCGGTTTTTTGAACCCACCCCTACCATATATACTTCCTCTTGAAGTATGCCATGCAGAAACGCATTTTTAACATCGAGCTGCCTAAGAGACCACTTGAATTGAGCAGCTAAGGCAAAGATTAGCCTTATAATTGTAGGTTTTACTACAGGACTGAAAGTCTTCAAATAATCAACACCCTCTTCTTGGGCTATACCCTTGTGCTACAAGCCGTGCCTTTTACCTTGCCACAGACCCATATGCATTTTTCTTTATTTTGTAGATCCATTTGCACCTAACTAAATTCTTATCAGGTGGTAATGGGACTAAAGACCAAGTCTTTTGAGAGTGAAGAGCTGCTATTTCCTCTTTCATTGCAATCTGGCATTTTGAAACTTGTGATGCAGTTTTGAATGTTTTGGGTTCTAAAGTAACAGTAGCTGAAAAAGCTTTCTTTTTAAACACCCCATTCTTAGACCTTGTTTGCATAGGATGTACATTCATTGGTATTAGCAGAACCACACTTAGTCTCTTAGGGTGGAAATCAGGATCCACAGGGATAGGGTGCTGTGTACCGGAACTAGTTGGGGACAACTGATGTAGTGAAAAGTCACAGGGTATGTGTAATGTAATGTTGTCATGTGTAGGCAAATAATCAAACTCTGGAGCACTAGATGCAACTATTTCCAAGGATTCTGAGGCTCGAGATGCAGAAAGAGATTCTGAGGCCCTAGATGAATGCATAGTCAAAGAGTCTGTGGTCTGAGATAATAATGAATGAGATGAGGGTGATAATGCTTGATTTGTTAATATGATGATTGGAGTTAACTGGGGTGAATGCACTGGAATATGTGATGATGTAGAAGACAATTTGGAAGTTTGAGACAATTTGAAGGTTGAGTATGGAAAACTAGCATCATCAAACAAAACATGTCTAGACACATGAATTTTACCAGTAGCAATATCTAGACATATGAACCCCTTGTATTGGCTTGCATATCCCAAAAACACACAAGTTGCTGTTTTAGGCTGAAGTTTAGAGGTAGTATAGGATTTTAATAGAGGAAAACATGCACAACCAAAGACCCTGAGATGTTTAATCTCAGGAACAATATTATATAGCATTTGAAAAGGTGACTGCATATGTAAAAAAGCACATGGCATCCTATTTATCAGGTAAGCAACAATAGCACAAGCATGAACCCAAAATTGGTTAGGCAGTTTTGCAGTTTGAATGAGTGTTATTGCTGTTTCTACAATATGTCTATGTTTTCTTTCTGCCAAACCATTCTGTTCAGGTGTATATGGGCATGATTTGTGAGGTAAAATTCCATGTTGTGCTAAAAATTGTTGAAACTTAGTGCTTGTATATTCACCACCACCATCACTTTGGAATATTTTAACTATAACAGAAAATTGCGTACTCAAATAGGCATGAAAATGAACAAAAGTTGCAAAGACTTCTGATTTATTTCTTAATGGAAAAATCCATGTGTAACGAGTACAATCATCTATGAAGGTTACATAATACTGAAATCCTTCATAGGATAGTAAAGGGGCAGGTTCCCATACATCACTGTGGATTTTCTCTAAAGGGTGTACAGATTTGTTTACAGGAAAATTAAATGGTAATTTGGTGAACTTTCCCTTTAAACATGGTGTACAGATTGATGAACATGTGTCTAGTGATGCAGAGACTTGAGATTGATGTAGAATTGCAGAAGTAATTGCATTTGATGTGTGTCTTAGCCTTTTGTGCCATATGCTTGAATAAACTGGTTTTCCAAGGAAACATGAATAAGATGCCGGTGGTGAAGGTAACTGCTTCTGTGAAATGGTGAATGGTATAGGATAGTAACTAGCTCTACACAGCCCCTTGAGTAGTATTTTCCCTGTGGATTTGTCCTGAACCCAAAAAGAAACATCATCACAAATGAATCTGCACCTATTGTCTTTGCAAGGTTGATAAATGGATAATAGATGTTGAAAAAGCTTTAGAACATGTAATACATTCTTAAGAGTAAGAGAATGATGTGGAACAACCAATTTAGAAGTGCCAATATTGGAAATATGCAAACCTGCACCACTTGCAGTGGTAATTGTATCAGTTCCTTGATATGGAGTAGATAGATCCAAATTCGCCAATTCAGATGTCATGTGTGATGTAGCACCAGTGTCTGCAAGCCAAAATTGTTTAGATGGTGCTGAAGGTTGATGATTGGCATGCATAGCAGTGAGATTAGTAGTTTGGGGCCTCCCTTGATAAGCAAAATTACTTATGTGGTAGCATTGAAGGGCTGAGTGTCCATATTTCCAACATATTTGACATTGAATATGAGAGCTCGAGGCTGTGTTGGTATGTCTTTGAAAGTAATCTACAGCAACATGACCCTTCTTGTTACATATTTGACAAGTAGAAATCTCAGAAGGGTGATCCGAGTAGTGAGACTGGTATGGCTTTGGAGTACCAAGGATGTTAGGATTACCATTGGAAAATCTTGGCCTGAATTGTATAGAAATCTGCCTCTCCCTTTGCCTCTGAAATTGTTACCTTTATAGTTGCCATAATTGTGACAACCCCCATTGAAATTGTCATAAGATCCAGTACCATGATTAGGATTTGCAGAACTTAATCATTCATTGTGCTTGAAGGATTGATCAGATGAGGACCTTGGTTGATCTTGATCAAGAGTAAGTGTTTTCCCTCTGTTAGATTGAATTCCTACAACCATGGTGCTGCCAAAAGACAATCCAGAAGAACTGTCAAAAGACTAATCAACGATGGCTTCTTCTGCCAAGAGTTGAGACCTGAAATCTTTGAGAGATATTCCATTCTCCCTTCCTCTGATCACACATCAAAATGTGTTGAATTCTGCAGGTAGCCATTTCAATGCAAGTATTATAATATTTTCATCATCAAAGATTACTCCAGCTGCAGCAAGATGATCTCTTGCATCTTTAATCCTTTGGAGATAAATAGAAACGAATTCTGACCCTTTCTTGATATTCTGAAGTTCTGTCTTCATCTAGAAGATTGTGGCTTTTGTCACTGCAGAGAATTGCTCAATGAGATTCAACCGCATCTCAGCAGAATTCTTGCACCCAATGATGCAGAAAATGGCAGTCGTTGATAATGTGGTGATGAGCAACTGCATCAGTGCACGATTGTGCATTTTCCAGACTAGGTAGTCATCAGTTTCAACCCCTTCAGTGTTAGAATCATCATTGAATCTTGGTGGGCACTTTCTTGAACCATCAATAAACCCCATAATTCCATGACTTTCCAGAAGCAGTCGAACCTGAAAGCTCCAAGTAAGATAGCTTGAATCATTAAGCTTTACTGTGACAGAAGTAGAGACTGTGGAGAGAAGATTGGTGATAGGTGATTGAACAATCGTGAAACAAGTGGCTTTGTTTTGACCATTGATAAATCTCCTCACTTGGGTCACACTCCTGAGCTTCATCCTCCTTACAAGTGCAACTATCAGCTCTAGAAGTGGAATACCAGGGATAGCCGATGGTTTGATGCCCCCTCACTCACTATTCATCAGGCAAGTGTTAGTGAGACTTGGAATGTGCATATCAAAGGCCTTTCTTGTACATTTGGAATATATGTACTCAAAGGAAATGCCCAACGAGGTCGATATGCAGTTAACTGAACTGAGTGTGCCATGAAGATTATGTCACCAACAAACACAAAAGTCTCGCCACAGTTAGATTCCGTCACCACACTTATTAAATTTTAATCAAATCATTGGCATTCAAGCAGTGGGCTTTCTCAATTCCAACTGGATGGCCATCATCTAACATGCTTGCATAAGCATAGGGAACAGTTGTAAATGCAGTAAGATCATCGGGACAAGAAGACTGGTTATTGGCTATAATTATCTGCGTGCCTTCTTCCATCATAAAATTAGGCATACAGTCTTCTATTGACTGTCCCAATGCCTATGACATCTTGGGAATGGTTATAAAACTAACCGAAGATGATGTTCAGGAAGCTTAATTATTCCTACGCTAAAACTCACTCTTCCTCCGCGGGACGAGTTTCACGATTGCTGTCCGAGCTGTAATAGTGTAGTCACTGAGTGACGTGCAAGTTTGGAAAATGATAAACTAGAAACCATTCGAACAAACCAAAATTTCATATTATGAATAAGGGAACTTTAACGAAAAGCTCCTGGTACTGTTCAGTTTAACGAAAAACCACATTTTTACATTAAAAAGTCAATCCTGGTACTATTCACTTTACCCTTTATTTTGTCCTTATCGTTAAAACTCAAAGTTTTCAAGTCTTTTTTATTAGTTTTCCTTATGAATAAACTTACAAAAATCTTTGAGTTGAGCAAGAAGCAAAAGTCTCTTTAGGTGTTGCTAGTGGTACATGTGTGGCTGTGAAATTATTATTATCTTTTAAGGTCTTTACCGGTCATTTTAAAAATAGGTAACCTTGTAATTAAAAGTTTCATTAAAAAGCGGATGGGGAG
The DNA here is from genome assembly GCA_024362995.1 of Heteromeles arbutifolia. Classification (NCBI taxonomy): domain Eukaryota; kingdom Viridiplantae; phylum Streptophyta; class Magnoliopsida; order Rosales; family Rosaceae; genus Heteromeles; species Heteromeles arbutifolia. The sequence goes on along the minus strand of JANCRC010000002.1, from coordinate 8,728,876 downwards.
ATAAGACATTGGATGAGAATAAAATCAGTTTAAAGAAAAGTAACAACTCGTCCCGGGATTTACGGAACAAAAAAGGTATTTTTGTATTTTCACTAAGTTTGGGGATATTTTCATTTTAAAAATAGTTTTTGGTTCTTAATTGGTGAGCCCAAGGGGCCCACCCCCTATTTTGTGTCCCCGGTTTTCCCCTTTCCTCGTGAACTCATCTATCTCCCTTACTTTTCTTTCTTCTTTTTCTCCCCCAAAACACTATCTGCAACTCTCTCCCTTCTCTGCGATGTCCCCCTCTTCTTTGAAAACAACACACATACATACTCACTTGGTTACACCTAGATGCCATCTCAACGGAGGAAGGAACGGATAAGTCTTCGAACCCGTAAGCTCGGGGAACCACAACTGTGAACCCTCAACCTTGGTAAGCTTTGGGACTCTCTCTAATCTTTCTCTTAGATCGATCAAACTCTAGTTAGGACACATTTTTGGTGCTTTGGTGAAGGTTGTAGTGAGAAACAACTTGGAGGTCTATTTTCCCAGTTTTATCGACGAGTCCGACGGCTTTTGAGCCAATTTTCGGCCAAACCACGGCGAGTTAGCTGACATGCAAGGTATCAATCTCTTTTTCTCGTTGAGTACTACAACTTTCCTTTTTGTTTCACCCAATTTCGTTGAGTATTGAAGAAGTTATATCCATTTGAATCTTACCCAGTTTCCAGCAACCTCCGCCGCTTTCGAGGCATTTCCGGCCAAACCACAGTGAGTTAGATGTTGTGTGAGTACCATTCTCTTCGTCTCATCGAGATCTATGATTTCCATTTTTAAATCACTTGATTTCATTGAGTATTGACAAAGTTGTGGCCGTTTAAAGTTTGTGTAGTTTTCTGGCCGAATTCCGGCTTTCTCTCCCATTGGGTCCGACGACCCACCAAACTCAAGGCTTTTGGGCCTTTCCTGCCGAGCCTCACCCAAACCCATTTCTTTTTATTTATATTTGTTTTTGTTTTAATTGTTTTAGTAGGAAGACATTTGGGCCATTATGGAGCAGGGCCTTCGGCCCGTTTACTGCAACTTAGAAAACCCTTCGGCTTTAAGCCTTTAGGCCTTCCAAGTCAGGGCCCTAAGCCCTTTTCCTCTAAAACCCAAACCATCAAGGACCCAAGCCCTAAACCAGGTCCAACCCTAAGTCCAGACCCGTTTGACCTGGTCCGACCCAGACCTAGACCCGTTGACTGACCCGGTCTGACCGTTGACTCGGTCAACGGTTAGCGTTGACTTTGACTTTGACCTGTTGACTTTGATCGGTTGACTTTTTGGGTTTTCGTTCGAGACCTCTCCTAGGCTAATTTCGACATCCTAAACCCGTTTTCGACATCTGTTTTCCCAGATTAAGTTGTTTGAGTAGAGTTTGACTAAATGTACCCTTTATGTGCTTAGGGGCAATTATCTGTGGTGTTTCCTTCTTCGATAGGTGGCGCGGCTTTTCGACGGCAAAGTACTGTGAGTGGATCCCTTCTAAAATTGCATGATTTTATAGTTAAATTGCATAATTGAATAGCATGCCTACGAGTTTATGAATTGATTTTTATGATGAGCATGTTTATTGAAAATGTTGATTTATTGTCTCATTTTCGTGAGGGAATAATTGTTAGCCTATTTTGAGCAATATTTTGATATATCGTATTTTCTATTAAAACCATGATCTGGTAGACTATCTGATGGATAACGATAGGATGCTAGAACATGTTTTTCGAAAAACCCCGCTTCATGGTATATATGATGGATGACTCTATCCCACGAAGTGGTATTCTGTGAGATACGTAACTATTTGTGCATGCCTAGTGGACACTATGCCGCCTGGGGCAAGGATCTGGTGTTGGCATTGAGGCCAAGAGAAATAATCCCTAGCGAAAGGCTGAGGGACACGAAGATAGGCATTGGGCCGGGAGGGAGTTATCTCTGGCTACAGGCACAGAGACTTAGGTGCAGGCAAGAGTCCAGAAGTATTATTATTCAGTGATCTTACTGGCAGTACATCGCGTTTACGAGACGATTTGTGAGACGATTCATGCTTTGATTTCTACGATGTTTTTCCGCGTTATATCTTTCGAGATGTTTATGGCATACTAAGGTTTTCAGTAAACCTATCTCTTTTTATGCTAGTAGTTTTCTTTATATAAACTGTGGGGGTTAGTATGTTGATAACTGTTTTATTATTATTGTATATATGAACTTGTTCCACTCATCCTTGTTTTGCGCCCCCATTCAGGACTTAGGATCAAGGCATATAACCCTGGCGTTAAGACACTTCCGCAGTAGCATCTTCGAATTCTCTCGATGTCATCCTTTTATTTATTTCAATTTTATATTAATTCTTTTAGTGCTCTGGTTAGTTGTATGCTCTAAACATGTTCCTAGATTGTTAATTCATTGTAATTAATTTCATAACCCTTATTTATTTCTTATTCTTATTCTTGTATTCAATAAATGGCTTTCGTCACCTTCGAGTGTCGGCCAACACGTGTCTATCCCGGTGTTCTGTGGGACCCCGAGATCGGGGCGTGTCAAGAAGAATGTGGGGTGATAGAAGGCGTCCATGAATTATTGGATAGAAGAATTTCATTGTACGTGCAAAACAACCAATAATATGGGCATCCAGGGTCACAAATCTGTGAAAGATTTGGTATCGTGGCCAAAGAGGCGAGTTGCCTTGAGTTGGACGCTTATCTCCTTCCCTTCTTTTTTGGGTGTAATTTGAAGCGTCATGACGAGAATCCGCAAGTTTTAAATCCCCTCTATGAATCCGTCACGACAAGGCAAACTTGTCAATTTCCTAGGGAGATGAAACAGTAATGGTACGGTGTGAATGAAAATCAGCAGGCAATTGATCAATATCCCTGAGCTTCAATGTTGTGATCATAGTTTTCTCATAAGGTCCAACGAGGTAGACTACAATCTTAGAAGGTGCGAAACCGCCATACTCATAAATAAACCTAAAATAATTGGATAAAAGGCCTCTATGAATCATTGGTGCAAATACTATTGTGCTAAGATAACACCAAACCAATTGGAACCAACTCAAGCTAACCCACATGAAATATATCAAATGAAATACATGAACAAAATATAAAAGACACTAAGATTTTAACGAGGTTTCCCAACAGTCAGTGTAACTGGAGTACGTCCTCGGAGTAGTAGGAACTCACCCAATAATCCACTATCAACCAAATGAGAGTTTACAAAGTGTTGGCAATCTCACAACCAAAACCCTAATACATCCAAAAGCTCTCACTCACCAAAGAAACAAATAGAGAAGGAAATATAATGAATAATTTCCTTTCTATACAAAGCTCAAAGCTAATAAAACAAATACAACTTTAATGGAGTGATAGCTAACCAAGGAGAGGGCAACCACTTTTTTCTTTCTCTTGGGGTTATTGGATGCTCCTATTCTTTTTCACCTATGTGTTGCTGCTTCTTTTTTTGTTGCTCACAACAAATAGCAGCTGCTGCCCTAATTAAAACCTAGCCACTTTCCCGTGGCTTTCACAAAAGGCCAAATAAAAAGGGCCACTTAATGGGCTATTGCAAGGCCCAATAGAATTTGACCACAATTCAACAATCTCTACCTTGGCCAAATTCCGAAAACGCCATGACGAGCCAAAATGCTCCAAAAACTCTTACTACTCAACGCCTTCTTTATATAGGCAAAATGTGAGCCAAGTTAAAGCAATGAACAAACTTGGCTACACCAACAACCTTAGTCAACATATCAACGGGGTTGTCTTTAGTTGGAATCTTATGGAGAATGATATCCTCTTCACCAACAACTTCACGAACAAAGTGATAGCGCACATCTATGTGCTTGGTCCTCGCATGATGAACCTGATACTTAGCCAAATAAATGGCACTCTAACTATCACAATGCAACTCCACCTGCTTCTGATCAACCCCCAAATCTTTAATAAGACCATGTATCCAAATGGCCTCCTTTATAGCTTCAGCAACTGCCATATATTCAGCCTCTGTAGTAGACAAGGCAACAAACGATTGCAAAATGGACCTCTAACAAACTGGCCTTTTAGCCATATTAAATACATAGTCTGTAGTAGACTTCCTTCTATCTAAGTCACATCCAACTGCAAATTGACCAATACCAGAGCCATCCCTCTCAAAGCATAAACCAACATCTCGAGTACCATGGAGATACCTCAATATCCACTTAGCTGCATGTTAATGCCCTTTACTAGGATTATGCATATATCGACTCACTGTACCAACTGCATGAGTAATCTCTGGTCTAAAGCATACCATTGCATACATCAAACTACCAACCAAATTTGCATATGGTATATTTTTCATTTGAAGCTTTTCTTTATCAGTTTTAGGACATTGTAGAGAACTCAATTTAAAATGAGGAGCCAAGGGGGTACTAACCGGTTTGGTTGAATCATGAACTCCAAACTTCTAAATCAACTTCTCAAGGTATTGTCTTTGATTCAAGCATACCAAACCCTTCTCTCTATCTTTAGTAATCTCCATGCCAAGGACCTTCTTCGCTTCACCAAGATCCTTTATCTCAAAATCATTCTTCATTTGCTTCTTCAATTTCTCAATCTCTTCAACATTCTTTGAGGTAATCAACATATATCAACAAATAAACGAAAGACCCATCTTGCAACTTGTTGAAGTACACACAATGATCATATTGACTTCTAGAATAATTTTGGCCTCTCATAAATTTATCAAGCCTTAAATATCATTGTCTTGGAGATTGCTTCAAGCCGTAAAGTGATTTCTTCAACTTGCAAAACAAATTCTCTTTCCCTTTCACTTTATACCCATCCGATTGACACATATAGATCTCTTCATTCAAATCACCATGTAGGAAAGTCGTCTTCACATCAAGTTGCACAAGCTCAAGATCATATTGTGCAACAAGAGCTAACATACTACGAATTGAGGAGTGCTTCACAACCGGAGAAAATATTTCATTGTAGTCAATGCCCTCTTTTTGTGCATACCCTTTAGCAACTAATCTTACTTTGTATCTCACATTGCATTTCTCATCAACACCTTCATTCTTGGCATACACCCATTTGTAACCGATAGCTTTCTTACCCTTAGGCAATTTAGCTAACTCCCAAGTCTTGTTCTTCAAGAGAGAATTCATCTCATCACTCATGACATTGCACCATTTCTCTTTTTCTTCACTCTCAATAGCCTCCTCAAAATTGGATGGTATCTCATCAGTGATAATAGAAAGAGCAAAAGAAACATAATCATTATACCGAGCTGGCTTGGTAATATTTCTCTTTCCTTTGTTCTTGGCAATAGACTCTTGAGGTGAAACTTGGTCTTCATCTAGAATAGAATCTTCAAGTTCAACATCTTCAACATCCTCTCGGTCTCCCACTTCTTCGCTTGTAGTGACTTCGACATTAGAGGAAATAGGATTTGAAGTACTAGAGGCAATTTTCTCAAGCTTCACCTGTTGGACATCTTTCGCATTCTTCTCAGAGTCTTTGAACATACTTTCTTCATCAAATGTCACATCTCTACTGATTACAAGTTTCTTCATCTCTGGGCACCTCAACATGTAACCTTTGACACCACTACTAAAACCAAGAAAGATAGCCTTTTTGGCTATATGATCAAGTTTATTTTCAGTTACATGAAAATAAGCAGGTGAACCAAAAATACGGATATAATCATAATCAGTAGAAGGTTTTCCAATCCATACGTCAACTGGTGTCTTACCCTGAATAGCAGTTGAGGGTAACTAGTTGATGATGTGACATGCATAAGTAACTGCCTCTGCCCAAAATGACTTACTCAAACCTGACTGAGACAACATACATCTAACCTTCTCAAGCAAGGTTCGATTCAATCTTTCTGCAACTCCATTTTGTTGTGGAGTTTCCCGGACACTAAAATGCCTCACAATCCTTTCCTCTTTGCAAACTTTAAAGAAAGGGTCGGATGTATATTCTCCACCATTATCCGATCGCAAAATTTTAATCTTCCTCCCAGTCTGGTTCTCAACCATTTTCTTCCAACCTAAGAAAATGCTCAATACCTCACTCTTGTGCTTCATAGTGTAAACCCAAGACCTTCTTGAATAATCATCAACAAATGTCACAAACCAATGTCTACCACTCAAAGAATGAGTCTTTGTAGGACCCCAAACATCCGAATGCACATAATCAAGAATGCCCTTCGTCTGATGTGCTGCAGTACCAAACTTCACTCTAGTTTACTTCCCCAAGACACAATGCTCGTAGAAATCAAGCTTACAAGTCATGGCACCTTTTAGAAGACCTTGTTTCACAAGCCCTTGTAGAGCTCTCTCATCGGCATGGCCTAATCTCATATGCCAAAGTCTAGTAGTATCTGAATCGGATGTGCCCATATTTTCTGAGACTACAGATGCTTCACCTGTTATAGTGCTTCCTTGCAATAAATACAAATGACCGCATCGAGGAGCTTTCATCATGACAAGTACATCATAAGTAACTTTCAATGTCTGCCCATCTGAATGAAACTTGAAGCCCTTGGATTCTAAAGTGCCCAAAGAAATAAGATTTTTTCTTCAAATTCGGTACATACCGAACACCTGTCAACTCTTTAACCATACCATCATGCAACTTCAAACGAACTGTACCGATCCCTTTTGTTGTACAAGGATTGTCATCTCCCATGAAAACAACACCACTATCAAACTCTTTCAAGCTTGAAAACCAATCCTTGTGAGGAGTCATATGATGAGTACAACCCGTATCCAACACCCACTTAGTAGCACAATCAATCAAATGATGTGGAAGCGGTTAAAGCAAAATCAGAAAAATCATTTTCAAGCTCAACAACATTAGCTTCAAAACTCACTTTGCCTTTGGTCTTCAACCTAGGACAATCTTTCTTCCAATGGCCTTTATTATGACAAAAAGCACATTCATCCATTTCCAAACTTTTTCTACCTTTAGAAGTTCCTCTAGGTCGAGAAAGTGATTTTTTCTTACTAGAGAAAGATCTCATCTCTGATGATCTACCTCTAACAAACAAAACATCAAAGGTATTATCATGATTTTTATCTCTATGCCTCATTTCATAATTCATCAAGGCATTTGACACATCTTCAAATTTCACAGTTTCTTTACCATGCATAATAGTGGTAACAAAATGTTCATAAGAGTCCGGCAACAAATTCAACAATATTAAGGCCTTATCTTCATCCTTAATATCCTCATCTAAATTCATCAAATCGGCAATCAACTTATTAAAAGCATCAAGGTGTCTAATCATTTTTGTACCTTCTTTATATTGAAAGTGGTAGAGCTTTTTCTTCAAGTATAGCTGATTCTCTACACTCTTCGTCATATACTTGTCTTCTAATTTTTGCCACAACACATTTGCCAATGTCTCATACCTCACAAAATATTTCTGAGTTTTTGCAAGGCACAACTGAATTGTGGAGCAAGCCCACAAATTTAATTTCTTCCATTCCGACTTCGACATAGCTTCCGGCTTATCTCCCAAAGCGGCAAGTAAATCTTGTTGAGCCAACACATCCTTGACATCACATTGCCACATCCCGAAGTTGTTTGTGCCATCAAATTTTTCCACTTCAAACTTTGCATTTTGCACCGTAGTTCTTGCAAATCCGGAGTTGCTTCCAAAAGGATTCTCATCTTGCCCGTCTGACATCTTTAGCAACTAGACAGTACCCAAGAGCAACCAGTGCTTTGATACCAATTGTTGTGCTAGGATAGCACCAAACCAATTGGAACCAACTCAAGCTAACCCACATGAAATATATCAAATGAAATGCAAGAACAAAATATAAAAGACACCAAGATTTTAATGAGGTTCCTCAACAATCAGTGTAACTGGAGTACGTCCTCGGAGCAGTAGGAGCTCACCCAATAATCCACTATCAACCAAATGGGAGTTTACAAAGTGTTAGCAATCTCACAACCAAAACCCCAATACACCAAAAAGCTCCCACTCACCAAAGAAACAAATAGAGAAGGAAATATAATGAATAATTTCCTTTCTATACAAAGCTCAAAGCTAATACAACAAATAAACTTTAATGGAGTAATAGCTAATCGATGAGAGAGCAGCCATTTTCTTATTTCTCTTGGGGTTGTCGGCTGCTCCTATTCTTTTTCACCTCTGTGCTGCTGCTTTTTTTTAATAGCTGCTCACAACAAATGGCAGTTGCTGCCCTAATTAAAACCTAGCCACTTTCCCGTGGCTTTCACAAAGGGCCAAATAAAAAGGGCCACTTAATGGGCTATTGCAAAGGCCCAATAAAATTTGGCCACAATTCAACAAATACAAATAAACGATACTGCACTAGAAGTACCAACACAATAGCCGGAGGAATTCAAACATTTGTGTTATTATTCCTCACCTGTCAAACATCAAACATCTTCAATGTTTTTCCCCCCAAATATCATCATCACTTTTCTTATTTTCTTCAACATGCATTATAATGTTCTTCAACATGCATTAAATTAAGGGAGCTTTAATAAAAAGGGCTTGAACTAAGTTTGTTTTAACCAAAAACCATCCTATAACTTTTTTTAACCAAAAACCATCCCAGAACAAAGTAAAACCCACCAAACCAACAGACAGCTCGACCACCAGCCAGTCACTCATGGGCTCTCCTTTGGCCCTCATCATCCTCCTCCTCCTCCTCCTCCTCTTCTTCTCGTTGAGTACTACAACTTTCCTTTTTGAATCACCCTATTTCGGTTAGTATTGAAGAAGTTATATCCATTTGAATCTTACCCAATTTCCAGCGACCTCCGAGGCTTTCGAAGTATTTTTCGGCCAAACCACAGTGATTTAGCCATCGTGCAAGGTACCATTCTTTTCGTCTCTTCGAGAACTACAATTTTCGTTTTTGAATCACTCGATTTCGTTGAGTATTGACAAAGTTATGAGCGTTTTTGAATCACTCGATTCCGGCCGAAATCCGGCCTTCCCTTCTGTTTAGCTTCGGCGAGCAGCAACCACACCAAGCCTTTTGGGCCATGCACAAACAAACACTGTATCTGGAAAGAAAAGAACCAAAATATAGAAACAGTGACTTAGATTCCAGAAACAGTATTACTTAAAATCCAGAAACGGTTTATTTTTACATTCCAGAAACAGTTATGAGCGTTTAAAGTTTGTCCAACTTTCCGGCTGAAATCCAGTCTTCCCTTCCGTTTAGCTTCGGCGAGCAGCAACCACACCAAGCCCTTTGGGCCGTGCACAAACAAACACTGTATCTGGAAAGAAAAGAACCAAAATCCAAAAACAGTGACTTAAATTCCAGAAACAGTGACTTAGATTCCAGAAACAGTGTTACTTAAAATCCAGAAACAATTTATTTTTACATTCCAGAAACAGTGTCCGTCGTTCTTTTTGAATAGCATGCATATCTCAAATATTTTTTCTGGAGAAACAAATGATGAACTTCACTAACGAAAAAAAATTGAAAAACAGTACCTCGAATACACTATGAATAATAACGACGATCACATTTCAACGAAATAATACAAAATATAAATTAAATAGCATGAGGATCTATATTTTTGTTTCAAAGAAAAAGAAGAAGGTTTGCAACCACATCATTTGAAAAATTTGCAAAACCCAAGGAAAGAAAGGAGAAAGACTAAAACTTATAACATGGTTTTTTATAAAACAAATCTTATAACATGGTTTTTTATTAAAACTAAAACTTATAACATGGTTTTTTATTAAACAAAACTTATAACATGGTTTTTTTATTAAAACTAAAACTTATAACATGATTTTTTTATTAAACAAAACTTATAACATGGTTTTTTATTAAAACTAAAATTTTTTAAGCCATTTTCATTAGTTTTCCTTTAAATTAATAGGGTAGAGGTTTTGAAATTGGAACTTTTTCGACATTTAAAAGAGTAAAATCACAAGACGAGTAACTAGTTGGTGAAAAATTCACAACTTACTCCATTATAAGATATATTAGTGAAGTGATAAATTCATCAATAATTACATGTTGAAATGTTACAAGTTCATGTAAAATATCAGGTAAAATTGTTTTGTTCCATATGAAGGGCCATGTGAGAGATCGATCATCTTACAGAAATTCCAAAAGGCAGGTATGAAGAATAGTGATAGAGTACTACTGCTTACAGAACTATGTATATTTAGCTCGATATGAAGGGCCATGTGAGTGTCATATCTGCTGCCTCGTCGAATGGGTAATATGCCGACAATGTATGTCTCATTGATTCACCAAAGCCCTCGGATTCAATAATACTAGCTGGTCGTTTCATCGATATTGATCCTACATATTATGAGAGGAGTTATATATATAATATTATCGGTGTATCTATAAACAAATTCAATGCATATTTAAAGTAATCATAAGGGAATTTAAGATTATTGTAATTAAATGATGTATTAACAGAATCCATCACTTGAACGCTTAAATAGGCATTAGCAATTGCCTATTATTCAGCAGTCTTTAAATTTCACCTAACTACAACTATGTTTACAGGATCTTTAACTAAATACTAGATGCTCAACGGCGTCTATTTCAAGCGTCTAAGTGCCTATTGGCGTAAGAACATAACTGAAAATTCACAATTGTGATATTTTTTAAGGAATTGTGATTGTATACATGAGCTTTATAAACACACATAAAAGAAATGTGATTAGGTAAAACAGAAGTAAGCACCTAACCGACAATGATCTTTTACAAAATAATAATAACAGATCAGGTGTATGATAGTTGGGGCCTCTCCTCTCTCCAACATGGTTGATTCAGTGAAATACTGTGTGCGTAGGGGGCGTGAGAGACATTTGAGAGAGAGGAGTCAAATCTCAAAGACGCCAACAAATAAAGGAAGGCAGTTGCATGTGATGGTTGATGGGGAAGCTACGGTAGTTATGGAATAAAGCGCCAGAACATGTCATGGTAAAAGCAAACGCAATGCCTTCCCGCCAACTGAATCCGGACATGCATTTTTAAGGATGCTTGATATAAGCACGAAACTTTGAAACTTTGTCCATCTTACGCGTGATTGATGGCTAATTATCATTTGTCTGTAAGTCTGACACACACTGCTCGACTCATTACCTGTTAACTTAAATTTTTCGAGATTATCGACTCGTTCTATACATCTTTGTTAGTTTGTCAAACTAAGTGACACTAATAATTCAATCATTTAACAACATAACGTGTTTGATTGTCTAATTGATTTAGTATTGTTGCATAAACCGTCAAGTTACTAACTTATAAAATAAGTTAAAAGGTAACTGATCATACACAAGATTTGAATCAATTGTTCTTTGATCTTTGGGAGAGATTTTTTCAATGTGACCGTCACACGAGGTGGTACACCATGTGTCTATATAAATGGTGGGTTATGTGTGTTAAGAGGTTAATAATTTAAAAATTAAAATTTTCCATCACTTACATAAAAACACGTGGTATACCATCCGTGTTCCCGTCACAACTAAAAGTTTCTAGATCTTAGGGGAGGTCTAACAAGGAGCTGAATAACATTCAGCATGATTAAGTACTGGACCGCAATACCATTAAAAGTTCTTACCAGATAGGTCCTCCTTGCTTCCATCTGGCTCTGTGTTGGGTGCATGAAATACGCATATGTGAACTGAACGCGAAATATTAAAGTAGTTGCAAAAAAACTATAAAGTTGGCAGTAAGGTTAGGTGATTTTTTCAATGTTTATATAATTATTGGGGTCGAATAGAAATAGAAGGGGGAATAATGGAAATCCCCTTTGCGCCTTTGAATCGAAACCCCTTCACATGTAAAGAGGGATGAGTGCAGCAAATGAAAAAACCTTATCCGAAATGCATACCTATATTAATCAACTTGGTGGTGACCCTTAGGATGCTTAGTGAGTAAGTAGTCTTAGGTCCAATGGGGGTGAAAATACGCAGCATTCTTACAATGAATCCACATGCCGTTTTTGTATTAGGGAGTGAATACCGCAGACGTTTTTCATTTTCTGCATCCTGTCTTAATTTTGGCCCTTGTTTCTTTTTTGATTATTCAACACAATAGCTAGAAAGAAAAAAGATGTACATAAGATGAACAATATGGGTCTGTAGAAATTATTTCTTTTTGTATATGGTTTATTTTGATCATTAATCAATTGTTCTTACATATTGGGTTTGGTTAAAGATTGTGATAATCATTTCGAATCTTCATTCTAATAGTTTAAATTAAATTAAAATATCGCTTCAATTAAAGATTATCACTTTTTTTTATCTCCTTTTTAGTAATGATTTTTTTGTTTTATTCTATCATCATCTTTTACAGTTGAAATCCAAGGTAGGTGGTGGTATGCTGCATCCTCCAACCCAGGCTTGCTGGTTTCATGCTTGATGACCTAATGGGATTCTTGACCACTGCAACTTTTGATTGTTTCCAAGATTGAGGTTTAACAACAAGAAAGCACAACAATCTTTACTTCTTTTCAGGAATAATTAAACATTTATATGATTCGAAAAATTTGACAACCTTTTTATATCTTTCAAAAGGTTCATTCGATTCCCACATTTTGCAACCAACCTCTACAACTTCTCCCACCATCCGCTTTTGCCTGGCTGGATCCATTGGTGGGCTGAAACCCGACACCTGTTATCATAGTTATGAGAAAGGCATGTTCTTTTGGGCCTTTCTTTATATTCTTAATTTTACTTCCCTAACACTATACACAAAAACTAGCTCTTAGTCTAGCGGTAATTCTCTTCTCAATCAAGAAATTTCGGTCAAACTGTGAATGTATCAAGTAGCTCTTAGTCTAGTGCTAATTCTCTTCTCGATGTTTGAAGGATTCTCAGTTTTAATCCTATGTCCCTCATTAGTAAAAAGAGAGAAAAAAAGAGAGTTGTGATTGTTGAAACCAAAAACCCAAATCAATTTAGAAATGGATCTAACCCTACTTTCTAGGCCCTTGATAAATTCTGAATCCACATCTGCATCCATAAAAGCAAAGCACAAATAAAAATATGGGCTTTGCCTCCAAATGTATCAAATAAAACCTAGGCTTTCTGTGGCAGGAGTTGAAACCAGAAGCAAAACCATTTGGTTGACAGATTTGTACAATCAAGTTTCTTCCTTCTATACTGTTCCAGAAAATTTAAAAAAATAAAAGTTTCACAACTTAAATGGTTTTTTAATCACAGCTTACACAAATTGAACGTAAGCCGCCAAAATTGAGCTGTTTTTTTTTTTTTTTTTTTTTTTTTTTTTTTTTTTTTTGGAAACTAAATTGAGCTGGGTTTGTTCCCATATAAAATGACAAAGGCACAAGCATTTCTTCGTTCTATTGAGGATCCCACAGAAGATTAAACAAGTTAAATCCTCTGAGCAAACTTGATCTATCTTCTAGACTATATAACTTAAATTAATAGGGTAGAGGTTTTGAAATTGAAATTTTTTCGACATTGAGAGGAGTAATATCACTAGACGATTAACTAGTTGGGGAAAAATTTCCTGTTCATTTCAAGATCTATTACTGAAGCAACAACTTCATTGATAAATACATGTTGAAATGTTACAAGTTTATGTAAAATATAATATAAAACTATTTTGTTCTCGTAAATGTTTGAATTCTAAATATATGATTATTCGATCTATCAAACATTCAAATTTAGTAGAAATTATAGTGAATTCATAACAGGATTAGTAAATGAAATTCTCTCATTTACTCATTCCCTAGTTATGATAACCATGAATCTACCTAATGTTTTCTTTGACATTCTCCTTAATGAGGCTGCCATGAAACAATATGTTTGACAGAATGTCTCAAAGACCTCAGAAGCCAAGAGCAACTACACAAAGTGGCATAACGAGAAGAAGAGAGGGTGCAAATTTGGAATATAGGAAAGAGCTAGGGTACCCGAGTTAATAATAATAAAATGGTCCCTGACATTGAAAATCAATAGAAATGGTCCCTGAGATTGTCCACCATCCATCATTTTGGTCCTTCCGTTAAAAACTCCGTTAAGTGTCTTGGAGTTCTTGGTCAGAAGTTTGGGCAATTTTCAAAGCTTCGTAACTCAATCATTTCTTAACCAAATTCGACCCATAATATATCAAAATGAAGATATGAAAGTGTAGAATAAGATTATACCTATTTGGAAGTTCAATGGTTGCCAAAAATGGCTGGAAAATAGCCTCAAAGTTGACTGGTCCGAGTGAAAACTTGAAAACTCGTCGGAAACTGGGTAAACTTTAAACGTTCATAACTTCTTCAATACTTAACGAAATCAAGTGATTCAAAAACAAAAATCTTACTTCTCGACGAGACGAAGAGAATGGTACATTTTTCAATGGCTAACTCACTCTGGTTTGGCCGGAAAACAGCTCGAAAGTGGTTAACTCAAGACCAAGACAGCCACCTTCGAGCCATTTTTCGGCCAAACCAAGGCGAGTTAGTCGTCGAAAAAGGTACCATTCTCTTCGTGTCATCGATAATTATGATTTTTGTTTTTGAATCACTTGATTTCATTGAGTATTGAAGAAGTTATGAAAGTTTAAAGTTTACCCAGTTTTAGGCGAGTTTTCAAGTTTTCACTCGGACCAGTCAACTTTGAGGCTATTTTTCGGCCATCTCCAGCAACCATTGGACTTCCAAATGGTATAATGTTATTCTACACTTTCCTATCTTCATTTTGATATATTATGGGTCGAATTTGGTTGGGAAACGATTGAGTTACGAAGCTTTGAAAATTGCCCAAACTTTCGGCCAATAGCTCTAGGACACTTAACGGAGTTTTTAACGGAATGACCAAAATGATGGATGGTGGACAATCTCGGGGACCATTTCTATTGATTTTCAATGTCAGAGACCATTTATGATTAAAACCCTAATAAAATTCCAAATTGGAACCATCCGGGATCCAAATTCCAAGATGAGCAGATAGCGAAAAAAGAGAGACAAAAGTTAAAAAATAAAAATAATATAAAATAAAATAAAAAAAGAGAGAGGTAAAAGCCAAATAAACCAACATTGGAACTCCTGACTTTGTGAAATCATCTCTAAAGAAGATATCAAAATATTTATATAGACATACAATAATAATAAACGGCAACAAATTTTGTTTAATAGAACTTTTAATTTTTTACATGGCGCTAAGTAAATTGAAGGCAAAGTCTTCTGTTGTCAAATTTATTTAATGATTATTTTAATAGATGTGATGCAATATATAATAAATATGATTGTGTGTATTTGATTGGTTGTCTTAATAATTGGAGCTCGCAAATAGATGAAATAAATTAAATAACATTATTATTTAACATATGAAATGGAGCATAAAATATACAAAAAAAAATCAAATTGTCATATAAGCCATCAAATATCATTGATGTTTTAAATTTGACATTACTCACTTATTATTTTATGGAAACGCTTTTGGTCATGTATAATATGTAGATTGTAGAGCTACCGGACGGAGTAAATCTGCTTGAATATGACATCTGAAGTGTGGTCCAAGTTTTGAAAGCACTTTTTGAAAAAGTTGTTTATTTGTGCACTTGTCTTGGCAGATATATCTGGTTGAAGATACCAAGGTGACTAAAATCAATTTGTTGAACAATGGAACTTCTGAACCGTCTGCACAAGTGCTACTTAGTACTGCACCAACTAAAGACGAGCAAGCTGGTGGGATTGTTGGGATTGCAGTTAGCACATTGAGTTTATCTCTATTTGTAAATGTCAAAAATCGGGGACTCTTCGCGACATGATACGGAGGCAGTTGATCTGGAGTGCGGGACCTATCATCGATCTATCTGGTTATCGCCAAGGTTGTCGGAAGAACAATGCATATTGTTATTTTAATTCAATCGCTGCAGGAGGGACTTTGAATTAAGGGTCTTCAACGTCCATTATATGAATCACAATTTATCATCTTATTTACTGTTCTTTATAGGCGAGATTATATGAGTAACATTAACTAAGATTACATGTCACTCATCACCGTTAGGTTTATTTGATTTAGTTTTGTTGCGTAAACCCGTTTGGCACACCGTATAAGGCACCGGATAGTAATAATAATACGGTGTACAGTATTTGGTGGCCGTTTGGATTAAATAGGCACCGGATTAAATAATCTGGGCCCACCTTTTTTACACGGCACTCATCCGCTTGCTTATACCGTCCATATTCACGGTATAACTTAGTCGGCCTCGTCTCGATTCCTCTCCGCTCTCTCTGGCTCTCGCTCTCGCTCTCGCTTCCTCTTCAGACGCACTCTTCCACTCCAGGCGCTCTCTCTTCCTCTCCAGACGCACTCTTGCTCTCATCCCAGGTTTGTCTTCTCAAATTCTTCTTCTTCGTTTGAATCACAGTTCGTCTTTTCAGTTTTCTTCTTATGGGATTCCACCCCTCCCTCTATTCTTCCCCCTCCTTCTATTTTTCTTGCAATTTTCTTTCAATTGATTGAAGCTAGTTATTATTCTCTCTAATTATGCAATTGATTATGTAATTTTGTGTTTTAATTAAAATTTTTGAATTTTAGGGTTTGCTATTGGGGTCGAATTTAGGGTTTGTTGTTGGTTGTCTCTGGCGCAGTTCCCGTTTCACTTGTTGTCTCGTAGCTGCAACGCAACCATACAGACGGTAAGCCAATTTCTCTTCGCTATTATTTTCTCTCTAATTTTGCACCTACCGAGATCAAATTTTGGTGGGTTTTGTGAATTGGGCATTGAGTTTCTGATGCTTTTAGAGAAATGGGTTGTTAGTGATGTTTTGATATTTCAATAGTTGGACTTGTGTGGCTGCATGCGTTTTTTTATTTTTGCTGGGTTTAGCTAACTGGGTTGTGCGGTTAATCTGTTTGTTCTCCAACTTTCTTGCGATTTAAGTGCTTTTAGGTGAAGTACTTCCTGTGCCTATTTGTTCTGTCTTAGTAGCTCAGAGGTATGAAATTTGATAGTATTTCATGTTAATTTTTAATTGAATTTCATGTTAATTTTTAATTGAACTTGAAGAATGAGGAATGCATATCTTGCTTGTGATTGGGTAGAGTGGGAGTGGGAGTGTGCTTCCTGTGCCTATTTGATTGGGTGTTGAAGTATTGCTTTGTTTTGGTTTCGTTTAGCCGTTGTGGTTTATTGAATAGAATTGTTGATTGGATGTTGAAGTATTGCTCTGTTGATTGGGTGTTGAATAGAATTGTTTTGGTTTCGTCTAGTGAAGATGTTATCCTGACTCGTTTGACTGTGTTTCTTTGCTTATTCTTATCCTTCCTGCTACTGTTTTTTCTTGCTGTTGGGGCAGTTTTAATCAACTGGTGTGGTTTTCTTCTGTTTGCTGAGTTTCCTAGTTATCATTTCACCAAAGTTTTCAATGAAGAGAGCTGCCAATGATAATGATCTTGCTGTGACATTTAAAGAAATGCTTTCTGAATCAGTTGATAAGTTGGGTGAAGTTTTACAAGCTGCTTTTGGGATGGAGTGGATCCAAAACTTGAGATTGCTTTAGAATTGTCAAAGATTGTAGTTGTTTTTTGTGTACCTTCTTTTATGTTCCTGGAAAATATTTTGAATTTGATGTATGGAATTTACTTTTTTTTTTTTTTTTTTCTTTGTTATTTGAAGATTTGTGTGGTTTTCAATAGGTATAAATATGAGAAAAGTTCAACAAACAAACAAAGATTTGTCAATTTTTTTTTCCCTTGTCCTATCATGTTCAATACCAAACACAATATAAATAATACGGTCATTAGTCCAATACTGCACCAAACGCCCGACTAATTTAATTAGTACTATCCGGTGACTATTTATCCTATCCGACAGAAATTGTCAATACAGTCCGAGTTGTCAAACGAGGCCTTATAGATCAAGTTTAGCTTCTTGGACTGCTTGGTTCATTGGTATAAAATCCTTCTTGGACTGCTAGGTCCATTGGTGTAAAACCCAACGTTGCCTCACTTTATTTGTGTTGCTTTAGATTCTATTCTACTAGATTATCCTCTTTCGAGCGTTCCTTTTTCTTATACATTCTAATTTATGTATTTATGTATTGATTTTTTTCTTTTGGCTGACTTCCAATATTTCATTTTTTTGGTCTTTGTTATGTGAATGCCAAATTGCGCAGAGTATACAGACACGCTCTTTTGCTAAGACTGCATCTGTAAGACAAGTGGTGGTAGGCGCTCCATTAATTGCGAGGGGTTCTGAAGAAGCTTGCTGCAAGGGCCTTTGCGTCCAATACTGATGAGCTTGTTGCTCTTTTTTGCATTGACCAAACGAGTCCTTTTTCCTTATCCTCAGGTAAAAGTACATGTTAAGGTTAACAAATTATCATTTTGCTCTTTGTAGCTTTTATGTTCTAACCTTTAGGTGCTTAGAGGGACTGCGGTAGAAACCTATTCTGATAAAACGATGTTTTTTGCAGGCAGACAAAGTGACGGTAGTGTTCCCTATGAGATTCAAGGACTCTATAGACATTGTTCTTGCAACTTCTTGCAGATTTGGATTATAATACATCTTATCTATGCTTTTAACCGATTTTTAACGGAAATCTTATTTATGGGGTAAGTTTGCTAATGGTCTTGACCACAAAGATTTAATTCCTAATTTTTTTTACCACATGCGTCACTATGCAAGTAATCAATGACCATGGGGATGATTTATCTAATTTGGCCTAAAATAAATGCATAATATACTTACGTATTTTAATGGCTCATTTGATAACCATTTTATTTTTATTTTTTTAAAGTGTTTTGACGTTGATTGCCAAAGAAATAATATTAGGATTTTATTTATTCAGTACCAATGTTGTATATTCCAGTATTTCATTATTTTCAAGCCTCTTTCACAGCACAGCAAGAATATTAATTTTTTGAGAAATGAAAGGGCAAGACTATGATTTTCAATATAGGACCTAGTTAAATTATTACTATATATATATATACACACACACACACACACATATTAGGTTAGTGTTGAAGCATCTGATAATAAATATAGTTAAACAAATTCTGTTAAGGTTGTTTAATTAAAACAATCCTAAACCTTAAATCGTAAACCCACTTGATTTAATGACATAATTAAACATGACGCCAGGTGTAACTTTCCTTTTAATTTAATAAGACTCTCGCTGAGGTTTTTTTTTTTTTTTTTTTGTCAAAATAAAAAACAAATGAATGTGAATCTCTTTTGGTTGTTGTATTAAGTGAAAACCCTTGCAAAACAAACCGTAGGATATATACTCTATTCATTATTTATTGGTAACTTATTACATACAAGAAACTCGACGTACTGTTAAAATGCATTGGTAACTCATTACATACATATTACTCAAGTACTTTGATTTCAAAAACTACTATTTACTGCTATAATCAAAAGTTCCTTTGAAAACGACCGAGTACTTTCACTGTAATCGCTAACTTTGCCTTATCCTTGATGGTATCAAACCATTGAAAATAAGCATACCTCCATGACTTCTTCAAAACCAATGTGTCACAAACGCCCCAAAAGCCTATGATAAAGCCAAATACCAAGATAACAAAGAACCACAACTCATCATGTCCATCTTCATTGTCATTGTCTTTTGGATCCTTGGCAGTAGGATTGCCATCTTCTGAGCACGCAGTAGAAAGAGGAAACCCGCAAAGTAAAGGGTTGCCCTCGTAAATGGATGAATCGATCAATGTTTGGAGCTGGTTGCCCAAAGGAATTCTGCCACTCAAGTTGTTATACGAAACATTCATGTAAGACAAGAAGGTCAAGGATGCAAGACTATGCGGAATTTGTCCCGAAAGTTGGTTGAGTGAGAGATCAAGATTTTCGAGCTGCACCAAATTTCCAATCTCCAAGGGGATGTCTCCGCTTAATCGATTCATTGATAAGTTCAAGTTGTGCAGCAGAACGAGGCTGCTTATTTCTTCAGGGATTTCACCTTCAAGGTTGTTCGCTGAAAGATCAATGCATTTTACATACATCAGAGATGTGTTATACTGGAGTTCTCTTCCTTTCATCACTCCTGTTTGTTGAACGTACTCCAGATATATATTATAAGCACTGTAATAAGCAACTTTCAGAGCAGTGAGATTATTCAAGCACTTGGGAATAGTCCCTGTAAAGCTGTTGAGAGCAAGGTCTAAGATGTGGAGGTTCTCGAGATTGCACAACTGTTGAGGGATATGTCCACTTAGAAAATTTGACCTCATTCTTAGGATTGACACGAACTGCACGTTCAGTCCTATCCATGAAGGTATATTCCCAGTAAATTTATTGTCCCCAAGATCAATGTTCCTCAAACAAGTGCAATTTTCCAAGGATTGAGGAATTTCACCTTCGAGATTATTGTTGTTCATCTTCAACATGAAAAGAGAACCCAAGGCACCCATTGAACTAGGAAGCTTGCCTGACAGATTGTTGTATGCAGCATCTAAAATATTTATGTCAGTCAATAAACTCCATTCTTGTGGGAATTCTCCAGATAACTGATTGCTTCTCAGGGAAAGGAGTAACAAGTTTTTCATGTTGCCAATGGAGGGCGGAATGGTACCGTTCAAATGATTTTCTGCAAGATAGAGTGATTCCAATTTGGGAAACTGTTGGTCCAAATTCAATGGGATTGGCCCTGAAAATGAATTGGCTTCCATCTTAAATTTAACCACATTGTCACCTGACCAAAGTGGTAATGGCCCATGAAATTGGTTGTGACTCAAATCCAAAATCACCGCATTCGGGAATTTCAATTGGAGTGGAAGTTTTCCATGGATTTGATTGAAAGATAAATCCAAGTACTGAGCATTGGAAGATATCTTCAAGAACCAGTCCTCGGGTATGGAATCCGAGATTTCAGTACCATGAAGTTTGACAAAAAGGAGTTCAGTTTGAGATTGAAGCCATACCCCAAAGGCAGGACCTACTTTACAGTAGCCAATATTAATTTTGTGAAGCATGAAGGGAGGAACCCAATCATAAGACACTTTAAAAGTGAGGGGAATAGGTAGAATTGGCTTTGGGTCTACTCTGCCTAATGCAAAGTATTTCAATCTTGTGAGATTTATGAAATGGGATTCAGTTAAAAAGCCATCCCACGGGTTGAACGATAGATCGAGATGAACTAGTTGAGAGAGTTGCCCTAAACTTTCAGGAATGGACCCATTCATATTATTATCGTAGATGGTAAGAAACTTCAAATTGTGTAGCATCCCTAAAAGAGGCAGGCAATTTGCTTTGCAACATATTAGAAGACAAATCTAATGACTCTAAAACAGTATTGGGACAACTTGATAAACCACCCAAAAGCTCTTGAATCCCCCCATCAAATTGGTTCCGTGCAAGATTTAAGATCTTTAGATTGCAAAAACTCCCAACAAGTTTTGGAATTTGACTCTCGAGGCTATTGAAAGATAAGTCAAGGTGTTTAAGTGATTTGAAGCTTTCAAATTCACTTGGCAAGGCCCCACTCAAAGAATTTCCGCATAAATCAAGTTTTCTGAGGTTAGACAGATTGAAAAACCATTCAGGAAACGGAAACTTCAAATCGTTGTATGACACATCAAGGATCAAAAGTGACGCAAGGCTAAAATTTGGTGGTGAAAGTGGTGGAAGGCTTTGAATTTGGCATGATGACAAGTGCAACTCTACTAGGAAAGGTAGCATGTTGTCAACATTTATCACCGGTTTGGGGTTGAGGTGATTTTAAAAAAAGCTGCTATGAAAAAAAGCTGTGACAGTTTTTGGTGTTTGGTAAACATTCAGCTTCAGCTTTTTTTCACAGTTTTGGGTGAAAAAAAGCCAAAAACAAGAAGCTGCAAAACCCAGCTTTGAAAAACCGGTTTTTTTTCACATCTGTTTTACATAAAAGTTCACCAAACACTATAATACTACTTTTTTTTTCAAAAGCACTTTTATAAAAAAAGTTTACCAAACACTCTGCTGCTTTATTTCACAGCTGCTTATTCTCACAGCACAGCAGAAGCAGCTTTTTTTCAAAGCACAGCAATACCAAACCAGCCCTTAGCCAACTTACCCTGATGTCACTGAGGTCCAGTCCTTTGAGATTGAGGTACTTTAGGGAAGAGAGACGAGAAAGCCACTTCAACTTTTCGGAAGGGAGTTCAAGCAAAGAGTAGCCAGATTCTTCGCTGAGGTCAAGATAGTTCAAGTTTGACAAATTACCAAGATGAGGTGGAATCTCTCCTCCAAATGAAGCAGATGAGAGAATGAGATACCTCAAACTTTTAATCTGACCAAAGAATTCGGGAATGGAAATCCCTCGAAAATCATTCTGGCTTAGGTCTAGGTAATTCAAATGTTTCAATCTAAGCAAAGAAGGATTTATCTTACCACCCAAAGAAGAGTACTCCATCTCGTCCCGCTCTCCATCAAAAGCAGAAAGTGTATACATGTACGCATTCCGGAGATTCATCATTTCAACACGACCTGTGCCGTTGTTGCATGAAATTCCCTTCCACTGACAGCAGTCGACTCCAACCCACGAAGAAAGCCTCGTTGTACAAACTTCTCTTTGCTTTGGTGGAGATAGCTTCTGAAGTTCTGAGCACAGTAGTTGAATTTATAATTGAGATCATGCCTCCTAAATTCCAAATTTCATGAGTGCTGTAAGTCTTGGTCACCAGAGTCTTTGATTGGGACGTTTTTCACTTATTTCGACCTTCAATTTCTCCGCACTAAATGTCGATGGTTCAAAGGCATTGTTCCAATATTAATTTTTTTTGAAAACAAATTGCCGACACTGACATTCCAAAATATCACCAAAGTCATGATGTTTGCTTTCTATGTGAGAACTCGTACTCGAATACTTGAAGGAAAATTCAAGAAAATATGGAAAAACATGATTTATTTAGTAGCCTGCAAGTACATTACACAAACATGATAAGGTTAATTAGTTTAGTATTGTTGCGTAAACCGTCGAGTAATTAACTTATAAAATAAGTTAAAAAGTAGTTGATCATACAAAATTAAGTTAATTAAATCCACTGAGTAACGTTGATCTATCTTCTAAATTCATAACTTGTGGATTTTAATGAACAGCAAGTGCAACTATCAGCTCTTGAAGTGGAATACCAGGGATAGCCGATGGTTTGATGCCCCCTCACTCACTATTCATCAGGCAAGTGTTAGTGGGACTTGGAATGTACATATCAAAATCCTCTCTCGTACATTTGGAAGATATTACTTTATTTTAAAGTAAGAGAAGAAATTGCACTGTACCAATATGCAGTGTAACAGTGATTGTGTTTGAATTTCACTTTATTTACGAGACTACCGATAGACTGAAAAGCAAAGCAGGAAGCAAAAGCTGCTTTTGTGACTTTTGGAGAGATGCTGCTTTTGTGACTTTTGGACATCACCCATTATTAGTGCTATTTTTGTAGCTTTTGGAAAAGTGAAGGCCAGGGAAGTTTTGGCATTTGTTGGGACTCGTACCCTAGGGGTGGACAAACGGACCCTAGGTTCGCAGGGCGAGCCGGTTCCATACAGATCGAGACGGGTACAGGATGGATCTGAAATTTGTAAAGACAAAACGAGCCGGGTTCACAAAATTATCGGGGTGGGACGGTTGCAAAAGCATAACCCGTTTCTCCTAATTCTCACAAAAATATCTAATGTGATTTAGTGGTCCTACACCTGTACTACTGCATTTGTTTTCCTAAGTCGTAGTACAAAACATTTGTACTACATTGCTTTCTTTCTTTATTTCATTTTGTTTTTTTTAATTTTATTTTTTAGTTAGTCTCCATCACAACTCTCTCTCTCTCTCTCACTTCTTCCTCACCTCCTCATCAGAAAGAAAGCGAACTTGAGTGTTTCAAAAACCTGAATTTAATCCAAAGTTCTCGAAAACTCAAAAAAGATGAGCAATCTTGAGTTTTTTACGGAGCAGGCCACTCTCCCTTTCCCTGATTCGTCTTCCCTCTCTCCCTGACTCGTCTTCTCCTCTCTCCCTGACACGTCTTTTCTAGGTTTTATTTTTTTATTTTTTTATTTTTATTTTTTAATTTATGGTTTTAATTTTGTGTTGGCTGGGTGGGTTTTATGGTTCTGGATCGATGAAGATGACAACTAAGGAAGACGACTTGAACGGTCCGAGCTGTATCTGGGTTTTCTGGCACCATCTAGCCATTGATGCATCTGGGTTTTCCGGCACCATCTGATTTGAGCATATGGGTTGTGGTGGAGGAAACGGGGAAACAGTTGCTTGATGACTGAGGAAGACGACTTGAACGACGTCGTTCCTTCTGTGTTTGACGGAAAAAAAAAATGTAATAGGAATTTGGCATTTGTTGGGACTCGTAGCCTTCCTTTTTTCTTTTGGTATTTTTCAAAGGCAGCTGAAGCCTGAAGCTGTTGCTGAGGGGATTGTAGATGAGGCCGGCCTTTTGGGTGTTCAAATGGTGGGGATGCCCATCTAGTGTTAAGATCGGACGGCCGGGATTAAAAGTATGGAGGGTACTTTTGTTATCTTAATTGTTGGGACTGATTGGGATTGATGGTGAGGGGATTGTAGGGCAGACTGGAGGCCATGCTGCCTCTGAGATAGAGAGGGAAAGAGAGACGGAGACAGTGCGAGAGAGAGAGAGGGATTTCAGGGATTTGCAAATCCTTCCCCTTCACACAGAAGCTCTGCAAATCAGTCGGCCCCAGCCTCCCTTCATGCTGCGAATCAATTCCTTCGCCTTTAGTGCCTCCACACTGCGATGGCAGCTGCAACATAGCTCTCGAATTATCTCTCTCTCGCATTTCCTCCGCATCTTCTCATCAAGCTTCAATTCGTCATAAGTTTTCCATACAACGATGAAATCGAGCAAGGTTTCGTCGATTTCGGTCAACTTGGGCTACCCCCAACGTCCGGTAAGGTATCAATCTCTTCTTATCCTCGCGAATGTAGCTTCTCTGGTTTTCGCTTTGATTTTTTATGGAAGGTATTAGATTTCTTTAATTTTTTGCTTGGTTTATGATTTTTCTGTGGATTGGACTAGCTGGGGGCTATGGGTTTCTTCGAATTTGGATAGTCTGGGGTCTCTGACGAGTTTTCTGTTTGTGGTTTTGGTTTTTAGGGATTGCACTGGGAAAAAGGCTGGAGGCGATTTCAAACTGTAAAAAGGTATACTTGGTTAGCATTCGATATTTAGTTAGCAATTTTATTCTGGTTTATTGTGTGTTTTTTTTTTTGGTCCAGCTTTAATTTCTGCCCGGTGTTCAGAGTTTTTAATGGAAAGAGGGGTAAAGATTGTTGGGCAATACAGTTTGATGATTTTGTGCACGGGAAACTCTGAAATTGCCACAATTGGTATTTGGTACAGTTGCATCTTGAATTTATTACAAAATCTAAACTGTGTCTTGCGGGAAATGGTAGATAGGCTATTTCTGGAATGACATGAAATTAGTTAGATATGGCTTAAAAAGAGGGGATACTTATAGTCTCATAAATCTATTTCAGTCGAAGAATGTATTTTGGCAAAGGGGACCTTTGAGCTGATAACGTGAAGAACCTAATTGTCTTACATCATGCTTCTCATTTATTTTTAAAAAGTATTGGATAACCGTTCTCAGTATGTATAGATGTGTGATATGAATTAAGTGACTGATGTTGAAGCATCCGTCAATAAAAAACAAATAGGATCTCAGATATATTAATCCCTACATAAAGTTTTTGTTGTTTGCCCTGCGTTAAAGGTGAGAAAGGCCTTCTTTATTTCGGCCTCAATTATTAGTTAAAAACTCAATTCACATTTTTTCATAGAAATTCCGTCATTATACACTGCTATTTAACTGCTCTTTTTGGGTTTTCTAGCCGGAAAGTAGGGCAGTGTATATTTAATTTAGCTCTCCTGATTTTCTATTTTAATTTATTTTTGTTTGTTTTGTTGGGTGATGCAATCTGATCAAATCAGGTTGAATTGAATAATCCTTAAAGTGACAAGAAGGAACTAACTAAGCAATTGCACTTGTAAAAATATGCAGTGTTTGTGTCTGAATTTCACTTTATTTACGAGACTGCCACTAGATTGAAAAGCAAAGCAGAAGCTTGCCGACAGCCATGGTCTAAAATATCCATAATGTTTTGATATTTCCATCAAAATTTCCGTGTTTTTGGACTACTGATATTTTCAATGTCATTAATATTTCGTCATTAATATTTCCATCGAAATTTCCGTATTTTTTAAATTTCTATATTTAAAAAAAACACCAAGGGGATTTGAACCCCTACCATTTTACTCCTTCAACACCTTGACCACCATATCACTTATATTTTTGTGAAAATATGCTAAAATATTTATATATTTTCTACACTCATAATGTTTGTCAGCTCGTTATATAATCAATTTAAATCAGTTAAATTCATCATGCAATGTATTTCCTTTCAATTTTTTATGATAAATAAATAGATAATTGATTAAATAAACATTCTGCAAAATTTCAATAAAATTTCTAAGTTTTTCTTACAATTTTCGTGGTTTTTATTCAATTTTTATCGATATCGATAATATCTCGATATTTTCATCGAAATTTTTGTGTTTTTGAACTATTGATATTTTCAATATCATCAATATTTTAGATCTTGTCGACAGCTTCAATCGAGAGATGTTGCTTTTGTGACCTTTGGACATCACCCATTACTAGTGCTACTTTTGTAGCTTTTGGAAAAGTAAAGGCTAGGGAAGAAGAAAATAAAGGCTAGGAAATAGCCTTCCTTTTTTTTCTTTTTGGCATTTGCTAGGGGAAGAAAAAATAAAGGCTAGGAAGTAGCCTTCCTTTTTTCTTTTTGTATTTTTCAAAGACAGCTGAAGCTATTGGTTTCGTGTAGCAGTCGAAAGAAGTGTGAAAGCTGGTAGCAATTGTTGACTTTTGTTACCTCAATTGTTGATGAGGCTGGCCCTTTGGGTTCAAATTAGGGCTGGTTCGGTATGGGATATCGAACCGAAATGCAAGTCCCGATTCCCAAACTGAGGTTTTCGAAAATTCCAAATTCAATACCGATTTCAAACCAAATTTTCGAGAATCCTGAAATAGTTTCGGGATTTCGGGACAACCGGGAATCCCAAAATAGTTTTGGGCTTTTGGGCTATTGGACTAAAAATTGAAGAAAGAAATACTGCTTAAAGAAGAAACATGTACAAATACATAAGCAAAATGGAAACCTGAAATTTAGCAACAGTATCCACAGCAAGCTCTGTAGCTTCTTTGTACTTCATTTGGGAAAAAAGTTCTTGAAAACGCTGGACAACCTGTAGAAATCATGTAGGAACATCAGAAATTAAAGTAGAGAGGACCAAAGACATTCAATACCATATAACCAACAGGACCAAAAAAGTTACAGTCAATTCGATTATGGCAACAGATTAAAAATGTTGATCATTCTTCATTTGAAAAGGCATGAATCATGATACAATGATCATTGATCAACATAACACTAGAGCTCCTCTGTTGCTCCAACCTAGCTTGTAATTTTTATATTCTTCAACATATATTGCAGGCTGTTCTAATATGTAATGTCATATTCGTAATATAGTGGGATAAAATCATAAAATGGTAACCTTCATCCAAAAACATTTAACATAATAATCACTATCTCGTTAATAAGTACACAAGTTGCAATAGTTTTTCGCAACCATTCTTATGGGAAAAAAAAGGGAAACAAACTTTTCGTAGATAATTATTAGCATAAAAACATAACAATGAGAGCAACCATGGCCAATGCCTAACACTAGTTACAGTCATATGCATCAGATCATATTCAAAATGAAGAGAGAGATAGATATAAGAAAAAGTCCTCACGTTTCGTTGTCAACAATAATGCAGGTAAATGTTGAGTTCAAAAAAATGATAGCAATATTCAGATTGCACAGCAGTCAAGTCCTATTTGTTCAACTCCATTAGCATACAAATGCAAATGCAAATTAACACATTGACTGTATTGCCACAATACCTCCAGTTCTTGCTTGCGTGCTTCCTCCTTTCTCGCTTCTGACCAAATGCAAACTGTAAATACATTTATGGTGCTGCATTACAAACATCCCAAAATCCCATGGTTAATTCTGAACTCCATTCATCAATTTACACAAACTTTCGAAATTCATTTCAGCAGCTGCAATTATTGCTACAACTATGAACTATCAACCTGTAACAAATTTATGCTTCAATTGTGAGTCTGTGATAGAAGAGAAACCTTAATCTCGAATTCCAACCACCAATTCAACCCCTAAACCCTCAGTATGCAGTATACTTTATCTTCCAAGTGCTAAATTTCACAAACCCTAATCTCAAATTCCAACCCTAAATTAGCTTGTGAACTTTACCTGATTTGGGGGAGAATTGCACAGTGCATTGGATGACTGGAATTGAGAGAGACTAAGAAGGAGAGTGGCGTCGGTGGCCGTGATTCGTGAATGAATGCTCCTCCACTGTGACTCTGTGTGGGATGAGAAGTCGAGAGAGACTGAGAGAGAGAGAGATCAGAGAAGTGATAGTCGAAAGAGATGCGACTTCACTTGTGTGGCCAGATTCGAAAACAGAGAGACAAATCGGCGACGAGGGTGGTGAGGTAAGGGTTTGAGTCTGAGGCGAGCCGCGAAAGAGTGAATGAACTGTGTCGAGAAAGAAGGAAGAGACAGAGTGTAAGTGTAGGGTTTGATTTCTATTCAATGGTTGAGATTAAATCTCAACCGAATCCGACGGTTGTTACGATTTCAAATATATATTTAAAAATTAAATAATATATTTTTTGTATTTCGGTTCGGTTTGGGAATATCGAAAAAATGAAAACTTGAAACCGATTCCCATATCGAAAATTTTGGTTTGGTTCGGTATTGGGTACCGAACGTTTCGGGATTTTCGGTTTGGTATTTTTTCGGTTTGGTTTCGGGAATTTTTCGGTTTGGTTTGGGAAATTCAGTATTTTTTTCCACCCCTAGTTCAAATGATGGGGATGCTCATCTAGGGTTAAGATCGAACGGTCCGGATTAAAAGTATGGAGGGTACTTTTGCCATCTTAATTGTTGGGACTGATTGGGATTGATGGTGAGGGGATTGTAGGGCAGACTGAAGGCCATGCAGCCTCTGAGATAGATAGGGAGAGAGACGGAGACAGAGACAGAGAGGGATTTCAGGGATTTGCAAATCCTTCCCTTTTACACGGAAGCTCTGCAAATCAGTCGGCCCCAGCCCCTCAACACTTTAGACCATCTCCAATTGAAGGGTCTAGAGGGTCAGAGGGCTGAAAATGGCCCAAAAATCGTCTTCAACCGAGGGTTAGGCCAAAGAGCTTGTAGGCCCCATTGGACAAAAAAGGGGCCAAAGGGCCAGCCCAAAGCAACCAGCTAGCCGGCCCGGGGCCGGGTTCTCATTCAAACCCCAATGGCTAGCTGATGTCAGTTACTGTTGGTTTTTGAATTTTATTTTTTGGGCCAAATTTTAAAAAAAAACTCTAAAAAATTCTCATTTTTTCCTATAAATACCCAAGTCATTCCTACACATTCCTCACAAATTTTTCACCATTCCTACACAATTTCAATTCTCATATGTTCTTACCTCTTTCAATAATTTTTCCTTCAATTTTTTCAATAATTTTCAAATGGCCTCATCTGCAATGAAAGGTAGGGCTTGGACCTGAAACACAGATGAAGCTCTTTGCAGGGCTTATAGATGGGTGTCGGAAGATAGTGTGAGGGGGAGTTCTCAAACAAGTGAAGGTATTTGGACTCGTGTGTCCAAAAAATACTTAAAGTTCTACGAAAGCACCATTCCATCGAATACCTGAAACCACGAGAGTTGTTCTTGAAGATGGAAGAAACATCTTCATCCAAGTTTAAACAAATGGCATCAAGCATTGTTAGCAGCAGCAAGTAGACATAGAAGCGGTGCCAATTACCACGACGAAGTAAGTGTTTTCACAATTTATTTTAAATATTTAATTATATTACATTTAATTTCATAAATTAAATTCCTTTAATTTTTGTAATTTTATTTAATTATACTAGCAGAGTACACACTTTGTGTGTGAACAATTTCTCTTAATAAGTGCATATTAATATTATATAATTACTGTTTTGTCTTCCTTATGTAAATATTGTGTATCAAAAGTGAGGGTAAAATTAGAAAAATAAGTATAAAAAAAAGGGTAAAATAGGGATATGATTGTCATTTTGTCAAAAGGTACAAAATTACTATTTTGCCCTCCTTTTGTCAGTAGTGTGTATCAAAAGTAAGGGCAAAATAGGAAAAAAATTTGACAAAGAGGGTATTCTTAATAATAGTATAGATTACATTTAATTTCATAAATTAATTTCCTTTAATTTTTGTAATTATATTTTCTAGATACGCTAAGCGGAGTAATTGTATATGGAGAGCAGCTCGAAACCCTTTCAGTTTCATGGTTGTTAGGAAATTTTTAAAGGGTGAGTGTTATTTGAACATCCATCTCAACATAAAGTAGGTCATACGCTAGTGTTCAGAACTGCATCCTCAACTGTAGATATGGATGAAGATGGATCTCCTACCATTCAACAAACAAGGGTAGAAAATCCGTCTTCGGGTGAAGGTTTCATACTAAGGGCTATGGGACGAAACAAGGCGCGAAGGTTGAAGGAAAAGGGCTAGGCAAATGATGAGTACGCCGCTCAACAGGAAGCGGCGGCCTCATTGTGATCAATGAGGGAGCAAAATGCCTTTGCTGCAGAAGAAAGGAACCGTAGACATGAAGAACGGGCCAAACAAATACAAGAAGAGATGGATGATAAGAATATGGAAAGGAACATTTTGAATTACACTACAATGAGTAGGACCTATTTTGATGGGAAAAAAAAAAAGAAATTATGACCCGGCGGCAGTTGTTTATCTCCGACTATACTCTTACAATGGTGGATGATGAAGATAATGATGATTTTAGATATTAAATTTAAGTTGTAGTTATTAAATATAAGTTGTAGTTTTTAAATTTAAATAATAAATTATGTTTGACCCTATGGTCCTTTGACCCTCGATTGGAGACGGTTTTTTGTGACAAGGCTAAAACGAGCTCTATGGCTTTCGGTTGGAAATGGTAAGGAGGGCCAGAGGCCTCGTTTTAGCCCTCTGGCTCTCCAAGAAATTAATATTTTAATGAACAGTGCAATGCCATATTTCTTACCATCTCTAAGTGAGGGTCAAACGGCTATAAGATTTGTTTTAACCCTATCACAAAAAAGGGTCTCCCACCGAGAGCCAAAGGGTTATAGGGCCGAATATAATTTATTATTTAAATTTAAAAACTACAACTTAAATTTAAAAACTACAACTTAAAGTTTAAAAGCTACAACTTAAATTTAATATCTATATTCATCATCCACCATTGAAGGAGTATAGTCGAAGGTAAACAATTGTCACCGGGTCATAATTTCTTTTTTTTCCCTATCAAAATAGGCCTTACTCATTGGACTGTAATTCGAAGTGTTCATTTCCATATTCCTATCATCCTTCTCTTCTTGTATTTGTTTGGCCTGTTCTTCATGCATACGGTTCCTTTTTTCTGAGGCAAAGACATTTTGCTTCGCCATTAATCGCAATGAGGCCGCCACTTCCTGTTGAGCGGCGTAATCATCATTTGCCTTGCCCATTTCCTTCAACCTTTGAGCCTTGTTTCGTCCCATAGCTTTAGGTATGGAACATTCACCCGAAAACTGATTTTCTACCCTTGTTTGTTGAATGGTAAGAGATCCATCTTCATCCATATCTACAGCTGAGGATGCAGTTCTGAACACCGGCGTAGGACCTATTCTATGTTGAGGTGGATCTTCAAATATCACCAACCCTTTACAAATTTCCCAACAAATGTGATGCTGAAGGGGTTTCAAGCTGCCATCCATATACAATTCCTCCGGCTTGGCTTACCTAGAAAATATAATTACAAAAATTAAAGGAAATTAATTTATGAAATTAAATATTTAAAATAAATTGTGAAAACACTTACTTTGTCGTAGTAATTGACACCGCTTTCATGTCTACTTGCGGCTGCTAACAGTGCTTGATTTCATTTGTTCAAACTTGGCTGAAGATGTTTCTTCCACCTTGAAGAACAACTCTCGTGGTTTCGGGTATTCGTTGGAGTGGTGCCTTCATAGAACTCTTAAGTATTTTTTGAACACACGAGTCCAAACACCATCACTTGTTTGAGAATTCCCCATCACACTATCTTCTGAGACCCATCTATAAGCCCTACAAAGAACTTCATATTCGTTTCGGGTTCAAGCCCTTCATTTCATTGCAGATGAGGCCATTTGAAAATTATTGGAAGAGGTAAGAAAATATGAGATTTGAAATGGTGAAAAATTTGTGAGGAATGATGTAGGAACGGCTTAGGTATTTATAGGAAAAAATGAGATTTTTTAAAAAAATTTTGGCCCAAAAAAAAAAATTTCAAAAACCAAAAGTAATTGACGTCAATTAGCCGTTGGGGATTCAAAATGGAGCCCGGCCTGAGGTCGGCTGGCTAGCTCATTTAGGCCGGCATTTTGGCCCTTTTTTGTCTAGTGGGGCCCACGAGCCCTTTGGCCTAGCCCTCGGTTGGAGACGGTTTTCGGATCATTTTCGGCTTTTTGGCCCTCTGGACCTTTCGGTTAGAGATGATCTAAGAAATATGGCCCTATACTGTTCATTAAAATATTAATTTATTGGAATGCCAAAGGGCTAAAACGAGCCATTTGGCCCTCCTTCGGTTGGAGATGATCTTATCTCCAGATCCCCTTCATGCTGCAAATCAATTTCTTCACCTTTAGTGCCTCCACACTGCAATGGCAATTGCAACATAGCTCTCTCCCTCTCTCTCTCTCTCTTGCAGTTCCTTCGCTTCTTCTCATCAAGCTTCAATTCGTCCTAAGTTTGCCATACAACGATGAAATCGAGCAAGGTTTCGTCGTTTTCGGTCAACTTAGGCTACCCCCAATGTCTGGTAAGGTATCAATCTCTTCTTATCCTCACAAATTTAGCTTCTCTGGTTTTCGCTTTGATTTTTTATGGAAGGTATGAGATTTCTTTAATTTTTTGCTTGGTTTAATTTTTTTGTGGATTGGACTAGCTGGGGGCTATGGGTTTCTTCGAATTTGGATAGTCTGGGGTTCCTAACAAGTTTTCTGGTTATGGTTTTGGTTTTAGGGTTTGCACTAGGAAAAAGGCTGGAGGCGATTTCAAACCGTAGAAAGGTATACTTCGTTAGCATTCAATATTTAGTTAGCAACTTTATATTGGTTTATTGTGTTTTTTTTTTGTTCATCTTTAATTGAAAAAGGGGTAAAGATTGTTAGGCGATACAATTTGATGATTTTGTGCACGTGAAACTCTGAAATCATCACAATTGGTACAGTTGCATCTTGAATTTATTACAAAATTTAATCTGTCTTGCGGGAAATGGTAGATAGGCTATTTCTGGAATGACATGAAATTAGTTAGATATGGCTTAAAAAGAGGGGATACTTATAGTCTCATAAATCTATTTCAGTCAAAGAATGTATTTTGGCAAGGGGACCTTTGAGCTGATAACGTGAAGAACCTAATTGTCTTACATCATGCTTCTCATTTATTTTAAGGGTAAATTGTAGCTATGGTCCCTTAACTTTAACTCAATTGGAGCAATGATCCCTCAACTAAAAATCCATTACCATTGGTCCCTCAACTTATCAAAACGTGCAGCTATGGTCCCTCAACTAAAAATCCATTACCATTGGTCCCTCAACTTTAATTCAACTGGAGAAATGATCCATTAACTTTAACCCAATTGTAGCAATGGTCCTTTCAATATAATTCGTTGTGACAAAAATTTTGACATAGTTGACGAAAAGAATCATAATTATACACTTTGATGAGTTGAGGGATTCTAATTGTATAAATGGTCATTCCAACATAGCTTATTTTGACAAAATTTTGACAAAATTGATGAGAAGGACTATAGCTACACATTTTGATAAGTTAAGGGACCAATGGTAATGGATTTTTAGTTGAGGGATCATTGCTCCAATTTGATTAAAGTTGAGGGATCATTCGTACAATTTACTCTTATTTTAAAAAAGTATTGGATAAGCGTTGTCAGGTACGTATGGATGTATGATATGAATTAAGTGACTGATGTTGAAGCATCACTCAATAAAAAACAAATAGGACCTCAGATATATTAATCCATACATAAAATTTTTGTTGTTTGCCCTGCATCAAAGGTGAGAAAGGCCTTCTTTATTTCGGCCTCAATTATTAATTGAAAACTCATTCATCTTTTTGGGTTTTCTAGCCGAAAAGTAGGTCAGTGTATATTTAATTTAGTTCCCCTGATTTTCTTTTTTTAATTTAATTTTGTTTGTTTTGTTGGGTGATGCAATTTGATCGAATCGGGTTGAATTGAATAATCCTTGAAGTGACAAGAAGGAACCGACTAAGCTAGTAATAATTCTTAATTACTTACATGTTTTGATTTTAAAGTATGATTTGATTCCTTTCTTATATAAATTTCGAGCTTCACAATTGTTGGACCATTGATATGTTATGTGTTCTGATTAGTGTATGTGTGGAAATACAGTGTATGGGTGTTAAGTACTTCAAATGTTATCGACAATCTCAGAAGGGAAGGGGTACCCCCTTCTTCTTCTTCTTTTTCTCTCGAATTCTCTCTCTCAAAAAACAAAACCACGGCCGCCAGTTTTCTTATCCCTTAATCACTGATCTCCTCAGGTTTGCCCCAATCCTTTGTACAATCAGTTATTTTGCATCAAATAATAATATTGTTTGATAAAAACAACAAAGAACCAATTAATATTCTTTTATGGTGTAGGTAAATTATTTTACCAAGATTATTACATACATTAGGCATTTTTTGTTTGTTATCATATATGCTTGTGACAGCCCATCCTTAAAAATTATAGTTTTTATAATTTTAAAGCATGAATTTACGAAAATGCCCCAAAGGCAAGGACTTTGACTTCCGTTGACCATCGGTTTGAGAGATGTAGGATTTATTCCTTTGGCGTATCCTCGTAGTACTCGTTGGTATGAATGGATAGGCGAAAGCCGTTCGCGAGTTCGGATTATAACGGTATAATTATGGACGTTTGAAAATGGTTATTTAAAGTTTAGTTATAAATTATTTGAATTCCCACCTTGTGGGAAAGTAGCCCAATCAGATTTGTGTTAGTAAAGGGCCAATTAGATAAAGGAGGGAGGGACCAATCAAAATGGGAGGGAGGAGGGCAGCAGCCAATCAGACAAAGGGAGAGAAGCTCCCAGCTTCTCCTTCCTGTGCACAACCCAAAACCACCTTCACAACCTTCCATTTTCTAAGGTCGATTCCGACCAACTCCGATGGAGTTTTTCGACGCCACCACCATTATCTTGAAGCTCTCATTCCCTTCTACAAAATCCAACCAAGAACCACCTTTATAAACCACCACATGTGGCAGGGCGAAGCCACGAAATCCAATGCGTCAAAACTGTGTCCGGCCACTCTTTAATTTTCCGGCGAATCGGCAAAGCAATGGCCGATGCCACCACTTGGGCTTTGTAGCCCATCATCCCGGGAGAAAATCCCAACCAACCTTGATCCCGTTGGACCACCGTAGACGACGAATCGACGCCGGGAAGCTTTAGGCACCCGCCGGCTTTGTGGGCAAAATTGACCATCTTCCGTCCACTTTTGGACTTCGTGGCAAGTACTGAAGTTGTTCCTCTCTTTGAGATCTTCATTTCTGTGAAATTTGAGAATTTTTAGAAATAGTGGAATTTTCCGACGAACCGTGGCGGCCGGCCACCACTCGCGGCGGCGCGTGGGCCGAGACTCCACCTGACCTTCCTAGGCTAATTTTGAAGCCCCGATTCCATATTTGACATCCGTTTAGTGAAATTATGATGTTTAATGTAGTTTCATAGTTGACCACCTAGTTGGCCATCAAGAGGTCCTTGCATGAATTGACAGTCCGATCGTTGGATCATCACCAAACATTAATACATTGTAGTACATAATATTTGAGGACCATAGAAACTTACGGATCGGGAATCTGAAGTACGGATCTTCCCGAATTGGATTTGTAAGTTCATAAAATAAATTGTTGACCGCCACTTGGTTTTGGCAACTGGTGGAGATCCGACCGTTGATCATAATGAAACATTAGGACGTGGTTCTAGGAACATAATGTGAATCTTTGGAAGTAACGGATAGGAAATCCGGGATGCAGATCTTCCGGAGTGAATTACGTAGGGATGTGTTTGTGTAAATTATGTATTATATCGGTAAGAGCTCTGAGATGTGATTTGATAATTGTTCTAGGTCACATTGGTTTGTGATGTCTTGATATGCATGCTAGGGAGTCGTAGCGCGGACCTCAGGTGAGTGGGTCTTTTCCCTTCTATCCTGTATATATATATGATTGATAATTCCACAAACGTTTTTAAATTGATTTATGCATATTACCTACATATAATTACTGTGAATGCTTTGAAGTACTACTGTGAACTACGAATGACTTGATCCATGTTTAGGGTACGTAAGCAATCTAACGAGACGTTAGATGCAGCCATCCAATAAATGAGACTAAATAATTGAGACAATAGCCTTGTTTGGGGAATTGAGCAATGTGAAGGAGATTGGTGGAAAATGTGAGATTTAACCTTATGATTTGGTGGTTAAATGTTGGTCATAAATCAATGTGTGAAGAATCAAGAAATTGAAGTAAGGAAACGTAAGTAATGATAGTTAATTAAACTAGTGTCTAATTGGGCTTGTCGCCGATAACTATTCTCGAAAATAAATAGTTCGAGAGTAGGGCATTACAACTTATGCGTTTTTATGCCACATATATGTATATATGTATATAATTGAAAATGTTATGACATGGTTGAGTATTAGATTGCATCATGGTATATCCATATGTATATTACTTGCACATAATTGTTGTGAACGCCTTGAAGTGCAAAGGTGAACGCAGGACAACTAGGTAAGTTCAGGTGAGTTTATGGTATTAGTTGAAATGATGGAGTTATGGCATGACTACATGTATGTTTTGGGCAACTCCGACCTTGTCGTATAGGTTGTAATAATAGGCAACTCCGACACAGTCGTACAGGTTACCCATGAGTCGTATATGTTACAATATATGCAGTTAGAGCTCATCAACCTGCACCCTGGTGTTAGTGTTCTTGCCCGAGGACAGGGCCTAGCCTTCACGTGATCGTTCGCCTCCCGCACCATACGCTTACCTTGGATCTAAATTTGATGACAGCCTGTCGTACATACCACATTAGGTGGTTCCGACTCGTAGGTGACTTGCGATACTTCGCACAGCCTTCACGTGATCGTAGCACTTA
Source organism: Heteromeles arbutifolia (assembly GCA_024362995.1). Classification (NCBI taxonomy): domain Eukaryota; kingdom Viridiplantae; phylum Streptophyta; class Magnoliopsida; order Rosales; family Rosaceae; genus Heteromeles; species Heteromeles arbutifolia. The sequence continues at coordinate 8,691,558 of JANCRC010000002.1, read as the reverse complement.
AGCGTATTTATTTACACCTAGTCTGTCGTACAGACCACTAGAGGTAGTTCCGACTCGTGTGCAGGGATATTGAATATTGGATGAGCTATAGGTTCAGCCGTACATGCCGTAATGGATGGATCCAGCTGACCTATTACTTGGATATTTGATGAGATATGGATAAGCCGTACATGTCACTATAGGTGACTCCGGCTTATGTGATAGCTTTGATTGATGAGATATGGATAAGTCGTACAGGTCACTATAAGTGACTCCGGCTTATGTGCTAGCATTGATTGATGAGATATGGATAAGTCGTATAGGTCACTGTAGGTGACTTCGGCTTATGTGCTAGCATAGATTATTGAGCACACGATTATTTATATTGCTGATGAGATGCTGTATCGTGGTATATTTATGGAATTTACTGTTGATATGATTTCCTGGAAGTTATACAGGTGTTGCATCAAGGGGTTATAACGTTTTAGAAGGTTTCTATTAAATTTTTTTTTTAATTTCCAAGGCCACTCACCTTGTTTTGTTTTCACCCTCCAGGTTTTATTAGCTGAGCTTTCTTTCGATGAGGATTTGTGGCAAATCTTAGTTTGGAGATTTCTTTCGATGGTATGATTCTCAATCCACTCTACTGTACTTACTTATGCTCTAACGTCACATGTGAAGTGGGTTCATTCCCGCTCACCAGCGCACTCTGGTTTTTAGGCACTCTTAGGTTTAAATTTATTCACAGTTTCCACATCATCACACTTTATGGCTTCGTCACCTTCTAGGTGTCGGCCAGCACAGCTCGATTCGGAGTCCTAGTGGACATCCCGGGTCGGGGTGTCATGCTTGTTAAAAATAATTTATCTTTATCTATATGTAAAATATAAGTAAATTAATTTTGAATCAAATAACATTTATTTTGTAGGTAAATTAAAATAGTAGTTCCATTATTTTGGTAAAGTTAAACAATGCCTAAATTATTTCGTAAAAATTAAACCAAGACAAATTATCTCCATTAAAATAAATCAGTACATATTCGACAAAAAAATAAATAAAAATAAAACAGTAGATACATTATTTTCTTATAAGATTAAACAATAGGTAAATTATATTGTAGCTACATTATGTTTGTAATATAAAAAAAAAAAGAAATTGAATTTCAAAAACAAAAAGTAGTAGATATATTATTTTTTAATCAAATTTCCTTTATTTGTAGGTGAATTATTTTCATGCATTATTATATATATTGGGCACATTTTACTACTAATAAATATGTGTGCAATAATTTACCTAGGAGTGGTATTGGTACGATTACCGTACCAAAACCCATGTACCAATTACCATACCAAACTTTTGGTATGACAAAATCTATTAACATTACCGTGCCAAACTTTCGGTATGCCGAATTTCGGCCTGCCAAATAGTTCGGTTGGCATGGTATGGTAATGGTAATTATTTACCACTTTGTTTTGGGCCAAATTTTTTTTTCAACCCAATTCAAGGCCCAAACGTGTTTTGGCCACTCTCTTTGGGTTTCTAAACCTTTTTTTATTTAATTATGAGAATTTTATAGAGATTCATTTAAGAAACAAGAAATAAATAGATGGAAGAATTGCTAAAAGAACCCAACATCCCTAAAAAAACAGTACAAAGATTCCTAAATTCCATCTCTACATTCTTTAAAATTGTTACAAAAATTAACTTGATAGATGAAGCCAGGGAGAAAGACATCCCAATTTGATGAGGGAGAAGATGGGATGGATTGCGAAGAGAGAGAGAGTTGCCGGAACAGGAGCAACATAGATGAAGTCGATGGCTAGATGCGTAAAAAGATGAAGAGTCGCAGCGCTATAAGGCTTAGGTTTTTTTATTGGGAAAGTAGAGGTTAGAGGGTGAGGTGATTGGATAAATGACTAGAAAAAAAATATAAAGTGCATATATAATGATAATAATACTTAATTGTATATACAAATGAATAAATAAATGATAAAATATTAATAGTAGTGGTACGGTATGGTACGGTACAAATACCGTACCATTACGAATGGTACAAATTTTTTGGCAAACTTTGGTATGGTACGGTTGGTATGGTAATTTGGCAAAAAATTCCACCCCTAAATTTACCTATATTATTATATAAAATATAGATAAATTTATTTTGAATCAAATAACATTTTTTATTTTATAAGTAAATTTTTATTTATTTTTTGAGTTGAAACGATAGCAATTTTATTAATGTCAAGACGACGACATACAATCATCCAAGAGGGTACCTTGGAGTAAATTATTTTGCATGTATCATTACATATACAGGGCAAATTTATTACTAAAACACATGTCCAAATAATTTACCAACATTTTTTAAATATACGTAAATTATTTTATAGTGCTCTTTCAGATTTTCATTTGGTATGAAAATGACAAAGATTAAATTAAAATTGTCTAATTTTATGCAAATTTGAAAAACAATTACAAAATCTGAAGGAAAGTATAACACATTATTAGTTCTTTTTTGCCTTAACGTACAATTTGTTTTGATATATTAATGCAATGATTTTAAACATTAATACATTTTTTTTTCATTAATCTCTCCCTTCAAATCTGCATAGAATTAAATGTCTACATCAAAACTGTAATTAGGGGTATTTTAGGCATATGAAAAATGCAAAATGTGTAAAGGCAAACAAAATTAATGAATTTGCTTCTGTGGAGCCTAGTCATTGGGTTTTATTCAAATAAAAAGACTATGTTTGGTTTTATGTAAAGAAACTTGAGTTTCAGGGGCTAAAATCATATTTTCAGTTTTTTTTTATTTGAAATTTAAAAGTTAAGAAAAATCCAAAGGCTTAATTGTGGCTATGGTGTCATGCCCCGATCCCGAGAAACATCCAAAATTGAGACATGATGTCACTACGTACCTGTACATCTATCATGCCTTGCCTCAAAGACATGAACAAAACACAATTCAAGGTCCAATAGCGTATTAACTTTTCGTTTACTTTATGGTTGCATCTAACCTTTGTGTTAGACTATCTACGTACCCTCAGACGGGATCAAGTCATTCGTAGTTCACCATTCAATAGACTCCACAATTATCATAGTACTTTATAGCAGAAAAGCATAGAATTCTAGAATCACTCAATAGAACTCGAAGAACATTGATTCCAATCTACTTAGAGCAATCAATTCACGACCAGGGTTGTCATTTTTTCATTCACATATATCACAATGTTTTCAAACCCATATTCACAATCATAGCAAATAATCGATTCAGTGACTCAAAGATGCCTAATTTAACTATGTTAATCAATCAATAAGATCAAGTATCAATTCACAAAGCTTAACAAAGAAAAACTTCATATTTCCCTACGTGGATTTCAAGTAATAACATAGTAACCCTAAATTACAAACACAAATGTCTACCATAAGCAATCTCTATTCGCTAGAATCTAAGGTTCCGAGCTAACTCAACAGAAACAAATTAGAAAGAGGTTGCCCATTGCAGATTTATCAATCAGTCTATACAATTCTAGGTAGGCATTGATCACCAATCGCGGATATACGAAGCATGATCGCTCCTAAAATACGTACGGTCCCTCATCGTGGATATACCAAGCAGGACTGTAAACTATAACCTTAGGTAGTGATCACCCATCGCGGATATACCAAACATGATCACTCCTAGAATATGTATGGTCCCCAATTGTGGATATACCAAGTAGAACCATAGACATAGTTTAATCGTGTAGGCAGTGATCACCCATCGCAGATATACCAAGCATGATCACCTCTAAAATAAGTATGGTCCCTATCGCGTATATACTATGCATGACCGTAACCTATAGCTTTAGGTAGTGATCACCTATCGCGGATATACCAAGCATGATCATTCCTAGAATTCGTATGGTCCTCCATCACGGATATACCAAGCAGAACCATAGGCATAGTCTAATCGTGTAGTCAGTGATCACCTATCGCGGATATATCAAGCATGATCACCCCTAAAATATGTATGGTCCCCTTTTGTGGATATACCAAGCAGGACCATAACATATAGCTCTAGGTAGTCACCCATTGCGTATACACTAAGCAAAATCATAAGCATAGTATAATCGTGTAGGTAGTTATCACTCATCGTGGATATACAAGCATGATCACCCTTCAAATACGTATGGTCCGCTATCACGGATATACCAAGCAGGACCATAACTTATAGCTCTAGGTAGTGATCACTCATTGTGGAGATACCAAGCATGATTACTCCTAGAATACGTATGGTTCCCCATCGCGGATATACCAAGCCTGATCACCTTTAAAATACGTATGGTCCTCATTGGGGATATACCAAGTAGGACCATCTGTGCACCATTGCTACATGGTGCAGTCAGATCAACACACCACCTACCTTTACCTCAACACCTATTATTTACAATGTAAGCACATACACTATCAATTTCTCATGTCAACTAAACATCTTGTCAAACAGGCATACGAGTTCTACTGAATGGTTCTACTAGGGTCCCAGACTCATATTTTCATACTAATAATCATACATATCATTTATCATCTAGAAGTTCAATAAGCACGTATATCATGATAAAGTGCCACTTGCATGTAAACTGTCACGCCCCGACCCGCGAATAAAGATTATTCACGAGTTAGGGTGTGAGCTATATCTTAGCTATAGAAATAGATTCTACAACCAAGATATGGTGGAAAATAAAATTAAGTTATAACAATTACACCATACATTATATAACAAATTGTACATAATAAAGGCTTAAGTTTACCACATATAATTTATTGAATAAGCAGCGGAAATAAAATATTAGTATACAAAATTAATTCATAACAACAGTACCAACAAAAAAAATAATGATTGAAATGATTAGCTCTTGCAAATACATATAATGTATGCAATGAGATACATGAATGTACTCACTCCCTTCTTATCCCGTCAACACATACCTAAGGCACCCAAGCTTGCACATCCCATACCATGCTTATACCACTTGGCTCGGAGTACGTTAGAATATGAGTTAACTCCCATTCATCCCTTAATCCCAATTTTTGTAATTAAACTCTTAGTTTCCACTTTATTAAACAGGCACTTCCCCCAACGCCCAATTGTATATTCAAGCCCTACACCCTACTCCTGACATATACAAGATTTCATTAATAATCAACCAAATGTATACTCAAGCCCTGCACCATACGCCTGACATATACAAGATTCATCATTTTTATATTCAAGGCAAACTTCAGCCCTTGAATATCCTCACAACTCAAACACTTTACAAACTCAACACAACTGAACTCCTTAATCCCAATTTTTGTAATTAAACTCTCAGTTTCCACTTTATTAAACAGGCACTTCCCCCGACGCCCAATTGTATATTCAAGCCCTGCACCCTGCGCTTGACATATACAAGATTTCATTAATAATCAACCAAATGTATACTCAAGCCCTGCACCCTACGCTTGACATATACAAGATTCATCATTTTTATATTCAAGGCAAACTTCAACCCTTGAATATCCTCACAACTCAAACACTTTACAAACTCAACACAACTGAACTCTCTTTCTTACTTTGCAATGCATATGTATATGTCATGCTCATATATATATATATATATATATATATATCTATATATATCTATACTCACATTTTATCTAACAAGCCTGCAAGCTTTAACATAAATCAATTTGATTAGTAACAAGAGTAATATATTATTAATAACAAAGTAATTTTTCGTATACTTTATGGCTGTATCTAAACTCCTCATTAGACTGCCTACGTACCCTCAATAGATTAAAGCCGTTCGTAGTTCATCATTCACTACGAATGACATATATCACAGTCCGTTTAAGCCAAAAGACATAACATTCCTCAATCAATCATTTATTAAAACCTGACAAGCATGAAATTCCTGGACTCAAGGCTACATAACAAACCCTTATAAATTACAACGTAGTCACCTCATGGCCTCCAACTAATATGTAACACAAGTATATAAATTCTACAGAATACTTCTAATAGGATTCTAAGATCATATTGTCATAACATTTATCATACTTATCATTCACATTACAAAAAATAATAATTAAACACATATACATCACAATCATCATCAATGCACAAGCCAAATCATGTTTAATAAAAATGGGTCTAGGGCTACATATATATAAAATCCCACTTCAATATAAATCCCATTTTAAAGCCAAGTCACATTCACAAATGATTTTAACATAAGTAATCATGGTAATAACTATATTACATATATTCAAGGCACTCTCTAACCAATGTAGGTCCACTAAACTTCACTTAATCTCCCGTAGTAATTATTTTAGTATTTATAACGTTTCGAGACATATGTTGACCAAAAGTTAACTCTCGGTCAACGGTAGGGTCCACCACTCAACGTAATTCGATCCGGAAAGATCTGTACGTCGGATTCCCAGTCCGTAAGTTCCTAGTGTCTTCAAATATTACGTACTATAATGTATTAAAGTTTGGTGACGATCTAACGATTGAATCGTCGATTCATATAATGACCAAGTGGCGGTTTCTATCAAAACTAGTCATACGACGAGATTTCGTCAATCGAACATCACATATGGAATCAAGGTATCCAATTTAGCCTAAAAAGATCAGGTGGGATCTCGGTTCACGCACCGCCGCCGCACACGGCGGTTGGCCGCCCCGACTCGCCGGAAAAATCAACTATTTCAAAAAATTCTCAAATTTTACAAAAATAAAGATCTCAAAGAGTAGAACAAACTTTATACCTGTGGCCAAGTCCAATTTCACTCAAACCCGCCGTAAACCCTAGAATGGCTATGCTTCGATTCTCCTTCCTCGGTGCTCCGACGCCCCTACAACTGGTTGGGTCTTATTCCTGGGTCCAAGGGGAGTTGATTAAGGGTGGTGAAACTCGCCGGAATGGCGGAATCGCTGTGGAACACCTCCGGCCACCCGCACGGTTTTACACTATTTTTGGGCTTAAAAATCTCCAAAAATTTGGGTGGAGATGGTAGTGGGGAGGCTGTGGAAGAGGTTGTAGGTGTTTGAAGGTGGTGGTTCGACGGAAAAAATGGCGGAAACCGCCGGAATTGGTTGGGGGGGGGGGTTGTGCGGTGCATGGGTGCACGGGAAGCTGGGAGCTTCCCTCATTTTTTCTTTTTTTTCCCTTTTCTTTTTCCCCCTCTTTCTGATTGGTCCCTAGCAAGGTATAATATATCGATGGTATCGGAAATATTGGTAGTCCAAAAACACGGAAATTTCGATGGAAATATGGGGATATTATCGATATCGATAAAAATTGAATAAAAACCAAGGAAATTGTAAGAAAAACTTGCAAATTTTTATTGAAACTTTGCAGGATGTTTATTTAGTCAATTATCTATTAGTTTATCACAAAAAATTGGAAGGAAATGCATTGCATGATGGATTTAACTGATTTAAGTTGATTATATAGCGAGCTGGCAAACATTGTGAGTGTAGAAAATGTGTAGTAATTAATGAAAGAAGTTTAAACACACCATAATCATTTATATATAATGAATTAGTACAATATTCTACACTTTATACATTACTCTGTGTGTGTAATATAAAAAAATTTGAAAAGAAAAAAAATATAATATGAAAGAGAGAAGTTAGAGAAAAATGTGAGAGAGAAGGCAAAAGAGAAAAAAACGTGGGGGTTTTTATATTTTTTTAAAATTAGGAACATGCTTTGATAACATGTAAGTGAAGAAATAAAAGAAATAGTAAAATTCTTGTTACGTGAAATTATCTTAATTCTTATATTTTTTTTAATATTTTAATAAATTAGAGAAAAAAATTAGTATTTCCGTATTTTTTAGGTGAGAAAAAAGTTTCTATAGTCAAATTTTTATTTTTTCTTTTCACATGGTGCAACACACCATTCCAAAACCTTTTTTTTATTATTATTATTATTTCTTCTTCTTTTTTTGTTTTTTTTGGCAAACATTTTTTCTTCTTGTTTTCAGATGGTGCCAACGCACCACTTCTTTTTCTTCTTCTTTTCAGATGGTGCCAACGCACCAATCCAAAAGCCCTTCTTTTTCTTTGCAGATGGTGCCAACGCACACAGAGACCTCAGTCTCTCGATCCTTATCTCTTCTCCCTTCTCCGTTCTCCCACACACACACACACAGAGATCTCTAGATCCTTCTCTCTTCTCCCTTCTCCCACACACACGCACTGAGACCTTAGTCTCTCGATCCTTCTCCCACATGGCCTTCTACTCCTCCCTCGCCTTCCTTCTCGTCCGCGTCTTCCGCCTCATCTGCGCCGTCTCCATCTCCCGTGACCTCTACCTCAAGTCGGTCATCCCCATCGGCGCCCTCTACGCCCTTTCCCTCTACTCCTCCCTCGCCTTCCTCCTCGTCCGCGTCTTCCGTCTTTTTTTAACATGAGATTGACCTGGGGGAAGGCACACCCAGCTCCGGCGAGTCCGTGAGTGTCGAGGAACTTTTCGAACACCTCTGACCGTTTCACGGCAAACGGAAGTTATAAAAACATTCATCTCGTCTTGTATTTCATTTTGATACCTAGATCGGAGTCTAGGGTGCTCTTTTACAGTCGGCCAAAGCTGTAGGAGCTCTGGCATTCTTCTCCGATTCGCACCATGCCTAAAATATCGCGATATTATCGGTAATATCGCGATACTATCGGTAATATCGCGATATTATCGATATTAGTGATAATATCGCGATATTTTGACTATAATTTAGTGGATACGTGTGAAAATATCGCTCTCTCACAAAACCGATATTATCGGCGAAATATCGCCGATAATATCGACATTTCAGACATTGGTCCCTAATCCCTTTTAATTTTGGTTGGTCAGTCTTCCCACAAGGTGGGAGTTTAACAATTATTTAAAACTAAGTTTTAAATAACCAATTCAAACTAAATAATACCTCTATGTACATATAAACATGAAATACTACTAACTAGTTTTCGAAATAATTTGAAGTAAAAAGGATTTTTACATTGAAACTATTTTACATTTCAAAAATAGGTTCTTGTACTTAAAAATAATTACCCACCTACATACATATACATATAACCATTTTTTTATTTATTTTTAATACGGGGTATTACATAAACCGAGGGCACATCCCAAAGATGGCCTGCTGACTGGAGTAAGCTCACTAAACTCCATTATGTCTCTAGTGTACTCAAAGGAAATGCCCAGCGAGGTCGATATGCAGTAAACTGAACTGAGCGTGCCATGAAGATTATGTCACCAACAAACACAAAAGCCCCGCCACGGTTAGATTCCGTCACCGCACTTATTAAATTTGAATCACATCATTGGCATTCAAGCAGTGGGCTTTCTCAATTCTAACTGGATGGCCATCATCTAACATGCTTGCATAAGCATAGGAAACAGTTGTCAATGCAGTAAGATCATCGGGACAAGAAGACTGGTTATTGGCTTTAATTATCTGCTTGCCTTCTTCCATCATAGAATTAGGCATACAGTACCCCTTTCTTCTATTGACTGTCCCAAAGCCTGGGAAATCTAGGGAATGGTTAAAAAACTAACCAAAGATGATGTTCAGGAAGCTTAATTATTCCTACGCTAAAACTTTCTCTTTTCCTCCGCAGGACGAGTTTCACGATTGCTATCTGAGCTGTAATAGTGTAGTCACTGAGTGACGTGCGAGTTTGGAAAATGATAAACTTGAAACCATTTGAACAAACCAAAATTTCATATTATGAATAAACTTACAAAAATCTTTGAGTTGAGCAAGAAGCAAAAGTCTCTTTACGTGTTGCTAGTGGTATAGGTGTGGCTGTGAAATTATTATTATCTTTTAAGGTCTTTATCAGTCAATTTAAAAATAGGTAACCTTGTAATTAAACTTTTCATTAAAAAGTGGATGGGGAGATAAGATATTGGGATGAGAATAAAACCGGTTTGAAGAAGAATGTGGGGTGATAGAAGGCGTCCATGAATGATTGGATGGAAGAATTTCATTGTACGTACAAAACAACCAATAATATGCGCATCCAAGGTCACAAATCTGTGAAAGATTTGGTATTGCAGCCAAAGAGGCGAATAGCCTTGAGTTGGACGCTCATCTCCTTCCCTTCCTTTTTGGGTGTAATTTGAAGCATCATGACTAAAATTCGCAAGTTCTGAGTCCCCTCTATGAATCCGTCATGACAAGGCAGACTTGTCAATTTCCGAGGGAGATGAAACAGTAGTGGTGCGGTGTGAATGAAAATCAGCAGGCAATTGATCAATATCCCTGAGCTTTAAAGTTGTGATCATAGTTTTCTCATAAGGTCCAACGAGGTAGACTACAATCTTAGAGGGCGCGAAACCGCCATACTCATAAGTAAACCTAAAATAATTGGATAGAAGGCCTCCATGAATCATTGGTGCAGATACAATAAACGATACTGCACTAGAAGTACCAACACAAGAGCCGGAGGAATTCAAACATTTGTGTTTTTATTCCTCACCTATCAAACTTCAAACATCTTCAATGTCCGCGCCCCCCCCCCCCCCCCCCCCCCCCCCCTCTTCTTATTTTCTTCAACATGCATTAAATTAATAGGGTAGAGGTTTTGAAATTGGAACTTTTTCGACATTTAAAAGAGTAATATCACAAGACGAGTAACTAGTTCGTGAAAAATTGACAACTTACTCCATTATAAGATATATTAGTGAAGTGATAAATTCATAGATAATTACATGTTGAAATGAAACAAGTTCATGTAAAATATCAGGTAAAATTGTTTTGTCCTCGGAAATATTTAAATTATAAATGTTTGATTATTTGGCCTATCAAACATTCAACTTTAGTAGAGATTATAGTAAATTCGTAACAGGATTAGTTAATGCGATTCTCTAATTTTAATCATTCTCTATTTATGATAAACATGAATCTACCTAATGTTTTCTTTGACATTCTCCTTAGTGAGGCTGCCATGGAAGCAATATGTTTGGCAAAATGTCTCAAAGACCTCGGAAGCCAAGATCAACTACGCAAAAGTAGCATAGTGAGAAGAAGAGAGGGTGGAATTTTTTTATTTTATTGCAAAGTGAGGGTGGAATTTTGGAATGTAGGAAAGAACTAGGTCACCCAAGTTAATAACAAAATTCCGAAACTGGAACCAACAACCATCAGGTATCCAAATTTCAAAGGGAGTAAATAGCGAAAAAAAAAAAAGAAAGAAAGAAAGAAAAAGAGGTAAAAGTTAAAAAAAAGAGGAGGTAAAAGCCAAAAAACGACATTGTTGGAACTCCCTACTCCCTGATTGAATCGCCATGTCAAATTCTCCACCGTAGATCCATCTTAGCCATTTCTGTATTTTCTGAGCTCTCTCTCTACCTACGCACAAAAACCCTCAAATCTTCAAACCCAATTCAATCCCAATGATTCTATTGCAGTCCCACTCAAGATTCATCCTCGACACCTTGCTCAATCGCCTCCAAAAGTTCGTCCCTTTTCCCAAATCAACGGTCTTCTTCTTCTTCTTCTTCCTCCTTGTCACCCTCTCATTTTGGTATGGAACTACCACTGGGCCGAGTTAGACGACGTTCGCTACCACATTCAGGTGATAGCCCAGAATTCAATTTCGAATTTTGAACAGTTTTGATTAGATGGGTCGTGTAATGACATTGATATTATGCAGGTGACAATGAAGAACCCACATATCTTATTGCTTTCGGTATCGCTAACGACTCCACCTCCGGAAACTGTGTTCTTGGGCGCCCCTCCCTCCGGAGCTATAGAGGCTACATACGGCGCGGTGGCTAAAATTCTTGACCCGCAAAGAGATGGGTTTAATCTTACCTTGAAGCTCGATCTCTCCAAACTTCCTCCACATGGAGGTTCAACGAGTTCCTTTTCTAAGTTCATTATAAAGCTTGCCATTGCCATGGGTATATGTTTTCAAAACATTTAGGAGATCTTGTTAAAGCCAGTCAAGGCAATGAATAATAATCGGGGTGGTATTCTTTCGATGTTATTGCGTTTAAGTATGCATTTAGCTTGTTAGACAAGTTTGGCTTGTTTCCAAATAACTTTAGCTTCTTGGACTGCTTGGTCCATTGGTGTAAAACCCAACATTGTCTTAACTTTATTTGGATTCTACTAGGTTATCCTCTTTCGGGCGTTCCTTTTAGTTATACATTCCAATTTTATATATTTATCTATTGATTTTTTATTTTTCTTTTTTTTGGCTGACTTCCAATTTTTCCTTTTTATTGGCTTTGTTCTGTGAATGTCGATTTTGCATAGAGTACAGACATGCTCTTTTGCTAAAGATTGCATCTGTAACAGAAGTGGTGCTAGGCGCTCCATTGCGAGGTGTTCTGAAGAAGCTTGCTGCAAGGACTGTTGCGTCCAATACTGATGAGCTTGTTGCTCTTTTGCATTGACCAAACGAGTCATATTTCCTTATTCCTCAGGTAAAATTACATGTTAAGGCTAACAAGTTATCATTTTGCTCTTTGCAGCTTTTATGTTCTAACCTTTAGCTACTGAGAGGGACTGCGGTAGAAACTTATTCTGATAAAACTTTTGATGTTTTTTGCAGGCAGACAAAGTGACGGTAGTGTTCCCTATGAGATTCAAGGACTATAGATATTGTTCTTGCAACTTCCTTCTTGCTGGTTTGATAAGTACACAATCTTAAAATGGAAATATGAATTTTTTACCCGGGAAGAGAATGTGAAGTCTATATGCTAGCTTGTTAAACGCTGCTACCCTCCAAGCTACGCTTCCTTGGATCTATTTACTCTCGTTTTGACGTGTTTTAATTGCTAAGTGTGATGGTTTTATTACCATTTAGGAATTTGTGGAATCAAGAGGTACGGCCGGAATTAATAATGCCCCTCCTTGTTCCTACCCCTCCTTTAGAACTAAGGGAAACTCCCACTGAGAAGCAGTGTCTGCCAGGATTTGTCACTTTTGGTAATGTCAGGGAAATGGTCAGTTTGTTTTTTAATTTTCACTTTAGAAAATTGTACAGTGTACCAGTGCAGTTATTTTTCCTCGTCACGTGGAAGGCAAGAAATTGGATCGAACAGTTTGGAGTTTATCAACTTTTCATGCTTATATTAGTTACCATGTTTAGGTGTGTCCTTTTTCACCTGAACTTGTTACTTGCATCTTTTATCCTCATAATTTAAATATATTATGTCACATTACTTTCTATTGATGACTGGATATGATATGATATGGAAATTGTATAAAGTTAGTATCTTATGTGCAGGAAGTAAGATTTTTTCTTTGTCATATATGATTTGCTTTGTCTGATTTACTCTTGTTTACAGCCCGCCGTTCAATTTTTCTAAACTTCATTTATAAGTAATGTTGGACCAACTTTTTCATGCTGTTAGTCCTTGTCCTCCACAACTTTTTTGTTCCGTTGGTCTATAACTTACTGATGTGATTGCAGCTTGGAAGCGTACTATGTCTTCACTGATTAATGTGTTTGTATTTCTTCATCTGATATGTTTGATCTCAATCTCTTTTTGTGCATATTCTTTTGCAGTGTTTCAGAGGGTTTCATGCATACAAGGATGAGACGTCGGTGGAAGCTTTTATTGAGGTAGTATTTTCTCTTTCCAGTATAATTTAAGCTACATTATCTGTTTTTCTTCCGTTGCTTGATAGTATCTTGAGTGGTTCTATATTAACCCCCACCGTTCTAAAATTTTTAAAATGATTTTACCCTGAGAAAAGAGAACTTGAATGAAAAATGGAATTTGTGTTCCCTTCTTCCACCCTCTCCTCCTCCCTTGTCTCTCAGTACATGCACATGTTTTGTTAACTTGACTGATCAGTATTTTGTATCACAAGCAAAGAGATCGGACGCAGCTATTCTTTCACTTAGGTTTGACCCTAGTTTGCAATGAATCCCATCTGTAATGAAATAGCACAAATGGAAACTCATAGCCTCTAAATAATGCAAAGAAACAGAGCCGAATGCAGAGGATTGAATTTTGGGACTGGGGAGACAAACTGTGTTGAGTCTGACCTTAGTTTGCATTCTGAAATACAGCCCTTAGTCTATTAGAGTGTGGTATATAAGTTATCTGCTGTTTTACCTGGTTGCGTTGACAAATCTGTAAAATCTACATATTTTTTCCCTCAGGCTCTTGATCGAGCTAAACCCAGTATGGAAAATGGAAAGAACGCTGCTCAAAGTAGATCCTTCAAACGGCTGGTTTGTATCAATTTAATGCATTTTCAAGAACCATAGTGATGAAATTGGTCTACTCTTATCTACTTTATGAAGAAAGTGTTATTTTGTTAAATTGCAACATTGAATGGATACCGTCACATATATATAGTTCGCTTTATGCGATTGATAAATACAAACTATAATTTTTTATTAATTCCAGGTTAATACATAATTGTTTGTCGGAACACTTATTGAAAGATTAAATTCTTTTATTCAATACATAAGCTGCAAGTGCAAAAAACACAAAGCAGAAAGGAAAAAACATCACATAGACATAGCACTTTCAAACATCTGAAAACATTCTTTGGAAACGACCCACTTCCAATGCAATTCCTAGTGCCACCTTATCTTTGATGTCATCGAAGAATTGAAAATAGGCATACCTCCACGATGTCTTTAAGATCAATGTGCCGCAAACGCTCCAAAAGCCTACTATGAAGCCAAGTACCACGCTGACATAGAACCACAACTTATCATGATTTCCACCTTCATTCTTGTCTTTTGCATCCTTAGCTGGGAAAGTATTATCTTCAGGGCACTTATTTGAGAGAGGAACACCACACAACAATGGATTTTCCATATAAATGGACGACACATTGAGCGTTTGGAGCCGATTTCTTGAAGGAATTCTTCCAGACAAGTTGTTGTAAGACAAATTCAAGTGGGACAAAAAGGTTAAAGATGACAAGCTTTGAGGAATCTGTCCCGAGAGGTGGTTGTGTGAGAGATCAAGGGTTTCAAGCAAATGCAAGTTTCCGATCTTGGAGGGGATCTTTCCAATCAATTGATTCTTGGACAAATTCAACGTCCCCAATAGAAAGAGACTACTTATTTCATCAGGGATTTCACCTCTTAACTTATTTGAAGAAAGATCAATGATCTTGACCAACATCAGAGTATTGTTGTACACAAATTCGCGTCCTTTTAGTGTCAGCGTGGCTTGCTCATCATAACCAGTAGATTTTGTATCTGAATCATCCACCAGCGAAGTCAAATTATTTAAACACATGGGAATAGTACCCGAAAGACTGTTGTGACTCAAGTCAAGGATATGAAGGTGGCGAAGATTGCACAATTGTCGGGAAATATGTCCACTAAAATAGTTGGATCGTAATCGTAGCCTGTACAACAAGGATACATTTGATCCTCCAATCCATAGAGGTATGTTACCAGATAATTTGTTGTCTCCAAGATCAATACTCATCAAACTAGAACAATTTTGCAAGGAATCAGGAATTTCACCGCTAAAATTGTTGTTGTTGAGCTTTAGTACTATTAGGGAACTTAATACTCCCAATGAAGTGGGAATATTACCAGAGATACTGTTTTGACCAACATCTAGATACAAAATATTGCTCTCTGCAATCCATACATGAGGGAATTCTCCAGATAGTTGGTTGCTCCTTAAAGACAAGACTTCCAATTGCTGCATGTTGAAAATAGAAGGAGGAATAGTGCCATTCAAATGATTCTCAGAAAGAGAAAGAATGTTCAAATTGGGCATCATCTGGTCAATATTGGAGGGAATTGGCCCGGAAAATAGATTGCTTTCCTAGAAGAAGGTAAGTGACATTAGTGGACCACCAAAGTGGGAATGGACCCTCCAATTGATTATGACTCAAATCAATATATTTTAGACTTGGAAATTTCAAATGTGAAGGAAAATTTCCACGAAATTGGTTGTTAGATAAATCCAAACTTCTGAGTTGGGAAGATAACAACAACCATTCCTCTGGTATGGAAGCCAAGATTGCATTACCACTAAGAGTGACGTCGATCAGTTCAGTTTGAGATTGAAGCCATACCCCAAAACTAGGACCCACCCGACAATTTATGATCTTAATTGTGTGGAGCTTGAAAGGAGGAATCCAATCATAAGCCATGTCAAAAATGAGGGACATGGGTCGGTCAATGACTTGAATTTCTACTTGAAAATCTTGTAATCTAGTAAGATTTATGAAATGGGATTCCGTTAGAATACCTTCCCATGAATTATAAGACAGACATAGAGAAATTAGCTGAGAGAGTTGTCCCAGACTTTCTGGAATGGAGTCGTTCATCTTATTAAAAGAGAGGTCCAATGTTTTCAAGGATGACAAATTTCCAATGGAATCTGGAATGGACCCGTTCATGTTATTTTCAGCGAGGTCCAATGTTTTCAAGGATGACAAGTTTCCTATGGAATCTGGAATTGAGCCCCACAAATAGTTTTCACGAAGGTTGAGATTCTGTAAACTTTTTAACATTCCTAAGGAGGCCGGCAGTTGGCTATCCAGCTCACAATTTGACAAATCTAGTGACTCAAATGAATTATTTGGACAATTTGAGAAACTCCTCCAAAACTCTTCAATCCCCCCATCAAAATTGTTGTTAGAAAGGCTTAAAAACTTTAGCTTGCACAAATTTCCAATGACCTTGGGAATTTGACCTTTTAGGCCCGTATCAGATAAATCAAGATATTCCGGAGATTTGAAGTTTGCAAATTCACTTGGGAAAGGATCATTGAAATTATTCGAGGCTAGATCAAGTTCTCTGAGATTAGTAAGATTAAAAAGCCAGCTGGGAAATGCAGAACTAAACATATTATTTGACAAATCAAGGATCAAAAGTGATGTCAAATTAATGTGTTGCAGTGAGATGAGTGGAATGCTTTCAATTTGGCACGAAGATAAGTGTAACTCTAACAATGAAGGAAGCATGGTAATATCATATGCCCAACTGACTCCAGTGCTGCTAAGGTTCATGTGTTTGAGATTAAGGTATTTTAGGGAAGAGAGGTGAGAAAGCCAATTCAAATTTCTGGAAGATAAGTCATGATTCAACCCGAGATCAAGAAAATTTAGGCTTGACAGGTTACCAAGAGAAGGGGGAATCTCTCCCTCAAATGATGCAAATGAGAGGTTGAGATACTGCAAACCTTTAAGCTCCCCAAAAAACTTAGGAATTTGATTGCTATGAAAAAAGTTCTTGCTTAGGTCTAGGTAATTTAAGTGTTTCAGTTTAAGCAAAGAATTATTTATCTTACCTCCCAAGCAGGACTTTTTATAAGCTGACTCTTCCAACTCTTCATAATAATCAGGATACGGATGTGGATTCCGGAGGTTCATTTTCACGACACGACCAGTGCTGTTGTTGCATGAAATACCTTCCCATCGACAGCAGTCGCGACCCACCCAAGAGGAAAGCCTACTGGAAGGATCAACAAGATGTTGTTTAAAGATGAGAAGCGCTTGTCTTTCTTCGTAGATGCATAAATTTGTTTTCACAGTGCTTGAAAGTTCATCACCATCCAAACAGAAACAGAGTTTGGTGGTACTCGGCATGTAGGAAGAGACCAAAAGCAAAAGAAGCAAATAGTGAGCAATACTAAGGTGATAGTTGGTATCCATTATTAGACAATTTTCTTTGCTTTGCTGGTGATGATGTTTAGCTACTAATTTATAGGAAGAGATTATAGATGTAGGCCGGGGAGTTGAAAACGAAAGTCGTCTGATAGAGAAAGAATAAAGGGTAGCTGAAATGAATGGCGGGAGTTGTCAACCCCCTTGACAAGTCCGTCGCCTACACCACACATGCTGGTAGCCTCTACTTGGATGACTGCTGCGTCGTTATTTACAAATTTTCTAAACAAGGGAATTACTATTAACACTCAAAATCAACGTTGTCACACTAGTCGCTTTCTTATTTTGTTTTTCACTAATGGAAAATACAGAGATTTTTCTACGGAATTTTTCTAATGAAGCCGTGTGGGAGCCGATGATAATGAATGCATGAATGAGATGGCTAGCCGCGGAAGTCTTGGTACACCGATTAGTTTTTGGAAAATCGATATGCAGCGGAGACTTTGAATAGTTAGTCTCCTGCGTCTGTAAGAGAGCAGCAAATATATCATAATTGATGAAAGGGATTGGAAGAGAGAAAAGAGAGACCATTGACAACGCAATTGAGGATTATTTGCGGTAATTTTTTTTTACTAGCGATAATTTAACTAATTTATCTAACATCCATTGCAGACAACAAAATATAGATAAGAACAAAACTATAGCAATTAACAACTGAAAAAAGACTTAAAACAAGAACGGAAACATTTGTGTATAACTCTGGTTTGCAGCGACGAGAGGTAGAGTGACACACGATAATGGAGATCAAAGAGAAACCACAAGTAAACACAAAAGATAAACAACTCACCATTCTAAGGAATTCACCAAAGAGATAAGAGTCTAAGGATAGGAAGAAAACATTCATCACTAAACCAAGTTTAAAAGCAATTCTCAATTTCTAAATGATTATTTCCGTACATGAGTAGGGGTTTTAAATAGTCTAGGCATGGAACAACCTTCCATGAGTAGGCTAACCCTTACTAATGATCATACATGAACCACGGTTTAAAACTATGAATGAACTTATTTTCATACTAATCATGAACTTAAATGAAACATTGAACAAACTTTTAATTAAATATGATGAATGCACCATCTAATAATTAGACGAGTCCAGATTCGGTGTCATACGCTTCCACTGCGCAATAACTCATCCTCGAGTTTTGTTTGGTCATCCTCAATCTTTCGGATGTCCAACTAACAGTTTCCACTCATCCAATTTAACACCAATAAATTTGAAGAACTTGAAAAATTCCAAGAAACAAAACAATACAAAGAACTTTTGATTTTCCACATTCTTATAAACCATGCACGCACAAATATTTTTTCCCTTAATAACAAGTACCTTGAGATAATGCTTATGAATCACTTCATACTCATAATTTGGGATTGAGTAGAAATAATTCAAACCATATTGAAAAATTCTATTCAATGGTTTCCTTCTCATATCTTGACTTGAACAATGAAATCTTCCCAAAAAGTATCATGAATTCCAAGTTTTTGCCTCATTATATAGCTATTCCAGGAACTCTTCAACCATTGTTATCACATCTTAACTACCATTGTAATAATTAAAAACTGACAAAGACTGAAAAACTTCTTGACCAACAACATCAATTGTACGCTTCTCATGACCATCATCATAGACAAAATTATATCGATATATACCACAACAAATGTCACAAGCACCACTTGGACAAAGGTCAAACTTTGGAGGAAGATTAAGATTTAGAAATTTGTCACTTGCAAAAAGATTCTCATCGAATCCATCATTAATTCTCTGTTTCATGACGGCGATCATCATGTTCTAGAGGTTCGTAGCGCTCAAGACGCCACTGGAGCTCCTGCACTTGCCTCCTTAGGTCGTCCATTACAATGTCACGTAGATCTCTCTCACGATGTGATGAGTTCTGGCGAGCTTGTTGGCCTCCACGATGCCCACACCTCCCAACCATGATCTAATAGAGCTCTGACAACCAATTGGACACCGGATAATGGAGATCAAAGAGAAACCACAAGTGAACACTCAAAGATAAACAACTCGCCATTCTAAGGAATCCACCAAAGAGATAAGAGTTTAAAGATATGAAGAAAACACTCTTCACTAAACCAAATTTAAAAGTAATTATCAATTTATGAATGACTTATTTCATACATGAGTAGGAGTTTTAAATGGTCTAGGCATGAAACAACCTTCCATGAATAGGTTACCCTTATTAATGATCATACATAATCATAACTTAAAACTATGTATGAGCTTATTTAATACTAATCATGAACTTAAATGAAAACATTGAACAAACTGTTAATTAAATATGATGAATGCACTATCTAATCATTTGACGAGTCTAGATTCGGTGTGATAGAGAGACAGCATTCCAGTGTTTGTTCAATAGCACGTACATTTGTAAATTCCAACGCAGGGAAGAAAAAAAATTTAAAAAAATAATTAAAAGCATTTTGTTATTTGTGCAAGTGTTTACAAGTATCTAAGAAATCCCACAAAGACACAAAGTTCCACTAGGATCAAGACATGATACTGTCAATGATCAAACCATCATTGACAACGATTTCATGATTTTCAACCGTCATTGCATAAAATCCCTCGATGCATGATTTCACAGTGCTTGGAAGTCTGCCACCCAAACACAACTTAGTAGTACTCTGCATATAGGAAGTGATCAAAAACAGAAAGAGCAAATAGTGAGCAGTGAACAGTGGACAGCATCTAATCCATTGTACAAATATTTCTTTGCAGCAGATGGCTACTGAAAGCAAGCAAAGTAAAATTATAGGAGGCAGCAACGAGCTCAAAAAAAAAAAAGGTATTGAAGTTAACGGTGCCCAGAAATTCCAAGCCCTCAACACATTTTCTTGACTCTGATTGCCAAAGCAAGTATGCTATACCCCCACAAATGTAGATGAATTGATTAAATTTTCTTGACTTTGGGAGTTTGGATTATTGATTGTATACATAAACAATTGCGTATTCTTGGACTAAAAACTATCCATTGTACCAAGATTTATTAATTTGTCATGCTACTATAATAGTGTTAACCATTAGAGTTACGAGCCACATGTCAGGTTTTCATTGCAAGATATGAATAATTTTCTTAATTTGCAATTAATTTTATAATTAGTTAAGCCGTATGCGTGTGGAAGAAAAGGATAAACAAAACAAATTAAGATGAAACTGGGGTAGCATAGTGATAAGTTTCTAATTAGTTAAGCCGTATGCGCGAAATTAGCCGGTAATTACATGACAGACTCATATGTAATTCTAGTCAAATACGAACAATAGACAAGTCGAGTTAGTGCACTGTAGGCCACAGTAGAATTACCATAGACGAAACAAGTCATATTTTTCAAGCACTTGGGAATGGTCCCAGAAAAGTTGTTGTGACCAAGGTATAGGATACGAAGGAGGGAAGATAGCACAATTGCTCGGGAAGATGTCCGCTTAAAAAGTTGGAACTTGGATCGCAATCTTAGCATAGACAAGTCTGCTATGTTTGATATCTTTCGCCCTGTTTTTCATTTCGCTGATGTTTCTTTGGCCTTCTGTTCGCGGGTTTAGGCTTCATACCCCCTTGTATTCTTCTATTTTTGTGTTTCATTATTTAATAAATTTCGGAGATAGGGATGGGGGGTTATTCTATTGAGAAGTTAACTTTTTTTAATTGCTCTGTGCGCAAAGAAAGTAGCCTACTTTATAGTTATGGCTGTTCATGGGATCTTGGTTCTTTCTTACCCACTTGTGCACGTTTAGAGAGTAAGATTGCTACTGTGGTTCATTATATGTAGTTCGACTCGCATAGTCCATTATTATCAATATATAGAAAGCAATCAGCAAGTAAAAGCAATAATGTTGACACTCAACTACTCAAAGTCTTTCTTTCCCTTGATATATCTATTTTTATTGTCCTTTTGTTGAAAGTTCCTCTCTCTGACTTTTATACGTCGGAGCTTGAATAAAGGTTCAAAATGTGAATTTTCACATTGGCGTACGTCAAAATTCCACTGAACATGGTGGAGATTGTAATTTGCAAGTTGGCAACATGCAAGACCGCTGCCCGATGAGGTAGTCAAGTTCCTTATCACAAAGAGTCATTTCTCCTTATGTAAAAGTTCAATCCGATGGTAATTTCCAGGTTACAAAGAAAAATCAACTACGACCAAGGTTTTTACTTATTTAGTTGAAGTAATAATGGTAGGGTGCATGACTTTACTGGTTGTACATACTGATGATTTTGGTATGAATATATGTGTGGCTGGTCGAATTGTAATTGCATTTAGGACGACGTTCCATGATGCATTATTAAGTTTGGCATGGTCAAATACTTAAATTGATTGGCTACAATACTTACACATATTATTGCACATGAATATATAAATTTCTTCGCCAAAACAGCAATATTTACTCTGTTTATTTGCTGCTCTAACACAAATTGATTTTTTCCGTTTTATTTTTTATTTTTAGGGTAATTGAAACACTGCCTGCCTAAAAAAAAAAAAAAATCAAATGACAAATGCCAATGCTGTGCCACCATGAAATTGCAAGGAACGTGCGAGTGAGGTGGGGGTGACTCTTATTTGTTTTACAAAGAAATTGTTATTAGCACTGTATAAAAGTAAATATTTCTGCTTCTTAATTATTATTTTTTTCAATAAGGGGGAACAAGCAGTCTTTTCCAAGAAAAAGAGAGAAATTTTCCAATGCTTTATTATCAGCAACAACCTCTTCAATATCCAAAAGCATCTTGAAAACTTGCCCAGAACATCACAAATAAAGAATCTTGAAAACTTGCTCCAGAACAAGCAGTCTTTTCCTTTGTGGTGAAGTCAATGATGCCCAGAAATTCCAAGTCCTCAACACATTTTCTTCTTTGATTGCCAAAGCAAGTCTGAATTGATTACTCGACGTACTGTTAAAATGCACTCGTAACTTATTACATACATATTAGTCAAGTACTTTGATTTCAAAAACTACTATTTCCTGCTATAATCAAAAGTTCCTTTGAAAACGACCAAGTACTTTCAATGCAATTGCTAACTTTGCCTTATCCTTGATGGCATCAAACCATCGAAAATAAGCATGCCTCCATGACTTCTTCAGAACCAATGTGCCACAAACGCCCCAAAAGAGTACGATAAAGCCAAGTACCAGGCTAACAAAGAACCACAACTCCTCATGTCCATCTTCATTGTCATTTGGATCCTTGGCACTAGGATTGCCATCTTCTGAGCACGCAGTAGAAAGAGGAATCCCGCAAAGCAATGGGTTGCCCTCGTAAATGGTTGAATCGATCAGTGTTTGGAGCTGGTTGCCCGAAGGAATTCTGCCAGTCAAGTTGTTATACAATACATTCATGTAAGACAAGAAGGTCAAGGATGAAAGACTTTGAGGAATCTGTCCCGAAAGTTGGTTGAGTGAGAGATCAAGATTTTCTAGCTGCACCAAATTTCCAATCTCTAAGGGGATGCCTCCGCTTAATTGATTCATCGACAAGTTCAAGTTGTGCAGCAGAACGAGGCTGCTTAGTTCTTCAGGGATTTCACCTGCAAGGCTGTTCGCTGAAAGATCAATGCTTTTTACATACATAAGAGATGTGTTATACTGGAGTTCTCTTCCTCTCATCACTGTTGTTTGTTGATGGTACAACAGATATACATCATAAGCAGTACTGTAATAAGCAGCAACTTTCATAGCAGTGAGATTATTGAAGCACTTGGGAATAGTCCCTGAAAAGCTGTTGAGAGCAAGGTCTAAGATGTGGAGGTTCTCGAGATTGCACTACTGTTGTGGGATATGTCCACTGAGAAAATTCGACCTCAGTCTTAGGATTGACACAAACGGCACATTCAATCCTATCCATGAAGGTACTTTCCCAGTAAATTTATTGTCCCCAAGATCAATGTGCCTCAAAGAAGTGCAATTTTCCAAGGCAGGACGAATCTCACCTTCGAGATTATTGCTGTTCATCTTCAACGACAAAAGAAAAACTGAGGCACCCATTGAACTAGGAAGCTTGCCTGAGAGATTGTTGTATGCAGCATCTAAAATCATTAAGTCAGGCAACAAACTCAATTCTCGTGGGAATTCTCCAGATAACTGATTGCTTCTCAGAGAAAGGAGTATCAAGTTTGTCATGTTGCCAATGGAGGACGAAATGGTACCGTTCAAATGATTTTCTGCAAGATAGAGTGATTCCAATTTGGGAAACTTTTGGTCCAAATTCAATGGGATTGGCCCTGAAAATGAATAGGTTTCCAGCTTAAATTTAACCACATTG
Source organism: Heteromeles arbutifolia (assembly GCA_024362995.1). NCBI lineage: Eukaryota > Viridiplantae > Streptophyta > Magnoliopsida > Rosales > Rosaceae > Heteromeles > Heteromeles arbutifolia. The sequence goes on along the minus strand of JANCRC010000002.1, from coordinate 8,667,658 downwards.
TCGCCTGACCAAAGTGGTAATGGCCCACGAAGTTGGTTATGACTCAAATTCAAAATCAGTGCATTTGGGAATTTCAATTGGAGTGGAAGTTTTCCATGGATTTGGTTGTGAGATAAATCCAAGTACTGAGCTTGGGAAGATATCTTTAAGAACCAGTCCTCAGGTCTGGAATCCGAGATTTTAGTACCACGAAGTTTGACAAAAAGGAGTTCAGTTTGAGACTGAAGCCATACCCCAAATGCAGGACCTACTTTACAGTAGCCAATGATAATTTTGTGAAGCATGAAAGGAGGAACCCAATCATAAGACACTTTAAAAGTGAGGGGAATAGGTAGAATTGGGTTTGGATCGATTCTGCCTAATGCAAAGTATTTCAATCTTGGGAGGTTTATGAAATGGGCTTCAGTTAAAAAGCCTTCCCACGGGTTGAACGATAGATCGAGGTGAACTAGCTGAGAAAGTTGCCCTATACTTTCAGGAATGGACCCATTCAAATTATTTTCGTAGAGGGTAAGAAACTTCAAATTGTGTAGCATACCTAAAGAGGCAGGCAATTAGCTTTGCAACATATTAGAAGACAAATCTAGAAACTCTAAAACACTATTGGGACAACTTGATAAACCACCCAAAAGCTCTTGAATCCCCCCATCAAATTGGTTCCGTGCAAGATTTAAGATCTTTAGATTGCAAAAACTATCAACAAGTTTCGGAATTTGACTCTCGAGGCTATTGAAAGATAAGTCAAGGTGTTCAAGTAATTTGAAGCTTTCAAATTCACTTGGCAAGGGACCACTCAAAGAATTTCCGCTTAAATCAAGTTTTCTGAGGTTACTCAGATTGTAAAACCATTCAGCAAACGGAAACTTCAAATCGTTGTATGACGCATCAAGGATCAAAAGTGATGCAAGGCTAAAATTTGCTGGTGAAAGTGGTGGAAGGCTTTGAATTTGGCATGATGACAAGTGCAACTCTACTAGGAAAGGTAGCATGTTGACAACATTTAGCCAACTTACCCTGATGTCACTGAGGTCCAGTCATTTGAGATTGAGGTACTTTAGGGAAGAGAGACGAGAAAGCCAATTCAAGTTTTCGGAAGGGAGTTCAAGCAAAGAGTTGTCAGATTCTTTGCTGAGGTCAAGATAGTTCAAGTTTGACAAATTACCAAGATGAGGTGGAATCTCTCCTCCAAATGAAGCAGATGAGAGATTGAGATACCTCAAACTTTTAATCTGACCAAAGAATTTGGGAATGGAAATCCCTTGAAAATCATTCCGGCTTAGGTCTAGGTGATTCAAATGTTTCAAGCTAAGTAAAGAAGAATTTATCTTACCACCCAAAGAAGAGTACTCCATCTCGTCCCACTCTCTATCAAAAGCAGACAGCGTATACATATACGCATTCTGGAGATTCATCATTTCAACACGACCCGTGCCGTTGTTGCATGAAATTCCCTTCCATTGACAGCAATCAAGTCCAACCCATGAAGAAAGCCTCCCGGAATGATCAATAACGTCTTCTTTGAAGGTGAAAAGCGCACGTCTCTCTTCGTCGAGGCATGAGTTCACACTAGTGTGTAGATATGAAGAGGCCAAAAACAAGAGGAGCAAATAATGAGCGATTTTGAGGTGATAAGAAGGGTTGAATAAGTAAGTTGCAATGCTAACCATTATTGTACAAATTTCTCTTTGCTTTGGTGGAGATAGCTTCTGAGCACAATAATTGAATTTATAATTGAGATCATGCCTCATATATTCCAAATTTCCAAAGTCTTCAACCCGTTTTAGTCTTTGATTGGGGCGGGGCGTTTTGAAAAACAAAAACAGCAGCAAAATTTGTCTGTGTGCATTTTCCACTCATGTTTCTGTTGAATTTTCTCTTCCTTGAATTTGATCACTATATTCTTTGATGGCGCGTTTACGTAAGGGTAATGGGAGTCGAGAAACGGAATTGAATTCCGATTATGGATTACACCGATGTTTACCAACTTAAGCGGAATGAACAGTTCAGCGAGCCCTACATAAAATCAGGAATTCAATTCCTAATATTGTCGGAATTGGATTACCTAGAAGAAGGTAGTATTTGGATTCCGGGGAGAAGGCTCCATCCGGAATCAAATTTTCCTTCCCAAAATGCCCTACACCTTCAGCACTCCGCCATCCTTTCCAGCAGCTCTCTGCTGCTCCGCCACCTCCTCTCGCTCCACCACCTCAAAATCCTCCATGTCCTCCTCCATAGGATTCAGCAAATCGTCACAAGAGCATACAAAGGACTCGCTATCAATCACAGTGCCTAGATCCCTATCTGCCTCTGCATGCATTGCCGTGTCGAACGGTTTCGATTTGGGGCTTGCCTGCTATTCAACCCAACAAACCCATCGCTCCCTGTGCTTCAGATTATTGTATTCCTAGACAGGCAACCTTACTTGACTTCCCCATTTATATTCCCCTTCTCCCCACCATTCAACATACCAGCACCGAGATTATATCAAATTTTCTCTCTCAATTGGTTTCATCGACAATTTTCATCACAAAGATATCCAATATGGGAGCTGAGAAGTTGAATTTGGCACAGACATGCAACCTCTTGAGCCAGTTCTTGAAGGAGAAGAGAACCCTCCAAGTCGTCCCTCCCATAACCAAGAACTTGCTGACGACCATGGAGGCTACTGCTTCGAACCCAGTTGATCAAACGGCTCAGACTCCGTTGTCAAAACCCAACATCGATTTGCTTCCGCAGTTTACCAAAAACCCAGAAGTGGCTTTGGGAGATCAGCAGCCTGGATCTGCTGCCCAGATGACCATTTTCTATGGTGGGCAGGTGCTGGTTTTCAATGATCTGCAGGCTGACAAGGTGAAGGAAATCATGGGTTTGGCTACAACTGGAAGCTCCAAGATTTTTGCTGGATTTGTGAAGAAATTAGGTTCTGAGAATCAGTCGAATGTTGTTGCTGAAAATAATTCTCAAGAAATTAAGGCGCCCTAGTACAGAAGACCTTCAACAGAATAAGGACATTTTAGTAATTATAGTGATTTCTATTCCGATTCAGGTGAATAAGTAAACAACTTATATGAATTTCATTTCATTTTTACTCCGATTCCAGAACATTTAAGTCAACAGCTTCAACAGGAATTTTCTCCTCAATCCAATTCATCCTCAATTCAATTCATCCTCAATCAAATTCCTTTATTTTGATTACGGTTACGTAAACGTGCCATGAATTTTCTCTTCTTTCCTATGCCATTTTCCACTTATTTCTACTTCCAACTTTCAAACTAAATGTTCATGGTTCAAAGGCATTGTTCCAATATTAAATTTATTTATTTATTTTAACAAAATTACGAAGTCTTCTTCCAAAATATCACCAATAGTCATGATGTTTGCTTTCTATGTGAGAACTTGTATTCGAATAGAAAAATTCAAGAAAATATGGGAAAAAAGAAACATGATTTTATTTAGTAGCCTGCAAGTACAATACACATACATGATAGTCATGGGTAAATACGTAGTATATGAATTTGGTAATTGGCACTTAGCTTGTCGATAGTATTTGAATCTCGAGAACTTGGTAGTTGCCACTTTCACTGCAATTGCTAGCATTACCTTATCTTTAATGTCATTGAACAATTGAAAATAAGCATACCCTCCATGACTTCTTCAAAAGCAATGTACAACAAATGCCCCAAAAGGCTACGATGAAGCCAACTACCATGCTGACATAGAGCCATAACTTATCTTTTCCATCTTTGTTGCTGTCTTTCGCATCTGTAGTAAAAGTCTTGTCTCATTGGCACTTAGTTGGAAGAGGAACTCCACACAGTAAAAGGTTGCCCTCGTAAATGGAGGGATCTTTGATCATCTGGAGTTGGTCCCCCGAAGGAATTCTTCCAGCCAAGTTGTTATAAGTCAAGTTCAAGTAAGATAAGGAAAGAAGACAAATTTTGAAGAGTCTTTCCCGAAAGGTGATTGGATGATAGATCAAGAGTTTCCAGCCAACGGAGGTTTCCAATCTTAGAAGGAATGTTTTGCCTTAGTTGTTTCTTGACAAGTTCAAGGTACCCAATCCAACGAGGCTGATTATTTCTTCAGGGATTTCACCTTCTAAATTATTTGAAGAAAGATCAATGTTTTTCACCAAGAACAAAGTTTTGTTATATACGAGTTCTCTTCCTTTCGACGTCAATGTGGTTTGTTCAATATAGCTTTCATAGTAAGTGACATTGGAAAAACCATTCACCAAATAAGCCATCTTCTTCAATCACTTAGGAATAGGCCCCGAGAAGTTGTTATTACTAAGGTCTAAAGTGGCAAAGCAAGGTTGCATAACTGATTGAAGATCTGTCCTCTTAAAAAGTTGGATTGCAGTCGTAGGAAAAACAACCTGGGCACATTTGATCCTAAGCCCGCAACTCCAACAGCAAGATTCTTAGGGTAGAATTTTTTCCCGGCGAGAGAAAATCTGACTTCTTCACTTTCCGGATATCAATAATGTCATGTTCCGGTAAATCTGTTGCCTCCAAGATCAATACTTCTCAAAGAAGTGCAGTTTCACCATATGGAATAAGGAATTGTGCTCCCAAGATTGTTATTGTTCATCTTTAATACAAGAAGTGAGCTTGGGACACCCCCTTGAACTAGGGATGTTACCTGAGAGATTGTTGTATCCAACATCAACAATCAACATTAGGGACCACACTCTCCATTCTTGCATAAATTCTCCAAATAACTGATTATTTCTCCGAGAAAGGATTGACAAGTTTTGCAAGTTGCAAATTGAGGGTGGAATGTTGGCCTGAGCCCAATTAGATTAGGAATAAATTATGTTTTCTAGTTTAATTATAGTTCATTTAATATTACTTGTATTACAAGTTGTATCTTATATATTGCCTCCTAGAAGGAGAAGAATATAGAATGAAGAATTAAAACCCCAAACACAAACTTGATCTTGGTATTAGAGCAGGTTTCGGCCTGTCTCTTCCTCTAAACCCTCAAATTCATTCACTGCCGACTTGGGATTTAATTGTTGGCTGCCTAATAGCCATCTGCAACCAGCAACCATATTCAAGCCCAGGTTTCGAAGCAAAAAACCTTTCATCAATCCTATTCCAGAAATTAACCACCAAATTCCAAGGTTTCGAAGCAAAAGACCTTCACGTGTAATCCAGAAAAAAAAAAAAAAAAAAAAAAAAAACTAAGCCATGGAAAATTTAAACAAAGTTTCCATGGTTGAACATGTTTCTTGCAAGCCTTGCAAATCTTCATGCCAGCGGGATGGGCTGGCTGGGTCTAAAGCCCAAGGTGAAATAGGCCAGCATGCAAAGAGCATATGCACAGATGCTGGACTAGGCACGGATGTTGGCAGATTAGGCATATGCCTACTTCACCAGCAAAAATTAACGAGGAATGGAACCCACACCCAAACAATTTGGGCCCACAACTCTCACTATTGAATTTGATTGTTTCTTAAGAGCAATCTGATGATCCAGGTAACACAAGCATTGTTTTAATTGCATCTATTGATCTTGATATAAGTTGGATTATTGACTCCGGAGTCATTGATTATATGACTTATGATCATATTATCTTTAACTCTACAACACCACCACCACGGGATAATATTGTTACAGCTAATGGGGGTGTTGCCCCGGTTACATGGGCTGCTTCGATTGCACTCACCTCTACTCTCTCCTTACACAACTGCTTACTTGTTCCCACACTCTTTAGCCATTTGTTATATGTGGGACAGGTCACTGAGCAATTAGACTGTGTTGTCCAAATGTTTTCGTCTTTTTGTTTACTTCAGGATATCTGAACTCAGGCGATCATTGGGCATGATATTAAGAGGAGGGGGTTGTACTATGTTGATGATGTTGCACATAACCGTGTTCATCAAGTTCAAGGTCGTGATAACCGTCTTGGTCATGCTTCCTTCGATTATTTGTGAAAATTACTTCCATTATTATTTGGTAATATTTCAGATTCTTCGTTGAAGTGTAATGTTTGCACATTAGCCAAAAGTCATCAAGCTTCTTATCCCCCGAGTTTGAGTAGAAGAACAATTCCTTTTGAGCTAATTTATTCTAATGTGTGGGGGCCATCTCCGGTTACTACTCAACATGGTGTGCGTTGGTTTGTAACATTTGTTTATGACTGCACCAGAATGACTTGGTTGTACCTTATGAAAAATAAAAGCGATCTGGGTTATATCTTCAAAAGTTTTTATCATATGGTCTACACTCAATATTCACTCCCTATTAAAGTGCTTTGATCAGACAACGGTTGTGAGTATCTTAATCAGGAACTTTCTCAGTTTTTTACGGAAAATGGCATTCTCCATGAAACTACGTGCCCTCAGACCCCCACAACAAAATGGAGTTGCCGAAAGGAAAAATCGGCACATACTTAAGATTACACATGCCCTTCTTATTGGTAGCTATGCACCCAAGACATACTGGGTTGATGCAGTCACCTATACTATTTATCTCATGAACCGAATGTCATCGCATGTTCTCTCTTTTAGAACCTCTTTGGCTATGCATGCCGATCATGCTTTGCTCCCCTCCACCCTTCATCTAGAACCCCGAGTTTTTGGTTGTGTGGCCTATGTCCATTTTCACAAAAATCAACGAAGCAAACTTGATCCATGTGCGGTGTGGTGTGTATTCCTTGGTTTTAGTCCTCAACAAAAGGGTTATCAATGTTATCATCCATCCACACGCCATACATACATCACCATGGATGTCACATTATCTGAAGACGGATTCCTTTTTCCTCCCCACCATACTCCTCAGGGGGAGACAATCTTAATTGACTATTATGGTGGGTTCGGTGTCGTTGAGATAAGTGATAGTGCAAATGGGCTTAACAGCCCAAATACGCGTGACATCCTATATTTAGCTCATGCAAAAACTGATCAGCGCTACCTAAGTGGAATTAGGCGGGCTATTGACCAAAGCGCAAGTCTTTGTGCTGCAAGTGGGCCGCAAGCCTGTACAAATAATGATAGCCCAAGTGAGCCTCAGGATCGTTTAAATAATCAAGAGGTGTGGGTTAATCAGAAGCAGATTTTTGATGGCCCAAGTGGGTCTAGTTTGTTGAACAATGAGGTGCGAGTGAGTGATGTAGGCCCAAGTGGTGGGCTTCCACAAATACATAATAACGCCAGCAGAGTAGAATCTAAACACGACAACTCCCTTTATACTCCTCCAGTACATGACCATGATCAAACGGATATTCCTAAGGTAAGTACTCATTCAGATATTACTAAATCTTCTTATGTGTTACCTCCTCAACAAAATCGAAGAAAACGACCAGACAGGTATTCTCTAGAGGCGAATGTGCGATACTCTATTGTGAACTATGTCTTCACTCATCGACTCTCGTCGAAATAATGTGCATTTGTTTAGCAGATGGATACTATTAAAATACCCACCAGAGTGGAAGAAGAGTTGAAAGATCCGAAATGGACAAAGGCAATGCAAATTGAGATGGAAGCATTACAAAAGAATAAACATGGAATGTGGTTTCACTTCCCAAGGGAAAGAAATCAGTGGGTTGCAAGTGGGTATTCACTATCAAACATAAGGCAGATTGGAACAATTGATAGGTACAAGGCAAGGTTAATAGCCAAAGGGTTTACCTAGACTTTTGGGGTTGATTATCAGGAAACATTCGCTCTCGTTGCAAAAATGAATACCATTAGAGTTTTATTGTCTCTTGTTGCTAACTTCGAATGGCCTTTGAGACAATTTATGTAAAAAATGCATTTCTGCATGGAGATTTAGAGGAAAAGACGTACATGGATTTTCCACCAGGATATGGCGTTGCGAACTCTAGTGGGAAAGTGTGTAGACTTTGAAATGCACTGTATGGTCTGAAACAGTCACCCATAACTTGGTTCGGGTGGTTCACCTAGGCAATAAAAAAGTATGGCTATCGACAGGACAACTCAGATCATACATTGTTCATCAAACGCAATGATGGCAAAGTAACTTTGCTTATTATATATGTAGATGATATAATTGTCACATGTGATGATACGAAGTAAATTGAATGGCTACAGGGATACTTAGCCTCCGAGTTTGAGATAAAAGATCTAGGGGGACTTAAATACTTCCTAGGTATTGAAGTTGCTAGATCTTGAGAAGGGATTTACTTGTCACAACGTAAGTATGTGTTGGACTTGTTATCTGAGATAGGTATGCTGGCGTGCAAATCAACATATAATGCTTATGCAGTGAGTGTGTTGAGTTATTTTATGCATGCACCGAGTGAGGATCACATGGCAGCTGTAATGCGAATTCTAAGCTATTTAAAGGAAGCTCCGGGAAAAGGCCTAATGTACATAAAGCATAGATATATAAAGGTGGTAGGATATACTAAAGCAGATTGGGCTGGGAACATTACTGATAGGCGGTCTACATCAAGTTATTTTACATTCGTAGCTAGTAATCTGGTGACTTTGAGGAGTAAGAAACAAAATGTGGTGGCCAGATCATCAGCAGAAGCTGAATACAGGGGGATGGCACATGGTATTTCTGAACTTCTGTGGCTTAGGATACTTCTTACAGAGATAAGCTTTAAACCCAGGGGATCCATGTTGTTGTACTGCAATAATCAAGCAGCTTGAGAGATAGATAACAATCGGGTGTAGCATGATAGGACCAAACATGTTAAGGTGGATAGACACTTCATAAAGGAAAAGCTTGATGTTAGGCTGGTTGACATTCCGTTTGTGAAGACAGAAGAACAGTTGACAGATATTCTAACACATGCAATATCTGCAGGAAGATTTCAGGACTCACTTGACAATTTGGGCTTAGGAGATATCTATGCACCAACTTGAGGGGGAGTGTTGGCGTGAGCCCAATTAGATTAGGAATATATTATGTTTCCTAGTTTGATTATAATTCCTTTAATATTACTTGTATTACAAGTTGTATCTTATATATTGCCTCTTAGAAGGAGAAGAATATAGAATAGATACAATCCATTCAACTGATTATCAAAAAGATACAATCCTTGCAATGTGGGCATCAATCGGTCCATGTTCCAAGGAATTTGCCCCGAAAATGAATTGCCTTCAAGATTTAAGATGGTGACATTGGCAGATAAAAGTGCGATTAAACAGTCAAATTAATTATAGCGCAAATCTATATGATATAAATTTGGACGTTTCATGTTGAAAATGAAGGGCGGAAAATGAATTGGTTTGGAGTGATTCCCATTTGGGATTGGCCCGGAAAATGAATTGGTTTGGAGCTTAAATCAAACGACATTGTCACCTGACCAAAGTGGTAATGGCCCATGAAATTGGTTATGACTCAAATCCAAAAGCAGTGTATTTGGGAATTTCAATTGGATTGGAAGTTTTCCATGGATTTGGTTGTAAGATAAACCCAAGTACTGAGCTTGGGAAGATATCTTCAAGAATCAGTCCTTGGGTATGAAATCCGAGATTCCAGTACCATGAATTTTGACAAAAAGGAGTTCAGTTTGAGACTAAGCCCCAGTTTGGGGTTGAGGTGATTTTAAAAAAAAGCTGCTATGAAAAAAAGCTGGGACAGTTTTTGGTGTTTGGTAAACATTCAGCTTCAGCTTTTTTTCACAGTTTTGGGTGAAAAAAAGCCAAAAACAAGAAGCTGCAAAACCCAGCTTTGAAAAACCGGCTTTTTTTCACATCTGTTTTACATAAAAGTTTACCAAACACTATAATACTGCTTTTTTTCTTTCAAAAGCACTTTTACAAAAAAGTTTACCAAACACTCTGCTGCTTTATTTCACAGCTGCTTATTCTCACAGCACAGCAGAAGCAGCTTTTTTTCAAAGCACAGCAATACCAAACCAGCCCTAAAGCCATACCCCAAAGGCAGAACCTACTGTACAGTAGCCAATGTTAATTGTGTGAAGCATGAAAGGAGGAGCCCAATCATAAGACAATTTAAAAGGAGGAACCCAAAAATATATATAATTTTAGCAAAAACTGCTTGATGACTGACAAAATCTCACGACTTGTATCATTGTTTATGTACTTGTTCAGGCCAGATTGTCCCTTGCATAACTCCCCTTGTCTTACCTATCGGGCAAAGTTTTTTTTTTCTTGTTGATGCTTGGTTTTCTGCAATATATGTTTATAATTAGTTTGAATGGTGCCTTTGTGGGACCTTTATTAGGCCTTGAGGCTCACAATCAAAACTAATATAGGTTTGAGCGTGCCACTGTTATCTTTGTTCAACATATTATCTTCTTGGTTATTAAATTAATTGTTTACTGGCGCCACAAGTCACTTAGACTCCTTGGTTCATAGGGATTGTTCACAAATGGGTTAAGTCTGTATTAAGCTCTTTTCTTGCCTTTTGATCAAGGACTTTTATTTATAATACCATATGTTCGTTTATAAAGAAGTTCAAGGTCATTCAAGTTATTCCTTTATTCATCAGTTTGGACTAAAAGCAAGGAAACAAGATGGATTAGTTTGCAGGATTAGTCATAGATAAAACTTGAACGAAAGTAATTGAAAATGACATAGAATCTAATTAAAGATGCATAAACAATAGATCTACTTTATATAAATACAAATAAAGGAGATTCGAGCAAGATTACAACCTTGGCGGGCAAGGTTAGTCTTCTTTGTAACGACCCGTCCCCAAATATTTCGGTTTTTACAATATTAGCCTAACATGCATTTCATATTTCATGATTGGGAGTACGTTTTAGATTATGTGTTACGAATTTCTATATTTATGAATTCTCGAAATTACGTTTTATGAATGAATACGAATTTTGGATTTTGAATATATGGATTTCTATGGATTTTGAATATATTGATTTCTATGGATTTTGGATAAGATTTACATTACGGATTTACGAGTATGAATTCTCATGGAATTACGAGATGAGGCTTTGAGCTTTTAAGCTCCGGATTTGATATGATATTTTGAGATATGTTTTAGTACTTATCTAGTGGGTTATCATACGGCACATCCACACACCACGGGTATAAATGTCTATGGCCATAGGACACAGATGATGGAGGAGTGAGATATGATTTATGACATACCCCCAACTTCACCGCCGAAAGCGGTGTCGGACAACTTCACTAGCCACGGCTAGTGTCAGTGTGGATGTTATGCTATGCTAAACAGATTCACCTTCGGGTGATGCACAGGTATTTCAACTTCACCTTCGAGTGATAGATAGGTATTTCAACTTCACCTTCGGGTGATGGACAGGTACTGCCTTCGGGCGACTATGATACCCCTAGAGTGTACAATATTGAGGAGATTTACATATTTGCCTTCGGGTGGTGTTTTCAGCATTTTTGAGCATGGTTTTACTCCAACATGTTTTATAAACGTTTTTCACTGCATGCTAGTGTTTTTCATAAAACCTATACGTAGTATTATATATGTGTTTTCAAAACAAGGGGTTAGTATGTTCAGAAATAAAATGTTTTCGTATCATTAGTATTATTATAAATTATGATCCACTCACCTTTTCGATTTTTGCGCCCCCTCAGGAGTTAGGATCGAGGCACATGATCCCAACGTTAGGACTCTACGGCTTAGGTATTCTCGAGTCTTCTTAACGTAGGTACCATTCCTTTATTTGTATCTTTTTCTAGTAATTCCTTCATATTATTCTGGTTTAATTGTAGACTCTGAACACTTTCATGCTTTGATATAATAGTTCTAACTACATATCTTTTAGTTGTATGCATGTTTAAATGGCTTCGTCACCCTCGGGTGACGGCCAGCACGTGCCTACCCTGGTATGTGGGGATATCGGGGTTGGGGCGTGTCATTCTTGCAGCCACTTCTCCTTGTATTTTACAGAGACAGAAGTCTTGGAAAATGAAATATAAACAAGGTTTATTGAAAGGATTCAATACTACAACAAAGGGAATGGTAGCAGAGCTTCTAGAAACTGACAAAAGAAGGCTTTCTATGGTGGACTTGCAACTAAAAAAAAAAAGGCAAGGGGTGAACAAACTAAAGCTATCTGGTTTTGCTGTTGAGTTCTGAGTTGAGTGTGTTGAGAGCGTCTTTTTGCTCGCATCCCTTGCTGCTTTTATAGACTTATTAGCCTGAGTGTCCAAGCTTTTCCTTTTGGTGATGGCTTACAGAGCACAGTGAGACATCATATGTTTTTGTTATTTACCTACTCATGTCATGGAAAAGTACTTTTTGCTGTCCTCAGTCCCTTGTCACTTTCATCATAGGCTTGTTGCCTATTAGTTGCCAATAAATGATTTTTAAATCCAACCTGGGCTGGCGTTTCTTCCAGCTCAATATCAAAAAGATTTTTGCACACCTGGACTTTAATTGCATTGAGCCTAATATTAAATATCCACCTAAACAGTATTGATGGGACACAATTTAAGTGGTTCAGTTGAATTGACTCTGTCAGCAATCAGCATTAATTCGCTCCTGGTTTGTACAAACTTAGAGGGACTAAACTGAATGAACATGACAGCTAGGGCTGGAAAAAATTCCCAAACATCCCGAACCAAACCGAAAAAATCTTGATCCCAAACCGAAAACGTCCCGAATCGAAAATTCTGAATCGTTCGGTACCCGATCCCGAAAAATTCTATACGGGATTCAGGATCACATTTGCTTTCATTCGGTAATCCCGAACCGAACCGAACCGAAACATTTATAAAATATATATTTAATTTTAAATAGGTTTAAGAATTATGTGGACCGTCGGACTGGTTGAAATTTAATCTCAACCGTCCAATCCAACTTAAGTTTTTCAATCCTCTCATCTCTGCCTCTCATTCTGATTCACAGACACACACTCACACACATTCTCGAACTCTCTCAAGTCTCAACCCAATCTCATCTCTCTCAGTCTCGACTCTACAGTCGTCGAGACACCGTCATCGTCATCCAAGAGTCACCGCAGAAAAAAGAGGCGTCGTTGTCGTCAGAAATAAGGAGGCGCCGTCGTCGAGACTCTTGCCTATCCTTCTACAGACGTATGAAGGTGGCACCGTCATTGTCATCCAAGAGTTGCTGCAGAAGATCTGACAACTTCGATTCCGCATCGTATACCGAGTCCAATGGTTTCGATAGCCGCAACTCCTCTCCGGCGAGGAGCTCCAGGGAGCGAAAGGAACGAAGCAATCGTAGAAAAAGCAGCTGCTGGAAGGAGCGATGAGATTTCTAAGTTGATTTTTATTTCAAATTATTTTTCTGGGTTGATTTCTAGGGTTTGTCAAGATTGGGGTTGAATATGTTTTGATTGTGTATTGATCTGGGAAAAACTACTTTGTAAAACAATTTTAAATTTTGAATAGATGAGTTTTGTATAATCCAATCCCGAACCGAAATACCGAAAAATTTCGGGAATCCCGAACTTCGGGAGTACCTAAATATCGATTCGGTTTCGGGTTTTGAAATTCCGTCCCGAAAGGGATCGGTTTGGGATTGAGTTTGAGCTTTTCAGTTCGGGATCCCGTCCCGAACCACCCCTAATGACAGCAATACTAAAGCATCCCACACCCTATCACGGGACAAGCAGAACTAAACTTAAGTCTTGAACTGGTTTGGTCATACAAAGACCACAGAGAAAGACCTCACCCCATGTTCAGCTTGATGCATTCATCAAAGTACAAGTTGGAGCAGGCTTATAACAACTGAGCTAGGCGTAGCCAAAGCTCATCGTGGATAAATTTTGGCCTCAAATCTATGAACAACCTCAGCCAGATCATTCTCAAAGTAAGCTCAATTAACAGCGTTTAGGCTGCACAGAATGGGATTGCTTTAACAGGGAGAATATGAGACAAAACTTTACAATATTATGGCCGACTAACATTGATAGGAAGGCTTTTCCATCAGATGGATAATGCAAGGAATGGTTTATGGAGTGCTATGTATATTTGCATGGATCTGGTGTGGCTAAAAGCATTGTTATATATGCACGGGTCTTGTGTTGTCTTTTCTCCGTTTGGAGCAGTCTTGGTTACACTCGGGTTCTATTGATGGTACCTTTGTGTATCTTTTGGTGCTTATGGAGCGGAAGAAAGAGCAGGGCATTGATCAAATCGACCTTCATGCTCTTAGCAGCAAACAAGCCTACTGCTAGCCATCTGAGGTAATTTCACAGGGCAAATGTTGAATTTGAGGTTAATATTTACATAATTAACAACTATTGGTTCCGAGGCCTTACAAAATTTTACTCAAATAATCTCTGTGCAAGCCAGAACGTATGCATGCATGGATATACGATTTTGGTATCCATGGTCATGCAGGGTTCTGATCAGGCTTGACAATCTTAAAATCTTAACAATACATGGTAGAATAAATTAAATAAATAAAAAACTTGCGGGCAAACTGGTGAAAACGGCAAGTGTTATGATTAAGATGTGCATGTACAGCAGTATCCGGACTTGAGTCTTGTGCTGCACTTCACAAGTTTTGGGTTATGAGTATTGAACTGTTTAACAACTTTTTCTATCACCAATTTTCATCCGTATCGAATTTGAATTTCAAGCGTCTGGCAATCGATTGAAGTTAAATCTTAATCACAGCAAACAACTGAAGTGCTTAAAAGTATGATATTCATCAGTAGAAGAAATCAGAACACATCCTGTCCTAGTAGCTTATTACACATTATAAGATCGATAGAAAGCATCACGCATGGTATTCGTACTATATGAGTTCAGTAAATATCTGAAGTGTTTGAATTTCAGCAAGAATAAACTTTTTTCTTTCGAATCTAAAGTTTCTTTGCAACCAAGCCACTTTCAATGCAATTGCTAATGCTATTTTATCTTTGATATCATCAAGGAAACGAAAAATAGGCATACCTCCGTGACTTCTTTACGAGTAATGTACCACAAACACCCCAAAAGCCTGTGACGAACCCGAGTCTGATACTGACATAGAACCAAAGCTTTCCGTCATCCCTGTCAACTTTATTATCTCCTGCATCACCAGAGCAAAAAGGCAGTTTGTTAGGTGTTTCATCTCCTGGGCACTTCGTTGAAAGAGGAACCTCACAGAGTGATGGATTGCCTTCATAAATGGATGAGTCATCAAGCGTCTGGAGTTGGTTGCCCAAAGGAATTCTTCTAGCCAAGTTGTTGAAAGACAAGTTCACGTGAGCCAATAATGTTAAAGAGGAGTAACTTTGAGGAATTTGTCTGGAAAGGCAATTGTGTGAGAAATCAAGAGTTTCCAACCAACACAAATTTCCAATCGTTGAGGGAATGTTCCCTCTTCTGATTTCTTGACAAGCTCAAGGTCCCCAATGCAATGAGACTGGTCATTTCTATTGGAAATTTTGAGTAGAAATTTCATTATCCCACATTGGCCATTCCCAAAAGGTTTCCTCACTTTATAAGGTTTTGTCCCTTATAGATAGTGATTGAAGTAACGGACTATAGAGAATGAAATTGGGCTCAACCTTGGGGTTGATAATTAATTAATAATTAATATATATAATTAATTTTAATTAATTTCGAATTTAATTAAATTATTTTTTATATGAACAGAGCGTATGAAAATATCTGAGAAACAGATGGAGCAACACACCCTTGCGTTGAACAATCGCCTCCCAAAAACATATATGTTGCGAACAGACATATGCTCACTATAAATACATGCATCAGCATATCATTCAATTCACTACAAAAATCATCAATCCTTATATACCAAGCATACTGAGAGTACCTCAAAGAAATTTGCCCCAAGTCTAGTTTTCTGGTGCTGGAATTCTAACTTAGATCGTTGAATCCTGGTGAAGCAGACGTCCGTAGAACTACAAGCACTGAGTAGGGACAAAATTTCTGTTTCAAGAACATTGCGGTACGCAAGCCTCGATCTTCAATATTTCTGTTTAATATTATTTCATTGTTCATACACTGTTAATTAGTTGTTCGCATTTATTATTTATTAGCATATATAAATTTATCACAGATTGTTGACAATTATCCAACAATTTCTTCAGGAATTTTGCCTTTTAAATTATTTGATGAAAGATCAATGTTATACACCTATTTCAAAGCAATCTTGTAATAAACGAGTACACTTCCTTTCGCCATGACTGTTGTTTGCATATCATAATATGTAGGCACTGTATAATTATGGTGTGGAAATAATCTCAAAGCAGTCAAATTCTTCAAACACTTGGGAGTAGTCCCTGAAAGTTTGTTATGGCGCTGGATATGTCCACTTAAAAAGTCGGATTGCAAACGTAGCGTAGACAACTCGGAGTAGTGTAATCTGATCCATAAGGGAACACTTCCGGTAAATTTGTTGCCCCGATCAATATTGCACAAAGAAGTTGCATTCTTCAACTCAAAAAGGAATTTTGCCGCCAAAATTGTTGTTCATCTTCAATATAACAAGACAACTCGGGACACCCATTGAACTCGGAATATTACACCGATTGCTCCTTAGGGACAAGATTGATAAGTTTTGCACGCTGCAATGAGAGGATGGAATTGTACCATTCAAGTAATTCTCGGCAAGATGCAAAATTTCTAATTTGGGCATCAGTTGTCCGAAATTTGAAGGAATAGGCCCGAAAAAAACTATAGCTTTCGAGATTGAGGACAGAGGCATTAGAAGATAAAGGTGGGAGTGGACCTTCAAATTGATTACGACTCAAATCTATATGATATAAATTTGAGTTGGGATTGATGAAACTTTCACCGGATTTGGTTGTGAGATAAATCCACATGTACGATGTTGGAAAATAAGTTCAACAACCATTCATTTGGTATAATATCTGAGATTTTGGTACTGCTAAGGGTGAAATTAAGTAACTCAGTCCGAGATTGAAGCCATGCAGAAAGTGCAGGACCTACATCACAGTTTGTAATGTAAATTGTGTGGAGCTGGAAAAGGAGGAATCCACTCATAAGTCACATCGAAACTAAGCGACGTCTTGATCATGGACAGATCAATACATTGTAATCTCGTGAGATTTATCAAATGAGTTTCTGTTAAAATGTCTTCCCATGAGTTCTTAGACAAACCCAGGTCAACTAGCTCACAGAGTTGCCCCAAAACTTTCGGGAATATATCCATTCATATCGTTGCCCCCGAAGGTTTAGCGTTGTCAAGGATGACAAGTTTCCAATAGAAGTTGGAATGGAGCACCAAAACGAGTTGCCTTCCAGGTAAAGGTGTCGCAAGTTTATTTGAACTCCTAAGGAGGCAGGCAATTCTGTTGCAAACTCATTGGAAGACAAATTTGGTGTCTCCCACGACTGTTAACGAAGAGCTAATTTCATCTAATCCGTCTCTACAAAGTTATAAAATAAAAAAATAAAAAAATGACTGCCAAAACCAAGAAGAGCAAAGAGTGAGCAATGTTTAGGGTTGAATAAGCAAGCATGGCAGCTATCCATTTGTACAAATATATATTTATTTTTTTTGGTTGCAGGTGGCTGCTGAGAACATACAAGTAAATTTTCTTTTTTTTTGAAGAAGTACATACAAGTAAATTAATTGGACTGAAGTGTCCAAATTCCAAGTCCTCGGCCCATTTTACAAGTTTGCAAACTCCAATCAGACTCGGGATGCTGGATTATAGTTGATGCATTTTTTTTGAGTTGGGTTGCCATTTTCTTAAGTAATGATACACGTTTACACCATGCCAGAATAAAACAGACTTTGTGTTGTAGACCTAGACGTAACTAAGATACGGGTTACAATGAAGCAAAACCCATATCATCTCAACACGAGGCCAAAGAGTAGTGCATACTAACGAGTCTATCTCTCTCATCATATGACTAATGGCACTAAAATGATAGTATGTGCATGCCATACAACGTTTTATTCATCGAGTGCATGCCAAACACAGCGTAGTAAAAATTTGTATTTACAAAGAAAAGTGAAACAGCTTTGTCATTGATGGGAGGGGAACCGCAGAAGCAATGCAGCTTTGTACACGAGATTAGCATGAAAAAACACCAAAAGGGATGCATAGCCAACATTAATTGAATTAATCAATGACATGACAGAAACCAATAAATTAGGGAAAAATTAAAATAATAATAATAAAAGTCACCTTCGGAAAAAAAAAGCAGAGAAAATTCTAGTTATATTTTTTATCTAAATTTCCGAGTTGGCTGACGTACACAGACCGAGTCATGAGGATGAAGGCTCCTCTTTAATAATCCCTGTACATCCACCTCTCAGTCCGTGACTTCTGCTGACCAAAATGGTCCCACCCCAAAATCCAAAATCTCAGAACTACCCTTGAAACCCCCAAGAACATCTCAGCCGTTGATCCTCAAAACAAAACCCATCATCATCATCGACATCGACGGCGAGAACACTGTGTCCTACAAAGCAAGGGCAGGTGGACTACGGAAAGGCCGTGAAACGACTCGGCGAGTGGGGCCCCGACCCCCCACCTACCCTGACTTACAGTGTTTTTTTTTTCTTTTCTATAATTTTTTGGATAAATTATACAATTTTTAGAATAAAAATAAAAAGATTGCTACTCGGAATCACTGTCGACGCTGTCCATTCCTTTGAGTCCCCTTCGCTTTTGCTGCATATGCAACCCAACCCAATCAGCATAAAGTGGACCATAATATTATGTAACGTTCCGTATTTTATATAATTATTTCTTACATTATATATGTGAATAACAAACATTTAGGCGTTACTATGCATTTGCTTAACAAATCAACAATGATAATTATTTATTATTATTCTCCGCTTTAAGCACCTAATGATTCCCTCTACAAAAAGTGAAGGACAAGTAATCACAATGTTTTGAGCATGTCAATTAAACAAAAAAGTGAATGACTAACATGGTTTAGGTTCATGTTTATGAAAAATGATTCTTGCCGGATCCTTTTTTTGAGAATTTTAGGGATTATATGATCGTGATCGTGATCGTTCATTGTACATCGTACGATCAGTTTTCGTTAAATACTATTTATATTGAATTTTAAAATTTAAATTTTAAAATAATTTCTGACCGCACAATATACGATGAACAATCACAGAATCCCTAGAAAAAGGATCCGACGAGAATCCGTTCCCCATGTTTACTGCCACGTGACATTACAACCAATACTGCATTATCATGTTTAAATTTTTCATCACATAACAACGCACTATTAAACCGAAACGCTACGATAACGATAACCCCACCAAAATTTTCCTTTTTAATAAAAAAAAGTGGCCTCAAATCTAGTGGATAAGGTAGTGCCATTAGGGGTAGTAAAAGTAAATTTCATCAAACACCGAGCAAAAGACACAGGATTACAGCCATGAAAAAGCAGAGCAGAGCGAGCATGTTACCTTCTTCACACATTTCTTCTCCCTGACCTCATATCGATTCCTTGTTAAGTCAGACAGCCACATACCTGGAAAACAATACTGCCAACAACAACCAGAAAATATTTTAATTAAATTAATTAAAGTTTTTGTTTTCAATTAAAATTAAAATTAAAATTGAAGAACAATGATTTGGATTTTAATATACCTGCAGAGTTCTATCAACATTTTTGGCCCTTTTTTTGGGCCTCTGAGGGAGCTTTGTGCCTTTCATTGCAAGGAAATCATCTTCCTTCTCCTTCCTCGACAGAGCAATATAAATTCTCGGGCACTCCACCACTTCGTAGTTCACCTTCTCCGCTGCCGCCGCGGTAGCCGTTGCAGCTGCGGCAGAAGAATTATCCGCCCCTGCCCCGACGGCCAACTGATCCGATTGCAACAAACTAGAATCAGCATGATTCCCGCGATCAGCTTGAGCTCCATTTGGCTTGTTGTCATCTTTGGCCGCTGCTGATGACCTGCCTGAGAAAGCCGGCAGCTTTCTCTCATTTTTCTCCGGCGGAGGAGATCGTTTCCCCGCCGTGGATCTGGAAGCAGCTCGGCCGTTGCTGCCACCAGTAGGGTTTCTCGATGGTGACCCATTAACGGCAGCAGATCGATCCACCAAATTCCTGGTCATGGCAAAAGAGAAGAGGAGATTGTAATAAATGGGTGAGTTGGGGAGGTTTAGATGGATGAAAAAGGTGGGGACTTTTGGGAGTGGAAGAGATTAGGTGGAGGGTTTTTTCTACACTTTCTCAGTGCAGATCAGAGGGAAAGACAGCAGAAAAGGACAGGGTTTAATACCCAATTAAATGAAGAAAAAGAATGATTAACCTTCTATTATATACTAATTTACCAGATAAATACTGTCACAATCTCCAAGAAAATCTAAAAAAAATACTGCAAATTCCAATGAGGTAAAAAGGGTAAATTGGGAGGGAGGATTTTCAAGGAAGGTGATGAGATTTTTGGGGTTTTGAAGATCAGGACAAGAGGGTATTGAAGGGGAATTTAATGAACAATTATCTTATAAATCCACTTCACAAAAAAGTAAAAAACAAGGCAAAAAGCCAGAGGAGCCAAACGGGGCACTAATCCATTTATTCTCTCTCTTTTGATACCCACTCAATGAGAGAGAGACTACGATTAATGAAAGTTGAGGGTGAGTCCAGGGGTAAAAGGGTCAAATAAATGAAAATTTGTATAAAAAAAAAGTGGAATTTGAAGTTGGATTGAACAGGATCAGCTGAACAAGAACACGGGTTTGTTTGTTGTACCAAAAGGGACCCAAAGGGATTGTAAATTTTAGATCTTGAACCAAAGGACTAAACAGTCTCTGAAAAAACAATATCTCAGGCTGCACACCCTAATTGGAAAAAACCCCATGATAAAATCATAGCATACATACATTACGAAAAAAAGGTGGCCCAAAAAGTAAAACCAATTTGATTGGAGGACTGGACTCTAAATATTTGTACAACAACAGATAATGCAAGATCTACCAAGTGATCTGGACTAAAAGAGGTAAATATTATTAATCCATAGGGAGAAAAAAGGAAAGAAAGAAAAACAAAATAATGAAAGGCGTTGGAAGGTAGGTATAGGGTACCTGCTAGGAAGCGACCCGGAGGCTTCCTTTCTCAGTCTGCTGCCATTGGAAAACGACGACGTAGCGGAGGAAGAAGATGGAAGGGGAGGCGGAGGAGGAGGCGGCGGCATGGACTTGTCTCTCCTCTGCAGCTTTGAAGCTTGCCTCGCTTGAGCCGACGAAGAGGACTCATCGGTGACAGCTCGGATCTCGGTCCTGGAGACTCTCGACCTCTTTCTCTGGCCCCACTGCAGCAGCACATCGCCGGCGCCGCGGATTGGACTGGGAGTCCGGCTGGGACTCTTGTCCTGCCGCTGCTGGGTCTGGTGGTGGATTTCACAGTTTGGGGAAGTGGGTCGGGCTCCGAATTGGGATTGGGTCGGGTCTTGAGGCGTGGGTTGGGATCGGAATCTGAAGGGTTTGGTGGGTTCTAGAGATGTGACTGTACTGTTTGTTGTCACGGTGTCTGTAATCCCGTCGTCTTTGGATATGGCTCTCATGGTTGGTTTCTTGCCATTGCTCAGAGGAACGCAATCTGGGCTCACTCTCTGGTACCTGAAAAAACAAAATTCAAGAACAACCCATTAGAGAAATCCAAATGCAAATTCGTTTCTGCAGCTGATTTCATAAAATCGAAGAACAAATCGACGTCAATGTGTACGAATTGGGAAGGAAACAAGTAAAACGAACTCAGAATTTCTGGTTCGGAGATCAAATTTCTGGGTTGGATTAGGTGTTTTACTGAAGAGATGACAAAACTCAAGATCTTAGCTGAAATTTTTGGAAACAATTTTGCAATCTGACTGAAAACGGAGAATCGGAATTGGTCAACAGAAGCTGGGTGGTAGTGAGATTGTTTTGAATGTTGGTGAGGAGTGATTCGAAATCGAAACCATTTTTCAAATACCATTTTTCTGCAGCTGACAACAGAGAGCTGAATCTGAAGAATCGGAGCTCTGTTATCTGCGGGAGCTGAAGCATTTCTGCTTCAGCAACCGAATCCGATTGGACCCAGAAACTGATTCACAGACCCAAGTGGAAAAATCGGAGAGAGAAGAAGATCTCTCATCCAGTAGACGAACAATTGTTCAGAAAATTGAAAGAAAATAAAGTTACAGAAACAGGAAGAAATGATGAAATGATGAAATCCGATCCCAAGAACCAACAAGCCAACAAAACCAATCGATGGCTCGGACTAATTCGTTGAGAATCGCACACCAATCAAGCAAAACAAAAACCAAGAAACATGAAAAGGGAGGAGCAGCAGGCAGACCTCATCATCATCCGCTGAAGAACTCGACCTCTCGGATTGACAACTCACAGCATTAACACCTCTTTTTGGAGACAACCCAAATGAAGAATCGAGTCAAATTGTTATCAGAAATCAATGGTTTGTTTCTGAGGATTTGTTCATCAACATGGCACGAAAATCCAAGGGGAAGCTAGAGAGAGAGGGAGAGAGAAGAGGGGGAGTAGGAGGGAGGTCTAAAGCCTGGAGAGACAACCAGAGAGAGAGAGATGGGGAATGCAGAGATGAAGACAGGCAGAGGCAGAAGCCAAGTAGGCGATAACATGAACTTATATAACGAGTGAAATATGGTTGCTGCTGTAGGCTAACAAGAAGACGCACTTTGCACTTTGCACTTGCACCTGTAGTCACTACCTGCAACAGGGAATGGTTCGGGGCAAGTTCTACTTGGTTTGGGTTTCTCTGTTCTCATACAGCCCGCTATACAAACATTTGAGGATTGGGCCTAATCTCTATATGTATACATATCTATATATAAAGCCAGAGGGCTGATGAACAGTGGACCTCAGATTTTTGTTGGTCAAATTACCAATTTACCCTTGCATAATTTGAAATATGATTTTGAGTAGGTTTTGAATTTTTTTGGCTGAGGGGCAGTTTGGTCTAATTCTTTTTGTCATATTGGGTGGCACCAAAACTTTTTTCTCTTTTGTAAAGAATAAAAAAATGAAAGGAAAGAGAGAAAATAAAACAAATGACAAAGTTCATAGTGCCCGCGTAATATAAAAAAGATCTTTCACACGCAGATAATAATGTGATTAAATAAGTTGTCAAATAATTGTTTTTTTTTTATGTAACAAACGATATTATCTACACTAAGGGGAGGGGGTGGGCTTAGCCTTACAATGGACTAGCAATAATGTGATTCTATCAATTGTTTATTAAATATTATTTTCTCTATTTTTAAATACGTTCAAAACATCGTAAGAAGCGTGTAATGCCGGTTATAAAAAAGATTTTTCGCACGCGGATAATAATGTGATTAAATTAATTGTCAAATGATTTTTTTTTAAACGAACGATATTATCTACACTAAGGGGGAGGGGGTGAGCTTGGCCTCACAATGGCTAGCAATAATGTGATTCAATCAATTGTTTATTAAATATAATTTTCTCTATTCTTAATGTAAATTTTATACAGACCGATTTTATTGTGTGAATTCAGCTGTTTTAATTGGTTTATGAGAGGTTACTTCTTACATTTAAAATGTGTAAGTCACGTTGGTGTCACCAAGCTTCAACAAAAAAATTTAGACAAAAATGCCCCCAAGACAAAAAAATTCAAAGGCATCCCAAAATAATGCATCAAATAAGGCAAATGCATTTTCGCCATTTTAACAGTATTTTTTTTAATAATTAATTTTTTGGTCATGTTTTTTTTTTTTTCTTTTTTTTTTTTCTTTTTTTTTAATTAGTACCTTACAATATGCTAGTAATAATGTGATTCAATTTCTCTATTTTTAAACACATTCAAATCATCTTAAGAGGCGTGTAATGCCGGTTATAAAAAATGTCTTTCACACGCGGATAATAATGTGATTAAATAAGTTGTCAAATGATTGATTTTTTTTTTTTTTGTAACAAATGATATTATCTACACTAAGGGGATATTGTGGGCTTAACCTCACAATGGGCTAGCAATAATGTGATCCGATCAGTTGTTTATTAAATATTATTTTCTCTATTTTTAAACACGTTCAAAACATCCTAAAAAGCGTGTAATGCCGATTATAAAAAAGGTCTTTCTGTGACATCCCACATCGCCTAGGGGAGTGATCCTTAAATGTATATTCTCATCCCTACCTAGCACGAAGCCTTTTGGGAGCTCAATGACTTCGGGTTCCATCGGAACTCTGAAGTTAAGCGAGAAAGGGGCTCCCAAGATGGGTGACCCACTGGGAAGTTGCTCGTGAGTTCCCAGAAACAAAACTGTGAGGGCGTGGTTGAGGCCTAAAGCGGACAATATCGTGCTATGGTGGTGGAGCGGGCCCGGGAAGTGGTTTGCCCCGGGCCGGGATGTGACAAATTGGTATCAGAGCCTAACCCTGATCGCGTGTGTGCCGACGAGGACGTCGAGCCCCTAAAGGGAGTGGATTGTGACATCCCACATCGCCCAGGGGAGCAATCCTTAAATGTATATTCCCATCCTTACCTAACACAAGGCCTTTTGGGAGCTCTCTAGCTTCGGGTACCATCGGAACTCCGAAGTTAAGCGAGAAGGGGGTCAGAGCACTCCCAAGATGGGTGACCCACTGGGAAGTTGCTCGTGAATTCCCAGAAACAAAACCGTGAGGGCGTGGTCGGGGCCCAAAGCGGACAATATCATGCTACGGTGGTGGAGCGGGCCCGGAAAGTGGTCTGCCCCCGGCCGGGATGTGACACTTTCGCACGCAAATTATAATGTGATTAAATTAATTGTCAAATGATCGTTTTTTAAAATAAAAAAAAAACAAACGATATTATCTACACTAAAGGGGAGGAGATGACCTTGGCCTCACAATGACTAGCAATAATGTGATTCAATCAATTGTTTATTAAATATTATTTTCTCTATTCTTAATGTAAATTCTATACAGACCGATTTTATTATGTGAATTCAGCTACTTTAATTGGTTTATAAGAGGTTACTTCTAGCATTATCTAAAATAATTCATTTACTTCAAATATTTGACTTTCCTTTTTGTCAATTTACGCATATAAATACATTTAAAACATGTAAGTCGCGCATAGCACGCCGTGATTCAAAAAATGTCTTCTGCACACGCGTGAGCGCGTGCATGAAGGCTGGTGTGTGTATATATATATATGAACTTACTTAGGTAAGAGGGTTAGGGCACACGCTTCTCTGACCAACTATCGAGTGGTGACCTAATTGAATTATAGTTGGGGAGGTTCTAACATCGAAACACGAAGAATTGTGATTTTACAAGGCAATAGTCTAATTCTAAACTATTGTGATCCCTTGAGCGACATATCAAAATCAAGTGTAGGGGGCGAGTATGTTGTTTTGGCCAACTAGCAACTTGCTTGACCGACATTTGAAATTTTCTTTTGATAAAATAACGATATTCGTTAAAACTTTGACAGTAAATCAAAGGTGTGTGCAACAACGAATCTCAACTGAACTATAAAAGAAGCAATCTCAGTAAGCCAACATTTGGAAATTGTGGATTTTGACTTAAGTTAACAAACAATTTCGAAATTTGACATAGATTGATGGATATTTCATTTTTTAAAACATGTCAATACGAACAATTTTTCCCTTCAGTTCAGGTCAATACTTCATTTTCTTTAAGTAAAAGTGTTGACTGAATTAATTCTAAAACTTAAAAATATATTTTGACCTCAAACGAAATAAGCCTCAAAACACAATGGTGTGAGCTCGACCAAAGGAAATACAAAATGTTGTGACACTTGCTCATTTGTTGGGTATGTTAATAAGGGTGAGTCAAAGTACTCACCCTCACATTATAAATACAGCATCGAACCAAGCACAATCATGCAATTTAGTTTTCAATAAAAATAAAACAAACAATATACAATATTAAAAATAAAAATAAAATAAATAAATAAATAAATAAATAAAAACGAATGTTAACTCAAATATACACAACTTTGGGGTTGTTAAAAGCATGATGAGAAAGGACTTCTTGTTGAGAATGAATTCTACGTTGATGGAGGAGAGATTTTGCATTGGTTTATAAAGAGTTGGGCCATTCCCTATATTGCCAATTAGTTTTATGGTGGAACCTCAACTCAACTTTCTTCATGGTATCAAAGCAAGTTGTCCCACATGTGAAGTCAAACAATCACACGCGCTCCACATCACATCATTATGTTCCACTCCACATCACCCCCCATTGTGTTCCACTCCACATCAACTCCCATTGTGTTCCACTCCACATCACCCCGTTGTGTTCCATGAAGTAGACTTGAAATTTTGTCACACGTGAGGAGCCATGTTGAGAAAGGAGTTGGGCTACTTCCCATATTGTCTTGGTTTTATGATAGAATCTGAACTTTCTTCATTGTCTTCAGTATGCTAATGTTTTTGACAAAAAAAAAGTGATTTTCTAATTTAAAGGAGATGTCAAAATCTTACATATATTGACATTCTCCACTTTACCGTCAAATTTGAAGGTAATTCCAATGGAATTGGATCCCATCTGGATTCACTAGGATCCCCACATCTTATCCATTCATCGTGTATCGTGCGGTCAGAAATCATTTGATTTTTTATTATTTAAAATTAAACACAAATAGTATCTGACAAAAACTGGCCGCATAATGTATAATGAACAGCTAGGATATGGGAATCTCTAGAATCCCACAAAGTAGATTCAGAAAGGATCCTCTTCCAATTCCATTTTTTTTTTTTTAATGTTGTGCCCACATATTTCTTTAATTGTCTTCACTTATTAATTATTTTATTATTAAATTCTGACTCACTTGATTTTATAAATAATCAAAACGCATTTTAATTGGACATCTCAATTAGAATATGATGAGAGTTTATGAAATTTCACTTTGCCACGTCAGCAATAAAAATAAAATTTGAAATTTTAATTTGACATCTCCATTGCTCTAAAGAAAGCTCATCGGCAGGCAGCCGTATTTAACTCTTCATGAAATAAACCATGCAATGGGATCGTGATCTCATCTTTTGTTCTCGAGATCATGAGCTAAGTCATAACATCACAGTTCGGTCATGGGCTGATATTCCCGTGCATTCAAAGTACACATTAATCAAAGCTCAAACCAACTGGACATGTTTTACTAATGGGCTCATGTTTCCAAGTCTTCCAAATAACCTTCAGAAAACAAACCTATCGCGACGCGGAGGATCTTAAAAACGGAGCATCATGGTGCGGAATTTTTAAGCAACTTTACTTCCTAAAGATGTAAATTTAAACCACCATTTTTTTTCATTTGTTTTTTATTTGCAGTTTTCCTTTGATACTGTAAATACGAATTTCTTATAGCAAATGAAACAAGAACACATGTACAAAGTAAATGTATTGTATTAATGAGCTTAGGATTACAATCTCTTTACAAACTTGATCCTCTGATTTGATCTCTGAAATGTAAGGTGTGTAGTGTTGCCATTCCAAGAGTTGCGAGGACTTAATCTCGAATGAACGATTGCCGCAATGATTTGGCTTGTGGTGATGGAAGAACCGGCATGTGTAGGGGTGCTTGGTGATTCTTCACAAGTTTGATGAAGAATGCGGAGGGTTTTCCGGGTCTTCTTGAGTGTTTGAGAGTTTGGGGGGTTTGAGTGCTTGAGAGCTTCAAAGTTTCAAAGCTTTAGCGTCTAGACGTGAATGATTTTCTTGACCTTTTTCTTTATCTTCGAGCCTCCTATTTATAGACTCTCAAAGCATTTACTTCGGATGGATTTGACCTTGATTGTGGGCTTGATTAATTGACAAAAGAATTATGACTCGATTTTTGGGCCGGTTCGTGATTTGACTCTATCAATTAACATTTGATTTAATTAAATTAAAATCAAAATAATTCATTTCCGCCAAGTGTTGACACATGTCCTTCTTGATGACTCGTCCGATTTTGATGAGTCACATTCATGTGTACGCTTTGTGAGACACACGGTGCATGCCACATTTGCCCTGGCATGCCAAAACTTTAATGTGTTGGTGAATATTTATTTCACTGAAATTTCGATGTCTATAGGTACAGAATAAGAAAGAATGCCATCAAAGTTTCCATGTCATCTAACAAGGTTATGGGTAGTAACCTGTCCGGTGTGCTGCAGAACGTGAAATTGGTCCATCAACCGGAAGAGCGGTGATCTCTTTGGTACCTTCCCTTCAAGCTTCAACCTTGTGTATGCTTCTCTAAGGTGGCATGCATGGCCTGATAGGCCCAGACTCCTTCCTCTCCGACATCACTATTCCGGTGGAAGAAAACTTAGAGGCACTTGGTAAGGCAAATAAACGTTGGGCCATTAAAATTCATGTTACGCTAAATTTTCGATAACTACCTGTCTCAACAAGTTCACCAACTAACATCTTTGCTATCCTTGACACTACAATTTTCATAGGCGCAGATACTTTTGGAGTTCCGCAGATGCTAGTTAACAACTGCAACAAATAATGCACACAAAGATTAGTGCCAAATGGCTACAGTGTTGAAAATATGAAAAATTTACAAAGTTCCAGAAACGCCTTCTCTATGGAAAGGTAACAAGGAATCATTACCCTTTTCACGTTGCCTCTCTGAAACGACTCGTACATACTCATCTGTTCCTCTTAGAAGGACGAGACTAATCACCAACCATATGTACATGAGATACAACGCAAGTTAGAACAAGCTCAAGGAAGCAAGCATACTCAATTGGAGAAAACAAAACGCTCATTTAAGAAAAATTTACGAAGGTTCCAGAAATGCCTTCTCTATGGAATCATGCCCTGTCCATGTTGCCTCTCTGAAATCCATCCATCCGAAACGATTCGTACCTAATCATCTGTTCCTCTGAGAATTGCGATAAAATAGCCCTGAAAGATTGTTCAAATCTAGGAGTTTAGAAGGACAAGACTAAACACCAACCATATGGATTACATGAGATACAATGCAAGTTAGAACAAGCTCAAGGAAGCAAGCATACTTAGAATACTACAAAGTACATCTCGCAACCTTACAACTTTTGTTTCAAACTGGGTTCTCATTCGAAACCTACTTCGACCCTTCATATAGCCTAGTCTAGTTCCCTTCCCTTCCCCCTTGTTTTAGTAAACCTGAAAACCATCCCGACAAACGATAACCTTTATACAAAAACCACTTCAACAACTCAATTGGAGAAAACAAAACCCTCATCTATACACTAGTTAGTCATGCTCTAATCGATTCTTAGTTACGAAATTCCTTGGGGTTACAAAGTCGGGTTTCTCTCTAATTAAATATTTGAGTTCGAAGTGTTTCCCCTTACTACTGTAAATCAAAGTATCATGAATCTACAGCACTTTTATCCACAAACCCTAATTAGTAAATAATAAAATAGACACTCAATTTCTTTAATAAAGGATGAATTGTGTTTTTAATGCTTTATCATAGAATATTCATACTAAATTTCATTATTAGTAAAAAAAAATATTTCAAAAGCTTCTGCAAATTCGTTGCAACATTAATTGCTTACGATGATAAAGCTCTAAAAAAGATTTAGTCAAGTAAATTTGAAATTCATAATTGGGAGAAGTATTATAGGGCGAAAAAGTTTAATTAAATTATGAAATAGTAAGTTGTATGTGACCAAATTCGAATTTAGTGAACTAATTTTATTTTTTATTTAAAAATATGAAGTTTGGGGTTGAAGGGATGAATGCAACGTCGCAACGATTTCGTAGCTACCTTTGAAAATATTATTCCGATTTATGATGTATTTAGTATAAATATTCTAAGATAAAATAATAGAAAATAAATAAAATATAACGAGAACGAGGCAGAACCTTAATGGAAAACGAGAGAGAAGCTGACTAACGGCCAATCATGTGCTGTCACCACACCACCAATGAAATTACCAGTCAAACCCAATTGAAACAAACCATCACCGTCAAGTGTCAAATCCAATCGAACCAAACCGTCGTCCACTGCTCGGTCTGCGTGTCTTCGTTTCTTCATCTTCATCGTCTGCATCTGCTTCATCACTTGAACTCCCCATTCAGGAAGAAATCATCTGAAGCCGATCGCCTTCACTCCCTGTTTCTTCAAAATCCTTTCCGCTCATATCCAGGAACCCAAGCGAGAAAATTGGAATGTCAAGGCAAAGAGAAAAAGATGGTGTTGGTGGGGTTGAAGCCTTGAACGAGTAAACTACTGGGGAAGTTGGAGATGTTGCTGTTGGTGATGTGAACTTCTTTGGCCATTTTTTTTCCTTTCGTACTACAGAACCTAACACATTCAACATTTTCTTTCAATTTGGAATGGAAATTTCGACATATATACATTTGATCTATCTTGATGTTATGTTTGGACGAGGGAACTTTTAAGTACCATAGAAGTAAACTACAACATATTAGATGGAGGAATTGAAATGCATACTGCCAATATACGATGAGCATAACATAGTTGCGTAAACAATGATTTTTCAAATGACTCCTTTCAAATAGTCATTTACAAATCCTTTTGGTGCATTGTATGTAGCCATTTTTTACTAATATAGCCTAAATCCCTTGAACTCGGTAATCCCTCGCCTAAATAGAACTTTAATGCTATCTTAAAGCATGGATGTCATCGGAGTAAGATGTTTGACAAAAACTTCAAAGAGGTTAAGGCTTGGTAGCCAAAGACAACTAGGCAAAGTGGCGTGTGAGCTTCATCTTGCGTTTGAGTCCTTAAATCATACTTACATTGTTGTTTGAAAGAAAACTTCCTCCCCAATGTGTATCGAAATGTTTGTTCAAACATGTCGGAGATGGAGTTGAATTTTGGTGACTTTAGGAGGGTCATTATGCAGTCAAATGATCCATATAATTATTCTTGTGGCTAAAAGTAACCAGCTAGCAAGGAAGCTTCCGCCGCTGATGATGATTATGATGATAGACCATTGGTGCATAAACCAGCATCATCATCAAAATGTGTACAGGCATGGAAGCAATCACCTTACACGAGCTCAGAGATCAAGTCACCATTTGGGGAGGATCAATCGAGTGTTTTATCTTCTTCTTTTTTTCTTTCTAAAAATTCAATCATAATA
Source organism: Heteromeles arbutifolia (assembly GCA_024362995.1). Classification (NCBI taxonomy): domain Eukaryota; kingdom Viridiplantae; phylum Streptophyta; class Magnoliopsida; order Rosales; family Rosaceae; genus Heteromeles; species Heteromeles arbutifolia. Next base: position 8,636,760 of record JANCRC010000002.1, on the reverse strand, counting down.
TATAGCAATAGATTTTTGTCTTCTTTATGGTCCCATTGGCGACATTGTCCATTATTGTGCTGTGGTCTCTTTAAACCAAAGCAACCTTATGAAATTATCTCAAGGGTTCATTCCACTTGAGCCATCTACTTTGTGTATATATTTATATATCTATAGATCGGCCTAGAGTCCTTGATTTCAGGTGAAAAAAGATTCAAACATGTGAACAAAGAGAGGGAGAAGGCGGAAGGGGAGGGGGAAAGAGAGGGTTTATGATAGACTTGACGGTGGGGGCAAAGTGAGTCACAATGTGTTAGTCGAGAGGATAAAGTGAGTCATTATGACTTTCAAAGGCCAATTTGAGGTTGGGTAGTACTATTCACATACTTTTTTTTTACCTTACACCCTTGTTAATTTTTGTCTATTGATCTTTTTCAATTCATTCGATTTGATGGCTGGAAATTGAGAAGAGTGTGTGAAAGTAAAAATGGGTGTGTAGATAGCTCCACACTTTGAGGTTTTAACATTGTTTCGGAGCCATTGACATAATTAAGCCTACATAGAGAAGTCATTCATACTTACAAATCATAGTTTGATACAAAAACAAGAGTTATTTCAGAGCCACGTATCAAACTCGACTTATATGCCTAGAGTTCTTTTTTCCTTATGAATTCCAAAACACTCTTATTTACAGAAACATAAACTCAAACTTAGATGCTACAATATGACAGCAACTGACCTAACAACTGACCTAACTCCAAGTCTACCAACCTAGCTAGAGGTTTTGGCTTCAAGAGAAAATTGAACAGTAATAAGCTTCCCAAACCTGGCCTTTATTGCATTCATAATTATGCTTCCTAGGGAGAACTATACAGTATAACTCATTGACCAAATAAAAATAAAGAAAGATTCAAAAGAGGTCCACAAAAAGAGAGGGAGAGAGGAGAGTGACATAGATTAAAGCGATGAATCCCAACATCTCCAATATCAATCTATACGCTTTTTCTTTTTTCACGTTCTGGTCTAAAGCAAAAGGGGAAGGAGGAAGGAGGGAGGGCTCCTCCTACTCCTCTGGAATAATATACTACAGTACTACTGCTGCTACATATTCCAAGCAAAATACCAAAGGGAGGAAGATGGTCGAAAACAACCCAATTAATGTGTCCACTTTAAAAGCAGGAAATCATGGAGTTTTATCTGCTTCTTCTCCCAACTTGATCATATCTTTCTTTGGCTCTTAGTTAATCATCATTTGTTCAACCCAAAAAGACCCCCTCAATATTAATCCTCTTGGAAGACATATCTAAGTACAAATGTTGATGTAATGCAACAACATTCACACGAAGTTAAGATATCTGATTAGAGTGGTGAGTTTGTAGCTGAAACGATTAAAAGTATTTATCCGTACACCGAAGGTCCTGTGTTTGATTTCTTTTTGCATGTATCAAAAAAGGTATCCGACCAAAGAACAAAGTGAGACCTTGAAGAAAAGTTAGGTTTATTGTTTCAATCACAGTAACACGATTAAGTGATCGTTTGATAACCATGCCAATTTAGAGCTAAAGGGAAATACATGGGGAAAATGAGGAATGGAAAAGAATGAAGGGAGGTAGCAGGTGGAGGAACGAAGAAGAAATGTACATTATATGAAAACAAAATCTTGAAACTAAAAAAAGAGCTTAATTAAAACTGTTTTAGTTTGTAGTTTTCATTCCGTCTTTCAGTCTCTTCACATTTTTCAACCAAAACTAAAATTATATTACAATGTAATGGTTGAATTATGGTTCAAACATACATTAATAGGAATTAATGCATATCAAGTCCCCAATCAATTTGGTTGATGAAATGATTTCCTCCTTATGATTCTCACTTTAAAATTCTCATTTGGGTTAAATAATAAGCAAAGCAAAGGTCAAATATGTCAGTCGGCTTTAAAACGTAAAGCAAATTTTAAATATTGGTTGATCAAACGGTCCGTTGTTGTTATGAATCTCTATAAATGCAAAAAAAATGCATGAAGCTGCTTTTGCTTTTCCTTTCTATAAAGTTGAAAGATGCAACCAAAAATATACAGTGCTACAAAGACCTCAAAATTTCCAACCCAAAGCTGAAAGCTCCCTCCATACTAATAGCATCCCCAGGTCCTCTCTCTCTCTCTCTCTAAAAAAATCAGATCACATATGAATTAAATGGTTGCTGTTTTTCTCTAAATCAGAAGCCCTCCAATGGCGAATTCCGGAATGAAGTCTTTTTTCCTCTGCTCTCTCTTTGTGTTCCTAACATGTTTTTCTTCTGTTTCTTCACATAATCTGTCTCTCAGGAGGCAAGCTTCGATCCTTGTTTCTCTCAAACAAAATTTCGAAAACTCGGATAATCCTTCTTTAAGTACTTGGAATGTGTCAAACTACATGTTCCTCTGCTCTTGGGCTGGAATCCGTTGTGACGGCCTAAACAAATCAGTTGTCTCACTTGACATATCCAACTACAACCTCTCAGGTACTCTTTCGCCAGCGATCACAGAACTCCGAACCCTAGTCAATGTTTTGGTGTCAGGAAATGGATTTTTGGGTACTTTTCCTTCCGGTGTTCACAAGCTAGCCAGGCTACAAAACCTCAACATATCCAACAATGGGTTCAGCGGAAGCTTGGACTGGGAGTTTTCTCAGTTGAAGGAGCTTGTATTGCTAGATGCTTACAACAACGATTTCAATGGCTCCCTGCCATTAGGTGTCACTCAACTTCCGAAGCTGAAGCGGTTGGACTTTGGCGGGAACTACTTCAGTGGGAGCATTCCTCCAAGTTATGGAAACATGTTGCAGCTCAATTATCTCTCAGTTGCGGGAAATGACCTGAGCGGTTACATACCGCGCGAGCTCGGAAACCTCACTAACCTACAGCAGCTTTTGTTGGGATATTACAACGAATTTGAAGGCGGAATCCCACCAGAAATTGGCAGGCTGACCAATCTGTTTCACTTAGACCTCGCAAACTGTGGTTTGGAGGGGCCAATCCCTCTGGAGCTAGGCAATCTGAAAAAGCTAGACACTTTGTTCTTGCAAACAAATCAGCTCAGCGGTTCGATTCCTGCTCAGCTGGGAAACTTGAGTAGCTTGAGGTCTCTTGATCTGTCAAACAATGCGCTGACGGGAGATATCCCTGCTGAGTTCTCTGGACTCCGCGAGCTCACACTCCTGAACCTCTTTATCAACAAGTTTCACGGGGAGATTCCTCGCGCTGTCGCGGAGCTACCAAAATTGGAAGTCTTGAAGCTGTGGCATAACAACTTCACTGGAGCCATACCTTCAAAGCTTGGTCAGAATGGTAAACTGATTGAGCTTGATCTTTCGAGTAACAAGCTCACCGGGGTTGTTCCAAAATCTCTTTGCTTCGGAAAGCAGCTGAAGATCTTGATTCTGCTCAACAATTTTCTCTTTGGGCCTCTACCTGATGATCTCGGCAAATGTGACACGCTAGTGAGAGTCCGAATGGGGCAGAATTATCTGACTGGATCAATACCACCGGGGTTTCTTTACTTGCCAGAGCTCTCACTAGTAGAATTGCAGAACAACTATCTAACTGGACAGCTTCCGCAGGAAACAAGAAAGCAACCCTCAAAACTCAGCCAGCTGAATCTGTCAAGCAATCGCTTATCCGGATGCCTTCCTGCTTCTATCGGAAACTTTTCAAGCCTGCAGATTCTTCTGTTGAGTGGAAACCAATTCACTGGAGAAATCCCATCTGACATAGGCCGGTTGCAAAGCGTTCTCAAGTTGGATGTGAGCAGAAACAATTTTTCGGGCACAATACCTCCCGAAATTGGAAACTGTCTCTCTTTAACCTACTTAGATTTCAGCCAAAACAAACTCTCAGGTCCAATCCCAGTTCAGATTGTTCAAATCCACATACTGAATTACTTCAACGTTTCGTGGAACCACTTAAACCAGAGCCTCCCAAAGGAGCTAGGCTCTTTGAAAAGCCTAACGTCTGCTGACTTTTCGCAGAACGACTTCTACGGTTCAATCCCACAAATAGGACAATACTTGTTCTTCAACTCCACATCCTTTGTCGGTAACCCTGAGCTCTGCGATTCTTCTGCGAATCCATGCAAATACTCCTCAACCTCAGCATCAGAAGATCACAGTCAAACCGGCACGCACTCTCAAGTCCTCAGCAAATTCAAGCTTGTCTTTGCACTAGGCCTCTTGCTGTGCTCGTTCGTGTTTGCAACCTTTGCAATTATCAAGACCAGAAAGGTGCGAAAACATTCGAACTCGTGGAAGCTCACAGCATTCCAAAAGCTGGAATTTGGAAGTGAAGACATCTTAGAGTGCATAAAGGATAACAATGTGATAGGGAGAGGTGGAGCTGGGATTGTCTACAGAGGAACAATGTTGAGTGGCGAGCAAGTGGCGGTGAAGAAGCTGTTGGGAATCAACAAAGGCTCGTCACACGACAACGGCCTCTCCGCAGAAATTCAAACACTGGGAAAAATCCGCCACCGGAACATTGTCCGATTGCTGGCATTCTGTTCAAACAAAGAGACCAATCTGCTGGTTTACGAGTACATGCCGAATGGAAGTTTAGGTGAAGTTTTGCATGGGAAGAGAGGAGGATATCTCAAGTGGGAAACTAGGTTGAATATTGCCATTGAAGCAGCGAAAGGGTTCTGCTATTTGCACCATGATTGTTCTCCTCTGATTCTTCATAGGGATGTTAAGTCCAACAACATTCTGCTCAACTCAGAATTTGAGGCTCATGTTGCAGATTTTGGGCTTGCCAAGTTTTTGCAGGACACTGGAACATCAGAATGCATGTCTGCAATTGCTGGCTCATACGGTTACATTGCTCCAGGTAATCCTTTTGCTACATTATTACCCCAATTCGAGCGGGGATTCTTGTATGTAACGTGATTTATCCTCATCTATCTATCTAATTCTCACTCATCACGTGAATCACTGTTTTTCTATCTCACCCATTACGTGAGTCACAATATGAGTGAGATAGAGAAATGGGATATGTCCCCGGTTGAACCTAATTTTTCTCTTGTTTGAGAATTTTTTTGAAAGTTAATTTAACATCAATCAATTGAATAGGCTACTAATCCACAACAAGCTGGAAAAAGTGAGTGTGATACTATTATATTAAACTCATATAGGAATCACACTTTTAGTGGACCAGAAAATTTTAGTGTGATATCATTATATTTAACTCACACTAGTGTAGCAATAGTTTTCAAACTCATGTTACCTAATTCTTATATATAAGTATCACACTCACTCAAACTACTATAGAAGGACTAAGTAGTGACAATTAGATAAAATGGACCTATACACTTGATGCAGCACTTAAAGTAATTAAAGCACATTCCATGTGTCTCCTGTCACTTGGTGGATTAAGTCAGCCACCCTCAAAAATACCAGATAGAATGATTACTTCAAATCTTAATTTGTTTTGTTCAATTTGGTATTATAATAGGTGAATACATGAATAGAAGATAGAAAACATCCACGTACAGATCATGTCACAAACTTTTATTTAAAAATAAAACTCGAAAAACACTAAGACGTAAATGAAGATACACCAAATCGATTTAGTGTCCTTATGTATTTTCCCTAGAAAATGCTTGTTTCTTTTCCCTATGTATATACTTTAGCTGGAACCAAAGTAGCAAGGAGTGGCATATGGATTACAGAAAGGGCAAAGGCTCCACTGACATAGGAAATTCTCCTTTTCCTCCTTTTGCTTTTTATATTGCTCTCTACACACAGTGAAGTGCAGCATGAGCTTTTGCATGTCTTGAAACAATAAAATTCCATGTCCCTTCAACCCAATTACAACCCCACCTTTTTTACCACAAACCCATTTGAACCCAAAATCCACAAAACTCCATTTAACCCATCGAGTATCCTGTTTGGGATCCAAGCTTTACTTTCCCTAAACCCTAGAAAGTAAGGCATCTGTGAAGATTATGGCATAAAACCCTAATCACCTTTTCCTTTTACAGACAGCATATTGCTTTCTCTGTGTTGTGCAGAGGAGTAAAAATAAAAATAGAACGGTGGATATATCACGTTATTTGTAGCGCACTTCTTACAAAAATCTGAGACTCTCTTGTATTTTAATCTCACCCAACCCTACGCAGTCTCACTAAGTGTGAAAGTTGTCATAATCAGGCGGCCCGCTGAGTATATTCTTCATGTACTTAACTCAAATCAGACAAATCGATTTCACTTTTTTCACCTGTTTCTTGTATATTATGAAATTTACAATGAGCTAAATTTGTTTACTGTGCCATGGAGCAGAGTACGCATACACATTGAGAGTTGACGAGAAGAGCGATGTGTATAGCTTTGGAGTTGTACTGTTGGAGCTCATCACAGGAAGAAGGCCGGTTGGTGGATTTGGGGAAGAGGGAATGGACATTGTTCAGTGGACCAAGATTCAGACCAACTCGCAGAAAGAAGGGGTGATAAAGATCCTCGACAAACGGCTAGACACTGTTCCGATGGACGAAGCAATGCAGGTATTTTTCGTCGCGGTTTTATGTGTTCAAGAGCAAAGTGTGGAGAGACCAACCATGAGAGAAGTTGTTCAAATGCTTGCACAGGCTAAACAACCAAACACATTTTACATGCAATGATTCAATACTTGAATCGCTTCGTGTAGCAACAACAACATTTTGGTGACCCAGCAAGAAAAATTTCAAGAACATGTACAATAATACACGATTTTTGGATCAAGTCGCGAACACGGTTGAGTAGTACTATAGCAGTAGCTAGCTGGGAGCCAAAGTAAGAAGTGATGAAAGCAGGCAGGCAGTCGGTCCATATTTTTGGGTGTTTTTTGGGTTTTGTTGTTGTATTTGTTAGAGTGATGGTAGATTTGCTGTGGTTATCAATGGCAAGCAAAAGTGCTGATATGGCTAATGGTTCGTTTGCATTATTGTGTCATCATACAAATGTATGGCCTGAATTTTTAAAACCTGCTAAGCTAACACGTTTGACACGACACAACATGTTCGGGTTTGCAATTTTGAGTACAATGAATGACTTTCCTTGAAAAGAAGCCTCCATACAACCTCATTTCATAGAACTTGTCATGACTAGCAAATTGAGAGGGGTAATATATAATCCAAGGGTTGGATATTTTTTCCCCTCCACTGGGAAAATAAAAGATTATAGTGCCAACCTATCATAAACAGAAAGGTTCTGCATCTTTAATTAATACTGCCATATAAAAAATCACAATGCCAACGGAAACAAGTATGATTACAACCCAGTTAAACTCTAAACTGATCTATCATTTATACATAATAATTCACATTTACAAGCCAAGTTTCTTAGGCCTCAAGTATGTAGAAGAGCCCTGGTGCAAACCCAGCATTGCGACTTGCTGCTGCTGCCGCTTGGATCTCTTTTCCCTCTCCTTCTGCTTGCTTTCTTTCTCCACCTCTGCTCGAGCCTTTCTCAGATTCTCTATATCCGCCTCCATCGCTGTCTTCTCCCCCTTTTGTCTCTTCTTGTGCTCCAACATTGAGTTATCCGACTCCTTCACATGACAGAACATGGGTCCCAACTCAGCCAGCCATTGGGGTTCCACTGCAGTGGCGCACTGCATATACTCCTCCGTTGTCAAAACTAACTGATGATAAATCACATAATCTGGATTGCAGCCCATACCATAAAGTGCGCTGCTCGGGTGCAAATGGCATGGCATCCCAGTCCGGCAATTGACATACTCCCCCACACCTTTCAATCTGGCCGCGTTCTGAAAGTACGCGGAGCAAATAGCTCTTCTCACGGTATCAGTATGAGGCCAACAGGATGTGAGCGGGACTTTGAGTGTCTTCAGTATCTCTAGAAGTTGGGACCTCACCTCTCTAACCTTTTGCAGCCCTTTAACTTGCAAAAAATGGTCATCGCACCAGTCCCCACGATACTGATGTTGTTCCCACTGCTGATAAATGTTGTACAATGTCAAGTGGTCGGACTCCGGGAAGGAGAATTTCTCCCTTGCAGCATCGCTCTCCTCTGCCCTATCTTTAGGCCTAGAGAATACCGACGGCACTATAAGCATGGACACAATTGTCAAATCTCGTCTAAACTTCCTAGCTTTTCACCCATCAATAGCATCTTAGCGAGTGGAGGGTCCAACGGCAACTCCACCATTTTCCAGCCCTGGTCAGTTAACCCCCCCTCATTGTTAAGAGCACCCAACACCCACAACTGGTACATAGAATGCAGAATATTATCCTTGGGAGGTGGGTCTACGAAATCAAAATCTAGCTAGTTATCAACCTGGAGATTTGAGCAACAAGACCACATATCCAAGGTTGGTCCTCTGGATCTCTGGCACCGGATTGGGCAGCATTTCGTTTAAGTACACATTCTCTGAGTATAGCCGATAACATGTGCCAGGCTTAGTTCTGCCAGCACGCACGTTGATTAGCAGCAGTCTGACTAATAGGAAATACTTGAAGAGCATCCATACCCATTTTCAGGTTGTATAATTTCATTTTACCATAGCCCGTGTCAATGACATATGAGATTCCATCTACCGTTAAAGATGTCTCAGCAATGTTGGTTGAAACAATGCATTTACGAGCCCCATCTTCAGCTTTTTGGAATATCTTCGCTTGCAAGTCAGCAGGAAACTGTGAATATATAGGGAGTGTCAAGGGTTTTGGCACCTCTTTAACCGAGGTGGAGATAATTTGTTCCATCTGCTCCGATAGGGCATAACAAGCTGCCTCAATCTCATCTTGGCCGGTCATGAAGATGAGGATGTCACCTTGAGGGCTGGTTGTGACATCCCACATCGTTCAGGGGAGTAATCCTTAAATGTATATTCTCATCCCTACCTAGCACGAGGCCTTTTGGGAGCTCACTGGCTTCGGGTTCCGTAGGAACTCCGAAGTTAAGCGAGAAGGGGGCTAGAGCACTCCCAGGATGGGTGACCCACTAGGAAGCTGCTTGTGAGTTCCCAGAAACAAAACCGTGAGGGCGTAGTCGGGGCCCAAAGCGGACAATATCGTGCTACGGTGGTAGAGCTGGCCTGGAAAGTGGTCCGTCCCGGGCCGGGATGTGACAAATGGTATCAGAGCCAATCCCTGGCCAGAAGTGTGCCGACAAGGATGTCGGGCCCCTAAGGGGGGTGGATTGTGACATCCCACATCGCCCAGGGGAGTGATCCTTAAATGTATATTCTCATCCCTACCTAGCACGAGGCTTTTTGGGAGCTCACTGGCTTCAGGTTCCGTAGGAACTCCGAAGTTAAGCGAGAAGGGGGCTAGAGCACTCCCATGATGGGTGATCCACGAGGAAGTTGCTCGTGAGTTCCCAAAAACAAAACCGTGAGGGCGTAGTCGGGGCCCAAAACGGACAATATCGTGCTACGGTGGTGGAGCGGGCCCGGGAAGTGGTCCGCCCCGGGCCAGGATGTGGCAACCCACATCGCCCAGGGGAGTGATCCTTAAATATATATTTTCATCCCTACCTAGCACGAGGCCTTTTGGGAGCTCACTGGCTTCGGGTTCTGTAGGAACTCCGAAGTTAAGCGAGAAGGGAGCTAGAGCACTCCCATTATGGGTGATCCACTGGGAAGTTGCTCATGAGTTCCCAGAAACAAAACCATGAGTGCGTAGTCGAGGCCCAAAGCGAACAATATCGTGCTACGGTGGTGGAGCAGGCCCGGGAAGTGATCCACCCCGGGCCGGGATGTGACAATTGGTATCAGAGCCAATCCCTGGCTGGAAGTGTGCCGACGAGGACGTCGGGGCCTTAGGGGGGTGGATTGTGACATCCCACATCGTTCAGGGGAGTAATCCTTAAATGTATATTCTCATCCCTACCTAGCACGAGGCCTTTTGGAAGCTTACTGGCTTCGGGTTCCGTAGGAACTCCGAAGTTAAACGAGAAGGGGGCTAGAGCATTCCCATGATGGGTGACGCACTGGGAAGTTGCTCATGAGTTCCCAGAAACAAAACCGTGAGGGCGTAGTCGGGGCCCAAAACGGACAATATCGTGCTACGATGGTGGAGCGGGCCCGGGAAGTGGTCCACCCCGGACCGAGATGTGACACTGGTGATGTGAATCGTTATGGCCTCCTTCACTGCAGCTTCAACATAATCTTCACATGGGGTTTTACTATACCTGATAGTTACAGGAAATGTTCTCCCAGGAATTTCAAAAATCGGTGCACTTTCAAAAAAGTTTCTAAATTTCTGTGCATCTGGTGTTGCAGATGTCACAATGAGCTTAAAATCACGACGTCAGGCAACCACTTATTTCAAAATCCCAAGCAGCACATCCGTGTTTAATGACCTTTCATGGGCTTCGTCCATCACAACTACGCGATTCTTGTCAAGATCGGAATCTCTAAGTGTTTCACGCATAAGTACTCCATCAGTCATGTACTTCGTTATGGTATTTGGTCCAGTCACATCCTCAAGGCGAATAGCGTACCCCACCTTGTCACCAAGCTCAGTCTCCATCTCTTCACTAACTCTCTTTGCAACACTCATGGCAGCCACACGTCTTGGTTGGGTGCAACCCACAATGCCATTTACAATGCATCCCTCTTCGTGCAGATACTGTGTCAGTTGAGTCGTCTTTCCAGAACTGGTTTCTCCAACAACAACAATAACTTGATTTTCTCAAATTACCTGTAGTAAATCATCCCTCACTTTAACGAAAAACCACATTTTTACACTAAAAAGTCAATCCTAGTACTATTCACTTTACCCTTTATTTTGTCCTTATCGTTAAAACTCAAAGTTTTCAAGTCCTTTTCATTAATCATCCTTAAAATTATATGGGCAAAAACTGCTGTTGCTGCGAGATAGTTTTTGACTTTGCGAATTCACTAGCTACTTCCCCATTCTTCATATGCTGTGCAAACTTTGCATCTTCTTTGAAATCAATTTCACCATCTGCACCAGCAGCAGCAGTATCTGCATCCACCTGCTCCGGTGCTTTCTCACCAAGGATATCGCCTAGTTTAGAACCTGAAAACTCCCAAAAACGCTGACGCGATTTGTTCATATTTTGCTTCTCATGGATTTTCCTTACGAGAGCAGACCCTTCGCTAGAAATTATGGCCATATCAGACGTGGGATCCTTTATTGGCATTATTGGCTCTGATCGCTTGGTAAAAACAACACTCCCATCCTTTACAAAAACACTGTCGTCGAGGAAAGGAGGCTTTAAATTTGTATCATGCATGAGAAGAATAACTTTGTGCTCTTCTTCATCATCGAACTCAGTCTGCACCTCAGTCCCTCTAACAGCACCAGATCTTAAAAGTTGACGATCCTCCCACCGCATATTATCAGCAGTGAGCTGAGACAACTTTTTGCTCTGAGCAAGGGTCATCTTAGTTCCATCTCTTCGAACCAATCTTTTTGCCAACTCTGCTTCCTTCTTCTGAAAAGAAGCATTATCTCCAAAAAACAAAGACGAGCTATCAACTGTATCAAACATCGTGTTTCCTTCTTCCCTATCGTACCACGCACGATCAGAATTGTATTCCATCTCTAGACGCATGCTTTCACTAATCTCATATTTCCGTCTTCGTCCAAATCAGCATGTCTCCTTCTCCATCCTCGAATAATTGTGCATTTTCTGAATGAAGAGTAATTCGACGAGAACTCACACCATGTTTCGAACTTGAAGATTTAACCTCGTCTCCAGAAGGACAAATTCAAACTGGCGACGAAGAAATGGGATCCCAGGGAGAAGCATCAGAATCCGAAATATTGTATCTACTCCGCTTTCTTCCATATTCTCCACCACATTGATCTTGTTCACACCGGTCACATTCTTTCCTAAGATGACAACAATCCTTACCATAACTACTGCTACCATCTCTGGAATCTCTACTCCTCCTATGTTCTTCCCTGCCATAAGCATACCTACCCTTACAATCTCTCAGTGCCTCGAAACTGCCATCAACACCCTTAAACCCTCCCAATTTCGCATTAGCATTGACATCGAAACCTAAGACAGATTTCTTCTCAGGACGTCTAAAAACAACTCTGTCCTTCCCCTTCCCAGGAACATATAATCCCCCACCACCACTGCTATTCTTTTGCTCCATTGTTACCCTTGTTTTGTCCGTATCAACAGATTCAATCCTTTGTTTTCAATAGAAAACCACACACACACAATAACTTATACATCAAGAAACCTGGTACAATTACAAATTTACGTGGATATTTACCGTTTTACCCACATCCAAAGATTATATAACTTGCAACCAAAACAAATTGGAAAGCTTGGGAAACAGAATTTGGGCAGAATTCACCAGCCCCAAATCAGCTTTTTTTTTTTGAATTTGTATAAATTTTGTTGATTTAACAAAAATATAAATCAAAGAAATAGTGATTGAAACAGAGTTATGGGGTCTCTCTTACCTTGGGGGAGGATTCAGGCGGCTGTCGAATCATGAACATAAACCCAGAAAAGTATTCAACTTTGTAACCGTGTTCGGTCAGAAAAGGTTAAAACTTTGATCTGGGGTAGCAATATTCTGCTGGAACCTGTTTTGGGTCGGTTGTAATTTCTCTATTTGGGCCTTGGTCCTTTGTAATGGGTCAGCACAGCCCAATGTGGTGATAACAGAGGCCGCCCACTCGGCACCAACCTCCGCAAGTTCCTGCTTTCACCTGGACTGAGTGAACAAACACCAAAAAAGTCAAAACCCTAGAGAAATTTCAGAGCAAGAGAGGAAGCAGCAAGGAACCGATTCAGTTCTTGTTATTTAACTTCTGAAGGTGCGTAAAGCTGGCTCCTTTATTTCAATCAGTTCTTGTTGGGATGCAATTTCTTAAACCATTGTGCTTTATTTTAATTTCCTTCCCAACTCTTATGTAATCTCAGATCATAAATTGTAGTTTATATGACTACCCAGGTGCTTAATTTTCTATTTCCTGAGGAATTCGTGCTTTCACTAAGTTGAAAATTGAGTTTTTTTTTCTTTGATCGTAATTAAATTTAAATTCTGGTGTTTGAAGTATATATTTGTAGACTGAAATTATTTGATCAATTTTGCTAGTTAGAGCTGGAACCCATAAAAGATACTTTACTTTCTGTCCAAGCTACCAACAGAGGCAGGCAATGGAGTGATAGGCAGGTGATGGATTGTAATTTAGTCAAACAATCGCACTCGTGGTCATAGTTTAGTTGGTTCTAATTGGAGTATTATCCCAATTGCATCAATCTTTACGTCGTCCTCGAAACTACGTTGTTTTGATAGGTCATACACAAGATGTCCTCCAGAACAGCCCAAATCCGCCTTGTCAGCTCTCATCCCGAGGTTTATGAACCGTGTGATGATTCGTTTGCTTTAGTCGATGCTCTTTTAGCTGATCGAATAAACCTGTTGCAGAAAAGGAAGAAAATCTACAAATCATCAAGTTCTGGCGGGATTCCGATTCTCAAGTAGCAGAAAAGGAAAACAAAACAGTTCCTGCAAAGGTCATGGAGTCTTTGCTCTCTCAGTTCCATATATTCCCGTTTCTGAGAGGCAGTAACAACGACAGTAGCTGATGTATAGAGAAGGGGGAGAAGTAAGTTTTCTAGTGTGTACATGATGGAAAAAATGGTTTCTATTCTCATATTCTTCTGAGTTTTGGAAACCTTTGTTGGAATGTGAGATGTACACAATTGATTCGTTTGGTGCCGTACGAAAACTTGCAAGTCCTGGATTCATGTTTTCGTAGCAGCATCTGCAGGACATCTTCATCAGTTTCCTAATACATTACAACTTGGGTGAAACTGAAGAAATTGCTCAAAATTGTCAATGAAGATTTGTTTCTAATACCATTTAATTGTAATTGGATTATGAAATGATTATTTTGTAATGCTTTCAAAACAAGTTGTCGAGGAATGTAATGTGCAATCCTCCTTCAAGGTTTAATAGCGCGTCAAAGTGACAGCATAAAGTAACAAAAGAAGCATTGCATTGTTTCTTCAACGGATATTTCTTGAATGCCAAGCTAATAAGTACTGTTTACAACCCAAACAAACCCTGATGGCTAGAGAACGGAAAATTAAGGATTCATCTGATCCATTCTTCAGCGAGCAGCGTCATCTCACATAACACAGCAAATGGATAGAAATCTAATTATGTGTATTTACTTACCGAAAACGAGAAGTAGATTGATCCATAATATAACATATCTATACAGAAAACGATCCGTTAAGGAGATTTACAGAGCTGTCAATGTGAAAACATGCACAAAACTACATTTCAATTTCTCTGAATGAACAAAGTCAATTGACAATGACATTCAAGCAAGATCACAGAGCAGGGATCCTTTTAGTCCTTTTTACGGCAGTCTTAGCAAGAGTACCACAAATCTCTCTGCTCCGGTTGGAGACTGCAACTTTGTCGCAGCCAATGGCTTCAGAATTTTTCCCCTGGACTTTTCCACCAATGGCTTCAGGACTTTTCCATTGAACTTTTAGCACCTCCTTTACAAAAACCTTTAACCTCCATAATGTGCACTCATTCACAGTTTAACCACCCTACTAAAATAAAGTTAGACATTCAATTTCGTCAATAAAATGCACTTTGATTTGAAGCTTCAAAAAGTAAATATAAACCCAAGCAAGTGGATATGGGTTCTTAACAAACCTGCACTTCTGAACCACTGTTTCTCTGAGTTTCCTCAAATACGCATCAATCTCAAAAAGCTCAAAATAATTTTGTTAAAAAAAATGTACATAATGCGTCAGAATTTACTCCTAATAAATATACAGATATTGTTGCCCTTACAGACCTTGAACGTCTACAGGGTTCATAAAGGGCCATGCCCATTCAAGCTTAGTGATCTGAACAGTGCCAGGTAAAGCCATATCAACTAGTGTTAACCCAGATAAATCATTTTCATCACTGTTTTAGCATCAAAGCATTAATACCAGATATATATATATATATATATATATATATATATATATATATCAAAAACACAATGTTCATTTTTTTAAGACATTTTTCATCATTATGGCTCCATCTGGTAGTACAACCGAAAAAAAATGAATTTGAGAAATCATTCAAAATTTTCTTCCCAAGTTCTCATTATTTGGAAAAAAAATTAAACGAAAATGATCAGAAAAAGCTGAATTAATGTAAAGATTGTGAATTTGATCCAAATTAACGAGAAATAGGGAAAGAATCAAGTAAAAGTTGTATCTTCATCGTTAAACTCTGAACCCCTTTTCGTTGCATCAATCAAATAAGAGGGAGAGAGAAAGCAGGATTGAATGAACGCAACAAGCGAAAGACTTTCTCTTCGCTAACAAATAAATAGATAGATAGAGTTGTGTAGTATATGGATATGGGTGTACATGGAAGAGCAGAGACGCATACTGAGTCGGGGAGAGAGAGAGAGAGAGAGAGAGAGTAGCTGAAGAAGAACGCGAAGTCCGATCACCAGTTGCTCTGTATTTAATTCAAACGAACTCGAGTTTTTGAAATTTGGGCTGTTTATTTATACTTATTGGCCTCCCGCCTTTTGTCTTTCTCGTTTTGAACGGCCCAATATTGCTTTTTAATTTTTTAATCTTTTTAGGTATATTTACATTTATCCATTGATTACCCTAATTTAAGGGCCACACACATTTTTTAATTTTTCGACGGTTGGATCGAATGAATTAAAAAATATCAAAGAATAAAAATTAATAAAGGTGTGTGGATAGCAACACCCTTTATTCAACTTAATCATCCCGTGTGAGCATGTCAACGGTCACACTCAATCAAATCAAGTTTCAAGTCTCGAGTCTCAAGACATGCTCAATAAAATCAAAGACACAGAGAGGCCACGGGGGTTTTTGGGTGCAGAAGATTTGGACTCAAAAATTAGAGGTGCGTAAAAAGAAAAAAAAGTGAATAGATCAATTATCTTATCTAATTTAATCTTAGAAACCCTAGGTATCTAAAAGGAAATAAAATAAAATATTAAAAAATATTAAAATCTTTTTTTTTTCCTAACAAACGATATTATCTACACTAAAAAGAGAATGTGGGCTTAGCCTCACAATAGGTTAGCAATAATATGGTTCAAATTCCCTTTTGGCGAAAATCGAACCTAAAACCTCTCATTTACAAATGAAGAGCAACACTACTAAACTATAGTACTAAGTAGCTGCTAAAAAAACACTTTAACATTAAATAAACAAACACGTTGAGGTAGACACACAAATATAAATTAAGCCACATGAGCAACGAACACAAAGCTATACAGAAACAATAAATAATAAAGAAAGAACTGAATTTGCCAGCCAGTACTTGTTTGATTGGTACTGTAATACGAGTATTACATAGTAATTCACATAGAGGATATGACTGATACATACATACATACATACACAGACTGATAGACCAAAAGATTACACATGAATGAAACTTTGGAAAAACAAATATTCCCAAAGAGATTACAAGTATTAAAGAATAACAAATCAAATATTTTCACCAAAATATAACATTTTACACAGAAGTCATCACTGACTTGGGGACGAAGGACTTAATAATTTTTAACCTTTTTAATCCATGCATGGTTGATTGATTGTTCTTCCTAAGGCTTTGGTGGTTCTGCAGCAGCAGATTCCTCCACCTTTGGAGGAGGAGCCTCAGCAGCAGCTTCTGGCTCAGTAGGTTTAGGTTTCTCAACCTCCTCTTTCTTCTCCTCCACCACCACCTCTTCTTTCTTCTCTTCTTCGATCACTATCTCCTTTTCTTTTACAACACCACTTGTTTCCTCCTCAGTTTTTGCTGCTTCTGCTGGCGGTGGTGGCGGCTCTACCGTTTCCTCAGTCACAATGAATGTTGAGACCTTCTCAAACACAAAGAAAACCGGACCTGAAACATAGGCTGGCCCATATTTTGAAGAGGCTTCTGATACTGTTTTGGATCCTGGGAATTCTGTTCATGCAAATATAGATTCAACCCAATTAACTAGATAATTAAAAACACAAGAATTTTTGAAGAATTAAACCCAAAAATTGTTGAATATGATTTAAATAATTTACATACCAATTTTAGCCAACTCTTCAAGGAACTTGTGGACTGCAGCTGAGTACTTCTTCAATCCTGACTCCTTGCGCTCCTTAACCAAAATCTGTTAAATATGAAATTAAGTTAAAGAAAAAGAGTTTATTAGCACTTAATTATTGGTTTATTAATTCACTCTTTTATTGTTTATCTCTTAAGTTGTCTTATGAACAAGATTTTTGGCATATATAGATACATACTTATATGCAACTGGTGACAAGACATATTTTCTCGTCTTATACTGACAAGTTTCTTAATATCTTACCTTGATTTCAGCTGAGGAAGCTTCATATAATTCAATTACTTTTGGTTGAAGCTCAGTCTTCTTCTCTTCAAACTCCTTGGTTATTTCCTCCTGAAAAAAGATGCAAATACAGTTATATACCACAAATATCGATTTATCTGTATGATGTTCTGCAGAAAATAAAATCATTTGACCTAAAAATCAAGAGAAAAAAAGAAGAAGAAGAAGATATATATATATATATAACAAACCTTCGACTCATCAAAGGACTTGCAAGCCTCGGCAGCAGCAGCCTTTTTTGTACTGGTTTTGGTCTCAAACACCTTCTTGATCTTTGGAAGCACCTTTGTTTGCCAATAACCCATCTCTTCTACTCAAATATCCCTTAAACAAAGTCTAAAACCGAAAAACGAACAACCCGAAAGTCAGAAAAACTCAAGTATCAGACCAAACGATCCTTCAAAGTTATGCAAACAAAAAAACCGAAAATAAGTACGAAAAATTTGAAGCCTGCACAAGCATAAAGAACTAGATGAAACTAAGCTAATATTAATCTCTATATCTTACCTACTTAATTGTGTGATTAATTCTCTTCCTTTCTCTTTCTCTTCTCCAATCAAACTCTCAAGGTCCACCTCAAGGCTCTATCACTGTAGCAGCCAACTGTCTTTCCAAACTAATACAACAAAGCTTTAGAGCCTGGCACATCAACATATAGACATATGCTTCCCACACATAAATACCCCTATGATTCCACTTTAATTGCCAAAATACCTAGTGATTCATTGATACCAGCCAACCTCCCCGTGCAAATTGCCATTACTACCCTCCGCCGTCGGTTTATAAAATTTAAAATACAGGGGCTATGACAGTCCACCAAAATTCACAGGTAGGTTTGCCCATTATTTCACAATTCGATATGTGATTCAAGGCCAGGGGGGTCAGTGGCGTGGTTGTAAATTTGTGGGGTATATGGTGTTGGAAAATAATATTATTTAGATTTATTTTAATGTTTGGTATTTTGAGCTTAGTCCGTTAGTATTAAGGTTTCGTTTCCTTGCCTATTAGAGTTAGATTAGTTTTCTATATATATGGTACTTTGTAACTCTATATAGTATGCAAGTTATTCACAGTGTAGTCTCTTTGAGTTTTGTAGCCGTTTCGGCATTTTCGTTTGTTTAATAATAGTCTATTAGTTTGTAGTCTTGTTCGTCGCGTACTCTGATATTCAACTTGGTATCAGAGCGAGTTTGATCCTTAGGGTTCAATCCATTCTCGTTGGTATCAATTTGTTTGCCTTTGTCGCCGTTTGTTTTAAATTTGTTAGTTGGTATTGATTGTTTGCAAAGGAAAGAAAATGAAAGAGAAAACAAAAAAAGGTTTTGCTTGCAGAGAGAAGATCCCCGTTTTGCTTGCAGAGGAGAAGAAGATCCCCCAGCAAATAAAAAGGGACGAAGGAGAAAATAAGCAAAAGGAACCACGGAAAGGAAAAAGAAAGAAGAAAAAGGGAAAAGAAGGAAGGAAAAAAAAATATGGCTGTTGTGTTTTGAGGTTTGGGACTCACGTGATGCTGCTGTTTAGACTAGAGTGACGATGGGTGGATGGTGAACTGGATTTTTTATTTGTTTGTTCGAAAGTTGGAATGTGCATTGGCATTGGAAATCTTGCACTAGCACTGGCATTGGAATCTTGCATTGGCACTGGCATTGGAATCTTGCATTGGCACTGGCACTGGAATTTGGAATCTTGCACTTGCATCGGTGAAATTTCGTATTGAAATTGGCATCGAAAATCAGCATAATGGAGCTTGCATCCGCATCGTCTTGTTGGCAAACTCATGTCGTGTACCGCCATGAGTTTGACAGGGGATGTTGGAAAATATTATTATTTACATTTATTTTAATGTTTGGTATTTTGGGCTTAGCCCATTAGTATTAGGGTTTCGTTTCCTTGCCTACTAGGGTTAGGTTAGTTTTCTATATATATGGTACTTTGTAACTCTATAGTATGCAAGTCATTCACAATATGGTCTCTTAGAGTTTTGTAGCCGTTTCGGCATTTTCGTTTGTTTAATAATATTCTATTAGTTTGTAGTCTTGTTCGTCGCGCACTCTGATATTCAACTATATGGGAGAGATAGACTCACCTACACTTAGAAACATTATTCCCTTGTATTTCACACCAATAAAGTATTGTTAGTAAAAAAGTTAGAGCATACAACAATACGTTATGGATTTAGAATATTATCACAATTACGGTCCGTACATAAGTTTCATTCTTATAGGTGGCGGTGTGTGTTTTTAGGAGACGTAGGATTCGAATTTAGTACCTCAAACACAATAAAAATGATTTTAACCATTTGAATTACAAATGCTTAGTGTGTATGATTAGTTTGAAGTATTCATACAGTTGCATGTAAGTTTCTTTACTAAAATGTAGAGTGAAATTGTGGTGTGGACCCTGTAGGGGGAGGTGACAGCTGGCAATCACCTCAAGGGGGAGTAGATTTTATCAAACTGAAACGTGGGGCCCTTTAAGGGTTTTGCCACAATTGGATGTTGATCTGTAAATTTAATTGTAACGTGTATGAATCTTCTTCTTCTTCTTCCTTTGGCTTCACAGAAAATACTTCTCACGTGGCTTCGCTGGATATTTAGCAATCATGATTCACGCCGTCGATGACTGAGCAAATTTCTTCGCAAAAAAAACCAACCCCCCATGGTCCCCCCTTTACAAATAATGCAGACAAAAATGCATGCCATGTTACTCTTTGTTTGATTGTATATGCATACAAAACCAAAAATAAATTAAATTAAAAATTTTAAAAATTCACAAAAATTTTAAAAATGCAAATAATATATATATATATATGGGTGAAGTGCCGATTTAATCCCTGAACTATCATCTTAGTGAAAATTAGGTCCCTCAATTATTTTTCGGTAAAATAAGTCCCTAAATTCATTAGAAATTGCTAATTTCATCCCTACTATTATATTCAAAGCTATATTATCCAATTTTTCGTCAACTTAAGTCATTTGACACATTTTAGAATGTAATACCATCATTTTCTCGTCTATAAGCCCTTAACATTTCATATAGGTTGCGAATTTAATGTCTAATTTACCCTCAAAAGTTAACTTACACTAGTTCTTTATGAAAAACTACAAATTTATCCTCCAAAGTTAACTTTATACACTATTTCTTTATGAAAAACTACAAATCTACCCTCCAATGTGTATCACATGCAAGTAACGTGACTTAAATTGACGGAAAATTGAATATAGAATCTTCGAATATAACATTAGGGATGTATTTGGCAAATTTTTATAATTCAGGGACTAATTTTTCTGAAAAAAATAGTTTAGGAACCTAATTTTCACTAAGGTGATAATTCAGGGACTAAAGTGGCAGTTTACCCTATATATATATGTGTGTGTGTGTGTGTACATAGCTGGGTAGCCTAGCTAGCATCCACATGGGGGTTAATTATAATTTTTTTGTTTTTCTGTTTTAGGGTTTGGGGGCCATAAGAAGGAGTGGGAGACAAGAAAACTTTGTATTGGTTTTGTAGTGGGGCTAAGACAGGTTTAATTAGCTGCATATGATTTGGTTTTGGTACCAGAATGGTTTAGTTTATGGCGTATATAACTGGATTTTTCCAAGTGCTGCTGGTACAAGACATCATACATTTTGAATCAATGTTCTGGTTTTTGCTGTAAGAATAATTGTATTTTTGTCTGAAGACCAACTAATTCATTTTGCTCGTTTGAAAATTACAATCAAAACGTATGCAAACGTAACTAAACAAATCAAAGAACAAGTTTTTACACATGTCAAACCATATTTTGTTGTTTGAATGACAGGTAAAATTGATTTTCAAGTTGAACTCTATTGAAACAGCATCTTTGAGTTTACCAAAAAGAGATTCTATGTACCATACATTTTCAGGGAGATGTCCTTTTTTTATAAGGAAAACTAACGAAAAGTAAAAAAAAAACTGTAGTTTTAATGAAAAATAACAAATAAAGGTATAGTGAATAGTACCAGGAAAAGTAAAAATATGGTTTTTCGTTAAAAGTAAACAGTACCGAAAATATTTCGTTAAAAGTAAACAGTACCGAAAATGTTTCGTTAAAACTCTATTTTTTACATGTAACAGGGAGATGTCCCAGGTGAGAACACCTTTCCAGAGGTTAGGGGATTTTTCAGAGAAAAAGATATTGATTTTTCTGTGAAACGTCCATCTTTTGCTAATCTGACGGCCACCCATTTGCCTACAAGAAGTTCTCAAAGTTTAATCCGAGTGTTGGGAAATTCTCCAGCATCTCGTTGCTTATATCATCATGTAAGTATTTCTCTCTTAAAAGGAAAGTTGTACGCATATTCACCATATTTAAATATGAGTTCATGGTTTTCATAATTTTCAAAGTTTGTAGTTCGGTTGGTTAATGATACTTATCCTTGCATCTAAGGTCCTGAATTCTATTCTCGCTTGACGCTTTTATAAAAAATAACTAATAAATAAATATAAAAAAAAAGTGTGATATCCACACACACACATGTTTACTTCTTACACATTCTTTTAATTTTCGGCATTCGGATTGAATAAAATAAAGAATATAAATTGACAGAATTTAACAAGGGGTGTGTGAGAAGTAAAAAGAGTCACAACCCTTAAAAAAATAGCAAAACTTTAACATCCAATTATAATTTATCTCCCTATCAAGAATGGTCAATCTTAATCCCACTAGGAAAAGGATCAACATTATGGAGAGTCTAGTCAAAAATGTGATTTGATAATTTATTTCTTTATTTAGCAAGCTTAATCCAAATTTTCCTAATTATTATAACAAAAGGATGGTGAGCAGTCTCAGTGAGAAAGTGATTAATTGAAAATTAATATTGTATGCGTTATGATGATATTGTGGACTAAATGTTTTTGTTTTCCTTTATTTGTCTCGTTTCCTCTAGATTCAGATATTGACTTCAAACATTTGAAATCCTATTAGAACATGATGAATTATAAAACCTGAATCTAATCTCTAGGAAAATGTTTAAACCTTTATTCTTTTATAGATATTGGATGTTGCTATTCACACACCTCTTTTACTTTCCTCACACACCTCTCAGCTTTTGGCGTGGATTGAATGAATTGAAAATGATTGAATGACAGAAATTAAATTTTTGGAAGAAATATGAAGTAAAGTTTAAATTAACGGGACATTCGAACTCGAGTGTGCAAGGAGGAGTATACTGCTGGCCTGCTTGGCTAATGCCAGGTTTGTATTTGAACTTTTAAGTTTGAACAAAGAGGAAAATAGTATTTGCAAATCAGTTAATACATAGATCAAATATACACCTTACTAGCTCAGAATTATGTTTGATGCCTTAATAATGGCCTATAAACTATAAGGCAAGCCAAATCAAAATTGTTTGGATTGAATATTAAATCTTTTAACAAATTTTAATTAGATTGGACTTTAAAAATAATAATAATAAAACAATTAACAGTTGTCAGTAAATTACTAAATTTATAAGAATCAAATCAAACCAAAAGCAATCTAATTATTTTGAGTATTAAAAGTTGTAATGTTGTTGTTTATGAGGTATCTTATGAAAGTTGGTGGAGTTACAGAATTCTCCTTCGAGACTAGGGGTGCAATTTGGGTTGGGTCAATCCGAACCCGTCCATGTCTAACTCAACTTTAAACCCAAACAAGCGGGTTTTTTTTAGTTATAACCCGCCCGAACCCAACTCAATTTCAACCCGTTCATTGATTGGGTTGAGTTGGGTTGATCATTTGCCTATCCATCCCCAACCCACCTAACCTGACTAACCAAACCCAATCTAACTAGATTGTACCCCATATCAAATAATGCTCATACTACACCCCAAGTGTGCCAAATCTAAAAACCAACGCCCTTTCTAATAATTTTTTATAAATTACCCTTTATAATTATTTAAGCGTTTAGGGAATAAGAAGTTTTGATTAGTCAGCTCATACTTGTAGTCTCTAAATCCTAAAGCTTTATAGTAGATTGATTTATGAAATTAGAGTTAGATAGCTTCGATGCTATACTTGACTTAATTTTTTTTAGGAATTCTTGGAAACTAAGTTGTTACAAGATTAAACTTGAAAAAGTTGGGCAACCCAAACTCAATCCAAGTAAACCCTAACCCAATTAAACCCGAGCCCAAATGAAACCCAACCCGAACACGAGGCCGAATTGTAAAGGTTGCGTTAGGATTAGGATGCCCTTCCAACCCACCCGAGTTGTACCCCTGTTCAAGACAAATCCTCAAAGACCACAATTTAGGCCTTATTAATTTAGTTCTATAAAAATAATAATTAGTGAATAAAATTTATTATATTTGAATTAAAATAATGTTCTGTCCAAAACAATTAGAATAATATTTGCGTATATTGTAATCCATATCCAATTATCCATTTGTAATTTATTACATAAGTGCTCAAATGGTAGGAGATGTGATGTCAATTGTCCTCATTTGTCTCCAAATGATAATTTGGAGGAAGTAATGACAAAACAGGATGGCCACTCAATACTACGGTCTGGTAGTATTTCTCTTCACTTGGAAGTGAGAGGTCTTAGGTTCGAATCTCGTGGATAGCGAATTCGATACCAAATTAGGTTGCCCATTGTATGGCTTAGCCGAACTCTCCCTCCCCTTAGTGTAAAAATATCGATGTACTAAAAAAAAATGATAAAACAGGATGAAGTAAATTTGTAAGCGACATAGTTATTTGTGTCGTTTTCATACGCTATACCCTTACAATTTAAGGCCAGTTGTTTTTGTTACCCATTGAATGTAGACGTCTTTGTTGAATGTCGGATTTTATCAATTGAATTTCTTTTTTGTCATTTCGATTGAAAGGAAAAAGGTTAAGTGGTCTTCGTCAATGGCTTCCTCTATTCAAGAAGACAAAGGATGCCGTAGAGGGAAGCGTTTGAGTGCAAAACTCTATCGAAAATAACATAACATAATCATCAACTCTGTCACTCTGAAAACGAAAGTCATTGGCTTAGAACAGTATTAGCCTTCACTAATTAATATTTTGCTTTGATTCCCTAAAGAGGAGAAATTCTTCGGTGCGTACAACAACACTAAAAAACGGATGAAACCTATATGCAGAGGGTCTCACCCGTTACTAGTGTGTTGTCTTATCCAACAGGCGGCACAATAGATCTTAACCTCAAAAAGAAGCCTCTACTTCTCTTACTAAGGCAAACATGAAACCGTCAATCTGTCATGATGCATCTGTAAAGACCACAATTCATGTCATAAACTAGTTCATTTCATTAGTAAAATGGGTTGAAGTACAAGACAAACGTTTGAGCTCTAGTGAATTACCGATAGCTCTCGGTAACAAATTTTGCCGCATAAACTTGGCTCAAAATTGAGCTACAAATTACATTCGGCTGATTGTGAACTTAAGAACGGTTGATGATTTGATGGTTTCCTACTCAAATAGTATCACCAGATCAATCTATTACATAGTTGGGATTCACAGTCAATATTCTTTCTTTTCTAGATTTTTTTGAAGGTTGCCCTACACCTTCACCTTCGCCTTCGCCTTCGCCTTGACCTACACCTTCTACTGCTTGCCTACCGTCATCTAGTACTATCAAATGTCCTTCTCTTGTTATCAACCACTGCATTTCACATGTTTATTTTTCTCCTTAAGTAAAAGATAACAGCTATTATGTATAGCAATATTCACACTAACACTGGGGTGCAAGACAACAGTACTCTTACCTCTATGATGGCACTGATTATGGTGACTTCACGCTCTGCCTCCTCCTTGGAACTGTAAGCATTTTTCTCGTCCTGCTGTCTCACATACCATTCAATCAAGTCCCTCTGCCTCATTCCAGCCAGCCCTGTCCCTGAACAAGGAACCCTCTAATTCGTTAAAGAACTTCCAAGAAAACGAATTGCTTGGTATTAATTACAAATAAAGGTTAAGAGTCCATTTGGATGAAGTGATTTCAAATCTAGGGGTTCAGTTAATGTTCTCGAGTTGGATTGATTGACGGGACTATCACAATGCATAAACATCCGTATTTAGTGATTTATACAGAATTGGAACCAACATTCCAAGGGAAAGCTGATCTAACATTTCATGATTAACTACAAGTTAACAAGAAAAGAATAAAAAGGGTAGATGCCATACCGCTTTGCCTAACATCTTCTTCATGCTGTCTAAGACGCAAGACAAGGGCCTGGGCAATCCTCTGAAAGTATTCATCACTTACTTTAATCTTTCCTTGGTCTGCTGCAGCATCATCATTTGCTACACCTATTACCCACATAAAGTGATCATGTTAAGATAAAGTTTGAAGAAAGCGTAAAATAAAATAACAAAAGGTCTTATAATAATGCCAGCATCCTCAGAGGCTGCCTCAGCTTTGGCATTTGATCATCACCTTGATCAAAATCGGACAGATCGATCTCACTAGACTCCACACTGAATGACAAAAGAAAACGCACATTATTGACACAAAGCCTCTGAATTTGGAGTGTGAGTATGAGAGAGAGAGAGAGAGAGAGAGAGAGAGAGAGAGAGATGATACGAGAGGAGGATATTCAACAGTGTCATAGATTTCATACCTGATCACTGACGTTTTCAGCAATCTCACTGCTAAACGGACATGGGCTGGTTTTACCTGTAAGAATTATTTGTTAAGAGTAAAAAAAATATGTATCTTATCTTAAACCCTGATAAATAACTTGCCACTGTATTAGGCACCTGAAGGTCTAAATGACTTCGAGCAATGGCTTCAGACAATCTGATCAACGCCTCTAGTTGCCTAACTGTCATGCGATAAGCAACTCTACTACCAGGAGCAGTATCACCTCTTCTGAGAGCAACATAAGACTCCACCAACAGCTTCCTAGCATCTGAGTTTAACTGCATGATTTATTTCAGCTATCAGATACAGAGAGAGAAGAGAGGGAGGGCAGAGGCAGGAGGTTATG
Organism: Heteromeles arbutifolia; assembly: GCA_024362995.1. Taxonomy (NCBI): domain Eukaryota; kingdom Viridiplantae; phylum Streptophyta; class Magnoliopsida; order Rosales; family Rosaceae; genus Heteromeles; species Heteromeles arbutifolia. The sequence goes on along the minus strand of JANCRC010000002.1, from coordinate 8,610,484 downwards.
GTTTTGGAAGGCAGATAGATACCTTAGGTTTCAGAGTTTTAGCAAATGCAATATAACGTTTTAGCTGTGCAGTGGTGAATTCAGGAGTGAGTGCCTCTTCGCGCTTTTGATGCACTCTTACAATGTGGTGGGCAATGTGGTAATCAGTTTGATCATCTGGGTCATCAATCATAACATATACCAGATCAAACCTTGAGAGGATAGGTGGAGGAAGAGCCACATTATACTGAAAAAACACAAACAAAAAGGTGATAAGTCCGTAGCCTCCATACAGAAAATCTATAAAACATTTCTATTTCAAAATAATTTTGCCTATGGAACATCACCCACGGGAACAGCCCCGCACGTATTAAAACAACTCTAAAGTTTCAAGCATATACAAACCTTGAGTGGTTTAGATTTATCATAACGGCCACCTGTGGGGTTAGCAGCAGCAAGAATTGATGTTCGAGCATTCAGTGTTGCCTGTATTCCTGCTTTTGTAATGCTTATTGTCTGTTGTTCCATTGCCTCATGAATTGCAACCTAAAGTGTACTTGTCAGATAATGATAGTTGCCATATGCATCTATCTTAAGTAAACGACTTGTACCAACAATAAAAAAATTACCTGATCCCTAATGTCCATTTTGTCAAATTCATCAATGCAACAAATACCATTGTCAGCAAGCATTAAGGCACCTGCCTGAAATGAAATCACAGTTGACATATCAGCAATTCTGGAAACAGATTGACCAAGAGATTGCCAAAGGAAATAGGAAGAAAAGGTATGTACTCCCTCACAATTCACAAAAATAAGACAAAATCAACCTGGAAATGCAGCACTGAAAATCTAATATAGGAGCCACAATTCCATAGAAACAAATAAATATGTGCAAATGGTTAATAAGCGTCCATAAATTTTAATGCTACCTCAATACAAAATTCTCCTGTTTCTGGTTCTTTGGCAACAGTTGCAGTTAAACCTGCAGCAGAGGAGGATTTTCCAGAAGTGTAAACGGATCTTGGAACTATTCCTGCCGTATACCTACAGTGATAGAACAACATAAAAAATATTAGTGTCTATAAACTAGGGGAACTGAAATGATATGCAGCAGAAGAGACATACTTTAGGAACTGGGATTTTGCGCAACTGGGGTCTCCAACAATACAAACATTGATATCTCCTCTCAAGTTGATGCCTTCATGAGTAAACTTGTGGACACCACCAAGGAGCATAAGCAGAATTGCACGCTTGATGTCTTGATGGCCAAATACAGTTGGGGCAATGCTATCAACAAGCTTATTGAAGAAATCGGGGGTATTCCTCATTCTTTGAACTTCGTCTTTCTCTTCTTCCTGCCAATGTGTTCCCAAAAATACTAAATATGTATGCAGAGGTCCAAAACATAGTGACGTTCTAGTTACGAACAATAGCCAGATGAGAAGGATCAAAAGTAAAATCAGAAATGATAATGAGCAACAACTAGAGACTGGCAGATGGATAAAAAGCACAAAAGATTGTATCAGGGACTGACAGTGAACTGCTGGTTGTCATTGTCGTCAGCATCCTTCTTTCTATTCCGGACATCAGTATCCTGTCTACCATCAGAAATCTGAAGGAAAAGAACCAAAAGGCAATTGTAAAGTACAGAACATGGAAATAAACCAATCACATAACCAGAAATACTAATAAAATCTACTCAATGGCAAACCTGAACTGAATTGGCAATAAAAGCAAGGCGATAGGAGAGGTCTCTCACGCCCAATGCTTTAAGACCCCTCACTCCTTCATGTCCAGCCATAGAACCATTGCGCTGGGATGCTTGTCGAGAACACTCTGCTCTGTCTCCAGGGGAGGCCAATGCCATTATGTCTGGTATGACAACCACTGTGCCTGTGAAAATGACCCTACAAGTGCCCAAAATGAAACAGACGTGTAGCAGAGATACATGCTATAAGTATGGTGAAAAGAAAACACAAGTTGAAATCAAGAAAAGGGTGTGAGTTTGCTTACGTGTCACCGGCCCTGGCCTTCTCAACAATCTCATGGCGGATAATAACATCCAGTGATCTGGGAAGGGAGCCCGCAGGTATCTCTTTGGACGTCTCCTGCATTCGTACCCTCTGCCAGTCTGCAAATTTACTCTCTTGCCGAAGCAACGCCCACCTTGCTCTATTAGAGCATGTGGCATTGACACAGATTGTTGGCTTTGAACCCACAATTAATACAAAAAATCAATCACCCCACCGGAATGCTCAAAACAAACATTGAACTAATGGATAAAAAACAATTGGGTCATTAAATGTAAGCTGACTGACCTCAGTGTACTTGAATTGTTGTTCAACATTCTTGATGACGCCTCCGCACTCCAAGCACTTGAATGTCCCGTGAAGTAGCTCCGGTCGAACCTCACTGGTCCGAGTCACCACTCCTTTCACCGATACCAATTTCCCAATTTCTGCTGTGGTCAATTCCCTCAACCTAGAATGAAAAAATTCAATTACTTTACATTTCCAATTTGGAAGCTCAGTCAAATTCTGTACTATTAATTAAAGAAATCAATAAAAAGCACACCTCTTGGAGACGGGGAGGTTGAAGAAGGCGACATTGATGTCCTTGTTCGTATCGTCGGAGATGAAGTTTGGGCGGAGCTGCGTCACGAATGTCTTGCAAGCGTTCTTCAAATAGGGCTCAAACCTAATCAATCAAACAAAAAGTCGATCAATTTTGAGTGAACACACAAATCAATCAAGTTGGTGGGATTTGGGGGATTTAGGGTTTGGGTTTTTCCAGAAAATGAACCTGAGAAACTCGTCGGAAATGGCCTTCTGGAGGAGATTGTTGAAAACCATGACGTGGGAGAAGTCGATGAACATGGTACTGGACTCGTTGGCAGCCATGGCTTCGATCTCCGCCTCGTAATACGCCTCTCCTCCTCCGCCGGGGATCCTGAAGTTCTTGAGGAACTCGACGAAGATGGACTCTACCCTCACCGCCTTCTCGTCCACCAAGTATCCGCCATAAGCCTCCATTTTTGCTTCCTCGCAGTCTCGGATTCTCAGTCACTTCTCTCACTTCTAGATTCTCTCTCTCCTCTTTCTCTGGAGTTTCCTTCTCACTCAGTGCTGCTTTCTGGTTTCTCGCGCCAAAATAAAACTGCCCACACGACGCCTTCCCGCCAAAAAAAAACCACCTAACAATTTGGGCCAACTTCATAAAATGGGCCTCCATCACCATTTTCCACTAGTCCAATACAAATTTGAATGAGGGGTGTAAATTTGTAAATGCGCATAACAATTTGTTCAGAACATTAGTGCTTCCAACATCGAAATTATTTACAGACGTGAGTTAGGTTAATTGGCATTGCGTGTCCCTTTGCACCTAAGATTTTGTTTATCATGCTAATCAACGACTTTCGGTCGTCCTCACGTATTGCGCGAACATCCTTCACATTGCTATGCAATATTCTACATTCAAGGGAAGAGGGATCATTTACTCTGAGGGAAGGAGGATGGAGCTAGGCCATACAATGGGTCCGCTACTTATTAAGCGTCGAACTCAACACAAATATAATACGTCATCATCATTCGTGTGTGTCGAACCTTAGACATCCTCGTGAAGTCAATTTCTCAGTCATTGCTTATGGTTTATGCCGCTAAAATGAGACTCCCAAGTGCCAGCCCAACACCTCTGTCCCGCTTAAACACCTTATACGACTAATTATCTATCGGCCCAATACGTTTTAATGGGCCTCTAATTTTGTCTCCCGTACACAAATTCCATAGCTTTTGAGTCATTTTTTTACTAATATTTATTTTATACAGGTTATTTTTCAGTTTCTAGGACTGGAAAATAACACGATTTATTTACAATTGACAATTTTCGATTTGTCTTTTTGGTTATAAGGAGGCAAATCCATACACAGAACTCACTTTTTAAGATGGATTAGTAATCAAATCTTAAGTGATTAGAGAATCCTTTTGAAATATCGGTTGGTCTCGACTTTATTTTCCACTAAGGCCTTTTGTTTCCCTCATTTCTTTTGGGTCAAGCATTCTTTCCCTAATTGGAAATATAGTTAAGGACTGAAAGGCGGATTTATTTACAACTTCCATGAATGAATTTACCAAAGAGCAATGCTATAAGGTTTAACAAAAAAAAAAAGGAGAGAAATTCAAAGGAGACTCTCTTAAAGAGGACTCTTCATGGACTCTCTACCACCTCACAATTTAACGTCACTTCCCGTGTCAACATTATGAAACATTGTGCTTAAAACATGAGGTGACAGAGTCTCACTTTGAAAGAGTTCCCTTAGAATTTCTCATGTACCAAAAAACGATTTAGGAGATGTCAAAATCCTAGGTGGAATGTCATTGTGCATATTTGATGTCAAAAATCTTTCAAACCAAAGTGTTATTTGCTTACTGGATTTGAAGGCTTTGTGATTGGGAGTCAAATTTATTTTTAATTAATTTTAATGGTCGGTTCTTTATTCCACTAATATTTTAACCAATAAAAATTTTGTTTCAACATTTTGTGTAACAATTACAACCATTTAGACCTCTATTTTAATAAGAAAATAACATTTGACAATTCGATTGTAGAAGTATAAAATTTGGTAAAAAAACTTCAGATTACCACATCAACCATCAATTTTAAATTTAGTTATTATAAATTTAACATTTATTTTGAAAATGATCTTACCTGCAATTTGAATAATTCATGAATTAATCACCAAATATGAATGAACGAAGCAGAAAATGAGCCTGGCTATATTCAAAACATGAAATTAAATTCGAACAATACTTGGCTGCTGAAAATTCAACAGCCATTCCTGCTTACACTCAATCCCGGATGGACATGCGTGCAAGTTTTGATTAAAAAAATCAAAACTTGAACACGTGTCCATCCAGAATTGGATGTAACCAAGAACTCCTTCTGAAATATTCAGCAGCCAAGTATTTTTCATTAAATTCTAGGTTTGCCTGCAGCTGCCTGCCATATGTAGAGGTTTTACTATGAACCTTATCTTATCAATACTAAGACCTACTTCTGAAATTGGCGGAGCTTATCAGCCGCTGCCTAATTTAATTATATTATTTACTTTTGAGCTCATTGATGAAACATTTGCTCTATGTCAATTTTAAAAATACTAAAAAGATAAATTTTAATTACGAGTAATGTTAGACAGATCATATTTTTTTGTAAAGTAAACACAAGATTGCATACGATAAACGTTCCTTCCAAACCTTTGCAAAGCAGTGAACCTTATTGGCTTGGAGGCGCCTTTTATTTGTATATTATGTTATGTGTAATCAATAGGAAATCGACATGATAATCAACAGTTAAGTAATAATACAAACATAATATATGATTTACTAAATATAATTAAAATAATGACCTTTCCAACATATCCTTTATTAGTTGATAAAAACTGCATTAACTACAATCACTTGAAACGAAAAGACATTACTAGCCTGAGTAGCCGCTTTCTTAGTTCTCACTATAGCTCGACGGCCTACGAAGCCTTGTCTTGTACATATATAATTGCTTAATCTATGATGCACCTACTCTATGTAATAAAAGCCAACACGATCTTCTTCGGATTTTTTTTATGAAGATCCTGAATATTCGTGAATTGTGTCTGTTAATCGTACATTGTACGATCAGTTTTTGTCAAATATTATTTATTTTTAATTTTAAATAAAAATATTTAAAATAATTTATAACCGCACAATATACGATGAACAGACACGATTTACGGATCTCCGAAATCCTCACAAAGAGGATTCGGCAAGGATCCGGATTCCAATAAAAGTATATCATAGTTGGAATTATAATTTAGGGTATTGTGGAAGTGTACCGAATGCACTCACTCTTTAACTGTATCGGATCGGATGCACTCATTTTTACATTGAGAACAAAAATATGATAGCATTGAGAAAATTAGGTGCATTGACAAAATCATAAATAGGACAAATGTATGGTGGTTGTAGCAGCCTTATAAATAAAAAATATTATATTTTTCTAAGGTTCTAAAAGACGTTAGGTACTAGTAAAGAACCTAGCCCCTAGGTGTCTAGACGGTTTTTCAAATTTTAATTAAATTTATTATATAACATATTAATAAATGTCTACGTATGCTTTAGAAAAATATATAATTATATTGAGATACATAAATTGAAAAATATAATAACATATAGCGTATACAGTATTATAACATATTGACAACATGTTGAACAAGCATAAAATGAGTGTTCATTCGAATATTCAATAAGTCTCTTACAGTTTATTGAAAAAATAAATTGCAAAATGAAAGTTATATATTTTCTGTCTAAGTGAGAGTCGCGACTTAAGTGGGCGTCTAGGAAGATTTAGGCGCCATTTCTTAATTTTCAAACGCCTAAAAATTAATCGGAACGGGGACTAGACACTTGACGTTTAACGCTACACGGGGATTTTAGAATTGTGGTTTTTCTCAATGCACTAAACTATCTTATTATCATATTTTTTTTTTTTTTATTAAATTAAAATCGTTATCTATAAAATTCAAACTCAGAACCTCATCGGTTTTTACATTATTTATTTTTCAAAGATATTCTAACCTAACTAATCTTATCTCAGGTTCTGAATTAGTCTAGAATCTAGATATATACGCTATAACGTATAATGCTGCGCGAAGTTCATCACTTCACTTCATCGAGCTTAATAGGCTTCCCCTTTTCAGCCAAAAGCATCGTGATTCATGATGAGAAACGTTTAATGTTCACTGATGATACGTAACTGCTAACCACATCCAGTTCAAAATATTAATTCAATCCTACTCCCCAAAAAATCCCAGTTAACCACCAATCTTGGCAATCCTTATCCGAAGTTGGGGTCTAGGGAGCCTAGGCATGCATGCAAGAAAGTAACGCATGCTTAAGAGTTAAAACACGTGTCGAAAAACCCACCAAACCCTGTAACTGGAAATCTGAAAGTATAGGCACTTGGAAATATGCAACCTCTTGTTCCTCGTGTGACTCAGATTTGGCAATGCATGCACGAGGTAGTGCTATAAGTGGAGGCCACAAGGAGAACGAGAAGCGTACAACTAATTTTAGACGTTTCAAGACTTCAAGTCATAACAAAAGCACATTCTCGGTTCTCCCTCTCTTTTTCCAGCTTCTTTGTTTCTTTACTCAATTTGATTTTCGCACTCTTATTTTTTTTATAGGCATCTTCTCTCAGTCTCTCTTTCTCTCTCTGTTACAGCTCCTTTATTTGTTTAAAAATGTGATTTTCGCACACTTATTTTTTTTATATGCATCTGTTCCATCAAGTCATAACAAAAACACATATTCTCTCTCTTCCAGCTCCTTTGTTTATTTACAGGATTTGATTTTCATACATTTATTTTTGAATAATGCTAGAGAGACCAAAATTTTAAACTAAATTGGCAAACCAAATGATATGTCACCAATTAGAAGTAAGTATGTTAATTAACATTTAAATAATAATCGAATCACCAATATCCACATCATTTGATTTACAAAATTTGGTTTAAAAATTTTGTCTTTCCTTAGCATTACCCTTTAATTTTTTATATGCATATTATTTATTTACAGCTTTTGAATTATGCAAGTAAATTAGAATAAAATCTTGTTTAACAAAAATATCGCACATATAGATTGCACGGCAAATTAAATGAAGACAATATCGATACAAGTAATAGAGACATAATTAATGCCACCTCTTCTTCATCGTGGCTCACATTTGGCATTGCATGCATGAGGATGCGCTAAGTGGAGGCCACGAGGAAAACGGGAAGCAGACAATTAAACGTAGCCGTTTCCAGACTTGAAGTCATAGCAAAAGCACATTATCCATCTCTGGTGTTTGACAGTTTGATCGAGACCTTTTCTTTTTGTTTTTGGAACTTTAACGAAAAGTTTATGTTATTGTTCACTTAATAAAAAATTACATTTTTACACTAAAAAGTCAAGCATAGTATTATTCAGTTTGCCCTTTATTTTGTCCTTATTGTTAAAACTCAAAGTTTTCAAATCATTTTCATTAATTTTCCTCTTTTTTTTCTTCTCAAATTGTTGTGGAGACACTTGGCGAAATGAAAAAAAATTGTTATAATGAGTTGAATATATGAACTAAAACACTTTAGGAAAAGAAAAAAAAAAGTAAGCATTTTAAATGTTAAGGGGATCCGGTCAAGATTGAGACTTTCTGTTATCTTATGTTTTTGCACAATATTTATAATATTGCCACATAAATTAACTTTAAACTATGAGATGATAAAGAGTTCATAAATAGTTATACTTTTGAGAGAGTCTCCTCTTACATTTCTCCTTAATTGAATATATACAATGTACTTTTATAAATTTATGTAAAATACTTATTAATATTCTCAGATTTCTATAAACTTTCTTTTAAGTTTTAATTGAATAACCCTGAAATTCATGTACTCATACAAAATCTTGATTCAATAGATACTTGAATTTTTAAAATTTTCTCAGATATCTCAAGTGAATACATTTTTATTCTTTAGCAGTTAATATTTAATGATGTGATGATTAGTAGTTTGATTCTTTATTTAATGATTTAAATAAGAAACTTAAATAAGCTGACTCTTTTAGTATAAGAAATTTAATCATAAACCATCACATCGTGTGTGGTTTATAAAATATAAATAAAAAAGTTAGTCTCTCCTAGTATTTTTAATTTTTAATTTTTATAATGCGTTTTTTAACTTTCTTTAAAACAAGCCGACTCTGAATGGAGATATTCGGATTTTGAGTGAAAAGATAAATACCACTGAAATTCTAAATCCACACCTATATATACCTTTCTCATTAAAAAGAGATTCACCTCCTCACCTCCTCATACCTCTTCAGTCTCTTCCCTGTCTAATTTACATTTAATGGAGAGTTTAGTCCAAACTTCACCCATGAACTCCCCCAATCCCCATAACCACCATCACCACCACCATGATCACGGCTGCCCCACCCTCATCACCACCAACCACCACATCCCACAAACCAGAACCAATTCATCATCATTCTTGATCAACAACAACACCACAACACAACTGAGCAACAAAGGCTCGATGATCAAACCCAACAAGCGCTCCATGCCTCTCCTAGTGATCAATTATTTGTGCCTCTTCATTGGATCAGTCTCTTCAAGCCTGCTCTCAAAGTACTATTTCATCCACAAAGGCTCAAGCATTTGGGTGTCAACGTGGGTTCAATGCTCTGGCTTCCCTCTCCTCCTTCCATTTATTTTCATTCCTTATTATCTCCTTCATTGCACCCAAAGAAAACCCTTCTCTCACTTCACCCCCAAAATCTTAGTCCTGTCAATTCTCATAGGTTTTATGCTGGGTCTAAACAACTTCCTCTTCTCTTGGGGTAACTGTTATCTACCAGTGTCCACCTCCTCCCTCCTCCTCTCCTCCCAACTTGTTTTCAATCTCATCCTCTCTGTAATTATTGTCAAGCAAAAAGTAACTTTCTCAAATCTCAATTGTGTTATCCTCCTAACCCTAAGCTCAGTCCTACTGGCCTTGGGGTCCAGCCATGACAAGCCACCTGGCCTGACACGTGGCAAGTATTTCTTAGGGTTCTTCTCAACAATTGGAGCAGGCTTGCTGTTTGCTCTGTATCTCCCGGTCATGGAGAAGATATACAGCAAGGTTTACTGCTACGCCATGGTGATCGAAATGCAGCTGGTGATGGAGGCTGCGGCCACGGTGTTGGCCACGGTCGGGATGGCCTTGAATGGCGGGTTTCGCGAGATGAAGGCGGAGAGCGCGAGGGTGTTTGACAAAGGAGAAAACGTGTATTGGGTGACTCTGTGGTGCAACGTGGTGACGTGGCAGCTTTGCTTCATGGGGACAGCTGGCATGGTGTTCTTAACCTCTTCGTTGACCGGTGGGATTTGCATGACGGCGTTGATGGGGATGAATGTGTTGGGAGGCGTTTTGTTGTACGGGGATTCGTTTGGGGGTGTGAAGGCGGTTTCCACTTTCTTGTGTGGGTGGGGTTTCTGTTCTTATGTATACGGCCTTTACATCAAAGCTAGAGATATTAGGGAAGAAGGAGGTGGTGAAGGAGGAGATGGAGACAAAGAAGGAACCCACCAGGAGATAGAGATGGATGTGCATAAAGTAAATGGTAGTAGTGTTTAATTTAAAACTTTTATGATGCTTTTGGTGAAAATTGGAGTTGAGTTTTTTGTTTGTTTTTTAGAAAAATTTGGATGTGTGAAATCATTGCTTAATTGCTCAAGTACATAGTTGTCTGCTATCATTTTCAATTTGCCTCGTCATTTTAACACTATAGTCCACTAAATCACATCTTATTTAGTTTCTACTAAATTTTTGAGCTAACGTTACATCAATTATCCACAATCGCTTATATACAAGCTTACACCAATAAAATCCATTTACAATCTACACAAATCGACTACTTACCAACAATTGCTTACATGGGCACACTACAATTTGTCGGTGGAAATTTTTCATCGAGCATATGGTTGGAAGTTTTAAAGTTCCCTATACAATAAACTATTTCAGAAGTTTAATTTAGATAGATTATCCTCACAAAATCTTGGAAAACAAATTTTAAAGGTGATCTCATATCAAAGTTAGGATGGATGATGGTTGTACATTCATTGCTTTTTATGTGTATTCCCCCACCACTCTTTGCACTCAAAGGAAAAAGTAAATCTGAATATCAAACATCTACCAGTAGCAGATTGGGAGCATGCAGAGCCAAACGTTACACTAGGAATATAGAACGACTAAATGCCATGGTGCAAAGTGAGGACATTGTTAGTTTTGTTCATCCAATCTCACGTTATCATGTATGATGTCGGACAATATTATATGGTTGGGATAATCGATTTGGTGGGATTCACTCATTGCACATACCCTAATTAGAGCGATTATGAATCTTTAAGGGGCACTAAGTTGATCACCTCATCACACCCACCTTTTCGAAAAATGGTCGATCATGAGCTTTTGTTTCTGAGTATTTTTATAATCTGAATATATTTATGCTGCTTATATAGTTGATTTTAAAAAATTGGTAGTGATCACAAGATGAAATGTGATTGACTATCATATGAAACTCTTATAAACTTAAGTTGATGATAATAAACTACAAATATATGTATAATTTTAGTGCTGATAGATAACTAGCTACTAAGATATAGTGGCAACGATATCTCAACCTCGAATCTCCCATTTCTCATATAAAAAAATAACATAATGCATAGACATATGCAAACGGATCAAATACAAAGTTATGGCATATGTCATAATTGTGTTATTAATTAGATTTGAATTAGGAAACTATTATTTGTACTACAATACAAATAATCATATGTACTCTTCTCTAAAATGAAAAAGAAATTGAAGACATAATAACTACCACCGATAAAAATTTCCTTAAATTATGACGATGTCCAGATAAGCATCGATTTAGAATGAAAGATCAATCTCTAAATCTATAAATATATAATATATATATATATACTATTGCAATTTGGATAGATACAAAGGTTATTCATTTGGATTCATTACTGTGGAGCAAAAAACGATCACAAAGTGACACGTGGATTTTGGGACAAAAGAAGACAAAAATACCCTTTGAGGTATAACGGGATTCCTACACGCAAGTAGCGGGTAATCATCCTCAACCAATTCAAAAGTGCTCCAAAAGAGGTAACCAATTCCAAATTATCTCATCTATCCTCATTTTAGGTAATTATTTCCAAAGCCTAAATTATCTATTTCATTATTTAGTTAATTAATTAGCTAAATAATATATTCTTTCCATATCTCCTAAAATCACCCAAATTAATAGTGAAAAACCGGCCACCTCCCTTTGCTCCATACCTTTTCTGATTTTCTCCACCTTATTACCCAAATAAAGCTAGACATTCAATTTGGTAACTTCCCATTTATTTTTCTCATATTTAATTAAGCCAATAAATTGGCTAATTAAATCACAAATTCACCAAAAAATAGACAAAGTGGCCGGCCACTTCCTTGGAAAAATGGACCAACCTAGTCCTATAAATAGGGGCCCATTTTCACCAAACACTCATTCCAATCCTCTTGCAAAAAATCCCAAATTCTCTAAACACTCTTTCTCTCTAAAATTCTAACTTTGGCATCGGAGGTTTTTCGGCCAAAGCCCCCCCCCCCCCCCATTCATCGTGGGCGTGTGAGGCTCTTGGCCTTGACCTAAGGTGTTACTTGTTTTGTAGGTGCAAAATTGTCTAAGACCAAGGAGGAAAAAATTTGCATCCACAATCACGGCAATGAATCGATAATAATAAAACAAAGAAACAAAGATATAAAAAGAAAGAAAAACTAATGAAAATGGCTTGAAAACTTTGATTTTTAACGATAAGGACAAAATAAATGGTAAAGTGAATAGTACCAGAATTGACTTTTTAGTGTAAAAATATGGTTTTTCGTTAAAATAAACAGTACCGGGAGTTTTTTGTTAAAGTTCCCAAAAAAGAAAAGAAGCTAAGTAATGTGGGAAATGCACTTTTCTTTTTTGTCCACAAATAATGTGGTTCCTTTCAAGTACAGTGTAGGGCAAAACATGGTGCAATCTTTACAAGTACACGCGGGATTAAACTATAAACTGAAAAAAGGTCATGCGAGTTGGAGATTTTCTCTAACCTTCTTAAAAAATCTATGCATGCTCAGCCTGTTGGAGCTTGGAAATGCCTTTTCTGTAATCTAGTCGCACAGTTCGTTTGCATGAAAGAGATTTCTTGTTGGACGACATATATATGGCTTTTAGCAGGGACTTCCACTTGCCAAAGAAAATGTTTAAGCCTATTAGTGGGTAAATTTTTTGAAGATATGCATTAGAAAAGCATGTTGGATGTTAGAAAAAAGCATAATCATTTAATTTTGTGTCTTTTTCTTGTAAAGAGAAAGCATTGGTAGCAGTAAATTGTTGTCACAATCTAAATCCAAATTAATCCTTATCCCCTTACCATTTCCATAACAATTCATTAAGATATTTAAGGAGTGTTATTCACCCTTTTTTTCATTTCAAAGAAATGGATGGTTTTTTCTTTCATTTCAAAGAAAATATATTTGTAATGACCTACAAAAAACAATGTATTTGAAATGATCCTTAAGTTTATCTTTTCCCCTTAAAAATAATGAAATTAAACACCAACTAAAATCCTTAAACTAGATTCATAAGAATTTTTTATGACATAGCTTGAAATTTAGCAAAAGGTAAGTTTTATTTTGCCTAGTAACGGCATCTTCAATGGAAGATTCAAAATGTCTTGAAATAGGCCTTTTACATTTTTTTTTGCTGGAAAATTCTCTATTGGCGGAATGTAAATTATCCATCTTCGCCAGAAGATATGAATAAAGATCTGTGTTTACATTCTTTTTACATCTTTTTGGTGATGGATCCCACTAATCAAAGGTAGAAATTAAATGAGATCTTAAATTTACATCATTCCCATTGGATTATAACATTCATTTGCATGTAACAGAAATATAAAATTAGATGTAAATATGATTTTTGCATCTCAATTTTACATTGTCCTATTGGAGATGCCCTAATGCTTATTTTGCCTATTTCTCTTTTCTTACCTAGTAATTACTATCTAATCTACCAGACTACAATTTAATGGTATATTGCTGGACATTACTATGGGTGTAATTGACTTGTCTTAGAGCTCATTTGGAAGTGCTTCTAAAATGACTAATTAATAATTATTTTGGTAAAAAGATTTTTGAAACCAATCCTTAGTAAAAATGTAAGTGAATCTTGAAAAAAAACATATAACTGATGCTTCTAATAGAAAACACCTCAAGTGCTTTTAAAATTTAAAAACATTTTCTGTAAAAACTTTTTCAATTATTTTAAAAACGTTTTCAAAAGAATCCTTAATTTGTTCAAGTGAAAACAAGCTAGTCCCTCTCCTCATTAGCCTGCCTTTTGTTCGTCATAGCTTTTAGATCCCTTTCTTATTGCCAAGTGGTGGGTCATAATAATTAAAAGTAAAAAACACTACAAACTAGAAAATAATATATTTTGAGAAAAAAAAAAAACAAATTAAGATAGAGAGAGGTAGAGATCATAGAGGCGGATCTCCTTTTCTTATAGTTTAATCAGACCTATAACACAGTTTTAATCATTGTTTTACTCATAAGGACTGTGAATATTTTCTAATATTTCCTTTTTCAAAATCATTCCTCCAAAACATATATATCCATCTGTCTCGTATATATATATAGGAGGGTGAAAATCGCCCCACAAAAAAAGGAATCCAATTTGACGCTTTAATGATTTAATCTCTTACATTATTGATTAAGGGGGCCATTTCCTAATTAGTATATATGCAAATTTCTCATAATACACAAAGTAAATTTTAGCATGCATGTATTTTTCTTTCAATAACTTGATAAAACAAAGATAGATCATGTCATGGAATGTATGGCTCGATGATTTGATTCCTCTTTGTCTAATCTAATATATAAACGACTGATTTTTACTAAACAAAACAAAGACAGGCACCTATTCTGCTTTCTACATATCAAATTGGGTTTTCTTTTCCGTTCCAAGTTCCAATCAATGAGTGATACTAGAGAAACCATCTTTTTAGATCATATTTTGTAAATCCTATATCGTGCCGGTTAGTGGTTGGAATTCTTCTTTAAATCATTAAAAATAGTAGTCAAATTATTAACCGTCACATCATATGGTTTACAAAATATGATCTAAAAAGATGGCCTCTTTAGGATTTTTCCTAAACGAATATGTATAAACATAGAAGAAGCATGATTTAATGGAGGGACATAGGTGTTCCGTCCGTATGTCTACTTTTGATGTTAATATATGTCTACTTTTGAAATGATTAACAAAGTTATATATATTTAAAGTAAAGAAGCCAATGATAATAAAAAGGTCAACGAAAGCATTTTTTTTTCCAAATGTGAATCTCTGATTAATTTGGACGTTGCTTTGTTGCATGATATGATCTACGGTCTTTGCAATTTTATTCTCTTGGAAACGCATTATTTATAGACACCAAACAACGTACTAAGTACCAGTTTATCAAAGTGTCTGTGTGTGACAGAGAAAGAAAGATCCACTTACAATGTTTGCACATTCTTGTAAGGAGATATATATGGCCATAACCTTGCCATGAAAGTAGTAATTAAGATATATATATTACAAATAATTGTATGTATCTAACCCTAATTTGTGACTTTACCCCTTAAGCAACTAATCCTGTCAATATATGAGATTATCTTTTTAGTAATGTCCATTACGTACTCATATACATATATAGTATACCAAGGCAAAGAACTAGATTGGCATTAAATAAAAGAAGCCAATGACTGTACTCTTGCTGTATATGCTTATTCTGATTAATGCCAAGACAAAGGTCTCTATATATTACATCCACAAGTTCGTACATGTTGCCAAATATGTATTACTTATGAAGTAAATTGAAGTTCTACTATAAAATTAATTGGCAATATGAGAAGTAACCAACTTACTTATAAGTTCATGAAATGTCTTTTCTCCTGTCAATGTCAAATTCATCTCAACACGTCCCCTTACATGTGACGAACTTTCAAGCCTAACACGTGGACAATACAAACAAACAGAGTGACGTGGAGTGTGTATGGCTGTTGGGCTTCATACGTGGGACAACCTGCTCTGATAACATGAAGAAATGAAGTTTTAACATAAAACCAATTAACAATATAGGGAGTAGTCCAACTTATTTATAAGTATATGAAAGGTTCCTTTCCCATTAATATGGGATTCATTTAATTATATGCACATTGTACAAACAAAAAGACATGAAAATAAAGTTGCAGATATGTATGCAGAACAACTCGGGTGGATCCAATTCGTCCTGTGAAATCCCAGAGACAAGAAAAACTATTTGCTTAAATTCCCTCTTGTGCAGAGCTTGTTGCCATTGTCTCCTCATATAGCCAATGGCCAAGAATTCTTCAATGGTGGCATTGTGCACATGCATGGCTGGTAGGACGTGCGAATATCATTTATCAGAAATTCTGCATGCCATGCTCTTCTAATAAGTCTTCTCTATCCATCTGTTCAAGATTTTCGAGATTTTAAGGGGAACAAGAATGGGGAATTGGCTTCTTTGTTGTCAAAAACACAAATGCTTTTCGTTTGATTCCAAATTAGTGCATATATAGTGGCAATTAGGAATATAATGCCTTTGAATTTGTTCCATATTTTTCAGTGCACGTGCTGCATATAATCATTAACCATCATGCAACATCACTAAATTGAGTAATTTTGTCCTTCCCTAAAATAAGTTGAGGTTCTACCCTAAAATTAATTGGCAATATGAGTAGTAGCCCAACTTATTTATAAGACCATGCAAGATCTCTCCTCCTATCAATTTGGGATTCATTCTCAACATGCCCTGTCATGTGTGACAAATTTTCAAATCTAATATGTGAACATCATAATGGGGTGATGTGAAGCGCGTGTGGCTGTTTAGTTTCACATGTTGGACTACATGCTCTAATACCATGAAAGAAGTTGATGTTCCACCATAAAATCAATTGGTAATATGAGAGTAGTCCAACTTACTTATAAGCTCATGCAAGATTCTTATTTCCAACTGCCACTACATGGGCAATCCATCCCATGTGAGGATGCATAAAATTTTACTCGAAAGCTTATGACGTATTAGAATAGCACTGTATTGATATCGATTATGGATTATTAATCATAATTAATTTAGTTTGAATTTACTTTCCTTCAAAAAAAAAAAAAAACAAACAAACAAACAAACAAACCAAACCAAACCTTGACGGTACAAGGAAATTTCATTGATACGAAAAATAAAATTACACTTAATCAGGAAACATAAACCCCTTGTAAAACAGGAATTTAGTCTGAATTTACAGTTCAACAATATTTAATATTTAATGTCACAATATTGATGTGCTTTCATTTTTCACTTTCATTTCACGTGACACGTCCCAGTTAATCCTAAGACGAACAGGTCTGTCTATCATAATCAATCCTTCCAACCCCATGGCCTGTCTGGTCGGTTTGATAGGAGTGATTGCATTGTCTGTGACAATTTTTTATTTTATTTTTTTGCATTGTCTGTGACATTAGTGCATCCATGTTTCTTGAGGTTGAAGATGAGAAACCCATTAGGGGTTGGGGCTTTTAAAATTTTGCCCCATATGATATGCTGAGGAGCACCTCAAATCTTGTCAGGCCCAACTATATATGGGTTAATCAATGTACAAAAGCCCAACTTTACTTGACCCTGATGAAAGGAGAAATGAAAAAACAAAAAAAAACCTAATGGTCAATTTGGAGACGGTGGCAAGATGAACCTTTCCCCAATTCTTTCTTGCCCTCACATTAAGGGGAGATCTCCCCTCTTAATCTCTCTCCCCTTCCCTCCTCTCTTACTTGAACGGTTATGATTAAGCCACTTTAACATCTTATATTGATTTTTTTTTTTATAGAGACAATAGGACAAAAAACAAAATGTGAGAGGAGGGGAGGAAAGGAAATGTGAATAGGAGTGGACATAATCCTACTCCTCACATCAAATCCACTAGACTTTGCCAGGTACTAACCTCCGCTACGAACCACAGTTGCAACGCAATGTCCTTCAACCTACACAAGAAGAACAATAATCTTGCACCAAAATAGTTAAAATACATCTTCCGGATGAACAATTTTAGGTCACTCTAATCTCTAACACGCAATTGTGGTAGCAAATTTCTACGCCTTTGATCTAGACGAAAATGTACCTACAAAACAAACAACATCTTTGATCAAAGACCAAAGGTGCCCACGAGGAGTGGAAGGGTTTGACCATGGATCTCCGATGCCTAAGGCCTTGTTTGGCACACCGTATAAGGCACCGGATAGTATTAATAATACGGTATACGGTGTTTGGTGACCGTTTGGACTAAATAGGCACCGGATTAAATAACCTAGGCCCACCTTTTTTACACGGTGTGTACCCGCTTGGTTATACCATCCAATTTCACGGTATAACTTAGTCGGGTCGCTCTCACATCCCAGACGCTCTCTTCCGCTCAGGTGCTCTCTCTTCCACTCCAGGCGCACTCCACTCCAGGCGTACTTTTCCGCTCCAGGTGCTCTCTCTTCCTCTCATCGCAGGTTCGTCTTCTCAAGTTCTTCTTCTTCGTTTGAATCACAGTTTAGTTTTCTTCTTCTGGGATTCCGCCCCTCCCTCTCTTCTTCCCCTCCTATTTTTCTTGCAATTTTCTTTCAAATGATTAAATCTAGTTATTATTTTCTCTCTAATTATGCAATTGATTATGGAATTTTGTGTTTTAATTAGAATTTTTGAAATTTAGGGTTTGCTATTGGGGTCAAATTTAGGGTTTGTTGTTGGTGTTGAACTTTAATTAGAATTTTAATGATTCGGTCGACTGGGAGTGTGCAGGTTCACTTACCTAAACAAAACAGAGAGAAAGAGATGGGAATTGGGCGGGAGAGAGAGAGAGAAAGAGAGACAGAGAGAGCGAGAGAGAGAGAGAGAGAGAGAGGAAATCTTTTTGGGGTCGGGATTGTAACTGAATTTTCTCGACTGGATCTTGGGAAATTTTTCTGGGTTAGCTTTTTTTTTTTGCGAGAAAAGGAAAGAAAGAGGGAGGGAAGATGATCTGACGGGTGTTCTTCTGTGGATTGCCAAGTTTTACATTTATTTTTGCAGCATCTGATCCGTCTGTTCTTCTCAGTTTTTGCATCACTCCCTCTCAGCTTTTATCCATTTTTTAATTTTTGGTGTTTTGATTTTTTGAATTCGATTCGTAACATGCTTCCTTGACTGATGAATGTCAAGACATCTTTCTGATTTCATTGTAATTTTTTCTTCTGATCACCCAAACAGTCTGTAGGATTTATTATCTGCCTATGACAATTTTTGGTAGGACTTATTAACATGCTTCCTTCCGTTTTCAGTGTTATTATGCATTCATCCTCCAGTTAATTTTTTTGCCACTATCTAATAATGTTATTTTATATTTTCACTAGACATGGATGAAAGAAATATTGTGGCATGCTTCATTGTTGAGTTGTGGTACTTGAATATTGTGACTTGGTTGATGATGTGGTTCATGATGAATCATAATTCAGCTAGAAGGCGGAATCGGCAACTTGCACTTAGAAATCGCACATTTGTTAGGAGAATAGTAGGGTCAGCCTATTTAGACAGCATAATAGGTTATGATGATGTTCAGTGTGTGAACCAAATTAGAATGGATAGAAGAACGTTCCATTATTTATGTCAAATGCTTCGTGACCACGGTAGAGTAAAATTGGATGGTGTAGTGACAATGGAAGAACAAGTTTGCATGTTTTTGCATATACGTGCACATCATGTAAAGAATCGTACAATTGGGAGTAGGTTTTGTCGATCGGGGGAGACAATAAGTAGGTATTTCAATTCCATTCTACATGGAGTGTTAAGGCTACAAGGTAGACTTTTGAAAGTGCCAGAACCCATTCCTAATGCCTACCCAGATCCTAAATGGAGTTGGTTTGAGGTATTCTTCATATTTTATAAAAATTACTTATAAAATTAATGTAATTAAATATATTGAGCTTACTAATGTTAATGATTTTTTTTTTTAGAATTGCTTGGGGGCATTGGATGGGACTTACATTAACGTTCATGTCCCTGAGTGAGATAAACCAAGATACCGATCAAGGAAGGGAGAGATTGCAACCAATATGTTGGGAGTTTGTAATCTGGACATGAATTTTATATTTGTGTACCCAGGTTGGGAAGGGTCGGCCTCTGATTCTAGAGTACTCCGAGATGCGATAAGTAGACCATCGGGATTAAAAGTGCCCACGGGTAACAATATATTATTTGTTTATATTAGTAATTTGAATCCTCATTTTTCTTCTATATAGTAATATACATTTTTTGGTGTGTTAGGGTGTTACTACCTTGTGGATGGGGGGTACACAAATGGTCCAGGATACCTTGCACCGTATAGGGGAGTGCGTTACCATCTCTCGGAGTGGAGAAATAGAAGACTCCCGATTAATCATGAGGAGTATTTCAATATGAAACATGCTCAAGCTAGAAATGTCATTGAGAGATGTTTTGGACTACTTAAGATGCGTTGGAGCATCTTAAGAGGTCCATCATTTTTCCCAATTAAAACACAACTTAGGATTATGACAGCCTGCTGCCTATTACATAATCTTATTAGAAGGCATATGTCAGCTGATCCAATAGAAAATGAAATCCTAAACTTGGACGAATCTGAAAGTAGTGATGATGATGAAGATATGATTGAGAGTGTTCAACCTACACAAGAATGGACTGCATGGAGAAACACTTTGGCTATGAATATGTACAATGAGTGGCGTGCACAAGCGTGATTTGATTAATTTTCTTACATATGCATGTTGTGATTTGGTTATGGTTTGTTATTTGAACAAATAGTGATTTCTTATGTATTCGGTTATGATACTTTATTCGAACAAAGTGTGACCTGGTTATGTATTTATTTAAAAAGTGTGATGATTTGCTTATGGTTTTTATCACTTACTATTAATTATATGCACTATTGATTATATGCTATCTTATTGTGTATGTAATTATAGGAATGGAAAGTGAACAAAGTAGTCAACCAAAAGGAAGTAGAAGGGTTTGGAAACAATATGAAGAAGATGCATTGCTGTCCATACTTGAGGAGGCAATTGTTAAGAATTTGCGATGTGATAACGGTTGTTTCAAACCCGGAACAATGGCCCAATTTGAAACAGCTATTAATTTGAAATGTCCTAATGCCAATATAAAGCCAGTTCCACATATTGAGTCCAAAATGAGGAGGTGGAAAAAAGATTATGCAATAGTTTATGACATGGTTAATAAAACTGGTTTTGCATGGAATGATGTACGAAAGTGTATTGAGGTTGATAGCATTGAAGTATGGCAATCCTATGTGAAGGTCATTCTCCAACATAATATTAGAATTTAACTTTACATATTTGATTACTTAACATGTTCCTTTACATACAATTTATCAAGACAGGTTGAAGGGAACAAAATAAGATTATTTGTATTTTATGGATAGTGTGATTTGTTTTCGCATTGCAGGTCAACAAAGAAGCAGAGGGCTGGCTAGGAAAATCGTTTCCATTGTATGACAGATTAAATGTTATTTTTGGGAAAGACCGAGCAACTGGAGTAGGAGCTGCAACTCCTACTGAGATGATGAATGAGCCTGAGCACATTAATGAAGATGAAGATGAAGATGAGGTGGAGACTAGTTCTCCCTCTGTTGCTCGACGGTCTAGCAGTTCAAGTACCCGGAAAAGGAAGAGAGATGCTAATGATAATGATCTTGCTATGGCATTTAATGAAATGCTTTCTAAATAAGTTGATAAGTTGGGTTCAGTTTTACAAGCTGTTTTTGGGAAAGGAGTGGATCCAAAACATGAGATTGCTTCACAATTGTCAAAGATGGATTTGTCTATTGAGGATCAAATCAAGGCACTAAATATCATTTTCGAAAAGCCACAGAATGAGAGAACATTCTTGACTTTGGATGGTGCAATGAAAAAAGCCTTCGTACTCATGTTACTTGGACAAAGTAACCGCAATTGACATTTCAAACCAACAACAATATATTTTGTTAAAAGCAGCATGCATATATTTTGTTAAAAGCTGCAGCATGCATATATTTTGTTAAAAACAGCATGCATATGTATGGAATTTGTATATTTTATCAACTTGGATATGTGGTTAGATTATATAACTTATTGTAGTTGTATGTTGTGAACCTTCTTTTATATTATTGGAAAATA
The DNA here is from genome assembly GCA_024362995.1 of Heteromeles arbutifolia. Taxonomy (NCBI): domain Eukaryota; kingdom Viridiplantae; phylum Streptophyta; class Magnoliopsida; order Rosales; family Rosaceae; genus Heteromeles; species Heteromeles arbutifolia. The sequence goes on along the minus strand of JANCRC010000002.1, from coordinate 8,588,631 downwards.
TTTTGAATTTGATGTATGGAATTTACTATTTTTCTTTGTTATTTGAAAATTTGTGTGGTTTTCAATAGGTATAAATATGAGAAAAGTTCAACAAACAAACAAAGATTTGTCAAATTTTTTTTTCTCTTGTCCTATCCGGTTCAGTACCAAACATAGTATAAATAATACGGTCATTAATCCGATACTGCATCAAACGCCCAACTAATTTAGTCAGTACTATCCGGTGGCTATTTATCCTATCCGACAGAAATAGTCAGTATAGTCCGAGCTGCCAAACGAGGCCTAAGTTAGTTCCTCTGTAAAAAAAGTGAGTATTTAGAAAATATTGCGCCAAAAAAATGAGGTGGCAGAAAGTCCATTAAGAGTCTCACTTTTGAGAAAGTCTCCTAAGTATTTATCTTCCTATTATCCTATTAGCTGTTGATTGGTTATGAACACTCAAATTGACATTTAGGAAAAGGGTAAAATGCCATTTTCTAGAAAGTAAACACTCATAAATGTTTTATCTCCCTTTATCAAAATCCTTATAATTTAGCATTTTTACATGTGGAAAAACCCTGTAGTTTTAAGGGATCTTATTTTCACACACTTTTTTTACCCTCTTTATTTAAGATTGTGAGATTGGATAAATCAAACGAAGAACAACAGACAATATTAAACAGACGAAAAGATAGAAAGGTGTGTGTTTATAATTGCACTCAAAACATTTGCTTAGTTCTTAAAGTAGCTTTCAGTTTTCAAAATAACTGAAAGCTACTTTTAAGAATTTTTAAAATTTGCCTTTCAATTTTTGTATAAAGACAGTTACAAAACAGAAAAATTAAAAATTAAAAACGAAATAGTTATTAAATCGCTTCTTGGTGATGTTGCATGGTAAATCTGAATCTGACCCGACTCGTTGATTTCTCCTAATCTTGTTGAAGCCCAATTCGGCCCACTGACGACCCCCAGTAGTAGAGTGATAGAATTTGCCAATGCGTGTAAATTCTGATCACTAACAATTCAAATGCCAAGAAGCTCATGAAGGATTTCAACTGCCATTTAGAATGAAGGTGGTGATGGGTTTGCAAATTCCCCAAGTGGCGCCACCGCCACCACTCACTTCTTCCCCACCTCCTCCTCCTCCTCCTCATCTTCTTCTTCTTGTCGGGTCCAAGCCCTCCCACTCTGGCTCAACCAACGCCACTCACGGCCTCAGCTTGCTCTCCCCACCCGGCCACTCGTTCAAAAGAACCACACTCTCACTAGTCGGCAGGAAAGGTAGGAAATTGCAAGCTTCTTCATCATCTTCTTCAACTACCCAACAAGACCAGGATGACGAAGAAGAATACGAAGACGACGAAGAAGATGAAGAAGATGAATCGGACCCTGACCCGGAAGACCTCGAATACGTGGGCCAAATCAAAAGGGTATCTTGCTTTCTTCCATTCTTTGATGGGTTTCTTTTCATTTCAGTATTTCACACACTGTTATTGTTGGTTAGGTGTTGGAGCTTCTCCGAAAGAACAGAGACATGCTTTTCAGTGAGGTATAGTGTAATTCAGTCAACCCATTTCTCCGTTTGCTTTAAAGTTCAGAAGTTTGAGTCTTAATCGAGTTTGGGATGGTGTGCAATGTCATAGGTTAAGCTCACTGTTATGATTGATTGAGGACCTGCGAGAAGTTGAGCGAAGGAGACTCCTCGGCATTGAAGATCCTGATGCCCCTACTAGGTAGGAATTGGCTGATGTTCTTGAAGACGTAAGCCCTTCATTTTAATTCCCTTGCTACACTATGCTATTTTGGGCGAATTTTCGATAGCGTGATTCATGAAACAGCGAAATTAGCATGTATTTGCATTGTTTGGGTGGAATCATTTCATATCTTCACACAGTGAATTCATGAATGCAAAGTAGCTAGGAAGATCAATTGAGGGGTGTCTATTCATGTACTGAGTACTGACTTTCTGACACCAATTTGTGGGTTAGCTGCTTTATGGACTCAAAGAAATCCTGCACAATTGGAGGGCCTCAGAGCTATTCACTTATTATTTTCACCTGAACCATTATAATAAAGCCCTTTAATTGGTTTGACATGCACAAATTGCAATCTTTCAGCTAAGTAGTTCATAAGTATAATAGAACAACCTCTAGTAGATGCATTTCTTCCATCACTGTTAGATGTCAGCCATGAAAGTTTGCTGAAGACAACTGGATGGTGAAGCATCATTAACTAGATATGCATCTTCACTATGTCAAAAGCACGCATGTTGTAAGAGAAAATTATATATCCTCACTGGTTTACACAAGTCATGAAGTATATGATCCTTGATGCTTGAATGCACACCAAATACAAAGTGTTGGAACTTCGGAGTTTGATTATTCACATAGGTGACCCTCTCCTTTTGCTAGATAAAATGATTTGCGGAGTGACCCTATGGAAATTCCTATGATTGTTCACATAGGTGACACTTTGCAAATTTTCTTCTTCACTGGCTATGCTTCTTTACTATAATGAAGAAGGAAGGTTTCAAAAGTACAAAAATGATATGCAGAGTGCCCCTAATTTATACAAATTGTACGTTATGTCATTACAACTCTTTGCTTTGATATTTATACCCTTCTCAAATCATGAGAGTGGAAACTTGGTAATAGTTGGAAAAAGTAATTCTATTATTGTGACGCTAATTTGTGATTCTATGATTTAGGTGAATGAAGGAAAAATCCCAAAAAATCGACTTGCTCTTAAACTGCTGGCTGTGGAAATGAATCAATGGCCTAATCTAGAGGTATTATTGTAATTCAATATAAAATGATTGATTTTAGAGATGATTTTGATGTGTAAGTGGAAAAACAACGTGAAGCCTAGGATAAAACTGGATATCAATTAAATAGCTTGTAAATCTTAGACAGCGAATATATGAAATTTTCCTTAGATGAATCACCAATGCTTTTTCACCTTTATCTATGTTTCTAACTAACACTGGATATCAATTTGCTCATCTGTTCCTATGTTTGTTTATGGTACAGGTTCAGATTACACCAGCGAAGAAAAAGCCTGGTAAGTCCCTGTATGCAAGAGTGACCGACACTGGTATTGATCTTCAAGAGGCTGCTAAGAGACTGAAGATTGATTGGGATACAGCTGCTGAGATTGATGATGGTGATCTTAAAGATGAAAATGAAGTGCCGTCAGTTTTGGTTTGTTACCTTGGCTTTGTTGTGATGAAATGATCTTACCAAGTTCTTGCAATTGTCATTTATGCGCTGCTAATTATGTTATGATTTTACACTAAATGCAATTTCTCTAGTTTTTCATTCCTTTCAACAAAAAAGTCAGAAGGAAAAGTTTATCACCGTTGCGATAAGTAAATAATGTTTGTAATTGCAAACTATCATTTAGTACTAAAATACTCCGAAAGCCTTAATCAATACAAAGGCAGAAAACAGCTCATAGTTAATTGTTTATCTGCCTTCTGCAAAATGAATGCTTGATTGACATGCATATATATATATAACCTTGTCAAAGTACTCATGAATTACGAGTTGCGAATAGTTTTCTGGTTTAACTAATCCTCGGGTTCCTAATACGCAGTTTCTTATCTCGCAGGGCTATGGAGCACTGTACTTAGTCACGGCTTTCCCCGTCATTATTGGTGTATCAGTGGTATTAATTTTGTTTTACAATTCACTCCAGTAGAAATCTTGTCTCGCTGTCATATTTCACTGTAAAAATATCTTTCCTTGCCATATACCGAATACCGTTTTGATCTTCACATGAGTTTTGTACATCTAAATGCTAATTAGAAATATCAAGTATGAATCTTGTATTTGGTGTTATGCAAGCACATCAGATCTTGTAGTTTATTTTATTTAATTCTAGTTAATAACTTAAACCTGTTACAAGTCAACCGTCTTTCATGAAGATTTACATTATTAAAACCGAATTATCGTATGGATTAGCAGCTTAAACTATTCTAAATACAGTATTAAATTTTGCTGACCCTTGTTTGTATGGAGCAATTCGACATGGATATCACTACTAGGGTTGGGTTAGTGGAGAATATGCTGATCACGTTTAAGTTCATATAAGTCTTATTTTCCCTCCTTTTTAAGTAGTCCAAATCCCAGACTTGTTCCTCAGGATTTCTGCTTTTCTCTACCATGGATTATCCGTTTTCGGGCGAAATAAGTGACTACTTTACTCTTGGAGATCTAGAAAAGCAGATTTCTGTAGATCCAATATCACTGAAAGAATCATCATACAGAGAAGTGAGAACTGAACCGGTGGTGGAGGTGCCGGTTGTTGCTGCTCCAAAGCCGAATGCACTTGACCAACGACCGCCCCTGCTGCCGCCTGCAAACCCCAAGTTCTTAAGCTTCAGTCTTCCAAACTCAGCAACCTCATCGCCGCGAGTGAAGAAGAAATGGAAAGACGAAAGCCAGGCATCTCCTCGGCAGCAACTGGAGAATCTGAGCCACCTGCAACAAGAAATTGAGTTCCGGCGGAGCAAGTCATGTGGTCAAGGGAGGAGATTTGCCCCGTCAGTTGACTTTGATCTCTGGCTGATCAAACCAAATGCCGCCGAAATAGTCTCCAGGCACTACAACAACCTCTCCAGGGCCGAGTCCAACAGAGTTGCTCATAAAAATAACAAGAACAGGGACTCACACGACGATGGGTTCACGTGTGGGGCCCTGTGCTTGTCCATCCCTGGCTTTGGCAAGGCAAAGCCAGTGAGAGCAAGAAAGGTAGAGCCTGATGAACTGGGAAATGTCATATCCAGGACAGTTTCCTTGGAAAAGTTTGAATGTGGCTCTTGGGCTTCAGCTATGATAAATGAGCAGGAAGATGACAACACCAGTCGCTACTTTGATCTGCCATTGGAGCTGATACGAAGCAGCGTCAACGAGGCAGATTCGCCAATTTCAGCATCTTTTGTGTTTGACACGGATCGAAAGGGTGCCCTGAAGAATGGATCAACAAGAGCACAAGGCCGGAAATCACACGAATCATCGCGCAACGTTCGGTTTTCTACATCATCAGATGCTGCATCACCAACTGCTTGCGTCACGCCTCGCTTGCGCAAAGCTAGGGATGATTTCAAAGCTTTCTTAGAAGCACAGAGTACATAACTTACTCTGCTTTTTGGTATAATGACTGTATTGGCCATGTTATAAAATAATGCGAGTAGATTGTAGCTATAGTCCTTCAACTAATACCTGACTATCACTTATGTCCATGAATTAAGCAATTCTATAGTCCTTCAACATTTAACCGTGTATCACGTTGGTTCATATGTCAAAGTCCGTTCGTTTTTCTATCTAAATTTAGGGGCCTTGTTCTTGTTCCTGTCGTCATAACACGTAGCTATAGTTCTTGAACTATTCGGAGTGAGTAGGCCTTTTTTCTCTTAAAAATGGTAGAAAACTAACGTGTTTTGAACTTTTGATGGTATGATACAAAAACCGGCTAATAGTTCAAGGACTATAGCTACAATTTACTCGAAACAATGCAAACACGGAAGCCGGCTAATTTGTTAAGGTAGTTATGTGACAAATGCTACATTGTGCAGGTTGGAATGGCATTGGGCCAATAACCGGACTCGGGCTGGGTTTGGAAGTGGGTTTGGTTGGTTCTATACTTCCATTTGGAAGCTTAGGGCTACTGCCGTTCTCTTAGTCTACTAAACCCAAAAGATAATGTCCAATTTCCCAAAGGTTTGGACCAGCAGACAAAAAGTGTGCCCCCCATGCTACTCAAGGCCTTTGCTTGAGCCCTAGGCAACTGGACTCGACAAGGTTGCCCCGACCTGTTGGCAATTTTTGACATCGTGTCGTATTCAGGTTAACTCAGTTTGAGTTCATATCAAGTCTAATTCGAGCTATTTAGTAAGAGGATGGTACATTTTTGCCTATTTTCTTAGTGGTGTTGGGTAGTTTTTATTTATGATTGTTGTGGTTATATCCTGTGTCATGTAAGTTGGGAAAAAAGTTGAGAAGAAAAGTTGGGATAAGCAGCATTTTCCGTTTTACATAGATTTTGTAGAGTGACTTGATTCTAACCTACTCCAAAACAAATATCTAATAGAATAAAATAGATAAATAAAAAAAAATCAGAAATTGAACCCTAATAACAAAAAAAATATCTTCTTTGTTGATCATGAGGTCTGCAATGTTCAAATAATCAGAATTTTAACCCAAATAAGTGCAAAGCTTGATGCTCCTATTGCCACAGTAAGGTCGCTAGAAACATCGGAGATTTGATGCGTAATAGAAAAAAAATTGTTGAAAAATGGAAACGAAGCGAGGCAAGAAAATCAATATCTAAATTACAATTTAGAACCAAAAGCATACATTCTTAGGTACCAACATATCAAAAACCTTGTAGGAACACAACACATACTTTTGACTTACAATCAAAACATATGGAAAGCGTATTGGGATAGATGGTTTTTTTTTTTTATTTGAAAAACTAGAAGGGTAGAAAAATCATCAAATACATGAATTGACAAAACTAAAAAAATTTCCAAAACCTAATTTAACCACCCTACGAATATGATTATTAGGGTTTTGTTTTGCTTATGTAATGGAGGTTCAAGCATGGAAGTTGCAGACCTGGGGATCGGAGATAGAGGTTGCAGACCTCCTTTCTTATTTTCACGATTAGGTTTCTTCCTTTTTTTTAATTGTGTTCCAGGTTTTATGTTTTTTCAATTTTATTTTTACTTTAATATTAGTTAAAATTAACATAAGCATTCATGTCATTTAATGAATAAATAAGAACTCTTAGATGTTATAAAATTTAAAGGCTACAAAGAAGTGTAAAAATGTTTGTAAAAATATTTGTCCCTTGATCCTATCTCTGTTTATATATATAAATAGGGTGCAGCAAGGCTGAAAAGCACCGACAAAAAAAAGAAGAAGATCATAGCAGAGAAAAAGAGGGATTAGTTCTAGGGTTTGCAAAAATACTGTGTATTCTATTATTAATCAAAGAAGCCACGATTTCTCTACCTAGAGAAATCATAATTGGACGTATGCAAAACTTCTGCCGAACTAGTATAAGTCTTGTTTGTTTTTAGTTATTCTCTAATTTAATAAGTTTAATCTATTGCGAGATACATAAACAGAAAAATCCGTAAGTGCTGTATTTGCAGGAATGTCTCAATCACTTCTCTTACCTATGAAAAAACACTCATCACGTCGCCAGAATCCCCCTTATACATACATATCCCATTACATACTCCCGTCTATTGTTTTAATTTTCGTTTTATTATCATTCACCCGTTAAACACGTTGCTCCAAGAACTAAATTGAAAGTGAAATTATTGGCTTCTTGTACTGATTCAATGAAACAATTCGAAAGTTACATCAATCTGCGTCAAGTCAATGGTAATGTAAACATCTCATGCACATATATGGAAACAAATGAGAGACCTACCTTCCTCCCAACCTTCTAAATAAAAGAAAATCCTGTACTTTGGTAAATTTCGTTTTCACATACCAATGCTGCTGCATGCTTCTAAGAAAATTCCTAGACTTGGTAAAATAACAGTCCATGTTCAACTTCTTCTTCCCTTCTTATACCTAAAAAACAATTTACATGACACATGCACACTGTTACCACACCGTTCTAAAACAATCCTATGACGCTACTGTTATATTCTTTTTACATAACATTTTAGCGACTTAACTAGCACAATTTTTGTACAGAAACCGCGAAAAATGTGCACACAAAATGTAAGTTTTTTCATGTTAGCGTGGCTGCATGGGTTTACAGTTGAAGCCTGACAGGCCAACACAAGTGGAAAACCGGACATGGGTTTGCTACGTACACCATTTCAATTCCACGTGTTCATGTGATGCGTGCCCCCCACCACCATCACCACCACCATTTTCAACCTTTTTTTATATGTAATATGGCTGTATAGTCTCAAGCGGTACCAGAAATTCGTTATATCTGGCACATACCCAAAACGGATCTGAAATTCATGATATTGCTCAGAAGGTTCTTACCACAAAAATTAATGAGTATTAGGGGCGCTTGGTGGTGGATTAGGGACGGAAATATATATAATATATATGGATTTGCCTTTACTAAATAACATTACTTTTATCAATAGTTACAAAAACCCGATATGTTATCATATGAAGACGCATCGTACTGTACATAAATATTGTTTGAATTGTTGGATCAAACGACTTTTCATACGACATGTAGTAGTAGATGATTTCATGAACAAAAACCTTGGTGAATGGTGGTGAAGGTTTTCGTGATTTAATTAACATTACAAGATACTATGATTACCTAACTCACAAGTCACTACATGTAATTATTGTTGTTGTTTCTTGATTAAGAAGAATCCGTTATTAATAATTGGATTAATAGTGGTTAATAATACATCATGGAATTTGAAAGGGAAGCATGCAGAGGCAGTGCCAGCTGCTATGCAATACAAACAAGCATCCACCGTTGCTTCCTCATGGGCCTCATGTTTGTAAATTGCATGGCGAGGGACAGGTCACAGACACTCTCTCAAATAATTGAACAAAAACAAAAATTGTCCATAAAATACTCATATATTCTATATTATAACCAAAAATAATAAATAAGAACCCAAAATTAATATATATATTGAAGGCAAACTCGCCCTCTAACACTAACTATGAGTTTGCTTGAAAATACTTTTAAAATGACTGAAAACGTTTTTGATTTGTTAAAATTGTAGTTTCATAGAAAAAATGTGTTAGAACCTCCACCGCCAGTTTCTTGTTACATCTTTTTATATTTATATAACAAGATTCTTGTCACAGTCATGATTCACTAATAGTATTGTTAGTATTTGACAACTATTATATTTCTTAAACAAAACAATCACACCCAAATCATCATATGAGGAGAGGCAAGGTGCTTTAAGCTCAGGTCATGTGGTTAAAATATTTACTCTTGTATCCGACGTTATATCTTGTGCTCGACATCATTATTCTTTGTTTGACTAAACAATAAAATCTTGTTTACCTTATAAAACACATAGCATATAAGGAGGAGAGTAATTTACATATAACAGATTCGCATGCGGCGTTGCGATCTAGTAATACAAAACTACGTGTTGAGAAACCCTACATATTTCATTGTTTTATTATAATAGAATGTCGTAATAACAGTGAACGCGTTTCATGTACATCATTCTCCATAAAACGGAAATTAAGTATAAAAAGGAATGTAATTAAGAACGAGGAGGCTTAGCAGCGAGACTAAGTATGATTAAAAAACTGGACCATAGAATAATGTAGAAACATTAAGAGCATCATTAATTAAGGTTGCATGGTTGTATACTTTGAAAAAGGGGGGTTGAGGGGGTTGGGTTTTCAACTGTCATCGGCGTTACTCTTGGAGCTGCTGAATTGAGTGGGGCAGAAGCAGCCCCTTATGAGTCATAATTATCTACACAAATACCAGCAACGAACTCATTTGTCTCATAAAGGACATTCTTCCTCCACCACATATATATATCGACAGACTATATAGTATAAAGCATGTATATTAAATACTGCGTTACGGATCGCATTTAATTTAAAATTACCAAAAGCATGCAAGCATTTGGGCCACTGGGACCCCCTACCCCACCCATCCCAATAATTCTTTTAGTTTGCCAAAAAAACCCTTCAAATCTGGCACTTTCTCATACATTCTTAGACTCGTATGGACATGAATATTTTTGCTTACCATTTTATGATAGTAATGTTCATTATTCTATTTATTATTATTGAATGAGTTAAAAATTCGAGATTATATTATATACCACGTTACTAGTCACATTTAATTAAAAACTCACAAAGGCATGCAAGCACTTGAACCACTAGACACTGTACCCAACGAGAAAATTTTCAGTGTATCAAGAACACGACATAGTATACCAAGTATCATAATACAAGTGATTGGAAATTTTTTTTTTAAAGTATCCGATCACTTGTATTATAACACTTAATGTACTAGACCAGGTTCTGACACACTGACAAACCTCTCTTACGGTCTTACCCCACAGTCTCTACCCCAATAATTTTTTTAGTTTGCAAAAAAATCCTTTAAATCTGGCACTTTCTCATATATTCTTGGACTCGTATGGACAAGCCTACTCAGTTAAAGTGGCATTGATTAATTAGTTATTCTTTGTTTAAATTACAAGGACGGACGGAGGATGGAGGGGTATTCAATTGGGAACCCAGATCCTGAGCCTAAAGATTAAATGATTCGGACCGTTGAAATTTGATCCAACGGTTACAAACAGGGGGTTCTTCTAAAAGTTATAATAATTGTAGTCGGTGAATCAAATTTCAACAGCCTGAATCATTTAATCATTAGGTGCAGGATCATTAGATCCTAAGAGCATGCGGGTTATTCAATTGGCACTCTATGTTGCCTCCACGAGTCATAGTTGGCTATTTTTGTGTTTATTTTTTGTCAATCCAATCGACTGGTTGGACCGTTCTCAAGTCCTCTTCTTTGAACTATTCCTTCTACCATTGTCTTTGTTATTTGTTACTCGGGAAATGTTAGCTACCTTCCTCTTTTATTTTTTGGCTTTTTTTGTTATCATATTGTAACATATTTTGATAATTCGACCCATTTTTTTTATCATCAAATTATATTGCACGACGAGAATGAAATCGGAAAAAATAGAAAGGGAAGACGGCTAGCATTCTTGTTATTAACCTCACTATGAAAAGTAGTCCAGCCTTAGTCTTACCTAATAATTTATGAGCTTGATTGTCGTATATAGAAACCAGGTTGCCTGACTTTGATTCATATGTTTTGTTCACAATGTAGTGAACGAGGAAAATATCCAATAACTTTACAAGAATTAAACGAGGAGCCGTATAAGGTGAATATCTCATGTACAGTTCTATAGAGTGGCAATACGGATGACTTATCTGTCAACTTTTCACTATCACCCCCAAAAAACCAAGTGAAAAATTGGGTTGCTCCCTCAGCAAAACTAGGACAAAGTTGAGCCAAAAGATTTCGATTCAAGATAAATTCATGAGGGAAGAGAATCTCTTTAGGATCTACGCCAGCGTTTATTTTTAAGAATCAAACTCATGAGACTATATTTCATCCAACAATGAAACTCGCTCCTATTAAACTCTGATTTTTCAACTCGCACTATGATTACGATTCTATTTTATAAGATTCCAACTCACTAAACATTGTTGTACAAGCAAAACTAACATAATGAAAAGTCTAAAGTAGCATAGAGTCATAGATTCATTAGGAGTCCTCCAGAGAAAGGACACTCCTTCACCGAACCATTGATTCATTCTCTCCTTTCGCACTTCTTTCCTTTCGTTGTCCGTTTCTTAGTTAAAGGTAGAGACATACATGAGCCGCTCCCCACCACCTCCTTCTGAGGTCGTCATTTTATATAAAGCTAGCCCTTTGTGATGTCTTGAATCATTCCAAAACTCGTACATGGTGTACATGTTTATCATCAAAAACACATATGCACTCTTTTCTCGTCACCAAAGCAATCATAATTCTTGTCTTGGCAGGACAGGTCCATATACATAATCCATCTTCTAGATTCGTCTTTGGTAGACTTCATTAACAACGTGTTAAAATTTCAGAGACGGGCCAAATAGTCACACTAATATTGTCTTCAACTTAACCACTTGCTAACCTAGTAGGAGTCAAATTTTATCCTTAAAAACCTTGATGTAATTAGAAATGAAACCATGTAATATTGTCTCAGTTGGCAAAGAGTCTTTGATTTGATTCTTTCGCCGAAAGATGTCACTTCATCAGCTTTCTCGGTAGAGTGGAGTGTTCTATGGTTAGATATTCCCAAATTACATTTAGAGCTCGATATTCATACGGCCAAACCACTTTTACGATAAAGACACTCATTTCCCTTGGGAATCTTTGCACATATAGTTTGATACCTATTCCGCAAACCTATATTTTTACAAATATAGTTGAGGTTGTTGAACCCGGCACATATGTCCAAGAACTTCACAATGATTTGCATAACCTTGTCTTTAGGTTATAGAACCCAAAGTTATGAGTGTTCCTTCATCGGCCGAAGTCTCTCAATTTAGGAGTCAGCAACGCATTTCACCACATCTACCATATTTCAAGACATTCGCCCGGCCGAATTCCGTAACAAATTGACACACCCGCATCAGCAAAGTCACTGAAGGATGTAGTTCACTTTTAGTTATTTCATCTTGCACGTCACATAAGCCGTATAGTTTCTAGGACAACACTAACACAAAGTTATTATAATTTTTTGAAAGCTACAGAAATTACGTGGCAAACAAATCACAATTTTACATCGGTATCCAAACTTCCGAGCATAGATAAATAAATATTTGCATGTAAAAAGTCGGATTACGTTTAAAAGATGAATCTACCTTATCTTGGACCATGCAATATTGTACAATATGATGCTTTTTAAACATCGGATGCCTCATAAAATGTAATGCTTGGAAATGTAAAAAGCTAACCATGTTTAATTATTCTGTTAATCTTGTTTTAATCCGTGGATTTATATTCATCTATCTGGTCAAGAGAGACAGATATTAAAAGTGAGGGGTAGCAAATAAAGCAAAGCAAGGAAAGGACCCTTAAAAAAGCAAATTTGCCACCAAAGCCAACCTCCAATCAATGGTTGCCGTGCCCTGTGGTCCCTTCCTCCTTGCCGACAGTGCATCCCAAACAATTTGATTATTTACTAATTTAATTAATATAAATAAATAAAAAGAATTAGAATATCAAAAATTAAGAGAATTAAATACTAAAAAGAATATAACATAATCTAATATATTCAAATTTTCTCGTTCTACCTTCTTAATTTCCCTTCACATCTTGAAATATTGCTTCTTGATTGGGAACCGTTTACGTTGAAAATCTCCTTTTACAGATCATTCATACAAAAAATAACTAAATCCGAAATAGTTTATTCATCTAATTGGTATCGAATAAATAAACGAATCATGTTTCTCATTTAAACACTAAAATTTTGACAACATTAATCGAACGATTAAATGACTTACGATTATGTTGATTTTTTTTGCGGAGTTGACATTTAAATGTGATCTAAAAAATGAACAGTTCCGGTCATTAAACAATATTATAAAATGAGTAAAAGAGCCGAGAAGGTGAAGCATGAAGGGTCAAGTGAGAATGTGCTATTATTCCCATCTATTTATACTCCAAACCATGTGACATGTCTGAAAACTATTATATACCTTTTTACTAAAAACTATTATACAAGGAAGAACCCTCAACCCTCCAAAGAATTTTCTGTTCTACCACTGCAATTAAATTAAACATTAACATAAAAAAAAAACCAATAAGAAAATATAAAAAAATATAAAAAAATAAAGACAAAAGGGATAAAAAAAAAAGTGGGAAAATGGTGTGCCCCTTATTGCCTGGTGTTTTGTAACCTGGATCCAATCATCCTGAGCTCAAACTTCTTCACAGAGCCAGCGACACTTCTCAAGGTTGTGTCCACAGCGTAAGGTACTTTGTCAACATAGATCTCGGTCGCGTTGATCAGCCGTCTGCAGGGCTCCCCCCGAGTGGCAATGGTTCCGTGGTAGTGGAAGTACTGGATCCTGCTCTCCGTCTTGTGCGTTGTTTTTCCCGCTACATTCTGGGACATGTGCACGCCCGTGGCGTACACATTGCGCGGTTGCACCGCGTATTTCCGGTCCCTTCGTATCCCTCTCTTCACATCTTTGTACACAAGTTTCTCAAACCCCCATTTCCTGCAGCATCACGACATGTTCGGATCAGCATGTGAACACAGAATATAGGTTTATTAAAAAAAATGGGTAAAATTTACCCGTTATTATTTCTGTTGTGGGTTAAAACTTAAATTCCCTTATTTCTTTAGTACCAACAAAACTGTCTTAATCTCTTAAGACTTTAATTAATTTAATTTTTCAATGGTCAACATCAGTCTTAATCTTTACTTAAATCTCTCAAGACTTCTTTGTTTCAACTGATTCATTTCTTCACTAACCATTCTTTCATTTCCATAACCAACATCATTTGATCATCAAAATTTTCCACTTCATTATCTTAAGATTAACTTATTAACTAATATATAATTAATTTCCGAAAGTTCGATACCATATTATTATGGCTTGCTCATTCTATGTATTAGCCTAAAATCATGACCCGTTAGCGTAAACATATTGTTATGTTCAAACATTGGACCAATAATTTTTCGTGACCAGAATTAACATATAATTTTGATAATTGGGACCATGTCACATGCATCCCCTAGAAGAAAAGAGCATCAATAATTGAAGAAAATATGCTTCACCTTCACAACACAAAAGCCAGAGTATCAGAAAGATGGGTCAAAATGTTATTAAAAGAAATAATTGGGGTCCTCCTCATGAATAAAAAAACAATCACTTTAGAACAAAGTTCAAAGCCCCAACCTCCACCACTACGCACCAGCCCTAGTAAAAATGAATGAGGAGGAGGACTAGGAGGACCCTTTGGCAAAAGCCGAGGAATGTGCCAAAAAACATTTCACGCGCACAGACAAGTTGATCAAAAATTACATTTTTTCAACATCAAAGTGTAAAAAGTTGCAACACAGTCCACCCACCACAGGAAACAATCACCCAAATGTAATTCACAGAAACCCCATAATTATGCTTGCATTGCAATTTACAGCAAAGGTGACAAACATCTCATGCAATGCAACTATGTCAGAATCCAATTCCCAATCACCAATTGAAATCCAGAAACAAGAACCACAGACAAATCTCACGTTACATAATATGATCTAAAGATTTTAATTCGCATTCTCGTAGTTTAGATTAGATTAATTAGAATATCGCTCGAATCTAAAAAATGCAGCAAACCCAATTCGGAAAATGTAAAAAAACAGAGAAACTTAAGAGCAAAAGATGGTGAGATGGGTACCTGTAAGTTTTGTGATAATCTTCAAGGAGGCAGAGCTTGCTGCTCATGGGCATCTGCTCAATGGTGAACTGCGTGTAATCCGACAGCGAATCGAGCACCGACTTTAGATTGCTCTTGGGAGGCATGTAAATGTACTCATCCACATCAAAGAAGAACATCCACTTCGCCATGAATTTATACCGGAACAAGCAATCATTCACCACCATGAACTGGTTGTGATAGTACCCATCGAACCTCTCCTGGTCCCTGATATCCTGCAGCGTCACGTATCCGAGCTCCATCCATGGTTTCAGCACCTCCAGCACCTCCTCATGGATCCCACCGGCGTCGTGGATGACGAAGTGGGATCTGGGCCCGAAGAGCCGGACGTGGTAAGCAATCCACTCCCTCACTCTCTGGGGACTCAGATTTCCGTACAACGAAGAGCCACAGTATAAATAGTCGTACTTAGGCCGGGCGGTGAAGATTCCGGGGTTTAAAGTGTTGGGTTCTTCGGTTAAGGCCTGGATTGTGTCGGTGGTGTTGAACTTCCGGTCGCCGCCGCCTTCGGTGGTGGCTAATAGGAGGAGCTTACCGCCGGAGTTGTCGGCATTGATGGGCTGGGAGAATGTGCAGTTCACGACCACGACTGTGTAGACTCGGCCGTAGCCCCAATCCGGGAGGACTTTGTACGCGATTGAGGAAATGGGTCGGGTCGAATTGAGATTCGGGACCCACTGGCACTCGTATTTGGGGTTGGAGTAGACGTGGAGAGGCTTCGAGGCCAGGCCCACAATGGCGAAGGTGTTCATGCCGCCTCTGTAAGCTCCCATGGTGATGAAGCTGTAGGCGGCGGAGCCGTACGGGTTGAACGCACGCTTGAGGACGCCATTTTCCAGCACCTTGTCGAGCTCAACAGATGGCGGCGGTGGCGGATTCGGTGGCGGCGGGGAAGATGGTGTTGATGACGGTGCTGGCGAAGAGAGTAGTGCTGCAGCTGCGGCGGTGGCGGTGGCTATATCTGACTGGCCCGGTGCTTGGGCGAGGGCCTGGACTTGGGCGGGAGTGCTGACTCTGGAGATGCAGAAGCGGAGATCGGAGGTGGAGATGGTGAAGCGGGAAGGGATGAATTGGAGAAGAGTAGCTAATGTGCAGAGGATTAACAGAGCCATCAGCAGTAGCTTCAGCTCCGCCGCGTAGTTCCAGACGACTCCGACGAACAGCTTCTTCTCCTTGTCAGCCTTCTCCTTCGCCATTGATGCGTGTAGAGCTTTCGTTTCTACTGAACCAGAAAGAGAGAGGAAGAAGATAAAAGTTCTCTCTCTGTCTCTCAGTGTCGTTTGCAATTCCCTTGTTTTTGGGGTTTATATGTGCGAGTGCGTGTGTGTTTTTTCCAGCTGTGATTTTATGAATTTTGGTAATAATGTTTTTATTTTAGGGATTAATTGTTTGGAGAGGGAAGGAAATAAGGAAAGAAGGGTTTGGGATTTCTGCGGGTTCGGTGAAATTTTATTTGCTTTTTAGGAAATTGGAGATTGCAACGGCTCTCTAGACCTCCAAATAATGCAGCAGTAAAATAAGACATAGTAAAGAAATGTCAAGTGAAAACCCAGTCAATCGCAACTTGCCCTACGAGGAATGTTGTCCTTACACAACACGACGTAAGTTTGAACTCTTTTGGCCATTAAAATTATTATAATTAACCTATTGCCACTTAATCTTGAGAGTAATTGCTTTTAAAATGATTGAAAATACTTTTAGATCAATCTCCTGTAAAAATGCAAGTGAACACTGGAAAATTACTTCAAGTGTGTCTTTGGAACCCAAAAAATAATTAACCAAAAGCGCTTTCAGTAATTTTAAAAGCAGTTCCAAACGAGCTCTATATTATTTAAATACCAAACTTATTAATCAACTAGGAAAGAATAACCAAGTGCTTGTGGAATGGAAAACCAAATTATCCAACCCTAAAGCTTCCTAAAAAAGTAATTAGAAACCTCAAAATCTATCCTTTGCTCTTTTGGGTTGTATGTTTGTCCGAAATCAAGCATTAGGTTGAATATCTAAAACGAACTCGTTGCCCTTACTTGAGCTCTTATTAATTGTTGAACTCGGGGTGTAATTTACTAAATTTCGTAATAAAAATTGTCTTAATTGTCGCCCTAATCAACTCTAATGATGGTTTATAAGTTGCTTTTACTTGAGCATCTAAACTCCCTAGTCGGTCTCCATTTTTAAAAGAATGATTGCTGTTTTCGGAACCATAGTGGAGTGATTATTGCTATTTTTTTCCTAGAGAAAAAAATTACACAAAAGAATAGCCAAATTAATATGGGTAATGCGAGAAAGATCAAATTTCTAAACTAAATGATTGAATTATTACTTAACTGCTGATTAACATGCTTATTTTTTTATTGGTGACATTTCATTGGGTTTAAAAAAACTGCATATATATACGACTCTTTAGGTGTGTATCAGATTTTAATAACAAAGAATAAATATGTGCACGTAATTTACCCGCAAATTGTATTAGCCGAATTAGAGTTTACAGCTTGTTATATACTCTCTTTTTTACAACCTTGCGAGTTATTTCAAAGATTTTCTTCTAATAACAAATGAGATTTTTCATCAATGGTTGTCTAGTCGGTATGAAGACGAGGAGGAAAATGGGAAAATAAGGAGATGGGTGGGGTGTGGATTATGGAGGCTTTGGAAATGTAGGAATAGCGTGGTCTTTGACAAGGTAGTCGTAGAACCCATAGAACCCATTGATGCCGTGAAACTGTGCAAAAACACTGGGGGTGAGCTGGAAGATATAGGGTTTATAGAAACGAGACGGGGGGATTTTGGTGCGTGGCACGAGAGAGAGTTTTCTGCACCTAAAAATCAATGTGGCCTCTTTGTGCCTTTGATTTTATTGAGCATGTCTTAGGACTCGGGACTTGAAGCTTGATTTGATTGGATGTGACTATTGACATGCTCAATAAAATCAAAAGCACAGAGATGCCACATGAGTTTTTGAATGCAGAAGATTTGGACTCCGGTGGCACGGGATTTTGTAGGAATTTTCAATGGGGGAGGCGGAAGCAATACGGGCATCATTGGTGGCCTGCGTGGCTAAAGGATTTGATGTCATACAGGTGGAAACGGATTCTAATGAGCTTGGGGGTATGATTAATGGAATCACTCAACCAAATGCTAATCTTGAAGGTCTCCTCTTTGATATAAAGTGTGTGGAATTGCAATTAAGGTTAGTAAAGTTCATTTTGGCTCCTCGAGGTTGTAATAGGGCAGCGCATTTAGTGGCTTCTTTTGTATCATGTATGAGTAGTTTTAATTCATGGTACACTATTGAGTCAGAGTGATTCTTTTACACTTTGGCTACTAAAGTAAGCATTTCTATTCGAGTTTAATAATATTTTCCTTTTCGACAAAAAAAAAAGTCATGCAGTTTTTTTGTTTTTACTCTGACATAAATTGAGGATTAATCATTTATTCAAACATAATTATAAATGCATGTTAAATTCCCAAAAAAAACCTAATCATTATTTAAACCTAATGGGTGGGGAATTTAAACCTAATCATTTATTTAAATTGATGATTACCGAAAAAAAAAACCTAATGATAAGTGCATGTTAAATTCCCCTTAGCTTTATTTTGCATAAAACACTTTATAAAGTTTTGACTTTTGAGTATTGAAAACACATTATGAACTATTTTTTGAGTTGTTAATATATTTATGGTCTATTTATTTATTTATAAGATTGGGTTTTTGATTTTTAGTTTACGTTCTCAATCTTCGTGATAGGAGAAAAACAAATAGCAAAATAAGGGATAAAGAAAAGTGAATGATTAATAATGGAAGAGATGTGAAAGAAATTCATAAGGAAAAACACACACATTAAAAGCGACAAACAAAAGATCAAAAC
Organism: Heteromeles arbutifolia; assembly: GCA_024362995.1. Classification (NCBI taxonomy): domain Eukaryota; kingdom Viridiplantae; phylum Streptophyta; class Magnoliopsida; order Rosales; family Rosaceae; genus Heteromeles; species Heteromeles arbutifolia. Next base: position 8,569,792 of record JANCRC010000002.1, on the reverse strand, counting down.
ATATTTTGAGTTGTTTTTCACGAAATTTTGTTTTATTCATTCTTCGTTTATTTCCTATCACCATTATTCATCCTCTTTCCTATATATTTTCTGACATATCAAACCCAAAAAATGAAATTAAAAAAAAACAAAAAAACAAAATGGCAATCAACGGATCCTTAATAACATACGTTTGTTGAACATATCCCACATTAAAAAACTTAATGAAGTTAAATGATTTATGCATTGAATAGTTTTAGTCTTAATTATACAGTGATAAACCCTCACATAACGTGATAAAACCTCATACCTATTAGATTGTGTTTGTAATTGAGTTGAGATTGAGAATAATATTGATGTGATTAGTAGTGAGTTGTTGTACAGACGCTGAAACTTTCACACGACATCATGTAAGTCAATAAGTGCCATTTGTACTAAATTATGAGTATGATTAATGGGGAAGTAATCACCGGACTGACTCTGTAGTTTGACATGTTTAATCGCCATGAAAATTGTCTAAGAAATATGGTGGAGGTTCATCACCTCGGTAAATACGAGTTAGGGGCGTCGGTGGCAGGAGGATTGAGAGGGATGGTAAGGATGTGACACGTGTAGGATTCCCCAAATTTTAAATCAGTATGTCGACGCTGTCAGAAAGCCACCTATGATTGTGGGCTGTCTTTCCTAAAACGACATCGGATCGTAGGACCAGAGAGATTGTGGGCCGTCTTTCCTATGATTATGATGAGAAATTTTATTTTTTAAGTTATTAACTTTTTAGCACACATCTTACTATTTGTATAATGATACATGATGTATCATCCCGTATATCAATTACATTGAAAAATCTCTCGTAGGACCACGCTGGTTTTTCCTACTACAACATTTTATTGTTATCAATTATTGTTTTGTGGCATAAACTCCCATGCGGAACGAGATTTGACAGACAAGTTTCCTTCGGTGATCAACTACTGTTTTACCAACAGAATCCTCTCCGAATTTCTATGGTGAGGAATTTGGGAATCTGTGAATTATGTCAATTCATCTTACATCGTGTGATCAATTTTTGTTTAATTTTAAATAAAAATATTTAAAATGATTTATGATCGTACGATGTACGATGAAAGGACACGATTCATAGATCCCTCAGATCCACACAAAGAGGATACGGCGAGGATCGGGATTCAGTGTTTTATTTGTTTATTTATTTAAGAATGTGTTATCCACACACTCGGTGACCAACGAGTAAGGTAATAATCCAATTATTAACAACCACATCGTTTGTCTTATAAATTTTTGTTTAGAAATTTAGTTTACCTAACATTACCAGTAAGTTTATGAAGGAAGTAGAGTGAAAGCAAGTGATATGTTTTAGACTAAAAGTTGCATTTTGTAGAATAAATTAACCGGATGAGGATCCTCTCTAAATCCTCTTTGTGAGGATTCTATGTATCATCATATCTTACCTGTTTATCGTACATTGTGCGGTCAGTTTTCATTAAATACTATTTGTGTTTAACTTTAATAAAAAAATCAAAATGATTTCTGACGGTATGATGTACGATGAACGACTATAATGTAAAGATCCTTAAGATTCTCGCAATTTGAATCCAAATCTAAATTAACCACCTCAACCGCGATAACATAAGAAAGTCAAAAATAAAATATATTTTGGCACCGTCGTTGTCGTGAACAGTAAACCAAATAATGTAAACAAGAACATGCAGCTCAACATAATACACGTAAACCATTGCCACAGTTTACAGGTTATGAATTCTTCTTTTCACATTACTATTTTTATAACTATTATTTAAATATAAAGGGAATGTCGTATTTGGGGAGATGTATACGTGGAAGAATTAGTATTTAATTTAATTGTTTTGATTTAGAAGTTAGAAGATGAAGGGATCGTTGATGTTACATAGTATTTGAGGCTGTCACTCTGTTGCTTTCCCGGAATCCTGGCTGCTAACACGAGTGGAGAGACTTCCATTCCATGTGATATCAATTAATTTTTCTCCACAATTCACGACTTGCCATTGCCACTAATACACATTATCACATTAATTAATAGATTTGCTTAAGGTCCTAATGTGAACTCATTCCAACTAATTAACCAATTGTTTTTTTAATTTAATTTAATTATTATTAAGCGGAGACGGAGGGGAGGTATGTAACTTCTACAATAATTTAGAAGGAGAAAATTTCAAATCCAAGACGCATGGATGAAAACCCAATACTCTCTTCACCAGGATTATTGGAACACATGCAATTGCAAACTAATTAACTAGTTGTCATGTCATTTGGCAACACAATTTGTGAATGAAAAGAAACAACTGTATATTCATTTTTTCAAGATGGAAAACAACGCTCATATGATTGAATCAATTCAACACCAAGCCGACCCCGTTTTCCTCTCCCGCGGCAAGAACTCGGTCGCCAAGTCTGAACTCCCGCTTTAGCGTAGATGACGGCTCTCTTCGATGCCAAAAACCACGTTTGACCCTTTCTGCACTTCTTTCAATTTCCTTATATTTTAGCGGAAGGAGAGACTTTACCTTTACTTAGAGAAGAGCAGCAATACTACGTTGTTCCGTGCTCGTACGTTGACTTCCCTTATGCATTGCAACCTATTTTCTTTCTAGAAACTGATCTTAACACACATTTTTGCTACACGCAGGTTGTCTGCTTATGTTTGGCCGTTTAGATTGAATATAAGTAATCACACCGCGTGACGGTGCCTTATTATAAACATTAAGGATTTTTCTTGATTCCTCTACAAATTCCTTTTCTGGATCATTTATTATGTTATTGGGCCAACAATAATGGACCTGTCCGAGATCCAAAACCAGAAGTCAAAAGGCGAATGTAATCCCAACCGAGCCTAACCCAAAAGATAAAAATGAAGTAGAGAGATTTGAAGCCCAAAATTCGGCCCATTTTCGAGCCCTAAAGCGGGAGCTCATTAGGGTTTCGTGAACAAACAGGAGGTGGTATATAGAGCCGCGACTGCGAGAGCTTGTAGCTCCCAGAGACCACAGAGAGCGGGAGCGGCTTCGGACTTTGGACTCGGGAGCAGCGAAGGAGCGGCGGCGGAGGTTCGGCGGATTTCACCTGAAATCAATCTAACAACATGGTTCGTATTTCATTTTCCTCTCACATCTTTCCGTAGATTTACTTTGAATTTTTCTACTGTTCGTTTCTCTTTAATTTCTGCGGTTTCTGCAACATGTTTGATGCAACAATAAATTTTACAACTTGTGTAATGTAGCTCCATTGGATATGGATTGAATCAATCCTTTGAACCTAGTTCTGCTTAAAACTTTATGGGTCATTGTTAATTTTTTGACAAGAGTTGATGGATAATTGTTAAATTAGGTTCTTCGGAGTGAAAAATCTTTGATTTTTAGACGTTGTAATCTAATTTTTTTGGATGTTGTAACATGTATTTTAACCACTGTTTTTATTTGGTATCGATATGGCTATAATTGTATTGTTGGATCGTCGTATCATTGCTAATTCTTTGATTGGTACGCGTTATTGTTACAATGTTGAAGCGGGTTGTTTTTAATTTTTGTTTTTTGGCTGCAACAGGCTCGTGGTTTGAAGAAACATTTGAAGAGGCTCAATGCCCCCAAGCATTGGATGCTCGACAAACTTGGCGGTGCATTTGTAAGTTAAAATTCTCTTTGCAAGTGTTCATTTTGATCTGAATTGGTGCAATGGTTGATATTTGACGCGGTGATTGACTAATTGAAAATATGGTGCGTTTCTTATGTTGTTTAGGCTCCCAAGCCTTCGTCTGGACCTCACAAATCCAGGGAGTGCCTGCCATTGGTTATCATCTTGCGCAACCGATTGAAGTATGCTCTGACATACCGTGAGGTCATTTCCATTCTGATGCAACGACATGTTCTCGTTGATGGGAAAGTGAGGACAGATAAGACATATCCATCTGGTTTCATGGGTATGCACAACACTCTCTTCTTTGATATTTTGCTACTTCAATGGGTCTTAACCAGTATTCATGTTGTTATATCAACAATGCAATATTTATTTGAACAATCCTTTTCATCTATGACTTGTTTGTCTTGAAATTAACGATTTGTGAGCATTGCTATTTGCTTTTTCAGATGTTGTTTCAATCCCCAAGACAAATGAGAACTTCCGTCTCCTTTATGACACCAAGGGTCGGTTCCGTCTCCACTCCATCAGGGATGAAGAAGCAAAGGTCATTTCTTCAATCCTCGTGCATTTGTCACATGGTGGTTTTTATTGTTCAAGTAACATTGCTTTTTCTGAATTGATAGTCTTTAGATATGAATTAATTATTATGGTGTACAAGGTAAGTCGGCACCTAAACATCTCGTTCTTGATAGAACTAATCAAGCTAAGCATACATGCTAATAATACCTCATCCCTTGATTTAAATTTTTTCTTGATGAAAATGGAACCGTTCAATCTTCACTGGCAGAAGATATGTTCTCGATGTGGATAACTGTCCAATTTAATTGCCCGTTTAAGTTTGTATATACACTCAACGTCAATAAATATTGAAAGTTATGCTTTTCCAGGTTTAATATAATTCTTGCTTCAGTGTTTATATGTTACGGAATTCATGTGTTAATGTGCTGATATTTGATTCCGTGTCTCTTGCAGTTTAAACTCTGCAAAGTCCGCTCTGTGCAGTTTGGACAGAAAGGCATTCCATATATTAACACCTATGATGGGCGAACAATCCGTTACCCAGACCCTCTCATCAAGGCAAATGACACCATTAAGTTGGACTTGGAGACCAACAAGATCACTGACTTCATCAAGTTTGATGTCGGCAATGTGGTCATGGTGACTGGAGGAAGGAACAGAGGGCGTGTTGGAGTAATCAAGAACAGGGAGAAGCACAAGGGAAGCTTCGAGACTATCCACGTCCAGGATGCCAGTGGTCACGAGTTTGCAACCCGGTTGGGCAATGTGTTCACAATTGGCAAGGGGACCAAGCCATGGATAAGCCTTCCTAAGGGTAAGGGTATTAAGCTTACCATTATTGAAGAGGCCAAGAAGAGAGCAGCAGCGCAAGCCACAGCCACTGCTTAAAGAGTCGCGTCGAAAACAAGCTTTAAACTTAATTGACAATTTTCAACTATGTTTTTGTAGTGGTTACCTATTAGCTTTGGATGTTATGCTGCAAATTTTGTTTTGTTTTGTTTATTTCTACCCTTTCGCATCTTGATACAGATAACTTTAGTTGTTGCACACATTATGCTTATGTTATTTTGAAGTAATTTTTGTTTGGTCACTTGGGTTGTGTCTAGATTTAGTCATAAACTTCCATAACGAATCAACTCATTACAAAACCAAATTGTAGCACATAATTCATCACTGCTGTAACAGCCGACGCATTCTAAATCACGCTTAGTGTACATGCGTTGGATCCTCGAGTGATATCTATGTATTGAACACGCAACAGTGTTATAGGTATTAAACTCAAGTTATTTGATTTCTATTTATAAGCATCACACTCACTTGAATTATCGTGAAACGATAAGGGGTGATGAACGGGCATTTTATTATGATTTATGAGTTGTATAAATTTGGAGTCTTGCACAAGGATTACCTCTTCAAAAGAGAGTGTGTTGAGATTACCACTCCAAAAACATAGTTAGATTTTACGTGTTTTCTTTATGTATTCGAGTTCAACTTCCTTGTAGTTTAGATTAGAGTTCGATTCCTCGTAGTTTAGATTAGTTTAGGTAGACATCGATTGAATAAAAAGACACATACTTGAAAAGATGGCTACATGATAAAGTTATATTCTGTAATTTCAGGGAAACTATTTGTATTTGGGAAGCAGATTCTTCAAGAGAAAAAGGTATCGAGTAGAGAAGCAGGGAACCCTATATTGTTGCCTTGTTGGTGTGAGTTTTGGGAATGTCGACCGAACTTTAGGTCCACCCAAGTCCATGGTTTTAGATTCCCATCGGACATCGAATGCCACTTTACCTGGGATTCACAGCTGCAAATATTTACAGCCATGAATTAACTGCCATCATATCATGTGTATGTATCCATATGCAATGTTCTGCACAAAGACAACAGAAACAGGAAAAGTAGAAAAGTATATCACTCGGCACATGGAGAAGATGCTTAAAGAGTACCAAGGATTGAAAAGACATTAAAGAGAGAATGTCGCTCGAGTGTGTCAATCTTCCCTTACGTTGTTTAGATTAACAATACTGCTAGTTACATTCTCATCTTGCAGTGTTGCCCGATGATCTAATTAATTTGTTTATTTACTAAGCCATCCCTTAAAGATTATATGTGCAAAAGATTAATTAATCGTCATCTATTGGTTATCAAGTAAAGAAATAGACTATTATTTTCACTTAAACATTGAAATTTTAACTACGTTAATGTTAATAGACTTCTAATTTGGTTGATTTTTATAAATAGTTGATATGTAAAGAGTGACTTAGAAATTAAATGGTTTTGATCATCAAAAAACATAACATGACAAAAAGAAGAGTCAAAAAGAAAAAATCAAAATACTCGAGTGAAAAGATTATTAGCATCTCCATTAAACTAGATTAGAATATCAATTCAAAACCTTAATTTTGTGAAAACATACACAGATAAGTATCCCAAAAGGTCAGAATCTAGAAAAAAGAACATAAATAATTAAAAAATATAAGAACCAAGGGCATGGTGTTTTTTTATTTTTTATTTTTTGGTAAAAGGGCATGGTGGTTGTGCTTGTGCACGAAGGCAGCTTTCACATCTTTGGGGGAAGAACTGACAATACTTATCCACTTTAAGTGGAAAGGGAGGATTAGATAGATGGACAAATCATGGTCCTGGATATGGTAAGGACTGGGCCAAACAGTCCTACCGGCACGGATTATTCCTCACAATCTTGTTAAAAGCAAAGCAAATAATACAGGTGGAGGTGGTGGTGCCGGCCATCCACAACCATTGAAAGCTATTTCATCCCATAGCCATACACTTAGCCATTGCCCTTGGCTGCCAGCACATACAACTTATCTTCCACGATATGCCCCCTATTTCATCTCACAAGCCCGCTTAGGCTCTCACTAAAAGTTCTTTGGACATAACGACGTTAAATACTCAACTGTTGATGAGTTGTTGATAATGCTGGTAGATAAGATTGACATTCATAATTAACGTCAATTTACATTATCGGTACAAAATTCATCATTTAACAAAAAACAAACGTCATGTACAGAAAATTTCTACATAATATGATACATACAACAACCGTATTACAAACTACAAAGCAAACATCTAGAGTAATTAGAGAATAAGCTTATTTGGATCCTCCTAGCTATTCCATGCCATCTAAGCAAACATATGTGTGTTTCCAACTTTCCATGTACTATTGTGATCAAATCATGGGTGATGATGGTGAAGGGATGCAGTGGAGGTGTCTTGGGCAGGTGATCAAGTGGTCATTGGTGAGGCCAGCTGCTTGCATGAAGAAGTGAATTACAGTGGGACCAACGTGCCTAAAACCCCTTCTAACCATGTCTTTGCTGATGGCCTCTGACTTGGAGTTCTTCACAGGAATCTTGTGGCATGACTTGTATTGGGTACATATTGGCTTGTGATTCACAAATCCCCACAAGTACTTGTCAAATGATCCTACTTCCCTCTTTACCTGTAAAATTGGTTTAAACAGTAAAAGGTGATTAAGACATCATATTTACATCGAAAATTTCTTAATCACATTCCTTTTAACTTTATGCAACGACGAATAAATAAAGTAATTTTCGTACTCTTATTTTCACTTTTACACTCATTACTTTATCAAATGGTTAGAAAAAAGAGAGGTTGAGGCTGTTGAGCACAAAAGAGAAAAACGCAAGTGTAGAAATCACTTCCCGACTCGTAAATATGAATAATGTATTAAATATACCTCAAGAATTCTCTTAGCATTGTCAACAACTCCTCGAACAAGGCTAATATCTACGCCAGAATCAGCACTCACTGATGTTATCTTTTTTTCACTAAATTTAGCCACAACATCTGCATCAAACCCTGAAAAAGCCTCCCTGTATAAAGAAAAACTTATGATTAGTTAAGATTACAAACATGGCAAGTCTTCAATAGTCCGAACTATTAGGTAGTCCGGCAGCGGCTTCATATCTATTAGATTGCCAAATAAATAAAAATAGTATTTCTTCAGTTTAATCATCCGTACTACTAAGTAGTCCGGACTATTGAAGAGAATTATACAAACAGAGTCGCCATTGTTAAGACTTCAAGGAGATCATCCAAAGCGCCCAAAAAATGCTAGGTTTTATCACAAAATGTCTCAATTCTATTATTAATATATCTAGAACTTAAAAAGAGTAATGGAATTTTGGAATCACACCCACCTCAATGCTTCCCTTTTCCTCAGGACTGAAGTCCAATCCGATCCCACTTGAGCACCAGTTAATAGTAGCAATTCAAGCAACATACTGTAAATATGAGCAAGCAAAGTTAGCTGTTTAGCTCCAAGGGAACTGTGTTCAAATAAAACTGGTTACAAGTTTTAATAAAAAATAAACTTGGGGAATTCAATCATATTTTGAATTAGAATTTATGACTGGTTCTATTTGTACATATTTTCCGTAGCTGCAAACGTGTATGTGTGCGTGTGAGAGAGAGAGAGAGAGATAGAGAGAGAGAGAGAGAGAGAGAGAGAGAGAGAGAGAGAGAGAGAGAGAGAGAGAGAGATACTTGTCATCATGAACAGGAACTCCCCATTCTTCATCATGGTAAGCAACATATATTGGGTCTGCAAGCAAACACATTTTTCAACTTTTTATTAACTTGATAACTTCAACAAGTTGTCTATAGAAATTTAAACTTCTAGTACTTCTGCTAAGTTTTCATACCTGACTTCGGGGTGATGAAACTACATCTCCTTTGCTCTTGACCGAAATCATTTGTAGCTGAAGAATCAAGAGGAACAACTTTCCCTTCATACTCGGCAGACTTTGTTCTTCCGTAATGAGCAATTCGCATCTTTCGCTGTTCTTGCATTGTTGCTACTTGCTCCCTCCTTGCTGCTGCTATGCTTCCTGGTGCCTCTACTATCAAAGACGATATATTCTTCAACACACTTTCAGCAGAAGATGCAACACCACTACATTTCTTCGACTTTTTCACCGAACTTGTCGATTTGGTTGCGCAACGAGGCGTCACTACAACCTTATCAGCGCTAGAATTCAGCTCATTGGGATCTTTACCTCGCTTAAACGCAGGCTGTCGAGGTGAAAGCAACTTGGGGGAGATAGGAGGAGAAAGTGAGGCCTTAGTTTTATTAGTTGGAAGTGGTGAAGGAAGAGGAGTTGGAACATTAGTTTCTTGGGAGCTTTTTTTAGGAGACTTTTTTTGTTCCAAGCTTGGAAATTGATTGCCGGTTGGCTGGAGAACCGGACGCCGGTTGATTAGTTTCCCTGACGTTGCAGAGACACTAACACTTCGTTGCAATTTTGGTTTCGCGGAATACATTTTTTATGATCTTATGAAGATTAACAATGAAGGGTTTGATGATGATGAAGGTGAAGAAGTTAAGTAGGGTTTAGGGCATGAAGTGGGAGGATTTTATAGAAAAAAGTGGGGACAATGAGCAGGTTTTGGCTAAGTTGTAACATGGGTGGGTTAGGGTATGCTATAAATAACCCTATTGCCCCATTGTGAAGGTGAAAGTGACAACCTCCGAACCGAGAGAAGGGATTATAATTGTAAATTTGGTGAAGCAAAAGAAGGGGTGTGTGGGGAGGGGATAGCGGTGCCACTGCCAGCCTTCTCAGGGACCCTTTTTTTATTTCCTTCCCCACACTTTTATGCCTTTACTGCTCAGTCTCCATGCGTCCTCAATCCCAAGTTGGAGAGTGGGGTATACGAGAGTAACCAATCATTGTCTCTCTTTTGAGCTGGCTGAAAAGATTTCAAGATTATGATATGCTAAACACACTTGAACCAATGCCTAGCTTGACTAAGATATCAGCTGTAACTAAAAGAGATTAATGACACGTTTACGAATTAGATTGAGAGGAAATGAACTGAAAAGCTGGATTGAGGAAGAATATTCAGAGCCGGATTCTTATGGAAGTTGTTTACTAAATTGTCTGGAATCAGAGTAGGAATGATGCTGATTTCATAAAAACTATTTACAAAATACCCTTTAGTCGAAATTAAAACCAATATGATTACTAAATGGTCCATGTTCTAAATAAATTAATTTATGTGCTATGTAATATCCTTAATTTCCATAACAATATATACTTATAAATTATAGAAACTTTCTACCTCTTTATAATATAATCCATAATTTGTTTGCCCCTTTTCCACCTCTTTAAAACTTCATTATTTTCCTTCACAAAAGATCTATTTCATTGCAACCTCGCTATGCAATTAAGCGTTTCTCCAAATTGCTATAAATACATACTAGGCAGACTTAAATTTTTCTAACTATTTTCGAAATGTGTGGGGGTATAATGGGTAAAAATCATGCATTCCTGATTGCCCTTGGAATTTAACTCCCACCTCCCACCAAGGAATCTAATTCCTCCAAAAGGAGGAATTGGATTCCATTTTTCATATGGGCCCCACAATCTTGATTCCTCTATTCTATATTCTAGTAAACACAAGAAGAATTTGTAATCAGAATCAGACTCTTTATTTTCATTTCGATTACGGGTGCGTAAATAATCATCTGTATATTGTGATCTATCATTTCTCAATATTGCTTGTATCAAAATAGTCATAGGTCAATGAAAGTATTTCATTATGTAATTTTTTTGCTTTTGATACAAGCAAGTTCTTGGAACTAAAAGAGTTAAAAGTTATTATATGTTTAAGTGCATCTCTCATAACTAAAATGTATTTCTTTCGATATATTAGAAAATATACATGTATTTTTTCTTTTGATGCAAGCGATATTAAAAAAATGAGAATTCGGACACATAATCAATAATCATAAATGCAAGTTAAATTCTCCTAACCACGTGAATTACGTGCCCCTTATATCAACAAAATATATTAGAATCCACCAGCACTTGTTCCAAATCTGAGTGATTAAAACAGTAAATTAATTATATGATTAAGGAGTTAAGCTAGTAGGGTCCTGCTCCACTTGGGCAGGATAAATAGCCATGAATTAGTTTAATTAGTGACTATCAACTGTGTCCAATTAAAAAATTGGATGGCAACATGACTAAATGAAATAAGAGTATGCATATGGTCACTTTGAAGAAGCATTATAATGTCATGAGCAGTTGAATCTGTAGCCTGAAGTGAAGGGGTTCCCAACATAAATGTCATCTGCAGTTGAACTTGTAGTATGAACCCTAAACCATGCCCCATCAAAGTCTCTTCTGTCAATTCATCACTTATAATTTAAAGAATTTTGGAGAATTTTTCAAAGTGGAAACTTGTGCGACAAAGAATTTTCGAGAAGCAGCAACCTTATAATATTAATAAAAGTAAGGAGAGATGTCACACCATAGGTCAAAAGAGTCATTTTAACGTAATCTTTAATTAGTCGTCTCATAAACTTTTAATTATATACCATATTTTCAATGAAAACTATTTTCCTGCTTCGATGGAGCGAATGTAAATCTAGAAATTTTCAATGGCATGGTTTACCAGATGCTGAAAGATCTATTAATATTATATTTCTCTAAACTAATTAAATTATATAAACTCTTCAATCACAATCACAACAAGATATATAACAAGCCATGTGTTTGAGTACCTCTAGTGATAGAGATTTGTAAGTCGACAAAAATGAGGCCAACAGACATAGTGTTATGCATTTTTCTTGCGTCACCTCTTTGTCCTATTAATTAAGATAGAAAGCGTCAATACATCGTATTTTATCTTTCTCCTAAATCATTACTATTTTCATATCAAATTAATATGTTGTGAGAATATAAAGATGTAACTTGACGGCATCATAATATCAATGTACAATACTTAGTATCAATCAGTTTTTTCTTAGTAGTAGATTACAATCATAAAGGAGTCTTATTAGCTATTCCCATCACAAATTTGTCACGAAAAAAAGGTTGGTTTTGAGCATGATATGGTGCCAGTGTTTTATAAGGGTGAATGGAAATTGTAAGGCAATATTCTAGGAAAGCGAAACAAAGCACACACACTAATAAAAACGTCGGGTCGTTTTATTGTCCTTCGTAGCAATCGCTGGAAGGCCTTCTATATTTTGAAAATGACGTGGAATACATTGAGACATTTTCCAAACACGATTGGATCATGATAATGTGATGGGATATTCCTTGTTGTCTTTGACAGAGAAAATCAAACCAAAAATGCATTATTGTTGGTACCAAAAATCAAATGCTGAAGTTGTCTTACCCTATCAAATAGCTAGGGTTTAGAGACATGTTGTCACGAGGACATTGCAGAAGGTAACCCATCTTTGATTGGATTGGACATATAAATATATATCACATGCCTTTCTAGTTCACTGTACGTGGGGGATAGTAGTGTGTATCCTCAATGATATTTTGGACACCTTTAACTTGCTTGGAGGGAAAGAGATCCAATATATGAAATGGGTAAAAATAAGAGATGTCCTGGGTGTTGCACCTAGCAATTACAAAACCATTTGATGTTCTTTTTAACATGTCCTGGGTGTTGCACCTAGTAAAAATAAGAGATGCCAAGGACAATCCCAGTGCCCGCGTGAGTGATTGTCAGTTATTTATACATGCGTAATTGACCTATGTGCGTAAATGATTTCAAAATGTATTAACGGCTGTCAGCCTTCAACACGGGCTTAAACAAACATTCTTAGCATAATATTTAAAGATTAGGCCTTCTACAGAGGGGGGAGGGGTGGAGGAGTGTCTAAGCCTCACAATGGGCTAGCCATAATAATATGGTTCAAATTCGCCTGTGGCGAAAATGGCGAAAATTAAATTTAAGATATTTCATTTACAAGTAAAAAAGAATATCACTAGATCCGTAGTACTAAGTGGTAAATCATCATCACTTGATCACTCTTGGTTATTACTATAGCAGGCAGGATTGTCCAGATGTTACAAAGAAATTTTGGGGTCAAAGGATATTTGGGTGATGGCTTAAATTCAAGGCATAAATTACATTTTTTGGAGCCTAATAAGAAGGAAAAAAATGTGGAACAAGAAAATAAAATAATAACTTTTAATAAAATAATAATAATAATGTAGGGCTGCCCTGAGTGATGAGTTGTTAGGAGGCAATCTTATTAACAACTGAAAAGAAAGGGTTTTGGTTGTCCACGTTGTCGACGTTGTTGCTGGGCTGCTGGCATCTCCCAGTCCCAGGGGGGCAGCATTCTGTTTAGATGGGAACCATGCATGAAAGTTTAAAGCAAATTAAAATTAAATTATGAATAGTAAGATAACATAAAGGGATGAATGCTGAGAAAACGTTCAACAAACTTGGTTATACGTCCAAGTTTGCAGTTCGATTGTTCTAATAATTTAGATTGGAATAGTGAGATGACACAATGGCTAGCTGTAATTCAAATGATTTGAACTCTCAAAAGCGTGTGGGGGCAAATTTCTCCTTAACCTTCTAAGCTTTTTAGTTTATCTGTCTACATCTTAAATACTTACCAATTACAATGCATCACATAATATTTTAAGGGCTTTTTTCTTTCACAGTTGTAGGTTTTTTACCGCAGAATTTGAACTTGTGATCTCTTTTGACATTGAAAAGAGAAATACCTCTAAAATAATAGCTATTTAGTTTCATAACTGCGTGTTAGTTTAAGCATTTTTTGAATTTTACAGCCATCAATGATTCGAGACAACATTGATAGGCTCATAGCTACACTATTATCTGAAGCACCCTAGAGCTTCAAAATTGTTATTGTACACATGTTAAAAGGTTAAAGAGAATACAAAATATAAAGCATATATATATTGTAACGGTGTGCTATCCACACACCCCATATTATATTGTTTGATGCTATGTACACGAAGTCCCCCAACAAGATCCTATGATTCTGATATTCTGTTTGTTTCTGCAGTGAAAACTGTTAAACAACCCTTCACATCACAATCCTGCACTCGACAGTAAAAATTACACCAACTCTTTTCTTTGGCTAGATAAATAAGGTTAAAGCAGGAATTATTGGCTGTACTGATACTGATTTGAAATACATTTGAAAATTACACCAACCTTTCACTTATGGTTTCTTACCCAACAAGCAACATCACCTGTTGCAACAACGAAAATATTTGGGTGCAATAGTCATCCCGCTAGATTGTGCTGCTGATTCACGTGTTTTAACATGGGTGAACGACAATATAAATTTGATATGAAGCAAAACATGTTTCCAAAAAGAGGCACCTTTTCTCAAATTGTATATAGCAAGACGAATAACAAACAATAGAGCTTGTTAGTTGTGGGTCTCTCCTAAAAAAACATACACACAAGAGTATATGTGGGAAAAGAGAAACCAAGTATGATGTCCCATGATGACTTTTGACATGTACAAAAAAATTATATAAGTAAATAGGCAAAGATGAAGCTTCCTCTTCCAATGTTGGATGCTTCACTATGTTGAATTGTTCGGAAGAAAGACGGTCCTCTGAAGCAAGAACTCGTTCACCTGGCGCCGGTAGAGTCTAGTAATCCATCTGTGCCTTCACGACATCCACGATTGGAGCTCGACAGATTGGACATTTTCCGCTGTTCCATTGCAACTCATGAGCACACTTGAGACAGGTGCACATGTGGCCACACCTGGAAAATTCAGAAATGGCAGCTCACAAGATGAGTACTACAGCTAACAAAGAATTGAAATGAAAAGATCTATATTCACATGAGAAACCTTGCTTGGATAGCAAGTTACCTGTAAAAAAGTGAGTCGACTTTCACTTCATGGCAAATGCAACAATTTCCTTTCTTTGGTAATCCATTTGCCGACCTCTTCCCCTCCGCTTGACCTGTAACATACAGAATAGTGTACTGTCAAGAAACTGATTGAAAATCAGGAGTAATGCAGAAACTATGCAGCCACTCACAGTTTTATTCTCGCTATTATAGCTTTGAAAGAGTACTTAAAACTGTCCTAAAAGACCAAAATAATTATTAAAAGTTGAAAAAAGTATAAGAGCAAGGATGTTTTTAGATACCTTTTCAGTGGGATGCATTTGTGCAAATTATGGTATTCATTTTAAATTGATCTGAGGCCCTAAATTAAGAGAAACAACCAAGAAGTACAGCACGAACCTGAATGAACTTCCTGCTTCATGGATTGCTGCATTACCAGTTGCATGTCTACACAGCTCTTTATTACTTTTCGTAGCTCCGACATCTCACGATAGAGTTGCTCCATCTGCCCTCTCATGTCATATATGAATTCCATTTCCTGCAAGTTCAGGAGAGTTAACTTAGATTCGATACTGACCAGTAACTTAAGAACTCAAAGTTAATGTAACTGCAGAGGGGAAAAAGTTAAACTCACAATTGAAGGATGATTTGAGGGGGAAGAGAAGTGGTGATGATTTTGATGGTATGATGGAGATGGTGATGGTGAACCTTGCCGACTATTTGGATAGTAAGAATGAGATGGAAAATGGCGGGGTGGAGATGTAGAGGCAGCTCGACCAAAATTATCCCCCACTTCAATATCTTGATAGCTCCACGATGTCATATGAGATGGCGATGGCTGCAATGATGTGCAATGGTAAAAGTCGTCACTCGCTTCTTGATATTGAGCACTGATTAGACTCCTTTCTTCTCCTCCTTTATCGTCATCACCTTCCTCATCATCATCTTCTTCCTCATCATCTTCTTCTGTCATGTTCTGATCTTCTTGGTGTTCTTGTTCTTGCACTTGTTGTTCTTCTTGACTGCATGTCGGCTGCAATTCTTGTTGTTGTTGATTTTGGTGATGCTGTTGTAAGAAAGACACCAATAGATTTGTCCTATCGTGGTTAATGTCATTGTCTTCTCCTTCTTGACTGCCATCTGGTTGCGCCTGTATTTCTAAGCGAGATACCATCAACCTGTCTATTCTGTCTCGGAAATCACTAGCAAGAAAATTTGATACTGTACTTCTGCATAGATCAATGTGAAATTCATATGAGTATAACATAGACATGAGGTTGTCCAATTACGGAAGTTTACAACTGAACCAAAACAAGAATAATAGAAGCAATGCTGCTGCACCTTTCGATAAGTTGGCGTATCTCTCCTTTGCCTGAGTTGGAGTTAAGCATCTCTTGGTACCATGCCTTCCTCAGGTCTTCCCAGTAGCTACGTGGGCGAGAAATATCATTGATCCAGTCATAAGTATAATCTCCATAGTACTGGTAATCATCCTCTAGTTGTTCTTCTATCTCATTCTCATCCCAACCAACCAAGGATGTGGTTGCATCTGCGGTGTCTTGCACATCAAGGTTTCTAGCCTCCGAAATTGTTCCTTGCCAGATAACTTCTGAACCCGGGCTAGCTTCTTCATGAAGATATTCACTAGTATGAGGCAAGTTGTTTCTGGCCTCTGAACTTGTTCCATGCAAGGTGACTTCTGAGCTTGGGCTGGCTTCTTCGTGAAGATCTTCACTAGCATGAGGCGAGGTTTTTGTAGCCATTGGACTTGTTCCTTGCAAGATGACTTCTAAACTTGGGCTCGCTTCTTCATGAAGATCTTCACTACCATGAGGCGAGGTACTCCTAGCCATTGGACTTGTTCCCTGCAAGGTGACTTTTAAACTCGGGCTGGCTTCTTCACGAAGATCTTCGCTAGCATGAGGTGTGGTGTTCCTAGCCATTGGACTCGATCCTTGAGAGGTGACTATCAAACTCAGGCTGGCTTCATCACGAAGATCTTCACTAGCAGCTAGCAAATTGTTTGTAGCCACTGAACTTGTTCCTTCCGAGGTGACTTTTGAGCTTGGGCTAGCTTCCTCACGAAGATCTTTACTAGCTTGCGTTGAGGTGTTTGTAGCCCCGGAGCTTGTTTCTTGACAAGTGACTTTTGAACTCATGCTAACTACTTCACGAAGATCATTACTAGCACGATGCAATGGAGTCTGCACCCGTGTTGCATTCTTCTGCTCAGTTATATCAATGTTACAATTAGGAGTGTTTTCGATAGGCATGTTGGAGGTGGAGGAGTTTTGTGCATGTACACTGGTGTCCTTGACGACCTCCCTTTCAGGGATTTTTATGCTAGCTGTATCACTCTGAGCTGTTGAGGCCTGGTCGAAACAAGCGCTGAATTTCTCCCTGAAATTAAATGATATAAATGTTAACTTCCTTTTTCCAATCACACACAGTACTTTAACGGTTTGTTTGGTGCCTAGGATTGAATTGGACTGGATAATTCACTATATTCAAGGTAATCCAATAAAACAATCTTAAGCACCAAACAAACCTAAGTATTTAAGATTGATGTAACCTCATATTTTTCAGGAAAAAGTTATGACAGCTGAAATATTTTAAATTCTTTCCAATTTTGTGCAATTATTAAGCTCTTTTTAATACAAACATTCTATAGAAACATTACAACAACAACCAGAACTAGCTTATAGCTTGGCATGTTTCAATGAAGAATATTATTACCTGAGATGCGTGATGGCAGAGCCTTGTGGCAATTTGTTCACTTGAGATGCTGCTGGTTTCCGGCGTGGTACTTCTTGACCTACTGCCCCAGCCATGCCGCGTTGCAGCAGTTTAAGCCGTAACATTGACTGCAAAACAAGCATAATAAGCAAAGTGAATATGTAGATGCATTCGAATTTGCATAAAAAGGAAGGAAATGGTTACATATTTCAGACAACGTAAATTAAGAACTAAGCTTGTTTAAGAAACTTTGAGTTCAAATGATTGAATAATTAACGCACTTGAATTCGCCCTTTGTGTGAAAATCTTGAAACTGCTCTGCGGTCTACAAGTGCGTCAAGCTCCCTATGCCGGTCACGCTCCAACTGCATAAGCAAATCCGCAAATGCCTGCCTGCCTCTGATCATCCTTGGCGAACTTATAACCTGAGAGAACCCTTTGTGCAGCTGCTCTGTGTGATCAACCCCGAAAGACCTCTCACGATCGCGCTCTCTGGACGGAGATGCATTGGCACAGGACTGCTGATCATGATCATTATCATCACTAGGAGATGATAATGGACAATGTGCTGTCATTGTCAACCGTTTAATGATATCCACAACACGAACCTTCTCTCTTTCTCTTTCTCTTTCTCTTTCCTTTGCATCTAAATTACTCCGGGCATCACTTGTGGCGCTTTCATCAGAATGTGTGTCCTCAATGGAATCCTCAGCAACCGGACCAGTGTCATACCTTTCATCAACACAAACAGAGTCCCCTGCTTCAGACTCTCTTGATAATTGCTTTTCTAAAACAGGTTGATTCGAAGCAACAGACTCATTGGAAGCACTGGATTCATTCAAAGTATCAAAAATGTTCTCATTCTCATTGAAGCTCAATCCAGAGTTAGACCTGCTCGTCTCTGTGCCACCATTGGAACTCATCTTGAAACTGTTTGATAGGTTCAGCCTCTTCTCCCATATTTGAACCAGCGAAGAAGCTCCAACTCCCCGATTGGAAATATCCGCCAAGCTATCTGTCCTTGAAAGAGTCCCTTCCTTCATTGATGTTGATGTCCTCGTTGATGAAGGCGCGGAACTAGGCACTGACATAAGCTCTACCTCCTGGCTCTGCCTCTCCACCATTGACATTGCTTCTTTCCCTCCTTGTCTCTCAGCCCATCGATCAAGAACCCGAGACTGCCTCAGGCTCATTGGCGAACAGCCATCATCTCTTTCGACATTCTCTATGTTTTGGTCTTGGGAGTGGTTGATTTCCTTGTCATTAGAGGCAGAGGTTGATGAGACAGAAATGCAGGTGGTGAGGTGATTCTTCACCAAGCTATTCAAATTCTTCTGAAAAGCAGCCTGCGTGGCCCTGGCATTGCTCTCTCTGCACCTGTCTCGCCGGTTGTGATCCCTTAACACGCACCCAAAAGGCGCGGTGGAAGCCATTTCAACTTGTGATGACGCCATCTCAGAATTCAAATGGTCTGATGCAATTACTGTAATTAAATAAAACTACAGAATTTTCAAAGGAGCCTGAAATCCAAACCAAAAGGAAGAAATTAAAGAATCCATATCGAAATTCTACGGGTGGGGAGATTGAAAACAAAGAATCCAACCTCACAAGAAAAATCTTGTATGTGAAGAGAGGAAGAAAATGGAAGATCCCCAAAGAGTCTGAGAGAGGAGAGAAACAAGCCACTAATTTTCCACGAGAACAGAGGAGCTTTTTTAGGAACAAAGCAATTTGTCATCCGCTAGTATAATACCTCATTCCTTGCAATTTTTGCCCATTTTTGGACAAGCTTTTTGTAGCCACCACCAATGCACAGACAGATAACAGACAGAGTTGGCCTATTGCTGTAAAAACCCAAAAAACAATTAAAAGATACAAAATTTGAGATTTTCTGTGTATTTTTTTTTTTGTGGGTTTGCCTTGGATGTGCCTAAATTTGAAGGATTGGGAATCAAAGTATGAGATTCTAGGAAGCTATATGTGAAAACAGAGGATGAAAAACAGAGGATGGAAACAGAGGAGGCCAGAATTGCACTAGTGTGACAATTTGGTGAGGAAAAGTAGGGATTGAATAAGAGAGAGAGAGAGGGAGATGTTGGTTTTTAGTTCGTTAGGAATGTAGGGTCATATGGTTGTTTCCTTTATTGCTCAGTCGGTCTGTCTTATTTTTTCTACCCATATTAACAGAAAAGAACGATTAGATTTAATTCGATTTAGGATACAGGATTGAGATTAAAAGTAAGTAATTTGAAAAATTAGGAGTTAATCGAAAACACTCAATGCGTGTCCTTATTAGTTGTAACAGTGATCCATTGGAGTCAATGGTTATAAATTTTTGGTTGTAACATATACACACACACTAGCCTTTGATAGCAGTCAATGGTTTTACTTAATTCCACCTTTGAATTTTGTTTGTTTCACCGTCAATGCCATTTTTGGAGCCCATTGTTCAACGCCCCATCCAATTTTTACCGTTGGTTTTGCATTTTCTTACCTTTTTAGGTTGGATTTTGTGACATTTCTAGGCTTCTAGCATGTCCAACGCAATATTCTAACACAGAATATTGCTACCGTGTGTTGTGGGCTATTTTATTAGAGAGAGAGAGAGAGTGTGCGAGAGAGGCGTAGAATGGCTTGAGGAATTCTGTAGATGTTATTCCTCATTTTTAGTGTCTTTATTTATAGTAAACTACATAGAATTTCTTGCCTTGCAAGTAATACAATCACTAGCCTCTCCGCACAAGCTCACGCTCATGCGAGAGATATTTTTGCATCACGGGCGCTACGCGCCCCAAAGATGTGTTGTTTTAGATATTCTTGTATTTCTTAAGTGGTTATTTTATAAATTGTGAGTGTGTGTCCATCACAACAATTTCTTATTATTTTCAATCGAGAATTTATCATTAATAGTCGAAATTTAACACTCAATTTCATAATGTCACTTTTTGAAAAAACTTTCAAACACAGCAGAAAATTGATGTGAATAGACCTAAATGCCCTCAAAATTAAAACTTTTTCTCATCTACCAAAATTAAAACTTTTGGGGGAACACATGGAAAATCCCATTGCTCTGACTCTCTCATCTACCAACAATCAGCAGTTGTAGGAATAAGGGGCAAAAAATTGTAGTAGGAAAGCTGCTCTTCGGACCGCAAGAGGTGTGCCTCAAAAACGTTAATGATTGCTTTCCCTGGTAACTGGCGATTTATGCCCAAAGACCCAATTCTAAGACGACTTACATCATTTTCCGAGAGGAGCGATCCATTGAACCAATGTCGATATCTTTCATGTATATGTTTGTGAGAGTAAAGAGCAAAAGCACAAACACAACTTGAGCACTCATGATTCCAAAGTGGCTGATGTTGTTACCAATTTCCATCCGGCTTCCTGTATTCCGGACCTGATAACAATCAAAGTTGTCATTAGGGTTTGCTAGAAACGATTGTCCTGGTGCTATATAATAAGAAGCATTCGTCAATGCACGTGTAATATGTATAGTGTGGTTTTATTGGGTACTCTCGTATTGTTACAAGAGACAGGTAGGCATGGAAACCAGATTCTCGTGTTGGGCAGTGGACAGTGCCTCAACTTCTGCTTTGAATTCCCCTTTCACCAGACCCAAGTCTCCTGATAGTTTCTTAACAGCTAGCCTAGTCCCATTCGCCAAAGTTGCTCTGTAAACCAGACCAAAACCTCCAACAATGATGTTTGCTTGATTGAAATTGTCAATCGCCTTCAAGATTTCAGTTATACTAAGATCCTTGATTTCATTACTGGGAACACTATGACATCACAAAATGTAGTGGCCTCTTTTTCTTCTTTCCTAAATTCTGATCTAATAGGGTTTTGTTATTTGGTTTTAATTTTGAGGGTATTTAGGTATATTTAAGTGGTTTTTTTGCTGTATTTGAAAGATTTTATAAAAAATGATATTTATGAAATTAGGTGTTAAATTTTGGCCATTATTGATAAATACCCTTATCGTCTATAGCCAAAATTTGGCCACCCAATTCATAAATGTCAGTTTTTATAAAAAATTTCAATTATAGCAGAAAACTCGACTGAATAGACTTATATGCTCTCTAAATTAAATTCTAATTACCATTTAGAACCCAAAACCCTTTCAAAGTTTTTGCACAGTTGTTCAACGAGGAATGGGGATGGAAAAGGTCGGGGACCAGTTGTAGGCATATAGAACAAGCCATGAATACATGGTCAGCTGCCGCATTGAAAAAATCGAAACTTTTTTCATATGAAATTACTTTTTTATGGAATCGATTAAAAAGTGTACATGCTCCATGCTAAGATTGATTTTATAAGCTCATTTTCTTGGGAGAAAATAAACAATCAGTGAGATCAAACTTCGTCATTCTTTCACATTGCCGTCAAAACCCTAATACTAAAATACCAGTTAATTGTTACACAAAAATATGCAAAAATTTTGCTCTATGAAATTATCATGATGGCCTATGTTGTAGCTTTATCAAGTAAGAAATGAATTTGACAATTGTTTTTGCTCAATCTTTTTTCGTTCATTCTACTTTTTCAGATTGGGATATGGATATTATCAGACATTCAAACTATAAAATCGAAAAGAAGGCCATCCCTTGTTAGTTTTACATTTATACAGTTTTCAACGGTGAAATTTTTAATAAAAACTGATATTTATGAATTGAGATGCTAAATTTTGGCTAAAAATGATAAATACTCCTTTTCAATCATCTAACTTAGTCTTTTTGCACCCTCCCATTATACAAAAAAAATGAAATTTATAAATTGCACACTAACCATTCCACATTTTTTTGCTTGCTGTTTATTATGGTGTCATTTTTTTTGTTTGGCTGGTAGAATTTGGTTTCACGAACTGAACTATGCTTGGTCATTATTTTCACTTTGGTAATTATTGATTAACAAAAAAAAATTAAGTTAATCAGTGTAGTTAGAATTCTCTTATATCCATTAGTATCGTTTTACCCTTATATATTGTGGGGTGTGCTATCCACACACCCCATTTTACTTCTCACACACCCCTTGATAATTTCTGTTCGTTGATCTTCTTCAATTCATCTGATCCGACGATTGAAAATTAAAAAGGTGTGTGTGAAGTAAAATGGGGTGTGTGGATATCACATCCCTATATTGTACATGAAGAAAATCAAGAGTTAGGTTCCTTAAAATCAAGAGTTGGGTTCCTTACTCAATAAGGGATTAAAAATGGTGGATTTCATTTTCGTTTACTATGATAATGGTGTTATCGTCATGCATGCCATATTGGCATATTGCCAAATTCGTCGAAGAATTTAGTAGCATATATTCCATCCAATTTGCACAGATGTGAGTAATCTCTCATACAATTTTTACTATTTTTCCTTTAAAACAACAACGAAGATAAAATGGGAAAACATAAACTATTTAAAAAAAAAATGAAAATATGACATGTAATTTCATTTCTAAATACATATTGATAACATTTAATGTCCTTAAATCAAAAATTTCAAATTCATAAGGTTTCAGTCAAAGTTATAAACTAGCTAGGGATGAACTCCTAATATATGAAACAAAGCAAAATATGGACAATATGTACATATGTAAACATAGTGTCTCCAGGTGAAATCAAAGCCATGCTTGCCACCCATTTGCTTGCACTTGATGCTTTAGATTTTCATGGTTAATTTGCAAGCAATGATGATAAAATAAGAAGTCTAACTGATTAAGATGGAAATAATGCACATAATGCACATCTGATTAAGATGGGAATAATGCATTATAATGCACAATCCCAAATATAAAGGTTTTAAGCAATTTAACCTAAATACCTTTAACTTTGACAATTTTCCCACTTTTACTCCAATTACTTTTAGAATATTGAAAGACAAATAATTTTTCATGTTTGA
This sequence comes from Heteromeles arbutifolia, assembly GCA_024362995.1. Classification (NCBI taxonomy): domain Eukaryota; kingdom Viridiplantae; phylum Streptophyta; class Magnoliopsida; order Rosales; family Rosaceae; genus Heteromeles; species Heteromeles arbutifolia. The sequence goes on along the minus strand of JANCRC010000002.1, from coordinate 8,546,327 downwards.
GGCAACAAATTGTAATCATGTTTACAAAATTAAATAGTAAGAAATGTTACCTTAATCTTGTACTTCAACGTTTGTACTTTGACACATCGTGACCCGGAAGGTCCACCTGGACTCCGAATCGAGCTATGCTGGCCAACACCTGAAGGTAATGAAGCGATAAAGTGTAGTGATGTGGAAAATGTGAATAAATTTAAAACCTAAAAGTGCCTAAATGAAAGAGTGCGCTTGTGAGCGGGAATGAACCCATTTCACAGGTGATGTCAGAGCATAAGTAAAGTACAGTAGAGTAGATTAAGAATTATACCATCGAAGGTAACCTCCTATAACAAGATTTGCCAAGAATCCTCGTCGATACGAAAGCTCAGCTACTAAAACCTGGAAGGGTGAAAAACAAAGGTGAGTGGGTCTAAAAGTAAAGTTTTGTAAAAATCTTTTCAAAATGTAATAACCCATCGCCGTAAAACAAGTATAGTTTCCAAAATATACATACTACTTATAGTATGAAAATACTTACCGTAGCCTGCAATATCTCAAGAATTAAATATGTCACAATATTTCGTAAATAAACATCTAACATCTAGAAATCACATAATCTCGCATAAACAAACATATCATATCGAGTGCTCATCGACATATGCTGACACACGAGTTCATGCAGAGATATTCTGACATGAACATGACTGGGTGTAGTAATGTACTACAATCACGTGAAGACTGGCATTATGCACATCACATACGAGTCCTAATTGCCTACTAGAGTGTAATTCATTATTACACATAGTCATGTTCATGTCAGAATATCTCTGCATGAACTCGTGTGTCAGCATATGTTGATGAGCACTCGATATGATATGTTTATTTATGCGAGATTATGTGATTTCCAGACGTTAGATGTTTATTTACAAAATATTTTGATGTATTGAATTCTTGAGATATTGCAGGTTACGATAAGTATTTTCATACTATACGTAGTATGTATATTTTGGAAACTATACTTATTTTACGGCCAGGGGTTATTACGTTTTCAAAAGATTTTTACAAAAATTTATTTTTAGGCACACTCATCTTTGTTTTTCGCCCCTGCAGGTTTTAGCAGCTAAGCTTTCGTATCGACGAGAATTCTTGGCAAATCTTGGTATAGGAGGTTACCTTCGATGGTATAATTCTCAATCTACTATACTGTACGTTACTTATGTTCTGACATCACGTGTGAAATGAGTTCATTCCCACTCACAAGCCCACTCTTTCATTTAGGCACTTTTAGGTTTTAAATTTATTCAAATTTTCCATATCACTACACTTTATGGCTTCGTCACCTTTCGGTGTTGGCCAGCACAGCTCGATTTGGAGTCCAGGTGGACCTTTCAGGTCGGGGTGTGTCAACTTTGAGACGAGTGTGATGCTTGTAAAACTAACAAAAAATGCAATTTTATTTCTATTTGAAAATTGAATGCAATTTGAATTATAGCATACTTCCGTATGAAAATAAGAGAAGAGTTACTGTATTTAGAAAAGTTGTTTGGTCACTATTAATCTTTTTCCTACACCCATAAATTGTTTATTTTATTTTATTTTATAATTTGAGATAATTAATTTTTAGAATGATATTGACACACCCTGACCGAAGTTGAGGCATGCTGGCCGTCACGTGAGGTGACGTAGCCAAGTGCGCAACAGAAGTGATAATAATAATAAGAAAATGTGTCTAAATAAGAACCAAACTAAACTTACTTAAACTAGAGATAATATAAGTGTGTGAAAGTGAACATAACTAAACACAAGTATTCAGAACTAGAGTGAGATGTCTAGTATGCTCCGCCTTAGATTTGAAATATACCAGAATATCATCAATGAAGACAATGACAAACCTATCAAGGTACGGGCGGAATACCCGATTCATTAAATTCATAAAAGTCGCTGGAGCGTTCGTTAACCCGAATGGCATCACGAGAAACTCGTAATGACCATAACGAGTTCCAAATGCTGTATTCGGAACATCATCACGCTTGATTTTCAGCTGATAATACCCAGATCTCAGATCAATCTTTGAGAATACATAGGCACCCCGAAGCTGGTAAAAAAGATCATCAATACGAGGTAACGGATAACGGTTTTTAATTATCACCAGGTTCAACTGTCGATAATTAATACACAATCTCATAGTTCCGTCTTTCTTCTGCACAAATAAAACTGGAGCTCCCCACGACGAAGTACTCGGCTAGATGAAACTCTTATCAACAAGTTCTTGTAATTGGGTTTTCAATTTTCTCAATTCAGCATGAGCCATTCAATAAGGAGTTAAATAAATATGATCTGTACCTGGAATTAAATCAATAGCGAACTCCACTTCACGATCTGGAGGTAGTCCAGGTAAATCCTCAAGAAAGACATCAGGAAAGTGTCTGACTACCAGAATATCCTCCACACGGGTAGAAGTACCATCGTTCAACACCACATGAGCTAAATAGCCCTGACATCCTTTCCTCAACAATCTTTTCGCTCTCACGGCTGAGATAACGCTCAGGCACTCCTAGTACCGGCCTTGTAAGCATTTTTGAATGACAGCTACGATGCTACACTCCCTTAAGTCAAGTAGTCCCTGTCTCAGTCCACAACGCTCACCAACAAAAGTGACTACAGGCAAGCCCGGTCGATGGAAGGTGACAACCTTCTCATAACAATCCAACTTGGCACGATTGGGATGTAACCAATCCATACCCAGAATAACATCGAAATCGACAATATCTAGTGGAACAAGATTAGCTGGCATGATAACATCCTCAACAAGATTAGCTGACATAACAAGTTTCAACTCTAGGCATGGAAAACTCTGACTCATAACTGATGGGAGTACGGTGTGGTTGCGTCTTTTGAGCAAACATATGAGAAATAACAGAATGCGTAGCACTTGAATCAATTAATACTCTAGCAAAATGACCAAGAATATTCAACGTACCCATAATCAAATCAGGGTTGCTCTGAGCATCTTGCAGAGTGATGTGATGAACATGGCCCTGCGCCTACTGCCGACCTCCATGACCTCTATTTCCTTGATTACCTCATCCCTGACTGGGCTGATTAGGCTGCCTCGACGAATCAGCACTGCTAGAAGCAACATCAAAGTTTTGGGATGGTCCTCCAGCATACCACTGTGATCATTTGCCCTGATATAGTGCATACGACGCATAACCTCCCTGATATGGTGCATACGGCGCATAACCTCCCTGATATGGTGGATAACCACCCTGATTGAATCCGCTGGATACTGATAGGCTCCCCCAGAATACGGAGCTATATCTCCCTGATAGTGGTAAGCACCACTATAACCTGTCGGAGTATAGTTACTAGATCCTTGAATCTGCTGAAGATGAACAACTGGTGGTAAAGCAGGAGGCTGGGGTTTCTGTTGATTCTGCGGGCACTGGTTAGCTCGATGCCTCATCTGACCACAAGTGAAACATCTACCACTACCACCTTGTCTACACTCCCCAAATTGATGATTATTACACCTACGACAAAGTGGAGCACCAGAACTGTTAGGATTTCTCTGCCTCTGGAACCGAGAACCACCTGTAAACCTGTCGCCCCTCCGCGGCATAGCAAAATTCGAACCACCACTGGATGAACTAGAACTAATACCACCTCGCTTAAAATTTTGTGTTTTACGAGGACAATAGGATAACTGCCTTTTATCTTTATTATTGTTGTTTTTCTGAGCATTACCTTTTTCTTCCTCCTCATCACTATCATTCGGAGCATTCTCGGAATCCTCAACCCTGAGTAGAACTTCAAAAAATTCTTGATATGTAGAACATGGAGTCGTAGTCGCCATAGAATGCCACTTCTTTCGAGTACACCACTTAAAACGTCGGAGCATCTTAGCAGGATCTGCAGCAATCTCTGGACAATATCGGGACAAATTAGTGAACTTTCGATGATACTCAGTGGCTGACATTTTCCCTTGCTTCAAATGCAAGAATTCTCCCCTCTTACGATCCAAATACTCCGAAGGTATAAATCTCTTCTGAAATAGATGCTTAAAAATCTCCCAATTTGCGGCATCTCCCACTGACAACTGAAAAGATTCATGTCTCCACCATGATGCAGCCTCCAAATGTAAGAACCAAGTGGTTGTTTCGACCCATCTGTCATCTGGAAGATTTCCTTGTCGCGGCATCATTCTAAAGGTTTTCTCAACATGATCGAGCCAACGTTCAGCTGCCTCAGGCCCCTTCATTGCCAACAAAATCATTTAACTACAAATTATATACAATTTCCAAATGGGTCATCTGGGGATGACGGAGTGAGGACTGAATAGCATTAGCAATAGCTTCACCAAGTTGTCCAATATCTGGAAAATTAGACTCAGAAGAAGTACGTGACTCTCTACGAGGTAGCATGGTTCTGACATAAGAGATCAAAATGATTAGAACACTAGCAAAAGACATAGGACTGCCAAACCTAGGCTTTGATACCAAACTGACACACACTGACTGGAGTCGAGGCATGCTGGCCATCACGTGAGGTGACGTAGCCAAGTGCGCAATAGAAGTGATAATAATAATAAGAAAATGCGTCTAAATAAAAACCAAAACTTACTTAAACTAGAGATAATATAAGTGTGTGAAAGTGAACATAACTAAACACAAGTATTCAGAGCATAGGTATCAACAGTGCAGTCAGGCAAACAAAGTACTAATTATACAAACGGGGAGAAGATCCCTACAGTTATTTAGTAGATCGTCAAAACCGTCGAGAAGTCCTCATGAGCCACCAAAAAGAACAGCTACCTAGAACCTGGAGGGGCGCAAAACAAAAGGGTGAGTGGGCAAAAACAAAACTTTCGAAAACATATTTCTCGTTTCTGAAAATAATAACCTCTTACTGTAAAACCCGTATAGCTTCTAGAAAATAATACTACATAGGTATGGAAACCAATGCACAAAACCAGTGAAATCTGAAGTATGCCATGTCATAATATCTCAGGAATATTAAGTGTAAGCCAGATTTTAAACCAATATAAAATAATATACCAGTCGGAGTCACCTAATATGACATGTACGACTGGATTTATAGCTCATCAATCTAGGCTAGCACACGAGTCGGAGTCACCTATGTGACCTGTACGACAGGCTGGGTATAAATATGTACGCTCAAGTGCTACAATCACGTGAAGGCTGTGCGATAAATCGCGGGTCACTTACAAGTCGGAACCACCTAATGTGGTTTGTACGACAGGTTGGCACCAGACTTGGATCCAAGGTGAGCGTGCGGTGCGGGAGGTGAATGATCACGTGAAGGCTGCCCCTAGCGCCGGGCGAGATCACTAATACCGGGGTGCAGCCCTGATGAGTTCAAATAAATATATGCGTACCAATGCAATACAATCTATTCGATCACATCATACTCACCTGAAGCTTACCTGAGTCTCCGCAGCATCACACAATATAACAGTGCAATACTCAAAATACAACTCATTTACGACATGGCATTCAAAGCATAAATCATTTAGGAAAAATGTTCTGGAAACCATAACATATATATATATATATATATATATATAGAAAACAAAATGCCCACTCACTGATAAGTAGCAAGATTGTAGCCCCCTAGCCTCGCTTGTCCACGCTCTTCCTCGGGGTACGTCTCACCTATATGCGATACAACTATTTTTACGTTAATTAATTAGCACATAAACAGAACCTAGGATTAATTCCTCATACGTTGGTCAAATGGGGTGTTTGAATATACCAACGTGATCTACTCAACAACATGAACACCCCCATATTTTTAGAAAATTTTTTGGATGTCACACGCGCCCTTACACGCCTACCAAGGCACAGCAACACACGCTGCCCACGCACAGGCACATGTTTGGTAACGGTGTCAGGGAATATTCCGTTAAACTAGTAGAATATTCCGTTAGAATCACCTGACACCGTTAGAAAATTTCGTTAAAGTTAACGGAATATGCTCCTTCTTCTCCGGTGACTCGTCGAAGTCCGCCGCCGGCTGCCGTCTGCTATGCCGGAAACTGGAAAAAATCTTTAAAATTCAGTATCTCGATTATTTCTCCACCAAAATTTATAACTTTTATATGCATTTGAAGCCCTCAACTAAAAGAACATACCCTTACCTATTAGGGGTCCTAAAATCAACGGAAATTGATCGGAATAAAGCCTGGAAAAATCCGGTCAAACTTGAACTCTTCAAAACCCTACTCAACATCAACTTTGTCCCAAAATCCACTCTAAGGTTTGTATGAAGTTTTTTAGGAACCTCTCCGAGCCTTAAAACCTTGGAAAAAGGCCTCAATCACGACGGAGCAACAAACACCTCGCCCCAGTTCGTGAGTTCTCGGGTTCCCGTGATCCGCTCAACAGCCAAAAGGTATCACTTAACTCGTGAGGTCACGAGGAATACAATGGTGGACTTCAACAACTCGATCCGTGTCGATTTGGTTAAGGTTGTAGGTGATGGTCTCTCGGTTGTACGGACGAGAGAAAAATCAAGAAGAGAGGAGAGAGAAGGTAAGGTTATATGTGTGTGCGCGTTTGGGATTGGTTAATAAGGAGAGAGTGAGAGATTTTAATGTGTGTGTGTTCCTCCGGATTGGGCAAGGGAAGGAAATGGGTTTTCTAATTGGTCCTAAAACAATTAAAGCCCAAATATTCAATTGGACACAACACAAGAAAGTAGGAAATAAGGCGATTGGTTCAATTCTTTGGCCCGTTTACGTTCTTCTAATAATCGTAACTTTCTCGTTACAATTCCGATTCGACCCTAACTCATGTCAACACACTCAGTGACGTCAAATACAATTTAATTACAACGGCGAGGAAATTATTTAAAACTACATATGTGCATCCACGTCACCAAGCCAACGAGGGCATATTCGTCACCTTACATACTCGGGGAGAAAAATATATAATAATTTGGGACGGGTCGTCACAGATATAGAGAACACCATTAAAAATAAATACGTAAGAAATGGTGTTGTACCTAATTTGTTGGACTTTATTCCAAATACGTATGATGTGAGGAGTTGTTGAAGGTTTTAATTCTTCTATAGCCTTTTTCATGCGCCACATATATATTAAAGGTATATATAATGTTAGATTTCTTGTAGCAAATTTAATAAAGAATTTAGAATACATACTACTCATGCTTCTTCTTTTTCCACTCTTTGAGAATTAGTGGGCTTAGATCAGTAGTTTTTACTCCGATAGATATCTCCCAACCAGGTGTAAAAATAGAGACACGTTTGTTTGGGATCTTATCAATAGGTAGTTCCTTCTTCATTTTTTGTGTGGGTACTCTTGTAAATATCCTTATAATGAAAACAAATAATTTTTTAAATTACCATAGCACATTAAGATAATCAAAATTGAAACTCACAATCTGACCAAAATTTTAAAAACACACAATGAAGATTTCAAAGGAGAAGTTAAAAAAACCCAAATGAAGCTAAACTTGGGAATTCATATAATTACATATTATGCTTACATGGAAATGTGTAAAATGAGTACAACCATGCAGGTAAGGGAAGCGAAAACCCACCAATCTCATACAACTGTGCTTCCATCACCATGCTTCTAGTAAGGCAGCTTAAGGGGAGGGATCCCCATTTTTTCAAAAAAATGGGGACACGCTTCCCACCGTTAGATTGACTTTAATGAAATTGTGTGGTTGAGATTAAAACACAGGCCACACAATCTCAACCACACAATTTCATTAAAGTTAAATCCAACGGTAGGGAGCGTGTCCCTATTTTTTTGAAAAAATGGGATCCCTCTTGTGAAATGTTTCCTGCTTCTAGTATCTAATTAATGACAGTTGCATACCAAAAATTGAAGGAGATGGGGATTGAGCTTATATCATTTACAAACACAAAATAAAAAATATCGAAGAAATAGAACGACTTAGAGAATTGATGAAAGGCAGAGCAAAAAAATTGGGGGGGGGGGGGGGGGGGTAATAAGATTTGGCCACATAATCGAAGGAGATGGGGAGTACATATGATAATACTGTAGCCGAAATAGAAAAAATGGGAATGTACGTGGGAATTGGAAAGTTACTGCTTGGTAGCACGATATTGTTCGCTCTGGGCTTACCATTCCCTCACGGTTTTGTTGATATTGTTCGCTCTGGGCTTACCATTCCCTCACGGTTTTGTTTTTGGGAACTCACACGGGAACTTCCCAGTGGGTCACCCATCCTAGGAATGCTCTCGCCCGAACTTGCTTAACTTCGGAGTTCCGATGGAATCCGAAGCCAGTGAGTTCCCAAAAGGCCTCGTGCTATAGGGAGGGGAGAATGTACATATAAGGCACATCATCCTCTTTCCGTTGGTCGATGTGGGATCTCACAAGTTACGTTCTTGTTGTTTTATTTGTTTCTTTTTTTTCCTTTTTTTCCAATAAAACAAATTTTAATTTTTCTGTTTAATATCTCTATCTCCTAAAATGGGGAGCAGTTATTCACCATGTCACCTTATTTAATTTTTTAATATTTCTCTCCTAAAAGGATATTCAATACAATTATCACTGACTTTAATATCTCATCCTAAAATGGAGGAGTTATTCACGACGTCGCTTTACTTTTATTTGTTTCTTTTTTATTAATATAATTTTGTGAGATATTAACATCTCATTCTAAAATGGAGGAGTTATCCACCACGACCCTTTATCTTATTTAATATAATTTTGTGAGATATTAATATCTCATCCTAAAATGGAAGAGTTATCCACCACGTTCCTTTACTTTTATTTGTTTTTTTTTTCAAATACAATTATCTGTTTAGCATGGTTTTTTACCAGTTTGTCCTCGTTTTCTGTTTTTTTTATTTGGTTGTGAAGGAAACAAAGGGGCATTTTGTTGCTCTCGCTTTCTAAAATGGAGGAGTTATTCACCACGTCCCTTTACTTTTATTTGTTTCTTTTTTTATTAATATAATTTTGTGAGATATTAATATCTCATCCTAAAATGGAGGAGTTATCCACCACGTCCCTTTATCTTATTTAATATAATTTTGTGAGATATTAATATCTCATCCTAAAATGGAAGAGTTATCCACCACGTTCCTTTACTTTTATTTGTTTTTTTTTTCAAATACAATTATCTGTTTAGCATGGTTTATTACCAATTTGTCCTCGTTTTCTGTTTTTTTTATTTGGTTGTGAAGGAAACAAAGGGGCATTTTGTTGCTCTCGCTTTCTAAAATGGAGGAGTTATTCACCACGTCCCTTTACTTTTATTTGTTTCTTTTTGTTTAATATAATTTTGTGAGATATTAATATCTCATCCTAAAATGGAGGAGTTATCCACCACGTCTTTTTATCTTATTTAATATAATTTTGTGAGATATTAATCTCATCCTAAAATGGAAGAGTTATCCACCACGTCCCTTTATTTTATTTTTTTTTCAAATACAGTTTTGTGTTCAGCATGGTTTTTTACCAGTTTGTCCTTGTTTTATGTTTTTTTTATTTGGTTGTGAAGGAAACAAAGGGGCATTTTGTTGCTCTCGCTTTCTAAAATGGAGGAGTTATTCACCACGTCCCTTTACTTTTATTTGTTTCTTTTTGTTTAATATAATTTTGTGAGATATTAATATCTCATCCTAAAATGGAGGAGTTATCCACCACGTCTTTTTATCTTATTTAATATAATTTTGTGAGATATTAATCTCATCCTAAAATGGAAGAGTTATCCACCACGTCCCTTTATTTTTTTTTTTTTTCAAATACAGTTTTGTGTTCAGCATGGTTTTTTACCACTTTGTCCTTGTTTTCTATTTTTTTATTTGGTTGTGAAGGAAACAAAGGGGCATTTTAGGTATTTTTGAATGTTTCACCATTTTGTTGCTCACGCTTTATATATATATATATATATATATATATATATATATATATATATATATATATATATAGATAAAATAAAAGAGATAGATCTTCTTAGAAGCTAGTTCTCTATGCACGTCCTACACCATTTGTTCATAGAAGCTAATATACCATAAACATGCATAATTGGTTGATTATTACAACAATTACCTGGGCGCTAGGTTTATTAAATTGACTGAATCTCTAACACAGGTTGATTACCACGAAACCTATGTTAATCAACTTGTGGTGTATGTTTCGTAGTAATGCGTGTGTGAATAGCACTATATATCTCACTAAAAATGCACCACATGAGCATTATAAAAAAAAGGAAATTGCAAATGACTACTTGGAAGCAGTCATTTACAAATTCCTTTACATCTGCTCATGTGGTGAATTCCCTCTAAATTTTGATCCATTTCTTCTTCATTTTGCCTCAATGCACTGAAATTTGAAAGTTCCTCACTCAAACATACCCTAATTGATGGCAAACTCCCAGATGGAGCTAGAAACCGGTATTCAACCGCAGTTTCACAAGGAAGACCTTGCAGTTTCAACGAGAAATCAACCTCTACAAACGAAATGGTTGCACAAGGAAGATTTTGATCTTGTCGATCCGGAACTTTTTGTTAACTCTTTTGTACAAGGATCCAATCAACTAAGTCACTGAACTACATATGTTTAATCAGTTTGTGCCAATATCAAACCCCAATGCTAACTGCAATAAATGCAGCTAGTAATAAAACCCTAACAAGAATATGATCATGCATACAAACCTGAACTTGCAGCCATAACTCTCACGATAGCGGTGTCTTCCCTTCCCTTGTACACACTGCAAAATGCTCAAGATTCTCGATGGGGCAGTCTCTCTCAAATGAACAATGGTTGTGTACCGAGAAGAGGGACCAATCCACTCCTTTAATAATGGTAACCGCCTGTCCCATCAACATGGCAGTTGCCATCGATTTCTTAATTAAACCAACTGCCTTATGGATTATTTAACATGTGGCTTACTTCATTTTCCCTCCAATATGTTTTTGGTTTATCCGGATACAAACCCTAAGAAGTTCACCTTTATGTATAGCTTACTTCTAAGATTGCTTGCTGTCCAAGTCTCGATGAACTCACATGAATTCAAATGTGATGAATTCATATGAATTCCAACATTCTCTTACATGAGTGAGATCGAGACTCTTTTACTTTATCACAATTACTTAGTAAATGTGATCACTAAGCTATCTTAACTAAAGAACTTCAACAGCTAATTAACTACAATGTGAAGAACCCAAGAAAAAAATAATACTACCATTCATGTATCAGTTCTCTAAGATTACAAAACAATATACCATAATGTGAATACTGTCACTGAGGAACATTAGTATTTGGGGTCAAAATAGTACACTCATGAATACTCCCACATATTTGGTCCCTAAGATATCATGTACCTTAAGTTTTGCAAATGCTTAATTCCATGACATCAACTTATTCAACAGTTTGTACTTTTACATTATAAGTGAAATGAATAAACTTAGTACAACTTATATGAAACAAGAAAGAACGAAACTGGATGAGTACACCTTCAAGGATCCGTGTTAAATCACATATACACGAGAAACTGTATGTCTTTCGGAGCCTTGTGTTAAGCAAGTAGAAACACAAGAACTAGCTACCCAGAAGAATATGAATGACTGATTTCATTAAGGGAGAAGAAAAAAAGTGATTACAACAGAATGGCTCTGTTGCCTTTTACATACATCACCAGTACAGTACGAACTCACTCTTCTTCTTTTTCTTCTTTTTTAATTTCTATAAGAACCTCAACGATACGAGGAAATTTTATTGATATGAAAAAATAAAGTTACACCTAATCAGGGAGATATAAACCTTACCTCTCTTAAAAAAAAAAAAAAAAATAAATAAATACATGAAAAGTGGGGAGAATAAACTTACCTTTTTGAAAAAAGAAAATGCAAGAAAAAGAGGGGGACATAGACCAAAACCCCTCTAAACAAAACCTAAAAGGTAAGAACCTGCAAAACAAAAAAAAACAAAAAATCCAAAAGGATAAGGTAAAAAATCACACATCAAGAAGGGGAAACAAACATGCAAGGCCACCATGCCCAAAAATCCGAGTGTAAAAAAGTAAGAATCTTTACGGGTGAAGCCGAATGCCAAACAAGTAAAGACGAGGGCAGCCCTAGATTTTAATTTAGTACTAGCTAACTTACTAAGCTTTCATTTAGTTACAAATTCACTAATCTAATGACACTAGGCATTCTATTAACCATTGAATCTTATACCCTTAACACTTGAAACCCTTGATTACTTTGGAGATGCTATTATAAATCAGTTTAATTAAATGGACCAGAGCCACCCTAAACCCTAGCAAAAAACAAATGAATGAGTTTGACATGGACCTTATCATTTTCTCGTGTACAACATGAATTAATCCCTATTCTTCCTTAAATGGACCAGAGCCTACCAATTTCAAGTTTATCAGTTTTCACTTGAATTAATCCCTATTCTTCCTCTGGTCAAACACAGGTCTTAGCAATGATACACACACAAGAAATTCTACGGTTCAAATATTAGTACGTATAAAACTTGGAGTTGAACTTATAATGCTTATACTCACAATGTGAAACTTTTGAAACTCTTAGGTTGTTATTATAACTAGGCACATCGATCTTCCTCTTCAAATGTGCAGTGAAGACCATGACTATCGTTATCCAACTGAGCTAATTTCTTTCTGGGCACACGGCTGCCATACTACGTTGAGGCGTCGCATAGCTTCAACACTCTGCACGACTCAGAAAATCCCCGACTGGAAAAACATGTTTGCTCGATGATCAGTAAAGCATAAAGGTAAGGATAAACCATTTTTACTCATTTTAAAAAATTGTAGTAAACTGAATTGAAAAATGAAAACCTTTCACGGAGATAAAAAATAATGTACCTTTGAAAGTAAGAATGTGAGAAACCTTATGCCATTCCGAGCCTGTCTCTGCAGTGCACCTTTCTCCAAGAAAGGGGCAACAACGAATTTCCAGATTTAGTAAGTTGGTAAGGCGTTGCATAGCTTTGACGGTAGGTAAATACATCAAATTCTTGCAGTTCACAATCTCCATCTGCCACAGATATGTAAGGTTACCCAACCAGTCTGGCAAGGCCTCCACTCCATCAAAAGATATTATACACAAATGCGTCAAAGAAGTGAAGTGTTGAATTTGTTGAGGCAGAGACTTGAGCTTAGGCCACCCACGCAATGTTAATCTTTTAAGTCGCGAAAGAATTGGAAAGTCAGGGAAGCAATCAAGCTCCTCCGAGAACCCACCAATTGTCAAAGTCTTCAAACGAGTGAGGCAGTGAAGCCCCCTTGGGAAAATTTTCAAATTCCCACAATCATAAATGGCCACCATACACAGAGATGTGAGGTTGTCTAAACTTGGTATACTCTCTAGCTTAGGCAAACTGGTTAATTTCAACTCCTCAAGAGAGACACATAGTGAAGTAGCCTGAATCTCTAATCTTTCACAGTTATGAATCCACAGTTGACGGAGAGAAGTGAAGCTGTCTAAATCTGGAATTGAATGCAGATTACTACAACTCCTTATAGACAAATACTCAAGACTGTCAAGGCTCGTACTAGTGAAGTTTTCTGATCTGCTACTTGGTAGTGGATTCGTAAGTGATAAGGCACTTATGAATGCTAGCTTTGGGCAGTTCCTTATCATCAATTTCCGAAGAGAAGGACAATATTCCAGGGCAGGGAAGCTAGATAATTCCATACAATTTTCAATTTCCAATACCTGCAAGGAGGTGAAGGGCACGCCGTTGGAAATTGGAATTGATGTTACAATTGGACAATTCCACACAGACAATTTTTGTAGAGAGGAGAAATGCTCAAGTCCGCTTGGTAGGCATGATAATCCTTCACAATCTCCAATCTTCAATGTGCGGAGAGAAGAAAGGTCGTGTGTGACTGGAATGACTGTTAGATTACCGCAACCCATTATGCTCAATGCTTGAAGAGATGTACAGTATACTAGCCCACTTGGTAGGCCTGACAGTCCACCGCAAGAATCAATATGCAGTTTGCGGAGAGAAGCCATGCCGTGTGTAATTGGGATGAACTCAAGGCGAGGGCATTCTCTTATTGTCATCTTCTCAAGCAAAGGCAGAGTGTCTATCCCATCAGGTAAACGCCTCAGCTTTTTACAATCATAGACATGCAGCTTCTGGAGGGATGTGCAACATCCAAGTACATTGGGAGCAATACAAGTCAACTTCTCACAACTTAATATCTCAACAGATGTGAGATTTTTGTTGTTCTCCAACATCCCTTTTGGCAGACTAGTAATCTTCTTATTAAGATCAATCGTGAGGGAAGTCAGACTTGTTAGTCTGCTGGTTATATTTTTTAATGGCTGGACATTGTCACAAGAAGATATCCACAAGTCCTTGAGCAATGGAAAATGACTGGGAGCATTTCTCAATTTGGGACAATTCAAGATATGCAGCTCCTCAAGGCAAGGAAACACTTCTGTTGACAATTTTGGTGCTTCCATCCATTCAATAAGCTCCCTGCACTCACTAATGGATAAATGTTTCAGTGCTGGAAACAAAGTTGTCGTCTCTTTACGTGACCTTGTTGCATTGTAAACAAGATTGTAACCATAAAAGTCAGCTCCGATACATTTTAGCTCAGCCATTCTATCAATCCGAAGGTGTTGAAGATTAGGTAGATGACCGAGTGTTGGTACTCCTTCACATTTGTTGCACCTGCGCAAATGAATCTTCTTCAAATTATTGAGCGGTAACGACCTACTCATCATCCAAGATGGAAATTTAGCACCCCTGAAATGTTCAATCACGAGGCTTTCGAACTCGGAATGTGGTTGGAGGCCTTCTAGTACATCCTCATCATTGTTGTTGGTTGTTGACATATCTTCTGTCCATACAAATCTCAAATGGCATAGGTTTTTCTTATCCTCCAATTTAGCTTTCCTTGCTTTATCTCTATCACGTACGTGTTCTAGATTGTAGAGAGTTAATTCACCCTTCAACTGGTTCAAGCTAGCCAACTCCTCAATTCCACGACCCCCTTCCCTTCCCACAGAAAAGTGAGGCAGTGTCCGTAGGTGAGTCAATTGCCCCATCCCAAGCGGAAACTTCATACTCTTATCAAAATAAACATGTCTCAAGCTGATCAAATTGTCCACTTCTTCCGGAAATTCTTTAAGAGAATGACATCGCATTGCTCTTAGGGTCTGTAGGTTATAGAGTTTGCGTATAGATTTGGGGAGTGCTTTGAGACTAGTTCCAGAAACGTCCAGATACCTCAAGTGTTTCAGCTTGCCAATTGAACTTGGAATCTCCTTAATTTTTGCCTTGGCTAAATTTAACAAACGTAAGGCTTTAAACCTTGGCAAGATGTTACTAGGGACTTTGCCATAAGGAAATACCGATCGCAACCTCTCAAGATTTCTCCCTGGAATTCTTTCTAGTATGGAAGATGAAACCCGAGCTACATGTCGAATCTCAGTTGTATCATTTCTTTCATGGAAGTCTTGTGTCAAGATTTCTGATTTGGATACCAGTTCTGTAAGATCATGCACTAGATCATGCATCTTGCATTTGGTAACAATGCCATAGGCATCATGTGTATCATCTTTAAACAAGGAGCTCTGTAATAGAATATCAAAATATTCATCACCAACAGCCTCCATTTCTAGATTACTTTTGTCGGAAGAAGGGTGGAGTAATCCTTGAGCCATCCAAAGTTGAATCAAGTTATCTCTTTCAATTTCAATGTCTTTCATGAACATTGAGGAATACGCAAAACATTGTTTCAAAGAAGGCGATTTCAGATTATCAAAGCTCAACCTCAAGACTGAAATGATTTTTTCTTCTCCTTCTGGCAAGTCCCATATTCTACTTTCTTTAATTGACAACCATTCAGCAATACTGTGTTTAGATCGCAGCAGACTTCCCAAAACCTATTACATGAATAAGAATTCCTATCAAATCATGTACAGGGTAAAGTTATCAACAACAACTAAAAAACTTTGAGCAATTTGATTCAAGTTGACTACAGCATTCTTTGTGAGGGATTTTTTTTTATTCTGTTAATTATTTTCACAAAATTACACATAAAGTTGAGGTTCAGATGGTAAGTATACATGCTAAGTTTGTCACTGTCAAAACTAAAAATAAAAACTCAAAAAAAAAAAAAAAAAGTACACAATTAATATAAACTCTACTGGATTGGATTAGTTGGTGTGGTTCGGATTTTGCACACCCTAGCAACTTGTGGGTGGGTTATAATCTAAAGCTAATCAATAGAAGCATATATAATTAAATTTAAATTATAATCAGTATGATAGTATGTACCTTTGCTACCAGTGGTAGACCCGCACAACGTTCAGCAATCTGCCTCCCAATTTTCTCTAAATCTTGAGCTAAAGGAGCATTGTTATCTGAAAGGGCTTTGTCTTTCAATATGGACCAACAATCATCCACTGACAAAATTCCCATATTATGTCGCGGAAGTGTTTCCGTTATTGATGCAACTTTGGCACTGCGGGTGGTGACAATAATTTTGCTTCCTCGAGCAGAATCAAGCATTGACAAACAACTTATCAACATTTTCCATTTTTGAGGATCTTCATTCCAAACATCATCGAGAACAAGTAAGTATCTTTTATCTTTCAACTCCTTTTGAAGGTTTTTAAGCAAGGCCTCTTGACTTTGTATTCCAACCTTTGTTGGGTCAAGTAATTCTAAGATCCGACTTAAAATGGAATTGGCATCAAAAGTGTTAGATACACACACCCACATCTTTTCGGCGAAAAACATGTTTATAGAATTATCATTGTATACTAACTTGGCCAAAGTTGTCTTTCCTAGGCCTGGCATCCCCACGATGGCCATAACCGAAAGATTTTCTTGATTGAAGTCCGAGTTTGTCAAGGTTGCAATTATACTTGACACAACCTTCTCCCTTCCGACCATGACTTCATCTGCCGCAACGAGTGAGTTGGTTTCTCTATCCCATCTAATTTCTGGAGCAGTTGCATCTATTGTTTTTGCAACTAGTCCAAGGAAAGATGCCTCACTCTTAAGATCCGCCAGAGAAGTGTTGATTTTCTTAATTTTGCAAGCCATTTTTCGACGAAATAAAGTGGGGTTGGATGAAGAAAGAAAACTCAATACCTTTTTCTTCATGTTGTTTCGCAGTTCCACTTGACTCCGGAGAGTTTCGTAGTTGATTTCGTCCAAGACATCATCGGCGTCATGGGCTATGTCTTTAAGTTTCTTCACCCAAACTTCCACTGCCTTGCCCCGAGCTTGCGCTTGTTCGGCAGCGTCGCCTAAAAAATCTTGAAGAACGGATAAGGATTCACTGAGCTTCTTTAGTTCTGCTTTGAAACCCCAGGCAAGACTGATTTCTTGAGCAGCAAGCGAAGCCACCTTCTCCAGTATTCCCTTGGCCGCAAAAGTAAGCAGAGATTCAACCGCCATCGTAATTTTCTTATGTAACTACACAAATAAACAAGCAGAAAGTTAATTGTTATTATTAAGAAAAATAGTACAAGACTGAAGACGCACAGGCACAGTACTGTACTTTCTTAGTAGCTACAACTTAGAAGGAGATGATGACCAGTTGCAAATACAGAAGACAGGAACTACCGAACTAGCAACCAGTACTAGTAGGGCTACCCACAGCCCACTAGTAGTGGTGGCAGGTTTTTAGTTTTATTTTTATTTTTTTCAGTAGGTAGTGGTGGAGAAATTTTTCCAGATGATAGGTACAACTGTTGAGCTGGAGTTTCTCTCCAGTTACTTGATGTCACATATCCCACTACAACTGCATAGATTAGTTTTGTTTCATAAAAAATAAAAACAGAAGGCAAAAACTTGTAGAAGGTGTAAAGTCACCCTCCCAGTGGAGAAATTTTTCCACGTGACAGGTACATTTGTTGACTTGGAGTCATTATAAAAGATGATGTCAAACTAGATGTCAGATGTTAATAGGTGGAACTCCAAGTCAACAAATGTACCTGTCACGTGGAAAAATTTCTCCACTGGGAGGGTGACTTTACACCTTCTACAAGTTTTTGCCTTTTGTTTTTATTTTTTATTAAACAAAACTAATATATGCAGCTGTAGTGGGATATGTGGTGGCATCATGTAATTGGAGGGGAACTCCAGCTCAACAGTTGTACCGGTCATCTGGAAAAATGTCTCCTCCCAGTGGTCAATCCCACCAAACCAACGGCAACTCACTTCCGATTGATGACGACGAAGAAGATTTCAGCTTCATCGAGGTTAACAAATGTACCCGTCACGTGGAAAAATTTCTCGTAGTCGTAGTAGGTTTGACAATGTTGCCTTGCTTCACAACTTTAACAATTGCAATTTGCAAACTTGTCCAGGAAAGTACTGGTAATTGTCAAATCCCGTACTCCCTTTTTTCCTAGTCTCTCTTTCTTTTTCTTTCTCTCTATTAATTACGATTAAGCCACGTCAACATTTTGTTTTAAATTTTCTACGTAGAGAAAAAGATAAAAATAAAAGTGTGAGAGGAAGGAAATGGTAAGACGATGAGAGAGAATCATACTCCCATTTACTCCATGGAGACCAAGAAAAATGTTGGTCAACCACCATCAGATTTAATCCAACGGTGGAGAAAAATTAGTGTTTTAATATTTTCCTACTTTTTTTCTCTCCTGGCTGGACGACAAACGAGCCCAGTCCTCTCTCTCTCTCTCTCTCTCTCTCTCTCTTATATTGATTATCACTCCACAGTCAGCCACGCCTCTATTTGCCTTTAAGCTGGGGCTTATCAAGAATATAAGAACCCTATCTTTTAAAGTTCCACATATTTTAAAGGGGTATGCTATCCACACACCTCATTTTATTTCTCACACACCCCTTGATAATTTCTGTCTGTTGATCTTCTTCAATTCATCCGATCCGACGGCGGAAAATTAAAAAGGTATGTTAGAAGTAAAATGGGGTGTGTGGATATCACATCCCATTTTAAATTATCTTACTAGGGTCGGCATGACTTTTACTTCAAGCATGCCACACTCTCTATTGTTGTTATGAGCTTGGACACCCACAAGCTTCGACATCCAAGCTCGAACCCCGACTCACGAACTCAATTTGTGGATTCAACTCAAAGAGCTAAGTGTGCAAGGACGAAGCTAATGAAGGCTCACTTGGGGCATATGCCCCCACTCAAGTGATTCGTTTGTTAAGTCGTAGACTACAATTATATAATACACACGCGTTATTTTTAAAGAAAATATATCTACTTAGTATCCAACATACTTTCATACTGCATATACTCCATATCAAATATTATATAAGCAAAAGTGCTATTGTTCTATCATTCAAACCGAAAAACCTCACTCTTGCGTAATTATGTATTAATATTTTCCTTATCACTTTGCCACTTTCCACTACTACACTGAAATTTTTGTAACATTGGAATTGTGATACATTATCATTTGAAATCATCCCTACTTTCATATTGGTTATAAGCCACACTATAATAAGGTTTTCTTAATTGATTTTCGGGTTGCCCCCACTAAAAGAAATTTCTAGCTTCGTCCCTGTAAGTGTGGACCCAACTCAAAGACCTGACTCATGAGCTCGACACATGGATTCAACATGTGAACCCACCTCATGTGGAGAATCAAATCATATTCACACTCACGTCGAGTGTATACTCGTAACGAGCAACAATACTTGACACGCCCCGATCCTGATATTCCTCGAATACTAGGATAGACATGTGCTGGCTGACACCCGAAGGGTAACGAAAGCCATTTATTGAATGCAAATGTTGAGAATAAGGAATAAATAAGACTTATAAATATAAAATAAAGAGTATGCATTTAAGGAACGTGTTTAGAGCACACATCTAATCTAGAACACTAAAAGAATTAATATAAAATTGAATGAATAAAAGAATGGGTCCTACACCGAGAGGACTCAAAGATGCCGATGCGGAAGTGCCTTAACGTCGGGATTGTATGCCTCGATTCTAAGTCCTGAAGGGGGCGCAAAACAAACATGAGTGGACCAATTTGATATATATAAATATATATATATATGCAGTAAAACAGTTATCAACGTACTAACCCCCATGTTTTATAAAAACACATATATATATATATATCATGATAAACATAGGTTTTCCGAAACCTAGCATGCCGTGCACTGTCTCAAATCATAACTCATATACAATAATCTCTAGTGAATGTCCAATATAACTCTCCAGGCCCCATGCCAGCTCCCCGTCCCTGAGCAGACAGTTAGAGGAAAATACACTACATGCCCCTTGCTGACTCCCCGTCCCTGGTCTTAAATGCCAGAGGAAACACCCTCTAGGCCCTATGCCAACACCAAACCGTCGCCCGGGATGGACCGGAATCTATCCCTTCATCCTGTAGCGGAATAGGGACCACTAGGTAAGTACAAAACCATTGAACATATATACATTGAAAAGCATCTTCTTAGTATAAAGTCATCCATCATCTATACTATAAAGAAGTGTTCGAAACATGTTCTAAATATCATATTGTCATCCATCGGATATTCTATAAGAACACGGGTTATAGGAAAAATAGTAGTAATTCAAACTAGCCTCAGTAAACATGTTATCTCAAAGCGTTTCATAGAACATACTTGTGAAATCATGCTTTTCCATGTATGCATTTCTACTATTAAAACATGCATTTTTAGAAAGGGTCCATTCACAGATACTCCGCTGCTGAAGAGCCACGCAAACTAACGAAGAAGGTAACGCCACAATAATTGCCCCTAAGCACATAAAGAGTACATTTAGTCAAACTCTACTCAAATGACTTAATTTGGGAAAATTGACTTCAGAAACGGGTTCAGATTGTCGAAATTAGCCTAGGAGAGGTCTCGAGCGAAAACCCAAAAGTCAACTCTAAAGTCAACGTTGACCGTTGACCGGTCAAAGTCAAACGGGTCATGGGCCTGGGTTTTGGCTTTGGGCTTGGGTCCTTGATGGTTTGGGTTTTAGAGGAAAAGGGCTTAGGGCCCTGACTTGGAAGGCCCAAAGGCTTAAAGCTTAAGGGTTTTTGGGTTTTAAGGAGGACGGGCCGAAGACCCTGATTTAAAATGGCCCAATGGCCTTTTACATTAAAACAATAAATAAAATAAATAATAAAAACTGAAATGGGTTTTGGGTTGGGCTTGGCAGGAAAGGCCCAAAGGCCTTGGGGTTTCTGGGTTGCTTGATTCAAAGGAAGGAGAAGGCCGGATTTCGGCCGGAAAGTTACTAACTTTAAACGGCCATAACTTTGTCAATACTCAACGAAATCAAGTGATTCAAAAACAAAAGTTGTAGTTCTCGAAGTGATGAAGAGAATGGTACCTCGCATGATGTCTAACTTGCCGTGATTTGGCTGGAAAACGCCTCGAAAGCCGCGGAGGTCGCCAAAAACTGGGTAAGATTCAAATGAGTATAACTTCTTCAATACTCAACAAAATTGGGTGAAACAAAAAGGAAAGTTGTAGTACTCAATGAGACAAAGAGATTGATACATTGAACGCCAGCCAACTCCCCATGGTTTGGCCATAAATTTCCTCGAAAGGGGCGGTGCTCTCTGGGAAATTTGGAAAAGCTTCCTCAAGCTATTTTCTAAGATTCAAACGTATATACAACTTAAAACAAGCTTCGATCTAACCCTAAAACACATCCCAAGGGTTTTTAGAAGCTTACCAAAGTTGGAAAATCACAAAACTTGATGGAGAAGACGATGAACAGTACCGGTCGAATGGAAGAAAAAGGTCTGGGGTGTTCTTTCTTTGTTTTTTAGAACACAAGGGTGATGGTGATGATGATGCCGTTGACAGAACGATGGTGTAGGTGCTCTGGGGTGTGGGTCGATGAGTGCAAGGGTGAGAGGGTTTCAAGATGAAGAAGAAGTGAGTGCAAAGAAAGAGGTGCAGAAAATTTCGGGGAGAGAGAGTGAGGGAAAAGAGATAACTGAGAGAGAAAGGAGAGAGACCGGGGGACACAAATCAGGGGTGGGCCCCTTGGGCACACCATTTAAGACCCAAAAAACCAATTTTAAAAGGAAAACATCCCCCGACTAAGTGAAAATACAAAAAATACCCTTTTTGTTTCGTAATTCCCAGGATGGGTTGTTACAAGCTACCCCACCTAAAAGAATTTCGTCCCGAAATTTAAAATAATTTGCTACATTGAAAAAACTCGAAAATAGGAAGAAGAATATATGTATGAAGAGAAATCAATTCAGAGTGGGTGCATCAAAGAGAATATGTCACACTGTCGTGAGCGGGTTGCAAAATCCTTTATCATGCCTCCAAGCTCTTACTTTCTTCCCCATCAGTGTAAAAGTAGAAAACATACTTTATAAAAATATAAAGTCAAAAACGTAAAATAGCTTAAGGTCAAAAGTAAGTACGTAAAATACGGTAATCGCCAAAATAGGTATGTAGTAGCATATAGGTCGAAAACTAGTGCGAACTTAAAACTGAAAACGGAAATACTTCCCCCAAAAGCATTTGTAACGACAAAAACAAATAACTAAAGTAAAGAAAGTTAAAAATACTTATACTAAAAACCAAAACTGAAAAATGAAAGTGGGTCTCGCCCAAGAATTCGAAACGTCACGTACTCCGAGAATAGATGTGTCTTTGGTTTGAGCCCCAACAATAGCGAATTTGTAACAACTGCCGTAGACGGATCTACTTGCCCACTTGCTTAACGAACCCAATGAATAAGTTATCGATACCACAGTCGGCCGCCCGCGATATCGACCACACATTCGTTGTCTCGATAAGCAAGCAATAATTTCCTAAGGGTGCACAATTTCACACGTCGCAAATTCGATCATCTGAATATCAGTTCACAATACTCCTCTACCAACCAGCGTTGCCTGTAGAAAACTCTCGTACCATGTCGCAAAAAGTGCCATACCCAAACCAAACAAAATAAGAACTGTCGTCGTAAAACTCTATCCAGCATCAAACATCATCTCCTCCTCAGTTTTTTCAAATATGACCAACTACTCCAATGTTTTGTCAACAAGAACCCACCTGAAAATGGTATCTTGGGATTCAAAAGAAGTGGCTACCATGTTAGTAGTAGACCCAAAAGCTCAAGTCAAGCAAGCAGAAAACGAGAAGTCACCTTTCTCTACAAGCAATATTTCTTGGGAACTGTTGCAATGCTTAAACCACCTCTCCATTTTTGCTTAGCTGCAGATTTCTAGTCAAACAAGGTCAATGTTGGTGGAAAGAAGAAAGAAAGACTCTCGAGTGATCAACCTTAAAACCCCAAGAGAGCATGCACCTTTCCAGAGAAGTGCAACTTCTAAATGTGCTAATGCCGCAATACGAGTGAACACAACGCGTTCAACAAGGTCTAGACAGTTTGTTCAGAAATTCGACTTAGAACCCAAGATGGAATTTAATCTTAGTAGATGCCTAACAAAGGTGTGTTAGGCTGAGTAGAATATACCCTTAAAATAATTGAGCACCTGAACTTATTTACATATCGTTGGAAAAGAACTACTAGAGTACGATATGATGTTGATGAATTACAGCAGGATAATGCATGGTGACCATTCAATTCAACGTGAAGATAGCGATGCAATCTGCTGACCATCTGCACTACAATCTTCACCAGTCTCTTACCACAAGACGGCTCAAACTTTACACCCACGTGGAATTCTTTCTGGTAAGTCTGGTAAGCTTGTGAAAAGGTTATGCTCATAACGTTCATGTCTAAAACGATAAGAACTGGGTGCACACTTCCATCGGATTGATCAATTGTGAATTCTTCACTGAATGAGCAAGAAACCACGTCGAGAAGGCTAAAAGAACACTTTAGGATTTGAGGGTCAAAACAAGTTTCTCAAAAATAGAGTACAATATATCGGGATTTGAACCAGAAACCATGCCGAGAACAAACGTTTTTATTTTTTTATTTTTTTTTTACACCCTGTGCAATGTTCCAGCAAGATCCAGTTTACATTGAGAAACAAACAAGCGAAGGAAGGTGAAGATGCAGAGATAGAAGTCACTATTTATGATTATTTGGTTAATCATCAACGTAAGGTCAACTGGTTTCTAAGCCAAAAAGGAAATAGGGCTAAGCTCAAGATTTGTTAAGAATTGCTAAATAAGATTTGACAAGCCCAAAGACAATTCGAAATTTAGAATACTTTGTGAGAGCTGTTTCAAAGTTCAAAAATTAAACATAGAACCTCTGATTCAACATAATGACGAAGAAGAAAGATACAAAGCAGTCTGCATATGCATGCAATGGCACGATTGGCTATCTTAAAGTGATGCCCTTGAGGAAACCAAAGTTCAATGAGTCCAGAGAAGTTCAAAGCCAAGCTCGATCTTCGTACAATGATGAATATGGTAGAGTCTCAAGCCATTACACTGTAAATTACAAGGCTGAACAGTTTGTGGACAAGAATACGGATGAGTTGGGCTACAAACAAGAGGCTAAGTTCACCGTTACCCAAGGTACGTGGGCAAGGAACTAGGGTTTACTGTCGAGTGCCAGACTCAAGTGAAATTCAAGGAGTTTGTTTATCCAAACAAGATTGGATCTTCATCATCCAAGTCCAACTACCACAACAATAAGAACCACAACTCCGTTTGGAAATTGATGAAAATATCGTCTGTTACCGAAGAGTTTCCCAAAAAAGTATAATCTCTAGACGAAGTCAACGCTCGAAGGATTTGGTGTGAAGCTGACGATCAAAGGTTAAGGAATTTGACTTTGTCGTTGGAGTAAGGAAGAGGGTTATCGATAAAACAATTGCCGAGAATTGATATAAAGATCCACACGAATTTCTTCAGTGGTAATAAGCCCGAGAACATTGATTTGCTCCTACCAACTACCACCTACTAACTGTCGTCACAACTAGCACTTACTCACATTCACAACACGCACTTCGAATGTTTCGAGCAATTACCAAGAGATATGACTCTGCCCGTCATTCCTAGGGAATGCATGTTGCAGAGTGATATCACCATTTTAGAACTCCAGTTGGTCTTAGCCAATTCGTACCACCATGATCTCTCCGTTTCCTAAGATTTCGATGTAGAGCAGACTCTACCCGCAATTCCTAGGGAACGCATATTGCAGAATAGCATCGCCATTTCGGATCTACAGCTGGTCTGGACTAAACTTACGCAAACTGAGATTTCTAAGACATGTTGCTCCCAAGTAACACCGACTCTGCCTGCCATTCCTAAGGAATGCACGTCGCTGAGTATCGTCATATGCTGAAAGTTGTCCATCAAATCCACTTCATCACTACTGAGGCACAATCCCGACACGAATCCTTGTATTTAAACCAGAAGGTGACAATTCAAACAGAGGAAATGGATGCATAACTGCGCTGAACGGCATCAGATTCGGAAGTCGTGACATCCAAATGACGTCATGACTGACACACTACTAGAGTAACAGAAGATCCTAAGTATGCTCTGAACAAAACCATGCTCTGATACAAATCTGACACGCCCCGATCCTGATATTCCTCGAATACCAGGATAGACAAGTGTTGGCCGACACCCGAAGGGTGACGAAAGCCATTTATTGAATGCAAATGCTGAGAATAAGGAATAAATAAGACTTATAAATATAAAATAAAGAGTATGCATTTAAGGAACGTGTTCAGAGCACACATCTAATCTAGAACACTAAAAGAATTAATATAAAATTGAATGAGTAAAAGAATGGGTCCTACACCGAGAGGACTCGAAGATGCCGATGTGGAAGTGCCTTGACGCCGGGATTGTATGCCTCGATTCTAAGTCCTAAAGGGGGCGCAAAACAAACATGAGTGGACCAATTTGATATATATATATATATATATATATATATATATATATATATATATATATAGTAAAACAGTTATCAACGTACTAACCCCCAGGTTTTATGAAAACACATATATATCATGACAAACATAGGTTTTTGCGAAACCTAGCATGCCGTGCACTGTCTCAAGTCATAACTCATATATAATAATCTCTAGTGAATGTCCAATATAACTCTCCAGGCCCTATGCCAGCTCAGTGTCCCTGAGCAGACAGTCAGAGGAAAATACACTACAGGCCCCTTGCCGGCTCCCTGTCCCTAGTCTTAAATGCCAGAGGAAACACCCCCTAGGCCCTATGCCAACACCAAACCGTTGCCCGGGATGGATCGAAATCTATCATTTCATCCTGTAGCGGAATAGGGACCACTAGGTAAGTACAAAACCATTGAACATATATACATTGAAAAGCATCTTCTTAGTATAAAGTCATCCATCATCTATACTATAAAGAAGTGTTCGAAACATGTTCTAAATATCATATCGTCATCCATCGGATATTCTATAAGAACACGGGTTATAGGAAAAATAGTAGGAATTCAAACTAGCCTCAGTAAACATATTATCTCAAAGCGTTTCATAGAACATACTTGTGAAATCATGTTTTTCCATGTATGCATTTCTACTATTAAGACATGCATTTTTAAAAGGGGTCTACTCACAGATACTCCACCGCTGAAGAGCCACGCAAACTAGCGAAGAAGGTAACGCCACAATAATTACCCCTAAGCACATAAAGAGTACATTTAGTCAAACTCTACTCAAACGACTTAATTTGGGAAAATGGACTTTAGAAACGGGTTCAGATTGTCGAAATTAGCCTAGGAGAGGTCTCAGACGAAAACCCAAAAGTCAACTCTAAAGTCAACGTTGACCGTTGACCGGTCAAAGTCAAAATCAACGCTGACCGTTGACCGAGTCAACGGTCAGACTAGGTCAAACGGGTCACGGGCTTGGGTTTTGGCTTTGGGCTTAGATCCTTGACTTGGTTTGGGTTTTAGAGGAAAAGGGCTTAGGGCCTTGACTTGGAAGGCCCAAAGGCTTAAACCTTAAGGGTTTTTGGGTTTTAAGGAGGACGGGCCGAAGGCCCTGATTTAAAATGGCCCAAGGGCCTTTTACATTAAAACAATAAATAAAATAAATAATAAAAACTGAAATGGGTTTTGGGTTGGGCTCGGCAGGAAAGGCCCAAAGGCCTTGGGGTTTCTGGGTTGCCGGATTCAAAGGAAGGAGAAGGCCGGATTTCGGCCGGAAAGTTACACCAACTTTAAACGGCCATAACTTTGTCAATACTTGACGAAATCAAGTGATTCAAAAACAAAAGTTGTAGTTCTTGAAGAGACAAAGAGAATGGTACCTCGCACGACATCTAACTAGCCATGGTTTGGCTGGAAAACGCCTCGAAATCCGAGGAGGTCGCCGAAAACTGGGTAAGATTCAAATGAGTATAACTTCTTCAATACTCAACGAAATTGGGTGAAACAAAAAGGAAAGTTGTAGTACTCAACGAGACAAAGAGATTGATACCTTGCATGCCAGCCAATTCTGCGTGGTTTGGCCGGAAATTTCCTCGAAAGAGGCGGTACTCGCTGGAAAATTTGGAAAAGCTTCCTCAAGCTATTTTCTGAGATTCAAACGTATATACAACTTAAAACAAGCTTCGATCTAACCCTAAAACACATCCCAATGGTTTTTAGAAGCTTACCAAAGTTGGAAAATCACAAAACTCGACGGAGAAGACGATGAACAGTACCGGTCGAATGGAAGAGAAGGGTCTGGGGTGTTCTTTCTTTGTTTTTTAGAACACAAGGGTGATGGTGATGATGATGCCGTCAACGGAACGATGGTGTGGGTGCTCTGGGGTGTGGGTCAATGGGTGCGAGAGTGAGAGGGTTTCGAGAGGAATAAGAAGTGAGTGCAGAAAGAGAGGTGCAGAAAGTTTCGGGGAGAGAGATTGAGGGAGAAGAGATAACTGAGAGAGAAGGGAGAGAGACTGGGGGACACAAATCAGGGGTGGGCCCCTTGGGCACACCATTTAAGACCCAAAAAATCAATTTTAAAAGGAAAATATCCCCCAACTAAGTGAAAATACAAAAATACTAGTTTTGTTCTGTAATTCCTGGGACGGGTTGTTACAATACTAGTCAAGTCGCCTTGCAACGAGCATAGCCTCCAACCAAGTAGCCACCTCGTCGCAAGCATCACCTTTAGTCCAGCAATCTCTTAACTTGCACTACCTCTAGCCGAGTATGGCCTCATGTTGAGCACCGCGTACCGATTCTGTAAAAGGGTAGAGAAACCAAATCCTATAAAAGAGAGGGTTGTACTATCTACACACTCTTTGTTAATTTATATCCTTTGATCTTCTTCAATTCATCCGATCCGACAGTCGAAAATTAAAAGAGTGTGTGAGAAGTAAAAAGTGGTGTGTAGAGATCACACCCCAAAAGAGATCCCTTTCACTCATATTAGAAGGGGGCCTCTCATTCTAAACTCGAGTCACTTTATTATCTCAAAGGCACAAGCCTCCTTGTAATTTGTTACATTTACATAGTGGAAAGCGAAGGCTACACCAATATGGATGTAGCCCCATTTCGTAGTGAACCATGATACATCTTTGTATTCTTGTAATTTGGTGAAAAACTCAAGGTCCTAAATTGAATTTAACTCTCAAAAAGTCGTCTGAATTTTGCGACTGATTACAATACTTACATATGTTTAGTACAATTACCATATGACGGTCAAATATTATTCATACGAATATTGTATTTAGTACAATCATCTGTTAAAACATATAAGTACTGTAGTCAAATTTAATACTAGGGAAACTAAATTTTTAACTAAATTCCATGGACTGTTTGCCACCTCATGTTTTTGACATAATATTTTATAATCTTGACACGAGAATTGATGTTAAAGTGTGTCAGAGAGTCCATATGGAGTCCTACCTTGAGAGAGTCTTCTTAACATTTCTCATTTTGTAAACTAAATAATGTGGTTGTTGATGATTGGATTACTATTTAAGTGTTGGTTAACTTGCTTATTTTCTATTGGTGACACATCATTTAGTTTGCAAATTTAAGTTTAAAATTTAATCTCCCTAGCATTATCCTTTTTTATTCCAATTGCAACTTGACACTTGAAAAGAAAAAAATGAAGCAACATATCACCTAAATTCACCAATAAGTTGTGAAATGTCACCTACATTTAACTCAATCAGTTCCACTTACTACTACGGTCTAGTGATATTTTTCTTCACTTTTGCTAGCCCAATCTGGGGGTCTTTCCCAAGCTCCATTATATCGTCTGTTAAAAAAAGAAAAAAACCCAATCAGTCGATAGGTGTTTGGGTAAATTACACAAAACTACCTCAACTATTGGGTCAACCACAGTTTCATATCCCATC
This sequence comes from Heteromeles arbutifolia, assembly GCA_024362995.1. NCBI lineage: Eukaryota > Viridiplantae > Streptophyta > Magnoliopsida > Rosales > Rosaceae > Heteromeles > Heteromeles arbutifolia. The sequence continues at coordinate 8,517,120 of JANCRC010000002.1, read as the reverse complement.
TTTAAAACATTTCAATGTCGTACCTTATCTTACAAATTTGTGGCAATGACATACCTTTCGTCAGTTTGTCTATCAATTCATTCGTTAAATGCTGACGTGACTCGAGGCAGAACCCATTCCCTATTAAAAAATTAATTAAATATTAAAAAAATTAATTAATTATTAAAAACTAAAAAATAAAAGTATTTAATAATTTTTTTTAAATGAGGGACCCATCACCCCTTGTTCGGTTCTTCCCTATCCACCGTGCCCCCTGCCGAGGTAAGATTTTCTGCATCCATTTTTGCATGTGACCTTTCTGTTCCTTTGCTTTTTGATTGAGGATTTGGTTTCTTTTTTATTATTTTAATTATTATCAAGTTAACATTAATCATGTTTAGCCCAACCTTCCTGAGATGAGATTTTTTGCACCCATTTTTGCATGTGGCCCCTCTGTGCCTTTACTTTTTGGTTGAGGATTTAGTTTCTTTTTTATTATTTTAATTATTATCAAGTTAACATTAATCATGTTTAGTTCAAAAAGTAAAGGCATAGAGAGGCCACAGGTAAAAATGGGTGCAGAAAATCTCAACTCAACCTTCCTTCGCCACCAAAACCAAAACCCCACCGCCACCTTTTCTTCCTTTATCTCCACCACATTCCGCTCTAATCCCTACTGCTGCACCCTCACTGTCCTCAAGGACAGTGAGCCCCAAAGTGGTCACCTTCTCTTTATCCTCCTTCTCTTCCTCCTTGGGCTCCTCTACACGAACACCACCACTTCCCCCGCCGCCACTTCCACGAGCCTCACCAATCAGCCTCTCAAAGTAATTCCCATATATATACTCAGGGGTGTACCCGTTCTCTTCATCAAAGAGCATGATATGCCCATGCTTCGAACCTGATTCCTCATGAAACCCAACGCAAATGTGGTGCTCCTCGATCGTGACGCCCGAATTGGGCTTGAGGGAATCGGTCTTGCCGCTGAGAACAACCCGGATGATCTCCTTCTCGAGGCGGGATTCTTCCTTGGCGAGCTGGGTCTTGTTCTCATCGTCATCGTCGTCGCAGAGATTGGCGGCGTCGAAGAGGAGCTCCTCGAGGGTTTGGGAGAGGAAGAAGTTGTTGGTGGAGGGTCGGATTTGGAGCCTACCCATTAGAGTTTGGAGCATGCGGTTGTCGAAATTGGTGGTGTTGGTGAAAGAGCTCATGGTGTTTGGTTTTGGAGTCTTCGGCGAGCTTGAAGTTGAGATTGAAGTCGCGGGAGATGTGGGGGTGGAAGAAGATTGAGTGAGAGAACTGGAGAGAGTGGTCCCCGAGGAGCACCAGGAGGCGGCAGTGGGTTGGGGATTCCGAGTAGATGGAGAAGAACAGAAGAATGGGTGATGGGTTGTAGGGGTGGGTCCCCCATTTCAAAAAATTATTAAATATTTTTAGTTTTTAGTTTTTAATATTTAATTAATTTTTAATAGGAAGTGAGTCCTGTCTCAAGTTACGTCAGTATTTAACGGAGGAATTGACAGACAAACAGGTATATGACATTTCAACAAATTCGTAAGATAAGGTATGACATTGAAATATTTTAAAGATGAAACTGTGGTTGACCCAATAGTTAAGGTAGTTTTGTGTAATTTAACCTTGTTTTTTTCATTAGTTTAAGGTGACACAATTGCAATTTGGTAAGAGGTCAGGTGTCAATTTAAAAAAAAGGAATTGTTATTAGCACTCTAAAAATCTTATTCTGTACTCCTTAGACTATCTCCAATGGTTGGGCTAAAAGTCAAATATTTTAGCCCGAAAAATTTAGCTTTTAGCCCAGAAACAGCTTTTATGCTCTAACCGTTTTTGTTTAAAATTTTAGCTCGGGATTATTAAAGAATGAACTTAGGTTATTTTTTTTCTTAAATTAAATTTAAAAAAAATAATAATAAATATGTTGACTATCGTAAATTAATTTTATGAACATTTTAATCTAAAAAAATTTAAATTCCGATAAATATTGAAAAATCACTAAATTTTCTACAAGCAAACCTTCAACTTTCACCATAAAATGGTAGAAAGATAAATTGGAAGAATTGTAAGAGAAAATTGAGTTTTGTGTAGATGTTTGAACAAATACATAGGTATTTATAGAGTTTTTGGATGAATTTTGAGTTAAATAATTTTTTTTAATTATTTTAGCAGTTAGATTTAAATTTGGGCCGTTAGATTTTTTTTTTTACCGTTAGATTTGATTATATTTAATCTCAACCGTTGGATTCAATAGCCATTGGAGATTTGGGGAACGTGGCCGACTGGCGATCAAAAGGCACGCGCGTTTAGCATTGAGCCCACCATTGGAGATGGTCTTATAAGTGTATTTTTTTTTTTAGTTATAAAAAATTTAAAATGCCAAATAAGATTTGTAGAATGTTAATAATAATTTCCTAAAAATTATTTCATATTCATATATTTTTGCTTGTCACACGGACAGAGAAGCAGACAGTCAGGAGTGAAAGAAAAGGTTTGAAGATGCCGATTACTTCAACGATGGTGGGAGCTCTATTGGGGTTGGGCACCCAGATGTACTCCAACGCCCTCCGCAAGCTCCCTTACATGCGCCGTAAATTTCATCTCTCTCTCTCTCTCTCCCTCCTTTTATCACTAATCATTTCTCGGGTGATTGAATTGACTCATGAACACTAAACCCCAATTTGTCCAATGATCCGATTCAGATCCTTGGGAGCACGTTCTGGGCATGGGCTTGGGCGCAGTGTTCGTTAACCAGCTCGTCAAATGGGACGAACAGCTCAAAGAGGACCTCGATAAGATGCTTGACAAGGCCAAGGCCGCCAACGAACGCCGTTACATAGGTATATATTTCCAACCCAATATCAAAATTCAGTTCATTTCGCAGTTTCTCATGATTCAAAATTGTATCTTTGGACAACCCAACAATCCCATTTGTGTTTTGGCATCTCAATCTTTGAGCTTGGTTTTGATAAGTTCATTTTTCAGATGATTTCCGAAATATCAAAACACACTATGATTAATCTTAGAACCCCATGTCTCGTTCGAGTGTTATGATGGATCAGAATACTGTTTTCAGATCTTATAGTGTGGTTTGGATATTGTGGAAATGCTGAATTGAAACATTTTAGGTGAAATTCTGTAGGATATAAGCATATTGTCACTCTTTCTCTCTAGCTCAAATTTGCTTCATTAATGTCCGACCTTTATAGAAATGGGAATTAAGAAGACAGTTTCGATTTTCCTAACCAGGAAATCCCGGTCTTCCTGATATAGGGCCTATCAGCCTACTAGATAATCTTACTGAATATAGATTGAAAAGAGTCATTTTTTTCTTCCTTTCAGTATGGCAGTCTAATCCATCCTGTGTCTTATTATATGGTTGAAAGGCAAAGATTAAAAAATTCATGCATGTGCTCTTACACCCTAAATAGTTTGCCTACTTGCATTTTTTGGCCATCTTATTGTTGCATCTTTGTCATAATTTTTTTATCTTATATAATGAGCTGAAACGTTGGGGTCGTTTTGTTTCATCAAACTGATTGTGGATTTGAAATCTTGTCAAGAATACTTTTTTAATTCGTTGAGCTGTGCATTACCCATAAATTACAAAACAGTTATGACTTAAAAAGGTTACTATGCATACTACTTGTGCAGTTTTTCCTTAAGTTATTAACTGATGGGCAAAAGTAAACTTTTACGAGAGGATGAAGTGGTGCTTGGGATTATTAGGAGGTTCATCTTCTCGTGCTAATGACTTGGATTCAGGTTTAAGCTTTGTTTTGTTTGACTAGACTATGGTTGAATGATATGTACAATAAGCTGTTTTGGGTCTTGGATAAACAGATTTGCTACCTGTGTTTCAAACCCCTTCATCCCTTTGTTTTCCTGCAAAAGAATTTGGGGAGGTTCCTACAAGAAAGTTCTCAAACATTGTACCCATGAAATGATGGGGATATTACTCCACGTTGTTCCACACCTTTTATCTTTCAGATCCCTATTCATCATGTATGATTTTTAGTATACCATAGGCCAAAAGTTGTGAATTATATATCCATGCTTCCCAACTTGCAAAATCCGCCTCAATGATTGCTGATTTGTTACTTTAGGAATCAAGAGTACATTACAACATCTGGAAGTACCCTTGCATTGGAAAGTGTTTTTCTCTTACCAAGTCATGATTGGTTGTGGATTATGTTTGTTTTCTCTCTTTGAGAAGTAAAACTGTATTAGGAGATGCCAAGGGCTGTAACTTATTGCCTACTTATATTTTGTGGAGCACTTGAATTGCTTTACCAGTTGTTGGTTTGGTTTTTAAATTTTTTGTACGAAATATGTACCGTACCTTTAGTAGATTCATTCGTTGGTTCACTGTAGCTCTTTTTTTATTTCCTTAATTGACTTTTATTTGTGAAGGAATTCAATTCTGGAAGTAAAGCGAACATATAGTTTTTGTGATTTAATCTCAGAAAATGTATCTTTCATCCGACTCCTTTTCTTTCCTGGCTTAATGTTTCTTCTTCATTGCAGATGAAGATGATGGCTAGTTCGCGTCTGAGTTTGTTGAGGCATTTTCATACAGGATCCATGTTCTAAGAGACGGTTCGGCCTTAAAGTTTTAGGCACTTTTTGTTTTTAAATTAATGTTGATATGTTTGCAAGGCTGCTGTAAAAGCCTTCCCAATTTTCTCATCTTTTTGTGATGCATAAGCTTTGAAGCTGAACGGCGTGTCTATTTCTTTAATAAACACTCCGTCTTTAGCGACAAAGATTCTTCAAATTGGTTGCAAGAGTTTTCTTCCTCGTTTGTAAAGTGGTTTGGCATATTTGTTTTTGTAAAGTGGTTTGATCACGCACGAACCTGAACGAATCTGCTGAGCTTAAATATGTACGTCTGTTAGAGCTTTTAGAAATAGTTGGACCAACTCTTCTCTTTGTTTCCAGGTTTTTGTTCTAATCTATCTACTCTGATGAAAAGATGCTAGATCCATAAGCATTCACTTTCCGTCTTGACAATGTCATATTTTAAACTACTCTAATCTACGAAATATGATATTCGAAGTCTTGTGTAAAGGGTGCCCAATTCGCATAAACTCTCAGATACTACGATTGATTCATAGACGATTACATAGACTCTCACAAACCCAATTCGCATCAGTCGCACCCTGCAACAAAATGCTGCATTATGGTTGCTAGCCCAAACCAAACAGAATGAATAAATACGCGACAGAATTGATCCTAGTTACTCTTTGGGACGGAGTGGAATATTTATACTAACAACAAATTTTCGTCAATCCTCTGAAACGTGGTTCATTACTTATGTATAAGAATCTAAATTCTTCTTCTCAAACTCCACCGTCCGATGATTCAAAACATGTAGTAGTTGATCACACGCCTGTCGTGACGAAGGCCTCTCTGCTGGGCTGGTTTTCGTGCACTGCAGTGCAATTTCAAGAACCTGGAATGCGGCATTTTCTTCTCCGGATAAGAGTGGTTTCAGTGCAGGGTCTATCAACTCTTCACGAGCAGAATCCTGCATTTCGATATGCCTCCCGACCCATCTCACCATGTCTATGTCCACGCCGAAAGATGAATCTGTCGGCATTCTCCCGCTAACAAGCTCCATTAGCACAATCCCCATGCTGTAGACATCACTCTTTTCTGATGCCTTGAGTGAATAAGCATACTCTGGAATCATATGAAATGTTGTTAGAATCAATCGCATAGAACATCCATGTCGAAATCAAACTCGAAATTCAGTATCCAAAATAGCAAGAAAGAAGATTATTCAAAGTATTACTGATTAGTACCTGGTGCTATGTAACCGTAGGATCCAGCGAACCATGTATTCGATTCTGTGTTGGACTCGTAAGTCTCGTTAAGTGTCTTGGCAAGGCCAAAATCTCCAAGATGTGCTTCCATGTTGGAATCTAGCAGGACATTGCTCGACTTAATGTCCCTGTGAATGATCTTTGGCACACAGTCATGGTGGAGATACTCCACTCCTTGAGCTAATCCAACTGCAATCTTTAGCCTTGCCTCCCAATCAAGGCTCTTCTTCTTGTTACTCTGTTGTTGGTGTATCCAATCATACACGCTTCCATTCTCCATGTACTCGTATATCAACAGATTGGAGCCTGCTCCTTTGTCGCTGCAGTACCCCATTAACTTCACCAGATGCCGGTGTCTTATCCTCCCAAGCGTCTTAATCTCCGTCGTGAAGCTTTTATTTGCCATAAGATCGTCTTTATACAAAATCTTTTTTACTGCCACAGTTTCTCCGGTGCGCAGTTCAGCTTTGTAGATTACTCCCGACCCTCCTGAGCCAATTACAAACTCGTTGCTCAGATTCTTCGTGGCATCCATGATGTCTTTCCATTTGATATCCGGCTTGACAGAACCATTTGAGAAGAGCAGTCTTCGCTGAGCATGGGAAGAACTGGTCGAGTACAGGCAGTTCATGTCAATGGCTTTTCGAAAAGCTTCTCGCTTGTGTTTCAAGAGAGAAGCAGCTCCAAATATCAGCAGAGCAATTGCAGATAGAGTACATATGGCAGCAATGGCTACCACCACCGATTCTCTAGGCCCCGTCTGCTTCTTTCTGCCAATGCAGCTTCCAAGAGGGCTTCCACAAAGATGAAAGTTTCCTGCGAAGGCATCAGCTGGCCAGTGCGAGAGTTGCTTGCTCAACTTTCCTTGTAGGTTGTTGTAAGAGAGATTAAGCTTTCCCAAGCTGATCATCCCACCAACCGGGGAAGGAACTTCTCCAACAAGTTGGTTGTGAGATAGATCTAGGGCTTCAAGTTTCGACAGTGACCCAATAGAGGCTGGAATCTGACCACTCAAATTATTGTAACTGAGGTCTAAAATGCTCTGAAGATTTTGGAGTTGTCCAAGCTCATAGGGTATGTAACCATCAAATCTGTTCTGTGAGAGCTGAAGCTCATACAGCTTGCCTAGTTTCCCAATAGCGGGAGGAATTGACCCCGAAAACTGGTTGTGGTCGAGGTTTAGGACGTTAAGCAATTCCAGGTTACCAATCCCAGCAGGGAGGGTTCCATTGAGAGAATTCTCACTCATAGAAAGCATTAGCAGTTTAGAACAATTGAACAATTCATTAGGAAGAGGCCCGGTGAAGCGATTCGAGGACAGCTTCAGCTCTCCTAACTGAGACAAACCTCCAAACCACCGCGGAACTGTGCCCGAAAGAAGGTTGTTGTTCAAGTCAATGTGGGACAGTTTCTTGCAGGATGAAAGCTCATCCGGTATTGATCCAGTGAGCGAATTTCCGGACACATCCAGCAGTGACAGCTCACTGATATTCCCCAATGCGTGTGGGATTTTACCAGTGAACTGATTCTTCCCCAATCTCAACCTTTCAAGAGATTTCGAATTTCCTAGCCGGGAAGGAATCTCATGATCAAATGCATTGTCAGTCACATCAAACGAAAGAAACGAACTCGAGCCACACAATGCAGCAATGCTCCCATTCAACTTGTTTCTCGACAAATTCACTCTAGTCAAATTTGCCATATGAGCCAATGTATCAGGAAGACTACCTTCAAGCGAGTTGTTGTACAGCATGAACTGCTCCATTGCTTGAAGGGACCCGAAAGTTATCGGTATCCCGCCGGATAAACGGTTATCCGCCAAGTCCAGAATAGTCAGCTTGTGACAGTTCCCCAATGTGGCGGGAATCTCACCCACCAGCTCGTTCTGCCTGATATGAAGGAAGTTCAAATCTTTGAGCCTCCCAATGGTAATCGGAATCTCCCCACTAAACCGGTTTCCGAAAAAATCGATCATCTGCATGCTCGAACAGTTGCCAATCTCCATTGGGATTTCTCCGGAGAGCTGGTTGTCGTACAGATACAGAATCTCAAGCTCCCCAAGCATTCCAATCTCGTTCGGCAGAGGACCCACCAAATTATTGTGGTACAGAACAAGTGACTGCAGATTGCTGAGGTTTGATATCATTGGAGAAATCGAACCCACCAAGCTGTTGTTGTGGAGCAACAGATCAGTCAGCTCCACTAGTCCATAAATATCATCTGGGATTGACCCGTTGAGCAAGTTATTGGACAAGTCGAGCTGCTTCATTGATCGGCATTGGCCTAATTCTGCTGGAATTTCGCCCAAAATTCCGGAATCCGAAATCATCAGGTGCTTCAAACTTGTTGTGTTGGAACATAGATTTCTTGGTATGACACCGGAAAGATTGTTGTTTGATAAAACTAAGGTTGCCAGCTGAGACATGGTGCCGAATACGTCGGGAATTCCTCCCGTGAGCTTGTTCATGGATAAATCAAGACTCTGAAGATTGCCCAGTTGAGATATGGACTTTGGGACTGGACCTTCAAGTTGGTTCCCCATGAAATTCATGTATTCGAGTTGACTCAGTTCACCGAGTTGACTTGGGATTTGGCCATTGAGGCTGTTGTTGCCGAAATTCAGGAGCTCGAGGTTGCTGAGACGGCCGAGCTCCGCGGGGATTGTTCCGTTGAGTGTATTGTTAGCAGCTGTGAATACAGTGAGGCTGGAACAGTTCCCCAACTCGGCCGGAATCGGACCCTCGAGCTGATTGAGCTGCAGGATTAAGTTCTCCAGTAGGCCGAGTCGGCCGAGTTGGGGAGGTATTGTACCGTTGAGGCTGCATGAGGCCAAACCAAGCGTGACCAAATTGACAAGATTGCCCAAAGTGGCGGGAATGGACCCAGTGAGCCCATTGTCGCCGATTCTCATGACTCGGAGACTCGTCAGCGAGCCAAGCTGAGTCGGAATGGGCCCACTGAGCTGGTTCGAAAAGAGAAGCAAAGATTCCAAGGACGTGAGGTTAGAGAGGGTTGGCGGGATGGGACCCGAGAGGCCGTTAGAAGAAAGATCAAGGTGGAGCAGGTTTTGCAAACTACCGAGTGAGGGAGATATTGACCCGGCGAGTGACGAGTCGGAAAGGTTGAGCCCCACCACTTGGACCGAGTTGTCAACCGAGTCAAACCCACAAGTCACACCCCTCCAAGTACAAAAATTTTGGTCGCTTTCGGACCATCCATGCAAAACATTCTCTGGGTCTTCCACAATTGCTCTCTTCACCTCCAAAAGAACGCTCAAAGTTGTATTTCCGTCGAGCTTTCCCTCACAGGACATAAACCCTAATGACAGATGCAGAAACAGAGCAAGGAAAAGTGGCAAAATTGCATCTGTTACTGAAGCCATTTTTTCTTGACAAACAAAGAGCAGCTCGAAGCTGGATTATGAACTTGTTGGAATCAACTGTTTCATTGATGGGTAAGTGTAAAGATTGCATCTTTAATGTGGGTGTGCTGATAAAATTTTGGGTAGTTGAATGTTGGTCTTGGGTTTTGAGTGCTTGCATGCCAGGGTGTGCATGGAAGATTGAATTGGGCGGTAATTGCATGCATTGGAAACTTGGGTTTTCTTTTTCTTGCAGGAGTGTGTTTATGATGGCGGTGCAAATCTAGTGAGAGAAAGAGAGAGAAGGAGATAAGAGAGAGAGAGAGAGAGAGAGAGAGAGAGAGAGAGAGAGAGAGAGAATCAATGAAGCTACAAGTTCTTTGTCAGCTGTGCTGCAACTGCAAGCTGCAAATTCCCATTAATGTGAACAACACAAGTCTTAAATAATGGGATAAAGTTGGATTGAGAATTCAGAAGGTCAAACTAGGTCTGAGAAAGAATAAGAGAATATTTATATATGAAAAATTGAGTGCATTTTTTGTCACCATCATTTAGTATGGTGTGTACTCACCACTTTATTTATTACTGCTATATGAGTTTAAATTTTGAAATTTGTGCTTATCCACTACACTCACGACCATTATTATTGTTGTTGTTGAATTTTGAGATTTGTGCTTATCTACTACACTCATTATTAATATATTAATGAATTACATGTAAATTACATAATTTTTATAATAAAAATTAGTAATCGATTTAGAGTTTTAATACTCACACCCTTATTAAACTCCTACTTAATTTTCAGTTCAAACATTTCCAAAATATTAAAAACAAAATTATAATAAGTTTGTACTCATTAAATTAATTTTTTAATTTAGATGTACCCATTCTTAAATATATCAATTTGTTATATGAAAATATATCTTTTTTTTAATATAAAATTCATTCAATCTTTTCTCTAATCTATTTTTTAAACTTGTATAGATACATTCTATTTCGTTGATTTGAGAATATATTTATGTCAAGTTTAATAAAATAAATTTAATAACGTTATTAAGCCTAATATCTTTTTCTTTCTTTTTTTGTGTTTTTGAAGAATGTACCTGACACACTCCGACCAAAGTCAAAGCATGCTGGCCGTCATGTGAAAGTGACGTAACCATGTGCACAGTGCGGAAGCAAAATAATATAGAAATTACGAATGAATAGAAACCGAATCACTAGTTAAGGCAAATACTAGTGTGAGAATAAGTGTGAATACATAATCAGAGCAATAATAGCCTAAGTGCAATCAAGTATAGGAATTACTAATTAAATAACACCCGAAGGTAGTCCTACATGAGTGATGGTCTGTCAAAACTTCCGCTGGAAGCCTCGTGAGTCACCCACAAATGCTACATAATACCTAGAGGGGCGCAAAACAAAAAGCGTAAGTGGGCAAAAACAAAGCTTTTCCAAAACCATTTCATTATCAAACTTCTAACCCCTCGCCGTAAAACCTGTATAATTTTCCCAGAAAATAGTATATACATATACTAAATCTCAACAAAATTCATCATCAAAATATGCATTCAAATCATGAATATGCCATGCCACAAAATCAATTATCCAAGTAGGTAATCTAAAAGCGATGATAACAGCAATTATCTCATCAATTGAACTCTAGCTCATAGATCATGTCTGCACACAAGTCGAACCCACCTATAGTGGTATATACGACAGGCTGGGTGTATAATAAATAATTACGCTCAAGTGCTACAATCACGTGAAGGCTGTGCGAATGATCGCGAGTCACCTACAAGTCGAACCCACTGAAAGTGGTCTATATGACAGGTTGTGCACCTAACTTGGATCCAAGATGAGCGTGTGGTGCGAGAGGTGAACGATCACGTGAAGGCTAGGCCCTAACTCTGGCGGGAGCACTAACACCGGAGTGTAGGTTTATGAGCTAACAAAACATCTCAACAATTATAATAAAGTAACACATAAAGCATCTCAACAATTATAATAAAGTAACACATAACTTACCTGAACTTACCTGAGCGCTGTTGGCATCGAATCCCAATATGTGTATATAAATATATACCACAATGCATACATATAGCATAAACATATTTAGCATGACAATTCATTTGATAAAATTGCTTAAAACGTATTTCTAGGAAAAATACTCATTATATAGGTATATACGGAAAACAAAAGCCCACTCACTGGTGTATGTCGAAGGGTCGTAGCCCCCAAGCCTCGATTGATTACGCTTGTCCTGAGGGTAGGTCTCACCTATATGCGAAACAACTATACAAACATCAATTAAAAGCACAAAAACGAAACTAGGTAATAACTTCTCATATATTGCTCAAATTGGGTATATGAATATACCACAGTGACCTACTCAACCTCAGGATCATCCCCATATTTTTAAAATAATTTTTGGACCCCTCACGTGCCTCCACGGCCGGCCAAGGCACAGCCAGACGTGCCCCCACGCGCGGCCACGTGCCTGGCACACTGACGGTAACAGTAACGACGTTAGGGAATATTCTGTCTAAAAGCAAGCATATTCCGTTAAAACTAACCTGACGCCGTTAACTTCTGTTAGGAATATTCTGTTAACTTGACGGAACATTCACCTTTCTTCCCCGGCGAACCTCCGGTGCCACCGCCATCGCCGGAAACAGGAAAAATTTTCAAAATCTTATATCTCGTCCATTTTTCAACCAAAATTCACAAAAATTGAACCAAATTGAAGCTTAGGACGAGTAGAACAAAACCATACCAATGTGGGGTCTTGAAATCCACGGGATCTCGTTGGAAAAAGCCTCGATAATCCAGCCAAACTTGAAACTCGTCGATCTCCACTTCCCGACGTCCAAATCACTCCATTTTTCTTCTCCGAGCTTCGTGAAGACGATCTAAAGCTCACTACAAGCTTAGAATGCTCTGAAACCTTCACATTTACATGTGCATGAACATTGCACAAAATATGGGGTTAGGGTTTCTCGGGTTTTTGAAGGTTTCACGATCCAAAAATGGTATTTATGAACTCAGAAGCTTGGAAAGAGTTTGAATCTTACCTTCTTGATGTCGATCCGTGCGTGAAAGGTGGGTCTTGATGTTCGTTCATACGAGAGAGAAGGAGAGAGTGAGTCTGAGAGAGAGAGAGAGCACGAGAGAGAAGAGAGAGAAGGTTTTGGGTGTGTGTGTGGTCCTCACATTAACACCTCACCAAAACCACAACTGCAACCATACAAAAATGTCTAAGGGCAATTTCGTCCTTTCACATCATCGAGAAAAAAATTTCCAGGACAGGCTGTCACAGTACCCATATTTTGGTACAATAATTTTTTGGTTAATTTTGATGAATGTATCCATGAATATATATATATATATATATATATATATGTATGTATGTATTACACAATATATTGGAGAGTATAATTCAGCTTTAATATTTTTAATCCCATAAATTATGATTTTCATTTAAAATCTCATTATATAAAAAACTACAAATTTCATTTTTAATTTAAAAATATAATAATCTACATAGAAATACATTATTACATTAATGTCAGGGACTTCGATCAAAAACTAAAAACCACAAAGGTTTCAGTCAAAGAACATTGGTAGTTAAGGACCGCATCCAAAGTGTTCCATATATATATGTAAATGTTTGTCATATACATATATATATATCTGTGTGTGTGTGTGTGTGTGTGTGTGAATAGATTCACGAAAGGTCAGAGTATTTAAGAAATTTGCAGTGAAGAAAAAGAAAACAGAAGAAAAAACAGAGTGAATGTGTGTGTGTGTGTGTGAATAGATTCACGAAAGGTCAGAGTATTTAAGAAATTTGCAGTGAAGAAAAAGAAAACAGAAGAAAAAACAGAGTGAATGTGAAGATATGGGCTTACATGGGAGAAGATACAGTGGTTGGGTGACCGACAGAGGACGATGCTTGTGGGTTTGCAAATTGGTGTATTAGCTCAAAAATGACCGAGTCCCTACAGAAAGTGAGCGGTTGAACTTCCAAATTTAAAGCAGTCAAAACTACATGAATATTTGAATATTTCTGCACTTGAAAGTTGCAAGCTTTACAAAGTCAACAGAGCCCCCCCAAACCCTAGTCATTCCCTACGTAACCCAATTTAACTTACTACAAAAGTTCCATCATACACTATATAATTTAATTTTATCAAGAGAATGAACTCATTCTCCGATTTGCAAATAACGTATCTTCACCGTGTAAATTTCATAACTGAAACCGTTCAATTTCTTCATATTCATTTGAAGTTCGTCCCTGCGAAAAATAATTAAAATCGGATTTCGTTTAGCCATTCATATGTATCAAATAAATCAACGGTGTAAGTACCAAGTAACGTATTCATGATGAACTATCCATTTATTAGACAATTGGATGAGGAAATAATCTCCAATTCGAATAATTTTTTGTGAGAATGATCTCCAAATGGAGATTGAGAAATGGAACGGTTTCGATTGTGAAATTTCTATAGTGAAGATACGTTATTTTGCAAGTGAGGAAATTAGTTCATTCCCATGGAACAAAAATATTATCCTTATATTAATAATCATGTTTTGGTAGCTTGAGGCTTACTTGTATGATTAAAATGTACTACCATATAGTCTATGTCATGCTTATTGGGTTTGAGATACCAAATCCTCATATGTCCTATTGTGGCCATTCAATAATCATAGTTGTTGGATAAGCTTGATTGGTGGCATGCAATTGCAAACCCTATGTTTACTCCAATTAATTTCTGTATTAATTATTTGTTTTTGTTTGCCCACTCAATTATCTAAACTTTGTTATTTAATCAAACTTTTAACGCATAATAATTCTTATAATCTAACCTCGAATTTTTGCATCAAATCGAATCCAACCTACTTTGGCAAATTATATGGTCAAGAATATGATAAATTTTTCAGTGTGACTGGAACACGAGGTGGTACATCACGTGTTATTATACAAATGATGAAATATGTGTGTTAATTCATGTACTTATAATTGATACGGATTCTTATGAATTTAGAAAAAATTATTGTTAATATTTGAACACAGTCACATAGTATAATTAATCAGTGTACATGTTATAATATGAATGAACGATAAGTTTGTGCCTTAAGGTTTAGCTAGTAAATCAACAAATATTAGTACTGGTTATACTAGTCCGTCGTGTTCTAACATTTCCAATTATTTGGATAAAACCTCCTAATATTAGTACTGATTAGCTATGTCACTACAAGAAAACTGGGCACTGCACACAATAAATTATATGTGCCCTTTAATGCCAAAGGGCACCAACATATGTGCTCATAGGTCAATGGCAACAATGCAGCAACTAAATTTGTATTTGTATCATCTATGGGCGTTACCTTTGATCATTGGGCACAATATGGTCTTTGATGCCCAAAAAGCTCAGCACAAATAGTGGTTCTTTTGTGTCTCAGTTTTGACAGTTCTGACAATACTGACTTTTTCCAAGCCATGTTAGCACAATTTTGTTTTTGTGCCCAATAGGTAAAATATTTAAAAAAAACAAATTCAAATATTACAAACAAGCTTTTACAATTTAGCTCTACAATCAATCCATACGAATAATGAAAACAAGCATTTCTGAACACTTGACTCTTTCCTAGAAAGCTTTTACTTCATCCCATCTTCTTACTCCACAAATAAATTAATTAGCTGGTCTATATAGAATCCGGGCCTCTTCCTGCCAAGGTTATGAATAAAAACCTCAAAGATAAAGAAACCACACAACTTACAAGAACCGAAAATGAAAGGAAAATACATGAATATCAAAATAGATGTATTTTCTCTAAAATGATTTGAATAAGTTCACAATATCACCGGCAATTTTGAAAACTCATTCTTAACAATTGTATTCATGATATCAGTAGGTAGAATGTTAAATCTAGAGTCATGTGATTTAAGTATAGTCATCAGACACCATAATAAATACACCATATATTCAAACCACTGCCACATTCCATCTCAAATTACACACAAACGAATACAAAAATTAAAATCAATACCAGAAGCAGATCAGCATTAAATCTCAACCATTTGTCAAAACAAAGTTGGGATTAAGAGGAGTTTGATTTTACCAAAATCGACGCCGAGGGATGGCTAGAGGTGGCAAAAAATTAGCCTGAAAGCCCAATTTAGGCTTCTACTAATCCCTGACATATTTGAGCATGTAAAGCTCGAATCTGGTCCCTGGGATTAGGGGGAGTTCATTTGTGGTGTCAATCTCGTCCAAGACAACAAGATTTGGTAGGAAAATCTCGGGAAACCTGCAAGTCGCTGAAACAGTAGAAAATGTTAGCTCTCCGTTCAATCTCGCAAACGTAAAGGAAATTTCACATGCAAGCATAGAAAACAACTTAGAACATCGATAGGAATTAAACGGAGGTAGTTGCAGACCTTACCTCGGTAGGGAAAGCGATGAACTCGCCAGAACTCTCTCGGATTCGAGACAGAGCTATGGTTCTCCAATTTGAGGTTCGAGTCAAAGTTCTGGGACTTTGGGTTCTAGTTCCATGTTTGGTGTGAGGTTGGGACGAGGATGGTGGTGATTTGGTGTTCAAAGTCGTCAGAGAACGTGGTGGCTATGTTGCTCAAGGAGAAACGAGCCAAGAGAGAGAAGAGAATGATGGGGGACAAAAGGAGAAGAGAGAAGAGGAACCGAGGGAGAAGAGAGACATGTGTGGGGATGGCAAAAAGAAGTAAGGGGAAAATGAGGGGGTTTGCACGGGGAAGAGAAACTCACACGTGGGTAGGTCTCACGGCACACCACTCAAACATAAACAATATTAAAATAATTCAAATGCACAAATCCATAATTGTGCCAACATGAGAGATGCAGAGTTTGAGTGTGGGGAATGGGGATGGCAGAAAGAGAATGAGGGGAAAATGAGGGGGTTTGCATGGGGAAGAGGGACTC
The DNA here is from genome assembly GCA_024362995.1 of Heteromeles arbutifolia. Taxonomy (NCBI): domain Eukaryota; kingdom Viridiplantae; phylum Streptophyta; class Magnoliopsida; order Rosales; family Rosaceae; genus Heteromeles; species Heteromeles arbutifolia. The sequence continues at coordinate 8,500,975 of JANCRC010000002.1, read as the reverse complement.
ACACGTGGGTGGGTCCCACAGCACACCATTCAAACATAAACAATATTAAAACAATTCAAATGCACAAAACCATAATTGTGCCAATATATTCTTTTGCTGTATGGGAAGTGGAATGATTTATTATTTATTACTATTTACTTGATACAATTTTTAAAATTTGTGTCACAAAAAGGAAATTGGAATGAAGGCCTTGAGGTGTTTAAAAGCAGAGAACTCTCGAGAAATTAGGGTAGAGGCATTTGGGTTTGAAGTGGTGTTGCTAGGGTGATTAGAGAGAGAGAAAAGGTGGAGCGGCTACTAGGGTTAATAAATTACCAAATGGAGCTGCAGATCACTTATATGGTAGCAGCTGCTAGGTTTCTTTGCACACATGTGGTGAGCACGTGCACGCCCTATGCATTTCACTGCTTCTAGGTCATGAGTTCGAAACCAAGTGGTTTATGTCCCTTCTCTTTTCATTTTTGTTCTGCTGCTTTTATTTTACGTGAAAAAAAAATTAAAAAACTAATAGAGAGAGCAAGAGGGGGGGAGGGCATGAAAAGATTTTTTTATTTAAATATATTAAATTAGAGGGCACGAGAACTTTTATTGTGCTCTTGTATATTAATAAAAAAAACTAATTTTTGACATGAAGAGGACATACACAAACTAGGCACACTAGTTTTGTGCTCAAATTTTTGTAGGCACAAATAAACTTTTCTATTCTTCTTTTTCGGCACAAATTAATGTGCCATTTGTTTAGAGGGCACATTTGAGATGGTTTTGGTGCTCATTGATATTTAAAAAGCACAAATATGTATTTGTGCTCAATGAAAATAAAAATGGCACAAATGAATTGTGTTCTTAGTCCATTTTTCTTGTAGTATCTTCAACATAGAGGTATAGCGTCATGAATAGTCTTCTTGATAGTAGGCCATGCCCTTCCGCTTCCAGGCTTCCACATTTACATCAATAATTCCATCAAGTTGAAAATAAAACCAAAAACGCAGCTGTCAGTTTATACGAAAGTATATATTACTTACAAGTTAATAAGATGTGCTTATTTGGTAAGCATGCAACGACTGAATACTCATCCTTCTCCAACCATATAAAAGCTGCTGAGATCCTTTTGTATAACATGGTGGTTTTTGGTCTTGAAATTGTGAACCGAATGAGACTCAAATCTATATCTGCCGTAAGAGAGATTTTATAGTGTGTCGGGAACACGAGTCGAATCGATCGGTACACTAAGTGTAATAATACAATTCATCCGAAACTTGAAAAAAAAAATTCAACCAATTGTATTAGACATTTAGTATACCTAGCTGCGTTACCAGCACAATAAAAAAATTCTCATGCCATAGAGTCTGATCGAAGTAGGCTCACATTCACATATCTTTTTAACTTTTTTACCTGTTTTCACCTTAACCTCCAACAACTGTCAACTAATAATAATTGATAACATTCACACTCCAATTCATTAAATATATTATTGCTGTATAAGATATACAAGCAAGTATATCATGCATGTGAACCTCTGTTTCATCCACCAACCTCTTAACATGTATATACAACAGATCATTGTTGCATGCGTGGAGTCACCCAGCTAATTTTGGTGATAAGTTCATTTTATATCAGACATTTCATGTCTTATTTATCAATCTAAATCATACAAAGGAAGTGGATTATTGATTAGATATCTGGTCCAATTAAATTTCTCAACGGACAGTGTTATTACTTTCTAATACTCTTAAAAATACTGGATTTTCTTTAGTATATATGCTTTGGTGCATTTTATATTTTGGGTTTCTTTTTAAAAAAAAATCTACTCAAATATACAATAATTAAGATTTTGGAAACTCTAAAAACACTTAGGTATAGAATTTCTTGGACATAATTTTTTTTTTTCCCATAAACACATTGCTAGTTTTGTTACTCGTTCATTCAAAGTTGATCTAGATCGTTGATGCATGTGGACTGTTGAGCATGGTGTGAAGCTCAACCGCCTTTTACTGTATATTTAATGTTGGAAAAGTGAGCAATTTGGTGTATTTTAGGTCATTATATTTTTGATATTTTATATTTAGGGTACTTTTCTAGTAGGATAGACTGTGTGACTAGGGTTTCTTGTTTGTTTAAAATTATCTTTATAAACACTCTTTGTAATTAATTAGTAGAAGAATGTCATTTGGTTATGTAGTCATCTTGACAATATATGTATTATTTTTCTTTATTTTACTTAATGAAATAAAAAAATTGTCATAATTTTCTTTTGTCCTTTGATTTGTTAACAAATCTCTTAAGAATCTTGTTTTCAAGAAATATAGAAATTCTCAAAAGAACATTATTTCTTTTTCATTATTATTAACTCCAAATGGCCCTGGACTGATCACTGATAAAAGTCTAGCTTGAGTTTCACAAGAAGTTGTCCTGGCTTCGTTAAACTAAGAGAGAACGATTGTTTTGCTTGTTGATTTTCAACACCAACTAGCTACTTAATTTGTCAATCAAATGTTAAAGTTTAAACCCGTGATAGCAATACATTAAAAAAACACTTACTATATCTGCAATGGTTTAGTAATTATACTATAAATTACGTGAAGATCAGAAATATTAACTTTTCAATCGATTAATTATTTCCAAAATTAAGCAAGCCTGGATATGCATGCAATTATTCCTCACAGATTAATATTAATTATGAGTAATCTATGCTATAGGTGTACACGCTAGAATCATGAACACGAGGGTGAAAGCTTGGACGAATTAACGAGTGGTTAGACAATTACAAAATGGTTTAGATAAATAAATTGTACAATTATATGCCTTATGTTCTTAGTCCAAGAGAATACGACATAGACGATGGTACTTGCTAGACTACTTAATCGAACCATGATCACCTGATTCACAATATATCCTCATTGTTGATTCATAATATTTTATAATAAATGTCAATTAATATCCAATAACAGAAATAATACACTATTGTAAATGTAGGTTAAGTTGCTACTTAGTACTATGGTTTAGTGGTATTCTTCTTCACTTGTAAGTGAGAGGTCTTAGGTTCGACATATTCTCGCCGAAGGTTAATTTAAACCAAATTATTGCTAGTTCATTGAGGCTAAGCCCACCCATTTTCCCTAATGTAGATATATAATATCGTTTATTAAAAAAAATGTAGGTTAAGTTAATTGGCTAAAGCAATGTACCCACCCCTTTAGCACCTAAGTCATGCATTACTTGGATTCATCATTTGAACTTTATTTTCTGGTACATAATTCAAAATTTCAGAAGCCTTTATCAAATTTATATAAAAATATGTGACATTTATCAAATTTATATAGAAATATGTAACATACAAAATAATTGTCAATGATGAGGATGACCATAGATGATAGAACAAATGAGCGGCAGAGGTGGCGTTGAAGGGGAGCGAAATGTGGAATCGCACAGGGCCCCCAAATTTGAAGGGCCCCCACAAATTTTTGTTACCTTATATTTATGGGAACTTTAACGAAAAGCTCCCGGTACGGTTCACTTTAACGAAAAACCATATTTTTACACTAAAAAGTCAATTCTGATACTATTCACTTTACCATTTATTTTGTCCTTATCGTTAAAACTCAAAGTTTTCAAGCCATTTTCATTAGTTTTCCTTATATTTATATGTAATAATGTTATATATTAAAAAAAAATACTTTTTTTAGTACATTGAAATCTCATTGTGCACTTCTTATAAGTGTAAATTTTAGAAAGAATTTTGTTAGCACATTGAAATCTAATTGTGCACTTCTTATAAGTGCAATTTTTTTCTTTCTAAATATAAAAAATTTGAAGTGCACAATGAAATATTTGGAGTGCCAATAACAACTCCTTAAAAACAATTTTTCTTTTCAATTTTATTATATAATAATGTTATATATTCATGTCAAACTTCAAAATTAAGAGTTTTTTAAGCTTTTATGTAAGATCCCACATCGCTCAGGGGAGTGGATCATGTGAGCCTTATATGTATATTCTCATTTCTATCTAGCACGAGGCCTTTTGGGAGCTCATTGGCTTCGGGTTCCATTATTGGCTTCGAGTTCCATTGGAACTCCGAAGTTAAGCGAGTAGCGCGCGAGATCATTCCTATGATGGGTGACCCATCGGGAAGTTCTCATGTGAGTTCCCAGAAACAAAACCATGAGGGCGTGGTAGGGGCCAAAGCGGACAATATCGTGCTACAGCGGAGGCGTGCCCGGGATGTGGTGGGGGCCCGGGCCGGGATGTGACATTTTATTTCTTATTTAGTTGCTTAAGATTAAATTGTTTTTGATTATTTAATAAAGGTTATGTTTGTAACTTTTTTTTACTTATTATTTATGTGACATTTGTAAACTTACAATCGGTGAGTCTTAAAGTTTGTTTTGATTTAAATTATTGATTTCTAGCACCAATACATAGTCCTACGTTTTTTATTTATTTAAATTATCTTAAAAAAGGGCCCCTTTATAAATTTCGCACATGACTCCCAAAATCTCAAAGACGGCCCTGATGAGGGGTAGGTAAGAACATGCATGATGCAGGGACAGCTAAGACCAACGCTTCTTATTGCTTAATTTGCAACATAAATTCTTAAACATAGATTACTTGATATCATTAATTTAAGGATTTGAATTACACATGCTTGCCTTTGTCTCTTTTTCTCCCAACTCCATCCGAAACTTTCAAGTGACGTACCTATCTTAATTTTAACCTTATTATTATCTCAACAATTGAACGGTTTCTTGAAATTTATGCTATTACTGACAATATATTTGGTTAATTTAACCATAACCAATGTGGTTTTAACATCATCAAGCATTTTATGAATTGTATTTAGGCAACTGTGGCATTCACCAACTTAAAAAACTTGGGATTGCAGTAGAGCAAAACAAAAAGTGATTGTATGGATGAGGGTTACTCTTTTTTATTTTTTTATTTTATGACAAATCTGAAAGTTTTGTCGAACCCAATTTACTACCTATTTGTGCAGGCTTTTCTATTAAAGCTTATTTACTAAATGTTTATTTTTCAATCTTAAGATAATGTTCCCTTTCTTTATATTCACGTTCGAATCTTTCTATTTTTGTTTTATAAATTATACAATATCTGTTTGTAGTAAAAGTGAAACTAGAAGTTTCAAAATTCTAATTGTCGTTAACAAATGTCTCAAAGTCCAATAAAAATCATATGCATCAGGATCAAACCTTACCATCACTGATAGGCTTCTTTGAACAACGAACAATTAATCAACAATCAACAAATATTAATTATTGCATTAGATTTTGTGAAAGTCAATGTTTTTCAAACTAAATAACTAAAGCAATCATTGTCAAGCTCTACATACATGCTAGCACGTCATCTTCATTTGCAGGGGGTGCTTCCCACGTAGTCCTCAACTAATTAATAATTAACGCAATTAATATTCCAATTAGATCCTCTACTCATCAATATCATTCAATATATAAAGTTTGTCAACACCCTTTCATTTGAAGGCAGAGCAGCATAGTTGTTCATTACTGGGAATATAGTCTGATCACTGCTGCGCAAGAAACATGAATCTCATAGTTTTCTTGCTTTTAGTTCTTCTTGCTGTTGTTCACTTAAATGCATCTTCGTCTTACCCGGAACACGATCACGAACAGGATCGCCATGATGAAGAACCAGATGAGTCCTGGGAGGGAGCCACAACTCTTACACTTCCAACAATATCAGACGACTTGCCCTTCGGAGAGTTTCTTTCCAATTCCTACTATCACAGGAGTTGTCCAGACCTTGAAGGTATTATCAATAGGAACGTGAAGCAATGGCTTAAGAAGGATTACAGCCTAGCAGCTGGCCTCATGAGGTTGCACTTCCATGACTGTGCCATCAGGGTAAGAATATTATGGCTTAACTTCACATTACATATAATTATTGGCTAATGCTATTTAGATACACAAAACTAACCACATTGTTAATCACCGCCTTTAATAGAGGTTAGCACCCCACCATTTTATGTATGTATACGTGACTAATAATATTTGTTTGAAGAACGAGGTAGTAATGTAGTCAATTTTGTGTCTCTAAATTAGTAACATTAGTTGTTCGAAGTTTGATGGACCAATAATACTTAGGAAAGAGTTGGCTTCCAAATATCCATCTAAACAATTAGAAATTTATTTATTGCTTGGTATTTGATTTCTTATACTCACAATTATAATGAATTGAAATGCATGTAGGGATGTGATGCCTCCATCTTATTAAACCATGAAGGAAGCGAGAGGGAAGGCTTGGCCAGCAAGACACTGAGAGGGTTTGAAGTGATAGATGATATCAAGGCAGAGGTTGAGAAGAAGTGCCCAAAAACAGTTTCTTGTGCAGACATTTTGACTGCAGCTACAAGAGATGCTACTGTTCAAGTTGGAGGTCCATACTGGGCTGTCCCCTATGGGAGGAAAGATGGAAAAGTTTCGATTGCTAAGGAAACTGAGAAGGTTCCCATGGGTCACGAAGACTTGACTAGTTTACTTGAGATTTTTCAATCACAGGGCTTGAATGTGCTTGACTTGGTTGTTCTCTCAGGTGAACCATGTAGTCCCCATGCATTTCAATCGCATAATATATTTTCATTCATTACAAACTTGTTTTATCGCCATGTTTGTCACTTTGAACAGCACATTAAAACATGAACCAAACCTAACTAAGGATTCAAATTGACAATCTTGTAACATAACAATTGAATTTGCGTGACCATAAAAAAAATGTTAGTTTTGCCTACAACTAGAACAAAAATCTGGTTGCTTTTATTGAAATAAATGGTTTTCATCTGCAGGGGCACACACCATAGGAAGGTCTTCATGTGAATCCGTACAACACAGGTTCTTTAACTTCAGTGGAACTGGCAAGCCTGATCCATCCCTTGATGCGCAGTACTTGAGCTACTTGGAAAGAAAATGTAGATGGGCATCAGACTATGCTGATCTTGATGCTGTAACTCCACATAAATTTGACGCTGCGTACTACATAAATCTGCAGAAGAAGATGGGACTTTTATCCACGGATCAAATGTTGTATTCTGATCCAAGGACTCAATCTCTTGTCAGTGCTTTTGCTTCCCAGCCGTCAGTCTTCCACCAGCAGTTTGGAGTGTCCATGGCCAAACTAGGGAATGTTCAAGTCCTCACCGGTCAAAACGTAGGCGAAATCCGAACCAATTGCAATTTTGTCAATTCTTATTAAGACCCTTAAATATAATGAGAAGCAGTCTCAAATGCTTACCTTGTTTTGCTTAACCATATACATAATAATATTTGAAATTGTTTTTTTTAATTGTTTTATGTACCACCTTAATTACAGCTAACAGCTGGTTTAATACATAATTTACTTGTTCACACATGTTCAAGCTTTCTTCTCTCTCTACAATTTCCTATTATTTCCCATTTGTCTGCTGTTCCCCTCCTGCTCAATTATTAGAATATCAGTGTTGACATATATCTATTTTTGATATTTTTATATCTCTAATCATGCTATCATTCATATTGAGAAAGATTGTTATATAGGTAGATAATTATATACAACTGGTTATAAGTAAAATTTTCTCATACGTTAAAAAAATTAAAATAAAACAATCTCATTTGATATATTTGGGCTAGCTTACAATACGACCTAAACCCTAATTTGATGGACAAACAACGGGTTTATGAGAAAGAAACTCTTTAGCCTCACAAAGCCTTTCTTCTATTTTCCTTTTTTCCTTCTCCTATTGGCTGGGTAGTGGTCATAGTTCACTGTTTTGAGAAACTTTATATGGTTCCTGAAAAAATGCAATAAAAGAAAAGAAGGGCCTTGTATTTTAATTGAATCATCCACAAACAATCTTTGACACCTCTGTATCCTCTAGGGTTAAGCAAGCATCTATGACTCATGTTCTGTGGGCTCTATTTTGTCCTCTTCCCAAGGAACTATGGGGTTGTTTGCAGACGCGCCCTCACTGTGTCAAAAAGGTCAGACCAAGCAAACTGTCCCTTTATCAGTCCAATAAAGAAAAAATTAACCTAAATATATAGTATCTTTAGATAACATCTTAACATCTAATCCAATTTCTTATTTAACTTAGGGTAGTGCTATTCACACACTTTTTTTACCTCCCACACACCCTTGTTAATTTTTGTCATTAATCTTTTTCAATTCATTCGATTCGATGATTAGAAATTAGAAGAAATGTGTGAGAGATAAAAATGAGCGTGTGGATAACGTCACCCTTAAATGATCTTAAACATCATAAACTATGAGTTAAATCATACTTTTAATTTTTAATGATCTAAATATATATATTGAAATGAATATGCTGTAATACAGAAGCTAGAAAGATCACATTTGATGTTTTGTCTTGTTTATTTGTTCATTTTTAAAGAAATAAATCATCCTCAAAGACGTTGAAAAGTAGTCCACAAGCACCTTGCTTTCCCCTTTTTATTTTTCAGACACCAATCTCTCTCATATTTAAACTTCCACAGATACAAACCCTACAAAGCATTTCAAATCTTGTACCGTTTCTTTTTCTTTTCCATCTTGAGCTATGAGCAGCCTTCGTCTACAAAGCCAAACCTTCATTTCATCACCAACCTAGTTGCTGCTCTGCATGATTTTCAACTACAAGTCTAGAACTTGCTGAATGATTTGAATACAAGAAAAAAATCGTTTTGCATGGCTAGTAATTATGCAAAATCACCCACCACCACTTTTACAACCCTCCTTTTCTTTCTTCTCATCACATTTCAAATCACCATGGCTAAAATGAAGCATAGCTTCCCAATCCCACCTGTCAGTAGTACTTCCTCGAGATCACATGGAGTTGGAGTCATCAGTAAGAAAAATGTTATCGATGAATATGCTACAAGAAGATCCTCACATGGCATCATCGATTCAAAGGCTGATCATGAGTTTACAGGCGAATCGGGACGAAGGAGAGGACTAGGGTTTCGGGTTCGTCGTGGGAGGCAGCCATTCCCATGGACAGAAAATATGTTCAGAGCCGGTGCACATGAAGTTCCAAGTGGTCCGAATCCCATTTCAAATAGGTGAGGATTAATATCGAGGAAGCTAGCAAAACAAAAGTGATCAGAGTAGATATATATGATCAAGAAAGAAATTTATTAAAAAAAAACAAAGAACATATATAGTATGTGATTTTCTCCTTCCTTGTGGCTTGTATTTTCTGCCATTTAAGTTATATGTCACTGCTGTAATGTCACTACAGCTTAATCATATGTTATTTTTAATTTATTATATGCTAGATATTTGGAACTTTCAAGCAATCATTTTACCATTATAACTAGGATGTATATATGATCATAATCAAGTAGTAATTGTTTTCATGGTCTTCATCATTATGCTATTTTCTTTTTCTCCATAATTATCTTCCCTCTTGCCACCCACATTTTTCATTCTTTTGGATCTACTTAGTAAAAAAATTATCGGTTATTATTGTTCGAAAATGTAACCTTTCTAACATTACCTAAATGATTAATCAAATAATTTTTCTCTTTCCCGCTTCCAAAGGATTAATGCATATAACACTAGCTAGGATGAAGTTAGCATGTGCTTGTGGACTTTGTTTATCAATCACTACAATCATCGGTTACTAATTGGAAGGTATACCTCCATAAAATCAATTAACAATATAAAAAGTAGTCCAGTTGCTTATAAACATATGTAAAATCTCTCATATTCCCAATATGGAATTCACTCTCAACTGAATGAAAATGAAATGAACTACATATAGCTAGGACAAAATGTTTGTTATTTGAATTTTTTTTTTCCTTTTTTTTGAAAAGAACAAGCATGTTTCTAATTAAGGTATCTGATGGGGAATTGCTTTTTTGCTTTAATTGTATCAGTTGTCAAAAGAGAAAAAAAGTAAGAAAAAGTAATTGGGTTTTGCCTTTTGAAAATGTTTATGTGAGTGGGTTAATTATGTGTCATTTTATTGGCTAGAGCTAGCTACAAATAGCTATTATGTTCCCCTGGATTGTGGATAAACAAAGAGGAGGGACATACTGATTCACAAATTGTGATGGGGCTTTGAGGCTTTTTTTTTTACAGACTAGACTTCACTGCATATATATGCAATGATTAAAGGGATAATTAAAAGGAAAATAAAGGACCCCCAAACCCCCATTGTTTTGCGTGTAAAGTTACACAGACCTGGCATCCAAAGCAATGGCGAAGAACAGAAGTAGGGTTTCTCTTTAAATTTAATTTCGCTAAACAACCCTTGCTGCTTTATTGGAACTACATCGATGCCCTTTATCAGTCTTTGAGAGTCTCTTCCTTTTAAAAGCTGAATCTGCTGAACCAAAACCATGATCAAAGCGTGGTTTTCATCCTCACGTGCCCCATGCAGTACTGTTTTTATCCTCCTACGTGCTCTTGTTTGCTTATGAGCAGAGCTACTTGGAACTTTGGCAATAAGGTTGCATGATCTTCAATAATCATGGAAAATATTGACCAAACTCTGTATATTGTTCAAATTTCATAAAATGTGGTCATGCATGTAGTTCATGTTATATATGAAACTTCTTTTTCCATGTCCTTTTTTATGTGATGAATCATTGCGATATCTTAAGTTCAAGTTAACTACTCATATATTACAGTTCAATTATCAGTCTAATGTAATCTTTGTACAAAATGTTAAACGAGACTCTAAGTTCGAATCTCCCTGCTCGCTCATAAAAAAACTACTAAAAATTTGATCGTTCTAAATTTGTGCAATGGATGCATAATATGGTTGGGCTTAACTTTATTTCTTTGTGCAATGCAGATGATCTCTCGTCTCTTTTTTCATTTAACCTCTTTTATACGTGGATGAGAAATATATTAGTGATGAAAGTGAGTAAATATCTGCAATGTATATTCCATCATCCCAAAAAAAAACCCTTTCAGAAAGCATGCTTAAGTCAAGACAAAGAGACATAAGTTTCCTAATTATGCTCTCTCTCTCTCTGAGACGGTGTTATTGTCAAGGGGGGGAAGATTAGGGTGGTTCCCGTTTGGAATCAAAGCATAATTCTGTCGTCACTTTTGATTTTGAGTGAGTTTTTGTCACTTTAATAAACTTTTGTGCCAAAGACTCAAGCAACCCTTACCCTATATATATATACCCCCGCCATATGTAAAAGGCTTGGGTATAAAACAAAGATAGAAAAGCCACCCACCAAAGAAAACACCAGCAGTCAAGTCATCAAATAAAGAGATGAAAAGAATTGCTTGTCTCCTTTGATCAAAGTCATCAGAGTCTTTTCTTAACTTTCTTTATTACAGGTGGCCCAAATGTACTGTGACCCTGGCCTTCTCTCTTACAACCATCTCACCAAATTAAATGAGTGGGTTCAATTTTTAACACGAAACATGCACTTTTTAAACACGAAACATGCATTTTTTTAACACGAAACAAATTAGTTGACGACACCACTTGGACTATCAAATGATTGTGACAGAAGCTCTCCTTATGCAGAGCTATAAACACGACATGCAATATCACACTGTAAAATCAATTTGAATAAAAATATTTAAAATAATCACACTTTCATTCCTTGGTACATGGTCAGATAAATACTGATAATTACGATTGTCACTTTACTAGATTCCACTATGATTTTACAAAGTATTTTCTTTATTTGTTACATTTGGTATTAAGGGAGGACCAAAAGCGGAGAGAGAGGCTGTGGCTTAAGTGTAAGGGTAAATACTCTCAACCAATGGAGGTACAGACCTCGACACAAGTACTATTTTCAGACTCAGTATCTACCTGCTTTTAGCTTTACAAAGGAAATAAGAACAAAACTCCTTGGAAGGCCAAGACCACCAATCGCGCCCTCTATCTCCTCACCATCGCGTTGCTTTGCGTTTGAGCTCATAATGCCTTTGGCATGGTGAGCATCACTATAGAAAGAAATCCCAAGCTTTGAACATTTGTAAAACTTTCGTGAGAGCAATTTTGCACCCTTCACACTTGCCAGTGCATGTAAAATAGTCCTTCCTGTGATCCAATCCATGCCCCCAAACCATAACTTTTGGAATCAAGATATTCGTAGTTTGGCCTGTCATCCCGATCTCCCTTAAACCCTACAGACGAGTACAAAATTAAAGGTCAATACAATGGAGAGAATGGCAAGAAGACTGAGAGCACAAGAGAAGTAGACAGCACGTACTTTCAGCTCTTCGCCAGCACACAGTTGAGGGGATTGTGTTACAGAATTTATCCTCGAAAAGCAGTTTACCAGACTTAATACTCCAAAGTCGTAAATTGCAGTCCTCTCCGCCTAAAAGAAAAATATATAAGAAAAAAGTTGCCAAAATAAGTGGTGTGAGCAATAATAATATTCACCTGACATAACAAATCTCTCAGATGGGTCAACTCCAAGCTGCAAACGAGTATGGGAATTCACAAGTCCCTCGTAAGATTGTACAGCCCCTCTTTGGATTAGGCGTTGATCGTAAAGCTTCACCTGAAAAGACAAGAACTAATCAGAATGACATTGACCAAAATCGTTGCAGCAGCAACCTTGGAAAAAAAATCACATCTGGATGTTTTTGCCTTTTTGCTGAGGTTACTTACTACCTAGACATCGACCCAGTTCTTTTTCTTTGACAAAATTTGGACCTCTAGTCAGGGAATGCAAAATTTTAGTTGATTGCTAGATATCTGACGTGTTGAGAGGAACATGGGAATGTGTAGATGACAATGAATTCAGCTCAAGCAAGGATAGTAAAAAACATTCATGTTCTTATTGATGATTTTCAAGCGTTACATATCTAAAGACCTGTGTCACAAGGCATAAGAAAAGATGCTGAATAAATTAATATCTATTGTGTTTGAAATAAAAACTAACCGTTCCATCCATGGAGCTTGCCAAGAAATACTGATCATCAAACCGAAGTGATACCAAACTGGAGTATCAAACCAGAGTGAGCAGAACGTATGAAAAACATTAAAGAAAATAAACCGATCCTATAAGATAATAAAGCCTACCAACCTTGCAATAGATGAAGGCATTTTAGTGGTACGAGAAGGATGTATATTTCCAGTTCCAGAGGGCTGCACAAAAAGATATTCAGATCATTATCCGCACTTTAATTCTTACATAGAATAGAAAAGTAAGCTACCTGATTGTAATCGAAAAAAGAAAAAAAAAAGTAAGCTACTTCATATTCACCAAAAAGACAGGAAACAAAAATAATTTAAGCTACTTGATGGAACAGAACCACCCCACAGCAAAACAAAATAGTTTCATTAAACCAATTCCACATGAAGAAGAAGAATTAGCTGCCATATTAAACAAAATAATTGATAAAATCTGAGTTAGAAAACATCAATACTTTACAGATATGAGATATGATTTATGAAGATTGCTTGATTTGTAAAAACAGAAAATAAAAATTCTGTCACCAGAAAAAGCTACAGTCTGTTACGTCAGCAATGAACTTTATACCTTAGACCGTTGTATACTAGTTATTCCACGCGTGTTATCCAAAGGTGAGTGATGCATTCTATGTCTAACAGGTCTTACAGGAAACCGCCCCTGTTTCTGACGAACATCAACTGTTACAATTGCTCCATTTCTGAGTCCACATAAAACAGCATTTCCCTGCAAGAGATGTACAAAAATGAGGTCCAGAAATTATACAAAAAGTTACCACACAACAGTTAAGCTATTCCATACGAATCAGCAAGCCTCACGATGCTTTAGAATGTGCATTAGGCTTTGTATCAACCATAAATAATTGCACAGCGGGCCCAGAATGGAGAATACTATTCTGAGCAGTATAGAGATCAGTGACAACGACATGCCTAGAAAGACAAAGTTTGACCTTCAATAACGTAGACACTACCGTAATATTGCTAAGAGTCTCCTGCAAACTTGAGCATCTGATTGGTTGACCATTGGCTAAGATTTCTACTATAACTAGCTTATGGATGCATGTGTACCTCACTACTGCTTGAGCGCATACTGCTGACCTCTAATAAGACATTCTCCAAATATGTAGATATCATCTAATAGCAGTAAATATAGCGGAGCTGGTATGGAATATATGGATGCTTTTGGAGTATCAAATAAGAATAATAACTTACCAAAGTACAACCTGAAAATTATAATGCCTAAAGTAATCTAAGAGTTCAACATCTACTAAATATGGAATATTAACTCACTCATTACCCATAGCATAACTGGTTAAACCCTTTATTCCAAATGCATATAAACTCAGGCAACTTTAAAAGATTTCCAAAAAGTCTTAAGTTATGCAATAGATTACCGAGTGAACAAGTTGTTGTGCCAAAACATCACTTTTACTGCGTAACAGCCATGATGTGCTCCCAGTTTCCAAATCCACCAGAGCAGCTCCCAGGTTGGTTCCTGTAACAAACAAAAGGAATAATCTTTAACAAAGTTTCTTCTGAAAACTGTTACCTTCAAGCGTACTCTGCATACTACCCGCAAGAGTAACACCAAGGCAAGAAAGAACTCTGTGTGTGTGTCTGCACATGAAATTTCTCGAGCGACGGGGTCCTTGTATTTGGAGACCAGGTCTCCAATCATGGAGTCCGTTGATAAGAGAACATTAAAACTACCTTCATGACTAGCACTGTTTACGATATAATAAGATAAACAGGAATAGTACTTACCAATCACTGCACGACTCCCATCAGATTCACAATCTGTAGTCCAAACAGTGCAGTTGAAAGTTGCAATCTCATAAATATTTTGACTTAAGACAGTCCTATTTGGATCAAAGTTTAGTAGTTCAAGGAGGTTAATAACCACAAGAGATCCACCAGAGTTCTCAGCTCCCAACGTTGATATCCTGTTCTCGTGTTAAGGCTTGCAGAAGTAAACATTCGTTTTTTCTTCAACAAGACACACCAAACATTGTTTTAGATAAAATTGAAGGTAAGAAAGTCTAGAAATTATTCTTATAGTTTTAAGTCGAATAAATACACTTGTAAGAGTACAAACATCAAACTGGTATTCTATATTAACCATTACAAAAAACTAAGTCTGCAAGGATACAACATATGCTGGATGCAAGAACTATCATCTTCTGTGCCAGGAGACTGTTTTCCAAACATTTTTATAGAAGATATGTTTGATGGCATCCGTGGTGTAGTGTGAGCTGGTTTCCATATTTGCCCAGGCACCTCACTGTACTCCAGTTGACTTTTGCTAGAGAGAGGCCAGACACGTTCTGCCTTGCATTTCATCCCGTAATTAAGACCCTGCCCAACTTTTCCAACTTCAAAAATACTGCAAGAGCATCATGTTTCAAAGAAAGTTAGTAATAAATTATTTGAGCAAATACAAAAAAGATATGTGAAGAACCATACAGAGGACAAGAATTTCCAAAAGACATACGTGTAATACGAATAAACACCAACACTTGAACAAGCAGATTAAGACAGAAACGAAACAAGAAACTATTTTATTGCAAAAACAAAAACTAGAAATGAATATTTAAAACATTTTGAAGTAGGAATTCCACATATGTACTAAAAAGATTGTCATTGATCAATCTCACAGGTGCCACAAATTCAGTAGGAGTACTGCAAGCAAGGAGCCATATATCTCGAGAGGTAAAAATGCCCAGCAGGGCCTGATCTCACAATGAAAATTGTTAAAACTTAGTTGCAGAAACCAAGGTCCCCAATGTTATAATGAAAATAAAAAAGTGTACATAAGAGTATTATTCAATGCTAATACTATTTGTGGTATTATATTAGCATATGTTAATAGTAACACCGCTCACCCAGGAGTAAGCTAATGGATAGAAAGGTGAAGAGAAATATTACTTGTGTGATGGTAATACCCTTGGCATGCCGATGTAGTGTTACGCATCCACTTGAATTATAGAACATGTTGGCTTTAGGGATTAACATAAGGGATTCTACATGTTATGATTTGGGTGGATTCATAACACCACGTCGACATACCACTTGCAAAAACTTATCTGAAGAAGGGGCCAATTTCTGGAATGCTACCAGCTTTGCTTTGCAGCTTTTTAAGGTATTGAGTCAGTAGAAATAATATTAGAACCAGCCAAGGCAGCTCATTTCTCATGTGTGGCCTGAAGGACCATGGTTATGAACTTATGTAAACAGGTCCTTATTGGTGAAGGAAAAGGCCGCTAATCTTCTGAGCTACAGGATAATATGGATTATGTAAAAGGTTGTTTTCTACATTACAAAGGTTTACCATTGGTATATGTGTAATTCCTTGTAGCGAACATGTGATGGCTTAAAGGAAAGGAGACGGTCATACTTCTAATTCTGACATCAGCCATGAGTTGGGGATATTAGGATGCCTTAAGTAAGACTTCCAAATCCAAATTCCAATCGAAGCTAATTTCTTGAACCTTTCCATCATTTGATCTGTTCTGGTCAATCTAGATACATGAATCTCAAACATCAACCAAAATATGTTCAATGCTCTCAACCAGCATAAATAGTTATAGCCAGACGTATTTACATACCATATACCTTTAGATACACACACACACACACACACACACTAATTCTTCAGTACCTCAAACAAAATGTTTTAGAAAAATCTGCTTAAATGAAGACCCCATTCAACATTTTGTGTTTATAACATGATAAATGGACATATCTAGAACAATAAATTGTAGGCTGTTTTGAAATAAGTAGATGGTCCTATCCAAGAGATGGAGTGGTTTCTACTACATTGTTCGGTTGTTCCGTGACTCTCCAAAATAAAACAAAATCTTGTCATTTTATTCTTCAGTAGGAAGGTAATATGAGTTAGATTCGTATATGAACAAGTCTTTTTGGCTTGGACCCACAGGTAACAGGATACATGTATTAAAGAAACCACATTATTCAGTAGCCATGGCACAAACAAACTAAATACTGCATAAATTCTCCTAATATTCTGACAGATCCATTTTCGAAGTCTTGGAACCCTATAATCAATCGTTTTTTCATGCTACCAACTATTATCAATTTATCACAAAATTTGAACATACTAAACAATCTTAAAAGACGAAAAAAATGCATGAAAAATAACAGCAGGCTGAAACTTTATTCTACCTTATAGAGCCATTCATGCCACCTGCTAATACAAAGTCCGTAACAGTTTGACCCCCTTCTGTCTGTACATCCATGCGAATCCGCTCCAAAGCGCCATCAGTTAACTCTTTGGTTTCCTGATACTTCCAAACCTGCAAATTCGTAGAACACATAAATAAAACAAATTACAAACTTCATGCTGTACATTTATTGCTAGTTTCCTGCTGTAACCTATACGTTGCTGGATTCTAAACTTGGCCCTGTATGCCAAATAGAGACTCACAGAGGCTTACAGTAAAATTTTAAAACAAATATATACTATTACATCTGATGGGCCAACAACATCTCTATTAAGAAAGAAAAAGGATATCCATCTCCTTAATAAAAAAAGAACAAAAGAATCTTTCAGCATAAATTAGGGTGCTAATCAAGCTGAAAGTAGAAACTAGAAACAAGTTGGTGGAAATCATAATGTTTTGAACATAACTGGTAACCTTAACTTTAAAATCTTAAACCGAAGGCTTGTATTAATTCAACATACCACAGGGTGGCATGCTTGTGCCTTTTGGAATTCCTCATTGAAGTTACACCTTCCTTTATTGAAAGGAATGAGATTACCGCATAACTCCCTAGCCTGAAGCATCTTAGAAGTTCTTACACTGGTTCGCCTACATGAGTTGGTCACCTACAACAAAATGAATCAGAACCAAAGTTAAGTATTTTGACAATTACGTAAATCACCAAACTTTCAGCATAACAAAACAGAGAAAAAGAAGCTATGGTAGTCTCAGAGAAGAAGAAACTACTATAAATCCATGTGTTCAATAGGTAATGCAATGCAAAACTACATACAATATAAGGGATGCCTGCCTAGAAATTCACTAGTTTATTTGCAACCTTACAACAGTGAACACAAATCTATGATCAAGGTCATTAATATGCTAACCAAAGCAATAGAAAATAATCACTACAAGAACATGATCTTGCCGCTATCACACTCATTAACCGCCAACAGATTTTACTCCCCTAACCACTCCATTTGTCAAAGTCCTATTATGGGAACTGCAATTGACACTCCAACATAGTGATCATGCACTCCTCCCAATTGAACAATAAGTGAGTGACGAGCGTCTATGACTATTTTGGAGTGCTAATAACAATTCCCTAACTTTAATGTGTGAATACACGGAAATTCTTGGCATGCCATTTTTTTTTTCTTTCAGAACTAGCTCGATTCTAGTGATTTGTAAAGAACCTCCCCCAAGTATGACATGAAAAATTCTCAATAAATAAATAAAAAGTGCCTCAACAAAGCAATTGGAACACAACATTGAACTCTCAATCCACCCCCAACCAAAACATAAGTAGCAACAAATAACATATTCAAGTGAAAATCCACCAAACATAGAAACATCCTGAGCAATGTCAAGCTTAAAAACAGTAAAAACAACAAAGTTTCAAACTTTAAAACAGGCAAAACTCTTAGAAAACACGCAAACCTGGAAAAGCACAAAATTTAGGTTCAAAAGAACAACCAGCGTACCTTGGCCGGCATCTGAGAGCTGGAAGAAGCAGAAGAAGAAGTAGGAGCAGTCATACGACGAGATCCTGGGATTGGGCCTTTGATGGGAAAGTACCTGTTCTTCTCCGTATCATAGTAAAACCCAGGAAGATCTGAAGAAGCCGAATGCATATTCTGATCAGTATTTTGAGAGAAACCCACAAAAATTAAAGCTGAAAAAGTTCTGAAAAAGTTGAAGGATGATGTTATATGGTACCTCCTGCCATGGTTTTGCAGAGAAACAGCAACAGAGAGAAACGTTGAAGGTGCTGTGTGTCATGTGTTGTTTAGCGCAGAAAAGGAGGGAAGGTAGTGTAAGTGTCGAAACGGTGGAGGGCTTCATGCAAAACGGTCACGAGTGCCGACCATAACCTGCCGGTTGGTGACCAGGCTGCTGAGGTGGCGCCGTGGCGGTGGCAAAATGTTGGGAGATTGGGACCTCCATTTGCCTTCAAACCTTAGGGTATTCTATTAAATTGGGCTGGGCCCTGGACCAAGGGTTTGTTTTAGTCCACCCAAATCCAACTTGGGTCGAGTCATCCAAATGCCATAATATGAGTAATTTTCTAGGCTTATTTTTAATGAGAATTTTTATGAAAAAGACTTGGATTAAGTTTATTTTAATAAAAAATTATGCTATAATTTTATTTAATGAAAAAAACTTAAATTTTGATGAAAAATTCTTAAATTTTAATAAAAAGGACAAAAAAAACTTAAATTTTAATGAAAAATACATAATTTTAATATTTAAAAAAAAATTGACGCACGGATCCGCGCGGCCTTCACACAAACTGTTTATGAAACTTACTACATTGTTTATGAAACTTAATGGTACTACAGTGTTTATGAAACTTACTACACTGTTTATGAAACTTAACAGTAGATGTTCGTCCCAGATGAAACTTACTACACTGTTTATGAAACTTAACAGTAGATGTTCGTCCCAGATTTTCAAGTTCTTTCACCAGAATGCAATAAAAAGATTATAAAAAAAAAAAACATGATAGAGATCAACGTCAACAGCCACACCTAACCGACTCCCTCCCAACCATACCATCCCAAATGTAGTTCTGAATCGAACGGAACCCACTTCAATTTGAAATTTTAATTTTAGAGGAATAAAATATGTTTGGATTATGTCAAAGGGTTATGCACTTGAATGATTGGTTAAGGCTAGGCACGGGCTGGCCCAGGCCGGGCGGGTTCAACAAATTTTAATACAGGAACCGGACCTTACCCAGCCTGTTTGAAACGGGCCGGGTCCATGGATCCTTTTTTTTTTGTTCTCTTCTTCTTCTTTAGTTCTCCCGACAAGCTCGTTCTGATTGAAGCAGCGGGCAGACGTGTGATATACTGGGATGGCATGATCTATTACTACGTGCCACCAAATCTGCGACGAGATCGAAATCCTCCTCCGACGGCGACGAAGTCAATGGCACCGACGACACCCTGGAAAAGCTTGGCGGCCATGAGACCTGGAAAAGAAGGCTTGGTCTTCGACGATGAAATCAACAGCGTCGACGACACCGACTCCTCACTCTCTCTCTCCCACTTAAACTCGTACTCTGTCTGGTTTTGGAACTCGTTCCTAGAGGCTCTCTAGCTCATATCTTTAATCTGAACCATCGCAAATCCCTAATTGCGCGAAGATTCCAGATAGCTTGAAATGGTCGGGGACGATTTCGCTCATGAGGTTGTCGAGCATGGAGCAAACCTTACAGCGGATGGCGTCGTCTCTCAGATCGATGAGCAATTTTGTGGTGCTGCAAGAGCACTAGGTGCGGAGGAGGGAGGTGGCCTCATCGACATCGTCGTTTAATCGGAGCTCATTGACGGGGAGGCTGTTAAGCAAGGTGGAGAGGTTGAGGGTGAACTTAGGGAAACTATTGGCGAGGGATTCTTTCTGGAGGATGAGCCACATCCGGCTCCCGTTTGAAGAGTTTTTGATGAAGGTCTAGATCCTCTGGAGTAGGATGTAGAGCTCCAAAAAGAGGAGGGCGGAGATTGAGAAGATGGTGGTGAAGCTCCTGATGATGTATTCGAAGATCATTGGGGGTGGAAATCAGTTCGGGCTGAGGGCCTGTTTCTTCCAAGATTTGGACCCGCCCCGCCACGCTATTAACATGGACTCGGTCCGCCCTGCCCCGTGTTGAATTTTAAAAATTTGGACTCGCCCCGTACCCGCCTTGAATCGCTTAGACCTGCCCCGATCTGCGGGTCCAGGACCCGTTTGCCCACCCCTAGGATTAGTTGGGTGCTCTTTGCACATGCCTTTAGTTAGGTTTTTTTTGTTTTTTTGTTTTTCCTTTCTCTTGTCTTTATCATTAAATAAAGTTATAACATAGTTTTTTTTGTTAAAATTCAAAATTTTGAAGTCATTTTCATTAGTTTTCCTTATTTTTAACTACGCTTGAAATTCGATTTCGATCCATTTTGGTCCTTGAAATTCAAAAGTCGCAACTTTACTCCCTGAATTGGTAAAATGCCAAATTTTCCCTGAAATAAATGAATGGTAAAAAAGAACAAAAAAAATATCTTCTCTCCTCACTGGCCACCTTCATTAAGAACATAAGAAATAACGAAATCAATGTAATAAATAATAAGATGGTTGGAGATATGAATGTATGTGCAACGATTAGAGAGAGGGCAAAGAAAGGGGTCAGAAAGATGAAACCCAGGAATTGTTTTTACTATTTTTCTTACTTTTTTTTAATATGTTATGCAATGTTTGAAATTTAAATCTTTTTTGTTTCAATCTATGTGACACCATTTGATTGGATCTGTGAGCTTTATACTTATGTCACGTGAGTCATAAGTGGGCCCTAATTATGCCATCTAAGTAAACTTAACGGAATACATAAAAACAAGCCAAAGTGGATGGGATATTAAGTTTCGGGGAGTAATTAAGGAGGCAGTGTGACAGCCCGTCCCTGATTTTACAATTGTATAAAAAATTTAATAAGTGATTTTATGGAATTGCCCTTTGAGGTACATGTGTTGATTGAGGTTAATTACGGTGTCGTGTCATCTAAGTTTTGTTTTCTTGGCATATTCTCGTAGTACTCGTAGCTACGGATGCGTGGGCGTAAGCGGTTCGTGATTTGGAGTTATATCAAAGAAGATATTAACGTTTGAAGTTGGGGGTTAAAATGATAATTTAATTGTTATTTGGGGAATTCTAGGAAAATATGGAGTGCCACGTGGGCGGCCCAGATTAAAAGAAAATAAATTGGATGGTGGAGATGAAAGGGAAAAAAAAAAAAGATAAGAAGAAGCTGCCTGATGGCAGCAAAGGAGAAGGGAGGAAGATAGCACATGAGGGAGATGGCCGAATGAGGAGAAGAGAGAGAAAAGATCGGCCAATAGGAGGAAGAGGAAAGGAGAGAAAGAAGGGAGGAAAGAATGAGGGAAACGGACGGGTCATCCCCTTGACCCGCAAACCCGGTCACGATTCGTGAGTATCTCCGGCGAAATTCATCAATTTTTCCGACGGATTGAGCCGAACCACCACTCCCAATCCCTATATCGACCTTCCCTCTATCCATTCCACATCAAATTTGGGAAGATTTGGCTTTCAAAATGGGTGAAACCATAAGGAGGGGTGCGGCGGATTTGGCTTCGAATCATCCAATCCTGAAGCAATTTCTTCCAATTAATACCACCCATATCATCCTCTTGAGGTCTGGAACAAAGCCAAACAAGTTTGGAGGCGGCAGAGTTGTTTTGGAGACGGATCGAACACACCAAAATTCAAAGGTTCCGTACGGTTTTTGATGAAATTGGAGCTCTTATTGACTGAATTGGCCTTGGTCACAGGTATGAAAGTTGTTCTACTCTTTGAGATCTTCAATTATGCAAATTTTGAGAATTTTTTGAGAAAGTTGAATTTTCCGGCGAGCCGGGACGGCCGACCGCCACCCACGGTGGCGCAGGCAGCGGCGGGTGGCCAATGGGCCATCAATGTTATTTTTAGGCTATGTTTGATATCCTGAATTCAGTTTTGATAGTGGTTTGACGTAAGTGGATCATTGAGCCAGATTCTTTACGATTCGTGGTTAGGTAAAATGTGAATCGGTGATCCAACCGTTGGATCATCACCAAACTTTGATATGTTGTAATACTTAATATTTGAAGAATGTAGAAACTTACGGATAGGGAATCTGACATATGGATCTTCCCGAATTGGATTTGTAAGTTCATAAAATAAAAGGTTAATCGCCACTCGGTTTTGGAAATTGGCGGAGATCCAACCGTTGGATCATAACGAAACTTTAGTATGTTGTTCTATAAGCATAATGTGAATCATGAGAAGTTACGGATGGGAAATCTGATATGCGGATCTTCCGGATTGAATTATGTAGGGTTGTGGACCCTACCGTCGATCTTTGATCGACGGTTGACTTATGGTCAATGAGTTTTGAATCAGTCTTGAATGCCCTTGAGGATGTGTTTTATATGAGTTATGTGTTCTATCGACAAGTATTCTGATATGTGATTTAATAATTGTTCTAGGCGCCGATCGTTCGGGACGTTTCGGTACTCGTTCTAGGGAGTTGTAGCGTGGACTCCAGGTGAGTGGGCTTTTGTTTTCAGTATATATATATACTTACTGATTTTCCCAAAAATCGAATTTAAATGAAAGTATGTTTTTAAATGCCATGCATAGAATTGATATGAAATATATGAATTGGTTTATGATGCATATGTATGAAATGATGCGGTGGATGCACAGGTAAGTATCAGGTGAGTTATATTGTGTTGATGATATGAATTGTGTTGAGAGCTCATAACCTGCACCCCGGTGTTAGTGCTTATGTTGATATTCACCTCCCGCACCGCACGCTCCCTTGGATCCAAGTAGGTGTAAGTCCTGTCGCACAGACCACTTCTGTGGTTCCGACTCGTAGGTGACTTGCGATTATTCGCATGGCCGTTTTGATGAGTATAGCACTAGAGCGTATTATTACACCAAGTCATGTCGTACAGACCATTTTAATGGTTCCGACTCGTGTGCAGGCATAAGTATTGAGCTATATGATTAGCCGTACAGGACCACTGCAGGGTCTCTGGCTGATTTATTATTTCACCTGATATATATATATATATATATATATATATATATATATATATTTGCAAATCTTCATTATGTTATTGATGCATATAGCATGGCATACTTTCATAATACTGATTTCGAATCATGATTTGAGAATATGATGATATACATAGGTTTATATGCTATTTTCTGGGAAAGTATACAGGTTTTTCAGTGAGGGGTTATAAATGTTGATAAATGAGATGTTTTCGAAAGGCTTTGTTTTTGCCCACTCACGCTTTTTGTTTTGCGCCCCTACAGGTTCTTGTAGCATAGTTTCTTTATCGACAAGGACTCGTGGCATATCTCAGTTCAGGTGGCTACTTCTGAGGGTATGACCTTTACCCACACTACTGTACTTTACTTATGCTCTGACAACGCGTGTGAAATGGGTCTATACCCACTGGCAGCGCACTCTGATAGTTAGGCACCTTTAGGTTTAAATCTATTCGCATTCTTCTATATCATCACTTTTTGGCTTCATCACCTTCCAGGTGTCGGCCAGCACAGCTCGATTCGAAGTCCTAGTGGACATTCCGGGTCGGGGCATGTCAGGTAGAGTGGGATCAAAATTGAGTTTCAGAAAGCAAAATGACGACTTAAATTTCAAGGAGTAAAGTGGGATCGAAATCGAATTCAAAGAGTGTAGTTAAAAATAAGCCTAATTATCTATGAGAAAAGTGAGCATTCATTTGACGAAAAAAAAAGTGAGCATGCGTAAGAATGGGTTTGTGCATCTTTAATTTATCACTTGGACTATTCACTTCCAATTAATATTTGTTCATAATTTTTTCAAGTTTGATCATGTGAGTTGCAGGATTCAATTTCTTTTATGTCAATTTCATCAATTCATAACAAAATGAAGGTGAAAAACGGAAACGACCAATTTTTCATCATCAACTGATATTATCATGGTTATCACAAACATGGATTAATTAAATAGTGTTAGTCAATCATCAATCTTTAACAAAATTTCAAATGATGGAGTTGGGTAAAGATTAGTATGAGAAAATGATGGGAGAGATTAAATTATCATAACCCAACTTTTGGGAAAGTGAAAATTTTATTGTGTCAGGCTCACTGTATATGGTATCTTATGTTTATAGGATACTCCATAGCATATTAGGTATTCATACACGAAAAGATGTTTGGAGCAATGAAACATTGGCAAGTATCCAAAGACGATGACCACCCGACCCTTAGGATGTGGAAATCTTTCATTTTTGTTTCTAAAAAACATAAATAAGAAACTTCTAGACTTCAGAGACCTTATTTTGGAGAAGAGAAATGCTAGTGAATCTTTTTCAAAGTGAGACTCTTCATCATCTCATCTTTTTGACACAATGTTTTATAGTATTGGTAAGAAAATTGTGCCCAAAAAAATGAAATTACGGAAAACAACTTTTAATTTAGTAATATTTATTTTTCAAAATAAGTTTTAATCTCGAATTCTCATGAACCGATCGGAAAACAAAAAAAGAAATAAAGGTCTAGATACATGGTCCAAGCTCGAGAGGAATGCAGTCCCATTGGTGGTGCGTTGTTCATATTTGTTTGTGAACAAAAAATTGGCGTTCAGTGGGTAACTGCATGATGATTTTAGCAACGAAATTTTAAAAAAGAAGGTACTCTTAAGTCAACAATTAATATTTGCATCGTAAAGTTAATTAGTATTACGGTTTAGTGTATTTCTTTTTCCTTTAAAGTGAAAAATCTTAAATTCAAATTTTGTAGATCGTGAGTTTGAAACTAATTTATTCACTCATCCTTAGTGTAAACATATCAATATACAAAAAAATTATTCACATGGTAGAGTCAAAATATAACTACAAAAACAAAACAAAATATTAAAGCTCCCTAAACCAAGAAAGGAAAAGTCATATTTGCTAAAAAAAGAAGTCCAAAAATGCCTAACCATTCCATGTAAGTTGATCCGTTGGACTCAGTTGGTAATTATACATTCCACAAGGCAATTCTGTAGACTCCATTAAATCCAAATCAAATTTAGAGCTCCCAAATGAAGCATCTATGTTTGTCTGTGCACCATTCAACACACTAGCCTTCTCATTTTCCACCACTTCACAAGCCTCCTCTTGTTGTGATTGCAAAAGTATGTCATTTGGGTTTGTGGATTTAGTTATGGGTTGAAAGCTCTCATTTACAATATTTTCAAGCTCTGATATTGGATATGAGTGAGAGGTGGAGATTGTTGGGACACTATTAATCCCCATGGACTCTGTTAAAACATTTGGATTAATTTGCTCTTGGACTAGAGTAGTACTCCAAACCATATTAGGGTTTTGGAATTCAGAGGTTGATATGGTTGAGCTTTCATGCAACGAGATATCGACATGATTTGTATGTGGAGATGAAGTAGAAGGTAATGTGAGATAAGGTGCTTCCAATATGTCTATGGAAGTATCTGCTGAGACATGTGAAGAATTTACAGAGAAAAAAGAAGATGGAGAAAACATATTGCATGCATGAATATTATTGTTGTTGTTGTTGATGTTACTATGGTTAGCTTTGGAAGAAGGGAGAAGATTGTGGGTGTTGGGATCAAAACCTTGTGCAATGAGCTTCTTCTTGATGCATGAGTTCCAAAAATTCTTGACCTCGTTGTCTGTTCTACCTGGTAAATGCTTGGCTATCTGAGCCCATTTGTTGCCTAAAATCCTATGAACATCTACGATGGTTCTTTCTTCTATCTCAGAAAATGGACCCCTCTTGAGATCTGGTCTCAAATAGTTTATCCACCTCAATCTGCAACTTTTTCCACACCTCTCCAAACCTGCAATTAACAATGGAACAAGATCACAAAACGACATCATTGAAATAATTAAGGAAGAGTTTTCAAACTGGTATGTGCAGAAGGAAACACACTGTTCTAGTCAATTTGGCTAAGCGTCCATATCTCTGCTGAGAGAATATCAATAACAATAATTGATGGCTACGGAAATACACACGTACCAGCTAGTTTTGGGACAGAGCTCCACGAACCATGGCCAAAGGTGTTGATGTGATTCAATAGCTTCCCATCTTCTTCAGGAGACCACAGTCCTCTCTTAATTTTGTGTTTGCTGCAACAGTTATGGCCCATCCTTTTCTGTTGATCCTCCAGCTCTTTCAATATTAATTAGCACACACCATTAATTGTCATGTCTGGATGTGGCTTGTCTACCTTAAATATTTTCCTTAAACATCCGATTTAGAAAAAGGTAAACATATCTTATTGTGAGAGAGCGAGGATCACTGAGTCACTCTTTGAGTGTTTTGGTAGCTTCACTGTCTCGTCAACCATATGGCTTTCAATTAACTTGATTGTTACACTTTTCTTTAATAATAGTTAATTTGAATCTTACTTGATGAGTAAGAGTTTAGTAAGAAATTACAACGCATGGTCCTCCTTAAAATGAACTGTTTGATTTGTGGAGTTACATTGCAATTAGTAAGGATCATATTTAATACGGGGAAATGATTGCCCCACTCTTTTTTTTTTTTTACACACCCATGTTTATGTAATTCTCCTTAAAGATAAAAAAACAAAAAAACAAATAAATGTGTGCATAAAGAGAAAAATCGTGTAGCGTAAATCACTTCTCTAAATATATTTCCAGTACACATCAATTGTGATATAAAGTGATCCAAAATATGACACATTATGTATCTAAGGCAATGGAATATAGGACCTTATGAGTAATTGCTCTTTGATCACTTGAGTTTAAGTCCCTTGCATATTCTCAGAGTTGAATAAAGTGCGCAACGAACGAGACTACAAAATAATAAGAATATTATTAAACAAACGACAATGCCGGAACGGCTACAAAACCCTAAGAGGCTACATTGTGACTAGCTTACTATTCATGCTAAACTATAAGCTATATTTATAGTGAGCAAAACCTAGAAACCCTAATTCAGATAGGCTAGGCTCATACACTAACTAACAAGCAAACTCAAATAATCATATATATACTAATATTTTCCAACACCCCCTGTCAAACTCATGGCGGTATACGACATGGGTTTGCAAACAAGCAGATGCGAACTGGCTCCGTTAGGCGGACTGGCAAGCATGCAAACTTGACTTGATTTGACTTGATTCTTGATTCTTGATTCTTGATTCTTGATGGCAAACTGGCAAACTGGTTCTTAATTCTTGACTGGCTAGTGTTGAGAGTATGGAAAGAACTTGTCTCTAAACGGACGAGATTTTCATATCTCAATTCTAGCAACGAACAAACAAACACAACTATCACTCGAGTGGTCACAGGTTCAAGTATTCGAATGACCACATAACAATTCCAAACAGGCCAACAACTCGTGTGGACCTAAAAACAAACTTATTTTTCCCTTTGCCCGTGTAGGCCTAAAGCAAAATCAAACAATTTTTTTCTTTTTTTCTCCTTCTTCCTCTTTCTTCTTTCTGTGTGTTCTTCTTTTTTTTTTTATTAAAGTAAAACTTGTTCAAAACGAAAACACAAAGAGTACAAAACGACTACAAGCTGACTAATGGGCACCGATTACTTGATTAGAAAACAAAACATGGAGACGAAAGCGAAACGACGTCGATTGATGATCGGTGACAGCGAACGAGCAAACTACTTGGATCTCTGTCTCATCTTTCGGCACTTCCTCTTCAACCTCCTGATGCGCTTCTTCCACTTGGCTCTCATGGTGGTGTTGCGTAGCAGGTCTGATGTGGGCGAGAGCAGCGGGCAGTGGGGCAGATTTTGGTGGGGAAGCAGCAGGCCGTCAACACAACTGAAAAAAAAATTAACACACTTTTTTCCTTGCAAACTGTAAAAAACAACTAGATAATCTGAACACGAACGACAACAGACACAAGCAAGCGGATACCAACTCAAAGTAGATTAAATCCCGAAGGATGAAACCCGCTCTGATACCAAGTTGAATATCAGAGTGCGCAACGAACGAGACTACAAAATAATAAGAATATTATTAAACAAACGACAATGCCAGAACGGCTACAAAATCCTAAGAGGCTACATTGTGACTAGCTTACTATTCATGCTAAACTATAAACTATATTTATAGTGAGCAAAACCTAGAAACCCTAATTCAGATAGGCTAGGCTCATACACTAACTAACAAGCAAACTCAAATAATCATATATATACTAATATTTTCCAACAATCTATTTATTTTTTCTATAGAAAGTTGTTATTAGCACTCTACAATGTGTTGCACATCCACAATACGTTAAAATATAGGGAACTTTAACGAAAAGCTCCCGGTACTGTTCACTTTAATGAAAAACCACATTTTAACACTAAAAAGTCAATCCTGGTACTATTCACTTTACCCTTTATTTTGTCCTTATTGTTAAAACTCAAAATTTTCAAGTCATTTTCATTAGATTTCCTTAAAATATAAGAGATAATTAACCCTTAGAGTCTCAATAATATCATAATTTCTATGCATAAACTATTGAATGAATGATTGAGGTGATTAAATCCCAGCAAGCATGGTGAAAAGATGCAAGTTTAAGAAAGTGAAAAAAAATGTCTAAAGAATTACTTTACCCCGAGATTAATTAAACGTTTGATTTTGATCTTCTTTGCTTTTTTTTTTCCTTTAAATTGTATATTTAAATATTGATTGACTCTCTCTCCCAAATGATATGATGTAACTACACCTTTAGCAAACATAGAAACAAAATTGAACCATACTATTTGAAATGAATATATTATATATAATTAATGTTCATTTGTGGGAAGGCCTAATGATTTAAAGCGAACTACATCATTTCCTTCCGCACCGCACCACATTTGTATGGAGGCAGATTCTGCCCTTCCACTTTCCATACACTCTCATCCCTTTCTATTTTATGCGGTCACGATTAAGTCACGTTAATATTTTATATTGATTTTTTTTATAAAGATAATAAGATAAAAAAACAATAGTAATATAAAATATTAACGTGGCTTAACCGTGATCGCACAAATAAGAGTGGGTGGGAGAGCAGAGAATCTGCCTCCCACTTGTATATGTGTACATTTTTTTTTTATGCCATTTACGTCTTATAATTTATAAATCAGAATAGGCAGCATTTGACATACATCCTTTCTTCACTCAACCGTTGCTTGAAGGTTTCAATCATAATTTCTTGGTGTCAACGAAGAATATGATAATTGGATGTCTCCTTCCATAAATTTTCACCCCTGTCCCTTGCTACCCTACTTTTCTTAATTATTTGTTTAAAACTTAATTAATTAATCGTTTTCCCTCATAAACTAATTTTCTTTAGGAGGAAATCACGTGGAAAAGCAAAAAATTAAAGAGCACACATACTAAATTAAACCAGGCCATATCCCCCAAGAGATCATTACACTGAGAGCAACGACAACTTTTTCTTGTTTTGTACAGAAATTGGAAAAGTCCCTTTGTCTTGTCGAATATGAAATGTATAGCACCTCTCACCAAGCTAAAGTGAAGTAATTTGTCTCCTTAATAAACCAAATTCAGATTGAGTAATACTGGATCACAAGACTTATAAGGGTGAAAGGAACTCGTTTGCATGAGTGGCTTTCGTAAAATTATAAAAGGCTTGCTAGCAAGAAAGAGTGATATATAAGATTAGATTAAGTAACTCAGAGATCAAAAGAACCTACAATTCACACTTTTAGGAACATTTTTCACCTATTTTCAAAGTATTATTATCATTAAGTGTGTATATGTGTATAATTAATTGAAACCAATATTCGTATGACCTGCATGTTTTCGATGGCTGAACAGATGATCAACCCTCATCAGAATGATTGAGAGGGACATTGAAGTGTTTTACACGTTTGTCTTGTATATTCCTTATGTCGTTGTCTATTGATTGAAACAATTTGTTTCTTGACCAATTAATTTATGGCTATTATGTCACCAAAGGAATATCTTTATGAGTCTACATAGTTATTATGTGTCAACATCACGTAATGAGTATCTTAGACTTTAAGGATGTATAGGAAGAATCTCTGCTCTCCATCATAATACCCCAAGTCCAATCCCAATTCTTTTCCCCCCACTTTCTTCTTTTGTTGTTTCGTGTTTGAATCATCACTTACTGTTCTTTTCTAACTTTTAGGGTTGCACAGATATGCATGATGCCCAAGCTGGGTAATTAAGGAGATTAAGATTTTTGTATCCCATGTTTAAGAGTCAAACGAAATATTGTATGCTCATCACTAATCTCTAACAAGAATGATATGGACCAGCAGTCCATTATATAAGCTTTTCTGATATGGACCAGCAGTCCATTATATAGGCTTTTCCGCGCATATAGTAATCTCACCGACAGTTTCTAAAATCATCTCTTTCTTCTTTTTTTTGGCCTTGAGTTTTGATAAACATAACTTCGAAGAAATTTTAATGCAAAAGCCAAAACAAGCTTGATTATCCCCACTAATAAAATTGTTAATGTAATATAATACTGTTCATCACTCATATTATTAATTTATAAGTTTCTTTCCTTGCCCTCACTCCTTTTCATAACTTTTTCGTATTTAACTTTCTTTGTCTTGTTTTAGTAGAGCGATTAGCGTTAGTGGATTAAATAATTAGTCGTTAGCGATAGAAATCGAACCTACACAGAATACATAAACATGATTGCTTCTTGCTACTACTACTGTGGTAAAGTGTGATATTATCTTTGTTACTTAATTATCTTGTTGAATGTTACTTTTTTAATGAAGAGAATTAAACCTAAAAATATTTTGGTGTTATCCGTATGAATCCCATCTTTGTTCACCACTCGGCCTAACTCTAAGGGCTTCTAATGACCTTTTTACCCAGTATTTACTTCAAAGTGTCGTTGTTGTGTGCTTCTGCCCACTTATTTCCTTTTGGGGTTGTACGGACAGAACAGTACCTTGTGACCAAATGCAATTATGTTACCTCAAACATGGAAAAGGATCTGGCAAGGTTCCTTATCCTGGGAAACCGGCGATGATCCTTATCCTGAGGATCATAGGGATTTCGTGATCGTGATCGTTCATCGTATATCGTGTTGTCAGTTTTCGTTAGGTACTATTTATATTTAATTTTCAATTTTAAATTTTGAAATAATTTCTGACCGCACGATGTACGATGGACGATCACGATCACAGGATCCCGCGAGGATCCTTTTCCCTCAAACATATCTATCCACTCAAAAGTCAAAACAAATGCCAATAAGGAAAATGGCAATTCCTACTCTCGAGTGTACTGGCCACACAGCTACCCCACCTAAAAACTCTTCTCTAAACGTTATATGTTACTCTGCAAAATAACCCTACATCGTGGGAATGATGCACGGGCCAATCCGGATAAGCTGCAATTTTTCTACACAGTCATCGTTCAGTCAAACATCACGTCACGCTTTAACGGAGCTCCTGATCACCAGGTTAACAACAGTATGAATATGGGAGCAAAACGTAACTTTATCGTATGAAAGTGAGACAAAAAAATTAAAAAAAGAAAAAAGAAAAAAAAACTAAATGTAGTAAAGTACGAATTTCACAATACTTTAGAGCACTAAAGTGATAATTAGTGGGCGAAGATCTTGGTATGTCATCAGTTAACAGAAAAGTTAACGGCTAGGCTAACGGAATATCAAAGTGGTAAAAGAATCAAACTTTAGGTATGAAAGTGAGACAAAAAAAGTAGGTGTAGTAAATTGAAGAAAGTTGAGGTTCTACTATATAACCAATTGACTATACGGGGAGTAGCCCAACTTCTTATAAACTCATGCAAGGTTCTTCATTCCATTAATATGGGACTCATTCTTAATACGCACTCTCACATGTAGCGAATTTTCAAGCCTAACAAGTGGACAACACAACTCGGATGACGTGGAGCACGTATGACCGTTGGGCTTCACACATGGGACAACCTGCTATGATACCATGAAGAAAGTTGAGGTTCCACCATAAAATCAATTGGCTGTATGGAGAGTAGCCTAATTTCTTATAAGCTCATGCAAAGTCCCTTATTCCATTAAGGTGGGACTCAATCTCAACAGTAAAGTACAACTTCGGCGAAACTTGAGGATAGTAAAGTTTTGAATTATCCAAAAAAATGATAGGGCTGATGCCATTATTAATGCCCACATTATGAACTTGGGTTTAGGTTTGATTTATATGTGGCCAAATCGCTTCTCTATGCATGAGCTTTTGCATCCTTTGAAGATGCCTGTGAGCTATTCGATGAAATGCCTGAGAAGGACACGGTCACCTGGAACACAATGATTTCTGGGTATTTGAGGAGTGGGGATGTAAAGAGAGCACGTTTGGTTTTTGAGGAGATGCCAGTGAGAGATATTGCTTCATGGTCTGCCATGATCATTGGATATGCGCAAAATGGCAATCACAAGCGTGCCTTATTGCTGTTTTGGAGTATGGTAATGAATGAGAATGAGGGTTTTAAACCGGACTGAGCGATTGCATTCTCTAATTTATCCTCTTGTGCCCACATGGGTTCTTTTGGGCTGTTGGAGGGGAAATCAGTTAAGGGGTTTATGGTAAAAAAGCAATGGGAGTTCAATGTGGAACTTGGTACAACATCGGTTGACATGTATGCTAAGTGTAGGTGTTTGAAGGGAGCTAGAAAGGTTTTTGTATTGATGCAAGATCGTAGTGTCGTGTCATGGAATGCATTGATTTGTGGATCAGCACAGCGTGGCTTCAGCAGAGTAGCATTGTCCTTGTTTGAGGAGATGCAACAAGCCGGTGTGAGGCCTAATGAAGTGACTTATTTCACTGGAATTCTTAGGGCTTGTAAGCATAAAGGACCGATCGAGGAAGGCCAAAAATACTTCAAGTTGGTGGAAGAAAGTGGCTTGGAACCTACAATTCAGCATTATGGATGCATGGTCGATTTGTATAGGAAGGCAGGACTTGGACCGTGTTGATTTGTGAACCGGCACAACATGGCCACAGCGAAGCAGCATTGTCTTTGTTTGAGATGATACGAAAAGCCAGTGTAAGACCTAATGAACTTACTTTTACAGGAGTTCTTAGTGCTTGTGTGTATGCAGAACTAGTTGAGGAGGGCTGGAAATATTTCAAGTTGATCGAAGAAACTGGCTTGGAGCCTAGAATTCAGCATTACGGATGCATGGTTTTTTTTTTTAATTGTGAAAATATATTAAGAAAAAAAGTAAAGATACAATAAGTTAGAGAGGATATGAAGCCAAACCCTAACAAGAAGAAGAAAATTATTAGAAACAAAAAAATCAATTAAGAGAACTTCTAAGAGAAACGAAAAATTTGGAAGCCCCGAAAGATTATGAGCCATAGCTGCAACTGTACACGGTGGACAAGAATCTCACCAATAAACCCCAACATGATCAACACCATAGTTTGCCAAACAATCTGCCACCTGATTTCCTTCGCCATAAATGTGAGAAAACCAAATTTGCATGGAAGAGAGGATGGTACAACAATTTGCCCAATCCACCAATAAATGCCAAGGCACCTGAGAAGATCCATTAGAAAGAAAATGCACTACTAAACAAGAATCACACTCAATCCAAAGAGAATGCCAACCCCTCTCCAAAGCCATATAAACAGCATGAATAATAGCTTTAGTTTCTGCCTCCAAGGTAGTCGCAATACCAAAAGATCCTGCAAAGCATCCAAGACAATGACCCAAGGTAGTCACGGAAAATACCACCAAAACCAGGAGAACCATGAGCCGCACCGTCAGCGTTAACTTTAACTTGAAAAGAAAAAGGAGAAATCCAAATAACCTCATGAGTTCTAGGTGCCCTTGAAGGCCTTCCATGCATTCCAAGCGCTCTCAGAATGCAAAGCTCATCAACTAAATTTAACATAAAACCCATACCCCAAGAATTCACCTCACAAACTTGCAAGCAAATGCCATTAACCAACTAATCAACTGTAAACATTTTTCCTTCAAAAAAGATTAAATTTCGAGCTTGCCAAAGTCTGTAAAAACCTGCCCCAATCATACCCCCCACCACAATAATTGAAGTTGAGTACCGAAACCACGCCGTAAAGGATAAGAAAAAAATGATGTGATATTGGAGAATAATGTAGAAACTTGAATGGCAAGGCAGGGCTTTTAGAGGAAGCTTATGAGGTTATTAGGAAAATGAGTCTTGAGCCGAATGTCGTTATTCGGACTGCTTTTTAATATGCTTTTAAGGAGCATAAACAGTTTGAGATGGCGGAACCAGTGGTTGAGCAGGTCATGGCAAAACGAGAGAACGATGGTGGGGTTTATTCTCTCTCGAGTTTGTATGCTTTGGGTGGGAAGTGAGAAGATGCAGAAAGAGGGAGGAATTTAATGGACAACCAACGTGTGAGGAAGGTCGGGGCATCTAGTTTTGTTAGAAGTGGATAGCAGAAAGTTCACATTCCAACTCTCCTTGGGCAAGTTATGAACTTGGGGTGAGCCTTCAATATTATTACATAATTTACTTGTTCACGAGCAACAGTAGTACATTGTTCGGAAAAATAACATTATCTGGTTTGATTGTTATGTTCAACTACTGATGAGATGGTAAATAGAATCTGACTGATGTCCATACTAATTTTCCAGGTAAATCAACATTGACAGCCGGCACTTGATCAAATTTAAGCTGTATGTATCATGTGCAAATGGTTGATCCGATTTGTCTCCTCAATGTACTGTAGAAGTCACATTCAGTAGTTTCTTTCAAACCAATTTGTTGCTGTTTCACCCCTTTCTTCCCCACAATTTTTCTTTCTTGGCAATCATTGTTGTTTTAGTGTACATATTGTATTAGTTATCGGAGAAAAAGAAAAAGGCAATTAGTAGGAACGATCATTTTTTAACATTTGATTGCATAGCGATCTGGTGTTGTTTAGTGTACATATTGTATATCTTTCTTTCTTCGCTAATACCGCAATGGGATCAAAAGAATTACACTCATCTGCATCCTTTATTAACTTGACTGCTAAAAAAAGTAAGAAACAACCAGGAAACACACCCCCAACAAGACAGACATAGGCCGGCACAACCAGCAAACAACCAAATTTAACAAACCAGCAAACAGCCAAACGTAAGAATAAGACTAATTCCTAGAGTCTAGGAACTGGTGTTGGCCACCACGGGAGCGCATATGTGTAACTCTCTCCAAAAATGAAATGGAATCTTTGCAGATAGCACTAACCTTCCTTCACCTATGTGATACATGAAAACCTCTTCACCGAATCTGAAGTACATGGTGTCTTGATTATTTGGGTGGAAATTTAACAACTCAACCCAGCGGTGCCTGTTGCTTAACTGTTCAGAGATCAAAGCAATATCTTTGGAAGGCAGGGAAACTCTGTGGACTGACCATATGCATTTGTTGGCTTTGTCGGGTGCCTCTGGTAATTTCAACTCCCAAATACTGAATTGATCATCACCACTCCATGTCACCTTACACATCCGCAGACACCCTCCACACTCACCTAGAATCCAATTATCTCCATAACATAGGGCATCAGGCTCCTGAATGAAAAGATATTTAGGAATATTATCACCACTACTAAAACTACCCCACGGATCCAACTCAAAAGTATAAGTAAAGTCATTAAGATTCCAGTAAAACCTACCGTTGTGAGCAACAGCCGAATGAGAAGTAAAATTCAAAGGAAAACAACTGCGAGTCCTTTGTTGGCTGCGTAACCAAGGGAACACCCTCAATTCACCCCTAGTCTCAGAAGAGATCATCTCCACATTGAAGCCGTCATGATCCGATAATACTCGCACAACTACCCAACCTATACTCAACATTAAGTTGGATGATATTATAACTAGTACTGCTACAGTCTTTCTTAGATGTGGAGTTGTTATAGCATGGATCACATATGAATCCCACTCCTACGGGTTTAGTTTCACGATTGTGGACTTGAGATGTGTGAGATCCCACATCGTTCAGGGGAGTGGATCATGTGAGCCTTATATG
This sequence comes from Heteromeles arbutifolia, assembly GCA_024362995.1. NCBI lineage: Eukaryota > Viridiplantae > Streptophyta > Magnoliopsida > Rosales > Rosaceae > Heteromeles > Heteromeles arbutifolia. The sequence goes on along the minus strand of JANCRC010000002.1, from coordinate 8,464,332 downwards.
TATATTCTCACCTCTACCTAGTGCGAGAGCACTCCCATGATAGGTGACCCACTGGAAAGTTCTCATCTGAGTTCTCAGAAACAAAACCGTGAGAGCGTGGTCGGGCCCAAAGCGGACAATATCGTGCTACGGCGGAAGCGTGCCTGGGAAGTGGTGGAGCCCGGGCCGGGATGTGACAAGATGTGAAGGGAAGAGCAATCCATTGCCTGATGTATGGATTGCAGATGTAGTAATCACGGCGAGGAGTTTTTGTGCAGCACAAAACTAAGTCATTATATGTAGCCACCACGATCAAGTTGTGCTCTTCTTTATCTCGAAAACAAGGGAGGAAACTCAACGAAAAATTGATCAAGTTGTGCTCTTCTTTATCTCGAAAACAAGGAAGGAAACTCAACGAAAAATTGATCGCCTTGAACGCTGGATGCTCAGACGTAGTACAAGCTCCAAATCTGCGGTGGCTACGGGGTAATATAACTAGGGTACTTAGAATGGGCTTTTGCCGGTCAAGTTGGAGGTACAGAAAGTGGCCAACGAAATAAGAATCGGATATTAGACGAAACCAACGATTTGACACACTTGCATCTGAACGCAAGTTTATTGCATGGAAGTCGACAAAGTATTTCAACCAATAAAAGTTCAGGAAGATCATCAATACAATTCATGATCTACTCTGATGGCGTCTGACACGCCCCAACTCCGATATCCCTGAATATCAGGGTAGGCACGTGCTGGCCGACACCCGAGAGTGACGAAGCCATTAAAAACATGCATACAATTAAGAATATGTAATTAGAACAAATTAAACCAAAGCAGAATCGTGTTCAAAGCATACAATTATCAAGAACGATGTGAAAGAATAAACAAAGGAATTGGTCCTACCTTGAGAAGACTCGAAGATCCCTATGCTGAAATGCCCTGACGCCGGGATTGTGTGCCTCAACTCTAACTCTTGAGGGGGCGCAAAACCGAAAAGGTGAGTGGACCAAGCTTATAATAATAATACTACTAACCCCTTATTTTGAAAACACATATAATACTACATAATAGGTTTGTATGAAAATCCTAGCGTGCCATGAAATCATTCGTAAAACAAGTATGAGTAAAACCAATGGTGCAATCATCGCCCGAAGGCAAATCCATAAATCTCATAAATACTGTACTCTCTAGGGGTATCATAGTTGCCTGAAGGCAGTACTTGTCCATCACCAAAGGTGAAGTTGTATGACACTGGGTTACACCAGTGAAGAAAGCCATGGTCCATCACTCAAAAGTGAAGTTGTACGACTCCGGGTTACGCTGGAGAAGAGGATATATAACATCACACACCGACACTAGCCCCAGGCTAGTGAAGCTGGGGGTATATCATTAATATCATCAACTCCTCTTTCGCTCCAAGGCAGTACCTGTCCATCACCCGAAGGTGAAGCTGTACGACTCTGGGTTACGCCGGAGAAGATGATATATAGCATCACACATAGACACTAGCCACGGGCTAGTGAAGCTGCGGGTATATCATCAATATCATCAACTCCTCATTCGCCCAAAGGTAGTACATGTCCATCACTCGAAGGTGAAGCTATACGATACTAGGTTACACCAGTGAAGAAACCATGGTCCATCACCCGAAGGTGAAGTTGTACGACTCCGAGTTACGCCGGAGAAGAGGTATATACGTAAATCTCCTCAACTGTGTCCTATGGCCATAGACGTCTACATACATGTGTTGTGTGGATGTGTTGTATGATAGCCCACTAGATAACACCGAAAACATATCTCAAAATTTTCATATCAAATCTGGAGCTTAAAAGCTTAAGGTCTTAACACATAAATCCATGATAGTTCACATTTGTAAATCCATAGAATTCCATATATAAAAATCATATAATTCATAACTCATATTTGGAACCGTAATATAAATCATGTTCATAAATCCACTTAAATCACAATAGTAAATCCATGGAATTTCATAAGCGAAAACCCAATATTTCATAACCTTTAGTAATATATAATTTTGATGAATCATAATTATTTCGTAAACATAAATATAGAAGTTCGTAAAGCATAATATAAAACATACTCGAATCATGAAATGTGAAATGCATGCTAGGCTAATATTTTATAAAGAAAATATGAAAGTTTAGAAGGGTTCTACTCAACAGATATTTTGTTGCCCGGGAACCACTATAACGAGCGAGGATGGCGTTGCTTCTAACCGATGCACCTAACCACAATTTGAGACTATTTAGTAAAACTATACCTAAACGATAGAATTTGGGAAAGCGGACGGTGAATTTGGATTTGGCACGTCGAAAAACCTAAGGAAAGACCTCGGATTTGGCACGCGGCGGTCGGTGGCCCCGACTCGTCGGAAAACTCAACAACTCCAAAAATTCCCAAATTTTTACTGGAATATAGATCTCAATTAGAGGAATAACTTTCATACCTGAGCCGAAGTTCAATTCGACCAGAAAGTGGCCTGAAAATGCCTCGATCCGCGAAAACCCTAGAAATAGGTGTTCTCAATTCGATGCCTAAATGAACTCCGACGCCTCATCCAATGCTTGGGCGTTGCTCATGGGGTTGAGGGAAGTCTATTGGTGGTGGTGGTTGACGGAGTTAGCTTCGGGATTGATGGATTGCCGCCTTGGAACCACCGTACCCACCGATGCGGTTCATCGAGCAAACCTAATTTCTTCAATTTTGGGTGGAATTGGTAGAGGGGTTGATGTAGAGTTGTTTCTAGGTGGTGGGTGGCTACAAATCGCCAGAAAAACCGATGAAATCTCGTCGAAAAATGGCGCTAGGAACCGGGTCGCAATGGGCAAACGGGTCGAAGAGGCGTCCGGTATGCTGGGCTCTCCCTTCTCTCCTTTCCTTATTTCTTTCATTTCTAATTGGGCAACATCCCCCCTTCCTTTCTCTTGATTGGTCCCGTCTCTCCCTCCTTTCTCTTCTCCTTGCTCTCTCTTCCTATTGGCCCGTTCTCATCCTTTTTTCCCCGATAGGGTACCTCCCCTATTTCTCTCCTCTTCTTTCCATCATAGCCACACACGTGGCACCAGATTGATGCTCTAACAAAATCTGGAGCCTTCCAGATTTATGGTCAAATGACCATTTTGCCCTCAACTTCGATCGTTAATAACTCCTTAGTTATACATTCAAATTATGTTCCGTTTGTCCACGCATTCATAGCGATGAATACTACGAGGATACGCCAAGGGAATAGATTTACGCAACACGACAAGGTGGGCAACAAAAGTCAACGTATTTGCCTCGAAGGGCATTTTCGTAATTTCACATTTTAAAATTATAAAATTCGTAATAATTGGGGATGGGTCGTTACAGCGTCAACTTGGTTGACGACGGTCCTTTTGATACTAATATACTGCAATTTCCTTCGGTTTCTGTAGCAGTATTTAAACAACTTTGATAGGGTTAGAGTTTTCTTGAGATTAAAATAACACACAGACAAACAAAATACGTAACGGTTGTTATTAATAGGGTTTATGATTCTCTTGAGATTAATCTTAAATGCTAACGAGTTATAATATAAGTGGACAATAAAGGTTATGTTGCAGTTATTATTTAATTAGATATGTGATTGTATAAATTCTAGTGGATTATGTATAGGAATTCTATTATATTTTTACTGTTAGCCTTTGTATTAATTGGAGAGCAATTTTCGTCTTCCCTTTATAAATAAAGGTACAAAGATTGAGGAATATGAATCATATAATTCCTCAAGTGATTCTTTCCTTCCTTCACTTTCTATTTTATTGAATTGATCTACTTGCTATTAATTCAATTGTTCATCTTTCAATGTCTTTGTTGGACGTGATGGAACATATTGAAGACATAACTTTGGAATTGAAGTTGATTCTTCTACAAACATGTTCACAATATTTATCAAGCAATCCAAGTACCCTCTAACAAGGATTTAAGTTCGATATTTTTCGAAATTGATTGCATGAAACATTCACCATAACATGAAACCCTAATTTACGTTTTAGGAATATTCTACTTAAAACTATTTTTCGCAATTATACTATATTATTGTTGGTAAACTTAAATGTGAATGCTCAAATTTTTGCTTTGTTTTTGGAAATTAAAATTTTTGATTAGGAAATGCATCAGATGCGGTTCAAAACGTAAAAGAGAAATACAAGAACACCAAGTTTAACCTAATTTAAGAAACAACATGAAATGAAATGAGAGGTACACACGCCACAGGCTAGCTAACAACCAAAGTTAACAAAAAGGACTAGTTCCTAGAGTTTAGGAACTGGCGTCGGCCACCATGGGAGCGTAAATGTGTAGACCTCTCTCCATGAACCAAGATCAAACGGAGTCTTTGCAGCTATCTCTAACTCTAACTTTCCTTCGCGAAAGTTGCCCGTGACAATGTGTTGATCAAATCTGAAATACGCGATATCTTGATTATTCGGGTGGAAACTTAGCATCTCAACCGTGCAGCTTCTGTCTTCCTGTTCAGAGAACAAAGGAATATCATCCAAAGGCTGGGTTATTCTATCGGCTAACCATTCAAATTCCCAATCTCCCTCGGGCGCCTCTTGCAATTTCAGCTCCCAAACACTGAAGGGATCATCAGCACCTAATCCCACCTTGCACATCCGCAGACACCCTTTGCACACACCTAGATGCCAGTTACTTGCGCTAATAAAAAGAGCGTCCGGCTCGTCGATGAAATGACATTTAGCAACATTATCACCACTACTATTAGTAATGAATGGATCCAACTCAAAAGTACATTCTGAAGTAGTAGGCAACCAATAAAACTTTCCATTGTGAGCAACAGCTGAATAGGAAATGAAACCTATATCAGTGTGAATATTTTGCAAGTGTTTTGACTGTTGTGGGCTGCATAACAGAGCCAACTCTCTCCATTCACCTCTAGTCTCAGAAGAGATCATCTCCACATGGTAGCCACCATCTGACAAATTCCGAACCATTCGCACAATCGTCCACCTATACTCAGTATTGAGCTGGATGATATCAAAACTTGTACTGCTACTGTCTTCTCGAGAAGAGGAGTGGTAGTATGGATCACACATGAATCCCACTCCCAATGGTGCAACTTCACCATTGTGGACTTGAGGGGCGGGCGGAAGAGCAACCCATTGCTTGGTGTATGGATTGCAAATGTAGTAATCACCTCCAAGCCTATTCATCGCGCAGCACAAAATCAAGTCATTATATGTAGCTACCACAACTGGTTCACGGTCTTCTTTATCGCCAAAACACGGAAGGAAACTTAGAGAGAGATTGCTTGATTGGAACAGTGGATGTTTGGACGTTGTAAAGACTTCAGTTTTGTGCCCCTCCACGTCGCTAAAAGCCAATATAACTAGAGTACTTAGGATGGGCTTCTGTTGAACGGGTTGGACACATAGAAAACGGCGAAGAAAAGAAGGATCGGAGATGAGACGTAACCAACGCTTCGACACACTTTTGCACTGAAAAACAACTTTACTGCAAGGAAGTCGACAAAGGATTTCAACCAATAAAGGGTCAGGAAGATCTTCAATGCATATCATCGTGATCAACTCTGATGGTCACTTGATGATATACTATTCTGCTGCAGCTATATATTTACTTTTGGTAGCAAGCTTCGAAAGAATTCTGATGGGGTAAGATCGACACTCAGAAACATAAATTGGAGTGAAAGTTGGGAAATTTATAGCAATGCCACTTGAACTTTTACTCGCGTTGCAAAATATCAGCTGAGAGAAAAATATAGATAGCTTAAATTTTCTGTTCAAACTAGTTATGTACAGTGCGGGTGCCCCGAATTTTTATTTATTTTTTAAGACAGATTAAGACACGGTCAATTTTCACAATTACAAGTTCCAATCTTTCACAAACAAACCCAGGAATTTCAAAATATACAAACGATCGAAAACAATATAACGTACTCTGCACACACTATCACCCAATCTCAACTGTTAGATTCTACCCTAGTCATCCTTCCTCCCGAGTCCACTCCTAATTCCAAAATCAGTCACTCTCACTCCACGCCGTCCATCCCTCGAATCAAACTCTCAGTCTTCTTCTCTTCCGTCGTCGCGACCAACACGACGGCACCACCCATCCTCCTCGACGACATCCCGCTGGCTCGATTCTCTCCTCTTCAACAACCTTCACTCTTGTTTCTTGCCCATCCGCAACCCGTATAATCCATACCTTCCTGCCACCCAAAGTCTAATTTTCCGATCTCACATCGCCGCTGCAAATCCACCGGCCAAACCGCCCGCCCGCCCGACGTGAGCACTCTATCACTCTCAGGGGTAAAGCTTTCAAATTTTCTTCAATTTTCTTCTGATTTGCGGGTTTCAATTCAAATTTTTTACTGTGGATGTTGCAGAGCACAGGTGCGTTCTCTGGATTCACACGACTATGCAAGGGCTTGTCGGTGGTGCTCATTGGAGGCCACATTGTGGTTTAGCTTTTCCCTCATGTTGGGCACCTTCACTGTCCAATTTTTGGTTTGTTGACTTGTGAATTGAAAATTTACTAAAATGAATTGCAAAATATTGCATAAATCTGTGTTTATAGTAATGGGTTTTATGAAAAATATGTGAAATTTAGTGTTTTGAACCGTTTGGTTTTGTGGGGTTGATCAGAAAGTCAGCTCCGGTTTTTCGCCTTTCTTGAGTGGAATTGGGAGTTTTTTGCAGAGATGACAATGTTGACCCTTTGTTTGTTAAATGTTTGTATTACAAGGGATGGAGTATATGGTTGGTATTGGATTACAGACTTCGTTTTCGCTTAGGTTCTGTATTTTGTTGGGATTTGAGTTTCTCTGTTTTTAAACTTCTAATCAAATCTCGAACATTCCGAATTTATTTGCTGGGATTTGAGTTTCTCTGGGAGTAGACTCGAACTTAATGAATTTCTCTGTGTTTTTTGTTAATTTTAATCATATCTCCTAGGACTCTCTCCCTACCGCTTCACCTTCCTTGCCTTCATCCTCTTCGTCTCCGTCCTCTACGGCGAGAACTTTCCAGATTTGTTTTTCATCGAAGGTTTTCTTTGCTGCATTTCAGAGTAAAATTCAACAAAAAAAAAGTAATTGGACCCGTGGATCCGTCCCGAATCGGCCCGTTTAAAACGGGCCGGGTTAGGTCCAGTTCCAAAACTTAGAATTGCTATACCCGCCCCGCCCCGTCCTGTTAGATTTTTAAACGGGTCCGGTCCGGTCCCTCCAAATTTGGGCCCGGCCCGGCCCGTGCCCACCCCTAATTTCGAGCAAATGATAAGTTTCTTGTGCTGAATATACTCTTACCCTGTGATATATCTACCGCGTAATAACTGTGTAAACACAAACTAACTTTAAGAGAATTTGTGACGAATGTTGCAACAAGTATTTAACAGACGTGAAACGTAATTTTTCGGTCACATTTTTCAAATTGGCTTTTAATTTTATCTTGTAAATGATTTCATAATGCACGCCATTGTTTATTTTTGTCCCATTATATCCAATTCGGCCAATCCTAATTGGGCTTTCCAGATAGTCACTGACAAATCCTATTTGGGACATCTTAGCCCATATGAGGTCTACTTAGGGTGCAGAAGCCAATCTTTGTTTTATCACTCAGTTGATAACTGGTTGGTTCCAAATTGCAAATGAATTCCTTGGCATCTTCACTTGGCACTTGCAGTCCCAGAAACTTGAAAACACCCAACATTTTGCTCCAAAGGGATCATCTCAGCACATCAGAATCCCCAAAACTCAAAATCTTAAGCCACCCACACAGAAGCTTATCTTCTTCTTCTTCTTCCCAACAACTGCAGAATAATGAGAAGCCAAATTTGTTCAGCAGAAGAGAAGCAATTGGTTTTGGCTTCTGCTTTGGGCTTCTTGATGTGCTTTTGGTTCCTCAGCCCACAAAAGCAGCTGAGGGGGCAGCAGCTTGTGAGCTAACTGTGGCTCCTTCTGGCCTTGCTTTCTGTGACAAAGTTGTGGGGGATGGCCCTGAGGCTGTTCAAGGACAGCTGATTAAGGTAATTAATCAAGAATTTATTTTTCCAGATAATCAAAGCCTATTACTGGATTCTACAAATTGGGTTATCTTGTTTATGTATTTAAATTCTTGAAGCAAACACAATATTAAGGACTGTAATTATGATTAGGGTGTTTTTGCATGTGGGTTCTGAACAATTTGTGAAACAAATGCACAGGCACACTATGTTGGGAAATTGGAGAATGGAAAGGTGTTTGATAGCAGCTACAATCGTGGGAAGCCCCTTACTTTTCGTGTCGGTGTTGGTGAGGTATGTCGCTAATTGTACATCTATGAGTTATATGAACGTGTTCATAATTTCAGCAAATATTGTGCTTAATTGCCTTGTCCAATGTCAAATCAAAAAATCTGTTTGTTTGAGCTATGAACTTGTCTAAATTTGGTGGTGTCCTGCTTTCGGAGTTTTGATTTGATAGCTCAAGAACCTTACTTGAAGGTGTTTAGGGGTTTTCTTTGTGATAAATTGTTGCCTGAAAGGGAAAAAAATGATCGAATGATTTCGGATCAAGCCTGAAATTTGGAGTATGTAATATTGATAGGAGAGGGAGCATTGTGTTGAATTTTTACGGAAGTAGGACAACGGAAACAATGCAGAAGGTAGTATCTTTGTGCTGTTGCCAAGGCTTAGAACCATCTCTCCTTGCCCCGAATGTGTGCAACCTTGTGCCTATAGAACGCATCAACCTTCTTGAATGAAATCACCCCATCTTTTGCAGGGTTAGGAATTTAACTCAAACGTAATTATTTTTACTGCATTTAGTTATCACATTACTTACTGATCAGTAAGTGTAGCACACATAGCGGTTTTCTCTACCCCAAGATTGAACTAAAGTATTGTATTCTGTAAATTTCACAGGTCATCAAAGGGTGGGATCAAGGTATTCTAGGCGGTGATGGAATTCCTCCAATGCTTGCGGGTATTGTACAAAAATCCATGATTGCACTGTTTACTCTTGTGTTCTTACTCATATAATCGACATCAGGAAGTTGATTGTTTTTCAACTTGATTAGGGGGGAAACGCGTGTTGAAGCTTCCTCCGGAACTTGCATATGGCGGAAGAGGAGCTGGGTGTAGAGGAGGTAAGCAGTCAGTCAATCATGTTATGCATTTCCCATTTTGTTCCCTGTGTTTGTAGTAGAACCTGATGAAGTGTAACATTCTACGGCATGGTGCAGGCTCGTGTATTATTCCACCAGATTCAGTTCTTCTGTTTGATGTGGAATTCGTAGGCAAGCCATGAGATCGAAGCGACCGAAGAGAGGAAGCAGACTACCACTTGATCTTGTGAATTGGTTTTCTAGTGGTAAACTGGAAGTCCGATACTCTCTGTCTTCCTGTTCTGTGGATATCAGTAAATTCTTATGAGAAGAAGAGTACGAGATTTATGGCCATTATTCACTATAAACTGCTCAATTCTCCTCCTCTTTCATTTTAGTCCTCACTTAACCGATCATCTAAGTTTATTTCGTCTTTCGCTCCCATCTTAAATCGGAGAAATTGTGGTTTGTGACCGTAATATTTACTTATTGTCACTAGCTTACGCATTATAACATTGGTGAGCGACAGGATTTATATTTCATGGTATAATATGTGCAAGCTATAATATAGATGGGTTGAGATGATGTCTGGCGGTGTAATGCTTGAGAGACAATTTAGTTGAATCATATTTTGTGGATTACATGATGTGGGCATCCAACTCGGATGGCAGACATCACCGGATCACCTCCATCCCCAAACTTTGGGCAACCATAAATATTTAAGGGTATTTAAAGAATGGCATAGGGGCGTTGAAATCGGTATCTTATTGAATAGTGATTTACACACTCAAGGGACATAAATAAACCCGAATCATTTTTTTTATTCGATCTTGAAGCTAAGGAAAACGGTGGGGGTGCAGGAGAAATTTTTCATTATGACGGGAACACGGGTGGTACACTACGTGTTTTTATGTAAGTGGTGGGAGATTTTATTTTTTAAGTTATTAATTTTTTAACACACATATCTCACCATTTGTATAATAACACGTGATATATCATCCCGTATGTCGATCACATTGAAAAATCTCTCGAGAGGCAGAGGAGAAAATGATTGCGAAAATCACTTCCATTTATTTTTGCATTCAGGGTTAAAATTGGAATTCCAAAGAACAGAAGAAAAAGACCAATTCACCCCCAACCAATCAACCAAACCGATAGGACTCTACCGAACTATAAATACCAAACGTAAATACTGGTTATGCCCTTGCGCGTTTCGCAAAACCCTAAACCCAAAAGCAAGAGAGGCGAAGGCGGTGCAGAAACAATGGCGAAGTCGATGAGATGCAAGAGAGAAAAGAGGTTGAGAGCCATTCGCAGAGAGATGGTGGAGCCCTACTACGACAAGAAAGACGAAGCTAAGCTCGCTGCCCAGGAAGCTGCCCTCGCTGCCCCTAAGCTTCCCGTACGGCCGCCTCCTAAATCCACCTCTGCTATGGAGGTCACCACCACTAACGGCGCCTCCGCCTCCACGAGCAACATGGGTATGCTCTCTTTTGGTCGATACCCGTTTTAATTTTGTGCTAAATTCAACTACCCATGTTCTAATGTGTACTTAATTTGTTGGAAATTATATGTTTCCACCCATTTTTCTTCATTTTTTCATTACCCATCTGCCAGTTTTGCTTAGATTTCTATCAATCCGCTTGCTTTTTGTGATGCCCTGCTCTTGCAATGTGCAATTTCGATACATATTGATTGAAAAAAATGGTCTTTTTATTGCTAACTATTAACATATATGCGTCCATAGATTGACAGACAGTACACGTTTTGTGATGGAATTATTGTTTAGGGAAAAACTGAAATTTTAATCAGCAACAGAGGGAAGAAAATTACTTTTCATTCCCTGCAATTTCTCTACAAAGTATATAATTGGAGTGTTTTGAAAGAGTGAACTTTTCGTCGTCGAAACAACTAGAGTAGGTTTGTATTTTCGGAAGATACTATTCAAAAAGTGAGTTGTGTACTTGGGATTCTCATTTGTAAGTGGGGACATTGTAGCTGGCTTAAACACTAGGCAGAAGCTTTTAGTATGGAACTTTCTTGGAAGTTAATTTCAGTTTACAGCATGATTCCGATGCTTGGTTAATACATGTTGTCTGAATTCGAAGTTGATTTTAACGTAAAATGAACAAATCGAATTAGATGGGGGCAGGGGGTGCCTTGTTTCAGCAGTTTATTTCAAGATATGTAGATTTTTAGTTTCTGCATCCCTTAGTGTTGGATATCTGCTTTAACTTTAACCAACTCTTGTCTTCGGAAAGTTTCTTGAGCGAGATGAAAGTGTGGTTCAGCTGGTGGGAATTATTGGCACCATGGGTTTGTTGCGTTAAGTAATTAATAATATACATTCTTTGATCACACATTTGGCAAGCTCAATTTTCAGAAAATTTAAGTGAGTACTTATTAGTATTGTGTAGGTTGTATTCTCGTATTCTTATTCATAAATGTAATTATATGATGCCTGCATTTTTTATGATTATATTATGCAGGCAAGTGTTGATTTAGAAAGTTTGAGTGACCTTTTTGAGATGCATAGCAATTTGCATTGTCATTGACGTATAATATTTTCTAGCTACTCAGCATCAATTAATTTATCTGTCCGCTATTTTCAACTTTAACCATGTGGATGTTGTATGCTTCTAATAGATGTGGACACGGATGCTGTCAATGAAAGAATAGCTGCATTGAAGCCTGCTGGTGGGGTAAGTAAGAAATCCAAAAGGGTGTTCAAGGTGGGCAAAAGAAGGCGCCACGGCAAGGGAGGAAAGGTTAAGAGGCGTCATATTTAACTCTTTGATAGAAGAACAGAATGCCCAATTGTAGCCCAATACGATAACATTATCCTTAAGGCTGTCTTGTATTCGGTTTTTCCATTATAGATATTTGGGAGTTATCATCATCATATGTTAACTTTGGATTTAAGCAGCATTTATGGATGATCTTCTGTTGAAATTACCCTTCTTCTCTAGGAATCCAAACTGTTAATGCCATTTTGTTCTGATGCCATTCGACGGACCGGTATGCTGTAAGTGATGCCCCCTGTGTGCAAACTTTGTCATGCCGAGGTGATATGTCCTGTTTGTTTTTGTTCTTCGCCTTTTGGCTATGCAATTCCGTATGCTATCACTTGAGCTGCCCAAAACAACCTGGGGTATGGTCTTGTTTTTATTTTTCCTATACAAGCCATATTTGGTTCTGGCTGTTGGACCTTTGGGTTTCGTCGGCCTTGCCTTGGCCTTTCCTTTTGTTTATTTATTCCAGTCTGATTTGAACTAGTCACTTAGTACTACGGTTTAGTGATATTCATCTTCACTTGTAAGTAAGAGGTTTTATATTTGATTCTTGTCAAATGCGAATTTGAATTGCCATATTTGCTAACTCATTAGTGTAAATAGTATCGTTTGTTTAAAAATTTTAAAAAAGAAAAAAAAGATGATAATATAAGTTAAATTGAGTGAAAAATGACTACTTACATGGGATTTCAAAACCGAGTGAAAAGAGAGAAGCACACCGCTTTAGCAGCAAACTTAATTACGCCGCCGATGTAAACAGCCTTAGGACTTGTTGGAATGTTTGGTTTTAGTTGTGTCTAGACTAACTGGAATCAGTCAATTTTGGATGCCGACATTTTCTTATATTCTAGTTAATGTACGTCCCCATTTTCTTCTACCACTTGTAGCTCTCAAGCCCCAAAAAACACCGAAAACCCATAACCCATTGTCCCAATAGGACAACGGAGATAAAATACGAGTTTGTTTTATAGCAATAGTAATTACTCATTGTTGTTTTAAGGTCAATTTATTCATCTGTCTAGATAATATTTTTCTTTGTTCGCTAATAAATCAACTAATTAAACTTATGTTTCAATAATCAATTCAATCCTCCGATTGGATCGGAAGCAAATGCCTAAGAAAAGTTCGCTTGAATTTATCCATGGTTTGTTTATTCCTTATCTTAAAAATCTCAATTCTATTTTTTATTTCTTCAACTTAATTCTGCTCATGTATGCAGCTTAGAATTAGGTAAAATTTAAAAGAAGAAAGGGAATAAACACATATACAATTGTGACAAGAGAACATCGCAATCCACGAACTGACGTCCCCCCAATAGGATTATAGAATTTTGTGATTTATTCTTCATGTCGAATGAGATGCATTGGGTAGTAGATTAAATTCAATAATTTTATTCTAATTGCTTTGCCCCCTTAGGCACTCACACATGCCGTGTAAGGACCGCAATTTTCCCTTTACTATTCTAGAGAAGACTTGAGATGTATAATGTTTCTAAGTCATGTCTTCCACTTACTCTATATTTGTTCTTCTCCTTGTACAATTGACCCATTCTGTTGGGAAAGGGATCATCTCCGAATCATTTCCACCTAATTCTCCTCATCAAACAATCCGGACCCTTGAAATTTGATCAAACGACTAAAGTTATTATAACTTTTAAAGTGGGCTCGTGTTTTTAATCGTTTGATCAAATTTCAAGGGTCCAGATTGTTTGATGAGGAGGATTAGGTGGAATGAATCTGGAGAGGATCCCTTTCCATTATGCTGAGAATATGGAATTAGAAACTTGACTTGACTCATAACCAAGGTTCTAAAAACACGAAGCAATAGGCGGGCAGCGGGCTGAGGCCTAGCACCTAGGCAGACTAGACGAATTTAAGTTAATTTATTATATATCGTATATCTAATTTCATGCTTATATTTGAAAAATACATAATTACATTGGGATACATAAATTATAAAATAGAATGACATATAGATTATAAAATATTAGAACATAATGAAAACATGGGGAACAAACACATAATATGTGTTCATCTAAGTATTCAATAAGTCTCTTAGAATTTATTGAAAAAATAAAATACAAAATAAAAATTATCTATTTTCTTTCTAAGTGAGAGTCGCGACCTAGGTAGGTCTGGGCAGGCTAGGCGAGCGTCTAAGCAGGTCTAAGCACTATTTTTTAATTTTCAAATGCTTAAGGATTAATCGGGATGGTAGTCAGCCGTCTAGCACCGAGACGGAGCATATGCGGTTTTTAGAAGAGTGTTCATAACTTCTCTACTACGTACCATATTGCAATAATCTCATTTCTAACATTCTACCATGTCTAATTGGTATTATAGCTTATGAAAATGGAGTATTTAGGAGAAATAATTGTTGTCACATTATTTTTGCTTCATTTGAGAGAAATAATGATTAGAAACTAGTTTCTATGAGTCTCTGTGATAAGAAATCGCATCCCTAATTTTCTTAGAATCAATTTAAGAAAAATGATTTATGCACATTTTATTTTTATTTTTACACTTTTTTTAGCCATTAACTTATGCAAATTATAAGTCGGCAGTGAAAGTACAAAATGTATATCACTCTAAAACTTAATACATCAATTTGTTTTCCTTGTCAACCTTTATTTGCCCTGCACCAGATATTCCATATACAATCAGTCAATCCCTAATCAATCGTTTTAAGGCGTGAAACATGACTTAGTTAAGCTGATCTCAAAAGTTTAAAGTAATTTTGGAAACATATTAATGTGATTACATATCAAAACACCACCCAACATAAATTAATGGAGTTGCACCTAACATATAAAAAATTTAGGGTAAAGTGCCGATTTAGTCCCTGAACTATCACCTCAATGAAAATTAGGTCCTTAAATTATTTTTTCGGTAAAATAAGTCCCTAAATTCATTACAAATTGCTAATTTCATCCCTACTATTATATTCAAAGCTATTTTATCCAATTTTTCGTCAACTTAAGTCACTTGACACATTTTAGAGTGTAATACCATAATTTTCTCGTCTATAAGCCCTTAACATTTCATATAGGTTGCGAATTTAATGTCTAATTTACCCTCAAAAGTTAACTTACACTATTTCTTTATGAAAAACTATCAATTTATCCTCCAAAGTTAACTCCATACACTATTTCTTTATGAAAAACTACCAATCTACCCTCCAATGTGTATCACATCCAAGTAACGTGACTTAAATTGACAAAAAATTGAATATAGTAGCTTCGAATATAACATTAGGGATGTAATTGACAGATTTTTATAATTCAGGGACTAATTTTTCTGAAAAAATAGTTTAGGAACCTGATTTTCACTAAGGTAATAATTCAGGGACTAAATTGGCTGTTTACCCAAAAATTTAATCTGCATGCATTATTGTGCTTTGAATATGAATATGCTAAAAAAGTCTTAACTTTGATTTTCTCAGATAAAACTAGTTTAATTAATGGGAACTCTCTCTCTCTCTCTCTCTCTCATACATTGATTAGTTTGGTGTTCCTTCATTGGTCACAATATTAATAATATTTATATTTGGATTAGATACTTTTTAGTGAGGCACGTCAAACGTTTGCAGGGAGCATTTTTGCTCATCACCATAAATTACGGTGTATGCTCACTATACATCTAATCAATTGATACGTGTCATTCCACATATATCTAATCAATTGATACGTGTCATTCCACTTAATCTTGGTTAATTTTTTTCAAAATCGAAAAACTAATATTTAATGTGAAAGTTAACTAGAGTTAAATGAAATAACACCTGTTAATTGATTAGATATATAATGAGCATACACTATATTTATTATGGTGAGCAAAAATGTTCCCTTGCATTTTACTGTATGAATTCTAAATGTTGTAGGAGATTCTCTTTTTCTTAATAAAGTTTATTTCCTAAAATAAAAAAAAATAAAAATAGAACACAGATTTTGGCAGTCCAAGATTTGTCGATTTTTAAAAGAGAAAGGTCATTGATTTATAGTCCTTATATGAATTATATTTATACCTACACCAATTAACTCTCTAATGAAAAATTAACAAATAGCATTACCCTATTTGTACCTTCAAAATGAAGTAATAAACCTTAAATAAACATTAATCAACACACATGTTTCTCCTATCAAGAATTAAGTAATTTAATTAACGACTCAACATTCATTTAAAGTTTCTTTGACTTCTCTCCGTCTCCCCCTATCTCTTCCCTCTGCCAAGATTCCTATCAAGTACGGTGATTTTTTTTTTTTGAATGATATTATGTACATTAAGATGAGAGATGGACTTAGTCTCAGAATGAGCTAGTAATAATGTGGTTCAAATTCGTTTTTGACGAGAATAATGTGGTTCAAATTCGTCTTTGGTGATGATCGAATCTAAAAGCTCTCACTTACAAATGAATATGAGGTGTCATGTTATGTTATTATACAAGTGTAACAAATTCTTTTCAAGTGTTCATCCATTTATATTATGATACGTGCTAGTATTACGAACATACTGAACATACTGAAAAATCTTTCAACGTGTATAAGTGGTTCCAATGACGTGGTCTACTATCCTTCTTCTCTCTCACCAATCGTTTCTTTTACGTTACAGATTGAAAGAGAAACTTAACCCCCTTTTTACACGACAAACAATCACTCTCTCTCTCTCTAGATCACTGATTTTAAACAGCAAACGAGCAACACCATTTTACGATGCTGTGAGTGTATATAATACATCATATGATCCATTTATATTATGATACGTGCTAGTATTACGAACATACTGAAAAAAATTTCAACGTGTATAAGTGGTTCCAATGACGTGGTCTACTATCCTTCTTCTCTCTCACCAATCGTTTCCTTTACGTTAAAGATTGAAAGAGAAACTTAACCCCCTTTTTACATGACAATCACTCTCTCTCTCTCTCTCTCTCTCTGAACCGAACCGGACCAACTAACCCTTTCTTATTTTCTAGTCCTCCACAGTCCACTCCCCCTCCACCCGTAGACCGTTTCAAAGTCCATTCAAAGACGCGTCGCCATTTTCTTCCACCTCCTCTACCTCTCAAACCCCAGAAACACAGAAAACCCACTTCTCATTTTCTCAAAAGAACACAGACAAGTCTCTGCTTGCATGGCTTTTCTGCCAAAGCTCACAGCTTTTTTTGTGGTGTTGTTATCAGTTTTTGAGAACCATGTGCATGCAAGGTTTGTGGTGGAGACGGAAAGCATTAAGGTTCTCTATCCAATGAGCGTGCGCTCGAAGCACGACGGAGCTATCGGCAATTTTGGGCGGCCGAACTATGGAGGCTCCCTGGTGGGCGCTGTTGTCTATCCTGAAAAAGGGTCTTCCGGATGTGAAGCTTTTGAGGGTGACAAGCCTTTCAAGTCGAGACACTGTCGCTCCACCATTGTTTTACTTGATCGCGGAGGTAAATCAATCAATCATCATGTCTCTCTTCATTCATTAAATTTCAAACTCCGGGCAGGGTGGTTTGAATCCCCACTTACAATTTCGATTAGTAGGTTGACTTGAGATCATTTTCCATTATTGTTAAGAATTTGAATGATGAAGATGCAAGTTCACCTAGGTGTGTGTCTAGAAATCAATTTGGTATGTGTATGTTTTTGCATGGCTTGTTTTTATAGTTAAATTTCCTTTTTTGTTGTGTGTTATGAGTTTCTTTTGAAAAAGCAAATAGATTTAGCAAAAGGGTGAGAGTTATTTTTCTTGTTGGACTTGAATTTGTTTCGATTTGGTGAGTTTTCCGGCAAGGATGAGATGCGTATTTTTCTTTTTTTTGGAATTCGGATGCTGTTTTGGAGATTGTGGATTTGAACTTTCTTTCGTGTGGTTGCTCGGCTTTTTCCCTTGTTCTTCCACTTTTCCTTCTATTTGGTAAAATCAACTTATCAAAAGTCTCTTTCCAGTCCTCCACTCTATTTCTATTTCGCTTTAGCTTACTGTTCAATAGATATTGGTTTCTTTGTATTTTGTAATTCCTCCGTGCCAAGAGGGGCAAATTCTAGTAACCAGTCTATCGCTCTCATCACGTGATGTGAGAGATTGAGAGAAGGGGATATATATACCCCGGTTGTATTGTAGAATCTCTCGCCAATAGCCTTGTTTGATGATAGGTAACTTAACCTTGTTTATATTGTTTGTTAGTGACAAACTGAATTCTAACTGGGTCTTATGTTACACAACCATTGCTATTGGAATCGTAGTTTGACCTTCATGTTACTGCCCTTGTAGGTTGCTACTTTGCTTTGAAGGTGTGGAATGCTCAACAGGCTGGAGCTAAAGCCGTTTTAGTGGCGGATAACATTGAAGAGCCTCTAATAACAATGGATTCCCCGGAAGAGAGCACTGATGCAGATGGTTACATAGAGAAGATTGGAATTCCATCAGCTCTGATAGAGAAAGCTTTTGGTGATAGCTTGAAGGAAGCGTTAAAGAAGAAGGAAGATGTTTTGGTGAAACTTGACTGGAGAGAGTCCGTGCCACACCCCGATCAAAGAGTTGAATACGAGTTCTGGACAAACAGCAACGATGAGTGTGGGGCTCGTTGTGATGAGCAAATGACATTTGTAAAAAATTTCAAGGGTCACGCTCAGGTTCTTGAGAGAGGGGGTTACACCCTCTTCACTCCACATTATATAACTTGGTTTTGTCCTCGGGCTTTCATCCTTACAACGCAGTGCAAGTCTCAATGCATAAACCATGGGAGATATTGTGCACCGGATCCTGAGAAAGATTTGGGAGAAGGGTACCAAGGGAAGGAGGTGGTATACGAGAACTTGCGGCAGCTGTGTGTGCATAGAGTTGCCAATGAGAGCGGCCGGTCATGGGTTTGGTGGGACTATGTGACAGACTTCCATATCAGATGTTCAATGAAAGAAAAGAAGTATAGCAAAGAATGTGCCGAGGATGTCATGAAATCACTTGGTAAATCGCATGTTTTAATTTCTGTTAATGTGTATGGAAAAATGCTTGTTTTGTGGGTTTAATAGCTTTAATCTGATTGCTGCAGATTTGCCTGTTGACAAGATAAAAAAATGTATGGGTAATCCTGAAGATGATGCCGAGAATGCAGTGCTAAAAGCCGAACAAGAAATCCAGGTCAGACATACTTACTGCACATATCTTTCGAAACCACAACATTTACAAAGATGCATAGGCAAAATGGATTTGTATAATCAGCTTTTTAATTTAGCCACAGAGTTATCTCATTTTTCCTTTTCTTTTTGTTATCAAGGTTGGACGAGGATCTCGTGGTGATGTTACCATCTTGCCGACTTTGGTTATTAACAATGTTCAGTTTCGAGGTTTGTCACACTTTTGCCGACATTGTTTAAGCTATTGCTAGAAACCATCTATGAATTTACATTGGTTCCTTCATTTCATTCGTTGGAAACATTTTATACTAAATCAGAATCCTGAAGTTTGTTGTTTAACTGATCCGAAGGAAAATTAGAGAGAAGTACTGTGCTAAAAGCCATATGTGCTGGATTTAAGGAGACGGCTGATCCTCCTATTTGTTTGACTGGAGGTTGGTGTTCTTATTTCACTTTCCAGTCTATACTGTTTGATATCTGTTTCTTGATGATTGAATAACGTACTGATGTCTTTTTCCGTTCCTCTCCCTCCTCCCTCCTCCCCTCCCAATCCACCGTGTTATTTCAACAGACCTCGAGACAAATGAGTGCCTTGAAAGGAATGGCGGTTGTTGGCAGGACATCCAATCTAATATAACTGCTTGCAAGGTATGCAGAAAATTTACATGTAAATTCTACAGTTGATGCCACTTAAGAAAATCTTCCTGCATTACGGATTTTAACTGCATGTTAATTGGTTCCTTTTGTCAGGACACATTTAGGGGAAGAGTTTGTGAGTGCCCTCTTGTGAACGGTGTTCAGTATAGAGGCGATGGTTATACATCTTGCGATGGTAGACCACCTCTTTATGACAATTGCAACAAATTTCTCCTCTTTATTAGAACATGTGGGCTGCAAGTCTCAAAACATTTACTTTTTTCTTGACAGCTTTTGGACCTGCAAGATGTGCTATAAACAATGGAGGTTGCTGGTCAGAATCTAGAAACGGATTGCATTTCTCAGCTTGCTCAGTTCAGTGAACCTTGTCATAATCTCTCACTTTATTAGTTGTTCTCTGTGCTTCTTGAACAGATTTTCTCTTGCAATTTGAAGTCTTAGACCTCAAAACTTCATCATCTTCTTATTTTTTCTTATCATAATTCTTATCTTTTTTCTTTTCGAATCACAAACAGAATTCTGAGTTATCTGGCTGCAAATGTCCACAAGGCTTTCAAGGGGACGGTCATAAATGCGAAGGTGAGTTGAATTCCACTGTGACATAACTCTCAAAGAATAATTTTCTTCTTCTACACTAAATATTCAACTTTTCATCCTTACTGTGCACCAGATATTGATGAATGCAAGGCGCAAACCGCTTGTCAGTGTGCTGGTTGCAGCTGTAAGAACACTTGGGGCGGGTACAACTGCAAATGTAAGGGAGGCCAGTTGTATATGAAGGAGCAAGATACTTGTATTGGTAAGACATCACATTTGAGTCGTAATCACTATTTAATTGTTGCTCGGCACAGGGCAGCGTTGATAGTGGGAATGTTTTCCATCCTGCAAGATGTATGTCTTAATTTTTTGTTCATCCATTTAAATGCAGAGAGACATGGATCAAGATTTGCCTGGTTTTTAACTTTCATGGTCCTTGCGGCTGTGTCGGGAGTTGGCCTAGCCGGTTACATCTTCTACAAATACAGACTTCGAGTATGTCTAAAGATTCTCCTTTGGCGAGCTCTATATATCCGTCTGGGTTTGATTTGCGTATTAATTTAGGAACTCTACCCTTGTTAATTTTTCTTTTACTTCAATCACAGTCTTACATGGACTCTGAGATCACGGCTATCATGTCGCAATACATGCCTCTGGACAGTCAGCAGGCCAGTCAAGTGCACACTGCCGACTCAGAACCTCAACGACAAGGCTCAGTATAAGGTAACTAATTCTTTGCCTTTATAAGCACTCTTCTTTCTTGTTAACAATTTGTCCTTAAAATTGTTGCTGCTATCTGCAGAAACACAAGCTAAACCACCTATTCCAGTGAAAGGGTATCCGTGAGCCGGACTGTTTGTACGCAAACGCTTCCTGTGGATGCTCAACTCCATTTACTAGCACTTAGGTAAAGCAGTGAAAGCTTCCATTCGGATACGGTACACAATAGTATAGGATGTATTTGGGAGATATCTGCTGTATGCAAGGAGATTTTCTTCCCATAACACTCTTTTCTGTTTAGATAAAAGTGCTCAGATGTAAATTTTGGTTTGAGGAAAAACAAGGATCAATATATGAAGGATCAATATATGAACTCATCATATACTTGTGATTTGTGAGTCAATGTTTTGGATTGTTCTGTATTCATGAATAACGATCATGTGCTTAACAATTATCGTGCAAAGTAAATACCAAATGCATGAAAAGTAATTGACAAGTAAAGCATGTGTGTGTGTGTGTCTATATATATATATATATATATATATATGTTTATAAAACAAAAATTTCACTTGCCAGCTATGAGTAGGCATGTTTCATTTTTGAAGAAATCTCAATCCTCTGTGACAAACTAGTATCCTCGATCTCAACTAATCACTGTCAGTAATTAATTACTCACCTCATTTCACTTTTACACCTCAGTAAAGACGGGATATTGGAAGGAATTAAACATACTAGTGGGGTATCTTTGAGAAAATGTTAGGCATCCGACACAAAACACGTTTGAGACAATCTCTAGCCCATGGTAACAAAGTGGGAAAAAACAAAGTGGGAAAATTTGTGTCACATTTGAGACAATCTCTAGCCCATGGTAACAAAGTGGAAAAATTAGATATTATGCGAGACTTGACAAATTATGCAGCAATCTACAGATAAGTTGCATAAAAACTTTCACTTTTGAGACAGAGCAAAAACTGGACTGTGTTTGCGAAAATGAAAAAAAATAGGATCTTGGATCAAACCTCGCAGATGTATCTTTGAGAAAATGTTGGGCAGAAACTGAGCTGACTGTGCGAAAATGAAAAAACTAGGATCTTGGATCAAACCTCGCAGATGTATCTTTGAGAAAATGTTGGGCAGAAACTGAGCTGACCGTGCGAAAATGAAAAAACTAGGATCTTGGATCAAACCTCCCTGACCGCTTTTGTGAAAATGAAAAAATAGGATCTTGGATCAAACCTCCCAGATGTATCTTTGAGAAAATGTTGGGCATCCGACACAAGACAATCTCCAGTCCATGGCAACAAAGGTGGGAAAATGAGATATTATGCAAGACTTGACAAATTATGCAGCAGTCTACAGATAAGTTGCATAAAAACTTTCGAGGCGGAGCAGAAACTGACCTGACCGCATTTGTAAAAATGAAAAAAATGACCTTGAATAACCTCCCAGATGGTGGGTGGTTTGATCCAAGGTCCCACCATCTGAGGTGGAACAGAAATTGACACGAAAGAATAGGACCTTGGATCAAACCTCCCAAATGGTGGAGCAACCTGTTTGCATTATGATACTCGCGTTTCGGACACAAGTGATTGAGTTTAAACTATTTAAGTTGTGTCAACCGAATTTTGGTTTCTTCTAATTTTTTTAGTGTTTACACATACGAAGTGTTAGAATTACTTTGGTTTTTCGATTCTCTTCTATGATATTTACTAACACGTTAAAAAAAAAACGTGTTCATTAAAAAAAAATTAAAAAAATGTTAATAAATAAATAAAATGCAATAAAACATTAAAAAAATTCAATTTTTTATAGTAACTCATTCCAAATTTGAGAGGAGAGTGCGATTCACATTCCTATTTTTACACACCATTCTTAATTTATTCGAATAAATGTGTGGTTATCACTATCTATCTCATTCCAATTCCCATTTGTTCTTCCTTGTTATCAACTTCCTCGATATGTACGTACTGTTTCTTCTCAAACTGAAACCAACTCGGAGAGAATTGCAAAAATGACAATGAAATCAGTTCAGAAACCATTGCAAATCCTCTCCCGTGCCTCAAAATTCACAACCACACCGCTCTCATTTTCCATCTCCTCTTCAGCTTCTGACTCAATCACTGCACCAAAACCAACCAATCAACCCCAACCTGAAAGCCTAACCCAGGAGGATCTCACAAAGATCAACCTCCTCCTCCCGCGCCTCTGCCTCTTGAACCACCTAGACACGGCGACCCACCTCGCCATCACCGCCCTGCTCGCAAACCCACCTCTCGAATCCGTCTCTCTCTCCGTCCTCATCCACTCCTTCACTTCCCAACCCGACCTGGCCCGACCCATGTCGCTTTTGACCCGCCTCAGACACAACCCGCCTTCGCATCCCCACCTTACGCCCATCGCAACCATGCTCATTGCCTCATACTTCAAGAGAAACAGACCCAGAGAGGCATTCAAGATGTTCAGCTGGTTGGTGAGGCCGGGGTCCCAGTGTGTGCTCGATGAGAGAGTTTGTGAGGTTTTGGTTAATGGGTTTTGTAGGAAAGGGATGGTTTGTGAGGGTTTGAAGGTTTTGAGGGCAATGCTGGGTGCGAATATCGTGCCGGGAGGCGGTGTGAGGAAGTGGGTTTATAGGGGGTTGTTGAGGGAGGCTAGGATTAAGGAGGCAGTGGAGTTGAATGAGGCTTTGGGGTGTGTTGGGGTTGGGGCGAATGGCGATGAATCAGAGCGTGTGAAGAAGGTTTTGGCTTTGTTGGATCACATGATTTTCAGTTGTACAGACTAAAGCGGGTATAGATTTCTGGATTTTCAGTTGTACATTGATATGATAAAATGAATCTTTTTTTTTTTTTTTTAATGAACTAAAATAGCCAACACATAGCATTTTTAGCTGAAAGGGTTCTGCTTTTGTGCCTAAACTGCTATCTTGGAGTATTACCTTTGTTCTATCTTCCATTTGGTAGGATGATGGTGTTATATGATACATTCACATTCGAACTATGCAAACAGAGTCTTTTCTGTGGGATTTTAGCAAGTGTGTAGATGCAAATATCGATTCTTTTCGTAGGTACCAGAGTAGGCACCCTCAGTAACTCGGAAAATTGTGATTGTGTGTGCGCGCCTCAAGTTAATTACTCAGAATGAAGTATTTTTATTTTTAATTTTTTTTATCCTGCATTATATGGTGCTGAAGTAAATATTGGATTTTGAATTGTAGTGACTTATAGTTAGTGACTTGGAATTGTGTTCTCCTCCAATGTGCAACATTTGTTATGTGGTTCACATGTCTTGATCGTTGATGTTATCCTTCGCTTCCCCAAGTGATATATCTTTCCTATCTAGATCACTGATTTTAAACAGCGAACGATCAACACCATTTTACGATGCTGTGAGTGTATATAATCCATCATGTGATCCATTTATGCTTCACAATAATTGCAAAGACTGATAGTCCTGGCCTCTGTGGGGTTGGACTCTGTTCTGATTGTTTTCTTAAGCTGCAGTAGACTTGATAGTTGATACCATCTTGCTTGATTTCAAGTAAAGACTACTAAATTTATCGCTTATATAAAGTATCTTCATGTTGGAGATGTGTTTTGTTCGAATCTTAAACTGACCAGTGCATCGATAATCTCTAGGTCTGTATCATACTTGACCTTCTATGTAGTAGGGATTAATCTAGGCCATCTTCTATGCTAGTGGTATGCAATGGTGAGTTGTGTTAAAACTGTTTAATAAGTTGCACGTGAGCAAGTCTCATTTACTCCTTCAGTCTCAACTGTGTTTGTTTGATCTTTTCATCGATACTACTATTTCTATAACTGGCTTTTGTTGAGGAGTAAGGCGTGGCATTTTTGTGAAGATTGTTGCTTCCTGCGTGCAGGACGGTAGCAAGATTCTTGAGGAGCTCTTGTATCTGCTGTTGCAGTTGCATTCCACAGCTGAAGACTTCCGGAGCTGCAAACTCAGTCCTGCATCTTGCACAGGGTCTGTCCATTCATATTCCATTTTCATCTTCTGTTTTAAAAAGCAGTCGAGCAGAAAGCATTGCCCCGTTGTCCGCTTTAGAAATGGTGCTTACAGCTTGGTACCAGCATGGTAGAAGAATGGGGTTGAGATGTGAAGAAATCACCGATTTCATCTTGCCGAAGGCGCAATAGGTTTGAGTGGAACTGTGGCCGAGTTGGTCTAATATCAATTGTGCGATATCAAAGACTTAATAGATTGCCTTAGGTCCTTGGATGCATGTCACTGTAAATTTTGTTGTTGTTTTGCTTGATCCTTCAAACTTGAAATTCGAATGGTGTGTTTGTGATATTTGCCAATATGGCACAGGCACTGTAAATTAGTTCAGTTCCATCGCCCAGGAGCCAACATTTTAGCAATTCCCACGAACCTAGTACTACATTAACATTTTGAGTTTGCCCCTCAACTTTCAATTTGTTTTTTAGCCTTGTAATATTTTAAAACGTTTCCATTTGCGCATACTGATAATCTGTTAATTTTTCCGTCAAATTAAGGGTTATTTTTGCTTATTTAAGTTAAAACCAACCGAAAATCGTATAAATTTAAAGACTCGGAGGGCAAATTGGTATGTTCCAAAAGATTAGGGACTTAGAACCAAATTGGAAAAATAAAATTATAAAATTACAAAATAAATCCAGACCAGAAGGAAAACAGAACAAAGATGGCCAAGGTAAAAGAAAAAACAAAGAAGAGCGCAAAAGATGTCTTTTCTCGTACTCCTGCGGTTAAAAGTGAAAACACGAGAACAGAGGACAGTGTCAAAGTGGATAACGTTGCTCAGTTCTTCACTCACTTCAAACACTCACTCTTGTTCCTGCTGCTGCTGTCAAGTATGTCGTTGGAGTTTCAATCCTAAATCTCTGTCGTCTCTTCTCTCCAATGGCCTCTTCTCTTCCTCTCCATCACCCCTCCCACTGCCTCATCTCCAATCCACAGGTCCTCATCTCTCTCTCTCTCTCTCTCTCTCTCTCTTATTTTT
This sequence comes from Heteromeles arbutifolia, assembly GCA_024362995.1. Taxonomy (NCBI): domain Eukaryota; kingdom Viridiplantae; phylum Streptophyta; class Magnoliopsida; order Rosales; family Rosaceae; genus Heteromeles; species Heteromeles arbutifolia. The sequence goes on along the minus strand of JANCRC010000002.1, from coordinate 8,438,433 downwards.
CAACATTAATGTTCTGTGTTATTAATTTTGATGTATATGTGAAGAAGCAGCTGAAAGGCTACAACAATGGATGCTCCCCAAGACCCAGAAACTATTTCCCCACGAAGGACACAGAGAAAGGCGTTCGCTTCCAACCCATTAAAGCCAAAGCTGCCACTGAGGCTCCTCCATTTTCTCTCTTTCATCCTCCACAATCTGAGGACTCTCCCTCTGAGGTAATGCACCCAACTCTGCTTCTCCCACTATTTCCTGTTTGGTTGCTAAGAAACTGCAGAGAAATCATTTAGAAAACTTCACCAACTTTCAGATGTTTTGAGGTGTCATTTGATTAACTGCTGATAATATAATTGCATCTGCCCAAGTTTTTAAATTTCAAATGAGTGTGTTCAAAGTGTAATGCTTTATGATGATGAGGATTAAGGAATCCGAACAGCATATTATGTTTGTTCTATTCTACATATGCCCTTTGAATAAGGATTGGTATTCTTGTTTTCAATTCATTACTAAGACGAAAGATAGTACGTATATCTTATAATACCTGCAGTTGGAGCCAGCAGACCCCAATTTCTACAAGATAGGGTACGTTAGAAGTATGAGAGCGTATGGACTCGAATTTAAAGAAGGGCCAGATGGGTTTGGAGTTTATGCTTCCAAGGATGTTGAACCACTTCGCCGGGCTAGGGTGAGTTGTTTTCTTCAATTATCGGGTAATTTATTATTGTAGAGCAGGATGTGCAATGCCGCATTCAGTGTCGGTGTGATGATTTTCAGTCCTTAGTTGTTAAATAAGTGTTCAGTTCAATGTCTTGTTTTTGGTATAATGTGGTTTTGTTCTCAATTTCATAGGTAATAATGGAAATTCCACTAGAACTACTGTTAACCGTAAGCCAAAAGCTCCCGTGGATGTTTTTTCCAGATATAGTACCAGTGGGTCATCCAATATTTGATATCATTTACTCAACTGATCCAGAGGTAAATGTGTTTTACTTAATTCGAGCTATCAAGGACTAATAGCATATCTGTGTCTTCATTCATTTACCCGAAAATTTTGTCTGGTATTTTGGCAATAACGTTTTGTTCAAATTATGAAATGATAATCGATTTCTATTGCCTTCATTTTTGTGGCAGACAGATTGGGATCTGAGGTTAGCATGCCTTCTTTTGTACGCATTTGATAAGGAAGATAACTTTTGGCAGCTGTATGGTGATTTTCTACCCAGTGCAGATGAGTGCCCCCAACCTGCTTCTAGCTAGTGAGGTGGATAAATTTACAGAACATAAATCTTCATTGTTTCTAAACTTTCTCGTAAAAAATTTGCATAACTTATTCCCGTTTAATTATTGACTAAATCCAAATTAGATTTGCATCCAAGGCCTTGAGTGTGCCTGATGTTGAAGGCACATCCATAGCTGTGAAGTGGTTTTCGAGAATGCATCCTCATTTTTTGGGCCTCTTGAAGTTTTATATATAAGTATTCTTAATCCTGCTTTTCTTTGCTTCTACTCCATATATGTTATAGGAGGAGTTTTCAGAACTGCAGGACCCCAATCTTGCTTCAAATATGAGAGAACAGCAACGCCGAGCCCTGGAATTTTGGGAAAGAAATTGGGTATTAATCAGCCTGTGTATCTTGTTATCATTATTCTGCAGGAAAAAAAAATGATGATCATATGTTTTAACTCATTATACATATGTTTGTATGTGTGCTAAACATCAATCAGCACTCTGGTGTACCACTGAAAATTAAGCGCCTTGCTCGTGATTCTGAAAGATTCATTTGGGCGCTGAGTATGGCACAAACACGTTGCATTGGCATGCAAATGAGAATTGGTGCACTTGTTCAAGATGCAAATATGCTAATTCCTTATGCAGGTAAGCTTCTATTCTCTTCTAATCATCAATGTTTGACTTATAATTTCGCGGTCGTGATTATATTATAAAACTAGACGTAACATTGCAATTGTAAGGGGAGAATCAAGAACTTATCTTTGAAATTAGATTTCATATTCTTCATTCAATTTGGTTTTAGACACCTTTGTCCATTTAAATCTCTGTAACATGTTAACTTGATGAAGAAACAACCGTGTCTATGGAAATCAGTTTCTGTTTACGTTAGTTGTATTATGTACAAATATGATTTCTATTTTCGCTTATTAAGATTTTGGAGCAAATGGTTTCCTTAAACCACCCGTGTTCAGTGACCATTTATGTTCCTTTTTATGTTATTAGATGGCTGTCTAATCAATTTGCTACATTTTGCAGACATGCTAAACCATTCGTTCGAGCCTAACTGCTTTTTTCATTGGCGTTTTAAGGATCGCATGCTTGAAGTGATGATAAATGCTGGAAAACGGATTAAGAAAGGTGACGAGGTAATATCTGTACTATTTTATCAATTGGCTTTGATAAATTCCTTTCAAAGTTAAATGCTTGCAAGGATACTTATGCAGGGATGAGTTTCATATTTTGTTTACTTGACTAACAGTTGTCATAAGTAACTTGTGCTTCCTTGGCACTGTGTTTGGTCATCCTTCCCAATTCAAATTCTTTCTCCTTCGGTTTTTTATTTGAATATTTCACCCTCCCTCGTGTTACCAGTTAACCCACAAAATCTAATAACAAATTTAATGCCATAAAACTAAAAGCCTACAATTGGTTATCCATCATATTAATGTTGCTCATATATGAAGATGATCTGCTCCTAATTTGGACGAGTATTACAGATGACCGTCAATTACATGAGCGGACAACAGAATGACATGGTAATGCAGAGATATGGATTCTCTTCTCCTGTGGTAACATTCTCTTGCCGGTTGGTTTTATGGTGGAAACCTCAACTTCACTGAAAACTATTGCTTCAGATTATTTTTCTATTTCAGTTTAAGTATGATATATATCTGGATATATATATATATATATATATATATATATATATATATATATATATGGATTCAGTAATTAGAAGCATCATGGTGTCATTTGTACTTTTTCTAAGATTTAGTGCTCTTTATCTGGCTTGGAATTGCACAACCCTTGGGATGTGATTCCGTTCTCTGGAAATGCACGTATTCATTTGGATTCCTTCTTGTCAGTATTCAATATCTCCGGACTCCACGAAGAGTACTATCACAACAGTATGAGGCAGTTGGACTCTTTCTATGGCTTGTTCTATATAGATTTGTAGTCCTTTAAACCTAACAGCATCGTAGTTAAAAGATCTGTATAAATTTGTAGCAGTTCACCTATCTAATGATGGAGATACTTTTGTTGACGGAGCAATCATAGCAGCAGCAAGAACATTGCCCACGTGGTCAGAAGGGGACGTGCCTCCAATCCCAAGCACGGAAAGAAAAGCCATAAAGGAATTACAGGAAGAATGCCGGCAGATACTTGCAGCGTTTCCTACTAACTCTAAGCAAGACCAAAAAATCCTAGGTAGGGGGAAACCGAGCTCCCATATAATTTTTTTCTTGTCTTGACACCGAAAACTTATGTTTCTTCCCGTCTTACCTTCTGCAGATTCAATGCCGGATGCTAGTAGGACGCTTGAAGCTGCAATCAAGTATGTAATCATCAAATTATTCATTTCAGAGGTTTTTGGACTTAAATGTAGGGCAAACTAGAACCACTCTTGATGATTTCGCTGATCTCGACCTACGCAGGTATGGGTTGCACCGGAAATTGTTCATAGAGAAGGTGATGCAGGCGCTGGATCTATACCAAGAGCGGATATTATTCTGATAAAAAGCTTACAAGTTTAGAAAAGCTAGGAAAGTTTTGTGGCATTCAATAGTGCCAAAACTCTGCTCTTTACAGCAAGTTATTCATGTTTAACATATATGTGTTTGTGCAAGGATTTTTTATCTTCTTTTTTTTTCTTGTCAAATGATAAAGTCACCGACGGAGTTCGAATTCACGCCGTCGTACAAGAGCTCAACACTTTTTCACTACTGTAGTAAATGGCCACTTGGAATTTTTATCTTTATTTTTAGTATGTCTTTTTGTCCCCCGAATTGTGGCTGATCATCTTATCATAAGATTATAAACACTAATCATCTAGACTGAGAAGAGATATATATGTGGCTTGAACGGATAAGAGCCTAGTAGCGTGGACTTAAACTAAGCAGACCATTAAAGTACTTGGATGTCTGAAGAATAAGTTAAGGGATGAGACTCATTGTCACCTTATACCAAGGTCAAAATAAACACACCCTATTAGCTAGAACAAAAGCTTCTCTACAGCGCCCTACACACAAATTCAAATCAATATATTTGAAAATGATTGAACCATTTTGTTTAAATTAATTAAATAAAATTTAATTTATAATTTTCCAAATTTGATTTAATTAGACTTTTTTTTTTTTTTTCTTCTTCAAATAAAAAATTTGACGGGTTTGTTTCGAAATAGAACCCTTCCCATATGTAAAATTTAGCCCTTTTCCCCCTTCGTTTTAGAACATAAAACGAGCCAGCGGGTGGCAAAACGGCTCTCATCTTAGAAGCGATAACTCCAGTAGTGCACCCATCGTATACCATTCCCATTTTCAGGTCTCTCTCTCTCTTTACACACACACACATATATATATATATATATATATATATATATATATATATATATCATTTCACAAGAGGGATCCCATTTTTCTAAAAAAATGGGTAGAAAAATAGGGATACCTCTTGTGAAACAATTCCATCAGGCCCCTTATCAAGAGGGATCCCCTTAATCTCAACCACACAATTTCATTAAAGTTAATCTAACGGTCAAGATGATGTTCTCATTTTTTTAGAAAAATAGGAATCCCTCTTGGTAAGGGGCCTATATATATATATATGTTATGAACTGAGGATTGCGATTATCTTGATCACAAATTAAGAGTCAAAATTAATTGTAATTGAGGGTTTTACTTGTTATTAGGGAAATCTGTTAGAAATGCCAGCTGACACTAAAGGTGTAAAGCCTATAAAACGAGCCGAGCTCCCTGAATTGGAGTAGATCAGAATTTTAGAAAGAAATCAAAATACAAAAATATATTGGAGCTTGTTCCTTCCCTCCTTCCCTATTCTTCCATAGCTTTCTTGGGCTACTTGCAGCTTGATTAAGGGAATTGAGAATTGGATCAAATCAATATATATATATATATATATGTATATATAAAACAAGAAAGGTTTGCTCATTACGATCAATCTGATATGTGGGTGTTTACATATCCCTGTATTTGCATCATTACAGTAGGTGATTGTGTTGCGCACCAGGTGTTTGATAAATTGTCAGTTAAGTGGACTGATGAGTTGCACATTAGATGTTTGATACACACTAGTTAACATCAGTTTGAAATGTGGGTTTCCTAGATATCGCCCTGTAATTGCATCAGTACGGTAGCTTGAGTTGCACATTAGGTGTTTGATAAAATGTCAATGTGGTGACTGATGAGGTTACAATGGCACTGTCAATTGAATTACGGTGTATAAGCATTACGGTAGTGGCAAACTGTCTTGCATAGTTTTTTAACTGTGAAAGATTTGAACTTCGCGTTTTGAGGTGACAAATAATCCTCAAATACTGAAAGTGTGTATCTTTTTTGAATTGGAGAGGTGAAGTGAGATGGCTACTGGTGGTCTAAAGAACATGTTGGTTGCGGCAGTCAATACTGGGGTGACTGAGGCTAGGGCGAGGATATTCGGGCACGTAATTAACCCAACGGGCCAGAGATCTGCCCATAAGATTCTGCGCAAGAAGTTGATTGGTGAGAAAGTTGCCCAGTGGTACCCGTATGACATCAAGAAAGATGACCCCCGAATCATGGCTATGGAAGAACAAGAGTACTCTCTGTCCCCCTCCCTCTCTCTACTGTCTACTAAACATCTGTTTTTATCTTTTACTGTTTTATTCTTTAATGCACAGCTTGTGATTTCGGTAACAGACCATGGTATTATTTATGAATATTTGCATTATGGGATGTCATGCATTACAGCACTACCGTATTTTGTTTATGAGCTAATGGAAGACACGACCGCACTTAGTGGGATAAGGCTTGGTTGTTGTTGTTGTAGCATGGAAGCGGGTATTATAGTGTTATCTACAGTTTCATAGTTAGATGCTCTGGACAATTGAGTGAGCAACTAATGCATATTTCATAGGCAACTGAGTGCTTATTACCAAAAATAAGAACTGCTTCTTTTGCTGCCTTGCGTTTGAGTGTTGCAACCTAGCTTTTGATCGATGTATTTCATCTTTGTTCTATATGAACTTAACGGAATGTAACTTGTGCTGATTTCATGATTTGTATAATAACAACTGTTAGTAACTTTTGGTGACTAACAGTCCTGATGATTCTCTACTTGTTGTCTTTGTAGGCGCTTATCCAAGCTTGAAATGTTGAAGCGTCGTGGAAAAGGACCACCGAAGAAGGGTCAAGGAAGGCGCGCTGCCAAGCGTAACAAAAAGTAGTACTTTAACATGTTGGGTTTAGTTCTTGAGTTAGTGTTTTGGATAAGAATACTAGTATTTGGATACAATTTGTTCCTAAGATTCTGTTTCAAGATCCATTTCATTTTTCTGATACAAGAAGATTTCAGAATTCAACTCGTTTTCGTTTGTCAACGATACTGCAGCAATGAATTTGGTAGTGAAACCATGTGCTGGTGATCTATTAGTATTTCTCAAATTCTTCTTCTTGTTCTTCCTTTTCCCTTGTCTTGGTTGTTTAAGTTGATCCTCATGTCCTCCACCATTGCCTTGCACCGAAGCTCGGCCGCTTGCCCGGCATCCCCATCATTCACATATTCTATGATTTGATGTGGAGGCAGAGCGCCGGCTGCAATCTTGTACTGGACGCGGCCGCTAACAGCGGCTTTCACGTCTTTCAGATACTATGATCTAACGGTTCCGCATGTCATTTCCATTTTTTGGTCCTCTGGGGTTTAACCTTACCAAAGGCTTTATTCAGCTAACTAAGGTTTTGAAATGGACGTTTTGAAATTCTATTAATTTACACCTTTTGGATGTTTGAACGTCTAAATATTTAGTAAGTTTATGAGTTTTTTGGTCAATGTAGTGCAAATGTAGCTTACACGTCATTGAAGTTACACTTTCATGCTCAACACGTCATCAATTTAATGAACATTCAAATAATTCATTAGACAAATATATAAATTGATGCAATTTCAAAACTTCAAATATCCATCAAGTTTATGAGGTTTTAGGTTAATGTAATGCAAACGTATCTTACATGTCATTGCAATTACGAGTTTTATGCATATCATCTCATCGATTTGATAAACATTCAAATAATTCATGAGAAAAAATGTATATATTGATACACATTTAAAAATCTTAGGTGGTAATATGAGAAAAATTGAAAACGAAGCCCAATTTGAAAATCACCCAAACATGGAGGTGTTAAATGTAAACTTACTTTTGTTTTGTATTTTGAGCGTGTTGTATAAACCGGCGTCTTCTTCCAACCATAACTTCTTCATCTTACCGTCTTTCTGCTGCTCTGGTTTAAAGGACTGTGATATTCTGAGTTCGAAACCACTCAGCGAGTTCGCTCGGAGAGTTCGTCTCTCTCTGAAACGCCAAAAACCCATAAAACCCTGTCTTTTGATTCCTATATCTCTCAACCAATTTGGAGTTTTATGCAGGTTTCAATCCAAAACCCAGAAGAAACCCTTGTAATCCCATGCCAAAATGCTCAACCTACTACTCGAAGCTCCTCGGCAGCTCAATCCCACATGGCGTTCAGAAGCTGGGTCTCTATCCAATCCCACCATGTGAGTTGTTAACTTCCTCACTTCTCTCTCACTTTTCAGTTCTTGCAATTCCATCGAACCAAGCCCTCGAAGCTGAACCTGTAAATAACGATGAAACCCAGCCCCCAATTTCTGATGAAATGTTCAGGAAAGGTGCCAAATTGGGTTCTTACAGATCGGGTGATTCCACATTCTATTCACTCATTGAGAATTACGCGAATTCGGGCGATTTTAGGTCCCTGGAGCAGGTTTTGGATCGAATGAAGCGCGAAAGGCGGGTTTTTATTGAGAAGAGTTTTATTCTGATGTTTAGAGCTTATGGAAAAGCGCATTTACCCAATAAAGCTGTAGAATTGTTTTATAGAATGGTGGATGAATTTCAGTGTAGACGAACTGTTAAGTCATTTAATTCGGTTCTTAATGTTATTATACAAGAGGGTCATTATTCTCATGCTTTAGAATTTTATTCCCGTGTTGGTACTACAAACATAAACATTTCGCCCAATGTACTGAGTTATAATTTGATTATCAAGGCCATGTGTAAGTTTGGATTGGTTGATAGAGCGGTCGAAGTGTTTAGAGAAATGCCGAGTAGGAATTGCACTCCTGATGTGTTCACATATTGTACATTGATGGATGGGTTATGCAAGGAGAATAGGATTGACGAGGCGGTCTTTTTGTTGGATGAGATGCAAATTGAGGGTTGCTTGCCGAGTCCTACGACGTTTAATGTGTTAATTAACGCATTGTGCAAGAAGGGTGACTTGGCCCGTGCAGCGAAACTTGTTGATAATATGTTTCTCAAAGGCAGTGTTCCTAATGAAGTCACTTATAACACCCTTATTCATGGTTTATGTCTCAAGGGTAAGTTAGACAAAGCAGTTAGTCTTTTGGATCGAATGATTTCGAATAAATGTGTGCCTAATGATGTGACATACGGAACACTCATCAATGGACTTGTTAAGCAAGGACGAGCAGTTGATGGGGCTCGAGTGTTGATCTCTATGGAGGAAAGAGGGCGTCATGCAAATGAGTATATATATTCAGTCCTTGTTAGTGGACTGTTCAAGGAGGGAAAATTTGATGCTGCGATGACATTGTGGAAGGAGATGATGGAGAAGGGATGTAAACCCAACACCGTTGTCTATAGTGCTCTCATAGATGGCCTTTGTCGAGAAGGAAAACCAGATGAAGCCAAGGAAGTATTCTGTGAGATGATGAGTAATGGTTGCTTGCCCAATTCCTTCACTTATAGCTCCTTAATGAGGGGGTTCTTTCAGACGGGTCAGAGTAAAAAAGCCATTCTTTTGTGGAATGAAATGGAAAACAAGAATTTTATGCGTAATGAGGTCTGTTACAGTGTCCTAATTCATGGGTTATGCAAGGATGGGCAACTCAAAGAGGCCCTGATGGCGTGGCAGAAGATGTTGGGAAGTGGACATAAACCTGATGTTGTGGCATTTAGTTCGATGATTCATGGCCTTTGCAATGATGGTTTGGTTGAGCAGGGTTTGAAACTTTTCAATGAAATGCTTTCTCAGGAGCCTGAATGTCAACCAGATGTTATCACTTATAACATACTTTTCGATGCTATCTGCAAGCAGAGTAATATCTCCCTTGCCATTGATATTTTAAATAGAATGATGGATAGGGGTTGTGATCCCGATCTGGTTACGTGTGACATCTTCCTAAGAACTTTGAGAGAAAAACTCAACCCGCCTCAAGATGGAAGGGAGTTCCTAAATGAGCTTGTGGTCCGGCTGTTAAAGCAGCAGAGGATAGTAGGTGCTTCCCAGATTGTAGAAGTAATGCTGAAAAAATATTTGCCACCCAAAGCCTCTGTTTGGACAAAAGTTGTGCAAGAACTTTGCAAACCTAAGAAGGTTAGAGCAGCCATTGACAAATGTTGGAGCAACCTATATTGCTAGTCTTAAAGTAAGGCTTTTAATTTTTTCTCATCAAAGCTTGGTTAGACTGTGACTGGAACTATTTCTTTCTTACTTGGGTCGTCACAGCTAGGTATTAAACTCTTAAGAGTAAAAAACAGGAGGTGATGTCTTTTCATTTCATATCTCCCATATTTTCTAACATACTAAAATATAATCTTTAATGGCATGCAGTCTGCTTGCCTTTATATAGTTGGCTGTCTACCCTGTAACTTTGAAGATTGTTGATAATACAAATTTGTCTTTGGATATAATGGCACATAGTAAGCCATGGAATGGAAAATCAATATTAGTTTCTGCTGCATAGAGTAGTGTTACTTTAGTATCAGTGATTGTTTTGTAACGTATTTTGCCATTCGGTTGGCATATTTTAGTTTCTGTCCGTTGTTTTGGAGGTGGAAACCATCTATATGAAATAATGAGGCTAATTTTTGGTTGAAGAATTAATAATGCATATGTGATCCTGCCTTTCTTAGGTACTTGGAATTACTACCATTGGCATTATCTGCTTTACATTTCTACCAATTTGTTCTCATATGAAACTTATGAAAAAGTAGATTTGCTTGAAGGTCTCTTACAGTCGGCAACCTTGCAAATAGTGATGTTTGGACATCTGTTTTATGAAATGTGCAAAACAGGCTGCCTCATTTTTATTCCCCTAAGCAGCATATGTCAAATCTGCAGATGAGCAAAGGTACTTGACTGAAACTATATGAACTGCAATCAAATCTCTTATTAGCCGTTTGCTTCTTCTTCTTTTTTTTCTTCAGAAAATACAGATAACTAAAATTTAATTTTCCTTGGTTCTAGGTTGGTGCAGGTCGACCTGGGGCAATAAGCTTGTTGGAGAATATTGAAATGTCTGTTGGTAAAAAGGTGAATTTGGAGTCAGGTACAGACTTGAAGACTGATCTCTTATCTTATGCTTGACATGTTATGGTCATCGATTTTCTTGAACCTTGAATTACTCGTATTTTTCTTCACTTTTTCCATTTTGTGTCTAAGACTAGATAGCTATTAATGCATTAATGCTAAAAAGGTGAAACAACTTTGTAATTTGACACCCATTCTAACAGTGGTTATCACGAAATCGCCCCTACAACTTTTACTAGCATAACAAATTTTTATTATCTATTTGCATTGTAGTGACACTGTTGGGTTAGTGGTGAAATGCGTCTGGGAAATAACTTTCTCTTACTATTTTGTACCGCTTTCATTGCTGAGAAGACTGAGCACAAGTTAACAACAAACTTTAACTGAGACTATTGTAGATTGCATATTACAAAACAAAATATCCAGATAGCTATTTATTTTGGCGTGCCTTCTTTCTTCCGACTGTGGCAAGGATGCTATGAACCCAGCCTTCTATATTTTAACTTTTGTACGCAGATTAATGCATTTGATAATATTTTTCATATGTTCAGCTTGCATTCTATTTCCAGCATTATTCTGACATTCGATACTCGTTTATTAGTAATCATCACATTGCTGCAAGTAGTATAGTTTTGTTTACTGTTACACTAAGAACAATTTGTACTTGGAACACGTTGTATCATAATATGAAAAGAAACTAAAGAAGCATTCATAAAAACATTCAGAGAGTACTATGATTTCAAGGCTCTGCCTTTTCTCTGATATTGCTGCCATTGACTTTCAGGGATTCCGCATGTCTTGCTTATGGGCCATATCATAAGTTGCATGCAGACCAAAGAAGACGTAGTAAATAAGCATGATTACAGTGCAGATTCCAAATCTTTCAAAAGCTTTAGGACCCAAAGATCCCATAAGAAAGATGTTTGTCGCAATTGACAAGGATGGCAACCAAGGAACCAGCGGAACTGCCCAAACTTTTGGTGACCTCTGTTGAGGTAAAAACACTGCCATCACCAAAGTACCAAAGAACCAAAGAGGAACCGTCACAATATAACCAACCCGACCATTGGGATTCAGTCCCCAGTAAGCTGAAGTCCCCATTGAGGAAGCAATAATGATCAGCAAGAAAATGACTAGCTTCAAGAGGTCCTGTTGTGGGGTGATTTCTCTCACATAGTACCTCCTCACTAGAAGTGCAACCGCCATCATCATGAAGATAAAGAGCGTGCTCACTGATAACAGGCTCGCCAAGATATCCAAGCTCGTAAAGAAAGCAATGCAGCCACTTGAAATGGCAATCAAAACTGTAGCGTTTATGGGGGTTCCTGTCTTTGGATGAACAAGAGCAAACCATGGTGGAATCATGTGGGCTCGTGCAATATGAGTGATATACCGTGCCTGCCCAAGTGTCCCAACCAGAAGAACAGTGGTCATTCCCTTGAGGGCACCAACAGCTACCAGGTACTTGGCCCATGTCATGCCCACACTTTGAAATGCTACAGAGTACGCCGCATTGGGGTCTATATCTGTGTATTTCTGCATCATAGGAGAAACAGTGCCATTAAACAGTATCCGACAGTGATGATTGTCATTGATCCAAGCAATCCTAGCGGTATGTCTCTGGATGGATTTTTTGTTTCTTCAGCCATGGTGGTGATATTGTTAAATCTTACATAAGCATAGTAAACAATTGCAGCTGCTTGAAAGACTCCTTTGGCCCCAAAAGGAAAAAAAGGCTTCAAATTTGATGGCTTGGCGTTGAAAAACGATGCAATTATCACAAATAAAACTATAACAATATTGACTGCAGATGCTATCCAGTTTAAGAAAGAGGTCTTCCTTGTGCTGATCATTGCAATTGTTGCAGCTATTGCCAAAACAGCACCAGCAATTGGGTCCAGCAGATTGAAACCCGCTGCCAGATTTGTGTGGATGCGTAACGAGTTGGAGGGACGATTCAAGAGAGATGTGAAGTAGGAAGTCCATGCTCTAGCAGCTACTGCACTTATGACAATGCTCTCAAGAAGTATGTTTCCTGCTGTTATGAATGCAACAAAGTCCCCCAATTCTATCCGCAGGTAAGCAAATGCTCCACCAGCCGCCGGGATTTCTACTGAAAATTCTGTATAGCAGAAGACAGAGAGCATTGCCAAGAGACCAGAAACAACATAGGACGAGACAATAGCTGGTCCAGCATGTGTATTTGGCCAGTAAGCACAAAGATGCCTGCACCAATGACTGAACCAAACCCAAACCACATGAGATCCCACCATGTGAGGCAGCGCTTCATGTCGTTCTCACTTTGCTTCCGAAGTTCCCCAATCTCATCGTTATCATTTGATCTGCTGAGGAGACGGTTCTTGAACCTGTGGCCTGTTTGTGACAGGGCCGTTCGGTATGTGCTCCAGTTCTGAAAGGATTCTTCCGGTAGGAAATCTTGTTTGCTGCATCTCCAGTAACTTCCTGGCTGGACATCTTCACCCACCACTTCCATGGAACCCATTACTCTCTATTTTCCCTCGTATTTTTCCTCAACACTCAAGACAGTGTGATATTTTAGAGTGCTGTCCTTCTATCCTTAACAATTTTAAGGTTGGTGTGAAATGCTCGATTATAAGGGATCCAGTCCCTAGATTTGCAATCTCATCTCCTACTTCTTGGACTGTTTCTTCAATTATTGATAGTGAAGCTGAGGTTGTGTGAGCTCCACGCATAACTCTTTACTTATACCTTTTTTCTCTACAATTGATAGTGAGGGACGGGAAAATCGAATCTATGATCTTGTATGCAGTGATAAACACTCGTAAGCAAACCACTTTGTTGATTGAAAGTTACTGAAATGATGCAAGGGGGGCTGGTTTTGTGGGATTTTTTGCTGTGATGACTTGTCAATTTTGATATGCGGTTGCTTCTGAAACTGCAACTTGGGTTGAATAATGTTTGCAGTATTGTCATTTAGTCTGAAGATGCAAAATAATGAAGAACTGCCGTCTCTAAATAGACCAGGAAAAATTGAATTTCTGTCGCATTCAATAACGGGTCTTGAATTTTACACTTTGGCCGCGAGCGTGATGGACCTTTAACTTACAAGAAAATTGAAATTTCTGTTGGTAGAAACCTGAATTTGGCAAGGATGGCATGAACCCAGCCTTCTATGTTCCAATTTTTGTACCCAGATTAATGCATTTATTCATATTTTTAACATGTTGAGCTTGCATTCTATTTCCAGCATTATTTTGACATTTGGTATTCATACAAATATTCAGAGAGTACTGTGATTTCAAGGCTCTGCCTTTTCTCTGATATTGCTGCCATTGACTTTCAGGGGTTCTTCTGGCATGTCTTGCTTATGAGCCACATCGTAAGTTGCATGGAGACCAAAGAAGACGTAGTAAATAAGCATGACTACAGTGCAGATTCCAAATCTTTCAAAAGCTTCGGGACCCAAAGATCCCATAAGAAAGATGTTTGTTGCAATTGACAGGGATGGCAACCAAGGTACCAGCGGAACCCCCCAAAGTTTTGGTGACCGTTGTTGAGGTAAAAACACTGCCATCGCCAAAGTCCCAAAGAACCAAAGAGGAACTGTCACGACATAGCCAACCCAACCATTGGGATTCAGCCCCCAGTAAGCTGCAGTCCCCATTGAGGAAGCAATAATGATCAGCAAGAAAATGACAAGCTTTAAGAGGTGGTGTTTTGGGGTCATATCTTTCACATAGTACCTCCTCACCAGAAGTGCGACTGCCATCATCATGAAGATAAAGAGCGTGCTCACTGATAACAGGCCCGTCAAAACTTCCAAGCTCGAAAAGAAAGCGATGCAGCTACTTGAAATGGCAATCAAAACTGTAGCGTTTATGGGGGTTCCTGTCTTTGGATGAACAAGAGCAAACCATGGTGGAATCATGTGGGCTCGTGCAATGAGTGATATATCGTGCCTGTCCAAGTGTCCCGACCAGAAGAACAGTGGTCATTCCCTTGAGGGCACCAACAGCTACCAGGTACTTGGCCCATGTCATACCCACACTTTCAAATGCTACAGAATATGCCGCATTGGGGTCTATATCTGTGTATTTCTGCATCATCGGTAGTGAAAGTGCCATTAAACAATATACGACAGTGATGATTGTCATTGATCCAAGCAATCCTAGTGGTATGTCTCTGGATGGATTTTTTGTTTCTTCAGCCATGGTGGCAATATTGTCAAATCCTCCATAAGCAAAGTAAACAATTGCAGCTGCCTGAAAGACTACTTTGGCCCCGAAAGGAAAAAAGGGCTGCAAATTTGACGGTTTGGCGTGGACAAATGCTGCAATTATCACAAACAAAATTATAACATTATTGACTGCAGATGCTATCCAGTTTAAGTAAGAGGTCTTCCTTGTGCTGATCATTGCAATTGTTGCAGCTATTGCCAGAACAGCAACAGCTATCAGGTCAAGCAGATTGAAACCCTCCGCCAGATTTGTGTGGATGCGTAGCGAGTTGGAAGGACGATTCAAGAGTGCTGTGAAGTAAGAAGTCCATGCTCTAGCAAGTCCTGCACTTCCGACAATGCTCTCAAGAAGTATGTTTCCTGCTGTTATGAATGCAACAAAGTCCCCCAATTCTATCCGCAGGTAAGCAAAAGCTCCACCAGCCACCGGGATTTCTATGGAAAATTCTGTGTAGCAGAAGACAGAGAGCATTGCCGAGAGACCAGAAGCAACATAGGACAAGACACTAGCTGGTCCAGCATGTCTCTGAGTTTCTAGGCCAGTAAGCACAAAGATGCCTGCACCAATGACCGAACCAAACCCAAACCACATGAGATCCCACCAAGTAAGGCAGCGCTTCATGTCGTTCTCACTTTGTTTCCGAAGTTCCCCAATCTCAGCATTATCATTTGATCTGCTGAGCAGACGGTTCTTGAACCTGTGGCCTGTTTGTGACAGGGCCGTTCGGTATGTACTCCAATTCTGAAAGGATTCTTCTGGTAGGAAATCTTGTTTGCTGCATCTCCAGTAACTTCTTTGCTGGACGTCTTCACCCCCCACTTCCATGGAACCCATTACTCTATTTTTCCTCGTATTTTTCCTTAACACTCAAGGCACTGTGATATTTTTGAGTGCTGTCCTTGTATCCTTCCTTAACAATTTGAAGATTAGTGAGAAATGCTGGAATATATGGGATCCAGTCCCAAGAGTTTTAATCTTGTCTCCTACTTCTTGGATTGTTTCTTCAATTATTGATATGCATAACTCGTGACGTTTACCTTTTTTTTTTTTTTTTTTCTCTGTACAAACGAGAATGAGGGACGGCTAAATTGAACCTATGATCTCGTGTGCAGTGATAAATGCTCGTAACCAATTGGGTTACCGGTCTCTTGCATAACTGTTGATTGAAAGTGACTTAAACGATGCAGGTGGGGCTGGTTTTGTGGGATTGTTTGTTGTGAGACTTGTCATATTTGATACGCGTTTTGTTCTGAAAACTGCGTTTTGTGTTGAATAATGTTTGCATATTGTCATTTAACCTGAAGATTCCACTGCCTTGATCGGTTGTACTGTCATCTACCACAAAATTATGAAGATACTGCCGGACCCTTTTAGCTTACAAAGAATTGGCATCGGGAAGTTTTCTAGTGACTGTCACACTGTCGCACGATACCAACAAGCCAGCTAAGTCGAATTTGCTAGTTCAAAATCAAACGGGTTGGTAGAACTTCATGTCATCTAACTTGACTACATTCGTAAAAGAAGTCTTAGATTCGACAGTCCGAATCGGAATCAAAAGTAAGATCCTGAACAAAATGCTGAAAACTAACAGAGTAGTAAAAAAGTCATTCTACTCTCCGAACTTTCTCAGAAAATGGCAGTAAACAAAACCTTAATACTCGAGCTCTATCGTGCGAATTACATGTTCAAAACTGTAATTCTTCTGTAGTTAACGGAAGATGAAGTTTACATTTCCATTTAAGGCTTGCTTTCTCCCTCGGTTTCTTATTACTCGATGTCCTAGGCCGCTGGTAGCGATAATTTATTCTTCCTTGGTACAAACAAATTTCTTGTTTATGTTATGTTTCAAGCACCTCAACTCTTGTTGAATCGGACTGCAAAACCACGCTTTTAATGTCCATCCGATACTAAAAGTTTCTTCCTGAAAAAGTCTCGCACCAAAAATGGCATGAATAAGAGTTATGATCTCCAGGATTTCCATGCCTTGCTCATTTTAGCACCAAGATATCTCATGCCATTAATGCCACCAACAGCTATGAGACCAGCGACCGCCTGTCTTGCACTTGAAACCATGACCTTTCGCCTCAGAATACTCTGCATGCGTTTAGCAGCCTCGTCTTTGGAGCCAATCACAATATCGTGAACAGCTCGACCTGCATTTGAAGTAAGTGGTATGCGTAATGATATACTCCAATCAAGAGTTACAAGTATTCTGTTAAACTACCATCCTAGCTAAGTCAAACACCATCTTTGTGCCACACAAATCTGTAAGTTTGTGATGAATTTTCCTTTCCTTTTCTAACAAGCAATGTTTTCCTAAGGAACTTCACGAACGGTTATGATCATTATAAGATGAAATCAGACAAACACTTCAAAAACCTTTAGAAGCTTAATGCAGATGAGTTAAGGAAGGTTCATACCAGAGCCGCACAGTGCTTTCTTCTCTCCTAGCTTCATCCCCATTTGGCTTCTGACCATCGGGGGCAGAGAAGAAACGAGAGATCGGGCGGCTAATAAACCACAATCCTGTTTTATCAGGCTATAACGTATATCAATCTTCAAACACAACAAACAGTGAACTGTAGACTAAATTAAATAACTTTGAGAAGAATTAGCCATATACTGAAGTCTTTAAGTTGATATTTAGCTTAAATTCAAAAACATGCAACCAGTTTCCCAAGATCCATGAAATCAACCATTTAAATACTTTTAACGTCTAAGAAACTATAAATAAACGCTTTGACAATAAGAGTGATTGTGGATAAAAGGGTTTCACGGAGATCAAAGTTGCAAAAAAGGTTAAACAAACTACAAATGTTTCGACTTCCAAAAGCAGGAGCTAGCAATTATAATTAACAAAGATGAAAACAAAAACATGTTGTATACAAATAAAAAAAGTATACGTATTTTTGTCAAAAACATTTTGTATGCTATCCATTAGGCAATAAAAGTTGGAGAGATAATGTTGGATCAACTCATCAATCCCACAATGACAACCTGAGGGTTATAATATACCTGAGATATAATTGGTTGAGGATTCCCAGATAACGAGCGTCTCAACAACTCTTTGGTCTCATACTCTTCCATAAATGGCTTATACATCGACTGGAACAATTCAAATTGCCCTTGTACTATTTTCTTCACCTGCAGTAGATCATCTAAATTAAAGAAATAGCTTAAGTTTGGCTACATAATTAGAAGACCCACCAACTGAATGCAAGTTTGTGGATTTGTGTAACCTGAGATTGAGCTTTACCTTATTTCTGTCCTCTGCAAAAAGCATACGCACGTCGCCCATATACGAGAGGCTACATATTTTGGCATACAGATCTTCCTGCATTAAATGAAGTATGTTATAGAACTTCAGATATTCTAAACTGATTGAGCAGTGACTAAGAATAAGACCTCAGTGAAATTGGATGGCAAAAGAAGGAGCGCAGCAGACATTGCAGCCCTCAAATTAACCGAGTTTACATTTGTGATATCCGAATTATCCAAAAGTACCTGAACCTGTTGAAAAAAAAAAAAAACATTGAAAACTCCCATGTTCAGATATATAGATAATACATATAACATGATATATTTACATCACAACAACATTATCATCGAATTACAACTGGAAGTTCTGGTACTTAGATATGTAGCAAACAGTGCTGCTAGAAGACAGTTGAGAAAAATGTAACTAAGCAGGAATTAACTAAAACCAAATATGCGGACAATCATGAAGCTGAAGATTAATCTTCCACAAATTCACACCCACACAACAACAAAAAAAAGTGAGAATCAATGAGAAAGACATACTGGCTTTTGTAATCGGCCGCTCAAATAGAACCTCTCCCAATTTAGCACGTCCTGAACCAAGTTGTGCATGCGAACAACCCCATATTTATACATCTGTAAAAATTACAGCGTTAGTCTGTGATGAATCACGAAAAGATACTAAGATGCAAAAGATTGCGGAATGGATACCAAAGTACTAGAACAATATCAGTTTAAAACATGGCAAGAAAGTCCGTATGCCTAGGTAACAGTCTATACTTGAACATCCAAGTGGATGCGTGATCAATACCTTGTCATCCCAACTAACAAAAGGATTGAAATGCACTCCTACACCGATTCCATCTGCAACGTTAGTAATCTAGCATGCATGAATAGAATGTGTCAGAATCAATGAAACTACAACTGAACATGGAAAAGAGAGAGAGAGAGAGAGAGAGAGAGAGAGAGAGAGAGAGAGAGAGAGAGAGCTGACCAGCCTTGCTCCACCAAGGAGCACCGTCCATGAGGCGTAATGATCGTTGTTCAATTTCAGATTCTACTTGTATAATGCACAAAAGAAGTAAACACCGTGAGAAGTTATCGATACATAAAAAAGATGCAAATAATGAGTTGTAGTCTAAAAGCTCACCTCAGAATGCCATTGCTGGGGATCTGATACACCAAGAATGCAATCCACCATAGTTGACTGCCACCCCAAAATTCACAAATGCAAAGCAAAGCTTCAATATTTACACAGTCAAGTAAAAAAACAACTGGTAAAATAGCAAAAAGAATTGCAGAAGCAAAGTAAAAAAAACCTTGGCAGTGGAAGGATGGCTGGGGTGGAGAGATGAGCCATAGACACAGCAGAACTCAACAGGGGGAAGAGTTTTGAGAAAACTCTGGAGCTGCGCTTCGTCGTGATTCTCCATAGTCACACTAGCAATGCACACACGGCATTAAAATTCTGAAGAAAGACTGAAGGGGAATTCCATCAAACAGGTGGAGTGCAAGCCAAGAGGTGGTCTTTCACCTTCGGTCTCAGCAACACAAGTCCGACAAAGTTTTCGACTTTTCAAATTTCCAAAGCAGTTGAAGGAAATACAGATTTGAATTCGGGAACGACTAACGAGCATCAAGGGTTTAGGGTTTTGGTGGATCGATTGGATACTGGATGCTAGCATGAGGGTTTTGAGTTTGCTGAGGCTAAAAAGGTCATTTCATTTCAATTTTACTTGTAACAGGGGAAAAGGAGGAAAACAAAACTTTCTCAGATTGGTATTTGAGAAAAATTGTAGAGGTGTCACATTAATAAATAGTTAATTGTAATTTGTCACATATGGTAAACTCAATTAAATTTCGAGTAAAAGAATAAAACATGTATAACACGCATGACTTATTTTTAAGAACATATTAATCTTTTCAAGATTATTTGTATCGATAATTTGTAACTTGTTGGTAGTTGATGTAAGTAGTTGATTAACCTGATAGTCAAGATTTTTTTTTTTTTTTTTCGAATTCAAATTCTCCTCTTTGAATAAATTAGTATAGAATTTTGTTTGCAAATAAAAAGTTGATAATTCAAGTGAAAAATTATAAAAAGGTAAAGTTTATGTTGCAAATTCAATAAAAGTTCCCCATTTTTTTACTAACAACATTGTTGCTACTAACAAAATTCTTGCTTTTTAGCCAACATGAGTTGGTTCAGTTGGTGAGGTTCCTGCCTTGTGTGTCGCCTAATTAAAATTTGAGTCTCGCTGCCAAAAAGCATGTATTGGTGGACGATTTGTAAAACCTAACAAAGGGGCACGAACCCCTATGTAAATCCTCAAAGAAGCTTGCATTATGACATGGCCTTGAAATGGGCTCTCCCCCTAAACTTTTGTTCACCAAAACGATTGTTGCTTTTCTTGGTAGGTATAAAAAGTGTTGTTATGCTAAACGAACCATGTCCAAGTCCAATGGCACCTCAGTTATTTATTACGCTTATTCCCGCGAAAACATACCAGAATCTCATATCCAAAAACAAAAAAGCAAAGAAACAGAAGAGGATCCAAAACAAGAAGTTATGAACAAAAAAAAAACAACAACTCAGATACATTTGCACTCAATCCATCCCAATCAGAATGCCATGTACGACACCAATCTGTCAAGATCTCAGAATTCCGGGAGAGCCCCAAAAACAAAATGCAGTTGAATCTCCTCCTCACCAAATGTAATTACAAAACCAAACCCCCCAAAAAAAACTAGGACCCTCCAGATGTTCCTGAGGACTCAGCAACATCCTTCAATCTCAACGTAACCCCCACTTCTTCGATCATTTTACCCCTCTCTCCCACGCCATCTACGGCCCTGCTCAATCTCTTTAACCATATGTCATAGTCCACAGGATATGGTGTTCCACAAAGGCTGTCCACATAGTCAGCAAATGCCTTGAGGAGAGGTGAAACCTCACCTAGCTGCTGCTGGATTGAGCGCTTTGCCCAGCTCGTCTCCCTCCATTGCAATGCAGATTCGATCGAGTCCTGCTGCTGCATTGCTCCACCGCATACGAACAACATGAGGTAAACAAGGCTTTCTGCGTCTGATGATGGACAAAGTTTCCCATGCTGAAGTGCATGTGATGAAGAGAATTGTAGGTTTATGGCAGGACTGTCCCGGTCTTCCAAAACTGCGCGGCCCCATGATATTGGAACATAGAAACTGCTGTTTCTTGAGCCTTGTTCGTCAACAACCCGAATTATGTTTTCCGGACAAATATCACCATGTTGCACATTTGGCATTGCTGCACTTCTTAGAGCAGCTAGGCAGTCTCTGCAGCAGCGAATTGCCTCCTCGGGGGAAAGGGGGCCATCTTGAGAAACAACGTATGAAACAGGTTCACCAACTGGAGATGTCACTAGTATTGGAGTCCCACACAACGGATGATCACATCGACCCCCGGGGGTCTGCTTCTTGCAGGGACCAGAATGCAAAATCCGCCCTGAGGCAATCATTTCCGGCAAATATTTGCTTGTAATTCCCTGATGCTTGAAGATGTTTAGCACTTTTGTTTGCCTCTGGACTTGGTACCAAAGACTCATGTCCTCCCAACAAGGTTCAAGTCTGGTCGGATGCGCGCCAATGTATAAAGTCAACAGCTGCGCCGGACAATCTACACAAACCGCACTATAGAGGTAATGGTTCCCTCCCACCAGAGACTCTTGTACTTGGAAAGTTTTCTGCCCCTGCTGTTGATCTTCCAGTAACAAAACTTCGCCCTGATTAAGCCTTAAGCGCGAAGCATTGTGTTTGACAGCTCGACCATTAGTTTGGTCAACTTCAACAATCTCTTCTTGCTGGTGGCTAGATTGTTGGAAGGGAACCAGAACATTCCCATTCTCACTGAGGCAGAACTCCATTCTACGCTTCTGAAGGCGAAGGCTATGATCTGAGACTAATGAAGCTACTGACTTCCTTGGCAGTCCATTCCATTGTACAATAGCATTGTAAGTTGCCAAAAGTACCTGCAGAGTTCCTAAGTCCCCCCAATTTGCATTCCCGAATTTGTTCCATATCCGGTCCACTGGAGAAACACAAACTTCAGCATGATTTTTTATCCATTCAACCGCAGACTTGTACGGATTACCTGAGCTTAAATCAAGTTTACTAAGATCACCGCCAAGTTTAACCACCCCTCCATATTTAGAATCCAGAACCAAAAGGAAAACAGAACTGCTCTTTGTAGCTTTAGCCTTGCTCAAACACCTAGAAACAAGTATATGAAAACCATAAAAGAGGGCTTCACAAATAACGGGAGCTGATAATTTCATCTCATTTCCAGACAATATATCAGGTTTAAACAGGGCAAACTCCATGATTTGATCCCATTGGACATGCTGATCACCCCCAATTTTCGATATCAAAGATAAACCGCAGAGCTTTCTAAGCCCTCCCCTTGATATTGCCTTCTCTACACTATAAAACTTGGATCCAAGAGAACGCGGACAAGATACAAATAGCGGCAGCTCACCTCTTTTATGCCAAAATGCATGCCATAAACCACTCACTACAGCATGAAGAAAGTCTTCCAACGCAAGATACTCATCTTCATTTGGATCACCGGAAACATAAGGTGAGCATGGCATCCGGATGAGTTGCTGAAACAGAACACCCTCCAATGCCACATCAAGCTTGCGCAATTCATCAATCATGAATGGGGGACTGAAACCAGTGTCTGAATCCTCACACGAATTCTCCGAAACCCAATCCTCAATACAATGTGTGAACAACTCGAGGTCAGCAAGTTTCCTTGCATGGTCCTTTAGCCCATTGGACACTCTTCTGGAAGAAGAGGCATACTTGCTTGAAGCTGAAGCAGCGGAATGCGTGGAAATAACGGAGTTGGACCTCCGAAAACTACCATTCGAGCTATGGCCCGGAGACAGCAGTCCCATATCATTTTGCAGCAAACCAGATGTGAACTTTCTGAAACTTCCACTCAAACTTTGCTCCAAAGACGAATCGAAATCGTTATGTTGGTAACCTAATTTCATTGCTAACATTCAACAAAACAAAACCCAGAAGCAGGAATACAACAATGAACTGATGATTCAGAGATCTTTGAGGAGTCCAAGACTTGCATTTCTCACAACCCAATAAACAAAAACATGGTTTGCAATGTCACAACAGGAAGATTGAACCCTCATTAAACTAAAAAATGTGCAGAAAAAATGAAAGGTGGGAAAAAGATTGAAAATTTACTGAAAACCCAAGAGCTTGGAGAGTCCCATTCAGATCTCTGAAGCATTGATGGCTGAAAAAGTGGATGGGAATGTGAAAAGCATTTGAAAAATGCAGATGGGTTCTTCTTCTCATCCTTAAAAAATGGTTGCTTTTTTTTACCAGAGAACAAAAATGGCTGCTTTTTAACCCCAAAAAATGGTTGTTCTTCTTGTCTCTAGTTGTAGGTGTGGTGGTGCATTGGCTTTGGAAGGAGGGTCCAAAAAACTCTCAGCACCTCTCAGGAGGGAGGGGGAGAGAGAGAGAGAGAGAGAGAGAGAGAGAGAGAGAGGGAGGGAGGGAGGCCTGTAGAGCTGGGACAGCAATAGAATAATAAAAAGTTGAGGAGTGGGGGATGCAGAAGAAGTGCAATAACAGCGACAAGAAGCAAAGGGGTTGAAGGCTGAAAGGAACCCAAGTGAGCTTTGTCTATCCCCACAACGATGGGGTCGTCTTGGTAGCTGTCCCCTTTGGTCCCATTCGACCCAATGACAATGACCATTCTTAATGTAGTTAAAAACTGAAACAACTTCTGACCCAAAAAAGAAATTATAAATAAAAAAACTAATAACAAATCATTAGTTTATACATACAAGATTCTAATTTTCTAACATAACAATACTTAGAACTATTTTAATTTGCAGGAATAGATTCAAATTTGGGTGCGAGAGATCGAAACAATACTCTGACCAACTAAAGTGACAAAAATTCAAACTTGAGTACAAAGTTGTCAGTACACTATTCTGACCAACTGACATTTCCACGTCTTCGACATGAAAAACATTCTTGAGTGGTTTTTAAAGATGATGAATATAAAAAAACAAAGGGGACAATAAAAAGTTTGGAGGGGGGCAAAAAGGGTCAATTAGAGTCAACTGTTCATCTAGTGATGTATTTTGTGTCATAGAAAATTAGGTAAAGTTCTCACTTTGGGTGGCCAAAATCTTGCAGGCTCACAGCTCTCATCTTTTCCTGCAATCATCACAGACAAGTTGGATTGCAAAGTTGTAGGCTTGCTTTATTAACGTGACTGATTTCCGGATTAACCACCACTATCTGAATCTCACAAAGATCTTCAATTATTTGCTACTTGCTTGCAAAGGAAGCAAAAATGATTGAAACCAAAAACATCTCTCTTCCTTTGTAATTTTGCTACAAGTGCTACAGTCTCGATTCATATGGTACAGAAACAAATTGCAAAAACAGACCCGCATGGCCGAGTGCTAGTTAACGGAATTTCATTGATTACAGGTAAGAGATTACAAGTTAACAGCATCACCGGCGAAAAAGCCCCTCTGCAGCTCAGCTGGCTGACTTCTCTGAAATGAGCCATTCTTTTGCAGCTTCTAAGTCGGGAAGGGCAACTGCGCCAGATTCCATCCACCCATCTGCGTCAGATGTCTTGAACCTATCCAATAACAATGCATGCATCCCAATGCTTGTTGCTGGGACATGGTCTTTGCGTATGCTGTCCCCTATGTGCAGAACCTTGACCAGTGACAGATTTCCAGCCCTTTCGAGCGCAAGTTCATAAATTCTCGGGTTTGGTTTCTCCACACCTTCTATACCAGAGAACACTCCAAACTCCCAATCAGTTCCCTGAATAAACAATTGATATGATACTATCAGGAAGAGAAGGACATGAAAGCAAATCAATCCTAAGGGATATGCATACTGAATTCTCAAGTAATGCTGCTGAGACACAGATTTAATTAACTTACCTGGTGCACGCCTAAGGCTGGAAGAATTCCATCTCGATAACGGTATTCTGCATTGCTAGTAATTCCAACTTTAAGACCTTGTTCATGGACCCATCTTTGAAAGGGTTGGGAGTCGGGAAAGATAGAATAAGGACCAGAGGAACCAAAGGATGCATATATACGTCGAAACACTTTCTCAAATGTCTCCTCATCGTGATGATATCCAGCCTATCATAAAGGAAAGATGTCCATTTCACAAATTAATGAACTAGGAAATTATTCGAGAAAATTTGGTGTAAAGTCCTAGCTGATACTATTCATTGTCAAAATTCTATTAGGGGGTTGATGTTCTCATTTTTCTAGATTAGCAAGTTCTGTGAGAAATTCAGAAGCACCACAAAACCTTGGCATCCCATACAACGGTTGTCGAGAAGCTAGTCATCAAAGAGAACTGTACCAAAAGATCAACAAGCGATGTCAAACATCTTACCCTTAAAAAGGAGTCTCTGACACAAGTTCTCCACCATACGATGGATACTTAGTGGCCATGTCTTTATATGCATATCTGAAGCCCTCATGCATCCTTTTGTAGTCAGGGCATCCAGCCCTACAGCTTTGGCTGCCATGCAACAGCAGTCACCAAGCTCCCCCTTGTAAGCTAGCAACGTACCAGTAACATCCACTGTAATGCACCGCAACTTTCACAAGGGGGACATTGTAAAACTGTTTTGTAGTGAATCCCAAAAATTGAACCAGAAGATGCCTATATATGAACTTTCAGTATACGTTGGGAATCCCAACAAAATCAAATGAACTTGAATTTGGATGATAAAATCCAATTCTTGTGCTATCAAAATATGTTTTAAATTATATAATTTTTATATATTATTATGAGTAAATTGTAGCAATGGTCCCTCAACTTTAATCAAATTGGAGCAATGGTCCCTCAACTTTAATCAAATTGGAGCAATGGTCCCTCAACTTATCAAAATGTATAGCTATAGTCCTTTTCATCAATTTCATCAAAATTTTGTCAAAATAAGTTATGTTGAAATGACCATTTATACAATTAGGGTCTCTCAACTCATCAAAGTGTGTAATTATGGTCATTTTCGTCAACTATGTCAAAAATTTTGTCAAAACGAGTTATGTTGGAAGGACCATTGCTCCAATTGGGTTAAAGTTAAGGGACCATTTCTCCAGTTGAATTAAAGTTGAGGGACCAATGATAATGGATTTTTAGTTGAGGGACCATAGCTGGACGTTTTGATGAGTTGAGGGACCAATGGTAATGGATTTTTAGTTGAGGGACCATTGCTCCAATTGAGCTAAAGTTAAGGGACCATAGCTACAATTTACTCTATTATTATATAATTTTAATTGTTGTATTTATCATGTATCGTATCCTACTTTTTAAAGATTTTTTGTATCCACGTGTTGTATCGTATCGTGATGCCGTATCAATATCCGTACCCGTGCTTCATAGGTTTGGATCAAAGCACCGAATATTGCTGGAGTCAACCAACCTCTTCAAGGAGTTCCAGTTATTAATGCATTTTCATAGTAGATTTATTAGGTTACGATGTGAACGTTCCAATTACAGATAATGAGTACTATCAAAATAGCATCAGATTCAGATAAATAATCTTGTAGCGTTTATCTTACAGCATTGTTGTCATCAGACTCGGAGTTATATATAGAGATTAAAACAACTCAAACAACTAAACCCAATAAATTAATTCTGAGGGAAAAAAAATATAACAAATCAGAGAAACCAACTAAATCAAACTCAAATTTTTCACCAAAATAATAAAATTGAAAATACTGAGCAAGAAGAGACTTTGAAGCTTACCCAGATGCTGAAATGGGCAGAGAATCTGAATTTCTTAGGAGAAAACGCAAAGAAGTTTGAAGTTATAGAGCTTGAACTGCACATTCATGGAGGACATGAAAAAAAATAAAGCTCCTAAATTTATAGTGTAGTAATGAGTCGATTTTATACTATATATTTTCCTTATTTTGGGTATGTTTTGGTGAAATTTTGATACTTTATTATACATTTCAATGTAGGACATGCGAAATCATTTTGGGTATAAAGTAGTCAAACAGTAGAATTTTTGAGTGATTCCAATTAGAGTGGGTTCGTGAGTCTGTCACGAAGGTTGTGTCAAAATTTATGACCAGTGCACAGTGCTGGCAGATTGGGCTGCAGGGCTTATTTGCAACTTTTGGGCTGGAAGATGATGAATTTTGGACTTGGGCTCTTCTTGGAACATGAAGAGGAGATCCTAATCTTTAATTCAAATTGTTTTGAGCCCGTTTTGGAACCCTGATGGTCCATAAACGTGGCTAATTTTTTGCTGGGTAGATTTCCCAATCAGATTTGGATTGTGTTTTCAAGTTATCCTTTTACTATTTTGTTTCCTAGTTTTTTAGAAGACATTTTTCTAGGAAGGATTTTAATTTGTAGTAGTATAAATAAGGTTATTTAGCCATTAGGGTTCTCTATGCAACATTGAGAGAAATTAGCAGGCGAATTTCAAACTTTTTATGTACAAGGTGTTTTTAATCCTTTTTCTACTTAATGATATTTTCTTTGGTTTTTAATATGATTATGCGTAACTAATTCCTTTTGCTAGGGCAAGGCCATGAGCTTTAACATGAATATGTGATTTTATTAATTTGCTTGTGAATGGATGCATGCTTGCTTTAAATTATTAATCACCGAATTTAAACTCTCTAATTGACTTAGTGATTGGCCACCATTAGGGTAATTAGACAAGTAATTTGATGCAATTTTTGTTGGAACATCACCCGAAAATGAGGAGAACTTCGTGATTAGTAATTGTAAGTTCACTTAAGACGAACATAACGCTCTTAAGGGTTGCATAGTTTTTTCAAAAGGTTTTCACAAAGCTTATATATTTGATCTGAACATTACAAATGGATTGCACGTTAGATATACATTTTCACTTGTATATCACGAGGAAAATATGCATTAGGAAAACCTAACATTCAAAGCATGTATGTGAAAATTCATAAGTAACTGGTAGAATTGCATAGAATTGTTAATGATGACGGCTAAACCCTAGTCTTTCCCATAATTGTTAGTTTTTCCCAAATTTCCCTATTTCTTTAATTGTTATTTAAACTTTTAAATTTCAAAATATCAAATCTTTGCTAAAATATGTTTTTAAATAATTAATTAAGATTTGGTTTAATTACAAATTATTCATTCAATTTTTGTGAAGAACGACTTTGCATGAACGATTATACTACAATTATCTTATGCTCTTGCAAGTATTTTAAGTAATTAATTTTAACCCTATTTACGCATGTATAAAAATCTTTATCATGTAGCACCAAAAAATTAGTCAGGTTCCTTGCTTCTCAGGCGGATTACATCTACAGCAGCCGCAGCTAACTGTAATCTGCGCCCCTTGATTTTGGTTGGTTGATTGCTTGAGAGAAAATTTTCATTTCAGGAACATGGCACGATAATAATACAATTAGGTGATTTTTTTTTTTTGTTGGAGTCTTATTAGATTAGGAATGTGATTGTGTAAATCCTATCATATCTGAGATATTCTTATGTGATTCTACCATATTTCTTAGACTAGATATTATCTTATTAGAGTTGTAATCCTATCGGGTAAAGAATTTACCTTCCCTACTACTATAAATAAAGAAACAATGGATGAGATAACACACCTCACAATTACACATCTCTCTATTTCTCTCTCTGTCCTTTATATTGTTTAGTAAATTAGGCCTACAACATTTTTTTCAAGTTTTCAAGTAATTGTATTATTACTAGACCATGTTTTCGTTACACTAAAAATTTCACTTTTTAATTAATTGTATTATTACATTTGATGTACTGGATCGTGTTCTCGTCATACTGAAAATTTCTCGATAACTTTATTTATTGGTTTTCAATATTTCACCCCTCACTTTTAAGCCCTTCTCGTGGACTTTTTTTCACTAACATGTTTTCAGATATTTTAGAAATTATCCTTAAATCCTGGTCAGAGTTTTTGAAAACGTTATTTTTTTATTATAAATTACTTAATTTACAAGATGAAGATTTGAATTTCGGTACAAAGCAAGGTTCTAAAAGTCGCTAGCCGGGCGGCGGGCTGGGGCCTAGCGCCTAGGCGGACTAGGCGGATTTAAGTAAATCAATCATATTTTGTGTAAATAAGTGTCTGCTTATACTTGAAATATATATAATTTCATCATAAACTACAAAATAGAATGCATATATGTTATGAAGTATTGGAACATAATGAAAACATGTGAAATAAGGATATAATGTGTGTTCATTTAAGTATGCAACAAGTCTCTTACAATTTATTGGAAAAAAACAAAATGCAAAATAAAAGTTATCTATTTTCTGTCTAAGTGAGTTGTGACCTAGGCGAGTGTTTAGGTGGGTCTAGGCGGTCTAGGCGGTGCCTCAGTAGGTCTAGGCGCCCTTAGCATGTGGCCAGCCGCCTAGAGCCTAGGAGGGGCCTAGGCGGCTCTAGGCGGGGATTTTTAGAATAGTGGTACAAAGACATGGCACACTAGCTTAATCGATTAGTCATTACAGTCTAGTAATGTTCATCTCCACTTATAAACAAGAAGCTCTCCGACTCTGATTATATGAATCAAAAGTTAAATAGTTAATTATGATTAGATTATAGTGACCTTTGGCCAAAATCTCCATCCCTTATATTAAAAATTTTAGAAAGTATTTTGATGTGAAGAAAACATTTTAGAGTAGTCACTCAGACCGTAGTATTCCTCTTCACTTAGAAGTGAGAGGTCTTAGGTTCGAATCTCGTGAATGGCGAATTCGATACCAAATTATGTTGTCATTGTGTCGCTTAGCGAAACTCTCCCTCCCCTCGTGTAAAAATATCGATGTACTCAAAAAAAAAAAAAGACATTCTAGAGTAAAGTCATAAATTTATAAATAAAAGGAAAGTGAAGCAAAAAAAAAAAAAAATCAATCTTTTGGTCAATTTATTTAGGGACATCATGGTTTATGTAACAAAACAACTTCATAGTTTTGGGTGCATTTTTACTCACCAGCTTTAAGTGGTGGTAATGTTCATCATCTTATTTATCATCGTTGGATGAATTTAAATTTTGAGATTTGTGTCTATACACTACACATATATCAAAATTTAAACTTATTTAATGATGATAAAAAGGGTGGTGAGCATCATCACTTGAAGGTAGTGATCAAAGATAGAGTATTTATCAATTCTAACCAAAATTTACCCTCTAAATTCACAAATGTCAGTTTTTACAAAATTTTTCAAATATAGCCAAAAATCTTGTTGAATTGACCTAAATACCCATAAAATTAAAACTCGTGTTATCGGGATGCTCCGTCGCCATCCCTTCTTCATCTTCTTCCTTTGTACAATAAACCAAGTCTTCAAGCCTAGCCCTATTTCAACAACTTTAAACATACGCACCAAAACCTAATTCAGTTTCTTCCTAAATTGCAGGTAGCCTGACGGGAACTTCCATCATTTTGGGTTAAACAATTTTACAAAATATTAATACTTTATTATACTGTAGATCCTAAGGCCAAATAACCACTATGATTCCCTCACCAAAAATTGAAATTCAATAACGAAATAGTAATAAAAGAAAAGAAATTAGAACATAAAACTAAGGAAACCAAGCTGAAATTTACCAATCAAATTGAAGAGATGAATTTTAACTCAAAAGATGTAGTATATCTTAAAAGTTAAAACCTAATTGCAAGAAACTGATGTCAATATATACGAACTCATAACTGTATGGAACCCAAAAAAATAATAATTATATGGAACCCAAAAAAATTATAGACGTTAATCCTCTTTTAATTGCTATCCAATTAACTCAAGTATTTACCAGCGGAACTTGTAGAGGCAGAGCCTCCGCAATCTCTGTCTATTTTCATTTTGTTTAACTCTAGTCTCCATCTTTGAACAAATGCACAAGATCAAACAGGTTTTAGCTTTTGTAAATTGGTTTTATTATAAGGGTATTTAGGTCTGTTTAAGCTGAATTTCAGCTATATTTGAAAGATATTATAAAAATTGATATTTTTGAAAGTAGAGGCTAAATTTTGGCTAAAAACGATAAAACTCTCAAAGATATTCCCAATAGTTTTAACAATTGAACGTCTTTTATCATGTGATAAAAAATAAAAAATACATTTTTCTTTTTAAAAGACTGACATAAAAATAAAACAGTTAACTCTGAGTAGAACTTCGTTGTATAAAAAAAATCAGTAGGTGGAGTTGCAAACAATTTATATGGTAATGGAAATCCAAAAATTTGAAAGTAAATTTCACATTAGTTATAAAGAAAGTGATATTATTTCCTTTGATTAACGGGAACCTATTTGAAGGATTGCAATGTGACTAAAGAAAAACTACTTTGGGTGGTAGTGTATTGTATAGAGTAAATTGTAGCTATGGTCCCTTAACTTTAGCTCAATTGGAGCAATGGTCCCTCAACTAAAAATCCATTACCATTGGTCCCTCAACTTTAATTCAACTGGAGAAATGGTCCCTTAACTTTAACCCAATTGTAGCAATGGTCCTTCCAACATAACTCGTTTTGACAAAAATTTTGACATAGTTGACGAAAATGACCATAATTACACACTTTGATGAGTTGAGGGACCCTAATTGTATAAATGGTCATTTCAACTTAACTTATTTTGACAAAATTTTGATGAAATTGATGAAAATGACTATAGCTACACATTTTGATAAGTTGAGGGACCAATGGTAATGGATTTTTAGTTGATTGACCATTGCTCCAATTTGATTAAAGTTGAGAGACCATTGCTACAATTTACTCTATTGTATATATATTGTTGACCAAAAAAAGTATTATATTTATTATTAATTTCTCGTTAGTCAGCGAAAAGATAAAATTAAAAGAATTTTGGAGTTGCAAGTATAAATAAATTAATTTGAGGGTCTCATTGGAAAGTTAAGAGAATTTTGGAGTTGCGCGTATATATAAATTAAGTCCAAAACTATGGACGCTTGCCTGCCTATTAGGGGTGGGCAATTGGCGGGTCGGTCCGGGTTGGGCTCAAACTCGTTGGCCGACTCAATGGACTAGCGTAGTGATTTTTAGAATCCATTTCCCGCCGCTCAAACATGTAACCCAACCCACCTAATCCATTGTTATGCGGGTTGGATTGGGCAAATTTTTGGTTTGGGCTTCGTGCTATTTTTTAATAATAATTTTATTATTCTTCGTAAATAAACATAAAAAAGATTCAATCGAGTAATTCAAACTCTTGAATCCAAATTTCCTCAACAAAAAATGAACTTGAAACTTGAAATCTCAAATACTTAAATATTATACTTAAACTCCACGTTCCAAACTTCAATTATAAAAGAAAATCAACTTAGCAATTCCATGATAATGAAATTCAAAAGTTAAACATGAACTGACTTATCAAGCCCAAAATTATAATAAAATTCAAAACTTAAACATAAAAAAAAAACTTTCAGGTAGTAGCAGTGTCCGTGAGCTTTGAGCAACAACTGTTGATGACCATCAACAATATGAGACAACAACGACTAATTCATTCCCAAAGTCAAAGATTCAAAGCATTCAAAAGGAGTTGCAAGCCTGCAATAGATTCAAAACATTCATTAAATCAATCAACCATTGCTGATAACACAAAAAGTATTGGAATTTAAATAGAAGATTAGATTTGATTAGTTCATAGAAATTGCAAAGTACCTTAAATCAACCATGTATTAATCAACGGTATCCATTTTAGATGTGAAGGCAACTGAAAGCTCTACAAAACATATATAGAATAAAATAAAACAAGTCAGAAAGTATTTACATGAAAAATGAAAAACAAATACAAGTACAAATAGTTTATTACCTGGTACGATCTGCTTATGGAGTTCCATCTTCTCAATGAATGATGATTCAACTTTTGAATAGATAGGAGATGACTTCAACCAGTTTGTGTGCAAACAGTGCCTTTACTGGAGTCAGAAAACTGTGAATACACCCTCTAGTGCCAATGGTATTGTCGTAAACCCAATTCATGCTAACCTCCAACCAAGACCATGAGCCGAGTCACCACACCAGTTATATTGCGACACATGTTAACCTTTATGTGAGTTGGCACTTAAATATAAGGAAATATTTTTTATCATCATCCTATTTATTATCGTTAGATGAATTTAAATTTTGAAATTTGTAATAAATAAACACAAATTTCAAAATTTAAAGTCATTCAACATTGATAAATAGGATGGTGAGTATTACCACGACAATGCACCCTAAATGTAAAATGTGAAAGATTGATATTACCGAGACCATCTATTTAAATAATATTTCGTAAATCATGTGAGATAATGGTTGAATTTTTGTTTTAAATCATTAAATAAATAAAGTATTCAATCATTAACCGTCACATCATATTGTCTACACAATATGATTTATAGGATCTTTTGATATAGGCGCCTCAGTTTTGAATTTTCTAGATTAAACATACATGCCTTTTAGTGATTTGATTAAACATTTTTTTTTTTGGTCATAATTTTGGTGCTATATTGACACACCCCGTCCCGAAGGAGGGCGTGCTGGCCGTCACGTGAGAGTGACGTAACCATTTGCACAGTTCGGAAGCTTTAAAATACCATTGTGAATTCTGTCAGAATACCATTGGATTCCTCGTGGCCACCAAAGCTCTGCTCTAACTCGAACCTGGAGGGGCGCAAAACAAGGTGAGTGGGTCAGTAAAA
Organism: Heteromeles arbutifolia; assembly: GCA_024362995.1. NCBI lineage: Eukaryota > Viridiplantae > Streptophyta > Magnoliopsida > Rosales > Rosaceae > Heteromeles > Heteromeles arbutifolia. Next base: position 8,404,641 of record JANCRC010000002.1, on the reverse strand, counting down.
TAAGTCTTTCAAAATCTTTCCTTTATCAACATATATATATCCCCTCACTGTAAAATCTGTATACTTTCTCAGAAAATAGCATATATAAATATATATAGCTTCAGAAATCTCAAAACACCATTCTTCATCATTTTTCAGAGAAATATGCCATGCCATGTGCCAAAAACATAATATGGATGCATCAACATAAATCAGGTGAAATAATAAATCAACCGGAGACCCTGCAGTGGTCCTGTACGGCTGATTCTAAAGCTCAATATCCAATCCAGCCGGAGTCACCAACTGTGACCTGTACGGCACTGCCGGAGTCGCCAACTGCGACCTGTACGGCACTACGCTGCACATGAGTCGGAACTACCTGTAGTAGTCTGTACGACTCGGATGGTGTAATAATACGCTCTAGTGCTTCTCTCATCAATCATCTGTGCACATAATCTAGGGTCACCTACTAGTCGGAACCATCTCTAATGGTCTGTACGACTAGCATGTCGGAACCACCTCCAGTGGTCTGTACGACTAGCATCTACTTGGATCCAAGGTGAGCGTGTGATGCGGGTGAATAACATAAGCACTAACACCAGGGGTGCAGGTTATGAGCTATCAACATAAATCTCATCAAACAATTCAATGCACCATATCTAACTCACCTGATACTCACCTGTGCGTCCGCAGCACCAATTCACATATATGCATCATATAACAATTCACATAATTCATGTAATTTCTATGCATGGCATTTCAAATCACATATTCATATAAATCTATGCATGGCATTTCAAAATATACTTTCATTCAAAAATCGATTTCTAGGAAAACGTTAAGTATATATATATATATACTGAAATAAACTGCCCACTCACAGTTATATCGAAGGGTCATAACCCCTTAGCCTTTCTCGACTGTGCTCGTCTTCCGCATAAGCCTCGCCTGAGAAAGCTCGATAGCTCGGCACACTTTAAAAACCTTCGATCTCGGTCCTCCGACGTCCAAACTCTACCAACGAAGTACCCCGAGACTCGTGAGGACCTCCTTAAGCTCACTGTGAGTTTGAAATTCCCTGAAATGCAAGATTTTACGTGTGCATGAACAGTGCACATTTTCGGGGTTAGGATTTCACGCCTAATCCGAGGGTTACAAGCTCCAAATTTGGTACCAAACTACTCAGGGGTTAACAAGGATCAAGAATCTTACCTTTTGGGCTTCGATCTGTGAAGAAATGGACGAGTTCCAACTCCGTCCGTACGTGCACAGTGCACGGGGAGAGTGTTCCGAGAGAGAGAGAGCTTACGGGGGAGAGAGAGGGAGAGGGGTAGTTAGGTGTGTGGTCAGCAACCCTAGCCACACAAAACCATAACAATTATTTTCCAAATAAATTTTTCCAAAACTTAGGATAGGACAATAAAACCAAAGATAATGTCACATACCATAGCAATTTAAGGGCAATCCCGTCATTTCACATCATCGATAAAATAATTCTGGGACGGGCTGTTACATATATGCACATTATATTGTAACAAATTTCCTATATTGTAACAAATTTCCTAAAATTGTGATTGAAAAAACATATTTGGAAGAAGAGAAAATATAGTTTAATTACTAATATCTCTACTAAATAAGGAAAAGTGCATCATACAGATAAAAGGATAAATTCAAAAATTATTTTAATTTTAAAAAATAGAGGTGACTATTGGTCAAAACACTTTAATCAAATTTTAAAATGGCACATATGTTTAATCTAAATGATATAGAAAAACAGTAGGAGATTCTAATTTTCCCATGATTAAAATATAGGGAATTTTACTGAAAAATTGTTTCTGCAAACTTTTTCTTAACCACAAACACCCTAATAACTTTATTTAATGAAAATGGCTTGAACTTTAATTAAAAGAATAAAAGTTTAATATGATATATACACATGTAAAAACAGCAGCATTCCAAATTACTAGTGAATTCTATTCAAAACAATCGTATAAAATTAGACTCATACTAAAAGAACCCATAAAATAAAGAAAACTTTAACGAAAAGGTTCTGGTACCGTTCACTTTAACGAAAAATCACATTTTTTACACTAAAAAGTCAATCATGGTACTATTCATTTTACCATTTATTTTGTCCTTATCGTTAAAAATCAAAATTTTCAAACATTTTTCATTAGTTTTCCTTAAAATAAATAACTAGCTTTCCAACACCAATTGAGAGGAAACATTCCATCAAAGATTGGGATCTTGTTGTCGCTCGAAGCTCGTGATTTTTCGATCTATTTCATTTCTGATGTTCTCGTCTCACTTGAACTTGTCTTATAAAAACTTACTTGACCCGGTATAATTCCTTTGGGCAGCCAACTTCAAACACTCAAGGACCCATCCATTTACGAGGCTAACCCGTCACTGTGTGGGGTTCCTTTATCAGCCAAGTATTCCGGAGATGATCACTCTCCTACAAAAAGGCAATGATCATAAGATGGAAATGATAAGATGTGGTTCTACGTTAGCATGGAGCTCGGTTTTATGGTAAGTTTTTGGAGTGTTTGCAGCACATTAATCGTCAAGAAGACATGGAGGTATGCTTATATTGGAAGGTTCGATGACATTAAAGATAAGGTAATGCCAGCAATTTCAGTGGAAGTGGCCCGTTTTCAAAAGAAATTTTGATTAGAAAAGAAATATGGAAGTCCTTCTTGAACCCAAAGGAAATCTTAACTATGAAATTCAAGTACCATGTGATTATTTTTTTTTTGAATTTTTATTCTTCCCTGTGTTGGAATTTACAAATGTACTTGCACTCCGCTATTGAGCAAACAGACGAATTCTTCCTCTTTAGCTCTCGTCGCTGCAAACCAAAGTTACAATCGAATGTTTCTGTTCTTGTTCTTGTTTGCTTGTTTCGTTCTTGTCTGGAATTTGTTGTCTGGACTGGATGTTAGATGAATTAGTTTAGATTTATTTTCTGCCTAACAAACGCTGGAGATTCACTATTCAAAGTCTCCGCTGCATATGGATTTTCCACCAAAGACTAATTGGAGTGTCAAGACTTCTACGGCTAGCCATGTCATTCATGCATTCATTATCATCTGCTCCTACAGGGCTTCATTCAAATTCTGAAATTTCATAGAAGAATATATGTATTTCCCATTAGTGAAAAACAAACAAGAAAGCTGACTAGTGTGACAATGACGATCTTAGAGTGTTAATCACAATTCCTTTGTTTAGAAAATTGGTAAATAACGACACAACAGTCATGTGTGATGTAGGTGATCGACTTGCGAACTTGTAAAAGGGGTTACGAACACAAGCCATTCATTTCAGTTACCCTCTTTTCTCTTGGGTGGGTCATGATTGCTGTTGATGGGAAGGGATTTCATGCAATAACAACACTGGTCGTGTCGTGAGGATGAACCTCCGGAACCCATATCTGTGTTCCCTTGATGATGAAGAGTGGGAGTACGAAGCTTATGAGTTATCTCCTTTGCGAGGAAAGATAAATGCTTCTCTGTTGAGCTTGAAACAATATTTAAATTACTTGGATCTAAGCAATAATGATTTTCATGACATTCACATTCCTATGTTTTTTGGGGAGCTTAAAAGTTTGCAATATCTCAATCTCTCCTTTGCATCATTTGGAGGACAGATTCCCCCTTCTCTTGGTAACCTATCAAGCCTGAGTTTTCTTGACCTCAAGTCAAGTTCCGATGGCGACTTATATTCCATAAACTTGAATTGGCTTTTGCCCCTCTCTTCTCTAAAATACCTTAATCTCAATTATATTGACCTTAGCACCACCGGAGTCAATTGGGCGTACGCTGTTAATATGCTTCCTTCATTATTAGAGTTGCACTTATATTCCTGCAAAATCGAAAGCATTCCACTCATCTCACTGCAACACATTAATTTGACATCAATTTGATACTTGACATGTCGAATAAAGGTATCAAAAGTTCTTCATTTCGCAATTGGCTTTTTAATCTTACTAGCCTGAGAGAACTTGATCTAACCCGGAATAATTTTAGTGGTCATTTTCCAAGTAAACTTGCAAATCTCAAATCTCTGGAATACCTTGATTTATGGCCTAAAAGGTCAAATTCCCAAGGTCATTGGAAATTTGTGCAAGCTAAAGGTCTGAAGTCCTGCCCACAACAAATTTGATGGGGGGATTGAAGGGTTCTGGAGGAGTGTCTCATATTGTCCAAATAATACATTAGAGTCACTAGATTTGTTTTATCGTGAGGAAAGCCAATTTCCGGCCTCCTTAGGAAATGAAGTTCAGAAAAAGTTGGTCCAACATTACTTATAAATGAAGTTCAGAAAAACTAAACCACGGGCTGTAAACATGAGTAAATCAGACAAAGAAAAAACATATACGAGAAGGAAATAAAATCTTACTTCCTTAGCATAAGATACTAACTTTATACAATTTCCAGATCATACCATATCCAGTCATAAATAGAAAATCATATGACATAATGATGAGGACAATAGATGGAAGTAACAAGTTTAGGTGAAAAAATCACACCTTAACATGAGAACTATCATTATCATGGTGTTCGGTTTATAAAAAGGACGATCCCAATTCAACAAGGCTCTCTGCTTTGCGAGAGTCCGAGATTAAAACATCTATCGTACGCAGCCTTACTCTTACTTTACAAATAGACTGTTTGTACGGCTCGAACCCGTGACTTTTGATCACAAATGAGCAACTTTTTCGTTGCGCCAAAGCTCACCCTCCATGGTGTTCGGTTTTATCGATGAATTAGTTTAGAATATCGCCAGTATTAGAAATAAATAAAAACTAAACAAAAATCCCACAGGTAAATCATCCTCATTGGCATTGCCAAATGCTTCTCTCTTCTCTCTTCCAATCCCTTTCATCAGTTATGATTTATTATCTGCTCTCTAACGCACGCTGGAGACTCACTATTCAAAGTCTCCGCTGCATATGAATTTCCACCAAAGACTAATTTATGTGCCAGGACTTCCACAGCTAGCGATCTCATTCATGCATGCATTATCATCTGCACATACGCGGCTTCACTAGAATTCCGGAAACCCCTTAGTGTAAAACAAATAAGACAGTCTAGTCCCCCTCCCCACTCGCACGTTCCCGGCAATTTCTCGATGTTAGATGAATTAGTTTGAAATATCGCTAGTATTAAAAAAATACTACAAATAAATAAATCATCCTCAATTGCGTTGCCAATTGCGTCTCTCTTCTCGCTTCCAATCCCTATCATCAATTATGATATATTTTCTGCTCTCTAACAGACGCTGGAGACTCACTATTCAAAGTCTCCGCTGCATATGGATTTTTCATCAAAGACTAATTGGTGTGCCCAAGACTTCCGTTGCCTACATCAGACGACTTTTCGCTTTCAACTCGCCGGGCTACATCTATAATCTATTCCCATAAATCCCGGTATTGCTCTAATTCAGTAGCTAAACATCATCACCGCAAAGCAAAGTAAATTGTGTGTAATAATGGATACCCACTATCACCTCAGTATTGCTCACTATTTCCTTCTTTTGCTATTAGTCTCTCCCCACATGCACAGTACTACTAAACTCTGTTTCTGTTTGGCCGGTGATGAAATTTCAAGCACTGCGAAAATAAATTCATGCATTGACGAAGAAAGACAAGCGCTTCTCATTTTTAAACATCATCTTGTTGATCCTTCTGGTAGGCTTTCCTCTTGGGAGGGTCACGACTGCTGTCAATGGAAAGGGGTTTCATGCAACAACATCACTGGTCATGTCGTGAAGATGAACCTCCGGAATCCACATCCACATCCATATCCCGATGATTATGGAACACCGGATGAGGTGATGACTTATGATGAAGGGTCTTGTTTGGGAGGTAAGCTAAATCATTCTGTGCTTAGCTTGAATCATTTAAATTACCTGGACCTAAGCAATAATAATTTCGAAGGTACTCGCATTCCTAAGTTCTTTGGTGAGCTTAAAAGTTTGCAATATCTCAATCTCTCCTTTGCGTCATTTGAGGGAGAAATTCCCCCTTCTCTTGGTGACCTATCAAGCCTGGGTTTTCTTGACCTCAATTCAAATTCCAACTTATTTTCCAGAAACTTGAATTGGCTTTCTCACCTTTCTGCTCTAAAATACCTTAATCTCATAGGCGTGGACCTTAGCACCACAGGAGTCAGTTGGACGTATGATATTTTCGTGCTTCCTTCATTACAGTCGCTAGATTTGTCTGATTGTGAGCTGGAAAGCCAATTGCCGGCCTCCTTAGGAATGTTAAAAAGTTTGCATAACCTTCACCTTGGTGGAAACCATTTGTGGGGCTCAATTCCAAATTCTATTGCAAACTTGTCATCCTTGAAAACATTGGACCTCTCTGATAATAACATGAACGGCTCCATTCCACAAAGTATGGGACAACTCTCTCATCTAATTTCCCTACGTTTGTATGGTAATTCATGAGAAGGCATTCTAACGGAAGCCCATTTCATAAATCTTACCAGATTACAACATTTTAGTGTAGAAGGCAGCAAAACCCCTCATTTTCAACGTGTCTTATGATCGGGTTCCTCATTTCAAGCTCCAAACAATCAAGATTAGTAACTGTTGGGTAAGTCCTGGTTTTGGGGTATGGCTTCAATCTCAAACTAAATTGATCGACGTCACTCTTTGTGGTAATGGAATCTCCGAAGATTCGATACTAGATGAATGGTTGTTAAAGGTATCTTCCCAACTCATCCGCCTAAACTTGTCTTACAATCAATTTCGTGGAAAACTTCCGTCCCATTTGAAATTTTCAAATTTAAAGATTATTGATTTGAGTCATAATCAATTAAAGGCCCCACTACCACTTTGGTGGTCCACTAATATCTCTTCCCTTGATCTTGAAAGCAATCTATTTTCTGGGCCAATTCCCTCAAATATTGATCAGCTGATGCCAAATTTGAAATATCTGTATCTTTCTGAGAACCATTTGAATGACACTATTCCTTCCTCTATTTGCAACATGCAAAACTTGATGATCCTGTCCCTAAGGAGCAATCGATTTTCAGGAGAATTCCCTCATGCATGGAGTGTGTGGAGCAATGTTGTGTATGTAGATGTTGGTCACAATAATCTCTCCGGTAATATTCCCACTTCATTGGGGGTATTAATGTTACTACTAATTTTAAAGCTCAACAACAACAATTTTGGCGGTGAAATTCCTGGTTCCTTAAAAAATTGTTCTAGTTTGATGAGTATTGATCTTGGAGACAACAAGTTATCTGGTAACATACCACTATGGATAGGAGGATCAAATGTATCCATGATGTATATGCTATGACTACGATCCAACTATTTTAGTGGACATATTCCCCAGCAACTGTGCAATATTCGGAACCTTCAGGTCATCGACCTTAGTAACAATAGCCTTTCAGGTACTATTCCCATGTGTTTAAATAATTTGATTACGCTGGTGGATGATAATTATGATGCACTTTTTCCTGTTTACAATGATCAAGCCACATTGACACTAAAGGGACGAGAACTTGTGTACAACACAACTCTAAAACTTGTAAAGAGCATTGATCTTTCATCAAATAATTTACAAGGTGAAATCCCTAAAGAAATAAGCAACCTCATTCTATTGGGAACCTTGAATTTATCCATGAATCAATTGACTGGAAAGATCCCCTCCAAGGTCGGAAACTTGCGTTGGCTCGAAACTCTTGATCTCTCACACAACCACCTCTCGGGACGGATTCCTCAAAGCTTGTCATCTTTAACCTCTTTGTCCCACTTGAACTTGTCTTACAACAACTTCTCCGGAAGAATTCCCTTGGGAAACCAACTTCAAACGCTCAATGATTTGTCCATTTATATGGCAAATCCATCGCTATGTGGCGTTCCTCTCTATACCAAGTGCCTTGGAGATGACACTTTCCCAACCAAGGATGCAAAAGACAAGAATGAAGATAGAAATGACAAGTTGTGGTTCTATGCCAGCGTGGTACTTGGCTTCATAGTAGGCTTTTGGAGCATTTGTGGCACGTTGATCTTAAAGGCATCGTGGATGTATGCCTATTTTCAATTCTTCAACAACATCAAAGATAAGGTAGTACTAGCAATTGTATTGAAAGTGGCTCATTTCCAAAGAATGTTTTCTGATGTTAGATAGTACCATGTATATGTGATTTTCTCCCATTCTGCTTTGCCTTTTTTGTACGTGCAACTTATGTATTGAATAAAAGAATTGTATCTTTCAATAAATGTTCCCAAAAACAATTATGTATTAACTTTGAATTAATAAACAATTATATATGTGACGGCTATCCATTCAATGTTGCACTTTCACAAAATAACACTTTGTTCATTAGGTAGATAAGCACTCGTGTATGTTCTCCTCTTTTAACCTTATAGAGAAATCAAATACAACCACTTGTACTGCATCAAACAATGGTTCTCTAGTATTTTGGAGCAATTCATTTGACGACATTCTTTCTTGGGGTCCGGTGGGAGCGTGTCCCTTTTACTATCTGATTACCACGCCTTTTGAGCTTGAATTGGTCCTGGCTTCCTTCGGGCTCTACAATGCAACACGTTAAGAGAAATACGTCTTTCAGCAAGAGTAGACCAATTTCATCACTTTGAGCAGCTTCATTTCAATTTTCCATACCGGGTCTAGCACGATCAAGAGCCTGAGAGAAATAAAATATGTAGATTTTACAGATTTGTCAATGCAACCGGTAAAACAGCAAAGAAATTATCTGCCGCACTCTAATAGACCAAAGTCAAAGGTTATATATTTCAGAATGCAAACTAAGCTCAGATTCAACACAGTTTGTCTCCACAATCCCAAATTTCAGGCCTCTACATTCCGTTTCGTTTCTTCGCATCATTTAGAGGCTATGAGTTTCCATTTGTGCTATTTCATTTCCGATGGGATCCATTGCAAACTAGGGATCAAACCTAAGTAATTAAAAGAATAGATGTACTGAGATATAAAATACTGATACAAAATACTCTCTCTTTGCTATCTCTTTGCTTGTGATACAAAATACTGATCAGTCAAGTTAACAAATCATGTGCATGTACTGAGATATATTAACGTTCCTTTTTCTCAAGGTAAAATCAATTTAAAAGTTTCAGAATGGCGGGGGGTTAATATAGAACCACTCAACATATTATCAAGAAACTGAAGAAATAGAGATAATAATGTAGCTTAAATAATTCTACTGGAAAGGTGAAATACTAACTCAATCCAAGATTCCAGCGGCGTCTATCCTTGTATGCATGAAAACCTCTGAACCCTGCGAAACAATATGCACAAAAAGATAATGAGATCAAACATATCAAATGAACAAATACATACATATTAATCAGTGAAGACACATAACGCTTCCAAGCTGCAATCACAGTCAGTAAGTTATAGACGGACATAACAAAAAAGTTGTGCAGGACAAGGACTAACAGCATGAAAAAGTTGGTCCAACATTACTTCTAAATGAAGTTAAAAAAAAACTGAACGACAGGCTGTAAACAAGAATAAATTAGACAAAGCAAAAACATATACGACAAAGAAAAAAAATCTTACTTCCTGAACATAAGATACTAACTTTATACAATTTCCAGATCATATCATATCCAGTCATCAATAGAAAGTAATATGACATTATTTGTTCGGGTGACGAGGACAAAAGATGGAAGTAACGAGTTTAGGTGAAAAAGGTCACACCTTAACATGGTAGCTAACGTAAGTATGAAAACTTGTTAAACTCCAAACTGTTCGATCCATATTTCTTGCCTTCCACGGGACGAGGGAAACTAACTGCAATTGTACACCGTACAATTTATTAAAGTGAAAAGTAAAAACAAACTGCCCATTTCCCTGACATTACCAAAAGTGGCAAATCCTGAGTTGGCAGACACTGCTTCAGTGAGAGCTTCTTCCTTTAGTTCTAAAGGAGGGGTAGAAGACCACAAACACGGATGGGCATTATAAAGTCTAGCCGTACGCCTTGCATCCACAAACTCCTAAATGGTAATACAACCATCACACTTAGCAATTAAAACACGTCAAAACAAGAGAAAATAGAGAATGACTAAATGAGAGTATTGCATTCACTAATCATGTTATGAATTTACTATAATTTCTACTAAATTTGAATATTTGATGGATCATACAGACGAAGTTAAGTCCGGTTCTATTTAAAAAAAAACTAAGACCCACCAGCCATGATCATTTTACAAATGGGCCCGGTCCATTTACCAATTCAAGCCAACCTCTAATCAAGACCATGAGCCCACTCACCACACTAGTTATATTGTGGCACGTGTTGAATTTGGTGTGAGTTGGTATTTAAATGTAAAATGTGAAATAATGATGTTAGAGAGGCTGTCTATTTAAATTATATTTTGCAAATCATGTGATGTGACGGTTGATGGTTGATGTTATTTTTTAATCATTAAATAAATAAAGAATTTAACTATCAACCATCAAATCACATGATTTACAAAATATAGTATGATCTCCCTAGCATTTTTAAATAGAAAAAAATAATCTGGCACCTAATAACTAGTTAACAAGACTTTTGTCCCTCAAACACTGATTGGCTTCAAATAAAATAAACTGTGATCTGTTTGGATTGAGAAATAGCTCTTTATACGTGTATTGGGAAATATCCATTTTTTGTTGTCTTTTACCACTTTTTGGATGGTTCATACTAAAGATAAGGTAATGCTAGCAATTTCAGTGAAAGTGACTTGTTTTCAAAAGAATTTTTTACTGGAAAAGAAAAATAGAAGTCGTTGTTGAACTCAAAGCAAATTTTAAGTAACTATGAAATTCATGTACCATGTGGTTTCATTTTATTTTATTTTTTCAATTTTTCTTCTTCACTGTATTGGAATTTACAAATGTAGTTGCACTGCGCGATTGAACAAACCGAGGAATTCTTCCTCTTTAGCTCTCGTCGCTGCAAACCAAAGTTACAATCGATTGTTTCTGTTCTTGTTCTTGTTCTTGTTTGCTTGTTTTGTTCTTGTCTGGAATTTGTTGTCTGGACTGTATGTTAGACGAATTATTTAATTTATTTTCTGCCTAACAAACACTGGTGACTCACTTTTCAAAGTCTCAGCTAAACACTAATTAGTGTGCCAAGACTTCCACCAAAGACTAATTAGTGTGCCAAGACTTCCACGGCTTATTAGTAAAAAACAAATAAAAGTCTTAACAGTCTAGTCCCCCACCCCACTCGCACGTTCCTTGCAATTTCATGGTGGGACTGGGACAGCATTTGTTATTTGATTTCTTTTTTTCTAGTCAGGTCGTGTTTCAATTACCCCCATAAATAAAAAACAGAAAAAAAACCAAATTGTGATAAAGCAGCAAGTAAACAGAGTAAATATTGTTGGTTTGGTAAAGAAAGTTATATATTCGTACGCAATAATACATGTAAGTATTGTAACCAATTATATATATGTATTTGAGTATTCCAACCCCAATAATACATCATGGAACGGCCAACGCAATTACAATTTGACCAGCCAAACATATATCGTTGGAGAATCGTATTTATGAGGAAGGTGTATATTTTTGGATAATTGTATTTAAGGGGAAGGGCGTTCATTGAATTTCTAGTTTTTAGACAGCATAAGTGTGGGTTTTTTTTTGTGTTTTTCCTTATTCGTTTTTGCTACGTGAATGCTAGAGTTTTGTCTCCCAAAATACATTTAGTTGTGGCATTATAAAGCCAGTTATTAGTATAGAAGTTTTGCTACCATAAATAAAATTGCGTTGTTTGCCAGTTTTACAAGCATCACACTTATCTTAAAATGAAAAGGTTAAAGTACATGATTAAGGTAACATTTCTTATTATTTAATTTCATAAACATGATTATAATTTGTTAACTCAAACTTGACAAAGTATTTTCAGTTTTTTTCAAGTAACTAGAGTAGAAGCATTGCTACGAGCACATTGTCAAAGTTAAAGGTACTTGGGTTAAACTTATGTTGCCCATAACTTTTAATTATACATATTAATAATTTCACAATATAAATACCTTCTCATAATAAAATTCTTGTCAAATGACTTTTATCTAAAAAAAAACTTATGTTTTTTTTCTTTTTCTTTTTTTGTGTTTTATCAAATTCCTTGCAACCTTTTATATTTGTGATTGTGCATTATAGTGCATTAGTGCTTGTAAATTGACTATGAAAATCTGAAGCATTAAGTGCAAATAAATGGGTGGCAAGCATGGCTTTGATGTCACAAGTAGATGCTTTGTTTACATATGTACATATTGTTCATATTTTTCTTTGCTTGATACAATAAAACGACCATGGTTAAAGAGACCATGATTTGGTAATGGCACCATCACATTACAATTAGACTTTATGTTTTTGTATGTATATACCGTTCATTTAATGTTTTGGATCAATGTATCAAAACATACCATCATTTGGTCATGATACCTTGAAAAAATGTGACGTACATTGTACAATTAAACATTAAAGTCATTTTCATTTGCACATTTATCAAATATATTTAAGAGATTGTGCATCGCTCGTAATAAATTAAATGACTTTCGCTTGCACGTATGCTTGTACATAAAGGCTAGTATTTTGTAAGTGAGAAATTACGTGAGGTTATAGTTGGTAAATATGTGTAGAGAAAGTGAAATGCTGAAATAAGAGGAAAAAGGCAGAGGAGAGAGATGCAAGTTCATTGAACGAGAAGCAAGCACACGGGAAAATGCATGCACAAAGACCAACTTAAAAAAAAACGATAGTATTACCCTAATCGACACTAAAATGTGGGGAAAATGTTTGAACTCAGTACAAATTGAGTTAAAAGGAACTGTTCAATCTACTAGAGCAAGACTAAATGAGACTTTATTCCTTAATTTCCAAACATAATAATTATTTTTTTATAACAAAGATTCTGTTGTGAGTAACTATTAGTGATATGCCATTTACCAAGACTTCAAGTCAATAAGCCATGATTAGTGCTAGTGATTAATGGTTAATAAGCCTTATTAAGTCCTTTCTCCTTCAGAAACCCACCAACCCACCAAAGAGGCAAACACTTTGATGCCGAAATTTTACATGGTCTTCTCTATTTTAATCCCGATTTGCTAATCTCGTCAAATTTGGTAGACTTGAACGTGGCAAAAATCCCTATTGTTAATCCCTATGCATTCTTTGTGGTTTAGTTTTTTTCTTTATGGTATTAATTTATGAATTGTTATTTGTATTCTAAAAATTTCATTTTGCACTTTTAACTTTTCATAATTAGAAAAAAATATACTTATGAAAAATGTAGAATGACAAGTGACAATTTACCACAGTGCTGATAACAATATCTTAGTTTAATTCAATAAAACTTGTGTTGCTTTAAAAGTTTCAATTAAGTTATGTATAATTTATCCATTCTAGTTATATGCTTTACTTAGAAAGAAGTTTTCTTCATCACATATTACATGCTTACTTTTACAGAGTATTTATCAATAATTCTTGATTCATACATCATTGCAGTTTCATATGACATTCTCTAAAGTTTTATTTTAAATTTTTGCCTTTTTAGCAAATTTTCATCATTTCCGTTAAAGCAACCAATATCGATATCGATATATTCATTGATATTTCTATAAATTTGCATATTGATATTTCCACCTAGAAATATATACCAAACATTATGTACACTAAAGTGTGAGGGAAAAATTGAACCCAGAATACAGTGAATTGAAAATAACTACTTTATTCAGTATGGCAATCCACCATTAGCAGGACAAAATTACACTTTATTCCTTAATTTTCAAGCATAATAATTATTTTTTTTCTAACAAAAATTCTGTTACGATTAACTATTAGTGATATGTCATTTACCAAGACTTTTGAGTCAATAAGTCATGATTAGTGCTAATGTAAAGTGGTTTATAAAGCCTTATTAACTCCTTTCTCTTTCAGAAACCCACCACCAACCCACCAAAGATTTTGATGCCAAAATTTACATGATTTTGTCTATATTATAATCCATAGTTGAGATTCGACGTTATTGCTTTTACTTGCTCATTGCTTCCTATATGTATTGATTTTTCTGCAACCAATTGGGAATTATACATTGACTTCTCCAATGGATACCTTGTGTGCGAAAAACTTGTTCAAACCCATCAATCAACTCAATATTTCTCACTGCTTTCTCATTCTCTTTTTGCCGTCTTCGTATCTACCCAGTGATATACTCTGCTTGGGTGATACCGGAATTCCGAACACTAGGACTGTGAAATCAATAATATGCATTGAGGAAGAACGACGAGCGCTTCTCAACTTTAAAAATGACCTTGTTGACCATTCTGGTAGGCTTTCTTCTTGGGTGGGTCACGATTGCTGTCAATGGGAAGGGATTTCATGCGACAACTGCACCGGTCATGTTGTGAAGATGGACCTCCAAAATCCATATCCATATCCGTATTTATATTTATATTTCTGTTTTTATGATGATACACGAGATGAGCCGGCGGATGAGCCGGCGGCTTATGATGAACAGTCTTGCTTGGGAGATAAATAATTCTTTGCTTAGTCTAAAACATTTAAGTTACCTGGACCTAAGCAACAACTTTTTTCATAGCAATCAAATTCCTACGTTCTTTGGGGAGCTTAAAAGCTTGCAGTATCTCAACCTTTCCTTTGCATCATTTGAGGGAGAGATTCCCCCTTCTTTTGGTAACCTGTCAAGCCTGAACATTCTTGACTTCGGGTGGAATTACAACTTATATCTTCCAGAAACTTGAATTGGCTTTCTCACCATTCTTCCCTGAAATATATTAATCTCAGAAACATGAACCTTAGAAGCACAGGAGTCAGTTGGGCATATGATATTAACATGATTCCTTCATTAGAGTCACTATATTTGTCTGGGTGTGATCTGGAAAGCCAATTGCCGGCCTCCTTAGGAATGTTAAAAAGTTTGCATAATCTCAATCTTAGGTACAATAATTTGTGGGGCTCAATTCCATTTTCCATTGGAAACTTGTCATCCTTGAAAACGTTGGACTTGTTTAGTAATAAAATGAAAGGCTCTATTCCAGTAAGTATAGGACAACTTACGAAGTTAGTTTCCCTCGATCTGTCTGAGAATTCATGGGACGACATTCTAACGGAAGCCCATTTCATAAATCTTACTAGATTACAACATTTTAGTGTAGGAGACCCAGAGCAACCCGTGTCCCTCATTTTCAACGTGGCTTATGATTGGGTTCCTCATTTCAAGCTCCACACAATTGAGATCATAAACTGTCATGTAAGTCTTGGTTTTTGGGTATCACTCCAATCTCAAACTGAATTGTCTTCTGTTAGTCTTCGTGGTAGTGGAATCTCAGATTCCATACCAGAGGAATGGTTGTCGAAGATATCTTCCCAGCTCATCCAACTAGACTTGTCTTACAACCAATTTCGTGGAAACTTTCCATCTCATTTGAAATTTCCCAAATTAAAACTTATTGATTTGAGTCATAATCAGTTGGAGAGCCCACTCCCACTTTGGTTGTCCACTAATGTCACGCACCTTATTCTTGAAAGCAATCTATTTTCCGGCCAATTTTCTCAAATATTGACCTAATAATGCCTAATTTGCAAGCATTGTCTCTTTCTGAGAATCATTTGAATGGCATTATTCCTCCATCTGTTTGCAACATGCAAAACTTGTGGATCTTGTCTCTAAGGAGCAATCAGTTTTCTGGAGAATTCCCTCATGCATGAAATGTGGGGAGCAATATGGTCTTTCTTGATGTTGGTCACAACAATCTATCTGGTAATATTCCCACTTCATTGGAGGTATTCAGTTCACTGATGATATTAAAGCTCAACAACAACAATTTTAGTGATGAAATTCCTGATACCTTGCAAAATTGTTCTTGGTTGAGGAGTATTGATCTCGGAGACAAAAAGTTATCTGGTAACATACCTCTATGGATAGGAGGATCAAAATTGTTGCTAAGGCTACGATTACGGTCCAACTATTTTAGTGGACAAATTTCCCAGCAACTGTGCAATCTTCAGTACCTTACTATCCTCGACCTTAGTCACAATAGCCTTTTAGGTACTATTCCCAAGTGTTTAAATAATTTGACTTCGCTGGTCAGTGATAATTATGGTGCATACATTATGGATTATAATGAGCAAGCCACATTGACACTAAAAGGAAACGATTTTGTGTACAAGAAGACTCTAGTTCTTGTCAAGAGCATTGATCTTTCATCAAATAATTTACAAGGTGAAATCCTTGAAGAAATAAGTAATCTCATTCTATTGGGCACCTTGAATTTGTCCATGAATCAATTGATTGGAAAGATCCCCTCCAAGATCGGAAACTTGCGTTCGCCTGAAACTCTTGATCTCTCACACAACCACCTCTCGGGACAAATTCCTCAAAGCTTGTCATCTTTAACATTTTTAAACCACTTGAACTTGTCTTACAACAACTTGTCCGGAAGAATTCCTTTGGGATACCAGCTTCAAACGCTCAATTTTTCATCAATTTATATGGAAAATCCATTGCTATGTGGCGTTCCTCTCTCAACTACGTGCCCTGAAGATGACAATCTCCTAGCTAAGGATTCAAAAGATAAGAATGAAGAAGGAAATGATGATAAGTTGTGGTTCTATGTCAGCGTGGTACTTGGCTTCATCGTAGGTTTTTGGGACGTTTGCGGCACATTGATCTTAAAGACATTGTGGAGGTATGCCTATTTTCAATTCTTATACAAGATCAATGATAAGTTAGCATTAGCAATTGCATTGAAAGTGGCTTGTTTCGGAATAATGTTTTCTGAAGTTTGATTGTACTATATATATATATGTGATGTTTTTCCCTTTCTGCTTTGTGTGTTTTGTCCTTGCAACTTATGTATTGAATAAAAAGAATTCTATGTTTCAATAAATGTTCCCAGAAAAATTTATGTATTAACCTGGAATTAACAAAATAACACTTTGTTGATAAAGTAGATAAAAGTGAATGTATATTCTTCTCTTTTACACTTGTAGAGAAACCAAATACAACCACTTGTACTGCATCAAACAATGGTTCTCTATTATCTTCGAGTAATTCATTGGAAGACATTCTTTCTTGGGGTCCGGTACACCAATTTCATCACTATGGTTTTTGAAAAAGCATTAAATTGATTACAAACCAGCCGTCTGAAGGATCTACTTTGAGCAGCGTTCTTTTCATTTTCCATACCGGGTTTAACACGATCAAGAGCCTGAGGGAAAAAAAATATGTCGATTTTACACATTTGTCAATGCAGCCGGGTAGAACAGCAGAGAACTTATCTGCCGCACTCAACAGAGTTTGTCTCCCCAGTTCAATCCTCTGGTTTCGGCTCCGTTTCTTCGTGTGCTATTTCATTTCAGATGGGATTCATTGTTACTAATTATATCATCGGCAATTGTCTGAATCTAGACGTTTTTCATCAAGGAAAAATCAATTTAAAACTTTCAGAATGGCGGGGGGTTAATATAGAACCACTCAAGATATTATCAAGCAACTGAAGAAATAGAGATAATGTAGCTTAAATTATACTGGAGCGGTAAAATACTACCTCAATCAAAGATTCCACGCGACCTCTCATCCTTGAATGCATGAAACCCCTATGAACACTGCAAAATAATATGCACAAAATTACCGTTTCAGATAATCTTCATGTGTCTGCAATAATCTTCCACGTGGAGACCATAAAAAGCACCCTTTTTCATGCTCGTCTTATCCATGCAAATCAATTGTCACAATGTGATCCTGATCACCATCATCCACCTGCTGCACCATTTCACCTTTATCCAATGCATGCATTGATTTTAAATGAAATTGATCCATAGTTGTATTGCCGCGGGAGTCGTACGAAACGTCCCAATCCCGTTTGAACTGTACTTCCAAGTTGGAAATATGATTTGCCTCATCACTTATCTTTAAACAATCAGCTGGATATAACTAACATTAGACTTAGATAATCTAATATATATTAAGAGACAATATTATGATTAAAACACAATATTATTCTTCAATAATAATTGAAAATCATCTCAATCATTTTGTCATCCAACGGTCTAAAACTCTACTCATCCAACGGCCTCGATTGCTCGGGCCGATGGTGTAATTTTGAGTCCAAACAATATCAAATAAAGAAATACATACATATTAATCAGTGAAGACATAATACGCTTCTAAGCTACGACGGACAGAAAAAAAAAAAGGGGGTATTTTACTTGTAGTTTGATGAAGTCAAAGCCCCGCCTTCGTAGCCGTTCATTTCAAATTCTCATTTTTATCACGTGACAAAAGTTAAACAAATCGAAGATAACATTATTTTTATCCAAGTTGAAGCACCATAAAACAAAGAGGTTAAAGACATCGCAAATGAGGCAAATTAAATCAATATTGTAATATTGTAATTGTAGTTTGATGTAGTTAATGTCCATTGATTTTCTTAAATTCATTTTATTAACGATTGAAAATTAAGAAAGGTTATGTGAAAAATAAAAAACGAGTATATAGATAACCCCACTTATTATCTATATCTATACAAAACCCTTCTTGTAGCACTGGCGCACCAATAACATTGTGCCACGTGTCAACCTTTTTTAAACGAAGCTATTTAAGTACCTCTTTAATCAATGTATCAAAAGAAAATTACCTCTTTCATCAATGTACCCACAAAAAAAAAAAAAAAAAAAAACAAAAACAAACCAACCTCTTTCATCATAGTGTTGAGAACCACTCACAGTCCAACCAAAATTTGACACTTGTAAAACTATGAAGTAATCAAAGCAGAAATCATATACCTAAACGGTCTTCAAATCGAATGAAATATTTTATGAATAAGATTTTAGACAATGAAGGCTTTCAAATTATCCTCGCTATACAATGAAGGCATCGTTTAGACTCCTATACAATGAATTATTTTTTACTGAGTGTCACTTCACGTTGTACTGTTAACGTGTTAGACTCCTATGCGTAAGTTCTATGGGAACGTATTTTAGAAGACCAAATTCCATCGAGCTTTAATGTTAGAATTCAGAAGGAATTATAGCAGAGCCAAAATCCATCATATGTTTTGAAAGAAAGTCATACAAAGTGATGAAACATACAATTCAAATGTTATAATGCCAAATCATTTTCTGAAAATCACGTCTAATTATAACAACGAAACCTAAGAGGCCTCCGCGGCAGGTTGAGTCACTCCACTCTTCACCAACAGCTTGCTCAGCGCATCTGGCGAGCACACCTGGTACTTCACTTTACCTGAAGGCAAGACAAAGACTTCCGCCAACTCAAGCTTATCAGATGTCAGACTAGTGCTGTCCATTGTCTTGCTGAGCACCTTCAGTGCAAGCTCAACTGCCTCTTCCCTTGTTATTTCATCCTTGTAGTCCTGCTTCAGCATTGACTGTGCTGCCTGGTTGTTTGCCCCAATGGCTGCAGCCTTCCAACCGCCATAGTTTCCACTTGGGTCGCTCATGTACAGCTGAAAACCGTAGTTTTTGTCCCAACCTGCAAACAGAAACGAAACACCAAATGGACGGAGCCCACCAAACTGCGTGTAGCCTTGTTTGGTATCACATAGAGACTGGACTAGTTGCTCAACAGGCATTGGCTCTTGGTAAGCATATGTGTAGCGCTGTGCTTGGACCCTGGCTGTGTTGATCAGGATGTTGGCATCAGACATTATCCCGGCCACGGCACATGCAACGTGGTCATCAATCTTGTACATCTTCTCTGTTGATGTCGAGGTCTGAAGAAGCTTGGAAGTCACCTTCTTTTCACCTACCAACACAACTCCATCTTTCGACAATATCCCAATTGCGGTCCCTGCATTTCCAATGGCCTCCATAGCATACTCAACTTGGTAGAGACGACCTTCAGGAGAGAAGATCGTCGTGCGGCTGTCATACCTTCTAGACATTTGATATCACACTGGAAGAATTACAATGAAATTGAATAAATACCAGCCCATAAGAAGTATCAATGACAATTATCAAAGTTTTTTACAAGACCGTGGAATTAAACGAGTCAGGAATGCATCAAATAAACAAGTCATCTCGTCTATAGAAACAATAGAAATACGTAGTAGAACAAAGAAATCATTGTTAACCATAAAAGAAATTGTATTAGAAGAAAGGAATAACACTAATTGAAGTGGCTCTTCAAGTTAACCGTAAAGTGGAAAGGAAGAAAAGAATAGTTCTTGTAGGTTCCAGTTAATAAAGTTAAATTATTAAAACAGAATATACATCAGTAACATCGCTGAGTTCCAAACTGGACTTGAAGGGGTAAACTTTCCACAAAGTTGTCGGATTTAGAAATAATGCATAAAAGACTGAAATTCTCAGCAAGTTTTTGTAGCTGCGTTTTCAATCTAGCTGCAAAAAGTTCCTGTTCACGTTATGCTGCTTCAAATCCAGTTGTTCCCAATAACTGAATATCAAGGTTCCAAACAAAATTGCATACATATATACTACTGAATTTTTGGTGAAAGCTTTCTCCTCACTAATGGCCTTAGAATATATCAATAAAATTTCAATATGTGGCAAGATTTCCACCCCTTTTTCTGTTTTCATGGATTGGGAATACAGAATACATTGGTACGTGTCTGCAGATATACCAACCTCCTAACAAACAAATATAAATAAAACTTCTTGTATCGTCCACTTTGATGTTATTATCTACCGCAATCACTAATACATGCAGTACGAAAGTTACTATCTACTCCCTTAAGAGAATTGCTCAACTACAGGGCCAACTGTTCATGTATTTGCCAGAGGCAAACAAGTCTTACAGCAGTAGAAAAACCACACCAATTTCCACATCAATAAAGATATTATAACGTAACCCTTCAAAGAAAGAGGTTGAATTTTATATAGCATGAATACACATCTCGACACAATGGACAAGACTACTAGGTCAATAACAAGCAGAATTTAAGCGTAGACTACTTCTGAGTATTGCTTGAAAAGGAAAAGAACGAAACTAGACCCAAAACCAATAAACCTGATACTAGCTTAACTTACGAGAAGATTCTACTTTAAACCTGAAAACTATATAAATTGATCTCAGTATCCAGGCTAAAGCCCTACAGCTTAACTACAACCATAGCTTATTTCCAGTCTTTTCTCACTCCAAGTTCCTACCAAAACTATCAGGAATCGATAAAAAATACTACAAGTCCTATAGCATTAGAAAACTCGTACTAATTTCCACATCCAATGAAGATACTGTAACTTAACCATTCAAGGAAACAAATTGAATTTTATTTAGCACCATCGACGAATCAGCAAAGCCGACAAGTCTACTAGGTCAAGAACAAGCAAAGTTTAAGCATTGACTACTTCAAAGTCGAACTGAAGGCATTGGAATTAGAATCACAACCAATAAACCCGATATTCGCTAAACATACAAGAAGATTCTACTTCAAAACAAAAAAGATGAAAAATTGATCTCACTAACAAGGCTAAAGTGACGAAATTCTCAGGAAAGATCAAAATGCTATCAAAATATGACCTAGAAAAATCAGAACAGAAAACAAAAAGATTCATCTTTTACCTTATTCGACTTCTAAAACCGCTGAAGAAAAGAACCCAGAAAAAAACTGTCACTAATTCCTCCTAAACGGCCAGTAATTGGACTGATTGAAAACAAACAAACGGTACCCAGCTGGGGTTTTCCTCTCTCTCTAGAACCCCAAAAATTTAAGCACGAATCTACCATGAAAAGTAATGTGTATGTAAATTCACGACACAAAATTCAAGTAATTTACACAAAGAGAAGAGAAGCGGACCTGATTGGGTAGATCTTGAACAGTAGAGAATCGGAGATAGCCGAGTAGCAGCAGGGGTGTTCGTATCTCTCTCTCTTTTTGTCTTGCGCAAAAGGTTAGTGCTCATCAGTCAATATGGGCCGTTACTTTAAAACACGACTTGGATCAGCCCAAATTTATACCCGAACCTTCGGTTTTCGACCCGTTATGTTTTATTTAAGAGCCCCTTTTCTTAATCACCTAGATTTTTCTTTTCCATTGCCGGTCGAACTATTTTCATATAACGAGATATTTGTGGGTGAAGAATAAATTGATATCGAATTCTCTAGACATAAAAATTTGAGATTTTTTTCTTACAAGTGTAAAGAAATACCGTGAAATTATAAGTAATTTGACCAACTGTCAAATTCCGATTGCCAACTTTTAGCCCTTTATTGACATAAATACCCCTAAAACAAAAAACTTAACTCGTGCAATAAATTATGAAGAAATTTGATAAGGGATAGAATTGTCAAAATAAAAAACAAAGTGATAATATAATAAATATACAGAATAAAATAATAAACACACAAAAAAAAAAAATATATATATATATATATATATATATATATATATATTTACGGATGAGTTCCACGACACCTCTCTCGAGTCTCTCCTCCTCCCGCTCTTCCTTTACATTTGTCATTTGCACGTTACAGTTGCCACTTGCCAGTTTGACTGCAATCCTCCATCTTCTTCCATATGCTCACCAGTCTCCAACGGCAAGGCTTCAGAGGTTTCTTTACATCCATTCCTTCCTAGCAATATGCAATTTTATTCAATTTCTATAAATGTAATAAACAAATGGGAATGTTGAATTTCATTTCCTTTTTCATTTTTGGATTGCGGGTGTTTGTTGACAGGGAACTTCGTAGGATAATGAACGTGATTGTGTGAAAGGTACTTTCCTTTGATTTTTTTTTTTTTTAATGAGAAAACCCGAAGCATAATTTTTTTCCTTCAGTTTCTACTCTTTTTCTTCATATTTTTTTTTTTTTCATACAGTTTTTGAAAGAGATCCTTGTAGCATTTGTAAACTCGGACTTGAAGAGATCCTATAAGAAAGTGTTAAGCCTCTTGGTTTTTTTCTCTCTCTATGGTATAACCCCCTTAATTACTTGAATTTGTGATCTAATTTTACCCACTGAAGTTGTTGTCAAGTAATACTTGGGATGCAAGTAAGGTTACTTGAA
The DNA here is from genome assembly GCA_024362995.1 of Heteromeles arbutifolia. NCBI lineage: Eukaryota > Viridiplantae > Streptophyta > Magnoliopsida > Rosales > Rosaceae > Heteromeles > Heteromeles arbutifolia. The sequence continues at coordinate 8,381,647 of JANCRC010000002.1, read as the reverse complement.
TTACAAGAATCCGAATCCAAATACAACTAGGACAAGTAAATATATCCCAACTCGGAAGAAAATCATGAACGGATTCTTCCTCTCCAACAAATTTGATTGTGTTAAACTATTTTTTTCAAGTTTGTATTAGTATTGCGGTCTACTAGTATTCTTCTTCACTTGTAAGTGGGAGATCTTAGGTTCGATTCTCGTCAAAGAGGAATTTGAACCACATTATTATGGCAAGCCAGTGTGAGGCGGCCTAGCTCACTCCAGCATAAAAAATATCGTTTCTTCTTCAAAAAAAAAAAGAATAACAGTTTGTGTTAGTTCTACTAAATTGATCAACTATATAAGTTCGAGCTCAAAATTGAATAAAATTTTGGAACTAGATTTGGCAAGGGTGTGGCAGCCCATGCTACACCGCAACACTTGAAAACCCCAATAGCAAACTATTGTAGTAGACCGTCCTCCTAAAGAAATTAATATAAAATCGTGTGAATTGTTAGTTTACGCATCAAATATTTTACTAATATTTGCTTAACCTTTGTGGAGTGGGATGTGGGACAAAGTAATACTACCTTCTTGCCCTGCGTTTTGTTTGATCGACTTTGTGAAATAAGTACATCTTGCGCCTTATGAATTGGCCTTGTACCATTACTAAAATCATTACATGCATGGTTGTATATCGGAATGATTTTTACCAAACTAGGGAAGATTGAATGGAGCATTGGCTAGATTTGAATAATAGATAATGAGGTGAATGATTTTATGCTCTCATTGTGATGATTTTATGCTCTCATTGTCAACAATATAAGATATATATACAAATACAACATTCAATCACACCTACTTCTAAGGTTAAGAATCCGTGATCCACCTTTGGTGGGATTTGACCTAAACTAAACAGTGAGATTTGATCTAGACTAAACTAGGAAAGTAAATATTACAAATATATTACTTGACAAAAAAAATATTACAAATATATTACAAAAGATAATTCTTAACACTCCCCTCAAGTTGGAGAGTGAATATCATGAAGTCCCAACTTGTCGCGTAGTGTCACAACTTGATCTTTCCCCAAGGCTTTTGTAAGCTGGAAGCGTGTTGGTATATATGAAGTACTAATCATTCCAGCTTGCAGTTTTTCTCGAACTATGTGACAATCTATTTCAATCATTGTTCTAAAAATCCTCGTCTAGGCACGGCTAGGTGGTTAGCCACCGCCCAGATTAGTCTCATGTGTTTGAAAATTAAGTAAGTGCACCTAGACCTGTTTGGGCATCCACCTAGCCCGCCCAGGCGCCCATCTAAATCTGCCTAGGTCGCAACTCTCACTTAGACAGAAAATCGATAACTTTCATTCTGTATTTTATTTTTTTTCAATAAAATGAAGATACTTGTTGAATACTTTTTTTTTTTAGAATACTTGTTGAATACTTGGATTAACACTAATTATATGCTTGTTTCACATGTTTTCAATATGTTATATTACGTAAGTCTTTATAATCTACATGTCATTTTATTTTGCAATTTATGTATACAATTATGTGTTTTTTAAAGTATAAATAGACACTTATTTATAAAATATAATAAATTTACTTAAATCTGTCTAGGCCGCTGCCTCGACTCCGCCTAGCCACTTAGGCATTAGGCCCCATCCCGACTAGCGCCTAATGTCTTTTAGAACCTTGATTTTAATGTGTTTCGTACGCTAATGGAAAACAAGATTTGCTGCAATATGCAAAGTTGGGTGATTATCACAGAACAATGATGTAGGAGCTCTTTGTGGGACTTTTAAATCCTATAATATATAGTGCAGCCAAGTGAGCTCCAAACATGTGTTAGCCATATATAGCTCGATATTTGGCTTTTGCTAATAGTCTAGAAATAATGGTTTGTTTCTTAGACTTCCATGAGATGGGATAGTTTTCAAGAAGTAAACAACATCCAGTAACTGACCTTCTAGTGGTACGACAACCTCCCCAATCTGAATCACAAAAGAGTTTGGCACAAGGTATCCAACAAAGATGAAGCGTTTGTCAAGAGGATCAAATTTGTCATTAGGATGAACAACAATTGCATAACATAAACAACCAAATACTTTCAAGTGATCAGAGGATGGTGTCGATGGTGAGCGGTTGTATAACATCTCAAAGGTGACTTGGTGGATAAGAGTGGTGATGGTTGGTGATTAATGAGGTAGACATCGGTTAAGACACATTCTCCCTAGAAAGAAATGAGTAAGTGGGATTGGAACAATAAGGCTCGTGCTACATGAGAATGTGCCGATGTTTGCGTTCGGCAACTCCGTTTTGTTGTGGAGTGTAAACGGATGTGCGTTGATATTCAATTCCATTAGTTTGAAGAAAAAAAAAAAACTCTCATGAAAAAAAATCTAGACCCATTGTCGACCCTGATGGCTTTAATTTTGGCAAGAAATTGAGTATGAGCAAAAACAACAAAATATTATAAAAGATGTTGAGTTTTAGATTTATGTTGCATAAAAATTACCCATGTGCATCTTGTAAATTCATCTACAATTGTAAGAAAGAAAAGTGTCCTTGAATGTGTGGGAACTTTGTGTGGACCCCAAATATCACAGTGTAACAAATCGAATGGAGCATGTGTTGATAATGATATAGAACTTAAAGGAAATGGAAGTCTTGTTTGTTTTTCCATGGGTCAAATATTGCAATTATTATCAAAAGTAATTTTTTTGAAGATAGTAATGGAGTCACTAATTTGAGACGAGAAGGCGATAGGTAACCAAGTTGCATATGCCACAAACTGGAGGGCTACAAAACTTGATTTGAGACATGTGTCCTTTGTAACGGAGACAAGTAATAGAGACAACTACGTTGTTTACCCAAACCAATCATCTTCCCCATGGTCAAGTCCTGCAATACACATAAAGTGGGAAACAAAAGAACACAACAGTTTAAAGAATTAGTAAATTTACTGGCAGACATGAGATTTAAGCGGAAAGAAGGAATACATAAGACTTTGTCTAAGGTGATATCTGAGGTGAAAGGTACAGTGCCAGTGGAAGTAATTGGGATTGTAGATCCTGTGATCCTGTGGGTAAATTAATAATGGCTATTGAGCAAGATTCTTTCTTAGTGAAAAGTGTGGAATAAGACGTGATGTGGTCAATAGCTTCACTATCCAAAATCCAGGGTTCAATGAAAGGCATAATTAATTGAGACATAGTTTTCAAAAAAAAAAAAAATTAATTGAGACATTTGCAAAAAATGCAATACCTGAAGCATTTGCATAAGAATTGTTATTACTAAAGACACAATTTGTATATTACTTTCTCTCCCTAAGAATCATTCTCTCAGACTGAGAGAGCTTCTCATCTTTTGTGTGAGTGACTGGAGATCCTGATTTTGATTAGCCATCGGCCCTAGCAAGGCCTAGGTCGGTGGCAGTGCCTTCTTTTTCTTTCTTCTCTGTTTTCTTTTTATCCATTTTCCTCTGCTTCTGCCTGTTTTCGACCGCTCTTTCTCCTTCCTCTTGCATCGGATCTAACGGCACCTTGGCCTCCGTCGAAAATTTCTCAATTCATACCATCTTTTTTCTCTTCCTCTGTTGCCTTCCAACATCCATGATCCTTTTTCACCCCATCTTCTACCTATCCCCTTGAATTTTGGCATCTCTCTATTCCACTATTTCTTAGATCTGCAACAGTGTTTCCTAACCGCGTTTCGCAGCTCTTCTGGAATGTATGTAGAGCATCTGCTCGGGTGGTCACACCACCACCTTCCATCTGTGTGCCTTTGTTGGCACGATTACTTGTGGGATGTTTCTCCCATGAGTTTCATTTACATAATGGCTGCGAATTTGGATCTTGTGGGATGATGGATGAGGGTGGAATCTTCTTGATTTCCGATTTGGAGGCTTCGTTTGTTTGGATGCCGGTGAATGCAAAAGGCGATCGTGGTTTGTGGTCGGCGGTGTTCACGGTGGCTGTGTTCTTAATGTTCTTGTTTTTTTGTCGAGTAAATTGTAGCAAAGGTCCCTCAACTTTAATCAAATTGGAGCAATGGTCCCTCAACTAAAAATCTATTACCATTGGTCCCTCAACTTATCAAAATGTGTAGCTATAGTCATTTTCATCAATTTCGCCAAAATTTTGTCAAAATAAGTTATGTTGGAATAACCATTTATATAATTAGGGTCCCTCAACTCATCAAAGTGTGTAATTATGGTCATTTTTGTCAACTACATCAAAAATTTTGTCAAAACGAGTTATGTTGAAGGGACCATTGCTACAATTGGGTTAAAGTTAAGAGACCATTTCTCCAGTTGAATTAAAGTTGAGGGACCAATGGTAATGGATATTTAGTTGAGAGACCATAGCTACACGTTTTGATGAATTGAGGGACCAATGGTAATGGATTTTTAGTTGAGGGACCATTGCTCCAATTGAGTTAAAGTTAAGGGACCATAGCTACAATTTACTCTTTTTTTGTCTGTTTTTTGCTTAATCATTGGATTGGGCCTTTTGTTTTGCGATTCATTTTGTAGTTATGGGCTTTATCCGTAATTAAATTTCTGTTTGTAAATGTGTTGCTATGTTGGTAATGAAAATTTACCTTTGGTCCAAAAAAAAAAAAAAAAAAACGATTTGTATTTATTACAGATATGCCATGAACAAGTTGTTGAAGCTCCTTTGTAGAAAGCCCATTTAATGGGTTCAGTTGAGAAGATTGTGAATTGGAGAACTGGGACGGCGCATGAAAGCTTTGGACTGCTGGCCCCAATTGGAGGTCTGGGCTGGACACGCAGAAACATTTGCTGCGTTGGTAGCATGTAAGAAGAAGGCAGGTGCCTTGTGGTCCTCGCTGGCAGCATGCGTTGGCTGCATTCGTCGGCAGCATGTGCTGGAAGCATGCTTTGGCTTCATGCTACGATGATGATCTGATGGTGATGATAACGATGATGCACCTGATGGTCAGCCAGTAAAAGTCTGATCACTGACGGCTTAGCTTAGTCAACTATGCATTTGACGTGGTGGAAAATTTTTGAGAATTGGATTTCGTCTTTTCTCTGGTATTGTTTGATTTGACATGGTGTTTGAAAATTGAATTTGTGTTTTTTGGCAAGGGAAAATTTTTGAGAATTGGATTTTGTGCTTAATGGGAATAGAGAAGTCAGGCACTAGGATGGTGATATGATACCATCATAAGAAACCAAATTTAGGAAGATTGAATGGAGAATTTGTTAAGAGTTTGAATAAGGAGCGTGCTATTCACACACATCTCTTTTTATTTTTCACACACTCTTTTAATTTCGGTCGTTGGATCAGATGAATTGAAGAAGATCAAATGACAGAAATTAATAAGAGGTGTGTGAGAAGTAAAAATTGGTGTGGATAGCACACCACTTTGAATAATAGGTAATTGGATGAATGATTTTCCGATTGCTCTCATTGTCAACAATACACGATATAGATACAAATACAACATTCAATCACACCTATTTCTAAGGCTAGGATTCCGTGATCCTCTTTTGGTGAGATTTGATCTAAGACTAACGGGGGTGTAGTCAAATTAGGATTTGATAAGATTTCACAAGATTTTAATAGACTTTAAAATCAGAGTGTAGTCAATCAAGATTTTGAAAGAAGATTTTAAAAGACTTTGAAATCATAGTGTAGTCAAATTAGGATTTGAGAAGATTTTAAAAATATATCCAAATCTAAGGAAAACTAATTAAAAGGGCTTGAAAATTTTGAGTTTTAACGATAAGGACAAAATAAAGAGTAAAGTGAATAGTACCATGATTGACTTTTTAGTGTAAAAATGTGGTTTTTCGTTAAAGTGAATAGTACCAGGAGCTTTTCGTTAAAGTTCCCTAAAATCTATGGGTAGTCAATTTAGATTTTGATAGGGAATTTTAAAGTGATTATAAATCTAGGTGTATTAAAAAAATCAAGGATTTGGCAGTATTTCATTAAGTTGTGGATTTTGTTGGATTTGTGAGCACAAATATACATAACCAGGAGAAAAAAGAATCCCACCTCAACCCCTAGGATTTCCAATCTAGCTTATTCACATTTTATCACTCCGTTCTTTCCTCTCTTACACCTCTCCCAAACCCTAGCGGGTCATAACAGAATTTCACGAAACTCTTGCCATCCATAGATTTGATTTTTATGACTTGGGTTCTGGGAATAGGATGAAGATGTGTGTTGGTGGGTGGTGGGTATTTGAAAAAAGAGCAGCGGGGTTTGTTTAGTTGTGGTGAATTGGGTCATCCAGGTGTTTGATAAAAAGCGCAAGAGGGTTTTTGGTTATTTTGGAGTGGGAGAGTGGGACAGAAGAAGCTGAAGCGTGGATGAGGAAGGAGTGACAAGGAGAAGGCGGCCTTGAAAGACCATGGGGCCTGTGTTGGAGATGATGATAATTAACTTCTTTCTAAAATATCTCAAAGAAATTCAATTTATGTTGATTTGGTTTGTTTGTATTGGTTTGATGATGCTTAGAAATCTTATGAAATCCATAATCAAAATCTACACAAATCCATTGAAATCTATAATGAAAATTCATATAAATTTGTCAAAATCCATTTAGAATTGGAAAGTCTATTAAAATCATTTGAAATCTATCCCTTAATAAAGTCTATTAAAATCTTATGAAATCCAAATTGATCACCCTCCTAAATGGTGGGATTTGATCTAGGACTAAATCAGAAAAGTAAATATTACAAATATATTACAAAGATAATTCTTAGCATAATTAGATCAAGTGATCAACTGGCTGAGAGCACACCTAGTGAATTTGTTGACAGTGCTGCTACTTTTGAGCATTCGTCGCAGTATATTGGTGAGCCACCTATTCCAATTCCAATTCCCATTTCAACTAATAGGTTGTTACCTTACTTGGTTCAGGTGCCCAATCGAATCCAAGCTGGTGGGAGAGTTTGCATTGACTTTAGGAAACTCAACGCCACAATCAGGAAGGATCACTATCCCCTTCCGTTCATAGAGCCCATGCATGGAAGTTTTAAAGGAGCATGTTGTGGAGGATGTACCCCTCCATGCCATTGGCTCTAGTGAAGCTTAAATGGAGGTATTGTCCGGCTGGAAGACGTTAAAGCAAGCGCTTCTTGGGAGACAACCAATGCGTTCAAATAAAGAAGACCTAGGAATCTCCGGCTCCAAAACTAGATTTGCGTTCCTTAACCCTATTCTTTATTGCTTTTACTTTGCCATGCTTGTCTTGTTTGCTAGTTGTCTTTTGTTGTCTTTCTTGTTTAAGTTTATTTTTGAAACATTGAGGACAATGTTTGGTTTAAGTGTGGGAGGGGGTAAACAGATTGCTTTTCATGATTTTTCTTTGAATTTCACCACCTATCACTTCTAATGTTGTTACTCACTGCTTTTAAAGTGTTTTCGTGTCATAAAACAAAAAGAAAAAAAAATTTCAAAAAAAAGTTTGAAAAAAATACCAAAAAGAGTCGTTTTTGTTGTTTGTTTGTGTCTTAGGGTACCTTCCAACACAATGATGAGAATTTGGTTTTTAATTGCATGACTGTTAAAGAAAATTACAAACATGGATGGAAGTTTGATATGCTCTTTGGTGTATGCTTAGTTGCAGTTGTCATTTACGAATTCACATGTAATCACAAAAAGAAAAAAAATCAGTTTTTGTAACATGCTTGAAGGATGAAACTCAAACTAACGCTACAACCTTGAGAGATTTGAGCCTATACTTTATTTGGAGAGTTAGTAATCTGTGGTGTTTTTGTTTTCTAAAGTCGTTGCATGATCTCATCTCATTATTTCTTTGCTTGGTTGTTACTTAGAATGCGTTTTCATCACTATAGATCCAAATACTATAACTCATGCCTATTTCATTCAAAGCATGAAATTGAGTGCATAACATATAACAAGGTGAAGTTGTTTAGTTAAACCAGAGCCAAAAAGCCTTACCCTTTGCATATGTATTGTAGGTTTAACCCCGTTGAGCCTTAGTTAGCCTATTTTCTTTGTTAGCCCACATTATCCTTACCTAGCCTAGTATATGACTATCCATACCCTTGTTCTTAAAGGATAGTGAAGCATGACTTAGAGGGAATTCCTTTTGATCGACATTACAAAAAAACAAGTGTGGGGGAAGGTTTTTCGTTGGAAATCTATGAGGTTGTACGTTTTGTGTGCCAAAGAGAAAGGGCACGAAAGAAAAAAAAAAAGTGTGCAGAAAAAGAAGAAAAATAATTCAAAATAAGTGAGAATGAGCTCGCAAGTATTGGTTGTTGAAGAAAGGGTCCAAAAGTTGAATTTGACCCTAAAGTGTTGTGTGAATCTCCCATGGGTGTTTAAAGTTGGTTTCTGCAATCAAAAGTTGAATTCTAAGTGTTGATTTCATTGCTTTGCTTACTATTACTTTAAGAAACTTTGTTTATCCTTAACCTTTCTTTGTTAGCCAATACCTTATCCCCATTAACCTTTCTTTGTTAGCCAATACCTTAGCCTCATTACAACCCTTAGACTTCTATCTTGATTGTTATGTGTTTCAATATGTGGAGTTTGAAATTGGTACAAGCGTATGATATCCCTGGTTCTCGCGTCTAAGTAGTGACATTCCGTTCATGAGATCATACATATACATGTATTTATTTATAATTCTAGAAAGTGCCTTTTTTGTTATAACACATGTGAGTGCTAGTCTACATGTTTATATCAATCTTCTCACATATACCTAGTGTAGGGAGTGTAGTCAGAAAATCTGTGTGAAAATAGAGAGAGTATATCAGGTGAGGAATTGAGGGATTCTCTAAGGCATGTTACTACATTCAAGATGTTGTTTTAAATGATTAAATGCGAGCTAGTGAGTGGTTACTGCAATTAAGCATGAGCTCGAGGGTAAGGATAACTAAAATATGTGGGAGTAGTGATTTTTAACATGTCATGTTTCATTTGAAATCCCTGAGGCAAACGTTGGAAGGTTTATGTTATGTTTTGTTTGTTTTGTTTTGCTCGAGAGATTTGAGCCTATACTTTATTTGGAGAGTTAGTAATCTGTGGTGTTTTTGTTTTCTAAAGTCGTTGCATGATCTCATCTCATTATTTCTTTGCTTGGTTGTTACTTAGAATGCGTTTTCATCACTATAGATCCAAATACTATAACTCATGCCTATTTCATTCAAAGCATGAAATTGAGTGCATAACATATAACAAGGTGAAGTTGTTTAGTTAAACCAGAGCCAAAAAGCCTTACCCTTTGCATATGTATTGTAGGTTTAACCCCGTTGAGCCTTAGTTAGCCTATTTTCTTTGTTAGCCCACATTATCCTTACCTAGCCTAGTATATGACTATCCATACCCTTGTTCTTAAAGGATAGTGAAGCATGACTTAGAGGGAATTCCTTTTGATCGACATTACAAAAAAACAAGTGTGGGGGAAGGTTTTTCGTTGGAAATCTATGAGGTTGTACGTTTTGTGTGCCAAAGAGAAAGGGCACGAAAGAAAAAAAAAAAGTGTGCAGAAAAAGAAGAAAAATAATTCAAAATAAGTGAGAATGAGCTCGCAAGTATTGGTTGTTGAAGAAAGGGTCCAAAAGTTGAATTTGACCCTAAAGTGTTGTGTGAATCTCCCATGGGTGTTTAAAGTTGGTTTCTGCAATCAAAAGTTGAATTCTAAGTGTTGATTTCATTGCTTTGCTTACTATTACTTTAAGAAACTTTGTTTATCCTTAACCTTTCTTTGTTAGCCAATACCTTATCCCCATTAACCTTTCTTTGTTAGCCAATACCTTAGCCTCATTACAACCCTTAGACTTCTATCTTGATTGTTATGTGTTTCAATATGTGGAGTTTGAAATTGGTACAAGCGTATGATATCCCTGGTTCTCGCGTCTAAGTAGTGACATTCCGTTCATGAGATCATACATATACATGTATTTATTTATAATTCCAGAAAGTGCCTTTTTTGTTATAACACATGTGAGTGCTAGTCTACATGTTTATATCAATCTTCTCACATATACCTAGTGTAGGGAGTGTAGTCAGAAAATCTGTGTGAAAATAGAGAGAGTATATCAGGTGAGGAATTGAGGGATTCTCTAAGGCATGTTACTACATTCAAGATGTTGTTTTAAATGATTAAATGCGAGCTAGTGAGTGGTTACTGCAATTAAGCATGAGCTCGAGGGTAAGGATAACTAAAATATGTGGGAGTAGTGATTTTTAACATGTCATGTTTCATTTGAAATCCCTGAGGCAAACGTTGGAAGGTTTATGTTATGTTTTGTTTGTTTTGTTTTGCTCGAGGACTAGCAAAAGCTAAGTGTGGGAGAATTTGATAGGAGCATATTTATGCGACTTAGTTAGCTTGATTCCTTGCATTTAGTAAGTTAGTTTCTATTTATTAGGGTGTTTTAAGCCATTTTTGTGTGTTTGTAGGTCCAAATGGAAAAAGTGGCAAGAAAAGGCAATTTGGAGCATTTTAGAGCAGTTTTGGGCTTGGAATGGATATCATATGCATGGAGCGAAGTGGATGGACGTTTTTGAAGTTCAAAAGAGGCTAGGAATGTGCTAAAGAAATGGAGAAACTAATTCAAGACATAGAAGATAAAGAATCAGCTAAAAGGAAGGAACATTATCCAAAACCTTATCTTATCTTACCTTATCCTAATCCTATTCTACCTAAAGTCCAGCTGCAAAGGGGAATTATTTTCAGATTAGGACACTTAAAAACTTGGTTCTAGAAGCCGCACCATTTTCCTAAAAAGGTGCCGCTTGGGCCTTATCCTTTCTTCTTGGAACTTGCCGAGCATTCTAGTCCTTATCTTCCCTGGTTTCTGCCTTATAATTAGCCTTTTCCTTGTGGGATTAGAGTATCAAATCCTTCTCCAAAACTACTTTTGTGCCGTGCTTTCAGCCTATAAATACAATCGAAGGTGCCGCATAAAAATAACACACCACACACGCAAGAGCCTAAAATCAGAAAAAACACACTTGTGCCTCAGCTTTGCAAGGAAAGAGAACAAGAAGCTTGGAGCCGTGCTTGCCATTCAAGACCTCTGGATTGTTGGAGCGTTTCCAGGTGTATTCTATCTTTTGTTTTCAATGTTTAATTTTAATTGTCTTTGTTTAATTGCAAACATGAGTAGCTAATTTCGTTTTAGCTAGAGGTGAATTCAAAGCCATGAACATATGTGTGATATGAATTGATTACATCCAGCTATTGTTTCATAAATCGTGAATGCAATTTACTTATCTGTTTGATTGATAACTTATTCTTGTATGTTGATTAAGGAGGCCTACTTAGTTTGCATGCATGAATTTGGTGCTAAAATATAAGAGAGTTTCACCTAATAGTTATGAACTTATATTTACAAGTAGTGGAGGTTGCTAGTCACAATTGCGTTAAGTAAATTCCTGGTAGGAGTATCATGTAGTTCATAGTTACGAATGCCATGTCAATGCTTATGATTTTCATAGAACTTAATGATCTTTGATATGTATCTCTATTATGCAGTTCATGTAGGGAACTTGATAAGAATAATTTGGTTGCGTCACTGAGTCCAATTACATGAATTTAGAAAAATCTGATGGTTAATTTGTGCAGTTCACGGTTAACTTGGGGCATTGTCATTCATGGTTTATAGGAATAATAACTGGAAATCGATTTGTATTGCATATGTGTCATGTGTGGAGAATGACCCTCTAGCTAGCCTTTCACCTCCTTAATTTACCCAATATCGTACCCTTTAGTTTGTTTCTACAAGTTTGTTTGTTTAAGTCTTAAATTTGTCAAAACCACCCCCCCCCCATTTAGTATTCTGAGTCTTTTTAGTGTAATTTTCGTCCAAACTTCCCTTTAGTTCTTGTTTCAAGTCAATTTAACTTAATTTGTGTGTTTTGAGTCAATTTAGCTTATTTTGAGTAGTTTAAGCCCCAGTTTGGGGTTGAGGTGATTTTAAAAGAAGCTGCTATGAAAAAAAGCTGGGACAGTTTTTGGTGTTTGGTAAACATTCAGCTTCAGCTTTTTTTCACAGTTTTGGGTGAAAAAAAGCCAAAAACAAGAAGCTGCAAAACCCAGCTTTGAAAAACCGGCTTTTTTTCACATCTGTTTTACATAAAAGTTTACCAAACACTATAATACTGCTTTTTTTCTTTCAAAAGCACTTTTACAAAAAAGTTTACCAAACACTCTGCTGCTTTATTTCACAGCTGCTTATTCTCACAGCACAGCAGAAGCAGCTTTTTTTCAAAGCACAGCAATACCAAACCAGCCCTAAGTCTAGTTTTCTGTTTTGAGTCTAGTTTAGTGATTTAAAGTTTAATTTGTGTAGATTAGTAGCCCTCCTAATCCCCAGCCTAGAACGATCCCCACTTACACATACTATAACTTTAACAAAGAGGGTTTAAGTTTGTGTGCTATTTTATATCACATCATTGAGGAGGGATAATTACATATACTTGATATATTGCAGCTTCAAACATCCTACTAGCATGATCATCTGGCATAGAATCTGTAGAGGATCAGATGGGAAGGAACATGAATTTCCAATATCAAGATCATGCTAATTTTACCCTAAATTAGTACAATAATCAAGCCACATAAAAATTTATGGAAATTTGGGATTAACAATTGGTAAGTAGCCCACTCACAGATTCTCACATTTTCCAAATTCTGGATGTGGATGTGCAAGTTGAACATGTTTAAACGTAGAGAGGAGTTACACAATATTATTATTGCATAGTCTGGCAACGCAAATTTGTAACCATGCGGATTATTGAAGTTATTGGTTATTGGGTGTTGCAAGGTCACATTAAGCACGTCCTAGATAGGGCACTCCACTTGTTATGGGCTCGTTTAATACAACTAGCATTTGTCTACACACTTTGTCTGTATGAACATATTTTTTTAGAAAATGAGAAGGGGAGAGGGAGGGGGAGAGAGAGAGAGAGAGAGAGAGAGAGAGAGAGAAAGAGAGAGAGAGAGAGAGAGAGAGAGAGAGAACGTGGGGAAGTGGAGGTTTTTGTTTTTGGTTTTTTTTATTTTTTATTTTTTATTTATTTTAAATATTGGAGGTATTTTAACATCACATGTAGGTGAGGTTTCAATAAAAAATAGTAAAATTTGGACATGTGAAATAACATTATTGCCCATCATTTTTTTGTGTGTGATAGAAGACTAAGTAGTATTTTCACCCTCTTTTGGTTGACAAAGAGAGTTTCATTAATTAATAGAGATAATTGAACTGAAATGAATAACATACTAAATCAAAGGTGTGTCGAAAGGAGAAAATATAAAAATATGACTACCTAGAGGATCGAAGATGGATTACTCATGAAATTTTTTTATCCATTTCAATAAATGGTAGTATTAAAAATGATGAAATTATTCCTATCTACACCTTTTCTAATCCCTTCCAAATAAAAAATAATTCACCTTCATCTTCAATTTCAATATACTTTAAAACTTGAGAGTTTTGCATTCCAATTCAATCATGTGTGTCAAATGAACCTACGGATGAGTCGAAAATCTGACCTATAGGCCTAAACTTTTTCGGAATACAATTACCAAAACGCAAGGTTCTTCTAACCAGAAGATTTTTGAGTTATGGTCGAAAATTTTTTAATTCAGTTTTTTCCAACGAAAGTCCTAACAACTTATAGGCTCTAAAGTGACATAATGTGATCCGTTACACGACGTATGACATGCACCCCTTATCACCTCCTCTACTATCATTGTTATGTCTGCATCCCAACAACCATACTGCTTTATATTGGCACCATGGCACCATCACACCCATTGCCCTCGCTACAGTTGTCGTCATCACCACCCACACTATCATGTCTATTTTTGCAATTATATACAATTGCATCATTTTTACATTAAATTACCAAACGCTTTTACATTGTTTTTCATACTCACAACACTTTTAAAAATACAATTTATCAACGCTCAATTACTTTATTTTGTAGTTGATTATTTTTAAAGCATAACAGAAACAGTTTTTTTTTTATTTTTATAAAAATTAAAAATTAAAAAAAAACACAACAAAAGCAGTTTTTTAAAAAGCACAACATAAGCAGTTTTTTTCTTTTTCTGTCCATGCGTTAATTTTACATGAGGAAAACTAATGAAAATGGCTTGAAAACTTTGAGTTTTAACGATAAGGACAAAATAAAGGGTAAACTGAATAGTACCAGGATTGACTTTTTAGTGTAAAAATGTGGTTTTTCGTTAAAGTGAACAGTACCGGGAGCTTTTCGTTAAAGTTTCCTTTTACATGGGTAAATTTTATTTATAATCATCATTTATGTAGCATAAACAGTTCCTTTAAGTAATCAATTTATGTATCCTCTTACTCTTCTTTTGTGTAATTTTATATTCACATATTTTGTTTGATATAAATATGGGAAACTTTAGATGCGGTCCTTAACTATCAAACTTGTTTTACTGAAACCTTGTTAGTTTTTAGTTTTTTATCGAAGTCCAAGACATTAATGTAATTATATTTTTTTTTATGTAGGTTGTTATATTTTTTAAATTAAAAATTGAAATTTGTAGTTGTTTATATTAATAAGATTTTAAATAAATCCTATAATTTGTGGGATTAAAAATAATAAAAGATAAATTATACCCTAAGTATCTTACACGTACACACACACACACACATATATATATGGGTACATTCTCAAATCAAAACTTGTACCACCACATAAAAATATATATATATATATATATATATATATTTGAGGCTTAATAACATTAGTAAATTTCTTCGATTAAACTTGACATGGATACATTCTCAAATCAAAGAAAAGGGTACATTTAAGATTAAAAAAATTGAAAAATTATATGAATTGGTATGTTTTAGACTAAAAAAATTGAAACTCTTTTTATAAAAATTTAATGGGTAGAAACTTATTCTCTTTTTTTTTTTTTTGAAAATGTTTTGAATTGAAATTAATTAGGAGTTTAATAAAGATGTGAGTATTAAAACCCTAAATCAATGACTAGTTTTAATTTTAAAAAATTATGTAACTTACATGTAAATTCATTAATAAATTAATGTTAGGGACTTCGATCAAAATCTGAAAATTAATAAGGTCACAGTCAATGAACATTAGTAATTAGTGACGGAATACTAATTTTTCCTATAAATATGTACGAACTAAGTTTATATGTGGTAGAATAAGGGCACTTAAAGTAAGAAAGAAAAGAAGACTATTAGAGTGGTATCAACTAAGGCATGCTATTGTTTCCAAATTTTTATGAAGGGATTTCATGGCAGGTTTTGAAAGCAATCCAAAAAGACTTCATTTGCCATCGTATGTGTTAAACACAAACACAAGCCCGTGGTTCAAATACAACTGTGAAAAATAAAATGGAACTTTGTACATCGGTTCTAGTCATGGTTGTGGTTATATATAATTTGTTGTCTCCTAAATGAGACTGTTCATGGACTCTCTCCCCCTCCCTCTCTTCTCTTTTTCAATCCCCCTTCATCAATCATGATTTATGAATTTCCACGGCTAGCCATATGAATTTTCCACCAAAGACTAATTGGTGTGCCAAGATTTCCACGGCTAGCCATCTTATACATGGATTCATTATCATCTCCTACACGGCTTCATATTAGAATTCGGAAATTCCATAGAAAAATATCTGTATCTCTCATTAGTGAGCAAGAAATAAGAAAGTGACTAGTGTGACAATGATGATTTTGGAATGTTAATTACAATTTCAATGTTTAGAAAATTTGAAAATAACGACACAACAGTCGTATTCAATTTGAGACTCACAGCATGTGTGATGTAAGCGATGGACTTGCATGTGTGATGTAAGCGATGGACTTGTAAAAAGGGTTGTGAACGCCCGCCATTCGGTTCAGTTACACTTTTTTCTTCTCTCTATCAGACGAATGTCGTTTTCAACTCCCCGGCCTACATCTATGATATATTCCTATAAATTTCGGTATCGCGCTAATTTAGTAGTTAAACATCATCACCGGCTGAGCAAAGCGAAGCAAAGAAAAGAAAATTGTGTGTGATAATGGATAGCCACTATCACCTCAGTATTGCTCGCTATTTACTTCTATTGCTTTTGGTCTCTTCCTACATGCAGACTACTACCAAACTCTGTTTCTGTTTGGACGGTGATGAACTTTCAAGCAGTGTGAAAACAAATTCATGCATCGACGAAGAAAGACAGTCGCTTCTCATCTTTAAGCAACATCTTGTTGATCCTTCTGGTAGGCTTTCCTCTTGGGTGGGCCATGATTGCTGTCGATGGGAAGGTATTTCATGCAACAACAACACTGGTCATGTCGTGAAGATGGACCTCCGGAATCCATATCCGTATTCCATTTCTGATGACCAGTGGGAGTACGAAGCTTATGAAAAGTCTCGCTTGGGAGGTAAGATAAATGCTTCTCTGTTGGGCTTGAAACATTTAAATTACCTGGACCTAAGCAAGAATTTTTTTCATAGCAGTCAAATTCCTAAGTTCTTTGGGGAGCTTAAAAGTTTGCAATATCTCAATCTCTCCTTCGCGTCATTTGGGGGAGAGATTCCCGTTTCTCTTGGTAACCTGTCAAGCCTTAATTTTCTTGACCTTGGGTGGAATCAACTCTCATCTTCAAAAAAATTGAATTGGCTTTCTCACCTCTCTTCTCTAGAATACCTTAATCTCAATTACATTGACCTTAGCAGCACTGGAGTCAGTTGGGCGTATGATATTTCGATGCTTCCTTCATTGTTAGAGTTACACTTGTCTTCGTGCCAAATTGAAAGCATTCCACTCTCATTGCAGGGAATTAACTTGACAACACTTTTTAATCTTACCAGCCTCATAACTCTTGATCTATCCGAGAATAATTTCAATGGTCCTTTTCCAAATGAACTTGCATGTCTCAAATCTCTGGAATACCTTGATTTATCTAAAACAGGCTTAAAAGGTCAAGTTCCCAAAGTCTTTGGAAATTTGTGCAAGCTAAAGGTCTTGAGTCTTTCTGGAAACAAAATTGATGGGAGGGTTGAAGAGTTTTTGAGGAGTTTCTCAAATTGTTCAAATAACCCATTAGAGTCATTAGATTTGTCTAATTGTGTGCTGGAAAGCCAAATGCCGGCCTCCTTAGGAATATTAAAAAGCTTGCAGTATCTCAACCTTTGTGGAAACTATTTGTGGGGCTCAATTCCAGATTCCATCGGAAACTTGTCATCCTTAGAAACATTGGACATCTCTAATAATAAGATGAATGGCTCAATTCCGGATTCCATTGGAAACTTGTCATCTTTGAAAACTTTGGACCTCTCTTTTAATAAGATGAAAGGCTCCATTCCACAAAGTATGGGACAACTCACTCATCTAGTTTCTCTGCGTCTGTATGGTAACTTATGCGAAGGCATTCTAACAGAAGCCCATTTCATAAACCTTACCAAATTACAAGATCTGCAAGTAGGAAACAAAGACCGACCCATGTCCCTCATTTTCAACGTGGCTTATGATTGGATTCCTCCTTTCAAGCTCCACACAATTGAGATCATAAACTGTCAAGTAAGTCTCGGTTTTTGGGTATGGCTTCAAGCTCAAACTCAACTGTCTTCTGTTATTCTTCGTGGTAATGGAATCTCGGATTCCATTCCAGAGGAATGGTTGTTGCAGATATCTTCCCAACTCATCCAACTAGACTTGTCTTACAACCAATTTCGTGGAAACCTTCCATCGCATTTGAAATTTCCAAATTTAAATTCTATTGATTTGAGTCATAATCAGTTGGAGGGCCCACTTCCACTTTGGTGGTCCACTAATGTCTTTTCTCTTGATCTTGAAAGCAATCTATTTTCCGGACCAATCCCTTCCAATATTAACCAAATGATGCCTAATTTGAAAACTCTGTATCTTTCTGAGAATCATTTGAATGACACTATTCCTCCCGGTGTTTGCAATATGGAGCAATTGAAAATCTTGTCCCTGAGGAGCAATCAATTTTTTGGGGAATTCCTTCGTGCATGGAGTGTGGAGAGCAATATGGTGTTTCTAGATGTTGGTTACAACAATCTCTCTGGTATTATTCCTACTTCATTGGGGGTATTAAGTTCACTTCGAATATTAAAGCTCAACAACAACAATTTTGACGGTGAAATACCTGATTCCTTGCAGAATTGTTCTAGTTTGGAGAGTATGGATCTTGGGGACAACAAGTTAACTGGCAACATACCTCTATGGATAGGAGGATCAAATTCATCCATGTGGTGTATGCTACGATTACGGTCCAACTATTTCAGTGGACATATTTCCCCACAACTGTGCAATCTTCACCACCTTCATATCCTTGACCTCAGTCACAACAACCTTTCAGGTACTATTCCCATGTGTTTAAATAATTGGACTTCACTGGTGGACGATTCCAATACAAACTCTACAGGTTATATTGAGCAAGCCACACTAACACTAAAAGGAAGAGAACTTGTGTACAACAAGACTCTAATGTTGGTAAAGAGCATTGATCTTTCATCAAATAATTTACAAGGTGAAATCCCTCAAGAAATAAGCAACCTCATTTTATTGGGTACGTTGAACTTGTCCAAGAATCAATTGATTGGAAAGATACCCTCCAAGATCGGAAACTTACGTTTGCTTGAAACTCTTGATCTCTCACACAACCACCTTTCAGGTCAAATTCCTCAAAGCTTGTCATCTTTAACCTCTTTGTCCCACTTGAATTTGTCTTGCAACAACTTATCCGGAAGAATTCCTTCTGGAAACCAGCTTCAAACGTTGAATTTTTCGTCCATTTATATGGACAATCCATCGCTATGTGGTGTTCCTCTCTCAACTAAGTGCCCTGAAGATGACAATTTTATTGCTAAGGATGCAAAAGACAAGAATGGAGATGGTGACGATGATATATTGTGGTTCTCTGTCAGTGTGGTACTTGGCTTCATCGTAGGCTTTTGGGGCGTTTGCGGTATTTTGATCTCAAAGACATCGTAGAGGTATGCCTATTTTCAATTCTTCGACAACATCAAAGATAAGGTAGTACTAGCAATTGCATTGAAAGTGGCTCGGTTCTGAATAATGTTTTTTGAAGTTTGATTGTACTATGTATATGTGATGTTTTTTCTTTCTATTTTGGGTTTTTGATAGTTGCAACTTATGTATTGAATAAAAGAATTCTAGCTTTCAATTATGTATTCATCTGCAACTAATTAAAAATTCTAGTTTGTACTTATCAATCGCATAATACCAGATATATATGCGACGGTTGTCCATTCAATGATGCACTTTAACAAAAGAGTAAATTGTAGTTATGGTCCCTTAACTTTAACTCAATTGGAGCAATGGTCCCTCAACTAAAAATCCATTACCATTGGTCCCTTAACTTTTCAAAACGTGCAGCTATGGTCCCTCAACTAAAAATCCATTACCATTGGTCCCTCAACTTTAATTCAATTGGAGAAATGGTCCCTTAACTTTAACCCAATTGTAGCAATGGTCCTTCCAATATAACTTGTTTTGACAAAAATTTTGACATAGTTGACGAAAAGAACCATAATTATACACTTTGATGAGTTGAGGGATCCTAATTGTATAAATGGTCATTCCAACATAGCTTATTTTGACAAAATTGATGAGAAGGAATATAGCTACACATTTTGATAAGTTGAGGGACCAATGGTAATGGATTTTTAGTTTAGGGACCATTGCTCCAATTTGATTAAAGTTGAGGGACCATTCGTACAATTTACTCTTAACAAAATAACACTTTGTTCATAAAGTAGATAAGCGCACGTATATATTCTCTTCTTTTACTCTTGTAGAGAAAATGTAGCTTAAATTATACTGGAAAGGGAAAATACAACCTCAATCAAGTATTCCACGCGACGTCTCATCCTTGTATGTATGAAACCCTCTAAACACTGCAAAAGAATATGCACAAAATGAGATTGAGATCAAACATATCAAATGAAGAAATGCATATATATATATATATGTATATATATATATATATTATTCAGTGAAGACATAGTACACTTCCAAGCTGCACTCACAGTCATAAGTTATAGACGGACAGAACAAAAAAGTTGTGCAGGCTTCTAAATAAGTTTAGAAAAACTGAACTGACAAGCTGTAAACAAGAGTAAATCCGAAAGAGCAAAAACATATACAACAAAGAAAAAAAATTTTACTTCCTCATGCATACCAACTTTATACAATTTTCAGATCATACTATATCCAGTCATCTATAGAAAGTAATTTGACATATTTTGTTCAGGTGATGAGGACAAAATATGGAAGTAACAAGTTTAGGTGAAAAAGGTCACACCTTAACATGGTAACTAACATTGCAAGTGGCCCTTTACCACAGCGGTGGAAATGTGTTGAACTCTTACATGACAGCGTGGTTTCAAACCCCGTCGGTCGCTAATCTAACATCTAATATAACAAAATCTATCGTTTGACAAAAAAAAAAAAAAACATGGTAACTAACATTAGCTTGGTGTTCGGTTTTATCAATGAATTAGTTTTGAATATCGCTTGCAAAATGCCTCTCTCTTCTCTCTTCCAATCCCTTTCATCAGTTATGATTTATTTTCCACAGATAGCGATCTCATCCATGCATCATTATCATCTGCTCCTACGCGGCTTCACCAGAATTCGAAAAATTCCATAGAAAATGTCTTGTAATCCCCATTAGTGAAAACAAATAAGACAGTCTAGTCCCCCTCCCCATTCGCACGTTCCCTGCAATTTCATGGTGTGACAGCATTGGCATTTGGCATTTGATTTCATTTTTTTCTAGTCAGGATGTGTTTCATGGAAAGTTATACATTTTGAGTATTCCAAACCCAATAATACATCATGGAACGTTCTCCTAATCGCAATTACAATTCAACAAGCCAAACATATATTCATACCAAAATCATCAGTATATACAACCAATAAAGTCATACACCCTTCCATTATTGCTTGAACTATGTAAGTACAAAACTTGATCCTAGTTGATTATTTTTTCTAACCTATAACTTACCGTCGGACTGAACTTTTACGTAAGGAGGAATGACTCGTTTGCGAGTAAAGAACTTGACTACCTCATCGGGCAGCAGTCTTGCAAGTTGCAAACCTGTAAATTACAATCTTAGTAACCTGCCAAGTCCAAGTTTTCTTGATCTCGGGTTGAATTATGACTTATCTTTCAGAAACTTGAATTGGCTTTCTCACCTCTCTTCACTGTAATATATTAATCTCAATTCCGTTGACCTTCGCAACACAGAAGTCAGTTGGCCATATAATATTAACATGCTTCCTTCGTTATTAGAGTTGCATTTATCTTTTTGCCAAATTCAAAGCCTTCCAGTCTCACCACAGAGGATTAACTTGACATCACTTTTAATTCTTAATATGTTGCATAATGGTGTTACATTTGTCAGTTGGTTTTTAATCTTACCAACTTCATAACGCTTGATCTGTCTGGGAATAATTTCAGTGGTCCTTTTCCAAGTGAATTTGCAAACTTCAAATCTCTGAAATACCTTGATTTATCTTCTATGGGCCTAAACGGTCACAATCCCAAGGGCATTGGAAATTTATGCAAGCTAAAGTTCTCAAGTCTTACCCAAAACTATTTGTGGGGCTCAATTCCATAATCCATTGGAAAATTGCCATCCTTAAAAACATTTGACGTGTCTCACAACCAATTTCGTGAAAACTTTCCATCCCATTTGAAATTTCCAAATTTAAAGACTATTGATTTAAGTGATAATCAGTTGGAGGAACCACTCCGACTCTGGTGGTCCAGTAATGTCTCTTCCCTTGATTTTGAAAGCAATCTATTTTTCGGACCTTTTCCTTGGAATATTGACTAGATGATGCCCAATTTGATAGATTTTTATCTTTCTAAGAATCGTTTGAATGACACTATTCTTCCTTTTATCTACAACAAGCTGTTGGAGAGTTGACTTTTGTAATTAGCTTAGTTACCTATTTAGGTCCTTGTAATCAGGATGTAATTAGGATAGATATTATTTGGTGCCACTTGCCGATCTTGAGACTTCTACTGATACTACTCCCCATTCGTCTCAAAATATAGTACCACCAGATGACCATACTCCAGAGGTAAGATCTACTATCCCTATTGATGTATCCGATGTTCCGAATTTTCAGTTACCTTTCAGGCACAACCGGGGAAAGCCACTCAATCGATATTCACCAGAAACAACGAAAGGCTCTAAATATGCCATTGCCAACTATGTGTCATCACATAAATTATCAGAACCCGGCAAAGCTTTTGTACAACAAATATCCAATGATAGCACACCAAGTTCATTGAAAGAGGCATTATCTGATGATCAATGGACCAAGGCAATGGAGGAAGAAATGGATGCACTTTAGAAAAATCAAACATGGGATTTAGTTCTGCTACCCCGAGGAAAGAAGAGAGTGGGATGTCGATGGGTGTACACCATCAAGTACAAAGCTGATGGGTCGATTGAACAATACAAAGCACGATTGGTGGCCAAAGGATACACTCAGACGTATGGTGTTGATTATACAGAAACATTTGCTCCGGTAGCAAAGATTAATACGGTAAGAGTGTTACTTTCGTTGACGGCTAACTTGGATTGGCCATTACAGCAATTTGATGTGAAAAATGCTTTCTTACATGGTACTCTTAAAGAAGAAATGTATATGGATATTCCACCTGGTTATGCATCGGTTTCACAACTCGGAATGGTGTGTAAGTTGAATAAGGCATTGTATGGATTGAAACAATCACCTCGGGCATGGTTTGGTAGGTTCCGGACAGCTATGAGGAAGTATGGGTTCAGGCAGAGCAATTCCGATCATACACTTTTCTTGAAACGTCGAATGGGTAAATTGACGACACTTATTATTTATGTGGATGATATGATTGTTATGGGTGATGATAAAGAGGAAATCTCAAGGCTGAAAGATTACTTAGCAACTGAGTTCGAGATGAAAGATCTTGGTGGATTGAAATATTTCTTAGGTATAGAAGTAGCTCGATCTAAACAGGGTATATTTCTATCTCAAAGAAAATATGTTCTTGACTTGTTAGCTGAAACCGGAATGCTTGATTGTAAACCAGTTGACACCCCTATAGTCCAAAATCACCATCTTGCCGTGCACCCTGATCAAGTTCCCACTAACCGAGATCGTTATCAAAGGTTAGTTGGGAGGTTAATTTATTTATCTCATACTAGGCCTGATATTACATAGGCAGTAAGTGGTGTTAGTCAATTCATGCATTCCCCGAGTGATACGCATATGGGTGCGGTTGAACACATTCTACGATACCTAAAACTTCCCCGGGTAGAGGCATCATGTTTTCCAAGAATGGTCATTGCCGGATAGAAGGTTATACCGATGCAGATTGGGCAGGGAATATTATTGATTGACGGTCCACATCGGGTTACTTTACATTTGTGGGGGGAAATTTGGTGACTTGGCAAAGTAAGAAACAAAAAGTGGTTGCTTTATCAAGTGCAGAGGCGGAATACAGGGGTATGGCAAAAGGAGTATGTGAATTATTATGGCCTCAGAGGTTACTCGCAGAACTCGGGTGTCCTTCAATGTCGGATTCGAATTTGTTTTGTGATAATAAAGCAGCGATTGATATCTCACACAACCTAATCCTGCATGATCGCACGAAACATGTGGAAATTGACAGACACTTCATTAAGGAGAAGTTGGATGGGAATATTATTCAATTCCCGTTCGTAAAATCAAAGGATCAATTAGCGGACATCTTAACTAAAGCTGTTGCCAGTCAAGCGTTCTACAACTCTCTCTTCAAGTTGGGCATGAACGACATTTATGCACCAACTTGAGGGGGAGTGTTGGAGAGTTGACCTTTGTAATTAGCTTAGTTGCCTATTTGGGTCCTTGTAATCAGGATGTAATTAGGATAGATATTATTTGGTGTTTCTTTCCTTGTAAATCAATCTTGTACAATATATATTTCCCCTCCTTGGTGAGAAGAATCATTAGAAAATTAAACCCCAAATTAGCACAAGCAACACACTTGGGATTCTTGCCTCTAAGGAGCAATTAATTTTCTGGAGAATTTTAGCATGCATGGAGTGTGGGGATCTATATGTTGTTTGTAGATGTTGGTCACAACAATATCTCTAGTAATATTTCCAGTTCATTGGGGGTATTAAGTTCACTGCAAGTATTAAAGCTAAACAACAACAATTTTGGTAGTGAGATTCCTGCTTCCTCGCAAAATTGTTCTAGTTTGTTGAGTATTGATCTTGAAGACAACAATTTATTTGGGAAAACACCTTTATGGATAGGAGGATCAAATGAATCCATGTTGTATATATGATTACGGTCCAACTATTTTAGTGGACATATTTCCCAGCAACTATGCAATCTTCGGAGCCCTTATATCCTCGACCTTAGTCACAACAGCTTTTCAGGTACTATTCCCATATGTTTAAGTAATTTGACTTCGTTGGTCAATGATTCAAATACTTACTCTACTGATTATCTTGAGCAAGCCACACTGACACCAAAATGAGAAGAACTTGTGTACAACACGACTCTAGATCTTGTAAAGAGCATTGATCTTTCATCAAAGTATTTACAAGGTGAAATCCCTGAAGAAATAAGTAGCCAAATTCTATTGGCACTTGAATTTGTGTATGAATCAATTGATTGGAAAGATCCCTTCCAAGGTCAGAAACTTGCGTTGGCTCAAAACTGTCGATCTCTTACACCTCCTCTCGGGATAGATTCCTCAAAGCTTGTCATTTAAAATCTCTTTGTTCCACTTGAACCTGTTTTACAATAACTTGTCCGGAAGAAATTATTTTGGAAATCAGCTTTAAACGTTCAATGTTTCGTCTTGTCATATGGAAAGTTCATCGCAATGTGGCGTTCCCCTCTCAACTAAGTGTCATGGAGATGACACTTTCGCAGCTAAGGATGCAAAAGACAACAATGAAGATGGAAACGATGATAAGTTGTGGTTTCAAAAAACAAGAATGAAAATGGAAATTATGATAAGTTGTGGTTCTATGTCAGCATGATACTTGGGTTCATCGTAGGCATTTGGGGCATTTGCGGCATGTTGATCATAAAGACATCATGGAGGTATGCCTATTTTCAATTCTTCGACAACACCAAAGATAAGGTACACCGTACCACCTAGAGAATCAAAGATAGATTGTTCATAAAGAAAACTTATCCATTCAAGAAATGGTAGGATTATAAAGGATGATTTTCTTCTTATCTAATCATTTTCTATTTCCTTCCAAATGAAAAACCATTTACTTTCACCTTCAATATACCTTTGAACTTGAGAGTTCTCCATTCCAATCTAATCATGTGTATCAAACAAACCGTACAGGTGAAGTTATGGTTGAATTTTCTTTTAGTTTAGTTTTTTCAACAAAAAGTCCGAACAGCTTGGGAAAAAACTAATTAAAATTAAAATTTGATTTGTTTGGGTGCGTCAGGCCTAAGCAGTAGAGCAAACGCGTGATAGCTTCAATAGCAAGTTATTGTAGTAGGCTCTTTCATAAAAAAAATTAATTTAATATCGTGTAGATCATTGACTCACGTATCAAATATTAAATTGATAAAAATAGATACTACCCTTGATCTTAACTAAAAATCAGAAAAAGGTATGCTTATTCTCTTATGAGAGATTTTTCAGTGTGACTGGAATACGGGGTGATACACCACATGTCACTATACAAATGGTGCAAATATGTGTGTTAAAAAATTAATAACATAAAAAAATAAAAAATTTCACCATTTATATAGAAACACGTGATGTCCCAATCATGTTTCGGTCATAATGAAAAATTTATCATTTTCTTATGATGCAACCTATTATTTGCTTAACCTTTTGTAAGTGGCGAGAGTTCTCTTGTGATATCCCCTTACCTTGTCTATGTTGATCGACCATGTGCAAAGAAATAAATCTCGCGGCCTTGTACTTATTACTAAAACCATTGGGTTCTGGTTGCATATGAGATTAATTAGTACTATGGTCTAGTCGTATTCTTCTTCACTTGTAAATGAGAGATCTTAGGTTCAATTCTCGCCAAAGGGAAATTTGAACCACATTATTGCTAGTTTATTGTGAGACTTAGGGCTGGTTTGGTATTGCTGTGCTTTGAAAAAAAGCTGCTTCTGCTGTGTTGTAAGAATAAGCAGCTGTGAAATAAAGCAGCAGAGTGTTTGGTAAACTTTTTTGTAAAAGTGCTTTTGAAAAAAAAAAAAGTAGTATTATAGTGTTTGGTGAACTTTTATGTAAAACAGATGTGAAAAAAAGCCGGTTTTTCAAAGCTGGGTTTTGCAGCTTCTTGTTTTTGGCTTTTTTTCACCCAAAACTGTGAAAAAAAGCTGAAGCTGAATGTTTACCAAACACCAAAAACTGTCTCAGCTTTTTTTCTTAGCAGCTTTTTTTAAAATCACCTCAACCCCAAACTGGGGCTTAGCCCACCCCCTCCCCCTTAGGCCATCTCCAACCGAAAGGGCTAAACATAGCACCATCTAGAATTATAGCCCTGTAAAAAATTATTTTTAAATAAACAATGTCAGGCCATACTCATATACCATTTCCAACCGAAGAGGCTAAACATAGCTCTCTCAATAATTTATAAGTTTTAAAGTTTATACTTTAAATTTATTGGTTAATCTAATTAAACTATTGTTGAATGTTTTTAAATCTAACCGTTAAATTTGAATCAATTATTACAATTGAGGAGTTGAGCACCAAAAAAGGGCTAAGAGGGGGGCTATATTTAGTCAAACTGATGCTTCTTGGCCAAATAATGGCCTAGTAAGCTCCATAGAATTATAATCTAGTCATCGGTTGAAGATGATTTTTTGGGCAAATCAGGTCATTTTTTGGCTTTTAGACATTTAGCCTTCTCCATTGGAGATGTCTTTAATGTAGATAATATCGTTTGTTAAAAAATAAAACAATAAATGGAAAAATTGACAACTTGTAATTAAAAATTTATTTAAAACGAAAAAAATCAAGAGGACGAATTGCTATTATGTATTGGGCACTAAGTTTCTGATTAAAACTCCGAGTGCTTGGCATGAAGACCCATTTTCCATCAAAGCAATCCTACTCTTCTCTCTCATCTCTTTCACCCTACCTCTCACTTCATCACCACCGTTCATCAACTGCTTTATGCTTCTATCCACCTCCTCTTCCATCACCAAATCACTACCCTCTCTATAATCCAGCCTAATCTCAATTGCCAATCCCAATTCCTTCACCATCTCAAAGGCATTCATTTGTTGCTCCGCGTAAATCGGCCACGTGGCAATCGGTACACCGTACCACAAGCTCTCCAAAATCGAGTTCCAACCACAATGCGATATGAACCCTCCGATCGATTGGTGGGCCAAGATCTTCGCTTGTGGGATCCACCCGCACACCATGCCCAATTCACGTGTCCGCTCCAAGAACCCATTGGGCAACACATCTTCCACGTTCGCGTGGTCGCTTGGGAGATCCAATTGGGACTTGGGCGGCTCACGTAATGCCCATATGAATCGGACCCCGGCACGTTCAAGCCCATATGCTATCTCCCGCACCTGAGGTCCACTGAGACTCCCCATGCTTCCGAAGCATAACAACATGACCGATGATGAGGGCTGGTCATCGAGCCACCTGATGACGCTTTCATATTGGTTTAAATCCCGCCTTTGGGTCGGTTCGTAAAGATCAAGAACCGGTCCAATTGGATAAACATGTGGCACTTGACTCGTATCCAACGAGTCAAGTGCATGAGGCTCCAATTCTCTAAACGTATTCACAACAATACCCTTTGTTTCGGTGTACCTTCGCGCATGGGATAGATACCAGGAGTATGCATCTCCCTTCTTATTCAACACGGCTGTTGGCAAAACGAGTGGTGGCACCGAGTTGACAAAACCCGGTATGCTCAACTCGGTGCCCAAGTCAACGAACTCAGCTGGGTTTTGCGCATCCAAGAATGGTAAGTGGAGCATAAAGCTCAGAAAAGTTGCTGGGGAAGCAAAATACAGGTAACAAGGAATGCCAAGCTCGTTAGCAACGTCAATCATGGAAGTACAAAACATGTCAACAAAAAACCCTACAACCCGGTCCGAGTTAGATGAGTTTGACTTGGCCGAGTCGGACGACCTGAGTTTGGTGATTGCATTCTTTACGTGGGGTTTGTGGTTTTGTATGAGTAGGGATATGAAGCCCATAGTGGACCTGTACTGGTCCGGCGAGGGCAGGTCCACCGGAGGCAGGTGGAGGAAGGTGATGCTGGTGGACGTGGCAACACGGGATTGGATGTAAGCGTTGACGATGGGCCTTTGGGACATGGTGATGATGAGGATGGTGGCGTGTAAACGACGGTCATGATTGACAAGGAGCTGAGCAAACTCGACGAGTGGGACTAGGTTTCCGATTCCAGGAGTTGAGATGAAGACTACATGAGATTTGGCCATGGTGATTTTTTTGCTGTATGGTTTTGTTTGGTGGTGTTATCTTTTCTTGTGAATTTTGATCCACATATAGGACCTTAAATAATATATAATCGGAACGAATACTTTGGAATCGTAAAATACTCACAGCAGGATGCTTAAATTCATCGCTCGTTGACAAGAGAATACGTCGAAAGTAGGCCCATTAATTTGGAATTACATGCTCCATTATTGTACCAATTAGCCTGCCGGAACATATAAATAAGATCGTAATGTATAAGTAACAAATAAGATAAAGAGTAATGATAGGGAGACCAATTATTTAGATCCAATTTAGTAAATTATATGACGTGGTTATTAATGATTGAATTATTACTTAACTTTTGTTTAACGTGTTTATTTTTATTAATGACACATCTATATTTTACAAATTTGATCTAGAAAATTAGTCTGGCTAGCTTTACTCCAAGCTAAATATTCTTCTATAAACAATTCACATTTGCTTCGTCACTCTTTATGAGAGTGAATTTAATCCACCCTTTTCCTTTGACGAAATACCAGTTTAGGTTAATATATTATCTTATATATAAGAAAATTTGATTTTGTTATAAACAACGAAAATTTAAGGGTTCTTTCGATAATCACTTTATATTTTGTTTAGTTTTCATTTGTTGTGAGTGAGATAGAGAGAAAATATATGGAAGAATATGAGAAATGGCTGAAAGAGATAAGGCACATGGGGAGAAATTAAGAAGGGTAGATAGATGAAGAAAGGAGGGAGAAATGAAGAAGAATGTGGGAAACAAAACTATAAAAGAAAACCTTTAGGTTTCCTTTCATATATAATTGTTTTTACTTATTTCATGTATATTTATTCCCGTTCACTCCTCTTTTTCTAGGTGAAAATAAAGGACCAAACGATATTAGATATTCGTCCACAATCATGTGCAAGGCACCTACTCCTGTTTGAAGGGGAAAAGATTGTTGCATCAAGAAACCCTTGCTCGTCCCCCTCTACCAATTTTTATTAATAGAATAACAAGAAATGAAGGAAAAAAGAAAGATCTTAGACATGTATATATACAAGCCGCAAACTTGAGGATTGATGACTACCGAATCATAAGCCTATAATGCAACTCTATAACAAGCTAACTTATATATCTGCAGTTAGGCTACCTTCACGAAAATATATGTACATAATGAAACTCGTTTGACAAAGACGCTATAAGCAATTACTCCAATCAACCAACAAAAAGCGAAACACTATAGTTGGAGCCTTGTATAAGGGGTGAAGAAAGTATATAACTTTTTTCTATCTAAAGGAGCTTCAAGTCAAGAACCCTAACCATAATCCGTCGATGGGAAAAAAAGACAAAGGAGGAGAAAATTTTCATTGTGTCAGGAACGCGTGTAATACATAACGTGTTATTATGTCAGTGGTGGAAAGTTTTATTCTTTAAGTTAATTTCATAACACTAGTATCCCACCATTTGTATAACACAAGTATCTCACAACTTTAAGTTGCATGATCACATCAAGTAAATAAACGAAAGGAGAGTATTTTCTAATTGTTGTTTCCTCCATTGTCCTTCATTCACTACCGACCTCCACCTCTGCTCATTCCTTATTTCTCTCTTGTATTTCTCCAGTATTACTAACAAAAAATGGAAACTAAAACTTATAACTTGCCCTAAAATCTTTTTGAACTTGAGGTGAGGAAACGTGAGACAATTGACATGTGAGTCAAGTGCAGGATAGGTAACACAAGCCAATTCAAGGTATCTCATTTCAATTCCTAACTTCAATTTGACTTTTCTATTAAAACCCATATGGCTGAAAATGTTGTATCTTGTGTCTTTGGAGCCTAGCTGAACTCTTACACGGCCTATCGGGCAAAATATTGCACCTGCTCCTGCCATTGTCAGGGAAAGAGAGCTATAGCTAGATGAATTTTAACCATAGTAAATCCAACCATGAAGATATAGCTTTCATCAAAAGCCATTATAAATAAATAAATGTAGTGTAATTTCAAATCTGACTCATCTGCTCTAAACAAAAGTTGCATTGGAGTATTTGTATTCATTAATTTATGTATTTTCTGACTAAAAAGGATTTATCATGATATTTCTGTTTCTTTAGTTTTGACTTTTGCTTATTGCTTGTGTCATATGAAGTGAAAGCTGATTTAACGAACTAATAAGCATGCCATTCATCAAGAGCCTAGAAACCTTCAGCAGCAGATGACATGGATGGATGTGAACCAACTCTCCCACAGAACCATCACTACTAGAAGATTGGACATGAGTTCTGCAATCTGACTCGGTAATTAATCAACTTTTGAAAGCTTACTAAAAATAAATAAAACTACTGGATGATTGTTTTTATCACTGATTTTTTTCTTAATCACATTCAATATTGAAAGAAACACTAATTATACTTTAATTTTGGTTTAGAACCTCTCTAAACGACTGACTACTTCACTAGCTAGCAAGCTCAAGGAAGAAACCCTAATTATACTTTAATTTTGGAAAGAAAAAACATCTATAAATGGATACTTATTTACCGTAGATTTCTTGAAGATAATTGTGTTTTAATATCTCTCTCCCATAAATAAAGTAAAAGTTAAAAGAAGCTCCATGAAATTTTGGGCAAGTCAAAGTGCCAAACCAAACTAGATACAAATGAGGAACCGAGACCAAACTAACTAGCTAGCTAGCTAAAGGAAGAAACATTGCCATGAGAGAGAGAGAGAGAGAGAGAGAGATATGAGTACTGCACTGACCTGCTGGGTTGCTTGAAGGGAAAACACAATTGCCAAATAGAGGAGTTAGCCTTTTTCTAAATATGGAAGTTTCTTGAGGGAAGAAATAAATTTCCAAATATGAGCGACCCAACTTTTTCCATCTTTGAAGCATTAACTCTGAGACAAATGATAATACTAAATGGATTGACGTAAACAAGACATGGTGATTGTTCTGACTCAGATTTGCTTCTCTTAACAAAACCAAGCAAAAGCCGAAGGGCTACGGAAAGAGAATATTATGACTCAAAGAAAGGACAAAGGAGAGTCGTCAGAAGGAGCAGATTCCGCAGCTTCTTTACTGTAAGTGCAATTAATATTAAATTATAATTATAATTATAATTATATATACGATTTTTATCACAAATGGTCCCTTACATTAATCAAAGATATCATTTTAGTCCCTGACATTGAAAATCAATAGAAATGGTTTCTAAGATTGATCAAACACATCACAAATGGTCATTCCGTTAAAAACTCTTTGGGCAATTTTCAAAGCTTCGTAACTCAATCGCTTCTTAATCAAATTCAACTCATAATATATCAAAATGAAGATAGGAAAGTGTAGAACAAGATTTGGAAGCCCAATGGTTGCTGGAGATTAGACCTGGCATTCGTGTCGTGTTTTCCGTGTTCGTGTCGTTTTTGTGTCATACCCGATATCTTAACGGGTCGTGTCGTGTAACACCCGTTAAAATAAACGGGTAAAATGACCCGACCCGAAATCGACCCGATAATATTAACAAGTAATATGACCCGACCCGTTACCCGTTAAGGAAAATATATTTTAAACCAATAAATAATCAAATGAAAAACATAATAATATACATACCATATTGTCATATCCAAAACATAAAAACGTATTTTTCTTTTAAGTATATTTTCATTTACCTAAAGTCTTTCATAGTTTTTAATTAATGTAGAAGTGTTAAAAAATATGGAAAAATATATATAAACGTTCATAATGACAAGCTTTACAACTTTCATGAAGAGCTTAACTTCGAAATTCGCCACTATAATCATATAAATCATAAATCAAAATTTAACCGTTGATTGTTGTTTACATTTACGCTTCATTGTTCTCATCAAAATTTGTTTTTTCAGATTTTCTTTTTTGAAAACATGATCTATTAGATGATGCAGGAAGATGAACGGTTTGGATCGTTGATATTATATTCAGAGTTAGTGAAAATATTGCTTGATGTTTATAAAGTTTCTACAAACTATATGACATCGACTCATATTTCAGTTAACCGTAAATATCGAAATGTGATATCAAAGATCTAAACCGTTCATCCTCTTACATCCCCCAGATGATCATTTTTTCAAAAAAGAAAATTTAAAAAATGAAATTCAGTAAGAAGTATCAAGCATAAATGACAATCGACGGTTAAATATAAATTTAAGGTTTATGGATTATAATGTTGGATTTCGAAGCTGACCCCTTCATGAAAGTTGTAAAGCTTGTCACTATGAGTGATTGTATATTTTTTTTTACATTTTTTACACTTCTACAATAATTATTATTAATTTTTCCCTCAAATAAAAAACATTATTCATGAGGGTTTGGAGGATTTTAAAAATCTAAACGATAATGTAAGTGTAACCATTATCTACTCGTGGATGAATAATGATGAATCACGAGTGTTTGTATATTCTTTCACATTTTTCATACTTGTATGTATGTCTTCTTAGTTCTTGCCTGTGCAAATACTATACTAGTTTATTTTAATTTTGGACAACAACATGTTAAGTAAAATTTATCCTAGTAATGATAATAAGGAACTCTCATAATAAAAATAAATAATGACAAAAACTTTTTTTTAAAACTTATATAGAATAATAATACAAAACTATATATTTAATAAAGAATATATTGTATATATTAATATGGCTATTGTATTTTATAATAAATCTTTTAGTAATTAAATTTTAAAATTATCAAAATAGTTTTTTTCTTAACGGGTCGAAACGGGTTACCCACGTGTTACCCGCGTGTATACCCGTTATTAACGGGTCCTTAACGGGTCACTCGATAATGACCCGATAAGTTATCGTGTTAACCCGAAACTCGTTATTTTCGTGTCGTTTTCGTGTCGTGTCAGAAACTGCCGGGTCTACCGGAGATGGCCGGAAAATAGCCTCAAATGTGACTAGTCGGCAGAAAAACTGAAAAACTCGTCGAAAACTGAGTAAACTTTAAACGTTCATAACTTCTTCAATAATCAACGAAATCGAGTGATTCAAAAACAAAAATCATATTTCTTGACGAGACAAAGATAATGGTTTCTTGATGGCTAACTCGCCGTAGTTTGGCCGGAAAACGGCTCGAAATTGGCTAACTCGAAAATGGTTATCCAATTTTGAGCTGTTTTCCGGCCAAACCATGGTGAATTAGCAGTCAATAAGGTACCATTCTCTTCGTCTCGTCGAGAAGTATGATTTTTGTTTTTGAAATCACTCGATTTCGTTAATTATTGAAGAAGTTATGAACGTTTAAAGTTTACCCAGTTTCCGGGGAGTTTTCCAGTTTTTCCATGGACCAGTCACATTTGAGGCTATTTTCCGGCCATCTTCGGCAACCATTGAGCTTCCAAATAGGTATAATCTTGTTCTACACTTTCCTATGTTCATTTTGATATATTATGGATCAAATTTGGTTAAGAAATGATTGAGTTACGCAGCTTTGAAAATTGCCCAAAGAGTTTTTAACGAAATGACTATTTGTGATGTGTTTGATCAATCTCGTGGACCATTTTTATTGATTTTCAATGTCAAAGATCAAAATAATGTGTTTGATCAATGTCAATGACCATAAAAACCCTTATATATAATTTGAAGCAAATTTGTGAAGCCTCTAGGGTCTTCGAAATAAAGTTTTTCGTTGTTCACGCTGATGTGTACGACTACTGCAACAAAACCCATCAATGAGATTGGATTGGACATATGATCTGACGAAGTCTTTGTGTCATACACACCACCTGCGTTTAGGGTTGCATGATGTCTTTGCCACCAAGTCAACAGTATGATAATACCAACTTATCCAAATACTGTTAAAATAATTACGTACTCAATTATGTTCCTTACAATAAGCTTGTTTTTGTTTAATATAGTGGTCCTTAATGTAGTCGTAGTGTACAACTACAATTAGATAAGTCATTTAGGCGAGTTACATCAAGAAGTTTCAAATGTGATGAGTTTAGTTAAAGTCGAAGATTTTTTTTAGGTTCTTGTTGTTTTACTAACATATTAGTATGATGACATTCAGAAGAGATGCATGTGTAATCCATATCCATACATGGACATGGTGTGAGATTTGAGTTTGTCACGTGGTCGGAAATGTACGGTTTGAGTTCGGTGTAAAGAAATTGAGGTTTAGTGTTTCTGTCCGAAAAATGGGTGTGTTTCATGAACTTAAAAGTTCGATATCAACTAAATCAAGATTCAAATTGACACTTTTTTGTCAAAATTCAAATTGACATTTTAGATAAGAGAAAAATTTGTATGCATCAGTGTATTTCTTATGTTGAGTTGTTCATATATCTTTTATTATGCGATTTGAGGATCTACATGCGGAAAAATTTTTCATTGTGATGGAAATACGAGTGGTACACCAGGTGTTTTTAGGTAAGTGGTGGGAAATTTTATTTTTTAAGTTATTAACTTTTTAACACACAAATCCTATCATTTGTACAGTGATACGTGGTGTACCATTTCGTATGCCGGTCACATTGAAAAATCTCTCATGCATGTGTGCACTTTGCCCTTTAACCCGGGTCTAGCTAAAGGTTCTAGACTCCTAGATTGTACGTTCGAGGTCTATGGTTCAGGAAGGGAGTTGAATCTTTCATTTTGGTGGATTCGGGTTTGAAGTTCAAGGCGGAAGTTAACGATAAGGGTCTCGGGTCAACTAGGGTTTGAGTGGTTTGTAGGTTGAAGTTTGGTTGTCTATGTCTCATGTTTGATTAACGCTCTCCTATGTTTACGGAGGATCGGGAGCTTAAATTTCACAAATACTTCTGTTGCCTTGCACTGTTCCCCTCTCTCTCTCTCTCTCAAAATTGCACATGTCTCAGGAACCTCGGCTTTGACAAAACAACACCAAATTGACTGATGCATCCATCAGAATCACCGCTCAGGAAAAGGAATACAAAAGAAACCAATTTGCAAAAGATAAAAACAGTGCACATTAAAGAGACCATCCAAAACAAACGCAAGTCCCTTTAGCTATTTTGGGCACCACCTTTTTACGATTTTCACACATTCATTTTCTTTGTATATGCATCTTTTTTTATTTTTCGTCCATAAATCAAATCAAATAAAAGATAATCGAAGAATAAAAATATGTAGAGATGTGCAAAGAAAGAAAAAAAAAAGTGTATATATCATTTTTCTAAAAAAAAGTTATATCCCCAATGTTTTCTTCTATATATGAAGTGAAGTTTAAGCTCCTTTCTCCTAGCCTTCAAACCCTTCACTCCAATCCCATGAAAGTTAACAACAAACCACCCTTCAGGTGACTGCCATCAGCTGCCTTTCTTGCGGTTCTTTCTTCTTCTCCCAGTAGAAACACCCATGCCTTCTCCAAAACCCACCTGAGAGATTTTCCAGTTTTATGTTCACATCTTCCAAAACAAAATTCGCACTGCCTGTGAAAAAAGCAAGCTTGCATGTAAGCACTTATTTCCCAAATTAGCACTCTTCAATTCCCTCCAATTTCTTTGCTTTCGTTCCACTCAACACGTACTAAATTTAGAGGCATATTTTACTGATAAGCCCTTGTCATCCTACACAAAAATGGAAGCTTTTCATCCTTCTCTCACATTTCCCTTCTCCTACACCTTCACTACTACTACTAGTGCACTTGGTGGTGTCATTGCTGAAAACATCGACACATCATGTCCTAATCCATGGATGGATGCTAGGATATGGAGCAAGCTCCCTCACCGGCTCATCGACCGTGTCATCGCCTTTCTCCCACCGCCGGCCTTTTTTCGCGCTCGATGTGTCTGCAAGAGGTGGTATGCCCTCTTGTTCTCCAACAACTTTCTCCAACTCTACCTCGAAGTGTCTCCGCGCCGTCATTGGTTCCTCTTCTTCAAGAACAAGAGCCTCAATGGAAGCTACATATACAGGAACAACAACAATGGAGGAAGCAATGGTGACAGCAACATGGGTGATACTAATTGTGAAGGCTATCTTTTTGATCCTTATGAAATTGCATGGTACCGCCTTTCGTTCGCTTTGCTTCCCTCCGGCCTTTCCCCTGTTGCATCATCCGGTGGTTTAATCTGTTGGGTTTCGGACGAGGCTGGCCCGAAGACTCTCATTCTATGCAACCCAATTGTTGGTACTGTGTCTCAGTTGCCTCCAACTCTAAGATCAAGACTCTTCCCTTCCATAGGGTTGAGTGTCAGCCCTACATCCATTGATGTAACTGTTGCTGGAGACGACTTGATCTCTCCATACGCTGTGAAAAACTTGACTGCCGAGAGCTTCCATATCGACGCAGGCGGGTTTTTTTCGCTGTGGGGAATCAATTCTTCCCTCCCAAGGCTCTGCAGTTTCGAATCAGGCCAAATGGTTAATGTTCAAGGAAGATTCTACAGCATGAACTACAGCCCTTTCAGTGTCTTAGCCTATGATGTGGCAGCAAACAATTGGTGGAAGATTCAGGCCCCCATGAGAAGGTTCCTGAGGTCTCCAAGCTTGGTGGAAAGCGGGGGGAAGCTGCTTTTAGTTGCTGCAGTTGAGAAGAGCAAGCTCAACGTGCCGAAAAGCTTGAGGATTTGGGGGTTGCAGGCTTGTGGAACAACTTGGGTTGAGATTGATAGGATGCCTCAGCAGCTCTATGTGCAATTTGCTGACCTGGAGAATGGGAGTGGGTTCCAGTGTGTTGGACATGGAGAGTTCATCATCATCATGATTCTGGGTTCGGGCAAGGCGTTGCTATTCGATATGTGCAGGAAGAGGTGGCAGTGGATTCCTCCGTGCCCTTATGTTCATGCTGGGGTTGATGGGGACTTGCATGGCTTTGCTTATGAACCCCGGCTCGCTACGCCGGTCACTGGGCTACTTGATCAGCTGACTACAATTCCGTTCCAGGCTTTCAGTGCTTAGGAGGGTTCAAGTTGCAATGTGATCTAAGTACGTAGCCGTAGGAAAAGCAGCGGTTGTGATGTGGGAGTTGGTAGGTTTGGTCTAATCTAGTAAGGAGCTACTTGTTATAGTTTGAAGTAATCTGCTATGTATTTTGTCAGTCTCTTCTACCTAGTGTATGAAATGAGGAGATAGTCTGCATAATTATTGTGATAAATGTAGTAATATTTCCTGGAATTAACTACAAGATTGAAGCCAAGTGTTTTTTTCTTCTTATTATTATTATTTTTTTATTGCAACCGATATTTACACTAGGATCCTCTAAACCACCCAATAGACCGATTAAAATAACGAAGTATCAGACTCACCATTTCTGAAAGTCGAAGTTAAGGCCTTTCATTTAGAAATAGAGAAAAATACCACTTTAGGTAAAAGGGGAATGTTTTAAAGCTTCTCTTTCCTGCTTGGGATTACCACTAGGATGAAGTTTGTGCCGTTTCCGAGATCTATCATATTTTTTCCGTTCTTAAGCTGCTGTTTCAACTGTTAATCAAATTGATCAACAAGATTTCGAACGATGAAACGAATGATTTGTTGAGTATAAAAACTGACAGTCAGCCCTTACTAGGTATTCTTCCTCTATTACCTGGGAATGGGGACATAATACATACACGGGAATGGGGACATAATATATATACGGGATGAGTGAGATATTCACATGAAGATACACAGTTCCTTAAACCCTAAACTCGTGACTTTGCAATATGCGGTTCAAATGAAAGTGAAACAATGCCAAGAGTCCAGGGCAGAGACTCCATTTCCGTACAAACAAGCATGGAGGGTGCGGAGCATACAAATCAATTCCTGCACTCCTTTTACACATGTTGGATTTTACAATTCCACAAGCAAAGTACCAAGATGGATATATAAGGAAAAAAATTGTTAGTATATAAAGAGGAAAGATTTCATATCAAAAGACTAGCTATTGTACATTCTCAAAATTTCGGGACTAATGTGTTTGCCTGCCAAGTTGGAGTCTTCCAGTTATTCGTCACCCGCCTCCATCCCCAAACTAAAGCTGATACATTTCTGCCACTCAAAGCTACAACTCTGGATGGCCTTCATAAAGTTGATGAAACTTCCTTTGTATACACTTCAAAATAGGGTGGATCAAAATGTCGCGACCTTTTACATTCAACTCCATTCACTTAACTTGTCGTAAGTCTGACCTTACAAATAAGGCGCACCTACATCTCGTATCTTGACATTCTTCTCGATTTTCCAATGTATCATTTAAGTCTAACCTGAAGAATGAGATGGACATCCCTCTTGAAGATGGACCGTAGCTCCTCATTAGCTTCCATGCCAATTCTCCTGTTTCAGAAGCATGTATTCAATTCAAATTGGCTCGTGTTAAAAGCAAAGTGATTCCAATATGCTAGGACTTCAGTATTTACCCTATTTTATTGCCCTTCTTTCCTACAAGGATCTTGCGTTGACTTAATTTGTTCGTGATAAGATGCTGTTCAATCCGAAGAGAGCCATCTCGCAACTCCTTCCAGTCCATCAACCGGTGTTCAATAGTGTATGGGATTTCCTAAAACAAGCACAAGTTGCCATTATTGAAGATTCTCAAATTGCTTATTAATTCAGACCTTGGGAATGAAAATATAACCAGACAGAAATGATAGCCTCAAAGTACTTCAAAACAGAAACTGAAGATCTACCTGATGCACATGGTCTAACAATCTTTCTCGGACAACTTCTAATGATATATTCTTCATAACTTCCTCAGTCACAATCAATGGATCTTCATCCCACAATCGTTTAACAGCCTATACATAAAAAAAACCACTAAAGAACTGAGGATATAGTGTACAGCAGTAACATTGGCTAGAAAGATAATCAGATTCATGTAAACCAGGCATATCTAGAAAAACTCTTTCCAACCGAAACATACATCTAAAAAAGGCCTTTGTAACAGAATATTTTTGACAGCTAAATGTCACAGGAAATTATCACAATGATGACAATACTAAAAAGCTCACATGCCTGATCCATCAAATATTGAGTAAGATCTTTCACTCCGGAGCCCTTCAGACCAGAAATCATGAAATGCCTACAAGGTTAAGAAAGAAACAGATGGTCAGATATACTCTTAAGATCCGTGGTCAAAAAGAGAAAACACACCATCTTTGATTTTGAACCAGTAAAATCCACCTTTCATAACCAGGAAGATCTTTGAATTCCTCAGCAACCTTTAACAAGTCTTTCTTCTTCTCAACTAAATCAACCTTGTTCATACATAAAATTCTCTTTTGTACTGGGTGTGGTAGTGCTCCCATACGCTTGATCAATCCTATAACCCTTACATCAGGCCTATATAAATGGAAATACAAAGAACCAGGTGATTAGGGACCAAAAATACTGAAACAGGGATGAAATTTAGAAAAAAGGGGGAGTGATGGCATAGAGCAAGCCGATCAACAAAATGTTAATAAACTTGAGTGATATATGTACAAGAAGTCAAACGGGAAACAAGCAATAACTATGTGTTTCCCCAACAAGGCAGGGAATGAGGATAATGGCTGAAATTAAAAATAAAAATAAAAATAAAAAATTGCACTATTATCAAAAGCGATAAACATTTGCCCAAATGGAATCCACCTGCCATATATGTCTAGCTTTGATGCTTATGTTTGTTTCATGCATAATATGGTACAGGATATCAAATGGAATGGATTACTAACCTGGTAAGATGCCTATGGACGTCGAATATAACTATGAGCACATCGTATAAAGTAACTGAGCTCCAAGCACTTTCTACTCGAACCTTAAAATCCTTGTAAGGACATCCCTTGTTGCTTAATGTAAGACCTGGAGTATCAAAGAAACACTGCACAGGCATACATGAAGACAGTCAATAAATGTCATTTGATTCAATTTTTGTGCTCTTCAGTCAGTGAGGAGAAAACATAATAATAACATGTCTACACATCACTAGATGAAAGTAACTGACGAGAAAATAATATGCAAAGATGACCCATCACCTTTACCTTTCATGTATCAAACACTCTCATCACTAGACGAAAGTAAGTGTCGCAAGCTCATCAGATTGTTTTTTGTGCAATAATTTCATAAATAAAGAACTGGGATAAAGAAATAAATGCATATTGATTGTGAATAATTTTCAGAGCTCATTTGGACATAAAATAAATTAATCAGAAAACATTCCCAGTCCAGAGAAGCAGGTTGATTATAAACTATAAACAAGAAACATACAATTTGTGTGTCTCCTTTTGTCATAACTCCTAGTACTTCATGAGTAGTGGTGTTTGTCTTCCGTGAAACAGCAGAAACCTTCGTCCCAACCTATAAGAAATGCAGAGAACGTATGATAAATCTGCACAATCTGTCATCATAAAGGTTCTGGTTACATCAAAGGCCAGTAAAAGTAAAAGCTTAGATCACATGATATGGTAAAAAATATTACAACAAATCATTTTGTATCCTACAAAGGACATCAAAGATTCAAGTTTAAGAACAAAGTATAATCTCCAAAGCCAATACATATCTCAAATAGAGAATTCTCGCAAGCTTTTTCATTTCTTTCCCTCCAAAGAATTTTTTTTTTTATCGGGACAACTTCAGACACATTAAAAAGCTCAAGCATGTTTTGGCCTCTACAACTATTTGATATCTATCTGACCAAAGTGCAGTGAGCATGAAACAGATATTGATATCGCTTTCGGGGAAATTAGGCAGATTGTGCCATATCCGTGGTCAGTACAAACATAATACTGAGCAACATAGACGAACTCTATTTGCCACAAAATATTAAACCACAGTCGATTAAGCAAATGAAAGAATACATAACACAAAACTTTACCAAAATCCCTTCCAAGGAAACAATTATCAAAAACCATAAACAACACTCAATACAATCATTGACTTCACCAACCCCATGTTCAACAATTCATCAAAACCCCCATTAAATTAAACATCTTTAAACAATAAGATCCAAAAGAACAAACCATGTAATTAGTCAGAGCAGACTTTCCGGCATTCGGGGCACCAATTATCCCAACAGACAGCGCCCTTTGGTCCTCTTCCTTCACCATTTCCTCCTCCTCCCCTGATTCCTCAT
Source organism: Heteromeles arbutifolia (assembly GCA_024362995.1). Classification (NCBI taxonomy): domain Eukaryota; kingdom Viridiplantae; phylum Streptophyta; class Magnoliopsida; order Rosales; family Rosaceae; genus Heteromeles; species Heteromeles arbutifolia. Next base: position 8,340,195 of record JANCRC010000002.1, on the reverse strand, counting down.
CATCTGCGCGCTCCAAAGCCGCCTCGAGAAGCGCCTTAGCGAGCACTCTGCTCTTTTGCTCCTCCTCTTCCTCCAAACGCCTCAATTTTTCCTTCTGGGTGTCCACCCCAATCAATTTATTAGCTTTTGATCGGTACTTGTTGTCCCAAGTCGGCTTCCTAGGGGTTTCGGGCTTAGAATCCGAAGCAATGGATGGTATGGCGTAATGGGTACTGTCGAAAACCGAGTCTGAACCATTTTCGGAGTCTGAGAAAGATGGGTTGTGGCCAGAATCGTCCTCTTGCGGCTTAGCTGCGTAAAACCGGTGGAAGAAGGAGGCTGGGTTTAATGGGGTTTTGCTGGGTTTTGAAGAGAGGGTTCTCAGAACTCGCAATGCTTTCATCTCAGCTGCTGATACCGAGTATCAAGTGACAGACACAAAGGGTGTGCGCGCGCGGGGGTGAGATCTGAGGTTTTAGGGGTTTTAGCCTAGAGCCTTGTCTAGTCTCTCTGTAGATGATCACTCCTTTTTTTTTAAGTGATCTGAATATATAAATATTTTGGGTGGCAAATTCAAAATGTACCCCATAAAAACTTATACTCTCTTTTACTTTTAGTCAATTACCGACAGTGGCGAAATCAGGATTTGCCGAGACAAGGGGTGAAATTCAAAAGAGTGCAATGTTGAATCGAAACAGTTGCTTTCATATTGGAGAGTGCAAAGTCTTGAGTCAATATTCATAACAGAAAACAGTCTCTTTACCAAAACGGTTGTAAGCGGTAATATCAAAGTCGTGTAAGAAACTTAAATTGGTTAGGATTAGATTCTAAAAAACATTAGGCGCTAGTCAGGCAGCGGAGTGGGGGCTAGCAGCTAGGCGTCTAGGCGAGATTTAGGCAGGAGCCTAGATGGATTTAAATAAATTTCTTTTGTCGTAAAATAAGCATTAAACAATATTTACATTATTTTTTAAAATTTAGTACAATATTTATAGATAATGTGGGAGACTTTTATCATTGTTTCCTCCAACCTCCCTCCTCCGTCGAATCCACCTTTGTTCCCTCCACCCAACCTTCTCCCTCATCGCCCTTCCCCTGAAAATCCAACGCCTTCATCTGCAGTGGCAGATCCAGACTTTTATCATTGGGTGGTCCCAATATTGAAGTTGAACTATCCGAAATCGAATTGAACCAATCAAAATTGGTGTTGTACTATTCAGAATAACATTGTTTAAACTAATCGAGTATGATTTTCATGTGTTATATCGTTCCATGTTCCTAATTTCTGCACATTCAATTATTAAAATAAAAATTCATATCAATTAATGGAGCTAAAAACATATATTATATAAATAGAAACTAACCATCACATGATCAAATCAATATAAAAAAAAAGCATAAATTACAATCCAAGCAATAACTAGTATATATTAGGAATCTAACATTTTTATCCGATATACATCAATTTAATAGCATTCTATTTTGGACTAAAATTAGAAAACTTATTTAAATTCAGAAATTAGGACACTAATATAAAAAACAAATAAAATTAAGAAATGAAGTGGTGGTTGGGAGGAGAGAGGTGGACAGGCGGTGGTGGCTTGGTCAGATGGGGTTAGAAAGAAAAAGGAATCTGGGGAGAGAGGAAAAAGGTTGGGCATCGGGATTACCAATTAGGTTCTCTTATATAAAATATTAAAATGGGAATTGGCTTTTTTTTTTTTTTGTTGGATGAGGGAATTGGATTTTAAACTTGAAAGAGAGTCACGTGGCTTTTTTTATAGACGGTCACGCATTCATTTTAATTGTATTGGGCTCAAACGGACCGTTTTGGCTGATTCACTTTAACAAGAAAACAACTTTCTTCTTCCTCTTCCATGTGCAGTATGCACATAGAATCGCCGCTGCATATCTCCTCTCCGCCACAACTCCAGGCCGTCGGGTGGTCCTGGAAGGTCCTTGTAGCTACTTTTCGGACTTCCGAAGGGTCCTGGAACCACCCCGGCCCCTGAATGGATCGGTCTCTGTTCAACTGCAAATCCTGACCGAATCAGCAGCTGACCTTCGATTTCGACGAGAGGGGAGGGGCTGAACTAGCGCTCCTAGGCATGTTTTCTGGCGAAAGGAAGGGCGGCCGCCACTCCTCGCCCTCACGTAGCTTCACCACTGATTACCGATGGGTAGTGTTATTCACATACTTTTTTTGTTTATTTTTATTCATTAGTCTTTAATTTTTTTGATACGATGGCCACAAATTCAAATGACTGTGTGAGATAAAAATGAATATGAATATCACTACTTTTTATGGATTTACGTGAATGAAGGTACGAATTCATGAACTCATGCGCGTCTTTGACACCAAAACAATGGAGGGACAAAATAAGTTGAGAGGAAATAAATTGAGAAATGCACGTACGTTTATCATGCAATGCAATCGTATGATCAGAACCGTCTATCTGAATAGAGATTCGGTTTCACGTTCACACTAAATCAATTGAATTTTCACAGAAGCATCAGCATTGTGACGACATATAGAAGTCAAAACCAAACATCTTCGAAATAAAAAAGAAGGCCCGAGAGTACGAGTACAAGTTAGACTAAAAATTCCGTCCAAAAAATATTGTCAAAGCACTGGAAATATAAAAAAGCCATAACTTCGTCATCTATAAATAAACCGAAGAATACCGTCGAAGCACCGGAGAAGAATGAAAAAAATTACATTAACACTTAAAAATTTGCTCTTCTACTTCACGTTCTTTGCAAAGAATACAACACGAATCTATGACTGGTTAGTCTGCTAAACCGCCTTTCACTTCAAATAAATTATGCCGGACATGGAGCGTGCATCAGCATGAAATTCCGAGGTCCACATGTCATCATGAGATTCCGAAGGCGCATACACTGTCATCATCGTCCCATTGCTGCTATTTGATCTAAAATGCCATTCGACCAGCAAGCCTGCTCTCCAAAATCCTTCTGTCTATGGCTGCATCAATTGAACTCATCTGAAAGACAAAACCACAATGAGATCATCAGAGAGGGACCGTGGGCACAATTCATTTGGTTGAAGCCAGATAAGTAAACTGGTCCTATGATCTAACCAGAGATGCCAAACTTTATGAAAGAATCTGACCTGGGCCAAGTCTGGTTTCACTGTTCAACGATAAAATAACGTTGCTACAATTATAAAAAAAAACATTTGTTGGTCTCAACATTGTTTCACTCGAACCCCCACACCACAAAAGAAAGCATGGGGAGAGTGAACAACAGATAAATCCAAATTTTAAAAGAGCAAATATATATATTCCGTACTTAACTGAGTACGATGCTAGGTAGGAGAATCCTTGATCCCATTGCAGCAAGCTTGTCAAAATTGTAAATACTAACTAACAGCAAAAATAATGTAAATACCTACTTGAATCTTTTGATGCAGTTGCGTGGAAACCGGAGAATGGCAGTATAAACAAAACAGCATGCCCATCAACCAATTGGGTTGGAAAGCAGAAAGATGGATGATTAAAAGGTTCACATGTTCTTTCTTAATTTGTTTGTTTTCAAAAGAAAAAGTTCAAACTCATATAGTACACAAATACCTCTCTAATCAGGAAACAATTGGTAAACAACCCAGTCTGAAAAGACAGAACATAAAGCCAACCTAGTTGGTTAGAGCAATGCAACCCCGTAAGTTAAAGAGGTAGTATGACTTACCTGGCTAGTTTCATCATGAACCTGATACTTCACTAAGGACATTCTTCTTTCCTCCTGCAAATCAAATTAACCCATTTAACAAGTTAGCAATCAGTCCGAACCAGAAAACATAAAACAAGTTAGTAAGAACCAGCAAGCCTAGCAAAGTGGAAACCTAATAAACATTTGGGAAATTAAGAACGACTTACCATGGACATAGCTTCATCATCCCAAACTAGATACACCTCATTAGCAGCTGGCTGGGGAGCAGGAGCTTTGTTTGCAATAACAGGGGGTGGTCCAATTGATGGACCACCAGTGTTTGGACCAGATGCATAAGAGTGTGTATTAACACCTGCAGCAATTAAATGCAAAGAAGATATCAGATTGACAAGCCTTGCACGTATGAAATCAACAATCCAAAGGCATCAACATGGAGAATTTAGCAATGTGGCAGGTATTCTTTATTGCAACGGGAAAATACGTAAGGCTTAGCATACCAGAACAATTACTAGCTCAGTTTAGATAAAAACAATTACAGGATTAATTGGGTGCATATCAAGGAACATGAAAATGCCTTTGTAATAAATCAAACACTAAGCCTACAAAGGGAAAACTAGCCATTGCTAGCATATCCAAATTTGAAGTTGACTAAAACAGAACTCTCTATAAGAATCTCAGAATGCAACTAGAATAAAAAATAAAAAATAAATAAAAAGCTGAAGTATCTGGTTCTTATTTGATCAGACATGAAATATAGGTCGAACTTAAAAGCAAGAAGACAACTCTGACACCATACTGTTATCATGCACACAAGGAGCACTTTTTTAAATCAACCATAAGAAATCAAAACTGAAACGCTTAGATAACTACTTGTTTGGAAAGTTTTAGCACCTTGATAAGCATCCGTTGGTCCTTTAACTTCAGCTGGAGAATTTAGGGGAATACTTGTTGAAAGCATGGGAGCGGAAAAGGGAGAACTTTGAGTTGGTACATTATTTATACCAAAAACAGGAAATAGGGGTTGTGATACAGGAACAGGAGGCATGGATGTAGGAAGGCCAGGAGGGGCTATATGCGGAGGCAGAAGTCCAGGGGTGGTTGTTGATGGTAGAGGTGGTCTCCCATTGTGCACAGGAAACAATGGCTGCTGCACATAACCCAATGAGGAAGCAGGTACTGAGACTGGTGGAGGCTGTGGATACCATGGCTGAGGACGAGGTGGAACTTGCCAAGCATTCGGAGTCACCGGAACTGCAGAATTGTACCTGGTGCAAACAAAACCAAAATAAACAAACAGATAAGTTGTTTATGTAAATGTTAATCATGATGTACAGCAGTGACATAATTTCAAAATTTCACCAAGCCGGTTGCAGAGGATATGCAAGAAACCTGACTAAAAACATACATTGGCCGCATTGCACCCAAAGGTGGTTGGGGAGGATATGCAACCCCCATCGAACCTGGCACCATACCACCAACAAACTGGGTTGTTGGGATGTTTACTTTAGCTACTTTTGATGGACCGTCTTCCTCTGCACATAAATTGAGATATTTAGAAAATAAACTTAATATATATGATTAACGCCATAAACTACTCAAAATGATAGGTCTACACTTTTTTTTGTTTGATTAGTCTTTAGCTCAAATGAGATAACACTTTCAAATGGATTGCACAATCAAGATTCCATGAAAAAACATTTTATGCAGAATTTGTATGCAGAGATTAGGACATCCAAACCCATATGAATGTATATTTGCAAGAGTACATAAGCACAACTTGGTTCAACCATGAACACAAGAGAATTTGAAAACCTGTTACATGGACAAAATATAGTAAGTATATCACGTGGATACTGCTATGAACATTCTAATAGAATGTCTAATTCAATACATTATACTATTCAAGGAAGTCCAAAATATAGATGGGTCCATCTATGCATACTTGAACGTATCATCACATCCAGGTCATAATTTAATATGAGTCAAACCAAACCATACCATGGCATAAACTAGTTGAATTTGAAAATAATTAAAAGTTCACACATCACCAAATACCAATGATAATAACATAACATGAAGATAATATATCAAAATTGTCTGGATAAACATCAAACTAGTAAGGACCTTTTACCTTCCTCTCCATAATGTGCAGCCAAGACGTCAGGTGGGATTCCTTGCATCCCATAAATTTCAATATCCGTTGACTCCCTGCCATCCTTCGCATTGGGAACCCTGTAAAATACAGTTTTTGCCAGTTTGACTATCAGTAAATTTAAATTCATGAAAAGGAATTATTTTGAGGCACAGCTAAAATATAATGGACATACTTCAACCATACTCTGTAATAGCTCATTAAAAAGATCAAGTGAAGTAGTTTCACTTTAATCACAAACAATTAGCATCAACAACCATCGATGACAATGTTCTTATGTCCCAGCTAGAACAATTGAACTGGGGATTTTGAAAATGTTGTGTTCTTAGACATAAACTGAAAGTTACTTTTGGTACTAATACAGTAGAAAAAGATTAAGTTCATCATCAGCGTATAGTGGCATCCATTACACAATAACCTATGGGCATAAAAATCATCTTACAGTCATGAGTAAGAAGTCAATATAATCGATTATCTTCCTGAGGTTTCCGGTGCTCTCTTATTATCAAGCAGGCCCCTTACGTACATGAGTTCATATTACAGTATATCCCAACAAAAGAGAACCGAATTTATATTAACAGACCCATTGTTTCCTGGATTCCCAGTTCTACTAAAATTACAAGCACTCACAAAATCTTCCAAAGTCCCGTACTTTTGCACTTAATCCACCTTCAAGGTACCAAAATTATTAACACCTACAACCCAAACTTGCTCGAAAATCTAAGAGACTGTCGCAGCCTATCAATTCCATTGACAATTAAGTTGCCTCTATGCAGCTAACAAAAAGCTATAATCCCAAACTATCTTCCCAGCTAAAAAATTGTCCAAAACTGCCGAGCCCACATTACAAAATCACACCCAACTGACCAAATTTAGATTTTTTTCAGCGATGAAATTTCCATTTAGACCCAAATCCATTTACAACAGAATAAAAACAATGAAGATCATAACTTTCTACAACAGGTGATCAATATCATATAACAAATTCAGCGAGAAAGAAGGCATAAAAATTAGGGTTTGGCAATTGGGTATAGAAAGCCATACTTGGTGACGCTCTCTTTGTGGACCTGGAGGACGTGAATGGCCATGCCGCCGGCGGTGGAGAGCTTCTTATGGCAGACATGGCACTTGAAGTGCTTGGCTTTCTGGTGCTGCACCAGTATCTTCTCATCGTCGAATTCTCTATCGCAGTAGTAGCACCACACCTTCGACGCCACTCTCTTCTTCTTCTTTCCCATGCTGCCCTTCTACCCCTTTGCCCTCCTTCTGCGGCTCTTCTTCTTCCTCTGGTTCTTCTTCTCCCTTCTCTCTCTCTCTCTCTCTCTCTGCGAGCCTTTGGTTTTGGTATTTGGGTTTTTGTTTTGGGGTTTTTTCTCTCTTGCTGTGATTTGTGGTTTGATGAATTTCATGTATTTGTATTTATAGTGTGTTTACAATTTTTTATTTTTTATTTACCGAGAGTTGTAATGGTAAATCGGATTTGGGGGCTAGGGCTTTTCCAATTGGTGTTGACCCGAGTTGAACCCCGATCCAATAATTGACCCGTTCAAGTGGTTTTACTAATCCGCATGTCATAACACAGCACCAACTAGCGATGCGACGGTTACATGAAAAATTTACTATGACATTTTGACTCATAACTTTTCTGCCCTTCGAAAAAGAAATTCGTACTTCTTTTCCTAATGTGGACTAATTATGTCGTGATTTCATCAAGCTCCTTCAAGAATATTTAAGGCATGTTATGCATGGGCATGTTAGATCGACTAATTATGTCGTGATTTCATCAAGTCTAGCAAGTAAAAGTACAACCAGAAAGAAGCTTGTGATAACAAGCATGACATCATCTCAGGTTCAAAAGCATCCGACAGAAAACGAAAACTAGCGTACATGTATCAAACGGACTGCAGACAGCCGCATACGAACTTCAGAACTCGTTCTTCCAACCGTTGAAACGCAGAACAGCACATGTCCTACTCTTCTTTCTTGGAGGATTGGGAAGAATCAGCGTCACCTTTTAACTTGCTTACACTAGCTTCGGCTTCAGCAAGAAATGCGGGATCAGGCTTGTGTTTGTCTGAAGGTTCTTTCATTGCCATATATATGTAAAATGCGATAACAACGTTGACAGATATAACAGCAAGGAATCCACTCAACAATGTGAGTGAATAGGGAGACATTTTGCTTACACCTGTTTCAAATGAATAACAACCTTGTTCAGAAAACCAAAAAGGAAAACCTAGGGAAGAAACTTTAACGAAAACAATTAGTAGCCCCCTTCCCAAATTCGACGACAGGATGCCATCTTCATTCTTATAAAGCCCATTCACCGTATCAAATTATGCAATTCGCATAAACAATATAGATCCTAATGACAATTTTTCATGTGAGACCATTAGTTGGAATTTGGAAGCAAGATTTAGACGAGTCGATTGAGATAAAAATTTCAATTATCACGGCACTGAGAGGGAGACGGACAAACTCTAAGGGCCCGTCTGGTGAGCTGGATGGGATTGGGCTTTAGGGATATGATTGGACAACCAGGACATGTAAGACGGGTCTTGTAACCCATGCACAAGGATACGTTAGATAACCCACTCTATTGTGGATTCATAACCCATCATGTCCAGTCCTGTCCATTTTACATTTTGACACAACAAACAATGGATTGAACTCAAGTCCATGTTAATTGGTCACAACCTATCCCAACCAGCCCACCAAACAAGGCTCAAGTGTTGTAGGAACTAGAGGAAGGTCATAAGGACTTAAATACAAAACGCGAACTAGAAATGGTCTGCTTATTTAGAACAAACATGGGTAAGCACACAAACATTATAAAAAAGAATACTTAGATAGATAACTGTATAGTAATATAGCACTAAGAAGAAAAACCCAGCGTAACTAGTGCAAAGTTTTTGTTAGAATAACTCTATGAGGGACCTAAATAAGACGCAGTAATATGAAAATGACAAAAGCTTCAGTACTTGACACAATAGCCTTACCGGGAAGCAAATTATTGTTGAACGCATATAATATTGCAACGGGAATTATCCACATAAACATTGATGCAGTAACGAACTTTTGTATCACTCCTGCCATTGTTATCCCCAATCTGCATAATAAAGAGAAAAACAATCAATCCCAACAGAACAACAAATCACAGAGAACAATAAGCCATAAACAAACATTACCGAGGGAGAGCTGTAAAAGACTATCGAGCCAGAAGATATGCAACTGAATTTCGGAACAAACAACTGAAAACAGTTCCTAGATCTGTACCTAAACATTATTCTTAATGATCGTAAATTCATGAATCGAAACTTATATCAAATACCCATGGAAAGGAAAGAAAACTAAATCATAAGAATTGCAGAGATGAGTGATCTAGATGTCTCTTTAGGATACTTGTATGCAGTGCTTAAGTGAAGTACTAACTACTTGATTTTTACTGGGATATGATATACCACTAGAAAGCCATCTATATACAAATAAAGATCAAAACTGTTCATATGCAATTCAAACAACAAGCAACCCACCAGCGAACAAAGACGCCAAATTTCAAAAATTTACATTGTTTTTCAACAGGGTACATAGTATGAGAGTGACCCAGAAAGACCTAAACCTCACACAGACAATTAATCGAACACTTGGTGTGCACATACTCAACCGACAAAACAATGGAGTGAGAAAGAGCGTCCAAGCGAGAGCCTTGGATCGGGAGACTGAGAGTAAACTAAAAACGATTTGACTTCCCACTGTTAGCTTGGCTTTTGCTGCGCAATCCAATCGCTTCTGCTACAGAAATTGCATATTGTCAAAGGGGGAAGCAAAACCTGTGTTTTGGGTGCTGGCTAGGTGCGGTACAATTGTGAGCCGTTGAGATCAATCTTACGGTGAGTGTTTAAAACGAGCTCATGTGTAGAAACGGGTGAAATATTACCCGTATTACAAAGCAAACACCCGACGGCTCCTGTCAAATCTCAAGCTCTCTCGTATCGAAGGTGGGGCGAGTCCCTTGGCCTCCCACCCGAAACAACATCGTCTTCCTTCTCTCTCTGGTGTTTTCTGAGTAAAAGCACTTTGCTTCCGCCAGCTCCCTTCCCCTTCCCCTTTCTACCGATAGACTCGGATGCTCATAATGTTGGATGATCACAGTCGTTGGATCTTCTTCCGCACCGTTGGTCCGCAGGAGAGACGCTCAAGGACATATCGAATGGAAACTTTCTACATGGGCTTCTTCAGTGATGGACTGAAACCCTGTTAGGACATAAATGAATGTCCATAAAGAACATTTGATATGTATCAGTCGCTAGAAGAACCCTAACCCTAAAACCGCGGCCAAAACTAAAGGAAGCTGCAGTAGGATATTATCAAAGATCATCAACCTCAACCAGTTAAATCCACCAGAGTTGATCATGGATTGTATTGTTGATCTTCCCGAGCATTTATTGGTTGAATCCCTTTCGACTTCCTTGCAATAAAGTTGCTTTCAGCCTTTCAGATGCCGGTGCGTGTCGAAGCATTGGTTCTGCCTCATCTCCGTTCCTTGTTTCGTTGGCCGCTTTCTGTGCCTCTAACTCGACCATTCGAAGTACTCTTGTTATATTATTGAACGAAATACTGTAGCAGTTTTGCGAAGTCGAAACATCTCGAGGCAATCGATTTCTCTTTTAGTTTCCTCCCTTGTTTTCGAGATACAATAACTTCTCCCTGTGATTACTACATCTGCAATCCATACACCAAGCAATGGCTTGCTCTTCCTCCCACTAGTATTAAATCTCTACGCGTGGGATCCATGTGTGATCCATGCTGTAACTCCTCCTCCTCCTCTAAGGTGACGGTACGTAGTAGTATCATCCAGTTTAATGCTGAGTACAGGTGGACGGTGGTGCTAATGCATTGAAATTTGTCAGGTGATGTCGGCACCTCCTTCCATGTGGCGATGATCTCTCTTCTGAGACTAGTGGTCAATGGAGGAGGGAGTTGGCACTGTCATGCAGCCCACAACAGATACAAGTCGATAAACAGATTTGACCTTATTATTTCACTCCTCACCAGCCAGCCGTTTTTCACAACGGAATGTTTTATTGGAGGCTTTATGGGTTTCCCTTACTTTTGAGTTGGGTCCGTTTGGTAGTAATAGTAGTGCTGACCATATAAATGGCGTTTGATTGAGGACCCTATGACTCGATTTGTTGAACACTCTCGATGTCTTTTAGGTGTCTGCGGATATGCCATTCGAGATGGAGTGGTGACGATCCATTCACTGTTTGGGAGTTGAAGCTTCCCCATATTTCCTTAGTCTAAGGTGTTCCGCCATTGCCTTTATTTTTCGTTGTCTTTTTTTAGTGAACTTTGAGTCTTTGAGAGCTGCGTAGAGATGTATGAGTGCATAATCTTTACTATTGGGGGCGTACCATGCATCCACAATTTCACTTTGTGCAAACCAAATGCACAAGTGATTGAGAGTAATCCTCGTGTGCATGGGCACTGTATCTAGCAAAATCCTTAAATATTTTGAGTGCATACCTACACATCATTCACTACAAAAATGTATGTTTTGCATATGTGATCCACACATCCTCTCATGTGCCTGAATTAGAAAAAGTAATTCAATCGATCAATTTTGAGACCATTTGGGAAATTTATGTAGAACTATGAAGAAATTCAAAAGCTTCATCATGAAATTGAAATATGATGCCAAAGGTCTAATTAAATTCTTTTTTCTTATGAGTCTAATTAAATTCTTTTTTCTTATACAGTTAATTGGAAACTTGGGATTGAGGAGTTAAGTTGTTGGTGTCAAAATATATTCATCTTTTATTTCGTGCCAAAATTCGAAACTTTACGCATTTATATAGTTAAATATGTTGTCAAGATATCTGATTAGTTAGGTAGGTTAGACTCTTGATGAATTTTATCACTGAGAACAATACAGAATATCTATATATGTAGATTCTTGAATTTTATAACCCCTTTTAAGTTGATGACAAGCAGGTAACATTGCCCTATCACAAGTGAACTTTTAGTTTGTTTGGTTTCATTTGTGTATAGTGTTATTGGAGATATATATATATAAACCATTTTTCATTTGGAACGTCCTCAATTTTGTTCTTTCTGCAATCGTAGATATATAGAAATACCTAAAATAAATGATTACAAATATAAAAATCGATGCACATTTCTTAGGCACATCGCTATTCATAGTGTTGGAATCGATTCAAATCACATGAGAAAATCTGATAATGGCTCCAATGTGCTGTGGCGACAGGTAAAGTGCACATAGAACCACTCTAATTCGTAGTTTACTTCAAACGCATAAAATTAACGTTGTGGGATTTCAACTTTTATCATTCTTAGCTTATTTATTTGTGGAAAATGATTTTCACATTTTTTTTAGTTCCAGTGTATATTGCTCTTTCATAACTATTAGATTAAATAAATCAAAATAGTATTAAAAAAAAAAATATATATATATATATATATATGTATATATATATATAAAAGGACGAGTCGAGAAGGAGAAAATAGGAATGTAAAAATCATTTTCCCTATCTACCACAATGAACCTATGTTTTCTACAGCCTTTGAGTTAGCTTCAGTGGTGAGGGTGGGTCGTCTAATTCGTTAGAGTTAGAATAGATTCAGGTTATCAATCGACAAGGATTTTTTCATTCCCTTTTTTTCTCATGTACTCCCATCGATTATGTTTTCCATTCTTTGTAATGCCGGCATGTTTGGAAGGTATCAACATCAGAAAAACCTGTGAGGCATGGAGACTAGTGTTCCTACTCAAGATTTTCAAAACTGAACTATGGCACATATCCCATCTTATTAGGTTAACACATTACTGTTATATTCATTCCAAGTTTTTAATAACTTTTTTTTGTGGATGGAAGAATTAGATTACTTTTAGCGACACATTGAGCATTACTAAAATTTCACTAGACTATATTACAATATAAAAGTACACGGAGAAGCCTAACAACAAAAACAAAAAAAAAACCCAAAGGAGCCCTAATTACATTGAGGCATTTAGGCCCATTTAGCCAAAAGAGACATACATCCACAGCCCAGAAAAAGTGAGACATTAGCCCCAAGCTGGATCCTCAGATTGCTCTGCATTCTGGGGTTCATAAAATCTGCTGCTAGCAGGTCAACCAGAGCCATGTATATTAGGATCCCAGCTGATGCAGAGTTGAAGACTCCTTCTACAATTAGAGCAGTTGGGCTGGTATCATTGTAAATGTTTGATATTCCCATTCCAACACCGATTCCAATTGGGGTGGTGAGGGAGAAGAAAAGCACCATTGTTGCAATGGCCCTGGACTTGAAGTTGGCCTGCACATACAATTGGGACATTATATGTAAATTGTATGAAAATAGAAATTGTAATGGAGTTTAGCCTAATTCACAACTGGAAAATGTTTCAGGATTTGGGAAGTGGGTGTAGATACTCTGTCTTGTCGTCGAGTGTATACATCAGTTGATGATAAATATACAAAGACGAGTGTATGCACTCCGTGACACTGACAGTTTTACACAACTGTCGGATTAGGAAGAAACTTGTGGGACTACGAACCCTCATTGGTGAAAAGATACATCAATCCAAGTGTCCTAAAAAATGAACGTTGACTGCTGAGATGAACGGATGTGTGAGGCCTTTTAGTTGCGATGGAATGCAATTGGACCCTATAAAGAATATGCAGGATCTCTGAATAGGTGCCTAGAAGATTATGTGACAACATCAGGAAGACTTTTTGGAGCTCTAAAACCCCACAAAATGGTATCCATGTGGCCATGTGAAAATTGGAAAATGTCTAGAACATCATAGCCTAGGATTAGAAATTAAAGTTTCAAAGACAAAGCATGGTTTCAGTTGAAGTTTGACACATCAAACATGTAAATATGTGTCGTACTATTATCACATATGTGGGAAAGGTGATGTATATTTGGTTTTTGAGAAAATTGGAGTATTGATGTCTAGATTTTGGTCAATTGGGGGTCTTAATTATGAACTAAAAATCTGTAAATATTGATCATTCAATGTCATAGGGTCAAACAATGAGTCACTTTCAATAATACTATCAGAACTTCTGTCAAAATAAAGTATTTAAAGGAGAATATAACAGACGGGAGTTTTAACACAGTTACCCAAAAAAATCATTGTTCCACATTTGACAAGTTCAAAACCCAAAATACTCAAGAATTTTGTTCATGGACCAATAATCCCCACTAAAATTCAAGAACCAATCCAATTTGTTTTTGCATGTGGTCTAATATCATAGTGGATAGCCGATGTCCTAGTAGATAGAGAGTTGGGTTCCTAGTTACTACGCATGCATTCCGGATTCGAAACATTCATCTTCTTTAAATTATTGTAATATTTTCAAACTCTTACTTATTTTTTTTAAAATATAATAAATTTTAAAAGTAAGATTCAAATTAAAATACAAGACGACAGGCACACTGCCCTAACTAGTTAGTTTCCATTTATGAGGGGATTAAATGACAATGAAACAAGAATGAAATGTCTGAGGAAATTGATGATACCTGAGTTATGCACCCACCAAGGCCCATGCCTTCGAAAAATTGATGGAAAGTAAGAGCTGCTACAAGAGGTTTGATTGTCCTGGGACTCTGTGAGGCACCTAAAGATATCCCAATAATCACTGAATGAACCAAAATTCCCAGCTCCAGAACCTGAAAAATTATTCATGCAAAGAATTTACATAATTAAATCAGAAAAATGGCCTAGAAAAATAGAACATGAAATTTGAATTAAACACCCAAAAAGTAGTTTATATAAAAAATTTAATAAAAATGGAGAGTTTAAAACAGGGGGAAAACAGAGTGTGCACCAACCCAGCAAAATGTAGCACCAAAAAATTGAACCATAAACAACTAGAAAATCTAAACCATCTCTACCTGTGATATCACTCGATGCCTAACAAGTTCGAAAGAAGAAATCGAATCCTCCGGCGCAATCACGCCGGAACCATGAGCATGGCCGTGTGTGGCATGTGTGTGAACATGCACATGACCCTCATGCACCCCATTCATCTCTTCATCCTCATTCACCGGCAGTGCCTTAGTGAAATGAGATCTTCTATAATAGCTGGTGGCAAAGGTATCCATCATCATCGTCCCAATCGCCGAAAGCATGGCGATGAAGCCGGTGAAGGGGAAGTTCCCCCACGGGGTTTCGCTGAGGCAAGGGCTTGTCAAGCTCTCAAAAGCGTCCGGCAGCACGTGGATGAAACCTGTTGCTAGAATCACACCGGCAGCAAAGGCCTTGATCATGAAGAAGATGTCATTTTCGGGGTTTAGAGCCGGAATTTTGTTGCCCAACATTGGGAGGGAGACACCAAGGAAACTTGCTATGAGGATTGAACTTATTGCAACTAGCTTGAACTTGAGGACTTTGAACTTGTCATGGTCTACGGTTTCCGAATTGCATTCGCATCCCGCGGAAACCGAGATGGGGACAAAAAGGAGGAGGAGGAGAAGAGGAAGAGTATAAGCGGGAGTGAACTTTTTCATGGCTTTCAGAGAGAGAGAGAGAGAGAGAGAGAGGGTTTTGAAATGGGATTGTGAAGTGGTGAGCTGAATGCTTACTGTATATATGAGTTGGAGAATTTGGGGAAAGCAAAGGCATTGAGGTAAAAATGGCGACATGGAATTGAATTCTGTTTGTTACAAAGGGAAGTCGGGTTGCCAAGTGTGTGGTTAGTGAAGCCAAATGACGACATTATGTGTTAATGCAACAGTTTAAAGGAAGTTGGGGGACTTTACGAGTCACTATCTGAACTGTCATGACTACTGACTAGGACTGGGGACTTTAGTATTTGTTAGTGATGGCAAAAAAAGCACTTGAAACATTTAAGTACGAAGTATTCCATCTTGAATGGTATTAGGCTATTAGCCATTGCATGAGCTTCGATTTTGTTCAAAACTTAAGAAAAGAAATTGACTTGTCGTGTTGGGCACCATCAAGTACTAAAATGGCTTTGATTTTGAGTAAAAAAATGAGAGATTTTTTGTATTGCATGTGTTTGGGGTTGGACTTTAGTCATGTTCCAATGTCAGCAAGTAACACAGATTAAAAGTTATGATAGTCACACCGTCACATTATGTTGTCACTTTATTCTTATAATATTACGTATTTATCTATTAAGACATCAATTATGTTATTTGGCCTTACATGTGATAGTATTGACACTACCAAGACGACACATTAAAGCTAAGTCATTGGAGTTCTAAAAACCCTACCCTACCCTACCCCGACTTAGAGCGATTAGAAGGAACATAGCCGTCGTTAGAAACCCTCCTCCTCCTCTAGACACCCATACCTACCCAAATTTGTTAGAAAGGAAAAGAAATTTTTTCTTAACATTTTGTCATCTTCTTCTAGTAACTGTTCGATGTGGTCGAGAGCTTTGGTTTTGGGAGGTTGTCCTTCCGAATTGCTGATACATTGTATAATCCACTTGCATGTTGCATCAATGGTTGATATCCGGCCCGGCTGTAGTATCTCTCTCTCGTTTCATATATGTTTATGTTCAAGTCAAGTGATTGTCTAAATATTGACGACAACAATAATTCTCATAATTCTTACTCACTTCATTATAAAGATTATTTTCGAAACCAAACAACAAGAATATAAGTGCATGCAAGAATTGCCAGTGCCATTGTTGCATTTCAATATTTTTTTTCACCTGAAACAAGCTTTCTATTTTGTATCAAATACCATACTCAAAAATTATAATATATAAGATAGAAAAGAGCATTCCATCCTAAGTCAAGTTGCATGCACACCATCAAGTATCAACACTAAATTGTTATTAAATTAAAAACGCTAAGATGAGAAACCCTTTATTTGGAGTAGGATTCTCTTTCCTTCAAATTTCCTCCCCTCCTATTTGAACGGTCACGATTAAGTCACGTTAACATCTTGTATTGAATATTTCTAAAGAGAGAAATTAGAGGGGAGAATCCTACTCCCCTTTATTCCTTCCTCAAAGTGAGGACAATTTTATTACCCGAGGTCTGAACTATGTGACCGTGCGACTCTCACACACAGAAGTCTTTCTATATTTAATCTCACCTACGTAGAGTTGGTTTCAACCGATTGTTCATGATGCTTTAAGCCAACCTTTAGACAGAACAAGACTCCCACCATTGAAAGAATTATATATGCCTAGAAAGTTTTAAAATATAACAAATTAGACTTCCATTTACGGTTTTTCACCTTAAAAAGATTTCTTCACTTGTTTAATTTTTTATGCTATATGCTGGCTACTTTTGACTAGAAAGAGAAATATACAGAACGTAGAATTATTCAATGTCGTATAACCTCCTCCACCCATTGTGACCTGACAACTTTGCCTTATGCATATACTTCATGGGAGGTCCAGATTTACATCATACTTTTCATTTTTTATTTTTCATTCCTTCCTCGTCGGTTGACATTGTTAAAACAAAATCATGGTGGCATAAAACTCAAAAATTAAAGCTAGTTGCAATAAGTTCGATGCTTGTTTAGGGCACTAGCTAGCCATAAAACGACTGAACTTGTTACAACTAGCTTGCATTTGAGAGCTTTGACTTCGTTCCGATCCTCGGCATCGGTACTGCATGTGCATTCTGCAGAAACAAAAGAGGTTAAAGGGAAAAGAAGAGGAGGAGGAGGAGGAGGAGGAGGAGGAGGAGGAAGAACAACGTAAGAAAAATAAGTGGTACTATAGACTGGTCTTTCTGAAACTGTGAGCCTGTGGCTTGTTAAGGCCTACTCTATATACTGCGTATTTATATATATATGAGTTGGAGAATTTGGCAAAAGAAAGGCTGAAGTAAAAATGACGATATGGAACTGAATTCAGTTTGTGTGGGACAAGTGTGCTTTTAAGCCAATTTATGATGTTATGATCGAGATGATGTGTTACAAACACAGTCGGCGTTGTTAATTTACGTAATGTTATTAACTCACGTATTATAGTATTGATCGACAATATGATTGATAATTTTAAAACTTGAGATATTGTAATGCACTACTAGAATATAAATAAGTTATAATACGCGTGGCAGTATGACAAATACCGAAAAATCTCTGCTAATCTACCTTCTGGACAAACCTTCCCATATAAATTGCACTATGCAGTTTGTTCCATGCAACAAATGTTTAGTACACTGTCTATAGACTAAAACTAAATTGTGATAAATTGAGAAAGCTAAGATGAGAAGCTCCTTTATACTAGCCAAAAAACCTACAACATTTAAGGCCCATGTTGAGTGGATCATGTATGTCCACACCAAATGAAATAATATATATTTTGAAGATAAACAAATTAGACTAGAAAGAGAGATCCAAGGAGCCTAGGCTTAATGTCCAACAGCTACCACCACTTTTTGTTATGCATATGCTTCATGGTGGGTATCCAGATTCTACTAGGTACTCTTCATATGCTGGGTGTACAATTTGCCTTCCCCTTGCTCTTTGTTTCAAAATAGAACACCATGACTATTGTGAGGATGGAAAGAATCTCATGTCAGAAAGTTAAGAAATCTTTTAAGGCTATAATGAGTTGTGTTCCTTTTTTCGTTGTCAACTGATTTTTCGATTGAAACCTCAACTTTTTTCATGGTTCGCCCGCACACATGCATGTGAAGCTCAATGACAAAACGTGTTATATGTTGCCCAATCAAATTGTCTATTTCTTAAGTTTAAATTTTTTTTACATGCAATGGAAAATACGAGAATATAATTAACTGTCCCACTTCAAAAAGTTCAGAAATGTTTTTCCTTGTAATTTTTACTATTTCAGATTGTTATTTTTTGGTATTGTTGTTCACGTGGCCACACATCTTTTCGAAAAGAGAAAACTTCTCTTAATTCCCTGTCCATCCCATATGCAAAAGACTGATGAGGATGAGAAACTGACGAAGCCCTGTTGCCATTCGATGTCTATGGTTCCATGTCGTCCCTGCTCCTTCCCTAGTGTGTCTCCCTTCTCAGGCCAAAATCCGGCAGTAATTTCCAACAAAAAATATATTATATAGAAAGCAATAATTTGATTGGTTCCGAACATAATTCCAATATATTGGTTTGGTTGGTGGTCCTATAGATTACACAATACTATTCCTGAAGGGAATATATTTAGCAACTGGAATTTTAATTTTGGACCAGTTCACTACAGTTTACCAATATCAATAAAAAAGATTTAGGACATATTTTCAAGTAATGTGTTATAAATAAGGAAAACTAATGAAAATGGTTTGAAAACTTATTCCTGAAGGGAATATATTTAGCAACTGGAATTTTAATTTTGGACCAGTTCACTACAGTTTACCAATATCAATAAAAAAGATTTAGGACATATTTTCAAGTAATGTGTTATAAATAAGGAAAACTAATGAAAATGGTTTGAAAACTTTGAGTTTTAACGATAAGGACAAAATAAAGGGTAAAGTGAATAGTACAAGAGTTGACTTTTTAGTGTAAAAATGTGGTTTTTCGTTAAAGTGAACAGTACCATGAGCTTTTCGTTTTTCCCATTATAAATAAGCTCATAAACAGAAGGGGTTTTCCCGCTTTGGTAGGACCCGAATAAAAACTAGGGAGTTTTAACGAAACACTTCCGGTACTGTTCATTTTTAACGAAAAACCATATTTTTACTTTTTCTAATACTATTTACTTACATCTTTATTTGTCATTTTTCATTAAAACTAAGGTTTTTGAGGACTTTTTGTTAGTTTTCCTTAAAGATTATTTATGATGCACTTTGAAATCCCAAATGCCAACAAATAATTGGAGTATGATTTTCTTCTCTCCAATTTCCTCCTATTTGAATGGTTACAATAAATCACGTCAACATCTTATGTTGGCTTTTTTTTATAAAGAGAGACAAAAAGGAAGATATGAGAGGAGGGAAGGAAGGGGAGGAGATTTAGAGGGCATTTGGAGGAGAGAGAATGCTAATCCCAAATTATTACAATTTACTGACCCCAAAGGAAAAAAATAACATATGTTTGCATACTGTTTGTATTTGAACTTGTACCCACTCATGCTGCTTGTGCAAGAAATTTTATTTGGTAACGGGACTTGGCTTCCTAGAAGTTAGTAACTGTTGATTGGAGTATGGTGTGTAGACCTCAGCAGGAAGGTGGGCTTGGTCTTCTTGATTTAGCTTTTTTGAACTTGACGGCTTTGTTTAGTTTTGGCTGGGATGCTTTACAATCCCCTTCTTTCTGAGGTTCTTTCGTTCGGCAGGTTTTCCCCTTGTGCATTATAAAAAAACAAGATATTTTTTTACGGTATTCTGTGTGGCATGGTTTAAAGCATGTTTTGCCTGTTCTGAATAATAATAATCGTTGGATTATTGGTGATGGGAGGTCAAAGTTTCCCTTTGGTTCAACAAATGGTTGGATGACCCTATTATTAACAGTTCGTATCTCCTGTTATTTCGCCTATGGTTCTTCTTGGTTTCAGATGATATTGAAGCTCAAAGTTGGTCTTTGTTGGATTATTTTGTAGATTTATTCCCTTCTGTGGTGCAACATATTTTACATCATCCTTTGCCTTTAAATGTAGAGATGACAAGTTGATTTGGAGATTTCGTCTACTGGGATCTTTTTCTTTTCTTATGGTTATCATCTTATTCGAAGGAAACATAGTGATAGTGGTTGGGCTAAAGTTATTTGGCGACATTTTATTCCACATTGACTATCTATTTTTGGCTTGGTGGCTTTTTTCATGATAAACTTCCCACTGAGGGTGCTCTAAACTGATGTGGTATTTTTTTGGCATCCAATTGTCGTTTATGTCATAATTCTTAGGAATCTACTGCTTATTTTTTTTTTCAGCTGTCGAATATCTAGGCAGCTTTAGAGGTGATTAGAGCAAGTCCACCCCTAAGGACTTTGTGCCAGCACCCAGCGCATTTATCTACTCAAGTGAACAGTAATAGACTCCAATGAACAGTAATAGGCCAAAGCATCTCCACCCCTAACAAAAAATAGCCTAGTCCATTTTATTGAAATATTATTATTTTTAATTTTTAATTTCTGAATTTATAAAAATAAAATAATAATAATAATAATTTCTGAATTTATTAAAAAATTTATGTATTTTTTAAAAGTGAAATTCTTAATTTCTTGGGGGAAAAAACATGGACCGTTGATCTGTGATCAGACGGTCCAGTTTAAAAGTGAAATTCAAATTTTTTTTACCGTTGGAAACCCAACGGTCTAGAATAACTAGCCGTTGGAAATCCAACGGCATAAATTGGGCCACGTCGTCCACTTGGGGGAGAGGTTAATGCACCTATGCCGTTGGGCCCCGCCTTTGATTTTGTTGTCTGCTACTCGCTAGGACCCCCGCGTGTAGGACATGCGCCAGGCTTAACAACACAAACAGCCCGGTCCCAAGGTCTGTCAAAAATGGGCTGGTCTGGAGACCAGCTTGGGCTGGGTGCCAGGCAAACACACGGGCTGGAGTGGATTGGCTTAGTCCCAACCTGTTTTTTCCACTAGGTGCTGGCCTCTTTTTGCTCTGGTGGACTTGCTCTTAGCATGTCAACTTGGTACTTCTTTGCCTATTTCATATTCTTTGGCTTTTTTGTGGATGTCTACGTGCGTAAGCCCTTTTCCCAATAGTTGCAAAATTTCAAAAATTTTATGGATCTTTCTACTATTTTGACTATTTAAAAAAACTCGAAATAAGTTTATTCTAGCAAAAAAACCTACAAAATTTAAGGCCGAGTCCACACCAAATATATTTTTGGAAAATAAACAAATTAGACTAGAAAGAGAGATCCAACGAGCTTAGGCTTCAATGTTCTAGAGCTTATACCACTTTTTGTTATGCATATACTTCATGGTGGTTGTTCAAACTCTACTACGTACTACGTACTACGTACTCTTCATATGTTGGGTGCACAATTTGCCTTCCCTTGCCCTTTGTTTTCCAAAGTAGAACACCACGACTGTTGTAAGGATGGAAAAAATCTTGATTCAGAAGGTTAAGAAATTATTTTTAGGGTTATAAAGAAAAATCTTGATTCAGAAGGTTAAGAAATTATTTTTAGGGTTATAAAGAACTGTGTTACTTCTTATGTTGTCAATTGCTTTTTTGATTGAAACATCAAGTTTCTTCATGATTCGCTCGCATGCATATAAAGCCTAACAACAAAACGCGTTGTACGTCATCCAATTACGTTGTCTATCTCTTAAGTTTAAAATTGTATTATAGGATTTAAAAAAAAAAAATTGTATTACAAGAAAATACGATAATTACGAAATATTTTCCATTTAATTTTACTATTTCAGATTGTTATTTTTTGGTATTATATGTTGGAGTTTGTATGCACACTGTCACATATCGTTAGTGTACATATTATCAAGATACTTGATATTATATTCTTCATATTAATAGTAATTTGGTGTGAATAATATGTTATATAGGTTTGTTGGTAAAAGACAGAACATGTATTTGGATAAGTCAAATTCAAAATTTCATACTTATCTCTTCAATTTGAATTTGACTTATGCTGGTAGTTTCTTAACTTCCTAATACCTGTTGGGAAAGGATACTTAGTATCCTACATAATACCAAAGAGGTCAGACACGAAAATAATAATAATAATAATAACAATATACATCAACTGCATATAATATACATATCATTTGGAAGAGAGAGCATTCAATAGTTCGCCATAATTCAAAGCTCCGGTGCTAGAGCTTTGAATTACAGATAGTTGGATCCCGGGGTACGGACGCCCGTTGAACTACAAGCACGGAGTAAGGGCACAATTCTGTCTTTAGGACACCGCAAAATCTGCAGGCCTCTATCTTTTCGATCAAGTTAGTTTTCCTACTTTCTTGCTTCTTTTAGTTTACAATATTTCAATTACGAATTGGTTGTAATAGAATATTGGATTATAGTTATTTCAATTGTTTATTATAATTTGTTATCAATAAAGTTGTATTATGATTGTTTGTTCTAACAATCTAAAGACATAAATTGTGATGGATCAAACATCAGTGAATGCAACAGGCGTTAAGAATCCTCTCCCTAAGAAACCAGAGAAATTCAAAGTTGTGGACTTCAAAAGATGGCAACAAAAGATGTTGTTCTTCTTGACCACTTTAAACCTAGCCTATGTTGTGAAGGATGAGGCTCTTGTGGCGACTGAACTGTCAGCGGATAAGGACATGTTGTCTGCAATAGATGCTTGGACTCACTCTAAGTTTCTTTGCAGAAACTACATTTTGAATAGGCTGGACGATTGTCTGTATGATGTATATTCATCATGTAAGACTGCCAATGACCTTTGGGATTCATTGACCAAGAAATATATTACTGAAGATGCTGAATCAAAGAAGTTTATCATTGGTAAATTTTTGAAATTCAACATGGTGGATTCCAAACCTGTCATGGGCCAAGTTGAAGAACTCTAACGCTTAATCCATGATTTACATGCTGAATGATGCTCTATTAATGAACACTTCCAAGTTAGGGCAATCATTGAAAAACTGCCTTCATCTTGGAATGACTTTAAAATCTATCTGAAACATGTTTCTGGAAGATTTAATTCTCAGGCTAAGGGTCGAAGAAGATCACAGGAAAGGCGACAAAGTTGATGCGTCTTCCATGGAAGCCAAGGCCAACTTCGTTGAGGCAAGCAATCTAAGGCAAAAGCATTTCCAGAAAAAACAAGGAGAAGAACGCTAAAAAGAAAAACAACTCTTCTATCCATGCACCAAAAGCAAAGGACTTAAAAAAAAATCAAATGAACATGCTTGGTGTGTGGAAAACCGGGCATAGGGCACAAGATTGTCGCTACCGAAAAGATATGAAATCCAATTCAAACACCAACAATGGCAGGACCAATGAAGCCAATGTAAATAAAGGAGATATGTTGGTTGGTATTGTTTCAGAAACCAACATGGTGTCTGATACAAGTGATTGGTGGATTGACACTGGGGCAACGAGGCATATTTGTGGGGACAAAAACTTGTTCTCTACCTATGAACCAAATTCAAGTGGTGAAAAGCTTTATATGGGGAATGCCTCCGCTGCAGAAGTTGTTGGAAAAGGAAGAGTTGTACTAAAGTTCACTTCTGGGAAGGAACTTATCTTGCTGAATGTTCTCCATGTTCCTGAAATTAGGAAAAACTTAGTTTCAAGGCCTTTGTTAAGCAATAAGGGCTTCAAGTTAGTGTTCGAATCCGACAAATTCGTGCTTAGCAAGGGATGAATGTTTGTAGGCAAGGGTTATTTTGCTGAGGGATTATTCAAACTCAATGTAATTGTTGATGTTTCTATTCATAATATAAATAAGGCTTCCATTTATACTAAATAAGGTTTCGAATTTCACAACCACTGATTTTAACCATGTCAAACCTTTTTGCCACATGGCATCTTCCCAGCATGTCTGCCCCCTAATAATGACGCCTGAGGTGTGCGGCCTACTGAAACGTCGTTTCACCATAAACTCGCCACAAATGCAATCGTGTAATCTTGATTCACAAACTTTTTCGACATCCTCGAGTTCGTGCGAGCACTGAAACGTCCTTTCATTATAAAACTCGCCGTCACACCCCATCATGCATCCTTAATCAGCGAGCTTTTCGGCCTCTTCATCTGGATTCTCTGAATATTCGTCATGATTACATAACATTGCGATCGAATCTACCCTTAGCTTTTCAAAATAAAACTGTTGATCTTCTTCCTCAAAGCCTATAAATACCCAACTTCCTTCATTCAGACTTTTACGCTTTCAAAGCTCTCAAATCTCTTTGCCATTAACTCTCAAACCCAGAAAACCAACCTTACTTTGAAACCCAGAAAACCTTCATCTCCTTCAATGGCTGCTAATACTTTCATCACTAAGTTGGTCGAGGAATGCAACAAATGTCAAAACATCACCGATCGAAACACTATCAAAACCATCCGATTTGAGGATGAGCCAAACGCTTCCCACCAAACCTTCAGCCCACTGTTCAAGGATGATGTTCCAGAAACGATTACCGAAATGCTTAAGAACCATTCCAAGGGTATGATTGGTCGAAATGGTAATCGGCCAAACCCCAAGGCGTTTGGCCCTTGACCACCGCGACTTGGGCTGATTGGGTCACTTGGATGGAGCCATACTTCGGTGATGAATGAAGGTCTCTCGGTATTTTTGATGCCATCAAACTCTCGACCAACGAGATAAGCTTGGATCGAGAGCTCGTGATGGCTGTCCTGAGCTTCTAGTGCTTGACCACCAATACGATGGTCATTCATCTCGGCCCCCTCGGTCCAACAGTGATGGATATCACAGCCATATTTGGTACCTCTCCTACCGGCCTTCTAGTCGACAACTCTCTCTCTGGGTATCAATTCAACCTGGACCTGAATATCATTTTCGAAGATTGTGCCGTCGAAGCCCTGACGAAGGGAAACCAAAAACCACCGAAGGAAGACGTACAGAAACTACACAAGAACTTCTTCAACTACAACACCCTGATCACCCATTTCACCAACTCAAAAGGGGAAGATCTTAAAAAGGGTTAACATGGGGCCTTTTTATTCTACTGGTACAACAAATACATATTTTGGGCCAAGTCGAATAAATGCCTGGCCGAGAATATGCCGGTCGCCAAAAGCCTAGCTAACGATCATGTCCTGGCCCTTAGTCAGGCCGTTCTTGCCAACCTCACCAGGTGCTTGGTCGAGACTACAGTGGGAAAAATTGACCCTCACCAAAGCGGCCATTTCTGGGTTTTTCAGCTCTGGTTGCAGGTCTATTTCTCGATGCTATGGCCAAAGCTCACAAGTTTCAGCTCTTCCGAAGCCATGGGTCTTGAGCTGGCCTCACGACCCATTCCTTCCTACTCGACCAAAGAGATTTTCAAATATTTCTTCGGCCTAAAAGACCTGTCGGATGACGAATTCCAAATTTGCAATCGTCGGACGTACCCTTCTTCCATCATGCTTTCTACATCGGCATATAAAGAGGCCGAAGTGGCTGATCTCTGAACATTCTGAGGGTCATTCATCATTACTCTAGACCTACCCTATGGTTGCGAAACTCGACGAGGAAGCTGGGAAGTCTATCATCCCAACTTCCTGGCTCGTCAACTGGCTATCTTCAAGGATGCCCTATGCCATTCCTTACTTCTCTCTCTCTCTTTTGAGCCGAGAACGCTTCTCCGGCTCTTCAGAGATGGAGTGTGAGGTGGCTGGGAAGGAATTCAGATAACGGTGCACCAAATTCCATTTTCGGTCAAAAACTCCAGAATCCCGATTAGCTAGTATCTTCACCGATTGGTTAGATACCTATACCAAGTATTTCTTTAGAACTTCGGCTGAGGAAATCTCACAGAAGCTTTTTGGCGACGGCCCCAAAAAGATTCCCGCTCTAAAATCCAAAGAAACTGTAAGATCCCATATCGCCTAGGGGAGTGATCCTTATATGTATATTCCCATCCCTACCTAGCACGAGGCCTTTTGGGAGCTCACTGGCTTCGGGTTCCGTAGGAACTCCGAAGTTAAGCGAGAAGGGGGCTAGAGCACTTCCATGATGGGTGACCAATTGGGAAGTTGCTCGTGAGTTCCCAGAAATAAAACCGTGAGGGCGTGGTCGGGGCCCAAAGCGGACAATATCATGCTACGGTGGTGGAGCGGGCCTGGGAGGTGGCTGCGCCTGGGCTGGGATGTGACAATTTGGTATCAGAGCCTAACCCTGGTCGTGTGTGTGCCGACGAGGACGTCGGGCCCCTTAAGGGGGGTGGATTGTAAGATCCCACATCGCCTAGGGGAGTGATCCTTATATGTATATTCCCATCCCTACCTAGCACAAGGCCTTTTGGGAGCTCACTGGATTTGGGTTCAATAGGAACTCCGAAGTTAAGCGAGAAGGGGGCTAGAGCACTCCCATAATGGGTGACCCACTGGGAAGTTGTTCGTAAATTCCCATAAATAAAACCGTAAGGCGTGGTCGGGGCCCAAAGTGGACAATATCGTGCTACGGTGGTGGAGCGGGCCTGGGAAGTGGCTGCACTTAGGCCGGGATGTGACAGAAACGGCCCAAGGTATATGCCTTTTACTTTCCTTGCTTATCTATTTTCTTCGAGCTTCATTTTGACTTGAGCTTAGTGGTTTTAGGTGGCCGTACCATAAAACGGATCGACGTGGTTGCGATGGCCGCAACCAAGAAAAAACTTGCCCCTCTGCCGAAGAAAACCGCAGCTGCTATGCCGACCCTGCTGAGCAAACTATCTCACCCGGATGCCGGGATGGCTGGTGATGCATCCCGGCTGAAAAAACGTGTTAAGAAATTGGCAAAGAAAGGGAACGGGAGATCCATGTTATCTCTAACCAAACCACATGAGCAACAACTCCCAGTGCTCATCTCCATTCCTCTACTGTCTAGGTCTCGGTCACGGTGCAACAAGACTTTCCAACGGATCAAGCGCCAGAAGTTCGTTCTGTTCCTCAAGTCGTGGTTGAACCGGTTGTTGCTTCGTTGGTCGAGGAACCTGTAGCTTCGGGGCCAACCTTCGTTCCCCAAGCCGGCCGAGTAGCTGCCGTCTCGGAAAAGGTGGCCACCACGATCAAGAGAAACCCTCCCCTAAATCCAAAAGGGAAATCGGTGATCGTTCTGGAAGAAGTACGATTATTCTTGCTGATAATTTATTTATCTCTTAACTGGATTTTCAAACATTAAAAAAAAAAATCTTTTGTTCAGAAGGACGAGAGCGAGGGAATTCCGCTGACGGAGCGTCTTCGACCAGCTAAACTTTCATCCGCTAATCCTTAACCAGCGATCGAGGCGTCTGGCCAGATCGATACTCGTGCAGCCGAAAAAGGTGCGGGACATGGAACGGCATCTCTCGCTGAGCCTAAGGCCACGATAGAAACACCGGTTCATCCGCAGGACCAAGATCTCGACATTCCTTCTCAAGAAGCCACTTCGACCTTTGTAAGACATTTATTTTCAAATTTTCCTTTTTTTTTTAAAGTTCTAAACCAAGAAAAATATCAAATGCTAGGTGCCCAACTGCTCATTTCACCGAAAATTTTGTGCGCTGAATGACGTTATTTATATTTCTTGGCTGCCCCAATGGCCATCAAACATAAATAACCTCCATCGACCATATGAACTAAAAGGCTTCCTTAAGCACTGGGCTCGGCCATTAAGTTCTCTGGGTTTGAGCAACCAACCAACAGACATGGCCTAAGTCTCATCCCGGCAGGTCTAACACATCCCATTTTTTGCTGCCTTGTAACTTAAGAATTTTTTCGAAAAATTTCCTTCTTGTGCAGCCTTCATGGGAGGTCGAGCTCGATGCCCTACTCTCCAGTACTTTCCGATGTAGCTGGGCCTTCAGTCGCCACGGCCGAGCCTTCCAAGACTGCGACCGAATCTCATGCCTTTGTCAAGTTGCAAGAACATCTATCCCTTTTGGCTTCACAAGTCCTTCAACATAAAAGCCTCAATATTGTAGGAAAATGCTTGAATGACCTTGCAGCCGGCGGTCTACTGAGCAGCGAAAATATGTATTTATTTATCCGACATTTTAGAATAAACTTGGGAATATTTCATCATTTTTTAGTGTGCTCTTCGGGCAGATGACAACCTCAAGGCTGCAATGGCTGCTTAAGAAGCCATCCGACCAGAAGTCGAGGCCATAAAAGCAAGGAAAGAATGACTGGACGACCTTGACCATCAAATTGCTGAACTTCAACGCCAGAGGTCGGCCGTTGCTTCCGAGCTTGAGAAGGATTTCGAGTCACGGAAAGCTCGGCTAGCAAAGTACGCGACGGGGGTGAAGCGGCTACACAACTTTAGATTGACAAAAGAATAAGACAAACCGAGGTTACAATGACGGAAGTAAGGTGGCTGGAACTGAAGGCCCCTTTTGAAGCCTTCCTTCCTTTGACCCCTTAGGATTTTGTCTGGTTGTAGGCCATTTCGATTTTTGTTACATTGCTTGTATCTTCTTTGTAAAATTAATGAAATGAACCTTTTATTCTTACATCTCCCAAGTAATTGGATAATATTTCTTTAAGAATTTCCCATTGATTGGTAACTTATGAATTAAACCAGCCCGATCCTTGAGGTGGTATGCCCCTTTACCGAGAACTTTATGGACGACAAACGGTTCTTCCCAATTCGGCGACCATTTCTCGAATCTAGGGTCTTTAATTCCCACAGGCAACATGGTTTGCCAAACTAACTCTCCCTCACCGAATGTTTTCTGTCTAACTCGTTGATTATATGCTTGCTTGGCAATCTTTTTCTGCGCCACAAATAAATTATAAGCATCAAGCCGAGCTTCCTCCAAGTCTTCTAACTCTTGTCTCATGGCTTGATTGTATTCGACATTGAATAGACTAGTTTGCTTAAGTACTCGTAATGAGTTTATACTTAACTCGACTGGTAACATTGCTTCGTACCTATAAGTTAACGCATATGGGGTCCCCCCGGTTGTTGATCGGGGTGAAGTTCGATAAGCCCATAATGCCTCATACAACCTCAAATGCCACATGCCAGGCTATTCTTCTATCATTTTTTCAAGAATACTTATTAGAACCTTATTATTTGCTTCGACCTATCCGTTCACCTGCGGGTAATACGGCGTAGATTGCTCGAGTCAAATTTTCAATTTCACCGTGTACTCTTTGAATCTATCTGATGTAAAGGTCATATTGTTGTCTGTTATGATTGTTTCTGGTACGCTGAATCTGGTTACGATATTTTCTTCCACAAAATTACAAACCTCTTTAGACGTTAACTCGGCATATGACTTTGCTTCGACCCATCTGGTGAAGTAGTCTGTCGCAACAAGTATCCACGCATCCTTTGCTGACCCGGAAGATGGAGTAATTTTGCCGATTACATCCATGACCCATCCTCTGAACGGCCAAGGTTTGGTGACCGAGTGGAATAATTCGGCTGGGACTCTCTGTATAGGCCCATGAATTTGACATTGTATATATCCTCGTGCGTACTCGATATAATCCTTCAATATACTCGGCTAGAAATAGCCGTGTCGGTGAAGCAGCCAACGCATCTTGCGTCTAGATTGATGAGTTCCACAAATTCTTTCATGTACTTTTGTAATTGCTTGGGCAACTTCCTGAGGGCTGAGGCACAATAACAATAAACCGTCCTCACATTTTTGGTACAACTCATTCTAGTACATCACGTAATTTGTGGCATGAACCCTTGTCTTCCGGTCATGTTTATCACTAGGGTTATTGAGATGTTACATGATTGACCTTCTCCAATCGTCTGGTAATGTCTCGACTGCACACACGTCTACAGGATCTCTTTGTTCCAACAACGAAGGTAAGGACATCACTCATGTACGGATCACGCGATCGTGTTCAAGTACTTGTTGATTAACCAAGGCCGGGTGCGATCGTCGTACTACAGGTATTACTCGGCCTAGCTCGACCCCCAGGAGTTGTGCTCCAAAGGCTATTTAAACCAGTTCATCTGTGTCAGTGTTTCAAACATGAGAGATGTGTTTGAACGTGATACCGTCGAACGACTCGACCAAATAGCTAGCAACCATGTGATAGGGCGCCAGAGTACAACTCATGCAACGAAAAGTTCCATTGAGTTGGTTAATCATAAGTTCCGAATCACCGAGGATAAGTACGCGAGCTGCCCTCAAGTCATGAAGGACGCTGAAGCCGATGATAAGGGCTTCGTATTCGGCATGATTATTCGTACAATTGAAATTGAGCTTGAGAGAAAAATACCAGCGGTGTCAACTTGGGGATTGGATGACAATTCCAACACCAGCCAAGGTTAAAGTACTAAAGCCATCAAAATACATCGTCCAATAATTATCACGTGTTTCCACCATGCCGATTTCGACGTCATTGCTCCCGAAACCATATGGAGAATGATGTTGAGCTAAGAAATCAGCTAGTGTTTGCCCTCTGATGGCTTTTTGTGGCACGTATTGCAAACTGAATTCAGACAGTGCGATTGTCCATTTCCCAATTCGACCTTTAACTATTGGCCGAGTGAGCATATACCAAATAACATCGGTCTAGGTGATGACCTGAGTGACGGACGGGAGCATGTAATGCCGAAGTTTAGAGGCAGCAAAAAACAAAGCCAGACAGAGTTTTTCAACTGCTGAATAATTGATTTCAAGTGAGTTAAGATTCCAATTGAGATAAAAGATGGCCTGCTCACGCCCAACATCGTTGTCTTGTGCAAGGAGGTAACCGATAGACTATTCGATCGCCAAAATGTATAGCTTAAGAGGTTTACCGCGCCGAGGTGGTACGAGGACGGGTGAGGTTATGAGGGAAACCTTGATTTGTGTGAAGGCTGCTTGATGTTCTTCACGTCACTCGAACCTGTCCAAATCCTTGAGTTTCAAAAGCGTAGAGAATGCCTTCATTTTTCCAGCCGAATTAGCTACGAAATGGCAGAGAAAATTGATCTGGTCGAGTAAAGATTGAAGTTGCTTCTTGATCATCAAGGGTGAAGAGTTGATGATTGCGCGAGCCTTATTTTTATCCACCTCGATGCCCCGATGGTGTATAAGGAAACCCAAGAATTTGTCGGTCGATACACCGAATGCACACTTGGCCTGGTTCATTTTGAGATTATGTTGGCGCATACGATGGAAAACTTACCGAAGATCATCTAGATGCGTTTGGCGGCCCCTCGATTTAACTACCACTTCGTCGATATACATTTTTATGACAGTATTAATCAGGTAATGAAAGATGGTATTCATAGCACGTTGGTATGTGGCACCAATATTTTTAAGGTCGAATGGCATGACTACCCATTCGTAGGTCCCGAGTGCCCCTGGGCAACGAAAGACGATTTTGTGGACGTCGGTTTCAGTAATAAAGATCTGGTTATAGCCAGCATGACCATCTATGATGGACAACATCTAATGGTTAGCTGCGGCGTTACTTAACAAGTCTGAAATTGGCATCAGGTATTCATCTTTTGGGGTTGCCAAATTTAAATTACAAAAATCGATGCAAATACGTAAAGCCCATTTTTTCTTTAAATCTGGTACGATATTCGCCAGCCATTCGACATATCGAGCAGTCTGAATAAACTCGGCTTTTAAAAGTTGAACTAGTTCATCTTTTATGCCGAGTTGTACTTCAGTCGAGAATCGTCGAAGGGGTTGGTGAAAAGGCTTACAACTAGCTTTAATGTGTAATTCGTGCTCGACGAGGGTTCGATCTAGACCAGGCATCTCATGGTAACTTCAAGCAAAACAATCTTTAAATTCATTAAGTAATTTACAAAGTTCGATTTTCATGGGTTGGGGTAACAAAGCACTAATAAATAACAGCCGATGCTTATCGGCCGTTCCAACATTTATTTCCTTTAATATGGATATTTGACTTTAGGCCGACTGTCTTCGAGCTCGGTCGGAGCAGCTTGGACTTTGTCAAGTGATAGGACTGGACCATCATCTCTTTCAGCGAGAAACTCCACGAGGTTTACGCCCGAATTCGATTGTTTGGAAATAGTATACCAGTGGGCCGAAAATCGTTCCATAGTAGATGAAACCGCGGCCTAGCGTTCTGCCTATTTGGTGTTAGACATCAAGATCAGTCATGAAATCAGCCAACCCGAGTCTCATCAAATCCTTATGAACGGTCTCGATGCCAACCTCGATGGCTTTCTGAACTGAGATCCTAGTCAGTCGACCGTCCTTGTTAAAGTCTTGCAAGGTGATATAGCTGACTTGGTACAATGATGATGGGATGCGGCCCGTTTGGTGGATCTAGTCTCGACCGAGCAAGGCATTATACTCGATCTTTGAATCGACTATAAAAAACGCGGTCATATGATTGCGACCAGCGATAGTTACCTCTAACGGAAGCACGCCTTTGGTTTGGGATTTATCACAGACAAAACTGTTCATTGTGACACCTGATGGAATAAGTTCATCGTTGGAGCGGCGTAATGCCTTCATGATAGGAATGGGCATGATGTTGACCGTAGCTCCACAATCAACAAAAATTTTGGAGACCGGGTACCCTTCAATATGAGCCGTAACATATAATGGTTTCAAATGTTGCAGATTAATCGAAGGAGAGCATGGAAAAAATTCGGCAAAAGCTACTTGGAGTTTATTCTCTCTTGTAGCTAGTTCAGACTCGTCGGTGGCCATAAAATTGACCTGTGTGGCTTCTTCAACAACCACGTCGCCATCCAGGAAATTTTGTTGAGACGCGGTTGGCTGGAATTTGGCGAATAAGACATAAACCATACTGATCTCCATATTATCGAGGACCGAGGGACCCATTGGGTAGTGTTCTCTTTCTGAGCGAGTTGGGCTTTCAAGCGGGGTATCTTGTTCATGGACATCCTTCGTATGATTATCTTCGGCTGGCACAGGGTAATTCTTCTGTGATATGCTGACTGGAACCTCCTCGTTCGGTACATTGACTCCGAATTCGGTCGATGTTATGGCCTGGCCTTGCTTGTGGAACACCTTGCGAGTCTCTTCTTGATATGCAATGCAAGCATCTCTTGTGTCCAGGTAAGCATCCAGCCGTGCTACATGTTCCATTTCATCGGTTGTAAGGCCGAAGAGGGAAATGGCTGAACAAAACTTCGAAGTGGTACGGTAAATATTGGAGGTCCTTGAGAGAAAAGGGAAGCTTAGCAATATCGATGTCAGTTTATGGATCAACAGTAAAGTTGAGGACCCGAGCTTCACATATATGCTGGTACCTGGCCTTCATCCCTAGATCTGAGGTCTTTTGGATAACACGCTCGGCATCGGGACAAGCTAGAACCAAATCAAGGGTATCCTACCACGCTATTGGAAGGTCGTATAAGTCGTTTGCTGAATACTTCTTATGGAACTCCTGCATGTATTTCAAAGTCTCACCGAGAAATGGCAGATGAAGGTTTGATCGTATCTTAATAAGTGGCTCTTGGGGCGGTAGTGGAGGATGTTTGCTTTTGGCCTCTTCTCGAAAATGCTCAAGGCGAGCTTTTATTTCCCCGGGCCGAAGGAGAAGTTTGATTCGCATTTTTGATTCTTCGATCGTGGTTTCAAAGTCGCAATCAATCGTCTTCTTCCCTTAGAGTAACTCGGTCATGATTGCCGAGGGTTGTCGATCATTCTCCTCACCGGCCGTTTCCTTCGGCTACCATTTTGTAACCGAGGCATCCTGGGCTGCTCGTTGGTGAGCCATACAGTACATTCTCTGGTGCCAACGCTTCTGTGATTTGGATAACGCGGTATACACTCCGGTTGGGGAGTTATAGGTATACCAACGCTGATCGCGTGGCTCAGGTGGTTTGAAGGTGCGCTGGTTAGTTGAAGCACATGAGCTACCAGAGCTGAGCGCATAATAATCCTCGTCATAAAATGGCGTGTTGAAATCTAGGCACCGTCGGATCAAGGATGGCT
The DNA here is from genome assembly GCA_024362995.1 of Heteromeles arbutifolia. Taxonomy (NCBI): domain Eukaryota; kingdom Viridiplantae; phylum Streptophyta; class Magnoliopsida; order Rosales; family Rosaceae; genus Heteromeles; species Heteromeles arbutifolia. Next base: position 8,305,957 of record JANCRC010000002.1, on the reverse strand, counting down.
TGACATCCTGTACTTGAGAACCAAGCCTATCAAACACCTTATGACGTTTGCCTGTACCAAACGCCTTTTGAGGCGCCGTCGCAGCTATGGGCGTTTGTTGTGGTTTCTCGACTCGAAGTGGCTTTTTTTTTGGTTCAGTTAAGATGACGTTTGCCTTGCACTGGCTAATAAAACTATCGGCCCATCAGGTTCTTCTTCACTGTAATCTGACATTGATTCGACAATAGCTAGCCCTGTTGAATCTTGGGGTAGCTCGTTTGAGAATAAATCGATTTTCAATCGTGGCCGAGAGCTTTGTTTTTGGATGAATTGCATTGGCACGAACTCGGCCTTCCCTTTCCCTTTATCCCTGGATAATCGAGCATATACCATGCTTACTATTGCTGTATGGAAATGATCGGTGTCAACGGTCATTTGTTTCTCAGGGAACTTAAGCTTTCCATCGTCGATCTAGCTTTGAATGGCATTGTGGAATGCGACACAATTATTTGTCGTATGCTTGTTTGAATTATGATACTTGCAATATGTTTTCCCTTTTAATTCTTCGGCCTTGGGGATATTATGCCCCAGCCAAAGTTTAATGATTTTGGCAAGCATCAATTGATCGAAGATGGTGTCGGTTTCAGTAATGTTGAAAGTATAAACTTTTGTTTTGATAGTGGGCTTATCAGAGGCCAAGCGAGTTTTGGCATCTTTGGGATTGGCTTGAGCCAATGCCTTACATATATATGGCTTGTCGATTACTATCTCGGCCGCGTCTATACTGGCATATTCTTCACCTTCGGCCGACGCGTAACCGACCATGGGTTTTTTGTAGATTGTCCTTCAGGACGAAGACTTTGAAACTTTCTCTTCACAGAAGTTTTCCCCCAAGAACTTCTTTTTGTATTCCACATCCAGGCCCTTTATAGCGATCTTAACGAACTCAACTTCAGGGAGAGGTACTCGGCACCAATTTCTGGCCGACTTAAACCTCGTAAGGTATTTCATTGGTGATTCGTCAGAGGCTTGAGCCATCCTAGCCAAGGATGACACTGATATATCCATCCCTGGTCGATAGAATTGCTCATGAAACCTCTCGACTAATTCCTCCCAACTCTGGATGAAGTTGGGCGGGAGATTGATATACCACGCGAAGGCCGAACTAGTTAACGTGAAGTTGAACAATCGTAGCTTATGAAAATCGCTGTTAACATCCCCACATTGAGCAGTGAATCAAGCTACGTGTTCTAATGATGATAGGGATGATTCTCCAGCGAAAAGATTGAAGTTCGGAATTTTGAAACCCTCGGGATACTCGAACTTTTCCACGAAAGCTGGATATAGATGAATGAACTTTGGAAACTTTGGCCCATTCTTTAAGGCCGAATCGATCATACTTTGGACCTCGACCATGTCAACGGATGACGCTTCTGCTTTGTGGTCGGATCTGTCTAATCTACTGCTTCATCCTCCTCTTTTTTTCGAGTAGATCGTTTTGAGCTAAGCAGATCCTATCTCGGTCTGTACGGATTGTTCTTAAGTGGGAGTTGGCGAGAACGATCATCCGTTCCACCTTCGTAGGCTTTATTAACTAATAGTTCAAGCCATCTATTTTGTGTAGTACTACTATCACGTATCTCCTCGAGTACTCGGCTAAATATATGTTCAACATGTTGAGATTGCTCTTCAAGTCGTCTCCAAAGAAACGATCTAGTTGGTGGATCGGAACCTTCATCACCATCATCATCGCAATCCTCTACTATCCCTTCAATTAAAACACCCTTGGTTCTGTTAGGGATTTCTGCATTATGAGGCTGACCGCCGAAACAAACTTCCTTTTCTCAGTGAGTCGCGCTTGTGGCCTCAGGTGTCACGGCAACAGGAGGATTATGTGCATGTGACGAGTCATTTTGTCCTGGGTTCTGGACTGGAAGGTTGGTCGTGGACTTTCCCATTACTGTTTTCTTTTTAACCAATCGTGTCTCAATGGTCATGAACTTTGTAGTTTTAGCACTGGGTCCCACCGGGCGTGCCAAAATGTTGACCCTAAAAACTACCAAGCCTACGTGGCGCGCAGGCCGAGTAATTAGTAAGCTAACTACGTCAATCGGTTGTGTGCGGGGTGTGCCAACTCGTCAGTTGAGCTTGGCCGAGGAGTAAAATACGTTGATGTTGCATTGGGCGCGCTGCTGACTTCTTGATCTCGCGATTGTGGTCGAGGAAGGAACACGTGTCGGCCTTCGGGTTCTAGAGCTTGAAGACAAGGCTGCTAGTCTTGTGAAGTTCACAGATCGTCGGCGCCGGGTTCGGTCACGGTGATTATATTCGTAAGAGTATAAGCACGCCAAACTCGCACCAAACTATACAGACATAAGTACTCGAAAAAGATGTATGTCTTGATGGTAAATGTGGTTCAGCCGTCAGAATGCCGAACTCTAAAACTTACTTGTGAATATCCAATCATAAAACAACTCGGCTTTCAATGTACCGAGCCTAATAACCTGTAACACCTCACTTCGCCGAGAAGGCTGATGAGATGACCTCTACCAATAAGAATTTGGAAATCCTTGTCGATCGAGACTTGGATAAATAACCAATCGGCCTTGAAGCAGTGTTGTTTATCCAAACTAAATGTGCTATTTGATCGACTGATTCTACGGTTCCAGTGCTGTTTATCCAAACTGAAGATGTGTCGGCGGACAAAAGGGGAGAAGGATTAAAATCTCAAGGTTGTTAAGAGGTTTCACGTAGAGTGAGAGTTCGCACAGGGCAGTTTGTGTGTTGAATTGGAAGGGGCTTGAATGATGCACTCCCTCCTCCATTTACAGTAGTGAACCTCCTCCTGACCGAACCAGAGATGTACTCAGACTAGAACTCTTTATCCCAATCTGATTATAATTCGGCCAATCCTAGTTCCAATAGGTTCCTGAACTAAGCTCTATAATGAACCATATTCATTTCCTAATTCTCAGCGTCTTCAGCTTTGAGACCCCTTATTGTACCAGGATTCGACCTCTTTGCCTTTATCCAAATCAATCCTTCTCACAATAGGACTCGGCCAACCTGATTGGGCGGCCTATGGCGGCTGGACGGCCCACAAAACTTTTGGATGAGTACTGGGCCGAGAACAAACCTAGGCTCGGCCCAATAATATTATTTTGGGCTCAAACAAGTTTGTATGCAAATTGTCACATATCGTTAGTGTACATGTTATCAAGATACTTGATATTATATTCTTCATATTAATAGTAATTTGGTGTGCATAATATGTTATATAGGTATGTTGGTAAAAGACCGAACAAGTATTTGAATAAGCCAAATTCAAAATTTCATACTTATCTCTTCAATTTGAATTTGACTTATGTGGGCAGTTTCTTAACTTCCTAATACATGTTGGGAAAGGATACTTAGTATCCTATATAATACCAATGAGGTCAGACACAAAAATAATAATAATAATAATAATAATAATAATATACATCTATCTACTGCATATAATATACATATCATTTGGAAGAGAAAGCATTCAAAAGTTCGCCATAATTCAAAGCTCCGGTGCTGGAACTTTGAATAACAAATAGTTGGATCTTGGGAGACGGACGCTTGTTGAACTATAAGCACGGAGTAGGGGCGCAATTCTGTTTTTAGGACACTGCAAAATCTTCAAGCCTCTATCTTTTCGATAAAGTCAATTTTCCAACTTTCTTGTTTCTTTTAGTTTACAATATTTCAACTACGAATTGGTTGTAATACAATATTGAATTATAGTTATTTCAGTTGTTTATTATAATTTGTTATCAATAAAGTTGTATTCTGATTGTTTGTTTCAACATTATATTGTTCACATGGCCACATATCTTTTCGAAAAGAGAAAATTCTATCACTTCCCTGTTGATCCCATATGCAAAAGACTGATGAGGATGAGGAACTGACGAAACACCGTTTCGATTCGATGTCTGTGGTACCATGTTGTCCCTGCTCCGTCCCCGTATGTCCCTGTTTAGCCTAATCAAAGTGGTAAGTTCCAAAAAAAAAAAAAAAATTGTAAGTTCCAACAAAAAATATAATATAGAAAGCAATAATTTGATTGGTCCAGAAGATAATTCCAATATATTGGTTGGTTGGTGGCCTCATAATTCCAATATATTAGTTGGTTGGTGGTCCTACAGATTACACAATACTATTCCTGAAGAGCAACTGGAATTTTAACTTTTGGACCAGTTCACTGCTGTCTACCACTATCAATCTAAAAGATTTAGAACATATTTTCATGTAATGTGTTAAAAATAGGGAATTTTAACGAAAAACTCTTGGTAATGTTTACTTCAACGAAAAATCATATTTTTACACTAAAAAATCAATCTTGATACTATTCACTTTACCCTTTATTTTGTCTTTATTGTTAAAATTCAAAATTCATAAACCATTTTCATTAATTTTCCTTTAAAAATAAGCTCATAAACAAAAAGAGATTCCCCACTTTGGTTGGACCCCAATAAAGATTACTTTTGGTGGGCTTTGAAATCCTAAATGCTTACAAATAATTACAATTTATTGACCCAAATTGGAAGAAGAAAAAAAAACATATTTTGCTTACTTTTTGTCTTTGAACTACTATTTGAACTTGTACCCACTCATGCTAAAAAGAACTTGGAACTTGGAGTAATTTAGATCATGTCAGCATACATATACAACTTTAGAGCTTAGAGCTATGTTGATAATTATTTCATGTTTAGTTTTTAGTTTTAATTTTCTTTGATTAGAGGTAAATAAGACATGAGGTAAATGAAAAATGAAGAAGGATGTATAGAGGACTCTCTTTATCGTGTCGGTATTTGTACCATTACATAGTTCAATGAGCGAACTTTAGAATTTGTGAGCATGGTGGGAGAGAAATCGAGAAGATATGTATAAGAAACGATACACACAAGACTAAAATTAGGTATAAAAAAACTACAATAATTTTAGATTTGTTTCACTTTCAAATTTTTGTGTCATACATTCTCTATCATTTCTCCTCATCCCTCCTGGTCCCAACACCGTCATCCAAATTTCTACACTCCTCTTTTATTTCACACACTTTGAATCTCGAGCACAGAAAGTGAAAAATTAAGACAAAAAAAGGCTATCAAATGAACCATTAATAAATTGAATTGTAATTATGATTCTCCCCATTTTGCCATCAGAGACATAAAACATACTCCAAGAAGAAGCGTGAAACTAGCTCCAAGTTGGAGCTTGGGATTGCTTAGCATTTTAGCATTGTTTATGAAATTAGCAGCAAGAAGATCAACAAGCGCCATGTAAATAAGAATCCCAGCAGATGCTGATAAGAGAAGCCCTTGAACAATTAGTGCAGTTGAGCTGCTCTCATTGTAGGTGTTTAATATTGCTATGCCAACAGCTATCCCAGTTGGTGTGGTGAGGGAAAAAAATACCACCATTATTGCCATGGTTTTATGATTGAACTTTGCCTGCCCAAATCATAAATATTCTAATTAGCTTATAATTAGTATCCTAATTCAATCATGCGTTTTAACGTTTTAACATGACGAGCTAACTAACTTGGGATACAGCCACAATATGGAATTTCCGTTACATAAAAGTTCTTCTCCTACAACGGTCAAGCTAGCAGGAATTTAGGAGCATTTTTTTCTTCTTTTTTACTTGACAAAGAAATTTGTTAGCTGAGAACCGAGTACCTGGTAGATGCATCCACCAAGTCCCATGCCCTCAAAAAATTGATGGAAACTCAATGCTGCCACCAAAGGCTTGATTGTGTGTTGACTTTGACAAGCACCAAGAGATATCCCAATTATCACTGAATGAACCAGAATGCCCAATTCCAGAACCTGCATTTTGTATTGCAAGGTCAATCAATTAATAATTGCGAGTCCATATGTATGTAGTCCGACAACTAGCATGTTGGTCTGCTCGCCTAATCCTTTATTGCTTTTGTTTTTCGTTTGTATAAGATAAATAAGATGTAGAGTTCGTATATATAGGAAATTTAGACGCCAAACTTTAAAGACAATTTATTTGGATTACCTGTGATATGATTCGATGACGGATCAGCTCCGACGAATTTGATGCAGAACCATGAAAATGAACAGCATGATCATTTTCTTCATCACCATCAACTGGCTGAGGTTTCCTGAGCTCAGACCTCTTGTGATACCCAGTAGCAATAGCTTCCATCATCAATGTCCCAATGGCTGACACCATGGCAACAAAACCTGTAAAGGGAAACCTTCTCCATGGGTTTTCACTAAGGCAGGGGCTTGTCAAGCTGTCGTTAGCATCAGGAAGCACATGAACAAACCCCGTTGCTAAAATCACCCCGGCCGCAAAGGCTTTGATCAAGAGATAAAGGTCTTTTTCCGGGTGTAAAAATGGTATGTTCTTCACCAAGAATGGAAGACAAACTCCTAGTGCACCAGAAACTAGGACTGAGGCTATTGCAATTAGTTTATATCTGATCAGCAATTTAGATTCGTTTCGGTGTTCATCTTTCTTTTCGGATGTACATGCTGAAGATGTCAAGATTGGTAGAAGAAGAATTAGGAAGAGGATGGTGAAGAAACTGTAATTTAAATCAAGTCGTCTGAACTTGATCATTGTATAAAATGGAAAGACAAAAAGAAAGTGATAAAAAAGGTAGAACCGAAGAAACTATGCTGGGAATATTTCCATGCTCATCGCTCATACATAAAGTGATGAGTCACAAAGACAAGGACAATAATTGGTGAGCCCAACATATACAGACAGAACAGAGAAAGAGGCCAAATGTGTTCTTGCTCCTTGTCAAGTAATGAGCAAGCAAGGCCATACATTATTTTCAATCTATCAACCATATAGCCAAATTCCAAATTTTTGGCACTGATTACTAGAGCTATATACATTAGGGCAACGATTTCGCACTCCATTATCAATCTGCACTCTAAATTAAATATTCACAAAATCTTTTGCTCATAGGAGTACACGAGAGTAAAAGAGCAGTGTGTTAAATTAGATGTCGCAATACATATTATTGAGAATTTTTTTTCAAGTATAATTTAGAATTAATATTGATTAAAAGTTGTGCATAATCACATTGACTAAACAAAATGTGTTCCCTTATGCACTTAAGTACAAATCTTCCTCCCCATAAATTTTGAATAGAATATTAATGTAGAACATGATCATTTCTTGCATGTGGTCCAATATTCTAGTGGATATGATTTTAAGTTTCTACCTATGTGTCCCAGATCCGAAGCCCCCCCCACCCTCTCCCCCTCACTCGTCAAATTATTGTAATAATTTCGAATCCTCTCTTAATAATAATAATAATTTTTTTTTAAAAAAACGAAAAAAGAATATGATCATTTAAATAATACTGCTTAATAACCAGAAGCGACAACTGCTAGCAGCTAGGGGAGAAATTTTTAGTTGTGACGGGAACACAAGTGGTACACCACGTGTTTTAAAAGGAGTGGTGGGAAATTTTATTTTTTAAGTTATTAACTTTTTAGCACACATACCCCAGCATTTGTATAGTGACACGTGATGTACTGTGATAGCCCGTTCCTAATTTTACAATTGTATAAAAATATTTAATAAGTGATTTTACGAAATTGCCCTTCGAGGCACGTGTGTTGACTAAGGTTAATTACGGTGTCGTGTCACCTAAGTCTTGTTTTCTTGCCTTATTCTCGTAGTACTCGTCGCTACGGAAGCGTGGGATCAAGCGGTTCGTGATTTGGAGCTATATCGAAGAAGATATTAACGTTTGAAGTTGGGGGTTAAAATGATAATTTAATTGTTATTTGGGGAATTCTGGAAAATCTGGAGTGCCACGTGGGCGGCCCAGATTAAAAGGAATAAATTTTGTGTGGTAGAGATTAGAAGGAAAGGATGAACATGGGAGAGAAGTGGAGGAATAAGGAGAGGAGTGAGGAATAGGAGCCAATCAGAAAAGAGGGAAAGGGAGAGAAATGAGGGAAATGAGGTGCGGGGGATCCCTGACCCGTGGGTGTGCGACCCGACCTGGTCGAGATCTCTTGCTATTTCCGATGGGTTTCCACCCATTTTTCCGGCGAATTTCTTCACACAACCACTTGGGAACCTCTCCACAACCCTTCCTCTATCCTTTCCACCCCAAATTTGGTGATAATTGGCCTCCAAAATAGCAAAATCGCATCAGCGGGTGCGATGAACCCTAACCTTCGATTCTCTCAATTCGGAAATGAATTACACCCAATTAATACCACCCATAGCATCCTCTTGAGGTCTGGAACAAAGCACAAACAAGTTTGGAGGCGGCGGAGTTGTTTTGGAGACAAATCGAACACACCCAAATTCAAGGGTTCCATACGGTTTTAGAGAAATTGGAGCTCTTATTGACCGAATTGGCCTTGGTCACAGGTATGAAAGTTGTTCTACTCTTTGAGATCTTCAATTCTGAAAATTTTGAGAATTTTTGGAGAAAGTTGAATTTTCCGGCGAGCTGGGGCGGCCGACCGCCACCCACGGCGGCGCGTGGCCAGTGGGCTGTCAATGTTATTTTTAGGCTATGTTTGATATCCTGAATTCAGTTTTGATAGTGGTTTGACATAAGTGGATCATTAAGCCAGATTCTTTACGATTCGTGGTTAGGTAAAAATGTGAATCGGTGATCCAACCGTTGGATCGTCACCAAACTTTGATACGTTGTAGTACTTAATATTTTAAGAATGTAGAAACTTACGGATCAGGAATCCGACGTATGGATCTTCCAGAATTGGATTTGTAAATTCATAAAATAAAAGGTTAATCACCACTCAGTTTTGGAAATTGGCGGAGATCCAACCGTTAGATCATAACGAAACTTTAGTATGTTTTTCTATAAGCATAATGTGAATCATGAGAAGTTACAAATGGAAAATCTGATATGCGGATCTTCCGGATTGAGTTATGTAGGGTTGTGGACCCTACCGTCGATCTTTTTGATCGACGGTTGACTTATGGTCAATGAGTTTTGAATCACTCTTGAATGCCTTTGAGGATGTGTTTTATGTGAGTTATGTGTTCTATCGACAAGTATTTTGAGATGTGATTTAATAATTGTTTTAGGCGCCGATCGTTCGGGACGCTTCGGTACCCCTTCTAGGGAGTTATAGCGCAGACTCCAGGTGAGTGGGCTTTTGTTTTCAGTATATATATATACTTGGTTGATTCCCAGAAATACGTTTTAAAATGATTTTGTGAAATTGAATGCCATGTCGAATGCCATATATATATATATATATATATATATATATTCATTGCTATGTTATGTGATTATATGTTGAGGCACTGCGGGCGCCAGGTAAGTCAGGTAAGTATTTCGATATGGTGATTATGGTGATATCGATGAGATTAAAATATGGCTCATTTACCTGCACATCGGGGTTTGTGCTCCGCCAGAGTAGGGCTTAGCTTTCACGTGATCGTTCACCTCCCGCACCGTACGCTCACCTTGGATCCAAGGCAGGTGCCAGCCTGTTGTACAGACCACTATAGGTGGTTCCGACTTGTAGGTGACCCGCGATTCGTCGCCAGCCTTCACGTGGACGTAGCACAGAGCGTCTTTATATACCCAGCTTGTCGTACAGACCACTACAGGTGATTCCGACATGGGTGTAGGTTATTGATTGAGAGTTTGGATTGAGGATTTATTTGAGGAGCCATAGATTCAGCCGTACAGGTCACGATAGGTGACTCTGGCTGACTTATATGCATTGCCGGCATGTTATGCATTGAGATATCACCTGATTAACTTTGATGATATTTGTTGCATGCTTTGATATTGGATATGGTTTATTCGGAGATGGCAATATTTGAATGTTGATTTTCAGTATGAGTACGTATATATTTTTCTAGGAAGTATATATATTTTTACAGAGAGGGGTTATAACTTTTATGTCAAAGTGATTTTGTAAAACTTTGTTTTTGCCCACTCACGCTTTTGTTTTGCGCCCCTTCAGGTTCTTGTAGCATAGTTTCTTTATCGACAAGGACTCGTGGCATATCTCAGTTCAGGTGGCTACTTTGAGGGTATGATCTTTACCCACACTACTGTACTTTACTTATGCTCTGACAACGCGTGTGAAATTGGTCCCTACCCACTGACAGCGCACTCTGATAGTTAGGCACCTTTAGGTTTAAATTTATTCGCATTCTTCCATATCATCACTTTTTGGCTTCGTCACCTTCCAGGTGTCGGCCAGCACAGCTCGATTCGGAGGCCTAGTGGACATTCCGGGTCAGGGTGTGTCATGTACCTCCCCGTATACCGGTCACACTGAAAATCTCTCCAGCTAGGTATCTTATCCTCCTTGTTTCCATCAAAATGTCCGGCATGGATTGGATGCCTTCCAATTTCCAACTCTCCAAGTGGTAGAGAGATCAGTGGATAAACTTTTGATTGGATGACCATCTAATTCTCAATAATACGATTTGTCTCATCACATTAGGCTTCCGGTGCTTTTGTCTGATCAAGATTTGATGAGTCTCACCATCTAGTTCCATTCCATATCATTAGCAATTTGCAAAACATGGCCTTTGATTTGATATTGATGTTGATATGTAATTCGATGGACTTCTCTTAATATATCAAATCAAAAGCCACATGTTCCATGCATGCTGCACCAAGCTTCATGTGTGTGGGCTAATACTGATTTAGTCGTCCAGAATATATTGTTATTAACGACGTCCTCAATCGCCTAGATTAAAAGTGAGCCGTGGATGCATCTAAATTAGTATCGACATATAAAATGTATTACAATTGTGCAGGCAAAAAACCAAAACTCAGACTTATTATAGGTCATGTTGTTCCTTCACGTTAATTAATTAATGGATACTAGACTTAGAACCCTCTCCCTCATTCACGTTCTTTGAAATTTCGGGTGGCAGTTGGAGTTTCGTTTGAAATTGGGCAAAAAGGTTGGGTATCCATTTCAAATGGCAGGATCCATCAACCCCTGTCAAACCCAGAATTACACAAAAATACTTCCATGCGTCTTTGTGAGTTACAGAACAATTCACAGCTGGGGTGTTGCATTTTGTAAGTTGGTCCATAAGAAATCTAGTTTTAATCTTCAACAATTCGGCCGAGTCTTTTGATTTGAATACATTTTTGCAATGGACTTGGATTCTCTCACCATCTATTTCTCTCTCTCCCATTCTCTCATTTAGTTTATACTTTTCAAAAGAAATCTAATGATTTGAAATTGTGCCATATATTTCACAAGCCTTTTTTTTTTTTTTGGTTTATTGCTTTTGTTCCATAATCCTTCCTCTTTCCCAACATATTTTTTCAATTTCGATGATCTTATATTTTGCAAACCTGATTTAAGTATTTATACTCTAGGCCACGATCAATCCTAGTGAAGCAACTAAATTTGAGTTCACTAGGGGCAATCAATCACACGGGGCTTCAAATCGAGGGTCATTAACTATTTCACATGCATGAAATACTTTGAAATAAAAGATGACAATGCAACAACTTTAAGAGTCTACTTAGTTACAAACTCACGCGACCAGACTCGACAATAACAATATTTTGTGTAACTTCAACGTTTTCCAATGTGGGATTCCGGCTTCTTAATTGTAAGGGGGATAGTTATGTCTAAACATGTTGAACTTGCACATGAATCTTTTGTTTAAGTAACATATATATGTATATCTGATCGAGATCATTAATTAGTGTTGTGTGCTCAAATACAACAAATTCAGAAATCTCGAATCTCAGCTCATAATTTTATAATACACTATAAAAGAAAAAAATTAATGGTACATTTTTTATGAAAAATGAGTACATTATAAACAAAATATTGGCACAAATAAAAGAAAAAAAATTACGGGTACAAATTAAAACTAAAAAGAAAATTGGTATAATAATTTTTTTTTATGGAAAACCTCGACAGTACGAAGGCAATTTTATTGATAACCAAAAAAGAAAAGGTACACCTAGTCAGGAGGATATAAACCTAACTCGTCATAATACAAGGATAAAAAGGATAAAAAAAAATACATAAAAAAGAAGGGGGACATAAACCTTACCACATCTAGAAACAAAAATAATAAAGATACAAGGAAAAGTGGGGGGACATGAAACCTAACCCCTCTAAAGCAGAACCTAAAGGTCTAAACCTGAACAGAACTAGCAACATCATAGTTTAGAAAAGAAAAGAAAAAACAAGAAAGTGAGACAAACTTGTATACCGAGATGCACATTAAGTTGAGAAGTGGAAGCCAAGAAAGCCAACATAGTCTGAAAACAAAGCAGCACGAACTGCCAACAAAGGAGAATCATGTCATACCAAACGCCATGTACTAACTCATTAGTCGAATCATTCAAAGTAGTCCTCTTTTGGAAAAGAAATAGATGCATGTTGTGATTAATGAGTCATAATGTTACACCATTGAAACAATATTTCATCAGGAACCCATTTTTATTGATGGAGTTTTGCAAAAAATTGTTCAGTGAATTGAATGACTTGAAGTAGCCTTTGATTCTTTATCTGCAAATACTCAAAAACACCGTGAGAGGAGAAAAGAATAAAATAATTAAACATGAACCCAAGTGAGACTAACCTTGACTCTAATACCAACTGTTATTACTAAATATTTAGGGTTAGCTCAATACAAGGATTACATGCAATTATATATACAAGAGTTAAATATGTACTGCAAGCATAGATGGCTCTATCATCACTATATATATGTGCTGCAAAATGAACCAGCAAACAAGTGAAGGGAAGGCATTGAAGTTCATAAGATTACCTGAAGATGACATGCTCCTGGATGAAGACTATGAGTCTCTGTCAAGCCCTGAAAGCCCTAGTTCACAAAGGAATGCCTTCTACTTACTCAGAACCGTATATCCAACTAGTGATAGCCCTAGTGTCTTATGGAATGAATAATCTGGTAAGCAGGGACATCTCCTTAAATGGAAAATCATCTTAACCGTATCCCAGCCATCAAGGGATCACGTTGATGCCCACAGAAACCTGAGCTTGAAGTAGTTTGTTCCATCCACTACTCTATCATGTGCAACCTTATGTCCTACTTAATTTATAGGGATATTAATTACTTTGAACTTGATTCTAATTAATCTAATTATAACGTCATGATAACCTTATCATAATAAGTGAGTCCAAACTAGAGTCCTAACAGATGCTGCATGTCTTTGGACAAACAAAAGCTAGCTCTTGCGGTGTATTTGGTTGAGATGAATAACAGATCATCCATGGCTGCAACAACCCAAGATGAACATGAAGACGGTGATCTTAATGATGAAGAGATTCTTATGGTTCTCAATAATCGAATCCATGATTTACCAGATCATAATCCCTAACCATATAATTAATTTTCAATTATTTCATTGGTCATCTTTTCTTAATATTAACCCATATTGACCACCTTCTGACTATTTTTTGACCATGTATTTGTAGGAATATGTAATTGGATGATTTCTCTGTGTTGAGAATTATTGCTTAGAAGCTGACCTGATATTCAGTCTTCATTGAAGCCAGTAACAGTCTTCAAGCTAGTGAATGGGAATAAAATTTGAATACATGAGTTTCTTGACATAAAATAGACATAACATGAGCTACTTTCTTGAAGATGCATTTGGTTCTGTATTTCTCCCATTTTGTTTATGTGGTTTAACACATCACATCCTCCTAGAGATAGTTATTACGTATGCATCGTTTGTTGATAATAACATTTGACTATATATTCCCCGTATTCAAACGTATATAGAACCAGAATGGTTTGAAAACGATATATTGAACATAGATTCCTCATATTTGACTATATACTAAATACTAAACAGCTTCATTCACAACTGATTACTTTTACAATCCATCATAAACAGTTTTTCTTCAAAGCCAGAGAAATCCCATAGCCCTTAATGCTTCCAGATTTTATACCTAAATTTTAGTTTATTGTAAGAATCCCAAATCCATATTAATTAATTATATAGAAAAAGACTAGATTTTTCAATAATCATATGGATTTGTCCTCCCTTAATAACACCAATTCGTAGTAATATATCTACTAAGGGTAATGTTAGGGGACTATCTATTTAAACCATATTTTATAAATTATATAATGTGGTTATTGATGATTAGATTATTAGTTAAGTATGGATTAACGTGTTATTTCTTATCGGTATTGTGACATCCCACATCGCCCAGGGGAGTGATCCTTAAATGTATATTCTCATCCCTACCTAGCACGAGGCCTTTTGGGAGCTCATTGGCTTCGGGTTCCATCGGAACTCCGAACTTCAGTGAGTAGCGCGCGAGAGCACTCCCATGATGGGTGACCCACTGGGAAGTTCTCGTGTGAGTTCCCAGAAACAAAACCGTGAGGGCGTGGTCAGGGCCCAAAGCGGACAATATCATGTTACGGCGGAGGTCAGGCCCGGAAAGTGGTCCCGCCCGAGCCGGGATGTGATAGGTGATACGTTACATAATTTGCAAATTAATCTTAAAAATTAATCTACTTAACATTACTCATTAGTCATCAACTAGACAGAAGTAAGGACCAGCGCCCTTAATTAATGGGGATGGATGTTGCATGCACGATAATTCAAACGGAAGTCATGCATGCTGTTGATGCACAAGCAAGAGATATAACGTCAGAAAATAATTTATCTTGTCTTTTCAATGTTGGAATATACAATCATATTCTCCACCATTTCAGTAACTATAACATGAAATTCATGTGATCAGTCTTTTGTTATAGATTAATTCATATGCCGGCCAGCTGAGATACGTGATTACCTGAATCATAAAAGAAGGTTCATCATGAGATGAATAAAACAATTACGCTCTATTTTTTATCTAAAAGAATATATGATTTCTTCCCATCAGTTTTAACTCAATTATTATGAGTAGTTGAGTTGGGGCAAGGCCGTAAGAGCAACTCCACCGTTATGGATTGCTCGAGAGACAGGCCAGAGAAACGGGCCCGAGGCCCTGTAGATTCGCTCCAGCGTGAAGGAGCCCGAGTGAAGGTGGAGGCCCGATCTCTGGGCCTATGAAGAATTGCTAGCCCGAGAGCCCGAGTGGATGTGACGCCAGGGCTAACGTCAGCCCAGCGTCAGGCCCTTTTTTTATTTTTTTCTGTCAGGCGCGTGCACCCCACTCGCGGGTGGGCGCGCGTCGCCCGACATTTTTTCAGACTAATCAGCCCACTTTTCAGACTGAAATGTTACCGTTGGGAAGCCACGTGGCTTCCCACGGTCTGTTCGATCTCAACGGCTCTTTAACTTGGACCGTTTGATCTCAACGTTAAAAAAAATAAAAAAAATCTTATTTAATATCAACCGTTCGATCTGAGATCAACGATTGATATTAATATGCTTTATAAATAAATTTTAAAAAAATAGTTTTAAAATTAATAAAAGTTACCGTTGTGACACGTGGCACAATCTGGAGTGTTGAAATTCAATTTTTTTAAATCCAATGGCAGAGATTAATTATTTGAATAAATTTTTTTTAAAAAATTGTAAAAAATCTGAAAAAATATCTGAAAATTTAAAAAAAAAAATGTTTCTACTTTTCTATGAATACCTTCTCATTATCATCTACCTTACACTACAATTTCATATTTTCTCAACTACTTTCAAGCACATTCCTATCTTTCTCTCAAAGTTTCAATCCAATTTCTTTCAACAAAATGACTACTGATGCAGGTACGAATTGGACGCTTCTTGAAGATGTTGCATTGTGTACTAGCTGGGTTGAAGTTACTCATAGTTCGCGTACGGGTAATGAGATGCAGTTGCGAGAAATGTGGAGTCTTATTCATACCAATTATCTTGAGAAAATGGGTGGGAGTAGAACCAAAGAATCGATGTTTAGTCGTTGGAAATTACTTAGCCAATCGTTTAGTATTTGGAGAGACGCCTTGGCACAAGCTAGTAGTAATCTTTGAAGTGGGGAAAATTACACGGATCAGGTAACAATATATTATTTATTTGTTTGTACTATACCCAAATTTACATTGTAATTATTTGTTTGTATTATTTATTTGTTACCTACTTTAATTATAATTATTTGTTTGTATTATTTACTTGTTACCTACTTTGATTATAATTATTTCTTCTCCCCCATTGTGTAGCTAATTCAAGCACAAGCTTGGTATGGTGCCAAAACCAAAAGCAAAACTAAATCATTCAACCGGTGGGAATGTTGGAATATTGTCAAAGATTGTCTTAAATTCAGAGTTGTGCCTGTCGGTCCAGAAGTTGTCATGAACAGCACCCATCTACACTCTACACCTGATAATGGCTCGCATGAAGATGATGCAGAAGAAGTGCCCGAAACGCCCATCCCTGAACAAGCGTCGGGTTCGACCCGTTATCCAATTAGGCCTCAAGGTAAGAAATCTTCAAAGAGAAAAGGAAGTGCTTCCAAGCATGATTATGCAAAGTACATGGAAGAACTTACTTGCCATAGTGAATTGACTTTGGCACGGGAAATGACGAAATTTGAGGTTGATAAGGCTAGAGAGGAGGCAAAAGTTGCAGCTGTTGAGAGAGAATTTCAAGCTAATAAGAGAGAAAGAGAGCTACTTAGGCAAGAAAGGGAACTGGTTAGAGAAGAAAGAATGGCTCAACGAGATCGTGAGATTATGAACACGCCTTTAGAAGGGAAGTCTCCAAATTCTAAATATTTTTGGAAGTCGGAGAAAGAGGATGTGTTGCGTAGGAGGCGTGCAAGAGAAGCAAGAGCAAGAGAAGATGGTCCTAGCACGACAAGAGAAGATCATCCTAGCATGACAAATTGGTTAAGTGATGATGAATAGAGTACTTTTTGTAATCGGAGCCCATAGTTTTCCAATCACCTTGGGTTGTAATTTATTATTTATTGAATAGAGTATTTTATGTTGTTTCCAATTTATTGAATTTAGTTATTTATTTAAAGTGAGAGTAAATTTATTTAATATGGTAATATATTTATACTATAAGAGAATCTTTATTCAAATGACATAAACACACCAAATAAAATTACAAAAACATATCAAATAATAAAGAACACACTAAATGAACTTAATTATCTTCAGCTTGTTTCAATGCCCATTGGTGCTCTATCAAGTCATTTTGTCGGGCATTGTGCATGTCTGGCCTTTGAAATGCAGTATATCGTTGAATGACCCTTTCATTATAACGTCCATCCCTTTCTAATGGCTCATGTTGCACGAGCTCATCGGTGGCGTCATAAGTACAATATATACGTGTTCTTGAATTGTTCATCGTGTCTGGCTCATATTCATCAACGGCTTCATAATCGTACTCATCTTCCACAATCATGTTGTGAAGAATGATGCACGTCATCATGATGGATCGAAGCGACTCTACATCAAACAATCTGGCAGCACCCCTGATGATCGCCCATCGAGCTTGGAGGATACCAAAACAACGCTCCACATCCTTCCTGCACCCCTCTTAACAGCTTGCAAAGTGTTTTTACTTTGCACTTCGCGGACGTGGCACTGTTTTGACAAATGTTGACCACCTTGGGTAAATGTCGTCAGCTAAGTAGTATGGCATGTCATACATACGTCCGTTGACCTCATACGTGACTTTTGGTGCCTTTCCTTGCAGGACATCGTTGAACACTGGGCATTGGGCAAGGACGTTGAGGTCATTTTGAGCTCACGGAACCCCGAAATAGGCGTGCCAAATCCATCTATCAAAAGATGCCACCGCCTCCAAAATGATACTTTTTGCTCATTTTCTGTCTCCATAAGCGCCTTGCCATGCACTTGGACAATTTTTCCATGTCCAATGCATACAATCAATGCTCCCAATCATCCCAGGAAAACCTCGCATCTCGGCCTTTAGAAGCCTTTCCAAGTCCATGTGAGTAGGTTGCCAGAGGTACTCTGCGGTGTAGATAGATTCGATTGCTCCGCAAAACCTCATCAGGGACTCAAGAATGGTTGATTTCCCCATCCTCGCTATCTCATCCACTTGGTCTGCAGATGCTTCATATGCAAGCATTCGCAGCGCAGCAGTAATTTTTTGCTCCGGAATGAGACCCATAGCACCAAAAACATCCTTCTTTTGCATAAAGTAAGAATCATGGTTGCAAACAGCAATCATGATTTTGTTGAACAAATGTCATTCCATTCTAAAACGACGTCTGAAGTACGTATCAGGAAATGCACTGTTATGGACAAAATAATCGTCCAACAGCTCCATACCTTGTCGTTGCTTGTTTCTATCAAGGTTTTCGGAATGGGTGGGCTTGCATATCTGACTCATAGCTTGGATGACTCGATAGGAATGTGAGTCTCTGGCCATTCTTGCTTCTTCATCTCTCATTCTCAGCTCATCATCTTCTTCCTTCTCATTTTGGGCTATATGGAGATTCAACATTCCTTCAGATTGGTTAAACAATTCTTCCTCTTGTTGATGATTTCCCACATCATGCTTGAAGAAGAAGACATTGTAAATAGAAACTATGAATAATGATACAGATTTTGATTTGGTGAAGAAGGAAGCATAAATAATGAATAATGATAGAGATATTGAGAAAATTGGTGTGAGATTTAAAAGGATGGATGATGGATTATATGGAGGATTCTGAAATGATTAGGTTGTAGATAGTGCCACGTGGCATGTCGTCATTCGTTAAAAATCTGATCGAAATCCATCCTAAAAGATCCTGAAAAGATAACGACACGTGGCAAGACGACATTGGATAAAAATCTTATCGAAATCCATCACCAATAATTATCTTTTCGGATAATGACACGTGGTGCAACGTAGAACGATTTAAAATCTGATTGAAATCTATCCTCAAAGATTCTGAAAAGATAACGACACGTGGCACGATGACATTGGATAAAAATCCTATCGAAATCTATGACCAATAATAGTCATTTTGGGTAAATGACACGTGGCGCAACAAGAACGATTTAAAATATCTTATCCGAAATTACAAATAAGGATTGAATAGTGAATTGCCTGGGGGGATGGCTCCTACGGTGGAGTTGCTCTAAGGGTAGAGATCTTTGGTAAACCTCCTTACTTATATATACAATCAATTATTATTCTAGTTCAACATAATTAGTTGCTTACAAACCATTTAGACATGTACATCATGTTATTTTTAACAAAGCAACATTCTAAACTAATACTTTAATTTATGGAGATGGAATTGATCAAACTCGAGTGTCTAACTCATGCTACATGTACATCATAATGTAAGTTTTATATTCTATGGACTTACTTATGTCTTAAAAAAAATAATAAAGACATAGCCTTTTATTGACATTGGCAAATGGTGTGACAAATTTATCTTCCCCTTCTAGTAACTTGGTTGTTTCAAAATCTAGAAAATTAATAGAAAGCTCATCGTAAATTTTTTCATAATAAAAAACTCTCAGACAACTTTGTTTATCATCCAGAGCACATTTCTTATTATTAAAGACATTTTCTTTATTATTAAGGAACTTTGTTAATTCAACATAATTAGTTGTTTACAAACTATATATACATGTACATCATGTTATTTTTTACAAAGCAACATTCTAAACTATGACTTTAAATTAATTTATGGAGAGGGAATTCAACCAGTGTAAAAATGAGTACACTACCCCTCATCAACTAGTCTAACTCACATATGTTTGCTACACGTGCATCATGGTTTAAGTTCTATATTCTATGGGTCACATAGTACTACGGCCTAGTGGTATTCTTTACTTGTAAGTAAGAGGTCTTGGGTTCGATTATTGCCAAAAACGAATTTGAACCACGTTATTGCTAGCACATTGTGAGACTTATCTCACTCCCCCACCCCTTAATGTAGATAATTTTCTTTTGTCAAAAAATAAAATAAGAAAGTTCTATATTCTATGGACTTACATACTGCTTAAAAAAAATAATAAAGACTTTTAGCCTTTTATTGACATTGGCAAATGGTGTGGCAAACATTTTCTTCCCCTTCTAGTAACTTGGTTATTTCAAAATATAGAAAATTAATAAAAAGCTCCTCGTAAATTTTTTTTTCAAAAGAAATCTCTCAAAACTTTCTTTATCATTTAGGGAACATTTGTTTATTATTTAAAGGGTCATTTTGATTTTGGTCCCTAATCAACCTAATTGTTAGGCTAAAACCAATAAATTAAAAAATACGGGTACAAATACAAATAAAAGTTTAAAAAATATGGGCACAAAAATGAATTAATATATGGGTACAAATTAAAACTGAAAAGAAAATTGGTACAAATTAAAAGAAGGGTTGCAAATTAAAAATGGGTACAAACTAAAAATAAAAATATATAATAAAAATTTAGCCATAATTATAAATATACCAAATGCAACGTTTTTAGCATTCATTGAATATATTTAAAAATAAAATAAAAAATTTATTATTGAAATAATTAATGACGTTTATTAAAATCTAAGGACCTTGATAAAAAATTGAAAATGAATAAAGTTTTAATTAATGGAGTAGGAAAAATAGGGATGTGAACCTAATTTTTCCTTATTTAAAACACTTTCTTTATCCCCTCACGCCTTAGTGTAGATAATATCGTTTAGTGTAGATAATATCATTTGTTAAAAAAAACATTTTCTTTATTATTAATGACTTTTTTAATTCAAAACTCTTATAAAGTGCAACTTCTTTTTGCTTTTTTGTCCTTAATTATAATACAAAAAATCCTTAATAATAAGAACCACATTAAAGCTAACACATTGTGAGACTTATCTCACTCCCCCACCCCTTAATGTAGATAATTTTTTTTTTGTCAAAAAATAAATAAGAAAGTTCTATATTCTATGGACTTGCATACTGCTTAAAAAAAAAGAAAAAAAAGACTTTTAGCCTTTTATTGACATTGGCAAATGGTGTGGCAAACATTTTCTTCCCCTTCTAGTAACTTGGTTATTTCAAAATATAGAAAATTAATAAAAAGCTCCTCGTAGATTTTTTTTAAAAGAAATCTCTCAAAATTTTCTTTATCATTTAGGGAACATTTGTTTATTATTTAAAACACTTTTTTGATCCCCTCACACCTTAGTGTAAATAATATCTTTTGTTAAAAAAACATTTACTTTATTATTAATAACTTTTAATTCAAAACTTTTATGAAGTGCAACTTCTTTTTTGTTTTTTGTCCTTAATTATAATACAAAAAATCCTTAATAATAAGAAAAAAATTCAAAGTGTTTTCCGGCGAAATTTTTGTTCGTGTGGTACCTTTTATTAGTTCTCCTTTCAAAATATATTGACATGTTAAAATAAAACTTTATCAAAAATTATGAACTTCGTGTAAATAGTTATTTATTAGTCTATCGAGGCATCTGTTCACCAAAACATCATGGTTACTAGCTTTTGTGAATTCAGTTGTCATGCTCCACACATGCCCTTTTCTTTTTTTCATTCTTAGTTTTTTCCTCCATCACCATATGCGTTAGGCTGGGCAAACGGGTCCTGGACCTGCGGGTCAGGACGGGTAATGCAATTTAGAGCAGGTACAGGGCGGGTACATATATTGTAAATTCAAAACAAGGGCGGAGCGGGGCGAGGTGGGTCCATTTAATTAGTGGGGTGGGGCGGGTACAAATTTCAGAGAAAACGGGCCCCCGGCCTGAACCTTTTCCACCGTTCATTATAGGAAGATTAAATCTCCACCGTTTATTTCTAACACATATGTAATGTCGAATTCTCCAGAGTCCTATTGACTCCTCTCAACCTCGACCTTAATCTCAAATTCTCCCAGCTCCATCCGTTCATTAATTGGTCGGCGTTCTTCTCCGTTTCAGCAACCATTTCCAACCTCCAGATCTCGATGCGAGCTACGCTGTCTAGTCGTGGTGAACAACACTGTTGAGTTGTCACTAGCAACTCTGTCGAGTCGTCGGGGGTCAGTCGGTCTCCATGAGCAGCCTCTTTATTCTTCTCGTGTTTGATTTTGTGGCTGTAATATGTAATTGACAAATGGTAAGTTATGTTGCAGAATCAAATATTTCTTATTGCAAGTTTGATTAGTCCCATTACTTTCATAAGAATAGTAAGTGTTAGTCTCCAGTACTTTTAGGTTTGAATTGTTTGATGCGGTTGTAATTGTCAAGCCATCGAGCACTTGATAAATGTTATGTTGCAGATTCAAAACCATGGACGAACAAATTAAAACTTTTTTCAAGAGATGGCAACTAGAAATGCATCGTCTTCTCTGATTTTAAAGCCATTGTTGATCCGCCACCGATGAGTATACAGCGTTTGAAGGTTCCCCTCACTATTGTAGGACCCGTGGGGACCCGTAGGAACCGGCTCAGTTAGGTCCGGATCCCATTTTGAAAAATCCAAAACCTGCCCCGCCCGCCCCATTTTATTTACAAACAGATCCGGTCCAGTTTTATCAGACGGCTTCTTAATTTAAGTCAGACTTAATTTCTAGGAGAATCTAGCCCAAATATATATTTTCTCCCCAAGGCTTATTTTAGCCCATAGTTGGAGATGGTTTGGAAGGGTTTTAAAGCTTATATTTTAAATTTTATCCCATGAATTGAAGATGGTGTATGAAAACCCAAGTTTTTCCCACCCCCCATAACTTTTTATTTTTCTTTTTCTTTGTTAGTACATAGACATGACAAATTTGCTTCTATATTGTATACGATATGTAAATCCATGCCAACTCATTCAACTTTGGTCGCTAATCGAAACATGAAAAGGGACCATCGTCACTATTAATTCTTGAGCCAAATTTATACCTTTCCAAGATTTTTATATCCAATTGATGACCAAGGAAGCGATTCATACTTGAAGGTTTATTTTTATTTTTTTATATTTGTATAATTGTATGGTACATTTATCTGGCGTTAGACATTTTCTTTTACCTTTTTACGGAGGAACATTATCAAAGTAATTAAAACCTACAAGTACAGTGTGAATGGTAATTTCAATTAAACAAATCATATTGAAATTATAAAATAATCTATTGAAAACAGTTGAGGTTTCATAAAAAAAAACCAATTTACGATGTGAAAAATAATCTAAATAAGGACATGTAAAGTTTAGTAAACTTTTCTCACATTCTATACCATGGAGACACCGATCTTAACAAATAAAGTTAACTGATTTCACCTTTTGATTTTATCACGTGAATCATATAAATTTGGAATAAGAACTGTCTTTTAATATTCTTCCCACAGGTGTGCAATGAAACTGGAGCTGCATGCATGTGAAATGTTTGGAGAGATGAAATGCATCATATACCGAATATAGTGTTCAAATATATATGATAATCAACGCTTTAATTATACAGTTGATATATATTGTACTGTTTCAATACGATCAAACTCATTAGAGCAACTTCAATCCTAAAAAATGAGCTGGTCCAAAGTTCATTTAATCCACCCAAATGAATAGTAATTGACCAAGTGCATTTCCACTCTTAAAACTAAATAGCCTAGTCTATTTTATTAAAATATTATTAACTTTTTATTATAAAATAATAAATAATTATTATTTTATTTTTAATTTCTGACATTTAATTTATTTATTAAAAAATATTATTATTTTTTGACATTTTATTTATTTATTTATTTTTAAAGTTTGGTGGTTTCTTGGTCACGACCGGCTAAAGCTAAAGTTCCATTAAAGAGCGTTTCCACAAGGTAGAACCTCCTCAGGGAATAGAAGGCCATCTCTAACCAAAGGCTGGCCAGAGGGCTCGTTTTAGCCCTCCAGCCCTCCAAGAAATTAATATTTTAATGAACAGTGCAGGGCCATATTTCTTACCATCTCCAACCGAGGGCCAAAGGGCCATAAGGCTCGTTTTAGCCCTGTCACAAAAAATCGTCTCCAACCGAGGGCCAAAGGGCCATAGGGCCAAACATAATTTACAACTTAAATTTAAAAACTACAACAACTTATATTTAAAAACTACAACTTATATATTTCAAGTCAAATGTGAGAGGTTTTATTTAGAGTATAATAAAAAAAAAAAGAAAAAAAAAAGGGAAGTGGGTGGGAGAATCCCACATCGGCTATGGGAGAGGAAGTAGAAAAAAAATAATAAAGGAAGTGGGTGGGAGAGTCCCACATCGGCTGTAGGAGAGCAAGTAATAAAAATAAAAAAAAGGAAGTGGGTGGGAGTCCCACATCGGCTGTGGGAGATATTTGAGCAAGCACTAAAGCCTATAAAAAGAACACCCAAACATTCAACTAAACATACTTTCTGGGCCTATAATTAAATATGTTTTAAAAAAATTTGGCCCAAAAAAAAAATTTCAAATAACGGCAGCATGACGTTAGTTAGCCGTTGCTAGCTGGCGTCACGCTGATGTCAGCTAGTCGTTGGTTTCAAATTTATGGCCCGACCCGGGTTTAGCTGGCTGGCTCCTTTGGGCCAGCCGGTTGGCCCTTTGGCCATTTTTTGTCCAGTGGGGCCCACCAGCCCTTTGGCCTGGCCCTCGATTAGAAACGATTTTAGGACTCTTTTCGACCCTCTGTCCCTCTAGACCCTTCAGTTGGAGATGGTCTAAGGTTTTCGTGAAGCTGATCTTGAGCCGCCATCCAAGCACGTTTGGTCGAAAAATCTGGATCGTTGATCTGAAAATCGAACGGTCCAGATCATGCTACATCACTAGCCGTTGGGTTTGAATTTCAAATTTTGTTTATTGTTGGAAATCCAATGGCCGGGGCTTAGCCACGTGGCCCATGTCCCGCGCCCTTTAGTGCGCCTACAGCGTGGGCCCGGCGTCTGTCGCCTTGTCAGGGATGCACGGCCATGCGTGTTAGATCCCACATCGCCCAAGGGAGTGGATCCTCTATACCTTATATGTACATGCCCACCTCCATATAGCACGAGGCCTTTTGGAAGCTCACTGGCTTCGGATTCCGTAGGAACTCCGAAGTTAAGCGAGTTCGCGCGAGAGCAATCCCAGGATGGGTGACCCACTAGGAAGTTCTCGTGTGAGTTCCCAGAAACAAAACCGTGAGGGCGTGGTCGGGGTCCAAAGCGGACAATATCGTGCTACGGCGAAGTCAAGCCCGGGTCAGGATGTAACAACGTGCGCATGTTTCCCATGCGCCTGACGCAAAAAAAAAAATTGTGTTATCCGCTGACATCATGTTGGCATCAACCCATTTTAGGTGCCAGCCTACAAACTGGCTTGAACTTTGGACTGGCCTATTTTTAGAGGGATTTTTTTTTTTGTGCCAGCCTATTTTTTTAGGCTTTAGGACAGCCTAAAAGGTAGGGCTGGAGTTGCACTTAAAAAGGGTAAAGCTAGTAGCTGGGTGGGTTAACTGGGTTGGCGTCAGGCACAAGCAAAGCAAGTTTCCAAGTTTCAATTTGCTTTCTATGGTTTCTTCGAGATGAAGAACGAATTTGAGGTAACCTCACCCAACAGCATCAATGAAGGCAGGCACCACCATGGAATTCTTTATATTCTCATCTCACCTTCCTCAATCATTCACTCCACTCATCATCTTATATATGTAAATTAATTATTTCGTAATGAATCTATTTAATAGATCTCATTATTACAATTGTGGACTTAATCAATAACTATAAAACAATGGGCTAGGCCAACTCGCCAGAGTAGTTTCTCCGTCTCTTTACATCAGAGTTCGATCTTCCTCTTTATCGATTTGACTAATTTGGAATATTTGACAGTTAAACAAGCATATCATTTTCATTTAGTTATCATGATTGTGTACATGAAAAGATAATTTTTTAGGGTTTGCTTGTCTACTAAAACAACCAAACTTACTTATACATTAAAATTAGAAAAACGAAGTGATGTGTAATAGCAAGGCAAACAAAAACTAAGAATATAGTTTGAGGGTTAGGATATCTACAACTACCTAATATTCCCCTACTTGATTGTCGTGATGCAATTGATATTTGGTGACCTTAAGTGACAAAGCAAAGACCAAGCAATTATAGATTCATGTACGTATTGAAACTGACCCACAAGGAGGAAAGTACTCTTTGTTTTGATGCAGCTTGGCGACCTTTCACCCTCTGAAAAAATGTACTCATGCATGCCCGTGACCTTCGGTTTGTCCTTCCATCATATGGTTTGCTGGGCTTTACATAGACACAATGGTAAAGTTTTTCATAAATTAGGGTTGTGATGAAATGGTCGGGACTAAATGTTTATTTTCTACTTGGCCACTGGTTATCATTAAAGGCAGGGCACGACTAAATACTCCGTAAGTGTACTACTGTAGTAAAACTTATAGTGTATCGATCTTTCTCGTAACTTGTTAAATCGCATGATGAGAAATAGAAGGATAAGAAATTTTTCGTAACTGTTTTCTTCATTTTTGTTAAAAAGAAGGATAAGAAATTTTCAAGTCCAAATGGAGAATGTTAACTTTGTTTCCCCTCTTACATGGTATATAATAAGGCGCACTATATTATTGCATTAATTAAGGACAAAATTAAAAGTTTGTAACCAAATGTAAACATGTCATATAAGTTGAAAATGAAAAGTGAGGAAAAAAGTTGGGTGGTATATATAGTAATGTCATTTGTCCATCCCCAATTTATAGGTTTTTACTAATTTTTTTTCATAAGATGTGACCACCGTAAATTTATTCACGAGTAGATGTGACCGAAAGAATTCTACGGTTTGACCCCCACACCACAATCCCTTATTGATTAGGATAGTAATCTGTATTCAGAAGAATATATAATTTCAAGGTAAAAAAAAAATGCAAAACAAAACAATTTAACCCAAAATTTTTCAAATCTAGTAAAATATATTGATATCTTGAGTACTTGACTGCATGGAGTGTGAGATTGGATCGAGTAAGCATGCATTTCATTATTTGAAAATTATAATCAATGTGCTGATTCTATTGAATGTGTAGTTACAGATGACAGATTACAAATTACAACAGGCATTCTTTTCTTTCATAGCCCAAAGAAAAGGAGGAGGAAGAACCAAAACCTCACAGGCATTCTTTGTGGTTTTACTTCTCAAATTATGCACCAAAGACACGTGATTCTTCTCAAACAATGAACCCACCCCAAGAGCAATTAGATTAAGCACCTTTTCTCATGCCAATAAATTGATTATATATGGGGTGATGTGCATTTCCTTCTTATCTGTAAATTACATTGTGAGTATGTGACGCAAAAAAAAAAAACTACACTAGAATGAAAATATAACCACATTTACACTCTCTTTGCTTGAACTTATTCTCAAGATCACCCCATTGCATAGAAGTTATTCTCTACAATAAAAAATGATTTATGACATGTAAAGAACAAATATTGTAGTTCTTTCCCACTAACCTAAATCGTTTTACCGTACAAACTTCATAATCGAACTGTTCATTCTCTTTATTATCATTCATTATTTCATCTTCAGAAAATTTTATTCGATTTAGAAATCGTTACTCATTCATATGAATCAAAGAAATTAATAATTCATAACTTGTTATCATTCATAATCATTGGTTTGTTTGACACATAAATTAACTATCTCTAAAGCGAATGTTTTTTTTATTATTAAATTGATCTTTAGATGATGACAAATAGAACTAACGGTTTCGATTATTTTTTTTTCAACAGTAAAATGATGCCATATTAGTGAGAAAGTCCTCTTTTTTAGGAAGGACTAAAGTCAGTGTTTCAAGATATGTTGATAAATAATATCCTGGTGGATAAAACATTTGTTTTCAACCAATTGTGCTCCAAGTTCAAACAACACTTTTCTTTTAGTGCAGGTTAGATTAGTAACACCGCTCGACATAAATATTGGTTATGAATATATAAGTGTGAAGTGTGTCATTAAAAGTCAATAAATAGATCAACCAAACCCAATGGGGTGGAACTCCTACACTGGACCCAAATCAAGTACAAGGTTAGCCTGCAGGTAGTAGGTTGGCTTGCTTGGAACCGGATCCCCTGACCCAAAGGAACTGAGCCCAAAAATCAAATGATCCGGATCATTAAAATTTGATTCAATGGCTACAATTATTATAACTTTTAGAAGGCTCTCTATTTGTAGCCGTTTGATCAAATTTCAATGGCCCAAATCATTTAATAAGTGGGCTCAGTTCCTTTAGATCCGGAGGGGATCCGGTTCCGGCTTGCTGTGTAAAAATACCTTTGAAATTTTGTCAAACTTGTTGGGGTCCCAAAAGTAAGAATCTGGTAACTGCTTACTTTTCTGTTAGAGAAAGATTAATTAAAACAAAAATTAAAATCTCTCATCAGTTATGAAAACAACAAAGACAAGACGCAATTATTTTAAGGGTTTCTCATCATCATTTCATTTGTATAAATACCAGCATTTGAAGGGTGGTGTCCTTTGTATGATCCCATAATATTATCAAGGAAAACATTTCGTACCATTTTCTTAGCAAATCTTAGTTAGCCCCTTCTCTTTCCATGTCCCTTTACTCTACCTCTCTCTCTTTCTGTTTTCTTCTCTCTCTCTCCCGCACATATAAAGCGATCAAATATATCCCAACTTATTGCATCTGACATTGCTAGAAACGCAGAGAAAAACAGAGGAAAAACAGAGGAGTTTAGGTATGAAGGCAACAATGCCGAAAACGGCTTTAATATGGTCAATCTTCATGGGATTTTGTAGTTTCATCGTAATTCATGCCTACGCAGAAGATTCTCAAATGGGTTATCGTCAGTTTTCCGGTGGCGATTACAACGATCATTTGAGAAAACTGCAAGAGTTCAAGGCTTCACTCATCCGCCATGATTCGATTTCTGTTGCACCATCTTCAATCCTACCCTCTCCTAGTCCAAGCCGTATTGCTCCGCCGACGGTAAGTCAATCCCTTTGCGCATAAATTATAGATTTTTATTTTGTAATTTGGTTGTTGAATTCTTGGTTAAAATGTTGGGATGGAGTCTTTGTTGTTGAAATTATTTGTAATTTGTTAGTGCATGTTGTTGAAAAATGGGTGATGGTTGGTGCAGGGGAGCACTAGTCCACATGTTTATCACGTGACATCGTACGGCGCTGATCCGACTGGGAGCAGAGATAGCACTGATGCACTTGCTCAAGCAATGGCTGATGCATTTAGAGGCCCAACTGAAGGGTTCTTGATAGAGGGAATTGCCAATCTTGGAGGTGCCCAGGTCAATCTTGAGGGTGGCCTTTATCTGATCAGCAGGCCCCTGAGGTTGCCTGGAGCTGGAGTAGGAAACCTTATGGTATGCTCCAATTTACATTATTTTCTTAAATATTGATAAAAGTCTATCATAAAGTTTCCACGAAATTGTAATACATGTACGTTATGTCAGATGGTCATCCTATGGCTCACCCTGTGGAATTTTCCTAGTCTAATGTATGTTTCCTAATTGTTGGTCAAATACATGTCAGCATGATGATTTGAATTAAGCAATGTGATTAGTTTTGTGTAATACTTGTTTAATTTGAACATTCTTGTTTTTATGAAACAGATTCATGGAGGAACGTTACGCGCCTCGGATGATTTTCCAGCTGATGGTTACCTAATTGATTTATCGCCAACATCATCCGGTAACATGAAAGAAGAAACCGAAAAAGAGAGCCCAATGTCTGCACAGCTTTCATCATCATCCTACAACTATGAGTACATCACTCTCAAGGACCTATTGTTGGACTCTAACTACAGGGGAGGGGGCATTTCTGTCATAAACTCACTTAGGACCAGCATAGACAATTGTTACATAACACATTTCACCACCAATGGGATCCTAGTCCAAAGTGGCCACGAAACCTACATCCGGAATTCCTTCCTAGGGCAACACATCACCGCCGGTGGTGATCATGGCGAAAGGAACTTTTCTGGGACTGCGATTAACCTAATGGGGAATGACAATGCTGTGACAGATGTGGTGATTTTTTCTGCTGCCGTTGGCATTATGATTTCAGGTCCAGCCAACATACTTTCCGGGGTACATTGCTACAATAAGGCCACCGGATTTGGGGGCACAGGAATTTATTTGAGATTGCCCGGGTTGACACAAACGCGAATCGTCAATTCGTACATGGACTACACCGGCATTGTTGCCGAAGATCCGGTGCAGCTTGATATCTCCAACAGTTTTTTCCTTGGTGATGCATACATTGTCCTAAAATCAATAAAAGGGGTTGCCAATGGGGTCAATATTGTGAACAACATGTTTAGTGGGTTCAATAAGGGGATAGGGATTGTTCAATTGGACCAAACAAATGGGCCTTTCAAAGAGGTTGAACAAGTATATGTGGACAGGAACAATGTGAGGGGTATGAACATAAAGGGCACAGTTGGAAGGAGGTCTGTGCAAGGCAATGGTAGCTCATGGACCGTAGATTTCAATCCAATTCTACTATTTCCTAACCGTATTCGGCACGTTCAATACACACTAAGTGCCGGTGGCAACGCGTTCCCGAACCATGCCCTGAGGAACATGTCGAATAACCGTGTTGTAATCGAGTCGAATGTGGCGGTTCCGGCTTCTGTTTTTGTGACAGTTGATCAAGGAGTGGCAAACTGAAAGCTAGCTGATCTAAATTTGTGTCAAGATTATTGACTGGACAAATTGTGAATAGGTTGGGGAAGATGGCAACATTTTGCCATTTTCTTTTTGATCATTTACCCTTTTTTTGGTCATGATTTATACTATTAATTATACCACAGAAGATATATAAATATATTCATATACATGTTGTAACTTGTAATAGTAGTTTGAGTTAAAGAAAGAAACCAAATACGATACATCTGTAAAACTTAGGCCACAATGTCTTATTGCTTTGTCAAAGATCATGTTTTGAATATGGCTCATTGCTGAATTTGTGTACTAGAAATTGACGAACCAAATAAAAAGGTTTTTCTTATTACACGTGTCAATAACATTTCAACACAAGTCAAAATCTTAAATAATTAAATAGAGATGACGAGGGATTGAAAATCATTCAGAAACAATTTTAAAGAATCTATAAAACTAGAGCAACTTACATGGAATGGAACGTCATACGAAAGTAAACTCATTTCATACTCTGGTGACGATATTTTACATATAGTTATGAGAAACATGACAATGTGATAGCGTGGGTGTGAACGTGTACACATAATAATAAGGGATTATATAAACAAATGTCAGGTAGAAGTTGCATGGAGTAGGAAGCAGAGATGGCCAAAAGTCCAAGCTTTTGAATAGATAGTGGAACTAATCTTTCTATATATATGCCGAAGGTGGTTGGCCATTAGTCATGACTCATTTGTCAATGTTCTATTTTTTTCATATATACAAACGACTTAGGTACGGAGTGAGTCGAACATAGCACCTCGATGCTTGGGCAAATATTTTTGAAAAATTGATTGTTTTAATGATTCTACAACATCCAAGTGTTGAACTAATCGATTCAAAAAAAAAAAATTGAATCTATAGGAGTGAAATAGTGGGTTTACTAAGATGATAAGATGAGTCACTAAAAACGTATAATTAGTTGGGCAATCAAGATCTTTAATTTTTTACCATTTTAGTCAATTACTATTAACTACTGATGGACTTTTCAAATAAGAGAATAGAGACTTAAGGTTACCGTTGAAGATTTATTGAGAGATTATAACTCAAGTAGTTGATGTGTATATTCAAAACCAAAAACTAAGAATAAAATCAAGCATCAAATAAGCCCAATAAAATTGTGACTGATCGCGAAGTTTGTTTTGCATTTATATACTCAGAATTATCGTTGTAGCATAATGTATTTGTATTTTTGTAAGTGAGTTTAACCTCTTGTATTCTGTGTGGAATCAATACGTTGAACGGCGAAAACTTTTCTCAAGCTCCATTCTAAAAGTGTGATCTCAGTTATGATTCACTTGTCTTCTACTCAAAAGATAATTCATTCTCGTTAAATTTTTACACTATAATTGAAATGCAGGAACTTTTACAATTATTGTCTCTGATTGTGAATTGGACATGAGTAGAGGAGGTATATATTCCTTAACTTTGATATCAATTAGACTTTGCGTGTTTCAATATTTTCCTTCTACGTTCTTTTTTTATTAACTTTTTTTGGGACTTTTTTTCTTTTTTATCCAAATACCTTCCATATATGTGATCTTGGATTTGGAGGCCCAAAATTGTTTGGGCTAAATCCTAACTAAAGTTGATAAGGATCTCTAACTTGACAAGAAATTAGGCCCAAATAAATAAATAAAGAATTGGGATTTCATAATTGTCGGCACATCCAGGAGTATATAATTTTACCGCCCGATCTATTTAACCCTTTATTTATCTGTTATCGGTCCAAATGCTTATCTTAACCGACCAAGAAAAAAAGTCATGTAAATAAAGAAAAAGGGAATAGGATTCTCTCCGGATCCTCTTTGTGAAGATTTGAAGAATCAATCAATTGAGTTCGTTCATCGTACTTCGTGCTGTTTGAATATAAATAGTACTTAACTAAAACTGACTGCACAATATATGATAAACGAACACGATTAATTGATCCCCAGATTCCCACAAAGAGGATCCGGAGAGGATTCTCGTCCGAGAAAAAGAGAAGTGATTGATACACGCCATTTATTACTTTCTACACTATTTAATTCTCGTTATTGAATTTCCGCTCTAATTCTCTTTTGATTTGTTCCATTCAATGATAAAAGCGTAAAAGGTTGATATTTATGAGGTGAAAAACAGTGCAGAATTCATTTCTCTCAAATGAAAAAAACATATATGTTTAAGTAGTTTTATTCACATATCTATTTTTACTTCTCACACACACTTCTCCATTTTCAGTCGTCAAATTGAATGAACTGAAAATGATTAATGACTATAATATAAAAAAGGTGTTTGTGAAGTAAAAATAGGTGTATGAATAGCACTATTCTACTTATATCAAGCAAAACTTGGTGCGATTTTGCATGCATACTTATACGTTAAAACCAACAATATTCACTTATCAAACATTTAATCCTATTATCCTAACCTAACAAATCAATGTTCACCATCTGAACTCTAAACATAATTAATATATTAGATTGTCTCGTTAAACAATATTGAGAAATTAAAATAAACATTCTGTGCTCTTGATAACCAAATTATTATAAATTCAAGCACAAGTTTGTCAATCATAGACATGCTGTACTTAAATGCACATTGAAGAAGATATGGACGAACCAACTTGTGAACATGGGACTCATAATTGCAAGAGTAGAGTCAGTAGACTAAACCTGAAAATTAACTTAAATGTGAGTTAATTCGTGCTGTCACAACACTAAGCTTTTTATGGTATACATCACCTACTCCTCAATGCTCACGAGTAATTTTTTAGTATACTCATAACATCTCCACGTAGTGTTATAATAGTTTCTAATTGTAATCTAAAAGTAGAATATATCAACTTTATCAATTACTCATACTATAATAAATAAAACAATAGCACACTGTTAGGAGTAAAGCACTAGATTAGTACCTAGCTTGTTAGATAAGTTTGTATGCAATATGTGTTAGTTATGTAAGTTACTTAGTCAGTAAGTATTGTGGGCATATTGTTATTTTGTGTATAAATACTCCACATGTATATTCTTCAAGTGTTAATGAAATACAATCTTCAGAATCTCTCTCTCTCTCTCTCTAACTTTCCCTTTCTCTCTCTAATTGATTCTCTCATATCTGTCACACTTTCTACATGGTATCATCGCCGAAATCCACCGACATCGGTCCTCCACTTCCATCTTGAACTTTCTTCTTTGCCAAACAGGTCTTACCTCTCAATTTCGTGCAATTCCTTTGCAATTCTCTCTTCTCATCATGGCGACGGCTTCGAATTCCTCCAATGCTGCTTCTCCTGGCAATTCTTCTGATGCAGTCATCAATCCTGTAATTGCCTCTCTAACCTCCGTCACGATTCAAAGCATCGCCAGCATGGTTCTGATGAAACTTAATCGTCAGAACTACATCACTTGGCGCAGTCTCTTTCGTCATGTTCTCAAGTGTTTCAAGCTTTTAGGGCTTATCAATGGCGAAGATCTCTGTCCGTCTTAATTTGTTCGTGATTTTTCTGGTGTTCGTGTTCTTAATGCTGCTTATGAGATCTAGTGTGAGCGAGATCAAATCTTGATGATTTGGATCAACTTAACTCTCTCTGAAGATCTTCTCCCTCTTACCATTGGTTTGGAAGATTCAAGATCTCTCTGGCAATCGCTTGAACGACGGTTTTCTGGTGCTTCCTGCACACATGTTCACAGTCTTCGCTCGAAGATCTAAACAATCCAGAAAGGCAAATCCTCAATGACTGATTATCTAAATTCTATCAAAGACATTTTAGATAAATTGGATGCTGCTGGTGAATCAATTTTTGAATCTGACCTAGTTGCTTACATCCTTACTGGTCTTTCTGATGACTACGAATGATTCATTGATTCCATTGAAACTAGAATAGAATTAGTCATTGCGGATGAACTTCATGGTCTACTTCTAAGTAAGGAAATTTCTCTTCAGAAATGCAAGACCAGATCGTCAACTTCCTCTTCTTCCATGCCTTTTCATGCCTATGCTGCTCAATCGCATGGCAAATCTGGTTTTAATACTTCTAAAGGTAATTTTCGAGGTCGCTACCAGAATCGTAATTGATTCAATCAAAATTGTAACAATTACAACAACAGTGTTGGCGCCAATCATTTCAACAACAACTCTGGAGTCTATCAATCTGGCAGTATTCTTGGTGCTGGTCCATCACCATCTGGAGGCTATTCATTTGGCAGGTCCATTCAATGCCAATTGTACAACCAATATGGACATCTTACTCCACAATGCAGTCGTATTTCTCAATTTGCTTCGTCACTGTCATATGGTAATAATTCTCTTGCTCCTTCACATATGGCTATGTCTGCAATGACTACATCTCATCCTAGCTATTGGTTCACAGATAGTGGTGTCTCGCATCATGTCACTCCTGATGCTGCTTCTCTCAATTCTGTTATTCCTTACAATGGCACTGAGCAACTCTTTGTTGGAGATGGCAAAGGTCTGTGCATCTCTCACACTAGACATGCCTTAATTCGTACTTCTAATGCCACTTTTCGACTCAATGATGTTTTACTTGTTCCTAAAGCATCTCATAACTTGTTGTCTGTATATAAGTTTATTCATGATAATTGGTGATCTCTAACTT
Source organism: Heteromeles arbutifolia (assembly GCA_024362995.1). Lineage (NCBI taxonomy): Eukaryota > Viridiplantae > Streptophyta > Magnoliopsida > Rosales > Rosaceae > Heteromeles > Heteromeles arbutifolia. The sequence goes on along the minus strand of JANCRC010000002.1, from coordinate 8,270,868 downwards.
TTGATCCTTTTGGATTCTATATAAAGGATCTAAGAACTGGGATGATGCTTTTCTAGGGCCCCAGTGAAGGTGGTTTGTATCCGTTCTACTGGAATGCTTCTAATGGTGTCTCTGGAATAGCTGTATCACATCGTGCTTTAATGGTTGCAAATGCCGATATTCACATTTGGCACAGAAGGCTTGGTCATCCTTCTAGTGGAATTTTACATAGTGTTCTAAATAAAAGCCATTTACCTGTAATTGGTTCTATCAATAAGCTTTCTGTTTGTCCAGCTTGTCAAATGGGAAAGGCATCTAGACTTCCATTTTCTACTTACCTTGTACTTCCACTAAGCCTTTTCACTTGATTCATGCTGATGTTTGGGGTCCCTCTCCTACTCCTTCTTATACTGGTTACAGATATTATCTCATATTAGTAGATGATTTTACTAAATACTCTTGGCTATATCCATTGCCTCTAAAGTCCGATGTTTGCTCAGTTATCAAGCACTTTATTTTAAAGGTTCAAACACTGTTTGAGTTCAAAATTCAATGTCTAAGATCAGATTCAGGGGGTGAATTTCTCAGTCATGCTCTTCAGAATTTTCTTAATGAACAAGGCATCACTCACCAACTTAGTTGTCCTTATACACCCGAACAAAATGAGTGTGCGGAACGAAAACACAGACATGTTGTTGAGATGGGTAGAACCTTGCTTTCTCAGAGTGGTGTACCACCAAAATTTTGGGTCGAAGTCTTCCAAACTGCCGTTTATCTCATTAATAAACTCTCATCTCAGGCTTCTTCAATCAGTCCTTAGGAAATGTTATTTCATGTTAAGCCTCAGTATCACATCTTGAAGACATTTGGTTGTGCTTGCTACCCATGGTTGCAACCCTATTCTACAAGTAAATTGGACTTCAAAAGCAAACTGTGTATTTTTCTGGGTTACAGTTTGAATCATAGTGGTTGCAGGTGCTATGATCCCTTCACCAATAGATTGTATGTGTCCGGACATGTAGTCTTTGATGGGTCCATTTTTCCTTATCTCACCAACAATTTTTCCTCACCTTCACAACCGTCATTCTCTTCTCCTATAAGTACTTCATCTCCTATTTCACTGACCATACCTATTTATTTCTCCACCTTCATCTCAACTTGAGTCTTCACAACCTGCATCTACTTTGGAGTCTTCTTCCATATCAATTGTTCCTAATGTCTCTCAATCACCATCACCCTCTCCTACCCTTATTCCTATTAACATTCATCATATGATTATTAGAGCCAAAGCTGGTATTCATAAACCCAAAGTGTTCATAGCCACTAAACATCAACTTCCTTCATCTGTTGATACATTAACCCAAATCCCACATACATCTTCCACATTTTTACAAGCTTCGAAGCATCCTCAGTGGATGGCAGCTGTGAAAGCTAAATTTCAGGCTCTGCAGAACACTGGCACGTGGGATCTGGTACCTTTTGATCCTAATTACAACCTTGTAGGATGCAAGTGGGTTTTTAAAGTCAAACACAGACCTGATGGTTCTATAGAACAATATAAAGCAAGACTTGTTGCTAAGGGTTTTCATCAACAGGAAGGGCTAGATTTCTCATAAACATTTAGTCTGGTTGCCAAGCCTACTACTATCAGGATTCTTCTTTCTATTGCTGTGAATTATGATTGGTTTGTGCATCAACTCGATGTAAGTAATGCGTTTTTACATGGTCGTTTGAAAGAAAATGTGTATATGAGCCAACCTCCTGGCTTTGTGGATCCTTCTAGGCCTCATCATGTGTGTAAACTTAGGAAAAGTCTCTATGGTCTTAAACAGGCACCTCGAGCCTAGTATGAAGCCTTTTATACTGCCATTCTCTCTTTGGGATTTTGTCCTTCCAACTCTGATACAAGTCTTTTCATCACGAGGGATTCTACCATCACATTTATTCTCGTATATGTTGACGATATAATCATCACTGGCAATTCCTCTTCTGTTTGTCAGCTTATCATTTCATAGTTACAAGTAATGTTTCTTGTGAAAGATCTGGGGGATATTCATTATTTTCTGGGCATTGAGGTTCAAAGGTCATCCAAGGGCCTATTTCTACATCAATCCAAGTATGCATTGGATTTACTTAAAAAGACAAATATGCTTGGTGTCAAGCCCTGCACTACTCCTGGTAGTTCTTCTAAATTGGATCACTCTGGCACCCGATTATCTAATCCTACTTTCTACAGATCCATAGTGGGTGCTCTTCAATATCTTACTTGGACTAGGCCTGATCTTGCCTTTGTTGTCAACCAAGTTTGTCAGTACATGCAATCCCCTCGGACTATTCATTTACAAGCTGTCAAACGGATCCTAAGGTATCTCAAAGGCACAGTTGATTCAGGGATATGGTTCACTAAAGGTTCTTTACATCTCACTGCTTGGTTTGATGCTGATTGGGCAGGTTGCCCTGTTGATAGACAATCTACCAGTGGGTATTGTGTCTTCTTAGGTCCTAATCTTGTCTCATGGAGTGCTAAGAAACAAAATACAATCGCCCGGTCCTCAACTGAAGCAGAATATCGTTCTTTGGCCAACACTGCTGCAGAACTCACTTGGGTTTGCAAAGTTCTTCAGGACATTTCTTTTCCTCTTCTTAGAAATCCCCTTATATTTTGTGATAACAAAAGTGCCATAGCCTTGGCCTTCAATCCTGTGTTCCATACTCGGACTAAACACGTGGAGATTGATTATCATTTTATTCGAGAAAAAGTACTACTTGGTCACATTGGTGTTCAACATGTTGCCTCTCTACTTCAAATTGCAGATATTTTTACTAAGTCACTTCCTGCTGACAAATTTGCTACATTATCTCACAAGCTCTCAGTTCGTTCCCCTTCCTTTAGCTTGAGGGGGTGTGTTAGAAGTAAAGCACCAGATTAGTACCTAGTTTGTTAGATAAGTTTGTATGCAATATGTGTTAGTTATGTAAGTTACTTAGTCAGTAAGTATTGTGGGCATATTGTTATTTTGTGTATAAATACTCCACATGTATATTCTTCAAGTGTTAATGAAATACAATCTTCAGAATCTCTCTCTCTCTAACTTTCCCTTTCTCTCTCTAATTGATTCTCTCATATCTATCACACTTTCTACACACACGTGACGCTTTTTTGGGTATGCAAAAAAATTTCTCCATGCCCACAAGCGCGCAAGAAATAGCAAATGCATAGAATACAAGTGTCTCAACCACCCGCTTAGTGGTCCTAATTAATCGAAAGCCAACTTATTCTGTGTTTTTCTGTGAAATAAAGTGTAAAAGGCCTCTCTTTAGTGCTTTGCTTTCCATGCAGCAAAAAACGAGAAAGAAAGGAAAAGCAAAACTAACTAAAACAAAGGGGTTTTTGCAGGATCGGTTCTGATCATCTGTTTCCTACAGCTAAGCTGGTTGTCAACACATGCTTTATGCTTATGGAATATGAGGATAGAAATTGGAATGTAGGATAAGAAAGAGGATTCGGATGTTGAAACGGCAAAATGTACTTAAAGATTTGTATCCAGAGGCTTTAACTACGATTCTTTGATCAACTAAAATGCTTAATTTGAAGTAATCAACTCTTAGAAGTGGTATTTAGTTTTTAATTGTTAAAATTGATCTCAAGTTCAAGAACCCCTTACGTTATTTAAAGAAAAAAGAAAAAACGCATAGATTTTATGTCTTTGCAATGCCAGATCAATATTATGTCGATTTGCATTGGCAAAGAGACTTACATTCTAATCAGGGCATGTTTACTTACAATGTGTGAGTATGTTTCTTACTCATGCGTATACTAACAGAAAAGGAATATGCATAATTATGTGAGTCCCATCAATTTTGAGTATGTTTATCTCATACTCAATCATTCACATCCATGTTCCTTCTAATACCTCATTCCTTCATATCTTCATACCAAGTAAGTAAAACATTAATTAGTGGATGAAATTTCATCATATCGATCATATCCAATCATTCATAGCCATATTCCTTCTAATACCTCACTGCTTCAAATCCTCATACCATGTAAGTAAAACATTAATTAGTGGATAAAATTTTCATCATATCAATACCTAGTCATTTACATCTCTATTCCTTCAAATACCTCATTCCTTCAAATACCTCCTTCCTTCAGATTCTCATACCATGTAAGTAAAACATTAATTAGTGAATGATATTTACATCGTATCATACGCAATCATCTACAGTTGCTAAAAAAGTTTCAGCAACAAAGCAAATGGTGGTAAATAACATACAAACTTTAACATCAACAAAAATAAGAATTTAACAAATATGATGACAGATAATAACTACCATAAAACTAAGTAACAACCGAAAGGGAGAGAAAGCAAAGGACTGAAATTTTGTTCCCTTTCTCCTTATTTTTCAACTTAAACTATGCCTAAACCTTTTTCTATTAGGCTCAACACCCAAAGTTATATATAAATAGGAGAAAGTAACGTATATTTACCAAGGCTCTCAAGAGACTCAAAATTCCAAAGTCCAAAAGACCCAACAAAAACTCACATCCCCCCCCCCCCCCCCTCTCCTCCCTCTCTCTCTCTCTCTCTCAAGGGAGGCCCCATTGAAAGAGTTGTTCAGAGCAAGGAAAAATGAGACATATGATGATGTCATCAGCAGCATTGTGTTTCTTCTTGTTATTGTTGTTGGTAGCAGAAGAAGCTTCATGTTCCTACGGGCCTCAAATAATGCTGTCAGCATTCCAAGCACAAGCAACAAAGCTCCAACAAAAACCATCCACTTTCTCATTTTCTGCAGCTTCAAATGTCACAGTGGTAAGATAATTACATGTTTACGCAGTTTTGTTTTATTTTAATTTCATTGTCTCTGAATTAAGTTTCAGGTTGATGAATTAACTAATTAATGTGGGTTATGTATGATTAGAATGGGAGGGTGTTTTACCCAATCGGCTATGGGGCAGACCCGACTGGAGAGGAGGACAGCACAGCTGCCCTACTCAAAGCAGTGGAGGAAGCTTTTCAGTTGAAATCTGGGCTTGAATTGCTGCCTGGAATCACTGACTTGGGAGGAGTTGCCATTGATCTGCAAGGTGGAAATTACAAAATTAGCCAGCCTTTGATTTTTCCTTCAGGTGGTGGCAATGTTGTGGTCAGTAATTTCGCTCCCCTTATCTCTCTCATTATGTCTGTGTCATCACGTCGTACAAGTTCAAGAATCTCAACTGCATATCTGTGTCATCGTGTACAAACAAAACAAGTTCACGAATATTTTGTTTTTTTGTTCTTTCTTTTGGTAAAAATTAGACCATGAAAAAGTAAAATGAAAAATTACCAATGAGAAATAAAAGATTAAAAACTCATCGTGGCCGGTAAATAAAGCTACTTACAGAAAAAGAAGAAAACTTTGGCAAACGGGTGACTCCCACGTTGCCATGTTGTAGTTTGTGCACCGGCTTTCGCGCATGGGAGCACAATAACACATAGAACTTTATTAGGTTAAGTAGTAACAGTCCAGTTAAAGTTTTTTCTCAACTGAAATCGACTCTCCAACCTCTCCGTCCTGAAAATTAAAAGCTTGGAGTAATGCACCCACCAAATGCAAACCCCCACAGATTCAATTTTATATTAATTCAACTTCAATTTTCGATGATACATTTGTGCAGACGTTGTAGTTGTCACTTGTCAGGAAGAAGCTGCGCTTGATTAAAAATGAATTCCGGTTTAGACTTTGCCCATGATCCTTGTTTTAGATGTTTGGAGGGTTTTTTTTTTTATATTTACCGATATCTTTTGTCGTTAGATGATGATTGTTAGATTCTAAATTAAGGATTTAACGGCCACTATTTCAATGTATAAACTACTCCAAAATACTTTTTTTTTTTAAATTCATAAAGTATAACTCACATATATGATGCGAGATTTTAATGAGTTATTAATTTAGTGTTAAAATTCAATCTTATTATTCAACTTGTTACATTTTAAAAGTGAAATAAAAGTAAGTTTTCCTCTTTGTTTGACAAATTAAACTCTTTTTTTATATGAAAGATTGACAATGACTCTTCGTCAGTCTTTGGTTAACAAAGAAGATTCTCCTAAATACAGCAAATAGATTTTGCTTTTATAATATATTATCAATAGGGCTGTATGCTTTCATGTGCACCCAATATCAATTTACTCGAACTATCTTAGATGTTCATGTTTTTTTTTTTTTGTGGACATGAAAATATTTTATATGGTCTCAAACTATATATAGGTACGAGGAGGAACCCTTCGTGCCTCATCCACATTTCCTGGGGACCGCCATCTCATTGAACTATGGTCACAAAATTCCCAAAAACAGAAACAAAAATCCTCCATCGCCAATAATTATTTCACAAATGAAGCCCAAAACAATGAAGCAATCTACTACGAGGACATCACATTCCGAGACGTTCTCTTCGATTCGGGCTTCCGAGGAGGCGGCATTTTCATCGTCGATTCAGCCCGAATCCGAATAACCGACTGCTTCTTCCTCCACTTCACAACAGAGGGCATTTTGGTTCAAAAGGGCCACGAGACCTACATATCAAACACCTTCCTAGGGCAACACTCAACAGTTGGTGGTGACAGCGGTGAGCGGCAATTTACGGGGACTGCCATTGACCTAGCCAGCAATGACAACGCCATAACTGACGTGGTAATATTCTCAGCTGCTATTGGTGTTGTTCTGAGGGGCCAGGCTAACATGGTCACTGGTGTACATTGTTACAATAAGGCCACAGGGTTCGGAGGCATAGGCATTTTGGTAAAATTAGCAGGAAATTCACAAACCAGATTGGATAATTGCTACTTGGATTATAATGCTATAGTTATGGAAGATCCGGTGCAAGTACATGTCACAAATGGATTCTTCTTAGGTGGTGCAAATATAGTGTTGAAATCTGTCAATGGAAAAATATTTGGATTAAATATTGTAAACAATATGTTTACAGGGGGAGGCTCACAAGTTCCTATGGTCCAGTTAGAGGGGCAATTCGGGGATATTGATCAGGTGGTGATTGATCAGAACAATGTGAATGGGATGAGCTTGAAATCAACGGTGGGAAGGTTGAATGTGGAGGGCAATGGGACGAAATGGAGGGCTGATTTTTCATCTGTGTTGGTCTTTCCCAACAGGATTAGTGATTTTCAGTACTCGTTTTATACAAAAGGGGACACCAAGTTTACAGCACATGCTGTGACAAATATCTCGAACAATGCGGTGGTTGTGGAGAGTGAAAAGGTTGTAAATGCTGTGGTTTCTATGGTTGTTCACCAGTAGATTAATATAGCTAATAAGATCAGAAGTTCGATGCATAAATTTAATCATTTACTGCTTGTAATAATACTCTTTATTGATTAATATATGAAAGAAAATGAGATTTATAGTGGGATAATCCTTTTTTTTTCCTTTTATGAAATAAAATTTGAATATGTTCTAATCTTAACTCATTACGTGATTGACAAACGAAATAGAAATTTTCTCAACGTCACATTGAAGTATCAAAATCAACCCGCGAAGGGTATCTTAATTTTACGAAAGGAGATCAACTATGAGTGAATTAAACACTCACAGCAATCAGTACTATCAAATTTTTGAACCTTGTAGTGTTTATAAGTTTATGGTGTTGAATAGCTCATAATTCAAAGAGTTTTTATCACAAATGGTCCCTGAAATTGAGCCTCACCATCAAGATGGTCTTTGAAATTAAAAATCAATCAATGTAGTCCCTGAAAATAGGTGTCGCAAATCAATGTGGTCATTCCGTCATAATTCTGTTAAAAATTCCATTAAGTGCTGATGTGGCACATAAATGGGCCCCACAAGATTTACGGGTTTTTATCACAAATGGTCCCTAAATTGACCCACACCATCAAGATAGTCCCTGAAATTGACCCACACCATCAATATGGTCCCTGAAATTGAAAATCAATCAACGTAGTCCTTGAAATAGGTGTCGCAAATCAATATAATATTTCCGCCACAATTTTGTAAAAAAATTTGTTATGTGCTGATGTGGGTTTAATAATTAATTAAAAAGGTTATCTAAATACCTTTTTGCACAATGGAATTTTTTCTTTTATAGTAGGGCCTACTCCGAAGAGAGATCCTTTCCATAACTTTTCAAAGGCACAAGACTTAACCAAGGCCTAAGAGGGGGTGTGGAAATAGTTTTCAACCAACAATAGACGCCCCTTGATTATAACCTCATTATCTCAAGGCAGACATCACCGTTCTTTGCATCACCAGACCACCAGGGAAGCGCCGAACAAGCTCTCCAAGATTAAGGTTATGAAGATGTTGATCGCCTAAATGTTAACAGTAACGTCCCCGAAGTCATTGCCAATGGGCTAAGCCGTCACCAAAGATGATCTTGATCTAGGTTCAATTCGGTGAAGGGTGTCGAAGCATGTAAAGATTGGTGTATTGAGATTTTTTTTTCTAGAAAATAGAGAGCGAAGGAGGTAAAGAAATGTGGACTGAGATCGGAGGTGATTGCAGGACTGAGTTTTTGGGTTGACAATTTTTTTATTAACTATTAAATTATTAAGCGTATTTGTAATTTTTTTAAATTTAATTAAATTTATGTGCCCAATTATGTGTCACATTAGCACATAACAGAATTTTTTACAGAATTATAATGGAATGACTACATTAATTTAAGACACTTACTTGCATGACTACATTGATCAATTTTCAATTTCAGGGACCATTTTGATGTCACGGGTCAATTTTAAGGACCATTTTGATGTCGCGGGTCAATTTTAAGGACCATTTTGATGTCGCGGGCCAATTTCAATGACCATTTTGATGTCGTGGGTCAATTTCAAGGACCATTTGTGAGAAAAAATTACTTATGAGGCCCATTTATGTGCCACATCATTACTTAACAGAATTTTTAACATAATTATGACGGAAGGATCACATTGATTTGCGACACCTATTTTCAATGACTACATTGATTGATTTTCAATTTTAGGGATCATCTTGATGGTGAGGGTCAATTTCAATGACCATTTATGATAAAAACTCTAATTCAAATAAAAATATATATGTCAAAGGTAAAGGGAAGTAGTCATTGCGATGCTCTTTCTTGGATTACTCTAGTTCCTTGACCAGTTAATTGTCAAGATTGGCTGAACTACCAAGGCAGCTACCCTAATTAGAATATTATAAAGAAAAAGACATAAGATAAAAACATTTTTAAATGATAAATTTGTAGAAGTTGGGAAAAGGACTTGGGAGAGGAAAGCTTAATTCCTTAAGAATGAAGAGGAGTTCCTCCTCGATATATTCTGTAACAGATTTACAAAACTTCGTGCTTTTAATTGGAACTGTTATATTATAAATTATTCTGTAAAGATCATCTTTACAAAAGTCAATTTAAAATAAGATCGTTTAGTCAACCAATTGTAGCAAATAGATAGACGGTTCATAATACTTTTATAGTATCCGACCATTTATTTTTATACAGTTCAATGACTAAACGATCTCACATTTTATCGATTTTGTGCAGAAATGGTCTTTTTCAAAGTGATTTATAATATGAGGAGTTTTGATCATAAACACAAAATCATGTTAATTGATAACAATGCATCTTAAGAGGAAACCAGGGCAATCTGATCGGTATGAACCAACTAAAAAAGGGTTCATTCTTCTTCCGGGTGTCCGCATCTCCACTTAATTGATTGACCTCGCAACCTTTCTTCACTTTCTTTGTTCAAAACCTCTCCCTACTGCGTAACCCCGCTTTGCATGGTTTACTTCTTCATTTCACTATCGTTCAGTGCCTTGCTTCTTCGACTTTTCGAATCAAAATATGATGATTTCTACTGATTTCTATCCGAAAATGTGTGTACACCAAGTAAGGTCATTAAACTTATTTGAATGGGGTTTAAGCCCCGACCTTTATGCCACTTAGGGACAACGAAGAAGCAACAACCAACAGCCAATAATCAATGGCCAATAACAGATAGGGAAAAATAACTACTTCCTTCTGTTCATACTACTTCCCAAGCAGCGCTCATCGGGATGAAATATTCCTAATTTATCATCCGTCTACTGATAACATATTATGTATTTCAATGCATTCTTGTCAAAGAGCCTCACTTCCCATAAAGCAATTCTTTACTTACCGTTCATGTGCCACAACTGTGCCCCATCTACTCAATGCAAACGCGGCAAGGGTAGTTTACTTGCTCTTATGCAGCTAAGCAAGAAAGTCGATAAAACTGAAACAAAGCATAGGCCTCTTAGCTCAATCCATTGTCATCTAAAGCCCCGCCTCCTTTCTCCCATACAGAGCTCTCATGCCAACACATCACCATCTGCGCCTCTCTCTACGGTCAAGAAGTTACCACATTTTTTTCCGCCTCTCTTCCTTTTTATCAACTTTTGTTTCATGTGGATCGCTCTTTCTATCGTTATCAATGGAATGCCCCTATTAGTAAAGCTTATGGGCTGTTATTGCGCTTCCCATTCCCTTGTGTCATGATGGTTTATGGGCCCTTCACGAGCTCTAACACCAAACGTTCAATTCAATAAACAATAAAGAAGTTCATAGAATGAATGGGATTCTTTATCTTGTTTTACTCGTTCTTATGTTGTGGTTGGCCTTATCCAATCCGAATTTTCTATTCATTTTATAGGAACACAAGAGTGAGAGGGCAAAATATATTGAAATGGAGTAAAAAAAAAGGCTATGATGAAGCTGATGAAGGTGGAAAGGGAGAGGAAAGCAGAGGTGTTACGTTAACCTAATCCCTTGAAGCTGCATTGAAATTAAATCTGTATATTTACTTTGAGTGGACCTTCCTATCATGATAAGTAGTAGCACCGAAGCTCATGTTGTCATCAAGTTGAGTACTTCTTGAGGATTCCTTGCTACGGGACAGAGACTAGAGAGTCAAGACAGGTTAGATTTGAAGCTAATAGACCATGCCCAACACGACAAGGGGCAATATTATTAATTCCAGGCTTTTGTGGATCATTTGATTACGTAGTTCAGCTGATAATCAGGCTGCCATCGTTCCCGCGGGAGGAGTGAACCAACTAATAATGTTCATGAATGGACCTATCTCTCATTCCCCAATCACCCGTTTTGATAGCTTTTGCCCCATGCTGGCTTGAAATATTTCATCACTTTAGATAGGTTCAGTACATAAGGTGCCCCTTTCGATCGAGGTTCATCGACCTTTTTAGGATTCTTATGAGTGAGAATTGCTATTTTTAAAGCTTTTGCACATAGGAAGAGATGAAAACATTTTCATCGATATCCTGCTTGTGACTCCTAAAAGTAAGCTAAAATTGGTGGAAGAAAAGAAGGGAACTATAAAGTCTCGATTAACTGAATGGATCCTGATTTAACCACCTTGGCCCAGGATTTATCAATAACCCCGACACTATTTATAAGGGTGTGGGATGAGAGAGTTAGGGTTTGATTAACTTGTCATTTAGAAACACTAGATAGAATGCATTCACTCTGGTGTTCTTTAATTATGGAAATTCTCCTATTGATTTCACTGTTCCATTAATAAAAGCGAAGGTGCTACGCTGGTCTCTATCTTTATTCTTCTTAAAGATGGGCTACAAGCAGGCAATCATTACTGTTGATAGGGAAAAAGCTAGAAAGGGAACAGGGGTAAGAGCCTTGTGAGACCAAAATATGGTACTGAACGACCGAGATAGCAACCATTAGTCGCGCTTCGACATCTTATAAGCTGAACCTTAACCATAACTCCATTGCATCGGGTCAGTCTACTTTACTTGATAGGAAGAACCTTCACAACAACGATAAACTACTAGCTAAACGAAACATGGGGTAAAGCCCAGAGCTTTAGCCTGTATTTTTTACTGGTTTTGGTGATAGAGTTTCATGAGCCAAGCATCAGTAAATCAAACTACTTGACTGGAATGAGCGTAGCATCGTAGCTGTCATTCAAAATTGCTTACAAGGCCGATACTGGGAGTGCCTGAGCCTAGAAATGGCAATGGAATGGGTGATCCTAACTACTTTATCTTGACAGTGGCTATAAACCCCACCACGGTGAATGAGAATGGGTTTCCTCTCCTATGAGATTTTTTTTTCAACCACTTGAGCTAAAGACGTGCCTTTTTCCTTGTTCACAAAAACCCTTTTGTAAAGAGCAAGGAGAACAAAAGCAAGAGCAGCTTTCCTCCCCGAGAGTAAAAGAAGACCAAGAAAATCTTGATTCAGCATAAGCAAGGAGAGAGGCCTTTGCCGGGTAAGAGATGAATGAGGCCTTACGAGGGCTCTTTCCCATTTAGTAGATTCATTCCTTCGTTACGGCGTTTGAGGGTACCTATCGTTCAGAGATGCTATTAGAGTAGGAAATTTAGCCAAGTTATCCTGCCTAGTTTAGATAAAGCACCCCTTATCGCCCCACGGCATCTGGTTAGGACACACAGCGTATTCCGAAACAGCGAATTCTATAACAGCATTCTGCCTTTTCGAAGACAAAGCACTCGTGGCGCACACGCTATATTCGCGAGGATTCCAAGTATCTTTTTGCATGAATCAATCTTTCTTAGGGTTCCCTAAACAACAAATTTTCTTTTAGTTACACTATAGTGATTCTTTTTATTATGGTATAGATTCTAATGGTAGAAAGCTTCTGCCATCGGCTTTGTTGCAGTCACGAGTTGTTTCATTTACTAGAGCGTACTGCATGTCCCCCCACAACAGAGGAATGGGAATTCGAATTCTCTTATGTCTCATCTCTTAGAAAACTACTTCGTCGGAACGTTCTCATGAAATATAGGACTTTGTTTTCCCGGTCGATGCAGAAAAGTAGTCACTACAAGCTGGATCGAGACACGTAGCTTCAACAAGTCTTTTTACCAGATACTAATAGGAGAGGCCCAACTTGCTGGGTTGCCACGAATATAATTCCTGCTTTATTGACTCTTTTTTTATGCGAGATTGGATCTACCGGTTCTAGATCAGTGCAGTTCTACTTGAGCTTAACGATCACCAAAGGTCAGGAGCTAGGTTAATTCCGAATTGGGAGGCCCAAACTATAGAAACAAAGATCAGGCATTAATCAGAAAACAACAAAAGTGTATTCTTTTCCAATTACACCAACATTGAGCATACTTATTGTGCGATTTCTTTACGCTTAAGATACTGATGATTATGAGTTTTACCAAAAAAAAAAAAAAAAGATACTGATGATTGTGTTGATGCTACTCTTTGCACGCGCGCAGCTGTGTTATTTTAGTCACTTCGAACTTTATTTGGGTAATGTTTGTTTCTAATATAAGAAATGTTGTCACTCAATATTATGGTCTGGTAGTATTCCTTTTCACTTAGAAGTGACAGGTCTTAGGTTCGAATCTCGTGGATGACGAATTCAACACCAAATTAGTTTACCCTTTGCGTGGCTTAACCGAACTTCCTCTCCTCATAGTGTAAAAATATCGATGTACTAAAAAAAATTTATAAGAAATGCTGTCAATAGTCGCTTTTTTCACAATTCATCTAATAATTACATGAAACAAATTATGCAATCAACTCCGTCAGAAGACTACTTCAATTGTGACTCAACTTAAGTCAAGCTCATTCAAAAAGGTCCGGTATCTCAATCAATTAACATTGGTTTGGTTTAGTGGTATCTTCATTTAGTCAGATGTTGTTTCAAATTTGACTCACGTAAAAGCACAAATGCTATTTTTTTGTACGGCAAAAAATTCTTTCACAAAAAATATATCTTTTTCAGGTTTATTGGTTTTGAAATGAAAAGTATAGGGGTTTGTCACTTCTCCAACTCTCTCTCCATTAAGTAGGGTTTTTGGCAGGAGAATGGAATCCTATACATAAATCAATTAAGAAAAGAAAAGAAAATGCTTTTATTGTATCGCTCAAAGTTGTATATGAATTGTTAAAATGGGATTGATGATAATATACGCAATGAGTTCAATACGTCTTATTATAATGACACAACTCAGTATTTTATTGAATTTTCTTTTTAACATATCAAATCTTTTGTCAAATAAAACTATTGCATTAATTCAATCAAAGACCACATGAAAAGATTCAAAGGTAGTTCATTCAGATTTTGCCAAGAAGTTAGAAGGAGATTGGTCTCATCATATCCAATTGTTTCGGGTCTTTAGTAGAGTTAATTTACATTTCCAAAATAACTTGTTGTCCACTACTTGCAAGTTGGTGGGAAACAAGCAACCAATAGGAATTGGTACGGTTTGGAGCGCATTAAACAAAAAAGAAGACAGTGGATTGCCAAGCAAGCATATCCAAAACATGCCACCATTTTCCTCATCCATCACCTTACTCTCCCCAAGCTCCATTAATTGAGGAGAACAACTTGTATGACATGGGTTTACTGTCATAATAACGTATGTGTTAATTATAAAAGAAAATATGTAAAGAAGTTAATACATGTCTTTGTGTTATGGGCATGAGAAGCCATGTAACAGTGAACCCATGTCATGCAAGTCCTTTTAGTTAAGGGACTTTTTCTTATAAAACAACGTTTGGCTTCTTCAATATAAGGAGTTATATTTTCTTTAACCGCAAATCACAGTCTTACACATTTATGTTTTAAAGTCACAACAAAAAACTTTTATGTATACATGTCAAATCTAATTTATCTAGTAAGAGAGAACTTTTTCAATGAGCCAAGTATTTTCAGTATGTCCTAAATCACATTGCTCTCCACACCCTCCATTAACTAAGTCTTAGCCTCTTTCTATTTTCCCTCAAATTTACGTTCCCCTTCAGGACGTACAATCAAAACTATGTTCATGCCCCTTCTCTCCACTAATTAAACTTATATCTCCATCTTCCCACTACTACTCTCAAAAGTTTACAATTTTCTCCACCACTTCAGTTTTCATATCTATCTCTATGGCTCAAACATCCCCTCCTCCAATTCCTTCAGTTCCTCCAATTCCCAGTCCTGTCTCAATAAGAACACTTTGTGATCAAGACCCTAATCATGATCAATTCCAACCCACTCATCATCTCAACTTTATGGTCATCTTGGCAGCAATCTTTTGTGCCTTTGTGTGTGCTCTTGGTCTCAATTCCATGTTACACTGTGTTTTTCAATGCACGAATCGCACCCTCACTGAACCGGTCCAATGGGTAGCTTCACGCCGGCTTAATTCAGGCCTAAAGAAGAAGGAAATGGTGGCTTTGCCTACTTCAACTTACGCTGATTCAGGTACTACTTCTCCATCTTCATCATCTTCAGGCTGCGCTATATGTTTGGCAGATTTTTGTGATGGGGACAAGTTAAGGGTGTTGCCCAAGTGCAAACATCGGTTTCATGTTGCCTGCATTGACAAGTGGTTGCTCTGCCACTCTTCGTGTCCAACTTGCCGGCATAGGCTCAAGTCCAGTGACTCCATGCCCTCTCTTTCTGAGATTGTCACAACCTAAGAGACTCACTACAGAGAAGTCAAGAGCTTAGTTGAGTGGATATGACTGCAGAAACTCATGAGTTTGTATTAGGGTTCGATATTAGTATCTGGTTTTACTAGTTTCTCTTCCTATTTAACCTATTTTATGAGTTCATTCTTTCCTCATGGAGTTGAGAATGGAGGAATTTTGTAGCATGCAAACTATATTATTAAATGTTCTAGTTTTGCTATTGCCATATTTCATATGTGTGTGTAAACTGTAAAACATGAACTTATTAATTGACTTTAAATAATAAAAACAATGTCAGCTCTCTTTTCAGGGTTAATGCGGACAATAATTTTGAAAGACATGAAAATTACAACTCACACTTATCCAAGCTTACTTTTGGGACCTTCAAATCTTTGTCCAGATTCCAGCATATCTTTTTTTCTGTTGTGCAACACAGTTGAAAGTTACTCGATTAGATCAATGTTAATTGCTCTTTTGTACATGTGATATTGAGGAAAAAAAATTTAAATCAGGACCTGGTGGTTATATGATTTTAATCAATTGAGCTTCAAATTAATTGTGAAAGATAAATTATGTTTGAAATACGATGTCAACGATTTGGTTTGTCGACATTCAGTCTCCACCTTATTGGAAGATGTCTTAAGTTTGAATAGCATGAACTGACAACAGTTAATAAATAAATAAACAATTGATTTTAATATGATTTTATTTTATTAATCGTGAATCTTCCAAATAACTTTAAAGTCATTCCATCTCGTATAATAACCATGTAGCACATGTGTGTCTCTTGATGGTGTTAAAATACTATCTAAAACTTGCTGTAATGGAAGCCTCCAGCACTAAAATTTCCTCAGCTCTCAAGGACAAAGCCATTGCACTTTATTCCCCATGTGATGGACTCAACGAGGTGAGAGGAATGCTGAAAGAAGAAAAGAAAAAGGCATGTCCCAGTTCCGTTCTGCTAAACTTGCAAGGAAACCTTTCCAGCATTTGGTTTTGGTGGGTGGATTCTGTAAAAAGCTTCCTATGTAGTGATGGTGGTATCACCCTCATCTGATGTGAGAGATTCCGAAACAAGAAACCGAAAAATGAAAAGTTGTTAATTTGTGGAAACTCGAACGACTTTGCAGAAATCTGTGATCTTCATAAAGATTTTGTGTCAACTACATCAAACAAGCACCTACCGAAACCAAAATGACAGAATACTATAATTGAATTTGAAAATCCAAGCCTTGATTTTGGCTGTTTCACAAACTGAAGTCATATAATCAAGGAATCTAATGCTATCGACTTCTTAGTTAGTTCTACATTAATACAACGGACAAGTATTTCAGCTCCTAAATGCCAGCAACAGAAGCAACTTCAGTTCTCGTCTTCATCCTTGTTTTCTTCTTCAGAGTCATCATAGAATTCATCATCTTCTTCTTCATATAAAAGCCCTCTGAACTGCTGCTCCCTTATTCGCTTTTGAATTCGGTCCCTTATGGCTGTTCCCTGATAGAAGACCATGACAGGTTTTCAAGTCAAGAAAATGAGCTAAATTTTCCCTGATTATGTTCAAATCAGCTCATGCATAGAAACACAAGCGGTATAACAAACTGAGATAAGGGAAAGAGAGCCCACCATTTTATGGAAACCTTCTTCAAACCTCTCAAGAAATCCAGCAACCAGCCGGTCAGCATTCTCCACCCATTCATTACGACGCATTGTGGCAGTTTGTGTTACTATTTGTATCTGCACATTCACATCAGAGTAAAATATCAATCAACTTATAACTACAAAATCCTAAGCAAAAACACATTTACTGCTGCTCTAAGTGAAAACACGTTTACTGCAGCTCTAAGTGCTCTTACTGGTGCATGAAAAATAAGGGCCCTGCAAAACCAAGATTGTCAATACTATCAGGGAACTAAAGTCTGCAGGTTGAGTCTCGTTGGTATTTCTAAGCCTAAAGGTTTTCTAAAATACAGGTTCACTCTAGCTGAGTGCAAACATTAGGAAATAATCAACAAATATGTGAAAACAAAAAATGATGCCAGAAGCAAATAAGATTAGAGATGTCAAAGTCCAATAGTCCGTTAAGAAGATAAAAATATGTTCTAATTGCAAAAGTATGCAGCATAAATGGAAAAGAGAGTGAGGCCATAAGTAAAAGTACAGGAAGGTACCCTCGGAGAGGCTAGACCAAAAAGGCAATACACGTATCCGATTCTTTTTGGACTTAACAAATGGTTGGTCTCTCTCATGCATTGTTTTCAAAATATATGCAACCCAATCTATTTAGTATATGAAACACCAATGATGCAGTTATGAAAGGAAATTCCAAACTGATAGCAATACAAAAAGTATAGGGTATTGAAGCGTGTTCCTACATATATGGTGTAAGTTGTGGTTTTGTAACCATGTAATGCGTACATTATGTAATGGAACTGTATAGGGTACTGAAACCTGCTGGATTACAATCTCAGATACTCCAGTCAATGATGCAAATGAAAAGGTAAGAAATATTATTAAGCATCATGGAATAAATACCTTCTCTCCTACTTTTTCTTGGTGCTCCTTTACCCTTTCACGCAATCTTTTCAGTCCCATGTTCACTCTCAGTCGCTTTTCCTAATAGTAAGAAATAAGGATGACCGAACAAAAAAGCAAGCCATCACATGAGCATGAGATATTCATATAAACAAGAACTCACCCTCACATAGCTAACACCTAGATCCTTTCTCGTGTACCCGCGGTCCAAATTACGCATCACATACTGGTTGTAATCTTTAACTATCCTCATTATGAGATCTGATGTAGAGATCCCATCAGTTCGCTTTGTTTCCTTAAACTTACCAACGGACTTAACCTGTGTGGCAGTTTATGTCAATTACAAAATAAAACATGCCATTTATGAAAATCAAGAATGATGAATAACCATATCGACAGAATAAGAACTACTACAAAAGTTAACACACTGGAAGCATCCACACTAGTCAACTACTGATAAACAACTGCATACGTAGCTGAAACAAAGCAAGATGACAGATAAGACTAGGAATTAGAAGAAGAGGATATAAATGAATAGCAAAAACCTAACAGCAAGAATTAGAAGCAAACAGGGCATATAAGACAGTAAGTGTTTATTCCTCTCGCCACCCAGAATTTAATCTACTCGACATTAAGTGGTTATATCACGACAATCTACAGAGAACAAATAAAACGTTGATAGATACAAAAAGGAAAAAGAGAAGGCCACAATGTTCTGAATGGGAAATAAACACGTAGGTTCGGTTATCAACAGAACTTACAAACTCATAGACATCCTTTCCAGAGCCACTTGCATCAGCATAGCTACACATTTAGGACAAAGAAGAAGCATCAGATTGATGATACAGAAATTTTGCAAATCGTAATTAATTTGGGGTTGGTTAACTTTACGGAAGAGAGTCATGTGCCACAAAGTCGATCTTGTGCTTGTCAAGAAACTCTTGCGAGAGCACCCATGGTGCGTCGGGGATAACTTCATCCACCCATCTGTAGCATATAAATTACAACACCATGCTTCAGTAACAAAAATTGAGAAATGTAAAGTAGGTAACTGAGAGTGACGATGCCAAGCATGGTTTTCAACAATACGAATTTACATTTTTGGTTAGATGCAAAGCAATCATAAAAAGGTTTTAACAGAAATAAGCAGAAGATTAACAAGTACTTTCCATCGGACCCTTCGCTGCATTTAGCTTAACCTAACAAAGTGAAAAACTTTAGGCAAATTGATAAACTAACCTGCAATGGCGGAGCGATTCATAGCGCTCCTTCTCAGTCATAACAGTTTTTCCCTTATAATTGTGGGTAATTTCATCACTACAGCAGCCAACAATCAGGTACGTGTTCGGAAACCTAGATTTTAGACATAAACGAAACAATCCAAATCCAAATCACACTTCATCCAACTTATCAAATTCAGAAATTTACTACTAACAGTAACAAAGAACAAAGAAAGAAACTTTTTGGCCTCGAATTCGAATTCCAAGGCAGACATAAGCAAGGAGAGAATTAATTAAAAAATGTCACTTGACCAATCTTCAAGACAGTAAACATCCAGTTAAACCCAGAAACAATTTCAAGTCTTGACAGGGAAATTGCTTGAGATGCAAGAAAAAGCATGTAATTTCACTGAAAATATGAAAACCCGGTTCAATTCTAGAGAGAGAGAGAGAGAGTTACAGCTTCTTGGCTTGCTCGAGAGAACGGGCATGGCCGAAGTGAAAGAGATCATAAATGCCGTCCGCATACACTCTCACTGGACGCTCCTCCTCCTCAACACTCTGCTGCTTCTCTTCCTCCATCACTCTCTGTCTCTCTCAACTGCGAAGTCTTTGGGTTTTTTGCTAAATTGGTTCTCTCACAGAAATAGAGAGCTTCACAGCCTCTCTCTCTCTCTCCCTCTCTCTCTCTCTCTCAAGGACCACACCACTTGGAGTTTTGTAGTTAACGTACAAATAACCTTCTACGCTGGTTTCTCTTCGAGAGTTCGGGCTTAACTTAGGATGGTTGGTTATTCGTATCCGTCCGCTAACGTTGTTGTTGTCTTAACGGTTATCCCTACGTCCAAAAATCAGTTAGTACTGTTTCTCAAAAAAAAAAAAAAAAGTATCAGTTAATACTGTTTTGCGGCCGTCAATCTGATAATATGTCACAACTTAATATTTAGAAAAATGTTAAGGAGACTCAGAGCCTCACTTTTGAAAGAGTGTTTTTAGGATTTCTCTAATATTTAATACGTAACAAATTGAAGATTGAGTGCTGTTACACCAATTGGTCATGTGAAATTTTCTTTTTTCTTTTTCTTTTTTTTTAAAAAAAAAATAAACCTAGTGGCGAACCACAATTATCTATCCCGTCCAAATCTAGAGGAGGTTAGTTGGGAATTGCACCCTACTCGCGTCGCGTCCACTATCAAGCAAATTCACATCTTATAAAGTATCAAAACTGGGACCTCCCGGCTTTTCTTTTTAGGCTAAATATCAGTTTACTATCATCAAGTTTCGTGGTTTTCAACATTTGGTACATGAAGTTTTTTTCGTTCCAGAGTCATACCTAAAGTGTTAATTTTGAGATAGTCTTATACATTCGTTAGTCTGGCTGTTAAATCTCTCATTAATTGATGACGTGACGCCTATGTGAACAATGACCGAGCGTCACGTGTCATTAAAGGGTCCACGTGGAAATTAAAAATTCAAAACAAAAAAAAAAATTTGGTCTTCTTCTTCCTCCCCGACATTCCCTTCTTCCCTTATCCCTCAATTCTCTCCTCAAAACGAGTCCCAGATCCCGCAACGAGTCCGGAGCTGAGAACCCAGATATACACCAACCCACCAAACTCTTAGCTCTGATTCAACTCCTAAAAGGTGTGGATATATGCACCAACCCACCAAACCCTTACAAAACCCAGATCCTGCAACCGCCGGACTCTTTCGATTCAACTCTCAACTCCGATCCACCATCGTTGACTGATTAACGACCATGGTTCGAACCAATTAAAGAACCAAGAGGAGATGAACGTGAGCCATGGGTCGGTTCACCCAGTTGAAGATGTACCCACCACAGAGGGGGCCAACCCGAACCCGCTCCGGGTCCGAATGAAGGATCTTCCTGGCATGCCCGGCACCTCCGGCGACCTCGTCTTGTGCCTCGCCCAGTTTTTCTTCTCCGCCGCCACACTCGTCGTCATAGCCACCACCTCTGACTTCCCCTCCGTCACCGCGTTTTGGTGGGTAGCCACCACAACTGAACCCATATATTTTTTTTCAGCTTATTTTTTTGTTAATTATATTAATTATGCTTAAATTTCAATCTGATAACAATTGGAGTTTTTTAGGAGGGTTTGGTGGGTTGGTGCAAAGGAGAGAATGGAGGGATAAAGGAGGAAGGGAAGGTCGGGATTTGGAGAGCTCGGATCGGGTGTGGCGAAAGGAGGACTGGAGGGCGACAACGGAGGATTCTACGGTGGAAAGGGCAGAGAGCTGGGCGTGGTGGACGGAAGATAGTTGGGCGAGGAGGTCGGAGTGGGGGGAGAGGACCTCGGAGCGGAGAGAAGAGAGGGTACGGGTTGCAGAAGGGAGGGGGTTGGGGGAGGTAGAAGACAGACGGCTGGGTTTTGTTTTTTTTTTTAATTTTTAATTCCCACGTGGACCCTTAATGACATGTGGTGCCCATTCATTGTCCACATGGGCGCCACATCATCAATTAACGGAAGACTTAACAGCGACTAACGAATGTATGAGACTGTCCCAAAATTAACACTTTAGGTATGACTCTGGGACGAAAAAAACTTCATGTACCAAATATTGAAAACCACGAAACTTGAGGATAGTAAACTGATATTTACTCCTTTTTTTTATATTAAATACTGTTTTAAATACAATTTTTGTGCATGTGTCTAATATCCTAGTGGATAGAGCGCTAGATTTCTACCCATCTTTTCCATTTCGAAACATTCCCTCCCTTGAATTATTATAATAATTTTGAACATTCCTTCCCTTTAATAATAATGAAATTAAAAATTAAAAAAAAAAAAAAAAAAAAAAACCTTTTCTTTTCTATATTATGTTTGATACCAATTGACTTAAACTTACGGACAAAATGCAGAAAAAAGAATGATGTCCGTGCAACTTCCACCTGCTAGGTTGGTAAATTTGACGGGAAATTCAACCGGAAGAAAACTCAAAATTCTTCTCCAACCCAGTATAATACGTTTAAACCAGTCAAGCATTTTCTTGAGTTAGAGGTTGTGTTAGAGTTACATTAACCGCAACCAGTTTACAGAAAATGCTAACGTCAATTATTTACATAAGCGTGTTTGTGACAAACAACGGTTAATTGGGTTCGGATCCTTAACAGATCATCACTTGACCATCGATGAGAAATTCGACATACAGTGGACAATCTCAGTCTATGTACAACAATAAGTTACTGAAATAAGATTCATTGTCGTTTATATCGTAATAATACAGTGTCTCATTCGTATAGAAAAGACATTCTAGACTTTCCAATTACACATGCTCTAACCAGACACTACTTATACATACACAGTGATGACACTCGGCCGGGCTGCTAATAGTTGCAGGAGCAAAATCTACCTCTGCATCCAATATTCACATTCTAGTGTATAGTGCTGTTTTCTATCAGTACCAGCAGTCCAAAACTTCCTCTTGCTGCGGCAAATTCTGCTTCTTTGGGGGACCAGAGGTTCTCGGGTATTCTCCATAAGCATCTTGCTCGGGTCTAGCAAGCTCTACGTAGATGATCCTGACGTCAAGATTCTGAAAGTTACAAAACAGCAAATGAGTCACCAGGAGTAAAATTTCGTAGGAAAAATGGCGAGGTTAGAACCTGGCGATCCATATTTTCCAGGGCAAGCATGGCATTGTCTTTACTGGTATATTGAATAAATGCAAACCCCTTGGATTTCCTTGAGGATTCATCCTTGACTAGTTTATCTGGCAGACATAGTAAATACTAAATACAGTTACATGACGTTGATAAATGTATAGCAAAAAATAATGGATCGGACCTAATGAAATGACTAATGCCTTTTCGATAATCATCTAGAATTGTCAAGACTACAAGACATGTACCTTCAGCTATCTGGCCGAAACTGGAAAATTTCCGCTGCAAACTATTTTCCCTGGTGGAATATGGTATATCTGCAGCTCAAAACAGTACAATTAGAACTTGGACAGTTAAAGACAAATTGCATAGTATCTTTATATTTTTGGGGATCTTCGGTTATCTGGTATTATCTTTGTGAAGTGCTAACTCGCTATAGCTGCTGCTACAAACCTATACTGGGGTGCATAAAAAGGCTATAAACTTAGAATATATGATAAAATTCAAGGATCTGAGGCCTCAGTGAAGAAATTGCTACAGCTGCTACCAACTCCTTGCTCTTGCAATTGTTGACTACGACTGCAAATAGTACTTAAATTTCGTTCCAAGCAAGGATTGCAAAAAACACAAGTGAGATATTTAGTTAGGGCCAAGCCAATCTCTGCTTGTAGTGAGCTTACTTTGGATGGAGAACCAAGTAATTGCACACCTAGAAGCAGCTTAAGTAAACCTAATCATATTCTACAGATCCAGGCTTAGGCATTAACAATGTTCCAAAGATTGTCCATCCATTACTCTCAATGCTACCTTGTTAACTATCCTAGCTAGTGTTGCTATTGTCTGAATCTGAAACAAAGATGAACAACCTCTGTTAGCCGTATCATTTTACTTTTGCGGCTTTGTCGGTGCCTACTTAACTTCACATGTACAGGAATATGCAAAATGGACCACCTCACTTCCTCTTGTAAACAATAACCTCTTCTCATCCCATTTCCTCTTAAAAAATATTGAACCACGACAATGAAGTTAGTCACCCTGGAATTTCTCTTTGTATCAGTATTAAACTACTCCCTTATAATCTTCACACTCATCTTAAACTCGAGTTGTGCTAACTGCTAACCTACACTCATTCCATTTGAATCATCGAAGCGAATTCTAGTGTGTGCTGCTAACCTCAATCCAAATAAACTGTACTCAATGTATTTTCACAAGCTAATACATTTCCAATCAAATGACAACAATACAAAACCGCCCAAACACAATTGAGTAGAGAAATTATGTCGAAAATTAAATGATAAATCAATAAAATGCAGCATAAACTACATCAAAAATTAACCTTCAAGAAAACCCAGGTGATAAAACAGTAAAAACTCAGAACAAGAGCTACTCCACAGCATAAATTACACCAAAATTCACCCATAAATCAATCAAAATTTACCACAATTCACAGAATGAAGAAAACCCAAATGGAAAATCAACCGAATTCACAGTAATTGTATGAAGTAAACATAAAAATCCATACTTTGAACCAAGATTTTGCTCGCGAGTGGATAGTCGAAGAACGAAGCTCTGACTCTGAGGTTCAACGACTTGGGGTCCGTACGATTCGAGAGAGACGTTCGCTTCGGGTATGCATAACATGGGAAGGAGACCGTTGCCGCCCACATACCTCCTCAGTTCTCAATCTTCTTCTTCGAGTGTTGAGTTTTCTGCTAACTTCATCTGTTCTTCGCGGCTTCGTATTTTCAGTTTGCAGCAAAAAGCCCGCGACCCGCATTGCATAACGGGTCTTAACCCGAGCCCCAGCCCAACAGCTTCCCTCAACCCTATGACCCTTCTTTTAGCCCATCTCATTTCCCTTTTTTTTCAATTTTTGTCTTAGATGTTTTTTGGAATTGTTATTAGCACTCCACAAATTTCATTCTACATTCCTCACAAGTGTATTTTTCTTTCTAATTATAGAAAGTTTGGAGTACAAAATGAGATTTTTGGAGTGTCAATAACAATTCCCATGTTTTTTTTTATGCATTTCATCTTCACACAGTTTAATTTCTCATGAATTTTTAACATCAAAATTTGTCCGGCTTTTTATCCAAAATGGTCTATGAGATTGGCATAACTCCTCACTTTGGTCCTTCAGATTTGAAATTAATAGAAGTGCTCATTGAGTTTGTCCACCATCAATCATTTTTGTCCTTCCGTTGAAAAAACACAGTTAAATAAGAAACCAAAATGACAAAAATACCCTCAATTTAATTAACAATAGGCTAAAATGAGTTGACAAAAATTAAGGGTGTTTTTGTTATTTTCTCCTTATTTAACGAAGGTTTTTCACGGAACGACCAAAATAATTGATGGTAGACAAACTAAGAGACAAGTGCTATCAATTTTAAATGTCATGGACCAAAGTGAGGAGTTATACAAATCTCAGAGACAATTTTAGCTTAAAAGCCAAAATTGTCGCTAACCTATATTTTGAACTACAATTTTTTTTATACAATGATATTGGAAGATGGATGTATGTGCCAGACAATCAGACATAATTAAACGTCAAAATTCATTTTCGACGAAAACAAAAAGAAAAGTCAAAATTCATCATTCATAAAAGTCGAACTTAAAATCTCATGCTACTTACAATAAATACATTGTCCTGACAAATTAGACTAGCAACTATTCAAACTACTATATCAAGAAATAGACTTAAAATTTAATATAAAGAAACGAACACAATGTCTTGATCAACTTTTATTGTATGAATGAATAACCAGTACAGTAGTTTAAAGGCTAAAACTTAGGTTACTTCTAAGAGCAGCTAAGTCAAATAACAATTACAGAATAACTCACTGAGACCATCTCCAACCCTGGGCCAATTGCTATTTTTTAGATTTTTCATGGAGTTACCAAGATAATTGATGGTAGACAAACTAAGAGACAAGTGCTATCAATTTTAAATGTTATGGACCAAAATGAGAAGTTATAGACAATTTTAGTTCAAAAGCCAAACTTGTCGCTAACCAATATTTTGAACTACAATTTTTTTTATACAATGATATTCGGAGATGGATGTATGGGCCAGACAATTAGACATAATTAAACGTCAAAATTCGTTTTCGACGAAAAAAAAAAAAAGTTAAAATTCGTCATTAGTAAAAGTTGAACTTAAAAAATCATGCTACTTACAATAAATACATTATCCTGACAAATTAGACTGGCAACTATTCAAACTACCATATCAAGAAATAGACTTAAAATTTAATATAAAGAAACCAACACAATGTCTTGATCAACTTTTGTTGTATGAACGAATAACCAGTACAGTAGTTTAAAGGCTAAAACTTAGTTACTTCTAAGAGCAGCTAAGTCAAGGAACAATTACAGAAGAACTCACGAAGACCATCTCCAATCTTGGGCTAAACGTTATTTTTAGGTTTTATTCCCCCCCAAATCCAACCCAACACATACTAAATGTGTGGGCTAAAAGCTAAACAAAAGCCAGATTTAGCCCAAGATTAATGGGGCTAGCCCACTATATATGTGTATTTTATTTAGTTTTATATTGATAAATTCATTGAATCCAACGGTTAAGATCTAATTTGATGAAATTCAGCAGTAAAAAATATATTTAACGATCCAAATTTAAATCTAAGGGCTAAAGTAATTAAAAAAAAATCTTTTATGTGTTTCATATTTTTTTTCATAGTGTTTAACGAGTTTCATGGTGTCGGTTTGTGATTTTTCAATATTTGTCATAATCTAAATATTTTTAGGTTAAAATGTTCATAAAATTAAATTAGGATAGTCCACATAATTTTTTCTTTTAAAAAAGTTACTTTAAGAACAAAATTAGCCTAAATTCATTATTTAATAATCTGAGGCTAAAAATTTAGGCCGAAAATGTTAGAGCAGAAAAGCTGTTTCTGGACTCAAACCTAAATTTTATAGGCTAAAAATTTTAGGTTTTAGCCCAAGGGATTGGAGATGGTTTAAGGGAGACTTCCGATTATTTCTCATGAACCACCTTGTCAATTCTCACAAATATATTACCATGAATTTTAGTGTTTAATTAGTGATGCTTGGAAATTTCAAAAAGCATGCATGTTGAAAAATGTCAAATGTGCACAGATCAGTTTTGGATTATAAGACAATGACCCGTGACCATCAAGTCTTTGAAGCTAATTATGGCAACCAATTTGAGAGGGAAAACAACTTGGAAATCTGATCTGATCAGTCCAATTTGGTTGACGGCTTTTGGATCGAATTTCCCTCCACCGCTTCGGAAAGAGCATATTGACTGGAACCAGTCCAAGCAAACAAGGCTACAGCCTACATATTCCTTAAATGGCATGGTCATATGTACACAAAAATCCTGAAATATATACTTTGGATATCTTATACTTCAAAGCTTTTAGATGTTAAATTTTGGTGACTTAGATAGTGTGTTGTTGATGAATAACTTAATGGTTAAAATTTTTGAAATATAGAAGATTTTAAAGCGTATTAAAAAAATTACGTTACGTAATTTTTGAGTAAGTGTAAGGTTAAATGCAAAAGGAAGAGTGTTTCCTAGGTTTTTAAAAAGGGGCAAAGAAACATGAAATTGAATTACACTTGGCGCATATAGACCAACTCCCGAGTCGATCAGCAAGCTCAGATTCTTGGTCAACCAAGTGAGAGTTGATCGACTTTTCATTATGGAGAAACCCAAACTGCAGAATAATAATAGTTCTTACAATAAAATGGTCCTTAACAAAACAACAGCCCACTTTCTTGTCCAGATCCCTCGCCCTTTTCTCACTCTCTACTCTCTTACAAGTCAATAGTCATTAGTCAATGCTCGTGACTAAATAGATTATTGCAGCAGTATTAGGACACCGCTACTGCAGCACACCATCAACAGTGGAACATTGGAATTTGGAACCTCCAAGATTTGATTAGTTTATGTTGAAGCTGAACAGATCATCAAGTCCAATTTTTTAAAAGTTAACAGGTATTATTTCTTTATCTCAAAGTTTCAGTGCTTACATTGCTGTGACCTGCTATACGGAAAATGAAATATTGTAATTAACATGCATTAACTAGAGCATTTACTTGCTTGAAACCCTTCTAAAAAATATATTATGTAGGCTTATTAATTAATTTACCCTATGAAACTGCCATTTAATCTCATTTTAAGTCTTAAAACTAGCTTTATCCCCCTTAAATTGTCATTTTCTTCTCATTTAGTCTTTAGATCACCCCATTTTTTGTCGATTCTGTCAAATAGTTGTTTTATTAAAACGTAGTTTGGACATTATATTTTTCACACAAGCAAAATAAGCCCCATGCTTGGTGATGTGTCACTTACATGGGAATTTTGGTAAATTACCACATATTTGCCAGACCGCATGTGAATTGTGGCAAGAAAAGTTGAGAAAAAAAAAAATTAAGGTTAAGTGAAAGAGGAGAAAGGTATTTAGCCCCAGTTTGGGGTTGAGGTGATTTTAAAAAAAGCTGCTATGAAAAAAAGCTGTGACAGTTTTTGGTGTTTGGTAAACATTCAGCTTCAGCTTTTTTTCACAGTTTTGGGTGAAAAAAAGCCAAAAACAAGAAGCTGCAAAACCTAGCTTTGAAAAACCAGCTTTTTTCACATCTGTTTTACATAAAAGTTCACCAAACACTATAATACTACTTTTTTTTTCAAAAGCACTTTTACAAAAAAAGTTTACCAAACACTCTGCTGCTTTATTTTACAGCTGCTTATTCTCACAGCACAGCAGAAGCAGCTTTTTTTCAAAGCACAGCAATACCAAACCAGCCCTTAAGCTTGTGAATCCAATCCTTGAGTTCAGTTGACGACTAATCTTCTTAGTGACAATGGCAGCTCATTGTAAAGTTAGAGAAGAACAACCACTTTATTGCAAGTTTTCAGGAGCAAAGTAAGACAAAGGTAAAATGAGACTAAATAACAGTTTTAAGGGGTAATAAATTAATAAGCCGTATAGCCATATATATTGTAAAACTTTATACAAATTAAAACACACACAAATATATAATATATATTGGATAAATTAGGTTCTCCTTGCTGAGATGAGAATGCATGGGATTTCTCCACACCGAAATAATGGTTCAAAGTCCCCTAAGCTTAGCTTAGTTCGAAACTTTCTCTCCCTTCGGTGAGAGTCTTTCTCTCAAACTGAGAGTGTTTCTCATCCTTGTGTGAGTGACCGGAACTTTCTTCTTCGTTCAACCATCGACCCTAGCAAGGCCTGAGTCGGTGGCAATCCTTCGTTTTTCTTCTTTTTTCCTTGCTGCTGCCTGTTTCCAACCTTTCCTTCTTCCTCCTCTTGCCTTGGATCTAGCGGAACTTTCACCTTCGTCGGAAATTCCTTCATTCCGACCATCTTCTTTCTCTTCTTCTGCAGCTATCTAACATCCATGTCACCTTTCAACCGTTTCTCTACTTACCCCCCTTCCCAAATGGTTTTGGCCACTGGCGGAGCCAAGGTGGGGGCAATGGGATTCCTTGACCCCAATAACCTTGTGGCCAAACAAAAAGAAGAAGAATGAGCTTATAAAGTTTGTTTGTGTTTGTTTGATTAGTTTATTGGGGTTTAGAATGGAACAAAGAATGCAGAGATGTTGGACGACTACAAGGCTGTGCAAATTGCATCTGCCATCCATTACATTAAGGAATGTTTGTAGGGTTTGGTGCATTGCCAACTCCCAAAACATTTTTTAAGAGTGTGGGGGACAAGAGAACTCAAACAAACATTACACCATTCTCATCCAGATTTGATCCTAGTCCTTCATTGGGGTTTTAAGTGATCTAATCTAGAGTGTACACTTGTCACTCACACACACACACACACATACAAAGCATTTAAACTTAAAACTAGCCGTTGGGACTAAACCTTTCTTTCCTTCTTTCTTCTTCAATGCAGCAGCAACTCATCCATTTGAGCTCTACCTGCTGCCTTCGACCCTTGGAACTAGAAAGTAGTTTAGGGTCTAACAGGAGCTGCTGCTCCATTTGTTAGCCATCAATCTATCAGCGCCTCTTCTCCCCTTGCTAAATCTTCCCACCACTGTGAATCTACCGCTTGGCAGCCTCTAGATCGTCAGACCCGCGTTTTCGGCCTGCCCAGTCTAGTAATGGAAGCTCAACTTTTGACTTCATTGTCTTAAATTCCTGGCTCCGCCATTGGTTTTGGCCCCTCTCGATCCTACTACTTATGAGATCTGCAACCATTTTCTCTAACAGCATTTCGCGGCTATCCTGGAAGGTATGTAGAGCTCTTGCACGGGTGGTCACACCACCACCTTCCATCTGTGTGCCTTCGTTGGCACGATTCCTTGTTGGAGGTTTTTCCTGCAAGTTTCATTCTCTAGATGGTTGCAGATTTGAGTGTTGTGACATGATGGAGACAGGTGGAACCTTCTTGATTTTCGATTTGGAGGTTTCTTTTGGGTGGATTCTGGTGCCTGCAAGAGGCGGTGGTTCGTGGTCGGTAGTGTTGGCGGCAGCTGTGTACTTAGGGTTTTTGGCTTTTGCTTTGTTCTACTTTGGCTCATCTGTTTGGTTGGCCTGTTGTGGGATTCAGATATTAGCATTGGGTTTTATTTGTAATTGGATCCCAGTTTGTAAATGTTTTTTTTTGTTGTGGTAATGAATTGTTACCTTTGGACCAAAAAAAAGAAGTGGACATAACATGCAAAGAATTTGTAGCTAGTGTTAAGAGCATTTATTTAGGCAAGCACATTATACAAGTGTCTGATCCCCTCCTTTTTCCACTACCGCTTGTACCTTAAGAAAATGAAAACAAAGTAATAGTCTATCGTGCATATAATATATGAGCAAAATCTGAAAATGATGTCTTCATTATTCTAATATTACAGCATAAAACATTAACTAATAATCAAAGAGAAATTAACATTGCTTTTGTTTTTTTATTTGACCTAGTCATGAATATGTATTACTTTATTCTAACGGGAGAAAAATTCCCTAGAAAATTCATGCAAAGCTATATCTTCCTGATCCATGACAAAACCATCCACAACCTCCACACTTTGCATAGGATTATAATTAACACTAGTCGACGAATATTGGAACACATCGTTATCACTACCGCTAACATTGTCAATCGGATACGTTTGTTGTTCCCCTTGATGTAAGTGTTGGTTTTCTTGCAACTGTAGCAGCGGTTGTCGTTGTTGTTGTTGTTGCTGTACTTGTAGCGGCGGCTGCGCCAACCGCTGCAACTGTTGATGATACTGGTAGTTATAGTTATGATTGTCAAAGGGTGCCATTACAGAACTAGTCACGTTATTATTGGATCCAAAACTCAAGTTGATCGGACCCTTTTGGCTCCCAAAGGAAAGGGGTGTGCTAGAAGCAGCACAACCTGTGAATTGTTGCACCAAATCTCGAAAGTTGTTGGCGTTGGCATTGAGGAGGGTGATGGGCGTCTTCTTTGAAACCCTAGACCTCCTTCTGATGGGTTTTGACACACTTCCTGTTGGCGTGAACTGGCCCCCACTAGGGCTGCTGGGGCTGATTTCTGTCACAGTAGGGCTACTTGTTGTGACAATAGTGGAATCAGAAAACCCTCCACTAATGGGTGTTGTTTTCTGCCCATTATCCATGAGGGCTTGTCGGTAGTATTGCCCCCACTCACTAGAACTTGGCATATTTGTACTTTTGATGCCTGCAATTGAATTGCCTTTAAAATAACTTACAAGAGAGAAACTGGTTGAATGTTTACTTACATGGAGAGACTGGAAGCTGATGAACCCTAAAGAGGATGAGTTTCGAAGTAGTACCGATCTTAAGATAATAGAGAAGCACCGCCAGAGTTTCAACGGTGCTTTTTAGTGGTGGGCGATTTATGTCACTCTATTATGTTGTGAAAGGAATTATTAACAAGCTTTACATCTCTATTGTATTTATAGGGACTTTTGGTCAATATTAAGACAAGTCTTTGGTTGACCTTTCAATTCATAGAGAGAAAGATGCTGATGGCCAAAGCATGCAGTGCTTCCTGGAAATTACATCTGTTAGTATCAAATGAGGTCATCATAGCCACATCACTATTGGTCTCCAATCTATTGGTGGAGCCAATTTTGAGATGGTATATGCTTCTTTGGTCAGAAAATTGTTAAAAAGAAGCTAACCACGGTGGTTAGAAAAAACTTAATTAATTAAAACGTATTCCTGCTTTATCAAATTAAGTTTCAGATTAGGAGATTTGCAACTTAGCAACTTTGCATGTGTGTGTGAGTTGATTTGATATGAGACTGAGACATGCTAATTAATTTCTTTGACTTTACTTGAATATATATTAGAGTTTAATTTCTTCGGTAAACTTTGAGATAAGGGATTTTCTATATTTTTAGTATATAAATTCACAACAAATAATATTCGTTGTTTAATACAAATACACAACATAAATAAGTATTAAATACATTTGTAAAAAGACATGATCTGGTTTACTAAGAATGTTAACGCTTGCAAGTCACCGTATAACATATACATATACATACATACATACATATATATATATATATATTATATCAGTAATTTTCAATAAATATGAGACATGCTGATTAAAGTGGGATGTTGCCATTGCAATTAACTAATTAATATTGGAAAAGAGATTGTAACAACCCGTCTCGGAATTTACAGAACGAAAGGGGTATTTTGGCAATTTCACTTTGGTTGTAGGATATTTGTTTGAAATGTGACTTTATGGCCTTAGATGGTGTACCATGTGGGCCCCCCCCTCTGATTTTGTCTCCGACCCATTTCCATTTTCTCTCTCTCTCTCCCTCTTCCTCTCACTGCACCCAACCCTCCCCGAGGGTAGCTTGCACACCCACACACATACCAACTCTCTCTTTGATCTCCCTCACCTCTCTTGTCCCTCTCCCTCATCTGCGTGTGATGACTCCGGAACCTGGACACCACGAGAACCGGTGCAAAGGTACGAAGGAAAAACTGACGAGTCTCCACCACCTCCTATCATGGTATGCTCCTAGAACCTCTTTGATCGTGTTTATGAGTGATTTTGAGAAGTCTCTGAGTAGTTTTTGTGGTTTTTGGACGAAGAACACCTCGAGAAGACTTTCCCCAGTTTCCGGCGAGAACCCATGGGTTTCAAAGCGTTTTCTGGCCAACTCCGACCACCTTATGTCTAGAAATTGGTACGAATCTCTTCCTTGTTCCTTGGGTTTCAATTTGGTATATTGCACGACTTGTTTTAGTTAGGTTTGGGGGTTGAACGAACCTTGGAAAGCTCCGGCTTCCTCCTTCGCAAATCCGACCTGAAAACCGGATCAACCCAACCCAGAGTTTCAGACCCAAGCCCAAACCGTAACCAAATCTGGGCTAAAAACCCAACCCAAGGCCTTCGGCCCATTGAGCCCTACCCAAGCCTTTGGGCCATGTAAGCCTGGCCCAAACCCAAATGGCCTTAGCCTATAAACCAAGCCCAACCCAGAACTGAACCAGCCCAAAACCCAGAACCGGACCGGCCCAAACACAAAACCCAGTCGGCTCATGGGCCTACGCGTGGGCGCGCGTGGGTGTCTGCCTTGGCCAGCGCGTGGAGCACACGCGCCTCTACCGGAGGTATTGTGCTCTGTCGCCGTCCACGGCAGCATCAGCGGCGACGCTGGCGACTTTTCCAACGACCCAAAATGGCGTGTGGCTGTCGAAGCCGCCACCCTGTGGCAGCGCATTGGGGTACATGTGGTCCCCCCTTATGTTTTTCGATGTCCTAAATCCGTTTATGACATCCGTTTCCTGAAATTCAATCGTTATGATAAAGTTTTATTAATTGGTACCGTTATGTGTTTAGGTGCAATTGTTTATGGCATTTCCGTCCTCTCTTGTTTGCACGGCTTTTTGCCAACGGTGTAAGGTGAGTGGACCCCTTTCAAAATGCATATTTTACTATTAGAAATGCATACATGAAAGCATGATTTTATGACTACGTTTTATGCAACGTTTATGAGTGAATTAGTTACCATGCTTTATCGACTTTACGTTCCTTGTGGTATATATGATTGATGACTATATCCATATTTGTGAACGTGGTTTTACGATATGATGTTTTAGCTATTGAACTTCGATTAAGATAGTTATATATATTAGAAATATTATGTTAATGTTCTTATGTACTTACGTAAGGGTTATTCAAATAATCTGCCTACCGGCGAGTGTCCTGCCTATGGGCGTATGTTGCTACCTACAGGCGAATGGTCCTGCCTACGGGCGAATAATACTGCCTACGGGCGAATGATACATTTATATTGGCTTCGACCAGGGGGTTGTACTGCCTACGGGCAAAAGATACTTATATTGGCTTCAGCCGGGGGTTGTAGTGCCTATGGGCGGAAGATACTTATATTGGCTTCGGTTGGGGGTTGTAGTGCCTACGGGCGGAAGATATTTATATGGCTTCGGCCAGGCGTAGGTTGGTGGCTTCGGCCGGGAGATATGAGATATGGCTTCGGCCGGGCGTGGGTTGGTGGCTTTGGCCGGGAGATACTTATATATGGCTACGGCAAGGTGTGGGTTGGTGACTTCGACCGATTATGATAACATTGTTAAGCACTATATATGATATATGTTTTATGAAGTTTTATGGCACGCTAGCGTTTTCAGAAAACCTATTACATATTATGCTATACGAGTTTTCTAAACTTGGGGGTTAGTATGTTAAAGATTAATTGTTTTATTACTACGTATATATCAACTTAGTCCACTCATGTTTTGTTTTGCGCCCCCTCAGGACTTAGAATCGAGACGTACAATCCCGGCGTCAAGGCACTTCCGCATCGGCATATTCAAGTCCTCTTGGTGCAGGACCCATCCTTTTGTTCATTCAATTTTATATCATTCCTTTTTAGTGTCTCGGTTTAGTTGTATGCTCTGAACATGTTCCATAAATGTACATTCATTATAATTAAATTTACAAGTTTTATTTATGTCGGTTAATTGTTTCTAGTTCTCATGCTTCCTAATATGGCTTCGTTACCTTCGGGTGTCGGCCAGCACGTGCCTACCTTGGTGTTTGGAGAATATCAAGTTTGGGCGTGTCAATTTTGGATCCTTTCCGGATCCCTTCCACCTAATCTTCTTCATCAAATAATCCGGACCTTTGAAATTTGATCAAACGGCTAAAAATACGGGCCCACTTTAAAAGTTATAATAATTTTAACTGTTAGATCAAATTTCAAGAGCTCAGATTATTTAATAAAGATGATTAGGTGAAAGAGATCCAGATGATCATTTTCCTTAATATTGAACTTGGCAACCTACTACTCGGTCGGTTGTCATTATCAAAGATGATATCAGATATGATCTGTTAGCAAACGACATCGATTAATTGTACGATCGATGTTATTAATTGTACGATCAATGTTATTTGCAGCGATCTTTAATTTCCTTTTGTTTATAGCTAGTAAATCAACACTAACTTTTAACGACAAAGTCTCACTCTTTGCGTTTCGGTACTGTTTCATGTCTGAAAAAGCTTGGAAGTTGATGCTAG
Source organism: Heteromeles arbutifolia (assembly GCA_024362995.1). Lineage (NCBI taxonomy): Eukaryota > Viridiplantae > Streptophyta > Magnoliopsida > Rosales > Rosaceae > Heteromeles > Heteromeles arbutifolia. Next base: position 8,235,543 of record JANCRC010000002.1, on the reverse strand, counting down.
CTAAAGGACGAATCCAAGTCTGAACGCAATTCTGATTTTTCTTACTTGCTGATGAAGCTTTTGAAGCTTTCCACTACAGCAGAAATGATTTAGATAGCTTCTGGAATTCAATCAATATATCACTGACATACGGCATTACTGTTTTTTATTTACTTTTTTCTTTGTATATGATAGAAAATTAGTTATCCAGAGATTCATAAACTAAGTTACTGGGGAAATTATATATTATCTGGAAAACTGGTGGACCCCATCCACTAGTATTGGCTTGTAGGGCAAATTTTCTTGCATTTCTGTTTGACCAATATATACAATCCAGATCCTTTGAACATGTCGTATGTCTTTTAGTTTGTTGAAAAGAAATACATCATTTCACTTTCCCATGGATGTTGAAGATAGCCATTTTTGTAATATGGACTGTGACATGATGTTCCAATGACCATTTGTTCAGACCTTTTTTTTTTATTGATTTTCACACACTATTTCAGCCTTGCACACAATTTTTTTTGTCACTTACACTCTTTTAATTTTTTTTGTTAAATTAAATAAATCAAACTAAAACAATGTACAAACTTAAACAGTGGTGTGTGAAAAGAAAAGAAAAAATGTGTGTAGTTATAATTTCCTTTGGTTTGGTAGTAAAGGTGATTCACTTAGACTAAACTAATACAACTAGCTAGCAATTATTTTTGGTCATTGGCATGGTGGATAAAAACTCATAGTTAATGAAAAAACATACATTCAAGGTTACATAAACTCTTCGTTTAGAAAATAATTACCCATGTGCGTTCTAAATCAAATATTTTACAATCGTTTAGGTTGAGAAAGTTGAAAAAGCTTTTATTTTTATTATTATTTGTTGTCTGTATATGTTGCTAATTACAAAAGGCAGATGTGCTAATCTTCGTTTGTTTTAAAATGTTTCTTTTTCCTTGATCTTTCTCTTATTTGATGTTTCCTAATTGGATGTGTATGAACGAGTATCACCTGCTCACTGAGGCGTACATAACCTACCGTACTAATTAAGGTTGATTATATAAATTTATGTCAAATAATTAACCTAAAGAAAAACTTAATTAATGATATAATCTTTTATTCATTCAAGAACCAAATCCCCATGCTTATCAAGGATTGTGTTGACCAGCAACCACATCTGATTTTTTTTTTTTTTCCTTAATTTTGACTTGGTCTAGGACTGCTAGAAGCTAAGACTGATTTGAACACCTGCCACAACCTCTTCTGCTCCATGACCCTGAGGTCTGATAGGTTACGAACCACACAAGTCTAAGATTTTTGCATAAGGTGTAAACCTTTCACGATCATGGGGGAGCAGGGTTCAATTTTCTTTCCACTTTGTCTTTCCTTGATACTGAAAAGGAAGGATAATGCAATATGACGCAAAGACAAATAACGCTCTTTAGGAGATTCACTAGGAAGAAAAATGTAGAGGAAAAGTCTTAGCTCCTCACATTTAAGGATTTTCCTCTATTTACATACTGTTATCTCGTTACTGACAAATTACAGGTTAACACATATGCGTACATTTTTTCTTTTTATAATTTTATAAGTCGTACCATTGGGATTGGATGTGAAAAACAAAGTGCCGGATGTCGACTACTTAACATGCTCCCTGTCCTCCTTTATTCGGGCTTGAGATCGGCAGCGTAAGTTAAACTTGCGCAAGCGGAGTTAAATTTGTGGTTAATTTGTGCAAGGTGCATGGTTGAGGATTCGTACAGCCGACCCCACTTAGTGAGATAAAGCTTCTTGTTGTTGTTGTCATTTTGGTAAGTCACTTCATTATAGGTGTTAATTTGTGGTTTGTATGGTGACCTCGCTACAAATAAATTGTAGATTGACACGTCCACAAATATTTTTTATTCATTTTGAGGAGTCACTTCATTATAAATTTGCAAGTGTTAATTTGTGATTTGCAAGGAACCTCCTCTTTACAAACAACTCTCTCTCGTTACAGATAAACAACAATCTAACACGTGCATAAAAATTTCTTTTGTATATTTTAGTTCGTCACTTCATTACAAATGTTAATTTGTGATTTTCCAAAATCAATTAGCTGATTCTCTCTCATTTTCACAAACCATAAAAAAAAACTTGCAAATCTTCCCCTTCCTTTCGGTGTTTATGTTGCCAACAAGGTACTGGATGGTGAGCACGGTAAACCATTAATTCCTGGAGTTGGTTCTCCTTCTCCAAAACCTACCGTTTACCAAGTATCTTCATACATAAAGTCTCTCTTTGGCAAAAACTCATGTAAACACAACCTCTAATTCTCTCCTATGAATGTTAAAAATCAAATCGACGAGAAACGAAACAAGAAAGGGAGGGAACTTATTATACAAGTAGAGGGGCATTTACAACGAATGAGGCATAAAATTACACCCCTTCACAAGCACACAAGGAGAAAACATAATGCACAAAATTGGGATAAAGTCCAATTTGAACTATTTATCCCGTTTTACTTTTACTTCTACACGTGAAAACTCGAACTTTCCTTTTTTCTTCTCTTCCTACTCTACAACTATTTCCAATATGGCGGTAAGTCTGGGTTTTTTGTACCTCCTAAGGAGCAAAGAAGAGCATACGACACTAACAGATGACATAGCCATGCATGCACCGGCTGCCCATGGCGGCAACATGATCCCCAGCGATGGGAAGAAGACCCCTGCGGCAATAGGTATTGCGATCACATTGTACGCCATGGCAAACACGTAATTCAATCGAATACGAGTAAAGGTTTTCCTTGAGAGATCAATGGCTGTGATTACGTCTTCCAAGTTATTTCTCATCAGCACGTAGTCAGCTGCTTCAATTGCAATATCCGTCCCTGCCCCGATTGCCATACCAACATCAGAAGCAGCTAGGGCAGGAGAGTCATTGATTCCATCACCAACCATGGCAACTATACTTCCATCTTTTTGGAATGAACAAACGACATCAGCTTTTCCAGCCGGCATTACCTCTGCCCTCACGTCTTGAATGCCAACCTGCCCAGCAATGTATTCACATGAATGTCAAACGTCTACGCAACTACAACTTAGAAATCATACAACTAAACGTTACCAAATCATTATTAAAAATCCTTTTTTTTTTTTTTTTTCTTTCAGAAGCTTGAAATCAAAATATAATCTCCAACTTTCAGTTTAAACGAAGACTCTTAAGTTCATATAAGGTCAAACATGATTGCATCCAAAACCAAATGAAAAATGCAACTCGAAATAAAAGTCAAAGTTGAACATTTTTTCTGTCAAAATTATCAGAACTGGGTTTGACTAATGGATAAACAGATATATACTAACCTCCTTAGCAACGGCTTGTGCTGTCCTCCGATTATCCCCAGTAACCATGACTGGTATGACACCCATCTTACGTAGTCCTTCTATCACTATGGCAGCTTCTCTTTTTAGAGGGTCCGCAACCCCCAAAACACCAATTAAATTGCCTTCATATGCAACAAGTATGCCTGTCTTTGCACTTTCTTCCAGCTCTACTACAAAGTTCTCTACATGTGTAGGAATGTCGATTCCACTTTCAGTCATCAGCTTCCTATTACCGACCTGTTTAGGACACAATACTTCCAATAAGCAACCATGGATGGTGAAGCATGTCAGGATGGAAGCCATATGAAAATTTAGAACTCACCAGAACAAGTTTTCCATATATAAAGCACTGGATACCTCTTCCGGGCAAAGCAGAGAACTCTGAGGCATCAAAAAGCCATCCAGAAAGTGTGGTGTCTTTGCTCTTGTTCGGTGCATCGTTAGTTACAGAAGGCTCATCAAAAAAGTGAAAATGGCGTGCATATTCCACTATTGCTTTTGCCAATGGGTGTTCACTGCTAGCCTGAGCCAACAAAAGGAAAATATAAAAAATATATTAGCGGACATAAAATAGCTGTCAACTTTCTGCAGTTGAATGTTTAGAACTTTATATTAAAGCATGTAACAATATTAGATGTCATATTTCCAAGGGCTACCAGAGAAAACATTTGAATTAAAAAAAATAATGATATAGAAAGAAGGTTTCTCTGGAGAGGTAATAGAAAGTTACCTCTGCAGAAGCCACCAATTTAAGAAATTCTCCACGATCCATTCCCGTGAAAACTTTTACAGTAGTAACTGTCGCTTTTCCCTGGGTCAGGGTACCAGTTTTATCAAATATCACATACTTGATCTTCTGAGCTCTTTCCAAAGCATCTCCTCCTTTTATCAGCACACCATTATTAGCCCCAACCCCCGTCGCAACCATGACAGCAGTTGGTGTTGCCAAGCCCAGTGCACAAGGACATGCAATTACCACAACCGATATGGAAAACATAAGGGCAAATACAAAGTGATTTCCGTTTTCAGGGAGCCACTTTTTTGGGTAAGCTCCAAAGGCTCCAGCAATATACCTAAAGCGAATCAATAGAACATACAAGTTATCGATAGCTGGCCTAAACATTCTCAACTTACAAATCACTAATTATGCGAAAGATCATAATAAATACGGTGAACTTACCAACCCAACAATGTCAACAATGCCAAGGCAACTACAGTAGGGACAAAAATGCTAGCAATCTGCAGTTATGGAGAGATGGAAGACATTAGTTGCACTTTACTTTAAACTTTACAGAAGTTAATGAATTAGCTTTAGTGGAAATAAACGAGGGCTAAAAATATAGGGGGACTTGGCAACTTCTCACAAGCAACTTTTTAAGAAATAATTCCACAATACCCTTGAAAATGATATTCATATTTAGCATAAGTATCACATAGACAAACTAATTCAAAAACTACATTTCCAGCACTTACAAAATCAGCAAATTTCTGAATAGGAGCTTTGGACATCTGAGCAGTCTCGACCAAATTAATTATCTGACTTAAAACTGTATCGGATCCAACTTTTGTAACTTGTATGCGAAGAGCTCCATGTAAATTTATCGTTCCTCCAATAACTAATGAATTTACTTCCTTTGAAACAGGTATAGCTTCACCAGTCACCATACTCTCATTGACATAACTTGAACCCCACACAACCATACCATCAGTAGGAACTTTGGTACCAGGAAGAACTTTTAACACATCCCTGGGCTGAATCAGCAAGGCATCAATTTCCCTTTCTCCAATGACTTTCCCACCTAATGAACAATTTAATCAAATTAGCCACTTATCAAGAATTTATATTCAATTCCACCATTAACTTTGATTTGGTTAAATAATGATAACAATATCAAATATTAAAACATGGGGACATGAAATATCAATTGGTAATGGAGGAAGAAAAATGAAAAACAAAACAAACAAACAGAACCATTGGTTAAATAATGGTAACAATATCAAATATTAAAACACAGGGACATGGAATATCAATTGGTAATGGAGGAAGAAAAATAAAAAATGAAAAACAAAACAAACAAACAGAACGGAACAATGTACCTTTATCTTTGACAATTAACAATGCTGTAGCTGGAGCAAGTTCTATCAACTTCTTGATGGCATCTGATGTTTTTCCTTTTGCAAGGCACTCCAGATATTTCCCCAAAAGTACAAATGTTATTAGCATGGCACTTGTTTCAAAGTATGTCGGAGACCAGAACCCAGTGACTGCACCGTATAGAAGTGCACATACAGAATAGAAGTAAGAGGCCGAAGTTCCCAATGCGACCAAAACATCCATGTTAGTTGAACCATTTCGTATGGCTCTGGCAGCTGCAATGTAGAAGCGCTTCCCAATAACAAACTGAACAACACTGACCAATGCCCACTTCAACCAGTCACCCATTTCGAAGGGCCCACATTTCCAGAGCAGTAACGAATAAAGAAGCGGGATATGAGGACAAACTACTCGAATGAAAAAGATAGGAATCTGGAGACAATTTATTGATGTCAGTTAACAGATTTTAAAAAACATAAGAAAATATTAGGACTAAGTGTCTAAAGGAGCTCCCGATAACCAGTGTCTCGATGCATTCTGAATGAACTACTTAAGAAACAATATGCTTCTGTTTAGAAAATTGAACTTTAAAATTAATTAACTTAATTTCTCTTATGATAGAAGTGGTCCGTTCAATACCAAGCTGTTCAATACTGTACTGCTATCAGGCAAATTAGGCAAACAGAATTGAACAAGAATGAAGGGAAGAGGAAAAAACTAAGGGTATCTATTGATAAAGCATATAACCATGTGCATGTTAAGAAAGACATATACTCACACTGAGAAGCAAACTGGAAAGAAACAGCCGAAACATATTTGAGGCTTCATCGATATCTTTAGAAGTCATTCTTGTATAAGGGTTTGCCACTTGTAGTTTAAATTTCTCATTGCTTGCTTCCTGAATCTCATCCACCAAGGATCTAGAAGTGACAACTTCAGGATCAAAGAGGATTTCAAGTTCTCTTGAAATCCTGTCAACACGAAAATGTCTCACCCCTTTCAAGTTGCTAATTATGGCTTCTAAAGTCTCTGCATCCATCTCACTGAATACGCCAGCAACTCCAAGTACGATTTTATCCTGTTGACTACTCTGTACAAGTGATGCATCAAAACCAGCATCTTCAATGGCATTCACTATCTCATCTTTACTAATTACCAGAGGATCATACTCCACTTCCCCTAGTGAAGTTGCCAGGGCTACTACAGCTCTTTTGACCCCAGGAAGCCCTTTTAGAATACCTTCAACAGAATTCACACAGGCAGCACAGGTCATACCTCCTATTGAGAACTGACCAGACAGGGTACCATGTGGCTTTATTCCACTTGCACTGGGCTCAGGTATAACCTCTGCCTCAAACCCGGCATCTTCAATTGCATTCATGATGTCTTCATTCTGAATGAACAAAGCTAAAGTTGTCTCAGTAACTAAAAAGCTCCGTACTTCTCAAAAACAAGTTGGTAAGCAGTATACAATCATGATTATCCCCTCAAGCAATCAACTGAAGAAGACACAAGGAAGATCAAGGATTAAGAAAGTTGACCAGAACTTTACTCGAGAAATTTCCAAGGAAGAGCAACAAAATATTTAGAACTAAATTGGCAACCTACCAATCATATAAATCGTTTGAACGCTTCTGTGTAGTTCATAGGAACATCACCCATTACAACGGTCAAAAATAACCAATTCAGCCAACAAGTGCAGATACGATGCAGGAAAATAGCAAGCAAAGACTAGTATCCAACTTTTTGGAGCAAGTACTAGTGAAAGTAAAAATGTGAAAGAGGCCTGATTTATTGAAGTACAAATTACACAAGAGCAAGGAGAGTTTCAGAGAGAAAGTTTGCACATTTATAGTACTAATGGCATGTAATCAGCAGATTCACTGATTTCAACACTTGCTGATTCAAGTGCAGGTTTCTTACATTATCTGGATTAATAACAACCTTACATTATTTTAATTTTTAAAACTAGTAGTGCCCATATCTACATAAGCTATCTGATCCAGTTGAGTATGGCTGCCTCCCAGAATCGGGCATATGTTATATCTGAGTCATCCTTATGCAATATTTACAAGAAAAGTGTACCACCAAAACAATCACAATTTTTTTTTTCTTTCAAAATGCACCATATAAGACATAATTTGAGTCCAACAAAAAGTACATGTGTGTGTGTGAGAGTGAGAGAGAGAGAGAGAGAGAGAGAGAGAGAGAGAGAGAGAGAGAGAGAGAGAGAGAGCCCATCATTAAAGAGGGGATGCGGAAGAATAATCTGTCAGTTTAGCCTAACTCCTATCATGATTGCAGCTCCAAGTATATAAAGTAAAACCACATAATAACTGAATTACCAAATAATTAACCCTTAATCATGATCCAGTCCACCATAAATCATAAATAAAAAACAAGCATGATCAACCAAAACTCGATCCTAGGATTATTCGAAAACCACACTAATCCTCAGTGTTTTCGAACACTAAGGAACACCAAAACAACTAACTAGTAGCTTTCGAACACCAAAACAACTACCAAAGCTCAAAATTCACTAACCCATGATACCATCCGCCTTAAGATCAACACTCAAATACAAATTAAAAAGAAAAAAAAACCAAACCAAACTTTCTAAAAATTAAGCAAGCAGGACTAAACCATACTTCAAAACGCCCAAGACCAACTACCAAAAGCTCAAAAAATTTCGAAAACGGACACGAACCCAATTGCCCAATTCAGCCAGAAACACCCAAAAACCCAGCAAAACCCACCAGCATTCAAAAACCACATCCGATCAAGAGCTAAAATTGACTAACCATGACCAATCTCGGATCAAAAACCACATCGGCCCTGTTCTGGAGCAACGCCACGGAGGCCGTGAGAACCCCATTGACGCTCTGCAGAGCACCTTCGACAGAATTCGAGCAAGCAGCACACGTCATGCCAGAGACTCTGACTTGAACCCTCTTCATCCCCGCTTCAACTCCCTCCGAATTCTCATACGAATCCAGGAGCCTGACGTTCTCCAAATCGCCGAAGTCGCCGGCGGCAACCATCGACGTCGGAGCTCGGGCGGACATTTGGGAAAGCTGGAGGTCTCTGGGACTCGGCGCCATTGTAAGGTACCGAGCCGATAGAAAAAAAGACCGAGAAATTTATACAAAAAAAATGGAGCGAATTGTAGAGAGAGAAAACGGAGATTGTTTTTGTAGAGAGAGAAGGGGAGGAGGGAGGAGACTTTTCCGCAGGAGATGGTTGAGACAGCAATTTTTTAACCAAAGTCTTGAGAGAGCTGGTGGGGAGGGAGGTTCGCGTTTTTACGGTTTTGCCCTTGTGTATTTCTGGTAATTACTAATGTGAGGAGTAGGTACTGGCACTTCTGGGAGTTGTACTTCCTTCCTACTTGGGTGGTCGTTGTACTGCACGAAGGAGGTGGCTTCTAGGCCAATGTGGCGTGTGTATTCGTAAATACAACAAAACGTGCCTTGGTTAAGTTCGTAGGGAAACTTGTCAACATCCTAATTGGACTTTAATTGTTTGTGTATGTCTCTCTTCTTCGGTGACGAATTACACAAACAACACAACTCCGAAAACAAAAATCTTAATTTCGGCTGTCGGGATGTGTAAATGTAATTATTAAGGAGGTATGATTCGAAATTATTACAATAATTTAAGAGATGAGAAGTTTCAAACTCAGGGCGCACGAGTAGAAACTAAACATCATATCCATTAAGATATTAAACATCCTACAACCTCCTCTTATTACACCGTTAATTTTGCTGTCAGACTATAAATTATTAGCACAATGAGATTATGTATCAAAATTGTTTGACATGTTTCACAGTGAAAAAAGAATCACTTGATTAATTACATTAGTTATTCAAAAATAAATTTTCATGATGATCTATCTTTTCTACGAGACTAATGTGATAGTATCTTATTGACCAAAGAAAAATGTGACATCCATTCAAAAGAAAATTATATCTTGTTTACTTTAAAGGTAACAAATTAGACTTTGACCAAATGCATTCACATCAAGTTTGTTTGCTTTCTTTTCCCAGGTATATTCTAAACCTTATTATTAGTAATTATGCAACTTTTATTAGCAAAAAAACATTAATTATTTGACCTTTATGACTTTTATGATGGGAAAAGTTTAATGAAACTTCTTAAGAGTCATCTAAAAAATTAATACAAAGAAAAATTAGTTTCATAACAATTATACCAAACAGACAGCATCATGGATTCTAGATCATGATAAGCGGAGGATCAAAACAACTCAAATTGTTTGCAAGAAATATAAAATGCATTTCTTATACCTTTTTGGTTAATCTGACCTTCTTTCCAATGCATTTTTTAGAATGAGGATCCTCTTCAGATTTTCTTTATGAGGATCATGGGGATCCTCCAATCATATTCGTTTATCGTACATTGTACGGTCAGTTTTCGTCAGGTACTGTTTATATTCAATTTTAAATAAAAAAATTACAATAATTTCTGACCGCACGATATACGATGAACGAACGTGATTGGAGGATCCTCATTCCATTTTTTAGGCCCTTCAGGTATGCCACGTCACATTCCAGATTATTATATTACTGTTATTGTGCAACTTGTGGACATAAGTTCATGAGGAATACTAAGAAGACACTCTCAAAGTGGGCTATTGATAGGATTTTTACCACCTACAAAAGTAGGGATAAAAATACTTTCAAGAGAACAAGGTTGTCGTAGTATAGTAGCTCAAGCAAGGTCGTTTTCCACAGAGATTGATTGAATAATTTGTATTTAAACTAACCCTTAGCTAATTATTCAGAACAAAGTTTTGAAAATGTTGATTTTGGAATTTAAAATAATAAAAACGAATTTTAAAATAAAACAATTAAAGAAGTTAACAAAGAAAAACTAAAGAAAATAGTTTTGAAAATAAAGTTAAAAGCCTAGGGTTCTGTCATCCCCTTAACAATCATATGTAGTTTTATCAATTACTTATGAATTATACATGTATATTTTGAAGGTTAGGTTTTCCTAATTTATATTCTACTTGGAACCTCCAACATAGAACGTATATCTAACATGCAACCCGTCCGGACGTTCGGATCAAATCTGAACACGAGAGACTCATTATGCTTTATGAAAACCCTTTGAAAAACCATGCAACCCTTAAGACGTGGTGTTCATCTTAAGTGAAATTACAATTATCAATCACAAGAAACCAACATCAATTTCAGGGAACCTTCCTATCAAAATTGCATCAAATTACTTATTTAAACATCCTAATGGTAACTAAGCATTAAGACAATTAGACAGTTTAAACCGGTGATTAATAATTCAAAGTAAACATGCATAATATCATAAGCAATTAAATAAAAATTACATATTCATGCTAAGGCTCAAGGCTTCACCCTAGCAAACAAAAATTAGTTACTAACAATCATAAAATAAAATACTATTAAGAATATGGATAGAAAACACCTTCAAAATAAACTTGAAAGCTCCAAAGTAGTGCGTGCGTTCTCTCCTATGTTGCCTAGAGAACCCTAATGGCTAAAAAGACTTATTTATACTACCCCAAAATAAAACCCTAAAATGTCTTAGAATAAAATTAGGAAACATAATAAAATAATAAAACAGAAAATAAAAGGTTTCCAATTTGAACTAAAATTCGGACTTTTCAGAAAATTAGTCTTTTGATTAACCAAATCAACTCCGATTTGGTCCCAAAATGTCTCTTTTGAAAGCTGAAGTTGTCCCTACAAATCCTCAGACAGAATCTTCCTCAAAATATGCCATCTTGACCTCCAAAATACCCAAAACGTCAATCTAGGAAAGCTGCGCGCTGGGCCTTCTTTTCTTTGCCACGGTCAAACGGCTTGGTAGAAAAATCTGGAATTTTGATACAATCATCTTGAAAGGCACATGAACATCCTTTAATTGGAATCACTCCAAAATTCATCCATTTGAATACTTTATGCTTAAGAGGAAGTCGAATGTCCTACATTAAGAATATAAATCAAAGTATCAAACATCTCACAAAATAACCAATAAATTAATACTAAGAATAGGGTAAAGTATATAGTAAAATATCGACTCATCACTCGGGTGACCCGGGTTCGATCCCCGGAAATGGCATCAATTTCTTGATAGGATTTTTACCACCTAAAAACACATAAAAATACTTGCAAGAGAACAAGGTTGTCGTAGTATAGCAGCTCAAGCAAGGTCATTTTCCACAGAGATTAATTGAATAATTTGTATTTAAACTAACCCTTAGCTAATTGTTCAGAACAAAGTTTTGAAAATGTTGATTTTGGAATTTAAAATAATAAAAACGAATTTTAAAATAAAACAATTAAAGAAATTAACAAAGAAAAACTAAAGAAAATAGTTTTGAAAATAAAGTTAAAAGCCTAGGGTTCCGCCATCCCCTTAACAATCTTATGTAGTTTTATCAATTACTTACGAATTATACATGCATATTCTATGAAGTTAACACCTCACAATTTAACATCGATTCATGTGTCAACATTAAAAATTATTGTGCAAAAAACATGCGATGAAAGAAACTCTATGAAAATTCTCATTTTTAAGAGAGTCTCCTTAGCGTTTCTCAATTTACTATGGGTTTTAGAACTAGTTGGGCTATAAATGTCTTTTCGCACCTTGTTAAAAAAGGTATCGCAGATTTTGTTAATACCAGGTGCACCCACAGTTTTTGCTTTGGTCACCTCACCTGGCCATGCGTTTTTCTCCCTTCAAGGTCTATTGTTCTTCTCGTTTATTCTTTCCTTTTGTCCATGAAATCCGAAATTAAAATTGGAATTTGTCGGAAAAAAAAAAGAAGAAAAAAGAACACGTTTATTTTGCTAGGAGTCATCGAAAACGTTAATTTTCTGCCGACTTGGTCCGGAACTGCCTACCTCAGTTTTCAAAGGGAAAAGAAAAGAAGTGCGACCTTGTGAGAGGGTAGTTTGGGAACTACGAAGTGAATTTGCTTGGAGTGACGGAGTCTTTGTTGGATATAACGAAAAAGCGTGACGATAGTTTGCCGGCATATTGCAGCGGAGACGGCAGCCGTCGGTTGCTTTGACCGGTATTGAAATCCATGGTAACTTGGTGGTTTCGCAGATCGCTTTCTCACCTTGGCTTTAGTAATTGCGGATGAGAATTTCTTTAGGGTTAGGGTTTAGGATATTTACTTCATATAGTAACAACTTTTCAGATTGGTGAATGCAATGTTCTATTCTAGGTGATAAGTTAACAAACTTTTGATTTTGCTTTTAAACAAACGGCACTACAAAAATGTATAGGTTTTTTTTATTCAAAATGATTCGTGAAATTGGTATAACTCTTTACTGTGGTATCTGACAATGAAAATTGATGGAAGTGATTCTTGAGTTTATCCATTGATCGTAAATCATTTTGGTCATTCCGTGAAAAATTTGTCAATATCCTCGCTAAATGGAACGGTTAGTTTGACAAAAATACCCTTAAAAAAGTGGTCACGTGGTCGTTCTTGCGACAAAAGATATTGACACATTATTCACGGAATGATCAAAATGATTTACGATGGACCAACTCAGAGATCACTTCTATCTGGTTTCATTGACAAAGACTAACCTGAGAAATTATGTCAATCTCGAAAACCATTTTGACTAAAGAGTCTAAATATATATTATCGTCATGGTTGTATAATCAACCACAACAAGATATCTAACTCGCCACCAACATATCTTGCATTCTCATATGTGAAAATCGAATTTGAGATCATCTTTAACTAAGTAGAGACAACTATCATTGAGAAAAGAACAGTTTTTTTTTTTTTTTTTTTTTGTCAAATTTAAAGACTAGTTGATTAACTATACATTCATCTTGGTTTTTTCTCAACTTTCCACCATCATTCTACATTCATCTTTACTCTTATACACTTCACTTTATCTCAAGCATAAAATTGATGTACATTTTGTGTAATCTATTAGTTTTTTTTTCCTCTCTCCACCATCATTCTTTATTCCATGTATCATTATGCAAATGCAAATCATTTTCCGTCCTTAATTAACAATCAGAGGATAGAGTATCCGTACAATAACTATTTCATTTTTAATTGTTATCTTTTATGCTTGAGATAAATTGAATTATATAAGAGAAAAGATGAATGAAAAATGATGGTGGAGAGAGTGAAAAAAAAAAACAAGATAGACGAATAAAAACAAAATAATTTAAAGAAAAAACAACTTAAATCATTTTTGTTTTGTGTACTTTTTTTTGTTAATTTCTTTTACATCTCTCTAATTCTTCTAATACTCCTTTAGGTAGCGATTACCTCTCTTTTTTTTCCATGTACTTCTTTTCTATCTCTAACACAAAAGCAAAAACCTAAATGAAATAATTATCAAACAGACTCTATAAAAAAAAATTTCGGATCCAAACAAGTTCCTATGAATAAAAAATCATTTGTCTTTCACTTCGCCAGGCATGCCATATTTGCCACATTACCATGCAAACTCGCAACAAACGAGAGCCATTCATTTTGGAAAGATGACCTGCTTCCACTTACTTGATACTTGGTAGAGAAGAAAAAGTAGTGTAAAATAACAGAGAAATTAAAGGGATGAATAACGATCCACTACTACAAACGCATGCATGCTCGAATTTAGCAAGATAAGAAGACAGCTCATCCTTCCACCAAAACCCAGCTCTGTCGACCTCCAAATGGCACAGCTGACTGACGTGCCACACTCTTCTTCTCTGCCCATCCGACGTGGCAAATTTGGAATACAAGCTGTGCTTTACGGTAACGTATGATCGAGAGAGGGCAATATGGTAATTTTGCACAGTAGAATTAGGTGATGTCCCTATGTTTAGATGAACAACTAAATCCATCAACATCTAACCCAGTAGAATTGCTTTAAGTCTGTGCCATCCTCCATGGATGATTGGGACATACAAACTGGGGATGTCCTTATCGAAGGGTTTTAATATATGTTTGTGTTCTTGGTGAATAGCAGGTGATCTTGAACAGGCATATATAGTTGGTGCAACGTCCTCTATGACCAACACCCCACATTAGTTATGAACAATTGTGACTTCGTGACTAGACTAGCTAATTGATCCCCTACCAAATCTAAGCTAGGGTTGTCAAATAATAATATCATGATATCAAATGATCTAGAAAACTAGCTAGTTTGTCATCCTCGAAAATAATTTCTTTTAATCATATCTCTTTTTCTTTTTACAAGAAGCCATAGTAATTTTCCATTAAAATACAATAGCAAATACAATGTTGTAACATGAGTTCATATTCTTCAGTAACATGAGTTCATATTTTTTAGTAACCAAATTACTGTTCTAGAGATAAACAAACAAGCATAATGAGTAATCTCTTTAACTGACTACAACCATAAACATCACTGAAACTAGCACAAGCACCAATAGAACAAATTTGTCACAAAACGAAAGACGGGACAGACCTATACTAAAGCATAGATAATGTCATACCAGCAACTAATTAAGACCACAATAAACCATCGCTAACAAAGACCAAATCATGATAATATAATGTTAGGTTAGATTTTAACTTTGGTCATTTGTGGGTACCTTCGGTATATAATATTGCAAGTGCAAGTGCATGATAATATAATTAATAAAAGGACCAAAATCGGAATTTAACATAATACCTAGGTTCAATGTTAGCAACTTAACCAAACACACTAGCTAAACTAACTAATGTTAAATCGAAATCAAAGAGCATCACCAACAACTTCGTTAAAAGAGGTTGTTTTGGCTACTTTAACGTAAAAGGCAGCAATAACAATTCGAACATACTAGTTATTTTAGTTTTTAGTACTGTGACTCGCTATATTTAGGGAGGAGGAGAGAGAAACTAACTGGCTAGCTAAATATTTAAAATTATTATGTCACTGTACGCTCATGCTCCAATCCTTGTGTTCAGTTCTCGAACATACGAAAGAACAACGAGATCTTAAGACGGAGTAACAAGATTTGATGGTGGAAAATGAAATCTGACGGCAAAGCAGCGGAGATTTGAATTTTAAAATTGTTGTTCGATTAATAAAACGACCAAAATCGATACTAACTAATTCAACATTAGTTAGTTAAGCCTAAGTGATTCTATATAGTCAATCACCCCAATACATAGTATGGAGAAATAAGTTAACAACATACCTAATTGTTTGACAAGAGGAAAGTGAAAAGGCTAGTAGTTGCCAAAGACACTAACCCAAAAATCATTTGTGGTTTTAATAATGGAAGACTAAATGGTGTGGGAGCTTTTACATACTACTTATATGTAAAGGGGGACTCCTTTTTGTTAACTTCTTCACATGCTCCTAACAATATATATCACAAGTCTTATTAAAACTTAAGAAAACTCAAACCAACCTAACAAACATTGGGTAAGAAGGAGGTTAAGGATTGTGTCATATCCACCCAAAGCGTTCAATGTTAGCAACTTAACCAAAACACTAGCCACCATGACATGGGTATGTCGATATGATAGTAGGGTAAATTCACCAAGGCCCAGCAAACGATAGAGAAAGATTTACATACATCTTATTACATCACCGCCTTGGCATTTTAAGTCATTAATAATGTAATGTCGCGTTATTGGTTTGAAATTATAGAGTTTTTTACTTGAAGCAGTTCTCTCACCAGAAACTTCATATATTTGATCAACCAAAGTTCAAAAAGTGCGAATAAGCTTTCCTCTTTAAGTTGTGATTATGTTGTAACCGTTATTTTATATGATGCATTTTGCGTTTTGAAATTGAGTACATTTGGCAGTGATTCCAACAAGGCTTAGTATAAGTGTAGTGACTGGTACTAGCTAATTGGCAGGAAAGTCCAATATTGTTATAACGAATTAAAACATACGTACCTTATTAATTAAACTGAGATAAAAACATACGTACCATATTAGTTAAACTGAAATATACGAGTTCAAATTTAAATCCTAGCAGAAAACATAATCAAAAATGCATTTCACACATAGGCCTCGTTCGGTACGCGGGGTGGGACAGAACACAGTGGAACAAAAGTAGTTCATTCTACTCCGGTCTGCATACCAAACGTAGCACAAAAAACCTCTGTTCCATCTCATTCCATCTCGTCCCATTCTGTCTCATCTACGTACCAACCACGCCCATAGTGTCAACATGTTTTCACATGACAATATTTGCGTGGCAACGAACTTATCGCTGCAGTTGATTTAGAGCATTTACCTGGAACCCGAGATTTTGAGCTCGACTACACCCTAATATGACTTGTAAAACAATCTTTATGCGTTGGGTGGGCCTTATGGACTAGGCCTATATACCTTCACCAACTGGCCCATTTACATATTCATTGTTTTGGGCTCTTCTTGTATTTTTGCCTTGAACCCCAAACAAAGCACCGAATCGAGAGAAGAAAATGGCGAGGATCTCGGGAGTAGCCATGGCACGGCAATTGCTCAGCAATCGCAGCAAGTTCTGCGCAGCGCTTCTCCATCATCACAACCTTCCTTCCAATTGTTTCCAAACCCTGGCTTCTTCAATCCCCACCGCACCATCTCCGCTGCCCACAGCATCTCCATCCACCTCCAAACCCTTCTCCAATTCCCTCTACCACTTCCCAAACCCTCACTTTCTGCAACTCCGACCTCTCTCCTCGCCCTCAGGTACTCCATATTTATGTTATTGTTGTCGCCATTGTTCAATGATTCAATTTTTAAATTTTGGGTTTGGGAATAGCTCAGAAACTTGAATTGTTGATCGAATTTCAGGTGCCTCTAATATTGTTGTCATTCAGTCGGAGGATGAATTTAGCAGCGCACAGCCAAGCTAAAGGTAATTTTTTTTTCCTGGGGTTTTTCCGGTTTTTGGAATTTTTTTGTTTTGAGAAAACTTGTCATATTTTCATACAAATTGTCTGATTTATACATAAAATTTCATATAGCCGCCGTGCCAGCAGTTTTCTATTTCACTGCAGTGTGGTGCGGGCGGGCCTTGTAAGTTCGACAGACGTTTTCTTTTAAGCAATGAAGTCATTGGTACGAAAATGTGGCGTAATAATGTGCTTTGAACTTATGATTGGTACTTTGGTGTGATCTTCTTGTGCAGGCAGGTTCATATTTCCAATCATTGGAGAGTTGAGTGAGCAATACCCACATGTAACAACGTATAAGGTTGACATCGACGAGGTGCGCATTCGCTTTGGAATTTAGTCTTCTGTAAACTTGGATCATTTTGTTTTTGGGAACCATTTTAGTTCTTTTGTGGACTACTTAAATCCCAGCTTAAGATTAAGGTCAAAACTCAAAAGAACTCTTAAGTGTTGTTAATTATGAAATCTAGATATCTGTTAGGGGTTTTAATTCCCAAGTTAGTTTTACCAATTATTTTACTTGTGGGCTCATAGCCATCTGGCGTCAGAAGTTTTTAGTTATGACGGGAATACAAGGACAGGAATACAAGTGGTACACCACGTGTTTTAATAGGAATGGTGAGAAATTTTATTTTTTAAGTTATTAACTTTTTAACACACATATCCTACCATTTGTTTAGTGACGCGTAGTGTACCATTCCGTGTACCGATCACACTGAAAAATCTCTCATATGGCGTGGAATGGTTAGCTAATTTGAATGTAATTTCATTTCTTTTTATTTTGGGAGCAAGAATTTTTTCATAATTCATACCCAACCTTGTTTGTTCTGTCTACAGGAAGGCCTTACCAACACTTTGGACGCGTTGAATATTTCCTCCGTGGTAAATCATTTGCTCTTATTTTGTTTGAACAAAATGCTCCAGTTTATTTTGTTCTTGGTATATAGCTTCTTTTATTCATGGCACTCGTGGGATGATCTTTTTAAGATGGTCTTTTGAATGGATTATTGCTGGTTCCATCTTAGTAATTCTGTATGTTTTAACTTGGATGTGGTTTCTGATGTGTGCATTTTGGTGCAGCCTACATTCCAATTCTTTAAAGATGGGAAGAAGGTGGCTCAAGTTGCTGGTGCTAATGTTGCTCGCTTGAGAAACACTTTTGGAAGTTTGGGAAATACGACGTAGTATTGGAAAACAATATAGTCAAGTCCCAAGTTCTTGTCTTGATAACGGACAAAATGATTCGAACTTGTGACCTCGTGTAATATTATGACAGAAAATTATTAAAACAACAATTTCTGGGTTACTACATGTCCTGGGAGCTACAACCGCAACAACTCCGTGGTCAACGTATTATTGTAGCACATCGCATTGACTACCCTTGTTGATTGATTAGGAAGAAGAAATTGAGCTAAATATGATGGTGTTAAAATATAATTTAGCCGTAAAAAATCCAAACACATTATAATTTTTTTTATCATTTATGCGTTGTGTCGGCTAATAAGTCTGAAATTGTGGAACTTTTATACTTTCCGCCGGAGGAAATTATGAGATTGACTTAGAACTTGACTTAAAAGTAGGCAGGAGCACTCGATCTCTCCTTCCTTGCAATTTCATGGTGTGAATACGAATGTAAACGCGTGAAACTCAATGGAGTTGATACACGCTGCGTAGCACTATTTTCTTTTAAGCTCTCATTGCTTGTTATATATATGAGTTAGAGTTCACTTGCTGTGTTCATCTGCAACCAACTGGGGAATATATGTACTGATTTCTCCTATGGATACCTTGCTTGCAAACACCTTATTCAATCCCCTCAATATTTCTCTCTCTTTTCTCATTTTGCTTTTGGCATCCACGTATCTACCCACTGCCATAATCTGCTTGGGTGATATCGGAGTTCCGAGCTCTAGCACTGTGAAACCATTATGCATCGAGGAAGAAAGGCGAGCACTTGTCAGCTTTAAACAACATCTTGTTGATCCTTCTGGTAGGCTTTCTTCTTGGGTGGGTCATGATTGCTGTCAATGGGAAGGAATTTCATGCAACAACAGCACCGGCCATGTTGTGAAGATGGACCTCCGGAATCCATATCCAGATTCCCATTCTTATTACCAGCGGGACGAGTCGGCTTATGAAAGGTCTTTCTTGAGAGGTAAGATAAATGCTTCTTTGTTGAGCTTGAAACATTTAAAATACCTGGACCTCAGCTATAATGAGTTTCAAGGCACTCGCATTCCGATGTTCTTTGGGGAGCTTAAAAGTTTGCAATATCTCGATCTCTCCTTTGCATCATTTGAGGGAGAGATTCCCCCCTCTCTTGGTAACCTGTCAAGCCTGAATATTCTTGATCTCGGGATGAATTTCCACTTGTCTTCCAGAAACTTGACTTGGCTTTCTCACCTCTCTTCCCTAAAACACCTTAATCTCAATTACATGGACCTTAGCCGCACAGGAGCCAGTTGGGCATATGATATTAACATGCTTCCTTCATTGTTAGAGTTACACTTATCTTCGTGTCAGATTGAAAGCATTCCACTCTCACTCTAAAGGGTTAACTTCCTTCCACTCTCACTACAAAAGATTAACTTGACATCACTTTTGGTCCTTGATATGTCGAATAACAGTATTAAATGTTCTTCATTTCCCAATTGGGTTTTTAATCTTAGTAGCCTCATGACACTTGATCTATCGAGGAATAATTTCAGTGGTCCTTTTTGCAAACTTCAAATCTCTAGAACACCTTGATTTATCTAAAACAGGCTTAAAAGGTCAAATTCCTAAAGTCATTGGAAATTTGTGCAAGCTAAAGGTCTTAAGCCTTTATGGCAACAAGTTTGATGGTGGGGGGATTGAAGAGTTTTTGAAGAGTTTCTCAAATTGTTCAAATATCGCATTAGAGTCGTTAGATTTGTCTTCTTGTGAGCTGAAAAGCTAATTGCCGGCCTCCATAGGAATGTTAAAGAGTTTGCAGGATCTCAACCTTTACGGAAACTCTTTGTGGGGCTCAATTCCAGATAACATCGGAAACTTGTCATCCTTGAAAACATTGGATCTGACTTCTAATAAGATGAATGGCCCCATTCCAAAAAGTTTGGGACAACTCTATAAGCTAGTTTACCTCGATCTGTCTAATAATTCATGGGAAGGCACTCTAACGGAAGTCCATGTCAGAAACCTCACGAGATTACAAGATTTTCAAGTAGGAAATCAAGTCACAGGCCCACCCATGCCCCTTTTTTTGACGTGGCTTCTGTTTGGGATCCTCCTTTCAAGCTCCAATCAATTGCGATCATAAACTGTCGGGTAGGTCCAGGTTTTTGGGTATGGCTTCAATCTCAAACTAAATTGATCGACGTCACTCTTAGTTTTATAAGAATCTCTGAAGATTTGATACTAGAGGAATGGTTGTTGAAGATGTCTTCCCAACTCAAATTTTTGGATTTATCTAACAACCAATTAAGTGTAGACTTACCCCGTTTAAAATTTCCAAATTTAGTGTCTATTGATTTGAGTCATAATCAATTTCGTGGAAACCTTCCATTCCATTTGAAATTTTCAAGTCTAGAATATATTGATTTGAGCCATAATCAATTGGAGGGCCCACTCCCACTTTCGTGGTCCCCTATTCTCTTTTCCCTTTATCTTGAAAGCAATCTATTTTCCGGACCAATTCCCTCTAATATTGACCAAATGATGCCCAATTTGAACACATTGTCTCTTTCTGAGAATCATTTGAATGACACTATTCCTCCCTCTATCTGCAATATGCAAAACTTGAGAATTTTGTCCATAAGGAGCAATCAATTTTCTGGGGAAATGCCTCGTGCGTGGAGTGTGGGGAGTGATATGAAGTTTCTAGATGTTGGTGACAACCACCTCTCTGGCAATATTCCCACTTCATTGGGGGTGTTAAGTTCACTGCTAGTATTAAAGCTCAACAACAATAAATTTGGCGGTGAAATTCCTGATTCCTTGCAAAATTGTTCTGGTTTGAGGAGTCTTGATCTTGGACACAACAAGCTATTTGGGAACATACCTCTATGGATAGGAGGATCAAATGTATCCTTGTTGTATAGGCTACAATTACGATCCAATGTTTTTACAGGACATATTCCCCAGCAACTGTGCAATCTTCGGAACCTTCACATCCTCGATCTTAGTCACAACAGCCTTTCAGGTACTATTCCTGAGTGTTTGGATACTTTAACTTCGCTGGTCAACAATAATTCTAATGACTTCCAGTATGGGTTATTTTAAGCAAGCCACACTGACACTAAAAGGAGCGGAGCTTGTGTACAACAGGACTCTAGAACTTGTAAAGAGCATTGATCTTTCATCAAATAATTTACAAGGTGAGATTCTTGAAGAAATTAGCAACCTCTTCTTGTTGGGCACCCTAAATTTGTCCATGAATCAATTGACTGGAAAGATCCCCTCCAAGATCGGAAACTTGCATTTGCTTGAAACTCTTGATTTCTCACGCAACCACCTTTCAGGACATATTCCTCAAAGCTTGTCATCTTTAACCTCTTTGTCTCACTTGAACTTGTCTTATAACAACTTGATTGGAAGAATTCCTTCTGGAAGCCAGCTTCAAACGCTCAATGATTTGTCCATTTATATGAACAATCCATCGTTATGTGGCGTTCCTCTCTCAACTAATTGCCCTGGAGATGACATTTTCCCAGCTAAGGATGCGAATGACAAGAATGAAGATGGAAATCATGATAAGTTGTGGTTCTATGTCAGCGTGGTACTTGGCTTCATCGTAGGTTTTTGGGGCATTTGCAGCACATTGATCTTAAAGACATCGTGGAGATATGCCTATTTTCAATTCTTCGACAACATCAAAGATAAGGTAGCACTAGCAATTGCATTGAAAGTGGCTTGTTTCAAAAGAATTTTTTCTGGAGTTTGATAGTACTATGTATATGTGATGTTTTCCCCTTTCTACGTTGTATTTTGGTACTTGCAATTTATGTAATAAACAAAGGAATTGTATCCATCTTTCAATAGATGTTTCCACAAGCAACTTTATGTATTCTGATTTTCTCATTGTAAAAACCTGGAATTAATAAAAACTAATGTTTTTTATTTCTACTAATTATCGATAGCATAATACAAAATATGTATATGTCTGTCATCCATTCAATGTTCACTACAAGAAAATGTGCTATAGGGTACCATTTCTTATCAGTGGCTTTGTAAACACGTGTCAATATTGTCTAATTTTAGTGCCTTTAACCTTTGTAACACCGTTATTGGTGTCAACTATAAAAATTTTGACACCGAAGTTGGAAGATCCCACATTGCCCTGGGGAGAGGATCCTCTATGCCTTATATGTACATGCCCACCTCCTTATAGCAAGACGCGTTTTGGGAACTCACTGGCTTCGGATCCCATAAGAACTCCGAAGTTAGCGAGTTTGGGCGAAAGCGGTCCCATAATAGGTGACCCCCTGGGAAGGCCCAAGAACAAAATCGTGCGGGCCGGACCCAAAGCAGACAATATCTTGCTATGAGGACTGGGATGTGATAATTTGGTATCAGAGCCACTCCATGGCCGGAAGTGTGCCGACGAGGACGTCGGGCCCCTAAGGGGGTGGATTGTAAGATCCCGCATTGCCCAGGGGAGAGGATCCTCTACGCCTTATATGTACATGCCCACCTCCTTATAGCAAGACGCGTTTTGGGGACTTACTGGCTTCGGATCCTATAAGAACTCCAAAGTTAAGCGAGTTTGGGCGAGAGCCATCCCAGGATGGGTGACCCATTGGGAAGGCCCAAGAACCCAAGAACAAAACCGTGCTTGCCAGACCCAAAGCAGACAATATCTTGCTATGAGGACTGGGATATGACAGAAGTCATATTGTTTTGTTTTTCAATTAGGACTGATTTTCTTGATTTTTTTATTTTTTTGTTTCTTTTGTTTTTTTTTAGTTTTTCTCTCCCATTTTTCTGTCAAAAATAGTTCAATTTTCGTTTAGTACTACTATTCCACAAATATTTTCACATCCGTATAAATATGAGTTCAAATTTTCTGCACTCAAAACCCTTGGTGCCTTATATTATACTCGAGTAACACGTGTTCTTTTCACTAAATTTATGTTTAGTTTTTAATTTTTTTAATTGAAGAGATAAGATGAATGGTCAGGTGACACTCATGTAGATAGGGCATAAAGAGGCCACAGAGGGTTTTGAGTCTAAAAGATTTAAACTCTGCATAGGAAGGAAAAAATGAGAGAGAGGAAGTTGCTTTTATTTTAATTTGATTCAATTTGGAAACCAAAATTCAATTTAAATCCATGTATGTCGATCCTGTCATAGTCTAAATGGATGATGAAAGTGCTTTTATTTTAATCTGATTCAGAATTTGTGGAAATGAAGAGAAGGAAAGAGCGATGTAGGGCTGTAAAGCCGTCCTCGGAGAAAAAAGTGCTAAGATTGACACTATTTAATTGGGTAATACTAGGGAGACCAACTATTTATGTCACATCCCCACCCGGGCTTGACCACTTCCCGGGCACGACTCCGCCGTAGCCGATATTGTCCGCTTTGGGCCCCTACCACACCCTCACGGTTTTGTTTCTGGGAACTCACACGAGAACTTCCCAGTGGGTCACCTATCATGGGACTGCTCTCGCGCGCTACTCGCTTAACTTCGGAGTTCCGATGGAATCCGAAGCCAGTGAGCTCCCAAAAGGCCTCGCGCTAGGTAGGGATGAGAATATACATATAAGGCCCACATGATCCACTCCCCTGGGCGATGTGGGATCTCACAATTTAGACCCAATTTTATAAACTATGTAATATGTAAGTTGATGATTGAATTATTATTTTTCTCTTTTATTACAAAGGATAAGGAATAAGATTTTGATTTACTTTTTCTTTTTCTGTTTCTTTGTTCCGTCCTTCTATTAAAGTAGCTCATATTGTTTGCAACTGAAATGCATTTGGTTTGCCTGCAATTTCTTTTTCCAAAATTTTAGCAGATAACAGAGGTTAAGGGATGATAGAAAAATTATCAAAGTTAGGATTAGTGAGCGGGTGGACACATGTCACATTTTCAGAGGGGCCACAGAGTGACACATGGGTATTTGAAGAGATTTTTCAGTGTAATCGGAACATAGATGGTACACCACGTGCTACTATACAAAAGATAAAATTTATGTGTTAAAAAGTTAATAACTTAAAAAATAAGATATCTCACAACTTATATAAAAATACTTGGTCAATTACCCGTATTCGATTACAATGAAGAATTTTCTCAAGTATTAGGGTGCCGAAAATCTGGACTCTTTCTTCTCGGGGATGAAACTTACTTTGTCCATTCATTTAATGACATGTGGACTCCACTATTCCTCAAGACTCAGTATTTATTGTTTTGAAAAAACTAATTGTTTGATTTCCACGTAAGCCCTCACTAATCAACGAGCTTTAAACCAAAAAAGTTAAAATAAAATAAAAAATAAAAAGTTAAGATTCCCATGTGGCCGTTCGCTCTCCCCATCTCTTGCTTCTTGCTTATCATGTTCAGATTCTTCAATTTTCAGGGGAAATGCCTCGTGCGTGGAGTGTGGGGAGTGATATGAAGTTTCTAGATGTTGGTGACAACCACCTCTCTGGCAATATTCCCACTTCATTGGGGGTGTTAAGTTCACTGCTAGTATTAAAGCTCAACAACAATAAATTTGGCGGTGAAATTCCTGATTCCTTGCAAAATTGTTCTGGTTTGAGGAGTCTTGATCTTGGACACAACAAGCTATTTGGGAACATACCTCTATGGATAGGAGGATCAAATGTATCCTAGTTGTATAGGCTACAATTACGATCCAATGTTTTTACAAGACATATTCCCCAGCAACTGTGCAATCTTCGGAACCTTCACATCCTCGATCTTAGTCACAACAGCCTTTCAGGTACTATTCCCGAGTGTTTGGATACTTTAACTTCGCTGGTCAACAATAATTCTAATGACTTCAGTATGGGTTATTTTGAGCAAGCCACACTGACACTAAAAGGAGCAGAGCTTGTGTACAACACGACTCTAGAACTTATAAAGAGCATAGATCTTTCATCAAATAATTTACAAGGTGAGATTCCTGAAGAAATAAGCAACCTCTTCCTGTTGGGCACCCTGAATTTGTCCATGAATCAATTGACTGGAAAAATCCCCTCCAAGATAGGTTAGTTGATGATTGAATTATTACTTTTCTCTTTTATTACAAAGGATAAGGAATAAGATTTTGATTTACTTTTTCTTTTTCTTTTTTTTGGTTCCGTCTTTCTATTAAAGTAGCTCATATTGTTTGCAACTGAAGTGCATTTGGTTTGCCTGCAATTTCTTTTTCCAAAATTTTAGCAGATAACAGAGGCTAATGGATGACAGAAAAATTATCAAAGTTAGGATTAGTGAGTGGGTGGACACATGTCACATTTTCAGAGGGGCCACAGAGTGACACATGGGTATTTGGAGAGATTTTTCAGTGTAATCGGAACACGAGATAGTACACAATGTGCCACTATACAAAATATAAGATATATGTGTTAAAAAGTTAATAACTTAAAAAATAAGATATATCACAACTTATATAAAAATACGTGAGCAACCACCCGTATTTCGATCACAATGAAGAATTTTCTCAAGTATTAGGATGCCGAAGATCTGGACTCTTTCTTCTAGGGGATGAAACTTACTTTTCCCATTCATTTAATGACATGCGGACTCCACAATTCCTCAAGACTCAGTATTTATTGTTTTGAAAAACTAATTATTTGATTTCCACATAAGCCCTCGCTAATAAACCACCTTTAAACCAAAAAAGTTAAAATAAAAAATTAAGATTCCCATGTGGCCGTTCGCTCTGCGCATCTCTTGCTTCTTGCTTATCATGTTCAGATTCTTCAATTATAGTCTACCGAACTGCAGAAGAAATTGCAGAACACCCATTCGAACCTACCCAAATCAATGTCCTGACCGAACCCATATAAGAGAATTCGAACCATGGCAAATTTTCAAATTCGTTCTCAAAGAAATCTTGACCAATCGCCGTGAGGTCGTCACCTCAATAGAGAAAAATAGGAATTGGGTTTTCTGGGGAGACCTTGTACTCAACCAAAGCACAAGAACGATCACATTGATGCCAGTTTTTATCATTGAGTGGTCAGATGTCTATAATGTAAAAAATATTTGACGACTTCATATGAGCAGCAACCAATCTTTGGTTGAGAGAGGAGTTCAAAGAGACGATTGAGCAAGAGTAGAAGTGGCGCATGATTATATTTTTTTGGCCAAATTTTTTTCGTGGTCCTTGAGGTGACACGGCATTTTCAATGCTACCTTTGTGGTGAAAAGGCTTTTAATTAAACTCTTGTGGTGAGCTTTATTGGCAATTGAGGTTCAAATCCAAACTTTCGTTAGTCTTCCGTTAAATAAACTCACATGACTATCATATGAAGGGTCAAATTTGTCATTTCAATTCAAATTACATCCTATTTCATGGACATCTAGTATGAGGTAGGGTGTAACGGAAATTAGATTTCATGCAAAAAAGTTTGAATGTAAAGAGTGAAACTAAACCTATAAAACCATATCAATGGTTTGTAGAAGAGGTGAAAGTGATGTTGTAGAACAATTAAAAAAATAAATAAAAATAACAGAAATACTGATTCTTTATTAATGAAAAATAGTTACAATACATAATGAAATAAATGAAATAATTACATGAATTAAAATGATACTAACTTGATTGAATCACAAATAGAAGCTAGCGCAAAAGCTATGTCATTCGAACAGTATTTACGTCTCACTCTTGTGTATGGTAATGTAAGGATAGATGCCCAGCAAACGATAGAGAATCACATACATCTTGTTACATCACCGCCTTGGCATTTTAAGTCATTAATAATGTAATGTCGCGTTATTAGTATGAATTTATAGAGTTTTTTACTTGAAGCAGTTCTCTCACCAGACACTTCATATATTTGATCAACCAGAGTTCAAAAGGCACAAAGAAGCTTTCCTCTTTAAGTTGTGACTCTGCTGTAACCGTTATTTTATATGATGCATTTTGCATTTTGAAATTGAGTACATTTGGCAATGATTCCAACAAGGCTTAGTATAAGTATAGTGACTGGTACTAGCCAATTGGCAGGAAAGTCCAATATTGTTATAACAAATTAAAACATATGTAGCATATTAATTAAACTGAAATAAAAACATACGTACCATATTAGTTAAACTGAAATACACGAGTTCAAATTGAAATCCGAGCAGAAAACATAATCAAAAATGCATTGCACACATAGGCCTCGTTTGGTACATGGGGTGGGACGGAACACAGTAGAACAAAAGTAGTTCGTTCTACTCCGGCTTGCATACCAAACGTAGCACAAAAAACATCTGTTCCATCTCGTTCCATCTTATCCCATTCGGTCCCATCTACGTACCAACCACGCCCATAGTGTCAACATGTTTTCACATGACAATATTTGCGTGGCAACGAACTTATCGCTGCAGATGATTTAGAGCATTTACCTTGAACCCGAGATTTTGAGCTCGACTGCTCCCTAATATGGCTTGTAAAACAATCTTTATGCGTTGTGTGGGCCTTATGGACTAGGCCTATAAACCCCAAACAAAGCACCGAATCGAGAGAAGAAGAAAATGGCGAGGAACTCGGGAGTAGCCATGGCACGGCAATTGCTCGGCAATCGCAGCAAGTTCTGCGCAGCGCTTCTTCATCGTCACAACCTTCCTTCCAATTCTTTCCAAACCCTGGCTTATTCAATCCCCACCGCACCATCTCCGCCGCCCACAGCATCTCCTTCCACCTCCAAACCCTTCTCCAGTTCCCTCCATCACTTCCCAAACCCTCACTTTCTCCAACTCCGACCTCTCTCCTCACCCTCAGGTACTCCAATTTCTGTTATTGTTGTCGTCATTGTTCAAAGTTTCAATTTTTAAATTTCGGGTTTTGGAATAGCTCAGTAACTTGAATTGTTGATTCAATTTCAGGTGCCTCTAATATTGTTGTCATTCAGTCGGAGGATGAATTTAGCAGCGCACAGCCAAGCTAAAGGTATTTTGTTTTCCTGGGGTTTTTCCGGTTTTTGGAATTTTTTTGTTTTGAGAAAACTTGTCATATTTTCATACAAATTGTCTGATTTATATATAAAATTTCGTACAGATGGAGCTGTGCCAGCACTTTTCTATTTCACTGCAGTGTTGTGCGGGCCTTGTAAGTTCGAAAGACGTTTTCCTTTAAGCAATGAAGTCATTGGTACGAAAATGTGGCGTAATAATGTGCTTTGAACTTATGATTGGTACTTTGGTGTGATCTTCTTGTGCAGGCAGGTTCATATTTCCAATCATTGGAGAGTTGAGTGAGCAATACCCACATGTAACAACGTATAAGGTTGACATCGACGAGGTGCGCATTCGCTTTGGAATTTAGTCTTCTGTAAACTTGGATCATTTTGTTTTTGGGAACCATTTTAGTTCTTTTGTGGACTACTGAAATCCCAGCTTAAGATTAAGGTCAAAACTCAAAAGAACTCTTAAGTGTTGTTAATTATGAAATCTAGTTATCTGTTACTGGTTTTAATTCCCAAGTTAGTTTTAGCCATTATTTTACTTGTGGGCTCATAGCCATCTGGCATGGAATGGTTAGCTAGTTTGAATGTAATTTCATTTCTTTTTATTTTGGGAGCAAGAATTTTTTCATATTTCATACCTAACCTTGTTTATTCTATCTACAGAAAGGCCTTACAAACACTTTGGACGAGTTGAATATTTCCTCCGTGGTAAATGATTTGCTCTTATTTTGTTTGAAACAATTGCTCCAGTTTATTTTGTTCTTCGTGTATAGCTTCTTCTATTCATGGCACTCGTGGGATGATCTTTTTAAGATGGTCTTTTGAATGGATTATTGCTGGTTCCATCTTAGTAATTCTATATGTTTTAACTTGGATATGGTAAGATCCAAGGTCCATTTGGTTTCTGATCCGATGTGTGCATTTTGGTGCAGCCTACATTCCAATTCTTTAAAGATGGGAAGAAGGTGGCTGAAGTTGTTGGTGCTAATGCTGCCCACTTGAGAAACACTTTTAGAAAACGCTTCAAGTAATTCTTTAGTACATTACACTACACTTGTGCGCTTTCTCATTTGTGAATGTGGTGTTCATATTAAATGCATAATAGCTTTCAATGGTTCAAGTTTCTCCAAATGTGATCGGTAATATAGCTCAATTTTATATTAAACCCTATCGTAGGATTTCCATTTCGTGTGTGTGTGTGTAACTAAAACTGTTGGTGTTGATGACGCATGGAAAGTAGCTATTTAAAAACATGGGAGTTCCATAGTTCATTTGCGCTTGTGTCATTGGAGCTTACAACTAGACCAAATGATATACCAGATTGTGAATCAAAAAACTCTCCGCAATGCGGAACATTCTGTGGTTTTTGGTGTAATTGTCATCTGATGACGGTGTAGGCGATCAACTGTGTTGCTCCAACATTATGTCAATTTCGTTCTAATTTTTAGGGTTATGGCACTTAATTATGCATTTACTAGCTACTTGATTGTGTGTTAAATTTTTGATTTTTTTTTTCGCTAAAAGAAAGAAAACCACAAAGGAAAACATTTTGGTGGTATTGGTTTAACTTGTGTAAGTAGTGTCCAAAGAGATGCGTAAATTCCGATTCCAGGCAGGAATGAGCGAGGATGATTAATCGGCGGCCAAAATAATAAAAAAACAGGATCCAGAAATACTTGTGGATAAAGAGGAGAAGAAACTCAAGGAGATTGTAAGAATTATTTTGTGCTAGCTAGCTGATTGCAAGATTGCCTTTTCTACTGTTAACAGTTAACTTGTTCGACAAGCTTGGCTTTTTAAGCTCTATCAAATTTGTGTTGGTTTATAAATTAGTTAAAATCCACAACCTACAACCACTGACTAAATTCAAGAAAGCATTCATTTGTATTCCTTTATACGAAAAGAGTGGTGCCATTCACATACCCCTTATTAATTAATGCCCTTTGATCTTATCAATTCATTCGATTCGACGGACGGAAATTAAGAATGATGTATAAGAGGTAAAAAGGAGTGTGTGAATAGTACAATCCATACAAAAATTGTACGACATAGATAGTAGGGTAACCACCAAGATATGAACTATATATTTGCAATGGGTTAACAAAACAAAGTTATGTTACCGTAATGGGCCTAGTCAGAATGTGCGGATGCATCACAAATACATATTGTCCTCGCATATATGTGAGTCGAGCTACAAGTGAGAGAATAGGATCCATCACTGTGGTTTGGACCGCATGATTGAGCCAAATTATGCACACCACAATTCTCTGAGAAAAAAGAACAGAATCCAATGGTCGGGCTTCTTACTAGAACAAGGCCTAATATCAATGTTCACCTAAACTCAAATCGGAATTTTCACGCTCTTAAGTTTCTCAATCTATACGTTCTCTTGTTTTTGTCAATTAATTCTCTCTTTATTTATTCTATTTTAATGATAAAGCAACAAAAAAAAAAAAAAAAAATAAGAGAGTGAAAATCAACATAAGTTGCGGGCGTATAGTTTCATGTACACGCTCCATAAGTTTGAATATGAAATTGAGTATTTATGTCAAAAGTTATACTAAGAGCGTAGAAAATTACCATTCCTTTTGAAATCTCATACGAAGTTCATTTTAAAAAAATAAAAAATATAATTTTATCTCAACAAAATTTGAAATTTGAAGGAAATGCCGGTCAAGTGCCGAGTAATAATTGGGTAGAAAAAGATATATGTCAAATTAAGTGCAAGTAAAGAGCTTAAACTGATAACATTTTTAAGATCTAAACAGTTAGCTTCCTTAGCATTACTCTTAATATTTTAACACGATCACGACATCTCTCGGAGAATGCAGATACATCATATAGCTCCAACCTTCCACCTCTAACGTTAAGTTTAAAGATTTAACACGACAGAAATAGGAATCCTAAGCCACCATGGCATCCCCTGATGTTAAATCGCAATTTAACTATTTTAGGGAATATTTTGGAAAGCTAGTTGCCCGCTGAACTTCCACGTGCACCTCTGCCTAATTTTACACCCAACAATTGCTTGATGTAGCCGCTGAGTTTGCAGAATGCATGCATTCCTTCTTGTCTCCATTTTTCGGTACCTTTGTTTTGTTGTTTGATATAAAACTACTAATCACTATTCTAAACACATTTAAAACCCTAAACTATGACTATAAACTGCTCAAGTTCCATTTTTCTACTTCTAATCCTTCAATGTTTATACTGCTTCTTTCAATTAATTAAACATGCGTTCGTATTTAATTAGAAAAATAATTACCTGCAACGAATTTCATATATTCCGTTCTCCGTATCTCTCATCACGTGATAAAGTTAAAAATATAAGTTTACGCCCTAATCAAACCCTCCTTCAATGTTTATAATGCTTATCCTTAATTAATTAAACATATTTTCGACCTTAATTAAAAAAAGAATTATCTGCAACGAATTTCATATATCATTATTTGTATAACTCATCACGTGATAAAGTTAAAAGTATAAATTTTACGCTTCAATCAGACCTTCCATCTTAATCACCCTTGGGCTCGATTTCGAGTGTATGAGCAAGTTCCAAATGGGACACACCCCCCAAAATTAGTAGACAAACATGACTACTACAATTAGGTGTTTTTGAGTCATTCAATACATAACAAAACAGTTTTTAGTAATTCGATGAATTTTTTAATTTAGAAAATCGACAGACCAGGTATATATCCTTTTAAACTTGTAAACAACATATAAAGGTATTAATATATAAAAACAAAAATGAAAATAAAAGGACACACCAGTCACCAAATATGCATAAATACAAGTAAAGGAGCTGTAGGTCATATGGCAAAGCTATTTAACCGAGGTAGTGCGATTGTAACTACAGCTTAAACAGACAAAACAACCAATGGTCATCCTATATTATTTGTTATTAAATAATAAGCCAGAAAATTGTACTTTTTTCTTGTTACTACATCAGATATTGTACAATCTGGGTGCCCGATGTTACCAACAGGCTAATTTCCTAATTCCTTTGGTGAGGGTTCTGAGAATCTGTAAATTATGTCTGTTTATCGTACATTGTGTTTTAATTTTTTGTCAAGTACTGTTTGTATTTAATTTTAAATAAAAATATTTAAAATAATTTCTAACCGTACGATGTACAATAAACGAATGATTCATATAATCCCGGAATCCTCACAAAGAGAATCCGGTGAGGATCCAAATTCCCCTAGATAATCATGTTTAGTTGATAATTACAACAGGAAGATTGAGAACTGATTTTTTTTGGGGGTAAAATAGTATTGAATTGAATCAGTTGATGCATATTTTTTGGTGGGAGGGGAAAGAATGGAACCCATATAAATAATGGAAACTGATCAAAAGCTAATGGAACAAATTTCATAGTTCCAAAGTTAGAAAATTGTCTGACAGAAGCATAAAATAAAGAAAGAGAAATGCTAAGGAAATTTTTTAAAGTGAGATTCTTTATAGAATTTTTGTCACCTTATAGTTTAACGTCAATTCTTATACTAACATTATAAAATTTTTTGCTAAAAGTATGAGGTGTCAGATAGTTCATGAAGAGTTCAAATTTTGAGAAAGTCTCTTTAGCATTTCTCATAGAGAAAATGCAAATAGTAGATTCTAATGAAATAGTCTCTTCACATTTGAAGCGAGAATTGGGTTTTGATTCACAGACAAAAAATAAATTAGTTAGAACAAAAAGCTTTCAGGTCAAATTATCTAATTATGACATATACTTATTTTCAAGATGGGACTACTCTACAAGAGATGAGACCACACTTCCTATAAAGTTGTCCATAAGTTTCTTCTTACTCATTATTTCTAAGAATTTGAATGAAAAACTTCTGATACTGTTTACTTTAACGAAAAATTATATTTTTACACTAAAAGATAAATCTTGATACTATTCACTTTATCCTTTATTTTATCCTTATAATTAAAACTCAAAATTTTCAATTTTTTTTCATTAGTTTTCCTTTATTTCTATTGCAGACATATATAACACATACAAATGCAATTCTGGCAGGAAAACCGATGCAGGTTTTCACACAAACTTTTGGTGTAATTTATTTGTATAATGTTAATGTTACTAAGAAAATTGTATACCATAAAAGTAGAGAACAATCTCGTTTTTATTTGTCTCGGATCATTTACAAATAGAATATTAACTTGTTTTCCATCGGATGCGGTTTCACAATTCTAATACAAAATTGAGTTTAAAGTTGATCAATTTCTAGATACGATGCAATATACGATTTGATTATATTGTTGAAAATTAAGTTACTGAAGAAGCTTGGCCTAACACTTTGACCTGAATGATAAAACTTAATCTTGAGTTCACAAAATTAAGCTTAATTTTCCGGGAATATTATAGCCAGAACTGAGTACGGCAAAAGGGTTCAAGGCAGAAAAATGCATAGTAAATTAAATAGTAAAATGGGAGGCGCTCAGATCACTGTGGAAAAAGGAATTGTGTTATAGTATTATTGCACTATTTGCAGTGCAGAGAAAGTACACACACCGGTGGGCTGCCTTCCCACCATTGGACAAGGATCCTCTCTGGATCCTATTTATGAGAATTAGAGGATCAATCAATCATATTTGTTCATCATACATCGTGCAGTCATTTTTCGTTAGGTACTATTTATATTTAATTTAAAATTTAAAATTTAAAATAATTTATAACTGTACGATGTACGATAAACCGTCACCCATTCGCCGCAAGCCTCTGTCTATAGCTGGGGACCGGTGGCAACCTCTCCCCTCTCTTTCCTATCTCTTCCTCCCTTTCTTCCCTCTTCCCCTTCTCAGCCATCCTTCTCCCCTCACCATTCTTGGTTTTCCTCCCACCACCCCACTCCGACCCCTCATTCCCGACCTTCCACTTCCTCTTATCCCCTCGTGGCTCGGTCCGTCTCGTTGCGGTGCCTTGGTCCCCCTGCTTTTGAGTTGTTTAGCGGATCTTTCTCGGATGTAGTTTAGTTTCTGTCGCCTTGGTGCACCGCGATGACGCTGGTGTTTTGGCTAATTTGGTCTTCGCCTTTGTGCGTTGTTATTGTGAGTCTCGTCTGCTAACGATGACTTTGTTGTGGTCTCGCACTTTTGTGATGACTTTTTGTGGCCTCGCTATTCTGCGGTAACCGTTGTGTCTACCGGCATCTCTCTATTGCTACTATAGTTTATTATGACATATCTGTACTGGTAGTTTTGTACGTTTGGCGACCGTGTGATTGAGCTTGTGGGTGTCTAATAGGGGTTTAATGTTATTTGTCTGCTCTGTGTAAATTCATTTCAGATCAATTTATTGGTCACTGAAATTATGTACCCAATGACACTCGGTAATTGTTTGGTGTTGATTAATGAAAGGCTATGCTATCGTTTTTGGTCCAAAAAAAAAAAAAAAAAACTCTACTCCCCATCCTAAAAGAAGCCAGAGCAATTTACATGAAACAAGTTCTTTGTCATGTGGCATTCTAACTTAATAATATATTATCATGCGAAGAAAAATTTGTACATGCGAAGAAAAATTTGTACATAGCAATGCATTATTGGACAAGAAATGCTACGTGACGATAAACTTGTTTTATGTAAGTCCTTCTTCCATCCTACACCACACCACATGCACTCTCACCTCATCGAGAGCAACTATACAAAAGATAAGATATGTGTGTTAAAAAGTTAATAACTTAAAAAATAAGATATCTCACCACTTCTATAAAAATACGTGGTCAATCACTCGTATTCCGATCACAATGAAGAATTTTCTCAAGTACTAGGGTGCCGAAAATCTGGACTCTTTTTTCTCGGCGATGAAACTTACTTTGTCCATTCATTTAATGAACCAGGATCCTCTCCTGAGCAAAGGTTGAGGATCCTCATGACCAGGCCCATCGGGTCATTGAAATTTTATCCAACGGTTACAAACAGATGGTCCTTCTAAAAGTTATAATAATTATAACCGTTGGATAAAATTTCAACGGTCTGATGAGCCTGATCATGAAGATCCTCACCCTTTGCTCAAGAGAGGATCCTGGTTCTCATTTAATGACATGTGAACTCTACTATTCCTCAAGGCTCAGTCTTTATTGTTTTGAAAAATTATTTGATTTCCACATAAGCCCTCACTAGTCAACCAGCTTTAAACCAAAAAAGTTAAAATAAAATAAAAAATAAAAAATAAAGATTCCCATGTGGCCGTTCGCTCTCCCCATCTCTGGCTTCTTGCTTATCATGTTCAGATTCTTCAATTAGAGTCTATCGAATTGCAGAAGAAATTGCAGAACAC
The DNA here is from genome assembly GCA_024362995.1 of Heteromeles arbutifolia. Taxonomy (NCBI): domain Eukaryota; kingdom Viridiplantae; phylum Streptophyta; class Magnoliopsida; order Rosales; family Rosaceae; genus Heteromeles; species Heteromeles arbutifolia. Next base: position 8,199,860 of record JANCRC010000002.1, on the reverse strand, counting down.
CCATTCGAACCTACCCAAATCAATGTCCTGACCGAACCCACATGAACTTCCACGTGCACCTCCGCCTAATTTTACACCCAACAATTGCTTGATGTAGCCGCTGGGTTTGCAGAATGCATGCATTCCTTCTTGTCTCCATTTTTCGGTCCCTTTGTTTTGTTGTTTGATATAAAACTACTAATCACTATTCTAAACACATTTAAAACCCTAAACTATGACTATAAACTGCTCAAGTTCCATTTTTCTATTTCTAATCCTTCAATGTTTATACTGCTTCTTTCAATTAACTAAACATGCGTTCGTATTTAATTAGAAAAATAATTACCTGCAACGAATTTCATATATTCCGTTCTCTGTATCCCTCATCACGTGATAAAGTTAAAAATATAAGTTTTACGGCCTAATCAGACCCTCCTTCAATGTTTATAATGCTTATCCTTAATTAATTAAACATATTTTCGACCTTAATTAAAAAAAGAATTATCTGCAACAAATTTCATATATCATTATTTGTATAACTCATCACGTGATAAAGTTAAAAGTATAAATTTTACGCTCCAATTAGACCTTCCATCTTAATCACCATTGGGCTCGATTTCGAGCGTATGAGCAAGTTCCAAATGGGACACACCCCCCAAAATTAGTAGACAAACATGACTACTACAATTAGGTGTTTTTGAGTCATTCAATACATAACAAAACAGTTTTTAGTAATTCGATGAATTTTTTAATTTAGAAAATCGACAGACCAAGTATATATCCTTTTAAACTTGTAAACAACATATAAAGGTATTAATATATAAAAACAAAAATGAAAATAAAAGGACACACCAGTCACCAAATATGCATAAATACAAGTAAAGGAGCTGTAGGTCATATGGCAAAGCTATTTAACCGAGGTAGTGCGATTGTAACTACAGCTTAAACAGACAAAACAACCAATGGTCATCCTATATTATTTGTTATTAAATAATAAGCCAGAAAATTGTACTTTTTTCTTGTTACTACATTAGATATTGTACAATCTGGGTGCCCGATGTTACCAACAGGATCATTTCCTAATTCTTTTGATGAGGGTTCTGATAATCTGTAAATTATGTCTGTTCATCGTATATTGTATATTGTGCTTCAACTTTTTGTCAGGTACTGTTTGTATTTAATTTTAAATAAAAATATTTAAAATAATTTCTGACCGTAAGATGTACAATAAACGAATGATTCATAGAATCCCGGAATCCTCACAAAGAGAATCCGGCGAGGATCCAAATTCCCCTAGATAATCATGTTTAGTTGATAATTACAACAGGATGATTGAGAACTGATTTTTTTTGGGGGTAAAATAGTATTGAATTGAATCAGTTGATGCATATTTTTTGGTGGGAGGGGAAAGAATGGAACCCATATAAATAATGGAAACTGATCAAAAGCTAATGGAACAAATTTCATAGTTCCAAAGTTAGAAAATTGTCTGACAGAAGCATAAAATAAAGAAAGAGAAATGCTAAGGAAATTTTTTAAAGTGAGATTCTTTATAGAATTTTTGTCATCTTATATTTTAACGTCAATTCTTATACTAACATTATAAAATATTTTGCTAAAAATATGAGGTGTCAGATAGTTCATGAAGAGTTCGAATTTTGAGAAAGTCTCTTTAGCATTTCCCACAGAGAAAATGCAAATAGTAGATTCTAATCAAATAGTCTCTTCACATTTGAAGCAAGAATTGGGTTTTGATTCACGGACAAAAAATAAATTAGTTAGAACAAAAAGCTTTCAGGTCAAATTATCTAATTATGACATATACTTATTTTCAAGATGGGACTACTCTACAGGAGATGAGACCACACTTCCTATAAAATTGTCCATAAGTTTCTTGTTCCTCATTATTTCTAAGAATTTTAATGAAAAACTTCGGTTCATTTTAACGAAAAATTATATTTTTATACTAAAAGATAAATCTTGATATTATTCACTTTATCCTTTATTTTATCCTTATAATTAAAACTCAAAATTTTCAAATTTTTTTCATTAATTTTCCTTTATTTCTATTGCAGACATATATAACACATACAAATGCAATTCTGGCAGGAAAACCGATGCAGGTTTTCACACAAACTTTTGGTGTAATTTATTTAGTGTCATTTATTTGGATAATGTTAATGTTACTAAGAAAATTGTATACCATAAAAGTAGAGAACAATTTCGTTTTTATTTGTCCCGGATCATTTACAAATAGAATATTAACTTGTTTTCCATCGGATGCGGTTTCACAATTCTAATACAAAATTGAGTTTAAAGTTGATCAATTTCTAGATACGATGCAATATACGATTTGATTATATTGTTGAAAATTAAGTTACTGAAGAAGCTTGGCCTAACACTTTGCCCTGAATGATAAAAATTAATCTTGAGTTGACAAAATTAAGCTTAATTTTCCGGGAATATTATAGCCAGAACTGAGTACGGCAAAAGGGTTCAAGGCAGAAAAATGCATAGTAAATTAAATAGTAAAATGGGAGGCGCTCAGATCACTGTGGAAAAAGGAATTGTGTTATAGTATTATTGCACTATTTGCAGTGCAGAGAAAGTACACACACCGGTGGGCTGCCTTCCCACCATTGGACAAGGATCTTCTCCGGATCCTATTTATGAGAATTAGAGGATCAATCAATCGTATTTGTTCATCATACATCGTCCAGTTATTTTTCGTTCGATACTATTTATATTTAATTTAAAATTTAAAATTTAAAATAATTTATAATTGCACGATGTACGATAAACCGTCACCCCTTCGCTGCCAGCCTCTGTCTATGGCTGGGGGCCGGTAGCAACCTCTCCCCTCCTTTTCCTATCTCTTCCTCCCTTCCTTCCCTCTTCCCCTTCTCAGCCATCCTTTTCCCCTCACCATTCTTGGTTTTCCTCTCACCACCCCACTCCGACCCCTCATTCCCGACCTTCCACTTCCTCTTATCCCCTCGTGGCTCGGTCCGTCTCGTTGCGGTGCCTTGGTCACCCTGCTTTTGAGTTGTTTAGCGGATCTTTCTCGAATGTAGTTTAGTTTTTGTCGCCTTGGTGCACCACGATGACGCCGGTGTTTTGGCTAATTTGGTCTTCGCCTTTGTGCATTGTTATTGTGAGTTTCGTCTGCTAACGATGACTTTGTTGTGGTCTCGCACTTTTGTGATGACTTTTTGTGGCCTTGCTATTCGGCGGTAACCGTTGTGTCTACCGGCATCTCTCTGTTGCTACTATAGTTTATTATGACATATATGTACTGGTAGTTTTGTACGTTTGGCGACCGTGTGATTGAGCTTGTGGGTGTCTAATAGGGGTTTAATGTTATTTGTCTGCTTTGTGCAAATTCATTTCAGATCAATTTATTGGTCCCTGAAATTATGTACCCAATGACACTCGGTAATTGTTTGGTGTTGATTAATGAAAGGCTATGCTATCGTTTTTGGTCCAAAAAAAAAAAAAAAAAACTCTACTCCCCATCCTAAAAGAAGCCAGAGCAATTTACATGAAACAAGTTCTTTGTCATGTGGCATTCTAACTTAATAATATATTATCATGCGAAGAAAAATTTGTACATAGCAATGCATTATTGGACAAGAAATGCTACGTGACGATAAACTTGTTTTATGTAAGTCCTTCTTCCATCCTACACCACACCACATTCACTCTCACCTCATCGAGAGCAACTTTCATAAAATAATTCACCGCTACACGGTGTTTTAATTTAATAATGTAATTTTTAGTAAAATAAAACTTATGTTGATTTGATAATGTAATTTTTTGAAAAATAAAACTTAGACATGATGTTTTTTTTTTGTCAAACGGTACATTTTGTTAGACTAGATATTAAATTAGCTAACGACGGAGTTCGAATCTACACCGTTATGCAAGAACTCAACACTTTTTTATCACTAAAGTAAATAGCCACTTATGATATTTTATTATTAGATTAAAGTTCGACGATGAACTTATTTTTATAAGTCATTCTTCTCACACCTCATCACCCAATCCATTAGACTCTCTCTCTCTCTCTCTCAAATAAAAACACATACACTCTCTCTTGTCTAAAAACGACAATAATTCTGAACCTCCACCTGCTATAAAATAGCACTTAGTTAAGTTAGGGTTTTTGAAAACCAACTTGGTAACAAAAAAAAAAAAACAAAACCAAAGGCGCACAAGATTAAGGCCTCGTTTAAAAGAGGCCTAATTGGCTAGCTAGCTATTGCTACAATAGTAGCTAAACTTAAAGGCCTTCTCATTCTCTTTCTTACCATCTCGTTCCCACTTCTTTAAAAACAAATTAACACCATTCGTTCATATTCTTTGGAGAGAAACAAAGCAAGATAGAGAGAGAGAAAGAGGGGAGGGAGGGAGAGAGGGAGAGTTAAAGGATGGTGAGAGATGCGTATGGTGGCCATGGTGGTGGAAACACTATTAAGCCTGCATGGCTTGAGCGTTTAATGGCCGAGACATTCTTTGGCGGGTGCGAGGTCCACGACAGCCGCCGGAAGAATGAGAAGAACGTCTTCTGTCTGCACTGCTGCCTTAGTATTTGCCCCCACTGCCTCCCTTCTCACCGCCTCCACCCACTCCTGCAGGTACTCCGATACTACTTTTCTCACTCATCAAGTTATGTCACCAAATTTCACCGTTCATCTACCCTTTTGCATTTTTACAAGTTTTCCATTTGGCTTCTACTTCTAGCTAGCTAGCTAGTTGTAACTTTTTTCTTTATGAACTTGATCACTTGGTGTGTATTGGAAATTATTGTGGAATTTTACTGTAGAATTATCTGTCTACTACTTCATAATTTCCTTTTTCTTTGCTTTCCAGTGAATTCAGGTAGTGCAGTAGCTATACATATGTGCTTTGCCTGAATTGTTTCTACCTCTCTATATAAATTGGTTCTTCGAACAATTAACAAATTCTTTCAGAGAGAGAGAGCTCACTGATTGTGAATTTTACCCTTGATCTTTCTTTAGGTCTTTCTATCATTTCATTTCTTAATCTCTTAATCTCTAAGAGTTGAAAGTATTTTGTGATTGTTTTTGAAAACTTGTCTCAAAATCTCTTGCTGAAATTTTGTAATTTATACTTTTAGATTTTCTAATATATGCTCCAAGGTATCTTATACATCAGAGTTAACGAAACAATTGTACATCTTCCCAAACTTTTACTCAATTTTTTCAACAAAGGGGAACTTTTACTCTCTTGAGTGTGGCCAAACAAACAAATTAAAAAGGAAATTCATGATGAAGTTAATTGTTGTTGAATTTTTGAATCCGTCAAAATTGTTTTATTCAATAGAACTACTCTTCTAGTTCAGGTCATCTTTCCATGCAATTGCAATTGAATGTAATTTTTTTTTATAAAAATATAAATATGGTATTCCAAAAAGGTTTCATGATGCTTCTTTGATTCCCACTTTTTTTCATTTGGTTTGTATCCTACAAATGGAAGATTTTGTGTCTATCCATTTCCACCCTACAAGGGTCCTCAGCTGTCGCCTTCAATAACAGCGAAACTTTGACCATATGATAATTTTTTCCAAATTTTCATTTTCTAGTGTTTATATTCTCTAAAGATCCCACTCCTTTTAATTCAATTCAATTCAGCTCTCAGTTCATTTATTTTTCCTTCATGATTGGTTGCCTAGCTACTCATTTCACCTAAATTTCCAACTGGTTAATTTATTATTGCCTGATGAGGTAAATAATTGGCTCTCGAACTTTTTGAAGTTGAAAATTGTACTTGGACTACGCAAATTTACTGAATTACTTTCAGTCACATGTTGCAGAAAATTTACCTCAGCGTTGTTAACTGTATGGTAAATCACCATTTGTGGCTGTAAACAAGTCCAATTAACATTGTTTTGGCTTCATGTGACAGATTAGACGATATGTATACCATGATGTGGTTCGATTGGGTGATCTTGAAAAGCTGATTGACTGTTCCTATATCCAGGTATGACTACAAAATAAACCAAGAATCTGGTAGCAGAATGGTATAGTAATATTCATATGCACTAGTAAGCAGAAGGTTTTAAAGTTTAGTTCAGTTGCATGATAAGTTCAATACTTAATAATTATGGTAGCCTCATTTTGTGGTTTAACTCAAATCTCCCGTCTTGAGTTTGGTATGCAAAAAAGAATTCATAGTAAGTAATTTTTCATGTCCTTTCCTAGGAGATTGAGAAATACATTTTTCCCATTATAATGTTGGGTAAAGTTGATTTTTCACGTCCCAAATGCAGTGAATATCGTTATATCAAACCAAAAAAAAAGAAAAAACGAAAACGTGAAAGAGTAAAACAGAAAATTACTTTTTATTTTTTCAATTGTGTTAACAAGTTTGTTCCTTATTTGGCAGCCCTATACAATTAACGGTGCCAAAGTGATATTCTTGAATCAGAGGCCGCATACACAGTCCAGGACTTGCAAGCAGGGCTCTGCCAATATCTGCCTCACTTGTGACAGGATTCTCCAAGAGCCATTCCAGTTTTGTTCTCTCTCGTGCAAGGTCCATTCATCACCATCTTCATCTCTCTCTCTCTCCAATTGCCTATTTGAGGGCTTTTGCATATTTTCTGACACACACTGGTTCTAAGCCATCGCCAATGTTCTTACTTAATTTGCTATATATCTTGGAAGCATCTCTGCTGCTTTATGCATGGCTTCAAGATAAGTAATAAAAACGAAAAATCCCATTTGCACATACACTTTTTTCAGTTTACTGCTTTTTTTTATTTTGTCTCCACCTCAACTATGGTATTGATATTTTGTTTTCTTTGATCCAATAGTATTTAGAGGCATCAAGGGTTTTTCTCAATTTTAGGGTTACGTTACAGGCAGATACCATCTCTCTCTTAATCTAGTGGTGTATCTTGTAACAAATATATATGTTACAGGTTGATCATCTGGTGTACCAAGGGCAAGATTTATCTGGTATACTCTACCGATTTGATGCATCCGACTTCACGATCTCTCAGTTCGAAGGATTACGCATGGACGGCTCAGAGATGACCGAGGATGATGGCCACATAATGCCTAGCTCCACCATAGAAGACCCTCTGCAATACAGGGCTTCGTCATGCACCAATGAAGCCACCAGCGATTCAATAATGTCGCTAGAACCGGGGGTTATCAAGAAGAAGAAGAAGAAAAGCAGCGGATTCCTCCCGGGGATTGTCCTCTCCCTTAGCAGCAGGAGAAAGGGTGCTCCTCAGAGAGCTCCTCTTTCTTAGAATGAGACTTTGGGAAATAAATAAATAAATAAATCGTAGGGTTAATTAAAATTATTGGCATCATATGAATGTTAGGTACTACTACTAAGGTTGGTCGGGCCATGAACGGTTAATATTTATATTAATTTGTGTCTGTATTTGCATGGGGCATTTCCATTACTGACTTTAGGTGGCTGCAGAGAGACTGAACCATTGAAGGGTTTAGCCTCTCATGCATCATCTCCACCAATTTTGTATCTAAGAAGGTAATGGCGGTTTGCGAGTGTATACTATATATTTGTTTTTTTTTTAAATAATTTTTTTTTAAATAAAATTATGTAGACTATTTTGATTTATTTTTATAAACCTTTTAATCTAAAAATATTTAAATAAATATTGAAAAATCATTAAATCGACCTTATGAAACTCATGAAACAATATGAAAGAATATGAAACACAATTAAATAGTTTTTTTAATTGCTTTAACCGTTGGATTTAATTTTGGGCCATTAAATTTTTTTTTACTGTTAGATTTTATCATATTTGATTTCAACCATTGAATTTAATGTATGTAAAACCCAAATTTTAGGTTTTTACTCAAAACTTATTTTAACCTCAACCATTGGAGAATGATTGAGTTAGTTTAAAAACCTAAATTTTGGTGGTCCAACCTTTTAACCCTAGCCGAACTTCTGGGTTAAGTTTGCCCAAATTTTAGGTTTTAACCCAAAACTTATTTTGGTCCCCACCATTGAAGTAAGATTGGGTTAGTTTAAAACCTAAGTTTTAGTTTTTAACCCAAGGATTAGAGATGGTCTAACAGTACTGAATTTCACACTGTTAAAAAAAAGGCCAAAGAAGAAAATGTGATTGTAATAATTATTTTTTTTGCAATAAATTAGCTTCTTTTTGTACAAGCAATATTATGTGGAGAAAATCGAGCTTAAAACCTCTGAAATGTAGGCCTATTTGACTGCAGAATTATACAGAGATTGAGAAAAAGGGTGTGGCAAGCATAGAGAGAATTAGGTGAATTTTGAGGTGAGAAAGTGTATTTATTTATAGTAGCAGGGAAGGTAAATTTCTTACTCCAATAAGGTTACAACTCTAATAAGATAATATCTAAAGATAAAACATGGTAGAATCCCATAACAATTTCTTACGATTTACACAATCACATTCCTAAACTATTAGGACTGCAACATGAAATTACTAATAAATTCTCTAAATTATTTGAGCTACACAACCTCATCTGTCACATCCCAGTCTGGCTCTGCCGTAGCACGATATTGTCCGCTTTGGGCTTACCATTCCCTCACGGTTTTGTTTCTGGGAATTCACGAGCAACTTCCCAGTAGGTCACCCATCCTAGGAATACTCCCGCCCGAACTCGCTTAACTTCGGAGTTTCGATGGAATCGGAAGCCAGTGAGTTCCCAAAAAGCCTCGTGCTAAAATGAGGTAAGCATGTATATATAAGGCACATCACCCCCTCTCTGTTGGTCGATGTAGGATCTCACAATCCACCCCACTTAAGGGGAACCCATCGTCCTCGCCGGCACCTCTGCACCGAACGGCGGAATGGCTCTGATACCAAATTACCACAACCCAGGGTCAACTCCGCCGTAACACGATTTTGTCTTTGGGCTTACCATTCCCTCATGGATTTGTTTCTGGGAACTCAGACGAGAACTTCCCAGTGGGTCACCCATCTTAGGAATGCTCTCGCCCGAACTCACTTAACTTCGGAGTTCTAATAGAATTCGAAGCCAGTGAGTTCTCAAAAGGCCTCGTGCTAAAGGGAGGTGGGCATGTACATATAAGACACATCACCGCCTCTCCGTTGGTCGATATGGATCTCACAATCCACCCCACTTAAGGGGAACCCGGCGTCCTCACCGAAAATAAAACCGTGACGGAATGATAAGCTCAGAGCGGACAATATCATGATACGGCAGAGTCGAGCTGGGATGTGACAATTTGGTATCAGAGCCACTCTGCCGTTCGATGCGAATGTGTCGGCGAGGACACTGGGTTCCCCTTAAGTGGAGTGGATTGTAAGATCCCATATTGACCAACAGAAAGGGGGTGATGTGCCTTATATGTACATGATCCCCTTCCTATAGCACGAGGCCTTTTGGGAACTCACTGGCTCCGAATCCCATAAGAACTCCGAAGATAAGTGAGTTCGGGCGAGAGCAATCCTAGGATGGGTGACCTATTGGGAAGTTCTCTTGCCGAAACCTGAAAATAAAACCGTGAGGGAATGGTAAGCCTAGAGCGGACAATATCGTGCTACGGCGGAGTCGAGCTGGGATGTGACAAAAATGCCTTTGCCGCGGAAGAAGGAATCGTAGGCATGAAGAACGGGCCAAACAAATACAAGAATAGATGGATGTTAGGAATATGCAAAGGAACACTTCGGATTACACTCCAATGAGTAAGGCCTATTTTGATAGGAAAAAGAGGGAAATTATGACCTGGCGGCAGTTGTTTACCTCTGACTATACTCCTACAATGGTGGATGATGAAGATGATGTTGATTATGAACTTTAAATTTAAGTTGTTGTAGTTTTTAAATTTTAGTTGTAGTTTTTAAATATAAGTTGTAGTTTTTAAATTTAAGTTGTTGTAGTTCTTAAATTTTAGTTGTAGTTTTTAAATATGGAGACTTTGGATGCGGTCCTTAGCTGTGAATATTCTTTGACTGAAACCTTGTTGGTTTTCAATTTTTGATTCAAGTCCTTGAAATTAATGTGATAATTTATTTCTATGTACGTTACTATATTTTTTAAATTAAAAATTGAAATTTATAGTTGTTTATATTAATGAGATTTTAAATGAAAAACCATAATTTGTGGGATTAAAAATATTAAAATATAAATATACTATTATGTGTGTGTGTGTGTGTGTAAACATAGGTACATTTATCAAAATTAACCAAAAAATTATTGTTTCAAAACATGGGTATATTCTTCAAAATCACAAAAAAGAAAAGAAAAAGATATTAGGCTTAATAAAATTAGTAAATTTCTTCGATTAAACTTAAAATGGATACATTCTCAAATCAAAGAAAAAAGAATGTACCCATATAAGTTTAAAAATGGATTAGAAAAAAAGATTGAATAGATTTTATATAAAAAAAATGGTACATTTTACATATAACAAATTGGTATATTTAAGAATGAGTACATTTTAAGATTAAAATTTTGAAAAAAAAATACATGAATGGTACATATAATTAGCATGGGTACATTTAACAAAATTAAAAATGGGTACATATAAATAAAAAAATATGGGTACAAATACAAATAAAACTTTATAAAATATGGGCACAAAAAGAAATTAATATATGGGTACAAATTAAAACTGAAAAGAAAATTGGTACAAATTAAAAAAGGGTTGCAAATTAAAAATGGGTACAAACTAAAAATAAAAATATATAATAAAAAATTTAGCCATAAATATAAATATACTAATTGTAATATTTTTAACATTAAATGAATATATTTAGAAATAAAAATATTTTATTATTGAAATAATTAATTATGTTATTAATATCAAGGACCTTAATAAAAAATTGAAAATGAATAAGATTTGAATCAATGCAGTAGCAAAAGGAAGGATGAGAACCTAATTTCTCCTTTTAAATATAATTGTAGTTTTTAAATTTAAGTTGTTATAGTTTTTAAATTTAAATAATAAATTATGTTTGGCCCTCGGTTGGAGACAGTTTTTTGTCACAATGCTATGTTTGGCCTTATGACCCTTTGGCCCTCGGTTGGATTGGAGATGGTAATAAATATGGCCCTGCGCTGTTCATTAAAATATTAATTTCTTGGAGGGTCAGATGGTTAAAACGAGCTGGCTCCCCTTTGGTTGGAGATGACCTTATTATATCCAATGGACAGGGGGTGGGTTTCCAGTCTTGAGAAATGATGTAAAGTTGCAAACTATCGAACATGTGATGATATTTGTGATTATGGTCAAATCGGTGTCCTTGTTGATTTAAAAAACCAACCCACAGAGTGAAGTACTTATAGGTTGGGATAGGTTTTTATATGTATTCGAAACACGAATTAGTACATTATGTGTTATAATATAAGTGAATAAAAGAAACATTTTTTAGTTTACTTATATAATGAATGGTAGTAGTGTACCGGCTTATGAAAAATCTCTCTTTCGTTGGGAAGCAGGAAAATTCACGGGAAGAGGTAGGATCCAAATTGGGTAAGTTTCTCATTTTCAAGAATTGTTATAGGCCAATAGCTCTTTTCGGTTTTGGCAATGTGGTTTGACTCGACACAGATACTATATATCATTACGACTTGTGACACTTCATCTACGTCTTCTGTGAGTCCTTGTGGTATCTTTAGCATAAACCGGATGCGAAGGCACAAAATAGCTCATTTCTCCATCGGACGGGGTTCCACAGGCTCCCACGACGCTAATCCTACAAATTCCTCTTTTTCGTGTTCTCATTGGATACAACATCCATTTATTGATGAATTTTGGGATCCATGCGCCTGAACAACTTGGAGTCATTAAAGCGCATCGACTTTATATGCATTAGTAGCTTATAGTCATTTATGCACGTGCGTTACAGTATATTCAAGTTAGGGTCCGAATATTTGAGTTTACAACTTAGTTCATGTTTTTTCTTTTATTAATAGACTACTCAATGCAAACTTGTAAGCTCAAACTTCTTCCCCTAAGTAAAACTAACGTCAACTAGTTGTGATATATATCATATGTGCATTATTCTCATCTCTTTTCGTACCTCTATCATTTCTCTGAGAGCATCTTGAATGGTGCTCTAAATTTTGTCCCTACCGTCGTTTGTCCTTATGTATAGGGTGTAGAAGGTTTCCAATGAGGTTGAGTTGAAGTCCCTCTAGTAGGAGGACTTGCCGGAGATCTTAAAAAAATCCACAAATGTGAAAACCATATAGGGACTCAAATAGTAGGCTCAAAGGTTGATTTTGAGTGGTGGTGGAGATACTCTACGGAACCCGTATGTTTCAGAAGGTGAATAAGATAGGATAAGACTTATGATTTGACATCGAAGAAGCATCTTGCGATCTTCTCTCTTCAGGTTCTCGTAAAGTACTGAGTAAGGCTAGCTATTAGTTAGTGTACAACTACAACGGTACTAGCTACCCTATAAATTAGGGTAGGCAAGATCTTAAACGACAGAAAGGATCTTGGGTTTTAAGGGGTATGGGGGATTAACAAGAGGCCGCATTTTGTTTGGGATCGTTGAGGAGGACGGACTTGGACACAAGTAGTCTACAATCATGTACTAGTGTGACCTGGTTTTGCAGCACAAGATAACAGTGATAAACCCGAGGCTTTGCTGAGCTTCCCACCATACCACATGCTGCACTACAATTGAGCCTTTCGAATCTTTTAGTTTTTGCAACAAAGTTCTGTCAGCCTTTCTATTACCTTCTTCTTTCTTAATTACCTTCTTTTTCACTGACAAAAAATTTTCATGTAATTATTTACCAAGAAAACCTTTCATGTAATTTGTTATAGAAAAATGATTTTTGCGCACTCATTATTTATTTTGCACATTGTTGTTTATTTTTTATATGTTGATTGAGCAAATAAAAGAATAATAAATAAATAATAATGAGTGTAAAAATCATTTTTTCTTGTTGCATCATCAGTTGTTTATCCAAAAAGATAATGATGTAATAAGAGAAATGAAGGCAAACATATAAAAGAGATAAATAAAGGGGTATACAATAAAGGATATGTGACACACCCCGACCCGAAAGAGGGACGTGCTGGCCGTCACGTGAGAGTGACGTAACCATGTACACAGTACGGAAGCAACAGAAGATAGAATTTACGGGTCAATTAAAACTGAAACAGTAGCAATACTAGTGTAAAAGAAGTGCGAATTCCATTAATACAGAACATAAAAGTCTACGTGCAGTCAAACATAAGTGCTAAATAAAGATAGCACCCGAAGGTGGTCCTACATAGGTGAGTTCTGTCAAAACGTCCGATGAGCTCCTCGTGTGCCACCAACTCTCACTCACTTAATACCTGGAGGGGCGAAAAACAAAAAACTAAATGGGTCAGAAATGAATGTTTTCAAAACCTTCTTTTCTCAAATATTATAACCCCTCGCCATAAAACCTGTATAATTTCCTAGAATTAAAGTATATACTCATATATATATTTCTCAAAACCCGCTGGAAAATATGTATGTATGAAAGTATGTATATGCCATGCCAAAGTATCATAACTGAATGCCAAAGCATATCTCTGTGAATGTGATTGAATATTAAATAATCATCTCAGCCCTCGGCTGTATATAGCTCATAACAATCATCATATCATATAGCTCATACTCATCTCAATCATATCATCATATATATACCCTGCACACACATTAATACCACATCTAGTGGTCTGCACAACATCACTGATAATAAACTAATATGCTCTAGTGGTACGATCACGTAAAGACTGAGCGATAAATCGCGGGTCACCTACGAGTCGAACCCACCTATAGTGGCCTATTCGACAGGACTGAGCACCTAACTTGGATCCAAGGTGAGCATACGGTGCGGGAGGTGAACAACACGTGAAGGATTGAGCCCCTCTATGGGCGTGAGCACTAATATCAGTGTGCAGGTTTATAAGCTCTAATCATATCACATCACATCACATCACATCATTCGTTCTCAACAACTAGTAAGTAAATTTACCTGGCACTTACCTGTGCGTTCTCAGCACCAACATCAATATAAGCAATCAATAACGCATAATATACAAATAGATACTTTGCATGGCATTTCATATCATATTTCATTTAAACTGATTTTCTGGGAAAAACTCATTTATATAGGTATATACGGAAAACAAATGCCCACTCACTAGTAAGTAGACGGGTCGTAACCTCCGTGCCTAGCCTGGCTACGCTCGTCCTCCAGATAGGTCTCGCCTATAAGTGAAGTAACTGAAATAACGTTAATTAACGTACATAATCGGAACCTTAGAAATAACTTCTCATACATTGCTCAATTTGGGTATATGAATATACCACTGTGATCTACACAATCTCAGGATCATCCCCATATTTTTAGAAAATTTTTCCGACCACCCACGCGCCGGCGAACGCACGGACCTACGCTCCCCCACATGATAGACTTACTGACGACATCAGTTAACGCCGTCAGAATATTTTGGGGAATATTCGGTCAACTTCTAACTATTACCGTTAAATCTAACTAACGGCGTTGGAATATTCTGTCTTCGTCTACCTCTGGACTTCGGCGACCGTCGCCGTCACCGGAAAACTGGGAAAATTTCTAACCGTCTAATCTCACTCATTTTTCAACCATTTTCTTCGAAATTTGTACCAAACGAAAGCTTAGTGTGAGGAGAATAACGTTATACCTATTTGAAGCTTCAAATCTCACGAAATCACGTCGGAGCAAGCTCGAAAATCTGGCGACCTCTGCAACTCCTCTTATCTGGGCTTTCCGACTTCCAATTTTTACCAACGGTGCACTCCGAGCATCGAGAGAAGGTCCTTAAGCTTGCTATGGTCCTGAAAATTGAAGAAACTCACGGGTTTAAAAGTTGGTGAACAGTGCCACCCTCAGAGGTTCGATTTCCATGGTTTCCTTACGTTCCAGCTTAACCAAAACCCTTAGGAGGGAGAGAGAATACCTTTAGGAGCCTTGAAATGGTTTGAAACCTCGACGATCACCTCGGTGGTACTGTACCTCGACGGACCTCTCGGTGCTAGGGTTTTCTATGGTTTCACGACCAAAAACACCATGGTTGTGCTCGTGGACCCTCAAGGATCCCAAATATGGCCTCTGCAACTTCGATCTGGGAGAAATGGGCTTGTTTGTACACTTGCAGAGAGAGAGAGGGAGAGAAACCGAGAGAGAAGTCTGAGAGAGAGAGAGAGAGTGAGAGAAGAGAGAGAAGGGCTGTGTGTGTATGTGTGGTCCAAACACCACCAAATATCCAAAGTAATTACACACACATACCTTAATTAAATGCCTAGGGGCATTTTCGTCATTTCACATTTACTGTACGACAATTCCAGGACGGGCTGTTACAGTATGTCAGTTTGTCCTCAATTTTCTAGTTTTTGAATCCTGGTATTACCATGTCGTAGTAGGCATTATCTTTCTATATACGTTATAGGAGTCTTTTTGGTTCTGTTCAATTTGTGAGAGGACAGTTCTATGGACACAACAAACCTTAATGCATAAAGTAATTTAAGTTAACACATTTTGGTATGATTTCAGCTAATTAAATTTCTAAATTCAGTCTAATAGACCCAGATATACTGGATAAGTGTTAAACTTAAGATAATACTTGGATCTCTTTATGGAAGAATGCACACATATTGCCAATTGCGGATAACATATCTTCATTGTCTAAATTTTTATAATCAAAATTGTTCAATTTATTAATTTTCATTTGGGAGGAGGATTGTCTGCCCTTCCAGTTCCGGTGCCCTCCTGTTTTGTGTGGTCACGGTTAAGCCACGTCAACATTTTATATTATTTTTTTATAGAGATAATAAGACAAAAATGAATAGTAATATAAAATGTTGATGTGGTTTAACCGTGATCACACAAACAGAAGGGCATGAAAGGGTACCGAAATTGAGAAGGCAGACAATCCTCCTCCTTTCATTTGTGGCATGTAGTATGGAGTGACCAAGAGTTACGTGTGAACACACACAAGAAGAAGAATCCAGTTTTCCAGTCAAGTATAACCACAAAAGCACCTACTAGGGTATGGCTTTCAGGATGTAGGATCAGAATCGCATTATTGACAGGTGGAGTCAGGTGAAATCACATGGCTATGTCCCATTCTATTTTCGGTTTTCATTGTAGGAACCTACCAACCTAGGCAGAGCCAGGGTACCTTACTTGGCATCGTTGGGGTTGTTACAGGTGGCAAGTCTGCCATGCAGAAATATTATTTTGACTCTCCAATATTTCTCTTACAAGGATGCAAACCACGTGTATGATAAAGTATCACAATTAGGGTTTTTATTTGTAAAGTTTTGTACAAAGTATGTAAATATTGAGGTAGACGCGAGTTTTTCTGTCCATTGAATTGCCCTTGATTTGCAAATTGCTAGTAGGGCTTCTCAGTTGAACTTCCTGTGAGAATCCTCAGATATCGTTTTGTAAGTTGAGTTTTCAAGTTGTGTTAAATAAGGGTAAATGTTGGGAGCAAAAGAACTGTGGAAGTGTTCATCAAGAATGCTCCAATATGTAGGTGTAAGAACTGATCTTTGTAAAGTCCGCAGAAGATATGAATTACCCTAAACCCTAAAACTTTTCTCTACACCAGGCGCACAATTTTATCAAATAAATATGAATTACAAAAGAATGCAGAAGATATCTTCCTGTTAATAATGTTTCTATGTCATACGTTCTTATTGTCTTGCTAAAGGGTTTTATTTGTTTATTCTGTTTCATCAGAAGGTGGAAGTTGTTCAAATAATTGCAATAAAAAAAGAAGAAAAGAAATACTGCCCATCGTCTTGAGTTGTGGACTACCATGCAGGATGCAGTGTAGAAAGCTTGTGTTATGGGCTTGGATGAGCATTC
Organism: Heteromeles arbutifolia; assembly: GCA_024362995.1. Classification (NCBI taxonomy): domain Eukaryota; kingdom Viridiplantae; phylum Streptophyta; class Magnoliopsida; order Rosales; family Rosaceae; genus Heteromeles; species Heteromeles arbutifolia. Next base: position 8,183,013 of record JANCRC010000002.1, on the reverse strand, counting down.
CAATGTGAACGTGTGTTGCATATCTAAGTTTTCGAGAGAGAGAGAGATGGAAAGAAGGGGGATTGTGTGATTTCCAAGGAGGAAGAAGCTCGAGGTAATCTGAAAATCATTATTGAGGTTGTTGGATTAGAGTAGTGTTTGGATTAGTTTTTAATAGATTTCATTCAAATTAACGTTAATTTTTATGATGTGCACACCACGTGACTCATTTATGGACAAAAGCATCACTTCGTTAGACAATCAAACACAAAAGCTATAGAATCACACATATTTGCATAGGTTTATATTTTAGAAATCTAAGATTTTCAATTATATGGAATGAAGCAACCGAACTATTCTCACATGTTGTGCACATGCTTCCATTTAACAGAAATTTGGATGGAATGAAAGAAAAAATAACAACAGGGGCAAATCGGCAAAAAAAAAATTAGTTTAAGTTTTTAATTTTTCAATTAAAAAGTTCAGAAAAAAAATCGAAAATTAAATGATAATTCATGGGGCAAATGAGCCGTTTGTTTGTTTCAATATGCGGGCTAAATTCATGCATAATGATAAGTTGATTAAGAACAAAGAGATTTCTAAATTAATATGCGTGCTAATCTCGTGGGTTACCTTAGAGATGGCTTTTGTTTGTTTCAATCGATCAGTTCTCAGAACCACTGTTGAGCTCTCAGCTTTTCTGCAGAAGAAAAATCAAAATTGAAAATTTTAAAGCATTTTCATTATCATACAGAAATGCTTCTTCATGGGGCACACCCATGAAGTGACTAACCATGCGTTGACTAAAATCCCCATTCAAACTCCATCATCATTGTGTTTGTCACAAGCTACCAATGGAAAATGACCTAATTGGTGCATTTGTTGGATTGCATGCTACACTTTCCAATTTCATTTACCAATTCTTTTTCCCTCTCGACGTTTGTATCATGCAAAAGGTTGAAATGCTAAGGGTTTCTTGTGCTAGTTTCACACGCATCCTTTCATTATTTGTACGTTTACCCTAATTATCTAGGGGAAGTTGAATGGTAAGCAGTAGATTTGTGAAGGGAAATTTAGATTAGAGTCAATAACTTATTAACAATAGAGTTAAATAAAATGCATGGCCCGGGTTGTGGGGAAAACTCACAAGCTCAACAACATGTTTGCGGACGAGTTCGAGTTTACAATGATAGGTTTACAAAGACGTGAGGTCATCTGACCCCGTCGATCCCTGCAGAATCTGAGGAGTGGTTGGGACTCATGTAGGACTTTGGGAAACAGATGCATATGATCAATACGAGAGAGAGAGAGAGAGAGAGAGAGAGAGAGTTCAGAGGTTAGTTTAAATACAATATTTATTTTTTGGTCGAATTAAACAATATTTCTTTAAACACATCGATCACACATCGAACACACACTTGTCAGCCTTACAACTTGCACCTGGCTCTCTTCTCTCTCTCTCTCTCTGTCTATCTTTCGGCGGCTTATTACGTCCCTTCCATCTGACCTGGGTGAGTTTGTAACCCAAAGCCACCACGCTGTTTCTGAATCCTGATGTGAAAATTCATATTCGATTTAACGCGCTCTACAGATGGTAGAGTGTATCCATACATTATAGGTCTGATGTTAATTGCGAGATAGCATTGATAGGGATGGGCCAATTGGCAGCTCACTCACATGCAGGAGGCAAGGCAGAGATAAGAGCAAGTCCACGCGTTTTATGAGAGTAAGAGAAATGCAAGGGTAATGGTAATGAAATTGTCCTTATTATTCATTTTAAATATTAATTTTCTTTGTGAAAGTTCACTTATTTGGTAAGAGGAAGGACAAAGATAAGAGCGATTACTATTTACAAATATGTTTTGGAAATTGTTATTAGTATTTCAAAAATCTCATTATACACTTTTTATAAATATATTTTACTTTTTAATTATAGAAAATTTAGAATGCCAAATGAGATTTTTGAAATACTAATAACAATTTCCTATATTTTTTATTTATTAATATTTTCTTGACCTTATCCTCACGTGTCATTATCACCTTAAATTTTCAATGAGATTTTTAAACAATTTTGGTGCATCATGTGTCATTATCCATTAGTAATATATGCTCAGATTTTTGTTAAGATTTTCGACTATTCATGTAATGTCATGTGTTATTATTCTTCAGTAGTATCTGCTCATACTTTTGTTTAATTAAGTTGTGAACTTTGCAAGATTTTTAAGAGTGAACATTATAAGTTTTTTTTGGACTTTTTTAATATTTTATTTATTTTTAATCGTTGGATTGATTTGGCCATCGAATTTTTAAATTTTTTGAAATTAAATGCGCCACAAAACACCACGTGCCACAACAGCTTTCATTTCCAATTTTTTCCGTTGGAATCCTAGTTCCTCGTCAATAAACCGTTGGAAATCCAACGACTGTGGCGCGCCCAAATTAGAGTCATTCGGCTCACTTTGGTGCACGTGGATGGGGCTGGCCTTCTGCTGCTTGACGTCAGGCCCGACAATTGTTGGAAGGGCATTCCAACAGGCTTCCGCAGACCACCAATTGCCTGCCCAGTTTTGCACCGGTTGGACCATTATTTTTTTGGGTCAAGGGCAATTTAATGCAATTGCCTGCGGATTGGGCCACCGCTCGACTTTCTCTAACACTTTCTCACGGATTGGAGAGGAAAAGCACTTTTCATTCTATGCCAGTAGTTTCCCTTTTTTAAGTTGACGTTTATGATAACAAGTAATATTTTTGTATAATTAATCGTGTATTTTCCGAATATACATGAATAATTTAATTTTTTAATGGAACGAATGTAATGAATTAAATTATTTGTATGGTAAAATAATATCAGAGATTATAAATAATACATGTTTTTTTTTTTTATGGTTATGCAGAAATGTAAAGCAAGCATGAGATAAAGATTTATCTTGGATCATGCATATTGAATGGGGATCTTTTCCGGATACTCTTTGTAGATCTTATGGATCCTCACATCATACTCGTTTATCGTACATCGTGCGGTCAGTTTTCGTCATATAATTTCTGACCGCACAATATACGATGAACGACTAATATGTGAGAATCCTTAGGAACTCCATAATTTTGATCCGGATAGGATCCCAATCCATGCATATTTGCGGTCTACAAAGATTGGCAATAGTTGCAACAAGTTTAAGGAGGCTACAGGCAGGTTGGATGCATTAATGGGGTATCAATGTTGTCGGATTTGTACAAACACTGAGCTTTACCTCCCCTCCTCAACAACACTACATCAACCGTAACCAAGACAACTATGATTGATGTTAATATTAACAGTGTGAATGGGAATGATTGCTCCGCCCTTCTAGATAAGAACCTTGTGTATGGCTCTGATTATGTCGTTCGTACGTAGCTTTTACAAAAGTATAATTTTTATATTTTGATCATGTTACAATATTATATTTATTTAACCTGTGTGAGAAACGAGAGAATTTGGTTTGTAAATGATTGTATATCCTTTTATGTTTCATTTCTTCATCACGACACTTCAGCTTAGTAACGATTATGTTTTTTTCAATTGATTAAATATATCTTTTTGTATATATCGTCTCATCGTAAGATTTTATCTTTCGATGTGTCTATTCATTTCAGCATTTTACACGGATTGAAATTGGAAGAACCCAAAACGATATAAATCAAATTCTTTCTAGCTAGTTGTATACACCACAACATAGTTGAAGGCTTGAAGATAATGTAGAGAACACATGGCTATGGGAAATGGATACTCAGATAGGGAGAGGACCTTTGTGCTTAATCCTCTAAATGTGGACTGTATTCCTTAAACAATTTTTGGGGGAAAATGTTGAACGAGCTGAATGAGGATCCTCTTTGGATATTCTTTGTGAGGATCTTAGGAATCCTCAAATTATGTTCGTTCATCGTGCATTGTACAGTTAGAAATCATTTTAAATATTTTTATTTAACAGAACCTGACAAAAACTAACTGTACGATGTACAATGAACAAAGATGATCGAAGAGGATCCTCATTCTAATGAGCTAAGCATCCTGCCTCCTACGTTACTTGGTCCTTGAGAAGAGGGTGGACAAGGGTGGAGGTGGAAAGGGACCCAACATCAGACATTCGAGAGGCCATCATTGTCCCAATTGTTTGACTCACTCTATGTCCGTCTTCCCTACAATAATACATTGTCGGCAAAAATGGCATACATTTTACACAAGATTTGTTGAAGTTAATAGAATAGTCGCGTTCCACCACTAATTACATCGATATTGTTTTAACTTAATTATTCATGTAATCAATAAGTGCGAAATTTTTATGCCAAAGCTTTGATGCAATTAAAAGTGCAACCATTTAGCATAATTTGTGATTGTTTTGTAAGATGACCGATATGGAATTTTTTACTTTGTTCAACAGAATTACATTCTTCTTGTAATTGTGAACTTTTTGTTTGTGTATAACATTTGGATAGATTAAAGCAGAGAAGATTAAAGAGGTAAGAATGTGCAAACAAAAGAAGTATGCAGAATTCATTACTGTTTTACTTTCCTGCATTAAGAATATTAGCATTATTGTATTCTTCAACTAATGTTTTGTATCTCTTTTAATATAGCTTCCTTTTTATTTTCCGAAAATTTGTAAGTTGAGTGATTAAAAACGTTTATCTTTACATCTAAGATGTTGTGTTCGATTCCTTATGAGTTTGCTCTTTCATTGGCAGGAGGATGTGAACAAACCAGTTTACAGATCACACAAAATCTGTAACGAACTAGATGTGAGCTCCAGAAGCTTGCAAAGTAAGGATTCATGCAATTTCCAACTAAATTGTGGAGGCCATGCTTCTGCATAGAAGAACCAAATGGGGATACCATAGGTTGAACTGGGGTTCCCGTTTGGATATAATCAAAGCCCATTTACATAAAGTTCGTATCACTGCCTAAAACACCAAAAGAGCATATCTTGCATGATGGCCCTTGATTCACCTATGATTTACTCAACCAAAAGGTCGGAAATAAATAAGGGTATGCATGAAGAGAAAACGGGCCTGCGCATCTCCCTGAAACAAATTACCGCAGCTGAAATAATACGTTCGCTTACCAAAACTACTTTCGATTCTACAACCTTTCTTTTTTCAGTAAAAAAATTATTTTCAACGTCTCCCCCTTGAATTCTAGGAAGGTTGATCTCTTTATCTCTTGCCAAGGCAGGCTTAAAAATTGTATTCACAGGCAGCTAAAAAAAGGGAACAATTTTACAATGTAGGTAAAAATTCAACACCTATAAATCATGAATGCTAAAACAGGCTACTGCACCGAGACCTCTCATCTTAGAACGACGTTCAACTTGCTCTGCACCAACTCTCTTACATTCCACTGCATACAGAATCGAAACAGTTATGGAGGTGTGGCTTACACATTTGAAACAGTTATGGAAGTGTGAATGCTCCTATGAAGGAAAGATGAGATTACATCGTCTCGTTATCAGACTTACCTGCAACTTATTAATTTCATCATCTGTGAGCGAGCGTTCCATGGATCGATATGCGATTCTGTAGCAGTGACTGGTCATTCCTTTCTTGTTTGTGAAATTGTCTATCAATTGTACCTGGCAATCATGGAACAGCTATTTCAGAAAAATGCATAACCCCGCTTCCAATATACTGTCAGGTATTAGAGATCACTTCATCAGACTCCAGACTATGTTGGGGCGAAATATTTGATGGACAAATATCACACAGTGGTAATCATAGAAGAGATTAACTTCCACACTCGGATTACAAATAACTTTCCAGGTGTAGGAATTATTCCATCGAACCAACTTAGTAAGGTTGATATAGTTAATTAATATAGCAGTTTAAGTGTGGGGATTATAAATAACTTTCGAATCTTCCAATTTTAAGCCACTTCGGTAGAAAATCGTTTCAGAAAATTAGCTGCACTGAAGACATCAAGTTAGAGCTGCTTTTCATTTCCAATAAACATCAACGTATCCCTTCAACCATAATGTTCAACGTCTACACACCTCCAGAAAGTTTATGAGTGAAAACAGGCATACCTCCTCTGCAAGATCTCCAGCAACTTCTCTAACAACTTCACATAGATTGTTTTCGGTGAAAGACTCATTTATCCAAAAACTGACATCTTTGTAACAAGGAGGATACTGAAACGAAAAGAAAGAAACTTTATAAGAAATGCTAGCAAGCAGTAATTTACCCTCAAACTAGTAGTTAGATCCATAACTACCAAGATCTTAAGAAGCAATATTTTTTCAAGGCAATCAATCAATTGCTGTAAGATCATCATTTATTTGTTCTTTCTTTTTTCATGTTTCAATTTTTGCTTTCTATATTTTGATTTACAAGATATAACAAAAGGGCAGCCCAAGCTCTAAACACATGAGGGAGGGAGGGAGGGAGGGAGGTCAAGATCTCACTTATCTTAATTTTACACAATAATAAGTGACCAGAAAACTCAGTAACCAGAAAAGAAAAAAAAGTTAATTTCCTCTGTGTGAGTTGCAACATTACCTTGGAAAGTGGCTTGAATTTGACTCCCAGCTGGCCACTCGAAAACTATATCCAAAATCCAAAATTGGACAATCAGATACTGGATTAGAAATGACAAGGACTTTAATACTTGCTTATTTCACTTGTAAGTCTTAAAATCGAGCTAATGGAATATATCTGAAAAAAAGAGAGAGGAAAGAGACCAAAAAAAGAATCATATTTAACAGATTCAGGAACCACCTGAGAAGTGAATCTCTCATCAGTTGACCAGAAAAGCCGAATATCAGGGATGTCAAATAAAACCATTGCCAGCCGTTCCAATCCAAGTCCGAAAGCCCAAGCAACGTTGTCTATTTTGCCACTTCTCCTCAATATTTCTTGTTCTGTCACCCCACAACCCAAAACTTCCAACCATTTTTCCTGGTATTGTATTCAACATCAGCTTATAAAATTGATTTAATGCTACAAATATTCATGCATCCAAGCATCAATTCAAAAGAAATGTCAAGGGGTTTCAAAGCATGAAACAGAAAACTTTCCTTAACATTTAAGAACCACAACTTATATCAATGGCCACTAGTTCAACACGAGATTTAATTATCAACAGGTGTCCCAGTTCAAAGCATGTCAAAAGCACTAGTTGAATATGAACAGTAATAATGAGCAATAGCAACAGTCAGAATAGAAAGTTTCTCCTGGGAATTGCATAAGATATATTTTTGATAAGTTTTACTTTTTCATAACCAGAAAAAAAAAAAAAATTATTACTTTTCCATCTACATGCATTCAACTCCTTGTGTTTTGGTTTCTAAGGGTCTCAAGGGACCTAGATGTAGTCTAGGACAGGCATCAAGTTTAAATCTAGGTAAACACCTACTTCCACTCTAGAATTCCTAGATATCCCAGGCAGCAGATAAACAAGTTATACAGGCAGAAGCAGAGTTCCAAAATTGGAAGTATCCATATTATATATATACACACACACACACATATACAATTATACATACATATATCAGAAATAGCATGAAGTAGATTCACAATCCAAAACAAACACGGAATGTTATTTTGTGCCCCAAAATGATCATAGTCAGTGGTATACCTGAAAAAATATCTCAAGTTCAAATGATGGGTTGGTAAATGGGAAATATGTATCAACCCAGCGCATTTCCACGGAACCTGAAAATTTCAATTTAATCAACTTAGATGTTCCAAAACAACTGTATCATACATATAATTTATAAATATATAAATAAAATAAAACTAGGATAACAATTGAAGAATTTTTGAAGCAAATAACACTCCATATACCTATTTGCTATTTGTTGGATACTAAGGCACTCAAATGGCAAACCAAATTATAGCTTGTCTATGAGATACCAAGCACAGTGGTTCAAGATAGATTTTACCAAATAAGTGGCGTGCCAAACCCTCTAGACTTTTCTTTAAATCTCCAGCGGCATAAGATGTGCCATCAGTCCCAGATGCCTCCCAATCTTGTGGAGAAAAAACACGAACACCTTCCATCTATATCAGCAAGAAATAAATTCATTACATAAGGCAGAATCCCAAGAAGCTAAGCAGCATTGAAGTCTTATTGTAAGCATTAGAGTTAAGAAACCTGATGGAACACAGGGTAATGAGTTGAGTCAATGGAATCCCTACGGTACACATCTCCTGTTACAAGGAAGTGAGTATGTCCTCTTCTCAATATTTCGGCCTGATGAGCACTTGTATGACACCTCAAAACGGTTTGAGAGTCAATATAGTATGTATCATTATAACTTCGACTCACATGATCAGCAGGAACCAAAACATCGTCAAAATTCTGAAAGAATTGAAAATTTTATTCACTGTCAAGAAGTAAGTCATAGGTTCTTACAATCTTACAAGGATAAAAGAGCATTGCAATAACGCACATCTACAATTCTTCTCTTATGCAAATGCATGACATCATCAATGAGGTTAACAATCCACAAACATAGTAGATATGAATGATAAACACAGGAAGCTAAAGATTCTTGATCCCTTCATTTGGAGTATTTCATGGCCCAATTTTTAATAAAATCAAGGTCATACCTCTTTCACAGACACAATTGGACTAAGATTATCAAACTTATCGAATTGATTCGAGTAATTGGTGTCAAAATACTCGTATATTGCATTCTTCAAAATCCCAAGTGGGTGCTGATCTCTTCTGTGGAGTTGGAGTCCAAGCTTTGCGAAAATTGCATCCGGAACATTGTTTGTGGGGTCATCCCTCAGCACATCTACAAACGCATAATCCAAAATTATTATGCCAATAACAAATCTTTCAGAAAACCAAGTCGGCAACTTTCCATTTGTACATATCCGACACAGCATCAAAAGCAACATATGATGAGAGTTCTAACATGCTTCCAAAAGTTTGTTAGACTTAGGCCATCAAACAGACATCCAACATTGGAATGGAATGTACTCGAATCGGAAACAAGTATTCCAGAGTGCAACGACTTTATGTGAGATACAATTCTAACTAGTATACGAAACAAAATGCAAAAAATTTCAACCAACAAATTGCATACCGAACTAAAATACTGCAGCCTTAATGAATAATAAAATAAAAGGGCAAACCCAAGTAGTAAAAACGTAAAACCAATTCAAATATAACAGTTTCACAGAAAACTACAACTTATGGAATGAAGAAATTCAAAGTTTCAGGTTGTAGAAATGCAAGCCAAGTACAAAAATTTCATCACCACTCAAACCCAATACGGAAAAACAGCAAAAATATCAAAAACAAGAGCAACCCAGATGAGGGAAATGGTGAAAGTTACCATCTTTAGCAATCTTGACGCCGCCCAGCTCGAGCACCGAAGCCACCGGCTGCCTCCATTTCTTGCTGTGAAGCTTATCGGAGGAAAGAGCTGCAGAGGAAGAAGAGAACGGCAGGCAGAAAGTGAAGCTTCTGAGGCAAGCTGCGCGGAGAGAAGGTGAGGTTTTGGAGAAGAGAGTGGTCTGCGCAAATGAGAAGGCCGTTGCCATTCTCGTTGGGACTGAGAAGAGCTGTGCGTGGCAGAGTCCCTACTCTTCTTTATCGACGAATTGGGCCTTTAATTTTCTTTTCTTTTTATTTTAATTTTTGTTTCTTTAATTTTTTTTTCTCGGGTTTGAGTTTGGTAAAATTGAAACGCCCAACCTCATAAAGAAAAGCAATGCCAATCCGGACACGATAAGTTACGCAATTTGAAATCCGAATCATAAATAAAATGTGTACACGATCAACACCGTTCAAATAATATTATGTTCACAAAATGATAATATTGTAGTCGGATTTTTCTATTAGATTTGCGCAAGTTGACATCCTTAGGTACCGTTTGGTACGTGGGATGGGACGGAACAGAGTGGGACGAGGCGTTCCGTCCCACGTTTGGTGCGCCTAAAACGGGTGGAACGCACTGTCCCACGGGACGAATTTTGGGTGAATTTTGGTTCCACCTTACCCCCCTGGAACGAGTCGTTCCACATCCATGGAACACAAAATTATAACCTCTCCGTCTTCTTCTTCTTCCTCCTCGCTTCCATTCGAGGGCATGGGGCGCTAACAGAAACGGCGGCCGTGGCGGGGACCAAAACGGCACCAGCAATGGCGACGTTGGCGGCGCCCCGGTGGAGAAAGGCGTTGACTTCGCCAACTACTTCTGCACCTACGCCTTCCTCTACCACCAGAAGGAGAAGCTCTCCAATCGAGTCCGCATGGACTACAACGCCATTTTCAAAAACAAGCACCACTTCCATGGCAAGGTACAACGTCTCATGAGCTCACTACTTAATTACTCTTTTGCACCCTGTTTCGTTGCTCTAAGAATCGAAAAGAACGAAACTTTACTTGAAAAAGCTATAAATTTTACCATTTGTTGTTATGCTGTAAAATATTTGGGATAAATTTGGTTTTAAGGCCGAAAAGAACAAAAATTTATTGAAAATTTTTCGAAATCGAGAGGTACCCACTTGGTTTTTCCCGACGATTTGTTCGAAATCGGTCTGAAAGTTTTCTTATTTGTCTAATTTGGGTTGGGTTTTTCTGTTTTTTGTAGGCGCATAACAACCGTTCTGTTCTGTCCTTGCACGTACCAAACATACACGGAACCTCCGTCCCGTCCCGTCCTATCCCATCCCATTCCGTTCCGTCTCGTCCCGTCTGCGTACCAAACGGTACCTTACCTCTTTTAAATTGTTCTCTCTATACCTCTTTTAAGTTTATTTAGAGAGGTATTTTGAAGATATTTCTTGGAGATATTTTACAAACAAGCACTTCGCACTAAGCTACATAGACAATGCATATCTTGAACATATTTCTTCCAACCCTATTCATTGTACACGGCTCTAAGCCTTTGTGTGCGGATTTGGATCCCATCCGGATCCAAATTGTGAAGATAAATCTTCATATCTTAGTCATTCATCATGCATCGTGCGGTTAGAAATCAATTAACTTTTTTTATTTAAAATTAAACACAAATAGTACATGACGAAATCTGACCTCACGATGTACAATGAACGGCTAGAATGTGAGAATCCCTAAGATCCCCACAAAGTGGATCCGGAGAAGATCATCTTCCTTTATGTGCAGCCTATGGTCTAAAAGCATCAATGGCTTTACCCACTTCTTTTGAATATTATAGCTTTCTCATAAAAGCCTTACAATTTTACATTAATATTTCAACAGAGATTGAATCGACTCGTCATGGAAACAATCACTGAACCTCAAACACCAAAAAGAAGAGAAAAAAAGAGGCAACGAATTATAGGAATTTTGATTAACTTCGAAACACAAAACAATCGTTGAACCTCAATTGTTAAAATATTGCTTGAAAGAAAAACAAGAAATAAAAACCATCTCTAAACGCAATCATCCCACAATGTAAATAGTTGAAAAACATAAAGGAAAGGAAAACATATAGAATACTACCAGATTTAAGTCTAAGGGATAAACTATAGCATGTAGAAATAAACCAACAGAGTTATATATTTCTACTCATCTCCTTCAAGCGGATTGAGCACGTGACCGATGAATAGAACCGTTCCAGTCATTTCCTCTCTGATGAAAAACAGGAATGGGTGATCAGCCACAAAGTCTATCGTTTTAATCGCTTCATCATCGTGTAGAGAAAGGACTGTGTCATCATAAACAGTTACAGCTGCAGCTTTTGTGCCTTCTTCATCAACTTCATGAAGGACTTATGGATAAGTCTGGGCTTACCTCGGGGTGACTCCACCATCTCTGTCAGTTCACCATCATCACTAAAAGGCAACACCAGTCCTAAATCCTTGAGAATATCGGAAGCTTTAAAGCCAGAGGTGATCTTAAACCTTGGCATTTTGAACAAACGAACTAGGACTAGTGGTTCGGGGTGATGGCAATCTAAGAAATCATGCTGGGAACAAACCCTCTAGACCAAAGCTGGGAGCCCATCCCTTGCATCGGGAAGTAATAAGTGCATTGCAAACTGCCGCTTCTCGTCTTCGCCTTGTTCGTAAGGAAGCTTCAAGACTTTGAAGCCATCAAAGACTTTTACAAACAGGTCCCCGTATCTTCTCATTAATGGTGCCTTAACAAAAGTACCATCGAGAAGGTAGAAGCGACACTCTTCTGTCTCCGATGCATCAAACGGGTCGCTCCACACTCCTTTGAAGTATATTGCATTTGCAGCTATAAGCGTGGTTTTGTTGTTAACTGTCCCAGGACCAAGAACATCTTTGATAAGGCCCTGCGTCGCCTTTTTAGCCCATGCGTTCACTTCAGCTCTCGCTTCTTCAGGGTTGGTCCGGAAATTAACTTGTTTTATAGCCGCCTTGTGAACAGTTTCCACAACCTCTTTGAAAGAAGGTTTGATGGAGACAGATTCCTCAACCCAGAGGCCATTGGCAAAGTTCAGGCAGGGACCGCCTCTAACGGATCCATCTGCAAAGATCAGAGGGACAAGATGGGAGGCGAGGGAGTTGAGTTCGTCGACGGACTTGGACTTGAGGAAAGAGAGCAACTGCTCCTTTGTGGGACCCTTTGACCCTGCCGTTAACAGCCACAGGACGACCTGAATGGACAGCGGCGAATACACCATGTTCTTGTCTTTGCCGTCAGTGGTGAGCAGTTGCTTAGTAATTTTGAGAGAGACATCGGTTAGGTTGCTGATGGATTCTTTGGTCGACTGTGTTGGTTTTCTACTTTATAATGAGAGAAGTTGAAAAGGATAATGAACTCTGCAGAGAAAACTAACAGAGCATTTTGGTATTCCTTAATCATTACACACAAAATTGCACACACTCGGTGCTTACATTTTGTTGGAATCCAAAGGTGGGTTCTCACTCATTACAAAACAATCTCAACCCTTCATCTAGCAAGATGCTAGGATCATGACACCTGACATTATTTGCCTTACACCTATATATCTTCTCACTTGGTATTTTATCACAAGTGCATACACATTTTAACATCACAAACTTATTCAATAACAGCTATAGACTTATAATTCAACATTCCCCTTTAAGTCTAAAGCTGATTTAACTCCAAGCTTGCTTCTGAGAGAATTAAACCGATCCTTGGTAAGAGGCTTTGTAAAGATATCTGCCAATTGCTTTTCTGTGGGACAATAGATTAGATCAATGATGTCTTCCTGCAGTGCATCTTTGATAAAGTGATACCTCCTGTCAATGTGTTTAGTCTTCTGATGAAATACAGAATTCTTAGTAATTGCAATAGCCGAAGTATTATCACAATGAAGAGGAGTAGCTTCAGTTTGTAATTCTCCAAAATCTTCCAAAACAAACCTCAGCCATATTGCTTGAGCCGTAGCTTCTGATGCACTTACATATTCGGCCTCTGCAGTTGAGAGTGCAACACAGTTTTGTTTGACAGAAGCCCAAGAAAATACACCACTACCAAATGAAAATGCATATCCTGATGTGCTTTTGCTGTCCTCCAATGAACCACCCCAATCACTGTCACAGAAACCAATTAGGCAAGCTTTTCTTCCTTTTACATACTCCAGGCCATAATCCAAAGTCCCCTTGATGTACCTGAGCACCCTCTTTGCAGTTCCATAGTGCCTATTAGTAGGACAATGCATAAATCTTGCCAATAAACTTGCTGCATACATTATATCCGGCCTTGTAGCAGTAAGATATAAAAGACTTCCCACAATACTCCTATACATCTCCTCATTTGCAGATCCACTTCCATCATCTTTAGACAATTTCTCAGTAGCTACAAGAGGGGTTAAAACAGTCTTTGCTTCATTTAATCCAAACTTGCTCAGTAAAGAACTTGCATACTTCTTCTGGTGAATGAAAATGCTAGAATCTGTTTGAATCACTCCCATCCCAAGGAAATGATGAAGAAGTCCCAAATCTGTCATTTCATACTTCATTTTCATATCTTCCTTGAACTCTTCTAGCATTGACTTGTTACTGCCAGTGTAGACTATATCATCTACATAGATAGAAACAATCAAGACATCATCCCCCCTTGTTTTTATATATAGAGTTGGTTCACTCAAGCTTTTCTTGAAACCACACTGTGAGAAATGATTGTCAATTTCTCCATACCAAGCTCTTGGAGCTTGCTTGAGACCATAGAGGGCCTTATGCAGCTTATACACTTTGTCCTCCTTGCCTTTTACCACAAAACCTTCAGGTTGCTCTACATAAACCTCCTCTTGCAATACTCCATTCAAGAAGGCCGATTTCACATCTAACTGATACAACTTCCAGTTCTTTTGTGCAGCCAAAGCTATTAAAGTTCTGATAGTGTCTAATCTAGCAACCGGTGCATAGGTCTCATTGTAGTCTAGACCAGGCTTTTGGGCATACCCCTTAGCAACCAGCCTTGCTTTGTTCTTCAACACTGAGCCATCAAGATTTAACTTTGTTTTGTAAACCCATTTAACCCCTATAACAGGTTGCTCAGTTGGTCTGTCAACAAGCTTCCAGATGCCATTCTTCTCAATCATGAATAATTCATCCTCCATAGCCTTTAACCAAGATTCATCTTGTTTGGCATCCTCATATTTCTCTGGATCCATGACACACAGGTTGCATTGAGCCAACACATCACTCAGATTCCTCCACTTCAATGGTGTGTGATCATATGCTTGATTGACATCCTTTTTCAAATTTAACATGCTTGCAGATTCCTCTGAAATGAGTGACTTGAATTGAACTTCAGAATCGTCAATATTTAGCACTCTCCTAGATGGAGATAATGCAGATGATGTAGGAGATAGTACCAATCTGTCACTACTTCCTGTGTCTGCATCATTATAAACAAAACTTCCTGTATTGTGAGTAATGGACTTTGAGGACTTTTCTTCCTAATTCCAGACAGCTTCTTCATCAAAAACACAATGTCTCTAGACAAAATTAGTTTCTTAGATAGTGGATCAAATACCCTATACCCTTTTTCACAGGTTGCATATCCCACAAATACTCATTTGAAGCTTTTAGGTTCAAGTTTATGTCTCTGTTCACTTGGAACATGAACATAACATAGAGATCCAAATACTCTTAGGTGTGCTATCCCTGGTTTTCTACCGGAATAAGCTTCAAAAGGTGTGATGTTGTTCAAAGCCTTTGTGGGACATCGATTTAGGATATATACAGATGTATAAATTGCTTCTGCCCAGAGAAAATATGGCATACTCTTCTCATGCAACATAGATTTAGCCATTTCAATCACAGTTCTGTTCTTCCTCCCCACTACTCCATTTTGTTGTGGAGTATATGCAAGAGTAAGTTGTCTTTGTATTCCTTCCTTTTCACAGAACTGATCAAATTCTGATGACTTGAACTCCCCTCCTCTATCACTTCTCAGAGTCTTAATCTTGAAGCCACTTTGTAATTCTGTCATAGCTTTGAATTTCTTAAAACAGTTGAATGCATCAGACTTATATCTCAAGAAATAGACCCAAATCATTCTGGTGAAATCATCTATCAGCAGCATGAAGTACTTATTTCCAGCAATTGACTCAGTCTTCATAGGTCCACACAGATCAACATGAATCAGTTCAAGTGGAGCAGTTGCTCTGTGCACTTGATTTCTTGGGAATTCTTCTCTGTGTTGTTTACCGAGTTGGCAACCTTCACAGACTCCATTGTAGTCTTCAAGCTGTGGCAAGCCATGCACCATTTCCTTGTCTCTCAATTGTTTGAGACCACCAAAGTGTAAGTGTCCAAGTCTCCTGTGCCAAGTCTCAGTAGAGTGAGTGACACTGGCTTTCAACACCATTTGATTCTCAGGAAGCAAAGTCAGAGGATAACACCTATTCACTTTCTTCTTCACTCTCATAACCAAGCATTCCAGTGATGGACCGTCATACACACTGCACATTCCACCTCCAAACACCAAGAAATATCCATGCTCATCCATTTGACCAACACTGAGTAAGTTCTCCTTTAAACCGGGACGATACATTACTTCTCTAACATACTTTCTGCCTTTATTTGTATCAATAACCAAAGATACCATTCCTGCAACATTCACAAGATCTCCAGTTGGCATTTGAACTTTGCCAGCTACATTTGTTCTTACCTCAACCAGCAAATCTACATTTCCTGTCATGTGATTGCTACAACCACTATCTATATACCACTCTCCATTCACCGTTGGTTTTGTGACTGTGTTGTTTGCATAAAACAGATTCCCTGTCATCTCCAATTGATTTGCATTGTTTGCCTTTTGCACTGTTTTAGCTGCAGTACATTCTCTAGCCCAATGTCCAAATTTGTCACAATTAAAGCATTTTGGTTTCCTTTGTATCTACACTCACCAAAATGATATTTAGAACACACTCTGCATTGAGGTTTTGTGGCTTCTTGACTCATTGATCGAGATACATTCAAATTCTGATAAGTATTCAGAGGAGATTTCTGCTGAAATTTGGGTTTTGATTTCCACTTTTTGCCTTTAGAGTTCCAGTTTCTCTGAGATCTGGATGAACCAGAGTGAACACCATTCTTATTTTGTTCCTTTTGATTCACAGAGAGAGAAGAGAATGCTCTCTCAGTTGCATCAACAGTATGTAATTCAAACCGTTGTTCTTGGCTTTTCAAAATTGCAACTATCTCCTGCAACTCTACAGTCTCCAAACACTTTGTATTCTCAATAACTAGGCATATGGGGTCATATGGTTTACTAAGGCTAATCAAGACATTCTGTACGAATCTCTCATTTGAAAGAATTTCACCAAACGTTTTCATCTGATTTATCACATCATTTAGCCTAGTAAGATACCCAGACAGAGTTTCATCATCACGCAATTTTGGCATACTCAAATTCACGTCTCAGATTTTGCAATTTTACAGATCGTACCTAATCACCACCGTGATATTCTCCATACAGCAAATCCCAAGCCATCTTCGCTGAATCAGCATTAGCAATTCGAGGGAAGATCTGATCCGAGACTGCATTTTGAATGATTCCCAGAGCCTTTGCTTACATTTTGTTGGAATCCAAAGGTGGGTTCACACTCATTACAAAACAATCTCAACCCTTCATCTAGCAAGATGCTAGGATCATGACACCTGGCATTATTTGCCTTACACCTATATATCTTCTCACTTGGTATTTTATCACAAGTGCATACACATTTTAACATCACAAACTTATTCAATAACAGCTATAGACTTATAATTCAACAGACTGAGATACGTACAAACAAACAAGCAACCTCCAGTTACAAGGAAATTAAACACAAATAATAGGGTTTAGAAATCAACCAGAAATCATAGATATTCAAAAACCCCAAGTCAATTACCAATGCTTAATTCTAAACTCCAACAGTCAAAAGTGCTGCACAAATTTAATTATTATTATCCAGAAATGTTATATTATAAGAACAATTAAACCAACATTGGGTTGACCCATATATAGTTTAGGGAAAACAGATTTAACATACATCAAACCCTAAACTCTAAACCCTAAATCCCATATAGAGAAACAACTAATTGGCCAGTGGTGAAAGCGGCATGCAATATTTGGAATCAAAACCTAAATAGTAAGGTTCTTAATATCAAAGAGTACAGAGCTAGGGTTTTGAAGGAAGAATAATGAAAAGACTACTCACCATGTTGTACGAAACAATTTTGGCAGCCACGCTGGTTTTGAAGTAGATTAGGAAGGGGGTGGGGAAGCGAGAGGCGTTTAAGTGAACTTTTTATTGTGGAAGGCGGTAGAATTTTCGTTTTAATATAGAAAAATTAGAAGGGGCGTGAAAAACTTGGACGCCCTTGATAGCCAATTGGGCCCAAACAGGGCCTATTTGCGAATGTGTTTCTGTAGAAAGTATTTTAACTCGCTATTATGATTCTCACCGGATTCACGAAATTTATCTCTCATTTATTGTAATTGGTTGTAATCAATTAGCTTAGCCATTCAAGTCAACTTACATGGAAATTGATTTTTGTTGAATTGATTTTTTTATAATAGTACAAACATATATAGTATACAAGAGTTGACCTGAATAGACAAGGGCAAATACACTACACCATGTTCTTCTCTTTGCCTTCAGTGGTGAGCAGATGTTTAGTAATTTTGAGAGAGACATCGGTTAGCTTACTGATGGATTCGTTGGTCGACTGAGAAACAAAAAAACAAAAACCTCCATTTACAAGGAATACAAGCACAAGAATAATTAACCTAACAATGAGAAACCCTAAATCCAATATAGAAAAACAACTGATGGACCAGCGGTGAAAAATGCATGCAATTTTTTGATTCAAAAGTTCAAATTGAATTGTAAACAGTAAGGGGATTAATGTTCCAAATTTAAGAAATTAGAATTCAAAATCAAAAGGAAAATTGAAAGCTAGGGTTAGGGGTTTTTACTGAATAATAATCAATAACAAAAGGGAAAACTTACTTGAATATCGCGACTGGGGAGGGAGAAGGGGAGAAGAGCAACAGGATCAATCTCACTCATCAAATTGACGTCAGGGAAGGGCGTCGGCTCTTCAAACGAGGGCATATAGAACGGACCCTCAGATTCTAAGGCGCCAGGATAATAAGGCTGCTGAAAGTTAAACAACAGCGTCTGCTGCTGTTGCTGCTGAAACGTCGACGACGGCGTTCCCAAGGCTGGGTTCGACGACGGCGGCCCGAAGGCTGCGGTCGACGAAGGCGTCACGTACGGGGACGACGAAGATTGATCTCCGAACATCGTCTCTCGCTGTTGAATGTAGAGAGGGAGAGTGGTGTAGCTCAAGCTGCTCAGCTGTTGGACGTTTTGGGGTTTTGAAGTAAAAAGCACCAAATCTATGACCAAAACGGTGTAGAATTTTGATAAACTTCTGCACAATGGTTGCAATATATAGAGAGGGTTTTAACCTAAACCTTGTTGCGGAAGGAATGTATCCAATTATAATATAATAGCGAAATGATGTTTTTATTATGTGTGTTTTTTTTTTTTTTTTTTGTCAAATGATAGATTTTGTTAGATGTTAGATTAGCCACCAGCGGAGTTTGAATTCAATACTCAACACATTTCCACCACTGTGGTAAATGGACACTTGCTTTGTGTTTTTATTTATAATAAATATTGAAAGTGGAGCTTGAAGGTGATTCAGTATTGACAGTTGCAGCTATTGCGCAAAAGGGCGATGATATGTCGACGCTCGGACCGATTATTAATGAGCTTAGGGAGTATGTACGTGCTTTTTCTGAGACAAGGATGAACCATGTTCGAAGAGATGCTAACCATGTGGCACACAGATTGGTACGAGTAGGTCTGGACCAGCAAGTAGAGATGCAATGGAAGGATAATCCTCCTGATTTGATTACTGATGTACTTTTGCAAGATAGCATTAGTCGTACTTAATCCCTTTTCGTGGTGTTGAGGATAGCTTTCTCTTTGTAAGTGCAGGACATTCTTTTTCTCTTCGACTGGGTTGCAATTCCCGGCAATATTTTTATCGATGCCCGGTTATGCACGGTATCCACACCTTCCCCGGTTTATTGAATATCGTTTTTACTCAAAAAAAATATATATATATATAGTGGACTTACTTGTCTTGCAAGTAATACAAAACTTTAAAGAATAAGATTTTCTAGATCACCTAAGAATTCTAAATTATACAATCACACATATATTGTAATTAATATCACAATATTAGGAAAATTTTCTTTTGGAATCCTTTTTTTTCTTGTGATAAATTTCTTTTTTTGTGTGAAGTTGAGGGGGGCATTTTTCTTCTTTTGTGTCAGATCCTAGTCCAAATAATCTCAGTTTAATATATAAAAATAAACGATTCGATTGTAAACTCTAAATGTGGAAATTGATTTTCCTTGGATTGATTTGTGTAATAGCACAAACATATATAGTGTACAAGAGTTGACTTGAATGGCTAGGGTAATTGACATCAATGAGAGATCAATCTAGGCGAATCCGGCGAGACTTCCGATGGCGAGAGAATCTTGCTGACATATATGTTTATGGTCTAATTGTTTTTAGTATAAACATTTTTGGAATTGTTATTAAAAATTTAAGTTTTTATACAAAAGCGTTTTTGGCTGTGAAAGCACTTTTAAAAGCAATTATTTTGTATAGCGCACTTCATTTAATAACACCTCAAATGAAATACATTTATAACTTGCATCAAGTTAATACACAGCGTTATACACACCTCAATTGTTTTGGTGTCGTAGTCTTCGACTCTATCCGGCAATATCACTTGTTGTATGTAAATAATTACAAATAAACAAAATTTTGCGTAGTGATGGGGAGAGATTTTTCAGTGTGTCCAAAATAAAGTGGTACATCACGTGTCACTATATAAGTGGTGAGATATTTGTGTTAAAAAATTAACAACTTAAAATATAAAACTTCCCTCGACTTATATAACAAGTGATGTAAAATGGTGTAGCTCATCTTTTCAACGTTTTGCCAGCCACACTAGGGTTTTGAACCCAATTCTCTGATCAAAACGGGGTAGACTATGGTTTAATTTTCTGTACAATAGTTATGTTATACACTAACCACCATGTTTCCTAAAAAATAGGAATTATTAACAGAAGCAAATTAAACTAATAAAAGCTCAATAAAACTAAGGGATAAATATCCACACACACAAAAAAAGCGGGGTAGAATTTTGGTTTTATTCTTTAGGTTAAACTAAGTAATCTTTTTTCCCAACGGAATTCAATAAAGGAGAGGGGGCTTAGCCTCACAATGAGCTAGCTAGCAATAATGTGGTTCAAATTCGCCTTTGGGGATAATCAAACCTTCGAACCTAAGACCTCTCTCTTATAAGTTAAGAAGAATACCACTAGACCGTAGTACTAAGAGAATTCGAGGACAGGTTTCTACTCCAATAGCATCCAGAAAAACAGATTAAAAAGAGAGTTGCCCTAATGATAAATCATTTTTCGAGCGGATTGAGAACGTGACCAATGAACAAACCGTTTCAGTCATTTCCTCTTTGATAAAAAACATGAATGGGTGATCAGCCACAAAATCTTTCTTTTTGCGAGAACTCGGAGGACCACCAGAGTCGAAACAAACAACTACATAACTAGAAACAGTCGCAACTTCTGTGCCTTCGATTTATGATACATTGCGGCATCATCGATTTATGATACATTGTGGCATCATCTGGTACCATCCCGGTTAAATTACCACCACTGAAAGGCAACACCAGTCATACAGCAACTTTTTTTTAGTACGTATGAAGTATATATATATAAACAAAATTTTGTGTGGTGGTTGGTCCTTAAAAAAAATTATTAGTTATCGGTTAAGATTCACAACACCTTTTATTTGAGTTCACCGACATTTTTATCTATGCCAAGTTTTAAATTAAAACTAAACTCGTTTTATTAACATCCACATTTTTATCCACACCCACAAACACTCATACCACCCAAATGGTTTTCTTTCGGTCTGACTCTGGCGACTATCTCTCGCATCTCGGCAACCATCCCTCACTGCTTGTGAAGCATTTACAGTTTTAAATTTTTTTGAAAAAAAAAATAAAGAACAAAAGAGAAAGGGTGGACATAGAAAAAGGAGAATATCAAAGACCGTGAAATAAGGTTTTTTGTGCCTAACAATCCTCACTTGGGGTTAAATGAAGAACTCAAAAAGGTACTAAAAGACCTTTCGCCGCGGGGGAGGGGGTTCAGCTGTAGGGATATACGAAATATACGAAATTTTGTTTTCATTTAGATGAGGACTTGAGAGAGTTCAGAGAAATACTTTCGTTTTCACAATTAAATATAATAAAAAAAAAAACATAAATGAGATGAGAGAAGAGATTGGATCAACTTGTCGAGGGATCACTGTCCCTTTTTTACTCCTAATATTGAATATTATACTGTTTAGATCACAGTTTATCTCATCATCGTGTTCGTTTATTGCCTATCGAAAACCAATAATTTTCTGAGAAACACAAAGCAATCACTGAACCTCAAATGTAAAAATACCGCTCCAAAGAAAACTAATGAATAAAAATTAGTAATCATCCCAACTGCAATCATACATCCAAATTATATAACATATAGCACTAGTTGTTTCCGTTAAAAAACGGAGCAAAACTACCAAATCTAAATCTAAGGGATAATCAAACCTAAAAGAGAGATAGAACGAGAGAGATTTTCTGACCCTATCTATGATAAAATCATTCTTTAAGAGGATTGAGCACCTGACCAATAAACATAACCGTTCCAGTCCTTTCCTCTCTAATCAAAAAGAGGAATGGGTGATCAGCCACGAAGTCTATCTTTTTAATCGGTACAATCGGTCCAGCCGATCCACAACAACCGACAAAAGTAGAAACAGCTGCTGCTTTTGTGCCTTCTTCTTCAACTTCGATGAAGGATTTATGAAATATCTTTCCCTTAATTATATCTGACTCCACCATCTCTGTCAAACCATCAGTGAATGGCAACACCAGTCCTAAATCCTGGAGAATATCGGAAGCTTTAAAGCCAGAGGTAACCTTAAACCTGGGGATTTTGAAGGCACCAACTGGGACTTGTCTTGCTGGGCGATGACGATCTAAGAAACCAGGCTCGGAACAAACTCTTTCAACCAAAGCTGGCAGCCCATTTCTTGCATGTGGAAGTAAAAAGTACATAGAAAACTGCCTTTCATTGTCTTCGCCTTGTTTGTAAGGGAGCTTTGCAACTTTGAAGCCGTCAAAGGCTTCTACAAACTGGGCCTCGTAGCTTCTCATGAACTGTGCCTTAACATAATGACCGTTGAGAAGGAGGAAGAAATCCTCTTTTGTATTTGAAGCATTGAACCTGTTGCTCCAAAGGCCTTTGAAGTATAAGGCATTTGAAAATATAAGAATGGTTTTCTTGTCAACTAACCCAGGAGGAAGAGCCTCAGTGATAAGGCCTTTCGTTGCCTTTTCTGCCCATGAATTCACTTCAACTCTCACTTTTTCAGGGTTTTGGAAACTAACATGGTTTATATCTGCCTTGTAAGAAGTGTCCACAACCTCTTTGAAAGAAGGTTTGATGGAGAGAGACTCCTTAACCCAAAGGCCATTGGCAAATGATAGGCAGGGACCGCCTCTAGGGGATCCATCTGCGAAGACCAGAGGAACAAGATGGGTTGCGAGGGAGTTGAGTTCGTCGACGGACTTGGACTTAAGGAAAGAGAGCAACTGCTCCGTTGTGGGACCCTTTGACCCGGCCGTTAACAGCCACAGGACGATCTGAATGGACAGCGGCGAATACACCATGTTTTTGTCTTTGCCTTCAGTGGTGAGTAGACGCTTAGTAATTTTGAGAGAGACATCGGTTAGGTTGCTGATGGATTCTTTGGTCGACTGAGAAACAAACAAACAAAAAGTTACGAGGAATTCAAACACAAGAATAATTAACTTAACATTGAGAAACCCTAAATCCCATATGGATGAACAACTGATAGACCATATATAGGTGAAAAAGGGCATGCAATTTTTTGAACCAAGAGTTCAAATCGAAACGTAAATAGTAAAGGGCTTAATATTCAAAATTTCAAAAATTAGAATTCAAAATCAAAAGGAAAATTGAAAGCTAGGGTTAGGGTTTTGCACTGAAGAACAATCAATAACAAAAGGGAATTCTTACTTGAATATCGTGATTGGGGAGAGAGAAGGGGATATTGCGACAGGGGAGAGAGAAGGGGAGAGAAACATGATCAATCTCAGTCATCAAATCATAGTCAGGGAAGGGTGTCGGCTCTTCAAACAACGGCATATAATTCTCAAATTCAAATTCGAAGGCGCCAGGAGAATGAGGCTGATGGAAGTCAAACAACGGCGTCCGCTGCTGTTGCTGCTGAAACGTCGACGGAGTTACAAAAGCCGGGGTACAAGGAGTGACGAAGGAGGGGTTCCAAGACGGCTGCTCGAAGGCTGGGTTCCAAGACGGCTGCCCGAAGGCTGGGTTCCAAGACGGCGGCCCGAAGGCTGGGTTCCAAGACGGCGTCCCCAAGTCTGGGGTCGACAAAGGCGGCCTGAAGGCTGGGTTCCAAGACGGCGGTCCGAAGGCTGGGTTCCAAGACGGCGGCACCAAGGCTGGGTTCCAAGACGACGGCCCGAAGCCTGGGTTCCAAGATGGCGGCCCGAAGCCTGGGTTCCAAGATGGCGGCCCGAAGCCTGGGGTCGACGACGGAGGCCTGAAGGCTGAGTTCCCAGACGGCGTTCCCAAGGCTGGGGTTGAAGACGGCGGCCCGAAGGCTGCGGTCGACGAAGGCGTCACGTATGAGGACGACGAAGATTGATCTCCGAACATCAACTCTCGCTTTTGAATGTAGAGAGGGAGAGTGGTGTAAGTCAGCTGTTGGACGTTTTGGGGTTTTGAATTTTGGATTAAATTTCTGTACAATGGTTGCAATATATAGAGAGGGTTTAACCTAACCTTTTTGCGGAAGCAATGTTCCAAATTATTATAAAATATAATTGGGTGTTGTAGCCTATTTATTTTACTGAAGGCCGGCGGTAGAGATAAAAAGAGGGATTGAGAAATTTATGTGGAGGATGTTTTTTATTATTTATGTTTTCTTTTATAATAATTATACCGTATTTACTTGTCTTGCAAGTAAGACAAACTTCAAAGTATAATCCTAAATACAATATGTTGGTGATATATACAATTACATATATATTATAATTAATAGTCACAATATTAGGAGCATTACTGCAGTTTGCTCACCATCCTCAAGTAGTAGTAATACTCACCACCTTACTTATTACCATTAGATGAATTTAAGTTTTGAGATTCGTGTTAATCCAATATATTAATGCTTGGAAAAACCCACCTGTTTCATAGAATTCAAACAATCTTTACTTTTCAACATTGAAATTGAAAATGATCCTTGCTACCGAGAAATTTTTCAGCGTTCCCGGCACACTAAATGAGTTGGCATGCCCAACAAATAACAATTTGCCACCTAGCTTTTTCCTTTTTCTAGAATAAAAAAATGCCAAATGTTAATCCTATGTCAATACAATTCCTAATCTAACCCTAATATCAAGAACTCTCGGTAACTTAGACCAGCAAACACATAAAACCCTCCACGCCGCCGCCATACCAGCAACAACCCACCTCCACCAACGGTCGGCGAATTCATCCGCGATATCCTGTCTCTTCTCACTTATTTCCTCGTTTTCTCTCTCATCTTCCCTCCGTTTTCTCCTTCTCTTCGGCATGGGACCCAAGATGGTCGACGGTAACAGCAATCCTTAAATCTGCTATCTCCAATTTTCGATTTAAGAATCAATGAGGTCGCTGACCTCCCGTATGTCCTTATCCGGCGAAAGAAAAAAAAGGAAGAGAAAAAGGAGAAAGAAAGGGAAAGGGAGAGAGAGAGAGAGAGAGAGAGAGAGAGAGAGAGAGAGAAATAGGTGAGGCCTGGATGAGCAAAAGAGGGATGGGTGGGTTGAGGGTGTTGGGCGCAAAGGATCAGAATCTGGGTAAACTTTGTTTTGTTTTTACTTAAGTTTTTTTTTTTTAATTAAAGTTACACGGGGTGAAATTGAAAGTTGAAAAAAAAAAAAGAATTAATTCAGCTATCCCTAAAAGGAAGAAAGCCAGGCGTTTGATGCTCGTTGATCTGGAACACCAACTGTCACTAGTGAGTTGGTATTCTCGGTACCTAGAAAAATTTCTCCTTGCTACCAAATTAGAGAATAACAAGAAGTAATGATATGTGATGTGACTTGAAAATTGTGAACACGATGGCCTCATTTGATAGGGATAACTAGTTTAGATAGGACTATTCACCACATTGAAGGGCATTTTAAAGAAAGAAATGGATGAGAACTTCCATATTTTGTCCAAAATGAAGGGTACTCATGAAGAAAAGATATCCCTACTAGTCCCCACAAAAATGGTAGGATCAAAAAGAAAAACTTGTCTTCGTGAGTAATCTTCAGCTTGTACAAAATAGAGAAATTGTCATCCATTTCTCCCTTCAAAACGCCTTAATATAATGAATAGTCATATCCAAACTAATCATCTTCTATCAATCGAAGCCTATAGAATTGTTCACTCTAGTGTTAACATTTAGTACTTTTGCCATGATAGCTATGAATTCTTTTGTTTATCCCCCTAACTTTCCACCAATATTTGGCAAGGTTGGTATGCAAGCTTCTTACATAAATGTTTTGTCTATGTAATTCTAGACTCTCTAGTTAATATGGCTCCATGAGTTTGATCCATATACATACATACTTTCCTAATAGACTTAAGACGGTGCACATGTACGAATTAGGCCTTTAAGAAATTTTATTCAAACCCATTTGTTGTATCTCTACACCTAATTTGATCAAAACAGTACGTCCATCTCTTTATATTTAGTTTAGTTTAAAGCATCGCATGCTTCAAAGAAGAATAAATATACTTAGCGTCAGAAACTCGTTTGCACAATTGAAAAAAAAAAAAAAAACTATATGAGATTGGATCAAACTAGTGTTGGACATCGATCTATGTCATGTAGGACTCCTAATTGAATAATGATAGTATTTTCTAGATTAATCCATCATCATCCCCATTCATTGGCTTATCAAAAACCAATAATTTATTGGGAGTTTTAATTAATGAAAATCAATTCTGGTACTATTCATTTTACTTTTTATTTTAACTTTATCGTTAAAACTCAAAGTTTTCAAATCATTTTCAGTAGTTTCTTTAATTTCTTTTATACTTCCAACACATTCTTTCTTTCGCTCCATACACCGACCCATTTTCGGGTCGCACCCACCGGGTCCTCACCCGCTCACAGGGGCAAAATCGGCAGAGTGACCAAACTGATAGTTGAAGCTTTATCTCTCTGTCCTAGATTTCCAACATAAGAGTGACACACACCCAATGAGTCCCACACGACCAGGCCCCACAACCCAAATCTGAATGCAGTAGCAAGTAGCAAGAGAGAGATTTTTCTTTGTGAACGTCACACAAGAATGTACATCATGTGTTCCTATATAAATGGTGCGATATGTGTGTTAAAAGGGTTAATAATTTAAAAATTAAAATTTTATACCACTTACATAAGAACACGTGATGTACAATTCCTGTTCCTGTCTCAACTAAAAATTTCTCGTGCCGAGGGCCATGATCCAACTGGCACTTCCCTGAGGGCATTTTCGTCAATCCAGTAGCAAGTAGATTTCCAACATAAGAGTGACACACACCCAATGAGTCCCACACGACCAGGCCCCACAACCCAAATCTGAATGCAGTAGCAAGTAGTCAGAGAGAGATTTTTCAGTGTGACCGTCACATGAAAATGTACATTATGTGTTCCTATATAAATGATGGGATATGTGTGTTAAAATGGTTAATAATTTAAAAATTAAAATTTTCTACCACTTACATAAAAGCACGTGGTGTACCATCCGTGTTCACGTCTCAACTAAAAATTTCTCGTACCGAGGGCCATGACCCAACTGGCACTTCCCTGATCGAGGGCATTTTCGTCAATCCGGTACAGTAGGTGGTTACTCTGCCCACTGACAATTGCTTCTTGTCTTCCTCGCCACTACTACTGTTAGCTGTCTGCTGATGCTCTCCATCGTTTTCTCTATTAAGCTTCACAGAGAGAGGGGAGAGAGAGAGAGATCTAGAGAGCGATTTAGAGTTCTTGAGAGAGAAAATGAGGGAGCCAGCGAGCGACGTGACGTCGGCGCCACCGCCGCCTCAGGGGTTGTTGGAGAGGCTCAAGGATTACGGCCAAGAAGACGCCTTTGCCCTCTGGGACGAGCTCTCCCCCGACGAACGCCAGCTTCTCGTCAATGAAATCGAGGTCATTTTTTTGCTCTGGATCTTTCTCTCTCTCTGGTTTTAATTTTCTCGGCAACCAAACAGTTGAGATTCTTAAAACAGAGCTCGGCATTGATGGAATTCGGGACCAGTAACGATAATCCAGCTGAATTTTCATAAATGTGTTGCATTTGAATGCCAATCTGGTACAGTTGATTTGATTGCATGGTAAATTTTGCTTGTGAACCGGTTGATTGATGCAACTTCCTTTACATTTTTGTTCAGAGTTTGGATCTTTCGAGAATCGATCGGATCATAAGGTGTTCGCTTCGATCTCACGGTCAGTATCTCGCCACGCACACAAAGTTCTTATAATTAGAGTATGATTAATAGTTCTGATGGATTTTGATGGTTTGGCAGGGCTGCCGACGGCGACGATTGAGCCGGTGCCGGAGAGTAATGTGTCGTCGGTGGAGGAGCGAACGCTCGAAGACAGAGAGAGGTGGTGGAAGATGGGATTGAAAGCCATCTACGAGGGAAAGTTGGGTGTCCTACTTTTGTCCGGTGGACAGGTGAGGTCCAGTTTTTTTCAATCATGTTTTGTAACTTTTATTAGATATGTTTGCTTAATGTGGCATTGCTTGGCACTCATAGCTTTTGCTTAATGTTAAACTTTATACTGATTCCTGCATCAAAAGAGAATTATTAGTTTAATGGTGCTTGTTTTTTTAAGTGAGGTGTTACATTTGGAACCTCTCTCTCCCCTTAAAATTATGACTGGTTTGGAGTCGCTTTTCGGGGTTTTGTGTATGTAAACATAACTTGATTACAGATAGGGTTTGTCCACTTAATGTTTACAGCAAACTTTTTTAGTCCATAATGCACTTAATCATCCTCTCCTTCTCTCTCTCTAACTATTATTTGGCTATGATGTCGTTTTATGGAATTATAGGTAGTCTTACGAATAATGTCTTTCTCCCTCTCTCTGGTTGGTGGGATGTTATTTTCTAAATGTCCATGTGGGACAATAGTTGAGAGCACTTAGTGATGGAAAAAGCATTGGAATATGGTTTTCCCCGTGAGTACTTATTGTTGCTTTATAGGATTCCAAAATCTTTATTCTTTCTTTCTATTCTTTTTCTGGTTTTTGTTTTAAGGGGGGTGGGGGATGTATGGTGCAAAGTGAAAATGTTTTACACTGTAGTTCATTCTCTGGTCACATTGGGAAGTGAAATACCGACATGTTTGGGTTCCATATCTGGGTGAATGCTTGTAAAGAATTTGAGGCTCATGTCAGGGGCCCATCATTCTCAGCTTCCTGACTCACTTAATCTCATTTTAAGTGTTGTGTGCTCAAGTCATAGTAACAGTAAACTATTCAAGCCTAGTAATTCTCTGGATAATAAACATCTTGGTAATGGAAGCTACTAGAAATTTTAATTGTGACTAAAATGATTATGCCCATTTGACCATGTTTGCCGATTGAGGCTATGAAGTATGTGGTTGAGGCAACTTAGTCACGAATAAATCTGCTAAACTGCTTCCAGTTGGGCTGCTTCTGCACATCTTCTTCATAACTTATTGAGTTGTTTCAACTCTGCCCCATCAGTTTTTCAAGTATGTGTTTGGTAATTTTGCAGGGAACCCGGCTTGGAAGTTCAGACCCAAAAGGATGCTTCAGTGAGTAGTAGTCTTATCTTTCTTTTCGTTCTTTTCCTTATTTTAGAGAATTTTCTGTGTCATACCCTTATGTTGACCTGTACCTGAAATGTTTATCACCCTTGTAACTTTTATACATATTTTAGACATTGGACTTCCATCTGGAAAGTCACTTTTTCAACTCCAAGCTGAGCGGATTTTGTGTGTCCAAAGACTAGCTGCTCAAGTTATAAATGAGGGTAAGATTTATTTCTCTGTTTTTTCCTTTCCTTTCTCTCCAGTCCATAGGCTTGGTTACAAAACAATGTAGCTTCCTACCATAAATGAACCCCTAAGTCTTGGTGAAGGTGAAATTTTTTCGTATGACAAGGCTACTAGCAGCTAAGCTGGCACTTTTACGGTTCATTGCAAGAGGTTCTTTATGGTCTTAAGTAATTTGGTTTTCATACTAATTACTATATTTTCAGGTTCTGCTGCTCCACTGCAAATACACTGGTATATCCTGACCA
Organism: Heteromeles arbutifolia; assembly: GCA_024362995.1. Lineage (NCBI taxonomy): Eukaryota > Viridiplantae > Streptophyta > Magnoliopsida > Rosales > Rosaceae > Heteromeles > Heteromeles arbutifolia. The sequence goes on along the minus strand of JANCRC010000002.1, from coordinate 8,153,145 downwards.
GTCCATTTACTGATGAATCCACACAGAAATTTTTTGAAAGTCATAAATACTTTGGTCTCGAAGCTGACCAGGTAAGAATTTTTCAGGTTCATTTTTCTTATATTTTGTTGATAATCTGGTATGCTTTTGCTTACTATGAAGGAAACGGGGTTTTTGCTTACTTTCTTTATGTTCAAACTTCCTTGATGCAGGTCACCTTCTTTCAGCAAGGCACCATACCTTGTGTTTCAAAGGATGGCAGATTTATCATGGAAACTCCATACAGAGTAAGACTTCTTTTTGAACTGTTGTTTGTTCAGAAACCTCATTTTGTTTTACCTACTTTTTTTAAGGCTTTTTAGAATCACTTACTTACCTTAGGTATGCCTGGAATAGACCAATAGGAAAAAAACATGTGTGTGTGTGTGTTTGACAGGCACTGTTTGCCCATTCCATAAAAGATTGTGATATACTGCCACCCGCAAAAAAAAAGGCCTATGATTAACACCAGTTTATTCTTCTAAGTCAGGTAGCTAAGGCTCCTGATGGGAATGGAGGCGTATATTCAGGTATTTTCCCATAAGATTTGGTTCAACATGTCAACTACTACTGCTGAGCTTAATTTCCTCAATTTTCCTTAACTGCCGATAAGACATTCCTTAATGAATTGGATCCATATATTTTATCAGCTATAAAATCATCAAGATTATTAGAAGATATGGCTACAAGAGGAATTAAATATGTGGATTGCTATGGAGTTGACAATGCACTGGTGAGATTTCTTCCTTTCTGAATGGTGTCTGTAGTCTGCAAGGAGGAGAAAAAAGAGTGGGAGCAATTGAAATTCCTTCTTTTCCATTATTTGGTTGGTCAAGGAAGAAAATACTCATCTTTTTCTCCTCTCAGTCCCGCCTAAAGTGTCCACTGAAATAGATGATGCATAGTAGGGAGTTGGATAAAGGAACCAAACCTACCGAGATGTGATTTTGAATTTTTTTGGTTCTACATATTAAACAAAGAAAGAGAGAGAATAAAAATTCTTCGTCTCTTTTCCACCAAAAGCTAAATCAACTGGAGTGTAAAATTGTTCTTTAAAAAAAAAAGAGTTGGAAGTTTTTCTTATTTAAGAGGTATAATGATTAGGTTATTGAAAGCAGGTTCGTGTAGCTGATCCAACGTTCTTGGGATATTTCATTGATAAAGGTGTTTCAGCTGCTGCAAAAGTTGTTCGTAAGGTAAGTGATAAGAATTTCTCTCTCTCTCTCTCTGTGACACATACACACATATTTACTTTTGCTCCTTCATCTTTTTGGAAGATTATACTTTTTTCTGCATAACTATTTTACTGATATATCAGTTTTACACGAGTTATGAAAGTTTGTATCATTCCATACATATTGAATTTTAGAACTATTATGATATCACATTTTGAGTTATTTGGGGTTTTTGGTTACAGGCTTACCCACAAGAAAAGGTTGGTGTGTTTGTACGTCGAGGAAAAGGGGGACCTCTAACTGTGGTTGAATACAGTAAGATGGACTCATCTCTGGCATCTGCAATCAATCAAGAAACTGGACGTCTTCGTTTTTGTTGGAGTAATGTAATGCTTATTGTTACCTCTGATCTACTATTTCTCTCTTTTGAAATAAATACTGTCTTGTAAGTTCTATGCTTTCTTTAGTGGACTGAGGTCCAATTGCCTGAAGAAGAGAATTCATGTCCCTTTAGCTTATAGTTTCAATTATGAGTTATGATAGCTTCTTGCCACTTTGCATTTTTCAGGTGTGTTTGCACATGTTTACCTTGGATTTTCTAAACCAAGTGGCTAATGGCCTTGAGAAGGATAGCATGTCAGTCTCTCTCGATCTCTCTAATTGCCATGCGTTTGGAATTTCTCATAGATAGTTTTGGCTATTCTAACAATAATATTGTAAACACGTGAATGCAGTTACCATCTTGCTGAGAAGAAAATTCCTTCGATCCATGGACAGTCAATGGGATTCAAACTAGAGCAATTCATATTTGATGCGTTTCCCTACGCTCCCTCAACTGCGCTTTTTGAGGTAACTTCATTACCCACTGCTTTTACTCTAATCCCAACTATTTACTTTCTTGATGTTGCGGTGCTAAGGATTGCATTTGTTTGCCAAATATTCAGGTATTGCGTGAAGAAGAGTTTGCACCAGTAAAAAATGCAAACGGGTCGAATTTTGACACTCCAGATAGTGCTAGGCTTCTTGTTCTCCGACTTCACACTCGTTGGGTAGTTGCCGCTGGCGGATTCTTAACACATTCAGTGCCTCTATATGCAACTGGTAGTTCATGCACTTTGCTTTGATTTGCATTCTAGTATGTGCATAAACGTAGGGGAAGGAAACAAAAAAAAAAAAAAAGGGAAAGTTGCACTGACACAATTGATGTTGAATGCAGGTGTAGAGGTTTCACCTCTTTGTTCATACGTTGGAGAAAACCTCGAAGCTATTTGCCGCGGAAGAACCTTCCATGCCCCTTGCGAGATTACATTCTAATCAGTTGACAGAATCGGTATTTTTCCCTTGATTTGTGCGGCTGTATTTTACTGAAAATCTAGAGTGGTAGTTAGGTCCTATATATTTGACGGTTTGTGATAAGATTAGTGGGTGATTTGCAGTGTATAAAGTGAAGGTCTTTGGGATACATATATTTTGGTCATGCTTCAATTCTATCAATGTGTTTTGCAAAAACCAAATTCTACCCACTTAGACTTACTCTTCACACAACCAATCATTTTAATGTTCTGCTTAGTTATAATATCAGGCTCGGCAATGGCAGGGTTTATAAACATTCGGTGCCAATCAACTTTATTGTCCTACTCAATTACAACAAGTCCACGCTACAACGCTCGGCAATTACAAAATCCAGCTTAAGTCCTTCTAAGCATTTGTATCATCCTATGAATTTCCAATGTGGGATATCTAGCATAACAAATTTTAATCGAAAAGTCAAAGATAGTCGGCCAATATTCACTCTAACGCGCAACGATTGTAACTAATAATGTAATGCACCCATGGAATGGAAGAAACCTGCAGATTGCAATGCTTTTTTTTCTCCAGCTACTCCGACGAGCTTATCGTCTGGTTAAACCATCTCCGTCCAGCCACTGAATCATTTGAAAACGATGGGCAAGAAAAGGATGAGAATCATGAAGCATCGTACGGTCACACCAATGTTCTAAAAATCGAAAATAGATTTTTTTTTTTTTAATCAAATGATAGATTTTATTAGATTATAATCATTAAATGTTAGATTAGCTACCGACGGTATTTGAACTCACGCCGTCATGCTATTGGCTCAACTCTTTTTCACGGTAAAGGACCAGTTGCAATCGAAAACAGATTTGAAGCAAGAACATGAAAAGAGAATTAAATGTGGGTCATGGATCGTGTCATAGATATTACAAGATTTAACCTATTGAGGAAAAATGAGACCGAATAGGGGGCACGTGTCTACTCTTGGGTCTGGTCTTACGTGCCTGTTTAAACCCGGGATATTTATCCGGGTAAATGGTTTTTCTCCCTGTATTTTAGCAATTTTATTTTCCTTTAAAAAACAATGTAAATTGTAATAATGATCTCTTAATTTTAATTAAATTGGACCAATGATCCCTCAACTAAAAATTCATTATCATTGGTTCCTCAACTCATCAAAATGTGTAGCTATGGTCGTCAACTTTGTCGGAATTTTATCAAAATAAGTTATGTTGGAATAACCATTGCTACAATCGGGATCCCTCAACTCGTCAAAAACGTGTAGCTATGGTCATTTTCGTCAACTTCGTTAGAATTTTGTCAAAATGAGTTACGTTGGAATGATCATTGCTACAATTGAGTTAAAGTTTGAGGGACTATTACTCCAATTGGATTAAAGTTTAGGGATCACTTCTCCGATTAAAGTTGAGGGACCAATGATAATTGATTTTTAGTTGAGGAACCATAACTGCACATTTTGATGAGTTAAGAGACTAATGGTAATATATTTTTAGTTGAGAAATTATTGCTCCAATTGAATTAAAATTAAAGAAACATTGCTACAATTTAATCTTAAAAAACATATACAAAAACCCTTCTTTCTCGCTCAGTCTCTCTAGGGTTCTACCTCAAGCTTACACGAGCTCAGAACTCGTAAGGTACTCTCTCCTCTCTCTCTGTAATGATTGATTTTGGACTTGTGAATCAGAAATGGTTTCATGTGATTGCCTAATTGAGTTTCCATTGGGCTCCGGAAATGGGCTCTTCTTTGTTTGTAAGTTTCATAAATTTACCTTCTGTTTGGTTGCTCAGAAAATGGGATCAGAAAATTTCATTCAAAAGTTCGAAACTTTAATGATTTCTTGCTTCCTGTCTGCTCTGCTTTTGATTGTTGAAGACAAAAGTCTGAATCTTGTGGTTAAAACGTACCCGAAATACACAAAACCAATCTCGGAATCCAAATGATGGAATTCGGGAATTCGATTCCGCCCCTACCCTCAGAAACCAAGCATTTCCCCTCCCCTTTTTGGCTATTTGTTGATTTTTAATGGGAAGATGTTGAAGACAAAAATTTTGGATATCATTACCTCCCAATGACAGAAATTTACAACGAGTTGGCGGAGATAAATTTTTTCAATGGGAAATGATGTGCAAGTAGAAGAAGGATAGTTCTATTTGTTTCTGAGAGTGTATTGATTCAAGCCTGTTTTGTTAGCTTTAACGTTCGATTCTTTTAGCATTAGAAACACTATTAACCTTAACAAATGCATCTGACCGGTTTTTGTGTGGATTCCGGATCCAGATAAGCGATTGTGAGAAATGAAATGTGTTCGGCGTAGGTTGATTTCCGTGTTAGAGAACCGACTCTTGTGCAAACCTTGAAAAGATGAGTTTGATCGTAAGATTACGGAATCATTTGCCTAATGGGATTTGTAGAAGACCCTTTATTTCTTCCCTTGGAGCACTGAATCCTGGTAGCTTAAATGGGTTTTGTGGAAACTTTGGTCAACCTGCAAGGCAAGAAGAGGAAGAGGAGGAAGAGGTGGAGATTGACCAAAGGAGACTCCCTGCTGATTATGATCCAGCAACATTTGATCCCACGGAGCATCGTAGTCCTCCAACTGATTGGGTTTTTAGGCTCGTAGATGAAATATCATCACTCACATTGGTTGAAGTTGCTGAGCTGGGTTCCATTTTGATGAGAAAAAAGGGAATGACGGAACCACCAGTTGTGGGAGTCATGAAGCCGGGAGCTGCTTGAATAGGGTTGGCGATGAAGGGACCGTCGGCAGCTAAGGAGAAGAAACCAGAAAAGACTAGTCGAATTGAAATTGGAGTCATTTGAGGCTGCTTCAAAAATAAAACTGATCAAGGAGGTAAGGAGCTTCACCGACTTGGGACTCAAGGAAGCAAAGGATTTAGTGGAGAAGGCGCCATCGGTGCTAAAGACAGGAGTGTCAAAGGAAGAAGGAGAGCAACTAATAGAGAAGCTGAAAGCTCTTGGCGCAAAAGTTTCTCTTGAATGAAATAAAAAAGACGATCAAGATGCGCTCCTCTTCGCGAGATTAGTCAATGTGATGTACTCCTCTTCGCGAGATTAGTCAATGTTTCTTGGGGGACACCAACAGCTTTTTTGGAAATTTATCAATCCTCTCTCGATGTTAAATTTCCACAAGTTTAATAACAAGAAATTAATTCCGCGGTTCACTTTTTTCCCACGCACTCCTCTCAATCCTCGTTTGTTTTATTCAAGTCAACTAGTGGATAAAAGGGGAGGAGTGCGTGGGAAGGAGAAGAAGTGCGGAAATCACTTCTCCAAACCCCCAGATGGTGCTAATGCTTAGGGATGGAAAATATGAACATGGCTAATTAGTTGGACTTGGAAATTGGATTAACTAAAAAAATTGTACATTTGTATTTGACAGAGGAGGCAATCACCTATACAGAATAGCTGTAAGCTAAAAAGAGAAGAATCGGATGATATTAGTTCTTGGACTTGAGGGATTTCCACATCTCTACCGGGACAACCACCAACGATATTTCCGTCTTCCCGATCATGGTCGGATCTCTCCCTGTTCTCCGACAAAATCTACAACGTTAGATTCCTTCAATTTTGGATTTCTCAGTTGCTGCAGAGTGTTGCTTCATTCCCATATTCTTCACCTGTGAAATAATAGATTTGCTACATTATAATCTTATGATTCGGGAAAACAGAAATCAAAGAAAAGTCTGCACTAGGAACCGAGGTGGGTATCGATAAAACTATGATGGAATACAGGCCAACGAAGGTTGGTTTTGAAACGTTTGGGAGCAGGTAGTAAATCCCTTATAACTCACCCTCGGTAGACAGGTACTAACGCTTCGCTACTGATGAGACGGGTGTTTAGAATGCAAATGTTTTGATGACAAGCCATGTGGTTGATTGGTTCCCACAGTAGACTGGTCCTGGAAGAAGAATGAAAACCGATGTCAGGAATCACGCCAAGAAAAAATCCAGACAGCCTAGGTTTGTATTTGCATACCACATCTTGCAAACCATCCTGAATGTCAAAATAACTCGGAATAGATTGTGGTCTGAAATGCAACTGCGCCTACACACAACAGGGTATCATTACCATACCAAGAAATGCAAACAGAAATGGTACTAACAGTAACAAATGACGTCACCCCTCAAATGAATGGACTCTCCTTTCGTTTATGATTAATCGAAAAAAAAATCCATGAGCTTATGAAAAAACCACAGAATTCTGTACCACCCCATGCAGTCTTTGCTGAGTCATGTAGTGAGAATCATGGATGGGCGCGATTGAGTTTATTAGACCCTGTGGCAGAAACGAAGGATTTAGTGAAGAAGTTGTACTGTACTTTTTTTTATAAATAATTAGAAATTTATCCATAAAATTAAGTTTCTTAAACAAATAGGAAATGTGCACTACCAGCCTTGGCACATGCTGATTGCTATGATATTCTTCATGGCTGGAGGGTATCGTGTTTAGCTGCCCCTACAAGAAGATCCAAGGGACACAGCTCAAATCAATTTTAAGCATGGGATAAATTGTTGTACAGTCGTCTTTTTCCTTGAACAGAATCGCAGTTCTGTAATTTCGTGATGAGAAAAATATCTTACCATTCCTTGAATAATTTGTTGACTGCCATAATAACCATCAAAGTTTGGAGCTCTTAAGGTGAGTTCTTCCTAAGAATAAACATGCCACTCTAAATTTTAGGAAATAATAAACAGCAATGTGAATAAGAAGTGTTTTGCTAAACATTATGATTGCTGCTAAACTATATTGTACCATCTCTTGCATGCTCTCTTGCGAGTTATAAAAACAATCAAGGGCTGGAATTCGTAATTTCAAGTGCCCCGACAACAAGTTTGGAACCCACATAAAGAAATTCCTTTTATGCTATAAAATGGGTAAGGCTTAAACAATAACATAGCATGACTAACCACTTGTTGCCAGCTTTCTTGCATCCCAGTGGTTATGGCCTCTGGCTCCGAATGCACCTAAAAGAATTCAAAAGACATACCAAACCAAATGAGCATTCAAATTTTCCAAAAGAAAACACAACCAGGAATATAAGCATAATAATCACCACAATTTCAACTAACCTGTCCTTTCTTGGATGCACCATTTTTTTTATTTGTCTCGATGTTGTTGTTGCCTTGGTTCTCTCCTTCGGAGCCTTGAGGACCATGAGTCTTTGGCGAGATTGGCTCTGTTACATTCTGGATTGAGTTATTTATACTCTCACAACTTCTCAGAGCTTCTTCCAATGCATTAAACGCAATACTGTAACTTTCTTGGGATAAAGAACCTTCATCACTCAATGTAAAGGCTCTTCGGCACAGAACATTGTAACGTTGAACTCTAGACTCAGCTGCATCAGACCCTTCTCTCGTTGTTTGCCTATTCTTTGCATCTTTCGTCCAACGTTTTAATATATACTGAGATGGAATACTGTGTACACCAGACATTTGCAGTACAATCAACACATGTCTACAAAGAAAACCTTTGAATTCAAACGAACGGCATAAACAGGATACATCCGATGTCATTTCGTTCCACTCCACAATGAAATCTTGACTCTCTACAAAATCTTGAACTCTGAAAGTTTTGATTACTCCGTCTTCAGTTTCTTTCTTTGGATGACAAGCAACTACTCCCAAAACCTCAACTTGGAATTTCTTAAATACTGCATGAGTATACATAGTTGCCATTTGTTTACCATATGGTGATGGAGATCTCAATGCTGGTTCCTTATGCCATGTTTCAAAATCAGCTTTTACTTCCTCTTCATACTTCTCTCGAAGGATTGTTTTGCATTGTTCTAAAAATTCTTTCAACGGAGTTTTCCTCTGCATGAATTTGTCGAAGAAACAATTTATACCTTCTAACCGCTGGGTTGTAGACATACCTGCCAGAAAAGTGTCTCTCATGTATGTTGGTATCCATCGTCCACGATCCTCATACAATGATTGGAACCATGCGTCATCCCTTAAATTGAATCTGTCAACCATTTTCCACCATCTTTTTTCAAACTGTTCATTTGTCCAAGACTTAAAAACGCATTTGTTAAACTTAACCATAAATTTTTCATGTTGCCTAATCACATAACCAAGCTTATCAGGAATCTTGCCAAATATGTGCCACAAACAAAAACAATGACGAGAATCAGGAAGGACCTCTGTAATCACTTCTTTCAGGTCTTTATCTCGGCTACTAAGGATTACTCTTGGAGCACGTCCACCCATTGCTTTTAGCCATGCCCGTATCAGCCAGACATAGGATGATTTACTCTCATCAGCTAGTAAAGCACATCCAAGCAAAATGAACTGAAAGTGGTGGTTCACGCCAATAAAGGGAACAAACGGCAATTTGTATTCATTCTTGATACATGCGGTATCAAGAAATACTACATCGCTAAAATTCCCATAATCAAGTCTACCTTTGGCATCAACCCAGAAAACATTCTTCAAACGCTGCTCCTCATTCAGATCAACTGCATAAAAGAAGTTAGGATTCTCATCTTGCATATACAGAAAATGGTCAAGCATAACTTGAGCATCTCCTTCCTCTAAAGATAAATGCTTCCTGCTCAGTGATTGATTTGTCCCACCACCTTTTTGATTATCTAACTTCTTGAAGCCACCGGACTGTTTGGCCATATCAACATACATCTTCTTTGTTCTTCTCCGGATAGCAAGTAAGCGATCAACATCACATCTACCTAGATCTAAATCCCTATGCCCCCGAAAATAATAGGCTTCATCAGGAAAAATTTCATGATTATGCTCTTTTATGAAACTACGAATAATCCATCTACCATCTTGCCTCTTAACATGCATGGAGGCTTTACAATCTGTTTTCTCCCAAGATCGGTTAGAGCGACCTCGTTTTCTCTTAACAGAGTCACAGATACTAGATTCTCTGGGGTTTGAAACAGACTCTGGTGCTTCAGCTGTATTAGATTCTCGTTTGCTGCCGTGTCTAGTGCATGCAAATTTTGCATCAATAAACTTTCCGGATACTCTTGATCGACGACTGGCCTTTATTACAGCAGCGAACCCCACAGACTTGGCATATTCTCTATAGAACGAAAATGCATCTTCCTTTGATTCAAACTCCATTCCATCATGAGGTTCTAAATCTTTTGTAGAATTCAAATTGATTTCGTCTCTGGCGACCGCCTTGTTTTCATTTTGTCCTGTATCCTCCTTATCATTTGCAGGACCATTAGTTGCTTTCACAATGGCATGGTCTCTAATACCTTCCTTACGGCATTCTCCCGAAGACCGTTCAAGATCTATCCCCATTGAAAGAATCTCAATTTTCTTAAAGCAACCTGTTCAGATATGCGCGCGGCAGCAAAAAGGGGTTATATTTAGTACAACCGGAAACTAGATGCAGTACCAAAAGTGACAGGATCATCACAAGTCAAAAACTTTAACAACATTTCACTGCAGCACCACAGGAGAATGAAAATTATAGATACATACACAAACTGAAATACCAAGATAAACACACAAAAATGAAAATTATAGAGATAAGAATTAATTAATTACTACTTATCTGCTTCACATTACACATAACACACAATGCAGAAGATTTCACCCACAAAAACAAAAATTGAAGAATCTAAATTTCAGCATAAAACATCATAATTCAGCATAATGCCAAATACCCAATTGAAGAACACAAAAACCAAACAAATGGCAGTCAAAAAATGAAAACTTTCACACAGAAAACCTACATGTGAGAAGTAAGAGAGCAATATAATACTACTGATCATAAATTAGAACAGAAATTCCACATTAATTAACGAAAATGAACCCAGAAAGAGTAACTAAGTGTTCACAACAGCTAAAAAAGGGAAGATAAAATAAAATTCAAAATAATTAGAAGCAGATTAGGAAAATGAAGCTGCAAACAATCACTGAAGTGCAGAGCTATAATAAGTAATAAATTAAAAATCACAAAAACAACAAAAATAGATAAACAAAATTGAACTTTGGGTTGATTAAGGAAAGGAGAATTGGAATTACCCGAACTGAATCGGCCAGGGTCCGGAGTGTAGGAGAGATCAATCGGTGGCCGCGAGTAGGAAAAGCTTCGGACTATGAAGGTTAAGGCTTCGGAGTTGCGAGTTGCGACTCCCGTACTCGCATTCCACTTTGCCATACTCGCTCTTCTTCCCTTTCACGTGGGACCCGCCTAAAATTTCCAGAAGTGATTTTGACCGTCTCCTTTTTTTTTTCCTTCTTTTTTTGAGTACAACAATATATTTTGATAAGTAGTAACTTTATTTGTTTACGAAAAAAGTAGTAACTTTATTTTTAATCACATAATATATATTTTTATGGTAACAATTGTTTTATTTAAGCACCAATAGATATTATATATTAAGCAGTATAAAAGTTATTCAAAACTTAAACATGACCATTAAAAATTGAAGCTATGCCGTTTTAAAAGATACGTTGCTTGAAAAATTATCACGAAGCAAAATAAAATACAAACCTATGTGTAAAATACAATGCCAACCAAACCAAAGTAACAATTATGTGGGTCTCGTTGATAAAATCTCTCTAAAGAAAATCTTTTGAGACAAAACTTCAGGATAAAGAAAAAAGAGCGCAGTACATACAACAATTATAATATAAAAACAAATGCTATCACAAATTTAGACTTTTTCCTAAATTTCTTTTTTGGTATTTAATATGATATAAATACTAAACGATGTGACAATTAACATAACAAAACTCTCTTTCTTCACTTATAACACATGAATTGGTTTATAATGTTTAACCATATATAACTTTTCATGATTTTGAGGACAATGAGATGAGTCATGTGGTAGTTAATTAAGAGCACCATGTTCAAGGTGACCAAAGAAATACAATGTATAACCAGGTGATGAGTCATGAGTTTTCCTTCGATTAATTGGGATTAATATCTTGATCAATGCCCTGTGTTTGAAGATCAATGAATATGCATTGCACAGTTGCATGGATGTCGTAGAATGATTAACCAACTTCCAAGTGAATTGAACCCTAAATAATTAACTATTTGTTTTCAGTCAATTCGGGGAGGAGGAGGAGGAGGAGTGGGGTCGATAGTTTTTGTTTTCACTTTTCAAGGTGCGACTTTAACCAAGACGTGTATTTGCGTAGCAGCATAGGTTTCAAAGTTTTCCACTGGCATCCAATTATATTGAAGAACTTAATTAACCGTTAATTAGGATGATTATCTTTCATAAACATGGTTTACAAACCCTAGAAATAACCCATTAATTAATATGTGTACTGGTTTAGTGCCTAGCAAGATAGATGGTGGCGTTCATGTACTGGTTATTTTTTGCTGCTGGGTCTTATCAGTTTTGATCGTTTGATTGATGCATTTTCTGTGGATTTGAAACGTAATACCATGGTCTAGCTAGGTTCTCGAATGGTATTGCCTACTGACTGTTTTGTCATGGTCTTTTTTTTGGACAAGTTTTGTCATGCTTTTTTTATGCAACTGTCACATTTTAACTATTTTTTTTTTTTCATTGTATTATTCACTTTAATAAGTGATATAAAACAAACAATTTGTACAGAGAACTGCTCTAGTGGGCAACACGGTTGTTTAAACTATAAACTTTTTATACAAAAATGATATCATAATCTTACTTAAAACTTTACTTGAAAAATAAAATGTTGTTTTGAAACTAATTATAAAAGTAGGTGAGAGAGAGGGGACCTCAAAGAGAAAAGAGCTCAAGTGTATGAGAATTGTGTCATTGTTCATTCGCTTTGTAGCTTTATTTATGCTAATCATGATGAATATTTTTTAATTATATTTTAAATTTACACAATCACATTTATAATTAATAATTATATTCATAACAAATGCTGCATTAATTCTAAGAAAATATTATTTCTACGGATCGCATAAATCTGCCTTGGGAAGGGCCACATGCACGATGCACCTACATATCCTCTCGTTAAGGGTCAATACATATATATATATACACCTACACAATATTGGTCGGTTGGCTTGGACTTGGAATGTGAAATCTTGAAATTTTCCCTATAGTTTATATAACAAGTATACTCCCATTTGAATTTGGTACTACTATACATATGTATGCAGCTGGCCTACCCCAAGGCATGTGGAGAAGATTACAATATATGCAGCCACATAAACTTTGAGAAACCCTAGACATATATAGACACTTAGCTCGAACATTAATGTACCCACAAGTATATGTGTTTCTTATATACTATTAGGTAATGGTTGCGTTCCTCCTTGAGAGAATGAGCTCATTCCACCGCTTTCAAATAATGTATTTTTTTCGTGAAAATTTTATAATCAAAACCGTTAAATTTCTTTATTTTTATCAGAAGATTATTCCTACAAAAAATCGTTTGAATCGAAGTACGTTTAGTTATTAAAAAATTGTTTAGTTATTTTTATCTATCAATAAAAATTAAAAAATTAAACTGTTCCGAATATAAAAATAGTGGAATGAAAGTACAAATAATATTATGTTCGTGCAAAGAGCATGATCTAACCACAAGTAGAGACAGAGAGAAAGAGAGACTAGAATAACAATTAGTTGTAGCCACCACCTTTTTAGAATCCCTAATTACTAAATTAATTAATAAAGATAATTGATCTCTGTGAGCAGCTGATCACCAATCAAGGCTTACTATACAAGGAAAACTAATGAAAATGGTTTGAAAATTTTGAGTTTTAACGATAAGGACAAAATAAATGGTAAAGTAAATAGTACCATAATTGACTTTTTAGTGTAAAAATGTGGTTTTTCGTTAAAATGAACAGTACCGGAAGCTTTTCGTTAAAGTTTCCTATTTATCACAAAAGGTTCCTGAAATTGACTCACCCCATCAAGATGGTCCTTGAAATTGAAAATTGATCAATGTAGTCCCTGAAAATGAGTGTTGCAAATCAATGTGGTCCTTACATAACAATTCTGTTATGTGCTGACGTGGCATATAATTGGGTCCTACAAGTCTAATTAAATATTGTTATGTTGATTAAAAATATTTAAATAATAAAATTTTATTTTATTTTTATATAATTAAAAACTTTAAAAAAAGAAAAAAAAAACGAAGAAGATGAACTACAAGCTTAGCGACATCCCCTGAACTCTTCTCGCCGTACTTTCCTAACCTTGACCAGCCTTTCAACCACACTGGGTTTGATTTGCTGCGTGTAGTCTTGAGTTGAGTTTTCTTCTTGCTGGGTTTGGGTTGATTGCTTGAAAACTCCCCCATTCCAGTTTTCTTCTTTTCTGATTTGTAACGAAACAGAGGAAACTAAAGCTCAAAATATGCATCTCACCAAATGTTTTCTTTACACATCAATAAAATTCTCTGCAGAATTTTCTTAATTAAAAAACAAATGCATCGTACCAGATGGTTGTCCATCTCTGCAGATTTGCCCTTGTCCGACTTCCGATGTGTGCTTTTTAAGGAAACTGGACTTGCTCAATTTTTATAGTGAAGATTAAAATATAATTAGAGAGAGTTGAGTAGTTGACAATTGCTCATTCAATCGTACTTCCATCCTCTAGACCTACAGTTCTCAAAGGGGCCAGGCCAAGTAATTTTATCCATATCACAAATAAAAGAGTTCACTTTAATCCTCAATTTTGGACACCCACAAAACCCAATTCCACTTTTTACTTTTATTTGGAATCGCAAGGAGGAAGAGGAAGTAGGAATCGCGGAGGAGGAAGATGAAGTGGAGGGTTTGCTATAATTGCAAATCGCCTAACCAGTTCGAGCTGTACCCAGAGAGGACACGGTGGAGGTAGCGAGGGACGTGAGCCTTCGGGAATGCGGAAGAGGGTTGGTGCAGAAGCGGAGAGAGAAGAAGAACTGTTCATCTCCTTCTTCTTCTTTTTTTCCTTTTTTTTTAAATTATATAAAAATAAAAATTAATTAGACTTTTGGGATCCAATTATGTGCCACGTCATCACATAATAGAAATTTTAACAGAATTTTGACGGAATGACCACATTGATTTGCAATACCCATTTTTAAGGATTATATTGATTGATTTTCAATTTCAAGGACCACCTTGACAGGATGGGTCAATTTCAAAGATATTTTGTGATAAAAACCCTTATATATTTGATATCGAAACCTTAATTTCGTAATCATCACTATTGTTTTGACTATAAAAAGTGAAACCAAAATCCTCCATTTAAGTAAACTCTTGACGAAATTAAGAGGAAGTGCTAATTAAAACTGGAGTTTTAACGAAAAGTCCGTGATATTGTTCACTTTAACAAAAAATTATATTTTTACACTAAAAAATCAAACCTGGTACTATTCACTTTACCATTTATTTTGTCTTTATCGTTAAAACTCAAAGTTTTCAAGTCATTTTTACTAGTTTTCCTTTAAAACTATGACAATTATGCTACGTACGTGCTCTAGGAAAATGTGTACGTGAAAAGTGTTGAGATAAGTTGTAAACTGTAACCTGTATTCACATTCACACCAGTTTTGTCACATTATTTCTTATTTTCTCCCACATTAATTAGGATGCAAGTGTATCGATATCATTTGACACTCTAAACTTTTTATTATTAGAAAGAAAAATATACTTGTGAGGCGTGTAGAATAAGATTTTTGAAGTGCTAATAACAATTCATTATTGATAACATAGCACTATATATTATATTTTGCAAAATTTAGGCATACAAGTCTTTGTTAGGGCTGCCTCTGCCTCACGGCACCTCATTTTTTAGGAAGTGAGACTCCTATTTGTAGGTTTCACTTTGCTGTAAAAAGTGAACCGATGCAAGTAGTAACTCTATCCAATACGTTTTTTCAGTATTTCCTCCTTTATGAGTATAGAATCTGTTCATCTGTATGGTTGTACCTCCATAAGAATTATTTTCTTAGTATCTGGACATGGTCTATCTTCCAACAACAAAAGAAAGAAGTTGTCTGTTTTCATGATTTATAATGGATTGATGGAGATCACTATAACAACTCAAAGATGGAGTATGATTTTCTTCCCTCCTATTCTCATTTCATTTTCTTCTCTCATCTCACAAATTGCTTTTTGTCTTATTTTGACTATTAAAAGATTAACACTAAACGTTGACGTGGCTTAATCGTAACCGTTCAATAGGAGGGGAGAGAGATTAGGAGGGGAGCATGGCAGTAATTGAAGTACAGCGGCAAAAGAAGAATGGGAGCTCATGTCTTATGTTAAAAAATAATGCTTTTAAGTTTACATTTTAATTTCTATGCCAATCCAAACCATTAGCAGTTGTGGTTTTGAGCATGTGCAATAGATGACCTTATATATGTACTTGGTTTGTGGCAAAAGAACATCATCTTCGAAAATTTCTAGGTTATCCATGTGAATAAGAGAAGTATGGCCTCCATATGTAAAAGAGAAATCACTTTTATATTTTTAGTTTAGCTTTGCCGACTTTGCTATAAATTTTGATTTTTTTTTTTTCATGTTATTGTTTGATTTGAACTATATAGCTCAAGTAATAATAATTCATCTAGATTTTTTATTAATACAATTATAGACATATAAATTAGTTTTGTAGCAAGAATTTTTATATAAGAACCCACTTATTATCTTTCGCACTGAGCACTTAAAATCTCATAACCAGCCTTGAACATTAGTTAGTATAATGAAACCTCAGCCCTTTGAATGAAAAAATGAAAACTAAATCTAAGACCGAACGGAGGATCCTAACAGTAAAATATATATGTCCGAATGCTAACTTTTCGTGAGGAAGAAGACACTTATCAGAGCAACTTGGTCAAAGGATGATGAAACAAAGAATTACACAATATCATTTATAAAAAATTAGAGAATATACATGTATATTGTGAGAATACAAGGACAAAGTCTCATATTCGATGAAGAATCAAATCATGCAAAAACTTATAAAAAATTGAATTATTCTTTATATTATCAATTAATTTTATAATAAAATTTTAATCGTAATATTTGTTTTAAGCACATGATATACCAGAATATGTTATTCATGCTTTCACATGTTGGAAGAATCTGCAGACCTCGTTCTTATCCACGAAAACAATGAAAAAGAGAGCAGTAATGCAACTTAGGATTCAATGCGAATTATTTAGGTTTGTACATATCAAGTATCTTTTTGTAAAGACTTAATAATATGCTTAAGGTCAGGGTTTACTGGACCTGAAAGTAAACAGTCAAACTGTCAAACATGTAAAATAATCAATCTGACAAAAGGAAGATAAAAAATTCAAGCAATTGCTGTAAAAGTTAACAAAACAAGAACTTCAGCCGTTGGTATTACACTGATCGGTCATGTCTCGTTCACGCTCACTCAAACGTGTGCTAAATTACACGAAAGTTTGTACATTATATCTATAGTGTTTGGTCAAAATGCAGATATGTCTTTGATAAAAATTAAATATTTGTTGCTGTTGTTCACATTACGAATTTAAAATTGTTACTCTCGATATATTATCTACAAAAAATACTTAATCGTTACATAAAATAACTCTATATATAAATATATTGTGAGTCATATTTGAGAATGTAAAGGTCAAATACGAAACATCGAGTGCATGAAATCCTAATAAATTTTCTTTACGACTTGACCTAAAAAACCCAATGCACAATTCACTACTCTTGCACTATGCTTCTCATTGATCTCAAAATCTTATTAACTAGGTTCAGAAATGCTCAGGACACCAAAATGCCCGGGTAATAGAGGTCAGAAAGTACACTTATAATTGATACTGCACAAATCTTACCGTGCCCAAGTAGCCAAGTGATCATAGATTCAGAATTCTTTCTCAGATCTCAGAGAGAGGCAGGGAAATAGGGTTAACAATGCATGAAAAAACAGTAAAAATGCGTTAAAGAAAACAACGATAATAATAATAGGTCTTTGGCTTTTGGATTTTGTCTTTTGGCCTTTTTACTTCAAGTAAATGTAACCGCGAGGCTTAGAACCACAGAGAGACTTAGAGGACATATATATGTAAATATCGTGATATATATGTATATAAGATCCAGGTACCCCATGATGAAAGTAGAGGCCATGTGCAGCTTTGCATGATCTTCGACTTTTTCTTCTTTCTTTTTCTGTATAAACCGATTGCTGACCAGGGCCACCACGTGATCGACGATGCCCTAGCTCCTCTCTCTCTCTCTCTCTCTCTCTCTCTCGGCTTCTTTGGTCTTCGTCTTTACACACAGGCACATTGACTTGCATGCTTTCTTCAATTCAAAACCCTAAAACACCAAAGAGCTCCCATTAAACAAAAACAAACAAACGCTAGATGATTTGATTTTCTGACATGTGGATTTTGCTGTCAACCCCAAAAATAAGAATACTTGATTATGACATGGATTTTTGGATGTCAACAACTTTCAACTTTGTAGTAATATTTGAAGAGAAAGATAAGATCTGAGTTTAACATTAATTAGGCAATAGAATCTTCCATCAACAAGAGGAAAATCAGATAATCTAATGAATCGTTAACATGATTTTTTTCTATTACTCGATCTACAAGAAGAGATCTAGAAAGAGCGAAAAGAGAATGATGAGAATCATAACAGGGCATTCATGAGACGGGACGTAAATAAGAAAAATTTGTATACAATATTATATACAAGTAAAGTTCTAAAAAATGTTAGGCGTTAATCAGGCGGTTGGTTGGGATCCAGCGCCTAGGCGGACAGGCGGGATCTAGGCAGGCATTAGACGGATTAGACGGATTTAAGTAATCTATTATATTTCGTGTAAATAATTATCTGTTTATATTTAAAATATATATAATTTTATCATAAACTACAAAATAGAGTGACATATATATTATGAAGTATTGGAACATAATGAAAACATGGGGAACACGCATATAATATGTGCTCATTTAAGTATTCAACAATTCTCTTACAATTGAAAAAAAATAAAATGCAAAATAAAAGTTATCTATTTTCTTTTTAAGTAAGTCGCAATCTAGGCGGGTCTGAACGGACTATGCTGCCTAGGCAGTCTAAACGAACGCCTCGGCAGATCTAGAAGCCTTTTTAGAATAATATACAGCACTTGTTGAAATTTGTATGTAATGGTGCGTGCAAGTCTTTTGCGAGCTCAGTAAATATTTTAGATATTGACGTTAATAACTATTTTCTTTCTAACTCTCTCTCCTACGGGATTGTAATTATCATTTAGCCATTTACTATCAAGAGCATGTAAAATATTAAGTGGGGCTATCTACCCACTTCTGTTTATCTTCCACACACTTATCTTAATTTTCGTCTATCAAATTGAATGAGTTAAGAATTAATATTAAAAAATAGAAATTAATATAAAGATAGTTCTCAAATAATTCTAATAATTAACTTATTTTTTTCTGCCCACATTATAAAATTACAGATTCAGATCTTTGATCGTTGACAGTTTGGTTGATAGGTGGGACCTATGCAAAGAATATTATACCAACCGAGGCTGGCCACTTGTGTCCTTTCAGTCAAATTATTTCTCTGCTCTCTGACAAATACTGGATTGGGATGCCACTGCCTCTCTGCGTCACTTCCTACACTTGCTTTAATCATTTTTCTCTTAATCATGGTGGTTAGTGATCTACTTAAGTTAACCTTGCTTTTACGCTCAACTTAAGGACAGTAGTTTCTCCCTAATCTCATAATCACATTCAGATATAACTAACACAGATTCTCTACAAAGCATATGAACACGTTGTAGTCATTGAATTGTTGAGTTCACTTGTAGGTCGAGTTCACTAAATATGAAGGTAAACGTTTCGCATATGCTTTACAAACGTTATGACATACTTGTACAATATACTTTAAATTCTAAATTCTCTCAATTAAAGTGTATTTGTTAAATGAAATTCGCACCTACCATCAATTAACTTTCATTTTATACCCAAAAAGAAATATAAACTTTAATAATTTAATTGTGATTTATTATTTTAATGAGAATGATAAACGATTAAACCAATCAAATTACTCATAAAATTTGGTCATGGAAAAGGATCCGGTTCCTAGGAATTTTAGGAATCTTGCAATTGTGTCCGTTCATCGTATATCGTGCGGTCAGTTTTCGTTAGGTACTATTTATATTTGAATTTTAAATTTTAAATAATTTCTAACCTCATGATATATGATGAATGAACACGATTGCGGGATCCCTAAAAAAAGAATCCAACAAGAATGGTTTTCCATCAAACTATAGAATTATTATCCTTTAAAACGCATAAAACAGTAAAAAAGAACCAAAACTTAGAATATAGCAACCTCCGAATTTTGGTCATCGAAACCAAATTAAAAAGGTTCACATTGGCTTTCTGTCATGTGGATGATACATTTTTTATACATTGAAAAGTACTACAAAACCCTTCAAAAATTTGGCATTGCATGCAACTTTTTATTTAATTTATCATTTTTTTTAACTTTTAAAAGTGAGATAACACCTCCCTCTCACCCCTCCATATATACACGCATCCAAAGTTCCAAACTCACTTCCATCACCACATCATTCGCTGTAATCATTTTCAACTCACTAACTCCAAATTTCTCAAAAAAACTAGAGAAGTTCCATATTTTCACAATGTGGCTTATTTCTTCGCCCAAAACCACTTGCCCCACCAAGACCGGTGGCCGAGAAGGTGGCACCACCACAGCCACCGCCGCCTCTGCAGCCGCCAGTTGGTGTATCAATGTTTCATCATCCCACTGCACTTGTCTAACCAAACTGGTGAGGAAGCTAAGGAAACATAGGAGAAGGGTAAGGGCTGCAGCTAGTAGGCAACGTTCACTGCAGTGCCACTATGATCCACTGAGCTATTCTCTCAACTTTGATGCCAGTGGATGTGGGAACTTGTTGGATGACCAAGATTACTTCAAGTTCTGTGCATTTTCCTCCAGGTTTGTGGCCAACCCCTCAGGAAACTCAGCTTCTACTACAAGGCTAATCACCACCACTCCTCACTAGAATTATATATATATATATATATATATATATATATATATATTGAGCTTGTAATCTTTGACTTGGATGTAATGGGTATTTTGTATATTGGAATAGGCTGGCATCTGAGATTTCTAGAGAGAGAGAGAGAGAGGGGTAGTTGATGATGATGGGGTAGCTAGCTAAGCTTATACATTTTTGTACTAGTAGTTAATTATTGTGCTGACTAGTAGATAATAGTTTGATGATCAATTTTCACCTTCTTATTTTTTCTTATTTTTATTTTCTTTGATTTGTGATTTTTTTTTGTTTTTGTGATATTTTGCTGATGTCAAGTCAGTGCAGAAAATCAGATTTGCAAGGACAAAAGATAGCAAAATTCCAAATTAAATTTGTATCCTCGTCCCGTTGCTAGGTTCACATGAAAATTTTGACCCCCAAGCAAAACAATTGACAAAATTTGTGAGTACTTTTTCTCTCTCACCAGTTAGTAGATGGGGGAGCCCTACCCACCATAAAAGTTCTGGAAATCAGAAGAACTAACAGATAAAATTAGATGGATGAGTGCAAAATGTTCAAAAAGGAAATACGGAAATCACTTTTCTTTCCACAATCGGTCATGGTAAAAGAAGAAAAATGATAATCACGTATCGTTTTTTCCTTCCCACACGCGCTTGTCTAATCTTATTCGTTGTTTTCGTTTAATTTATTCTATTGAATGACCAGAAATAAAAAAATGTATGAGACGATAAAAATAGTAGAGTTAGATCGAATTTCTTCTGATGAACCTTTGTCACTTAACCAATCAAATCTTTAACGATCAAAACAAAATATACACAAAAGCAGTGGAGATTTGGTTGCACAAAGCAGCAACTCCTCTCATTCAACTATGAACAAGTCAACAGTTCACAAGACCACCAAATGGAAACGGCCACCAGAGATTTCAATTCAAAGTCCAAAACCAGCCATTTTTATCAGTAATCAGACCTCATTGATGAGACCACAAGGAGGAAGAAAGCTCCATGAATACATACATTGCAAAAGAAGGCAACAACACTATACTTACATTCTCTTACATGTGCTTTACACAATTATCCTAAAACAACCCTATATCCGGCTAGTTTATCATGCACTACAAGAACCTACAAAATTTTAAGCACGACGGAGCCTTGAATAGCACGAAAGAACATTTATGTTCTAATCTTTGCTCCGCATATTACAGCTATGATTCCCGATCACTCATGGGATGATCCGAGACAGTGCCCTCAGAAGAAATTTCCTCTACATCGGGTCGTTCTGTCCTAGAGGGATCTGACTCTGTCTTGCTAGAATCCGCACTTTGAGTATCACATGTTCTAACAGGCGAGCCCTGCTTAGCCTCCGTTCTTACCACTGCAGTCGCAGTTTGAGAGTCGAATAGTTCTACTTGGTCAACAGAGTTCGGCAATGAGGGTTTTGTGTCACGGACTCTTGAGCTTGCCATGCCGGAAGCTGCTGACAGGTGTGAACCTGGAGCAACACAGGATGCTACCAATTGAAGCACTTCAGGGGAGGGCGACAATCCCATGGTTGTTTTCTTGTGCTGATTCAGATGTGGCGCTGCAGATGATGGGTTTACCACATTTAAACGCAAAGGCTCACTGAGGTCAGATTCAATCCGTGAAAAGCCTGAACTTGCAGCCATTGCTTGTGAAAGAAATGGAAATGATGGGGCCATAGGAATGGAGCTTGAAGCATTGTCAACAAAGTGCCTGCTCTGAAAGTCCTGGCTGCTTCCAGCGTCTAGTTGAACCCGCCTGAATAGACGTGATTTCAGCTTTCTTTTCTTCTTTAGACTCCGTCTTGGATCCTTTGGTAGCGAAGGAGGTGGGCCGGGAATCACAAATGGAGGAATAGTTCGCTTATCCTCCCCATATAACAACCGGACGGATTGAACTATTGCAGACACAGTGGGTGGCAGGTCAGGTACTGGGGGTTTAGCAGGAGCACTTACAGCTTCCCGTAGCCAATGGGGTAGCGTGTCCTTTGAAGAACTACTTCCAGCAACATCATCTCCCTTTAAGATTCCTCTCTTGAGATTAGGCAGCAACCCTGAACTGGAGGGTTCACCTCTTGCCAAATTATTATTCATATCACGTAGAGCATTCAGTGATCTATCAAGCAGACAAGGCAACTTCCCGTACCTATGGGTACCCTGTTCATCTTCATTCTTCTGCACATCATAGCTGCTTGAGGAATTCAAGCCTCCTAACGAACCCAAGCAACTGGTACCAAAAGAAGTGACAACAAACGGCTGCTCAGCAGGAACACTGGAAGACGTCCCTGCTCTGTCAGAAGCTACGGCAGCAGAATCTCCGGAAAAATTAGTCCTGAATTTATCATGAAACCAAGATGGAATAGGGGGATATTGCTCATTTTGCAAACCGAGTCTATCTGATGATTCAAAATGTGGAAAGCCAGATGAAAGATCAGTAAAACCCAGCTTTATATCTGTCAAATGGGATTGAAACTTTGGTGGTGTAACAAGTCTACTACCATGCAGTGCCCGTGCCATCATTCCATCAGATATGCTTGGAAACTCTGAGGATTTGGCAGCCTTTTTGGTTGACTTAGACACTGCAAAAGCTGACCCGTCTAAAATCTTGAGTTGTTCCTCCTCCCACCTAGCTGACAAATCTTCTGAAGTTTTAAACTTTGAGAACTTCAACCTCGGGTCTCTCAGCATTGCATCCCAATTGCCCCTTCCATGCCTACGAACACCAATCCATAGATAATCAAGTTCATCTTCCGTCCAGATATCTGCTTTAAATTTCTTTTTAAATAAGTTGCTCGATCCAGGACTGATCCTCATCATTATGTTTTCGAGCACCTTCCGGTGGTTATCAGGTAAAGATGGAAAATTAGTTGGCATGCGCCCCAAACCCAATGAAGGAGGCACATCTCTGTCTTGCTGATTATATCTGGGTGCATCTGGTGGCAACTGTAAATTTGGAAACAATGACATTGTTGGAAGTTCTTGCAAGGATCCACCAGCAGATTCAAGTCCGCTACCTAATGATAGGTTAGGTAAGAAGTCCAGATGTGGACTCAGCATGCTCTTTGCTCCAAGTGGGAATCTTGGTAGCAATTTCTCATCGAATGGTAAGTTAGGCAATGCCATCTTTTCTTGGAAATCAGAAAAGGAAGCACTGGAACTTTCTGGACGATCATGACTATTTCCTTGAAAAGTCGGAGGATACTGCAAACAGACCAAGCATTGTGGTCATGCATCAACAAATTTTCACACACACGCACATAGACAGAGACATAGACAGACAGAGAGAGACAGAGAGAGAGAGACAGAGAGACAGAGACAGAGAGAGAGAGAGAGAGAGAGAGAGAGAGAGAGAGAGAGAATATGTACCGGCCTAAATGGGAAACCACCATTTGGGATGCTATTCAACTTATTCTTGAGATGTGATACTTCAGCTGGTGCATCTGATAATTTCGTGTCATCACCATTTACTTCTGTCTCATTCAAAGTCCCAGACTGAGGAGCCAGACTAAATGGAAACTCTGGCCGACCTCCTTTTTGTCTACCGTTTGACCTTGAGAATTTCTTATTTGATGATCCTATTTGACTAGCATTGGGAGCACAGAGTCCCAGAACAGGTAATAAATTATTTGAGGGCAGTAAGCTTGTTCCTGGAACCTGGTGACTGGGAAGGAACATGTCAGGTGACATGTAGTCAAGAGAATTAACAGAAAGATCAAGGTGACTGTTTTTATGCTTCGATAGCCGGCCCAATCGTGAGGGAGAATCAGTCTTGGCCTTGGGAGCATCTAACTTATCGTCCTCCAAGTCAATTACTGAAGATCTCTCTCTGAAAAACTGAACTAATTTAGTTGCTTGATCCCCATCTTTGGAAGTGTTGGTGGGACCCCAAGGAAGTGACTCAGGCGGTCCCTCACTAGGTTGAGGTTCTTCAACTGCATTCCTCTGAGCAAGCCGCTCTTTTTGTCTAGCTCGGAGCTTAGCACTGTTGAGTAAAAATAAAAGTAATTAACGAGATCCGCAATCCACCAAATGGTTCATAGAGATTAAGTTCAGATTTGATAATCCATACATTAAGGCTCCAGTTCTAAAATCATTTAAACTATCAAAGCCTGACCCACGTAGCAAAGGATGTTTGACTCAAATGAATAGCAGATCTTTCGAAAATGTGAAGGTTACACATGTATATCCCTTTTACAGAACACAACTAGGTACACTGCAAAGCTGCTGAACTAAAGCAATTACGGTAGAACTACTAGGAACTACTTGAAGGAAATCTGAACTTACAACTTGTCCTTTAAAGCTCGTCCAGCAGGTGTGTACTCCCTCTCTGGCTCTGGTTCGGGCTCATGCTCCTCGTCAGCACCCTGCTTACATGCAACCAATTAGACCATTGCAAATAAGAAACTTAACCCAAAGCAACTATGCAGTAAATAATTTTCCCAGATGGTCCAAGTGTATCTACTGTTGAAAAAACAAAACGAAAGTTTTTTCTTAGTGACATTTTCAGCAGCAATGTGAAAGTGCAGATACAAAAGAAAGGTAGAGTAGAAGAAGCAACATGCTTCAATCAAGCATATATCTAACTTTGAGTACCTCACTCAATGTTTCAGTTGGGTGTGCAGCATATGCTTCCCTGTAAGAAACAGCTTTCCGCAGGCGCTTCCCACGACCAAGAGCTGCTTCTTCCTCACTTTGATATTTCTCCCATCTACAAATCCAACAAAATGCAAATAAGTCCTTAATAAATCAAGAAAATGGGATATGGAAAGCACTTGGTACACAGGAAACCTAATCAGAAACATTAAAGTTTGGATGCAGAATATCAATTAGCAGATTAAGCTGTGATAACACATGGAACAGTGAACATGGGTTACAGAAGAATTTGTTACCTAAGACGCAAAAGTCTGTCCCATTCATTTTCTTCCGTAACCACGCTATCCTCTTTCCTTTCAGTATTTGGTACCCCAGAATCATCACTTGCACCTGGAGATGATTCAACTCCCTGCTCTTCAGCAGGCTCCTCATTCCATTCGGTGGCCTGGTTAAAATATAAGTTAGAAACTTTATGAGATAAACGACACAGACGAAAATCGAATTTCCGAATCTGCTGACTATCAGTCTTTATGGTAATTTTCAAGAAAGATAAAAACAGCATAAAGTAGGATAACATGACCAATATGCATGCAACAAAAATGAAAACAATGAACTTCTAATCGAAAAAAAAAACTTAATAAATGCATTAGATAAATTCAACATGTAGTTTACCTTTACTGAGCCAAGCATATCATTTTCCATTTCTCCTTCAGCAATATCACTTGAACCAGACTGAAGGTCTGAACGGTCAAGTAACTTTGAAATTGCACTTTCATCCCATACAATCTTGTTGCTGCTATCTGTACATTTATCTGTATACACATCCCCCAAGCCACCAGTCCGCTTCCTATGCTTATGCTCAACATCTGCCACTGCCTCATCTTTGTTACTGTTATTTTCATCGGTATCTTTTCCATCAGTGCTTGGAGAATCATTAAAAAGCTCCTCAGTTCCCCATTTTATAATATCCTCCACTTCTTTTTGGGATCCCGACTTGTTCACAAAAAGTTGATCAAGCATAAGTTTCTTCTTTGCAAGCTGCAAGATGCGCTCTTCAACACTAGCACGAACAACAAGCCTATACACCAAAAGTCGTTTTGACTGTCCAATTCGATGTGCTCGATTCATAGCTTGAATATCAGCGTGCGGGTTGAAATCAGAATCATAGATAATGACAGTGTCTGCTGTTGCCAAATTGATACCAAGGCCGCAAGAGCGTGTTGATAACAAAAAGACAAATCGGCTTTGATCTTGGTTAAAACGCGCAATTGCAGATTGACGCTCAGTCACTGAAACAGAGCCGTCTACTCTCTCATATGTTTTAGGTCCAAATTCTATGGCCAAATAATCCTCAAGGATATCTAGCAGCTTGGTCATCTGTGAAAAGATGAGGACTCTGTGACCCTCTTTGTGCAAAATCTTAAGCATAGAATGCAACAGAGTCAACTTGGCTGAAGCTTTAATTCGCATTTCATGAAGGAACTCAGCAGACCCAGAGTCGGGTTCAGTGCCTGGTATGAGATATGGATGATTGCAGACTTTCCTTAACTGCATTACGATGTTCAGCATCGACTGCTGTGCCACCCCTTTCCCAATATTCCGCAATATCTGATAATTCTTTGTCAGCATTGCACGGTAGTATTCAGCTTGGATAGAGGACAGCTCAACAGGAACCATCCGTTCAGTCTTGGGGGGGATATTTTGCATAGCGTCCTTTTTAAGCCTCCGGAGCATATGTGGAGCAACAAGTTTTTTCAATTCATCCACTTTTTCTGCAGTTGTAAGATCATTAAACCTTTCCTCAAATGCGGATAGGGAAGGGAATGATGCCGGCTGCAAGAAGTTAAGCAAGTTATACATTTCACCGATGTTGTTCTGAAGAGGGGTACCAGTCAACAGTACGCGATGTTGGAAAGACAAGGAGTTAAGCAAGCTGAAAAGCTTACTTCCTGAATTTTTCAAACGATGACCCTCATCAACTATGAGAACTTCCCATGGAACCCCGCGGAGATGTGAGGAATCAGCAAGAACCATTTCATATGTAGTTAAAAGAACATTAAATTTATACGCAGATGTTTTCTTATTCAAAAAATTTGGATCACTAGCATGCCATTCATGCTGGCGTATTATGGTTCGTGCTTTAGCACACCCATGATATTCCACGACATTCAATTCGGGTGCCCATAATGCAAACTCAGCAAGCCAATTACGCATTGTGGAAAGTGGAACCAAGACTAAACAAGGGAGAGTGGCTTTGAACTCGACGTATAATGATGAAATAAAAGCCCAAGCAGACACAGTTTTACCAAGCCCCATCTCATCGGCTAGTATTACATTCTTGGATTTATGCCAGCATTTCCGCAACCAATTCAGAGCTTCAAGCTGATGAGGAAACAATATACCCTTCAGTTCCTTAGGCTGCTCTGTCAGAGTAACTATTTCACTTTGCTGACAATTAACCTTCCCCCTTGATGAATCATCCTTAGAAGCATTGTTTTCCAGTGTTCGGCGTTCAAACTGATAAAACTGATCAATCAGATTCTGGGAATTTTTAATGACAGGCTCATCCAGTCTTTCCCAAGTGCATTCATCGTATGGGAGACCATTCCACTTTATGAAAGCTTCACCTGAACCATTTTCAACACCGCGGAGACCAATCACCCGCTGTGGTTGCTTCCACCGTTCCTCACATATATTTATAACAGCAGTTCCATACTTAGCCTTGTAATTTTCTAATTTTCTCTTGGCCAAGGATTTTAGCTCAGATTCAGAAATCCAACTATTATGAATATGAGAACTACCCACCCACTTAACTAAAAATTCATACAATACCATCCCATCACTACCACCTGCAGGCTCAGCTAGTGAAGGCTCCTCAATTTTGGTTTGAGGGCTGCTACTGATTCCAGTTTCTGTATCTACATCTTTTTTATCTTGGGTGTCAGGAGATACATGCATTTCAATTTCAGGAACCTCATCATTATCATGACTTTTCAAACTAACTTTGATATTCTCCACAGTCGCTGTTTTTTCAGGGTTTTTCCCTGAATCATCTGCAGTTACAGCAGATTCGTCTTGATCTTTACAAATTATGTTAGCAGGACTCGAATCCTTAGCACCTGCCCTCGACAAATCCATGGAATTAGCTTTTTTACCTTCTTTGTTCACAGATCTTCTGTACACATGTAATTTGTCCACTCTAACATCATCCTTTGTGCTTTCATCCCCATCAGCACCACTGACAACATTTTCGCAAACCTCAGTGAGATTTTCATCCTTCATGCTTTCATCCCCATCAGCACCATTGACAACATTGTCCGCAGCTCGGACATCCATGTCATTATCAAAAGCAGAATTTCCATCTGATAGTCTGTTTTGAGTCTCAGAAACTTGCAAATCAGCAGGACACAGGTCAGGGGCAGCTGTCACACATAACTGACGAGAAGATTGAGCATTATCACCCTGAACTCGACATCCCAAAACCCGATCAACCTGTGACATGGGCATACAGGAAACAAATTAATCTGTATGGCGACGTCAAATAACCAAAACAGGAGAGCATATTTTCTATATATCCAGTGATAAAAACATTCTGACATTCTAGAAAACTCATTTACCTGCAGAGGTTGAGCAGTAAAACTATCTCTACAAATTGTTGTTTCAACTACATGACTTCCAGCTTTATCTGCATTATGTGATGAGTCTTTTGCTCCCTCAGGAAGCTCCTAAAAAAGATCAATGATATTACTACGTATAACTAAACATAACAAAACAAAGGATTTATCCCAATAGCAACAGTTTATCAACATCAAGTACATGAAATTACTTGATGGAAATACTAGTGATAACAGTATAAAAAACCAGCATGATTCAGAAAACTTTTAAGAAGTAATCAAAAGCCTACTGACAATTCCTACATATAAACATGTGTCCAATATAAAAATCAGAAAATTTAATGATACCTCGTCTTTGCTTTGGACATCTGACTTCTTCATTCCAATTTCTTCTCTTGACAAAATAGCAGAAACCCCATGGTTGATAGATTTATGCTTACGAGGTGCTTTACCAATCCTCGGTTTTGTAGTATTTGCTTTAGATCCAGATTGTTTGGAAATACCAACAGACTTTCCCTTATCAGCCCTGGGCTTCTTTTTACTCTTATCATTATTTCCTTTGTGTTTTCTTTTTTTAGCCTTGTCAGTGGTAGCACTGATCGCAAGAACAATGGTCTTATGTGGAGATCCATCAGTACAAGATGGATCAGGCTTCACATCAGGAGAGGCAGATGCCTCAGGAGCTTCATCATTCGTCTCTGACAGTGTAACTTTAGAATGAGATGAAACTTTAGCAGGAGAGCTCGACTTTCTGTCTGCGGAATCCTCTTCTGGGACAATGCTGGATCTTTTTTCATCATCAACATTCACACATGATGAAATACCGTCTGCAGAACCACCAACTGTTGAATGAGTCAGCTTGGTGCTACATATATCTATCTGGGAGTTCTTCTCTAAGGATTTGACTCGATGGGTTAAAACAGTTTTTCCTTTGCTTGAAGATCTTTTCTTTGCAACAATAGAGTTTCCAAAAATCTGTGATACTTTCTCCCTGTCAGATGACTTTATTCCAGTTTTGGACTTAGTAGTGACAAGTTTTGTTCTTGCTCGTTTTGAGATGGTCTCTGTCAAAAAGTTTCTGGGTTCAAGCAGATTACTTTTCTGATCTCTTTTCTGACAGCAAGTTGGACATTGCCACTTCCCATTTGGAATGCGCTTCACATGATGAATTCAACATTTAATGATTTTACAATAAGGGGAAAAACAATAATTGCACATTAGTGCAGCTAAAAAGAAAATTGATCACGCAAAACAAGCTATCATAGTACAATCTAAATATATATCTACCTTAAGAGGTGGATTAAGACACTGGAGATGATAGGTTTGGGGACAGCGATCACAACATAACAAGTTACCGCCAAGGTCACAGACCACGCACTCATAGAAATACTGGATGAGAGAGAATTAGATTAGACAAAAATTTGCATGAAGTCAGAGAGAATTTAAGAGAAACTAACATCACAGAATAGGCATAAAACATAAGTAGCTACTTATTGCCCTAATGAAAACATCGGACTGCTAATGTGCACAATATTATGTTCCATGCAGACGCAATAAACTGCATTATTATCTGGGACAATATGTTGTGCCAACAAACCCAAAAGGACTACAAAACCCAAAAAATATGAGCCCATTCTTTATGTTTTTCTAACCCTTCGGCAGACCAGGAACTCACAGTTCAGCAACTAAACTGAAGTTCTAAGTTACATATTCTAAAATAAAAGTTCCCGTTTCAGTCAGAAATTAACTTTGACTCTTCAGTCAATCAAGCCTCCTATGATGATCATCCACGTACCATGTACCCAGGAATCAATTTAACTGTGTATACCGATCTCTAGATTTCAATTGAACAGACTTGAGCATATTGAAATTGTTGAGCTATTATTCCATTTAAAAGCTTCGTGTGTGAAAAGAAGTATAGCGTTTCAAATCACAAAGAACTTGAGTAGGCTGCAGAATAACTTTTGTATGGAGAACTAGAAACCACAGGTTGAAAATGTTTGAATCAAAACACCAGCACCACCATTGCAATCAAAGCCCGTGCTAGAATGACTGAAGGATAATATAAAATGAACAAAATGGAAAACAAACTCCAACCAATGATACAGTTATTCTAATGAAGATTTGCTTTCAGGATAAAGAAATCAGTTAAGTAATTAATCAATTATGCAAAAACTAACCCCGTCATTTCCTTTCTTCTTGGATTGAAACTGCTCAGAAATTAATTCATTTTTCAGCTTGCGCTTAGCTGAAGAAGAAGCCTTGCCTGGAGATTCTGAAGCCGCTGAAGCATCTTCTTTGCCATTAGACTGATCAGGTCCATGAGGAAGCTTTCTACGTTTTCGTTTCAAGACCCAATTTCTGTTTATCATTTTACTAGGTGACGAACTGTCTTCCTTCATCTTTTAGACCTGCGTCTTACCTACGTAGTCAACAGTGACAGTAAGCACGTCAGGAATGATGGATTAGTCAACACATCAGAGCTTCAACATGCATACTTCGCAAAACTGGCACACAACTCTAAATTAATAAGGTGTTTGAAGCAAAAAGCATAAGATTAGTACAAACGCAAACAAAAAACGTTAACATAAAGAGAAAAGGTATATATAAACTACAAAAGCTCTATCATGGCTAATGGATACAGGAGACTTACCACAGTAATTGTTAGATTCAGCAGGGGTAAGCAAATTTAAATTCTTAAAATGAATTCTTTATCAGCTACCATGGGCCACAGTGCCAGCTCCCAAATAACTCAACCTCAGCACCTGCTACAAAAGCATAATTCACTTCACTATGATATTGGATTAACATTTATAAGGTACATTGCCGAACGCCAACTTTGTAGCAGCATGGGATAACAAGATAATCTAAACACGCCGAAAAAACTAGCATATATACTGCAACATTACTGCAAAACCAACACACTATACAACCGACAATCGAGCAAGTCAACCATCTTTTCCAAGCTACCACTTTCAAATGCCAACGCAAACTACCAAAGCAATGACAAAATTAACAATCAAATCAACAAAAACTTAAACATGCAAACACATTCAGCTGCAGCTAAACACAAACCCCATTTCAACACCTATTAATAACTTATTACACAATCTAGATTCTACAAAAACCAAGATTCCACTAAACAAGAACACCCCACCATTTTCCACCACAATCAAACCTCAAAAGACACAATCTTTCATCAATCAAACAAAACGCACATCAAAACCAGCACAAAAACACACACGGGCAAGTTCCTACTCACACGAATTCAAAAAACCCAGAAACAACCAACCAAGAAATGAGCAAAAAAACAGAGAAATAAAGACTGCCAAGATGAATTAAGAAGCTTACCAATCAAGTAATGGATCAAAAACCTAAGAAACAGAGCAGCAGTATGAGGCAGCTGGATTGGGAGGAAGAGCTGGGGAGGTGGGGGGAGGTGGGGGGAGGTTTAGGGCATGGAAGGCAAGGCTGTGGGAGATACGAGAAGGAGAGAGAAAGCGAATGGGAGACAAAGGAAAATAAATAGGGTGAGAGGAAAGAGAGAGTTTTTGGTTTTTCCAATCTTATTTTATTTTCCTTCTCAACAAAATTTTCTAGAGAGAGAAGGCATACAAATACGGATTCGCCGGTGTCATGGGGACGGGGTTACACTCTGACATGGCAGGAGAGAGATAGAGAGAGAGAGTTTGGAGATAGAAAGAGAGAGAAAGTAGTGCGGGTACTTTCTCTCTCCACTTCCCATCTTGTTCTTGTTTTTTGGTTTTGGTTTGGTGATGTTGTTGCCATTTGATTTAGTTGAAAGCTCAACACCACTCAAAACTCGCCACGTGGCGGATCCAGAGACTCTTCAGCACTTTCTCTCACTGCCCATATTCTTCCCTTTTTCTCTCTCCTTCCCTCATCATCCCTCTCTGCTTTTCTCCTTCCCCTCCATTACACCTCCACAACCCAACCCTCTTCTGTGTTATGTAATAGCTTTTAGAGAGAGACAGAGACAGAGGAGAGAGAGAGGGTTGTCATTCACTCTCTCTCTCTATTCCATTTGCATGATCAATTCGCTAGCTGGTTTTCTTTGAACGGAGTGGCTGATTTCTTGTTTCCAAAACTTTCTTTTTCTTCCTTCGTCTGCAGCTTTCTCTTTCATACCTTTTCTTTTCTGCTCAGCTTTTGTTTACTATATTTTCAGTGAAATCTTTGCGTAAGTTTGGTAACTCGGATTTGGTGGTGCTTGTTTGACGAGCTAAAGATATTGAACCAAAGGAGAAACAAGGTTTAGGGATGAACATTTGTGTGCAATGGAATTGGACTTGCAAATTATATTAGGCAGGTGGTTGTTTACTTGATTTGGCTACAAATCCAATTATAGATTCTTTTTTTTTTTCAATTCATATCTCACAATTAAGTGTTTGTGAGAGACTTGTTTTGTTGTTTAAACTATTTTGGAGATTCAGTGTTAGAAGTGCGTTTACATTATGTGGTGAATAGTATTTATGATGTGTGCCGCTTATATCTGGATTGGAGCGCGGGAGCACACTGAGCGCAAATAATTCAAAACTTACAGTTAACGAGACTTGTCGTTATTATCAATTGTTGGGAGTTTGTCTTTCTTTTTCCCTTTTAACTACTTTTGAGATTCGGTGTTAAAGTGCGTTTAAATTATGTTGTAAATCGTATTTTATGATGTGTGCCACTTATATCTATTTTCGTAGCACGAGAG
The DNA here is from genome assembly GCA_024362995.1 of Heteromeles arbutifolia. Taxonomy (NCBI): domain Eukaryota; kingdom Viridiplantae; phylum Streptophyta; class Magnoliopsida; order Rosales; family Rosaceae; genus Heteromeles; species Heteromeles arbutifolia. The sequence continues at coordinate 8,119,719 of JANCRC010000002.1, read as the reverse complement.
TATACTGAAAGAGTGCGAATAATTCAAAATCTAAAGGTAACGAGACTTGTCGTTATTGTCAATTTTTTGGAGTTTGTCTTTTTTTCCTTTTAAACTACTTCGGAGATTCAGTGTTGAAGTGCGTTTACGTTATGTGGTAAGTTGTATTTATGATGTGTGTTGCTTATATCTGTTTCAGGGCACAGGAGTACACTAAAGAGCACGAATAATTCAAAACTTACCGTTAACGAGACTTGTCGTTATTGTCAATTGTTGGGAGTTTGTCTTCTTTTTCCTTTTAATAACAACAAGAGTGACTGTTATAGCGTAACAAAAATCACATCGTAGTAACAATCTTTTCTTAAGTTACAATCAATCTGCACCCAATTCGTGTCATTTTTTAAACATTCGTGTCTTTCTCTTAAACCTAAAACATAGGTAGAATTCAAAGACAATTTGATTTATTAAAATTCAACTTCACCAAACCATTGGGATTTTTATAGAAAATCAATAAATTATTTTTCCTTGTTTTTCCAATTGAAAATTTAAGTTGTTACAACCTTTGAAGGGATAACAAGGATTACACTAAGTGATGAGGGATATCAACTAAAAAGGACAAGTTTAGGGATGAAGATTTGTCCTATGGAATTGGACTTTCAAATATGCTATGCTGGTGATTGTTTACTGATCTGGATACAAATCCAATTATACATACTTTCCTTTTTAGTTTTCAAATCACATCTCACGATTAAGTGTTCGTGAAACACTTGTTTCATAGTCTAATTACTTTTGAGATTTACTGTAGAATTGTATTTATGTTATGCGTTATATCGCGGTTTATGTCTGTTTTGAAGTGTAGAAATACACTGAAGGGGCGTAAAAAATCTTAAACTTAATGTAAACAAGACTTGTCGTAATTGTGGAGTTAAATATTGTTTTTTCTTTCTGCAACAACAAGAGCGATTGTAAAAGCGTAATATAAACGCATAATATTACATAAACTACTTACTAAATTTGTACTCCACTATTTTTCTTAAACCACAACAGATCATATCTAATTCTTGTCATTATCTTAAACATTTCTGTCTTTCTTTTACACCTAAAACATAAATAGAATTTCAAAGACAATTCATAGAAATTCATCTTCACCAAACCATTGTCATTTTTATATGAAAGCATTAAACTATTTCTTCCTTATTTTTCCAATGAAATTTACAACCTTAAAAAAGATAAATTTAGGGATGAATATTGTGTCCAACGGAATTGGACATTCAAATATGCTATGCAGGTATTTGTTTACTGATATGGATACAAATCCAAAAATAGATATTTTCCTTTTTAGTTTTCAAATTAAGTGTTTGTGAAATGCTTGTTACGCTGTCTAACTACTTTCGAAATTCGGTGTGTAAGTGTATATAAATTATGTGCTAGATCTCATTTATAATAAGTGCAACTTATATATATTTTGAAGCACGAGAATACAATAAAAGAGCGCAAATCATCCAAAACTTAATGTGAAACAAAACTTGTCGAGATTTTGTCTTCTTTTTCTGTTCTATAACAAGAAGAATGACCGTTATAGCGTAATAACAATGCATGAGAACAACATAAAATATTTACTAAACTACAACAGTTCACACCCAATTTTTAAAAATCATAAATATTTACTAAACTATAATGTGCCCTGGATCACATTTATGATGGGCAGCATTCATATCTGTTTCAGAACACTGGAGTCCACTAAAAGAGCCCTGAATAATCCAAAACATAAAGTTAACAAGACTTGTCGTTATTGTCATTTGTCAAGAGTTCATCTTCCTTTTTATTTCAACAACAACAAAAGCGACCGTTAAAGGCTTAAAGCGTAACAACTACACATCGCCATAACAAAACCTACTTACTATATTTGTATAGTTTGAACATCACTCTCATATTGTACCTTCTACTTCCATTGTGGTACTAAAAACATCTAAACCTCTTGTGCTTGTCAAGGTGCTCATTGTTGAAGCTTTGGCCTTAAAAATTGAACTTTCATACTAAATGCACGACGTAATAAGAATATTATGCTGGAGAGTATTTAAAGACGCTAATTTTATTGATGACATTTTTTTTTGCGCAAATGATATTATTTACATTAAGGGTGATGAGGTTGGTTTTAGCCTTTCAAATAGGCTAGCAATAATGTGATTAAAATTCGTTTTTGAGAATCGAACTTAAGACCTCTCACTTACAAACGAAAAGGAATACAACTAGACTGTAGTACTAAGTGACAATTTTGTTAATGACATCTTAAGCTAGTTTCATAAACAAACTAAGTCTGTTTTGTACAAGATGTTCTCGTGGCTTTGCAATTTAATTCTGTATTTCCTCCAAACAAGTTTATTTACTTTTCATTATTTTTAAAATAAAATAAATAAACCAAATGGATCAAAGGTTTGGGTTTTTGTTTGGCGCTATAAAGGCCAACCCGCCAAAATTGCCAAGTCGTATTTCCCACCACACAATTTCAAGTCCACAGAAAACGACACCACCCAAAAACTGGTGGTTACCAATTAACGGTCGAAAATCCAAAAATACACTTCCACTCTCTCGCTATCTCTCTCACTCTCTGCTTTCTCACTCCCTCTCACAACCTCCATGATCGCCTGCAAAGCTTCAAAACCTAACCATGGAGCTCTCTCCCCACTCCACCCTCCCAAAAGACCCCTCAAACACGCCCCAATTTACAGAATATGCCACACTCCCCACACCACCACCACCAACACGAACAACAATTTGTGCGTGGTATTTTCGTCCCTAGCAGACGGACCCAGATGGAATCAGTACCACCAATTCACGAACGGCGGCAGCAAGAATGGCAGCAGCACCGTTTACAAGAAACCCAGAAACGTGGAAGAGGCGGAGGAGGAAGGAGGAGGAGGAGAGAGGAAGGTGCAGTGCGAAGTGGAGTTGATTTCGTGGAGGGAGCGCCGAATCAAGGCCGAGATTTTGGTCAATGCCGATATCGATTCGGTCTGGAACGCTCTCACTGATTACGAGCGTCTCGCTGACTTCATCCCCAATCTTGTTTCCAGGTACTAACGCCTTCAATTTTTCGAATTTAAAATTTGTTTTAAAGATTTGATTTTTATTAAGTTTATGAGTGACCTTTTGCTTAATGTTTGATATCAGCCGGAGAATTCCATGTCCGCATCTGGGACGTATTTGGTTGGAGCAGAGAGGCTTGCAGAGGGCGCTGTATTGGCATATCGAAGCTCGGGTTGTTTTGGACCTTCAAGAATTTCCTAACTTAGTGAGTGTGTCTAAATTGAACCCAATTTTTGGATTCTTAATGCTGTTGTTTGTTTCTAGATGCAGTTTAGTCCAACTGGCTCCCTTGCACCCGAGTTTGAACCCCTTGTGGTAGAGTAGTTTAGAATATCGCCTTGTCCAAGATAAAATGATTACCATTTGGTTCAATTTATGGTTATGTGGGTTTGATGGTGTTGTTTAATAAGCAAAGTGAGTTGCTTTAAAGTTCTTATGTTTGCATCTTTTGTTTCGTTGCACTTCTTGATTTGAAACTTTTGTTCATTTTTCAGAGCCGTAATAATCGTGAGCTCCACTTTTCCATGGTTGATGGAGACTTCAAAAAGTTCGAAGGCAAATGGGCCGTTAGATGCGGGACAAGGTAAGGATAGAGTACTTGGTTTGTAATCTTAACTGGTTGTACAATGTGCTTGCGTTTTGCCTGCTTCGCTGTATCAGCTATTGAAGTTGCGTTTTATTTTCTAATTTTCTACTTTCCTATTTTCTCATTGATGATTGCAGGTCATCATCAACAATTTTATCATATGAACTTAATGTAATACCAAGATTCAACTTTCCTGCCATTTTCTTGGAGAGAATTATCAGATCAGATCTTCCGGTGAATCTTCGGGCATTGGCTTGCAGATCAGAAAAGAATTTTGTAGGGGATCAGAAGATAACAATGACAGAAAGTTCCTTGCCTACCACGTCCATGGCTGCTACTAGTTCACTCCCCAAAAACATCGACGGTTCTTTGAGTGAAAGGGATTATCCACTTAATGAGTTTAAAGAGAATATTCCTGGCTCTAATCCTGGTCCATTGACCCCATCTTCAACCGAGTTGAACAGTAACTGGGGTGTTTTTGGGAAAGTGTGCAGACTTGATAAGCCTTTCTTGGTGGATGAGGTTCATCTTCGGAGATTCGATGGTCTATTGGTAACCAATTAACCCTACACTCTCACCTAAGCCTTTCTGTCCTTGAGAGAGACTCTTCCGTTTAGCAATTGACGATAAAATGATTTTGGCTGAAGGAAAATGGAGGCGTTCATCGCTGTGTGGTTGCTAGCGTAACAGTTAAAGCTCCTGTTCGTGAAGTATGGAATGTTTTGACTGCTTATGAAAGTCTTCCTGAGTAAGTAATGCCTGTTCACTCTTCATTTGAATTTTGAGTACATAGGACGCAGTTCATGCTCAGGCTAGTTTCTAAAAAAAGCACGCTGTTAATTTCTACAAGTTTTATTGATTTAAAATTCTTTCATACCTGATTTTTTTCTTTGTGAAATTACAAATTCCAGAATCGTCCCAAACTTGGCAATCAGTAGGATATTATCAAGAGAAAACAACAAAGTCCGCATTCTGCAGGTACTAGCAGTCTTTTTCATCAAGATCATACGTTTTCTAAATAGTCGGTATTTAATTTTGGGATCAGATTATGTGTCAATGTCTCATCTCTAAACTTACATTTTGTGGGTCTTATAAATTCATTAAGAGGTTAAGCACTTTCTGATCCTTAAAAATTTGGTGCTAAAAACATGTCTTTTAAGTACTCTTAAGTGATGTGAAGGCGGAGATCATCTTATAAGTGATACAAAAGTTAACTTACCTTTCCGGTAATATGCAGGAAGGATGCAAGGGATTACTTTATATGGTACTTCACGCACGTGTTGTCCTAGACCTGTGTGAGCAGCTTGAAGAGGAGATAAGTTTTGAACAGGTTGAAGGGGACTTTGACTCATTTCGAGGTAAATGGGTTCTTGAGCAGCTAGGAAGTCATCACACGCTGTTAAAGTACTCTGTGGAATCAAAAATGCGCAAAGACACTTTTCTTTCCGAAGCTATTATGGAAGAGGTTGGTATAGTACTTCTCAATATTATCATGTGTGTACTGCCATGGGCTTTGTGCTAAATGTTTATGTTCTGGTTGCCTACTTCCTTCATATATTAGTCTTTTCAGAACATTGTCAGCGTAGATACCTCATAGCTCGCCATGAGGCTAAAACGAATATTAATTTCATGAGCGTTTCATATGAAGAAGTAATTGGTGTTATCTGTGGAACTGGAATGATTAACTAAATCAAGTCTGCATTCCATTTCTAATCTGTAATTACATGTTGAGCATTGAAAAGGACAGTCTATTGACACGTATATGTGGCATTGTAGGTTATATATGAAGATCTCCCTTCAAATTTATGTACCATAAGGGATTACGTAGAAAAAAGGGAGGCGGCACACTTGTCAAAAGCATCTGATGAAAATATATATACGGAGGAAGAAACCGCTTCATGTAGCACTGGCCATGATGATGAAAGAAGTAATACAACAGTTGACCGGATTTCTGATACCAATGCTCAAAGTTCATCTAGGAAAAGGCCGAGAGTACCAGGCTTGCAAAGGGATATTGAAGTTTTGAAAAGTGAGCTTCTGAAATTTATTTCAGAGCATGGGCAGGAAGGATTTATGCCCATGAGAAAGCAACTTCGTGTACATGGAAGGATAGATATTGAGAAAGCAATCAGACGCATGGGCGGATTTAGAAGGATCGCATCATTGATGAACCTCTCTCTTGCTTACAAAAACCGAAAACCAAAGGGCTACTGGGACAGCCTTGACAATATGCAGGAAGAGGTAGGATTTTTATGTTGCAACTTCTAGCAAACCCTTAGTGATAGGCACGGTAATCAATCATATTGTGCTAAATTTCTTGTTATCGATGGAAAAACTGTGCTATAACCTCGATATTAATAAATTTGCACTTTGCATACAGATTAACCGGTTTCAGAGGAGTTGGGGAATGGACCCTTCATTCATGCCGAGTAGAAAATCATTTGAACGCGCGGGTAAGAAATGGGACAGAACACAGAAGCATGAAATATTCATATTTGGTTAGATGTTTTACCATGGCATAGCCATTGTGTTTCTGCTATGACATTTGACAGGGCGCTACGACATTGCTCGTGCATTGGAGAAGTGGGGCGGGCTTCATGAGGTTTCCCGTCTTCTGTCGCTGAAGGTGAGGCACCCTAATCGACAGCCGAACCTGGGGAGGGATGTAAAACTAGATTATGTGGTGTCAACCGATGTAGAGGAGGAAGAGAAAGTGGTAGCATCTAATCCCTATGTATCTCAAGATACACAAAAGTGGATCTCTGAACTAAAACATTTGGATATTAATTGGGTCGAATAGCAAATGCAAATCATTTGATTCTGTCTCTCCCTTCACTCGACATTCATGCGATGAATGAATGCATACATGTTCTTATATAATGAATGAATGCATACATGTTCTTATATAAGCTTGAAGGTCGACGTTCAGTGTTTACAACATCAATTGAGGTCAGTGGAAATTATTTTTGCTCTCCGTGATTGTAATAGGGCAGCACATCTATTGACTTTTTTGTTTTGAGGGGGTTGGCCTTCATAGATGGGGCTGTTTTGTGATGGAATGCTTGTTTAATACTTTGTCCTCTGATATAAACGTTTTCATTCGAATTTAATTAAAATTTCCATCGTTTGAATAAAAAGAAAGAAAAACAATTCAAGACAATAAACTTCTGGTTGTTTTAGTCTCTTGATAATTACTTACGTGGCATGTGTGGGGCCCACTTTGTTGCACGAGTAGGCTCAAACTGTATGAACTAAAGTGGCTTGATTTGTAGAAAAAAAAAAAAAGAAGTGGTTTGAATTGTTAAAGAAGGGAAAAGGTTGGGTACCTTTTGAAAAGTGACCCAAAATTAAAGGGATGGATTTCGCAACTAGCTCTTACATAATTAAACATTCATCCAAAATAAAGTAAGAAAATGTCAAATCTACTGTTTCTTCGTACATTTTTCTTGAATCAACCCATCATCTCACATGTCTCACTGCTTTTATTTTGGATGTATTTCTTACGAATGGTTAATTAAAATATTCTAATATATTGACATATGATATTTAAAAGCTTGTTTAGAAATACTTTTCAGTTGACTTAAAACGTTTTTAGATAAAATGTTATGAGATTCCAAATGATTCACTTGCGTTGTTACTAAATATTAATTTCAAAAATATTTTCACCAAAAACGTTTTTAGTCGAACTATTGTATTAAACATGATGATAAATATTCTCACGACAATTAAACTCAACGCTAGTTCTATTGTCTAGCAGTACTTATAATTGAAATGTTCGCAGTTCAACTCACGGGTTTCGATACCTAACGACGATTGAACCAATAAAATATTATACTTAGTGATATTTTGTTTTTGGTATGAAAAAAATAATTTAATTAATCTGATAGAATGTTACAGGCCAAGACAAAGGAAGGCAAAATAACTCAAATACATTGGGAGAACAGATATATAAAAGCCTAGCCCAATTAAATAAGCTAAAATGGAAACCCAAATCTCTAATTTATGACCACAAAGAGTAGCGTCCGCCACCATCACTGCCATGAAAGTCTTGTCAGTAGTTGAATCAACAATACTAGAGAAAATGACCGAGTGGTGAAAACAAACAAGACATCACAGCACAAAAGTACCAAACCCGCATCAAGAAACACACCACATCCATATTTCTTCACCAAAGACGCAGATTTAAAAGATAATCACCAGATCCAAATCCCATTCACAGATCCCTGCAAATATATACAAACGCAGTAACACATGGGTAAAAGGTGAGGCTAAGAGGTATGTACAATACCCTTACTTTGGCCGAAGCCGCAGTACACTTGCCCTTGATGGAAATCCAGCAAGCTGTTTGGGGGTGGGACAGTGAGGGAGGAAAATAAATCTGGCAACCATATTCAGCCCAGAATCTGCAGATCAAAGCAAAGAAGATGGGGTGGGGATGGTGTCACGCCCCAACCCGCGAATAAAGACTATTCACGAGTTAGGGTGTGAGCCATATCTTAGCCATAGAAATAAATTCTACAACCAAGATATGGTGGAAAATATTAAAATAAAATTATTTGGAACTGATTACATAATACAACATATAACAAAATCTTACATAAAATTTATTAAATACGCAAATTAATTCACAACAAGAACTACCAATTAAATTGTAACAATTCTTTCAAATGCATGAAATGTATGCAAATGAGATGGATGAATGCACTCACTCCCTTCTAATCCCACTAACACATACCTAAGGCACCTAAGCCTGCACGTCTCATACCATGCTTATACCACTTGGCTTCGGATACCTTAGAATATGAGTTAACTCCCGATCATCCCTTAAACCCAATTTTTGTAATTAAACTCTCAGTTCCACTTTATTAAACAGACACTTCCCCCGACGTCCAATTGTATATTCAAGCTATTCCCTCGACGCCTGACATATACAAGATTTCATTATTTTTATAATCAACCAATTTGTATACTCAAGCCCTGCACCCTACGCCTGACATATACAAGGTTCATTATTTTATATTCAAGGCAAACTTCAGCCATTGAATATCCTCACAACGCAAACACTTTACAAACTCAACACAACTCTTTTTCTTGCTTTGCAATGCATATGTATATGTCATGTGCACACAGATATCAATACTCACATTTTATCTAACAAGCCTGCAAGCTTCAACATAAATCAAATTGATTAGTAACAAGAGTAGTATAATCATAATATTAATAACAAAATAATAATCTTTAATGCAAATGATAAGCAATATGTTACCATTTCTTCATTTTGTCGATCCTTCTTTTCCATTATGTTTCTATTTAATAACTCAGTGTTTAAATGGTTTGCTGAACCCAAATTTATTGCAATTATGCAGTTATGTTTTCACTATGTAAGAGAGATTAACAAAGAAATACAATAAAGATGGCCTAGAGTCTTTACATAAGGTAAAAGAAAAGGATGGTGGGAAGAATGGTCTATGAAGAAGATGAGGTTTTGTTTCTTTTTCCCTGTGTTCTTGTTGGTGTGTGTTGTTCTCCCCCCGTTTCTCTCCTCCCTCTGCTTTTATGGATGAAGAAACGAAATCCACAATTAAGCCTTCAAGGACACATTTCCATTGTTTTGCAATACTTGGTCATCAATAATTGGAAACATTAGTAATTGATCATCATTACAATGCATGTGGACAAATACACAAAAGCCACGTCCAACTCTAAGGGATATGAATCCCACATTTCCAAAAAAATCCCCCAAGTGTGCCAATAGAAAGAAACCAAGTGTGGTGCCAATCATTAGACATAAAATGTGTTTCAATCACAAGGCAACAAATGTTGTCCTAATCATTAAGAATGATAAGTGTTCGAGTGGCAAAGCAACAAGTGTTTAGTTAGTTATGAACAAATGAATATCATGCAAGATGTTCCTTGCATCAAAGGCCACGTGAAATGTTCTAACCACAATAAGTTGTCATCTTCCTCTATTTAGAGTGGTGAATATCATCCTAATGATTAAGATTCCTATAGATTGATGAGCAAGCACTTCTAATACCTCAAAGTGTTGCTACCTACATGCAAATATACTAATATACACATGCTATAGTGACACGCCCCGATCCTGATATTCCCCGAATACCAGGATAGACACGTGCTGGCCGACACCCGAAGGGTGACGAAAGCCATTTATTGAATGCAAATGCTGAAAACAAGGGATAGATAAGACTTATAAATATAAAAGAATAAAGAATATGAATTTAAGGAACGTGTTCAGAGCACACATCTAATCTAGAACACTAAAAGAATTAATATAAAATTGAATGAACAAAGGAATAGGTCCTACACCGAGAGGACTCGAAGATGCCGATGCGGAAATGCCTTGACGCCAGGATTGTATGCCTCGATTCTAAGTCCTGAAGGGGGCGCAAAACAAACATGAGTGGACCAATTTGATATACATATAGTAAAACAGTTATCAACGTACTAACCCCCAGGTTTTATGAAAACACATATATATTGTGATAAACATAGGTTTTCCGAAACCTAGCATGTCGTGCACTGTCTCAAATCATAACTTGTATATATAATAATCTCTAGTGAATGTCCAATATAACTCTCCAGGCCCCATGCCGGCTCCCAATCTCTGAGCAAACAGTTAGAGGAAATAACCCCCAGGCCCCATGCCGGCTCCCCATCCCTGGTCTTAAATGCCAGAGGAAACACCCTACAGGCCCTATGCAAACACCAAACCTTCGCCCGGGACGGACCGGAAACTATCCCTACGTCTCGTAGCGGAAAGGACCACTAGGTAAGTACAAAACCATTGAACATACGTACATTTGAAAGGCATCTTCATAGTATACTATAAAGAGGTGTTCGAAACGTATTATAAATATCATATCGTCATCCATCAGATATTCTATAAGAATACGGGTTATAGGAAAAATAGTAATAATTCAAAATAACCTCAATAGGCACGATATCTCATAAAGCATTTCATAGAACATACTCATCAAATCATGATTTTCATGTATGCATTTCTACTATAAAACATGCATTTTAGAAGGGGTCCACTCACAGATACTCCGCTGCCGAAAGCTGCGCAGACTAGCGAAGACAAACACGCCACAAGAATTGCCCCTAAGCACAATAAAGAGTACATTTAGTCAAACTCTACTCAAACGACTTAATTTGGGAAAACGAACTTCAGAAACGGGTCCAGAACGTCGAAATTAGCCTAGGAGAGGTCTCGGACGAAAACCCGAAAAGTCAACCCAAAGTCAAAGTCAACGGTCAACATTGATCGGGTCAACGGTCAGACCGGGTCAGTCAACGGGTCACGGGTTCGGGTCGGACCCAGTGTCACATCCCGACCTGGGGCGGATCACTTCCCGGGCCCGCTCCACCACCGTAGCACGATATTGTCCCCTTTGGGCCCCGACCACGCCCTCATGGTTTTGTTTCTGGGAACTCACGAGCAACTTCCCAGTGGGTCACCCATCCTGGGAGTGCTTTCGCGCGCTACTCGCTTAACTTCGGAGTTCCGATAGAACCCGAAGCCAGTGATCTCCTAAAAGGCCTCGTGCTAGGTATGGATGGGAATATACATTTAAGGATCACTCCCCTAGGCGATGTGGGATGTCACAATCCACCCCCCTTAGGGGCCCGACGTCCTCGTCGGCACACACGCGGCCAGGGTTAGGCTCTGATATATAGACTCCACCTCTTCACCCTAATTATTAGCTTCTATTAATTACCAACTTCCACCTCAACCTATATAGAGTAGTGACTAACTCCTCCTCTTTATTCTCTAATGGTTGCCCAGAACGCCACTTAGCCTTTGTGAGAAAAATCAAGCCAAACTCATCATAATCCCCTTCTCAAATTCAAACTAAACATATCTCTAATTACACATGAACATGAAATACTACTAGCTAGTTTTTGGAAATAGTTTGTAGCAAAAAGAATTTTACATTGAATCTATTTTACATATCGAAAGTAGGTTATTGCATAAAATAAATATAATAAAATCATTACGTAAAAATAATTACCCAACATACACCTATATATATATAACCATTTTTTTTTTGGGTATTACAGATGGTTTATGGGGTAGGGAGGCAGAAGGGAAAAGTGAGGGGAGATGAAGTTTTGGGTTTGGAAAAAAGCAGCCAAAGGAGAGAGAGGGATGGAGAGGAGGGGCATGAAGTTCAAAAGTGAGATAAACTCACGGAAAAATTTGAGACAAAGCTCAAGGAAACTGAGAAAAATCTCAGAGGAAAATTGAAAAAGAGAGAAGAAGATCAAAAGAAATAGGGAAATAGGAGAACAAGGAACTTAGACAAGGATAACCACGAGCACCCAAACCAAAGGCTAAGGCTAGCGACAAAAGAATTTGCAAGATGGAGAAATCAGAGAGAGTCTCATTTTTAATTAGTGATATTTCTATTAGGAAAATTCTTGAGTCCTCAACAGTGAAGACCCTTTATACTGCCAAGTCTATGTGGCACAATAGAATTTCAACACGTGTATTTCCTGAACTCAGTATCACTTAACTAAAATTGATTACCAAACATTCACTATTCTATTGTCCAAACATTTTTCTTCTCCCTCACTGCATTACTTTCCCAACCTTCCATCTCCTCGAACTAGCAAGAACTTTTAGGTCTCCTATCCTATCTTCTCCTTTAACCTTTCGTCGTCGATCCCGCACCCAATTAGCATATTCTTTTCCAAAGAATTCATGGAAGCACCAACAGAATACTTGGAGAATCGCCGCCATCAACTTTCTCCTCTAAACCCTGCTACCATGGCTGCCTAGGGGTAGAACAGGGTGGATTGAGGGTGAGGTTGTCTTCAGAGATAGATTGGGGGAGAAAATGGGGTTGGTAGCCGGAGGGAAAGCTTGGAGGAGGAGACGAGGTAGGTTCGGTGGGAAGAGGTTATGAGAGAAGATGAGGGTGGGGTTGAAGGAGGGTAGAGGTTGCAGGATGTGAGGGTTGGTCAGCCATGGCTGGTGGGTTTATGGGAGGAAGAAAAGTGTTGTTAGGTTATCAGGTTATGGGAGTAAGAAAGATGTTTGGTTATCAAAATAGCAAGAGTTTGAGGCAATTAAATGAACAGATGTAACATTTCTATTAGGCCGTATAAATGGTCAGTGAAAATTGGGTACTGACAAGTATTGTCCTTTCTATTAACCTATAAGTGAAATTTTCTCATATAAGATTGACAGATCAGGGTAAATTGTAGCAATGGTCCCTCAACTTTAATGAAATTGGAGCAATAGTCTCTCAACTAAAAATTCATTACCATTGGTCCCTCAACTCATTAAAATGTGTAGTTATGGTCATTTTCATCAACTTTGTCAAAATTTTGTCAAATTGAGTTATGTTGGAAGGACCATTGCTACAATTAAAGTCTCTCAACTCATCAAAATATGTAGCTATGATCATTTTCGTCAACTTTGTCAATTTTTTTTATCAAAACGAGTTATGTTGGAAAGACCATTGCTACAATTGGGTTAAAGTTGAGGGACCATTTATTTAGTTGAATTAAAGTTGAGGGACCAATGGTAATTGATTTTTAGTTGAGGGACCATTGTTCAAATTGAGTTAAAATTAAGGAACTATAGCTACAATTTACAAATTACGATTGAAACAAATATCTTTGAGTGGAATATTTTTATTTTTAATCCACCAAATCGGGTCATATCATATGTGAATGAGTTCACACCTGGGTACACTCACGGCCCCTCCAAAAACCTGCGAAGGAATATCCCCTCCGGCTCCAACTTGCATGTGTACTACACGCTCCAGTAAAACGCGTGGCTCTCCTTCTTTCATTTTTTTGTAAATGTTTTTTTATTTTTGTCTGCCGTGCAAAATAAATAATCATTTAACTGTGCTGAAAAGGACGTCAAATCAGAGACGCCCAAATCTTCTTAAAAAACAAATGAAAAGAAGAAAATTGTGGAAAAAAAGTGAGAGTCTTTGAGCTCAGAGACAGTTCAACTATCATCATCGGAGAGAGAGAGAGGGAGTGTTCGTGCTCTTGATTCATGGATTGTAGTTTTTTTGGAGGTAATCATTGTATTAATCTTCTTGATTTTTTAATTTTCGGATCGTTTTAGTGTTTGCTTATCCGATTATTGTACGGATTTCAGCTGGATCTCTCGCAAGATTTTGTCTTTTTTTGTTAATTTGGGGATTAGATGTTTAATTTTGAGCTAATTTTGTGTGAGGTTGACTGGGTCGGAGTTCGTATGCTGAATCTTGCGTTTTTGTTGTGAATTTTGGGTTTTTTTTAGTGTTTCTGTGTACTCAATTAGGTTTTTTTTTTATTTATAATTTTTTTTTTAAATATTGGGATTGATTTTGTGGGTTTAGGATCTTGAATCTGAGTTGTATGCCGGCGCCTCAAAATATATATGAAGTCTCCTCTAGTCCTTTCTGGTCCAATAATTGAATGATTTAGTCAATTTTACAAGTTTTGCATTTGTTCGTGGATTGTCTAATTTTATGAAGATTGTGTTACTGGCATTGACTGTAGCGAAAAGCCGAGCAGTCTGAGCTGTGTGATTGTCAAACATCTGTATACGGTTTGCATACGATGGAAGTCGTGTTGGTCATTGATGATGCAGTCTTAAGTTGATCCAGACAATGTGAATTGTAGGATGTCCTTCGGATTCTAGTCATGTTGATTTATTGCCTGTTTGATCACTGAGAATAAGAAAAAATAATTGAGAAATTAGGAAATCCTATAAACGACTTTTTGCAACTTTTGTCTTATTTAGGGAGAAGCGTGATTCGAAGCGTATGAATGTGCTTCAAAGTACGATGTATGTGAATATCATAGCATTTCTGAAAATTACATAATTACGAGAGGTTTTTTGGGTTAAAATATTTGATTACGTAGTTTGCACTTTAGACTTGGATTATCTGTATATGGATTACTTTTATGTTTTTCAGATCATTGATGCATTTGAATTCTAATTCATAATTTGTTTAAGGTGCTTCAAGTTTCTGACTGCTGTCTTGTTGGAGAAGGTTGTTTTCTTAGATGTTGCTCATGCTTAGAAATTATCCTTATGGTTAACTGATCTAGTGATACCTCATTTGCTCTCTCAGGTTACTAGTTAAGGATTGCTTTGTTGGAAGAATGTTTGCTGTTGGCAAACATTGCAGTTGGCTACCCATGGGAACATGCTCACGTGTCATATTTACTGCTTGTTTGCTTGGATGTTTATCCATGTGACTTTAGACAGCATGGATAGAAATATGGGTAGAGGTGCAATGGATCAACACAAAAACTATGAGCACGTTCGCTACAATAATGTTGAAGCTAGAAACGACGGAAATGGGTCATCCAATCAAAGGTACTTCCAGGATCCATCAAGTAATGCTAGTACTAACATGCGACCTCCAGATTACAATGTTGCTGTTGGAGCCAGGCCTGTGTTGAATTACTCGATTCAGACTGGTGAGGAATTTGCTCTTGAATTCATGAGGGAAAGAGTGAACCCAAGGCAACATTTAGCTTCTGGGGATCCTAATAGTGCTCCTAACTATATGGATCTAAAGGGCTTACTGGGAATCAGCCATACAGGTTCAGAAAGTGGGTCTGATACTTCGTTACCGAACATGGTAGATAAAGGGCGTGTCGAGGAATTCGAAAGAAAGGCATCTTATGCACACGAAGATAAGAGTTACTTTGATTCGGTACGATTACCACAAACCTCATCAAGGAATGACAGCAATCGAGGACTACATTATGCTTCTTCAGGAATGTCTGATAGCTCAGTGAGGAAAGTGAAGTTTCTCTGCAGCTTTGGTGGTAAAATTTTACCTCGTCCGAGTGATGGAAGGCTTAGATATGTTGGAGGTGAAACACGTATTATACGGTTAAACAGGGATATCTTTTGGCAGGATCTGATGCAGAAAATGTTGACAATTTATGACCAAACTCGTGCAATAAAGTATCAGCTTCCCGGTGAGGATCTTGATGCACTTGTTTCTGTTTCATGTGATGAAGATCTGCAAAACATGATGGATGAGTTCAATGGGCTACAAGATGGGGGATCACAGAAACCTAGGGTGTTCCTGTTTTCTCATGTTGATTTGGAGGATTCTCAGTATGGTGTAGAAAGTGTGGACGGTGATTCTGAGATTCAGTATGTAGTTGCTGTAAATGGTATTGACTTAGGTTCAAGAAAGAATTCTATTGCTTTGGCAAGTTCTTCAGGCAACAACATGGAAGAGTTGCTCAGTCTAAACGTTGCAAGGGAGAGCACTAGAGCAGTGCCTGATACAGTTGGTGCTGGCACAGCACCTTCAGCACCAAATGTGCCTATCTCAACTGACCTTTCTTCTCAATCAGGATTTCCAGGTTCTTCAAGGGCTTATGAATCCAATTCACAACCATACCAGGGGCAGATGATGCATAGTGGAGAAGCCAGACAACATCCAGTGTCAACTTTCCACTCTGTCCTCGGGAAAGATGGTCAGACTGCTGTGCCTTCATCAGTTCCATTACAATATGATTCTAGTTCTCTCACTTCACATCATGCAACACCTGGAGGAAATATGGATTCAATGCCTATATACGGCCAATCCCCTCAACAGGGGGGATTGATTGAAGAGCAGCTATACAGTGGCTTGCGTGGGCAAGGTTCAGAATTGCCCATAAAGGAGACAAAATTGAAAAAAAACAGCTCAGCAAAAAAGATAAATGAACCTGAGAAAATTCAATCTTTAGAGAAGGAAGTTCCACCAAAGGAAGCAAGAATGAAGACAGAGAGTTCTCTCCATAAGATAAATGAAAGCGATAAACCTAGGAATTTAGAAAATGAAAACACTGTTTCTCTACCTTCATCTGACGGTTCAGTTCCCAATCATATTTCTAGGGACCAAGTTTCAGTTGCCAATTCAGCAGCAGAGACAGGATCACCTTTGTTGGCTTCAAGAAGCAGCAAAAAGCTCCAGGAACCTCGACAAAAACCAATCACCTCTGAAGATGTAAATGATGGGAAAAAGATCAATGAAGATGACCAATTCCACACAGCCAGTGGACAATCTACTCCTGGATATGGTGGCTCTGAGGTTGATTCAATGGACTTTAGCTACCTTGAACCACCTGTGGCTCCTCAGCGTGTCTATCAGTCTGAGCGGATCCCCAGGGAACAAGCAGAATTGAACCGTTTATCAAAATCTGGTGATTCTTTTGGTTCCCAGTTTATGGTAACTCAAGCACATCCCGATCACTCACAACCAATTGCGGAATCCGTGGATAAATTGCATGGTGAGAATGTCCCTTTGCAGTCTGAGCAGTCTGTGCAGCCGGGCTTACCTCCAAAACTATTGCACGTTGAAGATGGACTGGTACAGTTTGAAAAGTATAAAGAATTTGCTGAAAATATTAGTAAAATGAGTTCTGATGCTTATGATGAGGGGCTTGAGTCAAAGGTACAAAAATTGGATCAGGAAATGGGCTGGCCAAAAGATAACTACAAAGACCCAAGTAGCAATGATAAGGTAGCGGCTGCGCTGACTCAACAAACTGCTGATCGGGAAACATTTGGGAAGCTTACACATGATTCTGCTTCAGTTCAACCACAATTTAAATGGTCTGAGATTGCTGCCAATAAGGACAATGAGAATAATGCCAAGGGTCATGGACAGCCATTGGCTAGGGCAGAGAACCCAGCCAAAGGTGTTGCTCATGGGGAGTCTGCTGCTGGTGCTGGCACTCCGGAGCAGGGAGACATTCTCATTGATATTAATGACCGCTTTCCGCGTGACTTCCTATCCGATATATTTTCTAAAGCTAGAATCTCAGGGGATCTTTCTGATCTTCCTCCACTTCCTGGCGATGGAACTGGCTTGAGCTTGAACATGGAGAATCCCGAGCCTAAGCATTGGTCGTATTTCCGAAATTTGGCTCAGAATGAATTTGTAAGAAAAGATGTTTCCCTTATGGATCAGGACCATCTGGGTTTCTCATCCCCACCGACTGATATTGGATCAGGAGCTCCAGTAGATTACAGCTTTCCACCTTTGAAGTCTGATGGAGTTGTTTTTGGTCACACTGATTCCCAAATAAATTTTGATGAAGATATTCGGCAAGGTTTGCCTGCTTTAGCTGGACCAAACAAAGTGAATTTAGGTTCAGATTACAATCCTACGCCACTAAAGGGAATTGAAAGTGAGCAGCTGGATGGGGTAAATCATGGAGTAAGAGAATCAGAGTATGAGGTATTTCTTCTGTATCTTTTACTAGTAAATCACACTGTTATCAACTTATCATATTGATTGCCTTTGACCAATTTTCTATTGCTCTTTCTTGTAGGATGGTGAGCTAAATATTCAGAACACAGGTGTACATCTTGTCGAAATTCCTTTGGAAGAATTTGATATTACTACGTTGCAGGTAAGATAGTTTACCTATTACAATTTCTGTCTGCATTATGGAAACGTTAACTAGTGGTCTTCGTTGTCACCTATCAATAAACTATACAGATCTGTTTTTCTTTACTTTCTGTTCTTCCAACTATAAGAATTTTTAGTATCCTTGTTCAATTAAAGTCAAGGAAGTATTTGAGTAAAACTAGTAGTACTTGGGTTGTATTTGGAAGTAAAATTTTGCCTTTCCACCATAGAATTCTGCCTGCACAGCCTGCTTATTAGCGGTGTTGACACTCCCACCATGTTCCTTTTCTGTAGTTCTATTTTATGGAAACCACCAATCCCTCAAACATCAGAATATATAGTATTATACTTCCCTAACTACCATGGCACTGCCATTTCTAACTTACAGTTTTATTTCTTCATACCATTTTTGGCATCTTGCCACCTCTAATTTTACAACTGTTAAACCTAAATGACTGCCTAATAGAATGTATTGCATACCAGATCTGCCTTGTGTCTATGCTACATGAATCCTGGTTATTTTTTTTTTACTTTGATTTGTTTAGTAGAAGCTTCATTGTCATGCTAATATCAAATATCCCAACTTTTGCACAGAAAAATTGATTGATGGAACATCTTGCCTTGTATTCATCATGTAGTGTCAGACACATACGTTTATCCCTTATTAATATCATCCGCACCTTGTTCAGTTGTGCAAATTGGAGATTTTTGAAGTATGTTAATTCTTTTGTTGGCCATCTATGTATTTCATTGCAGATCATAGAGAATGAAGATCTTGAAGAGCTTAGGGAATTGGGTTCTGGCACATTTGGAACTGTTTATCATGGAAAATGGAGGGGAACAGATGTGGCCATTAAGCGGATAAAAAAGAGCTGTTTCACAGGGCGATCATCAGAGCAAGAAAGACTGGTGAGTCAGAACAGATAGTATTTTTGTTCAATAGTTCACTAAGCTAGAGGTCGAGTGAGTCATGTCAGGTGAATATGTTTTTCCAGTCAAACGCGAAGAATATTTCTATTATGATATTATACAAAATGAAGGCTATAAACAATCCATCGATTCAAATTCAGATGGCTGTCATCCCTCCATTGTCTAGTCTGCTAGTGATCGTTATATCAGATATATACAGTAACCTCTCGGTGCTGGCTGGTGGAGGGTAGCATTCACCTACAGCATTGTGCTCATTAACTTGTCATCATGTGACATGTCAATAACAATAACCATTGATCCTCTTCTTATTTTTTTCTTTTCTTTCCCCCTGTTCAGACTGTTGAGTTCTGGCGCGAAGCTGAAATTCTTTCAAAGCTTCACCATCCAAATGTGGTGGCATTTTATGGTGTTGTCCAGAATGGACCAGGAGGAACACTAGCCACAGTGGCCGAGTTCATGGTGAATGGCTCTCTGAGGCATGTTTTACTTAGCAAGGAAAGGTAATACTGTTCTCTTTAGTTATGTCAATGATGTAATCCTTACCAGTGTACCATGCACTTCAATCTTTATCTTATATTGGTTTTGTGAATTCCCAGACATCTTGATCGTCGTAAGAGGCTCATTATTGCGATGGATGCAGCATTTGGAATGGAATATCTACATTCAAAAAACATAGTGCACTTTGATTTGAAATGCGACAATTTGCTTGTAAACTTGAAAGACCCTCAACGACCCATTTGCAAGGTATTTGTATAATTCTTGTTATCTATATAAGATTCTATAGTTGATCAGGAATTCATGATAGAATCGAGCTTATTATGTGGGTCTTTGTAATCGTCCTTTCTTCTTTGCCAAACTGTTATTATGTTCCAAAATCAAACATTGTATTTAGCCGAGAATTATATAATTTTGCAGGTAGCAGATTTTGGCTTGTCAAAAATCAAAAGAAATACCTTGGTCACTGGTGGTGTTAGGGGTACCCTACCATGGATGGCTCCGGAACTTCTTAATGGTGGCAGCAGTAAGGTTTCTGAAAAGGTAGGATGGTACAATTCATATCTAATGCTTACTGGCAGAAAAAGAATGTTACTACCACACAGTTTCAGCTGATTTTCTTTTCCACACAAGTTGATGCAATGTCATTGAACCACTTTATGCCTGGTGACAGGTTGATGTATTCTCCTTTGGTATTGTCTTATGGGAGATTCTAACCGGTGAGGAGCCTTATGCTAATATGCATTACGGAGCAATCATAGGTGTGTACACTAAGTTCTTTCTTCATGGTGTCTTCCTGGGCTTCAGTCCGATATTCAAGCACATATAATATCTTGTTTATCAGTCCTGGTGTTTTAGCGTGTGTTCATCGCTGACCTGCTGATTTTTCGTGTGTATGGAGCCGAGAATGAAAGAGAAACCGGAAATACTGACCCTTGGTTACTTGCAGGAGGCATTGTGAATAACACATTGAGGCCACACGTGCCACCCTTTTGTGATTCTGAATGGAAGTTGCTAATGGAGGAATGCTGGGCCGCGGATCCTGTTGCTCGCCCATCGTTTACAGAAATAACCAAACGCTTGAGGGTGATGACTGCAGCTTGCCGGCCTTCTAAACCACCGGTTCAACCACAGAACCAGGTCCCCAAGTAGCAGGGTTCGACGATGATTCCCTCGTGCAATCTCGGCTAAGCACGAGAGCCGATTATTATAAATTATTTATACCCCATATAGGTTGTGTGTATTATATGAGTAGGGAGAAGGGCTCCCAACCAACTATTTACAGAACAGAACGGAGTGATTGTGTTTTTGGTGCATAAAACGGGAAGAATTGGGTTTTATATGTAAATCAATTTATTTGTGTTCATAGTGAAATACAAACCTTTATTTTTCCTTTTGTTAGAAAGCTCAAATTTCAATGAAATAAACCGAAAAAAAAAAAAAAAAAGGAGCAGTGAAAGACAATTGTTTCATGTTCATTTGATCATCTACTTCAAAGGTCACTTTGGTTTTTGACTTTGGCTGCTCAAGATTGAGGAGTTCCTTCTTAAGGTACTTGCTCATGATTGAAATTGTCTATATTATAATTTTACTTTGTAAAGATCATTATTGCAAAAAATCAATAAAATATGAGATTGTATAGTCATCGAACATATAAAAATATATAGACGGATTTGGTAAAAGAATTACGAACAGTCTATCTATAGGGTACAGTTGATTGGCAAAACAATCTTATTTTGAATTGATTTTTGCAGATATGATTTTTGCAGAGTGATTTATAATACGAATGGTTCGAATATAAACACAAAGTTTCATAAATCTCAATCTTAAAGAGCCAAGCCGTTCTCCTTACATAATGTGACAATGATACTAGTTAGAAAAAATAAAAAGGTCGCGTTCTAAAGTATTTTGCCAACATTTTAACATGTTAAAGTTGTGCGCTCGATTATCTCAAAAAAAAAGAAAGGTTGTGTGCTCGAGATTTTATGTTTGGCTCCTCTTTTAAAAACTTGCATCTTGTGTTCGAATCATCTTTTCTCTAAATTGCTTGTATATAAAACAAAATGTGGTAAAGTTAATCACTTTCATGTCAATAAATACATGTGGAGTTCAGATTCTCTTCATGTGAGGACTAGCAGAGAGCACACACTTTGTGTGTGTGAACAACCGCCCACCTCCTCTCATGTTCTCCTCAAGCGCAACCGCTTCAGTTCATTCAAACTATCCAAAAAACATCATGATTTCACTTACCTATATGAAAAAATAATAGTGGGACAATTTCTCTTAATAAGTGCATATTTTTATCTTATGTAAATATTTTGATACAAAATTACTATTTTGCCCTCCTTAGGTAAATATTGTGTATCAAAAGTGAGGGCAAAATAGAAAAAAAGGGGATATAATTGTCATTTTGTCAAAAGGTACAAAATTACTATTTTGCCCTCCTCATCTCAACATTGTGTATTCAAAAGTGAGGGGCAAAATTGGAAAAAGTGGGCAAAAAGGTTGACAAGGTGTGTTCTCTTAATATATAGTATAGATTAGGGTTTAGGTGGACAGGTTAATAACTTAATTTACCATTTGGTTCAAGATTAATCCATCCCTTAAATCTTTCTTTTCGCTTTGTTGATAAGATCACATTATAAAATATCGAAATTATCGGCGAAATATCGCCGGTAATTTCGTTTTTTTCACATGGCGATATTTTCACACATACACACATAATTATCGTCATAATATCGCGATATTTTCGATATTATCGACAAAATCGCCGAGGCTCCGTCGTTGCAGCTGCCAAGATCTGCGCATCTCTCTGCAATCCGCGCTCAGACCCATCAAAATCCGTAATCCCTTCTCTCTGGATCCCAAAACCCGCTCGGGTTTGATGGATCCTCCGCCTCGTACGGCCTAAACAAGGCATCCCCTTGCCTGATGGTGCTCACCGGGAGGTGAGAAAGGGAGAAGGAACGGTCTACAGGTGGTGATGGTGCTCGCCGGAGTGTGCGCCACTGTGGTGGAGGTCACGGTGGGGTGTGGGTGTGGTGTGACTGTGCTCCGGGAAGGAGAGTTGCAGAGATGGAGGGAGAAGAAACAAGGAGAGGAATGAGGGAGAAGGTTCGAGGGATTAGGGAAGGGGAAACACGGGGAAGTGGGGTGTGTGTGTGTGTGTCTGCTCTGGGAATGAGAGATGCAGAGAAGAGATGGGGGGGGGAACCGGAGAAGAAACAAGGAGATGAAGGGTGTGTGTGGAATGAGGGAGAATGATCGAGAGATTGTGTGTGCATGTGCGTGTGTGTGTGTGTGTTATTTGAGAGAAAAAAAAAACATTGAGGGTGTGTGCGTGTGTGTGTGTGGCACACAGTTTTGTGTGTGTGTGTACGGTTTTGTGTGTGTGTGTTATCCGAGAGAAAAAAAAACATTGAGGGTATGTGTGTGTGTGTGTGGCACACGATTTTGTATGAAATCACGGTTTTGTATGAAAGAATTGGAAGTGACTTTGCTCAGAAGAACCAAAAATTCTGTTAGAGAAGAACAAAAAAATCTGCTTACTTTATCTTCTTCTCCACGTGAAGACCAAAAATTCTGTCAGAGAAGAACCAAAAAATCTGCTTACTTCCAATTCTTTCACATTCCCAGAGGTCATCACACCTTTTTTGACCCTTCGAAAATTGAAAAACCTCTATTACACCTTTTCGTTTCTTCTTCTTCCCTTAGCCCTTTCAGAGCCTTTCCAGAGCCCTTTCAGAGTTTCAAACTGAATAAATGGATCTGCAACTCATGCCACTTCAAATTAAATGTTAAATACCTTCTTTCTCTCTCATTTATTCACAGACGGCAAGCTGTAGAGGATCGTCGAGGTTTTGCTGCTACGTACGACATCGAAAGTTTCAGATTTGTTACATTTGTGTAATTATTATTTTATTGTTGGTCCACGCAGATTATATTTGGCCTTTACACAAAGGGTTCCATATTTAAGGTAAGTTTACAAACTTATATTTATATTATTGTAATTTATACAACAACAAAAAAATTTGTGTGGACCCGTGCATGTGATCTAAGAACCAAATAATACTTACATGTTAATTTTTTGCAGTAATTAAGTAATGTTGTATAATTATTCCCTAGGATAATTTTAATATGTTTAATGTTATTTATTATTTTATTATCAAATTGGATTATTATTCATTAATATTAGGTTTTATTAGTCCATATTATTTTTATAATTACTTAAATTCTTACAATCATTTTCTTTACTTCCTATTTAATTATTTTGTAGAATAACTTTATTATTTAGGTTCTCTTATATAACCGTCACTACTATATTTTTTGGCCAAAAAATAATTGCCTAATTTCCATGAAAAATAAATATAGGTACGTTTAAGACGTCTAGTGGAGTTACTAAACGTGATCCAGCTTGGGAACATGGATACCCAATAGACGGAAACAAAAATGGCACAATTTGCAAATATTGTGGTCAGGTTATGAAGGCATCATCACATCATTTAAAAAAAAAATGGTATTGGGATGTCAACAGGCCGGTGTTGGAGTACAACCTCCCACTCCCTATGAGGTAAGAAACAAATATTTGGAAATGGAGTATAAAGACATTGGCGAGTATGTTAACAAGTTGAGGTCAAAGTGGGAAACTAATGGTTGCACAATCATGTGTGACAGATGGACTGGCCCGACCAGATTGTCTATCATAAACTTCATGGTATACTCCAAGGGAAAGACAATTTTTTTGAAGTCCGTTGATGCTTCAGACCATATAGAGAACTACAAGTATATTTACAAATTATTGAGGGATGTAATCATGGAGGTGGGAGAGCATAATGTTGTCCAAGTCGTGACCAACAACGGTTCTGCATTTGTCAAAGCTGGAAAAAAATTAATGAAGCATCATAATGTGTTTTGGACATCATGTGCAACACATTGTATTGATCTCATGTTTGAGGCAATGGGGAAGAGAGATAATATTGCTAATGTCATGAAAAGAGCTAGAACGATCACAAATTATATTTACAATCACGGTTGGTTGTTGGCAAAGATGCGTGAATTTTGCAAAGGAGAAATTATTCGTCCAGCTACCACTCAATTCGCCACCAACTATATTGCATTAGACAGCCTACTTAAGAAGAAAGCAGGTTTGAAGCAACTATTCACTAGTGACGATTGGGCCAACCACAATTTCAACCGCTCAAATGCAGGTCGTATGGTGGAACGTATAGTGCTTGATCATGCTTTTTGGACTCAATCAGAACATGTGTGCCAAGTGTTTGAACCTCTTTACAAAGTTTTACGGATCGTTGACACATAAGTGTATCCTACTATGGGGGCAATATATGAGTTGATGCGTGTAGTGAAGGAGGACTTGGAAAGAAAACACAGTGCAAGGTAGGTCATAAAGATAATTGATGACCGATGGTATAAAACATTATACCACGATTTGCATGCAGCAGGTATAAATTATGTCATAATTTGCAATTCATTTCTTTAGTTGCATAAGTATTATTTCTCTTATTAGAGTATGTGTTTCTTTGAACAACATATTATTTGAATCCTCGATACCAATACAGACCCGGTGTTGGAGATGATGGTACCCTTATATGTGCTATACATAATGTATACTCTAAATTAGACCCTGCATCACCAGCAGTTGGCCAATTTGGAAATGAGGTACACAATTACTTAAATTATAATAATTACATTGTTGGATTAAACTAACACGATTTATTGTATTCAGCTAACATGGTTTAAAGATGCAAGAAGAACTTTTGGAAAACCAACATCAGTTGCTGCTCGAACAAAAATGTCTCCTAGTGAGTGTAAACATATTTCACTATCAGTTTATAATAGAATTTGTTGGAGTTATTAGGCTTATCAACATTGTTTTTCATTATAGTTGAATGGTGGATGATGTATGGGACTGATGCACCAACTGTGAGAAAGTTAGCAATCAAAGTATTATCACAAACAGTTTCCTCATCTGCTTGTGAAAGAAATTGGAGTACATTTGCACTCATATACACAAAGCAAAGAAATAGGTTGGCTCATAGTAGGTTGGAAAAATTAGTTTATTGCTACTACAACATGAAGCTTCAAATTCGAGATAAGGAAGCAGAAATAGATCATGTCGACCGTGGTGACCCACTAGATGTGTTTGATATTGTTGGTGAAGATGATGATATAGAGGGTAACCAACTTTATTAATGGATTAGACCTCTTCATTTAGATGATGATGAAGGCAACCCAGCTGAAAGAGTTGCTGAAGAAGCACGTAATGAAAGGATAAATGAAGAAAGAGTATTAGAGGAGGAGGTAGGATGTAGCAGCGCTGACTCTTTGGAAGAACTTTTGCGTCCAAGACCAAGAAACACTGGAATTCCACATTCTTCCAATCCTACACAACCACAAGATCCTGCTGATACTAATGATAGCTCTACTACAAGATCAGGAGACTCACCTACCACCGGAGGTGGGAATAATGAAGGATATAGTGGAGCTGGAGGTAGTGGTGGATATGGAAACTATGTTGGACCACCTCCCGGATTTATGAGCCCCTTCACTGGTGAGGCAAACTCATGCATTCAACACAGGATGAGGACCATGGCAGCAGGCGGGCAGGACCAGGAATTGATGCCATAGGGAAAGACTATACTCGTAGAGAAAGAGGCAAGGGAACTTTGTCAAGTCAAGAAGTGGACTCGTTATCTATAACTTCGAACTCTGTTGGAGTAGGAAGTAGTAACTATGGTTATACTCATAACCAACCATTTCCCTACCCTTCATATCCTATTCCTCTTGAGATGGAATCGAGCGACTCATGGAAAGAATCTGAGACTCAATCTTCAAATGATTTTGCTTATGGACAACGTCAACCAATCTCGGATCCATATGGGTGGCATGTTAACAATTACATGCAAAATTATTTTGGGGATTTATCATTTGAAGAGATGATGAAGATAGTGAAAATTTTGAACCTCATAGGAACTCTATGTGGTACTAAGTCACTCATGTATCTTCCCATGCAATGTATAAAGTGTAAAATATTGTACTAATTCATTATATATAAATGATTATGGTGTGTTTAAACTTTTTTCATTAATTACTACATATTTTCTACACTCACAATGTTTGCCAGCTTGCTATATAATCAACTAAATCAGTTAAATCCATCATGCAATCCAATTTTTTGTGATAAACTAATAGATAATTGACTAAATACACATCCTGCAAAGTTTCAATAAAAATTTCCAAGTTTTTCTTACAATTTTCGTGGTTTTTATTCAATTTTTATCGATATCGATAATATCCCGATATTTCTATTGAAATTTCCGTGTTTTTGGACTACCGATATTTCCGATATCATCGATATTTTGTTCCTTGGATAAGATTGAGTAAGTTTTCCTTGTTGAAAACTAAGAACAAAACACTTAAACATGGGAGTTAACAATAAAAAAAAAAATAAAAATATCATGTAGCTTCAGATTTCTCAGTAGTTGTCTCAATTTGGTTGGAAGATATCAATTTCGACTCACCGAGTGCAATAAGTCAATGACGATCATTTTTCTTGAATTTAACGCTGAGGTACGGCTAGTCGTATTATAGCAACGTAACTTTGTTATGAGTGCATTATCTCGTTGTTGGATTGTTTGCATATAGATTGTACATGATACTCATGGTCTAGAAACTATCCAACAACGAGAAATAATAATTAATTTCCTATATATGCCCTCGTATTAGTGCGTTATTTACAACTATGTCCTTTCCATCAGTAGATAATGAAGGAGAAGCTTGCTGGAAATAATACCGTTAATTGAAGAACAACAGCCACCCACGAACTCTTGACAGCAGCAGACTCGCAGTTTCGTGTTCTCAAAATTGCTGAAAGGTAAGCTCTTTCTCTCACGGACGCATGCCTGTCTCAAAGTTTTGAATTGCGTTGTGTTTATCCGGATGTCGTCTGCGTGCACGCAAAGTGTTTGACGAAATGCCTCAGAGAACCCATCCAACATTAATTTGATGGGTTCTGTAAATTCTACAGTCCAAAAGCAACATCATTTTCATTAGCTTCGGCTTTAACCAAGAAAAAAAAAGGTGGGATTTGGGTGGTGGTGCTGTGCTGCTGGAAAGATTTTTCCTTTTTGGTTGAATACCCATGTTTTTTTTATTGTATTTGTATTATTGTTCACTCATTAGCAATTTTGTCTCAGCTGTTACATATTGGAATTGAAATGCCATGTTAATTATTGGGTAACTGGTTTTATTAGGAGACTGCAGACTCGTAATAATATTAGCTAGATGTTCCAGAATCCTCCAACAGTATCCTCTGCTTTGTGGGAGTCATATCCGAAAGGTGATCGAGTTCTTCTTTCATTTTCGATCTTCGATTTTTTATTTTTAGAAACAAGTTTACGAATAACATGTATTGGTTTTGCTTAACTTTGTAGGTGCTTGCCTCTGTACCATTGAGTTCAAGCAGCCTCAGTTATCAGCTGCAACATCGTATGGTCTCGGGTTGAAGGTTTGATTCTATCTTTTATTTTCTGTCTTGTTTGTTTGTTGGTTATTGTGTAACTGTGCTACAAGTATGCATAACATATGACTTGGAGAAATGTTATGCAAAAGCCCTTACCCAGTTCCTTAACCGTTGCTGTGAGCTTTTTAGTTGAGCTTGCTATGCGTAAGCTCAATTTAGAGCCAATTAATTCCTAATCATAGCATGGAACATATGAATGCTAATATCAATTATCATACTTACCCAGTGTTGGTTTCCGATTTGTGGATTGTCCGTCTCCTTGAAATGGTTATGAATATCTGAATACTGTAAATTTTCTTGTGTTTTGAATTTTGAGTCTTGACAAGTGCTCAACTTTGTGATTTTCAATCATACTATTTGGTTGCCCACTACTGAGGCAGAATCATTTGTTTCCATATGAGACTGAAAATTTAAAGAAAATAAATGAATGCAAAGAAAAAGGGATGAAAAAGTATTGAAAGGATTCCTCCTAAAGTTGCTGTTAATAACTCGATACTGATAATAGAAACTCTGTTATAACCATTTCTGTTCCCACGTATATCTTCAGGATTCTCACAACTAATCAATTAGCTTCTTACAAGTGTTCCTAGTGGTGTTACACTCTAAGGCTACTGTAATTTGACAGTATGGCTGCTTTGAGATTATCGTCCTACTTAATTTGTAAATTCATATAAGCAGTCACGTGTTTGAGTTTCATCCTGAGACCTAATGCTTAAGTTTTATTCACAATGTAGTTTGAGCATGGAAAGCTTCATAAAGGAGGAAGTATATTTGGAACCATCTTTTCTGCCAGTAGAAAGACCAGAGTAGAACCAACTTACAGGAAGAGAGAAGCATATCCCCAAAATGTGGATCTTCCACCTGTACTACCTAAGAATAAGAAGAAACCGTATCCTATTCCCTTAAATAAGATCAAGCAGGCCGCAAAGGAGGACAAAAAACTTGCAGAATTGGGTATAGAGAAGCCCCTCAAACCTCCAAAAAATGGATTACTTGCCCCTGATCTGATTCCCGTTGCTCACCATGTACTAGATTCCTGGAAAATTTTAATTAAAGGCATTGCGCAGCTGTTGCATGTCATTCCGGTATGCGCTTGCACGTAAGTATGCTTTATTTGTATGATGTGGCCATCTTTCAGAATTTATGATGTGGCTGTATATAGCTGTGTACTAACCTCTTAGAAACCTAGGTTTTAAATTGGAACAATAAAATGCTTCAATTCTTTCTGCAGTGAATGCTCTGAGGTTCATGTGAGCCACTCTGGTCATCACATACAGGACTGTCTTGGTGCAACCAGTGCTAAACGCCGGAGCTTCCACTCCTGGATCAAGGGTTCCGTCAATGACGTACTTGTACCCATCGAGGCATATCATCTCTATGACCCTTTTGGTCGGCGCATTAAGCATGAAACTAGATTTCAATACGACAGGATTCCAGCTGTTGTGGAGCTGTGCATCCAAGCTGGTGTTGAGATCCCTGAGTACCCTTCACGTCGAAGAACCAAACCCATCCGTATGATTGGAAGGAAAGTGATCGATCGAGGTGGATTGATTGAGGAGCCTCAACCAGGGATCTCTGCAAATCCATCATCACTTATTGATCTCGATACACATGGGGCTTGTGGGCGGTTTCCACCTCCACCACCATCAGATATTCCCAAGATTGCACAGGAGACAATGGATGCATATGAAACTGTTAAGTTGGGGGTGACGAAGCTGATGGATAAATACACAGTGAAGGCATGCGGGTATTGCTCGGAGGTTCACGTGGGACCTTGGGGTCACAATGCAAAGCTTTGTGGGGAATTCAAGCACCAATGGAGGGATGGGAAGCATGGCTGGCAGGATGCTACCGTGGATGAAGTTTTCCCTCCAAATTACGTATGGCATGTCGAAAACCCCAAAGGGCCTCCACTGAAGGGCGGTGCACTGAAGAAGTTCTACGGGAAGGCTCCGGCAGTTGTAGAGGTTTGCTTGCAGGCAGGTGCACAGATCCCTGAGAAGTATAAACCCATGATGAGGCTTGACATTGTTGTCCCTGAAAGTGAGGAGGCACAATTAGTTGCCTGAATATTAGACTTTTTGTGCAGCAGAATACTGTGACGCATGTATATATGATTTTTAACCTTTTGGTTACTTTCTGAGAGTCTCGAACCCTGGACCTATCCCAATTTGAACCCATTCCGTTTTCTTATTATCAACGGAGGGGGAGTTCGAACTTAAAATCTTGTCCAACATTGATTACTAATTAGCGAGTTAAATATCATTAATTATCTACCTAGGACAAAGATATAAACTATTATCCACCTATGAAAAAGATTCGAGTCATTTGACACCTAGATCAAATCTTCTGCACCCAAATTTGGTGTGGTCTCTCTGTGGCCCCAATGAGTGATTGACATATTAAATTCATAACAACAAAATTTAGAAAAGTTAAGACAATAACTATGAATTTAATGTGTCAATCACTCATTGGGGCCACAGAGATGCCACACCAAATTTGGGTGCAGAAGATTTGATCTCTTTGACACCACTGTGGGAGCAAATTTCCGCTTCGGGATTGAATTTTACCGGACCTTTTTTGTGTACTCTTATTAAATGTTTATCTTAATTTAATTGCCTTCTGTTTCCTCCTGTTTTCTTCCTGCTACTTGTCTATATAATTTCTGTGCTGATATGTAGCAGAAGCATTCGAAGTGGAATGTTGAAGACAAATAAACAAGTACAAAATCACATTGCAGAGAGAGAGAAGCAGCGGAGGAAACGAAGAGGGAAAGGAAGACACGGGGATAAGGGAAATAGGGTGTACGCCCCACGGCCACACAAAATCCTCACATAAAAATAGTAATATTAAATAAAATATCATAATAATAATATAGTATTATACTCTTTTTGGTCATTTCACATAGTCACAGCTGTTTTATATAAAAGTTTACCAAACACTATCATACTGTTTTTTTTTTCCAAAAGCACTTTTACAAAAAAGTTTACCAAACACTTTGCTACTTTATTTCACAACTGCTTATTCTCACGGCACAGCAGAAGTAGCTTTTTTTCAAAGCACAGCAATACCAAACCAAGCCTTAATCTATTTATCCGCCATTGAAGACTTGAAGTAATATGAAACAATAGATGCACCTTGAGGAGTACAGCAGAAAACTCGTTACTGAAACAAATTTGGCCGAAAAATCTCCCGGTGGGAGGGACTTAGATTTCGATCCACAAGTTACAGTGAACTGAAATGGATGACAATATGTAAACTGCAAGTGTTAGAAGTTTACAACATGACGCAGATGCTATACGTAGAAAACCTGCCCGACATTCAAGAGACTCTCGTGAGGAACGTTGAACATTACACTGTTTTCCCTGCACACCCTCCTAAGAAATGCGTATAGGTAGTCAATAGCGATCTTCTTCCATAGTTTTGATTCCCTCCTGGCTTTTACGACAGTATTTCCTAGTATGTGCACCACTCCTGCATCTCTACAGTTGTTCAAGAATTCTATCTCATCAGCCTCGGCCTGGCTGCTTGCCGGAATGAAGGTGGTCGGGTTGTTTGCATGCAATGGAGAATCATCAGGCACGATCGAGTCCACTGATGCAATTGACAGGTCTACTTGATTGGAGTGGCTCATATTGCTGACATTGCTCAACTCGCAATCTCCTGACTGATTAGTTTGTTGCTCAAGTAAACTAGATAAGTCAGAGTCTGAAGACGCTTCCATCAGGGACTCAAGCCGGACATACGCGAATAGGTTGTGAAAGAGCTTGTTCTCAAAATCATCATGCTTTTTGTGGTAGTCTTTATAGCCATACCTTGCAACACAACGGAACATGTGGAAAGTCTTGGGTCCAATCCGCTTTACAAGGAACCGCTCTTCTTCTGGGACTGTGAAGACAGGAAGGTACTTCACGCAGACAAAGACGACAACAGAATGGATGGCGGGTAGGTTGGTGATAAAGTGAGAGAAGATCCGGGGCACTCCACTTGCTAGCTCTGTGTATACAAGGCCTATCCCAGGTACGCGAACCAGTCCTAGACTGGGACCAAGTCCAAGAATCCATGCCATTGAAACCTTACTGTGCATCTCCATCTCATAGCGTTTAACTGTACCATAATGCCAAACATACATGATGATAAAGAAGGCTGCTGCGATCACAAGAGGAACCCAGCCGCCTTGATTGACCTTGAGAAGTACGGCAGAAAAGTAAGTGCCCTCCACAACCAATGATAAGCCAGTGAAGATCACGACAAGAATCCAATGGCAGCGCCACACTAATATCATGACTAAAATCATAAGCAATGTGGTTACCAGCATGACTATACAAACTGCCGTCCCTGTTGCAACACGTAAGATTATGTTAGTTGGTGCAATCTTAACTTCAACCAAGAAGCTTGGACTGAGATACGACAAGTAACAGTCAGAACAGAAGTTTGAGAAGATAAATGGGAAAAAGATTTGCCTAGAATTTTAACCTGTAATCCTTATTGCCATCGTCGATTTCCTAATGCTAAAAGATTTTTCATAGAATTTGAAGATGGCATGATATGGAGGAAACTCCTTACTTCACCAATGCTATAACAAAAATTTCATACTAATCGAAGTCGATGTCTTTTCATAGATGGATAAAAAAGGAGAGTAATAACGAATGTTGAAAGAATATCAAACCAATTAAACACTGAAAATTTCATGAAATTATGTTATAACATGTGTATAATAAGCTGCACCTGGTTAAACTTACCAGAGGCATTCCCAATTTGGTTTTGATTTTTAAACCCAGCTGTCACGGCAATGCAGAGAATCATAACAATCCAATTAATTTCTGGAATATATATCTGGTGACGGTATTTCCTTGATGTATGCACGACTTTGCATCTTGGGAAACAGCCTAATGCAAGTGCCTGCTTGATTAATGAAAAAGTTGCAGTTATGGTGGCTTGACTTGCAACGACAGCAGCTCCAGTTGCAACAATAAACACGGGCCAATATATGTTGTCTGCAAGAACGATTAATCAGAATTTTTCCGCAATGCATTACCATAAAGACAGGCATTCACTCCACTATGATAATAGATGTAAAGTTTAACGGGTTTTCTTAAACAACAGATTTCTACTTTACGTGAAATTTGAGTATCGTGGTATCTTTCAGCCACATTGAGCTGGTATCAGTTTTGGCAACATGGAAACAATAAACACCTAAACATAAATGTTTATGTTATATTTTATAGGTAAAGAAATCAAACAACCTGGAATGGAATGATAAAAAGCACCGATCACGTTGTGTGGATTTTTCGAAAGGTATGCTGCTTGACCACAGTAGGCTAATAGAAGACAAGGAAATACAACCAATGTGAAAGCAAGTTGTATGGACGGGACTGGGAAATGGGATAGGTCAGCAAACAGTGCTTCAGTACCTGTAAGTGTTCACAACCAGTCTTCAGGGACTAAGTCACAAACTTGCTTGAATTTCACAAATAAAAAAGGATGGAATATCGAAATTTTACCTGTTATACTCAGCATAATACCTCCAAGGGAAGTCCATCCATCTTTTCCTCCCCTCTTAAAAAATCGATATACATATACAGGCGAAAAGGCTTTTAAAACCCTACTATCATACTTCCAAACATTGAACATGCCAATTCCTCCAATTACGAGAAACCAAATAAAAACGATTGGTGCAAACAGCCAACCGACTTTATCTGTCCCATAGCGTTGCATACTAAACAAAAGTATCAGTATAACAACAGCAACAAGCACGACTACCTCTGTATAACAAAATAGTAGTTATGATTAGATTTGGAAACAATGATCGATGAGTAACAAACATGGTGAAGCAAATGAAACAGTATCTTTGTGTCCAAGAGTATGGAGATACCATTACTAATCGTGGAGTGGCCTACATTGATCCCACCAACTGCTGACAGAACTGCAAACGAAAGTATGGTTAATCGTTAAGTATACTTACAAACAGAATATGGTTAAGAGCTTCCATTAGAACTGACAAAGAATCATACTCGCCTCAGTGGGAGTTATCATAAACTGTAGAGTATTTTAATGCTCTAACCTAGTCTAAATGCTTTCCAGGATGTAAAAATGTGGTTTTTCGTTAAAGTGAACAGTACCGGGAGCTTTTCGTTAAAGTTCCCTTAAAAAAATAGTTTCTCAATTAAGATTGGTTAGAGTATAAGGGATTGCAATATGCTTCCCTTACAAGTTACAAGTTACGTCTATAGGAACTAATCACGCAGGTTGAAAGTGTTGGGATATCCGTAAAACAAAACTACATGATCACAAAAATTACCAATGAGGATGGTTAAACAGAAGAATGATCCTACAATATCAACAACGAAGCTGCGCACCTGATATGGCTGGAGTCAGAATCCCGTCCCCAATCACCATGCAAGAGCCAACTAGGACAAGAATAAGAAGCGTGCTCTGCATAAATGCATGCCCCTCCAACCATTTCCTGGTTCTTGCAGCAAATGATTTCTGACCAAACGAAGAACGACTATATGTTGTTAGTGCCTCATCCGTTTGGTCTTGGTTAGGAATAGCCTTTATTTTTGCATATCGACAGAGTAGTGAATATAGAGCAAACGTTCCACCTGCAACCATGAGGAGGATAAGTTTACATGAACTAAAACCCGGAAGACCAGCATCTATAGCTCTCGATGTTATTGTCTCTATCAGTGAATAATCAAAGCATAGATACTTTTGATTAATGATCTGAGCACAGCGTTCAAGGTAATACAATACGGTAACATTACAAATGTGGGGAGGGGAAGGAAGAGCTTATATATCGATGATAGACTGTGATCAAATTACCTTGACCATTGTCATTTGCTCTACAAACAATAAAAACGTACTTCAAGAGTGGAATAAGAGTGAGGGAATAGATAATAACAGATAAAGCTCCAATTAAATCCTCCGGGTCACCAATTCCATCAGGAAATGTATTGTAGAAAACATACAAAGGAGATGTTCCTAAATCTCCATATACCACACCAAGGCTTTGAAACGCAAGCTGCACAAGCAATAATGCTGAAAATTTCTGGAAGAATAAGAAAAGAAGTGATCAGCAACAAGAGCAAATATAGTTCAGAAATAGCAGAATACCTTCAAGGTTACATAAAGCAATCGTTTCAACCATATAGTACGAAAAGTTAATATTAATAACAAATCTCTGACGACATTAATGAATTGATTATAAACAAACCAACCAATCGCTGGACTGCTACATTTCGAAAGTTCAAAGTCGAATTTCTATTTGTACTGGTGAATTCGGTTTTCAAACAGTTCCACTGCAGAAGGGGTGAAGGAGTGAGATAATACCTTTTCCTTGTACATATTTCTCAACCTTTTAGCCTCCTCATCCATGGGCTGATCAAGCTGCTGATCCAAAGCCCAAACGCTACCATTCTTATCAGTGCTTTCATCAGCTGCCATTCTTGCAGCCATTCGAAACCCGATAATTCAAAGGATTTTACTTCCCTTCCACCAATTCACCTCTCCACTATGTTCTTTTCAATCCTTCCCCTCTATAATTTAAAGTTTGAAACTTTAGTCCTGCTGAACAAGATCCAAAACAGATATCAGTGTCAGCAATCTGAAGATTCTGCTTTTGAATTGCTACCAACTTACCAGGGAAAAATCCCAGAATAACTAAACACCAACATGCAATCCCCAATTAAAAAGCTTATCATCAAGTATTAAACACTAAAAAAGCATTCAAGTGAAACAAGTGCACCGCCCAGAATTCCAACACAGTAGATGAACAAGTTGAATGGATCAAATCCAGAGCTTCACACCAAAAATGAACAAAAACCCAGAACTCCATTGAATCCATGACAGTCCAA
This sequence comes from Heteromeles arbutifolia, assembly GCA_024362995.1. Lineage (NCBI taxonomy): Eukaryota > Viridiplantae > Streptophyta > Magnoliopsida > Rosales > Rosaceae > Heteromeles > Heteromeles arbutifolia. The sequence continues at coordinate 8,083,842 of JANCRC010000002.1, read as the reverse complement.
GAACACCCAGGATATATATATATATATATATATATATATAATTTGCACAAAGATTGTAAAATAACATGGGAAAAGAAGCAAAATTTATTCGTGTGTTCACCTTGGTTGAACTTGCAGGTGATATTCCCAGCTGGGTTTTGGCTTACAGACTTCGAGTAGCCATTAAAGCATAAAACAAGAGAGAGAGATGAGGAAACGCCATTTCTTCAGAGCAAAAGAGGAGTTACAGACTTCAAGCTCATACCCTCTTTTGTTTTGGCAATCATTGAGTCATTTCTTTATCTTGTCAGGGTAATCGTAAATGTTTATTTATTTACCTTTTCTGGGTCAATTTCTTGGATCTTACTAAGACAATTGTTATTACCAAGCTTGTGTTTTGGCCTAATTTTTTAATATAAAATGTTGAATACAACCTTAGTGTCTAGAGCTTAGGGATCAAATCATCTAGGCCCCTGATTGGTATGTAAAAGAAATCAAAGCCGTTAGTTTTGTGTGATGGGTCAGAAAAATAAGTTAATGGGGACTGTTGAATTAAATTTGTGCAGTCCAGATGAATTGATCTCTAGGCTCCGGACACTAAGGTCCGGAGCGGATCCAATTCCGAATAGAAATTTAAAAAGAAAAACTAACTAAAAGTCCAAAAAAACTTTAGTTTGGATGAAAAATGACAAATAAATGTGTAGTAAATAGTATCAGGAAAAGATAAAAATGTGATTTTTTGTTAAAAATGAACAGCATCGATAATGCTTCGTTAAAACTCCTAATTTAAAAATCAATTCCTTCCTTAAATGTCCAGAAGAATTTCAAGTTACAAATATTTTTAAGCACGGTAAAAAATTCTCGTAATATTTTTTTAATCAACAAATATCGTTTATAAAATTTGAATTTAGAATTCATACCAACAACGTGAAAAGCGACTGACACAGATGCCAAAATCATTCACGAGATTTGTAATGTTATTTTATGAGTTTCTGTTTGTTAACATGCAAGATTCTAAATGTGGGCAAATATACTCATTATTTTACCATGTTACTATGAGTGTGACGTTTCTACATTATGCTACTTTTTTTGTGCCAACCATCAACGTTATACAAACATTGACTTTGTCAATGTCGTACAAACATTGAGCTAGTAGTAGTACGGCATTAGTCAAAGCAAGTGCAAGGAAAATAAAAACCAAGGGATTTTATTATCAATTTTATATTATATTATGATATTTAGGTCAAGTGTAATATATTAAAAGTGAAAGAGAAATTTTATTTAAACACATATTATTTTTAACTAAATTATCAATATCTTTTTAAATCAAAATTTACTACCTAAATTACCCTCACAAATCTAATTTGATAGGTAAATTTATCTTTACACCCATTTTCAAAAGGTAGAATATCAAAATCAAAGCATATGTTTTCTTCAAGCCTAAGCAATCTTGTAATTCTTCAGGCCCTTTATAAGCAAAACGATATTGAGGGATTGAAAGAATTGTTTGAGGAATGGGATCCATTTGCTTTCGTTTTGATATGAGGTTAGCAAATGTTGCTATACGTGGGTAACTCAGTCAGGGCATGCATGAAGAAGCAAAATTGGTCTTTGCAAGTGCCTGTAAGAAGACTAAAGGGTCTTTCATGAAGGCTCGGGAAATGCTCATGGCTCACGCCTTGAACATCCGTAAGGTTGATTTGGCCGTTAGCAAATTGGGAGCTGTTATTTCGGAAAGCAAGAACGAGGAATTGCATCCATCCCCAGATACCATAATTGCATTTCTCAAGTATTTTGAGGATGAGAAAGATGTTGATGGTGCTGAGAATTTTTGTGAGATTCTGAAGCGTCTAGGTTGTCTCGGTTGCAATGAGTATTATTTGCGGGAAAATCAGATCCTGAGATACGCCAAGGATGGGATATGGACTGAGTTTTTTCTAAGTTCATAAAATAAAAACTCATAAATTGATTCATACTTTAGTTAGAAGATCGAAAACTTCAAAATCACTATCTATTTGTCAAAAAGAGCTTATTTTCTCTATGATAGCGTATTAGGATATCAGCTAGAATAGGACGCAAGAGAAAGATTGCATAATAGTAAGGTTTGATTATTGGATGTGGGTTTATTGATACATTTTAGTTTTCTTGTTAATTTTATCTTATACTTTATAGTAATTGTACCATAGGATAAAAAAGACACTTCACATTGAAAATTTAAGTTGGTTGTAAAAAGAAGTTATATGGGTTCAAATAAAATTTCCCAAAGTGAAATTAATTCAAATCTCACCTTATCACAATAATTTAGAATATCGTTTTGTCAAAAGAAAAAAAAAAAAATTCTCTTGTACAAGTGATCCTGTGTTTTTCTAAGCCAACCATCGTGTTTCTTAGCAAATTTAGAGTGAAAATTCTCATCCCGAGAGGGCTGTAGGAACACAAAAGAACATACACTGTTGCACGTAAGTTTTTCACGAAGTTGAGGATCCGCCAATCGGAAAATCCAGGCTCTAGTAGTCTATTTCTGAATGTTGCATCTTTCTTGTCTAATGGAGAAGGCAGAAGCAGATTTACAAATTGCTAATTATACTATAGAAAAAAAGAAAAAGTGTTACACGTAGAAAATCTGTCCGACACTCAAGAAACTCTCATGAGGAACATTGAACAACCCACTGTTCCCTCTGCATGTCTTCCTAAGAAATGCATACAGGTAATCAATCGCCACCCTCCTGAAAAAATTCGATCCCCCCCTAGCGTGTACGACAGTGTTCCCAAGTATGTGCACCACCCCTGCATCTCTACACCGGTTCAAGAACTCTATCCCGTCGAGCTCCACCAGCTGCTTGCTCGGCGGGACAGAGGCATAGGCCAAACTCTGGCCGATATGCACCGGAGAATCATCAGGTTCAAGTGAGCCTACTGATGCTATCGACAGGTCTGCATTGGCGCTGTGATTGTTCCATGTGGCGTCCTGGTTCAGTAAACTGGATACATCAGAGCCCGAAGATCCTTCCATCAGGGACTCAAGCCGGACGAATGCGAAGAGATTGTCAAAGAGCTTCTTCTCAAACTCATCATCCCTTTTGTGGTCGTCTTTGTAGCCATATCGTACAACACAACGGAACATGTGGAAGTTTTGGGGTCCAATACGCTTTACAAGGAACCGTTCCTCTTCTGGGACTGTGCAGACGGGTAGGTACTTGACGCAGACAAAGACGACAACAGAGTGGATGGCGGGCAGGTTGGTGATAAAGTGAGAGAAGATGCGGGGCACTCCAGTCGCTATCTCAGAGTACACGAGGCCTATCCCAGGTACCCGAACTAGTCCTAAACTAGGACCAAGTCCAAGAAGCCACGCCATCGACACCTTGTTGTGGATCTCAATCTCATAGCGTATTACTGTACCGTAATGCCAGCCATACATGACGATAAAGAAGGCTAGTGTAAGCACAAGAGGAACCCAGCCTCCCTGATTGATCTTGGGGAGTATAGCTGAAAAGTAAGTGCCCTCCACCACGAACGTTAAGACACTGAAGATAAGTACGAGAATCCAATGGCAGCGCCAAACTAATATCATGACTAACATCATAAGAAATGTGGTTACCAACATGACTATAAGAACCCCCGTCCCTGTTGCAACACATAAGATTACGTTAGTTGATGCAGTCTTCTCCAATCGGCGGGCTTGAAATGGGATATGCCAAATAACAGAAAGAACGTCAGAGAAATTGAACACTTAGAGAAAAGTTGTAGATACGAAAGAAAGTAATCGAAAAGGATGAAATTAATTGGTTCATGCAGAACATTCTAGCTTATTACATGTTATTGTAGGACATTCCGCACGATGAGAAGAAGGTGTGATATGTGGGAACAAGAGAAAAAACTTACCAGAAGCGTTCCCAATTTCGAATTGATTTCTAAACCGAGCTGTTATGAAGATGCATAGAATCATAAGAATCCAGTTTATGTCTGGAATATAAATATGGTGAGGGTTCCTCGATGTATATACAACTTTGACTCGAGGGAAACAGCCAAGTGCAAGGGCTTGCTTGACTAATGAAAAAGTGGCGGTGATGATGCCCTGACTTGCAACAATAGCAGCTGCAGTTGCAACAGCAAACACAGGCCAATATATATGCTCTGCAAACATGATTTACCGGAAGCTTTCAGCTATAAATTAGAGATTACCGTAAAAACGGGGCATAAACACAACACTACCCGAAAATATATCTTAACATTCAAACTGTGGTTTGTATTAGTTTGGCACCAAACAAAAAACACCCAGAACATAATTGTTTGTTCTATCTTATAGTTGATAGACCGAACGAACCTGGAATAGAGTAATGAAAAGCAGCAACTACATGACCTTGGTTTTTCATGAGGTAGGCAGCTTGACCAGAGTAGGCTAAAAGAAGGCAAGGAAATACAACCACAGTGAAAGCAATCTGTATGGACAGGACTGGGAAATGCGATACATCAGCAAACAGTGTTTCCGTTCCTGTAAATGGTTCAAAACCAGTATTCAGTACTATTGATCAAAATAACGAGGATGGATCAACTGCCATAACAGCATAACAGAATTTTTACCGTTTATACAAAGCATGATACCGCCAAGCGATGCCCACGCATTTATACCTCCCTTCTTAAAGTACAAGTACACATACACTGGTGAAAAGGCTTTCAAAATGCTAGTATCATGTTTCCAGATGTTGAAGATGCCGATTCCTCCAATAACGATAAACCAAACGAGCACAATTGGTGCAAACAGCCAACCAACTTTCTCTGGACCAAATTGTTGCACGACAAACAAAAGTACCAGTATAACAACAGCAACAAGCACGTCTACGCCTGTATATAAAAATGTGTAATCAGATTTGGAACATTGAATGATTCAATAACAGAAATGATGAAGCGAACTTTACATCCAGGAGCATGGAGATACCATTACTAAACGGGAACCATCCCACATTGATCCCACCGACCGCTGACAGTACTGTTAGAGGAAGTATGGTTAAGTATTACAAAACTTATCAAATAGAATATGGTTCAGCAGCGTCCGATGGAACTGAGAAAGAATCACACTCACCTCATCAGCATTAAAGAAAATATTAAGGCCTCGTGCAAATTCAACTCAATGGAAACGAGGCCTTCATGTCCATAGACAAATATCACAAAGACTGAAATGAAAGCGAGTTATACGGGTTAAATAAAGCTTGTGCAAAATCAACTCAAAGTTCACCCTCAATTTAGACAAATTGCATGATAAGGGATACCCTCGAAGATGTCCCAAGAGAAGTTTGACATTTCATCAATATAACTCGCTTTCATCTCGAATCTGTGCAGATAGTTACAGAAATTGGGACTACATATTCAACTTAAGAGCATATGCTTAATAAAATGGCAACATGAATACCATTGGAGACAAGAAGTTCTCCGCTGTTTATTTCCTTCTTTTTGTCTACTAATTACGAAAAGTACCCGATAAACCTGGCTTATCCATCATTTGTTCATTTTATACTTGCCTAAACCGATTTACCTTCTCGTGTAACCTACTCACTTTCATATATGTTGAAAATGATCTAAATCTGTAAGATGATTAAAAACATATATAGACAGAAGAATGATCCTACGAGTCTACGACATGATGATAATATACCTGATATGGCAGGAGTCAGGACCCCGTTCCCTATCACAGCGCAAGAGCCAATCAGGACAAGAATAAGAAGTATGTTCTGCATCACTGCATGTCCTTCCAACCGTCTCTTGGTGCATTCAGCAAATGATTTCTCACCACATGTAGAACTGCTAAATGTTGTTAGCTCCTCATCGCTTTGGTCTTGGTTGGGAACAGTCTTTATTTTTGCATATCGGCAGAGTAATGAATAAAGAGCAAATGTTCCACCTGCAACCATGAGGAGGGTAAGCTTACAGGAACTGAATTCTGGTAGAATAAAACAGAGAAATTTGCCTCATTCAGAGGGAACATATATCGGAAAACTGCATTTTACAGTATAGCAAAGGATGCATGATATTAGTCAAACGTTTGTATTACGCGGATGTCTTGTATACATTTACATAATGTTTGTACACCAAACTTTCATCTGTTCCCTCTCCCTCAGCAACTTTATCCTCCCCCTTTCTAATTCATGAAATCTTCGGGAAGAAAACCTTCCATCAATCGCTCCCAAGGGAAACAAACATAAGAACCACCAATCAACCCTAAGAGGACGAAGAGGAAATAAGTAAATGAACTGCAATGTTGAGGCCACATGAAACAACTCAACAGCTCGAAAAACCATCCATAATCTTTTATGCAACTGTACCGATTAGTGAACAATCAACACAGTTAAATTCACATCAATCATCTGAGAACTGCAGCCAAAGTATCACCAACTAGTATAAAGTAAATTTATCGGTTGAGATCAGTTTACCTTGACCGTTGTCATTTGCTCTACAGACTATAAGAACATATTTCACGAGTGCAATAAGAGTGAGGGAATATATGATGACTGATAAAGCTCCGAGTAAATCTTCCGGGTCATCAATTCCTGCAGGAAATGTATTTTTGAAAACATACAAAGGGGATGTGCCCAAATCTCCATAGACCACACCAAGGCTTTGAAATGCAAGCTGTAGAACCGTTCCCACTGAACAATGCGTCTGAAGTGAACCAAGAGCAATCATAAACAGGAGAAAAAAGCTAGTCCTAGGAATAACACATTACCTTAAATATCTGTTAATTGCATTCAAAACATGTCTGGCATCAAGAGTTTACAATTAGTAGGAAAATTCTGACTACGTCTAATTGAAGAGAAAAAAATCGGTAGCAACATCCCGACCATGTCATTCGTAGGGCACATCTCACTTATGCATGGAACCGCCTATATTTTGGTGTCACCCAACCCATCTTACTTCCAACCAATGTGAGAGCTTCCCTAGTAGGGGAAGCCCTACCAAAGCTTCTCTCCTAATTGAAAATGCAATCCGTTGAATAATTTTCACTTATTCCTATCTCAACAACTTATACAAAAACTTGAGCTTTGACATTTCCAAATTTGGTGAACTTGGTTTTAAAGAGAGAGAGAGAGAGAGTGATACAACCTGCTCCCTGTACACGTTTCTGACCGTTTTAGCCTCCTCATCAATGGGCTGGTCGAGCTGTTGATCCAAATCCCAGACCCCACCTTTTTTTTCAGTGTCTCCATTGTCAGACATTGTTGCAGTGATCAGCAGCTCACTGATTGAAATGGGTTCTTCTTCCCGTGCTCAAACTTCACCTATCCAGCAACATTTTTCCAATTTCTTCACTTGGATAATTTTATTTTTCTTGAGGTTTTCTTGTGGTACCCCAGAATTTGCTTGGTGCTTGGGACAACAGTTTGTAGAGGATTAGGGGCAGGAATGTTTATTCGTCTCATATTTTTCCGGAGGGCAATGCAATCGGATCATGGGTTGATGCCTCGCCTATTTATAGATTTTGCACATGTAACAAAAGTGAAATAAAACGAAATAAATATCCAGATTTTTAAGTACAAGACAAGACCTTTGGAGAAAACTGAGTGACACGATGCAACAAGCACGTAGCTTGACATGCAACGAGTTTCCCGCTCAGTTTGTTAAGAGAATTCACTTCCTCTTTCTCGAGTTCAAAATAACTATTCCACAAAAAAAAAAAAAAAAAAAACTAAATTTGTTGCTTGATATGTTTTCTGTTAAAAAAAAAAAAACTCCTTTTAAATTGTCCTTTTTATAAACAGGAAAAAAAAAATTACTAAGAAGATTCTCGACGGATGTTAAATACCAGAATTTACATTTCCCATGTCAAAGCTATAAACAAGTACCAAGTTCAACAGAAGGCAAAAACAGATAATCCCATTTTTCACAAGTTTTTGTAACATTTCTGAAGTCTAATTGCATTCCTAATATTATACTAACTGTAGTAAGCCACTAAAGCTTTGGGGAAAAAAAATTATAGGATAGGATGGCAATAAGGCCTATATAATACTTTGTGGCTCAGAATGTAGGGCAATCAAGCATCAACATGTGCAAAAAATGTGTAGCGAAGATGAGAATACTTTGTTGAATGTGTGAGCACACGAGAAAATACATGATTAAAAATGAGAATATCCGAGGTAAAGTAAGATTGGCCGCAATTGAAGTGACGATGAGAAAAAATTGGTTAAGGTAGTCTGCACATGTGAACCGAAGACCTACAGATACTCTGGTTAGAAGATGCGATTACGAGACAGAATCAGGGCAAAAAGTATAGAGGAAGACTTGAGAAGAGATTCTAATAAAAAACATAGAATACTTAGAGCTAACGGAAGACTTGGCGCAAAACCGAGCGCATTAGCATGTTAGGATACATATAGCCACCCACTTGGCGGTCTAAAACTTTGTTGTTGTAACTGTAGTTGCAATAATACAGAATTAAAAAAAAAAAACAATTGGCATTTACATATGATATAAAGTACATATTTTATGATAGACAAAAAATTAAACATAGAAAATCTGTCCAACATTCAATAGACTCTCATGAGGAACGTTGAAGATCACACTATTCTCCCTGCAAATTTTCCTGAGAAATGCATAAATGTAATCAACGGCTATCTTTTTGTAGAACCTGGAATCCCTCCTTGCTCTCACTACCGTGTTCCCAAGTATATGCACCACCCCGGACTCTCGACAATTATTCAGAAACTCTAGCTCTTCAATCTCATTCTGGCTGCTCATCTGCCCGTACGAACTCACGGTATTGTTCGCGTGCGGTGGAGATTTAGCCGGAACAATTGAGTCCACTGATAAGATACTGAGGTCTACGGTAGAAGTGGTTGTGTTGCCATTATTAGTTAAGAGGCCGTCCCTTGATCCCTCAGTTTGCTGGCCATTGATGCTGTACTCATCTGAGTCTGAACACCCTTCCATCATGGACTCGAGCCGGACAAACAGGAAAAGATTTTCAAAGAGCTTCTTCTCAAAGTCATCATCTTTCTTGTGTAGGTCTTTATAACCGTATCTTGCAACACAACGAAACATGTGGAACCTCTTGGGGCCAATCCGCTTGACAAGAAATCTTTCTTCTTCTGGGACGGTGTATACAGGGAGGTACTTAACACAGACAAAGACAACAACCTGGTGGATTGCAGGCAGGTTGGTGATGAAGTGGGAAAAGATGTGGGGCACCCCGCTTGCAAGCTCGGTGTACACAAGTCCTATCCCAGGGACCCGAACCAGTCCTAAACTGGGGCCAAGCCCAAGAAGCCATGCCATTGAAACTTTACTGTGCATCTCAAACTCATAACGTTTCAATGTACCATAATGCCAAACATACATGATGAGAAGAAAAGCAGCTGCAATCACAAGAGGAACCCATCCACCTTGATCAACCTTGCAGAGTACAGCAGAAAAGTAAGTGCATTCCACAAGCAGCGACAAGCTGGTGAATGTAACGACAAGAATCCAATGGCAGCGCCACACTAATATCATGATTAGAGTCATAAGCAATGTGGTTGCCAGCATGACTATTACAACTGCCGTCCCTGTAGCAACATAAAATATAACTCAATTTAGTGCAAGCTTACTTTGGAAGAACGAGCTTAAACTAGTAAAAATTTCATCATAAATCAATTTCACAACGGCAGGTCAGCAACTATTTCTCTACATTGTCTCAAAAAAAGTTCACCACCTCCTGACTTCTTCACCTCTGAGTTTATCTCAAATACTTCTCCCCTCTCTTATTTTATTTAAAGAAGTTTTCAACCATTTTTTTTTTTCAAAGAAGATTTCGCAATTACATTACATGTTCTTCGAGTCTAGTTGCACAGAGTAGAGAATATGGCTTACGTAAGCTTCACAAGATTTAGCAGAGGATGAACTTACCATAAGCATTTCCAATTTGGCTTTGATTTTTGAACCCAGCAGTCACAGCAATGCAAAGAATCATAAGGATCCAATTAATATCTGGAATATATATTTGGCCGAGGAACTTCTTTGATGTATGTACAACTTTGACTCTAGGAAAACAGCCAAGTGCAAGAGCCTGCTTGATTATTGAAAATGTTGCTGATATTGTCGCTTGACTAGCAACTACAGCAGCAAGAGTCGCAACAATGAAGACTGGCCAGTATATTTGTTCTGCAGTAAGAGAAACAGTAAGCATCTTTGGAACAACAACATGCTGCCTAGTGCCTACTGTATAAGACATTATATTACTTGTTTCCCCGCTTTTCTTAGATTATGTTAGAGATCGCATGGAGATGGCACAGTAAAAATTCTGTGCAGGAAATATTACATACCCACTCCAACTAAAAGACTACTAAATGTATTTTGCGTCATATCAATTTTGATGATTTTCTTCAAAGCAATCATATTCGTTCAAATATTTGATCAAATAATCTCTCAGCAAATAGAGAAGTGGGGACTTCTAGCTCGAAAGGTAGAAAGTATTTACTCTCACACTCAAAGTTAAAGTTTGAGCGTGCCCATCCCCCCCTTGACCTCCTTTGTACAAAAAAATAGACCCAACAATCTACGTTAGTTACGATTAAAAAGACAAAAAAAGGTATTGAAGGGTGAAGAGCATGTTGTTTAATTCTATCAAAAACTATATTTTGAAATGTTATGCCTCAATTTTGAGAAAATCGTTATGTGTACTACCATGTTTGATATGGGCATCCTTTAAATGCAAAATATAAATTAGAACAAACCTGGAATAGAAAGATAAAATGCTTGAAGCACAGTTTTGTCTGCATGATTTTTCACAAGGAAGGCAGCCTGTCCGCAATAGGCCAAAAGAAGGCAAGGAAACACGACTGTAGTAAACGCAATCTGTACAGCTGAAACTGGAAAATAGGCAAGGTCGGCAAAGAGTGCTTCTGTCCCTGTAATCATTCAGAATTTTCCATCAGAATCCAAGATCAGAGATATGGTAAAATTTTGTTGAGAGTTGGAAAGTGAAACTAGGATACAGAAACTTTACCTGTTATACTAAGCATAATACCCCCAAGGGAAGTCCAACCATCTCTCCCGTTCCTTTTAAAATACCGATATATATACATGGGGGAAAAAGCTCTCAAAACAGTACTGTCATGTTTCCAGATGTTGAAAATGCCAATGCCTCCAATTAATAGAAACCAAAGCAGCACAATGGGAGCAAAGAGCCAACCAACTTTATCTGTGCCATAGTGCTGCACGCTAAACAGACCTACTAATATTACAACAGCAACGAGTATGACATAATCTGTACCACAACAAAGAAAGTATAAGTTGAGAAATAGTTCAAGTAATGACGGAGAAAGATGCAGAGGCAGCAATCATAAAAAATTGACAATTATAAAAGAATAAAAAGTAAACTTTAGCTGCACGGAATTTAATGGTACCATTGTTCATGCCAGGGCTTCTTACTTTGATCCCACCAGCAGCTGATAAAACTGTCAAAAGCAAAGCACAGGTAGTCATTTTCTAATGAACAGTGAACCTAAGGAAAATAAAATAACTTAATTAATATTGATGTGTCACTTTTTTTACAAACTGAGTAGAAAAAAAGACGACTCCATGTTGTTTGGGAAAGATAATAAACATAGCCAACCCAAATGGTTTGGAATGAAGGATGAGTTGAGATAAAAGAAAATGCAACAAAGTTGTACTTTCCTAATTATGTAAATAAGAAGGGTATGGGTGTTATGGAAAACTGTTAGACAAAGTAGGAAATCTTAAGCAGTGAAATTTTCCCATTTCAATCTTTTTCTGCTTCCAGAATCAAGAGAACATTGAAGATGTTCAATTATATGGAGCCTAAAATCTGCAACTTTAATTGTTTTTTATGTATGGAGAAAATACGCCATAACATGTCTGATAGTACAGGATGACGTGACATTAACCAACTTCCACTTCCAACTCATTACTTCAACCCTTTGAAGTGGAACCAGATTTTTCTTCAAATAAAACCTGCAACAGTTTCCCAGACATCACTAGATACCAAGACTAATGGAATGCATTGTATCTCTTGAGAATGATGAAGATATTAACTCTTTGAAAATGCGGACACTGAGATTAATAAGGGAACCACTGAGTACCGAGAAAAACATGGGAAAACCTAAGACTGAACCACTGAGTACTGAGAAAAACATGGGAAAACCTAAGACTGAACCACTGAGTACCAAGAAAAACATGGGAAAACCTAAGACTGAGTAAGCATGCAGAAAATCAATAAATCATTTCCTGATACATTGTCATGTGGTTTGTAGGCCTTTGCGCTTTTGTTATTTAGTGGATCGTGGGATGCTTCCAAGAACGTTCTTCGGCACTTACTTCTTGGCATGGCCCTTTAGTAAGATGAGGAATCATACAGTTTGGATTACTTCTTTTTCTGTTTAGACAGATATGTTATATCTTTCTGAGTGTAGCACTCTAAGTTATCCATGTCGATAACTACACTGACCTCCAGAACACGTTATCTTTTTCTAGCCTTTCTTTGTTTCTTTACTTCTTTGGGCCTTTTAATAAGCAGTTTCTCGGTTTCTCGATTACTCCTTCTGTGTATACTTCTTTATGTACCTGAGTGCACCATTGGGTCTCTCCTAATTAAAATTTTTCACTTATCGTGGCACCAAAAAAGCAGATTAAAAAAAAGAGGATAAACAGGTAGATTAATTACTAGGAGAGAGGTTAGGATAACTCCTACTGTGGAGGAATGCGTACCAGATATAACTGGAGTAAGAATTCCATCTCCAATCACCATACAAGTGCCTATGAGGACCAGAAGAAGAAGGGCATTCTTCCTTGATGCATGCCCCTCCAACCACTTCTTGGTTTTTGCAGCATATGATTGTTCATGCAAAGTAGAACGACTATATGTCGTTAGTTCCTCATCAGTCCGGTGTTGGTTAGGAATAATTTTAACATTTGCATGCCGACAGAGAAGTGAATAAAGAGCAAATGTTCCACCTGCAACACAGAAACCACAAGCTCCATAAGACTTTACGGTGACTCATAAGCACAAAAGGTACTATACAACTCTTGGAGGTACGTAGTTCGAGAACATTGAAAACAAAGCGGACACAATGTCATGTTTAATCAATTTCAGAAGGAGAACTAAAAGGAAAACTTACCAAACCCTTATTCTAAATTAAGAAGTATATGTATCAGTGTTGCCAAAATAATCACTTCATGTGTAAGTATAGCTTCACACATTGCTGCGCATAACTTAAAACACATAACCAATGATGTGAGCTGGGGATTGAATCAGTAAGTAAAAAATTTATAGCCGTGCATCATTAATGTAAGCCGAACACTAGACACTAGTATATGCTACTTTTGGAAACAATTCTGCCAGAGATCACTTTATACGCTAGCATAGATTTTAAATAGGCATATTTTAACTGTAATAGCAAATAATAGTAAACATGTGCTTTGTCCATTTTACAATCCCATAAAACACCAGAACAGTTGAATTTAATGGAGCAAATCTACAAGTAGAGTTTGGTTTACCTTGACCACTGTCATTTGCCCGACAAACAACAAATACATACTTGAGGAGCGGTATAAGAGTAAGAGAGTATATAATCAACGAAAGAGCTCCAACCACATCCTCCGGATCATTAATCCCATGGGGAAAGGTATTGTAGAAAACATACAAGGGAGAAGTACCCAAATCTCCAAAAACCACTCCAAGACTTTGGAATGCAAGCCGCATAAGCAATAGTGCGGAGAACTTCTGGAGAATCGAAAATTGGATCAGCAAACAGAATCAAGAACATACATTATCTTGCAAATCAACTAATATCAGGCAATTACTCAACCTATAAGCATATACCACATTCCAGTCATTTTCATAGCAGTTGAATTACGTCCAACAAAGAATAAAGAGAACTACTTACTAATAGTTTAGCCCGATAAGGTATAAACTCTTATACAGGGAGTAAAAACTGTTTTAACTACACTGAATTACTTCTGAACTGTTATAGATTGACATACACTATACACATGTAAGAGGGAAGTGGGAGGATTAGAGAGAGAGTACCTTTTCCCTGTACATAGTTCTCAGCCTGCCAGCCTCCTCGTCCATGGATTGGTCAAGCTTCTGATCCAGAACCCACATACTGCCTTTGTTGGTGGTATCACAGTCTCCATTAACCTCTGCATTTGAAGCCATTGAAATTTCAAAAGGTTCTGCAGCTTCCACAATTTTATTCCTTCTGATATCCCCTCACTCCTCACAATCCAAATCCCACAACAGGAATGCTCAACAAAACCAATATCAAATCACAAAAAACTGACTTTAAAGCTAGACCCAGATCTTCAATTTTTAATCTTCACTAGAAAGATTTACTCCCAGTACAACTTTGAATAGAAACCCAGAAACAAAACAATACAACCTGCACACCAACAGAGAAAACAACTACAAAAACTGATTAGGATGATATGTCCAGTTCAAAAAACATATCTTTTAAAACACCAAAAGACAATCCAAAAGCACTAAACAGAAATTGACAAAGCTCAAAAAGTTGACACCCACCAAAAGTTTGGAAGAGCAAAAACCAAAGTTCCAATCTTTTGATAAAAAGCCACCAAGAAAATGAATTAAAACTAAAGTTTTATAATTCAACTCAGTGCCAAATATACCCAAAATTCAGGAATTGAACAAAACCCGTTAAAACCCAGAAACCCAATTGGCAATTGTGGAAAGAAGAGCTGAAAGAACACCACACACAGACAAGAAAATGACAGAAGAAACAAAGAAGTGATAATTATTACTTCTGCCACTGGAATTCCCAGGTGGGGTCAGCTGGTGGGGTGGCTGAGTCTCAGCCACATGATCAAGAAGTATCCCATGATGCACTAAAGCAGGGAAGATGAACAGAGAGAGAGAGAGAGAGAGAGAGTCAGTTTTCTGCAGGAGAAAACAAAGGCTGGCTGAAACAGAAAGGGAGAGTCCTTTTGCAGCGCAGGTTTTCAGAGTCCGTTTTGGCAGTTTATTTGTTGAAGGCGCAAGGTTTTCAGCCAAATAACAGAAAAACACACAGCTGCTTTAAGGAAAGGATTTACTCATAAAGCATCTCTCTGCCAATTAATGGGAGAAAGAAGAGAGAATATCTAGAAAAAGACAAACATAGAAGAGAGAGTAAAGATGAGAAGTTGCTTCTGTTTTTTCTTTCTTTTATGCACAAATAAATACACAGCAAGAGAAGTTTGACTGTTAGTTTTTGGTTATTTATGTCCAAGAGAGACAAAAAGAATTTTTTTTTTTTTTTTTTTACAAAAAAGGAATAGCTAATGGCAAGTTACGGCTATTCACATCTTCCAGACCCAGCGAGGCTATGGAGAATTTCACATTACCTGTGGCCTTAGTCAAGCAGACTCATTAACTCGAAACATTGAACCCGGAACCTTCCACATTTTTGACAAAAAGAATTTGTTAATTTGAGCAAAAAAAACACGTTCGGGTATATAATTAGCAGATATTCTGTCTAAAAATATTAAGTAGGAGATTTCTAAGGCTAATATGTCGACTTATATTTAATCTTTTATTGTGTATTTTGACATAGTTAAGTTGGTTAGAACCATCAGAAAAATAGAGAAAGATTTGAAAAATTGGTAAAGTCTAAACTTCACATTATATCGAAAAAAAAACTTTTAAATTTTAGTCAAAATTGATAGATTTCGTCAATATTTCTTATATATCGGTTGAATATTGACAAACTGCCATAAGACATTTCCTAAAGTTTCATTGTAAGTTTCCACATTGTTGAGCAAATTTCTTTTATTTCCATCGAAGACAACCGATATCAATATATCTGTCACTATTAACACAAATTTGCATATCGATATTCCACTAAATGAAACGGGGGGGAACATAATGGATCGTGTTTTTTTTTCATAAATGAAACTAGCACCTTTGTAAAAGAAAAAAAAAATTAAAGTGTGCTATCCACATACTTTTTTTTTACTTTTTATACATCATTTGTTAATTTCTGTTATTTAATCTTTCTTTAATTTAATTGATTCGACAACGGATGCAAATTAAGTATTGTAGCACTCCAAAAAATTAATCAAGGGAGCTAAATTTAACAAATAGTTAAATAAGAAGAGTTTTTTTTGGGAACTAGTTAAATAAGAAGGTTAAAGATGGAATAGAATAAAAAATTTGAAGCGTGATACCCAGCGAGTATCCAAATCCTATGACGTGGGCAGGGTTTCACAAGTTTAATGTTTTTAATGTGAGTGGTGGGCCCACGAAACTGATTAGTTAATTGGGTGTGTCTAATCTGGTGGAACCTCGCTTCTTTGTTTATTTATATACTCGCACTGATTATTAGATGTACTTAAAAAGAAATAAGTACGTTAATTAATATTTAAGTTCTAAACTAATTATCAACGACTACGTCATTTGATTTATATTTAAATATTCTACTACCCATTATTAGTAGGTTGAATAGCTACTTTAACAGTGAGTAGAAGACATTGCTCTTGTTTTTTTTTTCTTTTAATTTGCTATTTTTAGAGGGAAAGGAAAGTTCGAAACTATTACAATAATTTTGAAAATTTTTGAACTTAGGACGTATGGCTGAAAACGCAACACCTAACACTTTATCTACTAGGATATTGCACCACATACAAGACTTGGGCTCTTGTGGTTCGACACAAAAAGGATTATTCTATCTAATTTGTGGAGAAAGTGTTAGCCTTGTCACTTCCTTTTAGTTTAATTGATTCACAATATATATGAACTTCTCTTTCAAGAGAAACTAATTGAATCAATTGTCTTAGTGGTTATAGCTTTCTTTTTAATTCAATTTTATATGTGTTCGAGTTTTTCTTCTTTCTCTTAATACAGTTTTAAGTTAAAACTATCGCTTGTAAGTTGTAAATAAAAGAAAAGTAATCATTTTCCTAGGTTGACGAGTTTTAATTTTTTTTTTCAAGCTTATTTTAGTTGCATCCAAGGCTGTTCATTTCATTTTATGTGCAAAATAATTTCATTCTCTTCTATCTTTATGCATTGCACTTGAATAATTATAGAGGTCGATTTGCTGATGAGTTTGTAATTGTAAACTTGTGTTATTCCTTTTAGAATGTATAACACACTAATTATGTTTAACATGTCTCTCCTATGTACAGTTTTTATCCTTAAAAAAAGTTTCACTTGATTATGCAAAATATAATATCAATTTATGAGTAATAAATTTGGTAATAGTGAATACGAGCATACTAATTTATGTGTTAGAAAATGTTGCACAATCAAACAAAAATTAGATATGTGTTCCTGATACGTTGAAAAATTTCTCTTATGACTACCGCTTTGAAGAAGTTAACTTATTCAAAATCTGCAAGAGTTGCGCAAAATGATAGAAATCATGCCAAGCTCTTAAAATAATTTAGTGTTAGATGCTCAATTATTAATAGTCAAAATCCAATTGCTAAATTGTCTTCTTCTTTTATTCATTTGGTATGTAAGATTGCTAAATTTAAACAATGTTATCCAATTTTTTACGAAGCACTATTATACTCCAAATTATTTTAATTTACGAAAAAAAGAATTCAGACTCAGACATAGGTATCTAAAACAAAACCCACATCAACTCAAGAAAGTGTAATTGGTAAAACTAATTAGACGTAGGAAGTTTCATTGACCATCATACTAGTGGGTGATTATAAAACCCGACATGGAGCATTTATAACTTTCAAATCAAGATATCACTAAAAAAAACACTTTTAATCAACTATTTCAAAACGATGAACATTAAAATTAAAATAGGGTAAACTGCTAATTTAGTCTATAAATTATCACCTCAATGAAAATTAAGTTTCTAAATTCATTAAAAATTACTAATTTCATCCGTAATATTATACTCAAAGTTATTTTATTTAATTTTTTCGTCAACTTAAGTCACATGACATATTTCGAGTATATTGCCGCCATTTTCTTGCCTATAAGCCCTAAATGATGCAAATAGGTTGCAAATCTAACGTCTAATTTACCTTTCAAATTTAACTTCATACACTATTTATTCGGAAAAATAAAAAGTCCTTAAACTATAAAAAAAACTACCAATCTACTCTCTAAAGTGTATCACATGCAAGTCATATGATTTGAATTGACAAAAAATTGAACGGAACTGCTTCGAATCCAACATTAGAGATGTAGTTGGCAAATTTTATTAAGGACTAATTTAAGCAATAAATCGAAAATTCACTCTTAAAAATATGTGTTTCATTAAAAATAGATCAAGAAAGATTGTTTCTGATCCCAGTTTGTTTCTCTAACAACTTGAGTTCTGTCCACGAATAGACAGCAGAAGAATATTCTGATTCGTTTCACTATAATTAAGAGAGAGAGGAGAAGATTCTGATAATTTCATTATCCTAATCAATCTTAAGTAACTGTAACAACTACCAATCAACCACTCATATACGCACGACATGATGGTCCCAGATAGTCAATATTGATGAGACACAATATGAACAAATACATTAGCTTAAACTTTGAGGGTTCTCGCTTTCAACCTGCCTGCAATGTTGAAAGATAAAAACGTAATCAAATTCCTACAAATTATCATGGGTAATTAGGATCCACACAAGCAATTAAGCACGGTGTTAGGGTCCCCACATGGACACTTGCGGGTCGACCACTAACCTCTCATACCTTCGAATGTCTGTTAATCTTTTTGTAGGGGCAAAACTGTGGTAATTTGGAAGATTTGTATTTTGATTGTGTGTAAGAAATTACAAGGGCATGAAATATATACAAAAGAAGAGGTGGTGAGAGTCACACGGAAGACATCACACACCATGCTTAGACCAATGCTTTGCACAGTCTAAGTCCTAGCTATTTTACATCATGACCCTAACTGCTATAACCCATGCTAACCCATACTTAGATATTAGGTATTCTAACACTCCCCCTCAAGCGAAGGCTAGGATATTCATCAAGCCAAGCTGGACCAAAAGAGTGTTAAACTGAACACGAGACAATCTTTTGGTGAAGATATCTGCTAGTTGATCTTTGCTTCGAACAAACACAGTTTGAATGACATTGGATTGGGTTTTTTCTCAAACAAAATAACAGTCCATTTCAATGTGTTTGGTTCTTTCATGGAAAACAGGATTTGATGCAATGTAAATAGCAGCTTGATTATCACAGAAAAGAGGCATAGGCTGTGTTGTCTTGAACCCTAAGTTGTTGAGCAAACCTTGCAGCCAAATCAACTCACAGGTAGTAAAGGCCATGGCACGGTATTCAGCTTCTGCACTTGATTGAGTTACCATATTTTGTTTTTTGTTTTCCCATGTCACCAAATTTCCCCCAACAAATGTATAATATCCAGCAGTAGACATTCGATCAATTTTGGAGCCACCCTAATCTGCATCTGTATAGCCAACGATGTGATCATTTCTAACCTTTTTCATCACAATCCCAGTCCCAATGGTACCCTTCAAGTAACGCAAGATCCTTTGAACAACTTGTAAATGAACTGATCGAGGAGAATGCATGAACTGACTAACTAGGCTCACAACATGCATAATATCAGGACGAGTAATGGTAAGGTAAATAAGTTTCCCTACCAATCTCTGGTATAAACCAACATCTGTAAACAAATCTCCATCTAATTCCAGTTTATCTTTGCAAGCAATTGGAGTTGCCATTGGTTTTGCTTCAAGCATTTTTTATTCTTGGAGTAAATCTAGTATGTACTTTCGTTGATTCAAGAGCAAGCTTTTACTAGATGAAGCAATTTCAATTCCTAGAAAGTACTTCAAAGTTCCTAGATCCTTGATTGCAAACTTTCTATGGAGAAGACCCTTAAGCCTCTGAATTTCTGTCAAACTGTCAGTCACAATGAGATCATCAACATAGATGAGAATGACAAGTTTACTTGCTGAATTATCTCTAAAAAACATTAAGGAATCTGCATTGCTCATTTTAAACCCAATGCCCTATGACACAGAACTTAGCTTGGCATACCAAGCTCGAGGTGATTGCTTGAGGCCATATATAGCCTTGTGTAATTTGCAAACCATGACATTTCCTTCTTGTGGATGTCCCGGAGGCAAATGCATGTTCACATCTTCTTTAAGTTCTCCATGCAGGAAGGCATTCTTAACATCCATTTGGAATAAAAGCCAATCATGGTTGACAGCAACTGAGAGAAGCACTATCACTGAGTTCATCTTTGCCATATGAGCAAAGGTTTCCTTGTAATCTACATCATAGGTTTGAGTAAAACCTCTAGCCACCAATCTAGCTTTGTGTCTTTCCATTGAACCATCACTCTTGAACTTGGTCTTGTACACTCATCTACACCTAACAGCTTTCATCCCCTTAGGTAGCTTAGTGATGCTCCAAGTTTTGCTTTCATTTAGAGCCTTAAGCTCTTCATCCATCACTGTTTGCCAGATCAATTGGGACTTAGCTTCTTGGAATGAGCTTGGTTCAGATAAGGCTGAGCTCTTGCTTAGGAAAGCAGCATGAGAAGGAGATACTCTTGAGTATTCAAGATACTTTTCTATAGGATATCTTGAAGTGTAGCTTACATAATCTTTAAACCAGGCTGGCTTACCTCGATTTCTACTAGGGTTTCTCCTTGGAATGTTTTCTTCAGGAGTAGTAGCAAGATTCTCTTCAGACGAAATGTGATTCTGGTCAGTGCCTTCAGCTAATTCTTTATCAATAAGTATGTCAGATGGTTGATCACACTCAATTGGAGCAATTGAAGTTTCGTTGTTGCTTGGTAAGTTTGAAACTGAAGGGTGATGAGGTTGCATGTTGGTTTCCACAATTGGCATGGGAATTTGGCCAATAAAATCCTCCCCCAGAAGATCTTCATCCCTGTACTTGCAAAGAAATAAACTTTCACATCAAAACTCATATCTCTAGACACAATGAGTTTCTTGCGTTTTGTATCATAGCATTTGTATCCCTTTTGAATAGATGACTATCCCAAGAACACGCACTTTGCAGCTCTAGATCCAATTTATCTCGATGCAAGCTTTGAATATGAACAAAACAAACACATCCAACACTCGAAAATGAGACAAGTTGATTTTCCTACCTTTAAGTGTTTCAAGAGGTGACTTGAACTTGAGAACTTTACTTGGAAGTCTATTAATCACATATGCAGTAGTAAGAATCACATGGGGCCAGAATTTCTTGGGTACACTCATTTGAAGCATAAGTGATCGAGTTTTTTTCCAGAAGATCATGGTTCTTCCTTTTTGCCACTCCGTTTTGTTGTGGAGTACCAACACAGCTTGTTTGATGAATTATTCCATGGCAAGTTAGATATTGAGTAAAGGCATTGGACATATACTCAGTACCATTGTCTGACCTTAGAACTTTAAGTTAGGTTGATAATTAATTTATAACAAGACTATGAAATTCTTGGAACAAAGAAATAACTTCATTTTTGGATTTCAACAAATACAACCATGTACATCTTGAGAAATCATCAACAAAAGTGACAAAATATTTAAAACCATCAAAGGAATCCAAGGGTGCAGGCCCCTAAACATCAGAGTGCACAATCTCAAAAGGTTTACATGACTTGGTTGATGAGGAATCAAAAGGCAACCTCGCCTGTTTTGAAAAATGGCAAACTTCACAATCTTGAGTCATCAAATTCCCTGAAGTTCCGAAGATATGTGATTGCACAAGATTAGAAGGATGCCCTAATCGTCTATGCCATAATAGATGATTCTGCAAAAATCCAACTTGAAGACCTCTAGCTTCAATCGGTTGCAAGGAGAGCATATAGAGGCCATCTTTATAAATGCCTTTACCAATCTTCTTCTTCGTGATACGATCCTGGAAAACCACATTGAATGGCGAGAATATAACATCATCGTTTAAAGAATTGGTCAACTTTCCAACTGACAAAAGCTGGAATGGAAAATAGGGCACATATAGAGCAGTCGATTCAACATTTGTATCAAATATCTTAAATTTTCCTTCACCTAAGACTGATACACCAGTTCCATTAGCAACATAAACAAACTGTGGAATAACTGCATCTTTAAACTCATGCATATCTCTTTTTATATTTGTCATGTGGTCAGTTGCTCTAGAGTCTATTATCCAAATATTTGCAAGATTTCTAGATGCAAGTGCAGTACTAAATGAGTTTAGAATACCTGACATATCATCGGAAGATGATGCCTTTGTCTGAAGAAATTTTGTGAACTGTCTAAATAAATCAACAGTGCTGACTTCACTGTTTCCCTTATGAGGATTGCTTCCATCCTTTTCCTGAATAAAGGAAGTGAACTCACTCAAGAGAGCCGAGGGATTAAATATGAAGGTCTTAGCAGTTGAGGTAGTCTGTGAACGAGAGACTTGACTTACACTGGGACTAGACTTGGTTTGCTTGGCAAAGTTAGGTTTAAGATGTGGATACAAAAACCAACAAGTGTCTCTGAGATGATTCTTCTGCCCAAATGGTTGCATTGCATCTCTCATTTCTTTCATTTGAAGTTTTTTCCTTCAAACCTTATGTCACTTGCAGCGAAAGCTCTGGGCTCAGGGTTACTAACCTTAGTACTCATAACTTTTCTTCTTACTTCTTCTCGCTGGATAATAGTGCATACAGTTAGACCTGGCAATTTCTTACACGACCCGTTAACACGACACGTAAACGCCACGAAAATAACGGGTTTTGGGTCAACACGATAACTAATCGGATCATTATCGAGTCACACGATAATAACCCGTTAATAACGGGTCCTTAACAGGTTTACACGAGAGTGACACTCGGGTAACATGTTTTGACACGATAAGAAAAAGTTATTTTGATGATTTTAATTTTTTAAACTGCTAAAAAAACTTACTATAAAATACAATAGATATAATGAATATATTTAAATTTTTTATTAATTATTATTCTATATAAATTTTAAAATTGAAGTTTTATTTATTTATTTATTTTTATAGTATATTATAGGCAAAGATTGAGATTAAAAATCATAAAACACATTAAAAATAAAAATATCAAGTAATTTAAAAATACCAAACACATTAAAAAAATTATAATAATTAATTTACAAGTGCGAAAAATATGAAAAAAACATGCAAATGCTCGTAGTCCCATCCTCTACGCTTTGAGGATGAGTATATGATCGTGTGAATTTTTAAAACCATACACTCTCATGAATAATATTTTTATGGGAGTTCAAAATAAACAAAATTCATAATCATTAATGTATAAGTCTAAAAGATGTGAAAGCATAATAAACGTTCATAATTGCATCCTCAACGCTTAGACGATGGTTACATGGTCGTTTAGGTTTTTAAAACCCTTCAAATCTCATGAACAGTGTTTTTTATTTGAGTGCAAAATTAATAAAATTAATAATAATTATTGTAGAAGTGTGAAAAAATGTAATCACTCGTAATGAAAAGCTTTACAACTTTCATGAAGGGGTCAACTCTGAAATTTAGTATGTATATACTAATTTAGTATTATGTTTTACATTTTTTTGGGTCAAATTATGTTTTTCATTTTCATTTTTATTGATTTAAAATATATTTTTCTTAACGGGTAACGGGTCGGGTCATATTACCCGTTTACTTTAACAAGTATTACACGACACGACCCATTAAGCTATCGGGTATGACACGAAAACGACACGAACACGAGAAACACGACACGAATGCCAGGTCTACATACAGTATTGTGAGATGGCAATTCAACACTCATCAATATGTGGCTTCGCATGTCTTCATAGGTAGATTCAAGACTGAACATGAGCTGAAAGATCTTGTTTTCCTCAGCTCGCTTAAGGATGACTGCTGGATCTATGGTGTGAGGGGACGATAGAGATTCAACTAATTCCACATAGACTTCAGTCTTCCTAAGTGCTCAATAAAAGACTTTCCATCTTGATTCAGAGCAGAAAGACTCTTTTGCAGCTGAAACATCCTGGTTGGATTGTTTTGATTTCCATACATCTTCTTGACAGCCTTCCATAAATCAAAGGTTGATTCTGAGAAGCTAAAGATTTTTGATACCTTTGAGCCCATCGAGTTGAGCAACCAGGACATGACGAGCTGATCCTTGCACAACCACTCTTCATACTTAGGATCACCAACCTTGGGAGCTACGACAGTTCCGTTGATGAAATCGAGCTTAGATCTTCCTCGAAGAGCTAAAGTAACAGCTCTTGACTAATGAAGATAATTAAACTCAGCTAGAAGAATGGAGCAAAAGCGTTGATTGGGATTTCCATCAGCTTCACTTGAGGAGGCTGATGAAGGAACAACGGTGTTCTCGGATGAAGCAACAAGAATATTTTCTTCTTCCATTTCAATAGATTTCAAAGAACAGGTTCTTTAGGAAGCCTGCTCTGATACCATGTGATAATTTGGAAGATTTGTGTATTAATTGTGTGTAAGAGATTACAAGGGCATGAAATATATACAAGAGAAGAGGTGGTGTGAGTCACACGGAAGACATCACACACCATGCTTAGACCCATGCTTTGCACAGTCTAAATCCTAGCTACTTTACATCATGACCCTAGCTGCTATAACCCATGCTAATCCATACTTAGATATTAGGTATTCTAACAAAAACATATCTAACAACTAGTATTAAGGAAACTTTGATATCATCCACCTAATAACGTATGTGTTTAACCAAATTTGGTTATTGGAGTTTTCAATACGTGATAGGCATTTTCTGTTCCAGGAATGCTAGGTAGACTAACTTTTAGACCACATTTTTAAATCATGTAATGTGTCACTAATAAAAAGTAAACACGTTAATTGATATTTAAGTAATAATTCATTCATCAACAACTACGTTATGGTTTAGACTCCCTTTTGATTGTAAATCATCAACAACACGTTAATTAACAACATTTGTAAATCAAATGATCTCACTAACATTACACTTTCAATGAAAAATGGTATTTTGGATGCAAACGGGCAAAGTTAGTTATACTCTATCGCAGATTAAATTGCATTAGATAGTATTTTATACTTGAAGAAAAAGTTAGACCCCCCTCCTTCTCATGTGATTTTCTTTTCGTTAACATGTAGGAATGATTCATTGTTATATTACGAAATTCACATGCTCGAGAAATGATTTTTTTCTTTTCGGCTTTTTGAAAATTTATTGAATGAAATTTGAACTTGGAACTTGATTTAACAAAATCAATATGAAAATTTTAAAATGTGAACATCCAATTCAAAACCAATTGAATATAAATGAGAGAGACTTAAAATATTCAAAATATATTTGTTTATTTGACGCCTCTAAAGTGAAGACCTTTAAATTAAACAGTAAAGAGATTTTTCAATGTGCTCAAAATATAAATTGATACACAACATATCTTTATAAAAGTGAAGAAAAACTTGAAGGTAAACTTTTCCTTCTCCTATGGAGCGTTGTAAAATGAATGTCTTATGCGATTGGCTCGTACAAAAGTTCATCGTGTTTTACCATCTCTAACCACAAGTAAAAATTAAAATAAGTAGAAGGATAAAGGGAAAAAATAACTTTTGGGTGCTATTTACGGTTTTGTTTGTTTTAAAATTCGACTCGGCGTACCTGCAGTGCGGCTGCGTCTGCTTTTTGGCATTTTACACATGCCAAATGTCCTGTGGTTTTGAAGAAGATTTTCATTGGTTTAACTTTACCTACCCAACATACATGCACTACATATCCTACCGAATATGTGCGCTGCACATATCCTGTCATATGAAATCGCCCTTTCACATACTGTTTGGCATACGTACTGTTATATTTCCTTAACTTTCATGCAAGAAACCCGAGCTTCGGTTCTCAGTAAAGTAATTGGTTACAGTTCCCATATATGAGATTTTTTTTCTTGTTAGATCTTTTACAAATGATACAGTGATCAAAATTTAACGGCTAAAAACTCTTGAGTATACGATACTTGGCCCTGAAACACAACATAACGACAATAGTAATGTTCGACTCAATTGTATAGTCAATTCAAACTAATTTTGTTTTGAGTGGAACATGAAGTGAGCTTGTAACAACCAAAATAAGAACATGAAATATGCACATACAAGCTTTTTTGCAATGGGATGGACTCAATACCTAACCCTAGGTTAGGTCACGTTTTTCATCATTGGATTGTTGACTCCCCGACCAGTGCGACCACTTTGCAACTACCCCGTCGGTCTCTTATGCCATCGTGTGGTTTTCTCTTCCTTTATTTTCTTTTAATTTGGTTTTTGAGTTTCGTCAGATTTGATTGAACTTTATGATGGTCTACTAGAGAGAGAGAGAGAGAGAGAGAGAGAGAGAGAGGTGTGTGCGCTATAATTTATGGATAGAATAAGATTGAAGTTATATATGATTACAAATAATATTAATACTCTAAGCTACATTTAGAGGAAGAGTTGAACTTGTAACGCATTAGGTTGAAGAAGAATACTCCGTCTATTGGGGCAATCCACCACTTACATTAAAACTATATATGATGAGGTCTCTAGTATAAGTGGACCAACAACGAAATGACCGGATATCCATAGCACCTCTTTGAAATGAAGTGGGAGTTGATCGTTTACTTTTTTATACAAATTATCTATCGTGAATTAATATAATTATGAAAAGAGTAATTTAAATTTAAATGCAGATGTGAAGAGTAATTTAAATTTAAATGCAAATGAAAAACACATCGTTCTAGCTATTTGGCTAGATACAGGTGTACAATCTTCAGTTTTTGATAATTAAGTAACGTGTCTATGCATATGGTATACGGAATATAAAACCATATCTTAGGAGTTCGGAATGTGGGGCAAGTATATATATCTAGATAAGGATATGACCTAATTAAAAATTTTGGTTTAGTGACTAGCATCTCTTGGGCATGAATCATATTGTCTCGTTATTGTCCCTACCACAACGTGTCTTCATGATTACCACCTCATATACACACGACATATATATATATATATATATATATATATATATATATATATTTTTAGAAAATCTCGACGGTATAATTTTTTTTTTTATTGATCTCGAAAAAAAGCTTACACTTAGTCAGGAAGGACATAAACCGAACTTCTCATAATACAAGAAAAAATGATAAAAAAAAATTACATGAAAATGAGGGGGACATAAACCGAACTCCTCATAATACAAGAAAAAAAAAATAAAAAATACATGAAAATGAGGGGGGACATAAACCTTACCCTTTTAGAAACAAAAACAACAAAGATACAAGAAAAAAAAGGGGGACATAAAACATAACCCCTCTAAAGCAGAACCTAAGGTCTAAACCTGCAAAACTAAACAAGGAACATCACAAGGATAAGAAAGAAAAAAACAAGAAAGTGAGACAAACATGTATGCCAAGATGCACTTTAATTTGAAAAGCGGAAGCCATGAAAGCCAACATAGTTTGAAAACAAAGCGGCACAAACCGCCATCGGAGGGGAAGCATGACATACCAAAGTTGGAGAAGACAAGGCCATGTTAGCAAAATTGTCCGCAACTACATTTTCTTGCGATATATGTGAGAGGCATAGAAAGTCATCTTCTGAATACGGTCCAAACAAATAGACCATTGCGCACGAAGAGGCCAAGGAGGATTAAAATCAGTCGATTGGAGAGCAGAAATAACACTAGAAGAGTCACTTTCCAGCCAAAGACAATGTCAACCTCACTGATATGCAAACTCTACACCAATAATAACTGCTGATAATTCTGCATAGAAAAAGTTGCAATGACCAATCTCTTGGCAGAAACCGCCAAGAAGCTGGCCATAAGAATCTTGAAAAACTCCTCCATAAACAGCAAGACCAAGATTTCCTTTAGACAAACCATCTGTATTAAGTTTAATCCAAGGAAACCAAGGAGAAGACCAAAGCACAGGAAGAATAGTTGGCACCTTGCGAGGGATAGGTTGGATCCCTAGAAAAGAAATGATACGAACGTCAAAACCCTGAAAATAACTAGGAATAAACTCCCCACCATGAACGATCCCAAAATTGATAAACATGCAAAGACAATGAAAATATATTGGGCGACCCTAAAAAAGTAAACTTATTTCGAGCTTTTCAAATAGTCAAAATAGTAGAAAGACCGTAAAAATCCAGAAATTGTGCAATTGTTGGGAAAAGGGCTTACATACGTAGGCATCCCAAAAAATAGCCAGGGAATTTGAAAAAGGCAAAAAGGTACCAAATTGACATGCTAACCACCTCCAAAGCTGCCTAGATATCTGGCACCCGAAGAAAAGATGAAAAGTAGATTTCTCATAACTGTAAGTGTGTTTGTGTGTGTGTGTGTGTGTGTGTGTGTGTTGATAAGTTGATTATTGATTCGCTATGTGTATATCATATGGCCACCATTTTATCAGCTTATGCATTGCCCTGGCTACTTGAAGAAAGTAGGTATAATTGTTTTTTTTTTTTTTTGGAAATTGTAGGTATAATTGTTTAGATATCCTCTCACTTATTGATTTTAGACCCAGAATTTTTTTTCTTCATTTTTCTTATGCTAATTTTTCCTTGTATTGATGCAACTTTTGCTCTAATTTGACAACTTCTATTGCGCTAACATTACTAAACATTTACCATAAGAGTAAATTGTAGCTATGGTCCCTTAACTTTAACTCAATTGGAGCAATGGTCCCTCAACTAAAAATTCATTACCATTGGTCCCCCAACTTATCAAAACCTGCAGTTATAGTCCCTCAACTAAAAATCTATTACCATTGGTCCCTCAACTTTAATTCAACTAAAAAAATGGTCCCTCAACTTTAGCCCAATTGTAACAATGGTCCTTTCAACAGAACTCGTTTTGACAAAATTTTTGACGAAGTTGACGAAAATGAGATCATAGCTACACATTTTGATGAGTTGAGGGACTTTAATTGTAGCAATGATCCTTCCAACATAACTCAATTTAACAAAATTTCGACAAAGTTGATGAAAATGACCATAACTACACATTTTGATGAGTTGAGGGACCAATGGTAATGGATTTTTAGTTGAGGGACCATTGCTCAAATTTCATTAAAGTTGAGGGACCATTGCTACAATTTACCCTTACCATAAATAAATGGTACCAAAATAGAAAACTTAAGATAACAAAACTACCTTGCCTTCGTTTTGTTGTAGTCTTGTACGTTCTAGTATGTGCATGGACTCATGGTCAATTATCGTGAGCTGGTTTTTGAGCAATGAATTTTGTGGTTCTCTCCCATATGTATCTCAATTCCATGGGAAGAAAGGGGACCATATTTGTACAAATCCTTTTCATCCATGCTTAGAAATACGTATGGACGTACTTACATATGTATGAATGTATGGTTCAATGAAATATTGTATATAATCACACCTCATACAAACTATGACTCTTTTCATTAATATTAGAGCTCGTTTCAAAGTGTTTTTAAAATAGTTGAAAGCGCTTTTGGTGAAAATATATTTGAAGCAGACCTTTATCAATAAAAACGTAAGTGAATCTTAGAAAAATAATTTGCCACCTTTATAATAAAATAAAGGGTAAATATCAGTTTACTACCCTCAAGTTTCGTGGTTTTCAACATTTAGTACATGAAGTTTTTTTCGTCCCAGAGTCATACCTAAAGTGTTAATTTTGGGACAGTCTCATATACATCTGTTAGCCTGGCTGTTAAGTCTTCCGTTAACTGATGACGTGGCGCTTATGTAGACAATGAATGGGCGCCATGTAATACCCTAAAAAATTTAAATATATGAATGTGGAGAAAATCGAAAATAAATCGATTTATGGTTATGAAAATAGAATTGGGAAATTTTAAAGTTTTGTTTCCAGGAATTTTGTTAATTTACAGCGTAAATTATATCGATAAGTGAAAAAGGTGGAAATACCCCTAGTAGGCTAAATTGAATTATACGAGGATGTATTTTATTCTTACATATTTTATCGTATTTTCTGGTATATTTGGATCGAGCTCGATCTCACAAACGCGTAGGCGCAAACCGTTCATGAAACGGTGTTTTAACGAACAAGTTATTAACGTTTAAAGTCGGGGATAAATTGGTAATTTTAATTATCTTTAGAAAGGCTCTAGAAAATATGGAGCCATGTGAACAAGCCACGTGTGTGGCTGGGATGAAAGGAAGAAACAAAATGGATGGTTGTGATTAAAAGAAAAGAACAGAAAGGAGGAAAAAGGAGAGAATGGGGGAGCGGGGGATCTCGTGACCCGAGTATCGGACCCGACCCAATCGGCCCTCTTGCGTTTTTCCGATGGTAATAGATTTTTAGTTGAGGGACCATAGATGCACGTTTTGAAAAGTTGAGGGACCAATGGTAATGAATTTTTAGTTGAGGGACCATTGCTCCAATTGAGTTAAAGTTAAGGGACCACAGTTACAATTTACTCTTTTTTTAATTAATTATTTTAATTTTTTAAATTTGGGTGAGAAATTTTATTTTTAATTTTTAATTTCCACGTGGATCCCTTAATGACACGTGGCGCCAAGTTATTGTCCACATAGGCACCATGTCATCAGTTAACAGAAGACTTAACAGTCAGACTAACGGATGTATGAGACTGTCCCAAAATTAACACTTTAGGTATGACTCTGAGACGAAAAAAACTTCATGTACTAAATGTTGAAAATCACGAAACTTGAGGATAGTAGACTGATATTTACCATAAAATAAAAATGAAATATTCACTACCATACACAATCCCTAAAACAAATTACAAATTGAAAAACTAAAAGAGCTAGGTTTCTACGAATCATTTTGTTTTCTTTTTCGTTCTTTCCCCTAAAAAATGAACTAGGTTTTCTTAAATAATTAAATAAATAAATGTAAAAATACAATTTTTTTTCTCCCACTTGATTTATAGTAATGGTTCCGTGGGTGGTTAACACTCTTTGGTCATTATTTTGGAAGTTGACCAATATACACATGTTCGAATATGCCATAAGTACATTGGACTGATTGGAGTTGAGGGAATGGTGGGGTGACCTTCAGTTATCACGTGTGAGAATAGTGACCTTGGACTATAAGATATTTTAAATTAATTATTACTTTTAGATCTAACAGAATGAGTATTCTCTCCAAATCATCTTTGTGATGATTCCGAAGATCTTCTAATCGTGTCTGTTTATCATATATTATGCGGCCAATTTTTGTCATGTACTGTTTATATTCAATTTTAACCAAATTAGAGCAATAGTCATTCAACTAAAAATTCATGACAATTGGTCCATTAACTCATCAAAACGTGCAATTATGATCATTTTCATAAACTATGTTAGAATTCCGTCAAAATGAGTTATGTTGGAAGAACTATTGCTACAATCGGGTAAAAGTTAAGGAACCGTTGCTCCAATTGAGTTAAAGTTGAGAGACTGTTTCTTCAATTTGGTTAAAGTTGGTGGACCGTTGCTACAATTTTTCTCATTTGGTTTTCCATATTTGTTTCTTGATTCAGCTTCACGTGCGTGACACGTAACTCATTTTGGGGGAAGTTTAAACGGAGCTGACGAAAAGGACCATAGTTGTACGTTTTAATGAGTTAATGGATCAATGGTCATGAATTTTTAATTGATGGAGCATTAGGTAAAATTTGAGAGATCATTTCTACAATTTCCACTAATATAATTGACACGAAAATAATAGAATAAGCATTACAATTTGGATGAAAAGCAAACATGGTGCCTAAGCCTAATATCAGTAACCTACTCCACGACAGTGCTCAATTCTAACATAACATTGTGAAAATATTAGGGTAAAGTTCTAAATTGGTGACGGATCAAACCATGCAAAAGATTATAAGAGATTGAGTTATTCTCCTATTACTAAGTAATTTTATGGTAGAACTCCAACTTTTTATAAACTTTTTTATAAATTTATCCGTTACCGACATAAAATTTTGTCCTCATATACTTACAAATATCATATCAAATAATGCAAAACTAACATGATCGGAAGAAAATCACGCACAAGCAACAAAAAAAATAAAAAAACAAGATTAGAGAAAATTTAATGGATACCAACAATATGGAATTGCTCTTACAAAATAGATCACGATTTTTAAACACAAACAAACTGGTGCCTAGGTTTAATTTAAGTAAATCAAACTAATTTTGTCCTATGCTAACCCTAATCAAAATGTAATGTGGCATAGGTTTTCGTTGACACGTGGAGTGTGATTCTTTCCCATCTCCTCTTTTTATTAATAAGCATATTATGTGAATATTCACAAGTGAGCAATGCATACATTGTCTTTTTCCAATAATACAAGTCAAGTTCGGGCTGTATCATAATTTTTCCCGCACGCACGAAGGAGCGCGTGCTGATATTTTCAAGTGTTGATAACAATTTTTTTAATAATAACATCGACACCCAATGATATATTTTAGTTTTAGGAGAAACGTTAATGATTTAAAGTGTGACTGTTTTTGTACTATATGTCACCTCACAGTTTAACGTTTAATTCTTATGCCAACATTATAAAATATTATGATAAAAACATGAGCGGTAGAGAGTCAATAGAAAATCCCACTTTTGAGAGAATTTTCTTAGCATTTTATAGTGTATGTTTGTCTTTTACGCAGTCTAAAATTGAGTTCCATATATGCCGCGTCATTAAGTTTAAACAAAAAATCATACGGTCAAATAGATGAAGAGCCGAAATGATACGATTTTAAAACCTCAAGATATAAAGTGAAGAAAATTAAATTTAAAACGTGAAATGTGAAAGGTGTACAATATAATTGGCCAAAGATTTGATATCCCCTTGTCTCTTATGAAAAAATTAAAGTTGGGCTAAAAATAAGAGGTCCATTCATATGGACCCAATACAAGGTAAAGGTCCGACCCGAATCAGAGAGTCGAGTTACGCATTTGCCGAAACAACGACCTCCAGACGTTGTTCGTTGACTCCAAACCAGAAAAAGTTAGAAATTTGGATCAGCAGAGGGAGAAAGCAATGGAGTCGCCGTTCAAGGCGGAGATACTGAAGGGAAAGGTGGCCTTGCTGACCGGAGGAGCATCAGGAATCGGGTACGAGATTTCGGTTCAGCTGGGCAAACATGGAGCTTCGGTTGCCGTCATGGGCCGTCGTAAGCATGTCATTGACTCTGCTGTCGAAGCCCTTCGTTCTCAAGGCATTTCTGTAATTTTCTCACTCTTTAATTTAATACCCATTTTTTAACTGTAATTTGCTCCAATTGTCGTGTATCTGGGTATCTATCAGTATCTTGTGTTTGTGTTGTTTTCTTTGCTGTTGATTTTGTTTTATGGGCTTTGTTCAGTGATGCTTGTTTTCTGTTTGGTTGCTGAGAAAATTTAGGACAAAAAGAAAAATTTATTTCAGCTGTTTGCTGTGTTTTCTGATCAAATATGTAACTGTGTCCGCAAAAAACATGTATATTCCCCAAATTCTCTAGTCAGAGTAGTTATTCTGTTAAATTTGAGACGGGCCGCAGTCCTTCACTGATCACATCGATGCAATTAGAAGTGAAACCATATGATTTAAGTTGCGATTTATTTTGTAAGATGGCTATGTGAGATTTTTTGCTTTATTCAACCGGCTCCCTCTCGTCGGACCACTTTGAGTTGGGCAGACGTGGAGCTACATCAATCATGTTTGTAAGTGAACCCATTAATTTGGACCTAGATTTGAAAACACGCACTGATACTATATTAAAGTTTTAGAGAGACGGGCCGCGATCTACCACTAATAGCATCAACATTGTGTCCCCACTTAATCATCCATGCAATCAATAGATGTGGGGTTTTTATGTAGAGGGATGCAATTAGAAGTGAAATGATTTGATATAAGTTGTGATTCGTTTTTTAAGATGGCTGATATCGGACTTTTAGCTTTATTCAACAGAAAATGCCGAATGCATATGTTTAGCTTCTAACTATTTGCTTTTACTGATTATCTGCAGTGATAAATTTAACATTCCTTACATTATATTGATTCCAATGTCCAAATTGCTCAAGTGTTTGCTGAGATATTGGGATTGTTGTATTTGTTGCTTGCAGGCTATCGGATTTGAGGGCGACGTGCGAAAAAGAGACGATGCAGCTCGAGTTTTGGAATCGACAGTGAAGCATTTTGGTAGGCTTGACGTCCTTGTGAATGCTGCAGCCGGAAATTTCCTTGTCCCGTCCGAGGATCTATCCCCGAACGGATTTCGAACAGGTTGAATCTCTACGAGCATAAAAAACATAGCTAGTTTAGTTTTACTCCTGTTGAAAAGCTCTTAGACTGTTAAAACGGATTCTTATTCCGTAAATTGGTTCCGGCAGTTATAGACATAGACGCCGTTGGCACCTTCACAATGTGTCACGAAGCGCTCAAGTATCTTAAGAAAGGGGCATCGGGGAAGAACTCGGCTGCTGGTGGATCGATAATAAACATAAGCGCAACGTTGCACTACACAGCTACTTGGTATCAGATTCATGTGTCTGCAGCAAAGGTTTGTTTAAGTAACCGAAAACTTTGCCATATCTTCGCTCCCGTGTGTGTACTTTTGATCAGTCTGTGACCGTCCTGATTGATTCGGGTTCCTCTATGTTACCAGGCAGCCGTCGACAGCATTACGAGAAGCTTGGCGTTGGAGTGGGGCACAGACTATGATATTAGAGTGAATGGTATCGCACCAGGTCCTATCGAAGACACTGCCGGTTTCAGTAAACTTTTACCTCAGGAGATGCTGAGCAAACCCAAAGAGCAGATTCTTGTATCCAAACTGGGGCAGAAATGGGATATTGCTATGGCCGCTCTATATCTTTCATCCGATGCAGGTTCGAAATTCATCTCCTCCGTTGAATTTTCTGTTTCGAAAATAATCAATCGATGCTAGGGTTCTTTCGGATTTCTCACGTGTATGGAGACATGATCTTATTAATTTGTTTGGTGCTTGAAGGAAAATACATCAACGGAACAACGTTGGTTGTAGACGGGGGAGAGTGGCTGACCAAACCGGCGTATTTTCCGAAGGAGGCAGTGAAGCAACTTTCCCGAGCTGTGGAGCGAAGGTCTAGAGACAAACCAGTTGGTGTTGCTAAGAGCAAGCTTTAAACAGTTCCATTTCGCGAGCCATGTTTTCGATCAACATCAGAATAAATTCATTGCCAAAGTGAATTCCCTGCGGAGAACTTGGAAACATTCATGGCCACAACTTATAAATGTAACATTAGTTATAAGCAGGTGCCAGTCAAACAGTAGAGATCGAAGAGAAGAACAGTATTGATATGCTGATTTCTCTGTGTAATCGGAAAATATATACAATTTGCCAACAAATTCTTCAAATTAAGTGTAGGTTAAGATAACCCTAAGCACAATTTCGTAATACAAAGATTAAAAAGTTCTACATTCCCGCGTTCTTATGGAACTCAAATCTTGATGAGAAATAAGCATAAGTTGCAAATGTTAGATGGTATGTATCCACAAAGATTTCGACATATAAATGATCTTGCACACACCCCTCGATCTGTCGGTAACTGTTTTTTGCTTACATTAGCGGAATTGAACCTAGACCTATCCTAACCTAACCGATTATAGCTAACCTCTAAGGCTTCATCATAAAGCAAACCAAACCGAAAAGTAGAGATCTCGAATTATGGAAACTAATTGAAAAATATTCAAATGGAATCAAGATCCACCAGATGGTTTAAGGAAATGTAGACAATGATGAATTATCCCCAGGAGACATGCTTTACCTAAAGAATACTCCACCTCGGAGCCCACGACTCCCTTTTGGTTAAACACTAGTTTTCGTAAACGGAAAACATAAGCCATTCATAATCACTTGCACTCAATAAGTTTCTTCCATCTAGAAGCTTATATTATGGAAATAAACCTACCCGTAACGGTCTACAAGCTTACTTTACTTGGTGATTATAAACATATCAGATCGAAACCTCCAACCCTAGAGACCTGGAGGTTTGCTATATCAAACCTCCATAAGTGATCGCAATAGTCAATGTGTTCTGGTCCTACATATAACTTATAACTCTCGCCATTTATTAATTTAGCGGTCCAACCGAACCAATAACACTACTGTATAGTCAAGTGGCAATAGATATAGACTTAATTTTAGCTGTCTATGTCCATACAATGAACAGAGATACAGATCTTTTTGAATATTGGACTAAACTTAAACTAGTAAACAATGTTACCTGGCATACGATCCAACCGGAATGCAAACTACTCAGAGAACTGGCTCCTTCTGTTAAGATGATATTAACGTCTTTGACTTCAATCAAATACAAGATATGTAACATCACAAGATAAAACAAACTTCATTGGCTCTAACAGTTGACTTTACTAACGAATGTTAACAATCGAATTTGGATATCGAAGTTTAGAATTAATCTGTTGACATTTAACAATGTGCAATTACATAAGAAAAGTTTTGCGGCATTCATCACAACGCGGTAAGTATAATTCCCGGCAAACTAAAGCAATTAGACTCGACAACTAGCTCAAATGTTTATTCAGCAAAACAAAATTAACAAGCATCTATCGGTAACCAACAAAGACTAAACTCAATTCCACAAAAGCCGTGTTTCTTATCTGTCTTTTGTTTTTTCTTTACAAGCATTTAGTACAGAGAAACTTACACATTGGATTTAGTCCAATATATTCCTTGTTTGACTGAAATCCAAAGATGATGCTAACGATTCTCGAGCAATCTTGTTCCTTTCCCATCAGACATCCAAGTTTTCCATCTGAATGTTGCTCTTGAGAGGCACATACTCTCCGAGATACCCGCCCAGATGATCGTGCAGAGCGCCCTTGTCAATCCCCTGGTGATGGTAGCTTTTGCAGACGTAGTAAAACACACTCTGCAATAGCAATCCAACCAAATTCACAATCACCAGGACACACACCAAAAACCCACCAACCACAATCCTCACAAAAACCCCGTAATCCTCCCCGCCGTGCACCACCACCGACCCGAAAACCGCACTGATAACCCCGCAGATGGTCAAGTACCCGAAAACGAGTACAAAGGCCATCCCCACCTTCCCCTTGAGCAGCTCATAGCTCTTCTTCATGGCGGCCAACCCGTAGACGGGCTCGAGCACGGAGACCACGCTGGCCAAGTGCCAGAGCGCGGTGATGTAGACATGGACGACCAAGAAGAGGAGGAAGATGACAATGCCGGAGAAGAGGAGCAGAAAGGAATTCTGGGTATCTATGGCCAGGATGAGGAGGACAAGGAAGCCGACGAAGACGAGATTGTAGCAGAACATGAGGAGGGAGACCCAGAGGAAAGTGATGAAGAGGCGCTTGAAGACTTTTGGGATTGCGGAGAGGGTGTTGGAGAAAGAGACGGGCTTGGAGGTGTAGAGGGAGGCGGCGGTGAAGACGACGGCGGCGGTGGAGAGGAGGGAGAAGGCGAAGAGGAAGATGAGGTAGCAGAATTGGAAGAGGAGGAGGAGGGTCCATTCGTGGTGGAGCTGGGCGGGGTCGGTGGAAGGGCCTTGGAGCTGGTTGAGGAGAGGGTGGGTGAAGAGGGAGTGGGCGAGGATGGCGAAGGAGAGAGGGAAGATTAGGGTTAGGGTTATGAGGTAGAAGGTTTTGGGGGACAGTTTGGGGATGGAGGTGGATTCTCTGAGGATGTCAGGGATGGTGAGAAATTGGAGCTCCTCTGGGGCCAGATCCATTTGGATTTGGAGGGTCTGTTTGGACGAAAAGAAAAGAAAAGTTGGGTTTTTTATTGATGGGGTGTTTGAGTTTAGAGAGAGAGAGGCAGTGAGCTCAAGATCTTATTTTTAGGAGATGAAGAGAGAGAAAATAGAGAGAGAGAGAGAGAGAGGAGGTTGAGAGATTGGGGAAGAAGGCAGGAAGGAGGAAGAAGAAGATGGTGGCAGAAAAGCGGTCATTATTTTATCTAAATGTTGATGTGGATACGTGTAATGTAATAAGCTTATGTGGCATGTGTGTGATATATACGGAATTGGATCCCCTTCAAACCTTAGTGTCTGGAACTTAATGATCAATTCATTTGGACTACTGATTGATGTATAAAAGAAATCAGAGCCGTTGATTATGTAATGAGTTAGGAAAATGAGTTAATGAGAACTGTTGGATTAAATTTATGCGGCCCAGATGAATTGATCCCTATGTTTCGAACACTAAAGTCCGGAGCGGATTCAATTCCAATATAGACTGACAGTATCTTTATTTTATTAGTTTGATGTGAATTGTGGGATATTGGTATAGAAACAAGATCAAGATAGATAAACCGTAAATCAATTACTAATCTTTGGCAAATGACGCTTTATTGCACTAACAGAAAATAATCAAGCATATATGTATATTAGTGTGAGTTTGATCCTTATCGGTCTCACTCTCCCTAACAACTAATAATTTAACCGACTAACTCTATCGTTTGTGAAAAAAAATCGCCTACTAATCTCATGTCCTAATTTCAAGGTTCTAAAAGATGTTAGGTGCTAGTCGGGCGACGGTTTAGGGCCTAGCGCCTAGGTGGCTAGGCGGAGCCTAGGCGGACTAGGCGGATTTAAGTAAATCTATTGTATTTCGTGTAAATAAGTGTCTATTTATACTTATAATATATATAATTTTATCATAAACTAGAAAATAGAAGGACATATATATTATGTAGTATTAAAACATAATAAAAATATGGGGAGCAAATGTGTGTTTATTTAAGTGTTCAATAAGTTTCTTACAATTTATTGTAAACAATAAAATGCAAAAGGAAAGTTATATATTTTCTATGTGAGTTAGGCAGGTGTCTAGGTAGGTCTGGACGGACTAAGCAGGTGCCTAGGCGGTTTAGGTAGGCGCCTCAACAGGTCTAAGTGCCATTTCTTAATTTTTAAACGTCTAGGCATTAATCGGAATGATGGCCAACCGCCTAGCGCTGCCCAGGATTTTTAGAACACTGCCTAATTTCAGTATACTTATATTTGCGTTAAGTAAATTGATTAACGTTGTGTGTTCAATCTCTTTGTATTTTTTGGGTCAAGAATCTCCTTGTACTAAGTTCTAAGTACTCTGTAAATTAGAGGGTTATTAGATTCGAGCCCAACCACGCGTTTTTCAAGAACTCAGTCAATGTAGTTATAACCCAATTATCTTGTTCAATTCAGATCTAATTTGCAAGTCGGATCAATGCAGTTACCATATTAGATTCGTACCCAAACAATGTAGTTATTTTTCGTTTATTCCAGGTATCTTCCCCAATTCGAATCTTATCCTTGCAAAGTCGTAGTTTATATTAAGGGACACTTTAAATGCGGCCCTTAACTACCAATGTTTTTTTACTGTAACATTTGTGCTTTTTATGCTTTGATCGAAATACATTAATGTAATAATCTATTTCTATGTAGGTTATTATATTTTTAAATTAAAAATGAAATTTATAGTTATTTATATTAATGAGATTTTAAATAAAACCTATAATTTATGGGATTAAAAATATTAAAGATGAATTATACTCTCCAATATATTGTGTATGTGTGTGTGTGTAATGGGTACATTTTTAAAAGACACAAAAAAGAAGAAGAAGATATTAGGCTTAATAACATTATTAAATTTCTTTTATTAAACTAGACGTAGATACATTCTCAATTCAACAAAATAGAATGTACCCCTATAAGTTTAAAAAATGAATTACAGAAAAGATTGAATGAATTTTATATAAAAAATGGGTACATTTTATATTTAAAAAGGGTACATTTTTCATATAACAAATTGGTAAATTTAAAAATGAGTACATATAAGATTAAAAAATTGAAATTTTTTTTATAAAAATTTAATGGGTACAAACTTATTCTAATTTTATTTTTTATTTTTTTAGAAATGTTTGAATTGAAAATTAATTAGGAGTTTAATAAGGGTGTAAGTATTAAAACTCTAAATCAGTTACTAATTTTTAATATAAAAATTATGTAACTCACATGTAATTCATTAATATATAAATGCTAGGGACTTTGATTAAAATCTAAAAACTGTTAAGGTCTTAATCAATGAACATTAGAAAATAGAGACCGGATACTAATTTTTCCTTATATTAAACTTGATTTAGTAGTGTTTCCAATTATTAAAAAAAAAATTGTAAACTTACTATTTTATTTTATGAAAGACCTCATGATATATTGTAAAGGATAGTGCCTTTGTCTTTTCATGAGAGACTTATTTGCATCACTTACAATTAACGAACCTTTATTTGTTGAACATCAAAATCATTTTCTTTACGTTCATGGAAAGATGATATATGCAAGATATTATTCAATTTGAAAAATCGTTTAATCATCATGGACGTAGGCACGTTAAACACAGTTTGAATGCCAAAAACGAGAGCAAAGATCACCCTTACTTTATGTTTGGATAAAAAAATTTAAGATTACCTAGGAATTTTAAAATGACCGAAATTGAAATGACGAGATTTTATTTTCTAAAATTTGTGAATTTTCTTGTTTGGTAAACGTAAAAGAACAATGGAATTGAATACATAATTTGTTATTTTTAAACTCTAAATCATAAAAATTGGGAAATGACACCTATTTAAATGGAATTTAAACTTGGGAATTGGAGGTCCCAAATCCCAAGTTTTTTTCCATGCGGAAATTCTAAATTTCTATGTTTATGAATTCAA
Organism: Heteromeles arbutifolia; assembly: GCA_024362995.1. Taxonomy (NCBI): domain Eukaryota; kingdom Viridiplantae; phylum Streptophyta; class Magnoliopsida; order Rosales; family Rosaceae; genus Heteromeles; species Heteromeles arbutifolia. Next base: position 8,043,290 of record JANCRC010000002.1, on the reverse strand, counting down.
ACAAGGGAATTGGTGCATGTCAATTTATAAATTCTGATTTTTACCTAAATTCCAAGTTTATTTCTCTCATCCAAACATAGTGTTAGTCTTCCGAGTCCTGATCTACGGCCTCCTCCGGGTACGGGGTGTCATAAGGCTGGGTTCGGTTCAATTTTTTTCTGTTTTTTCTCTGTTCGGTTTGAGTTTTGTTTCGGTTTTTTTTTTTTCCCTCCTCCAAAAAATAAAAAAAATTGGAAATATGAAAGTTCACATTCAAAGTCACTTCAGAGTCATCCACATGAAAACCTACAAGTATGAAATCAATTTTACACATCTACATTTGATAGAAAAGGAAAGATATGCCATTTGAGAAGTGTTCACATTCAAAGTCACTTCAGAGTCATCCACATGAAAACCTACAAGTATGAAATCAATTTTACACATCTACATTTGATAGAAAAGGAAAGATATGCCATTTGAGAAGTGGTACTACTATCAGTCTATCATAACCTTAGACCATATTCAACAACAAAATCATTGATGATTTAAGTCTTCCAACTAGAATCATCAATCAAGTCTTCCAATTTCCAAAGTCCAAACTTAAATAACCATCAAAGTTTAAGTCTTCAAAAAGTCCAAATTTAAACATCAAAGTTTAAGTCTTCAAAAAGTCCAAATTTAAAATAAACATCACACAAGTCAAATAAACCTTCAAGGTTTCATCACTTCATGTCTTGCACAAATAAAATCTTCCAAGTCCTCAAGCTCAAGCTCAACGCTTAGGCGGCCTAGGAGGCAACATAGCACCTTTCTTTGAGCTTCCACTTGCCATTTCTACATACGAATAAAAAAAGAAACAACATGATGTAAAGCAAGCATGCAACATAGCATCTAATTAAAATAGTCTAACAATGATTGAAACCCTATTCTTTTCAACTGAATTTAAGGTTAATGGAAATATTACTAACGATGATTGAAACCCTATTCTATTCAACCAAGTGTGCCTTTAGCATCCGGTCATTTTCTCAATGCAATGGCATATTCTGCTCATCAAACGCTCAAGAAGAAAAACTCAGACTATTAAACATCTTCCCTTTTTATTGATAGTATATGTAAAGAACAAACTGACAATCCAAATCACTTTATTCAAGCATTTATATACATATACACACACACACACACGCATATATATATATATATATATGATAATTTCAACAAGAAGAAACAGTGTCTTTCGAAACTAACTTCAGAGGACTTGCTGCTCCTTGTTTCACTACAGGTATGACAGTCCATCCCGAAAAATTATTCTCGAAGGTGTGAAAAGACAAAAAATGCCCTTGAGCGTTTGTGGCATTGTGTGGTTAAATTTGGTTTGAGGACCAATGTGTTAAGTTCCTATTATTTTGGACCCAATTGGAAATAAGAAAATTATTGGTTTTGATTGGTGGCTTTTGGACCACACACACACATCCACATCTACACTCTCTCTCTCTCTTCTATTTCGTGTTCTCTCTCTCGGACTCGCACTCCCTCTCTTCTCTCCCGTACAGACTCAAACCCAAAACCCTTTGAATCGTGACGGATCGAGGATTCTAAGGTCACCATTGTGTTTGTGAGGACTATACGAGTTCAAAGGTACCATTTTCAGGTAAGAACTTCTTCAAAAACCCTAGTTTCTCACGAGCTCCGATTTAGGTACTGTTCATGCACTAATTAATGTGAGGTTTTTAGGAGATTCTAAAGCCATAGGAAGCTTTAGATCATCCTCACGAAGCTCGGAGAAGAAAAACCAAGTGAATTAGACGTCGGGAAATCTAGTTTCGAAGTTGGTCGGATTTTGTGGAAATTCTTCAACGAGATCCCGTGATCTTTGGGGCTTTTAACAGGTAAGGAAATATTCTACAAGTTGTAAGCTTTAAATTGGTCGAAGTTTCATGAAATTTGGATGAAAAATGGACAAGATATAAAGGTTTTAAAGATTTTCCAGTTTTCCGGCGAGTTGCAGACGGCGACGGAAGGCGACGGACGGCGGTCGCCGGCGAGGTCCACCGGAGAAGAAGGAAAAATATTCCGTTAAAGTTGATGGAATATTCTAATTGCGTCAGGTTAGTTTTAACGGAATCTGTTAAGTTTTAAAAAAAATGGGGATGTTTCTGAGGATGAGTAGGTCTTAGTGGTATATTTATATACCCAAATTGAGCAATATATGAAAAGTTATTAGCTTGTGTTGTTTATGTGCGTTAATTAACGTTATTTCAGTTATTTCTCATATAGGTGAGGCCTATCCAGAGGACGAGCGTAGCCAGGCTAGGCACGGGGGTTACGACCCAGCTACATATTAATGAATGGGCTTTTGTTTTCAGTATATATATATATATATATACACACACACACACACACACTTGACGTTTTTCCCAGAAAACATACTTTAAAGGAAATGTGATTTAAATGTCATGTCATACTTGCATCATATTTTAGTATATGCATTATCATGATTATGCGTATTGTTGCATGGTGCTGCGGAGGCCCGGTAAGCCCAAATAAGTATATTATGCTGTGAATGGTTATGAGATAGATGATGATGTTAAGATGTATATTGAGCTCATCAACCTGCACCCCGGTGTTAGTGCTCCTGCCCAGGGCCAGGGCATAGTCCTTCACGTGATGTTCACCTCCCGCACCACACGCTCACCTTGGATCCAAGTTAGGTGCATAGTCCTGTCGTACAGACCACTATAGGTGGTTCCAACTCGTAGGTGACCCGTGATTTATCGCACAGTCTTCACGTGATCGTAGCACTAGAGCGTATTTATTTACACCCAGTCATGTCGTACAGACCACTGCAGGTGGTTCTGTCTCGTGTGCAGATATATTATCGTACAGGTCACTTTAGGTGACTCCGGCGAGATGGATAGATGAGCTATAAATTTAACCGTACAGGCCACTGCAGGGGCTCCGGTTAATATGTTATTTTTATGAGATTACTTTACCTGGCTTACATTTGTTATATTGTGATATTGGACATGGCATATGCATGGCATACACATATGTGGTTTTGGATATACTGAGCATGGTTTTGAGATGTATACGTATGTATACTATTTTCTGGGAAATTATACAGGTTTTACAGCGAATGGATAAAACTTTTGATAAAGCAATGATTTGAAAAACTTTGTTTTTGCCCACTCACGTTTTTGTTTTGCGCCCCTCCAAGTATTACGTGAAAGTTTTGATACAACGGAGGTTCTGACAGACCATCGTTCATGTAGGACCACTTTTGGGTGTTGTTTAATTAGTACTTTTATGCTTGACTAAACTTAGGTTAGTTAAGCTCTGGTTGTGTAATTCACACTCATTCTCGCACTAGCATGCTATCTTAACTAGGATTGCTAGTTGCTCGGTTTTAATTTGTTCGTATTTCCCTTATTAATCTTGCTTCCGAACTGTGCATATGGTTACGTCACACTCACGTGACGGCCAGCACACCTCGATCTCGGTCAGGGTGTATCAACAGGGCAGGGCCTTCGAAGGCCACATTATTTATCAGCTTATAGCAAAGACCATAATTTTTAGTAGGCTTAATTATCTGGGCACGGGATCGACAAACAAAGAAACAATAGAATCCTTAAGCACTAGTTATGCTGAGGCAAACAAACTGAAAACTGCAGAACCAAATCCAGCATACCCAAAACAAATTGCAAAACCAAAATTTCTCACAAATTAATCAAACCTCAACCAAATCCAGCATACCCAAAACAAATTGCAAAACCCATGAAATTGAAAATAAAATCTGCAAAACACATCAAATTGAAAACAAAATCTATAGAACATGAGAGAAATCACCATGAGACTAACCTTGCAAAGGAAGGAAGTCGTGGGTCGAGACTCAAAATGGCGAGAGGAAGTCGCGGGTCACGGGTCGTGGTGGTGAGATACTGAGAGTGAGACGGCGACACTTGCAAATCGGCGATGGCGAGATGTGAAACAGGTCGCAGGTCGTTGGGAAGGAAGAAAACGAAGCGGAAGAGCGGCGGAGCTGGGAAGGAAAGGGTCCAGAGTACAGAGGTGAGGGATAAGGGATAAGGGTCGATGTTTGGGCTTTAGGGTTTCAGATTAAACACGGACGGACTGAGGGAAAAGGAACTTCTGAATTTTCCTGAACGACGCCATTTCAAGAAAAAAATAATTAATTTATAACTAATTATAAAACGACGTCGTTTTGCCTATACTTCGGTTCGGTTCGGTATCTGAACCTCAGAAATCGAACCGAATTGAACTTGATTCGGTTTGGTTCGGTTTAACAGTTTCGGTTCGATTTTTTTCGGTCTTGGTTCAGTTTTCGGTCTGATTTTTTTCGGTTTTTAATTTTTTGAACCCACCCCTAGTGTCCATCATGAAGAAATCATCGACACGCTTTATAAAACATGCACACAGCACCATAGCAACCAACGTGGCCGACACTATGACAAGTAGAAGGGTAAAAACACTCGTTGCGCCGCCGTACAAATATAGTCCTCTAGTGAAATCAGAAGTGTGGTTGTGATTGAGAGATGCCAAGGCATAAGCAAAGCTAATAAAGGCGAAGAAAATAGAACATTACAAAAGAAGAATTGTAACTTCAACGGAGAGAGATGGACAGTAGAAGGTAGTGAGCTGGTTTAAGTCTATATTTTATAGGTGATTTTTAAGAGAAGAGATTTCTATTTTTTTTTAAATGGAGATTAGTTGTGAGGCCTACACCACTTCGAACTTTAACGATCCAAACTGTCTATTTTACAAGTTGGACCACATAAATCATCCTTGCAAAATATTGGCCAAAACGGAAATATTTGAGATATTTAATTGAGTTCAAATAAATTGATGAATACTTTGTTCTATAATCAATAATGAAATTTCATTGTGATAATTAAATAGGCAAATGATTTTGGATTAAATTAAATTTTTGCAAGGATGATCAATAAATCGAGATTTACAAAATAGACGATTTGGATCGTTAAAATTTGACGTGAAGTGGGCCCTATAACTAGTTCCTATTTTTAACCAAAAATGGAGATCCTTTGGATAAAGGGTCTTGATATAATGGCGCAAGAGCCTTGGGTTTCTAAAATGCACTTTATTACTAGATTGTGAACCCTATCATGTTTACAGACTGTTGACAAAATTACATCTACGGTTCATGTTAAATTTGGTTGTCTCTTCATTTCCCTCTTGCAATTGACATGTTAAGTATCGCGTGCTACTATTCCGAACAAGTCAAAATTTGTGCTTTGGAAGGCATGTCGACATTCTCCCTACTACTGTAAATCTATGTAAGAAGTGTATGGTGATGGACATTGCTTGTATTTTTTGCAGTTCCCCCTCAGAGTTGCCCCTGACATTTCTATAGAGGGATAACGCTAAGAAGACTAAATTTGCAAACTACATGATATGTCACCAATAGGAATGAACACGTTTATCACCGCTTAAGGAATAAACCAATCATCAACTTCCATGTCTTTTAGTTTTCAAAATTAAGTCTCCCTAACATTACCCTTTCATGGAGTATCCTTCATTAAAGCTGTGCTCTATGCCTCCTCACTACTTTTTTCTTTTTTTAGGTGAAATGGTTAATGAGAAAACAGAAAATCAAGCTTCACATGAACTCTCTCCTTGTTTAATACATATGAATGGTTAAACAATTTGCAAATTGAAGCTATTTCTGCAAATATATTTCTTTAGATGATGATAGAAAATCTAAATAAGTAACATACTGCTAAGATAAGTAATAAAACCATTAACTCTGGAAATTCGAATACCACCCTTACATCCAAGTTTAAATCCAAATTAATTATTCCTTCAAAATGTTTATCAACTTTGCGAGAAAAGAAAGTAGTGTTTATAAAGGCTGATGAGACGCTCCTTGCAGTATCTGAGGATTTTCCTTTAATTCTATGTTGCACACAAGTAACAAACAATATGGATGCTCAAGGTAACAAGCACTGGCGGAGCCAAGGTGGGGGCAATGGGATTCCTTGACCCCAATAATCTTGTGGCCAAACAAGAAGAAGAAGAAGGAGCTGATAAAGTTTGTTTGTGTTTGTTTGATTAGTTTATTGGGGTTTAGAACTTGACAGAAAAATGGAACAAAGAATGCAGAGATGTTGGACGACTACAAGGCTGTGCAAATTGCATCTGCCATCACTTCATTTAATAAGGAATGTTTGTAGGGCTTGATGCATTGCCAACTCCCAAAACATTTTTTAAGAGTGTGGGGGACAAGAGAACTTAAACAAATATTACACCCATTCTCCTCCAGATTTGATGCTAGCCCTTCATTGGGGTTTTAAGTGATCTAATCCGGAGTGTACACTTGTCACTCTCACACACACATACAAAGCATTTAAACTGAAAACTAGCTGTTGGGACTAAACCCTTCTTTTCTTCTTTCTTCTTTGATGCAGCAGCAACTCATCCATTGGAGCTCCACTTGCTGCCTTCGATCCTTGGAACTAGAAAGCAGTTTAGGGTCTAACAGGAGCTGCTGCTCCATTTATTAGCCATCAATCCCTCAGTGCCTCTTCTACCCCTGGTAAATCTTCCCACCACTGTGAATCTACCGCCTAGCAGCCTCCAGATCGTCAGACCTGCGTTTTCGGCCTGCCCAGTCTAGTAATGGAAGCTCAACTTTTGACCCCATTGTCTTAAATTCCTGGCTCTGCCACTGGTAACAAGAATAGAACGTATTATTATGGGTTTCTTCCAACTGCTAGGCTTTGACAAGACGTCCTGTGTCTTTGTGTGCAATATTTTTGTAGCAGTATCATCTTCCAAGGCTTGGACTGGTATTGTTGAAATGAAGCGTTTTTCTTCGTCGATTTCATCCCAGAGGTACACCAAAATCGCTGCAAAGTCAGAAGCTCAAAGTAAGTGTTTTTTATCAACTGGATCTTCTTTCAACTGTTATCAGATGTTATCGACACTTCAATACATATATTATCATGTCCTTTTTATGCGTATTTTTTTTTATGTTTTACGAAGAACGAGTGCAAAATATTTTTTTAGAGTAGCTAGCCACTGACAGTTGCCTTTGGTGAAATACAATTTGGTTAATGTAATAATAATTGAAAAATTAAAAAATTTTACGCACAATCCCTGCAGTAACGACATGATAATAACCATCTTAGAATGCTACTCTTACGGCATTTTTCATATCATATTTGCATGAAAATATGGTAAGTGTAGTATTACGGTAACCATGTTAGCTAGCCTCAGTTGTACTTACACAATGAGATGGATAAGAAAGCCTATTGGTGGCTAATGAGGGAAAAACATATCAGTGGCTAAAATAACTCCATTTGTCACTAATAGAGATCTTACACACACCTCATTCTATGCAGTTAATGTTATTTTCTATTTTCAAGTTTTCTTGATTCGAAAATTGACATGTAAATGTAAGAACGATGGATGAAAGTATATAAAAAAAGTAAAAAATAAAATAAATTATAATTGATCAATATATATCACAAACATAAAAGAGTATACGTACCGAAGATGGTAAGTTCTGCCCAGGGTCTGTAACCCTCGAAATGATCGGAGTCATAAAACTCAACCATAAGACACGTAAAAAGCATATGGATCAGTACTATGATTTTCAGCACAAAGGGCCTCTTTGGGTGATTGAACAAGTCATCAAAGTCTTTCATGATCCTTGTCGTCGGCTTCAAAGCATTGACATTCTTGGTTGACATGAGTCCTAGGATCCGAAACAACATCAACCATACGAGATAAAAAAGAAGAAGGGGCACTGCCACCTTTTCCATCATGCTTATGGAACATGCCATACAATTTGCAAGGACTCGATGAATGATGGAAAAGGGCAAGGATGTACTTATTCTGGATGAAGGTAAGGATGTATACAGTGGCGGAGCCAGGAATTTAAGATAATGGGGTCAAAAGTTGAACTTCCATTACTAGACTGGGCAGGTCGAAAACGCGGGTCTGACGATCTAGAGGCTGCCAAGCAGTAGATTCATAGTGGTGGGAAGATTTACCAGGGGAGAAGAGGTGCTGATGGATTGATGGCTAACAAATGGAGCAGCAGCTCCTGTTGGACCCTAAACTGCTTTCTAGTTCCAAAGATCGAAGGCAGCAAGTGGAGCTCCAATGGATGAGTTGCTGCTGCATCAAAGAAGAAAGAAGAAAAGAAGGGTTTAGTCCCAACGACTAGTTTTCAGTTTAAATGCTTTGTATGTGTGTGTGAGAGTGACAAGTGTACACTCCAGATTAGATCACTTAAAACCTCAATGAAGGGCTAGGATCAAATCTGGAGGAGACTGGGTATAATATTTGTTTAAGTTCTCTTGTCCCCCACACTCTTAAAAAATGTTTTGGGAGTTGGCAATGCATCAAGCCCTACAAACATTCCTTATTAAATGAAGTGATGGCAGATGCAATTTGCACAGCCTTAGTCATCCAACATCTCTGCATTCTTTGTTCCATTTTTCTGTCAAGTACTAAACCCCAATAAACTAATCAAACAAACACAAACAAACTTTGTCAGCTCTTTCTTCCTCTTCTTGTTTGGCCACAAGGTTATTGGGGTCAAGGAATCCCATTGCCCCCACCTTGGCTCCGCCAATGGATGTATATATGTGTGTGTGTCCGCGCGCGCATGTGCACATTGGATTGTAATTGGACTTTTGATTCAAGGCCGTGTATATTGTTCATAAATGGTTGATTTTGGGCATCTTCAAATCAATAAAGGGTAGGCATTCATGCGTATCTTGTGCTTTAACTCTTTACATTTTTTTGATGGCATGCTTTTTTACTTGGAACAAGAAAAGGCATAAACTGGGGAATGGAAATGGATTAATAAATCTAATCCTAGTGTGTTCAAGTAATGAGAAACTTATGAATACCGTGTGATGGTAAACACAAAGAACTTCATGAATGAGAATAATTTCATGATGTTATTCTGTATAATACTTGGATCCATCCAAGCTGACGAATGAGTCCTTAAATATCACATAAATGCCAGATTTTGGAGAGACCATGAAAACTTAAGCGTGATTTGTGATGATCAATAAAGATGTGCCTCCCAATTTGATTTGTGAATCTTTATATCGGTTTTAATTTTTAATTATCCCTCAGGTGTATGTATATATACACACATTCAGAAAAAGGAGAACTGAAAGACATCCTCCTTGCCTCCAATATTCTTAAGGGTTTTTGTTTGTCAAATTAAAAGAATCAAAACACACAATGTCGGCAGTATCAGATATAATTACATGGTTCACTAGTCTCATATTGTTAGAGATGACTCTGATACGTGCAGTCAAGTTTGGTGATCGGTCAACTGACCCTGTGGTTAAGGTGTTGATGATGGGATTAGATGATTTCTTTTGTTCACATAAGCACGTTGTCGTGAAGACCATTTTAGCAACTGAGGGATTTGTGTTTTTCGTTACAACGATTGTGAAAGCTATGATCCATGGGGTTGACAACAGGATGGTTTATGACAACCTTATTATACTTATGCTCTTAGGTAATCTTTTCATTTTTCTTATAAGGAACTTTTAGCACTATAGTTTACCAAGCATCTACCAGTTTTTTTCACAGCGGTTTATTCTCATAACACAACAAAAACCGTTTTGAAAAGAAAAAAAAGCAATCCAAACTAGCCCTTAATTGGATGAGCTTACGTGCATGCATACATTTTGTATGGAGTCAACTCTTGATTTTTGTTATCAGTGACATTTTCTGAGGTTTATAGTTTCTTCTGCCAATAATTAGACATCATTAAATTTCCTCAACTTGTTATACTTATCCCTTACCCTTAAGTTTTCGAATTGCAGGACTTGTGGCAGCCCTCTATATTTTGTTGGAGAAAAACTATTTGCGCTTTGCAGCCTATCGAAAGAGAAGCCAAGTTGGAACAAGATAACGCATGCTACATTATTGCACACAATACTCAAAGAAGAATAATCATTTGTTAATTACATTTGAGTTAGAGACGAATCTCTGAATAAAATAAAAAAATTGGATGTTCTAATTGAATAAAATTACAATTAATAATGTCAAATCCATAATTCGTGTTACTCATATTAATTATTGTTCTCAGCAAAAAGGGGTTCGTTATTTCGTATGCCTACTTCACCTCATGAGGAGGTTAGGGTGGGGGTACTAGGTGTGTGGGGGGTTTAGGCAAATCATAACTCATATAAATGCTAATTCCACGATATTTAGTTTGGCCATGCAAACTACACATATATGGACTCCAAAGGAAAGGACATGGAAGAGAAGGAAGCCGGAGAAGTTCGATACCGGGTATGCGGGGGCGGCCATCAGGCGGCAAGTAAGCAGCTCAGATTCGCAACTCAAAAAGGCATGACGTACGTGAGTGTTTGGCTTGGGACTTTTAACACAGCCGAAGAGGCAGTTAGAACTTTTGGTAGCGCGGCTTATGTCATGAAATGTCACTTATTCATTTTGAACTTTTCTATGATTTACAAAATTTAATTTAAAAATTTGATCTACCTAATACTATCCTTATCAAAAACATAAACTAAGCTGAATATGAGAACAAAACTCCGTTGACGTGAAAATGATTCCAGTCAAAATTCCACATGCATGCGCATAGATGACAAATAATTAAAATGAATTTGTTCAATATTTGAGCCTGCGAAAGTCCATGTGAGTCTGTGAAGACTGCATCTCATACAAAAATACCAATGATGAAGGGGACGTAAACTGAATCTCAATCATCTTGTGTTACGTGACACTAATTCATTATAATATATTTAGGTATAAACATTTCAATACACAAGTTCAGTAAAATATATTAGGGTAAATTACATTTTTCTCCCTCACGTTTGCGATCAATTGCAACCTCATACAACATCTTTAAAAGATTTCAATTTCATACATTTACTTATTACTTTATTTCAATTTCATATATTTGTTAGAAAATCTGTTAAATAAACCGTTACGTGATGATGTGGCAAATATAGGATACACATTTGTGCTGATGTTGCTGCCAAATTTATGCTATCGTGGCAAAAAAAAAAAAATTCTATGCATTTAAAAATAATAATTTAATCAGAATTAATATTAAATATTAAAATAATTAATTAAAGAAAAGTTAAAACAAAAACCCTAAAACCCATGTCTTCCCCATCCCCAGCCGCATTCACCCAAATTCCTCCCTAGCCAAATTCCTCTCCTTTCTCCATTGTACTTCACCGCTTTTCTCCATTGCCAAATTCCACTCCTTTTTAATCTCACCATCCCCATCATCAAAATCCAAAATAATTTGGCTCTGATTATCAAACAATTCAAGACGAACATCGACGAAAAAACGGTCGCACCGTTGCTACCTACCATATCCGCACGGCGACCACGACCCACATCCACTCGACTGTTGTGCCCAGATGAGTTCTTGATCTGTTGAAGGCTTGAAGGCAAGAAACCCGCCCATGGAGTCCAAAATCACACGACCCGCGAAGCACCCCAACAGAAGACACAGAAAATAGAAAACAAAAAAAGAAAAGGGCCTCTGTTGAATGCTTGAAGTCATGAAACCCGCCCCTGGAGCCCAAAATCCGACGACCCGCGAAGCTCCAGAAGAAAAAAAATAGAGAATATTGAAAAAAATGGAAAATGAACTCCTCCAGGGCGGCAACGAGGACCTCCTAGAGGGTGCTGACCAATCTCATCTCCCTCGCCCCTTTCCCGATGAACTGAAGTCCGATTGAGCTTTACCTCTTTAGATCGGCGATGAACACCACGTCTGCCGGACGAGCTCGAACCATAAACGGTCAGAACTGTTCATCGCGCCGCTTTCACCCTTGCTCCACTGCGTCTCCTCTGAAAAAAGCGTTGGCGTGAATTGACATCGACGTGAAAAACGCACCAAGCCGATCTGGGTGGTGCAAATTAGGTTGTGAGTTTTTCTTGGGTTACGGCTTTTAGATGAAGGGAGGGAGAACAAATTGTGGGTGAATGCGACTGGGAATGGGGAAGGGAAGACATGGGTTTTATGGTTTTTTTTTTAAAACTTTTTTTTAATTAATTATTTTAGTATTTAATATTTGATTAAATTATTATTTTTTAAATGCATAGAAAAATTATTTTGGCATAAATTTGGCAGCCACGTCAGCACAAATGTAGATCTCATATTTGCCATGTCATCACTTAACTGTTTACTTAACGGATTTTCTAACGGATGTATGAAATTGAAATATTTTAAAGATATTGTATGAGGTTGCAATCGACCTCAAACCTGAGGAGGTAAAATGTAATTTACCCAGTATATTACAAAAGTTTAGTTACACTAATTAGAGGAAGTTAAACAAAAATAATGATTTAAAATGTGTGTAATAATAAATTTAAAGTTTATTGTGGAGACATTAATTAAATGGAGCTTTATCTATAGAGACAAAAAAATTCACTATATTTCAAGATCTCCACTCGTTTTTTAAACATGTCAAGCAGAGACAAAAACATAAAAACAAATAAAGCCCAGTCCAAAAACATGGAAACAATGTTTTAAAATACCAGCCATACCCCTAAGACTTTATAGCTGTTATAGAACCCAACCTTCACAACTCCAACAAAATTAATATGTACCATAAGCTCAATCAATCCTCGATTATTTGTGCAAAATCAGTTTAATCAGTCTTCAATCATTTTCGCAGAATCAGTTCAACCCATCTTTGACTATTTTTGCAGAATTAGTTCAACCCGTCCTCGACCTTTTTTGCAAAATCAGTTCAATCAGTCATCGACTATGTTTGCATAATCAATTCAACCCACCTTTTTCACAGAATCAGTTCAACCCGTCCACCACCATTGCAAAATCAGTTCAACACGTTCTCGACCTTTTTTGCAGAATCAGTTTAATCAGTCATCGATTATTTTTGCAGAATCAATTCAATCAGTCATCGACCATTTTTACAGAATCAACTAAACCCACCATTTTGCAGAATTAGTTCAACCTGTCATTAGCCATTTTTGCAGAATCAATTCAACCCGTCTTCGACAATTATTGCAAAATTAGTTCAACCTATCATTGACCATTTTTGCAGAATCAATTCTACCCATCATCGACCATTTTGCAGAATCAGTTCAATCCGTCTTCGACAATTATTGCAAAATTAGTTCAAACTGTCATTGACCATTTTTGTAGAATCAATTCAACCCATCATCGACCATTTTTGCAAAATCAGTTCAATAAGTCTCAACCATTTTTGCAGAATTAGTTCAACTAGTCTTCAACCATTTTTGCAGAATTATTTCAACTCGTCTTTTGCATGTATGCGTACAATTTGTACAGTCAAAATTACTCCAACTTAATGGGATGAAAGCTTACATGCATATGCATGGTTACATTTTTTGTGGGATCAACTCTTATTTCGTCGCCTAAACTCTATTTATTACACTTTTTGTGGGATCAACTATACCTTCATGCATGCATGCATGCATGGTTACATTTTTATGGGATCAACTCTTGATTTTTGTTATCAGTGACAATTCTCTGAGGTTTATGGTTTCTTCTGCCTAGACATCATTAGATTTCCTTAACTGGTTACATTTATCCCTTACCCTTAAGTTTTCGAATTGCAGGACTTGTGGCAGCCATCTATATTTTGTTGGAAAAAAGATATTTGTGCTTTGCAGCCAATCGAAAGAGAACCCAAGTTGGAACAAGATAATGCATGCTACATTATTGCACACAATGCTCAAGGAAGAATAATCACTTAATTTGTTGATCACATTTGAGTTAGAGATGATGTTTTTGAGGGAAATCTCGGAATAAAATTAACAATTGGATGTGCTAATTATTAAAATTACAATAGTAATGTCAATCGATAATTTGTGTTACTATATATTACTTTTCTCAGGACAAAAATCTGAAGGGTTCATTTTCGAGGATGAACGTTTTATTTGTCATAGACTCTCGTAGGAGGTGATCAAGTTTTTATACTCTGCCATATATGAAACAATATTTTCTTGGCAAGCCGTGCAACTATCTCGGGTATGGTAAATGTGGAATCTTTGAGGTCCCGTTTGACCAAAAGTTTGCTAGTTAAAACTGAGTGACAACATAATAGATATGTCTCATAACATTAGTATTGACGGTATTATCATATTTAGATAGTAATTATATAACATAACAGTACTTTCAACTAATGTATTTGAAGTTAGAGGAAGTAGCTAGCTAGTCTTCCCTACTCGATCGGCACAATAACTAAGTTGGTGAACCGGGTGGTCGCCCTTCTCATGGTCATACAAGCCCAAATCAGCAATGCGATCATCCCCAAAAGCACGACCCTTTTTACCGCTTCTAGCAGGCACCAGTACTGCTTTTTCTCCATTACCCACATTCATCCTGGCCAGGATAGCAATGATGACGGACAAACAAAGAGCAGAAAGGATGACACCCATAGCTAACCTGTAACACAAGTAAGGGACATTTAAATTTTAGGGCCTAAATAAGATGAATCTAATTTAGGTCCTGGTTTCACAAGTCAATGCCATGCCAAGTTAAACTACATCTATGACTCCCTTTGTTTACAAACATTTACCATCTATAACTAGGAATTTCATTCCACATCATTCAAAATTAACCAAACTCAATATACATGGTATAATATATCACCGCAAAATTGAATAATTATCATAAGTACTTACACACATAGAGACTATATACCATAGGTATATTAACATTGGTGCAACACCATAGCCATCTTAGTACGTATGTATGGATAAATCATCTTGAGTTTGATTGCCTTCGTGAATCAAAGAAAAGAAAAGGGAAGAAGAAAACACAATTTTATACTCACTACTAAGAATTTCCATAGGGTATCCTACACCAATAGAGTATCCCTACACAGCCATAGGGTACTCACAATCGTATTACTTGTACACAGCCATAGGGTGTCCTACACCAACCTAAACCCTAAACCCTTGTTCTAGGTCATTTCTGAACAAGCCAATATTGAGACTCTCAGTGTAGGGAAAGTTTTTCAAGAGTTGATGACCTTTAAGACATCTATGCTACTATTTGGAGGCAACTGCTGCAGTTTACTATATTTATCTTTTATATATCGACCTTTATCTATTACCTCCTGTCTTGGTTGAAATGTTCTTAAGAACTAGGTGGAGAAAAATAAATGGCGTATATTATTGGACAATTAATCTGATAAACAGCCTCGTAAAGGAATTAATATGAAAACTAGCAAAATGATAAATTCCTAAAATTTTGGGAAAAAAATAACAAACAAGCCATTTTGAACATGAGGGTATATTAGGTAATAATATGAAAACCATAAACCATGGAGAGAAAAAGATTGAGTTGGAACATAGATGCTAACATGGACATACAATCAAAGGACTAAAATCCATTTTCAAGCTTACATCATGTTTTGATCCAAACTTCTACTTATCACGTGAATCTGAATTTTACACCAAGAAGAAGACGAACATGCTGGCTGTTAACCATTGATTTCAATCTTGCATCATATTTTGATCAACAAATTATCTAAGGATATGAATCTAACTTTTACACAAGAAGAAGAAGAAGAAGAGGAAGAAGAAGAAAGAAGAAGAAGAAGGGACGGCAATGATGATGAGGATGATGATGATACCTGCAGCTGGCCGCTCCTGAAGACTGAAGATGATGATAATACCTGCAACTGGCTGCTCCTGAAGACTGAAGAAGAAAATATCAAACAAGTAAGCTAATTATGTAGTAGTTTGTATATATACACACAGTTATAGAGTACTGGCAGTCAATGCAACTAATCGTATGCCCTCTCTGAAGTGTCCAATTCAAGGCAATGCACGTAACATATATTTTAATGTTATGGGCTGCTGATCTATTGATTTTCTTCATTATTTGATTATTATTTCTTAGGATCGATGGGATGACGAGAAAAATATCAACAAAATTTTATTTGTACTCACCTAGCTATATACATGCAATAGACGCATGCAACGACTAATGTCGAGTGAATGAGATCCAGTTGATTTACACATAAGAAGAATCTACCAGCTGCAGGTTTTCGAATTAAAATAGTTTCTTAATTATTCAAAATGATTAAAAACGTTTTTGATGAAAGTGTTTTGGGAATCAATTCTTAAAAATGTAAGTACATCCTAGAAAAACACTTGAAGTGCTTACTGCAAGAAGCACATAACTGGTGTATCTTGCATGGCGCACTTGTGCTTTTGAAACCAAAAAAAAATTCACAAAAACGCTTATTTTGGAACACTTCCAAACGAGCCCAACATCAATTAAAACAACTTAGAGAGAAACGATCAATTTGGAAGATAAACAATTAATCATGCATTCTTTTAACCTAAGAGCAGGTCAAGTCCCAAAACACCTACACATAAATGATTCAAAGCCTAAGACCAGAAGATCGAAAACCCAAATCAAGAACCCCAAATTAAGTTACGTATAATCTCTCTTACCTCCTTGATTCTTTTACCGGCTCTATTTTGCTGCTGCCTTTTTAGTTCATTCAGTTTTGTAGGATGTTTAGTTTTATTTTTATGGAAAAACCTAGCTTAATTACAATATTAATTAGTAATGTTGTTGACCCCTATTACATGTGTTCACATGACTTTGCAGGAGGTGTCAACTATTGGTCTTGTATGGCCGGAACAAAATTTTGTAGATGTGAAAATAATTCCAGTCAAAATTCCACATGCATGCGCGTAGATGACAAATAATTAAACTTAATTTGTTTAATATTTGAGCCTGCGAAAGTCCATGTGAGTCTGTGAGGACTGAATCTCAGACAAAAATATCAATGATGAAGGGGACGTAAAACTCAGTTCCATTTTAGGCAAACAACATTCTTAATTCTTCTTTCTGTATATGGCTCTCATCCGACGGTCACATTTTGAGCAATGAAGGTGGACTCCATAAACTGACCTCCCTGTCCCTGCACATCAATTTATTACAGAAGAAAAATGATTATATTCTCATTGCAGGGTGGAATATATTTCGGGGGAGGAGGTTCATAAGGAGGGTGGGGAGTGGGGGGAGGAGGGGCGGCGGGGTTTGGGACCAATCAACATCGTTTTATTGACACTTGCTTTTCTTCCCAGCTGAATCCTAAATAGGTAGTTTATGACTTGGGATAAATAATAACTAGTGTTACTTTGCTGCCACATATGTAAAAAGGTATTGAAGTTCACATCCCAATTACAAGTTTAATTACAACATCTCCCTCTATCTCACCCACACACAAATTAACTAGTAGATGCATTATTTTCATAACATGTTATAACAAAGGGCATAGCTAGAGTGACATAAAATCAATGGAACATTTTATCTAGTACGACGTTCGATGTCTCTGTTTTTCCTTCTCAAAGATTTGAACATTTTAATCTAGCGACTTTAATATATAACTTTGAGTGTTACTGTCTCACAAATGTGGTATTACTATCCATGTGTAATAAGTGAACGATATAGAATTTTTTGGTAAAAAAGTGAACGATATAGTTGATATTTAATAAACCTATTGTATAATATTAGTACGTGTAACAAAAGCGGAATAGTAACACCACATAAGTGTGAGCATCACACTAAAAATTCATGGGATAAAATATCTAATTATTTGCCCTGTTAGCATTTTATATATATAATAGGGACATATTTTAGGTCTGTATTCCACACGGCACGTTCACCGGTGAATCACATGATGTTGGACAGGAGGAGGCTAAAATGCCTATGTGAGTCTTCCCGACTCCCGGAAGGGTGGTGCCGTGACAAAGCTACCAGCTAGTCCCCTTTAAATACATACATATACATATATATATATATATATATATATATATTATAATATCATAAACCATGCATGCATGTAGTCATTTGTTTTTGCTATCATGTATATTTTGTATTGTTTATTTTCTTTTCTTATCAAAAGTTGGCCGTACACATTAGAATGCGATTCAAATTCAAGTGCAATGCGAGTAAAAAATTACCCTAATCAACTAATCTAACTCACATTTATACGTATATAATAGCCATATAGGTGGGCAAAACAAAAAATTAGAATAACTTCATATAATTCATCAAAGTTGTGACTCACTTATACGTGCCAAAGAAAAGGTGACAGATGACTTCAAAGGGTCAATTGCAGATTAATGGTGCGTTTGATTAGCAAGCAGAAGTTTCATATATATGATGTTTAATGACTAAGCCAAGTACATTATTAACACTAATCAATAATGCACTTATCTAAAACTCAATGTGCACATACATTCGTTTCATTTTCGAGGAAGCTTGGTTGGCTCTCACAACTTTAAAAAGCTTTCCAAATTTTGCAAAATTCAGAAAGGTGGGTTTGCAGGCAAAAGGGCAGGGTGGTTAACAGTCGCTGCATGCAATAAGACATCAAAGCTTTGTAGGTTCTCTTGAAATGACATATATACCCCAATAATTCAAAGCTTACATCCGTGTAGCATGCATGAATATTGGGAGATCTTCGCGTACTGATTAGGCATTAAGATTACAGACCACGGACCACTTTGCATATCTGCAATTCCATGTGCTCCCAAACCTACATTTTTAACATGTAAACGTTAAAATTTACCAGTATACACAACTAGGAGCAATCGAGTACTTCTCTGCATCCTGGGATGCGTTTTAAAAGTGACCAGTATGCATTTGATATGAAGATGAATATAAATGTGATTAATTGTTATTCTTTTGGGAAAAAAAATTATGAACAGGTAATCAACAATGTAAAAAGATGAATAATTATTTATAAATAGTGCAGAAAAAAACTAGAAAAACAAAGACATATATAAACGGAAATACTTGAAACGAGGAGGGAAGGGGGGAAGGGGGCAGGTGAGATGGGAGTAAAGGAGGAGGATTAGAGGGAGGGGGTAATTAAGGAGGCATTTTGGACATATTGATTTGAATTTTCAAGGAGGCATTTTGGTAATATAGTTTGGAAAGATGGGCCAATTGCCAAGCTAAGTTGTAACTAAATATAGTGTTTCTACAAAATTCATTCGCCACAGTTCATCTTGCCAAACTTGAAACCCAACAGGCAAAGAGAGAAAGCAGAGGTAAAGCAGCAATCCCTCCAAGTCTTTTGCTTCCAAAGTCCTCCTTCTGCCCCTCTCTCTCTCTCTCTTCCTTCTACATATGTCATCATTAGGGTTTTTAGAAAACCAGGTTCCTACTTCTGATTACAGTTCTTTTGTTTATTGTAGCACTATTTCATTTAAGAATTTTATTGGGTACAACTCTCTCATCATTTATTTTCATCTAACAAAAACAAGAACCCTTTAGTACTTATAGCATACTAATAATTAAACCATTTTTCCCATATATAATCCGCATATACATGCTTTTTTATGCTCAAGTATGTATTTTTGAACTAGCTAATTGTTGGGTTTATTGGGTCTTGATCTAAATCAGGAATTTGAGCACTGGTGGAGTCAGAGTTCCATCAATTTCTTCTAGCTTTTCCTACAAACTACAGAAGAAAACCTACATAAATATGGGAAGGGGCAAGATAACAATTTCGAGGATAGAAAACCGAACCACAAGGCAAGTGACTTTTGCGAAACGGCGGGCAGGGCTGATCAAGAAGACTCATGAGCTTTCTGTGCTATGTGATGCCCAGATCGGCCTTGTCATCTTCTCAAGCACTGGCAAGATGTTTCAGTACTGCAGTGAGTCATCAAGGTGATGAACTAGCTAGCCCTCCTATTTTTTTTATGTTTTATATTTTCTTGCTTTCTTGGTGTTTTTTTCTGGGTTTGTTTTATTTTTTCTTTGTTCTGATGTGTTTGCCAGATGGGTTTTATCATGATCTGGTTGCATAATTTGTGTATATTTTTCCAGTTTGCAGATACACAAGTTTGATTAATGTTTCTCTTTTCTTTTTACAGCAGATCATATTTTGATTTCTGGGTTCGCTTTTTTTTCAAATCACTCAACTCCTCTCTCCTTTCTCCTCTCGTTTTTCTTTTCAGTGATCTATGTGTTTTATTGTTATTGTTGCCATTTGGGTTTTCGTTTTTTCTACAGTGTTCTTGTACATGGTCTGCTCTCTCTCTCTCTCTCCCAATGTGTATATTTATTTTTCCTTTAATTTCTTTTTCTGAGCACCGCAGTTTGATCTTTACACACTATGGTTTGGTTTTCAGTTTTGGCTCATTAGCCCCATCAAATTTAGATGATATGACCAATTGAGTATATCTAGTTGCTATTTGGTCAGAACTGCATACCTAGGGTTTTAACCTATTAATTTCTGACTGAGGCATTCATGATTAACTATGTCAGCAAAAACAAATAGTAAGAAATAAATAATTCACGGTCAATAATTATTTCTGCCACAGACTCTCCGTTGATGTCTTCCTACTACAGTTTCTACAGTCTGATCTTACTCTTTATTTTCACTTGATCGTTTCTCCCTTTTGAATTTTGGGTAAATCAGATTTTTATATTCGTTATAGAGTTGAAGTTTCTCTGAGTTTATTAAAAAAAAATTATAGTTCTACATTTGTCCTCTTGTAATTGGACCTGCTACATCGTTATAACAGTGCTTTGCATGAAACGTTATGGTGAATTATTTTTCCAGATTTTTACTGAGTGAAATATTTTTCTAGATCTTTACTGAGTGAAATGTAAATTAATTATGTAACATACATATGCCTTTCAATTACAATGCTACACGTCTAATTAAGTTATACATGATGCAACTTGGGAAATTAAATTTATACTAATCAGTATATATATCATGAACTGCATGGAATTGTTTGTATGTTTTATAGCATGGAGGAGCTTATTCAAAGATACCAGGTTACAAAAGGGATTCGAGTACCGCAACACAACGACACGGTATATGCACTCAATGATTATGTACTGAATTTGAATTCAAAACCAATATGGTTATTCTAAGTACTTATGTTCTAAGAATTAAGTGAGACATACCTTGTAATTTGTGGATGAAGGAATATATGAATGCTGAGTTGAGAAAAATGAGGAGAGAAACTCAGCATCTGGAATTGAGTTTGCAACGCTACACGGGCGAGGATTTACGCTGCGTTCGATTTGATGATCTGGTGGAGCTTGAACACCAGCTGGAGGAGTCTGTTAACAGGGTTCGAGCTAGGAAGGTAATCTTCAATTGTCTCCTAATTACAATATCTTTAGGGAGTGCTATCGACACACCTATTTTTACTTCTCACACAACCCTCTCAATTTTCTGCCATCGGATAGAATGAATTGATGAAGATCAATGGCCCAAAATTAATAAGAGTGTGAGAGAGGTAAAAATAAGTGTGTAAATAGCACTATCCTACCTTTATATTGATGTTATATATGTATGCCCTTTAGTTAACTATATTTCAGTGTTACACGTTTAACTTTGGTACTGTATGATTTGTAACATGGTCACATTAGGATGTCCATTAACAAATAACAAAAATTCTACTATGCTCCTGTGTATCCAATAAACCAAGACTTTTAATTACCAGTAGATATTGATCAGTGAATTCTTGACCAATGATTTGACGATAAAAAGTTTGGTGTATATGATTCTCCGTAACATACTAAAGAATCCCGTGTTTTAATTACCTAACCTTTTTTGTTCAAATATTTCTTGTTTTTTTTCTTTTTCAAATGACTAATTAATTGGAAGATTGGTGTACAGTTTGAGGTCTTGCAACAGCAGACAGACAATCTTCTTGCAACGGTAAATTTTTAAACCCATGATCGCTATCAATATATTAACTTTTTGGTGAATGATCTGAAATACTGATGGGTTGCTTCTTTATGAAACTTAGACCAAAAGACTGGAGGAAGAAAATGAGCAACTATTCCATCTGGTGAGTATCTGCAGGGTTATATCTAACTTTTAAATTACTGAAATATCCCTGAATCAATATATACATAACCTAAAGCTTTCCATATATATAAGATTCATTTTACACTCGAATTCATTGCTAGCATGCAGTTAATTTGATCAGTTTATCAAATATTATAGTTATGCATGTTGCGTACGTTCTTATGGAAACTTAGATTAAGGCGCATCAGGCTGCAGCATTTGGTCATGATCAGGCGCATCTTGAGGCTCATGAGCAGGTGGAGAATCTGGAGATGCTGCCGAAATCTGAAGAGCATCGACATGTGCTCGATCAATTCCCATTTGGAGGTGAAGAACAACCAAGCAGTGTGCTTCAGCTTGCTACTTTGCAGCCTCAGCCTCAGTTCAACCCTTACGCTCACCAGCCTGATCATCATCATCCCGGCCTTCTCGATTTCAATCTGAGCGGCCCTTCTATGTACGGTATGTATGCAGCAGTTTTATATATTATATGTGATCACGATCACACAAAGACACAGTGTTAAGTTTTATTGGTATATAATAAACATGCAGCCTAATTAACTATTCTTTTTACTTCTTTATAACTACATGTTCCTATTTACAACTATGGTATTAATTTTATCTGAATCTTATTAGTTTTGTTGTTTTGCAGAGTGACAGTTTATGAGAAGGGCAAGCTAGCTCTGGCATGCGTAAAAAAAGGATATATATATATATGACTTGTTAAGAATATTATCTGATCAGTGTCCTTTTATGTTATGGATTTGGGGTTCCACATTTCTTATTTACTTTTGAATTTCTAGCAAAAGATGATGTTGGTTTTTGTCAATATATATCATGAATATTGAGCGATGAGCGATGAGTGATGAGTAATGAGTGATTACTAATATTTTACATACAATTAATATTATTGGGGCTCTGGTTACAATATTTACATTATTTAGTCTACAACGATATCAAAGAATTCAATGTAGTAACTTGTTTTGGTCTTGATTTGTTTGCCTACATTTTGAACAAATAGAAGTAATCATAAGTTACACCCAAAGGTGTTAAGGTATTTATATGCATGTTGATGAGAAAGTCACCTTGGTTTTGGGCTTTGATCGAAAAAACCTTGTGGCAACCTTGGGCAAGGCCTGTGTGAAGGAAGTATCCTTGTGGCAAGCTCGACACAATTAGGAAATCTTGGATCACAAGCTTTTGTTTAGGACAAATACTTTACGTGACTGTCAAATTGTCTTTGATTTTACCAATTCACTTATGTTACACTGCATGTATATATAGCAAACCTTGATCTTGGGCAAGGCATGTGTGAAAGGGATAGCCTTGGGCTCAATTGGCAAGCTCAACCTAATTAGAAAACCTTGGATCATGAGTCTTCATTTAGTATAGATCTTTTTAATGTAATCATCACAATGTCGTTGATTGTATCAACTTTATCATACTATAACACTTAAATTAACAATGCAGTACGAAAACAATCACTTGATCGTTTTATTTGTATTATTAAGGAGCACTCTTATAATATAAGCTAAACCGTAAACCCTAAACTTGATCTTATACTATTACCATGTCACCGTTAATCAAGCTCCTCATTGAACCTAACCAAAACTTTACCTTTAATATTAACTATCACCCCCTAAAACTTTAGCTAAATTAATTATCTTCGGCCTTTCTTAACAAGAAAAGAATGCCATCACGTTATCCATTATCAACACAAAATCTTGCACTAGAAATGTTTTTCTTTTGCGTTTTAAGTACATTAATGAATAATGAAAACAAATAATTGCGTTTTTTTTTCATTTTTCTGAGGGATAAAATGATTTTTTATTTGTGGAAAAGGGGCAAAATGATTTAAGCACTACTAATATGACAAGGGAAATTGTTTTTTTAAGGGAAGTTTCGCACGACAGTTCACCTTTTCGAAGGCCGGAAAGACTTATAGAGACATTTCAAGCTCCTCTTGGCACCATCGTTTGATTCACACATCGCCAATAATCGAATCTAAGATGTGTGCCGTGTGGAATACGAACTTGAAATTCGTCCTCAACCACTAGGTCATCCCATGGTGATTCTGACGAGAGAAATTGAGTACTTAATATTCATGTCAAAATAAAAGTAATGTGTTTTTTATAAATCCTTTATCTTTCACCGATCAACCTCCATCAATTGTATATATTACAAATAAAACATGCATTGGTAATTCAATGATGAAAATAAATATTCCCACACGTTATTAATTACGTCACTATTTGATTAAAACACAATTGGAAAATCATTCACTATTTTAAGAATGCAATTCTGAAAACAAATAACAAATTCTAAATACTCTATTTGCACAGAGAAACCAACCTGTCTACCCCTGGCGCACGTTAGCACAACGCGCCGAGCCCCCAAAAGAACGGGCATGATGAGTAGTGAGCTCCAATCCAGCAAAGCCAACAAACCCTCCTCCCCTTCTTCCACCTCCCTCGATGCCCGCCACCGCAAAACCCTAACCCAGTTCCTCTCAATGGCGCGAAAATCCTCGCTCCTCAAGCAATCCCTCGTCACCATCGTCGCCGTCCTCGTCCTATACGCCTTCCTCAACACCTTCCTCACTCCCGCCGCCACTTCCAAGCTCGAGAACGCCTTCCCCTCCTTCTCCTCCGCCGCTTCCAATTCGATCTCCTCCGACTTGTTTGTTTCCCGGGAACATGAGCTTAATTTTCCCGGAAAGCCCGTGAAAGTGTACCTCTACGATCTCCCTAAGCGGTTCACTTACGGAGTCATCGAGCATCATTCGCTGGCCCGCGGCGGACGCCCCGACGACGACGTAACGAAGCTCAAGTACCCGGGTCACCAGCACATGGGCGAGTGGTACCTGTTCCAGGACCTGCTCAAACCCGAATCGGAACGGGTCGGTTCGCCCGGTGAGAGGGTATTGGATCCGGAAGAGGCAGACTTGTTCTACGTGCCCTTCTTCTCGTCATTGAGCCTGATTGTTAACCCGGCGCGACCAGCTTCCGGGTCAGAGAAGCCGTTGTACAGCGACGAGGAGAATCAGGTGGCCTTGATTGAGTGGCTGGAGTCGCAGGAGTACTGGAAGAGGAACAATGGCCGAGACCATGTGATCATGGCTTCGGACCCCAATGCTCTGTACAAAGTGATCGACAAAGTAAAAAATTGTGTGCTGCTTGTTTGCGATTTCGGGCGGTTGAAGGAGGACCAAGGATCGCTTGTGAAGGACGTGATCGTGCCTTACTCTCACCGCATCAACATTTACACCGGCGACATCAGCGTCGAGAATAGAAACACCCTGTTGTTCTTCATGGGAAACCGCTTTCGAAAAGACGTACATTTTCAATTTCTTACTAAATTTCCTAACTTGATCATTTTTGTTGGTTATTATGATAAACTATCTTGTTGGTATGGTTGAAATGCTGCATTTTTATTAAGCATTGTGTGATTGATGCTTGCCATCTAAGTCTATGAATTACGGATTTGAATATGAAATTATGAATCAAGAAACTTTATGGGGGTAAATGTTTGATATTAGGATCAGTTATCTGCCTGCCTGAGCTAATGTATGACTTTTGGGGCTTTTTTCGTGTTTGTGCAGGGCGGAAAGATACGTGATTTACTTTTCCAATTACTTGAAAATGAAGAGGATGTTATAGTAAAGCATGGAACCCAATCCAGAGAGAGTCGACGGGCTGCTACACATGGGATGCATACGTCGAAGTTCTGTTTGAATCCGGCTGGTGATACTCCATCAGCCTGTCGACTTTTTGATTCTATAGTTAGTTTGTGTGTGCCTGTGATAATCAGTGATAGCATTGAGCTTCCATTCGAAGATGTTATAGACTACAGAAAGATAGCAATATTTGTAGAATCCAGTGCAGCTTTAAAGCCAGGATTCTTAGTCTCAATGCTGAGAGGAATCCCCACCGAGAGAATTCTGGAGTACCAGACAGAGCTAAACGAGGTTAGTCCAAAATCTTTGTATTTTGGGATTTGATTTGCCTTTTCTTTCCGTTGTTTATTATTCTGCTATAATTCTTTCTTTTTGAACTTATATTATGTTTCAGCATTGTAAGGAAGCTAAGGTATATAAACACATGAGGATACATAGGGAAACTAATGCAAACTGATACAGGATTTGTATCGCATCTGTTAGACCATATATAAGAGTATGTCTGAGATGTAAACCTGTAATTAGGTACTCACTTTTTGAACTGGAATGGTTGCATCTATTTCTGTCTTTTGTTCACTTCGAAAAACAGAAGGGGGCAAAAAATAGTTGCGTTGTCGTGCCTAGGAAGGTCTTCTACAGGGTAAAATCATGACATCTTACATACTCTGAATCCTCTCTGTGGCCACTCTGAAATTCTCGGTTACTTTGTGGAAAAGTGGTGTTGATGCATAAGAGTTTTACATTGAAGTTTTTGTGCATGTTATGTGACCGCAATTTGGTATATGAAAATGGTACAAAATTACTGTCATCTATTAAGTAATTACAGTGCACAGGTAATGCCAGTGGAAATTACTATTCCGCACTAATCTGAATTTCGTGATTTAGGTGAAGCGTTATTTTCAATATGGAGAACCAAATGGAACAGTGAATGAAATCTGGCGCCAGATCGCCCAGAAGCTCCCCTTTATCAAATTGACAATCAACCGCGAAAGGCGACTTGTCAAGAGGGATTCAAATGTGCGAGACTGCTCTTGTCTCTGCTCAAACCAGACCGGGATTATAGCTAGCCTATGATGCCACTTTCGTCAATGAGAGACTATATTAACCTGAGAACTCTCTCTGTCAGTCATATGGATCTTCATATATAGATCAGAAAGCCTTGGATCGACCATTAGCCATTAAGGATTCGCTTATGCGTCTTCGGAAGAGTGATGAGCAGTCGCTACCTTGTTCTAAGCTGCAGCTTTACGCGGGGTATAGCAAGGCTGAATGACACGCAGTTCTTTCTTTCACAGATGGGGGTTTTCGATACCGGAACCTTATACAAGTTGTTGTACTTGCAGATACTGTTGTGGTCATGAAGAATCAGCAGCTGGAAATTATAAATTAAATTACTTGTATCTTGTAATTCATTTGTGCATTGGTAGATAGTAAAAATCATATTTGTTTCATCTTTTGTCTTGCCTTGCATTCGTAAACACGTCGCGATCTCAGCCATTTGTGGCAACATTCATATACTGAAACAAACGAGAACCATGTTTCCAATTCAGTCGCATTATCAAGACATAAATAAACAATACACGAACTGAGTTTGGTAAAAGGCCTCCGCTTATTATCTCTTCTGGTCGTTTCATCGATGTGTTCTAACATCCTGCGTAAGGAACTCCCCACACCACATTCATCATATCACATGAAGATTAAAATTTGTGGGTGTGCCACCAGCTTCAGATCCTCAACCAGGCGGCCATTTCAGCTGTCTTCCGCCAAGGACGTGCAGGTGGAGATGATAAACGGATTGACCTGGAGGGAGCGAGACCGCGTGAATGATTGAACGACAAACTAAGCATTGCACAACTATGAAAGGAAGGCACAGAGATTTGGGGATGGAAACTTACATGCTTCTGCACCATTGTTGATAACCACACGAAATCCGTCAAGAATACCTTCTCTCTCAGCCACAATTTTCGCAGCATGGAGAAGTCGGCCTAGTATTTCCGTGTGCCTTAGTTCAGCCTGCAATGACAGAATGCGCAAATCAAACAAATGCTTTTTCCACTCTCCAGACTATGAGCCATTTAAAAGTGCTATGCATATTTGACAAAAAAAAGAAAAGAAAAAAAAGTGCTATGCATAACATATGCTTTGAAAAATATAGTCTTAGTTAAGTAGTAAAAACAAAGATTGTTGATGGAAGAAAAGGCATGTACAATGAGAAAAAAAGGTCCAAAATTACCTTTCCCAGCCCGGTTAACCCATCCCTAAACTTTGGGATGACTAAAACGTGAACAGGAGCCTGCGGATTGATATCACGAAATGCAAGGACCATATCATCCTCGTATACAATGCTTGATGGGATTTCCTTTGCTATGATCTTGTCAAATCTGCAAACAAGGCGGAAAACTTTGATAAGATATCATTGTTTTAACCGTACTAAATTTCCATTCAGCTTTTACCCATTTCAAATTTTCAGTGCAAACTGCAAAGTAAACAACGTTGCAAATTCAACAGCAATGATTGTGATATGTTTTTTCTATGAAATTTTGAAAAAAAACAAGAGATAAAATCAACGAAGATGAAAAATAAGATCATTGCCACTTTCTCGCTTCGGAGAAAATTTCCTCAGTAGTTCCAACTTAGCACTGACTTCCCATGTTTTGACAGGTTAAAACTCAATAAGTTCAACTGGCAGTTCCAGACTCAAAAGGTATGCTATGAACATGAACGTGAGATCAAACCAGTTTTACTATGTGAAGGAATCGGATGATACATTGTTGGAGCTCCAGTGTCGGCATTCCCTGCAGCTACCTTTGCAGCAGCCTCCTCGTTGTTTGTAGCGCTAACACGGCACAGAGATCTAACAAACATACATGACAGATAGTTATATTCAAGTCACCAAGGGACAAGCACACCAATCATTGAAGTTGGTTTCAAATGACATATACATAACACCTTCAAATGAACAACATATTAATACAGTAAGATTATGGTTATTTGGTAACAAAATATTACTACTTGTTCAACAACCGATCACCGCGTAAGCCATTTGCAACTAAACAAGACTAGAGAGATAGCTTCTACACTCCAACCTAGTGTGACTTTTGCTATTGAGTAGCCAACAGATAGACAAGATAAGAATCTGTTTGATGTAGTTAACTTAGTCTAACAACGTGTACATTTAACAGAAATACATTCTAAAAAAAATTAACAAACGAAGAGCCACCACCCATGATCCATGATGACAAACGAAAAAGAACACAAAAGACAATCAGATTTGGCACGGCGTGAGCATTTTGAATCAGATTAAAGTACGAGACTTTCGGCCAACAAACATCTTGATAGGCCAAAAATATACCAATGTCAAACAACACCCCAACAGAAATTAACTCAACAAAAAGCCTTTGTGGCACCTCCTCAAACAAATGGAAAAGAAAATCCGAAAGGCCATCTTTTACCCATCCTTAATCTTTCAATTAAAAATTATTAGATACCCAGGTGAAGATTTCGCTGCATGCTGACAACATCGCAATGAAATTTGAGAAATTTTCAGTTTGGTGACAATTAGACCATTTTTTTCCAGTCAAAAACATTCAAGAGAGAGAGAGAACCTGCGAGAGTGGAGAGGAAGAAAGGAAGTTGTGAAATTGGGGTTGGAGGCTTTCACTGTCACAAAAGCTCTCGCAGTTGTTGCTGCACGATTCCTGTCCCAAAATTTCAAAACCACCATTCTAAAATATAAACATCCAAAAACCAACTTGGTGAGCGAAAATTACAGACATAAACAAGAACAGTAACAAATTAAAAAGTACCTAAACAGAGAGAAGGAGGTGACTGCAGCGGTAGCCATTGGACCCCTTTCACTGCCTTTCAAGAGACGGGTTTTTAAGCTCACTCCGCAAGGCAATACCCACAAAAGGAACTTCCAAGAATCCAAAGTAAATAATTAATTAAAATTAAACAAATAGGAAATTGGGCTGCATCTGGACCGTCCAAATAAACATGGGTCATTGCTCATCAGTCAAAGTCTTCAAAAAACCAATAAAATTCTAATCCAACGGCTCTGATGGAGTCAAGGGACTATTCTGTCACAACCCTTTTCTCATTTTTTGTGGAAGATATAAATACACAGAAAAAGATAGAGGCTTTATTTGCAAAAGGGTGCAGACATTACAGATAAATGGCTAACTTTGTTCTGCAAGTGCCAAACACCTTGAGAAGCTTCACTGTTTCTGCTTCTCTTTCATCTAATGGTACCAAAATTAAACCCTCTATAAGTATTATTAGAGTATAGATTTTATTACTAATTGGTTAATTAATCTGAGTCTTTCTCTTGTAAAAATGTAAACTTTGATGGGATTATTGTAGTAGGTTAGCTGTTTACAAGCATTCACTCTTGCACTCGAGGTTCCGACTTCGATTCTCCCTTCCCCGCAATTGTTTTGATAAAAAAAGAAAATACTTTGATGAGAATTAACATTTGATTTTTCAGGGTCTACTCCTCTGAGGTCTGGGGGCAGCAGTGGAGGTGGTGGTGGGCCAGTGATACTGGAGCTTCCTCTGGATAAGATAAGGAGGCCATTGATGAGAACCAGAAGTAACGATCCAAACAAGGTTCAAGAGCTCATGGATAGCATCCAAGAAATTGGCCTTCAAGTACCTGTAAGAACTGCTAAATGCCCCAAACTTTTAACTTATGGGTTTTGTATTTTCTGTTTGGTTTCCTAGAAAGTGAAGAGAAAATAATTTGCTTTGCATATGATTTCTTTTGAAGTTTTCACTTTTGAGTACCATGCTTACCCTGCCTTTCTCAAATTTTAAATATCAGGCTGTGTTCTGTTAATTGTGTTATGCAATGCAATGCTTGTTCTTAGACATAGAAAATGGACTTGTTTAGATGATATCAGTATTGTTATGTGCACTTACGATTATTATTAACTTTCTGCTCGATCAAGTATGGATTTTATAGTTAACAACGAATGAAATTGAGGATAACGTGACGCTGAATAATGGAAGTTTTCAGTTTATCGAAAGAGTAAATCTTCGTGACTAATTTGTTTCTTGCTATCAACTCTGAAGCTGGTGTTGGAACCAAACCATACTAAAACATTAGGGGGTATGAAGGTTGTTGTCTTAACTTGAAAGATTCTGGTCAAGGTTGGTAGAATATTGTTGCTATGATTTATGAGTCTTAGATTGCCTTTCTTCCTTTCCAGTTTCTCTTAGGAACTACATTTATTTCTGCTATGTTTTTTTGACAAGAAACTCAGGAATCACAGTATTTCGTAGGAGAAAACCAAATAGAACATATAATTTGGACACTAATTTTCCAGGTTTTTTCGTTGGAAATATAGTAGGCGTTCTCAATTAGGCTTCCTATAAAGAATACAGTATCTGAATATGTAATGATAAGTTAACATGTGGAATAAGGTCATGGGTAGCTTAAGCTTTT
Organism: Heteromeles arbutifolia; assembly: GCA_024362995.1. NCBI lineage: Eukaryota > Viridiplantae > Streptophyta > Magnoliopsida > Rosales > Rosaceae > Heteromeles > Heteromeles arbutifolia. The sequence continues at coordinate 8,012,347 of JANCRC010000002.1, read as the reverse complement.
CTATGTCGTTATTACATCTTGATGCTTCGATCATCTCTCGCTAGATGACTTTTGAGCATTAAAGATTCGGCTTGATGTTTTTGCGTTGATGTGTAAATGTGTATACTTTTTTACGCAGAGTGAAAGTATGGATTTCATGCTTGCAATGTCAAAACATGTCAAACTTTAAAGTTTATTGCAAAATCTGCGTTCAATTCCTGGATCGTATGCTTTCTGTCTGACTTGACTTGCTAATGCAGATTGATGTGCTTGAGGTTGATGGAGTTTATTATGGTACGTGCTTCTCACTATTCTCTAAGCTATGAAGGGTTATTATTCTTTGTGTTTCTTCCTTAAAAATCACTGGACTCCGTTCAGGACCCAATTTGTTTGTACCAGAATATTATAGCCGCACGCACATGTTTTTCAGGATCAAAGCTCACGATTTGGTCATGTTTTGGTAGGTTTCTCTGGTTGTCATCGCTACGAGGCTCACCAGCGCCTTGGGCTCCCCACAATACGTTGCAAAATTAGACGTGGAACAAAAGAAACTCTCAGGTAATGTTGTTGCCCCGTCTTATCAGTGCTTAATTATTTAGTTTTAGGTGTTCTTTCCAATTCACATATAATTTCTCTTCATCTTGCAGGCATCACCTCCGCTGACTCTCCGTGGGTAGTCTTTCGGAGTGAATTTGCAGTGTTTACCCAGTTAATCAGCTATGGCATCGAGTATCATGTGCCTCCACTTGTTTATACAAATTCTTGTCAATAACATGTAATGTTTACAAGGTTTACTCTGTGTGGAAGCTGCTGTTATCCATAATGTCAATGCAAATCTTTGTTGCTTGGTTTTGTTTTTCTTCAACTAAACAGAAATAGAAATCATAGTAAATAACGACGAATGTTTACTCCGGTCGCCTGGACTTCGGGATGTCTACTCCGTGTGCTCGCCGTAATCGTGTCTCCACTTTATGTTTCAGAGAGAGTAGTGTACAGGAGAGTAGTGTACAGGGTTTTGGAGGAGAGCTGAGTTCCAAGGAGTTGAAAGAGATGTTTCCAACATTTTTTGGTTTTTTCTGGTCTAGTTGCATAAGAAAAGTGAATTTTACACACCTTTTTTTCACCCCAAATTCTTGTTTCGTTGTGCGAAAATCATTTCCCTTGAATAAAGAAGCCCCAGCGCCGAGTCTTGACTCACATAGGATTAAATTTTATTTCTGTCTTAATATTATTGGGAATTTTTATACAGAAACAAAATATATAAAGATATACAATTTGTCAAAATTTGCATGAACAAGCCCATCTCTCTCTATCTTAGGCATTGACAGAATTACATAGTATAAATTACCATCACTTTTACCCTTTAACTCGCTTTCTCTTCGGCTTTTTACTTGTAGGATATTGGACCGGATCTTGAGACAGCGAACCTTGGTAGCGGACTGGGGCCGGTACTCCCTGAAGTTGAGCCTTCCACAAACTTGATTTTACTACGGCTTGAGCTGTAATCTAAAGGCCCAGAACGACGAACATTCCGCAGCCTGCTTTCTGTGCTGCGTAGGCTTCCGCTGTCAGTATCATACTCCTGGCCATGGGATGACGATCCTTTGAAATAACTTGAATCATACTGAGTGGAGTCGCCATGAGGATGTCGCAGTCCAGGAGATGAATGTGAGAGCGATGCAGCAGGTGAATGGCGGGGTGAACCACTTAGTAATGCAAGCGGCATAGATGGAGAGTTTTCGTAATACTGGCTGTATATTGGGCGAAGAATGGCGTATGGAACATGGGGTTCCAGAGAGCTTCTTGGAAGATAAGGCGAGATCTCACAAAGTTGGTCTAGGAAGATTAGCTGTGCTACAAGATGAGATCTGTGAAGAACATTTGAAATCATTAGCAGCTTGCACGGGTTAATTAGGAGAATCATAGAGAATGTACATGACTCATGAGCAAGCAAGTGAAATTTTCTCATGACAATTTTTACGTGCATTCAAATCACGAACAAGTGAGAAGAGAAAAATGAACTTACGGGTTAGTTTCATTCCATGAATCCAGCATAATGCCTGCAGAGAATTTGACGAAGAGCTGCATTGTGGATTTTATGCTTGCCTCAGCTGATGAACGACTTTGCATTTCAGTGTCCCCTGTTTCGACAGCATGTCCATTTGAGAGAGATTGTCTTTGTTGATGCTCACGCTCCAGTCTAACAAACTCACTTCCTGCAATTACAGCAGTAATGCACCTGCCAACAAAATTTGTCCATGATAGGCATTAATACATTTTGCAAAAAGATCGATTATTTCTTAAATTAATGATCGCAGAAGAACCAAGAAACTACATAAACAGATATTTTCCAATTGAACTTTACTAGTGGATTAGGTATGGGTTTGGATAATTTTCCTTTACGAAATTTAAGGACATAAGAATCCCATCTTGTATTCAGAAGTATCTAGCGTAAAATATAATTCTACTTAATGGTAAAAGTAAATGCAAGAGCACCTTGCCAAGCAGTGGATATTGTTGTTGAATCCCCCTGTGTCCACGTTGAAGGCAGTCGTATTCCAAATATTAGAAGTCATGAAGGTGGCAAATAAATAAGGCAAGAAGCTCCATGAACCATTGTTTGCACATCCAACCTCTTCTAAGATAAATCTCACCCACTGAGAATCATGATCGTAGACTACACCAAAATTGTTTGCCACACCCCTCAATCTCCTGATTTCTATCTTTTCAGGTATTTCTTCAGGTATATGCTTAGCTATCCCAGTCAACAACGAATGTATCAAGGGTGCACCTTCTAAGAGCACAGCTCCAGAAGCTTCAGCTAGAAGTCTGTCAAAAGCCAAGGCCAGCCCAGCTTGAACGCAAAACCCAATCACGGTGTCTACATCGAGTATCTGCTTTATAGATGCGTCTCTTTCTATTCGGTCACCAGAATGCAGGCTGCCAGCAACTGCCTCTAGCACTTCACGGTTCGATCTCAATGATGTGTCAATACAATTCAAAAGGGCAGCAGTGTGTTCTTTCAGCATTCTGTCTAACCTGTCAACTCCATAGCCACCAAAAATCCGAACAAAGGCCTTCAATTCTTTGATATCAGTGACTGAATCAGCAAAATATCCACCAACAGGCCTCGTGCTCTTGAAGCATTTGTGAATTGGAGCAAAAAGGATTCCAGCGCCAGATACATCCTTGATTATATTTTCAATGTACCAGTTGCAAACAGCCTCAGTGGCTGATCCTGTGTGTTGCTCTGCTGGCTTCTCAAACAAATGTAAAGAAGAAACTGGTCCTGAGAAGGCCTCTGAGAGCAGAACTTCTCGAATACCTTGAGTTAGGTCCATGCTAATATGCTGCTCTGCCAGATGGATTATGCTTATGTGTCTCCGAATAAGTGACTCAAGAACAGAAGGCCGTTGGAGATCAGTATCAGTTTTCAGTGCCGAAAGCAATCTCCTCCTAAGGTTCCCAAGGATGCATTCTCTCATGTACTGTGAATAGAATAAGTGGTACACTTCAGTGGAATGCAAGAATCACGTAATCTTGTGATTGAAGAAAAAAGAGTATGCCTTACCTCCCTTAAGACAAAAACATGGTTTAGCATACATATCGGCTCCATATCGTTCAAAACCGAGCATAAATTGGTCAGTCTCTGCACTGCAGCTTCTAACCTGCCATTACCAAGAGAAAGAAAACGCACTGTTAGCTGTGTCAAAATATTGGTGACTCTCAAAAAGGGAAAAACATTTATGCATAAAACTATGATGATTACGGACTTACATTTTGATAGAAGTATTATTTTCAGGATGACTCTCCTGACCAGGAAAAGGGAAACCAGATGCTCCCTTCGGAGATTTAGCTGAAAGATTTGATACTCTGGATGCATAATTCATATAATACGCTGCCTGCTCCGGAAGAAGCTGAAAATTTTCACAAAATTAGTTTTGTAAAACATAACCAATTCAACTGTTTCTTATTTCCTGGTATTTCAACATTAGATCAGATAAAATTGATTACCTGGATCTCAAGGGCACCGAATCCTCCTTCAGAATCAAGTATGTTGATTAATCCCTCGAGTCCTCCCATTATTGATTCAATGAGAGATTCAACATAAAGGACAGCATCCCTGCCAATTTTAGTTACCTGCTTGCAGTAAAGAGATCATTTCTAGTTACATGCATCCATGTACATGCTGAAGCAACTTAAGCTATACTATCATAACATCATAACATGCTTGATTTTGTCTCAACAAATGAAGACTCAGTAATGAATTTTTTTATGATAGCATGTTGTGACCGTGGATATTTCTAGAAAATTTTAAGGGGAGGTGGAGGAAATTTAATTTTTGAATCACCTCTTCTGGAACAATGGGGGAAGCACATTCTGGGAAACTACTTGCAATGCCAAGCCATGCACAGCAATGCTGTGGGCGCCCTTCTGGGCCAAACATAGTGTTCCTGAAGACCTATTCAACAATTTTAATTGCATCAAGTAATTCTCTACGCTAAAGAGTAAAGAGGAGCTTGGCAAACCAATTACAGGTCAAGAGAGCAAGACTTACTGCTGTAAGGTGCTGATGGTAAAAATACAACTTCTTAAGACTCGCATGCTTTGATAATTGAGATTCGAGTTCGTCAACACATCTGATTTGAGAAAATACAAACATGTTATTATTGTCACTTTGACACATTCAAATGCACGTGCACCCATGTGTGAATCTATCAAGAAATGTTAGAAGTTGAAAGCAATTATTTACTTCAGGAACTGCTCAACAGATATTTCCAGTGTTAACTATCAACTGAGAAACTTTTAAATCTTATTTAACTTCTTGAGCAATAGCAAATTCACATTTCAGGTAAAACATTGTGCTACCCTGGCTCCTATATGTAACAGAATAAAAGTTATAAACATCTTCACGCGTTTTCTTTAACTATCCAAGAAGACTCATACGTCGTAAGACTAACACTAAAGAACAAACGGGAATCACTTAGAAATAGCTACTAGTAATCACCAATAAGGTTTTAATTATCATTTTCGCCAACTGTTCCATACATTAGTAACTCGTAAGAATGTTTAGCTGCGTCGATGTAATTAACTAATTGCAATGATGGACTACAAATTCACATAATGGCCAAAACCAAGTCAGAAGGAGCACCTGGACCAATTGTATGCAGCATTTCCTTCCGATAATAAGCCTTCTTTCCCAGTAGAAACTGTAGCTTTCTCCAAATGTCTTATGTTTATAGATGATCGGGAAGATGTGACTATCATCAATATTGATAACCAATCCTTTCGGAATTCCTGCTTAGGAATCACAAGATTAGCGCTCATTCAAAATGTATAAGAAAATAAAAAACCTAAATAATTTAAGAACTAAGATACTAGAGTGAAGAGGACAATATTCAGAACGAAAATTTAAATACAGCGATACCATGAGGGATGAGTTAGAATATGCTAAGAAATAAAAGTAAAAACGACTAAAAGTGAATAGACTTTTATAGTCCTTACAGTCCTTTAATTCATACCAACCAACAAGTAGTCTACACCTATTTCAGCACTTAGATGTGTATTAAAGTGATGAAATAATAAATGGGAAACTTTATCTCCAAGTGAGGTGCTAAATAAGCATAAGCAAGGATATCTCAGAATCTACAAGAAATACCTATTCGGCATGCAAAAACCACGAGAGATTAATTCTAAAGATAATTGAGCATAGTATGCAGATTTCTTACAGTTAGATCACATGTAATGGCAGATACATTTTCACCCTGTGGTTTTGGTATGTTTTCAAGGTGCTGAACAATCTGCTGAAAAAGACCTTTCAAGCTTGAATCTAAGTCAAGAGCCACCATCCCAGGGGTATTCAACAAAGACCGGATTCTAACAGCACAAGAAGAAAGGTATGATAATGCATAACCTCGAATTGCTGCACAAGAAGAAATACCTTAATACAGTAATAAAAGTATATATAGAAATTATCATATTTCCTCCATTGAGAACAAATTATTAAATATACACATGAAGAATTCTTAATATAGAAATTATCACATTTACTCTATTCAGAAAAATGGCATGGCAGACAAAGTTCAAACTAACCTGCAACGTACTTGCGTACCAAACAGCATAGATGGTCCATTCCATCTAATAAGAACCCAATAGTTGGATCACTGGGGTCCTGCAAACGGAATCGCAATAGTTAAAGTCAAGCACATCATTATCAGGTTAAAATATAAAAGACTGATCATGATGGATCACAATAGATACGGGAAAATATGGCTTACTATGTCAACAGGTACCATTCGAGTGGTTTTTGATTTTGAAGACGCAATCCCAATATGTTGGAAATACCAGATGACCTCACATTGAGCAAAGGCCAAGGCAGAGAATACCATCTGTAGAATACATCAAATCATTATAAACAAGTACTACGGTGTATCATTGTGCAAAATTTTTAGCTTAAATTTTAAGCAGTTTAGCATACCGTTTCAAAAAGCACATTAATAGAATCCTGCAATGAAAACGTACTTGTATGTTTGGAGCCAACAAGTTAGGCTGATCAGTGAAGAAAAGTGCCATTCTTCCAATCTCTTGCTTTAGCAATATTCTCCTCTCATGATGAATGGCATCACACGAGAGTAATGCTTGCTCATGCACTTCACTGCATGAAGTAACCATTTTAATATATTCAATGTACATGGTACCACAAACATCGTCAATCATCAAGAAAGTTCCTTTGATGGGAACTAAGAGCTACTTACGCATATTTGAAACATGAATACGGCTATCACAACATGGGATCCATCCAAATGAGAATTTGTATAGGACAATTACAAGAGTGCTTTCATAGTTACAACAGGTTATTATGATGCATGGATTGACATAGGAAACCATACGGATACACGAACATTATATAGAAAACCATTGATTGATATATGGTCCATCCAAATGTACCTTATCATTTTCTCAACTTGCTTAGCTACACTATACTCCAGATCTGCTTCTTTTTGCTTCGTACGACCAGACTTTGCCATCTTCTTTGATTCTAAAATCAGTGGCAGGACATATAGCTGATAATCCTCATGCAAAAGTATATACTGCATGTTCAAGTTACAACAATTAACTACTGAAAATGGTGAAAGTATTTCAATGACAGAAAACTGACAGCAAAAATCACCTCATCCCTGAACAAAGTAAGAATCAGATTTTCTTTCAATACAACCTGAAATCCACAAAAGTGAAACGAAAATAAGGAATAAGATACGTTATGCATGATAATATAACAACAAGCACTTACTGTCTAAAGAAAATTCCTAAAACAAATGCCCAAATATGCATATCTTCTCTTCCACTTAAGATATGCTCAATTCTATTGAATATAAAATTGGCAAGAAAAATTAGAAATGAAACAGTGTAAGGTTTACCAAAGCAATGTCAATGCTAGTAACTCGAAGAAGCTCATCAGGACAAACAAGATACCCAAATAATACCCATTCACGATAAGAGGTGACATTTGCTAGATCCTGAGCTCTCTGCAAATGGAACATAACATTAACCATATAATGCAGTTTGTAATACCAATACTTTAAGAAAACATTCAGATTGTCATTAAACGTCTTACCATTGGGTGAGCAGAATTTGTAAGTATGTCTGGATATCGAGGATGATATGGACTTAAAAAACCTTCATTTCTGAGCTTTCTTGTATCTGTTGACAGAAAAATAATAGGTCCCACAGCCTCTAGCACCTGAAAAGAAAAGTGAAATTTAAGGGCAATAAAATCGTCTATGCTAGACTTATTAATTACACCTTTTTGTTATAAAATATGACGTTTGGGAAGGGGGGAAACGTGGGACCTCCTCTTTCTTCCCCGGCCACAAAAACATAATTATCAAAACCAGTGATAAATTAAAGCAGAAACTAACCTCTCCAATACGTGGGCTCACAAAATTTAGGTCTTCTTTTAATCCTTTCAGCGGTGGATCATAACTGTCTATAAACTGAACCAACCTATTATCATCAGAAAAAAAAACATGAGGCCTGAAGTTTTAAGCATGAACAATAAGAATAGAGATTTCCCATTAAGATAAATATCATATTGGGGGTAGAGCTGCAATCAAGCTGAGTCGACAATGAGCTCAATAGAGCCCAAGCTTGCCATGAGCCTTCATGTTGAGCCTCAGATCAACTGAATCATGAACAGGTGGCAAATCACTTTGTTCATTTACAAGCCTAATTGGGGGGGGGGCAAATAAAAGATGTGCTACAGCTACAAGTGAAGCACAAGTTCTAAGAATAAAAAAGAACGAGTTTTGTTCTCTGGTTATGTAATGATACATGGTATACCAGATCTACCTATTCATGCCTAAATATAACAATGTAATACTCTGAAGTTCCATATACTCGGTTATGCAGAAGACCCCATAACCACTAACCACGTGTTCATGGAGTCATTTCAAGAATTCCTTTTAAACATTTTCTGATACTCTAACAGAGGAAGTAGAATAATCATTACACAAAATGAATGATAACGATATGCAACAAAAACAAGTAACTTGTAACTAAAAATAGTTCCCACCGATGATAAAAATCACAATCTCGGTCTCTTGACATGGAATGCAAAAGGTTATACATTTGTAGCATCATTTTCCTTGGCATCTGTTATAAGCATAGTGTTAGCAAAACTGCAAATATATGTATGTATACACGTATTTATAACTATACACATGTCCAGTTAAGGTAAACCAATTAAGACTCAAAAAATGGACAGTAAACAATACTGAGAAAAAAAAAGGAAGAAGAATGGAAATTAGCTAACCTTCTCTGAGAAAAGGTTCACGCGGACAAAGGAACAAAAGAGATCCATAAATGCATGTAGTATAAGTGAGTTCTGATGGGGCTGCAAAATACTGCGCAAAGTTATTAGAGATGCCATGTAAAATCCTTTTCATCCAAGGAATAATGCAAGCATTGAGTTTATTTTGTCAGACTCCCTTGTAAAATGTGAGATGTGACCTTAATTTACTTGTTCACTTGTTAATAAACTCAAATGCACATAGTGGGTAGTTTTTGTCAATTCATATCCTTGCTGCATGTCATCAAATCAGTTACATGAAACATTGCGTTTGTTAGCCCAAAAAGGTGTAAGATAGACATTGAGGAGCAGAACTTAAATATTTCTGACTACAAACCTATATTTACATACGGCTACTTCTAACAAGCACTATGCATCTGTTTCCACAAGAACCGTGACACTTACTAATTAGACTACCCTGCTGTACACTACACACTCCCATTTGCTTACATAACAAGAAACAAGGTTTGTTCAACTTTTTCAATCTTCAACGTGTATCAGTGAGGGAATGAGACAGAGATATCAGAAAACCATAACTATTTAGCATCAATCCTATCCTTCTGGAGATCAATTTGTTTGGCACGGTGTATAGAGTTAAAACTTGAAAGGGAAAACAATGTCAATATCATTGTTCCACCCACAGCCTATAATTCATAGAGGTAAAATAAGTGATAATGAGACTCACCAACAAGGTAATAACTGTGCTGCTCAGATCCAATAAGAGTCGTAGAGCTTGTTCTCGGAATGCCATCAAATCAACAAGCAGCTGATTCATGCAAAAGAAAAGCTATTATTTTATTGCATCTAACATGTGGTCAAAGTAAATCTATAATAGGAAGCGAGCCAGCGATTTGCAGACCATCTCTCAAATCAAAGGCACCACCACCCAACAAGAATAAATGATTTCAACTGTTTGTGCAATAGCTCCTGCACTAACCATTCATGAAACTGTTGTTGATAAACTTGCAACAAATTAAGAATTAGGTTTTAGCCTTTCAGGCATCAATAATTGTTGATACCTAACTCCTTTATAAAAAAAAAATAGATGAAACAAGTACAATTAGAGAATGGTAACACCTACCATCAACTTAGTCTATCACCAAAAACATAAGCACTGGAAACTAATAGTTCTGCAAAAGCTTTTTATAGAATATGGAGGTAATGGAGGAATTAAAGCAAATAAAAATACTAAATTCATACCTGGATCCATGGTTCCAAGCTTTGTAAATGAAGTTCTGCATTGTCTTGCAAGGCATCCCAAGAAACCTTATCAACCTGCATCAATATTTTTCTATATTAACAATATTCGATTAGCGAAGTAACACTAACTAACAAAAGAATATCTAATATTTAAATGAAAACAAATCCATTCTTACGCGTTCAAGCTGTAGTTTGTTATAATGTTCAGGGAACTTCTTTGAGAGTAACAAGCAAATTCTTGGATGGTTGGGGAACACACTGGCTTTCCAAAATGCTTCTGAAAATACATGGCCAACTGGATCCGGGTAATCCAAAATTTGGTTCAGCCTATACATTTTAGCCATAAGACCTTCTGCCACTTCAGTTACTTGAACTACCCACTGCATGTTCAAGCCTTTGTGGGACCCGCCTGAACTATGGACCTGTCCATCAGGACCTGAATTCCTGGAGCTCCTCGAATTCATTGGAGAAGTTGTCTCTGGACTCAAATATTCAGTCCATCTTGATGGACCCTCCCATTCTCGGGATCGCACAGAAGTTGGGGACAGTGATGAATCTTGGCTAGAGAAATGTTGCCTTGATTTTGCCATTGGTGAGTAATCAGAACAAAACTGCATTTCAAGTTTTGGTTTAAATTAGTCAGGAAAAACTACAAATAATTAGTTCACAGAACACATTTAAGATATCAAATTTAATTTTTTTGATATGTATTTGATATTAGTATATGAAATCATTTCAAGTTCGCTTTTTTCCTTCCAATTGTAATCTTGAAATATGGGGATAGAAAGAGTAACCAAATAATTTAACTAAACAATGTTAACTAAATCCCTAACTTTGGAATCAATCTCTCCAAATGGACCCTGAAACTAGTATCTTGTTTCTTAGAATTTCTCCTGCTCTACATATTGTTTCATGAATTGACAAAAATAAACAAGCAAATGTCAAATAAATTAACAAAATCTGAAAAAGAAACTTAACATTCATTTTCTTCGTAAGTTCTGGGCAACAAAATGAGGGGAAGAATCTTCCTTTCATTTCAAACAATACGGCTTTCCAGCTCCTTACGACTCAAGCATTAAATTTTTGTTCACCACAAAGCTTTATTGCTTGTTCTTGCATAATGGTTCCATTCCATATTTCATTTTGCAACAAATAAAAGCCCCGATTGAAGGATTAACAGACTTTAACAAAATAAGAAAACCTCTAGTACTAGACTATTTCCTTTTCGATACACCAGCAGCTAAAAGCCTAAAACCCTCCAATTAATTGAGTTTAAACTAGCAAATTAGTAAAGCGATAACAATTTCCCGAAATGTAGAACATTTCACAGTTTGAACTGAACCAAATTGCTAACATTTGAACCAAAAAGGAAAAATATTTAGCCATTGTAACCAAACAGACACTATATCAAGCACATGAATCACAAAACTGCAGATGAAAAATTCCCCATTTGGCTGCTCGGAAAATGAGAGGAGATCGCACACTCAACTCAAGGGCATTGTCAATGCACTTGTAGTTTGCAGACTGTGTTCCCCTTTTTTCTTTCCAGCATTTTCTCGGCAGCCAAACAGAGCAAATACAGAGAGAGAGTAGCATACTAGCATACAATATAAAGCTGCGAACTTGAAAGGCGGAGCAGGTGGAGGAAGACGAAGATTATCGGGAGCTCAGATCTGACAGTCTCTCTGCTGCGAATCGCGATTTGAGAAGCAGCTCTCCTCCACTACGAGACTGAATGCACTTTTGAGAGAGAAGAGTGGTTGGTCTAATGGGGAGGGAGAGCTGGGAATTTGGTTTAATATATTTATTTATAAAAAAAAAATGATTAATTTTTTAATTAGCAAGTAATTATTTATTTAAGACAGGCGTCGTAGGTTTCTTTTCTTTTCTCTTCTCCTTTTTTTTTGTTGTCAAAAATAGAATTTCTTTAGCTAGAATAATAAAAAAGAAATCAGGATCTATACAATCTTATTTATGCGTATTCTCTACGGATTGAACGAAAGTTGTCACAACATTCGCCGCTCGGTTATTTTCTCTACTGAGAAAACACAACTCCACAAATACTCTACAATCCGAAGGTACCAAATATCATACAAAAGACAAATTATTGAAGGGATAAAATTAGGGGTAAAAGAAAAATCGGGATTATTGTTTTTCGCTTCTCTTTTTACAATTTTTTTTACTTTGTTCTTGACAATGACCTTTTATAAGTCGTGACATTTTTTGTATAAGGTTTGAAACTCAAGTGATTAAGGATGTTTTTCTCTTGCATTACTTCGCACCAATCTTCAATTTCCTAATGATGCTCTTACAATTAAAAAATCATGTCTTTTCTTTCCTTGGATTAGATATTAATTAATGCACAATGGCATCACAAATTTTGGAGTGCGTGGTTATGTTGATATACATTCATAATCAACACTCCGTTATGTTGATTTGAATTGTCTTCGATAATCTTATTCGAAGGATACATCTCCCTATTCAAATAGATGAAGTCATATAATAATATGTGTTTCTTTTACAAGAAAATAAGAACTAAAAAACAAACTCACGACGGCAACTTAACTACAATTTACAAATATGAATATTGAATAGATGACGCGGAATAAATTGCATCCAAACATTCTCACACAATTGAAAAATAACTTGTTACAAAATTATTCCGAAGTTCTTTTTAAATTATAATAGGCAAAAATATGACGATATTAAAATTTTGCTACATATTAAAATTTTACATTATATATATATATATATATATGTGTATATATATTAAGATGATAAATATGATTATACCTATTGATCTTAATTAGTGGCACACATGATGCTGCTACGTATTAAATTTTGTTAGATATTTATATGGATAGTTTGGCTCACAAGATGTATGTTTGTGGACTTGTTCATCTTTCTAGCTGTGTGTTAGTGCCTTGTGCGTATATTAGAAGGATGCACTCCTTGTTTTATGAGGTGGAAGACATGCTTGCCTTGGACGTTAAGCAACCATCATTGTTTTCTAATTATCATTTTTTTTCTTCAAAATTAGTGGGATTTGTGAGAGATTATTGTTGGACGCAAAAGCTGAAAAAATAATGTTATTCAGACCATGTTTTTGTACCACATTTTCATACTACCTTAGGTGTCATTTGATGTGAACAACCACATTATTTGAATTAATCGGATTTTTAAATTTAGTTAATTATTTAATAAACTAATAATTAAGAAAAACTAGTTAATTAAATGATGATTGTGGCATACGAGAAGTCTTTCTCCTTCCCTTTCTTGGGTTTTGCAAATTTTTCAAATGATTTAGTTGTCCACATCAGATGCCACATAAGGTAGTATGAAAATAAAAACATGGTATGAATAGCATTACTCTAATAATACAAAGATTTTTTCCAATAATCATGATTATCTTTATGGCCGTCAATATTATGATGGTAATTAAGTTGCCTAATTGGGATTAGTTCGCAGGTAAGCTGACTATATAGTACTATACCATATGCTTGGGCAATGCTGACGTCACAAATGGAGCGGTTTGACTTGGAGATCAACTTATTGGCATGATAAAATGGGTCGGGTTGGGCCGATTTTGAAGTTTATTGATTGGGTGGGACTCAAAATTGATAAAGCTAAATGTAGCTTTTTATGGGTCCGAATTATATTTGGACCTTGAATGAGCATGGGTCCGAGCCAATTTGGGTTCCAAAAATGCTACGGCAATCGTCAGGAGGGAGGGTGGGTTGAAACTTGGAGAGATTTATTAGTATATGTCTGGAACACAGTACGGTACATTACGTATGACGTGTTACTACAAGTGTTTTAATAATTACGTTAAAAAATTAACAACTTGAAGAAAAAAAAGCTTTTCTCCACTTATATAATGATACGTAATGTACCCATCCTTATCTCGGACAAAATGAAAAATTTATCGAATTGAAGGAGTGCTAACTTTCCCTTTTAGATGAGGGATGGAGATTACCTGTCAATTTTGCTTATAACCATTAGACGCAAAGATAAGAAATTAATCTCAAAGAAACAGTTTTTGACAAGAGCTACAAAGCTTTCACTTCAGTGGACATTACTATTTTTTTGAGAGACTACCAGCCAAAATTAATCTCATTACACAAGGTTTTGTAATGAGAACAACCTGTATAACACGGGTTTACCGCTATGGTGACGTTCAATGTCAATAACACATAACATGTGAAAAAAAGCTAATACATATCCTTACATAATTAGCATGAATGATGATGAAATCGTTCCAGGCAAATCTTCTCTTTTTGTAATGAGGTCACACAGGCATGAAATATTATTCATTGTCCATGACATTTGCATCGGGGAAATTTCCAAGAAGCTCCGAGCAAAAGCCAATGACTCAACTTTTATTTGCGTTGATTTTTCAGTCGGTTTTAGGTGTTTTCTTTGTTTCTATTTATCGTGTTCTGAGTTGGTTGCATATTCTTCTATAGTAAACGACAACAAGAATTGTTTAACAAAATTGATAATTCGTTGTGACACTTTATTTAAAAAAAATCAAAGTTCACATCTCATAGACTAGTAGTGGTACGAATTTGGATCCTCTGAGCAAAGGATCTGAATCCTGCTGACTAAGCAACATAAAAATCCAACGGTTACAAACAGGGAGGCCTTTAAAAGCTATAATAACTGTAGCCGTTAAATTTTGATCAAATGGTCCGTGTTGCTTGGTCAACAGGATTCGGACCTCTGCTAAGGAGACAATCTGCCTTCCTTTTCCAAATAGTATTAGGTAGAACGTAATCATTGACGAAGACTTCGAACTTCCCATTGACTAAGGCGACTTATTGACTTATGTTCTTCTTTAACTCAGTTGATGAGCAAGAATCAATCACTCAGGTATTATCTCCTCCTCTCCTCTCTTGATCATTTCTATAATTCAGGTTTCCGGAATCGTAATTTTTTTTATATTCGAAATCATGAGGTTTAATTGAATAATTCAGGTTTATTTTGGGGTTTAATTTCCACATTTTTGCAGATTTTGTTAACATGGATCATATGATAAAGGTAACTCCAGCTTGTCCTTCCAATATGGTTGCTTATCTGATCCTTGTTTGGTCCAAGGCCATGGAGTACTGCTTACTGCCCATGATACGATTTCTCGTGTCGGTCCTCGACGGATTCTTCATACGTTTCTTATCAAAACACGTGACGCTGCAGATCGAAGAGTACCACGGCACGAGCACGCGTAACAAAGTCTACGATGCGTTAGATCTTTACTTGAAAGACAAGATCAGCCCTTCAGCTCCGCTTCTCAAAGTTTCGCAAGCTCGTAAAGAGACTAATTTCACCGTCCAATTTTCAAACAACCAAGAGTTTGATGACTCGTACGAAGGGATCCAGCTGAAATGGAAGTTCGTTTCGTTTTCCAAGAATTTCAAGTACAATCCAACTTCTCCTTCATCAAACAACAATGTTCCAGAGAAAAAACAATATTTTGAACTTGTGTTTGACTTGCGACACAAGGAAAAGGTCATGAATTCTTACTTGCCTTATGTTATGGAGAGATTTAAGGCTATGAAAGATGAAGGCAAAGTTGTGAAGCTGCATACACTTGTGAGGTTAGATGCTTTTAAGATCAGATGGGAGGCAATCAATCTCGAACACCCGGCAACGTTTGAGACAGTGGCCATGGACCCGGAGCTGAAGACTGCGGTTTTGGAGGACTTGGACAGATTTGTGAAGAGGAAGGAGTTCTACCAAAGAGTGGGAAGAGCTTGGAAAAGAGGGTATCTTCTACATGGTCCTCCAGGAACTGGAAAGTCGTCCCTAATAGCTGCCATGGCTAATTACCTCAAGTTTGATGTCTATGATTTGCAACTTACACATTTGAAAACGGATATGGAATTGAGAAAGGTGTTGCTGGCAACAACAAATAAGTCAATCCTTGTGATTGAGGACATCGACTGTAGTCAGCCGGCGGTTCAAGATCGGAAACAAAATAATTATGGCATAAAAAAGCCCGAGTTTGAAGGCAATCAGGTTAGTAAAATAAGATATTGCAAGTGATAATTTAGTATTTGAGGTCATAAAATAAGATATTGCTCCGTGGTTGTGGTTTATCGTGTTAGCTTATATAAATTGTTGGTCAATTATCCGATTGATTAAATTTTTAAAGCTTAATAGTCGTCTAACACGGTTTTAAAACTTTTAGAGCGTAATATTTTACAAATTTTATCTTCATCAAAAGAATGCAAGTGATTTAGCATTTGAGGTCATAAAATTAGAGATATTGTTCCGATGTTGTGGTTTATTGTTTTAGCTTGATATAAATTATGATCAATTATCCGATTGCTTAAAGTTTTAAAGCTTAGTGTATAAAATCTGTTCCAAGTGGGAGGGCTGCTCTTATTCCATATGTATCAAACCTACCCATAGTATATAACAAGTTCACCAAAACTCAGTACAATGTTTTATAATCGGGATGATTTTGATACACGACACTAACATGCATGATATATATGTCTGAAAGCGTTTTTGATTTTCATACAATTCCTTTTGCTTTTGTGCACAGCTTACGCTATCCGGACTACTAAACTTCACAGATGGGCTGTGGTCTAGTTGTGGAGAAGAGAGAATCATTGTATTCACTACCAATCACAAGAGCAAGCTCGACACTGCATTGCTTCGTTCTGGACGAATGGACATGCACATCCACATGTCGTTTTGCACGTACGAGGGCTTCAAAACGCTGGCTTGCAATTATCTCAAAATCTGTGGAACCCACCCTTTGTATGAGAAGATTGAAACCCTACTGCAGAAAACAAAGGCCACGCCTGCACAAGTGGCAGAGGAGCTAATGAAGAGTGAGGAGGCCGAAGTTGCACTCCAAGGTCTCATCACATTTCTAGAGGAAAAGAAGAACAATGTGAAAGATGAATACAAGGATGATGACGATGATTATGATCATAAACAATTAACATACTTTATTTGATAAAGGTCAGGGGATTCATCTTTTGTTTTCATACTTTATTTGAGCTCGAGGTGCAGTGGGTGATGAAGAGGACATGGTTTAACCACTAGAGCAATCCACCACTTGCCCGCTTTGATTACTCTACCAATTTTCACATGCCTTTGTTTAACGAAGCTCCAAATAGGCATTCCAACTTTTTCTTTAAAAAGGAAATGTAAGAAATTTATTAATATAGTTGCTGCATGCATAAGTAAAACAGACCTATCTGTGATTCTGAATCAAAAAATAATCTATCAATACATATTCCAAACCAATTAACAAGCTTCTAAGATCTCAATTGAGTTTAAATGTGATTTTAAATTACCACCCTTTCATGTATCCAAGTGTAAATCCGTATATACTACTGTAGAAAAACAAAAACAATTACAATCCAGCCTAATTAAAAATAGCTCGTCGTCAATCTTTCAAATACACGCTTGTATGCACAAGTAACGAAAGAGAAATGAGACAAAGTAGCATTATGATCTTCTTCCAATTGAAGGGCTTTGACGAGTGATCATCATCTGGTGTACTTGAAACACGGCATTTTTCTAGCCATGGATCCGGAACAGAAAAGTACGGTTTTGGAGGGCTTGGACATGCTTGTTTGAGAGCAAAGAGTACTACCAAAGGGTTGGATGGGCTTGGAAGCGAGGGTACCTTCTATATGGTCCTCCAGGCACTGAAAAATCGCCCCTATTAGCTGCGATGGCTGATTACCTCAAGTTTGATGTCTACGATTTGCATCTCTCACATTTGAAAACTGATTTGGAATTGAGAAAAGTGTTGCTGGCAACAACAAATAAGTTGATCCTTGGCACTGAGGACATAAAATGGAAGCACAAAAACTGGTCAGAAGGTGGTCAGGTTAGTATTCTGCCATAAGAGATTTGGTTATAATGCTTTGGCATTTGCGGTCATGAAATGATTACTCAATTTGGGCAGATTCTATTAGGTATATGAAGCTTTAAATTTGATGTTCTAACTGCATGTCCGATTTCTTTTTGTGCGCAGCTTACGCTATCCGAACTACTAAACTTCACAGATGGGCTGTGGCCAAGTTGTGAAGAAGAGAGGACCGTTGTGTTCACTACCAATCACAAGAGCAAGCTATGCACATTGCACATCCACACGTCTTATTGCACGTAAGAGGGTTTCAAAACTTTGGCTTCTATTGTATTTACCTCAAAATCTATGAAGACCACCCTTTGTTTGAAGAGATTAAAACCTTACTGGAAAAAACAAAGGTCGCGCCTGCCCTGATAACCCATGAATATTTTGAAATCAGTTTCAACAGTTTCCCGCTCACCACTGTTGCATTATCCGGTTCGAATGTGCTGGAAGAGTTGGGATTCATCTCCAACTCTTCAACAGATAATTCCTTGCTATAATCTCATGTATTTTCAGTTTGTAATTTTGTTACTGGAGATAAGACTCCTTGTACTGATTGATGTATGTAACACCTATAAATAAAACACTTACAACTCACTCAGGATTAACTAAGTTAAGCTTCATGTTGGATTTTTGGATCGCGTGGCCCGTCCCACTCTAATAACACCGATACTGTCCTCAACTTAGAGGTTGACTCACGTTGGGCCTACTTGTTTTCAATGAAACTGTCGTCTCTATATTAAGAGTTCAGACTTGCTTCTTTATGGGTGACAAGCTTGTTGGCTTGCACACAAGCTCGTTGGCTTGCACACAAGCTCATTAAGAGTTCAGACTTGCAAGCCATTAAGAGTTCAGACTTGCTTCCTTATGGGTGACAAGCTCGTTGGCTTGCAGGGGCCCGCACCGTGGCTCTGATACTATGTTGGATTTTTGGATCGCCTGGTCCGTCCCACTCTAACGACACCAATACTGTCTCCAACTTAACCACCTACCTAATCCGTCAAGTGTGAGGTTTTATCACAAAATGCCTCGGTGTTAGTTAGAGTAGGGTAATTCTATTTAAACCCATTGGGTTTCATTGAACCCACCGATGTGGGACATTTAACACCCACACTTGAAAGATTGGGTAGATGATTAAGTTGGGAACAGTATCGGTGCGTTAGAGTGGGACGCACCTGGCAATAAAAAAATCCAACACTTCGGCATTCATCAGCCACATTTCAATTCTACTGTATTGATACTGTTCCTTCATTTATCTAGGAGCTAAAAGTCTCACGACAAAACTCAAATTTTTATTTTTTCCAAATGGCGTCAGACTCAAACAGCTCACCCTCTTCTACCCCAGATCCTGTCCTACCCAATGTGTCAAACTTCCTTACCATCAAGCTCGATCGAACCAATTACCCACTGTGGCAGGCGCAAATGCTTCCCTTGCTTTCGTAGCAGGAATCTCATCCCTTTCGTTGATGGCACCAGCAAGTGTCCTCCAGCCTGCCTCAACGATGATGAAGACAACATCACCGACAATGTCAATCCTGCCTTTGAGGCTTGGATCCAACAGGACGCTATGGTTATGTCCTGATCAATAGTTCTGTGCACCCCACTGTTTTGGCCACCCTCATTGGCAAAACCAGCTCCCGATCAATCTGTATGGAACTCTCTTCGTGAACAGTCCACATGACGTCTCCCGACCAACGTTCTCCCGTCTCTGATTCTGACTTGGTTGAACAACGTTGATTGTGTTGATGTTGCTTGTCATAAACCTAAAGGACCTCAGGACATGGCACATGGGTGGGTGTCTTCGACTTAGCATTCAAAAGCATGGGAAGGCGTTACTGCTAGGATCGTTCACAGAAGCACATGCCATGCATTTTGTTCTTTATTGCCTCTTCCATTTGATAGAATAATTTGAAGCTGTACTTTCATTTGTTTGCAATCGTAAATGTAAGCCTCAAATGTCGGAATAAGGACTTTGAGCTTCCAATGTGCATACCTTTGAAGATGGTAATAATAATATGAAGTGTGAATACTTAACTGCAGAAAAGTTTGATGACAAAACATTATTTGGTGCTTTAAACACAGTACTGCCGAGGAAAGTAGGAGACAATACACACGTAGCAAATTTAAGGGGAAAAACTTAACTTTTCCGATATTAAACATGACGAGCATTCCCATGTGTCTGGAGGGATATACCTTGATAAGAAATTTGAGATGCAGAATTAATTTTCATCCAGTTCATTATATTTGAACATCGACTATATAAATTTAGTCAGCAAACATTCATGAAATAAAGGCTATAAGCAGGTCAATGTTGTCACCATCTTCTCCTTTGAAGAGAGTGTTCTTGTAAGTGTAGACATCGAAATTTCGGTAAAAACTAAATGTTGACCAATGCATTAAAATTACAACCTCGACTCATTTCACCTACATCATTCACTTATTTCACCTACAACCTCCCACTCACTTCAGCTACAACCTCCACTCACTTCACCTACAACCTCCACTTACTTCACCTACAACCTCCACTCATTTCACCTACATCATCCACTTATTTTCATTCTCAAAGCCTATAAATAGGCTTCACCATCAAGGTATCAATCATCCTAAAATTCACAAATACATTTCTCTACTCCCAAATTGGAAGAGCATTCCCCAAATCCTTGAAACTTTGAAACTCTGAAGCTTTCAAGCATCCAACCTCCCAAATTCCCAAGATCAAGCCCAACGGCCCTTGAAGAAAGCATATGTTCATCCTAAGATCAAGCCTCGACGACCCTTTTGGATCAACAACGTCAAGCCAAATCTACAGCACTGTTCATCCTAAGATCAAGCCCTGAAGGCCCTTTGGATCAACAACATCAACAAATCTACACAATTGTTCATCCTAAGATCAAGCCCCGACGGCCCTTTGGATCAACAATACATCCACAATTCAACACCTTACGGAGATCGAATCAGAGGATCAAATTTGAGAGAGATCGTAACCCCAAAATCATTAATACAAAATATTATTTTGTACACGTGTTCTTGTCTCATTCGTAGCAAGAATTTCATGCTCACAAATTTGGCACGCCCGGTGGGATTATCTCTACCTCTCATCTCCATCTTCAAATCCGCAAAAGGCACAAATGGCATCAAGGAAGGTTCAAGTTGTTCCCGCAAACAACGCGAAGGACAAAAATGTCTTCACCGCAAGTGGTAGCACTTTGGGCATCATAACTCGAAGCAAGTCAATAGTTCTTTCTGCCATATCTTCCACCCTTGTATCAACTCATGTTCCTTTGGCAGAGTTGATACAGGGGTGGAGGATATGGCAGAAAAAACTCTTGCCTTGCTTCCAGTTATGATGCCCAAAGTGCTACCACTTGCGGTGAGGATGCTTTTGTCCTTCGTGTTGTTTGTGGGAACAACTTGAACCTTCCTTGATGCCATTTGTGCCTTTTGCGGATTTGAAGATGGAGATGAGAGGTAGAGATAATCCCACCGGGCGTGCCAAATTTGTGAACATGAAATTCTTGCTACGAATGAGACAAGAACACGTGTACAAAATGTTGGGGTTACGATCTCTCTCAAATTTGATCCTCTAATTCGATCTCCGTAATGTGTTGATTTGTGGATCCAAATGGCCTTTAGGGCTTGATCTTAGGATGAACAATGGTGTAGATTTGGCTTGATGTTGATCCAAAGGGCCGTCGGGGCTTGATCTTAGGATGAACAGTTGTGTAGATTTGTTGATGTTGTTGATCCAAAGGGCCTTCAGGGCTGGATCTTAGGATGAACAGTGGTGTAGATTTGGCTTGACGTTGATCCAAAAGGGCCGTTGGGGCTTGATCTTAGGATGAACGGATGTTTTCTTCAAGGGCCGTTGGGCTTGATCTTGGGAATTTGGGAGGTTGGATGCTTGAAAGCTTTAGAGTTTCAAAGCTTCAAGGATTTGGGGAATTCTCTTCCAATTTGGGAGTAGAGAAATGTATTTGTGAATTTTAGGATGATTGATACCTTGATGGAGAAGCCTATTTATAGGCTTTGAGAATGAAAATAAGTGGATGATGTAGGTGAAATGAGTGGAGGTTGTAGGTGAAGTGAGTGGAGGTTGTAGATGAAGTGAGTGGAGGTTGTAGGTGAAGTAAGTGGATGATGTATGTGAAATGAGTGGGAGTTTGTAGGTGAAGTAAGTGAATGATGTGGGTGAAATGAGTGGAGGTTGTAATTTTAATGCATTGGTCAACATTTATTTTTTACCGAAATTTCGATGTCTACAGTAAGGTTTACCACATTTGCACAAAAAATTTCATCCCGTCTTGTGGGAAGCTTTGGTCGGCAAATGATGCCGTTGTCGACAAAGTGTTCTTTTAATTAAGGTTTACCATGTTTACACAGAAAGAAGTTCTCTGTCGACAGAAGTGCCAACTTTCGGGATATTAATTCGAGACAACATAGTGCCACTTGTTCTTATGATGACAGAAACTCGATCTCATCCTGTCTTGTGGGAGCTTTGGTCGGCAAATGATGCCTTTGTCCAACCTTATGCAGTGTTAGCCAAAAATTGTTACAAGTTTTATGCCTGCTTATTACTTTTGGAGCCAATTCCAATCAAATTTGACCATTTCATATTCTTTTTGTCGGCGTTTTGAATGAAAGGGGAATATCCACAAGATAACAGGAGGGCAATTCAACAATGTTCATGCATAAGGAATCCATGGCCTAAGAGAAACCTATCTCCCGGTTCATCATAAATTGACAATCATTCCCCGTGCAGCTCAGGCCCCAAAAAGATATATTGAGCACTATGGAAGACGTGATATCATCAACCTTTGCTTTAGGCTGGGCATGGCTCCCGAGCGACCTTCTATATTTGATTGTAGAAAAGCTGATACCAACCTCTGACTATATCCGGTTTGGTGCAGTTTGCAAGCATTGGCAATCAGTCACCTTGCTTGAGAAGCAGCGGTGCCTCAGATCACGTCGACAGCAGCTTCCAATGCTGATTATTCCCAGCAAAGACAACATCAACGATAGGCGTGGCTTTTATAGTGTCACGCATGGTAAGAATTGTAGCTTTGAGTTGTATGTGCCTTACAACAACAGGTGCTGCGGTTCTTCCCATGGTTGGTTGGCTTGTGTGAATGACAATTTCGTTGTAAATCTCTTCAACCCTTTTACCAAACGTACCATTCTCCTTCCACCACTAACCGAAGTCCCCCAGGACATACGCAAACATGCTTATAGAAGAGATCACTACATGAAGAAGGTTGTATTGTCTGCAGACCCTTCTTTGTTTCCAAATGATTACGAGGTTGTGGCACTTTGCGATTGTAATGGAACCAGAATAGCTCATATCAAGTCAGGGGACAATGCTTGGACTCACATAGATCAAACAATCAGATGTTTTTATGGTCTGCATCAAATAATAGGATTCGATGATGTACTATACTATCGAGGCCAGTTTCTTGCTGCTAGTCGGGAGGGTGGAGTTTTTTCAATTAACGTTAGCAATGACTCAACTCATAAGCCTCATGTAAGTATAGTTTTACCAATAGTTCCAAGTATTGATGACAAAGCATACCTTGTGGAATCGTCCCAGGGAGATCTTTTGCTGGTTAGGAAGTTCCAAAGTTTGAATTACAGTGAGTGTTTCATTGAAAACTTTAGCTTCAAGGTTTTCAAGCTGTTCAGTGCTTCCGGGGGTAGAACTGGACCTGAATGGATCGAGGAGATTGAGAGTATTGGAGATGATGCTTTTTTCATGGGTGACAACCAGTCCATATGTGTCTCTGCTTCAGACTTTCCAGGATGTCAGCCGAATTCCATATACTTCTGCATTGATGATCGGGTGGGTGTGGCTTATGAGGAAGCTCAAGGATCTCTTGACATGGCAGTTTTCAATTTGGAGAACAGAAGATTTGGAACACGTTACTACTGCTTAAGCCGTTCGCAGAAGAACATGCCGCCATCGATTTGGATTTTGCCCACCATGGTGTGAAAACGATGTTTTTATGACAGAATAACTTCAAGCTCTTCCATAGGATAGAATAATTTGAAGCTCTATATTTCATCTGTGATTCTAAATGTAAGCTTATGTTAATAGTTTGTTATGTTTTTTTTTTCTTATACAAACGATATTGGGGGAGGAAAATACGAACACAGAACCTCGGCTGCAAGAGTAAACACACTTAACTACTCGAGCTTCAAAACCTTTGTAATTTGTGTTATGCTAGTCAGGAGGGTGGCGTTTTTCAGTTAATTTTAGCAATGACTCTCCCTTGTATTAAGAATTTGTCCATGTTGAACCATACAAGGAGAAAAAGTCATAACCTTTCACATTGGTTTTGCTGAAATGAGAGAACTTCCACTTTGTAAACAACGAGAATTACAACACAACAATGTCGATCATGCCTCAGGAATTCATAGCCTACTAAGAAAAGCCGCTTCCTCATACTTCATAAGTAGTTGATGATCGAAATACAAGCCTAAAAAAGTCATGTCTACCACTCTGGAAGATACACCGATGCCCTCGGCTTTAGGCTGGGCATGGCTCCCGAACGACCTTCTGGATTCGATACTAGAAAAGCTGATACCAATCTCTGACCATATCCGGTTTAGCGCGGTCTGCAAGCATTGGAAATCAGTAGCTTCGCATCACAAGCAGCAGCGCGTCAAATCACATCACAACCAGCTCCCTATGCTCATGATTCCTACCAAACACAACAGCGGCGAAAGGCGTGGCTTGTATAGTGTCACGCAACGGAAGCCTTACAACCTTGAGTTGTATGTGCCGTACAAGAAGAGGTGTTGCGGTTCTTCCCATGGTTGGCTGGCTTGTGCGGATGACAATTTGGCAATAACGCGCGTAAACCCCTTCACCGGACGTACCATTCGCCTTCCACCAGTTACGGAAGTCCCACCGCAGGAGGAAACTTTTTACTGTGATTACTACATTAACAAAGTTGTATTATCTGCTGACCCTTGTTTATTTCCAAATAATTATGAAGTTCTGGTACTCTATGATCATGCTGGACACAAAATAGCCCATTTTAAGTCGGGGGATGGCGGTTGGAGTCACATAGTCATACGTACTGTGATCGGATTTTGCGATTTAATTTACTATGAAGGCCGGTTTCTGGTTGTTAGTTATGACAGTCTGGTTTTTTCGATTAACACCAGCAGTGGCTCGACTGCTAAACCCGATAAAATCCTAGTTGTAAAACATGCTCCACAAGGAGGAGCAACCCTTGTCGAATCGTCCAGTGGAGATCTATTGCTCATCCGGAAGCTTGATCTGTTTGATTTTTGGCTTGGTAAGATGACTCAGAGCTTCAAGGTTTTTAGGGTGGAATGTGCTTGCGGGGATAGACCCGAACAAGTGGAGGAGATTGAGAGTATTGGAAATGATGCGTGTGTCGGCCTTAGACTTCCCCGGGTGTCAGCCAAATTGCATATACTTCGTCGCTGATGGCCGGACAGGTCATCCTAATGAAGACCCTCAACGGCCTCTTCACATTGGTGCCTTCAACTTGGAAAACAGAAGAACGGAAACACACCAGTACTGCATCAATCGTCCAAAGGCGAACATACCACCATTGATCTGGATTTTGCCCACCATTGTCTGAAAAGATGTGACTCAAATTCATCAAACAGATTTCATTGCTGTTTACTGAATCTATCATCTCATCCGTAGCTTAGCTCCGAAAAAAAATGTATTCAAATTGCAATTGGCTTCCAAAAACAGTGTTTGAAATTA
Organism: Heteromeles arbutifolia; assembly: GCA_024362995.1. Classification (NCBI taxonomy): domain Eukaryota; kingdom Viridiplantae; phylum Streptophyta; class Magnoliopsida; order Rosales; family Rosaceae; genus Heteromeles; species Heteromeles arbutifolia. The sequence continues at coordinate 7,986,703 of JANCRC010000002.1, read as the reverse complement.
TTCGTCTTCAATTTGTGGCACTTCATTCTCAGTAAAGAACATTTAACAAAATTCCAGATCTGCTACAACATCGAAGGGCAGACCGAATAAAAGAACGACAAAACTTATCATTCATTATCCAGATGGAAACAACAATCCCTCTAAAATTGATTACTCATGCGGAAGAAAAGCGAAGTAAAAACACAGCATAAAAGTAGGAAGGTAAATTTGCAGTTTAGACTACTCCCGTTACATTTTGTGCAGAAGCAATTCATCCGGGTGAAGCGCCTGCTGCCATTGGCCAGGATCAATCAATGTGCATCTTCTTCTTCACAAAACTTGGTGTACTTTTCTGCGTCCAACAATTTATTCAGTTCACCACTATCGCTTACCTTGACTTTCATTATCCACCCATCCCCATACGGGCTTGAGTTGACCTAGTTCAGAAAAATGAATCAAACGTTACGACCACGAAGGGTGAATGGTGAGGAATCTTTGCTGATGTGTCTATCATGATGCAATGCTCATACCACATGCATAATTTAACAGAAGTAAGCAAATCTCCAGCAGTTTAAGGGAGCTGAAGACTTTTGATAGTTTGGAAAAAACTTAAAGAGAGTTAAAAATTTCTCACAAGACCACTAACTTTACTTTAATCCAAATAAACCTAATAGAATGCAAGTGTTTTCAACTGTTTATCCAAGCCTTGACTGTGTCAAATATTGCAGTGGGTAGGCTTAAAACCGATTAATCATTTAGAACTAAGTTGTTCAATCTTTCAGGAAATTTAGCAAGATGTCTTTTGTTTCTTGACTTCTCAACAAAAGATGGGGCACCAACAATATTTGTGATGTTAATTTTGAATTGTGTCTCTATTTCAGATATAAAAATTTACCCGAATTACAAGTGGCAAAATACTAATAACAATAACGACAACAAAAGTAATGAAAAGCTCACAACTGAAACCTGGTAGTCAGTTTTTATGCAATTATCATACCAATTGTAGAGAAATAACATAGGATACAGGAACCTACCAAACCAGGGGAGTTGCTAAGCTCTTCATTTACTTCAGTCACTTTTCCCGATACCGGAGAGTAAACATCACTGGTGGCCTTGACACTTTCGACTGCTCCAAAGCCTTCGCCCTGCTTCACAGCAGCCCCCACTTCTGGCAACTCAACATACACAACATCACCTAAGTGATCTTGCGCATGATCGGTTATTCCAACAGTAGCGGAGTTTCCATCAACTTTCACCCACTCATGAGAATCGGCATACTTGAGATCCTTCACAACTGCAGTAAACAGAAAAGTAAAATCTGAAACCACCACAAAACTACGGAAAATTTACCATCCACAATCCAAACAGGAATCTAATTAAATAATTCCATCTATCAACATAATAATAACAACTTCTTTCTGAGCTTTGACGCAGAACAGGATAACTCATCAGATAATATCATCCGGGAAAAACAGAACAAAAATATTGTTTTTTTTTTTTGGTCATGAAACCAACTCTGAGAATGTTTTAATTGGTTTTTATAGGCAAAATTGCAACGAGAGACGGAAACAGAGATCCATTGCCTCCTAAGTAAACATTTTGCTCATTCATAATATACAACGGATATTTTTATCTAGACACGAACTTGTAATTCAAACGAATGAAATGAAGTCCCGAATACGTATCTGTCAAACAACATTCACAATTCCACAGCACTTCACAACCGAAGCCAATTCCAATCAAACAAAAACAACTGTTGAATCATAATGGACGGATCATTACACACATCACACTGACATCAACAGATGCAAAAAAACGCAAAAACCCATTAACCTCTTGAAGATTAAATCCACAACCTACACCAAATCAAACCATTTGCCGAAACACACACACAACCCATCAGTAAAAATCAGATCTTTTATAGCAACATGATGGATCAGGCATTTTAACAAACACATAACGGAGATCCATATCTTCACCAACAAACAAACCCCATGTTACAAAATACCAAATTCTCAATAATCCCAGTATTAACCAAGAAAATACAAGCAACCCTCGTTCAAAAGCATTCATCTTTCACAAAGATCATTGCAGAAACAATAAAGCAAATCAGAAAGAATGAAAAAATGATCCAGTAAAAGTGGAAACTTTGTGGGTTTTTTGTGTGCTTACCAGAAGCAAATCCTCTGAGGGTGGTTTGGATTCTGAGGTAGGAAGCCGCCCTTGACGCCCACACCAACCTTGAAGCCATTTGTGAAATCCAACACAAAACAAACACTACCGCTCTGTCTCTCTTTAAATATAAAAACTTCACTCCATTTTTTATATAGTGGGGTTGGTAGGTGTGCTTTTTTACTTTTTTTCCACTTTCCCTAATTAATTTTTTTATTTTTAATCGTTTTTTTAGTATTATGGTACATTTGGAATTAAATTCAAAAAATAGAAATACAGGGGAAGAAAATATTGAGAAAATATTTTCGGAAAAAAGAAAAGTAAATGGAGACACGAGGTGGTGGGTCAATTCATCAACAAACCTAATAAGGTCGAAGTTGGTGAGTGTCGTTGTGGCAGAGTGATAGTCTCGGATTATTAATTAATTAATTAATTTTAGATTGTATGTCACATGGTTGCATGGAAATTTTGTAAGACCATGGCTTTTTTAACACAATAGAAAATTAATTTATTATAATTTTATTTTAAAAAATAGGTCATTTGTTTCTAAATATGTTTATTCTCCATATTTTCAATGTGTTCTAATAGTTTATAATCTATGACGTCTAGCGCTAGACTCCTGCTCGTTGCCCAACTAGCGTCTAGCATTTTTTTTAAACTTTGCTTTCGTGTGAACTGAACATAATTGCAAGAGGAGGACGGAATAATAGACTCCCAAGATGGTTGAGTGATCAAACTAACAATTTAACAACACCACAGTTATTCGTGCATGTTAGCTTCTTTCTTGCAGTCTTTAGTCACATAGAGAGATATGGAGCTTGAGCATTTTAGCCATGAACATACCTTAACAGCTAATGCTTTCTGATGATTTTGATGAAGAGATGGATGGTTAGGATGAGAAAATGTATTACTTTGTGATCAATATTTACAAAATCCATCCATCAAATAGGTATAACAGTTCTGACATCCTTGTGCATAGTTCTAATAACAGTACTAACCTGCTCGGTTTGATCGTCGCTTGAACACGCTCCAAGAAGTACATTTGCAGTTCCGCCATCTGGATAGCAACCGGCATCAATCATTGCTTCGAAAATTTCCCAGCACCTTGTGTATAATTTCTTTCTCGAGTATGCTCCAAGATGCGAAGTCCATGTCACAACATCAGGTTTCAAGTTTTTGAGTGGAAGCGACTGAATGAGCTCTTCCATCATGTCGAAAAATCCTGCCCTTCCATATATGTTAATCAAGATGTTGTATGTACTGATATCAGCTGCATAAGGTCCTTTTTCCATTGCTGTCAAAACTTCATCTTTTCTAACTGACCTAACCGGCCATGCAGATTTAACATGCTGTTGATGACGAAAGTGTCCAGCTCCAGCCCGGACACTTGCATCCGTTAACAATGTCCTCACATTTAGCTACGTTGCCAGTTTTGGAGTAGGCGGATAAAAGTAGCATATGGGATTTCTCTGTCAGGGTTATTCCTAATCGCTTCTTCTCTTCAAACGTAGCTTGTGCATCTGATATGAGAACAGACTCGTTCGTTATAGTTTCAATCTCAATCACAATTGTGCCTTGAATCAATTTCATCTCATCGTCATGTGAAATGAGTAAAGATCAAATTATTTCAAGGCCAATGAGTGAAAAGTATGCGGTCTAATTGTTATTGTTTACCTTCATGAAGACCAGCTCTTCCATATGCATCTACCATGATATAATACGAAGCTCTATCAGGTTCACACCCATGTGCTGCATGAGGGAGAAAATTTCTGCAGCTCCGTAAGGAAACCCTGCACGACTTTAGGGAGCAACATCTTATAGAAGTTGGGGTGTATACTGCTGCTTATCGTGCAATGAAAGTTTTGTACAGTAACTAAACTACAAAATTTAATCAGATCATAACCTGTAAGCTTCCATAAGGGCATTATACGCGTACACATCAGGCTCGTGCCCTGCTTCTTGCATCTGCTCAAAAATTTCTGACATTAAATTCCGCTCATTGGCCTTGAAATAATTTGATCTTTACTCATTGGCCATTTGTGAACAGAAAGGAAAAGGCAATTAAATGGAATTTGAAGCAGTAAAGCTCCGAAAGCGAAATTTAATGTCAGAAGTTGTGAAAGCCATGAGTCTTGAAACAAATAAGAAAGAGAGAATCAAGGAAATAGCAGTCACAAAACAATGCACCCTCCTCGATACTGTGAAGCAGTCGAGTCAAGCTTGAAATTTTATGCTAGTATTGATTAGTTTTCGCACACACCCGTTAGAAACCAATGATACAGAAACAGTACGCTTTTGAGTATGCATTCAGAAGCCGGGAATCAGAGAGTGAGTGAAGGGAGAAGGAGCTCACATGAACGCTTGGAAATTGGAGGTGGAGGAGGAGGAGGAGGAGCTTCCACTCTGGTATTCTGTGAGAAGAAGATAAGTGTTCGATGGCATGCAGGAAGGGAGAGGACAGAACGTATGAATTTTCAAAATATCTCACACCTTATATATAAAGGACAATACATCATCTTATCTTTCTCTTTCTCTCTCTTGTTCTCACTTAATCCCCCTACCTTCAATCCAAATTTTACGCTTTTGCTTAAGTATGAATGAAACCTTCATCCATCTTGTGCTAAGTTAACGATATGCCATTCTTAAAGGAAAACGTCGTTTTGGGATCGCTGACCAACTAATTCTTAGTGTGCTAAGTTAATGATATGCCATTCTTAAAGGAAAACGTCGTTTTGGGATCGTTGACCAACTAGCTCTTAGTGTAGTGGTACTTCTCTCAATGGTAGAAGAGAAGAGATGTCAAGTTCAAATACAAATTAGTACTGAGGTTGGTTCGAGGATTTGGGAATGTATGCGAACGTGAAGTAAATTCTTTCTCGGCTATGAGCCACTAGGAGTAGCAAGGTATTGAAAACGAAATGTTATCAAATGGCCCATAACGTTTCGAAAATTAAGGTCATCACGTAATTGATTCTCAACTACGAGCTACTGGGAATGGCAACTAACAGATGGAAGTTTCACTTTAAATTCATAAATGAAGAGTTAATAAGCATAGTACAAATTTTGTGACCAAAGTAAATGTGTCGATGAATTTCAAAGCTGTTCACAATGAGTTCAGCAATTGGAAGGCTTAAGGCTACAAATGATGTCAATATAATGCTGCTTGAGCTCAAGAAGTCTGCGACACGGTTCCTAAAGATTCACAGCACAATCAGATACCAAATCGTTCTTGCTTAATACACAACCATCTTGCAACATAAATTGGACTTTTAAAAGTTTTTTTTTTTCCGAATTTTCCGCAGCAACAGGCACACTACTCAACCTCAGCCAAATAATCTTCAATCTCTGCTGGGGTCAGCACTCTGCAACAAGGTAAGCATATAATTTATTAGACATACACTCTGATGGGCAATCAGCAATCATTTATAAGTACCAATTATGATTCAAGGACATTAGCTCGGTGTCACAGGTTTGGCACACACCTAATGTCCTTTAGCAACAAAGGTTTTGGGTCTATACCAAGCTAATGTCCTTTAGCTCGGTGTCACAGGTTTGACCTACACGTTGTTCCATCTCTTCGGTTTCTATACCAAGTACATTAGAAACAAAGGTCTTGGGTCTAAACAGAGCCCAGAAGCAGTTACGCATTCTTTTTAGCAGTTGGAAATAATTTCAACTTTGTGAACCCAAAGCTATCCTTTAGCATTTAGCTACTTTAAAGTTGGGTAAGCTGGCTCCTTGGACCTAAATAAGGGTAGGGGGAGGTGAAGGGTTTTCTTCTTTAACGCGTTGGCATAATACTTTTATTTTTCATTGGATTTTGCACGTCACAAGTATGTTAACATGCATCCTATGTCTCGCTAAAGTATTTTGTGCAATCAAAACTATCTTTTAGTGAATGTAATTAAGAGCAAAGATGCCTTGGCAGGAAGTAAAGACAGAGCTTAACCTGAACTTTTTGTCTGTGCCAATAATCCCAATCTCAATGTTTTTTCCTGAGATTTGTCCTTCAAATCTGCATCAAATATGAAGCAACTACTTATACCGCTGACAGATAAACACAGTTTCTTACACTTTCTGTGGCTCCTAAGCATTACGCATTTATAAAAGAAAGAATAAATAAGTAAATTCTGGAAGTTAACGGTTATGTATTTATACCCCTCCTTCAAAGTCAAAATAGCCGTGTGCACAGCATCATCAAGCTCCATATCTTCAGTATACCTATTAGAAAAGAATAATAATGAAACACACTTCACCTTTGAGGACTATAAAGAAATTGAGGCCGAAATTTTAATTTTATCCAGCATAAACCATGTCCGAGTCTTCAACCAGAAAAAAAAGAAGAAAAGTCCGAGTACCTCTTCTCAAGAAAAGTTTTTGCATTTGAGACATTCTTCCCCATTGCAGAGGCTTTCCATGAGAAATATGAACCGGAAGGATCAACCTACAGACAGAAATATATTAAACATATCAATAGTAGTAGAATTAGCAGAATTAGCTATCATATAACTGTCAACAAAGGACAACATATAATTTTCATAACACTACTCTTCCTGCCAGGAGTTTCTCCGCTCCGACCATCCAAAAAGTGTTAAGATTCAAGAAAACTAAACGCAAACAGAAGTACAACCCATTGCATGGGTCAATTTAACAACCCAATTTTTGTTAAAAGTAACACATTCCACATATTAGATATTTCTACACCTGCAGAAAACCTTTTGTTTAACAAACTAACAAAACTAAATATTGGGCAGCAACCCAACCCAATATGCTACAAGAATTTGTTCCAAACTCTGTCAACTTTAAATTGAGATGTTTTTTCCTTAGATGGCATCGTAATTTGCTAGCAGAAACAACAAATAGCGACAAAGTTAACAGGAAATAACACATTGGAAAATGAAAATACCTGGTATAGTTGGGGACCACTGTCATCAAACCCAGCAACCAGAAGAGATACTCCGAATGGCCTTACACCACTACAAAAGAAGGAATGAAAAATACTTCAGTAAATTTTATAACATGAATATCGTTCAGTTATTCATCTTCAAGTTCAACTACTCAAACTCAGCTCCAATTTCGTTAAATAATAAATCTCACAAGCAGGAAGCCTTACTATGAATTTTCAAAAGTTATACTTCTCATAATTTATCGCCTTTTATATTATCTCATAGCTCTCTCATACACACAAGCAATACCTTATTCTATTGCCCAAGACTTGCAATATTATAGTGACTGATTGCAAGTCTTTTAGTTATAATTCCAGACGCTAAAGATTTTGGAAAAGGATCCAATATCGTACAAGAAATATTCATTAAGGTACTCGGTACTCAATGCTTGAAAAAGGTTACTTCTTCCACACTTGAACCCATGAGCAATTGCAAAATTATTTTGGGTTCAAATGTTTGAGAAAAAGCCGCCCATTCAAATAGGACCTTGCACCTGTAAAACTTGACTATTAAGTGTTTACCATGGGTGCAACTATCATTAAAAAACTAACATCATCTAGAGACCATTGGTTTCAGATATGGAGAAAATATTTCTTAATGTGAACGAAAAATGGGCCTAGGCCTGATATATCAGAAGTGTGATAATTACCCAGATTGAGTGAACTCCTGCATAACAGCTGCAGTTTCCCTCACAAGTTGAGTAACAGGGATAGGTTCCTAGAAACATGATAGTTTTACACAAGTTATAACCTTTGCAAAGTTCACAAGAACTTGACATGGTATAATGATGACCATTTGTCACATCACATAATAAAAATAAAGAATCAAATAGGAGAGGAGAAAAACTCAATACCTTATATAATCTGTGATATTGTTCTGCCTGCTTCCTGCTTTTTCGGACCAAGACTCGAAAATCAGGACCCATACCGCTGCAGGAGAGAAAGTAATGGTAAGAATACCTAAAGACTGAATGAAGATAAATAACAGATTCAACAAAGACACAAAACATTAGGACACTGGAACTGTTGTCAAAAGACAAAAGTAAGGGTCTCGTGTCAATCCAAACGTGATCATTCAGAAGCTAGAATTATAGTCTCTAAATGCAAGTTCATGAATGCAGTGTCTTCTACATTTCTTCATTTAAACTCGCACTTATCACACAGTATTGCACATCCAACACATGACCCATCCTCATATCAATAATATGGTCCTTTAAAATCTATATATAACAGTAGAAAGCTGATATCAATAATATGGTCCCTTAAAATCTATATATCACAGTAGAAAGCTGATCAAGTTTCTCTAAACTCAAAGGTGTCGAATTCATCACTAGAGTAATACTTTCTCTTGAAACTGTAGGCAACTCGATATACTAGTCCTCTAGGCTGAGCTTTCTAATGCTAGCTATATGATATTATACCCAAGTCTCTAATACACATGACCTTGTAAACCATGTTTAGGGGCCCAATGTTATAGAACTTCACAAGAAGAGCAAGGACCAACGACTAGAAAGTCCACAAACCGAAGCATCATTAATCATCCTTACACTAACTATTAGATGCAACATCTTCTTTATGAAGGAACTCACAACTCAGTACTAAGAAAAAGCAAGTCTCGTGACAGGAATCAGCCAGAAAGCAAACCTGTAAACAAGTCCAATATTGGGTGTCAAACTCTGTATTTTTTGAACCTGGCCAAAGAAAACATATCATTAGAAACGACCATCTTCGGAGAGAAAACTTGTGTGACTCTGAAACTAAGAAAGTAGAACAATTTACAAAGCAACACAGTAATGACAGTTTATTGTAAAACAGAGCTCTAGAGAAAGATAAAAAATAAAAATAAAAACTGTTCAGACCGGGAAGGGGGAAAATTAACTATGCCGATCATACCATACATAAGAGAAACAACCCTATGAAAACAAAATGTTGTTCGCGCACATAGATATTATACAACGCACGCTCGGGGTTCCATAAGTTACGCAATGCTAAAAGTGATACAAACTTATAATCACCATAAGAGTCACTCACTACAAACACTAAGCAATATAACTAACATAAACAAATATAATGAATATTAAAATAAGATTGTTTAATAAAATTGAAACTTTAAATGGAAAACATAAAGAGTGACCACAAGTGACTTACGGATGCTTCATCAACCAAGATTGAAGGTAGCTTCTTCTCGGTTGCAATAACAACCCCATTAGCAGCTGCAGTAACCAGGTAAACACACAATTAAACAACTCAAATTTTAAAATTTCCATTCAACTAAATACCAGATAATACTTTTGAGCCATCAAAAAAATTGATACCCAGATAAAGAATCCATCTTTTCATCCAGATTCTACTAACATTTCAATATGGAGATTCAGCAAACTGAATGGATTGTAAGTACTGAGTGCATTATTACCTTTGATCCCGAGAGAGGTTTGGCCCGACCCGACTGCCGTCAAAGCGTGCTCGATCTGCACTAGCTTCCCTGAAGGACTGCTCACCATACACCGCAAATAAATCAGAAAATACAAAAACCCAATAAAATTTCCACAGAGAGAGAGAGAAAGATAGAGAGATACCTGAAAGTGGTGAGAGAAAACGAGTACTGGCTGTCTCCCATTGTTTTCTAGAGAGAGAAAGACCGAAGCTTTTCTTCTTTTTTTCTGAGAACCGGAGAGAGAGAGATTTGAGGTGGTTTTGGCAGAAGGAATAGAAGGGGGTCTAAAGACTGGAGCTTTACTTGTTGGAGAAGAAGGTTTTGATTGGGCTTTGGGCCCAAAAATGTGACCCGACCCGAGCCTGTTTAGAGTTTTTATTTTTCTTTTATTTTTTTGGTGTTCTTTAGAAGACGAAGGAAGAGGAAAAACCCTTCTTCTCCAACACGAAAGCATATCATAAATCACACCATCCCTCTCTGCAGAAGCAGCAACTCATCGCATTGAAGCAAATCGCGTACTAATTCGGTAACTCTCTCTCTCTCTCTCTCTCTCTCTCTCTACACGCTCATATGGTGGTGTAGATCTCTGTGACTCTACCGAATGGCGAGTGAGAGAGTTGATAAAGAACTGAGCTTTTTATTTCTCGCGATTTCTCACTATTTTCTGTTTGGGTTCCGAGAAATTTCAATTTTTTACCACTGTAATCCCGATCATATTTAGTATAGAATGTAGTTGGGTAAAACCCCTTTTGCTGGTTTACCGAGCTAGAGATGGATCTGTCTGTAATCTCTGATAGAAATTTTGTGTTTTATTACTGCTGATTCAGATCAATCTCAAAGTTCCAATCAGACCAAAATGTTTCTCACAAGGTGAATTGCATTTTTGAGGATTTTTTGAAGTGAATTATTTGTCTCGAATTATGTATAATATGTATATACTTATTTTCTTGTTGATTTGATTGTCGGGTTTGTGCGTGTTGTGAAGGACTGAGTATGACAGAGGCGTAAACACTTTCTCCCCCGAAGGCAGGTTGTTTCAGGTTGAGTATGCCATTGAGGCCATCAAGGTACTTAACCTTATTAATCCTTGCTTTCGCACAAATTCAAATATCTTAATAATTTTTTGCTGGATATATAAATAAAAGGTAGGATTTCGAGTAGTTGGTGTTATAAAGTTATTGGTTTTGACGTATTACAGTTGGGTTCGACTGCAATTGGGCTAAAGACGAAAGAAGGTGTTGTGCTTGCTGTGGAGAAGCGCATCACTTCGCCTTTGCTGGTCTGTAAACACTCTCTTTATATGACTTCTATGTATTTACCAATTTTTACTTTTTGTTGTTAATAGTTTTTATGGCTATATTTCAAACCAAAGCTGCTAGACCATATCTTCTCAAACAAAATTAAATTCCTATGAGGTTGTTTCAAATGCATGTAGTAGCATCTCTTGATTTTTTTGGAAGTTGACTTGTTATAGATCCTTTGTCCTTCAACACATGGTACTTTTTGTGTCTGGCGTTCGCAAATTGTCAGTATCATGTTGTTTAACAATCATGCATACATTAGGAGCAGTAAAGCCTCTGAAAGGTTTGTATTACATCTCATCTTAAAATTGTATTGGGGTGGATCAACTTTTGTCCTCTCTCCTCACTTTTCGTGGATTTAGTTGTTCATTTTTCAAATCTGGAGATTTGCAATTTCATTGATGAATGCTACTGTATACTGTTTGCTTTCAGGAACCCAGCAGTGTGGAGAAAATTATGGAAATTGATGACCATATAGGATGTGCCATGAGTGGACTGATTGCTGATGCTCGTACACTTGTTGAACATGCACGAGTTGAAACTCAGGTAATTTTCTTGGCGGTTATACACATTGATCTCCTAACCTTTTTACTGGTTTACTAACTTCCAGTTTTTGCAGAATCATAGGTTCTCCTATGGTGAGCCAATGACTGTGGAGTCTACAACACAAGCTCTTTGTGATCTTGCACTACGATTTGGTGAAGGTGATGAAGAGTCCATGGTAATAGCCATTTCATTTCTTAGTTTATATGAAAATTCATGTTTTTAATCTTTAGTCAAATAATTAAGTTTGCTTACTTTGGGAAATGCTAATATAATATAGTACTCGTCTTCGTTAAAGTTTATGGAACTGTTCTGTTCATTTTATAGCAATTTATGATCAAGCACTTTAGGATGAAATTCTAGAGTTTTTTAAGATACCTGTTTACCTTTGAGAAAGAGATAAACCATGATATACTTGGCATTATTTTTTATAGTAGTGAATTATCTTTTGGCACTATACAAGATTCCCTTTGTACTGTTCCTGTATTCTTATTGATATGTAATACACCATTGCTATACGCTTGGCTCTTTATATTCTTTTTTGCAGTCTCGACCATTTGGGGTATCTCTCCTAATTGCTGGTCATGATGAGCACGGGCCCAGCTTGTAAGTGATACTTGATCTACTTTGTCTTGCAGCATTCGACATGTATAAACATTGATAGGTGATAAGATGCTTTATAAAAATTGAAAAATAAAAAATTCCCAAATCGTTGCTTCTGTTTCGTACATCCTCTTCTCTTCCAAGTACTCATTTTTTCTCTGAATTAAATCTGTTTCCTGTCACTGCAGGTACTACACTGATCCATCTGGCACATTTTGGCAGTGCAATGCAAAAGCTATTGGTTCAGGTTCGGAGGGAGCAGACAGCTCTCTTCAAGAGCAATACAACAAGGTATCTTTGCTTGTTTTAATTTTAACTGATGTATTCTTATTTCTATAAACATATCTTACCGGGTCAACCGACTTGTCAACCTTCTCAATAAGGAGTATGAAATGGTTCTACACATGATTGACCTTCTAGGTCGAAGCCTTTCTTTTTTCTTTTTTTTCTTTTTTTTTTTTTTTTAATTTATTTATTTAATTTATTTTTACTATTTTATGGTAGAAACAAGATATGGAGTAACTTCCTTCTTCTTCATGGTTTTTCAACCATATAGGTTAATATTTTCACATATTGATGGTTTTCAGGACTTGACTCTTCTAGAAGCTGAGACAATTGCTCTGTCTATCCTTAAGCAAGTTATGGAAGAAAAGGTGACGCTTTATAATAGATATAGGTTTTGTATGCATACTTTACTTGAGCGTTGTTCTAATTTGCATAGGATGTACACTGATTGACCTATGGTACTGTTTTCAGGTGACACCCAACAATGTCGATATCGCAAAGGTTTCTCCAACATATCATCTGTATACCCCCTCTGAGGTGGAGGCCGTCATTGCTCGCCTATAAGTTCTCGTGTTTCTCTGAATCGAATTTGTTTCTTGTCACTACTGTTTTTGCTAAGTTTAAAGAAATGGATTTCGGATTTGTTTCTGGTTAATGAGTAAAAGTCGTTCGGTAGTGCAGTGCAATCCTAAAACATTCCAAGGATATTATCATCTTACTTTGATGAGCAGATGCCTTCCTGCGCTCTAATGAAAGATTTTATGCGAACTCGAAACTTTTTAGCTGTCATTTTGTTTTGTGCACGAATCTGTGGTCAATGAAGGCTAGCAGTTGAAATGTGATGCCTTTTATCTTACATGTTGCAGTGGGTTTCCGTTTGTGTTTCAACTGAATGCTTGGAATACTACATTTTCTGATCAGAGTAGAATTGCACCGTGCTATTACACCACTTTTACTCTCTATACCGGTGTTTGATTGCAGAGCGGTAATTAGATTTGGAGCTATGAAGGCTGTTTCTTTAAACACAGTCGCTCTAAAACTTCATAGCTTCGGGTATTAATCTCCCTCCCTTGACCAAGAGATAGAGCTCAGAAGTTGAATTCGTTCGGCCGGGCGTTTCAAAATATATCAAGTTAAATTGGTTCTTTTGGATGAAATTAACCTTGTGGAATATCAAGTTAATTGGTCCTCTTGCACACCGATTATTTTTTGTCCTTAGATTGAATAAATTGAAGAAAAATCAAGGACCAAAGATAAACATGGTGTGCACGAGAAGAAAAAAAGGTGTGCTTTTGTCATTACCATTCCTTAGATCAGCAGATTGTATGGCTGAAGGCACTGAATTTGATTATGCTAAAATAAACAAACGCTAAAATTTCCAAATAATAAAAAATTGCTTTAACTTGTTTACATGGGAAACGAGAAAATCAGGTAAGGTGTTTGGATATATGAAATGAAAACCCACTGAAATTGCTCCGTTAAAAAATGCGCTTATGAAGCAAAGGCAGAGCAAAAGGGGTAGAGAAAGACTCAGGAAGACTTGGAAAGAGACTTTAAGAAAAGACATGGAGTACTAGGAGTTAATGGACGGCTTGGAGCAAAACCAAGCGCAATAGCGTTTTAGGATTAATACAGCCGTTCCCACTCAGTAGGATAGAGGCTTTGTTGTTGTTGTAATAAAAAATTGCTCTTCTGAAAAGGAAATCTGATATTTCATAAAGAAACCAACGGGTTCACTTGTTTACATGAACCCTCTTATGACTCCAGGGGGACCTTCGTAACAGTTCAAAAATATGTGAATCCCTTCTAGTGACAGAAATTAATCCCAAGTAACGCTACAGTCACGCTTAGCCTTTCAAGCGCTATTCTTAATGTCCGGGACTGAACTACTGTGTATAGCCACTATATTCAAGAACACAAAATCATTGGAATTTTGATATTCTATCAAACTACGAGTCCCGATGAAATTTTATTGCAAACCTGTTCTCAGTTCTCACCCATCCTTTGCTGCCAACCCTACCTTGGGCGTACAACGCCACTATATATCTCTTTGGCAAAGGTCATCTGAAGCAGCAGCATCAGCCAAGCGACATAAAGTGAAGGCCGCACCATCAGAAGCATTGCCGAAATGGTCAAGCAACCATCCTGGATTTTGATTTCCTGCACAACAGAAAATAAGAACCATGTAATTCAAATTCGAAATCAAAGATAACTACGTATGAAGGTAGAACAAATCAAAATATAAGATCCAGGAAAGCGAGTTTTGTGGACACAGCAATAGGGTTAATTTTACTTCTCTGTAGGGGTTGTTTGTCAAAAATGTAACTGATACGAGAACTTAAATCATATAGTAACAAAACAAGTAAGGACTCGTTTCAAAGCATATTTGATACTTTCTGTCCAAATAAGGCTAACGGAGTACAATGTCTTTTGTCTAGATACGAAAAATGGATCAAAGTTCAGAAATATGTAAAGTGCAGAATGTCCCATCTTTACCTGAAGAACATTAGGTCATTAAATTCACTCGTAAATCATGCTAGGGTTGCCCTCTTGCCTTTTGCATCTCTCGACTGCAAAACCATTATTTGTTAGTCGTAAAGTAAATTCTTTCTTTAAAGTATAAAAACATGAGCCTACAGGAACTACAAAAGGAACTTAGAGAGAGATGAAGAGAGAGACCTGTGCAGCAACAGATCTCTTTGAGTCCAAGAACTGGTTGTAAATGCCATACAATCTTGTCTTCTCAGCTTCGGAAACAGATGGTCTTGCCCTCGAAGCAGTAGACTTCAAGAGAGCATCAGAAATAACTGGCTTCTTCCCTGGATCATTGGTATCTTCAGCATTTAGAATCTCATGCACTGCTGCAAGCTGAGCATCTGAGAGCAGAGCTTGAAGGTCGGCCCCACTGAATCCCTCAGTCATATAAGCTATGGCTCTTAAATCCACATCGTCATCCATTGGTAGCTGAAGCAATAGAAATAAAACATAATTATATTCCAAAATGAACTAGAAAACAAGACACACGGAAAAAGCATTGGATTTCAGAGTAACAACCATCGCTACTATCGAGTTAAGGGACTTGTCTACAATGCCACAAAATATCCAAATAGAAGTTAAGAGTACATGCATTAATCATATAATGTTAATTACTGACCTTTTTCGAAAGGACCGTCAAAATATCCAACCTTTCACGCAGAGATGGAAAATCACAAAACAGAAGGCGATCTAGCCTACCAGGTCTCAACAGTGCAGCATCAAGTAAATCTGGTCTACTGCTTAACATGAAAATGCAGTTTTTTTTTCATTAGATAAGTAGCCAATGGGAAAACATATTATCAGACAAGATGGCATATACTCAGTCAAGATGAAGCAAATATGATAGAAGCAATCCACAAACAGGACTTTCGTTTGCATAGGAGGAACAATATCAACATAAAAACACGAAGGTAGTTAAGCACAAGATTCGGTTTCTTGTTCTAGCACGAATATAGTATTCCTGTATGGGTCATAATAACGAGTATTACAATCGCTAAATTGACTTTCTGTATAAAATTTAATTGATCACCACGATTGACAGTACTTTGAACAAAGATATTCTGACCCAAAGACTGATATCTGGATTCAACATTTAAAAATGAATCTAAAAATAAAACCATTTCTCAGACGAGAAACTAACCTTGTTGCAGCAAAAACAAAAACACCAGTCAAAACTTCAACACCATCCAATTCGGTCAGAAACTGTGGGAAAGGGAGATATTAGGATAAGAAAATTAGCTATGACGAGAAGAAAAAAATAAAATAGGACAAAAACACGAGAGAAACCTGATTGACGACACGATCAGTTACTCCAGTATTGTCATGCCCTCTTTTGGGGGCTATGGAATCAAATTCGTCAAAAAAGAGAAGACATGGTGCTGCAGCAGCAGCTTTGGAGAATATATCCCGAACCTAGACATCAGCAGCATTCAATGTGCATTACACCTCACAAAATATCATTATAACATATAAGGATTGAGATCTGTGTGAACCATTAGATGAAAAGACACATAAATTATGTGAATAAATGAGGCATAGAGCCTACAAGAAATCAACTCAAAAGGGATTTACTTATGCAAAGACACCACTTACAGCTTGCTCAGAAGCCCCAATGTATTTATTCAAGAGTTCAGGTCCTTTGATGGATATAAATCTAAGTGAACAAGCCGCAGCAGCAGAACCAACTATGTGTGTCTTTCCACAGCCAGGTGGACCATACAATAGAATATTTGATCGCAACCTTAAAGGAGCTTTGGCAAATATATTTGGAAACCTTGAAGGCAATTCAATCATCTGATATTGATCATATAGGAATTGGAGATAAGAGAACTATCAGAGTTTAAAAGTCAAGTACCAAAACAAATGCATTATATATGACATAAAAAGTAAGATATGATAGCAGTATAAAATATACAACCAATATTACAAACATAAACAAGCCAATATTACAAAACTAATTGATACAATCATACCTCTTTAATTGAATTGCGGATGTCAACAAGACCGCCAACATCATCCCACCCAGACCGGCCACCTTCAGGAGCAGATTTAGTGATGTCGCGCATGGCAACTGGAAGGAAATCATGCATTGCCCGAGAGAAATCATCCCCAAGTAAAGTGGGCTTTTCACACTTGTCGACGGACAAATGATGAGGCAGAAAACGACCAATGGCAGCATGAACAGTTCTATCAACCAAGATTTCCTGATACAGATACATTGTTAAGATGGTCAATATCAAAACTAGATCTAACATAATTTCAATAACTCTCAATGATCAGAATACCTATGAAAACATTCTAAACATGAAAGTCGTACCACAGGCAGAAAGAGTCATGCTTGAAGCACTAAAACGGATTCTCTTTTGTGCACATGAAAAGAAAACTGACACATGTATTAAATCAGAGACAAAGAGGTCTCCATATTCATTTGTACCAGTAAGTAGGCAGCTCTCTCTCAAACTACTACAAATATTCTAACATTTTAAAAACGACCTTTAAATATGTGCGTACATATATTGGGGGACTGGACAGTTTAGATTTAAATTGCACTTTTCAAGGCAGATTATCAGTTTTCACTATATTAAAGGTGGCGAAAACATTATCATGTGGCATCTCCATAAGCATTCATTTATCAAGAATTCAAATTTCTAAGGTAGAAAGATAAGGATGCAACAAGGGAGTAATATAACAGCTTGTAAAGCATATAAAAGTGACTTCTACGTATCGTTGCACTACTCCCCCTCCCCGAAGAACTGAAGAAGTAATTTTAAAACGGGCAAAATACCAGATCATATGAATCATAGCCATCACATTTGGAAGCTACATCTTCTAAGATAGCATCAGAACATTGTAAGCAGCGTCTCTGAATTTCATGCTTTAAAATGGCTGCACGTTCTGAGGCAGCAGGAGCAGGCAATTGCACATGAAAGTCAAACCTTCCTGATAACATCAAAAGTAAAAAGCAGAGCAGTCTTAAGTTTTAATTAAACGAAAAAATAAAAAGAAGACAAATATCTGCTATGAATCTACCGCAATTATAATGCAGTACTCATTCTACATTCAGAAAGAACAAACCTGAAGAGCTTAATGACTGTGGTATACTCTCTAAAGACTTTATTGAAGCTATGAATGCAAGCGGACCAATTCCACATGAGTTCTTCCTTTTTTCCTGTTCAAAGTTACAACAGAATCCTTACCTTGAATAAGGACAAAAACAACAGTAGAATTATTGCATTTCATCATGTTGGTACAATAGATTCAAAGCTACGTCATTCAGGTATTACAATAACAAACACAGAATAGGCTAGGATTTTATCCTAATTTTGCAAGTGCTTCCAATTCTGGTTTGAGCAGCACACTCCAAATATTTTTTAATAAAGGGCTTGAAAGGAAATATCAGATATAAATGACTCATGGACTCCAGAATACAGGGATAAGCTATGGAGAAATGTACTGATTCTACGTTTTTCCCCATTTTTAGTTCAAGCAGAACCGAGACTTGAGGGTCATAAATCGATAAGATTAGGGACTGTTTTGTGAAACAGCTACATTACAAATTGGCGTATCAATTTAGAAGACAAATGAATGACAGCATTTATATACTCACTTTCAGGTTTGAAAGAACTGTTTCTACAAATTTTATTTGGATCCCACAAGCCTAATTTGAACCTGAAATAAGCTTTCCATTTATTCATTGCAGTGCGAAATACATTATATTGTACTAGTCTAGCAAACTAAATCAATTCTAGTACCAAGTCGCAGAAGTCGTGGTTGTATGTTAGAATGTTGATAAGTAACACTTTAACATCAGCATTATAGCTAACATCCTAGGAACCATCCCAAGAGTATTTACCCAATATTCATCCATAATGTCAATGAGAAATTCTGTCAGTGCAAGCACAGAGGTTGAAGCTTGAGATCCTTCGGACTCTGAAGAGGATGAAACAATGCTATCAAGATCATCAAGAATTACAAGAGACGGAGCATGATCTAAAGCCTCGGATATATAGCTTAAAAGTGCTTGGCGAATGGTCGAGGCCTTTTCCAAGGCAAGTTGAGAACAAGGTACAAAAACTCTGCCAAGGCAAAAGCAGGCATTAGAATACATTTATCTTTTACCCATCAGTACACCTCTCTTACAAATACAATTCACAAAGTTAGAAGTACTAATGCAAATTCATCACGATGACAACATACACGTGCACTAAGAGGTTTTCATGTTCTTCGAGACACTTAGCAACAGTTCTCGCCAATAATGTCTTTCCCGAACCCTGATAGGAGAAAAGAGGTGAAGAAAAAAACACATCAAATCAAATATTTAATATATAAAAAAACATTGTTTCGTAGGATAACTCTGTAACAGCTTCTGAAGATTAACTTCCTGATATTAATATCAAATTAAAATGATTTTTAAAAAAAAAATTGCATTTTTCATATCAAACAAAAAAAAATAGAGAAAGTCCACTAGGAAAAGCTTGACAAAACCAAAACTTGATCTGTTCATTGAGAAAATTTGATCGTGTAGCTGTCCCCAAATAGTGGCACAAAGATTCTAAGGGATCAAATTGAAAAGTAAGAAAAAGAGTATAGGAAATTAAAGTACCCTGTTTATGTTTCGACAATAAGCATTTACCTGATCATTATACTAATCTTTAAACTATCAGGGACTTTTAACACCTTAATCATTTATACCCAAGACCCAATGACAATTGCACGATAATAGAAGAAAATTGAAGATCCATCAGAAAAGAAAAACCACATCTTTACACGGTTAACCGCCACATAAGTGTTTTAACTTCAGAATTCAGATACATCACCCAGTGGAAAAACTAAATCTGAAAAGTTAATAAACTCACAGGAGGTCCATATAGCAGAACATGTCCAGGGAGAGGAAGATCGTGTGAGCTGAACCATGCCCCAGAAGCAGGAGATAACAACACCAACATTCCTACATGAGGAAAACATAATGTATTAGGGAACACAATGGAATCCTTAAAGGGGTAAGGGTAAATATAATTTACAATTCTCATAGGAATTGGTGAACATATACAGGTGTCAGAATAGAAAACAGCTCCGCACCGCAAGGAAATACGAATACCTACTATTTAAAACGTCAGAAGCAATTGTCCACATCCAGCTCAAGGTTGATACATCAGAATTGACATCTTTTCCAGACATTCTCTCTCCAACCGAATTAAAGGTCACAGGATCGGCCATCTTAGGATCAACCACCTTCAGCTTTCCAATTGACTCTACACCTCCAATATTATCGTTGCCTTTGTTTCTTTCATCAAATACAAGCTCATATGCATTTCCAGCAAGTTGAGATTCATTGGAGAATTTCAGTACATACAAGATTTCAACTGGTTGCTCAGCATTCTTCTTTTTGTTTTCAAGGGATCCATCTAATGATTCTTGTAGCTTTTCCTCAACCTCAAACTTATGCCCCTTCACTTCAAAGTGAAGTATAGTTTCATTTCCCAAAACCAAGGAATTAACTTTTTCTCCTGCATTGGAAGCAATAGCATCAAATTGTGCAAGGATCCACGCTTTAACAAGATTCTCTACTCCCCTTAACTCGTCAGAATGCGGAGCCGCCTCTTCATCTTCTTTGCAAGAAGATTCATATGAAAAAGCAGCAACAACTTTGTCGTGGGTTGACCAATCAGCAACATCTATATAGGTGCTTGAGCCGGTCGTCAGAAGCATGTTTTTCTTCTTGCGAAGTTTATGTCTTTCAAGAACATCTAGACCATTTCTTTCAACAGCTTTGTCCTTCAATATCTTAAAGTGACAAGGAGAAAGTGAAAGGAATGGAATGTCATTCTTCAAAATACCATCACATCCCTTCAAATAAACCCCTGCAGGCATGATAGCAATCCCATTAAAACAATATGTTTCATCAATGAAGGGTTAGGATGTTCTTCTTTGCCTTATTAAGTGGCAAGCATAGCATACCCCATTAGCCACTTAATACAGGAAGTGACGGAAAATACTCAGGAAGACACCAACTTTTGTGCTTAAATGTGAAAGAAACAGTGTGCTAATAAGCATCATACATGTTTAATTTGAAGATTAAATCCAGCTAAGGCAACTAGAAGAATCCAAAATCTAGATGGTGTTCCAATAGCATTTGTCTGTTTAAAATAACATCCAAAATGTAAACTCCAACGAATATCATTCAAGTCTATAGTTCGATATGCATTATAGCTAAAAGGTACTCTATTAGACATTGGGTAGAATATACGCACATGAATGCAGACGAGTTCTCAAATAAAGACGAACGGATTGGGCAATCATAACATGCCCTTTAGCAACTGAATCAGAAATCAACAGCCGAACAATTACTTCACGATTGTCCTTTTTGTCATTTCCACTGTTAGATTCCTTCAGAGTTGAACTGCTTCTTGTTTTCAACCCATAATTTTCAGAATTTTTCATGCTCTCTTTTGGTGATAATCTTGGAACAACAGCTATGAACTGAAGAGATTGTAATGAGAACATTTTTGCTGTTTCTGGGTGAACCATGGCAACAGAAGTGAGAACAACTCCAAGCTCAACGCCGTTGACATAACTTTTGTGAACTAATCTCCTGTCCGGATCTTGAACGCGCAGTAGTGCGTTTGAAATATGATTCTTTCCGTTAGAAGAGAGCATGGAAGGATCTCCATGTGGGTTGACAGTCTCGCGTCTCTTTGGAGCAACTGCAACTTCAGTCCCAGGCACCAGTTGCACTGGTAATATCCCACAAGTAGACCAAGATATCAATATAGAGTGCAACCATTAAGTCACGGCTCATCGATTTCAAATGCTAAGAATTCATTGAATATTTGGATTATGACAAAGCATACAGCATCTTACCCACCGCTTTCTTCGGGAAGGTTGAAGCAACTTGGAATGTAATGGAAGTGCGGCCATTCAACCACAAAGGAAATCTCATTTCTTCATGGAGAATCCTCACCTGCATTTATCAAATGTACAACAAACTGATGCTAATATTCAAATTTATAGATTTCAAGCAACCGAAAAGGTCACGAATTGACAACATCGGAGTACCTGATTCAAAATTGCAGCCTCTGCTAGCTCAGCATTAAGCTCCAAAACCTCCCAATCATCCTCAGTGGAAGGCTCAATAGTGACCAGAGTAGCCTTCTGCACATTCGAAAGAGCTCGAACTTGAACCCTAGCGCGATCCGGCAACGAAATGCAATCCCCAAATTGCTGAGCAACCTGCAAAGCAATCAGGCACACAATCACTGATCAAATTCTAGAGCTTTCCGTTGCAGAAGCAGAGAAATTGAAGTTGAAACTGAGATTACCTCGATAGCCTGAGAAGCGGAGGTGGCGCCGGACCAAGCGACGTTCCAGCGGTCGGCGGTGGAGGAAGAGCGGAGCTCGAGAGCGAGAACTGGCGGGAGGGATGGGGAGGAGGAGTGGAGGGTTTGGATTAGGGACAGGGGGAGGGAGACGAAGCAGTTGTCTATGCCTCCGACTAACCGGACCTCAAACTCCATGGCCGGAAAGAATCAGAGAGACGGAGTAGAGCTCCGTTTCGGGAAGAAGATAAAGAGTCAAGCTTGGGCGGTGCCGGAAAACGTCGTCCCCCGAGGCTTTCTCGAGTTGAGTAAAATTACGTCATCCTCCCTCCCTCCAAATTATCCCATTGATTTTTGGGTGTGTATATTATATAACGTGTTTTTTTCGAATTTTATCCCTTGTTTATGAGTAAATTGTAGTTATGGTCCTTTAATTTTAACTCAATTGGAGCAATGGTCTCTCAACTAAAAATTCATTACCATTGGTCCCTCAACTTATCAAAACGTGCAACTATGGTCCCTCAACTAAAAATCCATTACCATTGGTCCCTCAACTTTAATTCAACTGAAGAAATAGTCCATTAATTTTAACCCAATTGTAGCAACGGTCATTCCAATGTAACTCATTTTGACAAAATTTTTGACATAGTTGACAAAAAGAACCATAATTATACACTTTGATGAGTTGAGGGACTCTAATTGTATAAATAGTCATTCCAATATAACTTATTTTGACAAAATTTTGACAAAATTTATGAAAATGACTATAGCTACACATTTTGATAAGTTGAGGGACCAATGATAATGGATTTTCAGTTGAGGGACCATTGCTCCAATTTGATTAAAGTTGAGGGATCATTCGTACAATTTACTCCTTGTTTATTAATTTGTCGGCTTTTTAGCTAAATGGTTTCTGCAAAAGACATATCTTTTAATTCTGTCTTTGAGATTTAAAATTGATAACTTGTTCAATATCAATCATTTGTGTCATTCTGTAAAAAAATTTATGTTAAATAAGGAAAAAATTAAAAAAATACTATTGATTTTGTCAAATCATTTTGACCCATAAATTAAGGATAGTTTTGTTGTTTGGATCATCATTTAACAAAGATTTACAAACAATAATTGACACTGACAACTCAAGAACTATTTATATTGACTTCAAGTCAACTCTCAAAATAAAAACTTACGTCAATTTCAGAATTATTTTAGCTAAAACATTTGCAAACAATA
This sequence comes from Heteromeles arbutifolia, assembly GCA_024362995.1. Classification (NCBI taxonomy): domain Eukaryota; kingdom Viridiplantae; phylum Streptophyta; class Magnoliopsida; order Rosales; family Rosaceae; genus Heteromeles; species Heteromeles arbutifolia. The sequence continues at coordinate 7,963,357 of JANCRC010000002.1, read as the reverse complement.
TTTTAAAATTTTAAAAAATGATTAATCTAAATTAATCTCAGTTTACTATATTTAAATTTCATGATTTTCAACCTTTAGTACTACCTAAAGTTATAATTTGGAATACTTTCATAGATCCGTTAAAATTACTATTAAATCAACTGTTAGCTGATAACGTGATTTCAACATTTAGTACATGAAGTTTTTTTCCATCCTAGAATGGTACTAAAATCATAATCTTGTGACACTTTCATACATCCGTTAAGATTAAATCAACTGATGACAGACAATGAATAAACACCACATGGATATTAAAAAATTAAATTAATAAAAAAAATACTAATTAAAAAACATTTATACATATAAAATAAATAAATAAAAAATAAAAAAACCTAAAAGATATCCTCCAATCCAATCCCACCCTTTCAATCCCCAGCCACACTTCCTGCAATCAACCCTCATCGCCAGCCACCCTCAAATCCAACTCCATCGCCACTAAACATATAATCCCCATTTCTCAAATTTCAACCTCCCCAGATCTCCCAACGCAACCACCATCAGCTTCAAAGACTCAAACTTACCACACAAATCTGTACACAAATTCAATGTCAGACCCAGAAGGAAAAACCCAGAATAGTGTGCTGCATCGGCGACACCCATGGCTTCCACACCAAGCTCCAAAGCCTCTGATCCAATCTCCAATCCGCCATCGACCCATCTGATTTCTCCACCGCCCTCATCACTTTCCTCGGCGATTACTGCATCCGCGGCCCGAACACCAAAAAAGTCAATCAACTTTCTCGTCTCTCTGCCCTTCAGGTACCCGAATCAGAAGCACGTCTTCCTCACCGGCAACCACGACCTGGCCTTCGCAGCCTTCGTGCGTGTCCTGCCGCCGCCTCCCGACTGGTTGGAGTTTTCCGAGGGGTGGAAGGAGTATGCGGATAGCGAGGATAGAGAAGGGTGGTTTAAGGGAGATGGGTACGAGAGGATGCACTTGCAGGGAGGAGATGGGGTGGGAAGATCAAGGCTAAGTTTAATGCGGCTAAAGGGATAGAGTACAAAGGGTTGATTGCAGAAAGTGTAGCTGGGGATTTAAAGGGTGGGATTGGATTGGAGGGTATCTTTAAGGGTTTTTTTTTAATTTTTTTTATATAAATTTTTTTTAATAATTATTATAATTATATTTTTTATTAATTTTTTATTTTTTTCAATATCCACGTCATTGTCTACGTAGACGCTACGTCATTACCACAGACTAAAATATCGAAATTATCGGCGAAATATCATCGATAATTTTGTTTTTTTCACATAGCGATATTTTCACACATATACAAATAATTATCGTCATAATATCGCGATATTATCGATAATATCGCAATATTGTGAATATTATCGACAAAATCGCCGAGGCTCCGTCGTTAGAAAACTGCAGTCGAGGCTCCATCGTCGCAGTTGCCAAGATCTGCGCCTCTCTCTACAATCCGCGCTCAGACCCATCTAAATCCGCAATCCCTTCTCTCCGGATCCCAAAACCCGCTCGGGTTTAATGGATCATCCGTCTCGTACGGCTTAAACAAGGCCTCCGCTTGCCTGATGCTGATCGCCGAGAGGTGAGAAAGGGAGGAGGAACGGTCCACAGGTGGTGATGGTGCTCGCCGGAGTATGCGCCATTGTGGTGGAGGTCACGGTGGGGTGTGGGTGTGGGTGTGGTGTGTCTGTGCTCCGGGAAAGAGAGTTGCAGAGATGGGGGGAGAAGAAACAAGGAGAGGAATGAGGGAGAAGGTTCGAGGGATTGGGGAAGGGGGAAACACGGGGAAGTGGGGTGTGTGTGTGTCTGTCTGCTCGGGGAATGAGAGATGCAGGGAAGAGATAGGGGGAGAATTGGAGAAGAAGAAAGAAGGATAGGGAAGGTGTGTGTGTGTGTGGAATGAGGGAGAAGGATCGAGACGAGAGATTGTGTCTGCGTGTACGTGTGTGCGTGTGTGGCACACGGTTTTGGCACATGGTTTTGTATGAAACCACAGTTTCGTGTACGGTTTTATGTGTGTATGTGTGCGCGCGTGTACGGTTTTGTGTGTGTGTGTGTGTGTGTGTGTGTGTGGCACACGGTTTTGTATGAGAGAATTGGAAGCAAGTAACTTTGCTCAGAAGAACAAAAAATTCTGTCAGAGAAGAACCAAAACACATGAAGACCAAAAATTCTGTCAGAGAATAACCAAAAAATCTGCTTACTTCCAATTCTTTCACATTCCCAGAGGTCATCACACCTTTTTTAACCCTTCGAAAATTGAAAAACCTCTATTACACCTTTTCGTTTCTTCTTCCTCCCTTAGCCCTTTCAAAGCCTTTCCAGAGCCCTTTCAGAGTTTCAATTGAATAAATGGATCTGCAACTCACGCCACTTCAAATTAAATGTTAAATACCTTCTTTGTCTCTCATTTATTCACTAACGGCAAGCTGCAGAGGATCATCAAGGTTTTGCTGCTACGTACGACATCGAAAGTTCCAGATTTGTTACATTTGTGTAATTATTATTTTATTGTTGGTCCACGCAGATTCTATTTGGCCTTTACACAAAGGGTTCCATATTTAAGGTAAGTTTACAAACTTACATGTTAATTTTTTGAAGTAATTAAGTAATGTTGTATAATTATTCCCTAGGATAATTTTAATATGTTTAATGTTATTTATTATTTTATTATCAAATTGGATTATTATTCATTAATATTAGGTTTTATTATTCCATATTATTTTTATAATTACTTAAATTCTTATAATCATTTTCTTTACTTCCTATTTAATTATTCTGTAGAATAACTTTATTATTTAGGTTCTCTTATATAACCGTCACTACTATATATTTTTTGGCCAAAAAATAATTGCCTAATTTCCATGAAAATTAAATATAGGTACGCTTAAGATGTCCAGTGGAGTTACTAAACGTGATCCAGCTTAGGAACATGGAGACCCAATAGACGGAAACAAAAATGGCACAATTTGCAAATATTGTGGTCAGGTAATGAAGAGTGGCGGAGTGACACGACTTAAGTACTGGATTAGATCCGGGAAATAATGTCCAACGATGCGATAATGTCCCCCCAGAAGTGAAGGCATTCATCACCACATTATTAAAAAATAAAAAACACCAGAAGGAAAAGAAAACACATGGAATGGAAAATATTCGAGCTGGGCTATGAGGAGAAGTCATTGGCCAAGCGGTTGACAGTGATGATGATGACGATGAGGACGAATGTGATGATGACATGGGACCTGAAGAACGACGCAATTTGAAACAAGCATTACGTGCCTCCAAATAGTTAGCATGGGAAAGAGAACACCTTCATAAAATTCCTAATAGAGCACAAGGTTCCTGGACAAGTAGTGGTGCACAAATGAGACGGGGAGCAAGTGTTAGAGAATCACAACCAACACCACCAATAGCCCCAAGTTTATATAAGTCATCCAAAGCACGTCAAAAGAGTGTTTGGAGTTATTTCACTGGAGGTAATGTGAAGGAGGGAATGGGGCGTCTAATTAGCAAGTTCTTTATCTATGAAAATGTCCCTGCTGAGAAGGCATCATCACATCATTTCAAAAATATGGTATTGGGATGTCAACAGGCCGGTGTTGGAGTACAACCTCCCACTCCCTATGAGGTAAGAAACAAATATTTGGAAATGGAGTATAAAGACATTGGCGAGTATGTTAACAAGTTGAGGTCAAAGTGGAAAATTAATGATTGCACAATCATGTGTGACGGATGGACTGGCCCGATCAGATTGTCTATCATAAACTTCATGGTATACTCCAAGGGAAAGACAATTTTTTTGAAGTTCGTTGATGCTTCAGACCATATAAAGAACTACAAGTATATTTACAAATTATTGAGAGATGTAATCATGGAGGTGGGAGAGCATAATGTTGTCCAAGTCGTGACCGACAACGGTTCTGCATTTGTCAAAGCTGGAAAAAAGTTAATGAAGCATCATAATGTGTTTTGGACATCATGTGCAGCACATTGTATTGATCTCATGTTTGAGGCGATGAGGAAAAGAGAGAATATTGCTAATGTCATAAAAAGAGCTAGAACGATCACAAATTATATTTACAATCACGGTTGGTTGTTGGCAAAGATGCATGAATTTTGTAAAGGATAAATTATTCGTCCAGCTACCACTCGATTCGCCACCAACTATATTGCATTAGACAGCCTACTTAAGAAGAAAGCAGGTTTGAAGCAACTATTCACTGGTGACGATTGGGCCAACCACAATTTCAGCCGCTCAAATGCAGGTCGTATGGTGGAAAGTATAGTGCTTGATCATGCATTTTGGACTCAATCAGAACATGTGTGCCAAGTGTTTGAACTTCTTTACAAAGTTTTACGGATCGTTGACACAGAAGTGTATCCTACTATGGGGGCATGCGTGTAGTGAAGGAGGACTTTGAAAGAAAACATAGTGCAAGGTGGGTCATAAAGATAATTGATGACCGATGGTATAAAACATTATACCACGATTTGCATGCAGCAGGTATAAATTATGTCATAATTTGCAATTCATTTCTTTAGTTGCATAAGTATTATTTCTCTTATTAGAGTATGTGTTTCTTTGAACAGCATATTATTTGAATCCTCGATACCAATACGGACCCGGTGTTGGAGATGATGGTACCCTTATACGTGCTGTACATAATGTATACTCTAAATTAGACCCTGCATCACCAGCAGTTGGCCAATTTGGAAATGAGGTACACAATTACTTAAATTATAATAATTACATTGTTGGATTAAACTAACACGATTTATTGTATTCAGCTAACATGGTTTAAAGATGCAAGAAGAACTTTTGGAGAACCAACATCAGTTGCTGCTCGAACAAAAATGTCTCGTAGTGAGTGTAAACATATTTCACTATCAGTTTATAATATAATTTGTTGGAGTTATTAGGCTTATTAACATTGTCTTTCATTGTAGCTGAATGGTGGATCATGTATCGGACTGATGCACCAACTGTGAGAAAGTTAGCAATCAAAGTATTATCACAAACAGCTTCCTCATCTGCTTGTGAAAGAAATTGGAGTACATTTGCACTCATACACACAAAGCAAAGAAATAGGTTGGCTCATAGTAGGTTGGAAAAATTAGTTTATTGCTACTACAACATAAAGCTTCAAATTCGAGATAAGGAAGCAGAAATAGATCATGTCGACCGTGGTGACCCACTAGATGTGTTTGATATTGTTGCTGAAGATGATGATATAGAGGGTAACCAACTTTATCAATGGATTATACCTCTTCATTTAGATGATGATGAAGGCAACCCAGCTCCCAGAGTTGCTGAAGAAGCACGTAATGAAGGGATAAATGTAGAAAGAGTATTAGAGAAGGAGGTGGGATCTAGTAGCGCTGACTATTTAGAAGAACTTTTGCGCCCAAGACCAAGAAACACTGGAATTCCACCTTCTTCCAATCCTACACAACCACAAGATCATGCTGATACTAATGATAGCTCAAGTACAAGATCAGGAGACTTACCTACCACCGGAGGTGGGAATGATGAATGATATAGTAGAGCTAGAGGTAGTGGTGGTGGATGTGGAAACTATGTTGGACCACCTCCCGGATTTATGAGCTCCTTCACTGGTGAGGCAAACTTCACGCATGCAACACAAGATGAGGACCATGGCAGTAGGCGGGCAGGACCAAGAATTGGTGCCATAGGGAAGGACTATACTCGTAGAGAAAGAGGCAAGGGGACTTTGTTAAGTAAAGAAGATGACTCGTTATCTATAACTTCAGACTCTGTTGGAGTGGGAAGTAGTAACTATGGTTATACTCATAACCAACCATTTCCCTACCCTTCATATCCCATTCCTGTTGGGATGGAATCGAGCGACTCATGAAAAGAATTCGAGACTCAATCTTCAAATGATTTTGCTTATAGACAACGTCAACCAATCTCGGATCCATATGGGTGACATGTTAACAATTACATGCAAAACTATTTTGGGGATTTATCATTCGATGACTACTCTTCACAATACACTTACTCTACACATAGAGATGATGAAGATAGTGAAAAATTTGAACCTCATAGGAATTCTATGTGGTACTAAGTCACTCATGTATCTTACCATGCAATGTATAAAGTGTAAAATATTGTACTAATTCATTATATATATAAATGATTATGGTGTGTTTAAACTTATTTCATTAATTACTACATATTTTCTACACTCACAATGTTTACCAGCTCGCTATATAATCAACTTAAATCAGTTAAATCCATCATGCAATGCATTTCCTTCCAATTTTTTGTGATAAACTAATAGATAATTGACTAAATACATGTGACAGCCTGTCCCGAAAAATATTGATTTTATAATTTATTAAGTGATTTTACGAAAATGCCCTTGAGGCACGCGCATTGTTCGAGGTTAATCGTTGTGTCGTGCCATCTAAGATTTGTTTTCTTGACATATCCTCGTAGTACTCGTCACTACGGACGCGTGGGCGCGAGCGGTTCGTGATTTGGAGTTATAACGAAAAAGATATTAAAGTTTGAAGTTTGGGCATTTTGGGAATTATAAGAATAAAATATGGAATTCTTTTATGGAAATGGACGGCCCAGATTTAATGAGGAATTAATGGATGGCTAGGATTGGAAGAAATGAGTTTATGTGTGTGTGTGTGTTTGTGGCTGGCTGAAGAAGAAGGAAGAAGAAGAGATTGGGCAATCTGCCCAACCAGAGGAGAGCAGAAGCTTCAGGAGAGAGACTGACCAATGGAGAGAGGAGAGAGGAAAGGCCCAGCCAATCGGAACAGGGAAAGGAGGAAAGGAGGGAGAAGGTGGCGCGGGGGATCGGCCAGATCCCCTTGACCCGTTTTCGGACCCGGTCGGCACCCGTGTCCATGTTCGTCGATTTCCACTCGTTTTTCCGGCGAATTGATTCAACAAACCTCATGGGAAACACTCTAGGACCCTTCCTCTACCCATTCCACCTCAAATTTGGAGAGATTTGGTTGTAAAAAATGGAAGAAACCGTGCAAAAAGGGGCGCACGGGTTGGGTTCATTTCCGCCACGATGTGAAGCAATTTCTTCCAATCACCACCACCCATGGCATCCTCTTGAGGCCTAGAACAAAGCCCAAGCAGTGGTTGAGGCGTTGGAACAAGTTTGGAGGTCGAATTGGAGCACACCAAACCTAGGGTTCCGACGGGTTTTGTTGGAATTGGAGGCTTTGCCGACCGAATTGGCCTTGGCTACAGGTATGAAAGTTGTTCTACTCATTGAGATCTTCATTCCTGTAAATTTTGGTAATTTTTGGAGATAGATGGATTTTCCGGCGAGCCGGGGCGGCAGACCGCCACCCACGGCGGCGCGTGCGGCGGCGCGTGGCCAGTGGGCCGCCAATGTCATTTTTAAACTATATTGGATGTCCTGAGTTCAGTTTTGATAGTGGCTTAACGTTGGTTGATCATTTGGACTTAAATTCGTTAAGATGCATGGTTAGGCAAAATATGAATTGATGATCCGACCGTTGGATTGTCACCAAACTTTGATACGTAGTAATATGTAATATTTGAGGATTATAGGAACTTACAGATCGAGAATCCGATTTACGGATCTCCCGGAATTGGAGTTGTAAGTTCATAAAATATAATGTTAACCGTCACTTAGTTCGACAATTGACGGAGATCCGACCGTTGGATGGTCATGAAATTTTAGGATGTTGTTCTAGAGATTTATTGTGGACCTCTGGAAGTTACGGATTGGAAATCTGAGTTGCAGATCTTCCGGATCGAACTACATAGTGACGTGTTTTATATAAGTGATATATTCTATCGATATGATTCTGAGGCATGATTTGATGGTTGTTCTAGGCGCCGATCGTCATGACGCCTTGATGTGTTGTGCTAGGGAGTTGCAGGGCAAACTCCAGGTGAGTGGGCAGTTTATTTCAGTATATATATATATATATATATATATATATATATATATATATATATACTTAACGTTTTCCCAGAAATCGATTTTTGAATGAAAGTATATTTTGAAATGCCATGCATAGATTTATATGAATATGTGATTTAAAAATGCCATGCATAGAAATTACATGAATTATGTGAATTGATATATGATGCATATATGTGAATTGGTGTTGCGGACGCACAGGTGAGTATCAGGTGAGTTATATTTGGTTCATTGAATTGTTTGATGTTATTTATGTTGATAGCTCATAACCTGCACCCCTGGTGTTAGTGCTTATGTTATTCACCCGCATCACACGCTCACCTTGGATCCAAGTAGATGCTAGTCGTACAGACCACTGGAGGTGGTTCCGACATGCTAGTCGTACAGACCATTAGAGATGGTTCCGACTAGTAGGTGACCCTAGATTATGTGCACAGATGATTGATGAGAGAAGCACTAGAGCGTATTATTACACCATCTGAGTCGTACAGACTACTACAGGTAGTTCCGACTCATGTGCAGCGCAGTGCCGTACAGGTCGCAGTTGGCGACTCCGGCAGTGCCGTACAGGTCACAGTTGGTGACTCCGGCTGGATTAGATATTGAGCTCTAGAATCAACTGTACAGGACCACTGCAGGGTCTCCGGTTGATTTATTATTTCACCTGATTTATGTTGATGCATCCATATTATGTTTTTGGCGCATGGCATGGCATATTTTCTGAAAAGTGATAAAGAATAGTGTTTTGAGAATTTTGAAGCTATATATATTTATATATGCTATTTTCTGGGAAAGTATACAGGTTTTACAGTGAGGGGTTAGAACTTTGATAAAGAAAAGATTTGAAAAGACTTGTTTTACTGACCCACTCAATTTTGTTTTGCGCCCCTCCAGGTTCGAGTTAGAGCAGAGCTTTAGTGGCCACGAGGAATTCAATGGTATTCTGACAGAATTCACAATGGTATTTTTTAAGCTTCCGAACTGTGTAAATGGTTACGTCACTCTCACGTGACGGCCAGCACGCCCTCCTTCGGGACGGGGTGTGTCAATACACATCCTGCAAAGTTTCAATAAAAATTTCCAAGTTTTTCTTACAATTTCCGTGGTTTTTATTCAATTTTTATCGATATCAATAATATACCGATATTTCCATCGATATTTCCTTGTTTTTGGACTACCGATATTTTCGATATCATCGATATTTAATACCTTGGTCATCACTTAACGGTTGATTTAACAGTAATTTTAATGGATGTATGAAAGTGTCCCGGTTATGATTTTAGATACCATTCTAAGATTAAAAAAACTTCATGTATTAAATATTGAAAATCATAAAACTCCAAAGTATTAAAGGGAGATATTCCAAGAAATGTTTCTCTTAAAATTAACTAATTTGGCCAAGAAAACGAAAGGGAATGTACCATAAACTTGTTGGTAAAATAGGACAATAATTATTGTATACAAGTACACAGTAGTAGTACACGGTACCAAAGTTGAAAGATTTTTTGGAACCCCAAAAAGAAAATAAAAGTAAACGTAAAAAAAGTTAGCCAAAAAATACGACGCCGATGATCCATGTCGATAGTGACTTAAAACTGCCATGGGTCCCACTACACACGACGTCGTATAAAATGTCGTAAAAGGGTCATCATTGGATTTTTTTCTGAAATTTCGTTCGTCGTATCGCGCAGTTACAAATTAAAATTAAATATTTCATCGTATATCGTATGATTAAAAATTAAAATTAAATATAAATAATAATTAATGAAAACTAATCTTCCAATATATATAATAAACTGTCAAGCTTGGATCTTCAAATTCCGAGAAAAATGATCCGGCGAGGATCCTTTTCCTAAAATGTTCACCATCAAACTCCACTAACTCCACCGAGCGTACAGCCTAATGTACTGATAGCTCACGCCACCCTCGAGAAGCCGCACCGCCGCACGCCGTCGTCTTCTTCTCTCTTCCACCTCCTCCTCTTCTCTCTTTCTTCTGGTAATGTCCTTTCGTGTCCTTCTGCTCTCTCTTTCTTCGCTTTCTGTCTCTCACTGTAAATGCTTGGATTGCGTCCACATTTCTCTGCTATTTTCTCGCTATTTTTTCTCTGAGATTTTTTTTTAAATTTTATGTTCTGTTCGTCATCGCTTTCTGTCTAATCTGGTCTAGGGTTTCCGTAAATATTTTCTCGAGAAATTTATTGTAATTGTTTGTGTATAACTAAATTATATATACATGTTTATATATGTAGGGGCGTAACTATATTATATTTTATTGCTAATGTTTGAAAAATAAATTGTGAAAGCATTTTTCTGTCAGAATCAATGGCGTTTTAGTGTTTAGAATGAGTTCTTAACTGTGCCTCCTTGAATTTGTTTTTTACTGGAAAATATATGATAATTACGTGTTAGTGATTAGTGATTAGTGATTATCCTTTTCGGAATTTGGGGTACGTGGTTTGAGGAAATTTTGTACTTGCTAGACTAAGGTTTGGTGAGAGAGGTGGAGAAAGAGAGGAATCTGTGTATGGAATGAACTTTTGGTCGGAAACAGAGTGGTGTATAAACTGGATTACAATGTAGGATACATTTTTCGGAAAATGTTCGTAGTTGTACCTTCGTTGCTGTAATAAATTGTGTTTGATTATGGTGAAAATTTGGATTAAACATGCCTCACTGCGAGGAGTTATATATCGCTGTGCTAAACCCTTAGCATTTTTGTACTTTGACCTGGTATTTTGTTTTGGTTGGTATGATTACCTGAGGAAGGGATAGTTATGGTTGCTATGAATAGTGAATCTGACAGCTTTTTGTTAAGATCACCAATGGAGTCAGACGAAGAGCAGGATTGTTTTCGCGGGTTATATCCGGAGTATGGTGCAATTTTCATGTCAAGCAGTGCAACGATAGATGAGTGTTTTAAACGGAGACTGTTTGGCCTTCCGTCTTCACAAGGCCAATTTGTAAAGCAGATTAAAACTGGAATGATTTTGTTTCTGTTTGAATTCGAGAGGAGAGAACTTCATGGTGTTTTTCAAGCATGCTCCGATGGTGAAATGAATATTTCCCCTTCTGCGTACAATTCATCAGGAAGGCAGTTTCCTGCTCAGGTATGAATAATGTCTAGTTTCAGTTGAGAATCCACTATTTTTGTTTATGTTTTGGTTTATTACAAATTTCCAATTGGATCTATTCTTGTTATATACTTTATACAGGTAAAAGTCAAGCTTCTTTGGCGCTGTCGTTCGCTTTCAGAACCTGAATTCAGTGGCGCAATCAAAGATAACTATTTTTCAAATTGGAAGTTCCATTTCGGTCTCTCCAAAGCTCAGGTTTTCTCCTTTCCTGTTAAGTCAGACCTTGATGGGATTTAGAATTGCTTTCTTTAACAGTATTGTTTCATGTATATATGTAGGTTCAAAGGCTTCTAATGTTGTTCAGTTCACGAAAGTTGAAATATCAGCGGCGGCAGAGACAATTAGCCAGTAGAAGAGAAGCAATATCAGTGGACACTGCTGGTAGAGTCAAGGAAGTCGATGATGGCAAGTCTTTATTGAGTGATAAGGCAATCAATGAGCTTGTTGCCGACAATCATAATGGGCCAAAAATGACTCAGTCGCTGGGGAATGCCTCTGGGAATATTGGAAAAGAATATGGTGGCATGTTGGCAAGTGATGAAGTGGGTAATCTTCATGAAGTAGACAAGAAGGTTGGGGAGATCATGCAGAGTGAGTATCTTGGGCCTGTTCCAGGTGAAGTTGGGGATGCTGCTTTTGCAATGTCTGAGAGGGCAGGGAATGGATTTAATGTGGATGTTGAATCCTTGTCATCTGAGCATCCTATGTCAGGTCAATCTGGAAATGGTGGTGACAACCTGGTAATTCATGATGGTTCCAGCTGTTTAATGGGTGATCAGTTACAAATCGGCAATACTCAAAGTAATATTTTTGGGCCAGCTGTACCAACTGAGAACCCTGCTTTCTTTCAGTCTAGTCTTGATAGACCTGTCTGTGCTGGCATGCCTGTTGAAGAAACAGCTTCTTTGATTCAAGTTCAAATTAGATCAACTTCGACTGTTGGCCATCTAATGGAGCTGCCAATTGCTAGCCATTCTTGTGCAGCATTTCCATCTTATAGAGATGCGATTGTGACCAGTACCTATGATCCTGATGCTCTTAGTCTGAGCAATCCACGCTCACCATCAATTGGGGTCAATCAGAGTTCAAATTCCATTCAAGATTGTTATAAACGATGTGGCATTCCTTCCATTACAAATCAATCATATACAGAGCCAAAAGGAATCAATCAAAGCCTAGAATCCAATTCAAATTTTGATGTTCATGTTCCGATCACATCCCCTGACCACTATGAGCACTCATGTCATGCGAACATCATACCTTTTCCAGGGGTGGCATATTCTGAAGAAATGGCTACAGATTCTTCTGGAAGACACTGTTCCCGGGACCCAGTTTTGAAGAGTTCTTTGTCAACTGAAAGTTTATCACAAATTGCAGGTAGTGGGAGGGAAACCAAGCGGCCAACATCTTATTCTCTCACTCCTAATAACTGTCTGTCCTTTGTGATTGATCGTGCTCATCCTGTAGCATTACAAAAGAAACTTGAGAAAGAAATGGCACAGAAATTGAAAGATGAACCATGTACTGCTAGTATAACTTCATATGAGGAGCTTCAGTGCCAGTTGCAATGTCACATTCATCCTGATGATCATGGCAGCGTGGACCACCGTAAACAGAAATCTTTTGATCGTGATCTCAAGTCTTATGCATTTTCTGAAGGTATGAGTTCTGATCTGAAGAATGAAAGAAGTGTATTTTCTCAATTGGCTTCAGATACGCCTGGCAAAGAGAATAATACAAATACTGACTACGAGGAAAATGATAACGATGCATCAGTGGATGAAGTCATGGCAATGTTGAGTGCGATTAATTACAGCTGGGTGAAGACAAAAAAATCTAAGCGGCCTACTAGACGGCACGATGACGAAGAGAAGTTTAGGAATAAGAAAAGGACCAAAGTGGACTCTGAGTTGGATAGTAATTACTTGGAATTGATTCCAAAGAAGTCAAACATGGCTTCTGCTACACCCGTTGAAGATAAAGATGATCAAAGGCGTGAAGAGATACCATTTGTGGATTTCAAGCGGCGGAGTGAACTGCGGAAACTTAATGGTGATACCAAAGCCAGAGCCAAGGTTGAAACTGCAGGAAATGATAGACTGTTTGGTGGGCACTGCAAGAGAAGGAAGTTGGTCAGGCCAAGTTTCAATGACAATGAGCCAGGCGATGAAAAAAGAATAAATCAAAACACATCTCTGATTTTACAAGCATCATCACAAGAATCTTCCGTTAGTGAAGATGTTAATGGCAAGAGAAGGAAACTGATTAGACCAAAGTTCAGGGTGAATGAGCAATGTTATGACAAAAGCATGAATGGAAACACTTCTAAAATTTTACAATTATCATCTCAACAATGTTCTACTAGTGAAGATAGTGGAAGTTGTGAGGCTTCTGTTGGAAGCCAAGGTAAGTTGTTACAGCAAGGTACAGGTTTGTCGCTTGTGGTGTGTCAAAGCAGTCATGAGAATGAGAATAATCAAACTGAAAGATCTTCAAAATATGAAAGAGAGATTGAAGTTGAAAACTTTGCGGCATCAGTCAAATTCGGAGATGAAGGTCGAAACGAGCCTCTTCATGATGTTGGCAGCCAAATCACTGACCTTGCAATCCCTAAGTTGTTACCGCAATGTACAGAATCGACTCAAGTGATTCGTGAAGGTCAAAAAGAGCTTCTTCATGACGTTGGCAGCCAAATTGCTAACCTTGCAATTCCTAGGTTGTTACCGCAATGTACAGAATCACCTCAAGTAGTTCATCAAAGCAGTTGTGAGAATGAGAATATTGAAACGGAAAGATTTCAAGAATATGAGCAGGAAATTAAAACAGAAATTTCCAGACCGTCTCTCAAACTTGTAGATGGTGGTGGAATGGAGCCTCTTCATGATCTTGGCAGCCCAATTGGCAGCCTTGCAATCCCATATGGAGACAAAAATCCTAATGTTCAGAAAGACTTGGATTATAAGGTTCCTATTGTAAACAAATCGTCTCAAGATTGTAATGATAACAGTCACATCACTGTTCAGGAGTCAGCCCTGCGATTACCTGAACAGAATTGTGGAACAGAAAATGCATTTTCTGAAATTGAATGTGCAAGAGTCGATGAACTGGAGTTGCTTCCAAGAGTTGAACTTTGTCCTGAAAGTGGTGATCTTAGTAGCGGTACTGCAATTGGCAGCTCAAGTAATCTAAACTCTGGGTTGCAAAGAGGAACCAAAGAAGTTGCTATTTGTGTAGATGCTGGTGTTGGTGATAACCACCATGAATCCAGTAATAAACAATCTGAGGCATCTCTTAACACCGTGGGTTGCTTGGACAAGCAAGAACCATCTCAAGATCACAGATCCAGTAAATTGTCTGAGGCATCTTTTGGGACTGTCGGTTGCTTCAAAAAGCCAGAATCTTCTCTAGAATTTCGGGACCTGAATTTGGGTTTTGGAGAGCGACTCTTTTTACTTAGTAATAGTTTCAAAAGCTCTGATGTTAATGCTTCCAAGCATGTGGGTGAAAGGAGAGATGCTCTTCAAATCAGCGGTAGTAATGTTTGCAAAAGTTCCGACATTGATACTTCTGAGATTGTGGAGGATACGATTAGCAAGGATCTTGTTCCAAGCAGAAAACTTGAGCTCAAGGCAGCTGACAACCGCTCTGATATTGATACTTCTAAGCATGTGGGCGATGCACAGGATTCTCTTCAAATCAGCGGTAGTTATGTTTGCAAAAGTTCCAACATTGATACTTCTGAGATTGTGGAGGATACGATTAGCAAGGATCTTGTTCCAAGCAGAAAACCTGAGCTCAAGGCAGCTGACAACCGCTCTGATATTCATACTTCTAAGCATGTGGGCGATGCACAGGATTCTCTTCAAATCAGTGGTAGTAATGTTTGTAAAAGTTCCGACATTGATACTTCTGAGATTGTGGAGGATACGATTAGCAAGGATCTTGTTCCAAGCAGAAAACTTGAGCTCAAGGCAGCCGACAACCGCTCTGATATTGATACTTCTAAGCATGTGGGCGATGCACAGGATTCTCTTCCAATCAGCGGTAGTAATGTTTGCAAAACCATTAGTACCTCTGAGAATGTATGCAAGGGTATAATTAGAAAACGTGTACTCAAGAGAGCAATCAACCGCTCTAAATTTGATACTTCTAAGCATGTGGACGATGTGAAGGATGTTCATCCAATCCGCGACAGTAATGTTGACAAAAGCATTGGTACTTCCGAGAATGCGGAAGAGAAGAAGGTTATTTTCCCAAGCAGGGCTATAATTAGAAAACATGTACTCAAGATAGCCGACAACTGCTCTAAAATTGATACTTCTAAGCATGTGGACGATGCAAAGGATTTTCTCCCAATCAGCAGCAGTAATTCTTGCAAAAGCTCAGACAGTGTGACCTCTGAGAGTGCAGAAGCAAGGGAGGATGTTCTTCAAAGCAACATTGAAATCGGAAAAGGTGAACTCAAGACGGCCTGCAGCCAAAATACAAGTTTACCTCATGATTTTGAGTTTGATGATGATAGTAAAACTGATGATACTAAAAGAGAAAACAAGAGGCTTTGGAGTATTCTAACGGCCAGGTTGAAGCAGCTGAAGAATGCTCAACAAACAACAGTGACAAGGTCCTAGCTTTCGAGCCATCCTGAAAACGAGTCATTGCAGTTGACGAGCAGTTTTTTCAAGTTTTTTGTTTAGTTGAAGTTAAAGATCAACCCACATTCCTGTAAAAGCCGAGTACTAGGGCTTTTCAGCTTGTCGTGGTGTTACTAACCGAAGAGCTGGAAATACACGCATGAAAGCTGCCGCCTGCTGCGTTCTTGACCTTCTTCCGGTAGCTGTTTTCGAGTTGCTTGGAGTGGAGTGGAAGAATGCAACGGTTATGCATGCAAAGTGATGACCAATTTTTTGGTTAAGCTCTGATTTTGGTCTTGAATATGTTCCCAGGATTTGTGAATCTTTTGAATCAGGTTGAAGGAAAATTATAATCTTGTTTTCCCTACTGCAGTGGTTTGTGTGGGTGATGCCTTTACATTGCACGTTGAAAATGTGATGGGAAATATGTAGTGGACTTCCAAATCCATAATCAAATTCAGGTTTCATTCCATTTTTTTGGAAATCCCCGTATTCCCATTTGTGCGTTTATTTTTGTACATTTGAAGGGTTTTATGTTCAATTCCTTTTCGAGGACTCTCGTTTCATAGGTTTTATGCTCAAGTATTTTTTTAAGTCATGTGTTCGAATTTCCTCTAATATTTTTTATGAGGTTTTGTATTCAGAGGAAATTGTAGCAGTGGTTTTTTAATTTTAATCAAATTTTAGCAATGGTTCATTTCAACTAAAAATCTATTACCAGTGGTTTCTAAACTGATCAAAACATGTAGTTATAGTCATTTTCGTCAGAATTCTGTCAAAAATGAGTTATGTTGGAAGGATCATTGTTACAATTGGGTTAAAATTAAGGGACCATTGATACAATTTTTCTTATTTGATTTTTCATATTTGTTCCTTGATTCAGCCTCACGTGCATGACACATAACTCATTTTGACAGAAATTCTAACAGAATTGACGAAAATGACTATAGTAGCACGTTTTGATGAGTTGAGAGATCAATGTTAATGAATATTTAATTGAGAGACCATTGTTCTAATTGGATTAAAGTTGAAAGACTATTGTTACCATTTGGTCTTGTATTTAAATTCATCACCTTATAAAAATAAAAACTTGGGGCATTAAGCCACAAATCAGGATTAAGATCTTACTGGATTGTTTATCCTAAAAAAGAAATCCTAACTGGATTTTGGTCGGGCCCACCCAAAAGTCAGATTTTTTAACATTCTCCTGAACTACAAAGAGCATGTGGCTAGAGATAATTAAATTATTAATTAAGTATTAATTTCTTAGTAGTAAATGATAACACGTCATTTGATTTGCAATTTCGTTTAAAACATTTAATGTTTCTTATTAGTGACATCATTAATTAAATTAATGTTTCGATTAACTATACCAACTGAAGACCAGCAACTGAATCTCTTTCCTCTCACTGCCCTCTGCCGATGACACCCGATTCCGTTAACCCCCAAACAGACCCAAAATGCTGAGAAGTATTCGGTCCCGGCGGCCCCACCGACCCTGTTACGGCGTTTACATCTGCGCCGTTATCTCCGCTCTCCTCCTCCTCCTCTCCGTCTCTCTTCTCTACACTCGCCTCTCTCACCCCCAATCTCACCACTTCCAGCACCGCCACCAGAACCCCGATGCCCAATACGACGACGTTTCTCTCACCAACCCCCTCGTTTCCGACGAGGGCAACGACGTCGGCTCCATCGCCACCGAGGACAAGATCGACGAGCTCGACGACGTCGTAGAGGAGACGCCCAAAGACGAAGAGGTAGACGACGAGGACGACCCCCAATCGGAGATTTCGCAATCTAGGGTTTCCGGGTATGTATTCGATCACGTGACTGGGGTTATCAGGAGGGGTTTCAATAAGCGTAAAATTGAGGATTGGGAGGAGGATTACAATGGGTTTAACGTGGGATTGGGTGCATTGGATAAGAGCAAGGTGGCGTTCGGATCGGACGATGTGCCGGTGGATATGGAGGTGCGGCGGAGGATGAGTGAGGTGGCAGGCATTGAGGACGCGCTTTTGCTGAAGGTGGGGAAGAGGGTTTCGCCGCTGAGGGAGGGGTGGGGGGAGTGGTTTGATAAGAAAGGCGATTTCTTGAGGAGGGATAGGATGTTTAAGTCCAGTCTGGAGATGCTGAATCCATTGCAGAATCCAATGCTGCAGGACCCTGATGCGGTTGGGATTACTTGGTTGACAAGGGGTGATAAGGTGCTGCAGAAATGGTGGCTGAATCACTTTAAGAAGGTGCCGTTTCTCGGGAAGAAGCCGTTGGGAGTTTCGGGGAGGCCCCGAGAAGTGAAGCTCCAGGAAAATGGTAGTGAGGGTAGGAAAATGGAGAGTGATAGTGGAGATGGTGTTGTGAATGGAAGGGGAAATGGAATAGGTGTAGGAACAGAACTTGATGAAAATGAGAGTAAGGGGTTGAATTCAGGTTCAAATGGAAATTCTAGTACTGATAGGAATTTGTCTTACATGAGTAATGTGAGTGACAAAGCAATTGGGAACACCGTTGAACAAATTAGTGAGTCGGATCTGGATCAAGTGGGTGGCTTTAAGGATGAGTTTTCAGGTTTTATATATGCAGATGGCAAGAGATGGGGTTACTATCCCGGTTTGGATCCGTTTTTGTCATTCTCCAATTTTGTGGATTCGTTTTTCAGGAAGGGGAAATGTGAGATGAGGGTGTTTATGGTGTGGAATTCTCCCCCTTGGATGTATAGTGTAAGACAGCAGCGGGGACTTGAGAGTGTACTGTCCCATCATCGAGATGCCTGTGTTTTAGTGTTGTCTGCGACAATTGAGCTCGATTTCTTTAAAGATAACTTTTTGAAGGACGGGTACTTTTTCAAATCTTGCTTATTTTGATATATTTATTTGTTGATCTGCTAATGTTCATTTTTTGTACTGAGGCAATTCTTTTTTTATAGTTACAAAGTTGCTGTTGCTATGCCAAATCTTGATGAATTACTAAGGGATACACCGACCCATATATTTGCTTCTGCCTGGTTCGAATGGAGAAAGACCAAGTATTATGCTACTCATTACGGTGAGCTTGTCCGCCTTGCTGCTCTCTACAAGTAAGTTTATTTAATTGTAGAGATGTCTTTATATGGGTCAGCCAAATTTTTTTTTTTTAAATCCAATTGGGACTAATGTGAACTTGATTGGGATGGAACAAAATAGTACCTACAGTCAGATTTGGGACTTTCTTTGACATACTTATCATACTGCAGAAGATAATGCATGAGAAATCTGAGTTCTTGTCAATTTACTTAGTCGTAGTTTAAGTTTGACTGTAGCTATTCAACCATGTCAACCATGTCAATCTGGTATGCTTATGTAGGCACAATTCAAGGCACTAACTTTCGTCTTTCCTATCATCAGGGTACACAAAGTTTAACAAGATAGAGTTGTGTTAGGATTCATAATTGATGTTAAATGCACAATCACATTCAGCTTTTGGCTAGGAACTTTCAACAGTTCAGAGCAGGAACTTAAACTAAGGGCTAAAAGCCTAAAAGTTTTAATATTTACCCCTTACCAATCTGTGGAGGAAATAATTGGTAGAAATAGGATCAACAGAATATTTTAACTTGGTCGTTTCATTCATTATAGATATATCAGAATGGAATTCTTTCCCCTTTTATGTTTCTGTTTATCCATTTTATATTAATCCGGTATCTCATTAAAAAATAAAGAGATAAATTCTGTCAATTCGGCTTAGAAGAAGACTATCTGGCTGTTACTTGGCTAAGAAGAAAACTACAGCCATTAGCTGGACCTGCGTAATTGTAGTCACCCTTGCAATAATTTTCAAACATTCTTGGAGTGGGCACTATTAGTTCTCCTTGTAGTTGCTAATGCTGTGAAATGAGTTTAAACCTTACTCTTTCTTAATTGAATTTCATTTCTATACAATCGTTTTTTAATTGTTTGTTGTCACAGAGCTGTGTGCTATAATTTTTTGTTGTAATGAGGGAAATCAAGTGGTTTCTTTTCCTTTTCTGGAGTGGAGCGAAGTATGAAATATTGTTTCTGCAAAATGTAATTCCTCTTCCTGAATTTTTTGATTTTCCTTGCTCCATTTTCACTTTCAGCAAAAATTCTTAACAAATAAATGAGCTCAAGAGCTTTCATGGTATGTGCTTTAGCGGTTGAGTTTTAACAAATCAATGAGCTCCATTTTCACTTTCATAAAAAAATTCTTAAAAAAATAAATGAACTCAAGAGTTTTCATAGTATGTGCTTGAGCAGTTGAGTTTTTAAAGAGACTGCAAGTTTTTTGCTAGATGAGCTCGATTCAACTAAAGAAGATTTAAGTTTCCTGCTGAACATATCATGGAAAACTTATCGCATGTGTTGAATTTTTAGGTTCAGAGTTTTCATTCTATATGGTATATGCCAAACTTAAGCATGGCCATCATCATCCTGTCTGATATGATCTGGTTCTGTGTTACGTATTGGATTTTAGATGCTGATATGTGTTTAAACAGAATGGTGCATTAAACATAACTTCAACATTTTTCTGTTAAGCATAAAGCTCTCCCTAACTTCATTTGTTGCATTTGCAGATATGGAGGAATATATCTTGATTCTGATATCATAGTTCTGAAGCCGTTATCTTCACTTCACAAGTCTGTTGGTAAAGAGGATCGACCTGCGGGAAGTTCTTTGAATGGTGCTGTAATGGCTTTTAATAGGAGGAGGTATGAACATGACTTCATCTCTAATTATGGGAATCAAAGTACTACTCAGTTGAAATCATTTTGAAACAGAACAGACTTGGATATATCATCAAATTTTAATAACGAGGTTTGTTTTCATTTTTTTGGTTGGTTAAAGTGTGCTTTTTATATGGGTGCACTGCATAGAGTACTAGAGTTCTCACTTACTGCTGTCCCTTTACCTCATCCATCCTACTGGTTTAAGATTCATAAACAGGAGCTTTCAATGATTTCTTCTTGACATTACACCAAACCCTAAACCCTTAACCCTTGAAAATATCTATATTTGTCTGTGTGTGTACTGGGCTATATGTTTGTGTGTTTTATGCGTCTCAAAAATTCAAAATTGTTTTGAATTGCAAAACCTTTATTGTGTAAACTCCAAAGAAAGAGAGTCCAGGAGAATCACATGGAAAATTAGGAAATTGAGTTATATTTGAAAATTTGAGTGGCACTGATGAGGAAAATTGTAAACTAGCATATTTGACTTGTATGAAAATTTTGGATTTGATATTTGCTTCACTTTTCCATGCAGTCACTTCATAATGGAGTGCTTGAAAGAGTTTTATATGACATATGATGATACTCGTCTGAGATTTAATGGGGCTGATCTTTTGACAAGAGTTGCGCGTAGGTTTTTGAGTGGTCGTAATAAATCAGTTAGACAGCTGGAGCTGAAAGTGCAACCTTCTTTCATATTTTTCCCGATCACCTCTCAGAATATCTCAAGGTAATCTTATATGAATTCTTTTCCAATGCGAGAGGAGTGTTGTGGGCTGGAGTGCCAATCGATCTGTGAAAATTCACCTTTGATTGCTACTCATTTCCTACAACAGTCCTGGAACATTTTCATCCCACATTGAAGAAAAAAACCCCATCTTCTGATTTTCTTACATTTATGAGTTTTATATTTGGATGCATGCTGGTGTATTTATTCAAATATTCTTGACCTCTAGTTCTTTTATGTAGCAGTTTTTAACGTTTGGTTTACAAATCTCCCATGCGCTTTCCTCCTAACTCAGTTGATGTGGAAACAGATACTTCACTGCACCGTCAACAGAGACTGAAAAGACTCAACAAGATGCCCTGTTCAGAAAGATTCTAGATGAGTCGTTAACATTCCATTTTTGGAACAGCTTGACATCTCCTCTCATTCCAGAGCCAGAGAGCGTTGCAGGCAGGCTTATTGACCACTCTTGTATCAGATGCACTGATGTGTTGTGAGTTAACATAATTACTCTGTTTGGTCAATACTGAAAGGGCCGGATAACATTGCAGGCTTATCAAGTTTTCACTCCTGCCGATATTTAGAGGATAAGTATTTAACCTGTATTGGTATTTGGTGATCTGTCTGTTGAGGACATGAAAGCGCAAGCTTGTTCATGTAGTTGTAAGATCGTGTATCTTCTCTGTATGCTCATGAAAAGATAGAGTTCGTTACTTTGTCAATGCTGGTGGAATCTCCGCTGTATTTTGGAAAATCTTTTTCACTCAAGTTAGTTTCTTAGGCGGCTCTTAGTCTGTCATTCATCTTCCGAGTATAGAGAATCTCCGGTTAAGGGTTTGAATGCAACGTTGGTTCGGCCAACTGTTCACCTGTATTGAAGAGATTATTTGTTAATAGTTTACATGGAAATATAGAAAGATGTCTTATTCTTTGTTATATATGCCTCTCTCTCTCTCTCTCTCTCTCTCTCTCTCTCTCTCTCTCTCTCTACACAATGTATGTAATCTTATTTATTCATGTGGCGCTACAATTGCAAATAGTTCCTTTACAAGGGCACTGTATTTCTACAACAATGATGCATTACAAAAAAAGGCAGCCTATAAATAGAACAAGCAAAGCATGAAAGTGCTTTTGTCTAGTCTCCTTTAAAACCGCTAATAATTCCCAACAAATCAAGCAGGCCAAAACCCCAATCCCTTCACCGGTAGGGCCGTCCACCCTTTTGATTCATTAGATTACATCTCTCTCTCTCTCTCCCGCCTCTGACCTCAAAAGCAAGAAAGAGATCCGTAAGTACTTTTGCACAAAAGCAGTAAGCAGCTGTTAACCAAAGTTCCTTCCTCCTCCTAGTCCATAGCATTGGGACCAAAGCATCTTCTTTTAACAGGGTTCCAAATCCACTGCACCAGAAACTTCCTTCCTTTCACCCCATTCACATTGAACCCATTTCCCCATTTGTCCTTTGAAACAACCCCTACATACCCTCCACCCCCACCACTCCCATACACCCCCATACACAAGTCTGCAATTTCTGTCGGTGCAGTCGGATCATCACCTGCGTACCACGCATTCACAAGCGGGTTACTCGATACCTCCGCTAGCTCATGAGCTATCACACTTATCATCCCATCAGCGCCCGCGTCCCCATTGGGCGCGCGCATAATGTTGTTGCCTCCAGGTGTGCCTGGTGGCGGCCGGCCTGAGTACTTGGGCCAGGCAAAAGGGTAGGCGCAGACGCCCGGACACTGACTCCCGCTATAACCCACCCATGCATACGGCACAGTCACACCAACTAGAGTTGGAAATGTGAAGTAGTGAAAACCACAAACCGCCCTGCAGAAGTCTTGAACCCTAACATCAGAAGAGCTCAAAATTAAGTAGACCCCGTTTCTCGGGTTGAGAGGCAAGGCTCCTGGATGCGAAGTGACGGCATTTTTTATGATGGACTGCATCGAAAGGCGGCTGAGATAACTTCCATGGGAGTAGGAAGAATCGTAAAACTCGCCAGAGAGAGCAATGGTTCTAGTGATGTTTGAGCCAGTCTGGTCAGTGTAGAGCCTCACAGTGCTCCACCAATCAGCAACAGAAGGGTACGGGGCAGAAGAGGAGAGAGAGTAGAGGAAGTCTCTAACGGTGGATTGGTGATTAGGGTTCCACTGGCCATACCATATAACATAAAGGTTGATAGGAGAAGCAAGGACAGGACCCATGTGGTACTGAAGGTCCACCAGATCAGATGAACCCTCATAGTTTTTGGCCTGGTTGAATTGTCTGTTTTGGCTCCATGAATATTGAGCCAAAGTTGTGGAGAAAAAGAGGGAAGAGAGGAAGAAGAAAGTGCAAAGTTGCAGGTTTTGCATCTTTAATGGTATGTGGTGCTTGTGGGTGGTGAGAGTGGGGAGGTTCTTATAGATAGAGAAAGTTGAAACCAATGAAAGTAAATAATGGGGTGGGTGGTGATGAGCAGTTTTTTGCATGTTTGCATAATTTCAAAGTCCTTGTCTACTTTTTAATGATAACTATGCTGTTCACATTTTCTTTTCTTTATGGGAGTCTTTTTCTCTTAAATATACACTCTTATTTATTTTTTACAATAGAATCTAAGAAATTAATGAAGAATTGTTGCTTAACTACGGTTTAGTGGTATTTCTTTACACTTGTAAGTGAGAGATCTTAGGTTTGATTCTTGGAAAAGCTACTTTGAACCACGTTATTATGGCTAGCCCAATGTGAAACTTAGAATACTCTAGAATTAAAGAATAAAAATAAACGAATAATAAGATGTGCATAAGGAGAAAGGAGGTACAAATATTTTACTCGATTTTAATATTTAAGCTCTATTTTGAACGGATAGAACTATGAGTGCAACTTTTATTGCACTCACCTGTAATGACTCCATAGATGAGGAGTTTTGTGTTCTATAGTTTGGGTTTTAAGTGTTTCTTACTAACATGATTAGGTTTAAGAGACTAATTAATTAAATAAAAAGAAACTCTCTAATATTCTTATTCCCATATTAATTAGAATAAAGGTGTTATGCTAATCAACCTTTTTTTTATGTATAAAGCCTACACTTAGGGTAGAAGATTGGGATCATAGAAGAAACTGTTTGTTTGTCCCCAAAACAGTTATGGCACTAATTTTTATATCTGATTCTCTCTCTTTCTCTTAGATTTTTCTTGTCTTTCCATGTAATTTGATACTTCCTTTGGGTTTGTGTATGATGAAAACCTTGGTTATTGCCAAACTTCACATCTTCTTTTAACACAAAACTTATGCTTCAGTAGTTGGCCACATATTATGGTTCTTGCTCATAAACTAAATTATCATTTGGGTAATATAAGCAACCTGATTATCTTCCAATGATTTAAAAAATCACTATTTATTTCAGTTTACCCTAACAATTGATAATATTTTAAACACTTAACGAGTCAAACAAAAGAAAAAGGGAAGAAAAAAAAAACCGCTTAGCTGATGGGCTATAGTAGTCAGGTACAATAACAATCAGGTCCATAAATTTTTTTCTTTCTTCGAAACGGAGATTTAAGTGCTTTTGATGTTTGAACTAATCAAGAGTTTTAAGCACTGCCGATTATCCTTAAAGAAGAATCGTCCCACACGGTTTTCTATCTTTTTTCAATCAAAAGTGAAAACACTCACCAAACTGATTAGGATTTTGGATAAAGTCGTTCACAGGAATAAAGAAGAAGAAGAAGAAGAAGAAGAAGAAAAATGATGAGGGTCAAAACCAAGTGTTAAAAAAATGAATGATGGGTGTGGTAAAAAGCAAAGTATGTGATGCCTTTCCATAATTTTCTCCCTTTTCGACTACACCCCTTCCTTTTCATGATCATTGACTATATATGTTCTTCGTTTGCATTAGTTAATAAATCAAATGCATGATGTAGTGTTTTCTTATGAAATTCCTCAAAAAAATTCAAAGACCAAATTGTTTTCTTTCTCAAAAAGTTGATACCAAATTGTTTTCTTTCTCAAAAAGTTGATTTATGTAAACCATTGATAGTAGTTAATAGCAGCAAGAAACACTTAAAGAATTAAATTACAACAAAAAAAATATTAGCGTATCAAATATATAATAGATGGTGCAAGAGTTTTTTATCTCCTTCAAAATGATGCTTCAAGTATTTTAACTGTGAAAAAAGAGTTTTGAAGAGCTGATTTGTGAATCATGCATATATAAATGTCTATCAAAATATCAAAAGTTTATGGTTAAATGCATTTGCATTAATCATGCAAAGGTGGGAGCATTGTACATATTCAACTCTCATCAGCCCTTAAAAATAGGGCTGGATTGGATTCTTAAAGGAAAATGCTCAAAAGAAGGGAACTGTGTGTTGTTGGCTTGCTGCCACTTAATCATCACAAAGGTCTTCCACTTGAGTGCCAAATGTCCCAATGCTCTCTCACCTTCTATTCTTATCTCATTTCCTTCCCTCCTCTCACACTTTATTTTTTGTCTTATTGTCTCTATAAAAAAATCATTATAAGATGTTGATGTGGCTTAACCGTAACCATTCAAGTAAGAGGGGAGAGAAGGGGAGAGTAGGGGAGAGAATCCTCAATTTGGTTTATTAGTTCAAGTAGAAGGGGAGGGAAGGGGAGAGAGATTAAGAGGGGATAATCCTCCATGCCGTTCAGATACCCTTGCGAGAGGCACTCAATTTGGTTTATTAGTTCATGTCTTGCACTTTTTCATGGACTGTTAGAATGGAAGGTTTATTGATCTGAAATATCACAATGCAACACTAGAAATATGATAATTCCCCTGTGGATTGTGCCAATCCCATACACGGGAGGTTTTCCATGTTTGGAAGTACTTTTAAAGTTCTAAAAACGCTTGTAGCATTTTATATGTTGAAAGAGCTTCTTGCAACATTGGTAGAAAAACTTAAAAACACTTTTTGTGATAATCAGATGTTACGTGTTTTTCTATAAGCAAACTATTTTAATTAAAGTGCTTATAAACAGAAGTGACTCATATTGCAATAGTCATATACAAACCTTAGAAGTATTTTATAAACGTAATTGGATTATAATTTTTTTAGTATGCTTCTACAATAAGCGCTTTTGAAGTGCTTCTAATAAAATGCAATCCTACACAAACATCAAACATATTTACTATATAAAAGGGAAGAACAACAACAACCACGCCTTATCCCATCAAGTGAGATTGACTATTAGGATTCATATCGTAGGATTCAACGTGAAGAACAAAGTGTCGGTTTTCGACTACCTCACGCACTCCCCCTCTTCCTTTATCCGGGCTTGGAACTAGCAAAGTAAGATAAACTTACACGGGTGGAGTTTACCATATAAAAGGGAGCATAATGAGAAATTAAAAGCTAGTGCACAACAGTCTGAGATAAATTTACACATGCGGAATTTACCATATAAAAGGGAGCATAATGAGAAATAAAAATCTAGTGCACTACAATCTGAGATAAACTTAGACAGGAGAAGTTTACCATATAAAAGGAAGCATAATGCAAAAATAAAAATCTAGTGCACTATATATGTTCATTACAGCATCATAAGTGCCCCCAAGAGAATAATTACAATGGATTATGGTGAGTTCTTTTGTCTTTTTTCACTATATCTAGAAATGGTGGTTAGATGGGTCTTGGAAGATCTTAATTTTCTTGTAAATGAATGTGATTTAGTTAATGTTGTCATTACATTTGCTATAAAACTATTCATTGCTAATGAAAGGTGAAGTGTACCTTGAAAATTTTGGAAGTTCACATGCAAATTAAATAATCAAGTTAGGTATATATTCAGTATTAAAACAAAACCAACATTTTTGTATTGTGAGCTCAAATCTGGTAACTTTTTTTTCTTTCTTACATATGAATTTAGGGTAGTGCTATCAACATACTCAGTTTTTAGTCGTCGAAATGAATAAATTAAAAAAGATCAATAGAAAAATTAACAAGAGCGTGTGAAAGGTAAAAAATGATGTGTGAATAGCACTATCCTAAATTTAACTTATACTTTCACATTGTATGTATTAGTGTACTAGAATTAAAATAATCAATCTGATCCGGAAAGAGTGAATAATACACAATTTTACATCAACAGATTCAAATCTATAAAATTACAAAAATTAATTGCAACCATAAAACCAAAAACAAATAAAAAAAAAAGTTTTGATTGCTACAAATATGTTCATCAAAGAAAAGCCCAATATTCAAATTCGTCCAGGCCCGGCCCGTCTAAATTAATGAAAATAATAATTCAAAGGTAAAAAAAAAAAAAAAAACTTGAAAGCTACGAAATTGGTTGGCAGTAGAACCAAACGAACTGAGAAACTTCATGGTTTCTCTGCGAATTCTGAGAACCCATGAACTCCAACTGAAGCTATTATCCCCTGCTTCAATCCCCATTTCTCTATTCTACACCCTCTTCTCTCTCAGAACACTCTCTTCCTACACTCACTATGATGACCAAAACTCCACCACCACCGCCATCGCCACCGCCACCGCCACCGCCACCGCCACCGCTGCTTCTTCTCAATCGCAGTCACTTGTCAGCTCGATCTGCTCATTGGTATACCATTCCTATTCCCCGCAAACCCATCTGAGATCTTCGCCTCCGAAGCTCAATCTCGACTTAAATCCTGAATCTTTGACCCAGGAGCAGGCCATTTCCGTCGTTGCTTCACTGGCTCAGGAAGCAGGTTCCATGGCGGCGCTGAGTTTCTTTTACTGGGCAATTGGGTTTCCCAAGTTTCGATATTTCATGCGGCTTTACATATTCTGCGCAATGGCGATACTTCGCAATGGGAATCTGGAGAGAGCCCATGAAGTGGTTCATTGTATGGTGATGAATTTCGCTGAGATTGAGAGGTTGAAGGAGGCTGCTGATATGGTCTTTGAGATACAGAATCAGGGTCTTGCGTTGAGTACTCGGACGTTGAATTGTGTTCTTGGGATTGCTTGCGATTTGGGTTTGGTTGAGTATGCAGAGAATCTGTTTGAGGAAATGTGTGAGAGAGGTGTGTCTCCTGATTCCTTGAGCTATAAGTCTATGGTTGTTGGGTTTTGTAGGAACGGGAGGGTTTCGGACGCGGATAGGTGGTTGAGTAAGATGCTCGAGAGAGGTTTTGTTTTGGATAATGCATCGTTTACTTTGATCATAAACATGTTTTGTGAGAAGGGTCTTGTAGGTCGAGCGTCTTGGTGTTTTGATAAGATGATTAGGATGGGTGTGAAGCCGAATTTGATTAATTTCACGACGATGATTAATGGGTTGTGCAAGAGGGGCAGCATTAAACAAGCATTTGAAATGTTGGAGGAAATGGTGAAGAAAGGATGGAAGCCGAATGTGTATACACACACAGCATTGATTGATGGGCTCTGCAAGAAAGGCTGGACCGAAAGGGCGTTTAGACTGTTTCTTAAGCTTGTCCGGAGCGATAATCACAAGCCAAATGTACATACATATACTGCTATGATCAGTGGATATTGCCAAGAGGACAAAATGAGCCGCGCAGAGATGTTATTGAGCAGGATGAAAGAACAAGGATTAGTTCCTAACACCAACACGTATACTACTCTAGTTTCGGGGCATTGTAAAGCTGGGCACTTTGAAAGAGCATATGAGTTGATGGATATAATGGATAAAGAAGGATTCCCTCCTAATATCTATACATACAATGCAGTAATTGACAGTCTCTGTAAAAGGGGGAGGGTTGAAGAAGCAAATAAACTGATTAGGAAGGGCTTTCGCCGAGGATTGGCAGCTGATAGGGTCACGTATACAATTTTCATATCTGAGCACTGCAAACGGGCTGATATTAATGGGGCCCTGGTGTTTTTTACTAAGATGGTGAAGGTTGGATTGCAGCCTGATATACATTTGTATACAACTTTGATTGCTGCCTTCTGCAGGCAAAAGAAAATGAAAGAAAGCGAGAAACTTCTTGAGTTTGCTGTCAGGGCTGACTTGATTCCCACCAAGGAAACCTATACATCCATGATTTGTGGGCATTGTCGGGATGGAAATATTACTTCTGCTATTAAGTATTTCCAAAGGATGGGTGACCATGGTTGTGCGCCTGATAGTGTTACTTACGGTGCTCTGATAAGTGGGCTCTGTAAGGAGGAGAAATTGGAAGAGGCTCGTAGGTTATATGATACCATGATGGACAAAGGGCTATCGCCCTGTGAAGTCACTAGATTTACATTAGCTTACAAGTACTGCATGAAAGATGACTCTGCCGCTGCTATGGTTATGTTGGAAAGGCTAGAAAAGAAGCTCTGGATCCGCACGGTGAATACATTGGTCAGGAAACTTTGTAGTGAGAAGAAAGTAGGGATAGCAGCATTGTTCTTTCATAAATTAGTAGACAAGGACCAAAACGTGGACCGTGTGACATTGGCAGCGTTTATGACAGCATGCTATGAGAGCAACAAGTATGCTCTCGTTTCAGATTTGACTGAGAGGATCTCTAAAGGAATTGGCTAGCAGCTGAAATATACCGAAAACTGGCTCGTTTTATTGGCTACCAAAATCTGGTGGCCTTCAGAAGTTGGACTGCTGAAGCAGGTCTCCCTTTCATCGGTGATGGCAGCGTTGCCATCTCCATTTGTAAGTGAAAGGGTCGAAGCGCAACCGGCAGGCTAAGCCAATGATTCTTCCTGCTTCCGCCATGCAATCTTGGTGGATTTTGCCTTCTTGTTAAGTTGGAGAAAGGGATTATTTTTCACTTCGTATCCTTTGCAATGAGGTAAAGCATAAATGGCTTGAAGGGATTTCACATTAATCAGCAGTGTTTGAATTTATGGCATCTTCTTCACAATAATATTACGGGAAATGATTTTCACACCTTTTTTTCTCAGTTTGCATGCCCGTGTTAATCTTTGAAGTGTTTCAAGATTTTAAATAATTTTTTTGTATAATCTACGTGGCACTATATTATTGGACTTCTAAGTTATGTATTTTTGCCACATCAGCTTACTAACATAAACATTAACGAAAGTCTACCAAAATGACCAAATTGATGTGCGGCAGTGAAACTTAGGGACCAAATTGAGGGATTATGAAATTCAATGACCAAATTGATCGATTAGTTCAATTTCAAAGACCCTTTACAATAAAAACCTCTCAACTCCCACTTAGCCCCACGTACCATTCACGTGTGACGCAACAGCTTACGACTTCGGCCCAGCAGCTTACGACTTCAACGCAACAGCTTACTACTTCAATCTTCAAAGCGTTGATTCATGGCACATTGGCTTATTGGCATATATATATAGACACACACACACACACGACGCAGACAAAGAGGAAACAATACAACGAGAAGACTTCCAAAATTTGTATTTATAGCCACCGGGTCTGACCTGAGCTACATCTCCTTCTCCCAGTCTCTCCCGTCAGATCCTCCCCTTGAAGTTGAAGGTAACTATAAACTTTTTTTCATTTATTTAGAGTCGTCCGTTTGATAACCATTTCAGTTTCTAATTTTTGAAAACTAAAAACTCGTTTGGTAACTGTTCATGGTCGTTGAAGCAAAAACAGTACAATTCTTTTCAGTTGGATTTCATCTGAGTTTTAGTTGCTTGTTTCGTTGATCGATTACTGTAGGTGTTCTTGTGTTTTCTTAAATTGATTCATTTGGTGATTGTGAATTGTTCAGTAACTGTACAGAACTGGAAACCAAATATGAACAGGATTAGTTAGAACTTTTTCAAGAAATATTATTCAGTGGGTTAAGAATTTTACATATATCGTCCGTTGACTACGAAGAACAAAGAGTGTGGCTTAAGTTTCATAGTCAGACTTTGGAAGGGTAAAAATTTCCCTTGAGTTCTAATCAAGGTTTGACCTTCGAGTTGTAGCTGGATTGAAGACAGTAGGATGATATATATATATATATATATATATATATATATGCTTCAAGTCATATAATTTTAAAAACAAAGGAAAACTAATGAAAATGGTTTGAAAACTTTGAGTTTTAACGATAAGTACAAAATAAAGGGTAAAGTAAATACTAACAGGATTGACTTTTTAGGATAAAAATATGATTTTTCGTTAAAATAAATAATACTTAGAGCTTTTCATTAAAGTTCCCTTTAATCAAATGATAGGAAAGGAAACTGATTTCTTCGTGTGTTTGATTCTTCAGTCCGCTATCAGATGGCTCAAACTACGGAGATATCACAATCCGGTGCATTTATGAGAACTGCTTCTGTATTCCGTAACTTCATTTCACGGGACCCAAATTCGCAGTTTCCGGCAGAACCTGGGAGATATCATCTGTATATCTCATATGGTTGCCCTTGGGCTTCTAGGTGCCTCGCATACTTGAAAATCAAGGGACTTGAGAAAGCCATCAGCTTTACGGTATAGCACTTTATATTAGATTATTACTTATTAGATTTTCATTGTATGAGACAAATTAATCTTGTATATCTGCTTGTTTTGCCCAGTCAGTGAGACCAACATGGGGAAGAACAAAAGAAACCGATGAGCATATGGGGTGGGTTTTTCCTGCTTCAGATACCGAGGTAGCTGGAGCTGAACCGGACCATTTGAACGGAGCAAAAAGTCTTAGAGAACTTTACGAACTTGCAAGCACACAGTATACCGGAAAGTACACAGTTCCAGTATGTTCACTCATATTATGTGGCCTTTTCATTTTTCTTTTCCTTTCGCTGCTGTTTTTCTGGTTATCCCTCTCTTAGATTTTTGACTTTCTGTAACTAAGTGATCGATCTTTTCACTTTTGTAGGTTCTATGGGATAAAAAACTTAAAACAATTGTCAACAACGAGAGTGCAGAGATTATTCGTATGTTTAATGCTGAATTCAATGATATAGCAGAAAACGCATCTTTGGACTTGTATCCTCCTCACTTGCAATCTCAAATCGATCAGACGAATGAATGGATATATGACAAGATAAATAACGGTGTCTATAAATGTGGGTTTGCGAGGAAGCAGGAGGCTTATGACGAGGTATATTTTGCAAGCTGTAATTACGACTGTGCAGGTTCTGATGTTTACATTCTCCTTGAGAACTATTTGTGCCATCTCAAATTCATTGGTTAATCTTTCTCTTCCCAGGCTGTGAAAGAATTGTTCGAAGCTTTGGATAAAGGCGAGGAGATACTTAGCAAGCAACGATACTTGTGTGGGAACACATTGTCTGAAGCAGATATTCGGTTGTTTGTCACTCTTATAAGATTCGACGAGGTACTGATACTTGTTTCCTCAATCAAGATTTTATATTGTCAGAAAATTCTGCCAATTTCTTCTGCACCCACGTCGTTTCCTTGTCTTTAACGATACAATTTTTCCCATTGATGGCAGGCTTACGCAGTCAACTTCAAGTGCAACAAGAAAGTGCTACGAGAATACCCGAATTTGTTTAACTACACGAAAGATATCTTCCAAGTTCCTGGAGTGAGCAGCTCTGTCAACATGGATCACATAAAGCGAGGTTATTACGGCATGGCGGCTATCAATCCCTCCGGAATAATTCCTATTGGCTCAAATATCGACTACTCTTCTCCTCATGACAGAGACAGGTTTTCTACATAGTTTGTGTACACTGCAGCTTGCAGACCAATAAAATACATATCGTTTGTGTGTTGAGGTACTAAATACTATTAATTATGCACTCGTCATATTCGCGTTTTTTAAGGAATTTGTCATAAGCTTAAATATGATGGATTAGGGCTTCTAAAACGTTCACATAAGACGTTGTAACTAGCACATGATCATTTGGTCCAATGACACTTTGTCCCTTACTTTGTTGAATGAGGTCTTGAATTCAATCTTATGAATGACAGTTGTATATAAGAAGAATGACTTAACCCGACAGTTGTATATAAGAAGAATGACTTAACCCAATACAAGTAACTTAAAACTGAAATTTCATAAGAGGCAAAAAGTGTTCCAACTGTTACTAGAGTTGAACAAGAATATGATCCACAACTACTGTTACTTGCTGGTAAACTGTTAATCAACCCCCACATGATTCACCTAAACAAGAAATATAATGTTGTGTTAACCCTAATTTAACAAAATTGTTGGAGATGCTCTAAGTTTTCAGCATAAGATCGCATGATGGAGAGCAACTTTCATTTCAAGGGTTTACAGTTGCCATAGCATCTTGTACTATCAATATACAATGATATGTGAAAATACGTTTAAACATAACATTATATCATTGACACTAAACATCATAGTATCATGATAGTCCTTCGCCACATAATTAATTTGGAACCACACCCCCCCCGGGGGGCTAAACCAGTCAATGGTTTGGATAACAAATACTAATAGCATGATCATGATGAATCATCCATTTGTTTGATGCAAATTGAAACTAATTCTACAAAAATAGTCGAGCACGGGTTGGATTGATGGCATGTATGCCATTTTGTTATAAATATACAAACTGATTATACTAAATCTATACAAATTGGTTTAGTAAACAAAATATACAACCGATTCTACATATATTGGAATTTGATTATGCAAAAATGGTCGAATAGGGGTTAGACTGATGGCATGTGTTTTGTCGAAAGTCTACAAACTGATTTTAGTAAAACTTTACAAACTAGTACTACTAAAAATTATACAAAACTGATTTTACATCTAGTTTCGAAACTAATTTTGCAAAAATGGTCGATAAGAGGTTGAGCTGATAACACACATTAATTTCATTAAGTTGTGTGGGTTGGGCTATATTAACAAATATAAATGTTAGGGGTATAACTGGTATTTAAAAAAACTGATTTTATGGTTTTGGACTGAGCATTAATAGTTCTTGTATTTTTGTCTCTCGTTGTAATGTTTGAAAATTGGGTAAATTACATTTTCATACCTCATGTTTTGGAGTCTATTTCAATTCCTTCAACATCTTCAAAACATTTCACTTTCATACATTAAGTATTATTTTATTTCAAAATAATACATTCGTTACATTTTCCATCCATCGATCTGTTAAGTGTTGACGTGGCTGCCATATTTGTGTCCATGCCAAATATGTGCCACGTGTCAATTTTTATTTTATAAAATACCTGAATTAAAAAAAAAAAAGAAAACGCAGAAACACCCCACCCCTCTTCTCCCTCTATCTGTTTCTTCTTCTCCACCCAACACAGAAAAACACCAACCACTCTTTCTTTTCTCCCTCTCTGCTCTCTGCTATCCTTTTTCACTTTTTCTTCAGCCTTCCTCCCCTCTCTCTTTCTTCTCGGTGCGGCATCGTTCCATGGTTTGAGATTAACCCATTCAAAAATCAGAACTTTGACTGCATTCGTAAGCACCCCACACCCATCAACCAAGCACCGAAAAAATTCAAAATTTGAATACATACCTCGTTGTCAGAGCCGACCGACAAGCCCATTCAGCGATGCGTCGGGGAGCACTGGGTCTGGGTTTTTGGGGGGGAGAGGGGAGAGGTTTCGGATCTGGGTTTGTTTGGCAGGGGGGAAGTTTTCTGGGTTTGGTTGCAGATTTTTTGTGGGTGGATGTTTCTAGGTTTGCTTGCGGCACCGAGGGGGGAAGAAGAGAAGGTTGCGACGCGCGGGGGGTATTCGGGTTTGTATGCGGGGTAGGGGTGCGGGGATAGTGCTTCTCCTCTTTTTTTCTTTTTTTTTTTGGGGTAAATTACACTTTCATACCTCAGGTTTGGGGTCTATTTCAATTCTTTACAACATCTTTAAAACATTTCACTTTCATACCTTAAGTACTATTTTATTACAAAATAATACCTCCGTTACATTTTCAATCCATTGATCCGTTAAATGCTGACGTGGCTGCCACATATATGCCATGTGGCTGCCACATGTCTGCCACGTGGCAAAAATTTTTTTTTTTTAAATTTTTCAAGAAAAAAAAACCTGAATTTTTACAACAAAAAGGGTAAATTACACTTTCATACCTCAAGTTTGGGGTCTATTTCAATTCCTTACAACATTTTTAAAACATTTCACTTACATACCTTAAGTACTATTTTATTTCAAAATAATACATCCGTTACATTTTTCATCCATTGATCCATTAAATGCTGACGTGGCTGCTACATATATGCCACGTGGCTGCCAAATGTCTGCCACGTGGCAAATAAAATAATTTTTTAATTTTTTTTTTAAAAAACCTGAATTTTCTCAACAAAAAAAAAAAATTAAAAATTTGAAACCCACATCTGCAAGAGGAAGAAAAGGGAGGAAGAAAAAAAAAAATAGTTTGAGTTTCAGTGTGGGTGAGTTTTGAAAATAATTTGAGTTTGAAATGATTTTTGGACTGGTTTTGTGGTAGATCCACCTAATCTCGGGTGGGATTTTTTGGGGTGGGTGATAGGGGATTTTTGGGAGGGGTGGCTCGGGTGGGATTTTTGGGGGTGGGTGATGGGGGATTTTTGGGAAGGGTGGCTTAGGTGTGATTTTGGGGTTTTTTTCTTTCTTTCTTCCTCCCTCCTCTTCTTCTTCTTCTTCTTTTTCTTGTAGCAGATGTGGGTCGCTTGGGGGGTGGGGGAGGAACAATTTTTTTCTTTCTTTCTTCCTCCCTCTTCTTCTTCTTGTAGATGTGGGTTTCAAATTTTATTTTTTTATTTTTTTATTTTTTTGTTGTTGAGAAAATTCAGGTTTTTAAAAAAAAAAAAAATTTATTTTATTTGCCACGTGGCAGACATTTGGCAGCCACGTGACATATATGTGGCAGCCACGTCAGCATTTAATGGATCAATAGATGAAAAATGTAACGGATGTATTATTTTGAAATAAAATAGTACTTAAGGTATGAAAGTGAAATGTTTTAAAGATGTTGTAAGGAATTGAAATAGACCCCAAACCTGAGGTATGAAAGTGTAATTTACCCTTTTTTTTTTTTTTTTTTTTTTGTAAAAATTCAGGTTTTTTTTAAAAAAAATTAAAAAAAATTATTTTTGCCACGTGGCAGACATTTGGTAGCCACGTGGCATATATGTGGCAGCCACGTCAGCATTTAACAGATTAATGGATGAAAAATGTAACGGAGGTATTATTTTGAAATAAAATAATACTTAAGGTATGAAAGTGAAATGTTTTAAAGATGTTGTAAAGAATTGAAATAGAGTCCAAACCTGAGGTATGAAAGTGTAATTTGCCCTTTTTTTTTTAATTCAGGTTTTTTTTTTTTTAAATTATTTTTTTGCCACGTGGCACACATTTGACAGTCACGTCAGCACTTAACGGATCCATCAATGAAAAATGTAACGGATGTATTATTTTGAAATAAAATAGTACTTAATGTATGAAAGTGAAATGTTTTGAAGATGTTGTAAGGAATTAAAATAAATCACAAACCTCAAGTATGAAAATGTAATTTATCCTTGAAAATTAGTAAAGTTCATTGAAATATAATATTTGTTTTTGTTTTTATGTGTAAAGCACCTTAAAAAATAGATGAGTTTTTATTTAAAAAAATAAGACCTCTACCGGCCTATTTCTAAATAACTGCTAATGATTATCTCAACTCCCACTTAGAAAGCCCCACGTGCCGTTCACGTGTGACTCAAGTCACTTAACCACGTCACGGCTTCAAAGTTCAAAGTTCAAAACTTCAAAGCATTGACAAACAAGGAACAATGGAAAGGGATCGTCTCTAGATCCCTTCCACCAAATCCACATAGTTTGGGGATTCGAACCATTGAAATTTGATCCAATAGTTACAAACATGGCTCACTTTAAAAGTTATAATAACATTAGTTGTTTAATCAAATTTCAATAATCCGAATCTCCGAACTTAATGAATTAGGAGGAAGGAATCCGGAGATAATCTCTTTCCAGAAACAACTAAACAAGAAAGACTGCCAAAATTTGTATTATACCCACCGGGTCAGACCTGAACAACATCTCCCTCTCCCAGTCTCTCACCTCAAATCCTCCCCTTGAAGGTAACTAAAAATCTTTTTCGTTTATTAAGGTCGTTGGTTTGATAAACCATTTCAGTTTTAATTTTCAGTTGTTAATATTTTGTTTTATTTTTTGAAAACTAAAAACTTGTTTATTAATTATTTTTGATCTTTGAAGCAAAAACTAAAGGGTACAATTCTTTTCCGTTGGAATTCTTTTATCTATGTTTTAATTGTTTCGATGATCGATTACTTGTACGTAGGTGTTCTTTTGTTTTTCTTAAACTGATTCATTTGGTGATTGCGAATTGTTCAATACCTGTACAGAATTGGAAATCAAGTATGAATAGGGTTAGAACTTTTTCAAGAAAAATTGTTCAGTGGGTTAAGAATTGTTACATAGATCATCCATTGACTTCGAAGAACAAAGAGTGTGGCTTAAGTTTCATCCAACTGTTCATTAGTCAGACTTTGGAAGGGTAAATATTTCCTTTTAGTTCTATACGAGGTTTGACCTTCGAGTTATAGCTGGATTGAAGACAGTAGGATGATATATATATATATATATATATATATATATGTATATGTATATGTGTATATGCTTGTACTCATATAATTTTATTCAAACGATTGGAAGGGAAACTGATTTCTTCGTGTGTTTGATTCTTCAGACAGCTATCAAATGGCTCAAACTACGGAGATATCACAATCCGGTGCATTTTTGAGAACTGCTTCCGTATTCCATAACTTCATTTCACGGGACCCGAATTCGCAGTTTCCGGCAGAACCTGGGAGATATCATCTGTATATATCATATGGTTGCCCTTGGGCTTCTAGGTGCCTTGCATACTTGAAAATCAAAGGACTTGAGAAAGCCATCAGCTTTACGGTATAGCACTTTATATTAGATTATTACTTATTAGATTTTCATTGCAAAAGACAAATTAATCTTGTATATATATATATATATATATATATATATATATGCTTGTTTTGCTCAGTCAGTCAAACCAACATGGGGAAGAACAAAAGAAAGCGATGAGCATATGGGGTGGCTTTTTCCTGCTTCAGATGCCGAGGTAGCTGGAGCTGAACCGGACTCTTTGAATGGAGCAAAAAGTATTAGAGAACTTTACGAACTTGCAAGCACACAGTATTCCGGAAAGTACACAGTTCCAGTATGTTCACTCATATTAAGTGGCCATTTCATTTTTTTCTCCTTTCGCTGTTGTTATTGTGGTTATTGCTCTCTCAGATTTTTGACTTTCTGGAACTAAGTGATCCATCTTATTACTTTTATAGGTTCTATGGGATAAAAAACTTAAAACAATTGTCAACAACGAGAGTGCAGAGATTATTCGTATGTTTAATACTGAATTCAACGACATGGCTGAAAACGCATCTTTGGACTTATATCCTCCTCACTTGCAATCTCAAATTGATCAAACAAATGAATGGATATATGACAAGATAAATAACGGTGTCTATAAATGTGGATTTGCGAAGAAGCAGGAGCCTTACAATGAGGTATATTTTGCAAGCTGTAATTAGGACTGTGTAGGTTCTGGTGTTTACATTCTCTTTAAGGACTATTTGTGCTATCTCAAATTAATCTTTCTCTT
Source organism: Heteromeles arbutifolia (assembly GCA_024362995.1). Classification (NCBI taxonomy): domain Eukaryota; kingdom Viridiplantae; phylum Streptophyta; class Magnoliopsida; order Rosales; family Rosaceae; genus Heteromeles; species Heteromeles arbutifolia. Next base: position 7,924,693 of record JANCRC010000002.1, on the reverse strand, counting down.
CTCAGGCTGTGAAAGAATTGTTCAAAGCTTTGGATAAATGCGAGGAGATACTTAGCAAGCAACGATACTTGTGTGGGAACACATTGTCTGAAGCAGATATTCGTTTGTTTATCACTCTTATAAGATTCGACGAGGTACTGATACTTGTTTCCTCAATCAAGATTTTATATGTCAGAAAATTCTGCCAATTTCTTCTGCACCCACGTCGTTACGTTGTCTTTAACAATACAATTTTTCCCATTGATGGAAGGCTTACGCAGTCAACTTCAAGTGCAACAAGAAACTACTACGAGAATACCCGAATTTGTTTAACTACACGAAAGATATCTTCCAAGTTCCTGGAGTGAGCAGCTCAGTCAACATGGAGCACATAAGGCAAGGCTATTACGGCCTTCTGGCTGTCAATCCATCCGGAATAGTTCCTATCGGCCCAAATATCGACTACTCTTCTCCTCATGACAGAGACAGGTTTTCTACATAGTTTGTGTACACTGCAGCTTGGAGACCAAACTACATATCGCTTGTGTGCTTTTTTTCTATTTGTAACGTGTGTTTTTGTACTTTTGAATCTTGCGTCTTAACTTCTAGTCAATAAGAATTGAGCTCTATCTAATTAGAACTTATACATCATGCATTTCTCTCCCTCAAAATACATGTTACTAAATCCTGTTAACAATGCGATATTTATATTCGCGTTTTCGAAGTAGTTTATCATACACTTAAATATGATGGATTAGGGTTTCTAATGTTCAACATAAGTTGCAATTAAGGCTAAAGTAACACATGATCATTGGTTCAGCGACATTCAGTCCTTACTTTGTTGAATGAGGTGTTGAATTTATATCTTATGAAAGACTGTTGTAGGTAAGAAGAATGACTTAACTCAATACATGTAACTCAAAACTGAAATTTCATAAGAGTCAAAAAGTGTTCCAACTAACAAGAATATGATCCACATCCACAGTTACTCTCTGGTAAACTGTTAATTAACCCCCACACGATTCACCTAAACAAAAATATAATGTTATGTGTTAACCCTAGTTGAACAAAATTGTTGGAGATGCTCTAAGTTTTCTACATAAGATCGCATGAGGGAGAGCAACTTTTGTGTCAACAAGTATCATCGTCATGATGAATCGTCCATTTGTTTGAAGCACATTAATGGCTAAGAGATTTCTAAAATGAATGATTTTTTGCATATGTGATACTTAAATGATGATAAAAGAATTTCAAAACCGAAACCGTTTCAAAACCGTAAAACCGAACCATTATGTGCGGTCCGATTTAGTTCATGTTTCGGTTTTGGTTTTCAGTTCCAATTGCCCACCCCTATTTATCGCAGTCTTAAATTGAAGCTCCCTCCTTTTTCTTCCTTCATTTGTAATACGCAGATCAGAGAAGGTATTGTAATCTCTCTCTCATCATTTGTAATATGCAAAGAGATAAGAGTCATCTCTCTCCTCTTTCTCTAGCCCTCTCTCCAGAAGCAATTCAATGTTGTAAATCTCCTTTTGATTTTGGTTTTCTGTTGAATTTTACTTTTCGAAGACCCTCTATCACTCTCTCAACAAAGTCCCACAGGCAAGTAGTCACTCTTCTGCTCATGTTTCTGATTTGATTTCTCTGATTTTTTTGCATCTCCGTTTCAGAAAATTAAAGCATACGAGTTCGACTGAGAAACCCATTTGTTATATTATATACATTCTAGACATATAGAAAAAGGGTTTATTGATTAGTATACCTCCGGTGCTGGCAAGGTCAAGACTGTGGTCGTCCGTCTCCGATTTGCCTGGGTTTTTATGTTTTTTTTTGGTTTGGTTTTGTGATGGAACTACTACGAAATATACTATTAGTGTCGGTATAAGAACCGACAAGAAACATATATTTCTGTCGGAAATTTAGTCAAATCCGACAGAAAGTTCATGTAGTGACGGATATATAAACCGACAGAATTGCTGGCGTCAGGAATTGAGTTTTCTGTCGGTTAAGGACCTAAAACCGACAGAAATTATGTCGGTTATGTGCGACAATAAAGCTGAAATACTGTCGGATATTATCCAGTTTCCGTCGGTCCTGACCGACAGAAATTACAAAATACTGTCGCATAAAGTCGCCTTTCTGTCGTTCCTAACCGACAGAATAAGATTATAAAAAATTAATTCTTCTGCTTTCCGTCGGTCTTAACCGATAGAAAACATAAGTAATTAACAAAAAAAAATTTCGTTTTTATTTTACAGACTGAATAAAACAAAATTTTAAGAATTAAAAAAAACAGGATACTTCTTTTTTACTTTTTTATTTTAGAGACTTAATAAAAAAATATCAATATATCAATAAGTGAATAAAGCTTATAACAAACATAAAATACAAATTAACTTACTAGAATAATGTCATTTGAATCCGTCATAACACATAAAGTTAACGTTAAATACAAACTAACCTACACTACTGTTATCTGCAGCCGCCATAATACATAACTTAACAAAAAATATAAATAAGACGTCAGATATAACCGTCATGAAAACCAACAAGCTAATCAACCAAACCGGTGCCTTCCACCGACCCTCCCTGTCCTCCTGCGCCTTCTGCCACTCCTCCATCTCCACCGGCGCCTTCCGCCAATCCGGCATGAGCTCCCAGATACCTCAGCACATCGCCATCAAAGCTACCCGACAACATTCCAGAAAGCAAACCAGGGGATAATCCGGCATTAAAAACACCAGGAAAAATATGTGAGTGATCACCGGGAGAAACCATCTGAGGTCGATATACTGGCATTGGATACGGCGGCTGAAAAGACATATGTTGCATGGGATAAGCAGACGCAGGTGGCCGATTGGGAGGCGAATGCTGTGATGCTTGAGGGCTAAGTGGTGGCCGCTGCAGATGTGGCATTAGCAACATAAATAATTGCTGTTGCTGCATCATGAGCTGCTGGTTCATTGCCTGCTGCTGCTGGTTCACCTGGTTCTGCGAGTTCTTTGACTGCTGAAGCTCAACCGTTACCGCCGCCAACTGCCTAGATGCTTCTTCCTCCTTCCTCCTCAACTCGTTGTTCTCAGCTACCAACTTGGCCAATGCACCCCTAGACGATTTCCTGGACGCTCTGGAACCTGTAGAACTTGCATATGACACCATATCCGGTATCACCCCATGACCATAACCACGAACTCTATTTCTAGTCTCAGTCCCCATCCGCTCAACATATACTTGCGTTCTAACCTCAGATGTGTCCTCTTCTCCGGAGTCAACCAATGACTGAACTTGCCTCTCCATAGAAATCTTGCCATATAATATATAAACAAAATAATAAAAAATATTAAGAGAGAAAATTACAGATTCTTGAAATATAATATTTCTTCAAGATTCACAACACAGATTCAACAATCCAAAGACAAATAAAAATTAGATAGTGATAATCTGAAGAGAGTTATAAATGAAATACCCCTCTCTGTTGTGATGATTCATCAATCCAAGTGTCGTCCTTCAGGGTATGGGTAGCTCGAAAAAAAAAGATGGGATCAGGTTCCTTCCCGTGCTTTTTCTTCTTTAAAAATGTTAAAATACAACTACATATTACCCCCTGTTTATAAATAAAAACACAAAAATAAAACACTTCAAATATTACAATTTAGCAACACTTACAAGCTCCTCACGAACCCGAGCAAACGTTTTTGAACCAGTAGTATGGTTCATCTTTTTTGACACACGATTAAACTTGTTTTTCTCTGCCACCTCCTGAAAATTAACAAAAAAAAAACCCTTATCAGAACATATTTCAATACCAAATATCAAACCATTAATCTTTTACCTTTGTTTTGGGATTATCCCAATATGCTAACATATCGGCCCACTGAACACCATCCACACCAGGGGGAGGTTCTGAGCGCTCATGCTCTTGCCTTTTGGTGTAATACTCTACTTTTAACCAGTTACGATATTCCTTGTACGCATGATCCGCAACATGCAGAGTCATGTTGCGAATAATTGGCATCCTATCTTGATCTTCATCAAGAAACACGATATTACCCTATATTCATAAAAAAAAAAAAAATGTTGGTATTTAGACTATATACCTTGAAAAATACAAAGTCCAAAACGAAAATACAAACCTTAACTCTTGAAAAATAAAAGTACAAAACGAAAATTTTTACCTTAATTCTTTCCCACATAAGTTCCTTATCTTCTGCAGGAACCCCGCGCCAATCCTTCACAAGTGGAATATGTCTTGGATCCCTAACCTCCGAGGCTACCAACTTCGAAAACTCAGAGGAATTATCACTTACACATTTCCCTGTCGAGTCAAATAGACAAACTTGTTTCCCTTTCCACTTTGGAATAGCTGCCCCATGGGTCCTACGTTCATTTTGTTCCTCCATAGTGAAAAATGAAAGTGATAGTGAAAGTGAAAATGGTAAAAACGGGAAGGTGTAGAAGATGAGTGAATATGAGAAGGTGAAAAATGAAAGTGAAAAAGAGAAGGTGAAGAGGAACGGCTGAGTGAAAATGAGAAGGTGAAAAATGAAGGTGGAAATGAGTGAAGGTGGAAATGAGAAGGTGAAGCGAAACGGCAGCGGTTGGTAGGAAGGTTGACCGAAGTAATTACTGTCGGTTATAACCGACAGAGACCATATAAAACCGTCAGTAAATTAAAATATTAAATTTAGCGTCGGTAATATCCGACAGAAATAACCTAAAACCGTCAGAAAACTGATATCGGTCAGGAAGTTCATTATTATGTCAGAACGTATAGATCATTAATATCTCAGAATGGTAGATAGAGGTCTCAGATTCGTGTCGGTCTTAACCGACAGGAAGTACACTAAAACCGCCAGCCCTGTCTGAAAAGCGCCGCCTAATTAATATGGGTGTCAGGTTCTTAAATGTAGTGTCGGTCTTAACCGACAGTAAGTATATTAAAACCGCCAGCCGTCTGAAAAGCGCCGCCTAATTAATATGTGTGTCAGGTTCGTTAATTTAGTGTCGGTCTTAACCGACAGTACGTCCATTAAAACCGCCAGCCCGTCTGAAAACACCGCCTAATTAATATGTGTCTCAGGTTCATTAATTTTTTCGAAGCGAACGAGCGGAAAAGTTCCCGCTCAAAATTTTGGTCAGTTTGTGTCGGTTATATCCGACAGGGATGGTAACGGAAAAAGAAAAAAAAAAGTTGTTTTGTTTTTTACTATTATAACATTTTAAATTTTACCACACAAAATGAAATATTTTAAATAAATGTCACCACACCAAAAAAATATAAAATAAACCATGTGTTTTTTTTTTCTTTTTTAACCATCATAGCATTCTAAATTTTATCACACAAACTAAAATATTTTAAATAAAAGTCACCACACAAAATATAAAAAAAATAAACCATGGGTTTTTTTTATTTTTTATTTTATTTTTTTTTACCATTATACCATTTTCATACTTACCACACAAACTAAAATATTTTAAATAAAAGCCTCCACACAAATTGAAATATAGTCTAATTAATACTTAAAAAACATAAAGTAAATAATAGAACTACTCCATTTCATCTTCTGTTAGGTCATCGTCGGCATTAACAAAACCAGGAAACTGGGTAGGCAATGGTAATACTTCGTGAAAAGGAGTCTCTTCCACGCCAACCCTTGTATGCAGATTTTCATTGTCAAGTACATGATCATCCAAATCAGGTATGGCATAATCATCAAGAGCATCATTATCCTCTAATACGTCAAACAAATCTCTCGGCTGCGTTCGAACAACAACATGCCAATCTTTTTCAATTGTGTCCTCCACATAAAATGCTTGTAATGCTTGTGAAGCTAATATGAAAGGATCCTCTTTAAATCCCAATTGATTGAAGTTTACTAAAGTAAATCCATATTGATCGGTCTTCATACCTCTTGGACTTTCACTATTAACCCATTCGCATTTAAACAACATCACAGCTCGGCCCCTGTCTCTTGCTTCGGTAGGGCCGCAATATCTAACCTCAAACATGTCTATAACTCTACCATAACAATTCACTTGCCCAATTGCACCAGGGACATTTGCAGGTACAAAGACACCACAATTTTGATTCTTATGCTTATCGTCCACAGATTTTGTACGAAATCTAAACCCATGAATAATGTGACTTTTATATTTCGTCACAACCCTACTAGGATAATTGGCTAGCCAACGCAAGTCTTCAGATATCAAGATGTCATTAGCATAACATCTTGAATTAATCTGTAATAAGTAAAAGGATAAAAATTGACATGGCAAATATAAACACGTCATAATTAAAATGTAAAAAAAAAAGTAATAATGTAACTGTTATATGAACTCACATGTTGCTTGAACCATTCTGGAAATTCCTTCTTGCTTAGCTCCTTAATTTGTCGCACAGTTAGCCTTGCTCGACGATGTTGATTTTTTAAGAATTCCTCATGTTGCCTAGCCAATCAGGTCCAAATATGCTTTACTAATTTTTCAAAGTAAAGAAAATTGATAAAACATTAAGACGTATGACTAAATGTTCTTACCTTCTAAATGGGTTGACCTCATCACAATTATTTAGAATGTATCTGTAGCACTGATCAAGAACATTTAACTCGAGCTCCACATTTTCTCCTGAACCCATATAACATCCTTTAGAGTAAAAAATTGATAACCCACCAGATACTCCACGTCCAATACCATCTTCATTTCGACCTCTACGAGTGCGACGAGACTCAACATCTCTAAGATACATGGAACAAAAGGACAAACACTCATCCACCAAATACGCTTCAGCAATAGAACCTTCAGGATGACCCTTATTACGAACATAGCGCTTCAGTGTTTGTAAAAACCTATAATTATAATACAAAACACAAATTATTATAATTGCTAATAAAAATTATCATTATAAATTAACAAATTTTATAAAGATTTGTTAATTACCGTTCAATTGGATACATCCATCTATATGGAACAGGCCCTGCAATAGCTGCTTCATCTGCCAAGTGAACTGGGAGGTGCATCATTACATCAAAAAATGCAGGCGGGAATATCTTCTCCAATTGACATAATGTCAAGGCAATTCTTGAATTCAATTGCTTGAAACCTTCCTCGGACTCCTTCTTGCTACACAATTGTCTGAAAATGGCACTTAACTCTAATAATATCATAGTAACGGATTTAGGCAAAACCGCACGTACTGCAAGCGGGAGTAATTGCTGCATTAAAACATGGCAATCATGGCTTTTCAATCCATGTATTTTTCGTTCATTCACATGCACACATCGCGACAAATTTGATGAATATCCATCGGGAACCCGAATAGTAGACAACACTTCACAAAATGCAGTTTTTTCTTCTCTTTTCAATGTGAACAATGCTGGAGGTCGAAATGTTCTATTTCCTTCCCTACGCAGATGTTGTCTATGTCTTATGTTCAAGATTTCAAGATCTGCACGTGCAGCCAATCCATCCTTGGACTTTTTATCTATATCTAACAATGTTCCTACTACATTGTCACATATATTTTTTTCAATATGCATAACATCAACATTGTGTCTAATCAACAGATGCCTCCAATAAGGTAGTTCATAAAAAATAGATTTCTTCTTCCACTAACTCTTACTACTTGTACTGCTCTCAGTTCGTTTTCTGCGTTGCCCAACCGAAGCATCTTTCTTTGGCTTTCCAAAAGTAAATCTCAAAGTAGAAAGTTCTTCAAGACATTGTAAACCAGTCAACTGCCTTGGTGCACTACGATGCTCTTGCCGACCATTAAAAGATGTGGTTTGCCTTCGAAACCTATGATCAACAGGAAGAAAGCGTCGATGCCCTAAATAGGAAATCTTACGACTCGCCGGCAAGTAAATAGATTCTTTATCATGCATGCAATGTGGACAGGCTTTATATCCATGTGTACTCCATCCTGATAACATTCCATAAGCCGGAAAATCACTTATAGTCCATAAGACGGCAGCCTTCATCGTAAAAGTTTGGTTGGAATACGCATCATAAGTAGGAGTGCCCACCTCCCACAACTCATTCAACTCATCAATCAATGGACGCATGAACACATCAATCTCTTTACCGGGACTGCGCGGTCCTGGTATTAACAGAGACAACAACAAATTCGGTTGCTTCATACACATCCAGGGCGGTAAATTGTAAACTGAAAGCACCACAGGCCATGTGCTATAGTCTTGCCTCATTTTTCCAAAAGGGTTAAATCCATCACTGGCCAACCCTAATCGGACATTTCGAATTTCTGATTCAAACTCAGGATATAAATTATCCAAATGCTTCCATGCTGGAGAATCTGAAGGATGTCTCATAAACCCATCCTTAGGACATTCAGTTGCGTGCCATCTCATATGTTCAGCCGTATGCTTCGACATATACAACCGCTGCAATCGTGGTTTTAAAGGAAAATACCACATAACCTTAGCTGGGATTTTTTTTCTAGAGCCATCATCTTCATTGACATTTTTATATCTTGATTCACCACAAACTGAGCATACAGTCAACTCTGCAGTGTCTTTCCAATAGATCATGCAATTATTAGGACACGCATCAATCTTTACATACGTCAGACCCAAGTCATTTATAAGTTTTTTTGCCTTGTAACAAGATTCAGGTAAACATTCTCCATCAGGCAACATTTTTTTAATTAACTTGAGTAACGTGGTAAAGATCCCGTCCGGCATTCTTGCTAAACACTTGATCTGATACAATCTTACAACCGCCTCCAATTTTTTAAATTCCTTACAACCTGGCCACAAATCTTGATCTGCCTCTTCAAGCAACTTAAAAAAAGTCTCGACCTCTTCCGGACGCCCTTCCCCAGAAAGGGGTTCAGTAGACCGCCCAACACCTTCTTCCGTTAATGGTTGAACAAATACATCATTAAGAACATCATGAATACCAGTCAACCGATCTCCTGTTTCAGTAGACGGCCCAACACCTTCTTCTCCAATCCCCATACTTTGCTCTCCCATTAAAGGTTCCCCATGATGTCGCCATGAAGTATCTTTGTAATCTTTATCCATATCATACAACACAAGATGTTCGACAATAGTTTTTCTAACAAAAGTATATTGATTACAACATCTTTTGCAAGGACATCTAAACTTATCGGGGCCAGCACCATTTGCAACTGCTTGATCCAAAAATAAATTAATTCCATCGGTATACGCTCCCAAATTTCGCGGTAGTGTCAACCAATTCTTTTCCATGTTTTACCACTGTCCAAGAGCAAATATTACGTTGAAACTAAGATGCCTACAATCTTTCAATCCCTATCATGTAGGTATAACTATTAGAAATTTCAATCCCTATCTTTCAACCACGAACTATCACAATTGCAATTTAATTTCCAACACCTATCACAGTAAAACAAATTAAAAAAACAATAAAAGGTTAACAATAATATGTTTATCTACACTCTTGATTATTTATTAAATTTAAGTTTTGTATATCCTCATAGCAATTAGAGTGAAATATTAAATTAATTAACATAATTTAGACCTATATTACTAAATATTATCAATTTATGGTATATTAAATATTGTCAATTTAACATAAATATTTACATATAATATTTATCTCAATTTCTTCATAACAATTTAAGTAAATATATACCTTAATTATTTCCCACATAGAAATTTCAATCCCGATCTTTCAACCTCGAACTATCACAATTGCAATTTAATTTTCAACACCTATCACAGTAAAACAAATTACAAATACAATAAAAGGTTAACAAAAATATGTTTATCTACACTCTTGATTATTTATTAAATTTAAGTTTTGTATATCCTCATAGCAATTAGAGTGAAATATTAAATTAATTAACATAATATAGACCTATATTACTAAATATTATCAATTTATGGTATATTAAATATTGTCAATTTAACATAAATATTTACATATAATATTTATCTCAATTTCTTCATAACAATTTAAGTAAATATATACCTTAATTCTTTCCCACATAGAAATTTCAATCCCGATCTTTCAACCTCGAACTATCACAATTGCAATTTAATTTTCAACACCTATCACAGTAAAACAAATTAAAAATACAATAAAAGGTTAACAAAAATATGTTTATCTACACTCCTGATTATTTATTAAATTTAAGTTTTGTATATCCTCATAGCAATTAGAGTGAAATATTTAATTAATTAACATAACATATACCTATATTACCAAAATATTACCAATTTATGGTATAATAAATATTGTCAATTTAACATAAATATTTACAAATAATATTTATCTCAATTTCTTCATAACAATTTAAGTAAATAAAATAAACTAATAGAACACAAATATTCCTAATTTATCTTACAAATTAAATTAAAATCTCTAAATAAATAATCTTGTGTGTTAAACAAACAATTTAAACATCAAGAAGTTCAGTAATAAAACCTGAACTATTGAATAATTCTGTCGTCGTTATACTCTTTACGTAGTCAACCAACTAAATAAAGCACCTGCAAAATCAAATCAGAAAATAAAAATAAGTTACAAAGTTCTTGATGAAGAAAGAAATAGAAGATGAAAAGTATAGAAGCAAAATAAATGAAAAACTTACTGTGAGATGAAGGGAAGAAAGAGATGAAGAAAGAAATAGAAGATTATTTATGGAAGCAAAAGAAATGAAGAGAAGAAAATGATTGAAGATTGAAGATAGAAGATGAGGATTGAAGATGAAGATTGAAGATTGAAGATGAAGAAGAGAAATATCTGAATCTGAATAAACAACAAACTGCAAAGCTTTAGGCGTAAAATAATAAAATATTTAATTTATGTCGGTTATATCCGCCAGAAATTTAAAATAATAACCGTCAGAATACTAAAATAATAAAAAAAAAAATTTCTGTCAGTTATAACCGCCACAATTAACTTAAAAACCGCCAGAAATTGTTAAAAATATTAAAAAAAAGGAATTCAAAATTACTGACGGTTATTGTAATTTAATGTCGGTTAAATCCGCCAGGAAAAATTCGACAGAAATTATTGTCGGTTATAACCGACAGAAATTATATTTTATCCGACACTAAATAAATTATGTGTCGGATATATTAATCCGTCAGAATAACTTATTAACCGCCACCATCATCCGACACCTAAAGCTAATATTGTAGTAGTTGATGAATCAAGATTCTTACAGTTGGAACCAAATTTACGCACCGCCACTTGTGATGGAAATGCCCAAACTCGTTAACCTGTAAAAAAACAAATCGGCGTAAGCAAGCTTAGGATCGCGGAGGGGATGTGTGTCGGTCAAAGCCCAACAGTCAAGTGTGTAAGTAATATTAAGACTCAAGCAGTAGGCAAGAGAATAAGTATGCAGAGATTGTGTTATCAGAGATAACTCTAGAAGGTGTATTTATACCAGTCGAGGAAAAAACCTTTTAGGATAGTAGAATCCTTATTAAACCGGAAGAATCTCAGAGGATATCTAAGAAGTGCATATTACATCCTCTTAGAAGTGTGATTACTTGCGGCGCACGCCAATCTTTAGATTGTAAGGATTCTAAGATTATAGGAAACCTGCTAATTCCTTGCCGAATTAGGCTCCCAAATCTTACGGAACAAGAGTGGTCTATCTCAGCGAAGTCGATGGACTTTGCCCACTGATTCTAGAATAGGATGATGGTGGCACCGCTAACCCATTTAGTCAGCTCTGCAATGGAGGCTGCTGAGTCTATGACTGGACTTCTAAGGTAGGCGTAATCCAATATGTCTTACTCCGGCCCTAAAAAATTATGTCCCACACTTACTTTATCAAGTAAAGATTAATAATTTTTTCCAAACTCTCAGAGTGCTCACTTAGTCTTTCCTCCAAGTGTTTTCAAAAGAGGATACATGTTATGGAGTTTCTTGCCATGATACTGAGGAGGGGTGAGGAGGGGTGGTGATGAAAATTATGGAACTTACAAGATAGATGTACAGTGAATAACAGTTCATCACCATGAAATTTGTTGTACACGTTGCTTACTATGAGGAGGAAGACAGATTAGTCAGAAAATATGCACCATGAGTAGTGAAAAGGAGAGGAATGGAGGTCTCTATATATAATTATATACACATAAAGCTTTAGCTCTACACATAAACTCACTCTCACTTAATTCCTTCATAGATAATCACTTTCCGGATTGAGCATAGAAGATTATATTTTCTAGGTTACCAGGTCTCTATTAAAATTGTATTTAATTATTAGAATCACTATTCGGACAACTTATAGCAATTGTATTGATCTCAATATTTTATTTTTGTCTTTTTGAATAAGTAGTGTTCAATTTTCATTTTTGCTATTGAAATGATATTATGCATTGTTATATCTGTTTAGTTCTTTATTTCTATAATTATAGATAGTGTTAGTGTGCATTTATTTTGCTTGGTTGGGATATAAGTTTAGTTGAAATAGTATTGATTTTTATTATTTTTTTCAATTTAATGACCTTTTGTTTTTCCTCAATATAGACAACGTTAACTTGGTCAAATTGCCTCAGTTGCTCTCAATGTTCCTTTTTTTTGCGTGTTTAGCGCAGTTCATTCATGAATCTAGAATTGTCTCACTTTCAACTTCTCTGCTTCCTTTCCTTTCTTTCTTTTCTCTTCCGACTCTCTCTCTCTCTGAGCGACTTAGTTTGGCTTTTTCGTCAAATTTAGGCATGACGTGGCTCAAGATCACCACCAGAAGGTAGTTTCTTCCCCTCTTCAACTCGACCTCTTCCTGGTCGCAGCCGCACCAAAGGCTGGACATCCAGGCGCGTCGCCCCTCTCCATCCGACTTCCTCATGTTCTCTCACTCATCTATGGTCTAAAATGTACTTGGCTGGCTAGGTCAGTGGGTATGACGATACAGTAGGTATGGAAAAAAGTTTGGCACTTAATTGTCCTACTTAAAACTCACATTCAGAGCTGAACTGCCTTGAGACCTAAAGCCTCTGGGCAGAAAAATTGTTGTGACAAGTTCCTTTTTTTTGTGTTCTCTCAACGCCTTTTTTTGAAAAGTTGATTGGCCAACCAACCTCTTGTATAAAGGTTGCTAGAATATTTTGGATAATAAGTTCATAATGTAGATGGTGTTGTAGACCTAATTAACTGAATCATATAAAGGATAGAGAGAGGGGGTGCGGCAATAGTAGTAGAGAGAAAGAGAGTGATGTGTAATTATGAGATGTCTTCTATTACACCCCATTGTGCCTTTATTTATAGTAGTAGGGAAGGTTAAATCCTTACCTTTTTAGGATTACAACTCTAATAGGATATTAACTACTAAAGGAAATATTCCAAGATATCCCTAGATACACTAGGATTTACACAATCACATTTCTAATCTAATAGGACTGCAACACTCCTCCTTGAGTGTGTAAATACTCAAACACATGGCGCATCAGGTCTTCATCGATGAAGTAAGTACAATTGATGAAGTCGTCTGCACAATGAGTGAATGCGAGTCTCAGATCAACAGAAGAATGCATAAAAGGTAAAACTCACAATACCTCGCTATGGTAAAACCCAAGGTGGGAGAAAAACCCATAGACTAATGAGAAAAGTGAGAAGTTGTATTAAGTCAAAACTATACGTCTTCTGGACGCAAGTAGAAGAGCTCACAAGGGTATAACCAGCCCAAGATAGGTGCCTTGTCAAAACCTAGTTAGGTAGCAAAAACCCAGTGGGAAAAATGCTCCTAATCGTAGGGAAAAGAGTACATTAAGATCAAGTGAGTATACTTCTGGATACTCCCCCTGAGTTTGACAAAACTTCCAAATGACAACTACAAACATTGCATATGAATAATTAGGCATACTAATTCCTCGGACAAGCTTTTGGAAGGTTGACTTCGGTAGTGACGTCGTGTAGAGGTCGGCAAGGTTGTCTGGGATCGGCTTGCATGACTTCAATCTCTTGATGCTTTGTTGATGTAGACGCAATATGTCTTGGTGTGGACTTCATTGATGTATCATGTCTTGGTCGGGTGGATACATACGACATAACCTTCATGGATCGTCGTTAGGACTCAACGATGGATGAAAATAGCAAGTACTTCGAATATGCTCAGCAAGAACTCTCAACCATGTCTCACATGTGGCGTAGTGAAGTGATGTGAGTCTTGGAACGTTTCGAAGATTTCGCAACTAAGGTCATATCATGGACCTCCAATATATTGCGATATCCCTAACGGTAAATAATAACTATTCGGGGATATGCCTTGTGCAGGTTTGATAAGTAACTTGCGTCAGCATAACAAACAAGGCAAGCATCATTCCAAGGATCCAAGGGTTAAATCCACTCAAGATGCATTGGGTTAAATCCATTCAGTGGCTGCGTGTAGGTGTGGTGCTGCATCTTTACCAATAGATTAACAATGAAGGAGATGTCATGTCTAACGCAATGAGCTAAGTACAACAAAGTGCAAAGTTGAACTCAGATATGGAATTTTGGATTCCATAACCTTTTCAGGGTTTCATTTGCATATAATGTATGGAAGATCATAGGTATACTCAAAGGTAACATCTTTAGGGTGTAGTTCGATTGGTAGACCAAAGTACCGTCAGAACAATGCTTCAACTTCAAGTTAAGGCATAAACAACTTTTCCCAAGATCCTTCATCTCAAATTCCGTCTTCATGTGCGAGACAGTTTTCTCAAGCTTTTCTAGAGTCTTAGTGAGATTCATGTCAACGACATAAACTGTAACTCTAGCAATTTGGAATAAGACTTCATAGTTTAACACGCAATGGCATAATTCATCTCTTTGATTGATCAAATAATCACTTAGATGGGTATACCACATCCATCAGATTGCTTCAATCCGTAAGTGAATGCCTCAAACGAGTTGAAAAGGTGTTCCGTGGTTTGGAACTATTTGAACTAGTCCATGTAATTCTTTAGGAGCTTACATGCAAATCTCTATATCTATATCCCCAAGGAGAAACAATAACCGTATTTTCGTAAAGTGTGCATCATATCGCACTGTTTCATTAATCTCATTATGCTTCCTTTCCCACTTGTAACACAACAGGGTTACCTTGGGCGGTGTAGGAACAATAGGTCCAAACACACTTTGGTAAGGAATTTAACCTGAATTGTAATTTCGATTGTCCAATCAGTTTTACGTTGTCACTAATCAACAGAACACGGTTCGATATCGTAGCCTTTCATTTATGTCGGTAACTACCATATAAGTGAAAACATCATCAATGATAATCTCATTCCAATTCTATTATCTCATCCAAACCAGTAACCGGACCAAGAACTTTAAGTCTCGGGAGTAATCCGGATTAATCTCATGAGATGGAAATGATTTGAGACAGCGATCGAGTATAGATTCATTTTGTGTCGTGACCTTCCTCTTCTAGGGAAGTGAATCATATGAATCGAGTGATCTGTCGTGCTTCAGGGCGAGATAGATTAATTGGCTATCTGCCGGTGTACCGGACCGTCCAACAGGGGTGGCACATCCTTCGGGGATGTTGACTCGACGTCCGTTAAGTACGTCTATCCTTGCAGGCATGTTTGCAGCAAGTATATGATCTCGTCACTTTGGCTAAATTAGAGGAATGCGTCTAGAACAACATTCTAAAAGTTAGAGTACATCACACTTGCTTATCACACTTGTGCGGTATGAGGTTCGAGATGAGACATAGTGGGTAACGTCCACACAAATTCGCATTATTCTAAGGAACGTTTGACGTTCTTATCTCCCCTTAACGGTGGGAAGACTGTCTCATTGAAGTGACAATCCTCAAATAAGCGATAAAGAGATCATATGCAAAGGCTCTAAGAGAGCTGGTGTGAATGAGAATCATAATCGACAAAAATTCACATCCTTCTTTGAGGACCCATATTGGTACATTGCTGCAGCGCAACTTGGCACATGGAATGCACACCCAAAACATGTAAATACGAAGCATCAGGTTCGTACCCAGTAACCAACTGTAACGTCAAAAATGGTTCGGTGGCAGTGGGCCTCAAGGCGGACCAACATAGTTGCATACAAGATTGCATAGCCCTAGGTAGAAACCGAAAGCTTGGTGCATTCACCAAGGTTCAGGCGATCATTTATATTGCGCTTTATGATCACTCTACAAGGCTGTTTTGGGGTGAACATGGGAATTCAATGTTCAATTATAAACCCAAAAGACATGCAATACTTATAAAAAATCGTCGATATAAACTCTCAAACATTATCCAGTCTTCCAAACTTTATGGGATAAGTAGGGCGGTGAACCTTTAAAATCGGCCAGAAGATTTAGCAGCAATGTGTGTGGACAAACATGTGACCAATTTGTCGATTCATCAACCAAAATCATAAGTATTTATATGGTCTGCATTTTGGTTAGATTAGTCCACATATATTCCCTTAAATCCACTGTGAAAATAGGGTGATTTCAGATCTTTGCTAGGGATAATATAAAAAATCAATTTCCCCAATGAGCAGGCTTGGCAAAGTGTGCTTATAGGCACAAGATCCTTATTTCAGGTAAAGAGATGCGTCGTGGCATCATTGTTCGACCTTAGTGTCCTAAGTGGTCATGCCAAAGCAAGTAAACTGCTCAATCACCCAGCTCCAGGCCAACCATATGTGGTGTGTTCCCAATTGAGAGACAACCCATTGGCCCCTAATTAAAGCTTCAGGCTCATTTTTGGAGGTGGTACAAAGATTTTCCACTCTATTTTCTTCAATGGTTTCATTCATGATCTTTGTTCTCTCGAATATCCTTAAAACTCAACGACGTTCTTCCGGAACGGGGAGAATATAAGGTCTATTAAATGGTAATGTAGTACCATTCATACAACAAGGAGCATGCCAATGCTCTTAATCAAGTTAGATAGAACTGACGTCATTGCTAGAGATGTGATTTTAGGCATAAAGTTAGTGTGCGTAATATCGTGTTTATCTAGATAACTAACTTTCCCACATTCGTACCTAATCACGTGTTTAATTGAATTCAGTCACATGTATACAACAAACATGATTCAATTAACTCATATTCGAGGACAATATCAATAAGATTATCTATAACAAAAACATACGCCAAACTTGAATCCAAGAACATGGAAAAGTGTTCACAAAGTAAATGGTTTTCCATGTCAAAATTTTGCCCTTCCAACGATGTTTGGTGGAGCAAAATTAGTTTCACATTAGTCTCACATATTGACTACGAGAATGGTACTCCTCAATGACATTGGTAGGGACACGAACATGTGCATAACCAATGATCTATGCCATCGAGACGGAAGTAAATTCTGCGGGGTTGAGGTTTGGGAACAATATCCCTTATTCTTGAAGTTTTAGCTCTTAGGTGCCAAGGATCACGCTTCGGGCATAATGCCACACCTTGGTAGACCCTGATTCTACCATAGGTTGTAAAAACAAACTCGAAATTGGATCATGAAAAAGACAGACCTAGACTTGGGTTCGGTAGGCTCTAGTCGAAGTTGGAAGGGTCTGTTCGGTAGACCTCTACCGAAGTAGAGCAATACCGTTCGGTGCACCTCTACCGAAGCAGAGCATACCCTCCGGTGCATCTCTGCTGAAGTAGGGCACCACTATTCGGTAGGCTTTGACCGAACTGGGTTGAGCCATTCGGTAAACTCCAGTCGAACTGGGTCTATACTGTGGAGCCAAAAATAATCAAGAGACGACACATGGATTTTTGGGTAAAAATGACAAAATTACCCTCGAGGCACATCGGATTTCGTACGCGCAAGCAGTGGACAATCATTCGTCAATCAAGTCAAAAGTGCATAAAATAGGTAACAAATTCAAAATTATTTCATCCATCCTCATCCTATATTCTCCACAAGATAATTATTCCATAACCTCCAAAACATTCCTTACAAATTATGATTAATTGGTTAATTAATGGATTTATTACCTAATTAATCCATTAATTGCCAATTAAATCACCAATTACACTCAAAAAATACCTAAGAGGCCTGCCACCCTCTCTCCCAAGGGGACCGGCCATGCTCTATATATTCAACTTCATCTTCTCTAAAAAGCTAAGTTCTACACTCTTGCAAAACTCCTAAAAACTCTCTAAACACTTTTCTCTCTAAATTCTAACTTTGGCATCGGAGGTTCTTCGGCCAAAGCCCCCCCAATTCATCATGGGCGCGTGAGGCTTTTGACCTTAACCTAAGGTGTTAATTATTTTGTAGGTGCAATTTTGTCCAAGAAGAAGAAGGCGAAAATTTGCATCCACATATACCGTTCGGTAAACTCCAGCTGAAGCTGGGTCTATACCTTTCTCTGACGTTTGTGGTAGTAATCAGATCTGAGAATTTGGTAAAATTTCACTTTCTACACTGCTTTTTCAGGAGCGAGTTAAAAACATGGAAGGACGAGAAAAGTATTATCAAATCAAAATTCGATCTGATTTATAAACTTTAGAATTGTATTCATTCATGGATGTAATCATCGTGTTCTTCAGGCAATGTGTTTCATGATTAGACGGTCCATACGAGCGAGCCAAAGAGCCATGAAATCCTCGTTCGGGAGGTAGTTCCGTAGGTACTGCTTCGGGCATAAGTCTTCGAACGAAGATCGTGGCGAGGGCTTATTCAGCTCTTCCATGCCGTTGTTGGTCACAATGGTTTCTCAGCTTCTTAATAGTAAAGTGGAGATTCACGTCTTGTACCCACATAAAGTGGTTTCAGTTAAGAAACGTCCAAATCAGTGAAATCGAACTTGTTATGGTTCGACAATCCACTAAATGGAGGGAACAAGATTGTGATTGGTGTTCTGGAAATAAGATATCCATAAGCATCAAAGTTAGAACATTCGGGTTCTAAGACATAATTTACATGAAAAACATCGGGTTTTTATGGGTGTATTGTTTTATGAAAACTTCGGGTTTCAAAGGCACTAAATTTGAAACTACAGGTTCGAGTTTAGTTATGAACGTCCGGTTCATAAAATGAGGTACTTGTAAGAACACATAATACAATATACAACTAAGTGTAGTGGATTTGGGTTGCTTCGGGAACTCAAGTGTGAATGTTTCGGGACTACGAAAGGGAGTCAACGATTCAAAGAAAAGAAATAATTTATTAAATCGTTAATGTCCAAAAGTGGGCTTCGGGCCAATAATTTTGGATGTCTTGTTAGATTAATGGACTGCTGCTCACTTTAATTAATTCAATAGATCGTAACCATTCAGGTTTGATCGTAGAAGCAAAATAATGACATACGGGTCATATTAGCTTCAATTGGCGGCAGGCCAAGTTAATTATAGCTTAATTAACGTTAACCAAAAATGTCCCAAAAATATTTGGGTATGGTTAAGAAGCGGGGATGCCAAAATATGGCATCAGGGCCGAAAACAATGCAGCCTAGCTCACGTGGGCTGGTTACAATAAGAGGCAGGCTTTGCAGCGTGGTTACATGCCTTGTTTGGGCATGAGGAAGGGCGTGCAAGCCTTGGGCTGTGTTTGGGATGAAGCCTAACAGCGCAAGGTTGCTGGCAGTTGACCAAAACCAGCACAAGGAGGTAAGCCCTGCATGTGCTGGCCTAAGTGGGTGCTGGCCTGGGTGGGTCGTGACGAAGCCCAGCTATAAGCTGGCTTTGGGTTTTGGGCTTGGTGCCAGAAGCCCAGCTAAAGGCTGGTTTCTGAACGTGGGACGAGATGCAAGTGAGCCCATCAATCGCAGCAGGCATCGGGTTTGTTGGCAATGGAACAGTGTACATGGGGACAAACCCAGCAAGGCTGTATGCCTGCTGGTGAGCTTCAGAGCTTCAGGCCCGTGTAGGAAGCCAACCTAGGTCGAAAGGTTGGTTGTCTGTGCAGATGCAGCAAGCCCACGAGGCTGCTGCAGGTGGTCCATAACGTCGTTCAGGGTGGTGGTGTGGTTGCAGGCTAGCTAACTTGGCTCGGCAGCGTGGCGTGGAGCCGAGACTTACCCGCAAAAATCCGGAAAATTAATTAATTATTTTTTTTCGACATTTAGGGTTTGAAAACCCTAATTGCTTCTAAATTATTTCAATGCTTTGACTCACAAATTCCTTATAGCATAATTGCGTATTGCATGAACAAATATATATATTGGCAAAATATATGAACACATATGCAATATATATAATTGAAAGGAAAATATAAATATAGGGGGTTCATGCATCATGGGGAATGTTTTCATGCTTCAAGGTTTCTTCAAATATCTTAATTTATTTTAAAAGAACCTGATTGGCAGAAAATAATTGAAAGCCTTTGATATTGTAGGAGATCCTTCTCGGAAAGCCGGAATTGCATCTCCAATGCGTTGCATCACGTTCAACAAAGAAAAATTAAATTGAATCAATAGCATGTAGATCAATTCAATAAAATAATAAATTAATCATAAAAAGAATGATTAAAACGTAATACTTCCCTTATTGAAGAACAAATTATCTTTAGCGCAGCATCAAGAGCGTACTGATAACATGTTATAGGCCTAATTTACTGAATTATATAAAGGGGGGTGCAGCAATAGTTGAGAGAGAGATGTGTAATTGTGAGGTGTGTTATATTTCACCCCATTGTGCCTTTATTTATAGTAGTAGGGAAGGTTACATCCTTACCATTTTAGGATTACAACTCTAATAGGATATTTGTGACATCCCACATCGCCCAGGGGATTGATCCTTAAATGTATATTCTCATCCTTACTTAGCACGAGGCATTTTGGGAACTCATTGGCTTCGGGTTTCGTAGGAACTTCGAAGTTAAGCGAAAAGGGGGCCAGAGCATTCCCATGATGGGTGACCCACTGGGAAGTTGCTCGTGAGTTCCCAGAAACAAAACCGTGAGGGAATGGTAAGCCCAAAGCGGACAATATTGTGTTACGGTGGTGGAACGGGCCCGAGAAGTGATCCGCCCTGGGCCGGGATGTAACAATTGGTATCAGAGCCTAAGCCTGGCCGCGTGTGTGTCGACGAGGATGTCGGGCCCCTAAGGGGGGTGGATTGTGACATCCCACATCGCCCAGGGGATTGATCCTTAAATGTATATTCTCATCCCTACTTAGCACGAGGCCTTTTGGGAGCTCACTGGCTTCGGGTTCCCTAGGAACTCCAAAGTTAAGCGAGAAGGGGGCCAGAGCACTCCCATGATGGGTGACCCACTGGGAAGTTGCTCGTGAGTTCCCAGAAACAAAACCGTGAGGGAATGGTAAGCCCAAAACGGACAATATCGTGCTATGGTGGTGGAACGGGCCCGGGAAGTGATCCGTCCCGGGCCGGGATGTGACAATATTAACTACTAAATGGAATATTCCAAGATATCCTTATATACACTAGGATCTACACAATCACATTCCTAATCTAATAGGACTGCAATAGATGGAAAAGTTTGGATGATATTTTAACCTAGCTACTTTGCATTATTTTGGTTGCAGCATCCCAAGAACCCTTTTTTTTTTTTTCAATCAAATGGTATGCTTGCCCAAATGCATTTAAGATTTTTCTACATTTACTCAGACATTTATATTTTCTGATTTCCAAAAACACTTTGGATGAACTTTAGACTTTTCATATGGATGCAAATAGAATTTTATATACTTCACACGTTTAACACAATTTTAAAACCCGAAGCATCACGCGGGTTTAATTGCTAATTATAATACTAATAGGTAAATTAGTGTATCAAAAGAATTTACATATAGGTATATTAGTTAAATGCTTGATATTGGTAGGTAATTAATATTTTTGGGGGTTTTGAGTTGCAAATGGAAATTAGACAAGTATAAACAAAATCTTCTTTGTCAACCAAACGAGAGTGAAAATACTATTTAATGTTCTATCACACACAAAAAAAACAGAAAAATTATAGCTAGTAATGTAATTTCACAAAACCAAATTTTTCTACATGTAATGTTAGCATATATCTAATACTAAAAAAACAAAAAATAAAATACAAAGACTTATTTCCCACTCCCACTCCCTTTCTCCATCTTTTTTATTATTATTAAACAAACAATATTATCTACACTAAGAGGGATGAGAGTGGGTTTAGCCTTACAATAGGCTAGCAATAATGTGGTTCAAATTCGCTTTTGGCGAGAATCAAACTTAAGATCTCACACTTAAAAGTGAAGAGGAATACCACCAGACCATAGTTTTAAGTAACTCCTATTTTAAAAATAAAATAAAAAATGTTCACACACACAAAGTGGGTAGGCATATGGTATTATGAGTTGTAATAGGGCTTTTAGTTCTCATAATTAGAGTGGGTAACTAGAATATTTGACATAATTAGAATATTGTGGTATAAGTTAAAAATATTTTGCTATAATAATAAGTTAGTTATTTGTTTATATGGCAACCTAATTAAATTTCAAATTTTATTTGGATGTTTGAAAATAGATGAGTTTTTATTTAAAAAGTAAAAGAGCTTTACGAGCCTATACCTAAAGAGTAATGCTAGGAAGACTTTGTTGATAAAATTCATAAACTAAATGATATGTCGCCAATAACAAATGAACACGTTTATCAACACTTAAGTAATAATTCAATCATAAACTTCCATGTCATTTTGTTTACAAAATTTTGTATACATATTTAGTCTCTTTAGCATTACTCATATCTAAATAACTTCTTCTAATGGTTCTCTCAACTCCCACTTAGAAAGCCCCACGTAAGCCCCACGTGCCATTCATGTGTTGAGTCTCAACCACCTCAGACTACCAAAATTTGTATTATAGCCACCGGGTCTGACCTGAACAACATCTTCTCCCAAACTCTGCCCTCAGATCCTCCTCTTGAAGGTAACTAAAATCTTTTTTCATTTATTTCGGGTTAGCCGGTTTGATCATCATTTCAGTTTTCAGTTTTCAGTTTTCATATTTTGAAAAGCGAAAACTCGTTTGGTAACTGTTTATGATCGTTGAAGCAAAACCAGTACAATTCTTTTTGGTTGGATTTCATCTGAGTTTTAATTGCTTGTTTCGTTGATCGATTACTGTAAGTGTTCTTGTATTTTTATTAAATTTATTCATTTGGTGATTGTGAATTGTTCAATACCTGTACAGAACTGGAAACCAAATATTGAAATATGAATAGGGTTAGCTAGAACTTTTTCAAGAAAAATTATTCGGTGGGTTAAGTATTGTTACGTAGATTATCGGTTGACTACGAAGAACAAAGAGTGTGCCTTAAGTTTCATCCAAATGTCCATTAGTCAGACTTGGAAGGGTAAAAATTTCCTTTCAGTTCTAATCAAGGTTTGACAATTTCGAGTTGTAGCTGGAATGGATTGAAGACAGTAGTACGATGATATATTTATGCTCGAAGTCATATAATTTTAATCAAACGATAGGAAGGGAAACTGATTTCTTCGTGTGATTGATTCTTCAGACCGCTATCCAATGGCTCAACCTATGGAGATTTCACAATCCGGTGCATTTGTGAGAGCTCCTTCTGTTTTTCGTAACTTTATTTCACGGGACCCAAATTCGCAGTTTCCGGCAGAACCTGGGAGATATCATCTGTATATATCATATCTTTGCCCTTGGGCTTGTAGGTGCCTGGCATACTTGAAACTCAAGGGACTTGAGAAAGCCATCAGCTTTACGGTAGAGCACTTTATATTAGATTATTACTTATTAGGTTTTCATTGCAAGAGACAAGTTAATCTTGTATATCTGCTTGTTTTGATCAGTCGGTCAAACCGAAATGGGAAAGAACAAAAGAAAGTGATGAGCATATGGGGTGGGTTTTTCCTGCTTCAGATACCGAGGTAGCAGGAGCTGAACCTGACCCTTTGAACGGAGCAAAAACTATTAGAGAACTTTACGAACTTGCAAGCACACATTATACCGGAAAGTACACAGTTCCAGTATGTTCACTCATATAAGTGGCCTTTTCATTTTTCTTTCCTTTCGCTTTTGTTATTCTGGTTATTGCTCTCTTCTGGAACTAAGTGATTGATCTTTTCACTTTGGTAGGTTCTATGGGATAAAAAACTTAAAACAATTGTCAACAACGAGAGTTCAGAGATTATTCGTATGTTTAATACTGAATTCAACGACATAGCGGAAAACGCGTCTTTGGACTTGTATCCTCCTCACTTGCAATCTCAGATTGATCAGACGAATGAATGGATATATGACAAGATAAATAACGGTGTCTATAAATGTGGGTTTGCGAGGAAGCAGGAGCCTTATGACGAGGTATGTTTTGCAAGCTGTAATTAGTTTCGACTGTAGGTTCTGGTTTTTACATTCTCTTTAAGGACTATTTGTGCTATCTCAAATTCACTGGTTAATCTTCCTCTTCTCAGGCTGTGAAAGAATTGTTCGAAGCTTTGGATAAATGCGAGGAGATACTTAGCAAGCAACGATACTTGTGTGGGAACACGTTGTCTGAAGCAGATATTCGGCTGTTTGTCACTCTTATAAGATTCGACGAGGTACTGATACTTGTTTCCTCGATCAAGATTTTATATTGGCAGAAAATTCTGCCTGTTTCTTCTGCACCGACGTTGTTACTTTGTCTTTAACGATTCAATTTTTTCCCATTGATGGCAGGCTTACGCAGTCAACTTCAAGTGCAACAAGAAACTGCTACGAGAATACCCGAATTTGTTTAACTGCACGAAAGATATCTTCCAAGTTCCTGGAGTGAGCAGCACAGTCAACATAGATCACATAAAGCGAGGCTATTACAGCATTGCGGCTATCAATCCATTCGGGATAGTTCCTATCGGCCCAAATATCGACTACTCTTCTCCTCATGACAGAGACAGGTTTTCTACATAGTTTGTGTACGCTGCAGCTTGCAGATCAAACTACATATCGTTTGTGTGTTGAGGTTGTGCGTTTTTGTTCCATTTGTAACTCGTGCTTTTGTATTTTTGAACCTTGCATCTTAACTTTTGTCAATAAAAATTGAGCTTTATCTAGTTATATATCATGCATTTCTCTCACTCAAAATACACGTTGCTGAATACCGTTACTATGCGCTCTTCATATCCATCTTTTTGAACGAGTTTGTCATACACTTAAATATGATTGATTAGGGTTTCTAATGTTCAACATAAGTTGTAATTAAGACTAAAGTAGCACATGATCGTTTGGTCCAGTGGCACTCAATACAAGTAAATAAGAAGAATGACTTTACTCAATACAAGTAACTCAAAACTGAAATTTCGTAAGAGGCAAAAGGTGTTCCAACTGTTACTAGAGTTGAACAAGAATATGATCCACAACCACAATTTCTATCTTCTTTTTTTTTTTTTGGACAAACTAAGTTACTTTTCCATTACACAAAGAGACTAATACAAGGAAAAGAGAGCCCAAAAGGCATCTCACAACCTAAATACAAGCCCAAAAGGAAAATGTAAATATAACACAAAGCCCAAAATACATAGCTAAAAAACAACAGAAACCCTGAAAATAAAGAGGAAACTAGCAGCCACCATCAAATCTGATGCGCCTCCATCGAAAGGCCACCACCACCAAAAATCGAACCAAAAGCAGCAACCGGATCAACAAAAAATGGGGGTGACCGAGCCACCAGGGCTGTGAGCGCTCCCATAATCCTTCCTGTTTCTGGACATAACCGATGATGATCTCTTCCTGTTTCTGGACTTTTCTTTATCCATTTGTTAATTACTTAGTTGTTACCAATGAGAGAGTGTAGTCGGGTCGGATTCGGATCTCTCCCTCTCTCTGAGTCTCACCCTCATGAGTCATATCCCCTTCAAGGGCAATTTTGCTAGTTTGATGATTGATTACTGTAAGTTGTCTTGTTCTTTTCTTAATTTGATGCATTCTTCAGCACCCAATCAAATGCATTTGTGACAACTGCTTCTGTTCTTCACGCCACCCAAATTCGCAGTTTCCGGCAGAACCTGGGAGGGAGAAAGCCATCAGTTTTACGGTACAGCTGGATCTGAACCTGATACGGGAAAGAACAAAGCATATGGGTTGGGTTTTTCCTGCTTCCTGATCCTTTGAAAACAGCAAGCTGGAGCTGAACCTCACCCTTTAAACGGCTGCTGCTCAACGCCGGTGGAGCCGATCCTATTCGGTCTCAACTCGAGTCCGTCCATCTGCCTAATCCGGCCCCATCCGATTCGGTTCGACCGTTTTTTGTTCTTGTGATTCGGCCGGTCTGACTCGGTCCCGATTCGTTGGGTCGACTCGATCCGGCTCGACCCAACTTAACCGGTCCGATTGTCGGATTAGATCCGGTCCGGCCGGTTTAATCCTGTCAGCTCTAGTCCGATCCGGTTGAGCGGAATTAACCGGTTTCTGCAGATTTTCCCTAGGCTTGGTTGCGCCGCCGTGCGTGCTCGTTTGAAGACTGGGCTTTGCTCTCGAGCTCGAGGCGAGTCCAATGGTGGTGGTTTCGAGCCATCTGTGGTTTGTTCTATCAGTAAATCTCTTTTGTCAGACCATCTGTTGTCGTGTGAACCATTAAGAATCAGGATCTTTTGATTCTCAGTAATTCAGTCACACACACAAAAAGAAAAGCTTAATCAAACAAATTACAAATTTTTCCTTTTCTTAATCTGCTTTCTAATTACAAACAAATAATTAATTAACATTTCTTCTATTGATCTGCATTTGAGCTGAGTCGGTGTTGGTGCGACGAGAGGCAGACCGAGAGCGACAGCTGAGCCTCCTGGCACTGGCTCCGCTTCAGCCCCGTTCCTCCACTCCCGCACAGGCTCCGAACCGCTTCCCACTCTTCCGGGCACGCCACCGACACCAAGCACTCCGCCAATCCCCGGTTCAGGTGCCGGCACGCCGCCTCCCGAACCCCACCCGGCCCGATCCGCTTGTGACAATCCGTTAGCGCGCGCTGCAACCGATCGCACTCCCTCAATTTCGCCGTCTTTGTCGGTTGCTTCGCTTCTGACATCGTCCGTTACATTCGTTTCTCGCTCGTCTTCTCGTATCCCTGCCTCCTGCGTTTTGAGCTGAGCTTACGGTGTGGCAATCGTGCCACGTCAGCGATTTGAGATGGGAGAATTTGGGCGAGTGGGCTGTTCGTTAATCTCTTCCAAGTTGTAATTGGGCCTATTTGGAAACAGAACCCGAATTACAAACCAAAGCATGTAATATGGATTTTCCCAAAAATAATGCAAAAAATCGAGATAATTTAGATTTAGGCATGTAAATTGGAGGACTTTTTTTTTTAACAACCGATATTATCTACACTAAGGGGGTAGGGGGATTGGCTAAACCTTACAATGAGCTAACAATAATGTGGTTCAGATTCGCCTTCGACGATAATCAAACCTAACATACTTATAAGTGCAGAGGAATACTACTAGACCGTAGTACTAAGTGATTTTTTGGGATTAAGAGCTTCACTGGTGAATCTTGGTTAGGGCTGCCGCATTAAGACAACTTGTTTACAATGCTTTTGTGAGTTTGATCTAATCATTTTGACTAGACTTTTCACTGTGACCGAGTATTCTTGTTCAAATTTGCTATAAAATTTTGTGCGAGATATAGTATAGATTAAGTGGTCGAGTATTGATCCTCACATCCACAGTGAAATTTTCAGTGTTGTTCTTGAAATCTTAGAACTTTTTACCTATTTTGAATTAAGGAAATAAAAGTTTGTTTGAATTTTTTTTTAGGGATATCAGATATGTGGAAGGTCTTCTCCCAATATGTCCCATGTAAGGGGCCCCATGACAAAGAGAAAGAAAACGATTACAAATTGTCAAAGCATCTTTTTTTTTTTATAAAGGAAACTAATGAAAATGGTTTGAAAACTTTAAGTTTTAATGATAAAGACAAAATAAAGGGTAAAGTGAATAGCATAAAGATTGACTTTTTAATGTAAAAATATAAATTTTCGTTAAAATTTCCTTTTTTTTCTATGCTTCTTCAATCCACTCAGAGTCTCATAGAGCAAATTTGAACATGCAGGCTGCAGCCTTCTCTTTAGAAGGGAAATATATCACCAACAGCCCACAACCATTTATCCACTCCTATTTACAAGGCAACATTCCGAATTACTCTAACTTACGAGAGTGAGAATTTAAAAACATTAACCTGAACATCTACGGATTTTTTCTTCAGCTTAGTTTGATGATGAAGGCCAAATTTACCAGAAATTGAGTCACTTTTTGAAGGAGATGGGCCTATTAATTATGCAAAAACAAAAGACAAAAAAGAAGAGAAAAGAAAATATCATCAGAGCAAAGGACTCTCTCAAGGACACACTGTCTGTGAGTGCTCCTACAATTAGCAAAATCGAAATTCATTTCTGAAAAAGAAAACAAGATCATTGTGGTGGGCCCATCTTTGTGGACATTAATCAAATAATTGCATTGTAGAAATTTTTCTTTCAGGATGGATGACATCTTATTGGAGTCTCTCTCTCTCTCTCTCATGGTTGGTTGGGATTGAGCTAGCCCTATATCTTTTGCCAAATGTAGACTACAAATAAATACATGACAAAACAGCTGACATACCCAAAATGCAATCTTCCAACTTCAAAAGGCCCCAAGCAATAGTCTTTGCAGGCTAGAAAGTGATTGCAAACTTAGCTTGCTTTGTGCTATCTAAACCTCATATAATATATAGGGTATATATACACATATATATACTGCAGAACTAGTATATATACACATATATATACTAATATATGCATATATGTGTGTGTGTGTGTGTATATATCAAATTGCATATCACTATCAGTCTATCAGATTATCAATTAACTTGGAAGAAGTATTAAGTCAGAGCAGAGTGATTAATATTATCATTATATTATAATTGAATGATGAATGAAGAAGAGATAAGTTGGTGTGGTGCAGCAGAAAAGTTGAAGATAATGCAGCAAACAAGGCATTTCTGATTTGATGTAGGGAGATGGAGACATAAGGGTTTGTCTCCAACTCTCTCCCTCCCTCCCACATGCCCCACATCTAATCACACCCAAATGTGTCTAATTATCTATTAACCCTTAATTAACCATGGCTTCAAAACAATAACCACACTTAAAACCCAAATGAATTAAGCAAGAAAAAAGGAGCTTAAAGTGGATTGCAATTTATAAAGAAAAATTGAATCTTTGCTTTCACTCACTCACTCACTCTACCCCCAACCCTATAATATAAGATAGAGTGTGCTACTTTTGGGGAGCAAATATGGAGGGGCCCTATTCCCCACCTCCAAATTAAATATCAATGGGATCCAAAAGATGAATTTTCCCTTTCTCTCCCCATCTTCCTCCATTCAAACATCCCACCAGGAAAATGTGATGAGGTGCAAAAAAGGAGAAAGGAAAAAGAAAAAAAATAAAGAAAAAAGGGGAAAAAGGGTACTATAAACAAATAGTCAGAAAAATGGTTATTTGTATTATTTATGAAAGGGGTGTGATATCCACACATTTATTCTACTTCTCACACTTTTTTAATTTTTGATCATCGGATCAGATAAATTGAAGAAGATGCATGAACAGAAATTATCAAGGTGTGTGAGAAGTAAAATGAGGTGTGTGGATAACACATTTATGAAACAATACCAGACACTAGATATTATATGCTCTCTCTCTATCTCTACAAAGTCCAAAGAGTGGAAACTTTGGAAAGTATAAACCTGCTCATTTTCTAAACTTTAAAGCTCGTGTTTCTAAATAGTAAATATAGCAGCACTTTTTTCTCACTCTCTGTCACTTTTTCTCTGTTTGTGGAAATACAATACTAATCCTTTTTGCTGGATGGTAATTAGATTATTTGATGGAGTGATTGTGGCACACAATCCTGATCTTTTCGATGATGGGTGTGGGGGAAATTCTTCATTAGGGCATGAAAGTCTTCAAAGGGCTTTGCTTTGAGGCCCTCCACACCTCCACCATTGTTGATCAGTGAGCTCTCTCTCTCTCTCTAAGTATGGCTTTTAAATTTGTTGTTATCTTTTGGTTTTGATAAAAATTCTATCTGGGTTCTGAGCAAGGTGTGAATTTGGGGTGTTTTGCTTTCTGGGTTCAGTCTCTTCTTCTCTCATTGTGAACAATATGAACAATCTAGGTCCTTTTTCTCAGTTTACTTCAACCTATTTCGTGAAACGGTGTCTGGGTTTTGCTCTCTCTCTCTCTCTCTCTCTCTCTCTCTCTGTGTATATATATATATATAGATATCTCTACATCTTTCTTCTGCTTGTGGCAAGCTACCCCACCGTTTCTCCCTTTTTTGCTTTAATTTTGCTTGTTATTTCTGCATAAGAAAGGGGTGTTTTCCTTCTCATGCGTATGCATTCATTAATTTTCTTAAAGTTCCAATCTTTATCATGGGATTCATTTCCTCAGATGCATTTTGAAGAGTTTGTGACTTTGAAACAGAGAGAGTAGCTGGTATTAAATGTTTGGTTTTTTAGTTTTCTGGATGCATTTTCATATATTGTGCTACCTTAAGATGATTAAATGTAGGTAAAATTGACAATTTAGATAAATGACAGCTTAAATGTGCACTCCGTGCCATTGTCCACTTGTTAATATTCAACATTTACTCATAGGATTTTGGTTCAGATTAGATTGATCTCATCGGTCTTTAAGAACTTGCATAGTTCTTTGGCATGCTGATTCTTTTCATTGTTATAGCTATCTCAGAGTGGTCTCTTATCTTTCCTTTCTTTTTTGTCTTTATTTCTTTCTCCCCTTCTTGTCTACTATTTTCTTTCCGGGGTTTTCTATTGACGAGCGGGTCATAATTCTTTTGTGATTGCTTCTTTTCTTTTGAATCTAAATCTTTTAAGTGTCATTAAAGGCTGAACAAGAAGAAGAATGAAGTTGTAGGTTATCTTTAAGATTTGGTGCCTCTTATCACAAATATGAATCTCCTGAGAGATGTATTTATATGACGTAGGAGAGCTGCAAGATGGACAGGAACAGATTAGATTTAAGATTCCATCATCACTCTGGATCAACACAGTCTGAGGAGTCTGCTCTTGACTTGGAAAGGAATTACTGCAGTCATCATCCTTATCTACCTTCATTTAGTCCATCGGCCCTCCAGCCTTTTGCATCTGGTGGTCAGCACTCTGAGAGCAATGCTGCCTACTTCTCATGGCCTACATTTAGTCGATTAAGTGATGCAGTGGAAGATAGAGCCAACTATTTCGGAAATCTTCAGAAGGAAGATCTTCCTGAAACTTTGGGCCGGTTGCCATCAGGGAAGCAGGCTACAACCTTACTTGAGCTGATGACCATCAGGGCATTCCATAGCAAGATCTTGCGCCGGTTTAGTCTTGGCACAGCAATTGGGTTTCGGATTCGGAAGGGTGTCTTAACAGACATTCCAGCCATTCTTGTCTTTGTTGCCCGTAAAGCTCACAGGCAATGGCTCAGCCATGTACAATGTCTACCTGCTGCCCTTGAGGTGGAAATTTTAGTGTCTTATATATTCTGTTTATTAGATTTTATTTTGTCAATGACATTGTACTTTGTCGTTAGCTGCATAATATTTGTTTAATCATAGTTAAGTGGTTTTCTTTATTTCACAGTAATCATGATGCTGGTCAGAATGATATGCTTGTGTATTTTTCTATTGGTTGAAACTATGCTGGTCAGAATGATAAGCTTGTCAGGATATTGATTTATTTTTTTTTAATGCTAATTGGTTGTTTTGATCTTTGACTAAATTCTTGTTTTGTTTGGTTTCTGCATTTAAAAAATGGTGCAGGGGCCAGGAGGTGTATGGTGTGATGTGGATGTTGTCGAATTTTCCTATTATGGTTCCCCGGCTTCAACTCCTAAAGAACAGCTGTACACAGAGCTCGCAGATGGCTTGAGGGGAAGTGATCCATGCATTGGTCCTGGTTCCCAGGTATTTTCTTGAGAAAATTGCTGTCATCTAATTGTTTTCTGTGGTGGTTGGTAATTTGGTGTTTGATCTGCAAGTTCAGATAGTGACTAAATAATATAGATACCAAGTACCTATTAGGTTCAGATTACGGTTCTTGAAAACTTATTTCATGCTATAACTCATACGAGTACATATGCTAATGTTTACTACTTTCCTTAAAACTATTATAGTATAACTATAATGCATAAAATTGCCATTGGGAGGGCAACAATAGCTGTGCACATAGGCTGGTTAGCCAAGGTGGAATTGACTGGAAGAGGGGGTTACGCTAGTTAGCTAGTTGATAAGGTAATAATCTTATGAGTGGCTTGTCTAAGAAGATCATTACCTATATCGGAACTGGAACGTTGCCTAGGTGTTATTGAGGTCTTTAAAGCTCCATTAAAAGACTATCCAATGATAACATAATGAATCGGTGAGGTACTTTGCAATATTAAATAGAGTTATCTTTGCTTCACTTGGCTTGCTTGAGTTCAAGCAAATGGGTTTCCAGGGGTGATGCCTGTCATGTAATTGGTTTGGTTCATATCCTTCAACACTTAAAGAGTATGAGACTGGATCTTCTCATTTGGCCAGTAATTGGTATG
Source organism: Heteromeles arbutifolia (assembly GCA_024362995.1). Lineage (NCBI taxonomy): Eukaryota > Viridiplantae > Streptophyta > Magnoliopsida > Rosales > Rosaceae > Heteromeles > Heteromeles arbutifolia. The sequence goes on along the minus strand of JANCRC010000002.1, from coordinate 7,892,307 downwards.
CTGGATTTGATATAAAAAAAAATCAGTACATAAGATTTTGATGGGTCTTATTTGGCCAGTAATTTGCTCATTACTCTTAAAAATACAGAATTTATGGTTTGCTATATGCTTTCTAATTCAAGAAACTGAAACTTTTGGGAACAGTGGTAAACTGATGAAACTTATCAGAGTATTAGAGCGGGAGAACTTGAGTTCATATCCATTCCAGTATAACCTCTCTATGTTGAGTTTTATGTGTTGGTCTCACTAGTGCTAGGGAAAAGCCCAACATGCGGGAGAGTATTAGAATATCGGCCTGCACCCGAAGATTCCCAACTGTTTAAGCTTCAGGAATATCAGTGAATCTACAAAACTTATCATATACCCTAAATGTCAAATTGTTTATCAGAGATCTGTCTGTACATTGTGTCTCAACTATTTAAGTTTACATAATTGATTTTCTTCTTCTTTAGGTTGCTAGCCAGGAGACGTATGGAACTCTGGGTGCTATTGTTAAAAGCCGAACAGGAAATCGACAGGTTGGTTTTCTCACAAATCGGCATGTGGCAGTTGATTTGGACTATCCAAACCAGAAAATGTTTCATCCTTTGCCACCAAGCCTTGGACCTGGGGTGTATCTTGGTGCTGTGGAGAGGGCAACATCTTTTATCAGAGATGATCTTTGGTACGGCATATTTGCTGGAACAAACCCAGGTAATGGAGTTTCAAATTTTGGCCATTAGAAAAGCTTATGTGCATCTGCCGTTGCAAATAGTCAGTAGCTATTGTTTATGAGGTTGAAAGTGTTTCTTGAAAATAGGGGGAAATTAGATAAGGACAGTAGAGGCTATCATCACTTAGTTGAAGAAACCAGATTATGTACCTTGTGCCTTGTCCTTGCAAAATAACCCAATATGTTTACATCTTAATTATTTAATTTGTGTCTACATTTTCTAAGACATAATAGCTTTCAATTGATCCATATTGGGAAGGCACATCTTGGTATGAAAGGTTTAAGGAACAAACATAAAGTTGGTCTTGTTATAAGGTTGAGTTTGATCTTCCAATATTATTTGAGCAGCATTCTGGACAAGATAATTTGTAGTTTCTCATTTTCTGCAACTTCACACTTGCTCTATTGGGTTTCTCATCAAGTTCTGACCCCGACATGTGCCTATTATGATTTGGTGCCCCTGCAGAAACATTTGTGCGAGGTGATGGTGCCTTCATTCCTTTTGCCGAAGATTTCAACATGAACAATGTAATTACAACTGTAAGAGGCATAGGTGAGATTGGTGATGTCAACACCATAGACTTGCAGTCTCCAATCAACAGTCTTATTGGAAGGCAAGTAATGAAAGTTGGGAGAAGTTCAGGCTTGACGACTGGGACCATCATGGCGTATGCCCTAGAATACAATGATGAAAAAGGGATATGTTTCTTTACTGATTTTCTTGTTGTTGGAGAGAATCAGCAGAGTTTTGATCTTGAAGGCGATAGTGGAAGCCTCATTCTATTGACTGGTCAGAATGGGGAGAAGCCACGACCGGTTGGGATCATTTGGGGTGGGACAGCTAACCGTGGTCGCTTGAAACTAAAAATTGGCCAACCGCCTGAAAATTGGACCAGTGGAGTTGATCTTGGGCGTCTTCTTCAGCTCCTTGATCTTGATCTGATAACGACCAATGAAGGCTTTCAAGGTTTGTGCTTCTAAACCATCCCTTTTTTTTTTTCTCCATTTTTCCCTCTTTTTTGGTTCTGCTGATTTTAGTTGAACACTGTATGCATACTCTTAGAAAACGAGTAGAGTTTTATGTTTTTACTGACCTTGGCTTTGTTCAGCATATTTTCCTGACTCCTGTCTGCTTTATGTTAACATAGCTGCTATCCAAGAGCAACGAAATGCTTCAGCTGTGGGGATTGGTTCCACAGTTGGGGAGTCATCCCCAACTGTCCGGCCCCCATCTAAAGATAAGCTAGAATATGACTTTGGACCTTTGGGTTTCAATCTTCAGAAAATTCCAATTGAAGGTGAGTCCTGTCAGGGACTGATTCGACCATTCATGCACGGTGACTTTCGCATAGAAAATGGTGTTGAAACTGCTCCTAATGTAGAACACCAATTCATTCCCAGTGCCACCAACAGATCTCCAATAAATCAAAGCAATCAAGAGGAACATCCGGTATCAAAAAACCTTTTGGCATTGCAGAGTAGCTCAGATGAAGAGATTTCAGTTTCGTTGCAGTTAGGTGAACCTGAACCGAAGAGAAGAAAAAACTGCAACTCTCTCTGTAGCAGTCAAGGACCCAGTTGAAGAAGGAATGGTAAATTGTCACTCTTTTGTTGGAGTACCTGTCGTACAAGGGGTTGCTTCAAAGGCAGGACTTAAAATTCTCCGTTCACTTTATGCCAGATTGCAGCTGCAGTGAACTTCATTCATCAGTTGCTTAGTTTGGTAAGGGTAAAAAGTATAGGTCATATATGTGGAGCATACAATGTTTTTATAGAGATGTTTAGGCGTTTACCTGTACTCGTTTTTACTTTTGATTTGTACCGCTGTAGTGAATATCCTTATAGAATTAGCACCCTGAAGTGGGAGTATAAGCAGCTATTGTAATCCGACGTAATGTAAAATGTTACATTCGGGTAGCGAGGTTAGTTTGTTCAGAGCCGAATTGATGGAAGGTCGCATTTTGATGGTAGAAAGAGGAGGGAGCATGGTGGAGTGCACCATTTGTTTGTATCTTGTTAAGTCTAGTAGACTAGTAGTAGTCATAATCGAACTTACATTGTGGCTATATTTGTAGAGTTGATATCTTCTTTGGATCACTCTGTCCGAAGCATGCGGACAGAGATTCAGATTACTCTATTTCAATCCTACCGCCTCTATTAGTCCATCATATTGGCCCACTCACAAATCAGGGATCCAATTCTCTCTCTATTCAACGGCCCGGATATTTTAGTTCTTAAATTCCAAGCATAGAGACCCAGAGAGGTCTCGATTCATTTGTAAATGCGGCTCCAATTGATACGTTGTCTTATTTGTTTGGCGGAGGCAGATTGTCTGCCCTCCTGGTATGGTCCCCTCCCCATGTCCTCCTATTTGTGCGGTCACGGTTAAGTCACGTCAACATTTTATATTCCTATTGCTTTTTGTCTTATTATTTCTATAAAAAAATCAAAATAAAATGTTGACGTGGCTTAACCGTAACGGTACAAAATAGGAGGGCATGGGAAGGGCACCATAATAGGAGGGCAGAAAATCTGCCTCCTTGTTTGGCAATGGCATGTCCTTTTCAATCAAGCTTCTTTCTCTTAAATACCATGGAAACTCAAAATCCTTGGATGTTGAATCTTACACTGACATATGCTCTTACGTCATCTTTTTCAAATTTTCAGCAAATTGTGGTGAATTGGAAGTAAAGTGATCCTTGTCAGTACTGGAATAAATCAGTTTATCATGCCAAATATGCAACAAATGCATAACATCTGCCCTGTTGCTTATAAAAAGCAGATGAGATTTTTCAACGATAGTAGAAATGTTTTCCTAGTCATCGGGTGATCAAAGAATATATGATCACTTACTCTTTAGATTTGATATCAAGGATGGAGGATGAGTAAGTGTGCTTTTTAGCGTTTTAATTTCTATCTTTGATCAAATTTAAGGGCGAGATGACCATTATGTAACCAAAAAATGGACTCTGAAGGATAAGAGTCACATAGGCATTTTAACATTTTCTAACCTATATTTCAATTCAGTTAATCACATTAACACCCCCAGGTTTAAAATTTACATTAGCACTTCTTAAAGTTTTAATTCAATTTCACATTACCCCTTCTAGACAAATTTAATGAATATTATAATTTGATTTGTTTTATTTGTTATACAAGTTTATTATTTATTAAATAATTGACTATAAGGGTAAATTTGTCTTTAAAAGGGTAATGTGAAATTGAATTAAAACCTCATCGGATGTTAGTGTACTTTCTCAAACTCGAAGGAGTTTTGTGAATACACGAAAAACCTCAGGAGGTGTTTAGTGTAATTAACCCATGAAACTCCATCTATGCATCCCCATTAGACACTCGCGCTCGTCACTTATTCTGTCAAGACGGCTTCATCAACTACTTCTACATTTGCATAAAAATCTGATGCATTTACCAGTTGAGTATTTTTATTTGTTAGAAAAAAACTGAGATAAGAGAGAATGGGAAGAAAAGAAGAAGAAGAATTAGGGGTTGCCACTGCCTCCAAAGCGGACGGCTAGGGATGTGTTTGTTGTTGTGTTTGTATCGAGAGAGACTTGAGTTCGTAAACTCGTGTCGTTTCCTCTTCCAACTTGATTTACCAATTTTTTTTTTCTTCTAAAAAAAAAAACAGAAGGAGCTCGCCTCTCTCTCTCTCTCTCTCTCTCTCTCTCTCTCTGTGTGAAAACTGGAAGCCCTAATTCATAAAAATTCCTGGATCAAATCAAATAGTTAGGTTGGATGGAGGTATGTGTGATTATGTCGTGTTTTTTTCTGCTTGAATATTCATCTTGTTTCAATAAATAAAAAAAGAATATTGATCTTGTACCAGAAAGAAGACAAAGGAGGAAGAGATGGACTACCTTTTCAGAAAACATGCGACTTTGGTGGGTACTTCAACTTCTATAGGCATTTTCATTTGTATTTCACAGCCTTCTGAAATGCATGCAAGGGCAGCTAAAAGATCAATATTTCTAATTAAGCACTACAAATCCAAATGCTCACCAAAGAACTTGTGTAACCCTAGAAATGAAAATATGTGAATACTAGAACCGAAAGGAGTTGAAGATCTTCATTGGGGTTTCCACACCTAACCCTTTCGTTGAAGAAAGCAAGAAGAAGAAGAAGAAAAAAAAAAAAGTTGACATGGATGGCGTGGCAAGGTTTTGCTATTTCCAGGAACACAGTGTAGCAGGTTTTTACTGTTTTCAGAAGCCAACTGCAGTCCATTTCTTGATGCATGGTCCAAGGAAAAGAACTCCATAAAGGGGAAAGAGAAAGAAGAAATGGCAGTGGAAATTCGGCAAAAAAACATGTTACATACACAGAAGGATTAATGAGTCGTTGGAGCCCTCCATTATTACCGTGCAGTTTAGGGGAAGCTAGCTTAATTGTTTAAAATTGTTTGATCTCTTTCACTAATAAATGGAGCCCCAATAAGAAGCAGAATTATGAGTCCCCATATGCAGGTGCTTTGAAGTACTCATTGAGAGAGAGAGAGAGAGAGAGAGAGAGAGAGAGAGGTCACAAGTGTTGGTTAAGTTACATTTTGCACTGCAAACTAGGCACGATGCCAAGAACTCGCCGGCTCATTCTGTACATTTCAGTGGCCAGAAGGCGGCTGGGAGAACCCTTCCCCCCCGTTACCACATCCGAGTTGATTGCAAGAAATGTAACAGAGAGATTTTGGAAGTTGGTCATCTTCCATTATATTTGTGTGCAGGTATGATGAAGATGCCCAATATCATAGAGCCTTAACTGTAAGTTCTTGCTAGCTAGTTTAGTCCTTGAGTTTTATTTGTCTCTCACATATCTCTGATATGCATAAGAAGGGGAGGGAAACCAATCACTGATGAAGGAGAAGAAATGGCAGTGGTGGAGATAGAGGTTGTTGGCCCTTTTCATGTGCTGTGCACAAGAATATCAAGCTGTTCTACTTTTGGTGGATGTGCAGAAAGGTAGGATTCATAATAAGAAACCTTATAAGTTCTTTCTTTGTTAGTCTCTTTTCTTAGTAAATGTGCCAATATAGGGAATTACAGTAGTAATCTTCATTTCGTATACGTGTCTACAATTTGTTTGAATTCCTCACTCCGTAAATTAGAGTAGTATAAAATATCAATTTGTCAACAATTTCAATTTGTAATCCTTGCCTATATATATGTCACATGATGATGGCAGTGGAGAACTTGTGGGGCCTTTTTCTGTGGGAAAAAGTGGAGATTCTGCATTTAGGGTTTTAGGCGACAAATCGGATGATGAAGGTGAAATTTTGGAAATCAAAGGGATCAAAGGATGATTCCAGGTCACGCGCCATGGGAAGAAGAGGTGGAGGGACTCTGGATCAAGAAGGCTTCCAGGACTTCCTAGGCTTCCGATTCTGATGCAAGTTCGGAGGATTCAGATGATTAATTCAGGTGCATTGATACATGCTTTAGGGAGGCTGTAAATATATATATAGTCAGGATCTTGTGACCTACGCTTTTGATACACATTTTGACAGTTATTTTGTAGAACTCACTTTCTAATGTATTACAACGATCTGCACCATCTATATTTTAGTACATTATTCATAGATCATCCTTGCTAAAAATTCGACAAATCCAAACACTAAACATTCATTTGTAGTGAAAAATTTGACAAACACGGTTCTACAAAGAAACACTAAATTTAATCCAACGATCATATCATCAAATGAGCCACTGAGTTTTTGTAGCAGACCACAATCTTTGATTTTTATATGCCAAGGGATGTAACCCTGCACCAAAATTAAGAGAGAGAGAGAGAGAGAGAGAGAGAGAGAGAGAGAGAGAGAGAGAGAGGCCAATAATCCTATTGTACCACTAGTGTTTTGCCACTTTGCAAAGCTAATACATGTAACTACAAATGGAAAGAAAGGCCTTTGGTAGAGAGGACTTCACAGGCCTTCTATTGAAGTAACAAATTAAGCTTTTACTGACTATCAGATTAATGAACAAAAGTTTTTCACAATCTTGAGAAGATAGTCCAGTGAAAGATAGACAGATTAGGGACTTAACAGGGACATAATGATGATTAATTTCCACTTAATCATTTTGGGCAAGGATGCATGTTCAGTCGTTTCAAAAAAACAAACAGCATGCATTTCTTTAGAGATGGTACTTAAATTATGATTGAATTATGAAGATAAGATGCACAATAATCAACAACTGCTGCTTTCAACACCTTAGGACTTCAGATGATAGCTAGAACTCATCTAAGTGGTGCACTACAAGCTCATTGTGGTGAAATGGAAGTACAGTACTGATTACTGTCTCAGGCTAAAAAAACAAGTACTGACTTTTGTCACTAACTCAAAAACAAAATAAACAAATTAAAAAAAATAGAATCATTAGTCTGCTACTATTCTTCGTTGATAGATAAACAGTAATTATATATACATATATACACACACACACACACATACTCTACATGCAAAAACTTATTCAAAACACTAAATGAACAACAAAACATGTAAGAAATTTGTAGCTCAGTTGGCTAAGACAATATAATTCACCTTGCACCTAAGATCTTGAGTTCATTTTCCCTAGCTTATATAAATGCTGCGTACAAGTTCCGGATAGGATAATTGGGAAAGATCAAACAAATTTGAAGCGCTTAAAAAAAATGAACAGATGGATTTTTGTAATTGTATATCTGGCTTATGGGATTAGGTACTTCTATATAATATCTACATTACAATCACAAAATCTAACAGATGAATGCCAAAATTTGAATACAAGATAACATTTTAATTCCAATATCAGACGAGTTAGTGATTCATTTGAAATAAGATGAATCACATACTAGTGCTCTAATTAAATTACCAAAAGCATGCATCTTTTATATATTAGCTTTCTTGAAGAACACTAACTCTATGATCTGATCTGATGACTGTACACTAAGATTATCCCCCCACCAAAAAAACAAGTTCAATATACACTCTTAAAATTCCTTGTTTAATTTATGTCTTAAAATATGAAATTTGTTCTGCATATGCTAATTCTAAGATATATACTGGCACCATCCAAGACGCAGAGAAAGAAGCAGAAATAAATACCTCAAACAAAGCTGTCCTTGGGATGAGAGTAATCCTTCACCAGAAGAGACCTTGTGTTCTTAGTACAGAAGCATTTTCTATTGTTGATGAGTGAGTGATCGAAGCTGCCAGATGACCTGGTTGAATATCCTATATGTGTGTGTGTGTGTGTGTGTGTTATATCTGGCAAATTGAAAATATGAATACAAGATTTTAAAAACAGGCTTCTGATCAATCTGTATAATTTTTTATTGAAAAAGAAAAAGAAAAAATTGTAATTAGCAGGATGCCAATTACTCTCTTGGTTAATTGACTAAAAATTAAAAACCTTTTATCCAAAAACATGAAATAATCAAGATCTGTGTATAATAAAAAATGGTGGTGCAAGATCTAAAGTATATATATGCGGAACACCATTGATATATATACATATATGTGATAGCTATAGTTATGTATACCAGATCATGCTGGCAGCTTCAAGCTCTCAAACCAACAAACCAGACAAGGGAAGAAAGATGAACCAAGAAGCTGCATAAAGGTTTGGCCTTCGTTGGAACTTTTTAAGGAAACAGCTGAAGCTTTTCAGAATTTCACTCTCAGCTTAGCCTACATATAGAGAGGCGTGCATGTTTGGTAAGAGAAAGAGGGAGGAGCCTCGTGACAATCCTCCTAGCTCTCTCTCTCTCTCTCTCTAGATTATTCTATCTAGCTAGCTAGCTTCCCTCTTCTCTATATAAATGATAGCTTTTATGCACCTCTAGCTATCCCTCTCTCTATCCCTCGGCCTCTATAGCAACTTACATGGCATCGCACAAGTAAAACGTTACTATGACATTTCGTGCCAATAATATAATAACATATAAAAATAAAAATTTACACATAATATATTATCATTGATATAAGACGTCACATTAATAATTTACCTATGCCATTTAAGTCTCGCTTCCTCTATATACTCTAGCATTAGATATTGATTTTTTATTTTTTGAGTTTCTTTGTCCTCCTTACAGCTATAGACCTGAACCCTCTCTCTCCTTTATTAGTTTATAGCACATTATAAATGAATATATTTAAAGACTAAAAAAGGGACCACCATGTTCTGTTCACAAGTGTAATATTAAAACCCTATCTTCTTATATTTTTCTTGTTTTCCCAGATTATTTTTCAAGATCAGAGAAAATTGATTCATTGTGTAGTCAAAACTCTTGACTTATGGGGCAATATATATTCTGCTGGTTAAAGGATTAATATATCAAATTTGTTCAATCTAGTTGAATTGGATTACCAAATTCTAAAGGAAAGAAAATATTTTTGATCAAATTATTCACGATGATTATACAGTCTTCTAAAGGAAAGAAAATATTTCTGATCAAATTATTCATGATGATATACAGTCTTCTAAACGAAAGAAAATATTTCTGATCAAATTATTCATGATGATTATACAGTCTTTATCAATATATATAGAATGCAGCTGCAAGGAGAGCCAGCGATTGATGTTATACTTTCAGATTAATATTTGAGCCAAAAGAGAAGTTTGAAAAGTTAAGCGTGCTTTTCTCTTGGTCTGAAAAGTTGGCGAGCAAGCATGCTTGCTTTGTTAAGTTAGGCGTGTCTTTTACTCAAAGCTTGGTGTAGGCTTTCTCCATCCATTACTAGTAGGATGGTGACAATTAATAGACCTTACTCATCTCAATACATTTCTATAATCAGTACCAAGTTTGTGGCATGTATGAGAAACCTTTAAGGGCCATTTGGATGGGAATAACAAATTTAAGGATTCAGATAAATGTTGTATGGTTAAATTTTCTATTTGGAATATTACAATTCACAAATCGAAAATTGGAGTAAGAAGAAGAGGCAGACAAGATATAAATCAATTTCGAATGAGGAATGCGCGCTAGCAAACTTCGAATGAGGAATGGTAGCAAACTTCGAATAAGGAATGCTAGCAAACCTTCTCATTTGAATTTTCTCGGCTCTCCATCATATTTTGCAATGTCGCACGATGATCTAAACCGTCTATTTTCTAGGTCCTTTAAAGATCAACTTTACAAAAAATCAACCAAATATGACATTTTTCAGCTGTCTAACAAATATAAGAACCATGCTATTTTGCTAAATATTGATTTTTTTACATCATTAGTCTAACATTTGAACAATTTCTGATTTAATTCAATTTTTGTAGAGTTGATTTTTAAAGATGAACTACAAACAAGACAATTTTGGTCATGCAAGATGAGAAGAATAATAGAGAAGGCAGAACGAGAAGGTTTGACTGAGAAATTACCTCATTTCAAATATCTTATTGCATGCATATAGATATTTCAAATTCATGTTACATCTACATGCTTTCTAGTTTTTGTAAATAGCAAATTTAGCATTGTTATGAAATCCCAATCCTTTCTTTCAAGTCCTCCTCCAATTGATCTTCACAATAACCAAGACTTAGTTAATGGGGTTAATTACTGATCTTCATCAGTTTTAGCAGCTAGTAAGAGGAAATATGTGACCATGCATGTGCTTAATTATAGCGGCCACTTGGTCCCTACAACACTGCAATTTCAATATCTGTTGTTCAATATTTATTTATACGAAGGGCAAGAATTGGCCCCTGGTTGGTGGAATCAGTTGATCGATCGAGTGTCCTCCTTTTGTCTTTAGCTTTGGGTGGTTCCTCTGTCTTTGGTTGACAACTACAATGACATGCAGAGAGACAAGTCCTAATGGGAAGGAAGGACCACAGCTTTTTAATATAGTGTTTATTATGGATAGGGTCACTTTCTTTTTTTATAAATTTAGGCTCCAAGAGTTGGTATTACTGCTTCGGAGTTGGATTCTCTCCCTTTACTTTTCTCCTTCCCTCCCTCCCCTCCCTCTCCTCCTCTCGCAATTTTCTCTTCTTCTTTCTCTCTCTACAAAAAAAAGATAAAACAAGATGATGATGTGACTTAATCTTAAGCATTCAATTAGAAAGAAAGGAAAGAGAGGAAAAATGTGACGGGGGAGAATCCAGATCCGCTGCTTCATTTCACTAAGGTTCAGGCCCCGAAAAAAAAATCATTAAGGTAGACAGTGGTGGTGGTTGTAAAATATAAAAAGCAATATATTCCAAACTTAGGGTTTTATTTGCAACTTCTGTTGCCATTTTCATGACGGAGCAGTTGTTGCATGCAGATGCAGATGCAGATGGGTTTTGTTTGTTCCCTTTTTTCTATATTATTATTAGTATCTCTCATATTTATTAATTAAGAGTGGTGTATGATAGATATTTTCACCACCTGCAAAAGTAGGGATAAAAACACTTAAAAATACTTGCAAGAGTACAAGGTTGTCGTAGTATAGCAGCTCAAGCAATGTCGTTTTCCGCAGGGATTGAATGAATAATTTATGTAAATACCAAATCTTAATTAATTATTTGAAAACAAAGCTTGGAAGAGGTTGATTTAATGACCTAAAATATTAAAAACGAATTTAACTAAAAACAATTAAATAAATTGAGAAGATAAAGAAAACAAACGAAAATAGTTTTGAAAATAAATTTGAGCACTAGGGTTCCGCCGTCACCTTAACAATCCTACGTAGTTCTTCCAACTACTTATGACTTACACATGCATATTTTGAAGGTTAGGTTTTCCTAATATATATCCTACTTGGAACCTCCAATATAGAACGTATATCTAACATGCAACCCGTCTATGACGTCCAGATCGAATGTGAACATGCAAGACTCATTAAGTTTTGTGAAATCCTTTTGAAAAACCATATAACCCTTAAGACGTATCATCCATCCTAAGATCCATCCTAAGAAGTTACACATATTAACCACAAGAAGCCAGCGCCAATTCCAGGGACAGCCCTCCGCCAAAATTGCATCAAATTACTTTTCTAAATATCCTAATGGTGGCCAATCACTAAGACAAATAGATAGTTTACAGCACGGTGATTAATAATTCAAAACCTGCATGCATAATATCATAAGCAAATTGAAAAGAAACTACATATTCTTGCTAAGGCTCGTGGCCTCGCCCTAGCAAACGAAACTAGTTATGAAAAATCATAAAATAAAATAATATTAAGAACATGGATAGAAAACACCTTGAAAATAAACTTGAATCATCAAAACTCCAAAGTAGTGCGTTATCCCTTCTTGCGCTTATGCGTTCCCCCTTAATCTAATGGCTAAATAGCCTTATTTACATACTCTAATTAAAATCCTCCTAGTAAAAGGTCTTAAAATAAGACTAGGAAACCTAATACAATAATAAAACAGAAGATAAAAGGTTTCCTATTCTAATTAGAATTCGGACTTCTCAGAAAATCAGTATTTTGACTGACCAAATCAACTCCGATTTGGTCCCAAAATATCTCTTTTTAAAGCTTGAGACGTCTCCAACAAATCCTTAGAAGGAATCTTCCTCAAAATATGCCATCTTGACCTTCAAAATACCCAAAACGTCCAGAAACATCAATCTGGAAAAGCTGCGCGCTGGGTCTTTATTTCATCACCATGGTCAAACGGTTTGGTAGAAAAATCTGAAACTTTGATACAATCATCTTGAAAGGCTCACGAACATCCTCCAATTAGAATCACTCCAAAATTCATCCGTTTGATTGCTTTTTGCTCCAAATGAAGTTGAATGTCCTACATTGAAAATACATAACAAAGTATCAAAATTCTACCAAACTAACTAATAAATTAATATTAAGATTAAGGTAAAATATATAGTATAATATCGTCTCATCAGTGTAGAATCATTTTCTAGATTACATTATCTCGTCTATATACTTGAAGGTGAAAATGCTTCACAAATTGGTATATATAAAGATTCAAGTCCTTGTTGTCATATAATTAAGATCGTGCATGTTTTCCCATTGAAATTTGCCTTCTATATGTCCTCGACCATTTAATTAATGTGTCCTCTTTTAATCTTTTCTGTAGAAAAGTAGATAAACTTCAAAGTATATCCAAGACTTGAATCCAATGCGGAGCAAACCGCATGACTAAAACGGCACACATTATTAAAATTTAAGCATATAACCCAATGCCAAGCAAAATAACTAAAATCTTAAGTTAATTAGAATTCATCGCATCTCGCCATAAAGAAGCTCTGGAACAATTGACCAATTTATGGACTGTAACTTGGTCTCCAGCGATCCAATTACACATAAAAGCGAACAAATAGATTGTAAAATTTGGAGAAAACAAAAGATTACGAAATTGAAGTTGAAATTGTCATAAACGAGGAGTACTCTCATCTTATAATAATTGAATTTCATTTTTCCTAGTTGAAATGTGGATCGTGATGAAATTTCCGTGCATGAAGCCAGAATCAAGTGACACTACATGTGAACAACAGGAGATGACATGCACACATCGCATATATATGACAGGTTGTGCCACCCATATCAGTTCTTTCGTTTGTATTCCTCTTTGACATTTCTGTTCATCTTATTCATTGGAAAATGGATTATGTTGTCCTATCTGCTGATCCTGATAGGACCATTACTCATCATGCTTGGAATCTTTCTCCCTTAATTTCTTGTATTAAAAAGTAACAACAACTAAAAGAGGATTAGTGTGACTTGTTAACTGCATCACAGTGACCTCTATGACTTGAATAGTTGCTATTAATTATATTATCAAGATTGTTTAGTGAGAGGGAGAGCTTAACTACTCTGTAGAACTTAATTAAAATCTCAAAGCTCTTGAGATTTACAGTCTTGTTCTTTTAGACTCTACGGTCCAAGAAAATGGAGGCCACTCATCGCCCAATCTTAGTTCAATGGTAGGTGATCATCTTTTGTTATTATACTTTATTCTTCACTGTTGGATTAATTCGAATGTGACTGCCCACATTTTTTTGAACCATAAAGTCTACGAGAATGAGACTCTGAAGTATCTCATTTTTTTTCCTTGATCACCTTGGAACTTGGCAATGAGCTGGTGCAACTACTACTTAATTAATAATCTTCAGCCTAACATATACTATCAGTTTTGGTAAAAATAATGTGCAGAGGACCATTCTATTAGACTAGCTAAGAGCTAGCTCGGCAGCAAATGAACTCATGTGAAGAGTACAATTAAGGATTATTATTCGTTACTACAACCATCACAGCAGTGAATATAAATCGAATCATCTTGTATCATAATAGTTTATGATCGACTTTTTTTTTTTTTGAACACACAATATTATCTATACTAAGGGGAAGGGGATATGCTTAGCCTCACAAATAGGCTAGCAATAATGTGGTTCAAATTCGCCTTTGGCGAAAATTGAATCTACGACCTATCACTGACAAGTAAAGAGGAATACTGCTAGACTGTAATACTAAGTGGTAATAGTTTATGATTGACTTAAAATATTGTTACGATTGCATCTAAAAGTAATAATTAAGTGTTAGATAATGATGCGTAATGATCTTTTCTAACATTAAAAAGAGAAATTTCATTAAACTGAGAGAGCTATTATTTTAGATAGCCGGAACTAGCTAGTTTGTTTACTTGCATAAGATCCAGTCGTTTGATCACACTCAAGTTTTATTTATTTTTTAATTTTGTTTGGTTAAATTAATCAGATATGGCCATTAGTTGGTGACGTTCCATGTGGTGGGGGGCACGTATAATGTGATTACGTTTCCATGTTTGCTATGCTAAACATATCATTATTTTGGTAATGATGGTTTATGTGAGTACCACCATGGCAAACATGTTTAGTTCAAACTAACACGTATGAGGTAATTATTATTAAGTGGATTAATCAAAGTGACATGGTTCGGAATAATTTGATTGCACTGTCATCTAGGATTCGTGTCAAAACCATATGTATGCTGCTCCAAACTTTTCAACTTAGTTAGGCACATCCCATATTCTCGATCAAGGGCCAAAAATCATGTATACAATGGCAAGTCGCGACACATTGGGCGTCGGCATAATACTCTTAAGAAGTTACTCTCCAATGGAATAATCTTCATTGATTATGTAAAGTCCAAGGAAAATATAACTGATCCTTTGACAAAAGGCCTATCAAGAGAGCAAATATTATTTACATCGAGGGGAATGGGTCTCAAGCCAATTCAAAGAATCGAACTGGGCGGAAACCTAACCTAACTAATTGGAGATCCCTTGGTCTAGGTTCAATAGGCAAACTAATTGAGTTTGATTCAAAAGTTGAACACACAACTTACCCATTCTTATGATAAAATGTGTGTTGTCTGTTGCAGTTCGAGGGGTTATGTTTTATACATTTAATGACATTAATATCTTGTTTTCAAGAGGAATATGACAGACTATTCTTAATTAATGTCACCTATATAGGAGTAAATGGGGCCACATTTATGAAAATTGAAATGGCTAAATTCTCTAAAGCTCCTACGAAATCCGGGATCTGTTCAGGGCCAAAATGAACACAATCGTATGAATTGACGTGTGGCAGACATGATATGTGTGCAGCATATTGTCTCGGTTTACTACTGCGGTGAACAATTCAAGATCTTCCACATCCACTGCGTCACCAAGTAAACCCGATATGTATTCACTAGGGTAAATTCAAGTCCAAAAGACACTTCACCCGCATGCATATCATGTCTATTCTCTCTCAGTTTTAGGTAGCCTAGTCATACATTTGCATTCAAATGTGGGGTATTGTTGGAAATTTTGAGTAGAAATTTCATTGTCCCACATTGGTCACTACCAAAAGGTTTCCTCACTTTATAAGGCTTTGTCCCTTATAGAAAGTGATTGGAGTGATAGACCTTGGAGAATAAAATTGGGCTCACCCTTGGAGTTGGCCTTTGGAGTGTACTAATTAATTGATAATTAATATATAATTAATTATCAAAAGATGGGCCTTGGGGCTTTGGCTCTAATAATTAAATTATTTAATTAATTAATTTCGGATTTAATTAATTTCGAATTTAATTAATTAATTATTTTTTACCAACAAACTCATCTTTTCAAATGAATTCTGAAGAGTGGTGAAAGAACACAGAGAGCAAACACCACTATGAGAAGATGTCTCCCAACAGATGCATCCCTTCTCCATACCTGTTGCAAACATGCATAATCATATTATATATACATCCATCTGCATGGCATTTAGAACACAGAAAAACATAATTCTCCTTCTACAATCCAAAGCATTCTTACTAAGAGAACCACAAAGAAATTCACCAGAAATTAAGTTTTCCGGCGCTGGAATTTTAACTTAATCGTTGAATCTTGGTGAAGCAAACGTCCATAGAACTATAAGTACTAAGTAGGGACGAAATTTCTGTTTCAGGGACATTGCAGTAAGCAAGCATTGATCTTCTGTTTATCTGCTTAATTATTATTGCATTCTGTTTACATTTTGTAAAATATTTATTCGCATGCATTATTAGCATATATAAATTTGTCATAGATTGTTGATATTTATCCAACAACACACACCCCTTTTCTCTCCCACATACCCTTATTTAATCTTGTTCATTGCTTTGGTTTAATTTCCTTAATTCGATATCTACAAGTAGAGAAAACTGTGTCGGAAAAGAAAAATAATACGTGTTTATCAATTTTTTTGGTGGTAAAACGTGATTTTAAATTCAATGTCTTATAGGGTTGGGACATTTTCTATCTTGCATAATTGGGGCACACAAGGTGAATTGGGTTGGATCATCCTACAGCACTCATACCAACCACTTCATGTGCATATGACTAGAAAGACAACCCAACCCAGCCATGCCATATAATTACATTTGACATTTAGCCCAACCCAATCATTTGCCCTTTCCTTTCCCACAAAATTAAATCATAACCAATCCGTCCAATCCAACAGAAATTTATGCTACTTCCCTTTAGACCAACCCACATGACAATGCGTAATTGATTTCAATATTGCAAACATGACATCCCAAGTCAGGGACGTGGGTTGGGTTGGATACCGCCAGCGTAGTATACCAGGTGTAAGGAAGTCATTTTCCATGAGCTAGTGCCCAAATTAAATCATCTTCTACTTCAATGGAAGTTGCAGCACAGATTGATCAAGTTAAAAAAATTAGCAAGAATACCAATAAACAAAAGGTGAATTGTGTTTGAATGCAGAGTAGGCTGCAGTATAAAAAGCAGAAGCTACTCTTCCAACATTGTCCATGGTCCAATTTGGAAGCAGAGGTTCCAACATATGAACTTTAGGCATTCACAACATACATGTTCTATTTCCTAGGACACATCACATTTAGCAATCGAGTGAGCTCGAAAAATCAATATCTTCATAGAATTCACAGGTTGTAATAAGACTGAATCAAAACAGTGCTCACGCTACATATCCGTTGAGATTCCATCACAGAACTTGCAAGGGGCCTTGTTTCTCTTCGATTCTTCACTACATATAAATCCAGCAATAACTTGAATTCTGTCAAACTTCAGATTATGTCTATCGGTGTTCATTTTTTAATAGTGAACATGGTATATAGGATAAACCAACATAGATTCATGCCCAGAATTAATGTACTGATTGAATACATGCAACTACAGTTACTACACAAAGAAGCACTTTACCGAAAACTTGAATCAGCATTAATGTAATTGGTTCAGATACTCATTTGTCTTCAATTAAAATGCTCGGCCAGTTTTGATCAGCCTGTAACTTCACAAACTCAGCCAAAATCTTTATCTCTTCATCCTGCAAACGGGCACCAAAAGTGCACTGGCCCCTTGGCGCGCATTTCTCACCAAAACCCTGCAAATTCACAGAAGATACATACACTATCTTAAGTTAGGTGCAAACATACGATGGTTAGGAGGCAAAGTTTTCAAATTAGATTTAGAAACACTTGCCGGCATTCTTCCCTTTCCAAAGTAAGTAACACGGTATATCTCCTCTTCTGTATCAACTCCATTTCTAGAGAAGAAAAATGCTCAAATTATCAATTAGTTAATTTAAGAACGATGAAAATGATATCATATTACTGCACTTAATCAATATCAATTGGTTCAAACTCTGAAACAGGTCCAAGTTATGAAAGGTGATAACGTAAAACATGGCCTTTCTTTGTTTTTTATTTCCTTAATCAAGATGACAGGGCTAGATCAAATTGCGCATAAATGCCTTGAAACGACATCAACATACAATATTCTCCAGTATCGATTGCAGAGAATAACAACCAGTGACTCAAAGGGTTTTGAAAGCCGTATCAGTATTGCCTTATTCATCTTCATTTTCAGAAGCTAATTAAATCTTGTTGAAATGCATGTATCTAACTAAACAATTGACGGAGGTTGTGCCGCCTTACCTCTGTAGGTCTTTAGTAAAGAGTGTTGCACCCTGGAAAGAAGACACAGTAAGAAATAACAAAGATTTTGAGCGATAACTATATACGAGATTTGTTGGTGAATGGAGGCTCACTGGTTGTATTATGTTTCCACCTGCATCATGACATCCAATGCAAGTTCTACGAAACAATGCAGCTCCTCTTTGAACATCAATGGCTTGCGCATGCGAGACTGCACAACAACAACAACAACAAAATTCGATAAAGTATTTTATTTTAAACCATAAAAAAGCCTCTACGAGTCCAACAAAGGCAATCTACACTAATTACAATCAAAGCTCCCAACGGCAGTACTCCTAAACCCCAAAAAACAAAAGTAAAACTATGAAACCATATTCACAAGATTTACTCGTTTCGATCTCTATCCTTTAACCTGTAACAGGTATTGGGTTCGAATCCCTCTCTAACACAACTATCATTAAGTAAGCACACAACTTTACATTATTTCAAATGATTAACCATGTACTGCTATATTATCTAAGACCAACTACTACCTTATCTAAGACCAAAACATTACTGCACTGGAAAAAACATGGCATCTTGGAAATTTGAGGGAAATGCAGGAGTTATTAAACTATATATGCATTAACTGGAGGGATAAAACCTACAACAAGTGATAAGTACTGTGTGGTGGTCTGCGGTCACCACTACTTGGTACTTACCAGGGGTGATTGAGAGTGGAGATAAAGTCAGAACTGCAGCCATTAAAGGAGGAGCCAAGCTCTTGAGAAACTTCCATTCTTCTTGCTTGTGAGGAATTGGGTTGTGTCCTCCTCCTTGCTTCACTGCACCCTGTATATAAGAACACACTCTCCCTTCTCAAAATTCAGAATTTTCATCTGCCAATTCGAGAGAGAGAGAGAGAGAGAGAGAGAGAGAGAGAGATTACCTTTGGGAGGCAAAAGGTACCATTAGGGCTATTACTATTAGATACCAGAGATGTAAGCTGCATTTCTCGCTCTAGTGGATGACAAAGTTGAAAGTGTGGTTGCAACTTGCAGCCACAAATGCAAAATACCACAAATATATATGCTTACTTTTTTTTCCCTCTTTTCCTATTAGAATTTTTCTAAATTTGATGAATTTTTATCTTTTTTATTTGTTGGAATTCATATTAAAAATTTAAGGCTATACGCTACATTCTATAGGAAAAGGGTTACAGCCAAAATGATAAATTTCTTGGAAATAAAAATTAATGTCATGCCACTCAGTACTACTGTTTGATGGTATTTCTCTTCACTTGAAAGTGAGAGGTCTTAGGTTCGAATCTTGTGGATGACGAATTCGATACCAAATTAGGCTGCCTATTATGTGACTTAGCCGAACTCTCCGTTTTCTTAATGTAAACATATCAATGTACTAAAAAAAAATTAATGTCTCAATATTCTTTGTAAATTTTGACCAAAAAAAATTATGAATGTTATTGTCATACCGATGTATCACTATTTTTTTGTGAATTAAAATAAAGAGTATCAATATTCTTTTTTTTATTTTTATAAAAACCTAAAAATTAAATCTTATATTTTGACATAATGTTTTATAATGTTGGCATGAGAATTGATGTTAAACTGTAAAGTGTCAAACTGTAGTCCCTAGCATTTGTCTTTTTGAAAATTTTTCATATAGTTGATAAGAGTAGATTTAAGTAGATTTTATCGGGATAAGAACTCACAAGTAGAAGTGTATAAGAAGTGAAATTATTTTCAAAATACATACATACTAAACCCTAAATCCTATCT
Organism: Heteromeles arbutifolia; assembly: GCA_024362995.1. Classification (NCBI taxonomy): domain Eukaryota; kingdom Viridiplantae; phylum Streptophyta; class Magnoliopsida; order Rosales; family Rosaceae; genus Heteromeles; species Heteromeles arbutifolia. Next base: position 7,872,473 of record JANCRC010000002.1, on the reverse strand, counting down.
ACTTTTACCAATCAGTCTGTCGACCTCATCCACATATTAACACTCAATAACCATGAGATAATCATCCTAGGATGATCATTTTGTCGACGGATGCTCCTATTACACTTGTAGTCTCTGAAGGATTATAACCAATTATGTAAAATCTACATCGAGAATTCAAATATTGTATACGTCATTAGTCTGATTCTTAGGCCATCTCCAACCGAAGGGTCCAGAGGGCCGAAAATAGCCCGAAAATCGTCTCAAACCGAGGGCTATGCTAGAGGGCTCGTGGGCCCCACAAAATATGAAAAGGCCAAAGGGCCAACCGGCTGGCCCAATCCAGCCAGCCAGCCCCGGGCTGGGCCAGAAATTCTAGTATTCCTGTCGGATATAATCGACAAGAATATATTTAACCGACAAGAATTCTAGGCCAAATTTCAAATGCAACGGCTAGCTGACGTCAGCTAGCCGTTATTTTTGAATTTTTTTTTTTTTACAGTTTTTTTTTTTTAATTTTTTTTTCCATAATTTTTTTCCTATAACTTCTATTTTACAATCTAAATTATATTTTTTTTCGTATAACTTCTATTTTACAAAATTTGTTTCATATATTTTTTAAATTCTATTTTTTTCCTATAACTTCCTAAGCCATTATACAACATTAAATTAAATTAAGTAACATGAAACAACATTAAATAACATTAACCAACATAAAAATTATACAACATAAAAATAAAAATAAACATTTAACAACATGAAACTTAAACAACATTTTTAAAAACATTTAACAACATAAAACTTAAACGCCTACTCCATGCTATTTTGGGCCCAAATATGTGCAACAAGATCGTGTTGTAGGTACTTGTTTGTGGCACGGGAACGTATCATTCTATAGCGCCTCATGAACTCATTTATAAAGATACTACTAATTCTTGGATTGAAAGGCAAATTAGGCCCATCATATATTTTTGCATGAGCCCTTCTTGACCTATTTGGATCTTCTTCGTCATCATCGGACTCTCCATCAATATACCTATCTCGCTCATCATTCACTATCATATTGTGTAATATGATGCAAGACATCATGATGGAGTCCAAATTTTCTCGACTCCACCCTCTTGCCGGTTCGCTAATGATCTTCAACCGTGCTTGTAGAATACCAAAAGCTCTCTCAACATCTTTCCGGTATGCCTAAAGTAAACAACTTTTCCGCGTCATTCCTAGGGTTTGGAATTGCTTGGACAAGTGTCGCCCACTTTGGGTAGATGTCATCTGCCAAGTAATACCCCATATTATATTGATGACCGTTGATGTAGTAGTCAAGTTGAGGTGCTTTACCTTCCGTCAGGCGATTGAAGATGGGTGAATGCCCAAGAACTGTAATGTCAATTTGGGATCCAGGGACTCCAAAGAAAGCATGCCAGATCCATGTGTCATATGAGGCAACCGTCTCTAACACAACATTTGGCTTTCTTGACCTTCTGCAGAAGCCTCATTGCCATCTGGTGGGATAGTTCTTCCAATCCCAATGCATGTAGTCTAATGACCTTATCATGCCCGGAAACCCATGATCTTCAGCTTTGCGAATGAGCCGATTCAGATCTTTTTGATTTGGCTCGCGGAGGTACTAGTCTTTGTAAACCTGAACAATTGTGTCACAGAATTGTTCAAGAGTATCAAGGCATGTAGACTCAGACATACCATGGGTTTCATCCATAGAATCAGCTGGGGAGCCATAGGCCATCAGTCAGAGTGCAACAGTAACCTTCTGATGAACTGAAAAACCAGGGTGGCCTGCTTTGGCCTGCTTATGTCGAAAGTATGGATTGACCTGCTAGACATCACGACGTAAATGCTCGAAAACATGACGCCTCATCCAGAAACGACGTTTGAAATCCTCTTATGTGTACATCGAGTTGGGGTTGAAGTAGTTGTTCATCAGATTGGCATGGGTCATCGCTCTGTTTCGTGGTTTGTAAGAGAAACCAGCAACAGAGCCACCTTATTGAGGTTGTTCCTTAGTTGGCTGACACACCATGGCTGTAGCTATGGCTGCTGCTCTGTTTTGTTTGTTACGCCTTACTTGAACTTCTTCATCAGACTCCTCATATTCTCGTCTCATTTGCGCCCATTTTTCTTCCAATTTGGAATTGGATGAGGACCCCCAGTTGGAATCTGAAGATGATCCAACGTTGGAATTCATTGCAAACTTCAATTGAAAAAGATTGAATTCAAAGTTGTGTGAATTATAGCCCAATATCCACCCTATTTATCAAGGTTCCAAAAAATGCTAGGCGCTAGTCGGGCGGCCGACTGGCGCCTAGCGCCTAGGCGACTAGGCGGGGTCTAGGCGGGCGCCTAGGTGGCCTATGCGGATTTAGGTAAATTTCTTGTATATCTTGTAAATAAGTGTATACTGATATTTACAAAAAATTATACTTGTATGAAATCCTTGAATAAGATAGTAAAAGAATAATAAAATGCGTATCTAACAAGTCCAAAAAATCTATAGCACTTGATGCTATGAGATGGCCTGACAATCAATGTTTTTTTAATGAGAAAAAAAATTAATTTTTTTGTAGATAGCAGGTAGTCTGCCCTTTGTCCTGGAAGAGATGAGTGCTCCATCACTATCTACAAAAAATCCATAGTACTTGATGCCACAAAAATTAATAGCCTGACAACCTTTTTTTCTTTAAGAAAAGTCAAGACTAGCTGTCCAAACTTGAATGGACAGAAACAAAAATAAAATAAAATAAATAAATTAATTAAATAGTTTAAAAGTGATCACATGGGTGTGGAAAGAAGAGAGAGAAACTAATTCTATCATCTTCTTCCTCTTCGCGAACACAAACTAGAAGCATGAAGTCCAAAAAAACTAGAAGCATTCATCTTTTCTCAAGTTCGAACACAGAAAAAATTGAAATTCCCAGACTGCCTAGGCCACCTAGTCGCCCGCCTAGGCAGCCCAAGGGCCGCTCAGGCAACCTCGGCACTAGCCTAATCCCTGTCCCGATTTTGCTTCCGATTTTGCGTTAATCCTGGCGGTTAGCCACTGCCAAGCGCCTAGGCAGCCACCTAGGCATATTTTTAGAACACTGCTATTTATAGCAAAAAAAATTCAAATCCAACGGCTAGCTGACGTCACTTAGCCTTTGGATTTGAATTTAAGTTGTAGTATTTAAATAATAAATTATGTTTGGCCCTATGACCTTTTGGCCTTCAATTTGAGACGGTTTTTTGTGACAGGGCTAAAACGAGCTCTATGACCATTTGGCTCTCGGTTGAAGATGGAGACAAATATGACCTTATACTGTTTATTAAAATATTAATATATTGGGGGCCAGAAGGTTAAAACAAACCATCTGGCTAGCTTTCGATTGGAAATCACCTTAGTAACTTCAAAACACATGCGTATTTGTATGACTAACTTCTTTTCTCCAAGGTTGATTAGTAATTTTAATCTAAAATAACAAAATTTAATAATTTTATTACAAGTGATGTCATAGATAGGTTGCTAGTGTTGTCAATGCCAGCTTTTTTAGGTTTAAAGAGTTGTGTACACAAATTAATGAAAAGCTTATCCAACTTTATACGTCGTCGTGTGAGCGTAAATAGAACGTGTTAAGTAATTTTGGAATGTGATATTTACATCCATTTTATTTTTCACATATCTTTTTAATTTTCGATCATCGAATTAGATGAATTAAAGAAAATCAACAGATAAAAATTAACAAGAGGTAAGAAATAAAATGGGGTGCGTGGCGTAATTTTACCTTCTTGTCGTTTTGCGGGTTCCATATCTTTATATCTCGTCATCGTCTTCCGTACTTGTCGCGGAATTGCGTACCGTCCTAACGCTTTGCTGTCTTCCCTCTAGCTTCGCGACTCAGGAGCCCTAAATTTCCCAAGTTTCATCAAATTTCAGGCTCCAATTGAAAAATTCGACCTCTGATCAAATCGAAATTCGAAATTTAGGGCTTTGATTGGGGAAATGGCGATGCTTTTGGAGGATATTCTGAAGTCGGTGGAGCTCTGGTTAAAGCTGATCAAGAAGCCCCAGCCTTACGTGGACCCAAATCTCGACCCCGTTCTGCTAGTTCCGGGCATCGCCGGTTCGGTCTTGAATGCCGTCGATGAAGAGAGTGGTGCGGAGGAGCGCGTTTGGGTTCGAATCCTCGGCGCTGACTACACGTTCCGGACCAAGCTTTGGTCTCGTTTCGATCCTTCAACAGGTAAAATCATTGAAAATTTTGAAATTTCTGGGAAGAAAATTTGGTGGCTTTGGGTTTGGTTGCTGAGAAAATTGTAGAATTAAGAGAACGAAAAGTCTGCTATTTGTAATTACATGATGAAGTTTCCTGTTATTGATCATGTATATGAGTTGTCATATAGTTCAATTTAGTTTCTGAAGATGAATTGTGTATAGTGGTTAAATATTTAAGGTAGAAATATTGTTTCTTTTCGATTTACAAATACATAAAAAGGTCGCAAAAGTGAAATTTGAAGGCCAGCTCCGGCAATCTGTTGGTTAACTTTTAAGGAATGTCATTTCGATTTATGTGTGTCGCAATGCGCCCTACCCGCAATGGTGTATGGCAGGGCACGAAAGTATCAGCTCTAGCTCGAATTGTTTGGAAAGCTTTCAAATGCATTGGTCAGCAGTCATGTAGTAAGCATGCTTGCAGTCCCTCACGTTCATATAGGAAAGTCGTTTTCGATTGGAATGATATGAATGCATTTTATATAGTTACGCATGTGCTTCTATGGAACAAATAATGATCTGTTTGTTAAACAGGTAAAACTGAGTCTATGGATCCAAACACAAGGATAGTGGTTCCTGAAGGTAGATGTGGACTTGAGGCAATTGACGCCTTGGACCCTGACATGGTATGAAGCATAACTACTTAAAGAAGCCGACCTCGATTTTCTATTTCTTTTTCTTAGGCATGATTTTTATTATCGATTTCTTTTGAGGTTTCCTTGTTTCTTCTCGCTTCCTCATGTATTGGTCAGCTGTACTTTTCATAATTTTAACTGCAAATTTTTTGCTCCTTTCCTTGTTAATTTGCTACATCAAATGAAACTCCTTTTCTTCCCAAGTAAAATCTAGAACCTTCAAATAACCATCCACTGAGTCTGAGATTTTTTTGCTTTCTAGAAATTGTGGAAGCTCTTTCCTTGGCTTTTTATTTGTTATAAGTAGATGATTCAGTACATGCCAAACTGATAGTAGGATTTTAGCGAAAAGTTATAATAATAATTGAAACTTATCAGAATTTGGTACAGTATTTAATGCTTATATTTCTTATTTTTGGAACTCTTATGTCATTGATTCTTGAGTAGTTTTCTGGAAGTGAGGTTGAAGGGTTGAACCAATGATAAAATTATGTTGACGGTTTGTCTCGTGCAGGTCATTGGACAGGAGTGTGTATATTATTTTCATGACATGATTGTTGAATTGATCCAGTGGGGTTTCCAAGAGGGAACAACACTTTTTGGGTTTGGTTATGATTTCCGCCAAAGCAACAGGTATCTGGTTTATTTGAATGCCACTTAAAGTCCCAAAGCTTTATTTGTGAAGGGTATGCTTTGTTTAGGTAATCACCGTGGTCAAGGTTTTCAATATGGTTATGCCTTGTTTTTGTTTAGGTTGCAGGAGACATTGGATCGCTTAGCTGCAAAACTAGAGGCAGTGTATAATGCTTCTGGAGGGAAAAAGATAACCATCATAACTCACTCTATGGGGGGCCTTCTAGTGAAATGTTTCATGGTCTTGCATAGTGATGTAAGGTGTCCACTCTGCTTCTTGAGTAATAGTTATTCTTGTCCTTTTCTTATTTTGCTCAGGCCATCCCCTTTCCAATTTATTGAATCAAATACGGCTTAACAATATGGTCTAATTTTTGTGCTGCAATTTATATCTTATAATTTGATGCCATTTGTTTCACAGGTTTTTGAGAAATATGTGAACAAGTGGATTGCAATTGCTGCACCATTCCAGGGTAAGTAAGTGATCATGTGCAAATAGCATTTGTATAACAAAATGTAAACTGAAGTTTAGGTTGAAGTCAACCTCTAATAGTTTGTATAATCTCAGTTGTTATGCTGCTCCTGATTCATTTGTAAAGCTTTAACTTTTAAGGTGAAGAATTAAACAAAAGCTAATTTGTGGCCTTTCATTGTCGTGCAGGTGCACCTGGATATGTCACTTCTACCTTTTTAAATGGAATGTCATTTGTTGATGGGTGGGAACAGAATTTTTTTATATCAAAATGGAGCATGCACCAACTGGTATGAGTCCATTTCTACGGGCTGTGGAATTTGAAACAAAAATGTAATCTTGTTACGGGATGAAGAAAGTTATTTGTAATCTTGCATTCATTTATTTTCTTATTGAGGTTTGTTGCAAATTTCCAGCTTATTGAGTGCCCATCAGTATATGAATTGATGGCTTGTCTTGATTTTCAATGGGAACATCCTCCGCTTTTGGAAATGTGGAGAGGTAGGCCAGATGGTGTTGAGAGATCTCAAATTATGCTAGAGTCTTACCCCCTGGTAGAGAGCGTCCAGATTTTTAAGGAGGCTCTTGCAAATAATACGGTAAGCGCCACCGCATATAATTTTGTGTTCTTTTAAAATGTAATTTAAAGTTAAAAAGTTTGCTTACATGGTCCCTTCTCTCCTATGAGATGAGGTTGCTTGGTCTCTTCTCTCCTTCTGGATATCTTTATAAAGTGGTTTTCCTTTTATTGTATAGGCTTATTTAAACTTACACTGCATGTTTTTGTAATTTCAGGTCAATTATAACGCTGAAGATATTCCCCTACCATTTAATATGGAAATCTTGAAATGGGCTAATGAAACACGCACGATTATATCTCGGGCGAAACTTCCTCCCCAAGTTAAATTTTACAATATATATGGGATGAATCTTGAGACACCTCATAGTGTTTGGTAATTCCTCCATGAAATCTCTTAATAAAATCCTTCTGCTGCTTGCCTGCTATTTTAGATAATTGTAGGATAAAAGTTTCAGGTCATACTAAAAACGCCTCCAGATACGAATGTCTTTTATCATCATGGCTTAATTTAACATCCAAGTCAACTACTCTGCAGCTATGGAAATGAGGAAACCCCTGTCACAGATCTACAACAGCTACGCTATTTCCAGGTTATTATCTTTTAATGGAGGTGCTACCATGATATGTTTGTATGATTTTTTCCAGGAGATTACAATCACAAGGCTAACTCATTTTTGCATTGAATCAGCCTAAGTATGTATGTGTCGACGGTGATGGGACAGTTCCAGTAGAATCAGCTAAGGTTTGTCGAGTCCCCTGTCCGTACTCTTAACCGGTCTTCCACTCATTCAAATTTGTTTCGGTCAATATGAGTTGCCAATGTTTATATTCTTCCCTCCCGTTTGAATTCCAGGCAGATGGTCTCGATGCTGTAGCAAGGGTTGGAGTCCCTGGCGAGCACCGAGGAATTCTCTGCGAGCACCATGTGTTCCGGATACTCAAGCACTGGTTGAAGGCGGACCATGACCCTTACTACAACCCCGTAAACGACTATGTGATTCTACCCACTGCATTCGAAATGAAGAGGCACAAAGAGAAAGGTCGAGAAGTAACATCTGTAAAAGAGGAGTGGGAAATCATCTCCGAATGCCAAGACGCCGATGAAAAGCCTGTGGTGAGTTCCATATCGGTTTCGGACGCCGGAGCCGAGGCTTGCGCAACTCTCACTGTTCACCCTCAGAACGAGGGAAAGCAACATGTGGAGCTGAATGCTCGGAGCGTCTCAGTCGATGCATAGTCCAAAACATCGAGAGATGTCATTACATAAGTGAAGCATACGGCTTACCGCTCTCTGTTTCGGGACGAAAAATCTCTCCAGTGCATCGGCTGTTGTATTTCGTGAAGTACAATGCTCCTGTATATATCCATCCAAAATTATAATTATCACAAGAAAATTAAAACAAAAGAACCACCGGGGTTGTAGTACGGGCCATGCTGCTCTTAAAACAAAAAAAACCCTGATGCTTTAGATCCTAAGCTTGGTAAAGAACCACCGGTTCTTGCTGCTCTTGAGCCGCTCCTCCAACCGGGCCTTGACTTCCTTCGCCGCCGCCACCTTCTTGTCCCGCGTCTGCAGCGAGTTGACGGTCGCTACCTCCTTGAGATTGATGTCCATGTTAGACCTGTATACAGGGTGGGTTTATTGGGTTTGGAGCGGGTTCAATCTGATCCGTTAAGATAATGGATCATCCGAACCCGATCCGTTAAGCTAGCGGATCATCCGAACCTGATCCGTTAACAATTATTATTATTATTTTTTTGCATAGGGTTTATTTTTTGTTGTTAAGACTTTATTGAAATGACTAAAACATTCTCAACTAACGGGTGCTAACGGATCGAACGAATTGATCCAAAATGACCTGTTATTTAACGGGTTCACCCGTTACTGACCCTACCCGGTAAGCATCCATCCAAATACTAATATTAACGGGTCGGATCGGATTCAAAATGCCAGGTTTAGTCTAGGTTGTAGCGCGTGGGCATCACGTGCTAGTAGTTGACGAGCTTGATGAAGGCCTTGACCCGGGCCTTCTTGGCCGTCTTCGTGGCGGAGTCGTTCCGGATCACCTTGCTCGGGTATTTGGCTATCCCGGCAACCAAACAGTGCCCGTACGGCCTGTCGCGTGTACCCTTGTCGAAGTTCTTCAGGATCACGGCCTTCCGCCGGCGTACCGGCCCTGGAGGAAGAGCACCGCCTTGTTCTGCTTCAGAAAACTCACCATTTTCAAAAGAAAATTGGCGGCTGCACGGTGGAGGAGCAGCCACTGTCGTAGCGATTACGGTTTATATTATGTACGGTCTTAAGTTTTTTTGGGTCAAATAATATGGGCCTAAGAAATGCCAAAATGCCAATGGCAGCAGAAGCCAGAAAGCCCAAATGATGATATAGTGCGGTCTCAGGTTTTTTTTTAGATAGTTATTATTTATGTTTAAACACGTGATAAATATTGATTGGTTGAATAACAAATATTAATTGGTTGGGTGACGCTGCTGGGATGATGCGTGGGTTGCAAACGTGAATTTCTCCAACCCTAAGAGTCCAAAGGCGACCCCTATATAGAGACATTTTAGTAATGCACTGTCATGTGATTATATCAGTTTATTTATGTTAATATTGTCTATAAAACGCAAATTATTAAAAGGTATGCGACAGTGTGACCGAAAAATTTAAGTGCATGCCTGCATGCGTCAATTTTGCAAGGTATCATTCTTTTATTAATTAAGATGGTGCAAGAATTAAAGGAGTTTTTTTTTTTGAACAAACGATATTATCAACACTAAAAGGGAGAAGGTGGGCTTAGCCACAATGGGTTAGCAATAATGTGGTTCAAACTCGTCTTTGGCGAAAATCGAATCTAAGATCTCTCACTTACAAGTGAAGGGGAATACCACTAGACTATAATACTAAGTGACATAATTAATGGAATTAGTGTTGCTGTTTTTGTTTTTGTAGCATCTTTGCGTTATTTTGGTAATTTTCTGCGCCACTTGACCTTGTCAATCGTGTCATCCTTCCGGTACTGAGACTTGTTGCATTGCAATTAGACACGAACTCAGACACCAAACTTGTGGTGGCCGAGTCTGCACAATATTGCGATGCAACATACGAAATCTGGCGCTGTAACTTACCCTACATTGGCATATATATTTGTTGCTTGTTAATTAACTATTGCAAATCTTTGCACATAAGAGAATGTACTGCGGAATCAACATCGACAGAATTAAGGAAGTATTATTGAGGGACCGGTGGGTGCACGTACGAACCAGATACAAATCAAATATATAGTTACAAACAATTCATAATCTTCTGAAATTAAGATTAAACAACTGCGCAGGGCAAGCAGCACAGGTCGCAGAGGCAGCAGCAAAACATGGCAGAACAACTGCAGAATATACACATAAGAAATCGTTAGTTGCCAGAGAAATTAATTAATTAGGAGGATTAAGAGAGAATGTTTAATTACCATCCTGCCCAAAATCCACCACCTCTCTGTTGGTGATGAGATTTTGGTGGCTGTTGCTGCTGCTGATAGGGAGCTGCCTCTTGGGGGTATCCAGCTGGAGGTCCATCACTTTTCATAGGGTAATTAACTGGTGGTGCAACAACAACATACGGACCACCTTGAGTTCTAGTACTGTATCCTTGATGAACTTCTGGTGGTGGCGGGTACGACGGCGGCAGATGCCCTTGATATGCACCGGCCGGTGGCGGAAGGTATGAAGTGGGCGGAGCCTGATGATGATGATGGTTGTAGTCACTCATGGTAAAGATTTTACGAGAAAAATATATGAATTTAGGGTTGTGAGAGAATGTTTATATCTCTGCTTAATGAAATATCTTTTCTCGATTAATTATGATTAGCTTATAACATATGGTTTTATGTATATATATATAACTGTTTTGTCCTTATAGATATTTTTTCAAACTTGGCGGCCTTAAACGCGTGATTATCTGATGTTCAGTAGTTACCTCCATTTAAGTACAACGTAAGCGTTCTGTCTTGGAAAATATACCATCACTCCTTCAGTCTTATACAATGGGAAGAGATCCCATTCGGATCTCCCTCACCAAATCCTAGAGATTCGGAGATCCGAACCCTTGAAATTTGATCCAACGTTTACAAATAAGGAGTCTCTCTAAAAGTTATAATAATTGAAGCCGTTGGATCAAATTTCAAAGGTCCGGATCTCCAGATTCCTAGGATTTAGTGGTAGAGATTTGGATGAGATCTCTGCCCCAAAACTCATGCAAACCTATCAGTTAGCGACACATGGCATACTGACCTACTCCTCCTTTGTTGGGTTGTTAGCTGGGTCAAAGAAGAAGCTTCTCTGCTTCATTTCAAAGTTCAAACTGTCAAGTCTTGAAGATGGTGGCGATAAAAAAAGCACCCTAGGAGACTATGCCCCAGTTTGGGGTTGAGGTGATTTTAAAAAAAGCTGCTGTGAAAAAAAGCTGGGACAGTTTTTGGTGTTTGGTAAACGTTCAGCTTCAGCTTTTTTTCACAGTTTTGGGTGAAAAAAAGCCAAAAACAAGAAGCTGCAAAACCCAGCTTTGAAAAACCGGCTTTTTTTCACATCTGTTTTACATAAAAGTTTACCAAACTCTTTTTTTTTTTTCAAAAGCACTTTTACAAAAAAGTTTACCAAACACTCTACTGCTTTATTTCACAGCTGCTTATTCTCACAGCACAGCAGAAGTAGCTTTTTTTCAAAGCACAGCAATACCAAACCAGCCCTATGTCCCAGTTTGGGGTTGAGGTGATTTTAAAAAAAGCTGCTATGAAAAAAAGCTGGGACAGTTTTTGGTGTTTGGTAAACATTCAGCTTCAGCTTTTTTTCACAGTTTTGGGTGAAAAAAAGCCAAAAACAAGAAGCTGCAAAACCCAGCTTTGAAAAACCGGCTTTTTTTCACATCTGTTTTACATAAAAGTTTACCAAACACTATAATACTGCTTTTTTTCTTTCAAAAGCACTTTTACAAAAAAGTTTACCAAACACTCTGCTGCTTTATTTCACAGCTGCTTATTCTCACAGCACAGCAGAAGCAGCTTTTTTTCAAAGCACAGCAATACCAAACCAGCCCTATGTGCCACTTATAAATTTGCTCTTCTAGATGGACTGCAAGAAACATATGCTTAATATCTTATAGTTTATATATAATAGATAAAATCGTTAGGTATACTTTACTCCTAGTTGGGTATTGATATATAGGATTTTCTAGTATCAACATTCAATCATCTAACCATTTATTACCCGTTGTATGTCATAATACCGGAGCATATAATATAGAATTTTTGTAATATATAACATCAAACAAATTCCCTAACTTAACGCTTCATATCTAAAAGCAAAATTGGCAATAGTTAGAGCATTTACAATGAGTTCTCTCAATGAGCTCCTAACTAGAATTTGGAGATGATTTCAGAAAAAAAAAAAAAAATTAACTCCAATCATGCTTTCTATCCACCTTCTAAGATAAGAAATCATCTAGGAGCTCTTAAATATAGGGAGGGAAAGGAGCTCCCAGTGGTTCTCTTAATTAATGTTAAATTTTTTTAATATTATTTTAAATAAATCATTAAATCTTATTGGCTTATTATTGATTCACAGTCATTATGACTCAAGTCACTGTTTACTACATATGGTTTGAGCGGAATAACCGTATCTTCAACAACTACAAGAAACCTTTTGCTACAGTTCTTCAGTTGATCACCAATATGATTTGGTGTCGATTGTGTACTTTGAAAGTTAAACCTTCCACCATTAACATAGGGGTCTTCCATAACTAGAATGTTGTTGCTCATTAGTATCTAAGTTGTTTGTTGCCTTTCCCTGCGTGGTTTAGGCTTTTGGTTTTTAGGTTTTCCCTTTTGTTTGCTGGTGCCTTGAATTTTCTTCTTTGTCTAGTTTTCATTTGTTGTTCTCTTTAGGCCTTTGCCCTTTTAATATGTTATTTTTTTAACAAAAAAAAAAGAGCACAACTTTTTTAGAGAGCTACTAAAATAACCATTTGATAGTTTTAGCTAAAACATTTTTTTTCTTTTTTTGAAGGAAAGTACAAAAAAGAATCCAGATGGAATTTGAAGAAGAATCCAGATGGAATTTGCTTTTGATTCTTGTGGGGAATGCTTGAATTTTTGTTTGTTTTTAATCCTGTTGAGTATGGTAATTTGATTTTGGAAGCATTGTTGGCTTTTGGTCATGCCTTTGCTTACTCTGAGAGTGTGTTATTTTACTCTGGCAACGCCTTTTTTTCCCGCTTAATATATATTTAGGGAATGAAAGTTGTTAAATTTCATCCTGATAGGAGTTGGCAACTACACATGGTCAAAATATTATCACAAAACAGAGGTATTAAAGGAGAAAAACATTGCCGGTGTGATATAATATGATATAGTTTTGCTGCTAGAAAGTATGTTGATTCGTCGCGTTATGTGTAATACTTGCCGTGTTGTCCATTACTGAATCATCATGAACTTCTTATAGCTTATGTTATCTCCGTCTCTTTTCAGGTTGTGATGAATGCTGTTAATAAGCCTCGGAATATCACCTATAAAGGAGTAGCGGACTTGGTCACTGAGTAAGAACTGAATCGACATGCTTTCATTGGTGTGTATGTTTTGATGCTTCAATTGACTTGTAGTGATAACACTTTCTAGAATGGAGTAGAAGTTTGACTCTTTACATGTAGAGGTTGAAATTTACATGTAAAGGTCGAACCTTTTACAAGCAAGGTTCACTAATCATGAAGGAAAATTCACTTATCATGTGTTCCATTCTCCTTCTTATAACAGCCTAGCATGAATTTTCATGTGATATGAAAACTATTTGCAGCACAGATAAAAAGAGTGAAGCCACAATTTTAGAAGTTGTGAGAAAGAACTTTGAAGATCACCTTATTCTTGGAGAGGAGGGTGGAATAACTGGAGATGCATCATCTGATTATATGTGGTGCATTGATCCTTTAGGTTAGTATCTTCTAAGGTGCAGTATAGGTGTGCTTGTGCATATTGGGTTTTTCAAGACTCCATCAAGTATGATATGGTTTCATGAAATTGGTGTTTCGGAACATGATTTACTGTAAATCTTTCAGCCTTCATAATTCTTGCCTCAATACTTTTGACTTTTACTTTTTCCATAACTAATAGTAGGAAAATGACTTAATTAGTAAATATATGTTTATGTATATAGCCGGAAGTTCATATACTCATACATAAAGGAATGTTTTGAGATGAACTTTCTGATGGCTGTTATGAAATTGGAATGAGCTATTAGGGTGGTGCTGGGGTAGCGTTTTATATCCAGATACCTTTTATAAGAGTAACCTGACAATTCTTAGTTTTGTCTTATCTAACCTCTGATATCTTCGTAGATGGAACAACAAATTTCGCACATGGTTATTCTAGCTTTGCAGTTTCTGTTGGAGTTTTATTTCGAGGAAAACCTGTTGCTGCTGATCACATGTAGTAGATTTCATTTGACATGTTGCTTGCATGATTCCATGATATGGTAAGATGTCTATTTGATTTTCCAGTACTCCCCTTCACATGTGGGCCTCATTATTAGAGTCAAAAGTGTCTTCAACTTACATAGCAAGGTTGCTATGCAATGATTTGAGCTCAGGATCTCTTACTCTGTTGCCATGTTTACCATTATTTTCAAAAGCTCGAACTGTTAGGATGTGGACCAAAAATCATCATATACCATAACTTTTATGACTGACATAGTGGAAAATTAACATGTTGGTTTTCCGTTTATATTTTCAGGTAGAGTTTGTTGGGGGCCCTATGTGTTGGAATACCTGCATTTTTTCTGCTAGTGCTGGTATGGAAGTTCTTTCTAAATAGTTGCCTTAGTGTTATTTGATTTTCTAAGTGTACTATTGATGTTGAGCTTCGATTGATAATCTGTGTTATCATAGGAGGGGGAACATTTTGTAATGGCCAAAAAATTCACGTGAGCCAAACTGATGAAGTTAGTATTTCTTTTATTAGAAGAAAAAAAATTCTAAAATCTATAACTATGCTGAATCATGTTACTTTCTGTTGATGACTAAGTCTGATCTTATGGGATGCTAGAATATTTGCAGTGGTATCTTGATTAACACTTATTGCTATTCCTTCGTACTAGAATGCAATAAATAAAAGTATAAAACCATAACATACCTTAAGGCTTAGGCTGTGATTATCTTTACCCAATTTTCTTCAGAAATTCCAACAACCACCAGAATGTAGGCATGAAGGTAGCAAGTTAGAAACTAGAAAAGGTATAATAGAGAAAGACAAGCATTGTCATGTGTTTCGTGTACTCTGTAAAGGAGAAACCATTTTATATTTTACTGAGGCTCATACTCTTCCATATTTTAGGTGGGACAATCTCTTCTTGTTACTGGATTTGGTTATGAACATGATGACGTATGGATCACCAACATAGAGTTATTTAAAGAGTTCACCGACATCAGCAGGGTAATAACATTTCTTTTTTAGTGCTAAGCAATTTTTATTTGAGCTTTAGCTTTAGGATTAATAAACTTCCTATTTCCATCTCTCTCTTCATGTTTATGACTTTAACTCTTTTTCCCCCTTGGTTTTATCCCCACATTGTAATGGTTAGGGTGTTAGAAGGCTCGGTGCAGCTTCAGTAGACATGTAGCTCTCGGGATTGTAGAAGCTTACTGGGAATATCGACTAAAGCCATGGGATATGGCAGCTGGTGTTTCGGTAATATTTTGTTTTCTCACAAACTCATGTGTTAGGTGTTTGTGTAATAATAATATTTGGAAGTCTATTATTATAACACTCAATGGAATACCGTCATATTTTGGTTTTGTTGAAACATAATACATCGGCAAAGAAATTTGTTTTATTTCTCTCAATTTTAGTTTTTTTTTCCCAAAGCAATTTGGTCTGATTTTTTATTTGCGTTATAAAACATATTGTTCAGGTTTTTCTTTTCGATTTGTTTTTGCTTTTACTTAGTTACGGGAGCCTAACTAATAGTTGATACTTTCTTACACATGGGTTAGTTCTTTTTAATTTTTCTAGTTGAACTTAATACTTGGAAAGAGTTGTGATAACTCAAAGTATCCATTGGAAATCTAGCACGTAACAAAATAATGTACCAATTGACAGTTCAGTTCCAGTATGAATAGTTTATACGGGAAGAGCATACAAATAATAGACTTTTTGTCATTAGACATATCCTTTTAGTTTTTATGGCAAGTATTTGGAAGTGCTGCTTCAGACAATCTCGTGACAAGATGCTTAAACTGATGCATGAAAATTATAGGTCACTTGTCTCTCAGCAGAATCATGGTGATCAGATGTGTGATTTCAATTATTCATAGAATTTGGTATTGCAATTTTGAGCAGATAGTTGAAGAGGCTGGAGGAAAGGTTAAGTGCATGGATGGCGGAAAATTTTCTGTATTTGATAGATCTGTCTTGGTATCCAATGGTGTGCTGCATGGCAAGGTTAGTCTTCTGCTTTATCCAGAATCTAATTGCAGAATCTCAAGTGTTAAGACCAAACCACGGTTATATATGCATGATCTTAACTTTTCATTGCCTTTCCATTACTACCACTAATCTTGTTCCCTAGTTATATAACCGTTTATGAAGAGTCAAGGGCCAAGTCAGTTTACTTAACTTGATGAATGTTTCTACTCATGAAGTGGCAAGCTTTCCTTTCCCTTTCTCCAATTTTTGGGTTAGGGTAGGTTGGGGGGAGTGAGTAGTAGAGCAGATGCTTACCTGTAAGTCCGTAACAGAGCTCTGAGTAGTGCTATAGTTTCTTGTAAAAGATACCGTAGATTGTAATCATTTTAAATGTACTAGTGGTTTTAAATTAAAAATTCTAGATATTAATTCTTGTAAAATGCAGCTTTTAGAGAGGATTGCACCTGTAACAGAGATGTTGAAGAGCAAAGAAATCGATTTCTCATTGTGGTACAAGCCCGAAGATTACACAACAGACATTTGATGCACCTCTCAGTTGTTTTTTTCTTTGTTTTTGCCAATCGTGCCGAGAACATATCTTCCACAGGATGGTGGTCTCTCATTGTTGCATTGGTGACGTTCGCTGTAAGTCACATTTCAAGCTTACATGATAGATATTGTCGCAGCATGTCTTCCTTTGCTGATATGAATATTGCTTTAGGGTTTTAATCACAGCATGGCATGTTTTCCTATGTTGCTTTAGGCAAGTGGAATAGGTTTGAATTGATCTAATTCAGAAATAATCGTCGATAACGTTGATGGATCGTTCTTTTTCGTCAAGAATTGATCCTATGTGAAATCATTGCAGTCACTCTACTGAAGCAGAAAGAAAAATGTGAATTTTGGGCCGTAGTTAAAACTGTATCTCCCCTTCATTATTCTGTTTCCATCATTTCTTACATATACATTCCTTTAATTTTGCTTCATTAGAAGGGAAAAAAAAAAAAAACTAGAACGTTATTTCTCTGCTCTTAAGCAAAGTTGCCGAGTACTCTGTAACTTATTTTTTAGTTTTAGGATGAATTTCGGCACCCTTGATAACAAGCCCTTTCTTCCATTGCCCACCAAGTTGACGGAGCGAAAAAATCATGTTGCCATACTGCTGAGGCGATGCTCTAAATTCGCCGGCTGGGATCTCAACCCATTTTCCTCTCTGCTGTTGCATCAGATCAACATTACGAGTGTGCTTGTCACCAGCAGGGGTTTCGAGAGTGAATTCGACTGGTTCTTCCCATCCATATTCTTTAGCATTCAGCTTGACCACAAATACAACTTCATAGAGAGTTCCGGGTGACAGGTATGCGGTTTCAAACTTCCCGTGCACTTCTAGCCAACATAGATCTAACAGTTCAGCAACATCAATGCGATCACCACTGCATTTAAACCTAAAGTTAGGACCGATTACTATATAGCAGTTATCAATAACCAATTGTGATATACGGATTGGAGTTTTTGATACCTGTCTTCTACGGTGTTCCAACACCAGTAACGATTGTCTCCGCCACAAGTGATCGAGAGATCTCTTGCATACACCGTAAAACAGTTGTTGGAATTCTTATCAACCCAATATTTCTGCAATAACAGTTTGTTCATATTTTCAAGTTGTACTAAGAGTTGATCTTTTGCTATATTTAAGGCAATGATTTCCGCACACCAATTTTCTTCTTTTGCACACCCTGTTTTATTTCTGTCCTTTGATTCTCCTTTGGTTTATACAAATATTCAAAGGCATTATAAACAAACAAGTGTGTCCAAATGGAGAAAATGAGCATGCAAAAATCATTTCTCGATGTTGTGCAGCTTAAGTTTTGTTCATTTGGAGAATTAGAACAATTTCACGCAGTAATTGGAAAACAAAAGGGAAAAAGAATTTAAAATTGTCAGAAAGTTGGATGCAGGGATTTGACCTTTTTCATTTCTTCTAAGAAAATTCCTTTTTGGAGCTCCTCAAGGAGTTCTCTGGGGGAGGGCTTGTTGATAGGTGAGTCAGAATATTTTATAATGGCTTTATAGTTATGTGGGGCTGGGGGTGGGGGTGGTGGGGAAGGCGGCGGGAGTAGGGGTAGGGGTAAGGGTGGTGGGGGTGGGGGAGGCGGGTGGCGGTGGTGGTGGTGGGGGCGGGGGAGGTGGAGGGGGTGGTGGAGGGAGGAGGGGTGGAGGTGGTGGGTGTGGCGGTGGTGGGGAAGGAGGTGGGGGAGGCGGGGATGGTGGAGGGGGAGGGGGGTGGCGGTGGCGGTGGTGGGGGAGGAGGTGGGGGTGGCGGGGGGGGGGGAGGTGGTGGCTGTGGTGGGGGTGGGGGAGGGGGAGGAGTCCGTGTTGGGGGAGGTGGTGGGGGAGGCGGTGGTAGGGGAGGCGGTGGCGGTGGTGTGGGCGGGGGAGGAGGTCGTGGTGGGGGAGGTGGTGGGGGTGGGGGAGGAGGTGGGGGCGGGGTGGTGGCGGGGGAGGGGGAGGCGGTGGCGGTGGTGGCGGAGGCGGTGGCGTAGGGTGAGGGGGAGGAGGAGGGGGGTGGCGGCGTTAGGGGCGGAGGCGGTGGTAGGGGAGGGGGTGGGGGTGGTGGGGGAGGCGGTTGCGGCGGTGGTAGGGGAGGGGGTGGGGGTGGTGGGGGTGGTGGGGGAGGAGGTGGCGGCGGTGTTGGTGGGGGTATGGGATTCCAAACCGAAAACCATATCCCGATTCTCAAACCGAAGTTTTCGGGAATCCCAATTTCAAGACCAATCCCAAACCAAAATTTCGGGAATCCCGAAATAGTTTCAAATAATATATGCAGAACAAATGCTCTTGAAGTACATGAGGAAATACCTGACAGAAAACGGTAGAAGTTGGGATGATTTTTTCATGCTAGTAGATTGTAGCAAAATAGTTGCTAAAAAGCCAACTTATCCAATGAATTTCCTCATCAAAAGGGTACTAGATTAAATCACTTGTCTACTCTGACATATTAGGCCCATGGATCGACATTGTAATCAAAGAAGCAATAGAAAAAGGAAAAAACAGATGGAAATCCATTGCATAATTCAAACAATATGAACTACTTATAAAGGAAAAATTCTAATGCTGAGTTGTTAAAAATAACAAGAATGATCTACGAAATCCAACCTGGTTGACAGCGGGTACAATCTTCGCAAATTTAAGCAATTGTTTGATTTGCGAAACTCTGAAATTGCTGACCCCAATAGCTTTCACCAGACCTATCTCAACCAGACCTTCCATAGCTTTCCATGCTTTCGTCAAGCATCACAAAACGCTGAGCTATCAAGCCAATCCCTATAATTCATGCAGGTCTTATTTCCCCATCCCCTATACTTTTATTCTACAAATTCGTGCAACCATCCTCCCAAAGACATGAATGTCCTGCACTGCACCCATCCTAATCCAAAACCCACAGTCCTCAAACACTCACACATTCGACAAAATCCTCAGACATCAAGTTAATCATCATGAAATTTAACCCTAAACCCTAAAGAACAAAAACCCAATGAAAATAAAAAACCCTTACCTGGATTTTGGGACTCGATTCGTGTCGGATTCGCATCTTCATGCGTCTGTGTGTGTGGCCGGATGAGCGTTGTTGAAGTGAACAGAGCAGCAACGTTCGAACTGAATGGGCTCGACGGAGGAGCGCTGGAGCGGCGTTCGAACTTGTTTTTCGGGAGAGTGAGAGTAAGCGATTGAGAGAGAGGGAGAGTATGAGGAATCGAGAATAATACACAAGACCCAACTTAAAATTACAATGGACGGTAAGGATAAGAAGATTTCGGGATTTCGGGATTACCAAATAAGATGAAATATGGAAACCAATTACCAATCCCATACCGAATATTTCAGTATTTTTCGGTATAGGATTACCAAAGTTTGGGATAATTTCGGTTTAGTTTGGTATTTTCGGAAATTTTTTCCAACCCTAGAGCCCCCCACAGTTTTACTCGGCTACCCTGAAGACGAGCCCTGTAAATTGAAAAGTACTTTCAAATAAAGCCTTTATTCCACCTACGTCACCCAGTTCCCTTTTAGCAAATTTCGTGGGGAAATTTGGAAAAATAGCCCAAATTTGAATCATGTATAGAATTTTAACCAACTATTATAATTATTTATAATTCTAACCAAAACTTGACATGAAAATACTACAATACCCATTATTAATTAACCTAATTACAATGCCCTTTATTAGCCATCTTCTCTGAGAATTACTTTGAATTTTTTCTCAAAGCACTTACGCTCACCCAGCTTACACAACCACCACAACAATTTGTAAAACCTGTAATCCACCCTTTCTGAGCTATAATTGGAATGAAATGGTGATGACCCACAAAATTAACGAGACTTGTCAAAAAACTTAACCAGAAGAAACCTATCAAATGAAAAAACCAGATAGCTTTTTCCTTTTGAAAAAACTAGAAGAAACCTATCAAATGAAAAACCCATGTAACTCTATTTTTTTCAAGATTTTCTTTCTATGTGAAACGTCATAATTAAACCGGTTTTTCTTCTTCGTTATTGATTTGGATGGTGATAGTGGTTTAATTGGGTATAGATGGTGGTGGGGTGGTGTCGATTGAGTTTCGTTGATTGGTGAGTGGGAGGACAGTGGTGGTGGTGGGTCTAACAGTGGAGTGATGTACTTGATGGTTGAGGCTCTGACGGTGGTGGTGGTATTCAGTATTCTCGGTGATTATTCGCCACAGAAGTTGCTGGCTTTAGCAATTTGTAGTTAACAAGGGTGTTTAAGTACTTTTATGTCAAAATATGGTTACAATTCTAAAAAAGCATAATAATTGTCTAAAATTCAAGGTCCTAATTTTATATCAAATACAGAAACACACTGCAAAATAATAAAACAGGAATACCAACACCTTAATCCTCATTCAGTTCAAATGGGCAGTCCCTGGTTTCTCCACAAACGTTCCTCTCAGAATTTCTCACATACCCAGATCAACTTTACCGCCCAATCGACCAAGTTGCTCACTTTTTCTGAATTCAAAGCAAAAATTTCCAACATGGGTTTCAAAGATTTGGACTTTCGATTGCCAAACAGACGATAAGTCTCTGCACAAAGGCTGTGTTATCTGGAATTCCAAGCCCGGAGCTGTATGTGAAAGTTGGCGCCAAATCAACCGGACCAATTCCAATTGGTCAGCTCGTTGGAGTGGTTGAGAGAAGGCCGCTAAGACTGGCGCTGAGGTTTGCTCTTTAGCTCTGTTTTTGTAATTCTTTGAATGTGCCGGCATTGCGTAAATAATGTAATTTGAAGAAGAATCCAAATGGAATTTGCATTTGATTCTTGTGGGGAATGCTTGAATTTTTTTTTCTTCTGTTTTTAATCCTGTTGAGTATTTTAATTTGGTTTTGGAAGCATGGCTTTTGGTCATGCCTTTGTTTACTCTGAGAGTGTTATTTTACTCCGTAACCCCTTTTTTTCCGTTAAATATATGTTTAGGGAATGAAGGTTGTTAAATTTCATCCTGATAGGAGTTGGCAACTACACATGGTCAAAATATTTTCACAAAAAAGAGGTATTAAAGGAGAAAAAACATTGCCGGTGTGATATGATGATATTGTTTTGCTGCTAGAAAGCATGTTTTCATTGCGTTATGTGTAATACTTGCCGTGTTGCCCATTACTGAATCATCATGAACTTCTTATTGCTTATCTGCGTCCCTTTTCAGGTTGTGATGGATGCTGTTAATAAGCCTCGGAATATCACATATAAAGGACTAACGGACTTGGTCACTGAGTAAGAACTGAATCGACATGCTTTCACTAGTGTGTGTTTATGATGCTTCAATTGACTTGTAGTGATAACACTTTCTAGAATGTAGAAGTTTGACTCTTCACATGTAGAGGTTGAAAGTTACATGTAAAGGTCGAACCTTTTACAAGCAAGGTTCACTAATCATGAAGGAAAATTCACTTATCATGTGTTCCATCTCATTCTTAAAAAGTATAAGAGCCTAGCATGAATTTTCATGTGATCTGAAAACTATTTGCAGCACAGATTAAAAGGGTGAAGCCACAATTTTAGAAGTTGTGAGAAAGAACTTTGAAGATCACCTTATTCTTGGAGAGGAGGGTGGAATAACTGGAGATGCATCATCTGATTATATGTGGTGCATTGATCCTTTAGGTTAGTATCTTCTAAGGTGCAGTATAGGTGTACTTGTGCATATTGGGTTTTTCAAGACTCCATCAAGTATGATATGGTTTCATGAAATTGGTGTTTCGGAACATGATTTACTGTAAATTTTTCAGCCTTCATAATTCTCGCCTCAATACTTTTGACTTTTACTTTTTCCATAACTAATAGTAGCAAAATTACTTAATTAGTAAATATATATTTATGTATATAGCCAGAAGTTCATATACTCATATACTCATATACTCATACATATAGGAATGTTTAGAGATGTACTTTCTGATGGCTGTTATGAAATTGGAATGATCTATTGGGGTGGTGCTGGGGTAGCGTTTTATATCCAGATACCTTTTATAAGAGTAACCTGACGATTCTTAGTTTTGTCTTATCTAACCTCTGATATCTTCGTAGATGGAACAACAAATTTTGCACATGGTTATCCTAGCTTTGCAGTTTCTGTTGGAGTTTTATTTCGAGGAAAACCTGTTGCTGCTGCCGTGGTACTGATCAAATATAGTAGATTTTATTTGACATGTTGCTTGCATGATTCCATGATATGTTAAGATGTCTATTTGATTTTCCAGTACTCCCCTTTACATGTGGGCCTCATTATTAGAGGCAATGATTTGAGCTCAGGATCTCTTACTCTGTTGCCATCATTATTTTCAAAAGCTCGAACTGTTAGGATGTGGACCAAAAATCATCTTATACCATAACGTCTATGACTGACATAGTGGAAAATTAACATGTTGGTTTTCTGTTTATATTTTCAGGTAGAGTTTGTTGGGGGCCCTATGTGTTGGAATACCCGCATTTTTTCTGCTAGTGCTGGTATGGAAGTTCTGTCTAAATAGTTGCCTTAGCCTTATTTGATTTTCTAAGTGTACTATTGATGTTGAGCTTCGATTGATAATCTGTGTTATCATAGGAAGGGGAACATTTTGTAATGGCCCAAAAATTCACGTGAGCCAAACTGATGAAGTTAGTATTTCTTTTATTAGAAGAAAAAAAATTCTAAAATCTATAACTATGCTGAATCATGTGACTTTCCGTTGATGACTAAGTCTGATCTTATGGGATGCTAGAATATTTGCAGTGGTATCTTGATTAACACTTATTGCTATTCCTTCGTACTAGAATGCAATAAATGAAAGTACAAAACCATAACATACCTTAGGCTGTGATTATCTTTACCCAATTTTCTTCAGAAATTCCAACAACCACCAGAATGTTAGGCATGAAAGTAGCAAGTTAGAAACTAGAAAAGGTATAATAGAGAAAGACGAGCAATCTCATGTGTTTCGTGTACTCTGTAAAGGAGAAACCATTTTGTTTTATTTCTCTCAATTTTAGTTTTTTTTCCCAAAGCAATTTGGTCTGATTTTTTATTTGCATTATAAAACATATTGTTTAGGTTTTTCTTTTCGATTTGTTTTTGTTTTTACTTAGTTACGGGAGCCTAACTAATAGTTGATACTTTCTTACACATGGGTTAGTTCTTTTTAATTTTTCTAGTTGAACTTAATACTTGGAAAGAGTTGTGATAACTCAAAGTATCCATTGGAAATCTAGCACGTAACAAAATAATGTACCAATTGACAGTTCAGTTCCAGTATGAATAGTTTATACGGGAAGAACATACAAATAATAGACTTTTTGTCATTAGACATATCCTTTTAGTTTTTATGGCAAGTATTTGGAAGTGCTGCTTCAGACAATCTCGTGACAAGATGCTTAAACTGATGCATGAAAATTATAGTTCACTTGTCTCTCAGCAGAATCATGGTGACCAGATGTGTGATTTCAATTATTCATAGAATTTGGTATTGCAATTTTGAGCAGATAGTTGAAGAGGCTGGAGGAAAGGTTACGTGCATGGATGGCGGAAAATTTTCTGTATTTGATAGATCTGTCTTGGTATCCAATGGTGTGCTGCATGGCAAGGTTAGTCTTCTGCTTTATCCAGAATCTAATTACAGAATCTCAAGTGTTAAGATCAAACCACGGTTATATATGCATGATCTTAACTTTTCATTGCCTTTCCATTACTACCACTAATCTTGTTCCCTAGTTATATAACCATTTACGAAGAGTCAAGGGCCAATTCAGTTTACTTAACTTGATGTATGTTTCTACTCATGAAGTGGCAAGCTTTCCTTTCCCTTTCTCCAATTTTTGGGTTAGGGTAGGTCAGGGGGAGTGAGTAGTAGAGCAGATGCTTACCTGTAAGTCCGTAACCGAGCTCTGAGTAGTGCTATAGTTTCTTGTAAAAGATGCTGTAGATTGTAATCATTTTAAATGTACTAGTGTTTTTAAATAAAAAATTTTAGATATTAATTCTTGTAAAATGCAGCTTTTAGAGAGGATTGCACCTGCAACAGAGAAGTTGAAGTGCAAAGAAATTGATTTCTCATTGTGGTACAAGCCCGAAGATTACACAACAGACGTTTGATGCACCTCTCAGTTGTTTTTGCCAATCGTGCCGAGAACATATCTTCCACAGGATGGTGGTCTCTCATTGTTGCATTGGTGACGTTCGCTGTAAGTCACATTTCAAGCTTACATGATAGATATTGTCGCAGCATGTCTTCCTTTGCTGATATGAATATTGCTTTAGGGTTTTAATCACAGCATAGCATGTTTTCCTATGTTGCTTTAGGCAAGTGGAATAGGTTTGAATTGATCTAATTCAGAAATAATCATCGATAACGTTGATGGATCGTTCTTTTTCGTCAAGAATTGATCCTATGTGAAATCATTGCAGTCACTCTACTGAAGCAGAAAGAAAAATGTGAATTTTGGGCCATAGTTAAAACTGTATCTCCCCTTCATTATTCTGTTTCCATCATTTCTTAAATATACATTCCTTTAATTTTGCTTCATTAGAAGGAAAAAAAAAAAAAAACTAGAACGTTATTTCTCTGCTCATAAGCAAAGTTGCCGAGTACTCTGTAACTTATTTTTTAGTTTTAGGACGAATTTCGGCACCCTTGATAACAAGCCCTTTCTTCCATTGCCCACCAAGTTGACGGAGCGAAAAAATCATGTTGCCATACTGCTCAGGCGATGCTCTAAATTCGCCGGCTGGGATCTCAACCCATTTTCCTCTCTGCTTTTGCATCAGATCAACATTACGCGTGTGCTTGTCACCAGCAGGGGTTTCGAGAGTGAATTCGACTGGTTCTTCCCATCCATATTCTTTAGCATTCAGCTTGACCACAAATACAACTTCATAAAGAGTTCCGGGTGACAGGTATGCGGTTTCAAACTTCCCGTGCACTTCTAGCCAACATAGATCTAACAGTTCAGCAACATCAATGCGATCACCGCTGCATTTAAACCCTAAGTTAGGATCAATTACTATTTAGCAGTTATCAATAACCAATTGTGATATACGAATTGGAGTTTTTGATACCTGTCTTCTACGGTGTTCCAGCACCAGTAACGACTGTCTCCGCCACAAGTGATCGAGAGATCTCTTGCATACACCGTAAAACAGTTGTTGGAATCCTTATCAACCCAATATTTCTGCAATGACAGTTTGTTCATATTTTCAAGTTGTAATAAGAGTTGATCTTTTGCTATATTTAAGGTAATGATTTCTGCACACCAATTTTCTTCGTTTGCACACCCTGTTTTATTTCTGTCCTTTGATTCTCCTTTGGTTTATACAAATATTCACAGGCATTATAAACAAACAAGTGTGTCCAAATGGAGAAAATGAGCTTGCAAAAATCATTTCTTGATGTCTTGCAGCTTAAGTTTTGATCGTTTGGAGCTACCTTTTAGTAAGAATTAGAACAATTTCACGCAGTAACTGGAAAACAAAGGGGAAAAAGAATTTAAAATTGTCAGAAAGTTGGATGCAGGGATTTCACCTTTTTCATTTCGTCTAAGAAAATTCCTCTTTGGAGCTCCTCAAGGAGTTCTTTGGGGGAGGGCTCGTTGATAGGTGAGTCAGAATCTTTTATAATGGCTTTATAGTTATGTGGGGGTGGGGGTGCGGGCGGGGTTGGTGGGGAAGGGGGTGGGGGTGGGGGAGGCGGTGGGATGGGCGGCGGTGGGGGTGGTGGAAGAGGCGGTGGTGGGGGCGAAGGTGGTGGAGGAAGCCGTGTTGGGGGCGGGGTTGGTGGGGGAAGCCGTGGTGGGGGCGGGGGAGGAGGTGGAGGAGGGGGTGGGGGCGGGGGAGGAGGTGGGGGAGGTGGCGGTGGGGGCGGGGGTGGGGGTGGTGGAGGGGGTGGGGTTGGTGGGGGAGGCAGTGGGGGTGGAGGTGGTGGCGGTGGGGGTGGAGGGGGAGGCGGGGGTGGTGGTGGGGGAGGCGGGGGTGGGGGTGGGGGTGGGGGTGGGGGTGGTGGAGGGGGTGGGGGTGGTGGTGGGGGTGGTGGAGGGGGTGGGGGTGGAGGTGGTAGGGGTGGTGGTGGCGGTGGGGGTGGAGGGGGTGGGGGAGGCGGTGGGGGTGGTGGAGGGGGTGGGGGAGGCGGTGGCGGTGGGGGTGGGGGTGGTGGAGGGGGTGGGGGTGGTGGGGGTGGTGGGGGAGGCGGTGGGGGAGGTGGAGGGGGTGGGGGTGGTGGGGGAGGCGGTGGGGGTAGAGGTGGAGGGGGTGGGGGTGGTGGGGGAGGCGGTGGGGGTGGAGGTGGTAGGGGTGGTGGTGGCGGTGGGGGTGGAGGTGGTGGGGGTGGGGGTGGGGGCGGGAGAGGGGGTGGTGGGGGCGGGGGAGGAGGTGGTGGGGGCGGGGGAGGAGGTGGGGGTGGTGGGGGAGGGGGTGGGGGAGGTGGCGGTGGGGGCGGGAGAGGGGGTGGGGGTGGTGGGGGAGGCGGTGGGGGTGGAGGTGGTGGGGGTCGGGGTGGGGGAGGCGGTGGGGGCGGCGGGGGTGGTGGCGGGGGAGGCGGTGGTGGTGGCGGTGGGGGTGGAGGTGGTGGGGGTCGGGGTGGGGGAGGCGGTGGGGGCGGCGGGGGTGGTGGTGGTGGGGGAGGCGGTGAGGGTGGCGGTGGGGGTGGAGGTGGTGGGGGTCGGGGCGGGGGAGGCGGTGGGGGCGGGGGTGGTGGAGGGGGCGGGGGCGGTGGACGGGGTGGGGGAGGTGGTGGGGGCGGGGGTGGTGGTGGAGGCGGTGGAGGTGGGGGTGGGGGAGGCGGTGGGGGCGGCGGGGGTGGTGGCGGGGGAGGCGGTGGTGGTGGCGGTGGGGGTGGAGGTGGTGGGGGTCGGGGTGGGGGAGGCGGTGGGGGCGGCGGGGGTGGTGGCGGGGGAGGCGGTGGTGGTGGCGGTGAGGGTGGAGGTGGTGGGGGTCGGGGTGGGGGAGGCGGTGGGGGCGGCGGGGGTGGTGGTGGTGGGGGAGGCGGTGAGGGTGGCGGTGGGGGTGGAGGTGGTGGGGGTCGGGGTGGGGGAGGCGGTGGGGGCGGGGGTGGGGGCGGTGGACGGGGTGGGGGAGGTGGTGGGGGCGGGGGTGGTGGTGGAGGCGGTGGAGGTGGGGGTGGGGGAGGCGGTGGGGGCGGCGGGGGTGGTGGCGGGGGAGGCGGTGGTGGTGGCGGTGGGGGTGGAGGTGGTGGGGGTCGGGGTGGGGGAGGCGGTGGGGGCGGCGGGGGTGGTGGTGGTGGGGGAGGCGGTGGGGGTGGCGGTGGGGGTGGAGGTGGTGGGGGTCGGGGTGGGGGAGGCGGTGGGGGCGGGGGTGGTGGAGGGGGCGGGGGCGGTGGACGGGGTGGGGGAGGTGGTGGGGGCGGGGGTGGTGGTGGAGGCGGTGGAGGTGGGGGTGGGGGGCTAGAGAACCAATTCCCCATCTCTTTATGTAGTTATTCAATTATGTTTTAACTTTATATAGATAGGAAGACAGGTCTAAACTAGTCAATTCCACAAGTCACCAGAGAACAAGATTGGCATGAACTTTTTTTCTTGTACTTTGGAATTCCGACCATGTGGGAAAGCATGAATTCCTTTTCTTTTACTTTGGAATTTCACCTATGTGGGGAAGCATGATATCAAGCATGAATTCCTTTTCTTTTAATTTGGAACTTCTACCATGTGGGAAAACACTAGATTGGCCTAAGAATTTTTTGTTAAAGTTTTTGGATTCCCGACTTTTTGTATTTGATATGTATAAAAAGAATTTGTTAAATACATAAAAAGTTTATTTCCACATTAAATATCATTAAAAATTAATATTAAAAAAAAATGTACAAACATTACATAAATATTATCCATCTCACATTTTTAGACACAAATGTACTAAGTGTTTGCAGTCATAAGTCTAAGATTGAGAGTGCATAGCAATAAAACTTGATAATCAAGAGAATAAAGAACAATAAAACTTGATTGAAGAATATAATATATGCAACAACGTCGATGAGTTCTATTGTTTTTTTTTTTTAATTTATTATTATTAAGGAGGGGAGGGTTTAAAACTATTACAATAATTTGGGGACGGGAGAAGTTTCAAACCCGAGAGGCATGAGTGGAAACCCAACACCCTATTCACTATGATATTGGACGCAAGTAGTTCTCTTGTTTCCTTTCTAAAATCAACATCAACCAACGAATTGAGTATTAGAATAATCTAGCTGAATAATAAATTTTTGAACGTTACCTCAAATTACAATGTTCTAGACTGCAAGATTATGTGATAGTTGATTTAAACATTCAATAAAAATGAAAAGATTGGGAAGCACATTCAATAAAAATGAAAATATTGGGAAGTTGAAAGAAAAAAGGATTGCAGAGAGACATAGGTTTTTAACTTTATATGTTGAAGATGGGGACTATTCCGACTGCACCAACAACTCGATTATGACATCTTTTACATGTTTCTCTATTTAAATTTTATATTCATAATGTATAAAAAAATTTGGGCTCCCCAAAATTGGGAGCCCTATAGGGCTGGTTCGGTATGGGATACCAAACCGAAAACCATATCCCGATTCTCAAACAGAAGTTTTTGGGAATCCCAATTTCAAGACCGATCCCAAACCAAAATTTCGGGAATCCTGAAATAGTTTCGGGATTTAGGGACAAATCGGGAATCCCGAAATAGTTTCAAATAATATATGCAGAACAATGGTCTCGAAGTACTTGAGGAAATACCTGACAGAAAACGGTAGAAGTTGGGATGATTCGTTCATGCTAGTAAATTGTAGCAAAATAGTTGCTGAAAAGCCAACTTATCTAATGAATTTGCTCATCAAAATGGTACTAGATTAAATCACTTGTCTACTCTGACATATTAGGCCCATGAATCGACATTGTAATCAAAGAGGCAGTAGAAAAAGGAAAAAACAGATGGAAATCCATTGCATAATTCAAACAATATGAACTACTTAAAAAGGAAAAATTCTGATGCTGAGCTGTTAAAAATAACAAGAATGATCTACGAAATCCAACCTGGTTGACAGCGGGTACAATCTTCGCAAATTTAAGCAATTGTTTGATTTGCGAAACACTGAAATTGCTGACCCCAATAGCTCTCACCAGACCTATCTCAACTAGACCTTCCATAGCTTTCCATGCTTTCGTCAAGCATCACCAAACGCTGAGCTATCAAGCCAATCCCTATAATTCGTGCAGGTCTTATTTCCCCATCCCCTATACTTTTATTCTACAAATTCGTGCACCCACCCTCCCAAAGACATGTAGGTCCTGCACTGCACCCATCCTAATATGAAACCCACAGTCCTCAAACCTTCACACATTTGACAAAATCCTCAGACATCAAGTTAATCAACATGAAATTTAACCCTAAACCCTAAAGAACAAAAACCCAGTGAAAATCAGAAACCCTTACCTGGATTTTGGGACTCGATTTATGTCGGATTCGCATCTTCATGCGTCTGTGTGTGTGGCCGAATGAGCACCGTTGAAGTGAACGGAGCAGCGGCGTTCGAACTGGACGGGCTCGACGGAGGAGCGTTGGAGTGGCGTTCGAACTTGTTTTTCGAGAGAGTGAGAGTGAGCGATTGATGGAGATGGAGAGTATAAGGAATCGAGAATAATACACAAGACCCAACTTAAACTTACAATGGACGGTAGGGATAAGAAGATTTCGGGATTTCCAAATAAGATGAAATATGGAAACCAATTACCAATCCCATACCGAATATTTCGGTATTTTTCGGTACATGATTACCAAAGTTTGGGATAATTTCGGTTTAGTTTGGTATTTTCGGAAATTTTTTCCAGCCCTAGAGCCCCCCACCGTTTTACTCGGCTACCATGAAGACGGGCCCTGTAAATTGAAAAGTACTTTCAAATAAAGCCTTTATTCCACCTACGTCACCCAATTCCCTTTTAGCAAATTTCGTGGGGAAATTTGGAAAAATAGCCCAAATTTGAATCATGTATAGAATTTTAACCAACTATTATAATTATTTATAATTCTAACCAAAACTTGACATGAAAATACTACAATACCCTTTATTAATTAACCTAATTACAATGCCCTTTATTAGCCATCTTCTCTGAGAATTACTTTGAATTTTTTCTCAAAGCACGTACGCTCACCCAGCTTACACAACCACCACAACAATTTGTAAAACATGTAATCCACCCTTTCTGAGCTATAATTGGAATGAAATGGTGATGACCCACAAAATTAACGAGACTTGTCAAAAGAACTGAACCAGAAGAAACCTATCAAATGAAAAAACCAGATAGCTTTTTCCTTTTGAAAACCAGAAGAAACCTATCAAATGAAAAACCCATGTAACTCTGTTTTTTTCGAGATTTTCTTTCTATGTGAAACCTCATAATTAAACCGGCTTTTCTTCTTCGTTATTGATTTGGATGGTGATAGTGGTTTAATTGGGTATAGATGGTGGTGGGGTGGCGTCGGTTGACTTTCGTTGATTGGTGAGTGGGATGACAGTGGTGGTGGTGGGTCTAACTGTGGAGTGATGTACTTGATGGTTGAGGCTCTGACGGTGGTGGTGGTATTTAGTATTCTCGGTGATTATTCACCACAGATGTTGCTGGCTTTAGCAATTTGTAGTCAACAAGGGTGTTTAAGTACTTTTATGTCAAAATATGGTTACAATTGAAAAAAGCATAATAATTGTCTAAAATTCATGGTCCTAATTTTATATCAAATACAGAAACACACTGCAAAATAATAAAACAGGAATTCCAACACCTTAATCTTCATTCAGTTCAAATGGGCTGTCCCTGGTTTCTCCACAAACCTTCCTCTCAGAATTTCTCATTTACCCAGATTAACTTTACCGCCCAATCGACCAAGTTACTCACTTTTTCTGAATTCAAAGCAAAAATTTCCAACATGGGTTTCAAAGATTTGGACTTTCGATTGCCAAACAGACGACAAGTCTCTGCACAAAGGCTGTGTTATCCGGAATTCCAAGCCGGGAGCTGTATGTGAATGTTGGCGCCAAATCAACCCGACCAATTCCAATTGGTCAGCTCGTTGGAGTGGTTGAGAGAAGGCCGCTAAGACTGGCGCTGAGGTTTGCTCTTTAGCTCTGTTTTTGTAATTCTTTGAATGTGCCGGCATTGCGTAAATAATGTAATTTGAAGAAGAATCCAGATGGAATTTGCATTTGATTCTTGTGGGGAATGCTTGAATTTTTTTTTTTCTTCTGTTTTTAATCCTGTTGAGTATGTTAATTTGGTTTTGGAAGCATGGCTTTTGGTCATGCCTTTGTTTACTCTGAGAGTGTTATTTTACTCCGTAACCCC
This sequence comes from Heteromeles arbutifolia, assembly GCA_024362995.1. Lineage (NCBI taxonomy): Eukaryota > Viridiplantae > Streptophyta > Magnoliopsida > Rosales > Rosaceae > Heteromeles > Heteromeles arbutifolia. The sequence continues at coordinate 7,840,608 of JANCRC010000002.1, read as the reverse complement.
TTTTTTTCCGTTAAATATATGTTTAGGGAATGAAAGTTGTTAAATTTCATCCTGATAGGAGTTGGCAACTACACATGGTCAAAATATTTTCACAAAAAAGAGGTATTAAAGGAGAAAAAACATTGCCGGTGTGATACAATGATATTGTTTTGCTGCTAGAAAGCATGTTTTCATTGCGTTATGTGTAATACTTGCCGTTTTGCCCATTACTGAATCATCATGAACTTCTTATTGCTTATCTGCGTCCCTTTTCAGGTTGTGATGGATGCTGTTAATAAGACTCGGAATATCACCTCTAAAGGACTAAGGACTTGGTCACTGAGTAAGAATTGAATCGACATGCTTTCACTAGTGTGTGTTTTTGATGCTTCAATTGACTTGTAGTGATAACACTTTCTAGAATGTAGAAGATTGACTCTTCACTTGTAGAGGTTGAAAGTTACATGTAAAGGTCGAACCTTTTACAAGCAAGATTCACTAATCATGAAGGAAAATTCACTTATCATGTATTCCATTCTCATTCTTAAAAAGTGTAACAGGCTAGCATGAATTTTCATGTGATATGAAAACTATTTGCAGCACAGATAAAAAGAGTGAAGCCACAATTTTAGAAGTTGTGAGAAAGAACTTCGAATATCACCTTATTCTTGGAGAGGAGGGTGGAATAACTGGAGATATATTATCTGACTATATGCGGTGCATTGATCCTTTAGGTTAGTATCTTCTAAGGTGCAGTATAGGTGTGCTTGTGCATATTGGGTTTTTCAAGACTCCATCCAGCATGATATGGTTTCATGATATTAGTGTTTCGGAACATGATTTTCTGTAATTTTTTCAGCCTTCATAATTCTTACCTCAATATTTTTGACTTTTACTTTTTCATAACCAATAGTAGCAATAATTAGTAAATATTATGTTTATGTATATAGCCGGAAGTTCATATATATATGAATGTTTAGAGACGAACTTTCTGATGGCTGATATGAAATTGGAAAGAGCTATTAGGGTTGTAGCTGGGGTGGCGTTTTATATCCAGATACCTTTGATAAGAGTGACCTGACAATTCTTTTATTTGTCTTATCTAACCTCTGATATCTTCGTATATGGAACAACAAATTTTGCACATGGTTATCCTAGCTTTGCGGTTTCTGTTGAAGTTTTATTTCGAGGAAAACCTGTTGCTGCTGATCACATGTAGTAGATTTCATTTGACATGTTGCTTGCATGATTCCATGATATGTTAAGATGTCTATTTGATTTTCCAGTACTCCCCTTCACATGTCGGCCTCATTATTAGCGTCAAAAGTGTCTTCAACTTATATAGCAAGGTTACGATGCAATGATTTGAGCTCAAGATCTCTTACTCTGTTACCGTGATAAGTATTATTGATTTACCATTATTTTCAAAAGCTCGAAACTGTTAGGATGTGGACCAAAAATCATCTTATACTGTACATCCATGAATGATATAGTGGGAAAATAACATGTTGGCTTTCCATTTGTATTTTCAGGTCGAGTTCGTTGGGGGCCCTATGTGTTGGAATACCCGCATTTTTTCTGCTAGTGCTGCTGGTATGGAAGTTCGGTCTAAAAAAATTGCCTCTGCCTTATTTGATTTTCTTAGTGTACTGTTGACATTGAGCTTCAATTGATAATCTTTTTTATATTAGGAGGGGGAGCATGCATTTTGTAATGGCCAAAAAATTCATGTGAGCCAAACTGATGATGTTAGTATTTCTTATACTAGAAGAAAAAAAAATGGAAATCTATAACTATGCCGAATCATGTTATTTTAAAATGGAAATCTATAACTATGCCGAATCATGTTATTTTCGGTCGATGACTAAGTCTGATCTTATGGGATGCTAGAATATTTGCAGTGGTATCTTGATTAACACTTATTGCTTTTCCTTCATATTAGAATGCTATAAATAAAAGTACAAAACCTAACATACCTTTGGCTGTGATAACTTTATTCTTTACCCATTTTTTTTTCAGAAATTCCAACCACCACCAGAATGTTAGGCATAAAGGTAGCAAGTTAGAAACTAGAAAAGGTATAAGAGAGAAATATGGGCAATCTCATGTGTTATGCGTACTCTGTAAAGGCGAAACCATTTCATATTTTATTGTGCCCATACTCTTCCATATTTCAGGTGGGACGATCTTGTCTTGTTACTGGATTTGGTTATGAGCATGATGACGTATGGGTCACCAACATAGAGTTATTTAAAGAGTTCACCGACATCAGCAGGGTAATAACCTTTCTTTTTAGTGCTAAGCAATTTTTATTTGAGCTTTAGCTTTAGGATTAATTAAGTTCCTATTTCCCTCTCTCTCTTCATATTTATGACTTCAACTCCTTTTCCCCCTTGGTCTTATCCCTACATTGTAATGTTTAGGGTGTGAGAAGGCTTTGTGCAGCTGCAGTAGACATGTGCCATGTAGCTCTTGGGATTGTAGAAGCCTACTGGGAATATCGACTAAAGCCATGGGATATGGCAGCTGGTGTTTTGGTAATGTTTTATTTTCTCACAAATGCATATGTTAGGCGTTTGTGGAATAATAATATTTGGAAGTCTATTGTTATAACACTCAATTGAATACCTTTATGTTTTGGTTTTGTTGAAACATAGTACTCGGCAGAGATTTTGGTTTTATGTCTCTCAATTTGGTCTTATTTTTTATTTGGATAATATAATATTTTGTTCAGGTTTTTCTTTTCTTTTCGATTTTGTTTTTGTGTTTGCTTAGTTACGGGAGCCTAAATAATAATTGATACTTTCTTATACATGGGTTAGTTCTTTTTATTTTTCTAGTTGAATACTTGGAAAGAGTTGTGATAACTCAAAGTATACATCAGAAATCAAGCACATAACAAAATAGTATATCCATTGACAGTTCGGTTCCAGTATGAATAGTTTACACGGGAAGAATATACATAGACTTTCTGTCATAAGACATATCCTTTACGTTTTTATGGCAAGTATTTGGAAGAGTTGCTTCGGGCAATCTCTTATGACAAGGTGCTTAAACTGATGCATGAAAATTATAGTTCACTTTTCTCTCAGCAAAATCTTGGTGACCAGATGTGTGATTTCAATTATTCATAGAATTTGGGATTGCAATTTTGAACAGATAGTTGAAGAGGCTGGAGGAAAGGTTACATGCATGGATGGCGGAAAATTTTCTGTATTTGATAGATCTGTCTTGTTATCCAATGGTGTGTTGCACGGCAAGGTTAGTATTCTGCTTTATCCAGAATCCAATTACAAAACCTTATGTGTTAAGATCGAACCACGGTTCTATAACGCATGATCTTAGCTTTTCATTGCCTTTCCGTTACTACCACTAATCTTGTTCACTATTTATATAACCATTTACGAAGAGTCAAAAGCCATTTCAGTTCCCCTAACTTGATGTATGTTTCTACTCATGAAGTGGCAAGATTTCCTTTCCCTTTCCATTTTTTCCCTCCAATTTTTGTGTTAGGATAGGTTGGGGCGAGTGAGTAGAGCAGATGGTTACTGAAAATCTGTAACAGAGCTCTAAGTAGTGCTATGGTTTCCTGTAAAAGACGCCGTAGATTGTAATCATATTAAATGCACTAGTGGTTTTAAATAAATAATTCTAGAATTTGATTTTTTTTAATTTTAGAGAGGATTGCACCTGCAACAGAGAAATTGAAGAGCAAAGGAATCGATTTCTCATTGCGGTACAAGCCCGAAGGTTTACACAACAGACATTTGATGCACCTGACAGTTCCTTTTTCTTTGTTTTTGCCAATCGTGCTGAGAACATATCTTCCACCGGAAGGTGGTCTCTCATTGTTTCATTGGTGATGTTCGCTGTAAAGTACATTTCAAGCGCACATGATATAGATATATATATATATATATATATATATATATATATATATATATATATATATAAAATATCTCAACATGTCTTCCTTTACTGATATGAATATTGCTTTAGGGGTTTTAATTACAGCATAGCATGTTTTCCTATGTTGCTTTAGGCAAGTGGAATAGGTTTGAATTGTTCTAATTCAGAAATAATCGTCGATAATGATCATGGATCGGTCTTTCTCGTCAAGAATTGATCATGTGTGAAATCACTGTACTCACTTTACTGAAGCAGAAAGAAAAATGTGGAATTTGGGCAGTTGTTAAAAGTGGATCATCGTTTCATTATTCAGTTCGGATCATTTCTTACATAAGCACTTCTCTCATTTCTGCTATATTAAAAAAAAAAAAAAAATATTCGGAACGTTATTTCTCTGCTCGTAAGCGAAGTTGCTGAGTACTGTGCAACTTAGTTTTTAGGACGAATGATGACACCCTAGACAACAAGCCCTTTTTTCCCCCTTATAAAATAATATAAAATCTCCTTAATACATATTATGTAGTTTACAATAGTGAAATCTATGAACGGGGTTTCACATTTCACGTTCTTCTCCCTTATAAAAATTTCATCCTCAATATTTTCAGTACCGTTCGTTTCAACTATTCATAATCATCCATGTCCATGATTTAAATGGAATACGGTTTTGCTCCAATACAAAGTAATAACGATACTTGTGAATTTCATAGCACATCTTCCAAAACTCTAAAAAGAGGTTAACTGAACAACTTAATCAAAGCATGATCAACATTCATACACCGCACTTCCGGTTTCAAATAAATTATCACAAAACGTGAGCTCAACACAGCAGATCAACCAATCAAAAGCAATGGTGTATAAGCAACATAAGAATTCAAAACATCAAAGTTAACCACTCACGTAACGTCTTGTCTTATTTTAGTTACCCATGACACTACCAAAGGTTTTCCTCGCTCTAAAGTAAAGGCTCGAGAACCTAATGACTAAGCTCTGATACCACTAAAGTTATCATGCCCCGATTCCGACATACGTCCAAGATCGACACTTGACGTCACCACATCCCTGTTTATCTACCATCTCGCCTCCGAGATAAGACCATTAAAACATAATCAATGATCAACTATGCAGTAACTTTCTTGTATATATACATCCTCTCAAGAACATAATCAATGATCATATATACATCCTCTCAAAGACAGGATCATCACCGCTCAATTTTGTCTTCACAAGCACTCTACTCCCTAGATTCTGAACCTTGACCTCAGGACAATAATCCCATAATTTACCATACTGCTCCCCAATGCTTCCTTGTATTTTTGCAGTAGCAAATGACTTAGCCTTGTAAACTTGATCCTAACACTGGCGCTGAGGTTTGCTCTTTAGCTCTGTTTTTGTAATTCTTTGGATGTGTCAGCATTGCGTAAATAATGTAATTTGAAGAAGAATCCAGATGGAACTTGCATTTGATTCTTGTGGGGAATGCTTGAATTTTGGGCAGCAGTTAAAACTGTATCTTCCCTTCATTGTTCTGGTCCCCTCATTTCCTACATATGCATTCCTCTAATTTTGCATCATTAAAAAAAAAAAAAAAAAACTAGAACGTTATTTCTCTGCTCATAAGCAAAGTTGCCGAGTACTCTGCAACTTATTTTTTAGTTTTAGGTCGAATTTCGGCACCCTTGATAACAAGCCCTTTCTTCCACTGCCCACCAAGTTGACGGAGCGAAAAAATCATGTTGCCATACTGCTCAGGCGATGCTCTAAATTCGCCGGCTGGGATCTCAACCCATTTGCCTCTTTGCTTTTGCATCAGATCAACATTACGGGTGTGCTTGTCACCGGCAGGGGTTTCGAGAGTGAATTCGACTGGTTCTTCCCATCCATATTCTTTAGCATTCAGCTTGACCACAAATACAACTTCATAAAGAGTTCGGGGTGACAGGTATGCGGTATCAAGCTTTCCGTACACTTCTAGCCTACATACATCTAACAGTTCAGCAACATTGATGGGGTCACCACTGGATTTAAACCCTAAGTTATGACCGATTACTATATAGCAGTAACCAATAACCAATTGTGATATTCGGATCGAAGTTTTTGATACCCGTCTTCTACGGTGTTCCAGCGCCAGTAACGACTGTCTCCGCCCCAAGTGATTGAGAGATCTCTTGCATACACCGTAAAACAGTTGTTGGAATTCTTATCAACCCAATACTTCTGCAATAACAGTTTGTTCATATTTTCAAGTTGTATTAAGAGTTGGTCTTTGGATATATTTAAGGCAATGATTTCCGCACGCCCATTTTCTTCTTTTGCACACCCTGTTTTATTTCTGCCCTTTGATTCTCCTTCGGTTTAGACAAATGTTCAAATGCATTATAAACAAACAAGTGTGTCCAGTGGGAAAAAAGGAGCGTGCAAAAATCATTTCTCGATGAATTGCAGCTTAAGTTTTGATCATGTGGAGCTAAACTTTAGTAAGAATTAGAACAATTTCACGCAGTAACTGGAAAACAAAGAGGAAAAAGAATTTAAAATTGTAAAAAAGTTGGATGCAGGGATTTCACCTTTTTCATTTCGTTTAAGAAAATTCCTTTTTGGAGCTCTTCAAGGAGTTCTCTAGGGGAGGGCTCATTGATAGGCTTCATAGTTATGTGGGAGCTGCTTCACTTGCTGTGCTCCTGCAGCCGCGGGGTTAGAGGGAGTCGGCTTTGCTAATGGTGCGGCCGCGGGGTTAGGGGGAGTCAGTTTTGCTTCTGGTGCAGCCGTGGGGTTAGGGGGAGTTGGCTTTGCTTCTAGTGCGGCCACAGGATTAAGGGGAGTCGGCTTTGCTTCTGGTGCGGGCGCGGAGTTAGGGGGAGTCGGCTTTGCTTCTAGTGTGGCGGGATTAGGGGGAGTTAGCTTTGCTTCCGGTGGGGCCTCGAGGTTAGGGGGAGTCGGATTTGCTTTTGGTGGGGCCGCATGACCAGAGGGAGTCCGCAGGGAACACAAAACATCAAGGGGATGACGTCCACACAAAATTTCAGGGTGATCAGGTACATAATGAACAGGCTTTTCGTCACTACTCGAGAACCAATTCCCCATCTCTTTATGCAGTTCTTCAATCATGTTTTTACTTTATATAGATAGGAAGGCAGGGCTAAACTAGTCATTTCCACAAGTTACCAACGTGCGGATCAAGACAAGAAAGATGCCTTGCGTTATCCTTCTTTATTATTCGACCTCCCATAAGAGCAAGTCCACTGGAGGACTTATTGCCCAGCACCCAGCCGAAAAAAGGGCCCAGCACCCAGTGAATCCCCTCCAGCCGATCCAATTGACTAGCACCCAGCCCAAGCTGGTCTCTAGCCCAGTCCAAAATTGACTGAGGCGTGGCCCGGTCCATCTGACGCCATGCTGACGCCAGCGTGGCGTCAGACGGCAATTTAAATTTTTTTTGTGCCAGGCGCGTGCAGTTGACGCGCGCGTGGGCGCGAGTGGCCGACAGGCGGGGCCCGCGGCGCAGGCGCACTCAGTTCTCACCGGGGAGGCGATGTGGTGCGCTATGTACCGTTGGATTTCCAACGACTAGTTTTTCTAGACCGTTGGATTTCCAACGGTAAAAAAAAATTAAATTTAAATTTTGATCTGGACCGTCCGATCACAGATCAACGGTCCACGTTTGTCCCCTAAAAAAAAAAAAAAGGGCCCAACGGTCAGAATTATGACCGTTGGCCACGTGGCACTTTATGGGCTATTGGATTTGAATATTTTTCAAATCCAACGATCCAGATTAATTAACTAAATTAAAAATTATTAAAAAATACAGAAAATTGTGTAAAAATTACAGAAAAAATTTAAATTTTTTTTTTTCTATAAATACCTAACCCTCATCTTCCACCTTACACCACATTTCAATATTTTCTACACTTCCTATATTATCTACATTTCAATATTTCTACACTTTAAGAGAAAAAAATGTCTTCGTGGAAGCTCATTGAAGATGTTACGTTGTGTGAATGTTGGGTTCACACTACTCATGACCCGATTACGGGTAATGAGATGGATAAGCGAGAAATGTGGAGTAAAATTACGCAAGCGTTTTGTGATGTACATGGAAAAGACGCCAAATCTAGTCAAGGTCTTCAAGGTCGTTGGAAAAAACTCAACGCATCCTTTACTTGTTGGAAAAACGCCATCTCTCATGCTTCCGGTAACCTGCGTAGTGGGACAAGTTTAGCGGATCAGGTGACAATATTTTTATTTATTTATATGCATTCCACCCACATCAATATTTTAATTTATTTAATTTCGTATGTAATTTTTATGTTATTTCTTATGTTATTTCGTATGTAATTTTTATTTATTTATTTTTATTTCTTATGTTATTTTTATTTATTTTTATGTTATTGCTTATGTTATTTCGTATGTAATTTTTATGTTATTTCTTATGTAATTTTTTAACACTATCTTATCCCACATTTTTATAGACACTACAAGCTCAAGCATTCTACAATTCAAAGAACAGGAACAAATCATTCAACAGATGGGAATGTTGGGAAATTGTCAAAGATTGCCCTAAATACAAAATTGTGGCAACCGGTCCAGAAGTTGTTATGCACGACATGGGTCTACATAGTTCGCCAGAACTAGACACGGCCGAACAAGAAGCCGACACATTTGAAGACACGGAAGGGACGCCTGAACAAGTGCCCGAGACCCAACCGACTCGTCAGTCCCTCAGGCCTCAAGGTAAAAAGGCATCAAAGAAAAAAGGTAGTTCTTCCAAAAATGACTACACTAAATATATGGAGGAACTTGCCCGCCAAGGTGAACTGACCATAGAGCGGGAAAAGGCTAGAGATGAGGAAAAAATTGCTGCAATGGCAGCAATAATAGCAGCTACTGAGGCCCGTGATGCGGCGGCTGAGAGACAAAGAGAAATAGTTAATCGAGAGAACGAGCTGGTTAGAGAAGCACTTCATCGAGAAAATGAAATGCTTAGAGAAGAAAGGATGGCTCAAGCAGATCGTGACACTATGAACAAGTCTCTAGTAGGACTGTCTCCGAATTCAAAATATTTTTGGAGCTCGGAAAAAAGAGATGTCATGCGAAGGAGGCGTGCAAGAGATGCGGAAATAAGTGAAGGGGGTTCTAGCTACACAAATCATAGCAACCAAGATCCTAGCACCACATATCCTAGCTCCAGAGACTTTGTATAATTTCGTATTTATTTGTAGTACTTTATTTAATTTCTTATGTAATTTTTATGTAATTTCTTATTTTTTTTAGAATTTTATTTAATTTCTTATGTAATTTCTTATGTTATTTCTTATTTTCCTTTGAACTTTATTTAATTTCTTATGTAATTTCTTATGTTATTTCTTATTTATTTTTAGAACTTTATTTATTTTTATTTTATTTATTATGCAATTTTAATGTAATTATTTATTTATTTTTGTACTTTATTTAAACACATGAAATAAGATTACATAAACTCACCAAATAAACTTAAAAAACAAAACACACTACATAGAATTACATAAACTTAAAAAAAAAAAAACACTTTATTCTTCAACCACAAGCCTCATTTTAATTATCTTCACCTTCTCGCAATCCCCACTGGTGCTCAATCAAATCATTCTGGCGGGTTACGTGCCAGTATAGCTCTTGCAAGTTCGTGTACCGTTGAACGATCAATTCATTGTAACGTCCATCCCGTTCCAAGGGCTCGTGTTGCACGGGATCTTCGGTATTGTCATGAGCACAGTAGATACGTGTTCGTGAGTTGTTCATCGGATCCGGCTCGTATTCATCGACGGCATCATAATCATACTCATCTTCAACAATCATGTTGTGGAGAATAATACACGTCATCATGATGGATCGAAGAGCCTCGACATCAAACATTCTAGCTGCAGCCCTGACAATCGCCCAACGAGCTTGCAGGATACCAAAACAGCGCTCGACATCCTTCCTACACCCTTCTTGACATTTTGCGAAGTGTTTTTCTTTTTCAGTCTGTGGATGTGGCACTGTTTTGACAAACGTTGACCACCTTGGGTAAATGCCATCGGCAAGGTAGTATGATCCCTCGTATTGGGTACCATTAACCCAATATGTGCATTTCGGGGATTTTCCTTGCAGCAATTCGTCGAACATTGGGGATTGGGCAAGGACATTTAGGTCATTCTGAGCTCCTGGAACACCAAGAAAAGCATGCCAAATCCATGTATCAAACGAAGCCACCGCTTCCAAAATGATGCTTTTGGCTCCTTTTCTGTCGCCATAAGCTCCTTGCCATGCACTTGGACAGTTTTTCCAAGTCCAATGCATGCAGTCGATGCTTCCAATCATTCCAGGGAAGCCTCGCATCTCACCCTTCCTAAGAAGCCTTCGCATGTCCCTTGGCGTGGGTGTCCGGAGGTACTCATTGGTGTAGAGGGCTTCAATTGCAGAGCAAAAACGCATCAGGGACTCCAGAACAGTTGATCTTCCCATCCTCGTGATCTCATCCACTTGATCTGCAGATGCTCCATATGCAAGCATTCGCAAGGCAGCCGTAATTTTTTGCTCGGGAAGAAGACCTAGAACATGAAAAGCATCCTCTTTTTGCACAAAGTATGGATCATGGTTGCAAATAGCACTCAAGATTTTTTCGAACAAACTTCGTTGCATTCTAAATCGACGTCTAAAAACATGATCAGGGAATACGCTGTTGTGAATAAAATAATCTTCCAAGAGATCTTTACCTCGTCTTTCCCTTTTTCTATCGAGGTTTGCAGCACGTCTGGGTTTGGATATCTGACCCACGGCTTCCATGACACGGCGAGAATGTGAGGCTCTCTGCCTTCTATGGTGATCATCCTCATCCTCCTCTATGAAGAAAGCCTCATCTCCACCTTCACCTTCATCGAGATTGGCCAATTCTGCCTGTTGTGCCAACAACCTTTTCTGTTGCTCCTGCAACTGTTTATACACTCTCCTTGAAGAAGACATTGTAATAAGATTTCAAGATTTGAAAACGATGAACAAGGATTCTGAGCTAAAAAGAAGGATTGAGCTTGGTGTGAGGATGGATGTAGGGATGTAGGGTTTATATGGACAAAAACAGAAAGGATGAGGTTCTGGACAATGCCACGTGGCACTACGTGATTGGTTGAAAATCTTATCGAAATCTTGGCTAAATTATTGTAAACCGAAAGTGACACGTGGCGCGTCAGGATTTGTTGAAAATCTTATCGAAAATCTATCCACAAAGTAGTACGTTCAGATAATGACACGTGGCATGACGTTATTAGTTGAAAATCTTATCGAAATCTTGGCTAAATTATTGTAAACCGGAAGTGACACGTGGCGCGTCGGGATTGGTTTAAAATCTTAGCAGAAATCTATTCACAAAATAGTACACTCGGATAAGGACACGTGGCGTGACGAGATTGGTTAAAAATCCTATCCGAAATTAAAACTATTTTAATTTTTTATTCGTTTACAAAAAATTTAAAAATATTTTAAATGGGCTAGGTGTCAGCGCATTTTCTAGGGGTGGAGATTGTTTGTGCCAGCGCATTTTTTGACTGGGTGCCAGCACATTTTTTTTAGGGGTGGAGATGCCTTGGCCTGTTACTGTTCACTGGGGTCTATTACTGTTCACTTGAGTGGATAAATGCGCTGGGTGCTGGCGCAAAGTCCTTAGGGGTGGACTTGCTCTAATGTTGATATCAAGCATGAATTCCTTTTATTTTACTTTGGAATTTCGACCATGTGGGAAAACACTAGATTGACCTAAGAATTTGGAGCCCTAGGCGAGCTTTCAAAGTGAAACTCTAAAGTTTTTTGATTCCCGACTTTTTGTATTTGATATGTATAAAAAGAATTTGTTAAATACATAAAAAGTTTATTTTTACATCAAATATCATTAAAAATAAATATTAAAAGAAGAAAGATATACAAACATTACTTAAATATTATACATCTTACATTTTTAGACACAAATGTATTAAGTGTTTGCAGTCATAAGTCTAAGATTGAGAATGCATAGCAAATAAACTTGATGATTAAGAGAATAAAGAACAATAAAACTTGATGGAAGAATATAATAAATTCAACAATGCCAATTAGTTATCTTGTTTTTTTTTTTTTAAATTTTTTATTATTAAGGGGAGTAGGAGAGTTTGAAACTATTACAATAATTTAGGAAATGGGAGAGCTCGAACCTGATTCGAAACTCAACACCTTATTCACTAGGATATAGGATCATATGCAATTAGTTCTCTTGTGTTCCTTCTAAAATCAACATCAACAAACGAATTGAGTATTAGAATCATCTAGTTGAATAATAAATTATTGAACGTTACCTCAAATTACAATCTTCAAGACTTCAAAACCATGTGATAGTTGATTTCAATATTCAATAGAAATGGAAAGAAATCTTCAAGACTTCAATACCATGTGATAGTTGATTTATACATTCAATATAAATGGAAACATTGAGAAGCTCAAAGAAAAAAGGATGGCAAAAGAACTTGGGTTTTTTAACTTTATAGGTTGAAGAGCGGGACCATTTCCATTGCACCAACAACTCAATTATGACATCTTTTACAATTTTTATATTTAAATGTTATACATGATGTATAAAAAAATTTGAGCCCCCCCATAATTGGGAGCCCTAAGCGATCGCTTTATTCAGCTACCCTTAGGGCGGGCCTGTAAATTGAAAAGCACTTTCAGATAAAGCATTTATTCCATGTGCAAAAACTTTTGTTTGTTTATCGTATATATTCCATCATGCAGAAAAATAGCCTTCATTCTCAATAAGGCATCACATCTCATATATTATTCTCATTTATAAAGTAATATTTGAATTTGAAGTGATTATTGTGGTATTCATTTGTATCTACAAAATGATTAAATCTTAAGCCACTTTCTTGTAATCTGTACATACTCAAATGGAAATGGATAATGCAGATACAAAACCCAGAGGATGTAGCCAATTATGGTTGATTGTGAAACCCAGTGACTGAGCAACAAAGTAGCAGCAAAGCAAAACATCTTCATTCTACACCGTGAAAATTAAGCCAGCAAATTCATTTGTGAATCCTTTCTCTCCCATGAGAACCTGTGAAATAAAAAACCCAGAAAATGGATTGAAACTTACCCAATAATATCACTATCAAAATCACCACCATTTCCTTCTTTAAAGAAAGTTTCCAGAAAATAGAAATTCGTCATACCTGTTTAGCAGACCAAAACACCATTTTCTGTAGCTCCACTTGAAAGTCCATCTTCATAGTTGTTCATTAACTCGTGAACTACAACATATCCAAATTTGAGATCCATCGGAGCAGTACAACTCCTGAAACCCAGGTATGATCAGTGACTGCTCATCACTCCTCTGTCAACCATTCAGGCCTGTTGTGAGCTTCGAAACTCCTTCCTCTCTTGCTCAGATGAACATACTTTCTTCATTCAAGTTGTTCCTTATCTTCTTTTCCATAACATATCAAAAGCCCAGAACGAACCAACGGTTCATTCTTCCCAGATGTTCGAAATACCAGGACAGCCTTGACATCCGCAGAAAATCCGACTGTCATGTTTGGAGCTTCAAAACTCCAACTTCCTTTGCTCAAATAGAAATACTTCCTTCTTGAAAGTTGTTCACCTGCCCAGTACCTATAAACATATCCAAATTTCAGAAAGATCCAACGGTGAGATCGTTCCAGATGTTTGAAAGACCAGCCCAGCCTCCATTTCCGCAGAAAACTGGACAGCCATGTTATGGGTGCCAAAACCCCATGTTCCGTGGCTAAGATGGAAACGGTTCCTTCATGAAAGTTGTTCGTCTGATCGAGAATTACAAGATATCCAAATATCAGCTCCATTGGAGAAGAGAAGGGGTTGAAGAAAATAGATGGAAGAAGAGAAACGGAAGAGAGAGAGAGAGAGAGAGAGAGAGAGAGAGAGTGTTGTGTTGTTTAAGAGATGTGAAAAGAAAAGATGAGCGTTGTGTAGATTGGCAGCTGTAAAGAAGATGGAAGGAAGAGAGTTATTATTGTGTTGGCTAGTTGGAAAGAAAAAGGAAAAGTAAGAAGTAGAGAAGGGAAAACGGATGAGAAGGAAAGAAAGAAAGAAAAGATGTGAAGAGGAAGGACTGGGAAACAAATAAAAGAAAATGAGAATAGTTTTGTTTTCATGCGAAATAACAGAATTTTAACAGATTAAGGATGATTAAACACCCAAATAAAATATAATGATTGTTTTAACGTGAATGATGTTGAATTAAACTACTTCTCACGAGTGTTATATATTTGAGTAATCTTATCCATTACAATGATTTTACTATGTGGAATTATGGAGCCAAGCTTATGCTAACATTGTGTGCATAAATTGAAAGTATATATGATTGTGTACACATGTACATATATTTGGAAAGTTTGGGAAGTAAGCATGGGCCCAAGGCCCTGCAGATAGTGTACAATACATATTAGGCTTGGAGTGATCAACCTTTAAGTGTATATTTGGGAAGTTCCGGGAAGTTACTACACTATACTTATTAGGTTTTGAGAAGTCGAAACCTTCAAGTATACATGTTAGAGTATTATGGACTCTTAACATGTTGTTGCTTAACATGTTTGGTATATATGTACCTGTATTGTGTAACATGATTTGTGAGAAAATGCATGTTCAGTATACATGTATATGTATTGTGTTACAGGAATGATGAGGAAATACATGTTTAGTATATATGTACCTGTATTGTGTTATAGGATTTGTGAGAAAATACATGTTCAGGATACATGTACCTATATTGTGTTACAGGAATGATGAGGAAATACATGTTCGGCATACATGTACCTGTATTGTGTTACAGGATTTGTGAGAAGATACATGTTCAATATATACATGTACCTGTATTGTGAAATCCCGTTCCCTGAATTTCATTAATTAATTATGAAACAAAGAACGGAACACGCGAGAACCGAAACGTTAAAAACAACACGTACCCATTTCAAAGAACAAAAATCCCCGAAAATCAGTAAAAATCAGCACTTCATGCAAAACCTCAAAATCAGAAAATTAGAAAAAGAACCCAAAATCAGTGGCATGGTCCTCGTTTCTCCATTAATCAATAGCTAATGACCGAAAGAAAAAGAACCCAAAACAGACTGCTTAAATTATGGAAAGTGCTTATAAAGTTCATGAATAACTTTCAGAGCCTGCATAGAAATGACATAGCCCGGATGACAACAGACAATAAACTATGCACAGATGCCACTCAATACTACGGTATGGTAGTATTCCTCTTCACTTGGAAGTGAGAGGTCTTAGGTTCGAATCTCATGGATGGCGAATTCGATACCAAATTAGGTTGCCCATTGTGTAGCTTAGCCGAACTCCTCCTTCCTTAGTGTAAAAATATTGTTGTACTCAAAAAAAAAAAAAACTTATGCACATATATGTCTACATATATATAGATGACCCACATAGATTAACACCGTGCGAAGGTGTGCACGCGCGCACACATAAAATATACATGCATACTTAATTTTTAGACAATAATACCTCACAGCATAAGTTGCAAGCTGGGACTATTTGGTTGACTCAAAAGAAATTGATGGGTTACAAAAAGCACAAAAAAATTCAAAGACGGATGTTTTTATGTCGTTCATCTCTTACGTCAACAAAACACACGCAACTGTGTTTTAATGCTCCTCCAATACTCAATGAGAAGGCACCAGGCAAGAAGAATGTCAAGGCCGGAAAGAAGCTTCCAAAGAGAACAATCTATAAAGCTGACCACAAAAATTAGACAAAACCCAAAAACTAAATAGTAAAAGAACCCTTAAAATGAAGGGGAAAAAAAAACTAAATTTGCAGAAATGCTATAGCTTGTACCTTATCATATCCAAGTTGTCGTAAATTTGAGAGTGAATCGAAGAGATTTCTAACGGCTTGGTGGTTTTTGAGCAACATAGTGTTGTCGTTGGTGATTTCTGAGAGAGAATGTGAGGAGAGAAAATGGAGATGGAAGCAGAGTCGAGGCTATGTTTAACCAGAATCACTGGGTTCCACGATCATCAGCATGACCGCACACGCATAACCCCCTACCTATCTAAACACCATTTCAGAAATGTCGATCCTCTTCGAATAAATCGATTGACTCCAGAAATAGAGAAATGACGAGTAAGACGACGGAGGCGAGAAAAGGGAGACGGAGGCGAAAGAAGGGAGACGGTGGCAAGGAGACGGAGATGACAGAGACGAGACCGTCTGTGTCGTTCTCGCGGGGTCTGCGAGACGGAGGAGGCAAGGATAGTTTGAGAAGGAAATGGAAAAGGCCGACTTTACCATCCTTCTGTTGAACAATAAAAATACATAACATACGAAAAAAATAAAGTCCATACAAGTTGGGTCAAACTACAAGGCAAAACAAAAATGTAATACAGCCCAAAAGATGAGGATGAGCTTTACATACAAATCAACATCCATAAATAAATAAATAAATAAAATATGCATTTCTTCCTACAAATGGGGGAAGAAACGTGCAAGATCAGCGGCTCCCCCATTTTCTGCAACAAAAAGAAAAGTGGAGTCAGTTTAAGAGAAAGTGGCGAAAAGAAAGGCCTCTATCCTCCCCCACGTAAGAACTCTGGAACCCTCCTAAGATGCCTATAAGTACGCATCAATCACAGCAAGGAAACACAAAAAAAAAGACAGAGGAGACGCTGCAGAAATTAAGATAGAAATTGAGAGAGGAAAGAAGCAAACTGCCGGAGGAGAAGGCGAAGTAATTCCATTACCGGTGATTCCAAACCAAGCCTTTCAAAGAAGGAGAGCAAACTACAAGCAACAAAGCATTTAAAGGTACAAATCCATCCTTCTAAATTTTTTGATTGGTTTCTCTCGGTTTCGCAGGAAGTAAAGAAGCAATTTGCTTCTCCAGCCATCGTCTCCGGTGGTTTTCCAGATGGAATCCGTGCACTACGTGGCTTGAAGGAGATGGGTTTGGTGATGCCGTGTTGCATAAAACCAGAAGAACCCGAAGGAAGTCGCAGGACGTGACTTGAAGGAGATGGGTTTGGTGATGCCGTGTTGCATAAAACCAGAAGAACCTGAAGGAAGTCGCAGGACGTGGCTTGAAGGAGATGGGTTTGGTGATGCCGTGTTGCATAAAACCAGAAGAACCCGAAGGAAGTCGCAGGACGTGGCTTGAAGGAGATGGGTTTGGTGATGCCATGTTGCATAAAACCGGAAGAACCCGAAGGAAGTCACAGGACGTGGTTTGAAGGAGATGGGTTTGGTGATGCCGTGTTGCATAAAACTAGAAGAACCCGAAGGAAGTCGCGTCAATGAAGGAATAGATCAACACCCGTCACCGCCACATTGTCGACACCTTCAACTTCTCTGCAATCCTTCGCCAAAGATCATAGTACCAGCAACGGTACCATCAAAGAAAAGCATTCCCGCCGCCGCCACGTTGTCGACACCTTCAACTTCTCTGCAAACCTTCGCCAAGCCTAGTACCAGTAGCAGCATCAACAAAGAAAAACACTACCGTCGCTGCGCTTTCGCCGTCATCAACACCCTGCAACTTGTAATGCCCAATGGAGATTTCACCAAAACGCAATAGCAAAGCGGTTTCCCACAGCCTCCTGCAACCTCTTGGGTGTCTAAAGAGATTTTCGACATCTCTCTTTCTCTTCTCACAGATGCAACGGAGAAGAAACCATCACTCTGCATGCTTGAACAAGTGGAAAATAAGAACCCAGCGTGCCCAACGATGGTTCCGAGGCTCGCCAACAGCGCGAAGATGGACACACTACCAGCAGCCATGTCGTGATCTCTGCCCAGCAAGTTCGTCCATGCCGAGAAGAAAAATAAGCAGTTTGTGCCGCTGCAGTTAGTCCCATGAATTTCTTCGGGGTGGTCTAAACCACCCCGTGAAGTTCCAATCAAACCTGAAAGCTCCGTAAGAGTCCCGACGCCATGCTCTGTCTTCTCAAAGTTGAAGATGTCGAACACTGCAGCAACAAGCACGAACATGGAAAAGCAACAATAAGCATGGACCAGCGGCAACGAAATCAGCCGAAGTCTTCCTGCGTTACAAATGGTGCCAGAATGACGCCAACTTTAAGCACCAGCGGGAATGAAGATTGCTCTCAGGTCACTAACAGAGGAGAGAACACAAAGGGCTGCTCAGGCATCTAGAGGTTTACAAAGGAAAAGATGGTTTGCAAAGGAAAAGTGAGTAAAATTGACAGATGCTACAAGACAAGAAAGAAAAGAAGAAAACGTGTTAATCATCATATGGGTGTAGGCAAGCTTCAGTGGTGAAAGTCAAAGGGGAAAAGCCATGGGATCTTAACCCTTCTCAAACTTTATTGGTTAAAGCACAAAGGAAGGAAATATTGTTGCTGCTACGTTCTCAAAGAATAGACCAAAAAGAGGAAAATACTTGAAATCGTGTGGAAAAGTCATACAAAGATAGTCCTAATTTACTTGGGATTAAAATATGAGGGAAGATCTCTAATTGGGTTTTTGGAGCTGTGCATCTCACGTGGGACTTGAAGTCCCACTTTGCCTTTAAGTCTCAACCACAAAAAATAAAAGAGAAAATTGCACCTCAAGTGGGAGTCCGCTCACGTGAAAAAAGTGAAGCTTGCTGTCAGTCAAGTGGGTTCAAAGTCCCATTTGAAATGGGGATGAGAGTTCAAAAGAAAGATATATATAAAAAAGGGAAGAAAAGGAAATACAATGAGACCAGTCAAAGCACTATCAAATTTCACTCATGAAAAAGTAAATGTGACGTGGTCCTAAAAACTTTTCCAGATTGTCATGCCCAAATTCTAATTAATGGGTCATTTACCTATTAATTATACAAAATCCAAATGGCTTCTCATTTTTCCAAAAGTCTGAACACAAAATCAAATCAAATTTTATGAACTACGCCGGTTTGATTCCGTTAAGAATACGTAGGCAGTCTAATATCAAATTTTAGACGCAACCGTGAAAATCAAAGACGAATTCCTGGTTTATATAAACTAAATTCACTTCTGCTACTTTGACCAAGTAACTACAAATTCTACGAAGAGTAAAGGGAAAGTCTGGAAGCACAGTTCCTAGATTTCTAATTAATGCATGTTGCTCATGCAACGAAGCTACATCAAATTTCAAATGGCATGAAGCCGCATCAAATTCAAAGGGCACGAAGCCGTATCAAGTCCTAAATGACACGAAGCCGAAGTAAAGTCTCAAAGTGGCACGAAGCCATATCAAAATTCAATTGCTCCTCGCCGGCATGAGCTAAAACTGCACAAGGCATCAAATGCTCCAATGGCTTAAAGTCCTTGCCCGCACGAGCTAAAACTGCATAAGGCATCAAATGCTCTAATGGCTCAAAGTCCTCGCTCGCACGAGCTAAAACTGCATAAGGCATTAAAAGCTCTAATGGCTCAAAGTCCTCGCTCGCACGAGCTAAAACTGCACAAGGCATCAAGCCCCAACTAACACATCATGAACTACGAGTGACTTGATCCCTCAACGAGGGTACGTAGGCAATCTAGGGTTCGACCTAGGTGCAGTCACAAAATCAAATAAACACCCAAATCCCCAAGTTACGATTTATTCATATTAGAATCAAAGGGTATTCCTTTCCCAAAAGAAAGGTTGTAATTAATAGGCGCGTAGCCTAGAATGGGTCGAACTCAATTTAATAAAACCCTCTTCGAAAAATGAACGAGGGTGAAATTATGTCGAGTGAATAATTTGTTTACATATTGTGTACAATTTTTGCTCAACACCTTCTTCCATTCCCACGATTATCAACATGTGTGAATCAAGATTAGCGGCAGAAAGAGCCTGTGGCAGATTTGTAAATAATTTGAAATCCACCCCAATACATTATTCATTTAAATAGTGCAATTGGAATCCTTACTTCTTTTTTTTTTTTTTTTTGGTGAAACTGGTAAATTCATTGCCAGGGATAAAGCCAATTGATTACAAGGAAAGCCGAAAAACACATGGCTAACAGAGAGTATAACATAATACAGACAACAATTGGATCGTAAATAATGTATTTTGAAGAAGAATCCAGATGGAACTTGCATTTGATTCTTGTGGGGAATGCTTGAATTTTGGGTAGTAGTTAAAACTGTATCTTCCTTTCATTGTTCTGGTCCCATCATTTCTTACATATGCATTCCTCTAATTTTGCTTCATTAAAAAAAAAAAAAAGAAAAAAAGAAAAGAAAAGACTTGAACGTTATTTCTCTGCTCATAAGCAAAGTTCCCGAGTACCCTGCAACTTATTTTTTAGTTTTAGGACAAATTTTGACACCCTTGATAACAAGCCCTTTCTTCCACTGCCCACCAAGTTGACAGAGCGAAAAAATCATGTTGCCATACTGCTCAGGCTATGCTCTAAATTCGCCGGCTGGGATCTCAACCCATTTTCCTCTCTACTTTTGCATCAGATCAACATTACGAGTGTGCTTGTCACCAGCATGGGTTTCGAGAGTGAATTCGACTGGTTCTTCCCATCCATATTCTTTAGCATTCAGCTTGACCACAAATCAACTTCATAAAGAGTTCCGGGTGACAGGTATGTGGTATCAAGCTTTCTGTACACTTCTAGCCTACATACATCTAACACTTCAGCAACATCAATGCGGTCACCACTGCATTTAAGCCCTAAGTTAGGACCGATTACTATATAGCAGTTATTAATAACCAATTGTGATATACGGATTGTAGTTTTTGATACCTGTCTTCTACGGTGTTCCAACGCCAGTAACGACTGTCTCCGCCCCAAGTGATCGAGAGATCTCTTGCATACACCGTACAACAGTTGTTAGAATTCTTATCAACCCAATATTTCTGCAATAACAGTTTGTTCATATTTTCAAGTTGTACTAAAAGTTGATCTTTTGCTATATTTAAGGCAATGATTTCCGCACACCCATTTTCTTCTTTTGCACATATTGTTTTATTTCTGTCCTTTGATTCTCCTTCAGTTTATACAAATATTCAAGGGCATTATAAACAAACAAGTGTGTCCAGAGGTAGAAAATTAGCATGCAAAAATCATTTCTTGATGACTTGCAGCTCAAGTTTTAATCATTTAAAGCTACCCTTTAGTAAGAATTAGAACAATTTCATGCAGTAACTGGAAAACAAAGAAGAAAAAGAATTTAAAATTGTCGGAAAGTTGGATGCAAGGATTTCACCTTTTTCATTTCGTCTAAAAAAATTCCTTTTTGGAGTTTCTCAAGGAGTTCTCTAGGGGAGGGCTCATTGATAGGTGAGTCAGGATCCTTTACAATGGCTTTATAGTTATGTGGGAGTTGCTTCACTTGCTGTGCTCCTACGGCCGCGGGGTTAGTAGAAGTCGATTTGTGTGGGGGGGGGGAGTCAATGCGGGCGCCGGGGGAGGGGGGCGGGGCGGGGGGTGGGGTTCAATGTGGGCGGTTGGTTAGAGGGAGTCAATGCGGGCGCGAGGGGGGGTCAATGTGGGCGGTTGGTTAGAGGGAGTCGATGGGGCGGGGCGTTAGATGAAGTCGATGCGGGCGGGGGTTTAGAAGGAGTCGATGCGGGCGGGGGTTTAGAAGGAGTCTATGCGGACAGGGGGTTAGAGGGAGTCGATGCGGGCAGGGGTTTAGAGGGAGTCGATATGGGCGGGGGGCTAGAGGGAGTCGATGCGGGCGGGGGGTTAGAGGGAGTCGATGCGGGCGGGGGGTTAGAGGGAGTCGATAAGGGCGGGGGGTTAGAGGGAGTCGATGCGGGCAGGGGGTTAGATTGAGTCGATGCGGGATGGAGGGTTAGAGGGAGTCGATGCGGGCGGGAGGGTTAGAAGGAGTCGATGCGGGTGAAGGTTTAGAGGGAGTCGATGCGGGCAGGGGGTTAGAGGGAGTCGATGTGGGTGGAGGGTTAGAGGGAGTCGGCGCGGGCAGGGTGTTCCGATGGATAGTGCAACCAACCCCCATCTCTTTATGTAGTTCTTTAATTATGTTTTTACTTTATATAGATAGGAAGACAGGGATAAAGAGATGAGGGACTGCAAATATTTCGATCATGATTGTTTTAACGTGAATGATGTTGAATTAAACTACTTCTCACGAGTGTTATATATTTGAGTAATCTTATCCATTACAATGATTTTACTATGTTGAATTATGGAGCCAAGCTTATGCTAACATTCTCTGCATAAATTGAAAGTATGATTGTGTACACATGTACATATATTTGGAAAGTTTGGGAAGTAAGCTTGGGCCCAAGTCCCTGCAGATAGTGTACAATACATATTACGTTTTGAGTGATCAAACCTTTAAGTACATATTTGGGAAGTTCTGGGAATTTAGTACACTATACTTATTAGGTTTTGAGAAGTCGAAACCTTCAAGTATACATGTTAGAGTATTAATATTATGGACTCTAACATGTTGTTGCTTAACATGTTTGGTATATATGTACCCGTATTGTGTAACATGATTTGTGAGAAAATACATGTTCAGTATACATGTATCTATATTGTGTTACATGAATGATGAGGAAATACATGTTTAGTATATATGTACCTGTATTGTGTTACAGGATTTGTGAGAAGATACATGTTCAATATATACATGTACCTGTATTGTGAAATCCCGTTCCCGGAATTTCATTAATTAATTATGAATTTCTTGATTCAAAATTTATGTTTCATTTACGTGATTTTAATTTTATTTTAGATTTATTAATTTAAAAATTTTAGTTACAAAGTTTGAAATTAAGTAAGTGATTATAATAAAAAAATAAAAAAATAAAAAAAAAAATAAAAAGAAAATAAAGAAATTTGGATGCTTCTAGATGGTAGCAAGAGAGGGGAAAAGGAAGTTGCGGAAAAGAAGAAAGGAAGGGAACAGACCAATGAGGAAAAAGGGAGGAGAACTAATGGGAAAGCAAGGAGGGAAAAGAGGGAGAGGGAATCCACCCAACCAAGATCCCCTTTTTGACCCAGTTATAACTCGATTTTTGGCGACGTCTTCCGGCAATTTTTCGTGGTTTTTCCAGAGAGTTTCATTGAGCCACACCTGGAAATTGTTCACCGGCCTTCCCTCTCCATTTTGCATCCAAGATCGATGGGGTTTTGGCCCTGTATGGCGAAGAACGGAACCGTGGGTTCCAGGGACAACACGGCGACGATCCCGCCACTTCGGCAACCTTCACCATTGATGACCACCACCAAAAGACTCCCCTCAACCTCAGGAACAAAGCCCATGCATTGGTTGGAGGGTCAGAGTTCATTTTGGCGTCGAATCGAAGACACCCATTTCTAGGGTTTCCGGCGGTCCAAGGGTGATTTCATGCGTTTCCCGACCGAATTGGACTTCAGCCCAGGTATGAAAATTTCTCCCCTCACTGAGATCTACAATTTTGTGAAATTTGATATTTTTTTGTATTAAGTGAATTTTCCGGCAAGTCGGGACGGCGCGTGGCTGCGGCGCATGGGCCGAGACCCCACCTACCATTCCTAGGCTAATTTAGATGCCCTGATTCCATATTTGATGTCTGATTGATGAAATTCCATCGTTTGAACATAGTTTGGTTAAAGACCGCCACTTGAACATTTTATGAATCGATGATCCGACCGTTGGATCGTCTTGAAATCTTAGTATGTTGTTCTAGAAGATTATTGAGACTCTTGGGAAGTTACGGTTCAGAAATCTGATGCGTGGATCTTTCAGATAAGATTACTAGCGTTGTGGACCCCCCCGCGTTGACTGAAGGTTGACTTTTGGTCAACATTCTTCGAATCGTGGTTAAAAACTATATTTGTACTACTATAGACTAAGTGAAGTCTAATGGGCCTACATTGGGTAGCGAGTGACTTTAATGAATGTGATTTGCTATTGAATTGTTAGTTTATTTTATTGCCATCAATCTACGTTCATGAAATGTGATTTGACGTGCATAATTGAAATGTGGTTTTATTTGCATGATTGGTGTGATGTAATGAAATGTGAGGGCTAGTAGAGGATCGTTACCCTAGTGTCACGGGATTGAAAACACTTGTCCCTTGCTTCTAGAATTTTAGAATTGAAGCACTCACACAAATTATTTAGCAAAATATCACATTTAAAACCAATGGAGAAGTGTGACCTGCTCCAATTTTTAGTTGGCCTTTCTACCAACCAGTTATATGCACTTTCAGATAGCACCAAGATCTTATCCATCTCTGCTTGCCATGTAGGAACAGTAGTGGCCCTAGCTGCAGCCCCTAGCCTTTGTTTTAGTACCGAACTACCCCTAGATTCTGAAAAACAGGATCATCACCCCTCAATTTTTGCAGTAGCAAATGACTTAGCTTCGTAAACTTGATCCTAAGACTGGCGCTGAGGTTTGCTCTATAGCTCTGTTTTTGTAATTCTTTGGATGTGTCGGCATTGCGTAAATAATGTAATTTGAAGAAGAATCCAGATGGAACTTGCATTTGATTCTTGTGGGGAATGCTTGAATTTTGGTCAGTAGTTAAAACTGTATCTTCATTTCATTGTTCTGGTCCCATCATTTCTTACATATGCATTCCTCTAATTTTGCTTCATTAAAAAAAAAAAAAAACAAAAACAAAACTAGAACGTTATTTCTCTGCTTATAAGCAAAGTTGCCGAGTACTCTGCAACTTATTTTTTAGTTTTAGGACGAATTTCGGCACCCTTGATAACAAGCCCTTTCTTCCACTGCCCACCAAGTTGACGGAGCGAAAAAATCATGTTGCCATATTGCTCAGGCGATGCTCTAAATTTGCCCTTTCTTCCACTTGCAGCTTAAGTTTTGATCATTTGGAGCTACCCTTTACTAAGAATTAGAACAATTTCATGTAGTAACTGGAAAACAAAGAGGAAAAATAATTTAAAATTGTCAGAAAGTTGGATGCAGGAATTTCACCTTTTTCATTTCGTCTAAGAAGATTCCTTTTTGGTGCTCCTCAAAGAGTTCTCTAGGGGAGGGCTCGTTGATAGGTGAGTCGGAATCTTTTACAATGGCTTTACAGTTATGTGGGAGCTGCTTCACTTGATGTGCTTTTGCGACCACAGGGTTAAAGGGAGTCGGCTTTGCTTCTGGTGCAGCCACGGGGTTAGGGGGAGTTGGCTTTGCTTTTGGTGAGGCCGTAGGGTTAGGGGGAGTTGGTTTTGCTTCTGTTGCAACTGCGATGGTAGAGGGAGTCGGCTTTGCTTCTGGTGTGGCCGCGGGGGTTAGGGGGAGTCGGCTTTGCTTCTAGTGCAACTGCGAGGTTATGGGGAGTCGGCTTTGCTTTTTGTTTGGTCGCATGGTTAGAGGGAGTCGACTTCGCTTCTGGTTCGGTCGTGGGGTTAGGGGAAGTCGGCTTGGCTTTTGGTTCGGCTGCAGGGTTAGGTGGAGTCGGTTTCGCTTCTGGTTCGGGCGGGGGGGGGGGGGGGGGGTTAGGTGCGGGCGAGGGGTTAGAGGGAGTTGGCTTAGCTTCTGGTGCAGGCAAGGGGTCAGGTACGAGCGAGGGTGGTGAGGGCATGGGTGGTAGGGACGAGGAGGTACGTACTTGCGAGGGTGGTGTGGGCGTGGGGTTAGGTGGGGGCGAGGGTTGTGGGGGCGGAGGGCTATAACGTATACGGGCAGAGCACCTCCCCCCTCAATCTCTTTATGTAGTTATTCAATTATGTTTTAACTTTATATAGATAAGAAGACATGGCTAAACTAGTCAATTCCACAAGTCACCAGAGGACAAGATTGGCATGAACTCTTTTTCTTTTACTTTGGAATTTCGACCATTTGGGAAAACATGATATTAAGCATGAATTCATTTTCTTTTAATTTGGAATTTCAACCATGTGGGAAAGCATTAGATTGGCCTAAGAATTTTTTGCTGAAGTTTTTGGATTCCCGACTTTTTGTATTTGATATGTATAAATATAATTTATTAAATACATAAAAAGTTTATTTCTACATTAAATATCATTAAAAATTAATATTAAAAAAATGATATACAAACATTACTTAAATATTATCCATCTCACATTTTTAGACGCAAATGTACTAAGTGTTTGCAATCATAAGTCTAAGATTGAGAGTGCATAGCAATAAAACTTGATAATCAAGAGAATAAAGAGCAATAAAACTTGATTGAAGAATATAATAAATTGCCAATGAGTTCTCTTGTTTTTTTTTATTTTTTTTATTTTAAATTATTATTATTAAGGATGGGAGGGTTCAAAACTATTACAATAATTTAGGGGACGGGAGAAGTTTCGAACTCGGGATGCATGAGTGAAAACCCAACATCCTATTCACTAGGATATTGGACCACATGCAATTTGTTCTCTTGTTTTCTTTCTAAAATCAACATCAACCAACGAATTGAGTATGAGAATAATCTAGCTGAATAATAAATTTTTGAACGTTATCTCAAATTACAATGTTCAAGACTTCAAGACCATGTGATAGTTGATTTAAACATTCAATAAAAATGAAAAGATTAGAAAGCACATTCAATAAAAATGAAAAGATTGGGAAGCTGAAAGAAAAAAGGATTGCAAAGAGACTTAGGTTTTTTAACTTTATTGTTGAAGATGGGGACTATTCCCATTGCACCAACAACTCGATTATGACATCTTTTACATTTTTCTGTATTTAAATGTTATGTTCATGATGTATAAAAAAATTTGGCCCCCTCAGAATTAGGAGCCCCCCACCATTTTCTCGGTTACCCTCAAGATGGGCCCTGTAAATTGAAAAGTACTTTCAAATCAAGCCTTTATTCCATATGCTATAACTTTGGTTTTTTTATCATATATATATTCCATTAAATAGTGTTCATTATAAGGCATCACATTCCATATATTATTCTCATCTATAAAATAATATTTAAATTTGTAAGTGATTATTGCATTAATAATAATAATTCGTCTTCAGTTTTGATGAATTTGTATATACAAAATAATTAAACACCTTAATCAATGACCATACACCCAAAGTGAGGGATTTGATCAATAAATTTTTGATGTCTAAATCAGTTTCTCTGCTCAAGTAAATGTTACAAACCGATGGTAGCAAAAGAAAGAAAAGAAAAACGTAAAAATTAAAAAATGGGATGAACAAGTGTCCAAAGTGTGTCGAGCACAAAAAGATGCTTCCACCTTCATCACCCAGTTCCCTATAGCAAATTCCGTGGCAGAAACACACTGCAAAATAATAAAACAGGAATACCAACACCTTAATCTTCGTTCAGTTCAAATGGGCAGGTCCCTGGTTTCTCCACGAACGTTCCTCTCAGAATTTCTCAAATACCCAGATCAACTTTACCGCCCAATCTACCAAGTTACTCACTTTTTCTGAATTCAAAGCAAAAATTTCCAACCCGGGTTTCAAAGATTTGGACTTTCGATTGCCGAACCGACGAGAAGTCTCTGCACAAAGGCTGTGTTATCTGGAATTCCAAATGAAAGTTGGCGCCAAATCAACCGGACCAATTCCAATTGGTCAGCTCGTTGGAGTGGTTGAGAAGGCCGCTAAGACTGGCGCTGAGGTTTGCTCTTTAGCTCTATTTTTGTAATTCTTTCAATGTGCCGGCATTGCGTAAATAATTTAATTTGAAGAAGAATCCAGATAGAATTTGCATTTGATTCTTGTGGGGAATGCTTTATTTTTTTTTCTTTTCTGTTTTTAATCCTGTTGAGTATGTTAGTTTGGTTTTGGAAGCATGGCTTTTGGTCATGCCTTTGTTTACTCTGAGAGTGTTATTTTATTCCATAACCCCTTTTTTTTCCGTTAAATATATGTTTAGGGAATGAAAGTTGTTAAATTTCATCTTGATAGGAGTTGGAAACTCCACATAGTCAAAATATTTTCACAAAAAAGAGGTATTAAAGGAGAAATTTTTTGCCGGTGTGATATAATGATATTGTTTTGCTGCTAGAAAGCATGTTTTCATTGCGTTATGTGTAATACTTGCCGTGTTGCCCATTACTGAGTCATCATGAACTTCTTATTGCTTATCTGCGTCTCTTTTCAGGTTGTGATGTATGCTGTTAAGAAGCCTCGGAATATCACCCATAAAGGACTAACGGACTTGGTCACTGAGTAAGAACTGAATCGACATGCTTTCACTAGTGTGTATGTTTATGACGCTTTCAATTGATTTGTAGTGATAACACTTTCTAGAATGGAGTAGAAGTTTCACTAATCATGAAGGAAAATTCCATGTCTTCCGTTCTCATTCTTAAAAAGTATAACAGCCTAGCATGAATTTTCGTGTGAAATGAAAACTATTTGCAGCACACATAAAAAGAGTGAAGCCACAATTTTAGAAGTTGTGAGAAAGAACTTTGAAGATCACCTTATTCTTGGAGAGGAGGGTGGAATAACTGGAGATATATTATCTGATTATATGTGGTGCGTTGATCCTTTAGGTTAGTATCTTCTAAGGTGCAGTATAGGTGTGCTTGTGCATATTGGGTTTTTCAAGACTCCATCACGTATGATATGGTTTCATGATATTGGTGTTTCGGAACATGATTTACTCTAAATTTTTCAGCCTTCATAATTCTTACCTCAATACTTTTGACTTTTACTTTTTCCATAACTATTAGTAGCAATAATTAGTAAATATTATCTTTTATGTATGTGGCCGGAAGGTCATATACTCATACATATATGAATGTTTGGAGACTAACTTTCTGATGGCTGATATGAACGGTATTTCAAGCTTTAAGCAAATTGCGTTGTAGACAAAGTTCAAACGAATTGCATTGTAAGAAAAAGTTAAAATACACGATAAAGTGCGGTTTTGTTGAAATACCGGCACAGTACCCGTCTAGGGCGGAATTGACTTCCCAAGACACGTATGAGAAGGGGGTTTGTTGTTATTCTTGCCCCATGTGTGTCCCAACGATGGGAAATAAAATACAATTTCTGGAAGTCAAAAGTGAGTCGAGAGACTAGAGAATCTTAGATCATCTCCGAGCGAAGCGAAGAATCTAGATGGTCAGAGGGTCAAAAATAGCTTGAAAACCGTCTCTAATCGAGAGTTAGGCCAAAGGGCTCGTGAGCCCCACTAGACAAAAAAGGGCCAATTGGCTGGCCCAAAGGAGCCAGCCAGCTAGCCCCGGGCCATAAATTTGAAACCAACGGCTAGCTAACATCAGCTAATTATTTAATTTATTTTTATTTTTTTGGGCTAAAATTTTTCAAAAAATATTTAATTATAAACCCAGAAAGTATGTTTAGTCGATTGTTTGGATGTTCTTTTTATAGGCTTTGGAGCTTGCTCAAATCCCTTCTACAGCCGATGTGGGACTCCCACCCACTTCCATTTTTTTTATACTTCCTCTCCCATAGCTGATGTGGGACTCCCACTTCCTTTTCTTTTTTTTTCTTTTTTTTTTCTACTTCCTCTCCCACGGCCGATGTAGGACTCTCCCACCCACTTCCCTTTTGTTTTTTTGTTTTTTTTTTTTTTGGGTACTCTAACTAAAACCTCTCACATTTGACTTGAAATATATAAGTTGTATTTTTTAAATTTTAGTTGTAGTTATTAAATTTAAGTTGTATTTTTTTAAATTTTAGTTGTAGTTTTTAAATATAAGTTGTAGTTTTTAAATATAAGTTGTTGTAGTTTTTAAATTTAAATAATAAATTATTTTTGGCCCTATGGCCCTCGGTTGGAGACGATTTTTTTGTGACAAGGCTAAAACGAGCCATATTCCCCTCGGTTGGAGATGGTAAGAAATGTGGCCATGCACTGTTCATTAAAATATTAATTTCTTGGAGGACCAGATGGCTAAAACGAGCTATTTAGCCAGCCTTCAGTTGGAGATGGCCTTAGTGCCCACTTTAAGGAAAATAAATGTAAAGAGCTCAGTAGAATAATGCAAAAGGAAGAAGAAACCAAAGTGGTAGGGCATATACAATTATACGTTAATATTTTATATATATATATATATATATATATATATTTGGGAGCTCCCTGTCGGAATAGAAGCTCTGTTTTTATATTTTACCACCCATTTCTCTATCTTGTATTTATCTGCAGTAACTATTTGTTTATTCCTCTTTATACCCTCCCCAATGTTTGAAGAGAGTTCGTCTCCACCCTCCCCAACAAGTAGAAGATATAAGATATATATATATATATATATATATATATATATATATTATATCTCAGCATGTTTTCCTATGTTGCTTTAGGCAAGTGGAATAGGTTTGAATTGTTCTAATTCAGAAATAATCGTGGATAATGACCATCGATCGATCTTTCTCGTCAAGAATTGATCCTGCCTGAAATCACTGTACTCACTTTACTGAAGCAGAAAGAAAAATGCGGAATTTGGGCAGTAGTTAAAAGTGGATCATCGTTTCATTATTCTGTTCAGATTACTTCTTACATAAGCACTTCTCTCATTTCTGCTTTATTAAAAAAGAAAAAAAACGGGAACGTTATTTCTCTGCTCGTAAGCGAAGTTGCTGAGTACTGTGCAACTCAGTTTTTAGGACGAATGACGACACCCTTGATAACAAGCCCTTTCTTCCAGTTCCCGCCATCATATTCATACATTGAATACTCCATGTCGCCAGATTTCTGAGGCGATGCTCTAAACTCGCCAACTGGGATCTCGACCCATTGTCCTCTTGGGGTTTGCATCAGATTAACTTTACGGCACTGCCTGGTACCGTCAGGGAGAGTGAGCCTGAAATTGACTGGAACTTCCCATCCATAATCTGCAGCATTCAGCTTGACCACAAATACAACTTCATAAAGAGTTCCGGGTGACAGGTTTGCGGTTTCAAACTTCCCGTGCACTTCTAGCCAACATACATTTAACAGTTCAGCAGCATCAATGAAGACGTCACTGCAATTAAACCCTAAGTTAGGACCGATTTCTATATATATAGCAGTAACCAACAATCAATTGTGATATACGGATTGAAGATTTTGCTACCTGGTTTCTTGCAGGGAGTACCAGTGCCAATAACGATTGTCTTCAGCCCAAGTAATTGAGAGATCTCTTGCATACACCATAAAACAGTTGTTGGACTTCTTATCAACCCAATACTTCTGCAATAACAGTTAAATTGCTAATGATAGTCAAGAAAATAATGGATAAACATGATTGTTGATATTTCAAGTCCTATTAAGAGTTGATCTTTTGATATATTTAAGGAAATGGTTTCCGCACACCCATTTTCTTCTTTTGCACACCCTGTTTATTTCTGACCTTCAAGTGATTCTCCTTCGGTTTATACAAATATTCAAATGCAATAAACAAACACAAGTGTCCAGAGGGAGAAAAGGAGTGTGCAAAAATCATTTAGATAAGTTGCTTAAGTTTTGATCATTTGGAGCTAAATTTTAGTAAGAATTAGAACAATTTCACATTTCTGAAGCATGTTTGATAATTTCAAACAATAACTGAAAAACAAATAGGAAAATAATTTAAAATTGTCAGAAAGTTAGATGCAGGGATTTCACCTTTTTCTTTTGGTTCAAAAGAACTCCTGCTTGGAGCTGCTGAAAGAGGTTTTCAATTGAGGACTTGTTGATAGGTGTGTCAGCATCTTTCACAAGGGCTTCATAGTTATGTGGGAACTGCTGCTGCTGCTGCCTCACTTGCTGTGCTGCTGTCCTTTTCTCTATTTCCTTGACTTCTTTCGCTGCTGCGGCTTCCTGGTTGTTATTCACCAAGGGCTTGGCCTGATGATCAGCAGCTGTTCTCTCTACCACCGTGGGTTTAGAGACAGTCGGCTTTGCTTCTTTTTCTTTCTCTGCCGCTACCTTATTATTAGTCGGTTGCTCACTAGGCGGCTGCGACTGTGACTGTGAGGCCTCATCTTGTGACCACCCAGTCCCCATCTCTGCATGCAGTTCTTCAAACCGGTGATGTTTTTACTTTATATAGATAGCAAGACGGCTAAACTAGTCATTTCCACGAGTCACCGCAACGTGCGGATGAGAACGAGAGTTGTAGCTTGAAACCCAAGAGAGATGCCTTGCGAACCTTTTGTTCTCTAGTTTTCGGTTATGTTGATATAAAGCATGAATTAGCAAGCAATGGCTTGGAAAGTTTGGAATTTCGACCATGTGGGAAAGCACTAGATCGGAAAGCACTTTTGGGAAAAGTTTTTATTCCTATAAGTAAAACTTTTGTTTGTTTATCAAATATATTCCATTCTGCAGAAAAATAGTTTTATTCTCAGATAAGGTATCACATCCGATGTATATTCTCGTTTATAAAGTAATCTTTGAATTTGCAACCGATAACGATAATTTTAAATTCTTGTTTTACCTTGGAAAATCGATTTGAGAAGCTTCCTTTACTGGTTTACAATATGTTTGAAAGCCATCTTCTTTTCTTTCCTACGCATTATAGAAGTTGGAAATCTACCCTCTAGAATTTAAATTGAAGACTACCAAAGGTCCGGAACAACCTTCAACGTGACGAAAAATATTCCTAAGTGACCGGCACATTAGCTTACGTGGAGTCCCGAACCAATCAAACATTACCATGTGTCAATGTTATTGTTGAAAATAAAAAATTTGCCACGTTTTGCTATTTATGATAGGCATTAAATAAATTGGTCAACAAAATTCTTAATATACCCCTAACATAGTAGTTGAAAGAGAAAGATGTCAGAAAACTCTTCGACTTCCTCCTTCCCCGCCTACCACCCACCCTATCAGAAATCTCTCACCCCCCGCCGCCCTGTGATTCCGCCGGTGACACCTTTCTTCCTCTTTTTGTTTCTCCTCTTCTCTCTCGCTCTCTCCCACCCTATGAGAAACCACCCACCTCCATCGACCCAGATTTGCCGTCTCCGACCTCCGATTTATGATCTGATGAATTTTCCATCGTTCTTTGTGTCCTTCTCAGGAGGAGCACAAAAAAAAGGAAGAAATATTGAAAACGAAAGAGAAAGGGAGAGAGACATGTGGGGAACGGAGGGATGGTGGGAGTGGTGGGGGGGGGGGGGGGGGGTGGGGGTGGACCGTGCAGGTCTCCGGAAAGAAGTCGGCCAATTGGGGAGGTCTGGAAGTCGGCCATTGATTTTAATTGGTTTTTTTTTTTTTTGTTAATTGTATAAAGAGTATTGTTATGCCAAGAATACAGGTGTCAATAGGTTATTAGTGGGAAATACCACCTGTTATGTTGAGGTGGGCCAGAGATCTGCTGTCCCGTACCTTGTGTCTCCTGCCATGTCTCTTTCTAATTATGTCATTTAACTTAACTCCCAATTTAACGGTGTCAACTTTTCTTAATTAATATTTATTTAAATACAAAAACTGATTCACTAAAGAAAATTGAAAATCAAAACAAAATGAAAACAAATCCCAACTGGAAGTCCGAAAGTCTGCAACTCCCTCCAATCTCAGTCGATGGCAATTCACACGGCCGTTGAAGCTTCCATTACACTTTCTCTTTCTATATCTCACCAACAAAGTCCCGTAGGATGATTGAGTTGAACATCCCCGTATATTATGATCTTGCCGTTTATTGTAATTGAGTCGATTCAAATCTCGTTTGTATAGATTGACCAGATTTCTTCCTTGCTTCCTCAAACCAAAATTTACATAAAATTTGATGTTTGACGGGCTGGGTCGATCACGATTGGGTATTTGAACGGAGAAAAAAATGGCGAACAGAGAGAAAAGGAGGTTTCGCCAGCCGTGGAGTTCTTCGATGACAGACCGATGTTGTTGGCTGTCGAATTGGTGTTGATGGGAATTTGCGTGGCTGTTGGTTTTAATTTTTATTTATTTAACCTTATTAAGCATTTTTTGACCAAAAAAAAAAAAAAAAAAAACCTTATTAAACATTTGACCCTGTTAACTTACAAGTTAAATTAAAGAACATAATTAGAATGGGACATGAAAGGAGACACAAATTTAGGGACAGCAAATCCCTAGCCCAAAAACCCACCTCCAAAAAAAGAGATATGGACCGTAGAAAGAAACTGGGGTCATCTTGGACAAATTTTTCCATGTGATTGGAACACACACCTCAACGGCTAGGGATTTGCTGTCCCTAAATTTGTGTCTCCTTTCATGTCCCATTCTAATTATGTTCTTTAATTTAACTTGTAAGTTAACAGGGTCAAATGTTTAATAAGGTTTTTTTTTTTTTTTTTGGTCAAAAAATGCTTAATAAGGTTAAATAAATAAAAATTAAAACCAACAGCCACGCAAATTCCCATCAACACCAATTCGACAGCCAACAACATCGGTCTGTCATCGAAGAACTCCACGGCTGGCGAAACCTCCTTTTCTCTCTGTTCGCCATTTTTTTCTCCGTTCAAATACCCAATCGTGATCGACCCAGCCCGTCAAACATCAAATTTTATGTAAATTTTGGTTTGAGGAAGCAAGGAAGAAATCTGGTCAATCTATACAAACGAGATTTGAATCGACTCAATTACAATAAACGGCGAGATCATAATATACGGGGATGTTCGACTCAATCATCCTACGGGACTTCGTTGGTGAGATATAGAAAGAGAAAGTGTAATGGAAGCTTCAACGGCCGTGTGAATTGCCGCCGACTGAGATTGGAGGGAGTTGCAGACTTTCGGACTTCCAGTTGGGATTTGTTTTCATTTTGTTTTGATTTTCAATTTTCTTTAGTGAATTAGATTTCGTATTTAAATAAATATTAATTAAGAAAAGTTGACACCGTTAAATTGGGAGTTAAGTTAAATGACATAATTAGAAAGAGACATGGCAGGAGACACAAGGTACGGGACAGCAGATCCCTGGCCGAGTTTTTGCTGCCGCAGTTGGAAGGTTGTCGCTAAGTTCCTTTCTTGTTAGTGACTCAGAATTCACAAAGGACTGAAGGGGTTACGATAATCATGCGAACTTATGAACCCGAGTTCTATAGATGTTCAAAATGAGTTTTGTTTAGTTAACTACATAATCACGATTTATCGTATATAAACTCACTTTTGTTCAGTACCAAGAAGATAAACGGCCTCTGTATCTGTCCTAATTAACGAATAACGTTACGCAGAAACTGGGAATTAATTGCAGCTTCAACACATCTATATGTAAGTATAGTTCCCATAGCTCATAAGAGTGCGCTATCTGTTTAAATTCGGTGAGAAGCGACTGATTGTCTTGATGGAATTTCAGCCTTCTGAGTTCTGAGTGTTTTAGTGCATCCTCTGAAAATTTGGAGCTAAAACTGCCCACATATACTTGTGTGCGTATAGACATACACGCATTTCATTAGTTGGCTCTCAATATATATATATATATATATATATATATATATATATATATAAAAGAAAGAATTTATTCATTTTTGAGATACAAATACATGCTGTAGTAGCAAATACTTCATACTGGTATACAAATCATCTTATATGAGACCTGTTCTCATTATTAAATAGTCACATATATAAAACCCAACGACGTAGAAAATATTTCAATACGTATTTGTAGTTATACTTGTTTCACAGATGCTTGATGAATTTTCAAGCCCCCCTTCCATTTTCCACTCCAGACTTCATACAGACCAAAATGAAGCCTGCTATCCGAAGTATTGAGCGGAACTTCAATTCTCATTGGCGGGCCGTTTTCATCAGGAATTTTGAATCTTCTGGTAGTTGAATCCTGCACTGCTACTTTAACTTTGGTCCATGTGTACTTACCCTTTTTCCCTACCTTGGCCATCAAGAAAGCTTGTATGTCTCTCCAACCAAATGCATCAGCTGCCAGTTCTACCTCGAAACTAATTTCGTATTTTCTCCCAGGTGTTAAATTAACTGAGCCGGTTACTTCCAGCCAAGAAACCTGTATCAGCTCGGCAGGTTCAGTAGATTCTTCCCTGCAAAATGTATAGTATGTAGTAAATTATTCATATAGGCGAAGCTGAACATAATTCAATGCATCTTCTATTCACACTCGCAGTACGTCATTCTGCACTCTAAAATCATTATTTTGTTATTCTATTAAACCTTAACAAGTGCAAAATGACAAACTGAGACTGTCTAAACATTAGATTTACCAAAAACACATATCTCAGAAGGCGGAACAAGCACGCATAGGTGGAGTAGCCGCGTAGACTCCATACTTATGAGAAATATGATTAGCATTTATGGCAGATTTCTCTATTACGGGTTGTAAACAACCGATTACATCTAAGATTTTTCTCGTGGTTCAGATAATTGATTCCTTACTTCTTAGGTAATTTCCAGTAGCGTTCATCATTGCCCCATACAATGCTAAGTCCCCGTGGTTTCAAGATGTAATCATTTCCCTGTAAACACGAATATACAGTTAATCTCTTTTTTACAGAAACGAATTAGATATATGCGAAAGATTGTTTTCCGATGTTAACAAGACATTTAGCAATGAATTAAGAAATTTGTGAGGCCTTATAACATGAATAATCACCTGCTGTTCTATTGCAGCTTCTTCTGCTTGGAAATGAGGTTTAGTCGTCATAGACATTTCGAAACCTAACTCGGTTTTCTTCTTCTTCTTCTTCTTTCTTCTTCTGCTGCAGTTATGTTTTCCTCTTGTTTTCTGTCTCTATGTTCTCTTGGCGCGGTTTTGAAGATAGAGAACCTCTAGTCTAACCTAGCCTTTTTATAAATCCATGATCTATTGGGAAGAAAAGAATCTAATGCCTATCACAAAACAAAAGAAAATGTGAAACCAAAAAAAAATTGATAATAAAATTAAATTATGTATAGAGAATAAAGTGATTGCTTTGGACTTGAGGTGAAGGTTCTTGGCCTTTTATTTTGGCAAAAAGGTTCCTTATTAGCTTTTTAAAAGAAGAATATATGTGTGTGTGTGTGTGTAATCGGATTGCTAGTAAATGGTATTAAATGTTCCAACGTGAGACATGTTCATAAAAATTTGTCAATTTATTTTCTTCGATTACTATGTAAAATATAAATTAGTATTAGAATTAAGTCTCGATATTTAAAGGATAAAGTTGGCATAACTGTCGAGTTTTACTATCCTCCAAGCACGTTCAAATTTCTCATATTTTTAGACAGGATAATCAAGTTACTGATTGTTTGGCCAATTATGGTGTTGATCACCCCGGTGTCCATTGATGGGATTCATGCCCTTCTTATGCTGCAGCTGCTTATTCTCACAACCTTTCTAAGCTTCCTTGTTATAGGTTTTGCTGAAAGAGGTTTTGAATTGTTGTTATGAATTCTTTAATGGTCTGAGTTTGGCCTCATGTTCCCCTTGACATATTGCATTTTTCTTGTTTATCGAAAAATTCTCCACAAAGTCTCTTCCCATATGATAGCAATGCTAGAGTGGGACGGACTTTGCAGCCAAATTCAAAAAAATAAAAAGTAAGGGATAAAGGCCAATTGCAAGATCTGAGACGACCCATAAAGCATTTGATCGTGATCAATTTTGTAAGCCTACTTGGATACTAAAAACATATTGGTTCGATAATACCATTTACTAGGCATTGAGAACAAAAGTACAACTAGCTAGATCACGAGCAAGTTGGTTTTGTAATACAGATGTTGAATATGCATGCCAAATTCTATGCCCCAAGTTCTTTCTCGAATTGAAGAGTTAAAACGAAAACTTTTTCACCCTGTAACTCCAAAGCATAAATAAGGGTCAATAAGGGTTATTGGCTACTAACAAACGCGCGCAGTATGGAATCTCAATTGGCTTTGCATGCATTCTACGTACGTACAGCTGGCTTTTGCCAACCAAGTCCACTCACACTGACACGTCACATATATAGAGCGGATCTCGATCAACTTGATCTCAATTTTCAATGGTGGCCTCCACTTCATCAAGAAACCGACAGCATAACAAGTAAGAATAATATTAAGAATATATTGTTTCGTTCATTGCCTTTACGCTTTCGGTAGGCAAAGCATAAGTTTACCACGAAACGCATAATTGTGACAGAAGTGAAACTGGAATAATTCTTCCCCCCTCCACCACCACCACCCACCCCACCCCCCCACAAACCCTCTACGGCTATTGGTTAATTCTTTTCCAAGGGTATATGTTTTGCAACTTGTGGAGAGATTTTTCAGTGTGACCGGTATAAGAAGTGGTACACAACGTGTCACTAAATAAATAGTGGGATATGTGTGCTAAAAAGTTAATAACTTAAAAAATAAAAATTCTCACCATTCCTATTAAAACACGTGATATACCACTCGTGTTCCCGTCACAACTAAAAATTTCTCCAACTTGTGTACACTTTTGGTGACGCAAACCACTGAGAAATGGATCCCCTCAAATATCAATCTCTAGGTGCCAAACGCATCGCGAAAGAATTCAAACTTGGAACCTCGTGTTATATTATGTGGGGAACTGAATTTTAAAAATATAATAGCGTAACGTTTAAATATTGCCAATAGTTACTTTATACAATGGTATTTAATTGGAGGTCAATGACTGGACTAAGTTAAAGAATGATCTAACATCAAACTTATAAGTGGAGAAAACTAACACTAAACTGTAGTGCTGGTGTTGCTAATAGTTGTAAACTTTTAAACTATTTACTATATGAAGGAAAGTGAAAGCAAAGTTGGCTTCTTTCAAGCACACATTAGTGATATTACATGAAGGTCGGCACTCATTTGGTCGATTGGAATCCAATATGCAATTCGGGTTTCAATCTTTGATGTTATATCTATGTCCAGCTAGAAAGAGATCATATTCCCTTGTGATTTTTCTAATTCCCAAATGTGCAAGGATTTTCAGCCACATCAAAGTAAGGTATTACAATTTTGAAGGTGACAGAAACATCGCCCGTAGAAAGTAAGAAAACGGGCAGTTTATTCGTTTTTGTTTTTATTCTTTCGAATTTCTTCCAACTAAAATAGCAACGTTTTGATTTTGTGTAAGGTGTAACAAAAAATGTCGAATGCTAAGAACGTATTATATTACCAAAATTACAAGTACTTCGGCTAAAAATCAAGGTAACACTGCTCTACATGTTACAGGAGACCTTGACCTATATTCCAAATTATTTTTTGTAATGTAAACTTTGACTCTACCCTTGTTTTCCTGTATCTCTCAGCTCTTTCATTGCTCCCTACAAGATTTATAAAATAGTATAGACTGGCTTTCTGGAAAATGAGACCAACTATATTTCAAGAGCTGTCATGTTCTAATTGATTCTTTGTGAGTTTCATTATTTGGTTCCTCTTCCTGTTAACAAGTTAATTGATAAGGGGCAGGGGGAATAAATTGGTTACGAACTCGTTATATACGAGATTCGAACATAAAATCTTTCACTTATAAGTGGAGAAAAATATTACTAGATTGTAGTATCAGTGACCAATAGATGGACCTTTAACATCCACATAAGAAATTCTTGCCCGAGAAGAAACAAATTGTTAAACACACAATGAAAATTCCATGATGTATCACTGTCCAAAAGAATGAATATATTATGAAATGTAGTTTACCTAACAATCACACTTATCCAGCAAACTAGTGTATAAATATGAAATACATATAAAGTCCACATGAATTGCTCCACTTTTATTCATAGTGATTGAGATTTTTAAGGAAACTAATAAGGTCTTATTACTTGATTTAAGATATTCTATCTACCGTCTTTCGTCTTTCATCTTCCAGATACACAGATAAACTAATTAATATAGGGGGTGCCGTTGGGCGAACTTTAACATGGGCAACAAAATTTCTAGACTTGAATGCACGTTGGCAATTAGAGTTGTTGATGGGTAGTGGCTGGTTGCTTCGGCCACAACCTAGTCAGCAACCATCCACAAATTTAATTGGCAATTTACATTCAAGTCTAAAAGGTTTGTTGGCCATGTTATAGTTCGTCCAACGGTACTCCCAAGATTGGACGGATGTAAGACGACAGATGAAATATCTTGAATTACGTAACCTCTCGACAATGTTCTCCAATAAATGAAGTGGTGCGATATTCACACATCATTTTTTACTTCTCACACACTCTTTTAATATTTGGGTCATTCAGATCAGATGAATTGAAGGAGATCAAATGATAGAAATAAACAAGGAGTGTGTGAGAAGTAAAAATGGGTGTGTGGACAGCACACCCCTAAATGAACTATAGGCAGTTTGCACGAATATTTACTTTTTACGTTATTCTAAATTGATTACTTGTCGACCCTTGTTTTAAGAATCCAATATGCAATTTGAGTTTCATTCTTTGATGATATGTATATGTCCAGCTAGGCGGGATCTTATTCCTTAATGATAGATATTAGATATTCTCATTGATAGAAACATATACCGGTTCGGAAGGGAGAAAAAGGGAGTTTCAGTTTGTTCGTTTTTATCTCAGACCTAAGTCAGAATCTTTATTCGGCGCTATAAAATCCTAACTCTAAACATCAATACAGAAGCACCGAGGTCTAAATAAGCCGGACAATGATGAAGAAATCGATAAATATAAGGCGTCAACAACCAGAACTCATACAATACAATAAAAAGGTACTGAATTTAGAAGAAAGAATGCTTTTCAATGATATATTATTTCATCTCAAAACAAAGGTATATATACAACCCTATACGTACAACCATATACAATCCTATCAGAATAAAGGAAAGAATAATTACATCCTAAACTAGGAAACCAAATATGGTAGGAATCCCACAATTATAGGAATCCTAATACAAGTCAACATTCCCCCTCAAGTTGGTGCATAGATGTTGCACATGCCCAACTTGTCTAGAATCTGGAGAACTTGTCACTAGAAACCGCCTTAGTGAGAATATCTACCACTTGGTCGTCCGTTCCTATGGGAGGAACCTCAATTACTTTGCTATCTAGCTTCTCTTTAATAAAGAACCTGGCAACCTCTACATGCTTGGTCCTATCATGTTGCACTGGATTATGAGCAATATCACGAGCAGCTTTATTGTCACAAAATAACTTCATCGACTGACCATGTTTGACCCCCACATCTTGTAACAGAAACTTAAGCCACAAGAGTTCACAAATACTGAGTGCCATACCTCTAAATTCGGCTTCTGCGCTTGATCTTGATATAACATTCTGCTTCTTGCTTCTCCATGTTACTAGATTTCCCACAACAAAGGTAAAATACCCGGATGTCGAGCGCTTATCATCCGTTGATCCTGCCCAGTCAGCATCCGTATAGCACTCAATTCTGAAATGCCCATTTTTTCGAAATAGAATTCCTTTACCAGGGCTTCCTTTCAAGTAACTCAATATTCTCATAACTGCACTCATATGTTGTTCTCCTGGATTGTGCATATATTGACTAATTATGCTTAGAGCATGAGCAAGATCCGGCCTAGTGTGAGCCAAGTACATCAATCTTCCTACTAATCTTTGATACCGCCCTTTATCAATCGGTACTTGGTTCTGATCGATACCCAACTTCATTCCCTTGGCCAACGGAGTAGACACCGGCTTGCACGCCGTCATACCGGTTTCTTTCAACAAGTCAAGAACATACTTCCTTTGTGATAGAAATATCCCAGACTTGCATCTCGAAACTTCAATCCCAAGGAAATATTTCAAAGAACCAAGATCTTTCATTTCGAATTCTGTGGACAAATAATTTTTCAAGGCTACTTGCTCAATAGGATCATTACCAGTAACCACCATATCATCCACATATACGATGAGAGATGTAACCTTTCCATCCCGGCGTTTCAGGAATAATGTGTGATCCCAATTACTTTGCATATACTCGAATGCTCTCATGGACTTGGTAAATCTACCAAACCAGGCTCTCGGAGACTGCTTCAACCCATACAATGATTTCTTGAGCCTACATACCTTTTGTTTCCGTATGTCCGGATCACTCTATCCTGGTGGAAGGTCCATGTAAATCTCCTCAGTTAGATCTCCATGGAGGAATGCATTTTTTACATTGAACCGTTGCAAAGGCCAATCTAAATTCGCTGCTAAGGACAGTAGAACACGAACCGTATTGATCTTTGCCACTGGTGCGAACGTATCAGTGTAGTCGATGCCATATTTCTGTGTATACCCATTTGCCACCAATCTTGCTTTGAAGCGATCTACCATTCCATTTGCTTTGTATTTCACTATATAAACCCATTTGCATCCCACAGACTTCTTTCCGGCTTGTAAGTCAGTTATTTCCTAGGTAGCATTCTTCTTCAACGATCTCAATTCCTCGTTCATTGCATCTTTCCAGCGAGAATCTGCTAAGGCCTCCTGCACACTGGTAGGAATAGATACAGTAGATACTTGATATACAAATGACTTATTTGATTCTGACAGGTGACAGGTAGACACATAATTGTTTAATGGATATCTCACTCTTGAATCAGAATTTGGCGCACTCACGGAATACTTGTGTTTACACTAATTAGGATCTGCCTCATAAGTGGGTTTGGGAATACCTCGATTAATACGCTCTAGAAGGCGACAGAGTGGAGGTGCATCCGGTGCAGGAGACGAATTCATACTTGGACCTGACAATTGCTGCAATTGATGTTCGGTTCCATTGCAAATAGGAGGCTGCAGTTCATCATCAAGCCCAAACCTTATGAGACCCGTGGGTTGATTTTCCTCCTGCAATGTTTACTGCTCGTCAGTGAGCTGCTTAGTGGGCTGCTCAATAGGCTGATGACCAAAGCACACATGATGCTGCCATTCTCCAGGTGTCGTGGGCTGATCACCACAACACACAGGATGCTGCCCTTTTCCAGGTGCCATGTACTCCAAGCGTGATGACTGCACTGGTTGCTCTTCATGCAGCTCGTTTCTAGCCACGGGAGAGTAATCAAAGATCAAAACTTCACTATTATCTCGGGTCAGAACTTCATTATTCCGGTACCCCCCCTGAAGTGAGGACGCAGAGGATCCAAAAAACATTTCATTCTCATGGAAAATCACATCCTGAGTAATAAACATTTTTTGACTCAAAGGATGATAACAACGATATCCTTTATGTGTAGTAGCATAACCCAAAAAAACACAACGAATGGCTTGTGCCACATCCAGATGTCCGACACTTTATTAATATCCCCTTGAGAATCATCAACGAAAAGAGCTTGAGTCAGCAAACTAGAACTACCGGTGGACAACTCCAAGTAATAAAGTTTTCCTCTTCTAATACCATAACCAATCGTCTTCCGCGTCCGGATATCCTTTAAATACACAAAATTAAGGGCAAAAAATAACCAAACAATGTAAGGCAAAAGTTATTTGAGCAACGGACAACAAATTATAATTTAGAGAGGGAACCACAAGAACAGTGTCAAGTTTCATGGTATCAGAAAAGGAAACAGTGCCTTCCCCAATAACAAGGACGGCATTACCATTAGCAACATTGACCTCGGTTTGTGTGGATGTTTTTAATGATGGAACCTGTCTAGAATCATAAGTCATATGTTCAATAGCTCCGAAATCAATTATCCATGTATCATTCATAACAGAAGTAGAAGTACTTAGTGCCTTACCATCACTACCTGCTGCAGCAATCATGGCAGATGCCTTGTCCGCTATCGGGTCCGAATCATTCTTGGTTTCTACAACGGAGGCTCGAGATTTGTTACACCAAGGATCACGGGTCTTATCCCAATTCTCCGGATATCCAATCAGCTCAAAACAGCGACTCTTGGAGTGTCTTGTCATGCCACAGTGTGGGCACTTACCTTGGGGACGATCCCGGCTTGTCTGGCTAAGCCGAGTTTGTCCTGGCCGATTTTGTGACCCTTCTCGATTCAACCCAAAAGATGATCCACGAGCCTTTGCTGCCATGGCAGTAGGTTCACTCTTGTCAACCTCCTTCTTCATTGCTTTCTTCCGATCGACTTCTCGACAAACATATGCATAAGAAGCCTGAAGGCCAAGTGGGGGGTCTTTCCGTAGCATTTCTCCACACACCTGGTCAAACTCATCATCGAGACAACCAAGAAACACATAGACTCGTTGTCTCTCAGTGGATTTTTGAAACACTTTGATGTCGTTTTCACACTCCATGGATACTTTATTAAAGCGATCCAATTCTTGGAAAATCTCAGTTAGCTCCCAGAAAATAGGTAGCCAAAGGTCGGCCATCCTGACGAAGACGTGATGCCTTCTGATTCAACGAATAAATTCTAGCCTCGTCATTCTCATCAAAGTATGCTGCCTTAAGGGAGTCCCAAATTTCCTTCGATGTAGACAACCGAATGTACGGTTTCATAATCTCAGGCTTCATTGAAGACAAAAGCCAACTCTTAATTTTTTGATCTTCAGGGAACCAATCATCATATTTAGGATCGTCTTCGTTAGGTGCCTTGAAAGACCCACAAAGATATCCCATCTTCTTCCTTCCAGCAATATGGATTTGAATGAGAGGAGCCCATAAATCATAGTTCTTTTCATCCAAAACCATACCAATATTAAACCTTGAATTCTCTGACTGCACCATAATTGGAGCAGCCGCTGGAACAATCTTAGAACCTGTCCCCTTTTCTTCAGCCATCTCTCTTGTCGGTATAGCCTAAAAAACTGCAACTTGGTAATTGACTAACAAAAAACTAGGCAGAACCACTTGCGGCGCTGGTGGAACTCCAGAACAATTCGAACAATTC
This sequence comes from Heteromeles arbutifolia, assembly GCA_024362995.1. Classification (NCBI taxonomy): domain Eukaryota; kingdom Viridiplantae; phylum Streptophyta; class Magnoliopsida; order Rosales; family Rosaceae; genus Heteromeles; species Heteromeles arbutifolia. The sequence continues at coordinate 7,796,213 of JANCRC010000002.1, read as the reverse complement.
GAACAAACGGACAAAACAGGGGGCAGCAACAATTTCACAATTGCTCGCTACAATCGATCAGGAACACGGGCAGCAACAACTCCTTTAAGTTGCTCGCTGCAATTGATCAGGGATACGGCAGGAAAAAATAGTTAGGGTTCGGTGTTTTCCTTTTCTAACCCGGTTCTGGTGCCAAGAAGAAAGAATGATTTTCAATGATATATTATTTCATCTCAAAACAAAGGTATATATACAACCCTATACAACCATATACAATCCTATCAGAATAGAGGAAAGAATAATTACATCCTAAACTAGGAAACCAAATACGTTAGGAATCCCACAATTATAGGAATCCTAATACAAGTCAACAAATTTACTGACTGAAACTGCAATGACATACCAGAATACCCATCTGGAACCGAAATCGAAGCTCCTTGCAACTTCCTTCCTCTGAAACAAGCTTCCTGCGTCCTTAAACCCTCCGATTCGATTCCTTCAACTCGAAGAAAAAACCCATTACTCAATTATGCAATGTAATTGTATGTAAGAAGAGAGGGCAGATTCTTTACCAGTTGGTTTGGGTTTGAAGTATTGAGAGACATTGGAAGGGCCATTGAATTTGATGGAGCAGGGGAGGAGGTGCACCTGACCACTCAAGTCCACCACTCTTTCTTCTCCTTCTTCCTGTGAGTCTCCGTTTCCATTTTTTTTTCAGAACTATGCTGCCTTGGGTGCCCTGCTCCATTTGATTTGCCCCCAATTTTGTTCAGATAAAAACCCTAATTTCTGTATCAATGTTTCAGTCTCTCTCTCTCTCTCTCTCTCTCTCTCTCTCTCGTTTTGCTTTCTTCAAATTTGGCTATGTATGGGCCACCTTTCCCGCGCTTTTTCATATCTTAGTTTACGATTTGGTCCAAGGTGATTATATTATATTTTATATATATATATATATATATATATATATATATATATATATATATATAGGCCTGGCCCAACCTCATATCTTGGGTCTTTAGTGTAGGGCTATTTAGTCCATTTTCATATTTTATCTTGTGATACAAGCAATCGTGGGAAGAAGGAGAATTATGTGCAAACATGCATGCTTCCAACGACTTGAGCTAAGCTCTAGTAATTTCCAACATTCCTTTCGACACCCAAAATTTAATAAGAAACTCCCAAAAATACCTCTCACATGAGGTTATTTACTTTTATTCGAGCGATATTCTAACTTAATTCTAGCTCCATTTTTGAAAGAGACTCACCGATTAAGGGTTGTGATTCTTCAATCTTTCATATCCATATGCATCAACATCCAACATCCAACATCCGATATGCATTGTCGTGGATCCTCCTTGTACACTGTATAATTGGACGCTAGAAAGTCAAGAAGCTGTCGCTGAAGCAACTGTTGCAATTCAAAGCTTTTAAAAAGAAAATGCATCAAATGACATGAAAATCATTCAGTAATTTCGATTTCACAATTCCATCATGTTAATACAAGCAGACCAACAAGGGCATTTGATTTTGGAGGCAACGACAGTCAATATGCTTTGCTGCGAAAGAAGCTGTTGTTCCAATTTGTATCATAATGAACTGCACGCATAGATATTGGTGTTCGAAAAGAAAAAACTCATGTTTACAACATCCAAATCTGAGTACATGGTCAAAAATTGCCAAAACTTCTTCCAGCTAATTAGATTGTATTCCTCCTCCACCGTGTGCATGCATGAAATGCCACCCGAGGCCCAATTACTCTTTGCCACCCAAGAAACACTCACCAATACATTAGAAAGTCATATACCTCTTGTGACAATCACGAGATCCTTCTTGAAAGGTTCCTTAACCCAGAGCCAACACACTTAAGTATGACGGTCCCTGTAGATGGGTCAGGCTTTATGACAAATTTAACTCCAAGAAAGTCTTTGATGATTTTGAGTGTTTCTATTCCATGAGGGGAGAGCTTTCCAACACGAACCTTTGAAACATCTTGTGGACATAGTGCACAGAGAAGAAACAAGAAGCCCTACAAGCCAAAATGACAGCAAACTATGAGGAGATAGACAGAATTCATAAAGGGACAAAAACGGAACCTGTAACCAAATAATGTATCTATTTCTTAAAAGAATGCCTTTTGGTAATTTTACCAGTGTCATAGAACAAGCTGTTAACAAAATTGAAAAAAGGAGACACTAGTCATCATACTTGCATCATCCGATTTTTAGGACTACTTTTAAATCAATATTAAATTGTATTTCGGGAATACTATATGAATCAACATCACAAAATCCGTCTATAAACAAAACCCAAGTTTTCTTTTCTTGCTTTACAAAAAAGAATTCCATGTGAAATTGCATTCACAACCAACATGATAATGGGTCAAACTCAGCCAGTAAGGAAGTACAATACATCAAATCACGAACCTGATGTGTTGAATCTACCACTCCACCCTGCTCAATCTCCCCAAGCAGAACATTAGCAATCTGCACACCAACATCCTCTGGAGGCATAAGCTCTTTCTTCCCCTCATCTTCAAGCTCAGCTGTATCTTCCCCTCGAGAATAAGAAATTGCTGTATCAGCAGAGATACAGCAACCGGAAGTTGTTTCCGCAACCAGTGAAATTCCATAACCAGGTGAACTGCCACAAAATCATTATTGTCTATATGAGCCTAAGTGATCACTTTAATACGACCAAACCTCAAAACAAAATAAAGAAAACTTCAACCTTCTAAAATGTCTCTCTACAGAAAAAAATAATGATATTTGGTAAAAATTGAAAACATACTGTCCAGCTTGCAGGCCACTTCTATGGTCAGTAAATATGTGAACATCTGGGAGTAAGAGATTAAAGATTCCACGAGCGGCATACACCATGGTATTTTCAAACTGCGTGGACACTCTTGTTGAGAATGTAACCCCTCTAATCCTCTTAACCACCCCCTCATCAGTCCAGTTGACTGCCTATAGAGCAAAACATAAAACAATAATGGATCCAAAACTGAAAAAATTGGTGAAAAACATATATAGTATCTCAAAAGTCTCAGAAACTCACAGTTAGACTTTGAACAATTGGAATTGACAAGAACACTTCGCCGCCACCTTGAGGAGCAGATCCACGACTCTGTATTTTGAGGTCTAGCCCTTCTGAGGGAACTCCAAAGTGTTTTAACATGGGCAAAGTAGTAGACCGGAATGTATCAACAGATGGGTCCTTGGAATCATTTGTAATTCCTAACAGAAAAATATGAAACACTCATAAAGTGGAAGCACCTTTTTAAAGCTCAAATGGACACCCACGAAAGATTACTGTGCTCTATCTACCATGATATGGGGAGAACCTCTTTTCGTTTAGTGATTGGGGTCAGGTCATTTGTTCATAAGTAGTAAGGTAATTAGTCATAGTATGAAACAGAATAGAGAGATTTTAAAACTATAAGAAATTAGCTTTTCTGTTCCCATGTTAATCTGTGACTCAATATTAAGACCAGTACCATAAACATCAAGGAATTGTCTTGAATACAAAAGGCAATTTTTGCTACCGGGAGATTGTTGATAAAAGAAAATAACGATGTTACAGCATGAAAATGTTACAAATTTATGTTCCTTACTTGGATCAAAACCAGAACCATAAATTTGAGGCTTTTAATTCTACAAGAACACCAATAGAAAACACCAACTAAACGAAAACAGAAGTGCGGAGAAGATTCGCAACAACGAAAGCAGTTACCTTTAAGCGTAATGGTAAGCGGCTTTTTGGCAAAGAGACCAAGCACAATCAATGGCTCCAAGAAATACCCAACCGCCCGACTGAGCCCGCAATCGTGCACCAAATTCCTCCCACCCATCACTATCCCCGGCTTGAACTTCAATTTTGTACCTGCTCACAAACCCAAAACACAATCTCTCAAAAACCCTAAAACCCTAAACCCCGAAACAAAATTGGAACTTCAATTTTTGGCTAAATTCGAAAAAAACGAGTGCTTTTGTGTTTGGAAACAGCTAGTAGGAGTACCAGTCTCGTTGATTTCGACGACGCAGTCATCGGAGACCTTCTCGAGCAGGCGGAGGAAGGAGACCTCGTGGAGGCGGAGGCCGGGCCATGTCTCCTCTGCGCGAATGTCCTCGATAAAAACCGGTGTGGACGCAAGCGCCGCCAGTACGAGCCGTTGCCTTAGGTTTTGGCTTCCGGTCAACCTCTTGTAGCTTGCTTTCCCCATTTTCGCTTCTCTCTGGTCTGTCAGTTTCTCTGCGCTCGGTGGCGGGGACGGGTTTTTGCAAATTGCTTGCAGGGCAGCTATTAAATTTTTTATTTTTACCTTCTTGGTTTTACTACAAATGGTCTTTTTATCTTATGCTGTCTCATCATTTTAGTTCTCATTTAGTTTTACGGTTTAGTAGTATTCTTCTTTACTTAAGTGGTAAGTCTTCGTTTCTCGCAAAAAACGAATTTGAATCAGTTTATTGCAAGCTATTGTGAGAGGCTTAGCCCACTCCCTTACCGTAAATAATATCGTTTGTTAAAATAAAATAAAAGTCATAATTTTGGTCTTTTTTTGTTTTAAACATTTCATTCTTCATCTATTAAATCACTCATCAATGTGGTCTTCAATTTCGTTAGACAACTCAATTAGTGTGCTAACATAAGAGAAATTTTCAGTGTGTTTGAAACATTAATACACTACGGGTGCGTTTGTTGCACCGGATTATCTCGGACTGGACTAGCTTCAGGGACTAAGCTGGACTGGCTTAGACTAGACTAAGTAGGACTAACCTAATGAAGCGTTTGATGCAGTGTCGGACTAAGAAGTAGGATAATAAAAATAATAAAATAAATTCTTTTTTTTTCTTTTTCTATTTCTTTTTCCTGTTATACAACACTCCTGAAACCTCTCTTCCCTATCCTTTTTTCCGTCCAAACTCCATAGATTCCAATCACAACATTTCCTCCATTTCAATTGATAAAGCTCTCCGTCCAAATTCCACTACTTGCAACCACATCTTTCTCCTCCATTTGAATCAATAAATCTCTCAAAACACAAACAATAAAAAATTCAATTTCAATTGAAATCGAAATCGCAGCTGCGTTCCTTGTATACCCAACAATGACACTCTGATTCGAGCAGGATGAGGAGAGAGCGGGAGAGGACGTGATCTAGGTTGGGTCGTGCAAATCAGCTCTGCATCGAGGTTGGGTCGTGTAGATCGACTCAGCATCGAGCAGGATGAGGAGAGAAAGGGAGAGGACATGATCTGGGTTTGGGGCGAGGAGAGAGAGAAATGACGTAAGCATTAGTGAGAGAACAAGAGCAGTGGAGAGAGCACGCGAGAGCAGAGAGATAGGGAGATGGAGAGACAGAGAGATGAGGAACAGCAAAGGAGACAGCGTTGTGAGGAAGGCGTTCTTAGCAATCCCATGGTTCAACGCTGGACTAATTTGGACAATCTAACGAGGCCCGGAGTCCACACGAGTCCGGACTAATCTCATTTAAGTTAGTCCCCAAGCATACCAAACACGGGACAATAATCCTAGCTAGTCCAGTCCCACTTAAGAAGGTGAAACAAACACCCCCTAAATGTCTTTAAATAAATGGAGGGACGCTTGAAAAATAAAAATTCCTTCACTCATATGTAATGACATGTGATATACACCGCATATTCCAGCACATCAAAAAATTTATGAAGCCACAAAACCAATCACAAAAGGAGAATGCTAGGAAGTGATGATTGAATTATTACTTTAGAGGTTGATTAACGTGCTTAATTCTTATTAGTGACACTGACACATCTTTAATTTACAAATTTAGTCTACCCAACATTACTACTATGTCGGAAAAAAATTAACCATTGATATATGGCTAATTAGTACAAATTTTATTTCTCTTTCCCTAAATAACTTGTGTCGATAGGGCTTCAGCTATGGACTTGCTAGCAGGAGATGTTTTATATAGTGCAACTTCTTTTACTGCTTCAAAGTTTATTTCTATTTCTAGGAATAATAATGGTATTGCCCATTGCTTGGCAATGGTAGCACTGTCTAGTGGAACTCATAGTTTGGATTGAGGATCTCCTCATCCAATAAATGATGTAACGTTTCTCAGTTATTGATATCGTTTTCTTCAAACAAAAAAAAACCTTTATATTAAATGCTTTGTGTATATTTGATTATATATATATATATATATATATATATATATATATATATATATATAAAGGAAACTTTTTACAAGAGGGATCCCTTTTTTTCTAAAAAAATGGGGACACACTCTCCACCGTTGGATTTAACTTTAATAAAATTGTATGATTGAGATTTTGTGGCCTGTGTTTTAATCTCAACCACACAATTTCATTAAAACCAATCTAACGGTGGGGAACGTGTCCCCATTTTTTTGAAAAAATGGGGATCCCTCCCCTTAAAGGCCTTTGTGATAACTCATTTGTAATTCCCAATATGAGTCTCATAAAAAAAAAGGTGAAACACAAAATCAAAAGTTTGTATGTCATGGAATAACTTACTTACTTCACCAAATTGTCTTGGTTGGTATCATCCTTAATCCATTCAAGCACCTCCAACACGGCTTCAAACATGACAATAATACTAACTATAGTACCATAATGTGAGTTCCAACGTGTATCACAAGGACGCATGAGACTAATCTCTTGATTTAACCCTCTACCCGTTTCAAGATCACCAATACCAAGAGCTTTCTTAATTTGTTCTAGTTGTTTCTCTCTAAATGCGTCACGACGCTTACACGATGATCCAATAGTATTGACCAAAATACTAGCATTGTTGAAGAAAATGGCGACACCCTCAATTCCCTTTGCAACGGCTACAAGAGCTAGTTGAAGTTGGTGTGCAAAACAATGAACATAAAATGCGTGAGGATACTTGTTCAAAATCTTTGCTTTAAGGCCATTTAGTTCTCCTTTCATATTACTAGCTCCATCATAGCCTTGTCCCCGTAACTTGGACATACTCAAATTTGTTGAAGCAAATAATCTCTCAATGGCTTCTTCAAGCGAGCTACTAGTTGTAAAGGAGACATGTTGCACACCCAAAAACCTTTCAATTACTTCTCATTCCTTGTTCACATAACGCAATAGCACCGCCATTTGCTTTTTAATTGAAGAATCACATGATCCATTAACCAAAAGAGAAAAAAATGTACCTTCCATATCTTTAGTAATTACACCAATGGTTTCAATGGCACAAGCACGGACAAGATCTTTTTGAATATCGGAAGAAGTATACTTGAGATTTTTGGGAGCATTCTCAAACACAACCTTCCTAACTTTATCATTATGATCGGCAAGAAATTGCATAAGCTCCAAATAATTACCCTATTGCTTGATTTGAACGATTCATCATGGCCACGAAAAGGCAAACCTTGTTGCAACAACCATCTTGTGCAATCAAGTGCGCCACGCAATAAAGTGTGATAATTAATGCGAGCTTCATCAGTTTGCTTAATCATAAATGTTTCTATATGTTGCTTTTGCGTCATCAAATCTCTAGCTTGTTGTAAAGCTTTATTATGAAGACTTCCAACACCTCCCTCATGATCTCGAAAATTTTTGAGTCCTTTCCTCCAATTTGTAAACCCAATCTCAGTGAAGACATCACTTCCGGCATTTCCCTCTTTATCAAAATCACACTTGAATAAAAAGCGATAACGGCAAAATGCGGCATCTTTTACTATACAATACTCCAACCACTTAAAATTATCAAACCAACGGGTGACAAAACATCGATTGTTGCTAACTTTTCTAGGCATGATGTGGTCTTTTGGTTGACAATGATTATTTTGGAGATAGTGTCGACGAATTGCTTCACGATAATTAGGTGGATAATCAAGCATTCGACGTCTATGTCCAGGGTCTGCAGGAAGATTAGCCAGTATTTCATCCAACTTAGTGATCTCATTTTTTTGGGAACTACCCAGAATACTCGAAGAAGGAATATTTGGAATATTCAAAGGAGGACTACTCGGAATATTCGAAGAAGGACTAGCTGGAATATTTGCAGGAGGATTTAAGCATTGTTTCTTATAGTATCATTCCATTATGTAACTGTATATGGAAAAGAAAAAAAAAGTCTTAGACTCTTAATCTTAGAGTAAACTATACTATAGTCAATATGAGTACTAACTAATTAAACCAACAATTCAATTAATTAATGCCAATATTCATATAAATTATTTAATACACAAAAATTCAATTCATAAATTAATATCAATAATCAAGAATTCAATTTTTACTCTAGACAATAATTTCATTCATCAATAATCATTCATAGGATTCATATTTATACGCAAAAAATCAATAATCAATAACTAATTAGTGTATTACTCTATGATTCTATATTAATTAACTAAAATTTCGTATTAATTAATCAATTAGGGTTAGGGATAATACAAATTAGAAAGTTAAAAAATTTACCTAAAGTTGAGAGAGAAGTGGAAAACCAACCAACAGTTGGCTGCTAGAGGCTGGCAGTGGCAGCTAGCTCGGCTTGAAGGAGAAATAAGAGAAAACGGAACGGGACGGAGGGAGGAGGGCGCTGAAAACTGCTGCTGGGATTTGGGGGGCACACACGGGCCTTCTGATTGGTTTTGAAAAAGAGATTGGCTTTCAAAAAGTGAAGGCTCAATTGAATAATGGAAGGCACATGACATTGGCCCCTTTTAAAATTTTTATTTATTTTTTAATCAATTAAACGAAACGACGCGTTTGATTAAGGAGGTTTTTGTTTTTTAATACAAAATGAAACGATGCTGCACAGCAGCAACAGAAACTCAAGCCCAGAAACCGATCTGCAGTGCAGGTGCATCCATTAATTCTGACGAGACCAGAGGGGCGGAACCACGCTCTTGGGCTTAATTTCCGGCGAAAGGAGGGGCGACTCTGTAGCTTCGCCACTGCCAAAGCGTGAAGCCGGCAATGGGTATTGGAAATCAATTAGATCATATGAAGGGATCAAACAAGGGAATGAGATGTTAAAGTTCTACATCAGTGGGTTCAATGAAACCCAATGGTTAAATAGATTTACTCTACTCTAACTAATATCGAGGCCTTTTGTGGTAAAACCTCACACCTGACAGATTGAGCATGTGGTTAAGTTGGGAACAGTATCGGTGTCATTAGAGTGGGACGGGCTCGGCGATCTAAAAAATCCAACATGAGATAATTGGATACAAAAAACTGTTATGATTTTGCCAAAGGAGCAGTCGAAAAAGTTCAACTACTGACTGGTATATGAGGGAGTACAAGAGTGGTGTAATGGCACCAAAAGCAACTGGGGCTTTAAGTAACTTTTTTCTTCATTCCTTACATGTAGTACTTTAATATGGATCCGAATTTATGGTTATGTGCTTTTAATTCTTCTGCGCAGTTGTATGCCTGGGTTTTGTGCAGAGTGCATGAAAATATGACGAATGCTAAGAACGTATTTTATTCCCAAGATCAAGGCAACGGTGCTCTACATGTTACCGGAGACTTTCACCTATATGTAAGTTTCTCTAATAAGTACTTTGCACAAATATTTGCTTTAACACTAACGCAAAATTATTTGTTCTTATTAATGTGAGAGAGAAACCTAGTCATATTCATTGGTTTTAGTTCTTTCTGTTGCGTGAATTGGTTTAGAATAGGAATGTAAATATTGTGTAAATATTAGAGTCCTTTATTAGGAAGGATATTTCTTATGTCCTTTTTTAGTTTACCTTGGAGAACAAGGATTGCATGTATTATATTCCCAATTATGCAATACATGAAAATTAAGCCGTAAATTTCAATTTGGCATCAGAACCTAGTTATCTAAAAAAAACCCTAAACCAGTTTGTTCACCGTGCTGCTGCTGCTCGTATTGAAGGATCTGCACCCTTGTTCCTTGCTGCGATTCTGCAGAAAGACAAAGGTGTCATGCTGTGATTGTTGTACCGTGAGTAAACTGCTGCACTGATTGCAGCAACTGTATCATGTATTATATATCGTGTTGTGCCTCGTGAGATTATTGATTCTGTGCCGCTGTGCTACCGAGAAATCGCAAAGACTTTGCTTGCTGTCTTTGCCATGATTGTTGGGATACTGCAGTTTGTTTGTTTTTTCTTTTGCTTCGTCTTTGCAGAAAAGCAACAACTACCGTGCTGCTGGTATCGTGAGGAACGAAGGAGAACAACTGCTGTGCACTGCAGGTTTTGTTTCTTTTTCCGCTGCATACCTGCAGGAAGAGACAACTGTTGTGCGTGTGTGCCGTGTATCTGTACTGCAGTAATTCTGTTTGCTGTTTTGCGTTGTGCAATCAGCGTGGAACGCCGTGTGTCGTGCAATTGTCGTGCACAATTGCAAGTGTGTTTTTCTTGCTGCTTCCTAAATTGCTGCGTGGAAAAAAGGGGTTGTCCCTTCTGTCTATGACGTGTGCTGTTGATCATAACGAAGGGAAAATAGGGGATTGGAAGTGTAATTTGGTTTTCAAATGCTGCTCCCTGTGTTTCTTGCAGCGTGTGGTTCCGTAATTTGTTTGGTACTATAATTGCCGTGTATTATTATCGTGTGTGTGATTACAATGACCAATACATGTTGGATTTTAGATTCTGGTGCAACGGATCATATGACGTATGATAAAACCTTATTTCAATAGATGACACGTCCTCATAGAAAGTATATGGCAACTGCCAATGGTTCTACTGCTGCTATTGTTGGAGCTGGAACAATGTCTCTTACACCCTCTCTTCCCTTACATAATTGTTTATTGGTTCCGTCATTGTCCCATCACTTATTGTCTGTACCTCAAGTCACTGAACAATTGGATTATGTTGTATTAATGTATCCTTCATTTTGCTTGCTTCAGGATATTCAGACAAAGGAGATCATTGGGCGTGGCACTAAGAGAGAAGGGCTATATTATGTGGATGACGTGGTTTCTGGAAAAGATAATTTGGTTCATGCGTCACGTAATAGTAATCTACAAAAGGTTTTGTTATTGCCTCGTCGTTTGGGGCATGCATAGTTTGGTTATTTGAAACTATATTACCTTATTTGTTCAGTGGTATTGAAGACTCAGAATTGAAATGTGAAGTATGTATTTTAGCCAAAAGTCATCGTGCTTCATTCCCTCCAAGTATGAATAGAACATCTTCTCAATTTGCGCTAGTACACTCTGATGTGTGGGGCACTTCCCCTATTAGTACTACTTCGAGAATTAAATGGTTTATTACATTTGTTGATGATTGCACTCGTATGACATGGGTTTATCTGTTGAAAGATAAAAGTGATGTTAGTATGATCATTCGGTCTTTCTCTCAGATGGTGGCTACACAATATTCCTCCGTTATTAAGGTTCTTCGTTCTGATAACGGGGGTGAATATGTTAACTCTGAGCATTCTTCTTTTTTCCAAGATCAAGGAATTCTCCATAAGACCACTTGTCCTTATACCTCACAACAAAATGGGATGGCTGAAAGGAAAAACTGTCATATTTTTTAAACTACTCGTACATTGCTTATTGGCGTGTCCATACCTAAGAGTTTTTGGCCGGACACCGTTATGTATGTCGTGTATGTCATCAATCGCATGTCATCTCGGGTTGTAGAATTCCGTACTCCACTCCAAGTTCTAACAGAACATGTTCCGATTGTCTCTACCAACACTCTTACTCCTCGAGTGTTTGGTTGTGTTGCTTACGTTCATATCCACAAGATTCATCGTAGTAAATTGGATCCTTGTGCTATTCAGTGTGTTTTTCTTGGCTTTGCATCCCAATAGAAAGGTTATAAATGATATCACCCTGAAACTCGCCATATGTATGTCACCATGGATATGACTTTCTCTGAATCTGAGTATTTTTATACTCCCGTATTCTCACCCTCGGATCTTAAGGGGGAGAGTGTTATTTGTGATCTTGATGATGTGTTTGGGTGGTTGGATGTCTAAGACCTACGTCCTTCATAGGGAGATGACAATACCGTGCCAATGGAGGAAGCAGGGTCTCAGTTGGAAGATGATATAGATGGGTAGCCATTGATTGTCGCCGAGGAAACTTGTACCGAGAGCCCATGTGCTACAGGTGGTGTTCAACCAGCTGCTACTGAGGCCGAGCTAGCCTTACCGCAAGCATCTGCTGAAGCTAACAGCCATGAGATTTGTGCCGAAGCTTCCCCCCTCTCTCTAGCTTGATCGTGCCATCGTCCAATACGTTTTCTCTGAATATCCCTGAGGTAATTACTAGTGATGCTTATGTAACTAATGATGTTACAAGTACATATAAACTACCACCAAGGTGAAATCGTGGTGTACCTCCTGACAGGCAAAGCCGGCCCTGAGAAATTGGGGGCCCTAGGTGAGCCTTCGAATGGGGACCCTAAAGTTCTTTGACACCCGACTCGTTGTACATTTATATGTATAAGAAAATGTTTCGCTAAATACATGAAAATGTTCATTTCTACATCAAAAATCATTAGAATTCATATCCAAAGAAGAAAGATATGCAAACATTACTTAAATATGCAAACATTTATATGTACATTTATTTCCTTCAGCAAAGTTTCTCTTAAGATTCTTAGCTCTATAAATAAGTCATTTCCATCAATATCAGAATGCTCACCATGTTTCAGAAATCCTTCAAGATTGATACAAAAAATCTTCAAGCTATCATTGTCTACATCTTTTAACCTCTTCAAATTAAACAAAAGCCCAAAAGTTTCTTCGTATTTCTGAAATTGTTCAAACCTGATATGAAGTGAAGTCCGAGCTTGATCAACTATATAAATGAAGTAATCAACTCTAAAAGCTTCACTTGCTGATTGTGTTGCCACTTCACTAGCACTCTCATCAAACTGTTTCTTTCTTCGAATGATGCGTTTCTCATGAAAAACAGGCTCAATCTCCATCTCACTTGCTATTTTCTTATCTTCATTCATTGCCTATTCAAATCCAGTTTCTCTATACCGATCAAGAACTGATATAAGCCCTTTCAATTGATCAATAACAACATCAATATGCATGTCTTCTTTTTGAAGAGTTTTGCTAACTGTATTAATAGCAAACAACAATTCATGCCAAATAACCATACCTAACAAGAACTCAAAATTCTCTAGCTCATGGATTGCTAGGGATTCGGCTTCACTCTTTGACTTAGGATCTTCACTAGTATTTGCCAAGTGAATCAAAGCATCTCTTATCTGTTGAGCACTTTCTCTTATGGGTTTAACACTTTCAATATGACTTTCCCAACAAGTTTGTGACAACGGTTTGAGGGTGTGACTTCCTTGCACATGATCTGTAAAAACTTTCCATCGCCTTGTTGAGGATGAGAACAATGTATATATACGTTGTACCACTCCAAAAAAAGACATAGCTTTAGGACAACAGTTGACCATATCACAAAGTGCAAGATTAAGGCTATGACAGCCACATGGAGTGTAGAATGCTCTAGGATTTATTTCAAGTACTCTGCTTTGCACGCCTTTATTTTTGCCTTTCATATTTGAACCGTTGTCATAACTTTGTCCCCTTATGTCATCAACATCAAGTTCAAGAGTGCTCAATGCACCTAAAAGCACATCAAATAGTGCACGCCCTGTTGAGTCATGTACATTCAGAAATTCCAAAAAGAATTCTTCAACCTTTATTGGAGTTTTTGTAACATCTACACACCTTATTATAAGAGACATTTGATCTTCGTGACTGGCATCTGGAGTGCAATCAAGTATCACTGAAAAATACTTTGCTTCTCTGATTCTTGCTATGATTTCACTTTTGACCTCACTTGCCAACAGTTGTATCAATTCATTTTGAATCTTGTGACCAAGATAATGGTAATGAGTCTCATGTGTATCAATACACCGAATGTGCTCTTGCATTATAGGATCAAATTCAGCAATCATTTCAATCACATTTAAAAAATTTCCATTATTCTCTTCATACAGCTTCTCATTGTCTCCACGAAATGCCAAAGTAACTTTTGCAAGTCTTTTCACAACAGCAATTATCCTCCATAACACTTGTCTCAAATGTTCTTTCTCTTTGCTGATTTGTTGTTGCACACTTTCATCAATTGTTATACATTTTTGCAATCTTCTTTCCAATTCAATCCATTCACTCATGTAGTGAATGTGTTCCTTGCTAGTTTCATGAGTTGTAAGCCTGTGACCAATATTCTTCCAATCTTTAAAACCCTCATTATCCAGGTAAGTCTTGATTCCAATTTGCTTGAATAACTTGCAACAAAAACAAAATACTGTATCCAAAGAACATGAGTACACTAGCCACTTCCTATCTTGCGTCTCCCTATTAGGCAATTTTCTAATGTAATGTATAGAAGAAAAATGCCTATCTGAATTATCTTTTGGAAATGCGACATCATCAACTCTTTTAGGACCTCTTTCCACTAACATGTCCCTAAGATTTTGATCAATCTTATCCCAATTCCCTAGATCATCAATATTCAAAGGAAAGACAATTTCATTATCTTTACCATTCTCATTAGCTTGATCATGTTCTTCAATGTCAGTCTCAATTAGAGGTTCATCTTCTTGCTCTTTACTACCATCGTCAGATATAGGCTCACATCGCTCATCTTGCTCTTCGTTATTAGTCTCGGTCATGAATTCATCTTTTTCCCCATTACTGTCATGATTCCCTTGTTCCTCATTCACTAAACTGACATCTTGTTTCTTGAAAAACTTACTAAGAGATCCAGCCTGAGACTTTATTAATGCTTCTTCCTTTTCCTTATTTCTTCTTTTTTTGAGACCTAGAGAGATACTTTCTGTTTCTGTTAGTGGGCTTACTATTTCTAATAGAAGGCATGATAACCAACTCTTTTTCAATCAAGAAATCACAACCCCACAATCAACAATCAACTCAATATTCTGTAAACAACAATTTGACAGAGAAACAAACTAAAATTCAAATTTCACCCACTACCCAACACAAAAGTTTGATACAAATGACACAACACAAAACAAGGCGCAAATTCAATATCGAAACTTTGAATTATCTTGAACCAAAACTAGTTAGGAAGCAAAAGTAACCAACCTTGTTAAGTGCATCCATAATCCAATTATCTTCTTGAAGGGATTTAACCACTTTGTTAAGTGCATATACAAGTTCGAATTTTATAACTGCAATATAGACATTTGACAAGTGAATACTCTAATTTCGCATAAACAATAAGCATTAAAATAAACAAATCTTAAACCCTAGAAAAATCGAAAATCCTAATTATATGTACAAACACTTACAAATTAAATTATAGAAAAAAAGGCATAAGAGAAGAGAAGCATTGATCAGTGAGGTTACCTATCCTCTGCAAGTGGGAAAGAACTAATTCGGTGCATTCGCAGGACCGCAGGAGCAAAGTTACAAATTGCCTTGCTAGTTGCTGCGTTAAATCCCAAAGAAAAGGGTTGAATTGTTGCTGAAGCTCTGCACCCCACCCAAGACACTTTGTACACCAAGTTTCAATACGATTATATGATTTTATACTTAAATATTTTATTAAATTCAAACTCTAAAATATATTTATATATATTATATATATACACATACTTAAGAAATATTTTGGGCCTTCCAGCCCTTCCCGAGGCCAAAAGCTGCACAGCAAGTTCCAAATTATTTTTTTTATAATTTCATATTTAGATATTTTACTCGAACTACAAAATTATATATATATATATATATATATATAAAATTATTATTGGTATTCCAAAGTTCTAGTGGAGTACGTTCCAAACTTTCTATATTTGAAAAGAAAAATATACTTGTAAAAAGTGTAGGACGAGATTTTTAAAGTGTCAATAACACTTCTCTATATATATAAATAAATAAAATATTTGGGGGCCCCCGCCTACTCGGGCTACTCCTAGGACCACTGCTGACAGGTTCTCTCCAGAAGGAAAAGTAAAGTATCACATAGCAAATTATGTGTCGTGTGAAAGCCTTCACCTGAACGTCAAGCTTGGGTGAATAATGTGGAGTCAATTCAAGTGCCAACTCGAGTAAAGGAAGCTTTGAAGAGTCGAGAATAGGTGGAAGCAATAGATGAAGAGATGAAGGCATTACAGAAAAATAATACATGGGAAGTAGTGGAGTTGCCGAAAGGGAAGAAGCCAGTTGGGTGCCGATGGGTTTTTACAGTTAAATACAAATCTGACGGTTCACTTGACAGGTATAAGGTGCAGTTGGTAGCAAAAGGATATACTCAAACGTATGGTGTTGATTACCAGGAAACTTTTTCTCCAGTAGCTAAGATGAATACGGTACGAGTTCTTATCTCATTAGCTGCAAATTTGAATTGGCCATTGAAATAGTTTGATGTAAAAAATGCGTTTCTTCATGGACATTTGGAGGAGGAAGTGTATATGGATTTTCCTCCAGGATATGATAATGGAGGAAAAATGGGAGTGTGCCGATTGCGGAAGTCTCTTTATGGGTTAAAGTAGCCACCTCGTGCATGGTTTGGAAGATTCACTCAGACCATGAGAAAGAATGGGTATTATCAAAGTCCATACTCTATTTGTGAAACGGAGGAACGGTAAAGTAACAACTTTAATTATTTATGTGGATGATATGATAATAACAGGGGATGATTCAGATGAGATTGTCAAACTGAAGAAGAACCTTGTGGCCGAGTTCAAGATGAAGAGTTTGGGTGACTTAAAGTATTTTCTGGGAGTTGAGGTTGCTCGTTCGTCCAAAGGTATTTTCTTGTCTCAAAGGAAGTATGTTCTTGATTTGTTAAAGGAAACAGGTATGCTTGGGTGTAAACATGTGGATACGCCTATTGTGGAGAAACATCACTTAGGGATTTATCCGGATCAAGAACCAGTGGATAAAGGCAGATATCAGAGGCTGGTAGGAATACTAATTTATTTAGCTCATACCCGTCCAGATATAACCTATGCAGTGAGTGTGGTGAGTCAATTTATGCACTCACCAAGTGTGGATCATATGGCTACTGTTATGCGTATCTTGGCGTATTTAAAGTCGACCCCAGGGAAAGGAATCTTGTATAGAAATTCTGGTCATCTAAAAATTGAGGGGTTCACTGATGCTGATTGGGCAGGTGATGTGACTGATGGGCGTTCTACTTCTGGATATTTTACATTCGTTGGTGGAAATTTGGTTACTTGGAGAAGCAAGAAACAGAATGTGGTGCCTGGTCTTCTGCGGAGGCCGAATTCAGAGGTATGGCGCATGAAGTGTGTGAAGTTCTTTGGTTACGTAAGTTGCTTTGGGGTCTTGGCTTCAAACCAAAGGAGGCTATAGAGTTGTATTGTGACAATAAGTCGACACGAGAAATTGCAGAGAATCCGATACAACATGACAGAACGAAGCATGTGGAGGTTGATCGACATTTCATTAAGGAAAAGCTCGAGAAGAAGATTGTGTCAGTACCATTTGTGAACTCATAAGAGCAGCTTGCGGATATCCTCACTCATGCCGTGTGTAGTAGAGTTTTTGGTGACTTGTCAAGTTGGGCATGTATGACATCTATGCTCCAACTTGAGGGGGAGTGTTTCGTGAGTTGGTTTAGAATAGGAATGTAAATATTAGAGTCCTTTATTAGGAAGGATAATTCTTATGTCCTTTTTTAGTTTACCTTGGAGAACAAGGATTGTATGTATTATATTCCCAATTATGCAATACATGAAAATTAAGCCGAAAATTTCAATTCTTTCCCTTCAAATCAGCTAGCATTCTTCCTATATGTTACAAACTTAAAAGTTCTAACATTCTGCAGAAATCTCAAAAAATGACATTAGATCTCCCCATTGAAATCGTCACTGAGATTTTGAGCTGGTTGCCTGTAAAGTCTTTGATGAGGTTCAAGTGTGTGTGCAAGCAATGGTGTTTCTTTATAGATCAAGACAGCAAGTTTAAAAGCAAAACATTACGACGACGCCAGTCCTCTGGAATTTTCTTACATATACGTGTGGGAAACTAACAGTAAAGCGGCCAACACGATTTTTGATGAAAATTTCATTTATTACTCAAGTTTTGGTGGCTTGTTTCTTGAGAAGAATCGTACTAGGTCGTAAGTTTTCCAGGTCAGAAATCCTGCAATGCACCTAGCACTTTACTTGCCTGATACACATGAGGGTATCAGAGGAATAGACTTTGCTCTTAATTTATTCACCGGTGAGTGCAAAGTGGCATGCTTGTACATAAAAAATGTGACTTATTTTGGCACTGAAGTAGGTTTTGAAGTTATAACCATTGGAAAGGATCACCGATGGAGACCCTTGAAGCTCCCCAAGCAAAATGGCAAATTGGAGCAGGGAAAACGTGGGAAAAATGTGCTTAGAAGACGTACTTTTGGACCAGATAAGGTTGAAGGGGGGGGGGCTCCTTTGGTAGAAGTTATTTGGGATGGACATCAATCGTACCTAGAAGTTCAATCTTTTGATGTATGAAGTGAATGTTTCACTGTTACTACTCTGCCCCCGGGAGTTCTCTCAGACTTAACAAAAGTTTTTTCTCTTCGTTGGAATCATTTTCTAGCAGTTGCTGATATAACAGATGAAACCCTTAACGTCTTGGTTCTCAAAAACTTCAAGGAGCACAAGTGGAGTAAAAAAAAGATCATCGTTCCCTTGAAGTTCTTAAAGGAAAAGCCACATTTGAAGGGTCGAATTAGGCCTTGGGCAGGTGAGCATTATTGTGAAGGCATGTTGCACAATGGAGTGGAATATATAACTTTCTTTGAGCCAGATAATGGATACTTTTTTCATGATATAAACACGGTGGAAATAGAGGCGCTCGCTAAACAGCATTACGAGGGGATATCAAATACAAATTACAAGAAGACAAGCCTGATAACTGTTAAGGGAATGATGAGAGAAAATGTTTACGACTTGAGAATGAAGACGAGCAATTTCAATTTCCGTTGCATACATCGTGTCTTTTATGGTGTACTACAGAGAAATTTGAACTTTTGGTTATCCTTATTTTACCAGATGCTGCACGGCATCTTATATGCGAATTTTATGATTAGACTTTTGTTGGATCCGGCTTCTCTTCTAATCTATTTTGTGGAGGTGTTGTTCAATATGTATGTGAGTTCATTTTCTTCTTTTTGAGTTCATTTTCTTTTCAAAAATCATAAATATCGAGTTTCAAGCTTAATCCTTTGAAATCCAGAAAGTGGAGGCGGAAGAACTCATGACTAATTTGGTACATCATTTACTCTCAAAAGTCTTCCAAAGTTAACAAAACTCAATCGGTTTTTGAATGCTTGTACACACCTTAAAGTGTTTAATCTGTTCAGAGGAAAATTTGAACAACGGTGCAAGAGGGTGTGCACAAGGCCTTGACCATTTAGCCTAACTCATATCCACTTTAATCTTTATATTGGGATCCTGCTTCTTAACTTCTTGATTCTTTCTCTCCAAAGCTTTCCTAAAGATCCAATCCCTGGACCTTGAATGAGACTTCCCTTTTTACGGAATCTATAAATTCTTGTCATTCGATCTTCTTTAATTCAGTCGATCCGACGGCCACAAATTAAGAGGGTGTGTATGAAGTAAAAAAGGGTGTGTGGATAGCACACTCTTTTTTTTCCTTTCTTGTTAATAGGGATGGGTATTTCTTCACTCGTCGAATGTGTACAAATTCTAATGTCCCAAAGCACTTGAAGTGCTTCCTGCAAGAATCACCAGTTATATGCTTCTTGCATGAATCACTTCAAAGTGTTTTTTAAGGATTAACTTGCATTTTTAATTTTTACTAAAAATCAGTTCCAAAAATATTTTCTGTAAAACCGCTTTCAATTATTTAACGACACTTCCCAAATCAGCCCTATGTCTTGAGGAAGTAAATGATTAAAGAGGGATGTAAATCTTACCAAGTATCATCAAAGTACCTTCAACAAATAATTTATGCAGTAGTCTTTTGAAATCCCTCTTCAATTAATGCACCTTCTAAAGATACAGTCACAAAGTTGAAGTTACTTAACTACATATAAGTCACTCCTTCAAGACCGCTTGCTACCTCACCAATGCGGTAAGCTTCATAGGCAGCTCCATTTCCATCCTCCCCGAGTATTCCGTGGGACGCCTCCTGACTCACAACAAGAACCATTCCAATGCCCATGTTAAAAGTTCGTCTCATCTCAGCATCTTTAACCCTTCCGGCTTCTTGGATCCATTTGAAAACAGGTGGGACTTCCCATGAATCTTTATAAATGACAGCTCCTAGGCCTTTCGAGAACACTCGAGGTATATTTTCTGTGAGACCACCCCCTGTGATATGAGCTACTCCTTTGACGCCTCCCTTCCTTATTGAGTCGAGCACCTGCATGTTTTTAGTGCAACGCAATAATAAAGAGCGCCTCAATGAGGGGAACACTTTCATTTTCAGCAGCTAGTTAATTAGTTAAACACAACAAGAGAACAAACACACGCACACACACATATAAAACAAAATGCACAAGCAAGGTTTGATCGATGCCAACCTACCTGCTTAACGTATATCACCGTTGGGACCATCAAAGCTTCACCTAATGTGATAGCTTCTCCACCGGGTAGTTGGTCCTTGAGAGAAAGCCCACTATCAGCCAGAACCCTGTAAGATATATAGAAACATCAATAGTACGCTAGGAAGTTTTCCATGAGTAGTCAGGAGATATAAAATTTAATTGCATAAATTGCAAGTAATTTGCATCTATTACATTATAAATCAAAAGTTAACGTTTCTTTAAGCAGCTACAACCAACCTTCTCACTAGAGAGAAACCATTAGAATGAACCCCACTGAACGGTAGGCCAATGAGAACATCTCCAGCCACAGTGTTTTTCCCATCAATGATAGATCCCTTTTTCACAACTCCAACAGCAGAGCCACCCAGGTCATACTCACCGTCTTTATAAAAACCTGGCATCTCGGCAGTCTGAAAACATATGAAAACATTATGAAACAACATTGTCTCTGTAAAGAAAAAACTAACCATGCATAAGATAGAATATTCACATATCATAGGGCAGTGAGAGTTCAAAACAACTAATTAGTTTAGAATACCTCTCCGCCCGAAAGTTTACAGCCAGATTGTTTGCAACCATTACGAATACCTTTTATAACCTAAAAAGAACAAAAGAAAAACAAATAAGCTATGCTGTAGAGGTATCTGTCTATGCAATCCAAGAAGCTCAGGCATACTGAACTCTACCTTTGCAGCAATATCAACATCAAGCCGCCCTGTAGCAAAGTAATCTTGAAAAGATACTGGCTTGGCCCCAAGAGTAACGATATCATTGACTTTCATGGCAACCTGAGAGTTGAATGAGTGAACAAACCTGGTAGGAAAAGCAATAATCTAAATTCAAGTAAAAATCATATTTGTGAAACAAATGCTATAAATATTACCAAATCAATACCAATGGTTTCATGATTTCCAGTCTCAAATGCTTAAGTTTCGTTCCAACACCGTCTGTACCATAAACAAGGCATACATCATCTGTTGATCACCATATAGTTAATTAAATTGATGAGCCCAAATAATGATATCAGACAACCATATATAAATATAGCACAACCACACAAAAAATATATAAACACAAATTAGTTAATTGTCGCATATTATATATGTAGTCATTCTACTATGCAATTAACTGCACTTGACGGTTCAACACATAATATTGACAACCATATATCAATCACATTTTTCCAACTGTAACTCTGCAATATGACGGTATCACATTTTCTTCATGTTGATATGATTTCTATATCATACATATGTAATCATACCGAGAATCTCATCTTGGACAATACCCCCAAAGGACCCAATTTCAGGATCCTCCAGTTTAATTATATCAACAAGTGCCTTCCCAGCATCTATATCTACACCAGCATCCTTGTACGTCCAACTGTCATCACCATGTCGGCTAGCACTAAAATCATTGGAGGACTCGTTGTTCTTCGACACTGACAATACGCGTCTGCTCTGTGAAATATTGCCGGCCGAAGCCAGAGAGAGACCGGAGGAGAAGTTGTTGAAGGGAAGTCCGATTGGCAGTCTGCATGGTTGGGCTTCATTAGGGTTGGCTTTGGAGAAGGAGGGTCTTAGCGAAGATTTAACGCAACGAGACAACTCTGTGTTTGCCATGAAGGCGGTGGTCATGGCATTGGCAGCCATTGCAACCCTAAAACACGAGCAACGCAAGGTCTCTCACTGCTCACAATCACAAATCAGAAACCCTATGCAGTGTGCAGCTGGCCCTACTGGTGTACGAGAGTCAGGGTTCAAGTCGAACACAGCTTGCATAAATTTGTGATAAACTTGGAAAGGGTTTTTATTGCAAATGGTCCCTGACATTGATCAAACACATCATTTTGGTCTCTGACATTGAAAATCAATAGAAATGGTCCCTAAGATTGATCAAACACATCACAAATGGTCATTCCGTTAAAAACTCTTTGGGCAATTTTCAAAGCTTCGTAACTCAATCGTTTCTTAACCAAATTCAACCCAGAATATATCAAAACGAAGATAGGAAAGTGTAGAACAAGATTATACCATTTGAAAGCCTAATGGTTGCCGGAGATGGCCAGAAAATAGCCTCAAGTGTGACTGGTCTGAGGAAAAACCGGAAAACTCGCCGGAAACTGGATAAACTTTAAACGTTCATAACTTCTTCAATACTCAACAAAATGGAGTGATTCAAAAATGAAAATCATACTTCTCGACGAGAAGAAGAGAATGATATCTTCTTTTTTTTTTTTTATGGCTAACTAGCCGTAGTTTGGCCGGAAAACGGCTCGAAATTGGCTAACTCGAAAATGGTTATCCAATTTCGAGCCATTTTCCAGCCAAACCATGGTGAATTAGTAGTCAATAATGGTACCATGCTTTTTGTCTTGTCGAGAAGTATGATTTTTTTTTTTGAATCACTCAATTTCGTTTAGTATTGAAGAAGTTATGAACGTTTAAAGTTTATCCAGTTTCTGGCGAGTTTTCCAGTTTTTCCGCGGACCAGTCACATTTGAGGTTATTTTCCGGCCATCTCCAGCAACCATTGGGCTTCCAAATGGTATAATCTTGTTCTACACTTTCCTATCTTCATTTTGATATATTATGGGTCGAATTTGGTTAAGAAACGATTAAGTTACGAAGCTTTGAAAATTGCCCAAAGAGTTTTTAACGGAATGACCATTTGTGATGTGTTTGATCAATCTCAGAGACCATTTCTATTGATTTTCAATGTCAGGGACCAAAATGATGTGTTTGATCAATGTCAAGGATCATTTGTGATAAAAACCCACTTGGAAACTATGTATTGTCTGCGGGCATGACCATGGTTAGAACCGGTATGCACGCCACCGCAGCCAATATGTGTCCAAAGATAAAATATAATTTAGAAGCTATCGATCCTAGGTGTTGCAATTTTACTGGGTTTAACACTTTGGATGTGTTTGTGTCTTTACTGTAAGTTTTCCTAGATACTAGATACCCTTAAAGGCTTAAACCCAAAACCCTATGCCCTAAAAACAACGTTACTCGCTCACGCGTTCTTTTTGCCTTCTACTTTGATTAGTTATATAACTCTTCCTTGTGAAGAATGCAAGGTTATTCCAATTTCCTTTTAGGGCTTAAGTTCATGAAACCCTAAACTTCTTTTGTAAAACCCTAAATTTAACCTTTTGACCTGGCGTGCAAGGCTGTGAGTCTGTGACTTTACATCAGGGCTATAAATATATTATATACAATGAGGTAGAGACCTAGATGGAGTCTAATACCTAACAAAATTACAACGGATAACAAGACACAAATATTTGGAATTTCAAATGTGAAACAGCAACCCTTATCCGAGAGCAACAGCCATTATCCTCTCTTATCAACAATGCCTAATATATGCCCCTGTGCTAGCTACTGGTGGCTTCATCACGGCAGTTCGGGAAGACTCATAGAGGTATTTCAGCCTCCCATTGCACCAGATCAGTGTTTGAAATATCCTGAATATGCTCGATATTTCCACGAAAATATCCAAAAATTCAGGGAACGATGTGGAAAGAGGGGTGAAGCCCCACATCCACGATATTTCCGGAAATCAGTCAATTTCCTCAATATTTTCCATATTTTCAGGAAATATCCATTGTAGACAATTAGACAATTTGCAAAAAGTTTGCAGGAAATATCCATGAGCCTATGCATTCTTTTTTTTTTTTTTTTTTTTTTCTTTCTTTATGATATTAGTTTACTTCAATAAAACTTGTGCTGCTTTCATGACGAAAATTTCAATTAAGTTATGTATAATTTATTCTTTCTAGTGAAATGCTTTATTTTATTTTATTACTTGTTTACACAGTATCTAATCATTAATTCTGGATTCATACGTGTGTTGTTGCTTCATATGACATTCCCTAAAAATAATTTTAAATTTCCATGTTTTTGAGCAAATTTGTATCATTTTCATTGAAGGCAATCGATATCGATATACGATATAGCCTTTGATATTTCCACAAATTTGCCCATCGATATTTTCACCGATACCGATATTTTAAACATTGCATGCGATTCACCAGCGTTAGGAATCGAACTCAGGATGTGTCGTATAACGTGTGAAGTACGGACCTGAAATTCGTCCCCAACCACTGGACCACCCCGTGGTAGTTGATAGTTTATTCTTCTGTTAAGTGTTGTGTCTGATCATATTATTTATATTTGGGACGTGAAGTTTGGTAAGTGGTGTAGGTCACATGGACGCAAAGCTACCTCTTTTCACCAAACAACACAATGGGTTCTATATAAACCCAAACAAATTCTACCGTACAGGAGAGGAGAGGCTTTGCCAGTTAATATAGAACCCAAATAAAAGGATTACGGCGACAAGAACGAAGATTAGAATTTGATTTGAACATTGTAATCTTTAAACCAGAAGTTAAACTGCATCTTTTATGTGCTAAAGCTCAGAATTGCTTTATAAGACAAATAACATATCTTATGGATTAGGATTCCTGTTCCTTTTGGTTATACTGCTAATATCACAACGTCTTGAGCTAAAGTAGGATCTGCTTCTGCTCAAGAACCTACTTGGCTTAGCTCAAAATCTCGTGCGTTCCCAGACTGGAGAAGATCATTTTTTGGCAGAGCGATGAATCACTACTGAGTTGCATTGCTAAGGTGCTCTAGTTGTAATGCCTAAGAAGATTGGTTCCGGCTATGCCGGTGATACTAAAGCTACGGATTAGGCCCCTGGGAAGAATTCAAACAGCCTTTACTCTTAGCGACATGTTTCTGAGTCTGTGACCTGCTTTTCATATAACAATAGTACAATGTACACCAATTTTAATAATTTCATAACGCTACAAGAACATTGTCAACATACTTCCTACAAAACAACCTCCCCTTTTATTGTTTCCTTCTGATGGGCGGGAAAAAGTTTTCAACCCTCTGAATCGTCGAAATGCTTCGGACTGTCAAGTTCACCCATACTTGCAGAAGCAAAAGACTCCGAAGAATCTATACTTGAAAGGGAAGAGACAGAATCATCTGAATCCAATACAATGTGATCATGAAGAGCGATGTTATCTTCATCAATCTCGGATGTCTCTGACCCTTCTGCTCCCAAAAGTAGTTTGTTTATCGCTGACTTTGCAGTTTCAACAAACCACTCATCCTCGGAGAGTGCACTGTTAAACCAGAAGAATTTTAGCTGTGGGTTGTGTTGGATAAAAACGGAAAAATACGCCCACCCACAAGTACACAACTTACCTTTGTACTTCTATGCCTCTAGCAGAAAAAGCCCTGATAACACGAGCAATTATAGCTGATGCAATCTGGTGCACATGCCTTGATGGGTAACCCGCAAAACGTGCAATTTCAACAGTGAAGTGCATATCAAGAATTAACTGCAATAACAAAGTTGATTATCAGCTAACTGTGAAGTTAAATTGTGAATATACAATAACTTTAAAATGGGCAGTATGGAATGGAAGGATATAAGTACCTGCTGCAACCCAAGTGGCTGAAGAGGACCTGTATCATCCTCGAACACAGCCCAAAACTCTTGTTCATCAGACAACCACATTACAACTGTCTCAGTTAACCTAGCAAGCAAAATTTTCTGTATTCTCCCATTTCCAAGTAACACATCTCCAGCCAATAATGCCTGCAACGATAGGACAATCTCATTACTTGTACCTCAAAATATTGCAACAAGATGTGCATATGCTGTGGAGAAAGTCATGTCTAAATGCAAGGCCATGATCATTTTGAACAGTATATACCGCATTGAGGAAAATAAACTCAACTTTCTAGTAAGTTCCTCAAACCTTTTTCTAAACCGTGTGAAGACGGCCAAATGAACAACAGGGTGCCTCCAGACAGCCAAACAACCCAGATTAAACATACTACGACAAAGCAATATTTGGAAATATAAAGCAATTTAGAGTGAAGGGTTTAAAATACTCAGAATACCATAGGGCAATAACCATAAACCAAACGTACAGGCATCAAGCAATCACGCAGATAGCAATAATAAGTTTTGAAAAAGATTTAGACGTAAAATTTAATATAAATAATATGATTACATAAAAAACCGTGTATATGGAGAGCATATGCTGGAAGAAACAAGACCTGAAATGGAAGCGAAGGCAAAGGGGCTGAGTCCCAATACAAATCATCACCATTCCCATTTAAATATATTTGGGCATCCAGTCGTGTCAGTCCTTCTCTTGAACAAATGAAGCTCAAGACATATTGCCGACAGAAATGGTCTCTTAGCTTGTCAAATGAATGCTGAAGACGACGCCTCCAATCCTTTAACTCTGTAGAAGTACTTGGAATAGGTGTGACATTTTCAGCAAGTCCACTTTTTGGTTCCCCACTTTCAGTCTGCTGCTTCCAGAGGGTCATTACAGCATTCGGCAGTAGTTCATCCAAGATGGTAAATGCAACTCCCAAAAGGGCAAGCTGTTCTGAATCTGTTTCAGCTCTAAAAGATACAAACTCCTTCAGCTCAGTAAGACTGTCATCATCAAATGGACCTGGTAGGGCTTTAATTAAAGCATCCATGTATTTATCAAAAAGTTGTCCGATCCTACTCAGTATGTTTCCACCAAAATGCAAAATGGTCAAAGGGGTCAACTGTTCCAATATATCCTGTGAAATTTTTACCAATATAGCATTATGAACTGATAGTTGAGTCATTACTTGCAAATTAGTAACATCGATGAACTTGGCATTACTAATTTACTAGTGAACAATACGTATTCAAAATTTCAAATGCATATGCACAGACAGACATAGAAAAGTATTCTGCAGAAACTAATTGCTTAATTATCAGGTGTGCCCACATCACATGCAAGCACACACAGAAAAGTAGAAGGCACCTGCATACTTAATTACATTGGAAGTGTGTGTATGATTGTAGAATTGTATTTACCTCAATATTTTATCGCACATCCAAACCTCCTCAAAGTCCAGCTGAGTGTAAGGGAAACCTTTCCCAAGAAAATAATGAAGAAATAATTTGGAGAATTTTAAAATTTTTGTTCTCATAGTTAGAATAAAGGCTTGTTAAATCGACTTAATATAAGTTCAAGCATTCTATGGCATTCTCAGAATAGGTCTGAAATATTGCATCATCCTAATTTCTCAAGTTCAATCCTCAACATAAAACCTAACAAGACCAGCATAAGTTAATATAATGCTTGTATCAGTACAAAGAAATAAAAATTATTTGTAGAAAGATTAGAATGGTACTAACTTACTTCAACAATGCACATAAATCTTATCCCACTATCAGCAATCAACCTATGTGATGATGTTGTGAATGCAGACAGAGGAGGTGCAAAGCGAGGTGAAAATGACATGCACTCATCAGCTTCTACCAAGTCAAGGACAACTTTTCTTGCCCGTCTAAAGTTCAACTCTAAAACTTCTTCAATAAAAGGCCGCAACAACACCAGAATCAATTTTGACAGTTTCAGCCCCTGTCGTTGCAGCATCAAAGAGTAGTTGAGACTAGCCTGAACACAAATGCTAGCTGCACGTAAAGCAGACACTGTGTCAGAAGATGGTGCATTCTCTTTCACCAACCGTACAAAGTATTCGATTTCCCACTCTGCCCATTGGACTACTCTATTGGTATAAACACGATCATCACCAAATATTAAACCAGACTTCGTCGTTGCCAGTGAGATTGTAGAAAATACAAGCTTAGACAATGTTGCTGGATATGTCTTTGGACAGACAGAAGAAGAAGGAAATAGAGCTTCGGTGCTCTTCTCAATATGAGACCCATAAAATTTCAGCAGTAACTGGTGTGCCAAAGGACCTTTTCCAAGCTTTATTAGCCCACTTAGGGCCTTCTTCAACTCAACAAAACTAATAAAAGGTTGTCCAGTAATCTCAATCAGCTGATCCTCGAGCGGTGCTTTTCTTTTCAAGAAATCGGATCTGTATGAGGATCCATCAGTTGTTGAAGTATCTCCCGAGCTTTTCAGCTCTGGAGAGTTTCTCTCTTCAGCATCTAGAGCCTCTAATGCTTCTTCTACTTTATGTTCAGCTAAGAGAACATCAATTTTCTCCAAAAAAATCTTGAGATCGTCTGTTTCAATTGGCAATGGATCTTGAAGTTCACAAATATCAGGGTTTGGCTCGACTTCACTTGTAGACCGATTCCACTGTTCCAATTGATGGCATACACCAGTCATCAAATCCTGCACAAGAATCCCTTGAGTTGAAATATGCTTTCGGAGCTCAACCAACTCGTGCTCCATTCCTACAGCGTCCTCAGAAATCCTGCAATTAGCAGTAACATTAGACCATACATGCATGGATAAGCAGGATTAATGAACTTATTGAAATTAACTGAAATTCAAAACAGTTTACACCTATTCAAAAAGCAAAACAGCTTTGGGCCAATTTGGGACCATGCTTCAGGGTTCTGGATGGCAAAGCCCAAATAGACCTCAAAAGATGTTTTTCTTGATATAGAGGATTTCAAGATAATCAATGAACCATAGGAGAGATATCAAAGATGCATAGTTTTGAGAAATAAAAACATAGAGGTTAATAAGAATCGTTCATGCCCTTCAGGGGTTTCAAACAGTGTTTCTCCAAGAAAATTGAGGTGGGACACTTGATCAGTCCTGTAAAACCCTTCAGGGCTATGTTGGAGAAGCTCCCACAGATGGCATGCAATTATCAAATAGGAAAAAGGTAGGGATGCATGTTAACTTCTGTTCAGTCAATAAACCGTTACCACGCACATACACAGACATTGACACAAATTTCCTGTTACATTAAATTATGCTAGCATCTTCCTGCCCAAGAATCATGCCTATGAAACATTTTGCTCAAAATGGTATGGTGGTCGCAGCACTGATCAAAACACAATTTTTATCATTATGAATGAAATATTTCAATGTTATATGAGCAATAGTTTTCTAAGTTTCGAGTTATAAATCCAAAAAGCAGTTGAGCTTTCACATCCCTTCATGACCACCAGTACTTCAAGTTGTCAAACTTCTTGGCCTAGAACATAATCAAACTAAGTAGTTTCACTTCCCAAAAAGTTTTTCTCACATGCATTTAATATGTTTCTATTACTGCTTTAGTCTTTATGAAATTTTCATCAAAGGATCACTGATTGATGTTCTTGTCATGCGTAATACAAAGAAATTTTCATGTGGCAGACTCTGTTCCTTAAATCTTTTTCCTGTATTCTCTTCCCCTGTGCCCAAAAGTTCAAATAGTAGATCGTAAGCATGAACCATTTCAAACTTGCGAAATTCTTGCATGGACAATTTTGTATAGTTTTTATCTTTTCAGGTAGGAAACTAATCGTATATATACTTATTAGAGTAAATTGTACGAATAGTCCCTCAACTTTAATCAAATTGGAGCAATGGTCTCTCAACTAAAAATCCATTACCATTGGTCCCTCAACTTATCAAAATGTGTAGCTATAGTCCTTTTCATAAATTTTGTCAAAATAAGTTATATTGGAATGACCATTTATACAATTAGGGTCCCTCAACTCATCAAAGTGTATAATTATGGTTCTTTTTGTCAACTATGTCAAAAATTTTGTCAAAACGAGTTACATTGGAAGGACTATTGCTACAATTGGGTTAAAGTTAAGGGACCATTTCTCCAGTTGAATTAAAGTTGAGGGACCAATGGTAATGGATTTTTAGTTGAGGGACCATAGCTGCACGTTTTGATAAGTTGAGGGACCAATGGTAATGGATTTTTAGTTGAGGGACCATTGCTCCAATTGAGTTAAAGTTAAGGGACCATAGCTACAATTTACTCTACTTATTATTGCTTTATTGTTTAACAAGCACACAAATGATTCGGTATTATTGATTCACATCAAAAGAGCCAAATACTTTGTTCTCATATTCCCACACAAGTTCTGCACTGCATCCTTAACAGCTCGCAGCATAGCCTGCATAATCAACATATATGTATTACGTTATAGGAATGTTGTTATCTTCCTTCACAGATATATGTATGGTTCAAAGTGATAGAAACAATAACAACAGTCATAACAATTGCTTACTGAAACAATACAAAAGAAGCATCGTCAATAAAGTCCATAAGAATCTCTACAGTAATACAATTCATGGAGCTGCCAATCTGAGACAGAAAGTACTGTCCCCATGGCGGCGAAGTCCATAGTTTTTCACCCCAAACAAGCTTACAAAAAACATATGCATTACTACATGTTCCCAAGAAGTGCATACATTAATCATTTTTATATCGACATATGATTCGCTTCTAATGAGCATTGTGACTCCCGCATCTTATGCCTCCATTAAAAGGTAGATCTACTACACATATGGACAATGTCAACATACTATTACATTTTTCCATTGTAAACTTAATATTCTAAACAAATTGCAATGAGCCATTCATATTGCCAGATATTAATACTACTGTAACCAAACTCTTAACTGTTAACCACCTTAACTAAAAACCCTTAAGGGCTCGTAAACTTAAGGCCTACGAGAATGCATTCGGAAAGCAAACACAAATACAAATGCACCAACCTATAACATAAAATCTATTGGAGTAATCTTTTCAGTAAACGTAATCATTTTCTATGCAATTGATAAAAATTATAAGAAAGATGAGCCCTTTTGGTGTTGGATTGCAAAAGGGAACAATCCAATCACTAAGTACAAACCGATCAATAACACGAAATCGTCACAATGCCATGAAATTGCTGGCCAATCAATTTTTTTTTTTTTCTTTTTGCAAATTCGGTCTTTTACAGCATTAAATAGACCTTAACCCAGATGGGAAATAATACAACTGTTCCCTCAAATTGTACATAAGAAAGTGAAAACCCAGATCAAAAAGGTACAAATTCAGGTAATAATATATGAAAAATCATAATTACACTCAAAAGTATTGATTAATTTGGAATGGGCAATTCTCAATGGTCGAATAAATGGGCAAATGACGGAGAAAGAAGAAGAAGAAACCTTTTCAGTGCGGGATGGGTAAAGGGAGTCGACTTTGGACTGGGGAGTGATGCTCTCGATCGATGGAAAGTCGTCGTCTTCTTCGCTGCTCTCCATTTTCGACTGATCTCTGCGTTTGCCTTTGCTCTCTCTGCCGGCTTCACCCTCAGTTTACTGAAGTAGATGTTAGAGACAGCTTGTCCCAGAGAGAGAGAGAGAGACGGCAAAAGGTAGAAAAGACAGGTTCAGTCAGTGTACTGAAGTAGATGTTAGAGACAGCATGTCCCACAGATAGAGAGAGAGGGAGAGGAGAGAGAGACGGCAAAAGGTATAAAAGACATGTAGTAAATGAATAGTAAATTGTAAAGAGAAGTGTTATAAAGAACTTCAAAAATCTCATTTTACATTCGAGTATTTTTCTTTTTAAATATAGAAAGTTAGGAATATAGAATGAGAATTTTAGAGTGTTAATAACAATTCCCATTATAAATTATCTTTTTACTTTATTTTTTTATGTTGCACAAAAATGCTATTTTTCATATCAATGTCATAATTTTTTTAATTTACTATGCAAAATCATGGTATTAATCGGAAATTTTAAAAATGTAATATGAATCTCTACATTTTTATTATTTGTCATTTAAATTAAAATTTTAAATGACCATTTGTCATATTAATTTTTTGAATTATTAATTTATTATATATTCTTTATTCCGTTATTTATTATATCAATTTTCTGAATCGTTAATTTATTATATATCATTGACTCTGTTAGATTTGTATCCACTTTAGCTCGGAAGGCTCCTTCGTTTGAAAGGCGTTTATAAGAAATAGGCATTCCATATGAAAACATTGTACAACAGCGTAACATCAAGTATCAATGAATATTGCATATGGAGGGTCCTGGGGAAAGCTTTGCCTCTATCGTCTTTAAATATCGCCCATTGAAAGCGAAAAAGAACCAAATCAAACAGCCACACGCAGCATCCAAGTGCACAGACAAAACCCTAAAATTACAAAAGGAAAATTTAAACACAAAATTCATCCGTAATCGAAAACCACAGCAAAAAAAATTAAATCAAGCACACTGAGAAAGACACAAAACTCACCAAGAGTATATGGGTAAAACCCAAATTAAAAAAGGGCAAAAACTTGTAGCAGCTCAATGGTAATAAGCGCGAGAAAGAAGGCAAGGCTGGACAGCGAGGAGAACGGCGATCTGGGAGAGAAAAACAGAGGTTCCAAAATACGTAAAAGCTGAGAATGGCGAGAGAGAAAAGGGAAATATAGAAGTCGAACGGGATGGGCAGCGATGACGGACGCGTGGCCAAGGAGGGCAAACCTGTCCTTTAATTATGCAAGCAATGGAAAAAAACGCCTGTGAACAAACCAAATGAAGGGCAACTTCGCCACTCCACTGTCCGTGAACAGTACACCGGAGTTTGGGTTTTAGTATAGAAAAATAATGTAGAGAAATTCCACATCAAAAATTATTCAATACGGAAAGAACAAAAAGAACGAAAAATGATGAGAACGAGAAACATTATCTCTTCCGTTGTTCATCATTGTTGTTGCCAGGTTTATTTAAAACAATGGACAAATAATTTATTACTGTTTCATCGACCAATATACAATGTAGGGCTGAATATGCACTAGTAGTTTCGGGAAACCTTGGTCTCCATACTCTGCAAACTCAAACCTTAATTTTTGCTACTTTTGTGTATGGCAACCGCTAATCGATAGGAGTAGGAGCTATGTTTTCCATGAACAGGAAACAAATTAAATTAAGAGGTTAGAAATTTAGAAATGACAACAATAGAATATTGTAAAAAAAAAAAAAGGAAAACTTGATATAAGTCCAGTTTTTTCAGCCAATAATAGGAAAAGTTCAATTTATTAAAATAAGTCCAATTCCTTACATTTAATTATTTTGTTATCAATAATTATCTATTCAATGATAAGATTTATCATAAAAATAAAATTTCTTCCTGATTATCTCTCTGATTATTTCTTTTAATTTATTTTTTTTATTATTTCTTGTTCTTCCTCCTGCTTTAAACCCCATTTATAGATTTTATTTTTAATTTTTATAATCAACCTATATCACAAGTTAATTATTTTTATGTATCTATATGACATATTCTTTTTTATAATCAACATTCACAGATTAATGTGTCTTGCTTGTAGGTATATTATGTATATTATGTTTTTTTCCTACCTTTTAGTTAGGTTTCATATCTCGCTTACGGGTATAATATACATTCATATATTTGTTACTTGAATTAAGGTAGAATGTTTTGTAGATAATTTGTGTTAGTATATTAGTTTTTTGTTTTGTTTTTGTTTTTGTTTTTGTTATAAGATATTAATTAGATTTTTTGAAGTTGAAAAAAGCATAATATTAGAAGATTTTAATTGATTTTTAATATTTTTAAAAAAATATAAAATGAGCATAAAAGAAATAAAAACATGTAATTAAATAATTGGACTCACTCCTAAAAATCATCTATGTTTTTGGATCTAGATCTAAAAGCCTCTTAAAAAAACACTGGAATAACAAAGCATATATTTTTTTTTTTTGGACACTTCACTTTATTAGTTTTTGAGAACAAACAAAATCACCCTTAACTAAATAATATAGACAGACAAAACTAACATGATAATTAAACGATACAATAAGAATCATTTGCCAACACATGTATACGACAATTACATCCTACTCTATCCCCAATACAAAATTGAAGATACAATTATATATCAGTATTTGAAAACAAAATGAGAGATTTTTAAATAATAAATTTTGCACGGTGAAACTCTTAACAGAGAAGTTTTATTCTACATTCCTTTGGTTCATTTTCATTCTTTTAAAAATGCGCTCCCATGGACTATTTACCAATGGAAAATATCTCGCTGGTAAAAAAAAAGAAAAAAAAAAGAAAACACTTGTCTAATACCAAGTGCTAACTATTTAGTCATGGTTCTTAAAATGGTATGTTGTCATTTAATTAATGCAAACACTGTTTTCTGAGCACTTTAACTCATAGTAAATGCCACTAGTACTACGGTCTAGTGGTATTCCTCTTCACTGATTAGTGAGAGGTCTTAGGTTCAACTCTCGCTAAAGGCGAATTTTGAACCAATTTATTAGCCCATTGTGAGGCTAAGCCCACCTCCTCCCCTTAGTGTAGTTAATATCGATTGTTCAAAAAAAAAAAAAAAAACTCATAGTAGATGCACTGAACATCTATAAAAATTTAAGAGGTGGCGACCTTACGTGGTAAACATTTTGTCATCACAAAGGAATGAGCCTGATTTTTGACAACTTGATATTTCCAATTTGGTGGATCTACTTTATCAAGACATTTCAATATAGTTGACTATCTATGCACAGCTTTTAAATTAGTTTACCAAAAAAAAAAGTAACGCCTCATTTCGAATTTTGAATCAACTGTTTTATTATTTAAATCTTACCCTCAAACCATTTAAAACTCGAAAAGATGCCCAAACTGTAGCGATCACAACAGAAACCAATCTGCAAAAGAAACCGGCAAACAAAAAAAAAAAAAAAAAAGAACAGACGATGAGCAATTAAACTGACATACCATAATACACAAAATTCCCTATAACGTAAATTAATAAAGCATTTTACCCAGTTCAATTGGATTCCTGATCACAACACATAAGATAAATTAATAAACCATTTTATCCAAATAACCATTTAATTTTTACATTTAAAACTGAAGAGAACCAAATGCACATATTTGGGGGAAAAAATGGAGTGTTTTGAGTATTTAAACCTCACCCTCAACACTTTTAAAATGCAGTGGTCCCAATGTAATTGAGTATTGAGTAATGAAAATTCTATGGCGTTAACCTTCTGAAATTCTTCTAGGCTTCTACTAAGGCTATCTTCTTCTTATGAGATTCGTAGCCACTGACCACATATGTTTATACTTATAAGCTTAATTCATTCAATTAATTATTATTTTTCGTTCTTACCGAAAGCTTATTTAGTATGACCCCATTATTACAAAATCCTGGCTCCGCCACTGCCTTTTACTTAATTATTTATTTGTATTTGAGCGATATTCTAACTTAATCCTAGCTCCATATTTGAAAGAGATTTACCAATTAAGATCGCGATTCTTTAAGCTAATTATACACTTCTCTCTCCATCTCACACACACATATACAACGGAGTTTTTTCTACCTGATCTTCACACAAGGAAATTTTCAGAGACAAGATTATTGCAACAATAGCAGTTTAGGGGATTTAGAATTTTACTCGGCAAATCAAGTCATATATCCTCCACAAACGTAGAACACATTGCATTGTCGTTATTTGATCCTCCACAGTAACGTAGAACGCATTGCACTGTCGACAGAAATAAAAAGGGGAGGGATGGATCATGGAGGGCCAGGGTTCAAAAAGTAGGGCCAACGTCCCGGTAACATGTGATTTTCTCTTATGGAGAGGGAGAAGGGAGGGAGAGGAATGGAGAGGGAGAAGGGAGGGAGAGTAAAGGGAGAGACTTCCTCTCATAGTAGGGCCAGGGTTCAAAAAGTAGGGCCAACGTCCGGGTAACATGTGATTTTCTCTTATGGAGAGGGAGAAGGGACGGAGAGGAATGGAGAGGGAGAAGGGAGGGAGAGGAAAGGGAGAGACTTCCTCTCATAGTGTAAGGGAGGGATGAAGGGAGGGACTATCACCTTAATTATATATAATGGAGCAACATATGTCTTTCTCTTGAAAGAAAAAACCCAACACCTTTTGTCGTTACACAATTGATTTGTGCACTTTTCTAAGACTACTGGAAATCGTTCAGTGAGGCAAGCTAATTTGTGCCGACACCAAAAGGGGAGTTAGACATCAACTGCTGCAATCAAGGTATGAGTTCTAACTAATGCAACTATAAGGAAAAGTTTTTGTGATATTCAGAAAGAAATTAATCGATAGATAATGTGACTACGTATTCATAAGTTTTCTGTGTTTATTATTTTATTTATATTATTTTTATTATGAATTTCCCTATTTCTAAATAGAATATACTAAATAGAGTCAAAAAATATATTGATTTATAAATGGATTTTTTTTTTTAAATTGGAAATTTCCACTTGATTTCGACGTGGTTTGTCTGCTGCATGCATGCATGTTGGCTAAATTAGCTGGTGTTGGATCTTTTTGGGCTTAGTTAATTAGCTAGCTTCGCCACCTTTAAGCATGGAGAACGATACACACACTAATCTATGACGACCGAATTAAAATATAAGTCATGGCTTCTTTTCAGGGAGGAAATCAATTAATAATGGACGGCGGGGAGGAGTTTTCACCGAACGGCAGAGAGCTTATTTTCTATCTAATGCAAAAAACCGACGGTACTGCTCCGCCACCAAATGAAATAGTCGAGGAGTTGAACTTTTATA
This sequence comes from Heteromeles arbutifolia, assembly GCA_024362995.1. Taxonomy (NCBI): domain Eukaryota; kingdom Viridiplantae; phylum Streptophyta; class Magnoliopsida; order Rosales; family Rosaceae; genus Heteromeles; species Heteromeles arbutifolia. The sequence continues at coordinate 7,759,393 of JANCRC010000002.1, read as the reverse complement.
AACACAGTCCAGAGGAACTCTCAGGTTATGATCTCTCCTGCTGTTTTTTTATTTATTTATTTTTTCAATAATAATTAGGGATTTAAACGTCTTTCTAATTTTTGTGGTGCTTATATGTATGCATTTTCTTTTGCAAATAGAAGCAACTTGAACCTCCAAATCGAACTTCAACGATCCGAACTGTCTATTTTATAAGTCTTGATTCATATATTATTTTTGCAAAAATTTAATTCCATCCAAAATCAGTTGCCAATTTAATTAATTATCACGATGAAATTTCATTGTTTTTATATAACAGAGTGTTTGTTAATTTCTTTGAATCTAATTAGTTGTCTCAAATATTTCCGATTTAGCTAATATTTTGTAAATATAATTTATAAAGTGCAACTTGAAAAAATAGACAGTTCAGATTATTAAAGTTCGATGTGGTGTGGGCTCACATCTAATCCCCATTTTTAAGAAAAAATGGAAATCCCTTCTTTCAAGGCTTGTGTGTGTGTGTGTGTATTGCTTTTGCAAACTTGAACGAAACTAAGAGGTTTATTTTCTAATTATTGACAGAGAGGCATGCGATGTCAATAAAAGAGGGAAAATTTTATTTCTTCACCAGAGTTCCCAGGAAACATCGGTACTCTACATGTCCCGTAGTAAATCGTATGGTCCGCGATGTTGGTGTTTGGAATGCTCAAGGCAAAAGTTTATACATCACATATGCAATTCACAAAATTGGAAGAAAATTATTACTACGCTTTAATCTGGAGGGAGTTGGACCAAATGCTCATCGAATACCCACTAATTGGGTTATGGAGGAATATAAGAAGATCACTAGACGACAATCGCAAGCAGAAGCTGCAGTCGTAAGCAGTCATTGTTTCTTTTCCTCATCCGAGTGCTCCTTTTTGTTTTGATGGATGTAATTATTTAAGTCGTTTACAATACTGTCTCCAACTTTTACTTGAAGTTTAAATAAACCCTTGGGCTAATTAAGGCTACTAAAAAAATTAATTTTAATAAACGGAATTTTATATGGATGCAAATTCATGATCGTGTGTTTTTCTTTTCTGCGTAGTTGTACGATTGGGTGTTGTGCAAGGTTTACCAAGATCGGAAAGCGGTGGCAATCTCGAACAATCAACCAAATCAGGTGTTGTACAATTACTGGGCCACCTAATAAGTCAGTAAAAATACTAAGAAGTCAGTACCCAAGTATTATATATACTTCCTAGAGGGCAATCCTACAATTTATGATGAGGATACTTCATCAAGCCCTTAATTTATTTTTCCTTTCGGTTTTAAACTAGTAACTCTATATGATGTTAATTCATCGGAATACCGTGTAACCGTGTCAGGCTGTGGAGCTGGAGCACCCTACGCCAATAGGAGACGTGGGGCATGACTTTGGTGGCACTAATAACGTAGATGGAGATGGACCACAACAGTGTTATCCACGTGCTGCAAGTTTCTCCAGCATAGACGGACTTGGTTCGCTTGACTTCAGCATACCCGACTTTGAGGTGAATCAAAACTCTAATCCAAAAATTGAAATTAAAAGCACCGTCTAAAATGTGGATGATTCTGTCTCCTCCTCCATCCAAATGGATACAAACCAATTATTCTCTGTATTTCATTTATTTTTAAAATGACACATGGGCTAATAGTGAGATGTATATAAAAATAAATGAAATACAGAGAATAATTGGTTTGTACCCACAAAAGCTACCTAAAAGTCCATGTGTCATTTTAATTCTTTTCAAAAGCAACTCACTGTTTGAATTATTTTATGCATGACTTTTATCTATTTTAAAAAGTTTTACAGTATGTTAATATTTTTCTATTCATACATATATATATATATATATATATATATATATATTTGTCATGTTAAAGGTTGATAAACATAGAATAATTGGATGAGCTGTGCTTATAAGATTAACGCATAGACATTTGTTAAAACCTAACTTCTTTTATACTTCTTAGTTAGCCCAAATTTTTTTGGCTCCGTACCCCTTCACTTAAATAATTCTAATACATAATTAGCAACCCGAATGAAAAATTTGAGAGAAAGATCCCCCAAGGAAAATCAATATACTATAATGAATCCCAACTCAAATTATCGAATTATAAGATCATAACTCGATGGATCAGTTGGCGGCCTGATTTTATTTTATACATGCATGTACAAATCCTCGGAGCTATAAAAAAATAACCTAACAAATAATACGATTTCATTTTTTTTTCAGAGAATCTTAGCCGTGGGTGTATCCTTTCGTCTTAACACAGGTGTTTACATATTTTATCTTTCCAGGTCCAGGTGCAAACTTCTGTCGCGGGGGTCCTGCAGGGGGATATGGTGCCGCAACACTCTCATGAAATAGGAACTACTTCAGAGGTTGGTTCTTTTTTTTTTTTTTTTGGTCATAAGTGATATCAATTAACACCCAAAGTGGGGCCCATAAGAACAAACAGCCCAAATAAGTAAAGAAAACGTGATGTCGATGCAAACTAGGAAGGAATATCGACACAAGTCAGTTTGGGCATATCCACAATATGCGTTTACTTTTTATGTTGTGCGTAAACAAGACGTTCAGGTTCCAAGATATTAACCTCTTTTTGCCCTTGCAAATGTGATAGGTGCAACAAAATAACAATAATAATTCAAATGTACTTGGTGGTGGAACGAACGAGCTGATGACGAATGGACCTTGTCAATTGGTTACATGGATGGGAACTCAGGAAGTTGTAGCTGAAGGAACTTTGTTGTCCGTAGATCCTCGTGAAGTGGTGGGCGGAGTGACTCTTGGAGATCTTTGTGGGGCAGTTTCGGTGAATCGCGTGGTTAAAAATGAGTGTGTATTCCGATATGCACCAACATCCAACTTCCGTTCTCTTGAGGATGCAATTGAAGGGACTATTGCTTGGCCGCTCTCCTGCATTCGCCTGTTTCCTCTTTGTACATTATACGATTCGACGTTGGAACCTAGAATTGCTGTTGCTGAAGCTGCTGTTGTATGTCAAGATCCTTCAACCATTGTAAATGGCTTGCCTCTTGAATTAGACTGCTGGAAGTTTATCTTGACTAGGGTACTTGGAAATGGTAGATTATTCCGTGACATGCCAGGTGGGTTTCAATATATGGATGACGCCTTAGTAGGAAGGGATATCATGTGGCCGTGGAAATTTATTGATATGCACCAAGTATATCTTGTATCAACACCCATTACAATAAAAGTTAACCGAGTAGTATGATGTAACTCATCAATTGTTGTGAAGCCAAGACGAAACTGAATTGCGTCCACAAAGGAGTCAAATTCTGGAGGTAAGCCATGAAGAATCACATAGATTAATTCAAAATCTTCAACTGGAGCATCAGCACTAGCAAGAGCATCAGCGATTTCCTCAGTGCGTTGAAGGTATTGTGCAGCAGTGAGATCGCCTTTTGTGAGACTGCAAAGGCGAGATCGAAGTTCGTTCACGTGAGAATGTGAGGCAACGGCAAGACACGACTCCAATTTGGCCCATAGGTCTCGAGCTGAGGAGACTCCAACAGTGTAGGGAATTAGGGATTCAGAAAAGGTTGAGTTTAACCAGATGAGAATGTTTTGATCATTCTCGAACCAGGCAACATACTCTGGATTAAGGCTGCGATTCCCTGAAGAATCCATAAGAAATTGACGCGGCGCTGGCGAAGAGCCATCAATCAGACCTGTGAGATTATACCAACGAAAAATTGGAGCAAAGAGAGCACTCCATGTGAGGTAATTGGTAGTGGTGAGCTTGATCGGAACCATAGAACCGATGTTTTGGATTGTAATGGACGCCGAATGCGAAGAATTAGGGTTTGAGGATGCAGGCAGTGGAAGAATGTGAGAATTCGATGCCGAGGAAGGAGAAGCAAGGTTCACCATGGCCAGAAAGACAGAGAGAAGAAGAGCTCAGAGACGATCAAGATCAAAGACGAGCAAGATCGAAAACGAAGACGATCGATCTGCAGAAAATCACAGAGAAGAGCGCACAAAAAGAAAAGGGAAATTTGGGATCGAAGAGAAAAGTCGGGGAGACTGGTGGTGAGTGATACCATATTAGGAAAATGTATTTTCATTTCACAAATGAATAAGGTTACACTTTGAGGTATATATACAACATGTGTGAGCTATCCCTTATATAACAACTTTCTAACTAATAGGAATCTTATCATAACAAACTAACAATTTTCCTTAGCCTTTAAGTATTATCCTTAGAAGATGAGTTTACACTATTGCCCTTAATAGAAATAACAAACTTTGATTTTCTCCTCCCACTTTCTCGCTTGTCTCTATGTATCTTTCTAATCTCTATATTTTATATTCTAAACATGTTATCAACACGACAACGCTTTTAAATAAAAAAATGAGATAATAACATGAATATTACAAGATCACACTCTGTGTTATATGATAGCAAAATTATACAGATTTTGATGGATCATAATTTTATCGCTCGACCTAAACCAGCTTGCCTAGCTATTATTCTTTTATAACTACTGCCTTGCAACACTTATTTACCCGACAAAAACCCATCTTGTTTTAAACATCCAAATAAAACTCAAATATCAAATAACAATAAGAAAAATGGGGGATTTCAGTTTCTTAAAAAGCAAAAGACTTCGTGGAAACGTAAATATTGGAAACTAATCATAACTGTTCCAGATTAAATTTGTACTGATAGATCACCAATAATATATGAAAACGAAACCAACAGACACCACACATGGCCATAGAGAAATGTAACAAGGATTCATGAACCACCATATTGTCGAGCACAAACTTACAGATTTTGCTCAGGAAAGCTAGTGAAAACAAGGCAAGAACTTGGCTACATATGGGCCACCTTTCCCGCGCTCTTTCAGATCTTAGTTTACGATTTGGTCCAAAGTGATTATATTTAGGCCCAGCCCAACTTCATATCTTGGGTCTTTTTTTGTTTTTGGACAAAATATCTTGGGTCTTTAATGTAGGGCTATTTAGTCCATTTTTCTAAGTAGGAAATTCTTCTTCTTGTTTTTTTTTTATATTTTATTTTGTGATAAAAGCAATAGCGGGAACAAGGAAGAATCTAACCGAAGACCTTAAGTGCAGGTGCAAATGCTCCCGGTGATTTGAGCTCAACTCTAATAATTTTGATTACACCAAATTTTTTCAAGAACCCTTGTTTCTCTAGGCGTTTATGTTAATGCTAGTTTTCATTCTTCTCAGCACTCAAAATTAAATAAGAAACTCTCAAAAATACCGCTCACATGAAGTTATTTATTTTTATTTCAGCTATCTTAATCCTATCTCCATCTTTGAAAGATATTCACGGATTAAGGTTGTGATTCTTTAAGCTAGTTATACATCTTCTCTCTCCGTCTCACACACACACACGTGCATAGTGAAGTTTTTTTCTACCTGATTTTCACAAAAGGAAGATTTGAGAGACAAGATTGTTGCAACAAGAGCAGTTTAGGGGATTTAGAATTTTAGTTTGTAGTTAAAAATGTTGACGCCCTTATGTAATTTCCGCTGAAATTTTACGTAGTGAACTCAAGTCATATAATCCTCCATAGACATCCTGTGTACTGCTAGACAGCTAGTTATCACAGAATCGTTATTTGAAATGATAAAGCTAACACCATGCAAAACCTATATCTGCGACTCTTTATATAGTTCTTTTCGAGCATATGAAATAAATGTGTTTTTGTCTGGAATAAAGAGGGAGGGAGGGAGGGGAGGGGAGAGGGAGGGAGGGAGGGAGGAGAGACCTACATCCCTATATTATTGTCCTTCTCTTATAAAGTGTAAGGAAGAGAGAGGAACAAAGAGAGGGACGGGAGAGAGGTAGAAAGAGGGAGGAAAGAAAGGATTCTTTCCATCTTGTCCGAAAATCAAACGGAATTAATTAGCTTCCTTTTCACTGTTCATGTTTCCATTGTCACTGTTCACCTTCCCATCTTCATCTTCCGACTCTCTTCTCTCTCTCTCTCTCTCTATCTCCTCCATCTCTCTCTGACTCTCTTCTCTCTTTATAAATCTCCAGACGGAGGGAGGGAGGGAGAGAGAGGAAGAGAGGGAAGGAAGGGAGGGAGGGACCATCACCTAATATACATGTATATATATTTTGTCAAAATATATATATATATATATTGTCAAAATATATATATATATATATATATATATATATATATATGTATGTATACATATAGCTTGTCTTTCTCTTTCGTTTTTCTAAGGAGTTTTCTTGAAAGAAAAAACACAATGCCTTTGGTCCCTAACACTGTTACACAATTAATTTGTGCACTTCTCTAAGACTACTAGAAATCATTCAATAATGAGTAGCGAGCAATATTTTATGTCGTTACAACCTAATTAAGGTTAGATTTCAATCCACTAACTACGAACTGATTACTTATTTCATGAAATGAAAACTCTCCGGTGATCCTCTGCCAATGAACAAAGTTATGGATGAATCGCTATTTTGCAACGACAGTCCTTTCCAATATCTGAATGACGCCTTAGTAGGAAGGGATATCATGTGGCCGGTGAAATGTATCTTACTTAAACAAAGTATATCTTGTATCAACACCCAAAAACAAAAAAAACAAAAGTTAACCAAGTAAAATGATGTACTTGGTTCCTTAACCCAGAGCCAACACACTTAAGTATAACAGTCCCGGTAGATGGGTCGGGCTTAATGACAAATTTAACTCCGAGAAAGTCTTTGATGTTTCTGAGTGTTTCTATTCCATAAGGGGAGAGCTTTCCAACACGAACCTTTGAAACATCTTGTGGACATAGTGCACAGAGAAGAAACAAGAAGCCCTACAAGCCAAAATGACAGCAAACTACGAGGAGAAGAACAGAATTCATAAAGGGACAAAAATGGAACCTGTAACCGAATACTGTATCTATTTCTTATAAGATTGCCCTTTAGTAATTTTACCAGTGTCATAGAACAAGCTGGTAACGAAACTGAAAAAAGGAGATACTAGTCATCATACTTGCATCATTCGATTTTTACGACTACATTTAAATCAACATTAAATTGTATTTTGGGAATACTATATGAATCAACATCACAAAATCCATCTATAAACAAAACCCAAGTTTCCTTTTCTTGCTTTACGGAAAAGAATTCCATGTGAAATTGCGTTCACAACCAACATGATAACGGGTAAAGACCCATACACATATATTGACAGACAATGTCTTCAATATAAACTTGATTAAAATTTGTAAGATATTGCTGAATATTAATGAGAACGCACTAACAATCAAATATCAACATAAATGAGAAACCAAACTCAGCCGGTAAGGAAGTACAATACATCAAATCACAAACCTGATGTGTTGAATCTACCACTCCACCCTGCTCAATCTCCCCAAGCAGAACATTAGCAATTTGCACACCAACATCCTCTGGAGGCAATAGCTCTTTCTTCTCCTCATCTTCAAGCTCAGCTGTATCTTCCCCTTGAGAATAAGAAATTGCTGTATCAGCAGAGATACAGCAACCGGAAGTTGTTTCCGCAACCAGTGAAATTCCATAACCAGGTGAACTGCCATAAAACCATTATTGTCTACATGAGCCCAAGTGACCACTTACACATGACCAAACCTCAAAACAAAATATAGAAAACTTCAAACTTCTAAAATGTATCTCTACTGACAATATATAATGATGTTTGGTAAAAATGAGAACATACTGTCCAGCTTGCGGGCCACTTCTATGGTCAGTAAATATGTGAACATCTGGGAGTAAGAGATAAAAGATTCCACGAGCGGCATACACCATGGTATTTTCAAACTGAGGGGACACTTGTTGAGAATGTAACCCCTCTAATCCTCTTAACCATCCCCTCATCAGTCCAGTTTACTGCCTATAAAGCAAAAACATAAACAATAATGGATCCAAAACTGAAAAAAAAATGGTGAAAAACATATATAGTATCTCAAAAGTCTCAGAAACTCACAGTTAGACTTTGAACAATTGGAATTGACAAGAACACTTCGCCGCCACCTTGAGGAGCAGATCCACGACTCTGTATTTTGAGGTCCAGCCCTTCAGAGGGAACTCCAAAGTGTTTTAACATGGGTAAAGTAGTAGACCGGAATGTATCAACAGATGGGTCCTTGGAATCATTTGTAATTCCTAAAAGAAAAATATGAAACACTCATAAAGTGGAAGCACCTTCTTAAAGCTCAAATGGACACCCACAAAAGATTTACTGTGCTCCATCTACCATGATATGGGGAGAACCCTTTTTCGGTTGTTGATTGGGGTCAGGTCATTTGTTCATAAGTAGTAAGGTAACTAGTCGGAATACGAAACAGAATATATAGATTTTATAACTATCAGAAATTAGCTTTTCTGTTCCCATGTTAATCTGTGACTCAATATTAAGACCAGTACCATAAATATCAAGGAATTGTCTTGAATACAGTAGGCAACTTTCGCTACCGGGAGATTGTTGATAAAAGAAAATAACGATGTTACAGCATGAAAATGTTACAAATTTACGTTCCTTGGATCAAAACCAGAACCATAAATTTGAGGCTTTTAATTCTACAAGAACACCAATAGAAAACACCAACTAAACGAAAATAAAAGTGCGGCGAAGATTCGCAACAACGAAAGCAGCTACCTTTAAGCGTAATGGTAAGCGGCTTTTTGGCAAAGAGACCAAGCACAATCAATGGCTCCAAGAAATACCCAACCGCCCGACTGAGCCCGCAATCGTGCACCAAATTCCTCCCACCCATCACTATCCCCGGCTTGAACTTCAATTTTGTACTTGCTCACAAACCCAAAACACAATCTCTCAAAAACCCTAAAACCCTAAACCCGAAACAAAATTGGAACTTCAATTTTTCGCTAAATTCGAAAAAAGACAAGTGCTTTTGTGTTTGGAAACAGCTAGTAGGAGTACCAGTCTCGTTGATTTCGACGACGCAGTCATCGGAGACCTTCTCGAGCAGGCGGAGGAAGGAGACCTCGTGGGGGCCGAGGCCGGGCCATGTCTCCTCTGCGCGAATGTCCTCGATAAGAACCGGTGTGGACGCAACCGCCGCCAGTACGAGCCGTTGCCTTAGGTTTTGGCTTCCGGTTAACTTCTTGTAGCTTGCTTTCCCCATTTTCGCTTCTCTCTGGTCTGTCAGTTTCTCTGCGCTCTGTGGCGGGGACGGGGGTTTTGCAAATTGCTTGCAGGGCAGCGATCAAATTTTTTATTTCTACCTTCTTGGGTTTTATTACTACAAATGGTCTTTTTATCTTATGCTAACTTCTAAGTCATAATTTTAGTCGTCATTTAGTTTTAATGTTTTTTAGTAGTTTACATAAGTGGGGGGGGGGGGGGTCGATTCTCGCAAAAAACGAATTCGAATCACATTATTGCAAGACCATTGTAAGACTTAACTCACTCTCTCACCGTAAATAATATCGATTGTTAAAACAAAATAAAAAGTCATAATTTTGGTCTTTTTATGCTTTAATCATTTCATTCTTCATCTATTAAATCACTCATCAATGTGATCTTTAATTTCATTAGACAACTTAATTAGTGTGCTAATGTAAGAGAAATTTTTTAATGTGTTTGAAATATTGATACATCACATGTCTTTAAATAAATAGTGTATGACAGAGATATTTGAACTTTTGATTATCCTTATTTTACCAGATGCTGCACGGCATCTTATATGCGAATTTTATGATTAGACTTTTGTTGGATCCGGCTTCTCTTCTAATCTATTTTGTGGAGGTGTTGTTCAATATGTATGTGAAGTATGAGCACTCTAGCTATCACCTAATGAGTGAGATTTGAATCTTTTTGAGTTCATTTTCTTTTCAAAAATCATAAATATCGGGTTTCAAGCTTAATCCTTTGAAATCCAGAAAGTGCAGGCGGAAGAACTCATGACTAATTTGGTACATAATTTACTCTCAAAAGTCTTCCAAAGTTGACAAAACTCAATCAAATTTTTGAATACTTGTACACACCTAAAGTGTTTAATCTGCTCAGAGGAAAATTTGAACAACGGTGCAAGAGGGTGTGCACAAGGCCTTGACCATTTAGCCTAACTCATATCCACTTTAATCTTTATATTGGGATCCTGCTTCTTAACTTCTTGATTATTTCTCTCCAAAGCTTTCCTAAAGATCCAATCCCTGGACCTTGAATAAGACTTCCCTTTTTACGGAATCTAGCTGTGATATGTTTTTTGTTGGGTGTGCTATCCACACACCTTTTTTTACTTCTCACACAACTCTTATAAATTCTTGTCATTTGATCTTCTTTAATTCAGTCAATTTGACGGCCACAAATTAAGAGGGTGTGTATGAAGTAAAAAATGGTGTGTGGATAGCACACCCTTTTTTTTCCTTTCTTCTTAATAGGGATGGGTATTTCTTCACCCGTCGAATGTGTACAAATTCTAATGTCCCAAAGCACTTAAAGTGCTTCCTGCAAGAAACACCAGTTATGTGCTTCTTGTATGAAGCACTTCAAAGTGTTTTATAAGGATTAACTTGCATTTTTACTAAGAACCGGTTCCAAAAATAATTTTTGTAAAACCGCTTTCAATTATTCAGTAGCACTTCCCAAATGAGCCCTATGTCTAGAGGAAGTAAATGATTAAAGAGGGATGTAAATCTTACCAGTATCATCAAAGTACCTTCAACAAATAAATTATGCAGTAGTCTTTTGAAGTCCCTCTTCAATTAATACACCTTCTAAAGATACAGTCACAAAGTTGACGTTACTTAACTATACACAAGTCACTCCTTCAAGACCGCTTGCTACCTCACCAATGCGGTAAGCTTCATAGGCAGCTCCATTTCCATCCTCCCCGAGTATTCCGTGGGACGCCTCCTGACTCACAACAAGAACCATTCCAATGCCCATGTTAAAAGTTCGTCTCATCTCAGCATCTTTAACCCTTCCGGCTTCTTGGATCCATTTGAAAACAGGTGAGACTTCCCATGAATCTTTATAAATGACAGCTCCTAGGCCTTTCGGGAACACTCGAGGTATATTTTCTGTGAGACCACCCCCTGTGATATGAGCTACTCCTTTGACGCCTCCCTTCCTTGTTGAGTCCAGCACCTGCATGTTTTTAGTGCAACGCAATAATAAAGAGCGCCTCAATGAGGGGAACACTTTCATTTTCAGCAGCTAGTTAATTAGTTAAACACAAGAAGAGAACGAACACACGCACACACATATATAACAAAATGCACAAGCAAGGTTTGATCGATGCCAACCTACCTGCTTAACGTATATCACAGTTGGGACCATCAAAGCTTCACCTAATGTGATAGCTTCTCCACCAGGTAGTTGGTCCTTGAGAGAAAGCCCACTATCAGCCAGAACCCTGTAAGATATATAGAAACATCAATAGTACGGTAGGAAGTTTTCCATGGGTAGTCGGGAGATATAAAATTTAATTGCATAAATTGCAAGTAATTTTCATCTATTACATTATAAATCAGAAGTTAACGTTTCTTTAAGCAGCTACAACCAACCTTCTCACAAGAGAGAAACCATTAGAATGAACCCCACTAGACGGTAGGCCAATGAGAACATCTCCAGCCACAATGTTTTCCCATCAATGATAGATCCCTTTTTCACAACTCCAACATGTTGAGAATTAAGCTACCTACTAGCCTTGGAGTTAACCTGCAGAAGCTAAACCTGCAATTGAAATCGAAGGGAAGCTGAGAAGTTTGAAAAAATGAAGAACTTGCTAAAATTAGAAGGAGCCGTTAGAGTTCAAAATGCAACGGCTAGTTTCTTTTCATTTTTAGAAAGATTACAGCTGGTGTTCTTATCTTTTATAATTGTACTATGCATTCTCATCTTCTTCCAGGTGGATGGATGATATCCTCCGATGATCATTAATGGCCGGAGAGGAGTACTAGGTCCCTAAAATGTAGGATCTGTCTTTGACCAGCTGTAGGGAATATAGTCCTTGTAATTTTCCTTTTGTTTGAGATATATGAAAATTACACAAACTCTTACTCTTCCTCTCTCTCTCGAAAACACAGATTGCTTCAAACCATTATTGAAAGTTTCAATCTTTATTATCAATCTAAACAACATGCCTGGTACCAATTCAAACATGGTATCAGAGCACCGGTTCTGATTTCGAAGAAGGGGCGTGTTTCTGTGAAGTTACAAACCCAGAAAGGGTTAAAGGTGGTACCTTTATAACCATTTGAGTTGTGCTACCTGAGAAGGTGGCTGGATCAAGCTCCTCCTGTGGTGATTTACGAACACCACAATTTAATGGGTCAAATTACGATTTTTGGGCCGTTAAAATGGAAACCATTCTCATAGCCTACGATCTATGGGATGTGGTTGAAGCTGGCTTTGCTGGACAACAAACTAGCAGAGAAGAAGTCTATGAGGAAGAAGGAGAAAGCGAGTCTGAGCACATTCCAGTTGAAGCACCAGTTGTCTCAAAGGAGGAAAAGATCAAGAATGCCAAGGAAGTCTCATTCAAGGAGCAATCACTGCTGAACTTTTTCCCAGAATCAGAAATGAGAAGACTGCAAAGGGTGCCTGGGAAATCCTGAGAAGAGAGTTCAGAGGAGATAAAAAGGTAAAAGCTGTGAAATTACAAGCCATTAGAGCTGATTTTGAATATTTAAGGATGAATGATGTTGAATCTCTGGATGATTACTTGGCTCGGTTTTTTGAGATAGTAAACAACTTGAAATCTCTAGGAGAAGATGTAACAGAGAAAATGATTGTTCAAAAGTTGTTGATGAGTCTAAGTATGAGGTACAAGTCCATAGTGTCAATCATTGAAGAAACCAGAGATCTAGACACTATTAGAGTTGAGGAAGTCTTAGCCTCAGTGAAAGTCTATGATAAGAGAGAAGACTTACATGATGAAAGAGATAAATACACTGGTACTGAAAGGGCCTTCAGCAGTCTTAAAGTTGGAAGACATGGAAATAGCACTGGAAATTTCAAAGGGTCTCAGTATAAGACAAATCCAAAATGGAGTCAATATAAGAAGGGAAAGAACTGGTCTCAAAATGGACACTGGAACAATACAAGTGGTTCAAGCTGGAACAACAACTTTGGGGGAAATTGAAACAATAAATCCAATCCACAAAACAAGCAAGGGAGTAATAGTCAAAATGGTGTGAAACCTCAGTGCCAAGTCTGTGAGAAATACCATTTTGGTGTGTGCAGATACAAAGGAAAAGCCAAGTGTGGAAGGTGCAATCGATTTGGTCACTTAACAAAGGATTGTGACAATGGTAAACAAGTTGCAAACTGTGCAAAGGAAGAAGATGCAGTCATAGGAACAATGTTTTATGCTTGTCATGCAAGTTCAATTGCATCAAGTAAGTCTGTGTGGTTTGTTGACAGTGCATGCAGCAACCACATGACCTCTCAAGAGTACTTATTGATCAATCTTGATAAGTCAGTGACCTGCAAAGTAAAAATGGGCACTGGTGACCTTGTTCAAGCCACAGGAAAAGGGACACTTATAGCTGAGACAAGAAAAGGGAAAAGATACATAAATCAAGTGCTGTTAGTTCCTGGTTTAGATGAAAATCTGCTGAGCATAGGGCAAATGATGGAGCATGGGTACTACATTCTATTTGGAGGAAACTATGCATTAATATGTGATAATAGTAGTCTTGATAATGTTGTTGGTAAAGTTGCAATGAATGGAAATAGATGATTTTCATTGTCCTTGGAATCTGTCAACACAGTGGCAAGAAAAGCAGCAATACAAGAAGATCCATGGGTTTGGCATAGAAGAATGGGGCATTTGAACTTTGCCAGCCTAAAGAAAATGCAACAAACACAAATGGTGTTAAGCTTGCCTGATTTCTCAGAAAAGGAAGGAGTGTGTGAAAGCTGTGTGTATGGTAAAAGTCACAGAGAACCATTTGAGAATAAGAAACCTTGGAGAGCAAACTATCCACTTGAGTTGGTACATACGGATGTATGTGGACCAATGCAAAATGAGTAAATTAGAGGGAATAAATACTTCATCACATTCATTGATAACTATTCAAGGATGTGCTGGGTATATTTTCTCAGAAACAAGTCAAATGTGATAAATGTGTTCAAAAAATTCAAAGCATTTGTTGAACTTCAAAGTGGATTCAAACTAAAGAAACTAAGAAGTGACAGAGGTGGAGAGAATACACCTCACATGAATTCCTTGAGTGCTGAAATGATCTTGGCATGGAGAGGCAGCTGACTATTGCCTACTCACCTCAGCAAAATGGGGTTGCTGAGAGAAGAAATAGAACTATTGGAGAAATGGCAAGATCAATGATGTCTGAGAAGAAAATTCCTGTCAAGTTTTGGGCTGAAGCAGTTGGCACTGCTGTGTATCTACAAAATAGGTGTTATACCACTGCAGTCACAGACAAAACACCATTTGAAGCCTTCACAGGGAGAAAACCAGGTATAAAACACCTGAGAGTGTTTGGAAGCATCTGTTACAGTCACATTCCATCGAATCTTAGACAGAAATTTGATGATAAAGCAAGCAAGGGAATCTTTATGGGTTATGGCAGTTGTGAGAAAGGTTACAGGATCTATAATCTTCAAACTAAGAAGATTATACTCTCAAGAAGTGTTGTATTTGATGAGAATAAGTCCTGGAATTGGGAAAGCAAGCAAGATGAAACTGTCTACATGCCTCTCACCATTGGAAATGAAAATTCTGGGATAACAGAAACAGAAGAATCCTCTCATGAAACTCACAGCATTGACACTCCAAATCTCACTCAATTAGTCTCAGATGATGAACATGTTCCTGGAAGCAACATTGCCAGTACCAGTCAAGGTTCAACACCAAGCAATACACCAGTAAAACTGAGAAGCTTGGAGGACATCTATGCAAGATGTCATATGACCATTATTGAACCTGAAACCTATCATGAAGCTATTGAAGACAAAGCATGGAAGGAAGCAATGAATGCTGAGATTGAAACTATTGAGAATAATGGAACTTAGGAACTGGTGGAAAGGCCTGCTGACAAACCAGCCATATTAATCAAATGTGTGTTCAAAACCAAGCTGAATCTGGATGGATCAGTTCAAAAACACAAGGCTAAGCTTGTGGCAAAAAGGTATGCCCAGAAACCTGGTATTGACTATAATGAAATCTTTGCCCCACTGGCAAGGTTAGATACAATTAGAACCTTGATTGCACTTGCAGCACAAAAAGGTTGGAAGTTGTTCCAATTAGATGTTAAGTCAACCTTCTTGAATAAAGTACTTGAGGAGGAGGTTTACACTGAGCAACCAGAGGGTTTTGAAGTTGAAAATGCAAGTCACAAGGTCTATAAGTTAAAGAAGGCTCTCTACGGTTTGAAGCAGGCTCCTAGAGCCTGGTACAGTGAGATTGACACTTATCTCAGTAGTTGCAATTTTAAAAGAAGCACCAGTGAGGTTACCCTATATACCAGACCTGATGAAGAAGGAAAACTGATCATTGTCTCTATATATGTTGATGATATAGTTTATACTAGAAGCAGTAATGCATTACTCAGTGAGTTTAAAAGAGACATGATGCAGAAGTATGAAATGACTGATTTAGGACTCTTACACCATTTCTTGGGAATGAGAGTTCTACAAACTGATAAAGGGGTTTTATCCACCAAAGCAAGTATGCAAAGTCCTTACTTGTAAAGTTTGGCCTGGAGGATTGTAAGTCAGTGACAATTCCCTTACCCACTGGTGAGAAACTGAAGAAAGTTGATGGAAGTGAGTTGGCTGATGAAGGTTTGTTTAGGAAAATAGTTGGCAGTCTGTTATATTTAACTGCAACCAGGCCTGATATAATGTATGCTGCCAGTTTGTTATCAAGATTCATGCATGGTCCCACAAAGAAGCACATGGGAATAGCTAAAAGAGTTCTCAGATACATTCAAGGTACTCTCAGCTATGGCATTGAATTTACAAGGGACAAGAATGCTGTTTTGATTGGTTTTTGTGACTCAGATTAGGCTGGCAGTGAAGATGACAGTAGAAGCACATCTGGATATGCATTCAGTTTTGGTAGTGGTACATTTTCATAGGCCTCAGTCAAGCAAAACACAGTTGCATTGTCAACTGCAGAAGCTGAATACGTCTCAGCAGCTGAGGCAACAGCTCAAGCTATCTGGCTAAGGTTTGTGTTGGATGATTTTGGTGAAATGCAAACCGAAGCAACACCATTGTTTTGTGATAACATGTTAGCAATATCGATGGTCAAAAATCCAGTCTTTCATCAGAGAACCAGACATATAAACAGGAAGTATCATTTCATTCGGGAAGAATTGCAGCAAGGATCCATTGATGTGAAATATTGCAGAAGTGAAGAACAGTTGGCAGATATATTTACAAAAGCTTTGCCTAAAGATCGATTCAATTACTTGAGGATGAAGTTAAGAGTGAAGCCAGTAAGCAGCTTAGGAGAGGCTGTTGAGAATTAAGCTGCCTACTAGCCTTGGAGTTAACCTGCAGAAGCTAAACCTGCAGTTGAAATCGAAAGGAAGCTGAGAAGTTTGAAGAAATGAAGAACTTGCTAAAATTAGAAGGAGCCGTTAGAGTTCAAAATGCAACGGCTAGTTTCTTTTCATTTTTAGAAAGATTACAGCTGGTGTTCTTATCTTTTATAATTGTACTATGCATTCTCATCTTCTTCCAGGTGGATGGATGATATCCTCCGATGATCATTAATGGCCGGAGAGGAGTACTAGGTCCCTAAAATGTAGGATCTGTCTTTGACCAGCTGTAGGGAATATAGTCCTTGTAATTTTCCTTTTGTTTGAGATATATGAAAATTACACATACTCTTACTCTTCCTCTCTCTCTCGAAAACACAGATTGCTTCAAACCATTATTGAAAGTTTCAATCTAAACAACATGCCTGGTACCATTTCAAACACAACAGCAGAGCCACCCAGGTCATACTCGCCATCTTTATAAAAACCTGGCATCTCGGCAGTCTGAAAACATAAGAAAACATTATGAAACAACATTGTGTCTGTAAAGAAAAAACTAACCATGCATAAGATAGAATATTCACATATCATAGGGCAGTGAGAGTTCAAAACAACTAATTAGTTTAGAATACCTCCCCGCCCGAAAGTTTACAGCCAGATTGTTTGCAACCATTACGAATATCCTTTATAACCTAAAAAGAACAAAATAAAAACAAATAAGCTATGCTGTAGGGGTATCTGTCTATGCAATCCAAGAAGCTCAGGCATACCGAACTCTACCTTTGCAGCAATATCAACATCAAGCCGCCCTGTAGCAAAGTAATCTTGAAAAGATACTGGCTTGGCCCCAAGAGTAACGATATCATTGACATTCATGGCAACCTGAGAGTTGAATGAGTGAACAAACCTGGTAGGAAAAGCAATTATCTAAATTCAAGTAAAAATCATATTTGTGAAACAAATGCTAGAAATATTACCAAATCAATACCAATGGTTTCATGATTTCCAGTCTCAAATGCAAGCTTAAGTTTCGTTCCAACACCGTCTGTACCATGAACAAGGCATACATCATCTGTTGATCACCATATAGTTAATTAAATTGATGAGCCCAAATAATGATATCAGACAACCATATATAAATATAGCACAACCACACAAGAAATATATAAACACAAATTAGTTAATTGTCACATATTATATATGTAGTCATTATACTATGCAACTAACTGCACTTGACGGTTCAACACATAATATTGACAACCATATATCAATCACATTTTTCCAACTGTAACTCTGCAATATGACGGTATCACATTTTCTTCATGTTGATATGATTTCTATATCATACATATGTAATCATACCGAGAATCTCATCTTGGACAATACCCCCAAAGGACCCAATTTCAGGATCCTCCTGTTTAATTATATCAACAAGTGCCTTCCCAGCATCTATATCTACACCAGCATCCTTGTACGTCCTACTGTCATCACCATGTCGGCTAGCACTAAAATCATTGGAGGACTCGTTGTTCTTCGACACTGACAATTCGCGTCTGCTCTGTGAAATATTACCGGCCGAAGCCAGAGAGAGACCGGAGGAGAAGTTGTTGAAGGGAAGTCCGATTGGCAGTCTGCATAGTTGGGCTTCATTAGGGTTGGCTTTGGAGAAGGAGGGTCTTAGCGAAGATTTAACACAACGAGACAACTCTGTGTGTTTGCCATGAAGGCGGTGGTCATGGCATTGGCAGCCATTGAAACCCTAAAACACGAGCAACGCAAGGTCTCTCACTGCTCACAATCACAAATCAGAAACCCTATGCAGTGTGCAGCTGGCCCTACTGGTGTACGAGAGTTAGGGTTCAAGTCGAACACAGCTTGCATAAATTTGTGATAAACTTGGAAACTATGTGTTGTCTGCGGGCATGACCATGGTTAGAACCGGTATGCACCCCACCGCAGCCAATATGTGTCCAAAGATAAAATATAATTTAGAAGCTAGCGATCCTATGTGTTGCAATTTTACTGGGTTTAACACTTTGGATGTGTTTGTGTCTTTACTGTAAGTTTTCCTAGATACTAGATACCCTTAAAGGCTTAAACCCAAAACCCTATGCCCTAAAAACAACGTTACTCGCTCACGCGTTCTTTTTGCCTTCTACTTTGATTAGTTATATAACTCTTCCTTGTGAAGAATGCAAGGTTATTCCAATTTCCTTTTAGGGTTTAAGTTCATGAAACCCTAAACTTCTTTTGTAAAACCCTAAATTTAACCTTTTGACCTGGCGTGCAAGCCTGTGAGTCTGTGACTTTACATTAGGGCTATAAATATATTATATACAATGAGGTAGAGACCTAGATGGAGTCTAATACCTAACAAAATTACAACGGATAACAAGACACAAATATTTGGAATTTCAAATATGAAACAGCAACCCTTATCCGAGAGCAACAGCCATTATCCTCTCTTATCAACAATGCCTAATATATGCCCCTGTGCTAGCTACTGGTGGCTTCATCACAGCAGTTCGGGAAGACTCATAGAGGTATTTCAACCTCCCATTGCACCAGATCAGTGTTTGAAATATCCTGAATATGCTCGATATTTCGACGAAAATATCCAAAAATTCAGGGAACGATATGGAAAGAGGGGTGAAGCTCCATATCCACGATATTTCCGGAAATCAGTCAATTTCCTCAATATTTTCCATATTTTCAGGAAATATCCATTGTAGACAATTTGCAAAAAGTTTGCAGGAAATATCCATGAGCCTATGCATTCTTTTTTTTTTTTTTTTTTTCATTTCTTTCTTTATGAAATTAGTTTACTTCAATAAAACTTGTGTTGCTTTCATGATGAAAATTTCAATTAAGTTATGTATAATTTATTCTTTCTAGTGAAATGCTTTATTTTATTTTATTACTTGTTTACACAGTATCTAATCATTAATTCTTGATTCATACGTGTGTTGTTGCTTCATATGACATTCCCTAAAAATAATTTTAAATTTCCATGTTTTTGAGCAAATTTCTATCATTTTCATTGAAGGCAATCGATATCGATATACGATATATCCCTTGATATTTCCACAAACTTGCCCATCGATATTTTCACCGATACCGATATTTTAAACACTGCGTGGGATTCACCAGCGTCAGGAATCGAACTCAGGATGTGTCGTGTGCCGTGTGAAGTACGGACTAGAAATTCGTCCCCAATCACTGAACCACCCCGTGGTAGTTTGATAGTTTATTCTTCTGTTAAGTTTGGTAAGTGGTGTGGGTCACATGGCTCTGCCAGTTAATATAGAACCCAAATAAAAGGATTACGGCGACAGAACGAAGATTAGAATTTGAATTGTTCTTTAAACCAGAAGTTCAACTGCATCTTTTATGTGCTAAAGCTCAGAACTGCTTTGTAAGACAAATAACATATCTTATGGATTATGATTCCTGTTCCTTGTGGTTATACTGCTAATATCACAACGTCTTGAGCTAATGTAGGATCTGCTTCTGATCAAGAACCTACTTGGCTCAACTCAAAATCTCGTGCGTTCCCGGACTGGAGAAGATCATTTTTGGAAGAGCGATGAATCACTACCGAGTAGCTCTGGCCGGGGCGAAAGGAAAAAGAACATAATCTAGCCTACTGTGAGTTGCATTGCTAAGGTGCTCTAGTTGTAATGCCTAAGAAGATTGGTTCCGGCTATGCCGGTGATACTAAAGCTACGGATTAGGCCCCTGGGAAGAATTCAAACAGCCTTTACTCTTAGCGACATGCTTGTGAGTCTGTGACCTGCTTTTCATATAACAATACTACGATGTAAACTAATTTTAATAATTTCATAACGCTACAAGAACATTGTCAACATACTTCCTACAAAACAACCTCCCTTTTTATTGTTTCCTTCTGATGGGCGGGAAAAAGTTTTCAGCCCTCTGAATCGTCGAAATGCTTCGGACTGTCAAGTTCACCCATACTTGCAGAAGCAAAAGACTCCGAAGAATCTATACTTGAAAGGGAAGAGACAGAATCATTTGAATCCAATACAATGTGATCATGAAGAGCGATGTTATCTTCATCAATCTCGGATGTCTCTGACCCTTCTGCTCCCAAAAGTAGTCTGTTTATCGCTGACTTTGCAGTTTCAACAAACCACTCATCCTCGGAGAGTGCACTGTTAAACCAGAAGAATTTTAGCTGTGGGTTGTGTTGGATAAAAACGGAAAAACACGCCCACCCACATTTACACAACTTACCTTTGTACTTCTATGCCTCTAGCGGAAAAAGCCCTGATAGCACGAGCAATTATAGCTGATGCAATCTGGTGCACATGCCTCGATGGGTAACCCGCAAAACGTGCAATTTCAACAGTGAAGTGCATATCAAGAATTAACTGCAATAACAAAGTTGATTATCAGCTAACTGTGAAGTTAAATTGTGAATATACAATAACTTTAAAATGGACAGTATGGAATGGAAGGATATCAGTACCTGCTGCAACCCAAGTGGCTGAAGAGGACCTGTATCATCCTCGAACACAGCCCAAAACTCTTGTTCATCAGACAACCACATTACAACTGTCTCAGTTAACCTAGCAAGCAAAATTTTCTGTATTCTCTCTTTTCCAAGTAACACATCTCCAGCCACGGTTGCTAATTGCTGCAGCTTTGCAAATAATGCCTGCAACGATAGGACAATCTCATTACTTGTACCTCAAAATATTGCAACAAGATGTGCATATGCTGTGGAGAAAGTCATGTCTAAATGCAAGGCCATGATCATTTTGAACAGTATATACCGCATTGAGGAAAATAAACTCAACTTTCTAGTAAGTTCCTCAAACCTTTTTCTAAACTGTGTAAAGACGGCCAAATGAACAACAGGGTGCCTCCAGACAGGCAAACAACCCAGATTAAACATACTACGACAAAGCAATATTTGGAAATATAAAGCAATTTAGAGTGACAGGTTTAAAATACTCAGAATACCATAGGGCAATAACTATAAACCAAACGTACAGGCATCAAGCAATCACGCAGATAGCAATAATAAGTTTTGAAAAAGATTTAGACATAAGATTTAATATAAATAATATGATTACATAAAAAAACCGTGTATATGGAGAGCATATAGTGGAAGAAACAAGACCTGAAATGGAAGCGAAGGCAAAGGGGCTGAGTCCCAATACAAATCATCACCATTCCCATTTAAATATATTTGGGCATCCAGTCGTGTCAGTCCTTCTCTTGAATAAATGAAGCTCAAGACATATTGCCGACAGAAATGGTCTCTTAGCTTGTCAAATGAATGCTGAAGACGACGCCTCCAATCCTTTAACTCTGTAGAAGTACTTGGAATAGGTGTGACATTTTCAGCAAGTCCACTTTTTGGTTCCCCACTTTCAGTCTGCTGCTTCC
Organism: Heteromeles arbutifolia; assembly: GCA_024362995.1. Classification (NCBI taxonomy): domain Eukaryota; kingdom Viridiplantae; phylum Streptophyta; class Magnoliopsida; order Rosales; family Rosaceae; genus Heteromeles; species Heteromeles arbutifolia. The sequence continues at coordinate 7,737,496 of JANCRC010000002.1, read as the reverse complement.
AGAGGGTCATTACAGCATTCGGCAGTAGTTCATCCAAGATGGTAAATGCAACTCCCAAAAGGGCAAGCTGTTCTGAATCTGTTTCAGCTCTAAAAGATACAAACTCCTTCAGCTCAGTAAGACTGTCATCATCAGATGGACCTGGTAGGGCTTTAATTAAAGCATCCATGTATTTATCAAAAAGTTGTCCGATCCTACTCAGTATGTTTCCGCCAAAATGCAAAACGGTCAAAGGGGTCAACTGTTCCAATATATCCTGTGAAATTTTTACCAATATAGCATTATGAACTGATAGTTGAGTCATTACTTGCAAATTAGTAACATCGATGAACTTGGCATTACTAATTTACTAGTGAACAATACGTATTCAAAATTTCAAATGCATATGCACAGACAGACATAGAAAAGTATTCTGCAGAAACTAATTGCTTAATTATCAGGTGTGCCCACATCACATGCAAGCACACACAGAAAAGTAGAAGGCACCTGCATACTTAATTACATTGGAAGTGTGTGTATGATTGTATAATTGTATTTACCTCAATATTTTATCGCACATCCAAACCTCCTCAAAGTCCAACTGAGTGTAAGGGAAACCTTTCCCAAGAAAATAATGAAGAAATAATTTGGAGAATTTTAAAATTTTTGTTCTCAGAGTAGTTAGAATAAAGGCTTGTTAAATCGACTTAATATAAGTTCAAGCATTCTAGGGCATTCTCAGAATAGGTCTGAAATCTTGCATCATCCTAATTTCTCAAGTTCAATCCTCAACATAAAACCTAACAAGACCAGCATAAGTTAATATAATGCTTGTATCAGTACAAAGACAAGAAAATAAAAATTATTTGTAGAAAGATTAGAATGGTACTAACTTACTTCAACAATGCACATAAATCTTATCCCAGTATCAGCAATCAAACTATGTGATGATGTTGTGAATGCAGACAGAGGAGGTGCAAAGCGAGGTGAAAATGACATGCACTCATCAGCTTCTACCAAGTCGAGGACAACTTTTCTTGCCCGTCTAAAGTTCAACTCTAAAACTTCTTCAATAAAAGGCCGCAACAACACCAGAATCAATTTTGACAGTTTCAGCCCTTGTCGTTCCAGCATCAAAGAGTAGTTGAGACTAGCCTGAACACAAATGCTAGCTGCACGTAAAGCAGACACTGTGTCAGAAGATGGTGCATTCGCTTTCACCAACCGTACAAAGTATTCGATTTCCCACTCTGCCCATTGGACTACTCTATTGGTATAAACACGATCATCACCAAATATTAAACCAGACTTCGTCGTTGCCAGTGAGATTGTAGAAAATACAAGCTTAGACAATGTTGCTGGATATGTCTTTGGACAGACAGAAGAAGAAGGAAATAGAGCTTCGGTGCTCTTCTCAATATGGGACCCATAAAATTTCAGCAGTAACTGGTGTGCCAAAGGACCTTTTCCAAGCTTTATTAGCCCACTTAAGGCCTTCTTCAACTCAACAAAACTAATAAAAGGTTGTCCAGTAATCTCAATCAGCTGATCCTCGAGCAGTGCTTTTCTTTTCAAGAAATCGGATCTGTATGAGGATCCATCGGTTGTTGAAGTATCTCCCGAGCTTTTCAGCTCTGGAGAGTTTCTCTCTTCAGCATCTAGAGCCTCTAATGCTTCTTCTACTTTATGTTCAGCTAAGAGAACATCAATTTTCTCCAAAAAAATCTTGAGATCGTCTGTTTCAATTGGCAATGGATCTTGAAGTTCACAAATATCAGGGTTTGGCTCGACTTCACTTGTAGACCGATTCCACTGTTCCAATTGATGGCATACACCAGTCATCAAATCCTGCACAAGAATCCCTTGAGTTGAAATATGCTTTCGGAGCTCAACCAACTCGTGCTCCATTTCTACAGCCTCCTCAGAAATCCTGCAATTAGCAGTAACATTAGACCATACATGCATGGATAAGCAGGATTAATGAACTTATTGAAATTAACTGAAATTCAAAACAGTTTACACCTATTCAGAAAGCAAAACAGCTTTGGGCCATTTTGGGACCATGTTTCAGGGTTCTGGATGCCATTGCCCAAATAGACCTCAAAAGATGTTTTTCTTGATATAGAGGATTTCAAGATAATCAATGAACCATAGGAGAGATATCAAAGATGCATAGTTTTGAGAAATAAAAACATAGAGGTTAATAAGAATCGTTCATGCCCTTCTGGGGTTTCAAACAGTGTTTATCCAAGAAAATTGAGGTGGGACACTTGATCAGTCCTGTAAAACCCTTCAGGGCTATGTTGGAGAAGCTCCCACAGATGGCATGCAATTATCAAAAAGGAAAAAGGTAGGGATGCATGTTAACTTCTGTTCAGTCAATAAACCGTTACCACGCACATACACAGACATTGACACAAATTTCCTGTTACATTAAATTATGCTAGCATCTTCCTGCCCAAGAATCACACCTATGAAACATTTTGCTCAAAATGGTATGGTGGTCGCAGCACTGATCAAAACACAATTTGTATCATTATGAGTGAAATATTTCAATGTTATATGTGCAATAGTTTTCTAAGTTTCGAGTTATAAATCTAAAAAGCAGTTGAGCTTTCACATCCCCTTCATGACCACCAGTACTTCAAGTTGTCAAACTTGTTGGCCTAGTAACATAATCAAACTACGTAGTTTCGCTTCCCAAAATGTTTTTCTTACATGCAGTTAATATGTTTCTATTACTGCTTTAGTCTTTATGAAATTCTCATCAAAGGATCACTGATCGATGTTCTTGTCGTGCATAATACAAAGAAATTTTCATGTGGCAGACTCTGTTCTTTAAATCTTTTTCCTGTATTCTCTTTCCCTGTGCCCAAAAGTTCGAATAGTAGATCGTAAGCATGAACCATTTCAAACTTGCGAACTTCTTGCATGGACAAATTTGTATAGTTTTTATCTTTTCAGGTAGGAAACTAATCATATATATACTTATTATTGCTTTATTGTTTAACAAACACACAAATGATTCGGTATTATTGATTTACCTCAAAAAAGCCAAATACTTTGTTCTCATATTCCCACATAAGTTCTCCACTGCATCCTTTAAATCTAACAGCTCGCAGCATAGCTTTCTAATTCCCTGCATAATCAACATATATGTATTAAGTTATAGGAATGTCGTTATCATCCTTCACAGATATATGTATGGTTCAAAGTGATAGAAACCATAACAATAGTCATCACAATTGCTTACTGAAACAATACAAAAGAAGCATCGTCAATAAAGTCTATAAGAATCTCTACAGTAATATAATTCTTGGAGCTGTCAATCTAAGACGCAAACTACTGTTCCAATGGTGGCGAAGTCCATAGTTTTTTACCCCAAACAAGTTTACAAAAAACATATGCATTACTACATGTTCCCAAGAAGTGCATACATTAATCATTTTTATATCGACAAATGATTCGCTTCTAATGAGCATTGTGACTCTCGCATCATATGTCTCCATTAAAAGGTAGATCTACCACACATATGGACAACGTCAACATACTATTACATTTTCCACCAATTACAATGAGCCATTTGTACTGCCAGATATTAATACTATTGTAACCAAACTCTAACTGTTAACCACCTTAACTAAAAACCCTTGAGGGCTCGTAAACTTAAGGCCTACGAGAATGCATTCGGAAAGCAAACACTAAGTACAAATGCACCAACCCATAACATAAAATCGATTGGAGTAATCTTGTCCGTAAACGTAATCATTTTTCTATGCAATTGATAAAAATTAGAAGAAAGATGAGCCCTCTTGGTGTTGGATTGCAAAAGGGAACAATCCAATCACTAAGTTCAAACCGATCAATAACGCGAAATCGTCACAATGCCATGAAATTGCTGGCCAATCACTTTGCAAATTCGGTCTTTTACAGCATTAAATAGACCTTAACCCAGATGGGAAATACAACTGTTCCCTCAAATTGTACATAAGAAAGTGAAAACCCAGATCAAAAAGGTACAAATTCAGGTAATAATGTATGAAAAATCATAATTACACTCAAAAGTATTGATTTATTTGGAATGGGCAATTCTCAATGGTCGAATAAATGGGTAAATGACGGAGGAAGAAGAAGAAGAAGAAACCTTTTCAGAGCGGGATTGGTGAAGAGAGTCGACTTTGGACTGGGGAGTGATGCTCTCGATCGATGGAAAGTCGTCGTCTTCTTCGCTGCTCTCCATTTTCGACTGATCTCTGCGTTTGCCTCTGCTCTCTCTGGCGGCTTCACCCTCAGTTTACTGAAGTATATGTCAGAGACAGCATGTCCGAGAGAGAGAGAGAGAGAGAGAGAAGACAGGTAGTAAATGGATAGTAAATTGTAAATTTTTTTATTTTTTTTATGTTGCACAAAAAATGCTATTTTTCATATCAATGTCATATTTTTTTAGAGGACAAGTTACACTAAAATACTTCAATTATATATTGAATCACAATTTCTAGTATTTTATATTTTAAAAATTACAATAAATTATAATGTTATATTTCATTTTACAAATTTATTACAATATTAGACCTCTATCAGCTTATTTGTTAATTTTTTTGTTAAATACTAACGTACTGTTAATTTTTTTATTAAATACTAACGTAGTGTGAGATAGAATCTACTTCTTAACCCAACTGAATAACAATATTAATTAAATATTAAAAATTAAAGATTTAAAATAATTTTTATATTAAAAAAATATGGGACCCACCCCTACAAACCTATTACCCTCACCCTTCTTCCCCAGTTCATCCGTCTCCCCCCAACCCTCATTCCTTCACCATCACAACCCACTCCCCCACCGCTACCCACGTCCAAGACTAGGCTCACCACCACCACCCCACCCACATATTTTCCGTTTAAGGAATCCACGTGGGGGCGAGCTTCTCAGGTGAGTTTACGGCGAACACCGGCGACAAGCACCGTCGCCACGACCGCCGTTCCACTGCTCTCGGTGCCACAAACAGGACCCACCCAGAGTTCACGCTGTTTGGTCGCCGTTCATGGTGGATCGAACTGTGGATCTCGGAACCAAGCTCATCAGGTAGTTGCCACCGGCGGTGTCAACAATCGAATCGAGAAGATTGCGAATCGAGGTTCGGCACAGCAGATGGGCGACGGTGAAATCACTGGAGGAATGAACTGCTTCTATCCACGACGAATGTGAAATCACTGGAGGAATGATTGCCTCATCCTCCTCCTTGTTAGCTAGCCACGGTCTCTCCGTCGACATCGGAAAAATAACGGTGTCTCTTCCCTGCGGCCAAAACTGGGCCCCATCCTCTTCAACTTTTTTTATTTTAATTTCATAATATTTTTTTATTAATTTCAAACATTTTTAAAAAATAACAAATTTTTATTAATTTTTTGTTTACGTGGCTCAAACATGATTTGGATTCTCGTCGGATCCCTTTCATGGGTGGAGATCTTAGGATCAACAAACGTGGATCGTTAATCAAAATTTGTGCGGCTACAATTTTTTTTATACTTTTCACTTAAAACGAAACTGCTTTACTTTTAAAAATATAAAAAGTATTTAATTGTGACCGCACGATTTTTGATCAACGATCCACGTTCGTTGATCTTTAAGATTCCCACGAAGGGGATCCGGTGAAAATCAAAATCCCCATATCAGCAAAGTGTGGGGTCTGCATCTGCCACATCAGCATTAATAGAAAAATTGACAGAAAAATTAATGAAAGTATTACCTTGCAATGAATTTTTAAATTAATGTATAACACTGCAATATTTAAAAGATAATGTATAAAATTATTATGCAACACAATTAAAGTAAAAGCGGTAATTTTCAAAATGGCAAAATGGCATATGATTCTACACGCTTTTATTATTTGTCATTTAAATTAAAATTTTAAACGACTATTTATCATGTCAACTTTTTAAAATCATTAATTTACCACGTGCCCTCGACTCCGTTAGATTTCCATATGAAAACATTGTACAACAGCGTAACATCAAGTATTGAGAAGCAGCATCAGCTCATACGTAGTAATTAAAACGCGATAACATTAACGTTACACACGCTCGAATTAGGACACAGCATTCCTTTCCCTTCCGAAAAATGGCAAGAGATGAAGGTAATAGAATTACACCCCGGAGTTCTGCTCTGATACTGCGGTATCCTTCAAATCGTACGCAGCATCAGCGGAAGAGGTGTCGATGTCATTCAGACCCAATTCTTCGTTTTGCTCCCATGACCTCTCGTATTCCTCAACTGTAGTCGGCCAGCACCAAACAAAATAACGTCAAAAGAAAGCAATAACTAGCGTCGTCGTACTTGTAATCACGTAAAGGAATGAACAAGCAGTATAATATAAGGAACTCATTAAAGATGATTAAAATCAAATGTAAACCAAAAAAACTGGTAAAGATAAGAGGTCTGCTCGTCACACAAGCATTTACCGGAGATACATGACATGACATCTCATTAGTAATCTTCTCCAAACAAGTTCTACCGTGACTTTTATATTTTTAAATTAAAATGGAGAATAATAAAGTTCTGTAAGTCCAAGAAAATAAGTTCTTCCCCGTATAAATTTTAACAAGTCCTTTAAAGTTTCATTCCATCAAATTTTACCATATCGCACTCGAGGATTATCTGCAAGAACTGTAAAATCAGCCAGAAACAGATAACCGTGGACATGGGAGCTAAAACTGCTTAACTGCCTACCAGGTAAGGTTTGCGGGACACCACACAACCTGAGATGCATACAGCAACATAGAACTGATGTAGCTCTAAGAAAGTATCTTCTTTGCAACAAAAGGTAGTGACAACGTAGGAAATCAACTCAATTAGACGTTGCAGAATCTAGATGAACAGACAAAAAATATCCTCTATTGACCCAACTAAGGAAAAAAATACATCGCTTACTGGTAAAAACCAATTTCCCTCTCACACGTCTTGATGATCAGCAATCATCCTCTACTTATGTTAACTATGGCATTTTCTCTGAGAGCAGAAAAACGAGGAACCATGAATTTTTAAAGTACACTCGAGATGAAAGAAAGAAGTCTTACACATCAACTGATGGTCATCTTTTATATTGTCAGTTGCCGGTGCAATAAAAGAATTAGCCAATGCATCATCAAGAATTAAAGTCCAAGGCTCTTCTAAACATAGAAGCTGCAGCAAAGGGAGAGAAGTTAAAGGAAAATTTGATATTGTCTGTGGAAAAAGTAAAAGCCACCATAAATATACATAAAAAGACAACCAAAATAAAAGATAGAATAAAGCAAACTAATTTTCCGCAGCCGTTACAGAAAAAAAAAAAAAAAACAACAACATATCCGTATTTAGAAATTTTTGCCATCTTTACAATGTTTGAAATAAATTTTTTGCACGAAAATTTTAGTCCATCTATGTTCCATGCATTGATGAAAGAGAATATTAAAGAAATTAAAAGCTCAGACCACATATTTCTTTTCTATATATGTTCCAGTGATAGACCATGTAGTACCTTTTTTAGGCTTGTATGAAACCTTAGCCACTTGCTTCTCTTATTCTCATCAAGACTGTCTCCAAAACTAAATCCATGCACTCTTTCAAGACCTGCAAAACCAATTATAAAGGCACTCTCAAAACCATAACACAGATGAGCCATATCAGTTCCGGGTAATTAGAAGAAATACCAATGTTAAATTCCACTCTCTGAGAGGTAGGTACTCACAAGGAATTAAATGAATCATATACTAGAAATCACAGCATGTCACAGACGGCAGAGGCAGAAATATCAGCACTTACTTTCACTAATTTTCATTATCAAGCCTTCAATAGTTGTAACAACCCCTCCCAGAGTGCCACTAGCCAGCTCCAACTCAATTTCTGGAATTATCACGCTCGCTGTATCGGACTGATCCAGCATGATAGTTTGTTAGATTACGGTTGGAACTTTATAATAAAAATAAAGGTAAGATCTCATGGACGCATAATCAACACACATTTATTCCCATCCAAGTTGATATTGTTATCCTCCACATTCAGGATGCTTGTTTGTATACAACTATATGAACAGGCAAAACAGAACAAACAAACAAAAATCTTTCCTTCCCAAAAAGAAAAGTACACTTTATGTCACGTTCTTATAGTATATATCTGTACATCTCACTTTAGCACTACAAGCAATGGCAAAACAAAACTACAGAATCGATAAACCAATAAACCAGTCCAGACTCCCCATCCTTTTCACAATTTTCTGTCTGATGGAAGTCTAAAGTTCCATATTCTTGTGCAGTTGTACAGAAATTGCAGCAAAAAATATTTCTCTAACATTAAATCAACAACCACTCTCATCAAAACCATTAGAACAAGTCAACTTTAGGAAAGCAATGTCAAGTGCTACATGTTACTGGTGTGAGGGAAAATGGAAGTAGTATATGCACAGATAATAAGATAAAGACAAGAAATGATGAGAACATTGTAATAAACATCATAAGATAAAGACAAGATATGAAAAGAACAGGGTTATAGACCTTTATTACATCACGACTAAGATCCTTAACATTCTTCACACGAAGAACAATTTTCTTCCCTTTCTCAGGAACTCGTCCACCAGGCTTCAACTGCACAAGAGAGCATAATTTAACAACAAAGCATGGAAGAGAAAAAAAAAAATCGACAAAATAAGAAGATTAGTACAAACCTCAGAATTGCGGTAACCACAGGCGTCACAAGTGGATGCCATGACAATTACTTCTTGAAAATATGGAATGTCTGTAAATGGTTAAGAAGAAAAAGATATTGCAAAAAGAAGTTCTAGAGGTAAAAGGGACTTCTAGTTGCATGTCCTAAGTTTCTTTAACAACCAACTGGATTGTTTTAATCTTTGCTTTGGATGTGTTCTTTTCTAGTTATTGTCGGATCTACAGATAGGCCATTGTGTTATATTTAAAGCAGAAGGTTCATTTTCACAAGACTAAAAACAGTTCCGGATCAGCTGTAAAAGAGAGCCAATTTATTGACTTAAATATCTGAAGACTGATAACAGACGCAAAGGGATACTGGTGACAAACATTCGAGTTTCGCACCTAGCAGTACAAACTCCGCATGTCGATGGGAAAGTCATCACCTGTCAAACAGTAGAAATATTCACTAAATATTTCAAAATCTATAAATGTGGATAATGCATAGAACAATTAATAAATGTGCACCTCCTCTGGAGCTGTGTATCGAAACAAAGATTCAGCAATTTCAGCACTATTACTCTGAGCAATGGCCCGATGACCAGCTGCTGCTCCAATTGAGCCATGCGGGACTCTTTGTACTTGGTCAGAAGTGCTAACTGCTTCTGTCGGTGCTGCATCAACAACATACCCTAATGCTGTTTGTTGCTCTGGAGTTCGCTCATAGAACTTTATACTCAATGATGGATCAGGGGATGGAGCAAACCTGCACACATAATATTTTATACCCTCTGTCAGTGAAAAGTCCAAACAAAAAGCAGATTAAGTTTTAAATTATAGCGACAAGAAATGAAGACAAATCCAAAGTCCACCACAAATGCAAGTCACTTATGAGACATTGGCTTCATTCCTTTTAAAAGTGACTCCAACTTAAACCGTATCTCTTTTCAAAATTGCGAATCTCTTACAGGTTCTCAACAAAGCTGTTTCCAGCTGGATCATCAAGGATGAAGGTGAAGGACATATCTGCTGTAGCACAGGCTCTCAACTTTAACAAAAATTGGTCTAGTGCTTCAGCAGTCTGAGGATCCACTTTCTGAAAACCCAAAGGACAGTAAGTAAATATTGAGAGAAAGTACAATATCTCAGAAAACAATAAATGTCAAACTTCTGCATGAACCTTGCGTTCTTCTTGCAGTGCTTGCAATTCATCTGCTGCTCGCAACAATATCCCCTCCACCTGAATTATCAGACAAATATAAGATGTTTGAAAAGGGAAAGGTGGGATGGGGGTGGAAGGTAGGTACTTCTGAAAAAATATAAGGAAAAAAATTGAACTGAAGACGCAAATTATATGAAAAATTATACACTAAAGACCAAACTACACAATTAAAAAGATGATACAGGGTCCAAGGTTAAGGTGCATGCATATACATTTAATACGCCTAGCCATCTCCAATGTTAATCTTCTTGGAGAACCAACCACTTAAGCCTACCTATCCGGAAAGATACTAAATAAAAGGTATACAGAAGTTTTACTGATCTGCGGATTCTGCACTGATATCATGATCACTACACAGGGTCATACATGTAAAAAATAAGATATCACTACCAACCACAAAATTACCAAGGTGAATGGAGCTAATCCACTAAGCAGCAATTTATCCAACTCTACTAGAGAAGAGGGGGAAGTAAAACAATACCGTTGACAGAGATCCACGTTGAGACTCCGGAGGAATCTCAAAATCCAATTCGGGAATCTGTATACACAAGATGAAATAGAATGCACAACTCAATACATTTTTGTTACCTTATACAAATAGATAATTAAGACAATGCCACAAGGAACGAGAACAGACAAAATTAATTCTAGTTTGACTAACCTAGCATTTTATTATTGCTATTCTTACATATCTAAGCAATATTTCCTTGCTCTTATTGATCATCTTGTAAGGGGATCACAAAAAAATATAATATTTTCTATGAGTGTCAATTAGCACCAATAGGGATATATTATAGCGTATTGAAAACTCTAGAGCGATGGGCCACTACTGGGATCCAACCCAAATCTCCACAGCCGGAATGTGGAAATCTTACTACTAAACTGACTAACTAAACTACATTAAATAAAAGATACCACTACGAACTGCGTCAGCATTCATCCAATTAAAGATTTAGAATGAACACATTAAGGTACCTTAATAGTAGCAGACTCAGACTTCACCACCTGTCGATTAAGCATCTGCACACAAAAAGTTCATCAATTTGGCAATCCTGAAGGAGGGGGAATGTCCAATATAAAAAAAATAAAAAAAAAATCACGCGTTGTGTTGCATTGCGTAAAGATAAGGGCTTTGTGACTATAACATATTAGTGCCTCCAATACGATAAGTACTTCTTGGCAATTTAGCTAAATACGGCAAATTTGCGACATAAACAAGAGATAAAATGATCCACATAATGCAAATTATAAAAATTTGATTAGTCTAACCTTGGGATCGCCAGAAGGCACCTCCAACCGGTAGCAGCAACCCTTGGGTTGGATTTCACCAGCAAACTGAACCTCATTATTTCTGTGGTCGACACAAAACATACAAAATTGAAAATCAAAATCGAAAATTTCACTAAACCAATAAAAACACTGAACAATTACAATTACAATTACAATCACATAGTTTTAAGTTTTACCTCTCATTGCAATGCGGGCACTCGAAAGCCGAAAGCAAAATCTGCAAACCAACAAACACTTTCAAGTACACTAAACAACAACGGCAACAACAAGAAATTGGCCAACGTTATAAGCAATTAGAGGCATACCTTTCTGAAGTGTGGAATCAGAGTCAGCAGAAAACTGGTAGTCCCCTGAGATTAACAATAAAATTAACAAATGTGAAGATAAAAAGTAACACGGAGAAGCCCTAAGAAGAAATTGAGAGAGAGAGAGAGAGAGAGAGGGAGATGGTACGTTTTCGCCGCAGCGCATGCAGAGGCTTTCGACTCGGTAGAGAGGGGCGTCGGAGTCGTCGGCGGAGACGGCTTCGACCACCGAGCGGACATCCACGATTTGATTCTGGTCTCTGGTGTTGCTATTGCCATTGCCTTCCATGTTTCTTGTCTTCTCTTTGTGTTGTTTCTTTCTCTGCGATTGAAAAGAATGTGCGGGAGTTTTCAGATGTTTCGTTGGCGGCAGGAGCAGAAAGCAGTGTCTGTCTGACCAACGCAATAAATACAACCGTTGAGAAAGTGCGAGAACCTTCACAAGCATTCTAAACAAAGCTCCGGCCCGTGTTTTTATTTTGATATTTTTGTGCCTTGCTGCCTTTGTTGAACGCATTGCACACTTGGGTCATATCTAATCGAGGGAGCTAAAAATAAATATGCAAAATAATTGACCTGATTTGAACCAAAAAAAAATCATCTAAAATTGACGGCTGGGCTATGATTCTATGAAACTCATCAAACCATTAAGTCATCTCCAACCGAATGGTTCAGGGGGCCGAAAATAGTTCGAAAAATTGTCTCCAACCGAGAGCCAGGCTAAAGGGCTCGTAACCCCACTAGACAAAAAATGGCCAAAGAGCCAACCGACTGGTTATCTTCAGCCAGCTAGCCAGCCCGTCGGCTAGCCCATTTTTTTTTTTTTTTTATGTGTTCTTTTTCATTTGCCCAGCCCACTTTAGGGTTTAGGGCTCAGTTTTTTTTTTTTTTTGCTCTCAGCCCATTTTTTTTTTTATGCCCATCTCACTTTCTTTCTTTTTTTTGTCCAACCCATTTTTTTTTTTCTTTTTTTGGGAAGTTTTTTTTTTTTTAATTTCTAATTTTTTCTCACATCATTTCTCACATATTTTTCATCATTTCATACTATATTAACTCATTTTATTTCAATTCTTCACATTCCATACTATAGTCATTTGGCTCTAGGTTGGAGACGGCTTTTTGTGACAGGGCTAAAACGAGCCCTATGGCCCTTTAGCCCTCTGTTGGAGATGATAAGAAATATGGCATTGCATTGTTCATTAAAATATTAATTTCTTGGTGAGCCAGATGACTAAAACGAGCCATCTAGTCAGCCTTCGATTGGAGATGACCTTACATGGCTAAACGAGCATCGGGTTGGTCAGATATAACCTTTAGCTCTCAACTTTTCAATTTTAATAATTGTTTTAGATTTACCGGCTATATTTAAAAACATCAAATAGTAGCTTAATTAAATTAACTAATAAATTTAAAATATAAACTTTAAAATCAATAAATTTGAAGACCATATATGAGTATGGTGATACTGTTTAACTAAAAATAATTTTTATAGGATTATAATTTTAGACTGGGCTATATTTTGGCCTTTCGGTTTCGGTCGGAGGATGTTCCCCTAAACTTTGCTTGTGTTTGGGGTTCCGGGTTTATTGCTCTCTCACTCTCAGTCCCTACAAATCGAAGAAAACGAATGAAAAATCCAAAGACTGGTTTCCGCCATGAACTCAATAAGCAGAGCAATACAGACCAGAAAACGCCTTCTCTCGCGCCCCTTACTTCTTCTCCAATCCCACTTCTCCACCACCGCCACTAAACCCAAAACCTCAGCCACTTACACCGTCACTAAACCCCGCTTCAAGTCCAAACCACCGCAGCCGCCGCCAAACCCCGATTTGCCGGCCCCGACCCAAGTCCCCTTCCAGCCAAAGGTCGCCAATTCGGTGCGCCTCATTGGTCACGTGCGTACCCCTCTTCAAGTCGTGCGTACTTCTGATGGCAACGTCTTGGCCGCCACCGTTCTCACCTCCTCTTGTTCCTCTCCGGGTTTCACCTTTCGGTAAATCGAATTCCGAATTCGATCACTTGGGTTTGTTTCTGTAGTTGTTATTATGCAGGATTTTTGAATTTTGGGTTGGTTCTTTGTCAGGATTCCCATCGTCTTTGAGGGCGACTTGGCTCATACTGCTGATCTGCATTTAAAAGACAGTGACTTTGTGTTTGTTGCTGGAAGTTTGAGGTCGGATTTGGACAATTTGAGTGCCGGTGAGGACCAGGCTCGTCTTCAGGTAAATTCTAGTGGATCCTGTATGCCGAATTTCCATTTTCTGTAGTTACTTGAAATGTGGGTTCATATGATTTCACTGACATAATGCATTTGTTTAGTTTTTAGTGATTTTATTGCGTACTTGTTACTCTGCCCTTTAAATGTTTGTCGGATGTTGTTTACAAGGGTGCGTCTGTAATCTCTCTGCATCTCTGTGTAAAAGAGAAGTCCATGTAAGCTTGATTCAAACTTAGCATGAAGCCACAAACTATGGTTTAGTATGGTTGAGTCGATTTTAACATAGCGGTTTTTGTAGTTTCAGTTTCTTGCTAGTTTTGAGGTTTATGTCACTTTGGTTAGAAACCAATATTGCTGTAATTACTCATACATTAATTTAGCAATTGTGGAAGGTGGAATTTTCTGCTCTAGTGTTTTCTTTATTTCGAATGCCCTTTCTTTTTATAGGTTGAGTATACAGTTGATGCGTGTTCATATGTCTCTTACAATTAAGGTCCAACTTTGTTAGGTTTTGGTGCATACCCTCAACTTTGTTGAAGAATCTTATCAACTGAATAAAAGCTCTAAAGCTGACAGACAAGAAGAAAGGACAACTGATCACACTGGTAAGTTCATTCAAGTGATTCTCAGCTTCTATTTTGTCACCTTGTAGTACTTGGATTATAATCACGCACTGAAGTATCGGTGCTACCTGTTCTATGTAATATTGAAATATGGTGCTATGAAATGCTTAAGATATTGACTGTATAGTACATTAATGTGTAATCTCATCAATCCGTACTTTAGTTGGTGTTTTATATTTACTTTTCATATTTGGGGAGTTTTAACTTTTAACTAAAAGAAAACATAGTAAATGAATTGTATCCATGCGTTTGATAAAACTTAGAAGTTTAGAGAACATGAGACAACATTTGTCCCCCAGAAGATATGCTAGGAGCTACAAACATTAGATTTAAAACACACAATTATCGAGTACTTTGATTCAAAAGTTTATATCTGTTCAAAGAGTTTATACTGGTCCTTTTATGCTAGGTGTGCTCACAACTTTGTATAATGTTTGTGGCTGTGTGCATTTTTCTTGTACCTTCCTTCATTTTATTGTTTCTATTAATTGGTTTAGAACCCTTTTTTATCTCCATTTCAAAAGAGTAATGTTCACAGACAGTCTCCATTTCCCCTAAATCCCTATTCAGATAGAGAGAGAAATATCATTGTACTGCAAGGGTCGGTGGTTATTAGGAGTGTGTATGGAGTCCACTGTCCCCCACTAAATAAAATTTCTGTCTCTTCTGAAAAAGAAAAAGTATTGAGTGCACTCTAATGCGCACAACTCCTGCTTTATGGAGGGTCTGACAGGCAGTCTTCCTTCTCTTAATTGTCTAGATTGTGGTTAGGAATGTTGCTAAAGTTCAATTTGGGAAGACATTACTCATTTTTCCGATCTTTTGTTTCATCAGTTATATTGGACAGCTTTGTTTCGTGTATTATATGGGTCATCTTTGAATATTGTCTTTATGAGCATTATACTGTTCGAAGCATGTGCTTATGTCGTTGCCATACAAAAGTCCACCTGGTGGCTAAAACACATGTTAGGAACTATAATTTTTAGGACTGTCATTGAAGTCTAAAGCTGAAAATACCGCCCTACTTTTGATTAGCAACCTCTAATAAGGTTCATACATGCTTTTATTGTAGCAGTTGTAAATGATGACAGGGATCAATCATGGAAGAAAGATCTTCTCGCATGGAAAGATCTCCTTGCCAAGCCTCATGAGTGGTGGGACATCAGGTTGAAAGAGGTACCAAATCTATATGGGTTACCGCTTGTGTTTTATAAATGGGGATGTTGTTCCTTTTACTTGTAAATAGTTAATCATACTTGTTATAATGTGCGCTCAGGATCCAAAGGCTGCAGCATTTGAACGGAAGAACAATGGCGAGTTACTTTGGATTAATGACAAAACTCCTGAATTGATCCTAAACAAGTTAGATTCTTTGACATTTGATCAGAAACCTATACCAGATAGTCAGAAGCCAGAGACTCAGAAACCTATACCAGATACTTGTGAAAGTAATTTCTTGGTCATTGAAAGATTTCACATTCATTTTTCTCATGCTGGGTTGACTTAATAAAATAAATGTTTAAAGTGTTTACTTATTATAATCTTGTTACTGACGAAAAAGGAGGTACTGAATTGTTTTTCAGCCATCTTGAGGAATGATGGGGACTCTACGTTGGGTTCTTGGAGTGATCTTCTTAGTAATCCAAAACAATGGTGGGACTGCCGCAGTAAGAAGCTCAATGGATTGGTGATGATTCTTTAGAATGTCTTTGTTATCTGATTGATTTTCCCGGTAAAAGATTTGACATAATTGTTTCCTTTACAGGTAAAACCAAACTACCCTGATTTCAAGCGGAAGGAAGGTGGTCATGCACTCTGGCTTGACAAGGCACCAAAGTCGGTTTTATCAGAACTTGAAGGCCTGCATTTTGAAGTTCAAATTCAGAAGTCAAAACAAGTAAAAGAGAGTAAAGGTGAGCTTGCACAAATTTATCGTATACTACCCTGCATTATCCAACCTGTATGCTTTTTTGCAACTGTTTAAGCCGTTGGAGGGTTTTGGAATTTTCGTAACTTAATCTGTCTAAAATCTACTTTGTTACTCCTCAAATCAGGGGAGGATTCCTGGAAGAACTTGGTGGAAAACCCGGATAAATGGTGGGATAATAGATTGAATAAGGTAACCCTCTTGAATTTAGTCTGTCTTTCATGCTGTCCTCCTACGCACACCCAATTGAATTGTTTGATCAATTTGTTACCTTGCTACTCTGTTATACACAGCGGAATCCAAAAGCTCCGGATTTTAAGCACAAAGAAACTGGTGAAGGACTCTGGCTTGACAGTTCACCAGAGTGGGCGCTACCTAAGCTGCCACCTTCAAAAACACAGTAATATGTAAAGCTTGGCATCACGGTCCACGGATACGCCTCTCCCGTGAGACATGCAAGCATCTCATGGTTTGCAGCTTATTGCAGGCTGTTTATCTTCTGCCTTAGTTTAGTTTTGACAGGAAAAACCATAGAGCATTCGAACCAAAGGCAAAATGCATCTAAAACTGAAAAGGGAAACGTCTTTCATGCTGTTTCCGCCCCCGATCAGAGTCATTGAGGTCGAAATAGTGATTCTGGGCGACCTCTGGCACCTGAGGTAAACCATCGAAATACAAAGATTTATGAATACGAACTGTATTTAAGTTTATATTAATTATTACTTTTTAAATTAAATCATATTGTTGTGTTGCAGACCACATGGATTCTTTATTTTTAATGGTTGCTTAGCTAAAAGAATCCTTGATTGCTTGTAGGAGCAATGTTCTTATGAAAAGTATATAAACTCCAAATTGGGAAGGCAGTCGATGAAATCTGTCTTTTCCTTTTTTGCTTTTTCACCTTTGAGAACATTTCGACTTGTCTGTTGAAACTTTTTCTTTTTGCGATTTGAACGAGTTAGTTTTGCATACGTGTTGTGCTGAAGTTTGTACTTAAGTTTTATTTGTTAATAATTTATAGTGAGTACTTCTCGACTTTTTAAATCTAATAAATAAAAAACAAAAATATAAAACGAAAGGATTGTGAAAACTAAAACTCAAAACGAGATGGTTATTAAACTTGTTTTAGTTTTGCATCATCTCTCTCTTTATATATCATTTCTTTCTCATGGTGGGAGAGTGAGACAGTGACGTCACGGGTGGGGCAAATTTGATGCTTAATCTTAATTTTTAGGGTAAATTGTCAATTTAGTCCTTAAATTATCATCTTAGTGAAAATTAGGTTCCTAAACTATTTTTTCAGAAAAATTAGTCCTTGAATTATAAAAATATGCCAATTACATCCCTAATATTATATTCGAAACTACTATATTCAATTTTTCGTCAATTCAAGTCAGTGGTGGATCCAGGAAATAATATTAGAGGGGTCCGTAAGAATAGTGCGCAAATTTTTTTTAGCAGAAATAGCATGCATATCGTCATTTCATCGAGTCTTGATAAGCCTGAAGTCATTTGGAAAGGCATACTGCACACCTATTAGTGCTTCATTTGCGTGGGTAACTAACATGTTCCAAGGCTGCTCCCATATGAATGCTTAACAAAGAAACACATTTATCTTGAACACACTAACAATGTTTGATATCATTGCATCCTATTAATATGTTTGTCCAATAATGATAATGCTTTGTTATTCTTTGAGATCACCATTTCATTTACTTTGTATTTTTGGATAGTTTTTTACTTGGTTCTTTCTTTTTGCCAACAATTATAATCACAACCAACAAACAAGCCAGAGGTAAATAATATTAGGACTAGACTGTAAAGGGGCAACACCTCTCTAATGCATTTTATCAAGCAGTTGAAGGGCAACTCTAACCTTTAAAGGAGCAGCACCCAAGTCATCCATGGACATTCACCAAAGTTCGGAGGGTCAGCATCTAAGATGTCCATGGACGTTCATTGAAGTTTAGGGGGTCAGCTGACCCCCTTTGCCCCTTAGTGCATCCGCCAATGATTCAAGTCATGTTAGTTGCATGTGATACACATTAGAGAGTAGATTGGTAGTTTTTCATAAAGAAATAGTATATAGAATTAACTTTGAAGGATAAATTGGTAGTTTTTCATAAAGAAATAGTGTAAGTTAACTTTTGAGGGTAAATTAGATATTAAATTCGCAACCTATATGAAATTTTAAGGGCTTAAAGATGAGAAAATGATGGTATTACACTCTAAAGTATGTCAAATGACTTAAGTTGACGAAAAATTGGATAAAATAGCTTTGAATATAATAGTAGGGATGAACTTAGCAATTTCTAATGAATTTAGGGACTTATTTTACCGAAAAAATAATTTAGGGACCTAATTTTCACTGAGGTGATAATTCAGGGACTAAATCGGCATTTCACCCTAATTTTTATTGTTATGCTTCTTCTTTTGGATTAAAAAATTGAATTATTTGTCATTCCATACAACGCAGGTAGGTGAGCAGTTCTCACATGAACTCTGCCACAACTAAAAATTTCTCTTGATGGGCACCTGAACTCTGCCACGTATGTGAAGCCGAATGAAACTTCTTAGGAATTAACTTGGCTGCTGAACAATTCAGCGGCCATTCCTGCTTACACCCAATCCCGTAATCAAAACTTGAACACGTGTCTACACGGGATTGGGTGTAAACAAGAGTGGCTGCTGAAAATTTAGCAGCCAAGTCTTGTTCAACTTCTTACTCCACCACACAATAGGATCAAACTATTTTTTAGCTTTTTAGCCAAAATGATTGAGATTGGCATAATTTTTACTTTGATTTATGAGATTTGAAATTGATAGAATTGGTGTCTGCGTTTGTTTACTATTAATCATTTTAATCATTCAGTAAAACTTTTATCAAATATGAACCAAAATGACAAGAATATTTTTAATTTAATAAACAATAAGCCAAAATGATTTGACAAAAATTAAGGTATTTTTGTCGTTTTTTTTCCTTATTTAACAAAGTTTTTTTACCAAATGATCAAAATGATTGATGATGGACAAACTTTGGAACAAGTTCTATCAATTTTAAATCTCACGAACCAAAGTGAAGAGTTATGCTAATTTCAGAGACTATTTTAACTAAAAAACTTTTTATATGCACATTATATTTCATACACAGTCTGATCTAAAGATGACATAATTTACAATAAATTCATCTAAATTCAATACGATCTACTCCGCTAAGGAAATCTCACTTTCAATATGATAATCACCTTGGTTAAGAAAAGAAGGAAAGAGCTCATGAGTCTCTCATGAGTCCAACCCCACAACATTCTTTCCCCAAAAAATCCCTCTCACTCTAATTAAACTTTTAATCCATATTTTTAAAATTTAAACCCGACATTTCTTCTCCCTCACTTCTCTCTCTCTACTTTTTAAACCTCATTAAACTCCCCCTTAAACTTTCCCTTTTCTCTCTCTAAAACAAATCCAGTGGGAGGCCAGATCACAGAGAGAGAGAGACAAAAAGGGCGCTTCACGCTTCAAAACCCAAAAAATCCAACCCAACCCCCAAAAAATCGAAAGAAAAAAGCATAAAAAACTACGAAATCGCTGTGCGTCTCTCTGAAACGAGAGCAAGAACGCACAGCAGTAGGCAGATAGCAGAAGGTTGGAGCAAAAAATGGGGCAGAAGGCGCTGATCTACGCGTTCGTGGCGCGCGGCACGGTGGTTCTCGCCGAGTACACGGAATTCAGCGGCAATTTCAACTCCATTGCGTTTCAGTGCCTCCAGAAGCTTCCTGCTACCAACAACAAGTTCACCTACAACTGCGATGGCCACACCTTCAATTACCTCGTCGACAATGGCTACAGTAATCTCCTTTTCCCTTTTCTTTTATTTTCCGTTTGTTTCCCGAGAAAATGCTGGAATTTCCACTTTATGTTGTGTTGATTGTTTGATTTGTTCGTTTTGCTTTGCTTTGTTGTGCTCCGTTTGGTGTGCCTAATTGTTGTTAGATCTGAGCTTGATCTTGAAGCTTTGGTTTTGTTTTTGTAAATTTTGAGTTTTCGGCGCAAAATTTCGGTTTCTGTGCATTGGAGTTTCTAGATCTTGGATCTTCGGCTTGTATTTGATGATATCTTTATTGATTTGCGCTTTGCAGTGTGCAAGTGTGCAAGCGTGAATCGTCTTGTTGCATTTCGATTGTCGAAAATAGTTCCAATGCCGTGATTTCCTGGATGTTGAAATTGTTAGGATATTCGAAATTCCTGTGTTTAAAATCTTAGAACCAAGCGTTGGAAGTTCTTGTTAGTGTCAATTCAAAAGGTGCCGGTGCTTTATTCAATCATTGTACTCACCGAAGTTTGTTCGTTATTGCAGCATACTGTGTGGTTGCAGATGAAGCAAGTGGAAGACAAGTACCGATCGCTTTTCTGGAGCGTGTCAAGGATGACTTTGTTGCGAAATATGGTGCTGGAAAGGCTGCTACAGCTGCTGCCAACAGCCTTAACAAGGAATTTGGGTACTTTACCTGATTAGGATCATGTAAAATGCACGGTGATTATATTTTTATCTGGCTAAAACTGGTGATTTTTTCTTCGGTTAATTGCAGGTCAAAATTGAAGGAACATATGCAATACTGTGTTGATCATCCTGAAGAAATAAGCAAGCTTGCAAAGGTGAAGGCCCAGGTTTCAGAAGTTAAAGGTGTTATGATGGAGAATATTGAAAAGGTAGACAACATTGGTGTATGTATATCGCTCACTTGGTTTGTATCAGATTGTTTGATAATCCTGGGATACAATATTATTGATTCAAATAGTAACTGCCTGAGCTTCACACATCTATGTATTTCTTAATTGGTTACGTTTTTGCCCATTTATTTATTTCGAATTTGGGAAAATAGATAGAATTGGGGGTTTTTGCCCTGGACTTTAGGAAGAGATGTTCTTCAGTAATTGTTGAGCATTTAATTGTACACTGCTCTGGACACACGTCCATGAATGAGCATGTGCAATCCTATGTGTGTTGTTAGAAGCTAAGCTACTAACAGATCGGGCAACGTGGAAGAAGTAATAATAGTTGGGATTTGGAAAGGGGGATGTGGTGATATCGGATAGCATTGTCCATTGAGGGGTTATATTTTACACTGGCCAAGTTTGATGATTGTTGATTTTGGTTGTATATGCATCCATTCTTATAGACATAGAACGAATGTCATTAGATGAACTTGTAACTTGCTTGCTCAAGATGCCTTATTCAAACCTGTTTTTCTGTACATGTTGTAGTATAATCTTCTCATATGTTCGTTTTGCATTTTGATGCAGGTTTTGGATAGGGGGGAAAAGATAGAGCTTTTAGTCGATAAGACTGAGAACCTTCACCAACAGGTCATATCTCGTTCTCTATCATTTGCATGGTCTTGTTTAATAAATAGAATAGTTTTTTTGTAAAAGTATTTCCCTATTGAATTGGCATGCCACCCACGTAAGTCTGAGCACGTTGCTAATGCATAATGTGTGGTGTCTCATTCGAAATTGATTCATCTTTCAAGAAATTGTTTCCTTTGAACGAGTTGTTATTCTATGTTCCCTACTTACGGGGAAAAATTGATCTGCTTACAGGCACAGGACTTTCGGACTGTGGGGACTAAAATGCGGAGGAAGATGTGGCTGCAGAACATGAAGGTGAAGCTGATTGTTTTAGGAATCCTGATCGCCTTAATCCTTATCATAATACTCTCCATTTGCCATGGTTTCAACTGCGGAAAATGAGCCCTTTGCCGTTGTCAAGAAAATCATTTGGCCTCGTCAGTCCAAATTTCTGCAATTATGTTGTGGTAATTGTTAAGAGAAAGATCATGTATCTGTTGCAACTCGGTACTTAGTTAAAAGTAGTGATTTTCGGACGTGTCACGAGGCGGAAGATGTATTTTTTGTGTGAAAGAAACTCCCTATATGATGCTACTACTACTTTGGTATAAGAAATGAGTGCGTTGCCTATGGATGGATAGTCTTTTGATTTCTTGATTCCAGTTCTGAATGCTTTACTCATTGGTTGTAACTTGTAACCTCCGACCTTCGGATCGAGATCAAATCTTCCGTCTCCAAAACAGGTGTGGGTGGCTCCAATTAATAACTAACACATATTAAGTTTATGACAGCAAAATCAAGAAAATGTAAATTTATAAGTATGTGTCAGTTATTGATTAGAGTCACAGAGAGGCACAGTAATCCTGGATGCAGAAGTGTTGATCTCAATATTGCATGGACTATTAACTACCGTCATTCGGATTGACATGTTCAAAAGCAGCATTGGGCCATTGACGTGTTTAAATTAGGAAAACTAATGAAATGTTCAAAAAAACATCTCTTTTAACGAAAAATCTTTCTTAAAGGTATAATAAATAGTGTTAGATAAATATAAAAAAATAATTTTTCGTTAAAAGTAAACAGTACCAAGAATGTTTGGTTAAAACTCCCGTTTAAATTTGATAAGAAAGTTGAATTCCAAATTATCATTCGAGATGGGGTTTTGGACTTAGATTTCTTCCATAATAGAGGAAGATAGTTCCACCAAGACCAGAGATTTGAACTCGGGTTCTCTTCCATAAGACTGGAGGAGAGGCCCACCAAGACCAATAGCTAGTTGCTAAGTCAATTCCGTTCTAGTCAACAAGATTGTTTCGGTGGAGAACCAATGAAATTTTTTCTTTACCATTGTTAGGGGAGGGAAAAGAGTTCGAAAGTATTATAATAGTTTAAGAACGGAGAATTTCGAACCGGAGTGCATAAGTAGAAAACCCACATCCTAACCAAGTCCTATCCATTAAGATATTGAACCATGTGCTATTTACTAAGATATTGGACATGTAAAAACATAAATCCATCGTCCTATAGAAACTCCTGCACAAGGCATGGGGCCGACGATCGGACGATCGGACGATCGAATCCTGCTGTGTCCCTCCAAAACACACAACTTCGTGAAAAAAATTACAAACAATCTCTGAAATTTGCCAAAAAAAACAATATCTTCGTCACAACAAAATTATCAAAATTAAAACTATCTTTTATCACCATCATCATCGTCATCAACAAATTCATGAATTCTTGTTCTAATACTGAAATTAGAGTAACCAATTTTACTGTTACTCCAAGACACCCTCTTCCCTCCTCTACAGACCCCACTCCTCAAATCCACACCCATTCCCCCCACCACCCCACTCTCCTCCTTCCCGCCTCCTACCCTAAACCTCACTCTCCCCCTCTTACTCTTTCCCACCGATTCCCTACAATTCCCTTTCCCATTTCCACTTTCACCCTCACCGCCACCGCCACCGCCACCGCCACCGCCACCGCCACTGCCGCCATTACTAATCACTACATTCTCCCACAGCTCCTCCCCATTCCTCCTCTTCCCAACCGCCTTCCCCATGTCCGGAAACGCCGGCAGCCATCTCGGCACGTGCAAGCCCCTCCGGGAATCCAGCTCCGGCGGAATGGGAACCCCATTTCCCCTTTTCTCCGCGCCCAATTTCTCCACCCGCGGAATCGACCTGGCGAAGGGGGTTTCCTGATTCCAACTCACGAACCCGGCGAGATCGCTCAAAACGCTCGAACCCAATACGCAGAATCCGTTTTCGTGGAGGGCGGAGGCGCCTCTGAATCCCTGCACCGACTGCAAGTCGTGGAGGGCGTTGGCGAAGTCGAAGACGTTCGTGTTGGTGCGCTTGGCCATGACGGCGTAGGAGGCCGAGGCAGAGGCTACGGCGCCGATGTACTTGACGGCGATGTGGGTCAGGGTTTCGAGGGCGGAGGGCTTCGTTGATTTGAATCCGACTGATTGGCTGATCTGAGACACCGCGATCCTGGCTATGGCGAAATGGAACTCTGGTGGGGTCGGGTTTTGGATTGGGAGTGTTGGGGTTTGTTCGATTTTTGTGGTTTTGCGTCGTGATTTGAGTATTTGGGACATGGTGGTGGCGTTGGTGGATTGGAAGAAGGTTTGGTGCTTGCAGACTGTTCAGTTCGAATACTGGTGTGGTTTTTCTTCTCAACCCTAAACTGTTGGAGACAAAGTTTGTCTTTTATTAGTGGCTTTTTATTTTTGTTTTTGAGTGGTAAATATTTTTTCTGTCAGATGAGAAATAGAGCTTGTTTAGATGTGTTTTTAAAATGACTGAAAGTATTTTTGGTGAAAATATTTTTAGAAACAATCATTAGTAAAAATGCTAATAAATCATGAAAAAGTACTTAAAGTGCTTCCTGGAAGAAGAAGCACATAGCTGATGCTTCTTGTAGAAAGCACTTAAAGTGCTTTTGAAACCTAAAAATATTTTCTTTAAAAACTCTTTCAGTTAATTTAAAAGCACATCCAAACGAATTAATAATTATCACATACGCTTTTGTGTTCCTGTGATTCTAACTTACAGTTAATTGTTTTTGGAAAATCGCGTAATGTGAAGGAGGATTAAGGATAATTTTAAATCAAGTTGTGCAAATGCAAAAGTATGATGTGTAAAAATTATTCCTCCTTCAAATATAGCTTATTCCCCCCCCCCCCCCCCCCCCAAAAAAAAAGTGGTTTGAGTTTTCATTTCTAATTCATAGAATATGGTTTGAATTAGGAGGACATAGTAAAGGGGCATTTCATAAATGCTTATGGAATGCATCTCTTAATAACTAGAAGCGCTTATAAAACTTAAAGACGTTTCTGAGTTGTAAAAGTACTTTCTAAGAAACACATCTTCATCAAGTCCTTTCAAGTGCTTCTAAAAATAAATACTTAAGATATGAAATGTTTTCAACAAGGGCGTCTCCAAACAAAACTTTTATTTTTTCAAAGAGTGAGGGTCTTGAAAATTTGGACAATTCAGACTTTTTTGTTTTTGGGTTGCACAATTGAAACTTCATACTTGGGAGTTGGAGTTGGGCTAAATCTCGTTATTGTCGAGCAAAGGCTTGCGTCAATGTGATGTGTTTATTTGGACCAGGCCAAGGCCAACCCAAGACCACAAAAACTAAGTGAGAGTTTACAAAGGACCATAAAACACTGTCCAATTTAATTGTTTCTTCATCGTCAAGATATTGTAGAGGTCACAACGATACGGCAGAATAATTGGATTTCATGATGAAAAGGGCTTTCTTGTCAATTAAGTTTGAAGATTTATATCAACCAACGATATAGAGTTGTGTGCAATGCAATAACATTGGGAAAATATGTGATATTGTTCCAGGAGTTCAATGATTGCTTACTCCAAATTCAGACCTCTTGGATTGTAGTATGAGATTAGTTACGTTCGACTATATGAACTTATGAGTAAAGCGGTTTGTAACTTAAGTGGTCATGAGCAATAACTCATGCACATCAGATCTTGTGTTCGATTCTCAATTTTCTCACTATCTTTGATGGCTTGTTTACTAATTTGACATAGAATTAGACTGAGGATAGTCAGAATTCAAATTTCTTATTAAGCTATTTACTAAAATTTTATGAAACTAGGGTAAAAATAGTACTGGTTTTGTAAAAGCTGATTACTAACTCGCTTGAATGGAAACCAATATGATTACTATGCTATAACACTTATAGTAAACTTGCAATCTAGAAACTAACGTGAGGAAAAAGTAGATTCAAACTTAGTGCATACAAGGGAAGCACACTGCTCTAATCCTTGGATACTGATGGTATCATTTCTGCAATTTATTAAACCTTATATATAATTCTTAATTAAATGAATTATGACCTTTAAGATTAACTCAATATACACAGATAAACAGTATATATGGTATGTGTGCCTATTAAGTTCATGTGAAATTGCCGGTTTTTACTGTCGATGTTGTCGACAGACAAGATAACCACATCACGGACCTGCAACGGGTAGATGAGTTTTCGATCCTACACAGTTTTTCAATTTATAGACTTGTGAAGCAAGGCATCATAGTTTGGCGTTGTGTCTGGTTTTTGTAGCCAAGGGACTGCATATACTGCCAAATACAGTTGTCTTTTTTTCATCTTGTCCCAAAACTAGCAGATCCGAGAGGGAATTTTGGTATCCGATTTAGGTGAAGGTTTATACGCCAGAGCATAAACTCTGAACAGTCCTGATTGATCATCGTAAAAACGTATTATTACTTTGTTAGTTTGTTTTACGTTGTTTGACTCGGTTCTTAAATTTTTCATCAGCAGATTTTACTCTTCATATCTCTTCTTCGTTCTCCTTTACATGATAAATTTAACTGAAAAAAATATGCAGGTTGTATGACCTTAAATTGCGCGGGGAGCATGTTGTTGGTGGAATTTATACTGCCATACCGGAATACCACTCTGCATATCTATGTAACAAGCAAGATGGTAAATCGTTAGCTGATTTTCGAACTTGAACCAGTTACTCCATTACCATAAGTCCTTTTCAGTTTCTACTGAATGATTTCTCTTGTTTAGGTCCAGGAGTACACTGGGTTGTTCTAGGAGCACAATGACCGCGTACTATAAATTTAGACCTACATTCCTACAGATCAATAAATCAATAAATTGCTGACATTTTGACAAAAAGGACTTCGTATAATCCAACGTTTTCCCTAGCTTGAGATTGAAGGGGAGTATTGACAGTTATCTAGCTAAATATTAGTGGTTTAGTATTGGTAATTAGCCCAATGTCCAAATATTAACCCAAACAATTAGTATATACTGTTAGCTGTTAGGCTGCTAGAGAGAGTCAGTAAGCAAGTTAGCTGTATTGCTTGAGAGCTAAGAAAGCTATGATTCCCTCTGTATACATATGTTGTAGTCTCTCTGAATGGTAAAGGTATTCATCTCTTTCTGTGAGTGAAATATACAGAGCCTCTCTCTCTCTCTCTCTCTCTCTTCAAGCTTGCTTCTCTATGGTGGTTGGATTAATATGTTAATACTAAGATTGTACAACAATATCAGTTTGGTTAAAGCTTCAACGATAACCTGGTGAAGCAAAAGGCTTGTAACTCAAATGGTCAAGAACAATTACCTGTGCCCCCGAGATCTTATGTTTGATTCCATGCTCTTCCACTACCGTTTGCATGAAAGAGAAAAACAACAACCCAGATGAAAAGAATTTATACAATCAACATTTTTTAGCTTGTGGCCTTTCAAGTGGGTTGAACTTGGGCTAGACTTGAAGTTGAAGTTGCTTTAGGCTAAGCTAGAGTTGAATGTTTCCAACCCTATAGAATAAGTGTAAGTTTGGCCCAAATACATTTTGCTAATTTTGTTCTCAACACTCTACTATTATAATCTTCAATCAATTCGAACCAATTTCGTTGGGGTAGTGCTATTCACACGTTTCTTTTTACATCTTATATGCTATTGCTAATTTTTGTCCATCATTCGATCCAATAGCAGAAAACTGAGAGGGATGTGTAAGAGATAAAAATTAGTGTATCGATAGCACTACCCTTTCGTTTTTCTTCTCTCATTTTATTCATTATTTATGCTTTGGCTATAATGGCTTCTTCTATTTGGTCTTTCCACTGTAGTCGTTACACATCACATTCAATACCTATTGGACAACCTCACCATCCTTGTCCAGGCCATGCTTTTCCTTAATAAATTTTGGAGCAAATCTGGTTAGACCGACTTTATTATTTGACGATACAGTACAGTGGTAAGGTCTACCAGCTGCCTCAGCATGATCAAAAGCTGAGATCCCATTTAGAAAATTGCACCATATCCACCCAACGAATTTATTCACATGCTAAGAAAAAAAAGAGAAGACTTAAGTCTTGTCGCACATAATTTAACCTAATTTTGAAAGATTCTTCGTCTGACTTAACCAAGATTCTATGTTTTGGATTCAACACGATGACTTGGAGACCATGTTTCGGTCCAGCACTTGGTTCCTTTATAGCTACGACATGCAATGTCGAGGTGGCCAATAAAGTGTGATGGGCGACATTACTCTTTCAACTCCTCTTTTTTTTTTCTTTTTTTTAAAATGTTCATGGTAGTTGTGCCTAAAGGTACTCGTTTTTTATTCTTGCTAAAAAATTGATTAAGTAATATATTTGATTAAAATTTGATTAGTCTAGGTTTTGGGTCACTTTCCATGCCATCACCCTTTCTCTTCAACGCTAAATTTGCTCCTTTTAAAGAGAGGAAAAGTTGGAAGCACATCTAGATCGAAGGACGTATATTTTACTCCTCTTCTTCTTTTTCTCTTTTCTTTTTTAATCTTTCGTCTTGGTTGATTACGACCTTGAAGTTACTCTCATAACCACAAACTTCGATGCAAAGAAACATCTTGAAATTACTCTCTCTCTCTAACACACAAATTGTATACATAAATATGTATATATGTGTGTGTTTTTTTTAGATAATAGTCATGCCATATGGACAACCAAGTTCCCATATGTTGTCACCATTATTCCAAATATACTTTAAAAATAGTGTTAATATGATTTTAAATTCAACTTCAAATGGGGTAGGTAGTTGATCCCTAATTTAAAAGTGTGTTTTCCCAACAATTGTTTAAAACAACAAATAAAGTCACTGATGTGTACTTTAAATTGTTTAGTATCATCCCTTGTATTATAAATCAATTGTTCATTTGAAAAGAAAAATAACAAGTTTTATTTATTCACCCAAATCTATCAATATTTTATTGAATAGAAATTTTACTTGCACAAAGATATAAACTTAAAATAATTCCTAACACTTATCCCTCCCCATAGAAACCATTTTCACAATGTGTCATTCATATACCTTAGTGGCCCCATACTTGAAGAAGTTAGTATCTCTCTCCCCACTAAAGTGCCATTGAGATCATTTGCCCATAATTTTGGTTACTTCGTTACAAAGACTTTTAAGTTTAGGGTTTCATTCATAAAACTTAAATAAATAGTTTTTTATGTTATAAAACAAGTAAATAAAAGAGAAAAATGAAGATGATGGGATTTGCACTAATTAGATTTGATGCTGCAATCTTAAAGAAACCAATGAATGGGATCATGGGATGAAGAGAGGTTGCAGCCTTTTAGGCTTTTGGCGTATGGGATTTTTGTTCGGTGGGATAAGATTATGTGCTTACAACAATGGCATATATTTTTCTAATTCAATGGAAAAGAATGGTAAGTAAAGGTCCCCTTTTATGCATATGTTGAATAGAATCACCTTAACCTTCCGGATACTTCAAACTTTATTGGTTCTTGATTCCACCATGGAAAATTAATAATCCCCCATAGATATTATACTCCACCTTTGCTTCTACTCCACCATCTCTCTTATCCTATCAAATCCATATTCTTAAAGCAAACCAATGGTAGCCCTCAAAATTCTCACATAAAGCATATTCTCTCTCTATATGTCTCTCTCTCTTGTTTGTCAATTGTCATATGAGTGGGGACAATGTTATAAAGGGAAAATGTGGTGTTGTGAGAGAGGAGAGGGAAGCAACATCAAATTTTAAGGTGATGACTAAAGCTGATAGCTGGATTGTGCCACTCACCTCACATTTTACTACACATCATATGCATGGGACCCTAATATTTTTCTTTTTTTTTTAATATATGGAGATCCATATTTTATGCCATGGCTTTGTCCACTCCATCACCATCAAAATTCCCCACCACCCTTGTGCATGGAATATGGATATATCTGCAAGGTGGACTTGCCATCTTTAAGACACACCTTTCCATTTCTTTGCCTATTTTCCCCACCGGGCCCAATGCCCCAGTCAAGAATTCAAAGACTAAATAGCAGGGGTAGATAGACATCGCAATTGCATACTGGGATCCTCCAAATTTGGGTCAGCTAAACTTATGGCCCCACTCCTCACAAAACTATAAAACCAAATGAGTGGGGCTCTGTGTGTGTCATTTTCTTACTTGTTTGACAATAAATAAGATAGAGGAGGGCCAGTTGAGCGTACCATGTGGCATGAACGAAGAGGTTGTCCTCTTTGCCTTCTTGTGTTATTATATATACAATATGGACATATGTATATGTTGTCAACACATCGATCCGTATGCTCTGATATTATGAAAAAAAGTTAAGGTTTTATCATAAAATTAATCGGTAATATAGAGAATAATTCAACCTCTTATAAGCCCTTATAAGATTTTTTCTTTCACTGATGTGAGATTCTTTTACCTTCAAACCCTCACAGAAAACACATCATCTTATTGTTTGATGTGATGGGTTTGTGAAAATTAACTTCAAGTCTCCACCACCTTCGTAGGCAAATTATTACATAGGCCAAACGTACTCTAGATCTTGCAGAGGTTATATTTTGGAAAATTATATCATACATATGATGTTTAAGTTAAAATCGATTTTCTTTATGACTCGAAACATACAAATGATAACAAGCAAACCAAAGGCTTAACTCTTAATACAAGCAATTAAGTAGAAGGTTCAGATTCTTTGACAATTATCTTCGCTCATCAAGGATATATGGTATTTGCTGGACCAGATCTCCAATTATCCGATTAATTACATTTACAGAAATGCAATATGACATTTGATGAGTTTGCTAATCAAGCACATACTTATAGTCAATCTTGTATTTAGTTTTGTAATTTTCCTCCGAAATTTGTTCGTGGCTCTTATTTGATTTGTATTGTACTATGATCCGTGTAGGATCCAGTTTGTAATATATATATATATATATATATATATATATATATATATATATATATATATATATATATATATATATATATATATATATTTTTTTTTTTTTTTTTTTTTTTTTTAAATCACAACCAAACATCATAACATCAAGATAAATGGGAGAAAAAGAAGAATTAGATAGTATGCAACATTAGGGTTCCTCTTTGATTAAGCCAGAAAAGAAGATCAGCTTCATCTTTGTCTATGCTTATTTATTTTCAATTAATTAAAGGGAATCTTAATGAAACACTCATGGTACTGTTCACTTTTAACGTTAAAGACATTTTTAGTCTGAAAAGTCACTCCTGATACTATTCACTTAAATATTTATTTTGTCCCTTTGATTAAAACTAAAATTTTGGAGAACTTTTCGTTAGTTTTCCTTAAATGGACAGTTCAACTGTGCCATACGTACTACATGATGCCGTGTTGCACGTTACCTACAATTTATAAATTCTTCGTGCAGAGTTAGTAGAACTCAGATTTAGAGAGAGTTCTAGGAACCGATATGCATGGCTATGTGAAAAAGATATGATTCTGTTACATAAAACAAAAATTTTGATATGATATTTTTTTGTTCAAGAATGGCATGGAAAGCAACAAAGTTTGGTTTACTACTTTATTCGCACTTCTTCCTCACCTTTATTTTATGAATTATAGGTGACAAATAAGGTGGTTAGTTTCTCTTAATCGCAACATCACCGCTAGAGAAGATAACCCTATCAACTTATCATATTTAATCAAAACCATTAATTTAAGAATACCTCACGAGTCACATAGGCCAATAATCTTTGTACCTACATTGCATATGACAGTGACAAAGAAGAAACATATAAAAAGAAAGTGAAATATTCCCACTTACGTACACATATATGATATCTTTATATTTATTCAACCAAAGGTATAATAAATCTTGGGTTTTGACGTATAAGGTGGTGGCCATTGTTTAACTTGGATGCGTGCCGATATTAGATGTCACGTATATCTAATATTCCTCTAGTTATATATTTAGGATGACAATTACGAGATGGGTGACGGGTCTTCCATGCCACTACTTGTTTATGTCATCTAGTACATAAATACATGGTCACGGCCAAAAATCCCCACGCAACAAATAAAGGCCAAAGATTCATTGCAATGTGGTCCGGGCCTTGAATAATTATGAGGAATAATAGATGACCAACGCACAAAATGATGTGATGCCCTCAAGATGTTTAAAAATCTTAGTCAATTTGAAGAATTAATGGTTAGTTTGGCCAACAAGTGGAGCTCGGGTTCCAAATCTAATTATATGGGGACACTTTCTAACTTCCAAATGTCTAAAAATTAGTTGGTTGTTAATGTGAGCAAGGTAGTAGAGCTATTAAGAAAGTTTTTTGCTCACCGGTGGTAATAATCACCACCTCATTTATTATCATTGCATAAATTTAAATTTTGAGATTTGTGTCGGTCTACTATACAGATTTTGAAAATTACAGTGATAAATAAGATGGTGAGTAAACATATTCCCATTAAGAAATTTACCAAAATAGATGTGGACTTTGTGAGTTTGAGGCTTAGGGTTTGGTTATACATTGAAATAGTTAGAAACTGTTACATATTGTAGGCCAGCTTTATGAGGTTACTATTCAATAATTAGTAATATCTTCCCAGGCCTGGACATGTAAGCTCATGCCCTTAAGACAAAGCCTGAGTTTTCAAATGAGTACTCTAATTAAGGTGAGCTTGAATCCTTTAGCATGAGCCTCTTAGAGGTGGGAATGGGATCAGACCTTTTCTACTGGGTTTAACAAGTTTTTTTTTTTTTTTTTTTTAATTGTTGAATTGGATGTAAAACCTGCAGGTTCAATGGTTTTCTCTGTTTTAATTAGGGCTAAAAGTCAGTTAAGTCGGTTTATGTATTCATTATCCAATGTATGATAGTGATACAAAATATATAAGGAAAATATTATTACTGCACGTTTGAAATTAAATGAAATGAAAAGGTAGAATAACAATATTTAAACGCCGGCCAACACAATCAAAAGCTTGTGAATGCAGAGTGAGCTATTCTTGGCATACAAAATATTTACCACAAATAACGTGAGTGAAAATAATCAAACTTAATCTCCCTTCATCATGTTAATGAAAGTAATTTTGAATATTATTGCTTTGTCAAAAACTGACTATATTTCCTTTAAAACTTTAAAAATTTCAAATCACAAATAAGTAGCCATATTTTTGTGCTTTCTTTCTTCAACAGAAAGAATCAAAACCTAGAACCTCCGGGGCATGCCCAATAGTTAACTAAGTTAAGAAGTACTGCAAATAATATCGATCATTTGAATTGAAATTAACTAGAAGACAACTTGTACAACTTTCACATGTGAATGGCCCTTTTGGTTGTAGGCAAGATTACAACTAGCTAGACACCATAATAATCATAATTTTGTTTTCAAAACTAAATTTGAATTGCATTTCATACTTAAAAGTTTTTTTTTATAATTTCATTCGTTTATTTTCATTTTTTTTTTCATGTGTGGCAAATCATAACAATGTCAAAATGAATAATTTGACTATTTTTATGAACAAAAAAAAAAAAAAAAAAAAAAAATATATATATATATATATATATATATATATATATATATATATATATATATCCCTGTAATTTCATATTGTCAGACAAGTGTTTGAAACAAAATCAAAGATGGAATGGTTAATGTTTGGGGGAAGACCGGTTTTATCCATTAGATCAGCAAGTAAGCAAAAATAGTATTTCCTAAACTCAATCTTGACCGTTCATTTTCCATACTAAGTAGTTCGGACTATTGAAATTTTTTTTGGAGTGTCTAATGAAAAGGAAGGAAGATAATTAATGTTTTTTTTTTTTTTTTCTGAGGATGGCCTTTCCGTGGGGCAAGTGAAGGGACATGTTTGAAGAAGTATCTATCTGTCAGCATGGCGCTAAGATCATGCAATGTGTAACTTATAGTATTCCTTGTTTTGTTTTGAAATTGGAGTTATTTGGATGGAGAAAGATCCAATTTGATGAGAATGACATTGCACGTTTAAATTCACTAGCATCTTCATCAATTAATCTCAGTTTCATGTTCCAACTTCCAACTTTAACATTGATGAATGCGAAACTTCATTCACATGTCATGTCCCAATACATGAAGCTTTAGAAAATATAGACCCCATCTGTTGTCACTTGTCAATTGTGTTTTTCTTTTCTTGACATACAAGCAATTAAGTTTAGGTTCGACGCTCCAACTAATTTAAAATTTTCTTCATCATATCTCAACCAAAATATAGAGTGATTTTGGGTGTTACGAAAGTGGTTATCATCTTAAACAAACAAAAAGCTATCATAACTTAATAGGAAAACAACTTAGTTAGTTTCTATCACGACAATCAAAGTGCTTGTGACATGATTTTGTATTATATGCACATGATTAAAAGAGTGATCCCAATAAGTGAGAACGAATCCTATCCTGTGACCCATGCACTTTAATTTACATATAGAATTTATGATTAGATTTCGTTTTTTTTTATTTTTAATTTTATTAAAACAATAATAGCGAGAGTGAATTGAATTTAGGATCCTGGATACATCATACATAAGTAAATGTTTTTAACCACTTAAGCTATATGTCCCTTGCAATGATCAGTATTATATATCTATGAAATTAAAAGTTCATTTTAGATTAGTTCGAACATTTAGTGTAGCATTATATCTAATTAATTATCTCGACAACTTAACAAACGTTTTTGTATGTTCTCAACAAGTCATCAATATGACCAAGTTCTCCTTCTTCCATTTTTTCTCAACAATTTGGGGGGGTGTATTCAAATAAGAGCTTAAGGAATCTTAGAAGAGTTTACAAATTCATATGTATCCAATTAAGATTTTAATTGAATTTATGAGGGTATTCAATTAAGATTTTAAAAGAAATCCGAGTGTATTCATTCTGGATTTTAAAATATTTTATAAAACTCCATGCGTATTCAATTAGGATATGATTTTAAAGTATTTTAAAAGATGAAGGATTTAATGAATTTGTAGTAATTTTATAGTATTTTTTAAGCTTTACAAAATCAGGCCTCTACACTAAGATTTATAATAATTTCACCTAAATTCACATAGAGTCTACAAAACTCTATTAAATACCATAAATTTATAAGTCTTTTAAAATCTTTTGAAATCTAAATTGATTACACCCTCTTGGACTAAAATTCGTGAAAATGAAGATAAAAGAGTCCTACATTGGTGAAAAGAGAAACATTGCAAGGGCTTATAAGAGGTTGAGATACTCCCCATATTGTCAGTTGGTTTTACACAGTGAAACCTCAACTTTCTTGGCATATTAAATAGTGAATTTTCAAGCCAAACATGTGGACAACACAAATTGGGTGACATGGAGCATGTGTGGCCATTGGCCTTCACACGTGGGCGCCAACCTGCTCTAATACCATGAAGAAAGTTGATGTTCCATCATAATACCAATTGGCAATATGGGAAGTAGCCCAACCTTTTAAAAGCTGTGGCAAAGTTTCTCCTTTCACCAATGTGGAACTCTTTTACCTTCACATTCTAAAAAAATTGACATATAAATGCGACTTGACTTGGATAACAAATTAATTAATTGACACTAGATTTGGACTTATAAATTAGGTCAACTTTCGCTTTCAATTGTTAACAAAAGAACACGGAAGAGAAAAACAAAGAAAAACCTTCACTTTCTGTATTTTCATTTGACAAATGCTTGTACACCAAATTTATACATCAAATTTGTGCATTAAAGAATGTGAAACCAATTAAACTTGTATTTCAATTCAAGTCCGAATTTGGTTAATAATTATAATAAAATTTTATATGGTGCAGAATGTGCCAAATTATTTGATGCATACATGTAGTCAAGATTCTAAAATGCACTAGTCGGCCGCCTAGGAGGTTTTAATAATTTAATTTATTTGTTATATAACATATAAATAAGTATGTACTTAAACTTAAAAAATATACATGCTTGAGAAACATAAATTGCAACGTAGAATGATACATAAATTATAAAGTACCAGAACATATTGAAAACATGGGAAACAAACATATAATCAGTGTTTATCCATGTATCCAACAAATATCTTACAATTCATTGAAAACATTAAATACAAAAGGCTTTCGAGTGAAAATGGTATGTGAGATTGACATAACTTTTCACTTTGGTCCTTAACAATGAAAATCAATAGAAGTGGTCTTTCAGTTTTTCCACCGTAAATCATTTTGGTCATTCCATGATAAATCTGTCACTATCCTCGTTAAGTGGAGGGGTTGGTTTGATAAAAATATCCAATAAAAAGGTGGTCACCTGGTCGTTTACGTGACAATTTAACAAGGATATTGACATTTTTTACGGAATGGCCAAAATGATTTACAGTGACAAAAACCTGGGACCACTTCTATCGATTTTCATTTTTAGGAACCAAAGTGGCGAGTTCTACCAATCTCAATAACCATTTCGGATAAAAAGCCAATACAAAATAAAAGTTATCTATTTTCTTTCTAAGTAAGAGTTGCGACGCTAAGCCATTTTCTTAAATAAATAACAAATAAGCAAAAGCAATCACAAAATCACCCAGCCCGCCTAGCACACTTATGCCAACCTAGGCGGCCCCTAAGCAGGTTATGTGGGGATTTGGGTGAGTCTAGACGTTTTTTCTTATTTTTTTAATGCTTATGAATTAATCGGAATGATGGTCAACCTCCTAGCATCTAGACAGAGCATGTTTTAAAGCTAAAATTAGTGCATGAATTTGGTGTGTAGTACCGTTCTTTCTATTTATTGTGAATACTATTTGGCACTGAAACTGTTCTTATATGATTGCTTCATGTATATCGCCTTAATTAATGTAAGATAAACATTTGTGTCTCAATGTCGTGAGAAGTACTCAAAACAACTTTATTTTCTTTCATTTTTTTAGTTCTTTGTCTTTGTGCAAATCGTAATGAGTTCTCTAACTCACATCCTTTGAGAGTTAAATTAACTGAACAAAGTAAATGAGTCATTGAACCACAGATATGACAACAATATAAAATAAAAAAAGTAACAGTCACCATCTAATATTCCAAATGTGCATGGTTTAGATAAAGACGGTCACTGCATCGGGCATCCCTTATAATTATATATGGCTTGTAGGTTTTTTTAGTCAGTGGGTGGGATAAGTTTTGATTCATGCAGTTTATAAATTATAATATCAAATCCCTAAGGTTATATGAATAGTAGTTTAATTAACTAGTTTTGGGTTTTCAACCTGTCTTATGCTAGTCACGGAGGGACAAAAGATCCCAAAAAAAGGGGTCCAAATCCAGTTTTGGCAAAATCCCACAAAAAATCTGTGTCATCATATGTTGTTTTCAAGTCGACCATCAGTTATTTATTAAAGATTTGTTTAGGGGAATTTTGTTCTCCCTCTTACACCAAGCTGGATAGCAAGGATAATACTTGGATCATGACCGGTCATGACCTATTTTTGAGGTGGACCAATAATATTGAAACACTTGGCATTTTGAGTGACCAATAATAATAAAAAATTACTTAAAGTGCCAAGTGTTTCAATATTATTGGTCCACCTCAAAAATCAAAAATGGGTCCTGACCGGTCAAGACCCAAGTTGTTGGTCGTGAGTCTTTTATTAGGGAGGTTTTGTTTATAAGGTTAATTATTTTGTCTCCTTATTCAATAAGGATTATATATGTATATATTTCAAAGAAAGTAATAGAAGAATCAATTTAGTCAAATTCTATTTGGTATCAGAGCCTAGCCGTAACCTTAGTTCCTCCCGCAACCCTTTTTTTTTCCCGTAACCCTGTTTTTTTTTTTCCTCCCGCCGGACTGGTTCTGCCCTTCTTCCCGCAGACCTCAGTTTGCTTGAGTGGGGGTAGTAGTGCCGTGTGTATAGCAGTGTGGTGGGACATTGTTTCAACGTGCAGTTTTCTGATTTGTGTTTGCGGAAGGTAATATGGCATCTGCGGAAGGTAGTGGTGTTTTGAAATTGGAAGGCAGTGCTCGTACCTTGAATCCTGTTGTTCTTCAGCATGATGTATCTGCTGTACCCAACACCATGAAATTGAATGGATCAAATTATCCGCTTTGGTCCAAGGTTTTAGAGATGCACATCACTGGAAGAGGTAGGAAGGGTTTTGTGACTGGGAGTACCAAGGAGCCTGCTGAGGAGAGTGCTGACTATGAGACATGGGAGACAGGGAATGCAATCGTAAAAGGGTGGTTGATCAATTCCATGGAACCTGCTATCATGGGATTTTTTATTCACCTGCGTACTGCTAAAGAAGTTTGGGAAGAGGTGGCTCGGACCTATTATGATGGTTCGGATATTTCCCAAATTTATGAATTGAAGGTTAAATCTTTCCGACTCCGTCAAGAAGGTCGGCAAGTTGGTGTGTATTATGCGGATCTCAAGTCCGTTTGGCAGGAGTTAGACCAAAGGAGACCCATCAAGATGGAATGTGCTGTGGATTTCAAAACCCTTCGGGAAGAAATTCAACTTGACCGTGTGTATGCTTTTTTGGCGGGTTTGGATGATGTCTTTGATAAAGTGCGTAGTGATATTTTACGTACTCAGCCACTACCATCTGTTGATGAGGTGTTTTCTGTTGTTCGGCGTGAAGCTCAACGACATGCCACTATGATGGGTGGTAGTAACAATCAAGGAGGGGTGCCGTCTCTGGCTATGATTTCTCGGCCAGCTGGTGATTCTCGTTCTAATAATTCTTCTAATCAATCTTTAAATTCTCGTGCTTTCAACCGAGAAAATAAAGATGATTTGAAGTGTACTTTCTGTGGACAAACTCGTCATACTGAGGATACGTGCTTTACTAAGCATGGAGTGCCTGATTAGTTTCCGGAATTAAAGAAAAAATTGCGTGCCAAAGAGCGTGGAGTAGTGGGTTCCAGTGGAGGCCGTGCCTCCCTTGCTGCGGCAACACCAACAGCCCAGAAGGCCGTGCCTTGTTCTAGTGATCCTCGTCACAACTTATTGACTCGTACTAGGGGTGACTCATCTTCCGACATAGGTACCGTGGGACGTGTTCTCTTAGCCTCCGAAACTCAGCACCATACAGGTTGGATTCTGGACTCTGGGGCAACGGATCACATGACATATGATAAAAATATGTTCCAATATATGACTACATCTCACCGAAAAAATATATCAACTGCCAATGGTACTTTGGCACCCCTGTGTGGTACCGGCACTATGCATCTCACTCCGTCACTTCCCTTACATCATTGCTTGCTTGTTCCTTCTTTATCCCATCATCTGTTATCCATACCACAGGTTACTGAACAATTGCATTGTGTTGTTCTAATGTATCCGTCCTTTTGTCTACTTCAGGATATTCAGACCAAGGAGATAATTGGGCATGGCACTAAGAGAGAGGGGTTGTACTATGTGGACGACGTCGCTACTGGCAGAGCTCATGCTGTTCGCGCGTCACAATCTAGTAATTTACAAGAAGTATGGTTGTTGCATCGTCGGTTAGGGCATGCATCTTTTGGGTATTTACGGCATATGTTACCTAGTCTCTTTAGTGGAATAAATGAATCAGACTTACATTGTGAAGTATGTATTCTTGCTAAAAGCCATCGTGCTTCGTTTCCTCCTAGTATGAATAAAAGGGCTTTACCGTTTGAACTTGTGCACTCTGATGTTTGGGGCCCTTCTCCTATTGTTCCTTCTTCTGGAATTAGGTGGTTTGTTACGTTTGTTGGTGATTGCACTCGTATGACGTGGTTATATGTCTTAAAAAATAAAAGTGATGTGAGTATGGTTTTCCGATCGTTTTCTCAGATGATTCGGACTCAATATTCATATGTGATTAAAGTTCTCCGTTCTGATAATGGTGGTGAGTATATTAATCGTGAGTTGTCAGAGTTTCTTTGTGATCAAGGCATTCTCCATGAAATAACCTGTTCCCATACTCCCCAGCAAAATGGGGTGGCTGAACGGAAAAATAGCCATATCCTAGAAACAGCTCGTGCCCTCCTTCTGGGCGCCTCTGTTCCTAAGGTTTTTTGGCCCGCCGCTGTTACTTATGCTGTTTATGTAATAAATCGTATGCCCTATCGGGTGATTGATTTTCAAACTCCTCTTCAAGTCCTCACTCAACATGTACCGATGATGTCTACTCTTACTCTCACCCCCCGGGTATTTGGGTGTGTGGTATATGTGCATATTCACAAGATTCATCGTACTACGTTGGATCCATGTGCCCTCCGGTGTGTCTTTGTTGGTTTTTCGTCTCACCAAAAAGGGTATCAGTGTTATCATCTCGAGACTCGCCATCTGTATGTTACCATGGATGTGACGTTTTCTGAGTCAGAATTGTTTTATGCTCCCGTATCTTCATCTTCCGATCACCAGGGGGAGAACACGTGTGGTGATCTTGGATGGTTGGACCTAGAGAGAAATACTATGGTAGAGCTGCCACATCTTCCCGTAGTACCTGCTGTCGTGCTTCATGAGACTCAGGAACATACTACTATTGCAGAAACTACTGCAGTACCTTCAGCAACCCCACGGCAACAGATT
This sequence comes from Heteromeles arbutifolia, assembly GCA_024362995.1. Lineage (NCBI taxonomy): Eukaryota > Viridiplantae > Streptophyta > Magnoliopsida > Rosales > Rosaceae > Heteromeles > Heteromeles arbutifolia. The sequence goes on along the minus strand of JANCRC010000002.1, from coordinate 7,697,051 downwards.
GCCGTGCCATCAGAACAACCACAGCCGTTCCTTACCGATTCTGCTACTGCTACCGTACCCCCTCTTCTGCTACTGCTACCGTACCCCCCTCTCTCTCTAGCTCTATTGTGCTGCCCAATGAATCTTCTCTGGATATACCTGAGGTAAGTATTGTGGATGATTATGTAACTAATGCAAGTAATGATGTAAATACATATATACTGCCACCGAGACACAATCGGGGTGTACCACCTGACAGGTTTTCTCCGGAAGGTAAAATGAAGTATCCAATAGCCAACTATGTCTCATGCAATGGTCTTGCATCAGAGCGCAAGATTTTGGTGGACAATATGGAGGCTATTCAGGTACCAACCCGTGTGGAGGAGGCTCTAAAAGATCTAAAGTGGGCAAATGCAATGGATGAAGAAATGTTGGCATTACAGAAGAATAATACCTGGGTGGTGACATCATTACCAGAAGGGAAGAAAACAGTTGGATGTCGGTGGGTGTTTACTGTCAAATACCAAGCCGATGGATCAATAGACAGGTACAAAGCAAGGTTGGTAGCTAAAGGATACACCCAAACTTATGGTGTAGATTATCAGGAAACGTTCTCACCGGTTGCTAAGATGAATACGGTACGTGTTCTGATATCTTTAGCTGCTAATATGGACTGGCCATTAAAACAGTTTGATGTGAAAAATGCTTTTCTCCATGGGAACTTGGAGGAAGAAGTATATATGGATTTTCCTCCTGGGTACAGTGTTGGTAGAAATACCGGAGTATGTCGGTTGCGTAAGTCTCTTTATGGACTTAAGCAATCACCTCGTGCATGGTTTGATAGGTTTACTTAAGTTATGAAAAAGATTGGATATTATCAGAGTCATTCTAATCATACATTGTTTGTTAAACGAAGACAGGAAAAAGTGACAGCCTTAACCATCTATGTAGATGACATGATTATTACTGGAGATGATTTTGATGAGATTTCAAAGTTGCGGAGTAACCTTGCGGCTGAGTTTGAAATGAAGAATCTGGGAGATTTGAAGTATTTTCTTGGAGTTGAAGTTGCTCGATCTTCGAAAGGTATTTTCTTGTCACAACGTAAGTATGTTTTGGATTTGTTAAAAGAAACCGGTATACTGGGATATAAGCCAGTAGATACTCCTATTGTTGAAAAACATCATCTATGTTTGGATCCGAATCAGGAATCAGTTGATAAAGGGAGATATCAGAGACTTGTAGGGAGACTAATTTATTTGGCTCACACATGACCAGATATTGCATATGCAGTGAGTGTAGTAAGTCAATTTATGCATTCACCGAGTGTAGATCATATGGCTGCTGTTATGCGTATCTTAGCATATTTGAAGTCTGCACCTGGAAAAGTAGTTTTATATCAGAAGCATGGACATTTGAATGTTGAGGGGTTCACAAATGCTGATTGGGCAGGAAATGTGAGTGACCGACGGTCTACTTCGGGATATTTTACTTTTGTAGGCGGGAATTTGGTTACATGGCGAAGTAAGAAACAGAAGGTGGTATCGAGATCGTCAGCCGAGGCCGAGTATAGAGGTATGGCCCACGGCATTTGTGAAATTCTTTGGCTTCGGAAACTTCTTGAAGGGCTTGGGTTCAAGCCAAAGGAGATCATGAGATTATATTGTGATAATCAATCAGCGAGAGATATAGCCGATAATCCGGTACAGCATGATAGAACAAAACATGTGGAGGTTGATCGGCATTTTATTAAAGAGAAACTTGAGAGGAAGATTGTGTCAATACCGTTTGTGAAATCAGAGGAGCAACTTGCAGATGTTCTCACGCATGCTGTGTGTAGTCGAAAGTTTGAAGACTCACTTGTCAAGTTGGGCATGTGTGACATCTATGCACCAACTTGAGGGGGAGTGTTGGTCGTGAGTCCTTTATTAGGGAGGTTTTGTTTATAAGGTTAATTATTTTGTCTCCTTATTCAATAAGGATTGTATATGTATATATTTCAAAGAAAGTGATAGAAGAATCAATTTAGTCAAATTCTATTCAAGTATTATCCGGATAGCAACTACTGCTACAAATACACGTACGAATAGGGTTTAGAGTTTAGCATTAAAAAATACATAAATATTATAAAGTTATAGGCTTTATTGGTGATTATTAATATTAGAAGTTGGATGCGATTTCCATCTATCACTGTTATTATTGAAACTTTATTGGTTTTTAGTTTTTTTTTATCAAAACCTTTTGATTTTTAGATCTCATCATGTTCATATTTATGTAATGTATTTCAATGTAAACTTTTTATGGAAGTTACAAATTAAGAAATTTATAACTCTCCATTTTATGAGATATCCCTTTTTTTTCTTTTTTCTTTTATTGGAATTATGGTATATTATTCAAAACCCCATTTTATGAGATATCCTTTTTTCGTTTTTCTTATATTGGGAAATTAATCTCCGCCTTATATATAGTTTTCAATGTCAAAAAATGTACACGTATACATTCTATATGTCAAAAGAATGTATCAATTGTTGCAGTTCTATTAGATTAGGAATGTCATTGTGTAAATCCTAGTAGGTATGATAATGTATCTTACATTCCTATTACGAGTAGAGTACCTATTAAATGTTGTAATTCTAAAGGGTAATGAATTAACCTTCCCTACTATTATAAATAAAGGTACAATGGGGTGGAATAACACACATCTCACAATTACACATCTCTCTCTTCTCTCTACTATTGCCGCACCTTTCTCTCTCTCTATGGCCTCCATAATCGTTCAGTAAATTATGCCTTCAACACGTTATCAGCACGCTCTTGACGCTACGCTAAGAGAGCTTATTCTTCAATCAAGAGAGTATTACGTTTTAATCATTCCTTTTATGATTAATTTATTATTTTATTGAATTGATCTACATGCTATTGATTCAATTTAATTTTTCTGTGTTGAATGTGACACAATGCATTGGAGACGCAATTCCGGTTTTCCGAGAAGAATCTTCTACAAATTCAAAGGCTTTTGTGTTTTCTGCATATCAGGTACACTTAAAATAAAGTAAGATATTTGAGACGACCTTGAAGCATGAAAACATTCCCCATAATGCATGAACCCCCTATGTTTATATTTTCCTTCCGATATATATATATATATATATATATATATATATATATATATATATATATATATATATATGTTCATGCATACGTATTACGCAATTATAAAATCGCTATGTGGAAATTGTGAGTCAAAGAATTGAAATTAATTTAGAAGCAATTAGGGTTTTTCAACCCTAGATTCGAAAAGAAAAATACAACAAAATTGGGTAATTTCTTGCGGCACCACCATGTGACGGACCTTGGGACGTTGATTTGGACCTTGCGCAGCCCTCTGGGCTTGCTGCATTCCCTTAGAATTCGACCAGGCCTCGCCTTAGAGTGACAATCATACGGGCCTGCAGCCGGGACCAAACCTGACCCAACTCGCATGCCAGAAGCATGCTGGACCTTGTCATTAACATGGGCCTAAAGCCCTGGCCCGTTTGCAGCAGTTTTTCTGCTTGTTGGACTGGTCCTTAGCCACGACCCACAGCACCACAAACCAATCCTGAAAATTGGGTTTCCTCGCAACACCCGTAAGCCAGCCTTTGGGTTGGGCTTGCTCCCGCATTGATCTAGGGCCAAAACGCCATCAGATCTACTGCTGGGCTTTTTTCCCTCAGCCCGTGACCTGTTGCCACGCATTGGGCTGTTCTTAGCAGCTAACCCAAGCCCAATAAACTCGATAGAGCTTTGCCTACTCACAGCTCTCATGCCCACCGTGTTTGGGCTATGATTTTTTGAACCTAATGCTAATTTTTGGCATTCTAAATAATTTTAACCCGAATATTATAATTATTTTGCTTCTACGATCGACCCTGAATGGTCTCGATCTATTAAATTAATTAAAAGTGGCATGAAGTCCATTAATCTGATAATTAATCCAAAATTATTGGCCTGAAGCCCACTTTTGGACATTAACGATTCAATAAATTATTTCATTTCTTTGAACCGTTGACTCACTTTCGTAGTTTCGAAGCACTCACACTTGAGTTCCTGAAGCAACCCAAATCCACTACACTTAGTTGTATATTGTCTTCTGTGTTCTTACTTGAACCTCTCTTTTATGAACTAAACGTTCATAAACTAAATTGAACCTGTAGTTTCAAATTTAGTGCCTTTGAAACCCGAAGTTTTCATAAAAAAATACACCCATGAAAACCATGTCTTAGAACTCAAATGTTCTAACTTTGATGCTTATGGATGATTCATTCCCATAGCACCAATCACAATCATGTTCCCTCCAAATTCAATGGATTAACGAACCGTCACAAGTTCGATTTTCCTGATTTGGACGTTTCTAATAGAAACCACTTTATGTGGGGTATAAGACGTGAATCTCCACTTGACTATCAAGAAGTTGAGATACAATTGAAGCCAACAATGGCAAATAAGAACTAAATAAGCATCCTCCATGATCTTCATTTGAAGACTTATGCCCAAAGTATTACAAATGGAAATACCTCCCGAACGAGGATTTCATGGCTCTTTGGCTCGCTCATACGGACTGTCTAATCATGAAAGGCATTGCCTGAAGCACACCATGATTACGTCCATGAATGAGTAAAATTCTGAAGTTTATAAATCTGATCAAATTTTGACTGGAGAATACTTTTCTCGTCCTTCCATGTTTCTAACTCACCCCTGAAGCAGTAGTGTAGAGAGCAGAAGTTTACCAAATCCTCGGATCTGATTACTACCACAAACATATAGTAGAATCAGGGCCTGCCAAGGTGTGGCATCATGCCCGAAGCGTGATCTTTGGCACCTATGACCTAAAACTTCAAGAATAAGGGATAGTATTCCCAAACCTTAACCCTGCAAAATCTACTTTTGTCTTGATGGAATAGATCATTGGTTATGCACCTGTTCGTGCCCCTACCAATGTTGTTAAGGAGTACCATTCTAGTAGTCAATATGTGAGATTGATTTTGCTCCACCGAACATCGTTGGAAGAGCATAATTTTGACATGGATGGCCCTGATGGCCAAATCCCCTTAGTAAACCATTTACTTTGTGAACATTTTTCCATGTTCTTGGATTCAAATTTGGTGTATGTTTTACTTATGGATAATCTTATTGATATTGTCCTCGAATATGAGTTAATTGAATCATGTTTCTTAATACATGTGACCCAATTCAATTAAACACGTGATTAGGTAGGAATATAGGAAAGTTAGTTGTCTGGATGAATGCGTACTATGCACACTAACTTTACACCTAAATCACATCTCTAACAATGACTTCAGGTTTATCCAACCTGATTAAGAGCATTTGGCACGCTCCTCGTTGTATAAATGTTACTAAATTACCATTTAAGGGACCTTAAATTCTCCCTTTTGTTGAGTTTTTAAGGATATTTGAGATGACAATGATCATAAATGAAACCACTCAAGAAAATAGAGTGGAATATCTTTGCACCACCTCCAAAAATGAGCATGCAACTTTGATTTAGGGCCAATGGGCTGTCTCCCAACTGGGAACACACCACTTGTGGCCGGCCTGGAGCCTGGTGATTGAGCAGTTTACTTGCTTTGGCACGACCTTTTGGGACACTTAGGTCGAACAATGATGCTACGACAGATCTCCTTACCTGAAATAAGGATCTTGTGCCTACAAGCACACTTTGCCAAGCCTGCTCATTAGGAAAATCGATTTTCTACATCATCTTTCGCAAAGATACGAAATCACCCTTTTTCACAGTGGATTCAATGGAATATATGTGGACTAATCCAACCAAAATGTGGACCATATAAATACTTATGGTTTTGGTTGATGAATCGACAAACTGGTCACATGTTTGTCCACACACATTGCTGCTAAACCTTATGGCAGATTAAGGGCTCACCACCCTACTTATTCCTTAAGGTCCAGAAGACTGGATAATGCCGGAGAGTTTATATCGACGATTTTCGATAAAGTATTGCATGTATTTTAGGTTTATAATTGAACATCAAATTCCCATGTTCACCTCAAATAGCCTCGCCTAGTGATCATAAAGCGCAATTTAAATGATTGCCCAGATTTTGGTAAACGTACCAAGTTTTCAATTTCTGCCTAGTGTTATGCAATCTTGTAAGCAACTTCGTTGGTCTGCCTTGAGGCACATTGCCACCCAACCTATATGATGTTACAGTTGGTTACTACGTACGAACCTGACGATTTTTGTATTTACGCATTTGGGTATGCATTCCATGCATTAAGTTGCGCTGCTGCAACGTACCAATATGGGTCCTCAAAGAAGGATGTGTATCTTTTGTCGATCATGATTCTCATTCACACTAGCTCTCTTAGAGCCCTTGCATGTGATCCCTTTACTGCTCATTTGTGGGTTGTCACTTTAATGAGTCAGTATTCCCGCCGTTAGGGGGAGATAAAAACGTCAACGTTCCTGTAGAACTATGTGAATTTGCATGAACGATGCCCACTATGTCTCATCTCGATCCCCATACCGCACAAATATGATAAGCAAGTGTGATGAATTCTAACTTTCAGAATATTGCTCCAGACGCATTCCTCTGATCTAGCTAAAGTGACGAGATCATATATCAACTGCAAATATGCCTGCAAGGATACACGTACTTCACAGATGTCGAATCAACATCCCTAGAGGGTGTGCCGCCCCTGTTGGACGGTTTGGACGCCCATGTTAGACGGTATGGTACACTGACGGATAGCCAATCAATCTGTCTTGGCCTGGAGCACGACATATCATTCAGTTCGTAGAATTCACTTCCCTAAAAGAGGAAGACACAACACAAAATTGAATCTAAACTTGATCGCTGTCTCAAATCATTTCCATCTCATGAGATTAATCCGGATTACTCCCAAGACTTGAAGTTCTTGGTTCAATATACTAGTTTGGATGAGCTAAATGGAATTGAAATGAGATTACCATCGATGATGTTTTCACTTATATGGTAGCTACCGACATAAATGAAAAGCGACGACATCGAACCGTGTTCCATTGATTAAGTGACAACATAGAACTGATTGGACAATTGAAATTACAGTCCAGGTCAAATTCCTTACCAAAGTATGTATTGGACCTGTTGTTCCTACACTGCCCAAGGTAACCTTGTTATGTTACAAGTAGGAAATGAAACGTTATGAGATAAATGAAATAGTGCGATATGATGCACGCCTTGCGACGCAAGGTTTCTCTCAAACGTCATGTGATTAACAGTAGCATTATGAAATGTGGTTAGTGTTTCTCCATGAGGATATAGATACGGAGATTTACATGTAAGTTCCTGAAGAATTACATGGATTGGTTCAAATAGTTCCAAACCACAGAACACCTTATTAACTTATTTGGGGCGTTCACTTACAATCAGTCAGGGATGAATTATGCACTTGCGTGTTAAACTATGAAGTTTTATTCTAAGTTGCTAGAGTTATAGTTTATCTCGTTGACACGAATCTCACTAAGACTCCGGAAAAGCTTGAGAAAACTGCCTCACACCTGAAGATGAAATTTGAGATGAAGGATCTTGGGAAAACTCGTTTATGCCTTGACCTGAAGTTGAAGCATTATTCTGAAAGAATTTTGGTCTACCAGTCGAACTACACCTCGAATGTGTCACATTTGAGTATACCTTTGATTGTCCATACATTATATGCAAATGAGACCCTTGAAAAGGTTATAGAATCCGAAATTCCTATCTAAGTTCAACTTTGCGCTTCATTGTACTTAGCTCATTGTATTTAGACATGACATCTCATTCGTTGTTGATCTTGGTAAAGATGGACCACCGCGCCTACACGCATCCAATGAATTGGTATTAAAGACGTACCTTGAAGGTACTACGGGGGCAAATCCTAACGCATCTCGAGCAGATCCAACCCCCCTGATCCTTGAAATGATGTTTGCCTTATTTGTTATGCTGACACTGGTTACTTATCAAACCTAAACAAGGCAAAATCCCTAAATGGTTATGTCTTTACCGTTAGGGATATCGCAATATCTTGGAGGTCCACGATATGACCTTAGTTGCGAAATCTTCAAATCGTTCCAAGACTCACCTCACTTCACTACGCCATAAGTGAGACATGGTTAGGAGTTCTTGTTGAGCATATTCGAAATACTTGCTATGTTTTCATCCATTGTTGAGTCCCGACGATGATCCATGAAGACTATGCCGCATGTATCCACCTGACCAAGCCATGATACATCAACAAAGTCAACACCAAGACATATTGCGTCTACATCAGCAAAGCATTAGGAGATTGAAGTCATGCAAGCCAATCCCAGACAACCTTGCCGACCTTTACAAGACGTCACTGCCAAAGTCAACATTCCAGAAGCTTGTCCGAGGAATTGGTATGCCTAACTATCATATGCAATGCTTGTAGTTCTCATTTGGAAGTTATGTCAAACTCAGGGGGAGTATCCAGAAGTATACTCACTTGATCTTAATGTACTATTTTTCCTTACAATTATGAGTATTTTCCCACTGGTTTTTTGCTACCTAACTAGGTTTTAACGAGGCACCCATCCTGGGCTGATCATACCCTTGTGAGCTATTCTACTTGCGTCCAAAAGACGTATAGTTTTGACTTAATGTAACTTCTCACTTTTCTCCTTAGTCTATGGGTTTTTCTCCCACCTTGGGTTTTACCATAGCGAGGTTTTGTGAGTTTTACCTTTTTATGCATTCTTCCTTTGATTTGAGACTCACATTCGCTCATTGTGCCAACAACTTCATCAACTGTACTTACTTCATCGCTGAAGACCTGATGCGCCATTTACTTGAGTATTTACACACTCAAGGGGGAGTGTTGCAGTCCTATTAGATTAGGAATGTGATTGTGTAAATCCTAGTAGATATGGGAATGTATCTTATATTCCTATTAGGAGTAGATTACCTATTAAATGTTGTAATCCTAAAGGGTAAGGAATTAACCTTCCCTACAATTATAAATAAAGGCACAATGGGGTGGAATAACACACACCTCACAATTACACATCTCTCTCTTCTCTCTACTATTGCCGCACCTTTCTCTCTCTCTCTCTCTATGACCTCCATAATCGTTCAATAAATTATGCCTACAACACCAATCTCATTTTTGTTCAAAAAAAAAAAAAATCTACCAATCTCAATGTTAAAAGAACAAAATGTTAAGTACCCACAAAATGTACCTTGACTTGATTTAGGTTACATATTAAAATTTAAAATTATGGGTAGAAATAAAATATTTTTTTTCAAAATTAAGGGTACAACAAAAGTTTTAAAATATGGGCACCAAAAGAAATTAATTATATGAATACAAATTAAAACCAAAAAGAAAATTGCTACAAACTAAAAAATGGGTACAAATTAAAAATAGAAATATATGAAATAGCAAATGTAAAGTTTTGGAAATGGTTATAAAATTTAAATATGCTAACATGTAAATTTATTGTTATTGAAATTATGAAGTAGATAAAAACCGAAAAACCTTGATAATAAATTGAAAAGGAATAAGGTTTTAACTAATGAAATCGAAAAATAAGGGATGTGAACCATGTTGATCACAAACCATATGTGTGGAATCATAATTTTTTAGGACCATGACAAGTGACACCTTGGGTGGCTAGAAGAACCGGATTGCCCGTAACCCCTGAAGCGTGATTTGACAGCCTTAGTCTGGAAAGCTAGACTTAAGCATATTGAAGATATTAATTGTCTCCCAAGTGAGGAAACCCTAGTTCAAGTCAAATTAGGATGTCTTGAGGATTAGGCGATGTAATCATAATCTTAGAACGAATGGATATTGTATCCGAGATGCCCTCCTAGACAGTCTCCCGATTTAATTGGGATTACTTTCCTTACAAGGATTATCAAGATCTTTATAAATACCCTAGACTGGGTATTTATCTGAGGACCTTCTTTGGATTCATGATCTTTTCTACAAGGTTACTACACATATATTCTCTCTACATCAACATTGGTTCATTTTGCATTCACGCCGCCGTCTACGCGTAGACACATTCATGGAGAACTCATCTCCTTAACGACCTGCAATAGACTATTCGTCAATGATGGTTCATAATATATTGCACATCCCACCATTCTTCCTTAGAACTATAAACAGATAGAGGGAAGAGAAAGATAACCGTCAAAGAGAACAGGATGGAAAAGTATAGTTGAAACTTGTATTTTCTTAATGAAGAAGTAATTACAGGAAATAGTATTTATAGTGTTGTAGAACATCGCATAGCTGGATTGACCAGACCAAAATTATTCCCTTGAGAAGTGCTAGCCTGAAAATTAGATCATTCGTCATGAGGTAAAGTATAACTGGCTAACATAGCAGATATAAATGGTGAACCACGATTGACTTCAATAATGGCTTCCTCAGTAGATAATTGAAACTGAAACTCCTTAAGATAAATGACAATCTCTCTTTCTCTAATGACACACCTAAAAGTGTTATACTCAGGAGGAAAACCATTTAAGGCTAAAATGACAATATCCGCATCCTCAAATCTAACTTCTACAGCAGACAAATAATCTCTGGCTTCTTTGATCTTTTTGGATACTGAGAGACAATATTAGTACTCTTTTTATTGTTCTGTAAATATGATTTCAACTAGAAAATGCTAGTCCCAGATACTATAGATAAGTGTTCTTTAAGCCTAGTCCAAAGTGTTAGGAGTAATGAACGTTCACAATCTTATCAAAGGTGTAAAGCGCCAGATTAGTATCTCAATGTATATGTTAGTTAGGGAAGTGTTGAGTCAGTACATTAGTTAGATTTTGTATTTATGTAAAAATACTCAATGTACACCTAATCATATTGTAATGGAAAACAATTACACAATTATCTATCTCTCTCTTTCTCTTTATATTTATCTTTCTCTAAAACACCAGTTCCTTACTAAAATAATATTTTCCACATGATATCATCACCGGAGTCCATCGACGTTGATCTCCGGCTTCCATGTTCTTGATTTTCTTGCACTTTCTCTCTTGCCAAACAGGTCTTTCCCTAATTTTCTTTTTAATTCTCTGTGGGATTCCACTATGGCTATAGAGATTAACTCCTCCAATTCTCATTCTCTTGCGAATTCTTCAGCCTCTGCTCCTCACGCATAAGTCTCTAATCCTCTCATTGCTCCGATTGCTTCTGTCACTATTCAGAATATCGCCGGTATGGTGCCGACGAAGCTGAATCGTCACAACTACATCACTTGGCGTAACTTATTTCTTCTTGTTCTGAAGCGATTTAAACTTTTAGGGCTTATTGATAGATTGACTTATGTCCCATTCAATTTGTTCGTGACTGCTGGAATTTGTATTCTTAATTCCGTACATGAAGTTTGGTGTGAGCGAGACCAAATCTTGATGATTTGGATCAATTCGACTCTTTCTGAAGATCTCATTCCTCTGACGGTTGGAATGGATGATTCCAGGTCTTTGTGGCCCTCTCTGGAAAAACGATTTAACAGTGCTTCTCGCACACACATTCATAGTCTTCGTGCTAAGATTCAGACGATCCAAAAAGGTGATTCTTCGATGACTGATTATCTCCATTCCAATAAAGAAATTTCTGACAAATTGGCTGCTACGGGTGAACCAATTTCTGAGTCTGATGTAGTAGCTTATATCATTTGTTGATTCTATTGAAACCAAAAATGAATCTATTACTTCGGATGAACTTCATGGTTTAATTTTTAGCAAGGAAAGTCCCTTCAAAAGCGTAAAACAAGATTGACTGCTTCCAGCTCGTCTACTCCATTTCATGCTTATGCTGCTTAATCTTCAAATAAGTATGGTTCTACTTCTGGTCATAACTCTGGATTCGGAAGTAACTATCAAGGATGCAATCAGAATCGCAACAAATTCAATCAAAATTGCAATTTTGGGGGAAATCGCTCTAATAATCAAACTAGTGGAATTCTTGCTACCGGTCTACCTCGATCTGGTGGATTTCAATCTAGTCAATCTTTCTTCTATTCTGGGAAATCAATTCCATGTCAATGTTGTAATCAGCGATAGGTAACAAAGTAGCTGTGGTCAATTGCATAATAGCACGATCATGCATTTTCCAAACCTTGTAATCATTAGTCTTAAGATTATTAGAGGGACTAGCAAAATCAATCGCAGATTCACCAGTAAAAAAAAAGGGAGAAACGAGCAGGACATAGGTTTGTACCATCAACATAACCCTCTAATAACAATTCTATTTCAAAATTCCAATTTTGATAGTTGGAATCATCCAATTTGACATCTAAAGAAGTTGAAACAGTTGAAATTAAAGCAGTGATTGGGGACTGTAAAGTTTTTTTTTTTTTTTTTTTTTTTTTGAGAAGAAACGATAGTATTTCATTAACATAACCAAACACTTACAAGGATGCCAGATGAGTACATATACTTCAGTGACCAATTTCTTGATCTGAAGGTAATAAGCACAAATACAAATGATTTGAAAGACGCCTATACGGCCATCACACAAACACACCACTAGAGCAAGGAGTTCCGAGATTGATATGTCACATAGACACGTGACATACCAAGCACCGAAACCAATACCATAGACACGTGACATACCAAGCACCGAAACCAATACCAAAACCTACGCGAGACAGTGAGGGTACAAAACCGCATACACGATACAAAAACCTACGCGAGATAACGAGGCCACAAACAAATTCGCATAAGCGACACAAATGCCGAAACAACAGACCAGTAATAGATAACTAAACTAAAGAAAAAAAAAACAAAATAGGTGGTGCAACTGCAAGTTGGCAGAAGGCGTGGGGAGCAAAGCCCGAGGCACGTGTAGAAATGTCGAGAGAACAGTGACACCAGCTGTAGCCGGGATGACCTGAGAGAGGTGGGGAGGAAAGGGTTTCAGCCAGAGCCACCGCAAAAGTTGTAACACCACCACAAACCAAACCAACATAAAGTACCAAGGGTCACCAGAGAATCCCCGACCGGAGTTGGTCGTATTAATGACAAGAAAAAACGGCAACGACATGGGTTGTAAAAGGTTTGCCAAGCCAATACCCCCATGTCACTAAACCGTTATCCCCACCATAACCACGAACCCAAATAGGACAAAGCCCTCGGATGTCCAAACAATCGAGAGAAAGACGCTGGTAAATATGCACACCCATCCAACGGGAGACCAAAAGCCACTGCTGGGCAGCTCCATGAGCAAACCCCACCCAGGAGTTACACGAAGCCAAAAAATAACAATCCCGAAGGCGAGACCACCACCAACCATGAAAGAGGCCACTGCACAGATTTGGAGTCATATCAGCAAGTCAAAACAAGGCAGCGGAGCTACACGGCGAGACCCGGGCGACAAAGACCCAGATCTAGAATAGTAGTGGATAGGCGCAGGAAGGCGGAAGGTCCGGGGGGCGGCACGGGGAAGATGAGGAAGTGAAAATGCGGGGGGAATGAGGTGGTGAGAGATAGTGGGAAGAGTCGAGTGTGGTGAGGGGTGGAGGATGGCTGAGATGGGGAAGAGGGAAAAGATGAAGGGATGAGGAGCTAGGGAAAGAAAGGGAGAAGCTGCCACTGGCCCCCAGCCATAGCTAGACGCCGGCGGCGATGGGGAAAAACTAGGGTTTGGTTGGGTTTTTGCTGGAACAGCTAGAGAGATAGAAATGGGTTTCTTCACAAGGCGACAGGGTGGCGATGAATGTGTAACAACGACAAGGACCTTTCTGCACCTTTTTTTAATTCAAGGGTATCCCAAAGGTTTCCTAGGCCCAAGGACTAATCCCTCCAGCGCATGTGAAATGCTCCAACTGTGCATTGTAGCATAGTGCCTGGCCACTTTGACAGCTTCGGGGTTCGAACCTAGGCTGGGGAGCAAACCCAACTAGGCAAGAACCATTAGGCCACTTGCAGTGGTTAGTTGAGAAGTAGTTACCATTTTTGTTGAAGAAAAGTTGAGGAAAGCACAAATCTTGAATTAGGAAATTGAGCAAACACATGGGGTGCAACCGAAGATAAAATGAAGCAGATGAAGATTCAAGAATCACAGAAACCCTAAATTCTTCGATTTTGGTAGAAATACGGCAAGATTCAACAATCAAGATGAAGTCAAATCAGTAATCCTCAGTGTAGAAGTCAAAGAGATTGTAGCAGAAGCAGATGATGGATCGAAGATTGTAGCGTAAGCAGAAGAGGCAATGGATACCATGTAAACCAGAGTTGAGCTGAGGAAACAGATAAAATGCAGAGAAAGATAACCGTCAAGCGAAGAGGAGGGAAAGTTAGAATCGAAACTTGTATTTTCTTAATGAAGAAGTACATGAAAGAGTATTTATAGTATTGTAGAACACTCTAACTAACAAGACTAACAAACTATGTAATCTCAGTACAAGAGGCAATATCATAGCCATTCATTCTTATTACTCTAACAAGAACTACACCAATAGTTTGATTCTCCTTCCCGAAGATATGTAGGCAGTCCAATACGGATTCAGTAACACCTCCCAATCAACCCTATTCTCCCATCGCCAGAGATCATGTGTAATTCCAACTGGATTTTGCCTCCGTCCACAAATGTGCATAAATTTAGTTTCAACAATACGCATGTGGTGAATGAATTTACCTGAATTGTATGTGTGGGGTTCTAGTCATTTGCCAACAAAAAAAAAAAAACTCACCTCTAACTTTTGCCCGATGTATCTTGTGTATCGCAAACGCAATGCACATGTGTATCAGTTGTAGCCGAGACATATCTGGGGTATATTTGTTTTAACAACTGTAGCTCTTCTACTATGCATTTTGAATTTGTTGCTTGCTACGAAGGGACGACAGAAGCTTGTTGAAACTCAAACTTTTGTTGTTTATATATATCAGTACTGATGCTGTGAAAGCTTACCTACACAAATCCAACAAAAGTTCAGTTTTCTTGTTGTCATTCAAAAGGTCATTTGCTTTGTTCTCAAACATGAATGGCCCATAGTTATAAGTGCAACCTCTCGAGATATAACTAAAATCTCTCGAATGGCCGAATACATCATGATTTAGTAGAGTGACGGTTCCCTCATGTTTACGCTAAATAGTTCATGATACTTGAGTTTTCTGTGAGTGTAGTTGTGTATAAATGAACTTTTTGGGATATGCCTGACTAATTCGACATCTCCCTTATTTGCTCTAAGTGTCGATAGACTTATTTTAGGGATTATAGGCTTCAATACCCATTCCGGTGCACAAATGATGTTCATCTGAGGGCTTGCTATAGAGTTGACCACAGAGAGTGAGCTGGCCACATTTTAGTTGGACTCCATGCCCTAAATAGTAAATATGCTTTTGTATTTTAGGAATTAGAATACAAAAATTGCTCTCTTTTATAAAGAAAGCATGGGTCTATCATCATGTATTAATTTTGCAATATACTATTCAATAATACAACCATTTAGTTGTATCGTACCTAATTAATACTGACGTACTCTTCCGTTTCAGCCCTAAGTAATACTTTTCTATCTTGCATGAAATGCATGTATTAACAATTAATTATTTGTTAACCAAATGGGCATGACCACTTTGACTTGACAATCGGGAATCAAGGATTCATTCTTTGAAGTCGATATATCAACGCCAATTTCATTTTAAATCTTTTTGTCAAATACTAATAGCATCCACGTCTTTCTCCAGCACCCTCCACTTCAACTTTACCATGTCCAAAAATTTTTTAAGCATAAACATACAGTAACCTAAAGAGACAGCACAAACATAAAAAATTGTCCAATATCTCAAACTAATAATATACAACTATTTAAACATTTTAATAACGATACAGAGGTCCAATCTCACCAACCTGTTTAATTTGTTGTTTATTAGCTAGTGATCGATGATTATGATATTGATCCAACCTTTTATTTTTATTTTTTTGTTTATCGTAACTTCTACGAATGCATTTAGATAATGGAGAAAGCACGATTAATATTTTCTGAGTACGACTTTAATTTGTGGTTGTGGCATCAAAAGCCAGGATTAACTTTGTGATTGTAGCATCAAGGGCATCACAAATGAGAATAGATACCACTGCACCATAAAGAGTCCATGATAAAAAGCTTAATTGTACAAGAAGTTCTGTACATAATTAGGTAATGTGCGCCATCTACTTCTCAATAAAAATAGATAAAAATCTTTTCTTCTTAATTTCTTTTGAGAAAACGTCAGTTAAGAAGTTAAGAAAGATGAGGTTGAATTCCTTCTATAGTAGTTGGATATTGAGTGTGATATCTATATATATGAATCAAGTAGCATGAGTTGATACTTATAACACTACTGTGACACTAGTGTGAATTCAATAACTGTGAGTCATATTTTTTTACAAAATTAGTTTATAAGTATCACACTCATGAGTTCAATATATTGAACTCATGAGTTCACTATGTTGGTATCACACTCAAATTTGACTATCCACTGTAGGATGTGATTCTTATATGAGTTCAAGACAATATTTGCATCCCAATGAAGAAATGCACATATCTCATTCCTTACAAATAATGTATCTTCATTTTATAAATTTTAATTGTGTAACCTTACCCATCACACTTAATTTTACCGTTGGCTTCTTAATTTTAACAAGGTGTCACAAACTCACAAGAATCATGGATATAGGTAGACCTGGCCCATCGAGGATGATTAGCTTTGGTCGCTTTCTCCAGCAGCATATATACATATCTCTATGCATCATTCCTGACGTGCCTCACACCTAAAGCCATTAAATCTAAAGTGGGTACATGAAAGAGCTATCTGCAGCATTATCTCAAGACTCAAACTACCCAATATTGGTAATTACTGTAACATGTTCATGAATCTGTATTAGTCCCTAAATAATTCATAATTTCTCATTTATTTATAATCAGAATCCTCTTAACAAGGTTCTCCAATTGTGATGACATAAGTGATTCACAATGACGCGTTGCCGTAATGGGGTTCATATGAGACATAAGTTTTTTCTATGCTTGCGTTGCAGAATGTAGTTGGAAGTTGAATTATGTGGGGGTAATGCTATGTTTTGGCTTGCAATAGCAAAGGTATGGGGTCCCATTAGGCACGTTCGTTTAAACAAGAAAAGCTTGTCATTACAAGTTAAGGCTTTCTTAGTCAAAGAAAAAGACATTTTTAGATTGAGGTTTTGATTTGAAATAAACATATATACATATAAAATAAATTACAAAACAAATTAGGTTTACAATATTTTCCTTGCGGTTTCCATTAGGAAAATACAGAGAGATGCATCAATTTTTTTACTAGACCCAAAGATAGAATCACCTTATTCAAAAAGGAACATAACCCTATTATTCAATCATATCATTAAAGATTGAAAGAAAAATATTGGCCCACAATTGCAGGGAGTAGCATAATTTTGATAAAGTACGTGATTAGTGACCACACTATGGCCTTTATAATATGCACAAATTTTCTCTATCAATCCATGCTTTGTCCTGCAGCCTCCAATAGAGAAATTCCAAGAAAGTGACATGCCCACGTCTCAATCGATTTGGTTGCAACTTGGTGTTTGTTTGTGTTGTCAATTGAGTTTTCAATTTTTACTTAGCAAGCATTTGTTTGTCAATTATACACACACAGGTTCAATAATATAGAATTGAGTGGAGGCCTGCCGTTCACGTAGTTTCGGCCAAGAATAATACTAACCCTAATATGCCAAAATACAAAGTCGATTAGTCTCTCGCAGGAAAAGAAAAGATGGCAAAATATGGACTGCCAATGTCTCTGTCGTCATACTTCATCTTGTGAAGGGAACAAGGATGAGTGGGAGATTTCAACTATTTCTTTGACATTATGGTGCGTCTAAAGTTGGGAATCAAATTCGTTGGATACAATGATTTTTCAACTGTGTTTATTTATTTTTTCTTTCTATGTTGCATTCTAGACTGATCAATTCAAAGAAATCATCATTACAGGAATCATGATTAAAAAACTTAATCAAATCCAACAATTTAAATAATGAGTCCAACTAGTTATAATTTTCAACAGCGTTGAAGGTGTGTTTAGGTGAGCAACACAGAAATCTTCATCCCGACTTATTTCATATTTTTCTTAAAAATAAAAAGATAACATGGAATAATTCGTAATCAACCAAAATTACAGATCAAAATACTTTAAAAGTGTGTGTTGTATCGGCCATGCAATATGCATAATTTTCCTACTCCATAACATGTGAAACAACCGATTATTAAATTGAGCCAAGTTAATTAGGAAAAGTTTCACGTTAAAACATGAATTAACAATTCAGGCGGCGGCACTAATTAATGAACACAACATGGTGGTGTCGAGTCATCTGATCTCAATGAGTGACCTAATTTACACTAATTTGGGTTTGTTTCTTTTTCAATTAGGTGGATAATCACATTTAACTAAGCATATGTCCTCAAATTGCGGATCTTTGGACTTTTGAGGGACCTAGGTGCTTCTTTTTTGCTTTAGTATAAAAGCATGGTAACTTTATTATGACTTCCCGTTTCACTGATCATTTAGCTACCCACTTAAGAAAAGCTCCCCAATCCTACTTATCTTCTTTTACAAGATTATATTACTTGAATAAGCTAATTGCGTTTTCATTGGCAGTTCTGACAGGTCATATTGTCAAGTTATTAATCCATACACATATGACTTCCTCACCTCCAATTCTATAACCAATAGCTCAAATTCATAGCCAAACTAACATGACATATGAAATTGTTCAAATTAGCACAGTTTAATAATATTTAGAATCGTAATTGTATTGGTTTCAATTGATAACACAAGACACAAATATATACTGGTCAAGTAACTTGTTGTACAAGTAAATCTATAAGCCCACATGAATTTACATAATCTAGCTTAATAAAATTCTAACCAGATTCTTCTATACTAGCATAAGAGCTAAATTACTTATCATATTTAAGTAACTGCTGTTGGCCAGGTGGCGAGAATAAGTACAAGTAGACTAGGGTTTGAAACCTCTAATGTAACTAGGGTTTGAAACCCTCTAATGTAAACAGCAACAAGAACAAAAAATTACCTTACCAATAATTCAGAATCATAAGTTGAATTTTTTACCATTTGTATTTTAGCTTTTCGAACAAGATATACAATCCAAGTGGAGTAATCATAGTGCTTATAAGACCAAACAAGGAGATGCTTCTTGGTTATCAGAACCAGTATACATGTGGAGATGCTTTCGCATCACGATGTGTTTTCGATATTAGTGTGGTTCCCACATTTGAAAAACTTTTTAGAATCGTCGTGGGATCTTCCAAGTGGTTTACCATATAAAACCGACCTCTCCAGATATAAAAGGAGAAAATAAGGGGCCGGCATGGCTGGCTAGCTAGCTAGTGGCTATTGATGCTTGCAACACTAGATGTGACAAGGAGATGGAATTTTAGGAACGTCTTTGGAAACTTCTAAAAGAAATCTAATTTTAAGCAGTTCTAACAAATAAGGGGAAATAAATAGTGCAGATACAGTCACCATTTCTACAGTCTACTCCATGTACAAATATAATGCAAGGAAAAACAAAATGATAGAATATGCCATTGTTTTCCTTCCTTATTTTTTGAAACTAATATGTCCATTCTCCACTAGTTTTTTCTGTCATGTGCTTGGACGGGTTATATATTGTTTGACAAATCGAAGACAAATCTGCTAAGATATCCCATAGCTTTAAATATTTAGTTTCCTGCCCTTTTTCACATATTCCAATCCCATATATTTTTATGGAGAAATCCAAAAATATTTTCCTAAACAGTATTAATGGGGCAACTGATGTGAAGGTGGTGGATATGTTACGTACTGGGAACGGCTGTAATGAATCTGCAAAATTGTAGAAAACCCTCAAAGAGTTTAGTAGCTAGGCATCGTTGTGGTGCCGCCCAAGAACCCTCATAGAGCTTGTAATTCTCCATGACATTCGGGTGATGATCACTTCCCAAGTTCCTACAATTGTTTGTTTTTAAGTTTTGTCATAGGCAGACAATATGTCGGCACAGGTTGTGGCTACATTTGCTCGATCGTAGGAAGCACATCCAGTTTTTAAAGTTTACTATTCTTTTAATTTTTAATTCCCTAAAAAGACAAAAGAGGACATATTTCTTTCTTTTTTTTTAAAGGGACCAACTGGTGTCAAAGCCATATTTTCAAAGGCTGGAAAGACTCACAGACGCATTTCAGCCTTTCCATAAAATTCTTCTTAAGCACGCCTAATAGAACCGGGCAAACGATGTCCCTCCCCACAAAACTCTTGCCATTTGTAACAAGGTATGGCTCTTTATAAGGAAGGCCCTCACCTTACAAGGAGCCATACCTTGTTGCCTAGATAAAAAAACCGAGTGGGTTGCCATTGATTCCGTGAGTGCATGTGGTGTGTTGGTATTTAAAGGCATTTTGGTAACAAATGTCAGGTTCTTAGAAAAAAAGTTAAAATTCGTATTTTTAATGGGGTGTAATTAAAAAATTAGGGTAAACTTGGATAAGTAATGGTGTTTAAATAGAAAAACTCTATTTTTATACGTCTTTGATTTATTTCAATAAAAGTTTGCCTTCTGAAAGAGAAACATTTTTTTCGTATTCTATATATGTTACTACCACCAAATAGGCACACATCACAAATACCAAGCTACTAATATATGTAGCAATCTTAACGATGCAACGTAATATATTCAATGCACCATTTGGTTTTCATCTATCTCCCTCTTTTATCTATTTCTTGTGCCTTCTTTATATCATAGGCATTTGCGTTTGCTTGTGTATCTTACCCTAATTTTCTTTTTTTTCTTTTTTTTTATCAAATTACCCTAATTTTCTTTTGAGGTGGATAAAGTGAAGCATACGTTATGAACCCTAATGGGATGATGAATGCAAGCAATAATAGATGGAATGAATAAAGAGAGAAAAAGCTGAGGGATAGTGGATATGGGAATCCATCTGTCTTCATTCGTATTTGCTATCTTTTTTGGTGGCAACTCCTTTTCTTTTATTTCCCCTTCTTTATGTTCTCATTTTCTTTCCTATTCAATTGTGCGTGTTCGTGAGGGAATTAAAGAAGATGTTAGATAGTTTCAGACAAGGTGGGGTTACTGTTCTATCGACCTCATTTCGGTCAATACCCCATCATTTGGTCGCATATTTTGGCCCCTCCAATTCAATTTTGGTGTCTGAATTATGAACTTTGATGCCAACGTTTTGATTTTTTTCATTGCTGTTAATTTATTTGGGACAACTTCACCATTGACCTTGACCCTATGTTAATGTTCCAGATATTTTGGTGCAACTGCAGGTTGTGAAAAATTGGTGTAGGAAATTAAGAGAAATTGCAATGTATGTTTCTTTACTTGTTAGGAAAGAATTTATCTGGAATTTAAAAACATACATGTGATTTTTTTTTTTTTTTTGAGAAAAAAAAACATACATGTGATTTTGACTATGAAAATTTGCAGTATTATAAAATCAATTGGGACTTATTAGCAAATTACTCCATATGACAGATCTGGAATTAATCACAATAGTTTCTTACCAGCAACCTGTTCCAATATAGTTATCAAATAGTCTTTGATTTAGTAATAGTACTCTTAACATAGTTGGAGAAATATCAATTTAGACACAGATGAATGTGACAATACTATATAAGCGTAACTTTGTTGTTAATGAATTATTTTGTTGAGAAAAAGCTTTGTCGTGGGTGTGGGAATTATTTCACTGAAATAAAATCGAAAGTGCGTAAAGAGATAAGATACTGAGAAATGAATAACACTCTAAATATAACAGCTATACATGACGAAATAGTTATGGATTTAAATTACATGAGTCACTTCATATTACGGTATAGTGGTATTCCTCTTCACTTATAAATGAGAAGTTTTAAGTTCAATTTTTGCAAAAATCGAATTTGAATCACATTAAAATTGTTTGAATCGTAACCTGTTACTCAATTCCCATTCATCGCTTGAACAAACCCGTGCCAATTAGCAAGATAGAAGTTTCTACGTACCTTCACCACCCTAATGCCATGCTATTTGGCTTGGGTTTCAAGGGGTAATAATCACAGCTACGCAAAGTCTTACAAAGGAAAAGATTATAGTCCTTAAGCAATAATTAATTAAATTGGCACGCACTTGTCCAACCCTTTTACATCTTAATTAATTTGTTCTTCCATGATCCATCCCTACATGTAAATCTTTATTAAATGGTTCAAAGTAAACATGATGTGAAATCTAATCAATTTCCTATAAATAAGCAAATGTTTACGTTAAGATTAAATTAATCGTATTACTAAACAAGGATTATGGTGCACCATTTCGCAAATAAGGACAAAACCCCCCCACAATTCAAAAAGTTGAAAGCCACCATTCACCGTTGACCTGGACCACGATACCACAATACTACCGTGCACGGTCCCACAAGGGAAAAATCTACCTGAATCCCTGGTTGTCCGTTAACGGAAACCGCCAGTTAAAGAAAGGGAACAAGGTAACAGATTGGGGAAACCGCTTGCGTAAGATATTTTTCAGTGTGACCGTCACACGAGATGTTACATTATATATCCATATATAAATGGTGTGATATATGTGTTAAAAAGTTAATAACTTAAAAATTAAAATTTTCCGTCATTTACATAAAAACATGTGATATATAATTCATATTCCCGTCACAACAAAAAATTTATCATGCGTAATGGGGGTGTGGGCCCCCGCATGGCTATGGGTCAGCTTTATTGTATTCACACACGCACACCCTTCACACGTGAGACACTCCCTTGTTGGCCCCACAAACCTCCCCTAATCCCATAATAAAAGTCACGTACCCAACGACGAGTGCTGCTGCTACTTTCGGGAAAAGTCCTCTGGGACTGTACCTTATCGGTGACGTGGCGGACCGCACCAAGGCATCGGATACGTGGCGGATATGCTGCAGGGGTTTTTTTTTTATTTTTTTATTTTTTTTTATCTATAAAACTTTTAATATATTAAAAAAATAGTCCAAAGCTCAGAAGGAACCCGATGAACAAACAACAGATAGAATAAAAGGTCCAAATGGAATGAGAGTTGCAACCCAAAGCCCTCCCAAACTTAGGCTCGAAGGCTGCAAGGGTTGCTATTAACTACGGAGAATTGCAGCACCTCCCTTTCCTTTGCCATCACTTTCGTAAAATTCCGTCAATGTCCCTGTAAGTTCGGTCCAATTACGGGAATAACCCACGACGAAATCCAAGAGTGAATGCAAAGTGAATGGGGAGGTTACTGTGGGGTGGTCTTCTTAATAACTCGTACGTAACAGGTTTTGAATTCAAATTTTGTAGATAACGAATTCAATACTAAATTATATTGTTCATTTTACAACTTAGCCAAACTTCTCATATAAATATATCGTTGTATTAAAAAAAAATAGAACAACACGTGACAACTTTTGTTCTTAAAGAGGTTCGTTGTAAGTGAATTATATAAGCCTTTTTTTTAATATTTTAATCGAGAATGTAAATCTTTCAATTAAAATATAAAAAAATTTAAATAGAACCAAAATCTGCCACTTCCATGTCTTAGTATTTGTGAAATCTGACAAAATCTGCCACTTCCATGTCTTACAATTAGTTTTTGTGATTCTTTTCAAGTTTAAAAAAAAAAAAAATTTTCCCAACAAAATTTGTATAAAAATAGGATTTTCTTTTCCTTGTTGGAACACCTTTAGCTTTTGCTTCCCTCTCGTTCCCTTCACTTTCTCTCTCGTCTCTCTCTGCCTAATAAATTGATTCAGGCTCTCTAGTCGCCATCTCTATTGCGTGCTCTTCCCTTCATCATATCCTCGTTCTCTTCAAAACTCTCTCATTTTATTTCTCTCCTATCTTCTTCCTCTCACAACAAAAATCACACCAAAAATCTACTCTGTATTTCCATGGCAGTTGAAGCTCAGCACCACCACCATGCGGTTCTAATCCCACCACAACTGATTCCCAACAGGTACTTTCCACCCTCCAAAATAAAATTTCAAAACATGGGTTTTGTTTTTTTTTCATTTTTCTGATTTGTTCTTAATTTTTGCAGAGATTTCATCAAAACCAACCAAGGAAATCCGAATATTTACAGTGCCCAGATGGATTCCGGCCTTCTTTTGTCGACAGCAATGCCGGAAAATCTGCTTCCGATGTATCAGTCTCCTTTCTATGACGCAAATAAGGCTTCCATGAACAAGGAGGGGGCAGACAGTGGCCTCACATACAACAACATCTCCGCTCCCCGGAAGCGGCCGAGAGAACAATTAATCAATGACTTCAACAATTTTTCAGTCCCTCAGAAGACCAAAATCTCTTCTTTTCTCGACCAAGACATTGCTTTTCAAATCCAACAACAGCAATCTGAGATCGACCACTTCATTGCCCAACATGTAAGTTTTCCACCCTTTTTTACATCTGTTTTAACCCAACCTTCCTGTAAATTTTCGTTCTTTTTTTTTCTAAAGGTTTGGTGCCATTTTTCAATAACTGATGACAAATTTAAACACCCAGTTTTTTTTTTTTTTAATCTCGTTCATGTCATCAGGCAGAGAGCATTGCCATGAAATTTAAGATTTTTGTTTTTATTTATCTTTTCCTGTAATGATTTTTATTTGGTTTTTCAGACGGAAAAAGTGAGATTGGAACTCGAGGAGCAAAGAAAGCAGCAATCGAGAATGTTAGTATCGGAAATACAGGATAGAATCGTCAAGAAACTGAAAGAGAAAGATGAGGAGATTCAGAGGATGGGAAAGCTCAATTGGGTTCTCCAAGAACGAGTCAAGAGCCTATTCGTCGAGAATCAGATATGGAGGGACTTGGCACAGACAAACGAAGCCACAGCCAATTCCCTACGCACCAATTTAGAGCAAGTCCTGGAGCACGTTAACGACGATCACCACGCTGGCGGCAGCGGTGCCATGGCCACAGGTTTGGCGGATGATGCCCAATCATGCTGCGGGAGCAACGAATACGGGCGGGATATTGAGGCGGTGGACAGCGGAAATGCGGCGGTTGGCGGTGGCGTTCGCGGTGGTTCTGGTGGTGGAGATAGGATGTGTAAGAGTTGTGGGGGGAGAGAGTCAAGGGTGTTGTTGCTGCCATGCAGGCATTTGTGCTTGTGTACAATGTGTGGGTCCACCCTCCTCAATTGCCCTGCATGCAACTCTGTCATCAATGCCAGTGTGCATGTTAATTTCTCTTAGGAATTTTAGTGCTCAGAAAATTGAACAAAAACATTGTCAATACTTTTTGGACAAAAAGAAAAAAATAAATTAGAGTATAATTTTTTTCTTGTTTAATTAATTTCTCCTTCTCTATCTTCTTCTCTTTGGATAGATACAATTTCCATCATTTTTTTTAATTTTATTTCTTTTAGAGCAATGTGCATGATGAGTTCATATCTAATCGGTCTCACTGCATTAAGTTATTTCCTTTGATAGGCTTGATGCCACATTGGGTTGTTATCCAAAAGCACGAGAATTTTGCAATGCACAAATTGCATTGTACGGCTGGATTCCTATAACTGAATTTTGATAATTTAGATTTATACGTTCAAACATCAATACATCTCATATCTCGATATTCCACACAAATATCCTTCCAAAGCAAAGGAAAATGAAATTATCAAACTCTTGCCTAGCCCATATTTTAACTTTTTAACTTGATGTGTGCCCTTGCTTATCAAATTTGGTGTGGCAAGGAATCTACAGGATGGGAAAGCTTCTTGGGTGGTGGGTTGAATATATGTTGTAAATAACACGATGCATATGAAATGAGGGCACCTGTGATGTTGCTGTTCACTGTTTCAGGTTCATGCATTATTATGCAAATGCAGCAGGCAGCAGCAATGCCAAAGCCTTTTAAAAGTTGGGAAGACAGACCTAAAAATGTCATAAAAAGCAAAGGTTAAAAATGGAGGATGCCAACAATCGTGATGCGTCAAAATTTGCATCATTGTGTTCATCTACTCCAACGTGGGGACCTCCTTTACTATTCAATTGCTCTTTCGTAGCTTTCCCAACTTTTCATCTGTTTCTCCTTTTCTGTTGTAGTTATCTTTTCCAAATTTTGGTTTTTTTGGGAATTTCCTTTACCACTCTTTCTTGGGGTGTGAATTGATTACTTTTGTAAACTTTTCTCATTGTTTTCTTGGGGAGTTCCAGTCATTTTGTGCTTCAGAAACTTTGGTTTTTGTTCCACGTTGTTAATCACGTTTACATAGAGTAGTGAGCAATACCATTAATTGAAAGTCGTGAACAAAAATAATTTCTACATACTATAGAAAAATAGTGCTCTAATCTAGGCAGGTTTAAGTCTCTAAACTAATATAATTCGATCTGTTTGGTTGATTACTTTGGTTAAAAATAGAACTCAAGTCGATTAGGTGTTAGAAGATTTTTTTAAGTCCTCGAAATTTGAGTTTAACTCAAATCGTGATTCGTAAATGTTGGCAATCTAAACTCGAACCAAACTGAACTCGATTCAAACTAAAATCAACGGCTTAATTAAGATTAATCCATACACAACCCAACTTTGCTTAATCTCAGCTATATAATAATTTGCAAGTCTCATTTGTATATGATTAGGGTTTCCACTATTGTCCAATAATGCTATCAAGTTGGGCACTATCTCAGAAGAATGGCAATCATGACGATTGACGAACACTTTGCTTGTTGAAGAAAATATAGCTTTTAAAGGATGCCAAAATCTAGACCTCGTTTATGATCATGGGAACACCACAAACCAAATTATTTTGCTTTTTTTTGAAAAAAAATAATTTAAGTAATTAGACAATCATTAAACATGCGCAAATATAAAATGGAAAAGCATGATCGATCTTTCTTGTACTTCTCAATTGAGAGATGAATCGAAATGATAATGTTTTCACATCCTCTCCCCACCATGTCCAGATGTCCTTATACCCTTTCCTTTTTAACTATTTTATGCTATATTTTGATTCTTTATCTGTGAGTTCTTTCCTTTTCGATGTCTCAAGTTTATTTCTTACAAAGCACAAAGGACACTGTAATTGAAAGGTGACCCGTATCCACCATATATATTACTCATTTGTCTAATCAGTAGTCACCAACCTCTCTCTCTCTCTCTCTCTCTCTCTCTCTCTCTCTCAATTGATTGTGTTTGCATGTAGTCATGTTAGCTGGAATGTGTTTTACATTCAAGTACTAAAATCTGGGGGAGCAGCTGCAGGAGCTAAAGACTCATAAAGTAATGATTTGGTATCTTGAAATTTGGTGACTAAGTTTTAGTTGTTAGATCCTTAATCAAGAATACAATAATCAAAATAGCCACGAATTTCGGAGAACCAGTCTCAAAGCATAGGATACCAGGATTAGGAACAATAGAATTTTCGTATAATGCATATATTAATCTGAACTCTGATAATTTTTCTTCTATACAAAGTTTAAACAAATTTTAAAAAGAAAAAAGTCAAAATTGTTCACGCATTATCGAAACTACTTTTGTTCTTTTTTTTCTTTCTAGATGATCAGTACATGTGACAATTTACAACCACGCGTAACTCTTGCTCAAGGCTCATATCCATTATCTTTCTAGTTTCTACTTGCAACAGCAAAAATGGAATGATCTTGCACTTTCAATATATAATGCACCAGAAGAACGTCGCCATGCCGTGAATTTCTCTTCTCCAACCACATGTTGAAAGTTGAAACTCTGTTTTCCTTACTATAAATAAATAAAAGAAAATACAAACTATTAATATATAAGAATAAGGTTTTGGTACAAAATAAATAAATCAATAAGTAGTTTTGAATCGACCCTAAACCTTAACTCAAGCGGCATGAAACGCGAGATGAAGAGGATAGCGATTCTAGGGTTTCATATGGTTTTCCTTTCTAACAAAAGAGAAATACAATTCGTTATTAGAAAGAACATTAGACCCGAAGTTAGCTTCTTGAAACACATATGTTGAAGTTCTATATTAATTCCATGCAAAGTAACAAATCTCGATTTCGTTCACAAAATTAATTATTTGACTCAAGAATTTCTTTGAATGCTTTGTTATAACTCCTTTTGTTTTTCTCTTTTTAATAAATGCGCATGTCACAACCTGCAACACGACTAATCGATCCATGCACCAAGAACCAACTCAGTTTATGTCTTCTCGCAACAACAAAAACTCAATGACTATTGAATTTAATTCACAAGAATACCGACTATAACGTCAGCCCAGAAACTACCCGCTTCTCGAAATGCATGTTGAAACTTTGTCTAATTCAATTCATAATATATGAAAAATCTATCATCCTGAGAAGTCTTTAAAGATTAAGAAATTAAAATAAACGAGTTCATACTCGAGCCATCAATCAAAGAATCTTGCAGAACAATAAATTTGCGTGGTACATTTGGTTTTGTTGTTTTATTTAATGTTTATGTTTGTAATAATTTCAAGAAACTTAGTATGAGTGGCCTGATTTTACTATAGATAATGTTAGAGAGATCAAAATTTTAAACCAAATTTGCAACCAAATGATGTATCACCAATATAAAACAAGCACGTTAATCAATCTTAATTAATAATCCAATGACCAACAACCAAATTTGGTTTAAAAAATTTGATCTCCCTAGTATTATCTTTTGCTATAGGCAAGTTGTGGTCGTCATGAAGTCAATATGGTTCCTTATAAGAGTTCTGAAGGTGAACGAATAGAGTTTAATTGTTGGATCTAAAGTCAAATGATGCTTGGGATCGCAATGTCCTTCTCTGCATAGTTCAAATAAGAGCTTGATTCGAAAGCTTTTCGTCTATCATATGATCTTCCAACGGTTGATTATAAGTTTTTAATCCTCTGTCTCCTTCAATTTCTTGCTACATCTAAAGTTATTATTGTGGAGTTTCATATTTTTTTGTTTGCAACTACTTCCTATTGAGGATTGAGGTCATATTTTTAATTTTGTTTATTAAGTCTAGTATTCACCCTTCTCTTATATAAAATATGATTTTTCTCTGTCCTTCTTTTTTTTTTTTTTTTACCAAAAAACCTCCAACAGTAGATTTTAGGTTTGTTAATATCAACGGTAACCTGAAATTTCAGGCAAAATAGTTCGTGATTTTTACAGTGTGTTTAATATTGTCCACCATCACTCCATGCACACGAAGAAAACAAGAATAAAAGCTGTAGACGAACAGAATTAGCTAGTGGGTGGGTGGGAGTGTTGTTTAGCTAATGACGTGGGCATGTGCCAAAGTGCAAACTCACATGACACGTCAGACTATACCACAGATGTGATCAGACTTAACACGTCAGACTATCCTCCAATCACATTCGTTCATTGTAAATTGTGCGGTCAGTTTTTGTCATGTACTATTTATATTCAATTTTAAATAAAAAATTTATAATAATTTCTAATCGCATAATGTATAATGAATATATGTGATTTAAGAATCTCAAGGATTCTCGCCGGATCCTCTTTGTGAGAATCCGGCGAGGATCTCACCCCATTATCAGCACCTTCAGCAAAATGGTGCAACTGCCATAAAGTATTTGACTATCCCAAACATGAAACAAGAAGGAGATAAAAAATAAAAAACATTGTATTATTGTGTGTCTTGTAGCTAGGGTTGTGCTTTGTGGCACCGGCACGCCAACCCCTGAATGAAACGAGATTAAAAATAATTAGGAGTATTTAAATACTTTGATAGTGAACCGCAGCCAGTACGAGTACGACTCTGTACCATATATATGTAACAATGAAAAGTATGACTTTTTTTTTTAACATATTTTTATGCTTTTTCTGCTCTTTTTTTGAAGGATCGAAATCCTTTAACTTTCATGATTAAGTTATTAATCAAAGATTGTATATGATTGTGGTACACACACTCACTCGTGAAATTTTGTAGGATAATTTGTAAAATGATGAATTTACTAATCTTAGTTGTTGAAATTAAATTAGTTCATATGTCGTTAATATTTCAACCGAAACATCATTCTTACTTGATTTTGAATATTTTAACAATTAGAGAATTTGTAAATTCATCATTCAATAATTTCCCGCACGTATTTAGTGATTCTAAAGTTTTTTTTACTAAAACACAGTTATTAGTGTACAAGATTAACACAAAACTGTCGAGATCGCTATCTAGTAATTTTTTTGTCATCTAAACACAGTTATGACTGTAATAACTCATTTGTCACCGAACCTAATGCCCTTGGGCTAACCTTTTCTTCATTAAGCATTTCTTTTCAAAACTCTAAACACTAAATCCTAGTTAAGAATGCATGTTAAAAAAGTCCTCACTCATAGATATTTGTTCTTTTCAATTAAAATTGAGAAATTTGATTCCGATTATTTTCTTCCAATGTGCATTCAGGTCCCATCAGTGATCTTATGTCTGTATAGCAGTGAATGAGAGTTGTCTATTATTGTACTCACGTATGGTACACAACAATAATACATGCAGCATGCAGCCAAATAATACCTGACGTTCATAATTTAATTACTTCCTTACTATCGCAACTATTTTGGTCCCATAGCTCGTGCACAGTATTTACTACCTAATCTCCTCCACCTTTGGCTACAGCTTGTAAGCCTTATACCTCAACCTAATCTCCTTGACTCGACTGACTGTAATTCTGTCCTTTAACTCGAATTATTACATTTCTCTTCTATTTGCTTTTGCAATATTGTTTTTCTTCATATTTTTTGTATATATGTACTGTTTTTGTTTGTTGTTTCAATAGTTTTCTTGGAAAATAACTTTGCACATAAATATTAGGAATCTCCTACTCCACTAGTGCAACCACTTATGACAGATCCAGCAAAAAGATCAGAAGAAACCAAAAAACAAAAGATGATGTTATCATGTTAGGTACACAAGATAAAGCATGAGCCTTGAGATTGTAAATTACATGTAATCAGATATTGCCTCCACCGGCTGCTTTTACTCTCATGGGTCATATGGTTTTGTGATCTTATTCACTTCCAAAAAAAAAAAAAAAGAGTGCAGGAGAACCCTAAAAATACGCCGAAGGGACTCGCAGAAAGCTTACGTTAATGGGCCTGTCAGTGTCCAGAATCTCCAGATTATAGCTAGTGTGTGTGTGTTGATATTGATGGGTTCACATTTATTTTAACTTTTATGTATGATAGGTGGTCATGCTTGGTGAATAACGTGAAGGAGGAATAGTTGGGCACCACTGATAGAATTCGGGTGAGGATCAGATCAAGCAGAGGGGTCCTGCAGAGCTGGAGGGTACAATGCCGACAAAATTAGGTTTGGCAGCACTACTGTGTCGTAGTCTAATTGCTAATCCAAAAAAAAAAAAAAAAAAAAAGCGTAGTCAATTTTTTTGAGCAAACGCTTGCTACCGACTGATTCCTGGTCTTTTTATTTTTTATTTTTTAAAACTTTCTCAATCAGTGGCTCTATATAGAGCTTAAAAAATGGTGAATATAGTTTATTTTAAGGAGTATGATTTTCTCCTTCTTTTTTTTTTCTTCTTTTTATTTGAACGGTCATAATTAATCCACGTTAATATTTTATATTAATTTTTATAGAAAAAAAAAAAAAAAAAGTGTGCGAGGAGGGAAGAGAACCCTACTTCCATTATAGAGCTCCAAGGAATTTTTAGGGATCTATAAAAGTATATCTCCCAATGATGGGCTATTTACTTTTAGGCTTTATATGAGGCTATATATATACTTATTTATGTAGTAATTTGATTATGTAATAAATTTCTTTTTTGTTAATTTTTCTTAAGTTGATTTTTAGACGTGTTACCTCAAAAAAAATTGAAAATTTCAACCTAAAAAAATTCTAATTCTAATAAAGTTAGATTTCATCACTTATGAACCGTTATATTAGTTAATCTTATTTGTTGGTTTGTTTCTCTGGAATCAGACAAGATAACATTTCATCTCATAACTAAATTGTAATGCCCTTGCAATTTATGTATGTTGTTCGTTTATGTTTTCGGTTTAGGTCTCTAAACTTCCAATGTTATTTTATATATAGTGTGCTTTTATTTGAAAATTAATAAAAGTAAGCCTTTTTAGTAAAACATCTTATATCATCTATGTCTTCAGCATTAAAATACAAATAAAATGGAGGAGGACCTTTGGAACACTATGTAAAGAAAATGAATAAAAGGAGAGTATATGGGTATTCGCAAGTGGGGGGAGAGTGGCAGAATTGGCTCACATTGGTAGCTACTTTTGGGAGTGGGCATAAAAACCGTGGAACTGCAAAACCGAATCGCCCCGCAACAAAAAAAGGGTAAGAAACCGCATTGACAAAAAAAAGTCAACTTAGGTTCAAGAACCAGACCGAACCGTTCAGATTGGTTCAGGTTCTAGTTTTCATGTTGGCAGAACCACGCAAAACCAAACCGAAACATGAATATAAATAATTAATTAAATTTAATAGTTGTAAACATGTGTCACTAAATGAGTGTGATCCCCAAATCTAGTAGCTCACAAGCTCTCTCCAAGAGATCGAGGTTCACACCAAGATCAATCAGCAAGTGCAGTGAGCCTTCTTGACATCCGGCAATTTAATAGTTCTGATGCTTCGTTCAATTCTTGAAGTTTTCACTACTGTCTTGCTTTTCCACCAAAAATCTTACCACATACCCTAGTTTTTCATCAACCCTTTCAAAGCAATTGGCAAGCTTGCAACGTTCTTATTTTGGTGTCTGAGTCATCACATTTAGGATACAACCACATAAACGCTCATCTAGTGTTATACCAATTCTAGAATGCAAGCATGCAAAAAAACAAGAACAAATACAAGTAAACTTTGAATACTATTTTGATTTGGTATTCAAATGATTTAGTCTTCAAAATCGTAAACTGGCATGAACCGAATTGTACAGTTTTAGTAGTAAATTTAAACGGAACTGCACCGAACCAAACAGTTGATATTTTCCGGTTCCTGTTCTGGTTTGAAGGTGGAACTACACCGTACCCACCCCTAGCTACTTTCTTGTGGGATCCATTGCTTAATTCTTTGCTACTTAAGAAAGGAAGTTGCTAGCCCAAGTGCTGAATTTAGCCTCATTTTCCAACTCATTGGGATGGAAATTTCTCACTAAGCCTTCAAATGTAGTAGCTCATGAAAGATAAAGTCCCTAGTGGGGATGCTCTTAAAATATTCTTTCGGCCCAGAGCCTTAGGTTTTTTTTTTTTTGTAGTAACTCGAGTATGTTATATATTAGGATTTTTACCATCCCATGTTTTTGTGAGTGCAGTATAATTCAGTTTTTTAGTTAGGGTTTTGTTTTGTAATTCATGTGAGATTAGGTTTCTTGTAAGTCAAGTCAATACTAAAACTCTAGCCCCCTTTTCTTCAGTTTTTCTTGCCGTCCCCTACTCTTGCCCTCATGGCTTTTTATGCCTGCTTCTATCTCCTCCTCCACCGGTTCTTCTCTCTTTGGCCCTAACATAACGCATTTTAATTTTAACCTTCTCTTGTGGCTTAGTCAGATGAAATTCTTCTTTATTGAGCGCGATTAGTTCAAAATTATATTATTGGTTCTTCTAAATCCCCTGGACCACTCATTTTACTTAATCAAAGAGCAAAATATAAGGGCTAAAAACTCCAGAATACAATTTAAGCATAAAATCTTCGCACCGCATCAAGAATTCAACTATATATCGATAATTATTAAATATCTGACCGATACGTGATGGATACGTTGGTTGGAATTGTCGATCCATCTTTCGCTCCAACAACACAAGTGGCACTGAGAAGCTCTTAACAAACCCCGAGCTAATATTACAATAATGTGCTATATTTGGAAGATTTTGGGAAGTGGGGCTGGTTTGTTTTTGGGTGTCCCATCTCATCCTTCGTAAAAAGATATTGTCCTTTGAAACTCTCAATCCCCACTTAGAAGTTGTGCATCTTCTTGTGGGCTCAAACTCTTGCTATATGTTATAACGTTAGATGTGGATGTCTTTGCTTTTTCACACATGCGTGTACTGATGTTAGTCATTTCACAATATTCAGTCCCGCATTTTGCAAGCTTTGCAATAGTGTGTGTGTATATATATATATATATATATATATATATATATATATATATATATATATATATATAGCATCTTTAAAAAAATCTTTAAATTTTTGTTAAACCAACAAGTGAATAGTGTAAAAAACTATGTTAGCTACTCAGTTTAATTTTTCATTTCCAACAACACTTTCCTTTTTAACAAACTTCGAATATCTTATTATTAACTTCAAACTCAACCCACTCATTTTTTAAACAGCTTTCTCCCTCTCTTTTCTCCTTACTCAAGGGTCCACCCTTGAGTTTTATTTTTTAGAAAAAAATTAGTATCCAGTCCTTAATTTAATTTTCAAATTTTGATCAAAGTCCTTATGATTAATGTAATAATGAATTTACATGTCAGTTACATAATTTTTAAAAATAAAAATTAGTAATTGATTTAGGGTTTTAATAGTCACACTTTTTTTAACTCCTAATTAAATTTTCAATTCAAAACATTTCCAAAAAAAATATATTAGAATAAGTTTGTACCCATTAGTTTTTTACAAGAGATTCTCAATTTTTTAATCTTAAATGTTTTCTGTTAGAGAACTTTGATAGCCAGGGACTGCATCCAAAGTATCTCTTTATTTTTTTTAATATTTAACTTATGAACCGTTGCTTTATAAATTTAAAGAGTGACTGTTCTTGCTATAATAGAGTCTTTTACAACATCTCTTAGAGATAAATTTTGTTTTTGGCTCTTCAAAATAGAGTTTAATTTGTTCAACAACATCTCTTGGAGATGCTCTTAATCAACATAATATTACTACCCAACTTGACTTTGAACTCCATTACTAATGGTAAGCATGCTTGCTTACTCATTTTCTTTGCTTGGTGTGTTAGTTCGATCTTGTTTTTAGGTATTATCTGTTGTATTCTTCTTCTCTATAAAATATTATGCTCATGTCACTGAAGGTTATCCAAAATGAACTATTAACATCACATATATGAATAGTAACATACACACACATATATATAATTATATATATGATTAACTAATGAATTATTAGTCAAATAGCACTCTCCTCATAAAATAAGTGAGTTAATTACAAGAAAATCCAGAGTTTTTAAGGATGAATTAATGGGAGACGGAGGTGATAGAATAAATCATACTTAATTAGAAGAACCTATAGAGGTGAATATTATATAAATCTATGCAGAAAGGGTTGAATCATTGAATTGAAAATTTGGAGAACCCACTAATTATGGTGTTCTTTTGTTTACTTTCAAACAGGGTTTTGGGATACTATGAGAACTTCACAAATATAATAAGCTCAACATATCCTTGGGCAACATGGCCATAGACATAGACATGCCAACTGTGTATCTGACACAGTACACACCACTCTATGAGTTCCTGCAATTACGGTCTCTTTCTTGGCAATAACCAGAAATACTTCTCAAGAGTTTGAGCTCCATCGAGAAAGACATAAATCCCAAAACCCTAATTTATTTTCCTAATTATTTCAGGAATGGACTGGAACTGCCCCCAGAAATATTGTCCTTGTTTATAAATATTTAGATTTACCATAATTAAATGGGAATGGAGATTTAAAGTTAAGTCCAGGATTTGACTTATTATTCAGCCGTAACATTTTATGGCCATCATAGATGTTTTTGAAATTAAAATGTAAATGCGTTGCAAATTTACAATGTTTTTTTTTTTTTTTTTGAGGGAATACAAGTTTACAATGTTTGATCAACTTAACCAACTAATTAATTAGCTGGTGGTATCCATTTAAATTAATGCACTTTTGGTGGTGTTTAAAGGGTTGGCGGTGGACAAAACCAATGCATATAGTATTGTGGATCCAGTGAGGTTTCAATTGGCTCCAAGATGTGAACCCTAACTTTTGTGTCCTGCTCCTGCTAAATGTGGTCCATCATTTTCAGATTTCATCGATGGTTCCTTTCTTCTCCAACACATTTTTATACTTTACAAATGGGCCAACAAATTATTCATGCAGGACAGCTTTTTGAGAGAAATCAAAAGGGAGGTGGGGAGGTTTTGATGCTTACTGACTCTGCCATGCTCAATTAATTTAGGATCGCAGTGGCCTTGGGAGCATAAGGTAGTGGAGTAGACTGTAGTGCAAGTTAAAGCCAACGGTAATATGCTCGTGATCATTTGCTTCACGTCGTCTATCAAAACCGATGAGAGCTGTTGGAAAGTAAAAATAAAGATAACAAGAAACGATCCTATAGCCTTTGTTTGTGGTAAAAGGTTAATTTATTCTTTAGCTAAGCACTTTGTGGGGTATTTAAAATTGGGCCACCAATTATCATATTTTGCTACAAAAGAAAAGTTCCATGTGCTAGGCTATATATAGTCAGTGCAGATACCCAACTCTCATATTCCCTTAAATGATTGTGTATTGGCACTTTGGCAGTACTCTTGCTTTTTGGTTGAACCTTCAAGTCCTATTCGCATAACTCAACTACCCAGCAGATGAAGATTTAATGCACAAAATAAGCAAGGGATTTAACTTTTACGTAAAGAAATCTTAATCACTTATCTTAAACTGTTTTGAGAATAATTACATTGCAATGTGAAAGAATTTATGGGTTTTAAATAAGATGTTGGAACCAAAAATTGGATATTTTGGTAAGAAAGTTGAGGTAACTGAAAAAATGTAATAAGAAACAAAAAATACAAACATATCAAAAGTATATACCCCTACATAACTACACTAAAGGCAATGACAATTATTTCAACCAGTCCGAAACTACCAAGAGGGAAAAAAGAGCTAGAAGCCCAAAAAAAAATACCGTACAACAATAATCACTTTCAAACTAAAGATTTTGCCATCTTTGCGTATGAGCCAACTCCACAACATGAAGCTCCGCATGGACAAAAATTTGACACTAAGACTGAAAAAAACACCACAAAACAACCCGAAGAATCTTGAAAATTCTTTAAAAATCCACCACAAGCTGCATTACCCAAACTACGTATGCCTATAGCAAAGCACATCCGTTTATCAGGGAAAAAAGCAAGAGGAATTACTATCCAAATTAAGTAGCAAGCCAAAACCAAGCGCACATTGCACAAACTCACATTAAAAAATAAATTATCAATGGTTTCATGATTGTTGAAACATAAATAGACAAATTGGAACCAAAAGAAGACCTCAACGTTGTAGTTGATCTCAATTGAAAGCTTATGAAAATATCCTGCAAACTAAAATGGAGTAGCAGAACCAACGACGAACAGTTTCATTAACCATTAGATCCTTATTACATGGATACTTAGGTCAGGTTTGGGAGTGAGGTGATTAAAAAAAAAGCTAGGGTGAAAAAAAGCTGGTAGGAGTTTTGGTGTTTGGTAAACTTTGAAAAGCAGCTTTATTTCAAAGTTTGGGGTGAAAATAAGCCCAAAATCTGAAGCTGCAAATAGGAGCTTCCAAAAACAGCTTATTCAAAAACACGAGTGAACAATGGGGCGTTTAATGAAATTTTCAATAACCCGAAGGTGCCCTCCTTTCCTCTCGCCTTCAGCTCTCACCTTCAGACCCTCTCGCCTTTAGCTCTCGCATACCCGAACCAGGAAAACCAGCGACTCTCTCGTTCTTTCGTTCCAAAAACCAGCGATCTCTCTCGTTCTCTCGTTCTCCAGGTTTCTCCAGGTTCGTTTGGTAAGCTTCTCTTGTAAAAATTTGTTATTTATTTGTTGGATTTCTAAATTTGGGGATGGGAGATTGAGGAAAGAGGGGTGGGAAGAGCAAAGGGATGAGGGTATGGGTGTCGGGAAAAAAATTGGGGATGGAGGGTGGGGAAAAAATTAATTGGGGAAGGTGATATGGTTTGTGGAAAAAATTAATTGGGACAAACTTAATTGGGGAAAAAACTAGGGTTTGTGGAGGAAACAAGAAAAATTGAGAGAGAAGTTTGATTACTTCTCTATTCATTTTTTTTAGAAGGTCTGCTTCTGATTTGGGTTTAGGTACAGAATAATTTCTTATAAAGCTTTGCTCTACTTCTGATCTGTGAACTGTGCTTCTGATTTGTCATGCGCAGTTCCCTTCATCTCTTGCGATTCATCACTTTAGAAGGAAATGGGTATCTGAGGACCTAGCAGTTATCTCCGAATCAAATGAAGTGGCTGGAGATTTGATCACTAAGGCTGTACTCGAACAGGTGGGTTCATTTTCGTCTTGGTACAAAATTCGGTTTTCATTTTTTGATTAATCTGTTTTATGATTGCATTTATGGTATTTGATTAATCTGTTTTATGATTGCATTTCTGCTATCTTGTGTCCATTGCTGCACATGTTCTGCCACTGGGGGCATATTCCATTTCTGGTTTGGAAGAGGAAATTCCGGACTTGGTTTACTCGAGCTCAATCGAAGTTAGGGATGGGGAAAACATTTAGGTGGATCCAATTGGAACATGAGAGAAGATCAAGGTAGTCATCGGAGTTCAACTTTTGGATGACTTCTTGATTTTATGAAAAGTTTGGACTCGCGTTGAAGATATGTTAGCTGGTTGATAACAAAGTTTTTGGGTTATAGATGGGGTTGGCGTATGCATGGTAGAACTTAGAATCTCGCATTTAGACAATAACATTCACAACAGTGCACATAATCAGTTATGCGAGCTTCCCAGTACCAGACTTCTCACAATTTAAAACATCTCTAAACTTACTTGTTTATCACTTCATGTTTTGGCAATGTCTAAGAAAACCTGTTGTGTTATTTTTCAGGTAAATTGACGGATAAGAGTGATGTTTATGCTTTTGGAGTTGTTCTTCTGGAGCTTCTACTAGGAATAAGGCCTGTTGAAAAACAGGCACCAACTCAGTGCCAATCTATAGTCAAATGGGTATGCCTTTCTCTGAACTGCTCTCCATTAAATTAATTTACATTATTCCCACTGAAAACTCAAATGTTTTGAAATCAATACAGGCCATGCCTCAGCTCACTGACAGATCAAAGCTTCCAAACATTGTGGATCCTGTGATCAAAGATTCCATGGATTTGAAATACTTATACTAGGTTCGTGAAATACAAAATCTAGTACACTGGGTTTTATTAGCTCTATGATTAGACTCCTGCTTGACTCTGTGCATTGATTCGTTTGATAGACTGTTAGTACTAAATACTGAATGGACCCAATTCTTATAATTGATCTGTTGCAATGCGTTAAATAAAGGTTGCTACTGTTGCTGTGTTATGTGTGCAACCGGAACCAAGTTACCGCCCTCTGATAACAGATGTTTTACATTCTCTTGTCCCTCTTGTTCTGGTGGAGCTTGGAGGGACACTAAGAGTTACCTAACCTGGACCTCCAGGAAGCGCCCCAATTTCTCCTGGTCATTGATGCACAAGAAATGCTTCATGATGCTTCTGCATCATTTTGATTCCCACTGCTCTAATCACTGCCCCAAATCGCACATTGATTTGCATTTGCTCACGAATATTTTGCTGGGATGTTAATGCTTTAGGTTATTGCAATGGAAGAAAGTTGCCCCGGTGGAGTGAAAAATTCTTGGGATAATTGTTCACATCTATAAATTGAATGAATTTGGTTTAAGATACTTGTGCATATGAGGCGTATTCGTCCAAGGCACTAGCTAATTTCATTTTTGACCCTTTTGTTTTCAGTGTAAGAAATCAGCTAATTTTCTGATGGAGTTAAATTGTTAAGGAAAGCATCAATTGTTACCATCTTATGAGCATTGACGTGAAAAAGTTTTTGGTACATGAATTAGATTCTAGCCACCAGACTAATGAATCCAGCACTTCAGTCTAAAATATTTCAATTGAAATAGTTTGTTATACTAATTAATATTTAAGATAAAGTTTATAAATATTTTTCTTCTAAAAATAAAGTATATTTAGTAATTCACCTTTATTTGTTAAAAAAATTAAATTATGAGCATATCTAGTATTATACCCTTTTTGGTCATTTCACACAGTTACAGTTGTTTTACATAAAAGTTTGCCAAACACTATCATATAATTTTTTTTTTCCAAAAGCACTTTTACAAAAAAGTTTTCCAAACACTCTGCTGCTTTATTTCACAGCCGTTTATTCTCACAGCACAATAGAAGCAGTTTTTTTTCAAAGCACAACAATACCAAACCAGCCCTTACTACCACAGTATTTATCAAATTGTTTCATCAGCAGGCCCGTCCGATTCACCCCAAAATCTGTTGTACCAATTTAGGCTGAGCCTGGGACAGACATAGGCCCCAAAAGAAAAGGTCAAATGGCATGACCCATTTTATAATCAGAAGTTTAAACGAAAAACCCACGGTATTGTTCACTTTAATAAAAAATCACATTTTTGCACTAAAAAGTCAAACCTGATACTATTCACTTTACCCTTTATTTTGTCTTTATCGTTAAAACTCAAAGTTTTCAAGCTATTTTCATTAGTTTTCCTTTTTATAATAGGGTTTGCATGCCCCCACAAAATTTCCTTTCACAACTTTTGTGGCATTAGTGCTATCAGCCTTCAGCCATATTCAATCTCATGGTCGGCTCGTTTGACATGGCTTGTTGTAAGAAAATAGTCCCCAGCTTAATGTGTGATGCAGGATTAATCAAGGGATTGTTTCTTAATTTGTAATAAATTAGGTTTTTTATTTTATTGTCATGGACACGGAAATTAAGTATTTTCCTTATATATATATATATATATATATATATATATATATATATATATATATATATATATATATATTGTCAAATTCTTATTTCTTGTTTAGGCTCTAGGTTATTTTCTCTATTTAAACACAATGTAATATAGAGTTTAGGAGACTTTTAGAATATTATTATTGAATATTGCTCTTTGAGCGGCAAAGGTTCCTTGCGTTTTATCCATTTCTCGTGTTTTTGTTCTATGTACGATTGTTGTGATGTGTGTGCTTCCGGATCCACATCAATGTGCCAGCCAGCACTAATCACAAACGTGCTAATCACAGTGTGCATGGGGTGATCGTTGCAAGAGGATTGCAATTATTACGCTAACATGTTGTAGCTTAGGTAAACATTCTCTTATCAAACAGTCTGTAAAGTATTGTATCCACGAACAATAATCGATCAAACTAATTTTTATCCCTTGTAGTAAGCGCTAGACTTGGAGATTGTGTTTCGCTCAGTAGCGATTGGACTCTCAATGGGAGCTACAGATAAGATAACCCAACCACAATAAAGCCGTTAATTACGCTCTCTGCTTCTATCAACTCTTTGAAGGAATAGTACTTGGCGGATGCATACTGCAGGTATAATTGGCTAAACAATGTCACCAAACAGTACAAAAATGTGTTCTCACTAATTAGTTTTAAATTGATAATTTAACATTGTAACAGTTCTAACCGTAACGATTTCACCATGAGTTGGGCAGAACATATATCAAGGTGAAGATGAAAGCTACATTGGTGTTCTTCTCATGCACAACTCCTCACTACCAAAAAGAAGGCTTTTGGTACATTTAGTCATGAAAAAGTTTGTTACTAAAAACCCTGTGATTAATTGATTTAATCACCAAAAAAACACATTCGCTGCCTGAAAATGAATTAGTCACAACATTCCTTGTTACTAAAAAACCAAAATCAAAACAAAATCCTAACTTTTAGTCACAACATCCTTTTAGTTAAAACCACTCTTCATGACTAAAAAGGCTAGTAACAACACTCTTATAATGACTGATAAGTATTTAGTCTCACAACCAATCTTCATGACTTAAAAAGATATATAACAACCACCCGCTATGACTGAAAATCTTGATAACTGCTATGCTATAACAAAAACTCTATTAGTCACAACAGCATTTATGACTAAAAAGAAAATAATAACAACTATTGACTATGACTAAACGTCTACGGCATGTAACTTCTTCATATCAAGACTAATATCTTCCATTCTATCACTCACAGATGGTTTTCATGACTAATATTTCTAGAAGTATCATCATTAAAAGACGAAGAAATACCATCAAGCTAATCAAATCAATTGAAAGTTGTTTTTACAAGAATCTATCTAGAAATCCATCAACCTATAGGAACTTCCAATATTCAGTTTTCAAATGCCAACAATGGAGAAAAGCTTCAACAACAATCTCTAAAGCTGGATGCATTAACTATGAGGCTATATTGCTGTTGCTGTATACACCAGGCAGAGAGAGAGCTCAGGAGCCGTTGTTGCTACTATATTGCTGCTGCTACTGTGGACCAGACATATAGAAAGCTCAGGAGCCACTGATGCTATGTTGCTGCTGGTGCCATCCATCTACACTGCTCATGTCACCAACTGAAACTAATTCTGATCGTGGCTTGTAGTGCCTCTTGGCATCGCTCTAGGGATAGGCTTCCCTAAAGTATACGGTGAAAGACTTGGCCGACAGTTCTGATCGTGGTGGAACTATTGAACGCTTCATCAGCTGGCCTGCTCAATTATATGGCATTGATGGCTTTGCCAGCATCTATTTTTTTGGGCCCAAATTGCTTGGCATCATAAAGCTTTAGATATGGGCTTATGTAGCAGGCACAGGAGGCATGTCCTTGTTGGCTAAATTAATGGGCCTAGAGAAAGTCCAAGGAGCAAATCATTCCATAATTTATTTTTTATTTTTTGATTACACGCAATATTATTATAAGTTGCATTAAGAGCAAGTAGAGTGGTTGAACTCGAAATATAGTAAACTAAAGACAAAAACTCTTGTGAAAGTTCACTAATTAGTCATTTTCCATTTTAAATGGATGAATAGTTAGCATATCAATAATTATTAGCCACTTCACGCTCTCTGTCAGCCACTATTGACTTTTCGCACTCACGCTATACTGTCCTTTGTCACCTTTTGCACATGTATCTTAGTTTTGGCCATTAATTTTCGTTTGCTTTGTTTAATCTAACGATTGGGACAAAAAGAGTGGCGTGCGAGACTTGAAAACGGTGTGCAAAAAATATTTTTCTTTATTAGAGCGGCTCCAGCGGGAGCAACTGCTCGAGGGACAAGCTGCGGAACAGGGCCTGATTGCCCGAGGGAGAAAGTCCAGCGTTGGCTCGTGAGCGAGCCCGAGTAGACCCGAGCTCCAGGCCCGTGGATTCGTGCCGGCCCGAGTGCCCGAAGGCTGTCTGACGTGGGCTGACGTCAGCCACGTCATTAAGGCACCCACCGGCCTTGACGCCATCACTTCCGATCTTCTCACCGACGTTGGCGTCCCTCCATCTCCTCTTTCTTTGTCTCTGTTTGCTTCTCCATCCTCCTCTATTTTGTCTCAAATAATCACCGCTGACGACGACGACGAAGTGGCGGTGGCGGCGGTCAATGTGGTGTTGAAGCACTTCTGGCACATGTTGTTGTTGGAAGGATTGTCGGTGACGCCGCAGTGCGTTAGCATTTCGGGGACCTTGAACTCCGTCTCCTCCTTCGTTCTCTGTGCCATTTTTTTCATTCAAATTTTGAACAATCGAGAGATGGATCTCTGTCGTCTTCTCTCTTTTTTTCTTCTGTTTTTTCAGAGATATAGATGGATGGAAAGGAAGAAATTTGGAGGTTGTGGTTTTCTAGAGAGAGAGGGGAAGAAAAAAGTTGTGGTTTTTAGAGAGAGAGAGGTTTGGGTGGGCGATTGAGGAGACAGAAATAGTAATATTTTATTGTCAATTGCTAGGGCTATTCAGTGTAAAGGTGGAGATGCAAAATGAGGTTACTGTTCATTAAAGACAGTTACTGTTCATTAAGTGGATATCATAGTAGATAGCATAGTGGATAGCCCTAGGGGGCCTCCACCATGGTGGAACTGCTCTTATCGAATAACCTCTCTCTTTCGTACTCAGCTTAACTAAGTGGTAGTTATTGGTATATTTTGAAAGATATTATACCGAATTCCCGTTCCTTGTATATAAATTGATTAAGAACTGATAATTACAATAATGTACTTCTTCGTACCACCTGTAATGATTAGGTACGGATAATTTTTAAATTACTTCTTCACTCGTACCATTTTGTTGACAAAACTTGTTTTGCATCAATATAATACTATAATTCAATGGGACAAAATTTGGCTGATGCATTCTTTGTGGAATCTGGATTTTCGCTGGATTATCTTTGTGAATCATATCTATTAATCATATATCGTGCGGTTAGAAATTATTTTAAATATTTTTATTTAAAATTAAATACAAACAGTATCTGATAAAAATTGACCGCACGATGTATGATGAATGAACACAATTTATGAATGGGGCCCATTTTACTTCTCACACACCCCTTGATAATTTATGTCTGTTGATCTTTTTCAATTCATCCGATCCGATGGCCGAAAATTAAAAAAATATGTGAGAAATAAAATAAGGTGTGTGGATA
This sequence comes from Heteromeles arbutifolia, assembly GCA_024362995.1. Classification (NCBI taxonomy): domain Eukaryota; kingdom Viridiplantae; phylum Streptophyta; class Magnoliopsida; order Rosales; family Rosaceae; genus Heteromeles; species Heteromeles arbutifolia. Next base: position 7,652,680 of record JANCRC010000002.1, on the reverse strand, counting down.
TCACATCGCTTTACGAATTTCTAGAATCCTCACCAAAAGGATCCTGTTGGTTCTCTGTGATCTCGGTTGCAAGGGAGACCAAATCTTCTGCACCCAAAATAGGTGTGGCCTCTCTGTGGTCCCAATGAGTGCCTAACACTTATTAAATTTATGACAACAAAATTAAGAAAAGTTAAGATATTTAATAGGTAACAGATACTTATTGAGACCACAGAGAGGCCACACCTACTTTAGGTGAAAGACAAGCATTGGCTCCATAAATTAATTAGTATAATTACTAAATTAGACTATCGAAGCACAAAAAAATGGATTAATTACAGTGCTACCTGAGCATATTGACTTTTCAAGTGACATATTAGTTATTTAAACTGATGAAGAAAGCGATAGAAGTTTGCTGAAGTACTGGGCATTATTAACGAATTAGAATTCTCTCCTTTCCTCTTTTTATTTCCTTTCATTCTCTTATCTCACATTCTTTATTTTATTTTTCTTTTTCTATAAACAAATAATATAAGATATTGACGTGATTTAATCGTAATCATTTAAATAGGAGAAGAAGGAATGAGAGAAAAAAAAGAAGAGAGAGAATCATACTTCATTACTAATGCCGCTCACTTGATGGATAAATCATTGACTAATTCTCATTGGAAAATATTTAAATTAACTAATTATTCCAAATGGTACGAAGAAGTACAAAATAGGGCATGATGCATGCCTCCGTTTACTTAACCACCCCTCATACTTATATGCTGGTTACGTACACCATCAATAAATATTTTGATAGGAATCCATATACGCAATGCTAAGAAGATTTTTTTAATGTCACTTAGTACTATAGTTTAGTGATATTCTTTTTCATTAATAAGTGACATGTCTTAGGTTTGATTTTCGCCCAAACTCTCCCACCCTTTAGTATAGATAATATCGTTTGTTTAAAATAAAAAAAAATATTCTCTCAATGGAGACTCTCTACCACTTTATATTTTTAGCACAATGTCGTAAATCTTGGCACGGATAAATCATTGATTAATTCTCATTGGAAAATATTTAAATTAACTAATTATTCCAAATGGTACGAAGAAGTACAAAATTGGGCATGATGCATGCCTTAGTTTACTTAACAACCACCCCTCATACTTAGGCCATCTCCAACGGAAGGGTCCAAAAGGCTAGATGGCCGAAAATAGTCCGAAAATCATCTTCAACGGAGGGCTAGGCCAGAGGGCTCGTGGGCCCCACGAAATTTGAAAAGGCCAAAGGGCTAACCGGCTGGCCCAATCTAGCCAGCCCCGGGCCAGGCTGGATTTTGCATTATTAATACTTTTTCTATCGGATATATCCGACATCATTGTCCTCTTTAGTATCGAATATATCCGACATATTGTCCTCTATTTGTTTTTTTTTTGGGGCCAAATTTTTTTTTAAAATTTTTAAAAAAAATTCCCTTTTTTTTTCTATAAATACCTAAGACATTCATACACCATTTCTCACATAATTTTCACCCTTTTTAAATTTAATTGTTGTAGTTTTTAAATTTAAGTCGCAGTAGTTTTTAAATTTAAATAATAAATTATGTTTGGCCCATGACCTTTTGACCCTCGGTTGGAGACAGCTTCTTGTGACAGAGCTAAAACGAGCCTTATGGCCGTCGGTTGGTGATGGAGGCAAATATGGTCATCAGCCCTCAGTTGGAGATGGCCTTATATGCTGGTGACATACACCATCAATAAATATTTTGATAGGAATTTATATACGCAATGCTAAGAAGATTTTTTTAATGTCACTTAGTACTATGGTTTAGTGGTATTCTTCTTCATTTATAAGTGACAGATCTTAGGTTTGATTTTCGTCCCAACTCTCCCACCCTTTAGTATAGATAATATCGTTTGTTCAAAAAAAAAAAAAAAAGACTCTCAAGGGAGACTCTCTACCACCTTATATTTTTAGCACAATGTTTTAAATGTTGGCACCGAAATTAACGCTATACTGTTAGTAAAGAAAATTGGGGTTCCACCATAAAACCAATTGGCAATATGGGGAGTAGCCTAACCTCTTATAAACCCATATAAGGTCCATCCTCCCATCAATTTGGGACTTATTCTCAATACGCCCCTTCACGTGTGACGAATTTTCGAGCCTAACACATGGACAATACAACGGGGTGATGTGGAGCACATGTGGCCGTTTGGCTTCACACGCCACCTCACGTGTGGCGAATTTTCGAGCCTAACATGTAGACAATACAACGGGGTGACGTGGAGCACATGTGGCTGTTTAGCTTCACACGTGAGACAACCTGCTCTGATACCATGAAGAAAGTTGAGGTTCCACCATAAAACCAATTGGTAATATGGGGAGTAGCCTAACCTCTTATAAGCCCATACAAAGTCTCTCCTCCTATCAATGTGAGCCTCATTCTCAACAGTTAGGTGATTGAGAATCCATAGAAAGTCTCACTTTAAGAGACTCTCCTTAGTGTTTCTCTAAAGATAATGCTAGGAAAACCAAGTTTCTAAATTAAAATTTTATAAACAAAAAAATGTAAACCAAATTTCTAATATTAATCACTCTTCGTTTAGGTATCGATCCTACCACTCCTCTATGCATTCTGCCATTCTTATTTTTTTTCTTCCTCAGCTGACATGTTCGAAAGGATTATTATGGGACATCAACTAAGAGTGACAATTCATCTTCATATATCTTTTAATGAATTCCAAATCCCCACTTCGCGACATCTAAGATATTTAAAATAACTCTAAATCAAAATTTTAGAAGCCACTTAATACTACTGTCAGGTGGTATTCCTCTTCGCTTAGAAGTGAGAGGTCTTAGATTTGAATCTTGGATGACGAATTCAAAATTAAATTAAGTTGCCCATTATTTGGCTTAGTCGAACTCCCCCTTCCCCTAGTGTAAAAATAGCAATGTATTAAAAAAAATCAAAATTTTAAGTCCAAAGTATTCTTTAATTTACATTAATTTTCATGAAGATCAGCTGCTTCTTTTTTCATCAGAAACATTAAATTTATAGCAAGGAACAAATTAAGAGCAACCAAATTTCAAATAACGGACAACGGAGTTTTACCAATTGTACATATTGTAGATATATAATGTTGAAAATAACCCGCTTCCTACTTTTATGCGTGGTTGCATATACAAGTATATCAATGAAGAATAAAACACTTCCGTACTGCAATTCATCAATATAAACGACTTCTATTTTTAAAAGCCTCTTACAAGTCCGCAGCAAAAAAATAATTATTGGACAAATCAACAAGTACATAAAATAGAGTTTGTTAATTTTTTGGCCAATAGGTATAACATAGAACTTATCACCCTAATATTTTATGTGATTGATTGCATAATTAATCTCAGAGACCTCTCTATATAAACAAGCTCCAATACACGCAAACACAATAGTACCAATAATAGCTTGAGCTAAAAATCAGGTTCAATGGATGCCACCAAGTCACATTTGAAGCTCATCCCAATTATTTTCTTCATCCTAATTATCTCCATCCTCACCCCCAAAGCTTATTCACAGTCTGAGGAGGATGAGTGCGGCACTGAAAACACCTCCTCCTGCACTGACAAGTCAGGTGCTGTGCCCCTCAAAATCATAGCCCTTGTCTCAATTCTAGTTACAAGCATGATTGGAGTGAGCTTCCCTCTTGTCACTCGTTCCATACCAGCCTTCCACCCGGATCGAAACCTCTTCGTGATCGTCAAGTGCTTTGCAGGTGGCATCATTCTTGCCACTGGCTTCATGCACGTTTTGCCTGATTCATATGCCATGTTACAATCTAGTTGTTTAAAAGAAAATCCATGGCACAAGTTCCCTTTTTCTGGCTTTGTGGCTATGTTGTCTGCAATTCTGACTTTAATGGTGGACTCTATGGCCACTAGCATATACAGTAGAAGATGTAGAACTGGAGTTATCCCAGATAATGGTGATACTCCAGCCCTGGAGGTAGACCAAGAGATGGCTGTGGTGGGTGCTGGGCATGGCCATTTTCATGCACACAATCATGTTGTTGCCAAGGCAGAAAACGGAGACTCGCAACAGCTGTCCCGTTATCGTGTTGTTGCCATGGTAAGAAATAAAATGTTTTCTTATCAAACGGTCAAATTGTTGACTGTAAGTTTTGATGAAGAGATTTTTTTATTTTTTACTTATGTTTTCAACTCTTGCTTCTGGAGACTAATTAAGTGCCACTAGATCAAATGGTCATGTGAATTTTTATTTAAATTTGTAATTCAGATTAATAGTGTCATAATACAAAATGTATAATGAATTTGTGATTTAGATTAACAGGGTAGCAATATAATATGCAGACCATGCTATATATAATAGTGTTAAATTGTTAATATATGAGTATTGATAAAGGGGTGTGATATCCACACACCCCTTTTTACTTCTCACACGCCCTTTTAATTTTCGACCGTCGGATCAGATGAAATGAAGAAGATCAACGGACAGAAATTAACAAAGGGTGTGTGAGAAGTAAAAAGGGGTGTGTGGATTGCACACCCCTTGATAAACTAGTTCATTATCTTGACAGTACCTCAGATAATTAATTTAGTATACAGCAAGTCAACTTTAATTACTCGATCGATCTTACCAATTTATAAGACTGATGTGTACGTACGTGTGTATTCTTGCAGGTATTAGAACTGGGTATCATTGTCCATTCAGTTGTTATAGGGCTTTCTCTTGGAGCTTCAAACAACACCTGCACAATTAAAGGTCTTGTAGCTGCGCTTTGCTTCCATCAAATGTTTGAAGGCATGGGTCTTGGCGGTTGCATTCTACAGGTAAATAGCCTAATTCAAACTTAATTACATAAACTTAATTGATTAGCTCATAAACTATATATCATTTACTCATCATGGTCAATTGCATGCAGGCTGAGTACAAGTGCATGAAGAAGGCCATAATGGTGTTCTTCTTCTCAACAACGACCCCATTTGGAATTGCAATTGGAATGGCTATGACAAAATCGTACAAAGAAAATAGTCCAAGGTCACTAATCACAGTAGGACTGCTTAATGCATCATCGGCTGGCCTTCTTATCTACATGGCTTTGGTTGATCTTCTTGCTGCCGACTTCATGGGTCCAAAGTTGCAACGCAGTATTAAGCTCCAGATCAAATCTTACATTGCAGTTCTTTTGGGTGCAGGTGGCATGTCTATATTGGCAAAGTGGGCTTAATAAGACTATTCATGCCATGCCATGATCATCTGAAAATTAAGCAAATACTATTGTTCTTATTTTATGTGTTTTGGTGTCAAGTCGGTCGTGTTAATTTCCTCAAAGTTTGTGAAAATTTGATGGTCGTTATATGTTTCCACAAATCGATATAGATGTTTTTATGTTAGTTGTCATTGTTGTATTGTGATTACCCAAGTGGAATAAATAGCTATGCTTCCTTGTCTCAAGTTTAATGAGCAAATGAATTTAAGGGAATTCAGTAATTAAGGGATGCTATTAGTTCACATTCTAACTAAAATGTTGAATCTTTCTGGCTCACTTATATTTGTATGTGTAAATTAGTTTTATTTGAGGGGAAAATTTACTTCGCATTGTTTCTCAGATCGAACCATTTATTTTTCAAGCCTTCAATTGTTGGCGTAGAAAAATTTGGGTGTTCAAACAAAAATCTTCAATGCATGTCGAGAAGGAGGCACGAGACAAACAGCACCATCTTCGATCATTTTTCGTCAATGTGAGTGAAAAATATTGGTTTGCATTAAACAAACTCTCACAAAGAATATTTTTCTCATTAACAACAAAGGAAGATGCTAGCCTATGTTTGCCGTCAATTATAGGGTAGAAATCTGTCCTGAGTATATCGGCCTTTGTAGCTGTTTGGTTGCAGCGAAACGTATCTGAGGTAGTAACTTGTCCTGAGGATTTTTCACTTGGACCCAGCCCGTTTCAACCGGGCCGCTTTAGGTTCGGTTCTATGTTTGAAAATATGATGACGCACCCCGTCCTGCCCCACTCAGTTTCATTTTCAAATAGGTCCAGTCCAGTTCCTCCAAAATTGAACCCGGCTTGGCCCGTGCCCACCCCTACTATCCATAGAGCAGATGGTAGAAAAAAGAGATACTGCCCAATTTTCTTAACTTGGCATTACTACTTGTCAACAAAAAAGAAAAAGAAATGTCACTTAGTATTATTTCTCTTCACTTGTAAGTGAGATGTCTTAGGTTTGATTCTTGTCAAAGGCGAATTTGAACTACGTTATTGCTAATCCATTGTGAGGCTTAGCCCACTCCACGATAATAATTTTTAAAATTTATTAGCTAATTACTCCAAATTGTACAAATTAGTGCCTCAATAAACCACTATAATTTGTTTTCTGTTACAACAAATAATATATTTGGATTTGAACCCCAAAAGAACTAGGCATTACTCAAGCCTCCAGTCAAATTATTGACTAATAATAATATTATACTATCAATCCGTGAAAATTCACGTGTTATAAAGAGTAAACGACAAAGTTGATGTGTCATATTTATAGGGTATGTTAATAACAAACAAATACACATAACTGAGGGGAATAATAACACCACATAGCCAAGTTTCAGACACACTAGCAAATTGCTCTTTAAATATATAGTCACGTGCACTTGAGCTTGAAGCGCAAGCCAAACACAAGCACCCTCAAGCTTTACGGACTCACTAACAAAATAGGGCATGTTGCTTGACTTCTTGCTTTACTTAATACAATTCTAAATATTTATACACCATCAAAATTTAAAACACTTGGTTATTGGAAATGAAATCCGAGCAAAATAAAAACCAAAGGGTGTATAGATGTACGTCATTTGTTTGCTTCTGGTTGAGACATCGTTCCTACCAATCCTCCTGCCGTTTGTTCTAACAATACAAACGATACGAAAGCAACTTGTTACCTGCATCTTTGTTTGCATAAAGATAATATTAATGAAGAATAAAATTAACCTCCGGTACTTCAATTCTCCAATAGCTTGACTTTTGTATTGTTAATGGCTGCCACCAAGTCACATTTATAGCTCATCTCAATTATTTCCTTCATCCTAATTATCTCCATACTCACTACCAAAGCTTATTCACCGTCTGAGGAGGACGAGTGCAGCACTGAAAGCACCTCCTCCTGCAATGACAAGTTAGGTGCTGTGCCCCTGAAAATCATTGCCCTTGTCTTAATTCTGGTCACAAGCATGATTGTTAGAGTTTGTGAATTTGTTGGTTTATTTCTTTTTGTGATTGAGAGTGTGGTTTTGGATTTCTGGGAAAGATGAATGAATGCTTGCAGAGAGAACAATCAAGACTTGGATTCCTTCATTCACAGCTCACACACAATGTGTGATGAGCACATTACTGTTACAAGGAGAGAGAAAGAGAGTTTCTCTCTTACATCAACCAAATCCAACCATTCAAGTAATTTATCCTATGAGATAGTTACAAGTGTCAAAATCTACCGCTTAACTAAGATTGAATCTGAAATGCACACTTGAAATATGATCCAAGGGGTCACATTGAATTCGAAAACTGAAACAACTTCAACACCAAATTCTGCAAAACATTTATATCTCAACAATGATTGGAGTGAAAAAAAAAACAATGATTGGAGTGAGCTTACCTACTGGCCTTGCACCCCCATCGAGATCTCTTCTTTGATCGTCAAGTGCTTTACAGGTGGCATCATTCTTGCCGCTGGCTTCATGCACGTTTTGCCTGATTCATATGAAATGTTGCAATCTATTTGTCTGAAGGAAGATCCGTGGCACAATTTCCCTTTCTCAGGCTATGTGGCTATGTTGTCTGCAATTGCGACTCTGATGGGGTGGACTCCATGGCCACCAGCATATACAGCAGGAGATGTAGAACTGGAGTAGTTAACCCATATAATATTACTGTTGCTGCCGTTTAGGTAGACCAAGAGATGGCTGCGGCGGGTGCAGGCCATGGCCATTTTCATTCCCACAATTATGAAGTCGTCAAGGAAGGAAGCGGAGACTCGCAACTGGCCCCGTTATTGTGTTGTTGCCATGGTGAGATATAAAATGCTCTTTTATATATATGCACGCACGCACTCACACACGCACACACATTGTCACACTGTGCACCACAGTTCACTACTTTGCCTAATAGAGACGTTTCCTAATTCATGGGACTTTTATTCACAATGAAGTTTTGTCATTTTGTAACCAGGAAAGTGATTAAGTATAAAGGCATACACTGCATGCATACACTAAATAATGGCCAACATTTGTATTAGAGTCGGTTAGTTTGACAAAATCGCCAGTTTTTGGGCCGGCCGGGAACGGAGGAAGAAAAAAAGAAGCCATGGGAAAGAAGCAAACACGAGGCAGGAAACCCTAGGACCAAAGGTCGGTACCATGTAGAAATAGGACTCTTGATTTAATTCCATTGATCGATGAGCTGTACAATATATAGAGATTTATGTTGATCATACTGCAGAACTCAAGAAAGAAGAGATGTAGAGAGCTATTGAGAGAGAAAAGAGAGAAAGCTTGAAGAAGAAGAAACTGAATCTTTGATGAAATTTTCTGTGTTGAATTAATACACAATCTTACACTTATATCTTGTAAGATCTTATTACAACAACCTTATCTCTACAACCTAAGCATAACAACCTTTATAACGGTCTTGTGTAATCTATATCCTCAATGACTGACAAGTGGCACAATCCTCATCATCCATTCTATGTACTCTTAACAATTTACAGAAGAGTTTTCGAGTTTTCCTATAAGTGGTAGGAAACTAAAATATTACAATAGAAACTTCAGGTGCAAGTAATCTAAACTATATATATGGGGCTACCGTAAATATGTCTCTAACAGTGTGCTTAAAGAACCAAGTGCACAATTTGGGATTTCGCATTCTTTTGACATAGTTGAGCCTCAACCTTCAGCCCCACCACCCATGTTTAATCCATTAGCTACAAAGGCAGCTACAATTTGTCTCTCAGTCTTTGGTCCTGGAGGGCCATTCAGTTTCGATGCATTGAAGAAACAGCAAAGAAAATCTAATTCCTCGAAAAAAGGTTCTACTTCAAAAGGAGGAAATTCTAATCACGAGGCATTGGGTAATGAGTGGCTGCAATCCGGAAGCTGTCCGATAGCAAAGTCATACCGTGCTGTTAGCAGTGTCATTCCACTAGTCGCAAAGGTTTTGCAGCCCCCTCCAGGAATGAAACTCAAGTGCCCGCCAGCAATAGTTGCAGCTCGAGCAGCCCTGTCGCAAACTGCATTTGCAAAGAACCTCCGCCCACAACCCCTTCCGGCAAAAGTACTTGTGATCGGATCAATGGGCATGGCAGCCAATGTTCCTTTAGGGATATGTAGAGAGCACACCAAAAAATTCTCACTATCTTGGTTCGCTGCTGTGCATGCAGCTGTGCCATTCATAGCCATACTTCGGAAGTCTGTGCTCATGCCTAAATCAGCCATGGCGTTTACCGTTGCCGCAGCAGTACTAGGACAAGTCATTGGCTCCAGAGCAGAGCGGTGCCGCCTCAAAGCTGTGGCTTCCAAAAAATTGCCTCTGACGACTGAAACCTCCGTTGGTGGTTTGATAGAATGAAACCCTTGATAGGATACCTTGTATTCCTTGTTCCACAAGAATTGTAATAACACTAAAAAATTGGATGATTTTCATTCGTTTGTTATAACTCTTTATATATATGACACATCACAAGTTTTTGGCTTTATCCTTAGAATTCCTTGAAAAATATATAAAACAAGGCGGTCTTACATCTTATTTAAGGTTTTATTCAACCAGTTTGATCCTTCAATCGTATTCAATTAAGAATTTGAGAGACTTTAATGAATTTATAAATCCATGAATTTTTATGGAGTTTAATTAATTTATAGAGATTCCATATAAAATTTTGATTCAATTCCCTCCAAATCTCATGGGGAGATGTGAGATTTATGAATGATTAAAATACACTACGAAATCTCTCTAATTCCGTCTAATTCCTCAACTTTCTCAAATTCTTTAAAATCAATTTCTAATTGAATACACCTTGAATGTTATAAACTTTTTTAAAATCATAATTGAATACACCCAGATTTCTAAGGATTTTAATAAACTATCTTAAAATTTTAATTGAATACATTTTAAATTTTCGAGAATCACTCAAAATCCTAATTGAATACTCCTAGATTCATTAAAAGATTCACGGCTGGTAATGTAGGTTATGCCCATTGATCGGGTCACTGTGTCTGCCATTTACTCCGAATCAGTGTGCCCTGTTAAAAAAAAAAAAGATGTGTTTTTTTTTTATAACTTAAGGCTTATAAAAGAGCCACTTAGAGCAGTTCCACCGCTGGGCATCCCCTAGGTCACAGGCGGCATAATCTCTCCCCACGCCCCCCCCCCTCCCCTCCAAAATTGGTCTCCAGCCCGTTACATCTATTGGGCTCCGGGGGAGCACAGTTAGTCCCCCAGTCAACAATTGCTTGGGGCAGTCCCTTGATCATGTGATGCAATGTTGACGTTAATTTTTTTTTTAAATTATAAAAATTACAAAAAAATTAGAAAAAAAATTGATTAAAAATATAACTATAAGTACGTAACCATGTTCTTCTATCCTACACCACATTTCAATATTTCAAATACTTTCAAGCAATTTTTTATAAAATATTTTTATTATTTTGTAAAATACGAATAGGAGTGGAGATGCATTTGGGCTAATTACAGGCAGTTACTATTTACTTGGGTGGATTGAATTGACTATTGCCCCAGGGACTTTTTAGGGGTGGAAATGCTCTTAATACTACAGTCTAGTGATATTTCTCTTTACTTATGTTCGATTCTCAGCATAGAAAAATTTGAACTACATTATTGCTAATCCATATGAGACTTAGCTCATTCTCTCATCCTTTAATATAGATAATATCATTTGTTAAAAAAAAATTTATAAAAGTAATTGATGATAAAGAAAGAAATAAAACCAAGTCAACCATAAACTGACCTTCCAGGACGGGGACACCAAACCTTCCAAACCCTACCTGCTATACGTTGTCGTGTTGTTGCGCTGGTCAAAACATCAGGACCCATTTTTGACATATAAAATTGCAAGGACAAATGAAGAACATAAATGGGTGGACCGTTGACTATTGTTACGCGTAAAGACGCGAATAATTCCTATGAACTTGTTGAACTTTTATTCACAAAGGAGTTTGTTACTTGTAACCAAATATTTATAGAAAAACTAATGAAAAATGTTTGAAAATTTTGAGTTTTAACGATAAAAATAAAATAAATGGTAAAATAAATAGTACTAGAATTGATTTTTTAGTGTAAAAATGTGGTTTTTCGTTAAAGTGAATAGTACCGGGAGTTTTTCGTTAAAGTTCCCAATATTTAAGGCTGGTTTGGTATTGTTGTGGTTTGAAAAAAAACTGCTTCTGCTGTGCTGTGAGAATAAGCAGTTGTGAAATAAAGCAGCATAATGTTTGGTAAACTTTTTTGTAAAAGTGCTTTTGAAAAAAAAAACAGTATTATAGTGTTTGGTAAACTTTTATGTAAAACAGATGTGAAAAAAAACCGGTTTTTCAAAGCTGGGTTTTGCAGCTTCTTGCTTTTGGCTTTTTTTCACCCAAAACTGTGAAAAAAGCTGAAGCTGAATGTTTACCAAACACCAAAAACTCTCCCAACTTTTTTTCATAGCAGCTTTTTTTAAAATCACCTCAACCACAAACTGTGGGTTAATCCAACTTGAATAAACGGAGTATGGACATTCAACTTTACAAATTTGTATATAAGTTGATGTCTTCTTAGTAGAAGCGTATTCTCAAGTATTTGATTAATGTTCTCCTATTAAAAATTATTTGTAACCATATTTAATGAACAATTTAAATTTACGTATCAAAATATACGAAAAATTATTATGCTCTAGTATATCGTGTATATCATAATTTAATTTCGACTTCCATGACCACCCTCTTGCTATTTTAATTGACCAACATTCTTTGTGGGTTCTAGGTTAGCGTGCAATTCAGCACTGAAACCCGGCTTCTGGTTCATCCTGCATCGCCAGTTCTGCTTACCAAAAATGGCCCACTTGGAGCTCTTGATTCTGTGGCGCGACTCAATGAAGCAGCCATGCCGTCCTACCTATTTAAAGTTTGAGAATAGGTCGAGGTCCTTGCACCCCCAACTACTAGACGGTTCGATTATTCTTTTGCCCCTACACCCCAAGTCAGATGAATGATTTGCACTTCACTATTAAGTTATTGAAATTTATAGAATGACCTAAATGTCATATTTTAATAAAAGAATAATATTGTATCGTTTTTTCGTTAGAGAAAAATGTTTGACTATTTACATTTAAGAACTTATTTTTCTTTACAATAAAATTACAATTTGACATATTTGTATATAATTTTTTTTTTTTTTTTTGGCTTTTCACAAGTAATTTCTAAATGTGTGAGATCAATGATTTGCGATAAAAGAGAAATGACTCCATACTCGAAAATGTCAAATAAATATTGTTCAACGGCAATCATATACAGAGTCAAGTTCCTTTCTTCTCTAAGAATATTGCTAATTTCTTCACACCAACGACCCTACCTTCACCAAATCTTACGCAACCAAGAAATTTAAAGTCATATCCAACTCATAATATCAAAGCAACATGAGGATTATCCATGATTGATGATGATAGGATTGTCAGCCTGTAAAGTGCAAGGCTGTACAAGAAAGTGATTAGGTACAAATTAAGACAAACACCGCATTCATACACTAAATAATGGCCACCATTTGTATTTTGTGCTAAACAATTGCCAAAATTTGTTTAATTAATTGGTCATGATGTGGATTAAACACTCATGCCGCACTAAAACTACAATGCTAAAGTTCATTCATATATGGATCTCGTTTTCAGAATTTAGCGCCTTGAATTTCCGATTAATTAATCTCTAAGTTTAAGAGTTAAAAAAAGGCATTTGACTAATTTCGTTTAACAAGATAGGGTTTGTTAATGATTGATGTCTTATTTTTTTAATCCACTTTTAACATGGATTGTTTAATATAAAAATATATTGTCAGGAAGTTGAAAAAAAGTCAAGAACAAAGTCACATTTTCTTCATCTAACTAGACAAGGACCATGTGCATACTGCATACGATTCTTCGAACCCAGATTAATTTCTGGCTGAGAATCTCGAGGGTTTGTCTTTGCGTTTATATTTTCTTCAAAGTTCCATGAATTCGTTGACTAAGAACAAAATGGCACTGTCTAGGGAAGGGGCCTTGCTTGTATATCGTACAGTTAGTGAATTTCCTGGAAGCCAACTTAATGCTACGTACAATTGCACTTATATTTTTGAAAGTGCACAACTCTCTTACCTTGACTTCTTCCTCAATGATTAACGTAATTCAAAATATTGAAGTGTGTCCTTCACCAAACAATAAAAAGCTTCAAGGATATATCTCCCATTTTCACACATATGAAGCAATGGAAGAAGATGATTCATATAAATCGATGGAATAAGAGACTTTGTTTTGAGAAAATGCTTAGAGTTTTCACAAATAGTATTAAACGATAACACTTTATTCATAAAATGGTGTAAAAGTTTCGATTTTTTTTTAACAAAAATAAGAATGAAAAATGAAACGATACACTATTATTCATAATTTAAAAACGACATTACAAGCTATAAATTGTCTAAGTTTTTTCATATTCTAAGATTAGCTAAAATCTCATCTAAGAATCTAACTCATTTTGTCTTGAACTTGAGTTACCTTAGTTATTTGAACTAACACTTGATAAAAACTCATATATAGAACAAGGCATTTAGTCGGCCACTTGATGAAGATTCTGATATTCCACACTGCTTTCCATCGTGTTACTGTGTCCACACTAGTTCTTAACCAAAGAAATCTTATTATGAATAATATAAATAGAAATATAAATTAAATTTCTCTCTGATTGATACTTAAATCAAAGGAATTTCCTTTTGGTAATATATGGGAAAAATAAAAGCATACTCGATGAGAATGTATAGAATGAGTAATGCTACGAAAATTAAATTTGTAGACTAAATTTTGTAAATTAAATAATATAGAAGTTGATGATTAGATTATTACTCAAACATTAATAAGTGTGCTTATTTTTTATAGGTGACACATCATTTAGTTTGTAAATTTAGTCTATTTGGCATTATTGGTAGAGAAATGTTTATCCGTGTTTAGGAAAGAGAATGTGACCAAAGCAAAAGGCCAAAGGTACTGACTTTTCTCTTACGCCAAGAACACTGCAATGGTAAGTCTGAGGATTCCTTTTCTCAGCACTCACCATCCTAATAAGTAATTAATCACATATTTTTCATCTAAAGGAATACAAACAGCATCTTGTTAGTGGGTGAGGCACCAAATCAAAGGTTGAAATTTGTCAGATTAGGGTTCTTATTATACTCTTACTGCAATTAATCAATTACATGACACCGTCTCAGAATTCAGACCCCGAAAAGGAATCTGATTCCAAAGACTTTAATTCCTTCCTCCGGATAAGGTATTTCGAAACGTCACTTCTTTCTTGCCCAGTTTCCCTTCCAGTATCATACCCTTTTCCTAGTTTTCTATGTTTATTTAATATTTTTGTACTTTTGTACAGGTTTGGAGGGATTGAATTGAAAAGTATTGTTCTTTTTTTCTTGGGTTGATTTTTGTTATGTGGATGAGCCTACAATTATCCAATTTTGGTTCTTTTGGATTAATTCCTTGATGGGTTTTTCTGGGTTTTCGATTTGGAATTTGGAGTTGAATCGATTGGTTGATGGGTTTATCCTTGTGGTATTTTTAGGTGATGATGCTACACTTGGCAGTTCTGGATCGATTCCTTGATGGGTTTTTCTTGCTTGATTATTTAGAGAGGCCTTGAAGGATCAGTGATTGATATCAACAATTGTTTGTGATTTGGAAGATTTTTGTTGAAAATACAGAACTCCAGATTGATTTCTAGGTTGATTGTGATTGGATTTAAGTAATAATCGCATCTTTCAGTTTAGGATTGCAGAGCTGTTGTATAAAATGGAGGGTCAGGCAATTTCTGGTGATGAGGTTTCATTAAATTTAGTTAGAGAGGAAGACGAAGAAGAGTTTCGGAGCTGTTGTGAAGACGATGATGAAGTTTGGAAGGAGACTGAAGAACCAGTGAAAGTTGAGGCAAAAGATGAGTCAAAAGATGATCTCGATGAATTTTCGGTGAAAATATTCTTCAAAGGCATGTCCATAGCTGGGTACGGGGACGCCAGTTGTGGGCTTTCTGGAATCGGAGTTGTCATGGAAAGATCAACCAATGTTCCTGCAATTCAGGTGCAGAAAAGGCTTGATTTTTATGTGGAGGAGCCTGTGGCTGACTATTTAGCCCTGATGGATGGTCTAATGGAGGCTGTGCAGAATAAATTCCGTAGGGTGTATGCATTCACAGATTCTGAGCTGTTATATGATCAGGTGAGTTCTTCATTGTGTAAAAGTTATGTTTCTTTCTTCGTTTCGGCTACCATTTTAGAAGTCGTATCAAATATGAAACCAAGGATTTTGTTAAGAATTTTTCTGCCCTGTCTGTCCTTTTTTCTGTGTGTACTTCAGAATATAATTTTGTAAATTTCAACAACTTGTATTTCGAATTCAGGTGACCTATTTTGATAAGTTCATTGATTGATTATCCATTGCAATTTCCGCATTGTGGCTGCTTGAATTCATTAATTAAAAAGGGGATTAGTTCCTGTTTCAGGATCAATTATATACTCTTTTTAACAACTCAAATTTTTAGGTGAGTTTTAGAAAACAACACTTTGAGTGATTACTCCCGAGGGTTACATCATGTTTCGTCATTTGAGCACTAGCACTAGTTTTGAATTATTCAAATCTTTTTATTGTAATATGTATGCCAATGCCTTGAATTTCTGACAGGTTTCACATGAGGAGAAACTTGAAGTTCCAATCTTAGTAGCACTGAGGCAAAGGATCCTAGAGCATGCCAGTAATCTTGAAGCTTTTGTCCTGAAACTTGTCCCCACTGTAGATCTTGAGCGGCCATCAAAATTAGCCCAAGTGGCAATTGGAGTTGTCTCTTTTCCTGCTAAGGGTGTTGAATCACTTGAAAATTGTTCCATCTGTTGCGACGATAAACCATCCCCAATGATGATCACCATGAAGTGTTCTCATAAGTTCTGTACTCATTGCATGAGGACATATGTTGATGGGAAGGTACAATCCTCTCAAGTTCCCATCAGATGTCCTCAGCTGCGATGCATGTATTACATCTCCACTGCTGAGTGCAAATCTTTTCTTCCACTCACTTGTTATGAGTCATTGGAGAAATCCCTTGCAGAAGCGAATATTCTCCACTCAGATAGAGTGTACTGCCCATTTCCAAATTGTTCCGCCCTGCTTGGTCCCCTTGAATGTTTCTCAGCTAGGGCAAGTTCATCAAGTCAGTCAGATAACAGCTGTGTCGAATGTCCAGTTTGTCAGAGGTTCATATGTGTGGATTGTGGGGTTCCTTGGCATTCTTCTATGAGCTGTGAGGAGTTCCAAAACCTCCCGCTGGAAGAGAGAGATGCTGCAGATATTACCTTGCATCGCTTGGCACAAAATAACAGCTGGAGGCGTTGCCAGCAGTGTCGTAGGATGATTGAGCTCACTCAAGGTTGCTACCACATGACGTGCTGGTAAGAATCACTTTCATTGTATTGTGCATACTATTGGAAAACTATAAACATTGACTAAGTGGGTTGAGAATGCCATATTTTTCAGAACATGTCAAACATGTCTAAAGTGGACAATATAGAACTAAAGCCTGGATGAATCAACTAGAAAAAAGGCATACTGCGGGACATAAGTCTCAGAACATCTTTGTTTTCAGTGATGAAGTGAATATATCAGACATGATATAGTACACCAGATGTTCATGTGTTTTTATGTGCCAGACAATGTGCTTTGTGACTCATTGAAATAATTTGTTTGAATTTCTTTGTATCTTGTTGCTTGCTTGTGAGGTCGCATAATCCGTATTATAAAAGTGATTGAGCTTCAGATTGTTGTCTGTTGTTATTATGCTCTCAGAAAATTTATGGCTCGTGGGAATTGGGTTCATTAGACTTTAAGTAGCATCTATTGCGAGTAGGTCACTTGTTGGGGTATACACACATGCGTTAGAGAGTTAAACTCAGATACTGTAAGTCAGTAACAGTTGGACTAGATGGAAACTACTTAATCGTTTCACGACTCTGGCTTTCTTTTTGCGTGGCAGCATCTTGGTGCTTTGGTTCAAACTTCTTGAGCATTTTGTCAATATCCAACATTCTGTTTGGATAAAGTGGCGTATAATGAGAACCTGTAGGAGAGAGTAGTATGTTCCTATGATTAAAGCTGATGAAAATCAAGCCTAGGTTTATTGGTTTTATCGAGTCATAGCGTAACTATTTGAGTAAGAACACAATACCTCCCTTTCCATTTTGAAGTTCTTGAATATTTACCAAGCTTTTTGTGTTTCTCACTTTCAGGTGTGGGCATGAGTTCTGTTATTCTTGTGGTGCTGAATATCGGGATAGCCAACAGACTTGTCAATGTGCCTTCTGGGATGAAGACAACAATAACAACACAGAAGACTTGGTCACTCAGTCTATGCAAGAATCCGAGCACTGGGCGTGGGAAACATTCAATTCGTTGCCCATGATAATGGACGCATACTCGGACCAAGAGAGATCACAGCTGGAGCTGATCCAGAGGTTCCTAGCTGGGGGATTCAGTTTAAGCGACCATCCCCCTTACCAGTCCCCACCGCGATGTACAGATTCTTATGTAGATGCCATGAAAGATCTCCATCAGCTTCCTTGGCTCGAGAGGTTTGTGTCCGTGATAAGTGATAACTACTATGAAGAATATATCCAGTGAATATCGGACTCCCGATATTGGAAAATAATCTCCACAACTACCCAAGTATACCTTTCGATAGGAGTAAAGAGTGTCTCGCTCTATTCACCCCGGAGATATATGTGCCTCTTTTCCTTTGTAGTTTCGTAAGCATTGTGTTCAAAGATTTGCGGCCATTAAAAGTACCTTGTGTAAAACCTAGAAGGGGAAGCATCTATATACTTGATGATAGCTTTCTTCTTGAAAAAAAGAAAAGGAGATGAAGAAATAAACACTGAATTGACCATTTACCATGTTATTGAATTGAAACGACATAAATGTTTTCCATTTAAGTTGCTCTCTCCGAGATTCGAAACATCGTAAATACTCGTCAAATGATCTTTTATTCCGAGCAAATTTCATGTAAATGAGTTGATTACGAGCTTTACGAGCCAATCGTACCAAAGCTCAAGCTTGGTTCGTTTGCTAAAATAATCCTTCGTTCCAGGCAAAATTCTTGTAACATGACTTAGTTACGTGTTTCACAAGGCGAACATGCGAAAGCTCAAGCTTGACTTGAACTTATCAAAACTCAAAGCTTGGTTTGTTTTTTAAACGAGCAGAGTTCAGACGACCCACATGCAAACCAAACTCGATACAAATTCAAGCTGTATCGAGTCGATTTACATCGTACTCGTATTCATTGAGCTTAGATGTCCCTACTGTATGATAGAAACTCTCTTTTCTTGTATGTTATACAAATAAATGGGAAAGAGATGAGACGTTTCACTTTGGATTAAAAGGGGTTTCAATCAAGGTCACCATCACCATATGTTTAATGCAAATTTCGTGCTCAAGAGGCTTCAATCAAAACCTACCAAGAATCGAAATTGGGACGTTGGGCTTCACATTGTTTAGGATTTTTAAACTTCTTACTATTAGATACAAGCGTAAATTCTCTCTCGCACATTCTTTTCATGAAAGAAAGGTTGGGATTTTTTTTTCCTTCGATGCGCAGGAGACAAAAGCTCTAGGTACAAGAGACGAGCCATGCTTAGGTCCGTCGTCACGTACAACTGGATTTAGCATTTTTTCAAACCCATATAATATTCGAGTCCCAAATAATGCATTCATTCCATGATCATAGCGTGCAATTATAATCTCTCGTTTCTAAAGTTTCGTAATTGATTGTCTACAAAATTTTAGTGCAAACGCGGAGGCAAAAGCAAATGCAAGGGCAAAGTCCGAGGTTTTCAGAAGGATTGCTCCTATACCAAAGTGGAGTAAACTTTACAAGTTTACAAAGCGTGTCAAAGAAGAAAAGAAACTATGACTAATTACAAGTTTACACTCCTAATTGCACTCAATAGGAAAGCAAGCATATTTTGACTCCTAATAAAGCAAAAGTGCCCACACACCCCAAAACTTGATTAACTCAAGGTAAACAGATCAAATCTTATGCATTCAAAATGAGTGTGGCCTCTATGTAACCTCAATCATTGACTGACACATATTAAGTTTCTAACAACAAAGTTAAGAGAAAGTAAGTTTATAAACAAGGGTCAATCAATTATTAGGGCCATAGAGAGGCCACATCTGTTTTGAGTACATAAAATTTGATCTCCAAAGTAAAATGGGAATTAGATCTTACCGTCTGAAGCTTAAGCACTAATCAACAATTAATAAAAACAAGGAAACCCTAAAGCATTGAGGTCCAACCACCAGTGACTTTCACCCAATTTCTCCAACTCCAAGCAAACAAAAAGAAACAGAATGAGCAATGATTTTCAAATAAATACAGAGAAGATGATGTGACAAAAGCTCAAAGTGAGTGCTCACGAACTTTTTCTGTACAATATTCTTATTTTATGTTGTGGTCGAGACTATATATTCCGCTGTATTCAATGCACCAAAGTTTTTTACTGTTAAATTCTCAGTTAAGGATGCATAATATATTCCGAGCATAATAAAATATTCGGCTTTTCTTAAATAATTCTCCCAAAAAAGAAGTTTATTAGTGTTTGTATGTTGTACAAGAATTCATGAAAGAGAAGAAATTCACTAACATTAGTGAAAACAATGAATATTTTTGCTCACCACCCTTAAGTGATGATGATACTCATCTTCTTATTTGTCACCGTTAAATGAGTTTAAATTTTGAGATATGTGTAATGGATAGATACAAATCTCAAAATTTAAACTCATCTAATGATAATAAATAGAACGTTGAATAAAAATGCAGTGTGAAAACATCCAATAAGAAGGACATCAAGGGTTCACAAACTATTTCATTAAGATTCAGGATGAAGAAAATCAATAGAATGAAAACTACATTTATGACATAAATTTGAAGTTTACATCAGTTCAAACTGTACATAATTTAGTGCTACTTCAACATTATAAGCTATTAATTTTCTCTACAGAAAGGGAAAAGAAAATCTGTGAAACCATACCAACAAATTTGCGCCGGAGGGACGGAATGATTTAGATTACGAAAAGTGGTGGAGCCTTGAAGTATGTCCGTTGATGATAAAATGATCATCAGACTTGACACGAGATGTCGTTGGAGCCATAGCTAATTGGTTGAAGACTTGAGCTAGACATGTTTGTCATCCATCTTTGAGGTCCGTTTGATTCCCCTAATATGTTGTATGCATAAGAAGGCCACCTTACATCCAGACCGCATGAGCTTGTGACGCCCGTTCTAATGAGCTTCTGCGTTCGATCGAGAACTATGAGATTTGAAAATGTGGAGAAACTGTTTCCCACAAAGACATCAGCCCTTAAGCACACTTCGTAGTCGATTGCAGACTGAATGAGATAAGGGAACTTCTTGTAATTCCCTTCGACTCCCAATTTCTTCTTCTCGAAAGGAATCAAGCCTGACTTCCAGCCCTTCAGAATAGACGGATCATGAAGAAGACTATCAGCTATAGCTAAATAAACAACGACGGGCGTTTTGAGGCCTACAATGTTGCCTACTCTTTCCATGATCTCCTCCTTGCTACTACAAATTTGGGTTATGTTTGATCTTTGCTCCAGCTTCTTACAATGAATCATCCAATCTATCTCTATCCTCATATGTACAGCCACATAAGGCACCGGCTGCACGAGAGAATTCTCTGCCGGGCTAATGCCATTTTGCGCAGACTCACTCTGGCTTTTTACTTGTGCTGCTCCCATCTCTCTAATCCTTGACAAAACTTTATCCGCTTCATTCATTATTTCATCAACCAAAACCAAGCACTCAAAGATTTTCGCATAGTCCTTCACAGGCCAATGATCGTGCCACAGAAACGGATTCCTTCCAACAATTCGAATCACCTCATACTCACTGTATGGATCCTCATTATGTTGTTTCAACTGATCCATGTCCCTGTCGGGAGTCCACCTCCTTCCACTTCCTTTCTGAAGCTCAAACGCTGCTGTTCGGTTTCTAACATCCGTAAATTCACCCAATTGAACGAATCCATTACAGAGCGAATTAAACTTCTTGAACTGGAAGACCTTATCAAAGGAAATCGGTTCCAATAGCTCAACTTCCTTGTAAAACAGGGAAGCACTCAAGCTAGGCATCAAAAGCGTCCGGTTCAAAAACCTCGCGGTCAGACAAGCCCTTGCGAACGCTATTTTCTGATTGTTTAATCCCCACACGATTTGAGGAACCTCCAAAAACTTATCTTTTCGGATTCCAGATTTCTGACCGAATGACAATGAGAGATTACTGAAGAATACCAAGTTGTCCTGTTCAGTTCCATCAAAGATGCAGAATGTAGGAAGCAGAACAGCTCTAATAATCAGAGCAGTCACAGCTAAAACAACACATTTGCATGCGAACGAATTCAAATGGCAACCGAGAACTCTGAAATTCTTACAGTAAGGAGGCACGTCCATTTAAGATTAAATCGAGAAATCCCAGAATTTCAAATCATCCCAAGAACATAAAAATTCATCTGACACAAAAAATTCAGCATGAACCCCTTTCAATTCAGAGACAATTTGCACAAAACCAGAAGGACAATCATTCCGGCATATGAAATTCGAAGGCTTTTTATGCAGAGTTGTTGCACCAGTTGAATTCAAAGATGTCCAGGACACATGAAAATCTACATAACCCAAAAAAAATACACACAAATTATGTAATGAAAAAAGTGACCAGAATCAAATTCTGTAAGGATTGCATGTGAATTGTGAGAAGAAAAACTTACCCAACTTTCACAAAATTAATCCGGAATTTGTTGAAAGAAGCAATCATCCACGAACCCAAATTCCAAATTCAGAAAGTAGAAGACTCCGAGAAGGCAAGCATGTGATATAGTTGTCCCACTGCAAATAAAATTCAATCAGAAAACTAATAAAGGTCTCTCTTTTTAGCCATAATTCACAGAATAAAACAACGTATAATCCAAAATTCCAAAGCCTGCAGAAGGCCTGAGATGATGATATATAAAATAAAAAATAAAAAAACAGAGAGAGAGAGACTGCATAAAACTCACATATTTGGAATTTGAACCCTGAAACTCAGAACCCAACAACAAAGAATTCCAAAAGCACGATTGGATTATGACTTCTTGAATCTAGTCTGAGTTTTCTGATGACAAGCCAGAAAGCAGAAGACACCACATAAGAAGAAGATGAACATGTGTCAAGGAAATCCAGAAAAAATAACAATAACAAAAAAACAGAAATAAAATTGAAAGAGGAAAGATGCTTCAAGAGGGGAAATAAAATAATGGAGATAAAAAAAAGGGCAAGAATCTTGTGTGTGACTGCATGATGTTGTTGGAAATTAGCAAGAAAAAGACCAAAAGGTAAGTGAAAAGGACCTCAGAGATGAGCAATGTGGAGATCCATAAATGTCTAATCAGGCAAGGCAAAAACGGACGAACATATGAATATCTTATTCCTCTGCCACATACATTGCACAATTGGTAAAAAAGCATCACTTTCTCTCATACATCGCTTTGTTTTGTGACATACATTGCAAATTAAACGGCGGTGACTTTATGTGACCTAGCATTTGGGCAATGATTTATGTGGTCGTGGGTGTAGACCTATTGTGTTTATTGTTTTTATTACATATTTGTATTGGTAATGTTTTGTAGGATATGATAGGATAGTGTTTGTGGTAGCCGTATAGAAGTTTATTGTAGTTTGTTTCATTGCGCAAATTTACTTTAGATCAAATTTTTGGTCACTGAAGCTTATGTACCTGATTGGGAGCCTCTGTAATTGTTTGTGAAGTTCAATGAAATACCACTGCATCACTTCTTGTAAAAAACAGCGATTTTCCATATAGCAAGGAAAACAGTTCAAATTCAACGATTCTAAATAAGTGCACGAGGAAAAAGTCCAAATTCAACAATTGAGAGTAATTGCATGTCATACATTGTTGCATGATCAATTTTTTAAGATAAGTCATCAGTTCAAATATTTCGGGTTTAGTTTTCTAACTACCAAGTATCGAGTTTATTTGATGTCCATATAATTTGTATGTAACCACAAGTTTTGTAAACTTATTTTGTATTACATTATGAATGGTGAGAATATTTTCCTCCTACCATAAAAAACTTTAGGGCGTATAAAACAAATTATCAACTCCACCGTTTTATAAATGTACTTTTTATTTACCAAGTAAGAACCCAAGAAAAAAGCATGGGGAGGGAGAATTTTGTGAGTCGGGACCTGGGGAAGGTCCATATGTTATAGAGTTTGTTTGAAAATGCTTTTAAAATAACTTAAATTATTTTTGGTAAAGATATTTTTGTACCAATCATTAGTAAAAATACAAGCAAATATTAAAAAAACACATTTAAGTGCTTTTGAAGTCCAATAATATTTTATCTAAAATCATTTTAAAAATATTTTCAAATATATCTATTTCCGATGAGACTTGTGAGTTATAACATGTGGTTGTATTTTTCTTCCAACGCATTCATATTGTTGAATATGTTGACCCACACAATTAAACGATTTCAAAGAAATCGGTTGGGGGTTTTCCAAATCCCTAGCAAAGTCGTTGGTGATCTTATATGTATATTAAATCTTTTGTTTTTGTGGGGCAATTTGCTCTTGTTTATTTTGTTTCCATATGGATGAGATACTAGGTAGCTGTCGTCTATTTGTGAAAGGGGTGTGCTATCCACACATCTTATTTTACTTCTCACACACCCTTGATAATTTATATTCGTTGATCTTCTTCAATTCATCCTATCCGACGGCCGTAAATTAAAAAAACGTGTGAGAAGTAAAATGAAGTGTGTGAATATCACATCCCTTTGTGAAATTGCTAGTGGGGATCTGGAGTAACATGGATGACGATCATGATTAAATACAATAAAAACACAACCAATTGGCAAAGGTTAATCACGATAAGACTGAATAAAGCCTAACTGGGCGGGAAAATAAATTTTAATAAAACTAGTAGATAAGCATACACGTTATGTATGTGAACAATTTCATTTTAGTTTTTGGTATTGATTAAGGAGTGTGATTAGTTTTAAAATTTTAAAAAGAGTATGAAAAAATGATGATGAGACAATTTCTCTTAATAAGTGCATATTTTTTCTTGATAATTACTGTTTCGTCCTCCTTATTTAAATACTGTGTATCAAACGTGAGGGTAAAATAGGAAAAATAGGTATATGATTGTCATTTTCTAAAAAAATGAGGGTAAAATAGGAAAAATAAGAATATGATTGTTATTTTGTCAAAAGATACAAAATTAAATCCCACGTTCTCCTCAAGCGCAACCGTTTCAGTTCATTCAAACTATCAAAAAAACATCATGATTTCACTTAACTGTATGAAAAAATGATGGTGGGACAATTTCTCTTAATAAGTGCATATTTTTCATCTTATGTAAATATTGTGTATCAAAAGTGAGGGTAAAATAGGAAAAATAGGGATATGGTTGTCATTTTCTCAAAAGATACAAAATTATTATTTTGCCCTCCTTATGTAAACTTTGTGTATCAAAAGTGAGGGCAAAAGAGGGAAAAAAGTGGCAAAAAGTTGACAAGGAGGGTTCTCTTAATAATAGTATAGATGATGTTCACTCACAAATGATAGTTTAGTGGATTAAGAGTAGGCTTTTTAGTCAAAATGGTCATTGAGATTTGCATAACACATAACTTTGGTCCTTGAGATTGAAAATCAATAGAAGTGGTCCATGAGATTGTCCACCATCCATTATTTTGGTCATTCCGTTTAAAAACTCCGTTAAGTTGAGGGTATTTTTAGCCAAAATGGTCTATGAGATTTGCATAATACATAACTTTGGTCCTTGAGATTGTCCACCATCCATCATTTTGGTCATTCCGTTAAAAAGCTCAGGGACCACTTAACAAAGTTTTTTAATGGAATGACCAAAATAATGGATGGTGGACAATCTCAAGTACCACTTTTATTGATTTCCAATCTTAGAGACTAAAGTTATGTGTTATGCAAATCTCAATAACCATTTTGTCTAAAAAGCCTTAAGAGTATTCTCTTTTACACCACATATTTCAAAAGTTTGAATTTTTTTCACAAATATTGCTCATATTAAAAAAAAATACAACTTTTATCTTTAAGTATGCTCCAAGTATTTCTATTAATATATTCATTTTAATAAATAATTTTAACAAGGCATATTAGAAAATAATAAAAATAAAAATATTCTAGCAAGGCACATGGGATATAAAAATAATATCATTAACAAGAAACATATTCCCATAGCTACCGTTTCTTTATCACCACAATTCCTCAACCGGAGGCTACCCCACAGAAGGGTCAGCACATACCACAAGTCTACTTACAAAGGGGGTCTTAGTCCCTTTTTTCGGTTTTTCTAGATCACCCACCAAGCGAGATTGCCGACAGCAGGACTCAAACCTAGGCCTTCGTTTAGCGAAGAAAACGGTCCTTACCAACTCAACCAACTCTCGATGGCAATATACTTGTTCTTCCGTCTCTTCTAGTTTCTCGTATTTGTTTGCTTTTCCTTCATCGGTTGTAAAAACTTGGATTGAATGTAAAGGAGGATGCTTCGGTCATGCAGTAAAAACAAGTACGTACGAGTCAGTGAGAGGTAATCGTACTTCATTTGTATCCCGTGAAACCCACCGTTGGCCATGAACGTGGGGTTTGATCCTAAATTTTCTTGCTAGCTAAGCTAGATCATTTGAAATAGTCAGATACATGCAAATAAAACGAAAACTACCCCGTAAACGGCTTCATCCCCATTTAAACGTAAAAGATTTGTAGCTAAAGAAGTTAAATGCAATTACTCATGCACAAGATCCTAGTTCGATTCTCCTTGCTCTTATAATTCTCGTTATTACAAAAATGTCATAGTACAAAAATATCACATGATCTTATTACTTGAAAGACCATATGGCATGTTGATGTAATTTTTAAAATTCACCTAATTTATATTAGTTCTTTGAGCAAATTTATGACTCTGATTTTGCAGTTAGTTTTAGTCCCACAGAATAATATACTGCTCTAATTTCTCATTTTTCTTGTTAAAGGGAAAATTAACATGAACAACTTTGATTAAGTTAAGAAGATGTGGTACCTTGGAAAAATCGAACGAAAAAACGAAAAGAACGAAAAGCTCAGATGATGTCTGAGTCTGGTGCGGTCCAATGGTCCCCCAACACACACATCTCGCCTTCTCAATCATTCTCGACCTGGGTCCATTCACAAAAGAGAGTTCGAAGGTGATCTGGGTCATCAATCCCACACTGCCCAAATATCGATGTTTGCAAAGTGCCATGGAAGACATGACCACATGCAGCTCTTGAAATTTAGAGGGTACAGGAAGGGGGAGGGAAACGGGAGAGGATGATGATAGGAAAGGTAATACATAACTACGAAGTTTAAATCTTGACAGAAAATAAGGGACATAATTAAGCCAACATACAAGCTTTCTAAATACTAGAAAGAATTAATATAAAGAAATAGAGTAACGTACTAACGTTAGATAGACTAACTTTTTACGATAAATTTACAAATTATGTGATATGTCACTATTAAAAAATAAACACGTTAATCAACATTTAAATAATAATTTAATCATCAACCACCATGCCATATGGATTATAAAATATTGTTTAAATAGATGATCTCTGTAGCAATATCTAAACGAGTAAAATAATGTATATCCATCCAGTAATAACAATATAGTTTATAACCTTGTCACGATGCCAAAAGAAGATGAATACGAACTTTAGGGTCGCCTACCAATCAAGTAGTATAATGGATTGCCATTTTGTAAGAGAATAAAAGTTAGGGTTTATGGGAGAAAGAAGACAGTGAATATAGGTTTGGGCGCATAAGAGGGGTATTCGAAATTGGAAGTAGTGGCGTAGGCATATAGTCAATCGCTCAGAAACCCTTGAAAACCCTAATAAAGCTTTTTTTCCTTTTTCTTTTTCATCATCTCTTTCTTCATTCACGTCCAACTGTCACTTGATAAGTCCAGTTTGGTAGCAGTAGAAGTTTCAGGGTTAGATTCTGGCATCCTGTCAAAGTTCTTGGGCCCCAAGCTGTTTTTTTTTTTAATTTCTAAAATATGTGATTTTTGTCCAAATCTGATAGCTCCAACATCCGTTTTGAGAAAAGTTGGATTGGACCAGCTTTGCGAAAATAAATTATATATTTGGGAAACCCAAACCCTATAAAACAAATCAAATCACAAATTAAACGAAAGCTGCAATTCCCCCATATCAATACAAACCCAACCCTAAAACAAATCAAATCACAAAAATAATTGGAAAGAATGGAAATTGGAGAAGTAGATGTCAGATTCTTCAATTGGGGTTTTTGATGGTTGGTTGTATACCTATTCGTCGGGGCTCGTCTGCAACACAACCTCGAGCTTGTCGTTTTATATGGTGATGCCGGCGTTGTGGTGCAAAGATGCTGTGGAAGAACATTAGTGATGTAGTGTAGATTATTCGATAGGGGTGGTGTTTCTGGCTGGTTGATTCCCGTGGGCCGTGCAATGGAGGCTGGAGAGGGATGGGTTTGTCGGGAAAGATGGGTGTTTGGGAATGGGAAGGTCTGCACTTGTTTTTTTTTATTTTTTAAATTAATTAATTTGTAGTAATATTTTTAAGGATAAATTTCAGTTTACTATCTTAAGTTTCGTGTGGTTTTCAAAATTTGGTACATAAATTTTTTTTCATCTCAGAGTCATATTTATAGTGTTAATTTTATGTTAAATCTCCCGTTAACTGACTGATGACGTGATGATCATGTGAACAATGATCGAGCGTTATGCGTCATTAAAGGATTAAAGGATGCACGTGGAAATTAAAAACCGAATAAAAAAAAAATCCTTCTTCCACCCGACCCTTCATCTCCTCCAATCTCCATAACCACCAGCGCACCACCCCTCTTCTCCGACACCTTCTCCCTCTCCTCCACTCTTCCATTAGAAAGACGCACGACTTTACCCCCAAAACCCAGCTCTCAACTTTCCTCCACTTCCTCTCTCTATTCTTCTCTACCCAAACCCAAACTCCAAAATCCCTAATTTCTTCCAATCCCTTCCCAAACCAAAACAAACCCTAATTCCAAAATCCCCAAATCTTGGTGATGACGATGAAGACCCAAATCTCGGCGGTGGAAGCGGTGACTTGCCCCACGACAGGACGCAGCTCAACGGACGACGACCAAAGGGATCCCAGAAAAATACCTATTGCGAATGCAAATTTGAGGAAATTGTTTGTCATGTTGTAAATACAACCTAGCTGGGCTCCTTCGATGACCAAGAACGAAAGGAAGAAGACGGAATGAAGAAGACAAAAGCAAAATCAAGATACAAGCCAGGTGAGAAAGGAGGTTCAAAGGCGAAATCGAAAAATGGGTCAATTTCATCTTTTCAAATTCCTCCAATTCGTCATCCGGAAAGCGCAATTTTCTCTTCATCCAAATAGAACCCAGATGAGAAGCAGCATTCTAAGCCCAAATCGAAATCTCGATCGTTTAATTATCCGCTGCCTTCTTCTAATTGTAAGCCCAAATCGAAATCCCTCTTCAGCCGTGCGCCACCAAATCTGCGGCGAGACCACCCAACCCACTTGTTCCTCCCAGTCCACCGAGACCATCCAAGCCGTTAGTGCCCCCTAAGCCACCCAGGGGAGAGTTCAAGAGAAAGCTGGGAGGGGAGCGATGCCGATGAATGAGATATGAGCACGGCAGATGAGGAGGAGAGGATAATGGTTTTCTGTGTTGGATGGAGAAGAAGAAACAAAGAGAAGAAGAAGGTGGAGTGCAAAGAAGAAGGGGACGACGGCGGTGAAATTAATATTAAATTTTTTAGGTTTAGTTTTTTTAAATTTTTTAATATTCACGTAGACCTAGATTGACACGTGGCGTGAAGTAATTATCCATGTGAGATGCCACGTCATCACATAACAGAGGCTCTAATGGAAAACTTAACGCAGATATGAAAGTTTCTCAGAATTATAACTTTAGGTACCAGATTAGGACAAAAAAAACTTGATGTATGAAATGTTGAAAACCAAGAAACTTCAGGGTAGTAAACTGTGATTAACCCTATTTTTAATAATTAAACTTTATTGTTTGTTTTTTATCCACAAAGTACAAAACTGATAGTCATGTCATCAAATTTATGCCACTTATTATTGTCACGTCATCACTTAACAGCCAATTTAACAGATTGAATAACAGATGTCTGACATTGAAACGAATTCGTAAGTTAATGTATGACATTACAATGTTAAAAAATTGAGGTATGAATTTGTTATATGATTCAAAGTTGAGGGTGACAAATATAATTTACCCAATATTATTTTATGTGCATGTAAATTAATATTCGTATAAACATTAAACACCATTAAAACATTTTAACAAGGCATATTATAACAAAAATTAAAATGCTCTAGCAAGGCACATGGGATGGTCTAAATAGTTTGACTGAAATAAAAATAATATGTAAACAAAAAATAAGGTACAAATGGTAAGTGTAGCACTACTCTAACGGAATTTAGGAATTTTTTTCTGAAACATTTCATCAAATACACGAAACCGTGTCTCCAAAGAAAAACATTATTTGGGAGGTTGATCAAGATATATATCTAAAGAATTATAAAAAAAACAAAAGTTATTAGTTCAAGGGACAATATTCAAGTATATATAACATCAAGTGACCTTATATCACAATGGTGGATATGAGTGTTCCTCTTGCACCACAGCATGAGTTCGAACATGTTCCCTAATATAACAAACCTACCATTTGACAAAAAAAGAAGTTTATTTATAACATATATTTCATTGAACTGTATGAAAAATATATTTGCGTAACACTCTAGAATACTATAACATTAAAACACACATTACAAATGAATTGAAAATAAAGGGTTTAAGATAAATTTAGAATTCTTTACAATCTCACAATTCTTAAATACAACTTCAATTCCATTATTCTTCTCCATAAGGAGGTATTTACAAGATTACAAAAGAGCATACTAGAAAATAAATCAAAATACAATCCTTTATCTCCAAGACAAGAAACCTA
Source organism: Heteromeles arbutifolia (assembly GCA_024362995.1). Taxonomy (NCBI): domain Eukaryota; kingdom Viridiplantae; phylum Streptophyta; class Magnoliopsida; order Rosales; family Rosaceae; genus Heteromeles; species Heteromeles arbutifolia. Next base: position 7,622,265 of record JANCRC010000002.1, on the reverse strand, counting down.
GACCAAATCAAATCATATCAAAATCCTAATTAAATCATATAAAATCACTAAATAAATTATAGGAAATAAATCAATATACAATCCTCTGTCTCCAAGACAAGAAACCTAGACCAAATCAAATCATAATTAATCACTAAATAAATTATAAGGAAAACTAATGAAAATGATTTGAAAACTTTGAGTTTTAATCAAAAGAACAAAAAGATGTTGCAAGTGAATAGTACCAGAAGTGACTTTTTAGAGTAAAAATGTCATTTTCGTTAAAAGTGAACAGTACTGGAGTGTTTCGTTAAAACTCCCTAAATTATCTCCCTAAAATATTTTTTTTTAGTACAAAGATATATTTTACACTAAAGGATGAGGTGATTTCGGCTAACTCGCACAGTGGGCAACCTGATTTAGTATCGAATTTGTCATCCACGAGATTCGAACCTAATGACCTCTCACTTACTAGTGTGGAGGAATACCACTAAACCGTAATATTAAGTGGCTATACTTTCCTTTTTATTTTCCAACAAAATTATTATGTATTTATTTATGTTTAGCTACCGTTTCTTTAGGGTGACGCTATCCACATACACATTTTTACTTTAACATTCATGGATAATTTATGTCATTTAATCTTATTCAGTTTATTCCATCTGATAACCGAAATTAAAAATAATGTGTGAAAGGTAAATAAGGATATGTGGATAGCACCTCATTTTGTTGATCACCACACTTCATCAACCGCTGCCTTCAGCAATATACTGGTGCTTTCGTCTCTTCCACTTTCTCGTGATTCGTTTGTTTTTCCCATCATCGATTGTAAGAACTTGGATTGAATGTAAAGGAGGATGCTTCTAGATCATTTGAAGGAGTCAAATAAATAACTGCACTTGCACTCTCCATCTCATGGAAATAAAACGAAAAGCTACCGGTAACCAGCTTCATCAAAATTTTGTTTCTAAATTTCCACATCAAATTATTTATTTATTTTGGGTGCTTTCATCCCCATTTAAATACGTAAAAGATTTGTAGCTGAAAAAGTAAAATGCAATTAATCATACACACAAGATCGTAGTTCAATTCTCCTCTCTCTTATTGATATTATTCTAGTTTCTACAAAATGTCATTCTACAAAAAGATCACATGATCTTATAACTTGTAAGATCATGCGGCATGTTGATGTAATTTCAGAAATTCACTTATTTATAGAAGAGAATGCTTTGAATTGTTATATATTAATTCTTCTAGATAAGAGGTACTTACAGGTGTACAACCCTAACATAAATGGAAATAGAACTAATTACAAGTGATTACATGAGGATATATAGGATTACATATCAATTAGGGATCCTACCTAAAATACAAAAGTCAACATTTCCCCTCAGGCCATCTCCAACCGAGGGCTGGCCAGAGGGCTCGTTTGAGCCCTCTGGCCCTCCAAGATTCTCCAAGATATTAATATTTTAATGAACAGTACATGGCCATATTTGCCTCCGTCTCCAACAGAGGGCCAGAGGGCTCGTTATAGCCCTATCACAAAAAACGGTCTCCAACCGAGGGCCAAACATAATTTATTATTTAAAAACTACAACTTAAATTCAAATCCAACGGCTAGCTGACGTCAGCATGATGTCAGCTACCAACGGCTAGGGTGGATATTGGGATATAATTCACACAACTTTGAATTCAATCTATTTCATTTCAAGTTCGCAATGAATTCCAACTTTGGATCCTCTTCGGATTCCAACTGGGGGTCCTCATCCAATTCCAAAAGAGAAGCAAAATGGGCGCAAATGAGACGAGAAGATGAGGAGTCTGATGAAGAAGTTCAAGTAAGGCGCAACAAACAAAACAGAGCAGCAGCCATGGCTGTGGCCATGGTGTGTTAGCCAACTGAGGAATAACCTCAATGGGGTGGCTCTGTTGCTGGTCGCTCTTACAAACCACGAAATAGAGCGATGACGCATGCCAATCTAATGAACAACTACTTCAACCCCAACTCGGTGTACACAGAAGAGGATTTCAAACGTCGCTTCCGGATAAGGCGTCATGTCTTCGAGCGTTTACTTCGTGATGTCCAACAAGTCAATCCGTACTTTCGACAGAAGCAGGACAGGGCAAGCCGCCCTGGTTTCTCACCTCATCAGAAGGTTACAGTTGCACTCCGAATGATGGTCTATGGCTCCTCAGCTGATTCGATGGATGAAACCCATGGTATGTCTGAGTCTACATGCCTTGATACTCTTGAACAATTTTGTGACACAATCGTTCAGGTTTACAAAGACGAGTACCTCCGCGAGCCAAATCAAGAAGATTTGAATCGGCTCCTTCGTAAAGCTGAAGACCGTGGGTTTCCGGGCATGATAAGGTCATTAGACTGCCTGCATTGGGATTGGAAAAACTGTCCCACTGGATGGCAAGGAGGCTTTAGCGGAAGGTCGAGAAAGCCAACTATTGTGTTAGAGGCAGTTGCATCATATGACATATGGATCTGGCATACTTTCTTTGAAGTCCCTGGATCCCAAAATGACATTACAGTTCTTGGGCGTTCATCCCTCTTCAATAACTTGACGGAAGGTAAAGCACCTCAACTTGACTACTACATCTACGGCCGTCAATACAATATGGGGTATTACTTGGCAGATGACATCTACCCAAAGTGGGCGACACTTGTCCAAGCAATTCCAAACCCTAAGAATGACGCATAAAAGTTGTTTACCTTACACCAAGAGGCATATCGGAAAGATGTTAAGAGAGCTTTTGGTATTCTACAAGTACGGTGGAAGATCATCAGCGAACCGGCAAGAGGGTGGAGTTGAGAAAATTTGGAATCCATCATGATGTCTTGCATCATATTACACAATATGATAGTGGAGGATGAGCGAGATGGGTATATTGATGGAGAGTTCGATGACGACCAAGAAGATCCAAATAGGTCAAGAAGGGCTCTAGCAAAAATATATGATGAGCCTAATTTGCCTTTCAATCCAAGAACTGGTAGTATCTCTATAAATGAGTACATGAGGCGCCATAGAATGATACGTTCTCGCGCCACAAATAAGTACCTACAACAGGATCTTGTTGCACATCTTTGGGCCAAAAGAAGTATGGAGTAGGCGTTTAAGTTTTATGTTGTTAAATGTTTTTAAAAATGTTGTTTAAGTTTCATGTTGTTAAATGTTTTATTATGTTGTATAATTTGTATGTTGGTTAATGTTATTTAATGTTGTTTCATATTGTTTAATGTTGTTTCATGTTACTTAATTTAATTTAATGTTGTATAATGGCTTAGGAAGTTATAGGAAAAAAAAATATAATTTAAAAAAAAATGAAACAAATTTTGTGAAACAGAAGTTATAGGAAAAAAAAAGAATTTAAAATAAAATGAAACAAATTTTGTGAATAGAAGTTATACGAAAAAAAAAAGAATTTAAAATAAAATAAAACAAATTTTGTGAAATAGAAGTTATAGGAAAAAATGGAATTTTAAAAAAATATGAAACAAATTTTGTAAAATAAAAGTTATAGGAAAAAGTAGAAGTTATATGAAATTATTGAAACAAATATTATAGATGAAGGAAATATTGGAAAATATATTGAAGGAAATATTGAAAAATATTGAAGAAGGAAATATTCAAAAAAAAAAAAAAAACCCAAAATATTCAAAAAAATTTCAAACTATTAGTGTCGGTTATAACCAACCCTAATAGTAAATAAAAAAAAATTTTGCATGTGAATACCTATTACTGTCGGTTATAACCGACAGTATTAAAAACTTCTTCTTTAATGCTGTCGGTTATAACCGACAACAATAGGAAAACAATAAAAAAAAAATAGCCAGCCCTTTAGCCCTTTGAAATTCCGTGGGGCCCTCCCAGATTCCCGAGCCCTCTGGCCTAGCCCTCGGTTGGAGACGGTTTTAGGGCTATTTTCGGCCCTCTGGCCCTCTGGACCCTTCGGTTGGAGATGGCCTTAGAGATGGCCTCAAGTATATGGATATATGTTGCTCATGCCCAACTTGTGTAAGAAACTTGAAAACTTGTGACTTGAAACAGCTTTTGTGAGGATATCTGCCAACTGATCTTCTGTTCTTATCGCCGATACTTTAATTATTTTTCCCTCCAATTTTTCTTTGATGAAGAACCGGTCAACTTTAACATGCTTTGTTCTATCATGTTGTATCAGATTATGTGCAATGTCATGGGCAGCTTTATTATCACAAAATAATTTCATGGGCTGATCATGTTGTATACCCAAATCGCTTAACAGAAGCTTAAGCCACAAAATTTCACAAATCCCCAAAGCCATACCTCTGTATTCTGCTTCTGCACTGGAATGAGCAACCACATTCTGTTTCTTACTTCTCCATGTAACCAAGTTACCCCCAACAAACGTAAAGTAACCTGATGTTGAGCGCCTATCGTCAATGGAACCTGCCCAGTCTGCATCAGTATAACCTTCAACACTAAAATGATTATTCCTTTTAAACAAAATTCCTTTGCCCGGACTTCCCTTCAAATATCGCAATATTCTCATCACGGCATTCATATGTTGTTCTCCAGGATCATGCATGTATTGACTCACTACACTTAAGGCATAAGCAAGGTCCAGTCTTGTGTGTGCCAAATACATCAAACGGCCTACTAACCTTTGGTATCTTCCTTTGTCAACTGGTACTTGATTAGGATCAAGTATCTTTGCAAGCTGACATGTCAGTTTCGTGCAACAAATCAATAATATACTTCCTCTGAGACAAGAAAATTTCAAAACTGCTTCTTGACACCTCAATCCCTAAAAAATATTTCAGGGATCCAAGGTCCTTCATTTCAAATTATGTAGACAAGTATCTTTGCAAGGCCGCACGTTCTTCTGGATCATTACCTGTTACCACTATATCGTCTACATACACAATAAGTGCAGTAGGCTTCCCATTCTATCTTTTCAGGAACAAAGTATGATCAGAGTTACTTTGTTTGTAACCAAATGCCCTCATAAATTTTGTGAATTTGGGGACTGCTTCAAGCCATACAGGGATTTCTTCAATCTGCACACCTTTCTTTTATATTTATCTGGAGCATTACATCCAGGTGATCCATATAAATCTCTTCTGTCAAATCTCCATGCAAGAAGGCATTCTTCACATCGAACTACTATAAAAGCCAATCAAGATTTGCAGCCAAGGACAACAAAACACGAACTGTGTTGATCTTGGCCACATGAGCAAATGTATCTGTATAGTCAGTTTCATATTTTTTTAGTGTATCATTTTGCTACCAGTCTTGCCTTAAAACGATCCACCGTCCCATCAACTTTATACTTCACAGTATAAACCCATTTACATCCCACAGGTTTCTTGCCGGCTGGCAAGTCTGTTATCTCCCAAGTAGCATTCTTCTTCAAAGACTTCAACTATTCATTCATTGCTGTTTTCCAAAGTGGATCAGCTAAAGCCTCATGCATAAATGACTTATTTGATTCTGACAGGTGACTAGTAGACACATAATTACTTAACGGGTATAACACATTAGACTCAGGGTTGGGCTTACTCATCGGATACCTAGTTTTGCATTTAGGGTCGGCTTCATAAGTAAGTTTAGGAATACCTCGATTGATGCGATCAGGGAGACGATGTGGTGGTGGTGAATCCGGGATCGAAGATGATTGATTATGGTTATTGGGACTCAAGATCGACTGTGAGATAGCTGACGACATATGACTGTCCGGTGGTAAGGAAACTGCCAATGAGTTATCAGGCAATGTCGACTCGTCCCTTTCAAGGTTTTCAACATTGTTTCCATGTGAATGATCACCACTTGTCTCCAAGACATTACCACTTAGTTCCAATTCATTCACATCATTGTTTTCGTGTGTATGATCACCACTTATTTCCAAGACATCACTACTTAAATCCAAATCATTCACACTATCTATTTCTGGAATAGTATAATCAAGAGTTTGAACTTTTGTTTGATTCTCCCCCTGAAATGAAGACTCAAGATTGGCAAAGTACATATCATTATCATGCAATGTAACATCCACAGTGACAAACAATTTTTTTGTCGAATGGTGATAACAACGATACCCCTTTTGATTTGAGGCATACCTCACAAACACACACCGTAAGGCCCGAGGTTCAAGCTTACTTATCTGCTGTTTATGAAGATGAACGAATGCCACACAGCCAAACACGTGAGGTGGAAGATTTGGAACTGTAGAAGCATCAATATATGAAGAGAGAGTCTGGAGCGATGTCTGAAAGTCAACTGATCGGGATGGAACATGATTCATGAGATAGCAGCTGAGGTGAGTGCTTCTCCCCAAAAAGATAACGGGAGACACGCCTTGAGCAAAGAAGCATGAACAACCTCTAGAAGTTGACGATTCTTACGTTCTGCAACACCATTTTGTTATGGAGTATATGGACATGTAGTTCTGATGAACAATACCTTGATGATCAAGAAAGGCACGAGGTTCAGAGTTTACATATTCGCCGCCATTGTCACTCCTAAGAACTTGTATTTGTGAGTTATATTGTACTTGTACCATTTTGTAAAACTGCTGAAACAAAGAAGTAACTTCACTTTTAGACTTCATCAAACAAACCTAAGTCATATGTGTGCAGTCATCAATAAAAGTAACAAACCAATGAGCACCACCAAGTGTAGCAGTTTTAGATAGTCCCCAAACATCAGAATGAATTATCATAAACGGGATTGAACTTTTATTCAAACTAGGCGGAAACGATGTACGATGACTTTTAGCCATTTCATAAACACCACATTTAAAGCTAGAAACGTCATGCTTAACAAATAGGCTAGGAAACAACCTTCATAAATAGCCGAAAGAAACATGTCCAAGTCGACTATGGTATAACCAAACCTCCGAAGCTTTATCCCTATCCCTATGAGATCCTTCCACGACAAGAGCTTGAGTCAAATTTCAAGAACTGTTCGATGTCAGCTTCAAGAAATAGAGCTTTCCCCTTCGAATACCATAACTAATCATCTTATGAGTCCGAATGTCCTTAAAAACACAAAAGAAAGGCCAAAAAATAACAAGGCAATGTAGGGCGACGGTTATTTGAGCAACAGATAATAAATTATAGTTAAGGGAATGAACAACAAGTACGGAGTCAAGATTCAGGGTATCAGAGAGGACGACATTGCCTTCCCCAATAATGGGGACAACATTACCATTGACAACACTAACTATATGTTCAGTAGCACCAGACTTAATTATCCATGTACTATTCATAACAGATGCAGAAACTTTGAAAGCCTTACCATCATTACCTGTATGGTTAGAATCTACCTGAGCTTCGGCAACCAATGCATGCGACTTGAACCGGTCACGATTGGTCTTACTCTCCTGTTCGATCTGATTAGATCGATGCATAGTGGAATGAGCCCAAAATGCCATGGCTCCAAGTAATTTGAGTGAGAAAAGATATGGCCCAAATTCCCAAGCCAACAAAAAAATATGTAACGTGGGCTACAAAAAGAATAATAGCCAAAAAACAACAAACGACCTTTTTATTTTTCTTTTCTTCTTTTCCTTTTTTTTTCCTTGTTCTCTTTTCTTCTTTTCTTTTCTTTCCTTGACTTCTATAAAGCACGGGCTGGTTTGCTGAACATGGGTCTGTGGGCAGGAGCACCTGCGGATTCTGTGCCTAATGGGACAGCAGCGGGGGTGGGCGTTTTTCTGGACTTCAGTCAACAGCAGCGGTTAGATTTCTGGGTTGGGTCTTAATTTGTGGGTACGTGTGGGTCATGGCGAGTGGATGCAGTGGCTAGATTTCTGGGTTGGGTCTCAATTTCGGTGAACTCCAGTTAGCAACGACGACGTCGCTCGCTGGTCGGACAGGCACGCTACACAACTGGATGTGTGGTGGTCTTCGGTGGACTCGGATCAGCAACGACGGCGTCGCTCGCTAGCTTCACGGTGCGCGGCACAACTGGCTGCACTGCGATTTCTGGTGCTGGGTTCTTCGAACAAATTGTGATAATAAATTTTTAAAATTTTTCTTAACCTGGCTCTGGTGCCAAGAAGAGAATGCTTTGAATTGTTATATATTCTTCTCAATAAGAGGTACTTATAGGTGTACAACCCTAATATAAATGGAAAGAGAACTAATTACAAGTGATTACATAAGGATATACGAGATTACATATCAATTAGGAATCCTACCTAAAATACAAAAGTCAATATTTATGACTATGTGATTTTGTAGTTAGTGTTAAAGTCCCAAAGAATAATATATATACTACTCTAATTTCTCTTTTGTTAAAAGGAAAAATTAACACAAACAACCTTGGTTAAGTTAAGAAGATATGGTACCTTGGAGAAATCGAACAAAAAAACGAAAGGCACAGGTCTCGGTTTGGTGTTATCCAATGGTCCCCCAACACACACATTGACAGCACATCTCGACTTAACTAATGAGTCATGATGCAGCTTTCTCAATCCATCTCGATCTGGGTCCACTCACAAAAGAGAGTTCGAAGATGATATCTGGATCCATTCACAAAAGACAGTTCCATCGCTGGCAAGGTTACTATTTTTTTTAGAAATCTTCTTTTTACAGTTTCATTTGTCGGGTGTCGTTTTTGGAATTTTATTTTAAAGGACTTGTTTAGTATTTTAGGCATCGAAGTTTAAGAAGACAACCGAAATATAGCTATACCTCAGGTACATATATAACCCAACGAACTTACGTGCCAGCCTGAAAGTCCCGCGTTTCCAACCCTGACTTTAAACCCACGAAATTTTGAATTAACGAACCATGAGATCTACAGAGATTCGGTTGACATAAGCATGATTAGAGGAGAAGATGTGTATTTTAGCAATGTTTCTGGTGTAGTTGTTGTTTCTATCCAACTGTACATGTTGTTTATAGGCTAAATGTGGTAAACGTTTGCTTACCTGGCCACACGGTGAAATGAGTGGACCTCTATTGAAACCCTAACTTTATAACAGAAGCCCTAACCTATTCCCCCCTCGCAAGAAAGGGTTTAGGCATATATACAGCACCCTAAAACTCGAACAAATTGTGCCATTGCAATTGTAATTTTAATTGCTAATTATTGAAAAACTGAGGAAGAAGATGGCTAAAACTTCAAAGTCAATCTGCCTTTCTGTGCTTTTTGTTATGTTCATCGTCTTTGCAGTTGCAGGTAAGAAAGGAGTTTCTACATGTATCGGGAACTGTTGTCATGTAATGTAATATTCCACATGCTATAATACAGATGGAAGACATAGTTGATATATATGTCTTACTTCCATACTGCATTACCAAAAAAACAAATACACGTGTTATAATTTGAGTAAAATAATAACATCACATGTTAGTATTTCAAGTATACAAAAAAATCTCTAGTAAACTCCATTGACCTTTCTCTCCATTTTTCCTTATTTGTTTTATTTCGATCTTCAAATATGACTATATATGTTTCTTGCACAAAGCAGACAGCGGGCTTGTAGGATGCCGTGAATGGTCATATAGTAGCACATGGCAGGGTGCATGCTTGTGGAGTCCAAACTGCAGCAAGGCATGCACAAAAGAAGGTGCGACTGCTGGAGCCTGCGTACTTTTCAAATGCATTTGCTATGATGGTAAAAGTTGTCCGCAGGGCCGCCTCCCTGCACACTAACTACACCCACATGCACCAGAAGTACTCCAAAACTACATTCAACTTTCAATGTGTATGTACGTACTTGGCACGTATTACATTCGACTAACTATGTACCTATAGCTCCATCTGTTTTTAAATGATCGGTGCAGTTTGTATACTATGTATATTACTTACGAAGGTTTCGTACGTAATGTTCGCTTACTCGTATGTATAGTAAGCTAAGCGATGTAAAAGTACGATGAGTTTTACACATGATGATGTTGTTTATTTTTAGAAACTGTGTAAGACTGTAATTGTACATCATATTTTCTTCTGCTTGTGGTGCAAAAATAGGGTGCACAGAGGGAGGGGAAGGGTAAGAGAGCTATAACTGGAAGGTTAATTGACATATACTTAATTGCACTCTAAACTATTTGGGCACTTACTTTTTTAATGAAGAATCCATCTGTCGAACAAACTTATGGGGCTTAATTAACCTAATTAAGCTAAAGAACAAACTAATTAATCTTAACTTACCCCACCCACTTAAACCCACAACATACTACCCTAGAACATCTTCTTTCCTTATCCCAGACATTTAGATGGCTACAGTAGTGTAGGGTAGGGTAGGGCAGTGCTTGGTAGCCGTAAAGGAGTTTATTGTAGTTTGTTTCATTGCGCAAATTTACTCCAGATCAATTTCTTGGTCACTGGAGCTTATGTACCCAATTGGCAACCGTTGTAATTGTTTGTGAAGTTCAATGAAATATTATTCTATCGCTTACTGTAAAAAAAGGGCAGCTTTCTATATACGAAGGATAAAAGTTCAAATTCAACGATTAAGAGTAATTGCATGCCGTACATTATGGCATGATGAATTTTCTTAAGATAAGTCATCAGTTCAGATATTTCAAATTGGAATTTTCAAAAGTACCAAGTATCGAGTTAATTGGATGTCCACACAATTTATATGCAACTACAAGTTTTGAAAACTTATTTTGTATTACATTATGAATGGTGAGAATATTTTCCTCCGACCATAAAAAACTTTAGGGCGTATAAAACAAATTATCAACTCTACTGTTTTATAAATGGACTTTTTGTTTACTAAGGTAAGAACCAAAGAAAAAGCATGGGGAGGGAGACCTTTTGTGAGTCGGATCTAGGAAATGTCTGTATCTGGAAGTGTTTTTAAAATGACTGAAAGTGTTTTTGGTGAAAATGTTTTTGGTATTTCTGTATCTGGAAGTGTTTTTAAAATGACTGAAAGTGTTTTTGGTGAAAATGTTTTTGGTATTCTTATTAAAAATGCAAGAGAATTTTGAAAAAACACTTAGAAGTGTTTTCTCCAACACATAATTGATACTTCTTGCAGGAAACACGTCAAATAATTTTGGAACCCAATAAAAATTTCTATAAAAAAATTTTCAATCATTTTGAATACACTTACAAATAAGCCCATAATGTTTACGATCGGACTTGTGAGTTATAACAAGTGGATGCATTTTTCTTCCAACGCCTTCACGTTGTTGAATATGTTGACCCACACAATTAAACAAGTTCAATGAAATCGGTGGGATGGTTTCCAAGTGTTGGTGATCATATATGTATATATTAAATCTTTTTGTTTTCTGGGTCAATTTGCTGTTATTTATTTTGTTTCCATATGTATGAGATACCAGTTGGCTGTCGTTTATTTGTGAAATTGCTAGTGAGGCTCTAGAGTAACACGCACGAAGATCATGATTAAATACAATAAAAAAACAACCAATTGGCATACGTGAATCATGACAAGACTGAAAAAAACCTAACCTAATGGGAAAAGAATTGCTGCAATTTTGAGTAACAATGATGTTTATGGAGAGCTTAATTGGTTAAGAGTATTTTTTTACATAAAAAGTTCTCTAAGTTCGAATCTCTATATTATAATATAGTTCATATTAAAAAAAAAAAAAAACTGTATAACTTTTATCTTTAAGTATACTCCAAGTATTTTTATTAATAAGCTCATTTGTATCAACTCTACCATTTTATATATGATTTCTAATCAACATACACGTATGTTAGGATTGGAAAGAAAAGTCAATATATATTTTACGTGCATGTAAATTAACGCTCGTATAAACCCCATTAATTCATTTTAACAAGGCATATTATTAAAAAAAAAAAAAAATATATATATATATATATATATATATATATATATATATATATTCTAGCAAGGCACATGGGATGTTCTAAATAGTTTGACTGAAATAAAAATTATATATAAAAAGGCAATTAATGTACACATAGTAAGTGTAGCACTATTCTAGCGGAGTTTAGGAATTTTTCTCTGAAACATTTCATTAAATACACGAAACCATGTCTCCAAAGAAAAACATTATAGTTGATCAAGTTATATATATCTCAAGAATTATAAAAAAACAAAAGTTATTACTTCAAGTGACTACATTCAAGTATATAACAGCAAGTAGTCCTCACCCACAGTGGTGAAAAGAAGTGTTACACTTTGCACCACAGCGTGAGTTTGAACCCCACAGCTTCCTAACCTAACATCTAATCTAACAAATCTACCCTATGACAAAAAAAGTAATATTATTGTGATAGGATCAAGAGAAATAATTTGACAAATATCTTTACACTCTATATTAGCTCTTGGATCTTTTTGTTGGAATTTAGGATTATTTTATTGTTTGAATTTGGGCTTAGCCCATTAGTATTAGGGTTTCGTTTTCTTGCTTATTAGGGTTAGGTTAGTTCTTTATATATATATTATGCTTTGTAACTCGTAGCAATAGTCTTGTTCGTTGCACACTCTGATATTAGGATTTAATCTGTTCTTGAGAGCAGGTTTGATCTTTCGGGATTTAATATGTTCTTGATAGTTATCCATGTTGTTGTTTGTTTGATATTAGTTTTCAGTATTAGTTTTGAGAAAAAAAAAAAAAAAAAAAAAAAAGAAGTTTGGAGTTTGTTTGCTCAGGACCCGCATCGCAGCGACCATTCGCCGTTCGTTGTCAACCGGAAACCTCTACCCACACCAGTCTTGTTACGCACCACCACCACCACCTCGCACCAGACCACCACCTCGCACCAGACCACCACCGACCAGTCTGCCGCCGTTCTGTTTAACGCATCCTCGTACTCGCCATATGCACATCTCCATTCGAATCTGCTGCACTCCCTGTACCCGCATCCTCGCCGCTGCACCATGTACCAGATTCGGATTGAACCCGCTTTGTTGTTTCACTCTATTGGGTGACAACCAAACCTGTTTGCCTTTGCTTCTGATCTGAAGCTGTGAAAGATTTGTTGCGTCCTGATGATCGACGGGAACCCAGAAATCTTGCACCATCACCAGACGACAAACTTATGCCCACACCACGCTGCCACTTGCCGTCGCACTCGTTGCTACAGCCTGTATCGCCTGAATCGATTCGCACCGCCGCTGCCTGACAACTTTTTGAAGCCCAGATCGAAACCCATTGCTACCCGGAATCCGTTGAACCCACCTGGAACCATTGATGCCTGGACTTGTAACCTGATGTCGTCCCATAACCGCACCTAGAGATGAACTTGCTTGCCCTACCCAGCCACCGCCGCACCCACCATCTGTTACCACACTTTGTTCGCAGAGAGAAGGAAGAAAGCAACAAAAAAAAACAAGTTTGTTAAACCGTAAAAAGTTGCTAGTGGAAAGTATTTGTTGTTTTTTGTTGGGACAAACGTGTTGTTGCTATTGTGTTTGTGTTTGGAACTTGTTGCTCACCACAATAACTGCTCGAGTGCTTGGATTTGTGACCACTCGAGTGACGTTGTGTACGTGGTGAATTGGATGTCTCTATGTTCAAAAGTTTGCATTGGCATTGGAGTTGCTTGTTCGGTCGCTCAAATGCTTGCTTGGATTGTTTGTTTGCTCGCTTGATTACCCGTTTGCCTTGTCGTGTCCGCCTAACGGAGCTTGCCTTGTCGTGTCCGCCTAACGGAGCTTGCCTTGTCGTGTCCACTTAACGGAGCTTGCATCCGCATCTTCTTGTTGCAAACTCTTGCCGTGTACCGTCATGAGTTTGACGGGGGTGTTGGAATTTAGGATTATTTTATTGTTTGAATTTGGGCTTAGCCCGTTAGTATTAGGGTTTTGTTTTCTTACTTATTAGGGTTAGGTTAGTTCTCTATATAAGCTCATAGAATAATAAGTTAGTCACTATGTAGCCTCTTAGGATTTTGTAGCCATTCCGGCATTCTTGTCTATTAATAATATTCTTATTATTTTGTAGTCTTGTTCGTTGCATACTCTGTTATTCAACTCTTTACATCTAATGGTCCCGAATGAAAGTTAAAACTAATATGACTCAAGATAAACTACTAAATGATGCGGCAATGACATGGAAATAAAAAGACTTTATTCAATTAAAACATTTTAAGGAACAATTTCAGGTTAGGGAAACGTAAACTTCCCAGCCTCCATCTTCCTCTAACCCCCTGGGCCATTGTTAACTAAGATGACAAGACTAAATCATCCATGGTGGATATATCAATCTTGATCGTTCCTTACAACCTAACCGACCCTTTCACCATCTTCTTCCTTCTCTCTTCTTCCTTGAATCATCCTCAGTATCAATAGTGTATTTTCATGGGTTGTCTGCAACTGCAGGGTCATGGGAAATAAGCAATACATGGCTAAAGAAAAAGAGGGGATTAAAAGATAGATTCAGAGAATTCTTGCCCCATTATTAAAGAAGTCCCCTTTTTTTTTCAATCAGTGAAGATGCCCCGATGATGCTTCTAAGCCCAGAAACAGAATCTTGATATCCGAAATAAAATCGAATTTTCATAGAAAAGGATGAGGTTTTAAAACTTTAAATTAATTCACATTAAATTCTTAAGCATGTCCTTGATTGACAAGAAAGCTTTTCAATGGCTTGTTAATTAGCTTTTATCCAAGGCATTGTCGACCTTGAAGAGATTTCATGTTTTTGTGTTATTAGGGTTCAAAGTCTGATAGTTTGTTTTCACGATTACAGCTAGCTAGGGTTTTTTCCGTTTTAAAATTTTCAGATTTTATGTTTTTCAGTTTTATTTTTCTCAATTAATATTAGTTTTATTTTTCTTTCAAATTTCATTAATATTAGTTAAAATCCACATAAGTATCCATGTCATTTAATGAATAGATAAAAACCCATTGGATGTTATAAAATTTAAAGGCTACAAAGAAGTGTAAAAATACTTACAAAACTATTTGTCCTTTGATCCTATCCCATATATATTATACATAACATATATTTCATTGAACTATATAAAAAATATGTTTGCTTAACACTCCTCAACATTTAACTAGAATACTATAACATGAAAACACACATTGCAAATCAGTTGAAAATAAAGGGTTTAGGATAAATTTAAAACATTCTTTACAATCTCACAATTCTCAAATACAACTTCAATTACTTTATTCTTCTCCATAAGGAGGTATTTACAAGATTACAAAAGAGCAATACTAGGAAATAAATCAATACAATCCTTTGTCTACAAGACAAGGAAACCTAGGCTAAATCAAATCATATTAAAACCCTAATTAAATCATATAAAATCACTAGATAAATCATATCCAAAAGTACTTTCCTTTTTGTTTTCCAACAAAATTAATATGTATTTATTTATGTTTAGCTACCATTGGTTTGGGTTGATCCTATCCACATACGCATTTTTAATTTCCAAACACTCCCGGTTCATTTATATCCTTTAATCTTATTCAGTTCATTCGATCCAACAATCAAAATTAAAAAGTGTGTGGGAGGTAAATAGAGTTATGTGGCTAGCACCACTCTTTCTTGATCACCACACTTCTTCAACCGCTGCCTTCAGCAATATTTCCCTCCATCTATTGTAAGAACTTGGATTGAATGTAAAGGAGGATGCTTCAGTCATGCAGTAAACCATGAGCGCGGGATTTGATCCTAGATTTTCTTGCTAGCTATAAGCTATATCATTTGAAATGGTCAAATAAAATAACTGCACTTGCACTCTCCATCCCATACAAATAAAACGAAAACTACCCGTAAACAGCTTCATCAAAATTTAGTTTCTGCATCTCCACTTCAAAAAAAATTTTGTGCTTCATCCCCATTTAAATACGTAAAAGGTTTGTAGCTGAAGAAGTTAAATGTAATTAATCATGCACCCAAGATGGTATTCGATTTTCCTTTCTCCTATTAATATTATTCTCGTTTCTACAAAAATGTCATAGAACAAAAAGATCACATGATCTTATTACTTGTAAGATCATGCGGCATGTTGATGTAATTTCAGAAATTCACATATTTATGACTGTGATTTTGTAGTTAGTGTTAAAGTCCCATAGAATAATACTAATTTCTCTTCTTTTTTTTTTGTTAAAAGGAAAAAGGGGGTTTTGAACATTAGTCCTTGTAAAAGATTAAAATTAAAAATAAAAATAAAAAAACCTGGTGCTAGATTACATATTCAATTTAATCCCTTGAAGTATACTTTTATCAAAATTTACATTCAATTTTTGTTATTTAATCTGTATTTTTATTTAATCTCTCCACATTAAATTTTAATTTTACTAATATGCACATATTTAGTTTTTTAATTATAAATGAATGTAAATGAGAAAATATTAAAAGAAATTTGTGATACAAAAATATATAAATACATAAATATACAGAAATGACTGTGCCAAAATATATAAAATTGACTTCTTTGTACCTAAATATTTGTATCTACATGATTGTACTGAAATATATTATAATAAACCTAAATGTATGTACCGAAATGTATTATATTGAATTAATGTACCTAAATGTCAATACCAAAATGTATATACCAAAATGTATGTATTGAAATGTCAATACCAAGATGTACGTATCGAAATGTCAATACCGAAATGTATGTACCAAAATGTACATACTTAAATGTATGTACCAAAAATATAACATATTGAATTAATGTACCTAAAAGTCAATACTCAAAGGTGTGTACCAAAATGTACATAACGAAATGCATTATATTGAATCAATGTACCTATATGTTTGTACCGATGGATATACCAAAATATTCAAATGTATTATAATGTACCTAAATGAAGAACATACAAAATTGTTATCGGAATATATATTATAAAAAAATTAGTTGCCTAAATGTAGACATTAAAATATATTATGATGAATGAAATAAAAATTAAATTTAAATGTAATTAATACATTAAAATAAAAATAAAAAGATAAACAAAACATCAAAATATAACTAATAAATGATATGATTAAATGTACTAAGGACTAAAATTGGATTTTAATCCTACGCAAGGTTATAGCCTAAAACTCATCTTTTTTAAGGATTAAAATGAAGTTTTCTAAAGGAAAAATGAACACAAACAACTTTGATTAAGTTAAGAAGATGTGGTACCTTGGACAAATCGAACAAAAAAACGAAATGCACAGATGATGCCACGGTCTGGTGCTGTCCAACGGTCCCCTAACACACATCGATCCATAGCACATCTCGACTTCACTCATGATGCAGCTTTCTCCATCTGGGTCCATTCACAAAAGAGAGTTCGAAGATGATATCTGGATCCATTCAGAAAAGAGCGTTCCAGTGCTGGCAAGGTTACTTTTTTTGTGAAATCTTCTTTTTGCCGTTCCATTTGTCGGGTGTCGTTTTTGGAATTTTATTTAAAGGACTTGTTTAATATTTTTAGGCGACAATCGAAATATAGCTATAATTCAGTTGCATACATAACCCAACGAACTTACCTGCCTGAAAGTCCGACGTTTCCAACCCTGACTGTAAACCCAGAAAACTCTGAATTAACGAAACATGAGATCTACAGAGATTAGGTTAACATAAGCATGATTATTAGAGGAGAAGATGTGTATTTTAGCAGTGTTTCTGTTGTAGTTGTTGCACTTTCCATCCAGTTGTACATGTTGTTATACCTAAATGGTAAAGGTTTGCTTACCTGGCCACACGGTGAAATGAGTGGACCTCAATTGAAATCCCAACTTTCTAACAGAAGCCCTAATTTATTCCCCCTCGCAAGAAAAGCATATATACAGCACCCTAAAACTCGAACAAGTTGTGCCATTACAATTGTAATATTAGTTATTAATTACTGAAAAACTGAGGAAGACGATGGCTAAAACTTTGAAGTCAATCTGCCTTTCTGTGCTTTTTGTTATATTCATCGTCTTTGCAGTCGCAGGTGAGAACGAAGGTGTTTCTACGTGTATCGGGAATAGTTATCACGTAATGTAATATTTCATGTGTTATAATACATACAAAAGACATAGTTGATATATATATATATATATATATATATATATCTTACTTTCGTAGTGCATTAACAAAAAAAACAAATACACGTGTTATAATTTGACTTAAATAGTAATATCACGTGATAGTGTTTTAAGTACACGGAAAAATCTCTAATAAACTCCATTGACCCTTTCTCTCCATTTTTCCTTATTTGTTTTATTTCGATCTTCAAATATGACTATATTTTTCTTGCACAATGCAGATGGCGGGCTTGTAGGATGCCGTGATTGGTCGTATAGTAGCACATGGCAGGGTGCATGCTTGTGGAGTCCAAACTGCAACAAGGCATGCACAAAAGAAGGTGCGACTGCTGGAGCCTGCATACTTTTCAAGTGCGTTTGCTATGATGGTAAAAGTTGTCCGCAGGGCCGCCTCCCTGCACACTAGCTACACCTACATGCACTAGATATACTCCAAAATGCATTCAACTTTCAATGTATATGTACGTACTTGGCACGTACTACATTCGACTAACTACGTGCCTATAACTCCTCCATGTGTTTGTAAATGATCGATGCAATTTCTATACTATGTAAATTACTTACGAAGGTTTCATACGTAATGTTTGCTACTCATATGTATAGTAAGCTAAGCGATGTAAAAGTACGATAAGTTTTACACATGATGATGTTGTTTACTTGTAAAGCCTGTGTAAGACGGTAATTGTACATCATATTTCCTTCTGCCTGTGGTGCAAAAATAGGGCACACAGAGGGAGGGGAAGGGTAAGAGAGATAACTGGAAGGTCAATTGACATATAATCGCACTCTAACCTATTTGTGCACTTACTTTTTTAATGAAAAATTCATCTGTTGACGAACAAACCTAAGGGCAATAATTAACCCAAGCTAAAGAACAAACTAATTAATCTCGATTACCCACCCACTTAAACCACAACACACTACCTACAAAATTTTCTCTCCTTATCTCACACATTTAGATGGCTACAGCAGTTTTGGCTTACATGTTTTTATAAACCAAAAAATAAAAAGATCGATCCTTAAAAAAATTATATATTCGTTGGAATTTTTAAACCTGGAAACAAGATTCCTTAATTAATTATTTTTCTTAAATAGTGACATCCTTACTAATGAAAACTTATATATTCATGAGAACATTAAATAGCGGTATAACAACTTAATCATGTGATGTTATGTCAAGAAGTTAAATTATTATAGTTTCACATTTTAATAAAAAGAAAATTCATTTTTTTAATTAGTATTTTGAATGTTCACCACCTTACGCCTTTTCTCTATGCTATAATTTGTAAGAGCATCTCCTAGAGAAGTTTTAAAATTTTGTTAAACTAGCAAGTAACCGATGTCAAAAAACTATTTTAGTTACTCAGTTTAATTTTTTATTTTTAACAACAATCTCTATATCAACAAACTTTAATTATTTTATTGTTAACAATTCAAACCCAACCTACTCATTTTCTAAAACAGCTTTCTTTCTCTTCCTGTTTTTCCTTGGTTGAGGGTCCACCCTTGAATTTTATTATTTTTTATATTTAGCTTGAAAAATAGTATAAATTTAAAGAGTAACTATTTATTTTGCTATAAAGCTTGTTTTATATAGTCAGTTAGAGATGTATTTTCTTTCAAATTTAACAATTTAAAATAGAGTTTTAATTGTTTCACTGCATTCTTGCAAATGCCCTAATAACTTCTAACATTACACCTGTGGTAGTTGTAATTAGTAATAATTAACAGCGTACTGCTTACGAGCTACTAAGTTTTTATCTTTCTTAAGAAAATTCTTCTTATACACACCCTTTGTTAAAAAAAGAACTTTATCACTACCCAACAATGCACATTCATAACATGGGATCGAGATCCTCTCCAGATCTAAAAGTATGGAGCCTAAAGACTCCAAAATTCGAGCCGTTCAAGTTTTGGGAGTTTTGTGAGATAGGCCAGTAGAATGGGTTAAAGGGTCATAGGATTGAAACTCCAAAATTCGAGCCGCTCAAAGTCTGATAGTTTGTTTTCACGACTACAGTTAGCTAAGGTTTTTTTCTTTTTTTAATTTTCCAGATTTTATGTTTTTCAGTTTTATTTTTATCATTAATATTAGTTTTTTTTTTCTTTCAAATATCATTAATATTAGTTAAAATCCACATAAGTATCCATGTCATTTAATGAATAGATAAGAACCCATTGGATGTTATAAAATCTAAAGGTTACAAAGAAGTGTAAAAATATTTGTAAAACTATTTGTCCTTTGATCTTATCCCATATATATTATATATAACATATATTTCATTGAACTATATAAAAAATATGTTTGCGTAACACTCCTCAACATTTAACTAGAATACTATAACATTAAAACACACATTACAAATCAGTTGAAAATAAAGGGTTTAGGATAAATTTAAAAAATTCTCTACAATCTCACAATTCTCAAATACAACTTCAATTACTTTATTCTTCTCCATAAGGAGGTATTTACAAGATTACAAAAGAGCAATACTAGGAAATAAATCAATACAATCCTTTGTCTACAAGACAAGGAAACCTAGACTAAATCAAATCGTATTAAAACCCTAATTAAATCATATAAAATCACTAAATAAATCATATCCAAAAGTACTTTCCTTTTTATTTTCCAACAAAATTAATATGTATTTATTTATGTTTAGCTACCATTGGTTTGGGTTGATGCTATCCACATATGCATTTTTAATTTCCAAATACTCCCGGTTAATTTATATCCTTTAATCTTATTCAGTTCATTCGATCAAACAATTGAAATTAAAAAGTGTGTGGGAGGTAAATAGAGGTATGTGGGTAGCACCACTCTTTCTTGATCACCACACTTCTTCAACCGCTGCCTTCAGCAATATTTCCCTCCATCTATTGTAAGAACTTGGATTGAATGTAAAGGAGGATGCTTCAGTCATGCAGTAAACCATGAACGCGGGATTTCATCCTAGATTTTCTTGCTAGCTATAAGCTAGATCATTTGAAATGGTCAAATAAAAAAACTGCACTTGCACATCTCATGCAAATAAAACGAAAACTACCCGTAAACAGCTTCATCAAAATTTAGTTTCTGCATCTCCACTTCAATTTTTTTTTTTTTTTTTTTTTTTTTTGTGCTTCATCCACATTTAAATACGTAAAAGTAGCTGAAGAAGTTAAATGCAATTAATCATGCACACAAGATTGTATTCGATTCTCCTTTCTCCCATTAATATTATTCTCGTTTCTACAAAAATGTCATAGAACAAAAAGATCACATGATCTTATTACTTGTAAGATCATGCGGCATGTTGATGTAATTTCAGAAATTCACATATTTATGACTGTGATTTTGTAGTTAGTGTTAAAGTCCCATAGAATAATATTAATTTCTCCTTTTCTTGTTAAAAGGAAAAATTAGCACAAACAACTTTGATTAAGTTAAGAAGATGTGGTACCTTGGACAAATCGAACAAAAAAACGAAATGCACAGACGATGTCTCGGTCTGGTGCTGTCCAACGGTCCCCCAACACACATCGATCCATAGCACATCTCGACTTCACTCATGATGCTGCTTTCTCCTACTGGGTCCATTCACAAAAGAGAGTTCGAAGATAATATCTGGACCCATTCAGAAAAGAGCGTTCCACTGCTGGCAAGGTTACTTTTTTGTGAAATCTTCTTTTTGCCGTTTCATTTGTCGGGGTCGTTTTTGGAATTTTATTTAAAGGACTTGTTTAATATTTTTAGGCATCGAAGTTTAAGAAGACAACCGAAATATAGCTATAATTCAGTTACATACATAACCCAACGAACTTACCTGCCTGAAAGTCCGACGTTTCCAACCCTGACTGTAAACCCAGAAAACTCTGAATTAACGAAACATGAGATCTACAGAGATTAGTTTAACATAAGCATGATTATTAGAGGAGAAGATGTGTATTTAGCAATGTTTCTGTTGTAGTTGTTGCACTTTCTATCGAGCCGTGCATGTTGTTTATACCTAAATGTGGTAAAGGTTTGCTTACCTGGCCACACGGTGAAATGAGTGGACCTCAATTGAAACCCCAACTTTATAACAGAAGCCCTAACTTATTCCCCCTCGCAAGAAAAGCATATATACAGCACCCTAAAACTCGAACAAGTTGTGCCATTACAATTGTAATTTTAATTACTAATTATTGAAAAACTGAGGAAGAAGATGGCTAAAACTTTGAAGTCAATCTGCCTTTCTGTGCTTGTTGTTATGTTCATTGTCTTCGTAGTTGCAGGTAAGAACGAAGGTGTTTCTACGTGTATTGTGAATAGTTGTCATGTAATGTAATATTTCATGTGTTATAATATAGATAGAAGACATGTTGATATACATATCTTACTTCCATAGTGCATTAACAAAGAAACAAATACACGTGTTATAATTTGGGTCAAATAGTAACATCACGTGATAATGTTTTAAGTACACAGAAAAATCTCTAGTAAACTCCATTGACCCTTTCTCTCCATTTTTCCTTATTTCTTTTATTTCAATCTTCAAGTATGACTATATATGTTTCTTGCACAATGCAGATGGCGGGTTTGTAGGATGCCGTGATTGGTCGTATAGTAGCACATGGCAGGGTGCATGCTTGTGGAGTCCAAACTGCAACAAGGCATGCACAAAAGAAGGTACGACTGCTGGTGCCTGTGTACTTTTCAAGTGCGTTTGCTATGATGGTAAAAGTTGTCCGCAGGGCCGCCTCCCTGCACACTAGCTACACCTACATGCACTAGATATACTCCAAAATGCATTCACCTTTCAATGTATATGTACGTACGTGGCACGTATTACATTCGACTAACTACGTACCTATAGCTCCCCCATGTGTTTCTAAATGATCGATGCAATTTCTATACTACGTAAATTACTTACGAAGGTTTCATACGTAATGTTCTCTACTCATATGTATAGTAAGCTAAGCGATGTAAAAGCACAATAAGTTTTACACATATTGATGATGTTGTTTACTTGTAGAGACTGTGTAAGACTGTAATTGTACATCATATTTCCTTATGCTTGTGGTGCAAAAATAGAGCGCACAGGGGGAGGGGAAGGGTAAGAGATATATAACTGGAAGGTCAATTGACATATAATCGCACTCTAACCTATTTGTGCACTTACTTTTTTAATGAAAAATCCATCTGTTGACGAACAAACCTAAGGGCAATAATTAACCTAAGCTAAAGAACAAACTAATTAATCTCGATTACCCACCCACTTAAACCACAACACACTACCTACAAAATTTTCTCTCCTTATCTCACACATTTATATGGCTACAGCAGTTTTGGCTTACACGTTTCTATAAACCAAAAAATAAAAAGAAAAAAATATATATTCGTTGGAATTTTTAAACCTGGAAACAAGATTCCTTAATTATTTTTCTTAAATAGTGACATCCTTACCAGGGAAAACTTATATATTCATGAGAACATTAAATAGCGGTATAACAACTTAATCATGCAATGGTATGTAAAGAAGTTAAATTATTATAGTTTCACATTTTAATAAAAAGAAAATTCTTTTTTTTTTAATTAGTATTTTGAATGTTCACCACCTTACACCTTTTCTCTGTACTATAATTTGTATGAGCATCTCCAAGAGAAGTTTTAAAATTTTGTTAAACTAGCAAGTAACCGATGTCAAAAAACTATTTTAGTTACTCAATTTAACTTTTTATTTTTAACAACACTCCCTGTATCAACAAACTTTAATTATTTTATTGTTAACAATTCAAACCCAACCTACTGATTTTCTAAAACAGCTTTCTTTCTCTTCCTTTTTTTCCTTGGTCGAAGGTCCACCTTTGAATTTTATTATTTTTTATATTTAGCTTAAAAATAGTGTAAATTTAAAGAGTAACTATTCATTTTGCTATAAAGCTTGTTTTATATAGTCGGTTAGAGATGTATTTTCTTTCAAATTTAACTATTTAAAATAGAGTTTTGATTGTTTCACAGCATTCTTGCAAATGCTCTAATAACTTCCAACATTACACCTGTGGTAGTTGTAATTAGTAATTAACAGTGTACTGCTTACGAGCTACTAATTAAGTTTTTATCTTTCTTAAGAAAATTCTTCTTATACACACCCTTTGTTAAAAAAGAACTTTATAACCACCCAACAGTGCACATTCATAACATGGGATCGAGATCCTTTCCAGATTTAAAAGTCTGGAGGACTCCAAAATTCGATTTCAAGTTTTGGGGGTTTTGTGAGATATGCCAGTAGAATGGGTTAAAGGGTCGTAGGATTGAAACTGAGTAGTCTAAATTTCGAAATTTTTAGACTCCAAACACAGAGATCTGAAGTGAATCTCAATCTCATAACATGTACAACACTCAAAGGCCATGCAGAAGCATTTTATTTCACAAATAAACTGTAGTGTTTTATTACTTGTAATGATTGTTCCGACAAATTAGCTTCACGATAGATATGTTTTCATGAATGGGGTCGAAAGAATTGTCATGGAACATTTGTCCTACAATAAAGTCTTCCTTGACACAACCATCCTTGTAGTTTTGCGGGACGGCAAGCATAAGAGCGTAGTTAACGGTTTCCAAAGAAAAAAACTACTACTAATTATTTAAAATAGTCAAATTGGTTTAAACAATATGAACTTTTACACTTAAGTTTAAATTCTTCAATTTATAATTCTGATAAGACTATAATATAAACAAAGTAGATCAAATTTTATAGTGCGATTTAAAAGAAGGCGTTAATTTGTCGATTTTTTTTCTTGTCACGCATGATTTGGTATGATCATTATATAATAAAGACTGATTAATAACTCCCTCCCCCTATAAAAATCATCAAAATTCAATCAAAACTATTTACGTGGCACAAATACAACTGGGAAGTTTGCTACATAAGTGCCAATTGCCTAAAATATTAATAAAAATCAGATTTTGTTTTACAAATGACACATCTCGATTAATTTTATTTGTGTCCTGTAAATAATTTAATGTATTTGCTAACGGACATTGACGCTAAAAGACAAAGTGGGCAAAAATTGAAGGGTAGGAATACAAAGAACGTGAGTACGAATCTCATGTTTCGTAAAAAACGAGAAACAAAAGAGACGGGAAATGAGTCATTCAGTATTACGGTATGGTAGTATTTCTCTTTATTTGGAAATGAGAGGTCATAGGTTCGAATTTCGTTGATGGCGAATTTGATACCAAATTAGGTTGCCCATTGTGTGATTTAGCCGAACTTCTCAATTCTCTAGTATAAAAATATCGATATATTAAAAAAAAAAACACAGAAAAAACAAAAACAAAAAAGAGATGGGAAAGGAATTCAAAAAGAGCGAGCGAGAGGGATGGCGAGAGACAAAGAAAGAGGGAGAATATGTCATGTCATCAGATCGTCCGTCCGTTCAGTTTCCTCACGCTTTCCCTCACCCATTCTCTTTTGCAAAACACGCGGGACCCACCGTCTCTGTTCTATCGAAGCTTCTGGATTTTATTCCACCCAAAAAAGCAAAAATTCCCGGGGGGGCATTTCGTCATTCTAACCTCTCCCCGCACCACGCGTCGTCTGCGTAGTTGACTCTTCGCGACTAAGGCAAAGCAATCGCGCGAGGGCAATACCGTCATTTCGTACACTCCCCCCGGCATATGAAAGGGTCCAACTGATCCACCAAACAGAGACCCTCATTTGTTGGTTTTTGTGGATTTTGAAGAAGAAAGCGAGTAGGAAGTTGAGTCGAGTTCTCTCTTTGATTTGTGCGTTTGCTCCCGATTTTCCAATGGAACGAGGCGGCGGATTTAGGGGAAGGGGAAGGGGAAGGGGAAGAGGAAGAGGGAGAGGCAGTGATGGTGGTGGTGGTGGAAGAGGTGATCCTGGCGGCTATGGCAGAGGTGGAGGAGGAGGAGAGAGAGGAAGAGGCGGTCATGGCGGCGGTGTTAATGTTGGTGGGCCACAGTTCCACCACCATCATCCGCAGCAACAGCAGCAACAGCAGCCACAGCAACAGCAACCGCAACCGCAACCGCAACCGCAACCGCTGAATCAGAATCTGAGTCAACAACCGAGGCCTAATCCATGGAATACTCCCGCTTCTACCAGAGCATGGGGGCCCAGAGCGCCTGCTCCGCCTGCATCTCCGGTCGGATCGGCCCCAAACATCTCTCCTGCTCCTGGTATGAATTTTTCTTTTTTTTTTTTTTTTTTTTTCATTTTGGTCCTTTTTCAGATACAATTGTAATTAGTAATTGTGACGGTAGATTTGGAAGCTTTTTTTTTTGTTTTTTTGAAATGATTGCAAATATTTAATTTGTAAATTTAATTATTGCAATTCTATCTCTAATTTTGATCTGATTTAGCTTTACCGTTTAGGGTTTCTGAGGTATGCATTATGTGTGTTATGACATATAATGATGTATGATAAATTGTGTGCTTTTTGCTTGATCTTCTTGGTTTCAACTGACCCAGTAGGGAGCGGTTTTGCGGTATGTTTGGTTCGAGCATTTGATTGATTTACTAAGAAATGTTACACGTTTGTTGTAAATATTGGATATACAATTCGACTTGGAGTCCAGTTTTCGGAAACAAATTAATTTGTATGTGTGAGAAAATTGTTTGTCAGGGTTAGACAGCTTAGGTTTACTGACTCAGTATTTTGTTGTGTGGGTCGTTTACTACAGTTAGTCCGGTTATTTGAATTTGCTTAGATAATTAGGGTTGGTGATACCTTTTGCTCCTTCTTCTTCACAGGTACTCTTGTTCCTGTAATGCAATCAATGGCAATTTCAAGTCAGACACCCTCTTCATCTTCTTTGGAAAAGGCGAGCAATCATGTGCCAGTGAAGCGACCTGATCGTGGGGGGGTGAAAGCTATCCGAACTGCTAGGCTCCGCGCTAATCATTTTAATCTCACGTTCAAGCCTGAGAGTATTATAATGCACTATGATGTTGATGTTAAGCCAGAACACCCTGCTAAGAATGGCCGTCCGGTGAAGATGTCAAAGTCTGAACTTGCTGCAATCAGGAAGCAGTTATCCACGGATGATCCTTCGAATTTTCCTTTGTTAAGTACAGCATATGATGGTGAAAAGAACATATTCAGTGCAGTGCCGTTGCCCACTGGATCATTTAAGGTGGAAGTTCCTGAGGAAGAAGGCACGCGGTTCAGTTCGTACATTTTTACTATAAAGCTTGCAAAGGAGCTGCAGCTTTGCAAGTTGAAGGAGTACCTAAGTGGTCAGCTGTTGGATATCCCTCGTAACATATTACAGAGTATGGACTTGGTGATGAAAGAGAATCCAACTAGGCGCATGATTGCTTTTGGACGAAACTTTTATCCCACTGAATCTCATCCAAACGATGACCTTGGATATGGTGTTGCTGCCTTCAGAGGCTTTCAGCATGGCTTGAAGCTCACTTCTCAGGGTCCT
This sequence comes from Heteromeles arbutifolia, assembly GCA_024362995.1. NCBI lineage: Eukaryota > Viridiplantae > Streptophyta > Magnoliopsida > Rosales > Rosaceae > Heteromeles > Heteromeles arbutifolia. The sequence goes on along the minus strand of JANCRC010000002.1, from coordinate 7,594,921 downwards.
ACCTTGTGTCTGGATTACTCAGTCTTGGCATTTCATAAGCGCATGTCAGTTATTGATTTTCTCCAACAGCAAATAAGGGGGTTTACTTTAAATAATTTCCAGAGGTTTAGGAAAGATGTTGAAAATGTATTGAAGGGATTGCAAGTTAACGTGACTCACCGCAGAACCAAGCAGAAGTACCTCATTAAGGGGCTTACTGATAGGAATGCAGGAGATATTACATTTGATGCTGTAGACATAGATGGCCAGAGTCCACCCACGAAAGTTAGACTTCTTGATTATTTCAGGGACAAATATGAGGAGATTCGGTACAAAAACATTCCCTGCTTGGATTTGGGGAAAAATGGTAGAAGGAATGATACCCCAATGGAGTTCTGTGTCTTAGTTGAGGGGCAAAGGTATCCAAAGGAGTATTTGGGCAAAGAAGCAGCCATCATGCTGAAGAACATCTCATTGCCTTCACCAAGAAATAGACAGCAAAGTATATACGACATGGTACGATCAAATGATGGACCTTGCGGGTAAGTGAATTTCTGTCCCTCCTTTTTCTAGTAAATTAGACTTTATTGAACTTCTACTGTTCATTTGAACTTCTTGAATTCAGTATTCCTCTTGCATGGAAGATTGTAAACTAGCGTATATGATTTTAGTTAGTAGGTAGTTGCTTTCTCTGAATTGAGAAGTGAGAACTCTTGTTATAACACTATTTACGAACATGCTGGTGATAGTGGACTCGTTTGCATGTACTAGGCATTAAAATAACGGTTTACACATGAAAATGGGCTGTAGAAAAACATAGTGGTTTTAGGGAAATCTAAGCATTAGAATCATAAACATACATGAACATGCTTATAATACGGAGATAGTTATTACCATTTGGAGTAACTTTATTCGGCCGTGATTAGCTTTGATCCTGATTCTTTTGTTATTGGCAGCGGTGGCATCATTCAGAATTTTGGATTTGAAGTCAACCAGAATATGACACCAGTAACAGGGCGTGTGATAGGCCCTCCTGAGTTGAAGTTGGGTGCTTCTGATGGCAAGGTGGTGACTAAGGTGACTGTTGACAGAGAGAAATGCCAATGGAATCTGGTTGGGAAGACAGTCGTGGAAGGAAAACCAATCATGCGTTGGGCTGTACTTGACTTCAGCAGTTGTGATCGTTATAATAGACTGGACCCTAACCAGTTCATCCCGAAGCTCATCGCTCGGTGCAACAAACTGGGAATCAGAATGGAAGAGCCTCTTTTGTATGAAACCACTTCCATGAGGCCATTCTCTAGTGTTCAGATGCTTCGTCAGCTGCTTGAAAACGTTAATGAAAAGGCCAAAAAAGAAGGCAGAGGTTACTTGCAACTACTTGTTTGTGTAATGGCAAACAGAGACCCTGGTTACAAGTATCTGAAGTGGATCGCTGAGACTCAAATTGGTATAGTGACACAGTGCTGCTTGTCAAATATGGCCAACAAAGCAAATGACCAGTACCTTGCAAATCTTGCACTCAAGATCAATGCCAAGCTTGGAGGCAGTAATGTAGAGCTAATTGATCGGCTCCCCCTCTTAGGGGGTGCAGGCCATGTTATGTTTGTGGGGGCTGATGTCAATCATCCAGCTGCGCGAAACACAACAAGTCCATCAATTGCAGCTGTTGTTGCCACTGTAAACTGGCCTGCTGCAAATCGTTATGCTGCACGAGTTCGACCCCAGTACCATCGTAAGGAGAAGATAATAAATTTTGGAGACATGTGTCTCGAGCTTGTTCAAACTTACGAGCGGTTGAATAAAGTGAAGCCAAACCAAATTGTTGTCTTCCGCGATGGAGTCAGTGAGGGCCAGTTTGATATGGTTCTCAATGAAGAGTTACTAGATCTGAAGCTGGCTTTGGCAAGTATAAAATACACTCCAACGATCACACTTATTGTTGCCCAGAAGCGGCACCATACTCGTCTGTTTTTGGAGAATCCAAGGGATGGGGGTTCCACAGGCAATATATCACCGGGAACTGTTGTGGACACCACAATCGTGCACCCGTTTGAGTTTGACTTCTATCTCTGCAGTCATTATGGAGCCCTTGGGACAAGCAAACCCACGCACTACCATGTTCTTTGGGACGAGCACCGGTTTACTTCTGACCAATTGCAGAAGCTCATATATGACTTGTGCTTCACTTTTGCAAGGTGTACCAAACCTGTATCATTGGTCCCACCGGTGTACTATGCTGACCTCGTGGCATATAGGGGGCGATTATACTTTGAGAGTACGGAGGGACAATCTCCAGCGTCAGTATCCTCCGCCGCCTCCTCCTCATCCTCGACACATTCAGCGCTGTCAGTGTCTTCTCTCGATGAAAGGTTTTGCAAGTTGCACGCGGAACTGGAAAACATAATGTTTTTCGTATGAAGGCCAAAGCATGATCCCCCCGATTTCTTTTTGTGGAACAGGAAGGTTATGGTACCGTAAGTTGGCAAACCCGTACGCAATTCCAACCTCCTGAAAAGGAGTTTGTGCGTGAATCTAATGGGTTGTTGTGTTGTAATGTTATGTAATAGTCAGTTCAATCTGAAACAGCAGTAAATCCCTTGTGGTTTTAGGTATCTCTGTGTTTCTTTCTTGTGTGTTGTATGAAATATTGTGGGTTTGATATGGGTTACAATGTCTATGAATGTAAGAATGTTGGATGATATAGGGAGTGTGAATGAAATTGATTTGAATGAAACACGAGATTTCCTCCAACTAAAATAAAAACTGAGTGTTGCTAGATCACCTGGTCACCTGATGTAAGATTAATATAATATTGATATTACCGTGGTGATGGTAAATTGATACAATATTGACGCTATTAATAAAACATTAAGTATTTTCGTTGTCATTTAGTATTACAATCTAAAAGTATTCGTCTTCACTGTCTTAGGTTCTTACATTTGATTCACGTCAAACGTGAATTTGAACTAAATTATCATGATTTGCCTATTGTGAGGTTTAGCCCACTTCATACCCCTTAGGTTAGATAATATATCAATTCCTCAAACCCTAAATTTCTTAGTCCCAATCCTATATTTCAATTCTACCACAATCTCATACCTCAATTTTGTTTTAAAATTCTCCACACCACCACAATTTGTTTCAAAATTTAAGGAAGTTTTGTAGTGTTTTAAACTCAATTTGTCACTGGTCAGTTTGATTGTTGATGATTAATTTGTTTTACAAAGTTTTATATACATATATATATATATATATGTAATATGTTAAAATATTTAAGTCCCGTAAGGCTTTGCTTCTCAAAATTTTTGCTTAAGTGGGACAATCCAATAAACGGCCCGCCTTCGTCTTTTCCTTTTAAAACATTGGTGTTCTTTAGGAATGAGGATCCTCTCCAGATCCTCTTTGTGAGAATCTCGAAGATTCATAAATCGTGCTTATTTATCGTACATTGTGTGGTCAGAAATCATTTTAAATTTGTTTATTTAAAATTAAATACAAATAGTACCTGACGGAAAATTAATCGTACGATATACGATGAACGGATACGATTTATGGATCTCTGGGATCCTTACAAAGAGAATCCATAGGATCCTTCGTTCTTTAAAACATCGGTGTTCTTTAGGAATGAGGATCCTCTTTGTGAGGATCCCGAAGATTCATAAATCGTGCCCGTTCATCGTACATTGTGTGGTTAGAAATCATTTTATTTTATTTATTTAAAATTAAATACAAATAGTACCTGACGGAAAATTAACCGCACGATATATGATGAACGGATACGATTTATGGATCTCTAGGATCCTTACAAAGAGAATCTGGAGGATCCTTCGTTCTTTAGTGGTGCCAAATCGTTTTGAGGACTTTGTGTTTGGTTCATGGACGGAGTCAATGAAAGCTTACTGGGGGCAGATGTCCCCTCAAGTAATTCGTTTGCTTAGTTGCAAACTACAATTATATAATATACACAGGTTATCTTTGAAGAAAATATATGTATCTAATATCCAATATACATTCATTCTACTTATACTTCATATCAAATATTATATGAGCAATAGTGCTCTTGTTCTGTCATTTAAACCCAAAAAACCATCTCCCGCCTATCATGTACTTATATTTTTCTCATAACTTTGCCACTTTCCACTACTATATTGAAATTTTTGTAACATTGGAATTGTGATACATCATCATTTGAAACCATCTTTAATATCATATTGTGTATAACCATACTATAATAAGGTTTTCTTAGTTGTTTTCGGTTGCCCCCACTAGAAGAATTTTTTTGTTCCGTCCCTGATTTCGTTCGTGTGGGTGATATTTGAATCGATTCGAAATGGTACAAAACATCCAAGGTTTAAATTAGAAGTAGGCTGCAGGCACTGTTGTCTTTACTGTCGTTCTTTGTAGTCAGAAAAACCTATCAGCATTGTTGTCTTTACATTTGAAGAAAATATATGTATCTAATATCCAATATACATTCATTCTACTTATACTTCATATCAAATATTAGGTTAGATAATATATCAATTCCTCAAACCCTAAATTTCTTAATCCCAATCCTATATTTCAATTCTACCACAATCTTATATCTCAATTTTGTTTTAAAATTCTCCACACCACCACAATTTGTTTCAAAATTTAAGGAAGTTTTTTAGTGTTTTAAACTCAATTTGTCACTGGTCAGTTTGATTGCGTGTTTGATTGTTGATGATTAATTTGTTTTACAAAGTTTTATATACATATATATATGTTATACGTTAAAATATTTAAGTCCCGTAAGGCTTCGCTTCTCAAAATTTTTGCTTAAGAGCAACTCCATCCTTGGAGCCATCCCCCCAGGCAATCCACTATTCAATCCACTCAGTGAACAGTAACTACCCTAAATGAACAGTAATTGCCATTTGCATCTCCACCCTTGGAGCCCTCCTCCCTGGCAATAGGCAATAAAATATTAGTTTTTTTTGTTTTGTTTAAATAATACAAAATAAAATTATTTGTAATTTCGGATAAGAATTTTTAAATCGTTCTTGTTGCGCCACGTGACATTTTATCCAAAAAACAATTATTTTTGTGATGGATTTCGATAAGATTTTTATCCAATGTCATCATGCCACGTGTCGTTATTTTTTCAGAATCTTTGATGATAGATTTCGATGAGATTTTAAATCGTTCTCGTTGCGCCACGTGTCATTATCCGAAAAGATAATTATTGGAGATCGATTTCTATAAGATTTTTATCCAATGCCATCGTGCCACGTGTCGATAAGATAATTATTGAAACTTTGAGAGAAAGATAGGAATTTGATTGAAAGTAGTTGAGAAAATATGAAATTGTGGTGTAAGGTAGATGGAGAAGAAGTGGTATTTATAGAAAAGTAAAATCAATTTTTTACAAAATTTTTCAGAATTTTTTATAGATTTTTTACAATTTTTATTCAACTAATTAATCTCTGCCGTTGGATTTAAAAAAATTTGAATTCCAACACTCCAGATTGTGCCACGTGTCACAACGGTAACTTTTCTTAATTTTAAAACTATTTTTTAATTTTTTTAATTTATAAAGCAGATTAATATCAACCGTTGATCTCAGATCGAACGGTTGATATTAAATCAGGTTTATTTTATTTTATTACCGTTGTAAATCGGACGGCTTGTATTAATGAGCCAATGAGATTGAACGGCCCGTGGGAAGCCATGTGGCTTCCCAATGGTCGGCTGATGAAAACTGGCGCGCGGGCCCCATGCTGTCGGCTAACGTGCCCCCACTCGTGAGTGAGGGGCACTCGCCTGACACAAAAAAAATAAAAAAATGACTGACGCCAGGCCTGGCGTCAGCCTGACGTCACACCTACCTCGGGCTGCAAGGCTGGCAATCCTCCACGGTCCTGGCCCTTGGGCTCCCACCTTCACTTGGGTTGCCCACGCTGGAGCCCAACCCACAGGCCCTCGCGCCATTTCCCTTCGCCTGTCCCCCGAGCAACCACCAACGGTGGACTTGCTCTAAGTGGGACTATCCAATAAACGCCCCCGCCTTCGTCTTTTCCTTTTAAAACATTGGTGTTCTTTAGGAATGAGGATCCTCTCCGGATTCTCTTTGTGAAGATCCCGAAGATTCATAAATCATGCCCGTTCATTGTACATTGTGTGGTCAGAAATCATTTTAAATTTTTTTATTTAAAATTAAATACAAATAGTACCTGACAGAAAATTAACCGTACGATATACGATGAACGGGTACGATTTATGGATCTCTGGGATCCTTACAAAGAGAATCCGGAGGATCCTTCGTTCTTTAAAACATTGGTGTTCTTTAGGAATGAGGATCCTTTCCAATTCCTCTTTGTGAGGATCCCGAAGATTCATAAATCGTGCCCATTCATCGTACATTGTGTGGTCAGAAATCATTTTAAATTTTTTGATTTAAAATTAAATACAAATAATACCTGACGAAAAATTAACCGTACGATATACGATGAACGGATACGATTTATGGATCTCTGGGATCCTTACAAAGAGAATCCGGAGGATCCTTCGTTCTTTAGTGGTGCCGGACTTTGTGTTTGGTTCATGGACGGAGCCAATGAAGGCTCACTGGGGGAAGATGCCCCCCCTCAAGTAATTCGTTTGTTTAGTTGCAGACTACAATTATATAATATACACAGTTTATCTTTGAAGAAAATATATGTATCTAATATCCAATATACATTCATTCTACTTATACTTCATATCAAATATTATATGAGCAATAGTGCTCTTGTTTAGTTATTTAAATCGAAAAAACCTTCTCCCGCCTATCATGTACTTATATTTTTCTCATAACTTTGCCACTTTCCACTACTATATTGAAATTTTTGTAACATTGGAATTGTGATACATATCATTTGAAACCATCTTTAATATCATATTGCGTATAACCATACTATAATAAGGTTTTCTTAATTGTTTTCGGTTGCCCCCACTAGAAGAAATTTTTTGTTCCGTCCCTGATTTCGTTCGTGTGGGTGATATTTGAATCGATTCGAAATGGTACAAAACATCCAAGGTTTAAATTAGAAGTAGGCTGCAGGCACTGTTGTCTTTACTGTCGTTCTTTGTAGTTAGAAAAACCTATCAGCACTGTTGTCTTGTAGTTGCATTACCGATGCTACTCAGAAAATGAATGCTGCGAGTTTCAGGTTTGCGCAGAGTTTAATAAAAGAAAACTAATGAAAATAGTTTGAAAATTTTGAGTTTTAACTATAATGATAGAATAAAGGGTAAAATGAATAGTAGCATGATTGACTTTTAAGTGTTAAAATATGGTTTTTTGTTAAAGTAAACAGTACCAGGAACTTTTCGTTAAAGTTTCCTTAGAAAAGACACTTTTTTAGGCCAATTTTTGTATCATTAATGATTTCTGCACACTCATGTTTATTTCTATTTCTTAATTTTTTTTTTCAGTTAAAAGGCCATAAATGTACAGGATTGTGTAGATAGAGGGAGAAAAAAGTACTACAGAAATCATTTTTCTATATGTTTTGGTTATTTTTGTTGAAAAATATTAGTATTTAAGTTTATTTTAATATTTGGATTTTGCTTGTTAAATTAGGATTTGGGCGTAAGTCATCCGAGTTAGGATTTCTTACTTTAATTCTCTAGAAATAGAGCTTGTAGTTTAGTATGAAAAACAGGTTAGTTACGATGTAGCCTTTTGAAATTTTGTAGCCGTTTCGACGTTCAAATTTATTTAATAATATTTTTATTATTTTGTATTCTTATTTAGTTATTTGCATATTCAACTATTTTTGGATCTAATTATAATATATCTAAAAGTTTTGGTTATTTTCATGGCTCTCCCTGTCTTATTGCATGCATGTATGCTGGAAGTGTTAGACTTGTGGTCCTTACCCAAGATTCCAAAGAGCTGAAAGATCATCTCATTTGTGGTGCATATTTTTACTTGTTTTTTGTTTGATAGACTAATCTTGGGGAGGCATATGAGGGGTTGGCAAATGGGTGAATGTAAAGTCCTCTTGGGGCTCTATCGGGACCACAAAATGTGCATGTTATCTGCAGACGTTCAAGCTTGGAAGGGTGGTTGTTTCTGCCGGAGATTCCCCTGTCTGTATGTAAGGACACTGGCAGAGAAACATGTCATGAATTCAGAGACTAAAGGTTGGATATATTTGTTGATTGGGTTGGTGGGGGTGGGGGTGGGGGTGTAGTTGCTGTCTGTGCAAACTTATCAAGAAGTGCAGAAGCGTGGGAGTTCTTCAGTCATTGTGGGGGGTTGCCCAAATTCAAAAATCGTTGTGGAATTTGAGGAAGCTTGATGTTGACCACTCCAGTAAAATGGACCAACTTGTTATTTGGATGGTGAATGAAAAGCTTTTGGGTAAATGTGGAGATGGCAGGTTGAAACTTGAGATTGGGGTGTCGGTGGTTTTGGTACTTGCATTTGGTGATGATTGAGGAGAAATTCTTGGGTTCAGGCGTTTGTATAGTGATGGTTTATGAGAAATTCTTGAGTCCGAATGTCTGTATACAAATGGATTGAACAAATTTTGCAACTTCACCGCTTAGGTTCATTAGGGTTATGTCAGATCTATGAAACTACTTTAGTGTGATTTAGTCAGTAGTGTTGTAAGAATAACTAACCGTTGGATTTATATCTTTCAATCTTAATCCTAACCGTTCATTTTAGGTTGTACTAACCACTACTTAGTATTGAAGCAAAATTGCAGGCTTTGATGTACCAAATAAAGTACTCATCACATTTTGGTTGGATAGATAATAATTTTACACCCTAATATTCCGCACTATACAAAAATAGCCATTTTTGAAAGAAATAAGGGGAGCACAAACTCAAAAGGAATAAACAAAAAGACCCAACAGAGACACTCCAATCCCATCACCACTAGACTGCTTTCAAGGAAGACATACATTCGGAACAACGTCTAGCGGTGGAGAAAAACTAGGGTGCCATTGTAAATATATCCTGATACAATACGAGTATAACACTCATCATGTAACCTCCGCTAACATGTAAGAAGCCTCTCCCCCACAGTGATGCCCTTAGTTGCTTGTGATGATTGAGATGAGTTCATTGGCTGTCCATGTCACCAAGGAGAGGTTCTGAAGTTTCCTGAGCAAATCTTTGTCCACTGATGATAGCATGGGGACATATTCATGAGCTGAAAATTGTTCGCAAACACAAAAATAATTAAACATATAAATAAATACTTGATTTTTCACAACAAAAATAAACAAATAAATACCTGAACTTTTTGCTAATTTGAGCAGTGTGTATGAAGCAAGCACTCTTTCCTCCACATCTCTGTTATAATTCATATATTCGAGCAGCTGAGGCACAAGAACTGACCATGTCATTGACCTCAAATCTTCACCTCCGACTGCATCGAGAAATCTACTCATCCATGACACCGTCACAAGGCTCGATCGTGCTAAACTTGGGATGCCATTCGCCATGGAATCCGAAAGGGCCACGAGTAGTTTCTTGTTGCCACTTTTGAACAAAACAGTGGCCGTTTTTCTTTGCCAATTTTCCGTTGCTGCTTCGTCTTCATTCTGAATTTTCGCATCACATAAAAATGGTGTCATTATTTGCTTTTTTTGGAAAAAATCTCAGCCGTTTTAGGGTAATCGAAAGCTTACTGACTGTGCAAAACCATCCACAATGTTTTCTTTAAAGAGAAATGAATATCCTGGCCAATGACTGTAACTTGCTTGTTGTAAAAGCCAATGTTCTGTTGTTGCCTCACCAGCGTCAGAAAACCGGCCTCCCAACATTGAGAGAGCTCTTGCTGATCGTTGCTGGACTTTTCCGTGGCACGTTCGACAGTTTATAGCTTCTATGATTGCTTCAATGGCTTCTTCTCTGTATACACTGCTCCTGAAAGGGTCTCCCTGCAACAAAACTGCTACTCCATATGGGAACTATTCAAGATATATATCAAAAGTCTAGAGCAAAAGTTGATTTACTTTTCTGTGAACAGTTTGGTAGCCAGAAGTTGAAATAAGTTTAGAAAGATTTTACAATTTCTACCAGAAAGTTGCGTAAACACGAACGAGGGATTTACCATAAGATCAAGCTGTAGCAATACTGATGCAATTAACGGGCGTTCTTCAAGTGGAGCTCTCTGCAGATAGACCAACAAAATCTGCATTGTGTTAAAGCCGCCCGATCCTTCCTTCAGCCCATCTAGGATTTCAGTAATCTTTGTTCGTCTGCAAAGAATCGTTTTGTTGAGCAGAAAAACATAAACGAAAGACTGAAAAGAGGTAAACAAGAATTTCATACCTACTAAGGCAGAGCATTTCAATCAATAAGGTGAATGCGGAGCCAGTAGAGTTCTTGCCATTTCCAAGTACAATGAGTTCAAGAAGAGAAACCTTGTTGAGAAAATCAGCCAAGTAGTTTCGACACCTTCCATCAGCGCGAACACAACAGACAATGATCGAAGTAATGTTGTTCCTCTCATGAGTCTCCCCTCTCTCGATTTGTGCCGCCAGAAGGCTCAGCCCTCCTAGAGAAATTACCTCTCCAGCATTCTCCAAGTTTCGATCTTCATCAAAACCGGTAAGAAGCTGGTCTAAAAGGTACAACGCCGCCACTTGAGGACTGCAACGAACTGTGAATAGCGTCTGCAACTGATCTCCAAACTCTAGTACTCGAAGGACTAGCGCCGCCCATTCGTCTGATATCATCTGTTTTGCCTTTGGCTTCAACAAGTAAAGCAGAATTGCAGCTTTCAAAAATAGACCATTACTTCTTAGAAGTCTCATAAAAATTTCAAGCTGTGGATCTGAGTTCAGTATGATCTGTCTAATCATCTCGTTTCTCGCTGCGAGTTCAGCTAAAACTGAGATTACTAATTCCAAAATTTCTTCATTACTAGAAGCAAACAACACCTCCAACATTCCCTGAATAACGGGTGGCTTTGTTAGCTCAGCCTCAATGACAGGATCACCATGTGAGTCCAACCAAGCCTTGGTAATCACACGAATTGCAGTTTCGCAATCACTTGGATTATCGGAGGAGCAGATAGTGCTAATAGCACGGCTTAAGTTGCTTGAAGGTCGAAGATGGGAGTTATCTTCTTTTCGGATTGAATTGTTCTTGACTGTGAGATTCTTGCTCACCAAGCATACTGTTGGTGCAATCTGGCATCTAAAGAATCCAAAATGGTCTGACTTCTGTGTCTCTGACTCAGGCCATGGCGCAATTATCGGATTTCTATGATTTTCGCTTGATGACCTTCGCCGACTAGACCTTTCTCCCCTCTGCCAAAATTAGAAAATTGTGATTATGTGAATTCTCCGCTGCAATATGTATTCAATCATTTACACACAAAAAAAGAATTTAGTAAAGAATTGAGATGAAGACAGATTCACCCACATGAACATAATCTGCACAAAGATTTTCCTCCTCTTCATCCAAACCCCAAGTATCATTTACAACTCCTTTTTCATCATCGAGGTTCACAAATCTTCGCTCAAGCGTGGAGCCAAACACAGTTCGGTATCTTCAGTGATTTTCGAAACCATCAAATAAGAGACACGATGACAACACAAACTACAAGTCATATATACTTACTAAATATTTTGCAAAAAAAATGAAATAATTCCATGTATTAATACTACTTACAAATTTTTGTTGAGTGAGGAATGTGAAGTGTAAGAATCTGATGATCTCCTTCTCGATGATCTGCAACTGCTTATCGAAGAAGGTAAAGGTATAGTAGGAGGAATGGGAGGAGCCTCAGCCCCCACTTGAAGCCACTCCTTGTAGTACAAAGCAAACTTTGTTGTTCCCATATCCATTTGTTCATCATACACTCTCGTCACGGCTTTCATTTTCTTGTCCTTCTCGCCGTCCTCCCAGCTCGAAAGAGCATCCATTTCCTTGGCATACCAAACCTTCACATGTAAAAGATGTGGAAGAAACAAATGCTCCCAAAGATCAGGAAGCAAATGTGTGCGTGCCAAACCCGGCGAATCACAGAACACTTGAAGCAAGTGCCTCGACGAAAGCTGGTCATTTTTCTCAAGCTTGTGAACAATTGACAAGTAAAGCTGAGCACAAGCAGAAATATGAGAATTGCCAGAATTTGAGGAACCAACAACGTTAAAAACCCGAATCAAATTCTTCACTGTTTTCGCCCTAACTTCCTTCTTCGTCGACCATTGATCTTCCACCAACTTCTCAACACTTTCAATACCCGATTCCAAGTTTCCCAACATCCCATTATCCAAATCCTTTTTCTTGCTCACCAAGCATGACCTGCACTTTTCGCGGATTGTCTCCTGAAAAGCCTCATCCTTCATGTACCTCCCCACGTAACCGCTGAGTATAGAAACCACATTACTAGTGGCAACTTCATCAATGGCAGCAGGCTCGCTAGTCCTCGAACTCACCGAAATCAATGACTTGGAATTCGACCTCTCCGAAGTAGTACTCACCCTTCTCGACGCCCCTTTTCGCGTTGGAGCCTTGTGGTCCGAAAAATCGCAACTTTTCCAATCATGGCAGATGTGTATAGGCAGCAGAAGAGCCGTAGAATCATATATTTCTCTGTACTTGAATGGTTTCTGGCCTTTCGGGTACCTTTCGCTTTCGAGTTCGAGTTTTTCTTCAGTGAGCAATTCCTTCAAGGAAGCCATTTTTCGGGGGATGATTGGATTCGGGATTGGAGGTAAGAAGTGCTTTTGAAAAGCTTCTCCTTCACTGACATTCCTTAAAAACCAGAAAATACAAAAAAGACAGCTATGTTTAGCTATTACAAGAGAAACAGTTGAGAGATGGATACAGAAACGAGGACAAAGACTGGACTCTAGCGTTGCCCGGTCCCTTTCTAACATTTTAACCGTTTATTGTAACGGTCGGGATCTGAACCGGTTTGGGTTTGGACCGGGTTTATTTTTAACTTTTTTCTCTTTGGGAAAATGAAAGAGTTTTTATTTTTTTATTTTTTATTTTTTTTCAAACTATACAATAAAAATATTCTAATCTATTGGGATGGAGATTTAAACTTAGGTACAAAGAGGGGGATAGTGTTCTAACTAATTGACTTAACCGGGGATAGTGTTTTAACAAACTGACTTAACCTACATCCGCATTTTTTATTACTTTATTTCATTAACTTGGATATTAAAAAAAAATAAGTAGCATATCTTTTGGTATTAGGGACACGATGTGAGCTGCTAATTAAGAGCATTTATAATGGAAAATACATTTGTTTTTTACCAGAAAGCTCCCGAATGATTGAATGTAAATTTTTCATCTTCGTTGGAAGATGTAAATAAGTGAGAGATTCCAAATTTGCATCTTTCTTTGTAGTCGACATTTTACATCTCCCAAAAATTTAAAGTGAGATGAAATAAATTACCTATCTATTAGTTATAATTTTGTTAGCGTGAATGGGTCATATGTGTCCATGAGGAAAACTTTGTTTTAATTTTATATATTATGATCAACAATTAGAAATTACATGCGCATGTGTAGGCGACTTAGGATGATGATCATCGCCGGATCCTCTTTGTGAGGATCTTAAGGATCCTCTAATTACATCTGTTTATCGTACATCGTAATTTTAGAAATTATTGTAAATTTTTTTTATTTAAAATTGAATATAAACAGTACCTAACGAAAACTAATCGCACGATATACGATGAATAGATGTGATTGGAGGATCCCCAGATCCTCACAAAGAGGATCCGGCAAGGATCCTCTCTCGGTGACTTACTGCAGCATTCAAGAAATTGGATCATATATTTACCACGTCATCATTTAGCAATCAAATTGACAAAATTTTTTACAAAAGTTTGACATTATAATGAATTCATAAGTTAATTAATGACATTGAAATGTTGAAAAAATGAGGTATGAATTTTGTATGTGATCAAAAGTTGAGGTGGTAAATTATTATTTACCCTGCAGGTACGTCCACCTACCATCTTGTACACCTCCCCCTTCCCCTGCGTCACCCCCCTCACAATCCCAGCCACAGCCACGCCCTTGCTATACTTTCCGACAACCTCAGCCGCCGGAAATTCCCCGCCGTTTGCCTCTCCAGTGACCCGATTACCCGCCGAACAACTTCTTCCTCCTAGCCGCCCAAGCTTCATCGTCGAGCTTTTCTTCGACCACTAAAGCCTCCAAAAGCACGAAATCGGAGGACCAAACACCATCTGGGTAAGCTTCGATTATGCTATTTTTTTTGTTGAAATTTGAAATCGAAGCAAAAATATTAAATATGAATTGTGGGTTTTGGTTAGAACTGGAAATGCAGGAGGAGCCGCGGGGCTGTGGTTTTGGTGATTAAGGAAGGGGAGAGGGTGGATTGACGGTGGTGGAAGAGTGGTGAAATGGAGGGTCGGTGGGGTGTGGGGCCCCCTCTTTCTTATTTAACTTTTTTTTGTGTAAAACAAGTTTTATCTTTTTGTTTTTATGGTAAAAAACCATTTTTGTTTGGATTTGGGTCCGAATCCTGCTGACCAAGTAACACGGATTGTTGGATCAAAATCTAACGGTTACAATTATTATAATTTCTAGAAGGTCTTCATGTTTGTTGCCGTTGGATTTTGATCCAAATCCAACGATCCGTATTGTTTGGTCAGCAGGATTCGAACCCTCTGCTCAAGAGAGGATCCAAATCCTTTTTGTTTATATGGCACAATTGACAGTAAAACATGGTCCTTACATTTGTCACGTCATTATTTAACAATAAATTTGATGGATTGATTAGCAGAGATCTTTCTCATTGCAACTCGTAAGTTGATGTATGTCATTGTTATGTAACCTAAAGTTGAGGTGATAAAATATCATTTTCCTATTATTTAATAAGATAATATTATTCACACACTTCTTTTTACCTTCATAGATCCCTGTTAATTTTTATCTTTTAATCATCTTTAATTTATTCGATCATACAGTTAAAAATTAAAAACTATTTGTATAAGATAAACAGGTCCTATTCAATATACATCCAAGCAATAATGCATGTTTGACCATTTGACCATTGTTACAAGTTAGACTGATTGATTGATTATGATGATAATGCATGACGTATGTAACATGTTGCCTAGTGGTTAGAGAAAAATAGTTCATGTCACATGCAAAAGGAAAAGTAAGAAGAATACAACAGAATATACAAAATAGTTAAGACAAAAACACAAGGTAACACCCTCAAAAGCTCATGACTCATACGAGTCATTGGCACTTTGTGGCTTTGTTTGTTGTCTCCTCTTCCTCTCATTTCTCCATCTCTCTCTTGTCTTGTTCTTTGGTTTAGCCCCTTTTGGCACGTCTTGTTCTTTACTAAACTGACTAATGTTACCTTCCAAATGTTTACTTTTTATGAACCGGTTCAGCCCGACATTTTCGTGTTTAGACCGTTTAAGTTTTCGGTTTGGGCTGAAGGGAGAGTCGGTGTCCGGCCGGGTTTTTTGAAGGGAAGTTATGACATCAGCAGAATAAAGAATTTGCTGAACATCGTTCATTAATTTGTTAAATAAGGATATGCCAACAAAGTTCGGGAAAAACTATTCATCAAAGTCTTTCAATTAGTCCAATAAGGAATTCTAATTTAGTCTTGGCAAAAGGTTTGAATATCATATAAAAGATGTTGTATTAAGATTTTTTTATTACAATAATATTATTAATGCTAAAGAGGTCATATTTTTTTACTATATTTGTGTATTATTTGATGTGGTAAGTTATGTATTACAAAAATATTGTTAGTGTCATGTCAATTAATGAACTTATCTCATTTTTTGTATATCATGTGTAATGCCATGTCACTTAATAAACTTATCTCATTTTTTCTTCTTTCAAATAATGAATTTGTCACATCAGATGTTGATTATATGCATCACTTGCCACATACGATGGTACACAAATGTGGTGTAAATATGTAGTCTCTCGACCATCTTTTTAAGAGTATTTTTGTCAAATCAACCGCTCCACTTAAAGAGGATATTGACAGATTTTTCACATAATAACCAAAATGACTTATGGTGGACAAATTTAATAACCACTTCTATTGATTTTCATCGTCGATGACCAATGAAGATTTATGTCACTCTCGAAACTATTTTGACTAAAAAAAAAACCTTATATATGACATTTTAGCAATTTCCTAGTGATCCAGCATGTAAATATCTGTCGTGTACTCACAAGTCACAATCAAATATAACATAATATCGTATGGGTTCTCTTGTTCCTTCTTGGTAGTAGGTAATATTTTTCTTTTCAAATTCATTGTTTGTATGTGAAAAGAACATTTCCTATATATATGCAACAATAAAATATGTACATTATGTTACATAAAGTAGTTCATGGAGTACCAATCAATTATAAAGAACATGTATACAGCTAATGTCGACTTACAAACATCTTGTTGACCAAATGATCACCTCATTTTTTTCTCTATATAGGAGAGGTAAAGAATAAAAGATACATTGATCACGTCGTAAGACTACGTTCATTTCTATCAAATAATATAAGCGAACATAATCAGGTCACATATACTAGTATCTACTCGATTACGAAAGATTTAAAAGTTCATTCAAATCTTGAAAAAAAATTGTAAGGTTTTAGTTTTGGAGTAGATTAGGAATATGTAAAGTGTATTTTTTTTCTTCTAAATTTCTGTGAGAGGGAAGGAATATATGGAAGTGAAATAAGTAACAAATGAGTGAAAGTAGCATTATGACTAACCACTACAGGGTGGCTCAGTGGTTAGGAACGAATTCCAGGCTCGTATTCTACACGGCACGTTCTGAATTCAATTATTGGCGTTGGTAAATCACACAATGATGGTCAGGAGACGCTAAAATGCCTTTGTGAGATTCCCAAAAGAGAAATTGCCGTAACAAAACCACCCACTGATCTTCTTTTTTTTTTAAGAAAAAAAGGTAGCATTATGACTAGTTTTTTTAACAATTTCCTTCACCCAATTGTTTGCCGATCACATTCAAAAGATTTCTCACAAATATAGCATATAGGGCTATGTGCAAATATTAACAACTTACCATTTCTCTACTTAAAGCGTGGGTATCATCACTCATGTCAATTTTTATCAGAAATTTTATGAAAAAAAAGCATCACATGTTATACACGTGGGTCATATTTAGAGACAAATTTTGGTCGCTTCTTAAGGGCCACGTGGCTTGGAGTGAGAAATACACTGACTAACCTCTTCGGCTCGACATAATTTTTTTGACTTTATTTGGTTTACTTAACTCACGAGCTTTTTAATTTTGTTGTAAACATAATTTTTATCTCCAAATCATCTAAAATCTCAAAGTAAAGAAAAGCTTTGAAAAACAGTTGCGTTTGTGACACGTGATTCGTTTTGATGGAATTTTAGAGAGTAATTGACATGTAGTCCATTCCCACTGCAAGTAACTTTTGTTTGGTAAATTGTCAAAAGAACAAATAGTAGTATATCAGCATATCTTCTCATGGAACCAGTCAAAAAAAATGCCAGATGCTTATCATCCTAGCGTTTAAAATAAAGGAAAAGATGACATCTTTGCCTTTGAATCACAAGGTATTGCAACTATGGCCGACAACAAATCTCTCCCTCTCTCTCTCTCTCTCTCTCTCTCTCTCACACACTCCCAATTCACAAACGAAAGCGAAAGATAAACCAAAATAATAAACTACTGTGTCTACGGTGGCTCTCCGTTTTTCCTCGCTGCAAGTTGCAAACAAAAACAAAAAGCTCCCATTAATTTCCACCGAATGGATGACGACACTGTCTGCGTCATCTCACCCCAGCTGGGATGGCTGATGCCATCTCGATCGTCACCAAAGCGACTTCATCTCCCCCTAACGAAATTTCTCACCTCTTTCTCACCTCTCTCTCTCCCCTCTTTCTCTCTCTACTTTCTGACTCTGTTTCTCTGAATTGATTCCTACTCCTTTTGGCTCCCCCCCTCTCTGCCTTCTCTGCCAATCTTGGGATTTGATATCTGTGAGTGTTCTTCTGGTTGAGATGGTCGAAGGTTTGATTCTTCTTGTTTTCGGGCTTTGTGTTTGCTGCAATTTTTCTAAGATTGATCCTTTTGATGCTGTTTTACTGTGTTTATGTTCTTCTGGGTTTTGAAATTCAGGTGGGATTTGATAGGAAAACTACAAAAGTTTCTGTTTTGTGCAGTAGAAAAATTACAGCATAGAATATAGTTGATGCAAAAACTGGTTTGTGTTGTTCTAATTAGATCTTGAGCATCAAGATTCTAGTTTTGTGTTTTTAGATTTTACCTCTCAAAATTGAAGAGCAAAATCACAGTTTATGACAGGTTTGGATTTTGTGTTAAAGTTGTAAACTTTAATTCTGTGATCGTATTGGATCATCCCCTTCTGTTCAGTAATCTGCTTATCTCGCTTTTCGTTTCTGGAAAGCACTTTTGCTTGGAGGTTTTCTTGACCATATCAGTCGGAAGAATCATAATATTTTGAGAGCCGTAGCTTGTGATCGAGGAATTAGACAGCTTTGGGGCTCTTATTCTTCAAGCAATATCTGATTACGCTTGACGTCGATACGTCCTTAGGCTATACTTTTGGTCTGAAGTTGATCAATGGCTTATTCAGCTGAACCATCATCCTCTTTGAGCTTTACTTCCTCATCCCATTTGTCAAACGGTTCGATAAGCCACAACGTATCGTGTTCGGGCTCCGAATCGGTGCCAAATCTTGAAGTAATCAGTTTGTCCAAGCTTAGTTCCAGTTTGGAGCAGCTGTTGGTTGATCCTGGATGCGATTTTAGTGATGCTGATATCGTCGTTGAGGGGATTCCTGTTGGTGTTCACCGATGTATATTGGCTTCTAGGAGTAGGTTTTTTCGCGAGCTATTCAAGCGAGAAAAGGGGTCTTCTGGGAAGGAAGGCAGGCCAAAGTACTCTATGACTGATTTGCTGCCTTACGGGGATGTTGGATACGAAGCCTTCTTGGTTTTCTTAAGCTATGTGTATACCGGAAAGCTTAAGCCTTCTCCGATGGAGGTGTCGACGTGCGTTCACAATATATGCGCCCATGACGCATGTAGACCTGCTATTAATTTCGTTGTGGAACTGATGTACGCCGCTTCCGTTTTCCAAATGCCCGATCTGGTTTCGATATTCGAGGTTGGTCTTCTGTTGTTTTGAATTTGTGAGCAGATTTTTGTTAGTCAAGTCTATGAGTTCATGAATTCGTAAATCAATATATTTTTCGGGGGGCATTTTCCATCCAACTTAGTTATGAATGTTATGATAGATTACTCATTCTTTTGGTAATATGAATGGAAAATAGTTCTGATTTGATTGTCTGTGCATTGGCAGCGGCGCCTTCTTAATTTTGTTGGGAAAGCTCTGCCGGACAATGTTATCCCAATTCTTGTGGTTGCTTTCCATTGTCAGTTGAATCAGCTCATCGCTCAGGGTATAGAGAGAGTGGCACGATCAGATATTGATGATATCTCTATTGAGAAGGGACTTCCTGATGAGGTTGTGAAGAAAATCAAAGTTCTTCGCCGCAAACCTCAGCAGGACTGTGTCTCCAACTTGCCACCTGTGGATCCCTTGCGTGAAAAGAGTATCCGGAGAATACATAAGGCTTTGGACTCGGATGATGTTGAACTTGTGAGACTTCTTTTAACGGAGTCTGATATAACCCTAGACGAAGCAAATGCTCTTCATTATGCTGCAGCTTACTGCGATCCTAAGGTTGTGACTGAAGTGCTTGCTTTGGGTCTCGCTGATGTTAACCTCCGGAATTCGCGGGGTTATACAGTGCTTCACATTGCTGTCATGCGCAAAGAGCCATCAATTATCGTATTGCTTCTCACTAAAGGAGCTCGTGCGTCGGAGCTAACTTCAGATGGTCAGAGTGCTGTTAGTATTTGCCGGAGGTTGACAAGACCAAAGGATTACCATTCAAAAACAGAGCAGGGGCAAGAAGCAAACAAAGACCGAATATGCATTGATGTTCTAGAGAGGGAAATGCGGCGGAATCCGATGGCTGGAGATACATCTATATCTTCCCAAATAATGCCTGATGATCTGCACATGGAGTTGCTGAACCTGGAGAACAGAGGTAAATGTTGCAAAACAAATAGCATTTTGTCAACGATGGTCGACATATCTTGCAAAACAAAAGGCATTATCCAGTATTATATTCTTCCAATTTTATTTTGCGAAGTTCTCTTGGTAAAATGTTGGTTGTAGATACGTAGTCTTCTTATTTTAACATCTGAATTTCAACCTTTTGCCTTCATATTTCGTCTTTCGATTGGTTTAGTGTGTCTCTGATTCTCTGGCGTGACATCGTGCACTTGTTATTGCAGTGGCAATTGCCCGATTGTTATTTCCTGCGGAGGCCAAGCTTGCCATGGTGATTGCCCATACAGAGACAAGGCCTGAGTTTGCTAAGCCATCGTCATCGAAAGGCTCAAGTGGGAATCTGATGGAGGTTGATTTAAATGAGACCCCCACAGTGCAGAACAAAAGACTCCACTCTAGGTTGGAAGCCCTTATGAAAACCGGTAAATCATAAGCGCATGCTTTTATCCGTTACCGCGGTTTCAATTACGTAATATTTAGTCATTTGTTCTAAGCTTTTCCGTATTGTGGCAGTCCGTTTGGGTAGATGCTATTTCCCTCATTGCTCGGAAGTCCTGGATAAGTTCATCGAGGACGACCTTCCTGAATTGTTTTTCCTCGAGTCCGGCTCCTCTGATGAGCAGAAGGTGAAGAGGAGGCGTTTCATGGAGCTAAAGGAGGAAGTACAAAAAGCATTTACCAAAGACAAGGCTGAGTTGAACCTCTCCGGGTTGTCTTCATCATCCTCCTCGTCATCTCCGAGAAAATTTGGCACTAATCAGAAGTTTAGGAAATTGTGAAGGCGTGTAAATTTGTACCTAATAAGCCTTCGAAATACGAACATTTTTTTTCGAGGTTACTGACGAGAGCTTAGGGAAGTGTTGGCCATCGGATCGGTAAAATCCGGTCAGCTGTGAATTGCTCTGTTAACTTCACAAACTAGCAAGTGTCCTAGTTTTGTACTTTTGTAGAGGATGGTTTTGAATAGTAGGGATATTTTGATCAATGACATATACCTTTTTATCTTTCTTATGAAGCTCTCTTACGGAGTTTTCGGACTCGAAACTTCGGGTTCAAGGAAGAATGCTCTTAACGAATTAGTAAGTATTCAATTTCGATACGTTGAGCGTGGGCGCATTGGCAACTCCTATTTAAGAGAAACAAGATGACATTTTTACCAGCAAAATAGTGATCATATAAAAGTTGGAAGGATCTAGGACTCGTTCGAAAATACTTATAAAATAGTTGAAAGAGCTTTCAGAATCAATCGTTAATAAAATGACAATTGATTATTAGAAAATTACTTTATTGCTTCGTGCAAGAAACACATAGCTGATACTTTTAGCAGAAAGTACTTTGAATATTTTTGGAACTCAAATTTTTTTCCTAAAAACTCTTTTAGTCATTATAATGCACTTCCAATCAAGTCTCTAATTTTTTACTTTACAGACTTAGATGACGTCATGCCCTTTGGCCATCTGCATGTGTGCTCGAAACATTTCTTTGAGTTAAACCATTTTTTTTTTCCTAATACTACTCTGGATTATCTTATTTATCTAGACTTTGACCGTTAAAATTTAATGGTCAAGATTTTACGCTAAAAAGTTTTAGTATCTTATTTTGCTTTCTCAACGTACGTAATATTAAAAATTCCAAATTCCCATAATGCCTTAGTCCTAATTAATAAACAATTATTTAATTATTTATCATTTTCGTTTCTTCAAAAAAAAAAAAAAATCATAATTTTTAAATTGCAAAAGTGAGGCATATACTTCACATGTGCTCTGCACATGGGTCCTCGGTTACACTTAGGGATGGGCAAAATACATTCGGTTATCAGTAACCGCGGTTACCAATCTATTTAAATTTCATGGTTACGGTTATGGGTAACCGTTTAGATAAATAAATGGTTATGGGTATAATCGTTTACCTGTAAAATTTAAATTGATGGTTATGGGTATTAACTGCGGTTATAAACGGGTAACCTTTTACCCGTTATTTTATATATGTGAAATTAACACAAACCATTTTCTCTATCAGACAAAACATAGATCAATGCTATTGACTATAGTTCATGGTTTCCGTAGCTAATTATAATATAATGTAGCTAATTATATATTTATGTTAATACTTTACATTCGAGGTTAAATAACCCAAGAATACTGTCTTCTAAACAGTTTTACTAACCCAAAAATACTTAGCAAATATTATATTGCCTTCATTGGTAACAGTTAAAAATATCGTCCGTAAATTATTATTTCAATTATTGAAATGGTATAAAGATTTAAAAAATTAAAATACAGAAATGTATGATGTATGTACCTATAACAGTGTTTAATTGTCAAAAAAAGAAAATTATGACAATTTTTTTTTTTTTAATTTTCAAGTTGTTAAAAAACATGTAGACGGGTGAAAAGGGGTAAACGGTAAAAAAAAAAGAGGATAAACGGGTTAAAAAAGGGTAAATTGGTAAACGGGTACTAAACGGTTACGGTTAAATGGGTATGCGATTATGGGTATGGTTAATCGTTTATAAACGCTTATGGGTATGGGTATAACCGTTTAGGCAATTATCCAACAGGTAAATAGTTATGCATGTAGCATAAACGGTTATGGGAAAATAACCGCGGTTACCCACCTGCAATAATCATTGCTCATTCCTTATTACACCTATTCTTATTGGAAATGATGGATTATCATGGTGGTGAAAGTCTTGGGTCTAAATTTAATTTAAATCGTCACTCAGTACTATGGTCTAGTGGTATTCTTTTTCACTTGAAAGTGAAAGGTCTTAAGTTCGAATCTCGTTGATGGTGAATTCGATACCAAATTAGGCTGCTTTATTGTGTGGCTTTGCCGAATTCCCATCCCCTTAGTGTAAAAATATAGATGTACTAAAAAAAAATTATAAAGGAATAGATCTTGGAAAATACTTTTCTATATAATTTTGGGCACATGTTTTTATGAGACCATTTTTGTAATGTTTTTAACGATCTGAACCGTCTATCATTTAAGTCATCTCTCAAGATCATGTCTACCAAAAATCAACCAAATTTGAAATCATATAACTGTTGGATTCAAGGTTTAGAATTTTTGTTGTAGAACAATATTCGTTAATTTCCTTCACTACAAATGAATGTCTTGATAGTTTGAGATTGGTCTAACTTTTTGCAATGATGATCTATAAATGCTATTGTAGAAAATAGACAGTTCGTTGAAACACATTACACAATGACCCCCATAAAAATGTGTCAAAAATTGTGAAAAAAAATGATGTCGCCAATACGCACTATATTTATCAGTTGTATTCAATAGACCTATTATAATTCAAACATGTTTCCTCACTAATATGAGTTAAATTTAGAAATATCACTACTTAGGCTTTTAAACCCTGGAGCTAAGAAACGTGGAAACCAACGTTCAAGCATCGTCACTCAAACTACGTTGACTATTTGCGCAGTAGCATCTTCAACCTCCTCCTGGATTATGTTATCCCATCAATCATCATGCTTTGATCCATCTCGTTAATCTCCATGTTTGAATCTAGCCCAGATTAACTAATGGCTAATTCATCCGACCCATCTTCCTGCTTGAGCTTCACCTCCTCTCCCCACACATCCAACGCCTCCATAACCCCCAACTCCTCCGCCTCCGCCTCCGACCCGCCGCCCACCCCCGAGTTACTCACCAACCTCAGCTCCAATTTGGGCCGGCTACTGGCCGACTCCAGCGGCGACTACAGCGACGCCGAAATCACCGTCGAGGGCGTTCCGGTTGCTGTCCACCGATGCATCTTGGCTTCGAGGAGCGAGTTTTTCGCGGAGTTATTCAGGCGGGAAAATGGGGATTCCGAAAAAGAAGGAAAGCCCAAGTATTGTATGAGTGATTTGCTGCCTTTTGGGCATGTGGGTTATGAAGCGTTTCTGGTTTTCTTGAGCTTTGTGTATACTGCAAAGGTGAGGGATTTTCCGGTCGAGGTTTCGAGCTGCGTTCACAATGTGTGCGGTCATGAAGCTTGTCGACCCGCCATTGAATCTGCTTTGGAGTTGATGTGTGCTTCTTCGGTTTTCGGAATGCCGGATCTGGTTTCCATATTGCAGGTTGGTTGGTGTTGTTTGCTTTCTGAATTTCTGATCAAACATTTTAATCACATGGAGAAATTAGTCAACCTTAGCAATTACTGTTCTTTTTTACCTTAGAAACCATGAGCATGCAATGCACAAAAAGTACATGAACACCCTATGAGTCATCAACGACATTGAAATTGTCTACTATGTAAAAAGACTTGGTTGTCTGCATTTTTTGGAACCTTTTATGCATTTAAATTTCGCCCCTCCCCCGACAATTCCTGGCTTTGCCACTGGTTTCGGCCATCTTAGTTGTGTATCTGTATTATGTTTTTCGTTTTTCGTCAACTTCTATCCAACTTGTTTTATAGAATGCAAAGATAGATTACTAATTCATTTGGAAAGAAAAATGGAAGGTTGTTCTGATTTGGTTCTGTGTATTTGACAGCGACAGCTTATCGATTTTGTAGTGAAAGCTCTGGCGGATGATGTTATCCCAATCCTCGTGGTTGCGTTTCATTGTCAGTTAAGTCAGCTCATTGATCAGTGTATAGAGAGAGTGGCACACTCAGATCTTGATAGTATATCTCTAGAGAAAGCACTTCCTGATGAGGTCGTGGAGAAGATTAAAATTCTTCGCTTCAATTCTCAGCACTGCTGCGACCCAAACATGCCAGCCGTGGACCCCTTGCGTGAGAAGAGAATCAGGAAAATACATAGGGCACTGGACTCAGATGATGTTGAACTTATGAAACTTCTTTTAACCGAGTCTGATGTAACCTTAGATGAAGCCAATGCGCTCCATTATGCTGCTGCTTACTGCGATCCTAAGGTTGTGGCTGAAGTGCTTGGCCTGGGTCTGGCTGATGTTAACCTCCGGGATTCCCGGGGTTATACAGTGCTTCACATTGCTGTGATGCGGAAAGAGCCATCAATTATAATATTGCTTTTGTCTAATGGTGCTCGTGCATCAGAGCCGACTTTAGAAGGTGAGAGTGCTGTTAGTATTTGCCGGAGGTTGACAAGGCCAAAGGATTATCATACAAAAACAGAGCGGGGGCAAGAAGCAAACAAAGACCAGATTTGCATTGATGTTCTAGAGAGAGAAATGCAGAGGAATCCAATGGCTGGAGAGGCATCTATATCTTCCCAAATAACGCCCAATGATCTGCACATGAGACTGCTGAAACTGGAGAATCGAGGTAACATTTCTACACTCTCAACTTAATTTGTAAAGGCATTGTGGTGGCAGATCATAGTCAGTATCCTTTTTCTCCTTGAATCTCAACCTTTCGTGTTTCATGTTTCGTCTTTTGACTGATTTAATATGCGTTGGGTCTCTGCTGTGGTCTCCTTCACTTGTTAGATAAGGCCTGAATCTGAAGTGCATTGTTTATTCCAGTGGCATTCGCCAGATTGTTATTCCCTGCTGAAGCCAAGCTAGCCATGGCCGTTTCACAGGCAGACACAACGCCTGAGTTTGCCGGGATCTCTTCGTTGAAAGGATCTAGTGGGAATTTGATGGAGGTTGATTTGAATGAGACTCCCACTGTGCAGAACAAAAGACTCCTTTCTAGGTTGGAATCCCTTGTGAAAACAGGTAACATGCTATTATTGTGAAAACAGGTAACATGCTATTATTGTGAGAACAGGTAACACGCTATTATTGTGGTTGCATTGCAGAGCTTTGGTTGATCCTTTTTTCGGCTTAGTTGTTTGTACACTTTGACAAAAATCTGTGTGACTTTGCCCCCTATGCTTCAGTTGTCTCCTGTTACCCCATTCCGTCACGGTGGTTAGAAAACCAAAAAACCAATGATCTTATGCCACATCAGCCAAGTTAAGCAATTTTCCTAACCTACTGGACTGAATGGGGTAACATGAGGCACGGAATGAAAGCACTTATATGTAGAATCTGCTGGATAAAAGTACTTGTATCGTCGTTTTTATTCTCTATTTGAAGCCTTCGTGTTCTGTTGTGGCAGTCAGTATGGGTAGACACTATTTTCCGCATTGCTCGGAAGTCCTCGATAAGTTCCTTCAGGTCGACCTTCCTGATTTGTGTGTCCTTGAGACGGGCACCACTGACGAGCAGAAAATAAAGAGGCGGCGTTTCTTGGAGCTTAAGGAGGAAGTACAAAAGGCATTTGACAAGGACAAAGCTGATAAGAACCTCTCCGGGCTGTCCTCGTCATCCTCCTCACTTGCTCCAAAAAAAGTTGGCGCAAGTCCAAAGGTTAGGAAATTGTGAAGGCATGTAAATTGTATCTAACTATAGGCCTCCCGGTTACTTGTAAAATGGATTCTGTTATTTCCAGTAGTTCAATCAACAGATGAATTCTCCGATCAATGAAACAGTGTAATTCTTTACATTTCTCTCGGGTGCGAAACCAAAGTTACACTGCAAGATAAACTGCATATTGAGCACCGTACGAACCAAAAGATTATAACCAAATAAAGCAGAAGTTGAACTGAAAATCACATGAATGAATGTATATAGAACTGTTCGATACACTTGAGTATGAATGGATTAGCAAGGCGCTCAGGCCGAAAAGAAACACTGGAATCAGCAACCGCCTATTTAGTATACAAGACGGGATTTGTTGCGAAAATGCTAAACGTACAAGAACAGAAGGATAAAATTCTTCGCTTTTTTGCGATTTTAAACTTGAATAGATTTTGTGGGTGAATCACATTTTTGCAAAAATAGTTGAAAACTGGAAGTTGCAGAGTGTGAAGATTGAAATCTTTTCGGGGTTTAAGACGGGATTTGTTGCTCCTTTCGTTGTATCCTCTCTGGGTTTTCCAGAGAAGCGAAGATGGGAGTGTGCCTCTGTTTCTGCCATTAGCCACCTCTTCTTTCTTTTCCTTTCTTTTTTCTTTTTCAAATATTTCTACTTATTTGTCTATTACCATTTCTTTCCTTTCTTTTTCTCTCTACTCTCTGCAAACTACAGAAGGGAAGAAACAAATACTCCTAAGTCCTAATCTACTTGCATACTAAAAAATTCGTACAAGTTTCATATGTCAAAACTAAATTAGAGTTTTTTAGACTTCTTAATCGTCATTTTGTAATAACAAGGAAAGTGATTTTCATATACTTTTTTCTCCTTGAATTGAATAAACCAAAAGAAGATGAAAAGACAAACATACACATAAATTGTGGGAGAAAGAAAAAATGGTATATGCGAAAATCATTTCCAATGTGCTCAAAACCTTGAAATATTATAATCTTCATTTCACACTTGTTCATCTTGTTTTTTAAAAAAAAAAAAGGAAATTGAAGAAAAGGATAGACCCCGAGCTTTAGCCTAGACTGAAGCTAAACAATCTGGGCATCGTCTCATATGTTGAGAATGAATTTCATATTGATGAGAGGAGAGGTTTTGTATGAGCTTATAAATAAGATGGACTACTCCTCAAAAGTTGAGTTCAAAAGTTGGTTCTGTGACTCTAAATAACTACCATAATCACTACGTCTAGGCATCTAGAGTTCGAAACACTCTGATGCAACCTAAAAAAATGAATGAAGAAAAAAGTCATCAGTACTCAAACACTTGCTGCAACAACCCTTATGAGTCATAGCCACCATATTTGCTCTCTCTTACACGCCAAAAACACCAAACCCTAAATCCCACCACGCAACTCCTCGTCCTCTTTCTTTCAGTTATGAATCCATATTTAAGAGGAAAGAAGTTCGCAGGGCAACTAAGTTGTTGAAAAAGTATCAACTTGAACCAGAAGCCAAGTTTTACTCGAAACTGCTATCTGCTGCTGCCCCATGCATTCATGCATGATGCACCAGCATGGCCTCAACGGCCAAGTTTCCAACCATGCATGGATGATCTCCTTTCAGACTTTTTTTTTTCTTAACTAACGTCCACTCCTAGTAATGATTACCATGCGATTTGGTCCCATCTATGATATTGATGAAGTATTTACCCTTGCAAACTTGGCGTAATGAGTTTGCTAGAGCATGCAGTATGCTTTTCCGACCTTATAACTAAGTTCGAATCTCTCTTTTTATACTTTTTATCACTATAAAATATCGCTCGACTAAAATATGAAACACTTATTCCTATATTGTCTAAATTTGCACGTGAGACACATATAATGAATTGCCTAATTTAATTATTGTAAGTTGAAATTAACATAAGTGTTGTGACACTGTAAAATATTATGAAAAAATTAATTGTAATAATGATCTTTTAACTTTAACGTAACAATGGTTACTCAACTAAAAATTTATGACAATTGATTCCTTAACTCATCAAAACGTGTAACTATGGTTCTTTTCGTCAACTCCGTCACAACATTCGTCAAAACGAGTGATACTGGAAGAACCATTGCTATAATTGAATTAAAGTTAAGAGATCTTGCTCCAATTGAGTTAAAGTCGAGAGGTCATTTCTCCAATCGGGTTAAAGTTGAGGGACTATTGCTATAATTTGGCTTCCATATTTGCTCCTTTATTCAACCTCACGTGCATGGCACATGACTGATTTTGACGAAAGTTCTAACGAAGTTGACGAAAAGGACCATAGCTGCACGTTTTGATGAGTTAAAAAAACAATAGTCACAATTTTTAGTTAATAGGTCATTACTTCAATTGAATTAAAGTTGAGTGAAAGTTATTACAATTTCCTCATATACTATTGCAGGAAGTAGTCATGACACAAAATATAGCTAGGAAATGCTAAATGATGCAAACAACCATAATTATTGGGGTATGATGGGGTTGGTGATGGAATATTAGGAACCGTAGCAGCAGCAACATGTTTACAATGACATACCTCAGATTAAAATAAACAAAAACAGTATAACATAACTTAGAAAAAAATCAAGTAAAATATACATCATAAAACGAAAATAAATTTAAAATATTAAGACATGGCATCCGAATTGTATCATCATCGACCCATCATTTTAACTATAAGTAACTAATATGAGCAATAGTCAAAAGTCCACTACACACACAGTAAAATACTTATTTTGTTCTTTGTTAATATCTTGCATTTCTCCAAACAAACACAAAAGTTCAAAATATACTATTAGTTTACTGATATTTCTTTTTATAATTTTAAAATTGGGTTTGCATCGTCTTTATTATTAATAAAAAAATTAAAATATTAGCAAAAATAATAATAATAGAAGAAGTGCTATTCACGCCTAGATTTACTTCTCACATATCCTTCTCAAGTTTTGACCGTTGCATCGAATAAATTGAAGATCAATGTATGAAAATTAACAAAAATGTATATAATGTAACAAGAAATGTGTGAATAGTACTATCCTAAATAAAAACCTAGAATCCAAATAGCTCATGAGCCAACCACATTATTTTCATTTCTCACTTCCCTATCCCATTTCGATAACAAGAAAAATGCGATCCACACTACACTAGGTCATGGAATCCAAGCACAAACTCGCCCGTATCCACCCAAAAATTCACTTGTCATTTTCCAAGTTCTTTCCATTTTTTTATTATAAGAAATGTTAAGGACGTTATCTAAAAAATGAAACTCTTTATATATTTTCTATAATTTCATGTATTTAGCATAATATTTTATAATATTAATATAAAAATTAATGTTAAACGGCCACCTAATGTGACAGAATTTATAGTCTTCTCAGCAATTTTTTTTTTTTTTTTTTAACTAATAACTACTCCTCTTCTTACTTTATTATATGTTCGGTTGGATATTCCAAGCACTCACATTTTTCATTGATTTCACCCCCTCCCTCTGCTTCCTTTTCCCTCCTTCACGGGTTCTTGCCTTCCCATTTCTCCATTGCTGGTCACAGATCAAACCCATTTGTTTTCTCGATTACCCATCTGCAATCTGCGCCTCAAGTTTTCATCTTTCCTTCTGATTTCTGGATTTTGGCATTGATTAGCTTCTGGGTTCCTGTGTTTTCCCAAATGCCCATCTGATTTGGAGGGGTTTTTGGTTGTTAACTTTTATGGACTTCATACTCATGGTAAGGTCTCCTCCTTCTGATTTCTGAGCTTCTCAGCTTGCATCCTCTGTTTTTGCTTTATGGGTTTTGTTTGAAATTTCATCTGCTTTTGGTTATATTATGATTTCTGATCTCAGGATGGAGGTGGATTTTTATTTTGAATACCACATTTGATTTCTCATGTGTTTGTGGTTGCCTCTGGATCCGAGTTGGTTTTTCCCTTTTGATTTCATTTCTTGTTTCTTCTGGGTACTGCTTGATCTTGTTAATTTTTTCTAACGGTGTTTTTAAATCTCCTGCTTAGAGCTTGTATTGGTATTGTTCTGCAACCATATGGAAGTATTGATGGAGTACCTTCATTTTACACTGACTTCTTTTCAAATGGCCACTTGGTTTTTGTGGTTGAGTCATTTGGTTTTCTTTTCAATGAAGAAACTGTTTGTGGGCAGTCATGAGATCAAATTTAGGGTCTTGGTGCTTGACCAATGTATGACCACGCTATCTAATCAGGTCGGCAAGTTTTGCTTAATGTACATTCATACATTTGTATTTGGAAAGTACTGAATTGGAGTTATGAGAGCTGCTCAGTTTCTCTCTTCTGTCTTCTGGGTGTTACTTGGATCTCCTCTGTTCCTAATTCTGGTTTTAGCCTTTTCGTTTGCGTATGTTGTCTTTATACAAAGGTTTTTGTTGCCTAAATCTATTTAAGTTAGTTTTAAATTTTAACAAATTTAGATGCATTTGTGCTGGTGTTTCTTGTCGTTGGGCTGTGTAGCTTGTTTGTGGATTATGTTTGTAAGTGTAAGCACATAAGCTATCACATTGCTTACAGTTTACCCATCTGCTAATATAAGCTACTCTGGTTAAATGTCATCCTCAGATGCTCACAGCAGTAACCAAAGGAAAATGATACTGATAAAGACGTGCATGTTTTGTAGCTTCCTTGCTCTTTGAGTGTGCTAATGGAAAGATGAAACAGGAAAATGAAGTGGGGAAGCTAGTACGAGAAAGTAAAGAAGGGAAATAAGAACTTCCAATCTAGCATATTGCAATGGAAATGTCTACAAAGACAGTTATGACGATCAAATCTTACCAAAATCAGGCCGGAGTTCTTGTTAAAAACTACTTACTAGCAGATCCCTTCATGCCATATACTTCTATTATTGGAGGCATAATTTTGTGCAAAATGGTATACTCTTAATATAGATGTGCTATATGGTGCCTCATTCAAGTTGTAGATTTGGTTTTCTGTTTTGTTTTAAACTCATTAATTTCTGCAGGTATATGATCTTACCCAGTTAATTAGTACGTTTTACATTAAGGCTTATGGTAGTCTTACAAAAATCCAACGAATTGAGTGGAACAGTCGGTAAGGATACCCACTTTCCTTCTGCGTAATATACTTCCCATCTGGAACGCTACTTGTAAATTTATTAATTTGAAAGTTAACTTTTGCAGTGGTATCTCCAGTATTCATGCCATTTTTATAACGGCTCTGTCCTTGTACTTTGTGTTCTGGTCCGATCTCTTTTCTGATCAACAGCACCTTGGCCTTATTACATTTCGAAGCTCACCGTTGTCTGTTTTTGGATTAGGGGTATGTGCTTCGTATTATTATTTTTACATGAATTGTTAGCCACTCAATTATTGTGAAAGTATTTACATGCATATTGTTCAAGTGTAAATATCATGTTGGTTTCAATTTGACCTTAAGCTGTAAGGAAGTGATGAACAGATCCCAACATTATCTTATTTGCTTCATTATCATCTGACCATGCCTAGACTAGCAGTTAGAAATTAATATCACGGATTGATGAGTGACGTGGACTTTTTGTTTTGTTGGGTTTTTTCATCTATATGCACTTTCTTTTGTTTGGTTATCTCCTGACATTTTTTTGTGGGACATAATTAAGATCTTTTGTGACAGGTCTCTGTTGGGTACTTCTGTTCGGATCTGGGAATGCTATTATGGCTATATCCCTCTTTAGGGGGAATGGAGTATGTAAGTAAATTCTTCGTGGAAGACAATTTGTATAATAGTCTGGAAGCACAGCATATGTGTTTCTGTTTATAATTTATTGGTCTCTGCTTTAACGGTCTTGACTTTTGGGTCAGAAGCATCATTTACCTAGGTTCTAATAAGTCCATTAAGGTGACTGCTTAATTGGACAAACAGGTAACTAGAAAGTAGAGAAGAGGAGGTTAAGTGGACGGAAAAAGAAATCACATTTGCATATAAACTAAGTCACTTTCGATTAGACTGTGGCGTTTTCTATGGGATCAGATTCATTGAAATTTTAGGGCTTTTTATTTTCGTTATTCTTTATGATTGCAGTGGTGGCTGTAGTTAAAATTTGATATACGTTCGGCATATCTTTGTTGTGGTTGGCACTTGGCAGATATGTTGTTAGAGTTTAATGGTTCTACTTTTATTGGTGGACTTTTTGGTAGTAAAATAAATTTTGTTTCTTTCCAAAAGAATATACAATAATAAATAAACACTACTCAGCTTGTACACAAATCTATTATTGGAAATGAGTGATGTTCACCACATGTTTACGGCTGTATAACTCTTGATATGGTGGCATTCAATTACAGGTTTTCCATCACTCACTTGCTGGAATTGCAGTAGCGTACTCCATGTTTTCTGGGGAAGGGCAACTTTATACATACATGATCCTCATCTCTGAGATCACTACTCCAGAGATCAATATGAGATGGTGAGCTTTACACATAAGAATGTGTTTAGTTTATAGTTTTCCATCTTTAATATAAGCTTTCGTTTTCATGAAGGTATCTTGATACAGCTGGTCTGAAGAGGTCCAGCGCATATCTCCTAAACGGCATTGTGATATTTTTATCATGGCTGGTCAGTTGAATTCCTTTTGTATTATTATCTTTTGATCATTGAACGTGGTGGCTTGAGGCCCAACATGTACTCATTCCATATGATAGATCGAGTGTTGCAACAACACTGCCCTGATACTTTCATAAACTGACTCATTTCTTAGCCATCTGGCTTGATGTGAGCAGCATCGTGAGCATACATCATTGTTTTCAAAGATGCTGGATTTTCCATTTGGTCACATAACTTCCATCATTGTTAGACATGCTTTCTAAAGGAATTTATGGAATGCAGGGGGCAAGAATTCTGCTGTTTGGCTACATGTTTTACCATGTTTACTTGCACTATGATATGGTAAGTTGCCATTCCCTTAGGATATGTACCGCTTACACTTTGGATTTTTCTTGCCGTATACTTTCACTTTCTTCAAAAGTTGAGTTATACTGTATACATGGTTTGGATAGTTCTCTGAGAAGGGGTAAAAAGTTTGGATCTTTATGTTTTCAACACCCTCCTCTTTTGGTGTGATTTTCTTTGGGAACAGGATGAAATCTTGAATGTTGCGTGTGTAGTGCAATATTCTACATTTTTGAACCATTCCTGAAGATTTTACATTACGCACGTTCTACTTTAAACGGAAAAAAAGAACAAACTAATGCAAGCCAAAACATCTCTCCTTTACCAGTTCCCCTATCTTTATGAATTTTTTTACGAATCCATCTTTTTCATTTTTTTTTTATGAATTATCAAGTGCTCTAGAACTGTAAAGTTACTAAAGATTTTGGAGTGTCATTTGTTTCAAGTAGTAGATTATTTATTTGGATTGCAGATCATCCAGATGCACACCTACGGGTATCTGTTGGTGTTTGTCGTGCCATCCGTTCTAGCTGTTATGAACATGATGTGGTTTGGAAAGATTATCAAGGGATTGATGAAGCAATTGGCCAAGATGCAATGATGGATATACATTGTGTGTTGAAATGAGTCGAGAGGCTTCCGCTTTAAGATGGATCTGATCTTGTGCATTCGTCTATTTTGTTCACTGTATAAATGATAGAGGCCCAGATGAGGGTTACAAAGCAGTCAAAACTGGAGGCATTTTGGAGGCCAAAATTGTTGTAAATGATTCCAAGTTTGTAGTTAAATTACGAGGGGAGTCGAATCTAAGATCTCTACATTTTCTTGACTCAAGTCTCCACTGTATGTCATTAGAGTTAAATGGTTCAAAGTTGCATGCATTGTTTCAGCAACCTCTTTAATGTTATTAACTAGTTTTGCAACAATGATTAGCTTCTTTGGATGTGCACCGATTTCTATTAAGACAAAGGAGGAGGGGATGAGAGAGGAGAGAATCTTCCTTCTTTAAAAGGTAATGGAAAGAGGGAAAAGTTAGTGGGTACAAGGACCCGAAGCATTTTTCTCATGGGAAAGTAAATCAAATGAGAATTAAGAGACAAACAGATGGAGAGTACGAAAAGAGAAAATGGAAGTGTGTTCTTTATTTTTGATTTGGCTATCATTTGGTGATTTACTATGAATTGAAGACAAAAGTAGGAAAAATATTGAGGATCATCCTAGTCTGCGCCTGCGCTGCATTGGAAAAGCATACAACAACAAAGTCTTATTCCATTAAGTAGGGTCGGCTGTATGAATTCTAGAACGTTATTACGCTCGATTTTGTGCTAAGTTTTCCTTCAGCTCCAAGTACTCTGTCTTTTCTTAAAGTTTCTTTCTCAGTCTTCCTAGGTCTTTCTCTACCCCTTTTGCACTGAGCCTCTATCTCACAATTGTATTTTCTAACCAAAGTATATGTAGGTCTTCGGTTCACATATTCAAACCTCCTTAACCGATTTTCTCTCATCTTATTTTCAATTGAAGACACTCCTACTTTACCTTAGACATCCTCATTCTTAATCATATCTTTTCTCGTGTGCCCACACATCCAACGAAGCATTCTCATCTCCGTTACACTCATTTTTTGCACGTGCTGGCGCTTGACCCGCAACATTATGTGCCATAAAACATTGCTAGCCTTATTGCCGTCCTATAAAATTCTCCCTTGGACTTTAGTGGTATAAGACGATCGCACGATATACCTGATGCACTCTTCCATTTTATCCATCTAACTTGTATTCTATGGTTGAGATCTTCAACCAATTGTCCGTTCTTTTACAAGATGGATTGCATGAGCATCCATGTACTGTTTTTCCCACTATATAAAATAGAAAAGCTACTACCTATCAATCAATCGGGCTCATATTATCTACTTTCTAGTGCACAAGTTAAATATCTCAACACTTTGCATAACCAGTTTTTTTCTGGTACGCTCAACTGCTTTTTTTTTTAAATGCAGATATGTTTTTACCACCAATTACCAAAATCCGTTCGATATGGTTGTTTATAAACTCTACTTCCCTTTTAGAAAGGTGCAATCAACCTCAAGGAAGGATTGGATGCATAACAAATTAGCAAGTGATGACAGTTTACATGAAACAAGAGGAAGGTAGAAATTAATAGAAAATTATACTTTCATTTCATCATCAATAACATTGATATGTATATATATATATATATACTAGTGACTCACTTGTATTAGCTAACAAGCTAATTACATCTTTATCCAACTAATCACTCACTAATTACAAACTACCATAACCTCCTTATAACAACCTCTAACTGTTTATAGTTTTACCCTTATTATCCCCCTTCAAACCTAACTGAGGTAACCGAAGGGAAAGTTTGTCCCTGAGAAGATGAAATCTGTGCTTGGACAGTGCCTTGGTGCAGATATCTGCAACCTGATCTTGAGTGCACACAAATAGAACTTGAACCTGATTAGCAAGCATTTTTTCCCTAATGTAATGATAATCAATCTCCACATGCTTAGTTCTAGCATGGAAGATTGGATTTCTAGCCAATGAAATGGCAGAAATGTTGTCACACCAAATTTGAGGGGAAGAAGGAAGAACAAGACCAACATCAACCAAGAGCTTGTATATCCATGTCAGTTCAGCGGTAGTGTTAGCCAATGATTGTTATTCAGCTTCTGTCGATGACCGAGCCACAGTAGGCTGTTTCTTGGCACTCCAACTGATAAGTGAGTCTCCCAAATAAACACAATACCCCATAGTAGAACGTTGATCAATACTACAACATGCCCAATCAGCATCAGAGAAAGCAGTGAGTGCAAGAGACTTAGTACATTTTGGAAACCACAATCCAAGAGACAGAGTGTCTTTTAGATATCTGAGAATGCGTTTGACTGCCTGAAAGTGAGCTTGTCTTGGGTTTTGCATAAATTGACAGACCAAATTCACTGCATAAGACAGATCTGGCCGTGTCCAGGTTAAGTATTGCAAACCACCAACCAAAGACCTATATTCCTCAGGTTTATCAAGCAGAGAAGATTCATGATCCAATTTAGTTGTACTAAGTGGAGTGACACAAGGTTTGGAACCTTCCATATGTGCCTTGGAGAGGAGATCGAGAATAGACTTGGTCTGAGAGAGGAGTATACCAGATGATGACCTCTTGACTTCAATACCAAAGAAGTACTGAAGAGGACCAAGATCTTTGACAGGGAATAAAGAACTGAGCTGAGAAATAATTGCTTGACAAAGTTGAGCATTTGGTCTAGTAATAATAATATCATCAACATAGACCAAAATGAAAACCAATGCAGGATCTTTCTTTACAAATAAGGAATGATCATTTAGGGAGCCTGAGAAACCCAGAGATTTCAATGCAGTGGTTAACTTCTCATACCAGGCTCGAGGGGCTTGCTTTAGCCCATACAAGGACTTATGGAGATGACAAACATGATTTAACTTGGTAGGGTCTTCAAATCCTGGTGGTTGGATCATGAACACAGATTCTGTCAAGGTACCATGCAGAAAGGCATTGCTAACATCAAGTTGATTGAGAAACCAATCAAACTTAGCAGCCAAAGTGAGAAGAAGCCTAATAGTGACAGGCTTGGTAACTGGACTAAATGTCTCAGTATAATCAAGGCCTTGCTGTTGATGGAAGCCTTTGGCAACAAGCCTAGCTTTGTACCTATCAATAGTACCATATGGTTTTCTTTTGATTCTAAACACCCATTTTGCACCAACTAAGTTCTGAGTAGGATTTGCATGAACTAGAGACCAAGTGCGAGTTTGAATAAGAGCATTGAACTCTTCCTACATTGCTTGCCTCCAATGAGGGTGTTTGGATGCTTGAAGATAGGTGGATGGTGTATAATTTGGAGATAAATCAGAAGATATATGATGCTTGGTTGCCATGAGTGCTTTAGGTTTAAAAATACCAGATTTGGATCTAGTTTGCATGGGATGGTTATTGAGAGGTATTACGGGTTCAGAAAGTGTATGAGGGACAGAAGGAAGAGAAGAGGTAGGTAAGGTAGTAAATGAGGGTGAAGGTAGAGTTGTAGGTGAGGTAGGAGATGTAGATTAAGAGAGCTGAGATATAATGGGAAAAGTCAATGTGGTTGGAATAGGATTGGAGTTCTGCAATTGAGGAAAACTAGAGCTGGAACTTGATTGCTGAAGAGGATTTTTTTAGCAAAGGGAAATGTATCTTCATCAAAAATCACATGCCTAGAAAGATAC
This sequence comes from Heteromeles arbutifolia, assembly GCA_024362995.1. Lineage (NCBI taxonomy): Eukaryota > Viridiplantae > Streptophyta > Magnoliopsida > Rosales > Rosaceae > Heteromeles > Heteromeles arbutifolia. The sequence continues at coordinate 7,557,374 of JANCRC010000002.1, read as the reverse complement.
ACTCTGCCAGTGTAAGGATCAAGACATTTATAGCCTTTGTGATTCAAACTGTACCCCAAAAAGACACATTCCTTGCTTTTGGGATCAAGCTTGGAAGTTGCATAAGGTTTCAACCATGGGAAACATCTACATCCAAAGATTTTCAGTGAAGTGTAATCTGGAGGTCTGTGAAACAATAATTTCCAATGAGATAATCTGGTGGTTGTTGGCATCCTATTGATGAGATAGATAGCCGTGGCAAATGCTTCAACCCAATATGAATGAGGAACCTTGGATGCTGCTAGGAGAGTTCTAGCAGTTTCAACTAAATGTCGGTGCTTGCGTTCAGCACAACCATTTTGTTCAAGTGTGTGAGGGCAGCTTAGCTGATGGGAAATGCCATGGTCTTGAAGAAACTGGATAAACTTAAGACTAAGAAATTCCCCACCAGAATCAGATCTCAAGATGACAATTTTAGCACTGAGTAAATTTTCCACCAACACTTTGAATTACACAAATGTATCAAAGACATCTGATTTGGATTTAAGAGGAAAGAACCAAGTATACTTGGTGTAGTCATCAACAAAAATGAGATAATATCGATATCCATTAACAGAAATGAGTGGTGCAAGACCCCATACATCAATGTGCAGAAGCTCCAGAGGCCTACTTGATGTACAAGAAACAGAAGCAAAAGACAGTTTGGAACTCTTGCCTAGAGCACACAGATTTATTTAAAGCACTTGAAACTGAAATACAAGACTTAGAAGCTAGTTTATTTAGTATTTTGAGTGCAGGGTGACCTAATCTTTGATGCCAAGTCTGCTGTGAGGCTTTAGCATAAGCTGCAAATGCCTGTTGATTACCAGCAATAAAGGATGCATGAAATGGATAGAAACCAGCTCTCACAGGACCTTTAAAGAGCGTTTTCTCCGAAGAAAGATCCTTCACAGTGAAGTGAAAATGATACGAGTGAATAGAACACCAATTATCAAGTATAAAGTGATTGGCAGAAATCAAATCTTGCTTAAGATGAGGAACATGCAAGACATTTTTAAGATCAAAGCAATGAGAACCAGTATTAAGTGTAGAAGAGCCAGAATTGAGTATGGGCAAACCTTTGCCATCACCAATATACACTTGCTCAAGTCCAGTGTATGCCTTAGGATTCTGCAAATTCATGTAGGAATGAGTCATGTGCGAGCTAGCACCAGAATCAAGGAGCCACGTAGGAGTTGTGGAGGCGTGATAGGCAGCTGGAAAATTCTTGGTACCAAAGTTAGGAATCATGCGCTGCGAGCACTCAACAGCTTCATAATCCAATTGACGGTAAATTTGACAAGATATCTTTCTGTTGGAATTATTGTACTGAGAATGAGAACCACGGTTGGAACGATGATTACCCTAATTGCCACAATTGAATCGGTGATTGCCCTGAAAGCCTTGATTGTTCCTCTGTGGTCCACGTTTGTTGTAAGTCCGAGGTTGAGAGAAGTTGCCACGATTTGGAGTACCATAGGATTGCGAATGAGATCCGTTTTGAGTAAAGAATGCTTGAGCACCAAAATTGCCAATTAGTGTGGGAAGAATACCAGTAGAAGAATGAAAAGCCTGAATTGGGGCAGATGGTGAGGTTTTCTTGCGAGCAATCAATTGAAGCTCCTTGCTCAAAAGCAGCCCATGAAGTTCATCAATAGTGGTTGAACCAAGGCGAAATTGGATAGCATCAATGAAAGACTCATACTGAGAAGGTAAACCATGTGAAATGACAGAGATCAACTTAGAATCTTCGATTGGGGCTCCGGCATTTGCAAGAGCATCTGCAATTTCTTCAATTTGTTGAAGATAGAGCGCAGCCGTAGACTCACCCTTCGTGATGTTGCGAAGATGAGAACGAAGCTCGTGAATATGTGATTGCGATGTAGTTGCAAGTCGTGATTCCAATTTGGACCAGAGCTCACGAGCCGAATTAACTCCAACATTGTATAGAATTAGGGCATTTGATAGTGTAGAATTGATCCAAATCAAGATATTCTGATCATTTTCAAACCAAGTAACGTACTGAGGATTGAGAGTAGAGGTTCGATTACCAGAGGAGTCAAGAAGGTATTTCGACGAAGCAGACATCGTGCCGTCAATGATTCCGGTGAGAATATACCGGCGAAAGATCGGAGCGAAGAGAGCACTCCAGGTGAGATAGTTTGTCGATGTGAGCTTGATTGGCACCATAGATCCAATATTCTAGATCGTAATCGACAATGTTGCCGAGGAGAGAAGAATTAGGGCAAGAATTCGTCAGAATTGGATGAACTGGGGATGCAGATGATTCAGATGCAAACACGGATGCAGGAGAGCCAGCCATGGTGATTTTCAGGGTTTTGAAGATTCGAAGAGGAAGAAGTGGGAAGCAGAGAGAGAGGATCGAGTGTCGTAAGACTCAGGCGAGTGATACCATAATAGAAAATTATACTTTCATTTCATCATCAATAAAGTTACACATTGATATGTATATATATACTAGTGACTCACTAGTATTAACTAACAATCTAATTACATCTTTATCCAACTAATCACTCACTAATTACAAACTACCATAACCTCCTTATAACAACCTCTATCTGTTTACAGTTTTACCCTTACTAGAAATCACAGATGTATATGATACGACAGAAGAAAAAAAATAAACACACACACTAACATGCTTAATAAAACTGATCCACCAAACATAGGTATCCAATGTGTTGAGTGAGTAGTGTAGCCGCACAGGGCAGATCATAACTGAATTAGTTTGGCGAAAGCTAATGTGACAAAAAACTTTTTGAAGCTGATAATATAATGCGCTACTTTTTATAATTAATTCACCAAAAGTTAAATAGAACCATATATCATGCAATTAAACAATTAAAAAGTGCAAGTACCTAAGATTCAATCGACCAGCAGCCGTTATCAGCACTTAATTCCAGAAAAGATGGTGTCATTTTCCCATATCGTATTTTATTAACTTTTGAAAGTACATACTTAATCCGTTAAATTATGAAGTAAAGTACAGTTATAGCTAGGGTTTAAGGTTTAGTGGCAGGTCATTATGTCCTAAGCAAGTACAGATACAATTGTATTAGTACACTTATACAAGTAATCTTCCTCAAATGGTAGTCAAACCATGTGAGATTACGGAAATGGCAAGCAAGAGTTGATCGGTCCTCGTCAGTATTATCCTGTGATTTGAGGATGTTGCGTCATCTCCAGCTGAGAAGGTTCCATGTGTCTGACGTGTTCCAAATTCTATATTCCTTGTTTTCAATAATGTTAATATATGCATAAAATCCGCAGTTTTTTAAGCTTACCCTATTTGCAGGACATGATCGTGAGTGCCACTATCTAGCGGAGTTTATGATGCATGAGCAAAGAACTGTGACTACTCTGCTGGGTGATTTATGAACTTGTTACTAATTATTTTTAATAAAAGTTCACATTTTGGCAACAGCAAAGAAATTACAACCCAATGAAATATTAATTATCATCGTCTCACCGGGTGTTCGAATTTACTTAACCAAAAATTGTATAATATATAAAGCATGCGCAGTATTTTAATGATTTCTGGTGTGTGTGTGTGTGTGTGGGTGTGTATGTGTTTACGTTTGTGCGCGGGTGTGAATTATCAGAGCATGCATGCATGCTATACATCCCTTCATGTGCCTGCGTAGGTGTAGCACATACTCGCAATATTAATTCAGAACCTCTTGATCATAAACATCTGTTACCCCATATGAGAAAACCCTAATGCATCAGATGGTTAATTTACCTTTTAACTCATTGAATGGCCTCTATAAATAGGTATTATGCATGCTAAGGAGTTCACTTGTCTCTATACCTATTGATCCCAATGGAAACACCCTTCACCAATACCACCCTCCTTTTCCTTCTAGCCATAGCAACATTCTTGAATTTCACCCAAACCCTAGCAAGCCATCGCTCCAGTTCTACTACCCTGGTGCTTGGACTAACACATTCTCGGGTTTCCCTCCCAAGTCCGAAAGCATCTTCTTACTCGAAAAAGATGCCATCACAAGTGTCAGACATGATCGAGCCACTGAGGGAAGTGAGAGATGGGTATCTGATATCTCTGAGTTTAGGGACTCCCCCACAAGTCATCGAAGTATATATGGATACTGGGAGTGACCTAACTTGGGTTCCTTGTGGCAATCTTTCTTTTGTTTGCATGGATTGTGATGACTATAGGAACAACAAACTAATGCCCATTTTCTCTCCTTCAGCTTCTTCTTCATCTCTTAGAGACCTTTGTGGTAGCTCATTTTGCATTGACATCCATAGCTCAGATAACTCCATCGATCCATGCACCATAGTCGGATGTTCACTTGCTACCCTTCTTAAAGGCACATGTCCTAGACCATGCCCTTCATTTGCTTACACTTATGGCGCAGGGGGGGTTGTCCAAGGGGCACTTAGTAGAGACACATTAAGGGTTCATGGAATTAGTAGCACCCCCAATAATATCGTCACTAGGGAAATTCCAAAGTTTTGTTTTGGGTGCATTTGGGCTAGTTATAGAGAGCCTATTGGGATTGCAGGGTTTGGTAGGGGAGCACTTTCCCTCCCATTCCAATTAGGGTTTCTACAAAAGGGCTTCTCTCATTGCTTCTTGGCTTTCAAGTATGCAAACAACCCTAATATTTCAAGTCCTCTAGTCATAGGAGATGTTGCTATTTCTTCAAAAGAAAACTTGCAATTCACTCCAATGTTGAAGAGTCCCATGTACCCTAGCAACTACTACATTGGTCTAGAGGCCATCACAATAGGTAATACTAGTACAGTTACACAAGTGCCCTCAAGCTTGAGAGAGTTTGATTCGCAAGGCAATGGGGGCATGCTCATTGACTCAGGAACCACTTACACTCATTTGCCTGAGCCATTTTACTCCAACCTTCTCTCCGTTATCGAGTCAGTGATTTGGTATCCTAGAGCCAAGGAAATGGAGACAAAGACCTCTTTTGATCTTTGTTATTTAGTCCCACACACAATGAATAATACTCTCATAGATCAGGATGACCTACTCCTTCCTCCAATCACTTTTCATTTCTTGAATAATGTGAGTCTTGCTTTGCCCCAAGGAAATCACTTCTATGCCATGGGAGCTCCAGTAAACTCCAGTGTGGTGAAATGCTTGTTGTTCCAAGTAATGGATGATGGAGATTATGGGCCAGCTGGGGTGTTTGGGAGCTTCCAACAACAAAATGTGGAGGTTGTGTATGACTTGGAGAAAGAGAGAATTGGGTTTCAGCCAATGGATTGTGCTTCTGCTGCAGCCTCTCAAGGACTTCACAAAAAATAAACAACCCCATGCTGTGTGGGAGTTGATGGTATGGTGCTTCTTGCTGTTATGCAGTTGTGCTTTGCAGTTTTGAATTTTGAATTTTGCAGTTGTGCTTTGCAGTTTTGGCAGTTTTGAATTTTGCATAATGTATTTCTTTAATACTTTTGTTTGAAGGTCACTTAAATCCAGATGTTATGGATTTGGTACTTTTGGTCATTATTATTCCCAATCTTGTATCTGGTTGGATAATTTTTCTACTTCCGTCTTTTCTAAGGTTAAATTTGACATGTATGGTTTTAAGATCCATCGATTTCTTCATTATAATTTATTTTCAAGTTGTTAGAAAAAATAGATTGTGGTACTTTTTAAATTATTATTATTAAATTTATTCTCTTACAAAACAATTTAGGAAGAGAAATTCAAACTTAAATGTAAAGAGTCGAGTGCATCTGCAAATCCTTGTTAAATTGATCTTTCCATATATTTTAGATTGGTCAAGAAAATGAGCTGGTTATATTCCAATTGCTTGGTAACAAGGGAACAACTTGAAGTGGAGTAACATTAATTAGCAGTATTCTCTATAACCGATGGGTGAAATTTAATTTATGTGGGCACAGAAAATTAATAAACTAAATAAATAGACATAAATACTGTGCCAAAAAAACAAAATCAAGGAATCTCTGGCTAAATGTAATATGAATCATATGATGGCTCTTCTGAGGTTAACTATCATGATCTTGTAGTGATGATAGTTATGTAAATTTTCTCAAGGCTTCGAAGATATTTAGTTAGTTGGTGGGGATTGAACCTGCACAAGGATACATATACATAATTATTTTCTGCTACTGCAATAAAGCGTCATTTGCAACTTCGAAGATTTTTTATTTTATTTTTATGAATGATAAGCTTTAGTGTTAAATGTTAAGAGGGAGGGGGATTGAACCTACACCATGGTGCATAAACATTATTACTTCCCGCAACTGCAGTAAAGCGCCCTTTGCTGCTTCGAAGATATTTAATTGTAAGCATATTTGTGCCACTCAGTATTACGGTCTGGTGGTATTCCTCCTATTAGTGTAAAAATATCAATGTACTCAAAATTGCAAGCATATTGGTGGCTATGCTATTATGTTCTACAAATAATAGAATTAAAATCTGGGAAAAGTTTATGCTGTTTTGAGAAGCCGTTTCAATAAGCAATTACATGAAAAACATTTTTTTTTCACATTGTGTAAGGAAATGAACGAATTTGAAGTAAATAGGAACGAAATAGAGCATTAAGCATGGTGTGATTAGACTTGGTTTTAGGCCTGCAAATGGTCGAATAAAAGATGCAAATGTCGATTAGGCAAGTTGGACAAGAAGAGAAGGTTCTTTCACAGCATTAAGCATGGTGTCGATTAGGCAACATTCTTGAATTTCACCCAAACCCTAGCAAGCCATCGCTCCAGTTCTACTACCCTGGTGCTTGGACTAACACATTCTCGGTTTTCCCTCCCAAGTCCGAAAGCATCTTCTTACTCGAAAAAGATGCCATCACAAGTGTCAGACATGATCGAGCCACTGAGGGAAGTGAGAGATGGGTATCTGATATCTCTTAGTTTAGGGACTCCCCCACAAGTCATCGAAGTATATATGGATACTGGAAGTGACCTAACTTGGGTTCCTTGTGGCAATCTTTCTTTTGTTTGCATGGACTGTGATGACTATAGGAACAACAAACTAATGCCCATTTTCTCTCCTTCAGCTTCTTCTTCATCTTTTAGAGACCTTTGTGGTAGCTCATTTTGCATTGACATCCATAGCTCAGATAACTCCATCGATCCGTGCACCATAGTCGGATGTTCACTTGCTACCCTTCTTAAAGGCACATGTCCTAGACCAGGCCCTTCATTTGCTTACACTTATGGCGCAGGGGGGGTTGTCCAAGGGGCACTTAGTAGAGACACATTAAGGGTTCATGGAATTAGTAGCACCCCCAATAATGTCGTCACTAGGGAAATTCCAAAGTTTTGCTTTGGGTGCATTTGGGCTAGTTATAGAGAGCCTATTGGGATTGCAGGGTTTGGTAGGGGAGCACTTTCCCTCCCATTCCAATTAGGGTTTCTACAGAAGGGCTCCTCTCATTGCTTCTTGGCTTTCAAGTATGCAAACAACCCTAATATTTCAAGTCCTCTAGTCATAGGAGATGTTGCTATTTCTTCAAAAGAAAACTTGCAATTCACTCCAATGTTGAAGAGTCCCATGTACCCTAGCAACTACTACATTGGTCTAAAGGCCATCACAATAGGTAATACTAGTACAGTTACACAAGTGCCCTCAAGCTTGAGAGAGTTTGATTCGCAAGGCTATGGGGGCATGCTCATTGACTCAGGAACCACTTACACTCATTTTGCCTGAGCCATTTTACTCCAACCTTCTCTCCGTTATCGAGTCAGTGATTTGGTATCCTAGAGCCAAGGAAATGGAGGCAAGGACCTCTTTTGATCTTTGTTATTTAGTCCCACACACAATGAATAATACTCTCATAGATCAGGATGACCTATTCCTTCCTCCAATCACTTTCCATTTCTTGAATAATGTGAGTCTTGCTTTGCCCCAAGGAAATCACTTCTATGCCATGGGAGCTCCAGTAAACTCCAGTGTGGTGAAATGCTTGTTGTTCCAAGTAATGGATGATGGAGATTATGGGCCAGCTGGGGTGTTTGGGAGCTTCCAACAACAAAATGTGGAGGTTGTGTATGACTTGGAGAAAGAGAGAATTGGGTTTCAGCCAATGGATTGCTTCTGCTGCAGCCTCTCAAGGACTTCACAAAAAATAAACAACCCCATGCTGTGTGGGAGTTGATGGTACGGTGCTTCTTGCTGTTATGCAGTTGTTCTTTGCAGCAGACAAAATAAACGAGGGCTTGGCAGTTTTGAATTTTGCATAATGTATTTCTTTAATACTTCATTTTGTTTGAAGATCACTTAAACTAGCCAGATGTTACGGACTTGGTACTTTTGGTCATTATTATTCTCAATCTTGTATCTGGTTGGATTTCTACTTCTGTCCTTTCTAAGGTTAAATTTGACATGTATGGTTTTAAGATCCGTCGATTTCTTCATTGTAATTTATTTCCAAGTTGTTAGAAAAAATAGATTGTGGTACTTTTTAAATTATTGTTAAATTTATTTTCTTACAAGACAATTTAGGAAGAGAAATTCGAACTTGAATGTAAAGAATCGAGTGCATCTGCAAATCCTTGTTAAATTGATCTTTCCATATATTTGCCTTTTAGGTTGGTCAAGAAAATGAGCTGGTTATATTCCAATTGCTTGGTAACAAGGGAACAACTTGAAGTCGAGTAACATTAATTAGCAGTATTCTCTATAACCAATGGGTGAAATTTAGTTTATGTGGGCACAGGAAAATAATAAACTAAATAAATAGACATAAATACTGTGCCAAAAATAAATAAATCAAGGAATCTCTGGCTTCGAAGATAATTATGTAAATTTTCTCAAGGCTTCGAAGATATTTAGTTGGTTAGTGGGGATTGAATCTGTATCAGGATTCATATACATGATTATTTTTCGCTACTGCAATAAAGGGTAATTTGCAACTTCGAATATTTTATTTCTATTTTTATGAATGATAAGTTTTATGGCGCGTATATTTTTGTTGACTAAACTTGGGAAGTAAAAGAAAAGGTGGGATCCACACAAAATTTTGGAATCCAATTCCAAAATTTAGAGGATTTGGATTCCCTACTTAAACATTGTATTTGGATTTCGGGTTGTTTGCCAATCGGAATAACATTTTTTTTTCCTTTATGCCCTCATTTACTTTTTTTATTTCCAAGATTATTCTTTATAAATTCATTAACCCTAGACTGTCATTTTTCTTTTCACCGTAGCTCCAATCTCTGTGTTGAATTTTTAGTTTTCAATTCTTCGTAGAAAGGAGTTCATGATGGAGTAATTGGTTTCATTTGAATTTTTAGTTTTTAGTCTTACCGCATCCCTGATAAGCACCAAGCCCAGCCCTTTGTATTGTCTTCCATGTCGGCACTAAGCATAAAGAACCAACCTCAGCCCTTTGTATTGTCTTTCATGATGGAGTAATTGGTTTCATTTGAATTATATACTATATCAAATTTTATTAAAAAAAGTATATAAAATATTTGATTTGAGACAAGGGCATTTTAGTAATCATACTGGTTTATATTCCGATTCTGCTGAATTAGTAAACAGCTTTATGGAATTAGTGTCATTTCTATTCCGATTTCAGAACATTTAAGTAAACAGCTTCAACAGGAATCTGATCGACTTCTCATTCCAACTCATCGCGCCATTAGTGTGTTGAATTGTTAAATGTAAAGAGGGAGGGGGATTGAACCCGCACCATGATGCATAAACATTATTACTTCCCGCAACTGCAGTAAAGCGCCCTTTGCTGCTTCGAAGATATTTAATTGTAAGCATATTGGTGCCACTCAGTACTATGGTCTGGTGGTATTCCTCTTCACTTGAAAGTAAAAGGTCTTAGGTTCGAATCTCGTGGATTGTGAATTCGATACTAAATTAGGCTACTCATTGTGTGGCTTTGACGAACTCTTCCTCCCTTTAGCATAAAAATATCGATGTACTCAAAATTGTAAGCATATTGGTGGCTATGCTATTATGTTCTACAAATAATAGAATTAAAATCTGGGAAAAGTTTATGCTCTTTTGAGAAGCCATTTCAATAGACAATTTTTTTTTTCACATTGTGTAAGGAAATGAACGAATTTGAAGTGATTAGGAACAAAATAGAGCATTAAGCATGGTGTGATTAGACTTGGTTTTAGGCCTGCAAATGGTCGAATAAAAGATGCAAATGTCGATTAGGCAAGTTGGACAAGAATTGAAGGTTCTTTCACGGCATTGATAGAAGTTCTAACTGAAAAAAGATCTCTCTATTACATTGAAAAGAGAACCGTTGGAACCGTACGCACTCAAGTTTGAATCCTTCTCTCCGTCGATTCAAACCACTTTAGAATATCTTGCAAAAGAAAAGGTTAAATAAAGGATGTGCTTTCCGTCGCAGACGGGAATATAGTTCACAACTTCCCTGAATGCGAGTCCCACATGTGAACCAAATTTTGAGAGTTCTTCCCAACAAAGACTTGGCAACATGGAAGGATTGCTTCATTAAACCGCAATAGAATTTTGAAGTGAATTATACAGCATACTTTGTGTGGTTGCTGAAAATTGCCACCATCCTAGCACTTCAGAAATCTTGCACCATGTCTGGAAACGAGGACCGAGTTTATAGTTTTCGCTAAAATTTTAAGGAATCAGAATTCTTATTATTCGCTACCAAAACCGAGTATTTTCAAACTGCGTAACCATTTCATTACATGAAAAGACCAATCTCCATATGCTTCTCACACTTTGTTCAAGGTAACTAAACAAAAACATCCATATACAAATCTGAATAAATGTACACATACATGGGTAACTCAGTAGCTGATTCATCATTTTCCACTGTCAGTTACGCAAACTATTATGGAAATACCAAGCAGGCAGTGACCGAAAGCACCACAGAAGCTCTATGAGCAACAGGACGAGCTTGCCACCCTTTCAGAAGGTCTGTCCATGAGAACCATTCCTGCAGGGTTCTGCACAGGCTGCACTCGAGGTAATCTCTTTGCTGTTACCCCAAAAACAGACGAAAACCATAATCAGATCACTAAATTACATTATAACATAAACCGAATATGCAAAAAGACAAGCGTAAATCCATTTTTTAACAGTTAATTTCATTGCGCTGAAAGGGGTACACGCTGAAGACCCTATAAAAGTACCTATCTCATAGAAAATGTCATTGACATTGTCTGCAGTTTTTGCAGAGGTTTCCAGGAAGAAAAGGCCATTCTCTTGAGCATATGATTGTGCATCCTGCAACAGCAGCAGTAATAGAGCAGAACATAGAATGAATGAATATGTAACAGATTCTAGTCAAGTTAGCTCCCCTAATCGCCATACTTTATTATACAGTTTCTTCGGTTTGTTCATTTTCTCAAAGTGACCTCTTCGAAGGAACAAATATAAACTTCAGTTTCACTTTATTTATATCTTCTTCCCACATATTGTCATACATCTGAAACACTAGTTTCGGAAAAATGGAGCCCAGTACTGCAAATTCGGAAACACAACCTGGATTACATGGACTACAGTCCGTAGAAGTGTAGGGAAATAGGTTTGTTGCTTCAAACTTTCAAAACTAAAAATCAACATGGGAAAGAGGGGACCCTAGCTTCAAACTTTCTAGGATTCATATAGCCGACCCCACTTAGTGGGATAAGGCGTGGTGGTGGTGGTTGTTGTTGTTGTTGGAAAAAGGAAAGGAGACAGAAAAAGACAGCTTGTAGTTAACCATATCATATGATAAGTGCAGAATAGAGAACTGGAAGATATTACTATACGAATGGAACTGTAATATGTTGACCAAAGCTAATATAAGCATATTTTATATACGAAGAAAGAAGGATTCCAAGAATATTTTCATTTGTTCTTTAAATTTTCAAATTCAAATAATCTTGAAAAGCTATTTCATTTTTCAAGAACAAAGGCTTTGGACAGAAAAATCAAGCGATATAAAGTTCAACCAGTGAATAAAAAAAAGAAAGCACAAAATAATGAATTACCTCTGCTGCCACTTTCCTGGCCTCTACCAGATCCGCTTTATTACCAGCTAGTGCCATAACCATGTTTGGGTTACCTTGTCATAAGGGAATAAATAAAATTATTAAAAATTAAAGTCACATAGACAAAACTAAAGAAGCCAGTACCAAAATTTAGCATACTTAAGTTACCAACCTTGTGACTTGAGTTCGAGAACCCATTTTTTTGCTCGCTCAAATGAAGCCTACAAGAGAAGGAAAGTTAAACTTCTGTTTAAGATGTATTTGATATGGGTAACTAGCTGGTAGCTGGTAATAAATGAAAAGCTGTCAAAGAGAAAACAAACTTCAACTAGGGAAGACTAAAGATCCTTCAACTCTAGTGAATGAATGCAAATCCGCCACCAACAAAGAAATAAATTTCATAAAAATCTAAAATTTCGAAAAATGTAAAAAATGGTCTGTCAGAATATACTCACTTGATTTGTTAAATCATACACGATAATTGCAGCAGCAGCTCCTCTGTAATACATTGGCGCCAAACTATGGTACCTCTCTTGACCTGCTGTATCCCAAATCTCAAATTTTACGGTTGCGTCATTTACAGCCAATGTTTGTGAGAAGAAGGCAGCACCTATTGTTGATTCCTGTAATAACATACTATAAAAGTAAAGGTATAGATAAAAAAAAAAAAATGCTTACTTTGAAAGATATAGAACAAACCTGAAATTCAACGAATTGTCCTTTTACAAAGCGCAACACCAGACTTGATTTCCCAGCTCCAACATCCCCAAGAAGCACCTGAAGAAGAACATCAAACATCACTGTGGTGATCACAACATGCAATACCCAAAGAAAAATAATTTAAGCAAAAATAAATCTATTCATCACATAATGCTAAAATACATATGCCTACATATCCATAATTCCTATGTTAACGGAACATCTTTCGATAAAATACAACCTTCATTTTAACATGGACTTTTGTATTTGTATTTTGCTTGTGAGAATGGTCTTGGTTAAAATTTAGCATTCTAGCATTTACTTATATGATATCATATAGCAAGAAAGCTATGAGACCCGAGTCACAGTGTGTTGTATTCTCGGAGACCCTCAAAATATCAGAGCTAGACCAAGATAAACAACAACACGAAAGAGTAAAACTTTTGGTTGAAACAGCTAGAAAGCCTAGTAAGCTTTCAGTCCAATTTTTCTCATTGCAGTCGGAATACAAATACGAAAAACAAAATCAAAATCTCCGTGTTCAAAGATATTGTATTTGTTTGACTTCCATTTCCAGGGTTTAAAAGCAAAAAAAAAAAAAAAAAATTGTAAATCCACATCCTTTATGTTAATTAAAGCAATCAAATCAACAAATAACAAAACATAAACCCCAAATATGAACTGGCCTAAAAATACGCAATCGTCTGAAAATTATCACAGCTGAAAATCAAATAAGACCCAAATCAGAATATCCAGAAACTACAGCAGTAATTGATCATCACAACAAATTCCACGAAAAACAAACCAAACCCACATCATAATTATCATTGAATCATACAAAACCCAATTGAAATTACAGGGACCCAATACAGGAGGGCATCAAAGACCAATCAGAATCGCAAAGTTTGACGAAATTGAACAGAAAGCAAGCTCAAGAAAAGGGCTTTTTTTCAGAAGCAGAAACACATACCAATTTGGCATTGATGTTCTTGTTCCCAGTGGTGGCCATGAGTGCGATGGATTGAAAATTGGAGATCAAAAGAGTTGAGCAGAATCTGGGGCAGAAGAACGCAGACGTTGACGAAGAAGGAAAGATGGGGTCTGATGCAAGCAGAAGCAGAAGCAGAAGAAGAAGAAGGCAAATCGAGAAAGGATCCTAAAAGCCAAGCCAAATATACCAACAACCCCTTCTCTCTCTCTCTCTCTCTCCTCGAATACGAAGACCTCTACCGAAGCAATTGTATTTTACGGAAAATTCCGCGTGCCAAAGCGTAAGAGACGAAATAATCTTCTTTCATCTTTCCGGTCCAACCAGGGCGACCAGCCTGTCTACTCACCTTCCACTTGGGCACGTTTTGTTTAAGATAATGGGTTCATTGGACGGGCTTGGACTACAAGTTTAGGCCCAACAAATTCATGGACCGGCCTTGTACTTTTGAGGGTTTCAAATTGGAGAACTGTATCTTAAACAATCGTGTAAAGTTTTTATTTAGTACTACGGTCTACTGGTATTCTTCTTCACTTGTAAGTGAGAGGTCTTAGGTTCAATTCTCGCCAAAGGTGAATTTGAACCACGTTATTGCTATCTCATTATAAGGCTTAGCTCACCTCTCTTCCTTTTAGTGTAAATAATATCGTTTGTTAAAAAAAATTTGATGTTAAGAGTTGGATTATTTTAGTGGCTTGAAATCTTCCTCTTCAACTTTATGTATTCTGATTCAAACTATTTTTCTTTTCTTAATGTACATCAGAGGGTCCGCCTAGAAAACAATAAGAATGAAAAGTTAAGGAACGTAGGGGTGAAGTCTATGGAATTCAGAGAGGAATAGAGTTTTTCAAAAAGTGATATGACTTACTTAAAAAGGCAGGCGACTTGTATGAATTAGGCGTTGAGAACTCAGGCCCCGTCCGGTAATGTTTTGCAAAAATAAAATTGTTTTATAAACGAAAACAACAAATAAAATTTTACATTTTTATGATTTGAGAATGTATCTAGTAGTTTAATAAGAGAATAATTTTTGAGAATGAAAGGCTTGGAAACACGTTTGGTACCTATATCTGAAACTTCAAAATTCTTGTTTGTTAGTAACTGTGGTAGAGATGTTGGTTGAGTTGAGAGTAATTTTGGTAGATATGGTGGTTGTAGCAGTGATAGTAGTGAGGGTAATGTGGTGGGGATGGTGGAGGCGGTGGTGGTGGCCCTGATGAGGGCAATGGGGGTGGAGAATGTGGAGATGGTGATGGCGGCGAGATGGGATGTGGTAGTGTTGACAGTGAAAATGGTGGTGGTTGCAGTAGTGAGACGATGGAGGTAGTTATGATCATGATTGAAGAGTGATGACGATGGATAATATGATGATGATGATGGTAGAAATAACACGTTTTTGAAAAACAGAAAAAACACGTTGATATAAACTCGATCAAAAGTGCAAATCATGCATACGAAACCATGAAACATATCGTAGTAACAGAATGACCAGAGCTCATATTTAATTTCTGCATACTAACAATATTGGAGAAGGAATAAAGCTCTAACAATATATAATTAGGAAAAAGTTGACTTGAAAAAGAAATGGTACTGTAAATTAATGTAGGTGTTTGTATATGAAATGGCGAAAAGGCTGAAAAGAAGCACAATATAATCGAGGAGGTTAGCTAGCTCCTTCCTGTGGCTGTGAACGTGATGCTCTCCAAGGCAAAAAAGTAGAACTTTAGTACTCTCCTTTTGTCAGAGACTCAGAGGTACATAGAGAGGTAGTAGGACTGCCAATTAGCCAAAGATATCGCTAAACAGATTAAATTTTAAAAATTAAAAAGCAAGAAAATTGATAATTAGTTTATTATTTAAATATTGATAAACGTGTTTATTTTTGTTAGTGACACATTATTTAGTTTGTAAATTTAGAGAGATTTTTCAGTGTGACTAGTACACGGGATGATACACCACGTGTCACTATACAAATGGTGGGATATGTGTGCTAAAAAGTTAATAACTTAAAAAATAAAATTTCCCACAACTCCTATTAAAACACGTGGTGTACCACTTGTGTTCCTATCACAACTAAAAATTTCTCGTAAATTTAGGCTCGCTAACATTGCTCATCAGACAATAATAAGTTAATAACCCCCCCCAATCTCTCTCTCACAACACACACACCTGAAATCCTACTTTTGCAGCTTCCACCACCACCACCACCAAGAACAACCTTCTCTTTTCTATCTTCAGTCACACACACAGAGGACAGGAGGAGAAAGAAATGTCTCCTCCTTTGATTCAGCCACCAATAATACCAACAAAATATGACAGATGAAGGATCGATGAATGGTATATTGGTAATTGCACTGCAATGTCCAAAGGGCATCCTTCCTCTCTCTCTCTCTCTACCCCCTCACAGGGATCATTGACTGGTCGCCTTTGACCAGTCTTTTGGGAAGGACTTGTCTCTCTCTGTGTTTATGTAGTACTACTGCTAACTGATCAGTACTCTCTTCTCTCTCTCTCTCTCTCTCTCTCTCTCTCTCACACATCTGTACCTCATGAATTATACATGAAAATGCTCAATCCCCACTTCGATTTTCACCGCGTGACATACACTATACAATCATATTATATATAATTTTATATTAAATATTGTGGTTAACTTCTCTCCTATATTGAGTTGATTTTATATGTATGAGAAAGTGCGTGGGAAAAAAATTGCATAATATTGTGTCTAATTTCTATGTATAATATGAATTTAAACAATCTGCATTAGGCTTTTTCAAAGCTTTAAGAATTAACTTGTATGACTATAGGAGATAAAAGATGTGGCACAGTTACATCGCTATTGTATATCATCAGTTTAAGATATCACAATAATAATGTACTCGTGTTATACAAGTTACTCTCGTAAGTTAGATGATGTGATGAATATTAAAACCATTCCAAATTGTATTGGAAAGTCCATGGTGATCAAGTAAAATCACTTGGTAATTACTAGAAGTGTGAGCTAGACATTGTGTGTTTGAGTGAGAGAAGTTACTAAGAAAAACAACAACATATAATTAGAATCATTAGTAAGTGAATCCAAAAACTTGAACTCAAAACACAAATGGGTTTATAAATTATGTACATTAATCAACCAAATGTGATCAATGAGATCTCTACCTCTCTCTTTTTTCTATCTTATGATCATATAAATAAATAGAAATTATTAACGCATCTTAATTAGGATTATAATGATAATCTAATTATCAATTTGGAGGTGGCTGTTGGTTCTTGTTGGAAGCCAAGGCATGGATGGAATTTGCAAGCTTGTTAATGGCATCAGTGAGGCCATTAATGCCTTGCCTGTTGATCTCAGTCTTAGTTTCCTCGATCTGTAGCCTTCTCTCATGCAAATTCAACATCTCTCTGTGCCTCCTTTCTTCTCTCTCCTCACAGCCCTGAAGTGCTTCTGCAATCACGGAAGCACCTCTGGCGATGGCAGTTCCAACTTCACTTGAGATGCTTGCACTCACAGTTCCACTGGTTCCTCCTTGATCTTCACTACCACCGCCACCTCTTCCACTTGCCCTCCTCCTCCTTTTAGCTGGCGAGTCTGAATGCTCACTTGTATCGGAATCTGATATCATTTCACGTCTCCCAAAAGTAAAAATGTTGTTGCACTAATTCAACAAATCTGATATTATTAATCATTACCATTCAATGCACACAATGATTATCAATAGTACCCCACCCTTTTTTCTTTTCCATGACATAATAAAGTACAAATAAATCTTTTATTAGTGGAGAAATTGGCCTAAAATTTAAAAGAAAATGTGGTTTGATTGGAATATATAATTCCAAAGATTAGTTGCTTAATTAAGCTTTTGCTTCATAGACAAGAGTAATTAAACATATTAACTTTAAGGAGCTGCTATTGACACTCCAAACAACTCTTCATGTAAAGCTAATTGCTAATAACTTATGCATTTTCTTCATAAGTTTGGTTGAGAGAGAGAGAGAGAGAGAGTGTGTGTGTACCTACTGTGGGCATAACCTGTGCGTATGGGAGAGCAGGTGGTGGTTGGGCTGCCAGTGGAGCAGGTGGAAGAAGTGGCAATGCTGCAATTGTTGGAACTGAGATTTGATGATGATGATGATGTTGCAAAACGGGAGGAGAAGGCAGTGAAGAAGAAGGCTGCTGATGAACATTAGTTGTACTAATTATAGGCCTCTCCAACCCGTACCCAATATTTGGATTAATCCCAACATTTGGACCAGAAACAGAAGCTCCTCCGACCACCTCATGACCTCTAATCTGATAACCACCACCACCACCACCAGCTTCTCTCCTCTCCACCACATTCACCAAAGCCTCATAAATCTGAGGCACCATATTTGTAGGCAAGTTCCTCTCCTTCCTCTCATTCTTCTCAAGCTTCCAATACGATGCACTACCTTCTTCTCCTTTCCCTTCTCCCACATTAGTAATCTTCCTCTCATATTCTCTCACTTTCTTGTAATCCCTCATGAGATTGTCCCACTTGTCATTGCACTGGTTTTGGCTTCTCAAACAACCTTTTTTCCAACAGTAGTCCTCCACCCACTTCCACCTCAGCTCAGCTGGTTTGCTCATTGATCTTGTTGCCTGATCAGTTCCTCCTCCACTACTACCTCCTTCCCCACCACCACTTCTCTTCATTCTTCTGTCATCATCCATCTTCTTTGCCTCTATCAGAATCATTGTCTCCCCCACTGTCCAGTTCCCTTTCCTGTAGTCCCTCATGATCACACGGCTAGTACCATTTCCTCCTTGTTCAGCCATCACCAAAATGCATGCAGCATTCCCCTAAACCTAGAGAGAGAGAGAGAGAGAGAGAGAGAGTAGGGAAAAAAAATGGTGGAATGGGTTCTTTATGGAGGGTGGATTTGATTTGATGGAGTGTTACTGTGGTGTTCAAAACCAGTTAAATCTCAATGACATTATAGCTAATTTAGGAAAAGGGTAATTAATTAATGGGGCTACCTTAAAAAGGATCAAGGGCTTTTAAGTGGTATTTGATATTGTTGGCATATATTTTTGTGGTTTTGTAGGAGGAGAGGGTTTTTGCATCAAGAGGGGAAGAAGAAAAATAGGAAGTAAAGATGGAGGTACCTGTTTACACTATAACCATAGCTATGATGTATTATTTTGTATTGTTTCTTTTTGTCTTAAAATTTTCAACCTTTTTGAGAGGTTAAGGATTGATTTTGCACCATCTAAAATCTTCAAAGATTATAGTTCAAATCTGAATCTACTCATTCAAACCATTACTGCTTCCCACAGAGAGGGAAAGAGAGAATGTGAGGGTTGAGAGAGAGAGAGAGTGTGTGTAAGGGTAGAGTACCATTATAAGAAAAGGCCAAGCACCATTTAAACTGACGAACCAGGATCCTCATGACCAGATCCATTTGACCGTTGAAATTTTATCCAACGGTTATAATTATTATAACTTTTAGAAGGATTCTCTATTTGTAACCGTTGGATTAAATTTCAACTGCCCGATGGGCCTGATCATGAGAATCCTCACCCTTTGCTCAGGAGAGGATCCTGGTTCTAAACTGACATCAACAAACCCCAAAAAGTTTCAGAGAGAGAGAGAGAGAGAGAGAGAGAGAGAGATTTGAAGAGAAAAAAGATGCAGCGCCTGCTGGCATTAGAGAGGGTCAATACATGACTACCACTCACCCCTACACGTGGTGTAGCCTCTCAACTCTCATCATCATCCCCGTACAAATTGTAGATTTTCTGTATTTTCATTTTAACCCTAATTGCAGCTAAAAGCCTAAAAGTAAAGAGAATATTAGAATAGGATCCCTAACCCTAATGGAAGTGATTTCCAGTTTCCACACTAGCTTTTTCTGATGTCTTGCATTTCTTCTTTTAACTATTAGAATGAAGAAAATAAAAAATTGACGATCCGAAATCAATACAGCTCTCTGCTTCGTGAAAATCGATAACGTCTTATAACAATGATTCATATGATTATTAAACCTCTTACAACATGTGAGAAATGAATATTATTATATTAAGAGCTAATTAATAATGACTATCATTTATAAAATAATGAGAAGAATGCTCAATTTAGGTTTAGGTCTTGTTTCAGTGCTAATTAATTATATTCACTGAAACATAATTACATCTTGATTTCTTTATTTGATAATTGACTTTGAATGTGCTTTAGGGAGTTAAGAACTAATTTCTTGCAATGATGGGTTGAGCATGGTTGTGAATGGTAATGCGCAGGACGAGCATTATATTTTTCTTTCCATGGGAAGAAGAAGAAGATATATATGGCAGGATAAATCTACATCAAAAGCCTAAAAAATGACTAAGAATCTACCCTAATCAATTAGATTTAGTTTAATTAGTCCCTTAATCCCATGCTATGCCATGCATGCAAAGAATGTTAAAATAATAATTGCCCATGTCGCATGAAAACCCTATAAAACTTTCACTAATTTTCCACACAACCTGGAGCTTTCATAGAGCACATCCACCCATGTTAAATTGTCTTGGCTCGATCTCAAATTCAACCCAAAACACAACTTCACCCATTTTTGGGTTAGTAAGGCTCATCAAACGTGACTGATGTCATGTCGATTCTGAGTCCAAGCCTAAATCCTTGGCATTGACATCAACAAGACATTTTAATTTTTTGCACCAGGCCCGTGCTCCACACGCCCAGCTAGAGAGTGCTCACCACAACGGCGTCTTAGCACATGGTCATATCTCAGATGTTTATTTCAAATTCTCACCTTAATCTAATGGTTTTTAATTATATTTTTGTAATAATATTTTTAAGATAATCTAAAAAATTAAAGAAAAAATCAAATAAAAAAAAATTCCAACGGTTACTTGTAATTTTTTCTATAAATACTAAATCATTGTTTCTCTTTCCACCAAACTCTATACAATCTTTCATTTTCTACATTCTTAATTCATTTTCTACATTTCTAATTTGTTTATGCTTACAAAAATGGCATCTTCGACGGAGTCGAAGTCGGAATCAAATGATGGACCGTCGAAAATGTTTTCATGTGTGAACGTTGAGTTGCCGTTATATACCGATTGGCACGACGAGTAGGAAGGTAATTGATTATTATTTATAAATGTTGAAGAGGTAAATGAATTCCAACAAGAAAAAAGAAGAAGAGGTAATTGAGAAGATACATCAGCCACTCAGTACTACGGTCCGGTGATATTCCTTTTCACTTGGAAGTGAGAGGTCTTAGGTTCGAATCTCGTGGATTACGAATTTGATACCAAATTAGGCTACCTATTGTGTGGCTTAGCCGAACTTCCCATCCTATAAGTGTTAAAATATCGATACACTAAAAAAAAATTTGAGAAGATACATCAACAAAAACCTCAATTTTCTATCCAAAATAAATTGGAGCTTGAGACTCCGGAGCCCGACCCATTATCCATAAGATCAGATACTAAGCCCACCTCTATCTTTTTTGTTTACTTCGGTCAAAGAGCCCACCTCTCCCTACTGCATACTTATAACAAGGCCCAGGGCCCAAGGCAGAACATACTTAGATCTGGGCCTTAATACTTTTATTATTATTTTATATCCTTTCAGTCTTGTTTTTGGTATAAAATTATAAATTCTTTGTTTTTAGGGACATTTTTGGCTTTTTACTAACCAGTATATATACATTTTAAATTTGAAACAAAAGTAACAAAGAAGATTTTCTGTGGACACAAACCAAGATTTAATCTAGAAAAAACTACATTATGAAATTATAAATTGTTATAAGGGAGTTTTTTTGGCACTCTAAAAAATTATTGTGCATTTCTCGTGTTGTATTTCTCTTTAATTTATTCACACAACAAGT
Source organism: Heteromeles arbutifolia (assembly GCA_024362995.1). Taxonomy (NCBI): domain Eukaryota; kingdom Viridiplantae; phylum Streptophyta; class Magnoliopsida; order Rosales; family Rosaceae; genus Heteromeles; species Heteromeles arbutifolia. The sequence goes on along the minus strand of JANCRC010000002.1, from coordinate 7,535,842 downwards.
ACGTATTAATTATTTTGTTTTGAACAAATGATATTAATTATTTTGAAGTGGCATAAACAACACAGTTGTTATAATTATGTCCTAATTTTGAAAGGAAAAAAAACAACCCCCCCGTTCCTACTTTCTCATTCCATCTTTGTTACATATAAATGCAACTTTCTTCTTTCTTTTTGTCGTAATTGCTTGTATTTGTCAGCATGATGAACGATTTACTCTTTTAATCATGCATGCATTTACACTATCTTTTTACAAAATAATTAATGCATATGCATGAACGTACATTCCCTCCAAATCTTATTCTTTATAAACTGTGAAAATACTAAATAGGAATGTTTGTGAAAAGTAAAAAAATTATTTTAATTTTTGACTTTCCTATATTTACCAATAAGGAATTAAAGCAGTACATTCCTTAAATTTTGTAATTCAATATATTCAAAATTTGGTGTTGAAAAACATGCCCGTCTTAATCCAATGCCATCAAAATACGCGAGTCTTGTCTTAAAATTTGTAATCTAATTTTCTCTATTTTAAAATATTTTTCAATTTGTATTTTTATGATATTAGCAATATTAAAAGGAAATTATTATTAGCACTCTAAATTCTTCATTCTACACTTTAAACTTTCTATATTTAGAAAAAAAAATACACTTGTGAGAAGTGTAGAATGAGATTTTTGAAGTGCCAATAACACTTCTCTATTGAAATAGGGGGAGTGGAAACAAAACTTGAAATCTTCGAGAATAATAGCGAATTCTTTTAACAAACTAAACTACAAATCGATTGTGTTCCTCCCAAATTTACAGTATTTAAACATGTTTACATAAAATTTTCCCAAGTAATTAATTTAATTTTTTACAAGTAACCGATAAACACGAAGGTGTTTCACTGTAGGGAGGAGTGGTAGGTGGCGAATCCGCCGCTTCCGACCCCAACGATAATCCAAACGAGTTCAACGACAAGTTGCCCATATTTCTTGAATCCAGTAAAATAAAATAAAAAAGAAAAGAAAAAAAAAATGAAGAAGGAGAGATCTCGATACTCCACAAAAAAATTGAACCCTCTCTCTCTCTTTATTCTCTTGCTCTGCCTCCCCTACCAGCAAAGAGCTTATGATTCGTACTTAATTCAGAAGCCTTGAGGTCGAAGGAAGCATATAGAATCTTGGGTCGTCCTCCTCTTCAAGTATAAGTGTGTGTGTGTGTGTGTGTGTGTATATGCAAGTCGGTGGCTGAAAGAAAGTTGCAAACTTTGAAGGTTTTGAGATGGACGAAGATTGCTGCGCCACACAACTTATCTATGGCGATGGAGAATTTAACGCAGATGGGCTCGACAGGTTCGTGAAGGAGGTGAAGCTTACCGAGTGCGGACTCTCCTATGCGGTTGTTGCAATCATGGGTCCGCAGAGCAGCGGTAAAAGTTTGAAACTTTGTTCGATTTGGTTGAGTTTTGAGGTTTTTGGTGGAAATTTGGTTTTGGTGTTTATGGCTTTTGATTTTGCAGGGAAAAGCACTTTGTTAAATCATTTGTTTCGGACTAAGTTTAGGGAGATGGATGCTTACAGTGGAAGGTTAGTTTCTGAGTTTGGAATTGATTGTGTAGTCAATTTTGGTTTTTTTTGCTTTTGGAATAAGTGCTTTGTGGGAGAGAGGACTATCTGATTTTGTGGATTTGTTTTAGGAGCCAAACTACAAAGGGTATTTGGATTGCCAAGTGTGTTGGCATTGAGCCGTGCACGATTGCCATGGATTTGGAGGGGACTGATGGTAGGGAGAGGGGCGAGGTAATCAGATTTTCATTAGAATTCCATTGTGTTTTTCTAGGGAGGATTTAGTAAGAGCTGCAAAATGTTATATAGTTAAACTTCCCGGATTTATTAACTGTTCGTGCTTCCCGTGTAACTCTATTATTTTCCAGGATGATACTACATTCGAGAAACAAAGCGCCCTATTTGCCTTGGCAGTTTCAGACATCGTGCTGATAAATATGTAAGCTTGTGTTTTTTTATTTGTCTTGGAATCACCTGGCTGATAGTCTACATTACTTGCATAGTTAGTGACTATATATGTAGTCGTCAATCCAATTTGTTAGTGGTTGTATGTTGAACTTGTTCCCATAATTGTTATATCAAATTAGTAGAGGTGTCTAGTTCAATTTTAAGATTGTCATATGTATTGGTATCTAGTTCAGTTGGTTTTTAGAAAGGCAAAGCCGGTGTGAGTTTGGTTTATCAATCATCTATATACTTGGGAAAGAAGCTTCTGATACCATCTCATTGATTGTTCAACTAGGGTTTCAGCTTTCACGAAAACATGGGCTATTCTAGTTATGAACTTTTAGTTCAGAATCCTAATGTTAATTGACATTTTAATTTCTAGGATATATAGAATACACGTGGGCTCAATTTAATTTACAGAATATACGTAGTTTTTACCTGTAATTTGAAATTACTTTTAGATATATCAAGTGGAGATTGGATTTTGTATACAGGTGGTGTCATGATATTGGTCGGGAGCAAGCTGCCAATAAACCTTTACTAAAAACAGTTTTTCAGGTACTCTAGAACCGTGCCTACATGTCTACCATCTACTCACCATTTACTGTCGAAGCTAATGAAGTTCTGGTTTTTGAATGTGTATAGGTCATGATGCGCCTATTCAGCCCCCGTAAAACGACATTACTTTTTGTTATACGTGATAAAACAAAGGTATGAGCGTACTGCGTGTGCATATTAACAGGATCTGTCTAATTATGTTGTCCTCATGAAATGATTTTCTTGTTGCATATTAATACTATCTTGTTTGTGGCTGCTCGTTTAGACCCCCTTTGAATACCTGGAACCCGTGCTAAGGGAAGATATACAGAAGGTACTTTTGTCTTCAGCTCTATTTTGCTTTTATACTTTATTCCTTTTCCCCATACATCTCTAAGTATTGTAAATTCTGCAGATATGGGATGGAGTACCGAAGCCCCAAGCCCATAAAAGCACCCCATTGAGTGAATTTTTTACTGTGAGATCTCTTATACTCTTCTCTATTCTCTGGTGATCATTGCTCTGTATAATGTTCTCATCAGTCAAGTTTGTTGTCTCTGATATGTCATTCTTCGATGTGAAGGTAGAAGTAGTTGCTTTGTCCAGTTACGAAGAGAAGGAGGAGAAGTTTAAGGAGGAGGTAACCCCTCTACTATCAGAAGCAATTATCATGTCCAATAATCCTATTTGTCATCACATTTCTATTTTATAATTTTGATTCCTGGGGTGTGTTATGCCATCCACTGAAGAGTTGTATATGTATATAATTATATATACATGATTGTTTGATGTCCTTCATTCATTGTAAAAGTTTACAGTGGTACCTTACGGGTATGACTATTATCATGCAGGTTGCTCAACTGAGGCAGCGCTTTTTCCATTCTATTTCTCCAGCAGGCCTTGCTGGCGATAGAAGGGGTGTTGTCCCTGCGTCAGGATTTTCTTTTAGTGCACAACAGATTTGGAAAGTAATCAAAGAGAACAAGGACTTGGATCTTCCCGCTCACAAGGTTTGTTAGTTTATTTTCTTCCCATTGATAATTTGTGGTCTTCACTTCTCATATGCATATAATATATACACATACTGTGATTTAATTAGGTTATGGTCGCTACGGTTCGGTGTGAAGAGATTGCCAACCAGAAATTCAAACAGTTGGTCCATGATGAGGTATGTGGTCATTTATCTCCATTTTTGAGATGCTTATACTTCTAGCATATTCAAGAAAATTTTATTGGTCATTACTTGGGTGAACACGCTTTAGGGTTGGTTAGCACTGCAAGAAGCTGTTGAAACTGGTCCCGTACAAGGCTTTGGTAAAAGGCTCAGTTCCATTCTAGCCACCTATCTTTCCGAGTAAGTTTGACTCTGGTTTAATTATGTTTTTATTCAATCATATAAATTGAATGCATTTTTCACATGTTACACTGTCCACCTTTTTTTGTTTTTGGGTTTTAATTTTGCCACTAAAACTAAATGTTTATATGTATTCTTACCTGTTGTGTGTTTTCTATTCGTTGGAAGGTTTATTGTTAGTGTTCTATGGGCTTGTACTGTTTCTAGTTCTGACTTTATTTTGTATGTCTTGATCTTGATCTCGCTTATGCATCATAGGTATGACATGGAGGCCATCTATTTTGATGAAGGTGTAAGGAACTCAAAACGACAACTGTTGGAGTCAAAAGCATTGGATGTATGTCTACTCTCTGTCTCTCTAATTTAACAGAGGGTATGGTTAAGTAATACACGAAAAGTAACATAGCCTTATACTTCAGATTGTCTTCAAAGTTCAAAATAAAACTGGTTAAAGGGTCTGTTGGACTTGGTGTGGTCAACTTTGTAAATTTGTAGCTGCCACTAATGCGAATTATTATTTTTGTTTAAATCTTACTTTCCTCTGAATTTTCCAGTTTGTTTACCCTGCGTACTCGGCCATGCTCGGACACCTACGTTCTAAAGCCCTTGAAGATTTTCAAGTGAGGCTGGAGCAGTCGTTGAACAAAGGAGAAGGATTCGCTTCTTCTGTTCGTACCTGTGCTCAGTCTTCTATGCTTGAGTTTGAGAAAGGATGTGCAGGTAATAGATTTGTTTATCTAATTAACATGTTTGTCAACCAAAATATTTCTTTCATTACTTTAACATGTTTTTCCCTTCAGATGCTGCCATACAACAAGCTAATTGGGATGCTTCAAAAGTCTGGGAAAAGCTTCAACGTGATATAGATGCACATGCATCATCAGTTCGTAGTGCAAAACTGGCAGAATTGAATTCCAACTATGAGGTAGTGCTCTGATAATGTATCAAAGTCTTGGTTATTCTAGGAGTATACTTATAACGTTAGGCTCATAGTTATTCAAATTTCTTAATGCAAATACCCTTTTTATTTTTCAGAAAAAACTTTCTTCATCTTTAAGCAGTCCTGTAGAGGCTCTACTGGAAACTGGTGCAAAAGACACCTGGGCTTCGATACGAAAACTACTTAATCGTGAAACCAAAGTTGCAGTATCGGAGTTCTCAACTGCAGTTGCCAATTTTGAGTTGGACAATGAAACGGTTGTCAAAATGAAGCAGCATTTGAAGGATTATGCGAGAAATGTGGTGGAGACAAAAGCAAGAAAAGAGGCTGGGAAAATTATGATCCACATGAAGGATCGGTAGGAACTCGTTAAAAATCTTCTTTTCTTTTTCACGTTGTTATTTTGGTTGCTGATCACTTCTGTTGTCATTTCTCAGGTTTGCCGCAGTCTTCAATTATGACAGCGATTCAATGCCTAGGGTTTGGACTGGGAATGAAGACATTAGAAGTATTACCAAGGATGCACGAACTGCGGTAATCATTGGGAACTTTTGTGGAAGTACATGTTATCTATCTTTGTGACTTAAAGTGATGTTTTAGTTGTTTGATCATCTCTTTCTTGCAGTCTCTGAAGCTTTTGTCGACCATGGCTGCCATTCGCTTGGATGAGAAGCCAGATAATATTGAAAATGTCCTCATTTCTTCTCTGGTGGACGGGACTGTTACTGTTTCATCTTCACAAAATAGGAAACTAGGACCTTCTACAGATCCTCTTGCCTCAAGCTCTTGGGAAGAGGTACCATTAATATATGGGTTTGGTTTTTATGTAAAATTTTTCTATGATGAAACTCCTTTCTTATTAAGGTTAACTCTAAAACTAGGTTTCTTCAAAGGATACCTTAATTACCCCAGTACAGTGCAAGTCATTGTGGAGGCAGTTCAAAGCAGAGACCGAATATAGCGTCACTCAAGCTATTTCGGCACAGGTATACTTAAGTTTAACTTCAGTAGTCTAATTGTTTTTATATCGTTTAATCAGAGTTGCATCCCGAATAAATGGATTTTGTCTTTTATAAAATGTTCTTTAAAGATTTGGATTATGAAAGTATGAATATTGGAACATGTTCCTGCAAAAGTAATGAACAACTGGTAGGAGGAACGTGGAATTAGGACGCATGCATTGTCCTCGGATGACATTTTGGGTGGGAGTTCTTATGTAAATTGGATTTAGTTTGGTAGTGAAACCAAACATATGGAAACACTTCATATTGAAAATCGCGCTGATTCTTGACTTGGGAACGGTTTAGTCAGATAGGACCAACTTATAATCAAGTTCAGTGTTTTCTACTAAGAACAATCCTAGCATCCTAATACTATTTTTGTAACGATCTCCCTATCTTTATGCGTATAGCTCTGCTCGATCATGATGTTGTTTGCTTTTGTACTTTCAGGAGGCTCACAAGCGGAGTAACAACTGGTTACCTCCTCCATGGGCTATAATGGCGATGATTGTTCTTGGTTTTAACGAATTTATGATGCTTTTAAAGTAATTACATTCGTTCTTTTTTGTTTCCTTTTGCGAGTTTTAGGTTTTGGACATTTTAAAGTGTCCAGACCCTAATGTCTTGCACATCTGTTAATCACTGTGCCTTTTTTCTTCAAATGAAACAGGAACCCTCTCTACCTCATGGTTCTATTTGTTGCATTTTTACTTTCAAAGGCCTTATGGGTACAGATGGACATTACGGGACAGTTCCAGCATGGCGCTGTAAGTATAAAACCGAGTTTTTTTTTTGTCTCACTTAGTAGAGTGAAATTGGGATTGAACGTGGAATACAACAGGTGGTCCTAATTTGAGAGACTTCACTCGGGGCTGGCCTTTTTGGTTACGGTCTCTCATCAAATTGTAATTTTCTTGATTGAAGCAGTTTCTAATTCTAGTTTCCGTTATTTGTTTTTACCAGCTGTCCGGAATACTGTCTATCTCATCAAGGTTTCTTCCAACCGTCATGAATCTTCTAAGAAAACTCGCAGAAGAAGCTCAAGGGAATCAAACACCGGAAGCACAAAGGCGGCCAGTTTCTCTTGCTTCTCAGAGTTATAGAAATGAAACACCTCAGCCAAATCCTGTAACAAGCTCATTCCCGGAGTCCTCAGTTTCATCCAATATCTCGTCATCAGACACCGGCATGGAATACTTAAGCCCTCCTTTAAGACAAAGGCGAACGGCAAACGTTGAGGAAGTTGAATCTTCATGATGTATGATCTCTGTTGTTTGTACCATGTGCATCAGATTAAGGTCACTACTCATTTGTGCGATAGTTTTCTTTCTTTTTGATTTTGTTTCTTGTTTGTAGTTACTGAAAATTTGAAATAAAAATAAACTGGGTTTGCTCAGTGCCTGGTTTTACAAATTATAGGTTAGTTGTTATGTTTCGAGGAATTAGATTGTAAAATCTGTGCATGTTATAACATATGAAAATTAATGAAAATGATTTCAAAACTTTTTATTTTAATAAAAAATTATCTAATAATTTTATTTAATGATAAGGATAAAAAAAAAACATAAAATATAAACATGTGTGCCCAACGCGTCCCCCAGCCCCTTTTCTCACCCCTTGAAATATAACTAAGTAAGAAAAAATACATGAAAATACACACACACACACACACACACACACATATATATATATATATATATATATATATATATTATATTATGTATGAATTAGCCAACTGTAACAACGATGACACTAATTTTTAGGCCTTTGACAAAGCAAGATAACACAAACATATATCTGGTACTATAATCTCGTAAGGTGTATATTCATGTATATAATAAATAATATATATAAAAGTAATGTATGTAGATTTCACTTGTACCTATTTAAGGAAAAAGAAATAATATACATATATACACAGTAGTACAGTTAAGTTTCATAAACAGTGTAGTATCGTTAAGTTTTATAAACAGTATAATAAGTTTCATAAACAGTGTAGTATCGTTAAGTTTTATAAATAGTATTTTTTAGGACGCGCGGGTCCCGTAAGTCAGTTTTTTTTTAAATTTTTTAATATTAAAATTATGTCTTTTTCATTAAAATTTGAGTTCTTTTGTCATTTTTATTAAAATTTAAGTCTTTTTCATTAAATAAAGGCTAAAATGTTAAAATGGTCCCTGTATTTTAGTTATTGGGTCAATTTAGTCCATGTGTTTTCAATTTGGTCAATTTGGTCCTTGTGTTTATCTTCGTTAGCCAATTAAGAACATTTCCATCTAATTTATGTCAAAAAATTTATAAATTCTTATAAACTTATTTACAAAATTATTTATTTGATTTAAAATATTTAAAAATGAAATAAAATTAAAAATTAAAAGAAAAATTATTCTCCTCCCAACTCTCCAACCTCCTCCCTAACATTACTCCCTCTCTTTTCTATGTCACAATCTTAATCATTTTTCAGATTGTAAGTTGTATCTATTATATGTGTTATTTCTCATTGATTGACATTTTTCTGTAAAAAGAAAGGGTAATGATATCTTTTATAATTTTTCTTATGAATTTTTTAAAACAGATTGAATGAAATGTCCTTAATTGGCTAATTGAGACAAACACAAGGACTAAATTAGCCAAATCAAAAACACGGGGACTAAATTTGCCATTTGACTATAGCATAGGGACCATTTTAACATTTAAGCCTTAAATAAAACTTAGTCCAATCTCTTTTCATAAAAGTTACATTTTAACATTGCTTCTCTTTCTTGACAACTTTTTCTTTATATTAGTATTGTCAACACAGTTTGTCACTGGACTTTGTTGAGTTATCATTCTTCTATTTTAAATATAATACTATTTTATCATTCTTCTATTTTAATTTTTCATAATTATCTTTTCTACTAATTAACTATAAATTAATTAGGATCATCTACTACTAATTCATATACACCATGAAAATCATATCAGACTAGTTAAACGAGCCCCAGAAAATATAAATTTAATTAGAGCTTTGCATAGTCTTGAAAATCATCTAGTATATTACACAGGAAAATTAGAAAAAAATGAAATCAAAATATAAAATATAGCACTTAAATCCTACTACAAAGTTTTTCTCGTGTTCAGCAAAATATGAATGGTGGTGCATGTATGTTTCTTTCCTTTCTTCATAAGAATATGAATGTAAACAAAAAGCATCCACAATGCTAATATTTCATCAATAAAAACGAATTATAGTATATACTTTGACTAACGACAAAATTGAATATCACAAAAATATATTAAATTGTCTGTAAGTTTGTTTTCCTTTTCTTTTCTTCTACCTTGACGAGCAGTAGCCTCAAATTTAGATCGTGGGTGGATTTTCTCAATTAAGATGCAGTTGGGGATCAAGATTATTTTAACTATGTTTCTGAAATTGATTTTTTTTTTCTTTTCTTTTCATTCCATTATAGTTGGGGAAGATTGGCTTTTATTTTCCTCGTGTCCTTATGAAGAAAAGGAAAGAAACTAGGAAGAAGACTGCAACGGCAGAGAGAAGGAAAAATAGAAGAAAGGAGAGGAAGAAAATATGAAAGGTTAGATTCATCTCATGGTGTATATTATTAGTAAAAAAGATAATTATGAAAAATTTAAAATAGAAGAATGATAAGATATTATATTTTAAAAACTTACTATATGTCGAGTTTTAACTGAATTCTAGTGGCACTTAGCAAAATCTAATGGCAACTGAACTCCACACAATTTTTATCTCACAACGAAGAACATGTACGTTCGGTTCACCCTAGTTTTTATCGACATCTCACTAAAAAAATTTAGTTTTAATTTTTTTTAAAGAACACCACTTTTGTTACCAAATTACCCATAAACATCACATCGGTTCATCCCAATGAAAAGATACTTTGTTTTTAAAGCTCAAGACAAATTAAATAATATGTTTATTATTTTTTAAAATATTATTAAGTCAAAATTGAAACTAAAAACTGCAGGTCTCGGTTTCGAAATTCGATGTTAGTGTGGAAGCCAGACTTGTGGCCAGGGGAGGCTAAAATGCCTCTGTGAATCTTCCCGGAGTCCGAAAAGAGTGGATAACCATAACTTGCCATCAGTTATCTCTCTTTAAAAAAAAGAAAATTGAAAAATGATTATATAGGGTATTCAATATTCTAGTGAGTACAAGGTATTATCCTAGAATTTTTGCCAACTGAGAAAATGGCGGACTTTCATGAGGTAAATTACCAAGTTTGACCTCTTTCTTGGTGAGTATTTGCTGCTTTGCCATTTGTTGCAGGGTCTATGGAAGTAGTATGCTAGAGATTTTCCCGTGTATCAGAAACACATTTTGATACATCAAGTGTAATAATACAATTGATTAGAAATTTAAAAAAAAATCAACTAATTATATTATGACACTTGATGTACTGAGCTGTATTTTCAGCATTCTGAAAATTTTCTCATAGTATGCATATGTTGTCTCTTTCCCTGCACTGCACACCATTGTACACCTCACGGGTCCATGTGTCAATGGATGCATGGTGTAAGTAATGTCTCACTCATTGGTTAGCTCGTCTCCTCTACAAGTTTACGAACATCACCATCTTCCAATCTCAAACCCGAGAACGATGATGCTTACAGTTTGATGAAATATAGATTATGAGTTTGGATATTGGCTTTGCAATTTTTTCCATTAATCTAGTTATTCGTTCAGTCTACAATTCGGTTGGACTTGCCAAAGATTTTTTTGCATAATTTTTTAATTTAATTGGATCCCTCAGTAAAAAGAGGGCTTCGAACTTAATAAGTTTTGAGAGTTTTTGAACATTGAAGATAATAAAGTCCATGGTTTTGTACTGGTTGTTTGTTTATTCTTTTGAACGAATGAAAACTGTTGGCTTTGAGATCTAAGGTTTTAGGTCTAACAGTTAAAAACACCAGGAAATTTGTCGAATTCAGCTTTAAAATTCAAAGATTTTGGACCTGGAAGCTTTTCTTAGGGAATAAAATAAATATCGGAATCCTTCTTTTCCTATTTAAACACTAATTGTTTTAGGGTTTTAATTACAAATGGTCCCTGACATTGATCAAACACATCATTTTGGTCCCTGACATTGAAAATCAATAGAAATGGTCCCTGAGATTGTCCACCATCCATCATTTTTGTTCTTCCGTTAAAAACTCCGTGAAGTGTCCTGGAGCTCTTGGCCGGAAGTTTGGGCAATTTTCAAAACTTCGTAACTCAATTGTTTCTTAACCAAATTCGACCCATAATATATCAAAATGAAGATAGGAAAGTGTAGAATAAGATTATACCTATTTGGAAGTCCAATGGTTGCCAGAGATGGCCGAAAAATAGCCTCAAAGTTGACTGGTCCGAGTGAAAACTTGAAAACTCGCTGGAAACTGGGTAAACTTTAAACGTTCATAACTTCTTCAATACTCAACGAAATCAAGTGATTCAAAAACAAAAATCATACTTCTCGATGAGACAAAGATAATGGTACCTTTTTCGACAGCTAACTTGCCTTGGTTTGGCCGGAAACCGGCTCGAAAGTGGCTATCTTGGTCTTGAGTTAGCCAATTTCGAGCCGGTTTCCGTCCAAACCAGAGTGAGTTAGCCATCGAAAAAGGTACCATTCTCTTTGTCTCATCGAGAAGTATTATTTTTGTTTTTGAATCACTTGATTTCGTTGAGTATTGAAAAAGTTATGAACGTTTAAAGTTTACCCAGTTTCCGGCGAGTTTTCAAGTTTTCACTCGGACCAGTCAACTTTGAGGCTATTTTCCGGCCATCTCCGGCAACCATTGGACTTCCAAATAGGTATAATCTTATTCTACACTTTCCTATCTTCATTTTGATATATTATGGGTCGAATTTGGTTAAGAAACGATTGAGTTACGAAGCTTTGAAAATTGCTCAAACTTCCGGCCAAGAGCTCCGGGACACTTAACGGAGTTTTTAACGGAAGGACCAAAATGATGGATGGTGGACAATCTCAGGGACCATTTCTATTGATTTTCAATGTCAGGGACCAAAATGATGTGTTTGATCAATGTCAGGGACCATTTGTGATAAAAACCCATTGTTTTATTGTGATTTTGTATGTTTTCTTTGACGCCTGCTATTCTTAAATTAAGATAGTGTTTATTTTTAGGGAATGAAGATGAATTTTAGTGACAGAAAAACAAAATCAATAACATATAAACCTAAAATTGCAAATTAATCCAAAAATAACAAATAATTAGATAAAAAGTTATAGCCATATACATTTCTATATAATTTTTGATAAAAATGAAAAGAGTAAATTGTAGCTATGGTCCCTTAACTTTAACTCAATTGGAGCAATGGTCCCTTAACTAAAAATTCATTACCATTGGTCCCTCAACTTATCAAAACGTGCAGCTATGGTCCTTCAACTAAAAATCTATTACCATTGGTCCCTCAACTTTAATTCAACTGGAGAAATGGTCCCTTAACTCTAACCCAATTGTAGCAATGGTCCTTCTAATATAACTCGTTTTGACAAAAAATTTGACATAGTTGACGAAACTAACCATAATTATACACTTTAATGAGTTGAGGGATCCTAATTGTATAAATGATCATTCCAACATAGCTTATTTTGACAAAATTTTGACAAAATTGATGAGAAGGACTATAGCTACACATTTTGATAAGTTGAGGGACCAATGGTAATGGATTTTTAGTTGAGAGACCATTGCTCCAATTTAATTAAAGTTGAGGGACTATTCGTACAATTTACTCAAAATGAAAAATTATGTAATATGAATTTGTCTGTCAGAACATTATAATTGATACGATTAGTCAAGACTCAAAAGTTGGATCTTAATTCGTTGACTGGTATGCAACTACAAATTTTTCTAGATGCTAGCAAATATATAGACCAAGAGAAAGCAAAGTCGTTTACATACATACAAAATATTAAGGTCCCAATTAAGTCGTTATGCTAGCAAATATATAGACCGAGAGAAAGCAAGTTGTTTACATACATACAAAAGTATCTCATTCGTTCCGATTAAGACGTTACTAGCAAATATATAGACCGAGAGAAAGCAAGTCAAAATTACCTCAGTCGTACTAATTATGACGTTACTAGCAAATATATACATGGAGAGAAAGCAAGTTGTCTACATACATACAAAAGTATGTCAATCTCAATTAAGACGTTACCAGTAAATATATTAACTGAGAGAAATCAAGTTGTCTACCTACAAACAAAAGTATCTCAGTCCCAATTAAGATGTTCCTGCAAATATATGGACTAAGAGAAAGCAAGTTTATATACATACAAAAGTACTTTAGTTGCCCAGACGTTACTAGCAAATATATGGACCGAGAGAAAGCAAGTTGTTTACATACATACAAAATTATCTTAGTCCCAATTAAGACGTAAGAAATTTCGTAACAACTGGCTATATAGATGAGAAAATTATGTAGTACGCTACTGATAATTACTTATTTCAATGTACCGTTCCATGTGTTTGTTAAAGAAAGAAAAAAGTGACCATTAATTTTAAAACAATAGAATATTATATTGGCATTCTAAAATTTTCATTTTGCATTCTAAATTTTTTATAATATTACTTAATTAGAAGAAAAAAATACACTTATAAAAAATGTAAAATGAGATCTCTTGAGTGGTCATCAGGACATCTAACATTTTTGGAGTGATAGCATGAGTCGCGACTTGGATGAGTGGTGATGTAATTAAATGACGTGAACCATTTGGCGTTTGCATGCATGATGATGATCTTGGCGTTCTGAAGCGAATGAGAACAGGACATATGTTATCTACATCCCCAAGTGACAGCAACTTATTAACAGATCAGGACATATGTTATCTACATCCCCAAGTGAAAGAGATCATTCAACAACGGCAAGTTGCTGATGAGGAAAGCGTATGCAGAGACTTGGTCCAAATGTAAAGTTGGGTGTGAGAATGTGAGGACAAAAAGAGGCTAAATTATGTAAGGGCTTACAAGAGATTAGATTACTTCTTATATTGTCAATTGATTTTACAAAAATACTATTTTTACCATATATTTATACCATTATTTATACCATCTCTCTAATAAAGATAAGATTCACATGCGTTGGTGGACACTATCGTTATTAAAGAAATAATATAAATGATGGTATAAATAGGTTACAATAAGTAGTAAGTGTAACATTACTCTTGATTGTATGATAGAATCTCAACTTTCTAAATTGGGGAAAGTGTATGATACAAGTCGCATCTTTTGTAGCTGCCTTTCTTTTAAGGACAATACTTGGATACTCAATGAGAAGTACCGAAATTTACTCACCTGTGATGTGGCCCAATAATATTACAACATGTGTCTTTCAAAACTTTATCCCAATATTTGTATCTTACTAACCAAACAGTCAATTATCATTTTAAACTCATAACCAAACACCTTTCATCTTCTTTCTCATTCTGTTAGATGCCATGGCTGATCTGGCATAGCTAATCCATATCCATGGATCCCAGGCACCCCATATCCTCCTTCCACCAGATCCCCCACACCCCCGCATCAGAGGATTTGCTCTCTCTTTCGTTCTTTCTCTTCGAATCAACATCAAAAGGAAGTCGCCGGATGCAATCGACGCCGATGATGACATGGTTTCCGGCGAAGGGCAGAGAAGTGGTTCTGGGTACGTCTTTTGGGTACTCTCCATCTCAACTTGCAGATATTTTCATCCCGATCGAATTTTCAGTTCAGCCACAACTTTTGAAAATTCCACCAGATTATTATTATTTTTTTTTGTTGAAAATCCCACCTTTGTTTTTCTTCGAAAAAATCCACGTCCACTTATCTAAAATTCATTTTATCGTTGTATATATACGCAAAATTATGAATGAAATATTGTTCTTTTACCGGACAAACTTACAACATACATGCAATTTCAGCAATATTTTAAGCTAATTGTGAAAGTTTTGAGTTCGATACTTTGTAATCTGTGTACTTGCTTGAACAAGACTATCGGTAGGTAGTAGGGTACAATTTCCAACTAGTCCTTTTCGAATCTAAAAAGGATGGATAATCGTAATTCGACACTAATGCCCATCTTTTTAGAAAAAAAAAGAAAACTAATCGTCATGTGTTTTGTCAGACATAATAATATTATTAGTTTAAGAATTGTCACAATGACATCGTGGTTTGATGTCATATCAAAAATATCAAAATCACCAACTACGCTATCGAGAAAAATCCCTCTCCATAATTACAGTAATTGACCAACTGAGCAAGAATGTTAAACCATAAGTCAATCCCTTGATTTTTCAACCGGAAAAATATTAACAATCTAGAATTGTACATAAATATTTCAACACTAAAGCAGCTCAATGTGTAATATTACAGTATACAGATCAACTAATATGATCAAAGTCTTGGCCAACTCCAGGTGGGAAATTAAAAAGGTGGCCGCCATTTGGTCATGCAACTTGGACAAAATATATTATAGGATAAATTACATAAAATTATCTTAATTATCGGTCAAACCATAATTTCATACCTCATGTTTTAAACATTATAATGTCATATCTCAACATATGAATTCGTTGCAATGTTAAACTTCCATTAAATTTTCTATCAATTTAACTGTTAAATGATGATGTGTTAAGAATGGGGCCCACTCATTTGCCATCTTGAATAAAAAATTAATTAATTAATAATAAATTACTAATTCTTATTTAACAATTAAACTTAATTAAAAAAAAAAAAACTCTCTTCATTTCCCCAGAAATCGTCTCCGCCCCCTACTCCCTCCTCCGTCCCCCTTCTTTCCCATTCGTCCCCTTCACTCCCTCATCCGTCCCCCTTCTTCCTCGTCCATCCGCCGCCTTCGAGTCCACCGATTCGGACCAGCGAGTTCGTCATATCAGATCGGCACATATTCAATCTGTTCGACGGGAAAGATCCGGTGTTTTGACTCCCTCCCTGGTTCTTCTGGAGGTTGCAACGAAATGATCTGGCTACGACGTCGGCGAGCACATACATGTCTTCTTCGGCATCAAAATCGGTCCGGTTTTCTTTGAAAGGGCAGTGGATCGATTTCGAATGATGGTTGGGAGCAATCGAATGGTGGTTGATGGAGAACCGAACGGACGGAGACGGAAATGAGGTGTAGAGGTTGACACGCTCGGGGAAGCGAATCTGTAGCAGTGGTGGTAACCCAGAAAATGGGAAAAAAAAAAGGGGAAAGAAAAAGAAAAAAATTGGACTGTAATGAACTTCCATTCTTCAATTAATATTATGGAGGATTTCGAAAATCCGGAGTTCTGGGCGAATTTTCAAATGGCCACTTCCTGAATTTATGAAATTTTAATTTCTCTAATTTAAAAAAAAAAAAAATTTCTCTAATTTCTTGAATTTTCTGGGTTCGTATTTGTGTTTTTCGTTTTGGGTTTTGTATTTGTGGGGTTCTTCGTTTTGGCTTTCTGGAACTCTCCCTTTGCAATTTTGTTTGGTGGTTTTTCTTAGAAAAATGGTGAAGAACAAGAAATTGAAGAAATGGCAGTGGGGGGAAAGCCCCAGTCGGTGATGGGGTATGAAGAGAGGGAAAATGATAAGGGGATGGTTTCTAATGCTCAGTTTTGCGAAATCTTAGTGAACTTATGATGAAGAAATCAAATTAGTTTTATGTAAAGACTGTTGGAGCAAGATGATTTGGGTCTGGTTTTGGTTTGCCATCAAAACCCACTTATTTGGGGTCTGGTTTTGGTTTGCCATCGAAACCCACCTGCGTTTTTCGATCGGCGGTGTATCAGTTGTTCCCGGAGGAGGACGAAAATTAGCTGTGTTTAAGGAGGACGAGGAAGAAGGGGAGCGGAGGAAGGAGTGATGGGAGGAGGAACGGGGACGATTTCCAAGGAACAAGGAGGAGAGGTTTTATTTATTTATTTTTAAAGTTAATTTTAATTGTCAAATAATTAATTAATTTTTTATTCAAGTTGGCAAAAAGTGGGTCTCGTTTCTGCCACGTCATCATTTAACAGTCAGATTAACAGAAAATTTAACGGAGATATGACATTGCAACGGATTCATAAGTTGAGGTATGACATTGCAATATTTAAAATATAAGGTATGAGATTGTGATTCGACTCATAATTGAGTTAGTTTTTTGTAATTTACCATATACTAGCGTTCATGCACGTGCTCACGAACGTGTAGAAAACATTTTTTGAATCACAGAGTGTAAGCCTATTAAAATGATGAAAATAACTCTGCCACATTTGATGCATTATTTTGGATTGCTTTTGAAGTTTTTTGTTTGAGGGACATTTTTGTTTAATTATTTTTGTGTGAAGCTTGTGACACCAAAAAAAAAATACTGTTCATTGGGCCCTCGCTTTATATATAAAGATTATATATGTATACGTTGTCAATATATGACTAAAATATAATGGTATTCTTCTTCTTACATGCAATTCATGATTCAGCCAGTCGGAATATAAGTGTTGGTCGTTTAAGTTCACGCCGTCGAGGAGAGCAAGTTCTGCACATGTACGATATGAAGATGAAGTTGATGATGAGGATACTATTACTCTGCTTCCTCAGCTGCTTCTGGTTTCAGCTGTCCTTTGCTCAAAATGCTACCACTGATCCATCTGAAGGTTCTCTCTCTATCTCTCTCTCTCCCCCTAGACACACACACTTTGCCACATTTAAGTGTTTTTGACCAGGAACTGGGCTTTTTTCCCTCAACAAAATGACATTTTAAGTGTTTTTTGACTATATGAAATGAAGTTTCGAGGAACTTATTTGTAAAGCCCTTTTTCTTTCCATATACAAAACATCCAAAAATTAAGGGTAATTTTCCTTTGTAATAATCAATTTGATCTCTCATTTGATTCGAGATAGTCTGGTAAGTGGCAACACAAGTCAAATTATGGTGTGATATAATCTAATACACACAAGGACTGGATTAACTGAGAGTGCAGTGAGGGCGTTGAACTCAATATTTGAACAATGGGACACACAAGCAGCGCCGGGGCTGTGGAATATCAGTGGAGAACCCTGCAGTGGATCTGCCAGCAACGGCACCAAAATTGAAGGGCCCGATATCAACCCAGCCATCGTTTGCAACTGTTCTTACGACAACAATGCTACATGCCACATCACCCAACTGTATGTTAAACTACTCTTTCTTTATGAACAAGATTTCTATGCCAATGCTGATTTTTCGCTAGCTATATATATATATATATATATTAGTCAATAATTTGACTGTGCCAATCCATTTTATGAATTTCTAAATGTTCAATCTTTTTGCTTTCCAGGAAAGTGTATGCTCTTAACAAACGAGGGGTGTTTCCAGAAGAATTTGTGGCTCTGAGATATCTCACATTTTTGTATGAATTTTTTTCAACTCCCTTCTCTGTTTTTGGTTCATCAAAATTATCTATTGGATATTAAAAATTGTAGAATTATCAAAGAGACGGGCCAAAGACACTTCCAACAACACCGATGTTGTCTCCAACTTGGTAATTACCACATGCACAATTCGTCAGGTGTGGGGTTTATTTCAAAAGGCCTCGGCATTAGTTGAAGTGGGATTTGGATATTTAAACTCTTCTTTCTTTATTTCTCTAGCCGATGTGGGATTTCAACAAAAATATGGTGATGTTGTAAGATTAAGAGTTAACGATTAAACTTTCTTTCAATTTTTGTAGGAGAATCAATATGAATTATTTCACCGGTCCCCTACCGGCATTCATTGGCAATATGTCTGCATTGACTCACTTGTAAGTAGTGAGAGAACATTTCTTTTAAGTACTCATACTTCTGATGAGACCCGTAGCAATTTGTATACTTCATTTTGAATATCATAATCTACAGTTTTGTTCTTTACACCTTTTCGCTACTATTTATGCCGTAATCTACAAAAAATCATTATGCTTTTATTGAATAATGCAGTACTAGTTTCCTGTTATGTAATGTAATTAAGTTTAATAGTGCTTATCTTTCATTAACTGATATCTCCATTCAGGTCAATTAGAATCAATTCATTCTCTGGGCCCATCCCCAAGGAGCTTGGAAACCTTAAGGAGCTAACTCTGCTGTAAGCCATGAAAAATTAGAGAGCGTACAATAAAATTTTGTGTCGTAAACATCTGGTTATGCATGAACAATCGAAAAACAGAAAATGAGAAGGATAACAATGGAAGAATTTTCTGAAGGTTTCTCTCTCTGCAAAATCTAGCAGAGCATATTCTCTTCATCTCTCTACAATTCACACACTCTGTGCTTTACATAACCGTTAGAATCCAAGGTGGATTCTCTCTGTTCACAAAACAATCTCAGCCTTACATCTAGCTAGTTGCTAGGATCATTACACCTGGCATTATTTGCCTTGCTACATTGGAGCTGCACACTTGGTATTTTAAACTCAAGTGAATACACAAATTTACAAATTTGATACACAGCTTATTTCCTAATCAGCTATAGACTTACAATTCAACACAACCTTCTATCACTCTTCAATAATTGCTTTCAAGTAATTGTTTGCCCGTTCAACATGACTTGCAGGAGCATTGGATCAAATAATTTCTCCGGAACACTCCCTCCAGAACTTGGTAATTTAGTCAAGCTTGAGGAACTGTAAGTGCTTCGTTAAATCATCAAATTTGAATTACATGCTAATTCCTTACGGATGAGCAAAAGTTGCGCTTTATCGTATGAAATGGGTACTCATCAATTGCCTTATGATTTTCACAGCTACGTAGACAGCTGTGGACTCAGTGGTGAAATTCCTTCAACATTTGCCAAGCTCACCAACATGCACGTCCTGTAAGAATGGCTCTTAAATAGTATTTTATATTTGTTTGTTTATCCAGTACTTTGAATTTTAGCGTACTATAATTCAACTTTTTGAATTTTAGCTGGGCATCGGACAATCCTTTCTCAGGAAAGATACCTGATTTCATAGGGAATTGGACACAACTCCATCATTTGTAAGTAGAGAAACCTTTGATCTTTTGCAGTTTATGAAAGCAGACCTGAGATGGATAATTTGTTCACAAGCTTCTTATATGTTTCTGTAGGGAATTTCAAGGGAACTCTTTCGAAGGCCCAATACCAACCAGCTTTTCTCAACTGACCTCATTGGATTATCTGTAAGTACAAATGTTTCATAAATTGTAATTCTCTTTCTCCGAAGACGGGATTTCAGTTTATTTTGCATATAATGATGTAGGCTAATCAGTGATATATACAATGGGAGCTCCTCTCTTGATTTCATAAAAAATCTGACAAGCTTGAGAGAATTGTAAGTGAAGATTCTCATCGATCTAGATACTTTCAGCTAACTTCTTTTTCCTTTTGAAATTTGATATCTTACTCCATCTTCTTTTTTTCAAATTTTATGTTTTTGGAATACAGAGGACTACGAAACGCATTAATCACTGGTACCATCCCTTCTGATATTGGAGAATATCAAAGTCTACAGACATTGTACGTACCAGCAAATATAAGCTTCAGTCCCACGAAATTAGTTTTCTTTCATTCTGATTGCTCCTCTCAACTTATCGTTGGTGTGCAGGGATCTGAGTTTCAACAATTTGACAGGCCAACTCCCAAGTTTTTTGTTCAACATGCGTTCTCTTACATCCTTGTAATCCCCGTCCTTATTATTATATTTTGCTTGACTTATGGTACATAAGTTATCAAATCTTTAACATTCCCTACTTTGATTGAAGATCTGGACTAATCCTTCTAGATTTTGTGCACATCTGACCTTTTTCTTGCTCATCTCTTTTTCTTTTCTGGGTGCCTTCTACTATAATCGAAATGGCCAGGTTTCTTGGAAACAATAGTCTCTCCGGACCTCTTCCGAGCCGAAAGAGCGATCAACTTCAGACTATGTAAGTCCTTGTTTCTTAAAGTAGTCATATAGAACGCACGGTGCATGTATCTGTTTGTGTATAATTGTAAGCATTCTAATCCTATCTTACACAAGTTCTTAATAACTTTCATGCATTTTGTGTCTTCTGATTCTATTTTGTTATTTGCAGAGATTTGTCTTACAATTTTTTATTAGGAAGCTTTCCCCAGTGGGTGACCACAATACCGCAACTGTACGTGTCCTTTTTCACCTTCATTTTACAGTTTAAATCACCAGAATATGTTCGGACAAAAAATTATCGCTGAGATTCGTTTTCACAGTGCTACTTGCCTACTAAGTTTTGATCTTGTACATGGAATTTTCATTTGATAAAGATATAGTTCTTCATATGTTGATTGATTAATGATTTTTTGTAGGAACTTGGTGGTCAACAACTTCACATTTGACAGTTCAAACATAACGTGAGTTGAAATTTCTCTTACTCGTTTTAGACAAGCAATACTATCACCACTCTTCCACTACATGATTCTATTTGGATAACTAATAATTGTTCTCTTTGTTTGCAGTCTTCCTAGATTGAATTGCCTCCAGAGAAACTTTCCATGCAATCGAAATACCCCACGATGTAATCTGCTCTTATGTCACCCATCATTTACTATTTTAACGCAACATCATGTTAGAGGAAAAGGCATTGCTTCTCTAGTTATGTATACATATGGATATAGATTGCAAGCATGTTTTCATAAGTTCAGTAATACGCATAACTGGTTAGAAATATGTGACTGAAGAACACTAGTATGAGTCTTCAATTTGAAGTTTCATCGCTAATCATGGGAAGATTCTGGTATTACATGAAACTTACAGATGCAAACTTCTCAATCAACTGTGGTGGACCGCAAATGATGGGACGTGATGGCATATTGTATGAGACTGAAGACTCAGCTCTTGGCCCAGCAACATTCAGTGTAACCAGTACAGAGAAATGGGCTGTCAGCAATGCCGGTTTGTTTTTTGACACAGAGAACCCACCGTTTCTGGTAAATACCCTTGCACAAGTCACCGGAACAGATGTGACCCCGGAGCTTTTCCAGACTTCAAGAGTGTCCCCAGGATCACTGAGATACTATGGCCTGGGCCTTGAGAATGGGCCTTACACTGTAACATTGCACTTTGCGGAGACGGTTTATGAAAGTCGCACTTCGCGAACTTGGCAAAGTCTAGGACGGCGTGTATTTGATATCTATATTCAGGTAAGACTGCTTATAGAATAAAAATTCTAACTTATTTGAAGTAAACACCTGTTTGGACAGGTTTTCGATGTTTTAAGCCACATTAACTAAAGACGGTGATTTAAAGGAGACTAGAATTATCACCTACCTCTTCATTTGGTTGCTAGGGTACCCGCAGGACGAAGGACTTTGACATATCGAAGGAGGCAGGTGGTGTTAACCGAGCAGTTGTGAGAAAATTTAATGTTAGCGTGTCAGAGAATTATCTTGAAATTCATATGTTCTGGGCTGGTAAAGGGACTTGTTGCATACCCGATTATGGCGATTACGGCGATAACAGCGATTACAGCAATTACGGCGATTACGGCCCACTAATAGCAACTGTCCATGCTGCTTCAGGTATAGTATGTGTTAACTAATAGAGATTTCCTGTTAGTGGTTTAAATGTATTTTTCTTCTGTTAATTGACACTGAAGAATTCGTCTGTTTTATCACTCAGATTTTACACCAACAGTTTCCGGGCTTCCACCAACTACTCCAGGAAAGAAGAGCAAGACTGGGTTGATAGTCGGTATTGCAGTTCCTGTTGGAGTTGTGAGCTTGCTATTAATATTTGCAATTCTATATATGAAGAGGAAAAAATCAGAAAAAGAAGACGATGAAGGTAAACGACCATATCATTACTGGTACCCAATTCAGGTTTCTCTGCTCTGACATTAACACACACAAGTAAGAATGCTTTCACGAAAGTAAAACTTATGTCATACTGTTTCGTGAATGTGCAGATATTCTAGGATTAGGCCCCCGGCCATATACTTTCAGTTATGCTGAATTGAGAGCTGCAACTGAAGATTTTAATCCTTCAAATAAGCTAGGAGAGGGAGGATATGGCCCCGTTTATAAGGTGAAATCCGTATTACATCAATATCATGTCCTTGAAGTAATGGCAAAAGAAAGGAGAGAGAGAGCGAGATAAGAAAATATAGCTTCTGTTTTCTTTCCTTTCACGTCACTATATTGTGTTTCTGTGTACATTGTAGGGTACACTTTCTGATGGTAGAGTAGTGGCTGTGAAGCAACTTTCAGTAGCATCTCACCATGGGAAGAGTCAATTTGTATCTGAAATTGCTACCATATCTGCCGTGCAACATCGGAATCTGGTGAAATTGTATGGCTGTTGCATCGAAGGCAGCCACCGCATTTTGGTTTATGAGTATCTTGAAAACAAGAGCCTTGATCAGGCACTTTTTGGTACAAACTTATCTACTTTTAGGTTGCATAGAAACAGCATTGTCTGCAGTTTCAAGCACTCTAAAATTGTTAAGAAATGTTTTTGATTGGATGTGTTAACTAATATTTCAGGAACAAGTAACTTGCACCTTGACTGGCCTACTCGATTCAATATATTGTTGGGAACAGCAAGAGGACTTGCTTACCTTCATGAGGAGTCAAGGCCAAGGATTGTACATCGAGATGTCAAAGCGAGTAATATTTTGCTCGATGCAAAACTCTTTCCAAAAATATCAGATTTTGGACTGGCAAAGCTTTATGATGACGAGAAAACTCACATCAGCACCCGGGTTGCAGGGACAATGTAAGCCATCCTTCATTGTTTTTCCAGAGGATACATACATTATGGCCACACATTTATACTTGCATGAAATTTTAACACACATGTATGCCTCTAATGATCTCAAGCAACATTGTGCAACCATTTGATTATCTTACATTGCAGAGGCTATTTGGCACCGGAGTATGCATTGTTTGGACATTTGACAGAGAAGGCCGATGTGTTTGGTTTTGGAGTCGTTGTTTTAGAGATCCTCAGCGGGAGACCAAACTCTTACAATAACTTGGATCCAGAAAAGATTTATCTTCTTGAATGGGTAGGAATTGCATTCGCCTAGCTTCATTTAGGCATTGTTGTGAAAAACTTATTTATACTTTCCTTTGACCGTGGCATAATGTTTTTCAGGTATGGACTCTACATGAAAACAACCAAACTCTGGGGCTGATGGATTCGAGATTGACAGAGTTTGATGAAATTGAAGCAACTAGATTGATAAGAGCAGCTCTCCTGTGCACGCAGGGACCACCGATGGCACGGCCATCTATGTCACGCGCGGTTGCAATGCTCTCTGGAGACATTGACATAGGCATTGTCATGTCGAAGCCAAGCTATTTGACAGATTATGATTTTAAAGATGTAACAACATCGTTAACAAGTAGATTTTTGGTGGAGGATGATACGCCATCAACTGCATCCAAGGATAGTAATGTTCGCCTCAACTATCAGCCGGGAGGCAGCAATGCAAGTGGTGCTAACACCCTCGGGGTTGACCCTGCGACTTCTCCTGTAAACGTCACTCAATCACTGCTCGCCGGCATTAAAGGAGAAGGAAGGTGATAAATAATGGGAAATGATTTCCGCATGCTTCTTTTATCCTTTTGTGCACCCCTGTACTTGTGCTTGGGTCTTTTCTGCCTCTAAGGTTTTGGCTATGATGATGTATATCTAAAATAATATACGATTTTATAGATATTTTAGTCAAACTTACATGTCAATTTTGTGTTAGCATGTTGCGATGTAAATCTCCTCTTTTAATCAAAAGGAAAAAAATGGATGTTTCTTTTTTCATAGTTGGTGCTATTCACACTCCCATTTTAACTTCTCACACATTTTTTTGGTAATTTTTGTCTTTTGGTCTTTTTTAATTCATTCGATCCAACAGCCGAAAATTGAGAAGAGTGAGTGGAGGTAAAAATAGGTGTGAATAACACCACCCTTTTCTATTTGATAGCCAAGTACGTATGATAAAACATAAGCAATCTTAGTAGATGCCTATAAACAAAAGCCATGAGTTTGCTCTAGATGAGTTATTTTCAATTATTGATTGATTACGGTGTCACCTTAATATGACTCTTTGGTAGGGTTTTTGCATAAGCCAACTCTTTTACATGAGTGATTGTTAATTGTTGGTCGATCAGTGTCACCTGAAGAAAATCTTTGGTTTAATTGCTATGCAAGTGTCACTTTTCTCACATGAGTGGTGTCAACGGTGGGGCCTGGTAAAACCAAAATGTAGGGAAGTTCATACTCACCAAAGCAAATCTCAGTTGAAATATAACCTCGGATCAATCAAAAATTTCAAAGCAAGATCAACCCGTTTAAGGCTATGGTGCTCGTCTAGTTGTCTTTGTGCCTTTTTTCTTTACATTTGGAAGTGCTAGTGCCAGATCACTTGAGGGAACAAGTCCAGGCCTCACATTTTATTCGTTTCTATTGCCTCCACTGAAAGTGACCATTAGAATTTGAACGTTATAAGCCTACCGTTTTCCAGTCCCACTTTTAATTCTTGTCACTCACTTTGCTCCTCTACAAAAGTATTAATTACATGTACACACACACACACACACATTCTTAGCAGCATATATACACCTATATATATACTCTCTCTTAGTCTCATCAGAACTCAAAGAAAGAAGGGAGAGCTTTGGAGAAGTGAAAGTAGTAGCAGAAACTAGAAGAAGAAAGGGAGACATCTTAGTCTCCCCCCAGAAGCTGAAGTTGCTGCCTGTCAAGAAGTGTTGGTATGTGGTCAAGGCAACCACCTTCTTGACCATCTTATCTGGCTTCAAATTCGCATTCACTGCCTCTTCTAGAATCACATCGAACACCTTCCCGAAATCAGCCGTCCAATCCTGGCTTTTGATCAAAGTCTGCATATATTCGGCCCTCGAATTAAGATCCTCGCCTTGTATCGAATGCAGCCGAGGGTTTTTGCTTTAGGTGACCACCTTTCCCTTCCATGGCTCGTCATTCAATTGAGGCAACAAAAGCCCCAAAGCCAAACCCACTGACAAGGTGTTGTCGACATCACACAGCCAACCAATTCTTCAGCTTCCCCTGCTTTGAGTAGACCTCCACCATTTTCTTCCACTTAACATCAACCTCCTGCTCGAGCTCAGGATACTTGATATAGTTTAATATGTCATGCGGAAGCAGCGCGGCATCGCCAGGATTAATCTCATTTGCTGCAGCCAGTTGCTTTCGCTTGTACTCCGCTCTATAACCCAATCGGTTGGCAGGTTCCCAACCCTTTGGCGTCATAGTTTTTCTCAAGGGCGACAAAACCTTCTTCCTTAGTCGGTCAATACTACAAACATTACCATCCCCTTCTCGGAGGCACGATTCTGGCGAGAAAACCTTCCTTGCAATGTTTTCGAACAACATAAGATGATCAGCGATGGTAGGCAAAGAGGTAGCCGCTTGGGTAATCTCCAAGCAGTAATCATCATGATGGTCATGGTCATAGTCCTTATGATAATGAAAATTTTCAATATCAGACTTGAGGCACTAGGCAAAAATATCTGAAACACAGTCGTGCAAGAAGCAGTAATCAGCGTCACTCGTATCTCTAAGCCGCCTTGTTGGTCGTGTGGATTGCCTTCCTCCTCAACAACAATTCGCTTGCCTTTGACTTGGCATCCTTTTCCTTGACCTTCGCCATTTTGTTTGAATCCGCTTCCTCCCTCGTCCTCCCAGTAAATTGCAAGTGAGCTTCGCCCCGTAAAACCTGCGAGAGAATGCAAGGAAGGTCTAGGATATGTCCTAAGGAGCCGAAAATTGGCACGAGATTGTAGGCAAAGGTTTTGGGGTGGTTCTGGTGGAGCCAAACCCCCGCCACGAAGAAAGCTTCGTCTTGGTTGCGTTTTCCACCGTCGTCACGTCTGTCTATGAAGTTGCAGATGAGTTTGAGGGTGGTTAGAGGATTGTGCAACCAGGCCAAGGGATGCACTTGGTTCATCAGAGTTTCGTGGAATTCCACGGTCGACATGGCATCCTGTCCCTTGGCGCAATGAAGTACAGATCAACGCAAGGGTTGATGTTGTGGAAGCCTAATTAGGGTTGCTGTTTGAATTTGAACTGCTCTGGTGGCGGCCAAGGGGGCGAAGGTGGAGCAATTCTTGTGAATTGCGGCCAAACGGCCTTGTTTCGGCATGCGCCAGAATCGATATCACTAGCAGGAATGCCCGCATTTCAAACCATGAATAATATTCATAGAAAAATTAACTGAAAATGCTATAGGAATACAATCACATTCTTAAATGTAGCAATTCAGACAACACACACTTTACATGAGTAACGCTCACAAAACCACACATTTACACAATTATCTTCAAATGAAAGAAAAAGCAAAAGATAGGTGAATTGATCCATAAAATAAGCAGTTCAATTTACATTGCTACTCTCTTGTAACTTATTAGAGCTTCTTTGCAGATCAATCATAGTGATTTCTTCATTGCTTTCACCAGATATTTCTATAGTTCTACTCTAGTGGTCCAGTTGACAAAACAAATAGCAAGTGCGATTTTATTCGCTGCTTTGAATGTGTTGTAAAGACAATACCACCAACTAAGGGTGGCAATTGATTCTTGTAATAACATACTATAAAAGTAAAGGTATGGATAAAAAAGAAAATGCGTCCTTTGAAAGATATAGAACAAACCTGAAATTCAATGAATTGTTCTTTTACAAAGCGCAACACCAGACTTGATTTCCCAGCTCCAACGTCCCCAAGAAGCACCTGAAGAAGAACATCAAAGATCACTGTGGTGATCACGACATGCAATACCCAAAGAGAAATAATTTAAGAAAAAATAAACCTATTCATCACATAATGCTAAAATACATATGCCTACATATCCATAATTCCTATGTTTACGGAACATCTTTTGATAAATCACAACCTTCACTTTAAAATGGACTTTTGTATTTGTATTTTGCTTGTGAGTATGGTCTTGGTTAAAATTTAGCATTCTAGCATTTACTTATATGATATCATATAGCAAGAAAGCTATGGGACCCGAGTCACAGTATATTGTATTCTCGGAGACCCTCAAAATACCAGAGCTAGACCGAGATAAACAACAACACGAAAGAGTAAAACTTCTACTTTACATGTACACTGACATTTGCATGTGCAGAGCTCTCTTTCCTCCTTTCCTTTCTTTTCTTCCTCACCTTTCGGTTCTTTCTCCTTAATCTAAGGAGATTGTTGTTTTGTTGTTAGTGGTTGCCATCATCATCACATTCAAATCAACTTTAGTTAATATAATTAACTTTAATAATTGTAATAGGAAGTAATGATTATGTCCAACCTTTGGGTCAACATTTGTCGGCTATATCTACAAAAAAGTACTAAAAAAGTTTAAACACAAAGCCCCCAAAATTATAAAATCAAAATATAATGTACTACCCCCTTTTCTCCCGTTTCTTGCACCCCTTCTGCAAATCACCTACCTCCCTCCCTATATAGTCCCTACCTCTCTCATAATATCAAAACTTTCAAACCCAATTCAGTGCCTCATTACCTAGTTTTTTTTTGTATATCTTTTTCAACTAAACCCTAAACCCTAAACAATCTACTGCTACAAGCAACATAACGTCCACTTTGTAGATTTTTGTGGAACCACTTTGCAGGTTTTGTGGAACCACTTCAAAAATTCAAATCTTTAAGCACCTGATGATCAGATTTACTGGAAATTCAAAACTTCAATAGGTATCCCTCCTTACCACAGATGTGTAGTTTTAAAAATAAAACCAAAAGGATTAATTCCAAATAACATATACTTGAAAACTACCATAGTAATATTGATGAATTAAACTACTTTTTAAATATACCCAGCAAGGTAACTTTTGGGTTTGACAAAAATTTTAAACTTACAAATGGCTCTATCAAAATCAATTTGTAAGTATGATAAAAGTCCCTATGACAGTATCAAAGCAACTATAATCACAAAGAAGTTGAGAGATTACTTTCTGATTATCAAAACCACTACTAGATTTATGCAGACACAAAATCTCACAATATTATTACCACGACCTTATGCATAATAGGAACAACACTATAATCATCTGCCTACCAGAAATTAACTCTTCTACAGCAGCAAGTTTAACAACCAACCAACCTTTGAACAAAGAACACACGGACAGAAAGAAGCAGGATACATAAGGGGCAAAACAATTTTCTTACTTCTACATCAAAGCAAAAGAACAACCATTATATAGGTATGCCATTATCATCTGGGGAACAAATCCAATTGGCAGCTTTTACGTACCTACAATTATAAGCAAAGTTTGGAATTCACAAAAAATACTGGGCAAATACTAAGGCTGCCATTTGAAAAAGCTAAACAACAACAAACTTTGATAAATTAACTACAACTAAATTCAGATGACATTCGATATATGAAGACAATCTGAGAAATCAAAGGCTCTAAAATCAATACCATATTTCATGTGCCTTTTATTGATAGTGAACCCAGCAGTAGAACCAGGATAAAAATTTGATTTAGAACCTTGCTATCTTTGTCCTTGCAAATATGATATTTTGGCATCGGCAATTTATCACAAAAAAAAAAACAAATATATCAGAACTCAAAGAAAATATAGAACGAAAATAAAAAAGCAAATTATGAACGTTTAGAAGCTAATTTCATTAGCAATTAAAGCAACCAAGCTCTCTCAACATCAAGATTCAGAACCCCCCCCGGAACCCAGAAATATGATGAAATTTTTTCTAATCACTCAATTGGCTTAGACAAAATCATGAATTTTTTTCTAAAGCCCAATTCTATTAAATCACAAATTTGAAGCAGATTTTGACATGCAATAAGTCAATAAGATAGGAATCGCTTCAGACTAACCTCGATGGCAGGGCCTCCGGAATCACCTGATCCGAACCAACCAAAAAAAAATCTATTAACATGATCTTCAACCTAACTATAAAGAGGAGCTTGATAACATCAACATGCCAAAACAACCAAGCCCAACAAATTAACGAACTAATTTTTCTTAATCAATAATAGCATACATAGTATCAAATTATCAATCAATAATTCACATATCGTTAAGGGTTAAACAAATATATGAAGACTGAAAATTGACTCACACATCTAATATATCCTTGCATTTCTATTTGAATTCAGAGTACGTGGAAATCACATCAACAAATCAAAGCCCACAATTTTTATCATCCTGAACTGGAAAAATCTGTAAAATCTAAAAATTTTGACTAAAATGCTAACTTAGGAATATGAGGAAATTTGCAAATTAGCTAAACAATGCTATTATTTATCCAATCAAAGGCAAACTGGAATGGTGCAAAACTAACACTACAAAATTCGTTAAACTAAACAATGGGTAGAATGTTCATAAGATTTATATTTTATACAAAAATTAATCTTCTAAAAAAGCAAAAAACACAAATTTTCTGTTAAGCAATCGCATGGATTATAAATGCCAAAGATTAGATGATGGTAGGCGTCAGATTACCTCTTTCACCGAAGATGCGAAACCCCTCGTTGCCAACGTGGCGGGGCGGATCCTCTGCCCGAAAATCTGAACCAACACAAAGATTAGGCAGTAAATCACATAAAAATAAATTAATCAAGTGTTTTATATAATGAAAGTTCATAAATTGCAGAAGTAGAGGGTGTAGCATAGCTGATGAGCTTCCAGCTCCCACTTTTTGCCTTAAAATTCCCAACATCTTTGATTCTTTCACACAAAATCACACTGAACGCAAACAAAAATCAGAAACAAAATACGGTCTAAGAACTGAAAATTTCAGTGAAAGCACTGAGAGAGATGAGGAGGAATAACAAATGATTTACTGGAAATATGGAAAAACAAAAAGCAGATAAAATTTCGGACAGAAATAAAAAATACGAATTAGGGATTTGGGAGGGGGGACGAACCTGTTTGGCGGATTGGAGCGGGGATCGGATCGACGATGCGATGAGTAAAAAATGAGCGTTGAGGGAGCGGAGCAGCAGCAGCCAACACTTTCATGCAGAACTTACTTGGAAAACCCAGATCAAACCAACCTTTAAGTTTCAAGGTTTTTACACTGGAATCCAGGCAAAACCCAGATCAGATTCTAAATGGGTTCATCAAAAATAATAATTTGATCAGAAATGCTTATTCTTGTAAATTGTCGTTGCAATAATACAATAATACTCAAAATGATGCAGTGGGTGTACGTGATAATAAAATATTAAGCAATGAGCTGTAAAGGAAGATACAGATGCTCTTATCTTCTTCGTGAGTTTTTCCAGACGGTGAGATAGTGGGTATATATTACACTCTGTATTTGTACCCTGCCATGAATGATTAAAGTTTCACTCTAACATTTAAATAATGAATGTAGTGGTCAGGAATTATTAAAGATACAGTAATAAAATATTAAATAAACAGTAATTATTTGGAGAAGATGGAGTCCTTATCTTCTCCGATGGATTTTCCCCAAACAGTGGAGATGGCAGCGGCGGTACGGGGCCTGCTCTCGGTGACCTTCTCAGCACCGGCACCACTCGGGTTGAGTGAGAATCTGATAGTCCAAGTCTACAGGTTCCGTCGGTGGCGGCGATTCCTCGCGAGCATCGTTTCCTGAAAGCAAAAACCGAATCAAATTAGACAACCACACGCAAGATCGTAGCACAGAGACATAACCCCCAAAATCACAGGGAAAAAAAAATTCAAACATCCACCTGCAAATCGAAAACCACAAAAAAGAAATTAAATTAGGCACACTGAAAAAGACCTTAAAATCACCAGAAGATGCTAGATCACGCGAGGAAAAAAAATGAATTTCGATTAAATCGAAAATGGCAAAAACTTGTAGCCAACTAAGGGCATGTTTGGTATCTAACTCGAGAACATAACTAAAAATTTTGATTTTTTTTAAAAACACATGTTTTGATTTAAAAATTTTAAATTCAAAACTTTGTTTGGTATGCAACTTCTCAAAACTAATTCAAAACAGGAAAAATCAAATGCACCAGACGAATTTCCCGACCACCGCATCCCTCCCCTCCTCGGCGACCCCTTTTGCTTTTTACCGGCTCCTTCCTCCAAAACTCGAGCTGACAGACCGAGGCTGTCACATCGACGATCTCAAATCTGAGATCCAACGACCTCCAAAACCAATAACTATTCGTTGTTGTCGATTATCTCGGTCAGATGAAGAAGGATAGAGGTGGTGGCTATGGTGGATGCAGGTGGGAAGACGTTGAAGAGGCAATAGAGAAGAGAGTATCGACAGAGAGGGGTAAGAGAGAGAGAGAGAGAGAGAGAGAGAGAGGAGTGAGTGGTGGTGAATCCCGGAAAAAAAAAAGTCTAAAAACACACTTTTTGTGTTTTCAACATATAAAGCTTTATTTTCAAATATTTTGAGCTGTGGTTTTGAGAATTATATTCAAATCAAATATCAAACAAAGACTTAAATTTGTGACTCAAAACTTATTTTTGAGTTAAAAACATTGGATCCAAATCAAATGTCAAATAGGCCCTAAGGGTTTCGAACCAAAGAAATTCGCAGGAGCAAAAGACTATTCCAGCAACAAAAACGGCAACAGATGATCGCTGAGACAAAGACGGAAACAGTAGACAGCAAAAAAAGGGGCAGTGCGAGAGGAGTTCATCGAAATGGTGAATGAAGTGAGAAATATGGTTAGTGTTGAGAGAAACTTGAGAAGAGAGAGAAAGCTGATGAAAGAGGAAGAAATCCACTGCGGGAAAGCAGCACCCTAGTAAAACCGTAAATATTTTGAAATCTATTCGGAGACAAAGTTACCCTTCTAACTTTTAAGAATTACCTTCTCAATCCAGCCCAAATCGAAAAATTCTCAGAAGAAAAAGAAAAAAAAAAGAAAATTGATAGTAACAAGCACAACAGAAAAATCAATTCCACAACCAAACTAAGCAACTCACTCAGCAACCAAACTAATTAGTTTGATGACTTAAATAGATGATTAGATAGATAATTATAGCGTTTAACCGCTCAGTTCACCATTAAAAATACGAGAAACAATGGATAATGATTTCTATGGACACGGATGACAATTAATCTGCAGGATAAAAAAAAAGGCTAAATAGTCAAAATGGTCCTTGAGATTTGCATAACACATCACTTTGGTCCCTAAGATTTCAAATCAATAGAAGTGGTCCCCTGAGATTGTCCACCATCCATCATTTTGGTCATTCCGTTAAAAACTCCGTTAAGTGTCCCGGAGCTCTTGGCTGGAAGTTTGGGCAATTTTCAAAGCTTCGTAACTCAATCGTTTCTTAACCAAATTCGACCCATAATATATCAAAATGAAGATATGAAAGTGTAGAATAAGATTATACATATTTGGAAGCCCAATGGTTGCCAGAGATGGCTATAAAATAGCCTCAAAGTTGACTGGTCTGAGGGAAAACTGGAAAACTCGCCCGAAACTGGGTAAACTTTAAACGTTCATAACTTCTTCAATACTCAATGAAATCAAGTGATTCAAAAATGAAAATCATACTTCTTGATGAGAAGAAGAGAATGGTACCTTTTTGACGGATAACTCGCCGTGATTTGGCCGGAAAACGGCTCGAAAGTGGATAACTCGAGACCAAGACAGCCACTTTCAAGCCGTTTTCCAGCCAAACCACGGCGAGTTAGCTGTAAAAAAAAGCACCATTATTTTCGTCTTGTCGAGAAGTATGATTTTTGTTTTTGAATCACTTGATTTCGTTGAGTATTGAATAAGTTATGAACGTTTAAAGTTTACCCAGTTTTTGGCGAGTTTTCCTGTTTTTCCTCAAACCAGTCAAATTTGAGGCTATTTTCTGGTCATCTCCGGCAACCATTAGGCTTCCAAATAGGTATAATCTTATTCTACACTTTCCTATCTTCATTTTGATATATTATGGGTCGAATTTGGTTAACAAACGATTGAGTTACGAAGCTTTGAAAATTGCCAAAACTTCCGGCTAAGAGCTCCGGGATACTTAACGAAGTTTTTAAAGGAATGACCAAAATGATGGATGATGGAAAATCTCATGGACCACTTCTATTGATTTGAAATCTCAGGGACCAAAGTGATGTGTTATGCAAATCTCATGGACCATTTTGGCTATTTAGCCTAAAAAAGAATACCTTGAGAAGCAAGATAACAATGGAGGAGAAAGGAATATGAAAGCTTAAGGCCTACCAATGGTTTGGAGAGGAACTTTTACGAACCAAGAAATATATAGATGAACACATTCACACCAGTGATCTGTGCGAGTCAGTCAGTCGATCAATTACTGCAAGAGTTTGATAGGCTGGGGCAGATACAGCAGCTTCCATGACATGGTTGGGGCCGATGTCACCATCATTTTTGAAGAAGAACTCGAGCAGTTTGTACGAGAAGCCATTCAACAACGTCACCCCTGGTTCTGGTTCTCTACAATGCCGAACTGAATACTCAGGTTTAATCATATTCTAAATGACTAGGTGTGGCACCACATATCCATACCGCTTCTCCTTATACTTGTTCCGTATTTCCTCGTAATTAGTCTGCCCCAGAAGCTAAAGTTGCTGCCTGTCAAGAAGTGTTTGTATGTGGTCAAGGCAAACACCTTCTTGACCATCCTATCTGGCTTCAAATTCGCATTCACTGCCTCTTCTAGAATCACATCGAACACCTTCCCGAAATCAGCAGTCAAGTCCTGGCTTTTGATCAAAGTCAACATATATTTGGCCCTCGAATTAAGATCCTCGCCTTGTATCAAATGCAGCCGAGGGTTTTTGCTGTAGGTAACCCCATTTCCTTTCCATGACTCGTCACTCAATTGAGGCAACAAAAGCCCTAAAACTAAACATGCCGACAAGGTGTTGTCGACATCACACACAGGCAACCAATTCTTTAGCTTCCCCTGTTTTAAGTAGACCTCCACCATTTTCTTTCACTTAACATCAGCCTCTTGCTCGAGCTCGGGATACTTGATATAGCTTAATATGTCATGCGGAAGCAGTACAGCATCGTCAGGATCAATCTCATTGGCTGCAGCCAGTTGTTCTCGTTTGTACTCCGCTCTATAACCCCACTGGTTGGCAGGTTCCCAACCCCTTGGCACCATAGTTTTTCTCAAGGGCGACAAAACCTCATTCCTCAATCGGTCAATACAACAAACACTACCATCCCATTCTCGACGACATGATACTGGCGGGAAAACCTTCCTTGCAATGTTTTCGAACATCATATGATGATCAGCGGTGGTAGGCAAAGACGTAGCCACTTGGGTAATCTCCAAGCAGTAATCATCATGATGGTCATGGTCATGATCGTTGTTGTGATGATGAAATTTTTCAATATCAGACTTAAGGCATTGGGCGAAAATATCCGAAACACAGTCGTGCAAGAAGCGGTTATCAGCGTCAATTAGAAACATATTCTTACCTATTGGAGGTCCAAAAACCAACGGAAAATGGTCGGAAAAACCCTTGGAAAAACCAGCCAAAACTGGAATCTTTTGAACTCGTGTGTCCCGACGTCCAACTACTCCAAAACTAGCCTAGGGTCCCTATGGAGTCAATTAGGAACCTCATTGAGCCATAAAACCTTGGAAAAAGGCCACGATCACGTCGGAGCAAAAAGACACCTCGCCGGAGGTTATGGTTCCTCGAGTTAAAACACGTCAACTCACCTAACGAATGGTATCATGAGATTCTAGAGCTCGAGATGAGTGTGAAGGTGGAAATCTCGAGTTCGATCCGTGAAGTTTTGGTATAGTTTGAGTTCGGGTGTACGGACGACGGAGAAGGATCGAGAAAATGTGAGAGGGTAATGGTATGCGTACGTGTGTGTGTGCGCGGGACTAGCCAGAAGAAAATAATAATAAGCCCTGATTGGGCTGCCGTGAGAAAGGGGGAGAGAGAGTTAAGTTTCAGTTAGCCCAAAGGAAAATAAAACAACCCAAAGTTTGATTGGGCGAACTGAAATATAATCCTACCCATTTATTTTAGTTGGGAGGATTATATTTTAGGGTTGACTATACTTTGTCCACTTATCACCTTAACTCCTACAAAGTTTTGGTATAGTTACCCCATGAATTACTTGACCGATGGCCTATCTTAACCACATATACAAAGTCTTTTAGAGAGAGATTTATATTTTAGTTGGGAGGCTCTTATTATATCGATTTTCAACGATTCGAACCGTTTATTTTTTAGTTTGCATTTTATGGATCATCTTTATAATATTTTAGCTAAAAGGGAAATACATGAGACATCTAATTGAGTTCAAATAAATTGACGAACACTATATTTTAAGAAACATTGAAATTTCATCGTGACAATTAAAGTGAGCAAATGATTTCGGATTGAAATGATTTTTTGCAAGGATGATCTATGAATTTTGAGACTTACAAAATATACGGTTTGGAGCGTTGAAGTTCAATTGTGGTAATGTTCACCACTCTATTTATTACCATTAGATGAGTTTGAATTTTAAAATTGGGTATTTATTATGGTGACCATCACTATCACTTAAGAATAGGGAGCAAAAATATTTTTCATATATATATGTCAAGTAAGGGATAATTCAATTTTGTAGTGGTCCATATTATTATTATATTAAGGTAATTACTGATGACGACTGATTATCTGTTATACCTTTTTTTTTTTTTGGTATATAGAGTTGAGTGTATTTTTGCTCATCCTCTCAAGTAGTGGTAATGCTTATTACCCTATTTATTATTGTTGGATGAGTTTGAATTTTGATATTTGTATCTATCTACTACACTAATTTCAAAATTTAAACTCATGTAACAGTGATAAATAAAATAGTGAGCAAAAATATTCCCTTTACTGTTTGTTTAGCAAGCAAACGCTGGTGTGAATTTGGGTTGCAAGTTCTTTGGTCCTCTGAAAAAGCTTATGATTTCATCTAATTGAGTTGCTAGGAGTACTCTAATCTAGGAATTTTCCTTTAAAAAATTATAGTTTTTATTTCACAATCCTACCCGAAGATAACATGTAAATTAGTAATTTCAATATTAATTGGAATTGGATATTATATACCGGTGGTACAATGATATTGGGCGAGAGCATGCTGCGAGCAAACCTTTACTAAAAACTATTTTTCAGGTGCTCATCTATAACTGTAACCATGTATGCATATCTTAATTAATACGTAATCAACATTCAGTGTTATTATTTGATATTCTGGTTTCTGAATATTCTTTTTTGATTTTTGTCAATGTTTTTGAATTTGTATTCGTATGAAGTTAATGATGCGCTTATCCAGCAACCCCCTTAAGAAAACGACGCTAATATTTGTTGTTCGTGACAAGCCATCAAAGCTACTGAGAAATAAATGAAAAGGAGGAATTTTATTTTTTATTTTTATAAAAAATATAGAGAAGTGACAGAAGTACAGTCAATTTTATTTTCTTTAGATATTTTGGTTAAGTTTGTTCTTTATTTCAATTTGACGGTAAGAAATAAAAAAGGTGTGCACCAGTTCATTCTAGTACCACCTCACTTGCAATGTGATAATTTGTCAACATTAGCCTTGTGTTCTAATCCGGTATTTCACTCCAAAATTAAACATCCAGACACTGACTATCATTTTGTTCAAGAACGAGTACATAAAGGAGAAAGGAGATATCACAATGCAGTACATCCCCACTGAAGAACAAGTAGCTGATGTATTCACCAAAGCCCTTCACAGTCCAATTTTCAGTAAACACTGCAATAATCTGAATATTGGTGCTCTTCCTCAGGCTGCTACAGTTGAATCAGAGACTCTGTCATTAAAAGATGTATTGCAGTCAATCTAAGCTCGCAGCTTTAGCTTGAAGGGGGAGTTTTACTGTAGAGGGGAAATTGCCGCTGAGTCACTCTGCCCCCTGATTTAACGTTATTTGCAAAATTGCCACTGGGCTGCAGAAAGGGTTTTGGGTCTTTGGGCTGGAATTTCCGGTTTTGCGATCCACACGTTGATCATCGCTGTGTAGGATCGCCGGCTGTGTGGGATTTGGTGAGGGGATGGTTACGTGTCCATCATCGTCGAAAGGTCTGCTTCGACTGCAACGTCTCGACTTTTCTTTCCGTTTCAACTTGTCTCTCACAAGCCTCTGCTTCAGTCGCTATCGATCTTCGCCTTTTCTAAATGCGTCCGAGGGATAAAAACCGAAAGCCAAACCTCCACCACAAATGAAGTCACGAACGCCACTCTCACTCACCCTCCACCGTTGCACACGAACCCAATCATAATTCTGAAATCCAAACACAACCCAGATGTTAATCCTTCAGAGAATGGCAATGGCCACTTCTTCTTCCTTCCTCCTCAATCCCTCTCCTAAAAACTTCTTTGCTTTCCCCATTTAAACACTGCGCTTCGCCACTGAGCTCCGAGTTCAGGGCTCTGTCCCTCTACGGCGGTAGAAATGGAGTCTCCACCTCCTCGGCGACGGCCACGGAGGCTCAGGTCTCGACCCAAGACGACAAATTGAAGGATGCCCAGATGGAGGTAGCTGATAAGCCTGAGAAAGTCGTGCTTCCAACCAACGAGTCCTCCCAAAGCCTCATCAAAATTCGACACACGGTATTTATTGAAATTTCATTGCTTTGGAGTGGATTTATGATTGTGTTATGTTAAATTGAAGTAGGAGTGCTTTCCTGTTGAACTTTTAGATTCTTAGGAGCTTCCCGTTTTTGAAAGTTTGATGCTTTTAATCAACTATGTTCAATTCTACGTTACTAATTGTCACCTGATTCTGTTGTGAAGAATGAGGAAGTGAGGATGAAGAAAATAAGAACATAACTTTTCGGTAATTTGAAATTTGATCGAATAGGACATGGAAAAATGGGTGTACAGCAGTAGATAAGCTGCGAAAATTTTCATCCTGTTTTTGGGAATGTGA
This sequence comes from Heteromeles arbutifolia, assembly GCA_024362995.1. Taxonomy (NCBI): domain Eukaryota; kingdom Viridiplantae; phylum Streptophyta; class Magnoliopsida; order Rosales; family Rosaceae; genus Heteromeles; species Heteromeles arbutifolia. The sequence goes on along the minus strand of JANCRC010000002.1, from coordinate 7,497,199 downwards.
GAAGATACATGGGTTTCTATATTTTGATAAAGTGTTGAGGTCGAGCTCTGTTCATTTTTTTCTGAATTTCCTTGTAGTTTGGTATTAATGGCACCTTTTCTGCTTTATATGTGTTTGACTGCAGTGTGCACACGTGATGGCCATGGCTGTTCAAAAGCTCTTCCCGGGTGCAGAAGTGACAATTGGTCCGTGGATAGAAAATGGGAGGAACCTTTTGGTCAAGCTAACCAAATTATACTTATATTTATACATATGCATGCTGTCATATTAGACTGTCTTTATGTCATAATTCCTCATAGTATGCCGAATTCTTCATAGGTGATGAACGGTGGGACCTATGTGCGGGGCCCCATGTTGAAAAAACTGGAAATATTAACAGAAAAGTTGTCGAACTTGAGGCTATTGCTGGTGCCTACTGGAGAGGAGATGAAAAGAAACCGATGCTGCAGAGGATCTATGGCACTGCATGGGGGAGTGCAGATCAATTAAGGGAATTCAAAGAGGAAGCTAAACGTCGAGATCACAGGCGCCTTGGTCAAGTTCTTGACCTGTTTTCTATACAGGTACTCAGAATTGCCCTGAATCTCTTTCTGCTGTTTACGCAGATTTATCAGTTAGCAATCCCATTATTTGTAATTATGAGGATTCTTGCATTGAACATTTTCATTGTTGAATTTTCACAGAATGATGCTGGTGGGGGTTTAGTGTTCTGGCATCCAAAGGGTGCTATTGTGAGGCATGTAATGGAAGATTTGTGGAAAAAGATCCACATGGAACGTGGTTATGATCTGCTGTATACTCCACATGTTGCAAAGGCGAACGTTTGGCAGATAAGTGGTCATCTGGATTACTACAAGGAGAATATGTATGATCAAATGAATGTTGAGGGTGAACTTTATCAGCTTCAACCGATGAACTGCCCCTATCATATCTTGGTTTACAAAAGGAAGCCTCACTCATATCATGAATTTCCTATTCGAGTTGCTGAGTTGGGAGTCGTATATAGATACGAATTATCTGGAAGCTTGCGTGGTCTTTTTCGTGTAAGAGGTTTTACTCAGGTATGGTGTTAGTATTTGCAAACTGTTAGTCTATAATCCTAGGTGTATGAAGTGCTTTTTTTTTTTGTTTAACCTCGGGACCTGTTGCAGGATGATGCCCACATATTTTGTCTAGAAGATCAGATCAAAGATGAAATTAGGAGTGTCCTAGATCTTACCGAAGAACTTTTGTTGCAATTCGGCTTCAGCAAATATGAGGTCAATCTCTCTACGAGGCCAGAGAAAGCTGTTGGAGATGTGATATATGGGTGAAACTGTGAAAGCAACATCTGCCCTTAGAGATGCTTTGGATAATAAAGGTTGGAGCTATCAAATTGATGAAGGTGGTGGTGCCTTTTATGGTCCAAAGATTGATCTTAAGTTGAGGATGCCCTTGGAAGGAAGTGGCAGTGCTCAACTATACAGGTTAATCCTGAACTCATGACGGGATAATTCTAATGTGTGCTACGACCCCCGACTCTCCTCCCAGCGATGCGACTCCTTTGTCGACTCCGAGTCGCTCAAGGACTCCGCCACCGATTCCCCAATCTTCCATGGCTCTACCGTAGACGACGCTTTCACCACTCAGCTGGCATCGGAGGCCTTCTCTCCTCCGTTGATCTACGCCGAATCGAACGGCCAGGGCTTTGATGGAGGGTTTGGCGGGTCCGACGATCTGATTTTGCCGGCTCCATTGGAGATGCTGCCTGAGGAGGGCTCAGAGAATGGAGGAGGTAGGGTCTCGAATTCTAATTGTTTTCGATTGAACCGATAGTTCTGTATAGCAATTAAATTTTGACTCTTTTGTGCAATTTAGTTGAAAGTTGTTGATTTTGATTTGGCTTGATCTTTCTGTTGCTGAGAAATTGAGTGAAGGTTGTTGTTTTGATTTCGGTAGTTTTCAAGAATTGGATGCTTAGTGATCAGTAATCGTCTGGCTTTATCGGGTAAGGAGGTAAAGCAATTAAATTTCAAAATTTGGATTTACAGTTCGTATTTTGAGCCTGAATTCATGAAAACAAACATAACCCATTATTTATTAGCGATTAATGATATGATTAATTTAGTTTTTAATCATATTCAATAGCATGTAGCTTTAGCAGAAGTGGGGTTTGGGAAATTGGCTAGCACCCATGTTGCTTTTTGTTTGTCTGCTTTCCATTTCTCCTCTCTCTTGCCATCTTCTCTGTATTTTGGCTGCTTCTCTCTCCCGCACTCCCTTTTTTACTCTTGGTTCTGTGGTTCTCCGGCCGCCGTTAGGTTTTTGTGGTCGGACAACGATGGAATCCGAGGACGATGACTACTGCAGCAGCGGCGATGACTACTACAAATTTTTATTTTGAATTTGTATCCCCTAATCGCCAATCTCCTCAGGTTTGCTCCAAGCCGGCAAAGGAATCAGGGTAACGGAGCTCGGACTATCAGAGGTATAAATTCACATCCCTAATTTCTTTTTTTTTTATTAATTTGAACCGGATCTGAGAAATTCTAAGTCATGGATCTATGAATAGTGTCTGTTGAGTCTCTGGGCGTCTCTATTTTTTTTCATCAAATGGTCTCTGTAGTGTCTCTCTGTATTTGTGGATCCATATGGGAATATGATATTTAAAAGCTCATTATTGTCCTGGGAAACCTCCTAAATTATCGATTCCTTGCTTTCTACTCACAATGTTTCATATTCTATTTTCAAATTTTCTGATTTTGGGGTGGAGGGAGTGCTAATATGGTAATTTTCAGGGATTTTGGGTCTTTGCAGGATTTTTTTGGGTAAATTTGTGATTTGCAGTTGATTTTAGGAATTGATTTATGGGTTTGGTTTGAATGCACTGACAAAAGTTATTGTTTCTATTAATGCAGATGATGAAAGGTAAGTTTGAAAGGAGAAAGGGTTGAAGTGGTGTCTGGTTAGAAGGAGAGAGATCCATGGCAGTTGGCATGACCATGGCCACGGCCACGAAGAGGAGACATTGTTGGCGATATCGAAGCTTCTCAAGGAATTGACTGAGGAGGAGGACATGAAAGTACAGATTTGGATTTCATCAGCACGACCAAGATCATGAGCATTTTGATTGTCTGCAGTTCTCAGTTCTTGGTATTTCTTCTTACATTTAACCTGGTTGAATTTTTTATTTTGTGGGTTTGGAAATTCAAGTTTTTTTTCTTCTGCAATTTATATTTCCATTGAAGTTTTTGAACTGTTCTGTTTGGTTGCCAGTATGATTACTTATAGACTATTTCGCCGTATGTATTTGCTACAAAATGTAAACTTATTTTAAATGAAACATGTTGAAGTCTCTTTGCATTTGCATAAGCTATTGTGTGTTGTTAAAAGAGAGGGAGCATCTAGCATACAACACACACGCCATGGGTGTACAACTAAGTTTGCCACGGAAGGATTTCTGGATTTCTTCGATGCCTCTCCTTCAGCCAAACCTCTGCACTTACATGAATTTTTAGATTGCAGAGTCTGACAGCATGAAGCATATAGACCGTTAGCAGCTATAGATTTATTATTCAAAACATTTTGGATAGGAAAATTAATGGATGGTAAAGGTAAAACTGAAATTGAAAAATACCGAGGTTAAACATGTACAGTTGAAACCGTACCATTTGTATAATTTTTTCCAAAAAAAAAAGAAGAAATTAGGGTCAAATGGCTTCGCCAAGCTCACAGCACACACGCCATGAGAAGAAATTTAATGACTTTTGTCTGTTGCTAGAAGATAGGAAAGGTAAAAGGTAATGGAATAAATCTGTTCTCAAAATCTAAAACTAATATTCTCAATGTGTTTGAATTCTCTTCTTTTCATTGTCATTATTTGGCTTCCTTCTTTCATTGTTTGTTCATTATACAACTGTTTTACTTACCATTAAAATCCAACTGATATAGTTTGATATTACAGATATGAATTCCAGGAATAAGTTAAACAGTTTATAATCTAATCAAATTAACAAGAAAAACATATGTTCCCATGCATGTAGAAACTCATTGGAGATAAAACGACATTTGCAAATAATGAAGTGATTATGGTGCATGTGTTGTGTGGTCTAGTATAGGAAGTACATTAGTTGTACGAGTGATAATGCGACTTATTGCATGTAAATTTGTCATCAAATTTGAAAGATATTGTACATTTATTTTGGAGATCGATATATCATTGTTTGATTTCAGTCTTTTGTTTTTACCTTTTCAAGTAGTTGGTTTGCTTCTCTATATTTTCTCATTGCCTCCACGCAAAAGGTCAGTTTTCTTTTTTGTCATTAAAATGTTCTTAGATTCTGGTTATATGTGTTTGGTTTTTAGCTATTGTATCTTTTGAAGTTTGCTTATTTGTATATTTGTTTGCATCTGGTTTTGCTTGGTTGGTCTATAGGTGGCTTGGTTGTATCTTCCCCCTTCCTTTTTATCAACTTATTGCTTGGCAATGTTAATTTGTAACTGCAATGCGCAAAAAAACTAGGACTAGCAAGAGAGTGGATGATGCAAGAAAGGCACAATATCCTGCTTTAACTGGTGCACAAGTGTGTAATGACAATATTTATCATGCTAACAATGTGGAAATCAACCTGCATTATTAACTTGTACTGCCCTCATGTAAATTTGTAATCAGTCATTGATTTCTGTTCTTTATGCATAGTTTTGGGTTTGTGGTATTGTGTTGAGTGATGCTATTGGGGCTGGAGAATGTTAAAATCCCATGTCGGAAGCTTAATTAAATGAAATACAAAAAGAAATGAATGTTGGCAATGTTAATTAGTAGCAAGCCACTAGACCGCCTCTAGAATGACGGCTGGCTAGCCCCACCAATTTTCTCTTTTGTGTTTCCATCTAATTTGGTGTATATCTTTGGCAGATGGATCTGGGAGATGCCGATTGCTAGCAGATGGAACAATTGCTTCTTGGGCTCTTCTAACTAACCGACATTCAGTATCATGTAAGGAATTATAATGGTTTCGATTCTTCTGTACTTTTCCTTTTAAGTTTAGTGTTGTAGTACTAAGTTTTCTGGATGTCACATTAAGTCATGTGACCATCATATTCTCTCTCACAGCTCACAACGACGAAATCGTGCAGGGCTTCGTTGATTTCTGTCAACTCCGACCTCGACCAGCATCGGGTAAGCTATCGACCGCCCCCTCTCCATCTTTTTCTTCTTCCGCTTCTCCCTGTGCATTCCAGTTTGACTGTCTGTGATTGAAAAGGTCAGTTCATCTAAATTCAGCAATTGACTCTCAAACTCTGAATCTGATTTCATCTCCTTCTGCTGTTCTCCTCCATTCCCCTCTTCTCTCTCTTTCTTCTGTAAATTTAATTAACTAATTCAATTATTCATTTTTTTATAGAACATCTGCGGCTCCACGAAAGATTCGGTTTTTGCTTGATCATTGTCAAACGCTGTAGCATCTGTAAGTTTGTCAAAATTTATAATCATGGTTATTGATTGCTGGAATTTTGATCGTAGTGGTCCAGAATTACTTGCTCATGATCTTTTTATTGCTTTACTGTGAAAAGATGGGTAATTTACTGCAAAATATGCTTAATTTAATGGAGATTTGCTAGGTTTTTAATACAATTAGGTTAATTGGATAATGGATATTGGAGATTTTCTCTAAAGGATTATAATTTATATAGAATTTATAAGTTTTATCACTTTCGGGTTACTTTATGTTTCGAATTAGTTGGATTTAGCATTCTTCACAAGTTTTGATAATTGTTTAGTTTCTAAGTTTTGTTCCTTGCATGGTTGATTTTCTTTGATAATTGTTGAATCGCTTCTATATTTGCTTGGTATTAGGATCTAAAGCATTTTGCCTTTTGAAAAGCAGCTGCAGGGAAAGTATGAGGTACCCTTTTCTTCTTTGTGTTTATTTTTATTTTTATTTTTAATTTCTAATTTTTATGCAAGACCTGAAATATTGTGGGAATCAAATGTATGATTGTCACCAAATATATATATATCTTTTGTGGAATATTATTGGTGATAATGGTAAGTCTATGCATAGGTAGTTATCCTTATTCTGTTCGAATTTATCTCTAATTTTCTTTACTCTTCCTTATCTGCTATGTTGTATGTGAAAATCTGAAATGATAGCATTTGTTAATCTGTGTTTTGGGTTGGGATTTCCATATTTTACTTCCAAGTTCTGAGTCATTTATCTGACCTGAAAAAAATATTCGGTCCTACTCCTAGGCTAACATTTATTGGTTTTATTTTTATTCCTTATAGAAATTCAAACATCATCCTGCAATCAAAACACCGCTGGAAGGTGGGACTGTTCCCTATAAGTATGCTGTCAGCACTGAATGAAATATTTATTGAAGAGTTAAGGTATGAGGCTTTAAGAACAGGGTTTCTCATAGCTAGAGTTCTCATTGTTGTCAATCATAGTGATTTCATGTAAGATGTAGTTAAAGCACACTACAAGCAGAAGTAGACAATCTGTTGCTTATTGAACTACCCTAGTTATCAGTTTTGACTCAAAAAAATATTTGATGATGACATGCTGAATTGAATATTGGCTAAAATTATATTGAAATTTGCAGGCCGAAGCAGATATCGTCGTTAAAAGAGCTCTAAGTCACCCTCTGAAATTAATTGCCAAAAGTGATGTTGTAAATGGAAGCATTGTCAGTGAGAAGGCATTTTTTTCCGTTTCACTTTATATACTATGCTCACTATCTGTTTAATATGTTTCATCGTATAAATTAAAGTCTGATTTCTCAGGTGCCTTCAAGTGACAACCCCAACTATGGATGCATATTGCCACTGGAAACTATGAAAATTTAATAGTTGCTGGGATCACTGATCCAACTAAAGTGGGTTTCTTCATCAAGTACTTCATGAATAGAATATTTCGGAGATCCAATCGCTGGGACAGATTGAAGAAGGTGAAGATCACAGGGGTGGGATACTGGGGAGGGTGGTAGGGTTATGGGGAGTGGGCACTGGTTGGTTTCGATTTGACCGAGGCCATGGTTCGATGGAATCGAGGTGATGGGGACTATTCATGAGGTCACAGTGAGAAGATATAGGGCCTACGCGTGGGGTTTAGGGGTTTCACGAGGAGGGTTACAGAGGGAGGGGGTGCATGTGTGAATTGCAGAGGGGGAGAGGGAGAAGGGGGGAGTAGGGTTGCTATATTCAAGGTGCTCTTTTTTATTTTTACTTGAATTTTCTTTTCTTTTTTTTTAATTTTTTAATTTTAATTTTTTTTTTTTGTGACAGGTTGAGAATGCGAAAGCTCTGCTGGAGGTGGAGGTGAGAATTTTAATTTAATTCATGGTATATTGTTGTTGTTGGTTTTTTTTTTGTTTTTTTGTTTTGTTAACTTTTTGTGGGATTGTGCTGTTTTTGGGGAAAACAATATTAAATTGAAGTAAAGTTTAGATATTTCTGTAATTGGGATTTAGAGTAAGAGATGAAGAACTGAATGTGATTGCAAAATTAAAAGTTTAGAACTTTTTTGGTTTGGAAGCTAATTTTAAATTCAGTTAGCTGATTAATTAATAGAGAAATGTATAACGAATGCGTGATATGTTTTTCGATGCGTATGAGCAGACATGGGTACTGCTTCAGCAGCAGCAGCTGCTATATGATGGTAGATGAGGAATTCTGTGATGCTGAGTGCTCTTAGTGTCAGAGATGAAGACTTGATAATGTTGTCTTTTATGTGCAATTCACTGTATGATGTTCGTGCCTTTAATGGGCCTGTCAGTATATTTCAGTGCACCCACCAATTGGTTTTATCATCATACATCATTCGTGAGAAATGGGATGGTGAGTTTCTCAATACAGTTTTAATTTTTGTGCGAATAATGTTTGTAAAAAGTCTCTTTTTATTTAGTTCATTGCAGATTCTTATTCTTTTATTTAGTTCACCATTCATGCTTTTAAAGATAAGTAGTGCAAGGCTCTCTCAGATGTTAGTTTTGGGTGGCAATTGAAAGATACGAGGATAAACAAAAATACCTACCAATTGAAAGGATAAATTCAATTGAAAATTTTTGGTTCATCAATTATTATAGTTTAAGCTTTCTGCATTAAATGTCCTGTTTTCAGGAAGTGATTCATATAATTGGGTTTTATTAAATTTTTTATGATTTTATACAGTTTTTTGTTTAAATTTGTGGATTCTGAAACACTTTTATGAGTGTTAAAATCTTATTGTATGTCTAAAATTTGTTTGGAATTTGGTGGTTTCTTCAATTTCATCACCACCCATTCTCACAACTTCATCTAAAGTGTTTTGCATGTATAAGATTCGTGTTCTTGGAGGTCATTTCAAACAGATTTCAAGATGAGCTGCAGAAATTTGATTCAAATTGGTGGATTTGGGTAAGAAACTAAGAAACCATAATCTTTTCTTTCGGTTTTATTAACTGAATTTGATGGTTAAGTTTATGTTTCAAGATTATCTTCCTTTCTCCTAAATACTGAGTTTTATGAGATTACATTTGGCAAGTCTGAAAACGAATTAGAAATACTGAGTTTTATGAGATTTATTTGGCAAGATTATCTTCCTTTCTCCTAAATACTGAGTTTTATGAGATCTATTTGGCAAGTCTGAAGGCGGATTGGGTATGTTTATATCTTCCTTTCTCCTAAATACTAAGTTTTATGATATCACACCATCTTATGTTTATTGTATAATCTTATGCAATCAGAAGGATTATCATCTTTTTCCTTTCAGATTTCAACATATTTGGAAATACTTCAATTTTTTTGTAGTGCGGTTTGTAGTTAACATGATTACGTAAGTTCTGTTTCTTTAGTAAATTTTTATGCAGGAAAGAAAGTCATTTCTCAGTTTGTAGTTAACATGGTTACATAAGTTATGCTTATCTTATCGACCTCATTCACTCGTGTTCTGTTCATTTATGATTGTGTTAAATTTATTCAGGTGAAATGTGTTTTATTCATGCAGTTACGCATGAAACAGTTGTTCTCGCCGCAACGCGCCGGCCTATTTTCTAGTTGATACTATTAGTCAAGACTCAAAAGTAGGATCTTAATTCGTTGAGTGGTATGCAATCTACGAATTTTTCTAGATGCTAGCAATCTACGAATTTTTCTAGATGCTAGCAAATATATAGTCCGAGAGAAAGCAAAGTCACATACATACCGCAAAATATTAAAGTCCCAATTAAGACGTTATGCTGGCAAATATATAGACCGAGAGAAAGCAAGTCAAAATTACCTTAGTCGTCCTAATTAAGACGATATGCTAGCAAATATGTAGACCGAGAGAAAGCAAGTCAAAATTACCTCCTAATGAAGACGTTACTAGCATATATATAGATTGAGAGAAAGCAAGTTGTCTACATCCATAGAAAAGTATGTCAATCCCAATTAAGACGTTACCATTAAATATATTAACTGAGAGAAATCGAGTTGTTTACCTACAAGCAAAAGTATCTCACTTTACCAGAAAAAAAAGCAAAAGTATCTCAGTCCCAATTAAGATGTCACTGGCAAATATATGGACTAAAGAGAAAGCAATTTTATATACATACAAAAGTATTTTAGTCGACCCCAATAAAGACGTTAGTGGCGAATATATGGACCGAGAGAAAGCAAGTTGTTTACATACATATAAAATTATCTCACTCCCCATTAAGACGTAAGAAATTTCGTAACAACTGGTTATATAAATGAGAAAATTATGTAGTACGCTACTAATAATTATTTACTTATTTTAATGGACCTTTCCATGCTTTTGTTAAAGAAAGAAAAAAGTGACTATTAATTTTAAAACTATAAAATATTATATTGTCACTCTAAATTTTTTATTTTGCGCTCTAATTTCTCGTTCTGTTAGATGCCATGGCTGATCTGCCATAGCTAATCCATATCCATGGACCCCAACCACCCCATATCCTCCTTCCACCAGATCCCCCCACACCCCCGCATCAGAGGATTTGCTCTCTCTTTCGTTCTTTCTCTTCGAATCAATATCAAAAGGAAAAAAGAGGAAAGAAGAAGAAAAAAATTGGACTCTAATGAACTTCCATTCTTCAATTAATATTATGGAGGATTTCGAAAATCCGGAGTTCTGGGCTAATTTTCAAATGGCCACTTCTTGAATTTTTGAAATTTTAATTTCTCTAATTTAAAAAAAAAAAATTAGTTTCCCTAATTTCTTGAATTTTCTGGGTTTGTATTTGTGTTTTTCGTTTTGGGTTTTGTTTTTGTAGGGTTCTTCGTTTTGGCTTTCTGGAACTCTCCCTTTGCAATTTTGTTTGGTGGTTTTTCTTAGAAAAATGGTGAAGAACAAGAAATTGAAGAAATGGCAGTGGGGCGAAAGCCCCAGTCGGTGATGGGGTTTGAAGAGACGGAAAATGATAAGGGGATGGTTTCTAATGCTCAGTTTTGCGAAATCTTAGTGAACTTATGATGAAGAAATCAAATTAGTTTTATGTAAAGACTGTTGGAGCAAGATGATTTGGGTCTGGTTTTGGTTTGCCATCAAAACCCACTTATTTGGGGTCTGGTTTTGGTTTGCCATCGAAACCCACCTGCGTTTTGCGATCGGCGGTGTATCAGTTGTTCCCGGAGGAGGACGAAAATTAGCTGTGTTTAAGGAGGACGAGGAAGAAGGGGAGCGGAGGAAGGAGTGATGGGAGGAGGAACGGGGACGATTTCCAGGGAACAAGGAGGAGAGGTTTTTATTTTATTTTTAAAGTTAATTTTAATTGTCAAATAAAAAATTAATAATTAATTAATTTTTTTATTCAAGTTGGTAAAAAAGTGGGTCTCGTTTCTGCCACGTCATCATTTAACAGTCAGATTAACAGAAAATTTAACGGAGATCTGACATTGCAACTGATTCATAAGTTGAGGTATGACATTGCAATATTTAAAATATAAGGTATGAGATTGTGATTCGACTCATAATTAAGTTAGTTTTTTGTAATTTACCATATACTAGCGTTCATACACGTGCTCACGAACGTGTAGAAAACATTTTTTGAATCACAGAGTGTAAGCCTATTAAAATGATGAAAATACCTCTGCCACATTTGATGCATTATTTTGGATTGCTTTTGAAGTTTTTTGTTTGAGGGACATTTTTGTTTAATTATTTTTGTGTGAAGCTTGTGACACCAAAAAAAAAATACTGTTCATTGGGCCCTCGCTTTATATATAAAGATTATATATGTATACGTTGTCAATATATGACTAAAATATAATGGTATTCTTCTTCTTACATGCAATTCATGATTCAGCCAGTCGGAATATAAGTGTTGGTCGTTTAAGTTCACGCCGTCGAGGAGAGCAAGTTCTGCACATGTACGATATGAAGATGAAGTTGATGATGAGGATACTATTACTCTGCTTCCTCAGCTGCTTCTGGTTTCAGCTGTCCTTTGCTCAAAATGCTACCACTGATCCATCTGAAGGTTCTCTCTCTATCTCTCTCTCTCTCTCTACACACACACACTTTGCCACATTTAAGTGTTTTTGACCAGGAACTGGGCTTTTTTCCCTCAACAAAATGACATTTTAAGTGCTTTTCGATCATATGAAACGAAGTTTCGAGGAACTTATTTGCAAAGCCTGGTAAGTGGTAATCTACAAATTAAGGGTAATTTTCCTTTGTAATAATCAATTTGATCTCTCATTTGATTCGAGATAGTCTGGTAAGTGGTAACACATGTCAAATTATGGTGTGATATAATCTAATACACACAAGGACTGAATCAACTGAGAGTGCAGTGAGGGCGTTGAACTCAATATTTGAACAATGGGACACACAAGCAGTGCCGGGGCTGTGGAATATCAGTGGAGAACCCTGCAGTGGATCTGCCATCAACGGCACCGACTTTGAGAGCCCCAATAACAACCCCGATCTCAACCCAGCCATCGAATGCGACTGTACTTACGACAACGGTACTACATGCCACATCACCAAACTGTATGTTAAACTACTCTTTCTTTATGAACAAGATTTCCATGCCACTGCTGATTTTTCACTTGCTACCTATATATATTGACGTCATAATTTGACTGTGTCGCTCCATTTTATGTAGTTCTAAATGTTCGATCTTTTTGCTTTCCAGGAGAGTGTATGCTCTTAGCAAACGAGGGGTGTTTCCAGAAGAATTTGTGGCTTTGAGATATCTCACATATATGTATGAATTTTTTTCAACTCCCTTCTCTGTTTTTGGTTCATCAAAATCATATATTGGATATTAAAAATTGTAGAATTATCAGAGAGACGGGCCAAAAGCTCACTTCCAACAACACTGATACTTTCTCCAACTTGGTAATTACCACCTGCACAATCCGTTAGGTGTGGGGTTTATCTCAAAAGGCCTCGGCATTAGTTGGAGTGGAATTTGGATATTTAAACTCTCCTTTCTTTATTTCTCTAGCCAATGTGGGATTTCAACAAAAATATGGTGATGTTGTAAGATTAAGAGTTAACGATTACACTTCCTTTCAATTTTTGTAGGAGGATCAATCAGAATTATTTCACCGGTTCCCTACCGGCATTCATTGGCAATATGTCTGCATTGACTCACTTGTAAGTAGTGAGAGAACATTTCTTTAAGTACTCATACTTCTGATGAGACCCGTAGCAATTTGTATACTTCATTTTGAATATCATAATCTACAGTTATGTTCTTTACACCTTTTCGCTATTATTTATGCCGTAATCTACAAAAAATCATTATGCTTTTATTGAATAATGCAGTACTAGTTTCCTGTTATGTAATGTAATTAAAGTTTAATGGTGCTTATCTTTCACTAACTGATATCTCCATTCAGGTCAATTAGGGTCAATTCATTCTCTGGGCCCATCCCCAAGGAGCTTGGAAACCTTAAGGAGCTAACTCTGCTGTAAGCCATGAAAAATTAGAGAGAGTACAATAAAATTTTGTGTCGTAAACATTAGATACAGAACCTGTTGTTATAAGCTAAAAATCTGGTTATGCATGAACAATCGAAAAACAGAAAATGAGAAGGATAACAATGGAAGAATTTTCTGAAGGTTTCTCTCTTTCTGCAAAATCTAGCAGAGCATATTCTCTTCATCTCTCTACAATTCACACACACTCTGTGCTTTACATAACCGCTAGAATCCAAGGTGGATTCTCTCTCTTCACAAAACAATCTCAGCCTTACATCTAGCTAGTTGCTAGGATCAGTACACCTGGCATTATTTGCCTTACTACATTAGAGCTGCACACTTGGTATTTTAACAGCTATAGACTTACCATTCAACAGAACCTTCTATCACTCTTCAATAATTGCTTTCAAGTAAGTGTTTGCCCGTTCAACATGACTTGCAGGGACATCGGACCAAATAATTTCTCCGGAACACTCCCTCCAGAACTTGGTAATTTAGTCAAGCTCGAGGAAATGTAAGTGCTTCGTTAAATCATCAAATTTGAATTACATGTTAATTCCTCACGGATGAGCAAAAATTGCACTTTATCGTATGAAATGGGTATTAATCAGCTGCCTTATGATTTTGACAGTTACATGGACGGCTGTGGACTCAATGGTGAAATTCCTTCAACATTTGCCAAGCTCACCAACATGCGAACCCTGTAAGAACGGCTTTTAAATCGTATTTTAGATTTGTTCGTTTATCTAGTACTTTGAGATTGCTTTTCTTGGATGAGCTTATTATAATTCAACTTTTTGAATTTTAGTTGGGCATCGGACAATCTTTTCTCGGGAAAGATACCTGATTTCATAGGGAATTGGACACAACTCGTTTCCTTGTAAGTAGAGAAACCTTTGATCTTTTGCAGTTTATGAAAGCAGACCTGAGATGGATAATTTGTTCACAAGCTTCTTATATGTTTCCGTAGGCAATTTCAAGGGAACTCTTTCGAAGGCCCAATACCAACCAGCTTTTCTCAACTGACCTCATTGAGCTCTCTGTAAGTACAAATGTTTCATAAATTGTAATTCTCTTTCTCCGAAGGCGGGATTTCAGTTTATTTTGCATATAATGATGTAGGCGAATCGGTGATATACACAATGGGAGCTCCTCTCTTGATTTCATAAAAAATCTGACAAGCTTGACTGAATTGTAAGTGAAGATTCTCATTGATCCAGATACTTTCATCTAACTTCTTTTTCCTTTTGATATTTGATATCTTACTCCATCTTTTTATCAAATTTTATGTTTTTGGAATACAGAAAACTACGAAACGCATTAATCACAGGTACCATCCCATCTGATATTGGAGAAAATCAAAGGCTACAGACACTGTACGTACCAGCAAATATAAGCTTGAGTCCCAGCGAGACCAATTAGTTTTCTTTCATTCTGATTGCTCCTCTCAACTAATCGTTGGTGTTGCAGGGATCTGAGTTTCAACAATTTGACAGGCCAACTCCCAAGTTCTTTGTTCAGCATGAGTTCTCTTACATCCTTGTAATCCCCGTCCTTATTATTATCTTTTTCTTGCCTTATCATACATAAGTTATCAAATCTTCAACATTCCCTACTTTGATTGAAGATCTGGGCTAATCCTTCTAGATTTTGTGCACATCTGACCTTTTGTTTGTTCATCTCTTTTTCTTTTCTGGGTGCCTTCTACTATAATCGAAATGGCTAGGTTTCTTGGAAACAATAGTCTCTCCGGACCTCTTCCGAGCCAAAAGAGCGATCAACTTCAAACTATGTAAGTCCTCGTTTCTTAAAGTAGTCATATAGAATGCACAGTGCATGTATGTGTTTGTGTATAATCGTAAGCATTCTAATCCTATCTTACACAAGTTCTTAATAACTTTCATGCATTTTGTGTCTTCTGATTCTATTTTGTTATTTGCAGAGATTTGTCTTACAATTTTTTATCAGGAAGCTTTCCCGAGTGGGGGACCAAAATATCGCAACTGTACGTGTCCTTTTATCTTTCATCTTCACTTTACAGTTTAAATCACCAGAATATGTTCGGACAAAAAATTATCGCTTAGATTCGTTTTCACAATGCTACTTGCGTACTAAGTTTTGATCTTGTACATGGAATTTTCATTTGATAAAGATATAGTTCTTCATATGTTGATTGATTAATGATTTTACGCAGGAACTTAGTGGTCAACAACTTCACATTTGACAGTTCAAACATAACGTGAGTTGAAATTTCTCTTACTCGTTTTAGACAAGCAATACCATCACTACTCTTCCACTACATGATTCTATTTGGATAACTAATCATTGTTCTCTTTGTTTGCAGTCTTCCTAGATTGAATTGCCTCCAGAGAAATTTTCCATGCAATCGAAATACCCCACGATGTAATCTGCTCTTATGTCACCCATCATTTACTATTTTAACGCAACATCATGTTAGAGGAAAAGGCATTGCTTCTCTAGTTATGTATACATATGGATATAGATTGCAAGCATGTTTTCATAAGTTCAGTAATACGCATAACTGGTTAGAAATATGTGACTGAAGAACATTAGTATGAGTCTTCAATTTGAAGTTTCATCGCTAATCATGGGAAGATTCTGGTATTACATGAAACTTACAGATGCAAACTTCTCAATCAACTGTGGTGGACCGCAAATGATGGGAGGTGATGGCATATTGTATGAGACTGAAGACTCAGCTCTTGGCCCAGGAACATGCAGTGTAACCAGTACAGAGAAATGGGCTGTCAGCAATGCCGGTTTGTTTTTTGACACAGAGAACCAACTGTTTCTGGTAAATACTTTTGCACAAGTCACCGGAGCAGATGTGACCCCGGAGCTTTTCCAGACTTCAAGAGTGTCCCCAGGATCACTGAGATACTATGGCCTGGGCCTTGAGAATGGGCCCTACACTGTAACATTGCACTTTGCAGAGACGGTTTATGAAAGTCGCACTTCGCAAACTTGGCAAAGTCTGGGACGGCGTGTATTTGATATCTATATTCAGGTAAGACTGCTTATAGAATAAAAATTCTAACTTATTTGAAGTAAACACCTCATTGGACAGGTTTTCGATCTACATTAACTAAAGACGGTGATTTAAAGGAGACTAGAATTATCACCTACCTCTTCATTTGGTTGCTAGGGTACCCGCAGGACGAAGGACTTTGACATATCGAAGGAGGCAGGTGGTGTTAACCGAGCAGTTGTGAGAAAATTTAATGTTAGCGTGTCAGAGAATTATCTTGAAATTCATCTGTTCTGGGCTGGTAAAGGGACTTGTTGCATACCCGATCATGGTGATTACGGACCACTAATAGCAGCTGTCCATGCTGCTTCAGGTATAGTATGTGTTAACTTATAGAGATTTCCTGTGAGTGGTTTAAATGTATTTTTCTGCTGTTAATTGACACTGAAGAATTCGTCTGTTTTATCGCTCAGATTTTACACCAACAGTTTCCGGGCTTCCACCAACTACTCCAGGAAATAAGAGCAGGATTGGGTTGATAGTTGGTATTGCAGTTCCAGTTGGAGTTGTGAGCTTGCTATTAATATCTGCGATTCTATATATGAGGAGGAAAAAATCAGAAAAAGAGGACGATGAAGGTAAATGACCATATTATTAGTGGTATCCAATTCAGGTTTCTCTGCTCTGACATTAACACACAGAAGTAAGAATGCTTTCACGAAAGTAAAACTTATGTCATACTGTTTCGTGAATGTGCAGATATTCTAGGATTAGGCCTCTGGCCATATACTTTCAGTTATGCTGAATTGAGAGCTGCAACTGAAGATTTTAATCCTTCAAATAAGCTAGGAGAGGGAGGATATGGCCCCGTTTATAAGGTGAAATCCGTATTACATCAATATCATGTACTTGAAGTAATGACGAGAAAGGAGAGAGAGCGAGCGAGTGAGAGAGGAAAATATAGCTTCTGTTTTCTTTCCTTTCACGTCACTAAATTGTGTTTCTGTGTACATTGTAGGGTACACTTTCTGATGGTAAAGTAGTGGCTGTGAAGCAACTTTCAGTAGCATCTCACCAAGGGAAGTGTCAATTTGTATCTGAAATTGCTACCATATCTGCTGTGCAACATCGGAATCTAGTGAAATTGTATGGATGCTGCATTGAAGGCAGCCACTACATTTTGGTTTATGAGTATCTTGAAAACAAGAGCCTTGATCAGGCACTTTTTGGTACAAACCTATCTACTTTTAGGTTGCACAGAAACAGCATTGTCTGCAGTTTCAAGCACTCTAAAATTGTTAAGAAATGTTTTTGATTGGATGTGTTCACTAATATTTCAGGAACAAGTAACTTGCACCTTGACTGGCCTACTCGATTCAATATATTGTTGGGAACAGCAAGAGGACTTGCTTACCTTCATGAGGAGTCAAGGCCAAGGATTGTACATCGAGATGTCAAAGCCAGTAATATTTTGCTCGATGCAAAACTCTCCCCAAAAATATCAGATTTTGGACTGGCAAAGCTTTATGATGACGAGAAAACCCACATCAGCACCCGGGTTGCAGGGACAATGTAAGCCATCCTTTATTGTTTTTCCAGAGGATACATACATTATGGCCACACACATTTATACTTGCATGAAATTTTAACACACGTTAATAATGCCTCTAATGATCTCAAGCAACATTGTGCAACCATTTGATTATCTTGCATTGCAGAGGCTATTTGGCACCGGAGTATGCATTGTTTGGACATTTGACAGAGAAGGCCGATGTGTTTGGTTTTGGAGTCGTCGTTTTAGAGATCCTCAGCGGGAGACCAAACTCTTACAATTACTTGGATCAAGAAAAGATTTATCTTCTTGAATGGGTAGGAATTGCATTCGCCTAGCTTCATTTAGGCATTGTTGTGAAAAACTTATTTATACTTTCCTTTGACCGTGGCATAATGTTTTTCAGGTATGGACTCTACATGAGAACGACCAAACTCTGGGGCTGGTGGATCCGAGATTGACAGAGTTTGATGAAACTGAAGCAACTAGATTGATAAGAGCAGCTCTCCTGTGCACGCAGGGATCACCGATGGCGAGGCCATCTATGTCACGCGTGGTTGCAATGCTCTCTAGAGACATTGACATAGGCACTGTCATGTTGAAGCCAAGCTATTTGACAGATTATAATTTTGAAGATGTAACAACATTTTCAACAGGTAGATTTTTGGTGGAGGATGATACCCCATCAACTGCATCCAAGCATAGTAATGTTCACCTCAACTATCAGCCGGAAGGCAACAATGCAAGTGGTGCTAACACCCCCGGGGTTGACCGTGCGCCTTCTCCAATAAACGTCACTCAATCACTGCTCGCTGGCATTATAGGAGAACGAAAGTGATAAATAATGGGAAATGATTTCCGAACGCCTTTTATCCTTTTGTGCACCCATGTACTTGTCCTTGGGTCTTTTCTGCCTCTAAGGTTTTGGCTATGATGATGTATATCTAAAATAAGATACGATTTTATAGATATTTGAGTCAAACTTACATGTCAATTTTGTGTTAGTATGTTGCGGTGTAAATCTCCTCTTTTAATCAAAAAGGAAAAAAATGGATGTTTCTTTTTCTATAGATGGTGCTATTCACACTCCCATTTTAACTTCTCACACATTTTTTTGGTAATTTTTGTCTTTTGGTCTTTTTTAATTTATTCGATCTGACGGCCGAAAATTGAGAAGAGTAGGTGGAGGTAAAAATAGGTGTGAATAGCACCACCCTTTTCTATCTGATAGCCAAGTACGTATAATAAAACATAAGCAATCTTAGTAGATGCCTATAAACAAAAGCCACGAGTTTGCTCTAGATAAGTTATTGTCAACTGTTGATTGATTACGGTGTCACCCTAATGTGACTATTTGGTAGGGTTTTTGCATAAGCCAACTCTTTTACATAAGTGATTGTTAATTGTTGGTCGATCAGTGTCACCTGAAGAAAATCTTTGGTTAAATTGCTATGCAAGTGTCACCTTTCTCACATGAGTGGTCTCAACAGTGGGGCCGAGTAAAACCAAAATGTAGGGAAGTTCATGCTCACCAAAGCAAATCTCAGTAAAAAAATAACCTCGGATCAATAAAAAATTCCAAAGCAAGATTAACCCGTTTAAGGCTATGGTGCTCGTCTAGTTGTCTTTGTGCCTTTTTTCTTTACATTTGGAAGTGCCAGTGCCAGATCACTTGAGGCAACAAGTCCAGGCCCCACATTTTATTCGTTTCTATTGCCTCCACTGAAAGTGACCGTTAGAATTTGAACGTTATAAGCATACCGTTTTCCAGTCCCACTTTTTTAGTTCTTGTCACTCACTTTGCTCCTCTACAAAAGTATTAATTACATGTACGCGCGCGCGCGCACACACACACTTATTAGCAACATATATACACCTATATATATATACTCTCTCTTAGTCTCATCAGAACTCAAAGAAAGAAGGAGAGCTTTGGAGAAGTGAAAGTAGTAGGAGAAACTAGAAGAAGAAAGGGAGACATCTTAGTCTCCCCCCAGAAGCTGAAGTTGCTGCCTGTCAAGAAGTGTTTGTATGTGGTTAAGGCAAGCACCTTCTTGACCATCTTATCTGGCTTCAAATTCGCATTCACTGCCTCTTCTAGAATCACATCGAACACCTTCCCGAAATCAGCCGTCCAGTCCTGGCTTTTGATCAAAGTCTGCATATATTTGGCCCTCGAATTAAGATCCTCGCCTTGTATCGAATGCAGCCGAGGGTTTTTGCTGTAGGTGACCACCTTTCCTTTCCATGGCTCGTCACTCAATTGAGGCAACAAAAGCCCCAAAGCCAAACCCACCGACAAGGTGTTTTCGACATCACACACAACCAACCAATTCTTCAGCTTCCCCTGCTTTAAGTAGACCTTCACCATTTTCTTCCACTTAACATCAGCATCTTGCTCGAGCTTGGGATACTTGAGATAGCTTAATATGTCATGCGGAAGCAGCGCGGCACCCCCAGGATCAATCTCATTGGCTGCAGCCAGTTGCTCTCGCTTGTACTCTGCTCTATAACTCCACTGGTTGGCAGGTTCCCAGCCCTTTGGCGCCATAGTTTTTCTCAAGGGCGACAAAACCTCATTCCTTAGTCGCTCAATACAACAAACATTACCATCCCCTTCTCGGCGGCATGATTCTGGTGGGAAAACCTTCATTGCAATGTTTTCGAACAACATATGATGATCAGCGGTGGTAGGCAAAAAGGTAGCCGCTTGGGTAATCTCCAAGCAGTAGTCATCATGATGGTCATGGTCATGGTCCTTGCGATGATGAAAATTTTCAATATCAGACTTGAGGCACTGGGCAAAAATATATGAAACACAGTCGTGCAAGAAGCGGTAATCAGCGTCGCGCTCGTATCTCTGAGCCGCCTTGTTGGCCTTGTGGATCGCCTTCCTCCTCAACAACAATTCGCTTGCCTTTGACTTGGCGTCATTTTCCTTGACCTTCACCATTTCGTTTGAATCCGCCTCCTCCATCGTCCTCCCAGTAAATTTCAAGTGAGCTTCGCCCCGTAGAACCTGCGTGAGAATGCAGGGAAGGTCTAGGATATGTCCAAAAGAGCCGAAAATTGGCACGAGATTGTAGGCAAGGGTTTTGGGGTGGTTCTGGTGGAGCCAAACCGCCGCTGTGAAGAAAGCTTCGTCTTGGTTGCGTTTTCCACCATCGCCGCATCTGTCTATGAAGTTGCAGATGAGTTTGAGGGTGGTTAGAGGATTGTGTGTTAGGAGTGACGGTACTACAAGATAGAGAATGCACAAAGTAAAGTAGAAAATAGACACCAAGAATTTACGTGGTTCGTCAATTTATGCCTACGTCCACGGAACAACGATCAATCTTCACTATATGAAAATAATGAGTACAACATGAGTAGTCTTATCAAGCCAAAGACAAGGCTTGATGGATTCAAGAAAGTATAACAACACTTTTTCTCACACTAAACTTCACTCACACAATGTGTAGTGGAACACTCTCACTCTCACTCTTGGAGTGGAACTCTAGCTTTGGACTTGATCCTTTGCTACTCACTTTGTTTCTTGATTGGTTGCACTACACCCATATTTATAGGTGAGGGCTTGGCATTCTACTAGTTTCTAGTTCCTTCTACAAACTAGAACTAGTTTCTAGTTTCTAGAATATTCTACCAACCTCTAACTTAGATAATTCTAGACTAGCCACAAAATTGTAGCGTCTAGATCTTTCCATTTGCAACCAAGGAAACTAATGCTTTCTAGCTTCTTCCATCAACTTAATAACATTCTAGAATTGTCTAGCATGCTCCAGCCACCTCACTTGCTTACTAGAATAATCTAGAACATTCATCATGGACTGGACCATATACCAACAATCTCCCCCTCCAGTCCATGAAGGAGGAATTCAGATCATGACTCCAAGTTACCTGGAGTCCATCCCAGCAGCCTTCATTCATCTGTCATTGTCGTTATGAGCTCTGGCCTCCTCATAAGTTTTGGGCTCTCCATAATTAGTTAATATGATATACTCTGATGAAGAATACTTGGTAGATGGTCTTCGACTTTTGCTAGATCTTCTGACCTGATCTTCATTCTCTTGCGGGGCTGAAGGCTCCCCCTGATTGGGTTCCCCTTGAATCTGCTATTCAGGCTCCCACTGGTCAGCAATTTCATGGTCTGACTCATCTTGATCAAGCTCCCCCTGATCAGCATTATCTGGTTCTGCAGGCACTTCTTTGGCAGCTGCTTCAGGGATGTCACCGTGACTTTCTTCATTTGAAGTTAATGGATCAACTCTTCTGACTGCGCCATCTGGCTGAGCCTCTTTATCCGAATCCCCAATTGTTTGATCTTCATAAAAGATCACATATCTGCTTCTTATAAACTTCTTCTGGTATGGGTCCCATAATCTGTAACCAAAATCTTCACGGCCATAACCAAGAAAGATGCACGGTGTAGCTTTGTAGTCTAACTTCGATCTCTGCTCTTTGGGTACATGCACAAAAGCTTTACAACCAAACACATTCAGATGAGAGTAAGACACATCATTACCAGTCCATACTCTCTCTGGAACATCAAGACCCAATGGTACTGATGGAGATCGGTTGATCAAATAGCAGGCTGTCCTTACAGCTTCACCCCAGAACTGCTTAGACAACTTTGCAGTCCTCAGCATACACCTGACTTTCTCCATGATGGTTCGGTTCATTCTTTCAGCAACACCGTTATGTTGTAGAGTTCCAGGAACTGTCTTCTCATGACGTATGCCATGTTTCGCACAATACTCTCTA
Source organism: Heteromeles arbutifolia (assembly GCA_024362995.1). Taxonomy (NCBI): domain Eukaryota; kingdom Viridiplantae; phylum Streptophyta; class Magnoliopsida; order Rosales; family Rosaceae; genus Heteromeles; species Heteromeles arbutifolia. The sequence continues at coordinate 7,475,001 of JANCRC010000002.1, read as the reverse complement.
AACTGGTAAGATGTGTACTCGCCGCTGTTGTCGCTACGAAGGCACTTGAGAGGTTTTCCAGTTTCCCTCTCCACCATGGCATGGAACTCCTGGAATGTTTGAAACACCTGGTCTTTGGATTTCAACAAAAACACCCAGACCTTTCGTGAAACATCATCAATATAAGTAACAAAATATTTATTTCTTCCAAGTGACTCGACTTCCATGGGACCACACACATCTGAATAAACAAGATCTAACAGATTTCCCTTCTTTGTAGATGGAACAGAAAAACTAACTCTTCTTTGTTTTCCGAATAAACAGTGCTCACAAGAGTTTAACGACGTACCTTTGGCAAATGGAATGTGAGACTTCTTTGCCATAACTTGTAGGCCTTTCTCGCTCATGTGGCCTAGCCTTTTATGCCACAAGTCTAAAGATGAGTCCTCCACATCATTCAACTCACCTTTCAAAACCATGAGTCCTCCACAGCATTCAACTCACCTTTCAAAACCTTGGCATTTGACCAGTACAACGTACAACAAAGTCGTGCTCTTGCTACCACCATTAAGCCTTTAGTAAGCTTCAATTTTCCTTCGCCAATATGGTGATAATAACCTTGTCGATCAAGGGTACCGATGGATATCAGATTGAGACGTATATCAGGAATATGTCTCACATCTTTCAACATCAACTGGCAGCCGAGATTAGTTCTTAGGCAAATATCACCAATTCCAATAATTTTGGAATAACTTTCATTCCCCATTTTTACTATGCCAAAGTCACATTCTTTGTATATGCTGAAGAACTCCCGTTTGGATGTAGCATGGAAGGAAGTTCCATTGTCAAAGATCCATTCAATGTCTCTGTCAGAATCACCCATATGCAAACATTCACCAACAGACAATATTTCTGGTACATCACCACATAGGACTGTGGTGGTATTGCCTGTATTATCTTTCTTCTGATTATTTCCTTCCCTTTGCTCTCTCTTCCAAACTCGACAATTTTTCTTCATATGGCCTTCTTTGCCACAATGGTGGCATGCACCCCTGAACCTTGACTTGGAACGGCTAGGACTTCTGCCATGACCTCTAGGCCTTCTACTCTTGCTTCTTCCGCGATTCTCTGTGACAAATACTTGGCTGCTATCTGTGCCAGAAGTCTTTCTCCTCGTTTCTTCATTGAGCATGCTATTTTTAACATTATCAAGAGTAAGAACACCATTAGAAGCAGAGTTACTTATACTCACCACAAAGGTCTCCCAACTGTCTGGCAAGGATCCAAGTAACAAGAGCGCTTGCAGCTCATCCTCAATCGTCATGTTCATAGTAGCCAATTGGTTGATAATATTCTGGAAATTGTTCAAGTGTTCTGCTACACTTAAACCATCCTTGTATTTCACATTGATGATCTCTTTGATCAAGAAGACTTTTTTAGCTGGGGTCTTCTTCTCAAACAAGGACTCAAGCTTTGTCCAAAACTCGCGGGCATTGGTTTCATTAGACATATGGTGAAAAACACTATCGTCCACCCATTGTCTAATTGTGCCAATTGCCTTGCGATTCATCTTCTTCCACTCGGTATTGGACATGCTCTCGGGCTTAGCGGCATCTCTTTCAATTGGCTCATGCAGATCCTTGCAATAGAGAATGTCCTCCATCCTTGGCTTCCATGTTACCCGATTGGAGTTGGTGAGTTTGATCATAGTGCCACTTCCTTCCATCTGGTAGTACGAGCAAACGGGGCTCTGATACCACTTGTTAGGAATGACGGTACTACAAGATAGAGAATGCACAAAGTAAAGTAGAAAATAGACACCAAGAATTTACGTGGTTAGGCAATTTATGCCTACGTCCACGGAACAACGATCAATCTTCACTATATGAAAATAATGAGTACAACAATAATAGTCTTACCAAGCCAAAGACAAGGCTTGATGGATACAAGAAAGTATAACAACACTTTCTCTCACACTAAACTTCACTCACACAATGTGTAGTGGGACACTCTCACTCTCACTCTTGGAGTGGAACTCTAGCTTTGGACTTGATCCTTTGCTACTCACTTCGTTTCTTGATTGGTTGCACTACACCCATATTTATAGGTGAGGGCTTGGCATTCTACTAGTTTCTAGTTTCTAGAATATTCTATCAACCTCTAACTTAGATAATTCTAGACTAGCCACAAAATTGTATCTTCTAGATCTTTCCATTTGCAACCAAGGAAACTAGTGCTTTCTAGCTTCTTCCATCAACTTAATAACATGCTAGAATTGTCTAGCATGCTCCAGCCACCTCACTTGCTTACTAGAATAATCTAGAACATTCATCATGGGCTGGACCATATACCAACATTGTGCGACCAGGCCGAGGGAAGCACTTGGTTCATCAGAGTTTTGTGGAATTCCACGGTCGACATGGCGTCTTGTCCCTTGGCGCAGTGGAAGTACACATCAACGCAAGGGTTGTTGATGTTGTGGAAGCCTAATTGGGGTGGTTGTTTGAATTTGAACTGCTCGGGCGGCGGCGGAGGGGGCGGAGGTGGAGCAATTCTTGTGAATTGCGGCCAAACGGCCTTGTTTCGGCATGCTTCCAAAATTGATATCACTAGAAGGAATGCTCGCGCTTTGCTACGGGTTTTCAAACCATGAATAATATTCATAGAAAAATTAACTGAAAATGCTACAGGAATACAATCACATTCTTAAATGTAGCAATTCAGACAACACACGTTTTACATGAATAACGCTCACAAAACCACACATTTACACAATTATCTCCAAATGAAAGAAAAAGCAAGAGATAGGTGAATTGATCCATAAAATAAGTAGTTCAATTTACATTGCTACTCTCTTGTAACTTATTAGAGCTTCTTTGCAGATCAATCATAGTGATTTCTTCATTGCTTTCACCAGATATTTCTATAGTTCTACTCTAGTAGTCCAGTTGACAGAACAAATAGCAAGTGCGATTTTATTCGCTGCTTTGAATGTGTTGTAAAGATAATACCACCAACTAAGGGTGGCAATTGATTCTTGTAATAACATACTATAAAAGTAAAGGTATGGATAAAAAAGAAAATGCGTCATTTGAATGATATAGAACAAACTGAAATTGAACGAATTGTTCTTTTAAAGCGCAACACCGTACTTGATTTCCCAGCTCCAACGTCCCCAAGAAGCACCTGAAGAAGAACATCAAACATCACTGTGGTGATCACGACATGCAATACCCAAAGAAAAATAATTTAAGAAAAAATAAACCTATTCATCACATAATGCTAAAATACATATGCCTACATATCCATAATTCCTATGTTTATGGAACATCTTTCGATAAATCACAACCTTCATTTTAAAATGGACTTTTGTATTTGTACTTTGCTTGTGAGTATGGTCATGGTTAAAATTTAGCATTCTAGCATTTACTTATATGATATCATATAGCAAGAAAGCTATGAGACCCGAGTCACAGTATATTGTATTCTCGGAGACCCTCAAAATATATTGTATTCTCGGAGACCCTCAAAATACCAGAAGCTAGACCGAGATAAACAACACGAAAGAGTAAAAACTTCTGCTTTACATGTACACTGACATTTGCATGTGCAGAGCTCTCTTTCCTTTCCTTTCTTTTCTTCCTGACCTTTCGGTTCTTCCCCCTTAATCTAAGGAGATTGTTGTTTTGTTGTTAGTGGTTGCCATCATCATCACATTCAAATCAACTTTAGTTAATATACTTAACTTTAATAATTGTAATAAGAAGTAATGATTATGTCCACCTTTGGGTCAACATTTGTAGGCTATAACTACAAAAAAAGTACTAAAAAAGTTTAAACACAAAACCCCCAAAATTATAAAATCAAAATAGGGTTTTTATCACAAATGGTCCCTGACATTGATCAAACACATCATTTTGGTCCTGACATTGAAAATCAATAGAAATGGTCCCTGAGATTGTCCACCATCCATCATTTTGGTCCTTCCGTTAAAAACTCCGTTAAGTGTCCCGGAGTTCTTGGCCGGAAGTTTGGGCAATTTTCAAAGCTTCGTAACTCAATCGTTTCTTAACCAAATTCGACCCATAATATATCAAAATGAAGATAGAAAAGTGTAGAATAAGATTATACCATTTGGAAGTCCAATGGTTGCCGGAGATGGCTGAAAAATAGCCTCAAAGTTGATTGGTCCGAGTGAAAACTTGAAAACTCGTCGTAAACTGGTTAAACTTTAAACGTTCATAACTTCTTCAATTCTCAACGAAATCAAGTGATTCAAAAACAAAAATCATACTTCTCGACAAGACAAAGAGAATGGTACCTTTTTGGATGGCTAACTCTCTCTTATTTGGCCGGAAAACGGCTTGAAAGTGGCTAACTCAAGACCAAGACAACCACTTTCGAGCCATTTTCCAGCCAAACCAGGGAAAGTTAGCCGTCAAAAAAGGTACCATTCTCTTTGTCTCATCGAGAAGTATGATTTTTATTTTTGAATCACTTGATTTCGTTGAGTATTGAAGAACTATGAACGTTTAAAGTTTACTCAGTTTCCGGCGAGTTTTCAAGTTTTCACTCGGACCAGTCAACTTTGAGGCTATTTTTCAGCCATCTCCGGCAACCATTGGACTTCCAAATGGTATATTCTTATTCTACACTTTCCTATCTTCATTTTGATATATTATGGGTCGAATTTGGTTAAGAAACGATTGAGTTACGAAGCTTTTAAAATTGCCCAAACTTCCGGCCAAGAGCTCAGGAACACTTAACGGAGTTTTTAACGGAAGGACCAAAATGATGGATGGTGGACAATCTCAGGGACCATTTCTATTGATTTTCAATGTCAGGGACCAAAATGAAGTGTTTGATCAATGTCAGGGACCATTTGTGATTAAAACCCATCAAAATATGATGTACTACCCCTTTTCTCCCGTTTTTCTTTCACCCTCCATTTCTGCAAATCACCTACCTCCCTCTCTCCCTATATACTCCCTACCTCTCTCATAATATCAAAACTCTCAAACCCAATTCAGTGCCTCATTACCTAGTTTTTTTTTGTATATCTTTTTCAACTAAACCCTAAACCCTAAACAATTTACTGCTGCAAGCAACATAACGTCCACTTTGCAGATTTTTGTGGAACCACTTTGCAGGTTTTGTGGAACCACTTTAAAAATTCAAATCTTTAAGCACCTGATGATCAGGTTTATTGGAAATTCAAAACTTCAATAGGTATCCCTCCTTACCACAGATATGTAGTTTTAAAAATAAAACCAAAAGGATTAATTCCAATTAACATATACTTTAAAACTACCATAGTAATATTGATTAATTAAACTAATTTTTAAATATACCCAGCAAGGTAACTTTTGGGTTTGACAAAAATTTTAAACCTACGAATGGATATATCAAAATCAATTTGTAAGTATGATAAAAGTCCCTATGACAGTATCAAAGCAACTATAATCACAAAGAAGTTGACATATTACTTTCTGATTATCAAAACCACTACTGGATTTATGCTGACACAAAATCTCACAATATTATTACCACGACCGTATGCATAATAGGAACAACACTATAATCATCTGCCTACCAGAAATTAACTCTTCTATAGCATCAAGTTTAACAACCAACCAACCTTTGAACAAAGAACACACGGACAGAAAGAAGCAGGATACATAAGGGCCAAAACAATTTTTTTACTTCTACATCAAAGCAAAAGAACAACCATTAAATAGGTATGCCATTATCATCTGGGAAACAAATCCAATTGGCAGCTTTTACGTACCTACAATTATAAGTTTGGAATTCACAAAAAATACTGGGCAAATACTAAGGCTGCCATTTGAAAAAGCTAAACAACAACAAACTTTGACAAATTAACTACAAGTAAATTCAGATGACATTCGATATATGAAGACAATCTGAGAAATCAAAGGCTCTAAAATCAATACCATATTTCATGTGCCTTTTATTGATAGTGAACCCAGCAGTAGAACCAGGATAAACATTTGATTTAGAACCTTGATATCTTTGTCCTTGTAAATATGATACTTTGGCATTGGCAATATATCACCAAAAAAAAAAAAACAAATATATCCGAACTCAAAGAAAATATAGAACGAAAATAAAAAAGCAAATTATGAACGTTTAGAAGCTAATTTCATGAGCAATTAAAGCAACCAAGCTCTCTCAACATCAAGATTCAGAACCCCCCAGGAACCCAGAAATTTGATGAATTTTTTTCTAATCACTCAATTGGATTAGACAAAATCATGAATTTTTTTCTAAAGCCCAATTATATTAAATCACAAATTTGAAGCAAATTTTGACATGCAATAAACATAAACATAGTAGTGGGATTGATAATGGATTCAGTATGTTATTTTGTATCAATTCAAATGGATGAAAAATATTAAAGGAACTATAGGTCACAGTTTGGAGTATGCAAAAGTACTACTTCAAATTTTCAACATGCTCAGTAGATCTCTAAATTTCAAAAAGTGTACAAATTGAAACTAATAGAGCTATTTCTAACTTTCCAAAAGTATTTAAATTGAAACTAATAGATATTTCTTCTGTATACTGATAATTTAAGAATAATTTAACTCTTTTGGATATTGATACTTTAATATTTGCTACAAAAAATGAATCCATAACTTTCTTAGAGCACAAAATTGGAGCTAACACCAAAAAACAAATGTATCGAATTAACAATATGCAATCAATTAACAATTTCATAACAAAACAACTAAACAGTCAGACCCAAAGAACACATATTTTATTCGCTTTTGCATACCAATTAAGAAAAAATCTTATGATAAAATTCAAAACCCGCATAAACAAAAAATTCTATGAAACTGAAATCTCACCCTAGGAATAAAGCATGCTTACAAAAACTTTCCTTTATGTTGAGATTGATTCCGGCAGTTAATGAAGTTGCAGTGTTTTCTTTGTTTTGGGAGCCATTCATACCTGAAGAAACATTTAAGTATCAAATTCCTTCACAAAATGAGTTTTCACATAATCTGAAAAAGGTCTTTTAATCACAATATTAATAAACAGAACAACCAATATGTACACAATGACAAAGCTTAATCAAATGAAAAATGTAACCACAGTAGACCAAACAAATGTAACCTTTTGAATAAAGTATTTTTACATCATTCGCTGCAAAAGCAGGAAAAACAAACGGCAAACACAATTAGTTTTGGATTAGGTTTAGAATATAATTCAAAACCTCATCTGTAACCTTGTTTCCATCTTGATCAGCGGCAGTTAAAACAGATTTGAAAACCAAATCACATAATCAGTTTCTAGCTCGAACAAAAAAGGACAATTTTTACAGCGATAAAAAAGTCCGTAATAAAAGGATTTTTACCATCCATGAACCAGCCACTATCCGAAGATATGTATGCTTTCGTAACAATAGGTTGAGATCAGTAAGTACTTCTACAAATTCCAGAAGTATTCCATGTTTGTTTTCTCTGTTATTAATTACAATCCTAAGAGAAACAATATTGGATGAAGAGGTGTAAGTTTGAATAAGGGAGATGGTAAATAATTGAAGTGATTTTGAGGAATTTAAGGTATGATTTATGCATATAGCTTGGTAGGTTCATTCTCCGCATGAGTTTCTCATATTCATCATCCATGTCATGCGAAAAGCTCATACTAACTTTTGCAGAAAGCCACCCAAATAAATGAAAAATAAAATTAGACAAAAGGTTAGAGAGAACAAAAAAATTAATTGGAAAGATGAACAGAACCATTGTAACCAATCGGAAAAGGACTTGTAAATGTCACTCAAAAAAAAAAAAAAAAACAAAAGAAAAAAGAGAGAGAGAGAGAGAGAGAGAGATTTCAATTGGGATTACACAGATAATATAAGTAAAAATCCCAACTTTCTCATTAAACTATCTCATAACATACAAATACCATTGTTTAGGAGTTAGTTGTAATTCCAAAATTTAATTGGAAGCTCTACATAGAAATGTATAATATATGTATATAGACATACCATTCTGAATATTGTGTGAAATCTACTACTCCAAGCATTCATATTTGTTCTCCAAAGTGCCTATTAACTGTAAGAAACATTTTTGCAGGTGTATGTAAGAATGAACATTCAAGTAAAAAAGTATAGTGAAAAATCATTTGTAAATCGACACAAACACATGTGGAGGTAGAAAAAAGATTAGGATACCGTACACTTCGTGTTGTTGCATGTTAAAAAGTGTAATTGCTGTAAAAAGCAGAAGGAGTCTATCAGTGACTTTGAATGTGTCTTCTCTGTTCCTTTGAAAAAATGCTTGACCCTTACTAATAAAATTTCTATTATGGCCATGAAAGGTTTTTTTCAAAACAATTTGTTGATTGATCCAGTGTATTAACAACGTTTTTCTCTTTTTATCAGCCAAGCAAGAAATATTTTGAACCAAGTTTATACTATCTGAAGCGTCATAATTCCTATCATCAGCATTTTGAACAACATTTTGATTGGCAGAAGACATGCTAGTACTGCATTGGTATTCAGTGGATGAATTTTGACTAACGAACACATCACTATTGCATAAGACGTTGGTGACACGATTTTCTAAACAACTTATTCTACACACTCTTTTAAACTGATGGTTATCTTTAGCTAAGACTGTAACATCCCACATCGCCCAGGGGAGTGATCCTTAAATGTATATTCCCATCCTTACCAAGCACGAGGCCTTTTGGGAGCTCAATGGCTGCGGGTTCCGTAGGAACTCAGAAGTTAAGCGAGAATGGGGCCAGAGCACTCCCATGATGGGTGACCCACTGGGAAGTTGTTCGTGAGTTCCCAGAAACAAAACCGTGCGGGAATGGTAAGCCCAAAGCGGACAATATCGTGCTACGGTGGTGGAGCGGGCCCGGGAAGTGGTCTGCCTCGGGCTGGGATGTGACAATTGGTATTAGAGCCAATCCCTAGCTGGAAGTGTGCCGACGAGGACGTCGGGCCCCTAAGGGGGGTGGATTGTAACATCCCACATCGCCCAGGGGAGTGATCCTTAAATGTATATTCCCATCCCTATCTAGCACGAGGCATTTTGGGAGCTCACTGGCTTCGGGTTCCGTAGGAACTCCGAAGTTAAGCGAGAAGGGGGCTAGAGCACTCCCATGATGGGTGACCCACTGGGAAGTTACTCGTGAGTTCCCAGAAACAAAACCGTGAGGGAATGGTAAGCCCAAACCGTGAGGGAATGGTAAGCCCAAAGCGGATAATATCGTGCTACGGTGGTGAAGCGGGCTCGGGAAGTGGTCCGCCCCTAGCCCGGATGTGACAAAGACCTTAGACTGAGTATGAACATAATTTTTTCTGCTCTACATCATTATCTGTTAAAGCATTTATGGATCTTTTTGAAATAGTGGAAGCAAATTGTTACAATAATTTTAAAATGGATTACAGCAAACCGTATTGCTCGTGAGTTCCCAGAAACAAAACCGTGAGGGAATGGTAAGCCCAAACCGTGAGGGAATGGTAAGCCCAAAGCGGATAATATCGTGCTACGGTGGTGAAGCGGGCTCGGGAAGTGGTCCGCCCCGAGCCCGGATGTGACAAAGACCTTAGACTGAGTATGAACATAATTTTTTCTGCTCTACATCATTATCTGTTAAAGCATTTATGGATCTTTTTGAAATAGTGGAAGCAAATTGTTACAATAATTTTAAAATGGATTACAGCAAACCGTATTGCAAGAGAAACAGAGAGGAAAATAAAGTGTCAAGAAACATATAGCACAAATTTGAAATAAACATACATCACACATATAATAGCAACAAAAAACCAACACATTACAAATCTTTGATAAGATAGCCAAAAAAATTAAAAATTAAAAAAATAAATTTTTTTTTTTAAAAAGGAAAAAAAATCAAAACAAAATTATAAGATGTATTAAAAACCAAATTACAGTAATAACAAATATTAAAAATTTAAAGCTAGCATTTTAAAAGTTTAAACTGGTTACCTCAAAAATGCCAAACTTTGAAACCACAGCCCTACGAATTTCTACAAAATCAAGCCACGACTCATTACTGGATTGGAATATGTAATTCAATTTGATAACTATATTCACAATCAACTAAATAGAAAACATAAAATGAATACAATTGAAAATAATTAGAAAATTTAATCTGGATTTAAAACCGTACATCATATACAAAAATGAAAGGACATGATGTTGTACTTTTATGCGCAAACGGAAACGAATTCTAACAAAGTACCAATATCAACGTTGTAGGTGAAAGCTAAAACAAACAATCTCAAACTAACAAAAGAGATTTACGTGGTTCAGTGTAAAGCCTACGTCCACGAGCAAAGCACGGCGAAGAATTTCACTAAACAAATAGAGATTACAAAAAGAGTGCTTAAACTCTCACAACCCAAATCCCACAAACTACAAACCCTAAACCAAACGAGTAGATAACTCAAACAAACAGAGAAGATTCTCCCAAATTGCTCCCTAACTCACAAACTCACAAATTGACTCTCACCAAATTGCCACACGAATGAGCCACACAAAATACACTAACCCTAAGGTCCTATTTATAGTGCATAGGACTTAGGTTACAATAAGAATCCTAATAGGAAGTAAATACAAATCCTAATAAAATAGGTAAGTAACAAAATCTCTCCACCAAGGAAACCAACTAAGAAGTCAAAATCCAAACCCAAATAGGACACCAAAACCAAACAGGTAACACACACCTAATTTTTTACATCGTCCTAATTTTGAGCCGTAAAACCCAACACATGATGTATACAGGTTTTTTTATACCTTTGGTTCTCCCTTTTTTGTATTGGTTGTGAAGAAACAGCAGTGCTTTTTTTTTTTAAAGCTGAGTGAATAGAAGTTTTCAAAAATCTGCAATTGTCAAACAAAGTCTTGACGTCACGACTAAATAGAAAATAAACACAAACTAAAAGCATGAAATTTTAAATTTTAAATCGCAAATTACACATGTTTTAACAAATTCAGATTTGCAATGAAAACAAAGCCAAAAATGCAGCAATACAGCGGACTGAGATACTGCTAAAAAGCAAAATAACCACTTATCACTGCGTTGAAACAATTTTATTCAATCTTGTAAGTACAACTTTGATAAAGAATTAAAAACAAACACTCACATAACAAATTCCTCACATGATAAGAAAAAAAAGAATGAACTATTAATAGAAATTTGACAAATACCCAAGTAGCAAGCAGGCAAAAATGATACAAATCATTAATATACGATTGATTAACAGAGGCAGAAAAAAGGAGGAAAAAAAGACTGAAAAATGTCCTGGTTGTTAGCATTTTCACAAATGCAACTCAACTTTTACCAACAGTAATACATTATTATCTAAATAGAAAAACAAAACCATGAGTACCAGTTGGGAAAAATAAATTGAATTAGAAAATAAAAATAAATAAAATAACTGCATTCCGACCATTTAAAATGCGGTAGTGATGGACAATGCAATCACAAAGGGAAAAGTTGCATTGCCAATTATTGAACAAAAGCATTGTTTACACAATGGAAAAAATTGAAAATACAGGAATTTTATTCACAAAAGTGATCTCATTTTCTAACCATTATATTTATATAGCAGAACACTATAATGTAGAGACCACTCAAGTTTATAATGCAATTAAAAATAACAAAATGCTGAACTCAATCACCAACACAGCATTTATAAAAATTTAAACCAAAGATCTCCAAAATTATTTTTATCTAAGAAAACAGTTAGGAAAATGTAAACATGTTTATCCGTAAATTATTTGAATTGCAGCCACCAACACAGAAATCAAATCTAAAAAATGTTTTACAAAATAAAAAGTTAATCTACTCGACAGAAACAAAGAGAAAACTCATAACACAAATATACAGGACTGAAACTAAAATAGAGAGCACAAATAGAGTAATCCTTCAATCACATAAATATAAGCAAATGTAATGTAATAACTGAAACTAAAATGACTATGTCCAATGAATCATTCGAAATCCATGTAATCCTTCAATCATCTAAATATAAACATTATATCCAAGCACCTAAAATTAAAACATGAACCAAAATCCCAGAAATTTCACTATGAGATTGAAGCTTAATAAACATACACGCATCTGTAACTATTGCCTCATAAGAATTTTCTTGAAACAATGTGAATCGAGTTAAGCATTAGAACCTATCATTGAATATAACAGTCTGCAAGTATCAAACGGAAACAGGAATCCAAATGACCAAAAAGATAAATGCAGTGATAAATAAAACTAATACCTATTCATATTCTTCTTGCACTGGCTGTAAAGATCAATCAAATCCTTCTTCTCGAAATTAGATCCCTTCTAGTTTGCTTTGAACGCTTCGATATCAGCTTCAATGACCTGCAATGGATGTGTTGTTAGAAATGTGCAGAAAGTACAAATGCCATTGTGTTATATAAAAAAAAAGCGTAAAAAAAGATGAAAACATGGTACTCTTTTAACATATAACCCAAAAATATGAAAACATCGTAATCTTTTAATATATGACCCAAAAATATTCATGCAAATCCGAACAGCATCACCAACCTTAATCAAAAAGGGTTTGCACAGACAAAAACAATAAACTTCGCACACCGATATTTCCTGCAAAAAACCCAATTAGATTAGACAATGGCACTGAACACAGTAAAAAATCAATGAAACAGTCAATGCAAAACGAAAAAACTTCAATATTACACCAACCAACCAATAGATGTACAGGAAAACCCTAACCTAAAAGACCAAAATTTCCTAAAATGAAAAATGCAATTAGATGGAACAACCACACAAATGTCGGAAAAAAAAAGCAGAAAACATTCCTAATAAAAAACGCACACACGTTAATCGAAAAGGGTTTCCAAGATTGCACAGAGAAACCCTAAAATTGATAGACCAGTCTTTCTTGAAACAAAAATGCAATCAGATTAAACAACGATGCTAAAAGCACGAAAAAAAATAGGAAAGAACTGATAAAAAAACGCAAAGATTTTAATTTTACACCAATCGATCTACAAATTTTCTTCCTAATCAAAGAAAAGAGAAAAAGAATAAAATAGACAAACCACCTGAAACACCGCAATCAGCCAGAAAAACAACCTCTTCAGACGGCAGACGATCAACACAAACAGATAAGCAAGGAAACACGAAGATCGAATAAGGAGAAAAGCAGAGAAACATAGAGCAGGCGAAAGGAAAAGCGACGGAAGAAAAGGGTTCGAGCACCTTTCTGTATGTAGACTCACTTTATCGAGGGGCAAAATCGCCAATTCATGTAGCATGTTTTAAAAGGTTGAAAACCGTGCGTTAGATTAGGGGCAAAATCGGAACGGCACTGTTAATGAATAGTGGTTTTCCCACTGGCTTTTTGTATAGGTATAATGTTCACTCACACCACGGGCTTCGTCATCATCGCGTTCTCTTTTGCTCTCCCGATGAATTTCTCTCTTCTTATATTTCTCTGTTTGCTTGGGAACCAAGGATTTGGTTTAAATTTAAGGAATTGTTATTAGCATTCTAAAAATCTCATTTGACACTCCAAACTTTCTATAATTAGAAAGAAAAATACACTTGTGAGGAGTGTAGAATAAAATTTTTGGAGTGCTGATAACAGTTCCTTAAATTTATATCTTTATTTTGTTCTTGTTGTGGAGCCACAGATCAACTTTTTTCAAGACTGAACAGGCAATGTTACATTTGCGCATTCATTTCCCTTCATTTGTATTTTATATTTGTATGATTTTATTTTTTTTCAATATATTCATATGATTAGGTTTCCTCAAAAAAAAAATATATATATGATTAGGATTTTCGATTATATGCACCAATTTTTACACTGTTGATTTCTTTAGACTTTCAACCAAATAAAAAAAGCAACGATCTTAATCATCTATTGTCTACCAAATCTTATGCACCGAAATATAATAAATTTTTTTACAAATTTAATCTACCTATCATTTATAAAAATAATTCAATTTTTTTTTTTTTTATCTTCCATACATTTATAAATTCATATATATGCTGATATATATAGTACGTACTTAGAGGGGTGGAAACTAGGCTTGGGCACCAGGAATTTCCTACTTGGGCTCCAGCTCCAACTCGAGAAATCCTCTAAACAGAAAGGGCATTTATTAAGATTTACTTGATTTGGAGAAATTCAATTCAAATACCTAACTTACTTTCTTTTTTTTTTGGTAAAAAATACTTAAATTTACTTTGATTTAGCATACCTAAATTTTCCTTGACTTGATAGAGACGGATTAAAACTTGGGTATACAAAAAAAGGCACATTGCGGTGATTTACTGACCTCAAAGCCCCTCACTCGTCAATAAGTTTTGAACTATAAAACCAATCTCAAAGCCTCTCATTCGTCAATAAGTTTTGTAAAATTAAATACCAAATTTCCATATTGCTTTCTGGTCCAGTTAGCTAGTGTTCTAAACTTGTAAACTTACTCGGATTTGGCCGGAACATGGACATTCAACTTGGCAAATGCATGATGCATGCCATGCTTGATTTCAGACAAGGCCCCTGCTATATATGCTACGACAGTTTTAGGAGTAGCAACTTTTGAATCATCATTCTTGCGTTATATATTAATCGTAAAACAATGCAATGCTGAACACAAATTATGTACACGACCATGTTTTGGCTTCAAACTTGGGACGCAAATTAGTAACTGGTGATTTATTTATGTGTGTCGACTGTCGACGACGTTTCAATTAGAGTGGAAGCTGGAGTAGAAAGTTAAGTTTCAAAATCACTCTGCAGAAATTGATATTTGGCTGAAGGAGTTGGGGTGTATTGGCAAGTGGGAGTGAAGAAACAGCAGTAACAGTGATATGCATAGTACCTTTGGGCTCTTTCAAAGAATTGCACGAAGGCCGAAAGCTCAATCGCCGCCTTCTTTTTCTCTTCTTTCTTTTGAGAAGAAACAATAGCGTCTAATAGCCTTCTTCTCGTGAAAAATCCTAAAGACAAAACCACGTGTCGTTCATCCTAGAAGATAATATGATAGAAAATTTGATATGAAATTTAATTAGTAATGTTGCATCCTAAATGTATTGAGAAGATTGATTTTTAAATATTTCTTAACGGTCGTTTGCTAACTGTTAACGCTCAAAATTAAAAAGGCTAACAAAGAGTGAATTGATCAAAGTGTTGGTCCTTAATGGACTTAGGTTTTGCAACTAAATAGAATGTAATGATGCACACAATGAAATATCCTGAAGGCAAACCAAATGTTGATCAATCATCTCTCATCATCTCATGTTACTTCAATTTTTTAAGACAGAAGATATCATGATATCAAATATGAAACTTAATCAGTAATGTTTCATCTTATATATAGCTTCATGCATGGATACATGCATTGTTTTGTTCTTACTCAGTAATTTTTCAATACTTTGATAACCCTTTTGTTTTTACTTATTTTTTCAAAAAAAAAAGTTATAAATGAAAAAAAAAAACAAAATAGTTATCGAACGATCCATAACTAAAAATTTCACATGGTGTATCTTATATATAGTTTCATGCATGGATATATGCACTGTTTTGTGCAAATGATCATTTATAAATTAAATAAATAATAAACAAAAATTTTCCATTTAATTTGTCGGTCTCGGGCACGACCATGTTCTCCGTTTCTCTGCTACATTGGTACCTGCACAATTAAACGCAGCAGTCAACATTGTACGTAGACCTTCTCTCTCATTAAGAAAAAAGATAGCACTGCTTGCTTTGCCAGTTAATTTCCATTAAACCTCTGTTACACCCTTGATAGGGACCCGGTCGGCCCATTTTGAGATCATTACATGATCATAACATATATATACATGTGTTGATCTTTAAAATTACTATAACATACATATACATGTGTTGATCTTAAAAATTACCAAGCTTATGTGGCACGCAAGTCCAACAATTAATAAGTTATTTACGTTATTCGGTGAATGCGGGCGTGTCGATCGCGACCAAGCTTGGCCAGCGAGTAAAATTGATGTAGTGGTACTGTTGAATGCGTTGCTGACTTCTATATCCGAGCGATCACGGTCGATGAAGTAACTCATCTCAGACTTGGGTTCTAGAGCCTGAAGACAAGACTGCTAATCACTGCGATGTTCATAATCTTTTGCACCAGGTTCGGCTGCCTCAACTATATTTGTGAAAATATAAGTGCGCCGAATCAATATCAAACTATAAGACACATACTGTAAATGTTGTTCGACCGTTAGAATGCCAAAATATGAAATGCACTTGGAAATATCTAATCATAGAAAGGTTCGGCTTTCAATGTGCCGAACACTAAGTAATCTGCTAACACCTTACTTTGCGGAGAAGTTAATGAGATGATCTCTTTCAGTAAGAAATCCAAAGGTTCCTTGTTGACAGAGACTTGGATAGGTAACCAACCGAATTTGAAGCAGTGTTATTACTCCAAACTGGAGGTCCTCCTCAGTCACCTGATTCTACGGCTCCTGTGTTGTTAATCTAAACTGAAGATTTCGCCGGTTAACACAGTGTTTTTAATCTAAACTGAAGATATGTTGACGAAGTTAGGAGATTTAGTGATTTCTTAGAGTATGACAGGCTCGCGTAGAGCGAGAGTTTGCGTATGGCGTTTATTGTTGAGTTTTAGGTCCTTTGAATGTCGCAGAACCGCTTATATTTATAAGGTGAATTCCATGCATATCATTCTCTCGAAGCAAAGTCCTACCTGGATTGTAACTCCTCGGGCTCACCTGATCCAATCTCTTATCAGATATACCTAATCCACGTTCAGCCTTCGGCCACTTATATTAGAACTAGGTCCCTGAACCCAGTCTTCTTTTAGCATTTGATTCATTCTTAATCTGATCAACCATGAGCCTTGATTCTTAGAATATTTTGAATTTTATCAAAACTTATCTTGATCCTTAACAATTTTAATTTCACTAGGACTCGGCCAAATCTGTCTTGGTCAAGGTATTTGAATGCCACTTGGCCTGAAGGTATGCCACTGGGCTGAGACTTAAGCCTTATTAATTGTAAATTATCCACCTTCGGCCCAACCCAATATTTCAGGTCCAAACAACCTGCATTACAAAAAAATCCCATGCAACACAAACAAGCTAGTAAAGGAAATTATATGAATGACGCACTTTAATTTCCTAGTTGGATGTTGGATTAGTGCCAATGATAATCATGTTAATCGTCTATGTATTAGGTTTTATATTCGTGCAGAATTCAAATCGTGTTAACTTTGTCGGGTTAGGTTATGTATAATTTGTTTTTTAAAAACGTAAATTAAACAAATATTTTTACTAATAATTAAACAAATATCTTTACTAAAGACAAAGCAGCTGCAGTTGTACTATTCATGATTTAATAACAAGTTAATTCTTTTGTCAAGATGTCGATAAAAATAATTTGAACTAATTGGCTGGAGTGAACCATTTCACCAAACTTTTTTGTACCATCTTCACCCTCCACCTCGTAATTAAATAAGGAATGGATTAAAATTGGAGGGAAGTGTTACATGTCACAATTCATGTGACCAGTGACCACAAAAAAGTTACATAGAAAGTTATTTCTGTTGATTTTCCATTTATACTTAGGTTAATGAATATTAACAACAATAATAAAAAGGGTATTATTTTCTATAACGGCGCTTCACATGTATATTATTCGGGCTTTGAATAGTCTTTAGTCACCTTGATCCCAATGTACATCCGCCACTGCATATACATGTTTATGATCATTTGAAAAATCCTATGAAGCACAAACAAAGCTAGTAAAATAAATTATATGAATGATACACTTTAATTTCATACTTGGATGTTGGATTAGTGCCAATGATAATAATATATATTGATTGTGTATGCGTTAGGATGTATATTCGTGAAGAATTCAAACCGTGTTAACTTTGTAGCGTTACGTTTATGTATAATTTGTATCTTAAAACATTAATTAAATAAACATCTTTGCTAAAGGTAGAGTAGCAGTAGTTGTAGTTGTAGTACTATTGATGATTAAATAATAAGTTAATTCTTTTGTCAAGATGTCAAAAATAATTTGAACTAATGGACCAGAGTCAACCATTTTACTAAACTTTTTTCTACCATCGTGACCCTCCACCTCGTAACTAAATAAAGACTGGATTAAAATTGGAGGGAAGTGTTACATGTCACAATTCATGTGACCACAAAGTAGTTACACATAAAACTCAGGCAATATTAATTCATTTGTTCATATATGTCCAATTGATATGATATTAAACGAAGCACAGCAGCATGCATACACAATCAATATATATAAACGTAATGTGTATAAATAGGATTCAATCCAATGGTCAAGAAGATATTATCTGTCAAGAGATTAGCTGATATGGTTGTTAGTTTGTTAAAGGATTAGTTACTTACTGTACAAGGAATGTAATGTGTATAAATATGAGCCATTGTATTCATTCAGATCATGAAGAAATAACAACATTGCAATTCTCTCTCATTCTCTTCGATCTCTCTCTCTCTCTCTCTCTCTCTCTCTTCCATTCTGTGTTTATAGTTTCTCTCTCTAAAACACCATTGATGATCTTCAAGCTCAAGGCTGTTACTTCAACAGAAGTTATAATAACACTTAACAAAACCTTATTAAAAGCGATATTGTTTGAAGCAGTAGATCGAATAAACAAAATTCGGATCGCCTAAGGAATTGAGTTCCGGCTAGGGTTTCCAATAATTTATTTATTCAGACCAAAAAAGAATTATTTTCTTTTTTGTCCGAATATGCCGGCTGACTTGGCTTTGGGCATGGGATTACCAAGGCTAATCTTATTGACTTTATATGACAATTTATAACGGTAACTTAACCCTCACGTTTATAAGGTTAGTCTACATTACCTTTAAAGAAAAAAGGCTATCATTATATCTATATCCTTTAATTTCAAGATGATTTTATAGTGTAATTATGTTTACGGGGTACCCTATGTTTACGCATAACAATTTATTTTGACAATGT
Source organism: Heteromeles arbutifolia (assembly GCA_024362995.1). Taxonomy (NCBI): domain Eukaryota; kingdom Viridiplantae; phylum Streptophyta; class Magnoliopsida; order Rosales; family Rosaceae; genus Heteromeles; species Heteromeles arbutifolia. The sequence goes on along the minus strand of JANCRC010000002.1, from coordinate 7,455,992 downwards.
AATAGGACGTGACAATATAAAAACGGACGAACCTTGTTGCAGGGTTAGTTTTGGACAATAAAAAATTAAAGTTGGGTGTCCAGAGAATTTACATAATCACTCTTTGCAATATTATCTTCCATTTTAGTCAGATCTGATATGTTAATTAGCCACTAGCCCACTACAGTATTTAGAAATTACACTAAGTTTTTCTGAGAAGATGACTAGCATCATACAATTAAAAGTCGTAGGTCCAATAGTTAGAAGTGATGAGGCCAACTAGCTTAGTTTTATGTTTTGACTAGTTATTTTCGGTTTAAGTTGAGCTAGTCTTGCATGTATGTCTCTTGGATACAACTAGGTTTTTCCTCAGTCTGTATATTCTCGCACGTATCTTCATATACGTAATGTTATTTTACCCATCTACCTACCTACGTGTGCAGTTTACTCAAGTGTTTAGACACTTTTTAAAATGAAAAAGGCTATAAAAAAGAATAAAAACGATATTTTTACATTAAACTATAAAAGAACTAAAATACACTTGAAAGGAAGTATGAGGTTTGAATTTGGGATGTAGTGAAATGAAAGAAAGACCCTATATACTAGGGCAATCCACCAATTGGGAAGGGATTAAAATTGTATATGGTATTGAAATATTCATTTTCATAGTTCCTTACAGACAAGTACAAAATGTCCTTCACACCAAACATTATGCACATATTGAATATGGAAGTGAAAAAATAGCCTAAATTTGTGTCCTCTATAGAATTGTGGCAACCATTTGTTGTTTGTGTACCAAACCCTTTATGACTAAACATAATTACAAAAACCATGTTGTAAGCATAGAACTTTGCAAACTAAAGTTCGAAACGAAATGACGACTGAAAATATTATATTAATTCAAAGGATCCTTCATTTTAACAACTTTTTTCATAAATTACAAGTTGTTCACAAACTGGACATTTTGAAAGTTAAATTTTGATTTCTTTATTAAACGAGCCCAGTAATTTACCTCCCAATTCGTCAACTTTGTCCATTGACTCGTTATCTTTTGATTACGAGATAATTTAATGCCATCCACATTATTAAATATCTTGTCGTTGAGAAAAATTTAAAAAGTTATTTTGAGAATTGGCAAGGAATAACGCGTAAGACTATATATGTAAACGGTGTGTGTTGAATTATAATCCTGGTTTGGCCAAGAAAAGTGGTCCAGCACAAAGCAAATGCATATTGAAAGTTGTAAAATTGTGTGAACATTAGGCAAAGCTTAAGTCAGTGTGCATTACGCATAAGACTATATATGTAAACGGTGTGTGTTGAATTATAATCCTGGTTTGGCCAAGAAAAGTGGTCCAGCACAAAGCAAATGCATATTGAAAGTTGTAAAATTGTGGGAACATTAGGCAAAGCCTAAGTCGGTACGCATTAGCTAGAAAGATCTAGCAATAAGGTAAGTCGGCAAACCTTGCCTATAAAGCAAAGAAGAGAAGTAAGAAGGGTAAGTAAGTAGAAGAAGCATCCATAGCTTCTAAGAGTGTAAGAAAAGTTTGTGAGTGTTATTCTGTTTGAAAGTAGTAAAAATTAAATATTCAGGAGCCAAACAACGAAGGGAATTTGGATAGCCAAGTGTGTCAGCATTGAGCCTTGCACCATCGCCCTGGATTTGGAGGGTAGTGATCATCTTTTGATTAAACTGAGTTTTTATCATAAACGATCATTTTACGTTAAAAAGTCTATTAATATGCTGATGTGTCATTCATACGGAAACAAAACCATTGTGTAATGCCGTGATGAGTATTAAATACACCAAAATTAAATTTTTAGGATAGTGTAAAAAATAAAAAAGGGGTGGAGGGGTTTGAGGTGGTGGCAGATCCCTCTTCTCTGAGAGCAACTCCACCCTTGGTGGTTGCTCGGGGGACAAGCGAAGGGAAAAGGCCCGAGGGCCAGTGGATAGGGCTCCAGCGTGGGCAGCCCGAGTGAAGGTAAGAGCCCGATGACCAGGCCCGTGGAGGATTGCCAGCCCTGCAGCCCGAGGTGGGTGTGACGTCAGGCCTGGCGTCAGTCCTTTTTTTATTTTTTTTTGTGTCAGGCGCGTGCCCCTCACTCGCGAGTGGGGGCGCGTTAGCCAACAGCTTTACAGGGCACGGGGCCCGCGCGCCAGTTTCAGCAGGTGACCTTTAGGAAGCCACGTGGCTTCCCGCGGTCCGTTCGATCTCAATGGCTCTTTAATACGAGTCGTCCGATTTACAACGGTAATAAAAAAGAAAGCTGATTTAATATCAACCGTTCGATCTGAGATCAACGGTTGATATTAATCTGCTTTATAAATTAAAAAAGAAAAAGAAAAAATAGTTTTAAAATTAAGAAAAGTTACCGTTGTGACTCGTGACACAATCTGGAGTGTTGGAATTCAAATTTTTTTAAATCCAACGGCAGAGATTAATTAGTTGAATAAATCTAACGACACGTGGCACGATGACATTGGATAAAAATCTTATCGAAATCCATCACAAAAATAATTGTTTTTTGGATAAAATGACACGTGGCGCAACAAGAACGATTTAAAAATTCTTATTTGAAATTACAAATAATTTTATTTTGTATTATTTAAATAAAAAAACTAATATTTTATTGCATATTGCCAGGGGAGGGTTCCAAGGGTAGAGATGTAAATGACAATTAATGTTCATTTAATGTGGTTACTGTTCACTAGGTGGATTGAATAGTGGATTGCCTAAGGGGAGGACTCTAAGGGTGGAGTTGCTCTGAGAAAGTTAGCGTCTTTCATTTGTGGTATTGGGTTAGATTGGTATTGTTGGTCGTGTGCTTAGAGTTGTTGGCTATAGGGTTTCTGCAAAATGGGAGAGAAAAACATTGATCAGTAATCCAGTGCTTGCTGTTCCGGTCTTGCATCTGTGGCATTATTTCCATACTTATACCATCTTCCCATTGGATGGCTATATGACTTTTGATAATTAAGTGATTAAAAACGAATTTAAAAAAAAATATAAATATATATATATATAAAAGCCTAAAACGAATCATGTGAAGACAGCCTTTTGTCCCTCTCTACTCAATTGTGAATAATTCGAAAATAATTTGAAACCGTAGAGAATCTCCAAAAGAGATGTTAAAATGTCTAAATCAACAATAACAATAACAAAAGTCAGCAGCAATGATTTTCAACCGAGAAACCAAATCTGATATGGCATGACTCTTGCTGCCAAATTTGACGGTAGAGTCAAATGCTTTTTAATTAATTAATAAATATTTTTTTATTGTTTTCTTCTTCAACTCCTTCTTCTCCGAGATCAACTCCTCCGGCGAGGTCTCCGACGCCAGGGTATCGTCCAACGCCTCCCCCTTCTTCTTCGCCTTATCCAAAACCTTCTGAACCGAAAAACCGCTGTAACTCTTCAAAATCCCATCCAATTCCTTCACCAATCCCACCTGCCCTTTTGACGCAATCGTCAATCCGTAGTTCAAAAAATTGTCCGGATCGTTCGTCTTCGCTTTCGGGTCCGATCCGGGCCTGGAGTCGGAATTCGACGGGGCGTAGAGAGAGAAGAAATAATGCGAGTGGTCGAGCTTGACTATGCCTTCGTCCTTAGCCAGAGGCCACTGGATCTCGTCGCCGACTCGGGTGGAGCCGATGCCTCAGGCGGAGTAGAGGGGTGGTATTGGTAGATAGGGTTAGGGTTTTCGGGGGAAGGGTAGAGATTTGGGGCTGAGGAGGTAGGGATTGAAGGTGTTTCTGGGTTCTATTATCAAATTATTTATATATGTAAATATATAAAATATATAATAACAATTATGAAAAGAAAATAATTTAATTTGATATATCGGCTGAAAACAAAACTTTAAAAAATGTCAAAATACCACATACACTGTAAAATTCAAATTTTATGTTTAAAATTTGACATCTCCTTTAAAGATGGTCTTAAGGGATATCATTTTGGAAAGCACAAGAAAAACTCATGGGTGTTATTCTAAGCCCCAGTTTGGGGTTGAGGTGATTTTAAAAAAAACTGTTATGAAAAAAAGCTGGGACAGTTTTTGGTGTTTAGTAAACATTCAGCTTCAGCTTTTTTTCACAGTTTTGGGTGAAAAAAATCCAAAAACAAGAAGCTGCAAAACCCAGCTTTGAAAAACCGGCTTTTTTTTCACATCTGTTTTACATAAAAGTTTACCAAACACTATAATACTGCTTTTTTTCTTTCAAAAGCACTTTTACAAAAAAGTTTACCAAACACTATAATACTGCTTTTTTTCTTTCAAAAGCACTTTTACAAAAAAGTTTACCAAACACTCTGCTGCTTTATTTCACAGCTGCTTATTCTCACAGCACAGCAGAAGCAGCTTTTTTTCAAAGCACAGCAATACCAAACCAGCCCTAAATAACTCCCACTTTTTATGACGTTTAATTGTCTTCCACTATTAACGTGGTCGCAGATCGGGTAACTCCTTTCACCCTATATATTGACACTCGCCATCATTAATGTAGACATACAGATATGATATGAAGCTGATTTCATGTGCCTGTACAACTTCAAATCGCACATCACATATCAAATCTACAGAAGGATAAAATAAAATTAAAAACCAACATGTTTAAATGAAATTAAGTTGGAACAAATTCATGTAATTAAAAGTGATTATTATATGGCAAATATAGCTCAAATCCTCAGATATACTCGCTCTTCATACTTGTTCCTCTGCAATTTGTGTTTTTTCCAGGATGACACTACGTTCGAGAAACAAGTCGCCCTATTTGCGCTGGCAGTTTCGGACATTTTGCTCATAAACATGTAAGCACATTAATTAGTTACCCCAGGAATTACTTGACTGATGGCCTATCTTAACCACATATACAAAGTCTTTTAGAGAGAGACTAGAAATTGATGACCGCGCATTGCTGCAGGATTAGAAATTGTATGGAAGATGGATAAGCTAATTCCGAATCATCAAATTTGCAGCTGCATTGCATGACAATCAATTGAAACCCTTTCGCTAAATTATTAAACAGCTTTTAGCATAAACTAACTTGCAGTTCAAATGCAAGAATGCAGAGGAAGAAAAATTGTCAAATTTCATACATGTCAAACTTCATTTAGGAAACTGAAAACCATAAAAAATAAATTGATAAACATACAAAGATAGTTTACAATCATAATTGTTGAATGCTGATAAAATATATAATACGATGATCTCTGTTTCTCTTATAATTATAGAATTTAAAGAACATACTAAATTACCAATCAAAATCACCACTCCTTGGCTAATTTCAAAGAATGCCTAATCCAAAATCCATGAACCCCACACTGTCAACTGATTCCTTACCAAAATTATAGCAAGTATTGTTATCTAATTCCAATAATGATGTTCTAGTACTCCTTGAAAATGCACCAGTTGATATCTCTCTCTCTCTCTCTCTCTCTCTCTCTCTCTCTCTCTCTCTCAGAATAATTGTTAACAATAATCATAATAACAGGTTAAAAGCCTCTCTCAGAATAATTGTTAACAATAATCATAATAACAGGTTAAAAGCCTTGTGAACTATGTTATCAAGGAAAAAAAATGTCAATGAGAAATGAAGATAGAAGACCTTTACTGGTGTACTCGAGGAATTGAGAATCATTAGCTGCAAATCACCTCTGATCGGATCACCTTCAAAATTATCAGGTGCTACAGCTACCCCGAGGATAGCTGTTCTGTCCAATACAACTCTGCAAGAATAGTCATACTTCAATTTTCAGTAGGATTGGAAACAAATAAAGCATTAAGATAAGGTTAGTTGGCCAAAAGTTTTTAGCTTCGTGTGTAATTAACCAGTCTGTCAATTACCTTAGAGTAAGCATAGGCCAGAAGTAAACATGTTTATTACCACCCCACAGCTACTTAAACATTTCTTCTCATTACACGTCCCAATATAGTTACACTCGCTACAACTTCCAGTTGAGGCCAAAACTCATGCCATTTACGCATATTTCAGCTTTGCCATGCTGATCGTATCTAGAGTTGATGGTGAACCTTACTGCATAAACAGCACAGTAGCTCCCGTTTACCTACAACAGATGAAAAACCCATTTGGAAAAAATAAATAAGCCTTTGGTTATAGCTTGCACTTGCTTACCGTTTCTGATGAGCTACAAAACACAGCCAACAAAAGAAAATCAAACAAATACCAAAAGAAGATTAAGCGTAATATTCCAATTATAACCATTTTTTATTTATGTATAAACACAAATAGATTAAGCTCTCAATCAAGTATTTAAAATGGAAGAGATATGTGAAGGCAGTCAAATAACCGAAAAATATCAATGTTTCAAACTAATATTTGTCACAAAATTGTTGCACTTGAACTACCCTAATAACACATCATTGACATCCTCCCTTGATTATCTTAAAAGATATGGTACCGTTGAAAATATATTGCATCCTCTTAAATTGAAAGTGCAAACTATCTATTGATAGAAGTATATATTCCACAATCTATTACATTAAGATAAGGGGTAATTTGAGAATGATTAGATTGATTCCAATTTTTATGATCATGGCTTACAGCATTGTGAGATTAGATTGATTCCAATTTTTATGATCATGGCTTACAGCATTGTGAGTAGACATTAGAGACCATGTGTGAAAATTATAAACCGGATTCTCCATTAACATAATCTTCCATGAAAATACTAACAATTTTAAACAATATGCTCATATAAAATTGCAAATTTAAACTGAACTCATTATTAGCAGCTAACAAAAATCATAAATAACATTAAACCCCACTAATAGTTCAAAGGAAAAAAAATAAAAAACTGATAGTATTGGATCAGACCTAAATCTTGAAATACAGAGGAAAGTATTGATGGAAACATAATTTGTATACAAAGTAGGATTGTGAGAGCAGAATCCCAAACTGTATGTAAAAGTACCTTGCCAAATTAAGCTGCTCCAGTTAGTGGGAATAACATATTAAGCACACAATTCCAACTATTACCAAGAGTAAGCAACTCTGGTAAAATTGAGAAAGAAAAAAACACCCAAATTCTAGAAACCAAGAAGAATGCAAACCTTATATGGAAATTGAAGGTTTACCTGCAGATAGGCAGCAGCAAAAACAAACGGAATATGGAGAGGCGAGTTGAAGAGGCAAGGCGTCTGGTCCCCCATTTCCTAGTGCTGCACCTTTTTTCTACAAAGATTCATTTATACCTGTCATCCATCAACAAATTGCACGTCGAATTCGTATAACGAAAACCAATTAAGAATCCATTTCAAATGATTAACAACCTCCTGAGGTAACAATTACAATTCATTTCAACAACACAAAAAGTACAAACACAAATTCTAATTATGTGAAAGAACAAAAACTTAATCTTTACAATAATAATTGAACAGAAATCATCTCCTTCAAAGATTACTTGCTCTGTTACTTACTCCAGCTGATGTCCCAGATTTAATAGAAGAATTCTGCAAAACCTCAAAAATTACTAAATTTCCCATAAAATCACTTTTAAAAAAAAAAACCCCCAAAAAATTAATGAAGAATTCTCCAAAACCCACAAATTCAAATGAATTTTTTTATAAAATCATGAAAAATTTAGTTTCTTTTGCAGTTGATTCTAACCCCGATTTTGATCCGGGGCCGGGAATCGACCTATTAAATAAAAATAAGGACCGATGAGCCACCACCCGAGAAGCAAAAGATTCGAGAGTCCAGGCTGAAAATAAGCCCAAAGTTCTAGGAATTGTTAATCCACAACAGAATCAACATGGGAAACATTGAAGATTAGCAAACCTCTGGAGGATCAAATTTGGCTCCCAGGTTGCTGACCTTAGCATGGGCTTCACCATAATCCTTGAAGAATGCTTCTTGGTCTTAGGTATATTTCTCAGCATATACCTACAGAATCATGAAAATTTTGATGTAACAAAGGATACACATCGAACAGCATCACTCTCAATTTTGTTTTGTTTTACCAACACCAGTAGATCTTCATCCCTCTTGTGCTCGATATATGTGCCAGAGTAGTGTGTATATACGTATATTACATCCTCAAATAATGACCTGAAAAATGCTCTTTCTAGACGGCCTCCAAGATCGTCTTCACATAAATATTCTCTCCCATGTGCCAATTTGCTGAGCTCATCAAAACGCAAAAATTTATGTTAATCACAAAATTAAGGTGCTTTCAAAGACAAACTTGAGAACACAAAAAACTGAAACCTATCGAAAGCACATATACGCATAGAAATAAGTATATAGAATTTTCAAATGCTCTTACCTGCAAGGCTTGGAGCTGAATATAACTGGCAAGCCCATTTCATTGGGGAAAGTTACGACCGATCCTGATGGACCCATCACCCATCAGACAGAATCTGGCAGAAGTATAGAAGCATTTGCTGCCCCCTACTGCAAAAGAAATGAATTTACCATAAATGAAGAATCTATACTGTGATACACAAACAGAGGAATCATAGCACCCAACCATTTGAATAAACAATATAAATAGATAAAGAGATGAGAGATTGCAATACCTTCTCTGTGCGTATTACAAATGAAGGAAGGAGGATGGAGCTTCGATCTGAGACTGCGATAACACACAGGAGGGAGGGTTAGGAGCGAATGGCTAATTACCGCCTAATTTGACAGAATTTGGCTCGAATTGAGCTTGCCTATTGTCTGTAAATTCACCAGAAAGCGCAGCAGCTAGGGTTTAAACTGAAATCACAAATTTAAAGCAGAAAGAATGTACCTGAGGTTATGAGGAGCACCTTGCTAATGTTGGATAAGGCATCGGCCCAAGTCCTCTTCCATATGGGGATTCATGAACCGGAAGGGGCAATCCAGCTGGGTTCTGATACTTTGATCATTATATGCTAACCGGGCAAGAATGGTTTTCCCCATTCGCCCCACCCCAACAATTGAGATTACACCATTCCCCCAACACTCTTCACTCCTCTCATGTACCAATTTGCTTATCAAAAATTTTGTATCTTCGTCTCGGCCATAGATTGTGAGCTATACTTCTTCAATTAACTTATAAGTGGTAGTTACAATTCCTAGTCTCCCAGACTGTTCAATCTCTCTATTTTTTACACAACTAAACATTAACCTATGTCTCTCAGTTGCAATCTCACCCAGTCTTTCCCTCAAACACTTTATCCTCTTCGCAATTCGAACCCAATCGACCAATTTAGTGCAACAAATTTTGTGGAATTTAAAAGCTCGGTCCAACTTTGTAAATCTGCAATGGAAAAAAATATAAACCCAAATTACAGCTTCTTCTCTCACTCAAAAGAAAATCGAAAACCTTATATGAAATTGAAGCTTTACCTGCAGAACACAGATTCCAAACCTTCTTGTTCAACTGAAAAGGTTTCAAAATGTGGATTGGAGGTATGCTCATTTTGCTATAAATGTGAAAGTAAAATATACATTTGGTTAGTTAAAAATGAGTGCATGTATATACCAAAATTAAAGTAAAGAATATAAAAAATGTTTAGGCATTCATGAATAAAGATTGAGACCTGTTTTTAAATTTTCAAGAAGATCTTCTACACACTATGTTTTTAGTGTATTTATTCGGCACCTAACAAACACTGCAAAACATCATGTTTGAGAAAATGAAAAAAATCGCAGTAAAAATTCATACTTTCTATATGGGTTCCCTTCAATTTAAATAAAAGTTAGAACTTTTAATCTGCGTAACTTCCGATTTATTTCCCGATTTACGAAATTCATGAACTTTTTCAATTTTTCATCTGGGTAACATGCAATTCAAATAAAAATTAAAACTCTCCATCTGGGTTCCTTTCAATTATACCCAAAAATACTGAAATGCGAAATTAGAAGTAGCTGTTGAACCGCTTAGATTATGGCAGCCGACGTCGTCGGAAGGCTAAAGCTTTTCTGGGTTCAGAGGAGAGGAGACCTTTGAGACCAAGGAGATTCATATGAGATTTAAGTGTAAACCGAAAATAAGTTGGGAGATTTGGGAGATGAGGCGAGGAGGGAGACGGGGAGAGCAGGAGCAGGCATAGAAAAGGTGGGTCGAGAGTCTGAAACGGTGGGGAAACATCCAGAGAAGTGTGGAAAGGAAGAATCCAGAAATGAAATAAAATACCAAAGACTTTAGACGGAATCACACTGTAGAATAAACAGTGTCCACAGAAACAAAGAAGGGGCAAAAACGGAAACAGTGTTACAAGCGTTTCTCTTCTAGTATATATATAAGGTTAAATTAGATTAATGGTCCCGGTGGTGATAGGTTAATAGGAAGATAACCCGTGATGAAAAAATTCGAATTTAAACCCTCGTGGTGAAGTTCAGTTAGGATTTAAATCCAAAATTAACATTTCCATTAACCCACTCCGTCAGCTATGACCATGTGGGTATGTCGGCATACAAAAACAAGCCTAGCGCGTGTAGCGCGTAGGTGAGTACACCCCAGGACGTGGGCTTCACAGCCCCGTTTCAGTTTTAATTGGTGGGACCCATTTTGTTTTGTGGCCTAAAATTGGGTTGGTATTTGGCCTCCATTTGGGTTTTAGGTTATGGGTTGGAGTGAATTTTGGGGGGGGGGGGAAAAAGGTAAATTTTAGGTTATAAGTCACCATTGGAATAGTCTAAGTGAGTGGATGTTTGTACCTATTTGTGTTTGTGATTTTCTTTTAAAAAAAGTGGGCTTTTTTATTTTGTTGGTATACCATTGTACGGGTCGCCAAGTTATGCAGTTCTGAATTTATTTGTATGCCTTGACCGATCTTGCTTATGTATATGACAAGGAGGTCACGGACTTTGATGAAGGTGTAAGGAACTCGCAACGGCAACTGTTGAAATCGAAGGCACTGGATGTAAGCCTCTCTGCCTTGAAAAAAAATTGGCTTGGTTTTCAGTCTCCTAGAATGAGTTTTGGATAATAGGGTTTTTCAGTATGTGAGACACGAGTTCTTGGAAAATAGGGTTTTGAGTTTCTCAGACAGTCTTATGTCTCATGTACTTGCATTAGAGACAAGGCATATAATTAAGATATATGTTGTTAGACTGTCCATATACATACATAACCATTCAGCTCTCAACTTATATCCTTATACATGTTGAGAGTTATCACACATCCAAAGAATAAAGCTTTACCTTTATTAGATTAAATTACTTTTAGCTTCTTTCTTATATTGTCAATTAGTTTTAGGTTTCACATTTTGCATGTTACTGTTCTTTATATAAATCTTGTTTTCCTCTAACAGTATGCCCAAGTTGTGTCCACAACCACGCTACCGCACCTATGTTCGAAAGCACTTGGTAGCTTTAAATTGGGACTGGAGCAGTCGCTAGAGAAAGGAGGTCAATTATTTGATTCATCTATTCGAACGGGTACTTAGTTTTCCATGAATGAGTTTGACCAAGGATGTGCAAGTAATGTTGTTTTTAACCTACTTATAGCGACATACATCGATCGTTCTTAAAATATTAACAATTCGCCTTGGAATTGTGACCTTACTTTAAAATAATAATAATAATAAAAAGACTAAATTTGAAAATTAAAATTACAAATTAAATAATGTGTCATCAATATAAATGAGCATATTTATCAACGTTTAAGTAATAAATCAATCATCAACTTTTATATTATTTAGTTTTTAAAATTTAGTCTTCAAATTGAATTTTCCTAGCATTCCTCTTAAAAAAATCAAAGCACGAAAAGAAGAAGAAACTGAATACAAATATTGGATTTTTATTCGATTGACAAAAATAAAGAACAACAGAAAATTGCCAAGCGGTTATATAACCTGAATATTTTGTCAGACTTAATTTTATTGTAGTGGTATTCTGATCTAGTATAAAAAATTTGAGTTGTTTGATAAATATTATTTAATCTGTTCAATGGTAAAATAATGTTGTATTAGATACATATATTCACATGATATATTCGAATGTCAAATGATGATTATATGATTATATTATATACATTAAGTATTGTAAAACAATCCCGTAAGTTTAATCTACATACCATCCATGAAATAGTTATAGAAATTTCATTTTCATACGTTTATACAATCAAAGGACTTCCGTAGAGTTTCATTCTGAGCGTGGCCTCTAATCATTTGGCTCCACACAGTAGTAATTGTGTTGTCAACATTTTTGAAAATTTTAGGGCGTGATCGAGACACTCAAAAGCAACGTAGAATGTTAAAATTCTAACAAGACGGTAGTTTTTTGTGTGAGTCCATGAATTATTATTTTGGGTGTGAATTTGGGGTGTACTTGCATATCAATGGAAGCAAGTAATTTTTTATTATGATCCTTATATGTCATTTTACAAAAGGGTAAAACTGACACTAAAAAATATTAAAATGGCGGGTGGGAAGATAGGACGGTGGAGTAGATTTATTAGCACTCATTTTTTTATAAAGTCGCATTCTAGGAAAGTAGGAATGGAACTTCCATTCCTATTGTATATACAAAGTACGCATTCTTTTAACAAATCATCAACTTGAATCCAATTAGTTATACCCATGTGTCCATGCAGATGCTCCCTTGCAACTGGCCAATGGTGATATTTATGTATTAAGTTTTTTATTATCATATGGCTGAGGACACTTGTTAAGTTAATTAAGCTCAGATGATAAACTGCCATTCAAGTTGCTTATTAGGTCAAGATACCCATTGTTTTTTCATGTGCAGGATCAAGTTTATGCATCTTTAACTAAGGAAATAGGACTTTGTGTTACAAATGGTGGCAAAGACGTCTGGGCTTCAATAAGAAATCTTGCTATTCGTAGCAGTGAAGATGGGATTTCAAAGTTATCAACTGCAATGGTTGATTTTGGTTTTGCATTGGACACATACAAAATTTCCGAAATACAGATTGATATGCGGGACTGGACAAGATATTCAGTGGTGAAAGCAGTGAGAGATGAGGCTGCTAAAGTTTCGATCCAAATGAAAGAGCGGTAGAAAAATTTTGCCAATAATTTCTCTCTTTTTCCTCGACATTTTTGTTGCTAGCTTATCATTAAATTTGTTAACATTTTGCAGGTTTTCAAGTGACTTTAAATATGATAGCAATAAGAACACTAGACGCTGGACTAGGAAAAAACAGCTCAGATCTGTTACCAAGGATGCCCGCTCCGCTGTAATACTAGGAACATTTAAGCAAAGTATAAACATCTCCTGTTTTCTTGTGATATTTTAGTGACTTTTGTTATCTCTTCGTTGCAGGCTCTTATGCTTTTGTCAGATATGGCTGTCATTCGCTTGGATAATAAGCCAAACAATGTTGAACAAGTTCTCTTTTCTTGTCTACTGGATGGAGTTGGAGATTCTACAAATGCTCTTCACCAAGCACTTGGGGAGGGGTACTTTATACACTACTATCGATCGAGTTTTGCTTTCTCAGTTTAATTTCTCTGTACAGTTCCCTATTTATCAAATTGGGTTTTTATTTTATTTATTTATTTATTTTACTAAGACATTTATTAACTCTGAACTATAGGTTTCTTCAGAGGATACCATACTTACACCAGCAAAGTGCAAGGCGTTGTGGGAAAAGTTCTTGCAAGACACCGAGTCTCTTGTCAGTAGTGCTACTTCACATGTGGTATGTTTTATAATGTCTCTTAGCTTACACTTAACTTCTGTAACTGAATGGTCTGATCACCTTTTTCGGGGGTATGGGGGGCTTATTTGAAGTATGGTTTCAGTTTTGGTTTAGGTATTGTTTTGTTATTTGTTTTTAATTTCAAGAATTTAAAAAGAAGATCAATCATTAATAACTACGTTATGTGGTTTACAAAATTTGGTTTAAGGAGGGATGCATTCTTGTTCACCATCCTCAAGCGATGGTAATACTCACCACCCTACTTATTACCATTTGATGATTTTAAATTTTGAGATTTGTGTCTATCTACTACACATATTTTAAAATTTAAATTCATTCAATGATAATAAATATGATGGTGATGAGCATCATCATCACTTAAAGGTGGTAAACAAAAATATTCTCCTTAAACAAATAGCTCTCTAGCATTACTTTTTTTTTTTTTTTAATTTCAATCACATTGAATTTATACACCTTATCATCATATAAGATTTTCAATACATAAGTATAATTATTACGCCTTACTCTGATGCAATATAAGTATTTTAGGGACAATGCTACTAAGCCTTCGAGTCTGTCATATTTTCTCGTCTACTTGTAGTCAAAATATTTTTGTAAAATGCATGTAAGGTAGGTAGAACAATACTCTACGAATTATGGTGGCCAGACACTTATTGGGGAACATGTTATTATAAAATGCATATAATGTGTGAGTGACCTAGCAACATTCTCTAGGAAATAGCGGTAAATTAGAGGAGAATATTGTTAAATATCAAATTGTCATTGAAGGGAGGGTTGGTGACCGAGAACAGAGGTTATCGCGGATGCGGTAAAGTTAAAAAAAAAAATGAAGCAGCGTTTAATCAACAAAATTGAAGAACTGGTTATTCACAAGTTAAAAAAAAAAAAGGATTATTAACTTCCGGTAGAGTGCCAACAATTGTGGAACATGTTCAAAGAAATGACTCATAAACATATCGTAAAAGCTACTTCAGTCGTGATATATTTTATAGCGGATCAGCTTTTATCTTACATTTAAGTTGAAAATATTGTGAAGCTTTTATAGAGAGAATGGGGAATTAACTCAAGCTAATATAATACTGAATTTGCTACTTTGTATTTTCAGGTAGCTCACAAGCGCCATAAAAGGGCAATGGTGGTGGCTGTGGCTGGTTTGGTTATCGGACTCGCGGGGAATTAACTCAAGCTAATATAATACTGAATTTGCTACTTTGTATTTTCTGGTAGCTCACAAGCGCCATAAAAGGGCAATGGCGGTGGCTGTGGCTAGTTTGGGTGTCGCCATCCGTTTAATGTCCGATTTTATTTTTCGTTCATCTTTAAATTTGTCTAGCTTGTAGCTAAATTGGTTAAAAGTATTTTCCATTTCACTTAGAGTTCGAATCTATCTTCCCCAGTATCACTTGTGTATAAATAAAAAAGTTTGCTTCTAGTTGAAGGTACACATTAGTTTATGTTGTTTCTAGTTATGAAATGAGTTTTTATCACAAATGATCCTTGAAATTGACCCACCCCATCAAAATGGTCTCTGAAATTAAAAATCAATCAATGTAGTCCCTGAAATTGGGTGTCGCAAATCAATGTAGTCCTTCCGTCATAACTCTGTTAAAAATTCTGTTATGTGCTGATGTGGCAAGTGACGTGGCATACTTTATATTAAAAAACTAAAAAAAATCATTTAATATATATATATATATTTTAATAATTAATTATTACTTTAACATTTTAAAATATATTAAATGATTTTTTTTTAGTTTTTAATAATATTTTATTAATTTTTTTAATATAAAGTGTGACACGTCACTTGCCACATCAGCACATAACAGAAATTTTAACAGAGTTATGATGGAAGAACTACATTGATTTGCGACACCCAATTTCAGGGACTACATTAATTGATTTTCAATTTCAGGGACCATCTTGACGGGGTGGGTCAATTTCAAGAACCATTTGTGATAAAAACCCTTATGAAATTAATGTCAATTTACCCTGTTCAACAATGGAAAGAAAAAAAAAAGATTTACAGCTCCGTTAGTAGTCTCGCAAAAAGAGGAACATGATTCGAATTTCATGACCGTCTCTTGTTGCGCAGTTTATTGATCGGTCGGTTCTGCTCCTCCAAACCCACCCATCATTGCATTTGCCGAAGGGAACTCAGCTCTAGTCGTCAAACTACATGAACATAGGAAATAACAATGATAAGGATTTAAAGAAATTGGAAACTGGCAGAGATTTGTTCTGAGCAATTAAAAAATAAAGCTCGTAGATGTATGTGAGAATCTGCAACGGGAAAATACTGAAGCAAAAAATGCCTCCACCAGCTTCTTAAAACAGACTAGCTTCAGCTCCACTTGCTCAGCTCCAGCTACACCAGACTAGCTTCCTGAAATAAGAACACAATCGCGTACAGGTAGTCCAGCAACTTCTGCCCCAGCTTGCCATGCGGCAATGGTCTTCTCTAAGCTGGCAGAAAACAATTAACACGCCAAAGCGAACAAGAAATTCAGTTAGACAATATATTACTCTACTCGGTCGTAAACACAACTAATATGAGTAAGAAGGGGCTATACGACGCTGAGATACTAAAATTGAGATCAAGAAAAGTCAATACGACAGCAAAGAAAAGGGGAGGAACTTGCACAGCATTTGCAGACCATAACAGCAAAGGATTAAATACAACATATATGAAATCACTCTTCAAGTTGAGTGCTGAATCATACATAACCCCACAAACAGTACAAATTGGTATATAATCTCTTCCTAGTCTAATGTGAGTAGAATCATACATAAATGTGACACAACCACAAACATATACATGACAATCAACGGAAGATGAAGAGTCTTCCTTCTTTTATTGCCTCCTTAGCTAGTTGCTCAGCCACTCTAGGAGATAATCTTGTATCATTTACCAGTTGACTATGCAAACTCTGTTCTACCTCCTTAGGGTTTGGATTGGGAACGAAGACATTACTTCAGTCTAAAGAAGGCTTTTCAATTGCATTGTACAAAAGAATGGTCTTTGGAGCCGAATTTCACTTTATTTACGAGACTGCCACTGACTCTCTCTGCCGCTGATCTTCATGCCGCGTGTTGATGATCGTGGAAAGGTAGGGGTGCGATGGTCATTTTAGTCTGTAGGGTTTCGAACGGGTTGGGTGGGTTAGAGACTTTCTGAGATCTGCAGTGGGACTCAGTGAGAGCATGCCGTCGGGAGAGAGAGAGAGAGCGAGTGAGCAGAGAGAGAAGAGAGACAGGTAGGGAGAGAAATAGGGATTTGGTGAGAAGAAGGCATGCGGCTTGCAGGCAGACAGAGTCACAGGGGGTGTACGATTCGAGGGAGAGGGAGAGGGAGACAGCGCGAAAGAGAGTGGGAGAGGGAGGAGTAAGGATCACTCGCTGAGGGTTTCGCAGTTGGGAGGCCATGCTGATGGAGATGGAGATGGAGATGGAGATGGAGATAGAGATAGAGACAGGAGAGGGAGAGGGAGAGAGGGAGAGGGAGAGAGGGAGACGGAGACAGAGCGACAGAGAGAGAAGGAAAGGGATGAGTGGGGATCTCAGCGCCATTGCTGCAGATCCTTGATCTTCTTCGATCCCATCTTCGTGTTCTTCTCAGCCTCTCACAGTCGCAGCATCACTCGCCCACTCACTCACTCACTCACTACAGGTACGCCTCTTAAACTCTCGCTCACTCTCTCTCCACTGAAATTTGAAGGTGATTTTCCAACCCTAAATTGTTATATTTCATACCTTGATTTTATCTTAATGTTGTAGAATCCATGTCCTATTCAGAAATTCTGAGATGGTTAAGGTTACGGAAAAATTGGAAGGTATATAGAAATTCCAATATGAGTTCAAATATCGTCCTCTATGCAATTACTTAATGCGTGGCTCTGGGGGTTCTTGTGTTGTTGCGAATATTATGCTCTTTATTCTCAAACGAATTTATGCTCTTTTTTCTCAAACGAATTTATGCTCCTTTTAAGTTGTAATTATATTTCAGCTTACTATATATGTTTGAACCTTTGATGATTTGATTGTAATAAAATCACGTATACGGATGTTGTCCCTTATGTTCATTTGTTAAGAGGCAAGTCATTTTGGCTTGGTAAAGGCCATGCAGTCTGGTCAAATGGTGGCATCAACTCCCTTCTCACACCCTCACTACTCACAACCCTTTGGGTATTATCTACTTTTGAGAAAAGTCAAGCAACAATGAATAATTGAGAAAGATGAAGAACTAGAGAGAAATTTTAAAGAGAAACAAGGCTTCTGTATTTCTAAGAAAATGACTAACTAATTACATTTGTGAGTTGCAGTTTTTTATATACTGAAACAGCCTAACAAATATTCTAACAACTTAGGTTGACATGACAATGATTATATAGCAACCTGTAATCAAAATAAACACACGTTTTTTTAGTCTCTCACACACTCCCATTTAGTTTTCTCAACTGTTTTTTTTAGGATGATTCTGTGTCTATAGTTTTGGGTAGATTGTTTAACAAAAAGTCATTGTACTATCTATAATTTGGTGGAAATGTTGAATTATTGCATTTTCAGTCTCTTCAAATAAAAATGCTACATTTACCACATATTTGTACTATCTTATAGAGATAGGGTCCGCCAACACATGTAACTCTAAGATCTATTAGAAAGATGGTACAAATATGTAGTAAAAGTAATATTTTTGCTAAATTAAACTAGAAAGTACAGCGTCTCAATGTTGAGGGATTCTTAAACATATAGAATGTTGGGAAATGATTTCCACAAAATCTTTTTTTTTTTTTTTTTGTAAACTCTTATTATTTTTTTGTCTTGATTCTCCTCTAATTTATTCATCTAAAAGTTAGCTTTAGAGGGTGTGTCGATATTATAAACGGGTGTGTGTAAAAATTATTTCCAAGTATATGTAGGCTTATTTGTGTGTGAGGTGAATTTTAGTGTTGTTCTAATAGGCTTGTAACTGTTTTGTCGTTCTGTATTTATTTGCATGTCTTAATCTTGCTTATGCATCATACCAACCACCTTGACGAAGGTGTAACTCAAAACAGCAACTGTTGGAGTCAGAAGCATTGGAGGTATATATGGTTACTCTATGTCTCTCTAATTTAACAGAGGCTTTAGTTATGGTTTCAGTTTCTTAGAAAATTTCTGGAATATGAGAATTCTCGTGAGTACGTTACAATAGTTAGGGCAACATGGCAGATGGTTCTACACTGCAAAAGCAAAGGAACAAGAAGAGAATAAAGGATTAGTGGATTCAATATCAGCCTGACAAAAGGTGCAGAGTACGTGGATTAAAATTATTATTACGATTCCAAAGACAATCTTTAGTTTAAAGACGACCCCTTAAATCATCTATAACCGTTGGGCTAAAATTTAAAATTTTTAGCCTAGAAAATTTAGGATTTATCCCAGAAACAGGTTTTCTGCTCCAACTATTCTTACTCATATTTTTTAGCCTGAGATTATTAAAGAATAAATTTAGACTAATTTTTTCTTTTAAAGTAATTTTTTCATAAAAAAATTATGTACACTATCGTAACTTAATTTTACGAACATTTTAACCTAAAAATATTTAAATTCCGATAATATTAAAAAAATCACTAAATTTGGGTGAATTTTGAGTTAAATAATTTTTTAAATTATTTTAGCCGTTAGATCTTTTTTTTTTTTACCGTTAGATTTTATTATATTCGATTTTAGCAATTGGATTCAATAAATTCTGGAAGACATGCCTATGTGGGTGGGGTCCTGCTGGTGGTGCCTCTCACATCCCGGCCCGGGGTGGATCACTTCCTGGGTCCGCTCCACCACAGTAGCACGATATTCTCCGCATTGGGCCCCGACCACGCCCTCACGGTTTTGTTTCTGGGAACTCACGAGCAACTTCTCAATGGGTCACCCATCATGGGAGTGCTCTGGCCCCCTTCTCGCTTAACTTTGGAGTTCCTACAGAACCCGAAGCTAGTGAGCTCCCAAAAGGCCTTGTGCTAAGTAGGGATGGGAATATACATTTAAGGATTACTCCCCTGGACGATGTGGGATGTTACAGTGCCCACACCATTTTCTGGGCTAAATCTTGAGGGGAATTTGGCTTTTGTTTGGCTTTTAGCTTTTAGCCCACACATTTAGCATGGGTTGGGTTGAGTTTGGAGGGGGGGGTGGGGAAATAAAATCTAAAAAATAGCATTTAGCCTAGGATTGGGTTTGATCTTATCAAAAACCAAGCAAACACTTTCTAACTTTGGGGGAATAGAAAGAGTACCATAATTTAAGAACTAAGGGAGCTTTAGGATGAGGAATAATAGATTGCAGTTGCAGCCAAGTTATAGACTTAATAGAAATTTCCCCAAAGGAAGGACCTCAAATAAACTCATCTTCAAAATTAGAAATAGAGGGAGAGGAATTGTCATAATTTTATTGATACTTTAACCTAAAAAATTTAGGTTTTAACCTAGAAACAACTTTTTTGCTCCAATTCTTTTGGCCTAAAACTTTAGCCCAGGATTATTAAAGAATGAACTTAGGCTAACTTTTTTCTTAAATTAATTTTTTTTTTTAAAATTATGTAGATATCGTAATTTAATTTTATGATCATTTTAATCTAAAAATATTTAAATTCCGATAATTATTGAAAAATCACTAAATCGACACATGAAACTCACCAAACTTTCAACTTTCACTAATCGTTCAACTTTCACCAAACTTTCAACTTTCACCAACCATTCAACTTTCATCAGTCATCCTCTACATAAACACATGTTCAATATCAGTTGATCACACAATCTTTAAACTTTCAAAGTGTTTTTGTTTCCTAAAAATCCTCAATATCTCATCAATGGGTGATAAAAGAAGGCGTAGCAGGGCAATGTAGATGACACAATACCAAGCAAGGCTTGACATTGATGATGCAGACATTGGAAGAATTGTAGGAGAAAATTGAGTTTTGTGTGAATGTTTGAGGTATTTATAGAGTTTTTGGGTGAATTTTGAGTTAAATTTTTTTTTTTAAATTAAGAATAGAGAAAATAATATTTAATGAACAATTGATTGAATCACATTACTGCTAGCCTATTGTGACGCTAAGCCCACCCCATCCCCGTTAGTGTAGATAATATCGTTTGTTAAATAATAAAAAACAATCATTTGACAACTAATTTAATCACATTATTATCCACGTGCGAAAAACCTTTTTTTATAACTGGCATTACACGCCTCTTAAGATGTTTTGAACATGTTTAAAAATAGAGAAAATAAAATTGAATGAACAACTGATTCAATCACATTATTGCTAGCCCATTGTGAGGCTAAGCCCACCCCTCCCCTTTAGTGTAGATAAGATTGTTTGTTAAAAAAAAATCATTTGACAACTAATTTAATCACACTATTATCCGCATGCGAAAAACTTTTTTTATAACTGGCATTACACGTCTCTTAAGATGTTTTGAACGTGTTTAAAAATAGATAAATTGAATCACATTATTGCTAGTCTATTGTGAGGTACTAATTAAAAAAAAACACAAAAAAAAACACTATTAAAATGACAAAAATACCCCTGCCTTATTTGATGCATTATTTTGAGATGCCTTTGAAGTTTTGTTTATATTGGGGGCATTTTTGTCCAAATATTTTTGTTAAAGCTTGGTGACACCAAAAACACTATTCACATTTTGTGTTCTCTTTATATATAGACTAGCCTTCATGCATACGCTTACGCGCATGTAGAAGATATTTTTTGAATCATGGCGTGCTACGCGCAACTTACACTTTTTAAATGTATTTATATGCGTAAATTGACAAAGTAAATGAATAATCTTAGATCATGCTAGATGAAACCCCTTATACACCAATTAAAGCACATTATTGATAGCTCATTGTGAGGCTGCTAAGCCCACCCCATCCCCCTTAGTGTGGATAATATCGTTTGTCAAAAAAAAATCATTTGACAACTTATTTAATCACATTATTATCCGCGTGCGAAATACATTTTTTATAAGTGGCATTACACGTCTCTTAAGATGTTTTGAATATGTTTAAAAATAGAGAAATTGGATCACATTATTGCTAGCCTATTGTGAGTTACTAATTTTAAAAATAAAAAAAAAAGCACCAAAAAATTATTTATTAAAAAAATATTGTTAAAATGACAAAAATGCCCATACCTTATTTGATGCATTATTTTGGGATGCTTTTGAAATTTTTTATCTTAGGAGCATTTTTGTCCAATTTTTTTTGTTGAAACTTGGTGACACCAAAATCACTATTCACTTTTTCATTAGCTTTATACATAGATAAGTAATTCTTTTGCATTGAGGGTCTTTCCATAAAATGATGTTATGGACTCCTAGACATATGCCAGCTGACTTGGCTTTGGGCATGGGATTACTAAGGCTAACCGTATTGACTTTATATGACAATTTATAACGGTAACTTAACCCTCACGTTTATAAAGTTAGTCTACATTACCTTTAAACAAAAAAGGATATCACTATATCTATTCCTTTAATTTCAAGAGGATTTTATAGTGTAATTATGCTTACGGTTACAAGTTATCCCTAGGGGTGGGCAAACGGGGTCTAGGACCCGCAGGTCGGGGCAGGTACTCGTAGTTTGGGGTGGGTAAGGGGCGGGTCCAAAATTTCAGAACACAAAACGGGGCGGGGTGGGGCGGGTATACAAATTTAGCGGGGCGGGGTGGTTCTTAAACTAGGGATAAACGGGCCCCCGGCCCAACCTGTTTCAAGCATTTTCTAATCTGAGTCATTTAGAGTCACCTATCCATTTATTCAGTTTCCCTTTCCCTCAATCTCTCATCTCCTCTAACTCAGACTTCGATCTCTCCTCCGTCCACCACCATCATCATCATCAGATGTCGATCCCTCATTCTGACTCGTTCCTACCATCCTAGTTTCGTTCGCTGCCATTATCATCAACATCGTCCGCCGCCATCATCATCAACTTTGTCCGCCGCCATCATCATCAGCTCCATCCGCCGCCATCATCATCAGATCTCGATCCATGGTCACTGAAGTCCTCTCTCGTTTTTTTTTTTTTTTTGTGGCTTTAATTTCTGAATGCATGTAAGAAATCGGGAATGGGAATGCATGTAAGAATTCCTTCGATTTTTCCTATCTCACTCACTCACTCACTCTCGAAATCAGTCTCTCTTTCTGTCAAACTCGAAGGAATTTTGTTGGGTTCTTGAATCTTGACCTCTGTTCCAATTTCAAATTTATTGTTCAATTAAATTGAATTTGAATATATATGCATGTCTTGTGATAGTTCATGTTTATGTTCAGCACATCAACACACACATGTTTGATGGATTTTCTGTTTTTAACTGACAGTGAATTTTATTTTTTATTTTTTTTGGAAGGGGGTAGATCCGTAGATGACAAGAAATTTATTGTAGAAATGTATGTTGGCAGAGGACATGAAATTTTCGACATGTTTGATGGATTTTCATGCCTTGAAAGACATGAAATTTTCGACATGTTTGGGAAGGGGGTAGATCCGTGGATGTGTGTTTGAATTAAATTTTTGACATGAAATTGAAGGGATTTATTTCTGTTTCTGTTCCTAGGTTTTGTCTTCAGCAATTGCAGGTCGACGGAAAGTGCTTTGGCGGAGGCAGAGGATTTAGTAGATTAGGTTTGTGTGTGTGTTTTTGTTTTGGGCTCAACTCTTGGGTTGGGTTCTTCTTTTGTAAGTTTTGACAACAACAAAAAAATTGTTCCATTGGACCCGTGAACCCAACCTGAACCGGCCCATTTCAAAAGGGTCGGGTTAGGTCCGGTTTCAGATTCTGAAATTTCATTATCCGGCCCTCTTCTCTCAAACCCGAGTTCGGTCCGGTCCCTTCAAAATTGGGTCCGGCCTGTGCCTAGCCCTAGTTATCCCACAATTTAAATCGGAAGGAATTCAAATCCTAAGAAAAGAGGATGTGGGGTCCATGACTCTTTTGTGTAAGATGAAGACATTGACAAAAACAAAAAAGAGTATGAAAGAGAAAGAGAGACAGGTGAAGAGGAAATGGGAGTTATGAGAGATAAAGATAGGTGGGGTGTGGGGACGTTTGCAGAGGAAAGAGGATAGCAAAAGAGAGAGGGATGGGTAAAAAAGGAAAGAGGGAGAGTGGGGCTCCACCTGCGTGGAATAGGAGAGAGCAGAAATATGAGAGAGAGAGAAAGAAGGGGAAATAGATCCTTTCTCGATCTTTTTTTTTTTAAATTTACAGATCAAGTGATTCGGATTTTTTAAATTTGATTCAACAGTAAAAAAAATTATTATAAATATTATAAATTTTTATTAACTTCTCTGTTTTTAATCATTAGATCAAATTTTAAGTGTCTGAATCACTTCATCTGTGAGCTTTAGAAGAAGAGATCCGGAGAGGATCTCTTTTCAGATAGAGAATTGGACGGGAGGAGAGAAGAGGGAGAAAAAAAAAAAAGGGGGGTGAGGCCGGGTGGAAGAGTGAGGGAAGAGAGAAG
Source organism: Heteromeles arbutifolia (assembly GCA_024362995.1). Lineage (NCBI taxonomy): Eukaryota > Viridiplantae > Streptophyta > Magnoliopsida > Rosales > Rosaceae > Heteromeles > Heteromeles arbutifolia. The sequence goes on along the minus strand of JANCRC010000002.1, from coordinate 7,431,886 downwards.
AGAGTGAAAAACGAGACAGAAAGAGAGAGCAGTGGACGGGAGGAGAGAGGAGAGGGAGAAAGAAGAAAAAGGCAATTTTATTGAGCTGCTTTAATCTTGCATTTTCTGCTAACTATTAAATAAAATTATTTTAAAATTTAATTTTAATAGTCATTTTTTTTCAATAAAAATTACATGAAAAAGTAATTGTCAGTAATGTACTGCATAATTTCTCCCATCCGTTTGGCAGAGATTTTTCAATATGTCGAAGTAATACACTATAAATTACTAGAAAAATATTAAGATAACGGAGAGTCTATGAAAAGTTCAACCTTTGAAAAAGTCCTTAGCATTTCTAATGTTATTATATATACAAATGAAGGATTTTTTTTTTCTAGTGTTCCTCTACTTTATATAAGGATATATGGTGTATGTGCTCGTGTTCCGGGCACACTAAAAAATATCTCTCTATCCAGATAGCAAGGGCGGAGCAAGAAAATTTTCGGCCAATGGGCTAGCTAAGAACTATAAAAAAGTTGGTTTAAAAAAAATGACCATACGTTAATCTTATAAGCAAAGTTCGTCTAATTATTCTATGTTCATCAAACTTTAATATGACAAATTTATACATAAATAAACAGAAAAATGTTAACACAGTGTAAAACTTTTTTAAATAGATAAAAATTAAGGAAAACTAATGAAAATGGCTTGAAAACTTTGAGTTTTAACGAAAATGACAAAAAGGGTGTTGTAAGTAAATAGTACCAGGATTGACTTTTTAAAGTAAAAATATGGTTTTTTCGTTAAAATGAACAGTACTAGAAGTATTTCGTTAAAGTTCCCTAAAAATTATGCGTAAAATAATAAAAATTGAAATATGCAACAAGTTGCTTTTGAAAATAATTAAAAGCACTATTAAAGTAAGTAATTATTGTCACGATTAACCGTAAATGGATAGTATATAAAATGTAAAATAGATTTTGTTATTTAGGAAATAAATAGTATTGGTTAATGAAGTAAATAAATAAAAAAGATACATAGGTTAATAACTTAATAGTGCATTGAATATAAAAATAAATAACATATGGGGAATAATTGGTTTCTACCCACAAGAGCTGCCTAGGCTATAGCTCAGGGTAGCCTTGTCAATTGTTGCGGAAGTTTCTTACGTCTTAATTGAGACTCAGATATTTTTGTACGAATGTACAACTTGGTAGCATCCAGACAAATTCGTAGTTGCATTTACGAATCAATGAATTAACTAATTAAGGTCCGTCATAACTTTTGAGTTTTGAGTCTTTTGACTGAAGTGCAAAAATGTAGTAAATAATTCTTTAAAAGTATAAATATGACTATAATGTTTATGTCATTAATTATATTTATTATTATTTTAGATTAGATTGATTTGCATTTTAAGGTTTATATGTTAACGGTTTTGGGTTCGTATCAATTATTTTAGTACATAATTTTCCGCATTACACTTTCCACCCTAAGTTCCTCTCAGTTAAACTTACTCTTAATTAGTGCAATTTAGAAGAGCTCTAAATTAATTATGGTTTGTTTAAAAATACTTTTAAAATGCGATTTTGGAACCAAAATATTTTTTTATTTCTTTCAAGAAACTCTTTAAATCATTTTAACAATAGTTCTAAACGAGCCCACAACGTCTGCATAAGTTATGACTTCGGTGACTGATGATATAATTAAATGACGTGACACATTTCCATACGTGATGTGATCTTCGCTTTTGAAGAGATGAAGTCGTTGATATAACCAAGGTCTTAAATATCGATATTATCGGCGATATTTCGTCGATAATACCGTTTTTTTGAGAGGCTGATATTTTCACACGTATCCACTTTATTTTCGTCAATATATCGGGATAATATCGGTAATATCAAAGCATTTCTTCAGGCGCCTCATGGTCTTTGGAGTGAGTGGATGATACTATCGAACCCGATGAGTTCCCATCTCCTGCAGGCGCCCCAGCAAGAACTCCATATAGAAGCATTTCTTCGGAGTCATTCTCATTAAAGGGTAGCTGGGGAAGGCTGATTGGTTGTGATGATCATTAGAGTTGGACATGTTCAATGAGAGATGACCATTGTGAGAATATTCTCGAGATTTGAAGGAAGAAGAAGATTCGAACGAGAATTCAGAATTAGGGTTTTGGAAGAACGAAAAGTCCATCTTACTCAGGGAAGAAATAACAATTTGTAGAGTTTCTTCTTCTAGCTTTATACTTTGAACAAGTATTGGACTGGATATTTCAGTGAATAATGTGTGTTTTATTAAGGGTACAAATGTAATACAGTTAGTAATATAGTTAGGTAATTAGTATTTGGTTAAAGTAGTTAGGATTTCTTTATAAACATATGTGTAATCTTCATTCCTTTAGTTTTATACAAATCCTATTTCTCTCTCTAAACTCTCTCTCTCTCTCTCATATCTCTCTGTTCATCTTTTCTGTTCATCATTTCTCCTTGTTTTTCCCTTCAATTCCCAACCATTGCAATGTAGTTAACATGGTATCAGAGCCACCAGGCTCACGCCTTTGATTCTGGTGGTTCCATTTCCCATTATTTTTCATTTGTTTCTAGTTTAGTTTCTCTTCAAATTTCCATTAGATTTTCGATGCTTCCGCGATTGTTGTTGGGTTGATCGTTCTTAGGGCAGTAGTGTTGCGGCTTTGTTGACGACAGCCTTGCCATCGAGCCACTCGGTTTTGGCTGTGCAGATAAAGAACTGAGATCCGTTGGTTCCGTTCGTCTTTCCGTTGCAGTGTTAATCGTCTTTCCACTGCAATGTTAATGGATGCTCTGTTCTTGATGAAGATTTGCTACCTTGGTTGAAGTTTTCTGTTCAAGTTCATGGGCGTTTCTGGAGAAATCAACTCGGTGCACTCCAAGTGTTTGATGAATTGTGTCAGCCAATTGCCAGAGTGTTGAATCTTGAAGTCTTTCTGTTATATCATCTTTGTTAAAGGCCAATTGCCAAAGAAGGTTTTGTGCATTGCTAACCGGTCGCTTGAGGCCATTGGAGTATGACTCAGATCCCAAAATTGGTACTTTTGTTTTGAGGAGCCTAAAGAAGTTTGGTTTTGGGGGGATATTTGAAGAACGGTGTACCAGTCAGGTGCCCAGCTCAGAATTATCATGTGAAGGATCTGCAGATTTTGGTATGGTTCTCTGCTTCTTTCCTCCATATGCAGTGTTGGTGTGAATTCTATATGATCTGTTGGTGTTTCGACAGAGCAACAATTTGTGCACTCCAGCTTTTTGATGATTTGTTTCAGTAAGTATTTCCTTTGTTAGATGATTGGTGTTTGTTTTCTTACTCGGTAGTTAGTATTTGGTTAAAGTAGTTAGGATTTCTTTATAAACATATGTGTAATCTTCATTGAAGGCCGATTGCCGAAGAGGGTTGTGTTTCTTGATTTTTGTAATTGCAAAGCTTGTTGTTTGTTTCCTCCACAAGGCCGATAGCCGGAGTAAAGTTCTTGAAAAATCTTGTTTGTTGTTATTGTCTGCAACTCCATTAAGGCCGATTGCCGGAGTGCAGTTCTTGTTGAAATATTGATTAGTAATTTAGGGTTGATAACATTTGAAGCAGAGAAGATACTCATTTGAAGCAGAGAAGTTGCTGATGTCTGACAAAAGTACTTTGAATACTGATTTCAGCTTTTGGAAGATTGGCGTGCCTAAACATGGGAAATAAGGGTGGTGTTTCTGTTTGTGATGATATTGTGAAATTGGTTGATTGGATTTCTATTGTCAAAATGTCTCTGTTGAGAAGAAAGTTTGAAGCAGCAGATTTCTGACATATGCAATGCATTTTATCTTAGCCGTTCAATCGAAAATGGTGATGTTGATTTTTTAAGTCCTGGTAGCCTGGAAATGAACATAAGCAGGAGCTGTTGATGAGTCTGATGCCCAACTGAGAAGTGATTTCATCAAAAGCAACTTTTGAAGTTTCAAGTGAAGGCAAGATGGCAGAGTCGAACAATATTGAAAGGTTAACTACCAACAACCAGTTTAAAAGAAGGCAATCAAAGGGTAGCTGAATGCAAGGTTTTCTGCCATATTGTTCTTGACATGGAATGAATCTGAGGTGGATGAAGTGGGATTGCAAGATTGTAGATGGTTCATCTCTGTGTTCTGTTTTTCTGGTTTCGTAGCAATGATTGCAGTTGTTCTTCCAATCTCAAACTGGGTTACCCCAGTTGAGATTGAGGGGGAGTATTAAGGGTACAAATGTAATACAGTTAGTAATATAGTTAGGTAGTTAGGATTTCTTTATAAACATATGTGTAATCTTCATTCCTTTAGTTTTATACAAATCCTATTTCTCTCTCTAAACTCTCTATCTCTCTCTCTCTCATATCTCTCTGTTCATCTTTTCTGTTCATCATTTCTCCTTGTTTTTCCCTTCAATTCCCAACCATTGCAATGTAGTTAACATGTTTTGGGGTTATAAAAAAATATTTTGAACGCATAGGACTTTATATAGGGAGAGAAGGGAATTAAGGTCCCATTAGGACCCATGTTTTAAAATATATTAGAAAAAAAATTTAAAAAAATGGTGAAAGGGTTAGAAAGAGGGATGAATTATTTGAATAATATTTCAGCGGTCGTGAATGGGGACCAAGGAAGGAAGGGCTTTTATCCCACGTGAGTCAAAGAGACTCAGAGAGCAAGATGGACACGGCGGCTGCAGCAGTTAAAAGAATTTTTGTGACGTCTGCTCGGTGACGATGAGTTCATTAGGCGATGTTACTTTTGGGGTTGAGGCCCTTGGGGATATTCACACCTCCACTTGCGAGTTATATTCTTAAGATGACAATATTTTCACACTTATTCACTTAATTATCGTCAATATATCGTGATATCATCGCGAGATAGAATCCAAAAATACTTGAAAAATACTGAAAAGTCTCAATATTGGGCATAGAGGGATTCGAACCCCTCCCATTTTACTCCTTCAACACCTTGACCATCATATCACTTATGTTTTTGTGAAAATATGCTAAAATATTTATATATATGGTTTTGTTTTGAATTCTTTTTGCAAGAAACAATGAATCTTTGACAAATTTGCAAATGGGTGGCATGTTAACAATTACATGCAAAACTATTTTGGGGATTTATCATTTGATGACTACTCTTCACAATACACTTACTCTACACATAGAGATGATGAAGATAGTGAAAATTTTGAACCTCATAGGAACTCTATGTGGTACTAAGTCACTCATGTATCTTACCATGCAATATATAAAGTGTAAAATATTGTACTAATTCATTATATATAAATGATTATGGTGTGTTTAAACTTTTTTCATTAATTACTACATATTTTCTACGCTCACAATGTTTGCCAGCTCACTATATAATCAACTTAAATCAGTTGAATCCATCATGCAATGCATTTCCTTCCAATTCTTTGTGATAAACTAATAGATAATTGACTAAATAAACATCCTGCAAAGTTTCAATAAAAAAATTTCAAGTTTTTCTTACAATTTTCGTGGTTTTTATTCATTTTTTATTGATATCGATAATATCCGGATATTTCCATCGAAATTTCCGTGTTTTTAGACTACCGATATTTCCGATATCAGTGATATTTTAGACCTTGGATATAACAAATCCATAAATGAGTGAGAACATTCAACAACGACAACTGCGCGTTCAGAGACTTGGTCCAAACAGTTCGGCGGCCAGTTCAGAGACTTGATATGTTAATTAGCCACTAGCCCACTACAGTATTTATAAATTACACTGAGTTTTTTCTGAGAAGATGACTAGCATCATACATGAAGTCGTAGGTCCAATAATTAGAAGTGATAAGGCCAACTAGCTTAGTTTTATGTTTTGACTAGTTAGGCAAAGTATTGAAAGTTGAAAAATTATTTGGACATTAGGCAAAGTCTAAGTCAGTGTGCATTAGCTAGAAGGATCTAGCAATACAGTGTGCATTAGCTGGAAGGATCTAGCAATAAGGTAAGTTGGCAAACCTTCCCTATAAATGGGTGAGGTGCTAAGCTATGTCACGAAGCAAAGAAGAAGTGAGAGTAAGTAGTGAGAAGTAAGAAGTGTGAGTAAGTAAAAGAAGCATCCATAGCTTCTAAGAGTGTAAGAAACGTTTGAGTGTTCTTCTGTACCCCAATAGCTAATTGCTAATTTCATATCCATGTATAATAATTAAACAAGATACACTACAGCTTCTGTCATCTCTCTCTCTCTCTCTTTGAGGCTAGATTGGATTCTCAGAGTCATGATGAAGGAAGATGTCTGCGCCAAGCAGCTCATATGTGGCAACAGCGAATTCAATGTTGATGCGCTCAACAGCTTCGTAAAGAAAGTTAAGTTTGATAAGTGCGGGAGCTCCTATGCCGTTGTTGCCATCATGGGCCCTCAGAGTGGAGGTACTAAGGCCTTCTACTTCAATCAATTACATTTTAATTTGTTGTGTACAGATCATATTTAGTTTCTGAAATTGGTTGGCTTGGCTATGAGATCACAGGGAAAAGCACTTTGATGAACCATCTTTTCGACACCGGCTTTCAGGAGATGAAAATAGAATGCGGAAAGTTAGTTTTGACTTTGCATTTAGCATGCATGCTTTGTCTTCTACATCACTTATACATGCACTACTCTCTCTCTCTCTCTCTCTCTCTCTCTATATATATATATATATTTGTGTATAATTAATTAAATATTCAGGAGCCAAACAACGAGGGGAATTTGGATAGCCAAGTGTGTCGGCATTGAGCCTTGCACCATTGCCCTGGATTTGGAGGGTAGTGATAGCAGCGAGAGGGGCGAGGTAATCACCTGTTGATTAAACTGAGTTTTTATCATAAATGATCATTTTATGTTAAAAAGTTTGTTAACATGCTGATGTGTCATTCATATGGGAACAAAACTATTGTGTAATGGCGTGATGAGTATTAAATACACAAGTAATTTTTTATGATAGTGTAAAAAATAAAAAAGGGGTGGAGGGGTTTGAGGTGGTGGTGGAGCCCTCTTCTGTCCCTCTCTATTCGATTGTGAATAATTCGTAAATAATTTGAAACCTTAAGGGATATCATTTTGGAAAGCACAAGAAAAACTCATGGGTGTTATTCTAAATAACTCTCACTTTTTATGACATTAAGTTGTCGTACACTATTAACGTGGTCACAGATCAGGTAACTCCTTTTACCCTATATATTGACACTCGCCATCATTAATGTAGACATACAGATATGATATGAAGCGGATTTCATGTGCTTGTAGAACTTCAAATAGCACATCACAAATCAAATCTACAAAAAAGGATATAAAATAAAATTAAAAACCAACATGTTTAAATTAAATTAAGTTGGAACAAATTCATGTAATTAAAAGTGATTAATATATGGAAAATACAGCTCAAATCCTCAGATATACTCGCTCTTCATATGCTTGTTCCTCTGCAATTTGTTTTTTCCAGGATGAAACTACGTTCGAGAAACAAATCGCCCTATTTGGGCTGGCAGTTTCAGACGTTTTGCTCATAAATATGTAAGCTCATTAATTACTTTACCTCAGGAATTACTTGACTGATGGCCCATCTTAACCACATATACATAGTCTTTCATAGAAGAGATTTCTATTTCAGTTGTGAGGCTCACATCATATTGATTTTCAACTATTCGAACCGTTTAATTTTTAGTTTGCATTTCATAGATCATTTTTATAATATATTAGCTAAAATGGAAATAGATGAGACATTTATTTGAGTTCAAAGAATTGACGATCACTATTTTTAAGAAACATTGAAATTTCATCGTGACAATTAAAGTGAGCAAATGGTTTCGGATTAAAATGAATTTTTGCAATGATGATCTATGAATTGTGAGACTTACAAAATAGATGGTTTGGAGGGTTGAAGTTCAATTGTAGTAATGTTCACCACCCTATTTATTACCGTTAGATAAGTTTGAATTTTAAAATTTGTATCTATTGTGATGAGCATCACTATCATTTAACAGTAGTGATCAAAAATATTTCTCACACATACATATATATATATATATTTATATTTATATATGTCAAGTAAGGGATAATTCAATTTTGTAGTGGTCTATATTACTATTATATTAAGGTAATTACTGATGACGACTCAAACTATGATTATCTGTTACTTTTTTTATTTTATTTTTTTATATCAAGAGTTGAGTGTATTTTTGCTCACCAGCTCAAGTGGTGGTAATGCTTATTACCCTATTTATTATTGTTGGATGAGTTTAAATTTGATATTTGTATTTATCTACTACACTGATTTCGAAATTTAAACTTATCCAACGATGATAAATAAGATAATGGTCAAAAATATTCCCTCTAGAGTTTGTTTAGCAAGAAAACGCTGGTGTGATTTTGGGTTGCAAGCATCTTTGGTCCTCTGAAAAAGCTTCTGATTTCAACTAATTGAGTTGCTAGGAGTACTCTAATCCAGGAATTTTCCTTTAAAAAAAATATAGTTTTTAATTCACAATCCTACCAGAAGATTTAAACATGACAGTACGTATGCTCGTAGTAATAATAACCCTATGAACATAGATAAGAGAAGATTTTCTATTAGGAGATGTCTATATACAAGTAAATTAGTAATTTCAATATTAATTAGAATTGGATATTATATACAGGTGGTACAATGACGTTGGTCGAGAGCAAGCTTCGGGCAAACCTTTACTAAAAACTATTTTTCAGGTGCTCATCTATAATTGTAACCATGTATGCATATCTTAATTAATACTTGGTCAACATTCAGTGTTATTATTTGACAATATTCTGGTTTCTGAATATATATATATATATATATATTTTTTTTTTGTCAATGTTTCTAAATTTCTATTCATATGAAGGTAATGATGCGCTTAACCAGCGACCCTCCCAAGAAAACGACGCTACTATTTGTTGTGCGGGACATGCCATCAAGGGTACTGAGAAATAAATGAAAAGGAGATTTTTTTTTTGATAAAAAATATAGAGAAGTGATAGAAGCAGAGTCAATTTTCTTCCCTTTAGACACTTTTGTTTAAGTTTGTTCTTTATTTCAATTTGACGGTAAAAAATAAAAAATGTGTGTAAGAAGACAATAAGAGTGGGAAAAATTCTAACTTTGTTTACATATCAACTGTCTTGTTTGCGGCTGTTCATTTAGGCCCCTTTTGTACCGCTGGAGAATCGCGTAAGGGAAGACATCGAGAAGGTAGTTTTGTCATCCCTGTTTTTAATCTTCATTCCTTTTTCTCCTGTATCTACTCATATATATCTATATTATGAAGAAAGTTGGAGTTACATCATAAAACTAATTGACAATATGAAGAGTACCCCAACTCCTTATAAGCCCTTGCATGGTTTAATGTGGAACTTTGTTCGCACCCGTGAATAACACAAATTGGGTGACGTGGAGCACGTGTGGCTGTTTGGACTTCACACGTGGGCCAACCTACTCTATTACCACGAAGAAAGTTGGAGTTCCTCCATAAAACCAATTGAAAATATATGGAGTACGCCAACTTCTGATAAGTTCTTGCATAGTTTGGTCCCTAACCGATTAGAGACTTTGTCCTCACATTATCACATATTGTCACTCTGCAGATGTGGGATGCAGTTTCAAAGCCCCAAGCCCACAAAAAGTCCCCGCTCACTGTGTTTTTTAATGTGAGTTCGATCTCTTATTCCTTCCACTGCTCGCTTACAGTCTGACAGCCTGTGTGCTCTTTGTCTCTGATTTTAACATTTTTGAAATGAAGGTACAAGTAGTTGCTTTGCCCAATTATCTAGAGAAGGAGGAGACGTTTAAGGAGGAGGTAACCCTCACACTATAATATATCAGAAGCAATTCATCATGTCCTAAACATATTGCCCATTACATTTATCTTTTCTTGGGTTTTAATTAATTCCTGGGGTGTGTTGAAGCATCTGTTGAAATGCTGCAACTGCATATTTACATTAGGAGAAACATTTCTCAGACCTGAAAACTGTTGGCAATCAACCTTAAGTAAATTCATTCATTGTTAAAGATTAAGTTGGTAGATACTTACAAGTATGGCCAGCACGTACCATGCAGGTTGCTCAACTGAGGCAGCGCTTTGTCAATTCTATATCTCCAGGAGGCCTTGTTGGTGATAGGAAGGGCGTTGTCCCTGCCTCAGGATTTTCTCTTAGTACACAGGAGTTGTGGAGAGACATCAAACTGAACAAGGACCTGGACCTTCCTGCTCACAAGGTACATTAGTTTCCTCAATTCCCAATTAAAGAATATAATTCAATTGTGGCCATCACCTCTCTTATGCATACACTGTACCTTAATTAGGTTATGGTTGCCACTGTGCGGTGTGAAGAGATTTCCACCGATATATTCAAACAGTTGATCGAAGATAAAGTATGTATCTTATACTTAAATATAATCCATTTGATACTTCGAAATTCTTCTGCTTAATTCTATATCATGAACAAAATTCTTACATGAACATGATTTAGGGTTGGTTGGCACTGAAAGAAATTGGTCTTGTACCAGATTTGGGTAAAAGATTAAGCTCAATTCTAGACACCTATCTATCTGAGTAAGTTCCACCCTCTGATTCGAATTTGTTAGTGATTTTCTTTAATTATATATTAGTTACAAGATGATAAAGGGGCATTTGAGGAGGGGGTGGGGGGGGGGGGGGGGGGTTTGTTTTAAGTTTATGAGGACTTTCTTTCTCCCGTTTCATTCTAGATATGCAACGAATGTTCTACATTTCTGGCTTCAATTTTATTGTAGTTTCTCTGCCTGGTTGGCCCTCTTTCTCAAATAAACTCGACTTCATTTTTCACTTGTTAGTGTGCTGGTGTTGGTTGACCGTTGAAATTTGGACACTATTTGCGTGTTTGCTTTTGTGTTCCTGTGCAGTACCAAGTTTTCTTGTTAGTATTGTATCTGACTTTTTGTAAATGCCTTGATATTGCTTATGCATCATAGATATGACAAGCAGGCCTTGTACTATCATGAAGCTGTAAGGAACTCAAAGCGACAAATTCTGGAGTCAAAAGCATTGGAAGTATGGCAAACTTCTCTCTACTTTAAGAAAGATTTTAGTTATGTTTTTGGCCACATGAGTTCTACGAAACTAAGTAAAGTACTTGAATTAGAAACATGGCATAGATTATAGTCCATGTATAATTATTCAATTGATTCATAAATTTCCAATCACCTAAATATTATTTTTATTTATTGAAGCTTAAATCTTTCTTTTATTTCCTCTGAACTTTACAGTCTGGCTACATTACCTATATTACCATGCTTAAACACCTACGTTCTAAAGCACTTGAAGAGTTTAAAGTGAGATTGGAGCAGTCGTTAAAGGAAGGAAGTGGGTCATTTCAGAACTGTATACAGTCTTCCATGATCGATTTTGACCAAGAATGTAAAGGTAATAGGATTTTTCAATCTAATTTATAATTGGTTATCGTCCCAAATTTGGCAAACATGGCAATCGAAGTTTCTTGAAATATGGAATAATATATACCTCTAACGTGGAGTAGAGTATCCGAATTGGGGGTAGTTTTAGAGGGGAGTGGGACTAAAATTTGGGGTATGGTGGTGGGCCTCACCATCAGAGGGTGGGATATGGTGGCTTTTTTGTGTCTAGGCTATAAGAAACCAGTGGTCCGATTTTCCTACTTTAAAATTTCTCCTAACGTGGGTGTCCGTTCTCTCTTTGCATTTGTAAGGAGAAGATTTTAGTTCGATTCTTATAAATTGTGATTTTGATATTAATTTATTATAGTTAATAGATCTTATGATTTAATAAATTCTCCATCTCTTAATATAAGTACATCGTTATATAAAAAACCATTGATCATTTTCCCGTAGTACAATTAACAAACCATCCACTTGGCACCACGTTTGTTCTTTCAGATGCTGCGATACAACATGCTAATTGGGATTTTTCAAGCATCCTCGAAGAACATCGTTGTGATATAGAAGCACATGCAGCGTCTGTACATGGTGCAAAACTGTTGGAACTGAAAGTCAGCTATGAGGTAATTAATGTTCTAGAGATAATGTGTTCATGCTTTGCATGTGGTTTATGCCGTTAATATATATAATTATATATTAGAAAATTAGCTATAAACCCAAAAGCATTAGGATTTTTCTATTTCCATCCACATGAGCAAACTTACCATGGCAAACTTGTGATGTGTTTCCAATGACTATTGTGCCTTTGTGTAAAAAATGTGTCCCTCATTGTGACCCTATATACTCTCTGTTTTATTTGCAGAAACAACTTTCGGAATCTTTAACTAAACAAGTAGGGGCTTTTCTTAAAGGTGGCGGAGAGGACACTTGGGCTTCAATAAGAAAACTTCTTAATCGCGAGACGAACGATGTGTTCTCAAAGTTCTCAACTGCAATTGTTCGTTTTGAGGTGGATAAAGAAAGACTTACCAAATTAAGTCAAAATATGAGAGACTATGCAAGACAGGTGGTGGAGGAAAAAGCAAAATTCGAGGCTGATCATTCCGTTTTGATCCACATGAAATCTCGGTAATCAACAGATAGTAAGTTCTCTATTCTTTTTTTCTTGTTATTTTAGTTGCTTATATATCACTTCTGTTAACATTTTCAGGTTTTCAGCAGTCTTCAATTACGATAGCAACTCGATTCCTAGGATTTGGAATAAGAAGGGAGACATTAGGACCGTTACCAAGGATGCTCGATCCGCTGTAATCATTTAGAAACTTAATGGATGGAAGTATAACCTGTCTGTATTTTGTTTGCGTTTAAACGATATCTTAGCAACTTTTTTCTTTTATATCTCTTTGATGCAGTCTCTTAAGATTTTGTCGGCTATGGCTGCAATTCGCTTGAGTGAGAAGCCAGATAACATTGAAAAAGTTCTCTTTTCTTCTCTAATGGATGGAACTAAAGCCTCTATAGATCCTCTTACATCAAGCACTTGGGAAGAGGTACTCTGTATAAGGATTTTTTTTCTTTATCTCCATATAGATAGACTTTCTATTGTCAAACTAATTTCTTATCAAGCATTAATTCTGACTATAGGCCTCTTCAAAGGATACCCTAATTACACCAGTGCGGTGCAAGTTGCTGTGGGTACAGTTCATTGGAGAGACCGAGTATATTGTCAATCAAGCTTCTTCCCTGCACGTATATCTCAATTACCTTACATTACATTAATTAACTTGAGCACTAATTCTAATGTTTTTGCTATTTATATTTCACCATTACATCGAGACTATATTCTGCCTTCTTTACTTGATCATATGTATATAACATAAATACATGCACTGTATTTAATTCAATTAGGTTAAGATTGCCAAAGAGTGGTGTGAAGAGATAGCCACAGACAAATTCAATCAGTTGATCAAAAGTAAAGTATGTATCCATCTGTACAAATTTTTATATGCTTCTAATTAGGCCTTGTAAATACAATGAATTAAATTTTATTGGTCATGATTTACTTGGACGAACATGATGTAGGGTTGGTTGGCACTGGAAGAAGCCGCAAAAATAGGCCCTGTACCAGGTTTTGGTAAAAGGTTCAACTCAATTCTGGATACCTATATTTCGGAGTAAGTTTCCAGCCTGGTTTCTATTTGTATATACCATTTCAAATTCTGTAAGTGAGTGGATGTTTGTACCTGTTTGTGTTTGTGATTTTCTTTTAAAAAAAGTGGGCTTTTTTATTTTGTTGGTATACTATTGTACGGGTCTCCAAGTTATGCAGTTCTGAATTTATTTGTATGCCTTGACGATCTTGCTTATGTATATGATACATAGCTATGACAAGGAGGTCACGGACTTTGACGAAGGTGTAAGGAACTCGCAACGGCAACTGTTGAAATCGAAGGCACTGGATGTAAGCCTCTCTGCCTTGGAAAAAAATTGGCTGTGTTTTCAGTCTCCAAGACATGAGTTTTGGATAATAGGGTTTTTCAGTATGTGAGACACGAGTTCTTGGAAAATAGGGTTTTGAGTTTCTCAGACTGTCCTATGTCTCATGTACTTGCATTAGAGACAAGGCATATAATTAAGATATAAGAAAAACTAACGAAAAATCCAAAAAAAATTTATTTTTTAATGAAAAATCTTTTTTCAAAGGTATAATGAATAGTGCCAGTTAAAGGTAAAAATGTGATTTTTCGTTAAAAGTGAACAGTACCGAGAGTGTTTTGTTAAAACTCCCTAAAATATATGTTGTTAGACTGTCCATATACATACATAACCGTTCAGCTCTCAACTTATATCCTTATACATGTTGAGAGTTATTCCACATCGAAAAAATAAAGCTTTACCTCTATTAGATTAAATAACTTTTAGCCTCTTTCTTATATTGTCAATTAGTTTTAGGTTTCACATTTTGCATGTTACTGTTCTTTATATAAATCTTGTTTTCCTCTAACAGTATGCCCAAGTTGTGTACACAACCACGCTACCGCACCTATGTTCGAAAGCACTTGGTAGCTTTAAATTGGGACTGGAGCAGTCGCTAGAGAAAGGAGGTCAATTATTTGATTCATCAATTCGTACGTGTACTCGGTTTTCCATGAATGAGTTTGACCAAGGATGTGCAGGTAATAGTATTTTTAACCTACTTGTAGCGACATACATCCATCTTTCTTAAAATATTAATAACTCGTCTTGGAATTGTGACCTTACTTTAAAAAAAGAGTAATAATATAAAGATTAAATTTGAAGATTAAAATTACAAACTAAATAATATGTCACCAATAGAAATGAGCATATTTAGCAATATCTAAATAATAAATCAATCATCAACTTTTATATTATTTAGTTTTTAAAATTTAGTCTCCAAATTGAATTTCTCTAGCATTCCTCTTAAAAAAAATCAAAGCACGAAAAGAAGAAGAAACTGAATACAAATATTGGATTTTTATTCGATTGACAAAAATAAAGAACAACAGAAAATTGCCAAGCGGTTATATAACTTGAATATTTTGTCAGACTTAATTTTATTGTAGTGGTATTCCCATCTAGTTTCAAAAATTTGAGTTGTTTGATAAATATTATTTAATCTGTTCAATGGTAAGTTAATGTTGTATTAGATACATATATTTACATGATATATTCGACTGTCAAATGTTGATTACATTATATACATTAAGGCCTCGTTTGGTAGCTCGGACTGTACTGACTATTTCTGTCGGATAGGATAAATAGCCACCGGATAGTACTGACTAAATTAGTCGGGCGTTTGGTGCAGTATCGGACTAATGACCGTATTATTTATACTGTGTTTGGATTTATACCGGATAGGAAGAATTAAACTTAAAAAAAAATTAAACTTTAAAAAAAAAAAAAAAAAAAAAAAAAAAAAAACTTAAGTCATCACTTTTGTTCCCAGTTCTCTCCGCCGCACCCCTCAAACTCCCTCCCTCTCTCTCCCTTCTTCTTCT
Source organism: Heteromeles arbutifolia (assembly GCA_024362995.1). Lineage (NCBI taxonomy): Eukaryota > Viridiplantae > Streptophyta > Magnoliopsida > Rosales > Rosaceae > Heteromeles > Heteromeles arbutifolia. Next base: position 7,416,449 of record JANCRC010000002.1, on the reverse strand, counting down.
TCCCCGACTGCAGAAGAATCCCAAATAATTGTTCCCCAGATCTCTCCGTCGCACCCCCAAACTCCCTCCCTCTCTCTCCCTTCTTCTTCTTCCCTTACTGCAGAAGAATCCCAAATTGAAATCATCTCTCCGCCGCACCATGCTTCTTTGCAAGACCCAGTTGCAGGGGAGGACGATGAGTAAGCGATGAGGAAGGCCACAAGGAGAGGACGACGAGGACTAGGAGAAAGCGACGGCGACAGAAAACGACGGGGAGGACGGTGATGGTGAGAGAAGGTGACGGGGAGGACGGCGATAGTGAGAGAAGGTGACGGGGAGGACGACGACGCCGAGAGAAGGCGAGAGAGAAAGGGCCGAGAGAAGGTGAGAGAGAGGGCCGACTAATAATCCGAGCCTTTTGGTTGGTTTTATTAGTCCGGCGTATATCGTATTAAATAAGCGGACCGGTTAATTTAATCCGGCGCTTATTTAGTACGAGTGAGCGCCAAACACCCGCGACCGTATAACTAGTCCTATCCGATCCTTTATCCGATCTGCCAAACAGGGCCTAAGTATTGTAAACCAATCCCGTAAGTTTAATCTATATACCATTCATGAAATAGTTCAAGAAATTTCATTTTCATACGTTTATACAACCAAAAGACTTCCGTAGAGTTTCATTCCGAGCGTGGCCTCTAATCAAGTAATTTTTTATTATGATCCTTATATGTCATTTTACAAAAGGGTAAAATTGACACTAAAAAATATTAAAATAGCGGGTGGGAAGATAAGACGATAGAGTAGATTTATTAGCACTCATTTTTTATAAAGTCGCATTCTAGGAAAGTAGGAATGGAACTTCCATTCCTATTGTATATACAAAGCACGCATTCTTTTAACAAATCATCAACTTGAATCCAATTAGTTATATCCATGTGTCCATGCAGATGCTCCCTTGCAACTGGCCAATGGTGATATTTCAAGCATCCGAGAAAAACTCTGTGCTGATATGGATGGACATGCATCATCTGTTTCTAGTGCAAAGTGGTCAGAATTGAGTGCCCATCATAAGGTAGTGTTCTATATAATGTATTAAGTTTTTTATTATCATATGGTTGAGGACACTTATTAAATTAATTAAGCTCAGATGATAAACTGCCATTAAGTTGGTTATTAGGTCAATATAATACCCATTGTTGTTTCATGTGCAGGGTCAAGTTTATGCATCTTTAACTAAGGAAATAGGACTTTGTGTTACAAATGGTGACAAAGACGTCTGGGTTTCAATAAGAAATCTTGCTATTCGTAGCTGTGAAGATGGGATTTCAAAGTTAACAACTGCAGTGGTTGATTTTGGTTTTGCGTTGGACACATACAAAATTTCCGAAATACAGACTGATATGTGGGACTGGACAAGATATTCAGTGGTGAAAGCAGTGAGAGATGAGGCTGCTAAAGTTTCGATCCAAATGAAAGAGCGGTAGAAAAATTTTGCCAATAATTTCTCTCTTTTTCCTCGACATTTTTGTTGCTAGCTTATCATTAAATTTGTTAACATTTTGCAGGTTTTCAAGTGACTTTAAATATGATAGCAATAAGAACACTAGACGCTGGACTAGGAAAAAAAAGCTCAGATCTGTTACCAAGGATGCCCGCTCCGCTGTAATACTAGGAACATTTAAGCAAAGTATAAACATCTCCTGTTTTCTTGTGATATTTTAGTGACTTTTGTTATCTCTTCGTTGCAGGCTCTTATGCTTTTGTCAGATATGGCTGTCATTCGCTTGGATAATAAGCCAAACAATGTTAAACAAGTTCTCTTTTCTTGTCTACTGGATGGAGTTGGAGATTCTACAAATGCTCTTCACTCAAGCACTTGGGGAGGGGTACTTTATACACTACTATCAATCGAGTTTTGCTTTCTCAGTTTAATTTCTCTGTACAGTTCCCTATTTATCAAATTGGGTTTTTATTTTATTTATTTATTTATTTTACTAAAACATTTATTAACTCTGAACTATAGGTTTCTTCAGAGGATACCATACTTACACCAGCAAAGTGCAAGGCGTTGTGGGAAAAGTTCTTGCAAGACACCGAGTCTCTTGTCAGCAGTGCTACTTCAGATGTGGTATGTTTTATAATGTCTCTTAGCGTACACTTAACTTCTGTAACTGAATGGTCTGATCACCTTTTTCGGGGGTATGGGGGGCTTATTTGAAGTATGGTTTCAGTTTTGGTTTAGGTATTGTTTTGTTATTTGTTTTTAATTTCAAGAATTTAAAAAGAAGATCAATCATTAATAACTACAAAATTTGGTTTAAGGAGGGATGCATTCTTGTTCACCATCCTCAAGTGATGGTAATACTCACCACCCTACTTATTACCATTGGATGATTTTAAAGTTTGAGATTTGTGTCTATCTGCCACACATATTTTAAAATTTAAATTCATTCAATGATAATAAATATGATGGTGATGAGCATCATCATCACTTGAAGGTGGTAAGCAAAAATATTCTCCTTAAACAAATAGCTCTCTAGCATTACTTTTTTTTTTTTTTTTAATTTCAATCACATTGAATTTATACACCTTATCATAATATAAGATTTTCAATACATAAGTATAATTATTACGCCTTACTCTCATGCAATATAAGTATTTTAGGGACAATGCTACTAAGCCTTCGAGTCTGTCATATTTTCTCATCTACTTGTAGTCAAAATATTTTTGTAAAATGCATGTAAGGTAGGTAGAACAATACTCTACGAATTATGGTGGCCAGACACTTATTGGGGAAAATGTTATTATAAAATGCATATAATGTGAGTGACCTAGCAACATTCTCTAGGAAATAGCGGTAAATTAGAGGAGAATATTGTTAAATATCAAATTGTCATTGAAGGGAGGGTGGGTGACCGAGAACATAGAGGTTATCGCGGATGCGGTAAAGTTAAAAAAAAAATTGAAGCAGCGTTTAATCAACAAAATTGAAGAACTGGTTATTCACAAGTTAAAAAAAAAGGATTATTAACTTCCGGTAGAGTGCCAACGATTGTGGAACATGTTCAAAGAAATGACTCATAAACATATCGTAAAAGCTACTTCAGTCGTGATATATTTTATAGCGGATCAGCTTTTATCTTATATTTAAGTTGAAAATATTGTGAAGCTTTTATAGAGAGAATGGGGAATTAACTCAAGCTAATATAATACTGAATTTGCTACTTTGTATTTTCAGGTAGCTCACAAGCGCCATAAAAGGGCAATGGTGGTGGCTGTGGCTGGTTTGGTTATCGGACTCGCGGGCAATGGCGGTGGCTAGTTTGGTTATCGGACTCGCGGACAATGATTATATAGCAACCTGTAATCAAAATAAACACGCGTTTTTTTAGTCTCTCACACACTCCCATTTAGTTTTCTCAACTGTTTTTTTTAGGATGATTCTGTGTCTATAGTTTTGGGTAGATTGTTTAACAAAAAGTCATTGTACTATCTATAATTTGATGGAAATGTTGAATTATTGCATTTTCAGTTCTTCAAATAAAAATGCTACACTTACCACATATTTGTACTATCTTATAGAGATAGGGTCCGCCAACACATGTAACTCTAAGATCTATTAGAAAGATGGTACAAATATGTAGTAAAAGTAATATTTTTGCTAAATTAAACTAGAAATTACAGTGTCTCAATGTTGAGGGATTCTTAAACATATAGTATGTTGGGAAATGATATCCACAAAATCTTTTTCTTTTTTCTTTTTTCTTTTTTGTTGTAAACTCTTATTATTTTTTTGTCTTGATTCTCCTCTAATTTATTCATCTAAAAGTTAGAAATAGCTTAGAGGGTGTGTCGAGATTATAAATGGGTTTGTGTAAAAATTATTTCCAAGTATATGTAGGCGTATTTGTGTGTGAGGTGAATTTTAGTGTTGTTCTAATAGGCTTGTAACTGTTTTGTCGTTCCGTATTTATTTGCATGTCTTAATCTTGCTTATGCATCATACCAACCACCTTGACGAAGGTGTAACTCAAAACAGCAACTGTTGGAGTCAGAAGCATTGGAGGTATATATGGTTACTCTCTGTCTCTCTGATTTAACAGAGGCTTTAGTTAGGGTTTCAGTTTCTTAGAAAATTTCTGGAATATGAGAATTCTCGTGAGTACGTTACAATAGTTAGTGCTATTGAATTTCAAGGTTTGTATATTGATCATAAAACTTTACAAGAGAGAGAACAAAGCTCTTTTAAAGAGCCGGAGAACTGATTACAATTTAGTGGACTTTTGCCACTGCACTACCACATGATTTCTGCCCTAAAGAGCTCATGACAAGTTGCTTAAGAATGCTTCTATGTACTGGTTGCTTAAGAATGCTGTCAAGTGACACAAGAGTCTGTGCTATTGCAGAAATTTGGAATGAAATTGCAGCTGTGTCAGGGGCTGAGTCCTTTATGACCACATCGAAAGAAACTAATGCCAGAATCAGAACCTCAAACGGTCCAATTATGGTCAAAGCTACAATGCATTCTGTTGTGTCCAAAACCCAGAGCATGTTCGTAACTGTCTGGAAACTTAACATAAAAAAGGCATAAAAAAATAAAATAAAATGTTTGTTATTACCTGGCAATTTGATCCCCACTCTTACTAATAGTTGTCAGTACAACTACAGGAATCCCTTCCTTGTATGCATCATCAATAAACCTGCAAATCGAAAGGAGAAAATGAGTCTTAACAGTTGGAAACAATGGAGAAACTAGACATGGCATTGACAAGCATATGAAATCTCATTAAAAGTCAACTGAATATATCAGTCCAGTTGTTTTTGTTTGTCCATGGTTCATCGGGTCTAGCTTCCTATGATTTAGGATCATCAGTTCATCTAGGCTATCAACCAATAGACTCCCGATTATTTATCAAGAATAAACTCCCAGCATATGCCTAATCCACAGACAAAGCCAATACTTCTGAGAGCAAGTCTGGTATTCTTGACATAAACTAACAACACACTGATACATAGGTCACAAGCGGGCTTCGATTTCACATCATTTCTTTGACAACACTTCAGCAGAATTTCGAAATGTTGGTCATGGTGAAAAACATTCATACCCGAGTTCTAGATATATTTCTTTAAGCTAATTCCAAATTTTGGAAATTCTGATAAAGTACAGCTGAAGCCAAGAATGACCAAATTAGTACTGATAAAGATGTTTTGCACATGGTTTTGGTCTAATCTATTCATATTTTAAGAAGGTTATATATAAAGCAGAAATTTAGACTCGGTATATTTGAGAGCTAAAACATTGTGTAATCATCCAAGTAAATTTTCTGTCATCAGAAACTCACTCTTCGAACTCCAGATCGTAAAGTCAAATTTTCTGACATCAGAAACTCATCCATTGTCATTTTCGGTCAAAAATAAATTAATATTAGCTACTTTCATTCTACATATGGGAGTGCTAAAAGACTGTAATCATCCAAGTAAATTTGAAGCTCAGCATGACTAAGTTACATGCTTAGATACAAGTGGAAAATAAAAGGATATTAGTAATAACACCTCTCCCATTCATCAATGTCTCTTACACATTTACCTTGTATTGTAAAATACAAAATAATAACCTATCAAAGTAACAAGTGAACTGAGTTTGCAATTATCTCAGATAAGCAGCTATTTTCTCTTGTGTAAAAATGATAATTTTCATACGTAGCTTCAAGTGGAAAATAATAAAAGGTTCTTAAAAAAAAAAAAAAAAAATGAACAGTTCTCTTATTTTTGTTATTAACTGAAAGCAGATACCTCATTAGCCTTGGAATTATAAATTCTTCCTTATTTTTGTTCCTCAGTATACATAACTATATGATCAAAATATTGAATCACATTTCCTTTTGTGTATATCCTATTTTCCTATGCAATGCTGGACATTAAACTTTGAAATGAGTATTGATATCAATCCTATGGAACCACCAAACCTGAATCCATGCAGCCAAGTAAAATGAACTAAATCCTATTAGTTTAAGTTTTGTGCCAAGTACCTAAGTCTAGACTTGTATCTCAGCGGTAAGATCAAATATAAATGTTGAGATGCACCCCTAAACCCTAACTTAGGCCCTTAATAAGACTACCTTCTTTTGCAGAACATTTTTCACAAATGACTCCTCGTTTGTAGGCAATGAACTAGGCCAACCAATCTACAGGACAGATAACAGTAGATTCAGAAGAAAAGATACTAAATGAAGGAAAAATTTCAAAGAGCTACTTCAAGCTATTCATTTTGTTTCGAAGATGATAAAAGAGTAACACATCCGATTAAAATACAAATTCACGATCTTTTCCTCATCACCAGCGCTCTCCCTGAAAAATTACATAAACTACATTTCAGAACCTTAAGTATAAAAATTGATAAACCATTAGTCCTGGCGTTTTCACATCTCTCCAAACCAAATATGGGGATTAAGGCAAAGCATGAATGTAAAACGAACAAGTAACATGGATCAGAATCTTGTGATTTTTCATATCAAAAAACTCTTACGACCCAGATACAACTCGGAAATGTAATTAAATTGACTCATACTAGATTGAAGCAAGCCATGAATCATGATTTGATTTCAAGCCTGCTAAATAACTTAAAGAAAAAGAAACCAGATAAATAATCTAAATTCATGAATCTTTACTCATAATTTTAATTTCCCACCTTAGGAGATCCAAGTAAACAGGCTCTGTCCAACTTGCAAAGTCAAGTCCAAGCTTCTTAAATGCTGCCAATATAGCACAAGAAAAAAAATACAGTAATATTAACACATAAAACGCAATTTAATTAAGAAAATTTAATACAAAAGGATACAATTAATGCATTTTCTCACCTGCATTGAAGGTTTGGCGGTTCCCCAACCGATAAGCATCCATAAGAACCCTGAAAGAAACAAAGAGAAATCACCAAGAAAAAGGTCTCCGAGAAAACCCAACTCGAATTCGAACAACGCAGCAAAAAACAGCTTCAATAAACCAAGAAAATAATAAAATAAAACAAAAAAGCTGTGAAGTACAAGAAAGCAATTAAATTGAGAAAGAAATCGTCCCACCCGTCGACTTCGAGGAGAACAGCGAGTTCCTGAGATGGGTTCTGGTACTGAGCGCTGGGTAGCGAGCTGAAAGCGGCGAACCGGTCGAAGTGCAGGCATTTTCCGGGAAAAGTTGAGTTTCTTGGGAAAGTGGGGGAAAATGATGGGACCAGGTTGGGGTTGTTCTTCTGGAAGGCGAAGAAGCGGGCGGTGGGGTTGTTACATGGCGGGAAAACGGCGGCGGTGGAAGAAAAGGGCTGAGCTCGGAGAATTGAGCACGAAGCGGCATCCATGGCAGTTAGAAGAAGAAAGGTAGTTGCTTGAAAACGTTTTTTTGTTTGATTTACAGCTGACTGGGGAAGAAAATATCAGCTTCTATTGAAGAAGAAATAGCGTTATTAGGAAATGACTCTTATACCCCTTATGGATTTTCTTTCTGGTGTGTCCTGACGACCCGAAGTTCAAATTTGGGGCTGATTCGGCAGTCCAATTTCTGATAAAGCTCATAAAGTTCAAGCTCGTTTTGGGCTTTTTGACCCAAAGTGTTAATTAATAAATTAGCCCATTAGGGATTGTGACCAATTGCGATCATGTTTTTTTATTTATTATTATTAATATTATTATTAATTTTTTTTATTTTTATGAAGCATAGTAAATTACAACTTGGATTCTCTTGGGATTCCTAGTGAACTAAGTCAAAGAACACTTTCGAAGTCACTACATGAGGAGGACTAGAAAACCAAATACAAGGATTTTGTATATTTTTTTTCAATTTGTCAACAGCGTCAGCTACTGAATTGCGCTCGTTGAAACGACTTTTTGAATAATTGAAACTGCTTTTGTAAAATTGATTTTGGCTGTCAAAAGCATTTCAATTGTTTTTTAAGGAAACACCAAATATATGCTTCTTGCAGAAAACACTTTAAGTGTTTTTTTAGAATCTACTTGGATTTTTACTAAGATTGGTTTCAGACTTATTTTCACTAAGAAACATTTTCAATCATTTTATAAACATTTCTAAACGAGCCCTAGCTTCTCCTTTCGTATGTTGAAAATGAAAGCTATCCAATTGTTGTAGCAAAGCTTAATTCTTGTGGTCATGTTGCTCTTGGTCAATATCAACATATTAATATGAAGTTATGAACCGTTGACTCCAGCTCCCAGGTTTATGCCTAGGTGATGGTGACGCGAGCGAAAGGTCATAGACAAAAATAAAAATAAACCACAAAATAGAAAATATGAACGACGAACAATAGATAGACAACTTTGCTAATTTAGGTCATAAATTTGATCATGCAAATATTTGGTTATATAGTTTTTTCTAGGAAAGTTATACATGGAGTTAAGGGTATGTTTAAATGTGCTTTTAATAACTAAAAATGCTTGCAGATTACCAAAGACGATTCTAACTATACTAGAAGTAGACTTAAAAAGCCATTCGCATTTTTAGTAACAGTTTCAATATACTTCTACTATAATTATTTTTACTAAAAGTATTTTTAAGCATAAATTGGTTTTGAAGAAACATTTTAAATTTTTAGTAAAAATTCCAACGCACTTCTAATTGGAAAGATGGACAATCTTTGATCTTGTTATCTCACCCACTCATTTTTAATATTTGAAGGAAATTTTTTATAAAAGCTCGAAAAGTCGCATTGAGTGCCATCATCGATCACTTGAGTCTGGGAAAGGAGAAATTTTTTAGTGTACTTAGAAACACAACCCGAAACACCAAATGTCATAAAATAATTGATTGCAAGTTTTTTTTTTTTCAAGTATTGAACCAATTGTTTTGTGACACTCGTGTTTTTAGTACACTGAAAGGCCTTTGGATTGAAAAAAAAAAATTGCTCTGTTTTTAATTTTATAGAGGATGAGATGAACTATAGTTTCGTAAGTTGGGATTATATTTAATTCTTTAATTATATACATAAGCACTTTAGAAGCTTTGTCTTTAACAAATCAATTATATACACAAAAATATGTGTTCTTAGTACTTATCCATACTCTATGAACATTAACATCGATCGTTGATCAAGTTGATTAACTATTTTATTAATTTTTTAATTATATTCATTGCATGAGAATTCTAGTAAGATATGCATGTATCTATTAAATTTAGGTACATGAGTTTGTAAATAAGTTGTCACGAGTCAATGGTCCAACATCACTTCAACTTAACCACTTGCCAGTGCTAGTCTAATTAAAGTTAAGTTTTATCTTAAAAGGTCTCGGTGTAATTATGAATAGAACCATATTTTTGTTGAGAATGAGTCCGACATTGATAGAAGGAGGGACTTTACATGGGCTTATAAATAGGTTGGGCTAATCCCCATATTGCCAATTGGTTTTATGGTGGAACCTCAACTTCATAGTATCAGAGCTGATTGTCCCACGTGTGAAGCCAAACGACTACACGCGCTTCACGTCACCCCATTGTGTTGTACACGTGTTAGGTTTGAAAATTCGCTACATGTGAGGAGGCGTGCTGAGAATGAGTATCACATTATTGATGAGATGAGGGACCATGCATGAACTTATAAGCAGATTGGGCTATTCGTCATTAATGTGAGACTCATTCTCAACAATTTTTTTATTATTTGTTTGTCAAATTTCCAATGTGAAAATTTAACATTTTGTTTTAAAGTATATATGGATAATCATTTTTATTAGACAAAGAATATCGTTAGTGGACTATACTGTTAAGTTGTTAGAAGAGAAAATAATCGACCCCGCACTAAATTTATAAACATAATTATTTTTCTGCAATAAAACCTCCTTGGTGTTATCATTCCGAGTGCATTTAGTTTTCCTATATGTTGACCATTGTTGTCCAGCTTGAGCGCGAGCCCAGTCAATCAATCTTGGCAGCCTGCCGCGGGAGAAATACCGGCAGCCAACTACAAGTGGCATGAAAATTCAATGTCTGCGTAGAGAAATTTTTTATTGTGATAGGAACACGGATGATACATTATGTGTTTTTATGTAAGTGGTGGAAAATTTTATTTTTTAAGTTATTAACCTTTTAACACATAATCATCACCATTTATATAAGAACACGTGATATACCATTTTATATGACGGTCATATTGAAAAATCTTTCGTCTGCGTATATGATTTTACAAGTAATTAAGGATGTTGATTAAAAGTCAATCTAGAAAGTTGACCTTTTGTAAAGATACTAATCAAGTTTTTCCAGATCAAAGTTTTTAATCTTCGGTTACATGTATGAACGAGAGACGGAGTAAATAACTTTAAATGGAACCCAATGAGAGCTCTACTCCCTTTAGTCTCATTCTTTGCACAATTTAGACATGAATGCAGCTCGACTGCATGAGACATTGAGACGCAAAGATGCTGAGAAGGGGAATCATATTTCACGTACAAATATACATAGCGTTTACGCGGGTTGTTTTTATCATTTTTTTAGAGCGGCATAATGACTTACGTAGAGTGCCAATAATAGTTCAAAAAAAAAAAAAAAAAAAACTGCTTAAGACTCTAAGAGTGAGGAATGAAAATGCCGACACCGAAGATGATTTTTGCATGAATTAATTTTAAAAGAGAATTTAAAAACTAAACAATTCTAGTCGTTTAACCACATTTCGAAATAATTTAAATACACACATATCAAATCATTGACATCATGTATTAACGTCTTTTGTCCTATTTATTATCATATAGTTTTCTAAATGCAGAGACATTACTGCATGATATATATAGCATGCTGAATATTTGACATAGTAACTGAAAACCAGTTTTACATTCTCACTTGGGAAGAAAAACTGAAAAACACAGGTTTGAGGTTTACATAGTTGCACCAATTTGTTTGGCATTCTGAGTGGATTATTTCGGCTACATGCTTTCTTTCCTCTTAATGAAAATTAGATCTTAGGAATTGTAAATTTGGTCAAACTTGTTCCTCTATGGGCCATATTCCATTAATTTAGCAAAATTTTCAGAGTCAGTACGTCACATTTTTTTTATATATATAATTCTGTCGCTTGGTCAAACATCTGACAAGATGGAAAAAAAATTTCCATGTGTCATAAATACGATTCAATAGTTATTGGTTGAAATTTTTTTCTTCTAATTTTCTAACTAATTGTGTTATTACATTTGATGTACTGAATCTTATTTCTGACACACTAAAAATCTTTCTATAACATGATCTCTATGAACTCCCAAGTCTCTCAACCCTTTGCCCTCCACCCAAAAGTGACAATGTCAATATAACTGTCAGTCAATGCAAACGACTTTTGACCAAATCACTCTTTTCACACTTAGAAGCTTTTCTTTAAATCCTCAAATATAAATGGATCATCAGAAAACACCAAGCGAAAGAGGCTAAAGAGAAAAATGGAGGAGGTCGATTAGAAGATGATGAGTGCAAGTGATTCAAATAACATGATTTATAAGGATCAAGATGCAAATATGCTTCCTGGGTATCGCTTTCACCTACTGATGAAGACCTAGTGAGGTTTTACCTTCGGAGGAAGGTGGAGAACAAACCTATTCGTCTTGACCTAATCAAGCATGTCGATATTTACAAATATGACCCTTGGGATCTTCCAAGTAAGCGCCTCCGATCCATCCCTTCAATTTCTAACTACTACGTATGTTCCCGACGTATAGGCATGCTCATGATTTTATGTAGATACACTTGTGAGTAAAGCATGGATAGAATTGATCGGTCCATACGTGTAGTGAAATTACGTATTATTTTTTGTGTTTACTCAATTTTTTTTCTCCATTTGTTGAAATACAGAAGCGAGTGGGGACAAGGAGTGGTACTTCTTTTGCAGAAGGGGAAGGAAATACAGAAATAGCATAAGACCTAATAGGGTTACAAAATCTGGGTTTTGGAAAGCTACTGGCATTGACAAGCCTGTATATTCGGTTGGAGACTTTCACAATTGCATTGGCTTGAAGAAATCCGTAGTCTACTACAGAGGAAGTGCTGGAAAAGGTACCAAAACTGATTCGATGATGCACGAGTTTCGTCTTCCAGATAGTTCAAACACTGATACTTCTATCAAGAACAGTACTCAAGAAGCTGTAAGATTAATTCATCTTAAATAATGAGTTGCAGTACTATTAATTAAATTCTCCTAGTTGTACGCTTGTTACTCAATATTCGACATATTCCGTACTCCACAAACTCTGAATTTGGATTGCACATTGAACGACCTAATTAATAGTTTATATGGTTTAACAATATAACATGTTAGATTATCTAGTTGAGAAAATACTACGATCAATATATATAAATATATATTGAACATTTGTGCGCCCATTGATTAATTATTTTATATGATTGCAGGAAGTTCGGACACTTTGCCGGATTTTGAAGCGAGATCATACTTCGTGTGGAAAGTATACATCAAATTGGCGTAAGACAACCTTGAATCTCAAGCAAAGTGTGGCTGGCTCAAGTTCTAAAACATGCAGTTCTGAGTCAGATACAGCTTTTGGTGCTTTGGCTGCTAACGATCAATCTGAGAGGAGTACTCTTCTCAATAATGTTCATACGTATGAAGGGAACCAATTCTCCCTAGGCTGGCTGAGTTTAAATGACGACGTAAACAATCCAAACTCGTGCATAAGCTTTCCGAATACTCCGAATGAAGATGAGATGTTAACATCGAATGGAAACTGGGATGAGCTGAGACCAATGGTTGACTGTGTTCTTAATCCATCACTGCTATACAGTTATATGTAGCTAGTGGAAATTAAGTTCTTTAACCTTTGTCATAGTTAGGGGGATTACACACCCACATAGCATGCGGGACTCTTTTTTTACTCTTGGATTTTGATGATTATCGGGAAGAGAGCAGTTGGTGTGAGAGACAGGAAATGGAAGAGTAAAAGTTGAAGAAGGGTTGGATAGAGGTACCGTTGAGGTAGATCCTAATGAGATAGTATCCTGTGACTGTAGTAGGCCTTTAAAAGGAAAATAAGCCTCATGAAAGAGAACATGTCTTGAGATGTACACCCGATTAGTTTGAATATCTAAGCAACTGTAACCCTTGTGTTGCAAACTATAGCCAAGAAAGACACAATGTGTACTTTTGCCATCAAGTTTGGAAGAAACATAAGGTTTGAGCCAGGGATAACAACTGCAACCAAAAGTCTTGAGCTTGGAATAATCTGGAGCCCTGTTGAATAGAAGTTCCCAAGGAGATTTGTCCAGATTAGATAAAGGTAATCGATTAATAAGATACAAAGCTGTGCTGAAGGCTTCTACCCAGTATTTATGAGGTACACCTGAAGCAACTAGAAGAGTTTGAGCAGTTTCTGTGAGATGTCTATGCTTACGTTCAACACACCCACTCTGCTCGGGAGTGTGTGGACAGCTATATTGATGACAAATACCATGAGTAGCAAGAAAAGAATGAAATGCAGAACTAGTGAATTCACCCCCAGAGTCGGATCTGAAAATTTTGATTCTATTACCAACCAAGTTTTCAACATAAGCCTTGCAACTGACAAATACAGAAAAGACTTTAGATTTGGCCTTCAATGGAAACAGCCATGTGTATTTAGTAAACTCATCAACAAAGAGAACATATTACTTGTAACCACTGACAGATAAAACTGGAGCTGGACCCCAAACATCACAATGAACCAACTCAAGACTGGCAGAAACACTACTAGTGCTAGAAGAAAAAGGTAACTTGTGATTTTTACCAATAGCACAATCTGTACAAAAGAAACTGACAGACTTGCCACCACTGTGAGCAAGTTGAGCTTTATTTAAAATCTTCCTGAACATTGCTATAGAAGGATGCCCAAGCCTCCGATGCCATGTCTGAAGAGAAGCTTTAGTACTAAGAAAAGCTAATGGTGCAGAAGTTGAGGGAATGCCTTGAAGAGGATAGAAACCTTCCTTAACTGGTCCTTGAAAAAGTATCATCCCCGTAAAATGATCCTTGATTGTAGAACCATCAGAATCAAGGGTTAATGCACAAGAGTTATCTTTTAAAAACTGATAGGCAGAGAGAAGATTGAATTTCATCTTGGGCACATAAAGAACATTGTTCAATCGAAAAGTAGCAGAAGGTGTTTTAAGCAGAGAAGTGCCAATATGATGAATGGATATACCTTGACCATCACCAATGTACACCTTCTCTTCTCCAGAGTAGGGAATGAGAGAATGAAGAGCAGCTATATCATTAGTGATATGAGATGTGGCGCCAGAATCAAGCAGCCACGTTGGAGAGGAAGGTTTAAAATTTGTGCGAACACATATAACATCCAATTTAGCAGGGGGTATTTTGCCAGCAAAAGCATGATTCATGCGGTCATAGCAATCAATTGCTTCATGCTCAAGAGAGTGACAAATTTGGCAAGGATTTTTGCCACCAAAATAAGAACCAGAATTGTTGTTGTTATGACGATTGAACCCACCAGAAGTATAGCGATTTGCACCAGAGTTGTGTCGAAAAGAACCAGAACCATTTCCAGAATTATTAAAATTACCACGATACTGAGAGAAATTCTTAGAGTAGTTACCACGATTGTTGCGCTGAAAGGATCATTTTCCACGATGATTCTGAAATCTGGAAGGAGTATTAAACTGCGCTGCATAAGCTTGTGGAAATGGAGAGTACTGTGGTGTAGGAAGGAGAGGACCCTGAGATTGAGCAGCAAACGCCTGAAAAGGTTCTTGAGCGGAAGAGACAGTGCCTTTCTTTTTGTGATTCATGAATAATTCCTTATTGAGCAACAGACCATGAAGTTCATCTAGAGTAGTTGAAGAAATGCATAACATAATAGAATCAATAAAGGATTCATATTCATTAGATAAGCCATTGAGAGTAACAGTAATTAGGTCATGATCAGAAATTGGTGATCCAGCCGCCATTAAAGCATCAGAAATACCTTTGATGCGCTGTAGATACTCAGAAATCGAGAGATCATCTTTAGCAACAGAGTATAATCGAGATCTGAGTTGGTGAATGTGAGCCACAAAGACTCCTCCGAATCGATTCTCAAGATTAAGCCAGAGATCACACGATGAAGTCATACCAACAGTAAATGGAATAATTTCTTCAGAGAGAGTAGAATTAAGCCAAATCAGGATGTTTTGATCCTTCTTGTACCAGGCTTCATAGGCAGGATTAGGAGCTCTAGTAGAACGACCGATCGCATCAGGAAGATAAGGAGGTGGACAAGGCTTGGAACCATCAACAATGCCAGTGAGTTTATAGCACCTGAAAATTGGAGCAAAGAGAGCTTTCCAGACTAAATAATTGTCACGTTTCAGCTTCGTAGGCACCATACAGCTGATATTCTGGATCGTGATCAAAGAAATTGACGAATTTGAGAAATTAGGGTTCATCGCAGAGAAATTGGGGGCGACGAACTCAGTAAATGAAGGATTCGGAGGAACAGTATCAGTAGATAGAGGCGAAGAAGTGGACGACGTCATGGCTAAAGAATCAAGAGGGAGATCGGGAAGAGAGATCTTGAATCGCACAGAAAAGGGAAGATAGGATCGAGAAGCGGTGAAGCAGAGAGGCGAATGATACCAAGATAGAAAGAAATACTTTCTGTATATTTCTTTTCTTAATGAGAAAGTAATTACAACCAAGTATATATACACTTTGCTAAATAAGCTTAGTGACTAATGATCACTAGATTAACATCTAATCACATTGATTAGTTACAAACCAATTACAGCTGTTAAAACATAGAAATATCTAATGATGAGATGTCCCTTTAATCTCTACATGAATAACATATTATGGACGATGCTATCCACATGCCCCTTTTTACATTTTACACATTTTTGTTAATTTTTGTTCTTTTTACCCTCTTTAATTCATTCAATCTGACGACCGAAAATTGAGAGAGGTGTATAAAGTTAAAAGAGATATGTGAATAACACCACCCTATATTAGTGCAGTTCCTTTATTTTACGTTTATATCAGTTAATTTTTTAAAAGAAGTTGTAGTAGGACAAAATAAGCCACCCTAACCTCTTCTTGAATAGATGAAAACTCACAGGCATAAATAATTATTAAAAGGGTTTTTATCACAAATGATCATTGAAATTGGTCATCACCATTAAGATGGTTCCTGAAATTGAAAATCAATCAATGTAGTCTCTGAAAATAAGTGTCTCAAATCATTGTGGTACTTCTATCACAATTCTGTTAAAAAAATTATTGAGTACTGATGTGACACATAAATGGGTCTCATAAGTCTTTTTTCTTCTTCTCACAAATAGTCCTTAAAAATTGATTTGTGACATCAAAATGGTTCCTAAAATTGACCCGCACCATCAAAATGGTCTCTGAAATTGAAAATCGATAAATGTAGGCTCATAAGTAAGTGTCGCAAATCAATGTAGTCATTCTATCACAATTATGTAAAAAATTCTAATATATGTTGATGTGACACATAAATGGATCACAAAGTCTAATAAAATTAAAAAAAATTACAAATAGGTTTAGGGACCATCTTGATAATGTGGGTCAATCTCCGGGACCATCTTGATGGTGTGAGTCAATTTTAAGGACTATTTGTGATAAAAACTTGTAAATCTTGTGGGCCCATTTATGTACCACATCAACACTTAATAGAACTTTTAACAGAATTGTGATGGAATGATCACATTGATTTGCGACACCTATTTTCAAAAACTATATTGATTGATTTTTAATTTTAGGGATCATCTTGATGTTGAGAATCAATTTCATGGACCATTCGTAATAAAAACCCTAATTCAAATGTTGAAGTCAATGTTTCTATGTATTTTTGGCTTTTGTGATGATTTGGGATGTAGGGAAGCAGCAATAGTAGTATGGGATAACTCACTATCTATTATTTGACGAATTCTTTGGATTTGTAGCATAACTTGATCACTATCTTCAATTAGTTTGACTAACTTCGTTCTAGCCAGATGAAGTTTCAATCTGGGGTGGCCAAAAGCTACATAGGCTATTGCCTTTATTCATCAATAGCTGCAAAACCGTGACATATATACTTTGAAACTGTATATTTGATTAAATATGGTATTTGGAAATTAAAAAGTGAAAGGAAGATACATCATACACAACTAAAAATGTGTCATAACATAGTGTTACTAATCACGTGTTATAATCGTCATTATCATGTAATATTAATATTATGCTCATCTTATGTCCACAAAATATCAATTATTTAATAAACGAAGATTAGTAACGCAAGTGATGATCACAGTCAAAAGTTTCTTAATATTGGTGGACGAGAAAGTTGAATTTATAGACATGGGTGTAAGTTCCATAGAGAGCAAACATTTGTTTACCGTGTAAACGTGTTTTGGAATAATAACGAGACTAACAGTAGCTATGCGGAATGGCTTATCAGAAATTGTATAATAAAGGATAATAGCCTCAAGCAATCTCGATAGAACTAGGACTTTATTATCTGATATGTTTATTAGAGTTTTCACGGTGATAAAGATAGTTTGATAAGGATTACATAATGGGAAGTGTCCTTATTGAACTCCATCGTTTATGGTATAAAGCTAGGGCCCCTGCGCTCTCACAGATATACAAGCTTTCAGATACTCAAGCCCCATTGATCGAGCCTTGTTTCCAGTAGTGTAGAGTTGCAGAAGAACCCTTTGACTCAAGCAGTAATGTCTTATCTGGTGAGTGGTTAAGTTGGTATTGTGATTTAGTTTTTCATGAGTTATATTGCTAACAATTGGTATCAAAGCCCTTCACATATCATTTAACTCTATGTTGAAGGCATCAAGAATTTTTTTTTTCTTGTCTTGCAGGTTACAGAACTGGTAGTATATAATTAGGGAAATATATATATATATATATATATATATATATATGAACACGATCAGTGGCGGAGCTAGAAATTTTTTACTGGGTGGGCTAGCTTAAAATTTAAAATTTTATAAATAAAGAAACTTGATACCGTATTTTTCATAGTATCAGCTAACTTTAAAAAAATCACAAGGTGAGCCAAATTTTTTTGTAATTAAACAAATACGTGTAAAAATTCAAACAAATCCGAACTTGTACATGTACAAGGAGCGATGAGAAAAAGGATGTAAGAAAAAAAGATGGTTTGTAAACTGTATTATATAATTTTATATAGTTAAACCTAGATAATTCGGGTTAGTGACTAAATATATGGTGGACTACATTCGAAAATCAATCAAAGTTACATGTAAAATTTTATTTTTCACCAGAAGCTACTTGGCTACAGCCCAGGGCAGCCCTTAACCTGGCTCCGCCAGTGAACACGATCAAGTGATAGCTAAAGCTATCCTTGATCATAAAGACATATATTTTCATTCAGATATACATACCAGTGATGGTGCTTAAATTCAAGACATGATCACTGGTCATCTAAAGAAGATCATTCTTTCATGCTTAGAATTTAAGTAGTATATCACTTTATATACGAATGTTTGAATCAAATTACTATTGTCAAACCACAAAGGTTTATAATTTTGATTATAGAAATTCGAATGTTGGTTATAAAGGTGATATGATTAAAGAAAGTCTTCACATGTTCATCAATCTAAAGAATGTTGATTTTTGTGATATATGGTTTGGGGATAAGGATTAATATTCGAAAGTTTTATGCTTTGACAGCCATGAATCCTAGCTCCATGAACCTCAACACTATTGAACCACTTACTGGTATCAACTATAAGAAATGGAAACAGGATCTAGAGATCGTGGTAGGAGTCATGGATTGGGATTTAGCACTCAGGATTGAAGAGCCTCCTATGCCGACAGATGGGAGCACATCCAGCCAACGGTCCAAGTATGAAAAATGGCAAAAATCCAACAGGATTTCCCTAATGATAATCAAAAGAAGTATAACTGATGTGGTCCGTGGTGGCTTCCCTGATGTTACCAATGCCAAGGACTTTATTGCGTCCATCGAAGAAAAGTACAAAGAGTCTCCAAAAACTGAGATAGGTAATCTCATGAACTCACTTACCACCATGAGATATGATGGCATTGAGAGTGTACGTGAATATATCTTGAAAATGATGGATGTTGCTGCAAAGCTTAGGGCTATCGAGGTACCTATATCTGAAACATTCCTTGTGCATTTGATAATGAACTCACTACCTGATAGCTATACTCAACTGAAGGCATCTTAGAGTGCTTTGCGTGAAAAATGGGATGTTAATGAGTTAATTGCTATATGTGTAAGTGAAGAAGAAAGGATGAAAAAGGAGAAGTATGAAAAGGAAAAGGTTGAGTCTGTCAATCTCGTGCATGGTGCCTATAAAGCACACAAGCCTTCGGCTGTTGATGTTTCCAGAAAAGATACTACCAAAAGGGCTCCATCTCCTACCAAAAGGAACTTTAAACCTAACAAACCATCGATTTTCAAATGCTATTTTTGCAAGAAAACAAGTCATATGAAGAGAAATTGCCCAAAATATAAGGCTTGGCTTGCTAAACAAGAGTCAAAGAAAGGTAAAAATATTTTGCTTGTTTTGAGTCAAATTTAATTGATATACCTAGCACTGCATGGTGGCTAGACTCAGACTCTTCTATTCATGTTACGAATTCATTGCAAGACTTCATAACAAAGAGAACACCAAATAAAGATGAAGTCAAAGTCTCTGTTGGCAATGGAAGAAAAGTTGAAGTCAAAGCTTTAGGAAGTGTTAGGCTAAAGTTAGAATTTGGTTTTTGTTTAGAATTGGAAAATGTCATTTATGTACCTTCTATGAGAATGAAGTTGATTTCAGTTTCAAAGCTAGTTATGTGGGATTTTATTTTACTATTAATAATATTGGCTTCAACATTTTTTATAAATCATCTCAAATTGGTTCTGGTTTCTTAAGTGATGGAATGTTCCAAATAAAGTTAAACTTTGATGAACACGTTTTGAACATCCAAAATGGGAACCCCAAAACTCAATCTTCAAACCTTTGGCATACGAGACTTTGCCATATTTCGAAACAAAGAATGGAGTTGCTCGTTAAAAATGACATTTTACCATCTTTGAATTTTAATGATTTTGATTTTTGTGTGGATTGCATCAAAGGTAAAATGACAAATAGTAGGAAAGAAGGATCAACTAGAAGTAAACAAGTCCTAGAAATTATTCACATGGACATTTGTGGTCCTTTTCCAACTCCTACAATAGAAGGAAACAAGTACTTTATAACCTTCATTGATGATTTTTCAAGGTTTTTGTTTCATTTATTTGATCACTGAGAAATCCACAGCTTTTGAAGTTTTTAAAATTTATAAGAATGAAGTTGAAAATCAATTGGAAAATAAAATAAAGATTGTTAGGTCTGATAGGGGTGGAGAATATTATGGTAGATAAACTGGTAGACATCCTAGAGCTTTCGTACTATTCTTGCAAGAACATGGCATTGTAGCTCAATACACTACACCTGGAACCCCCGAGCAAAATGGGATTGCAGAAAGAAGAAACATGACCTTAATGGATATGGTAAGAAGCATGATATGTAGAGCTAATTTGCCAAGTTCTTTGTGGGGAGAAGCAGTGAAGACTGCAAATTATATCTTAAATAGGGTGCCGTCGAAATCTGTAGAGGGTACTCCTTTTGAGTTATGGACAGGGAGAAAACCCAGCTTGAACCATCTTCATGTTTGGGGTTGTAGAGCAGAAGCAAAAGTCTATAGTCCTAACAACAAAAAGCTAGATCCGAAGACCATCAGTTGTTTTTTCGTAGGGTATGCAGAAAGGTCGAAGGGGTTCAGATTTTACTGTCCTAATTATACTTCAAAAATAGTTGAAACTGGCAAGGCAATCTTCTTAGAGCATGAAACTGATACTGTTCCTGGGACTGAGGTTGACACCTTTGTGTTTGAAGAAGAAAATGAAATAGCAGTCCAACCAATGGAAACTGAGATAAGTGCAGCAGCTCCACTTCTTAAAACTGTGGGGCACATGGAGGACAATGAAACTGATGCATGTGATGAGGATCACGAGGTTGATGCAACAGTTCTGGAAGTAGTAAATAATGATCAAGTTACCACAACAATCGAGGCAGCAGCAGCCACCATCGATCAGCAACAACAAATACAATAGGACAACGTCGACATCACCACTAATCTCAGAAGATCAACTAGGGTCAGGAAATCTACGACACTAGAAGATTTCGTATACTTGGCTGAGAATGACATTGATTTAATGATCCTATATGAACGCCCCGACTCCAAAATATTTATTTTCGGGGATTAAATTTGTTGATAGGCCCATATTACACCTCTTGTTTATTTAACTGCCAATATTCACAACCCTTTAATTAAGTTCCTTCATTCCACACTTTATGTAACCTTGATTCTCTTACCAAAACATAACAATTATATTTACAATTTACTAACCTTTGCTTCTCTTAGTTCATTGTTCTCAATCTAAGAATAATTCTCAATTAAAATGAAATTCTCGATTATTTAAGGTTGCATCTAACACTGTTAGACTGCCTACGTACCCTTGATCGGGATCAAGCCTTTTGTAGTTCACAATTCCAAAATTCAAACCAAATCCGAATATATTCATTTAGTCCCACATATACCACAATCGTATTAATATTCAAACCCCATCAGTTAGATCTCAAAAGCATAATTAGAATAGCAAAATTCGCATAAAAACACAATGTCGGCTCCCTGGCCATGCTCCGCCGCACCTGCCGCCGAGGATGGTGGTCTGCCGCCCCAAATCGCCGGAAAATTCAACTATTTCTTAAAATTCTCAAAAGTTACAAAACGAAGATCTCAAAGAGTAGAGCAAACTTTATACCTGCGGCCAAGTCCAATTTGGCCTGAAAAGGCTCCAATTTTCCTCGAACCTGCCAGAACTCTACAAATAGGTGGCCTCGAATCGTCACCTCCGGTACCCCACTGTCCCTACCATTGTTTGGGCTTTGTTCTATCCATCTAGGGAAGGGTTTTGGTGGAGGTAATTGTAAGAAATCATTTCACAATTGATGGATTTTGGGCAAGGTCTAATGCGGCACCCATCACTATTTTTTGTACCAAAATACCATCAAATTCCCTCTAATTTTTTTTTTTGTAGAACTAGAAGAGAGAGGGCCAAGGTGATGATTGGGAGCGGTTTATAGGTCCAATTCGTCGGAAAATTGGACGAAAAACGGCGAGGAGCCGTCGGTTTGAGCAAACAGGTCGCACGGGTTTTGGGCCAGGATCCGTGATCATGTGCACCCTCCTCTTCTCATTTTCCTTCCCGGCCTCCCCCTTCCCCCTCCCCCTTCGTCCCTTCTCTTTTTTCCTCCTTTCTAACCTTTCCTCTTCATACTAGCCATCCATCTCACTTTTTTTTTTTCATCTCAGCCGCACAAGTGGCACACCTCAGACTCCAGATTTTTCTGGAGGATTCTAATTAAGAGCAAAATTACAAAAATATCCCTCACTTTAAATATTAATAACTCTTTGGTTATAACTCTGTTTCACGAACGGTTTGTGCCTACGCGTTCGTGAGATTGGGCTCTATTCAAAAATATAAATTATGACCTTAAAATGTCTACGGATTTTAGATAATTAATTTTCAAACTTCGTAATTTATAATAATTTCCGGAAATAAACTTTAAAATTTTTCCCAATTCTATTTTCATCACCATAAATCGATTTACTTTTCAATTTTTTCCACATATTCGTAATTATGAAAATATAATTCATATACTTAAATTTTCAAGGTATTACATTATAAGTTTTAAAGAAGCAATTTCAAGACCAAATGCCGACAAGTGGTTAGAAGCAATGAATAGTGAGTTGACCTCAATGGAAAACAATCGTGTATGGGAATTAGTTGAACAGACAGAAGGAGTGAAACTCATAGGAAGCAAGTGGGTTTTCAAAACTAAAAGGGATTCGAATGGAAATATAGAAAGGCACAAAGCTAGATTGGTTGCGAGAAAGGATTCGCACAAAGAGAGGGTGTTGACTACAAAGAGACCTTCAGTCCCGTTTCAACCAAAGATTCTTTTAGGGTTATCATGGCTATGGTAGCCCACTTTGATCTTATTTTGCATCAAATGGACGTGAAAATGGCGTTCTTAAATGGGGATTTGGATGAGTGTATTTATATGAGGCAACCAGAAGGGTTCAAAGAAGAGGGGAAAGATAACTTGGTCTGCAAGTTGAAGAAATCTATTTACGGATTTAAGCAAGCATCGAGGAAGTGGTACCTCAAGTTTCATCAAGTGGTGAGAGAATATGGTTTCACTGAAAATCTTTCTGACAACTGCATTTACATGAAGGTTAGTGGGAGCAGTGTTATCATTTTAATTCTTTATGTCGAGGATATACTGTTTGCCACTAATAGTCAGAGTTTATTAAGTGAAACAAAGTCCTTCTTGCAAAGGAATTTTGAAATGAAAGACTTGGGAGAGGCAACATATGTCTTAGGGATTGAGATCGAAAGGGACAGGAGGAAAGGTTTATTGGGACTATCGCAGAGAGGGTATATAGAGAAGGTCTTAAAAAGATTCAACATCTCCAGTTGTGGAACTACTGAAGTGCCGATTTCGAAGGGAGAAAAGTTGAGCAAGTTGCAGTGCCCTAAAAATGATTTGGAAAGAAAGATCATGGAACATAAGCCATATGCTTACTTGGTATGAAGCCTAATGTACGCTCAGGTCTGCACTAGACCTGATCTCGCATTCACAATAAGTGTGCTTGGGAGGTTCCAGAATGCTGGTGAAGCTCACTGGAATGCAGCAAAGAGGGTGCTGCGATATCTTCAAAGAACTAAATCACATATGTTGGTTTTTAGAAGAACAAATGAATTGGTGTTAGAAGGGTACAGTGACTCTGATTTTGCTGGATGTTTGGATGATCTTAAATCTACATCAGGTTACGTTTTCTTGATGGCATGTGGAGCTGTTTCTTGGAAAAGTGTGAAGCAAGACACAGTGGCTGCATCCACAATGGTAGCTGAATATTTATCTTGTTGTGAGACTGCTAACCAAGCTGTTTGGTTAAAGAATTTCATAATGAGACTTAAAGTTGTTGATTCAATTGCAAGCACAATTCAAATTTACTGTGACAATAATGCTGCAATATTCTTCTCCAAGAACAATAAGAGATCTGCTGCAACCAGGAACTTGGACATTAAGTACCTCATTGCGAGAGAGAAAGATGTGGCTGGGTTAGTTAAAATCGATTATTTGGAGACAGGTTCAATGATTGCAGATCCTATGAACAAAGCAGTGCCTAATGCAGTGTTCAAGAAGCATGTGATGAGCATGGGAGTGCTGGATGATTTTGATGCGGTGAATTAGTGGGAGCCAAGTATTAATTTCTTCTTCTGTGAGTTTTCTAGTTTTGAATGTTTTGAATATTAATAAATAAAGAACACTTAGCTAATAAAGTGAAATGCTGAATGGTTTAAAGTTTTCCTATCACGCTCAGCAGTTAGTTATGAAAGTGCATGTATTTTATAATGCAGGATGGATAATGATTCTCAGAATTGTTATAAAGAATAAACAACCTGAAGACTTCATTATGAAGTATTTGGAATTGATTGTTTTATCAATCTTGTGGAGGACCAGTGTAAGATGTGTTACTCGAATATACATGCAGACATGTCTTACATTAAATTACGTATCTTGTTGGAGTTTCATGTGTTATATAGCTTCATTACAATGACTATGGGGACTGCTTCTTGAGTGGGAGTGTGATGCCTTTTGGTTCTTTATGAATGCTTATTAATGACAGCAACTTGTAATCGAGTTTAGCTGATATTAGTCTCTAGGCGAATCAAGCATTATTCCACTTCTGTAAGTGTTCATGATAAACAAGTATTAGCTCCAATAGGAGAATGTAAGTTCTATAGAGAGCAAACACTTATTTACCGTGTAAAAGTGTTTTGGAATAATAAGGAGACTAACAGTAGCTATGCGGAATGGCTTATTAGAAATTGTATAATAAGGATAATAGCCTCAAGCAATCTCGATAGAACTAGGACTTTATTATCTGTTATGTTTATTAGAGTTTTCACGGTAATAAAGATAGTTTGATAAGGATTACATAATGGGAAGTGTCCTTATTGAACTCCATCGTTTATGGTATAAAGCTAGGGTCCATGCGCTCTCACAGATATACAAGCTTTCAGATACTCAAGCCCCATTGATTGAGCCTTGTTTCCAGTAGTGTAGAGTTGCAGAAGAACCCTTTGACTCAAGCAGTAATGTCTTCATCTGGTGAGTGGTTAAGTTGGTATTGTGATTTAGCTTTCCATGAGTTATATTGCTAACATTGGGCTATAATATTATAAAAATAAACACATGTTATGTGAATGAATCGGCAACATAATGCAATGGTAGAGGTCACAAAGAAAAATTTATGGCTAATAAGCACATGAAAGCTAGAAGCTGGTATATGAATGAAACCCAAAAGTCCTTATAAATATGTAAATGAACTTCTAGGATGATTAGAGTACAAACTCTCACCATTGTGAGTAAGGTCATGTATATTTAAAGTTTGAATCACTTTATATAAAAATAATAATAATAAAATAAAATTGAGTAGCGCTATATGTCATATTCTTACTCACCACGTTTTCTCACCATGCTTTCAAGATCGATTTGTAGGAATTAAATTTTTGTGAGAGATTTGGTCAGTAAACATGATACAATTTATAAGGCTTCTTTTGTTACAATTGCTTGACGACTTCATCAAATCAGGGTTGGCATGTTGGAAATCGAACAGCTCCTCGAGTGAAATGAACCCATCGCGATCCTTGTCGATCTCCTCCATTCTCTGACGGACTTCGTCCGGCGAAGAAGAGCCAAGTGCTTTGAGTGCATCAGCGAGCTCAGTCAATGAAATCTTGCCATCGCCATTGTAATCAAAGCGCTTAAGCACACGCTCACATCCAGCCTTGGCATGATCATCAGCCATTGTGTTTGAATTATTATTGCAGTATTCAAGTTTCCTTCTTTTAAGATTTGGTTTTTTTATGGAATTTGACACCGACAAGTTTATGTGATCGATCTGGGTTGTTCTTGGACCTGGTATTAATGCTCAGGAAACGGATCATCTCCTAGAAACAAGGAAGAAACCTTCTTGATTTAGACATAAGTTAACCGTAAATATAGACAAATATTTTCTACTAGGGCCTTGACAATTTTCAAGTTACTTAGTACGTACTACGTAGTAACCATATCAAATAACCTAAAAAATTAATCACTTACTAGTTTTTTATTTTTTAAAAATAGGACCAGTTGATGACTTCGATACGACATTTCACTCTTATGGAGACAAAAAGACTCACAAGAGGCATTCCAGCCTCACCATGGGCACCATCGTGTGATTCATCAACTCCGGAAATCGAACTTAAAACGTAGTCTCAACCACAGGGTCACCCCATGGTGGTTAATTACTAGTTAGCTAGTGCTTACGTTGGAGGAAAGAAAACTTAAAAATTAGTATATTAGACCAAAGGAGATGTTAAATTTTAAACCTAAAATTTAAATTTGAAGGCTTATGTGGTACTTTGTCATCTTTTAAACTTTTACTCTCCAACCGATGTCAAATTTTAAACATAAAATAATAATTCATATGTATTTTCTTTGCATTGGGAATGAAAAGAAACAAAAAAATAATGCTTTAAACCAATAAAAAGTTAATAAAAAGCATTTAATAATTAATTAAAAAATTTGAAGGTGCTGTCAAATTTGGCAGCAAGAGGGAGAGATGTCAATCCATGTCATACCACATCAGATTTGGCTTCTCGGTTGGAAAACATTAATGTTGTCTTTTGTTACCTTTATTGCTGATTTGGACATTTTGACATCTCCTTTAAAGATGCTCTTATCACTTAATTATGCTTTGAGTCTCCAGCAGCCATGGTCCAAAAGGCTCCATTTATCACGAAAATGCCATAACATTGTATCTAATTAACAAGCGGATTATACTTGGTAAAACTTGGTCAGCATGCCAAAGGGATACCAGAAGCTAAAACATTCAAAATATTGAAAAATTTGCCTTCCTATAAATATGTTTCTAGCTAATATGCTGAAAAGTCCTGAAACCAACTATTTGACATCCTCTATAATAGGTTTAAGTTGCCAAGGGGCATCTAAACATCTTTCTCCACCTGGCTAATTTCATGGCAAACGTATTAGCTCATATGGGCCTCACAGTTGCCAACCCTTATTTTTGGGATTATTGTCTTTCGATTTCGACTATGATGGTCTTTTATTTTAATTGTATGGAAAATGGTTGTGTTAGAGATTTTAAACTTTAATATATTTTTTCTTCATCAGGGGAAAATTCCATAAATGGACATTGGACCCTGATCAACTTATATGATGGGACCATATAAGAACTATGAATACAAGCTCGTTTGGAAGCTTTTCAAAATAGCTGGAAGTATTTTTAGTGAAAATATATTTCGAATCAATTTTTAGTAAAAATAAAAATAAATCATGAAAAGACACTTAAAGTGCTTCTTGAGAGAAACACAAGTTATGTGCTTCTTGCAAAAAACACTTCAAGTGATTATGGAACCCAAGAACATCTTTTCTAAAACCGATTTCAATCATTTTAAAAACACTTTCAAATAAACACTACAGGTATTAAGAAATAAATAGTATTGATCAAATTCTATTTGGTCTCCGAAACTAGTGTTGATCCCCAATTTACGTAAGAAAGAACTTCTGTAATTTCAAATTTCAATTGACATTTTTCGGATTAAATCTTCAAAGTGCATGTCCATGATGCCTCAAGTTTGAGAAAGCCTAGAGTCACTACGAAGACACGAAGAAGTACCTCGAGCATCTAGCATGTTTCTTTCTTCTTCTTCTTCTTGTGGTTGGTGCCAGTCGACTGACAAACAGAAGCGGAGGCAACATACGATTCCGGAACCCTAAAAGCGGATTTTCCCAACGTAAATTGTTCCGCAACTGGATCGTTGATTACGGGTGTTCATCTTTGGCGTGGTGAATGGCCAAACATCTATGCAATCAAAGTAGCATGTGTTAATTTACATAAAACATGTATGATAACAAAACTGCAATCACCCAGCTCCCATCAAAGCAAAACTGGGGCTAGCCTAACAAAACTATAACTAATTTCAACCTATAACGAATGAAAACTGCAATTCGGATCATCATCTAACACGTAGTACACACCGACCTGAAATCTTAATCGAGTCTTTCAAACTTGAATTTCGTCCGAGGTGGCCACGTGCTTCCTCTTCCTGGAAACACCATTTTGCTCATCTGCAAACTGAGCAGCTGTTCGCGCTCGTCGTTCTTCCAAGCTCTCACCTTCCCTTGCTCTCTCTAGAACCTGGAGTTCATAGCAAGCAGTCATATATAGGCTGATTTCTACTTTACAAAAGACAACTCACATATCTAGATAAGTTTCAATGCCTTACCAGATGCCGACCGTACAAATGGGTGCTCAAAAGCGCTTCAAGGGCATTTTCGGCCTCTTGCTTTGTGATGAACTCCACAAATGCAAATCCTCTATGCTGTCCAAATTTCATTGGCAACCGTAAACTTTTAATCTGCCATATAAGGAGAAATTAAAGTCAATTACAGAAGAACAATACATTGGTGTACTAAGTCAGGTTGTCTATCATCCTATGAACACCATATTGCCAAAGGGGCTGTAGGGGGCAAGGACACGCTTGCTGCATCCACGGTGATGGCTAAAACATCGCCTTAGGGTTCACGGGATAACATATCTGTTCTCTAAAATTTACTGTTTACGAATTATAGTAGAATCAAACAAGGTGTGAAATGTACAAAATCTGCACGAAAATATTAGAGGATCCGGAATCTAGTAACTCATCAAAGGTCAGTAGTTTACCTGGCCAAATGGACTAAATAGTTGTCTCAGTTCTTTCTCTGTGGCCTCAAAAGCTGCATTTTTCACAAGTAGTTTTGTAGAACTTTTATCCTTGTCAACTTTCTTTGGCACTTCATCCTTCTTGGGATGACAAAGTTGCAAAATAAGAGCGTGCCCGTCCAAAATAGTTCCCTAGAAAATGGTAAAATATTAGTTGCAATGAACTTCACAATTGCATACTGAATGCAAATAATTTTGACCAGATTCTGGCTTCACCTGTAAATCCCGGCAAACATTTGTAGCTGTCTCCACAGAATCAAACTCCAGAAAACCAAAACCCATTGAAACATTCTTCCCAGTCTTCAAGTGTTTCTTTACCTACACGTAGAGAAAGATGATATAGATGAGAAATACAGCAAGCAAATAAAAGTACGGCTTCTAGGCAGCTGATTATTACCTTGACACTGATAATTTTCCCTCCACTTTTTCACTAAAATGCTTTTTCAAATTCTCGTCCAATGTCTTAAAGCTCAGGTTCTTGACACATAGAGATCGTGACTGGAGAATGTTACACAACAAAGACAGAAAAATTATTATATTGGCAAGACAAAAGGGTAAGCGAGGAGTCAATAATTCGTAGACAAGAAACGGCAGCATAAATGTAAAGCTATCTAAAGGAAACCTCCAAAGGTTACCAGCTTTAACTTATAACAGAATAATCAACTAAGTTTCGTCAAAATTCAACTTGAAATGACAGTTAAACGCAAGATAAATTGCAGAATTTCTCATCACCAAACTAGAGTTTTGTCTTGTAACAGTTACATGAACAATGCTTTGCATGGGTTCTGTTAGTTGATGAAACTGAATAATTAAATAAAAAAGAGTTACCTATTGCAAAAGTAGTTGCCCAACCAGATCAATTGAACAAATAACAAGGTAACACAAACCATATATACACAATACACAATACATGTATATAAATGCTCAAGGGATGGTTACACCAGCCATTAACTAAGGCAGCATTATAAACTCGCATCGATTAACACTTAAAAGGATTTAGTGTCTCCATAATCAAGTATGGTCACTTGGATCCCAGCTAAAAGAGGTATTCTCCTTGCAATACTAATTATCCTAATCATGTCTAAACACCAAAAAGTTGTGTGCAAAGGATTGTGAGTATACTTTCTTGAACTGCATTTAGGAAGTAAAGATGCGGGCACACCAAGTTTGTTTGTCATATGAATAGTTGTGTAGACAAATGAGGATGAAAAAATAAAACTAATGGAAAAAAGAAAAGCATGCAAACACCAACCTCAACTCTATCAAGATCAGCATCCAAATCAGCGATTCCTCCCACATACTGCTCTAACATAACCCTTTTGACGTCATGCTCACCAACAACAGCATTGTTCTTTTCAATGCTCTCAGTTGTTGAACTTGGACTAAGAACATTGCCAGGAGTCCATTCCAAATATAAAGGACCATCCCTGTATCATTGTACATGGGGAAAAGAATATTTATTCTCTGACATAACTGAGTAACAAAAGGATTTTTATTGCAACTAATAATATGCCTCAACAGATATCCTACAGGAAAAACCCATATACTTATGCATAAAGATACCAAGTCGAATCAAGGGTACTTTTCAATTGACATGAGGTATAGTTCTGGGCCTTATTTTACATTTGTTGAGTATTCATTCTGTCAATGAGCCAACGGCAAAGAGACCAGAAGCAAAAATAAGTAAGCCATTGAGGTGAATAGGTATCTGCTTTACACTCTTTTATACTATGTATCTTGTATTTGACCCCAAGGAAGCAAATAAAAACCAGCTTGTTTCTAAACTAGGAGAATATAAGTGCCCCCACCCCCACAAAGAGAATACAAACATGAAAGCTGGAACCTATATACAAGATTTTTGAACACTTACTTGTAGCGCTTGTACCTTTAAAAGCTGCTCGAGCGTCAGAAGGTTCAAGAAAAACAACCTGAAGAATGATAATTCAAGAAAATAATTAGTAGAGAATCACTCTTTAACAACACAGCATCATAGTAGACTAATATAGTAATCTAGAAGTTTCTTCCTCTCTGTAGTATCAAAAGATTGGGAGAATAAAAGTACATAATGAGGCATGATTAACCATGTGTCAAAGAGGAGTTGAAAATCTCAACTAATTAAAAAACCAAAAGCAAAGTGTCCAATTTCATAAAACATTACAAAACTACTCTTTTCTACTCCTCAAAAAATCTTAATGACTCAGAGAACCGTGTCACTTCCACCCTTTCATTGCCTTAGTCTGAATGATCATGGTCAAACTTTGTTCCAACTCCGGCAAACTTCCAGATACTATCAGACTACAAGTCAAAAACTCCACTCTCCAAATCAGTGAACAACTTCATACCGACTGATCTGCTGGTCACTTAAAAATTGATATACCTATCAAATTATTATTTTTTTTTATCTCCCTCATCCCTCTTTTCTTAAATAGAACTCACTATATTAGAAAAACATAAATAAGGTTCAATACCTTGATTAGAATGCCAATTTTATATCGGGAGGTAGGGCAAGAAATGAACAAACCGTTGACAAAAGAATCGATGAAATTATGATTGGCAAGGTCAAGTGTTCATCATCACAATGATGTCTGAACTGAAATGTGAAAGGCAGAAAGTCTAACTCCCCTTTAATTAGCAGTCAGGAACATGATTTCCAGAATATATTTTACTTGAACCTAAATACAAGATGAAAACACTGTAAACTAAATCAAAATAAGAAAATGTCTTTGATAGAAGAACACATGAATACATACCAAGGCCAATGTCTTCGTCGGCAGGAGAACAACTTTTTCCAAATTCCCAAATTTCCCAAACATCTTTGCCAGTTCACCATCAGTAGAACCATATGGCAAGTTCTTCACCAGTATAACATGGTTGCTTCTTTTAACACCATCAGTTTTCCCAGCAGCAAAATTCTCTAAAGATTCTACATTTATAACAGCATTTGTAAGAGACTTTTTGGTCTCTGCAATCACTTAAGTTTCTCCAAAAGCAATCAGTACAGCGAGATCATCAGCTTCACGGTCAAGCAAATCACCTTTGCTCACACCATACTTCCGAGCTATGTTCTCAACGACCTATTTAATATGATGTAAAAATTAGAAATGAAGCATCATCAAACAAAAATTAGAAAGTAACTCAATAAAGCATGGCAGTAAAAGTTGATGCTATTCCTACCAGTGTCAAAACAAGACAAAAACAAACAATCAAGGTTTTACATGTGCTAGTGAAAGTTTTAAAAATGATGAGAAGTATGGAGGGCGGTCGAACAATGTCAAAACCAAAACATGTTCATATACCATCTCTTTCTGGAAAACGCGTGCATATTACTATACTGTAAGTTTGAAACTGTGTTTAACATACCGTATCAGGGTGCATAAACAAACTGTTCCATGCTCTCGTATCGCCACTAGCTTCAGATGTTTTCCTCTTATCCTCCCTTTGTTTCTTAATAGGTTTTGAAGCTTGGCTTGCTGAATCATCAGCCCTATAAGGTAAGCAATGCCAAATTCAACTGCAGAGTGCAAGTACAAAGTCAGGACAAATCCCAATAAAAGAGTAGTCACAATAAAATTCCCTAAAGTGACGTTGAGATAACCGGGCAATTTAGGATAACTACTTACCCAAGCTTCTCAGTTGGATTCTTTTGTTTTGCTGGCATGACATGCAACAATCTTCCTTGGAAAATTGAACCATCTAATGCTTCTAATGCCCTTCACCAAAAGAGAGGAAAGACAAATCAAAAGTGATTTTTTATTAAGAAAACATGCGTGAATTAGCATACCAAAACGTCATGCACTCGCTCAAACACCGTAACCAATGTAAGAGACTTGAAGGTAAAAAAATTTAACCCAGATAAACAGGCAATTGAAACGGTTTTTAAGCAAAATTCTACTTCTTTTGAATTTCTTGGGGCCTTGGCATATCAAGGTATGGTATGAAACTTGAAGAAGTGCAAGTTTTACATAGCATGATATTTTCCATGAATGAATACATTAAGTTATTGCACCATGTGAGCTTTGAAGCAAAAAAAGATTACCTTTCTGCACATTCTGGAAGCTTGTAAAGAACATAAGCGAACCCCTTGGATCGATTGGTCTCTTTATCAATAACAAGATGGACCTGTGCATCTCCAAATTTGCTAAAAGCCTCTTCCAGCTCCTCCTCAGTTACTGTAAATGGAAGATTACGAACAAAAAGACAGACCACTCTCAAACTCTTCTTCATTCTCATCTTTCGAAGTGGATGATGGATTGCTCTCGTCAATTACTTGGCCATTAGCATCCTCAGAATGCCCCTTCTCTCCATCCTCTTCTTCATGAACTTTAATTTGCTCCTTTTCATTGACTTTTCGAAACTCATTCTCCTCCTCCTCATTATCATCTTCTTCACTGCTTTCGGAATCCAACCATTCAGTCTTCACTCTGCTCTTGAAGTAATCCATATCCGAAACAACATCGTCCTTTGCTACATTGCGTTTATCATTCTTCTTAGCACCTTTCTCTGCCTCCTCCATATCCACCAGAACTGATTTCTGCTCACTTCCCTTCTTGGTTTTTCCAATTTTCTCAGCTCCTGATTTCTCCTCACCTTCTTTTTTGCTTTTCCCAATTTTCTCAGCCACGGGAGCCACCACCGCGTCGTTCGCCCACACTTTCGACTTAGCCCTCGGCTGCATCACCTCCAAAAACTCGTGAACCTTAACATCACCATTCTCATCTTCCACCTCAAGACTCCCGCTTTCCGCCCCGCCCCCGCGCTCCTCCTTCTTCCTCTTCTCCTCGTCTCCACCCCTTCCCCCTCCTTCTTCTTCGAATGCCGGCTCCACGGCCGGGGAATCTCCGGATCCCCAACCTTCCTCGCAATCTCACAGCTAATCCTACACGTATATAAAAACGACCTGTCGTAGTATTTCATGGCCTCCTGAGCTTCCCTCCCCGTCCGGAACTCGATGAACGCGAACTGCCGCCTCTTCCCCTCCTTCTTCCGCATCAGCTTCGCGTCCGTAATCTCTCCTTTCGCCGAGAAGAACTCCCGGAGTCGGTCCTCCTTCACATGCTTGGGCAAATTCTTGACGCAAACCCTCGACCGAAAGTTGAAAAACCTTGCGGTGCGTTAGAAACCGCCGAAGTGAAATTTTCCCGGGAAACAAACAGAAAGTAAACCGGAACTCACATTTTCAATACGAAGTTTGAATCGTAGAGCTAACAATGAGATTCTTCAGTCGAATTTTTGGAAGGAAAGACGGTGGCGTTGTGATGTCTGGTTCTGGAAATCTGAGTGTGTTGAGACTTGAGAGAGCAGTTTTACGTTGTATTACAAAAGGAACGTAAATAAAACATTTACCTTTTCATGGGCTTTTGGTATTGGGTTTTATGTTGTGTAACTATAAACCCAATACCCCTCAAGTCATTTTCCAAATTTCGTTGTAGCCAGTAGGATTGGGTATAAAAATCGTGAAACCAAGAAACTAAATCGATTGGTGACTAAAATAAAGGATAGTATTGTCTATAAATTATTTTTTATTTTTTATTTTTTTAATGCAAAAATATCGATACATTCTAAAAAAAAATATGTATATATACTGAAGGAGTACTAATGAGAGGTTAATGTGAAAACACAAGTGTAAATTTAATCTTTTGAGGTTCAATTTGTCAGGTAAAAATTCATGGTGACATGATATCAACGAAATAGGGTTTTATGAAACTAATTGAAACCTCAAGGATGTCAGTGTTATTTCCAAAACCTTCGGGGGTTTCCGGAAATTGCCCTGAAGAATAAGGGGTTCAGAAGTCCCACCGTCTGTGCCAACTCCCCCCAAACGTCTGCTCTGCGGAGGCTCGGCAGTGCCGGTAAGTAAATCAGTTCGTGTTGACGATGGAAGAGATTTTAGGGCACAACAGGGTTGAAGATGAGAGCTGGCTCTGCTCGCTCTCTGAGTCCAAACTTGTAAGTATTACTTACATACTTAATTTCTTGATTTATTATTTTTTTGGTAAGTTTAAATTATGAATTCGTTTGTTAATTTTCATTGTTCATATCAAATTGTACATAGAAAAGTAGACAGTGTGACGTTAAAGGTTAGAGCTTTATGGTTAATGGGGTCAAAAATTGGAATTAAACACACAATTTTGTGTCAGGACATGTTGATTAGCATAAAAAGGATTGTTCTTCAACGTGCAAGGATGATTGGGTGCGATGAACTTGCTCAAAAGTTTGATCTCAAGGTGCTTCGAGCTCTTGGTATGTCCGATAGGCGGTAGCTTTATCTGTTTCGATGTTTTTTGTTATGCTTGGCTGTTGAATTTCGAATTGAGCTCTTGATTTGAGCAATAAAGAAAGTAAAATACCTCATTGATTGCATTGTGCATAAAGGTCGAAACTTTGTGTTCCAACTTTTGATTGCGTGTTAAGGATTTGGTATATGAGTGATACGGTTAAAAATTGTGATTAGGATCTGCATCAGAAGCCGAAGCTTATGAGCGTTCTTATATGATCCTTGGATGGATTGAGGCTGGGTCATGTTTTCAACAATGAAAGCCAAAAGTTGATGCTTTAACTGACAATTCTGTTTACTTATGAGGGGATTTGTGGTATCATCCATATTTATTGACAATAAAGGTATCGGATTGAGGAGTAGAACTTTTGCTCGTCTTTTCTGCAGTAGTTGTCACTTAAATTATCGCTCACTGGTTTATTATGGATTTCCAATTTCAATAGTGAGAAATGTGTTTTCTGTTAATTGGTGACATTCTTTGCTGGAAACTATGTGTGGCTTGTTACTGCGTTCCTGAGAATAATGTGAGAGGCGAAATAAGCTATTTATACTTGTTTCTCAACTTCGTAATTAAAGTAAACCCTGGTGGTTTCTCCTCAGGTTTTTTACTTGGAAAAGATCTGTAGATTATATATTGTAATTGCTTTGCACGGAGGTTGGACTCAAGAAAAGACACAGTAAACAAGTATGTTGGCCTCAGCTTAAGAAAGAAGAAAAGGGCTACTTGTGCCTTTTCTTTTAACAACCAAGTGAAGATCAAATGAAATCCGAGCTCAAATCTGCGGCTTTTTTCATATCAATAAATAAGTGCACAATAAGGGCCTTGACTTTCATACAGTTCAGAATATACTTGAGAATAATTTTCTAGGGCTGTCAATTAGGCTTGACTTTCATACGGTTTCATGTAGTTGTGGCTGCTAGCTTTATTTTCTTGGACTTGTGCTTTGGATGTGCAACTCAGATTTGCCTTTCCTTCTTTTCGAATAATCCTCCTTATGATCTTTTTCTGTTTTTGAAATACTGAAATTAGCAGAAGGAAAGAGCAAATTCTTGCTTTATTTGGTGTGGCTTTGCTTGTTTTGTTTGGGAAGGTTTGGTTGCATACCTCCATTACATATCACATTCGGGATAGTGTTTGGTTTGTGTGGGTGTTTCTGGTTTGGGATTTGATCAGGCCTCTTTATCCTGAAACCAATATCCCTCCTACCTGTTTCGGATGCGTTTTAATGTTACCTCTTGGTAAAGATCAAGCTTCAAGCTACTAGATAACCAGTAATAGAACTTTTTGTATTTGAGTGTTTCTATTTAGAAGCGCACAATTTTCTGACTTTAGTCATTTCATCACTGAGGATTTGTGCAGCATTTGTTCTGATGGAATGCGTCAAAGATAAGGTAAAAGATTTGGTACCTCCAGAATCTGCTGCATTTATGGGAAGTTGCAATCTATTAAAACATAACCTTGGTGATATTATGAGTCTTGAAGAAATAATGGCCTGTATTGGTATTGATTCGAGAAAGGGTCCAATAAAAAGGTTAGTTCAGACAACAAGGGTCAATATTGCTTCTTTTTTGGTAACAATATGATGCTTGTGAGTTGTAATATGTATATGTGTGTGTATATGCAAATGACTAAAAGCATATGTAAACGTACATGGACATGTTTATGTGGGTGAGAATGGCTGATCGCTTTTTTTTCTTAGACTATTTATTCACTTGTGGTTCTGTTTTTTTTCATGCCTTTGGTATTATTGTATGTCTAGTAATGCAGACAACAATATGCCGCAGGAAACACTATTGAGTCTTGGTTCTGTGCTGGTGGTATTTATATGCTGTTGATACTGATTTATACTTACTTTCTCAAGTTTGTGGAACCACGGGAATTTTCATAAAGTTTATCATATAAATTTTATTGAGGGTCGATTTTTACTAAGTTTCAGAATGCATGTGGTGGCTCCAAAGTTTAATACTCTTTTCAAACCGAATTGATATTGTTTTTTAGCTGGCAATGGGTGGTTGAACAGGACGCCAATTTCCCCCCATGGATAACCTTGGTGTTTCATAATTCCCTTTTGATGTTCCCTCTCTCCCAAACCCCATCATCCTTTAAATACTTATCCTTACCGGATTCAGCATAAGCATGAGCATGATGTTTTTTTTTTTTTTTTTTTACCAGAAGTTTTTTAACTGCCAAAAAGATATGCAATGGTTTTGAAAGGTCAATCATGTATTGTACATATGCATCAGGTGTTAATATTACGCTTTTAGCTCCCTACCACTAGTTGATTAACTTCAGTTACATTTTTCTCTGTACCAGAAGACCGCACAAAGAAACTACACGAAATCAAAAGAAACAGAAAACTGAAGCCAGTGAATTATGAGATCAGGAATCGCAGAGGCAGAGAAGAATAGTCACGTGTTTATAACACGAGTGAGTTTCCAGTGCCCCCACTTTTGGAAACAGGTTCTAAATGTGTAGTTGGACTCGAACAGATCATATAGGAGCGGAATTCATCTCTTTTTGTTCTATTTTATATGTGTATGAAGGCCAAGGTTCATAATTTTGGAAATATCAATGCAAGGCTTCTTAACTTTAGTCCTGTTGCACTTGCCATTTAATTTTTTCAAGAATAGTTATTATTTATTGAACTCGAGATAAATTCTGATGTTTGATTAAGTCCCTTAATGCGACCCTATACTGTTATCCCTCCCTTTTTTAGGTATGTCTGGTGTGTCTGCGTGCATGTGTTGGAGAGGCTTTTTGTGCTGCAAGCGCGCTTATGGACTAATGAACTGAAACCCCATGAGGGAACTCATGGTTTGTCTCTACCATCGATAATGGAAGTTGAGGGAGAGATTCCCCCTTGTAACTGTTGTAATGTCCCTCAATTTCTATCTCTATCTCTATCTCTCTCGTCACGTCATCAACTCGAGATAAATTCTGATGTTTTATTAAGTCTCTTAATGCGATCCTATACTCTTATCCCTCCCTTTTTTAGGTATGTCTGGTGTGTCTGCGTGCATGTGTTGGAGAGGCTTTTTGTGCTGCAAACGTGCTTATGGACTAATGAACTGAAACCCCATAAGGGAACTCATGGTTTGTCTCTACCATCGATAATGGAAGTTGAGGGAGAGATTCCCCCTTGTAACTGTTGTAATGCCCCTCAATTTCTATCTCTATCTCTATCTCTCTCATCACGTCATCAACTCGAGATAAATTCTGATGTTTTATTAAGTCTCTTAATGCGATCCTATACTCGTATCCCTCCTTTTTTTAGGTATGTCTGGTGTGTCTGCGTGCATGTGTTGGAGAGGCTTTTTGTGCTGCAAGCGCACTTATGGACTAATGAACTGAAACCCCATGAGGGAACTCATGGTTTGTCTCTACCATCGATAATGGAAGTTGAGGGAGAGACTCCCCCTTGTAACTGTTGTAATGTCCCTCTATTTCTATCTCCATCTCCATCTCTCTCATCAAGTCATTCCCTCCTTTTATGTATGGTGGGTGGGGGTGTGTGTGTGTGTGAGAGAGAGAGAGAGAGAGAGAGAGAGAGAGAGAGAGAGAGAGAGAGAGAGAGAGAGAGGCATGTTAGCCCATTCCCGTTAACCTTTTCTGCATGGCTTGATGACTTAAAACCCATGATGGAGCTTGGCTCATTGGTAACCCTAGGGGGACAAAAGAAGGGAGGTGATGTTTGAAGGCAATAACTTATTAAATCAAACAGCTTTTTGAATTTGTGTTAAGTCATTACTCCACTCTATCTTGTTATGCTGGTGTGACGCGAACATGATTTTCTTGTTGGCCATGCTTTGCTTTGTTTGTTTGTTTGTTCTAGGCACCGCATGGCAAGAAAGGGTCTTTGGGCCCCCCATGTAGCCAAATTTTATTTCCATTCTTTTCTCAAAACCCCGTTTGCCTTCCCACTCCACCTAAAGTTCTAAGCATGCATCAAACTGCCAATCTAATTAAACAACACTGTGTAGGTGAATGTTTTCGTCTCTTCATTCAAGTTTGAATCTCCGCACCTATAGTTTGAACAAGATTAACGGATTTATCTCTTAATATATTATTTGCCCTCTTCATTTATTCATATTTAAACCTCCGCACTTGTAGTATGACCAAAATTAACGAAGTTATCTTTTAGTATATTATTCCCAAAACATTTTCTAATTAAATATGCGTATATACTTTGCTTCAAATACTGGATCATCATCCATGGATAGCCTTAATTGTGGAATTTCTTTTTGGAAGCAGAATAGCTAGGTCCACTGAGCAAATGGAAATTTCTCCAAAAGTCAAACTCATCATGCCATGACCAAGATATCTCCCATGCTTGGTTTTCTAACCTCCAATGTAAGAGCATAATATTAAAGTTGTAGTTCATAAAGTATGATTAAGACCAAATTAATGATTAAAGATATTCATACTTGTCCCCCTCACGACCCAAATTATTTATTTTTCTCTCTCAAATGCTCTAGCCGGGTATCGGCTTATTGCATCCACTTGCACGTGCACCATACAATCCTTTGAATCTATACACTTATACGGGAACGCTTAGCTGCTAACTAGTTTTTCAATGTTTAAGATATTTACTAAGTAACCATGCTAATAGAAGAAAATTTGTATAAAACTGTCATATCATGTCATCAAATTAACCTAGTTATCAAATTGCCCCATACTCAATAAATTATATATAATGTAGATATAGACGAATGAGAAAGTTGCTCTTTGCCAAGGAGAAGATACGAATTCAATTCCCGCAAATCCGCTCAGGATAATGGATAAATATGTTAAATTTCTTTTTTTATTTAATAGATGAACCATTAAGGGTTATGCAGTTGCTGACGTAGGTCTGCTTCTGGCCTAGATCAACTTAAGTTAAATGGAGTTTCTGTCACCCTACTTGAATTAAAAATAAAATGTCATACACCTTAAAGTTCATAAGAGAGGATGAAAAGACAATTCAATTATCAAAAAAAGAATTTCCAAAAAATTGGTTAACAAACAACATTCAGATTAAGACCTTATTTCCTTTTCATCTTAAACCTTGGGTATCGAATCTTATTTGCTCCTCTAGCTTTCGTCTATCAATGTCAGTGTCAACCCACTAGAGTGCTTTAGTCGTTGGTGTTCTTTCCGGTCTTTACACATTTCACGATTCCATCGAAAATTCCTTCTACGCCTACTGTACTCTAGCTTGGTAGTTTCCACCGCATGTCCAGAGTTGAGACCTAAAATTAGACGGCGGACTTAAAAAGCCACCTACAGAGTTTTACGCCTAATCATTCCTGATAACACTTGCATCTTCTGTATTACCGCAGGTGTTGGCACAAAGTTAGCCGATGCTTATTCCCCAAATACCGTCATTGCTTCTTTTATGGGAAAATAAGTTCACGACCCGTAGACCTTCTACCTCCGTGGCATTGCTCTGTTATGCTTTCGTCCATTGTGGAAAATTCCCCACTGTTGCCTCCCATAGGAGTCTGGGCAATGTCTCAGTCCCAGCCACAAATAGGCCGACCTTGAAAATGGATTGTGGGAGAAAATTTCCACCTTTGATTGAATTGAAAACTTACAAAAATAAAGAAAAGAGACAAACAGAGTTACACTAATACCAGTTTGGTGTTAGCCAAAGAGCCTCCGATGCTTAAGTAAAAAAGACTGTAAGAAGTAATAAGAGTATGAAGAGAGTTCTAGATTACAAAAATAAAGTGGTTGACCTTGGCTATTTATAGAGAATTGAGGAGTTAACCCTAGCATCCAAGTTCGTTGAACTTGTTAGCAGAGTGTTACCTAATCAGGCTAATCTCCACATTGGTCAAGGCATATTTCTTTGAGATTCCTGGAATATGCATCGTAAAGTCTTGCTCTGCTAAGAGACTGATAAGTAAACCAATTACATATCAAAGTTATTTGCATAGGTCGAATGACGATCGACTTGGACTGTTGATGAAGAATTGGGCCTAGGGGCATGTTGATTGTGGGCCTTCGTAAAGAGTATGGTCCATTATCCCGTTAGATGTCGGCTAATGATTTGCGTATTTTGTCAAGGACAAAATAATCATATTCAATAGTAATTTATACACATGATGTGTTTCCAGTAATCGAGATATTTTATATTTCCACATGGACCATAATAATTTGGTGTTACATGGAGGAGAATGTTTGTCAAGGAGATGTTTAAAGGAACAAAAGCACTTGTCAACAAGAAACATGTATGAGAATCTTATCGCATCTTAATCCTAAAGATTGTTTGTATATATATTGGTGTCGGTTTGATTAAATTAACAAATGGTCCCCTAGCTAATCACTTGTTATTAGTGGATAATGGGCATTATTAGACGCAAAAGATTTGCTTAAGTATCAAGGCACTCGCTCTCGATGATGTTTACATCTTCCAATTAAAAATATTCCCACCATGTGATCACTAAACATGGGATGTCTGAACTAAAGAAGTTAGCTATGAGAGGGTTTTCAACTTTTGTTTTTCGTTTTTTTTACAATTATTATATAAATTCAATAGGATTCTGGATGAATGGCTAGGATGAAGTCCCTTCAATGTCAATGTCATAATTTCCAAGGAAAAGAAATATAATTATACTTAAAGAAATATTTAATGAAGGGGTCAGTGTCATGGCAGCAATCCTTGATTTTGTTCATGCATGTCAGCTCCAGGCAGGATCTTGCATTTGCAATCAAGAGAAAACCTTGGTGACATTACTTCACTAAAATTTACTTTTAATTAATTGTTAAATACTCTAAAGCTAAAAAAAATGCAATTATATCACATCACTATTATACCATTACCGTATATACGATTCTATTGGTTATGAAAAGATTTAGTTAAGAATATAAAGGACTAGTTAATTGCACCGCTTAATTTACAATTGACTTTATAATTAAAATGATTTTTAAAATTAGCATACAATTCCTTATCTTAGTTCCTGAGATTAGCTAAAATTTTCTCAATGCTCGATATATACAATAACTTTTGTTTAAAGAAACTTGCATAATGTTACATCAACTATATGCTGTCTTGTGCATGTTAGAATTTTTATGATTTGGATACCGTTATACATACACACATAGATATGTTAGAAGGTCAAACACTCATTTGTGCATGAACCAGTTACCGTATAGCTAGCCATGAAAATATGACCATGACAAATAGACTTTTGAGTTTTGAATTCTTAGACATTAGATTAAGACAAATTAAATATTTACACATTTGTAAGACAAAAAAACACATGTGCTATGCTTATGTTCCCTCTACGTTGGACTTGTATTGGGACTTTAGGGTTGAAATTAAGCATGAAGCCAACATAGTGGAGGGTGTTTTGGGGATAGAAAGTTGATAATTTGTACCAAGTTTGGGACCCTTTTGCTTTGAAAATACATCCTTTACTTGGGTATCTAAATTTGAAACTCTTGTTTCTAATTCCCTCCTTTTCTCTACCAACCCAAAGGGCCGGCTTCCCTTTTCCTTTCAATTAAGGACCTCGAATGTGCATGAATGGTGCTCAAATGAAATATGGAGGTTGACCACAGTGGCTGTCACTCCATCACTGTAGATCGTGTTGATATATTTTCATCATCTTGACCAACACCACCTAATCGTGTTGTCCTAAAGGGCTGGTTGGTTATTAAGTCTCCACGAGCCAAATGATTAATTAACCGAACTCACCTGACATTGGAATTTTTTTGGGTTCTTATGGCCATATTCAGATCAGATGCTTAATACTTTTTATGTATATAGTATGTATATATACACCTTACATAATATGTTATGTACATATACATATATATATGGACTCACCTACTAGTAAGGGTCTCCCGCTGGACTGTAACAAAACTAGTGGTTATCACCCATATATACCCATATATACCCATATATTGATCAGCAGCCGTTTAGTTTTGCGGAGTTTCGAAACTCGCCTCCCGGGAGAAACGATGAGTGACCGAGTGATGCAACAGAGAAATCGGGGAGAGAGAGAGGGGGGAGTGAGAGAGTAAGCATAGTATTTTGTTGTACAGCGCTGGATGCCACGTGTACAGTTGAGAGTTGCATGGGGATGTGTGGGTGAGACCCTGTCTGCTTCTCCACTGAATTTTCGATCGTCCATGGAATTTAGATTTAGATTTAGATTTATTTATTTAGTGTATATATTTGGTAATTTAAAAATTAACAATAAATTTTTTTTGGGGGGGGGGTATGTTGGAGGAGGATGAGGAACGAAAGGCTGTGGGGGTAGAGAAGGGATATTTTTGAGATTTTGTTGCCCGTTTGTTGCCATTTCTTGTTATTTTCACATAGGTTACATTCTTATTGGAATCAAATGAATCTTTTGTATTTCCGTCTGGAATTTTAATAAAAATTTAACTAGTTTTGATTGAATTTTTTTTATAAAAGTGATTAGTTGATAGTTTCGTCACGACAATTCATCTTTTCAGGAGCTGAAAAGACTCATAGAGGCATTTTAGTCTCACTAACCACTATTGTATGATTCATCAGGAATCAAACTCAAGATGTGCCGTGTGAAATATGAACTTGAAATTCGTCTTCAATTAATAGGTCAGTGAGGTTTTATATTCAATTCTCGCCAAAGATGAATTTAAACCACCTTATAATTAGGGAAGTGTTATTGGCACTCTAAAAATCTTATTCTACACCCCCTCACAAATTTCTGGAATATGAGAATTCTCGTGAGTACGTACAGTAGTGCTTTTTTCAGTTTTAGGGTTTAGAGTCAAGAGCCAAACATCAATGAAGTGATTCCATCTAATCACAGTACCAGCAGCTTAAAAGATTAAGCTCACCCTGAGAAAATAAATGGACAAATAGAGCTTGCTTGTAAAGGAATACTCGAAAAGTAAGATAGCCTGATTTTTTACTTCAGATTGCCTTAAAATCCAAACTAGTGTGGTAATACCACTAAAGCAAATTATCATATGCTAAAAAATAATCTTCTTTAGGTCCTTAAGTCTAAATGCCCCATTTTGGTTTACATGCATGCTGCCTTCCTATGGAAATTTTCAGATTGTTAACCCTGTATACAAACCCATGCGGAAACACCTACGTTCTAAAGCGCTTCAAGATTATTTTCAATTGAACCTGGAGAAGTCTTGCATGCTTGAGTTTGACACAGAACGTGCAGGTAACAGACCAAATATTTTTTGTTACTACTAAACTTGTTTGCCCATTCAGATGCTACCATACCGTTGGAATATGATCATGCGGCAGTTAATATTTTTGTGAGCCAAATATTTTTATCTACATATGCCTTTTGGGTATAGATCAGGAATATTGTGGGAGCATTTTCGGACTTGGAACTGTAAGTATAAAGCCGAGTAATTTTCTTTTGCTCCTTTTCTTTAGGTGTGGCTTTGTAGAGTACAACAGTTGGATGTTCTCGCTTGGTAGAGATCCTTTGTTTGATATTAACAGCTGCTGCGATACCTGCAGAAGAAGCAGTGGGGGAATAAAAACCGGAAGCACCAAGGCAGCCAGTTTGGTCTTGTTCAAATAAACTGCACCGGTGGTGACTAAATGCAGTAAATGGGTGGTAGTCTTTGTTTGCATCAGATCTTCATCCACATTTTTATCACTTAAAATGTGTAGCTGCTGCTATGCTTCTATTTTGAGCAGCTTAATTTGCTTTATTTTCTTCATCCTCGTTCTAAAATTTATACAACCCACCCCACTAAATGAGATAAGTCTTTGTTATTATTCTTGTTGTCCTTCATCCGTATATAAAGTTTATTTTAGAGTATTTGCTTGATTTTAGTAAGTTTCGATATTCTACCAAAAAAGAATACAAGATTTCTTA
Source organism: Heteromeles arbutifolia (assembly GCA_024362995.1). Classification (NCBI taxonomy): domain Eukaryota; kingdom Viridiplantae; phylum Streptophyta; class Magnoliopsida; order Rosales; family Rosaceae; genus Heteromeles; species Heteromeles arbutifolia. Next base: position 7,371,477 of record JANCRC010000002.1, on the reverse strand, counting down.
TGAAATTAAATAGATATAGCAGTGGCGGAGCCAACATCGGGTCATTAGTTGTCCTTGACCCCAACAACTTAACAAACCCTATGTATAATTGTTTGTGTATTGTATTTGACCCCTATAAAAAGCTAAGGCAAACTAAATTACAACCTCCTCCTTCTACATCTATTTTCTTCTATCATATTTGTCTTTCCCTTTCTCTCTTCTTGTGTGCGTCTCTATTTTGCGCATCATGTACTCGATGAAATACCTTAGTTGAAAACCTTGGCAGTCTTCAACACTACTCCACAGTATCCTGCATCCACCCTCAACAAGCCTCTACAAGTAATAGTGGTTGTAGACATATGTTGGCAGAAACTTCCGACATATGTTAATAGAAACTTTCGACATATGTTGACAGAAATTGACAGGTGCCTACTAGGTGCTCAACGAAATGGTCCAATGAAGATTTTTTGTTTGATATTTGTTGGAAGCTAAACAGCTCCTGGAGTCGATAGATCAAAGGCAGCAAGGGTGCCATCTGCATCGAAGAAGAAGAAGAAATGAAGGGTTTTAGCCTCCAACGGCTAGTTTAATTTAAATGTATGTGTGAGTGTGTGAGTGTGTGAGTGACAAGTGTACACTCCAGATTAGATCACTTAAAACCCAAATGAAGGGCTAGGATGTAATCTGGGGTAGTAAGGCTGAAATGGTTGTTAAGCCTCTTGTCAATCTCTCTCTTAAACAAGTATGGGTCATGGCAATGCACCATACCCTTTAACTTTCCTCTACTTAATGAAGTAATGGCTGATGCATTCTGCACAACCTTGATGCCGTCAGAAACACTCCAAAATCCTCTTCATTCCCTGCCATTATAACCCTAAGAAACACATCCAAACAATCAACCAAAACACTAAAACAAATAAACTTTTCATGGCCTCAGAGCTTTGTTACTGATCTTACAACTTTCTGGGTGTATTCTGTGCAAACTGAGATCTTTGGGAGCACCAACGTAGTGTCCTCAGCAACAAAAATCAACAAACAATCCTGAAAATGAAGGGATCCAGCAGCAGCAGTGAGCTAAAAGCTCCAGTCTTTGATGGGGAGAATTATGATTTTTGGAGAATAAGAATGACAACCATTTTCAAATCCTATGATCTATGGGATATGGTTCAACACGGGTATGAACTACCTGAGATGGAGATTGATGCTCTAGAGGAGGATCTCACAGAAACACAACTCAAAACATTGAAGCAGAATCGGATGGAGGATGCTAGAGCATTTGGAATCAGCCAAGGTGCTGTCTCAGACACCATTTTCCCGAGGATAGCAAATGAAGAGACTGCAAAGGGAGCTTGGGAAGTTTTACAGCAAGAGTACAGAGGAGACACCAAAGTCAGAAAGGTAAAACTTCAGTCCCTTAGAAGAGATTTCGAGTATACAAGAATGAAAGAAAATGAGATGTTAAAAGACTACTTCACTAGGCTATTTGATGTTGTAAACAAGATGAAAACATATGGTGAGGAACTGCCTAATGAAAGAATTGTCCAGAAACTGTTGATTAGTTTGACTAAACCTTATGATTCAATAGTGAGTGTCATTGAGGAAACTAAAGACACTGAAACTCTTAGTGTGCAAGATGTGATGGCATCTTTAAGAGCTTTTGATCAAAGGCTTGAGAGGTATGCTGATTTTGCACCTGAGAAAGCTTTTCAATCACTCAATGTCGGATCCAGTAGTCAAGCTAGTGCAAGTAAACAAAAACCACAGTGGAAGGGCAAAAACAAGAAATGAGAAGGAAAAGGATATCAAAACTCTAGACCTAACCAAGGCAGCTACTCAAATGAAGGTCCAAGAACCAAGCAGTAATGCAAGCACTGTGACAAATTCCATCTTGGAGAGTGCTGGTTCAAGGACAAGCCTAAGTGTCATAAATGCAACAAGTTTGGGCACATTATGAAGGACTGCAGATCAAAGAATGTGCAGCAAGTGAACTGTGCAAACCAAGTAGGAGAATGAGCAAATGTGTTATGTGCCTTCAGTGCAAAAGTGGAGAAAAACAATGAAGTATGGTACATTGACAGTGGCTGCAGCAACCACATGACTGCACATGAGTCATTACTCATTGACATTGACACAAACTTCACTGGAAAAGTGAAAATGGGTGATGGAAACATTGTCAAGGCCACTGGAAGAGGAACTTTGGTTATCAACACCAAGAAAGGAAGAAGATGCATAAGGGAGGTGATGCTAGTGCCAGGACTGGATGAAAACCTACTTAGTGTGGGTCAAATGATGGAGCATGGGTATTTCCTACTTTTTGAGGGAACTGTGGTTGAGATCTATGATGACAGATCCTTATCAAATTTGGTGACCAAAGTGGAAGTGAAAAACAGAAGCCTTCCACTTGTGTTGAAGTACTTAGAAGAAGTGGCAAGGAAAGCAAGTGTGACAGGTTCTATGAAACTATGGCACAAGAGGTTTGGTCACTTAAACATGACAAGCCTAGAAAATCTACAGAAGTATGAAATGGTACAAGGGATACCTAAGATGGATCACTGCAATGAAACCTGTGAAGGATGTGCATTTGGGAAGCATCACAGGGATCCATTTGAAGTTGGCAAGGCTTGGAGGGCAACAAAGCCACTCGAATTGATTCACACAGATGTGTGTGGACCAATGCAAACAACAACAATCAGTGGAAACAAGTATTTCCTAACCTTCATTGATGACTACTCACGGATGTGTTGGGTGTATTTCATGAGGTTCAAGTCTAAAGTGTTCACAATATTCAAGAAGTTCAAAGCAATGGTGGAATTGCAAAGTGAGCACCAAATCAAAAGACTGAGAAGTGATAGAGGAGGAGAGTACACCTCTCTTGAGTTCAATGCATTCTGTGAAGATGTGGGGTTGGAGAAACAACTCACTGTGGCATATTCACCACAACAGAATGGCATTGCAGAAAGGAAGAATAGGACTATAGTCGAAATGGCTAAGTCTATGATGCATGAGAAGAACATGCCCTATACATTTTGGGGTGAAGCTGTGAACACCTCAGTGTATCTATTGAATAGGTGCCCTACTAAAGCATTGGACAAGAAGACTCCATTTGAAGTGTTCAGTGGAAGGAAACCTTCTGTAAGGCATCTGAGAGTGTTTGGCTCAGTGTGCTATACTCACATTCCTCTACAACTAAGGCACAAGTTGGAGAAATCAAGCAACAAAGGTGTTTTTGTAGGCTATGGTACTAGTGAAAAAGGGTACAGAGTTTACAATCTGTCAACTCAGAAGATAATCCTATCAAAGGATGTTATCTTTGATGAAGACTCAACATGGAACTGGGAAACAAAGGTAGAAGAGAATGACAGTGTCTCTTTACAACTTGACCTCGACAAAAGGCAAACAAGGGAGCTTATAGCGACCTCAGTTCAAGAAGAAGTCATAGAAAATGGTGACATAGAAAGGACTCCACAGTAAGTTACTATGAGTCCACAATCAAGTCAATCACAGATAACAACTCCAAGTTTAACTCCAGTGAGATTGAGAAACTTGGATGAGATATATGCTACATGTAATTACTGTGTAGTGGAACCAGAAACATATAAAGAAGCTGAGAAAGACAAAGCTTGGAAGAAAGCAATGAAGGAAGAGCTTGAAATGATAGAGAAGAATGACATTTGGGAATTTGTAAATCGACCAAGTGACAAGCATGTGATTGGAGTGAAATGGGTGTACAAAACGAAGCTCAACTTAGATGGTTCTGTGCAGAAGAACAAGGCCAGATTGGTAGCCAAAGGTTACTCACAGAAACCAGGTGTAGATTTCAATGAAACCTTTGCTCCAGTAGCAAGGTTAGACACCATCAGGACCTTGATATCCCTTGCAGCCAAGAAAGGCTGGAAACTACATCAATTGGATGTCAAATCTGCATTTCTAAATGGAGTGCTAGATGAGGAAGTGTTTGTGGAACAACCTCAAGGGTTCACAAATCAAGAGTTTCCAGAAAAGGTGTACAAGCTAAGGAAGGCTCTCTATGGCCTAAAGCAAGCTCCAAGAGCTTGGTACAGTGAGATTGATTCTTATTTCACTGAAAAAGGATTTTAGAAAAGTCCTAGTGAAGCTACACTCTACACCAAGACAGAAAGCAACAACAAGACACTCATTGTCTCAATCTATGTGGATGATGTTGTCTACATTGGAAATGATGCTGAAATGATTGAAGAGTTCAAGGAAGAAATGATGAAGAGGTATGAGATGACTGACCTAGGCCTCTTGCATCACTTTCTTGGCATTGGGGTGATTCAAGAAGCAAACAGCATCTTCATTCATCAAAGGAAGTATGCTGAAACCTTGCTTGAAAAATTTGGATTGAAGGGATGCAAACCGGTCTCTACACCCTTAATTGCAAATGAGAAGCTCAAGAAGGATGATGGAAGTGAACCTGCAGATGCTAGTCTCTACAAAAGCATTGTTGGTAGTCTATTGTACCTAACTGCAACAAGGCCGGATCTAATGTTCTCAGCAAGCCTACTTTCTAGGTTTATGCAAAATCCTAGCAAGACACACATGGGGACAGCAAAGAGAGTTCTCAGATATGTGCAAAGAACACTTGATTATGGGATCAAGTATGAAATGGGGAAGTCAACTATCCTAATTGGATTTTGTGACAGTGACTGGGGTGGCAGTGAAGATGATAGCAGAAGCACATCAGGCTACGCTTTCACCTTTGGTTCAAGGGTGTTTTCGTGGGCCTCTGTGAAGCAACAAAGTGTTGCACTGTCCACAGCCGAGGCGGAGTACGTGAGTGCATCAAAAGCAACGGCTCAAGCTATTTGGCTAAGGTTTATACTCAAAGATTTTGGCGAATTGCAGGTTGATGCCACACCACTCTTGTGTGACAACACCTCTGCAATTGCCATGACCAAAAACCCAGTCTTCCATCAAAGAACAAAGCACATCAAAAGAAGATATCATTTCATCAGAGAAGCATTGCAGAACAATACAATCAAACTAATCTACTGCAGCACAGAAGATCAGATCGCATATATTTTCACAAAAGCATTACCGAATGAGAGATTCAATTACCTGAGGGGATTGCTTGGAATGACTCCCAGAAGCAACTTAGAAGGGAGTGTTGGAAGCTAAACAGCTCCTGGAGTCGACGGATCAAAGGCAGCAAGGAGCTCCCGAGCAAGGGTGCCATCTGCATTGAAGAAGAAGAAGAAATGAAGGGTTTTAGCCTCCAACGGCTAGTTTAATTTAAATGTATGTGTGAGTGTGTGAGTGTGTGAGTGACAAGTGTACACTCCATATTAGATCACTTAAAACCCAAATGAAGGGCTAGGATATAATCTGGGGTAGTAAGGCTGAAATGGTTGTTAAGCCTCTTGTCAATCTCTCTCTTAAACAAGTATGGGTCATGGCAATGCACCATACCCTTTAACTTTCCTCTACTTAATGAAGTAATGGCTGATGCATTCTGCACAGCCTTGATGCCATCAGAAACACTCCAAAATCCTCTCCATTCCCTGCCATTCTAACCCTAAGAAACACATCCAAACAATCAACCAAAACACTAAAACAAACAAACTTTTCAATTATGACTCTATTGTTATCAAACCGGTAAGCAAAAAAAGCAAGAACTGAAATAGTTATCAAACCGATAAGCGAAAAAGGCCTTCTAACTCCATGAGAAAGTTGAATCCATACTCTTGTTGTACTGCAAACGGTAGCTCAAAAATGTTACAAAGCAACTAAAAACAGCTCTAAGCTTAAGAAAATATACTGTATCAGGTTAGTATATAATTCTGTTCTAAACTTTTGAAAGATCTCTATGGGAGATGAATCTTCCACATATCAACAATGAAAAAAAAAATCTACAGATCAGTTAATAGACTGGGAAAAAGAGGAACGTGATTTGATTTCATGACGGTCTCTTGTTGCGCAGTTTAGGGATGGTCAGGTCTGCTCCTCCAAACCCATCCATTATCGCATTTGCCGAAGGGAACTCAGCTCTAGCCGTCAAACTACATGAACACAGGAAAAAGAAATAATAAGGCAACAGGAAATCAGAATTTGATTCAGTAACAAGGATTTAAAGAAATTGTAAATTGGCAGGAATTTGTTCCGAGCAATTCAAAAACTAAGCATGTAAAATGTGAAAACCAATAGTCAATATTTTCTTTTTTCCATCTGGCGAGATAATCACACTTTCAAGCCCCTTTTTATTTATATTTTTAAACTTCCTATATATTTTCGCCGATAAACAGAAAACGAAATTGTAAAAGAGGGAGCTCATGCATTGAGGATCATCATATAAGGGAGTAACAGAACCTTCACCTGCTTCTTCAAACAACACACGGCATGCCCACTCGCTCAGCTCCAGCCACACCAGACTGGCTTCCTGCAATAAGAACACAATCGCATACAGGTAGTCCAGCAACTTCTGCCCCAGCTCACAATGCAGCAATGATCTTCTCTAAGCTGGAAAACAATAAAACGTCAAATGAAAAGTTGGAATCAGCCCAAGGGAACAAAAAATTTGGTGATAGAATAGATAACATATTACTCTACTCAGTCATAAAGACAACTAAGATGACGCTTAAATACTAAACTTGGATCAAGAAAAGTCTACCACAGCTTGAAAAGAAGGACGAGAACTTGCACAGCATTTGCCAACCATAACAGCAAAGAATTAAATACCAGATATATGAAATCACTCTTTAAATTCAGCGCTGAATCATACATAATCGCACAAACGGTACAAATTGGCATATAATGTCTTCCTAGTCTAATGTAAGCAGAATCATATATAAACGTGACAAAATCATAAGTCTCTTAAACCCTGGACATCAGAAAACCCACAACACAAAAATAATCTTGAAGGCACCTAATTAACAATAACAAACAATAAAAGTCAATGAAAATGCTAACCTTTCAGACGGGCTAGTATCAATATCTACACTCAGCTTTAGCATATAGATGCAACCTCCTCTGCAATCCTTTGTTTCTCAGCGGAAACTGGCCCATAAATCAATAACAGAGCCCTTTAGTACCCAACCTTCTGCACCGGAAAAATGAATATCACAAAACATATGCATGCTATCAACCCAAGATGAAGAGTCTACCTGCTTTTATTGCCTCCTTAGCTAGTTGCTCATCCACACCAGATGATAGTCCTGTATCATTTACTAGTTGGGTATAGAAACTCTGTTCAACCTCCTTATCTCCGACAATCTTTAGCTATGAAATTCTTTCCTCGCCAAGCTTTTCAACAATTGATCTGACATTTATAAAGTGTTAAATGGAGTACTAGCGCAGTCCTATACCATCCATGGAGCATGATCAACCAAAACTGGTAATAGAGTACTTAACTGCAGTTTTTTGCTCAATATTATATGCACGAGTGGATGAAAGACCCAGCTCTCCTCCAAGCCACCGGCTCCGAGCCCCTCACCCTCGACCAGGAATACCAGATGGAGCTTACCTGGACCCAAGACCCCAACAGTACTCTCTTTCTCTCTCTCTTACATGTGTTTGTGTGGGTTTTGGTAGATTCCTTTGCTTTTTCATAACAAAAACTGAACTGGGTTTTCTGGGTTTGACAAAAAATTGGTAATTGTGGAATCTGATATTGAAGGTTTGATCTTTCAGGAAAATTATAAAAAGGGTTCAATTTAGTTTTGACAAATGATTGAGGGTTTTTGTGTGTGATTGTATTAGTGGTTTGGTGAATGATTGAAGAGTTGAAAATGGTTTTTGCAGAGCAGACTTTCATTGTATTAGATAAGCAATTGGTTGTGGGAGAGTTCAGCCATGGAGAGCCTCATGTGGAAGGTTAGCCAAACTTACAGTCTTTCTTCACAAAATTACCTTCTGATTGGTTGCTGAGACAAATTATGGAGACATTCAAATGATTACTTAAGAACAGTTGGTTGGATGGTTTTGGATGAAATCATGAGAAGTGTTTAGTAAATTTTGCTTTTAATTTTACTAAGATTTTGAGTTTTTTTTTCCTCTGCAAATTTCGATTAAATTGCTTGCAATTGAATTATTTTGTAATTTTCTATAAAACTCCCTGTATATTTATTATTTGTTTCCAATAGCAGGTAATCAGGTATTGTATTTTTTGAAAACTCCGATTAATTTTTTCATGTTCTTCTTTTCTGGTGAGAAGATTAGGGATAAGCTCCGCACCCAAACTCGAGAGTGAGATGGACAGGGAGGGAGAAAGAGTGAGAGGATTTTCGGCAGGGAAGTATGGGTTTAGGGGAGAGGACCTTTCCACCTCCGTCAAAAGAGACATCTCTCAGATCCAATCCCTCTGCTCCGAGATGGACCGACTCTGGCGATCTGTGGGCGCCAAATCCCAACGTGATCTCTGGAAAAGGTTGGTTTTCTTGCATTGATCCCTTCAACCTTGACGTGGTTTTTTGCCATTTTTGCATTTTGTAATTGGAATTCGACTTGGTTTCTTTAAATTTCGTTAATTACTATGATCTTTGAGTTGGGTTTTTGTTTTTTGTTCATTAACTCTTGAAAGTTGATGTATTATTTTGTCAATTTTGTATATGGTGGTTGTAATTGTGATTGGGATTATTGAATTGGATCTTGATTTGCTTTTTGTTATGCTGAAACCAATGCTACTGGGGAAGCTATTCTCAGGAAATATGCAGAACAGAGGGAATTTCTAAAGGTATCACCCTATTTGTGCTCACCGTTATGCACCTCAACTTTCATGATTATTGAAAAAAAAAAAAAAGCAATGGTGAAACTGTGGCTCTGTCTTTATCATTTTTGTTGAATATAAATCGTTCATTGGAGTACTTACTCAGGTTTTATAGCAAATTTTAACTACTAAAGGACAGTTGTATACTTAAGAAAATTGGTAGCTCTTCTTTGATATTGTGCGCACATAGTAGTTACTATAAACAAATAGGTTGAGTTAACGTTTGAGATGAGCATATGTGCCGCAGGATAAGAGAGAATCAGAGAGGAAGTAGAGAGAATAGGAAAAGGAATTTGTATACATTGTTTGTTAATTTGATTTTTCTAAATATTAATTTAACTGTAATTGTTTGCTTTGTATTTTAGGTTTTTGGAATTCTGATGTTTGGTGGTTATTTTGTGTTTCAATTGAAGCATTTGGTAACGACCAGTTTGTTAACGTGGTCACAATGTTAATTCCTTTCTTTGCTTCTCAGTAGATCTGAGCATCCTCCCTTCACTTCCTCGATCATCGGTTGGTTCTTCTTGCTTGGTTTAGTTGGGTAAATTATTAATTTCATGTATTGATAAAATCTCATGTGAGAAATTAATAAAGCTTGCATTTTTAATTTGTTGGTGTGTGTTTATTGATTAGTTGGTATGATTGAGTAGTTATATATAAATTTTTTAGCGATAACGTACTAATGGCATTCCAAAGTTGCTTATCTAACAAATTTTGTGGCAAAATAATTTCAATGTTGGTGCTTTGTGGATTTCGCATACCGTTACGGCTTCTTGAGACCTCATCATCTGTATTCTATGTGCTTCCGTTTTGTGCAGACGATTAAAGCTGCCATGCTTGGTGAGATAATGGATTACGTGAAGTTAAGGCTCCAAGTAAAGGTAGAGTTGTTTCAACTTTAATGCATGTTTTCTTTTTCACATGAATGATAGAATTCCTAATTACTCAATCCTCGCATCTATGTCTATTGTTTTGCTTTCAATTATTTGCTGAAACTTTTCTGTTCTTAATGTGGTCATTAATTTTAAACGGTTGGAATAACTATCTCTCATCTGGCATCTCGGTGCAGTCCGGTCTGTCTGTCCCCAATAATTAATTCTCGCTGACCACGCCCTATAGGAATCATCGAATCAATAGCAATAAGTCCTGTTTGAAGAGGCTCGTATACGGAACGTCTCGAAATAATACCAGGAGCGGGAGACTCAATTAATCGAGATTCAGAAGATAAAATTTCACCCCGACCATCAATAGGTTTAGCCAGTGCATTTATAACACGACCTAAAAAAGCCTCACTTACTGGTATCTGAGCAATTCTTTCTGTTGCTTTTACAGAACTCCCCTCTTGTATCATCAAACCGTCACCCATTAATACAACACCAACATTATTTGATTCCAAATTCAGAGCAATGCCTATGGTACCCTCTTCAAATTCTACTAATTCACCTGCCATTACTTCATCAAGATCATAAATACGAGCAATGCCATCGCCTACTTGAAGTACAGTACCGGTATTTAAAATCTTTACTTCTCTATTATATTGCTCAATACGCGAGCGTGGTCATTAATTTTAAACGGTTGTTATTCCATACAAGCTTACTTTCCTTTGATATTAACATTTTCTGATAAAATGGTAGAAATCCACTTTCATTTGATAAATAATTGTCATCATTATAGCAGTACAATGCACATCCACATAATTGAGCATAGTAAAGAAAAAATTGAATACTTCTTATAGGGCTTCTTTGTATTCTTTTTCCTGTTTGTTGACAAATAAGATCATGTTTATTTTTCTTCTAATTTTCGAGTATATATACATAAAATGTCAGTGGAGTCGATGCATGCTCGAATGACAAACCTCACACGGAGTCACTCAGAGTCTGAAAATCTAATAAACTCTAATCTGATTTTCTGTTTGAGTGATGAATGAGGAGTGTGAGTGCAAATTCTAGGTTATGGGGAAGCATTAGTATTTGCAGGCACAAATTCTTTTCTATCATTATTTCAAATGTTCTCTAACTTATAGGCATCAATAATCTGTTTAACTACATGATTCCCCATGTACCTAATTTTCCACTGCTGTTATTTATAATTGGGGTAGAGATTTTTAAAATTAGATTTAGACCTACTATAATTAACAACTCATGCAAAAATTATTTAATTAAGCACCAAATTTTTTGTCCTATGTGTCTTAGTAGGACAATGTGGTTTACACATCACATATAGAGAAGTGGAAAGGAGAATGCCAACGGGTAGGTTGGAGAGCACAGTCATTTTCTGTATAAGTCTTCCGTCACCAAATATAGGTTGGAGAGCATGATCATTTTCTGTTTGCACATCACAGTGTTTGAGTACTTCTCACACCGTTGAGGCACAAATGTTCTTCCTGCATTAGTTAATTTTTTTTATATCAAAATTGAATAAATTTAATTTTCCTTTGTATCCAAATGTATTAATGTAATTGTGATTGAAGTTTGTTTATGTCTGCTTTCCAAGATTTATTTTTTGATTACTAGATGTCTTACTCCGTTTACCAGTACTTTTTAGTTAACTAAAAGAATGCTTTTCATTCTTCGGTTTTCAGGACTTCATTTACTCTTTACAAGTCAACCCCACAATACCAAAGTACAAGAGAAGTGAAGATTTGAGGTAATTTTTGCTCTAACTTCTTTGGATTTTATTTTCTGGGTTAATTATCAACCAGTTTCTGTTACTAGATTTAGAATTGTAATTTGGTACCACTACTGCCACCTGCCACTTGAGTTTTCACATCCTAATGGCACAAAATGGTAATTTTAAATTCTAGGTTATGGGTAAGGATTAGTATTTGGAGGCACAAATTATTTTCAGCCATTGAACCAAGTTAAAAATAGTTTTTCGCGTAGCTTAAATTAATCTAAAATATCATTAGAATACAAAAAAAAAAAAAAAAAAACTTGGTTCTCTTTATCTCATTGTTTCTTGGGTAGTTTTCTAGAAATGAGGTTGAAAGGTTGCACCACTTCTTTACTCGATATAAATGCACATCCCTATAATCTTTAGACTAAATAAAGCAAAGAAACATCATGATATTGGTAATGGATTTGCTATGTTTTGGAATTTCAAGAATTTCGATTATTGGAGGGAGAAGTTGGTTTCTTGGCATTTTCAGGGATATAATTATGTACCCTGTTTTTTATTCAAGCCCTATTTTAAATGTATGATTGGTTTGTGTGAAATGAATGAAAAAGAGAGTTAGAATACCCTGTTTTGGATTTTGAAAAAGAGAGTGAGAAATGTATAAGGATGTCCATTTTATATACCCTGTTTTGGATCACTGTGTGTGTTATTTGAAAAGGAGAGGCATGAATGATCTGTGTGTGTTATTTGTTCAAGGAGACATCCTTATTTGGATTTTCTCGCAAGCCTATTTTATATACCCTGTTTTTATTCAAAGGCTGCTGCCGTTTGAATATGATTTGTTAAAACGTGCTATCATCAATAATTTGCATGAAAAACATATTTCACTTTGTTTTCTTCACTCAAGGTGCTTTTCAACGCTGTTTCTAGGCTATTATTTTCGTTACTGTTCTGTAAGTTAGTGCTAATGGACTTGCTATGTTTGCGATTTTCAGAAATTTGGATCGTTGGAGGGAGCACTTGGCCCTTTGCCTTTTGAGGTATATTATTTACTGTGATTTTGTGACTGTTGTTACATTTTATTCATGCACGTTGGGACTAGATTTGGCTATATAATTGTGGCATCCTTTGACTATGTATAGCTATGATAACGGTGGAATGTGTAATTGCTATCTCTTAAGTTGGTATAATGTTAATGGTTTGCAGATGCTTAGCAGACTATCAATAAAATTGCTATCAATGAAATTGGGAAAGAAACTTGGGGAGATAATGTTAATAGTTTGCAGATGCTTAGGAGACTCTGAAACTGCTTAAATTTTATATGTTGAGTTGCATAAAGTCATACGCAACCAAAGTCAAATTGCTACACTTAGTTGGTGGTATTATCTTTGCAATGGATTTAAAGTGGGGATTTAGAAAATCTAATAATAAAACTAAAATATATGTTCTATGCTTTTCATTTTCATTTTGGGTTAAAAGGTTGGAGCTTTGGATTGGGTTTTTCCTTTATTAAACTATAATTTTGTGCTTAGGAGGCTATATGAAACTGCTTAATTTTTTTTAAACAGGAACTTTTTTTCGCTGTAATTTGTTTTGTTAAAGGTAATGATAAAGATTTATCAATTTTGTTTGTTTGGGGGGTTTATGATCAAAACCCTGATGAGAGTGAAAGGCTTTTGGTTTTGTTTGTACCATACTTGACCAATCCCGAAACTACTGAGAACCGGTCAACATTATACCGTCAAGGACCCACAAGGCCAGAGGCCAATCACAAGGCGACACGTGTCAACATCAGATGCCAATCACAGCGCGACATGTGCCAACATCAGAAGCGAATCACAAGGCGACACGTGTCAACATCAGATGCCAATCACAGCATGACACGTGTCAATGTCAGAACAAAGCTAGAAACTCTCTTCTATAAATAGGGATCATTCTCCCATAATAATCCCTAATGTCATTTGTACTAGACTATTCACTAGAACTCACAAAATGAGAGCTTGAACCTATGTACTTGTGTAAACCCTTCACAATTAATGAGAACTCCTCTATTCCGTGGACGTAGCCAATCTGGGTGAACCACGTACATCTTGTGTTGTTTGCTTCCCTGTCTCTGTCCATTTACATACTTATCCACACTAGTGACCGGAGCAACCAAGCGAAGATCACGAACTTGAAACTTTCTGTTGTACCAAAGTCCTCACTGATTTTGTGCATTAACATTTGGCCCCGTCTGTGGGAAATCGACACTTATTCCCACTCTCTTCAGCTTTGTCAAGTTGGTTTCCACCATTCGTACAATCTCTTTTGATCAAGCATCCCTCTCCAACATGGGGAGCGAAGGAAGCCACAGCTCACAGAATCACACCCCTCTCGCACCTAGTGCGAAGCAACGAAAGAATGAAGGAAAAAGGGTTTCTCTTTAAGCTAAAGTCGATGAGCTAGAAGCTCAGAACAACAAGATAGCAATGAAAAATGAGGTCCTTCAAGAGCAATACAAGAAGCTCTTCGAGACGCTCCACGAAGCTAGGCATGCTCAAACACACGAGTTCGTTGCCCCTGTGAACGTCAACCATCAATCAGATGCCTTCCAACACGGAGGGTCACCTGCTTTCAACATGGGTATTCTTATAAGGAGCAAGTTACTCCTCAAAATGTCGATCAACATGAAACTTCTCCAACCTAGCTGCTTCAACCCGAAGCAGGAGAAGTGGAGGAAGGCACCTCCTAGTAGAGGGAGCGGAATGATCGAAAGCTGTTTATCGCGACTGTCGAGACTTCCTGAAGCAACGTCGAGAGAACCCTATCCACATAAACTCAAAGATCAATGACCCAATGGTTTCTGAAAGACTCAGTCCCCTACCACGGCCCAGGCCGGCTACCAATTTGGGGAATGGGCAACAAGTCCTAGAGAAACATGAGGGTATAGGGGACTCAGAGGTGTTCCGACAGACATACCCTAGAAGTCAGTACGGCGAGTCTAGGGAAAAATCACATGCTCTTGATCAGACTTCCCTACTTTCAAGAGGGGATGGAAATTTCCGAAAGAAAGCTCCAGTGATACAAAACTCCACCCAGGACCCCATTGTCCTACAACTCCTTGAAGAAGTAAACAAGTTAAAGGCCGAACGACAAGCTGAGATACCTGACTGGAATCAACCCAGGCCTGGCTCTCTTACAAGAAGGATCCTCGACACCCCCTTCCAGGCGAAGACAAAACAGAAGCTTGGCTTGCAACTCTGTACTGGAAAGGAGGATCCAATTGAACACCTTAACCTCTTTGAGTCTACCATGGCATACCGGATGCACACTGACGAAGAGCGATGTCTTCTCTTCCCCTCCACCCTCTCTGGTGGAGCTTTAAACTGGTATTGTCATATTCCACCTGAGATGGTTGACTCATTTGAGGAATGGAGGAAACTGTTTGTTTCTCAACACATCTTCCAGACCGATCGTTTGCATTCTGCAGATGATTTGTACACTATCCGCCAGAAGCCGGACAAGTCACTACGAGAGTATGCCGGTCGCTTCAGCCATGAATATTCTCGCTGCGCTGAGGCAGATGACAAGACTGCCCTCAAGGCCTTCACAATAGGCTTACGTGACTGTTTCTTCAGGTACATGATCAATGCCAACACTTGGAAAACTTACTCCGAGGTGATGGCACAGGCCTATAACCACGCCTCCGCTGAGGCAAGAACATATCAAAGGAAACCCCCTACAGCCACCCCTTATCAGCAAGTAGGGAGTGGAAGCCAGATCCAACCAAATGAGAAGACATCGGCCCTCCAAACGGCAACAGAGTATCCCTCTGCCTCACTTAATGCTTCGCCAAGTCAACAGACATACCAATCTCAGGGCAAGAGGAAGGATTTCCATCCCCACCACTCTCATTTCAGTAAAAAGAGTAAAGGGCACTATCGCGATAACCAAGGGTATCGCCACGATAATGCCCGCCTCTAGGCAGTCAATGAAGTGGGCCAAACACGTATCAAGACACGCCCTACCCCGAGGTATGAGACATACACGCCCTTGAACACCACATGTATGGCCATTTACCCCAGTATAGCTCACCTGATACCGAAGCCAAAGCTAAGAGAGCCAGTTTACAAGTCCACGAAGAACACGGGCATGTTCTGCTACCACCATGAGCATAACAGTCATGACAGCGAGAAGTGTATCATCCTCCGTGATCATATTGAAGCTTTGGCACGTGAAGAAAAAAATTGATCAATTCCTCCTTCACTCTCCGAGGGATAACTGTAACCAACGCCAAGTGAATGTGATATATTTGATAAGCGGCGGCACACCCATATCTGAATCTTCCAACAGGGCCATGAAAAACAGTGAACGAACTTTGAGGCCTGGTCACCAAGTGTTTCACGTGGAAGACATCAGGGGAGGCAAGTATCAAAAGCCTAACTGGGATCCAATATGTTTCTACCCTGAAGAAAAAAAGAGGTCTACCAACTCAGAGACCCAGTATGCATAAGCCAACCGAGCTTCAAAAGGATTCACAGTACTCCAAAAATTATTCGGCAGCCTGCCACTATTACCACCAACCAGGTGATCAAAAGTACATCGAGGTTTCCACAATCATTCGGCAGTCTGCCGCTATTACCACCAACCAGGTGATCAAAAGTACATCTAGTACTCCAAAAATTATTCGGCAGAGATCGAAAGTACATCCAGTACTCCACAATTATTCGGCAGTCTGCCGCTATTACCACCAACCAGGTGATCAAAAGTACATCCAGTACTCCAAAAATTATTCGGCAGCCTGCCACTATTACCACCAACTAGGTGATCAAAAGTACATCCAGTACTCCAAAAATTATTGACAAACCTGCCGCCATTATCACCAACCAGGTAATCAAAGGTACAACCCGTACTCCAAAAAATTATTCATGAGCATCACTCATGACAATCATACATAATCATACATGAGCATCGCTCATGACAATCATACATAATGAGCATCACTCATGTCAATCATACATTAGCATCACTCATGTCAATCATACATGAGCATCACTCATGTCAACATCCATGAGCATTACTCATGTCAATTAACATACACATTCCTGAGCATCACTCATGTCGATCAGCTTCGAAAGCTTCATTTACAGAGCTCTAAGCTTCGACAGCTTCATTTACAGAGCTCTAGCTTTGACAGCTTCATTTACAGAGTTCTAGCATCGAAAGCTTCATTTACAGAGCTCTAGCTTCGACAGCTTCATTTACAGAGCTCTAGCTTCAAAAGCTTCATTTACAAAGCTCAAGCTTCAAAGCTACAATTACAAAGCTTCAGAGCTACAATTACAAAGCCTTAGAGCTACAATTACAAAGCCTCAGGGCTACAATTACAAAGCTTCAAAGCTACAATTACAAAGCTTCAGAGCTACAATTATAAAGCCTCAGGGCTACAATTACAAAGCCTCAGGGCTATAATTACAAAGCTTCAAAGCTACAACGCTTCAAAAACAAAAAAGATCTCAGGCTTATAACATGGCACACGCCATACAAACAACAAACTAGTACATTCAAAGTACATGCAGAAAGTGAAGACACTTCTAATCATCCTCATCTGAAGTCGAACCCCTGACAAAGTGGCGATGGAGTATGCTCTTCGTTTCAAATTCAAGGCGTCGAACAACGAGGCCGAATATGAAGCCCTTCTAGCAGGCTTACGTTTGGCCAAACACCTTGGGGTTAAACAAATTGATATCTTCAGTGACTCCCAATTGGTGGTCAACCAGGTCACCAACAACTTTGATGTTAAGGATAGCTCTATGGTAGCATACCTTGCGCAAACACAACTTTTGCTCAAGCACTTCCACTACCAGATCACTCAAGCTCCTCGAGCGGCAAATAGTCATGCAGACGCCCTGGTTGGCCTCGCCTTAGCAATGGAAGACAAAGTTGGGAGAAAAATTCATGTTGAACTGTTGGTTGCTCCTAGCACCATGGCCGCGGAAGTGTGCAACTTACAACAGGAGGATAGTTGGATCACCCAAATTTATAAATTCCTTGCTCATGGCTTCCTCCCAAATGATAAAGTCCAGGCTAAGCAAATTCGATACAAGTCTACCCGCTACCTGATCATCAACGATCAACTCTACAAGCGAGGTTTTAACTTGCCGTACTTAAGGTGCCTTACGCCTGCCGAGGTAGAGATTGTCCTCCGGGAAATACATGAGGGAGTCTGTAGAGATCATGCTGGATCTCGGTCCCTAGCACATAAGACTTTTCGCCAAGGATATTACTGGCCAACACTCCACCAGGATGCCATCAAAGTATCCCGCGCATGTGACAAATGTCAACGCTATGCGACTATTCCTCACTCCCCTTCAGAACCTCTTACTCCCATAATCAGCCCTTGGCCCTTGGCTCAGTGGGGGCTTGATTTGATCGGCCCAATGCTTGTAGGGAAAGGCAATGTCCGTTATGCAATCGTTGCGGTTGACTACTTCACAAAGTGGGCCGAAGTAGAACCATTGGCAACCATTACTGAGGCAAAGATAGAAGACTTCGTGTGGAATAACATCCTTTGCAGATTTGGCATTCCCAATGCGATAGTCACTGACAATGGGCGACAGTTCGACAACAAGAAGTTCAAGATGTTCTGCTCTAAGTTCAACATCAACTTATGCTTCGCCTCTCCAGCTCATCCCCAATCTAAATGGACAAGTTGAGGCCATCAACAAAATAATCAAGCGCACTTTGAAAACCAACTTGGACAAGGCTAAAGGTTGTTGGCCTGAATTTGTACCCCAAGTTTTTTTTGGTCATATCGCACTTCATATCGGACTTCAACAGGAGAAACTCCATTCTCACTTGCCTTTGACACAAAGGCAGTTGTCCTAGTTAAGCTTGAGCAAACTACCTTCCGAGTCCATAACTACATGCAAATTGAAAATGACAAACAACTCACCCTCAACTTGGATCTAGTCGAGGAACACATAATTCAGGCTCACTTGAGGAATATGGCTTACAAGTAGCACATCTCCAACTACTATGACTGTAGGGTCAAACCTCGCTATTTCAAAGTAGGGGACTGGGTATAAAAGAAAAGACTACTTTGCGACAGAGTCCCGAGCGAAGGCACACTTAGTCTAAACTAGGATGGAGCGTTTGAAGTCATTGGCATCAGTCGCCCTAGCTCCTACAAACTCAGAAGCTCTGATGGCAAGACCCTTGGCCATCCATGGAACGCTAATCACTTGAAGTACTACTACAAGTAGACTCACAATGTACAAGTGTTGAGCTATAGCCGTTCAGAATCCTATGTAATGAAGGTCATTTGGCAATATGCTCTCTCTCACTCCAACATGCACACTCGGCATAACCAGTGCATGACTTCACCGGGCGCATCTTATAGCAGTAGTGCCACTGATGGAAGGAGGGCTCACCTAATCCACACTTCATCCAAATAATATAAAACCCGATCAAGGTATCCCAAAAACCAGGGTTGAGTTGCCAGGCGCATATCTAATAAAAGATAGCATCTGCTGCAACCACGGGTGCAAAGGCAGCTTCACCCCTAAGGTCATTAGTATCGGGGTGTAGAACATAACATGACCCATGGGCGGCTCAGAAGGCAACTCCTAATGATGCGCCAAGCGCATTCCTACACTAATACTACATGACTGCCTTAGGGCCTCAAGCTGCTTTTCGCTATCTAATAAGTTGTTTTCTAAATGGTCTGCTTGGAACTCAGAGCGAATTATGGGTATGGCGTCACAAACAACCCCCCTCACTCACTAGCATGGAGGAATAACCAATATTGGCTAAGGTTTGACAATTGTGAAGATCAAACCATGAGAAAGCCCCACATGGAAAATCTTCAACTTCCACACAAGCTAGAGAGTTTCAAATTTCAAATGTTTAGTTCCCCCACTCAAAAAAAAAAAAAAAAATTCCGAAAAAAAAAAAAAAAAATGGAAGGGGGAACACAACAAAGCTTCATCAATGGAGGATAACCACAATTCTCCAAAGCTTCACACACTCTTAATCAAGATAGTGTGAAGCAAAATCAATTTATGATGCAAACAAAGCTTGACCCTACAAAGCTTCACCATACAAAGCTTGATCCTACAAAGCTTCATCCTACAAAGCTTGACCATACAAAGCTTCCCCCACAAAGCTTCACCCTACAAAGCTTGACCATACAAAGCTTCACCTACAAAGCTTCATCATACAAAGCTTCCCCCACAAAGCTTCACCCTACAAAGCTTGACCATACAAAGCTTCACCCTACAAAGCTTGACCATACAAAGCTTCACCTACAAAGCTTCACCATACAAAGCTTCCCCCACAAAGCTTCACCCTACAAAGCTTGACCATACAAAGCTCCACCTACAAAGCTTCACCCACAAAGCTTCACCCTACAAAGCTTCACCCTACAAAGCTTCACCCACAAAGCTTCACCCTACAAAGCTTCAACATCAAAGCTTCACCTACAAAGCTTCAAGATCAAAAGCTTCAACATCAATTTATGGTGCCAACAAAGCTTCATCAATGGAGTGCAACTACAATTCTCAAAAGATTCACACACTCTTGATCAAGATAGTGTGAAGCAAAATCAATTTATGGTGCCTACAAAGCTTCACCACCAAAGCTTCACCTACAAAGCTTCAACATCAAAGCTTCACCAACAAAGCTTCATTTTCAAAGCTTTACCCACAAAGCTTCACCCCACAAAGCTTCACCAAAGCTTCACCTACAAAGCTTCAACATCAAAGCTTCACCAACAAAGCTTCATTTTCAAAGCTTCACCCCACAAAGCTTCACCCCACAAAGCTTCACCCTACAAAGCTTGAAGATCAAAAGCTTCAACATCAATTTATGGTGCCAACAAAGCTTCATCAATGGAGTGCAACTACAATTCTCAAAAGCTTCACATACTCTTGATCAAGATAGTGTGAAGTAAAATCAATTTATGGTGCCTACAAAGCTTCAACACCAAAGCTTCACCTACAAAGCTTCAACATCAAAGCTTCACCAACAAAGCTTCACCTACAAAGCTTCAACAACAAAGCTTCACTACAAAATTTCAACACTAAAACATGCAAGAGCTTCACACACTCTTGATCAAGATAGTGTGAAGCTAAATCAAATTTTGTTTCCAAAAAATAGCTTTAACTAGTCAAGCCTTTTTCCTTCTCTCCCTCTTCCGTCACCTTTCATCTATCAAATTTCCGCAACTTCTGCTCTTCTTCAATGGAGCCGAATTTTGGATATCTTATGGTTCTTGAACAGATAAACAACTTTCAAGAAGGAAATATTTCTGTTTGAGCGAAGGAAATTAGAGTTTTAAAGCTCCAAACATGACAGTCAGATTCCTGCCGATTCCAAAGCTATTGTGATGTTTCAAAGATGTGGAAGTATTTAACCATTAATTCATTCTGAATTTTTGATATGTTATGGAAGAGATAATGAGGAACAACTTCGATGAAGAAAGTATATTGATTTGAGCAAGATAAAATTGAGTTACGAAGCTAACAACAGGTCTGATGGGTTGACAGACAAATCATGAACAGTTATTCATCATACCTGAATGTCTGGAGTTGTACTACTCCGATGGATATCAAATTTGGATATGTTGTAGATCACAAGTTAAGGAACAACTTTCATGAAGACGACTTTGCGATTTGAGCTACAGAGAAGGGTGTTATAATTGCAGCGACTCAGGCTGATTAGTGGAAACGAAAAGCAATTCCACCACAAAAGGGGGAAGCAGAAATGGGCAAAGGGATGAGACCTTGGGTCTCATTTTTATTATTTCCCTACCTCTCAAACATGAAGCAAGAAAGAATTGTACTTCACTAAGAAAGAATTGTACTTCACTAAGAAAGAATTGTGCTTCACCAAATGAAGCAAGGCAAGGCATCGATATTCTGACAACTTGGTAACAAGCAAGACACCTCCTTCGGCAACTCTCCTCGACCGACGACTTGGGGGACTCCTATCATATGCTACTACACCTTGGTACTCGAAAGTTCCGCTACTACTTAGTGACTTGGATCTTTCAAGTCCCCAATCGAGAAGTTTTCCTCACTCGGGAAATTAGGGGAGCACTATTTCAACCTACAGGATCCACCCATGAAGTTTCAACATGCAAATTTCAACAAAAGAAATAATTCAAAGAACTTAGTGGAGGATGCCTTAGTGTATTTAACACAATACGCTGAATGAAGTAAAGCTTATTTATTGACATCATCGATAAATTACATATATGTACATACACAAGAATCAAAACAAACAAACAGGAGGGAACCTTCACAAAGGTTGCCCAGGAAAAGCCTCAGTACTCGACAAAGCACCAGAAAGAGGAGGCACCGGAGGGTGGTCATTTGGAACCTCTGTACTGGGCAGAACCCCAGAAGAAGGAGGCACCGGAGGTCGATCGTTTGGAGCTTCAGTAAGCGGTAAAGCTCCAGAAGACGAAGGCAATAGATGCACTTGCAACAAACCCACAAACCTCTAATGATCACTTAGAATCTGACTCTCGGATTCCTCCAGCCGGTCAAGCTTTCTCTTCATGCCCGTGGAGTAGCTATGTGCAAGCAGGTGCAACTATCTATTCTCATGCTTAAGTCATCTGATCTCCTGTTTGAGGCTTACCACCTCAGCCGCCAAGGACTCAACCTGGCGGGTTCGAGCAAATAGGCGCTGGGCCATATTAGACGCAGAAGCCGCACACTGAACACTGAAAGCCAGAGAATCCTTAACAGCCAACTCATCGAACCGTTTGGAAAGTAGTCTGTTATCTTTGGGAGAGAAGATTCCTAGCCACCACCGCAGCGGTCATGTCATTCTTCATCACAGAATCCCCAACGGTAAGATGACCAGTAGAGGATAAGAAAGACGGACGCCATATGTTGTCTTGAGGAGACCTGGCTGCCTCTTCCTCAACATTCAAGTCAAAACGACGGTCGGATGGGCCAGACATTTTCAGAAATGACGAAGGAAAAATGAGGTCCAATAAATCTCAGAAGCACAAAAATGAAGGGAAGATTTCTACAAGCAGTAACTCTTTGAGCGTACTTCTTGAACACAATTGGTGCCCCTATAAAAGAAAAGGCAACAGGGCCGTTTGTTCGAAAATCAAAGAGGCACCGCTCCTCGAATTTCGAGAACCAGATCTCCTTGGATAAAATGTGTCTGCAATCTTCACACGCAACATCAGCTTTCCGGATATCACGGACCACTTTTTCAAAGTGCTCTGACAAAGTTAAGGCACGAGAATTTCGAAGTTCCAGCTACCCTACTATTACCCACAAGGGTAAAGGAATAACACCACTACTTGCTAATTAGGAAATCACTATACGAGTCAAATCTGTCTTCTATGGCAAAGCATACCCACAAGAATGCCTAATTTTTCCTTATCTCTGAGAATACACCTTCAACAGATATGCTTGTTCAAAAGTCGAAGGGGCAACGCTTTTCGAACTTCGAGAGCCAGATCTTCAACAGATTTGCTTGGTACAAAAATCGAAGAGGCAACGCTTTCCGAACTTCGAGAGCCAGATCTTCAACAGATTTGCTTGGTTCAAAAATCGAAGAGGCAACGCTTTCCGAATTTCGAGAGCCAGATCTTCAACAGATCTGCTTGGTTCAAAAATCGAAGAGGCAACGCTTTCCGCATTTCGAGAGCCAGATCTTCAACATACCCGCTTGTTCAAAAATCGAAGAGGCACCTCTCTTCGAACTTCGAAGAGCCACATTTTCCTGGATATAATTTGTCGGCACTTTTCACAAGCAACATCAGCTTTCCGGATATCACGGAACACTTTATCAAAAGATCTCTAACAAAGTTAAAACACGTGAATCTCGCTGCTTCCACTACATCGATATGACCAATAAGGGTAAAGGAACAACATTACCATTTGCTGTTAGGGAAATTCCTAATATATGTGGACCTCCATCCTCCATAACCAGGTAGACCTGCAAAAATGTTCAACTCCTCCTCACACCCGAGAGGACACTCCCAACGAAGCCTCTCGAAATACTTAGCTTTCTTTCCCCCCGATAATACCTCTGTAAACAAGCCACACCAGAGCAAGAATATCTCATATCATCAGGGACAAAAGCAAGAGTATCCCATATCATGCTTTTTCCCTGTATTTTCCTTCGTCCTTTCTCTTACCTGCAAGACAAGGAGAAAGAGAGCAATTAGCCAGCACTTGGAATCAAGCTTCCAGTCAGGAACCGATTACCTGGAACCCCTTCCTGATTGCTTACCTAGCATTACTCTCGAGTACTCATCTTCAACATTTTGTGCTTCCAGAGAAGATGCCACATCTGCATGGAGAACAGATAAGGCATGTGAAACTGATACCTTGAAGCATGTGGAGACAACGTGCTAATTCATCCTCAACTAAACTGAGGATCACTTGCCATGTGAGATTACTCATGGTCCGATTTCCTTAAACAATCAAGCCACCAACGGCCCTTGAAGAAATTACAAGTCCAATTCAAGATCAAGTCTCATATTCCTTGCTAAGAAGCCCTCCAGCTCAGTTCAAGAATAAACCTGTGGAAAGATATTTCTTCAAAAGCAAAAGTACCATATATCATCAGAGTCGAAGGCAAAAATATCTCATGGCATGTTTTTCCTTTACCCTTGTTCTTGCCTACGGGACAAGGAGAAAGAAAGCAATCGGTCGGCACTTGGAAAGGTTGAACAAAGAAACAGACCATCACCTCTACCTCGTGCCTGCCTGCCGTTCAGAAGAAACAAGCAGAGAAGAATGCAGCATGATGAGCTATAACAGATCGCTATGGCATGACACCCCGTCCTGCACAATCATATAACTCAGCAGAAAAAGTCTGAGTTGAATCCAAGAGCTCGAGAAGCTTCAACAACCTTTCGCTGGCACCGTCGCCAAAGAGCAAAGCCTCGCCATACCAACAGTAAAAGTATCCTATATCATCAGGGTCAAACGTACTATAGATTTGACGGACTTGTTTTGACCCTCAAATTCCTGAGTTGGCTCGCTTATTTGGAGGAAACTAGAAAACCCTCCAGCCCAGTTCAAGAATAAGCCAGTGGAAAGTTACTTCTTCAAAAGCAAAAGTATCTCATATCATCTCTTCTCCCCCTTTTCTTCTCTTTATCCTTCTTGCTGAATGAGAGACAAGGAGAAGGAGAATAATTAGCCGGAACCCGAAGTCAAGCTTCCAACCTAGACCTGATTGCTTGGAACTCTGATTACTTACCTTGTCTGTCACCTCTTTCGGCAGATCTCCTCGCTCAGAG
The DNA here is from genome assembly GCA_024362995.1 of Heteromeles arbutifolia. Classification (NCBI taxonomy): domain Eukaryota; kingdom Viridiplantae; phylum Streptophyta; class Magnoliopsida; order Rosales; family Rosaceae; genus Heteromeles; species Heteromeles arbutifolia. The sequence goes on along the minus strand of JANCRC010000002.1, from coordinate 7,346,896 downwards.
ACTTGAGGGACTCCTACTATAGTGTTTGTATCACACTTGACCAAGCCTGAAACTACAAGTAAGCTTCAAGTGAAAATGATACATTACCTTGTGCGTCAACATCAGCTAGAGATACCACTCATGAATGGAGGAGAAATGCTTCCAGAGAAGTTGCCACTTCCACCTATGGAATAGAAAAGGCAAGTGAAAACGACACCACACTTCAGTACTTGGAAGTTTTGGGATTACTCAGTGGCTTGGAACTTGCAAGTCCCCAACCGAGGAGCTTCCCTCACTTGGGAACTTAGGGGAGCACTGTTGGTACCATACTTGACCAATCCCGAAACTACTGAGAACCGGTCAACATTATACCGTCAAGGACCCACAAGGTCAGAGGCCAATCACAAGGCGACACGTGTCAACATTAGATGCCAATCACAGCGCGACATGTGTCAACATCAGAAGTCAATCACAAGGCGACACGTGTCAACATCAGATGCCAATCACAGCATGACACGTGTCAATGTCAGAACAAAGCTAGAAACTCTCTTCTATAAATAGGGATCATTCTCCCACAATAATCCCTAATGTCATTTGTACTCGACTATTCACTAGAACTCACAAAATGAGAGCTTGAACCTATGTACTTGTGTAAACCCTTCACAATTAATGAGAACTCCTCTACTTCGTGGACGTAGCCAATCTGGGTGAACCACGTACATCTTGTGTTGTTTGCTTCCCTGTCTCTGTCCATTTACATACTTATCCACACTAGTGACCGGAGCAACCAAGCGAAGGTCACGAACTTGAAACTTTCTGTTGTACCAAAGTCCTCACTGATTTTGTGCATCAACAGGTTTCATAAGTGACAACAAAATTGAATACCAAATGAATAAAAATCTGGTCATAAATGCACCACTTCCTTACTCCATATTTATGCACATATCTCCCAATATATATGCACTGATGAGACCTTAAGGAGGTTACGATATGTTTCCCAATTATTAAACAAACCGAGATAACTTAACAAGTCCAGTCCGATATCAGGCTCAATTGTAGGTTGCCTAATAAGAAACATTAGCTATATGTGCACTGAGTAAACTAAGGTCATCTATTATAAGTTCCCCTATGTCTTCGATCTCTTCACAGTGTGTGTGTTATTTGTGTCTGATTGGTTTTTCCCCTATGTTTCCCTATGTTTTCTCTCTTTATATGTGCACTAATTAATTTGATCAGTGTCTGTATTATTTGTGTCTAATTGGTGTTGGGTATTTTCCAATTTGGGGTATTTATTTACTTAGTGTGCAATCCAATGTCTTATCTGGTTAGAGAGAACATAATGTTTGACAATAGGATGTCTGATATCTGATCCAATCTGGTTCTGTAGATATGTTGAATAAGTAAGGACTGTTTGCGCATATCGAGTATCTAGAGATTGTCTGTAAGTAAAACAATGTTTCGTAATCTTTTGTATATAATTACTATTGTCGATCCAAAGCCACAAGAAATACCATTCAAAAGGGACTCAAGAAAAGAGATATTGTCGCTGGAACTGAATATGAATGGTTTCTTATAGCATGCATATCCATATATAGCAAGCAAAGTATCGCTTCATTGGTTCTTAGGTGCTAGACCGTCTTTTTAGTTACTTTCTATGGAAATTATTCTTTGCACTACTCCAATTCTCAAGGACCTGCATCAGGTCCTCTCCCTGATCCTCCTAATGATTACGACACATATTACTCAAATGAATCAAGCAAGATCCATAAAATTGTAGTTGATTAGTTTCTTTTCGGTTTACTAGCAAACACTCATTCAGTTACTCCCTAAATTTTAATGGCAATGGTGATAACCTTCATATGTACAGAAATGGCTTACCCTATTATCAATGTTGTCAGTCATTAACCTCCGACAAAAATATTCTTTTTTCATAAGCGTTTGTTTTATATTACATACAAGGAGGTTAAATGATATTTAATATCTAGGGAAAGTTTCATCTGCCTGATATTTTGTTTCTTTCCCTTGAAGTCCATACATTAATAACCCTTTTTTTTGGTCTTTTCTTTGATGTTATATAGTTCTCAAATGCTTGCTGACTATTATTACATCTTCTCCGTGACGGTTGTACAATTGCAGATGGAATGTTTCTGCTGGTGCTGCTCGTCCAAACCCACAAGCATCTTTTAAATATGGTGAAATCAGTGTCACAGATGTCTAAGTTATCCTCGATAGACCTGCAGAACTTATAAATGGGAAGTGGCGCACTACCCTCAATGGTATTTCATATATACCACCTTCAACGCCCCTTAAGCTTGCCCAACAGTTCAACATTTCGGGGGTTTACAAACTTGATTTCCCGAATAAACTGATGAACAGACCTGCCAATGTAGACACATCTCTGATTAATGGTACTTTCAAAGGTTTCATGGAAGTCATCTTTCAGAACAATGACACCACTGTTCAGAATTACCATTTGGATGGCTATGCATTTTTCGTTGTCGGGCAATGTATTAAAAGCGTGAGGCATGGGCGAGGCGTCTGAGGGATAGCCCAGCCTAGGCGTGAGGCTTCGCCTCATGGGACCTAAAAGTTGGGTGTAAGGAAGAGGGATGAGGTAGAATAGGACCTATATATCAAGAGAAATGCGAAGAAGCAAAGATGTGTTATAATAGAAAACAAGGCAGATAGATGATAGTGCAAGGAAGAGGTATGAGGTAGTTAAAATCCTACCTAAAATTTGGGTTTGGGAGTATTAATAAAAAAATAAAAAAAATAATAATAAATAATAAATAAAAAAAAATCCCCTCAGGCGCACCTAGGCGGCTCCGGCGGCGCCTTCTGCCCACTCCCTCAAAACAGAGGCGGCAACCCTCAAGCCCAACCTCATAAGGCGCCTAGGTGCGCCCTGAGGCGAGCCTTTTAAAACATTGTTGTCGGGTGAGCTTTTTAGTTTTGAAATCATTATCTTCAAGTTGTAGAACGGCGGCTTTTCATTCTTTCTTAATATAAGCTTTCATTAAAGCTTCAGTTTCACATCATTCGTCACTGGATTTGCTAATTAAGTTCTTAGTGAGATAATCTTACTGGTGAATTGTTAAAAGGTAGGAAGAGAGAAGGCGGCCTGGGATTTTATAAACTAAAGTTCAGATGCATTTTCTGTGGTATGGGGTGTCCGAGAGAAAGGGTTTCAAGGATTAGGTTTGGGTGGGATTTCAAGGATTAGGTTTGGGGTTTTGTTTGTGTGATCTGTAGAGAGATGGGGGGTGTCCGAGATAGGATTTAGGAGATTTGTTTTAGGAATTGCAGAGAGAGATAGGGAGTGTTCGAGAGAAGTGTGGGAGGATTTAGGTAGGATTTTAGGGATTTGGTTTAGGGTTTGTTTTCTGCAATTTGCAGAGACAGAGAGATGGGACAAGTGTGAGAGAGAGATGGGAGGATTTTATGCGAGGGTTAAAGGGAACGGGTAACGAAGGTATGGGTATGGGTTGTTATGTACATAACTCAACATTCTCCCTTTTTTTACTTTTTTTTTTAAATATTTGCTTTAGCTTTATTTGAGAGATCATTGTTGTGTACTATAGTTGATGGAATTGATCTGTCTGGTTCTGTGCAGATTCTCATTTGTAGATTGATTGATAGGCCTTTGTGTCCAACTATGTTCAGCGGCTTCTACCATGAAACTCAGATACTCTCTTGGGTACGTTCCATATGAGTTTCAACTGCATATATGTATGTGGCTTTAGATTTATTAGTTCAATAAATTGTAAGCCTTCATTTTAAAATTATCACTTTAGTCTAAAAGGAGTGAGAAATGAAGTTGGTCATATGGTATGTGTCGTAGTGTCATAAAAATCTGTCGCAATAGTGATACTGAGTAAATATTATATTTATGAAACAATGATGGATTTGTTGGATTTCTTTTCTTTTTTGTTTACTGTGGATTCTCTTAGTCTCTTTTCTTATGTAATTTTTGGTACTTTCACAGATCATGAGTGAACTGCTTGCCGCTTATGTTTCTTATGCAAACAGACAATATTTTTTTAGATTACAACTTTTGTGAAAATGAACTTTTAAGTTCATCCATTGGATTGTATAGTGGCTCTTGATGTCAGCTGAATTGAATGTAAGTGAAAATCAAACTGCTTTGCTTGGTTCACCCATCTCTTGGTTATTTCAATTCTTTAGAGATGCCTATATTGATTTGTGATTTTGTTAGATTTACTCTGGTCAAATGTGTGTTATCTGCATTGGTGCATTTTAGGTGGTGACTCCATTCGTGCCGTCTTTGTAGTGCATCTTTTTGTGCAAATTATTTACCATTCTGCCATGCCGCCTCTGAGATAGTGATAGAGAGAGGGAAAAGGAGAGGGAGGAGTAGGGATCGCTCGGTGAGGGTTTCAGGGATGGGAGGTCATGTCGATAGAGATAGAGATAGAGATAGAGGGAGAGGGAGAGGGAGAGACAGAGAGACAGAGAGACAGAGACAGAGTGATAGAGAGAGGGAGAGGGAGGGGTGGGGATCTCATCGCCATTGCTGCAGATCCTCGATTTCATGAGTGGGAGAGGGGGGACAGTCAGAGAAAAGCATGGGGGCCGTAGGGATTTGAGGGAGAGGGGTAGGGATCGTGGCTGGGGGTCTGGGTTTGTCCCTTTGGGCCGTTTCCGACAGCACCACTGCGCTCAAACACTCTCTCTCGCAGTGGAACTCTCTCCTCCCCTTACTCAATCCTCTGCTTCTTCTCTAATTCGTGGTTGGTTGATTTATAAAAAACCTTCGAGGATAAACTTGGGGTGGGATCTGGGTTTTCTCTGCATTGCTTAAATTTTGCTTTTTTTTTTCTTTTTTTTTTTTTTTTCTGGATTTCAATTAAGAAATGAATAAATTTGGGGGTTTCTGGTTTTATGTTTTGCTGTTTATATGCTAGAATTATAGGAAAGGGAGGAAGACAAGAAGTTGGACCCTGGATGTGCTCTCCTTCGTCCATCCTGCGTCTGCATGTCCTCATTCACAAGATAAGTACCATCTTTATTCTTGATTTTCCACTGTTTGGTTTGGTTTTAATTTTCTCTGCCATTCTCACTCCACTCTCTCTGTCTCTCACTCAGTTCGAAGCTCTTCAACTTTTTCGCACAAATTGCTCAAAAATTTCAGCTCTCAAACATCTCAGACCCCTCACTCACCCTTCTATCTTCGACACCCCAAATGTATCTCTCTCTCATCGCTTTCAAAATTCTTATATATATTTGCCAATGGAAGTTAGTAATTTTGATTGTTCTCTGGGGTTGGTTTTGTTCATGAATAAAGTACTGTGTTTTCGCTATATTTTGGTTTCGAGAAGTTGATGGTTTTGGGTTATGTTCTTTTTTCCCTTTTTTCTCAATTCTCAGTGAGTGGCACTTTTTCTCAATGGAAGATGATAGTTCAAATGTGTCAATGGTTCTAGAAATGCGATTACAAGTTTAAGTACATTCAGTCTACCAACAGCATTTCTATGCACACAACTCAGATACATGGATATGTTCCAATCTCTGTGACAAGCGAGGCCACTACCATATGCGAATATCTTCATACATGTCAGTTCCCTTTCTCACCCTCTTCATGTTTTGTCCAATATTATGTTTTTTATCTGATTTCATGTGTTTTCTTGACGCTTTTCCATTCTTTGATATAGGTAATTTGTTGTTATGTTTTCATGATCTGGGTCTTTTTTCAATTTGCATTTTGGTTGTCCAAGATTTCTAAGTTTTTGTATAAAAATATAAGAACAAAACTGCACATCGAGGAGTTTATGATGAACTTTTTGGAGTGGCGGTAACACTTCGCTTTAGGAATATGTAAAACTACTAATCATTGTTTGATAATTCCTTACATGTGTGTAATGAACGACTTGGACTTTACCATAAATTAATTTAATTTCTATTGCAGCAAATCTGGTCATTTTCTGTGTAAATTTCCCCTCATGGTTCAGTTCTGGCATTCCCCTCAAAACATCGTTTCTCATTTCCTCTCTTTCTGTGTTCAGCTTACATACCTTACGTATATATTGGAGACTACGATGATAAAAGATGTTATTTGAATGTATATAAAAGCCAAGCTGCTCATCTTATCGACCTCATTCACTCATGTGTCCTTCTGTTAGTCCTCAACACTTTCCGTTTTTAATTACCTGTTGAAATGGCTGCCTACACTGCAGGACACATATTATATGTGTGAACTACATGTTTCTTCTGTTTCTTAAGGAAACAGAACTTTTTTGGAAACCATCTCTTTCTAATCAAAGACGTTCAGTTTCTTCCCGCTCATTGTACAATGTGTTTATATGCCAGCTCACTTGAATGTATATAAAAGCGAAACTGCTTATCTTATCGACCTCATTCACTCATGTATCCCTCTGTTTGTTCATAATTGTGTTGAATTTATTCAACTTAAATGTGTTTTATTCATCTGATTACGCCTGAAACAGCTGGTTCCCGCAGCAACATGCAAGCATATTTTCTTGTAATTAACTAAAGGCAATGTTGGAGAGATTTTTCAGTGTGACTGGCACACGGGATGGTACACCACGAGTCACTATAAGAATGGTGAGATATCATGTGTGTTAAAAAATTAGTAACTTAAAAAATAAAATTTCCTACTATTTACATAAAAACACGTGGTGTACCATCCGTATTCCCGTCATAATGAAAATTTTCTCTTTTTTTACATGCATGATTCAGCCAGTCGGAATATGTGTTGGCCGTTTAGTTTCACGCCGTCGAGGAGAGCAAGTTCTGTACATGTACAATATCAGATGAAGTTGACGATGAGGATACTGTTACTATGCTTCCTCAGCTGCTTCTGGTTTCAGCTGTCCTCTGCTCAAAAAATGCTACCACTGACCCGTCTGAAGGTTCTCTCTCTCTCTCTCTCTCTCTCTCTCAAATTTATGGTGTGATATAATCTAATACACACAAGTACTTAATTAACTGAGAGTGCAGTGAGTGCAGTGAGGGCGTTGAACTCAATATTTGAACAATGGGACACACAAGCAGTGCCGGGGCTGTGGAATATCAGTGGAGAACCCTGCACTGGATCTGCCATCAACGGCACCAAATTTGAGAGCCCCAATAACAACCCAGCCATCGTTTGCGACTGTACTTGCGACAACAATGCTACATGCCACATCACCAAACTGTATGTTAAACTACTCTCTCTTTATGAACAAGTTTTCTATGCCAATGCTAATTTTTCGCTAGCTATACCTATATATATATATATATATATATATTAGTTAATAATTTGACTGTGCGACTCCATTTTATAAAGTTCTAAGTGTCCAATCTTTTTGCTTTCCAGGAGAGTGCAAGCTCTGTACAAACGAGGGGTGTTTCCAGAAGAATATGTGGCTCTGAGATATCTCACATTTTTGTATGAATTTTTTCCAACTCCCTTCTCTGTTTTTGGTTCATCAAAATTATCAATTGGAAATTAAAATATGGTGGTGTTGTAAGATTAAGAGTTAATGATTCCATTTCGTTTCAATTTTTGTAGGAAAATCAATCAGAATTATTTCACCGGACCCCTACCGGCATTCATTGGCAATATGTCTGCATTGATTCTATTGTAAGCAGTGAGAGAAAATTTGATGAAGTACTCATACTTCTGATGAGTCTCACTGCTCACAAAGAAAAATTGGAAGCTTTACGAGCTAAGAATTGACAAATAAGAAAATCACATGAGCAGAAACAAATTCCTTGAAACCTATTTGAATTCTTAACACTCAACTTCGGTTGTCATAAAGAATTCGTATCCCTTCTCAATGCATTTTTGTCCTGCTTTAACAACCTTCCTCCATCGAAGTCGGGCCAAATTTGGGGGGTCGATACACATCCTTACCATCCTACAATATACAAAATAGGAGATGAAACCTCAAATATTGTTTGTCAAATGACAAAAGAGGAATTCAAACAAATCAAACAGAAAAATCAAAATAGATAAGTAAATATGCAATCTGGTGAAAACCTTGCTAGAATAATTAGACTGCATATTTACTTTTAAAACGAAGTAACAAGAAAATTAAAATAGAAATTGGATAATAAATCAGATGACAACCCGATTAGAAGAAATATATAACAAATTACAATAAGTAAATTGTAGCTATAGTCCCTTAACTTTAACTCAATTGGAGCAATGGTCCCTCAACTAAAAATCCATTACCATTGGTCCCTCAACTTATCAAAACGTGCAGCTATGGTCCCTTAACTAAAAATCTATTACCATTGGTCCCTCAACTTTAATTCAACTGGAGAAATGGTCCCTTAACTTTAACCCAATTGTAGCAATGGTCCTTCCAATGTAACTCGTTTTGACAAAAATTTTGACATAGTTGACAAAAAGAACCATAATTATACATTTTGATGAGTTGAGGGATCCTAATTGTATAAATGACCATTCCAATATAACTTATTTTGACAAAATTTTGACAAAATTTATGAAAATGACTATAGCTACACATTTTGATAAGTTGAGGGACCAATGGTAATGGATTTTTAGTTGAGGGACCATTGCTTCAATTTGATTAAAGTTGAGGGACCATTCGTACAATTTACTCAATTACAATCTAATGAAAACCCAGTTACAATAACCAGCAGAAGAAAAAAAATAACAAATTCATCTAATAAAAACCCATAAATCATTCAAACCCCAGAAATCGTTCAAACCCTAGTAATCGATCAAAACCCAGCAATAATTTCACGAATCTGCAAAATAAAATGAAGGAACACGAAGAAGTGGAAGAGGAAACGGTGAGAGACTTACGAGGATGATGCGGTAGTCGGTGGGATGGTCAGGCGAGGTCGTCCAACAGGACGAGGACAAGGATGCGGTGGGGAGTGGCGGGTGACGCTGGATTGGTCGAGCAGGACGAGGAGTCGAGCAGTTGAGCAGACGCGAGAGAGCGGAAGACAGTCTTAGCAGTCCGTGGGTTTTCGGGGGGCTTAGCCCCAGTTTGGGGTTGACGTGATTTTAAAAAAAACTGCTATAAAAAAAAGCTGGGAGAGTTTTTGGTGTTTGGTAAACATTCAGCTTCAGCTTTTTTTCACAGTTTTGGATGAAAAAAAGCCAAAAACAAGAAGCTGCAAAACCCAGCTTTGAAAAACCAGCTTTTTTTCACATCTGTTTTACATAAAAGTTTACCAAACACTATAATAGTGTTTTTTTTTTTCAAAAGCACTTTTACAAAAAAGTTTACCAAACACTCTGCTGCTTTATTTCACAGCTGCTTATTCTCACAGCACAGCAGAAGCAGCTTTTTTTCAAAGCACAGCAATACCAAACCAGCTCTTAACGAGCCCCTTAATCTGAGCAAGTGAGACTTAATCTCATTAAATTTAGTCTATGTGAGAAACAAACACCGGATTATACTAATTTTTGGTCTAATCCAATCTAGTGAACTCTAGTGAAAGAAAACAAACACACCCTAGTCTTCTAGATAGTCAGTTGTTGCTGAAGTTTCTTACGTCTTAATTGGACTGAGATATTTTGTATGCATCCGGACAAATTCATAGTTGTATATCAATCAACGAATTAAGGTCTGTCGTAACGTTTTGACTGATTACGAAGTGCAAAAATGTAGAACATAATTCTTTAAAAGTATATGTGTGTGTGTGTATATATATATATATGTGTGTGTGTGTGTATAATGTTTATGTCATTATTTACTATTTTTAGATTAGATTAATTTGCATTTTAGGGTTTATATGTTAATGATTTTCGGTTCATATCAATTATCTATAAACTATGTTGAGTTCCTCAGACATAAAAACTATATTGAGATTTCGAGATGGAATTTTAATCTTTGAAGTTATGTATATCTAAACTACATATTAATAAAATTTTGTTTGTCAATGAAAACTTCAGCAAATTACCATTCTAACCCTCCCACTAGAATTGAACAAAAGAAAAACATGGACAATTTAGTAATTACACCTAACACAAATTTTGTTGTTCTTTATACTAACATCACAGCTATGTAAATATAGCATATCCTATTTAAAAATTAAAAATTAAAAAATAAATAAATAAACCCTTTCTCCTATTCTTCCTCTCTCTGCATTCTCCACCTTCTCCTACCTCTTCTCTTCCCTTTTTTTTATTTGTCTTTTTCTTTTTTGAGTTGTTATTCGTGCTCATTAATGATAAATCGTAGTAAAATTAAAAACAAATTTAATTGCACACGTGGAGTGTGTGTGTCGATTGCTAGTATATACAATACTAAGTAATATGAAACCCAGCAGTGAGCTAAAACTCAAAAAAAATAACTACAATACTAACATGTTTTTAAGACAATCATCATCTCACCAATTAAATGATGATTGTACTCAATCCCTACATTGAGTTCTTCTTCTTTTTTTAAATGGAAAATGATATATGTTGATGCTTAGAAAAACCAATTACACTGGATCATGAATTAGAACGTCCTGAAATATCGTACTACGTACATAATTTTTCCCATTACACTTTCACCCTAAGTTTTCTCTCAATTAAACTAAATCTTAATTAGTGTAAGGAAAAATTAGGTTCCCATCCCTATTTTTCCTACTCCATTGATTAAAATCATTTTCAATTTTTGATCAAGATCCTTAGATTTTAATAAACGTCATTAATTATTTCAATAATAAAATATTTTTTATTTTTAAATATATTCATTTAGTGTTAGAAACGTTACATTTGGTATATTTATATTTATGGCTAAATTTTTTATCATATATATTTATTTTTAGTTTGTATTCATTTTTAATTTGCAACCCTTTTTTCATTTTGTACCAATTTTCTTTTCAGTTTTAATTTGTACCCATATTCTTTTTTATGCCATATTTTTAAAACTTTTATTTGTATTTGTACCCATTTTTAATTTATTTGTACCCATTTTTAATTTTGCTAAATGTACCCATGCAAATTATATGTATTATTTTATGTTTTAAAATATAGCAATAGTTATTAATAATTATGTGGGTACATTATTTTTTTTACTATAATTTTTGTGAAGAACAATATTACTTTAAAATTGATTTTAAGTATTTATTATATTTTAAAAGTATTATTTGATTTGTTTAAATTTCATAATTTGTGGGACATTAAATGTATAAATGCATGAGTTAAATCTCTTAAATGAGGCTAATGACCTCGACCAAAATATTTAAACAAACAAAATTTCAGTCTAACAATTATGTTGATTAGGAACCAGAACCAAAATGACCCTTAGTGCAATCTAGAAGAGCTTTAAACTAATTAATGTTTGCATGAGTCATGCCTTGGATGAATGGTGATGTAATCTTCGCGTTCTCTGTGTGAAAAGGATTTTGAAGAGAAGAAGTCCTTGATAAATGAATGAGAACATTCAACAACGGCAACTGCGCGTGCATAGGGATGGGCAAATACCCATCGGTTATAGGTAACCGCGGTTATCCGCTTATTTAAATTTCATGGTTACAGTTATGGGTAACCGTTTAACCGTTTACTCGTGAAATCTAAATGGGTGATTATGGGTATTAACTGCAGTTATAAACAGGCAACCGTTTATTTTATATATGTAAAATTAACACAAATCATATTCTCTATGATACAAAACTTAGAAAGTTGTAGGAACTTCCACTGGGAACCGGGATTTTTTAGTAGTTCTCATAGGATTTGCTCATAGGATTTGTTTGTATGTTGTATTTAAGATTGAGAACTACTGTTACACTAATTATTATTTTACATATTATCTGACTCGGAATTCTATATAGGGATGAAAACGACTCCAACAAATGACAGGTCTGAGTTGGTCCAAACAGTTCAGCAAACACGACGGGTTTACTCTAATTATTATTTTACAGTTGGACCAAGTCTCTGACTCGGAACGCGTCATTTTACATATTATCCAACGCGCAGCAAACATGACATATTATCTAAAGGAATTCCGAGTCAGACGCGTTTACAACCAATGTAGCATTTGTTGGAGTCGTTTTCATCCCTATATAGAATTCCGTTTTTACTCTAATTATTATTTTACATATTATCTGGCAGAGACTTGGTCCAAACAGTTCAGCAAACACGACGGGTTTGAGTTTTGCACTGCAATTACAACCAAATATCCTAGTCAATTAAGTCAAACTTGTTTCTCTCAATGATTTGATCCATTTATTTATTTTTTAATACATACAATATTATCTAAAGGACTAAAATTATTAGGTCAAAGAGTAAGCAAAAACTCACAATAAGCTACCACAATAATTTGATTCGATTTCGTTTAGATGAAAATCGAATTTAAAATTTCTCACTGAAAAATGAATACAAAAAAAATACTTTGCATTCATCCTATGGTCATAGGTGCACTGCACCACCCCTTGCAATTGATGTATTTTTTTCGCCTTGTTTTCCTTTTCCAAAATCCACAAGTCACATCTGTTGTAGCTGCCTTTCTCTTACTCCAAAAATATCTAACACAAATAAATTTTTGAGAATATATTTTCCGATTTTTGTCATTTATTTATTTCTATTTTCTCCCGTCTCTAGTCAAAGATACATGCATGGTTGCCTTTTCACTCACGTACGTTTGGAATCTCATTCAACGCTTAGGTCATCGTTTGCAATTTTGATTAGCTAGACGTAGATTTGAGCTCTAACTAAATTAATACTTCTACACCTTGAAGTAACGAACCCTAATTGAATTATAAGTTCTAAGCTATATACTATATGAAGTTATAAGAACACTGAACAAAACATTAAAAGAAATATTGTTTGAAGGGACTACTAGGCTTTGGGCAAGGGACTACTAGGCTAATTGACTTTATATGACAATGAAGTAAAAACTCCCTAATTTTTTAGTGTCATTTCAAATTGGTCTCAATTTTTTTAAACATTCCAAACAAGTACATAACTTATTAAAAATGTCACATATGTTAAGTCCTTATTAAAAATCTGTTAAGTTAACTAGGAGGTCATTGAGGTTGTTGAAATGGTATGGACTACCATGATGCGGACACTACCATCTTCACCACTCACAAAGAAGAATTGGAAGTTTTACGAGCTAAGAATTGGAAAATGAGGAAAACACATGACCAGAAACAAACTCCTTGAAACCCTATTTGAATTCTTAACCCTCTTCTTTGTTAAGAGATTGCCCTCCTGATGTAATTTCAATTTGGGTCTATTTTCGATTCAATTCAACACGTGTTTGATCATTGGGTTCCATATTATATAATTTATGTTTGAAATTTAGATTTTGAGACAATTAATATTAATATTGTCCATGATATACCCAGTTGGTGGGTTTTGAATATAATCTATGTTTGAAAAATTAACTGTAGCTTAACAGATGTGACATTATTAATAGGTTGAGTACTTGTTTGGAATGTTTAAAAAAATTGAGACCAATTTAGAATGACACTAAAAGGTTAGAGAATTTTAGATACTTAATCCTCATATTTATATCCTTTAATTTCAAGATGATTTTATAGTGTAGTTATGTTCAAGTGGTGTGATTTGTGTGATGGCCGTATAAGGGTTTAAAATTATTTGCGTTTTGTGCTTATTACCTCCAGATCAAGAAATTGACCACTGGGGGCATATGTACCTATATAGCATCCTTGTAAGTGGTTGTTTATGGTAATGAAATTATATCGTTTTTGTCAAAAAAACATTATATTACCTATCTACATACCTACTTACGTGTGCAGTTTACTCAAGTGTTTAGGCACTTTTTAAAAAGAAACATAAAATTAATATTTTACACTAAACTATACTCTAAAAGGACTAAAATACACTTAAAAGGAAGGATGAATGTTTTAATTCGGGAAGGGATTAAAATTATATATGGTATTGAAATATTCATTTTCAGAGTTCCTTATAGACAAGTACAAAATGTCCTTCACACCAAACATTATGCATATTGAATTGGAATTGAAAAAATAGCCTAAATTTGTGTCCTTTATAGAATTTTGGCAACCATTTGTTGTACTGTACCAAACTCTTTATGACTAAATATTTAACAAAACTATGTTGTAAGCATATAACTTTGCAAACTAAAGTTCGAAATAAAATGACGACTGAAAATAATATTATTTCAAAGGATCCTTCATTTCAACAATTTTTTTTCATAAATTACAAGTTCACGAGTTTCACAAACCGGACATTTTAAAGTTCAATTTTGATTTCTTTGTTGAACGAGCCAAGTAGTTTACACCCCAATTCGTCAACTCTGTCCATTGACTCGAAAACTTTTGATTACGGGATAAGTTAATGCTGTCCACAATATTAAATATCTTGTCGTTGAGAAAAATTTAAAAAGTTATTTTGAGAATTGACAAGGGCAACGCGTGAGTCTATATATATCTAAACGGTGTGAACCATGCTAATTGCTAATTTTATATCCATGCATCATAATTAATCAAGACACACTAAAGCTTCTATCATCTCTCTCTCTCTCTCTCTCTCTCTCTCTCTCTCTCTCTCTCTTAGATTGGACTCTAGACATGATGAAGGAAGATATCTGCGCCATGCAACTCATTTGTGGGAACAGCGAATTCAATGTTGCTGGGCTCAATAGCTTCGTACAGAAACTTAAGTTTGATAAGTGCGGGAACTCCTATGCCGTTGTTGCCATCATGGGCCCTCAGAGTGGAGGTACTAAATTAAGCCTTTTACTTCAATCAATTAAAATTTTAATTTGTTGAATACAAATAATATATAGTTTTCTGCAATTGGTTGGCTTGGCTTTGATATCACAGGGAAAAGCACTTTGATGAACCATCTTTTCGACACCGGGTTTCAGGAGATGGAAATAGAAAGCGGAAAGTTGGTTTTGACTTTGCATTTAAGCATGCATCCTTTGTTTTCTACATGATCACTTATACGTGCACTACTCTCTCTCCCTCTCTCTCTCTCTCTCTCTCTCTCTCTCTCTCTATATATATGTGTGTGTGTGTGAATTAGTATTTGCGTATAATTAATTAAATATTCAGGAACCAAACAACGAAGGGCATTTGGATAGCCAAGTGTGTCGGCATTGAGCCTTGCACCATCGCCATGGATTTGGAGGGTAGTGATAGCAGCGAGAGAGGCGAGGTAATCATCTTTTTGTTTAGTCAGGTTTTTATCACAAATGGCTTTTATGTTTTGGCAACTCATCATTGTGGTCTTTTATGTTTTAAACTCATCAGTTTAGTCATTTATCTATTACTTTGGTCATCAAAATCGACCATGCCATCCACTTTGATTGGAAAGTCTGTTAGCATTCTAACGTGGCATACATGCAAGGACAAAACTAATTGTGTAATGCTATGTGATTAAATAAAAAAATCAATTTTTAAGAATAGTATAAAAATTAAAAGGATATGGGGCGGAGGGGTTTGAGGCGGTGGCGGAGCCCACTTCTCCGAGAAAGTTAGCGTCTTTGTGGTATTGGGTTAGGTTGGTATTTCTGGTCATGTGCTCAATTAGGGTTGTTGGCTGGGGTTTCTGCAAAATGGGAGACAAAAACATTCAGTAATCCAGTGCTTGCAGTTCTGATCTTTGCTTCCGAGGCATTATTTCCCACCGTACTTTTACCATCTTCACATGGCTATATATATATATATAAGATTAAAAAAGAGTCATGTGAAACCAGCCCTTCTCTCCCTCTCTATTCGATTGTGACCACCCCCTCTCTCCCCCACCCAACTCCCTATCAGTAAAACTCCCTACAATTTATCATTTGGTGAAAATTTATGATGACATCTCAGTTTTTAGATGGAAAAACTAACGAAATGAAATTTTTGAAAATAATTTAAAACCTTAAGGGATATTAATTAATGTTAGTTTTGGAAAGCAGAAGAAAAACTCATGGGTGTTTTTCTAAATAACTCCCACTTTTTATGACGCTAAATTGTCGTATACTATTAACGTGGTCACAGATCAGGTCACTTTAGTGTAGACACACAGATATAAAGCTCATGTGCTTGCAGAACTTCAAAGAGCACATCACATATTAAATCTAAGGGGACAAAATTTTGTAAATCATGTGACGTGGTTATTGAATATTGAATTATTACTCAAGTATAGGGTTTAGTATTAATTAACGTGCTTATTTCCTATTGGTAACATATAATTTATCAATTTGATCTAAAAAATTGATCTACCTAACATTACTTTAAAATTAAAAAAATTAAAAACCAACATTTTAAATGAAATTAAGTTGGAACAAATTCAATTAATTATAAATAATCGCTATATATATATGGCAAATACAGCTCAAATCCTCGTATATACTCACTCTTCGTACTTCTTCCTCTGCAATTTGGTTTTTCCAGGATGACACTACATTAGAGAAACAGATCGCCCTATTTGCGCTGGCCGTTTCAGACATTTTGCTCATAAATATGTAAGCTCATTAACTAGATACCCCAGGAATTACTTGACTGATGGCCCATCTTAGCCATATACAGAGATTAAATCTTCTGTACTTATTTAGTGTGTGCGGCCTCTTTGTGACTTTTATTTTTTATTGACACATTTTAAGTGTACGACGAAAAAGTAACAAGGGTTAAGTTTATTAACACGTGTCAATCATGATAGAGGCCACAAAGAGGTCACACACAAAATGGGTGGAGAATATTTGATCTCATCTTTTAAGAGAAGGGATCTCCATTTTTCTTAAATGGAGATTAGTTGTGGGGCCCACACCATATAAAACTTCAATGATTCGAACCATTTATTTTTCAAGTTACACCTCATAGATCATTCCTGCAAAATATTAGCCACATCAGAAATATTTGAGGCATCTATTTGAGTTCAAAAAAATTGACGAACACTATGTTCTTAGAAACATTGAAATTTCATCGTGACAATTAAATGGGCAAATGATTTCGAATAGAATTGAATTTTTTGCAAGGATAATCCATGAATTGAGACTTATGAAATAGAAAATTTAAATCGTTAAAGTTCAATGTGGAGTGGGTACCACAGCTAATTCGATTTTTTAAATATATATATATATATATATATGGGATAGGATCAAGGGACAAACATTTTTACAAATATTTTTACACTTCTTTGTGGCTTTTAGATTTGATAATATCCAGGGTTCTAATTTATTCATTAAATAACATAGATGTTTATGTGAATTTTAACTAATATTAAAAATAAAGTTAAAACTGAAAAAAAATCTAGAAAATTAAAAAAGGAAGATAAGTTAAAATATTTAATTAGACTTTGAAAACCTATTCAGATCAAGATTTGAATTCACACCTTAGCATGTAGTCGTGAAAATGAGTAAATAAACTTTGAAAACCCTAGCTGTAATCGTGCAAACGAGAAAGGATCGAGAGGTCTGCAACCTCCACTTTTGAAGCCTGATAAAAAAAACATGAAACCTCTTCTTTGCCGATGAGGTCTCCAATGCCTTGGATGAAATCTCTTCTTCATTTTATGAAAAATAAACCCTAATAATAACGAAAGAACATAATTTGTAAATAAAAAAACATTATACCAGGCATATAGGACTAATACCCAGTGTAACCCTTGATTGTAGGTGACTACTCTTTTTCTTCCATGGAGCTTCTATCGTATTTATCATCTTGTTTTCGAATTGTTTTGATAAAAACATGTTTTAACTTATCTTCATTTTTCAAAGTCTAATTAAATGTTTTAACTTATCTTCATTTTTTAATTTTCCAGAATTTTTTTTGTTTCAGTTTTAACTTTATCTTTATATTAGTTAAAATTCACATAAGCATTCATATCATTAAATGAATAAATAATAACCCTTGGATGTTATCAAATCTAAAAGATACAAAGAAATGTAAAAATATTTGTAAAATTGTTTGTCCCTTGATTGATATATATATATATATATATATATATATATATTTATGTGAGGTAAGGGATAATTCAATTTTGTAGTTGGCCATATCACTATTATATTAAGGTAATGACGTGTCTAATGAATATTTAAAGGGGTGTGTTATCTACACACCTCATTTTACTTCTTGCACACCCGTTGATAATTTCTGTCCGTTGATATTCTTCAATTCATCCGATTCGACGGCCGAAAATTAAAAAAACGTGTGAGAAGTAAAATGGGATGTGTAGATATCACACCCCTATTCAAATTATGATTATAAGTCCAAAAATGTTATTCTTATCACATTTTTTATATCATCTCTCTAATAGAGAGACGAGACCCACATGTGTGTTGGACTCTATCTCTATTAGAGAATAATAGAAATATAGTATGAAAAATATAATGAGTGCACCTGTAACATTGCTCCTATCTGTCATGTATTTTTGTATCTAGAGCTTGTTTAGCAAGAAAACGCTGGTTTGAATTTGGGTTGCAACGATCTTTTGTCCTCTAAAAAAGCTTCTGATTTCATCTAAAGCCACTATAGGAGTAGAACTTTGCCTTCGAAGAAATAATAGTTTTTATTTCAGTCCTACTCGAAAGATTTTAAACATGACAGTACGATCGTAGTAATGATTGTTGAGTCCCACATCCACAATAGAAAAAGAGAAATAATAATTTAAATATCTTTATTCCACTCTAACACCGAGACATTTGGTGATAAAACTCCACACCTGATGGATTGTGTATGTGGTAATTATCAAGTTGGGGACAATATCGGTGTTGTTGAAAGTGAACCTTCGGCCCGTTTCTCTGATAATTCTACATGGTATCAGAGTCAGGGAGTGGGCACGTATTGCCACATGATGGGTGAGTCCCCTTGGCCCCGCACGATGACGGTGGGTCCCCTTAGCCTCGCGTGTAAGGTGAGTTCGTGGGTTCGTGGATCTCCTATGTGTGACCCACTAATTGAGTCTCACGTGAAGAGGCTTGTTGAGTCCCACATTGGCAATAGAAAAAGAGAAATAATAGTTTAAATATTCTTACCACACTCGAGATCTTTTGTGATAAACCTCCACACATAACAGATTGTACATGTGGTAATTACCAAGTTGGGGACAATATCATTAATATTATTGTTGGAAGTGAATTTTCGGCCCGTCTCTCTGATAATTCTACAATAATAACCCTACAAACATATATAGATAAGAAAAAGTTTTTATCAGGAGATGTCTATGGAGAAGGATTCTCTCTCCTCATAATCTCTCACATCTTCACTCCCTTCCTACTTGAAGGGTTACGGTTAATTCATGTCAACATCTTATGTTGATTTTTTATAGAGACAATAAGACAAAAAACAAAATGTGAGGAGGGGAGGGAAGCGTATGGAAATAGGAGGGGAGAGAATCGTACTCTGATATGTATATCCATGTAAATTAGTAAATTTCAACATAAATTGGAATTGGATATTATATACAGGTGGTACAATGATATTGGTCGGGAGCATGCTGCGAGCAAACCTTTACTAAAAACTATTTTTCAGGTGCTCATCTTTAACTGTAACCATGTACGCATGTCTCAATATTCATTGTTGTTATTTGACATTTTCTGGTTTCTGAATATTCTTTTTGGTTTTTGTCAATGTTTGTGAATACGTTCATATAAAGGTTATGATGAGCTTATACAGTAATCCCCCTAAGAAAACGACGCTAATGTTTATTGTGCGTGACAAGCCATCAAAGGTACTGAGAAACATGAAAATGATGATGTTTTTTAAAAAGAAAATATAGAGAAATGATAGACGCACGTCAATTTTCTTTCCTTTAGACACCTTTGATTAATTTTTATTCATTGTTTCAGTTTGATAGTCAGAAAAAAAAAAAGTGTGTATGAGGATAAAAAGAGTGCGTGGAAAAAATTCTAAATTTGTTTACATATTACCTGTCTTGTTTGCGGGTGTTCATTTAGGCCCCTTTTGTACTGCTGGAGAAGCGCTTAAGGGAAGACACAGAGAAGGTAGTTTCATCGTCCCTGTTTTTATTCTTTATTTATTTTTTCCTTCTGTATCTGGGCATATATATATCTATATTCTACACTCTGCAGATGTGGAATGCAGTTTCAAAGCCCCAAGCCCATAAAAATTCCCCGCTTACTGTGTTTTTTAATGTGAGTTCGATCTCTTATACCTTCCACTGCTCGCTGACAGTCTGACAGCCTATGTGTTCTTTGTCTCTGATTTTAACATTTTTGAAATGAAGGTACAAGTAGTTGCTTTGTCCAATTATCAAGAGAAGGAGGAGACGTTTAAGGAGGAGGTAACCCTTACATTATATATCAGAAGCAATTCATCATGTCAAAAAATCATATTGCCCATTACATTGCTCTTTTCTTGGGTTTTAATTCATGGGGTGTGTTATAGCATCTTCAAGTGCTGCACTTACATATTTACATCAGGAGAAACATTTCTCATACCTGAAAACTGTTTTCAAACAACCTTAAGTAAATGCATTCATTAAAGTTTAAGTTGGTAGATACTTACAAGTATGGTCTGCACATATCATGCAGGTTACTCAACTGAGGCAGCGTTTTGTCAATTCTATTTCTCCAGGAGGCCTTGTTGGCGAAAGGAAGGGAGTTGTCCCTGCCTCAGGATTTTCTTTTAGTTTACAGGAGATGTGGAGAGTAATCAAATTGAACAAGGACCTGGACCTTCCTGCTCACAAGGTATATTAGTTTCCTCAATTCCCAATTAAAGAATATAATTCATTTGTCGCCATCACCTCTCTTATGCATACACTGTACCTTAATTAGGTTATGTAAGACATATTCTGAAATCACAACAACAAGACATTAGGATCACGAATAAATCAAATCAATATGAAATAGAGATCGACTAATTATATTGAACTTATCTGTAGAATTCGGAAGACATGATTATGAAGGTGAAGCCATTGATCCTTGCAAACAAAGTAGTCTTCTACTTCCAGTACCTCTCAATGAACTCTACTATCGAAATAGGCTTATAGTTTTCGTGAGTTTCAGTCGGTATGGAAGCAGGGACTGCTCCTAGGTTATATAGCTAGGGTTTCAATCAATTCCTCCCTATTATCGGAAAGGATATCAACCCAAATCATATCTCATCAATTATAGTCCCATCATGACTCTTATTCCTTGTATTTACTTAATAAAGGCCCTTAATTGATTGCATGTAATTAGGACTCCAATATGTTTATTTCCTTAAGGCACCGAGAGTCCTAGAGATTTCATTAACTTGACTGCCAAGTCAACTATTCCCTCAATTATTCTCGGCATAATTCATTGCCATTCACAAAATGGTTTTACAGGTTATGGTTGCCACTGTGCGGTGTGAAGAGATTTACACTGATATATTCAAACAGTTGATGGAAAATAAAGTATGTATCTTATACTTAAATATAATCCATTTGATACTTTGAAATTCTTCTTCTACTTAATTCTATATCATGAAAAAAGTCTTACATGAACATAATTTAGGGCTGGTTGGCATTGCAAAAAGCTGCTGAAACTGGTCCTGTACCAGATTTCGGTAGAAGAGTCAGCTCAATTCTATACAACTATCTTTCTGAGTAAGTTCAACTCTAGTTTTTACTACTTATGACTTTATTTGTATGCCTTGATAAATATATATCTTGCTTATTTGTGCATCACATATAGATATGACAAGGAGGTCGTGGACTTTGACGAAGGTGTAAGGAAGTCGAAACGACACATGTTGGAGTCGAGAGCATTGCAGGTATGGCTACTTATCTTCCTCTCTAGCTAATTGTTTCGTGTTAATTAAATACTTATTTTTTACAGGTTAGGATGGTTCTTTGCGCCTTATGTAAACTTGTATTCAATAAGTAAGATTACAGCACGGTTATTTGTGCCCAAAAAGAAAAGAGTACGAATAGAACTACTATGTGCTTAATGCCGGAAAAGAAAAGAGTACGAAGAAAAGAGACCCTTTTATTTTATTTTTATTTATTGCCATTCCTATCCATAATCTTGCATTCCTCTGGACTGTACAGTCTGCCCAGGCTGTGTTCAATACCATGTTGGGGCACTTATGCTCTAAAGCATTTGAAGGGTTTAAAGTGAGGGTGGCGTCACTGAACCCAGAAAAAAGATTTGCTGCATCTCTTCGTGCCTGTATTCTTTCTTCCATGCATGAATTTCGCCAAGGATGTGCTGGTATATATAATATCCCTTGAGATTCTGTTACTTGTTTCTCAAGGCATACAAATTTCTTTAAAATTGCATCATTGTCGGCGTTTCATCTACTTATATTAATTGGATGAGTTGAATTAAGCATGCTAAGTTATCCTTTCAGATGCTGCCGCACAACATAGTAATTGGAGTTTTTCAAGCATTGTAGAAAAGCTTCAACGTGATATAGATGTACATGCAGCATCATGTATTCAGAATGCAAAGTCGTCAGAATTGAAGGTCAAATGTGAGGTACACAAAACTAATCTCATTCCTGACACATTGTCTAATATATGTGAGTCGCACGTAAAATGATAGAGTCAATCTCCATTAGAGACTAGATTCTAGTAACTTGTTGATTTTATGTGACATCTAAAGTCCAACAGGTCTTCAGTTTGGTTGGCATCAAATCACTGATTAATTAACTCTATTAAAGACTATTGGACAGTGTATGAGCAATGATAGGGTTAACTTCTATTACATACTAAATTCAATGGAGTCAGTTCTATGTGTTTCAGTACATAGAATTATTAAATAAATTATATGTTGATTATGTACTATTACTCAAATTACTTGTACTATGGTAAGTGGTATTTTCTTTCCATTTGTAAGTGTGAATTCTTAAGTTCGACTCTCGTGAACGAGTTCGATATTAATTTATTATGACTTGATCATTGTGTGGCTTAGCCGAAAAATCTCCCTACCTTCTAGTGTAAATCATATCGTTGTATTAACAATTAAAGAAAATTACTTATTTGGGAAACTTTTTATAATGTTGACTGTAGGAACAACTTGTTGCATGTTTAAATAGTCAAGCAGACCCAGCGTTTGGGGATGGTGGAGAAGACATGTGGGTTTCAATAAGAAGAATTCTTAAGCTTGAGACTGAAAATGCAATATCAAGGTTATCAACTATAAAGGTTAGTTTTGAGTTGAACCAAAACCAATTAAACGCAATGGGGCAAGAGATACGCAACTTTGCCAGAAACGTGGTGGAGCAAAAAGCAAGAGACAATACTGCTGCTGATAAAGTTTTGACCCAAATGAAACTGAGGTAAAGCAAATATGTCACTGTATATATATACTCTTGTCATTTTTTGGTTGCTTAATTTAATTGGTTAACAATTTTCAGGTTTGTAAGAGTCTTCTGTTACGATAGCAATTCACAGCCTAGGGTTTGGAAAAAAAAGAAGGAAATCACAGCTACTACAAAGGAAGCCCGATCTGCTGTAATCACTGAGAACAACTTAATTTAATATTAATCAACGGAAGTTTAACATTAACATAACATTATTGTGTTTTTGTTTAATTAGTAACATTTTTCATCTCTTTTTTGTGCAGTCTCTTAAGATTTTGGCGGTTATGGCTGCCATTGACTTGGATGAGAAACCAAATTATGTTGAAGAAACTCTCTTTTCTTGTTTAAAGAAAGAGACTGAAGACGCTCTTCCCTCGAGTTGGCAAAATGTATTACTAATTTAATGTGTTTTGCTTAGTTTATATAATAAGTAATGTTAGGTAGACTAAATTTGCAAACTAAATGATGTGTTATCAATAAGAAATAAACATGTTAATCAACACTTAAATAATAATCTAATCAACTTTCATGTCATTTAGTTTACAAAATTTAATTTACAAATTTAGTCTTTTTAGCATTATCCTACTAGATAAAAGTCACACATTATGTGTGTGTTTAAATATATTACAATTTAAAAAAGAAATTGGAATTAAAATTAAAAAAAGGAAAAAGTAGGAAGTGGGAGAGAGAGGTAGAAGAGTAAAACTATGGTTACATGTGGATGTGTCATCAATAAGAAATAAACATGTTAATCAACACTTAAATAATAATCTAATCAACTTTCATGTCATTTAGTTTACAAAATTTAATTTACAAATTTAGTCTCTTTAGCATTATCCTACTAGATAAAAGTCACACGTTATGTGTGTGTTTAAATATATTACAATTTAAAAAAGAAATTGGAATTAAAATTAAAAAAGGAAAAAATGGGAAGTGGGAGAGAGAAGTGGAAGAGTAAAACTATGGTTACATGTGGGTGAGGGAAGTGAAAAAAAAAGCAAAAACTTGTGCGGAATTACTTTAATACCCATATTTTTTTATTTTCTAATATTTTCTTTCAGTTGTGCATAAGGGGTAATAGTTTTTATTGGGTTTTGTTTGACAAATAGAGTTCTATTAATATGTAGTTTATGTATAAGGGTATATATAATAGTAATTTCATTGGTCTTTCTTTCAATTATGCATGGAAGAGTATAATAGTAATTTTCTTGGTTTTTTGGTTGACATGAGAGTTCTATTAATAGATGGTATAGAAGTGTCGATATAGAGATTTTATATATATATATATATATATATATATATATATTATATAACTGAACTACTAGTTTCTTATTGAGAATTAACTTTGAACTAGGTTTCTACGAAGGATGCCTTATTCACATCGGCACAATGCCAAAAATTGTGGGACATGTTCAAAGAAAAGACTCAGAAACATATCAATAAAGCTACTTCAGACGTGGTATATTTTATAACGCATCATTTCTTATCTTACATTTAACTTAATTTAATTCCTAGTTTATATCGTGAAGTTTTTATAATTCTTTGCTGTTTTGTATTTTCAGGAAGCTCTGAAGCGCCGTAAAAGGAAAATAGCGAAAGGAATAATAGTTGGTACGGCAGCGACTGTGGCTAATGTGGGTCTCACAGTTTTCGGACTCCCAAATCTTTTCTGATCAATACTAGATTGATTGATTGGAATCAGTTAGAATTAGTAGTTTAATGTCCGATTTTTTTATTTTTTTTTTGTACAAGATATTTTTGTTCCATGTCCAATTTTTTTTTTTGTTCGTAGTCAAATTTATCTGATTTGTAGCTAAATTGGTTAAGAACATTTTCTTTTTCACTTGAATTCGAATCCATGTCTTCAATATCACTTGTGTAAAAATAAATTAGTTTGCTTCCAGTTGAAGGTACACATTAGTTTGTATTGTTAACCTGAGCCTATTTGCTGAAGGGAGAGAAAGAAGTGCGACAACAAAGAGAGAAAAGAGAGAATAGGGCTAGGGAAATTGTATGATGTATTTTCCTTATGCTAGTACCTTTATTTATAATAAACAATGAGAAGAGAAAAATTTGATCTCTACGTAATACTAAACCTAATAAGAAAGAATCACTAGATTACGTAGGAATCATAAACCAAATCTACCAAGGATTTACATAATCACATAATATTAAATATTAATTACAACAAACCTATCTGATTTTTTTTAGGATTAAGTACCTAAAACCTCTTAACCTTTTAGTTTCATTCCACATTGATCTCAACATTTTTAAACATTCCAAACAAGTATCGAACCTATTGAAAATGTCACATCTGTTAGGCCCTAATAAATTTATGTTAAATTAACTAGAGCTTACTTTGTCTCTAAAATCAATAGAAGGTTATGAAATCATCGCCTCCACCAACTAACGGTCACCACCACCCCCATCAAGCCATCACCTCCAAACCCAACGCACAATCACCAACTCCACCTTACAACTTAAGCCGTGAACATTGAGAAGAATGTCATAAAGGTTGCTTAAATAGTATAGACGCCATGATGCATCCACCACACTCTTCATCACCCACAAAAAAGAACTGGAAGCTTTATGAGCCGAGAATTGGCGAATGAGGAAATCACATGAGCATGAACAAGCTCCTTGAAACCGTATCTGAATTCTTAACCCATTTGATCATTGGGTTCCATATTATATAGTCTATGTTTGAAATTTAGATTTTGAGGCAACTAGTATTAATGTTGATCATGATATATTCAGTTGGTGGGTTTTGAATATAAAGATTGAGATGGGGTTTTGGTGGTCGTAGGTTGAGCTTGAAGGTGGCGGAGGCTCGATATTTTCTTATCTTCATTTTTTATTTTCCATTTTATTTGTGAATTTGTTTATTTATTTTTGTTTTTTCATCTTCATGTCTTTTTTGAAGTTATTTTAATTATTATTTTAGTGTCCATGTAAGCTAAAAAATGGGACCCGTTGTTGCCACATGTACATTTAACGGAAAAATTAACTAGGCTTAATGGATGTGACATTTTCAGTAGATTTGATACTTGTTTGGAATATCTAAAAAGATTGAGATCGATTTGGAATGACACTAAAAAATTAGAGAGTTTTAGGTACTTAATCATTTTTTTATTTACATTTCTATTATTATGAAATTAATGTTATTTTAAGCTTTTCTTCTTTCTTCAGAACTTTTACAATTTATCATGGTTAAATTAACGGATAAAAATTGTTTGAGAACTAACAGATATCAACAGCAACTAAAACAGCTCTAAGCTGAAGAAAATATTTAGTATCAGATTAGTATATAATTCTGTTCAACAATGGAAAGAAAAAAAAGATTTACAGCTCTGTTAATAGTCTGGCAAAAAGAGGAACATTGTGGATGCAAATTTTTGCCTTCTCCTTTTTTGACAAAATTGCACCTACAAAACAATCAACACCTTTGGTCAAGGTCAAGAGTCTCACGCGCCCATGATGAATGAGGGGGGAGCTTTGGCCGAAGAACCTCCGATGCCAAAGTTAGAATTTAGAGAGAAAGAGTGTTTAGAGAATTTTGGGATTTTTGTAAGAGTGTTGGAATCGGTTTTTGTGTGAAAAATGGGTGGTATATATAGGATATGGCCGGTCCCCTTTGGAGAAAAGGCGGCCGGCCTTTTCATCAAATTTGGGTGCCATTTGTGGATTTAATTAGTCAATTAATATATTAATTAGGAATTAATATATTAATTGACTAATTAAAGAAATGTTTTTGGGAGTTTTTTGTATAATTGGCTAATCAATGTCACAAAAAAGGAAAATTATGGTGGAAAAAAGAAGGAAATGGCCGGCTCCCTTTGGAGAAGGGATAACTGGCCTTTAGGGTAATTTTTGGGCTTAATTTGGTGATGTAATTAGCCTTTAATATATTGATTAGGTATAAATATATTAATTGGCTGATTAATCATAATAAAAAGGGATGTTACGGAATGTTTTTGAAGGTTATGGAATGTTTGAAATAAATGGCTAATTGAATAAGGAGAAATGAGGTAAAAATATATGGAATGACATAGGTTTTGAATTGTTACCTATTTTGGGCACTTTTGACTTGGTTGAGGGATGATTGCCCATTGCTCGTGCGTAGAAATCCCATTATACCTCAAGGGTATTTTTGTCTTTTTATCCAAGATCCACGTGTCGCCTTATGATTATTTTTTGCTCCACAAACATGATTCGAATTTCATGACCGTCTCTTGTTGTGCAGTTTAGGGATGGTCAGGTCTACTCCTCCAAATCCATCCACTATCACTGCCAAAGGGAACTCAGCTCTAGCCGTCAAACTACATGAACATAGGAAAAAAACAAGGGTAAATTACAAAAAACTACCTCAACTATTGGTGTCACGACACTTTCATACCTCATTTTTTTAAATTGACAATGTCATACCTCATCTTACGAATTTGTGCCAATGTCATACCTCCATCAGTTTTTCTGTTAAGTGCTGATGTGGCTACATGCGGGGCTCACTCACTAATCCAACTGGATTAAAAAATTATTAAATATATTTTTAATAATTAAAAATTAAAAAAATTAATTTTTTTTATAATATTAAATCTCTATCTCTCTCTCCCCCACCTCTCTCGCCTCTCTCTCTTCTCTGCATCCCCAAAACCCCTTCCCACCCGTCCCCCCCAACCTTCCTCCACCACCCTCCCCAAAAACCTAAATACCTGTGTCCCTCCCTCCCCCAAAACTCAGCTCCCCTTCTCCCATCGACCCGTGTTCCACCCCCCTCCCGGCGCCCTCTCTTCCTCCATCTCCACCTCCCTCCCATTGGCGCTCATCCCCCTCCTCCTACACACCCATCACCCTCACCAAATTAATCCCTGTAAATATCCCAATTCCACCCAAACCCTAACCCTAAAATTTGAATTCGCCAATTTCAAAAAAAAAAGAAAAAAGAAAGAAAAAGAAACGAAAAGCTTCTGCATCTCCCCCACGCGAAGCAAGTTCAAAGCTTGCTGTGATTTTGGGTTGAAGGTTGTAGAGATTAGGAATCTCCGTGGAACACCTCCAGCCACCCGCACGGTTTTACACGATTTTTGGGCTTAAAAATCCTCAAATTTGGGTGGAGATCGTAGAGGGGAGGTTGTGGGTGTTGGATGGTGGTGATTCGACGGAAAAAATGGCGAAAATCGTGGGAGTTGGTTGGGTTGGGTGTGCGGGTGCAAGCACCGACCGGAATGAAGGAAAACTTCCTTTTTTTTCTTTTCTTCTTTTTTCCCCTCTTGATTCCTGATTGGTCAATGGGAGAAGGGGAGCTGGGTTTTGGGGGAGGGGGGACACAGGTATCTGGGTTTTTGGTGAGGGTGGTGGAGGAAGGTTGGGGTGGGAAGGGGTTTTGGGGATGCAGAGAAGAGAGAAAGGCGAGAGAGGTGGGGGAGAGAGAGAGAGAGAGATTTAATATTATAAAAAAATTAATTTTTTAATTATTAAAAACATATTTAATAATTTTTTAATCCAGTTGGATTAGTGAGTGGGCCCCGCATGTAGCCACGTCAGCACTTAACTAAAAAATTAATAGAAAAACTGACGGAAGTATGACATTGTCACAAATTCGTAAGATGAGGTATGACATTGTCAATTTTAAAAAATAAGGTATGAAGGTGTCGTGACATCAATAATTGAGGTAGTTTTTTGTCATTTACCCAAAAAACAATTGTAAACTGGCAGGGATTTGTTCTGAGCAATTCAAAAATAAAGCACGTAAAATGTATGTGAGAAATCTGCAACAGGAAAATAATGGAGCAAAAAGAGCCTTCACCTGCTTCTTAAAAAAACACATGGCATGCCCACTC
Source organism: Heteromeles arbutifolia (assembly GCA_024362995.1). Classification (NCBI taxonomy): domain Eukaryota; kingdom Viridiplantae; phylum Streptophyta; class Magnoliopsida; order Rosales; family Rosaceae; genus Heteromeles; species Heteromeles arbutifolia. Next base: position 7,317,935 of record JANCRC010000002.1, on the reverse strand, counting down.
GCTCAGCTCCAGCCACACCAGACTGGCTTCCTGCAATAAAAGCACAATCGCATACAGGTAGTCCAGCAACTTCTGCCCCAGCTCGCAATGCAACAATGATCTTCTCTAAGCTGGCAGAAAACAGCAAAGGACTAGATATATGAAATCAGTTTTTAAGTTCAGTGCTGAATCAGACATAATCGCACAAACGGTATAAATTGGCATATAATCTTTTCCTAGTCTAATGTAAGCAGAATTATACATAAACGTGACAAAATCATGTGTCTCTTAAACCCTGAACATCAGTAAACCCATAAAACAAAAATAATCAGTGGACACAAACCAACCGAATTAACAATAACAAACAATAAAAATCAATGAAACATGCTAACCTTTCAGACGGGCTAGTATCAATATCTACCCTCAGCTTTAGCATAGATGGAACCTCCTCTGCAATCCTCTGTTTCTCAGCAGGAACTGGCCCATAAATCAAGAACAGAGCCCTTTAGTACCCAGCCTTCTGCACTGGAAAATGTATATCACAAAACATATACATGACTATCAACCCAAGATGTGTTGGAAAATAAAAGGGAAAGTATTTTAGGGATATGATTTAATTAGTGATTTTATATATGATTTAATTAGGTTTGATATATGATTTGATTTGGTATAGGTTTCCTTGTCTTGTTGACAAATGATTGTTTTGATTTATTTCCTGGTATTGCTCCTTTGTAATCTTATAAATACCTCCTTATGGAGAAGAATAATGAATTGAAGTTGTATTTGAGAATTGTTAGATTGTAGAGAATTCTAAATTCATCCTAAACCCTTTATTTTCAACTTGGTATCAGAGTAGAGTTCGATTCTTGGTTGAACTTTGATGTGAGTGCTTCCCTGTGGGTGCACAAAGCTAATTTTCTTTGTGCACCCACATGCCATGAACATGAGGGTGAAGATTGTCTACGACTCTTAGAAGAAGAAAATTTTCAGCTGTCATGAAGAAAAATAAAGGGAAGAAAAGTGCGTGGTTTCAATGCCTCGGAGGAAAGAGATTAGAAAAAAATAAAGTTTTGTCAAGGTAGGATACGTTTCCTATCATGAAGGCTTTTGGGTATTGTTTTTTTATTTTTTATTTATTTTTAAGTCAATTTGACTATGAGTTTGAGGAAGAAAAAAAAAAGAAGGATGAAACAAAAAATTGAAGAAAAAAAATGATTTGGTGATTGGGGCTTCCGAAAAGAGGCGTTAGTTTCAGTTGGGCTTTCGAAAAGATTAGCGTTTGTTCCAACTGGACTTTCAAAAAGAGGTGTTGGTCTCAACATATCAAGAGATTTATTTATCGGGCTTTCGAAAAAAAAGACGTTAGTTCCAATTAAGCTTTTGAAAAAATTAGCATTAGTTCTAGTTGTGTTTTCAAAAAGAGGCGTTAGTTCCGAGGATTATGATTTGCTCGTTGAGTTTTCGAAAAATGACGTTTATTCTAGTTGGGCTTTCAAAAAGATTGGCGCTGGTTCCAATTGGGCATTCGAAAAGAGGCGTTAGTTCTGACGAATTGTGATTTGCTGAGCTTTCAAAAAAATTGACGTTAGTTTTAGCATATCAATGAAAATTTCCTTCTTGGCAAACTCATGATTTCACACCATGAGTTTGAGGGGAGGGGGGTGTTGGAAAATAAAAAGGAAAGTATTTTAGGGATATGATTTAATTATTAATGATTTTATATGATTTAATTAGGTTTGATATGATTTGATTTGGTATAGGTTTCCTTGTCTTGTTGACAAGGGATTGTTTTGATTTATTTTCTAGTATTGCTCCTTTGTAATCTTATAAATACCTCCTTATGGAGAAGAAATGAATTGAAGTTGTATTTGAGAATTGTTAGATTGAAGAGAATTCTAAATTTATCCTAAACCCTTTATTTTTAACTTGGTATCAAAGCAGAGTTCGATTCTTGGTTGAACTTTGCTGTGAGCGCTTCCCTGTGGGTGCGCAAAGCTAATTTTCTTCGTGCACCCACATGCCATGAACCTGAGGGTGAAGATTGTCTACGACTGTTAGAAGAAGATAAATTTCCAATGTCATGAAGAAGAATAAAGGGAAGAAAATTGCGTGGTTTCAATGCCTTGGAGGAAAGAGATTAGAAAAAATAAAGTTTTGTCAAGGTAGGATACGTTTCCTACCATGAAGGCTTTTGGGTATTGTTTTATTTTTTTAATTTTTTTAAGTCAGTTTGATTATGAGTTTGAGGAAGAAACAAAAAAGAAAAGAAGGATGAAACAAAAAATTGAAGAAAAAAAAATGATTTGGTGATTGGGGCATCCGAAAAGAGGCGTTAGTTTCAGTTGGGCTTTCGAAAAGATTAGCGTTTGTTTCAACTGGACTTTCAAAAAGAGGCGTTGGTTCCAACATATCAAGAGATTTATTTATCGGGCTTTCGAAAAAAAGACGCTAGTTGTAATTGGGCTTTCGAAAAGATTAGCGTTAATTCCAGTTGGGCTTTCGAAAAAAGGTGTTAGTTATGAGGATTATGATTTGCTCGTCGGGCTTTCGAAAAAAGACGTTTGTTCCAGTTGGGCTTTCAAAAAGATTGGCGCTAGTTCCAACTGGGCATTCGAAAAGAGGCGTTAGTTTTGACGAATTGTGATTTGTTGAGCCTTCGAAAAGTTTTGACGAATTGTGATTTGTTGAGCCTTCGAAAAGATTGACGTTAGCTTCAGCATATCAATGAAGATTTCCTCTTCTTGGCAAACTCATGATTTCACACCATGACTTTGAGGAGGTGGGGGGTGTTGGAAAATAAAAAGGAAAACATTTTTGGGATATGATTTAATTAGTGATTTTATATGATTTAATTAGGTTTGATATGATTTGATTTGGTATAGGTTTCCTTGTCTTGTAGACAAGGGATTATTTTGATTTATTTCCTAGTATTTCTTCCTTGTAATCTTAAAAATACCTCCTTATGGAGAAAAATAATGAATTGAAGTTGTGTTTGAGAATTGTTAGATTGTAGAGAATTCTAAATTTATCCTAAACCCTTTATTTTCAACTAGATGAAGAGTCTACCTGCTTTTATTGCCTCCTTAGCGAGTTGCTCATCCATACCAGATGATAATCCTGCATCATTTACTAGTTGGGTATACAAACTCTTTCAACCTCCTTATCTCTGACAATCTTTAGCTTTGAAACTCTTTCCTCGCCAAGCTTTTCAACAATTGATCTGACATTTATAAAGTGTTAAATGGAGTATTAGCGCAGTCCTATACCATCCATGGAGCATAATGAACTAAAACTGGTATGTGGTGATTAGGATTATAGAGAGTCTACTTAACTGCAGTTTTTTGCTCAATATTATATGCACACAAATATGTATATATGTGTATATGTGCCCGTCTGTGTACTTATATAACTACAGTTTTTAGCATAATTTTATAGTATTTAACTTGCAAACAAAGAGCTAATGACAAGTTGCTTAAGAATGATTAATAGATCAATCAGTCGCATTAAAACTTATCATAATTCTATGTACTATTTGCCACAATGGAAATCGCATATGCTGTCAAGTGACAATAGAATCTGTGCTATTGCTGAAATTTGGAATGAAAAAATAAAAAATAAAATTGCAGCTGTGTCAGTGGCTGAGTCCTTGACCACATCGAAAGAAACTACTGCCAGAATGAGAACTTCAAGTAACTTCTACACATGTTTTATTATGCAACAGATACATGCAAATTATACATATACTAAAAGAGTAGCTTTCGTTTTAATTCCCATTGTGTCCTACCAGACTCATATCACTGTTACTTCTACAGTATGCTTCCCTTTTTGCCCCTGCTTGATTTGCGTAATTTCGATTTTGCCTCTTCTCGACTCTTCTGCTTCATTTTTGTCTATGTGGGAAGGGAAGTATCTGGATGTAGCGTGGGTCATTTAGGGAGGAAAAGCGGGAGGTTAAACGTACGCGTGTTGATCATCCCTCTCATTCCACTCTCAAAAATCTCAAAAATGTCTCTGCAGCTGGAGAACACTGAGGGCTGGTTTGGTATTGCTGTGCTTTGAAAAAAAGCTGCTTCTGCTGTGCTGTGAGAATAAGCAGCTGTGAAATAAAGCAGTAGAATGTTTGGTAAACTTTTTTGTAAAAGTGCTTTTGAAAAAAAAAAAGCAGTATTATAGTGTTTGGTAAACTTTTATGTAAAACAGATGTGAAAAAAAACTGATTTTTCAAAGCTGGGTTTTGCAGCTTCTTGTTTTTGGCTTTTTTTCACCCAAAACTGTGAAAAAAAGCTGAAGCTGAACGTTTACCAAACACCAAAAACTGTCTTAGCTTTTTTTCACAGCAACTTTTTTTAAAATCACCTCAACCTGGGCTGAAAGAGACGATTGTGGCCTACACAAGCCTCTCTTCGGCTTCCTCTATTCTCCAGCACGCTCATCTAATTTTAAAAGCTGGGGGAAAAACTGGGCTCTTCCAGAGACTTCACCCCATCACTCACCACCGAACCCACCTTTCCCTTCTTTTCTCTTTCAAATCAAACTCTCTGAAATCTTCAAAATTCCGACAACCGCCTCCGGTGCGTCTTCTACGACTTCGACTAGAACCCATCTCGACTTCTCTCTCAGAACCCAGCTCGAGTCCTCAGGTAAAACCCTATTCTTCCCTGGTTTTTTCTTCTCAGCATCTTACAATACTATTTGTTTCTTCGTTTTCTCTTTATGTTTGGCTGAAATTCTAAGTTGCCGACTCCCACTGTTTTCCTTCTCGACTCGTCTGCCAAAATCTCTTCAGTTTCAACAGCACCGGTCACCACTCTTCCCAAAGGTAAATTTATCTTCTCTTTCTTGAATTTGGAATCTTCAAAATCCTCATCGCAATTTCGATTCCACAGAAACATGGACTTGCTTTGTTCTCTCTGCAGCGCTGCCCATTTTCCACCCAAATCACATCTCAAACTCTTCCAATTTCGAACACGACATGCCCGGCGAAGGTTAGTACTCTCACTCATACCCAATTTTCCCAAAAAGATAATTTTAATATCAGTGATGGGTTTTGAACAGGGGCTTCAATTGAGTTAGGGTTTTGTTCTGTTATATCCCATTTTCCACTAAAATCACGTCTCAAACTCTAAAGAAAAGGAGCAAGATTATCAAAAGCATCAATCTGCATCACATTTCTTTGTTAAAAATATTGAACTGATCCTAGGTGAGAAGAAGCGTTGATACGCAATAAATTTAGTTCCTGAGAAAGTAGTGTTTAATTTACTCTTAATATATGCTCAATTTATAATCTAATCTTAATTTGTCTTCAATTTCTTTTAGAAATTAGAATTCCGATTTCAATTTTATTTAGAGAATTCATATACTTATCTTTCTTTTACAGATTCCTGGTAAGCCTTCCTCTTTGGAATGAAGCAACAAAGCAAAATATCATGCACAGGTATTTTGTTTTATCTTTACATTTTCAAATTATTATTTTTTAAATCTGTTGTACCTAATTTGGCTGCATCGATAAAACCAAATCTCATATCTTACTGCTGTCCTTTTGATGGTCTGAAGAACTCAGAGCTTAATCCAAGTTTCTTATTTTATTTCCGAAATTATAGTTGTGGTTTTCATTCACTTATGGTGCTGATTTGGTTGGAAATTTCGACTCTTTCAGGTCAGGTCCTCAAGAATTGAAGAGCAATGAGTTGGGGGACTGTTCGCTGTAAAGTAGCTTCGGTATTCGATCAAACTTTTGCCATTTTTCGCAATCAGTTGATATATTTTTGAATCCAATGCGCATGCTTTGTGTAGTTTTAATTTTTGTTTTGGGATTTTTTTTGTTCTATGTTTCAAGTAATTATTAAAGAATGTTATAGTTTGGTAGTTGCTTATCTATGTTTTGTCCATCAAGTTATCTATGTTTTGTCCATCAAGTATAATAGTCACCGTTCTTTTTCTGATTGTCAGATCTTTGATGGGCACAATGGAATTGCAGCAGCAGTATATACAAGCGAGAATTTGTTAAAGCATGTATTGGGTGCTATTCCCCATGGGCTAGGAAGGGAGGAGTGGCTCCAAGCTTTACCTCAAGCCTTGGTTGCTGGCTTTGTGAAGACCGATAAGGATTTCCAGAGCTTAGGTATGGAATTTACAACTTGCTTAGTCTTTGTTTTCTTTCTGGTTTTTCTCTTATTTTATGGAATTTACATAATCCCTCCTCAAACTACCGAACAGCCATCAACTCCGCCAAAAAAGATTAACAAGCTTAGGGCCCTTTTGTGGCTGCTTGAGAGCTTAAAATAAGCATATGAGAGATGATAAGTCTTTCAATTCCTCAGCTTAAAAAAAATTTTGATTGCAAGTTCCTGAGCTTTTATGATACGTCTTTACTCAATCTGGTTGTTTTAAGGAAGTGGAAGAAGACAATGGCATCTGCTTAACTCAAAGCTTTTCTTTCAATGGTTAATCAGTAATAAGCAAGCGTATATGAGATTGGAGGAATTGGCAGTTGAAGTTGAGCACTTGCCTTTGAAGGCACAAAGAGAGGGTGTCTGGTAAAGGATCACCTCACCTCACCTTTTTTTTTTTTTTTTTGTTTAAATATGGTTTTATTTATTGATTTGGATTTTCAGATTGAGTAAAGTTTGATGCTTTATGTGTTTAAGTAGGCGTGTGATTTTTTTTCAAGTCATATGGGCATCCAGTTCTCTCATGTGGCTCCCTTTCGTGACACCTTGAGAATTCTCCACCAAATGGGTGTTGTTTTGATGTTCGGAGGCCAAATGCCCGTTGTCAAGGTAAGAATTTTTCCTCTTTAAGTTACACAAAATTTCGCTCGTTCTTTGTTGTTTCAGTGAGAGTTCATTAATCTGTGAGCGTGTTTAGGAATTGAAGTGAATTGTGAATCTTGGTTGGTTCTCTTTGCTTGAAACTTTAGTACATTTTGTGTAATTTTGGGAGTTGAAATGGATTATGAAACTGGGTGGTTGCACATATTGTATTATTAGTGAAAAAAAAAAATTCATTTTCATATCCTTAAAATAAGGTTAATACAATTGCATTGAATGATTTCCTTCATATATTGGCTTCTACAGGGTTGGAAAAGTTTCCTGATAGAGATTTTGGCATAGGTGTGTGTGTGTAAGAGGACGGAGTGCTTCATCCCCGAGGCAAGTCTTTTTACACAAATTCGTGTGGAATACATAGTTGTATACGGAGCTTTTTGTAAACGAAGCTAAAAGCACAACTTTCTTTGTGTACTTTTTATTTTTAAATGTGATTTAAGTCCTATGATGGGAGTGAAGGACTGAAATTGTTGAAAATATAAGCTACATCTATTTATTTTGATTTAATATTAATTAATCTTATATCTACTCTTAAACCTTTTAAGGGTATGTAATATGCTTGAATTGCTTATTTTGTTAATTCAAAGTTCCAAATCCATTCATTTGCAGCAAGCAACCAAAAAATTCACAGAAAGCAAAAGGATAAAGTATTGGTTGATGATGTAATTCAAGACCCTGTTTAACTGTTATTCCTAATTCCAAATTATGAATATGCATCAGAGTGAAATTAATTGGAAACCATTCATTAGTTAATGGAAAATCACATTGGCACATCCCATGTTTGTTGATCATTGAACATTTCAAACTACAAAAATTCAGAGTAATATGCAAAAAGAACTCACAATGAGAAGCACATAGACACATACAACAATTGATATCTGATACATTTCAGAGTAAAAAGCAAAAAGAACTCACAATGAGAAGCACAAAGACACATACAACAATTGATATTTGATACATCTCATAATTTGAATATCATGTGGATTAAGTTACTTTCATTTATTTTAAAATAATTTAAAAATGAGTTAAATTTTGGTTACGGTTTCAAACCCGCAGCGGAGCGCGGGCTTCTTTTCTAGTTATATTCTATATATACTAAAACCCAAACATGTGGTTACTGTTCTAGGGCAGTGTGCGGACCAAAATGCCCCTTAATTTTTTCATCTTCTTTGTTTTGATGCTGCGCTTCTACAGTAATATGACTGTTTTGCCCTTTTGGTTCTACGTGTCTTTCATCGTTCGATATTCTCGACTCTTCTGTTCTGAGTCATTCCGCTCTCTCTCATCTAAATCCAAAAGATTAGATCGCGGCTTCTCAAACTCTCTCTCTCGCACCGCCACCATCAGCAGCCGCAGCCGCTCGAATGCTGGGTCTCCAAGGGGTCGTTTTGTAAAACGCTCTCTACTTAAGGCAAGTAATTTGAAGTTTTGGTCCTGTTTTCAATTATTATGCCCAATTTAGAATTTAAATCTATTTATTTTTTAAAAATTGATTTGGGGTTATTGAAATCAGCGATGGAAAAATCTGCCAGAAAACTTAAGAGATTTCAGTATTCAAACTATGGGTTCTCTCAGACTTCACAATTGTTGGATCTGGGTTCTCTTCAAACTTCACAATCTGCCAGAAAACTCAAGGTTCGTTTCTCTCTCTCTCTCTCTTTCTCACCTTTTTTTCAATTCATGATCGTATTTCCTTTGCATGAATGTTGGATCTGTTGCTTTCGACAAATTCTGCACTCTTTTTGCTGCGTTGGCTTTCATTTTCTCAGTCTCTATTTCTCTGTCTGCTTTCGTTACCCATTCCAGATCTTTTCTTTCTCAATTTGCTTTTGCTTTTACTGGTGTGCCTCTAAAGCATTTTTTTTGGCAAATTTCCAGAGTACAAAAATAGCGATTTCTTTGGCGCCGTGTGGTGTGTTCCGTTCCGATTTGTAGAAGATATTTGAAGGTAAGTTAGTTTAAAGCAATTCGAAAGTTGAGGGTTTGGGATATTTTAAAGTTTTTTTTTCTAATTCCTGCAAAAACCATGTATAACAGTATCATTGTGTTTTGATTTTTTTTTTTTTTTTTTTTTAAATTTAGACTCAGCTTTCCTCTTCGCGGATCTGTGTTTTGTCGCCATCGGTTGTCGTCTCCTGTCATTCTCAAAACTCAGCTTGCTCGATTGATATCCAACTTTGTTAGCTTTTTTCAGATTTTGAGTTTCCTTTTGGAGAAAATGTTTTCTTTTGTTGCGTTTAAAGATATTAAGGTTTGTTGGTCTTTTTTATTTTGGTGGGGTTCATAGTTTTGGTGGTGTTATGGGTTTTGGTGAGGGATTGAGTTGGGTTCGAAGGTTTTTATTCGTAAACCAATTGAATGTCCACAAAAGATAATTTGGAATTTTGACACGCATCTTCTCATTTATCTTTTCCTGTGTGTATGAATTGAGTGCCGAAGTGCGTGTGCAGGTGGATGCGTTCACTGGCTCAGCTTTCAAGGGGAACCCAGCAGCGGTTTGCTTGCTGGAGGAAGATAAAGACGACCAGTGGTTGCAGGTTTTGGCTACCGAGTTCAATCTCTCTGAGACATGTTACTTGACTTGGCTTACTGACTCAGGCTCAGCTCATCGGTTTGGTCTCATATTCCTTTCTCCATCTTTTTAAGTTCATTTTTCCCCATTATCTTATGGTATTTGTTGTTATGATTGATTTACTTGTTTTTTGTTCAAAGGTGTTGTAGCAACTTAGTGGCCAAACACCTGTTTTCTCCAAAGGTAATAATTTTTCAACCGTTTGGATTTTTATTGGTAATTCATTTCTTGCATCATTTTATCTGTCTGCTACTAGAAATTCCAAAATGTATAATTCACCACCAAATTGATGTTCAAAACATTTTTAAGTCCAAAGGGTATTTTGAGGTGTACTCAATTTATAATTTTAGCTAATAAGACAATATTATGTTCGTTCTCTTGTATTCGGATTCAAATCGTTCTCTTTTCAGTTTTGTAAGCATTGATCTTTTACCAATTGTCAAAGTGCTTCCAAGGGACGTGCTCTATGCTCTTGCTTCCCGGTTGCTTCTGTTGGGTTTGGAAAAGCTACAGACAGCAATGTAAGTCGAAAACTAATCAGAAGGTTTTAGAAATTTTGAATTTTTTGATGATTTGGTTTTCAAAATCTGATTATGTTTGGATTTTATCCGGTTTGGTGTTCGAGCAAAGCTTATCAGGATAACTGTGAGTTGCGGATGAAGGGTTCTGGAATGGTAAATTGCACGGAAGGTGTACAAGAATTCAGTTTTTTTTGTTTTGTGTGGTTGAATGAAAACAGGAATTGGAAGAATGATGAAAGTGCTTAAATTTTGTTGCAGGAGTTGGAATTTCAATATTGCATGGAGGAAGTTCCTTGAGCAAAAATGGAGCATATTGAAGCTGTTTCAGAGGGAGAATGGACCTCTCTCAGTGAGATTTACACTGCTGAGGAGGTAGATTTCATGTCCCGGTTGCTTGAAAATTTTGCAAACCAGACATCAATCATGGGAATAGATCCAGAGACTTTTTGACCTGGAGGCAACTATGAAGGTTCACATTATTACTTATCAAAAACTTCTGATTCAAATTGTCAAGAGAGGAATTTTAGTGGTGGTAATAGCCCTTTTTAGCCCACTTTGAGTAATGATTTTCGAATTATAATCTTTGATGGTTATTTTGTGTTTCGGTTAAAGCATTGGTCATCTCATTTTCCATGGTGAAGAAATCTGCGAAATACTTTCTGGTACTCTCTCTCCTGTGTGTCTGAAGTGCGTGTGCAGGTGGATGCGTTCACTGGCTTAGCTTCTTTGTGAGTATAGTTGCTTTGATACTGTCATAGGGACTCTTATCATACTTTCAAATTGATTTTGATTTCTCCATTCGTAGGTTTAAAATTTTTGTCAAACCCAAAAGTTACCTTGCTGGGTATATTTAAAAAGTAGTTTAATTAATCAATATTACTATGGTAGTTTTAAAGTATATGTTAATTGGGATTAATCCTTTTGGTTTTATTTTTAAAACTACATATATGTGGTAAGGAGAAATACATATTGAAGTTTTTAATTTCCAGTGGATCTGATCATCAGGTGCTTAAAGATTTGAATTTTTAAAGTGGTTCTACAAAACCTGTAAAGTGGTTCCACAAAACCTGCAAAGTTGTTCCACAACCAGGTTCCAATCAAATTGTTGAAAAGAAAATCGTCACCAACCAGCTCAAAAATAGACCTTGCTTCGTACAAAAAAAACTAGGTAACTGTGGTTTATTATTGGTTGTTCCATGCTATGAATCTATTCATCTCAAAAATATTTATTAGAAGTGTATTAACATTTACTTTCATTTTTAGCTTCTTTTATTTTTTTGTATTTTTTTTTCTCATGATCAAAACTATTTTTTCTGCAGTGATTGCTTCAATTAAAATTTTTTTGCTCATGTGGATGTTGGCATGTGTTATCCAAAACAAAAAAGTATTGGTTGACATTTTGTGTGTAAATAGTTGATCCTAACATGAATTGTCAAGGTGGAATACTAGGTTAACCATTTTTGTATACTGATGATAAGACATTTGATACTGTCTTTTCTGTAAATTATATTCCATTTTCTGTTTAGTATTTATAACACTCTTTGCATATTTACATGTTAAAAACATAATCTATAGTTATATTTTCGCTCCCGCAACGTCGTGCGGGTAAAATTTACTAGTATATACTAAAAGAGAAACATAACTGAAACATTGTTCATAGAGCAGTGTGATACCGATTTTAACCCTGCTTGCTTTGTTTATTTTGTTTGGACCATTCATATGTGCTTCCTTTCGCTTTTCTTCTTACTGTTCATTCGCCAGTGTTCTTCCGTTTTTGCCCTTCAGCTGCTCTTCAAGTCTAGGTTCTTTTGCATTTTCCACAGTAAAATTACGGTTTTGACCATGGTTTCCGGTAGAAATCTCTCGACTTCTTCCGAAAACACTAGAAACCTTAAACGACAGAATTCTCAGTTGCTCTGCAACGGGTTGGTGATTTCGATCATGCGTCCTACACTCCGCCTCGCGATCTCATCCATCTCTGCTTCCTAATCCCTTCGATCTCTCCTTTGTGATCCCTTCGACCTCTGCTTCCTCATCTTTTTGGTCTTTGGTTTGCGATCTCCTTGCCGTCTAATCGTGCACCCAATTTCTCTAGCCTTCAACATGTAATTAAATCTCACTTCATCTCAACTACCCAGGAGCCAAATATTTGATTTTTCGCCGTGGTTTGTTATTTTACCGAATTTGGTTGTTGATATTTCGTATTTTTATATCGTTCATTTGTGTTCTATTGGGGTTGTATTTTGCTAGAATTTCATAGAATTTGATTTGGCCGCGTAACTGATTGGCTTAAAATTTTGTGAGATTAAATATTTCTTGAATTTGATCATTAGATTTCCCTTTTTTATTTTTTGGAAGTTGACGTGCTTTCTCGTTCATCGCCAAAACAAACCCATGCTGCCTCCCTCTTCGTCTTCTCCTCCAGCAATTTGCGCCCTTAGTTCTCAATTGGATTCACAGTAAAAACCCAAAAACTTAGAGGTACGAAAGTTTCAATTTTTGTGTTTTTGATTTATTTTCAGTGTTAATTTCTGATTAAATTATTATTTGTGATAAACCCACTTAGAATCTGATCTGGGTTTTGCTTGGATTTAGGAGTAAAAACGTTGAAACTTAAAGGTATGAAAATTTCAAATTTTTATTTTATTTTATTTATTTTCAGTGTTAATTTCTGATTAATATTATTCTTGATAAACCCACTTAGAATATTGATCTGAGTTTTACTTAAATTCATCTTAGGGTTTTATAATTTTTTTAGTCTTATAATTTTCTTGTGCACCTGTGATTAAATACAACCTAATTTGATTTTACCCACAAGTGCAGATCTTACCCCGCAGTGCTCAATCCAGAGAATTAGTACTCATAATCAATAAGATTCATATGGTTTATTGGTATCAATTTTGGTTGCAACAATGCTATTCTTGCTGAAGACCTGCCATGTAAGTGATTTAGTTTTTGCTTTTCGAATTTCTACTTTTCATGCATAATTATGAATATGTGGGTAATATTTTCTACTTAATCTCCAATTCAAAGAGAAGGATATTGAATTGTATTATCATTTTAGTTAAAATGCATTACCATTTTAGTTAAATTTAATCCCTAATTGATCTGACTAACCACCCAAAAAGGATTATCATACAAAATGTCTGCAAATAGATCGAATACTATTAATGAAAATTAATCCTTAATCTTCCATCTGACTACATGGTAGTATTTTGTGGCTAAACATAGTTTTTACTCGATCAAATATTTACCAACTTACATTGACAAGTTCATTCTCCTTCATTTGAACATCAAAAGCCAAATCACACATGGATCCCCAAACTTTAGCTTTACCATTACTAATCCTCTTGCTTGGGAAAAAAAAAATCATAAGCAAACATGAATCTTATTTTATACCAACTCAGGATGTTATCATAAAAATCAATTGATACGAAGAGTAGAGCTATTAAAGACCTTTGGAATTTTGTCAAGTGTTACAGAAGTAATATATTTTGTATGCAGAAGTTCAAAGCACACAGAGATCTCGAGTAAAAAACACAGGTACCCATCCCCTTTTGTTCAATTTTTGCTTTGTTTTATCTCTGTTTTCATTTTTGGGTAGGATTTTGTGTTTTATAATTGGGTTTAATGTGAAATTTTTGAAGCAGCTAAATCTCATTCAATTCTGTTTGATTGGTTGTTTATCTATGATTTGTTCTGTTATGCTTGGTAGGTTTAAATTGAATTGGATTTGTATTTGATTTCGAGTTGATTAATTATTATTTTTTTAGTTGTAAATCATATTAGTTGCAGATCATGAAACAATTTCATGTTTGGTTTAAGAGAATAGGCTTGATTCAATGAGATTTGGATTCATGAGTTATAGCCATCTGAGATAGGCAAGAGTGTTTGCATTTTTTAGAAAAAAATTTAGGAGCTACAAAACTATGCTTTAAATTTGAGTATTGTGATTACTATTTTTGTTCTTTATCTTACTAAGATTTTGGTAAATTTTCAGCAACTCTTGCACAACGAAATGACTCTCACCACCCAACAAACGCAACTGCTACAATTTCAATTGCAGTTCTTGAAGAAAGGTAAAGCCTATGTTCTGTACAAAGTCTTAGATTTTTTTTATGGGGTTTCATTTTTTGTGCCTTTTTTTCTCTTGAGAATATTAATATTGTTGAGTTATTAAATTCGAGTATTGCATAGGTTAAATTTTACTTCAAATTGTAGTAATTGTCATACAAGTTTATATTTTTGTATAGGCAGACAGTTTGAATTTTGGATGAGAGTCTAGAAGATTTATAAGTTGGTTCTGTTGTGGGCTCTCCATATAGCAAATTTATCCTACTTTGTATTTCAAAAATGGTAGGTTAGATTGTCTACTCTAGCTATACAATTCTTCCATGTTTTTCAGATCATGGAATGAGTTTCTCATGCTGAGATTGTAACCCAATCAATAAGTAAGTGAAACACAGAAGTTCTATATCGCATGTTAGTTTTGATCCATTTCTAAAAATCCTATGCATGGTACAAGAAAAACATTTCTTTGCTGCAAAGAAGAGTGAAGTACTGAACAATAATGTGAAAAGTTGGGACCTAGAAAACAAGATATTTTTAATGTGTATTATAACTACATGGATGTAAATAAGATAATTTTTACATATCAATTGTTCTTTATAGAACATAGGGATGTAAATAGATTTTGATATGAAACTGGAAAGAACAATACCAAATGAAGCACTGATTTGTTGAGATATTTATTTTTGCTTGGAAAAAAATTGAGATATTGTGGATTATTACTGACATATATAAAACTATAAGCTTTTGAGATTGGGAGACAAAACCCACAAATTCAAATCAGACAAAAACTAAATAAAAAATTTAACAGACTTAAAGATCAAACTCTAAAAAGGTATTAAAAACTAGGCTTATTTGATCCATTGAGTGTGAGAGTTTTGAGCTTTGAAGAAGCAGAGGAGGAGAGTTGCCAGTCCATCTTCAAGTAAGCTTGGCAACCACAGATCAATGTGTGGAGAGGATGGAGAAAATTATCATGCTGATTAACAAGAGTCACAACAGTAGCAGAATCCACCTCCACCTCAACAGATCTAAAACCTCTCATCCAAGCCAAGCGTAATCCAAAAAAAAGGCATATAAATTCGCATGGATTTCGCGGAGCTAGAGAAAGATACTGTCTCTAGAGATGAGTGGTTACTGATGCGCAGAAAGCAAATTGTTTTCTCGCAGATGATATTAATCAAAGATGACATTCATTATGGTCAAATAAACTCAGGTTGGTTGAATAAATCACTCATGGAGTTTGTTTTGCAAAATATTAATTTTGTTTTGACTGCAAATTTAATAGTTTTCTTAACATACATTTTTATCAAATTTGATTCTTCTCATTTTCAGATTTTCCGCAGACCACATTTTTTGTCTTTGAAAAAGGTATGTCATGTTTTTAACGTTTTGCGTTTTACATGTTACTTTTGACTTTTATTGTTTGCCTCCTTCAACATTACTTACTTTCATTTTCCAGTATTGGCTGATAAAAATTTATAAAATAGTTGAGACTTTAATTAGAAAGTTAAAAAATTTAGTCATATTTTTAGTCATATGTTATGTGTCATTCCAATTCAAAGATTGGAAAATGACTGAAATAATATTTTCTTCCTTTTGTTTTTTCAAATTTCCTTTTGGTCCGATTTTATATTTCATTTCTTTGTGACTTTTTGCTTGGAATTAGCTTTTCACATAACATGGATGATGAATGCAAGAAACTCATACACAGAATAACTCCACCAAGGTATATGCAAATTAAAATCATAACTTGCGTCAATATAGAAGTATAAATTATTTTTTATCACACAACTTTGATAGAATAATTTGTCTCATAATTTAAAATATTGAACAGATTTTAGATACCTGGCAATCAACGACTAATATCACTTCCAAGAAGGTAATCAGAGTATTGGTACTTCCTGATATAATAAACGTGACGTAACCAATACGCCAGTATTGAAGTATTGTCTCACTCATGCGCCAGTATTGGTACTTCCTGATGATGGTGGTAATTTTGAGATTTACAGTGATGCCTCATTGAATGGTTTTGATGGTGTTTGTGTGGTCGTAGATCGGCTTACCAAGTCAGCGCATTTCATTCCAGTGAGGGAGAAGTATCCTTTGAACAAGTTGGCTAAATTGTTTATTAGAATGATTGTGAAATATCATGGGGTACCGGTGAGTATTATTTCTGATCGAGACCCAAGATTCACTTCTAAGTTTTGGGTGGCTTTTCAGGAAGCTCTTGGTACGAAATTGCTTTACAGTACTGCTTATCATCCTCAGACAGATGGTCAATGTGAGAGGACTATTCAGACGTTGGAAGATATGTTAAGGTCTTCAGTGTTGCAGTTTGGTGATTCTTGGCATGATCGCTTGGATTTGATGGAATTTGCCTACAATAACAGTTTTCATTCGAGTATTGGTATGTTACCTTTTGAGGCACTTTATGGTAGAGCTTGTCGAACGCCTTTATGTTGGTCAGAGGTAGGTGAGCGAGCTTTGGTGGGCCCAGAGATAGTGGATGAGACTACTCAGAATGTTCAAGTGATTAAGTCTAACTTGAAAGCGGCTCAAGATCGGCAAAAGAGTTTGGCGGATAGGTATGCCACTGATCGAGTATATAATGTGGGTGATTTGGTATTTTTGAAATTATCACCTTGGAGAGGTGTGGTTCGATTTGGGAAAAGAGGCAAGTTAAGTCCTAGGTACATATGACCTTATGAGATTGTTGAAAAGGTTGGTGAGGTTGCCTACAGGTTGGAGTTGCCTCTGGAGTTATCCAAGGTGCATAATGTGTTTCATGTCTCGATGCTTCGACATTATGTTTCGGATCCTTCGCATGTGATTCCTCCTCAACCTTTGGAGATTAATCCGGATTTGACGTATGATGAAGAACCAGTGACTATTTTGGACTGGAAAGACAAGGTTCTAAGGAATAAGACAGTGAGCATGGTGAAAGTATTGTGGAGGAACCACTCGGTAGAAGAAGCTACTTGGGAGACTGAAGATCGATTGAGAGAGATGTATCCGAGGTTGTTTTATGGCTACTAGTATTGGTTTGATTATGTGAATTTCGAGGACGAAATTCTATAAGGAGGGTAGATTGTCACAGCCCGTTCCGGAATTAATTAATCGAGGATGTGAAATGACGGGATTGCCCTTGAATCTACTTCGGTATGTGACATTTCATTTGGGTTTTATTGTCTTATCCTAAGTTTGTTTTGGAATTATTTTGTGTGGTTGGGGTGCTTGTTGACCACACACGTACACTTTCATTTTTTTCACTCTCTCTCCCTCCCGCATACGCACAGTTCCTCTCTTCCTTCTCATTCAAACTGTACGGACAACCCAGAGATTGTCAAACCTTCACGGATCGACGTGGTTGAGACCACCATCATACTCCTAGAGACCATACGAACCCATTGGTACCCATTTCAGGTAAGGGTTCATACGTTTTCACGTTGAAATCACGAGGCTCGTGATTGTCACTATTCATCAACTTTTAAATGGTTGCATTTTAGGACAATCCAAGCTTACCACGAGCTTAGTGAAGTCCCCACGAAGCTCGGAGTGCTTCGTTTGAAGGTTTGGGACGTCGGGATCATAAGGTTTGAAGGTGGCCGGTTTTGGTGAAATTTTCCCGACGCGATTTGGAAGGTTTTGAGGCTCCAAAGAGGTATAGCCTTCTTCCTCTCATGATTTGTGACATTTTGGTGAAAATTTTATGAAAAATGGTGCAAAAACGAGTGAGAAAAGGGCAGTTGCAGGGTTGCCCAGAATCCGGCGTCGGTGGCACTGTTCCGGCGTCGGGAGGTTGAAGATGATGCGCGTGGGGGCGCGTGAGGCCGTGGCCTCCCCGGCGCGTGAGGGCGCGTGGGCCATAGAAAAATTTATTTAAAAATATTACGATGTTCGTGAGGTTGTGTAGATCGCGTTGGTATATTCATATGCCAAAATTGAGCATTGTATGAGAAGTTATTTCGAATTGTTGGATATGTGCTTAAAATAACGTTTTTATAGTTGTCTCGCATATAGGTGAGATCTACCCCGAGGACGAGCGCAGTCAGAGGCGTCACGGGGGTTACGATCCTGCGACATACCAGTGAGTGGGCAGTTTTGTTTTCATTATACGCCTATATACTTAATGATTTTTCCCAGAATTTGAATTAAAATGAAAGTATGTTTTGAAATGCCATGCATAGATTTATATGAATCATGTGATTGAAGTGCCATGCATAGAAATTGCATGAAATATGTGAATGGATATTATATGATGCATATATTTGATTTGGTGCTGCGGACGCACATGTGAGTATCAGGTGAGTTACATTTGATGAATTGAATTGTTGGATGAGATTTATGTTGATAGCTCATAACCTGCACCCCTGGTGTTAGTGCTTATGTTATTCACCGCATCACACGCTCACCTTGGATCCAAGTAGATGCTAGTCGTACAGACCACTGGAGGAAAGATGAGAGAGATATAAGAATGGGGATAATCAGAGGAAAGATGATAAGGGTAAATGTGCTTTGACTTCGGGACCCCGTAAGACCCAGAATTTCAAGAAAAGTGGAGTGAGCTCGAGTTCTTCTAGCGGGGGATTTAGTGCCACAGGTCCGAGGAGAGGTGAAAGATTTTCTAGCGGACCTAGGTTTCAGAGACAGAGAGATTTTGGTGGTGCTGGTGGTTCAGGCCCTCCATTCTGCCGTCGTCGTAATTCCAGACATTTTGGGGAGTGCAGGAGAGTTAGTGGTGCTTGCTATACATGTGGACAGACTGGACATAGAGCTGCACAGTGTCCCCGGAGTCAGCAGAGGCCTCAGCAATCTGTTATGCCTCCTCCAGCGCCGATTCAGCAAAACCCCAGGGCAGGCAGTTTTGGGCAGATGAGTCAGGGTGGTGCTACTTACCACTATCTGGGTGATGCCGCTCCCTATGCTTCAGGACAGTATCAGTATTCCCAGGATCCTTATTTTCAGAGTGGGTATTCCCAGAATCTTGGAGGTTATACTCCTTATCCTTCTATGCCGGCTAGTGGATCGCAGTGGTATCAGGGAGGTCAGTTCCAGCAGGGAGAGGTTGCTACTAGCAGTGCAGGATTATCTAGACAGTCTAGCCAGACAGGTCAGGGACGTTCTCAAGGACGTGGTAATCAGAGTAGCAGAGGTCGTGGAGGACGACAGCAAAACCAGGGACGTGTTAACAACATCTCACTGCAGGATGCTCAGAACCATCCAGACTTGATTATGGGTACGTTAAACATCCTTGGTCACTTTGCTAGAGTTTTGATTGATTGTGGTGCTACGCACTCTGTGATTTCTCATACTTTTGCTCAAATGACACAACCTCATCCTACACCTCTAGGGTTTGATTTAGAGTTTGCTATGCCTAGAGGGGATAAATGTTATGTTGATAGTGTTTATCCAGGATGTCCAGTGATGATAGAGAATGTAGCTATGCCAGCTAATCTTATCCCGTTAGATATTGTGGATTTTGATGTGATTTTAGGGGCAGATTGGTTGCATTATAATCGTGCCCATATAGATTGTTACGGGAAATCTGTTACTTTTCATCGTCCTGGACTACCTGAGGTTACAACACCCGAAGGTGAATCCTTCATGAGTGAAGTCCGTCAGAACAGCCGTGGGAATCCTCGAGAGCCACCAAACACTCCTAACTACAAGCTGGAGGGGCGCAAAACAAGGTGAGTGGGTCAGTAAAACAAAGCTTTCAAAATCTTCCTTTAAAAACATAAATATCCCCTCGCTAGAAAAACCTGTATACTTTCCCAGAAAAATAGCATGTATATATATATAGCTTCAAAAATCTCACACCCTTAATCATCATTTTCCAGAAAAATATGCCCTGCCATGAGCCATATACATAATGTGGACGCATCAATAATAATCAGGTGAAATAATAAATCAACCGGAGACCCTGCAGTGGTCATGTACGGTTGATTCTAGAGCTCAATATCCAATCCAGCCGGAGTCACCAAACTGTGACCTGTACGGCCCTGCCGGAGTCGCCAACTGCGACCTGTACGGTACTACGCTGCACATGAGTCGGAACTACCTATAGTAGTCCGTACGACTCGGATGGTGTAATAATACACTCTAGTGCTTCTCTCATCAATCATCTGTGCACATAATCTAAGGTCACCTACTAGTCGGAACCGTCTCTAATGGTCTGTACGACTAGCATGTCGGAACCACCTCCAGTGGTCTGTACGACTAGCATCTACTTGGATCCAAGGTGAGCGTGTGATGCGGTGAATAACATAAGCACTAACACCAGGGGTGCAGGTTATGAGCTATCAACATAAATCTCATCCAACAATTCAATTCATCAAATGTAACTCACCTGATACTCACCTGTGCGTCCGCAGCACCAAATCAAATATATGTATCATATAATATCCATTCACATATTTCATGTAATTTCTATGTATGGCCCTTCAATCACATAATTCATATAAAACTATGCATGGCATTTCAAAATATACTTTCATTCAAAAATCGACCGTCACAAACGTGACGTAACCATTACGCAATGCGGAAGCAATATGATAAAGAGTATGAATAACTAAAAACCGACTACTAGCAATACACTCCTAACAACATGCTAGAGAGATAGTTAAAGTATGAAATGCACATAATCAGAGCATAAGGTTCAAATGCAGTTAAGTAGGACAATTACTAAGTTACAACACCCGAAGGTGAATCCTACATGAGTGAAGTCCGTCAGAACAGCCGTGGGAATCCTCGAGAGCCACCAAACACTCCTAACTACAACCTGGAGGGGCGCAAAACAAGGTGAGTGGGTCAGTAAAACAAAGCTTTCAAAATCTTTCCTTTAAAAACGTATATATCCCCTCGCTGTAAAAACCTATATACTTTCCCAGAAAAATAGAATATATATAAATATATATAGCTTCGGAATCTCAAACACCCTCATTCATCATTTTCAGAGAAATATGTCATGCCATAAGCCAAAAACATAATATGGATGCATAAACAATAATCAGGTGAAATAATAAATCAACCGGAGACCCTGCAGTGGTCCTGTACGGCTGATTCTAAAGCTCATTATCCAATCCAGCCGGAGTCACCAACTGTGACCTGTACGGCCCTGCCGGAGTCGCCAACTGCGACCTGTACGGCACTACGCTGCACATGAGTCGGAACTACCTATAGTAGTCTGTACGACTCGGATGGTGTAATAATACGCTATAGTGCTTCTCTCATCAATCATCTGTGCACATAATCTAAGGTCACCTACTAGTCGGAACCGTCTCTAATGGTCTGTACGACTAGCATGTCGGAACCACCTCCAGTGGTCTGTACGACTAGCATCTACTTGGATCCAAGGTGAGCGTGTGATGCGGTGAATAACATAAGCACTAACACCAGGGGTGCAGGTTATGAGCTATCAACATAAATCTCATCCAACAATTCAATTCATCAAATGTAACTCACCTGATACTCACCTGTGCGTCCGCAGCACCAAATCAAATATATGCATCATATAATATCCATTCACATATTTCATGCAATTTCTATGCATGGCACTTCAATCACATGATTCATATAAATCTATGCATGGCATTTCAAAACATACTTTCATTTTAATTCAAATTCTGGGAAAAATCATTAAGTATATAGGCGTATAATGAAAACAAAACTGCCCATTCACTGGTATGTCGCAGGATCGTAACCCCCGTGACGCCTCTGACTGCGCTCGTCCTCGGGGTAGATCTCACCTATATGCGAAACAACTATAAAAACGTTATTTTAAGCACATATCCAACAATTCGAAATAACTTCTCATACAATGCTCAATTTTGGCATATGAATATACCAACGCGATCTACACAACCTCACGAACATCGTAATATTTTTAAATAAATTTTTCTATGGCCCACGTGCCCTCACGCGCCGGGGAGGCCACGGCCTCACGCGCCCCCACGCGCATCATTTTCAACCTCCCGACGCCGGAACAGTGCCACCGGCGCCGGATTCTGGGCAACCCTGCAACTGCCCTTTTCTCACTCGTTTTTGCACCATTTTTCATAAAATTTTCACCAAAATGTCACAAATCATGAGAGGAAGAAGGCTATACCTCTTTGGAGCCTCAAAACCTTCCAAATCGCGTCGGGAAAATTTCACCAAAACCGGCCACCTTCGAACCTTATGATCCCGACGTCCCAAACCTTCAAACGAAGCACTCCGAGCTTCGTGGGGACTTCCTTAAGCTCGTGGTAAGCTTGGATTGTCCTAAAATGCAACCATTTAAAAGTTGGTGAATAGTGACAATCACGGGCCTCGTGATTTCAACGTGAAAACGTATGAACCCTTACCTGAAATGGGTACCAATGGGTTCGTATGGTCTCTAGGAGTATGATGGTGGTCTCAACCACGTCGATCCGTGAAGGTTTGACAATCTCTGGGTTGTCCGTACAGTTTGAATGAGAAGGAAGAGAGGAACTGTGCGTATGCGGGAGGGAGAGAGAGAGAGAGTGTGAAAAAAATGAAAGTGTACGTGTGTGGTCAACAAGCACCCCAACCACACAAAATAATTCCAAAACAAACTTAGGATAAGACAATAAAACCCAAATGAAATGTCACATACCGAAGTAGATTCAAGGGCAATCCCGTCATTTCACATCCTCGATTAATTAATTCCGGGACGGGCTGTGACAATCTACCCTCCTTATAGAATTTCGTCCTCGAAATTCACATAGTCAAACCAATACTAGTAGCCATAAAACAACCTCGGATACATCTCTCTCAATCGATCTTCAGTCTCCCAAGTAGCTTCTTCTACCGAGTGGTTCCTCCACAATACTTTCACCATGCTCACTGTCTTATTCCTTAGAACCTTGTCTTTCCAGTCCAAAATAGTCACTGGTTCTTCATCATACGTCAAATCCGGATTAATCTCCAAAGGTTGAGGAGGAATCACATGCGAAGGATCCGAAACATAATGTCGAAGCATCGAGACATGAAACACATTATGCACCTTGGATAACTCCGGAGGCAACTCCAACCTGTAGGCAACCTCACCAACCTTTTCAACAATCTCATAAGGTCCTATGTACCTAGGACTTAACTTGCCTCTTTTCCCAAATCGAACCACACCTCTCCAAGGTGATAATTTCAAAAATACCAAATCACCCACATTATATACTCGATCAGTGGCATGCCTATCCGCCAAACTCTTTTGCCGATCTTGAGCCGCTTTCAAGTTAGACTTAATCACTTGAACATTCTGAGTAGTCTCCTCCACTATCTCTGGGCCCACCAAAGCTCGCTCACCTACCTCTGACCAACATAAAGGCGTTCGACAAGCTCTACCATAAAGTGCCTCAAAAGGTGATATACCAATACTCGAATGAAAACTGTTATTGTAGGCAAATTCCATCAAATCCAAGCGATCATGCCAAGAATCACCAAACTGCAACACTGAAGACCTTAACATATCTTCCAACGTCTGAATAGTCCTCTCAGATTGACCATCTGTCTGAGGATGATAAGCAGTACTGTAAAGCAATTTCGTACCAAGAGCTTCCTGAAAAGCCACCCAAAACTTAGAAGTGAATCTTGGGTCTCGATCAGAAATAGTACTCACCGGTACCCCATGATATTTCACAATCATTCTAATAAACAATTTAGCCAACTTGTTCAAAGGATACTTCTCCCTCACTGGAATGAAATGCGCTGACTTGGTAAGCCGATCTACGACCACCCAAACACCATCAAAACCATTCAATGAGGCATCACTGTAAATCTCAAAATTACCACCATCATCAGGAAGTACCAATACTGGCGCATGAGTGAGACAATACTTCAACCGCTGGAAACTTTGCTCACAATTATCATCCCATTCGAACTTAACATCCTTCCTGGTTAACCTCGTTAGTGGCAAAGCAATCATAGAGAAATCTTGCACGAATCGTCGATAGTACCCTGTTAGACCAAGGAAACTCCGTACCTCAGTGACAGTTCGTGGTTGCTCCCAATTTTCCACCGCTGCAATCTTTTGAGGATCAACTTGAATTCCTTGTGCCGATACCACATGCCCCAAAAATGCCACTCGATTCAACCAAAACTGACATTTACTAAACTTGGCATATAATCGATGCTCTCTCAATTTCTCCAAAACCAAATGAAAATGTCGAATATGCTCTGATTTCGATTTAGAGTATACCAAAATATCATCAATGAAAACAATGACAAATCTATCAAGATATTGCTGGAATACTTCATTCATCAACCTCATAAAAGCTGCTGGTGCATTAGTCAATCCAAAAGGCATCACCAAAAATTCATAATGTCCATAACGGGTCCTAAAAGCCGTTTTAGGGACATCCTCTTCTTTAATCTTCAACTGATAATAGCCAGATCTCAAATCAATCTTAGAGAATACACGAGCACCCTTAAGCTGATCAAACAAATCATCAATACGAGGCAACGGATAACGGTTTTTAATCGTTACCCGATTCAATTGCCTATAATCAATGCATAATCTCAGTGTTCCATCTTTCTTTCTCACAAACAATACTGGGGCTCCCCAAGGTGAACTACTAGGTTGAATAAAACCTTTATCAATTAATTCCTGTAATTGAGCTTTTAACTCTCTCAATTCAGCTGGAGCCATCCTATATGGAGTTAAAGATATAGGATTCGTACCTGGAAGCAAATCAATAGAAAACTCCACATCTCTGTCTGGTGGCAATCCAGGCAAATCATCGGGAAATACATCAGGATAATGTCTGACCACTCCAACTTCCTTCACGCTACTAGGAGCCACATCATTTAACACCGCATGTGCTAAATATCCCTGACAACCCTTAGATAACAACTTCTTTGCTCTCATGGCAGAAATAACACCATGCCTCACCCCACTTCTCTCGCCCACAAAAGTAACCTCAGGTAGTCCAGGAAGATGAAAAGTAACAGATTTCCCGTAACAATCTATATGGGCACGATTATAATGCAACCAATCTGCCCCTAAAATCACATCAAAATCCACAATATCTAACAGGATAAGATTAGCTGGCATAGCTACATTCTCTATCATCACTGGACATCCTGGATAAACACTATCAACATAACATTTATCCCCTCTAGGCATAGCAAACTCTAAATCAAACCCTAGAGGTGTAGGATGAGGTTGTGTCATTTGAGCAAAAGTATGAGAAATCACAGAGTGCGTAGCACCACAATCAATCAAAACTCTAGCAAAGTGACCAAGGATGTTTAACGTACCCATAATCAAGTCTGGATGGTTCTGAGCATCCTGCAGTGAGATGTTAACACGTCCCTGGTTTTGCTGTCGTCCTCCACGACCTCTGCTACTCTGATTACCACGTCCCTGAGAACGTCCCTGACCTGTCTGGCTAGACTGCCTAGATAATCCTGCACTGCTAGTAGCAACCTCTCCCTGCTGGAACTGACCTCCCTGATACCACTGCGATCCACTAGCCGGCATAGAAGGATAAGGAGTATAACCTCCAAGATTCTGGGAATACCCACTCTGAAAATAAGGATCCTGGGAATACTGATACTGTCCTGAAGCATAGGGAGCGGCATCACCCAGATAGTGGTAAGTAGCACCACCCTGACTCATCTGCCCAAAACTGCCTGCCCTGGGGTTTTGCTGAATCGGCGCTGGAGGAGGCATAACAGATTGCTGAGGCCTCTGCTGACTCCGGGGACACTGTGCAGCTCTATGTCCACATGTATAGCAAGCACCACTAACTCTCCTGCACTCCCCAAAATGTCTGGAATTACGACGACGGCAGAATGGAGGGCCTGAACCACCAGCACCACCAAAATCTCTCTGTCTCTGAAACCTAGGTCCGCTAGAAAATCTTCCACCTCTCCTCGGACCTGTGGCACTAAATCCCCCGCTAGAAGAACTCGAGCTCACTCCACTTTTCTTGAAATTCTGGGTCTTACGGGGTCCCGAAGTCAAAGCACATTTACCCTTATCATCTTTCCTCTGATTATCCCCATTCTTATCTCTCTCTTCTTCACTTTCACTAGGCAAGTTTTCGGAATCCTCAATCCGAACCAAAATCTCAGAAAACTCATGATAAGTGGTGCAAGGAATAGCACTAGCAATTGTTCTCCATCTTTTCTTCGTTCCCAACTTAAAGCGACGAAGCATCTCCGCTGGATTAGCAGCCACTTCTGGATCATAGCGAGATAAATCAGTAAACTTCCTATAGTACTCATTTGCCGACATTTTCTTTTGTTTCAGCTGAGTGAACTACTGCTTCTTGCGATCAATATACTCTGGAGGAATAAATCTTCTCCTAAATGTTTCCCAATCAACTGCTGCCTCAGGTGACATAAACTTAGTCTCATTCTCCCACCAACTTGCAGGTTCTCTTCCTAAAAACCATGTAGTAGTCTCGACCCATCTACTAGCAGGAAAGTTCCCCTGACTTTGCATCACCTGATAAGTCTTCTCAATACGATCTAACCACTTTTCTGCCCCCTCATGACCTTCATTACCAACGAAATGCTCCAACTTCAGATTATATACAGTCTCCAGGGGTGTTCTCTGAGGAGGACGGAATGAAGTCTGAAAGGCCTGGGCTATAGCTTCCCCTAACTGGGCTACATTAGGGAAACTGGGCTCAGAAGAAGAACGTGGATCCCTACGAGGCGGCATAGTTCTGACAGAAGACACCAAAGATAATTAGAAAGCTCACAATTATACAGGACTGCAACCTAAGCTCTGATACCAAACTGACACACCCCGACCCGAGGATCAGGGCGTGCTGGCCGTCACAAACGTGACGTAACCATTACGCAATGCGGAAGCAATATGATAAAGAGTATGAATAACTAAAAACCGACTACTAGCAATACACTCCTAACAACATGCTAGAGAGATAGTTAAAGTATGAAATGCACATAATCAGAGCATAAGGTTCAAATGCAGTCAAGTAGGACAATTACTAAGTTACAACACCCGAAGGTGAATCCTACATGAGTGAAGTCCGTCAGAACAGCCGTGGGAATCCTCGAGAGCCACCAAACACTCCTAACTACAACCTGGAGGGGCGCAAAACAAGGTGAGTGGGTCAGTAAAACAAAGCTTTCAAAATCTTTCCTTTAAAAACGTATATATCCCCTCGCTGTAAAAACCTATACACTTTCCCAGAAAAATAGAATATATATAAATATATATAGCTTCGGAATCTCAAACACCCTCATTCATCATTTTCAGAGAAATATGTCATGCCATAAGCCAAAAACATAATATGGATGCATAAACAATAATCAGGTGAAATAATAAATCAACCGGAGACCCTGCAGTGGTCCTGTACGGCTGATTCTAAAGCTCATTATCCAATCCAGCCGGAGTCACCAACTGTGACCTGTACGGCCCTGCCGGAGTCGCCAACTGCGACCTGTACGGCACTACGCTGCACATGAGTCGGAACTACCTATAGTAGTCTGTACGACTCGGATGGTGTAATAATACGCTATAGTGCTTCTCTCATCAATCATCTGTGCACATAATCTAAGGTCACCTACTAGTCGGAACCGTCTCTAATGGTCTGTACGACTAGCATGTCGGAACCACCTCCAGTGGTCTGTACGACTAGCATCTACTTGGATCCAAGGTGAGCGTGTGATGCGGTGAATAACATAAGCACTAACACCAGGGGTGCAGGTTATGAGCTATCAACATAAATCTCATCCAACAATTCAATTCATCAAATGTAACTCACCTGATACTCACCTGTGCGTCCGCAGCACCAAATCAAATATATGCATCATATAATATCCATTCACATATTTCATGCAATTTCTATGCATGGCACTTCAATCACATGATTCATATAAATCTATGCATGGCATTTCAAAACATACTTTCATTTTAATTCAAATTCTGGGAAAAATCATTAAGTATATAGGCGTATAATGAAAACAAAACTGCCCACTCACTGGTATGTCGCAGGATCGTAACCCCCGTGACGCCTCTGACTGCGCTCGTCCTCGGGGTAGATCTCACCTATATGCGAAACAACTATAAAAACGTTATTTTAAGCACATATCCAACAATTCGAAATAACTTCTCATACAATGCTCAATTTTGGCATATGAATATACCAACGCGATCTACACAACCTCACGAACATCGTAATATTTTTAAATAAATTTTTCTATGGCCCACGCGCCCTCACGCGCCGGGGAGGCCACGGCCTCACGCGCCCCCACGCGCATCATCTTCAACCTCCCGACGCCGGAACAGTGCCACCGGCGCCGGATTCTGGGCAACCCTGCAACTGCCCTTTTCTCACTCGTTTTTGCACCATTTTTCATAAAATTTTCACCAAAATGTCACAAATCATGAGAGGAAGAAGGCTATACCTCTTTGGAGCCTCAAAACCTTCCAAATCGCGTCGGGAAAATTTCACCAAAACCGGCCACCTTCGAACCTTATGATCCCGACGTCCCAAACCTTCAAACGAAGCACTCCGAGCTTCGTGGGGACTTCCTTAAGCTCGTGGTAAGCTTGGATTGTCCTAAAATGCAACCATTTAAAAGTTGGTGAATAGTGACAATCACGGGCCTCGTGATTTCAACGTGAAAACGTATGAACCCTTACCTGAAATGGGTACCAATGGGTTCGTATGGTCTCTAGGAGTATGATGGTGGTCTCAACCAGGTCGATCCGTGAAGGTTTGACAATCTCTGGGTTGTCCGTACAGTTTGAATGAGAAGGAAGAGAGGAACTGTGCGTATGCGGGAGGGAGAGAGATAGAGAGTGAAAAAAATGAAAGTGTACGTGTGTGGTCAACAAGCACCCCAACCACACAAAATAATTCCAAAACAAACTTAGGATAAGACAATAAAACCCAAATGAAATGTCACATACCGAAGTAGATTCAAGGGCAATCCCGTCATTTCACATCCTCGATTAATTAATTCCGGGACGGGCTGTGACATGTCACATCATTATATTTTTCACAAACAGATGGTAAAATTGTACACATCACATTAGTCAAGTTTCAATCTTTTTTACTTCCATTTTAAACACATTTCTAATTAACATTTTGTTCCAAATTTTGATTAAAGTTTATTTAAATGTTTGATTGGCGAATTTCACAAGTCGAATTACCTCCACTCTCGCCCAAAACTCAATTTTGAACCTTTTATGCATCTTTTTGTTTTTTTTTTTTTGAATCATTGCCTAACTGTCTTTATTACCTTTTGCAGTTGCATTCACAACTGTCCAAGACACTCTCTGAAATTTATTACAAAAAAAGGTCAATTTTTCCTTCTTTGGAAACACCTCAATCTAGGAACAAGTCTGGTATCCAAGCTTTACATTCAACATTGTTTAGCAGCATGTAGCAAGCTTTGTTTGACTGGTATACCTCTCAATACTGCATTTGTAAGTTATGCAGTTATCATTAGTCCAACTTTTTGAATGAACAATTATCTTTTTCTTTGCACTTTGAAAGAATAGATTTTTCTCTTGGTATCCAAATTTGTTCCGTTCATAATAATACATATAAATTGCATTGCCATTCATAATTTTCTGTTTTCACTCAACATTATTTATGAAAATTGAAGCTATAAAATATCTCATATAATTTTTAATCCCGCAGCATCGCGCGGGTACAAATTTCATTTTGCACGTACAAAAAAAGAAATAAAAAAGAAAAAAGACTAATGTACTGCTCACTATAGTTTAATTAAATTGATGATACACATTTGAGGACCTGATTTTTAGGATAGTATCACTTTCATATGTTAGTTAACTGTTACAGTAATTTTTTCCTTTATGTGCTCATTTCTTTTGTCAAATAAAATATTGTGCTCTTATTTTTTTATTTTTTTTTTATGTAGGAATACAAAAAGTTTTCAACTGGAGTTCAACATATCAAGTATGGAGAGAAATGATAGGAGCAATATAGCACAGATTGTTATCTTAAATAAATTGTTCTCAATGTTAGGATGTCTTTTTCCTCTGTGTGGGGTTTTGTCCTACTTGGTGCGAACAATGTTTCAATTCTATCAAATATTCTCCCTCAACTTCTGTAAACTTTGAATTAATACATGATGATCGCCTTTCTTTTACGTTTCTAATGTCTCATAAAGAAAGAAAATAATGAAATACAAACAAGTGAAGTAATTCACGTAGATAAATACGTTTAAAATGTGAGTCACGCCCAGCGCCATGATTAAAAAAAGGGTCTTTTGCAATCATTTCGTGTCAAGGCCTTGAAATTGTATAATGGTACAAGATTATTGTGTTACCGTACAAGGCCTCGACATTATAGGGCCTTGAAATTATCTCTTTCCCTTTTGGTTTTTTGACAGATTGTATTAGATTTATTGTTGTTCGTTTGATGAAGTTCTCGATTCAAGAGCATATATATTTTCAGTTTCTACTATTTGGTTTTTGTTGAGTTCTAAGTCTCAGTTGTAGTGATGTTTGTGTGTTTCTAAATTTCTTTCAATAGCTTACTTTTAGTTTGCTTTTGTTTGTATATATTTCTTCCGAGCAATTTTTCGAGTTGCATTCATACGAGCTATACGTAAAGGATAGGTATTTGAGAAAATTTGGAGAGAAGAGCGTCCTAAATTATTAGTACGATATCTACTATTGCAAAGTAAGCCGACATATTTGAGCTTTCTGTTTTTTCCTATTAAAGGTTGCATAATGAAAGGGACTGACTGCCTTTGTTGCTAATATTTATGGTGTCAGTGTTGTGGTGTAAACAAAAAAATAATTTTAATTTTCTCTACCAAATACTATGATGAATCCTATGTCAAATGATGTATGTGGTTTTGAGATATGTAAAAGATCTATTGTGGTACATATCTGTATTTGACTATTTTGCTTGGTAGGTAAATGTGATCTCCATGCTTATTGTTTTGTGTGGGTTGTTAGAAAATACTCCAGACAGTGAGCAAGTTTTATTCGATATTGAATTTGTTAAAAGAAGAAGAGAACACATTTTTCTCAATAGAATGCAAATTTCATTCAACTTGGAGAAATACTATTTGACCACTCGGGCTTAATTAGTTTGTTTGTAACTTAAAACAATAGTGACACTATTAATATCTAAACCAAATGGATAACACTAGCAATGAGCAATACAGTCCTGCTCTTTTGTCAATGAGCAATACAATCCTACAAGTGGCCCTTTATCATAGTGGTGGAAAAGTGTTGACCCCTTGCATGACGGCATGGGTTCGAACTCCGTTGGTGGCTAATATAACATCTAATCTAATAAAATCTATCATTTGACAAAAAGAAAAGAAAAGAGCAATACAGTCTGAGGCAGAAACAATGAGAGCCTCTGCACACACTTCATTTGCAATTTGGGGAAAGAATCTAATCCCCTTTTGAGAGAGTCCCTTGATTTCGATTACATTTTAAGTTTTTCCCTAAATAGTTGGACGAGGCCATCTCCTTTGGCAATGACATCCTATATATTTTTAGTAATCACTTAAGAAATATAAGAATATCTGAGGAACACATTTTTGGGGCGCGTAGCGCCCATGATGCAAAAATGCCTCTCGCATGTGCGTGAGCGTGGGTGGAAAGGCTAGTTTTAAATTAAACACAAATAGTACCTGATGAAAACTGGCTGCACGATATACGATGAACATCTGAGATGTAGGGATTCCTAGGATCCCCACATAATGGATCTAGAGGGGATCCGTGTTATTTTTAACCTACTTATTGGTTCTTGCAGAGGAAGAGATATGATGAAGAGTGAGTATATATGAGGATCTGAGCTGTATTTGCCATATATTGATCACTTGCAATTAATTACATGAATTTGTTCCAACTTAATTTCATTTAAAATGTTGGTTTTTAAATTTTTATTTTTATTTTAAAGTAATGCTAGGTAGATCAATTTTTGAAACTAAATTTGTAAATTATGTGTTATTGTTGACCTTAAAAACTACCAAACCTACGTGGCGCGCATGCCGAGTAACTAATGAGCTAACTACGTCATTCGGTTGTGTGCAAGGCGTGCCAACTCGTCGGCCGAGCTCGGCCGGAGAGTAAAATGTGTTGATGTCACGTCGGGCGTGCTGCTGATTTCTTGATCTTGCGACTGCGGCCGAGGAAGGAACACGTCTCGGCCTTTGGATTCTAGAGCTTGAAGATGAGGCTGCTAGTTCTGCAAAGTTCACGGATCGTCGGCCCCGGGTTCGGTCACGGTGATTATATTCGTGAGAGTATAAGCACGCCGAACTGGTATCAGACTATACAGACACAAGTACTCAAAGGAGATGTATGTCTTGATGGTAAATGTGGTTCGGCCGTTAGAATGCCGAACTCTAAAGCTTACTTGTGAGTATCCAATCATAAAACAACTCGGCGTTCAATGTGCCGAGCCCTAGTAAACTGTAACACCTCACTTCGCCGAGAAGGCTAATGAGATGACCTCTGCCAATAAAGACCCGAAAGTCCTTCTCGACCGAGACTTGGATAGATAACCAGTCGGCCTCGACGCATTGCTGTTTATCCAAACTGAAGGTGCTCCGCAGTCGACTGATTCTACGGCGATAGTGTTGTTTATCCAAACTGAAGGTATCACCGGTTGCCTTCACAGTGCTGTTTATCCAAATTGAAGATGTGTTGGCAAAGAAAGAAAATAAAAAAAATCTCAAGGTTGTTGAGAGGTTTACACAGGGCAATTTGTGTGTTGAATTGGAGGGCCTTGAATGTTGCACAACCTTCTCTATTTATAGTAGCAAAGCCTCTTACGATCGAGTTAAAACCATACTCGGATTAGGACTTCTTATTCTGATCCAATCTTATCTCGACCAATCCTACTCCCATTAGGACTTTGAACCCAACCCTTTACCAAGCCACATACATTCCAAATCTCAGTATCCTTATCCTGCCGAGAATCATTATTGCATCAGGTTTCAACTTCCCCATCCATCCGTCTCATAATGGGACTCACTCCATCTTTATCTGGAGATGAGACTCACTCCATCTTTATCTGGAACACTCCATTTCCCAATAGGACTTGGCCAGCCTCGACTAGGCGGCCCACGAACTGGATGACACAATTATCCTTGAATAAGGCTCCCGGGCCGAGAATGATTCTAAACTCGGCCCAAACCAATATTTTGGGCTCAAACAGTTACCAATAAAAAATAAGTACGTTAATTAACACTTAAGTAATAATCCAATCATCAACAACCACATTATATGATTTACAAATTTGATCTCTCTAAATTTGATATGTGATGTGCTCTTTGAAGTTCTACAAACACATGAAATTAGCTCCATATCTATATGTCTACATTAATGATGGCGAGTGTCAATATATAGGGTGAAATGAGTGACCTGATCTGTTACCACGATAACAGTGTACGACAATTTAGCGTCAAAAAGTGGGAGTTACTTAGCAAAACAACCATGAGTTTTGCTCGTGCTTTCCAAAAATAACATTAATATTCCTTAAGGTTTCAAATTATTTTCAAATGATTCACAATCGAGTAGAGAGGGAGAGAAGGCTGGCTTCACATGATTCGTTTTTAATCTTATATATTTTTTTTAAATTCGTTTTAATCACTTATCAAAAGTCATATAGCCATCCAATGTGAAGATGGTAAAAGTATGGTGGGAAATAATGCCACAGAAGCAAAGATCAGAACTGCAAGCACTGGATTACTGAATGTTTTTGTCTCCCAGTTTGCAGAAACCCCAGCCAACAACCCTAATTGAGCACATGACCAGAAATACCAACCTAACCCAATACCACAAAGACGCTAACTTTCTCGGAGAATAGGGCTCCGCCACCGCCTCAAACCCCTCCGCCCCCTTTCCTTTTAATTTTTATACTATTCTAAAAAAATGATTTTTTTATTTAATCCACATGGCATTACACAATTGGTTTTGTCCTCACATGTATGCCACATTAGAATGCTAACAGACTTTCTAACCGAAGTGGACGGCAAGGTCGATTTTGATGACCAAAGTAATAGATGAATGACTAAACTGATGAGTTTAAAACATAAAAGACCACACTGATGAGTTGCCAAAACATAAAGGTCATTTGTGATAAAAATCTGACTAAACAAAAAGATGATTACCTTGCCTCTCTCGCTGCTATCACTACCCTCCAAATCCATGGCGATGCTCCAAGGCTCAATGCCGACACACTTGGCTATCCAAATGCCCTTCGTTGTTTGGCTCCTGAATATTTAATTAAGGAGAAATTAGGTTCCCATCCTTATTTTTTCTACTCCATTGATTAAAACCTTATTCATTTTCAAATTTTGATCAAGGTCCTTCGGTTTTAATAAACGTCATTAATTATTCAAAAACAAAATATTTACATGTCAAGATAATTAAGTTTTATTTTTACATATATTCATTTAGTGTTAGAAACGTTACATTTGATATATTATATTTATGGCTAAACTTTTTATCATATATTTCTATTTCTAGTTTGTACCCATTTTAAATTTGCAAACATTTTTTAAATTGTACCAATTTTCTTTTAAATTTTAATTTGCACCCATATATTAATTTCTTTTTGTCCCTTATTTTTTAAACTTTTATTTGTACTCATAATTTTTTTAACTTTTTATTTGTACTCATAATTTATTTATAATGTACCCATTTTTTTTTACAAATGTACCACTTTGTTATATGTAAAATGTATCCCTATTTTTTTTGTAAGTACCATTTTTTAATGTAAAATCTATTTATTTTTTAATCTAAAATGTACCATTGTTTAAAAAAAATATATATATAAAATGTACCCGTTGTTTTGTATATAAAATGTACCCACGTTTTTATGTAAATGTACCAATTTTTTATATATAAAATGTAGCCAAATTTTATTATATAAATGCACTCATTTTATAAAAATAAAAAAAAGAATTGATTTTTTATAATCTAGAATGCACCCATAAGCAATTATTATTATTTTTTAATCAAAACCCATAAGCAATTTTGAATAATTAAATTGGTAGTGTAAATGAAAGCAAAAAAAAAAAAAAAAAAAAACGGTTGAGTCTTTATTGGTATTATTGCATCTCTTTTATTATTATGTCATTTATGTAGCAGGAGAGGGACTTCAATCAAAAATCTAAAATGCATAAGGTTTGAGTCTATAACAGTTAGGGACCAGGAACCGCAATTATACTATCCCTTTAATTAATTATACACAAATACTGATTACATATATATACTAGCATATGCCTACACACTTTGTGTGTATCAACACTTTTTATTTTTGTTTTTAAAATGGGAAAGAGAATGGGAGAGAGAGAACGAGGGTGGGAGTGGGAATGGGAGGATTTTGTTTTTTAATTTTTTAATTTCTAATATTAGATATATCTTAACATCACCAGTTATGCTTCTATAAAAAAAAGTAAAATATGGTTAAGTGAAATTACATTATTGCCCATATTTTTTTTAGAGAGAGAAAGAGTAGTGGCACATATGAGTGACCATGCAGAAAACAAAGCATGCATGCTAAATGCAAAGTCAAAACTAACCAACTTTCCAAAGTCTATAACGCACATGCCACATAATTGGAGTCAATGCAATATTTAAACTAAAAGCAAATAAATCTCAAACCAAGTATTGGTAAAAGAAACTGCAAGATGTATAGCCTAGTGGTACATACACCACTTTTCTAAAGAGAAGGTGTCAAGTTCAAAACCCTAACCGAGGATTCCAACCCAATTTCAACCCTAAATCCCTAACCCAGGATTCCCAATTCCAACCCTAAATCCCTAAATGTTGTAATTCGAACAATTGAATAGAAAAATTGAGAAAATTGCACTTATAAATAATTGAATTAAGGGAGATTGGGTGCTTACCTAGTAATGTTGCGGCGGCGGCAAGAGGGTGTGGTGTCGGAGTGCGGCCGATGCGATAAGGAGAGTGACAGAGAGACAAAGAAACAAAGAAACATAGAGACTGTGACAGAGGGAGAGAAGAGCTTGAGATAGTGAGTATGAGATAGAGAGTGCGAGAGAGGGATATAGGAGCTTGAGAGAATCGAGAGAGAGAGGAGCTAAAAGAATCGAGATAGATTGAGTGAGTCTGAGAGAGAGAGAGAGAGAGAGAGAGAGAGAGTTAAGGAGCCGAAATAAAAACGCGCCCAATTTTGGCAAAAAAATCAAATTTTTACATGTTTGCGCGACAAGGGTGTTTAAACCTTCGTTGCGCCACTAGTTAAAAAAGACAAACATTTATAAAATGTCGTCACACATATCTGTAAATTTAATTTATTTTTCGGTTTGAATAAATAAATAAATATTTTTTAATTAATTTTGTTACAAATTTTAAAGGAAACTTTTGTTTGTATACAAAATAAATACCATTCAATACATATCATTACATTTACATCACAATTTTTTATTAATCCTAGTCTGAACTAGAATAAATATCATCATTATCGTCAGATTCAGACTCCCATTCCTCCTCGTCTGTAGGCACGTCAACATCGTTGTTCACACGCTCGAGTGCATTGTATCGCGGTAGATCCCCGAGGTCAATCATAATGGAGTCGATCAATATTTCGATTTCAGGACCTCTGGCTACCTGATACGGTTCTTGTACAATAGTCATATCCCGTATTGTATCTGCACTAAGTGTCGTTGAAGTCTCCAATTGTTGGTCAGCAATGTCACCATAATCGTCATCGGTAGCAGGATTTCGGTTCGGAATATCATACTGTGCTCAATCTTCTGAACTACTTTCCATCATATCCCGCCCTTAAGGTCATCTATATAGAAAATTTGTTTAGCCATCGTTGCCAAAATGTAGGGGTCGTCGTTATACCAACATTTGTTAGTGTTGACCAATAGCAAATCATCGTCTCACTTAACACCTCCAACCCGACGTGGGTTTGTATCAAACCAGCGACACTTAAACATGGTAACTTGACACCGGTCTTTGTAAAGCTTGCACAACACTTGTCAGTTTTTCATAGAAATCAATGTATGCAATGTCGCCCGTACCTAGGACATGTACCCCGCTATTTTGCATACAAAGTTTGTCATCGCGATCAGCTGCCAAAAACTTGATGCCATTTACATGAAAACCAGAGTACAATTCTGCGCTTAGGGGCCCAATCGCCAAGTTGTATAATTCTTCAGTTTAAGCGGGCAAATTCATTTCCTTCAATTTCTTCACCTAAATAAATGAGAAAAAGTTGTCGTGTTAGTTTAACATTTACAATAATGCAAATAACCCAAAACACGAACAATTTACATTTTCACGAAACCATCGAGGAAACAATTCACAATGCTTTTTGGCATATAAATGTGAAGGATGTTCCTGCTTCGTCAACTCTTCATGCTCATCTAGGTAGGTAATTGTCTTGTCACAATTGTTAAGTACAAACCAATGTGCTACCTCCATGTCCATTTTGTCAAACGACTCCCCTCTAATTGGTTCGCCAAATGATTGTGCAATTTGGGCAAAAATAGAAAGTTTTTCACTTCTCACACCACCGTCATTATTGCGTTGCTGTCTGTTGAACGTAGTCTCAACGTCTTGTAGGTAAATTGCACAAAATGTAAGCGACTCAAATCTAACCCATGCCTCCATGATTGATCATTCAGGCTTTGCCCTGTTCCGTACACTCTTTTTTAATTCACCCAATAGTCTGCATCAATAAAAAAAATATCGTATAAAATTAGTCAAATTGTACATACATCACAAACTAAAGTATTTATGGTGATTATATACCTTTCTATTGGATACATCCATCCATAGTTGATGGGTTCGGCTAGAAGTGCCTCATCCGGCAAGTGAATCATCATGTGGATCATGCTTGTGAAGAAAGTTGGAGGAAATATTTGTTCAAACTTGCATAGCACTTCAATAATATCGTCGCATAACTGTTTAACATCGAACTTGTGCAAAGATCTTGCAGTTAATTGAGAAAAATATCTCACCAACAACATAATCAGCTTCACCACGTCTTTGGGCAAAAGGTGTCGAATTTCCATTGGGAGAAGACGTTGAAGTATGACATGACAATCATGACTTTTGAGGCCAGAAAATTTGCCTCCATCCACGTTTGCGCAACGGCCGATGTTTGAAGCATACCCATCTGGAAACTTTACAGAAGATAGAAATTGCAAAAACTCTTTCCTCTTATCCGGTTTCACCGAAAACGATGCGAGCTTCTTTTTGGCTATGTCTTCGTCCCTCGTCATCCATCGATCTGAGCTTTTATTATGTCCTTTGTTTTTTCCTCGATG
The DNA here is from genome assembly GCA_024362995.1 of Heteromeles arbutifolia. Lineage (NCBI taxonomy): Eukaryota > Viridiplantae > Streptophyta > Magnoliopsida > Rosales > Rosaceae > Heteromeles > Heteromeles arbutifolia. The sequence continues at coordinate 7,279,734 of JANCRC010000002.1, read as the reverse complement.
TCTAGTATAGTTCCGACCAGTGTATCAAACACATTTTTCTCAACATGCATTACATTGATGTTGTGTCTCAATTTTAATTTGGACAAGTACGGGAGCTTGAACAACCTCGTCTTGTGTGTCCAGTCTAGATGTGTGTCTGGTCTTGTCCTATTTACGGATTTGCCCAACGGAGCAAAATCCAACTGATTCACCTGCGCCAAAATTTCATCACCGGACCATGCTCGGGGTCTTGGCCGATGCATTGTGCCGTTGAAGAAGACTTTCTCATTCTGATGCCACTCGTGGTCCCACGACAACCATCTATGGTGCCCTAAGTAACAAACTTTTCCCGCGTGCCAACTAGACGTTGTGTTCTCTTTGCAAACTGGGCATGCGTAATAACCTTTAGTGCTCCACCCAGACATCATAGCGTACGCAGAAAAATCGTTTATAGTCCACATCACGACTACTCTCAAAGTGAACTTCTTCCCGGCAGATTTATCATACGCAAGAACACCGGTTTCTCATAATTCTTTTAGTTCATCGACCAACGGTTGTAAATACACATCAATAGACGTGCTCGGATCTTCGGTTATCAACAACATCATCATCATATATTCTGTTTTCATGCACTTTCAAGGTGACAAATTATACGGAATTGCGAAGATTGGCCAAGTGTTGTGGTTTTGGTTTAGAACCCCAAACGGATTAAACCCGTCTATTGCAAGTCACAATCTAACGTTTCGGGGCTCACGTGAAAATTCGGGGTACACTGATCAAACTTTTTCCAGGCCTCTCCATCTGCAAGATGTCTCATAACATTGTCATCCACTCGTCTGTCCTTATGCCACCTCATGTCGCTTGCAGTGTGCGTCGACATATACAATCACTGCAACCTGGGCTTTAATGGGAGATAACGCACAACTTTTTGTGGAATCTTCGTTCTTATATTCTGAGAGATCATTTTAAACCGCGACTCATTACATACAGGGCATTTATCCAACACTTTATTCTCTTTGTAGAACAAAATGCAATTATTTTTATACGCGTGAATTTTTCATATCCCAATCCAAGACCACTCAGCACCTTCTTTGCACTTTTATGATCTTTAGGAAGGCAATTGTCATTTGAAAGCATCCTCTTGAAAACCCCAAAACAGTAATCAAAACACTGGTTCGACATACGAAACTTTATTTTGCCATGCATTAACTCAACAATGACCATGAGAACGAAAATCCTTCGCAACCGGGGTATAATTCTTGCTTGGCACTTTTTAATAATTTTTCATATTTTTCGAATGCTTCACTGTCCATGGTGGGAGTGATGTCATCTTCTACTTCCACATTCGTATTTGAACTAGCGGTTGGAAAAGCATCATTGATAATGTCCATAATTTGGTCATTTGGCTCCACAACAGATTCAACTGTATCCATTGCTCAGGTAATGTGGGAGGATGAAGCATATGGTATTTGTTCTCCATGATGATTCCACGTAGTATAGGTTTCTATCATCCCATTTCTGACTAAATGGCATCGAACAATTTCAAAATATTCAATCCTTAAGTTGTTACACTTTCTACAAGGACACCAAATTTAAGTTGAACCGCGGTTGTTTGTAATTACAAAATCAATGAACTCATTTATTCCATCCAAATAATCATCAGCACATCTGTTAGGATTATGTATCCACTATTTGTCCATTTCACCTGCAAACAAAAAAAAATTTACAAGGGTTACAACAACTTCAATTATGACATGCTACCTTATGCCTCCGTATGGGTCCTATCTCATTCGAGAATGCACAGTTACATGCCGTAATTTACGGTTCCAACACATTAGGGTTCGATTGTGGGAAAATTTCGGAAGCATCTCCCTGCAGTTCTTCAAGTGCACGACATAGATACAAAAACTACGATGCACCCGAAAAACGCAAAGAGATGCTACCACATTTTCCACGTTCAAACTCTAATGTGTTGGAACCGTAAATTATGGCATGTAACTGTGCATTCTCAAACTGTCCAAAATTTTGGGACAATTCAAGAATTAATTGGACCGCAGTCATGCTTTCGCATCCATTCGTGAAATCCAACTAATCCTCAAACGAAAAACTAAGCTCATATGAACATTGCAAACCATTGTTTGCATACAAATACATAAACTCACAACACCTATAAACTACATACAACACAATTTAAATGAATGGAAATTAAATAAGTTAGTTAAGAAAAATTATACCTCCGAGACTAACGACAATCCCGACAGCCGGAGGAAATATTTCCAGGGGAAGGCAGCTGCTGCAATGCAAATGTTTTGCAGCTTCTGCCTTCCTGCATTCTGGTTAAGTTCAGTAAAGTGAAAAACTTTGAGCGATGAAACCATCGTCGCGCAAAGCCTCGCACTTCAAATTTTTAGCGCCATCCAACTACGCCTTGCCGTATTTTGCCGCGTTTTGTATATAAACGTGACAAAATCATAAGTCTCTTAAACCCTGGACATCAGAAAACCCACAACACAAAAATAATCTTGAAGGCACCTAATTAACAATAACAAACAATAAAAGTCAATGAAAATGCTAACCTTTCAGACGGGCTAGTATCAATATCTACACTCAGCTTTAGCATATAGATGCAACCTCCTCTGCAATCCTTTGTTTCTAAGCGGAAACTGGCCCATAAATCAATAACAGACCCCTTTAGTACCCAACCTTCTGCACTGGAAAAATGTATATCACAAAACATATGCATGACTATCAACCCAAGATGAAGACTCTACCTGCTTTTATTGCCTCCTTAGCTAGTTGCTCATCCACACCAGATGATAATTCTGTATCATTTACTAGTTGGGTATACAAACTCTGTTCAACCTCCTTATCTCCGACAATCTTTAGCTTTGAAATTCTTTCCTCGCCAAGCTTTTCAACAATTTATCTGACATTTATAAAGTGTTAAATGGAGTATTAGCGCAGTCTGTGTATGTGGTGGTAAGGATTAATAGAGTACTTAACTGCAGTTTTTTGCTCAATATTATATGCACACAAATATGTATGTGCATCTGTGCCTGTCTGTGTACTTATGTGCAGTTTTTTGCATAATTTTATAATATTTAACTTGCAAACAAAGAGCCAATGACAAGTTGCTTAAGAATGATTAATAGATCAATCAGTCACATTAAAGCTTATACAGTAACTTTTCAAAAATATCAGGTATCTATATTTTGTTGTAACTGAACTTACTTATCATAATTCTATGTACTATTTGCCACAATGGAAATCGCATATGCTGTCAAGTGACACTAGAATCTGTGCTATTGCAGAAATTTGGAATGAAATTGCAGCTGTGTCAGGGGCTGAGTCCTTTATGACCACATCGAAAGAAACTACTGCCAGAATGAGAACCTCAAGCGGTCCAATTATGGTCAAAGCTACAGTGCATTCTGTTGTGTCCAAAACCCAGAGCATGTTCGTAACTGTCTGGAAACTTAACAAAAAAAAGGCATAAAAAAATAAAATAAAATGTTTGTTATTACCTGGCAATTTGATCCCCACTCTTACTATAAGTTGTCAGTACAACCACAGGACTCCCTTCCTTGTATGCATCATCAATAAACCTGCAAATCGAAAGGAGAGAATGAATCTTAACAGTTGGAAACAATGGAGAAACTAGACATGGCATTGACAAGCATATGAAATCTCATTAAAAGTCAACTGAATATATCAGTCCAGTTGTTTTTGTTTGTCCATGGTTCATCGGGTCTAGCTTCCTATGATTTAGGATCATCAGTTCATCTAGGCTATCAACCAATAGACTCCCGATTATTTATCAAGAATAAACTCCCAGCATGCCTAATGCCCAGACTAAGCCGATACTTCTGAGAGCAAGTCTGGTATTCTTGACATAAACTAACAACACACTGATACATGTTGAATTTTTTTTCTACGGCCCTGGGGGCTCACTCTAACGACACCGATACTGTCCCCAACTTTATCACATGCCCAATCCGTCAGGTGTGGGGTTTTACCACAAAAGATCTCGATGTTAGTTAGAGTGGAATAATCATATTTAAACCCCTTGGTTTTCTTTATCCTCACCAATGTGGGACTTTAACACTTGGAATAATCATATTTAAACCCCTTGGTTTTCTTTATCCTCACCGATGTGGAACTTTAACACTCCCCCTCACGTGTAACCCCATATAGTGGTTCACACGTGGAAATCCACACATCGGCAATTGAAACTTAGAGGTCAGCTCCAATGGAGTCCAAACTTGTTTTCAATCTTTCCAGGGAGTGTCTCTTAAGAACTCAGAGGCCGGCTCTATGTTAAGAGTCCAAGCTTGTTTCCAAGCCCACACTACACTTCCTGATGACAAGCTCGTTGGCTTGTAAGGGCCCGTAACCGTGGGCTCTACTACCATGTTGAATTTTTTTAGATTGATGGGCAGGAGCCTCTAACAATACCGATATTGTCCCTAACTTTATCACCTGCCCAATCCATCAGGTGCAAGATTTTACCACAAAAGGCCTCGATGTTAGTTGGAGTGGGGTAATCATATTTAAACCCCTTGGTTTTCTTTATCCCCACAGATGTGGGACTTTAACAATACATAGGTAGCAAGCTGGCTTCGATTTCACATCATTTCTTTGACAACACTTCAGCAGAATTTCGAAATGTTGGTCATGGTGAAAAATATTCATACCCGAGTTCTACATATATTTCTTTAAGCTAATTCCAAATTTTCGAAATTCTGAAAAAGTATAGCTGAAGCCAAGAATCACCAAATTAGTACTGATAAAGAGGTTTTGCACATGGTTTTGGTCTAAGCTATTCATATTTGAAGACGGTAATATATCAAGCAGAAATTTAGACTTGTTATATTTGAGAGCTAAAACATTGTGTAATCATCCAAGTAAATTTTTTGTCATCAGAAACTCGCTCTTCAACTCCAGGTCGTAAAGTCAAATTTTCTGACATCATAAACTCATCCATTGCCATTTTCTGTCAAAAACAAATTAATATTAGCTACGTTCATTCTACATATGGGAGTGCTAAAAGATTGTAATCATCCAAGTAAATTTGAAGCTCAGCATGACTAAGTTACATGCTTAGATACAAGTGGAAAATAAAAGGATATTAATAATAACACCTCTCCCATTCGTCAATGTGTTTTACATGTTTACCTTGTATTGTAAGATACAAAATAATAACCTATCAAAGTAACAAGTGAACTGAGTTTGCAATTATCTCAGATAAGCAGCTATTTCTTTTGTGTAAAAATTATAATTTTCATACGTAGCTTCAAGTGGAAAATAATAAAAGGTTCTTTTTAAAAAAAAAATATATATATATATACGAACAGTTCTCTTATTTTTGTTATTAACTGAAAGCAGATACCTCATTAGCCCTGGAATTATAAATTCTTCCTTATTTTTGTTCCTCAGTATACATAACTATATGATCAAAACATTGACTCAAAGACGACAACATTTCGTTTTGTGTATATCCTATTTTCCGATGCAATGCTGGACATTAAGCTTTGAAATGAGCATTGATCTCTATCCTATGGAACCAGCAAAACTGAATCCATGCAGCCAAGTAAAATTAACTAAATCCTTTTAGTTTAAGTTTTGTGCCAAGTACCTAAGTCTAGACTTGTACCTTATTTTGCAGAACATTTTTCACAAATGATTCCTTCTCATTTGTCGGCAATGAACTAGGCCAACCAATCTACAGGACAGATAACAGTAGATTCAGAAGAAAAGATACTAAATGAAAGAAAAATTTCAAACAGCTACTTCAAGCTATTCATTCGTTTCGAAGATGATAAACGAGTAACACACCCGATTAAAATACAAATTCACCATCTTTTCCTCATCACCAGCGCTCTCCCTGAAAAATTACATAAACTGTTTCAGAACCTTAAGTATAAAAATTGATAAACCATTAGTCCAGACGTTTTCACACTTCTCTCCAAACCAAATATGGGGATTAAGGCAAAGCATGAATGTAAAACGAACAAGCAATAAGGGTCAGAATCTTGTGATTTTTCATATCGAAAAACTCTTACGACCCAGATACAACTCGGAAATGTAATTAAATTGACTCATACTAGATTGAAGCAAGTCATGAATCATGATTTGATTTCAAGCCTACTAAATAACTTAAAGAAAAAGAAACCAAATAAATAACTTACAGAAAAAGAAACCAGATAAATAATCTAAATTCATGAATCTTTACTCATAATTTTAATTTCCCACCTTAGGAGATCCAAGTAAACAGGCTCTGTCCAACTTGCACAGTCAAGTCCAAGCTTCTTAAATGCTGCCAATATATCACAAGAAAAAAATACAGTAATATTAACGCATAAAACGCAATTTAATTAAGAAAATTTAATACAATAGGAGAAAATTACTGCATTTTCTCACCTGCATTGAAGGTTTGGCGGTTCCCCAACCGATAAGCATCCATAAGAACCCTGAAAGAAACAAAGAGAAATCATCAAGAAAAAGGTCTCCGAGAAAACCCAACTCGAATTCGAACAATGCAGCAAAAAACAGCTTCAATAAACCAAGAAAATAATAAAAATAAAACAAAGAAGCTGTGAAGTAAAAGAAAGCAATTAAATTGAAATGCTTGGAGTAAGAAGGAGAAAGAAATCGTCCCACCCGTCGACTTCGAGGAGAACAGCGAGTTCCTGAGCGCTGGATAGCGAGCTGAAAGCGGTGAACCGATCGAAGTGCAGGCATTTTCCGGGAAAAGTTGAGTTTCTTGGGAAAGTGGGGGAAAATGAAGGGACCTGGTTGGGGTTGTTCTTCGGGAAGGCGAAGAAGCGGGCGGTGGGGTTGTTACTTGGCGGGAAAACGGCGGCGGTGGAAGAAAAGGGCTGAGCTCGGAGAATTGAGCACGAAGCGGCATCCATGGCAGTTAGTAGAAGAAAAGTGATTGCTTGAAAACGGTTTTTGTTTGATTTACAGCTGACTGGGGAGGAAAATATCTAGCGTTATTGTGAAATGACTCTTATACCCCTTACGGATTTTCTGTCTGGTCCTGACGACCCGAAGTTCAACCCGAGAAAAACCCGATATAATTTGGGGCTGATTCGGCGGTCCAATTTCTGTTAAAGCCCATAAAGTTCAAGCTCGTTTTGGGCTTTTTGACCCAAAGTGTTAATTAATAAATTACAACTTGGATTCACTTGGGATTCCTAGTGAACTAAGCTCCAGTTTGGGGTTGAGGTGATTTTAAAAAAAACTGCTATGAAAAAAAGCTGGGACAGTTTTTGGTGTTTGGTAAACATTCAGCTTCAGCTTTTTTTCACAGTTTTGGGTGAAAAAAAGCCAAAAAACAAGAAGCTGCAAAACCCAGCTTTGAAAAACCAGCTTTTTTTCACATCTGTTTTACATAAAAGTTTACCAAACACTATAATACTGCTTTTTTTCTTTCAAAAGCACTTTTACAAAAAAGTTTACCAAACACTCTGCCGCTTTATTTCACAGCTGCTTATTCTCACAGCACAGCAGAAGCAGCTTTTTTTAAAAGCACAGCAATACCAAACCAGCCCTAAGTCAAAGAACACTTTCGAAGTCGCTACATGAGGACTAGAAAACCAAATACAAGGATTTTGTAGATTTTTTTTCAATTTGTCAAAAGCGTCAGCTATTGAATTACGTTTGTTGAAACGGTTTATTGAATAATTGAAAGTGTTTTTGTAAAATTGATTTTGGCTGCCAAAAACACTTCAATTGTTTTTTTAGAAAGCATCAGATATGTGCTTTTTGCAGAAAGTACTTCAAGTGTTTTTCTAAGATCTACTTGGATTTTTACTAAGATTGGTTTCAGATGTATTTTCACAAAAAAATATTTTCAGTCATTTTAAAAATATTTCTAAATGAGCCCTAACTTCCTCTTACGTATGTTGAAAATGAAAGCTATCCGATTGTTGTAGCAAAACTTAATTGTTGTGGTCATGTTCCTCCGGTCAATATCAACATATTAATATGAAGTTATGAACCGTTGACTCCAGCTCCCAGGTTTATGCCTAGGTGATGGTGACGTGAGCGAAAGGTCATAGATAAAAATAAAAATAAAAATAAACCACAAAATAGAAAATATGAACCATGAACAATAGATAGACGACTTTGTTAATTTAGGTCATAAATTTGATCATGCAAATATTTGGCTATATAGTTTTTCTAGGAAAGTTATACATGGAATTAAGGGTATGTTTAAATGTGCTTTTAATAACTAAAAACGCTTGCAGATTACCAAAGACGATTCTAACTGTACTAAAAGTAGAGTTAAAAAGCCATTCGCATTTTTAGTAAAAGTTTCAATATACTTCTACTATAAGTACTTTTATTAAAAGTATTTTTGAGCATAAATTGGTTTTGAAGAAACATTTTAAATTTTTAGTAAAAATTTCAACACACTTCTAATTGGAAAGGTGGACAATCTTCGATCTCGTCATCTCACCCACTCATTTTTAATATTTGAAGGAAATTTTTTATAAAAGCACGAAAAGTCGCATTGCGTGCCATCATCGGTCACTTGCGTCTGGGAAATGAGAAATTTTTTAGTGTACTCAGAAATACAGCCCGAAACACCAAGTGTCATAAAATAATTGATTAAAAGTTTTTTTTTCAAGTATTGAACCAATTGTTTTGTGACACTCGTGTTCTTAGTACACTGAAAGGCCTTTGGATTGAAAAAAAAAATTGCTCTGTTTTTAATTTTATAGAGGATGAGATGAACTATAGTTTCGTAAGTTGGGATTATATTTAATTCTTTAATTATATACATAAGCACTTTAGAAGCTTTGACTTTAACAAATCAATTATATACACAAAAATATGTGTTCTTAGTACTTATACATACACTATGAACATTATGTAGAATTATCAGAGAGACGGACCATACGGCCCACTTCCAACAACATCGATATTGTCCCCAACTTGGTAATTACCACCTGCACAATCCGTCAGGTGTGAGGTTTTATTACAAAAGGTCTCGGTATTAATTAAAGTGGGGTTATGATATTTAAACTATTACTTATCTTTTACTACGGCCGATGTGGGATTCAACATGCCCCATCACGTGGGACCCAATTAGTGGGTCACACGTGGGAGATCCACACATCGGCAACCACGTGGAGCCAAGGGGACTCACCCTACACGCGGGGCCAAGGGACCCACCATCATCGCTCGAGGCCAGGGGGACCCACCCATCACGTGGCAGTACAGAACGGGCCCACTCCCTAGCTCTGATACCATGTAGAAATATCAGAGAGACAGACCATACGGCCCACTTCCAACAACACCGATATTGTCCCCAACTTGGTAACTACCACCTGCACAATCCGTCAGGTATGGGGTTTTATCACAAAAGGCTTCGGTATTAATTAGAGTGGGGTTAGAATATTTAAATTATTACTTATCTTTTACTACGGCCGATGTGGGATTCAACACATTAACATCGATCATTGATCAAGTTGATTAACTATTTTATTAATTTTTTTATTATATTCATTGCATGAGAATTCTAGTAAGATATATATGTATCTATTAAATTTAGGTACATGAGTTTGTAAATAAGTTGTCACAACATTGCTTCAACTTAACCACTTGCTAGTCCTAGTCTAATTAAAGTTGAGTTTTATCTGAAAAGGTCTCGGTGTAATTATGAATATGACACACCCAAACCCGTAGGTAGGGCGTGCTGACCGTCACGTGAGCGTGACGTAAGCCATGTGCACTGTGCGGAAGCAGGATCAATTCAAAATACGAACCAATTAAAACCGAAACACTAGCCAAACTAGTGTACAAGGAGTGTGAGATTCAATATTACAGAGCATAAGGTCTACGTGCAGTCAAGCAAAGTACTGAATAGAACCCGAAGGTGGTCCAACATAGATGGGATTCTGTCAGAACGTCCGATAAGCTCCTCGTATGCTACCAACGAACGCTACCTAATACTTGGAGGGGCGAAAAACATAAAACTGAGTGGGTCAGTAAAACAATTCTTTTCAAAACCTTTCGTTTCAAAAGTAATAGCCCCTCGCCGTAAAACCTGTATAATTTCCCAGAAATAAGGTATATACTCATATATGTGTATCTTTCTCAAAATCCGTTGCAAAACAAGTATGTATGAAAGTATGCATATGTCATGCCAAAGTATCAAGTAAATGTCAAAGCATCTCTGTGAATGTGATATGAAATGCCATGCAAAGTATCTATATGTTTAATTATGCATTATTGATTGTTTATATTACTGTCGGTGCTGAGGACGCACAGGTAAGTGGCAGGTAAGTTTATATGCTAGTTGTTGTGAACGAATGTTGAAATGTGATGTGATGTGATATGATTAGAGCTCATAGACCTGCACACTGATATTAGTGCTCACGCCCAGAGAGGGGCTCAGTCCTTCACATGTTGTTCACCTCCCGCACCGCATGCTCGCCTTGGATCCAAGTTAGGTGCTTAGTCCTGTCGAATAGGCCACTATAGGTGGGTTCGACTCGTAGGTGACCCGCGATTTATCGCTCAGTCTTCACGTGATTGTAGCACTAGAGCATATTAGTTTATTATCAGTGATGTTGTGCAGACCACTAGAGGTGGTATTGATGTGTGTGCAGGATATATATATATATATATATATATATATATATATGATTTGATAATCATATTTTTGTTGAGAATGAGTCCGACATTGATGGGAGAAGGGACATTGCATGAGCTTATAAATAGGTTGGGCTAATCGTCATATTGCCAATTGGTTTTATGATGAAACCTCAACTTCATAGTATTAGAGCTGGTTGTCCCACGTGTGAAGCCAAACAGCCACACGCGCTCCACGTCACCCCATTGTGTTGTATACGTGTTAGGCTTGAAAATTTGCCACACGTGAGAAGGCATGTTGAGAATGAGTCTCACATTATTGATTAGAGGAGGGACCATGCATGAGCTTATAAGCAGGTTGGACTATTCGCCATCAATATGAGACTCATTCTCAACAGTTTTTTTTATTTGTTTGTCAATTTTCCAATGTGAAAATTTTAACATTTTGTTTTAAAGTATATATGGATATATCACTTTTATTAGAGAAAGAATATCGTTAGTGGATTAAATTGTTAGGTTGTTAGAAGAAAAAATGATCGAACCGCACTAAAATTTACAAACATAATTATTTTTCTGCAATAAAACCTCCTCGGTGTTATCATTCCGAGTGCATTTATTTTTCCTATATGTTGACCATTGTTGTCGAGCTTGAGCGCGAGCCCAGTCAATCAATCTTGGCAGCCTGCCGCGGGAGAAATTCTGGCAGCCAACTACAAGTGGCATGAAAATTCAATGTCTGCGTGGAGAAATTTTTTATTGTGTTGAAAACACGGATGGTACATCACATGTTTTTATGTAAGTGGTGAAAAATTTTATTTTTTTAGTTATTAACCTTTTAACACATATACCTCAACATTTATATAAGGACACGTGGTGTACCATCTTGTATGACGGTCACATATAAAGATACTAATCAAGTTTTTCCAGATCAAAGTTTTTAATCTTCGGTTACATGTATGAACGAGAGACGGAGTAAATAACTTTACATGGAACCCAATGAGAGCTCTATTCCCTTTAGTCTCATTCTTTGCACAATTTAGACATGAATGCAGCTCGACTGCATGAGACATTGAGACTTAAAGATACTGGGAAGGGGAATCATATTTCACGTACAAATATACATAGCATTTACACGCGTTGTTTTTATTCTCTTGTTTTTTTTTGAAGCAGCATAATGACGTATGTGGAGTGCCAATAATAGTTCGGAAAAAAAAACTGTGCAAGACTCTAAGAGTGAGAAATGAAAATGCCGACACCAAAGACGATTTTTGCATGAATTAATTTTAAAAGAGAATTTAAAAGCTAAACAATTCTAATCGTTGAACCATATTTTTTAAATAATTTAAATACACACATATCAAATCATTGACATCATGTATTAACTTCTTTTGTCCTATTTATTATCATATAGTTTTCCAAATGCTGAGACATTACTGCATGATATATATAGCATGCTGAATATTTAACTGAAAACCAGTTTTACATTTGTAAATTTGGTCAAAGTTGTTCCTCTATGGGCCATATTCCATTAGTTTAGCAAACATTTGCAGAGCTAGTACATCACATATTTTTTTTTAATAATTCTGTCGCTTGGTCAAACATCTGACAGGATGGAAAAAAAATTTCCATGTGTTATAAATACAATTCAATAGTCATTGGTTGAAATTTTTTTTCCAATTTTCTAACTAGTTGTGTTAGTCCATTTGATGTAATGACTCTTATTTCTGACACACTGAAAATCTTTTCATAACATGATCTCTCTCAACTCCCAAGTCTCTCAACCCTTTGCCCTCCACCCAAAGGTGACAATGTCAATATAACTGTCAGTCAATGCAAACGACTTTTGACCAAATCACTCTTTTCACACTTCAAAGCTTTTCTTTAAATCCTCAAATATAAATGGATCATCAGAAAACACCAAGAGAAAGAAGATAAAGAGAAAAATGGAGGAGGTCGATCAGAAGATGATGAGTGCTAGTGATTCAAATAACATGATTTATAAAGATCAAGATGCAAATATGCTTCCTGGGTATCGCTTTCACCCTACTGATGAAGAGCTAGTGAGGTTTTACCTTCGGAGAAAGGTGGAGAACAAACCTATTCTTCTTGACCTAATCAAGCATGTCGATATTTACAAATATGACCCTTGGGATCTTCCAAGTAAGCTCCTCCGATCCATCCCTTCAATTTCTAACTACAACATATTGTTCCCGACGTATATGCATGCTCATGAGTTTATGTAGATATACACTTGTGAGTAAAGCATGGATAGAATTGATCGGTCCATACGTGTAGTGAAATTACGTATTATTTTTTGTGTTTACTCAAGTTTTTTTCTCCATTTGTTGAAATACAGAAGCGAGTGGGGACAAGGAGTGGTACTTCTTTTGCGGAAGGGATTACGTATTATTTTTTGTGTTTACTCAAGTTTTTTTCTCCATTTGTTGAAATACAGAAGCGAGTGGGGACAAGGAGTGGTACTTCTTTTGCAGAAGGGGAAGGAAATACAGAAATAGCATAAGACCTAATAGGGTTACAAAATCTGGGTTTTGGAAAGCTACTGGCATTGACAAGCCTGTATATTCAGTTGGAGACTTTCACAATTGCATTGGCTTGAAGAAATCCTTAGTCTACTACAGAGGAAGTGCTGGAAAAGGTACCAAAACTGATTGGATGATGCACGAGTTTCGTCTTCCAGCTAGTTCAAACACTGATACTTCTATCAAGAAGAGTACCCAAGAAGCTGTAAGATTAATTCATCTTAAATAACGAGTTGCAGTACTATCAATTAAATTCTCCTAGTTGTACGTTTGTTACTCAATATTCGACATATTACGTACTCCACAAACTCTGAATTTGGATCGCACATTGAACGACCTAATTAATAGTTTAGATAGTTTAACAATATAACATGTTAGATTATCTAGTTGAGAAAATACTACAATCAATATATATAACTAAATATTGAAAAAGTGTTCGCCCATCGATTAATTCTTTCATATGATTGCAGGAAGTTTGGACCCTTTGCCGGATTTTGAAGCGAGATCATACTTCGTGTGGAAAGTATACATCAAATTGGCGTAAGACAACCTTGAATCCCAAGCAAAGTGTGGCTGGCTCAAGTTATCAAACATGCAGTTCTGAGTCAGATACAACTTTTGGTGCTTTGGCTGCTAACGATCAATCTGAGAGGAGTACTCTTTTCAATAATGTTCATACGTATGAAGGGAACCAATTCTCCCTAGGCCGGCTGAGTTTAAATGACGACGTAAACAATCCAAACTCGTGCATAAGCTTTCGAAATACTCCGAATGAAGATGAGATGTTAACATCGAATGGAAACTGGGATGAGCTCAGACCAATGGTTGACTGTGTTCTTAATCCATCACTGCTATACAGTTATATGTAGCTAGTGGAAATTAAGTTCTCTAACCTTTGTCATAGTTAGGGGGATTACACACCCACATAGCATGCGGGACTCTTTTTTTACTCTTGGATGTTGATGATTATCTCTACATGAATAACATATTATGTACGGTGCTATCCACATGCCCCGTTTTATATTTTACACATTTTTGTTAATTTCTGTTCTTTTTATCCTCTTTAATTCACTCAATCCGACGACCAAAAATTGAGAAAGGTGTATAAAGTTAAAAGAGATATATGAATAACACCACCCTATATTAGTACAGTTCCTTTATTTTACGTTTCTATCAGTTAATTTTTTAAAAGAAGTTGTAGTAGGACAAAATAAGCCACCCTAACCTCCTCTTCTTGAATAGACGAAAACTCACAAGCATAAATAATTATTAAAAGAGTTTTTATCACAAATGGTCATTGAAATTGACCATCACCATTACGATGGTCCTTGAAATTGAAATCAATCAATGTAGTTCCTGAAAATAGGTGTCTCAAATCATTGTGGTACTTTCATAACAATTCTGTTAAAAATTCCATTGAGTACTAATGTGACACATAAATGGGTCTCAAAAGTCATTTTTTTTCTCACAAATAGTCTTTAAAATTTGATTTGTGACATCAAAATGGTCCCTAAAACTGACCCGCGCCATCAAAATGGTCCATGAAATTGAAAATCGATAAATGTAGTCTCACAAGTAAGTGTCCCAAATCAATGTAGTCATTCTATCACAATTCTATAAAAAATTATATTATATATTGATGTGACACATAAAGGGATCACAAAGTCTAATTAAATTAAAAAAAATTACAAATAGGTTTAGGGACCATCTTGATAATGTGGGTCAATCTCAGGGACCGTCTTGATGGTGTGAGTCAATTTTAGAGACCATTTGTGATAAAAACTCGTAAATCTTGTGGGCCCATTTATGTGCCACATCAACACTTAATAGAATTTTTAACATAATTGTGACGGAATGACCACATTGATTTGCGACACCTATTTTCAGGGACTATATTGATTGATTTTCAATTTTAAGGACTATATTGATGGTGAGAATCAATTTCTTAGACTATTTGTAATAAAAACCCTAATTAAAATGTTGAAGTCAATGTTTCTGTGTATTTTTGGCTTTTGGGATGTGGGATGTAGGGGGAGCAGCAATAGTAGTATGGGATAACTCACTATCTAATATTTGACGAATTGTTTGGATTTGTAGCATAACTCGATCACTATCTTCAATTAGATTGACTAACTTCGTTCTAGCCTGATGGAGTTTCAATCTGTGGTGGCCAAAGGCTACATAGGCTATTGACTTTATTCATCAATAGCTGCAAAACCGTGACATATTTACTTTGAAACTGTACATTTCATTAAAAATGGTATTTGGAAATTAAAAAGTGAGAGGAAGATACATCACGCACAACTAAAAATGTGTCGTAACATAGTGTTACTAATCACGTGTTATAATCGTCATTATCATGTAATATTATTATTATGCTCATCTTATGTCCACAAAATATCAATTATTTTAGGGTTTTTATCACAAATGGTCCCTGACATTGATCAAACACATCATTTTGGTCCCTGACATTGAAAATCAATAGAAATGGTCCTTGAGATTGATCAAGCACATCACAAATGGTCATTCCATTAAAAACTCTTTGGGCAATTTTCAAAGCTTCGTAACTCAATTGTTTCTTAACCAAATTCGACCCATAATATATCAAAATGAAGATAGGAAAGTGTAGAACAAGATTATACCATTTGAAAGCCCAATGGTTTCCGGATACGGCCGGAAAATAGCCTAAAATGTGTATGGTCCGCGGAAAAACTGAAAAACTCGTCGGAAACTGGGTAACCTTTAAATGTTCATAACTTCTTCAATAATCAACGAAATCGAGTGATTCAATAACAAAAATCATACTTCTCGACGAGAAGAAGAGAATGGTATCTTTCTTGATGGCTAACTCACCGTAGTTTTGTTGGAAAACGGCTCGAAATTGGGTAACTCGAAAATGATTTAGCCATCAAGAAAGATTCCATTCTCTTTGTCTTTTTGAGAAGTATGATTTTAGTTTTTGAATTACTCGATTTCGTTGATTATTGAAGAAGTTATGAACTTTTAAAGTTTACCTAGTTTCCGGCAAGTTTTCCAGTTTTTCCGCGGACCAGTCACATTTGAGGCTATTTTCCGGCCATCTTCGGCAACCATTGGGCTTCCAAATGGTATAATCTTGTTCTACACTTTCCTATCTTCATTTTGATATATTATGGGTCAATTTGGTTAAGAAACGATTGAGTTATGAAGATTTGAAAATTGTCCAAAGAGTTTTTAACGGAATGACCATTTGTGATGTGTTTGATCAATCTCAGGGACCATTTCTATTGATTTTCAATGTCAGGGACCAAAATGATGTGTTTGATCAATGTCAGAGACCATTTGTGATAAAAACTCATTATTTTATAACACCAAGATTAGTAACGCAAGTGATGATCACAGTCAAAAGTTTCTTAATATTGGTGGACGACAAAGTTGAATTTATAGACTTGGGCTATAATATTATAAAAATAAACACGTGTTATGTGAATGAATTGGCAACATAATGCAATGGTAGAGGTCACAAAGAAAAATTTATGGCTAATAAGCATATGAAAGCTAGAAGCTGGTATATATATGAATGAAGCCCAAAAGGCCTTATAAATATGTAAATGAACTTCTAGAATGATTAGAGTACAAACTCTCACCATTGTGAGTAAGGTCATATATATTTGAAGTTTGAATCAATTTATATAAAAAAATAATAAAAATAAATAAATTGAGTAGTGTTATATGTCATATTCTTACTCACCACGTTTTCTCACCATGCTTTCAAGACCGATTTGTATGAATTAAATTTTTGTGAGAGATATAATCAGTAAACATGATACAATTTATAAGGCTTCTTCTGTTACAGTTGCTTGACGACTTCCTTCATCAAATCAGGGTTGGCACGTTGGAAATCGAACAGCTCCTCGAGTGAAATGAACCCATCGCGATCCTTATCGATCTCCTCCATTCTCTGACGGACTTCGTCTGGCGAAGAAGAGCCAAGTGCTTTGAGTGCATCAGCGAGCTCAGTCAATGAAATCTTGCCATCGCCATTGTAATCAAAGCGCTTAAACACACGCTCACATCCAGCCTTGGCATGATCATCAGCCATTGTGTTTGAATTGTTATTGCAGTATTCAAGTTTCCTTCTTCTAAGTTTTGGTTTTTTTATGGAATTTGATACGAAACCAAATAGTTGACAAGTTTATGTGATCGATCTGGGTTGTTCTTGGACCTGGTATTAATGCTCAGGAAACGGATCATCACCTAGAAACAAGGAAGAAACCTTCTTGATTTAGACATAAGTTAACCGTAAATATAGACAAATATTTTCTACTAGGGCCTTGACAAATATTTTCAAGTTACTAGGGCCTTGACAATTATCAAATAACCTAAAAAATTAATCACTTCCTAATTTTTTATTTTCTTTTTAAAATAGAACCAGCTGGTGACTTCGATACGACATTCCATCTTTAAGGAGACAAAAACACTCACAGATACATTCCAGCCTTACCATGGACATCATTGTGTGATTCACCAACTCAATAAATCAAATTCAAAACATACCGTGTGGAATACGGGTATGAAATTAGTCTTAACCACCGGGCCACCCTGTGGTGGTTAATCAATTACTAGTTGGCTAGTGCTTACGTGGGAGGAAAGAAAACTTAAAAAATTAGTATATTAGTGCTTAAATAAGCTTTGAGTCTCCACCAGCCATGGTCCAAAAGGCTCCATTTATCACGAAAATGCCATAACATTGTCTCTAATTAACAAGCGGATTATACTTAATAAAACTTGGTCAGCATGCCAAAGGATACCACTAGCTATAAATATGCTTCCAACTGATATACTGAAAAGTCCAGAAACCAACCATTTAATATCCTCTATGATAGGTTTAAGATGCCAAGGGGTATCCAAACATCTTTCTCCACCTGGCTAATTTCATGGCAGACGCATTAGCTCATATGGGCCTCACCGTAGCCAACCCTTATTTTTGGGATTATTGTCTTTCAATTTCAGCTATGACAGTCTTTTATTTTAATTGTATGGGAAACGGTTGTACTAGAGGTTTTAAACTTTAATAAAAAATTTCTTCATAAAAAGAAAATTCCACAAATGGACAGGGGACCCTGATCAACTTATATGATGGGACCATATAAGAATTATAAATACGAGCTCATTTGGAAGTTTTTCAAAATAGCTGAAAATATTTTTAGTGAAAATATATGTGGAACCAATTCTTAGTAAAAATGCAAATAAATCATGAAAAGACACTTAAAGTGCTTCTTGGGAAAAGCACAAGTTATGTGCTTCTTGCAGAAAACACTTCAACTGATTTCGGAATCCAAATACATCTTTTCTAAAGCCGATTTCAGTCATTTTAAAAATACTTTCAAATAAACACTACAGATATTAAGAAATAAGTAGTATTGATCAAATTCTATTTGGTCTCCGAAACTTGTGTTGATCCCCAATTTACGTAAGAGAGAACTTTTGTAATTTCAAAATTCAATTGACATTTTTCGGATTAAATCTTCAAAGTGCATGTCCATGATGCCTCAAGTTTGAGAAAGCCTAGAGTCACTACGAAGACACGAAGAAGTACCTCGAGCATCTAGCATGTTTCTTTCTTCTTCTTCTTCTGGTTGGTGCCAGTCGACTGACAAACAGAAGCGGAGGCAACATACGATTCCGGAACCCTAAAAGCGGATTTTCCCAACGTAAATTGTTCCGCAACTGGATCGTTAATTACGGGTGTTCATCTTTGGCGTGGTGAATGGCCAAACATTTATGCAATCAAAGTAGCATGTGTTAATTTACATAAAACATGTATGATAACAAAACTGTAATCACCCAGCTCCCATCAAAGCAAAACTGGGGACTGGGGCTAGCCTAACAAAACTGAAACTAATTTCAACCTATAACGAATGAAAACTGCAACTCGGATCATCATCCAACACGTAGTACACACCAACCTAAATCTTAATCGAGTCTTTCAAACTTGAATTTGCCTTCGTCCGAGGTGGCCGCGTGCTTCCTCTTCCTGGAAACACCATTTTGCTCATCTGCAAACCGAGCAGCTGTTCGCGCTCGTAGTTCTTCCAAGCTCTCACCTTCCTTTGCTCTCTCTAGAACCTGGAGTTCATAGCAAGCAGTCATAAATAGGCTGATTTCTACTTTATAAAGGAGAATTCACATGTCTAAATAAATTTCAATTCCTTACCAGATGCCGACCGTACAAATGGGTGCTCAAAAGTTCTTTAAGGGCATTTTCGGCCTCTTGCTTTGTGATGAACTCCACAAATGCAAATCCTCTATGCTGTCCAAATTTCATTGGCAACCGTAAACTTTTGATCTGCCATATAAGAAGAAATTAAAGTCAATTACAGAAGAACAATACATTGGTGTACTAAGTCAGGTTGTCTATCATCCTATGAACACCGTATTGCCATAGGGGGCAAGGACACGCTTGCTGCAGTCACGGTGATGGCTAAACATCGCCTTAGGGTTCACGGGATAACATATCTATTGTCTAAAATTTACCGTTTAAGAATTACAGTAGAATCTAGTAACTCATCAAAGTGCAAATTCTGCACGAAAATGTTAAGAGGATCCGGAATCTAGTAACTCATCAAAGTTCAGTAGTTTACCTGACCAAATGGACTAAATAGTTGTCTCAGTTCTTTCTCTGTGACCTCAAAAGCTACATTTTTCACGAGTAGTTTTGTCGAACTTTTATCCTTGTCAACTTTCTTTGGCACTTCATCTTTCTTGGCATGACAAGGTTGCAAAATAAGAGCGTGCCTGTCCAAAATAGTTCCCTAGAAAATGGTAAAATATTAGTTGCAATGATTCACAATTGCATACTGAATGCAAATAATTTTGACCAGATTCTGGCTTCACCTGTAAATCCCGGCAACCATTTGTAGCTATCTCCACAGAATCAAACTCCAGAAAACCAAAACCCATTGAAACATTCTTCCCATTCTTCAAGTGTTTCTTTACCTGCTCGTAGAGAAAGAGGATATAGACAAGAGAATATATCAAGTAAAAGTACCACTTCTAGGCAGCTGATTATTACCTTGACGCTTAATAGTTTTCCCTCCTTCACTTGTTCACTAAAATGCTTTTTCAAACTCTCGTCTGATATCTTAAAGCTCAGGTTCTTGACATATAGAGACCGTGACTGGAGAATGTTACACAACAAAGACAAAATAATAATTATTATTGGCTAGGCACGACGCAACAGAACAAGGAAAATGTAAAAGAAAACAAAAGCCACAGGGGTAAAAAATTAGTAGGCAAGAAATGGCAGTATAGATGTAAAGCTGTACCAAGGAAACCTCCAAACGTTACCAGATATTATTTCTAACAGAATAATCAACTAAGTTTCGTCAACCGGGAAAAGGTAATGCCTAAAGAGTACACAATTTTGACGTTATTGAACTTTAAATGGCAGTTAAACACAAGATAAATTGCACAATATTGAAATTGCAGAATTTCTCATCACCAACTAGACTTTTGTCTTGTAAGAGTAACATGAACATGTATATAAAGGCTCTATGGATGGTTACACTAGCCATAAACTAAAGGCAGCATTATAAGCTCACATTGACAAACACTTGAGCGTTAAGTATGGTCAGTTGGAACCCAACCAAAGATGGTAGTCTCCAAACAATACTAATTGCGTACAATGAGTATACTTTCTTGAACTGCATTTAGGAAGTAAAGAAATGGGCACACCAAGTTTGTTTGCCATATGAATAGATGTGAGACAAATGAAGAAAAAGAAATAAAATTACAGGAAAAAAGAAAAGCATACAGACACCGACCTCAACTCTATCTGGATCAGCATCTACATCATCTGTTCCTCCCACATATTGCTCTAGCGTAACCCTTTTAACATCATGCTCACCGACAACAGCATTGTTCTTTTCAATGCTCTGAGTTGTTGAACTTGGACTAAGAACATTGCCGGGAGCCCATTCCAAAAATAAAGGACCATCCCTGTATCATTGTTCATAGGGAAAAGAATGTTTAGTGTCTAACATAACTGAGTATAACAAAAAGAATTTTATTGCAGCTATTGGTAACAAATGCTCGTATCAACAGATGAGATGATCAAGCAACTATTTCAATGAATATTACACAAATTTTTATTGTTCTACATAAGCACCTATTTCTATAGGATGAATATTATGCCTCAACAGATATCCTACTGAAGAAACACAAATACTTATGCACAAAGATACCAAGTGGAATCAAGGGTACTTTTCAATTTTCATTTTTGTGGACATGAGGTACAGTTCAGGGCCTTATGCTCCTTGGGACATATTTTACATTTGTTGAGAATTTGTTCTGTCACTGACCCAACGGCAAAGATACCAGAAGTAAAAATAAGTAAGCCATTGAAGTGAATAGGTCTCTTCCTTACACTTTTATACTGCGTATCTTGTATTTGAACTCAAGGAAGCAAATAAAACCAGCTCATTTCGAAACTATGAAAATATAAGTAGCCGCCCACCACACCCACACGCACGCGCACACACAGAGAGTATACAAACATGAAAGCTGGGTCGTACACACAAGATTTTGCATCACGTACTTGTAGCACTTGTATGCTAAACCTTTAAAAGCTGCTCGAGCATCAGCAGGTTCAAGAAAAACAACCTGAAGAATAATAATAAATCAAGAAAAGAATTAGTAAAGAATCACTTTTTAACAACACATCATAGGAGACTAATATGATCAGTAATCTAGAAGTTTCTTTCTCTCTGCGGTATCAAAAGATTGGGAGAATAAAAGTACAAAATAAGACATCTGATCAGCCAAAGTGTCAAAGAGGAGCTGAAAAACTCAACGTATTAGAAAATCAAATGCAAAGCGTCCAAGTTTCTAAAACATCACAAAACTACTCTCTTCTAATCTAGGATGGACACAAGCCAAGTATGGCAAGTCAAAACAGATTTCAAAAAATCTTTATGACTCATAGAACTGTGTCACTTCCACCCTTCCATTACCTTAATCTGAATGATCACTGTCAAGCTTTGTTCCCCACACGGGCAAACTACCAGAAAACTATCAGACTACAAGTCAAAAACCCCACACGGGTAACTTAAAAATTAATATACCTATCAAAAACTGGTTTTTTTTTTTTTTTTTTTTTTTAGGTATCTCACTCATCCCTTTTTTTCTTAAATAAAACTCACCATATTAGAAAACATAAAAAAGGTTCAAGATCAGAACCCCAAAAATCGGGAGGTTGGGCAAGGAATTAACAAACCGTTGACAAAATAATAGATAAAATCATGCATTGGTAAGGTCAAGTGTTCATCATTAAAATGACATCTGAACTGAAATGTGAAAGGTAGAAAGTATAACTGCCTTTTAATTCCAAGTATAATTTACTCGAACCTAAATACAAGATGAAAACAAAGTAAACATGTTTTTAACATCAACCTACAAAGGCACATCTGCCGAAATAGTCTTTGATGGAAGAATATATGAATACATACTAAGGCGAATGTCTTCGTCGGTGGGAGAACAACTTTTTCCAAATTGCCAAATTTCCCAAACATCTTTGCCAGCTCACCATCAGTAGAACCATATGGCAAGTTCTTCACCATTATAACATGGTTGCTTCTTTTAACACCATCAGTTTTCCCCGCAGCAAAATTCTCTAAAGATTCTACATTTATACCAGCATTTGTAAGAGACTTTTTGGTCTCTGCAATCACTTGAGTTTCTCCCAAAGCAATCCGTACAGCGAGATCATCAGCTTCTCGGTCAAGAAGATCACCCTTGCTCACACCATACTTCCGAGCTATGTTCTCAACGACCCATTTAATATGATGTAAAAATTAGAAATGAAGCATCATCAAACAAAAATTAGAAAGTAACTCCATAAAGCATGGTAGTAAAAGTTGATGCTATTCCTACCAGTGTCAAAACAAGACAAAAACAAACAATCAAGGGTTTACATGTGCTAGAGAAAAGTTTTAAAAATGATGAGAAGTATGGAGGGCGGTCGAACAATCTCAAAACCAAAACATGTTCATATACCATCTCTTTCTGGAAAATGTGTGCATATTACTGTACTGTAAGTTTGTAACTGTGTTTAACATACCGTATCAGGTGCATAAACAAACTGTTCCATGCTCTTGTATTGCCACTAGCTTCAGATGCTTTCCTCTTATCCTCCCTTTGTTTCTTAAGAGGTTTTGAAGCTTGGCTTGCTGAATCATCAGCCCTATAGGGTAAGCAATGCCAAATTCAACCGCAGAGTGCAAGTACAAAGTCAGGACAAATCCCAAAAAAAGAGTAGTCACAATAAAATTCCCTAAAGTGACGTTGAGATAACCGGGCAATTTAGGATAACTACTTACCCTAGCTTCTTAGTTGGATTCTTTTGTTTTGCTGGCATGACATGCAACAATCTTCCTTGGAAAATTGAACCATCTAATGCTTCTAATGCCATCATGCCCTCACTCAAACACCATAACCAATGTAAGAAACTTGAATGTAAAAAAATTAACCTAGATAAACCGGCAATTGAAACGGTTTTTAAGCAAAATTCTACTTCGTTTGAATTTCTTAGGGCTCAAAACTTGGAAAATGTTGAGCCTTGGCTATATCAAGGCATGGTAAGAAACTTGAAGAAGTGCAAGTTTTACAGTTTTACATAGCATGATATTTGTCATGGATGAAATCATTAAGTTATTGCACCATGTGAGCTTTGGAGCAAAAAAATAGTACCCTTCTGCACATTCTGGAAGCTTGTAAAGAACATAAGCGAACCCCTTCGACCGATTGGTCTCTTTATCAATAACAAGATGGACCTGTGCATCTCCAAATTTGCTAAAAGCCTCTTCCAGCTCCTCCTCAGTTGCTGTAAATGGAAGATTACGAACAAAAAGACGACCACTCTCAAACGCTTCTTCATTCTCATCTTTCAAAGTGGATGACGGATTGCTCTCGTCAATTACTTGGCCATTAGCATCCTCAGAATGCCCCTTCTCTCCATCCTCTTCTTCATGAACTTTAATTTGATCCTTTTCATTGACTTTTCGAAACTCTTTCTCCTCCTCCTCATTATCATCTTCTTCACTGCTTTCGGAATCCGACCATTCAGTCCTCTGCTCTTGAAGTAATCCATATCCGAAACAACATCGTCCTTAGCTACATTGCGTTTATCATTCTTCTTAGCACCTTTCTCTGCCTCCTCCATATCAACCAGAACTGATTTCTGCTCACTTTCCTTCTTGGTTTTTCCAATTTTCTCAGCTCCTGATTTCTCCTCACTTTCCTTTCTTTTCCCAATTTTCTCAGCCACAGGAGCCACCACCGCGTCGTTCGCCCACAATTTCGACTTAGCTCTCGGCTGCATCCATCACCTCCAAAAACTCGTGAAGCTTAACATCACCACTCTCATCTTCCACCTCAAGACTCCCGCTTTTCGCCCCGCCCCCGCGCTCCTCCTTCTTCCTCTTCTCCTCGCCTCCACCCCCTTCTCCCTCCTTCTTCTTCGAATGCCGGCTCCAGGGCCGGGGAATCTCCGGATCCCCAACCTTCCTCGCAATCTCACAGCTAATCCTACACGTATCTAAAAACGACCTGTCGTAGTATTTCATGGCCTCCTGAGCTTCCCTCCCCGTCAGGAACCCGATGAACGCGAACTGCCGGCTCTTCCCCTCCCTCGTCCGCATGAGCTTCGCGTCCGTAATCTCTCCTTTCGCCGAGAAAAACTCCCGGAGTCGGTCCTCCTTCACATGCTCGGGCAAATTCTTGACGCAAATCCTCGACCTGAAAATTGAAACTCCTTGCGGTGCGTTAGAAACCGCCGAAGTGAAATTTTCCCGGGAACCAAACAGAAAATAAACTGGAGCTCACATTTTCAATACGAAGTTTGAATTATAGAGCTAACAATGAGATTCTTGAGTCGTATCTTTGGAAGGAATTCTGGAAATCGAGTGTGTTGAGAGAGCAGGGTTTAAGGACCTTGAGCAGGGTTTTTGGTCGAAATTAGTTTTATTGTTGTATTGCAAAAGGAACGTAAATAAAGAACTGGGTTTGGCTGCTGTAAATAAAGAACTGGACTTGGACACGTGTTTGGTCGGGATTGAGTGTAAGCACGATCTGCTGCTGAATTCTTGAGCAGCCAAGTTCTTTCCGTATTAGGTTTTATACAAGACGATAGTTTTGTATAAACCCAATACCGTTCCGGTCATTTTTCGAACCTCCCTCTAGCCAATAGGTTGGGTATAAAAATCGAAGAACAAAGAAACTAAGGGTGTATTCAATTGAGATTTTGAAGGATTTTAATTCTTTTAATGAATTTAAGGGTATTCAATCAGGATTTTAAGTGATTCTCTGAAATTCAATGTGTATTCAATCATGATTTTAATATAGTTTATTAAAATCCTTAGAAATTCGGGTGTATTCAATTAGATTTTTAAAGAAGTTTATAACATTTCAGGTATATTCAATTAGAATTAGAATTTAGAGAATTTGGAAAAGTTGAGGAATTTGAGGGAATTTGAGAGATTGTGCTGTGTATTTTAAGCATAGACAAATATATTCCCATAAGATTTCGAGGGAATTGAATTAAAATTTTACATTGAATCTCTACAAATCAGTTAAACTTCGTAAAAATCCATGGATTTATAAATCCATTAAAATCTCTCAAATTTCCAATTGAATACACTTTAATAAATCGAATGGTGACTAAAATAAAAGATAGTGTTGTCCACAACTTTATTTTTATTTGTGAAAAAACAAATATACTTAAGGGGTATGAATGAGAGGTTAGTGTGAAAACACAAATACACTTAAAGGAGCGTGTAAGCTTAATCTTTGGGGTTAAATTTGTCCGGTAAAAATTCATGAATGAGGATCCTCTTCAAATCTTTTTTGTGAGGATCCAGATGATTCTCCAATCACATCCGTTCATCGTATATCGTACGGTTAGTTTTCATCAAATACTGTTTATATTTAATTTTAAATAAATTTTTTTTTAATAATTTTGAAACACACAATATATATGATAAACGAATGTTATTGTAAGACCTTTGAATCCTCATTCAAAATTCAGGATGACTTCAACGAAACAGAGTTTTATGAAACTAATTGAAACCTCAAGGATGTCAGTGTTATTTCCAAAACCTTCGGGGGGTTTTCCGTAAATTGAACTGAATAAAAAAGGGTTCGGAAAACTCCCACTGTGTGTGCCAACTCCCCAAGCGTCTGCTCTGAGGAGGCTCGGCAGTGCCGGTAAATAAAATCAGTTCGTTTTGACGATGGAAGGGATATTAGGGCAGAACATGGTTGACGATGTGGGCTGGCTCTGTTCGCTCTCTGAGTCCGAACTTGTAAGTATTATTACATACTTAATTTCTTGATTTATTTGTTTTTGGTAAATTTAAATTATGAATTCGTTTGTTAATTTTCATTGTTCATATCAAATTGTACATAGAAAAGTAGACAAGTTGACGTTAAAGATTAGAGCTCTATGGTTAATGGGGTCGAAAAATTGGAATTAAACACACAATTTTATGGCAGGACATGTTGATTAGCATAAAAAGGATTGTTCTTCATCGTGCAAGGATGATTGGGTGCGATGAACTTGCTCAAAAGTTTGATCTCAAGGTGCTTCGAGCTCTTGGTATGTCCGATAGGCGGTAGCTTTATCTGTTTCGATGTTTTTTGTTTTGCTTGGCTGTCGAATTTCGAATTGAGCTCTTGATTTGAGCAATAAAGAAAGTAAAATACCTCATTGATTGCATTGTGCATAAAGTTCGAAACTTTGTGTTCCAACCTTTGATTGCGTGTTAAGGATTTGGTATATGAGTGATACGGTTAAAAATTGTGATTAGCATCTGCATCAGAAGCCGAAGCTTATGAGCGTTCTTATATGATCCTTGGATGGATTGAGGCTGGGTTATGTTTTCAACAATGAAAGCCAAAAGTTGATGCTTTAACTGACAATTCTGTTTACTTATGAGGGGATTTGTGGTATCATCCATATTTATTGACAATAAAGGTATCGGATTGAGAAATGTGTTTTCTGTTAATTGGTGACATTCTTTGCTGGAAACTATGTGTGGCTTGTTACTGCGTTCCTGAGAATAATGTGAGAGGCGAAATAAGCTATTTATACTTGTTTCTCAACTTCGTAATTAAAGTAAACCCTGGTGGTTTCTCCTCAGGTTTTTCACTTGGAAAAGATCTGTAGATTATATATTGTAATTGCCTTGCACGGAGGCTGGACTCAAGAAAAGACACAGTAAACAAGTATGTTGGCCTCAGCTTAAGAAAGAAGAAAAGGGCTACTTGTGCCTTTTCTTTTAACAACCAAGTGAAGATCAAATGAAATCCGAGCTCAAATCTGTGGCTTTTTTCATATCAATAAACAAGTGCACAATAAGGGGCTTGACTTTCATACAGTTCAGAATATACTTGAGAATAATTTTCTAGGGCTGTCAATTAGGCTTGACTTTCATTCAGTTTCATGTAGTTGTGGCTGCTAGCTTTATTTTCTTGGACTTGTGCTTTGGATGTGCAACTCGGATTTGCCTTTCCTTCTTTTCGAATAATCCTCCTTATGAGCTTTTTCTGTTTTTGAAATACTGAATTTAGCAGAAGGAAAGAGCAAATTCTTGCTTTATTTGGTGTGGCTTTGCTTGTTTTATTTGGGAAGGTTTGGTTGCATACCTCCATTACATATCACATTCGGGATAGTGTTTGGTTTGCGTGGGTGTTTCTGGTTTGGGATTTGATCAGGCCTCATTATCCTGAAACCAATATCCCTCCTACCTGTTTTGGATGCCTTTTAATGTTACCTCTTGGTAAAGATCAAGCTTCAAGCTACTAGATAACTAGTAATAGAACTTTTTGTATTTGAGTTTTTATATTTAGAAGCGCACAATTTTCTGACTTTATTCATTTCATCACTGAGGATTTGTGCAGCATTTGTTCTGATGGAATGCGTCAAAGATAAGGTAAAGGATTTGGCACCGCCAGAATCTGCTGCATTTATGGGAAGTTGCAATCTATTAAAACATAACCTTGGTGATATTATGAGTCTTGAAGAGATAATGGCCTGTATTGGTATTGATTCGAGAAAGGGTCCAATAAAAAGGTTAGTTCAGACAACAAGGGTCAATATTGCTTCTTTTTTGGTAACAATATGATGCTTGTGAGTTGTAATATGTATGTGTGTGTGTATATGTAAATGACTAAAAGCATATGTAAACATACATGGACATGTTTATGTGGGTGAGAATGGCTGATCGCTTTTTTTTCTTAGACTATTTATTCACTTGTGGTTCTGTTTTTTTTCATGCCTTTGGTATTGTTGTATGTCTAGTAATGCAGACAACAATATGTCGCAGGAAACACTATTGAGTCTTGGTTCTGTGCTGGTAGTATTTATATGCTGTTGATACTGATTTATACTTACTTTCTCAAGTTTGTGGAACCACAGGAATTCTCATAAAGTTTATCATATGAAATTTTATTGAGGGTCGATTTTTACTAAGTTTCAGAATGCATGTGGTGGCTCCAAAGTTTAATACTCCTTTCAAACCGAATTGATATTGTTTTTTAGCTGGTGGTTGAACAGGACGCCAATTTCCCCCCATGGATAACCTTGGTGTTTCATAATTCCCTTTTGATGTTCCCTCTCTCCCAAACCCCATCATCCTTTAAATACTAATCCTTACCGGATTCAGCATAAGCATGAGCATGATGTTGTTTTTTTTTTTTCCCAGAAGTTTTTTACCTGCCAAAAAGATATGCAATGGTTTTGAAAGTTCAATCATGTATTGTACATATGCACCAGGTGTTAATTTTACGCTTTTAGCTCCCTACCACTAGTTGATTAACTTCAGTTACATTTTTCTCTGTACCAGAAGACCGCACAAAGAAACTACGCGAAATCAAAAGAAACAGAAAACTGAAGCCAGTGAATTTTGAGATCAGGAATCGCAGAGGCAGAGAAGAATAGTCATGTGTTTATAACACGAGTGAGTTTCCAGTGCCCCACTTTTGGAAACAGGTTCTAAATGTGTAGTTGGACTCGAACAGATCATATAGGAGCAGAATTCTTCTCTTTTTGTTCTATTTTATGTGTATGAATGCCAAGGTCTATATTACTTGAAATTTTGCACTGATCTTTCATAAATTTGGAAATATCAATGCAAGGCTTCTTATAACTTTAGTCCTGTTACACTTGCCATTTAATTTTTTCAAGAATAGTTATTATTTATTGAACTCGAGATAAATTCTAATGTTTTATTAAGTCTCTTAATGCGATCCTATTCTCTTATCCCTCCCTTTTTTAGGTATGTCTGGTGTGTCTGTGTGCATGTGTTGGAGAGGCTTTTTGTGCTGCAAGCGCGCTTATGGACTAATGAACTAAAACCCCATGAGGGAACTCATGGTTTGTCTCTACCATCGATAATGGAAGTTCAGGGAGAGATTCCCCCTTGTAACTGTTGTAATGTCTCTCTATTTCTATCTCTATCTCTATCTCTCTCATCACGTCATCAATCTGAATCAGTAAGGGGGTCATTGGCTCTTATCCCTCCTTTTATGTATGGTGGGTGGGGGCGTGTGTGTGTGTGTGTGTGAGAGAGAGAGAGAGGGAGGGCATGTTAGTCCATTCCAGTTAAACCTTTTCTGCATGGCTTGATGACTTAAACCCCATGATGGAGCTTGGCTCATTGGTAACCCTAGGGGGACAAAAGAAGGGAGGTGATGTTTGAAGGCAATAACTTACTAAATCAAACAGCTTTTTGAATTTGTGTTAAGTCATCTCTCCACTCTATCTTGTTATGCTGGTGTGACGAGAGCATGATTTTCTTGTTGGCCATGCTTTGCTTTCTTTCTTTGTTTGTTCTAGGCACCGCATGGCAAGAAAGGGTCTTTGGGCCCCCCATGTAGCCAAATTTTATTTCCAATCTTTTCTCAAAACCCCGTTTGCCTTCCCACCCCACTTAACTTCTAAGCATGCATCAAACAGACAATCTAATTAAACAACATTATGTAGGTGAATGTTTTCGTCTCTTCATTCAAGTTTGAATCTCCACACTTGTAGTTTGAACAAGATTAGCGGATTTATCTCTTAATATATTATTTGCCTTCTTCATTTATTTATATTTAAACCTCCGCACCTATAGTATGACCAAAATTGGCGAAGTTATCTCTTAGTATATTATTCCCAAAACATTTTCTAATTAAATATGCGTATATACTTTGCTTCAAATACTGGATCATCATCCATGGAGAGCCTTAATTGTGGAATTTCTTTTTGGAAGCAGAATAGCTAGGTCCACTGAGCAAATGGAAATTTCTCCAAAAGTCAAACTCATCATGCCATGACCAAGATATCTCCCATGCTTGGTTTTCTAACCTCCAATGTAAGAGCATAATATTAAAGTTGTAGTTCATAAAGTATGATTAAGACCAATTTAATGATTAAAGATATTCATACTTGTCCCCCTCACGACCCAAATTATTTCTCTCTCTCTTTCAAATGCTCTAGCCAGGTATCGGGATATTGCATCCACTTGCACGTGCACCATACAATCCTTTGAATCTATACACTTATACGGGAGCGCTTAACTGCTAACTAGTTTTTCAATGTTTAAGATATTTACTAAGAGACCATGCTAATAGAAGAAAATTAGTGTAACACTGTCATATTATGTCATCAAATTAACCTAGTTATCAAACTGTCCCATACTCAATAAATTATATATAATGCGGATATAGTCGAATGGGAAAGTTTCTCTTTGCCAAGGAGAAGATACGGATTCGATTCCCGCTAATCCGCTTAGGATAATGGATAAATATGTTAAATTTTGTTTTTTTATTTAATAGATGAAGCATTAAGGTTTATGCAGCTGCTGACATAGGTCTGCTTCTGGCCTAGATCAACTTGAGTTAAATGGAGTTTCTGTCACCCTACTTGAATTAAAAATAAAACTTCATACACCTTAAAGTTCATAAGAGAGGACTAAAAGACAATTCAACTATCAGAAAAAGAATTTCCAAATAATTGGTTAACATACGACATTCAGATCAAGATCTTATTTCCTTTTCATCTTAAACCTTGGGTATCGAATCTCATTTGCTCCTCTAGCTTTCGTCTATCAATGTCAGTGTCAGCCCAGTAGAGTGCTTTCGCCATTGGTATTCTTTCCAATCTCTACGCATTTCACCATTCCACCGAAAATTCCTTCTACCCCTACTGTACTCTAACTTGGTAATTTCCACCGTCTGTCCAAAGTTGAGCCCTCAAATTAGACGGCGGACTTAAAAAGCCACCTACAAAAGCTTTACGCCTAATCATTCATGATAACGCTTGCATCTTCTGTATTACCGCGGGTGCTGGCACAGAGTTAGTCGATGCTTATTCCCCAGATATCGTCATTGCTTCTTTTCCTAGAAAAGAAGTTCACGACCCGTAGGCCTTCTACCTCCACGCGGCATTGCTTTGTTATGCCTTAACCCATTGTGGAAAATTTCCCACTGCTGCCTCTCATAGGAGTTTGGGCAATGTCTCAGTCCCAGCCACAAATAGGCCAACCTTGAAAATGGACTGTGGGAGAAAATTTATGCCTTAGATTGAATCAAAAACTTACACAAATAAAGAAAAAAGACAAATGGAGTTATACTAATACTAGTTTGGTGTCAGCCAAAGAGCATATGATGCTTTAGTAAAAAAGACTGTAATAAGTAATAAGAGTATGGAGAGAGTTCTAGATTACAGAAATAAAGTGGTTGACCTTGGCTATTTATAGAGAACTGAGGAGTTAACCCTAGCATCCAAGTTCGTTGATCTTGTTAGCAAAGTGTTACCTAATCAGGCTAATCTCCATAGTGGTCAAGGCATATTTCTTTGAGATTCCTGGAATATGCATTGGAAAGTCTTGCTCTGCTAAGAGACTGATAAGTAAACCAATTACATATTAGAGTAATCTGCGTAGGTCGCATGACAATCGACTTGGACTGTTGATGAGGAATTGGGCTCAGGGGCATGTTGATTGTGGGCCTTCGTAGAGAATATGGTCCATTAGCCTATTAGACTTCGACTAATGATTTGCATATATCGTCAAGGACAAAATAATCATATTCAATAGTAATTTATACACATGATGTGTTTTCAATAATCGAGATATTTTATATTTCTACACGGACCATAATAATTTGGTGTTACATGGAGGAGAATGTTTGTCAAGGAGATGTTTAAAGGAACAAAAGCACTTGTCAACAAGAAACATGTATGAGAATCTTATCGCATCTTAATCTTAAAGATTGTTTGTATATATATTGGTGTCGGTTTGATTAAATTAACAAATGGTCCCCTAGCTAATCACTTGTTATTAGTGGATAATGGGCATTATTAGACGCAAAAGATTTGCTTAAGCATCAATGCACTCGCTCTCGATGATGTTTACATCTTCCAATTAAAAATATTCCCACCATGTGATCACTAAACATGGGATGTCTGAACTAAAGAAGTTAGCTATGAGAGGGTTTTCAACTTTTGTTTTTCGTTTTTTTACAATTATTATATAAATTCAATAGGACTTTGGATGAATGGCTAGGATGAAGTCCTTTCAATGTCAATGTCATAATTTCCAAAGAAAAGAAATATAATTATACTTAAAGAAATAGTTGATGAAAGGGTCAGTGTCATTGCAGCAATCCTTGATTTTGTTCATGCATGTCAGCTCCAGGCAGGATCTTGCATTTGCAATCAAGAGAAAATCTTGGTGACATTACTTCACTGGAATTTACTTTTAATTAATTGTTAAATACTCTAAAGCTAAAAAAATGCAATTATATCACATCACTATTATACCATTACCGTATATACGATTCTATTGGTTATGAAAAAAATTTAGTTAAGAATATAAAGGACTAGTTAATTACACCGCTTAATTTACAATTAACTTTATAGTTAAAATGATTTTAAAATTGGCACAACTCCTTATCTTAATTCCTGAGATTAGCTAAAATTTTCTAAATGCTCGATATACACAATAAGTTTTGTTTAAGGAAACTTGGATAATGTTACATCAACTATACGTTGTCTCATGGATGTTAGAATTTCTAGGGTTTGGATACCATTATATATACACACATAGATATGTTAGAAGGTCGAACACTAATTTGTGCATGAACCAGTTACCGTATAGCTAGCCATGAAAATATGACCATGAGAAATAGACTTTTGACTTTTGAATTCTTAGACATTAGATGAAGACAAATTAAATATTTACACATTTGTAAGACAAAAAAAACACATGTGCTATGCTTATGTTCCCTCTACATTGGATTTGTATTGGGACTTTAGGGTTGAAATTAAGCATGAAGCCAACATAGTGGAAGGTGTTTTGGGGATAGAAAGTTGATAATTTGTACCAAGTTTGGGACCCTTTTGCTTTGAAAAAACATCCTTTACCTTTACTTGGGTATCTAAATTTGAAACTCTTGTTTCTAATTCCCTCCTTTTCTCTACCAACCCAAAGGGCCGGCTTCCATTTTCCTTTCAATTAAGGACCTCGAATGTGCATGAATGGTGCTCAAATGAAATATGGAGGTTGACCACAGTGGCTGTCACTCCATCACTGTAGATCATCTTGATATGTTTTCATCATCTTGACCAACACCACCTAATTGTGTTGTCCTAAGGGACTGGTTGGTTATTAAGTCTCCACGAGCCAAATGATTAATTAACCGAACTCACCTGCCATTGGAATTTTTTTCGGTTCTCATGGCCATATTCAGATCAGATGCTTAATACTTTTTATGTATGTAGTATGTATATATATACCTTACATAATACGTTATATACATATATATGGACTCCCCTACTAGTAAGGGTCTCCCGCTGGACTGTAACAAAACTAGTGGTTTTCACCCATATATACCCATATATTGATCAGCGATCACAATTATGTATGGGCAATTTATGGTCAGTAAGTTTTTGTTAAAGTGTGTATATTCATAGACTTGGGGGTTTTGATATTCATATAAAAAAATTTGTGCGTTTTTTATGAATTTGGAGTGCTAATAACAACTCTTTATACCTACGTACTACCCTGTATATAAAATATCAAGTAATCATATCTTGCAAAGTAGTGTAATAAACTGTTACATATTGACCAAAAATGCAAAAGAAGCTCTTACATACACACACTTCATTGGAAGGGAAACTTAATTTATGACTAGGAGTATACATGGCTAAAGAAGGGTAGTTAATTAATTCATCTTAATTTTATTAACCTTTTAATTTGATTCTAGGTCAAAAGGTAAATAGGGTTAATTCGTTATCTGTTGAAAAATCAGTCAGTTCAAGACTTTTCTTTTGGCCATCCCTAGTTATGGATTAGAGAGTAGAGACGAGGACCATACTTATCATCCCTTGGATTTTCAAAGTCAATATGCGCCGAAAAATTTAGAAACAAAAGAAAGTATATATGCGCAAGGAAAAAAAAAGGTTAATTAGTCCTTAAGAAGTAATTCGAAACCAATTTATTACAACTAGGCGATTATTTTTTATAGATAATGATTTGCGTTGGTTAAGTGTGCTATCATTTATTCAACAATTAATAAGCAGTGGATTGTCTTGATGATTAAAGTTTTCCCTTTCAACCTATTGCATTCTGCATTTAAGCATCTTTAGTAAATTAATATAGAATATTACTGATAAAAAAAATTATCAAATAATTATTTACTCGATGTAGAATAGTGTAGCTCTTGCCACAAATTTCAACGACCACTTGACCTAGTTTTCTTTAACCTTTACCAGTACATTAGGGTAGTGGAGCTCTAATCAGTGTTGAAACATAATCATGGACCAACCGCCAGTAGACCCCTAACCCTAAGTTGACTGAGAAACAATTATTAAAGCCATAAACTCTAAGATCCTGCCATTGAGCACCTCATTATGAGTAGGGATTTTTCAGTGTGATTGGAGTGGAGTATGATTCTTTGGGGTAATGTTAGAGAGGTTAAAATTTTAAATCACATGATGTATCACCAATAAAAAATAAACACGTTAATCAACACTTAAGTAAGAATTTAATTATCAACAACCAAATTATTTGATTTGCAAATTTATTTAGAAAATTTGGTCCCCCTAACACTATCCGGATTCTCTGCCCTTTAAATTTCATCCCCTCCACTCTTCTTTTCTCACTTTCATTTGTGTCTTTCTTTCTCTACAAGAAGTCAACACCACACGTTGATGTGGCTTAATCGTGACCCTTTCAAATAAGAAATGACTGAAAGGGTGAGGAATTTGGAGGAAAGAGAGTCTTCATCTGATAGAAACGCATGGCAGTACGTCACGTGTCACTATACAATTGAAAGAATATTTAAAAAAAGAAAACTTTCCTCTAATTAGAAAATAACGTGGCTTACCCTTTGTGTTCTGATAACAGTGAAAAATCTCTCCATTATGAGTTAGCTTCTGGGACCATACAATTTGCATCCTCCATCCATTTCTTTGCAATTTTCTGAGTATATAAAATAATCCCTTTTGCATTTGTTGGTGGAATTGATTTCGGTGTACCTAAAAGTAAAATTACTCCTAAACAATTAGAGCATTTTAACTTGGTATGGGAATGAGAAGTAATAATTAGCTATCTTAATTTTTTTTAATTATGTCGTATCCAAAATCAATGACATCCTCTCTTTTTTTTAGGATTAATATGTGATCTTATTTATTTATTTATAAGTGATGTATAATTAAATACTCTTATAACTACAACCATGGCAAGTGGCCCATTGGTAAATGCGCAGACTACGGCTCTTCAATAAACAAAAATGTGGGAGGTCTCAGATTCGATGCTCCAAGCTGGTGAGTCTACGTGAATGTAGCCACAGTCAGGATGAAATTTCTCATAGCCTCTTTGGACCCGAAACGGATGGATAACTGTAAGTTACCACTAGTTGTTCTCCTTTTTTAAAATTAACTTGAAAAAAAAAAAAAAAAAAAAACTCTTAGAACTACAAACTTCGTGTGTGATTTTTAAAGCTTTGCAGTATGCCACTTTTTTTTCCTGTCCTTATAATCTAGGAAATTGCTTGAGTTTTCGGTTTTCATTTTGTGTCTGAGAGATATAAAGAAAGTATGTGTGAGAAAGGAGGGATGAGGAATGGTGAGGTAAAATAAGGAAGACGGCAAAAAGCAAAATATTGCAACTGAACAACTTCAAATAATATTTAGTTTTTAATTTTTAATTTTTTGTTGCTTGTATTTTGTGTTTCTCTCCTGCATCTTTCTCAACATCCTTCATTTCTTTTCTTTTTCTCCTTAGTTTACCATTTTTTTTTTTAATTTTCTCTTCTGCACGCTCGGCGTTCCTAACTTTCTATTTTCTTGATTTGTTAGTAAATCTTGTTTTTAGGTATAAACTTTTGGGAAATTATGCATTTTTCCAAACTAAAAGGTGATTTTGATCTCAAAATAGACTCTGTTTAATCAATAGAAAACTTAGCATGTTCCTCAAAAAAAAAAAAAATTAAAATAAAAGCATTCTTACTCTTAGCACATGTTGGTTTAGGGGATTGCCGATGGGTGGACTGAACTGAGGAAAATAAAATACAACAAAATGAGAGGGAGGGATCCTAAATAAGGACTAGGATTCTCTTTTCTCTTTTTTCTTTCTCTCCTCTTCTATTTGAACGGTCACAATTAAATTATGTTAACATTTTCTGTTGACTTCTTTGTAGATAGAGAAAGACAAGGTAGAAAATGTGCAAGGAGAGGAAAGGGAGGTGGGAGGTGGGAGGTGGGAGGTGGGAGGAGGAGAATTGAAGGGGAGGCTGTGCCGACAGTTCTCAATTAATGGTACATATCTGGAGTCCTAGATATATATCTATGTCCTCCTATAAGTTTATAA
This sequence comes from Heteromeles arbutifolia, assembly GCA_024362995.1. Lineage (NCBI taxonomy): Eukaryota > Viridiplantae > Streptophyta > Magnoliopsida > Rosales > Rosaceae > Heteromeles > Heteromeles arbutifolia. The sequence goes on along the minus strand of JANCRC010000002.1, from coordinate 7,242,716 downwards.
CTATTACTATGGTCCACTATACCACTTGTTTTAAACGAATAAGTTGACTTGAATGTAGCGTTGAACGTTGGTCTCGTTATAGATAGTACCAGTTCTCATGCAGACATGTGCATGTGCTGGTGTGCATACGCTACCGCCAGCCGCCGCACTTCTATCAGGAGACGAATGCCATGCTTTACTTTATCAAACCTTAAGAAGAGAAATGCCAAACAAAACCTCTCAAAGTGAACTCTTCACATACTCTATGCCATCTCATAGTTTGTCGATTCTCATCTCAACACTATAAAATATTGTGCTAAAAGTATGAGATGACAAAAAGTCTATGGAGAGTCATATTTTTGAGACTCTCTTTAGCATTTCTCCCTTACTAATTAGCATGTCGTTAAGCCTTACCATGAGGAGACGTACGAATGCCATGCCTCCACCTAAAAATCTCTCTAAGATTTGTATCCGAGAGCACCAATTTGAATAACGTAATTTGTCAAATGTCAAACACAAATGAAATGATGGCTTATATGTAATTAACATGATTTTTTGCATGCTATCATAATTTGGATAAAAGATGATAGATTCATGTAGCCTCATTTTGCATTTGAATAACGAAATTTAAGAAGACTAAAGAAATTAAAAAATATGAGATTTAAATATCTATAATATGTAATATTTTGTTTAATTATCTATCAAGTTGCATATTATAATGGGACATAATGAAGTTCAATTTAATCCCTACAAAAGGTATCAATTAATCTGAGTAAGAAAGACAAGTAGTGTGACGGTAGAGTTGATGATGTTATGGGATGGTGGTGGTGGTGGTGGAGGTGCTAGTGGTAAACTAGTGACAAGGTAGTGTGTTGAGGGTGATGGTGAAGGTATATGGTGCTGGCGGTGGTGGTCGTATACGGCCAGTGAAAGGTTAGTGATATCAATGTTTTCAAAACTCTCATATGTTTTGGGTAAAGGAATTGCAAGCTTAAAGGCATGTATGTGGGGATGGTGAATAATGTATTTCGACGTTGTGGATGCAAATTTCTTTCTCCTTGATCTTGGACAAAATTGCACCTACAAAACAATCAACACCTTTGGTCAAGGCCAAGAGCCTCACGCGCCCACGATGATTGGGGGCTTTGGCCGAAGAACCTCCGATGCCAAAGTTAGAATTTAGAGAGAATAATGTTTGGAGAATTCTAGGGAATTTTAGCAAGAGTGAAGACTTAGCTTTTTAGAAGAAATAGGGTCATAGATATAAGGAATGGGGTGGCCGGCCCTTAGAGGATTTTGTGTGAAAATGGTGATTAATTTGGTGATTAATGGATTAATTAGGAATTAATCCATTAATTAGCCTAATTAATCCAATTTATATGGAAGGTTTTGAAGGTTATGGAATGAGGATGGATGAGACAAATTTGAACTTGTTACCTATTTTGGGTACTCCTAATTTGGTTGATGGATGATTCTCCATTGCTCGCGTGTAGGAGACCCGGTGTGCCTCGAGGGTAAATTTGTCATCTTCACCCAAAAATCCACGTGTCACCTCTTGTTTATATTTGGCTCCATAAATGCCCCCACACTTGTTGGGCTGCTCGCAGAAAAGGGCAGCAACAGGTGTAGAGATCTTCTTGCTTTAGGAAACTTAGGACTGCTTCCTATTTTGATGTAGATTCCTTTTTTAATAAGAAATTAGATCATTCAAGGAAAGGGAAATAAATTTCTCTCAAAGCCTATTTAAGTCCACCTTAAGTGGGTTATTAAATCAACTTTAGAGAGCGATTTATTCTACCCTACAAGAGAGAGATAGCTTAGAGGATATTTGTTCCCCCTCCCCCAACAATCTTCTACATCTTGCATGTGCAAAGGACCGTCTTTCGTTGCTTTATTCGTCTTCTCCGTACCGCACCGATGTAGGAAAATTTTAATTTTTCTTGTATTATTCTTGGATAGTGTTGTCGTGGGGCATCTGTCGAGGTGGTGCGTCACGTCGGTTGGCAGGGACCAGGAGTCGGCTCGGCATAGGCCGATGAGGTGTTGTGGCAGAGACCACTGTTTTAAGCTGCTCTGCTTGGCTAGAGCCAAGGGCAGCTTGTGCGGCTGGGGTCGCGGATTGTGGCGCTGGGCCACAATGCTAGGCGAGTCGCATGGCTCATGTCCTTTGGGCTCTTGGACCTGACACGGGCCAGGCCGGTGATTGGGAGAAATGAAGAGGTCGCGGGCCTCATGGGCTACTGGAATGCTGGGCATACAGGCCTCCTACCTGTTAGTCCGAGAGAAAAAATGAGAGAAAAGCCAGTATGGGTTGAGCTCGCATGCTGAGTACCGTGAACGGTGTTGGTTGCTTAGTTCTCTTCGTCTAGAAAAATGTAGGTTGCTTCCGAGAGAGGAGATGAATATGATCAAGGCGGATGCATTAGCTCGTCCAATTACTGTTATGGATCCCGCTGCAAGTAAATGTGGGAAAATAGATCTTCCCCGCCTGCTCAAGAGATGCCGGCTGAGGAAAAAACCAAAGGCTTTTTCTGCTATTCGCGAGGGTTCGCTGGCTGGCCCAAGGCTTGTGATTGACTTGACTTTTTTCATGGGGACGAAAGATGGGGTTGCTAGATCTGAGCTAGTGACGCCTGCCATGCCAAAGATGGCTAGTTCAATTGCTGATAGGGTTGCTCAACGTAGAGGTCATGTCATGCCCCTAGTGCTGAAGTCTGTACCAAGATGTCTATTGGGAGCTAAGTCTAGTTCACCTTTGGAAATGCTTGCTATTATGAAGAGCGATAAGGTGAACTCTGCTGCTGAAGTGGTGTCAAGGCCCACTCCTCTTGCTGCTGAGACTGAATCGCCTGCTGGGAAGGAGGAGACTGCTCGCGTGGGCAGCTGTGAGAAATCCACTCAGCCTGCTTCCGGGAACCTGCTGAGATCTGTGCGTTTTTTAAACCATATATGCTTGAAGACATAGACGCTTGTGCCAAGTTTGTCGATGGTGTCAAAGGGATTGTTGGCCCCGAGTTCCTTTGTGAAGCATACGACCGAGTATAGGAGGACTACTCTGCTGGCCATGATGTAGAAAATGACGATTCTGGCAGCCGAGTCTATGTTCCTTGATCAAGAGGATACCAAGGTTGCCAAGGAGGTGGCAAAGGCTGTGGCAGCTGAAGCTTATTCTTCTGCCAATAAGATCAAGAAGTTGGAATCTGAGCTCGTCGTTTTGAAAGGGTCTAATATCTCCGCCCCCACTTCTCTGCAGCTTGAGACCGCTCACCAAGAGGTCGTTGACTTGAAGACTAGGCTTGACGCAATCCAACTTTAAATATGAAAGTGTAGAGAAGAAGATCGGATGTCACATACCTCAAATTCAAGATCTTGAGCATGCCATTTTTTAGCTTTGTTCCACTGCTTATGCAAAGGATGAAGAGTTGAGTGCTGCTTATAACCAAGTGATCCACTTCAAGAAGGTCATTGGTAGGTCTTGAACCTCAAGTGTTAGAACTCTAAGGTGCACTAAAGATCAATGAGAGTTTGAAGAAAGAAGTGGATGAGCTGCAGCGCGTCTGTGTTGGTCTGCTCGAAGAAATCAGGCAGCTAAAATGTAAGAAGGCTAGGCTCGAGGCTCCGCTTATTCAGAGTGAGGCCGATTTCTACAAGCTGGGTTATGTAGATCATCTTTTTGGTAAGCCGTCTGACTTCGAGTTTGCAGGGAGAGACTTCGAAACCTTCTCTATTTCTTTGCTTGCCTTTAAGTTTGAGGCCTCCATTAGTGAAGTTGTAGGAAAAGTTGGTGCCCAGGCTGGGGCAGCCAGGGGTAAAGCGCTGGATGATGCCGCTGCTAAGTGCATCGCGGCTGCTGAAGATGTGGTGACCAAGTAGTCGTGGGATGTCCAAGCTGCTGAAGTGTAGTCTTCTAGGTAGCCTTTAGGATTGTCTCTTTTTTTCCTTGTAGCTCTTGTTTTGCTTGAACTCATTCGGCCTTTTGCTAATTGTTTATAAACATGCTTCCTTCACCTTTCTTCATCTTCACTTCTTTTGTTCATGCCTTAACCTTTAGACTTTATAGACCAGTGGCTGGCGTGCTATTTTTTTATAAGCAGACAGGTCCGCGTAGCCTATGCAGCCGTAGGTGTTGGTGTAGAACTTTGCAAAGTTGTTACCCATAGGGTTGGCAGCCGGATGCCTTACTGACAGAAGTAGACAAGTTTGCGTAACCACTAGGCTGTTAACCTTGGCTTTTTCCAATTCCGTAGGTTGCGTAGCAAGTATCACAACACTTTAGAACTTGGTGTAGGTTGTTCCGCTCTTGGCAGATGTGAAGCTTATCGACTACGTAGCATGTTGGCAGTGGATAAAGTTTCATATATGCACGCTAGCTTGTTTAACCTTTCACAAGAATGTGTGGTTGTATAAGTTTAGCGCGGCTTTACTGCTCGAATGGCAAGTCGTAGACAGTTTTCTAGAAACCGTAGGCTACCTTAGTGCACTCGATAACAACTTTAGGGTTCCAGGGGCAGCCTTCCATAGGGCATCCTGCGTAATGTGCCCCCTCCGTCTCTAGGGCCCAGTTCCCGGCGGATTATGCCAAGAGACCCAAAATCCTTTAGTTAGCTAAGCCTTGAAAAAGACCATTGTGGCTACTTCTAGGAATCCCGGCGCAAGCCATCGTGCATCTAGTTATACTAAGGTAGCCCAGCTCATCCACGTCTGGATCTTTAGAGTGTAGAGTTTATCCTCCCGTCTTGGAGAGTTGACCCATGTGGGTGTCGGGGAATTGGTTTACCCTCTCGCACTGGAGAGTAATTAGTTTACCCTCTCGTACTAGAGAGTATGGCTGGTCCCTTAGGGGGCGCAATTCCTACAATGAGTCCCTAAGAAGGGCACGGTCTTCTTTTGAAGTGCATGAGTGATCAGTTGTTGTAAACATGCAGCCGAGCCAAGTTGTGATTACTTCTGAATTCCTTATTGAAAAATAAGTGAAACGAACGAGAACTTAGCTATAAGGTAGGAACTGCATAACAACTGGATGATTGTGAGGTGGTGCCCGTCGAGCTGCTTGAGTCTTTGGGCTTTGATGTAGCGGGAGGTCACGCATGATGCTTCATCAGATTGTAGGTGTTCCACTGCTTTTCGATCTCTTTGTCGTTTATGGTGGCGATGGTGTAATTACCCTTGCCGCCTACTCTGCTGATCTTGTACGGACCTTCCCAGATGAGATCCATCTCTTCGGAGCCTTCTCTGCGGGCAATGATGAAGGCTTTTCTCAAGGCTAGATCTCTAGAGTTGAATTATGGAGCAAGGGTTGGCTGGGGCCGTGTAACATGTAACAAGAGGTGGTGTTTAGCTGCCAGTACATGTTGCTTCTATGTAGAATCATTTGGGGGCGACGAGGACAAAACTTGTTTCCCAGTATGCATTTCTAGTGTTCGTCTGCCCTTAGCGAGTCTTTTGGGCCAAGTTGTTGCGTTCGTCATAAAACTTTGCATCTATCAGGGTCTACGCCTTTATCGTTGCGCGTCTGGATTGGGCAGAATAGTGCGTCGTGATGATAACTGCATGAGTTTGAAGGTAAGACTTGAGCTTCCGGGTTACAACAACTATCACCAAAGTTAGCTTTTAAATTTCTGGTAGCATCAAGGAGAGTTTTTAAAGTGTGGAATACAGGTAGTCGGGCCCCCAGCTCTTCTCGTATGATGGTAGAGCTTATTGCTGCTTCAGATACCGTCAAACATGCGAATAAGTCCTCCGTTGCTTCCGGTTTGGATAGTAGGGAAATGATGTCAGGTACTTCTTCAAGTCCTTAAATGTGCATTGGCGAGCCTCTTCCCAAAGTGCATGTTTCTCAAACAGAGCGAAAGAGTCTACCAGAGTTAGATCTTCTTTCATGATCAATTTTCCGGATAGCTGGTGGTTTACTGGAAGTCTTTTTTAGAAGGCTGCTCTAGCTATCAAGTCGTTGCATCCGACTATCTTTGCCTTTTCTGCTTTGAACCTCTTCACATAGTCGCGAAGTGACTCATTTGGGTTCTTCTTGACGTTGAAAAAGTGGTCGGACTTGTTCTTGATCGAGCGATATGATGAATATTCTTTGGTGAAAACCAAAGATAGTTCGTCAAAACTTCGGATGGATTGTGGCGACAGGGTGTAGAACCAATCTTGCGCTTCGCCTTGTAGAGTGGTGGCGAATATCTTGCACATGAGATCATCGTTGTTTCGATAGAGGATCATTGCGCTTCGATAGTGCTTCAAATGTCTCTTCAGGTCTCCATCCCTTTTGAAGGATGTGAAATGTGGCATGCTGAACTTGCATGGAGGCTCTGCCTACTCGATCTCGTCCGTGAAGGGTGACCTGTTTATGTTGGTCATGTCTTATTGTAGTGCCTCATCGGTGACCTCGTTGCGTTGGAAATCGTGTAATTATTTTGTCAGAAGTCTCTTTACTTCTTCCTGAATTTACCATTGTTGGGGTAGCAGATCTCTCGGCTGCCCCCAGCCGTGACTTGTTGGTCTAGGCTGCTCTTCCATGGTTTAGCTCGTCTATACCGCGGATGCGGTGCATGTGGTGCGTTCTTAGCAGGCGAGCGAGTTCTTCGCAGGCTGCCGGTTGAACTTGAGCCAAATTGAGTGATTGCTTCTCTCCGTCCGTTGTGCTGCCTACTCCGATGTGAGGTAGAGGATGCTCTTTACGGGCTTAGCCACGAATGAACACTTTGCCTAGAAGGTTATCCATGTTGTTCATCGGAGTGTGGTCCCAACCGTGAATGTATGCTTGTCCGTGGGCCTAACCGAGAGTGCACGCTTCTTCGCGCACTAAGACGGGAGCATATGCTATCTCGGGGGCCTAGCCGGGATTGTACTATGCCAGAAGTCTCGGTTTGTGGCTGGTCCAGTGGCTGCTTGCCGGGACGTTGCTGGAAAGGTTCTTCATCTGCCCTTGTCCTACTTTGGGACACCTCGTCTAGGGCACGTTACATCTCGGTGCGCTGCAAGAGCTGGTTCGCCAAGGTCGTCTGCTGTGCTAGGGCGCTTGTCAACTCTATGACTTGTCGAGACAAGTGTTATTCGCCATTTAGATTGGAAGAGCTTAGAAAGACTGTGCCTCCTTGAGCAGTGGAAGGGTGGTAGACTCCGGGCGCGGGATTTGAGTTGGGAAATGTCAAATTCGCGGAGAAATGTGGTGAGAATGCCCCCGGTTTGATCGTAGGCCCAAAAATTGGAAGACTAATGGAGCAGGATGGGCCACGGGAGCATGTTGGGCCGCGGGACCAGGCTGGGCCGCAAGAGTGGACTGCTCGGCTGGAGCAGGCTAGGCCACGGGAGCAAGCTGGGCCACGAGAGCAGGCTGCTCGGTGAGAGCAGGCTGGGCCGCAAGAGTTAGCTGCTCGGCAGGAGCAGGCTAGGCCACGAGAGCAGGCTGGGCCGCAAAAGTAGGCTACTTAGCAGGAGTAGGCTGGGCCACGAGAGTAGGCTGCTCGGCGGGAGCAGGCTGGGCCACGGGAGTGGGCTGCTCAACGTGTGGTGCTTGCAAATGCGAGGTTTGGGCTCGGCTTGGCAATGCATTGGGCCCGCATTGGGCATGGAGTGACATGGGTCGGGCCATAACTTTGGTGGCGTGGGCCTTGGATAGCACGTCATGGGCCGTGGTAGTGGAGCCATAGACCTTGCCGCAGGTGGTTACCGTGGTGGCTACCGCGGTGGTTGCCATGGTGGAGCCTTGTAGTGGTGGTGCCGCTCCCCCTAAGATCATATTTAGTCTCATGGATTGCCACGGTTTCATTTCTTGAATATTGGAATTTTCACTCGTGGAATTTTCTAAATTTCTAGCCATTGTATTTCTCTTTTATGTTTTATCAAAGAATCTTTGCAAATAAAAAATTCTAATAATAAGAACGTACGAAAAAATGCAAGTGGACTAGAAAATAGAGAAAAAACCTTTTTATGCGAGAGTCTTCTACGACTGTGGATCTCTTCTCTCAATGAAAGCACCAATTTGTGGATGCAAATTTCTTCCTCCTTGATCTTGGACAAAATTGCATCTACAAAACAATCAACACCTTTGGTCAAGGCTAAGAGCCTCACGCGCCCACGATGATTGGGGGGGCCTTTGGCCGAAGAACCTCCGATGCCAAAGTTAGAATTTAGAGAGAAAAGTGTTTGGAGAATTTTAGGGAATTTTAGCAAGAGTGAAGACTTAGCTTTTTAGAAGAAATAGGATCATGTATAGGGAATGGGGTGGCCGGCCCTTAGAGGATTTTGTGTGAAAATGATTAATTTGGTGATTAATGGATTAATTAGGAATTAATCCATTAATTAGCCTAATTAATCCAATTTATATGGAAGGTTTTGAAGGTTATGGAATGAGGATGGATGAGACAAATTTGAACTTGTTACCTATTTTGGGTACTCCTGATTTGGTTGATGGATGATTCTCCACTGCTCGCGTGTAGGAGACCCGGTGTGCCTCGAGGGTAAATTTGTCATCTTCACCCAAAAATCCACGTGTCACCTCTTGTTTATTTTTGGCTCGACAGACGTGAATGGTAATTCTGCGGTAGATAGCATATTTTGAGTTCGAGGTGTCCTTTTATGGTTGAAATCACCTTTCCTGAAAAGAAACGACAAGATGATTCCAAATCGCTACGTTGCCAAGTTTAATGTGGATTTTGGAGTTAAAACCATGTTGATGAATAGGTTAAAACTATTTTGAAGTTTTAAAAATACTTTTGGAATTTTTGAAATTTTCCATTTTATTTTTCTTTCGCAACTAGGATTTGCCTTAGACTATTAATTAAATTTTAAGGTTGTATTTTAATAACCTAATCAATTAAACCTAATGCACGGCATAATATTTACAAGGCAATGAGGGATTATTAACGACTCATTCCAAGTAGTGATTTGCAAATCTCTATAACATACTTTAATAATCCCCTCTATCTAACATCAAGTGCATTTATAATTCCCTCTATTTGACGTTTTGTAGTCTATTTCTTTCTCAATTTGCCTAAATTATTTCGAATTTTAAAGTCTCTCATCCGGACTAGCCTCAATGTCTTCAAATTTGAGAAAAGACACTTATTTACTTTGCTAAAATTTAAAGTTGGAAATTTATGTTTTCAAAACCCTTATTAGGGAGTTTCCAAATAATTCAACAACCATTAATACTTTATAAAATGTTCAAAAGTTAACACTAGCTGGCCCTGCTCATGGACCCAATTTGGACTTTGGAAATTGTCTAAATTTCCAATATGCAGCACCTAACCTCAAAACTGACAAAAGAAATGAAGAGTAATATATACAACGTACAAGACATATGGACTAAATTTGGACTTAGAAATAGTTGTCGAACTTTGAATGTACCTAACCGAAACCTAACCAACAAAAATATGGTGCACTACGCTTAATAACGTAATTTGCATATATAATGCATCATACTCCTTCATGCACATTTCATTTTGTGTTAATTTAAATCAGTACGTCTGGTTAATTTAATTTCAATCTGATTAAATTATATTAATCATGTCGCATGGAATAGGCATGGATGTAACACAATTGTCTTTCCATGAATTTTACACTCAGTATAGCCTATATCTATTTCCTTAAGAAAAATTCATGGACCACTCAATATTTAAAATTTGGATGACCACATAGATTCAAGACAATACTATTACGAGCATGAAAATTTTCTGCAGGGTTATTTCTCCTCATGATTCAATATGATTTACAATATAACTTCTCAGGTACGATTAGTGCCATGATTTTAACTAATTCAAACATGTCAAGGTTTTCTAGTTGCTAATCATATTGCATCCCATTAGAAATCAGGAGTGGGTGCACTTTGATCTCCCTGCCATAAGTCAACGGCAATTACTTGTTATTCCAAAAGTTCACATAGATGCAAACGGCCCCTATCACAGTGGTGAAGATGAGTGTTGCCCTTCCGTCACAACCTGGGTTCGAATCCCGTTGGCTCCCTAATCTAACAAATCTATTGTTCGACAAAAAAAAAAAAAAAAATCACATAGGTTAAAAAAAAAGGAAAACTCACGAAAAGTCTAAAAAAACTTCATTTTAATGAAAAGTCATTTTTAAAGGTATAGTGAATAGTACCTTGGAAAAGTAAAATGTGATTTTTCATTAAAAGTGAACAGTACCGGGAGTGTTTTGTTAAAACTCCCTTAAAAAAACAGCATCTCAGTTAATTCAGTATATAAATTATTATGGGTTGTTTTATTCACACCCTACGTTTTGTTGACTACACCGCACATGTACTTTTTAAATCAAATTTTATTTTAATACACCTCACGTGTTTTTCAATGCTACCCTCCCACCCCCGCCCACACGCTCTACTCAAACCCCACATCAAACTCTTCGTAAGTTCTATAAACTCGTTTTCTTCACAACGAACAGAAGGCGATGAACAAGCAAAGGAACTAGAATCAAGTATGAAACAAAAAATTTCCCCTATTCTCTATTCAATTTATAACATTGTCATTCGGTGGGGTTAAATAGCCATACCTTCCGCCAATCTTTTCTTTGATAACATTGTATTGTTCATTCTCTGTCCGAATATATATGAATTCACATGCACAACTATTCGGTGTTATATCAGTTTGTTCTTCTAGGTTGCACCTGCAAAGTAAAAAAATGTATTGCTGGCGTTAAACTAACAAGTTTCCTTTTCTTCTTTCCAATTCCAAAATTTCTCTTATCAGAGAATCAAGCAAATTGAAGATCTGGAGAACGAGGATGAAAAATAATCTTTTTCCATTAACGTTTTGTGCTTCTAGTGGTTAGGGTTTTGTTATACAATGAAGGAGGTGAGTGACTTTGAGATCTTGAAGAAAAACAAGCTTAGAATACACGTCTAAATTAACTTGGGGTGTATTTAGAAAATAATTTTCCTTTTTAAAATTTTATTAGGCCTAAATGGTCATTTTATATTAGATATATAAGCCACTTAACAATAAACTTTTATGTGGGATGTATTCAACAATATGTGGGGTGTTAATAAAAAAACCCATGATTATTCGTAACTAAAATTGGGATTTTCAAATATTCTTTGGCGTAAATATATAATTTCTATATACAAAGGGAGAAGGGGTACAAGGCGTGTGACAAAAGACTAGTAGGTTAGGAAATTCTTGAAGAATTACATAGTTTTCTTGTGTATTAATTTTCCATATATATGGCCCTATTTATTTATAACCTGTTTGGACCCAAAATTACACCATCGGCCCAAGTAATCGAGGCCGTTGAGTAAGCGTACTTCCACACCGTCGATGAAAAAAGTGAAGATAATTTTATTAATATTAAAAGATAACATTATGGTTTTTATCATAATTATCTTTTAATAATGATTTATCTTGACATTTTCTTATGAAATATATCTCCAAGCTAGGAAACAGTGGTACAATTCAAATTGGCTTGAAATTCATGGACGTGTTGGAGTGAATGGGGTTGTGGCACGTGGTTTTATCTTGAGATATGGTGATTATATTTCATCAATTAGAATTACATTTCAGAGTTTAATTTGGTGAGGGAACCATCATGCATGTACATGGTCTTCGTCAGGGGAAATGTGCATGATGGATTCAATTGGTGAAGTGATTTGATGGAATTATGATGGGATAAGTCTGCCACGAATAGGCTTTTGGATGGGTGATGAGATAGGTTTTTATTATCTTTGAAAAGTTAGCCATTTTCCACGGATCAGTTTGAGTTCCAGTTGGTTTCTACAAAATCATCAAGGCCGCGCCAAGCAGGATCATGCATATTTGAAAGAGAATATTCCTATTATTTTGCAAGATTGCGACGGCAATCTTAGGGGTATTGGTGAAATATAAATACAGAGGCAGTGGCAACGCAGAAGCTCTCTCCAACTCAACACACAAACTGCCCTGCGCAAACCCTCGCTCTACGCGAAACCTCTCAACAACTTTGAGATTTTTATTTTCTTTTTCCGCCAACACATCTTCAGTTTGGATAAACAGCACTGTGAAGGCAACCGGCGAACATCTTCAGTTTGGATAAACAGCACTGTAACGGCAGAATCAGCCGACTGCGGAGCACCTTCAGTTTGGATAAACAGCACTGCGTTGAGGCCGACTTGTTATCTATCCAAGTCTCGGTCAAGAAGGATTTTCGAATCCTTATTGGCAGAGGTCATCTCATTAGTCTTCTCGGCGAAGTGAGGTGTTACAGGTTACTACATTTGGCACATCGAAAGCCGAATTTGATATTGAACTTCGCAGAACTAGCAGCCTTGTCTTCAGGTTCTATAACCCAAAGGTCGAGACGTGTTCCTTCCTCGGCCGCAATCCTAAGACGCAGAAGTCAGCAGCGTGCTCAACTCAACATCAACACGTTTTACTCCTCAGCCGAGCTCGGCCGACGAGTTGGCACGCCCCGCACACAACCGAATGACGTAGTTAGCTCATTAGTTACTCGGCCTGCACGCCACGTAGGCTTGGTAGTTTTTAGGGTCAACACAACCTCTCTCTATTTTTAATAAATTTGTTTTATAACGATACATTACGGTCAGGATGAGAGAATAAATTAGTATCGAACTTATCATTCATGATATTCAGACAAAAAAAATTTCGCTTACATTGAAGAAGAATACCTCTATATCATATACTAAGCGGCTACCTTTTGATAATTAAACAAAAGCAAAACTTATGAAAGACTCCAAAAATATGGATTAGATTCTTTGTTTTGGACTTAATTATTATGTCTGAAGAAGAAGAAAAATACTCGTTTTAGAGGCCAATATACTTTTTCTTTTTCCTTTTCTTAAAGACAATGACTGAGCTACATACATGGGCCGAATTATATACTCAGAAACAGTAAATTTGCTATCTAAATTATCCCCTGCACTTTGGAAATTAACAAATACTCACACCACCTAAGTAGAAAAATTAACACATATGAAGTGCATGCGAAAGAATCAGTTCTACTTTGTTGTAATTAGAGAGACCACTAATTGGAAGATATTTTCAGTATGCCAATAACACGGTCTTATATATCAAATATCATAATAAAAGTAGTTGAAAATTTTAATTTTAAGTATTCAACCATTTATATTATAACATTGATGTATGACGTGTTTAAATAATCTCTCCACTAATTGGTTTTTTGCTAAAATAACTTCTTTTTTTTTTTTTTTTTGTAGAAATTGGACCAAAGTGTCTGTCACCTTCCAACTTTTTAGAGCAGAGTGCCTGGAAATTTCCCTTCTTTATAGCTTTAAAAGACCATCTCTATTTTCCATATAAAAAAAAGACTTTGGAATACTGGATCTTGCTTATGCATGCAAATCTACTATTAATCCCCAGAAAGTCCTAATATTCTAATATGTCTTCTGTGAAAATAATAAGATTTTTTTTTTCTTCCTAAGTGGCACAGCATTGTATTCCAAGTTCAGAAGTCCACAGGTTCACACTCATGATCTGGTTTTTGGTTTTGCTGCTCCATCGTTCTACACATAAAGTTAGAAGTGGAAAAGTGTGACATGCAAGGCATATGGATGCTCCTGTACATTCATTGGATCCTCAACTATAATATTTCAAGTGTGTGTATATATAGGTAATGCTAAGGAGATTGTTAATTTAAATTTTATTTTGTAAATTATATAATGTGGTTGTTAATAATTAGATTATTAGTTAAGTGTTGATTAACATGTTTATTTCGTATTGGTGACACATCACATAATTCACAAATATGATCTAAAAAATTAGTCTATCTAATAGTACAATACTCATACAAATATATATATATATATATATATGTCCCTATATATTATGTATTATGCTTAAGATTAGAGTAAGAGAGTTGGTACGCAAATATTAATCTATAGGTTAAGGGTCCAATTTCTTCTAGTGTAAAAAAATAAATAAAAGTGAGTAGTGCCCATATATTGACATATGGTAGACCTCAACAGTACCAACCGAATCATCACACCAACCCGATAAAGGGGAGTGCTATTCATACATTTATTTTTACTTATTACACATCTTTTTTAATTTTCGGTTGTTGGATCGAATGAATTGAAGAAGATCAATGACTAAAAATTAATAAAGATGTGTAGAAAGTAAAAATAAGTATGTGAATGGCACTATCTCCCAATAATTATTGTAAATTCGTTTTTCTATTTATTGATATATCATGCGGATACAATCAAAACTCCAAAATTGCAAATTAAAAGTCCTTCGAAGTTGAAATTTAACTTTTGTAGAATAAGAATCCGTAAAGAATCTCCGTTGTAATTTATAAATCTCTCTCGCAATCCAAACCCATGTTTATTTCAAGCCACAACACGAATTAGACAAATCCAATAATCTAAGTAGCGAACCAGAAGAAATTCCTGTAGTTGAATAGATCTTGTTCGATAAGTTCAATCCTTTCAATATGTTATCTTTGCTTAGTCTGGCGAAATAGGAAATTCCCGGCAATCCCAAAAAATAAGGGTCATCCAAAAGTGACCAATCACAGTACTAACGCCAAATTTGTCTCTCTAAACGCATACTTTTCTGAAACTGTAATAAAAACTAGTCGATCAATGTTCACATTAATAGATTTTAGCTTTTACAGAACTGCGGGACCTAAAACAGCATGAAAAGCTTTGAGTTGCCCTAATTACTAATTGCATAGGTGTACATTACAAAATGGGAAAATTAGGATCCCAACAGTTTTTTTATATTATTTAGATTAAATATGTGTGCCTTTTTAAAATTTGATTAAAGTGTTTTGACTAATAGTCATCTCAATTTTTTAAAATTAAAATCATTTTTGAATTTATTCTTTTATATGTAGGATGCACTTTTCCTTATTTAGTAGAGATATTAGTAATTAAATTATATTTTCTCTTTTTCTAAATATGTTTTTTCGATCACAGTCTTTTTTTGTTATGCAAACATTTAATATTATTTCTTTTTCCAAATGGTTTTTTCTTTTTCAAATAGTTGGTGGTCAACATAAAAGCTCCGTGTAATTTTTTCAATTTTTTGTGAAATTATATTTTTTTTGCTGTTTTTTTAAGTATAGTTGTTTACGAATTATTATTAGGTACAATACATTACGTATATATTATCTGCAGGTACGTTTGAATTTACAAAAATCATTAATTGATACGTTTATTTGCAATTTTGGTACGTTTGATTTGATACATATTGTTAAAATTGGTACATTATTTTTATTTTGGTATGTTTTATTTTGTACACATTGTGTATTGGTAGGTTTATATTATTCTCAATCCTATTTTCTCTTAACGTACTAAAAGAAAAATTCATTTCGGTACGTTTGATTTTGGGGATTTAAAAATATTTTAAACTATTTTGGAAAGAAAATATCTTAAATCGTAGATAATTATTGCTAAATTGTAGCATTATTGTGAAAATAAATTGAATCTAACCAACTTTTTTTTTTTACAAATATCTCTAACGGAGGAGAGTGTAATCAAAATGCTAGATTATAGGAAATTTGTAACAATATAATGTGCATATAGCACCAAAATTATGACAAAAAAAAGTGTAATTAAATTACTAAAAAGACATAGATGTTTGATTTAGAAAATTCAAAACTGAGGCGTGCCTTACAAAATTAAGCACATGCATGTTATAATATGTTATGTAGATGAGAAAAAAAACAAGTTTAAAATGGCGCCAAATAATTAGTCATGTCAGGATTGAAGTTTTATATCGACCAAAATCTTTAGGGTTTTCAAGTGGGACCCCCCACGCCAGATGCAATTCTGCCTATTCTTTTATAAATGCCCACCACCTCCCCACTTCACATCCCTCATCCTTTTCCTATTTCAGTCTTCACTCTCTGCTCTCTGCTTTTTTTCTTCTTCAACTAAATTAGCTACCTCTTTGTTTTGTCTGTCATCAGCTTCTACTTCACACTCATAAGATAGGCCTTTGTCCTTCTATTTCAAGGCAAAATTGTGTTACCCTACAAAACTAGGGTTACTGCATACTGTTGGGGGTTGCGTTTGTCCAACGAAGATCAGACACGTGGCAAGCATGAAGGAGAATGGCAGCAGCAGGAAACAAGGTGCACCCTCGCCCTGTGCAGCATGCAAGCTTCTCAGAAGAAGGTGTGCTCAGGATTGTGTGTTCGCTCCCTATTTTCCTGCGAATGAGCCCCAAAAGTTTGCTAATGTTCACAAAGTGTTTGGTGCCAGCAATGTCAACAAGATGTTGCAGGTAATGAAGATTTGTATAATTCGTTAAACAAACGGTGTAAATTAATATAGTTTTAGAACTTTAGGGTGCAATTCAAGAAAATTAAAACCTCATGACTCATTTTAAAAATCACTTTAAACCTTGAAGTTCTAAAATATAATTAGCCCTAAATCGAAATAGAACCAAGAAATAGAAACAAGAAGAAAAGTACAAAATGAAAAGAAAAAAAAATGTAAAAATCACTATATATCTTCTACCATTTTTTACATTTCAATTCTTTTTTGTAAGACATGATGCTTCGTAGTCATAGATAGAGGCAGGCAACCAATAAAGTGTCATAACTTGAATTGGGACCATATATTTTGTTCAGCCAAATGAATAAGCGTGGCTGATGACGCATGCTTTGTTCTACAAAGATCATAGAGTGGTAGTGATCATTACATCAAGCCAAAACATGTCTTGTAGGACCTTTGGCCTCTCATTCGGGACTAGGGTTACAAGTTTAGAAGCCACTTTAGGAGACTTAACTTACTCAGTTGTACAGTATTTCAAGTCAATCACTTATACTGAAAAATTGTCAATTATGATATCTCGATTGCATGTAAGTTTTCACCGTAACCACTGCCAACTTGCTTTTGTGGTCAAAAGTTAAACGACCATGTTTAATTGTGACAATTGCAGGAGCTGCCAGAGCACCAGAGAGGAGATGCAGTTAGTAGCATGGTGTATGAAGCAAATGCCAGGGTGCGAGACCCAGTTTATGGGTGTGTTGGGGCAATTTCGTCTTTACAACAACAAATTGATGTGCTTCAAACCCAACTGGCTCTGGCTCAGGCAGAGGTGGTGCACCTCAAAGTGCGTCAGACTGCATCATTCTCCAACCATGGATTAAGTCCGGCTAGCCCGAGTAATAGTAGGTCACCCTCATCTAAGTTCATGGGCTCTCAGGCCCGACCCATTTTCGACATGGATATGATGGTGGACCATACCAGCTTGGGAATGGGAGAGTCCATGTGGTCATGCTAAGCTTAATTAATTACTAATGTCTACTCTACTACAATGTAGAGTAATTAGCTTTGGTCATCATGCCTGGGAAAACCTAGGGACGGTTACAACAGTTGAAGCGGTGGCGGTGATGGTGACAGTGACAGTGACCAAGGCGATTCGCCCGCTTAGTTTGAGATGGGTTTTCCAGGATCAGGATCTTCTCCTGAGCTAAGGACGAGGATCCTCCTAACCAAGGAGTGTAGGCCGTTGAATGAAAATTCAATGGCTACAAATAGGGGGTCCCTTTAGAGTTATAATAATTATAGCTGTTGGATTTTCATCCAACGGCCCACACTCCTTGGTCAAGAGGATCCTCATCCTTAGCTCAGGAGAAGATCCTGATCCAGTTTTCCATTAGTAACTGGATTGTAAATATTAGTTTAACTTATCGATATATATATTGGGTAATCATATATTGTCTTGTGCGACTTTTTATATTTGCTCCAAGCGACTTGATGACTTTGGATGTGTGAATCCACCAAACATATTGTTAGTTTGGGAACAAAATTGGTAAGAGTATTGCAGTAGGATTTGCAGATTATGGATCAGTAAATGTATGAACTATTATTTAAAAAAATCGTAAATTTCCGTCTATTTTTGTCTAAATATTTGATCATTTGCTGCTTTTCTGTTTTGGAAACGACTCATTTATTTGCATATAACCACAACCATTTGATATATGAAGAATTTTTATTATGAATTTTTTACCCGTAATATGCGTAACTGACAAGCGTTACAAATTAAATAGTACGCGACAGACAGATACTTAAAGAATGAAATTACTATGTCTTTGTCCTTGAAGAGTTTGAATAAAAAAAGTTCTTCAATTGTCTACATGCATATCCATAGCCGTTGAATGTATGGAGGATTAAATATGAATTGTCTACTCTACATGCACTATGTTTGACTAACAAGCGTCACGAACTAACTGTTACATGACTGACAATTACCTAAACAATGAAAATTACTATGTTTAAAGTCTTTGCTTGAAAATTTTGTACCAAAAAAGTTTTTGAAGATTTCGTTCACCAATCTTTGGTAGGTAACCTCCGCATTCTTGAGGCAAAATGACATCTAACATGTTTGCAAAGCAACTCACTAAAATAAAAAATAAAAATAGCTTATATACACACGCCAAACTGCGATTTGAAATGGTTCCCGAGTATTTTCAAATGAGATATGATTACCGTAATACCATATGACGGTAATTAAACAATGCTTAGGTATAGCACAAATAGAAATAGAAATGTTAAGTGGGATCAGTTTCAAACACAAGCATTTGGTACATATAATTCCAAGTAATTTTACAAATTATACAAAGAAATTAAAAACAAACAAGAAAAAGAAGCTCAAACGTCCTTGGCAACAAGTTCACCATTCACTAACTCTCTGTAAGCAGCCACAGGCCAGCTGAAGCCTCTGAAAACCAAGCTAGTAGCCAATGGCACGTCAATGATGATCTCCTTCTGCGTCGGCTTCTTGTCATCCCTAATGGCAATCAAGTAGCTCCTCCCAACCCACCCGATCCACCCAGCAATGTACAGGAACAAAATACCCGGCGTGATAAACTCACCCCAGTGCCTCTGGTCACCGCTGACAATCAAATGGGGGAGCCCATCGGACCCACAAAGCAAACCCTGCTTGCCATAGTTGGAAAACCTCCTCTGAGTCTTCTCTATGGTGGCCTTGATGGCTAGGGCGGGTGCACTGTCGGGTGCATACAGCTTCAGTGAGGACTCGAGCTTTTTGATCTGCTGCTTCTCACGCTTGGCGAACTGCTTGGAGTCTTTGCATGGGGTGAGTCCCGAGATGTCAGCAACTGCAGGCATGGGGGCTGAGCCAATGAGGATGGAGGAGAGTGCGAGTGCAGTGGAGAACGCCTGCATGGGCGATGCAGTGGATATTTTCTCTGGGGTAGGGTTAGGGTTTTGGGAGGCCGAGCAGAAGACCACGGTTCTTGGCAGCTTTGTGGCCATTGGGGAGCTGAGTTTCGGCTGAAACATAGGTTTTGAGAGGTTTGTGGGGATTGTGAGAGACATGGTTCTTTCTTTCCTCTCTGTTTTTTTAGGGTTATGGGGGTTGTGAGGAAGAGCAGAGAGGAAGGAGGAGATCTTGGAAGGGAAAGAGTGTGGAGGGCAGGTTTTTAGAATCTTGGAGGAAGAGACTGGTGGTGGAGGAGAGAAGAGGGAGAGGGGATAAGGTGGAGGGAGTAAGCAGGCTGAGGTGGATGATTGTAATTGGTTGGAGGTTGTTTGGTTGTGGGTTGATTCAGATTTTCTCTCAATCTATCCTAGTCTAAAAATCATATCCAGATAATGAGAAAGTCTCCCTTAACTTTTGTAGGTTTTGTGTGCTTTCCATTAACTTGATCCAAATGTTTTACAAGCATATTTAAAAGGCAAAAAACTCAATTCAAGATAGATTCTCTTTTGCAGCCAAAGACATAGTAGAAGTGACGTCATACATTTGCTAAATATTTGCCGCGTTTTTAAAAAGTGAAGTCATCTAACATGACCCTAAAGTGAACCGCTCGTCTAATAAACGTCTGTGACATCATAACCAACTTCCAACTTCTAACTTTGAAATTCCCTTTGTAAGTAGTAATAATAGCATCCCATTTTTTTTTTTTTTATCAAAATTTCCTGAATTTAACATCATTTTTTATCACAATTTACAAATTTGTCAAGATTTCCTGAATGTAACAACATTTTTTTATCACAACTCTGTATTGAACTCACAAGCAGAACCCCGATCCCTCCTGTATGTATGACGAACTCTTGGCCATTTCAACCCATGTCATGCAAACTCACAGTATTATTCCTGATTCCGAGCAGGAATGGATTAGCCGGATCCCAAACTTCTAAACTACGTGTTCCTCGAGCTTCATCCGGTCACAGACGATCATGGTAATGATGAATCATGCTTGAAGTTTTTCCCTATCATAAAGGTGGTCGTGACGATGATTCTAAGAAACACGTACTCCACATGAAGATCATACTGGCTGGAGCGTCCTTTACCGAATACTAAGCTACAAAATTGGGGCCTCGGTCTAACATGACGATTGCAGAATCTTTCGCCCCCCAAGCTTCAGCACTGTACTTTGTGATGATTTTTTGAGTTGTTATGAAACCTGATCCTGAGCCTCAAAGAAAAGCCATAGAGCATGGACTCAAAGACGGATCAGCCCGTCTTCAATTTCATCATTGCATCACCATTTTGGATTACCTGGTCACAAGCCAACCCGGTTTCACTAGGACATCTTGCTTAAAGTTGCGACCAGTTACTGACGTAGACTCACCCTGGCGACGGAAACACTGCACAAGAAAGGATGTTAATATAGAAAAACCTTATTACTAGCCATGAACAATTAACATAGAGTGCCATTAGAAATAGATCCGCTTAAGAAATTTAAACTGGAAGGTTGTATAATCTTGTTGCATGTAGCAGGTCACCATGCCAGTTCGCCTTTATTTTCCTTTCTTATCGGTATCAAGCCATTGTCATAATGTTTATTAGTTAAAACAATTGTTCATTCTCCCACAAATGCATGTATTTTCCTGTCTCAACAGCGAACCAGACGAGCAACTTAGAAATAGTACAATACCAGATTTTCCTGTGTCTTGTTAGGCGTTCTTATTTGTTATGAAAGATGGGACTATCGAAATTAAAAAAGAAATTATCCTCAGTGTGTTATGAAAGGTCAATGTTACCAACCTTGTAACAGACTATGGTGTCATCTGGGTACATAGCAAAAAGTTTAGTTCCAAGGCGTGCATGACAAGAATCACAAAGGTTTTCATCATTGATCTGCACATGCCTTGACTTTTCCTCCAGTATTGCTAAACTTGCATCAGTATCTAAGGCACGGGACAGATTGTGCACAATCTGAAAAGCAATTAATGTATTGGCTCAATAAGAAATGAAAAGCACAAAACATGGCTACATGCAAGAAACTTCAGAAAAAAACAGATTCACTAATTTCCTTATGATATGGAGAACATAGCTCAATACCCACAAAAAAAAAAAAAAAAAAAAAAAAAAAAAAAAAAAAAAAAAAAAAAACATCAATGAAAGAACAAAAAAATTTCACAATCTTAAGCCAGAATGACAAAATCTCAAACACAAACTAAACTTACCCGTCCTTGACGGTGATGATGAAGTCGAGCTCTCAACATTCTTAAAATAGTCTCAGAGGCAAGTTGAAGAGGCATATCTGGCGACAATCTCTGCAACATCAAACCAGATTTTTTGCACAGAACATGACAAACGTCAAATACTTGGCAGGGTCCCCAGCAATAGAAATGTGCTTTTAGCATACAAGTAACTAAACAAAAGTGTGCATTTGTGTGAACTTCGATTTTTCTCTGGTACCCACCATATCCCAAAAAGTTGTGTGTGTGTGTGTGTGAGAGAGAGAGAGAGAGAGAGAGAGAGACTGATACCTCTAAAACTTGCAGAGGATCCAATGATTCCCCGTGATTGTGGAGTAGGCGAACAGCGGCTTTAAACATAGGCTCTTTACCATCTTGTGGATCCAAATACATATCAAGTAACCTGAGTTCTCACAGAAAAAAAACAAATGGAAAATAATCAAGAGGCAATTTTAGATACATCAGAGGTTTACTTAACAAGTGTCTATAGGTGTTTTTGTGTGCTTGTCACATGCGGAGAGAGAGAGAGAGAGAGAGAGAGAGAGAGAGAGAACCAACTGCATATAGACATCTGGTCTCCCAATCTCAGCACAATATTTCTCAGCAGCTTCACTGTTTTCCAGCTTCCTGAAAAGCCATTGTATACTAATTCACACATGCTGAAGTTTGCACATAGAATAATTATTGTTTCAAAGTGCGGATGCTACTGATATTTAAAATGATACCCAGATGAAGTGGTAAATAATATTATTATTGGGGATATTTTTGAAACCAATGTAACTTACAATGCTAAAATTTGGAGCACCAATGCCTCTTGCCCTAGTTTCTTGTAAAGAATAGCCTGTTGAATAAATTAAGAATCAGAGATGAGCAGTTGCAGTATCAAACAACCAAGACCGGTCATTTTGGCAGTACAAAATTATCAACTGCCATCCATAATTGGCCCAACAGCTAATAAAATAAACTTAAATGGCTCAGAGCAAATAATCAGTATATTCAGATAGCCAGGTTCAAAGCAGAATTCAAGACAAGGTCCATAAAGGGTTACAACAGACCTTCTCTGACCACAATTCTGATCCCTCGATCAAGTCAAGAACCTCCTCTGGGTCATACAAGTCTGAAGACTCCAAAAATATCTGCAGTCTTTCCCGAACAGGACTTTGAAAGATTAAACTTATTCCATTATCTGAAATGTTTGTCTCTTGTATACTTCGAGGATCAAGGTTTTGGGAGGCAATTTCTGCTTGAAAAGCTTCAATTGCTGACTTGGCAAGTGAGAGAGCATATAACGTGTGGAACTGACTGTCACTGTATTCTTGATCTTCAATCAACCACTGAAGATACCTGTGCAAATAAAGAGTTAAAACTCAAGTATATGTAGTGAAGGTCACATCACATCAAATAAGGAAGAAACATTTGTTTTTCTTTCTGATAAGTAATAAGTGCATATCACAGTAAAGGCAATCAAGGAAAAATTAATATGGCAAATGCATTTGACAAAACAAAAGGCACCCTGGAACAGTAAGATACAAAGAATAGCACTTTAACGAAAACATTGCACAGGTAGTTTAGCATGGTTGAATTGTACTATTATAATGGTTATTATAATTGAAAAGATGTCATCACATTTTTTAAGATTGCAAAATCATATTCAGATCAAGACAGTCAACTTGAACCCATATACGGTTAGAATGGATGAGGATTATCAGACTCCCACAAAACAACCACCCAATGTAGTAATATTCAAACCACCCAATGTAGTAATATTCAGACAATGTAAGCCAAAGAAAATGGACTTCTTTTAATTACAGATGTGTACATTTCACTTAGAGATCTCCAAAAGCGAAACAATTATATGGTACAGGTGGTTAAATACAATGAACATGGGAGGCTGTACTGCGGTCTATGTAATTGACATACCTTTGACAAATCTCTACCTTCTTTGGATCAATAGCTGCAATAACTTCATCTGCAGTAAAAGAGAATTTCTCAAATAAATTAATACTGTTTTAAGCATTATTGATAACCATTTGTTAGCAGCATAATACATCAATATAAAAGGCTACTATTTTTAAAAAACAAAGGACAAAAAGCTGACAACAAAATAAAGTTTTGAATCATTTTGACGCCCACTTCAGAGAGATTTTCCAAATGGACACATTCTGCCGTAGTTGACCAATGGCACAGACATTAAGGTGCAAACTTCTTATACATCACTCACCTTACAACTGGATACTTGCCTTGTGCTTTGGTGCCTTTTAGGTCAATTGAATACTTTCAAATTTTCCCTCCAGAATTATTAATACTGAGATTCTTTCCTAAACAAAAGACGTCTTTTTCTACACATGTGGGAACTTCAGGTTTGCTTAACTAAGAAGACTGGGACGCAAATGGTAACCAAAAAAACACACATCAACCAATTCACTGGGAATCAAAGACCCACCTGGTGGAAGTTGATTAGTTCTTTTCTCTGATGTCAAAACCTGAACTGCAAAAACCTGGTTGATATCTGCAACCTAACAATACCAACCATCTCCTAATTAAACATGGACTTGCAAAGCACAAACCGTAAGATTTCTCAAAAAACTTGAAACTTCAAAAAATAAAACAAGATAAACCATCCAAGATAAAATAGGAACAACCCTGCAGATATTAACACGTACCCATCCAAGATGTTGTAGAACAAGCGCTGGATCAGATGACTCCTCGAGAAGCTTTGATGCCTCAGCTGCAGCAGTCTCCGTACCAGAGATGATACTTGTACCACCATCCTGTGAGCCACTCTCCAACATGGGGTCTTTCCAAAGGCCAGAGGAATAATTTCTTGCCAAGATGCGCCAGATACCAAGAGCCTTTGAGCTAATTCCTTTACTTGCATATAGGAAGGCAAGCGTACGTAAATGCCCGGAATCATCTAACAAAGTTTCCAACTCTTCCTGCACCGCCCATGCAAGTTCTACAGTCATCCTTCATGAAGGCTCCAGACAATAGCCTCTGTTTTGCAATGCATGGGACAGTGCATTGTCTTGAGGCCAATAAAGTATATTCTCTTGATTCCAAAACCAAACATAATATAATGTCTTCAAATCAAGGACTTGTTGCATGGTACTCACAATTTCTACCATACTATGGTGTGCCCTTTCTAGTTGGTTAAAATCCCAAAACCGTCTTTCAGAGATTAAATCTAATGGGATTTCGACCCAGAATTGCAACTTTATTATGGTCCAAATTGAGGGAAATTTCTGTTGATTTCCTCTTAGCATTTTATTCAACTACACTAACCATCAATCCCCTTTTCTTATCCAAACAATCACTTTCTCCGATTCATATTCTGGTATAAATGATTAAAGAATATATCCTAGTCCTAGAGCAGTTGAAATCAAATGGATACATAGGGTCTACAATGAGAACACAACTTGTTTTGTGTACGGTTTTATTAATAGGTTGATATACTCAATATTTTCAAGCTTTTCTCAAGACACCATTTGATAATCTTTTTCATCCATTTCCATTGGTACTTAACATAAACAAAAACCAAAATTTTGGGCACTGGATCGTATATAATCTTGTATTTCGTTTTTTTTATTCTAAGTATTCAATTACAACATGAACCATTCAAATTTAGGAATTATAACAGCCAGACTAGAAATACTGCAGGATGGAAACAGGAACTCCTGATTTAGGAAAGTTGTAAAAGCACAAATGCTTCGGCATGGTAAAACATATATATGAGAGAGGGAAACAATAAAGAAACAAGAAAACATACCACAACACAAGAATTCGTTGATGATGCCAGCTTCTCCATGTCATAAACATTATTCAAAGCTCTGTAGAGGTACATTAATAGGGTGTCAACTCCCTCCTTCACTGATGGAGTCAACTCTTTCTCACGAGACACCTCCAAATACCTGTAGCAAGAATGTATATTGAAAACCTTATTATAATCCAAGTACAAGTTAGTTGTGAAATTAAATAAAAAGATCCAACAGAAATCAAGAGAATAACATTTAATGAGTAACCAGAAGTGATGTAGTCACCTAGCAATTGATTTGATGGCAGACTCCAACAAATTATCCCTGCTTGGAGGGTTCAGGAGAAATGTATCATCTACCACAGTTTCTACACCTGCTTTCCTAAGAAAGATTGCTCTTTGAATTGCCATCAACCCGTCATCTACAACATCTTCCAGGGGTGCAGGGGGCGGATGCAAACCCCAATACCGGTTTCTAGGAACCTAAAAACGCAAGTTCAAATACTATGATTACAAAATTCAGAAGGTTTGGCAGCACTGACGCATGGAAATAAGTAAGCTGATAATAGAAGTACTTATGTTCGTAATAAAGGCATCATAAATGCAGGCCAAGATTAAATTTGTTTTCAGATGGAATTTCTTTTGGATGTGTATTTTTTATGACTACTACAAAAGCACAAGATAGTCTTTCACAATTGTTCGCATTCACAATGTAGTATTGATTGTTACATAAAATGATATATTGAATATCATTATGTGATCTTTCTTGAACTACACAGTGTCTATGTACTTTTTTTCCTAGTAATCTAACAACCCCAAAAAAATACAGCAAGAATATTAGCCTCGATATTCTAATGAGTATCACACGACATGTCCTAATGAGTATCACACGACATGTCCTGATTTTTTACACATTTTGATGTGCAATTATCTTTTTAAAGAAAACACTCCTCTCGTTTTTAATTAAGGTAGAGACAACATATGTGAGTCTTATTTATATAGGATGATATTATATGTGATCTGAATACCCTGATTATGAGCAAAAAATCCCATACCAATAATGACCATCGATTTGGATCTGTCATTATGAATGGAAATACTTCAGAAGGCTGCATTGTCTCAGACTGCAGAAAGTGATTCACTGCTTCCTCAAAATGCAAGTCAAAAAGTAAGAGAAACCCCACTTGAGCATGAACAAATGAGAGCATATCCTTCGATAGTTCACCCTCACACTCAAGGTCTTCCACCAAGGAGATGGCCTCCTTGAAGTTTTTTTTTCTCAATAGATCTTTAATTTGTTCTTCAGAGGGTAATTTCCGATAGCAAACAACCTAGAAATTTGCAACATGGAGGGCAACAAATAAAAATCTTTGTTTTGTTCATGTCTGTATTCTGAAATGAAGCTAAAAAGAGTAAAAATAACCATTGGATCGATATTTTTCCATACCTTAGTGGGGGTTGCAACAACGACAAGTTTTCCACTTCCATCTTCCTCATCTGCAACAATGCAAGGCCCTCCTACCCCTTCACCATCAAAAGTGATCATCTGAATACATCTGCCTGTTTTCTTATGATACAACTCCAGCTTTCCATCCCTTGCAATAACCACATATGAAGATATCTCCCCAATAGAATCCAGGTCACTATGGAACACCAAGCTACCACCAACTGGCTGCCCATGTGCATTAGCTATGATACCAACATTGTCCACCAACAAAAGCACATTCCATTCTTTACACAACAATTTAAGCCGTGGCAGACTACAAACATCCGGTAACGAAAATATTACACCACTTTGTCCGGTAACACATGAAAACAAACTATATCCATTAACCGTACTGACAATTATTGAATCATTGAGCCATACCATGGTCATAACCTCATCGATACACTGAATTTCCTTGAGAATTACAAAAGACCCATCATCAATGTCTTGGTCACTTTTACCTACTCTGTTACTCAAAACAAGCTCTACCAATACCAATCTTTTACCAATAACAATAGAGAAAACATGATGACCTAAACGCTGCTGCACAGTTTCTTTCATTTTCAAGCCATTTGCTCTGATCCCACTTCCCAACTTTTGCAAAAACTGCTGACTTGTGCTTGTATACTCTGACGAATTACTAAGACCTGACAAATTCGAGCATTCTGATTCACTGCTTCGCAACCTCCTTGTGATGACAGAAATTCCTCTCAAGAAACTCAATCTCTTCAAGGGGTGTAACAGAAGCGAATCAACCAAAAACAGAAACCCATCTAAAAGTACCAAAAGCTTCTTAATCTCACCAAATACTTGGATAGACTCCACTGAGGTATTGCCAACCAAAACCTTTCGCATAAAGGAAATGTTTTGTGGGATTGAAGGGTTGTTGGAAGGATCAGATGGGGATTGATCATTGGGATTTACAGAGAATAAAACTAAGGTTCCAAACTGAGTTCCAAGGTAGATTAGACATTGGGAGTCGGAGACTGTGGAGATAGCAAGGGATGTAACTCGTGCACGAGAGTGGTCAGAGAGGTTGAACAATGACAGTGGCTCAAGGACAGTGCGACCTCTAGGTTCGGGCTGAGCCATGTATCAAAGGGCTAGTGCTCGACGATGAATATTACAAGATCATTCAACCTGAAATTGCAAGTAACTCAAGACTAATTACGATGCTCAGCACTCTAATCCATCGATATATAGCACAAAAACGAAAGTAGACTATTACTAGAGCTATTACAGCAACCCCAAGTCGAAAATCGATTGAATTGCACGGATAAACAACAACCTGATTATCGAAATGTCAGCATTGTTCAACAAGACCAAATATCATCAAACAAACAAAAAAAAAAAATTCAATTGCAGCACAAATTCAAGCCCTCATGCATTAGAACAAGAAACAAAATTTCTCACTTTGTCAATCACTAAAATATCAACACCAAAACTAATGGCATCCCCCCAATTTCCGTCAACTTAAAAGACCCAAACCCGCGAAAAAGTGTCCAATTTTCTTCTATTTCCACATTCTAATTAATCATTTTGTGTAGGTCGAACTGAATTTAAAAGAAAATAGCAAAAAAGATGATGATTTAAGAGACTATTCATACTTGAGATACTAGACGACGGAGATCGCAGGAAGTCGTCGGAGCAAGGCGGAGCTTGCCGAAGCTTCTCTGGTGGTGGGAAATGCCAAACTGTTCGCTAGTCCGATTCTTTCACCTAAGGATTCGATCCTATTCGGACACAATCCATGCGGACCCTCGGGAATCCCTTAATTCTCACCGTTCAGAATAGAACGAACGATCAGGGATTAAACTTTATTTTTTATTAACTCTTCGCTCACCAAACGTCAAAGTTGTAATGTTTTTATTTTATTTTTTTTAACGTCATTTTCTATGGGCTATATACTGTATCTCCTCCACCGCCCATTGTTCTCTCTCATTTTATTTTTAGAGAAATGGTTTTTGTTTTAAGTCCAATATATGAGAGGAACTTTAACGAAAAGTTATTGGTATTGTTTATTTTAAAAAAAAATTATATTTTTACTCTAAAAAGTTAATTCTGATACTATTCATTTTACCTTTTATTTTGTCCTTATCGTTAAAACTCATAATTTTTAAGTTTTTTTCATTAGTTTTCCTTGGAGATTGATGTTGGGAAGTGGTGGTGGTGTTAATTTCAAGGGTACACATTTTCCTTTACCTTTTACATATCTTTGTTATTTTTCGTCCATTCATTTTCATTAAGTTATTTGATTTGACCGTTTCAAATTGAAAAGCGTGTATGAATGGTAAAATAAGTGTGTAAATAACACCACCCAATTTCCTTTGTCTTTCATCGTATTGTTGATTGAATTTTTTACTATTCAAATTTGAAATCAATCCCTAATTTCTAAATTCATTTGGCTTCGTCCTTTCAGCGAAGTCGGTTTTAGTTTCGTTATCTGCTTAGGAACACGTCAATTTGTTGTTGATGCATTTGCTAATCTAAAGCCATTCTCAGTTTTGCGAGAAAGTCCGGATTCATTCTTTGCCTAGTAGAGTTCACATACCGTGGAAGATGGATAGATGGAAAGATTTCGAGTTCCAGCTTTTAACTTTGATCGCTTAGGATCAATGCTTAAAATATTGATATCGGTAGAAATATCGATATGCAAATTTGTGAAAATATTGATAGATGTATCAATATCAGTATTGGTTGCCTTCAATGAAAATGACGGAAGTTTGCTAAAAACGTGGAAATTTAAAATGAAACTTATCAAACACTGGTTTGGACGAAATATAAAGAGTTTCTCTAATATTTAACTGATAAATAAGAAATACCGATAAAATCTGTCGAAACTTAAGAACTTCTTCAATATGAGGTATTTCCGTATCTTTCTCTGATTTTTCCGATATTTTACAGAAATATCGACGGAAAATTTCAAACACTGCATAGGATTGAGTTGTGGTCGGAGCACCCCTTTAATCTTATATCATGTCAAGTTACTAACAAATAACCTGTTAGCGACTCGTTAAAATTACTAATTAGACAAGTAAAACCTGTTTTATTTACACATTAATTATTATTAATCTTGTTGTTAGAATTTTGTTTTGTAATTTGGTATATTGATTGAAAGGAAGCATTCAACATGTTCCTGCGGTTTTTCCCTCTCGTGGGGATGAACACATAACAATAGTCAACCACTGATGACATGGCTCAGCTTGCATGTATGCAGCTGGGTGATGGAGTGAGTCCCGCAACGACCACGTATACAGATAATAGAGAAATTGACGAAAAAGTAAACAAAAGTATGATATTGGAAGGAAATTATAAATTAGTACGTTGGGTAGCTAGTAATTAATCGCATATACTACTCATTGGGTTAGGGACTCTTTCTAGTGTTCATATGTGAATGTTCTTCAACAAGCAAAGCATACTCCAACACTCCTCCCCGTAAGTGCAATCTCTCCAACACAACTTGGAATCCCACAAATGCTGCAAATAGGCCATGACTTAAAAGAAAAGGATAATACAGGGCCAACGCAAAGGAATGCAAACAAGCCGAAACAAATTGGGGAAACCCGAGGAACATAAGGCCCATCCAGGAACCAAAAGGCCAGAAACCCTAATTCCTATTTTGTAAAGACATTAAAAAAGGACGATAAAAACCGAGAAAGCGAGGGGCGATGAACATTGAAAAAAACATGTCACCAACTCCCAAAATGAAGGAATGAGTAAGGTTTGAGGGCGAGAAAGCGAGGGGCGATGAATGTCAAGAAAACATGTCACAAGCTCTCAAAATGACGTAATGAGTAGTTGACGTTTTGAGGGCGGAGTACGGGAGGGTGGGAGTTTTTAAGTTACAGGTATTACATATCATGCATACACCATGCCATTTCAACTTTTGATCAAATCCATCGTCTCAACTTTTGCTTGCACATCAAAACATTCAATACCTGAGATCCCTATGGTCAGGAAAATATATTACTTTTGAATACCTTCGACCTAGGAGTTGGGACCACACTCCTCGTCTCCCTCATCATGTAGAAAACTCCCAGTTTGCTTACCAGTCACCACCTTAAACGGTTTTTCTTTCCACTTTTGGCAAAACGGGCCCACGGGTGTATCCCTCCATAATAAACTTTTTATTTTTGAATTGGAAACTGAATAATGTTATTCAGACTCATATTTTACGTCTCACGTATTATTTATTGATTTTTTTCGTTTAATCCGATGGCCGAACATAAATTGTGAAAAGTAAATTTAAGTGTGTGGATATCACCATTCTTGAAAAATCACTAGAAATGAGCCTTAATTACATCGACATTTATTAGTGTTATGATATGTGACATTTTTTCCCGAAAAACAAAAGATGTAACAATTTTTTGGTCACATGCATTGTGACATACTGACATGTAACATTTCCCTCCATTCTTAATCCGTTCCTTATTTACAAGGTGGAGTATGAAGATGGTAGATAAAACTTAACTAGTGATATATATGTTTCAAATTTGTGAAAGAAAAATATTACATTAAATTAAATGAAGGGCTCACTTTCAAACCAATCAATAAGTAGTTATAAAATATGATTTAAATTAATGGCAGTCTCTCTAACACTTTTTAGAATAACTCACATCTAACATAATTCGAAACTTGCACATGCTCAACGCGTAGACGATTAACGTGATTAAAACACAAAAAATATTATTCACCTAATATCATATCATTAAAAGAACACAGAAAAGATATAAAAATAGAATATTATACTAATATAATTTCATAACGCATTCATATTGAATTCGTTAAACAAGTGTGCTCCTCTTCCATTCCATGGAATTGGAAGGTCTCACAGAGACACAAAGACGACGACATAAACCCTCTAGACTCTATTAGCTACGCTTCTATGATGATGATGATTAGGACTGAGGACTCAACCTAACCAACAATTATTTAATGAAAACTGAGATTAGAAGACACTACTGACTCAACTCGATCGGACTCAAAAGAAATGACTCGAATGACCATTATGACTCGGACATGACTCGCTGGAAAGAAACACAGACTCACTGTAGTTCCATATACCACCGGCCATGCACGCTTTCGTTCTTCACTTTTTAATATTGATTTCCCTCACCTTAACGACTTCAAGACCATTATCATCAGCCAAGCCCTTGATAGTTGCTCTCTTCCCGGGATCAAGCCAATTGCTCACCACCACAAAACTCCCGTACCATGGCCAGTCACTCCATTTGCCTTCCCGGATTTTCCTCTCCCTCAGCTCCTTGGGGGACATGAACAACTCCTTGTCTTCAGCTGGCTGGTACTCTTTTTTAAGCGACGGTGGTCCTCGGGGGCAGCGCCGTCGAGCCTCGGCCTCCTCCGCAGCTTGCCGAGCGGCAATGTTCCTAGGGAGATGGTAAACCATTCCCTTCAGGTGCTGCGGTTCCGAGACGTAGGCGTAACCGTGTTGCCCGTTCAGTTGCTCCAAGCTACTGTATAGTGAATACAGAGACTTGAGATGCTTGGCATCTGTGCGAGAGGAGTTTCTCAAAGCATTGCCACACTCCATGACAGTTTTCGATAGTTGAGCTTGAGGAACATGTTTACAAAAGACCCTCGTAAGAAACATGGTGGATCAAAGGTGAAGGAAGGAGTAGAAACAGGATGAGAAACTTAGGAGGCGGGGAGAAATGGTGATGGGTTAATGGATGAGAAATATGGTTTTGCTGTGGGGTGGGATTATGGCAAGTGTGTTGGTCTGGGGTATCTTTTATAGGCGGAGTGGAGTGGAGGGAGGGCAAGGAGATGTGCTGTTAATCTTGGTGATTAATGGTGAGGTTTGGTTTAATGATGGCAATTAAGTCATGGCATCCCGCAATCCGCATACGGCGATCGAGTAGTACGTGCTCTCTAGTCTCTACTACTAGTAGCTGCTGCACGTACTGCATGCAGGAATAGGATGGCTTTGGCTGTAATAATCTCAAAGTTGGCCGACCGGGTCTCAAACAGGCCGGCAACTGGCAGTGGCAATGGCAGGCAAGCAACGTTACGTACGCTCTCGCTCTTAATGAGAATTTAGAGAGAAGGTTGGCACACACAATGCATGCTGCTGTGCTTCGTTTAAGATCTTATCAATTGGACATATATGAACAAATGAATTAATATTGCCTAATAGTTTTAAGTGTAACCTTTTTGTGGTCACATGAATTGTGACATTTGTAACACTTCCCTCCAATTTTAATCCAGTCCTTATTTATTAATTACGAGGTGGAGGGTCAAGATGGTGGAAAAAATTGAGTAGTAAAATGGTTCACTCTAGTCCATTAGTTCAAATTATTTTTGACATCTTGACAAAAGAATTAATTTGTTATTAAATTATCAATAGACTGCAACTATAACTACTGCTACTCTGACTTTAGCAAAGATATTTATTTAATTAACGTTTTAAGATACAAAATACATAAATGTAACGCTACAAAGTTTACACGGTTTGAATTCTGCACGAATATAAATCCCAACGCATACACGATCAATATATATTATTATCATTGGCACTAATCCAACATCCAAGTAGGAAATTAAAGTGTTTCATTCATATAATTTATTTTACTAGCTTGTTTGTGCTTCATAGGGTTTCTCAAATGATCATAAACATGTATATGCAGTGACAAATGTACATTGGGATCAAGGTGACTAAGGACTATTCAAAGCCCGAATAATATACATGTGAAGCGCCGTTATAGAAAATAATAACCTTTTTATTATTGTTGTTAATATTCATTAACCTAAGTATAAGTGGAAAATCACCAGAAATAACTTTCTACGTAACTTTTTTGTGGTCACTGGTCACATGAATTGTGACATGTAACACTTCCCTCCAATTTGAATCCAGTCCTTATTTACGAGGTGGAGGGTGAAGATGGTACAAAAAAGTTGAGTAGTGAAATGGTTCACTCCAGCCAGTTAGTTCAAATTATTTTTATTGAGATCTTGACAAAAGCAATAACTTGTTATTAAATCATGAATAGTACAACTGCAGCTACTCTGTCTTTAGTAAAGATACTTGTTTAATTTACGTTTTTAAAAACAAATTGTACATATATAACCTAATGCAACAAAGTTAACACGATTTGAATTCTGCACGAATATAAAACATAACGCATAGACGATTAACATGATTATCATTGGCATTAATCCAACATCCAAGTAGGAAATTAAAGTGTGTCATTCATATAATTTCTTTTGCTAGCTTGTTTGTGTTTCATGGGATTTTTATTTGTAATGATCATAAATAAGTTGTTTGGACCTGAAATATGGGGTTGGGCCGAAGGTGCATAATTTGCAATAAGGCTTAATTTTCGGCCCAGTGGCATACCTTCAGGCCAAGTGGCATTCAGATATCTTGCCCAAGACGGATTTCGGCGAGTCCTAGTGAAATTAAAATTGTTAAGGATCAAGATAAGTTTTGATAAAATTCGAAATATTCTAAGAATCAAGGCTCTTGGTTGATCAGATGTGGAATGAATCAAATGCTGAAAGAAGATTGGGTTCAGAGTCCTAGTTCTAATAAAAGTGGCCGAAGGCTGAATGAAGATTAGGTATATCTGATAAGAGATTGGATCAGGTGAGCCCGAGGAGTTACAGTCCAGGTAGGACTCTGCTTCGAGAGAATGATTTGCATGGAATTCACCTTATAAATATAAGCAGTTATGCGACATTCAAATGACCTAAAACTCAACACACAAACGCCCTATGCAAACTCTCGCTCTACGCAAGCCTCTCATACTTTGAGAAATCACTAATTCTCCTAACTTCGTCAACATATCTTCAGTTTGGATTAACAACATTGTGTTGACAACCAACGAAATCTTCAATTTAGATTAACAACACAAGAGCCGTAAAATCAGGCGGCTGAGGAACACCTCCAGTTTGGAGTAACAACACTGCTTCAAATTCGGTTGGTTACCTATCCAAGTCTCTATCAACAAGGAACCTTTGGATTTCTTACCGAAAGATGTCATCTCATTAGCTTATCTAAGAAGTAAGGTGTTACCAAATTACGTAATATTCGGCACATTGAAAGCCGAATCTTTCTATGATTAGATATTTCCAAGTGCATTTCAGAGTTTGGCATTCTAATGCCCGAACAACATTACACTATGTGTCTTATAGTTTGATACCGATTGGGAGCACTTATATTTTCACAAATATAGTTGAGGTAGCCGAACCTGGTGCAGAAGATTTTGAACTTCGCAGTGATTAGCAGCCTTCTCTTCAAGCTCTAGAACCCAAGCCTGAGATGTGTTACTTCATTGGCCGTGATCGCAGTTAGCAAGGCATTCGACACCACCACCACATCAATTTTACTTGCTAGCCGAGCTGGGTTGCGAGTCGACATGTCCACATTCACCGAAAAACGTAATTAGCTTATTAATTGTTGGACTTGAGTACCACACAAGCTTGATAATTTTTCATCCACACATGTATATATATGTTATGATCATGTAATAATCTCAAAATGGGCCGACCGAGTCCCTATCAAGGATGTAAAAGAGGTTTAATGGAAATTAACTGGCAAAGCAAGCAGTGCTCTCTTTTTTCTTAGTGAGAGTGGAGGTCTACGTACAATGCCAACTGCTGCTTTTAATTGTGCAGGTACCTATATGGCAGAGAAACGGAGAGCATGGTCGTGCCCGAGACCAACAAATTAAATGGAATTTTTTTGTTTATTATCTATTTAATTTATAAATGATCATTTGCACAAAACAGTGCGTATATCCATGCATGAAGCTATATATAAGATACACCATGTGGAATTTTTAATTAGGAATCGTTTGATAACTATTTCTTTTGCTTGTTTTCATTTTTAATTTTTTTTTAAATAAAAAAAAAAAAAACAAAAGGGTTATGAAAGTATCGAAAAATTACTGATTAAGTAAAAACAAAACAGTGCATGTATCCATGCATGAATCTATATATAAGATGAAACATTACTGATTAAGTTTCATATCAAATATTTTATCGTGATATCTTCTGTTTTAAAAAAATTGAAGTAACATGAGATGATGAGAGACAATTGATCAACGTTTGGTTTGCCTTCAGGATCTTTCATTGTGTGCATCATTACATTCTATCAATCTTTGTCGGCCTTTCTAATTTTGAGTGTCAACAATTAGCAAACGACGATTAAGAAATATTTAAAAATCAATCTTCCCAATGCTTTTAGGATGCAACATTACTGATTAAATTTCATATCAAATTTTCCGTCATATTATCTTACATGATGAACGACATGTGACTTTTGTTGGACTTGTGTGCCACAAAAGCTTGGTAATTTTTAAGATCCAACACATGTATATATATGTTATGATCATGTAATAATCTCAAAATGGGCCGACCGGGTCCCTATCAAGGGTGTGAAAGAGGTTGAATGGAAATTAACCGGCAAAGCAAAGCAGTGCTCTCTTTTTTCTTAGTGAGAGAGAAGGTCTACGTACAATGCAACTAATGCGTTTAATTGTGCAGGTACCTAATGGCAGAGAAACGGAGAGCATGGTCGTGCACGAGACCAACAAATTAAATGGAAATTCTTTGTTTATTATCTATTTAATTTATAAATGATCATTTGCACAAAAGAGTGCATATATCCATGCATGAAGCTATGTATAAGATACACCATGTGAAATTTTTAGTTAGAGATCATTTGATAACTATTTCGTTTTCTTCTTTTCATTTTTAACTTCTTTTTTTTTTTTGGTTTTGAAAAAAGTAAAAACAAAAGGGTTATCAAAGTATTGAAAAATTACTGATTAAGTAAAAACAAAACAGTGCATCTATCCATGCATGAAGCTATATTTAAGATGAAACACTACTGATTAAGTTTCATATCAAATATTGTATCATGATATCTTCTGTTTTAAAAAATTGAAGTAACATGAGATGATGAGAGATAATTGATCAACCTTTGGTTTGCCTTCTGGATCTTTCATTGTGTGCATCATTACCTTCTATTTAGTTGCAAAACCTAAGTCCATTAAGGACCAACACTTTGATCCATTCAATCTTTATTAGGCTTTCTAATTTTGAGCGTTAACAGTTAGCAAACGACAATTAAGAAATATTTAAAAATCAATCTTCTCAATACTTTTAGGATGCAGCATTACTGATTAAATTTCATATCAAATTTTCTATCGTATTATCTTCTAGGATGAACGACACGTGGCTTTGACTTTTGGATTTTTCACGAGAAGAAGGCTATTGGACACTATTGCTCCTTCTCAAAAGAAAGAAAAGAAAAGGAAAAGAAGGCGATTGGGCTTTCGGCCTTCGTGCAAATCTTTGAAAGAGCCCAAAGGTAGAAACGAAGGCAGACCGGACTACGTAGGGCTGGTTTGGTATTGATGTGCTTTGATTATAGTGTTTGGTAAATTTTTATGTAAAACAGATGTGAAAAAAAGTCGGTTTTTCAAAGCTGGGTTTTGCAGCTTCTTGTTTTTGGCTTTTTTTCACCCAAAACTGTGAAAAAAAGCTGAAGCTGAATGTTTTCCAAACACCAAAAACTCTTCCAGCTTTTTTTCATAGCAGCTTTTTTTAAAATCATCTCAACCCCAAACTGGGGCATACTTGTATGCATATCACTGTTACTGCTGTTTCTTCACTCCAACTTACCAATCCACCCCAACTCCTTCAGCCAAATATCAATTTCTGCAGAGTGATTTTGATACTTAACTTTCTACTCCAGCTTCCACTCTAATTGAAACGTCGTGGACAGTCGATACACATAAATAAATTACTAATTACTAATTTGTGTCCCAAGTTTGAAGCCAAAACGTGGTCGTGTACATAATTTGTGTTCAGCATTGCATTGTTTTACGGTTAATATATAACGCAAGAATGATGATGTAAAAGTTGCTACTCCTGAAACCGTCGTAGCATATATAGCAGGGGTCTTGTCTGAAATCAAGCATGGCATGCATCATGCATTTGCCAAGTTGAATGTCCATGCTCCGGCCAAATCCGAGTAAGTTTACAAGTTTAGAACACTAGCTAACTGGACCACAAAGCAATATGGAAATTTGGTATTTATTTTACAAAATTTATTGACGAATGAGAGACTTTGAGATTGGTTTTATAGTTCAAAACTTATTGACGAGTGAGAGGCTTTGAGGCCAGTAAACCACTGCAATGTGCCTTGTACACCCAAGTTTTAATCCGTCTCTATCAAGTCAAAGCAAATTTAGGTATGGTAAATCAAAGTAAATTTAAGTATTTTTTTTACCAAAAAAAGAAAGTAAGTTTAGGTATTTGAATTGAATTTCTCCAAATCAAGTAAATCTTAATGAATGCCCGTTGTGTTTAGAGGATTTCTCGCTTTGGAGCTGGAGCCCAAGCAGGAAATTCCTGGTGCCCAAGCCTACTTTCCACCTCTCAAACAAACTTAAAAATTAATAAACATGATATAAGTGTTGTAGCCTATTTTAGCTGACTAAGGGGAAGGGTCGGCGGCAAGGAGAGAAAAGAGAGAGATGTGTTTCTAGAATGTAGGGGAATGTGTGTGTTGAGGATGTGTTATCCCTCATACACAGTGCCTTTATTTATGGTAATAAGAGGGAGAAGAAATCCGTCATCCCCAAGGAATATAAGTCCATATAGGAAAAAATAACTAGAATCAAATCTAATATAGGATTTACACAATCACACTTAAACTAGGAAAGTTCATAACACTCCCCCTTGAGTGTGTAAATACTCAAGGTAGATTTAGCATCATGCAAAAGTTGAGGAAGTCGACTCGTCGGCACTGATTCTGGGAACAATGCTTATTCTTAATAAGGTAGGAACTTGCATAAGGAAGTAAGTCTCACTAAAAAACCCTAAGGCTATGGAAAAAACCTGAGTAGGGACAAAATCCATAGTCTAAGGAAAAATGCGTGAGCACTGCAAAGTCAAAAGAAACGTTAACAGAATGTCATTAGAGATATGACCAGCCCAAGGTCGGTGCTTCGTTAAAACCTAGTTAGGTGGCAAAACCTCAGTGGAAAAAAAATGCTCATAATTTCCGGATCCTAATCATAAATAAGGTAACCGAAACACGACTTCAATGGCACTAATCCAACATCCAAGTAGGAAATTAAAGTGTTATCATTAATCCAAAAGATATCTTTTACTTGTTTGTTCTTCATAGGATTCTTTCTAATCATCATGTAAGAATCTCCAAATCGGCCGACCGGGTCTCTACGTGGCAACTGGCAAGCAACATTACGCTCTCTTAATCAGAATTGAGAGAGAAGGTGTACGTACACAATGCTAGCTACGGCGTTTAACATATCTTCTGCATGCAGGTACCTACTTAATTTATATTTTAATAATATTTGATTAACTTTGTAGGTACAATTGTTTGACCGTTTTATAACTATTTCGTTTTCATTTTTATTTTTAATTTTAATTTTTAATTTCTAAAAAAAATGAAAACAAAATGGCTTTTGTTAACGCAAGGCCGCTTCTGACCTCGACATGCCCAAAGGAACATAGGCCCCAAGGAGTGCAACGCCAAAAGAACACGGGCCCAAAGGAAGATCCAGGCCCAATGAGTATGAAAAGGGGAAGCCAATCACTCCAAGGTAGGGCTAGAAAAAAATCCCAAAATTTCCAAACCAAACCGAAAAAATCCCGATCCCAAACCAAAAATCCCGAAATTTTCGGTATTTAATCCCGAACCATACCGAAATTTTTGGTACGGGATTTGGTTTTGCATCTCCATTTTTTTGGTATTCCCATACCGAACCGAAAATAAATATTTTATATATATTATTTTTTAATTATAAGAAAATTATTTCAACCGTTCATTGTTTTAGATTTAATCTGTGTCGTTCATTTGTTTTTAGGTCTGATATCCCATTTCACTTTTCACAGTTCACTTCCGCCATTTCCATTCCCTCACCGAGCGTCCTCATCTCCAGCGCCTGAGCCTCATCTCCAGCCCCTGAGCCTTCATCTCCAGCCCCTGAGCCTTCATCTCCATACTAAGGGCTGGTTTGGTATTGCTGTGCTTTGAAAAAAAGCTGCTTCTGCTGTGCTGTGAGAATAAGCGGCTGTGAAATAAAGCAGTAGAGTGTTTGGTAAACTTTTTTGTAAAAGTGCTTTTGGAAAAAAAGCAGTATGATAGTGTTTGGTAAACTTTTATGTAAAACAGTTGTGACTGTGTAAAATGACCAAAAAGGGTATAATATTAGATGTGCTATTAATTTAATTTTCTTAACAAATAAAGGTGAATTACTAAATATACTTTATTTTTAAAAGAAAAATATTTATAAACTTTATCTTAAATATTAATTAGTATGACAAACTACTTCAATTGAAATATTTTAGATTGAATAGCTAGGATTCATTACTACAATATTGTTAATGTACTTGAAAGTAGTCTAATTAGATGCAAAAATCTTGAGCACCACACACACATACACGCGTACCCACACATGCAAAAGTCTTGAGACTATCAAAAGTCCCATTTTTGTGCTCTGTGCTTCTCCCTTCCCCAAGCACCTTTCTCTTGTTCCCGTGCTCTCTCCCTCACCTCACTTCTCTGCAAGTCTCTCTCTTTGTCTTTCTCTCCTTCTCCTCATTACACACCGCACCACCATCCTCTCTCTCTCTCTCTCTCTCTCTCAATTTTCCCAATTCTGCTTCCTGTCTCTGTCTCTCTTTCAATTTTCTTGAGAAAATTCAACACCAACAACCAAATCATGGAAGAAAATCACGCTACAGCTTTCGAATCAATCGCAAACGGCGACCACCACGATGCCGCATCCATCGCCGCAAACGACTACAACAGGGTAGAATGATGAAGCTGCAGCGCAGAACGTGAAGGCCGAGGAGGCGAATTCAGGATTGTGAAAGAGCTGTGCTGGGGATTTGCTAATTTTGCTCTGTGTGTGTGATTTGGTCGGGGTTGCAGAGTGACTTGGGGTTCTTTGACTGATTGCTTTGATTTGGAAATGATTTCCTCTGTGTGTGTGTGTGATTTTCTTGACTAATTGCTTTGTATGTGTGATTTCGGTGGATTAGACCATCGATTTGGGTTTCTTGACTGATTGCTTTGATTTGGTGGAGGCACCACCGTTTGGAAATGATTTGCTCTGTGTGTGTGTGTTAGGCCATCTCTTCTAATAGGCGCTGCTGGTCTGAAGAAGGGTAGGATTGCCAGAAATTCACCCGCGTTTTAGAGGTTTGCGTAGAGAGAGAGCTGAGGTGAGATGGTTTGAAGGAGCAGGAGAGACGGAGGGGGTGCGAAGAGGTGTGGGAGAGTGGTGGGTTTGACGGAGGAGTGTGGAGGCGGAAGAGAGAGCTCAGGGTAGGATTGCCAGAAATTTTCATTAAGGGGTCACTGTTCACCCGTGTTTTAGAGGTTTGCGCAGAAGCTGAAGCCAGCTTTTCAAAGCTGCATTTTGCTGCTTCTGTTTTTTGGCTTTTTTCACCCAAAACTGTGAAAAAAAGCTAAAGCTGGAAGTTTACCAAACACAAAAATGACCCTCAGCTTTTTTTCACAGTAGCTTTTTTTAAAATCACCTCAACCCCAAACGCCCCTAATACTGATCGTCTCTGACTCTCCACTCCAGCGTTCCTTCACCACACAGCCACTGCCACACCATCGCTTTCTCTATCGATCTCTCTCACAGACAGAAGTCAAGTCATAGAACTATCGATCCCAAATTAGGTAATTAATTTAGTGTTTTGAAATCTAATTTCTGTCTTCCTTTTGAAATTTAATTTAGGGTTTGGAATTAATTTTGATTGCAGAGTTCACTTCTTTTCACAACAATCTTGCAGAGTTCACTTCTATTCAATTTTTCTCACTGTAGTATGAAATTGCATTCCTACCTTCATTGATAGCGAACATTGAGTAGTTGATAGAAGGTATATGACTATGTTAGAAGATCTAACAGTGAATTTTTTCAACAGAATATGTCGAGAATCTACAAAATGAAATGAAAAACAACGATTTGTGAGAGTTGGATTAGTAGTTTGACTTTATAAGTTGGATTAGGCTTAGCTTAGTTGAATTAAGTTAGTTGAATTAAGTAGTTTGCATCAAGGATCTACTCTTCGAAGGTTTTTTCTGAGTCGACTGCACTTACATTCTAGACCTACCTTCCAGCTAATTGTGGTTAACAACGGGTTCTCAACCAATCTGTTAACCTACTCTTTGAATCTCACACTAGGGTTTTCATTCAAAGTACAAGCATATTTTTTTTTAATTACCGTCTGCACCTATTATCGTGATCGTTGATTTTATTTTAATTGTTCATCCTAATGGCTGCAAAATAAGAGGGATGTGCATGAGATGAGAAATGGTGTATGAAATTTCTTTTAACTTGTTGCCCTTCTATATTGAGTGTAACTTTGCTCAACCCGTCAGGGTGTGAGCTGCTCATCTCCTGATTTTCGTTAAATTAGGTTGGTTTAACTGATTTTAGACGCATATTTCAAAATTAAACTAATTTAAACGGCAATAAATGCGAGTTAAATTAGTTTGGTTTAACTGATTTTAGACGCATATTTCAAAACTTCAACTAATTTAAACGACAATCAATGGGAATGAGCATCATTCTCACTTTACAGGTGAGCAAAAAATTGCACTTGTTTGC
Source organism: Heteromeles arbutifolia (assembly GCA_024362995.1). Classification (NCBI taxonomy): domain Eukaryota; kingdom Viridiplantae; phylum Streptophyta; class Magnoliopsida; order Rosales; family Rosaceae; genus Heteromeles; species Heteromeles arbutifolia. Next base: position 7,200,501 of record JANCRC010000002.1, on the reverse strand, counting down.
TGGTTAAGGAATGATATGAAATGAAGAAGTTGTATGTTTTTTTGTTTTTGTTTACTGAGGAGGGAGAGAGAGAGAAGGGGGAGAAAGACATATAAAGCCATATGCGCAGCACACATACCACTCCAAATTATCTTTTTTCTCAACAGAAAAAGAGACATATAAAGCCAGAGATAGAGAGAAGTGGAGTAAGTTGTTGGGGAAGGGAAAGTAGAAGTAGAGTGGCCCATATTTGCTTGCATTGCATTTGGTTTGATTAAATTGAGGGCAAAGCAAAAGAAAGAAAGTAACTTGTGTTTCAAGTGACTTCAAATTTGAAAGACTAAAAAAGATAGTGTGTCTTGATTGCACCGTGATTTACCTACCAGGTTGTTGATTTGAGGATTGAGGTAAATATTGCTTTCTTTTTATTGCAAGTTTTCTGAATATCTGTTTCACTGTTTGGTAGTGATGCTGGGCTGATGTTTATATTGATTCTATGTTGAATTTGCTTTGATCTGGTTGAAATTGATCTCTGTTTATGGGCTGATTAGTGATTACAACCGTATATTTTATGTGTTGAATGCTCAGCCATATATTTTGAGTTCTTTTTCTCACAACCATATATTTTCTATGTTGAATGCTCAGATTTTTGAACCATTTATTTTATTTATTGATTGGAATTTGGATATATGCTGAACTGTGGTTGTGATATATTAATGTGCATTGTTATTTTATTTGTTAGGATGGACGGGGCCGAAGAGGCCAACAATCTTCATAAACTTTAAGCTTTGCTTTTTTACCTTTGGTTTGTAACTTAATTATTTTGAAACTTTGGCTTGTAACTAATTTTTTTGCTTTTGGGTTTGTTACTTTATTTATTTTAAAACCTTGGCTTGTAACTAATTTTTTTTGCTTTTGGATTTGTTAATTAATTTATTTTTATTGCATGCATGTGTAGTAGAAATTGAATAGGCAAATCACAGATGCTATTAGTAGAAATTAAATAGGCAGATCACATATGCTATTGTGCACAGATTCAGATTGGCAGATTGCACAGATTGCACAGATTCAAATTTTAGTCCAACAACATATTGGGCCGCAGATTGGCAGCCTGCCCAAAAGCCCAAATTTTCAATATAAAATGTTGAATTTTAGCCCAAAAGCATAATATGTCAAATTTAGTCCAAAAGCCCAAAAGCATTTCGGGATTCCCGATTTGTCCTGAAATCCTAAAACTATTTCGGGATTTCCGAAAATTGGGATTCCTGAAAATTTGGTTTGGGATCGGTATTGAAATTGGGATTCCCGAAAATTTTGGTTTGGGAATCAGGACAAGGGTTTCGGTATGGGATCCCATACCGAACCACCCCTACTCCAAAGAGCTCATGGCCTCCAAGCGTCACCTGAGCACTTCCCTGAGAAGTACGTTATGAGCATCAAGGGGTAAGGTGGCTTATAGGGACGGACCAACTTAGGGGCAAGGGGGGTTTGCTGACCCTCCGAACACCAGTGAATCTTTATGGATGACTTGAGTGTTGCCCTTTTGAAGGTTGGAGTTGCCCTTCATATATGTCATTCAACAGCTTGCTAAAATGCGTTAGAGAGGTGTTGTCCCTTTTTAGTCTAGTCCTAATATTATTTACCTCTGACTTGTTTGTTGGTTGTGATTACAATTGTAGGTAGAAAAAAAGAACCAAGTAAAAAACTACCCAAAAAATACAAAGTAAATGAAATGGTGATCTCAGAGAATAATAAAACATCATCATTCTTGGACAAACATATTAATGGGATGCAATGATATCAAACATTTTTAGTGTGTTCAAGATAAATGTGTTTCTTTGTGAAGCATTCATATGAGAGTAGCCTTGGAACATGTTAGTTACCCACGCAAATGAGGCATTAACAAGTGGGCAATATGCCTTTCCAAATGACTTCAGGTCTACCAAGACTTGATGAAATGGCAATATGCATGCTATTTCAGTTAAAAAAATTTGCGCACGATTCTTACTGACCCCCTAATATTATTTCCTAGATCCGCCACTGGTGGCTTCTGACAACTTTTTGACACAAAGTCCCAGAAGCACGAAGGACATGCATACTCGAGCGTCGACTCTGAGCCACATAGCTGCTTAGCAATGGACCAGGGACGTATGAAAGGACGTAAAAGGCTGATAGGTAAGGAAAATGATCCTCGCTAGATCCTTTTTCTAGGGATCCTAAGAATCACGTGATCATGACCGTTTATTGAACATCTTACGGACAGAAAATATTTCAAAATTTAAAATTAAATGTAAATAGTATATAACAAAAACTGACCGCACGATGTAAGATGAATGATCACAATCACGGGATCCCTAGGATCCCCAGAAAAAAGATTTGCTCGTGGATCATTTTTCGACATGTAAGGCGCTCGAGTGCGGACTTCCACCAACACAGAGTCGAGCACGGCGATCGTTATGTCATCCCAATAAAGAACACAAGTGAATCGGCACGAAGTCACATTAATGCCACGTGTCGTCCAAAGAGATGAGGGACATCTAACAAACCTAATCTGTGGATTTAGCGCATTAAATACAGAGAAAATGACAAGTCCAGAATATAAGAGAATGACTCAGAAGATGGCCTATATAAGGAGGCCAAGCACCCCTTAGAAGGGGTCGGACGAATCAAAAGAGAGAACTATATTGTTATAGCCAGTGTTCTAAAAAACGGTTGAGGCGGCCGCCTAGGCGGCGCCTGGGTGCTAGGCGGCGGTGCTCCGCTGCGATTAACTCAAAATCGTTTCATAAATCGGCAAGGTCTGTGCGGACGCTGGGTTGTTTGGCGGCTAGAAGAGAGAGAGAGAGCGAGCGCCTTGGAAGCAGGAAAAAGCTCGAAGAAGAAGAGATAGAGGCTGTTGTGGAAATTTACAGAGCAACAGAAGAAGAGGAAATGGAAAAACAGAGTAATCGAAGAAGGAGAAGAAGAGAAAAAGTAAAAAAATTCAAAACATTAATGAGGCTTTCCTCTTTCCAAGGCAGAAGAGGAAAAGAAAACCCAAAAAAAATAATGTGAGTCTGCTTTCCAAGGCGTAAACAGCTCCACCTTTTGGAATCCTACCTGATGTGAGAAAGTGGGGGTGGATGGGAGGTGTCAAACCTCTCACACGCGGATTTTTATGAACAAGCATTTGATTTTTAAGCATTTATGAACCACCCAACCCACTAGGTGGGGTTTTTAAATATTTATTATTTAAAAACTAAATACTAATTATTTAAAAACTAAATATTCTTTTTATATTTTATCATTCTTTTATTATCTTATTCATGAATTTTATATAAATATAATTTTTTATGTGTCAATATTCACTTATTTACAAGATATACAAGAAATTTACCTAAATCCGCCTAGGCGCTAGGCGCTAACCCGCCGCCCGACTAGCGCCTAGCATTTTTTAGAACCTTGGTTATAGCCAAGTGTTATTTGTAACACAGTCCTCCATTAATCAAAAGAAATTAAGTGGATGCATCCAAGTTTTAATGGGTGAACCACTTAAACCTTGTGCCCATTTTTGTTTAAAAATCAATACTTTGATCCCTTCAATCTTTGATACTCTCATCTGTTTTAAGTGTTATCAGTTATCAAATGACCACTAAGAAAAATTTGAAAATCAATCTTCTAAAGGCCAACATTACGGATTAAATTTCATATTCAAAATTTATAATATCTAGCATGAACGACACTTGATTTTGCCTTTTGGATCTTTCACGAGAAGAAGCTATTGGACACCATTGCTTTTCTCAACAAAAAAAAAAAAAAAAAAAAAAAAAAAAACGAAAAAACAGAAAAAGAAGAAGACCATTGGGCTTTCGGCCTTCATGCAATTCTTTGAAAGAGCCCAAAGGTAGAAACGAAGGAAGACCGGACTCCTTGTATGCATATCACTGTTAATGTTGTTTCTTCACTCCCACTTGCCAATTAATCCACCGCAACTCCTTCAGCCAAATATCAATTTCTGCAGAGTGATTTTTGAAAATTAACTTTCTACTCCATCTTCTACTTTAATTGAAGCGTCGTCGACAGTCGACACAAATAAATTACTAGTTACTAATTTGTGTTCCAATTTTGAAGCCAAAACTTCATCGGCTACATACTTAATTGTGTTCAACATTGCATTGTTCTACGGTTAATATCGAACGCATGAATAATGAATTAAAAGTTGCTACTCCTGAAACCGTCATAGCATATATAGCAGGGGCCTTGTCTGAAATCAAGCATGGCATGCATCATGTATTTGCCAAGTTGAATGTCCATGTTTAAGTTTAGACTGGATCACAAAGCAATATGGAAATCTCTATATACTAAAACCCAATCCGGGTGGAGAAATTTTTAGTTGTGACGGGAACACAAGTGGTACACCACGTGTTTTAATAGGAGTGGTGAGAAATTTTATTTTTTAAGTTATTAAATTTTTAGCACACATATCCCACCATTTGTATAATAACACGTGGTGTACCACCTCGTGTACCGGTCACACTGAAAAATCTCTCATCCGGGTTGTACTGTGGATGACCAGTGGGCGGACAATTTTGCCCCTCGATTTATCCTCTGTTTTGCCTGCTGTTGCCTTCTTTGTATATTCGAGTGACTCTTCTGCTGACGGAAATGCCCCTGGCTTTTCTCTTTTCTTACCATTTGTCTCACCCGTTGGCCATTTTTCTGGTTGACGGATTTGCCCCTTGGCTTTTTTTTATGGTTTATGATTGGTTTTGGTGGTTGCTGTAGGGATAAGGTGGGAATTGACTGTGCCACGTGTTGGTCATCGTGTTGTGTTCTTTTCGGGGTTTATTTTGCTTCGTTTCCGTTTTCTTTCCTTTCTTATTCCCGTTCCCTCTTCTCTGTCGCTTTCGGTTTGTTTTTGCTTTTGTTCTCCCCTGTCTGCTTCCGTTTCGCGCTCTTTTCTGTTTTGGGCCCGCTTTTCTCGCTTCACAGCTGCTTCCTTACGTGATTTTCTTTCCATTTTTATCTTCCTTTGTAGATTTTTGTGTTAGTTTGTGAAATGGGTTTTCTTCTGCTGTGTTTTGAGAGATTGGGTGATGGGTTCCTATGGATTTTAGTGTTTCAAACTCTGAGAGGAGTTGCTGTCTGTGGGGAGATAAGTCTGGGTTTCAGTGGGTTTTCTTATGTCGTGTTTAGAGAATTATTGTTGCCTAAAACTCTATGAAGGGTTTGCTTTTTTGATTGTGAACTTAAACAGTCGAAGAAGGTTTATTTAATGGCTGAAGAAATTGACGATTGTTTGGTCGTCAAATATTTCTCCTCTTTTGTTTGTTTGATTTCTTTCTAATATTCAAATAATTATTGTTGTGTAATCCTGATAGCACTGTTGCTGCAGCTCGAATAGATATGTACCAGAGCATGGGAGATGCTCTTGCGCAGCAGTATGGTGGCTCTGCAGCTCACAACATTGTATGTTCTTATTTTATTCTTCGGTTAGAGCATGCATATATTATCAGTTGGTAGATGTGATAGATCAACCCCTATATTCTAACGTGAAGTAAAAAAGGAAGAAGAACTCTTAACTCTAATCAGATGTCCACTGAAAAGAAAATAAATCAAATTACAGACCAACACCTTTTTGCAATCTTCTTGACAACAACAGCTTATCTGGGTATCTTCCGCCAGAGTTCTCGGAGTTGCCAAGCTTATTAATGCTGTATGTTTTCTTACTTTTGAACATAAATTTGTGCCTCAATTATGTTTTCATCCTTTCCTTTCTTGAATTTTCGTACTGTTGGGAACAATTCTCTAGACTTTCCTTTTTCTACAACATAATTTGAGGGATGCAATCCCGTATCAAGTTTCTTAGCCCTATAATCTTATTTGTTTTGCAGTCAAGTTGACAACAACAACTTTGGTGGGACTACAATTCCAGATTCGTATAGCAACATGTCTAAACTGTTCAAGTTGTAAGTGCTGCTTCTGATTCTATGTCTTCTAGTAAGTTTAAAGGTAAAATTGTGTGATCTAAGGACTACAATCTCTATTTATTCATACATCAGATTTAAAGCTCCAACTACGGAGGTGTAAATCCAAAAGATTTGTGATTAATCATAGCAACAATACAGGGAATCATAGTTTTTGTTGGGAAACACATATTTCCAACCACTGTGCAGGGAACATCTCCCGTTTCTATCTGATGTTATATCACATTAGGTGATGGTGCTGGTTGTTTAGAATGCTACTCGAGAAGTAGCTCTTAATATTTAACACGACGAATCATGTCAAGATTGAATATCTTTGTGTTTTTGTTGTTTCTTTCAGGAGTTTGAGGAACTGCAACTTACAAGGGCGCATTCCTGATTTCAGTAGGATTCCAAACCTTGGTTATGCACAGGTTCAAGTTTAATTGTGTAAAAAATGGAGAGATTGATCGCCGTCACTCATAGCTGCGTTTCAGGAAACAAGTTTATCTCTTGCCAATTTTGTGTACCCACTTTTTATTCATGATGGTTAGTGCTCGCTTACAACCCAATTTGCTGCTATAAAGTTTTGCATTTTACAATCTGTTCATGCTTAAACCTCTTCCAATTTTGCAATTGTGTGTAAATCTTGCAGGTCAAGATGGGACACCTATCTGAAGCTTAGAATCCCATTCAACCACAAGGAACTAGAATAATTGAAAAAAAAAATGTTTTGGCGTCCAAAAAGAAGCATATGCCAATCCTCTAATTTTATTAATATAAAAGAAGTGATGCAAATCCAGTAAAGATGTAAATAAGAGCTATTAGTGGAAAAAAATAGTTGTATAATTCCAGGCCTTGAAGAAGGCTACAAAGTATATGAGAATAACGTATCTATATAGTGTTTATGTTTGTTCATTTATCCCTTACGGTTTTTTATGCCTATTAACGCTTGAACAATGATGCAGGTCAATCAAGCAGATAAGATTCAGAAAGAAAACTCAACATCTGTTTCTAGCAATGCTCATGGGGAGAAGTATAGGAAACCAAAGCCTACAAATCTGAAGCCTTTTAGGTTTAGAACTGATGTATGTGAAACCTGTTGTGACCAATTTCTTTAATAAGTATTAATAGCATTGATGCTTAATATGATATGTTTTGGGTTTTTTTTAGGAAAGAGGGATGTTTAAGGAAGCAACTTTGGAGAAAAAAGCTCATGCACCACTGAAGGAGATCACATTAGTCAGGACTCCAGGGGCAAAGTCAACAAGCAAACATCAGAATGTGATACATGTATACTTGGGAGCTACAAGTGCTTTGTGTGTGGTTTGAATCTGAACAATTACATTGTGTATCACCGTCATATAGGCAAATTTGTTATGTGTGATGGTGTATTTACGCATGACTGAAATGGATGATCTAATTTTATGCAATTTATAATTTTGGGTTTCTCTAATTTTCTGCTTTTTTGTGATTTATTTGATGAAAGTTTCAATCTTCAGGTACATTTTTCATATATGTACTCATCAAATGTTACAATTACTGTTCCTCTGGTTTTTTGGGCTACAAATTAAATTTGTTTAATTTGGTCCAAGATTAATCGATTTGATGTTCTAGGTTCTTTGTAGGCAAAACATTGGAGCAGTTGGTCATATTTGGAAGAGCAAACGAGGATGGAGTTCTTGGTGTTGCATGAAGTTGATGTGTATCAGATGGACATCCATCCTGTCTCCAATGGAAGAAATTTGATGTCACCATCTTTAGCTTTCCTCATGCAGGCCATTACTCTTGGCTAAGCGAAAAGTACTCGGACCTTATTGAGTAAGTCACTAATTATTCATTTCAATTAAATGCTGATTAGGATATTATGTGTAAATAAGATTGTAAATATGTTGTACATAAAATTTTCAATCTCGCAGCAACGCGCGGACATCATTGCTAGTTTGGTCTATTTTTACAAAACTTATTGACGAATGAGAGGCTTTGAGGTTAGTCATCGGCTACTCATTGTCACGTCAAAGAAAGTTTTGGTATGCTAAATCAAAGTAAATTTAGGTATTTTTTACCCAAAAAGAAAAAGAAAAAAAAAAAAGAAAGTTTAGGTATTTGAATTGAATTTCTCCAAATCAAGTAAATCTAAATAAATGTTCTTTCTGTTTAGGGGATTTCTCACTTTGGAGCCGGAGCCCAAGTACGAAATTCCTGGTGCCCAAGCCTAGTCTCCACCTCTCCAACAAGCTTAAAAATGAGTAAACTTGGTATAAGTACTATATATATCAACGTATATATGAATTTATAAATCTATGGAAGATAAAAAAAAAATGAATTATTTTTATAAATGATAAGTAGATTAAATTTGTAGAAAATTTTATTTCGGTGCATAACATGTGTAGAAAATTTTAGTTGGAAGATCGTTGCTTTTTTTATTTGGTCAAAAGTCTAAAGAAATCGACTGTGCAAACATTGGTGCATCCCAACAGTCCGGTGTATAATCGAAAATCCTAATTATATATATATATATATATTTTTTTTTTAAGGAAACCTAATCATATGAATATAAATGTGGAAGCCAGACTTGTGGTCACGAATGCTCAAATGTCTCTGTGAATCTTCGCGGTCCTCGAAAAATGTGGATAATCTTAACTTGCCACTAGTTGTCCATATGAATATAAAGTGCAAATGAAGGGAAATGAATGCGCAAATCTAATATTGCCTGTTCAGTCTTGAAAAAAGTTAATCTGTGGCCCCGCAACGTGAACTAAATAGACAAAAGTACAAACCAGATCCTTGGTTCCCAAGCAAACAGAGGAACATAAGAAGAGAGAAATTCAACAGGAACAAAGAGAGTAGCTACACAGCTAAATTATTCAATTTGAATTTGACGCTGCTGCCATGAACAAGATGATGACGAAGCCCGTGGTGCGAGTGAACATGATATCGATTCTGGAAGCATGCCGAAACAAGGCCTTTTGGCCGCAATTCACAAGAATTGCTCCGCCTCCGCCCCCTCCGCCGTCGCCGCCAGAGCAGTTCAACTTCAAACAACAGTCCCAGTTAGGCTTCCACAACAACAACAACAACCCTTGCGTTGATCTGTACTTCCACTGCGCCAAGGGACAGGACGCCATGTCGACCGTGGAATTCCACGAAACTCTGGTGAAGCAAGCCCTTCCCTCGGCCTGGTCGCACAATCCCCTAACCACCCTCAAGCTCATCTGCAACTTCATAGACAGACGCGGCGACGGTGGAAAAAGCAATCAAGACGAAGCTTTCTTCACGGCAGCGGTTTGGCTCCACCAAAACCACCCCAAAACCCTTGCCTGCAATCTCGTGCCTATTTCCGGCTACTTTGGTCATATTCACGACCTTCCCCGCATTCTCTCACAGGTTCTACGGGGCGAAGCTCACTTGAAATTTACTGGGAGGACAAGGGAGGAGGTGGATTCAAACGGAATGGTGAAGGTAAAGGAAAAGGACGCCAAGTCAAAGGCAAGCGACTTGTTGAAGAGGAGGAAGGCGATCCACACGGCCAACAAGGCCTGTGAGCGATACAACCGCGATGCTGATTACCGCTTCTTGCACGACCGGGTTTCGGATGTTTTCGCCCAGTGCCTCAAGTATGATATTGAAAATTTTCATCATCACAAGGATCATGATCATGACTATGATGATGATTACTGCTTGGAGATTACCCGAGCAGCTGCCCGTTTGCCTAACACCGCTGATCATCATCTGCTGTTCGAAAACATTGCAAGGAAGGTTTTCCCGCCAGAATCATGCCGCCGAGAAGGGGAAGGTAGTGTTAGTTGTATTGACCGACTGAGGAAGGAGGTTTTGTCGCCCTTGAGAAAAACTATGGTGCCAAGGGGCTGGGAACCTGCCAACCGGTGGGGTTATAGAGCAGAGTACAAGCGAGAGCAAGTGGTTGCTGCCGATGAGATTGATCCCGACGATGCTGTGCTGCTTCCGCATGACATATTAAGCTATATCAAGTATCCAGAGCTCGAGCAGGAGGCTGATGTTAAATGGAAGAAAATGGTGGAGGTCTACTCAAAGCAGGGGAAGCTGAATAATTGGTTGGCTGTGTGTGATGTCGACAACACCTTGTCGGCGGGTTTGGCTTTAGGGCTTTTGTTGCCTCAATTGAGTGACGAGCCGTGGAAAGGAAAGGTGGTCGCCTACAGCAAAAACCCCCGGCTGCATTCGATACAAGGCGAGGATCTTAATTCGAGGGCCAAATATATGCAGACTTTGATCAAGAGCCAGGACTGGACGGCTGATTTCGGGAAGGTGTTTGATGTGATTCTAGAAGAGGCAGTGAATGCGAATTTGAAGCCAGATAAGATGGTCAAGAAGGTGCTTGCCTTGACCACATACAAACACTTCTTGACAGGCAGCAACTTCAGCTTCTGGGGGGAGACTAATTACGAGGAAATACGGAACAAGTATAAGGAGAAGGGGTATGGAGATGTGGTGCCACACCTAGTCATTTGGAATATGATCAAACCTGAGTATTCGGCTGGGCATTGTAGAGAACCAGAACCAGGGGTGACGTTGTTGAGTGGCTTCTCGAACAAGCTGCTCGAGTCCTTCTTCGAAAATGATGGTGACATCGGCCCCAACCATGTCATGGAAGCTGCTGTATCTGCCCCAGCCTATCAAACTCTGGCAGTAGTCGACTGACTGACTCGCACACAAATCACTTGTGTGAATGTGTTCATCTATATATTTCTTGGGTCGTAAAAGTTCCTCTCCAGACCATCGGTAGGCCTTAAGCTTTCATATTTTTCATTTTAGAACAAATTATTAGTGTTGGATTCGTAATGTTTCTAAAATCTCCTCTCTTTTTTTTCCCGGTACTTATAATTGTCAAGTCAAATAAAAATGAAAATAAAATAGAATGAAAGGGTCAATATTAGAATTAATCTTATATCATGTCAAGTTACTAACAAATAACTTGTTAGCGACTCGTTAAAATTACTAATTGGACAGGTAAAACTTGTTTTATTTACACATTAATTATTATTACTCTTCTTGTCAGAATTTTGTTTTGTAATTTGGTATATTGATTGAAAGGAAGCATTCAACGTGTTCCTGTGGTTTTTCCCTCTCATGGTGATGAACACATAACATTAGTCAATCACTGATGACATGGCTCAGCTTGCATGTTGCAGCTGGGCGATGGAGTGAGTCCCGCAACGACCACGTATACAGATAATAGAGAAATTGATGAAGAAGAAAACAAATGTTTGATATTGGAAGGAAATTATAAATTGGAACGTTGGCTAGTAGTCAATTGCATAAACTACTCATTGGGTTAGGGACTCTTTCTAGTCTTCATATGTGACAAACAAAGCATACTCCAACACTCCTCCCCGTAAGTGCAATCTCTCCAACACAATATGGAATCCAACAAGTGCTGCAAATGGGCCATGACTTAAAAGAAAAGGATAATACAGGGCCAACGCAAAAGGAATGCAAACAAGCCGAAACAAATTGGGGAAACCCGATGAACATAAGGCCCATCCCAGGAACCAAAAGGCCAGAAACCCTAATTTCTATTTTGTAAAGACAATAAAAAAGGACAATAAAAGCCGAGAAAGCGAGGGGCGATGAACGTGGAAAAAACATGTCACCAACTCTCAAAATGAAGGAATGAGTAAGATTCGAGGGCGACAAAGCGAGGGGCGATGAACGTCGAGAAAACATGTCACCAGCTCTCAAAATGACGTAATGAATAGTCGACATTTGAGGACGGAATACGGGAGGGTGGGAGTTTTTGTTTTAAGTTACAGATACACACCATGCCATTTCAACTTTTTGATCAAATCCATCGTCTCAACTTTTGCTTACACGTAAATCAAAACATTCAGGGTACGTTTGTTGCACCGGATTATCTCGGACTGAACTAGTTTCAGGGACTAAGTTGGACTGACTTAGACTAGACTAAGCTGAACTAACTTAGTGAAGCGTTTGGTGCAGTGTCGGACTAAGAAGCAAAATAATTAAAAAAGAAAAAGAGAAAACAACCGGTGATATATAAAAAAATATCCATGTTATTTGCTTCAACTTCAATTTCAATCAACATCAAAATTTCAACCAAAATTTCAGTTCCCAAATTCTACCCACTTCAATTTCAACTAAAATTTCCAGTTCCCAAATTCTACCAAAATTTCAATCAATTTCAACCAACTTCAATTTCAACTAACCTACAATCAAATTCTAAATTGCATATTACCCAGAGGAAGAATTGGCAAATTAACTCATAATCTACCCCAAAAATTCATGTTCTCTATTAAAAACCAAAGATTTACAGCCTCAATTTCTCAAAAACCACACATTAGCAAATATTTCCCACAAAGGGTAAGCAAATCAAGCCTCCATCTGCATCTTTGAGGCCTCCATCTGCTAATCAAACCTCCAGCTGCGAGCCTCCATTTTCAATTGCGGATCTCAGTTAACCAAATTCGTCCTTCTTCCTTCGACCCCACCATCGTCTCCTCCTCCAAACCTCTCTTCGCCGATGACAACCCTCATCCCTTCCTCCAATCGACGTGAATAGCCATGCCGCAGGCGGTGGAGAGCTCAGACTCAGCCTTGCGCCTATCGTCGTCGTTCTCTTCTTTTATGTAGCTCAGACTAAACCCAAATAAGCTCGGAGCTGAGAATTTGTACATCTCGTCGACGATCGTCACCGTCGGTGGGGTCGTACGGCGAGGTTGGTCGAGCAAACCAGGACAAAGACACGAGGAGGACGGCTGGACGAGGACGCGAGGAGGAAGGGACGCGAACGGTCTTAGAAGTCCTCTGCTGATTGGGGGGTCTCGCTAAGCCCTTCTAACGAAGAACTTAGTCGGAACGTGTCCGGTCTAATCCCATTAAACCTAATCTTTGTGCAAACCAAACATGAGACTACAATAGCAATTAGTCTAGTCTAGTCCAGTCTCCCTTAATTTGGTCAAACAAACACACCCTCAATACCTGAGATCCCTATGGTCAGGAAAATATATTACTTTTGAACACCTTCGACCTGGGAGTTGGGACCACACTCCTCGTTTCCCTCATCATGGAATTTTTTTTCATTGTGACGGGAATACGGATGGTACACCACGTGTTTTTATGGAAGTGGTGGGAAATTTTAATTTTTAAGTTATCAACTTTTTTAACACACATAACCCATCATTTATATAGTAAAACGTGGTTTACAATCCTTTATTCTGATCACACTGAAAAATCTCTATTCATCATGTAGAAAACTCCAATTTGCTCACCGGTCACCACCTTAAAAGGTTTTTCTTTCCACTTTTGGCAAAACGGGCCCACGGATGAATCCCTCAATAATAAATTTTTTATTTTGGAATTGGAAACTGAGTAGTGTTATTCACACTTATTTTTACGTCTCACGTATTTTTTTTATTGATTTTCTTCGTTTGATCTGATGGCCAAATATAAACTGTGAAAAGTAAAATTAAGTGTGTGGATAGCACCACTCTTGAAAGAGTAATGCTAGGGAGACTAAATTTGTAGACTAAATTTGCAAACTAAATGATGTGTCACCAATAGGAAATGGACACGTTTATCAACGTTTAAGTAATAATTCAATCATCAACTTCCATGTCATTTAGTTTACAAAATTTAGTCTACGAATTTGATCTCCCTAGCATTATTCCTCTTGAAAAAACACTAAAAATGAGCCTTAATTACATCGACATCTATTAGCGTTATAATGCGTAACATTTTTTTTCAGAAAAACAAAAGGTGTAACAATTTTTTAGTCACATGCATTATGACATACTGACATGTAACATTTCCCCCCATTCTTAATCCGTTCCTTATTTACAAGGTGGAGTATGAAGATGGTAGAAAAAACTTAACTAGTGATATATATGTTTCAAATTTGTGAAAGAAAAATATTACATTATATTAAATGAAGGGCTCACTTTCAAACCAATCAATAAGTAGTTATAAAGTATGATTTAAATTAATGGTCTTTCTAATATTACTTTTTAGAATAGCTCACATCTAACACAATTCGAAACTTGCACATGCTCAATGCGTAGACGATTAACGTGATTAAAACATAAAAAACATTATTCACCTAATATCATATCATTAAAAAACATGGAAAATAAATAAAAAGAGAATATTATATACTAATATAATTTCATATCGCATTCATATTGAATTCGTTAAACAAGTGTGGTCCTCTTCCATTCCATGGAATTGGAAGGTCTCACGGACACACAAAGACGACGACGTAAACCTCTAGACTCTATTAGCTACGCTACTATGATGTTGATGATTAGGACTGAGGACTCAACCTAACCAACAATTATTTAAGAGTAAATTGTAGCAATGGTCCTCCAACTTTAATCAAATTGGAGCAATGGTCCCTCAACTAAAAATCCATTACCATTAGTCCCTCAACTTATCAAAATGTGTAGCTATAGTCCTTTTCATCAATTTCGTCAAAATTTTGTCAAAATAAGTTATGTTGGAATGACCATTTATACAATTAGGGTCCCTCAACTCATCAAAGTGTGTAATTATGGTCATTTTCGTCAACTACATAAAAAAATTTGTCAAAACGAGTTATGTTGGAAGGACCATTGCTACAATTGAGTTAAAGTTAAGGGACCATTTCTCCAGTTGAATTAAAGTTGAGGGACCAATGGTAATGGATTTTTAGTTGAGGGACCATATCTGCACGTTTTGATGAGTTGAGGGACCAATGGTAATGGATTTTTAGTTGAGGGACCATTGCTCCAATTGAGTTAAAGTTAAGGGACCATAGCTACAATTTACTCATTATTTAATGAAAACTGAAATGAGAAGACACTACTGACTCAACTCGGACATGACTCGTTGGAAAGAAACAGACTCATTGCAAATTATTGTAGTTCCATATAACGCCGGCCACGCACGCCTTCGTTCTTTACTTTTTAATCTTGATTTCAGCCACTGGCACCACTTCCAAACCATTTTTTGTTGCCAAGCTATCAATTTTGGAAAGTTCCCCCCATTGATCCATTTGCTCACCACCACAAATCTCCCATACCAAGGCCAATCCTTCCATTTGCCTTCCTCCATGTCTTTAGCTCGCTGTTATTATTTTTGAAGCGGCGGTGGTCCTTTGGACATGAACAACACTGTCGTCGCGTCTGTCTATGAAGTTGCGGATGAGTTTGAGGGTGGTTAGAGGATTGTGCGACAAGGCCGAGGGAAGCACTTGCTTCATCAGAGTTTTGCGGAATTCCACGGTCGACATGGCTTCCTGTCCCTTGGCGCAGTGGAAATACAGATCAATGCAAAGGTTGTTCATGTCCAGCTGAAGACAAGGAGTTGTTCATGTCCCCTAACCACCCCCAAAGGACCACCGCCGCTTCAAAAAGAATACCAGCCAGCTGAAGACAATGAGTTGTTCATGTCCCCCAAGGAGCTCAGGGAGAAGAAAATCCGGGAAGGCAAATGGAAGGATTGGCCTTGGTATGGGAGATTTGTGGTGGTGAGCAAATGGATCAATGGGGGGAAACTTTCCAAAATTGATACCTTGGCAACAAAAAATGGTTTGGAAGTGGTGCCAGTGGCTGAAATCAAGATTAAAAAGTAAAGAATGAAGGCGTGCGTGGCCCGCGTTATATGGAACTACAATAATTTGCAATGAGTCTGTGTTTCCTTCCAGCGATTCATGTTCGAGTTGAGTCAGTAGTGCTAATTAGGGCTTATTTTGGGGTTTAATTTTCTGATCTCATTCTTCTCACCAAGGAGGAAAATATATAATGTACAAGAGTGATTTACAAGGAAAGAAACATCAAATAACCTAATTACAATCTGATTACAAGAACTCAAATAGGTAACTAAACTAATTACAAAAGGTCAACTCTCCAACATTCCCCCTCAAGTTGGTGCATAAATGTCGTTCATGCCCAACTTGACAAGAGAGTTGTAGAACGATTGACTTGCAACAGCTTTAGTTAAGATATCTGCCAACTGATCCTCTGACTTTACGAACGGGAATTGAATAATATTCCTATCCAACTTCTCCTTAATGAAGTGTCTGTCAACTTCTACGTGTTTTGTGCGATCATGTTGAATTGGGTTATGTGAGATATCGATAGCTGCTTTATTATCACAAAATAAATCCGAGGCTGAATTCGAAGGATACCCGAGCTCACAAAGTAACCTCCGAAGCCATAATAGTTCACATACTCCTTTTGCCATACCCCTGTATTCCGTCTCTGCACATGATAAAGCAACTACTTTCTGTTTCTTACTTCGCCAAGTCACTAAGCTTCCTCCCACAAATGTAAAGCAACCAAATGTGGACCGACGATCGGTAACATTGCCTGCCCAATCTGCATCAGTGTAACCCTCTATTCGGCAATGGTCATTCTTGGAAAACATGATGCCTCTACCCGGTGAGGACTTCAGGTATCGTAGAATGCGTTCAACCGCACCCATATGTGCCTCACTCGGAGAATGCATAAATTGACTAACAACACTTACTACGCATGCAATATTAGGTATGGTGTGAGATAAATAAATTAACCTCCCAACTAACCTTTGATAACGATCTCTATTAGTGGGAACTTGATCAGGGTGCACGGCAAGATAGTGATTTTGGACTATGGGGGTGTCAGCTGGTTTACAATCAAGCATTCCGGTTTCAGCTATTAAGTCTAGAACATAGTTTCTTTGAGACAGAAATATACCTTGTTTAGATCGAGCTACTTCCATCCCCAAGAAATATTTCAAACCACCAAGATCTTGCATCTCGAACTCGGTTGCTAGATAATCTTTGAGCCTTGAGATTTCCTCTTTGTCGTCACTCGTAACAATCATATCATCCACATAAATAATAAGTGCCGTCAATTTACCCATTTGACATTTCAAGAAAAGTGTATGATCGGAATTGCTCTGCCTGAACCCATACTCCTTCATAGCTGTCCAGAACCTACCAAACCATGCTCGAGGTGATTGTTTCAATCCATACAACGCCTTATTCAACTTGCACACCATTCCAGGTTGTGAAACCGATGCATAACCAGGTGGAATATCCATATACACTTCTTCTTTAAGATTACCATGTAAGAAAGCATTTTTCACATCAAATTGCTGTAATGGCCAATCCAAGTTAGCCGCCAATGAAAGTAACACTCTTACCGTATTAATCTTTGCTACCGGAGCAAATGTTTTGTATAATTAACACCATACGTCTGAGTGTATCCCTTGCCACCAATCATGCTTTGTATCGTTCAATCGACCCATCAGCTTTGTACTTGATGGTGTACACCCATCGACATCCCACTATCTTTTTTCCTCGGGGTAGCGAAACTAAATCCCATGTTTGATTTTTCTGAAGTGCATCCATTTCTTCCTTCATTGCCTTAGTCCATCGATCATCAAATAGTGCCTCATTCAATGAACGTGGTGTGCTATCATTGGATACTTGTTGTACAAAATTTTGCCGGGTTCTGATAATTTATGTGATGACACATAGTTGGCAATGGGATATTTAGAGCATTTCGTTGTTTCCGGTGAATATAGTTTAGGTGGTTTTCCCCGATTGTGCCTGAAAAGTAACTGATAATTCGGAACATCGGATACATCAATAGGGATAGTAGATCTTACCTTATGAATATTCTCTGGAGTATGGTCATCTGATGGTACTATATTTTGAGACGAGGGGGAGTAGTATCAGTAGAAGTCTCAAGATCGTCAAGTTGCAGCATTGTTACCTTGGGTGAGGACGGCACTGCCGTGCCTGCAGCTGGTTATGTGGGCAGCTATGCTACTTTTGTTGGCTGGGCTGGTAGCGCAGCCACTACGGGCTCGGCTACTGGCTTAGCTAATAGTGGCAACGGAAGATCAGTGGTAGCAGCTATGGTCTAAACCTGCTCGTCATGCAGTGTCTCCCCTTGAAGAGGAGGGTTGGAAGAAGCCGGAGAGTAATACATCTCAGACTCAGAAAAAGTAACATCCATGGTAGTATATATCTGACGTGAAGGAGGGTGGTAGCAACGGTACCCTTTCTGATGTAGTCCATACCCCATGAAAACGCAACGGAGAACACATGGGTCAAGTTTTGTCCGTTGATTTTTATGTAGATGAACAAAGGCAACACATCCAAAAACTCGCGGTGGGAGCACCAAAACAGACGGTAGAGGCATGAATGTAGCAATAACTTGCAAAGGTGTAAGAAAATTCAATACTTTGGATGGCATGCGGTTGATAAGGTAAGTGGCAATCTGAAGAGCAACATCCCAAGATGAGCAGGGAACATCAGCCCCAATCAATAACGATATAGCCGTTTCTAATAGATGGCGATTTTTGTGCTCAGCCACCCCATTTTGTTGAGGAGTCTGAGGACAAGTAGTCTCGTGGAGGATTCCATGATTAGTTAAATAATGTGTAAAATCATTATTAACATATTCACCACCATTATCAGAACGCAGAATCCGGATTTTAGTAGAAAACTGTGTCTGAACCATGGTGTGGAATGTCTTAAACGCCAGAAACACATCACTTTTATGCTTAAGAAGGTATAACCATATCATCTGTGTGCAATCATCTATGAAGGTTACAAACCACCTAATACTAGATGAAGTAGTAATCGGAGATGGTCCCCAAACATCCAAATGAACAAGACCAAAAGGAATAACACTTTTATTTGAATTCAACGGATAAGAAACACGGTGACTCTTGGCAAGTACGCAAGTGTCACATTTAAAGTCTAAAACCGAACAACCAACAAACAAATCCGGAGACATATGCTGTAAATAACTAAAAGACGGATGACCCAAACGGTGAGGCCATAACCATATCTGACGCCGTTTGTGATCAACGACTCCTTGGGCAAGATTGACTCGTCCTGTACTGACATCGTCCACAAAATAGAGATCCCCCATCTTAGTACCACGACCAATTATCTCCTTCGTGAGAATATTCTGAATAAGACAAAACTTCAGATATAATAGTACACAACAGTTCAATTGTTCAGTAGCTTGTCCAGGAGACATCAATTTATGCTTTAGTGACGGTACAAGTAGTGTATGCTGCAAAGGAAGGGTAGGCGTGAGGCGTACAGTGCCAGCGCCAGTTACCGGTGAAGTGACACCATTAGCATTAGTAATATTTCGTCGAAGTGGAACAGTATCACAAGCTAAATCAGTAGGGTCATAGGTCATATGGTCTGTGGCACCGGAGTCAATGATCCAACCGGACTGAGTATCACAATTATTCATATTAAAAGCATAACCATAATTACCTGAGGACTGCGGAGGCATGTCGAAAGAACTCGAAACAGGAAGAGGATTCATGGTAGGGTCAGTTAGGGTAGTAGTGTTTAGGGTTGTAGTGTTTAGTATAGGGGTAGGATCAATTATGATGTAATTGTTTCCTCCGTGGAGTGGTAGTAGGTTCTCCATAGGAGGGCCGAGTTTGCTTGAGGGAACGGGCAGAGCAGAAATCCTAGGATCTCTGCTCTGATACCATGCTAATTAGAGCTTATTTTGGGGTTTAATTTTCTGATCTCATTCTTCTCACCAAGGAGGAAAATATATAATGTACAAGAGTGATTTACAAGGAAAAAAACATCAAATAACCTAATTACAATCTGATTACAAGAACTCAAATAGGTAACTAAACTAATTACAAAAGGTCAACTCTCCAACAAGTAGTGTCTTCTCATTTCAGTTTTCATTAAATAATTGTTGGTTAGGTTGAGTCCTCAGTCCTAATCATCATCATCATCATCATGGGAGCGTAGCTAACAGAGTCTAGAGGTCTATGTCGTCGTCTTTGTGTCTCTGTGAGACCTTTCCAATCCTTGGAATGGAAAAGGAGAACACTTGTTTAACGAATTCAATATGAATGCGATATGAAATTATATTAGTAGTTATTCTGTTTTTATTTCTTTTTTATGTTCTTTTAATGATATGATATTAGGTGAATAATGTTTTCTGTGTTTTAATCACGTTAATCGTCTACGCGTTGAGCATATGCAATTTTCGAATTGTGTTAGATGTGAGCTATTCTAAAAAGTAACGTTAGAGAAACCATTTGAATCATAATTTATAACTAGTTATTGATTGGTTTGAAAGTGAGTCCTTCATTTAATTTAAGGGGCTTTTAGAGATGAGGACTTATCAAAGATGATTTATAGAATATAACCTGAGAGGTTTTTAGTATCTAAAAAAAATCCTTTATTTTAATGCACTGTGACATGTCACCTATAATAATACCAAACATTTTACCACTATTTACATGCCTGCAATCTTAATTGTTTGAAATGTAACCTTAATTTTGTTGTTTCAGAAATGTAACAGTCAATTAGAGAGAGAGAAAGATAGCGACGTTAAAGCAGGCTTGAATTGAATCTGTAATCAATGAAAATTTTCAAACAGGTTGTCTACTCTTACAAACAATATTGTTACCGTCTGGACCCATGCTCTACGAAAATCTATTTGAAGCTACAATTCTTCAACTTCCTCGATTCGTTTGCTTCGTCGGAACCCACAAATAACTTCTAAGCTACTGTTTATATTTTTCTTTTGTCTTAATCAACACAGCAGTTGGTACAGTTTGTCTTAATCATAAGCTACATGGTGAGGAGAACGTGTTTAGCTCTCATAACCAACACCCCAGTTGATACTTGTATAGCTTGTTGATATGGCTTGTATGTATTGATCCGAAAAGTTTCATGGTTTTAGCAAGAATTTATATTTGCAATGCACACTGTGTGTTTGTTGAAGGGCCTATATGGAGGTTTTTGTACATGTTGGTTCTCTTTTCATTTAGGTACGATCAATTTAGGTTATATCCATTCGGTACGGTCAATTAGGTCCTTTCCATTAGGTACGGTCAATTAGGTTCTATTCATTCGGTACGGTCAATTAGGTCTTCTCCATTCGGTACGGTCAATTAGGTCCTCTCCATTCGGTATGGTCACTTAGGTGCACTATATAGTTTCGTTACGGTCATTTTCTCTGTGTACAAAATTGTTCTTTTCATTTATCTTTGGACTTATTTTTAAATTATTGAATCCAAATCTATAAAAAAAAAAAAAAAATGAATGCATTTGAGAAAAGCGTAAAGAAAAATGAGATTGGAACATTGCAAATTTGCAAGTAGAATGGGATGTGAAGAAGAGGGATGAAAGCTCATTGAAAAATAGTGTATATGCATCTTAGTTAGGAAGGGAATGAGGATATGGCCTAAAGTCTTTGCTGGCTGTGAAGTGCCATCATTTTTTTTTTTTGTATAGTCATTTAGGTCCGATCGATTTGGTACGGTCAATTAGGTTGTGAATTCAATTACTTATGTTATGATGTTTAGGTCCGTTTGATTCGGTACGATCAATTTGGGCACACTTTCAATTAATTACGTTTATAGTGTAGGTTCGAAAGATTCGGTATGAAAAAGCTGGTACCGTTTGTACTAATTATGTTTCAGTCCACCTGAGGACTTATTTAATCCATCTTGTTGTAATACCTGATGCATTTCAATCATTTTTTAAACCCTGATGAGTTTCCATCGATGGGGACGAAATAGGAGTGAATATTCATTCCTACAATACAAGTCTAACATGGGGACCTTTGCAGAAGCCTACCAAAAATTTCAAAATCATATCAAACCTATCCACCTAGAACTTATGGAGAGGACACCATTTTGGGGCTTGTTCAGGACATAAAGAGAAGGCATTGCGATAGGTGATGCACGAAAGAACGACTATGATTTTATTGATATACTGGAGACATACAATAAGGATCTTAATTGCTTTGATACAGGAAGTAAGCGTTTGGCGATAACAGCTACAGATATTGCTGCCATTTTTGGACTACCTGAAGGAGGCAATGATAGCCAATTCCATTTCTCCTACAAACAAATAAGGGTAAATTACACTTTCATACATCAGGTTTGTGATTTATTTCAATTCCTTACAACATCTTCAAAACATTTCACTTTCATACCTTAAGTACTATTTTATTTCAAAATAATACATCCGTTACATTTTCCACCCATTGATCCGTTAAATGCTGACGTGACTGCCACATATATGCCACGTGGCTGCCAAATGTTTGCCACGTGGCAAATTAAATAATTGGGTAAATGACAAAAAACTACCTCAACTATTGGTGTCACAACACTTTCATACCTCATCTTTTAAAGTTGACAATGTCATACCTCATCTTACGAATTTGTGCCAATGTTATACCTTCCGTTAATTGGCTGTGAATTTTTTAGTGAAATGCTGACGTGGCTTGATTCGGGACCCATTTTTTATTAAAAAATTAAAAAATTATTATTAAAAAAATTTATTTAATATTTTTTAAATATTAAAATAATAAAGGGAAAAGAAAAAAAAAACCCCTCTCTCTCCCTATCTTCCCGCAACCCAGAAAGAAGAAGAAAAAGGAAGAAGAAGGAGGAAAAGAGGAAGAAGAAGAAGAAGAAGAAATAAAATAAAAATAAAAATAAAAAGGAAACACCCCGTTCGTCCGCCCCACCCCACCCCCACCCACCCAACCTGCAGAAGAAGAAGAAGAAGAGAGAGAAGAAAAAAAAATTAAAAGGAACACCCAGTTCGTCCGCCCCGCCCCACCCCCACCCCCACTCCCACCCACCCAACCTGCAGAAAAAGAAGAAGAAGAAGAAGAGAGAGAAGGGAAAAAAAAAAAATAAAAAAGGAACACCCAGTTCGTCCGCCCCCCCACCCCCACCATCTTCCCTCCACACCCATTCCTCCCATTTTCTCTGCACCCAGGTTCTCAACCTTCGGAATCGGCCTGCCGAAGGTTTCCCAATTCCACCTGGACGGGATTTGGGTTTTTTTTTTTTTTTTTTGTGTTTCAGGTAGTGGGTGCGAAGGTGGGGAGGTTGGGTGTGGAGAATGGGTGCGGGGAGAAGAGGGGTGGGCGGGGTGGGGAGGGGAGAAGACAAATTGGTTTTTTTTTTTTTTTTTTTTCTCTTCTTTTTTCTGGGTTGCAGTTGCAGGAAGGGGAAAGAAAGATGGAGATGGGGAGAAGAGAGAGAAACCGGGGGGAGGGGACGAGTGTTGGTTTTTTTTTTAACTTTTTTATTTATTTTAATATTTAAAAAAATATTAAATGATTTTTTTAAATTTTTAATAATTTTTTAATAAAAAAAGAGTCCCGGATCAAGCTACGTCAGCATTTAACTGAAAAATTCAATGCCAATTAACGGAAGGTATAACATTGGCACAAATTCGTAAGATGAGGTATGACATTGTCAACTTTAAAAGATGAGGTATGAAAGTGTTGTGACACCAATAGTTGAGGTAGTTTTTTATAATTTACCCTAAATAATTTTGTAATTTAAAAAAAAAAACCTGAATCTTCAAAAAACAAAAAAAAAAAAAAAAAAAAAAAGAAAACGCAGAACCCACCCCCACCTCCCCCGCAACCCCTCCCCACCCCTCTTCTCCCTCCCTCTCCTCCACTCTCTTCACCTCCCCTCCCATCCAAAAACCCACCCCATCTCACCCCACCCCCACCTCTCCCCCACCTCCCCGGAGACCTAACCCTAGATTGCTCGCTCCCGAATCCCTCGAATTCGACCACGTCGACGACCTCACGTCCCTCAACCCCTTCCCTCCTCGAACTCCTTCCCGAACCTCCGCCAAGACAACGCTTCGCTCCGGCTGCCTTTGCGCCTGGACCTATCCCGCTCTGATCGAACCCCTTTCGGATTTCTTGTTATGCTTTGTTTGTTGTCTTGTTGCTTGATCCTCCTCTGGATTTCTTGTTCGATCGGATCTGAAGCTCTTCAGTGAAATCCAAAAGATCAAAAACAGAAACAGAGACTCCCTCAAAGTTGTTTCACTTTCTCTGAAAGCTCTCGCTCTTTGGGTCTCTCGCTTCTCTCTCTCATTGTGCCCACCAGCCATGCGAGATTGCTTGCTGTCATCTGCTTTCTCTCTCCTCTGATCAGGTAATTTTTCTAAGCTCTCTTTGGCTAATTGGGTTCTTTGCTTTAAGGTTCTTTTGCGTTGTTCTGCTGTTTGGTTGCCGATAAAATGTGGGAAATGAAAAGAAAATGAAAGTTGGGTTCGGTTTTGAAAAGAATCAAAATTAGAACTTGGGTTCAATCACCGGAGAATTTGGGTTTCTGGGTTTTATAAAAAGATAAATTTGTGTTGAAAATTTTGTCAAAAGATCCTTTTTTGATATATTTTTCCCCCTCCAACATTTTCTTGCCACCAAAAATGGCGTTTGGGGTATTGGCAGCCATGGATGGTCGAAGAAATGCATTTTTTCCCGTTTCGCGCTGCCATTAATTAGATTGTGAATTAAAGCTTGTATCTTGAATTTCGGTTCATCTGAGATTTTCTTTGAATGTATATTGTTGCAGATTTTTTGTTATGCTTTCTTTGATTGTAACTTGTTTGTTGTCTTCTTGTTGTGCTTTGGGAGGGAAGGTGAAGAGAGTGCAGGAGAGGAGGTGGGTCGCGAGTCGCGGCGGGGCGGCGGGCGAACTGGGTTTGGGGTTTTTTTTTTGTTTTTTCTTCTTCCTCCCTGTTCTTCTTCTTCGTCTTCTTCTTGCTGCTGTTGCAGGTTTTTTGGGTTTTGGGTTAGGGATAGGGACGTGGGTCACTTTGTGTTTTAGGGGGATAGGGGGTTTCATTTTTTTTTTCCTTTTTTGAGAAAATTCAGGTTTTTAAAAAACAATTAAAAAATTATTTAATTTGTCATATGGCAGACATTTGATAGCCATGTGGCATATATATGGCAGCCATGTCAGCATTTAACGGATTAATTGATGAAAAATGTAACGGATGTATTATTTTGAAATAAAATAGTACTTACAGTATGAAAGTGAAATGTTTTGAAGATGTTGTAAGGAATTGAAATAGACTTCAAACCTAAAGTATGAAAATGTAATTTATCCAACAAATAAAACATCAAGGGAAGTGAGTACAATGAACTAAACATGAGCACCTAAGAATGAGACAAAATGGTCAAATCTCCTGAACAAACAATTGAAAGCAAAAAAGATGTATGAATGCATAGCTACAGAGTTTGTTCACACAAGATAATTATGCATCATCTGTCACAATGCCTTCTCTAGTAAAATTATACTGCAGAACTTGGTGCACCAGGGACATACAGGCAAGGGGTTGTGCATAGTTTAGTAAAATGATGTTATGATAAACTATAAAATTTGGTACAAAGTGCCATCAAATCTCTCACTAATGCACAGATTAGTAAAACTATGCCACCAAGTTGGCATGTGCGTGAACATTTAAAAAGAATTCACTTGAGCATGTCATCAAACACATTATATGCATTGTGTAATGATCACGCAAACCCAAACACAAATTTGATCAAATGTAAACCATGCTTCAACTATTTGAAAAAGTTTAAATTGAAGCATTTGAGAGAAATATTCCCTCTTAAAAGTAATGGGTACTTTGAATCACAGATAAAGAAAAACATTTTACAGTTTACAGAATTTACCCCATAATGGATGGATTGGTCTGAATTGGTGCTGAAAACCCGAACGAAAAATAGTCTATTATGCACAGATCACCAGTCAATAACACAACAACTGCTTCACCTTGATTTTGGACCCAAGAGTTTATATAAGAAAATTCTGAAAATCACGATGATTACTATAAATTGATAATGAAACAATCCAATCAATAAAGGGAAACTGATTTTCGGGATTAATATAGAAAGGAAGCGTGAACATCGTCATTGGCAGAGAAAAAGGGAAAAACTTCAATGAGTCCGGAGATGGAGAGCTGAATAGTAACCGAATGCAGAGAGACCGGAGGAACCTTTAGCTCCAAAACGTTTAAACATTTATCTATACCTAAGGGCAATACAAGAAAACCAAAAATATAATAAATTTGTACAAAAATAATTAAACATGACATGAATTGTATAATCTGACGTGGACACGAGTCAAAGGACTATTTTTAGTTTTTAATCTTCAATACGGTATTATTGAAAAGTTAATCTTATTTAGGGATTAAAATGAAGTTTTCTATTAATTTTTAATGTAATATTTTTCTTTCACAAATTTGAAACATATATATCACTAGTTAAGTTTTTTCTACCATCTGCATACTTCACCTTGTAAATAAGGAACGGATTAAGAATGGAGGGAAATGTTACATGTCAGTATGTCACAATGCATGTGACCAAAAAATTGTTACATCTTTTGTTTTTCGGAAAAAAAATGTTAAATAACACTAATAGATGTCAGTGTAATTAAGGCTCATTTCTAGTGATTTTTCAAGAGGAGTAATGCTAAGACAACTAAATTTGTAAACTAAATTTTTTAAATTAAATAACATGGAAATTAATGATTGAATTATTACTTAAGCTTTGATAAACAAGCTCATTTCCTATTGGTGACACATCATTTAGTTTGAAAATTTAGTTTACAAATTTAGTTTTCCTAGCACTACTCTTTCAAGAATGGTATTATTCACACACTTAATTTTACTTTTCCACTTTATGTTTGGCAATCGGATCAAATGAAGAAAATAAATAAAAAAATACGGCCAACAAGGCGGCTTAGAGATAAGAGCGCGACGCTGATTACCGCTTCTTGCACGACTATGTTTCGGATATTTTCGCCCAGTGCCTCGAGTCTCATATTGAAAAATTTCATCATCACAAGGATCATGACCATGACCGTCATGATGATTACTGCTTGGAGATCACCCAAGCGGCTACCTCTTTGCCTACCACCGCTGATCATCATATGCTGTTCGAAAATATTGCAAGGACGGTTTTCCCGCCAGAATCATGCCGCCGAGAAGGGGATGGTAGTGTTTGTTGTATTGACCGACTGAGGAAGGAGGTTTTGTCGCCCTTGAGAAAAACTATGGCGCCAAGGGCTGGGAACCTGCCAACCGGAGGGGTTATCGAGCGGCGTTCAAGCGAGAGCAAGTGGTTGCTGCCGATAAGATTGATCCCGACGATGCTGTGCTGCTTCCGCATGACATATTAAGCTATATCAAGTATCCCGAGCTCGAGCAAGAGGCTGAGGTCGACAACACCTTGTTGGCGGGTTTGGCTTTAGGGCTTTTGTTGCCTCAATTGAGGGACGAGCCGTGGAAAGGAAAGGTGGTCACTTACAACAAAAACCCTCGGCTGCATTCGATACAAGGCGAGGATCTTAATTCGAGGGCCAAATATATGCAGACTTTGATCAAAAGCCAGGACTAGACGGCTGATTAGGGAAGGTGTTCGATGTGATTCTAGAAGAGGCAGTGAATGCGAATTTGAAGCCAGATGAGAAGGTCAAGAAGGTGCTTGGCTTGACCACATACAAACACTTCTTGACAGGCAGCAACTTCAGCTTCTGGGGGGAGACTAATTACGAGGAAATACGGAACAAGTATAAGGAGAAGGGGTATGGAGATGTGGTGCCACACCTAGTCATTTGGAATATGATCAAACCTGAGTATTCGGCTGGGCATTGTAGAGAACCAGAACCAGGGGTGACGTTGTTGAGTGGCTTCTCGTACAAGCTGCTCGAGTTCTTCTTCGAAAATGATGTTGACATCGGCCCCAACCATGTCATGGAAGCTGCTGTATCTGCCCCAGCCTATCAAACTCTGGCAGTAGTCGACTGACTGACTCGCACAGATCACTAGTGTGAATGTGTTCATCTATATATTTCTTGGGTCATAAAAGTTCCTCTCCAGACCATCGGTAGGACTTAAGCTTTCATATTTTTCTGTTATCCTCTCTCCTCCATTGTTATCTTGTCTTGTTTTTAGGGGTGTGATATCAACACACCTCATTTTACTTCTCACACATCTTTTTAATTTTCGGCCGTCGGATCGGATGAATTAAAGAAGATCAACGGACAGAAATTATCAAGGATGTGTGAGAAGTAAAATAAGATGTGTGGATAGCACATCCTTTTTTTATCCTGCAGATTAGTTGTCATCCATGTCCATAGAAATCATTATCCATTGTTTCCCGTATTTTTAATAGTGGACTGAGCGGTTAAACGCTATAATTATCTATCTAATCATCTATTTAAGTCGTCATACTAATTAGTTTGGTTGCTGAATGAGTTGCTTAGTTTGGTTGTGGAACTGATTTTTCTGTTGTGCTTGCAGTACTATCAATTTTCTTTCTTTTTGTTTTTCTGAGAATTTTTCGATTCCACGATCCTGCTAATAAACTCATCATACCATATGCTTAGAATTCAAGTTTACAACAAATAATGTATTCCCACCATTCAGTAAGATTCAAGTTTACAACAAATATACATGGCTCGGAATTCACACCAAAATAAATATGAAACAACAAAAACAAAACCCACACACAATTTGTTGGTTTTAAACATTGGCGTGGAGGAGCAGGCACCCCGTAAACCTGAGCCGTGGCAATCGCGTCCTTTCACCCTCTCGCTCTCCCGAAGAAGTAGCACCCGAAACCCAGCAGTATGGTGAACAAAATAAAAGGCAGAGAGATCACCACCACCATACCCATGTCTCCCTTTCTTCTTCTAGTTTCTGCTACTACTTTCACTTCTCCAAAGCTCTCCTCCTTTGTTTTGAGTTCTGATAAGACTAGGAGGGAGTATTATATATATATATATATATATATATATATATATATATATAGACACTAGAAATTACGCCCGAGCGTTGCTGCGGGAACCAAACTGTTTCAGACGTAATCGGATGGATAAAACACATTTAAGTTGAATAAATTTAAGACAATTACAAACAAACAGAGGGATACATGAGTAAATGAGACCGGTAAGATAAGCAGTTTTGCTTTTATACACATTTAAGTGAGTTGGCATATAAACACATTGCACAATGAGTGGGAAGAAACTGTATGTGTTTGATTAGAAAGAGATGGTTTCCAAAAAAAATTTGTTTCCTACAGAAACAGAAGAAACATATAGTTCACACATATATTATGTGTCCTGCAGTGTAGGCAGCTAGTTCAACAGGTAATTTAAAACATAAAGTGTCAAGGACTTGTTCAAGTAGCTAATTTTGGAACCACAACTGTTGAAAGGCAAAAAAAAACAAAAGGTTTGTTTCCATACGAAACTGAAGAAACAGAACCAAGCTGCAGTTTACACATATTAAACCATGAGGGTCAAGTCTGATTGAAATACATAAGAATATTATGTTTGTATAAGGATCCCTGAACCAAACATTATATGGAAAAGTATCCAACTTGACTAAAGGATGTTTATTCTAATTTTGGCACTTGATTCCATTGGAACATATATAGAAATAAAACAGAAAGTCAGATACCCATAACTAAAGGAAATAACAGAGTAATTCAAAAGATTGCAAGAGCACATTAAAAGCTTGCAGGAGCCCATTAGAAGATACTCCAACCAGTTTATTTTGCTTTACAAATAGAGAGCATATCGCATAATAGTGTTCAACCAAACGGAGACACCGTTAACAGCATAAAGACACTATTTTTGCAAACTAATGTCAGTACAATATCCAGTTTGGCCAACATTTCAATTACTGAAATGCACGGGACATGTTCGACAAAATCCCTGACTGACAAAGAGTATGAGCAGGCCCTTTCCATATGCATGGAGAAGGAGATCAGCTACATGCATGAACCTAATTATGTAGACAACCTATCTTCGAATAATTTGGTTATTGCTCTCTTTCAAGTTGACTTGGCAATCACAGAAAAAATAAATAAAAATTAAAAAAAAAACCCAGATCAGTCAAATAAAAAATAAAAAATCCAAATTAACCCAACCCATTCCTCTGTCATAATCTTTTGATTAGTTTTCCTATCTCTAATCCTAAATTTGTCTTCCATGCTCTCTTTCCCATTTTTCCCTCACCCTAATATCCCACCTGCAAAATCTTCCCTAGCTAGCTAGAAATTTTTATCACCCTCCAATCCCATTTCATTCCAAGTCCATCACAAAAATGGGACAACAAACTCATAACAAAAATACAATGTAAAAACCATCCCAAATCAGCAAGAATAAAGCGAAAAGACAAAAACACATCATATACCTTTAACACAGCAGCTTGAAAAAACCCCAGCAAAAAATTACAAACTCTGAAAGGCACCGTTTCCTAACTGAAAGAAAAAAAAAGTATCACCCATCCGCAACAACAAATCGACCAAACACAGAAAACTCAATTAAAACAGCATTTAGAAGCACTATAAACCCAAATTACTAAAAACATCATCGTGATCAATTGTTTGTTTGTGATAACTATCTATTTTTTAAGCTCTCACTAATCAGTCCTTGGTTGTAGACCAAGAAAGACACGATGGGCACACACAATTAGAAGCTCTAGGCAAACTTGAATTCAGGAGACGGTTTCTGATATTAAATTACGCCGGAGGGTGTGCGAAAGTTGGTTTGTGGCTTATTTGGTTCTACTTCTGAATTGCTTCTTGATTAAACTGTTTATTTAGCTGCTTTTAGGTGTCTTTACTTATGAATCAATTTTTTTAGAATGAAGTTAGAAGATGTTTTAGCACCAAAGACCATTAGAAGTTGGAAAGATATGCTGATGCAGCGGTTTGAGAACACAGTTTGGGAAACTTTGGGTAGGAAATATGCTCGCAAGGAAAACCGACAATGGGTGAGCATGACTCTCAAAGCTGGTTTATGTTTAAATTAGTGAATCACCATAATCTTTGCTGGTTGGTTTTCACTCATGGCCTACTTTTTATTCAAGTTCCGGTAAAGAAAATTGGTCTTTTAACATGCTCTTTTCTAAATTTTAAAAAGATCATAATTTTGTAAATAAATTCAAATCCCAAATTGAAATTGCAGTGTAACCAAGCCACAGTTTATGACATGGTTTTTTATCCTAGCCATAATTAGACTAAAGTGATTTACACCTATAGACTAATGTGCTTTTTCACATGCTTTTTTCTCTCAAAATTTGTGCTTTTTCACATGCTTTTTTCTCTCAAAATTTATAGAAATATGAAAATGATCATCACAAATTTCAAAACCTGCATTAACCAAAATTAAAAGGAAATGGACACCATGAGTGCTTGCAAGATGAGAGAAGGGAAACAAAAAGGAAATGGTGCATTTGAACAGAATGATGACAATTTAAAACTTTAATTATGAAAATGCATAATTTTCGTATGTGTTAAATGAACTGTAGGATTACAACGCCAAGCTTTCAGATTTCGAACTTGCGAAAGATGGTCCTGAGGGTGATAAAGCTCATGTTTCGACGCGAGTCATGGGAACTTATGGTTATGCAGCCCCAGAGTATGTGATGACTGGTGAGTGTGCGCGTGTGTTCTGTAACCATCAGTTCATCATATATCAATATAGCACACTCCAATTCAACCTATCCAATTCAAAGTAGCACATCTCTAATTCAACATATCCAATTCAAATTAGCACATATCCAAATTCCAATTCAACAAACCACATATCCAAATCAATTCAAACTAAATACCTAATACTCAATCACATATCCAATTCAAACTACATGGCTAATATTCAATAACATGTCCAATCTTTTAGCACATTTACAAAACAGATTTAGAACACTACAAAGTCTACTGAACAGCAGAACCTAAACATCAAAATCCAACACAAAGACAAAGCAGCATACCCATTCTCAATCTTGTATGCTCTTTTCAGCTGGATCTTCTTAACTCGTTTGAAAACTTGTCCTATGTGCTCTGTTGCATCCTGCAAATTTGTTAACTCAACTTAATAAGTAACAATCTAATTCTTTTTTAGCCAAAACTAAGCATAAAATTGTCAATCCCATAAAAAAGTTGCATCTTTTTCACTGTATTTTTCCAGACTTTAATCACAGAGAATCGGTCAAAGCGAGGGAAATTATGTTTTTCATCTAATCGCCAAATACTGAATACGGTTCTCAAGATTTTTCATTGAAAATTTGACACAGCTTAAAGGCATTACTCTAAAGATGCTTTGCAAGTAATGAAAACCTGACCAAGTTGATATCAATCACAAATCCAAATGAATGTTAAATAATGAAGCAAAACACTTAAAACGAACAGGGTTTAAGAGGTTTAAAAACTGTGTGCTAAACCTAATCATGAAAGAGAGAATGATGCGAAAAAAAAATGAAAAAATAGGTAAAAACTAAGGAGAAGCAGAAAAAAAAAAACAGGTAAATACGTTTGTTTTCCAAGTGAGGTTTTTGGGTCGATGGAATTTTTGTGTGCAGAACAATGGGATCAATTAAATTCTAGTTCCTGTGTTTTAAGACCAATCCCACCTCAAAAAATAAGAGTAAATTTGTATCGATACCACAATGATAAAAATGGATAAGTTCTATACGTGGATGGTTACAGAGTTATGGGCTGACCTGGTTCATGAAGAAAAATAAGAAAAACTTAAATATTGACAAAAAAATGAAGTTTTTTTTTATGCTATAAGTGACCATATCAGTATATATTGAACAACGGTTTTTTTTAAAAATGCAAAAGGAAAAAATGTTGAAAAAGAAATTAAAAGTTGAGAGTGATCAATGTTATACCTTGAAGACCGCGAATAGATGCAGTTCTTTCAGATTGATTCCAATTTGGCTGTAGGAAGCTGAAACAGATTCAAATTGTAAACATTTTGCACCAAGGATTGGATACGGAGAGACAAATACTGTTTCCAATGAATAAAAGTGAGTGCAAATATAATCGTTTCACATATGATAAGGTAGGGAAAACGACGGTCGACATATTGGGATCTGATGATCGTATGTTAAGAACAATCGATAACGGTGATTAATACAAAATTGGAGCTGCTAGTGGTTGAGATTGAAACAGAGGGGTAAAACATACTGATGCTAAATTTGATTTTAAAGGTTGGTAACAATCATGGAACAATGCTGGATATGATTATAGCCCATGACAAAGTTACTTTTACAATTATTTATTGGCTAACATTGCATTCATGGTATAGTTAAAGGCTCTAACGTTTTTAGCACCAATTAAGTTTGGTTCCAATGCGTACAGAATGAAAATAAAATGTTGGGGTTAACATTGAACAGTTTAAAGATTAAACTGGTTAGAACAGTTTAAAACCAAAGATATCGCTTGAGAATACATTAGGCGATCAAATTATCCAACGAAAGATTATAAACTAAGGACAATGGGTTGCACAAAAGTTAAAGAGAAGCGGATAAAAACGAAAAAAATAGAAAAAAAGGCAGGCAGCAACAAAAGTAACAGAAAACTAACAACGCAAAATACTTGATACATTGAAAACTAACTGTCTAAACGGATAATATACCTTCAATAAACACTGGTGCTTCTTGAAAGTGAAGAAGAACGAAATCAGACAGCGATATCAACCATCTGATTACAGAGACAAAATCTGCAGGATCACAAAAAGAGAATTTAAATGTAGAATTTATCTGTAAATCAAAAACTCCAAAAAGAAAAACAATAAATAAAAAAATGAGGTGCATCAAGAAAAGAAACCTTACCAAGCTCAAAGCCCTAATGTCTAATCTAAATTAGAGAACACTAACCCAGAAGACAAAGTACTACACAGTTCTTAGGAAATTACTTTGTGTGGAGGCTATATACATAAGTGATCATTTCAGTAACCTGTTGCAGAACCTCCGTTTATCAAAACATAATAAAGTACATAGAAAAAGCATCGTTAAATCTTCCTAACTATAAAGTACCTGAACATTTTTTTCACTCACACCAGGGACACCACAAAGTAAAGGAACTAATAGCCCAACTAATTGGTTAATGTCCTGTAAACCTTCCACTTGTTGTTTATATGAGGATATGGCTGCACCAAAAATAAGTATAGTTAAAATAAATTCAACCAATATGGCATGGAAACCATGGGAATTAATCATATGAACTGAGTCAATTGACCGAAAAACACAACACAAAATGCATCAAACCATCAAGAAAACAGAACCAAATTGATGTCCAAAGTCTGGGGTAAACAACAGACACAGAGACTTGAAGTGGCAGATATTTGAATATGTATGCTCACTGTTGGGATGTTTACCAATATTTCAGTACCATTGCAGACAGAGTAAAATGCGTTGGGTGAGTGATATATAAGACTTATAAGTTGCTTTATTTGACATTTGCAAATTGAGTGGCTTTATTAGGACCCTCCGGTGTCTCTATGGAATCAATTTATTAATAGCTTATGGAGTCAAATAATCTTTTGAAATCCAAAACTTTAAAAGTTGAATGGTAGACTCTTCAACTTCTCAGGAACAGGTGCTCCTGACAGTACATTGGAACAAAACATGCTAACTGATCTACAGAACCTGTGTCCGCTGACCAGTGATGGAAACAATCAGATGCAAATAATTTTTTTGGGGTTGATTAATTGTGACAAAGAGATCCTATAGAGATGGGAGAAAACGACACTGAAATAGGAATCTCAACCCAAATATCATCACAGAAGCAAAACAGAAACGGTGAATCATAAAAAGCTCCTAGAGTCACAATTCTAGAAGAGGAAAACAGAATGCTCGCAACTCAAGCAACGGTATCAATATTGTTCTACTAAATTACACGTTATACGATGAGCATTATTTTTATTGAGATATCTCACATCTCAAAAAGTTCAGAAATTCCAACGAAGGTGACGACCACATTATATAAAGAAGAAACCTAGACCTAGTTGAACACGCATAAATAGGCTGGCTTTAATATCATAAAGATACAACTAAGATATTTCATGCCGACTCAGGCAAACTAAGTAGATGCAATAACAACTCCAGAAAGGTGGAGGCAGGAGCACTAAACACCTTGGAGGTTCTAGATAAACGCAACACAATTATTAGCATCTAATGTCCATATGCTGGATTTGAAATTACATGAATATCACAAATAAACAGAATGGAGAAGAACAAACTTTTGGCAACTCTAATATGGGTAGCCGCATCTGGAGTGGAGATGGTTGTGTTACTGTTGAAAGCTGAGAACGATCAGTGACACCATCAATGTCCTCCTCATTGATGTCATACAGACTCAATATCCTGCATGGTAAATCACATGAAGATCCAAATTTCTCAATATTCAAAATCTAAGACTAAACCACACGAAGTTAAGAATTAGACTAATCAGATAGATCTGGTTCAGGCAAAAAAAATCGAGAAAATACAGGAAACAGCGGAGGTGGTGACAAGTAATCATGCAGATAAGATGAAATAAAACCCTGAAATGCTTCTAACATGGAAGGAACAGATACCATCATTCATCATCTCTTCCCAAAAACTACAGATATGTTTTAATCCGACAACTATGAATACATATTCAAATTGGGAAAAAGTAGGACAGAAAACATACCCAAAAGGTAACAGTGGCGTTCTAGCTACTGCCAAATCTCAGATTTGTCAACTGAGGAGACAAAATGCAAATCCCCTTTTAGCTGGGAAAGCCCTGACAAAGCACCACAACTCACCGCAAAACCAAACTGTTAGGGTGTCGTCCAAATTAACAAAAATCCAAAATTAAAACTCAAATACAATACCTGAGTCGAATAAAACTCGTTTCACTATGATCTGAAGACAGGCCGCGCACAAACTGGGCTGGAAATTCGTCGGAAATCCGGCAACAACTTCGGAATCCCAGACGGCAAAGCCGTCGATCTCATTGATTCAATCTGCTACTCCTAAGGACACTCAAGGAACCAAATCCCTAATTACTCAAGCAGCCGAATTCAATAGATCTCAACAAATAAAACACAAAAAATTATAAAAATCAAATGAAAATAATAAAGCAGCAAAATGAAGTAGCAATAGTATACCTTTTCAAATCGAAGGGATCCATCGGCACAAGATTAACATTAACTAAAAAAATAGAGAAAAGAGAAAGTTAGAGAGAACCAAAGATTTGAGGGTTTTGTATGGAGAGCTAGAACGGAAGATTTCGAGACAAAAGTAAACGTTGAAGAGGACACCAGCACAACCGAATCCAACATAAATCATCCAAAATATAGCGCAACTACATGTATATATTAAATTCACAAAAATAAATAAATAAGGAAAAGTGAGAAAAAAAAATTGGCCTCTATTGAAAGCACCAGCTACCGTACACTTTTTGGTGAGGTTGGCGGAGAGCTCACTGTAGTGGCGCTCGTACCCTTCGAATACGTCGCTCATCTTTCCCTAAGTTTCTCTGTGCATTCAACCCATCACGCAATTTCAGCAATAATTCAGATACAAAGCCCTAAATCCAACAAATTTGGGAGATTGATTGCGAATTATGATGAAAATTTGAACGATCTGAAATCAATGGAATCGGAAGTAAATACCTGTTTCGATCGGAGATTTGAATGGATCGCCGGAGACGACGGCTGAAAAGCAGTGGCGGGTGTTTATTTTTTGTTCTAGGTGGTGGTGGCTTGCTGTGGAAGCGATCGAAACGGATCGAAACGGTAATGTGCGCGAAAGAAAACCTCTCTCTCTACATGTGACCCTTCCTTTCACCGCCAAAATAAGGCATCAAAACACCTTGCTTGCTCCTGTTCAGTGCTCCCACCCCTCCCTCTTTCTCTCTGCCTCTGCAACCCACCTCTCTCTTTCTGTTTTTGCCTTACCGAATGTCAGACCATCCTCAGTCAATCAGGTCAGTGGAATCCTCACAACATCCCTCGTCAGTGATAACCTCTCTCAATTTCCTCCCTCGCCCTCTGCAACACTGGCACATCCCTCACCTACAGATCTACTCCCTCAATCCCATCGAACCCAGCCATACCACCACTCTCCCAAACTGAGAATGACCAAATACCCATGCAATTTCCAATCCGGTCCGTCGGATTTAGAATGTAGATAGGGTAAAATAGGCATTTGACGTTCGGGGCTTTAACCCATTCAATGGTCACCACTCATTTTGGTCAACAAACAAAATAGTGGCAGAGTTGTAAATAGAATGAAATCAGTGCAAAACACTATTCATTTCTACCGTATCAGTTCCAAACCTTTCTTTAGACTAAAGTAATATATATGTGTGTGTATGGTGATGCTATTCACACCTATTTTTACCTCCACCCACTTTTCTCAATTTCTAGCCGTTGGGTTAAATGAATTAAAAAAAGATTAAAAGACAAAAATTAACAAAAAAATATGTGAAAAGTTAAAATGGAAGTGTGAATAGCACCAACTTTAGAAAAAGAAACATCTATTTTTTTCCTCTTGATTAAAAGAGGAGATTTACACCACAACATACTAACACAAAATTGACACGTAAGTTTAACTCAAATATCTATAAAATTGTATCTTATTTTAGATATACATCATCATAACCAAAACCTTAGAGGCAGAAAAGACCCAAGGACAAGTACAGGGGTGCACAAAAGGATAAAAGGCGTGCGGAAATCATTTCCCATTATTTATCACCTTCCTTCTCCTATAATGCCAGCGAGCAGTGATTGAGTGACGTTTACTGGAGAAGGCGCAGTGTCAACCCCGGGGGTGTTAGCACCACTTGCATTGCTGCCTTCCGGCTGATAGTTAAGGCCAACATTACTATACTTAGTTGCAGTTGATGGGGTATCATCCTTCATCAAAAAGCTACCTGTTGACAATGTCGTTACATCTTTAAAATCATAATCTGTCAAATAGCTCGGCTTCGACATGACAGTGCCTATGTCAATATCTCCAGAGAGCATTGCCACCACGCGTGACATAGATGGCCTCGTCAGCGGTGATGCCTGCGTGCACAGGAGAGCTGCTCTTATCAATCTAGTCGCTTCAGTTTCGTTAAACTCTGTTAATCTCGGATCCACCAGCCCCAGAATTTGGTCGTTTTCATGTAGAGTCCATGCCTGAAAAACATTATGCCATGGTTGAAGGAAACGGTGAATAAGTTTTTCGCAACAATGCCAAAATAAAACTAGACGGATGCAATTCCTACCCATTCGAGAAGATAAATCTTTTCTGGATCCAAGTTATTGTCGGAGTTTGGTCTCCCGCTGAGGATCTCCAAGGCAACGACACCAAAACCAAACACATCAGCCTTCTCCGTCAAATGTCCACGCATTGCATACTCCGGTGCCAAATAGCCTCTGCAATGCAAGATAATCAAACGGTTGCACAATGTTTCTTGAGATCATTAGAGGCTTTATTAACACGTGTATTAAAATTTCATACAAGTATAAATGTGTGTGGCTATAATAAATGTAACCTCTGGAAAAACAATAAGGATAGCTTACATTGTTCCTGCCACCCGGGTGCTGATGTGGGTTTTCTCGTCATCATAAAGCTTTGCCAATCCAAAATCTGATATTTTGGGGAAGAGTTCTGCATCGAGCAAAATATTACTGGCTTTGACATCTCGATGTACAATCCTTGGCCTTGACTCCTCATGAAGGTAAGCAAGTCCTCTTGCTGTTCCCAACAATATATTGAATCGAGTAGGCCAGTCAAGGTGCAAGTTATTTGTCCCTGAAATACACATCCAATCAAAAACATTTTTTAAGTAATTTTAGAGTGCTTGAAACCGCAGAAAATGCTGTTTCTATGCAACCTAAAAGTAGATAGGTTTGTACCAAAAAGTGCCTGATCAAGGCTTTTGTTTTCAAGATACTCATAAACCAAAATGCGGTGGCTGCCTTCGATGCAGCATCCATACAATTTCACTAGATTCCGATGTTGCACAGCAGATATGGTAGCAATTTCAGATACAAATTGACTCTTCCCTTGGTGAGATGCTACTGAAAGTTGCTTCACAGCCACTACTCTCCCATCATAAAGTGTACCCTACAATGTACACAGAAACACAATTTAGTGACATGAAAGGAAAGAAGAAAGAAGCTATATTTTCCTCTTGCTTGCTCGCTCTTTCTCCCTTTCTCTTGTCATTACTTCAAGTAAATGATATTGATGTAATACGGATTTCACCTTATAAACAGGGCCATATCCTCCCTCTCCTAGCTTATTTGAAGGATTAAAATCTTCAGTTGCAGCTCTCAATTCAGCATAATTGAAAGTATATGGTCTGAGGCCTAATCCTAGAATATCTGCACATTCACGAAACAGTTGACATAAGTTTTACTTTCGTGAAAGCATTCTTACTTCTGTGTGTTAATATTAGGGCAGCGAAACCTGAATTGGGTACCAGTAATGATATGGTCGCTTACCTTCATCGTCTTCTTTTTCTGATGTTTTCCTCCTCATATATAGAATCGCAAATATTAATAGCAAGCTCACAACTCCAACAGGAACTGCAATACCGACTATCAACCCAGTCTTGCTCTTCTTTCCTGGAGTAGTTGGTGGAAGCCCGGAAACTGTTGGTGTAAAATCTGAGTGATAAAACAGACGAATTCTTCAGTGTCAATTAACAGCAGAAAAATACATTTAAACCACTCACAGGAAATCTCTATAAGTTAACACATATTACACCTGAAGCAGCATGGACAGCAGCAATTAGTGGGCCGTAATCACCTTGTTCGGGTATGCAACAAGTCCCCTTACCAGCCCAGAACAGATGAATTTCAAGATAATTCTCTGACACGGTAACATTAAATTTTCTCACAACTGCTCGGTTAACACCACCTGCCTCCTTCGATATGTCCAAGTCCTTCGTCCTGCGGGTACCCTAGAAACCAAATGAAGAGCTAGGTAATAATTCTAGTCTCCTTTAAATCATTGTCTTTAGTTAATGTAGCTTAAAACATCGAAAACCTGTCCAATGAGTGTTTACTTCAAATAAGTTAGAAATTTTATTATATGAGCAGCCTTACCTGAATATAGATATCAAATACACGCCGTCCTAGACTTTGCCAAGTTCGCGAAGTGCGACTTGCAAAAACCGTCTCTGCAAAGTGCAATGTTACAGTGTAAGGCCCATTCTCAAGGCCCAGGCCATAGTATCTCAGCGATCCTGGGGACATTCTTGAAGTCTGGAAAAGCTCCGGGGTCACATCTGTTCCGGTGACTTGTGTAAAGGTATTTACCAGAAACGATGGGTTCTTTCTGTCAGAAAACAAACCGGCATTGCTGATAGCCCATTTCTCTGTACTGGTTACATTGAATGTTGCTGGGCCAAGAGCTGAGTCTTCAGTCTCATACAATATGCGATCACTTCCCATCATTTGTTTTCCACCACAGTTGATTGAGAAGTTTGCATCTGTAAAGTTTCATGCAATACCAGAAGATAGCCATGATTAGTGATGAAACGTCAAATTGAAGACTCGTACTAATGTTTTTCAGTCACATATTTCTGACCAGTTATACTTATTACTGAACTTATGAAAACATGCTTGCAATCTATATCCATATGTATACATAACTAGAGAAGCAATGCCTTTTCTTCTAACATGACGTTGCGTTAAAATAGTAAATGATGGGCGATATAAGAGCAGATTACATCGTGGGGTATTTCGATTGCATGGAAAATTTCTCTGGAGGCAATTCAATCCAGGAAGACTGCAAACACAGAGAACAATTATTAGTTATCCCGATAGAAACGTGTAGTGGAAGAGTAGTGATAGTATTGCTTGTCTAAAAACCAGTAAGATAAACTTCAACTCACGTAATGTTTGAACTGTCAATTGTGAAGTTGTTGACCACTAAGTTCCTGCATAAAATCATTAATCAGTCAGCATATTAACAGATATATCTTTATCAAATGAAAATTCCATGTACAAGATCAAAACTTAGTAGGCAAGTAGCACTGTGAGAACGAATTGCATTTTTTGTCCGACCATATTCCAGTGATTTAAACTATAAAATGAAGGTGAAAGATGAAAGGAGACTAACGGTTGCGATATTGTGGTCCACTGGGGAAGGCTTCCTGATAAAAAATTGTAAGACAAATCTCTGCAAAGAACAAAATAGAATCAGAAGGCACAAAATGCATGAAAGTTATAATAACATGTGTAAGATAGGATTAGAATGGTTACAAACTACACAAACACATACATGCACGTGCACGTACATGTACAAAGTACTAGTTTCAGTGTCAGTAGACAGTACATTATATATGACTACTTTTAAGATACGAGGACTTACAGATTCTGAAGTCGATTGCTCTTTTGGCTCGGAAGAGGTCCGGACAGACTATTGTTTCCAAGAAACCTGACCATTTCGATTATAGTAGAAGGCACCAAGAAAAGAAAAAGAATCGAACAAGAAAAAGGTCAGATGTGAACAAAATCTAGAAGGATTAGTCCAGATCTTAGACCAAAGTAGGGAATGTTAAAGATTTGATAACTTATGTATGATAAAGCAAGCAAAATATGATAATAAAGGCGGGGCTTATTACAAGGATGTAAGAGAACTCATGTTAAACAAAGAACTTGGGAGTTGGCCTGTCAAATTGTTGAAACTCAGATCCCTGCAACATGAATGATAAGTTGAGAGGAGCAATCAGAATGAAAGAAAACTATTGGTCTTGTTGGGACACAAGCTTATATATTCGCTGGTACGTACAGTGTCTGTAGATTTTGATATTCTCCAATATCAGAAGGGATGGTACCATTGATTAATGCGTTTCGTAGATTTCTGTTATCCAAAAACATAAAATTTGATCACATGTAGATGGAGTAAGATATCAGATTTGAAAAGGAAAAGAAGTTTTGGATAAAAGTATGTGGATCGACGAGAATCTTCACTTACAAATCGGTCAAGTTCTTCAGATTTTTTATGAAATCAAGAGAGGAGCTCCCATTGTATATATCACTGATTCGCCTATATCATTATATGCAAAATAACTAAAAAACCGTCTTCGGTGAAAGAGAGAGAGAATTACGATTTGTGAAACATTTGTACTTACAGAGAGCTCAATAAGGTCAGTTGAGAAAAGCTGGTTGGTATTGGGCCTTCGAAAGAGTTCCCTTGAAATCGCCTACAGAAACATATATGAGGCTTGTGAACAAATTATCCATCTCAGGTCTGCTTTCATAAACTGCATAAGGTAAAGTTTTCTGTACTTACAAAGAAGTGAGTTGTGTCCAATTCCCTATGAAATCAGGTATCTTTCCTGAGAAAGGACTGTCCGATGCCCAGCTAAAATTCAAAAAGTTGAATAATAGTAAACTCATTCAATAAAATCAATCTCAAAGTACTGGATAAACGAACAAATCTAAAATACGATTTAAGAGCCATTCTTACAGGACTTGCATGTTGGTGAGCTTAGCAAATGTTGAAGGAATTTCACCACTGAGTCCACAGCTGTTTATGTAGCTGTGAAAATCATAAGGCAATTGATAAGTACCCATTTCATACGATAAAGCGCAACTTTTGCTCATCCGTAAGGAATTAACATGTAATTCGAATTTGATGATTTAACGAAGCACTTACAGTTGCTCGAGCTTGACTAAATTACCAAGTTCTGGAGGGAGTGTTCCAGAGAAATTATTTGATCCGAAGGATCTGCAAGTGATGTTGGACAGGCAAACAATTACTTGAAAGCAATTATAAAAGAGTGATAGAATAAGGTTCTGTATCTAATGTTTACGACACAAAATGTTACTGTACACTTTATCATTTTTCATGGCTTACAGCATATTTAGGTCCTTAAGGTTTCCAAGCTCCTTGGGGATGGGCCCAGAGAATGAATTGTGGGCAACTGACCTGAATGGAGATATCAGTTAACTAAAGGTAAGGTTTTGTGTAGATTACAGTGTAAATAATAGAGAAAAGGTGTAAAGAACATAACAGTAGATTATGATATTCAAAATGAAGTATTAAAATTGCGACGAGACTCATCAGAAGTATGAGTACTTAAACAAATTTTCTCTCACTACTTACAATAGAGTCAATGCAGACATATTGCCAATGAATGCCGGGAGGGAACCGGTGAAATAATTCTGATCGATTTTCCTACAAAAATTGAAACGAAATGGAATCATTAACTCTTAATCTTACAACACCACCATATTTTAATTTCCAATTGATAATTTTGATGAACTAAAAACAGAGAAGGGAGTTGGAAAATTTTCATACAAAAATGTGAGATATCTCAGAGCCACATATTCTTCTGGAAACACCCCTCGTTTGTTCAGAGCATACACTCTCCTGGAAAGCAAAAAGATTGAACATTTAGAAACACATAAAATGGAGCGACATAGTCAAATTATGACGTTAATATATATAGGTAGCAAGTGAAAAATCAGCAGTGGCATGGAAATCTTGTTCATTAAGAGAGAGAGTAGTTTAACATACAGTTTGGTGATGTGGCATGTAGCATTGTTGTCGTAAGTACAGTCGCAAATGATGGCTGGGTTGTTAATTTCGCTCTCAAAGACGGTGCCGTTGATGGCAGATCCACTGCAGGGTTCTCCACTGATATTCCACAGCCCCGGCACTGCTTGTGTGTCCCATTGTTGAAATATTGAGTTCAACGCCCTCACTGCACTCTCAGTTAATTCAGTCCTTGTGTGTTATATTAAATCACACCATAATTTGACTTGTGTTACCACTTACCAGACTATCTCGAACCAAACGAAAGATCAAATTGATTATTACAAAGGAAAATTACCCTTAATTTTTGGATGTTATGTATGAGAGAGAGAGAGCGAGAGAGCGAGAGAGAGAGAACCTTCAGATGGATCAGTGGTAGCATTTTGAACAAAGGACAGCTGAAACCAGAAGCAGCTGAGGAAGCAGAGTAATAGTATCCTCATCATCAACTTCATCTTCATATTGTACATGTGCAGAACTTGCTCTCCTCGACGGCGTGAACTTAAACGACCGACACTTATATTCCGACTGGCTGAATCATGCATTGCATGTAAGAAGAAGAAGACCATTAGATTTTAGTCATATATTGACAACGTATACATATATAATATATTTTGTCCAAGTTGCATGATCAAATGGCGATCCCACCTGGACTTGGCCAAGACTTTGATCATATTAGTTGAATTGTATATTGTACTATTACACATTGAGCTGCTTTAGTGTTGAAATATCTATGTACAATTCTAGATTGTTAATATTTTTCTGGTTGAAAAATCAAGGGATTGACTTATGGATAACATTCTTTCTCAGTTGGTAAATTATGGAGAGGGATTTTTCTCGA
Source organism: Heteromeles arbutifolia (assembly GCA_024362995.1). Classification (NCBI taxonomy): domain Eukaryota; kingdom Viridiplantae; phylum Streptophyta; class Magnoliopsida; order Rosales; family Rosaceae; genus Heteromeles; species Heteromeles arbutifolia. Next base: position 7,156,622 of record JANCRC010000002.1, on the reverse strand, counting down.
TAGCGAAAGAACAAAGGATTAATTCTTTTGTTAGTTGGTGATTTAGATATGACATCAAACGATGATGTCATTGTGACAATTCTCAAACTACTGACATTATTATGTCTGACAAAACACATAACACACTATTCGATTAGTTTTTTTTCTTTCTAAAAAGATGGGCAACTAGTGACGAACCACGGTTATCCACCTCTTTCGACCTCGAAAGAGGCTAATTGAAAATTGTACCCTACCTACCAGTGACCTTGTTCAAGCAAGTACGCAGATTACAAAGTACAGGACTTTGACGATTAGCTTAAAATATTGCTAAAATTGCATGTATGTTATAAGTTTGTCCAATAAAAGAATAATATTTCATTCATAATTTTGCATATAAATACGACGATAAAATGAATTTTAGATAAGTGGGCATGGATATTTTCAAAGAAAAAAAAAAAAAATTCTCTGGTGGAATTTTTAAAATTTGTGGCTGAACTGAATTTTCGATCGGAATGAAAATATCTGCAAGTTGAGTTGAATAACTCAACGAGAAAAGTCAAAAGAGGATATGTTTTGGGAATGAGGATTTTCTCGCTTTGTGAGAATTTAGGAATTTTAAATTGTGTCCGTTTATCATATATCATGCGGTTAGAAATTATTTTAAATATTTTTATTTTAAACTAAATATAAATAGTACCTGACAAAAAATGATCGCACGATATACGATGAACGGACAAGATTTAAGGATCACCAGGATCCTCATAAAGAGGATTCGGAAAGGATCCTTCTGGATGTTCTCGCCGGATTGTGAGGATCCGGGGATCCTCTAATCACATCCGTTCATCGTGCAGTCAGTTTTTGTTAGATACTATTTATATTCAATTTTAAATAAAAAAATTACAATAATTTCTAATTGCACGATATACGATAAACGAATATGATTGAAGGATTTCCAGAGTCCTCACATAAAGGATCCGGCAAAAATCCTCCTGGGTTTTGGATGACAGAAAGTCAAACTGCCACGTATGAACCCACCACCATCCCACCCACCTTGGCTTAATTATTCCGATGCTTGCTTTTGTTTAAAGCAAGAGGAGGTGGGCGATGAATTGCTGTACTGACGTTATAATGGAATCGATATTTAATTAATAATTTTAATTGGCATTAATTATGTACTTAATTAAAAGTATGTATAACTTAATTGATGCAATGAACTATCATTGGATTATACTTTTAGTCTAAAAAGGCAGCTCAAACGAATAAGACTACGCTTTATGAGATTTGAGAGAGAACGTCTAACGTATGCTGTATTACCCTAACTTTACAAAGAAGTTGTTTTCACGACTTAAACTCGTGACCTCTGGGTCACAAATGAGCAACATTTCCGTTACGCCAAAACTCGCCCTCAATTGTAGCTTTAATCTATAAACAAAATATGAACCACTGGTTATTGATGCTAATTTTTTAAGGATTCTTATTAAAAGAAGCATACGGGCAATTCTCTAATTTACTCTTCTTAAAGGTACTCCTCGGATTTTGGCCAAAGATTCTTACAGAGTTAGCGTGAAGGACTAAAGCTTCACATTTGTCGAACTCATACGCTACTTTTAATAGATCTTTAATTTGTAGACTAAAACTACAATTTAGTCATAATTCACAAACCAGTACTGTGATTTTCTCCTTTCCAATGTTAGGGGAAAATTACTGTTCATATCAGAGGCTCATACTCATCCTTGTAATCGTATCAATAAGTAAAGGGTAATGCTATTTTCTATTTATTTTCTTTAATTCATTCTATTCAACGATCAGAAATTGAGAAAAATATATGAAAAGTAAAAATAAGTATATGAATAACACCATTTTAAATTTATCTCTCTTCGCATAAAATAAAACTTATAGTTTTTATTAACCAGTTATACAACTTGGGTAGGAAAGGGAAGGAATACACATATCCTGCCAAGTTACATTGGTGTAAAGACACGTAGCTTGCACATGCAGTGCGATCAAGTTGCGGCCCGAGTTGATGAGTTTTCCATAAAGTTAAATAAGTTTGATCATGGATAATATATTAAATACATAAAGAATTATTAAATATTGCCAAACCACAACAGTGTTTTAAATTTTTCTAAACTAAGCAAACACATGGGGAAATATGGAAAAATTAAGTTCCGATCTTTATTTTTCCTACTCCATTAATTAATTTTTTTTTTTAATTTTTAATCAAAATTCTTAAATTTTAATAAATGTCATTAATTATTGTAATAATAAAATATTTTTTATTTCTAAATATATTCAATGAGTGTTTAAAACATTACATTTAACATATTTATAATTATGGTTAAATTGTTTATTATATATTTTTATTTTTAGTTTGTACTTATTTTTAAACTATAACCCTTCTTTTAATTTGTACTAATTTTCTTTTCAGTTTTAATTTATACCCATATATTAATTCTTTTGTGCCCATATTTTTTTAACTTTATGCCCATATTTTTTAAACTTTTATTTGTATTTGTACCCATATTTTTTAATTTATTTGTACCCATTTTTAATTTTGGTAAATGTACCCATGCTAATTATATGTATTTATTTTATGTTTTAAAATATATCAATAGTTATTTTTCAAAGGGTAAATTACACTTTCATACTTCAGGTTTGGGGTCTATTTCAATTCTTTACAACATTTTCAAAACATTTCACTTTCATACCTTAAGTACTATTTTATTTCAAAATAATACCTCCATTACATTTTCCATCCATTGATCCGTTAAGTGCTGATGTGGCTGCCACATATATGCCACGTGGCTGCCAAATGTCTGCCACGTGGCAAAATTTTTTTTTTTTTTTTTAAAACCTGAATTTTCTCAGCAAAAAAAAAAAACAAAAAAAAAAAAACTGAAACCTGTCTTCTCCCCGCAACCCCCAAACCCATCTCCCCCATCTTCATCTTCTTCCCTGCAACCCAGAAAGAAGAAGAAGAAGAAGAAAAAAAACTCCTTCAATTCGTCTTCCCTCCCTCTTCCCCTCTCTTCTCCCCCATCTTCATCTTCTTCCCCCGACCCCCTACCTGCAACCCAGGAAAAAAAAAAAAAACCCAGATCCCGTCTCGCCGTCGTCGGGTTCGTGGAATGGATGTGGATTTAAGGAGTGGGGGGGTGTAGAGAAGGGAAGAGGATGGGTGCGGAGGGTGGGAGGGTCGGGGTTGGGGTGTGCAAGGAGGGTCGCGCGGGGGGGGGGGGGGCTGGGTTTCTGGTTTTGGGGTGGGGGGAGATGCGGGTGGGCGGAGGGGGGAAGGATGCGGGCGGGGCGGGGTGGGGGGGAATTATTCTGGGTTTTTGGTTTTTGGGGGATAACACGGATTGGGGGGGATAAATTAATATATTTGGAAGATTTAGGGTTTTTTTGCCACGTGGCACACATTTGGCAGCCACGTGACGGCCACATCAGCGCTTAACGGATCAATGGATGAAAAATGTAACGGATGTATTATTTTGAAATAAAATAGTACTTAAGGTATGAAAGTGAAATGTTTTGAAGATGTTGTAAGGAATTGAAATAGACCCCAAACCTGAGGTATGAAAGTATAATTTACCCTTTTTCAAAATATGTTAATAATTATGTGGGTACATTATTTTTTGCTACAATTTTTGTGAAGAACAATATTACTCTAAAATTGATTTTTAAGTATTTATTATATTTTAAAAATATTATTTAAATTTGTGGGATATTAAATGCATAAATGCATGAGTTAAATTTCTTAAATGATACTAAGGACATCGATCAAATTATTTAAACAAAAAAGATTTAGTCTAACAATTAGATTGATTAAAGACCGGAACCAAAATGATCCTAGGAAAATCTACTGCTTTTGAATGCATCTGTTGGTTGCAGTTGAGGATGAACTTTAACATTTCGAAAGAGAAAGATAGCTAGTTAGCCGTTGATCTCCTGTGTTTTATATGCGCACATCATATGAAGAGAGAGAGAGAGAGAGAGAGAGAGAGAGAGAGAGAGAGAGAGATGCCCGACCTGCTGTTGAAGCAGAAGATGGAGGAGCTGAAGCAGAAGCAAGCAGCAAACTGGTAGGAAGATATCAGAGATGGCGGCTTCTTCGCCCACTAGCTCTGAAATTCATCCCCTCTCCTCTCTCTTTATGCTACTATGAGTGTATGAGAATGAAAAGGATAATTCCCACTTAAACCAATATATTTGGCCTCATGGGAGTAGTATATATAATTATATATAGTGGCATGATTAGTCTTAGCCAATGTCAGTCTCTGTATTCTTCAAACCAGCAATTTGTTTATTCAACAACTAGAATAATTCAAATGTAGAACCACGAAAAGTAATATGATATTTATGCATTTTATTATTGGTTTGATCTCCATTGATTTCTCTTTTTCCTAACAATTAACAACTTAATTCAATATTGCTATTGTTTATTAAAAAAGAAAAACTGAAGTAATTAACTATTTTTTCATATTTTTAACTAGATGTAAAAGCTATTTAACCTTAGAACCTAAACAAGTTCCTGCCCTTTAATCCAATTTTTCCTTCACTTTGTTGAGATACTGCTAATTTCATTTAGCCTTTCATGTTTCTCTTTAAAAAAAAAATCGTAACTTTGCACTTTTTAACTCAATTTTTACTTCACTTCGTCGAGATTCTACTAATTCGTAAAAAATGAACGGAATGCGTGACATGGTATACATTTTGTTTATGTGGCATCCATTAAAGCTAAACATCTTATGGTCCTTTAACTTTAATCAAATTGGAGTAATGATCCCTCAACTAAAAATCTATTATCATTGGTCCTGCAACTCATCAAAATGTATAGCTATGGTCATTTTCGTCAATTTCGTCAAAATTTTGTCAAAATGAGTTATGTTGAAATGACCACTGCTACAATTGGGGACTCTCAACTTATCAAAACTTCTAGCTATGGTCATTTTCGTCAACTTCGTTAGAATTTTGTCAAAATGAGTTATGTTGGAAGAATCATTGCTACAATTGGGTTAAAGTTGAGGGACTATTGCTCAAATTGAGTTAAAGTTGATGAACCATTTCTCCAGTTAGATTAAAGTTGAGGGACCAAGGGTAATGAATTTTTAGTTGAGGAACCATAGCTGCACGTTTTGATGAGTTGAAAGATCAATGGTAATGAATTTTTAGTTCAGGGATCATTGCTCAAATTAAGTTAAAGTTAAGAAATCATTGCTACAATCTAGACACATAAAAATATTCAAATTATAAAATAACATAGATAATGTTCCGCTTCATATTCTGAGCACACTGAAAACTCTATAGCGAAAAGAGTGAGTTGCTAGCTATTGAAATTCCCTAAAAGTATGTTTGGATGAGGGAAATAAACTTGGAATTTGGATAAAAATCAGAATTTATAAATTGACATGCACCAATTCCCTTGTTTGAATTCATAAACATATAAATTTAGAATTTCTGAGTGGAAAAAAACTTAGAATTTGGGACCTCTAATTCCCAAATTTAAATTGTCACAGCCCGTCCCGAAAAGTTGGAATATTTTAATTTCGAGGACGTGAAAAGACGAATATGCCCTTGGTCGTCAAGTTGAGTTGTGTGTGTGACTTATATTAAAGTTGGATTAATTCACTATTATTCCTAAGTATTGGAACTAATTTGAATTAAGTTGTTTTGTTGTTTTGGGTGGTTGAAGTGGACAACTTTGGACCACACAAACACATACACACACACCCGTGCCTTTTCTCTCTCTCCTCCCTCTCGGATTTTCTGCAACTTCCGTACAACTTGTACGGACGAACTTCGAACTCAAGCTTTCAGGCACGGATCGAGGTTTTAAAGGTAAGATTCTTGCTCATTGTAACCTCCTGAGTTCATTGGTACCCTTGTTTGGACTTAAAACCTTCGAAAACCCTAGTTTTTCACGAGCTCCGGTTTGAGTACTGTTTATGTGGTCGTAATTATGGATGTTTCAGGGAATTTTAAGCTTGTAGGAAGCTTTAGGACGTTCCTACGAAGCTCGGAGAAGAAAAACCAAGTGATTTGGACGTCGGGAAGTGGAGATCGACAAGTTTGAAAATTGGCCGGAATTATCGAGGCTTTTTCCGGCGAATCCCCGACGAGTTGGGGGTCGAGTCAGGTATGGATGTGTTCATCTTTGTGAGATCTTCATTTTGGTATAAAGTACGTAGAAAATGGATGAAAAATGAGTGAGAAACCATAGTTGGAAAAATACCCAGAATCCGGCGAACCCACCGGCAGCCGGCGAGTCGCCGGAGAAGATGACGGAATATTCCGTCAAGTTTGACGGAATATTCTAACGGAGTTAGGTTAGATTTAACGGAATATTCTATTTTTGGACGGAATATTCCTGACGGCGTTAACTGACGCCGTCAGTATGCCTGGCACGTGCCCGCGCGTGGGCGGCGCGTCTGGCCGTGCCTTCACCGGCGCGTGGCGGCGCGTGGGGCTTCAGAAAATTATTTTAAAATTATGGGGATGATCCTGAGATTGTGTAGATCACTGTGGTATATTCATATACCCAATTTGAGCAATATATGAGAAGTTATTAGCGAAAGTTGGTCATGTGCTTAAATAACGTTATTTCGGCTACTTCTCATATAGGTGAGGCTTATGCGGAAGATAAGCACAGTTAAGGGAGACTCGGGGGCTACGACCCTTCGACATATCTGTGAGTGGGCAGTTTTGTTTTCCGTATATATCTATACAAAATGAGATTTTTCCCAGAAAATCAATTAAGTGAAATGTGATATGAAATGCCATGCAAAGTATATGTCTATTTATTTATGCATTAGTAATTGCATACATGCATGATTGGTGCTGCGGACGCACAGGTAAGTGCCAGGTAAGTTCATACATTTAAATTATGTAATTGTTGAGATGATATGATAGAGAGCTCATAAATCTGCACCCCGGTGTTAGTGCTCCCGCCCAGAGTTAGGGGCATAGCTTCACATGATCGTTCACCTCCCGCACCACACGCTCACCTTGGATCCAAGATAGGTGCATAGCCTGTTGTATAGACCACTTTCAGTGGGTTCGACTTGTAGGTGACCCGCGATTAGCGCACAGCCTTCATGTGATTGTAGCACTTGAGCGTATTCATTTATACACCTAGCCTGTCGGTCAGACCACGTGAGGTGGTACCGACTTGTGTGCAGGATACGATTTGATGATGAGATTGATTATGAGCTATAGTTCAGCCGAGCTGATCACTCGGTGAACATGTTATTATCTATGATGAGATTTCACCTGATATAGATATATGATTTGATGAGATATATTTTGGCATGGCATATGATTCACATATCACTACTTCTGATTATGGTTTGAGACAAGTACATACGTACTATATATTTCTGGGAAATTATTATAGGTTTTACGGCGAGGGGTTATAACTTTTGAGAAAAGAAAAGGTTTTGAAAAGGATTTGTTTCTGACCCACTCAGTTTTGTTTTGCGCCCCTCCAGGTTCGAGATAGCAGAGCTTTGGTGGCCACGAGGAATCCAACGGTGTTCTGACAGAATTCACAAAGGTAGGATTCACCTTCGGGTGTTACATCTTAGTATTTGTATCTTTAAAGCTTCCGAACTGTGTAAATGGTTACGTCACTCTCACGTGACGGCCAGCATGCCCTCCTTCGGGACGGGGTGTGTCATAAATTCCATGTAAACAGATTTCATTTCCCAATTTCTATGATTGTGAGTTTAAAAATAACAAATTATGTATTCAATTCCATTGTTCTTTTAGGTTTACCAAATAAGAAAATTCACAAATTGTAGAAATTAAAATCCCGTCATTTTAAAATTATTTAATAATCTTAAATTTCTTCATCCAAACATAATGTAAGGTTTTGATAATTGTGTTTAATTAAAAGATTAAAAATTAAGTAATTTTATTGTCATTGAATGAGTTGGTATGCCAAGCTTCAAATTTGACCCTCTTTGCTTTTTCATTGATTGGTCAAAACCCCCTTTTCCACATCTCATATGTATCTTCTGTCCCACTCGCATTTATGCAGACGACACTGACTCAGAGAAAGGACGCAGCTGACAGCCTTCAAGGTTCAGATCTGTCTGTTATAGCTTTCTGTAATTAATTAATTCAATTAAGAGCTCTGTTTCTCTGTCTTTTTTTTAATTTTTTTTTTCTCAGATTATCCCTGATTTATGCGTCTGTTTCTGAATTTGTGAATAACATGGGAATTTGTATTAACTGCTCCTGAATTTGTGAAGAATATGGGTGTTTTGGTTCTCAGAAAATATTTGTGAAATTTTGGTTTATGTTTCCGTCACTGGGTTGATCTGTTTGTATGCAAGTTCTCATTTTTTTCCCTCCATGGATGAAATTTAAGGGTGTACTGCTTGATTCCCTGGAAAATTTGGAGGGAAAATGATAGAAAATGCAATGCAAAATATACACCAACTCTTTCTATTTGTGAATTTCTGTGTGTGGTTAGAACCTAAGGCCTTGTTTGGTCTCTAGGATCGGATTGGAATGGATGAAATGAAAATGAATCGTATAATTTTTCATATGATTAAATTGATTTCTCAATTTGGTATGATTGAGATCTTCTCATGCTATAGTAATGACCCCAAACCAAACCAACAAGGCTCCAAGGAGCGACCTTTCTGTTGCGCTAAAGCTCGTCCTCGCTCTAGTAATATCGTAGAATATGGATATATAACTTGTCCCCTTAGAACCAGGATCCTCGCCGGATCTTTCCATAGGGATCCTAGGGATCCCGCAATCTTATCCATTTATTTTATATCGTGCGGTCAGTTTTCGTTAGGTACTATTTATATTTGAATTTTAAATCTTAAATTTTAAATAATTTTTGACCGCACGATATACGATGAACGGATAGGATTGTGGGATCCCTAGGATCCCTAGGAAATTGCTCAGGAGAGGATCCTGGTTCGTCCCCTTATGATCTTTTTCTGTATTTTTCCCAGAGTTGCATAATTTTGATCAAGAACTATTTTTGTTGGGATTGAGACCGAAAAAAAATCCTTTTGCAGATTAAAATTCCGAAAGAAGAAACTCTAGTAGGCATCAAATCGGCAACAGAAGTTCGAATTGAAGGCGGTAGTTGAAATGAAGAAAGGAGCCGAGGAAACAAGTATGGAGATGGTGAAGAAGTTTTTGGAGAAAGAAGGTGAAATGGCAATCGCCATGGATAGTCTGTCCGACAGGTTCTTTGAGCCCTTCATCCTGAAAGGCGTTAACATCGATCTCCTTGAACCCGGACGCATTGTTTGCTCCTTCAAAGTACCCCCGCGTTTGGTGAACGGGGGCAGTTTCTTGCACGGTGGAGCCACAGCAACCCTTGTGGATTTGATAGGATCAGCTGCAATCCTCTCCTCTGGAGCTCTCAGTTCCGGAGTTTCGGTGGAGATCAATGTGTCGTACTTGGATTCGGCTTATCCTGGCGAGGAAGTTGAGATCGAGTCCAGGACGTTACGTGTTGGGAAGACTGTTGGTGTTGCCAGTGTTGAGATCAGGAAGAAGACTGGGAAGATTATTGCTCAGGGCCGTCATACCAAGTCCCTTGCTGTTTCTAGCAAACTCTGAACGACGTGTCACCAATAAGAATGATATGTTTATCAACGCTTGAGTAATAAACCAATTATAAATTTCCATGTCCTTTAATTTCCAAAAATTTTCCTACAAATTTAGTTTCACTAGTATTACTCTTTTGAAGTTGGTTTGGTTTTCACTGATTTCTTTCTTTCAACAATTTACAATTTTACTACTAAAGTAGTCACAAGTATAGTATTTCACAGCTCACTAAAATCCGAAGATCAATTAGCAGACATGCTCATCAAAGCAGTCACAAGTACAGTATTTCACAGCTCACTAAGCAATTTAAGCATTCACGACATCTATACACCAATTTGAAGAAGACTGTCAACCAGAGCTATTATTGCCAACAAAAGAAGCTGCTGTCTATCAACATGGACATGGCAGTTGTCAATGTTAATTACTCCTCACAATAAATGTTGTCAAGTGAGGTGGGAACATGTAGTTAATGGTATTAGATATTAGTTGTAATGTTTGTAATATAGTGAAACAGAAAATTGACCCACAAACCCATTATTTCTGAGACTTTTCTATAACGACGAAATGTAATATAATGTTTATACATTTTGACTTGAGTAATGCTAAAGAGACTAAATTTAAAGATAAAATTTACAAACTAAATTATGTGTCACCAATAAAAATGAGCATGTTTATCTACGCTTAAGTAATAAACCAGTCATAAATTTCCATGTCATTTAATTTCCAAAATTTTACCTACAAATTTAATCTCAATAGCATTACTCTTTTAATATTAGTTTGACTTCCACTGATTTCTTTCTTTCAACAATTAATAATTTTATCTACTAACGCTATTATTTGTAAAGAAAAACTCAAGTAGTTAACTTTTTTTTTAATTTTTAATTTTTTTAACAAACAATATATGTCTAAACTCAATCACCCACTATTCGGCGAATGAGCTACCCAAATTCTATGGGATTTGAACCTACGACTTCACATAGGCATAGCAGCTTCAAAAGTTTGAGAGCCCGGAATACATTGTCAAGTCTTTTCCCTTCTCTTCAATTTTTTTTCCATTGGCAGGCGAATCTCATTAAATCTTTTGATGTTCTTCTGTTGTAAGTCGAATTTTACGTTATACCGGAGTTTCTCTTTGGGTTGTAATGGTGCATCTTCGGTAGCTTGGAACTTGGAAGATGAAGCAAAGCATAAATATACCTGAGTTTCTCTTGATTGTCTTTTTTTTTATTGTTATTGATGACGGTGAACTTCTTGACATTATTTTAGAAATACTTGTACATGTTAGTTTAGCTTAAATAATAAAAATAAATGTGGTGTTATTAAATAAGTTGGCATGCCACATTAGTTAATCAAATAAATGCTAAAAGAATTCTTTAAAAAATAGGACTCCGAATGAATTTTTTTCTATTTTCGTGACAATATTATCAAATATTATATTAAAACATGAACCGGTAAAAAATTCATACACAATTTCACGTCTAATAGAGCCTTGGCATTTCTCTAGTCTACCATCTTGGTTGGATGGTTTAGAAGCCAAATTTCTCCCGTGTTTAGTGTAAACTAGAAAATAAGCCCGCGCGTTGCGGCGAAAACTAACTGTTTCAGGCGTAATTGCATGAATAGTTTCCACACAAAGCAACTAAAAGGGCGTACCTAAGAACCAATGAAGTCAAACTTTGCTTGCTATATGGATAGCTATAAGAAACATTCTTTTGTAGATCGTATTGTGTCATCAATATCATAGTTTCAAGTAATCAGCCTACTACATTGAGGAAAAAACACAGAAAAGGGAAAGTAGAAAAGTAGAAGACATAATACTTGAGCATCTGGCAGGAATAGTAAATTTTAGAAAAATTTGCTAAACTGTCTCACAAATTCAATTGTTAAACATTATATTGTAACCCAAGACAAAGATAAAATATATAGTTTGTTTAAAAATCAAAACGAAGTATTGATATAATCCGCAACAGCGATGAATCATTTCCACATAAAGATACTCAAATTTGACGGCACATAAAATAACCAGCAAGCAAAGCAATATACCCCATGTGCTAACACGAAACTAAAACAAAAGGAGGATTAAATCGGATCAACCAAATAAAGAATCTATTAATGTTATTTTAACCTAATTATAAAAAGGAGCTTCATAACACCACAATCAATATCATTTTAACCCAACTAAAAAGAAACTAATTCCATGTCATAAGTTTATACACACGCATAAAATATATAACCTTTCATAAGTAATCAAAAGCTTACAAATGCCAAGTAAGAACATACCCAAAATAATGAATTTCGAAGTACATATTTCAATTAACAAACCACAAATAAAGTGGAATTCAAATTGATAAACTGGCAAAGGAAAATGCATTAACATTTTCATGCTATCCGCCTTGATGACAATATTCATGAGTATGAGATTTTATAGAAATAGATAATGAAATGAGCGAGAAAATAACAAAGAATGTTCATCCTTTTACAACCATAAGAGCAATCCAAAAACAAAAACAAAAAACATAACTAAAAAAGAACCCATCTTTCAGTTTTAGCTCTTTGACACCATTAAAAAAACATTACAATAAAATTTTGGAAATCGTTACTTATCATTCTTCATAAGCATCTTTATGATTTCTAGACATTTAAAAAAAAGTAGAAATATGAATCCAAACAACTCCAATGGATACGCTAATAGGATCGTCCAGTCGACCACCAAATACTTCCAAAGATTATAAAAAAGTGGTGTCTCTATTACATGCTTTTCTGAGACTGGGCGAGAAAAAGGAAGGCAAAAATCTAAATTTGCCTCTGCCTTCGGTTACTAAAAGTTTAAACTAAAATATTGTCTTGATTTGAAATCCGTCAAGGACTATAGCATACCCTAAACCACCACGTTACCCAAAATTCTTTTATCAGCAACCTAGAAAACCACTAAACAACCACCATTCCAATAAAGCTCACAGAAAACCCAAGAACAATGCAAAGAATAATAGAAAAATATTGAAAGACAGGATTTACCTGAATGTTCACAATGAAGAAGAATTATCGCCTATCATGCGCTGCATATTTCTGCAGAACAAAAAAATTGCAAAAAATATGAGTCGCGTTGTGATCACCATTTCTTAACAACTATTGAATAAAGGATCAAACAATCATGCCATAAAACAAATTTGAGAAAAAAAAGGAACTAAATTTAAGTTGAGTACGGTAAATAATTGAAGAAGTGACTTTGAGACATTTAAGGTAAGACTTTTGTATAGTGTTGTCAGCCCAGATTTGTAACATAATTTTGTTCTGTTATATATTATCCAAATAGCAGATGTACTATTTTAATACAATAGCAACACATTGCTTGCAACAATAAAAGACAGATTAGACAAATATACAAGTACTCCATCATGTATTTGTCTCATTTGTTGAGCCATATAGCAGGAACAATTGATATGCAACACATAGCCCGCGCATTGTTGCAGGAATGTCAAATGGATCATAAATATTGTAAGTGTTAAAATAAGGGAAACTTCTTAACAAACTATCAGTTGGCATGAAAGTTCCGTATAGGAAGGAAATGTTATGTTGCGGTTACTGCTGAGATGATTGTGAAACTGATCATGTTCAAGTGGATATATTTAAGTATTGATAAAATGAGGATTACATATATGAATGCCTTACTAATTTTCATTAGGTTTTTCTCGTAACCTTAAAATAGGGCCTAGAATTTCGACTCACCATCCCCCTTTAGCACAGAGCAACTCGCTTCCTTTGTTAACAGACCAAAATAACACGCTTCTGTTGAGGAATGACTCCAATGCCACACAGCTGAAACATTACAAAGAAAATTATATAAAAATCCATGAATCCCTAGCTTTCATTTATCCAAAAGCTAAAACCCCCAAAGCTTTTCCCATATTCATCATCGCTCTGATCATGAAATATTAAAATTAATAATAATACTCAAATCATATTACAGTTTATCACAAACTATGCCATCTGCTAATCGATAAATTTTAAGCAAATTTAAAACGAAAACCATAATCTGAAATGTCCTAATTTTCTCAAACACTTTCTCAAAAGCCAAACAAAAAAGAGAGGAGATGAATGAGAAATGAGAATCGAGTAATTACCATGTCTGGATTTGAATGAGGCGGGAAGAGAAGGCCATGATCGGCGCTCAGTCTTCCTCTTCTTCTTGTAATTTATGTTCCCTTTTCAAATTTGGACTTAATTCCCAAAAAGAAAAAACTGGTATAAAAAATTTATGACGCCTATAGAAATCCACCGTGCATACTTCTTTTAATTTAACACAGAAACTTCATTTTAAACTAACATTCACACAATCCTAATCATTTGTGAATTACCATATTCTTATCATTATTTCAGCACGTCTTCTTATATATGAGATGAGCTCAGACCAATCACTAATTTAGTGATCAAGCTTGACTTACAATCTTCTTCAGTATCACATCCATTCCATTTCTTCCCAAAACCCAGGGATTCGATGCCAGAACTGCATCTTCTCAGTTGTTGCATATTTTCTTACAAATGAGTCATTGACTTCTCACGCATAGAAACCACGCCATCACGCTGCAAACGTGAGTATCTCTGATTAACATCGAAGGGGGTTGGCTTGGAAACTGAGAGCTGAATATCATTCAAGGGATTATTCTGTACCGTTGTACCTACTCCGGGTGATGCCAAAGTGGCCATTCAATAGGTAATGAAGGTAGTCATCCATCGAGCCTTTGGAAAGGTGCACTGTACTGCATGAACATGAGGAAATGCGAACAAATAAGAATTATAAAAACTAAAGTGAATCAAAACCATGGATCTTATTGGGATTACCTTCATAAAAGCTAAGCATTTTTTAAAGAACATATTCATTTAAAAATAACTTTGAAAATGTCTTTCTATTCAAGTATGTTGGCCCAAAATTAAAAGTGATGGATGCTTTCGAACAGTTTACTTTGTAGCCATCATTAACATTACAATTTTTTAGAAGTAATGTAGACGGATTTGTTTAGTTGCATCAGGCTCCTCAGTTTCCAATTGACATGCCAATTTATGGTCCACTGCCCTTTCTTTTTCAGACAATAAATCTAAAACATTGATATAACCAAATGCATCCGATAATAGAAAACTGCGTAAATTTCCTAGGAGAGTTCCTGAACGGAAGAACCAACAAAGTATTGAGATGATCATGGCTTTTATACCTACCCCAGTGAATAGCTGTGAGAAGAAGTATCTCAGGAATAAGCAATACCTATAATGGATTGCTCGGAAGCGCATATTCTTCGAATTCCTCACCGCAAAGGACAGCAGCAAAGAGCACCCATCTCTGCATTTCCACCAATATATACAAAAGAGTCAAAATTTGAGTTTCTGAAGACAAATGACACTTAGAACAGGCTCACCATCTCTTATTACTTATTCGCAGTGTATAGTAAATCAAGTATCACATTCATACACAATAATATCTAGTATTAAAGCTCTTTTGAGTTTCACTCCAAAACCTCAAGTTACAGCTTTAGATTATAATCACATTCACATTCAACAAAACCATTCCATCTGCTTCATTGATAAAGATTCATCAGCTATTTAACTCTACGAATAAGATAAACATATAAAATTTTGAATTCAAATCGAATCACACAAACAAATTAGTTATGAATTGAGAACTATACCTTGCATGCATGCCAAAATCCTGCCAAGATCAGAGGTTGGAGTAGCCAAAACCCGAACCCCTTTGCCTGCCATTGTCAATACCCCAACTGTGTTCTCCGGATTAGCCTGCCCAGTTTACAAACACCATTGCTGAAAAATAGAAGTGGTTTTACAATTTCATAAAAAGAAAAACTTGATTAAAAATAGAAAGCCACACCTCAGAAACTATCCAATCTCTTCCCTGGATTGGATTTAATTGCCTCAGATTCTACTCTTTCAGCCGCACCTTTGGAGTCTGGAGTTTATTTGGAAAACGTCCCGGAGTTCAGTTGTGCGGGGAGATTCACGCAGATGCTACAGCGTGAGCCGTCAAATTTGGACAAAGTGGTGGTGGTGGCTGTCTAGAGGCATATCAAAGCAAAAATTTAAACCACAATCGATCCCAAACTCCCAGAATCAGAACAAAAAGAGGCACGAAATCACAGGATTTAAGTGAATTAAGGCAGGGATGAAACTCATCTTATAGTCAAAATATCAACTATTGAATTCCATGTTGCTTCTGCAATCATTTACCATTCTAAAACCATTATTAAACCACTACTCTATA
This sequence comes from Heteromeles arbutifolia, assembly GCA_024362995.1. Lineage (NCBI taxonomy): Eukaryota > Viridiplantae > Streptophyta > Magnoliopsida > Rosales > Rosaceae > Heteromeles > Heteromeles arbutifolia. The sequence goes on along the minus strand of JANCRC010000002.1, from coordinate 7,140,799 downwards.
TCCAATCCTTGTAGCCTGCAAATGAGTTGTGGATATGAATTTTAGTCAAAGTTGGAAAGATTATGTAATATGCTAGGTAGATAGGAAAGTAAGAGGACTAACTTTTCCACCACATCTTCACCTCTAGCTCTGTTCCAAACAACGTCCTAGTACCTATATTATAAGTTTGACATATATCAAAGTTCAAACGAACCACAGATTATGCATGTATTTAGTAAACGAAAGAAATCAGTGCTGATATTTGTATATCGAAGATAATAAACTGTGTAGTTGCCCTCTATTCGATAAAGGCACTCAAAATCGAAAGATAATGATGGTGATGCAGATGCTAAGATTAGCAATTGGATTAGCTTTTGTTCTACAATTGGGGATGCAGATGCTAAGATGGCTTTGGAAAACAAAGTAATTTGAGTCATACCTTTCCAAATCAAGAGAAGAAAATTGGCAAAATTTATCATAAATTAGAGGCATACCTTTCTGAAGTGTGGAATTGGAGTCAGCAGAAAACTGGTAGTACCCTGAAATTAACAACAAATTTAACAAATTGGACGACGAAAATCAAAACAGAGAAGAGAGTACGTCTACGATGAAGTTCGGATTGAGAGGGTGTGATAAGAAGAAATATTGGAGAATCTAATATACACGAAACATTCAGGATAAAGAAACTTCAAGTAGACAAATATAAAGATGAATGGGAGAAAAACATAAAATTCTAGAAATAGAGGAAAAAAGAAGATCGCTATCTAGCACCTACACACTGTTGCATTGAGAGGGTCAAATCCAGGAGGCAGATTTCCACTTGGGATGGGCTCCATCTGCACATTGCAAAAAGTAGAAAGAAGATAAACAAATAATTCTAGAAAATCTAAGACCGTATCACAGATGATGCTACCCCCAAATAATCTATGAAAATGCACTAAAATCCCGAGAAAAGTATGAAACCAAAGAATTCAAAACAAAATTTTTGCAACCAAAAACAAATGTAATGACAATATACATTTGCTACTCTGATAAGTTCCAATCACCCATTCAAAATTAATTACAAACAGAATAAAATTTGAGCAATTGATAATTGTAAATCGTTTGCAACGCTGACATGCATAAGCAATTCAATGACGATGAATAACTTTTTTTGTTTATAGAAGTTGAAAACATAATATTGAGAGACGATGAGATTTTGGAAAACCAAGAATGTCTGATTCCTAAATTAAAAGGGGATTTGAATTCCAAAGAATTTGTGGAAACCGTAGAACAATTTCCAATGTAACCTTCTGGTAGAGTTTGCTATACTGAGAAAACCCCAATACTCACTTTAAAATAATAAAATTTAGACCTTTTTTGATACATTCATACCCAAACAGTAACAAATTTGTGTGAACAACTAAACCTATCACAACCTTACCAATACACCAATCTTCTGCACATTCTGAAACCCACAAATATATAAATCGAGACAACAGACGAACAAAAGGACAGTAACTTTCCCACGTTTCCTAGGCAACCAAACAGAGATAAAGGAGAAAAAATAAAAACCAACAGTAAAAAAGGTAGAAACTTTCCCACATTTTCTCAGCAACCAAACAGAGAAAGACGAAAAAAGAATCAAAACCCATGTGAGAAAATCCAAAAATTAAGTGGAAGGAAAGAACTTTAGCCATACCCATAACTCCACTAACGACACTGCGGACGGCGCAGTTGTTCCAAATGTCTTGGCCGCGCATCTCCTCCACCGCAGGTGGCCGTATGGGCTCAATCGGCGGCTTCTCGACCTTCCGTAATAGCCACTAATTAAAGCAATGGCATAGCCGTAAATAGAGTGAAAATCGGGTCCAAACTACAAAGGCCACTCTGTAAAACAATGGCATGGCCCTAATTAAACTGAAATTCAGAGGAGTGTATTCAATTGAGATTCTGAGAGATTTTAATTCTTTTAATGAATCTAGGAGTATTCAATCAGGATTTTAAGTAATTATCTGAAATTCAAGATGTATTCAATTAAAATTTTAAGATAGTTTATTAAAATCCTTAGAAATCCTGGTGTATTCAATTAGGATTTTAAAGAAGTTAATAACATTCCAGGTGTATTTAATTAGAAATTAATTTTAAAAAATTTGATAAAGTCGAGGAATTAGAGGGAATTGGAGAGATTTCGTAATGTATTTTAAGCATCCACAAATCTCACATCTCCCCATGAGATTTCGAGGGAATTTAATCAAAATTTTACATGAAATATCTACAAATCAATTAAACTCCATAAAAATTTATGGATTTATAAATCTATTAAAATCTCGCAAATTCTCAATTGAATACATTCGTAAAGTAATAATACCGTTAAGTTAAAAATAAATAAATAAACAAACAGCCAAATTCCCAATTTTCAATTTTGACCTCTCTTTTCTTTTAACCTTTTTGGTCAAAACCCTCATGTTTTACGAGAAATTTTTAATTTTGACAGGAACACGAATTATATATTACGTGTTTTTATATAAATGGTGATAAATTTTATTTTTTAAGTTATTAACTTTTTAACACGTATACCATCATTTATATAGCGACACATAATGTACCATCCCATGTGACGCTCACATTGAAAAATCTCTTCATGTTCCACATCTCACGTCTATCTTCTCTCTCACTCACATTTCTGGAGACGATACTGACTAAGAGAAAGGACGCAGCTTACAGCCCTCAAGGTGCAGATCTCTTTCTGTTATAGCTCTCTGTAATTAATTAATCAAATTAAGATCTTTGTTTCTCTGTCTTTCTTTAATTTTTTTTTTAATCAGATTATCCCTGATTTATATGTCTGTTTCTGAATTTGTGAATAATATGGGATTTTGTATAAACTCCTCCTCAATTTGTGAATAATTTCGGTGTTTTCGTTCTCAGAAAATATTTCTGAAATTTTAGTTTATGTTTTGGTTTCTGGGTTGATCTGTTTGTATGCAAGTTCTCATTTTTTATTCCTCCATGGATGTAAATTAAGGTGTACTGCTTGATTCCCTGGAAAACTTGGGAGGAAAAATGATAGAAACTGCAATGCGAAATATACATCAACTCTTTCTGTTTGTGAATTTCTGTGTTTTGGTTAGAACCTAAGGCCTCATTTGGTCTCTAGGATCGGATTGGAATGGATTAAATGAAAATGAATCAATATAATTTTTCATATGATTAAATTGATTCCTCAATTTGGTATGATTGAGATCTTCTCATGCTCTAGTAATATCATAAAGGGTGACCCCAAGCTAACAAGGCTCCAAGGAGCAAGCTTTCCGTTGCGCCAAGGCTCGCTCTTGCTCTAGTAATATCATAGAATATGGATATATAACTTGCTCCCTTATGATCTTTTTCGGTTTTTTCCCAGGGTTGCATAATTTTGATCAAGAACTATTATTTTTGTTTGGATTGAGACCGAAAAAAAAAAATCCTTTTGCAGATTAAAATTCCGAAAGAAGAAACGCTTGTAGGCATCAAATCGGCAACAGAAGTTCGAATTGAAGGCGATAGTTGAAATGAAGAAAGAAGGAGCCAAGGAAACAAGTGTGGAGATAGTGAAGAAGTTTTTGGAGAAAGAAGGTGAAATAGTCGTGCCCGACAGGTTCTTTGAGCCCTTCATCCTGAAAGGCGTTAACGTCGATCTCCTTGAACCCGGATGCATTGTTTGCTCCTTCGAAGTACCCCCGCGTTTGGTGAACGGGGGCAATTTCTTGCACGGTGGAGCCATAGCAACCCCTTGTGGATTTTATAGGATCAGCTGCAATCCTCTCCTCTGGAGCTCTCAGTTCCGGAGTTTCGGTGGAGATCAATGTGTCCTACTTGGATTCGGCTTATCCTGGCGAGGAAGTTGAGATCAAGTCTAGGACGTTACGTGTTGGGAAGACTGTTGGTGTCGCCAGTGTTGAGATCAGGAAGAAGAAGACTGGGAAGATTATTGCTCAGGGCCGTCATACCAAGTACCTTGCTGTTTCTAGCAAACTCTGAACAACTAGGAATTTGAACCAAGACATACTATTCAGTCAGTGTTATGTCAAGATTTTTCGACATCGAATAATTTTTTTCTGGAGTGAATTGTAATGCAAGCAATGCTCAATTAAATTTCTCTTTGACTGATACAAATAGCTAAGAACAATACAATATTTCGCTAAAAGTTGTCGAAAACCAGAACATTTAACTGCTTAAGCTTTTAGATCAAAACATGATCCAATCCTCAAAATTGTATTGCTCAAATTTGTATTCCTCAGACTGATACAATTGTTAAGAACCAGTAAATGCTTCTCAAAAAAATTCTCAAAAAACAGAACAGAAAATCAGTTAACCATTCGATCACAACATGAATTCACTGAATCACGAAAAGTTAACCAAAATCAAGAAAACAACATTGACCATTTGAGTCACAATTCGTCAAAATCATATCCATCGTCGTTATTATATCCCTCATCGTAATTGTATTCCTCATCATAATTGTATCCATTATATTCGTCGTTCGCAACATGTGTATCATCGCCATAGCCTTCTCCGGCTTCAGCCTCTTCACTGTACGCATTTTCATGTTCGAGCTCCTCATCATGACTAACTTCAAAATGAATCTTTTTCTGATTTGAAAGCTGCTTACCACCATGACTGCCGCAATTAGACTCTTTGCATTCTTCAAATCCAGGTCCCTGAAAAACAGACAGAGAAAAAGGTCAGATTAAGCAAATTCAGGATACATTGACAAGTTCTGGCCGTTGCTCGTAAAAACAGACATTCTAAAACCTCTTAGGATTCCTAACTAGGAATGACATTGCAAAATTATTATATATGGCCAAAAAACTATTAACCATATAACGAGATATAACATTTCCTATTTCCTAAAGTCTTCTATTAGCTGCTCGATTAGCAAACAACCCGTATAAAGATCATGGTTTCGCATATTTAAGTTTTATCCTGCCATAGCTTGTACAACATTGATAGACCTTTATTCCACTATACAAAAATTGGTGTCTGCCGACTGACCAGACATAAACAAGTAACATGTGACAACTGTCAAAGTTCGACATACTATTAGTCTACCAGGTTTGTTTGGCTTTTTTAGTCTTTTGCAATCTGCATTAGGTTCACAGGCAACGAGACATATAATGTTTGACAACATAATACGCGAATTGCAGAGCTATGAGTAAAGCAAGAATGATTCTAAAATAAGCCAGTAAAAAGATACTTACAAGCTTTTCATTTAATTTCTTCAAAGCATCAAAGTCGATTTTTGAACTCAGCCTCTGCGAAAAAAGAATGCCATGTAAATAATTGTTGGATAAGATATAAGTTGCATCATGCTGGAGGAATAATACTTAAACAAAGCATATCCATCAGCTAATTCCCTTACCTCCTTGTTATTTATCACAGTAGAAACTTTGGCGGTTTTTTCTGCGGGTGCAGCTTTCTTGGCTTTTCTGGCTCGTTTTCTACTCTTTCCCTGCCAAAATTATCCATTGATTAGAAAATTAGAAATCGATAAGCAAGGCTCAATACTGGCAGTAAAACAAAGACAGATAAACAAAAGGGAAAAACTAAAAAATAAATCAAATGCAGATAAGATTAAAAAATATTAAAAAAGTTAACCATCACCCAAATACTAATTTGTAAGCAGGTGTGACACCAATAACAGTTGAGAATTTAGGCACAAACGACGAAGAATGGTGAATAAGCTGTATGAATCTTCCAAGCATACACTTTAGAGAACAATGCACACATGACAGTCTAGAAAAATGCAAAGATAAACTCAAATGAAGTAAATATTGGGATAAACCACATAGCTAAGCTAGCCATATCCCGTGATATAATGAATAAATTCAAGGTTTTGGTTAGAAGGTCCTACTTTGAAAGGAATGATTTATGCAACGAAATGCATAAAAAGTGCAAGCAAGACACCAGTTCCAAGACATGTGCTCTATCATAACTGAAATTGCCTATTTAATGGGGATTAAGGATTCAGAATTTGTTGTTTTACGTGCTTAGGATCTTAAAAGAAGTATTATTCGTAGATTAACCATAGTTTCAAAGATTAGGACTAAAAACAAGTTAATTGTCTGGAAGACAAAGGGTTTGTTGCAAATTTTAGTTAGCAGCATGCTTTTTGAATTTGGGGGCTAAAAGTTAGAGAAACCAGAAAGAAAAGAGAGGTCAAAGATTAGGGTTTTTGAATCAAGTACAAAAAGAGAGAGTACAGAAGTACTACAAAGAAAGAATTGAGTAAAGGAAGAATGAAGAGGCAAAGAGTGGAAGGAAGAAAACCAGAAACCCATACAAGGAAAATGTATACTAGTACGGTCATGATCAAATGCAAAACCCCCTCAATCGTTCACTCTTAACAGTCGTGGCCATAAAAAAACATAGACGAAAAATAAGAACAAAACCATCGAATAAACAGAAACTACGAAATTGCCTAACATTGCACCAAATCCTTCTGAAAACAAATGTGCCAAAACTTATAAACTTGCAAAGGCATTACCTGATCGTAGTCCTTGTTAAGTACTTCCCAAATGAATCTTTTAAACCGCGCCGCCTCCTTGCTGTTAAGGTAACCAGCAACCTAAAAAACAGAAGCATGAGTTCTTCCATATCGAAATTCACAAACGAAAAATAGAAGCAACAATCACATAGGAATCCAAATCGCTATACGGACTACCGAGTGGGCTACGATGGAAGTGTTCTCTGATGGGCAGGTGGGTGTAACTTTCAGGATCTCTGCTTTTGTGTTTGATTAAATTTATCCCCTTAATTATCAGACATGGAAAATGTGGTCGATTGTGATGAACCAAGAACCGAACTTTTCACAATAACTATGAAATAAAATTCCAACAACGTCGAATGCAAACTAAAAATTCTTATTATCATCGAAATATTTGAGCACCTACCTTAAATTCATCAACTTATGGAGAATGGGCAGACACCATTCGACGAAAGCAATTCAGAAAATTGAAAAACAATAATAAGAAAGCAATGCCTGCTTTATATCTGCATACCTCGGAGTCGTCGATATCTGAGAGGCTTTCTGAGACATCGCCAAGACATCGCCGTCCGCAGTTGATATTGACGTGACTTAACCGTAATCGCACAAAACAGGAAGGGATGATAAGTGTATGAGAATGGGAGGGCAGACAATCCATCTCCTTGGGCATTCCAGTTTTCGTGGAACTAGAATTTATATCGACAGTAATGTCGGCGACCAAACAAGAACCGACCTAGTTCGGTTTCACTTTTAGAATTGGAATGGTGGAACCCAACCATGCTGTTCTCTTTCAAATCAAATCAAGTCAGTCAAGTTTTGATTTTGATTTTTTGAGTCGAGCAATAGCGTTAGTAAGTTAGCTGTTAATGTTATATTTGATTTTAGTTTCTTTTTTTTACTGTTTATTTTGATGAAAAAAAGATACTCACATAATAAAAGCCCAAAATCTTCAGGGCTAGGCCCAAAATAGTAGGTACAAATAATCATGAAACTAGAAAAACTCAGCCCAATCTGAAAACCATGTGGTTTTTTTTTTTTGCTAAACAAAACCATGTTGTAAACACAAACGGCATGCATTACATCTTACATTGTAGAAACACATTACTATTCTTACTGTTGAACCAAATTCGCGCACAATCGTTGATATACGAATAATCGTTGGAATCTCTTGAACACCGATAAATAGGAGAATTGTTTGGGGGATGTAACTAAATTCGAAAATGATTGCCTACATATCTCCTCGTCAAAGAGGCAGAATCAAATCGCATGTAGTTCCATGCATGAGTTGCATGAGCATGTAGAGATGTGTTTTGAGTATGTATGCGTTAGATGAGATATCAGATATGCGTTATATCTCCTTGGAGGGAACCCTAGCTTGGATATTTATAGATGATATCTTTCAACTCCTTGTCTTGCTTTGCATGAATGCTTATGCATATGTAAAGCAACATATCAAAGCCAATATTCTCATGCTATAATCATGCAAATGTAAAGTGTAAAACAATAATTCATTTAGCAATCCAAACACATAAAGCATCATTCACGTAAGATAAAATGATATGAGCAAGAATTAAAGCTAAGTAGGTAAATTTTTATCTTACCATTTTGTTGTTGTCCTTAAAATTTCATTATTTCTATTTTAACTCTTTCGTATATTTCTCCTTTGTTCTTTATTTTTAGTGTGGATCGGATTCAAAACCCTTTTACCCACACCATCCCACATTTTTTTTTCTCATTAACTGACTCCCTCTCACCACTTTCTTTCTTTTCAACTCTCTCCTTGTTATAATCCCACATCGGCTAAACCAGAAATGGTGTAGTGGTACTTTAGTCCTTGGGGTCCTCCCACCTATCAGGCTAGTCTTTTGGGTTGGGCTCTTCCCTTAGGCTTGAGTACCTAACATTGGTATCACAGCCAGGTTCCTGACGCTGCGGAGGAGGCGACCTGGAAATGGCTACCTTAACGGGACGACCAAAGGGTGCACCACCATTAAGAGTGAAAGCCACCAGAGTAAGGGCCGCCGTGGGCGTCGGGTCCCGACCCTGCTGAGGGGACGACCTGGAAAGAGCTACCTTAACGGGACGACCAAAGGATGCGCCGCCTTAAGAGTGAAAGCCACCAGAGTAAGGGCCGCCATGGGCGTCGGGTCTTCTGAAGGGGGTATGATGTTATGATCCCACATCGGCTACACCAGAAATGGTGTAATGGTACTTAAGTCCTTGGGGTTCTTCCACCTATTAGGCTAGTCTTTTGGGTTGGGCTCTTCCCTTGGGCTTGAGTACCTAACACTCCCAACCTTCCAAAACCTCTTTATTTTCCTTCTTTTCTTCCAGTTCTTTCCCCTCCGGTAGGCTATTCTCACACCTTCACTTCCCACAAACACCCCCTTCTTTCTCTTGTCACAGACGACAAACTACAAAACAACACTCTTTTCTCTCTCTCTCGCTCTCTCTCTCAGTTGTTTTCATTTTTATTCACTTGTTGCTCACACTACTTTCTTTTCTTTTCCTTGCCTCTGACAACTCCCTCGACACCTCTCTTTCTCTTTCCTTTTATGCTTTTCTTCAACCCCTTATCTTCTTTAATATAGCTGAAAATTTGCATATGTAACAGGAGTAGAATTGGTGAGCAACATAAATTGGAGATGTAGGCCAAAGAGGCTGGCCGAGAAGGCCAGCTCAACCGTACATAAGCTGCTCAAACTGATGTATAGGCCAACATACAGATTAGGTTGTCGAGCTTTTTGGATATGTTATAGAACAGATGATAAGAAACGATTTTTGTGAAGGAAGTGTTTTTGTTTGATCACAGTAAGTTGAATTTTTAAGCTCCAAACATGACTGTAAGGTTTTCTGCGGATTTTCAAGGCTGTAATAGTATTTTGATAATCTGGAATGAATGGACCGTTAGATCTTTCTGAGACTTTGATATGTTAAGGTAGAGAGAATAAGGAACAATTTCTATGAAGAAAGTATTTTGATATGATTAAGAGAAAATGTAGTTTCGAAGCTCACAACAGGCCTGACTGGTTGATAGAGAGTGCTGAGCAGTCACTGATTATACCTGAGTTTCTGAAGTTATACAGCTCCTGTGGATCTCATATTTGGATATGTTGTATTTAACGAGTTAACGAACAACTTTCTTGAAGACGGCTTTTTTATTTGAACTATAGAAAATGGTAATTTGATCTGCAAAACAGATATGACGAATTTCTGGTTCTTGAAATTCTTTCTCTTGATAACTAGAAGAAAATGATGATGAGTTTGCTGGAGAGATTTGTTGGGTAAGCTCTTATGCATTTTTTGGGATTTGTATGTGATTTCTTTATCAGGAATCTCGTTGAAAAATAGAGGGAGATTTGGTGGTGCTTCACGGAGTTGGATAATGGTGTTTCACTAGAACTTGATAACACAAACATTCACATAAACACACAGTATAGGAGTGGTTCGTCAAAGTGACTACATCCACTAGGGTTTGCTTTCATTTATATTTCACTATATATGAGAGACTTACAAATACAATGAAAGATGACTTAAAGCGTTTACATAAGGTAAAATAAATGGATGATGAAGGAGGAATGGTCTGAGAAAAAGAACATTCTTTTTGCTAGTGTGTTCTTGCTGGTGTGGTGTTCTCCCTTTTTTTACTCGTGTCCTTCTTCTAGTTCTCGCTCCTTCCTTTATAGGGATCATATGAGATCTTCCTTCTCACAACATGTACAATCTAACTTGAGGATAAAAGCTCCCTATTGTCCCAATAGAAAGACACCAAGTATTGAGCAAATTAGTAGCCATAATATGTGTTCGAATAGCAAGACAACATGTGTTAAACTAATTATTAATAATGATATGTGTTCCAATAGCAAAGCAACATATGTTGAGCTAATCATGAAATATCATGTAAGGTGGATGCATGTCTAAGGCCACGGTATATATATATATATATATGTATATGTGTGTGTGTGTGTGTGTCAAAGTACTTTTAATTTGTGTTTTACGCTAAAGTTTGATCTACCAAGTTCTTTTTTTTCATTAGTTAACAAATACATATATGTTTCACTTTATTTGTAGATTGATTTGTTAGGCTTTGTATTTCTCATTTGCGTGCCACTAGCAACTAAATACTTTGCTACTCTTTTGGTTTTAGTTTGAGGTGTGATTATAACCATGGGTTTTGGAGCTTTTAATTCACCATCATCTGGATATCCTACCAATTTGTAGGGTTACCATATGTTTTGTTCTAACAAGCTTACCATAAGATAAACTTTATATATATATATATATATATATATATATATATATATATATATATATATATATATATCCACTTTTTAAAATACGGAGTATTACACTTGCACATGCCTCTTATATAAAGTTGTTTTAGTCCTTTCACGATCAAGCTTAACATACACGACATTGTTCTCCTTTTAACTCCAAACATGAACTTTCCCCTCCTAAAAACTTAGGCTCCAAATCATTTCAATTGTTGCCTAATTTTTTTAGGGAGGAAAGCTCAATTTTGGATCCAAAAGTAGAAAACGTTATAGATGTTAGACCTGAATCGTGAAAGGATCGTAACACTCTATAACAAATATACTCATAATTTTGAGTTTGTTTTTGTATTGCATTCAATATTCTAGTGAATGTGTTATTAAGTTTCCATCCAGGGGTCCCAGGTTCGGAACTCTCCCCTCATAAATTATTAAAAAAAAAAAAGGTAACAAATTTGAAATTTGAATAAAAGTTAAAGTGACAAATAAAAAATTTGCCTTTTCTTCTCTATTCTGCAACTGGACCATCAACATCAAGGCTCAATTTATAGACCCAAAAAGGCCTTATTAAATTATCTGAATTCCCTGAACATGTTCTTAAATTTTAGTGGTGGGATCTCCATCCAGTGGTGGTGGTTCATGAACATATCTATAAACATTTTGTATGAATAAGTAGAATATACATCCATCTGCTAAGACATTTTGTATGAATAAGTAGAATATACATCCATCTGCTAAGATATATTCAAATCTGGCATGCCAGTCCCTTGCCCACTACCAAAAGCCAAAGCTAAAGTACAATTACAATGAATTATTTAAATCTCTTATATATAAAGTTAGGGGGCCAGATTGGGGTAACGGCTTCGATAAAAATAATAGGACGAAAATGCCCCTCATCCAAAAAAAAATTCAGAGCCGCAAAAAAGAATGCATAAAATAATTCAATGGTAATTTTGTAAATTTATTTTTTAATAATTTTGTCCAACAACTTTGGGGTTAATCTCTGTTGGGATCATTTCGTTTGCTCCGTCGTTTCTATCGGCTTCCTCTGCCTCTATTTCTTCTGGTTCTGTTGCTGCTGCTTCTTCTTCCTCTGCTTTATATAAAAGATGTGTGTACGAGCAGATCTCCAAGCATTTGAGAAACCCCCCAAAACTGAGTTTCCACAGTGACAGAGTTGTCCAGCCATGTCTCTGGTGCAAGGCAAATGGATCAAGGTTTGTTCCCCTTCTCTAATTTCCTTTCAACTTCTGTTTAATTTAGATCATCAACTTAATTTCAACGATTAATTACTGAAAATTTGATGAAACCCTAATTGCAGTTGTACTATATTTCATCGTCAAATGTTTATCCAATCTCTCTGTGTGGTGCATATATATTTAATTCTTTTAATTTTATTTCTCTCTTCTCCTTTGTAATTTTGTTACGGTTTAGGGTTTAGATTGTTTGGTTAAAGATTGGATCTTTTTACGTGTTCAGCTTGCACTGCTTCTCTCTCTGCGTCGATCATCTGTCGTGTGAAAGAGTTTCTTTTTCTGGTTGATTGCACTGTTTCAAGTGGTTTCTCTGCTTTTTTTTTTTTTTTTTTTTTTGTCTTTTCTTTGAATGGGAAGAAAATTTGCAGATCGATCGCTGTAAAATTAAAGTCTTTGCGTTTTGCATTGACTGTTTCCTTTTTTTTTTTTTTGGTGTTTTCAGTGTGGTTGTTTAATCTGATTGGGTTTTTTCGTTCCAGGAAAATTGGTGTGCGAATTTTTGGGTTTTTGTGTACAACCTTGCTTTGATTCATTGCAGCTCCAGACATGATGGTCGGGGAAGTATGAGAGTGGAGATAGATTTAGTCCTCAGCATCATAAGACTGTTTTCCAATGGTTGCTTCCGTTTCATTAAGATAGGTTCTGGGATCCATTATATCACGGTAAATTCTGTTTCTTTGTTCAACTGTTGCAGATTAAGCTATTCTCAAAAAAAAAAAAAAAAAAAAAAAATTTGTTGTAGATTAAGGTGCTTTTGAATTAAGCTGGTTTGCAATTCTGGGGTTTAATGTTTTGGTGCCAATTTTGGTTATTGGATGTTGGTGTTGAATCTTCATTGCCCATTTAGTGTTTTAGTGTTTTGGATTTTTTGTATGATCTCTATGACTTTCGTTTACTATAGAAGTGCTTTTGAGAGGATTTTGGCACTGATCATCTAGAGAAACATGAGTAGTATCTGTTTGGATATGCCTGTTGTTGGATAGCTTATGCTAGCTGATTGTCATTTCTATTTTGACATTGGTCAGACTTGATTGCTTTCGGATTTTAACTACTTTTTTAAAAAATGGGCAATCGGGCCACTTTCTCAGGTTTGTACTGCTCTATATACTTTTCCGAGCTAGAGGAAATGGCATAAGATGCTTTTGATTTCATTGATTAATGTGTCATTTGCAACAAAAAGCAAGAACCTCTCTAGAATGCATAGGAAAAAAAGAGACAAACACGCTTACAGTTGGAGAGCATGATATTATAATGCATATGCAAGTGTTTGGTGAAGCAAATGGATGACTGTCAATTTCTTTCTTTGTCCCAAAAAAAAGAAGGGGTTTTAACGAAAAGTCCGCGATAATGTTCACTTTAACGAAAAAATACATTTTTACACTAAAAAATCAATCCTAATACTATTCACTTTCCCTTTTATTTTGTCTTTATCTTTAGAACTCAAAGTTTTCAAGTCATTTTCATTAGTTTTCCTAAAAAAAATTATAAATTACAAAAAACTACCTCAACTATTGGGTCGTTAACAGTTTCATACCTCATCTTTAAAAAGTTTCAATGTCATACATTTGCTTACGAATTTGTTGCAATGTCATATCTTCCGTCAGTTCCTCAATTAAATGCTGACGTGGCACACTTTATATTAAAAAACTAATAAAATAATATTAAAAACTAAAAAAAATATTTGATATTTTTTTAAATATTAAAATATTAATTAATTAAAAAAAAATTAAATAGGAAAAAAAAAAAAAAAACCATACCCTTTCAGTTCCTCAGTTAAATGCTGACGGTGTATGACGTGGCACATTTTATATTAAAAAATTAATAAAATAATATTAAAAACTAAAAAAAATATTTGATATTTTTTTAAATATTAAAATATTAATTAATTAAAAAAAATTAAATAGGAAAAAAAAAAAAAAACCATAACCTTCCCCCCACCCCGTCACCCCTCCTCCTTCCTTCTTCCCCATCCCCATTCCTGCAACCCGAAGAAAGAAAAGAACAAAAAAAAAAACAAAAAAAAGCATCAACACACACCCGTACCCCACCCCCCCCCTCCTCTCTTCTCCCCCATCTTTATCTTCTTCCCCATGTAACCCAGAAAAGAAAGGAAAAAAAAAAAAACCCAGATCTGGGTTCGTGAAGTGGGTGCGGAGGGAGGAGGGAACTTTTTTTTTTTTTTTTTTTTCAGGAATTGGGATCTGGGGAAGAAGGAAGGAGAAGGAGGAGGGGGTAGGGGCGTTGGTGCGGGTGTGTGCTGACTTTTTTTTTTTTTTTTTTTTTGGAATTGGGATCTGGGAAAGAAGGAAGGAGAAGAAGGAGGGGGGTAGGGGCAGGGGGAAGGGAGGGAGGGGCCCGGGGGGGGGGGGTTGCGGGTGTGCTGATGCTTTTTTTTTTCATTTTTTCTTTTCTTTTCTTCGGGTTGCAGGAATTGGGATGGGGAAGAAGGAAGGAGAAGGAGGGGGGGACGGGGGTTATGGTTTTTTTTTTTTTTTTTAAATTAATTAATATTTTAATATTTAAAAAATATTAAATAATTTTTTTAGTTTTTAATATTATTTTTTTAGTTTTTTAATATAAAGTGTGCCACGTCACACGCCATGTCAGCATTTAACTGAGGAACCGACGGAAGACTGACAGAAGGTATAACATTGCAAAAAATTCGTAAGCAAATGTATGACATTGAAACTTTTTAAAGATGAGGTATGAAACTGTTAACGACCCAATAATTGAGGTAGTTTTTTGTAATTTACTTTTAAAAAAATCACCAAAAACAACACAACCAAACCAATGGTAAAAAACCCTGATGAGAAATGGGTGATTTAAATAGTGACAACTTGGTTAGTAGGGCACCTACCCTAATCCTTATGGGTCACCCTGCATAATTGACCTTAAGCCACCCACCGTCCTTGAGACTTGAAATCTCTCCAAATATTCTTTCTAGCTCTAGGTGAGGAGTTAGCTGGATTGGGTCTCTCATTTCTCATTGGTTTGGTTGCAATTTGCAAAATCCAAAGGGTAAGCTAGATGAATCTCGCAGAGACCCCAAGCCCTTACCTTCCATTATGGACATAGATTTGGGGATTTGATTATGACATACCACCCACCAGGTGGTTTCTCTGCTTTTTTTTTGTTTTTGTTTTTTTATGTTTTTGTCTTTTCTTTGAATGGGAAGAAAATTTATCTGTTTGGATATGTCTGTTGCTCGATAGCTTATGCTAGCTTATTGTCATTTCTATTTTGGCATTGATCAGACTTGATTGCTTTCAGGTATTGACTACTTTTTAAAAAATGGGGAATCAAGCCACGTTCTCAGGTTTGTACTGCTCTATCCTTTCTTTCTCTATTTTTGGAATTTTTTTCTTGAATTTGAAGATGCACGTTCTGATTTAGTACATAATCATGAATCTTGAGAAAACCAAATTCAATTAAATAACAGTTAATAAGCAGCAACAAGGGATTGTTTTAATCAAAATAGTAACTTGATTAAACAACCAAGTCATCTCATTTTTGCCTCACAAACATAAGCTGATGAAGCTAGCAAGAGGGTACAATTTGTTAAGCTTAATAGCCTTTATGCACATAAAATACCTTTTCCAAAACACCTAAATATATATATATATATTTTTTAAAATGAATAACTTCAATACTTTAAGCCACATGAAGCTTGTAGAACAAAGTTAACATGAAAAATGAATAAAATGGCAGGCATATCTATAAACAGCAGGAAAAAAAGGAAATCATCAGCGCTAAATTCCTCAACTTAACTATCTCGAGAGTTATTGGACTGAAATGATGCCAACCATATGACAGAGAAACAAATAAAAACGTGTAAATTCATAAATCAAAGTTTTAACTCAATCAAATATTATTCCAATGAAAGTTGTAAAATGCAAATAAAGCCATTTAACAACAAACTGTTTCAACCATTTGACTACCCGCAATGTAGACAAAGAAATTTGATACTCATAGTACATAACTGCTCTATTGATCTCTCTGCAAATGACAATTAAAAAAATGGAAAACTGAAGTATACCTTGGCTAGTTATTATTTTGGGTCGCCATCTCCAATTGCTCCAAATAAAAAAGAGGAAGCGTGTGAAGGCAAAATTGGAGGCTTGTCTTGAGTTCTTGAGTTCTTGAGTTGGCACTGGCGGCCGTCGACCACGTCTCCTAACCTGTAACGTGCTAAAATTATCGATTCAACAGAGAGTGTTTAACTAAATCTTATCTCATTGGCAACAACACATTATAATAACAAGCACATATTTTGTGTTTATAGATAATAGAATTTTACACTTTTAAGTAGGTATTTTTCATTTTCAGAACAACAAAATTAGGAATCGAACATAAATATGAACATCAACTATTATACAGAAGTTCGAAATGAAAATTAATTAGTCATGCAAACCATTTTAAAGCAATCGCGATTCTATCTCTATTTGAATACAACACCATTGAGCTGAGGTTCTCAATTTTCTTCGCTTGCTGTTGCACCATCTTCTCTCTCTCAGCTTGGACTTTTTTTTCCTCCAACTCCAAGGCCATACGCTCCCACTCTAACTCAGTCTGCACAGAAAGTATGTATGTCTCAGAATACACTTGCATTCAACTAATTACAATAAACATAAAGTGTATACTCCAAACCTGCAATAACGTGTTTTGCAGATTGAGGATTTCCTCTGCCCAACGTTCTGAATGATATAAAAGAGAACTACGAATTGAAAAACTTGAACTTAAACTGTATCCTTTCCGTTTCATTTTTCCCTGCTCGAGGCCTATTCAAATTGAAAAGAGAACTACATAACCACTATAAATACAAATCTTTAAACTTTCTCCAAAAAATGAAATCACAGAGAATTGAATTTTAAGCGTGAATCTAAGGCAAACGTACCAAAATGCCCATGATCCGTGACAACACACCGCCCTTTGCCATCAACTTCAGTAGGTCATCTCTCGAAAACTCCTTAAGCCCTTCCGCAACTGCATTCATTTTTCCTTTCCCACTGTCAAGAACTTCTGTGAATGCTTACTCCGTCGCCACCGGCAACGCCACTTCGTCACCCGATAACGTCGACTTCAACCAGCAAAACGTCGGACCAAACCACATTTTATGCAAAAAAAAATCAATCAAAATTCGAAACTAAAGGTGCAACATTTGAAGAGTGTGGTGTGGGTGGTTGAGGCATTTCAACAAACACTTACCTAGAGTACTCGGTGCAACCTCTTTTGGAGGTGCGGCTGCAGGAGAAGGACTTGTAGCCCTCTGCCATCACCAGGGCGCTCGGTCAATTCCTGCCGTTGCAGTTTGGTTTCCTGTAAGCTGATCTAATAAATTCAGCAATTTGAGCCTGTTCACGTTGTACGTCACTATCTTCATCTTCTTCCTCTCTCTGGGCAAGTTCGAATTAATTCGACAATTATCAAGGAAGAATTCAGAAATTAATTGGATTTTCATGGAAATTTCGAGCTAATTTGACATTTATCAAGGAAAAATTCAAAAATTAATTGGCGAATACCCGATTCCGAGACCAAATTGAAAATAAAGGATGATGGCGCCCATTGCGGTGCCTTCGCAGCAGTGTCGAGGTCTCTCCAACATAACTACTGGTTCGAGAAGATGATGGGATTTGGCGACGACGGGATGGACTCCGTTACTTTAGGCAATGATTCGGTTTTTGTATGGAGGAGAAAGACCCATAGAGAGAGAGTAGAGGAGGAACGGGAAGAAGTTGGAGCGCAAGGATGGGGAAGTTGGAGTGGGACTATTACAACTGTTTCAAATACAATTTCCAAATCTCTACACGTCTAATTTGTGTCCTATTTTTTCTCTCCTACCTCATGTTTTTACCATTTTATCCCTTTTTTTTTTTTATATTTTTTGTTTTTCTCATAACTATAATTAAAGGGTCAATTTTGGATTTATGAATGCTTCACCGTTTTTGCCTTATGACTTTATATATAAGAAAAACTAATAAAAAGTGATTGAAAACTTTGAGTTTTAACGATAAGGACAAAATAAAGGGTAAAGGTGTGGAATCTTCTGCAGCTACACCGACGCATCAGCCGTTCATCAAATCGACATCTCCTATCTCTTTTGAGAAATCGAATGAAATTGTTCTCAAGCTTCAATCATTCCACAAGAAAAAGGTTCAAGCCCGAGAGAAAAGAGATGAATTCTGGTCTCAATTTCGTCCAAGACACAAGCCCAAGACTCGTCCTTGTCTACGACCCATATTGAAGAAATTCAAGAAGGTTAGCCGACCCCTTTCACCACCTCCTCCTCCTCCTCCTCTGCTCCGTTTCGCTCTCTCCAACTTCCGCCACTTATTCCGAGAGCAAAAGCAGCAGCAACAAAGTCATGGTGGAGCTCTACTACGAAACGCTGTGTCCCAACAGTTATCAGTCATTGTCAATGATCTGATTAAGCTCTTCAAACCGGAATCATCTTCATCACCTATCTGAAGCTCTATCCCTTCGGCAATGCCAGGATTGGATCCAACAGCACCATCACTTGCCAGGTCTCTCTCTATCTGATCATACTTGGCTCATCGAATTCGTTTATGCACACAAATTACAGTTTGACGTGTGTATGAAAATAATTTCTTTTGCTCTATGAGAAGAAATTACTTTTGAATATGTGTCAACTTGTAGTTTGTTGGTAAAGACGAAATCAGTGTTTTTAATACCATTGCCATGGAAACTTTCGTGGTTGTTGAAAATTAACTGATTTCATACTTACCAGCAAATTACATTCGTATGCATAAATTACTTTTTAAAAGGGGTAATTAACGCTTTCCCCTAAACACCTAATAAGCTCTTCCTTTTTTCTTTCAGCTTTCCCTCTCATCCAATCCTGTTTTCTTGGGTTTTCCTTTGCATTTCGAATTCAATTTATTGACTTAGTTATTTCTGATGGTTGTAGCATGGTCCATCTGAATGTTTATTGAACACTG
The DNA here is from genome assembly GCA_024362995.1 of Heteromeles arbutifolia. NCBI lineage: Eukaryota > Viridiplantae > Streptophyta > Magnoliopsida > Rosales > Rosaceae > Heteromeles > Heteromeles arbutifolia. The sequence continues at coordinate 7,121,829 of JANCRC010000002.1, read as the reverse complement.
GAAGCCTGTGCAACCGAGATCTGGCCTGCACTGGTAAGCCTTGAAAATTCTCCACTTCGTAAAAATGAGGGACGTTGTATGTGCTTATAAGAGAAGGGAAGAGCTTATTGGGTGTTTATGGGGTTAAGTTAAACCGTTTAGATTTATCTAATGAATTCTTTGTAGAAATTTTCGTAGATTCGTTATGTATTTCAATCTACTTGGATTATTGAGTATTCGTACTATATAGGGTTGTCGGTTGGTTTTACAGAAATGTATCTTAATTTGGATGCCATTTATGGAGTTATGTTGGACTTAACAGAAAGTAATATTTAAGCTTAAATTGCTAACTTCTGGTTCACTGTCACTGTTGTGCAGAATGATCTTTTCCTTTGGTTTATTGCGCCAAGAGTTTGGTTTATGAGCACAAGTAGCCCCAGTGGGAGTCGTGTTACGAGAAACTGGGCTTGGATTCAAAACCTATTACTGAATGCTACAGCAATGGACATGCATGGTAAAGAGGTCCCATGTAGTTATAGTAATTCTGATTCTGTTGAAGGTAGATCCTCATGGCTTCAACTGGGGACACTAGGCTAATTTCTTAGTGTTGTTTTGTTTCTTGGGAAGACATTATTATTCAATTCTTCACATGGGGGTATGATCTATAATGTTATTAAATTCATATGAGACCACCTCGTGTGAAAGAGTTGGGAAGAAAAGTAGTTTCTTAACTTCTCGTCATTTATGTTCCCATTTACCAAATATTTTATCTTGTTTTGCACATTTTTAGAAATATGTTTTATCTTGTTAATTATTTTTCTGGCAGGAAGGAGGCTAGAGAAATTCAATCACGTCCAAAAAGTGGAAAAATGCCGGTTTCTGAGGACATTCCTGATCATATAAAAAGGTACAAACAAAAGTTTCAGTGATAGGGGACATACTGAGGAGTTGGGTTTATACTGGAAGTTTATTTTTTATTTTTTATTTTCATCAATATTAGTATCAATTATGCATTTCTATGCATCACAATATCGTAGAAACAAATTCCCATCGATTTGGCTCATAAGATCTTGGCATGTTTTGCTATCTAAGAATAATTGTGCTGTGATTGGTTTGCACTTTTGCATAGTTGCATTCTAAAAGCAATAAGATTACTTTGTGATGCAAATCGATCAACCATGAAGTGAATAGGACTGGATTGTTTCGTAATAGAGGAAAGGTTTTAAGCAAAACTAGTCTCTCAAGACCAAAGGCTGTGATTTGGCTTTTATACTGTAATGTGATTGTGATTTGTGAATATGTCAACTGACCTAAAAGAGCATAAACAAATCTTAATGGTTACAAGTATATGGCAAAAAAAATTCACAATAAATAAAAAATTATCTTGTAGAAGTTGTTCTGTATGCTAAATTATTAACCTGTTTGATAAACAGCTCTTTGCTGCTATGCGAACCAATGCTTGCATCTTCCTTCCTGTCTCTATTGTCAGCAAAGATTCTTGTAGCCCGATATTATTGTTTTGTTTGTCTTATATTATTGTCTTCAATGTGCAGGAAAACAGCTGGTTCCTACAGAGAGCTCGAAGGGAGGAGGAAGAGAGTCAATGAGTTGGAGAAAATCTATATGGACATGGCAATGCAGAAGGAATTACAGGTATGGACATCTAAATTTCTTTGCTTAATTCTGGGTTTTTTTTGTTGTCCATAGAAAGTTTTGAAAACAATTCCATCTAAATTAACAGAAAAAGGGTAAAAAACGCAAGCTATGTGAAGATGAGATTGTCTCCCCAACATCCAACCGGTGGCTATTTAATACGTAGTAGCACCAAACACCTGATTCGTATTAAATAGTCGTATCTGATGTTTAATACGGCATGTTAAAGTGAACAGTACCGAGAGCTTTTTGTTAAAGTTCCTTCATATATATAGATTAGTAAAGATATTTGTTTAATTTACATTTTTAAATAACAAATTATACATAACCTAACGCAACAAAGTTAACACGATTTGAAATCTGCACGAATATAAAACCTAATGCATGGACGATTAACATGATTATCAGTGGCACTAATCCAACATCCAAGTCGGAAATTAAAGTGTGTCATTCATATAATTTCCTTTACTAGCTTGTTTGTGCTTCATGAGATTTTTTTTTTGTAATGATCACAAACATGTTTGGGCCTGAAAATATTGGGTTTGGGCCGAAGGTGGATAATTTGCAATAAGGCTTAATTCTCGGCCCATTGGCATACCTTCAAGCCAAGTGGCATTCAGATATCTTGCCCAAGACGAATTTGGTCAAGTCCTAGTGAAATTAAAATTGTTAAGGATCAAGATGAGTTTTGATAAAATTTGAAATATTCTAAGAATCAAGGTTCGTGGCTGATCATATTAGGAATGAATCAAATGCTAAAAGAAGACTGGGTTCATAGTCCTAGTTCTAATAGAAGTGGCCAAAGGCTGAATGTGGATTAGGTTTATTTGATAAGAGATTGGAGCAGGTGAGCCCGAGGAGTTAAAGTCCAGGTAGGACTCTGCTTCGAGAGAGTGATTAGCATGGAATTCACCTTATAAATATAAGCAGTTATACGACATTCAAATGACCTAAAACTCAAACACACAAGCGCCCTACGTAAACTCTCGCTCTACGCGAGCCTCTCATACTTTGAGAAATCACTAACTCTCCTAACTTCGTCAACATATCTTCAGTTTGGATTAACAACATTGTGTTGGCAACTGGTGAAATCTTCAGTTTAGATTAATAGCACAGGAGCAATAGAATCAGGCGGTCGATGAGCACCTTTAGTTTGGAGTAACAATACTGCTTCAAATTTGGTTACCTATCCAAGTCTCTGTCAACAAGTAACCTTTGGATTTCTTACCGAAAGAGGTCATCTCACTAACTTCTCTGTGAAGTAAGGTGTTACCAAATTACTTGGTGTTCGGCACATTGAAAGTTGAACCTTTCTATGATTAGATATTTCCAAGTGCATTTCAGAGTTTAGCATTCTAACGGTCGAACAACATTTACAGTATGTGTCTTTGTTGACCCTAAAAACTACCAAGCCTACGTGGCGCACAGGCCGAGTAACTAATAAGCTAACTACGTCCTTCGGTTGTGTGCAGGGAGTGCCAACTCGTCGGCCGAGCTCGGCCGAGGAGTAAAATTTGTTGATGTTGCGTTGAGCGCGCGGCTGACTTCTGCGTCTTGCGATTGCGGCCGAGGAAGGAACTCGACTCGGCTCTTGGATTCTAAAGCCTGAAGACAAGGCTACTAATTATGCGAAGTTCACAGATCGTTGTCGTCAGATTCGGTCACAGTAATGGTATTCGTCAGAGTAAACTCACGCCGAATTGACACCAAAGTGTAAGGGCACAAATACTCAAAGCGGATGTACGTCTTGATGGTGAATGTGGTTCGGCCGTCAGAATGCCGAACTCTAAAGCCCACTTGTGAGTATCCAATCATAAAACAACTCGGCGTTCAATGCCGAGCCCTAGTAAATTGTAACACCTCACTTCGCCGAGAAGGCTGATGAGATGACCTCTGCCAATAAGGATTCGGAAATCCTTCTCGACCGAGACTTGGATAGATAACCAGTCGGCCCCTTCGCAGTGCTGTTTATCCAAACTGAAGGTACTCCGCGGTCGGCTGATTCTACGGCGATAGTGCTGTTCATCCAAACTGAAGGTACCACCGGTTGCCTTCACAGTGCTGTTTATCCAAACTGAAGATGTGTTGGCGAAAAGGAAAATAAAAATCTCAAGGGTTGTTGAGAGGTTTCGCGTAGAGCGAGGGTTTACGCAGGGCAGATTTGTGTGTTGATTTGTAGAGGGCTCACAACGATGCACAACCTCCTCTATTTATAGTAGCAGATCCCTCTTCAATCGAGTTCAAGTCATACTCGGATTATGACTCCTTATTCTGATCCAATCTTATCTCGACTAGTCCTTCTTCAATCAGGACTTTGAACCTAGCCTTTATCATACCGCAATCATCTCCATATCTCGCCAACCTCATCCTCGCCGAGACCCCTTACTGCATCAGGATTCATGCTAGCCGTAGGTCTTTGCCTGCTTCGTCTTTATCCGAACAACTTTTTTCCTGACAGGATCTGGCCGATCTCGGCCCATGGGCTAAATAACCCACAAGCCTTCAAATAGAACTTTCCGGGCCGAGAACAATTCTAATTCGGCCCAAACTGATATTTTGGGCCTAAACAGTCTTATAGTTTGACATCGATTCGGCGCACTTATATTTTCACAAATATAGTTGACGCAACCGAAACTAGTGCAGAAGATTCTGAACTTTGCAGTGATTAGCAGCCTTGTCTTTAGGCTCTAGAACCCAAGTCCGAGACGAGTTACTTCATCGGCTGTGATCGCTCGGATACAGAAGGCAGCAACGCATTTGAACCACCACCACATCAATTTTACTCGTTGGCTGAGCTCGGTCGCGATCGACACGCCCGTATTCACCGAATAACGTAATTAACTTATTAATTGTTGGACTTGCGTGCCACATAAGCTTGATAATTTTTAAGATCAACACATGTATATATATGTTATGATCATGTAATAATCTCAAAATGGGCCGACCGGGTCCCTATCAAGGGTGTAAAAGAGGTCTAATGGAAATTAACTGGCAAGGCAAGCAGTGCTGTCTTTTTTCTTAATGAGAAGGTCAACGTACAATGCCAACTGCTGCGTGTAATTGTGCAGGTACCTATATAGCAGAGAAACGGAGAACATGGTCGTGCCCGAGACCAACAAATTAAATGGAAATTTTTTGTTTATTATCTATTTAATTTATAAATGATCATTTGCACAAAACAGTGCATATATCCATGCATGAAGCTATATACAAGATACACCATGTGAAATTTTTAGTTAGCGATCGTTTGATAACTCTTTCGTTTTCTTCTTTTTTTTTTCTTTTTCTTTTTTTAAAAAAAGTAAAAACAAAAAGGTTATCAAAATATTGAAAAATTACTGATTAAGTAAGAACAAAACAGAGCATGTATTCATGCATGAAGCTATATATAAGATGAAACATTACTGATTGAGTTTCATATTTGATATCATGATATCTTCTGTCTTGAAAAATTGAAGTAACATGAGATGATGAGAGATAATTGATCAACATTTGGTTTGCCTTCAGGATATTTCATTGTGTGCATCATTACAATCTATTTAGTTGCAAAACCTAAGTCCATTAAGGACCAACACTTTGATCTATTCAATCTTTGTTAGCCTTTTTAATTTTGACCTTTAACAGTTAGCAAACAACCATTAAGAAAAATCAATCTTCTCAATACTTTTAGGATGCAACAATACTGATTAAATTTCATATCAAATTTTCTATCACATTATCTTTTAGGATGAACGACACGTGGTTTTGCCTTTGGATCTTTCACAAGAAGAAGGCTATTAGACACTATTGTTTCTTCTCAAAAGAAAGAAAAGAAAAGAAAAAGAAGGCGGCGATTGGGCTTTCGGCCTTCGTGCAATTCTTTGAAAGAGCCCAAGGGTAGAAACGAAGGAAGACCGGACTACGTACTTGTGTGCATATCACTGTTACTGCTGTTTCTTCATTCCCACTTGCCAATCCACCCCAACTCCTTTAGCCAAATATCAATTTCTGCAGACTGATTTTGATACTTAACTTTCTACTCCAGCTTCCACTCTAATTGAAACGCGTCGACAGTCGACACACATACATAAATTACTAGTTACTAATTTGCATCCCAAGTTTGAAGCCAAAACGTGGTCGTGTACATAATTTGTTTTCAGCATCGCATTGTTTTACTGTTAATATATAACGCAAGAATGATGATGTAAAAGTTGCTACTCCTGAAATCAAGCATGGCATGCATCATGCATTTGCCAAGTTGAATGTCCATGTTCCGGCCAAATCCGAGTAAGTTTACAAGTTTAGAACACTAGCTAACTGGACCACAAAGCAATATGGAAATTTGGTATTTAATTTTACAAAACTTGTTGAGGAGGAAGGCGATCCACACGGCCAACAAGGCGGCTCAAAGATACGAGCGCGACGCTGATTACTGCTTCTTGCACGACTGTGTTTCGGATATTTTCGCCCAGTCCCTTAAGTCTGATATTGAAAAATTTCATCATCACTAGGATCATGACCATGACCATCATGATGATTACTGCTTGGAGATTACCCAAGCGGCTACCTCTTTGCCTACCACCGCTGATCATCATACGCTGTTCGAAAACATTGCAAGGAAGGTTTTTCCGCCATAATCATGCCGCTGAGAAGGGGATGGTAGTGTTTGTTGTATTGACCGACTGAGGAAGGAGGTTTTATCGCCCTTGAGAAAAACTATGGCGCCAAGGGGCTGGGAACCTACCAACAGGTGGGGTTATAGAGCGGTGTTCAAGCGAGAGCAAGTGGTTGCTGCCAATGAGATTGATCCTGGCGATGCCGCCCTGCTTCCGCATGACATATTAAGCTATCTCAAGTATCCCCGAGCTCGAGCAAGATGCTGATGTTAAGTGGAAGAAGATGGTGAAGGTCTACTTAAAGCAGGGGAAGCTGAAGAATTTTGGTTTGCTGTGTGTGATGTCGACAACACCTTGTTGGCTGGTTTCGCTTTAGGGCTTTTGTTGCCTCAATTGAGTGACGAGCCGTGGAAAGGAAAGGTGGTCACTTACAGCAAAAACCCTCGGCTGCATTCGATACAAGGCGAAGATCTTAATTCGAGGGCCAAATATATGCAGACTTTGATCAAAAGCCAAGACTGGATGACTGATTTCGGGAAGGTGTTCGATGTGATTCTAGAAGAGGCAGTGAATGCGAATTTGAAGCCAGATAAGATGGTCAAGAAAGTGCTTGCCTTGACCACGTACAAACACTTCTTGACAGGCAACAACTTCAGCTTCTGGGGGGAGACTAATTACGAGGAAATACGGAACAAGTATAAGGAGAAGGGGCATGGTGATGTGGTGCCACACCTAGTCATTTGGAATATGATCAAACCTGAGTATTCGGCTGGGCATTGTAGAGAACCAGAACCAGGGGTGACGTTGTTGAGTGGCTTCTCGTACAAGCTGCTTGAGTTCTTTTTCGAAAATGATGGTGACATCGGCCCTAACCATGTCATGGAAGCTACTGTATCTGCCCCAGCCTATCAAACTCTGGCAGTAGTCGATTGACTGACTCTGTAACATCCCACATCGCCCAGGGAAGTGATCCTTAAATGTATATTCCCATCCCTACCTAGCACGAGGCCTTTTGGGAGCTCACTGGCTTCGGGTTCCATCGGAACTCTGAAGTTAAGCGAGTAGCGCGCGAGAGCACTCCCATGATGGGTGACCCGCTGGGAAGTTGCTCGTGAGTTCCCAGAAACAAAACCGTGAGGGCATGGTCGAGGCCCAAAGCGGACAATATCGTGCTACGGTGGTGGAGCGGGCCCGGGAAGTGGTCCGCCCGAGGCCGGGATGTGACAATTGGTATCAGAGCCTAGCCCTGGCAGGAAGTGTGCCGACGAGGACGTCGGGCCCCTAAGGGGGGTGGATTGTAACATCCCACATCGCCCAGATGAGTGATCCTTAAATGTATATTCCCATCCCTACCTAGCACGAGGCCTTTTGGGAGCTCACTAGCTTCGGGTTCCGTACGAACTCCGAAGTTAAGCGAGAAGGGGGCTAGAGCACTCCCAAGATGGGTGACCCACTGGGAAGTTGCTCGTGAGTTCCCAGAAACAAAACCGTGAGGGAATGGTAAGCCCAAAGTGGACAATATCGTGCTACGGTGGTGGAACGGGCCCGGGAAGTGGTCCGCCCCGGGCCGAGATGTGACAGACTCGCACACAAATCACTAGTGTGAATGTGTTCATCTATATCTTTCTTGGGTTGTAAAAGTTCCTCTCCAGACGATCGCTAGGCCTTAAGCGTTCATATTTTTCTGTTATCCACTATCCTCCATTGTTATCTTGCTTCTCAAGGTCTTTTTTTTTCCTGCAGATTAATTCTTATCCGTGTCCATAGAAATCATTATCCATTGTTTGTTAACAGAGCTAAGAAATCTTAGAGAGAGAATATTCGAGAGAGAAGAGAGAGATGGAAACAATCTTTCATTTTTCTGCTGTATATTGTTTGAGTACTATCCTTTTTACAGTATAAATACCTCACACTATAACTAACTTCTAACATCAAGACCTCAATAACAAGTTGACACATGGCACTCTTTTACAATTGACACTTGTCACAATCTAACCAACCTTTACACTCTAACATTCCCCTTCAATCTTATGCCTAGAACAACCAAGCATAAGATTGGAACAGTGAGTAATAAACAAAGGAGAACATAACCCTTTAGTGACTATGTCTGCATACTGTTCTGCAGAAGCAACAAACTGGAGAGAAATGGTTCCTTGCTGAACACGCACGCACAAAATGACAATCAACTTCAATATGTTTTGCTTTAGAATGCAACACAGGATTTGTTGCTAATGCCATGGCAGAAATATTATCACAGTGCAGTAAAGGAGGAGAACTGTCAATGTGCAAATCTTTTAAAATTTGCTGCAACCAAACCACTTTTGTAGTTGTTGTCGCCATGGCCCTGTACTCGGCCTCTGTTGATGATCTACTAATAGTGTGCTGCTTTTTAGAGCTCCAAGAAATAGGATTGGAGCCAAGAAATACCACAAACCCCGCAGTGGACCTTCTATCATTAGGATCACCTGCCCAATCAGCATCAGTGTATGCTTTCAATGTTAATGAACCAAGTCGAAAACATATACCCCATCCCAAGGTACCTCTAAGATATCTCAAAATCTGCTTGACATCAACAAAGTGAGATTCCAGAGGTGAATGCATGAATTGACACACCTGATTCACAGAATAAGCAATGTCTGGTCAAGTAAATGTTAAGTATTGTAATGCCCCGACAATACTTCTATAATTGGTGGGATCTGAGTAAGAAGAACTGCCATGATTCAGTAGTTTTTTATTGGGATGACAAAGAGTGACACAGGGCTTGCATTGCAGCATGTCTGTTTTATGTAGTAAATCTTGTACATACTTAGACTGATGAACAAACAAGCCTTGATCTTGATATTCAATTTGTAAACCAAGAAAATAATGAAGAACCCCTAAATCCTTCATATCAAATTCAGTTGTCAACTAAGAGACTATAGATTGAACAGAATCTGTACTATCACCAGTAAGGATGATATCATCCACATATAACAACACAACCATATGCGTTCCATCATGCCTGACAAACAAAGAAGGATCAACATGAGATGATTTGAAACCCAAAGAGATGAGGAAGATGGTGAACATGTCATTCCATGCTCGGGAGCTTGCTTTAGCCCATACAAGGCCCTTTCTAGCTTACACACATGGTGAGGATAATCCTTGTCAATAAATCCCTGAGGTTGTGCCATGTAAACTTCATCTTCAAGAAAACCATGCAAAAATTCATTCTTAACATCTAACTGCTTGAGTTTCCAACCATAAGTTGCAGCTAAAGACAATAATAACCTCACTGTAGTTGGCTTGACCACGGGGCTGAACGTTTCATAGTAGTCCAAGCCAGCTTCCTGAGAAAACCCCTTTGCCACTAGCCGAGCTTTGTGTCTTGCAATTGAACCATCCGGATTCCTCTTGATTTTATATATCCATTTGCACCCAACCAGATTTTTATTCAGATGAAGTGGGATTAGTTTCCATGTCTTCTGTTGTAGTAAAGCATCCATTTCTTCCTTCATGGCAGCTTGCCACTGAACAGACTTGGAAGCAACTACAAAAGACTTTGGTTCTGTGTTAGAATCAGCCTTGCCAACAACATAAACTTGTTTCTTCTTAAAGATCCCAGACTTGGACCTAGTTTGCATATGATGTAAGTTACGTGGAGGAAGTGACACGAGTTGTAATGTTGAAACTTGAGATGTATTGGTGTCTGGATGAAGCTCAGAATGTTGTGGCACAGTTGTCTCAGAATCTAGTGTTGTTGCTGTCTCAAAGCTTGTGGAGGCAGTGGAGACAAAATCACCATGATTGAGAGGTAAGGACTGAGTAACATGAGGATTTGAAGAAGATGAAGGTGGTACAAAGACATGTGGCAATGGTATAGGTATAGATGGAGTATGCACAAAGGTATTTGGATGAACAGAAGTAGAAATCGAAGGGGAAGGAACTGAAGATGTAGACACATGATGAGTTATAGTGTGTGGTGTATGAACGTGTGTTTCATCAAACAAGACATGCATAGACACAATTAATTTGTTATTTTGGACAGAATAACAAATATATCCCTTATATTGAGCTGCATATCCCAAGAAAATGCACATAGTGGTCTTAGGTTCCAGCTTATTTGTTCTATATGGTTGCATAGAGGGGTAGTATGCACATCCAAAGATCTTTAAGTGATCTAACCTAGGTGGTGAATGAAATAAGGCTTCAAAATGAGACTGCATTTTCAAGGTAGGAGTAGGCATCCTATTGATAAGATAGGTGGCAGTAGCACAAACATGGTACCAAAATTGAGATGGTAAAGAGGCTTGTTGAAGCAAAGTGAGAGCTGTTTCAACAACATGTCTATTTTTGCGTTCAGCTAGCCTGTTTTGCTCAGGAGTGTAAGGACAAGATTTCTGATGTAGTATGCCTTTATCTCTAAGAAAAGCTTGAAAAATGTTGCTTATATACTCCCCACCACCATCACTTTGTAAAACTTTAACATGTGCAGCAAATGAATTAGAAATAAATGTATGAAACTGCACAAAGATACCAAAGACAACAGCTTTATTGATGATTGGAAAAATCCAAGTGTATCGAGTACATTCGTCGATAAAGGACACATAATACCTATAACCCTCTATTGACAAACAAGGAGCAGCGCCCCATACATCTGTATGTAGAACCTCAAAAGGAATGATAGACTTTGATGCAAAAGTAGGAAATGGAAGTTTAGTAAACTTTCCATGTAAACAGGAACTACACATATGAGACTGGGAATCACAACTGAAATCAATGAGAGATTTAGCAAGAGCTGCTTTGACTATTAGATTGGTAGGATGACCTAAGCAACAATGCCACAAAGGTAGAAGAAACCTGTTTACCAAGATATGCTGTTGGAACGACTTATGGTTCTTTAAGCATAGGAAGAGGATAGACATCGTTATTACTCAGTCATTGAAACAGTGTTCTCTCGGCGACCTTGTCCTGTATACATATAGAAAAATCATCAACAATACATCGGCAACTATTATCTTTGCACAATTGATGCATAAATAATAAATGCTATGATAATTGAGGTACATGAAGTACAAAATTTAATCGAAATTTATGAGTTTTAGTAGCAAGTTAAGAGTTGCCAATGTGAGCAATGGTCAAACCTTCACCACCGGCACCAATGACTGTTTCTGTGGAAGGGTAAGGAGCTGCCATTTCAAGATTAGACAAATCAGACGTCATGTGATTTGTTGCTCCGGAATCAAGAAGCCAATATTCTTGTGAGAGTGCAGATGGAGTGGCATTAGTCCGAGCATTCATGGTAATTGTTGTGTGAGACTGAGCAGGCATAGGTAAACCAAATGTAGAATATGAATTGGAGTTCATCATTGGAACTGATGGATAGGACATGAAAGGCACGCTAGAGGGCTGACCATTCTGATATGCTGAAGGAGAAGAAGCCTGAAACTGCTGAGGATGCTGTTGATAATTATGAGAGAATGGTTGATAGCTCTGTGAAAGAGAGTAGGCTGAACCTTGAGAAGAAAAACTATTTCTATCAAAACAAGTGGCAGCAGTGTGGCCTACTCGATGACAGATCTGACAACCATGTTGAAAATAATTTATTGCAGAATGACCCTTCTTGTCACAGATTTGACAAATTTGGAATTGCTGATTGCCTTGAAAAGCCTGCAATTGCTGCCCTGATTGGTGAAAAAGAGCTTGATTTGGTTGTTGATTTCCACCAGAAAAGAACTTCTTGCCTTTACCCTTTGGTTTATAGTTGTTCCCCCTAAAGTTATTATAAGTGCCTGAACCAATTTGAGACACAAAAGCAACAGGTCCTGGGAATGGTAATTGATGAAGCTGAGAGGGAAACAAAGATTGCTGAAAAAGTGGAGCTGACTGTATCTGAGGCATCATTAGACCAAATTGATCTCCAGAGAAACCTCCAAAAATCTATCCCGAAGTGAATGGCTTTGTGCCAGATGAACCACCAGTTTCATAAACATTTCCAGAAGTATGGGCAAGCATGGCAGACATGACAGGGACTTGCTTGTGAACTTCCTCCAATGTAACTTCCTCAGCCCTCAATTGAGACCTTAGTTCTTTCAGGGAAACCAAATTTTCACGACCACAAATGACAGCCTTAACTGTATTAAACTCTGGAGGAAGGCCCCTTAAAGCAACAATTGCAATATCCTCATCAGAAATAAGCACGCCAACAGTAGCTAATTGATCTCTAGCATCCTTAATGCGTTGAAGATAACCATCAATTGATTCAGAACCCTTCTTAATATTCTAAAGATCAATTTTTATTTGCACAATACTAGTTCTAGTAACATTAGCAAATCTTTCACGAAGATTAATCCACATTTCCCTAGAACTTTTGCATCCGATCACACATGACAATGCAGCAGTGGACAAAGTAGCAGTGATAAGAGTCATCAAGGCTTTATCATGAATCTTCCAGATTTTATAAGCATCAGACAAATTAGTTGAATTATCAACAACTTCATTCTCCGAATCAGAGTTATCAAATCTTGCTGGACACGGAATTAAACCATCAATAAAACCTAGAATTTCATTTCCATCCAACAGTAATTCCATTTGAAAATTCCAGGTCACATAATTCGAATCATCAAGTTTAACAGTGACATTGTTTCCTACACTGGGAATTATAGAGGAAATCGGTGACTGAACGAGAACCAATTGACTAGGAGTAACCATTGTGCACACAATCGATCACAAATCTTGAAGCAATTAACACAAAACTTCACAAATTTACAATCCCGTGGACAACTTCTAATCAACAATTCACAAAATAATCCCCAAATATGGAGATTGCAGACCGAAAAGAATCAAGAAACAACAATTGCAGCACAATCATTCAAGGAGAAATATCACCTCTGTATTGTAGACGACCAACACACCAAGAAACAACTACTGCAAAAATCCCCAAATTGCTAGGGTTTCACCACAGATCGACAAGCTTCGAATGTTCGACTACTGAGAAAATCCACGCTACAAGAAACCACAACCGAGTGGAAAACAAGAACAATCGACAACAACGACCGAAGAAGCGACGACGGAGCGGAAGCGAATGATCGTCAACCGACGGTGTTAACCTTTGTCGGCGAAGATACCATGTTAACAGAGCTAAGAAATCTTAGAGAGAGAGAATATTCGAGAGAGAAGAGAGAGAGATGGAAACAATCCTTCATTTTTCTGCTGTATATTGTTTGAGTACTATCTTTTTTACAGTATAAATACCTCACACTATAACTAACTTCTAACATCAAGACCTCAATAACAAGCTGACACATGGCACTCTTTTACAATTGACACTTGTCACAATCTAACCAACCTTTACACTCCAACATTGTTTCCCATATTTTTAATGGTTGACTGAGCGGTTAAACGCTATAATTATCTATCTAATCATCTATTTAAGTCATCATGCTAATTAGTTTGGTTGCTGAGTGAGTTGCTTAGTTTGGTTGTGGAACTGATTTTTCTGTTGTGCTTGAAGTACTATCAATTTTCTTTTCTTTTTTTCCTGAGAAGTTTTCGATTCCACGATCCTGCTAATAAATTCATCATACCATATGCTTAGAATTCAAGTTTACAACAAATAATGTTTTCCCACCATTCAGTAAGATTCAAGTTTACAACAAATATACATGGCTCAGAGTTCACACCAAAATAAATATGAAACAACAAAAACAAAAACCACACACAATTTGTTGGTGCTAAACATTGGCAGAGTTGTCGTGTTTGAAAGGGTGCGGTGGAGGAGATGATGGGAGAGAGTTATTAGCTCCTGGTGGAGGAGCAGGCACCCCGTAAACCTGAGCCGTGGCAATCGCGTCCTTTCGCCCTCTCGCCCTCCCGAAGAAGTAGCACCCAAACCCCAGCAGTATGGTGAACAAAATAAAAGGCAGAGAGATCACCACCACCATACCCATGTCTCCCTTTCTTCTTCTAGTTGCTGCTACTACTTTCACTTCTCCAAAGCTCTCCTCCTTTGTTTGAGTTCTGATGAGACTAGGAGGGAGTATTTTATATATATATATATATATATATATATATATGTATGTATGCTGCTATGTATGTTTGTGTATGTGTATATATATATATATATATATATATATATATATATATATATATAGAAAACCTTTCATAAGAGGGATCTCCATTTAAAAAAAAAAATAGGAACACGCTCCCCACTGTTGGATTTAACTTTAATGAAATTGTGTGGTTGAGATTGTGTGGCCTGTGTTTTAATCTCAACCACATAATTTCATTAAAGTCAATCTCACGATGAGAAGCGTGTCCTCATTTTTTTGAAAAAATGGAGATCCCTCTGCTTAAGGTCCTCTGTATGTGTGTGTATATGTAATTGGTACTTTGTAGAGTGAAGTATGATGATCTGGAGGTTTCTGATTCTGTCCAGAAGAGCAAAGTGAGTGACAAGAATTAAAAAAGTGGGACAGGAAAACGGTAGGCTTATAACGTTCAAATTCTGACGGTCACTTTCCGTGGGGGCAATAAAAACGAATAAAATGTGGGAAAAGGATCCTCGCCGGATCTTTCCTAGGGATCCTAGGGATCCCATGATCTCACCCGTTCATCGTATATCGTGCGGTCAGTTTTCATTAGATACTATTCATATTTAATTTTAAATTTTAAATTTTGAAATGATTTATGACCGCACGATATACGATGAACGGATGAGATCACGGGATCCCTAGGATCCCTAGGAAAAGATCCGGCGAGGATCCTTTTCCTAAAATGTGGGGCCTGGACTTGTTGCCTCAAGTGATCTGGCACTGGCAGTTTCACGCACGAATATGCTTCCAAATGTAAAGAAAAAAAGGCACAAAGACAAGACGACCACCATAGCCTTAGACGGCTTGATCTTGCTTTGGAATCTTTGATTGATTCGAGGTTATTTTTTAACTGAGATCTGCTTTGGTGAGCATGAACTTCCCTGCATTTTGGTTTTATCCGGCCCCACCGTTGAGACCACTCATGTGAGTAAAGTGACACTTACATAGTAGTTTTATCAAAGATCCTCCTCAAGTGACACTGACCGATTAACAATTAACAATCACTCATTTAAAAGAGTTGGCTTATGCAAAATCCCTACCAAAGAGTCACATTAGGGCGACACCGTAATCAATCAACAATTGACAATAACTCATCAAGAGCCAACTCGTAGCTTTTGTTTATAGGCACCTACTAAGGTTGCTTATGTTTTATTATACGTACTTGGC
Source organism: Heteromeles arbutifolia (assembly GCA_024362995.1). Taxonomy (NCBI): domain Eukaryota; kingdom Viridiplantae; phylum Streptophyta; class Magnoliopsida; order Rosales; family Rosaceae; genus Heteromeles; species Heteromeles arbutifolia. The sequence continues at coordinate 7,106,363 of JANCRC010000002.1, read as the reverse complement.
TATCAGATAGAAAACGGTGGTGCTATTCACACCTATTTTTATTTCCACCCACTATTTTCAATTTCTGGCAGTCGGATTGAATGAATTAAAAAAGATAAAAAAAAAAAAAATTAACAAAAAAATGTGTGAAAAATTAAAATGGAAGTGTGAATAGCACCACCTATAGAAAAAGAAACATCCATTTTTTTCCTCTTGATTAAAAGAGGAGGATTTACACCGCAACATACTAACACAAAATTGACATGTAAGTTTGACTCAAATATTTACAAAATCGTACCTTATTTTAGATATACATCATCATAGCCAAAACCTTAGAGGCAGAAAAGACCCTAGGTCAAGTACAGGGTGCACAAAAGGATAAAAGGAGCGTGCAAAAATCATTTCCCATTATTTATCACCTTCCTTCTCCTATAATGCCAGCGAGCAGTGATTGAGTGACGTTTACTGGAGAAGGCGCAGGGTCAACCCCGGGGGTGTTAGCACCACTTGCATTGCTGCCTCTGGGCTGATAGTTGAGGCGAACATTACTATCCTTGGATGTAGTTGATGGGGTATCATCCTCCATCAAAAAGCTACCTGTTGACAATGTCGTTACATCTTTAAAATCATAATCTGTCAAATAGCTCGGCTTCAACATGACAGTGCCTATGTCAATATCTCCAGAGAGCATTGCCACCACGCGTGACATAGATGGCCTCGTCATCGGTGATGCCTGCGTGCACAGGAGAGCTGCTCTTATCAATCTAGTCGCTTCAGTTTCGTCAAACTCTGTCAATCTCGAATCCACCAGCCCCAGAATTTGGTCGTTTTCATGTAGAGTCCATGCCTGAAAAGCATTATGCCATGGTCCAAGGAAAGGGTGAATAAGTTTTTCATGAAAATGCCAAAATAAAGCTAGGGGAATGCAATTCTACCCATTCAAGAAGATAAATCTTTTCTGGATCTAAGTTGTTGTCAGAGTTTGGTCTCCCGCTGAGGATCTCCAAAGCAACGACTCCAAAACCAAACACATCAGCCTTCTCTGTCAAATGTCCACGCATTGCATACTCCGGTGCCAAATAGCCTCTACAATGCAAGATAATCAAATGGTTGCACATTGTTTCTTGAGATCATTAGTGGCATTATTAACATGATGTGTATTAAAATTTCATGCAAGTATAAATGTGTGTGGCTATAATATATGTAACCTATGGAAAAACAATAAAGGATGGCTTACATTGTCCCTGCAACCCGGGTGCTGATGTGGGTTTTCTCGTCATCATAAAGCTTTGCCAATCCAAAATCTGATATTTTTGGGGAGCGTTGTTCATCGAGCAAAATATTACTGGCTTTGACATCTCGATGTACAATCCTTGGCCTTGACTCCTCATGAAGGTAAGCAAGTCCTCTTGCTGTTCCCAACAATATATTGAATCGAGTAGGCCAGTCAAGGTGCAAGTTACTTGTCCCTGAAATATTAGTGAACACATCCAAACAAAAACATTTTGTAAGTAATTTTAGAGTGCTTGAAACTGCAGAAAATGTTGTTTCTATGAAACCTAAAAGTAGATAGGTTTGTACCAAAAAGTGCCTGATCAAGGCTCTTGTTTTCAAGATACTCATAAACCAAAATGCGCTGGCTGCCTTCGATGCAGCATCCATACAATTTCACTAGATTCCGATGTTGCACAGCAGATATGGTAGCAATTTCAGATACAAATTGACTCTTCCCTTGGTGAGATGCTACTGATAGTTGCTTCACAGCCACTACTCTACCATCAGAAAGTGTACCCTACAATGTACACAGAAACACTATTTAGTAACGTGAAAGGAAAGAAAAAAGAAGCTATATTTTATTCTCTCGCTCGCTCGCTCTCTCTCCTTTCTCTTGTCATTACTTCAAGTACATGATATTGATGTAATACGGATTTCACCTTATAAACAGGGCCATATCCTCCCTCTCCTAGCTTATTTGAAGGATTAAAATCTTCAGTTGCAGCTCTCAATTCAGCATAACTGAAAGTATATGGCCGGGGGCCTAATCCTAGAATATCTGCACATTCACGAAACAATATGACATAAGTTTTACTTTCGTGCAAGCATTCTTACTTCGTTGTGTTAATATTAGGGCAACGAAACCTGAATTGGGTACCAATAATGATATGGTCATTTACCTTCATCGTCTTCTTTTTCTGATTTTTTCCTCCTCATATATAGAATCACAAATATTAATAGCAAGCTCACAACTCCAACAGGAATTGCAATACCGACTATCAACCCAGTCTTGATCTTCTTTCCTGGAGTAGTTGGTGGAAGCCCGGCAACTGTTGGTGTAAAATCTGAGCAATAAAACAGATGAATTCTTCAGCGTCAATTAACAGCAGAAAAATACATTTAAACCACTCACAGGAAATCTCCATAAGTTAACACATATTATACCTGAAGCAGCATGGACAGCTGCTATTAGTGGGCCGTAATCACCTTGTTCGGGTATGCAACAAGTCCCTTTACCAGCCCAGAACAGATGAATTTCAAGATAATTCTCTGACACGCTAACATTAAATTTTCTCACAACTGCTCGGTTAACACCACCTGCCTCCAACGATATGTCAAAGTCCTTCGTCATGCGGGTACCCTAGCAACCAAATGAAGAGGTAGGTAATAATTCTAGTCTCCTTTAAATCATTGTCTTTAGTTAATGTAGCTTAAAACATCGAAAACCTGTCCAATGAGTTTACTTCAAATAAGTCAGAATTTTTATTCTATAAGCAGCCTTACTTGAATATAGATATCAAATACACGCCGTCCTAGACTTTCCCATTTTTGCGAAGTGCGACTTTCATAAACCGTCTCTGCAAAGTGCAATGTTACAGTGTAAGGCCCATTCTCAAGGCCCAGGCCATAGTACCTCAGTGATCCTGGGGACACTCTTGAAGTCTGGAAAAGCTCCGGGGTCACATCTGTTCCGGTGACTTGTGCAAGGGTATTTTCCAGAAACGATGGGTCCTTTCTGTCAGAAAACAAACCGGCATTGCTGACAGCCCATTTCTCTGTACTGGTTACATTGAATGTTGCTGGGCCAAGAGCTGAGTCTTCAGTCTCATACAATATGCCATCACTTCCCGTCATTTGTTTTCCACCACACTTGATTGAGAAGTTTGCATCTGTAAAGTTTCATGTAATACCAGAAGCTAGCCATGATTAGCGATGAAATGTCAAATTGAAGACTCACACTGATGTTCTTCAGTCACATATTTCTAACCAGTTATGCGTATTACTGAACTTATGAAAACATGCTTGCAATCTATATCCATATGTATACATAACTAGAGAAGCAATGCCTTTTCCTCTAACATGACGTTGGGTTAAAAAGTAAATGATGGGTGACATAAGAGCAGATTACATCGTGGGATATTTCGATTGCATGGAAAATTTCTCTGGAGGCAATTCAATCCAGGAAGACTGCAAACACAGAGAACAATTATTAGTTATCCAAATAGAAACATGTAGTGGAAGAGTAGTGACAGTATTGCTTGTCTAAAAATGAGTAAGAGAAACTTCAACTCACGTCATGTTTGAACTGTCAAATGTGAAGTTGTTGACCACTAAGTTCCTGCATAAAGTCATTAATCAATCAACATATGAAGAAATATATCTTTATCAAATGAAAATTCCATGTACAAGATCAAAACTTGGTAGGCAAGTAGCACTATGAAAAAGAATCTCAACGATAATTTTTTGTCCGAACATATTCTGGTGATTTAAATTGTAAAATGAAGGTGAAAGATAAAAGGACACGTACAGTTGCGATATTGTGATCACCCACTGGGGAAAGCTTCCTGATAAAAAATTGTAAGACAAATCTCTGCAAATAACAAAAATCAGAAGGCACAAAATGAATGAAAGTTACTAAGAACTTGTGTAAGATAGGATTAGAATGCTTACGATTATACACAAACACATACATGCACCGTGCATTCTATATGACTACTTAAGAAACGAAGACTTACATAGTCTGAAGTTGATTGCTCTTTTGGCTCGGAAGGGGTCCGAACAGACTATTGTTTCCAAGAAACCTGGCCATTTCGATTATAGTAGAAGGCACCCAGAAAAGAAAAAGAGATGAACAAACAAAAGGTCAGATGTGCACAAAATCTAGAAGGATTAGTCCAGATCTTCAATCAAAGTAGGGAATGTTAAAGATTTGATAACTTATGTATGATAAGGCAAGCAAAATATAATAATAAGGACGGGGATTACAAGGATGTAAGAGAACTCAAGTTGAACAAAGAACTTGGGAGTTGGCCTGTCAAATTGTTGAAACTCAGATCCCTGCACACCAATGATAAGTTGAGAGGAGCAATCAGAATGAAAGAAAACTAATTGGTCTCGTTGGGACTCAAGCTTATATTTGCTGGTACGTACAGTGTCTGTAGACTTTGATATTCTCCAATATCAGATGGGATGGTACCAGTGATTAATGCGTTTCGTAGTTTTCTGTATTCCAAAAACATAAAATTTGATAAAAAGTAGATGGAGTAAGATATCAAATTTCAAAAGGAAAAAGAAGTTAGATGAAAGTATTTGGATCGATGAGAATCTTCACTTACAAATCAGTCAAGCTTTTCAGATTTTTTATGAAATCAAGAGAGGAGCTCCCATTGTATATATCACTGATTCGCCTACATCATTATATACAAAATAAACTGAAATCCTGTCTTCGGAGAAAGAGAGAGAGAATTACAATTTATAAAACATTTGTACTTACAGAGAGTTCAATGAGGTCAGTTGAGAAAAGCTGGTTGGTATTGGGCCTTCGAAAGAGTTCCCTTGAAATCGCCTACAGAAACATATAAGAAGCTTGTCAACAAATTATCCATCTCAGGTCTGCTTTCATAAACTGCATAAGATCAAAGGTTTCTCTACTTACAAAGAAGTGAGTTGTGTCCAATTCCCTATGAAATCAGGTATCTTTCCTGAGAAAGGACTGTCCGATGCCCAGCTAAAATTCAAAAAGTTGACTTATACTAAGCTCATCCAAGAAAAGCAATCTCAAAGTACTGGATAAACGAACAAATCTAAAATACGATTTAAGAGCCGTCCTTACAGGATTTGCATGTTGGTGAGCTTGGCAAATGTTGAAGGAATTTCACCACTGAGTCCACAGCTGTCCATGTAACTGTGAAAATCACAAGGCAACCGATTAATACCCATTTCATACGATAAAGTGCAATTTTTACTCATCCGTAAGGAATTAACATGTAATTCAAATTTGATGATTTAACGAAGCACTTACATTTCCTCGAGCTTGACTAAATTACCAAGTTCTGGAGGCAGTGTTCCGGAGAAATTATTTGATCCGATGCCCCTGCAAGTCATGTTGAACAGGCAAACACTTACTTGAAAGCAATTATTGAAGAGTGATAGAAGGTTATGTATCTAATGTTTACGACACAAAATTTTATTGTACGCTCTCTCATTTTTCATGGCTTACAGCAGAGTTAGCTCCGTAAGGTTTCCAAGCTCCTTGGGGATGGGCCCAGAGAATGAATTGATGCCAATTGACCTGAATGGAGATATCAGTTAGTGAAAGATAAGCACCATTAAACTTAATTACATTACATAACAGGAAACTAGTACTGCATTATTCAATAAAAGCATAATGATTTTTTGTTGATTACGGCATAAATAGTAGCGAAAAGGTGTAAAGAATATAACTGTAGATTATGATATTCAAAATGAATTATACAAATTTCTACGGGTCTCATCAGTAGTATGAGTACTTAAAGAAATGTTCTCACACTGCTTACAATTCAGTCAATGCAGACATATTGCCAATGAATGCCGGTAGGGGACCGGTGAAATAATTCTGATCGATTTTCCTACAAAAATTGAAAGGAAGTGTAATCGTTAACTCTTAATCTTACAACATCACCATATTTTTGTTGAAATCCCACATCGGCTAGAGAATTAAAGAAAGAAGAGTTTAAATATCCAAATCTCACTCCAACTAATACCGAGGCCTTTTGAGATAAACCCCACACCTAACAGATTGTACAGGTGGTACCAAGTTAGGGACAATATCGGTGTTGTTGGAAGTGAGCCTTTTGCCCGTCTCTCTGATAATTCTACAATTTTTTATATCCAATATATGATTTTGATGAACCAAAAACAGAGAAGGGAGTTGGAAAAAATTCATACAAAAATGTGAGATATCTCAGAGCCACAAATTCTTCTGGAAACACCCCTCGTTTGTTCAGAGCATACACTCTCCTGGAAAGCAAAAAGATTGAACATTTAGAACTACATAAAATGGAGCGACACAGTCAAATTATGACGTCAATATATATAGGTAGCAAGTGAAAAATCAGCAGTGGCATGGAAATCTTGTTCATAAAGAGAGAGTAGTTTAACATACAGTTTGGTGATGTGGCATGTAGCATTGTTGTCGTAAGAACAGTCGCAAACGATGGCTGGGTTGTTACTGGGGTCCTCAAAGTCGGTGCCGTTGATGGCAGATCCACTGCAGGGTTCTCCACTGATATTCCACAGCCCCGGCACTGCTTGTGTGTCCCATTGTTCAAATATTGAGTTCAACGCCCTCACTGCACTCTCAGTTAATCCAGTCCTTGTGTGTATTAGATTATATCACACCATAATTTGACTTGTGTTACCACTTGCCAGACTATCTCGAACCAAACGAAAGATCAAATTGATTATTACAAAGGAAAATTACCCTTAATTTTTGGATGTTTTGTATATGGGAAGAAAAAGGGCTTTATAATAAGTTCTTCGAAACTTCATTTCATATAGTCGAAAAACACTTAAAATGTCATTTTGTTGAGGGAAAAAAGCCCAGTTCCTGGTCAAAAACACTTAAATGCGGCAAAGTGTGTGTGTAGCGAGAGAGAGAGAGAGAGAGAGAGAGAGAGAACCTTCAGGTGGATCAGTGGTAGCATTTTGAGCAAAGGACAGCTGAAACCAGAAGCAGCTGAGGAAGCAGAGTAATAGTATCCTCATCATCAACTTCATCTTCATATTGTACATGTGCAGAACTTGCTCTCTTCGACGGCGTGAATTTAAACGACCAACACTTACATTCCGACTGGCTGAATCATGCACCGTATGTAAGAAGAAGAAGACCATTAGATTTTAGTCATATATTGACAACGTATACATATATAATATATTTTGTCCGAGTTGCATGATCAAATGGCGGCCACTTTTTTAATTTCCCACCTGGAGTTGGCCAAGACTTTGATCATATTAGTTGAATTGTATATTGTAATATTATACATTGAGCTGCTTTAGTGTTGAAATATTTATGTACAATTCTAGATTGTTAATATTTTTCTGGTTGAAAAATCAAGGGATTGACTTACGGATTTACATTCTTGCTCGGTTGGTAATTATGGAGAGGGATTTTTCTCGATAGCGAAAGAACAAAGGATTAATTCTTTGTTAGTTGGTGATTTTGATATGACATCAAACAAGGATGTCATTGTGACAATTCTTAAACTAATCACATTATTATGTATGACAAAACACATGACACACTATTCGATTAGTTTTTTTGTCTTTCTAAAAAGATGGACAACTAGTGACGAACCACGATTATCCATCATTTTTTGGCCCGGAATAGACTAATTAGAAATTGTACCCTATCTACCGGTGGCCTTGTTCAATTAAGTACACACATTACAAAGTATCGAACTCAGGACTTTCACAATTAGCTTAAAATATTGCTAAAATTGCATGTATGTTGTAAGTTTGTCCGGTAAAAGAATAATATTTCATTCATAATTTTGCGTATAAATACAATGAAAAATCTCTGGTGGAATTTTCAGAAGTTGTGGCTGAACTGAAAATTCGATCGGGATGAAAATATCTGCAAGTTGAGTTGAAAGGAAAAGGATCATCCCGGATTATTTTCGTGAGGATCTAAAAGATTTTGTGATCGTATCTGTTTATTGTACATCATGCAGTTAGTTTTTGTTATATATTATTTATATTTAATTTAAAATTTCAAAATTTAAAATAATTTCTGATTATATGATCTACGATAAACGGACACGATCACATGATCTTTCGGATTCCCAAAAGAAGAATCCGACGAGTATCATTTTCTGAATTGAATGATGCAGCGAGAAAAGTCAAAAGAGTATATGTTTTGGACGGATTAGGATCATCTCCGGAGCAATTACATCCGTCCTAATCCGTTTTGGATTGATGACAGAAAGTCAACCTGCCACGTATGAACCCACCACCATCCCACCCACCTTGGCTTAATTATTAAGATGACTTGTTTTTGTTTAAAGCAAGAGGAGGTAGGCCATGAATTGCTGTACTGACGTTATAATGGAATCGGTATTTAATTAATAATTTTAATTGGCATTAATTATGTACTTAATTAAAAATATGTATAACTTAATTGATGCATTGAACTATCATTGGATTATACTTTTAGTCTAAAAAAGACACTCAAACCAATAAGACTCTACGTTTTATGAGAGTTGGAAAAGAACGTCTAACTAATGCAGTATTACATTAATTTTACAAAGAAGTTATTTCCATAACTTAAACTCATGACCTTTTTGGATCACAAATGAGCAACATTTCCTCTACGCCAAAATTCGCCTTCAATTGTAGCTTTAATCTATAAACAAAATATGAAACACTGGTTATTGACATTAATTCTTTAAGAATTCTTATTAAAAGGAGCATACGGGCAATTCTCTAATTTACTCTTCTTAAAGGTACTCCTCAGATTTGGCCAAAGATTCTTACAGAGTTAGCGTGAATGACTAACGTTTCATATTTGTCGAACTCATACACTACCTTTAATAGATCATTAATTTGTAGACTAAAACTATAATTTAGTCATAATTCACAAACCAGCACTGTGATTTTCTCCTTGTCAATGTTACGGGAAAAATACTGTTCATATCAAAGACTCATACTCATCCACGCAATTGTATCAATAAGTAAAGGGTAATGCTATTTTCTATTTATTTTCTTTAACTCATTCTATTCCATGATTAAAAATTAAAAAATATATATAAAAAATAAAAATAAGTATGTGAATAACATCACCCTAAATTTATCTTTCTTAGTATAAAATAAAACATATAGTTTTTATTACCTAGTTAAACAAAATGAGCTTTAACGAAAAGTTTTCGGTACTGTTCACTTTAATGAAAAACCACATTTTTACTCTAAAAAGTTAATTCTGTAACTATTCACTTACAATACTTTTTTATCTTTTTCGTTAAAACTCAAAGTTTTTCTTAAACAAATTGGGTAGGAAAGGGAAGGAATACACATATTCTGCCGAGTCACATTGATGTAAAGACACGTAGCTTGCACATGCAGTGCGATCAAGTTGCGGCCCGAGTTGATGAGTTTTCCATAAAGTTAAACAAGTTTGATCAAGGATAATATATTAAAGAGTAAATTGTAGCTATGGTCCCTTAACTTTAACTCAATTGGAGCAATGGTCCCTCAACTAAAAATCCATTACCATTGGTCCCTCAACTTATCAAAACGTGCAGCTATGGTCCCTCAACTAAAAATCTATTACTATTGGTCCCTCAACTTTAATTCAACTAGAGAAATGGTCCCTTAACTTTAACCTAATTGTAGCAATGGTCCTTCCAATGTAACTCGTTTTGACAAAATTTTTGACATGGTTGACAAAAAGAACCATAAGTATACACTTTGATGAGTTGAGGGACCCTAATTGTATAAATGGTCATTCCAATATAACTTATTTTGACAAAATTTTGACAAAATTTATGAAAAGGACTATAGCTACACATTTTGATAAGTTGAGGGACCAATGGTAATGGATTTTAATTGAGGGACCATTGCTCCAATTTGATTAAAGTTGAGGGACCATTCGTACAATTTACTCTATATTAAATACATAAAAAATTATTAAATATTGCCAAACCACAGCAGGTTTTTAAATGTTTTTTAAACTATGCAAACAGATAGGGGAATAGAAAAATTAAATTCACATCCGTATCTTTCTTACTCTATTAATTAAAATTTTATTCATTTTTCATCAAAATCTTTAAATTTTAATAAACGTCATTAATTGTTTTAATAATAAAATATTTTTTATTTTTAAATATATTCAATAAGTGTTAAAAACGTTACATTTGATATATTTATAATCATGGCTAAATTTTTTATTATATATTTTTATTTTTAGTTTGTGCCCATTTTTAATCTGTAACCCTTCTGTTAATTTGTACCAATTTTTTTTTTCAGTTTTAATTTGTACCCATGTAACATCTCACATCGACCAACGGAGATGGGATGATGTGCTTTGTATATACATGCCCACCTCCATATAGCACGAGGCTTTTTGGGGACTCATTGGCTTCGAATTTCATCGGAACTCCGAAGTTAAGCGAGTTCGAGCGAGAGCATTCCTAGGATGGGTGACCCACTGGGAATTCTCGTGTGAGTTCCCAGAAACAAAACCGTGAGGGAATGGTAAGCCCAAAGCAGACAATATCGTGCTACGACGAAGCCGAGCTCGGATGTGACAATTTGGTATTAGAGCCACTCTGTCGTTAGGTGTGGATGTGCCGACGAGGATGCCAGGTTCCCCTTAAGTGGGGTGGATTGTAACATCCCACGTCGACCAACAGAGAGGGGGTGATGTGCCTTATATATACATGTTCACCTCCATATAGCACGAAGCCTTTTGGGAACTCACTGACTTCAGATTCCATCGGAACTTCGAAGTAAAGCGAGTTCGGGCGAGAGCATTCCTAGGATGGGTGATCCACTGGGAGTTCTCGTGTGAGTTCCCAGAAACAAAACCGTGAGGAAATGGTAAGCCCAAAGCAGACAATATCATGCTACGGCAGAGTCGAGCCCGGATGTGACAACCCATATATTAATTTCTTTTTTATCATATTTTTTAAACTTTTATTTGTATTTGTACCCATATTTTTTAATTTATTTATACTTATTTTTTTAATTTTGCTAAATATACCCATGCTAATTATATGTATTTATTTTATATTTTAAAATATATTAATATTTATTTTTCAAAATATGTTAATAATCATGTGGGTACATTATTTTTTGCTTACTCTAATATTGATTTTTAAGTATTTATTATATTTTAAAATATTATTTAAACAAATATTTAAATTTATTTAAATTTCATAATTTGTGGAATATTAAATGCACAAATGCATGAGTTGCCTTTTAAATGATGCTAAGTACCTCGATCAAAGTACTTAAACAAATAATATTTTAGTCTAACAATTAGGTTGATTAGGGACCGGAACCAAAATGATCATAGGGAAATATATTGCTTTTGAATGCATCTGTTGGTCACAGTTGAGGATGAACTTTAACATTTCGACAGAGAGAGATAGCTAGTTAGCAGTTGATCTCCTGTATTTTATATGTGCATATCATATGAAGAGAGAGAGAGAGAGAGAGAGAGAGAGAGAGAGAGAGATACCCGACCTGCGGTTGAAGCAGAAGATGGAGGAGCTGAAGCAGAAGCAAGCAGCAAACTGGTAGGAAGATATCAGAGATGGCGGCTTCTTTGCCCACTAGCGCTGAAATTCATCCCCTCTCTCCTCTCTCTCATCTCTCTTTATCCTATTATGAGTGTATGAGAATGAAAATTCCCACTTACATAAACCAATATATATATATGGCCTCATGGGAGTAGTATATATAATTATATATAGTGGCATGATTAGTCTTAGCCAATGTCATTCTCTGTATTCTTCAAACAGCAATTTGTTTATTCATCAACTAGAATAATTAAAATGTAGAACCACGAAAGTAATATGATATTTATGCATTTTATTATTGATTTGATCTTCATCTCTTTTTTCTAATAATTAACAATTTAATTCAATAATAGTATTATTTATTAAAAAAGAAAAACTGAAGTAATTAATTAATTTTTTTCATATTTTTAACTAGATGTAAAAGCTATTAAACCTTAGAACCTAAACAAGTTCCTGCCCTTTAATCCAATTTTTCCTTCACTTTGTTGAGATTCTGCTAATTTCATTTAGCCTTTCATGTTTCTCTTTTAAAAAAATCGTAACTTTGCACCTTTTAACTCAATTTTTACTTCACTTCGTCGAGATTCTACTAATTTGTAAAAAATGAATGGAATGTGTGACATGATATACATTTTGTTTATGTGGCATCCATTAAAGCTAAACATCTTATGATCTCTTAACTTTAATCAAATTAGAGTAAAGGTCCCTCAATTAAAAATCTATTACCATTGGTCCCGCAACTCATCAAAATGTGTAGTTATGGTCTTTTTCATCAAATTTGTCAGAATTTTGTCAAAATGAGTTATGTTGGAATGACCATTGCTACGATTGGGTTAAAGTTGAGGGACCGTTGCTCTAATTGGGTTAAAGTTAATAGACTATTTCTCCAGTTGGATTAAAGTTGAGGGACTAAAGGTAATGATTTTTTAGTTGATGGACCATAGCTGCACGTTTTGATGAGTTGAAGGACTAATGGTAATGAATTTTTAGTTCAGAGATCATTGCTCCAATTGAGTTAAAATAAGAGATCATTGCTACAATTTAGACACATAAAGAAAAATTCAAATTATAAAATAACATATATAATGTTCCGCTTCGTATTCTGAGCACACTGAAATCTCTATAACGAAAAAAGTGAGTTGCTAGCTATTGAAATTCCCTAAGGTATTGGTAATTGTGTTTAATTAAAAGATAAAAAAATTAAATAATTTTATTGTCAATTGTATGAGTTGGTATGCCAAACTTCAATTTTGACCATTACCAAAAAAAAAAAAAAAAAACTTCAATTTTGACCTCTCCTTGCTTTTCCATTTATTGGTCAAAACACCCCTCTTCCACATCTCACGTCTATCTTCTGTCTCACTCGCATTTCTGCAGACGAGCAGCTGACAGCCCTCGAGGTTCAGATCTCTCTGTTATAGCTTTCTGTAATTAATTAATTTAATTAAGAGCTCTGTTTCTCTATCTTTTTGTTTAATCTTTTTTTAATCAGATTATCCCTGATTTATGCGTCTGTTTCTGAATTTGTGAATAACATGGGAATTTGTATAAACTGCTCCTGAATTTGTGAAGAATATGGGTGTTTTGGTTCTCAGAAAATATTTGTAAAATTTTGGTTTATGTTTCCGTCTCTGGGTTGATCTGTTTGTATTCAAGTTCTCATTTTTTTCCCTCCTTGCATGTAATTTAAGGGTGTACTGCTTGATTCCCGGGAAAGTTTGGAAGGAAAATGATGGAAACTGCAATGCAAAATATACACCGACTCTTTCTATTTGTGAATTTTTGGGTATTTGGTTAGAACCCAAGGCATCGTTTGGTCTCTAGGATCGGATTGGAATGGATGAAATGAAAATGAATCGTATAATTTTTCGTATGATTAAATTGATTTCTCAATTGGTATGATTGAGATCTTCTCATGCTCTAGTAATATCATAAAGGGTGACCCTAAGACAACAAGGCTCCAATGAGCGACCTTTCTGTTGCTCTAAGGCTCGCCCTCGCTCTAGTAATATCGTAGAATATGGATATATAACTTGTTCCCTTATGATCTTTTTCTGTTTTTTTCCCAGAGTTGCATAATTTTGATCAAGAATTATTTTTGTTGGGATTGAGACCGAAAAAGAATCCTTTAGCAGATTAAAATTCCGAAAGAAGAAACTTTCGTAGGCATCAAATCGGCAACAGAAGTTCGAATTGAAGGCGGTAGTTGAAATGAAGAAAGAAGGGGCCGAGGAAACAAGTATGGAGATAGTGAAGAAGTTTTTGGAGAAAGAAGGTGAAATGGCAGTCGCCATGGATAGTCTGCCCGACAGGTTCTTTGAGCCCTTCATCCTGAAAGGCATTAACATCGATCTCCTTGAACCCGGACGCATTGTTTGCTCCTTCAAAGTACCCCCGCGTTTGGTGAACGGGGGCAATTTCTTGCACGGTGGAGCCACAGCAACCCTTGTGGATTTGATAGGATCAGCTGCAATCCTCTCCTCTGGAGCTCTCAGTTCCGGAGTTTCGGTGGAGATCAATGTGTCGTACTTGGATTCGGCTTATCCTGGCGAGGAAGTTGAGATCGAGTCCAGGACGTTACGTGTTGGGAAGACTGTTGGTGTTGCCAGTGTTGAGATCAGGAAGAAGAAGACTGGGAAGATTATTGCTCAGGGCCGTCATACCAAGTACCTTGCTGTTTCTAGCAAACTCTGAACAATTTGAACCAAGACATACTATTCAGTCAGTGTTATGTCCAGATTTTTCAACATCGAATAATTTTTTCTGGAGTGAATTGTAATGCAAGCAATGCTCAATTAAATTTCTCTTCGACTGATACAAATAGCTAAGAACAATACAATATTTCGCAAAAAGTTGTAGAAAACCAGAACATTTAACTGCTTAAGCTTTTAGATCATAACATGATCCAATCCTCAAAATCAAGAAAACAACATTGACCATTTGAGTCACAATTCGTCAAAATCATATCCATCGTCGTTATTATATCCCTCATCAAAATTGTATTCATCATAATTGTATCCATTATATTCGTCGTTTGCAACATGTGTATCATCGTCAAAGGCTTCTCCGGCTTCAGCCTCTTCACTGCACGTATTTTCATGTTCGAGCTCCTCATCATGACTAACTTCAAAATGAATCTTTTTCTGATTTGACAGCTGCTTACCACCATGACTGCCGCAATTAGACTCTTTTGCGTTCTTCAAATCCAGGTCCCTGAAAAACAGACGGAGAAAAATGTCAGATTAAGCAAATTCAGGATCAATGTTTTAAAAGGCTTGCCTCAGGGCGCGCCTAGGCGCCTTGTGAGGTTGGGCTTGAGGGTTGCCGCTTCTGTTTTGCAGGAGTGGGCGGAAGGTGCCGGAAGGCGTCGCCGGAGCCGCCTAGGCGCGCCTCAAGGGATTTTTTTAATTTTTTTTACTCCCAAACCCAAATTTTGGGTAGGTTTTAACTGCCTCATACCTCTTCCTTGCACTATCATCTCTCTGACTTTTTTTCTGATTTTTATTTTTTTATATAATAGATGTGTATGCTGTTTGCATGCATTGTTATATGTGTGCTCATTGTGCTTTTCATCCCCTATTTTATATATATAATATAATACATGTATATATATATGCGCGTATATGTATTTATAATATATGTGTGCTCAGGATGATTATTGATTAATAATTTTTTTTTTTTATGTAATATATGTGTACGCTCGGTGTATATATTAAAAAATTTAGGTCCTCACGCCTAGGCTGGGCTATCCCTCGGACGTCTCCCCCACGTCTCACGCTTTTAATACATTGTTCAGGATACATTGACAAGTTCTGGCCGTTGCTCGTAAAAACAGACATTCTAAAACCTCTTAGGATTCCTAACTAGGAATTACATTGCAAAATTATTATAGATGGCCAAACAACTATTAACCATATAACGAGATATAACATTTCCTATTTCCTAAAGTCTTCTATTAGCAGCTCGATTAGCAAACAACCCGTATAAAGATCATGGTTTCACATATTATGTTTTATCCTGCCATCGCTTGTACTACTTCGATAGACCTTTATTCCACTATACAAAAATTGGTGTCTGCCGACTGACCAGACATAAACAAGTAACATGTGACGACTGTCAAAGTTTGACATACTATTAGTCTACCAGGTTTGTTTGGCTTTTTTAGTCTTTTGCAATCTGCATTAGGTTCACAGGCAACGAGACATAAAATGTTTGACAACATAATACGTGAATTGCAGGGCTATGAGTAAAGCAAGAATGATTCTAAAATAAGCCAGTAAAAAGATACTTACAAGCTTTTCATTTAATTTCTTCAAAGCATCAAAGTCGATTTTTGAACTCAGCCTCTGCAAGAAAAAAGAATGCCATGTAAATAATTGTTGGATAAGATATAAGTTGCATCATGCTGGAGGAATAATACTTAAACGAAGCATATCCATCAGCTAATTCCCTTACCTCCTTGTTATTTATCACAGTAGAAACTTTGGCGGTTTTTTCTGCAAGTGCAGCTTTCTTGGCTTTTCTGGCTCGTTTTCTACTCTTTCCCTGTCAAATTTATCCATTGTATGTAGAAAACTTGCCAGAACAACCGAAAGTTTTACAAATTTGACATTCTGGAAGCTTAGAGTCCTTCACTTTTGCTTTTTGCCATGACAACACAACCTTCGACCTTCAGTTAAGCTGGTGCATGCTGCTGCAGGCTCGGTGCTTTCCTCACATATAACAGAAAAATTAGGGAACTCAATTTATTATTTATATATCACCAATTATAAAATAGTAATTCATCCCTCCCTCCCGTAAGATGGTCCTCAATCAACCTGGCAACAACGAATGCAAAATCATTCACAACACAGAACCGAAAACATTAACTCAAACAACATGATACAAAATCCTAACACACTAATTCATACAACATTATAATCCACCATCCCATTTGTCAACATAATTCACCTCTCTGACTATCTTCCCCCTCTCTCTCACCAAACAAATATACCCATCTTCCTCTTTTGAAAGCTGCAATTATATAACTGAAAACAATATATAATAAAAATAGAAAAGAGTGAACTCAAGATTAATAAAGGCAAACCAAAATTTAAATGTTCATATATAATAAAAATAAGTATGTCCTATTTGGAGCAGCTGTGAAACATATCTACCAATAGATAGAAAAGATTTGAGTTTTTTTGTATCATTCAATAAGGATCCTATATGTACCGAGCGCAATGGTGTTCTAGGAGTCATATAGCTGACCCCACTTAGTGGGATAAGGCTTTGTTGTTGTTGTTGTTGTATTCAATAAGGATCCTATATTTTAATGCTTAGCATCTGAAATAAGCACAGAACATACAACTATTGTACACAGGTTTCACAAAATGCCATACTTGGCTTAGAGAAAATTCTCATTAACATTCTAATCTGTGTAATCCAGAGTCTAAGGTCTCTTGTGAAAATAAATTAATGCACCAAGAGTGTAGGTTTCTTTTGAAATCCTACTATGTATGCTGCTGCATCAATCAATAAGCTTGCTGATTAATTATATTAATATTTGTTCGCTGTTCAATATTTCTTATTAAAGATATAACTGTCATCGATGTCATGCATATGGTATTAATTTAAGTAATTTCTGTTGAAAGTTTCCAGTCCATTATGTACATAGATATAAACTGAACTGTATATATTAGAAATCGTGCAAAACCAACATAATAATACAACCACACAATAAGAATAACTCATCAAAATACAATCCAACAGCTCTCAAAAGAATGTAGGAAAAAATCCATGAATGAAGCCAAATAAATTAAGCAAGCATCAAATCACACTTCCTTTTAAGTTTTGTTAGTAATCAAATGTTCTGAGTTCTTTTATGACTTGCTGCAAGGCTATCTTTTAATTAACTGCCATTTTATTGTGATTATTTAATTTGTCAAGGTGTGTTAGTAGCTTTTCTTTTGATAGAAAGCTTATTGGTAGGTATGGCTAATTTCATTAGCAGGAATATACTGTCAAAAATACATTTTACCGGAGAAAGTACCTTAACACATTGGTAACACGTTTATGGTTTAATAGAATGCAAAATGCCACGGCAACTCAGTTTCCAACAATAATTGTTCCATAGATTTTCCTGAAAAAAGAAATTGACACAAAAAAAAAGAAGAGAAAAACATTCCAATTAAAATGCTTATTTTGCACCAGGAAGAACAATATCTATGAGGGGAAAATAAAGAAGCAATTACAAAGCAGTGCATAATGAAGGAATTTCTATGAAAAAATATGAATGAGTTTTCAATTAATAATTGAGGCCCAAATAAAGAAGGCCTTTCTCACCTTTGATGCGGGGCGGACAACAAAAACATTATGTATGGATTAATGTATAATATTGAGATCCTGTTTGTTTTTTATTGACTGATGCTTCAACATCAGTCACCTAATTCATATCACACATCCATACATACCTAAGAATGCTTAATCCCATAAATTAGCAAAAACTCTACTACCCTAAATTCCTAATCCGACTTGACTTCACTGCCCCACAACTTTGTGCCATGTCTCCCATTAACTAAAAACAGTCCCAAATCACACCAGCCAGCCATACAAAGCCACTTGCCATATCAAATATTAGGCAAGAAGATTCAGGTAACCAGATTGAAAGAACAAAGTTCAGATAACGAAATGCAACATAGTAAAATTCAAGAACACGATTCAGAGGATTTGAACTATATTGTGTTGAAAACTCACCAAAGAGCGACGGTTCCAGGGCGGTAGCGGTTAGGGTTCTTGACTCCTCTAGTTGTGGGTGCAGATTTTATTGCAGCCTATACAATTAAAACAATTAGCAACTTAGATCCAATAATCTGATTGTTTCTAGGGAAAATTCGCTTGCAATTAATAAATCTAATTTTTTAGAAATTAGAAACCCAAACGAAACGCACCTTGGTGGCAAGTACCTTCCCTTTCTGCAATTCTTTTCCTGGAAAAAAAATCACATGCATATTTATACACATAAAAGGTTGCCATGAAAAATACGAACAAATGATCTGCTGACGAAACAAAAAAAATTAAATACCTCACTTAAAGGGAAAGTTAACTCCAGCTACAGAATGAAAATCTGTATCTTCAACATGAAAATCAATGGAAAAATTAAATACCTCACAATATATGCAATAGTTCAATGAATTAGAGACCTAAGACCTGTTAAAGTTGCTATTCTTCGAAATACAGCAGCATAATCAATCAAACTGATGCATATTTCAATCAAACTGATGCATATTTCAATCGAGCCTCATTAAAAATAGAAAATACAGTAGCACAAAGCATAAGACAGAGACAGAGTGGAGTGAGTCGGAGGATACAGCAAGACTGGACCTTTCTACCAGGCAAAACAATAGACTGCCGATGAACTAAACAACCTAAACAAATCTATGACAACTTTAAAGAAGGAAAAAAATATCTATGACAATTTGAAGAAAGCAGATGGCAAATCAAACAGTAAACAATGAATTAAAAACAATAAACTCATCCATACCTCTAGCTCCCATCTCTCTCCAATCTGTCAGTCCCTCAAAGTCACCCATACCTCGAAAGCCCTAGCACCCATCTCTCTCCAATATGTCAGTCCCCCTGTCCTCCCCCAACCACCCGAAGCACAGCCATCTCTCCCCGAGTCAAAATTGGCGGCCCTCACTCTCTCTCAATTCTGTCAGCTCTCATCTCTCATCTCTCTCTCTAATCTGCAGGTTACTCCTCTCTGTGGGTGATTGTGTGCCCAAACCCCATTCCCATCCGCCCAAAACAATTCCAGCCAAGCAAATAAAACCCCACCCGGAGCCCAAACCCACAAAGCCCATTTTTTAAAGGAATGGCATGCCCGTAAATAAAATGAAATTCGAACCTAAACACTATTCATTTGAATAGTGCAATTTGATATCCTTCTTTAGACTAAAGTAATATTGAATCAATTCCAAAAGGGTATTTATAGTAAAATTTAGAAAGTATAAAATAGATGAAAATTAAGGCTTACATGGTGAAGATTCGTTTTTTCGCTTGTCATACCATTGAATTATTATTGTGTTTGCAGATGATATGTAGGGGCTGTCAAAGCAAAAGATAAAATTTTGTAAGAAAAATGAAAGGGATTTAACATAACCTTAAAATCGAATCCTAATTTGAATATAATCAAAAAGTTAAATATGTAAAATTTTGGTTAAGTGAAGTAAGTTGACATGAAAGAGAAATGCAAAATCATGAAACTTATCTTTCTTTATGCCAATTATTCTGAAGAAAATATTTACTGCAAAAAACTAAATTTAGCACAAATTATATTTCAATAGAAATAAATAGCACACATGTACAAGAAATAATGAAATTGTTATCTTAGAAGGGGGAATAGGGTAAGGCTTTATTTGAAATGAGAATAGCACACAGGTAGATAATGAATCAGCTCTGTGAAAACGCTTAAAGTTGATGATAAACAATGATATGTTCACAATAATAAAAAGAGGCTTAAACAACTTACAATCCGTATAAATTTTTATACTAAGATTGGAAAAAAAAAACGATAGAAAGCTGGAATATCCATACGTCAGGATTTTTAATTTTTAAACCATTGAGCTATAGCTGATGCATGTGTAACCAAGCGGAAGGATTAGCCATGTTAGTCTGGAAAACACATAACAAAGTATGAGTAATTTATAGAAAATCAACAAACACGAAGCTACTACAAATACACATGACAAACTGAGTCCAATGCAAGTCAACCTCGCCAAAACCTAAACATAAATCTTGAATCAATAAAGTTGGCCTTGCCTAAAACTAAATGCTACTCATCTACTCCATGAAAATCACACCAAAGGGCAATGATGAGCCTCCAGAGTTCTAAATGCAAATAAGGAAACCGAGGTCTTTTCATGCTGAAACTGAATTGATGCTTGCCAAAAATAAAGACCTGAGTGAAGACTATTAAGTTTTAACTGTTTTATCATAAATCCACTGAAATGCACAAAATCCAAGATAAATCAAGATGGAAAGTCACAATGCAGTTAAATTGATTTGATATTTTGGCAAAAAAAAAAAATGACAAATTACAATAATAAAAAAAAAAATAGTACCCTTTATTTATTGCAAACATATAGCAAAAATTGGAAAACATACATGTCCATTTGATAAAAACTGAATTTAAACAGAAAATGTGAAGAAAACAAAGTTTATAAAGTGTTAAAGTTTTTCTGGTACCATTGAATCCTTTAGTCGCAGCATGAGAAATGTTTTTAGCGAGAAGGTCTAAAATTGTAGAATTTAGAGAATATTGATCGAACACATGATCTACAAAGAGCAAAAACACATTTGTTACAATCAAATAACAATGAAATGAAAACAAAAGAAATGAGAATCAAATTGTGAACTCTTGGGCGCTTGCTTACCAAAGCAAGAAGCACAAATTTCTCAACAAAGAAGATAGATACTGAGTACTAACCTTAAAAAGCCTGAATTCAAACCGAGGATTAATCTCCTTCAGCTCAATGGATTTAGGACCTCCAGCCTTCCCATAAGTATGGTGCCTGTAGGTTCTCAAATTGTTAGTGGAAATAGGAACACAAATGAAAACAGTTATTCATATCTAATGACCAAATAAAACAGTTGCATAATATATGTTCTGACCAACTAAAAGTAGGCCGACTTGGTACCATTCAAGAAAGCCCTATCCACATTCACCACGTCTGCATATAGTAGCATTTATGGGAAGTGTGAAAATCATTGTTGATACATCATATATCAACAACGATCCTTATAGAGATGTGACAACAAACCAACCTGAACGAAATGTAGTCAGATCGATTGGCGAAAGTGATTATCCATTTCGTATCAGGCTTTAGCACTGGAAAGAGATGCTTTAAAATATTTGCTGCACTCTCACCCAACTACGAACAATCAAGAAAAGAAAATCATATTCAATAGAACAGTAACTACGCACGCCAACTCAAAAAGATGTACTGATGCAGTGATATGAGTGTACATAAGATTAAGACGTAGCAGGAGTGGATGGATCAGAATTAGTGAGAATAGTAATCGGGGAGGGAGGGAGAGAGAGAGAGAGAGAGAATTATATCACCATCAAGGTAGGTTATCAATACCTCAACATATGTTCATAGATAGAACAATTATATTGAAATTCCTAGCATGGTTTTCATAGTCAGTGGGCATGTCATATACCGGAGAAAAATCTTTGGAGAATAACTATAATCAATCATCCTCATCCCTGAACCGTTATAAACTATCTCTAATTGGATCAATGGGGTCTGATTAATCTTGGCATAATGTACGAAGCAAAGTAAGCAATCAAGATGATGGAATATTTAATTGAGATATAATACCTTGGTTGTGAAACTGTAAAGTATCAGATGTGGATAAACCTGCATTCACGTGGCTTCCCTTTCTCCAGCCAAAACCACAGAGCATTATGCTCGTCCTCTGCAATTAAAATACAACAACAACAAAAATCAAAATGATAGCAATTCAAAATTTAGAAGAATCATTTTTTTAAATGAATCAGTGAGCAAGCATAGATTTGCGCATACAAAGAGAAGAGAAACAATGAAGATAGGAATACCCACTGCCGATGAGG
Source organism: Heteromeles arbutifolia (assembly GCA_024362995.1). Lineage (NCBI taxonomy): Eukaryota > Viridiplantae > Streptophyta > Magnoliopsida > Rosales > Rosaceae > Heteromeles > Heteromeles arbutifolia. Next base: position 7,084,214 of record JANCRC010000002.1, on the reverse strand, counting down.
AGGTCGAAGGATCTGAAGCTACAAACAAAACCCCCAAAACCACAATAATAAAATTTTAACAAAAAAATAAATTTATAAATCCAAATTTACACTCCTAAGCACATAATATTGAAAGCAGAGAATTACCCACCCCAAATCGTTTCTGGGCTTCAAATTTTTTTTCGAATCGACACCAAATTCACTATTTTCCAGTCATAGGGCCATCTGGCTTATAGTCTTCGAGAAGAAGATCTAAACAAATTTTTACAGGGTTGGTCGTTTTCGGCAAGAAAGATAGAGAAGTCGAGATTGGAGAGCGAGGAAAGGCCAGGTTTGAGAGCAATGTAAGGGTTTGTGAGAGAGAGATCGGTATGGAAAGAAGAGTCCAGAATTTCTAGAACCACATCAACGCCTGTAAAAGCACACAGACAGTGACCTAGGAATTGAAAGAAACGCTTACATTTTGAATCGAAGGGAAGCAAGAACCCTAGGCCCCAGAATTCCGTACCCACCAGTACATACCTCCCACCCTATTTCTCTGCACACGGGTTCCCCTCAACCCTACCTCGACATTTCTCCACATCTCTCTGTCCGTGCAACAATTCCCCAAATCAAAGGTGAATCGTGCACCCACCCTAGTCTCTCTACTCCCAATCCCTCCCTCGAATCACTCTCTACACCCAAACCCCTCTCTGGAAGACCCACTCTCTGTCAGCCCTCTGCAAATACCTCAGTAAGAAAATCAAGATGCATCCAAAACACATACAGTTAAACTGGAACGCGCAGGGAGAAGCGGAAGAAGAAAAAGAAGATGGAGAGGGGGTAGTCGATAGCTTACCCGACACTGGTCATGGTCAGAGTTGACAGAAATCAACGAAGCCCTGTGCGATTTCATCGTTGTGAGCTGTGAGAGAGAATACGATGGTCACATCACGATTTCATCACCTGAAGGTCGACTCTTCCAAGTCGGAAAACAGAAAAATTAAGATTCAAGAACAATAAACTAACCGAAACAAATTACAAAAGAGGAAACAATCAAATTAGCTCAACAAAAATCCATGATTATTCCATGAGTGCTGATTCTATGGGTTCTGAAGGGGGAAGGGTTTTTTATTTGAGATGAAGGATGTTCGTCTGGGGATTTTAGGTGAGCAGATTGAGGGCTGGTTTGGTATTGCTGTGGTTTGAAAAAAAACTGCTGTGCTGTGAAAATAAGCAACTGTGAAATAAAGCAGCAGATTGTTTGGTAAACTTTTTTGTAAAAGTGCTTTTGAAAAAAAAAAGCAGTATTATAATATTTGGTAAACTTTTATGTAAAACAGATGTGAAAAAAAGCCGATTTTTCAAAGCTCGGTTTTGCAGCTTCTTGTTTTTGGCTTTTTTTCACCCAAAACTGTGAAAAAAAGCTGAAGCTAAATGTTTACCAAACACCAAAAACTCTCCTAACTTTTTTTCATAGCAGTTTTTTTTAAAATTACCTCAAACCCAAACTGGGGCTGAAACTGAGGGAGAGAGGGAGAGAGTAATGAAGAGAGTGGTATCCGAGGGGGAGAGAGAGGGGAGGAAGACTCATGCTATAATCATGCAAATGTAAAGTGTAAAACAATAATTCATTTAGCAATCCAAACACATAAAACGTCATTTACGTCAAATAAAATGATATAAGCAAGAATTAAGGTTAAGTAGGTAAAAGATTATCTTACCATCATATTGTTCTCCTTAAAATTTCATTATTTCAATTTTAACTCTTTCTAATATTCCTCCCTTCATTAATTCTTGTTCTTTATTTTCAGTGTGGATCAGATTCAAAACCCTTTTATCCACACCAACTCACCCTTTTTTTTAGGAAAACTAATGAAAATGGTTTGAAAACTTTGAGTTTTAACGATAAGGACAAAATAAAGAGTAAAGTAAATAGTACCAGGATTAATTTTTTAGTATAAAAATATGATTTTTCGTTAAAGTAAACAATACCGGAAGTTTTTCGTTAAAATTCCTTTTTTTTTTCTCATTAACCGACTCCCTCTCACCACTTTCTTTCTTTTCAACTCTCTCCCAACCTTCCAAAGCCTCTTTATTTGACTTCTTTTCTTCCAGTTCTTTCCCTTCCGCTAGGCTATTCTCACACCTGCACTTCCCACAAACACACCCTTCTCTCTCTTATCACAGATGACAAACTACAAAACAACACTCATTTCTCTCTCTCTCAGTTGTTTTCATTTTTATTCACTTGTTGCTCACACTCTTTTCTTTTCTTTTCCTTGCCTCTCACAACTCCCTCGACACCTCTCTTTCTCTTTCCTTCTTTTATGCTTTTCTTCCCTTATCTTCTTTAATATAGCTGAAAATTTGCATATGTAACAGGAATAGAATTGGTGAGCAACATAAAATGGAGATGTAGGCAAAAGAGGCTGGCCGAAAAGGCCAGCTCAACCGTACATAAGCTGCTCAAACTGATGTATAGGCCAACATACAGATTAGGTTGTCGAGCTTTTTGGATATTTTATAGAATAGATGATAAGGAACAATTTTTGTGTAGGAAGTGTTTTTGTTTGATCACAGTAAGTTGGATTTTTAAGCTCCAAACATTGACTATAAGGTTTTCTGAGGATTTTCTGAGACTCTGTAATGAATGGACAGTTAGATATTTCTGAGACTTTGATATGTTAAGGTAGAGAGAATAAGGAACAATTTTTATGAAGAAAGTATTTTGATATGAGTAAGAGAACGTAAGCTCACAACAGGCCTGACTGGTTGACAGACGAGTGCTGAGCAGTCACTGATTATACCTGAGTTTCTGAAGTTATACAGCTCCTATGGATCTCATATTTGGATATGTTGTATTTAACGAGTTAACAAACAACTTTCTTGAAGACGGCTTTTTTATTTGAACTAAAGAAAATGGTAATTTGATCTGCAAAACAGATATGACGAATTTCTGGTTCTTGAAATTCTTTCTCTTGATAACTAGAAGAAAAATAGAGGGAGATTTGGTGGTGCTTCACGGAGTTGGATAATGGTGTTTCACTAGAACTTGATAACACAAACATTCACATAAACACACAGTATTTGAGTGGTTCGCCTAATTGATTATATCCATTGGGGTTTGCTTTCATTTGTATTTCACTATATATGAGAGACTTACAAATACACAGTATGAAAGATGACTTAAAGCGTTTACATAAGGCACAAGAAATGGATGATGAAAGAGGAATGGTCTGAGAAAGAGAACATTCTTTTTGCTAGTGTGTTCTTGCCGGTGTGGTGTGTGGTGTTCTCCTTTTTTTCCTCGTGTCCTTCTTCTAGTTCTTGCTCCTTCCTTTATAGGGATCGTATGAGATCTTCCTTCTCACAACATGTACAATCTAACTTGAGGATAAAAGCTCCCTAGTGTTCCAATAGAAAGACACCAAGTATTATGCAAATCATTAGCCATAATATGTGTTCAAATAGCAAGACAACGTGTTCAACTAAGCATTAATAATGATGTGTTCCAATAGCAAAACAACATGTGTTGAGCTAATCATGAATAAAAAATATCATGTAAGGTGGATGCATATCTAAGGCCACGTTAAAGTTTATATTATGATAAGCTTATTGGAACAAAACATATGGTAACTCAACAAATTGGTAGGATATCCAGATGATGGTGAATCAAAAGCTCCAAAACCCATGGTTATAATCACACCTCAAACTAAAACCAAAAGAGTAGCAAAGTATTTAGTTGCTAGTGGCACGCAAATGAGAAATACAAAGCCTAACAAATCAATCTACAAATAAAGTGAACATATATGTATTTGTTAACTAATTAAAAAAAAAGAACTCGGTAGATCAAACTTTAGACACAATATATATATATATATATATATATATATTCACTTCTTAAAATACGGAGTATTACACTTGCACATGCCTCTTATATAAAGTTGTTTTAGTCCTTTCACGATCAAGCATAACATACACGACATTGTTCTCCTTTTAACTCCAAACGTGAACTTTCCCCTCCTAAAAACTTAGGCTCCAAATCATTTCAATTGTTGCCTAATTTTTTGGTAGGAAAGCTCACATTTGGATCCAAAAGTAGAAAATGTTATGGATGTTAGACCTGAATCGTGAAAAGATCATAACACTCTATAACAAATATACTTATAATTTTGAGTTTGTTTTTGTATTGCATGTGGTTCAATATTCTAGTGAATAGGTTATTGAGTTTCCACCCAAGTGTCCTAGGTTCGGAATTCTCCCCTCATAAACTATTAAAAGGCTCAATTTATAGACCCAAAAAGGCCTTATTAAATTATCTGAATTCCCTAAACACATTCTTAAATTTTAGTGGTGGGATCTCCATCCAATGGTGGTGGTTCATAAACATATCTATAAACATTTTGTATTAATAAGTAGAATATACATCCATCTGCTAAGATACATTCAAATTTGGCATGCCAGTCCCCTGCCCACTACCAAAAGCCAAAGCTAAAGTACAATTACAAATAATTATTTAAATGTGTACTATATAAAAGGAAAGGGTCCAAAACAAGTACAAGGGTGCACAAAGGAAAAAAAAGAGCATGCGGAAATCATTTCCCGATATTTATCACCTTCCTTCTCCAATGCCAGTGAGCAGTGATTGAGTGACGTTTACAGGAGAAGGCGCAGGGTCAATCCAGGGAGTGTTAGCACGACTTGCATTGCTGCCTCCCGGCTGATAATTGAGGCGAACATTACTATCATTGGATGTAGTTGATGGGGTATCATCCTCCACCAAAAATCTACCTGTTGACGATGTTGTTACATCTTTAAAATCATAATCTGTCAAATAGCTTGGCTTCGACATGACAGTGCCTATGTCAATGTCTCCAGAGAGCATTGCAACCACGCGTGACATATATGGCCTCGCCATCGGTGATCCCTGCGTGCACAAGAGAGCTGCTCTTATCAATCTAGTTGCTTCAGTTTCATCAAACTCTGTCAATCTCGGATCCACCAGCCCCAGAGTTTGGTCGTTTTCATGTAGAGTCCATACCTGAAAAACATTATGCCACGGTCATAGGAAAGTATAAATAAGTTTTTCACAACAATGCCTAAATAAAGCTAGGCGAATGCAATTCCTACCCATTCAAGAAGATAAATCTTTTCTGGATCCAAGTTATTGTAAGAGTTTCGTCTCCCGCTGAGGATCTCCAAAACAACGACTCCAAAACCAAACACATCGGCCTTCTCTGTCAAATGTCCAAACAATGCATACTCCGGTGCCAAATAGCCTCTGCAATGCAAGATAATCAAATGGTTGCACAATGTTGCTTGAGATCATTAGAGGCATTATTACCATGTGTGTTAAAATTTCATGCAAGTATAAATGTGTGTGGCCATAATGTAGGCATCCTCTGGAAAAACAATAAAGGATGCCTTACATTGTCCCTGCAACCCGGGTGCTGATGTGGGTTTTCTTGTCATCATAAAGCTTTGCCAATCCAAAATCTGATATTTTTGGGGAGAGTTCTGCATCAAGCAAAATATTACTGGCTTTGACATCTCGATGTACAATCCTTGGCCTTGACTCCTCATGAAGGTAAGCAAGTCCTTTCGCTGTTCCCAACAATATATTGAATCGAGTAGGCCAGTCAAGGTGCAAGTTACTTGTTCCTGAAATATTAGTGAACACATCCAATCAAAAACATTTCTTAACAATTTTAGAGTGCTTGAAACTGTAGACAATGCTGTTTCTATGCAACCTAAAAGTAGATAGGTTTGTACCAAAAAGTGCCTGATCAAGGCTCTTGTTTTCAAGATACTCATAAACCAAAATGCGTTGGCTGCCTTCGATGCAGCATCCATACAATTTCACTAGATTCCGATGTTGCACAGCAGATATGGTAGCAATTTCAGATACAAATTGACTCGTCCCTTGATGAGATGCTACTGAAAGTTGCTTCACAGCCACTACTCTCCCATCAGAAAGTGTACCCTACAATGTACACTGAAACACAATTTAGTGACATGAAAGGAAAGAAAAGAGAAGCTTTATTTTCTTCTCTCCCTCGCTCGCTCTCACTCCCTTTCTCTTGTCATTACTTCAAGTACATGATACTGATGTAATACGGATTTCACCTTATAAACAGGGCCATATCCTCCCTCTCCTAACTTATTTGAAGGATTAAAATCTTCGGTTGCAGCTCTCAACTCAGCATAACTGAAAGTATTTGGTCGAGGGCCTAATCCTAGAATATCTGCACATTCACGAAACAGTGTGACAGAAGTTTTACTTCCGTGAAAGCATTCTTACTTGTGTGTGTTAATGTCAGAGCAGAGAAACCAGAATTGGATACCACTAATAATATGGTCGTTTACCTTCATCGTCCTCTTTTTCTGATTTTTTCCTCCTCATATATAGAATCGCAAATATTAATAGCAAGCTCACAACTCCAACAGGAACTGCAATACCAACTATCAACCCAGTCCTGCTCTTCTTTCCTGGAGTTGTTGGTGGAAGCCCGGAAACTGTTGGTGTAAAATCTGAGCAATAAAACAGATGAATTCTTCAGCGTCAATTAACAGCAGAAAAATACATTTAAACCATTCACATGAAATCTCTACTAGTTAACACAAATTATACCTGAAGCAGCATGGACGGCTGCTATTAGTGGGCCGTAATCACCTGCTGAAGGTATGCAACAAGTCCCTTTACCAGCCCAGAGCAGATGAATTTCAAGATAATTCTCTGACACGCTAACATTGAATCTTTTCATAATTCCTAGTTTAGCCCCACCTGCCTCCTTGGATATGTCAAAGTCCTTCGTCATGCGGGTACCCTAGCAACCAAATGAAGAGCTAGGTAATGATTCTAGTCCCTTTTAAATCATGAGAGACTTTTGATGTAGTCCCTAATTACCAATGTTTTTTACTGAAACCTTGTGATTTTCAATTTTTTTCTGAAACCTTGTGATTTTCAGTTTTTTTATTAAAATATTTGACATTAATGTAATAATGTATTTTTATATAGGTTATTATATTTTAAATTAAAAATTGATATTTGTAGTTTTTTTTTCCACCCCACCCACACTAGGCCTCGAACGTGGGACTTAATCTACCCCACCCCTTACCGCTAGGCTACTTCTAGTGGCTTAAATTGATATTTGTAGTTGTTTATATTAATGAGATTTTAAATAAAAATCATAATTTATGGAATTAAAAACATTAAAGGATAAAGTATACTCTCTAATATATTGTGTGTGTATATATATACACATACATACATACATGGGTACGTTCATCAAAACTAACCAAACAATTATTGTACCAAAACATGGGTACATTTTTCAGAAGAAAAAAAAAAGGCTTAATAACATATTAAATTTCTTCCATTAAACTACACATGGATACATTTTCAAATCAACAAAATAGAATGTGTCATTTATAAATTTAAAAAATGGATTAGAAAAAAATTGAATGGATTTTATATGAAAAGGGGTACATGACACACCCTGTCCCGAAGGTAGGGCGTGCTGGCCGTCACGTGCATGTTAGTACATTTTTTATATTAAAAAATGGTACATTTATATATAACAAATTGATATATTTAAAAATAGGTACATTTAAGATTAGAAAAAATTGAAAAATATATGAATGGGTATATTTAAGATTAAAAAATTGAAAATATTTTTATAAAAAATTAATGCATACAAACTTATTCTAATTTTTATTTTTTATTTTTATTTTGGAAATGTTTTGAATTGAAAATAATTAGGAGTTTAATAAGGGTGTGAGCATTAAAACCCTAAATCAATTATTAATTTATTTTAAAAAGTTATGTAACTAACATGCAAATTCATTAATAAATTAATGCTAAAAACTTCGAACAAAATCTAAAATCTAATAAAATAGTTTAAAATATCGAAAACCTGCCCAATGAGTCTTTACTTCAAATAAGTTAGATGTTTTTTCTTTTCTTTTTCCATAACCAGCCTTACCTGAATATAGATATCAAATACACGCCTTCCTAGACTTGCCCAAGTTTGCTGAATGCGCCTATCAAAAACCGTCTCTGCAAAGTGCAATGTTACAGTGTAAGGTCCATTCTCAAGACCCAGGCCATAGTATCTCAGTGATCCTGGGGACAATCTTGAAGTCTGGAAAAGCTCCGGGGTCACATCTGTTCCGGTGACTTGTTCAAGGGTATTTTCCAGATATGATCGGTTCACTCCGTCAGAAAACATACCGACATTACTGACAGCCCATTTCTCTATACTGGTTACATTGAATGTTGCTGGACCAAGAGCTGAGTCTTCAGCCTCATACAATATGCCATCACGTCCCTTCATTTGCGGTCCACCACAGTTGATTGAGAAGTTTGCATCTGTAAGTTTCATGTAATACCAGAATCTACCCATGATTAGCGATGAAACTTGAAATTGAAGACTCATACTAATGTTCTTCAGTCACATATTTCTAACCAGTTATGCGCATTACTGAACTTATGAAAACATGCTTGCAATCTATATCCATATGTATACATAACTAGAGAAGCAATGCCTTCTCCTCTAACATGACGTTGCGTTAAAACAGTAAATGTTGGGTGACATAAAAGCAGATTACATCGTGGGGTATTTCGATTGCATGGAAAATTTCTCTGGAGGCAATTCAATCCAGGAAGAGTACTGCAAACACAGAGAACAATTATTAGTTATCCAGATAGAAACATATAGTGGAAGAGTAGTGATAGTATTGCTTGTCTAAAAACCGGCAACAGAAACTTCAACTCACGTTATGTTTTTTCTGTCAAATGTGAAGTTGTTGACCACTAAGTTCCTGCATAAAATCATTAATCAATCAACATGTGAAGAAATATCTCTCTGTCAAATGAAAATTCCATGTACAAGATCAAAACTTAATAGGCAAGTAGCACTATGAGAACGAATCGCAGTGATATTTTTTGTCCGAACATATTCTGGGGTTTAAATTGTAAAATGAAGGTGAAAGATAAAAGGAGACGTACAGTTGCGATATTGTGGTCACCCACTCGGGAAGGCTTCCTGATAAAAAATTGTAAGACAAATCTCTGCTAATAACAAAATAGAATCAGAAGACACAAAATGCAAGAAAGTTATAAGAACTTCAACTTGTGTAAGATAAAGGATTAGAATGCTTACAAAATGCACAAACACATACATGCACGTGCACACACACGTACAAAGTACTGGTTTCAGTGTCAGTAGACTCAGTACACTCTATATGACTACTTTTAAGAAACGAGGACTTACATAGTCTGAAGTTGATTGCTCTTTTGGCTCGGAAGAGATCCGGACAGACTATTGTTTCCAAGAAACCTAGCCATTTCGATTATAGTAGAAGGCACCCAGAAAAGAAAAAGAGATAAGCAAGAAAAAGGTCAGATGTGCACAAAATCTATAAGGATTAGTCCAGATCTTCAATTAAAGTAGGGAATGTTAAAGATTTGATAACTTATGTATGATGAGGCAAGCAAAATATAATAATAAGAACGGGGATTACAAGGATGTAAGAGAACTCATGGTGAACAAAGAACTTGGGAGTTGGCCTGTCAAATTGTTGAAACTCAGATCCCTGCAACACCAACGATAAGTTGAGAGGAGCAATCAGACTGAAAGAAAACTAATTGGCCTCGTTGGGGCTCAAGCTTATATGTGCTGGTACGTAATATCTGTAGACTTTGATATTCTCCAATATCAGATGGGATGGTACCAGTGATTAATGCGTTTCGCAGTTTTCTGTTATTCACATCAAATTTGATAAAAAGTAGATGGAGTAAGATAACAAAAGGAAAAAGGAAAAAGTTGGATGAAAGTATATGGATCGACAAGAATCTTCACTTACAATTCAGTCAAGTTCTTCATTTTTTTAATGAAATCAAGAGAGGAGCTCCCATCGTATATATCACTGATATGCCTACATCATTATATGCAAATAACTGAATTCCCGTCTTCGGAGAAAGAGAGAATTACAATTTATGAAGCATTTGTACTTACAGAGATTTCAATGAGGTCAATTGAGAAAAGCTGGTTGGTATTGGGCCTTCCAAAGAGTTCCCTTGAAATCGCCTACAGAAACATATAAGAAGCTTGTGAACAAGTTATCCATCTCAGGTCTGCTTTCATAAACTGCATAAGATCAAAATTTTCTGTGCTTACAAAGAAGTGAGTTGTGTCCAATTCCCTATGAAATCAGGTATCTTTCCTGAGAAAAGACTGTCCGAAGTCCAACTAAAATTCACAAAGTTGACTTATAATAAGCTCATCCAAGAAAAGCAATCTCAAAGTACTAGATAAACGAACAAATCTAAAATACAATTTAAGAGCCGTTCTTACAAGATTTGCATACTGGTTAGCTTGGCAAATGTTGAAGGAATTTCACCAATGACTCCACAGCTGTCCATGTAACTGTGAAAATCATAAGGCAACTGATTAATACCCATCTTATACGATAATGTGCAATTTTTGCTTATGCATAAGGAACTAACATGTAATTCAAATTTGATGATTTAACAAACCACTTACATTTGCTGGAGCTTGACTAAATTACCAAGTTCTGGAGGGAGTGTTCCGGAGAAATTATTTGATCCGAAGCCCCTGTAAGTCATGTTGAACAGGCAAACAATTACTTGAAAGCGATCATTGAAGAGTGACAGAAGGTTCTGTATCTAATGTTTATGACACAAAATTTTACTGTACGCTTTCTCATTTTTCATGGCTTACAGTATATTTAGCTCCTTAAGGTTTCCAAGCTCCTTGGGGATGGGCCCAGAGAATGAATTGTGGCCAATTTGCCTGAATGGAGATATCAGTTAACTAAAGATAAGCACCATAACATTACGTTACATTACATTACAAGAAACTAGTACTGCATTATGCAATAAAAACATAATGGTTTGTGTAGATTACGGTGTAAATAATAGAGAAAAGGTGTAAAGAACATAAATGTAGATTATGCTATTCAAAATGAAGTATACAAATTGCGACGAGTCTCATCAGAAGTATGATACTTAAAACAAATTTTCTCTCACTACTTACAATTCAATCAATGCAGACATATTGCCAACGAATGCCGGTAGGGAACCTTTGAAATAATTCTTATCGATTTTCCTACAAAAATTGAAACGAAATGCAATCATTAACTCTTAATCTTACGCCATCACCATATTTTTAATTTCCGATTGATAATTTTGATTAACCAAAAACAGAGAAGGGAGTTGGAAAAAATTCATACAAAACTGTGAGATATCTTAGAGCCAAAAGTTCTTCGTGAAACACCCCTCGTTTGTACAGAGCTTGCACTCTCCTGGAAAGCAAAAAGATTGACCATTTAGAACTTTATAAAATGGAGTGGCACAGTCAAATTATTGACTAATATATATATAGGTATAGCTAGCGAAAAATCAGCATTGGCAGAGAAATCTTGTTCATAAAGAGAGAGTAGTTTAACATACAGTTTGGTGATGTGGCATGTAGCATTGTTGTCGTAAGTACAGTCGCAAACGATGGCTGGGTTGTTATTGGGGTTCTCAAAATCGGTGCCGTTGAAGGCAGATCCACTGCAGGGTTCTCCACTGATATTCCACAGCCCCGACATTGCTTGTGTGTCCCATTGTTCAAATATTGAGTTCAACGCCCTCACTGCACTCTCAGTTAATTCAGTCCTTGTGTGTATTATATTATATCACACCATGATTTGACTTGTGTTACCACTTACCAGACTATCTCGAATCAAATGAGAGATCAAACTGATTATTACAAAGGAAAATTACCCTTAAATTGGATGTTTTGTATATGGGAAGAAAAATGGCTTTGCAAATAACTTCCTCAGAAACTTCATTTCATATAGTCGAAAAACACTTAAATGTCATTTTGTTGAGGGAAAAAAGCCCAGTTCATGGTCAAAAACACTTATATGCGGCAAAGTGTGTATGTGTGTAGGGAGGGGGAGAGAGAGAGAGAGAGAGAGAGAGAGAGAGAGAGAGAGAGAGAACCTTCAGATGGGTCAGTGGTAGGATTTTGAGCAAAGGACAGCTGAAAACAGAAGCAGCTGAGGAAGCATAGTAATAGTATCCTCATCATCAACTTCATCTTCATATTGTACATGTGCAGAACTTGCTCTCCTCGACGGCGTGAAACTAAACGGCCAACCCTTATATTCCGACTGGCTGAATCTTGCATGTAAAAAGAAGAAGACCATTAGATTTTAGTCATATATTGACAACGTGTGCGTATGTACTTAAATTTTGTCCAAGTTGTATGATCAAATGGCGGCCAACACCTTTTTAATTTTCCACCTGGAGTTGGCTAAGGCTTTGATCGTATTAGTTGAATTGTATATTGTAGTATCAGACATCGAGCTGCTTTAGTGTTGAAATATTTATGTACAATTCTAGATTGTTAATATTTTTCTGGTTGAAAAATCAAGGGATTGACTTACGGATCAACATTCTTGCTCGGTCAATTACTAATTATGGAGAGGGATTTTTATCCATAGCGAAAGAACAAAGGATTAATTCCTTGTTAGTTGGAGATTTTGATATGACATTTAACGAGAATGTCATCGTGACAATATCTTAAACTAATCACATTATTATGTATGACAAAATAGAACACTATTCGATTAGTCTTTTTTTTATTTCTAAAAAGATGAACAACTAGTGACGAACCAGTATTATCCATCTCTTCCGGAGTCGAAAGAAGCTAGTTGGGAATTGTATCCTACCTACCGATGGCCACGATCAATCAAATTCACATATTACAAAGTATCAAACTCAAAGCCTCCCCACTATTAGCTTAAATTATTGCTAAAATTGTATATACGTTGTAAGTTTGTCCAGTATAAGAATAATATTTCATTCATAATTTTGCGAATAAATATCACAACGATACAATAAATTTTAGAAAAGTAGAACCACAACAAGTGACTTAATGATAAGGACGCGAACTGAAATTCTCTAATAAACAAAAAAATGTAAGAGGTCTCGATTTTCATGTTCCGAATTGGTAAGTCTGCTTGACTGTGGACACGTGTATTGTGAAATTTCTCCTAGTCTCTTCGAGTTTGAAAAGAGTGGATAGTCGTGATTTACTACTGATTGTTCTCCTTTTTAAAAATGAAAAATCTCTGGTAGAATTTTCAAAAGTTGCGTCTGAACTGAAAATTCAATCGGAAGGGAAATATCTGCAAGTTGAGTTGAATGATGCAGCGAGAAAGTCAAAAGAGGGTTGCTTTGGATAAGTCAAACTGCCATGTATGAACCCACCACCATCCCACCTACCTTCGCTTAATTATTCCCATGGCTTTTGTTTAAAGCAAGAGGAGGTGGGTGATGAATTGCTGTACTGACGTTATAATGGAATCGGTATTTAATTAATAATTTAATTGGCATTAATTATGTACTTAATTAAAAGTATGTATAACTTAATTGATGCAATAAACTATTATCAATGCATTAAAAAAAATAAACTATGATCAAATTTTAACTTTTGTCTAAAATAGACGACTCTAAACCAATAAGGGTTCATGTTTTGCGAAGATGGGAAAAGAACATCCATCATAAGCAAAAAGATCGTTTTCACAACTCGAACCTGTAACCTTTCGATTACAAAGAAGCAAATTTTGCATTGCGTCAAGACTCGTCCTGAATTGTAGCTTTAGTCGATAATCTAAAAATTCATTATAGCTATACATGTATTCGACAAAATATGAAATACTAGTTATTGACGCTAAATCCATGAGAATTTTTATTAAAAAGAGCATACGTGCAATTCTCTAATTTACTCTTCTTAAAGGTACTCGTCGGAATTTTGACCAAAATTCTAATGCTTAACATTTGTCGAATTAAGTACTACTTCTAATAGGTCTTTAATTTGTAGACTAAAACTATAATTCAGTCATAAAATTCACAAACTAGTCTAGTACTTTAATTTTCTCCTTTTCAATGTTAGGAAAAAAAATAAATACTGTTCATATCAAAGACTCATACTCATCCTCGCAATCATATCAATAAGCTCATCTCTCTTTAGCATAAATAAAAAGGAAAATTAATAAAAAGGGTTTCAAAATTTTAAGTTTTAACGATAAGGATAAAATAAAGGATAAAGTGAATAGTACCAGGATTGACTTTTTAGTGTAAAAATATGATTTTTCGTTAAAGTAAACAGTACCGAAAATTTTTCATTAAAGTTCTCAAAATAAAATTGATAGGTTTTATTAACCAGTTATACGCAATGGGTAGGAAAGGCAAGGGAGACAAATATATACTGCCTAAGTGGAATCCGGATCCTCGTGGAGATCCGTAAATCGTGTCCGTTCATTATACTTCATGCAGTGAAAAATTATTTTTTATTTTTTATTTAAAATGAAATACAAACAGTACTTGACGAAAATTGACTGGATAATATATAATGAACATACATAATTCACAAATCTTTAAGATCCTCGCAAAGAGAATCCAAAGAGGATCATGTTGGGCTTAAGTGACCTTTGATGTATGAGTCCGTTGACTTTCTTAAAGGAGCCGAGTAGTTTACCTCCCAATTCGTCAACTTTGTCCATTGACTCGTTATCTTTTGATGACGAGATAATTTAATGCCATCCACATTATTAAATATCTTGTCATTGAAAAAAATTTAAAAAGTTATTTTGAGAATTGACAAAAATAACGCGTAAGATTATATATGTAAATGGTATGAGCTATGCATGATAATATTGAATTATAATCCTGATTTGGTCAAGAAAATTGATCCAGCTCAAAGCAAATGCATATTAAAAGTTTTAACATTGTGTGGGCATTAGGCAAAGCCTAAGTCGGTGTGCGTTAACTCGTAAGCCTATGTATGTAACGGTGTGAACTATGCATGCAACGTGATCAACTTGCGGTCAGAGTTGATGAGTTTCCCAAAAAGTTCAAAAGTTAAATCATGGATAAGATATTATATAAAATATGCAAATAATTATTAGATATTGGCAAACCACAGCCGTTTTTTATTTTATTTTATTTGTTGATAACAGTTAAGGATGAACTTTAACATTTCGAAAGAGAGAGCTAGCAGTTGATCTCCTGTATTTTATAGGTGCATATCATATGGAGAGAGAGAGAGAGAGAGAGAGAGAGAGAGAGAGAGAGAGAGAGAGGGAGGGAGGGAGAGGGATAGCCGACCTGCTGTTGAAGCAGAAGGAGGAGCTGAAGCAGAAGCAAGCAGAAAACTGGAAGCAACAGATCAGAGATGGCAGCTGCTTCGCCCACTAGTTCTAAAATACATCCCCTCTCTCTCATCTCTCTTTCTCCTACTATGAGCCTATGAGAATAAAAAGGATAATTCCCACTATGGCACCGTGGGAGTAGTGTACATGTATAGTGGCACATTTGGTCTGAGTCGATGTCAGTCTGTCTATTCTTCAAACCAGCAATTTGTTTATTCAGCAATTAAGATAATTAAAAATGAATTTTAACGAAAAGTTCTCAGTATTATTCACTTTAATCAAAAATCATATTTTTTACTTTAAAAAGTCAATCTTGGTACTATTTACTTACAACATCTTTTTGTCATTTTCGTTAAAACTTAAAGTTTTCAAATCATTTTAATTAGTTTTCCTTAATTAAAATGTAGACGACACTTTTCTATAAGGACGAAAAGTTTGTTTATGTATTTTGATGTGAGAAATGTTAAAGAAATTAAATTTAGAGACAAAATTTACAAATTAAATTATGTGTTACCATTAAGAATAAGCATGTTTATCAATGCTTAAGTAATAAACCAATCGTAAATTTCTATATCCTTTAATTTCTAAAATTTGCCTACAAATTTAGTCTCGCTAACATTACTCTTTTGATGTTATTTTGATTTCCACTTATTTCTTTCTTTCAACAATTAACATTTTTATCTACTTAGGCTTTGTCTAATGTCCACACAATTTTACAACTTTCAACGTCCATTTGCTTTGGGCTGGATCATTTTTCTTGACCAAACCAGGATTATAATTCAACATTAGCATGAATGGTTCACACCGTTACATATATAGTCTTACGCGTTAATGCACACCGACTTAGGCTTTGCCTAATGTCCACAAAATTTTACAACTTTCAATATGCATTTGCTTTGGGCTGGACCACTTCTCTTGACCAAACCAGGATTATAATTCAACATTAGCATGATGGTTCACACCGTTTACACAACTTTTCTTGTCCATTCTCAAAATAACTTTTTTAATTTTCTTGTCAATATGCATTTGCTTTGGGCTGGTTCACACCGTTTACATAACTTTTCTTGTCAATATGCATTTGCTTTGGACTGTATTAAGGGTACAAGTCAGCAATACAGTTAGAAATACAGTTAGAAATATAGTTAGCAAGTTTGTTAGTATTTGATTAGAGTTGTTAGGCTTACTAGTATAAAAAAAATAAAGTGTGTAATCTTCATTCTTTCAATTAATAAAGTCATATTTCTCTCTCTAAACTCTCTCTCTCTCTAAGATCTGTGTGTTCATCCTTCTTCATCCTCCTTGATTTTCTCTTCAATTCCCAGACATTTCAATGTAGTTAACATGGTATCAGAGCCATCAGGCTCACGCCATGGATTCTGGTGGTTCCACTTCTCATTAGTTTCGTCTATTTCTAGTTTTACTTCTTTTCTAATTTTTCTGTTAGATATTTCATTAATTTCTTTGGTGCTTCCGCAATCGTTCAGTTCGTTCTGTAATTTCTGGGTAAATTTTCGTTCTGGGTTGTGATTAGAGATCATCGGTGATATGATATCTTGGTCTT
This sequence comes from Heteromeles arbutifolia, assembly GCA_024362995.1. Lineage (NCBI taxonomy): Eukaryota > Viridiplantae > Streptophyta > Magnoliopsida > Rosales > Rosaceae > Heteromeles > Heteromeles arbutifolia. The sequence goes on along the minus strand of JANCRC010000002.1, from coordinate 7,067,461 downwards.
TGGAATTGTGGCAAATTTTTTCTTCGTCTGTAAGCATGAATCTTGATCCTTTGGGCCAAAATAGAAGTGGGAACTTCTCGGTTCTTGAATTGAGGATTTTTCAGATTTTCATCAAAGGTCTTCAATGGTTCTTGAATCGGGTTCATTCTAGCTTAGGTTTCTGTGATTACGTGGTGAATCTTGATCGACTTCATGTCCATCATCGTAATCTTACTGTGTGGGCACTCCATCTTCGCATGTCCTCCCTTATCTTGGCCAGTCCGGAATCATATCCACTCGGATTCCGTTGAGAGGTCTGAAATCCCTTCTACTCTGCGGTTCCGTTGAGTGGTCCGGACTCGTATCCTGGTTTGGATTTCGTTGAGTGGTCCGGAATCCCCTTTGGTGTCTTGGTTCCGTTGAGTGGTCTGGAACCCGATGTTGATAGATTTCGTTGAGTGGTCCGAACTCGCATCAATTGACTTGTTGGTTCCTTGGATTTGATTTCAGTGTAAGAGATGTAGGCCTCGGCCGAACTGTGTCGCTCTAGCCCCGCATTTCAATATATTGTATGTGTTATGGATTGATATGATTGTGAAGTGATTTTGGTTATGATGGTTGGCATTATGATTAGACTCGTTGACCTATGTGGCTAGAGATTATTAATGCATTTCGTTGAATGTTCCATAAGTTGCTGCATTGCCTGGTTTGTGGCATTATGTTGAGACCTAGTGGTTTATGTGATGAATGCTCGAGTGTGGGGAAGGGTGAATTATGAATGGCTTGATCCCTATTTAGGGTACGTAGGCAGTCTAACGAGGAGGTTAGATGTAGCCATAAAGTATACAAAAAATTACTATGCGAATCGATTCTTGAGTTTTGATTTGTCATATCCCAGAGGTGGGGTATGTTTGAGATACAGGTATTTGGTGACGTCACGTGTCAATCATGGATGTATGTCGGGATCGAAGCGTGACATAAGATATCGGGTATGACACGAAAAACGACATGAATACAGAAAACACGATACGAATGCCAGGTCTCACCACTTTCTTTCTTTTCAACTCTCCCCCAACCTTCCAAAACCTCTTTATTTTCCTTCTTTTCTTCCAGTTCTTTCCCTTCCGGTAGGCTATTCTCACACCTTCACTTCCCACAAACACCCCCTTCTTTCTCTTATCACAGATGACCAACTACAAAACAACACTCTTCTCTCTCTCTCTCTCTCTCTCTCAGTTGTTTTCATTTTTATTCACTTGTTGCTCACACTCTTTTCTTTTCTTTTCCTTACCTCTCACAACTCCCTCGACACCTCTCTTTCTCTTTCCTTCTTTTATGCTTTTCTTCAACCCCTTATCTTCCATAACATAGCTGAAAATTTGCATATGTAACAGGAGTAGAATTGGTGAGCAATATAAAATGGAGATGTAGGCCAAAGAGGCTGGCTGAGAAGGCCAGCTCAACCGTATATAAGCTGCTCAAACTGATGTATAGGCCAACATACAGATGAGGTTGTCGATCTTTTTGGATATTTTATAGAAGAGATGATAAGGAACAATTTTTGTGAAGGAAGTGTTTTTGTTTGATCACAGTAAGTTGAATTTTTAAGCTCCAAACATGTAAGGTTTTCTGCGGATTTTCAAGGCTGTAATAGTATTTTGATAATCTGGAATGAATGGACCGCTAGATCTTTCTGAGACTTTGATATGTTAAGGTAGAGAGAATAAGGAACAATTTCTATGAAGAAAGTATTTTGATATGAGTAAAAGAAAATGTAGTTTCGAAGCTCACCACAGGCCTGACTGGTTGATAGACGAGTGCTGAGCAGTTACTGATTATACCTGAGTTTCTAAAGTTATACAGCTCCTATGGATCTCATATTTGGATATGTTGTATTTAACGAGTTAACGAACAACTTTCTTGAAGACGGCTTTTTTATTTGAACTATAGAATATGGTAATTTGATCTGCAAAACAGATATGACGAATTTCTGGTTCTTGAAAGTCTCTCCGTTGATAACTAGAAGAAAATGATGAGGTTGGTGGAGAGATTTGTTGGGTAAGCTCTTATGCATTTTTTGGGATTTGTATGTGATCTCTTTCTCCGGATTCTCTTTGAAAAATAGAGGGAGATTTGGTGGTGCTTCACGGAGTTGGATAATGGTGTTTCACGAGAACTTGATAACACAAACATTCACATAAACACACAGTATAGGAGTGGTTCATCAAAGTGACTACATCCAATGGGGTTTGCTTTCATTTGTATTTCACTATATATGAGAGACTTACAAATACAATGAAAGATGACTTAAGGCGTTTACATAAGGTAAAAGAAATGAATGATGAAAGAGGAATGATCTGAGAAAGAGAACATTCTTTTTGCTAGTGTGTTCTTGCTGGTGTGGTGTTCTCCCTTTTTTTCCTCGTGTCCTTCTTCTAGTTCTTGCTCCTTCCTTTATAGGGATCATATGAGATCTTCCTTCTCACAACATGTACAATCTAACTTGAGGATAAAAGCTCCCTAGTGTTCCAATAGAAAGACACCAAGTATTGTGCAAATTATTAGCCATAATGTGTTCGAATAGCAAGACAACATGTGTTAAACAAATCATTAATAATGTGATATGTGTTCCAATAACAAAGCAACATGAGTTGAGCTAATCCTGAACAAAAATATCATGTAAGATGGATGCATGTCTAAGGCCACGTTAAAGTTTATCTTATGGTAAGCTTGTTGGAACAAAACATATGGTAACTCTACAAATTGGTAGGACATCCGGATGGTGAATTAAAAGCTCCAAAACCCATGGTTATAATCACACCTCAAACTAAAACCAAAAGAGTAGCAAAGTATTTAGTTGCTAGTGGCACCCAAATGAGAAATACAAAGCCTAACAAATCAATCTACAAAATAAAGTGAAACATATATGTATTTGTTAACTAATGAAAAAAAAAGGAAAAAAAAAAGAACTTGGTAGATCAAACTATAGCATAAAACACAAATTAAAAGTACTTTGACACTTATATATATATCCACTTTTTAAAATATGGAGTATTACACTTGCACATGCCTCTTACATAAAGTTGTTTTAATCCTTTCACGATCAAGTTTAACATACACAACATTATTCTCCTTTTAACTCCAAACATGAACTTTCCCCTCCTAAAAACATAGGCTCCAAATCATTTCAATTGTTGCCTAATTTTTTAAGGAGGAAAGCTCACATTTGGATCCAAAGTAGAAAATGTTATGGATGTTAGACTTGAATTGTGAAAAGATCGTAACATTCTGTACCAAATATACTTATAATTTTGAGTTTGTTTTTGTATTGCATGTTGTTCAATATTCTAGTAAATAAGTTATTGAGTTTCCACCCAAGTGTCCCACCTTCGGAATTCTCCCCTCATAAATTATTAAAAAACAAAAGTAACAAATTGAAATTTGAATAAAAGTACAGGTGACAAATAAAAATTTGCCTTTTCTTCTCTATTCAGCAACTGGACCATCAACATCAAGGCTCAATTTATAGACCCAAAAAGACCTAATAAAATTATCTGAATTCCCTGAACACATTCTTAAATTTTAGTGGTGGGATGGGATCTCCATCCAGTGGTGGTGGTTCATGAACATATCTATAAACATTTTGTATGAACATATCTATACACATTTTGTATGAATAAGTAGAATATGCATCCATCTGCTAAGATGTATTCAAATCTGGCATGCCAGTCCCCTGCCCACTACCAAAAGCCAAAGCTAAAGTACAAATACAAATAATTATTTAAAGGTGTATTATATAAAAGGAAAGGGTCCAAAACAAGTACAATGGTGCCCATTTCCCGATATTTATCACCTTCCTTCTCCTCTAATGCCAGCGAGCAGTGATTGAGTGACGTTTACAGAAGGCACAGGGTCAACCCAGGGAGTGTTAGCACCACTTGCATTGCTGCCTCCCGGCTGATAGTTGAGGCGAACATTACTAGATGCAGTTGATGGGGTATCATCCTCCACCAAAAATCTACCTGTTGACAATGTTGTTACATCTTTAAAATCATAATCTGTCAAATAGCTTGGCTTCGACATGACAGTGCCTATGTCAATGTCTCCACAGAGCATTGCAACCAAGCGTGACATAGATGGCCTCACCATTGGTGATCCCTGTGTGCACAGGAGAGCTGCTCTTATCAATCTAGTTGCTTCAGTTTCATCAAACTCTGTCAATCTCGGATCCACCAGCCCCAGAGTTTGGTCGTTTTCATGTAGAGTCCATACCTGAAAAACATTATGCCACGGTCAAAGGAAAGTATAAATAAGTTTTTCACAGCAATGCCAAAATGAAGCTAGGCGAATGCAATTCCTACCCATTCAAGAAGGTAAATCTTTTCTGTATCCAAGTAATTGTAAGAGTTTGGTCTCCCGCTGAGGATCTCCAAAACAACGACTCCAAAACCAAACACATCGGCCTTCTCTGTCAAATGTCCAAACAATGCATACTCCGGTGCCAAATAGCCTCTGCAATGCAAGATAATCAAATGGTTGCACAATGTTGCTTGAGATCATTAGAGGCATTATTAACGTGTGTTAAAATTTCATGCAAGTATATATGTGTGTGGCCATAATGTATGTATCCTCCAGAAAAACAATAAAGGACGGCTTACATTGTCCCTGCAACCCGGGTGCTGATGTGGGTTTTCTCGTCATCATAAAGCTTTGCTAGTCCAAAATCTGATATTTTGGGGGAGAGTTCTGCATCGAGCAAAATATTACTCGCTTTGACATCTCGATGTACAATCCTTGGCCTTGACTCCTCATGAAGGTAAGCAAGTCCTCTTGCTGTTCCCAACAATATATTGAATCGAGTAGGCCAGTCAAGGTGCAAGTTACTTGTTCCTGAAATATTAATGCACACATCCAATCAAAAACATTTCTTAACAATTTTAGAGTGCTTGAAACTGCGGACAATGCTGTTTCTATGCAACCTAAAAGTAGATAGGTTTGTACCAAAAAGTGCCTGATCAAGGCTCTTGTTTTCAAGATACTCATAAACCAAAATGCGCTGGCTGCCTTCGATGCAGAATCCATACAATTTCACTAGATTCCGATGTTGCACAGCAGATATGGTAGCAATTTCAGATACAAATTGACTCTTCCCTTGGTGAGATGCTACTGAAAGTTGCTTCACAGCTACCACTCTCCCATCAGAAAGTGTACCCTACAATGTACACAGAAACACAATTTAGTGACATGAAAGGAAAGAAAAAAGAAGCTTTATTTTCTTCTCTCGCTCGCTCGCTCTCTCCCCCTTTCTCTTGTCATTACTTCAAGTACATGATACTGATGTAATACGGATTTCACCTTATAAACAGGGCCATATCCTCCCTCTCCTAACTTATTTGAAGGATTAAAATCTTCGGTTGCAGCTCTCAACTCAGCATAACTGAAAGTATTTGGTCGAGGGCCTAATCCTAGAATATCTGCACATTCACGAAACACTGTGACATAAGTTATACTTCCGTGAAAGCATTCTTACTTGTGTGTGTTAATGTCAGAGCAGAGAAAGCTGAATTGGATACCACTAATAATATGGTCGTTTACCTTCGTCGTCCTCTTTTTCTGATTTATTCCTCCTCATATATAGAATCGCAAATATTAATAGCAAGCTCACAACTCCAACAGGAACTGCAATACCAACTATCAACCCAGTCGTGCTCTTCTTTCCTGGAGTTGTTGGTGGAAGCCCGGAAACCGTTGGTGTAAAATCTGAGCGATAAAACAGACGAATTCTTCAGCGTCAATTAACAGCAGAAAAGTACATTTAAACCATTCACAGGAAATCTCTACTAGTTAACACAAATTATACCTGAAGCAGCATGGACGGCTGCTATTAGTGAGCCGTAATGACCTGGTATGCAACAAGTCCCTTTACCAGCCCAGAACAGATGAATTTCAAGATAATTCTCTGACACGCTAACATTGAATCTTTTCATAATTCCTACGTTACCCCCACCTGCCTCCTTGGATATGTCAAAGTCCTTTATCCTGCGGGTACCCTAGCAACCAAATGAAGAGCCAGGTAATAATTCTAGTCTCCCTTAAAGCATGGAGACTTTGGATGCAATCCCTAACTACCAATGTTCTTTGACTAAGACCTTGGTGGTTTTCAGTTTTTTATTAAAGTCCCTGACATTAATGTAATAATATATTTTTATGTAGGTTATTATATTTTAAATTAAAATTTGATATTTGTAATTGTTTATATTAATGAGATTTTAAATAAAAAATCATAATTTATAGATAAAACATTAAAGGATAAAGTATACTCTCTAATATATTGTGTGTATATATATTATACATACATACATACATGGGTACTTTCATCAAAACTAACCAAAAAATTATTGTACCAAAACATGGGTACATTTTTCAAAAAAAAAAAAATATATATATATATATATATATATATATATATTAGGCTTAATAACATATTAAATTTCTTCCATTAAACTACACATGGATACATTTTCAAATCAACAAAATAGAATGTGCCCTTTATAAGTTAAAAATATGGATTAGAAATTGAATGGATTTTATATGAAAAGGGTACATTTTTTATATTAAAAAATGGTACATTTATATAACAAATTGATATATTTAAGAATAGGTACATTTAAGATGAGAAAAAATTGAAAAATTATGAAAGGGTACATTTAAGATTAAAAAATTAAAAATATTTTTATAAAAAATTAATGGGTACAAACTTAATCTAATTTTATTTTTGGAAATGTTTTGAATTGAAAATTAATTAAGAGTTTAATAAGGGTGTGAGTACTAAAACCCTAAATCAACTACTAATTTTTATTTTAAAAAGTTATGTAGCTTACATGCAAATTCATTAATAAATCAATGTTAGAGACTTCGATCAAAATCTGAAAACTAATAAGGTCTCAATAAATAAACATTAGTAACTAGCGACTGAATACTAATTGTTCCTTAAATCATTGTATTTAGTTAAAGTAGCTTAAAGTATCGAAAACCTGCCCAATGAGTCTTTACTTCAAATAAGTTAGAATTTTTATTTTTTCCATAAGCAGCCTTACCTGAATATAGATATCAAATACACGTCGTCCTAGACTTTCCCAATTTTGCTGAATGTCCCTATCAAAAACTGTCTCTGCAAAGTGCAATGTTACAGTGTAAGGTCCATTCTCAAGACCCAGGCCATAGTATCTCAGTGATCCTGGGGACAATCTTGAAGTCTGGAAAAGCTCCGGGGTCACATCTGTTCCGGTGACTTGTTCAATGGTCTTTTCCAGAAACAATCGGTTCACTCCGTCAGAAAACATACCTACATTGCTGACAGCCCATGTCTCTATACTGGTTACAATGAATGTTGCTGGACCAAGAGCTGAGTCTTCAGCCTCATACAATATGCCATCACGTCCCTTCATTTGCGGTCCACCACAGTTGATTGAGAAGTTTGCATCTGTAAGTTTCATGTAATACCAGAATCTACCCATGATTAGCGATGAAACTTCAAATTGAAGACTCATACTAATGTTTTTCAGTCACATATTTCTAACCAGTTATGCTTATTACTGAACTTATGAAAACATGCTTGCAATCTATATCCATATGTATACATAACTAGAGAAGCAATGCCTTCTCCTCTAACATGACGTTGCGTTAAAACAGTTAATGTTGGGTGACATAAAAGCAGATTACATCGTGGGGTATCTCGATTGCATGGAAAATTTCTCTGGAGGCAATTCAATCCAGGAAGAGTACTGCAAACACAGAGAACAATTATTAGTTATCCAGATAGAAACATATAGTGGAAGAGTAGTGATAGTATTGCTTGTCTGAAAACCGGCAACAGAAACTTCAACTCACGTTATGTTTGAACTGTCAAATGTGAAGTTGTTGACCACTAAGTTCCTGCATAAAATCATTAATCAATCAACATGTGAAGAAATATATCTCTGTCAAATGAAAATTCCATGTACAAGATCAAAACTTAATAGGCAAGTAGCACTGTGAGAACGAATCGCGGTGATATTTTTTGTCCGAACATATTATAGGGATTTAAACTGTAAAATGAAGGTGAAAGATAAAAGGAGATGTACAGTTGTGATATTGTGGTCACCCACTGGGGAAAGCTTCCGGATAAAAAATTGTAAGACAAATCTCTGCAAATAACAAAATAGAATCAAAAGACACAAAATGCATGAAAGTTATAAGAACTTGTGTAAGACAAAAGATTAGAATGCTTACAAAATGCACAAACACATACATGCACGTGCACACACAGGTACAAAGTACTGGTTTCTCAGTGTCAGTAGACTCAGTACATTCTATATGACTACTTTTAAGAAACGAGGACTTACATAGTCTGAAGTAGATTGCTCTTTTGGCTCGGAAGAGGTCCGGACAGAATATTGTTTCCAAGAAACCTGGCCATTTTGATTATAGTAGAAGGTACCCAGAAAAGAAAAGAGATGAGCAAGAAAAAGGTCATATGTGCACAAAATCTAGAAGGATTAGTCCAGATCTTCAATCAAAGTGGGGAATGTTATAGATTTGATAACTTATGTATGATAAGGCAAGCAAAATATAATAATGACGGGGATTACAAGGATGTAAGAGAATTCAAGTTGAACAAAGAACTTGGGAGTTGGCCTGTCAAAATGTTGAAACTCAGATCCCTGCAACACCAACGATAAGTTGAGAGGAGCAATCAGAATGAAAGAAAACTAATTGGCCTCATTGGGACTCAAACTTATATGCGCTGGTACGTACAGTATCTGTAGTCTTTGATATTCTCCAATATCAGAAGGGACGGTACCAGTGATTAATGCGTTTCGTAGTTTTCTGTTATTCACATAGAATTTGATAAATAGTAGATAGAGTAAGATATCAAAAGGAAAAAGGAAAAAGTTGGATGAAAGTATATGGATCGACAAGAATCTTCACTTACAAATCAGTCAAGTTCTTCATTTTTTTTATGAAATCAAGAGAGGAGCTCCTCCCATGGTATATATCACTGATTTGCCTACATCATTATATGCAAAATAACTGAAATCCCGTCTTCGGAGAAAGAGAGAGAATTACAATTTATGAAACATATGTACTTACAGAGTTTTCAATGAGGTCAGTTGAGAAAAGCTGGTTGGTATTGGGCCTTCGAAAGAGTTTCCTTGAAATCGCCTATAGAAACATATAAGAAGCTTGTGAACAAATTATCCATCTCAGGTCTGCTTCCATAAACTGCATAAGATCAAAATTTTCTGTGCTTACAAAGAAGTGAGTTGTGTCCAATTCCCTATGAAATCAGGTATCTTTCCTGAGAAAAGACTGTCCGTTGCCCAACTAAAATTCAAAAAGTTGACTTATAATAAGCTCATCCAAGAAAAGCAATCTCAAACTACTTGATAAACGACCAAATCTAAAATACGATTTAAGAGCCGTTCTTACAAGATTTGTGTACTGGTGAGCTTGGCAAATGTTGAAGGAATATCACCAGTGAATCCACAGCTGTCCATGTAACTGAAAATCATAAGGCAACTGATTATTACCCATTTTATACGATAAGGTGCAATTTCTGCTTATGCATAAGGAACTAACATGTAATTCAAATTTGATGATTTAACGAACCACTTACATTTCCTGGAGCTTGACTAAATTACCAAGTTCTTGAGGGAGTGTTCCGGAGAAATTATTTGACCCGATGGCCCTGCAAGTCATGTTGAACAAGCTAACAATTACTTGAAAGCAATTATTGAAGAGTGATAGAAGGTTCTGTATCTAATGTTTATGACACAATTTTACTGTGCGCTTTCTCATTTTTCATGGCTTACAGTATATTTAGCTCCGTAAGGTTTCCAAGCTCCTTGGGAACGGGCCCAGAGAATGAATTGTGGGCAATTGACCTGAATGGAGATATCAGTTAACTAAAGATAAGCACCATTACATTACGTTACATTACATTACAAGAAACTAGTACTGCATTATTCAATAAAAACATAATGGTTTTGTGTAGATTATGGTGTAAATAATAGAGAAAAGGTATAAAGAACATAAATGTATATTATGATATTCAAAATGAAGTATACAAATTGCGACGAGTCTCATCAGAAGTATGAGTACTTAAACAAATTTTCTCTCACTACTTACAATGTAATCAATGCAGACATATTGCCAATGAATGCCGGTAGGGGACCTTTGAAATAATTCTGATCGATTTTCCTACAAAACTTGAAACGAAATGTAATCATTAACTCCTAATCTTACGACATCACCATATTTTTAATTTCCAATTGATAATTTTGATGAACCAAAAACTGAGAAGGGAGTTTGAAAAAAATCATACAGAACTGCGAGATATCTTAGAGCCAAAAATTCTTCTGGAAACACCCCTCGTTTGTACCGGGCTTGCACTCTCCTGGAAAGCAAAAAGATTGAACATTTAGAACTTTATAAAATGGAGTGGGCACAGTCAAATTATTGAATAATATATAAATAGGTATAGCTAGCGAAAAATCAGCATTGGCATAGAAATCCTGTTCATAAAGAGAGTAGTTTAACATACAGTTTGGTGATGTGGCATGTAGTACCATTGTCGTAAGTACAGTCGCAAGCGATGGCTGGGTTGTTAATTTCGCTCTCAAAGCCGGTGCCGTTGATGGCAGATCCACTGCAGGGTTCTCCACTGATATTCCACAGCCCCGGCACCGCTTGTGTGTCCCATTGTTCAAATATTGAGTTCAACGCCCTCACTGCTCTCTCAGTTAATTCAGTCCTTGTGTGTATTATATTATATCACACCATAATTTGACTTGTATTACCACTTACCAGACTATCTCGAATCAAATGAGAGATCAAATTGATTATTACAAAGGAAAATTACCCTTAATTTGGATGTTTCGTATATGGGAAGAAAAAAAGGCTTTACAAATAAGTTCCTCGAAACTTCATTTCATGTAGGAAAAAAACACTTAAATATCATTTTGTTGAGGGAAAGAAGCCCAGTTCCTGGTCAAAAACACTTATATGGGGCAAAGTGTGTATGTGCATAGGGAGAGAGAGAGAGAGAGAGAGAGAGAGAGAGAGAGAGAGAGAACCTTCAGATGGATCAGTGGTAGCATTTTGAGCAAAGGACAGCTGAAACCAGAAGCAGCTGAGGAAGCAGAGTAATAGTATCCTCTTCATCAACTTCATCTTCATATTGTACATGTGCAGAACTTGCTCTCCTCGACGGAGTCAAATTAAAAAGAGAAGACCATTAGATTTTAGTCATATATCCACAAGTTCTAAGGCTTTGATCATATTACTTGAATTGTATATTATAATATTACACATTCACCTGCTTTACTCTTGAAATATTTATCGGTCAAATGGTGGTACTAGAAAGAATGGTGGTTTTGGAAAGGTAGTTGGGGTGTTGGGAAATTGCAGCAACGTTGGAGCTGTGGTGGACAGATCGAAGAAAATCGGGATTTGCAGTTGCAAGGAAGGTGGAGGGCCTGGAGTGCAGATCTGTTTTCGAGAAGAAGATGGGTTTATGTATTCCTTAAACTAATAAAAAGAGTTTTAAATCTTTGCTTAAATCTTTGCTTAATCTCTGTTTACGAGTTTCATGGTTTTCATTCAAAATTATACCTCAAGTCTTAATTTTGGAACAGTTTCATACATCCGTTAAGTTTTTCGTTAAAATTTATGTTAAGTGATACATGGCATCTACGTGGACAATAACTGAGTGTCACGTGTCAGTATGAGTCCACGTAGAAATTAAAAATACAAAAAAAAAAAAACTTTTGCCTACCTGTCTCTTTTTTTTTTAATCTTAAAATTGGGGTCCTACCCTGAGGTCTGAAGACAGTGGGGCTCCGGAAGACGGTTGGCGCTGCGACGCCGATGTCTCGTCGTAGGTGCTTGCATCGTCGTAGTTGTATGCGGCCATAGTTGATTGGGTGGTTGTTAGTTGGGAATTCGAATGTCGAGAGAGTCGAGAAGGGGATGTGCTGCTCAACCACAACCACTGCGGAGAGAGGGTGAGAGACAAGGAGAGAGTTGAAAGGACGATTTCGGGTGGCGTTCCTCTTGGGCGGTGCAGTTGGCGGCGAGGAATGGGGAGATGGAGCCACGGAGGGAGAGGTTGGTGATGGAGTCTAGGAGAGCTTGTAAATGCGGCTGGGGAGATAAGGAAGAAAGAAGAGGGAGAAATAAAGGAAGATGCGGGCTAGGGGAAGGAATTGGGCTGGAAGTCTTAGGGTTTCGGCAGATCTGCGCCGCGTAGTGTAGATGGGGATGAGAGAGAGGGAGGGTGGGATCTGGGTTGGGGGTGGCCGACAGTTTCAGAGGGGATTCCTCCGGCAAGCTTGCAACGCCGGCGTCTCAGCAGCAACCCAGCGGCGGTAGCAATAAATCAAAGAACCCAGAATGTTGAAGCCATGACTTCAAAACATGGTTGTCTCTCCTTCGAGGTTCTGCAATGAGGTCGTCGTTGACACCCACAACACCACCAAGTTCCTCATCCGTCGGGTATTGACCGGGGGGGACCCCCTTGAGGCCCAAAGCAGATCTGACCGTCTACCTCTTCGCTCTATTCAACGAGGACAAGAAATTCGGTCCCACATCGGAGAGAAGGGAGGCTGGTGCGGTTTGCAGAGGTGAAAATGGAGGGTCTTGCGGGTTGCAAAGAGAGATTGGAGGGAGGGGTGGGGGGGGGGGGGAGGGGGGTAAGAGACGGGTTGGTAAATTTTTTTTTTAATTTTCATGTATTTTTAATTTTTAATTTTTAATTTTTAATTTTTTTTTATTTCCACGTGGACACGTGAGTGCCACATCATCACTTAACAGAAGTTCTAACAGAAAACAAAACTTTATGAAAGTGTTCCAAAATTAAGACTTGAGATATGACTGGGATGAAAAAAACTTCATGTACCAAATGTTGAAAACCACGAAAATTCAAGATAGTAAACAAAGATTAGCCCAAAAAAAAAAATATCCACTAACTTTTATTTGATGATAAGAATAAAATAATAAATAAAAAACCATATGAGCTGGCACGCACCCCACTCCCTTTCCACTCTTTTTTCCCCATTGTCAACTATCATTAAGATATTATTATTATTATTATTATTATTTGCTTAGAATAAGAGAAAGATTTCAAATTGAATTACATTTTTCAATTTTATTTTTGTGGTGTTGTTTTTCAATAGTATTCAAGATGATGAGAGATTTTTCAATGTGCCTAGAACACGAGATAACACACCAAGTCTTTATACAAGGGGTGAGATTCTTGTGTTAAAAAATTAAATTTCCCACCACTTACATAATAACACGTGGTGTAGAAAGTTAAGATTGAAGGTGGAGGAGAAGAGGAAGCAGCAGATGGACGGACAATATGAGAAAATTAGGTAATTGGTGTAGAAAGTTAAGAAAATGAAGAGATACAGAGAAAATTTGATGAGTATCAAAGAAAATTAGAAGAAGAAAATGCATTTGGAAGGTGAGAATGTACCAAGAAAATTCAAGAAGATGAGAGGGAAGAATGTAATACCGTTAAGTTTCATAAACAGTGTGGTAAGTTTCATAAACAATATCGTAAGTTTTCATAAATAGTGTAGTAAGTTCATAAACAATGTCGTAAGATTTCATAAACAGTGTTGTAAGTTTCATAAACAATATACTACTGCTAAGTTTTATAAACAATTTGTGTAAGGACGCGCTGGTCCACACGTCAATTTTTTTTTAAATTTTTTAATATTAAAATTATGTCTTTTTCATTAAAATTTAAGTCTTTTTTATTAAATAAGATTATAGCATGATTTTTTTATTAAAATAAACTTAGCTCAAATCCTTTTGATGAATATTTCCTTTATTTTTTTAAAAACATAGCCAAGACGGTTCACTTTGAGCCAAGTCATCTAAATAAATAAAATAATTCCCTCCTCTTCTAAAGGATAGCTTGCTTTACCCTCCAAAATCTCTCAACTTTCTAAACACATCCGTTGCCCACCAAGCTCTGATTTCTCTTCCAAAAATAAATTGAGTTCTTCTTTTGAAAATTTAATTGGGTATTGTGTATGTGGATTGGGCATATTTTGAATTTTTTATAAAGAATATAGAGGAATATTATTATGGTTTTTAATATATGTAATATATACAAAAAAATTATTATATTTTAATCGTCGTGTCCATGTTCCTGTTTTTTGAGATTTACCATGTCCTCGTGTTGCATGTCACCATATCTGTGTCTGTGCAACCTAGTTTGTTGCCTTAAGGTGCAATATTTTATAATGTTGACACATGAATTGACGTTTAACTATGAGATATGAGGTGGTACAGAGTCCATAAAGCCTATTTGAGTCTCCCTAACATTATCCTTTTCTTATATTTACCAAATCCAAGTTTTTTTTTCTTCTCTCGAAGTCCACAAACAATGCAATTTTATAGTTTTTAACTAGAAAATGTGTCCGCGCTTAAATTGAATGTATTAGTCGTAACAGGCATGAATAGTTTCCACACAAAGCAACTAAAAAGATGTTGTAGTACGTGAGAACCAATGAAGTCAAACTTTACTTGCTATATATGGATCTGCATGCTATAAGAAACATTTATTTGTAGATCGTATTGTGTCATCAATATCATAGTTTCAAGTAATCAGCCTATTACATGAAGGAAAAACACAGAAAAGGGAAAGTAGAAAAGCAGAAGACATAATAATTGAGCACTTGGCAGGAACAGTAAGTTTCTGAAAAACTTGCTAAATCGTCTTACAAATTCAACGTTAAATGTCATACTGCAACCCAAGACAAAGATAAAGTATAAAGTTTGTTTACAAATCAAAACGAAGTACTGCTATAATCCGCAACAGCTATGAATCATTTCCACATAATGATACTCAAATTTGACGGCACATCGAATAACCAGCAAGCAAAGCAAAATACGCCATGTGCTAACACGAAACTAAAACAAAAGGAGGATTAAATAATGAAAATTTTCCATAAGGAATCAATTGACAAAATGTTTCTTAATGTGGTCTTCCAAGAAATGAATGCAGTTCCAAAAAAAACTTGGAAAATACCTTAGAAATCTTTATTACCCCACTCTTACTAAATAGAAGCATAAATGGACAGGATAGCTCCCTAATTTTGCAATCGAAACTCTAACAAAGAATATCATGCTCCAAAGGCCTTGACTTTTTCCTTGGCATAAATCTGTACATTGCAAGTTTAATTCCAACGAAACAAATGCGCACGTCAAGTAAAAGGCATCAACGCTATATGTACTGCTTTACAATCATCCCAAGTTGCTGACGCAATGCCTAAAATATTCAAGACTCAAAGATTTTCATATAAATAGAACACCTCACCTAAACAATAACCGAGGTTACGGTATTTGAATCAAGCTAGCAGGCAGATGCTTTGCTAGGCCTTCTTCAATATCATCTCATATTCCCTTTTCATTTTTCCTTTATGATACAATAAACTATTCAAATTTAGACGTAAATAAGAGAATTTGCCACACTCCACTATCACAGTAGTTAGTCCTGAACAATAATGCAAGTCTGGTTGCAAAAACCACCTCAATGAGCCATACAGATAAAATGTCAAAACCCTAGTAAAAAAATTAACCGAGATGCGAGCTTTCTAAGAAACTCAGATGACAAATTAAAAAAA
Organism: Heteromeles arbutifolia; assembly: GCA_024362995.1. Taxonomy (NCBI): domain Eukaryota; kingdom Viridiplantae; phylum Streptophyta; class Magnoliopsida; order Rosales; family Rosaceae; genus Heteromeles; species Heteromeles arbutifolia. Next base: position 7,051,802 of record JANCRC010000002.1, on the reverse strand, counting down.
AATAGAGTTGAAAAGATGACTTACACTTTTAAGACCTATTGCAAGTCTGGCACTTCTCCTTTGCTCATCGTCATTTTCTCATCCAAACCTAAATTTTCAAAAAACCAAACTGTCTGCAAAATTCAAATTCAACCTCACCTAAACACACACACCAAATTCAGATTTGGAGAAAACCTGAATTCCCCAAAAGGCCACCACATATCGACTACCAAAATTCAAAAAACACACTCCACATGCAATCACAGAAATCAATTCAACTGGTTCAAAAGAACCGATTCCTGCAACTACTTCGAAAATCAGCAAAAAGAAAACCACAAATTTAGAGCTATGTCTAAAAAAAATAACTCCCAAAATTATTCCCTGTTCTTAGAATAAAAAACCAGAAACCAGTAACTGAAAAACCCATATTGACAATTTTTTTGTGATACTATGGTGTTTGAAAAGTGTAGTCTATCCCTAATATTCAAGTGGTATAAAGACAATGTACATTGAAGGTGAATGCCAGTTCCTCGTAGAACACCAGGCTACTCGATAGCAACGAAAGAACTAATGTGGCGTAAATTCAACACAATCATGAATGAACACAAGGATAGATAGGTGAATGGAGTTGGTAAGATAAGCAGCTTGGCTTTTAAATACATTCAATTCAGCTGACATGAAAACACATTGTACAATTAACAGGATGAAGTTGCACGTTCCTGATTACAAAATATGTGGTGGCAAAAAATATTTTGTTTCCACAAGAAACAGAAGAAACAAAAGCAACATGCAGTTCACATATTAAATATAGCGTCAATATTTATGTTTTTTAAAAAATCCTTTTTAGCTTGCAGGCCGAACAGCAACATTGTCAAAAATCTTAAAAACTCTAACATGTTGAATGTAAATATTCCTGAATTTTTTCAGGATATGTAAGCTGTGCATGTATTGTTAAAAGCCCACTCATTTTCTTAAATATGTAAGTTGCGGTTTTTCGTGAAATATTTCTGGTTCGCTAAGAGAGCGCACTTATCAACAGCGCTCATTAAAGCACTTCGGGGAGGATGAGAGAGTCCACTCCAAGAAAAACCTAATGAAAACACCAACCAACCAAAGTAACCGACCTCTGAACAATAATTTGGGAAATTGAAAACGTAAAAAAGAAAGAAAGCAACCGACAAAAAAACATGTAAAATATCTAACAACATTTGATAAAGAATCAAGATCACTGGGTTAAACCAGAATCACAGAGACAGCAAGGGACCTTTGAACAATTACAGAATTACAGAGACCAAATCGAAACCAAAAAAAAAAGAAAGAAACCAATGGATCTTTGAACAATCACAGGATCACAGAGACAACGAAGGATGAGAAACAAAGCAGAGGGCAAAGAAATAATATAAGCCCAGAAAATCAAACAATCGATCAAAAAAACATAAAGTCACGCTGCCTTAAATGGAAAGCATGGGGAAACAATGCATCAAAGTTCAAGTGGCATACCAAAGTCTTGATTCAGATGAAATGGCTCAGAACCCCTGCATCAAAGGCAGCAGCAAGAGCAGATAATGATATTGCGATGGGAGTCCGACAAAGAATGGTGAATAAGCTGAATGAATCTTCCAAGCATACACTTTAGAGAACAATGCACACATGAGAGTCTAGAAAAATGCAAAGATAAGCTCAAGTGAAGTAAATATTGGGATAAACCAAATAGCTAAGCTGGCCATATCCCGTGATACAATGAATCAATTCAAGGTTTTGGTTAGAAGGTCCTATTTTGAAAGGAATGATTTTACTGCAACGAAATGCATAAAAAGTGCAAGCAAGACACCAGTTCCAAGACATGTGCTCTATCATTAAAACACAACAGGCTGTGATAACTGAAATTGCCTATTTAGGAGGGCTTAAGGATTCAGAATTTGTTGTTTTATGTGCTTAGGATCTTAAAAGAAGTATTGTTCGTAGATTAGCCATAGTTTCAAAGATTAGGACTAAAAACAAGTTAATTGTCTGGAAGACAAAGGGTTTGTTGCAAATTTCAGTTAGCAGCATGCCTTTTGAATTTGGGGGCTAAAAGTTCGAGAAATCAGAATGAAAAAGAGGTCAAAGATTAGGGCTTTTGAATCAAGAACGAAAGAGAGAGAGTACAGAAGTTCTAGAAAGAGAGAATTGAGTTACGAACTTCCAAAAAATCACTGAGCTAAAGAGTAAAGGAAGAATGAAGAGGCAAAGAGTGGAAGGAAGATAACCAGAAACCCTTACAAGGAAAATGTATACTAATACGGTAATGATCAAACGCAAAATCTCATTAATCATTCACTCTGAATGGTCGTGAGCAACAAAAACATACACGAAAAATAAGAACGAAGCCATCAAATAAACAGAAACTATGAAATTCCCTAACATTGCACCAAATCCTTGAGAAAACAAATGTGTCAAAACTTATAAACTTGCAAAGGCATTACCTGATCGTAGTCCTTGTTAAGTACTTCCCAAATGATTCTTTTAAACCGCACGGCCTCCTTGCTGTTAAGGTACCCAGCAACCTAAAAACAGAAGCATGAGTTCTTCCATATCGAAATTCACAAACGAAAAATAGAAGCAACAATCACATACGAATCCAAATCGCTATACGGACTACCGAGTGGGCTATGATGGAAGTGTTCTCTGATGGGCAGGTGGGTGTAACTTTCAGGATCTCTGCTTTTATCTTTCATTAAATTTTTCACCTTAATTATCAGACATGGAAAATGTGGTCGATTGTCAATTTGTCATGAACCAAGAACTGAACTTTTCACAATAACTATGAAATAAAAGTCCAACAACGTAGCATGCAAAATTAATTCTTATTATCATCGAATATTTTGGGCACCAACCTTAAATTTATCAACTTATGGAGAATGGGCAGACACCATTCGACGAAAACAATTCAGAAAATTGAAAGAAAAAAAAGAATAAGAAAGCAATGCCTGCTTTATCTGCATACCTCGGAGTCGTCGATATCTGAGAGGCTTTCTGAGACATCGCCATCCGCAGTTGACATTGCAGCTTGGCGCCTTCTTTTGTAAACTCTCGGTTCTTTTGAATTTTATGTAATTTTAGGTCTTGGGTTTTCCAGTTTTCGTGGAACTAGAATTTATATCGACAGTAATGTCGGCGACCAAACGAACCGACCTAGTTCAGTTTCCCTTTTAGAATTGGAATGGTGGAACCCAACCATCCTGTTCTCTTGTTCAAATCAAATCAAATCAGTCCAGTCTTGGTTCTGTTAATCAAGCAATAAAGATAGTAAGTTAGATGTTACACGTTAGATTTAGTTCTAGTTTCAATTTTTTTTTAATGAAAAAAAAGGTAATCACAGACTAAAAGCCCAAAATCTACAGCTAGGCCCAAAATAGTAGAAAAAATTAATCAAAAACTCAGAAAAACTCAGCCCAATCTGAAAATCATGTGATTTTTTTTTTGGTAAACAAAACCATGAGGTAAACACAAACGGCATGAATTACATCTTACATTGTAGAAACACATTACTATTCCTACTGTTGGAACCAAATTCGTGCACAACCATTGATATACGAATAATCATTGGAATCTCTTGAACACCGATAAATAGAAGAATTGTTTGGAGGATGTAACTAAATTCGAAAATGATTGCCTACATATCTCCTCGTCAAAGAGGGAGAATCAAATTACGTGTAGTTCCATGCATGAGTTGGATGAGGATGTAGAGATGTGTTCATTTCCTTGCCTCTCACAACTCCCTCGACACCTCTCTTTCTCTTTCCTCCTTTTATGCTTTTCTTCAACCTCTTATCTTCTTTAATATAGCTGAAAATTTGCATATGTAACAGGAGTAGAATTGGTGAGCAACAAAAAATGGAGATGTAGGCCAAAGAGGCTGGCTGAGAAGGCCAGCTCAACCGTACATAAGCTGCTCAAACTGATGTATAGGCCACCATACAGATTAGGTTGTCGAGCTTTTTGGATATTTTATAGAAGAGATGATAAGGAACAATTTTTGTGAGGGAAGTGTTTTTGTTTGATGACAGTAAGTTGAATTTTTAAGCTCCAAACATGACTGTAAGGTTTTCTGCGGATTTTCAAGGCTGTAATAGTATTTTGATAATCTGGAATGAATGGACCGTTAGATCTTTCTGAGACTTTGATATGTTAAGGTAGAGAGAATAAGGAACAATTTCTATGAAGAAAGTATTTTGATTTGATTAAGAGAAAATGTAGTTTCGAAGCTCACAACAGGCCTGACTGGTTGATGGAAGAGTGCTGAGCAGTCACTGATTATACCTGAGTTTCTGAAGTTATACAGCTCCTGTGGATCTCATATTTGGATATGTTGTATTTAACGAGTTAACGAACAACTTTCTTGAAGACGGCTTTTTTATTTGAACTGTAGAAAATGGTAATTTGATCTGCAAAACAGATATGACGAATTTCTGGTTCTTGAAATTCTTTCTCTTGATAACTAGAAGAAAATGATGATGAGTTTGGTGGAGAGATTTGTTGGGTAAGCTCTTATGCATTTTTTGGGATTTGTATGTGATTTCTTTATCTGGAATCTCGTTGAAAAATAGAGGGAGATTTGGTGGTGCTTCACGGAGTTGGATAATGGTGTTTCACTAGAACTTGATAACACAAACATTCACATAAACACACAGTATAGGAGTGGTTCGTCAAAGTGACTACATCCACTTGGGTTTGCTTTCATTTTTATTTCACTATATATGAGAGACTTACAAATACAATGAAAGATGACTTGAAGCGTTTACATAAGGTAAAAGAAATGGATGATGAAGGAGAAATGGTCTGAGAAAGAGAACATTCTTTAGCTGGTGTGGTGTTCTCCCTTTTTTACTCGTCCTTCTTCTAGTTCTTGCTCCTTCCTTTATAGGGATCATATGAGATCTTCCTTCTCACAACATGTACAATCTAACTTGAGGATAAAAGCTCCCTAGTGTCCCAATAGAAAGACACCAAGTATTGAGCAAATTATTAGCCATAACATGTGTTCCAATAGCAAGACAACATGTGTTTAACTAATTATTAATAATGATATGTGTTCCAATAGCAAAGCAACATATGTTGAGCTAATCATGAAATATCATGTAAGGTGGATGCATGTCTAAGGCCACGGTGTATATATGTGTGTGTGTGTGTGTTAAAGTACTTTTAATTTGTGTTTTACGCTAAAGTTTGATCTGCCAAGTTCTTTTTTTTCATTAGTTAAATGTTTCAGTTTATTTGTAGCTTGGTTTGTTAGGCTTTGTATTTCTCATTTGCGTGCCACTAGCAACTAAATACTTTGCTACTCTTTTGGTTTTAGTTTGAGGTGTGATTATAACCATGGGTTTTGGAGCTTTTAATTCACCATCATCTGGATATCCTACCAATTTGTAGGGTTACCATATATTTTGTTCTAACAAGCTTACCATAAGATAAACTTTATATATATATATATATATATATATATATATATATATATATATCCACTTTTTAAAATACGGAGTATTACACTTGCACATGCCTCTTATATAAAATTATTTTAGTCCTTTCACAATCAAGCTTAACATACACGACATTGTTCTCCTTTTAACTCCAAACATGAACTTTCCCCTCCTAAAAACTTAGGCTCCAAATCATTTCAATTGTTGCCTAATTGTTTTAGGGAGGAAAGCTCAATTTTGGATCCAAAAGTAGAAAATGTTATGGATGTTAGACCTGAATCGTGAAAAGATCATAACACTCTATAACAAATATACTTATAATTTTGAGTTTGTTTTTGTATTGCATTCAATATTCTAGTGAATATGTTATTGAGTTTCCATGCAGGTGTCCCAGGTTCGGAATTCTCCCCTCATAAATTATTATAAAAAAAAGGTAACAAATTTGAAATTTGAATAAAAGTTAAGGTGACAAATAAAAAATTTGCTCTTTCTTCTCTATTCTGCAACTTGCAATTGGACCATCAACATCAAGGCTCAATATATAGACCCAAAAATGCCTTATTAAATTATCTGAATTATCTGAATTCCCTGAACACATTCTTAAATTTTAATGGTGGGATCTTCATCCAGTGGTGGTGGTGGTTCATGAACATATCTATAAACATTTTGTATGAACATATCTATACACATTTTGTATGAATAAGTAGAATATACATCCATCTGCTAAGATATATTCAAATCTGGCATGCCAGTCCGCTGCCCACTACCAAAAGCCAAAGCTAAAGTACAATTACAATTAATTATTTAGATCTCTTATACATAAAGTCGGGGAGCCATGACGGCTTCGATAAAAATAATAGGACGAAAATGCTTCTCATTCAAAAAAAAATTCAGAGCAGCAAAAAAGAATGCATAAAATAATTCAAGAGTAATTTTGTAAATTTATTTTTTAATAATTTTGTCCAACAACTTTGGGGTTAATCTCTGCTGGGATCATTTCCTTTGCTCCGTCGTTTCTATCGGCTTCCTCTGCCTCTATTTCTTCTGGTTTTGTTGCTGCTGCTTCTTCTTCCTCTGCTTTATATAAAAGATGTGTGTACGAACAGATCTCCAAGCATTTGAGAAACCCCCCAAAACTGAGTTTCCACAGTGACAGAATTGTCCAGCCATGTCTCTGGTGCAAGGCAAATGGATCAAGGTTTGTTCCCCTTCACTAATTTCCTTTCAACTTCTGTTTAATTTAGATCATCAGCTTAATTTCAATGATTAATTACTCAAAATTTGAGCAGTTGTACTATATTTCATCGTCAAATGTTTATCCAATCTCTGTGTGTGGTGCATATATATTTAATTATTTTAATTTTATTTCTCTCTTCTCCTTTGTAATTTTGTTACGGTTTAGGGTTTAGGTTGTTTGGTTAAAGATTGGATCTTTTTACGTGTTCAGCTTGCACTGCTTCTCTCTCTACGTCGATCGTCTATCGTGTGAAGAGTTTCTTTTTCTGGCTGATTGCACTCTTTCCAGCGGTTTCTCTGCTTTTTTTTTTTTTTTGTTTTGTTGTTGTTGTCTTTTCTTTGAATGGAAAGAAAATTTGCAGATCGATCGCTGTAAAATTAAAGTCTTTGCGTTTTGCATTGACTGTTTCCTTTTTTTTTTTTTTTTTTGGGTGTTTTCAGTGTGGTTGTTTAATCTGATTGGGTTTTTTTCGTTCCAGGAAAATTGGCGTGCGAATTTTTGGGTTTTTGTGTACAACCTTGCTTTGATTCATTGCACCTCCAGACATGATGGTCGGGAAAGTATGAGAGTGGAGATAGATTTAGTCCTCAGCATCAGAAGACTGTTTTCTAATGGCTGCTTCCGTTTCATTAAGATCGGTTCTGGGATCCATTATATCACGGTAAATTCTGTTTCTTTGTTCAACTGTTGCAGATTAAGCTCTTCTCACAAAAAAAAAAAAAAAAAAAAAAAATCGTTGTAGACTAAGCTGCTTTTGAATTAAGCTGGTTTGCAATTCTGGGGTTTAATGTTTTGGTGCCAATTTTGGTTATTGGATGTTGGTGTTGAATCTTCATTGCCCATTTTAGTGTTTTGGATTTTTTGTATGATCTCTATGACTTTCGTTTACTATAGAAGTGCATTTGAGTAAGAGGAGTTTGGCACTGATCATCTAGAGAAACATGAATAGTATCTGTTTGGATATGCCTGTTGTTGGATAGCTTATGCTAGCTGATTTTCATTTCTATTTTGGCATTGATCAGACTTGATTGCTTTCGGGTTTTGACTACTTTTTAAAAAAATGGGCAAGCGGGCCACTTTCTCAGGTTTGTACTGCTCTATATACTTTCCAAGCTAGATTTTATGAAAAGGAAATGGCATAAGATGCATTTGATTTCGTTGATTAATGTGTCATTTGCAACAAAAAGCAAGAACCTCTCTAGAATGCATGGGAAAAAAAGAGACAAACACGCTTACAGTTGGAGAGCATGAAATTATAATGCATATGCAAGTGTTTGGTGAAGCAAATGATGACTCTCAATTTCTTTCTTTGTCCCAAAAAAAAAGGGAGTTTTAACGAAAAGCCCGCGGTACTGTTCATTTTAACGAAAAACCACATTTTTACACTAAAAAGCCAATCTTGGTACTATTCACTTTACCCTTTCTTTTGTCCATATCGTTAAAACTCAAAGTTTTCAAGCTCTTTTCATTAGTTTTCCTTAAAAAAAAAAACCCAAAAACAACACAACCAAACCAATGGTAAAAAACACTGATGAGAAATGGATGATTTTAATAGTGACAACTTGGTTAGTAGGGCACCTACCCTAATCCTTATGGGTCACCCTGCATAATCGACCTTAAGCCACCCACTGTCCTTGAGACTTGAATTCTCTCCAAATATTCTTTCTAGCTCTAGGTGAGGAGTTAAGCTGGGTTGGGTCTCTCATTTCTCATTGGTTTGGTTGCAATTTGCAAAATCCAAAGGGTAAGCTAGATGAATCTCGCAGAGACCCCAAGCCATTATGGACATAGATTTGGGGATTTGATTATGGATGGCCAAAAAACTATTAACCATATAACGAAATATAACATTTCCTATTTCCTAAAGTCTTCTATTAGCTGCTCGATTAGCAAACAACCCGTATAAAGATCATGATTTCACATATTTAAGTTTTATCCTGCCATAGCTTGTACAACTTCGATAGACCTTTATTCCACTATACAAAAATTGGTGTCTGCCGACTGCCCAGACATAAACAAGTAACATGTGACGACTGTCAAAGTTTGACATACTATTAGTCTACCAGGTTTGTTTGGCTTTTTAGTCTTTTGCAATCTGCATTAGGTTCACAGGCAACGAGAAATATAATGTTTGACAACATAATACGCGAATTGCAGAGCTATGAGTGAATGATTCTAAAATAAGCCAGTAAAAAGATACTTACAAGTTTTTCATTTAATTTCTTCAAACCATCAAAGTCGATTTTTGAACTCAGCCTCTGCAAGAAAAAAAATGCCATGTAAATAATTGTTGGATAAGATATAAGTTGCATCATGCTGGAGGAATAATACTTAAACGAAGCATATCCATCAGCTAATTCCCTTACCTCCTTGTTATTTATCACAGTAGAAACTTTGGCGGTTTTTTCTGCAGGTGCAGCTTTCTTGGCTTTTCTGGCTCGTTTTCTACTCTTTCCCTGCCAAAATTATCCATTGTATGTAGAAAATTAGAAATCGATAAGTAAGGCTCAATGCTGGCAGTAAAACAAAGACAGATAAACAAAATGGAAAAACTAAAAAATAAATCAAATGCAGATAAGATTAAAAAAAAATTAAAAAAGTTAACCATCACCCAAATACTAATTTGTAAGCAGGTGTGACTCCAATAACAGTTGAGAATTTAGGCACAAACGACGAAGAATGGTGAATAAGCTGAATGAATCTTCCAAGCATACACTTAAGAGAACAATGCACACATGACAGTCTAGAAAAATGCAAAGATAAACTCAATTGAAGTCAATATTGGGATAAACCAGATAGCTAAGCTAGCCATATCCCGTGATATAATGAATAAATTCAAGGTTTTGGTTAGAAGGTCCTACTTTGAAAGGAATGATTTTACTGCAACGAAATGCATAAAAAGTGCAAGCAAGACACCAGTTCCAAGACATGTGGCTCTATCATAACTGCAATTGCCTATTTAGTGGGGCTTAAGGATTCAGAATTTGTTGTTTTATGTGCTTAGGATCTTAAAGGAAGTATTGTTTGTAGATTAGCCATAGTTTCAAAGATTAGGACTAAAAACAAGTTAATTGTCTGGAAGACAACGGGTTTGTTGCAAATTTTAGTCAGCAGCATGCTTTTTGAATTTTGGGGCTAAAAGTTAGAGAAACCAGAAAGAAAAGAGAGGTCAGAGATTAGGGCTTTTGAATCAAGTACGAAAGAGAGAGGATACGAAGTTCTAGAAAGAGAGAATTGAGTTAAGAACTTCCAAAAAATCACTGAGCTAAAGAGTAAAGGAAGAATGAAGAGGCAAAGAGTGGAAGGAAGAAAACCAGAAACCCATACAAGGAAAATGTATACTAGCACGGTCATGATCAAATGCAAAATCCCATCAATCGTTCACTCTGAACAGTCGTGGCCATAAAAAACATAGACGAAAAATAAGAACAAAACCATCGAATAAACAGAAACTACGAAATTGCCTAACAGTGCACCAAATCCTTGTGAAAACAAATGTGTCAAAACCTATAGACTTGCAAAGGCATTACCTGATCGTAGTCCTTGTTAAGTACTTCCCAAATGAATCTTTTAAACCGCGCCGCCTCCTTGCTGTTAAGGTACCCAGCAACCTAAAAAACAGAAGCATGAGTTCTGCCATATCGAAATTCACAAACGAAAAATAGAAGCAACAATCACATTGGAATCCAAATCGCTATACGGACTACCGAGTGGGCTATGATGGAAGTGTTCTCTGATGGGCAGGTGGGTGTAACTTTCAGGATCTCTGCTTTCGTGTATGATTAAATTTATCCCCTTAATTATCAGACATGGAAAATGTGGTCGATTGTCATGAACCAAGAACTGAACTTTTCACAATAACTATGAAATAAAATTCCAACAACGTCGCATGCAAACTAAAAATTCTTATTATCATCGAAATATTTGAGCACCTACCTTAAATTCATCAACTTATGGAGAATGGGCAGACACCATTCGACAAAAGCAATTCAGAAAATTGAAAAAAAAATAATAAGAAAGCAATGCCTGCTTTATCTGCATACCTCGGAGTCATCGATATCTGAGAGGCTTTCTGAGACATCGCCATCCGCAGTTGACATTGCAGCTTGCCGCCTTCTTTTGTAAGCTCTCGGTTCTTTTGGATTTTATGTAATTTTAGGTCTTGGGTTTTCCAGTTTTCGTGGAACTAGAATTATATCGACAGTAATGTCGGCGACCAAACAAGAACCGACCTAGTTCGGTTTCCCTTTTAGAATAGGAATGGTGGAATCCAACCATGCTGTTCTCTTGTTCAAATCAAATCAAATCAGTCCAGTTTTGTCATGACTTTTTGAGTCGAACAACAGTGTTAGTAAATTAGATGTTAGATATTTGGTTCTAGTTTTATTTTTTTTACTGTTTATTTTGATGAAAAAAAGGTAATCACAGAATAAAAGCCTAAAATCTACTGGGCTAGGCCCAAAATAGTAGGGAAAAATAACTAGTAAACTAGAAAAAACTCAGCCCAATCTGAAAACCATGTGATTTTTTTGGTAAACAAAACCATGTGGTAAACACAAACGGCATGAATTACCTCTTACGTTGTAGAAACACATTACTAATCCTACTGTTGGAACCAAATTTGCGCACAACCGTTGATATATGAATAATTGTTGGAATCTCTTGGACACTGATAAATAGGAGAATTGTTTGGGGGATGTAACTAAATTCGAAAATGATTGCCTACATATTTCCTCGTCAAAGAGGGAGAATCAAATCGCGTGTAGTTCCATGCATGAGTTGCATGAGCATGTAGAGATGTGTTTGACCATGTATGCGTTAGATGAGATATCAAATATGCATTATATCTCATTGGAGAGAACCCTAGCTTAGATTAGGGCTGGGCACGAGCCACGTCGGGCCCAAATTTGAAGGAACCGGACCTACCCGTTTTAAAATTAATGGGACGAGGCGGGCCAGGTAGAGAGCTTTAGAGTTTTAGAACCGAACCTAACCCTGCCCGTTTCAAACGGGCCGGTTTCGGGCGGGTCCACGGTTTCTATTACATTTTTTTTTTCGTCTACACAGAAGGGGACGACATCGTTCAAGTCGTCTTCCTCAGTCCTCGAACCCGTTTCCTCTGTGACAACCCAGATGCAGCTCAGACCGTTCAAGATGTCTTCCTTAGTCATCTGGGAGAGAAGAGAAGGCGACAAATCAGAATCATAAAAAAAAAAAAAAAACCCAACCAACACAAAATTAGAACCATAAAAAACCCAGAAAAGATGAGTCAATGAGAGAGGAGAAGACGAGTTAGGGAGAGGAATAGTGGCCTGCTCCATAAGAAACCCACATGCACAACGCCAACGGACTAGTCGGCGGCCATGGGAGTCTATCCCAGTCCTGGATCGTGGCGATGAGGTAGTAGATCAAGTCAAGAATGTAGCAAAATCGGTGGAGTCGGACCATATTGGGTGGTCAAACGTCGAGATCTGACGGTCCAGCAACTTCAGCAAGAGCTCAAGGGTGGCGCAGTCGTGGTGGTCGTGAGGCGATGATGGTCTACGTGACTGTTGTCAAGAACTCAACGCAAGCTCAAGTGTGAATGAATGGAAAATTGGAGATTGATGAAAGTCTCTGAGATGAGGGGGATAAAAAAGCTGGATAGTTGGATTTAATTAAACCATATAAAAATGCTCTAACACGTATTGGTTACAGAGACCTTCTTGAGGGCCTCCCAAATCTAGTCATTGATGGGTGACCTTGTAAGTCAAGGGCCAGTGGGCCAGGGCATCGTTCTAATCCAATTCCAATCCATTATTGCATGCTACAAACGGGCCGGGCCGGGGACCCGTTCCTTCTTATTTTTGGACCCATCACGCCCCGCTAGTTTCGTAGACCCACCCCGCCCCGTTTTGTGTTTTGAATTTTTGGACCCGCCCCGAACCGCATGTACCCGTCCCGACCCACGATTCCAGGACCCGTTTGCCCACCCCTAGCTTGGATATTTATAGATGAGATATTTCAACTCTTTGTCTAGCTTTGCATGAATGCTTATGCACATGTAAAGCAACATATCAAAGCCAATATTCTCATGCTATAATCATGCAAATGTAAAGTGTAAAACAATAATTCATTTAGCAATCCAAACACACAAAGCGTCATTCACGTCAAATAAAATGATAAGAGTAAGAATTAATGCTAAGTAGGTAAAAGATTATCTTACCATCATGTTGTTCTCCTTAAAATTTCATTATTTCAATTTTAACTCTTTCGTATATTTCTCCATTCATGTTCTTTATTTTTAGTGTGGATCAGATTCAAAACCCTTTTACCCACACCTATCGGCAATTTCTGACACGACACGAAAATAACAGGTTTTGGGTCAACACGATAACTAATCGGGTCATTATCGGGTGACCCGTTAATAACGGGTATACACGCGGGTAACATGTGGGTAACCCGTTTCGACCCATTAAGAAAAAAAATTATTTTGATAATTTTAAAGTTTAATTACTAAAATATTTATTATAAAATACAATAGCCATATTAATATATACAATATATTCTATATTAAATATATAGTTTTGTATTATTATTCTCTATAAGTTAAAAAAAAAAAAGTTTTAGTCATTATTTATATTTATTATAGAGTTCCTTATTATCATTACTAGGATAAATTTTACTTAACATGTTGTCCAAAATTAAAATAAACGTATAGTATTTGTATAGGCAAGAACTAAGAAGACATACATACAAGTATGAAAAATGTGAAAGAATATATAAACACTCGTGATTCGTCATTATTCCTCCACGAGTAGATAATGGTTACACTTACATTATCGTTTAGATTTTTAAAATCCTCCAAACCCTCATGAATAATGTTTTTTATTTGAGGGCAAAATTAATAATAATTATTGTAGAAGTGTAAAAAATGTAAAAAATATATATAATCACTCATAGTGACAAGCTTTACAATTTTCATGAAGGGGTCAACTTCGAAATCCAACACTATAATCCATAAACCTTAAATTTATATTTAACCGTCGATTGTCATTTACGCTTTATTCTTCTTACTAAATTTCATTTTTTTAATTTTCTTTTTTGAAAACATGATCATCTGGCGGATGTAAGAAGATGAACGGTTAAGATCTTTGATATCACGTTTCGATATTTACGGTTAACTGAAATATGAGTCGATGTTATATAGTTTGTAGAAACTTTATAAACATCAAGCAATATTTTCACTAATCGTAAAACTCTGAATATAATATCAACAATCCAAACTGTTCATCTTCCTGCATCCTCTAATGTAACATCCCACATCGCCCAGGGGAGTGATCCTTAAATGTATATTCTCATCCCTACCTAGCACGAGGCCTTTTGGGAGCTCACTGGCTTCGGGTTCTGTAGGAACTCCGAAGTTAAACGAGAATGGGGCTAGAGCACTCCCAGGATGGGTGACCCACTGGGTAGTTGCTCGTGAGTTCCCAAAAACAAAATCGTGAGGGAATGGTAAGCCTAAAACGGACAATATCGTGCTACGGTGGTGGAGCGGGCCCGAGAAGTGGTCCACCCCGGGGCGGGATGTGACATCTAATAGATCATGTTTTCAAAAAACAAAATCTGAAAAAACAAAATTTGATGAGAACAATGAAGCGTAAATGTAAACAACAATCAACGGTTAAATTTTGATCTATGATTTATATGATTATAGTGGCGAATTTCGAAGTTAAGCTCTTCATGAAAGTTGTAAAGCTTGTCATTATGAGTGTTTATATATATATATATATATATTTTTTTTTTTTTTTACACTTCTACATTAATTAAAAAACTATTAAAGACTTTACTTAAATGACAGCTGTAAGATAAATGAGAGTAAATCTGTACTGTTGGATTCCGTTTCACTTATATTATTAGAACTTTTTTGGACGAAAAAACCCTTCTCTATTCAAATATTTTCCAATTTTACCATTTGATCAATTTAGGTAAGCGAAAATATACTTAAAAGAAAAATACGTTTTTATGTTTTGGATGTGACAATATGGTATGTATATACTTATTTAATATTATGTTTTTTATTTGATTATTTATTGGTTTAAAATATATTTTCCTTAACGGGTCAGGTCATTTTACCGATTTATTTTAACGAATGTTACATGACATGACCTGTTAAGATGTGAAATCCCGCTCCTGGATTTCACTGTTATAATCTACGTATTTGTATTATTGAGATTTTATAATATTTTTTGAGAATTTATATTAATTTATTTGAATTTAGATTTTAATTAAACTAGTTACGAAGTTGGAAGTTTGGAAAATAATTATTTAAAATCTGTAGACCTTTTGAAGTCACAATTTATATTTTTGAATAGATCCCGACCTCATTAACGCGTGGATGTAAACCGTTCGTAAAACGGAGTTATAACGAAAAAGTTATTAACATTTAAAGTTAAGGACATTTTAGTAATTTGGCCTTATCTAAAATGCTCTAGATTTTCTGAATTGCTGCATGTGTGGCTAGGATTAAAAAAAAAGGAAAAGAAAATAGAGATGGATGGCTGAGATGGAAAGGAGAGGAGAGAAAATGAGAGATGGGGGGAACAGGAGAACCAATCAGAAATAGAAGAAAGGAGGGGAAATGAGGGATGGGAAAATGAGGGGAACCCGGATACCCATTCGACCCGGTTGTAACTCCCGACCCGACCCGGATTTCTTCACCACCTCCAGTGGTTTTTCGTCCATTTTTCTAGCGAACCACATAAAACTACCACCTTAGAAACACTCCACGACCTTCTCTCTACATATTACACCCCAAATATTGATGAAATTGGCTTTGAAATTGTGAAACCCGCACCGGTGGGTGCGGGAGTTCCTTGCCTTCGATCAAGCAAATCTGAAACAAATTTCTTCCATCATCACCACCCATAGTATCCTTTTGAGGCCTGGAACAAATCCCAAATGAGTTTGGGGGCGCCGGAGTTGTTAAGGAGTCGAATTGAGGACACCCAAATTCTATGGTTCTGGTGGGTTCATGGCGAGTTGAGGATTTTCCCGGCTAAATTGGCCTTGGCCACAGGTAAGAAACTTTCTCTACTCATTAATATCTACATTTCTGTAAAATTTGGTAATTTTTGGAAAAAGTTGAATTTTTCGGCGAGTCGGGATGGCCGACTGCCACGTGTGGCGGCACGTGGCCAGTGGGCTGACAATGCCTTTATAATTTAAATTGAATGCCCTGAATTTGGATTTGATACCCGCTTGATGAAATTCGATCATTTGAACCTATTTTCATTATAATACGACACTTGATAATTACATGAATCATCTGTCCGACCGTTGGATCGTCACCGAACTTTAATACGTTATAGTACGTAATATTCGAAGACATTGAGAGCTGACAAGGAATCTGATGTACGGATCTTCCTGAATTGAATTTCAAACTTTGTAAAGTCGACCGCCATATAATTCTAGCAATTGGCGGAGATCCGACCGTCGGATCGCCATGAGATTTTAGTAGGTTGTTCTAGAAGCATAATGTGACCTTTGAGAAGTTACGGATAAGAAATCTGACAGGTGGATCTTCTGGATTGGATTTCTAGGGTTGTGAACCCTACGCTCAACCTTGATCGTTGGTTGGCTTTTTAGTCAACTAGCCTGGGTTCTTCTAGCGTGCCGGTTATCTTATAGTGCGGTTGAGACTTCAGGGAGCTTGATGAGCTCATTGTGGTGACATATCTTTTCGGTTGACATGTGACTCGATTCGCGTACTAGTGACATCGTATTATATTATACTTATTTATTAAGTATGTTTTGATTGTGCATTGGAAATGTTTGTGGAATGTGGTTTGATTTGTAGGATTGACTTGATATGACAAAATGTGAGAGTTAGTAGTGGACCGTTAACCCATTGTCATGGGGTTTATTGCTTTGAGACTTGTTTCACATATCGTATCATTCTTCCATTTCTTGTTTCGTTGAGCTTTTGTATTTTGAGCACTTGATCCACGTTTGGTTTCTTCAAGCAGTTGACATATTCCTTGGCCCTCCGCTCAGTTCTGTCGAGTGATCCGGAACTGGGTATCCGCTGGGGTTCCATTAAGTGGTCTGGTTCCCTGCTCCGTCTGGATTTCGTTGAGAGGTTTGGAATCTTTTGCCATCTGCGATTCCGTTAAGTGGTCCGGAATCGCATCCAGCTTGGTTTTCATTCAGTGGTTCGATATGCATTGTACTCCGTGATTCCGTTGAGTGGTCTAGAATCGTATCCACTCAGATTCTGTTAAGAGGTCTGGAATCCCTTCTACTCTGCGGTTCTGTTGAGTGTTCCGGAATCGTATCTTAGTTTGGATTCCGTTCAGTGGTCCGGAATCCCCTTTGGTGTCTTGGTTCCGTTGAGTGGTCTGGAATCCGATGTTGATGGATTTCGATGAGTGGTCCGAAATCGCATCAGTTGACTTGTTGATTCCTTGGATTTGATTTCAGTTTAAGAGATAGAGGCCTCGGCCGAACTGTGTCGCTCTAGCCTCTCATTTCGGTGCACTGTATGTGTTATGGATTAATATGATTGTGAAGTGATGTTGGTTATGATGGTTGTCATTATGATTAAACTCGTTGACCTATGTGGCTAAAGATTATTAATGCATTTCGTTGAATGTTCCATAAGTTGTTGCATTGCCTGATTTGTGGCATTATACCGAGACCTAGTGGTTTATGTGATGAATGCTCGAGTGTGGGGAAAAGTGAACTACAAATGGCTTGATCCCTGTTTAGGGTACGTAGGCAGTCTAACGAGGAGGTTAGATGTAGCCATAAAGTATACGAAAAATTACTATGCGAATCGATTCTCGAGTTGTGATTTGCCATATCCCGGAGGCGGGGTATGTTTGAGGTACAAGTATTTGGTGATGTCACGTGTCGATCCTGAACGTATGTTGGGATCGTGGTGTGACAACTTTTAGTGGTATCAGAGCTTAGGTATTAGGTCTATGTACCTTTACATGTGGATGATATTAATGTGTCATGGAATCGGGTATTGTCTTTGATGACATGGCAATGTTGTGGTTATCCTTGCATGGTGAATTGAAGTTCAAAACTATCAAATTTGAGGAGAGCTTAATATCAGAATTGATGAAGTGATAATGACACTTGATGTTTCGTTATCTGGAAATTTCGAGGATGAAATTTTTTTGAGGGGGTAAGAATGTAAAATCCTACTCCTGGATTTCACTGTTATAATCTACGTATTTGTATTATTGAGATTTTATAATATTTTTTGAGAATTTATATTAATTTATTTGAATTTAGATTTTAATTAAACTAGTTACGAAGTTTGAAGTTTGGAAAATAATTATTTAAAATCTATAGACCTTTTAAGGTCACAATTTATATTTTTTAATAGATCTCGACCTCACTAACGCGTGGGTGTAAACCGTTCGTGAAATGGAGTTATGACGAAAGAGTTATTAATGTTTAAAGTTAAGGATATTTTGGTAATTTTGGCCTTATCTAGAATGCTCCGGATTTTCTGGAGCAAAGGAATTGCCACGTGTGTGGCTAGGATTAAAAAAAAAAGAAAAAGAAAAGAAAATAGAGATGGATGGCTGAGATGGAAAGGAGATGAGAGAAAATGAAAGATGGGGGAACGGGAGAACCAATCAGAAACAGAAGAAAGGAGGGGAAAGGAAGGATGGGAGAATGAGGGGAACCCGGATACCCCTTCGATCCGGTTGTAACTCCCAACCCGACCTGGATTTCTTCACCACCTCCGGTGGTTTTTCGTCCGTTTTTCCTGCAAACCACGTAAAACTACCACCTTAGAAACACTCCACGACCTTCCCTCTACCTATTCCACCCCAAAAATTGATGAAATTGGCTTTGAAATTGGGAAACCCGCACCGGTGGGTGTGGGAGTTCCTTGCCTTCGACCGAGCAAATCTGAAACAAATTTCTTCTATCATCACCACCCATAGTATCCTCTTGAGGCCTGGAACAAATCCCAAACAAGTTTGGGGGCGGCGGAGTTGTTAAGGAGTCGAATTGAGGACACCCAAATTCAATGGTTCTGGCGGGTTCATGGCCATTTGAGGATTTTCCAGGCCAAATTGGCCTTGGCCAAAGGTATGAAAATTTCTCTACTCATTAAGATCTACATTTCTGTAAAATTTGGTAATTTTTGGAAAAAGTTGAATTTTCCGGTGAGTCGAGCGGCCGACCACCACATGCGGTGGAGCGTGGCCAGTGGGCCGACAATGCCTTTATAAGTTAAATTGAATGCCCTGATTTCGGATTTGATACCCACTTGATGAAATTCGATCGTTTGAACCTATTTTCATTATAATACAACACTTGATAATTATATGAATCGTCGGTCCAACCGTTAGATCGTCACCAAATTTTAATACGTTATAATACATAATATTTGAAGACATTAGGAACTGACGGATTGCCAATCCGATGTACAGATCTTCCCGAATTGAATTTCGAAGTTTGTATAACTTAAAACTTAACGTCGACCGCCACCTATTTCTAGCAATTGGCGGAGATCCGACCATCGGATCGTCATGACATTTTAGTAGGTTGTTCTAAAAGGCATAATGTGGACTTTGAGAAGTTATGGATCAGAAATCTGAAAGGCGGATCTTCCGAATTGGATTTCTAGGGTTGTGAACCCTATGCTCAACCTTGATCGACGGTTGGCTTTTTAGTCAACTAGCCCGGGTTCTTCTAGCTTGACGGTTATCTTAGAGTGCGGTTGAGACTTCAGGGAGCTTGATGAGCTCATTGTGGTGACGTATCTCTTCGGTTGACGTGTGACTCGATTCGCGTAATAGTGGCATCATATTATATTATAAACATTTTGTATGAATATGTAGAATATACATCCATCTGTTAAGATATATTCAAATCTGGCATGCCAGTCCTCTGCCCACTACCAAAAGCCACAGCTAAAGTATGATCACAATTAATTATTAAAATGTGTATTTTATAAAAGGAAAGGGTCCAAAACAAGTACAAGGGTGCACAAAGCGATACAAGGAGCATGCGGAAGTCATTTCCCGACATTTATCACCTTCCTTCTACTCTAATGCCAGCGAGCAGTGATTGAGTGACGTTTACAGAAGGCACAGGGTTAATCCAGGAAGTGTTAGCACCACTTGCATTGCTGCCTCCCGGCTGATAGTTGAGGCGAACATTACTATCCTTGGATGCAGTTGATGGGGTATCATCTTCCACCAAAAAACTACATGTTGACAATGTTGTTACATCTTTAAAATCATAATCTGTCAAATAGCTTGGCTCCGACATGACAGTGCCCAAGTCAATGTCTCCAGAGAGCATTGCAACCACACGTGACATAGATGGCCTTGCCATCGGTGATCCCTGCGTGCACAGGAGAGCTGCTCGTATCAATCTAGTTGCTTCAGTTTCATCAAACTCTTATCAATCTCGGTTCCACCACCCTTAGAGTTTGGTCGTTTTCATGTAGAGTCCATACCTGAAAAACATTATGCCACGGTCAAAGGAAAGTATAAATAAGTTTTTCACAACAATGCCAAAATGAAGCTAGGGGGATGCAATTCCTACCCATTCAAGAAGATAAATCTTTTTTGGATCCAAGTTATTGTAAGAGTTTGGTCTCCCACTGAGGATCTCCAAAACAACGACTCCAAAACCAAACACATCGGCCTTCTCTGTCAAATGTCCAAACAATGCATACTCCGGTGCCAAATAGCCTCTGCAATGCAAGATAATCAAATGGTTGCACAATGTTGCTTGAGATCATTAGAGGCATTATTAACATGTGTGTTAAAATTTCATGCAAGTATAAATGTGTGTGGCCATAATGTATGTATCCTCTAGAAAAACAATAAAGGATGGCTTACATTGTCCCTGCAACCCGAGTGCTGATGTGGGTTTTCTCATCATCATAAAGCTTTGCCAGTCCAAAATCTGATATTTTTGGGGACAGTTCTGCATCGAGCAAAATATTACTGGCTTTGACATCTCGATGTACAATCCTTGGCCTTGACTCCTCATGAAGGTAAGCAAGTCCTCTTGCTGTTCCCAACAATATATTGAATCGAGTCGGCCAGTCAAGATGCAAGTTACTTGTTCCTGAAATATTAGTGAACACATCCAATCAAAAACATTTCTTAACAATTTTAGAGTGCTTGAAACTGTAGACAATGCTGTTTCTATGCAACCTAAAAGTAGATAGGTTTGTACCAAAAAGTGCGTGATCAAGGCTCTTGTTTTCAAGATACTCATAAACCAAAATGCGGTGGCTGCCTTCGATGCAGCATCCATACAATTTCACTAGATTCCGATGTTGCACAGCAGATATGGTAGCAATTTCAGATACAAATTGACTCTTCCCTTGGTGAGATGCTACTGAAAGTTGCTTCACAGCCACTACTCTACCATCAGAAAGTGTACCCTACAATGTACACAGAAACACAATTTAGTGACATGAAAGGAAAGAAAAAAGAAACTTTATTTTCTTCTCTCGCTCGCTCGCTCTCTCTCCCTTTCTCTTGTCATTACTTCAAGTACATGATACTGATGTAATACGGATTTCACCTTATAAACAGGGCCATATCCTCCCTCTCCTAACTTATTTGAAGGATTAAAATCTTCGGTTGCAGCTCTCAACTCAGCATAACTGAAAGTATTTGGTCGAGGGCCTAATCCTAGAATATCTGCACATTCACGAAACAATGTGACATAAGTTTTACTTTCGTGAAAGCATTCTTACTTGTGTGTGTTAATGTCAGAGCAGAGAAACCTGAATTGGATACCACTAATAATATGGTCGTTTACCTTCGTCGTCCTCTTTTTCTGATTTTTTCCTCCTCATATATAGAATCGCAAATATTAATAGCAAGCTCACAACTCCAACAGGAACTGCAATACCAACTATCAACCCAGTCCTGCTCTTCTTTCCTGGAGTAGTTGGTGGAAGCCCGGAAACTGTTGGTGTAAAATCTGAGCGATAAAACAGACGAATTCTTCAGTGTCAATTAACAGCAAAAAAGTACATTTAAACAATTCACAGGAAATCTCTACTAGTTAACACAAATTATACCTTTTCTCAAAAAAAATAAAACACACAAATTATACCTGAAGCAGCACGGACGGCTGGTTATTAGTGGGCCGTAATCACCTGCTGAAGGTATGCAACAAGTCCCTTTACCAGTCAAGAACAGATGAATTTCAAGATAATTCTCTGACACGCTAACATTGAATCTTTTCATAATTCCTAGCTTAGCCCCCCCTGCCTCCTTGGATATGTCAAAGTCCTTCGTCCTGCGGGTACCCTAGCAACCAAATGATGAGCTAGGTAATAATTCTAGTCTCCTTTAAAGCATGGGAGACTTTGATGCGGTTCCTAATTACCAATGTTTTTTTACTGAAATCTTGTGATTTTCAGTTTTTTGATTAAAATTCCCGACATTAATGTAATAATATATTTTTATATAGGTTATTATATTTTAAATTAAAATTTGATATTTGTAGTTTTTTTTTTTCCACCCCACCCACACTAGGCCTCGAACGTGGGACTTAATCTACCCCACCCCTTACCCACACCATTACCACTAGGCTATTCCTAGTGGCTTAAATTGCTATTTGTAGTTATTTATATTAATGAGATTTTAAATAAAAATCATAATTTATGGGATTGAAAACATCAAGGGATAAAGTATACTCTCTAATATATTGTGTGTGTATATACACATACATACATGGGTACGTTCATCAAAACTAACCAAACAATTATTATACCAAAACATGGGTACATTTTTCAGAAGAAAAAAAAAATTAGGCTTAATAACATATTAAATTTCTTCCATTAAACTACACATTGATACATTTTCAAATCAACAAAATAGACTGTGTCATTTATAAATTTAAAAAATGGATTAGAAAAAAATTGAATGGATTTTATATGAAAGGGGGTACATTTTTTATATTAAAAAATGGTACATTTATATATAACAAATTGATATATCTAAAAATAGGTACATTTAAGATTAGAAAAAATTGAAAAATATATGAATGGGTATATTTAAGATTAAAAAATTAAAAATATTTTTATAAAAAATTAATGGGTACAAACTTATTCTAATTTTTATTTTATTTTTTATTTTGGAAATGTTTTGAATTGAAAATAATTAGGAGTTTAATAAGGGTGTGAGTATTAAAACCATAAATCAATTATTAATTTATTTTAAAAAGTTAACTAACATGCAAATTCATTAATAAATTAATGCTAAAAACTTCGATCAAAATCTGAAAACTAATAAAGTAGTTTAAAATATCGAAAACCTACCCAATGAGTCTTTACTTCAAATAAGTTAGATGTTTTTTCTTTTCTTTTCCCATAAGCAGCCTTAGGCCATCTCCAACTGAATGGTCCAGAGAGCCAGATGGCTGAAAATAGCCCGAAAATCGTCTCCAACCGAGGGCTAGGTCAGAAGGCTTTGGAATCTGGGAGGGCCCCACGGAATCGGAGGGGGCTGGAGGGCTGGCTGCATGCAGCCAGCCAGCCAACCCGGAGTTGGCCATTTTTTTTTAATGTTTTGTTATTTCTGTCGGTTATAGCCGACAGAAATAATATGTACTATATTATAACCGACACTAATAAGGAATTAAATATAACGGCTAGCAGGGATATTTTATTAATTACTGTTAGTGTCGGTTATAACTGACACAAATAGTCATTTGAATTGCAAATAGTGTCCGTTATAACCGACACAAATAGTATGAAAAAATTTGAATCCAACGGCTAGCTGAAGTCAGTTAGCCGTTGCTAGCTGGCACCAGTTACCGTTGGATTCAATTTTTTTTTTTTTTTTTGGTTTTTTGGGCCTTTTTTCCCTATAAATACCTAAACCATTCATTCACCATTACTCACAAAATTTTCACTATTCCTACACCATTTCAATTCTCATATTTTCTTTCCTCTTTCAAAAATCTATCCTTCAATTTTTTCAATAATTTTCAAATGGCCTCGTCTGCAATGAAAGGTAGGCCTTGGACCCGAAAAGAAGATGAAGCTCTTTGCAAGGCTTATAGATGGGTGTCGGAAGATAGTGTGAGAGGGAATTGTCAAACAAATGACGGTGTTTGGACTCGTGTGTCCAAAAAATATTTAGAGTTCTATGAAGGCACCACTCCAGTGAATATTCGAAACCATGAGAGTTGTTCTTCAAGATGGAAGAAACATCTTTAGCCAAGTTTGAACAAATGGCATCAAGCATTGTTAGCAGCCGCAAGTAGACATGAAAGTGGCACTAATTACTACGACGAAGTAAGTGTTTTCACAATTTATTTTAAATATTTAATTATATTACATTTAATTTCATAAATTAATTTCCTTTAATTTTTTTCTAGGTATGCCAAGCGGAGGAATTGTATATCGAGAGCAGCTCGAAACCCTTTCAGTTTCACAGTTGTTGGGAAATTTCTAAAGGGTGGGTGTTATTTCAAGATCCACCACAGAGAGCTCATACGCCGATGTTCGGAACTGCATCCTCAGCTGCAGATATGGATGAAGTTGGATCTCCAATCATTCAACAAACAAGGGTAGAAAATCCGTCTTCGGGTGAAGGTTCCATACCTAGGGCTATGGGACGAAACAAGGCGCGAAGGTTGAAGGAAAAGGGCAAGGCAAATGATGATTACGTCGCTCAACATGAAGTGGCGGCCTCATTGCAATTATTGGCGGAGCAAAATGCCCTTGAGGCATAAGAAAGGAAGTGTAGGCATGAAGAACGGGCCAAACAAATATAAGAAGAGATGGATGATAAGAATATGGAAATGAACACTTCGAATTACACTCCAATGAGTAAGGCCTATTTTGATAGGAAAAAAAAAAAGAAATTATGAGCCGACGGCAGTTGTTTACCTCTGACTATACTCCTACGATGGCGGATGATGATGTTGATTATGGATATTAAATTTAAGTTGTTGTAGTTTTTAAATTTAATTTGTCGTTTTTAAATTTTAGTTGTAGTTTTTAAATATAAGTTGTAGTTTTTAAATTTAAAGTGTTGTTGTTTTTAAATTTAAATAATAAATTATGTTTGGCCCTATGGCCCTATGGCCCTTTGGCCCTCGGTTGGAGACGGTTTTTTGTGACAGGGCTAAAACGAGCCCTCTGGCCCTTTGGCCCTCGGTTGGAGACGGAGGCAAATATGGTCATGTACTGTTCATTAAAATATTAATATCTTGGAGAATCTTGGAGGAACGAGCCTTCTGGCCAGCCATCGGTTAGAGATGGTCTTACCTGAATATAGATATCAAATACACGCCGTCCTAGACTTGCCCAAGTTTGCTGAATGCGCCTATCAAAAACCGTCTCTGCAAAGTGCAATGTTACAGTGTAAGGTCCATTCTCAAAACCCAGGCCATAGTATCTCAGTGATCCTGGGGACAATCTTGAAGTCTGGAAAAGCTCCGGGGTCACATCTGTTCCGGTGACTTGTTCAAGGGTATTTTCCAGATATGATCGGTTCACTCCGTCAGAAAACATACCGACATTGCTGACAGCCCATTTCTCTATACTGGTTACATTGAATGTTGCTGGACCAAGAGCTGAGTCTTCAGCCTCATACAATATTCCATCACGTCCCATCATTTGCGGTCCACCACAGTTGATTGAGAAGTTTGCATCTGTAAGTTTCATGTAATACCAGAATCTACCCATGATTAGCGATGAAACTTCAAATTGAAGACTCATACTAATGTTCTTCAGTCACATATTACTAACCAGTTATGCGTATTACTGAACTTATGAAAACATGCTTGCAATCTATATCCATATGTATACATAACTAGAGAAGCAATGCCTTCTCCTCTAACATGACGTTGCGTTAAAACAGTAAATGTTGGGTGACATAAAAGCAGATTACATCGTGGGATATTTCGATTGCATGGAAAATTTCTCTGGAGGCAATTCAATCCAGGAAGAGTACTGCAAACACAGAGAACAATTATTAGTTATCCAGATAGAAACATATAGTGGAAGAGTAGTGATAGTATTGCTTGTCTAAAAACCGGCAACAGAAACTTCAACTCACGTTATGTTTTTTTTGTCAAATGTGAAGTTGTTGACCACTAAGTTCCTGCATAAAATCATTAATCAATCAACATGTGAAGAAATATCTCTCTGTCAAATGAAAATTCCATGTACAAGATCAAAACTTAATAGGCAAGTAGCATTGTGAGAACGAATCGCAGTGATATTTTTTGTCCAAACATATTTTGGGGTTTAAACTGTAAAATGAAGGTGAAAAATAAAAGGAGACGTACAGTTGCGATATTGTGGTCACCCACTGGGGAAAACTTCCTGATAAAAAATTGTAAGACAAATCTCTGCTAATAACAAAATAGAATCAGAAGACACAAAATGCAAGAAAGTTATAAGAACTTCAACTTGTGTAAGATAAAGGATTAGAATGCTTACAAAATGCGCAAACACATACATGCATGTGCGCACACACACGTACAAAGTACTGGTTTCAGTGTCAGTAGACTCAGTACACTCTATGGCCTTGTTTGGCACACCGGATAAAGGATCGGATAGGACTAATAATACAGATCCGGTCGTTTAGTGTCCTCTCGTACTAAATAGTCGTCGGATTAATTTAGGCAGTCGGATAGGATAGTCGGGTATACACCTTCTTAAAAAACCCTTCCAAAAGGAGTGGATTATTAGTCCGGTTCCCTTTCCTCTCTCTCGCACTTCGTTCTCCACGACACCTCATCTCGCCGTCATCCCTCTCGTCATCGTCGTTCTCTCGGTCGTCACCTATAGCTGTCGCCTCATCTCACCAAGCATCGCGGGGAGGAGGTCTGTGACAGTGAGCATCGCAACTTTAGGGAGAGGGAGGTCTGTGACACCGAGCATCTTCTTCTTCGTTTCCCCTCCCTCTGTTCTTCCCCCTCCTTCCCACAAATTCCAAAACCCAATTCCTCCGCCGGCCACCATGAACCACCACCACCACCAAGTTCCATCCAACCACCCAGAACAAGACTCTTCTCTCCCTTCATCTTCTTTTGGCTACTGGATCTCCCTCCCTCTTCTCCGCCGTTGCCGTTCACTGCTTCCGCCGCCGATTGCAGCTGCAAGACGAAGAGAGGCTGAGGTGCATAGAAGAAGGGGGTGGCTTTTGTTGCCCTTTTTCTTTGTATGTTGCAGAATAGTTTTCATGATGCGCTCGATTGATATATCAGTTTTTGGAGTTGGATTTGTATAGATAGTCAAAGTAGGTGGAAAAAGTTCTGGAATTTCGTCTCAGTGTTGGCAACTTCAATAGCTAATAACGATGATAGTATCCTTATAAATAGAAAAGCTTGGATATTGATAAACAATACTTTCAATTCCAATATGATTACGCAAACACATATTTGTCAAAGTTTTTTTTTCTTTCCTTTTCTTATCCGGATTAGTACCAAACACTGTATAAATAATACGGTCATTAGTCCGATACTGCACCAAATGCCCGACTAATTTAGTCAGTACTATCCGGTGACTATTTATCCTATCCGACAGAAATAGTCAATACAGTCCGAGCTGCCAAATGAGGCCTATATGACTACTTTTAAGAAAAAAGGACTTACATAGTCTGAAGTCGATTGCTCTTTTGGCTCGCAAGAGGTCCGGAGAGACTATTGTTTCCAAGAAACCTGGCCATTTCGATTATAGTAGAACGCACCCAGAAAAGAAAAAGAGATGAGCAAGAAAAAGGTCAGATGTGCACAAAATCTATAAGGATTAGTCCAGATCTTCAATCAAAGTAGGGAATGTTAAAGATTTGATAACTTATGTATGATGAGGCAAGCAAAATATAATAATAAGAACGGGGATTACAAGGATGTAAGAGAATTGATGGTGAACAAAGAACTTGGGAGTTGGCCTGTCAAATTGTTGAAACTCAGATCCCTGCAACACCAACGATTAGTTGAGAGGAGCAATCAGAATGAAAGAAAACTAAGGCCCCGTTGGGACTCAAGCTTATACGCGCTGGTACGTATAGTATCTGTAGACTTTGATATTCTCCAATATCAGATGGGATGGTATGGTGATTAATGCGTTCCGTAGTTTTCTGTTATTCACATCAAATTTGATAAAAAGTAGATGGAGTAAGATATCAAAAGGAAAAAGGAAAAAGTTGGATGAAAGTATATGGATCGACAAGAATCTTACAATTCAGTCAAGTTCTTCATTTTTTTAATGAAATCAAGAGAGGAGCTCCCATCGTATATATCACTGATATGCCTACATCATTAAATGCAAATAACTGAAATCCCGTCTTCGGAGAAAGAGAAAGAATTACAATTTATGAAGCATTTGTACTTACAGAGATTTCAATGAGGTCAGTTGAGAAAAGCTGGTTGGTATTGGGCCTTCCAAAGAGTTCCCTTGAAATCGCCTACAGAAACATATAAGAAGCTTGTGAACAAGTTATCCATCTC
The DNA here is from genome assembly GCA_024362995.1 of Heteromeles arbutifolia. Classification (NCBI taxonomy): domain Eukaryota; kingdom Viridiplantae; phylum Streptophyta; class Magnoliopsida; order Rosales; family Rosaceae; genus Heteromeles; species Heteromeles arbutifolia. The sequence goes on along the minus strand of JANCRC010000002.1, from coordinate 7,023,668 downwards.
AGGTCTGCTTTCATAAACTGCATAAGATCAAAATTTTATGTGCTTACAAAGAAGTGAGTTGTGTCCAATTCCCTATGAAATCAGGTATCTTTCCTGAGAAAAGACTGTCCGATGTCCAACTAAAATTCACAAAGTTGACTTATAATAAGCTCATCCAAGAAAAGCAATCTCAAAGTACTAGATAAACGAACAAATCTAAAATACAATTTAAGAGCCGTTCTTACAAGATTTGCATACTAGTTAGCTTGGCAAATGTTGAAGGAATTTCACCACTGACTCCACAGCTGTCCATGTAACTGTGAAAATCATAAGGCAACTGATTAATACCCATCTTATACGATAATGTGCAATTTTTGCTTATGCATAAGGAACTAACATGTAATTCAAATTTGATGATTTAACAAACCACTTACATTTGCTGGAGCTTGACTAAATTACCAAGTTCTGGAGGGCGTGTTCCGGAGAAATTATTTGATCCGAAGCCCCTGTAAGTCATGTTGAACAGGCAAACAATTACTTGAAAGCGATCATTGAAGAGTGACAGAAGGTTCTGTATCTAATGTTTATGACACAAAATTTTACTGTACGCTTTCTCATTTTTCATGGCTTACAGTATATTTAGCTCCTTAAGGTTTCCAAGCTCCTTGGGGATGGGCCCAGAGAATGAATTGTGGCCAATTTGCCTGAATGGAGATATCAGTTAACTAAAGATAAGCACCATAACATTACGTTACATTACATTACAAGAAACTAGTACTGCATTATTCAATAAAAACATAATGGTTTGTGTAGATTACGGTGTAAATAATAGAGAAAAGGTGTAAAGAACATAAATGTAGATTATGATATTCAAAATGAAGTATACAAATTGCAACGAGTCTCATCAGAAGTATGATACTTAAAACAAATTTTCTCTCACTACTTACAATTCAATCAATGCAGACATATTGCCAACGAATGCCGATAGGGAACCTGAAATAATTCTTATCGATTTTCCTACAAAAATTGAAACGAAATGTAATCATTAACTCTTAATCTTACGCCATCACCATATTTTTAATTTCCAATTTATAATTTTGATTAACCAAAAACAGAGAAGGGAGTTGGAAAAAATTCATACAAAACTGTGAGATATCTTAGAGCCAAAAGTTCTTCGTGAAACACCCCTCGTTTGTACAGAGCTTGCACTCTCCTGGAAAGCAAAAAGATTGACCATTTAGAACTTTATAAAATGGAGTGGCACAGTCAAATTATTGACTAATATATATATAGGTATAGCTAGCGAAAAATCAGCATTGGCAGAGAAATCTTGTTCATAAAGAGAGTAGTTTAACATACAGTTTGGTGATGTGGCATATAGCATTGTTGTCGTAAGTACAGTCGCAAACGATGGCTGGGTTGTTATTGGGGTTCTCAAAATCGGTGCCGTTGAAGGCAGATCCACTGCAGGGTTCTCCACTGATATTCCACAGCCCCGACATTGCTTGTGTGTCCCATTGTTCAAATATTGAGTTCAACGCCCTCACTGCACTCTCAGTTAATTCAGTCCTTGTGTGTATTATATTATCACACCATGATTTGACTTGTGTTACCACTTACCAGACTATCTTGAATCAAATGAGAGATCAAACTGATTATTACAAAGGAAAATTACCCTTAAATTGGATGTTTTGTATATGGGAAGAAAAATGGCTTTGCAAATAACTTCCTCAGAAACTGCATTTCATATAGTCGAAAAACACTTCAATGTCATTTTGTTGAGGGAAAAAAGCCCAGTTCATGGTCAAAAACACTTATATGTGGCAAAGTGTGTATGTGTGTAGGGAGGGAGGGAGGGAGGGAGAGAGAGAGAGAGAGAGAGAACCTTCAGATGGGTCAGTGGTAGCATTTTGAGCAAAGGACAGCTGAAAACAGAAGCAGCTGAGGAAGCATAGTAATAGTATCCTCATCATCAACTTCATCTTCGTATTGTACATGTGCAGAACTTGCTCTCCTCGACGGCGTGAAACTAAACAGTCAACCCTTATATTCCGACTGGCTGAATCTTGCATGTAAAAAGAAGAAGACCATTAGATTTTAGTCATATATTGACAACGTGTGCATATGTACTTAAATTTTGTCCAAGTTGTATGATCAAATGGCGGCCAACACCTTTTTAATTTCCCACATGGAGTTGGCTAAGGCTTTGATCGTATTAGTTGAATTGTATATTGTAGTATTAGACATTGAGCTGCTTTAGAGTTGAAATAATTATGTACAATTCTAGATTGTTAATATTTTTCTGGTTGAAAAATCAAGGGATTGACTTACGGATCAACATTCTTGCTCGGTCAATTACTAATCATGGAGAGGGATTTTTATCCATAGCGAAAGAACAAAGGATTAATTCCTTGTTAGTTGGAGATTTTGATATGACATTTAACGACAATGTTATCGTGACAATATCTTAAACTAATCACATTATCATGTATGACAAAATAGAACACTATTCGATTAGCTTTTTATTATTATTAAAAAGATGGACAACTAATGACGACCCACTATTATCCACCTCTTTCGGAGTCGAAAGAAGTTAGTTGGGAATTGTATCCTACCTACCGGTGGCCACGATCAATCAAATTCACATATTACAAAGTATCGAACTCAGAGCCTTTCACGATTAGCTTAAATTATTGCTAAAATTGCATATACGTTGTAAGTTTGTCTAGTATAAGAATAATATTTCATTCATAATTTTGCGAATAAATATCGCAACGATACAATAAATTTTAGAATAGTAGAACCACAGCAAGTGACTTAGTGATAAGGACGCGAACTGAAATTCTCTAATAAACAAAAAAAATGTAAGAGGTCTCGATTTTCATGCTCCGAATTGGTAAGTCTACTTGACTGTGGACACGGGGATTGTAAAATTTCTCCTATCCTCTCCGAGTTCGAAAGGAGTGGATAATCGTGACTTGCCACTAGTTGTTCCCCTTTTTAAAAATGAAAAATCTCTAGTAGAATTTTCAAAAGTTGTGGCTGAACTGAAAATTCAATCGGAATGGAAATATCTGCAAGTTGAGTTGAATGATGCAGCGAGAAAGTCAAAAGAGGATTGCTTTGGATATGTCAAACTGCGATGTATGAACCCACCACCGTCCCACGCACCTTGGCTTAATTATTCCCATGGCTTTTGTTTAAAGCAAGAGGAGCTGGGTGATGAATAGGGATGGCAACTGTTCGGTTTGGGGACGGAAATGTTATATTCATCCTCATAACCACGAAAATTAACCATACCCATAACCGCAAAATAACCATCGGGGATTATCCATAACCATATCCACCGGGTAACGGATTTTCAATCGATTATTGGTTATATCCATTTTCGTCAAAAAAATAATATATATTTATCTAATTGACACACTATAAATTTTAGTAGATACTAATTCCATCATTAAATAGCCACATCCAATTACAAAAAACATAACAATATATTTGAAGTTGTTCATGATAAGCCAATATGATAAATTGGTCCAATAAAAAAAGAAAGAGGACAAAAGCAAATACGAGAGGAAGACAAAGCAAATTGTCTAATAATTCCAAAACTTGTGACGACAAAAGAACGAGAAATTTGCACTTTGCTTCTAGTTCCACCAAACCAGTGAGACTCTTGAAGAGAGATGAATCCGATAAATTTGGAACATTTGATAATTGATATATAAAATGATTCAATGAATTAATTTGGTTGAGAATAACAATAAGAGTATTGAATTGATGAGGTTGTTGGTATGCCCCATGCATGGTGTTTGGTGCATAATAAAGATAGTATAGGATTTGATACATGCATAATAAATTAGTATAGAGAGGGTTCGGTAAATTGAATAAAATTATACTATATATCAAACACACACACATATATATATATATATTTGGATTGGATTTGGGTACGGATAAGGATTGGGGATCTCTATAACCATATCCAAAACCATAACCGAATAAAGTTCACGGTTTTTCCCCATATCCAAATCATACCCGAATTTTCATAACCAAATCCAATCCATTCGGACGGTTATCCACGATTATCGGGTTTAATGGTTATAATTGTCATCCCTAGTGATGAATTGATGTACTGACGTTATAATGGAATCGGTATTTAATTAATAATTTAATTGGCATTAATTATGTACTTAATTAAAAGTATGTATAACTTAATTGATGCAATAAACAATGATCAATGCATCAAAAACAATAAACTATGATCAAATTGTAACTTTGGTCTAAAATGGGCGACTCTAAACCAACAAGGGTTCATGTTTTGTGATGATGGGAAAAGAACGTCCATCATAAGCAAAAAGACTATTTTCATGACTCGAACCTGTAATATTTCGATCACAAAGAAGCAAATTTTGCATTGCACCAAGATTTGCCCTGAATTGTAGCTTTAGTCGATAATCTAAAAATTCATTATAGCTATACATGTATTCGACAAAATATGAAACACTAGTTATTGACGCTAAATCCATGAGAATTTTTATTAAAAAGAGCATACGTGCAATTCTCTAATTTACCCTTCTTAAAGGTACTCCTCGGAATTTTGACCAAAATTTTTACAGAGTTAGCGCGAAAGATTAATGCTTAACATTTGTCGAACTTAAGTACTACTTCTAACAGGTCTTTAATTTGTAGACTAAAACTGTAATTCAGTCATAAAATTCACAAACTAGTCTAGTACTTTAATTTTCTACTTTTCAATGTTAGGAAATAAAAAATACTGTTCATGTAACATCCCACATGGTGACCCACTGGGAAGTTGCTCGTGAGTTCCTAGAAACAAAACCGTGAGGGGGTGGTCGGGGCCCAAAGCGGACAATATCGTGCTACGGTGGAGTCAAGCCCGGGAGGTGGCTGCGCCCGGGCTGGGATGTGACAATTGGTATCAGAGCCAATTCCTGGCCGAAAGTGTGCCGACGAGGATGTCGGGCCCCTTAAGGGGGGTGGATTGTAACATCCCACATCACCCAGGGGAGTGATCCTTATATGTATATTCCCACCTCTTCCTAGCACAAGGCCTTTTGGGAGCTCACTGATTTTAGGTTCCGTAGGAACTCCGAAATTAAGCGAGAAGGGGGCCAGAGCACTCCCAGGATGGGTGACCCACTGGGAAGTTGCTCATGAGTTTCCAGAAACAAAACTGTGAGGGGGTGGTAGGGGTCCAAAGCGGACAATATCATGCTACAGTAGAGTCGAGCCCGGGAGGTGGCTGCGCCCGAGCCGAGATGTGACAGTTCATATCAAAGACTCATACTTATCCTCGCAATCATATCAATAAGCTCATCTCTCTTTAGCATAAACAAAAAGAAAAACTAATGAAAAAGGCTTCAAAACTTTAAAAGCGGATAATATCATGCTACAGTGAAGTCGAGCCCGGAAGATGGCTGCGCCCGGGCCGGGATGTGACTGTTCATATCAAAGACTCATACTTATCCTCGCAATCATATCAATAAGCTCATCTCTCTTTAGCATAAACAAAAAGAAAAACTAATGAAAAAAGCTTCAAAACTTTAAGTTTTAACGATAAGGACAAAATAAAGGGTAAAGTGAATAGTATCAAGATTGACTTTTTAGTGTAAAAATATGATTTTTCATTAAAGTGAACAGTATCGAGAATTTTTCGTTAAAGTTCCCAAAATAAAATTGATAGGTTTTATTAACCAGTTATACACAATGGGTAGGAAATGACACACCCCGTCCCGAAGGTAGGGCGTGCTGGCCGTCACGTGAACGTGACGACCAGCACGCCCTACCTTCGGGACGGGGTGTGTCTAGTGTTTCGGTTTTAATTGGTTCGTATCCTTGAATTGATCCTGCTTCCGCACAGTGCACATGGCTTACGTCACGTTCACATGACGGCCAGCACGCTCTACCTTCATGACGGGGTGTGTCAGGAAAGGCAGGGAGACAAATATATACTGCCTAAGTGGAATCTGGATCCTCTTGGATATCCGTAAATCGTGTCCGTTCATCGCACTTCATGCAGTGAAAAATTATTTTTATTTTTTATTTAAAATGAAATACAAACAGTACTTGACGAAAATTGACCGCATAATGTACGATGAACATACATAATTCACAAATCTTTAAGATCTTTGCAAAGAGAATCCAAAAATGATCATGCTGGGCCTAAGTGACCTTTGATGTATGAGTCCATTGACTTTCTTTTACCTCCCAATTCGTCAACTTTGTCCATTGACTCGTTATCTTTTGATGAATGCCATCCACATTATTAAATATCTTGTCGTTGAAAAAAATTTAAAAAGTTATTTTGAGAATTGACAAAAATAAAGCGTAAGATTATATATGTAAATGGTATTAGCTATGCATGCTAATATTGAATTATAATCCTGATTTGATCAAGAAAATTTGTCCAGCTCAAAGCAAATGCATATTAAAAGTTGTAAAATTGTGTGGACATTAGACAAAGCCTAAGTCGGTGCGCATTAACTCGTAAGACTATGTATGTAACGGTGTGAACTATGCATGCAACGCGATCAACTTGCGGTCAGAGTTGATGAGTTTCCCAAAAAGTTCAAAAATTAAATCATGGATAAGATATTATATAAAATATGCAAATAATTATTAGATATTGGCAAACCACAGCAGTTTTTTATTTTATTTTATTTGTTGATCACAGTTAAGGATGAACTTTAACATTTCGAAAGAGAAAGCTAGCAGTTGCTGTCCTGTATTTTATAGGTGCACATCGTATGAAGAGAGAGAGAGAGGAGAGAGAGGGATAGCCGACCTGCTGTTGAAGCAGAAGGAGGAGCTGAAGCAGAAGCAAGCAGAAAACTGGAAGCAAGAGATCAGAGATGGCGGCTGCTTCGCCCACTAGTTCTAAAATACATCCCCTCTCTCTCCTCTCTTTCTCCTACTATGAGCCTGTGAGCATAAAAAGAATAATTCCCACCATGGCACCGTGGGAGTAGTGTACATATATAGTGGCACATTTGGTCTGAGTCGATGTCAGTCTGTCTATTCTTCAAACCAGCAATTTGTTTATTCAGAAATTAAGATAATTAAAAATAAATTTTAACGAAAAATTGTAAGTATTATTTACTTTAACGAAAAATCACATTTTTAATCTAAAAAGTCAATTTTGATACTATTTACTTACAACATCTTTTTGTCCTTCTCGTTAAAAATCAAAGTTTTCAAATCATTTTAATTAATTTTCCTTAATTAAAATGCAGACGACGCTTTTCTATAAGGACGAAAAGTTTGTTTATTTATTTTGATGTGAGTAATGTTAAAGAAATTAAATTTAGAGACAAAATTTACAAATTAAATTATGTGTTACCAATAAGAATGAGTATGTTTATCAACGCTTAAGTAATAAACCAATCGTAAATTTCTATGTCCTTTAGTTTCTAAAATTTACCTGTAAATTTAGTCTCGCTAACATTGCTCTTTTAATATTATTTTGATTTCCACTTATTTCTTTCTTTCAACAATTAACATTTTTATCTACTCAGGCTTTGCCTAATGTCCACACAATTTTACAACTTTCAACGTGCATTTGCTTTGGGCTGGATCATTTTTCTTGACCAAACCAGGATTATAATTCAACATTCGCATGAATGGTTCACACCGTTTACACAACTTTTCTTGTCCATTCTCAAAATAACTTTTTAAATTTTATTGTCAATATGCATTTGCTTTGGGCTGGTTCATACCGTTTACATAACTTTTCTTGTCAATATGCATTTGCTTTGGCTGTATTAAGGGTACAAGTCAGTAATACCGTTAGAAATACAGTTAGAAATATAGTTAGCAAGTTTGTTAGTATTTGATTAGAGTTGTTAGGCTTACTAGTATAAAAAAACAAAGTGTGTAATCTTCAATCTTTCAATTAATAAAGTCATATTTCTCTCTCTAAACTCTCTCTCTCTCTAAGATGTGTGTTCATCCTTCCTCATCTTCCTTCTTGATTTCCTCTTCAATTCCCAAACATTTCAATGTAGTTAACATGGTATTAGAGCCACCAGGCTCACACCATGGATTCTGGTGGTTCCACTTCTCATTAGTTTCGTCTATTTCTAGTTTTACTTCTTTTCTGATTTTTCTATTAGATATTTCGTTAATATCTTTGGTGCTTCCGCAATCGTTTAGTTCGTTCTGTAATTTCTGGGTAAATTTTCGTTTTAGGTTGTGATCAGAGATCATCGATGATATGATATTTTGGTCTTTGGAATTGTGGAAATTTTTTTCTTCGTCTGTAAGCATGAATCTTGATCCTTTGGGCCAAAATAGAAGTGGGAACTTCTCGGTTCTTGAATTGGGGATTTTTCAGATTTTCATCAAAAGTCTTCAATGGTTCTTGAATCGGGTCCATTCTAGCTCAGGTTTATGTGATTGCGTGGTGAATCTTGATGGACTTCACGTCCGGCATTGTAATCTTTCTGTGTGGGCACTCCATCTTCGCGTGTCCTCCCTTATCTTGGCCGGTCCAAAATCGTATCCACTCGGATTCCGTTCATAGGCCCAAAGTCCCTTTTACTCCGCGATTCCGTTGAGTGGTCCGAACTCGTATCCTGGTTTGGATTCCGTTGAGTGATCCGGAATCCTCTTTCGTGTCTTGGTTACATTGAGTGGTCCGGAACCCGATGTTGATAGATTTCGTTGAGTGGTCCGAAATCGCATCAATTGACTTGTTGGTTCCTTGGATTTGATTTCAGTTTAAGAGATGTAGGCCTCGGCCGAACTGTGTCGCTCTAGCCCTGCATTTCGATTTATTGTATGTGTTATGGATTGATATGATTGTGAAGTGATTTCGGTTATGATGGTTGTCATTATTATTAGACTCGTTGACCTATGTGGCTAGAGATTATTAATGCATTTCGTTGAATGTTCCATAAGTTGCTGCATTGCCTGATTTGTGGCATTATGTTGAGACCTAGTGGTTTATGTGATGAATGCTCGAGTGTGGGGAAGGGTGAACTACGAATGGCTTGATCCCTGTTCAGGGTACGTAGGCAGTCTAACGAGGAGGTTAGATGCAGCCATAAAGTATACGAAAAATTACTATGCGAATCAATTCTCGAGTTGTGATTTGTCATATCCCGGAGGCGGGGTATGTTTGAGATACAGGTATTTGGTGACGTCACGTGTCGATTCTGGACGTATGTCGGGATTGGGGAGTGACATAAGATATCATGTATGACACAAAAACGACATAAACACGGAAAACACGACACGAATGTCAGGTCTCACCACTTTCTTTCTTTTCAACTCTCTCCCAACCTTCCAAAACCTCTTTATTTTCCTTATTTTCTTCCAGTTCTTTCCCTTCCGGTAGGCTATTCTCACACCTTCACTTCCCACAAACACCCCCTTCTTTCTCTTATAACAGATGACCAACTACAAAACAACGTTCTTCTCTCTCTCTCTCTCTCTCTCTCTCTCTCTCTCTCTCTCTCACAGTTGTTTTCATTTTTATTCACTTGTTGCTCACTCTTTTCTTTTTCTTTTCCTTGCCTCTCACAACTCCCTCGACACCTCTCTTTCTCTTTCCTTCTTTTATGCTTTTCTTCAACCCCGTATCTTCCATAATATAGCTGAAAATTTTCATATGTAACAGGAGTAGAATTGGTGAGCAATATAAAATGGAGATGTAGGCCAAAGAGGCTGGCTGAGAAGGCCAGCTCAACCGTATATAAGCTGCTCAAACTGATGTATAGGCCAACATACAGATTAGGTTGTCGATCTTTTTGGATATTTTATAGAAGAGATGATGAGGAACAATTTTTGTGAAGGAAGTGTTTTTGTTTGATCACAGTAAGTTGAATTTTTAAGCTCCAAACATGTAAGGTTTTCTGCGGATTTTCAAGGCTGTAATAGTATTTTGATAATCTGGAATGAATGGACCGTTAGATCTTTCTGAGAGTTTGATATGTTAAGGTAGAGAGAATAAGAAACAATTTCTATGAAGAAAGTATTTTGATATGAGTAAAAGAAAATGTAGTTTCGAAGCTCACAACAGGCCTGACTGGTTGATAGACGAGTGCTGAGCAGTTACTGATTATACCTGAGTTTCTGAAGTTATACAGCTCCTATGGATCTCATATTTGGATATGTTGTATTTAACGAGTTAACGAACAACTTTCTTGAAGACGGCTTTTTTATTTGAACTGTAGAAAATGGTAATTTGATCTGCAAAACAGATATGACGAATTTCTGGTTCTTGAAAGTCTCTCCCTTGATAACTAGAAGAAAATGATGATGAGTTTGGTGGAGAGATTTGTTGGGTAAGCTCTTATGCATTTTTTGGGATTTGTATGTGATTTCTTTCTCCGGATTCTCGTTGAAAAATAGAGGGATATTTGGTGGTGCTTCATAGAGTTGGATAATGGTGTTTCCCTAGAACTTGATAACACAAACATTCACATAAACACACAGTATAGAAGTGGTTCATCAAAGTGACTACATCCACTGGGGTTTGCTTTCATTTGTATTTCACTATACATGAGAGACTTACAAATACAATGAAAGATGACTTAAAGCGTTTACATAAGGTAAAAGAGATGAATGATGAAAGAGGAATGGTCTGAGAAAGAGAACATTCTTCTAGTTCTTGCTCCTTCCTTTATAGGGATCATATGAGATCTTCCTTCTCACATGTACAATAAGCTCCCTAGTGTCCCAATAGAAAGACACCAAGTATTGTGCAAATTATTAGCCATAATATGTGTTTGAATAGCAAGACAACATGTGTTAAACTAATCATTAATAATGATATGTGTTCCAATAACAAAGCAACATGTGTTGAGCTAATCCTGAACAAAAAATATCATGTAAGATGGATGCATGTCTAAGGCCACGTTAAAGTTTATCTTATGGTAAGCTTGTTGGAACAAAACATATGGTAACTCTACAAATTGGTAGGATATCCGGATGGTGAATTAAAAGCTCCAAAACCCATGATTATAATCACACCTCAAACTAACACCAAAAGAGTAGCAAAGTATTTAGTTGCTAGCGGCACCCAAATGAGAAATACAAAGCCTAACAAATCAATCTACAAAATAAAGTGAAACATATATGTATTTGTTAACTAATGAAAAAAAGAAAAGAAAAAACAAAGAACTTGGTAGATCAAACTTTAGCATAAAACACAAATTAAAAGTACTTCGACACTTTTATATATATATATATATATATATATATCCATTTTTTAAAATACGGAGTATTACACTTGCACATACCTCTTATATAAAGTTGTTTTAATCCTTTCACGATCAAGTTTAACATACATGACATTGTTCTCCTTTTAACTCCAAACATGAACTTTCCCCTCCTAAAAACATAGGCTCCAAATCATTTCAATTGTTGCCTAATTTTTTAGGGAGGAAAGCTCACATTTGGATCCAAAAGTAGAAAATGTTATGGATGTTAGACTTGAATTGTGAAAAGATCGTAACACTCTGGAACAAATATACTTATAATTTTGAGTTTGTTTTTGTATTGCATGTTGTTCAATATTCTAGTGAATAAGTTATTGAGTTTCCACCCAGGTGTCCCAGGTTCGGAATTCTCTCCTCATAAATTATTAAAAAACAAAAGTAACAAATTGAAATTTGAATAAAAGTTAAGGTGACAAAAAAAAATTTGCCTTTTTCTCCTATATTTTGCAACTGGACCATCAACATCAAGGCTCAATTTATAAACCCAAAAAGGCCTTATAAAATTATCTGAATTCCCTTAACACATTCTTAAATTTTAGTGGTGGAATCTCCATCCAGTGGTGGTGGTTCATGAACATATCTATAAACATTTTGTATGAACATAACTATAAACATTTTGTATGAATAAGTAGAATACGCATCCATCTGCTAAGATGTATTCAAATCTGGCGTCCCAGTCCCCTGCCCATTACCAAAAGCCAAAGCTAAAGTACAATTACGAATAATTATTTAAAGGTGTATTATATAAAAGGAAAGGGTCCAAAACAAGTACAAGGGTGCACAAAGGGATAAAATGAGCATGCGGAAATCATTTCCCGATATTTATCACCTTCCTTCTCCTCTAATGCCAGCGAGCAGTGATTGAGTGACATTTACAGAAGGCACGGGGTCAACCCAGGGAGTGTTAGCACCACTTGCATTGCTGCCTCCCGGCTGATAGTTGAGGAGAACATTACTAGAGGCAGTTGATGGGTTATCATCCTCCACCAAAAATCTACCTGTTGACAATGCTGTTACATCTTTAAAATCATAATCTGTCAAATAGCTTGGCTTCGACATGACAGTGCCTATGTCAATGTCTCCAGAGAGCATTGCAACCACGCGTGACATAGATGGCCTCGCCATTGGTGATCCCTGTGTGCACAGGAGAGCTGCTCTTATCAATCTAGTTGCTTCAGTTTCATCAAACTCTGTCAATCTCGGATCCACCAGCCCGAGAGTTTGGTCGTTTTCATGTAGAGTCCATACCTGAAAAACATTATGCCACGGTCAAAGGAAAGTATAAATAAGTTTTTCACAACAATGCCAAAATGAAGCTAGGCGAATGCAATTCCTACCCATTCAAGAAGATAAATCTTTTCTGTATCCAAGTAATTGTAAGAGTTTGGTCTCCCGCTGAGGATCTCCAAAACAACGACTCCAAAACCAAACACATCGGCCTTCTCTGTCAAATGTCCAAACAATGCATACTCCGGTGCCAAATAGCCTCTGCAATGCAAGATAATCAAATGGTTGCACAATGTTGCTTGAGATCATTACGGCATTATTAACATGTGTTAAAATTTCATGCAAGTATAAATGTGTGTGGCCATAATGTCTCTATCCTCTGCAAAAACAATAAAGGATGGCTTACATTGTCCCTGCAACCCGGGTGCTGATGTGGGTTTTCTCGTCATCATAAAGCTTTGCCAGTCCAAAATCTGATATTTTTGGGGAGAGTTCTGCATCGAGCAAAATATTACTCGCTTTGACATCTCGATGTACAATCCTTGGCCTTGACTCCTCATGAAGGTAAGCAAGTCCTCTTGCGGTTCCCAACAATATATTGAATCGAGTAGGCCAGTCAAGGTGCACGTTACTTGTTCCTGAAATATTAGTGAACACATCCAATCAAAAACATTTCTTAACAATTTTAGAGTGCTTGAAACTGCGGACAATGCTGTTTCTATGCAACCTAAAAGTAGACAGGTTTGTACCAAAAAGTGCCTGATCAAGGCTCTTGTTTTCAAGATACTCATAAACCAAAATGCGCTGGCTGCCTTCAATGCAGAATCCATACAATTTCACTAGATTCCGATGTTGCACAGCAGATATGGTAGCAATTTCAGATACAAATTGACTCTTCCCTTGGTGAGATGCTACTGAAAGTTGCTTCACAGCGACTACTCTCCCATCAGAAAGTGTACCCTACAATGTACACAGTAACACAATTTAGTGACATGAAAGGAAAGAAAAAAGCAGCTTTATTTTCTTCTCTCGCTCGCTCTCTCTCCCTTTCTCTTGTCATTACTTCAAGTACATGATACTGATGTAATACGGATTTCACCTTATAAACTGGGCCATATCCTCCCTCTCCTAACTTATTTGAAGGATTAAAATCTTCGGTTGCAGCTCTCAACTCAGCATAACTGAAAGTATTTGATCGAGGGCCTAATCCTAGAATATCTGCACATTCACAAAACAGTGTGACATAAGTTTTACTTTAGTGAAAGCATTCTTACTTGTGTGTGTTAATGTCAGAGCAGAGAAACCTGAATTGGATACCACTAATAATATGGTCGTTTACCTTCGTCGTCTTCTTTTTCTGATTTTTTCCTCCTCATATATAGAATAGCAAATATTAATAGTAAGCTCACAACTCCAACAAGAACTGCAATACCAACTATCAACCCAGCCCTGCTCTTCTTTCCTGGAGTAGTTGGTGGAAGCCCGGAAACTGGTGGTGGAAAATCTGAGCCTGGAGTAGTTGGTGGAAGCCCGGAAACTGTTGGTGTAAAATCTGAGCGATAAAATAGACAAATTCTTCAGTGTCAATTAACAGCAGAAAAATACATTTAATCCATTCACAGGAAATCTCTACTAGTTAACACAAATTATACCTGAAGCAGCATGGACCGCTGCTATTAGTGGGCCGTAATCACCTTGATCGGGTATGCAACAAGTCCCTTTACCAGCCCAGAACAGATGAATTTCAAGATAATTCTCTGACACGTTAACATTAAATTTTCTCACAACTGCTCGGTTAACATCACCTGCCTCCTTCGATATGTCAAAGTCCTTCGTCCTGCGGGTACCCTAGCAACCAAATGAAGAGGTAGGTGATAATTCTAGTATCCTTTAAGTCACTGTCTTTAGTTAATGTAGCTTAAAACATCGAAAACCTGTCCAATGAGGTGTTTACTTCAAATACGTTACAATTTTTATTCTATAAGCAGTCTTACCTGAATATAGATATCAAATACACGCCGTCCTAGACTTTGCCAAGTTTGCGAAGTGCGACTTTCATAAACCGTCTCTGCAAAGTGCAATGTTACAGTGTAGGGCCCATTCTCAAGGCCCAGGCCATAGTATCTCAGTGATCCTGGGGACACTCTTGAAGTCTGGTAAAGCTCCGGGACCAGAAACGATGGGTTCTTTCTGTCTGCAGAAAACAAACCGGCATTGCTGACAGCCCATTTCTCTGTACTGGTTACATAGAATGTTGCTGGGCCAAGAGCTGAGTCTTCAGTCTCATACAATATGCCATCACTTCCCGTCATTTGTTTTCCACCACACTTGATTGAGAAGTTTGCATCTGTAAGTTTCATGTAATACCAGAATCTACCCATGATTAGCGATGAAACTTCAAATTGAAGACTCATACTAATGTTCGTCAGTCACATACTTCTAACCAGTTATGCGTATTACTAAACTTATGAAAACATGCTTGCAATCTATATCCATATGTATACATAACTAGAGAAGCAATGCCTTCTCCTCTAACATGACATTGCGTTAAAACAGTTAATGTTGAGTGACATAAAAGCAGATTACATCGTGGGGTATCTCGATTGCATGGAAAATTTCTCTGGAGGCAATTCAATCCAGGAAGAGTACTGCAAACACAGAGAACAATTATTAGTTATCCAAATAGAATCATGTAGTGGAAGAGTAGTGATGGTATTGCTTGTCTAAAAACGAGTAAGAGAAACTTCAACTCACGTTATGTTTGAACTGTCAAATGTGAAGTTGTTGACCACTAAGTTCCTGCATAAAATCATTAATCAATCAACATATGAAGAAATATATCTCTATCAAATGAAAATTCTATGTACAAGATCAAAACTTAGCAGGCAAGTAGCACTGTGAAAACGAATCTCAGCGATAATTTTTTGTCCGAACATATTATGGTGATTTAAACTGTAAAATGAAGGTGAAAGATAAAAGGACACGTACGGTATCGATATTGTGGTCACCCACTTAGGAAAGCTTCCTGATAAAAAATTGTAAGACAAATCTCTGCAAATAACAAAATAGAATCAGAAGACACAAAATGCATGAAAGTTATTATGAAATTGTGTAAGACAGGATTAGAATGCTTATGATTATACACAAACACATACATGCACCGTGCATTCTATATGACTACTTTAAGAAACGAGGACTTACATAGTCTGAAGTTGAACGCTCTTTTGGCTCGGAAGAGGTCCGGAGAGACTATTGCTTCCAAGAAACCTGGCCATTTCGATTATAGTAGAAGGCACCCAGAAAAGAAAAAGAGATGAGCAAGAAAAAGGTCAGATGTGCACAAAATCTAGAAGGATTAGTCCAGATCTTCAATCAAAGTAGGGACTGTTAAAGATTTGATAACTTATGTATGATAAGGCAAGAAAAAGATAATAATAAGGACGGGGATTACAAGGATGTAAGAGAACTCATGGTGAACAAAGAACTTGGGAGTTGGCCTGTCAAATTGTTGAAACTTAGATCCCTGCAACACCAACGATAAGTTGAGAGGAGCAATCAGAATGAAAGAAAACTAATTGGTGTCGTAGGGACTCAAGCTTATATTTGCTGGTACGTACAGTGTCTGTAGACCTTGATATTGATATTCTCCAATATCAGATGGGATGGTACCAGTAATTAACGCGTTTCGTAGTTTTCTGTATTCCAAAAACATAAAATTTGATAAAAAGTAGATGGAGTAAGATATCAAATTTCAAAAGGAAAAAGAAGTTAGATGAAAGTATCTGGATCGATGAGAATCTTCACTTACAATTCTCTCAATAATGTTAGATTTTTTATGAAATCAAGAGAGGAGCTCCTCCCATGGTATATATCACTGATTAGCCTACATCATTTATGCAAAATAACTGAAATCCCGTCTTCCGAGAAAGAGAGAGAATTACAATTTATGAAACATTTGTACTTACAGAGTGTTCAATGAGGTCAATTGAGAAAAGCTGGTTGGTATTGGGCCTTCGAAAGAGTTTCCTTGAAATCGCCTACAGAAACATATAAGAAGCTTGTGAACAAATTATCCATCTCAGGTCTGCTTTCATAAACTGCATAAGATCAAATTTTTATGTGCTTACAAAGTATCGAGTTGTGTCCATTTCCCTATGAAATCAGGGATCTTTCCTGAGAAAGGACTGTCCGATGCATAGCTAAAATTCAAAAAGTTGACTTATACTAAGCTCATCCAAGAAAAGCAATCTCAAAGTACTAGATATACGAACAAATCTTAAAATACGATTTAAGAGCCGTTCTTACAGGGTTTTCATGTTGGTGAGGTTGGCAAATGTTGAAGGAATTTCACCACTGAGTCCATTGCTCCCTACGTAGCTGTGAAAATCATAAGACAATTGATGAGTACCCATTTCATACGACAAAGCGCAACTTTTGCTCGTCCGTAAGGAATTAACATGTAATTCAAATTTGATGATTTAACGAAGCACTTACAGTTGCTCGAGCTTGACTAAATTACCAAGTTCTGGAGGGAGTGCTCCGGAGAAATTATTTGATCCGATGGCCCTGCAAGTCATGTTGAACGGGCAAACAATTACTTGAAAGCAATTATTGAAGACTGATAGAAGGTTCTGTATCTAATGTTTACAACAGAAAATTTTATTGTACGCTCTCTAATTTTTCATGGCTTACAGCACAGTTAGCTCCGCAAGATTTCCAAGCTCCTTGGGGATGGGCCCAGAGAATGAATTGAATCCAATTGACCTGAATGGAGATATCAGTTAGTGAAAGATAAGCACCATTAAACTTAATTACATTACATAACAGGAAACTAGTACTGCATTATTCAATAAAAGCATGATGATTTTTTGTAGATTACGGCATAAATTGAAGCGAAAAGGTGTAAAGAACATAACTGTAGATTATGATATTCAAAATGAAGTATACAAATTGCAACGGGTCTCATCAGAAGTATGAGTACTTAAAGAAATGTTCTCTCACTACTTACAATTCAGTCAATGCAGACATATTGCCAATGAATGCCGGTAGGGGACCGGTGAAATAATTCTTATCGATATTCCTACAAAAATTGAAAGAAAGTTTAATCGTTAACTCTTAATCTTACAACATGACCATATTTTTGTTGAAATCCCACATCGGCTAGAGAAATAAAGAAAGAAGAATTTAAATATCCAAATCCCACTCCAACTAATGCCGATGCCTTTTGAGATAAATCCCACACCTGACGGATTGTGCAAGTGATAATTACCAAGTTGGGAACAGTATCGATGTTGTTGGAAGTGAGCCTTTGGCCCGTCTCTCTGATAATTCTACAATTTTTAATATCCAATATATGATTTTGATGAACCAAAAACAGAGAAGGGAGTTGGAAAAAATTCATACAAAAATGTGAGATATCTCAGAGCCACAAATTCTTCTGGAAACACCCCTCGTTTGTTAAGATCATACACTTTCCTGGAAAGCAAAAAGATTGAACATTTAGAACTACATAAAATGGAGCGACACAATCAAATTATGACTTTAACATATATAGGTACCAAGTGAAAAATCAGCAGTAGCATGGAAATCTTGTTCACCAAGAGAGAGTAGTTTAACATACAGTTGGGTGATGTGGCATGTAGCATTGTTGTCGTAAGAACAGTCGCAAACGATGGCTGGGTTGTTAACGGGGTTATCACGTAACTTGGTGCCGTTGATGGCAGATCCACTGCAGGGTTCTCCACTGATATTCCACAGCCCCGGCATTGCTTGTGTGTCCCATTGTTCAAATATTGAGTTCAACGCCCTCACTGCACTCTCAGTTAATTCAGTCCTTGTGTGTATTATATTATATCACACCATAATTTGACTTTTATTACCACTTACTAGACTATCTCGAATCAAATGAGAGATCAAATTGACTATTACAAAGGAAAATTACCCTTAATTTGGATGTTTTGTATATGGGAAGAAAAAAAGGCTTTACAAATAAGTTCCTCGAAACTTCATTTCATATAGTCGAAGCCCAGTTCCTGGTCAAAAACACTTATATGGGGCAAAGTGTGTATGTGGATAGGGAGAGAGGGAGAGAGTATAGGGAGGGAGAGAGGGAGAGAGAGAGAGAGAGAGAGAGAGAGGGATAGAGAGAACCTTCAGATGGATCAGTGGTAGCATCTTGAGCAAAGGACAACTGAAACCAGAAGCAGCTAAGGAAGCATAGTAATAGTAACTTCATCTTCATATTGTACATGTGCAGAACTTGGTCTCCTCAATTAATCGGCCGACACTTATATTCCGACTGACTGAATCATACATGTAAAAAGAAGACCATTAGATGTTATGTTAGTCATATATCGACAATTTATATATGCATATATTTCTGTCCAAGGTTCTAAGGCTTTGATCATATTACTTGAATTGTATATTATAATATTAAACATTGACCGTGTTTAGTGACTTAGTCTTGAATTGTATATTATAATATTACACATTGACCGTTAATTTGGATGTTTTGTATATGGGAAGAAAAAAAGGATTTACAAATAAGTTCCTCGAAACTTCATTTCATGTAGTCGAAAAACACTTAAATATCATTTTGTTGAGGGAAAGAAGCCCGGTTCCTGGTCAAAAACACTTATATGGGGCAAAGAGTGTATGTGCATAGGGGGAGAGAGAGAGAGAGAGAGAGAGAGAGAGAGAGAGAACCTTCAGATGGATCAGTGGTAGCATTTTGAGCAAAGGACAGCTGAAACCAGAAGCAGCTGAGGAAGCAGAGTAATAGTATCCTCTTCATCAACTTCATCTTCATATTGTACATGTGCAGAACTTGCTCTCCTCGACGGAGTCAAATTAAAAAGAGAAGACCATTAGATTTTAGTCATATATCCACAAGTTCTAAGGCTTTGATCATATTACTTGAATTGTATATTATAATATTACACATTCACCTGCTTTACTCTTGAAATATTTATCAACAGTCAAGACACGCTCCCGGGTTGGACACGGTCAAATGGTGGTACTAGAAAGAATGGTGGTTTTGGAAAGGTAGTTGGGGTGTTGGGAAATTGCAGCAACGTTGGAGCTGTGGTGGACAGATCGAAGAAAATCGGGATTTGCAGTTGTAAGGAAGGTGGAGGGCCTGGAGTGCAGATCTGTTTTCGAGAAGAAGATGGGTTTATGTATTCCTTAAACTAATAAAAAGAGTTTTAAATCTTTGCTTAAATCTTTGCTTAATCTCTGTTTACGAGTTTCATGGTTTTCATTCAAAATTATACCTCAAGTCTTAATTTTGGAACAGTTTCATACATCCATTAAGTTTTCCGTTAAAATTTCTGTTGAGTGATACATGACATTCACGTGGACAATAACTGAGTGTCACGTGTCAGTATGAGTCCACGTAGAAATTAAAAATACAAAAAAAAAAAAACTTTTGCCTACCTGTCTCTTTTTTTTTTAATCTTAAAATTGGGGTCCTACCCTGAGGTCTGAAGACAGTGGGGCTCCGGAAGACGGTTGGCGCTGCGACGCCGATGTCTCGTCGTAGGTGCTTGCATCGTCGTAGTTGTATGCGGCCATAGTTGATTGGGTGGTTGTTAGTTGGGAATTCGAATGTCGAGAGAGTCGAGAAGGGGATGTGCTGCTCAACCACAACCACTGCGGAGAGAGGGTGAGAGACAAGGAGAGAGTTGAAAGGACGATTTCGGGTGGCGTTCCTCTTGGGCGGTGCAGTTGGCGGCGAGGAATGGGGAGATGGAGCCACGGAGGGAGAGGTTGGTGATGGAGTCTAGGAGAGCTTGTAAATGCGGCTGGGGAGATAAGGAAGAAAGAAGAGGGAGAAATAAAGGAAGATGCGGGCTAGGGGAAGGAATTGGGCTGGAAGTCTTAGGGTTTCGGCAGATCTGCGCCGCGTAGTGTAGATGGGGATGAGAGAGAGGGAGGGTGGGATCTGGGTTGGGGGTGGCCGACAGTTTCAGAGGGGATTCCTCCGGCAAGCTTGCAACGCCGGCGTCTCAGCAGCAACCCAGCGGCGGTAGCAATAAATCAAAGAACCCAGAATGTTGAAGCCATGACTTCAAAACATGGTTGTCTCTCCTTCGAGGTTCTGCAATGAGGTCGTCGTTGACACCCACAACACCACCAAGTTCCTCATCCGTCGGGTATTGACCGGGGGGGACCCCCTTGAGGCCCAAAGCAGATCTGACCGTCTACCTCTTCGCTCTATTCAACGAGGACAAGAAATTCGGTCCCACATCGGAGAGAAGGGAGGCTGGTGCGGTTTGCAGAGGTGAAAATGGAGGGTCTTGCGGGTTGCAAAGAGAGATTGGAGGGAGGGGTGGGGGGGGGGAGGGGGGTAAGAGACGGGTTGGTAAATTTTTTTTTTAATTTTCATGTATTTTTAATTTTAAATTTTTTTTTATTTCCACGTGGACCCATATTGACACGTGAGACTCAGTTATTGTCCACATGAGTGCCACATCATCACGTAACAGAAATTCTAACAGAAAACAAAACTTTATGAAACTGTCCCAAAATTAAGACTTGAGATATGACTCTAAGATGAAAAAAACTTCATGTACCAAATGTTGAAAACCACGAAACTTTAAGCTAGTAAACAAAGATTAGCCCCAAAAAAAATATCCACTAACTTTTATTTGATGATAAGAATAAAATAATAAATAAATAACATAAAAAACCATATGCGCTGGCACGCACCCCACTCCCTTTCCACTCTTTTTTCCCCATTGTCAGCTATCATTAAGATATTATTATTATTATTTGCTTAGAATAAGAGAAAGATTTCGAATTATATTTTTCAGTTTTATTTTTGTGGTGTTATTTTTCAATAGTAATCAAGATGATGAGAGATTTTTCAATGTGCCTAGAACACGAGATAACACACCAAGTCTTTATACAAGGGGTGAGATTCTTGTGTTAAAAAATTAAATTTCCCACCACTTACATAATAACACGTGGTGTAGAAAGTTAAGATTGTAGGTGGAGGAGAAGAGGAAGCAGCAGATGGACGGACAATATGAGAAAATTAAGTAATTGGTGTAGAAAGTTAAGAAATTGAAGAGATACAGAGAAAATTTGATGAGTATCAAAGAAAATTAGAAGAAGAAAATGCATTTGGAAGGTGAGAATGTACCAAGAAAATTCAAGAAGATAAGAGGGAAGAATGTAGTACCGTTAAGTTTCATAAACAGTGTGGTAAGTTTTATAAACAATATCGTAAGTTTTCATAAATAGTGTAGTAAGTTCATAAACAATGTCGTAAGGTTTCATAAACAGTGTTGTAAGTTTCATAAACAATATACTACTGCTAAGTTTTATAAACAATTTGTGTAAGGACGCGCGGGTCCACACGTCGTATTTTTTTTTTAATTTTTTTAATATTAAAATTATGTCTTTTTCATTAAAATTTAAGTTCTTTTGTCATTTTTATTAAAATTTAAGGGTATTTCATTAAAATTTAAGTCTTTTTTTATTAAATAAGGTTATAGCATGATTTTTTATTAAAATAAACTTAGCTCAAATCCTTTTGATGAATATTTCCTTTATTTTTTTAAAAACATAGCCAAGACGGTTCACTTTGAGCCAAGTCATCTAAATAAATAAAATAATTCCCTCCTCTTCTAAAGGATAGCTTGCTGTACTCTCCAAAATCTCTCAACTTTCTAAACACATCCGTTGCCCACCAAGCTCTGATTTCTCTTCCAAAAATAAATTGAGTTCTTCTTTTGAAAATTTAATTGGGTATTGTGTATGTGGATTGGGCATATTTTGAATTTTTTATAAAGAATATAGAGGAATATTATTATGGTTTTTAATATATGTAATATATACAAAAAAATTATTATATTTTAATCGTCGTGTCCATGTTCCTGTTTTTTGAGATTTACCATGTCCTCGTGTTGCATGTCACCATATCTGTGTCTGTGCAACCTAGTTTGTTGCCTTAAGGTGCAATATTTTATAATGTTGACACATGAATTGACGTTTAACTATGAGATATGAGGTGGTACAGAGTCCATAAAGCCTATTTGAGTCTCCCTAACATTATCCTTTTCTTATATTTACCAAATCCAAGTTTTTTTTTCTTCTCTCGAAGTCCACAAACAATGCAATTTTATAGTTTTTAACTAGAAAATGTGTCCGCGCTTAAATTGAATGTATTAGTCGTAACAGGCATGAATAGTTTCCACACAAAGCAACTAAAAAGATGTTGTAGTACGTGAGAACCAATGAAGTCAAACTTTACTTGCTATATATGGATCTGCATGCTATAAGAAACATTTATTTGTAGATCGTATTGTGTCATCAATATCATAGTTTCAAGTAATCAGCCTATTACATGAAGGAAAAACACAGAAAAGGGAAAGTAGAAAAGCAGAAGACATAATAATTGAGCACTTGGCAGGAACAGTAAGTTTCTGAAAAACTTGCTAAATCGTCTTACAAATTCAACGTTAAATGTCATACTGCAACCCAAGACAAAGATAAAGTATAAAGTTTGTTTACAAATCAAAACGAAGTACTGCTATAATCCGCAACAGCTATGAATCATTTCCACATAATGATACTCAAATTTGACGGCACATCGAATAACCAGCAAGCAAAGCAAAATACGCCATGTGCTAACACGAAACTAAAACAAAAGGAGGATTAAATAATGAAAATTTTCCATAAGGAATCAATTGACAAAATGTTTCTTAATGTGGTCTTCCAAGAAATGAATGCAGTTCCAAAAAAAACTTGGAAAATACCTTAGAAATCTTTATTACCCCACTCTTACTAAATAGAAGCATAAATGGACAGGATAGCTCCCTAATTTTGCAATCGAAACTCTAACAAAGAATATCATGCTCCAAAGGCCTTGACTTTTTCCTTGGCATAAATCTGTACATTGCAAGTTTAATTCCAACGAAACAAATGCGCACGTCAAGTAAAAGGCATCAACGCTATATGTACTGCTTTACAATCATCCCAAGTTGCTGACGCAATGCCTAAAATATTCAAGACTCAAAGATTTTCATATAAATAGAACACCTCACCTAAACAATAACCGAGGTTACGGTATTTGAATCAAGCTAGCAGGCAGATGCTTTGCTAGGCCTTCTTCAATATCATCTCATATTCCCTTTTCATTTTTCCTTTATGATACAATAAACTATTCAAATTTAGACGTAAATAAGAGAATTTGCCACACTCCACTATCACAGTAGTTAGTCCTGAACAATAATGCAAGTCTGGTTGCAAAAACCACCTCAATGAGCCATACAGATAAAATGTCAAAACCCTAGTAAAAAAATTAACCGAGATGCGAGCTTTCTAAGAAACTCAGATGACAAATTAAAAAAAAATAGAGTTGAAAAGATGACTTACACTTTTAAGACCTATTGCAAGTCTGGCACTTCTCCTTTGCTCATCGTCATTTTCTCATCCAAACCTAAATTTTCAAAAAACCAAACTGTCTGCAAAATTCAAATTCAACCTCACCTAAACACACACACCAAATTCAGATTTGGAGAAAACCTGAATTCCCCAAAAGGCCACCACATATCGACTACCAAAATTCAAAAAACACACTCCACATGCAATCACAGAAATCAATTCAACTGGTTCAAAAGAACCGATTCCTGCAACTACTTCGAAAATCAGCAAAAAGAAAACCACAAATTTAGAGCTATGTCTAAAAAAAATAACTCCCAAAATTATTCCCTGTTCTTAGAATAAAAAACCAGAAACCAGTAACTGAAAAACCCATATTGACAATTTTTTTGTGATACTATGGTGTTTGAAAAGTGTAGTCTATCCCTAATATTCAAGTGGTATAAAGACAATGTACATTGAAGGTGAATGCCAGTTCCTCGTAGAACACCAGGCTACTCGATAGCAACGAAAGAACTAATGTGGCGTAAATTCAACACAATCATGAATGAACACAAGGATAGATAGGTGAATGGAGTTGGTAAGATAAGCAGCTTGGCTTTTAAATACATTCAATTCAGCTGACATGAAAACACATTGTACAATTAACAGGATGAAGTTGCACGTTCCTGATTACAAAATATGTGGTGGCAAAAAATATTTTGTTTCCACAAGAAACAGAAGAAACAAAAGCAACATGCAGTTCACATATTAAATATAGCGTCAATATTTATGTTTTTTAAAAAATCCTTTTTAGCTTGCAGGCCGAACAGCAACATTGTCAAAAATCTTAAAAACTCTAACATGTTGAATGTAAATATTCCTGAATTTTTTCAGGATATGTAAGCTGTGCATGTATTGTTAAAAGCCCACTCATTTTCTTAAATATGTAAGTTGCGGTTTTTCGTGAAATATTTCTGGTTCGCTAAGAGAGCGCACTTATCAACAGCGCTCATTAAAGCACTTCGGGGAGGATGAGAGAGTCCACTCCAAGAAAAACCTAATGAAAACACCAACCAACCAAAGTAACCGACCTCTGAACAATAATTTGGGAAATTGAAAACGTAAAAAAGAAAGAAAGCAACCGACAAAAAAACATGTAAAATATCTAACAACATTTGATAAAGAATCAAGATCACTGGGTTAAACCAGAATCACAGAGACAGCAAGGGACCTTTGAACAATTACAGAATTACAGAGACCAAATCGAAACCAAAAAAAAAAGAAAGAAACCAATGGATCTTTGAACAATCACAGGATCACAGAGACAACGAAGGATGAGAAACAAAGCAGAGGGCAAAGAAATAATATAAGCCCAGAAAATCAAACAATCGATCAAAAAAACATAAAGTCACGCTGCCTTAAATGGAAAGCAGAGTACAGAAGTTCTAGAAAGAGAGAATTGAGTTACGAACTTCCAAAAAATCACTGAGCTAAAGAGTAAAGGAAGAATGAAGAGGCAAAGAGTGGAAGGAAGAAAACCAGAAACCCATACAAGGAAAATGTATACTAGCACGGTCATGATCAAATGCAAAATCCCATCAATCGTTCACTCTGAACAGTCGTGGCCATAAAAAAACATAGACGCAAAATAAGAACAAAACCATCGAATAAACAGAAACTACGAATTGCCTAACATTGCACCATATCCTTGTGAAAAGAAATGTGTCAAAACTTATAAACTTGCAAAGGCATTACCTGATCGTAGTCCTTGTTAAGTACTTCCCTTCATTAATCTTTTAAACCGTGCCGCCTCCTTGCTGTTAAGGTATCAGCAACCTAAAAACAGAAGCATGAGTTCTTCCATATCGAAATCCACAAACGAAAAATAGAAGCAACAATCACATACGAATCCAAATCACTATACGGACTACCGAGTGGGCTATGATGGAAGTGTACTCTGATGGGCAGGTGGGTGTAACTTTCAGGATCTCTGCTTTTATCTTTCATTAAATTTTCCCCCCTTAATTATCAGACATGGAAAATGTGGTCGACTGTCTTGAACCAAGAACGGAACTTTTCACAATAACTAGTATGAAATAAAAGTCCAACAACGTAGCATGCAGAATTACTTCTTATTATTGTCGAATAAATTGGGCACCAACCTTAAATTTATCAACTTATGGAGAATAGGCAGACACCATTCGACGATAACAATTCAGAAAATTGAAAAATATAATAAGAAAGCAATGCCCGCATTATCTGCATACCTCGGAGTCGTCGATATTTGAGAGGCTTTCTGAGACATCGCCATCCGCAGTTGACATTGCAGCTTGCCGCCTTCTTCTGTAAACTCTCGGTTCTTTAGAATTTTATGTAGTTTTAGGTCTTGGGTTTTCCAGTTTTCGTGGAACTAGAATTTATATCGACAGTAATGTCGGCGACCAACCATGCTGTTCTCTTGTTCAAATCAAATCCGTCCACATTTGGTTTTGATTTTTCAAAGCAAAGATTCTAGTTTCTTATTTTTTTTACTTTTTATTTTGATGAAAAAGGTAATTACAGAATAAAAGCCCAAAATCTAAAGGACTACTACAAGTAAGAGGCCCAAAATACTAGGGCAAATTAGCCAGGGAACCCGAAAACTCAGCCCAATCCGAAAATCATGTGGTAACTTTTTTTTTTATTACAACGATATATTTTACACTAAGGGGCGAAACCACACAATGGTCATTCTAATTTGGTAACGAATTGTCATCCACAAAATTCGAACCGAAGACCTCTCACTTACAAGTGAAGAGAAATATCATAAAACCGTAGTACTATTGACAAGGCAAAGTAACTTAGTTTAAAGATAACAGCCAGAGATTTTTTTATTTGCCACCTTAACTATTATCCAAGTTTCAATTTGTTACCTGAAAGAAAATACCAAACTCAAAAAAAAAAAAAATGATTTGTTTTGCCCCTACCATCAATTCAATCAAAATCTTCACCAAACGAAAATATTCATTTACATTGAAATACGCAACATTTTTCTCCTTTTAACTTTTGGGGGTCCTCCAAATCATTTCCATTGTTGCTAATCTTTTAGGAAGGAAAGCTCCTATTTGAATCCAAAAGGAGAAAATGTAACACTCTATAACAAATATACTTATCATTTCAAGTTTGTTTTTGTTCCTGAGGTAACAAATTAAAATTTTGAATAAAAGTTAAGGTGACAAATGAAAATTTTGCTTTTTCTTCATCATTATGCAACTGGCCCATAAGGCTCAATTTATTGACCAAAAAAGCCCTTAAATTTAAATTAAGTTAATCCCCTCAACACACCGACAACCAAAAGCCAAAGCTAAAGTACAACTGCAAACAATTAATTAAATGTGTATTATATAAATTGACTCCTGCAGAATCAAACATACAAACTATAAAAAATCCGTTCTTCTTACCTCCATACTATATACACACTGCAAACATCCTTCTATCATAAAACTTAATTACACTAATTAACTAGCAAATAAACATACAAAAAAAATATCAAAATGATCAACTCATTAGCAGCTCAGCTCAGACTCGGACACTTAATCTCATACATCGCGAGCGGCTGCGAATGCTTAACATATATTACGTACATAACTCAAGCCCTAATTAACATGACGACGACATAGATAAAGTTGTGGCAGACGATGTTCTGCTGGGCGATAACGAAGAAGTCTGCTTCAACGCCACGGTTGGAAGAATACAAGTTTTTCTCCTCTCTTCCTCCTTAATCAGCTCCCCGGAAAACATTTCTAGCTTCTCCACATTTGTGCTTTTCACCATTTTTTTACCTTGGAATAGTATGGACTCCACATTTTTCTGCGACAACATCTCCTCTGTCAAGGCCAACATGTCTATCTTGTTCTTATTTTTGCCGTTGGAGTTTTGGGGGCCTCCATGCATTTTAGATATGATGCCGTTGGCTTGCACGCGAACATAATTGGTTGCTCGGGATTGTCCAAAAGCCATTGAAACGGCGTGATCAACCTTTAATTAAGAAAAAGAAAAATAATGATTAGTTAGGTAACATAATCATAAAGAGAATTGAAATTAATTAAGCACCAAATATGCTTTAAGAATATTTTACACAAAAGATTTTAACCACCAAATTAAAAATATTGTACAAAGGGACAAGAGAGCCTCTCTGTTTATTTTAACAAACTAAAAAATATTTTATCAATAATTAGGTGGCACTTTTATCATGCCACCCAACCACCGTACACATGGTACAACTAGCACCTACCATATTGATCTTTTTTCTTTAGAAAACCCTGATAATTTACCATGCAAAGTGTTAAAACTACAAGTCAAGCTTCTCGTATTGAAACACTTTCACTTTTGGCGTTTTATCGCATGGCAAAAAATACTTGTGTTTTTGTACACATTGGTACGAGTTCAGTCTTTACTGATTTTATTCTTAACAACTAACAATTTAATCTACTTACAATTATGATGTTCGTACAATATTTTTTGCAAATATAATCTCTAAATAATAATAAAGAGAATGACCTATTTCTATTATGATGTTCGTACGATGAAAATACGTAAATTGTATGTAGGGATAAGTAAGTTTCCCTATAAGGAAAACACAAGTATTATCCGAAATGAAATCATAAGTAACATATTTACAGTGCAAATTAAAAATTGAGAGTAAAAAAAATCAAAATTCTTACCAAGTCCGAAGCTCCTTCACCGGCGATTCTGAGGCAACCAGAAGGCGACAAATTTCCAAACTCGGACTCTCCATTTCCGAGAGACACGACCAAGAGATCCTCAACGTCGTTACAGAACGGAAACTCCTGCTTATTATTTAGCACGTGCGTAATAGCCGCAGCCGTCGGATTGTTCATAGCGACACCACCATCAACGGCCATGAGCTTTGTTCTCCCGTCCACCGACCTCACCTCAACGGCCGGTTGAGCCGACGTGGCAGCGCACACGTCCATCATCTTAAAATCGTAGCCGTCCACCTCCACCGCGTCCGCCCGCGAAAACAAAAACGGCGCGCGGGACGACATGTCGTAGCAAGGGATCAGCACCGACTTAAGCGTGTCCCTGAGAGTCAGCTGCTCCCCGAACGTCTTCCGAAAGAGTTTCTCCCTCTCCTTCTCAGCCTTCGCCGGCCGGAAAACCCTCCGGAGAACCCCATCCGACGACGGTTTGAAGATCTTGCGGCGGTTCTCGATAAGGAAGTCAAGGGCTTCTTTGGCGGTGAACATGGGTCGGGTCGACCCTTCCTTTAAACCTCGAGTGAAGAGGAGGGCGGCGAGAATGCCGCCGGCACCTGACCCGGAAACGACGTCGAAGAAGTCGGAGATGGCGGCGTTGGGGTCGCCGGATTTCTGGTGGAGAGAGGACTCGAGGTGGGAGAGAGCATTGGCGGCGAGGATGCCGTCGGTGGCTCCGGCGGCGTCGATTGTGAGAATTCTGACCTTTCCGGTAAACTGTTTGCTAGAATGCATGTGGTGGAGAGGAGTGGAGAGATCGGCGGAGTTGGGGTCGCAGTTTGAGTTTGGTGGGTTTCCGAAGAGGAAGTCGTTCTCGAGAATGGAGAAGATTTCGTAGGAGAGCTTGTCGACGTCGAGCAAGTTTGTGTCAACGTTGAGCATGGGAGCCGCCATTTTTGTAGATTTAATGCAAAAAAAGACCAACGTACGTACTGAAAATATAGGTAAGGAGTTTGGCTTATAGCTTCTTAGAAAAGTACTGGCTAGAGTGGTAAGTGCTTTTCGAGAATATTAGACTTGTTTTGTTGTGGATGATGGTGAAGATGATTAGGGGAGTAGGGAGGGTTTATATAGGTGCGTGGTGGGATTTGAAGAGTTACGTGTGAGAATTTGTGGATTTGTGGGAGTAGAGGGTGATGTTTTTAATATCGAGTCGAATGTTTTCTGTGACCATCTTGGAACATTCTTAGGTACCTAGCTACCATACGACCAAGTGAACTTTTTAATTCAGAAGAAAAGAGAAAGAAAAGATGCAGCAGGTGTATGTTGGACGGAGGGTGCTCCGAAACCGCCACAATTGTTTTAAAACTTTGAATAGGTTTGGAGGGTAGAAAATAGGAAAAATTAGTATCTGGTCCCTAGTTGCTAATGTTCATTGACTGAAACCTTATTAGTTTTCAGTTTTTAATCAAAGTCCTTAACATTAATGCAATAATGAATTTACATGTCAGTTACATAATTTTTAAAATAAAAATTAATAATTGATTTAGAATTTTACTACTCACACCTTTACTAAACTCCTAACTAATTTTCAATTCAAAATATTTTTAAAATAAAAAATAATAATAATTAGAATAAGTTTGTGCCCCTTAATTTTTTTTATAAAAAGGTTTTCAATTTTTTTAATCTTATATGTACCCATTCATGTAATTTTTTAATTTTTTTAATCTTAAAATGTACCCATTATTAAATATATCAATTTGTTGTATGTAAAATGTACCCTTTTTTTTATATAAAATCTATTCAGTTTTTTTCTAATCCATTTTTAAACTTATATGGGTACACTCTTTTTCTTGATTTGATAATGTTATTAATATTATTAAGCCTAATTTATATGGGTACACTCTTATTCTTGTTTTTTCTAATCTATTCAAGTTCAAATCGAAGAAATTTACTAATGTTAGTAAGCCTAATTTCTATTATTTTTTTGTGTGGTTTTGAAGAATGTACCCATATTTTGGTACAATAATTTTTTTTGTTAATTTTGATGAATGTACCCATGTTTATATACATACATATACACACACACACACACACACACACACAATATATTGGAGAGTATATTTTATATTTTCACATTTTTAATCCACAAATTATGGATTTTTTTTATTTAAAATAGCATTAATATAAACAACTATAAATTTCAACTTTTAATTTAAAAAATAAAGTAACCTACGTAGAAATAAATTATCATATTAATTTCAGGGACTTCGATCAAAAATTGAAAACCAACAAGGTTAGTCAAAGAATATTGATAGTTAGGAACTGCATCCAAAGTGTCCCTAGAAAATATTCTTTAGGGTTTTGGCGTTTTTGAGTGGTAATTATTCTCAATTATTGACTCAAAGGACACTCTATGACTAATACAGATTAACTCTTAAGAGAAAAATTAACTTACATAATACAGTTACATTATTATTCTGATGTCTCACGTCAATAATACACGTCATGTGAACAAAAAAACTTATACATATTTTTGTGCCATTGATATAAAGATGTCTGTGTCGTGAAAATCATTCTCGATGAATAATGGCTAGTAATTTTCACATTTTTTTAACTTTGTAATACTTTTTATTTGTGTGAGATCCCACATCGGCGGGGTGGGGGTGGATTCTTGGCCTTATATGTACATGCTCATCTCTTTCTAGTAAGACACATTTTGGGCTAAGGCCCAAGAACAAATCCGTGAGGGCGTGGTCCAAAGCGGACAATATCTTGATACGGCGGAGGCTGGGATGTGACAATTTGGCATCAGAGCCAGACTCACCGTCTGTTCGAGTGTATTGACGAGGACATCGGGCTCCCAAAGGGGGTGGATTGTGAGATCCCACATCGGCGGGGTGGGGGTGGATTCTTGGTCTTATATGTACATGCCCATCTCTTTCTAGCAAGATGCGCTTGGGGCTGAGGCCCAAGAACAAATCCGTGAGGGCGTGGCCCAAAACGGACAATATCTTGCTACGGCGGAGGTTGTGATGTGACAATTTGGGTGAGAAAAAAATTATAAAATTCCTGAATTGTAAGCAGACTTCAAATAATAGTTCATTTCTAACGTCAACATTTTTCTTATATTTTTGTGTGTTGATTGTATGTTAGTTATGAAAGAGAAAGTGTTATTATTTCCTTTTAAAAAGTGTTATTTTGCAGTAAAATCTTTACTTTTACTGCAATTTAAAAGTTTGAATAATAATAGTGGGGAATAGAAGATAAACAATTGATCCCAAAAACAATCTTATCATAATGCCATGTATACAAAAATGTCCGTAGTACCTTGCTATCTTACCTCTCTGGCAGATGGAGCAGAAAATAGAAGATCCTGGGTTCAGTTTATGGAAGGGATAGGAGTACTAGAGGGATAACTCAGCTACTTCCGATGATAAATTAATAATGCTTTATTGGAACTTCAACTTCATCCCCTTTCTTTCTCATTATCCCCTTCACTTATGGAAATAGTAGCCAGTAATCAGTACTATTCTAAGCACCATGTTTCTTTCAAATTTCAATCTTCACTGCCATCGACTTCAAAGTTTCAAATATACCTGTGTTGGACTCGATTTTGAACGCACTCGGCCCATATATTCCATGCTATTGGATGAGAGAGATATTGAGGATCATAATTGGTCTCAGGATAAAGGTTGAATCAACCTAGGTTTCGAGTTTTAGTCGAAGACGACGATACTTGGTAGCGATAGAGTTTCAATCGAGAATAATTCTGTGTATATTCAAAGAATATGCTGATCAAGAATCAGAATATATTAAGAACTATGCCATTCGTTAGACTTGACCAGCACATAATTTATCCCTATAACTACAAGAGGATTTGCAACATAGAGAGCCCCCTTAACTCAAGAAACAACTCAAAACGCGCAAAACCCTTCTCACAACCATAACTATCCTAATTCTCCTGTCAGCACTAGTCAAGAAGCATCTTCAGTTTGGACTAACAACATTGCTTCTGGTTGGTTTTGGTTATCTATTAGTCTCGGGGGACGAAGAATTGTCTCGTCTCAACAGGTCATCTCATCAGCTTCGTCGAAGAGAGGTGTTACCCAGTTACCCCTTGTTTGGCATAGTGAAAGCCGAACCAGTTATTGAACTTCCCAGTGATCTAGTAACCTTGTTTTTAGGTTTTATAACCCAAGGCCGAGACGTGTTATTTCCTCGGTCGTAATCGCTTCGGTGCATAAGTTAGCAACGCATTTGACACCACCACCACATGTATTCTACTTGCCTGACCGAGTTTGGTTGCAAGTTGGCACGCCCACATTCATAAGAAGGACGTAGTTAACTCATATTTACTCAACCTTCACGCCAAGTAGGTTTTGTAATTTTTAAGGTCAACGATACCTTTTGAAGTTTAGAGTTTAGGGTTTCTTTACACTCCGTATAAGTTCAATGGAGTTGTACATTCGGTTGTTTTAGATGTATCTCTAATGAAGAGGTCATCGTCGTTGTTATGTAATTAGGGACAAAAGATTGTTCAATACTTTAGCTCATGATATAAACATTCTTATTTGATTTTAGTGAAGAGTCCATCGTTTGTAGGAAAGATGCATCAAATTCATGACTCCCTAAAGCATTTCCCTTTTTTTTTCTTTTGCCATAGATCACACCGATGTAAAAAGATATTTGTTTTTGGCTGGAGACAGGTCGATCCACATTGAAATTTTGATTTGTGAATGTCATCGTCTCCTAGTATCCAAATTTCCAATTAAATAAATATGGATAGACAGCCATATCGAGTGGAGCCCCTGACTTATCAAGTACTACGTACGTAGGTACACCAGTTAATTCGTAATTTCATCTCTCTCTCTAGTCTCTCCCACAAGAGGAGTAGTAGTACTATCTGGCTGTGAAATCTTGTGATCGTTATAAGCCATGGAAACTGAAAATCCTTGTAGGCCCTAATAACATGTGAGTGTTCGTATGATTCTTTAATTTCTTTTTCCTTCTTCACCAGCTTCGATCTGCATGTACGGATGGACCGACATTTTCTGCCAGAAATCTCACAGATCTCTCATGCATGCCTCGAATGGCCTCTTGCTAGGCTGATAACTATGAGATATATATATATATATATATATATATATATATATATATTATGTTGTCAGACAAAGTTTGTGAGTTCACATATATTGTGTCACTTGATGATGACAAACATTCTAATACATGCTCTAGTACTTATATTGAAATTTGACAAATATGATTTTAATTCATTACGAATGACGGTGGATCGACATACGGGTTAATAAGATCAGACAAAAATCATTCAACAAATTTCTAGATCCGCCGTTGAACAGTGATGATTGAGGCATGAAATTGACTACTCAATGAATTATGAAACATACTCGTAAAATATTAATTTGAGCTATCCATGAGCAGTCGTCTCAATAAGTGAGCGTTTCTCTTTAGATTTGGATACATTCAATTGTTATGAGATAGTAGCTAGCATGGCGTTCATCTTGCCAATTACAGTTGTCCCGGCGGGTCCCGAACCCAAACCTGCTGCTGAGTTGTGTACGGAAATTTCTTGGGACTTGTGAAAAGGCAACAAGTAGCACCCTCCTGATTGAAATCTCCCATGATTAATCGTCTATATATTTCAAGCGTCACACGTACCGTTTACCCTCATTGACTTTGTCCAATAAATTGTCAAATGCTTCAATATCTGTGGCTGCAGCTGCTTCAATAGGACAAGAAATTTACTGATCGATCGATCGATCGATCGATCGATTGGGCAGATTTGAATAGAAATAATTCGGAGAAGATCTCGATTCCTTCAGTACCCGCAATAATTTTGGTGTTGGCACATTTGGCTATACCCATAAAAAAATTAATTAAGTGATGATAATATAAATTAGCTAATTAAGTGATGATCCCACCAATTGGTTAGAAGTTAGAACCAGCTGTCTTTTGACCTAATTAAAGTTTCTATATATTTTGTTCAGCACCAATGGTTGGTTCTTCTCCAAGATGCTTCTCATAGTCTAATCCCTCTTCTTTGATTCAAACTGCCGACACAGTGTTCTTTTTTCTTTTGTTATTATAATTGTGCACGAGTTCCCGCAAGATAGGTTCCAACGTTTTATTCTTCTTTATGTGATAGAAACTTTTGTCTTCTCCATTTTAATATGAGTGATGTTCCCTTTTTATTATTATATATAGCATGGTATGTCTCTAACCTTGACGAATTCACATTTTACAACAAAATGAAGATTCCTAGAGCTAGTCAATTCATTCTAACCCTTTCCTTCAAAGGAAGGAATATAGAAAATTAAGAAAATTAAACTCCCATGAGATGGTTTTATGATTTTATTGTGTCTATTTCTTTTACCAAGTAATATTCATTATCGGCATATTATTTGGAGAAGTGTATTTGAACCAACAAGATTTTCGGTTCCTTACTCTAATCCGGTAAGGAATTTGAACTACTTTCTGAAGTATGTTTTCTTCATCAAAAAGTTTCGCACCTTACCACTTGACTAGGAAGGGAAAGACTCTTTAATAAGTGACATCTGATTTGTGTTAATTTAGTGACAGGTGTCGTTATTTGATGCATTGAGTTGTTTTCTCTTAATTTCTTGAACCCTTCAATGTAGTATACCCTTTACTAAAAAAAGTATGTAAGGTTTTGGTTGCTCAAGCTTTCATTTTATAAAATGCCATCTTTTACAAGAAAACATGCATGTGTGTCGATACTAAGTTTCACAAACTTACTTATCACACCTCCATAATAACAAACAATCTTTAGCGGAAAAATATAGCTAGACACATAAAAGTTTTTCAGCACACATCTACAAACGCATAAAATTGTATAAGTTACAAATTTGATCTAATTATACTCACACAACAGAACCTATAAATGGATCACACGGTAAGAGAACAATTCCAATTTTGTTAAGTCTTCCACGTTATTTTTCCTTTTTTTTATGTTCAAGTTTTCCAAGTTCATTGTCCCTTGATACTATATGGTCATGCATACCAACAAAATTGAAAAGGTACCCTCCTGGTTTGCAATTTATTGAGGCTCATATTTATTTCCCTGCGGATCTATTTACATACTTCACTCTCGTGACGGCTTCCTCAACCAACACTACTCACCACCGACGCCCAAAATTGGAATGGAGCATAAAACCTTATAAACATCCTAAGTTACCATTTGTTGTCCCAGCAAAAACTGCAAAAGATACACGAACGAAATCCGCAGCCGATATTTTGTGCCCAGCCAAGTGGGGACACCGCCAAATCTACCGGTTGGTAGAAGTAGATTTCGGCCAAGAAATCGATCAGAAAAAAACAACGTCGTGATGAACGTTGTTCACCACGCATTCTTGTCCTTGTCCCCTTTACTAGTTCAATATTTTTCTCTAATTTCATTTACTTACAACTTTAATCATTTGTTTAAGACCAACTTTTTTTTTATTGCCACCCGACAAGAGATTGTTGGTGTCATAATCATGTGTTTAATTACAACTTTAATCATTTTGGGTTAGTTAAATAACGCTGCTTGATTTCAATGCGGGTTTTATGATTTTAAATAGTCAAATTTGTCTGATGGTGTGTGGAGGGTGTGGATAGAGTGGAATAATCTTGAAGCAGAGGTTACATATTTTAATTAATTTAATTGTGTACTATTATGACATAATGGTATGATAATCTTGAAGCATAGATTACACAAGTTGGGTTTAATTATTAATTAGGATAATAATGTAAAATGTGTATGATGCTGGTCTTGGACCTTTGGAGAGGTCCAAAAACATGTCACAAGCTACTGAAATTTGTATATTTCTATTCTGAAAACCTGTCCAAGAATTTGATACGTCTATGACAGAGAAATTGTAAAAGAAATCATACTTTTTCTTTTGTTTTGAAATAAAGAAAAGAAATACAAAAGAAGAGAGAATTGGGATCCTTCTGTTTGTGAGCGAAGGGGTAGGGTTTGGGGTCTACCAAATTACCAACGGCTGCATGCAGTGCATGGATGGCTACTTGATATATGCAGGGTCACCACTGGGGCATACGTATGGTAATTGGTATGGGGTTCCTAGCCGACAGTATGCTGATCAATTAACTTAAGGCTTCGTTTGGTGATTTGGATGGGACCAAGCTTTCTTCTTTGATTTTTGATGCAGATTGCAGATAACTGCCCTGGACTTGTGCAACCCACCACAACTTCCTAAGCCCTGTACACCTCTTTCAAACCAGCAACCCACTCCTTAACCCACCGTTGGGAAAAATTGCACATATTACCTTCTCATAACAATGCATATTAGTTAGGCATGATAATGCAAATATAATGTGAAATCTTAGTGCATTAGTTAGAGTGTGTTCTCATAATCGGATATTAGAGTGTCTTATATTGAGAGAGTTCAAACACTATTTGGATCGCGGTACCCTTCCCCTCCCTGCAAGGGCCGCAACTCAACCATCCACCCTAGCCTGTTCTCACTCTTAAACCACAACCACCACTCCACATGACCCTCATAACTCACATTAGGACTGTAAAGACAGACAAAACGAACAAGTTTGATATGAAAAATTAGAAATGAAATTACAAGTTTGATTTGAAGATAAATTGGATTTGAACCTTTTATCAGAAAACAAATCTTAAAGAGAGAGAGAGAGATTTGAATCTTGTTTGAGCTAAAAATCAGAAGCCAAATTAACTTGTCAATAAAAGTAAGTTTTATTGAAGTTGTAATAGAAAAGAAAAGTTTTATAAAAGTTGAGTGCCAATAAAAATGAATCCGGATCCTCTTTGTGAGGATCTCGGAGATTCGTAAATCGTGTCCGTTCTTTGTACATCATGCGGTCAAAAATTTATTTTAAATTTATCTATTTATTTTAAATTATTTCAAAAATTATTTATTCGTAAATCGAGTTCTTTCAATTACTTATGACTTACACATGCATATTTTGAAGGTTAGGTTTTCTTAAAGTATGTCGACTTGGACCCCCAACATAGAGCGTATATCAAACATGCAACTTGTCTGTGGTATTTAGATCAAATTTAAACATGCAAGATTCATTAAGCTTTGTGAAACCTTTTGAAAAACCATACAACCCTTAAGACGTGGTATTCATCTTAAGTGAACTTGCACATATTAACCACAAGAAGCCTTCGTCAATTTCAGGGACTGACCTCGGATCAAAATTGCATCAAATTACTTTTCTAAATAGCCTAATGGTGATCAAACATCAAAACAATTAGATAGTTTAAACCGGTGATTAATAATTCAAAACCTGCATGCATAATATCATAAGTAAATTGAAAAGAAACTACATATTCTTACTAAGGCTCGTGACCTCGCCCTAGCAACGGGAAATTAAACTTGAATCGTCAAAACCTAGCAAAGTATTGATGCGTTCCTCTCTCTCCCTTTCTTCTCAAACCTTAATGGCCTTATTTATACTACTACACACTTAAATTCCTTACTAGAAAATGTCTTCTAAAAACTAGGAAACATAATAGAATAAGATAACTAGGAAATACATTCCAATTCAAACTTTAGGAAATTTGCTCAGCCACAAAGAATCCCATGTTTCTGGATCTTCAGAGCTCCAAAACAGGCCCAAAATGAATTGAATTAAAGCTTGAGATGTCCCGAACATAATTGCAGAAGGCCTCGAACCCAAAAGACATCATCTTGTTGCTGCTTTATTTCATTGCCATAAATAAACCGCATGGTAGAAAAATATGAAACTTTGACACGAACATCCTCCAATTGGAATCACTTCAAAATTCATCTGTTTGATCACTTTTTGCTTAAGAGGAATTCGAATGTCTTACATTGGAAATATAATTCAAAGCATCAAAATTCTCACAAAATAACTAATAAATTAATACTAAGAATATGATAAAATATATAGTATAATATCGACTCATCAATTGGTAAGCAACCCATTGACGACGAACTTCCCACCCCTCTCTTGCCGGTGTTGGCTCCATCTAACAACCAAGCGGAGTTACGATGGATTCGATTCAGCACTTGTCGTTGCTACAGAGGCGAATCAGCGCACATGACAGATACAAAAAGTTTCAAAGTATGAATCTATTGGCAAACTAAAATTCACCAAGACTTGAGAAAAGTTTCAAAGTTTATTATTGAATGATATAAAAAATACAACCCTAGCACCCTGAGGTTGCGTATAGTACCTCTCAACCCTAAATTATCTAGCATTACATTTAGGAAACAAGTTAAACAAATAACAAAATACTAAAAAGGTCCTAAAATCTTAAAATCTCGTTTTGGGCCAAAAATGCCCCTACATTAGAGAAAATTGCAGGTTTTTTTTTGAAACGACAGGTTATAGGTCTAAATTGGACACCAGAGGCAAATATGCAAGGAGGCAGATTGTCTGCCCTCCTAGTTGTGGTGCCCTTCCATGCCCTCCTATTTTGTGCGGTCACGGTTAAGCCACGTCAACATTTTATATTAATTTTTTAATAGAAATAATAAGACAAAAAGTAATAAAAATATAAAATATTAATGTGGCTTAACCGTGACCGCACAAATAGGACGGCATGAAAGGGCACCACAACTAGGAGGGCAGACAATCTGCCTCCAATATGCAATGCTTGAACCCCGTTACCGACGTTTTGTCTTTTCAACTGTTTTTCTATCCTTTCAATCATCTGTTCTACATAGGGTTGGAACAAAATCCCAAAAATTTCAAACCAAATAAAAAAAATCCCAATCCCAAACTGAAAAAGTCACAAACCGAGATTCCCGAAATTTTGGAACGGTATCCCGAACCATTTGGTACAGGATTTGGGGATTGCTTATTCAATTTTTTGGGAATCCCAAACCGAACCGAACCGAAATTATATATTAATATATATATGTATTAATTATAGTTAGAATTAATCACCACCATTGGATTGTTTACAAACGATATGGGCCGTCCATTATTTATTAGTTTGAATTGTAATTGTGGTAGTTTAAATTTGGATTTGATTTTTGTGTGTCTGTGTGTGTGTTGTATTATGTTGCTTTTGGATTGGAATCTGGATTAGGATATGTGATTGAACTTCAATATGTTATTGATTTTGGATACATGAAATTTTGGAATCCCGAAATACTTAAAACATTTTGGAAATCCCGAAAATTGGGAATACCAAAATTTCAGTTTGGGATTGGTCTTCAAATTTCCGTCCTGAAAATTTTCGATTTAGGATTCGGGATCCCATTTTCGATTTGAGATCCCATACCGAACCATCCCTCTTTCTACATCATTTTTGTAACTGATCCAGATAAGTTTAATTAGTTACAAGGGGAAGATTCTTCAGTTTGGAACTAGTTTACTTTTGCTTTCAATATATTTAATTATGGGCATCTGTTCTTCTCTTGAGTTGGGACATGGAAACCAAGGGTTGTTTTCTACTATTTTTTACTACTTATCATTGATAACGGTGACGGAGTTGTTATTTTATGTATGGAGGGGCCTCACATAAATGTTAAAAAAATAAAATAAAAGATCCTAAAATAAATATATGGTATTTACAAAAAGGTATAATACTGCTTGGAGCTGTGAGCTAATTATATTTTTTTAGACGCTATATGTTTTTTTCTTCATGTTAATTAACCTTCCAATATTAAGTCAATATAGAAAGTAATTAATCAAAAATTAAAGAAGATCAAGGGGAATTAACCTTCCAATATCAAGTCAATACAAAATGCTAGAGAGACTATGTTTTTAGACCATATTCTGGAGACCACATGATGTGGCGATTGATGATTAGATTAAATTTCTTGTTTAATGATTTAAAGAAGTAGTCAAACTATTAACTGCCACATCATGTGGTCTTAAAAATATGGTTCAACTAGATGGTCTTTCTAGCATCACCCAAGTCAATATAGAATGAATTGAGAATTTGAAGAACAAAATATATGAATTTTTTAAAATTTAGTAAAAAGTCAAAGAGAACAAAGAGATTAACAAACATTAATATTTTGGGTTGGGAATTTGGAGGCTAAAATATATGAAATTTCAATAAAGGGATGAGGAAAAACTCAAAGTTTATTATTCTTCGGTTGGACAATGTGGAAGAGTATTTTTTGATAAAACTAAGTCAGACTTTAGATATTAATTTTAAGAGTTATTAATTTGTTTATAAAATAAGATTAAATTTAGTTTTAAGACAAGTGTTGTTGAAATTGAAAAGAAAAGAGATCACTTGATATAACTATTGATGAATAGAATTTAAGAGTTTTGTGTAAACTAAAAGAAATATAATACTAAGTTTACAACAACGAAAAAAGAAGTATAATACTAAATTATTTAGAAAGGTTGAGAGAGTGAGGGTAGGCCTAGACAAGTAGACATAGTGCCTCCGCCTCTGATTGTTAAGCTCTATGTTGTTGTGCTGCTGTTTCGAGCATTTGTTGAGCAACGCTACACTACATATTAGCTTTCTCGTTGCAGACAAGTTGGTGAAATGTTGGAGAAACGTTGAAGAATAACTGTAATTAATCCGCATTAGCCTACTCGCTATCATACTTGGATCATACGTAACTTGGATTATTTCGTGCAAATCGTAAAGCCATAAATTATCTGTATGGGAGAAGTGAATTGTTTGACAAGGTAACAAAATTCTTGGTAAAGCTCGGACATCCAAGTCGCACATTTCACAACATTTGTAATTACAAAGTTCTTGATGATCAGTAGGGACTTTTTCTCCATGGCCTCGGAGAATAAATTTAAATCATGCCTACCCAGGAAAAGCTTAACAAAATAAAAAATAAATATGCTATGTGGGAATAAAGCGTACTTCTGTATATATCAATCATAATCTATGATAATCTCTCAAAGCATCTTTTTTTTAGGTCAGAGACTCAGAGGATGGCAGCTAGGGTTCTTTAGCAGCAATCACAGCAAGAACTTTGGCACATAACGAATGGGAATCAGATATAATTAAAGCAAGGCTGTTGGTGATGGTGG
The DNA here is from genome assembly GCA_024362995.1 of Heteromeles arbutifolia. NCBI lineage: Eukaryota > Viridiplantae > Streptophyta > Magnoliopsida > Rosales > Rosaceae > Heteromeles > Heteromeles arbutifolia. The sequence goes on along the minus strand of JANCRC010000002.1, from coordinate 6,982,147 downwards.
CGGTGGATGCAGCGTGATGGAAAAAGAAAAGTCAGCAATTTTTGTTTAGAGGCCAACAAAATTGTCATTGTCAACGTGCAGAGAAAATGGACTTCCAAATACCATATTAAATAAGTATGGAGAAATTAAAAGAAGACTAGGGTTTGAGACTTCATCAAAGATCAAAATTCACTCTACATCATAAAACTTTTTTTTTTTTTTTTTATCATGAACAACATGACTAATTTGCATCATTTCAATCACAAGTATGAAATATAGATTCCCCTATTACAAGAAAGTTTTGATCTTATATAAATAGGTTTTGGGAGACTATATATAGCATAAAAATTAACCCGAACATTCAAATATTGAAGGAGTATATAGTTCAATATCCTAGTAGATAGGGTATTTGATTTTCAAATATGTGTCCCGAGTTCGAAACTCCACATCTCCTAAATTATTGTAATAGTTTCGCATCCTCCTCCCTTCTCTTAAGAATAATAATTTTTAAATGTTGAAGGAAAGATTATGTTGGAGAACAATTTAGAAACAAAAATAACAGAAATACAGAACTTGAAATACTTATACTTTATTACTCAAAAATACTTGCAATACATAATGAAATTACACAATAAATACAGAAATTAAAATGATACTAACTTGAATGAATCACAGGTAGAGGCTAGCGCAAAAGCTATGTCCTTCGAATAGTATATCCATCCCACTCTTGTGCTTGTGGTTCTACAACGCTCGACCAGGATACAACTACCTAATTCTACAAGCTCACCGGATTATAGAATTCTAGTGAATTGTTTTGTGTGTTTACTCTCTGGGAATTTTGTACGGAACAAAAAGAGGAAGAAAAGATTATCTTCGATGAAATTGAGACTCCAGTTATATAGGCTCTTTTATACCTCTTCAAATACCTTTTGGATGTATCTGAAGCTACACAACTCTTTCTTATTAATCAAAACGTTTTTAATTAATTTTAATTAAAAACTTAATTCGAATTTAAAATTAATGATTTGACTAATTTTAATTCTTAGGCCGGGCCTTGTCTTGATTAATTAATATTATGATATAATCAACAAGCTTAATCCACACAACTAGTGGTCCAAACCTCAATCCTTATTCCAAATGGTCCAACACCTAATCACTAAAAAAAAGGTGACTAACTTAATATAAGGACCTCAAATTCCCTTGAGTTCCCTGATGTGGGACTAAAGGAGCTCAAAAACTCCAACAGATTATAGTATCAAAGAAAAATACAAAAACACTCAATGCAAGGTTATTGCATCAACCACGTTTACCTTTATCATCAACATTCTACTCTCTCAACTGACCAGGTACTTAGATGTGCCTCAGTTCGTTTACAGAGACCGTACAATATTATGAAGTCAAGATATATGAACAGTTTAATTCAATCAAGTATTATGTATAAAAAAAAAAACAAAAAAAAAAACATGCGTACACCAGCAAGTAGATGGAGATGATTCAAATAAGAATTCAAATCTTATATGTGCAAGAAAACGCAGAATGCAAGATGATTAAAAGAAAAGGAGAAGCTATGCTTGACTCCTCATACGCCACCCGCAATAGCCAATCGAGAAACAGATTGAACTTCTGCTTGTGGCATACAGGGAGCCAGGCATAACCCCAGTCACCTTTTACTGCAGCCTCTACGTCCAAGCGAAGCTTCCTCTTTGATCGTCGTAGAAACATATATATGTAAAGAAAAACTCATGAGAGAGAGAGGGGGATGAAGACTGAAGTGATGTGTAAACTCTCTATATATAGAGGATAGGGCCATCGGCCTATATATGAGTGGAGAGATTTTCTTTCCATGTACAGTGGTTGTACTTTTGATGCACTTTCCTTTTGAAAGGGATTCTCATTTAAAAACTATATCACAAAGGAGATTTAGAAAATCAAATAAATTAAAATCAGGAAGTGGCATTGCACTTCTAAACCCCCTCCCTATTTTATTGATGAAAAAATTCTTTTATATTTATTGTAAAACAAATGTTCAAAATTTTTGAAGATGTTAAAAATGGATCAACAAGATATTTGACACGGATGAATGGGATTGTATTCCGACCAAAATATTACCGAATTTTTATAACAAAAAACATAAAAAAGTTATGGGTAACACCGGCGTAATAACAGCATACGCCATCCAAATATTTAAGTTATGTGCAGTGGTTGAGGTAAATTCTAGGTCAGTATACTGCATGGCTCATCTTAAATTCAACTTATTACGGCACATAATGGTGGCCAAAAGAAGCTAAAATGCTTCAGTAGGTGTTCACAATCCTTGAAAAAGTGAACTGTCATGACTTGATCACCGTCTGGTCTTAATTTTTAAAGAACAAATGGCTGAGAAATGAGTTACACTAGAGTTTTCTGAATGAAAATGTGCCACTAGGGGTCCCACCATCACTTTTATGTAAGGATATTTACAGTAATCTTAATAGTTTACTTTGTGCCTTTTCGTGTTAGCGAATAGCGAATCTCTTATGATAATATGTGCCATGTAAGTACTTAATCACTCTTATGCTCATCTTTCATTTGAGTACTTGATGGGATTTGTTTATGCATGCGGGTTTGCCCCGTCTTAGTCAATTAGGACTCTTTGTCAGTAGGGATTTTTTTGGGGGATTCGCCCCCGGGGGGGGGGGGGGGAGGGGAGGGACGACGACTTGCTCTTGCTTGTTAAGCTAGTCAGCTATGAATTATGCCACATGGAAAATGAGCCGGCCCTTATAGCCTGTTTAATTACCATGCTTTTCTATCTTCTTTTCTTTTGAGCAAGGTTTGTTGGGTACACTTGGAGGATTCTTGAAACCAAAGTATTCATCGACTGTTCTAATAATAATCTCCAGTATATAGCCAGTACAGCAGTACTCTACTCACATTTCCTCTTCCTTCAAAACCCTACCACCATTGGATCCTAGTCATCTTCACCCAACAGAGAACCAGAACACCATATATAATGCGCGTGAAGAATTTAAGAGACATTTTTCAAGGCAATTTTACTTCAGACAAATATCTAATATGAGTTCCGTTTTCTTAAAACTCTATAATCCAAGAAAACTGTCATTAGTTACTGTTCGATTTTATTCCATAAAATTTAGGAGACCAAGACTCTATATATATACCAAACGTGTGAGTGAATATAAGAACAGTACGTGTACCGGACGGTATTGTAGAAAAGTCCAACGCTGATAATTTCATATGTACATTGTTTGTATCTGCATTGAACAGAGACAAATATGCATCCTCTTCTCTTCTCCTATTTGTAATTTGAAGCATGCATGCGTGCGTGCACATGCATACACAAATTTTCAAACTTTCTAGGTCAAAGATCGATCAACCGTAGCTAGCTAACAGGATGATGATTGTGATTCCTCAATCCCCCAATTAAATGGCCACATATTCATTTTTCCACAGTTGTAACATGGTTAAAATGGACAGCCACTAAGCCAACAATCTAAAATTAGCACACAGTTGGAACTTGGACCCATTAGTTTAGTGGTCGGTCCATCTAACATAATATAAGCTCCATTTACGCCGATTTTATGGAAAATTTGAAAATGGAAACTAGAACATGCTTTTACTGTTGTCATGATCGATGATCGACCCCATTCTTTTTCTCCAATTTTAGGGTGTGTTTTTTTTTTTTTTTGGGTTTTTATCACAAATGGTCTTTGAAATTGACCCTATCAATTATGATGGTCCCTGAAATTGAAAATCGATCAATGTAGTTCCTGAATTTTAACCCCGCGAATCAATGTCGTCATTATGTTCGTGTTCCGTCCAAAATATAATATTAAAAAAAAAAAAAGTAAAAGTCCCTCCCCCCCCCCCAAAAAAACCCAACCCCCTGCAACCCAGAAGAAGAAGAGGAGGAAGAAGAAGAAGAAGAAAAAAAAAAAAAAAAAAACCGAACCCAGAAGAAGAAGAAGGGAAAAAAAAAAAAATCCAGATCGATTTGGACGGAACACTAACGGAAGGACGACATTGTTTCGCGGGGTTAAAATTTAGGGACTACATTAATCGATTTTCAATTTTAAGGACCATCATGATTGATGTGGTCAATTTCAAGAACCGTTTGTGATAAAAACCTTTTTTTTTTTCCCGATCTCCCTCGAAGATTTTCAATTTATCTGCTTTTAGAGGGTGGACTAGCAGAGGGTGAGTGCTTGTTGCCTTTCCGCTTTATTACTATTTTATATAAGGAAAATTAATGAAAAACGGTTTGAAAACTTTGAGTTTTAACGATAAAGATAAAATAAAAGATAAAATAAATAGTATCATGATTGACTTTTTAGTGTAAAAATGTGGTTTTTCGTTAAAATGAACAGTACCGGGAGCTTTTCGTTAAAGTTCCATTTTATATATCCGGTTCAATATATCACGTACCGCATATCATACAAAAATATGTTAAAAATTAGTAACATCAAACTGAGTTTATTTTTAGTTACACTTCCTGAAACTTCATTGCGATCTCACTTTGCTTATGTAACTCAAAAGTCACATTTTTAACCCTTAAAAGTTACCAAGTAAACAAAGCTATAAAGTTTTGCTATATGATTTGTGTCGAACTGCGCATGCATCCACGCACCATCTGGAAAAACATCTCTAATCAACGTTAGCGGAGAAGAACGACCCACACCATCCCACGTTGTCTAATTTAACCTTCCTCTAGTACAACAAAGTTGGCATGCATTAATTGTTTCAACTTTTGTCTACATTTTAATTGGGAATATTATTCTATCTCTAAATTTCCAAACCGCGAATCCATTCAGCAACAGTAATCTTTTTCTTTGGTAAGTCACCAACATTATTCTTATTTTCTTGGACATAAAGAGTATCTATGAAGACCAACAGAGATGATTTTGACAACTGATCAACTCATAATTCACACTGAAATATGTCGATATCATTGTGAAAAAGCTCACTAGTGCATGCATCAATTGGGTCAAAAGATTGGCCCTTTTCTTTCACTAATTATTCAGATTAAGCCAAAGTTCAGGACCACCATCATTAGTCAATATTGTTATCGAGGATAGATTTTTGGACGGATCAGATCGAAAATAATATTTCCAATTTTCTTTTTAAAATATTAGAATCAGATCACAATTTTCAAATTCCGAAATTTTTTTAGTCGGAGCAATCTTAAAAATTTTGGAATATAATTTGTATATGCAATATATTGTTTTTTTAATATTTAGCATATACTTATGTATAAATTCAATTAATTTTTTGGTTACTATTATGCTTATCCTTTTGAATACATAAGTGTTTTTTTATTTGTACAAACGATAACATTAGTAAGTTAAATTATTAAATGTTAAGGGGGAAGGGAATCACTAGGGATCGAATTCTCATTAGGATGCATAAAGATTATACTTTCCTCTACTACGTTTACAATTTTCATTCCAATTTTTCAAAAAATATTTGGATTTAAAAATTCTACTTTCGGAATCGGAAACAGCAATACTAACTTAGCAAACAACTTTTTCGTAAAAATGTTGGCTTTTGGATTTCCTTTGCTTCCTTTTGATAAAACATGTCGACCACCATTCGTTAATGAGAACTTAAGCGGGTCCTTTAAAGAAAATTAAATCTTTGAATTTAGAGATGAACGTCATACATGACGCATTTTAGAATTTTCGCTTGTAAGACTGTGCTAAGTGAACTGAGTCAAAGTTTGACGAGAAAAATGAAAAGAAAAGGTTGAGCTAGCCTATTGGCCTCTCTCTTGGAGTAAAATCACAGTGCACAAACGGTCGAAATCCCATGTCATGTGGATTGTGGAGCATTGCCTTCAACTATTACCTTCGCTTGGGTTGTCAAACTCACATCACGGATTGAAATCTAACATCTTCAGCCATTCTGCCTCCGCTAACAACTCGGAAAACCTTAGGAAAGAAAAGGACCTCTACTTGTCGATCAAATAAAAAACAAAATGGCCCCTACCGGGCACGGTCAAGGGTCACTTGAGTCAACCGCGGGCACCCAACTGCCTCTTTTTTTCCTTGTTCGTACTACAAAACCTTGAGATTCTTGCTGAATTCAAGTTTTCGGCTCCAATCACACCAAACTGATACCTACTCTGTTTAGTACTTCTTGGCGCACAAGGTAAAACGCGCAGCAATTCAATACCAAGCAGCATTTCAAACTAGTATTTTTCTAATCGACTCTATAGATTCTGCAATAAATGCCGGTTTTTTTTTCTTTTTTGTGTCACGTTCTGAATGACTTTCTAATCAGATCGTAGTTGGAATATAGCACATACAAACTACGTAGTTTATTGGTGCAGCCATTCACAAATTGATCCTTCAGAAGCCACAACTTCACTACAGTTTACGGTTAAGAGTGAACGTAAAATGGTTTCGAGATTTTTATTGACGCTCAACAACACTTGACACATTTGCAACATAAGGATCTTTCTGTTCTACTGCAGTTTTGTTTGCCAAGTAGAAGTACAAAGGAATGAACACGAAATATGAAGTAGTGCAGAAGGGTTAAGATGTCTCTACTCCGTTGCTAAAACAATGTGCAGTATGGATCAATTAATTACTGGTTTCTGCTTTCTACAGAATGATCTCATAAACATGTAACAACATACTTTTGATGAAGACATTACCGTCATTTGTCATTTGTGTTCAAGAACAGATGATGATCTCTAATGTAATCAATTACTTCATCTGCAGTCAGATATTTTATTGACAATCCTCTTGAGATGCAATCCCTGAAGAACAATGTAAATTGTTAGTTCTAAAATCCCATTAATATTTCTGTCAAGGAATCAGATTGCCTTACCTTACTCTCGTCGAACTTATTTGGTTTGGTACAAGTTCATCCACCACTTTTATGTTACCCTGTAATAAAAGAAAAGGTTTAACAACAAACATCAAAGAGACCAGAAGCAATGGACTGTGAGAAGCTTCAAATCAAAACTGTTCAGGCAACAAAAGGTTTTACATTCTGCAAACTTCAAATCACATCGACATGTTTTGCTTTTCAATTTATACCAGTTCTACCCTTGCAAAGTACAATTCGAATAATCTGGATAACTTGTATTCAGGAATCAGACTTAAAAACTGCACGAGAATAACATCATTTTGGGAGGTAGTTAAACTAATATAGGTGTAGCTAAAAACCCAGTGTCATGCCACTGAACGAGAGTTTGATTATTATTACAAATTTACAATTCACCATGAGCACGAAAACAATGGTAAATCAACATACCTTGTTCTCTGTCAAAATTTCATCATTTGATATAATCTTGTCAACATCTTGTCCATCCCTGCGAATGCAAACCACACCGTAATCTCTGCATATGCTCCTCACCTGATAAATAAGGGCAAGAATATGGTCGGTTACCATCTGCTTGAACCAGAAACAACTAATTGAAAAGTTTTAAACCCTACCCCATTTCAAGAGTTATGTTACTTTATAGGACACAACAACGATCCACTAAACGATTGGTTAATTTCTAGTCAAACAACATGAAATCCATTTGTGCGTAATTGTTGGAAATTAAGATAGAATCTTCTCCCAAGTCCTAAGAACTATTCACCACCTTTTGATGTGAATAGCACTTTCACATGTAAGCTACTGAACTAAAACAAGTATAACTCTCCAGATGAAGTCATTTTAATCTGTAGCATGTTAATAATACTATGAAATGAGATGATTATCTTATACGAATTAACCATACATGGCCACTGTAATATAGAATATAGACGTACCTGCTCAGGAATCCAAAATCCAGGAATGCCAAAAGAGTGGAGTAGATCAGAACCACAGACAAGCATGCACTTAAGGGAATCTATCAAGAGCAAGACACAGAAGTCAATCATATTGCCTCCAAATTATGATGAAGTAGAACTGCAAACCAGGTTCAGAATGGTCATGCATCAAATTGACTACACAAAAAAGTCCGTAAAACTAAATTTGTGATGAGTGTCAGCACTGCAGCTATTCATGAAATAAGAGCTCTTTTTAGGAAAAAATAAGAGCCTTTTTTAAATTTTATTTTCTAGCAAACAGATCCATGGAATAAGGGCCTTAAGATACCATATGTTGAAGTGACAAAGAGTGTCCGGAGCATATAACTCCTTAATCTAGAAAACAGGGTTTCAAGCACCACTATGACAAAGCGTCGTTTCTGACACACTTCCTAGAATGTTACAGCCATAAGTTCTGGGTGTGTAAATGTGCTTTACATCTACAACTGTCTATTTGCACTTTTGCATACATATAATTTTACAAAAGAACAGCCTGTGTGAGGATAAATAATAATTAGCTAAATCGTTCAAAGGAAAACAAGGGATAACAGTTTTGAAGATCTTACCACTTGGTATCAGCCCAGCCTCAGATATGAAACCCTTGACTCTAGATAGAACAGTTAAGGTGCGCTGGAAGCTACTTTGTCTTGCCTGTAAAATCGGTTTATAACTTCTATATATAAGTACACAGAACCCTTGTGGTAGTAAATACATAAGACATAGAACTGCACTACTGAAGCATCATCTAAGATTCTAAAGAATTTGTAGAGTGGAGAGAGAGACGGATATACCTCCCATTGATCAACCATTATAAATTCTGAACTCTTACAGGCAAGATGACATAACTGTACACGGTGTTCAGCAGATATAAGGCCCTACATAGCCAGCCAAGTCACAATGTCAGTATGTGGCAAATGAGGGGTATAACATATCTGATTACGTGATTTAATTACAGCATTTAATTGGGATAAAGAGGAAATAAACTTCAGAATTGAAATCACAAATAATCCAAGTAACCTATGCAATAACAAAACGGGATCACTATGTTGCTTCTACAACCATGGTTAAAAGGGGTCATGCAACGAACTACCTAATGTATTCTCATTTTCGAACTTTGTTAGGCATATTGTGTACCCTTAACCATGGGCATATGAAAGCACCTTCTACTCCGATGCCTACAGAGATGCTATTACAGGTTACATACCTTCTTGTTGTATGCATCATTGACAGGTGAAATATAAGCTCCAACGACACAAAAGCCTTCCGAATTCAGGGCATCTCTTGCCAGCTCTGTTGACAACAACAAAATCGATCAAAACATACATTAGATACTGCAATTTCCACTGAAAACTGAGCAAAAGATTCTAAAGCCACAAGTAGAAAATGAAATCTATGAAGCCATGACCCGGTTCACAAAGAGAGCGCAATTTGCATATATGTAAATACACAATTTAGCTGTGAAATGAGAAAGAAATTTAGTTTGTGCCACAACTTACCCATCATCCGTAAATGCATATAGGTAGGAGGATTGAAACTTCCAGTTGCTACTAGGACTACGTATTTCTTGTCCCTAGTTTAGAGAGAGAAAGAGTGAGCTACCACCATATTTCCAAGAACATTACACCTTAGGGTACGAATTTTGTCAACATTAACATCGATGTTTGCAATTTACAAACAAATTCAATTCTCCGGAAACTAAAAGGTAATGCATTTTCTACTGCAAGCTAAAAACTAATGTCTTTAAGATAAGGCGAGCTTACTTGTCATCGTGGTTAACCAAATGTAGAGCTAATTTGCTAACAGGCAGAGGAATGTCCATCACAACTGAAAAAAGTAAAACGACCGAATTAAACGAGTATCACAAAATATGTAACGTTTTCTTACGTTTTCCTAGCAGCCAAACAGAGCATTAAAAACCATTCACAAGGATACAACAAAACAAGAAAACCCAAATGAAAGCAACGGCAAATAAGCCAAAGCCAGATTATAAAATTGGAAAATAAGCCACACCCAGATTAGAAGATTGGAAAATAGTTAAAAAAAAAAAGAGTACCCATTTGAGAATCGATGACTTAAAGGTCCCTTCTTTCCCGCCGCTTGGAGCCGGTCCTCTCGACGAGGATGGTCAAGGAGTCGGGGCGTTGGAACTGAAGCTCAGACGCGTATTGGGTTCGCGCTCGATGGGTTCGATAGACGCGGCAGCTGGGGTGGTATGAGATGCGATTGGCAGCTGAGAAAAAGTTGGTTTTTTTCTCGTCAAAACTCTGAAAATGTTCCACCCAGAAAAAAAAACAAAACAAAAGTCCCCTTTTATTGGGTTATTTTTTAATTATTGTTTAACTTCATCCGTTAATCGATTAGTGAGGCGCAGTGAAATTTAAGGTGAAAAGTTTGACACTTTTGTCTTTGTCTAAAGACTCTGTTTCCTAAGCTGTTGAGCTCTGCTAAGATTATGGCGGATTTCACAAGGCTTCCCATGGCGTCTTGTGCTCTTGTTTTAGTCACGGATTCTGCCGGCCTTTCACGCCTTCAAAACTGCAACACCATTTGCCTGGCGCTTTCTTGTATTGCTATTCAGAACCATGAGGTCCAGGAGTCCCAGTCCCAGAGCTGTTGGGCAGCCCAATCAGGTCAGTCTGACTCTGAGCTTCATTTGATCCTTAACTTTTTCGTTTCGGTATTTTTTGTTTTTTGAACGATATTATTAAGAGTAGGAGAGAGGGTTTGAATTTGAGAAATAGTGAGTAAAAGAGGAAGCCTCTGTTCGTTTTGCTATTGAAATTGTACTTAAAATTGTGCCTATTGATGTTATTTTGTAGGTAGAGGAGCCATACAGTCGTGCCAGACATAATCCGTTTTTCGATGGCCTTTTGAGGCTTGATGATCAGAATCCTAGCCCACCTACTGTTGATTTTCCGGCAATCCATGGAAGTCGGAACATTTCTCGTACCACGTCGGATATTGGTAACACACTCACAAGAAAAGGGCAAGTTCCATTCTCTGATGATAGTGTTCTTAAGCCCCTTGAAAGGGCGAAAATTGGTAAAACTGCTTCATTTGCCTTCGCTAATGTTCAGTCAGCTTTTAGCTTTGATTTGAGGACATTAAGTGAGCCTGCCATTGAAGAAAATGATCATAAGCATGGTAGAGTAAATGGCCTAGCAAGTGTCACAAGTGGGAAATCATTCAGGGTGAATAGAAGGAAAGAAAACCTGTCTACTGTTTCACTTCCTCAGTCTGCTGCTTCGTTTTATAGTGGGGACTCACCACAATTTGAAATTGTTGCATCGTGTCCAAGCATTTACAGGCTTAATTTGTTTCTCAAAGCTACAAAGGATGAAGTTAATGCTGGTGTCCCAGGAAAATTCTTACACGTTGTAATGGCTCAAGATATTGCTGGTAAAGCCTGCCTTTAAATCTCCTTTCTAAGTTTTTTGTACTTTCCCTTTTGTAATCTCTGTATCATTTCTTTTGGAATTTACATGTGTAAATAAGAGACCACATTGTACGACAATATGAGTTTCAAAACCCAATTCATGACAACATTGACAAGACAAACTTAATGTGCTATGTGCCCCGAATATCCAAAATTCATTGGAAATCATTTGAATTGTTATCGAGTCTAATACTATATAAGTCCATATCTTTTGTTAATACAAATTTAAAAAGTGTCAGAAACATGGTATTGCAATGCTGATAATATGTGTTTTGGGAGGTTCGTTGTGATTTTCTATATCTTTCAGCCAAATTTGTGAATTGATGTCAGAGTATACATTTTTGCCACTCTTGGACAATTTGCAGATGTTGGATCCATTGTTTCAACCATCACTTATGCCTTCTACCTGAATGAAACACAAAAATGTGACCAGTTGTGTACAGTGCCTGTTATCAACATGAAGAGGTCAGACATAAATTCTCAAGCTGAACTCAAATGGTTACTTGATTCTTCTCAAATTGATCAGTCGTCCTTAATCTTTGTAGATGAGGTACGTTCTATTGACTAATGTTATACTGTGGTCTCCTATTTTCTTGCACTTGGGTAGATTAGTGCTGATAAGCAACGATATTCCAAGAACTGACTTAATACAAAAATGCTACACCTGCAGATTCTTTTTATTTTGTTTTTCGGAAATTTTGTTTATTCCTTGGTGCTTATATTCCATGTGTATCACTTATACCCATCTTGTGTATATTATGATAAAATGTGGAACATCCATATTTTGAATCATATATGAATCATGCGGTTTTACAGATTACTTATGTGGATTCTTGATTCTTTTTCTCTCTAATTTTTCACCTTTACCTGTGACTAGTTGCGGCCTGAAATATAGCTTTTCAATTATGGCATGCCTGTTGAACTTATGTGTTTACCTTTCACCGTGAAATTTTGAGCAGATTGATCTGTCATATTATGATCTATTTGGGAGTCTTAAAATAGTTCTTTTAAATGGCCACAAGCTCCCAGCCAAGCAAGAGGTATATCAAATTCAAAAATTGGGATATACTTGAAATTTTACCATGGGAAATGATTCATACTCGTTTCTTCCTATATCAGGGATTGAAAGAGGCAGTAGTTGAAATTTTCAACTGCAAACAGGTGATTTGCTGAACTCAAAGCGGATGCGTTTAAGCTTATCCTACTACTTGCTGACACGTTCAATGTAGCTAAAAGTTGCCTAATATAAGATTTTGTTTTGTTTTACAGGGAGAATCTGTATATCCCTGGGTTAAGAGTGTTACTGTAGCAGAGGTATGATTGAAACCTTAGCAGCTTCCTTTGTCCCTATTGTCCTTAACATGAATGAATATCCTGATTATCGTGTTATCAAAACAGGATAGCTCATGCTGCACAGTTGTTGCTGAGAAGTTTTCTCTGATTTTACCTGAGATTTTGGCTGGACAAGGATTCAGCAGACTTTTGGTACCTTTCTTTTTCCTTTTTCATGCTGTAAAATGTGAACAACCTATTTCAAGACCTAAAAGACCCATTTCTTGGTGCACTGTTTTCAGCTCTCTCTCTCTCTGTCCTGTTCATGCCCCACCATAGAGACCATGTACTTTGCAGCAACGAGTTAAAAACCTCCCACGTTTTTTCTGCATCCATCTTTGGCTACCTTAGTCAATTGTATTTACTGTAGTAGAAAAGTTTCCTTGGATTTCATATTTTTTCCTTTCAACATATTGCGGGACTTCATATTTGATTAGCTATTGGCTCTTGTATAGCATGATGGTACCTATTCCACATTTTCTTTTCTAGGATTCGGCTTGTAGCCTAAGATAGGTAGTCAAATCCTTAACCCTTATATTGTAGGCCAGCCATTTAAGTTGCTGGGTTGTGAGGTTGGGGGGATCGGTAGTTGATATCTTGGTTTGCCATGAAATACTCTTAACTTTAGACTTTAGTTTTCCCTCCATTGCCTTTTTACATTTTTTTTCTCTGGAATTCCTATTTCTTGCAGTTAGCTGCCATCCTTTTAGACTCCACAAACTTGTGTGGTTCTCAGTGTTCAGTCAAAGATAAGTACATGGCTACACTGTTAATTCATGGTGCTGGTCGCTTTGGGTGCAACGGCCTTTACCAGTTATGTATGTATTGTGTCCATGACGTGCCTATCTATTGTTTTCATTTACTTTATTTAAAACGACTTCCTCTATATTTAACTTTTGATTTTCAGTGAGATACAAAATGTATGATGTATCTGATCTCAAGGTTGGTGATATATTACGCAAGGATTTCAAAAAGTGGACAAGAGTAGGTCTGGACTTGAACTAACCTTAGTCCTTTTAAGCTTGTCTTGGGATTTCTTTTTGCCCCTTCAACGTAATGGAATATCCTTCCACTAACATAATAGTTGTTGAAACAGGTAAACCGGAGGGTCGTGGTGCTAGAACATCACAAATCGGGATGAGTTCCATTGGAATGCCAATTGCACAGCTTCTTCAACACGAGAACACCTCAGCGCGTGAAGTTAAAAATTTCCAACGTAAGAGTATAATTTTCATCCACTAAATTCTCGTGAGATGGTTGAACCATAAACATTTATCATATTGCAAGAAATAGAAGTATTGAAGCCTTTAATAGTCAGCTTGTTCACTAATTCGGATAGTACAGGTCGACCTTTAATCCAATTTCACTTCAATTATTTACTTTCCTTTTATGTTAATAATAACGGAAGTAACATACTATAATTTTGAAGATATTATCTTGCCGGTAGTTTTTTGTCGCCACTCACTTACATGTCTTTTATTCTTGTTTTCCCTGTTCCAATCTAAGTTGATGAATTTCATTGTTTAAACTATAAAGATATTTAGTTCTTTTTGTGTTTAAACTTTAAACTATAAAGATATTTAATTCTTTTTGTGCATTTTCATTGTTTTTATTGTTAATTTCAGAGATGGAGAAACTCCGGCTTCTCATGGTTGTTTCTGGGTATTATGATTCGAAAAGGAACTTCAAGGTTAGAGACGTGCTGATATAAGTTATATTTGACATTTTCTCTTTTTTGTTAATGCGTGTTCTACCCGTTAATGATCTGGTATGCCCCGGGGCTTAATTTAAAACGAACCTATTTCAAAGAGGGTTTGAATCTTTTCCTTTGTGAGTCATGATTAATAAAGCCAAAGCTTCGAGTGGGTTAAGGTTTGATCGTTTGAGAGACTATTGTAACTTCAATGTTCGAACAACTCAAACTTCTGTGTTTGATGTGATTGCAATATTTTGTATCCTAATTTTAGACTGTCGAGTGCTCATCTAAGGGCCATTTGGCGTTTCTTTCCTCATGGGATGGGGAGTACTTAAAACAAATTGAGCCAAGTATGCGCTCGATTAATAAGTAATCAGCTGACTCTCGAGTATCCATACATATTTTGCTGCAGTTAGTCTCTGGTCTTTTTTTTAGAATAAACTGAATATGTTGTCTTGAAAAAGGGTTGTGTAGCGTTTTACTATCTTATGGTAGAGGCTCTGACATTGTCCATGTATTTGGTCGAATACAGAGAGAGATCCTAGTGTCTGGTGAGTCAGTGGAGCTCATGAACAATCTGCTGTTTTTCTTCAACTCAAGTGCTTCCCAACTGCCTCTCAAAGCGATCCATCAGTCAGGTAAGAAACACTTCAAAATAATACAGGCCACGCACTTCAGTCTGTGTGGCCGGAAAAATTGGGAATTTAAGTCCTGCTTGAGATCTCCGGAAGAGTAGGTTAGAAATACATACTTGGTCGTTTTCAACCTGCTGACTGGCATGCATATAAAGAGGTTTGTAACAATTATGATCTCATCGATTCTAACTAACTTGTTATTGCCAGAAAATTGTGAGACGCAGAAACTCCAGTTGTTTTTCTTTGGTTTTTTTATTCTTCTTGCTAATAAGTTGCGTATTTTTTCGTTTTAATTGCTACACATCATTCGGGATTCAAAAGATGGTTAATTTTAATTGCGTTATGGTGTCATGATGGGTGTTAAACTTCCTCATGGTGCTCGTGCAGGTCTTGGAGCAGAGATGCAAGCATTTGAGATTGACAAGGTCACATCGAGAAAGACCATCGAGCGCCTCGTAGAAGAATTTGGTGGGACTTCAAAAGGCTAATGCGAATTCCAGACCTCAATAAATGTTCTGAGACAGTTGTTATCGAATATGTTGTTACAAGAGGTGAAGGAAAGATTTCTGTAAGCTATAATTTAATCGTGGCTGTTCAAATTGAAAGGTATGTTTGAGGGAATGATCAAACTAATCTGCTCTTGAAAATTTGGATCGGATATTCAATTTTACTGTAAACTCGCTTTGTTTTCCAAAAATGATCTGCAGCGTGTGTATAAAAAATTTTCGTGGATGAGCCTGTATTGACGAGATTGAATTAGAACGAAAACCAGATGGTAGGCATGTTGATTGCAGTAGAACTCTCGGTTGAGATTCAACATTCAAGAGAGCTTTCGGGCGTTGCTTGATAGTGTCTCTTTCAAGTAAAATGAAAAAATTTGCAATCTTTCATCTGCAATCACTTCAATAACTTTTCTTATTAGCAAAAAAAAGAAGATCCAAATATTACAGGCCTATGAAAGCTTTGTTTCCAGAGCCGTTCAGAGCATTTCCATGCTTAAGCTCCAACTCAAACTCTGTTCCCATAGGAATAGCTACTCCGGAAATCTGTACCGTAACAAACCGCTGGCTACTGTCAAGACTGGCCTTGATATCTCCGGTCGAGTTTGCTCCCTTTGTAATGTTGAAAGTATACCCTTCCACCCCACCTGCGTTTTGCAACCCGATGAAGGTAACATTATCAATGATCAACTTTTGGTTTAAAGCGAATCCTTCGTTTTCGACCTTAGAGCTTAGATGTACACTTCCATTTTGTGTTGTAGAAGAAAATCCTACTAAAGTCCAGTTGCTTCCGTCTCCTCCCATTTCCGCTTCCTCTCCATCATCCAAGAAAACTTGTCCGGTACTCAATTCACTACTGCTAACAACCACCAAAAGTTCGAATGCAGTTTTCCGGGCTGCTACTGTTGTCAAGGCCTCTCCTTGCAAGGCCAATATATTTCCTTCGCGAACATGCACGTTGATATGATCTGGCTGTGCATCCAGTGTAACGTTCTGCCCTGAACTTACATTCACTGAGTTCGTGTAGTTGAAGAGATCGAACCAGTTGCCTGCAGTAAAGTATGCCTCAACCGAGTTTTCCCCTTGCTTCAACACAGGTGAAACCAGCACACCTCTACCAATCAGAAACTGTGACCTAATCTCGTAAGTATTGATATCTTGAGGAAATGAGAAGAAAAGGGGTCTTGCAATTGGGGTTCCATTTTTGTGTGCCTCATACATTGATGTGTAAAACAAGGGGAGTAACCTGTAGCGCAGGCCAAGCGCCTTCCTGGCTGATGCAGCTACTGATTCCCAAAGGTAGAGCTCTTGCCGGCTTGAATGGATATCAGAGTGATCTCTTGAAAAAGGGTAAAAGGCTCCCACCTACACATAGACATAGGTAAAGTTAGTCACATTTGCAAGTTACATAACGTGGTCTAGTTTTTTGTTTGAAGTGTTCGAAATTAAATGCTTATCAGTTACCTGAATCCACCGCCTGCAGAGTTCTTCATTAGTATCTCCTAAGAATCCACAGATATCAGCTCCAACCATCGGAACTCCGAAGAGTCCAAAGTTCAAAATGGCTGGAATGGAATATGCCAAATCCTCCCATTTCGCACCGTTGTCTCCAGTCCAATGTGCTGTGTACCTACCAGAGCTCACGAAAGTTGACCTAGATAGCACAAAGGGTCTCTTCCCAGTTATATTAAGTAAGGCCTTGTTTGTTGCTTTGGACTCCAAGAGGCCAAACAGGTTATGAACATCATATTCCGTAACATTGCCAAAGTGTAGGGCTGATCCCGGAACAGTGTTACTAATTATTGGACGCTGGTTTCCTCCGTTGTTGATTTTGTATGGCGGATCATCAAGTGTAGAGTTTTGAGTTTGAGGGGAGGTTAAGAAGTTCGCAATCTCATTCATGTCAAGCCACAGACCATCAAAAGGAAGGGTCTCTTTGAATATTTTGATCTCATTTGTCCAATAACTTTCACTTTGTGGATGAATAAAATCAGGGAAGTAGACATCTCCAGGCCAAACCTTCCCCTGGTAATAACTGCCATCACGTTTTATAAATATATCTGCTTGCTTCCCCCTGGTTAGGGTTTCATAGCTCGCATTTGTACTAATACCTGCAAATAGAAAATAATCACATAAGAAAAGGAAAATATGCAAAAATACAATCGATTACAAACTTTTAAGAAAAATAACTAGAGGACACTAAACAGACATTAAACCGTAAGGTTACATACCAGGGTCAACGATGAGGACATATTTCTGGCTATTATTGTGAAGGGTATTCACAAAATTTTGCATCTTATCGACTGGAAAGTTGACGGGATCAAGAGTGAAGTCCTTATAAGCATCCATGTGATCAATGTCTGTCCACATAACCTCAAGAGGGATACTTGCATTTGCATAGCCAGCAACCACGCCTTCAAGATCCGAAACATTCTTGTAACCATATCGGCTCTGGTGGAATCCTTCACCATTAACATGAATAGTTTGAGCATGAAATTATTAAAATGTGAATCCAAAATCAAGTTTTTCGAGTGCTCGAACAATGCTAGAAAGATCATATTTGTTGACCAAGTGCCATGTTAAGTGGCAAGTCACTAATCGATTAATTATGGAACGGATCCTTATAATAATTGATGTAACAAGATATTCAGTAATCATGAACTAATACGATTCAAAAATGTGATCCTTCTAGGTTACTATAAAATAGATTAATAGAATAAATAGCAAATTAAGTTGAATATATTTACACTCTACAGCAACTTACCAAAAGACCAATAGGGCATAGGGGCAGGGCGACCAATGAGCTCGGTATACTGCTGCACCACCAACTCAGGCGTAGGTCCGGCAAAGAAATACAGATCCACAACACCACCGATGGCCTTATAAGTAATCCTATCGCCGTCGTATCTTATGTCCATGCCATTGCTATTCAACAGCAACACTCCATGAGATGTTCCAGCACCGTCGGGCTTGCCGTCTGGGGAGGACGACCTGACGTCCAGGTAGAAGGGGTGGGACCCGTAGAGGTTGACGTCAGTTTGGACGCTGGGGATGTCAGCACCCCAGAAGGTGAAGGTGGTGCCGGGAATGAGCTTGAAGGTGGATTTGGTGTGCTCGCCGAGGCCGAAAAGGGATGACCTGTTCTGGGGAAGGGAGGAGGAGAGCTGGATGTACTGGTCCTTGAAGACGAGGAAGGTGCTGGAGTTTAATGGGTCCGGAGAGGTGTCGAAAACCACGTCGTTGGTGGACCGGCGGGTGACAGTGAAGCCGAATGGGGTGGTGTTACGGAGGGTGAAGACAAGGTCGCTGTCGGGAGGAGGTGTAGTTGAGTTTAGGGTTTGGCGGGGGATGATGTCTTGAGGGATTTCCCATCTTTGGTGGTTTGAGTCTATTATTCGAACCCTCAGACGATCTTTGGTTTCATAGCTGTTTCCCAAAAAAATAAAAAAAAATAAAAAAAACTCAAAAGTCAAAGGTGTGAGGCTATATATAACATGCAAAATATGGTAAGAAACTCACTTAAAGGTGAAAAAGATTGTAACTGATAAGGGAAACACTTGGAGTTTACCAAAAAATAAAAAAAACTTGGATCGTTCTTTTTTCAAACAAATCAAAGTTTAACATGTACACAAAATAATTCAATTTTTAAATTTACAAGTTACTTTGCTTTCGTATGATTTTAAAAGAACATTAGCTTATAATTTTGTGTTAAGCCAAACAATTAATGTTCATCTCAGAAATCAATGATAACATCTAATAAATTAGTTAAGATCATAAGACTAATGGGGTTAATTATATAGATTAAGTACCTGGCGTAGAGAGTGAGACTTGAGATGTCAGGTCCATAAGTGGACGAGGTGTTGATGAGGCTAAGATTGGCAGTCAAAGTCCCAGAGGTATCATTGGTGACAGATTGAACTGCGTATCCAAACCCAACTGCTTCTCCATCATTTCCCTGCTGGCCATTGGATGATGCAAATAAACTACAAACGAAGAAAAAACACAACAAAAATGGTGTATTTGATCTGTTTTCTTTCATCTTCATTTTCTGTGTTTCAATTGCAATCGCTACTTGGTGTTCTGAGAATTACTAAGGATTATTTTTTTAATCAAACTTTTCCATAAATTATATAGCTTTTAAAACTCGCTCCCTCATCTATGAAAAACGTGAAACGTAACGTGAGTAATTATATTACCTGTTGTGCCAAGATTAAATCTTTGTTATTTACTTTATAACGGAAAAAAATCATGTCTAGGAAGTAATAACACGTTTTAAGCTGCAATATATCCCGGGGATTGAGCTTTCTCAGTGCTCACAGCAAACTGCATGGATTGACTCTATCCAAAAATTAAACATATTTAGTAAGAGTAGGATTCTCTTCCCTCTAAATCCCCTTCTTCCAATCCTTCTCTCATTTTCCTCTTTTTTTCCTCTCTATGTAAAGAAGTCAATAGCAGATGTTGACATGACTTAGTCGTGACTATTCAAACAAGAGAGGATTGAAAGGAAGGGAGATTTTTTCGACAAAAAAAAAGGGAGGGGGATTTGGAGGGAAGAAACTCGTAAATATCTTTTTTGAAAAAAAGTACAATATTCATTAAGTTGAGAAAACAATAACGTACAATCTCGAGGATAGTGTGCTTAGATGGGCCTCAATAAAAATCTTGTCGGAACTTTCAACCTGGTCGAAGGGAAGACTCATAGATATCTCAAACTAAATGAAAAGATTTAGTCAAATGTTTCTTATATGGAAATGGAGATTAGAGAAAGTAAATGGATATACTGAGCATATGGAAGGAAATCATATGTATCTTGATTTATTAATCCAATAGGCTGTTAGGATGCCAAGTGGCATCACTTAGTTAACCAGGTGTCAAGTGGCATCACTTAGGGAAGGTAGACGACACGATGAAGTTCTTGGAAGATAAGCAAATCATGGAAACTTCTGCCTGCAATGTACTACTTCAAGGTTGCTGCAATACTGGCAAGTTTATTATGGCGGAAGATTTATTTGTGAAAATGTCTGAAAGAAATGTGGCTAATTGGATTTCTTGGAATATTGTTATCAGATAGCTCTCCGAGAATGCAAGGATTAGGGAAGTGCTGGAACTTCTTGGTAGAAAGGTGATTTCTTGTTCTTTTCCTGACTATTACACATACTCGGCTCTAGTCGTTTGCCACTGCAAAATGAGCAACTACAGAAATGCTGTGGATAAATTTGACCATAGGGTAAATTACAAAAAACTACCTCAACTATTGGTGTCACGACACTTTCATACCTCATTTTTTAAAGTTGACAATGTCATACCTCATTTTTTAAAGTTGACAATGTCATACCTCATCTTACGAATTTGTGCCAATGTCATACCTCCGTCAGTTTTTCTGTTAATTTTTCTGTTAAGTGCTGATGTGGCTACATTCGGGTCCCACTCACTAATTATTAAATGTATTTTTAATAATTAAAAATTAAAAAAATTAATTTTTTTTATAATATTAAATCTCCATCTCTCTTCCCCCCACCCCCCTCTCTGCTCTCTCCTCTCTGCAATCCCAGAACCCTTGCGCGCCCATCCCCCTCCCACCTGTTTCCCCCCAACCTTCCTCCACCACCCAACCCAGATACCCGTGTCTCTCCCACCAAAACCCGACGACGACCCTTCTGCCGCTAGTCCCGACAGCCCCCCAACCAAAACCCGACGACGACCCGTCTGCCGCTAGCCCCGACAGCCCTCCCTGACGATGACCCTTTTGCGCCCCCCCCCCCCCCCCCCCCCCCGGCGTGTTCCACTGACCCCGACAGCCCCCCCCGGCGCATCTTCCACTGACCCCCACGTCCCCCCCGCCCCTCCCGCGCCTTCCACCCCAAACCCACACACCCCCCCGCGGCGCGCGCCCATCCCCTTCTGCCATTTACCCGTGTTCCATCAAAAACCCTAACCCTAAAATTTAAATTCGCCAAATTTGGGCTTAAAGATCCCCAAATTTTGGGTGGAGATCGTAGAGGGGATGATGTAGAAGAGGTCGTGGGTGTTGGATGGTGGTGATTCGACGGAAAAAATGGCGTGCAGGTGCAAGTACCGACTGGAGGGGGAAGGAAAACTTCCTTTTTTTTTTCTCCTCTTCTTTTCCCCCCCACCTTGATTCCTGATTGGCCAATGGGAGAAGGGATTGGGGAGGGTGGTGGAGGAAGGTTGGGGGAAGGGGTTCTGGGGATGCAGAGGAGTGAGAGGCGTGAGAGGTGGGGGAGAGAGGGAGGGAGGGAGAGAGGGATTTAATATTATAAAAAAATAATTTTTTTAATTTTTAATTATTAATAATTATATTTAATAATTTTTTAATCCAGTTGGATTAGTGAGTGGACCCCGTATGTAGCCACGTCAGCACTTAACAGAAAAATTAACAGAAAAACTGACGGAGGTATGACATTGGCACAAATTCGTAACATGAGGTATGACATTGTCAATTTTAAAAAATGAGGTATGAAAGTGTCGTGACATCAATAGTTGAGGTAGTTTTTTGTCATTTACCCTTGACCATATTTGTGCCAAGAGCTGGGTTTTGGATCATACATCTTACTCTGAGCTTGTGAAAGGCCTTTGCCTAGGGGAAATGACTCTTGAGGCTGCTGAATTGTTCTGTTACATGTCTAGTAATAGATGTTTGATCGAGCCTTCCTCGTTCAATATGTTGATCAAGGGTTTGTGTGAGATGGGAAAAGTTGATGAAGCAATAAGGATACAACAATTGGCCTATTATTTCGGTACTTCTTCTACTAGTTCAACCTACTCAACTATTATGCTTGGATTGTCAAAATTAGATAGGGTAAAAGATCTGTGGGTAGTGCTCTCAAAAATCTGGTGGAGGGTTGCAGTCTTGATTTGGATGCATACTGTGTGCTCATACAAAGCATGAGTTTGCAGAATCGAATGAAAGAATGCTTACTGCTTTTCAATATGATGGTCGATGAGGGTATTCGAGATAAGGGTGGAGGCTAAAAAATTCAACAGTGAGCTCTTGGTGGAAGCACAGACTTATGGTTTCATTAGTTTAGTAAATATGTTGTTGCTCGTTTACAAGGGAAAAACATACCAGTCTTCATACTACTTGTGGAAGCATATTACTGCAACAAATTAGTAGGAATTATGCTCCTATATACTACTGGTTTATATCACTCATTGTCTCTAGATCAACATATAGTAGTTGGATCCATTGCCAAATCATAATCAAAAGAATGCTACTGGAATTTTCAAAGCTAAACCTTGAGGACAAGGTTGATTTCTAAGGGCGGGGTAATGTTAGGATGTCAAGTGGCATCACTTAGTTAACCAGGTGTCAATTGTTGAGTTGGATTTCTTTAGCCTGCAACCAGCTTTATAAGCTGAGATATGTGCAGATGCAAAGGGGTGAATGAATATTTGATTGTATTAGTGTTCTTGTCAGTGTATCTTGCATTTGAGTAAAGGTTGAAGTGGGGTTCTACCATTGGCCAAGCTCAAACACAATACCACCAGGCAGGCAGGCCAGTTTGAACAACAAACTTGGATTAAGCACTCAACATTCTTAATTTTTACGTAGTGGTAATTGATTTTCTTTTGCACCTTTTGTTAATCAAACCTAAGAAATTCTTGTGATTTGCTACTCGCTTATTAGGGATGGGGCGTGCCTTAACGTGAGGATAGGGCGTGCTTAATGCGAGCTGAGCATTAGGTCACAAGTCATATGTCAAACTTTCCAAATTATAGACTAATTAAAAAACTAAATTTACAAGGTATGCCATTACGAGAAAAACTTGTGTGGGGCTTGACTTGCCACTGGATTTCGCTGAGTGGCACTACTCTCAAAACTCGCCACGTGGCAAGTCTTAAATATAATCTTTTATCATTCTTTTATATTTAAATTTTTTATAATTATTTTTTTAAATAATTAATATATTATATGTTATGTTTCCTTTTTTATTTTTTTCCCCCTATTTTTTTTTCTTCCCAAATCCCCTTCACTTTGTTTTGCCATAGGTCATAGGTTTCAGCAGTCCCTCCCCTTTCTTTCTCTCCCAGCTAGTTTCATTTCGTTTCTTTCTTTTTTCTTTTAAAAAAAAAAAAGGTCTGCACCCACTCCAATTTTATCATGGAAAGCAACCAAGAATTTGTAAGTTTCTTTTCTTTCTTTGTGCAATAGTTGCTTTGATCATGTGACATGTGACATGAGTAACCCACATATATAGCTGTACTAGGGTTATTTTCTTTTCTTTTAATTGGGGGTTTTTGGGTTCTGGTGAGGGTGTTTGGTTTTTTATATTTATAGTATGAATTACAGTATCTGCTATGTTTGCTACCTTCTTTATTATGAGTCTTTAATTAATATGTTAGTCTAATCTTTTCTTTTATTTTTTTCGATTGATAGGTTACTGCTGAGGCAATGGAGTTTGAAGAAGATCTGAAAATCGGAATGGTGGTGCATTAAGATGCTGAAGCTTTTCAGGTATGCAATGCTTATGCTTTGAGGAAGGGGTTTAGTCTTCGTAAAGGGCATATTCGAAGAGATAAGTCAAATAATGTCACACAACGAGATTTTTTGTGTTCCAAGGAAGGGTTTCCATTGTTTAAAGACTTATGCAATGACATCATGGTTGATAAACTAACTACACGAACAGGTGGCAAGGCTTTAATCAGATTTTCAGTAAATCAAGATGTATGGGAGATTTCACATGTTAATTCAATTCATAATCATGAGCTTGCCAAGCCTGAAGAAAGACAATTTCTAAGATCAGGTAGAAAAATACACAATGCTCATGCTGGGGTCATTAATTCTATGGTGGATGCAGGTATAAAGCCCTCACAGTCATATTGTTACTTAGCAGAAGAAGTTGGAGGGGTTGAAATGTTGGATTCACAAAGAAAGATTGTCAAAATTTTTTGTGTAGGAAGAAGTCTGAAATGATGGAAGGAGGAGATGCACAAAGTTTGTTTAATCATTTCAAGGAAAGGCAAGCAAATGATTCCAAAATTTTCTATTCAATACAAGTGGGCCAACTGAATCGGATGACAAATTTTTTTTGGAGAGATGATAGATCAAGGTTAGACCATGATTGCTTTGGAGATGCTTTATGCTTTGATGGTACATTTCGAACTAACAAGTACAATTTGATTTGCACTGTATTTGTTAGAGTTAATCATCATTGGAAGAATGTGCTACTTGGTTGTGCTTTTTCGTTAGACGAAAGCACTGAATCATTTGTTTGGTTATTTAAGACATTCTTAGAGTTGGGTAATAAACAACCAAAGACTATTTTCATTGATGAAGATCAAGGTATGCCTTGTCTCAAAGTAATTAGTGGAATTTTATGTCATGCAGCTGAGGCGTACACCAATAAAATATTCAAGTTCTTTGAAATTGAGTACATGAGTTGTTTGACAGTAAGGTTAAGAGAAGTTAGTAATGAAGAAGGAGTTACTATCTATGAAGCTACTGAAGAAGGTCATAAAAGAGTGAACACATTTGAGTTTATCTCACATACTTCCGTGGTTTCCTGCTCATGTAAAATGTATGAAGCTAAGGGCATATTGTGCCGTCATGCTTTGAGGGTGTTTGATTCGAAATATCTTACTAGTATACCAACCCAATATGTATTAAAGAGATGGACCAAAATGGTCAAAGAAGGGATGCTTTTGAGTAGTGATTTAGATGATTCATCACCACAAGGAAATTTGAAGTCTGCTCAATCATTACGTCTCATTCAATTGATGCATAAAGGAAATAGTCTTTTCAGCTTAGCATCAATGAGTGATTGGGGTGCTTATGTTGTTAGTGAAAAATTATCAGAGGCAATGAAGTTGGTTGAAAAAGACATAAAAGCAAAGAAAGCCTCAGATAAGGTTAAAAAGAAAAATAGCATCTCTACTTCCGGTGTTTAAGATGATGATCAACATATATTGGGTCCTCCAACCGTGAGAGCTAAAGGGGTAACCAACAAGAGATTGAAGAGTGCTTTGGAAAAATCGAAGAAAGTGGCAAAAGTTAGATATACCTCGCAAATGTCACCACCTAATACTATAGTTTCTGGTAATACTCATTCAATATGGTACTTTATACTTTTTATTGTGAATATACTATATTATTATGTAATGAATATATGTACACTTGCAGAGCAACAGAATCAAGAGACTATCAATGCTCCATCAAATATGTCAACCTTGTATCCATCATTTCATGACTTTTATAATCAGGTTTGTATTGAAACTTATATTTGGGGTTATAAGTCACTATTTGTGTTATCATTCTAACATTTTGTTTATTGATTTAGGTTAATGGCAGTAGACATCTTGGATAACACAACTTTAGCTCTTCAACTTCAAGAATTCTTAGAAAAATGCGCAGATGTTGGAAACATAGAGCTCATGGATTGAAGATGGATGAATTGAAGAGACAATGTGGGATTTTTTTTTCTTTTTATTTATATAGTCTGGCTGCTTGACAATTAGTCAAAATAACTTTTAGATTCATCTTGGATATCAAGTTTTTTAACCGCTTATGTTTTGATCAAAGTTTTATTTCAAATAGTATTATCTATAGTTTTTAATTATATTTGGTAGAGATGTACTTTCTTGAAAATAGAAAGTTACTACGATCAAAACAAAGTGAAAGATAACAAATATGAAAAAATTAACTTGATAATCTGGAGTGTGCACTTTTGTATTTATAGAGATAAGAGAAACAGTGAGGGAAAAGAAAGGGGAGGGAATACTGAAGACCTAAGCCCTACGGCAAAACAAAGCTGAGGGGATTTGGGAACAAAAAAAAAATGGGGGAAAGAAACGAAAAAGGAAACATAACATTAATATATATAATATATTAATTAGTTAAAAAATAATTATAAAAATTATAAATATAAAAGAATGATAAAAGATTATATTTAAGACTTGCCACGTGACGAGTTTTGAGTGGATTGTAGTGCCACTCAGCAAAATCCAGTGGCAAACCAAGCTCTACACAAGTTTTTCTCCTTCGGTACACACAACAATGCTTCCTCCGGCATACCATGCACCATCGACGAAAAAATCCGGCCAGCGACCCACCACTGACAACGATACTCAACGGGCCACCTGAGTGAGCCCATACTGTCTTCTTACCCAAAAAGGAAAGACTTGCAAAATTTAATAACTTATCTCCAACAATCTTCACCTGTACAGTGTTAAGGACAATTGTTAAGGATGAGTGTTAAATCACAATTGTTGAAGAGAATATTTAGGGAAGAATGTATCTTTGAGGCAATGATCAAAAGGAACTCCTTTTAAAAAGTTGGATTGCAATTCAAAGTTTTGCAAATGCACAAATAATTGCAGAATATGTGTATTTTAGTGTATTTTCTGAATTAAAGCGAAAGAAATATCAGTTTTTCTCCTGCCATCACTTCTAACATGTGTTCCTTGGATCCATAAATTTCAATGGCGTGCAGTTATTCAGATTGTTCTCTGCAAAGTGCGTTCAGCAGTGTGCTTCGGCTTCAACTCCAACTTAAACTCTGCTCCTATAAGAATCGAAAGGTCGGAAATCACTACTGTGACAAACTGCTTATTCCTGTCAAAGCTTGCTCTCATATCTGAGTTTCCCTTCAAATTCGCTCCCATAGCAATGTTGAGCGCATACCCTTCAAATCCATGACCAACCTTTTCCAACCCAATGAAGGTAACTTTATCAATGATCCATTTTTCGCTTAAAGCGAATCCTCCATTTACAACATTTGAGCTTACAAATACACTTCCCTTTTCTGTTCCACTATAAAATCTCACTAAACTCCACTTACCTCCCTCTCCTCCCATTTCAATTTCCTCTCCGTCGTCCAAGAAAACTTCTCCTGTAATTTGTCCGTTACTACTAAAAACTACCAGGAGCTCGAATGCAGTCTTTCGGGCTGCTTGTGTTGTCAAGGCCTCCCCTTGCAACGCCAAAATATTTCCTTCGTGGACATGCACGTTGATATGATCAGGCGGCGCATCCAGCCTAATGTACTGTCCTGAACTTACACTTACTGATTTCGAGTAGTTGAAGAGATTAAACCAGTTTCCAGCAGGAAAATATGCATCAACTGAATTGACTCCTGGCTTCAACACAGGTGATACCATTACACCTCTACCAATCAGAAACTGCGTATTGATCTCGTAAGTTGTGGTATCTTGAGGAAATGAGAAGAAAAGGGGTCTTGCAATTGGGGTTCCCTTTTTGTGTGCTTCATACATTGATGTGTAAAATAAGGGGAGCAACCGGTAGCGCAGCCCAAGTACCTTCCTGGATGTTTCTGCCACTGAGTCCCATAGATAGAGCTCTTGACGGATTGTAAACTTGTCGGAGTGATCTCTTGAAAAGGGGTAAAAGGCCCCTAGCTACATATACACATAGCTTACTAAGTTAATCACATAAATTTGACTCTACAGGTATGCAAATGTTCAGGGATTGGCCTCGCTAAGAGTAAATAAAGTCTTATGTGAATCAAGATATATAATGTGGTCTAATATTTTACACTCCACATGTATGCAAAGGTTCAAAGACTGGCCTCGCTAAGTGTAAATAAAGTCTTATGTGAATCAAGATATATAATGTGGTCTAATATTTTATCGAAAATTTCAGTTAAAACTCATTGGTTACCTGAATCCATCGCCGGCATAGTTCTTCAGTAGTATTTCCAGAGAATCCACATATATCAGCTCCAACCATCGGAACTCCGAAAAGTCCAAAATTTAGAATGTCTGGAATTGTGTATGCTAGATCACTCCATTGTGCATAATTATCTCCAGTCCAGTGTGCTGTGTACTTACCGGAGCTTACAAAAGTCGATCTAGAAAGTATAAACGGTCTTTTACCAGTTACATTGATTAAGGCCTTGTTTGTTGCCTTGGCTTCCAAGAGTCCATACAGGTTATGTGCATTATATTCTGTAATGTTACCAAAGTGCAGAGCTGATGCCGGAACAGTCTTGTTATTGATCGGACGCAGGACTCCAGAATTGTTAATCTTGTAAGGAGGGTCATCAAGTGTAGAAGATGGAGTGGGAGGAGACGTTATGAAATTGGATATCTCATTCATATCGAGCCAAAGACCGTCAAAAGGCAGAGCATCTTGAAATATTTGTATCTCATTAGCCCAGTATTTTTCAGTACGTGGATGTGCAAAGTCAGGGAAGTAGACATCACCAGGCCATACACTTCCCAGGTAAGGAATTCCATTGCGCTTGATGAATATATCTGCTTTCTTCCCTCTGATGTAGGTTTCATAGGTATCATTGTTACTGATACCTGTCAAAGAAAGCATATGATCATTCCTGCTATTGTGATTCGATAATTTGAATACAAAATTAGCGTTTAGGCTTTAGGCTGCGTACGTACCAGGATCCAAGATGAGGACATATTTCTGACCATTTTGGTGAAGAGTGTTAACAAATTTCTTCATCTTATCCAATGGAAAGTTGACGGGATCGAGAGTGAAGTCCTTGTAAGCATCCATGTAATCGATGTCCGTCCACATAACTTCAAGAGGGATACTGGCTTTTGCATAACCAGCAACCACGCCCTCAACATCGGAAACATTCTTGTAACCATATCGACACTGGTGGAATCCTTCAGCAGGAATGAAACCAACTTAATATGAATTGCGTAAGAACCGTAATGTCATCAGTAGTCTTTCAATTTTTACTTGAACCATTGATGTATAAGTGAATGAAATGGATATGGTTCAAAAACTGAAATAAAAACTAAAAGCATACTATGTTAGTAGGACGGACAAGCAAATGAAATCACATCGTCAGTTGACATATGGTACAAATAATAGTATTCTTGGCCGTAACAACTGATGTAACAAGTGGACTTACTGCCACGTACATGTCACATAACCAATGTGGCACGAAAATGTGATCGTTCAAGCACTACTTTTGGTAGGATACATAGCTCACAAAGTTCAATTTACAATCTAAGCATCAAACTTACCAAAAGACCAGTAGGGCATAGGGGTAGGGCGACCAATGAGTTCTGTATATTGCTCTACCACCAACTCAGGCGTCGGCCCAGAAAAGAAGTACAAGTCCACAATTCCACCAATTACCTTATAAGTAATCCTAGCACCGCTGTATGTTATGTCCATGCCGTTACTATTCAGAAGCAACACCCCATGAGATGTTCCTGCACCGGTCTTGCCGCCATCTTGAGACGCCGACCTGACGTCCAGGTAGAAAGGGTGGGACCCGTAAAGGTTGAGGTCGGGATTGACGCTACCAATGTCAGCATTCCAGAGAGTCAATGTTTGGTTGGGAATGATCTTGAAGGAGGACTTGGTGTGCTCGCCGAGGCCGAAAATGGAGGATCTGTTTTGGGGGAGAGAAGAGGAGAGTTGGATGTATTGGTCCTTGAAGACCAAGAAGGTGTTGGGGTCTGATGATTGGGGGGAGGTGTCGAAGATGACGTCGTTGGAGGAGCGGCGGGTGACAGTGAAGCCGAATGGGGTGGTGTTGCGAAGAGTGAAGACAAAGTCGCTGGAGGAGATGCAGTGGGGGGTGGGGATGGGGGTGGGCGTTTTGGTTTGACGGGGAATCATGTTTTGTGGGATTTCCCATCGTTGTTGCTTTGAGTCTGTAATTCGAATTCTTAGACGATCTTTGGTTTCATAGCTGCATGCATGATTAAGAATTTAAGATAATTTCATGAAATATTTTCTTGCTAGAAAATTTGATGACATGAAATTTTTATGTTGTAAATCTCTGAATCTGAATTATTAACTTGTATAGCTAGCAAAACACATCACCCCTGTTATTTATGGTTCAAATGAAAAATATGATCATAGGCATCTAATGCGGCTAAAATGCATAAGTGGGGGCGTAATCCTATTGGTTAGAGCGTACTTGAAGCTCTCTATTTGCCCAATTATGAATCACTCTTACACTAATTAGTTTAAAGTAGAGTATCACTTGTATAAAAAAAAAAAAAAACGAATATAACTAACACCATCACACCAATATCATAACGAAAAATACTTACCTTCTTGTACTGATCCTTTCTTACAGAGAATTTACGTCTGAAGCTTTTCTTTATGTTATTTTGATGAATATTTTTTATACAACGATATATATACAGAGGGGTGCGAGAATGAATTGGTATCAAACTCATCATCCACAAAATTTGAACTTAAAACATCTCACTTACAAATGAAAATAAATACCTCTAAACAGTAGTAGTAGTAGGAGACTAATTCTCATCTAAAAAAGGAAAGTAGGTTTTGACCAAACTGCAGCTCCTCCTGTATAATTAAAGGCATTGGTGGGCAAGTGACAGTGCTACACTCTTAGTCTTAGCAAGGGACTTATTAGAATATTATCTAGTATCTACAATGGACGGTTGAGATGTCTTGTTATCCTGATGAACTGGTCAAACCCCCAAAAATGATTGAGAATGAAAAAATGAAAACGTAATCTTGGAAAGCAACTACAACAGCTAATACAAGTTATTCAAGATAAGAATAATTAATTAGTTGAGTTAAATTAGGGAGTAGTAGGTACCTGGCGTGAAGATTGAGATTTGGGATGTCAGGTCCGTAGAGGGAGGAGGGCTTGATGAGGCCAAGATTAGCAGTCAATGAGTTCCTGGAGGAATCGTAGTAGTTGACAGATTGAATTCTGTATCCATACCCAACTGCTGCTTCTGCTTCTGCAATTGCTTTTGCAGATGATGCAAGATAGAAAACAGACAAGAAGAAGAAGAAGAATGGCAGACGCAGATGACGATCCATTGGTTTTGGTAGATTTGGTGATCTGTTTGTTTTCGTAACTCTTGTGTTCTTCTACTTCTAGTACTTGGTTTTCTGTGGAGCCAAGATTTTGATGATTACGTTGTCTCTTCGCTTTTTTTTTTTATTATCTTGCATTATGCGTGTGGTATATATAGCTTTCATGCGTAACCCTCCGCACACGTGATGTAAATGTGTCACTGCTGTACCTACCTACATTTCAACCAAAAAAAAGAAAGTAAAGGTGCTGACCACGTCATACGGATTTTTCATGTGTTTTTCAATATTTTGATTTTATTCGATATAAGAGTTGTCTTAATTTTCTCGAAGTTTCTCTCTTAGCCTGCAGCTCCTTTCTATAAGCTAACAATAAGAAAAATACTCTCACACATGCTTTGTACACGAGTAAAAAATTATTTAATGACGAGAAAAGTGTGAAGATATGAATGGATTTTATTTAAATGATTGTTACAAACGTTGTTGGTCATTATGTTTTGGACTCAATCCTTCTTTTATCATCGTAAATCTTGTTATCTTTTAACATTTGCACATCTCATAGGCTTCATCAAGAAATTATATAATATCGTAAGAATAAGTTTGGAAAGAGGAATTTAGGTGGATGATGGGACGGGTATCCTTTGTCTGGTATGGGAGAAGTTCCAAGTTTTAGCATATTATTATACGTCGTTCTCAAGTGATGGTGATGTTTATCATTGTATTTATTATTGTTGGATAAGTTTAAATTTCAAGATCTGTATATTGGATAGATACAAATATCAAAATTTAAACTCATCCAATAATACTAAATAAGGTGGTAAACATTACCACTACTTAAGAGTAGTGAGCAAAAAATGCACCCATGAGTTTAGGCTCATTTGGGAGAGGGAGTGATTTTAAGATAAGCTAACATATAAGGGCTCATTACCACAAAAAAAAAAAAAAAAAAAAAAAAAAAACATGTACAGTTTCGATTAAAAGAGTTATTCTATATTAATTTACACTATGTGAATGAAGAGTTTAAACATGAGATGTAGCGGATTGAATAAGAAAGTCTTAATTATTAGGGCAATTCACCACTTGCAACTAACATGTAAGGTAAAATTTCTTTTTCAAAACTATTATTATCTTTTAAGTTATGATTTTGAATCAGATGGAAGTGAAAGGGAAACAAAATGTAAGTTATCATATGTACTAATAATGAACTCCGCATGTATAGGCTTATTTTAAGCTACCGGTTTCAAACCTGAATAAAATAGAAGAAAGAGTGCGTTAGATAATCGACATAATTTTGTTCTTCACGTCGAAGCCCTATATGATATGAATAATAGCGGTCAAACCCAAGTACAAAGGATCACATGGCAACAAGAAAGATCAAGTGATAAGGCCCGATGTTTAAAGCCCACTAATAAAAGAACAAACATTAAGAATATTAGAACAAAACACTTGAAACTAAAGACAAAATTACATTAGACAACAGTCCTTTGAGTTTGCCTTTCAAATAGAAATATAGGTTGCTGTCCTGATCGTTAATGTCTTCTTTATGGCTTATAATGTTCTGAGTTTTAATTTTAGTGTGTAATTTAGTATATAAATATTGCTTATATTAAAAAAAGAATAATGAACACTTCAAATTTTTGTACTAAATGATATGTCACGAATTAAAGTTTAATTTTAATTCAAGTTGGAGTTTGATTAATAATTGTGATAAAAATTCATGTGATGTAGAATGTGACACATCATATGATGCACAAATTTGGCGGATGAATTTGGTGTACATAGCACCACCTGTTTTTTTTAAAGGGGACAAACTGGTGATTTTGCTACGACAGTCTACCATTTCAGAGATCAGAAAAACACGCATAAACATTTCAACTTATCTTGGCCACCATAGTGTGATTCACTAGCGTCTGGAAACGAACTCAAAACGTCTCGTGTGAAAATTAGGCTCAAAATTTGTCTCAACTACTGTAACACCAGTTGAGAAAATCAAGAATTGAAATAATGATAATATTATCATAACATTATGATTTTATCTACCGATTTTTTTTTAATCTTCTGGCTTTTGAATATCATGATTCATGATGGCCAAGTAATGAAAATATTCGTAAAATAAAGTAAATTAAATGAGAGAAACCTTCGGGGCTAAGCTTAATAT
This sequence comes from Heteromeles arbutifolia, assembly GCA_024362995.1. Lineage (NCBI taxonomy): Eukaryota > Viridiplantae > Streptophyta > Magnoliopsida > Rosales > Rosaceae > Heteromeles > Heteromeles arbutifolia. The sequence goes on along the minus strand of JANCRC010000002.1, from coordinate 6,948,852 downwards.
ACATAAAATATGTTTTGTACCAAATATGAAATTACCAATGACAGCTCGAAAGGGCTTCAAACTTATTAATTGTGGAAGGGCAGTATAGTCAGAAAGAAATGGGCCGAATTGTAACGGCTAGTTGGAAAAGTTGCTGGTTGATGCGGATACGTGGGAACCGGGAACAGAGCGCACGCTCCCCTATAAACCAGATTCAGAAGATCTGGCCTATTGGTTTGTTTGGACTGTCAAACTCTCGCAACTCTCCAAAAGTTCCCAACTTCACACTCTACTGGGTTCTCACTCACTCAGTCCACCATGAACATCTTCAAGAAGAAGACCTCCCCCAAAGGTTTCCTCCCTCTCTAGGGTTCATTAGTTCTTCTCACTGATTAGGGTTTTTGCATTACCACTGTGTTTGGTGGGTGAGCAATTGTGGAAGAAGAAATGGGGTTTTCAAATAAAAGGGATTCTCATTGTTTTTAGTCTTTCTCTTGGATTTTTAGGGACAGCATTCCAAAATTCACTATCTTTTTTCTTCCTTTTGTTTTTTCTTCTCAGAATTGGTTTTGTGGGGTTTCTAGTTTTTGCAGATTTATTTGTTGTTGGTTGTCTGTTTGATTAATTTGTAAATGAATTTGTTAAATTGGCTGTGTATTTGAACAGAGGCTCTCAGGGAAAGCAAAAGGGAAATGAGTGTTGCTACAAGAGGTGTGTTTTCTTCTCTTTATCTTGTTTGAATTTACTTCAGAATTGCTGATACCAACTACATATTATATTTGCATTCTGCTTAATTTTTTCCTATTGATTTTTTACAAATCTAGTTTCCTGTCATTGCCTTTAATGTGTATGATACTCCCGCATAAGACCGAAAAAAAAGATGCTATCAATTGTTTTAATTTCCATGTTTTTGTGGTTTGCTTCTTTATTTGTGGGAAATTCAGAATAGCTCAGAATCTACAATTTCTTCGATCACAAAGTTCCAAACTCGTTCAGCGTACTTCAGCTTAAATAATGTTTTACTCTTTGGTTGGAGGCAACAAAATTGAAACTACAATATTTAGCGGTTTAACTTTTGTTGTCAACCTTGCTTCCATTTTTCTCTTACAGGTATTGAACGTGAGATCGCATCTCTTCAGTTGGAGGTATTTGTTACAATTACCCTGAACCTTCTGATTGACTATGTTTTCAGATGTTTCCCTCAGTGTCCTCATTGTTTCTGCATTTCAGGAGAGGAAGTTGGTGGCAGAGATCAAGAAAACGGCTAAAACTGGAAACGAGGCAAGTTTACTTTTCCGTTTAAGTTACTCTTTCCTCGTACTGGTTAATGTGCGAATTAGCTGTAAACTAATGGTCAATACGATTAGGGGATATCATATAGGTTTGCCACTTTAAGAATCAAAAGTATGCAGCTCAACATATTTTCCCAATGTGATTTGGATGTATTGATTAGTATTACCTAACTATGTCTTTTGAATTTAATTGTTTTATTTCAACCATTTGAATTTTAAGACAATTTTATGCACGTAGATAAAGTGAAACGTTCAGCCTTGCTGGAGTAGGTGCTATGTTTAAATTTCAAATATTAGTGAAAATTAGAAAATGATGTAAGCTGGTTAGCTAGCTGATTCAGAAATTAATGTAGATTGATGCTGGAGTAGCCATCCGAAACTATATTATATATACTGTACTGAACAAAAGGATACATGACAAATCAAACATTAAAGGAGGGCTTTAGCAAGTGGTAATTCTTAGTGTGTAAGTGACTGCTACTTCAGGTATTAGGAGAAAACTAACCTACATAAGTTTGCTCCATTACTGATAGGTTACCAAACTGAGCTGACTTTTTTTGCAATGTTTCTTCGTGGAATTTGACAAACTATGTGAGGAAGATCGTTTACACGAATAGATACCGCATACCGCATGTCTATATGTAGATGAACGAATGTTCTGTAGGTTGGCTTGTGCAGTAAGCTGGCAAAACCCTGTCAGTCATGTCGTCGAACCTAACCATTCGTTATCAAAACTGAATTATCAATAAGTTTTATCCAGGCTGCTACAAAAATCCTGGCTCGTCAACTTGTTAGGCTACGCCAACAGATTACTAACTTGCAAGGAAGTCGTGCCCAAATAAGAGGTGTAGGCACCCATACACAGGTCAGCATGTTATGCTTTGAGTTCAGTTAAAAGATTATGATATATATTATGCGGCGACCAACTTTCTGAGTGTTGGTATCCTTGCAATATGTTTGCAGGCATTATACGCAAGCACTTCTATTTCCACAGGCATGAAAGGTGCAACTAAAGCAATGGTAGCAATGAACAAGGTATACATATCAAGGGAATTTCGGATGATTAACATTGCAGATTTACTAGTTATTACTATGTAGTAGTCCTTTAAATTTATTATTATTGATTTTATTTCTCATTTGGAATCATCTAGTCCGGCTCTTGAAATTAACTGAGTTTTGTTGTCATTATCCATCTCTTTTCAGCAAATGGCACCTGCAAAACAAGTTAAAGTGATTAGAGAATTTCAGAAGAACGCAGCACAAATGGATATGACGGTAATACTAATGGTTTCCGGTAATAATTTATTGGTTTATTCAATGTTGGTTTTAATCAAATGAACACACAACTGGAACCTACCATGTCCAAAGGAAATTACGCTCGCCAAATGTGGTTTACTAGATCCAAACATATATGTGAGAGATCTGAAACTCAAACCCTCCGTTGTTTAAAAATGGCAACATAGATGTAGTTAGTTTTTGGCCAGGACAATTAAATGCTACCATTTTCCTCCCTGATTGGTCTACTGTCGTCCTAGAATGCTCGTTTATATAAAATATGACATCATGTTGTCGTCTATGCAGATAGAAATGATGTCAGAGTCTATTGATGAAACCTTGGACAAAGATGAGGCTGAAGAGGAAACAGAGGAGCTCACTAACCAGGTGGAGTGTCGGCATCCTTATAGTAGTTTTATTTTCTTGTACAGGTGTATCAGCATTATCTTATTAATCCAGAACTCAAATATTTCATTTTCAGGTGCTCGATGAGATTGGTGTTGATATTGCATCCCAGGTTGGTGCTTTGAGATTGATAGCGAGTTTGTTTGATTATTTTTTTTTCGTTTTAAACCAACTTCTCTTTCACTCTTGTTCTCGTTCCTTACAGTTATCTTCAGCCCCAAAAGGCAGAATTGCATCGAGAAATACTGTAAATGTAGCTCCGAGGAATGCTGAAAATGTGGCTTCAAGGAATGCTGAAAATGTAGCTCCAAAGAATGCTGCAAATGTTGTTAACAGGTATGCCCATTACTGTCTATTAGAAACACCAAATGATTTTTCCTTCTTTAGAACTCAGTAATTTGTGTCGTGTTTAGATTTTTAGAAGTTTATATTTTGGATTGGCGGTGGACTGGTTGTTTTCAAAGTGAAAAGCACCAGTACTGAAAATGATTCATGAACGCATAAGAAAGTAGGTGGACATAACAGGTTGACTTTACTTTTCTATATAAAAGGCATCATCATATTTTTACAGATATTTGCACTACACTGTTGCTAACTTGCCTTAATAAACTAGCATTGCTTGAGATTGAGTCAAAATCTGAAGAAGATTGCTCAACAGCATCAGTATCATTGAGGGGGTTTAAGCATGTCTTATACATCCACGACCGTTTTGGCGTGGTTTTGATAAAGTTAGTGTATTATATCATAATGAAAGGTTACCTACAATTAGTTTTGTCCTTATTTTGATAGATAGTTGTACTAAAATGCTAGCATAAAGTAGGTGGACACAACATGTTGATATTTTTATAAAGAAAAGGTATCATCAGATTTCTATGACGGTCTTTTGTCAACTTTCCATGGTTAATTATTATTGCTCGAGTTTGAGTCGTAAGTTGTAACTTGAAGAATGATTGCTCACGTAGTCGATACCATTTAGGGGGTTATGCATATCTGACGGTATCACTGAAATATTCATAGTGGTTTTGGTGTAGTTTTGGAATTATTGACTTTCTTTCATATTTGGGTAGATGCTCTGAAAGCCGTAGTACTAGGTTGGATCGGATATTTCACCAGATTGAATGTATGTTGAAGTAAGAAATGAATCCGAAAGTTACGAAGGAAACTTATCCCTTTCAATCTCCACAAGTTAGTAGGATTGGACGGTATCCAATCCAATCCGCACCAAAATTGGTCAAAATGCTTTATGAAGTAGGTAGAGATAGCTGGTTGATTTGGCCAAATAAAAGGTGTCATTCGATTTCTATGACAAACTGTTGCCACTTGCCATGATAAACTAGTATTGGTTGAGTTTGAGTCGTAAGTTGAAAAATAATATGCTCCCATCATCAAAACCAGTCTGGTCCATTTTCGTGTGGTTTTCATATAATATTCAGTGTATCCTAACACTCTTTCTTAACTGTATGCAGTTCTGAATCGCCCGACGTTGAGGATCTTGAGAAGAGGTTGGCCTCTCTGCGACGTTTGTGATCCCGTTAAGCATTCGGCGCACACACCTTGATCATCATCATCATAATACATCCATTCGTGTAAATTTAATCAAATTACAAAGCAAAACCATAAGAAAAGAAGAATATATTGTAATAATAGTAGGACTCCCTGGATGATATATTTGTTTTAGCAATTATTTGGATTGGATGGAGACGGATTCTACTAAATAACAAACAAAGTTGTTAGTTTTCATGACATGGTGGTGCCTAACATAAACACGCTCACACTCCTTGTGTGATCTAACAATTCTTGTGTCACTGTGATGTTACCATATTTGCTTTCTTTCTATTTTGTTTTATTTTATTTTTTCTGAAAATTTGAACAAAAATTTGTTGTTGGTGGTCGCTATTTAAACCTTAAAGTGAGAGTCAACATTGTAAGGTCAACCATGGCAAATTATTTCGGGAAATCTGGATCACTCATTTAAATCATGAGGCTCCTATTAGTCCGTCCCACTAGCCTACTCACACAAAACCAAAGGCTCGGATCTCTCTCTTGAACGGATCTACGGGTCCGCTGGCTCTAGATACAGAGATCTGGAGAGGATCTTAATTCTCAACTTTGGGTAGAAGTTGCTAGGAAGCTGTTAAAGAACGTGAGATAAACACCAAATGGTTTATTTGAATAAGTCCTATGGTTTTCTTTTCTTTTATTACGAGCAATATTAGTTCTCTAAACTAGACTATCGGAGGGGGAGGGTTTGAACTTAGGACGCTGTTGGTTAAGAGAAAATTTAGTAATGTTCTTCTGCAAATTTCTACAGGATGGATTAGAGAAAGAGAAATATAGGCTGGTTCATGTATCAAGTTGTGCAGAAAGTTTGCAAAAATTGAAGGCCAAAGTCATCAATTCAATCAACATTAAACATGTATATTTATCACTTTCAGTTTCACATAAGATAAAAAATACAGAGGGAAAAGAAAAACATTAACAAAGAACATTTGTAAACAGAAGATTCCAGACAGTTTGATGCCTAGTGGCAATGAAGGCGAACAGGGAGCCCTTTCTCCGGTGTTGGCATCATGTCGCCTGTGATCTTCTCCTTAGGAAATAGCACTTCCCATTCGAACCTCTTCACCACATTGTGAACGAAGGTGAGGATTGCTAGGCGAGCGTACTCTTTCCCGGGGCACATTCTTGGCCCTCCTCCAAATGGAACGAATGTGAAAGCTGGGAATGCACTTAGGTCATCATATCTTGATGGATCAAACTTTTCCGGGTTGGGGAAGTATTCCGGGTTCATGTTTGTTGTACTGACAGTCCAGTATACCTTCCAGCCCTTCGGAATGGTGTAACCGGCGTAGGTAAAATCAGTCAAGGCCTCTCTGAATGTTCCTTGAAGTGGCGGTGTGAATCTCATCACTTCATACAACACATTCCATGAGTACTTCATCTTGTTGATGTCTTCCCACTCCAGTACGTCTTCTGGCTTCTTTGAGTCTGCAATCTCTTTGTGCTCTGTTTTTTACGAGGCAACTCACATTTAGCACAAAATATAGAGAGAGAAAAACGTCGAAACTATTGAAAAATTAGAAAGAAAGGCCGTTAAGTTGATGTGATTAGTATTTACCAGCTAGGACCTTGGCATAAATTTCTGGCTTCTCTCCCACATACTTCATGAAGAAAGTCATGGCAGTAGACACGGTGCTATATCCTGCTGTGAGCAAACCCATTATCTTATCGGCAACCTCAGCCTCCGGCATGTATTTTCCGGATGGATCACTGGTCATAATCATATGTGACAATATGTCATGCATAGGCGCTCCCGATCCCATTGCAGCCTTCTTCTCCTGAATCAGAGTCTTCAACTCCTTTCGCAGCGCATCTGCAGCTTTGGTTGCCTTAAAGAAAGTTGTTCCTGGGAAGTTCACAATAAGTGAATGCATCCCAACAGTAACATCATCAAAGTGGCTCACTAGTCTTGCAATTCGCTCGGGATCATCGATGCCCAAGAAGAATCTGCAGGCAAGACTTAGAGTGAGTTTCTTGGCCAAAGGGTAGACCTTGACCTCATCTTTTCCTTCCCAACAGGTTTTCATCTGTTCTTGGGTTATTGAGTCCATTTTTCCCAAGTACCTCACCAATGCTTCCGGCTTCAAAAACCCCGGGGACCTCAATACTTGCGCTTCTTCATTACGAGCAGGCTGTGCTGCAGGAGCAGCAGCCTTGTACGAACGAAACATCTTCTGCATGGAATGTGGTCGAAAAGCTGTGAAGTACTTCTGTTCATTGGAGAACAGAAACTTGTGTCCATTAGGACCACAAATGACAGCAGTTTTCTCTCCAAGAATTTTGGTCTTGAAGATGTCAGGAGAGTACCTCCTCATCCTCTTGAACACAAAATTTTCTGGCTTCCCAAACAGAAACTCGAGAGTTTCGCCCACAATAGGCCATCCCGTGCTCCCTGGCGGTAGGTTGTTACTGTCATCTGAATTTCGCTTGAATGCAAAGACGGTAAAAGCGAAAACCACAGCTCCCAAAGAGAGAACAAGGTAAAGGGTGTCCATGGTTTTCACTCAAACTCTCAAAGTGTTTGAAGTTGGCAAAGGAGATTGAGATGTCTAGGAAGCTTGGAATGTTGGGCTTTTAAAGGATTAGATCTTCCTATAAAATATTCTCTAGTCTAAGTTGGAGATAGCACGCCAAAATCTGTCGAGTTTAAATATTCAGGAGGATAAGTAATCATTTCATATTTGTTGGGCAAAAGATTTATCTGGAGAAGGCTCCTTGGACCTTAGCACAACTCTCCAAGGGATTGGCACTTTGGATGTGTAGTCGAGCTCTTACTTGTTAACGTGCTACAAGAAGAGGATAAAGTTAGTTCTGAAAGGTGCCTTTGTGGGGCCTTAGGTGTAGGCCTTAAGGCTCGCAATCAAAACTAACTAAGTGCTAGGCGTGCCACTGCTATCTCAGTATAGCAGATGTAGAACATGTATGTTTTAAGTCGATTACTTGTGCCCCAAGTTACTCAGACTTCTTGTTATCAAAGGATTGTCGTGGATGGGTTAAGTCCACATTAAGTTCTTTTTCTTGCCTTGTAAACAAGGACTTTTAGTTCATAATCTTGTATGCTCAAATGGAGGGAGTCCAGAGCCCCTTAAGTCATTTGTTTGGTCCTAAATTGCTTTTAATGAAAACATATCGATCAAGCTAACTAGATCCAGATGCAAATGAGACTTTTGAAATAGAAAAACAAGTGGAAATGACTTGAATACATGATGGATAATACATTAAGCGATAGATCTACTAATTTAGAAAACAAATAAAGAGCTTCGGGCAAGATTTCACCTTGTCTGGCAAGGTTGAACTTCTTGCAGTCACTTCTCTTTGAATTTACAGGGTTTATATGCTAAAAAAGGATGGGTGGTAAACAAATTTACACAAGGGAATCGATACTACACCAATGAGGGAGGTAGTAGAGCTTTTATACTAGACAAAAAATAGCTTTTCAGAGAACTATTGCTAAAAAGACTGAATCTAGATTGATTTCAGCTTTTGGATGCAAATCTGGCTTGAGAGCAGAGTTTTTATGTTTGTTTGTTTGATTGGTTGAGTGTTCTTGTCTCTGTTGCCTCTTCTTCCTTTTATAGGCAATTTAGCCTGACTGCCATAGCTTTTTCTCTTACCCGAAAACATTTGAAGGTTAGTGAGTCATCACCCTTTTTACTTGTAATGCCACTGGAAAGTGTTCTTTGGCTAAAAGTAGGTTAGTCTATTTGTCACTTCCACAATGGACACATGGCTTGTACTTTGGCTGAGAAGGCTTCAATTTTTCTCTGGGCTCGATACTGGGTTTTGGGCAAATCCTCATTAATTTAGCACCCTTGGGCTTTTTTTTTTCAAGCCCAATATTTAAATATCAACTCAAACAATATTATTTGATAAAATTAAAGGGATCCTACCAACCTTGTTAGGCAGACATTCTCGTTCTACCTTTCCAACTCTCTTTCTTATTCTGCAATTTTGCACGATAATTAAAACCGTTCATGTTTTAGTTCACCATAGAATTTCGGTATTTTGCAAACTAGATATTAAAAGTGACTTAGAAAATCGATAGTTTTGATCATTTTGCAACATTGCAGGATGAGAATGAGAACGAAGAAGGTAGAGTGAGAAGGCTCAAATTTTTGTCTTTACAAACATAGGTATTGCTCCGAATTTTAATCCTATTTCCAGTACAAATGCTGCTAATTACCGGGAAACAATCTGTTAAGTTGTTTTACTAATTGGCTTTTAAGGTTTTTAATTTTTAATTTTTATTTATTTTTTATCATTGAAAGAGCTTGACATTTTATAGACATATGACTTGCTCAAACAATTGAACAACTGATCTGATTCTGTTCCTAACAGATTATATTCAACCCCAAACGGCAGAACCGCGTCAAGAATGCCGAAAATGCGGTACCAAGGTAACAATACTAAATTGTTATTCCTCGATTAACTTCGATAATTCGTGCCATGATCATCATATTTTCCTCTTCATGTAAGCTGTTCCCTAACCGAAAAGCGTCATAGACGAAGTGGTTTGTATTTTCTCGTTTAAATTCTGTAACTTGTTTGCTATAATATTAGACCAGATCACTCCTGGAATGTTTTCAGATTTTGCTTACTAATCTTCCCTGACCTTTAGGCATATGTCAGGATTGTATTGTGTCTTCGTTTTGACTTAGTCTTCTGTATACAGCTGTGACACATGGATCGTGTACCTTGTTGTGAAATGTTATAATACCACTGATCTCATTTGAGGTTGGCACATCTTTAGATATTGCAGCGGGTAATTCATCCAGTTCAAAGACAAAATTTGACTGCACGTACTCTACGTCACTCAATGTATATGATCACCTACTCTCCACGTCACCCAATATATCCGCTACTCATTCAAATTATTAAAGCAAATTTAGGTGGCCAAGGAGTGCTAAGTTTTAGATTACCTCTCCTACTTCAACATGAAATTTACAAATTTGAAAAGGGGTTATTGATAATCACATGATATACCAATTCCTCATTACATTTAAGGGGAAAAAGGAATGATATTTGAAGACAGAGAAAACAATTCATAGTTTGATTGTTTGTCTAGTGACATCGAAGGCGAACCGGAAGTCCTTTTTCCGGTGTTGGCATCATGTCGCCGGTGATCTTCTCCTTAGGAAATACCACTTCCCATTTGAACCTCTTGACCACATTGTGAACGAAAGTGAGTATCGCTAGGCGAGCGTACTCTTTCCCAGGGCACATTCTTGGGCCTCCTCCAAATGGAACAAATGTGAAAGCTGGGAATACACTTAGGTCGTCATATCTTGATGGGTCAAACTTTTCTGGGTTGGGGAAGTACTCTGAGTTCATGTTTACTGTACTCACAGTCCAATATACTTTCCAGCCCTTCGGAATGGTGTAACCGGCGTAGGTAAAATCAGTCAAGGCCTCTCTAAATGTTCCTTGAAGTGGCGGCGTGAATCTCATCACTTCGTACAACACGTTCCATGAGTACTTCATTTTGTTGATGTCTTCCCATTCCAAAAAGTCTCCTGGCTTCTTTGAGTCTGCAATCTGCTTGTGCTCTGAATTTAACAAGACAAATCAAACTTTAGCACACAAAAAATGTGACCAATATGCTCCAAATTGGATTTGGTAAGACCAAAATTAATGAAAATTAAGTAGAAATGTATAGTTGAAGTGATAGGTATTTACCAGCTAGGACCTTGGCGTAAATGTCTGGCCTCTCTCCAACATATTTCATGAAGAATGTCATGGCAGTGGCCACAGTGCTATATCCTGCGGTCAATAATCCCATGATCTTGTCCGCGACCTCAGCCTCGGGCATGTGTTTGCCGGATGGATCACTAGCCACGATCATGTGTGACAATATATCATGCATGGGACCTCCTGCGGCCATTGCAGCCTTCTTCTCCTGAATCACAATCCTCAACTCTCTTCGCAGCGCATCGGCCGCTTTGGTTGCCTTGTAGAATGTTGTTCCTGGGAAGTTGATAATAAGTGAATGCATCCCAACGGTAACATCATCAAAGTTGCTCACCAGCCTTGCAATTCGGTCGGAATCATCGATCCCCAAGAAGAATCTGCAGGCAAGACTTAGAGTGAGGGTCTTGGCCAAAGGGTAGACCTCGACCACATCTTTGCCTTCCCAATAGGCCTTCATTTGTTCCTGAGTGATAGAGTCCATTTTCCCCAAGTACCTCACCAATGCTTCCGGCTTCAAAAACCCCGGCGATCTTATAACTTTCGCTTCTTCATCACGAGAAGGTTGTGCCACAGCTGGAGCAGCAGCAGCAGTGGAGGCGGCAGCCTTGTATGATCGAAACATCTTTTGCATCGAATGTGGTCGAAAAGCTGTGAAGTACTTTTGTTCATTGGAGAACAGAAATTTGTGTCCACTAGGACCACAAATCACTGCAGTTTTCTCCCCAAGAATATAGGTCTTGAAGATGTCAGGAGAGTACCTCCTCATCCTTTTGAACACAAAATTTTCTGGATTCCCGAACAGGAACTCGATCGATTCACCGACAATAGGCCACCCCATGCTTCCTGGTGGGAGGTTTTTGCCATCATCTGATTTTCCTTTGAATGCAAAGATGGTAAAGGCTAAGAAAGCAGCACCCAAAGAGAATATAAGGTACAAAGTCTCCATGGTTGGAATCTGGAGCTGATCAAGTCTCAAATACTTAGCTGAGACCGATTGAAGTTAGCAAGAGGAGTGGTGTGTAGGAGGCTTGGAAAGTAGGGGTTTTATAGGGAAAGATTCAACTGTGTCAACAACTTTGAGCTAGCAGTAGCACACCAAAAGTGACACACCAAAAGTGACAATCTTTGAATATTCTTCTTCAGGAGGACTTGGTTTGATATAAAATACTCAATCTTCAACTTGCAATAACCTTAATTATATATTCATACAAACACATGGTTACGTGCTCCACTAAGTTGATTGCTAGATAGTCGTTCAATTTGCAGATGTTAACATTTGTGTGTTCATGAAGGGTTTATGGTCACAACAGAAACCTGTTTGCTGGAATTCTCTACTTAACTAGTGCATTACTAAAGCTTCGGTACCAAAATTGTTATTTACTTGTTTTGTTATTTACTTGTTTAACTTGTGTGAGGGTGAGTCTTGGTGCATCGGAAAAGTTGCTCCTTTGTGACAAAAAGGGTCACGGGTTCTAGTTGTGGAAACAACCTCTTTGCAAAACAAAAGTAAGGCTATATATGATAGATATTCCTCCTCCAATTCTCACAAAACGGGGATTCTTGTTGGTTTGGGGTCGCACTTTTACTTGTTTAACTTGTGTAATTTGTGGCAAGATTAGATGATTAGAAGTTTATTGGACTGAATACTTTAAAAACTGACCAGTTGGGGCTTCGTCATGACAATTAATCATTCAAAGGGCTGGGAAGACTCACATAGACATTTTTCCCTGACCACCATCGTGTGCTTCACCCAGGAATCAAACCCAAAACATACTGAGTCTTTAATTCTTCTCTAACCACTAAACTACCGTTTAGTTGATTCAAAAGCTTAATTCGAGGAAACAAAATAGCAAATAAATGGCTAGAGTTAAATAATACAGAAAATGTTAAGCACCAAGGTACTTACTATGACACCCGCAGACGTCATGAGAAACTCAGGCGGTGGCCAATTATTTCAGCCTGCTTCCCATGATGGCTCGCCGGCTTCCATAATTAGCTTTATAAAGATCTTCCCTTCACATAAAGGACTTTCGGTTACAACTTACATGCATCATCTACTCATCGATTTCTTCATTATTCATTTAAGCGGTTACCTTGAAGATCTCATGTCTGATCGGAAGCTCGTTTTAGATAACCAATTCTCTCGGTGCAAGTTGGATTGGAAATTCCAATTCGAATTGACAAATTTGTGGTTCGAATTAGAACATTTTCAATTATGAAAATTTGGGATGATAATTGGAATGTATAATTTTGAAATTTCTCAAACTTAGCACGATAAAAAAATCTATGCATATTTTTATATTTAGATATGCTTTATTTGTATATTTAATCATACTATTATATATTAAAATAAAGATTATAACCATACGTACTATTTTACCATGATTTTTTGTCAGACAGACACATATAGACCTACAAGTAACGCAAAAATTTCAAAAAAAATATTGAATGGTGGATACATATAAATTTGAAAAATTTTCAAAGTCTTGCAAAATGTAGGAAATTCAAATTATGTTCCAAAAATTCCAAGATAAAACCGACTCCGAAATTTTTAATAAATTCCAATAATCCAAAATTCCAAAATTGCAACTAATATTTTGGTTCTAAAACATTTTTTGGATTAACATTAGAATGCTTGTTTCGAATCTGATCCGACTGAAAATCACCCGTAGGCATAACACATAATCCGTAGTAGGTTTTAGAGGGCAAGAAAGAAAAAACTTGGGGTTTTTTTTATTCCTTTTTATATAAAAATATAGTCACACTAAGGGGTGAATAAATAAGTTAGTTTCGAACTCGCGTCATTCACAATATTCGAATCTAAAATCCTCAATTAGGAGTTAGGAGTGACAAAAACTTAAGGCTCTATACAATGATGTATTTACGCTAAAGAGTAAATTGTAGCAGTGGTCCCTCAACTTTAATCAAATTGGAGCAATGGTCATTCACTTAAAAATTCATTACTATTGGTCCCTCAACTCATCAAAATGTGTAGCTATGGTCATTTTTGTCAACTTCGTCAAAATTTTGTCAAAATGAGTTATGTTGGAATGACCATTGCTACAATTGAGTTAAAGTTGAGGGATCATTTCTCTAGTTGGATTAAAATTGAGGGACCATTGGTAATAAATTTTTTGTTAAGGGACTATAGCTACACGTTTTGATGAGTTGAGGGCCAATGCTAATAGATTTTTAGTTGAGAGAACATTATTCCAATTGAGTTAAAGTTGAGGGGTCATTGTTACAATTTATTCATACACTAAACAGCGGAGGAATTAACTCTCATTTATCCGTTTGTCATGATTTAGGTATGAAATTCTTCGCCTCTCCTAAAAAGGGTACACATGAGTTATGTAATTTTTCTGTAGAGTGCATTTGTTAAACCCAATTATGTAATTATAAATATAAATATTGAACTGTCAAGTTACTAAATATCCATAAAAATGGGTTATCGATACCCGAAAAGGATGAAGCAATATCTTTCTAAGAGCTTTTCAGAAATTTCAGAGATATTTGGTAACATCGATGGACTATTTTGATAATATCTTGATAGTATTTTGGTGTAATGTCGGACAAAATTAGAAGCAATTTTTCTAATAGTTTGCTCCATTTCCAAACATAATTTATATGTTTGATAGCTAGCTTTTAAAAAATTTACACTGTATTTTTTTATTAACATTAGCTATTTCTTCTTATATTTCTGTCCACCGAGATTAAATCTTAAATGCATCTCCTGAGAAACAGTCTCCAGGTACTTTGAGAAGTTTATGAACCAAACAAAAGAAGTAGAAGCCCTCGATCATACCAACTTACATGCATTGAATTTCATCAAAACTTCAAAATTAAGCGAGTTTAGGCAAATTTAATACTAGGATAATTGACCTCCTAAACAATTCTACAAAAGAAGTTGAAGACAAGGTATATATGCGGTACTGAGGCCTACACAATGTACACATCCTGCTTATGTCAAAAATTGCCAGCCAATTTCTTAAGGTGGGGAAATGTTGCCCTTGTATTTGCACGATTATTTATTGTGGTTTATCTGTTGGTCAACACTCAACTGAGCGTCAACTTTAGTAGGCCAACCTTGGCGACCAACAACAACCAACAGGAAATCAGACTCACTGCAAGCAATATAGTATGGTATTTTGTGGATTGCTATTTAACTGAGGAAACAACAAATAACTTTTTAATTTGATACCCTATACTAAATTTATTTATAAAGAGTGAAATCAGACTTGATCACAAGATATACTATGTTAATCAACTTGACTAGATCCGTATTGACAACTTTCGTAATCTGAAGATCATAGGAATTTACCTAATTTGAAAATAGCAGAATAAGAGGCAATGGATGACATGAGTCTAGATGTATTTGTTATCTCTTCTAATTCAACTTCAAATATACAAAAAGTGGTTGTTAATTTTGTTTAATTAAATAAGAGGTAATGGATCACATGATTTTGCAATTTCTCACTACGGGAAGGTAAAAAAAAAGGGAAAAAAAAGGAGCAAGTATTTCAAAGCTGAGAAAAAATATTCAAAACAATCTGAGATGCCTAGTGACGGGTAAGGCGAACCGGAAGTCCTTTTTCCGGTGTTGGCATCATGTCGCCGGTGATCTTCTCCTTAGGAAATACCACTTCCCATTTGAACCTCTTGACCACGTTGTGAACGAAAGTGAGTATCGCTAGGCGAGCGTACTCTTTCCCAGGGCACATTCTTGGCCCCCCTCCAAATGGAACAAATGTGAAAGCTGGGAATACACTTAGGTCGTCATATCTTGATGGGTCAAACTTTTCTGGGTTGGGGAAGTACTCTGAGTTCATGTTTACTGTACTCACAGTCCAATATACTTTCCAGCCCTTCGGAATGGTGTAACCGGCGTAGGTAAAATCAGTCAAGGCCTCTCTAAATGTTCCTTGAAGTGGCGGCGTGAATCTCATCACTTCATACAACACGTTCCATGAGTACTTCATTTTGTTGATGTCTTCCCATTCCAAAAAGTCTCCTGGCTTCTTTGAGTCTGCAATTTGCTTGTGCTCTGAATTTAACAAGACAAATCAAACTTTAGCACCAAAAAAATGTGACCAATATGCTCCAAATTGGATTTGGTAAGATCAAAATTAATGAAAATTAAGTAGAAATGTATAGTTGAAGTGATTGGTATTTACCAGCTAGGACCTTGGCGTAAATGTCTGGCCTCTCTCCAACATATTTCATGAAGAATGTCATGGCAGTGGCCACAGTGCTATATCCTGCGGTCAATAATCCCATGATCTTGTCCGCGACCTCAGCCTCGGGCATGTGTTTGCCGGATGGATCACTAGCCACGATCATGTGTGACAATATATCATGCATGGGACCTCCTGCGGCCATTGCAGCCTTCTTCTCCTGAATCACAATCCTCAACTCTCTTCGCAGCGCATCGGCCGCTTTGGTTGCCTTGTAGAATGTTGTTCCTGGGAAGTTGATAATAAGTGAATGCATCCCAACGGTAACATCATCAAAGTTGCTCACCAGCCTTGCAATTCGGTCGGAATCATCGATCCCCAAGAAGAATCTGCAGGCAAGACTTAGAGTGAGGGTCTTGGCCAAAGGGTAGACCTCGACAACATCTTTGCCTTCCCAATAGGCCTTCATTTGTTCCTGAGTGATAGAGTCCATTTTCCCCAAGTACCTCACCAATGCTTCCGGCTTCAAAAACCCCGGCGATCTTATAACTTTCGCTTCTTCATCACGAGAAGGTTGTGCCACAGCTGGAGCAGCAGCAGCCGTGGAGGCGGCAGCCTTGTATGATCGAAACATCTTTTGCATCGAATGTGGTCGAAAAGCTGTGAAGTACTTTTGTTCATTGGAGAACAGAAATTTGTGTCCACTAGGACCACAAATCACTGCAGTTTTCTCCCCAAGAATATAGGTCTTGAAGATGTCAGGAGAGTACCTCCTCATCCTCTTGAACACAAAATTTTCCGGCTTCCCGAACAGGAATTCGATCGATTCACCCACAATAGGCCACCCCATGCTTCCTGGTGGGAGGTTTTTGCCATCGTCTGATTTTCCCTTGAATGCAAAGATGGTAAAGGCTAAGAAAGCAGCACCCAAAGAGAATACAAGGTACAAAGTCTCCATGGTTGGAATTTGGAGCTGATCAAGTCTCAGATACTTTGCTGAGACCGATTGAAGTTAGCAAGAGGAGTGGTGTGTAGGAAGCTTGGAAAGTTGGGGTTTTATAGGGAAAGATTCAACTGTGTCAACAACTTTGAGCTAGCAGTAGCACACCAAAAGTGACAATCTTTGAATATTCTTCAGAAGGAGGACTTGGTTTGATATAAAATATTCAATCTTCAATTTGCAATAACCTTAATTATTTATTCATACAAACACATGGTCCACTAAGTTGATTGCTAGATGGTCCTTCAATTTGCAGATGTTAACATTTGTGTGTTCATGAAGGGTTTATGGTCACAAGTCACAACAGAAACCTGTTTGTTGGAATTCTCTACTTAACTAGTGCATTACTAAAGCTTCGGCACCAAAATTGTTATTTACTTGTTTAACTTGTGTGAGGGTGAGTTTTGGTGCATCGGAAAAGTTGCTCTTTTGTGACCAAAAGGGTCAGCCGGTCAGGGGTTCAAGTTGTGGAAACAACCTATTTGCAAAGCAAAAGTAAGGTGTACGATAGATGTTCCTCCTTCGATCATCACAAAACGAAGAGTCATGTTGGTTTGGGGTCACGCTTTTACTTGTTTAACTTGTGTAATTTGTAGCAAGATTAGATGACTAGAAGTTTATTGGACTGAATACCTTTAAAACATGTTTTTCTTCTTCATTTTCTCTCTGATTAAATTGGTAAGGGCACCATGCCGAAGTGATTTCGATAAATTTTGTTTAACGTTTGCTAACCATCTATGTTCTGAGTTTTTAGTTCCCATTTCAGATTTGGGGTTCAGTTTTAATTTTTTTCAATTTAAAAGAATGTAAAAACGTAAAATGAAAATGAAATAGTTATCGAAATGCTTCTTAGAATTTTGTTGGATGACTAGTTCTACATTTTGCATCGATTGTTGTAGATTCAAAAGCTTTAACTATATATATTTTTTTAAAGGACGAGTTGGAGCTTCGTTATGGCAGTTAATTCTTCCGAGGGCTGAGAAGGCTTACAGAGACATATCCCTTTGGCCACCATCGTGTGCTTCACCCAAAAATCAAACCCAAAACACATGGTGTGAAATAGAATCTTTAATTCGTCTCTAACTACTAAACTACTCGTTTGGTTGATTCAAAAGCTTAATTCGAAGAAACAAAATAGCAAATAAATGGCGAGAGTTAAATAATACAGAAAATGTTAAGCACCAAAGTACTTACTATAACACCCGCAGACGTCATGAGAAACCCAGGCGGCGGCCAATTAATTCAGCCTTGAGGTTTCCCATGATGGACTCGCCGGCTTCCATAATTAGCTTTATAAAGATCTTCCCCTCGCATCGATTACATGCATCATCTACTCATCGATTTCTTCATTATTCATTTAAGCGGTTACCTTGAAGATCTCATGTCTGATCGGAAGCTCGTTTTAGATAACCAATTCTCCCGGTGAGATGCAAGTTGGATTAAAAATTCCAAGTCGAATTGACAAATTTGTGGTCCGAAATCGAACATTTTCACTTCTAAATTTTTTTGGATGATAATTAGAATGTACCTATGATACACCCCGTCCCGAAGGTGGGGCGTGCTGGCCATCACGTGAGCGTGACGTAAGCCATGTGCACAGTGCAGAAGCAAGATTAATCAGAAGGATACGAACAATTAAAAATCATGCAATCAGCAACCCAATTAAAGATAGTGTGCTAGTGTGAGAATTAAGAAGGTTTACACAACTAGAGCATAAATGGTCTACGTGCAGTCAAGCATAAGTACTAAAATAGAAATAACACCCGAAGGTGGTCTTACATAAGTGAATTCTATCAGAATGTCCGATGAGCTCCTCGTATGCCACCAACGAACTCTACCTAAAACCTGGAAGGGCGAAAAACAGAAAACTGAGTGGGTCAGAAACAAATCTTTTCAAAACTTTTCCTTTTTCCAAAAGTTGTAACCCCTCGCCGTAAAACCTATATAATTTCCCAGAAATAAAGTATATACTCATAAATATATTTCTCAAAACCCGCTGGAAAATATATATGTATGAAAGTATGTATGCCATGCCAGAGTATCATCACTGAATGCCAAAGCATAATTATGTAAATGTGATTGAATACTAAATAATCATTTCAGCCCTCGGCTGTATATAGCTCATAACAATCTCATCATATCATACAGCTCATAATCATCTCAATCATATCATATATATACCCTGCACACACAACAGCACCACCTCTAGTGGTCTGCACAACACCACTGATAATAAACTAACATGCTCTAGTGCTACAATCACGTGAATACTGAGCGATAAATCGCGGGTCACCTACGAGTCGAACCCACCTATAGTGGCCTATTCGACAGGACTGAGCACCTAACTTGGATCCAAGGTGAGCATACGGTGCGGGAGGTGAACATCACGTGAAAGACTGAGCCCCTCTCTGGGCAGGAGCACTAATATCAGTGTGCAGGTTTATGAGCTCTAATCATACCACATCATATCACATCACATCATTTATTCTCAACAACTAGTATATAAACTTACCTACCACTTACCTGTGCGTCCTCAACACCAACATTAATATAAGCAATCAATAATGCATAATAAAGTAAATAGATACTTTGCATGGCATTTCATATCGCATTTCATATCACATTTCACTTAAACTGATTTTCTAGGAAAAACTAATTATATAGGTATATACGGAAAAATAACTGCCCACTCACTAATAAGTAGACGGGTCGTAACGTCCGTGCCTAGCATGGCTACGCTCGTCCTTCGGATAGGTCTCGCCTATATGAGAAGTAACTGAAATAACGTTAATTAACGCACATAATCGAAACCTTAGAAATAACTTCTCATACATTGCTCAAATTGGGTATGTGAATATACCACTGTGATCTATACAATCTCAGGAACATCCCCATATTTGTAGAAAAAATTTCTGACCACCCACGCGCCGCCACGCTCCGGCCAAGGCATGGCCAGACGCGCCCCCACGCACGGCCACATGACTTGCACACTGACGACGTCAGTTAACGCCGTCAGGAATATTCCACTAAAACCTAACGGTAACTGTTAACTCTAACTGACGGCATCAGCATATTCTGTCAAAACTGACGGAATATTCTCCTTCTTCTCCGACGAGTCGCTGGTCGCCGGCGGCTGTTCGCCGGTTTCTGGGTAAACTTCCAAACATGGTTTTTCACTCATTTTTGCACCATTTTCTACGTACTTTATACCAAAATGAAGATCTCACAAAGATGAACACATCCATACCTGACTCGACCCCCAACTCGCCGGGGATTCGCCGGAAAAAGCCTCGATAATTCCGGCCAAAATGAAAACTCCCCAATCTCGCTATTCCGACGTCCAAAATCTTCAAACGAACTACTCCGAGCTTCCTTAGGACCTCATAAAGCTTCCTATGAGCTTAAAATTCCCTGAAAAACAATATTTCACGTGTGCATGAACAGTGCACATATCGGAGGGTGAGGTTTCTACGTGAAAACGACTGTATTTGAACCTAAAAATGGTACCTTTGAACTCACCACACCACGAAGAACACGATGGTGTCCTTGGTTCCGTCGATTAGCTAAGTTTAGGGAGGATTTGGGTCTCGTCCGTACAAGAGAGAGAAGAGAGAAAGAGAGAGTGTCTGTGAGGTAGAGAGAGAGTGAGTACGAGAGTGAAGGATATGAAGGGTGTGAATGTGTGTGTGTGTGGTCCAAATACAACCACACTTGTAAAAACACACACTTACCATAATTAATGCCTAGGGGCATTTTCGTCATTTCACGTCCGTCGTACGAAAACTCCGAGACGGGCTGTTACAACCTATCCGATCCAAAATTTCGAAACTTTTCATAATTATTACTATAAAAAACCTATGCATATTTTTATATTTAGATATGCTTTATTTTGTATATTTAATCATACTATTATATATTAAAAATAAAGATTATGATCATACGTACTATTTTATCATGATTTTTTGTCACACACACATGTATAGAACTACAAGTAACGCAAAAAATTCAGAAAAAATATTGGATGTTGGATACATATAAAATTGAAAATATTTCAAAGTCTTGCAAAATGTAGGAGATCCGAATTATGTTCCAAAAATTCCAAGATAAAACCGATTCCAAAATTTTTGATAAATTCCAAGAATCCAAAATTCCAAAATTGCAACTAATATTTTGGTTCTGAAACTTTTTTGGATTGACATTGGAATGTTTGTTTCCAATCCGCTCTGACCGAAAATCACCCCTTAGGCATAACAAATAAACTGTAGTAGTTTTTAGGGGGCAAGAAAGAAAAACCTTGGGGTTTTTTTTTATTCTTTTTATACAACAATATATTCACACTAAGCAATAATAAATAAATTAGTTTTGAACTCGTGTCATTCACAATATTCAAACCTAAAAACCTCACTTAAGAGTTAAGAGTGATAAAAACTTAAGGCTCTATACAGTGATGTATTTTCAGTAAACAGTGGAGGAATTAACTCTCATTTATCCATTTGTCATGATTTAGGCATGAAATTCTTCGCCTTCTCCTTAGAGCAACTCTACCCTTGGAGCCCTCCCTTCTGGCAATCCACTATTCAATCCACTATATTGAACAATAACTGCCTTTAATGAATAGTAACTGCCATTAATGAACAGTAATTGTCATTTGCATCTCCACCCTTGGAGCCCTCCCCCCTGGCAATAGGCAATAAAATATTACTTTTTTTTGTTTGTTTAAATAATACAAAATAAAATTATTTGTAATTTCGGATAAGATTTTTTAAATCGTTCTCGTTGCGCCACGTGTCATTTTATAAAAAAAAATATTTAGCGATGGATTTCGATAAGATTTTTATCCAATGTCATCGTGCCACGTGTCGTTATCTTTTCAGAATCTTTGACGATAGATTTCAATCAGATTTTAAATCGTTCTCGTTGCGCCACGTGTCATTATCCGAAAAGATAATTATTGGAGATCGATTTCGATAACATTTTTATCCAATGTCATCGTGCCACATGTCGTTATCTTTTCATAATCTTTGAGGATAGATTTCGATCAGATTTTTAACGAATGACAGCATGCCACGTGGCCCTATCTACAAGCCAATCATTTCTGAATCGTCAATATAATCCACCATCCAGCCTCACAAATCTCACACCAATTTTCTCAAGATCTCTATCATTATTTATAGTTTCTGCTTCCTTCATCATCCAAATCTGTATAATTATTCATAGTTTCTGCTTCCTTTTTACAATGTCTTCTTCTTCATCAAGGATGATGTGGGAAATCGATCAGCAAGAGGAAGAATTGTTTAACCAATCTGAAAGAATGTTCAATCTCCAAGTGGCCCGAAATAAGAGGGAAGAGGATGACGAGCGTAGAAGGAGAGATGACGAAGCAAGAATGGCCACAACCTCATATTCCCGTCGAGTCATCCAAGCTATGGGTCAGATCTGCATGCCCAGCCATTCCAGAAACCTTGATAGAAGCAGGCAACGACGGGGTGAAGAGCTGTTGGACGATTACTTTGTCCATAACAGTGCATTTCCTGATACGTACTTCAGACGTCGTTTTAGAATGGAACGACATTTGTTTAACAGAATCATGACTGATGTTTGCAACCATGATTCTTACTTTGTGCAAAAGAAGGATGCTTGTGGTGCTATGGGTCTTCTTCCCCAACAAAAACTTACTGCTGCACTGCGGATGCTTGCGTATGGAGCATCTGCATACCAAGTGGATGAGATAGCGAGGATGGGGAAATCAACCATTCTTGAGTCCCTGATGAGGTTTTGCGGAGCAATTGAATCTATTTACACTATAGAGTACCTCCGGCATCCTACTCACATGGACTTGGAAAGGCTTCTGAAGAAGGCCAAGATGCGAGGTTTTCCTGGGATGATTGGGAGCATTGATTGTATGCATTGGACGTGGAAAAATTGTCCAAGTGCATGGCAAGGCGCTTATGGAGACAGAAAATGAGCAAAAAGTATTATTTTGGAGGCGGTGGCATCTTTTGATACATGGATTTGGCACGCCTTTTTCGGGGTTCCGGGAGCTCAAAATGACCTCAACGTCCTTGCCCAATCCCCAGTGTTCAACGATGTCCTGCAAGGAAAGGCACCAAAAGTCACGTATGAGGTGAACGGACGTATGTACGACCTAGCTGAAGGCATTTACCCAAGGTGGTCAACATTTGTCAAAACAGTGCCACGTCCGCGAAGTGCAAAGGAAAAACATTTTGCAAGCTGTCAAGAGGGGTGCAGGAAGGATGTGGAGCGTTGTTTCGGTATCCTCCAAGCTCGTTGGGCGATCGTTAGGGGTGCTGCCAGATTGTTTGATGTAGAGTCGCTTCGCTCCATCATGATGACGTGCATCATTCTTCACAACATGATTGTGGAAGATGAGTACGATTATGAAGCCGTTGATGAATATGAGCCAGACACAATGAACAATTCAAGAACACGTATATATTGTGCTCATGACGCCACCGATGAGCCCATGCAACATAAGCCATTAGAAAGGGATGGACGTTACAATGAAAGGGTCATTCAACGATATACTACATTTCAAAGGCCAGAAATGCACAATGCCCGGCAAAAAGACTTGATAGAGCACCAGTGGGCATTGAAACAAGCTGAACATAATTAAGTTTATTTAGTGTGTTTTTTATTATTTGGTATGTTTATGTAATTTAATTTGGTGTGTTTTATTTTAGTTCATTTAGTGTGTTTTTCATTATTTGGTATGTTTATGTAATTTTATTTGATGTGTTTTATTTTAGTTCATTTAGTGTGTTTTTTTATTATTTGGTATGTTTATGTAATTTTATTTGGTGAGTTTTATTTTAGTAACTTCAACCCAACAACTACACAACGCAACATCTTCAAGAAGCGTCCAATTCGTACCTGCAGCAGTAGTCATTTTGTTGAAAAATTTTGGATTGAAACTTTGAGAGAAATATAGGAATGTGGTTGAAAGTAATTGAGAAAATATGAAATTGTGGTGTAAGGTAGATGATAATGAGAAGGTATTTATAGAAAAGTAGAAACAATTTTTTTTTTAAATTTTCAGATATTTTTTTCGGATTTTTTACAATTTTTTAATTTTTTTTATTCAAATAATTAATCTCTGCCGTTGGATTAAAAAAAATTGAATTCCAACACTCCAGATTGTGCCACGTGTCACAACGGTAACTTTTCTTAATTTTAACATCAACCGTTGATCTCAGATCGAACGGTTGATATTAAATCAGCTTTTTTTTTTATTACCGTTGGAAATCAGACAGTTCGTATTAAAGAGCCGTTGGGATCGAACGGACTGTGGGAAGCCATGTGGCTTCCCAACGGTAACATTTGAATCTGAAAAGTGGGCTGACTTTTCTGATTTTTGGTCGGGCGACGCGCCCCCATGCGCGAGTGGGGTGCACGCGCCTGACAGAAAAAAATAAAAAAAGGGGCAGACGCCAGGCTGATGCCAGCGCTGGCGTCACACCTATCGGGCTCTCGGGCTGGCAGCAGTTCACAGGCCCGTTGCTCGGGCCTCCACCGTTGCTCGGGCTCCTCCAACGCTGGACCGACTTCACAGGGCCTCGGGCCCTTTCCTCTCCACTGTCCCCCGAGCAACCAGCAACGCTGGAGTTGCTCTTAGAAGAGTACACATGAGTTATGTAATTTTTCTTTACAGTGCATTTGTTAAACCCTATTATGTATTTATAAATATAAATATTGAACTGTCAAGGTACTAAATATCTCATATATTATTGAAATATCCATAAAATTGGGTTTATCGATACCCGAAAAGGACGAAGCAATATCTTTCTAAGAGCTTTTCAGAAATTTCAGAGGTATTTGGTAATATGGATGGACTATTTTGATAATATCTTGATAGTATTTTGGTGTAATGTCGGACAAAATTAGAAGCAATATCTTTCTAATAGTTTGCTCCATTTCCAAACATAATTTATATGTTTGATAGCTAGTTTTTAAAAATTTTACACTAAATTTTTTATCAATATTAGATTTTTTTTCTTATATTTCTGCCCACCGAAAATAAATCCTAAATGCATCTCCTGAGAAACAGTCCCCAGGTACTTTGAGAAGTTTATGAACCAAACAAAAAAAGTAGAAGCCCTCAATTATACCAATTTACATGCATTGAATTCCATCAAAACTTCAAAATTAAGCGAGTTTAGGTGAATTTAATACTAGGATAATTGACCTCCTAAACAACTCTACAAAAGAAGTTGAAGACGAAGTATACATGCGATACTGAGGACTACACAATGTACACATCCTGCTTATGTCAAAAATTGCAATTTCTTGGAGCAACTCCACCGTTGCAAAGGCCTCCTAGGGCAAGTCACTATTAAATACCAAGTCACTATTGATATAGCAATTCCTTATTACATTTAAGGGGAAAAAGGAATGATATTTGAAGAGAGAAAACAATTCATAGTTTGATTGTTTGTCTAGTGACATCGAAGGCTTGTCTAGTGACATCGAAGGCGAACCGGAAGTCCTTTTTCCGGTGTTGACATCATGTCGCCGGTGATCTTCTCCTTAGGAAATACCACTTCCCATTTGAACCTCTTGACCACATTGTGAACGAAAGTGAGTATCGCTAGGCGAGCGTACTCTTTCCCAGGGCACATTCTTGGCCCCCCTCCAAATGGAACAAATGTGAAAGCTGGGAATACACTTAGGTCGTCATATCTTGATGGGTCAAACTTTTCTGGGTTGGGGAAGTACTCTGAGTTCATGTTTACTGTACTCACAGTCCAATATACTTTCCAGCCCTTCGGAATGGTGTAACCGGCGTAGGTAAAATCAGTCAAGGCCTCTCTAAATGTTCCTTGAAGTGGCGGCGTGAATCTCATCACTTCATACAACACGTTCCATGAGTACTTCATTTTGTTGATGTCTTCCCATTCCAAAAAGTCTCCTGGCTTCTTTGAGTCTGCAATCTGCATGTGCTCTGAATTTAACAAGACAAATCAAACTTTAGCACCAAAAAAATGTGACCAATATGCTCCAAATTGGATTTGGTAAGACCAAAATTAATGAAAATTAAGTAGAAATGTTAAGTTGTTGAAGTGATTGGTATTTACCAGCTAGGACCTTGGCATATATGTCTGGCCTCTCTCCAACATATTTCATGAAGAATGTCATGGCAGTGGCCACAGTGCTATATCCTGCGGTCAATAAGCCCATGATCTTGTCCGCAACCTCAGCCTCGGACATGTGTTTGCCCGATGGATCACTAGCCAAGATCATGTGTGACAATATATCATGCATGGGACCTCCTGCGGCCATTTCAGCCTTCTTCTCCTGAATCACAATCCTCAACTCCTTTCGCAGCGCATCGGCTGCTTTGGTTGCCTTGTAGAATGTTGTTCCTGGGAAGTTGATAATAAGTGAATGCATACCAACAGTAACATCATCAAAGTTGCTCACCAGCCTTGCAATTCGCTCGGAATCATCGATCCCCAGGAAGAATCTGCAGGCAAGACTTAGAGTGAGGGTCTTGGCCAAAGGGTAGACCTCGACCACATCTTTGCCTTCCCAATAGGCCTTCATCTGTTCCTGAGCGATAAAGTCCATTTTCCCCAAGTACCTAACCAGTGCTTCCGGCTTCAAAAACCCTGGCGATCTTATAACTTTCGCTTCTTCATCACGAGAAGGTTGTGCCCCAGCAGGAGCAGCAGCAGCGGTGGGGGCGGCAGCCTTGTATGATCGAAACATCTTTTGCATCGAATGTGGTCGAAAAGCTGTGAAGTACTTTTGTTCATTGGAGAACAGAAATTTGTGTCCACTAGGACCACAAATCACTGCAGTTTTCTCCCCAAGAATATAGGTCTTGAAGATGTCAGGGGAGTACCTCCTCATCCTCTTGAACACAAAATTTTCCGGCTTCCCGAACAGGAACTCGATCGATTCACCGACAATAGGCCACCCCATGCTTCCTGGTGGGAGGTTTTTGCCATCATCTGATTTTCCTTTGAATGCAAAGATGGTAAAGGCTAAGAAAGCAGCACCCAAAGAGAATATAAGGTACAAAGTCTCCATGGTTGGAATTTGGAGCTGATCAAGTTTCAAATTCTTAGCTGAGACTCATTGAAATTAGCAAGAGGAGTGGTGTGTAGGAAGCTTGGAAAGTTGGGGTTTAATAGGGAAAGATTCAACTGTGTCAACATCTTTGAGTTAGCAGTAGCCACTGTTCTAAAAATTCCCGCGTAGCGCCGCCTAGGCGCTAGACGGCTGGTCACTGTCTCGATTAATGCTAAGGCTGCCTAGACCTGCTGAGGCACCGCCTAAACCGCCTAGACTCGCCTAAACACTCGCCTAGGTCGCAACTCACTTAAACATAAAATAGATAACTTTCATTTTGCATTTTGTTTTTTTCCTAATAAATTGTAAGAAACTTGTTGCATACTTAAATGAACACACATTATATCCTTATTTCACATGTTTTCATTATGTTCCAATACTTCATAATATATATGCATTCTATTTTGTAGTTTATGATGAAATTATATATATTTCAAGTATAAGAATACACTTATTTACACGAAATATGATTGATTTGCTTAAATCCTCCTAGGCCCCAGCCCGCTGCCCGACTAGCGCTTAACGATTTTTAGAACCTTGGCAGTAGGACATTAAAAGTGAAAAACTTTGAATATTCTTCAAAAGGAGGACTTGGTTTGATATAAAATATGCAAACTTCAACTTGCAATAACATTAATTATATATTCATAAGATAAAACACATGGTTACTTGCTCCACTAAGTTTATTGCTAGATGGTCCTTCAATTTGCAGATGTACATTTATGTGTTCATGAAAGGGTTTATGGTCACAACAGAAACCTGTTTGCTGGAATTCTCTACTTAACTAGTGCATTACTAAAGCTTCGCTGCTTCGGTACCAAAATTGTTATTTACTTGTTTAACTTGTGTGAGGGTAAATCTTGGTGCATCGGAAATGTTGCTTCTTTGTGACAAAAAAGGTCACTGGTTCAGGTCGTGAAAACAATCTCTTTGCAAAGGAAAAGTATGGCTGCGTACAATAGACGTTCCTCCTCCAATCCTCACAAAAGGGGAGTCTTGTTGGCTTGGAGGTGCCATTTTACTTGTTTAACTTGTGTAATTTGTAGCAAGATTAGATGATTAGAAGTTTATTGGACTGAATACTATAAAAGCATGTTTCTCTTCTTCATTTTCCCTCTGATTAAATTGGAAAGGGCACCATGCCAAAGGGATTTCTATACATTTTGTTCAACGTTTGCTAACCATCTCCGTTTTAAGTTTTTAGTTCCCGTTTCAGATTTGGGTTTTCAGCTTTTAGTTTTCATTTTTCTCAAAAATTTAAAAAAATGTAAAAACAAAAATTGAAAACGAAATAATTATCGAAATGCTTCTTCGAATTTTGTTGGATGATTATTTCTAAACTTTGCATCGATTGTTGTAGATTCAAAAGCCTTAATTTTTTTTTTTTAAAAAAGAGATCAGACGGTGGCTTCGTCATGAAATCAATTCTTTTGAGGGTTAGGAAAACTCACAGAGACATCTCTTCCTGATTACCATCATGTGCTTCACAGACGCCAGAAATCAAATATAAAACATATTGTGTGAAATACAAGTCTAGAACCGTGGTATGTGATTCAAAAGCTTTAATTCAAGGGAACAAAATAGCAAATTAAATGGAGAGAGATACATAATACAAGAGATGTTAGGCACCAAGGTACTTACCATAACACCCGCATACGTCATGGGCACGTCAAGCGGTGGCCAATTAATTCAGCCTTGAGGCTTCTCATGATGGCTCGCCGGCTTCCATAATCGCCTTTATAAAGATCTCCCCTTCACATAAGGGACTTCCCGTTACATGCATCTCCACATCTATTTCTTCGAGAAATTATTAGGTGGTATTATTGTACCACATCAGCTGTGATACTTCCATTTAGATTTTGACATCTATTATTATTTTTATACAGTTGGAATTTAATTTAATTTTTATTTTTTACATAAAATTAAAAAAGAAAAAAGCGAAAAATAACAGAGGAGGTCGATCTCCTTCCCCTTCATGTGTTTGGATAGAGGGATGGTGCAGGTGATAATGAGGAAGGATGATACTGATTACTCCCTCTGGTGATAATCATAAGTGGGTGAACATGAATTCGATCTCTCTCTCTCTATTTCCCTCACTTAGGTCGAATCCCAGTTTCCTCCGCGCCTCCTTCCACGGCAAAACCCAGCAAACCCTAAATCTTAATTGTCTAACCTTCAAATCAAACCCAGTTTCCTTCTTTACCGACTTGCCAAAATTCGACCAGAAACGTGTTGAAATTATAATTTGGGGGGATGTTTTGGATTTTCTTTTTTACCATTTTTAGATTTTGTTTTTACCGTAACCTTAAACGTCGAAATTCACCGTGTAATCTACGCTCTATTCTTGAATTCCAGTGGGGAGGTGATAAGAATCCTGGTTTTTTTTTATTTTATTTTATTTTATTTTATTTTTATACTGAATATGGGCAAGTACAGAGGTCAGGGAAAGCCCAGAGGAGGAGGATTGTTTGGCAAACTGAAGTTTGGGTCATGTTTTGCAGAAAGACACAATCTTTGAGAGACCCAGAGGAGGGAAAGAGAGAGATCGAAATCATGGGTTGCCTTCTAGCATGTTTTTGGTTCTTCCGAATACCCAAAAAACACGAGTAATCAGGAAAGCAGAATGGTGTGCGGAGAGGATTTACCTGATTGGGTTAGGGGAACGAGATCGTCTGATCTCTTTTGTTTTGTTTTTTTCTTTTTTAATTTTATTTCAAATGTAAAAATGATATTAAATCCCAGCTTTGTAAGCATAATGACAGATGGCAAAATTTGAATGGAAGTATCACAATTGACGTGGTACTACAGTACCACCTAATAATCTCTCCTATTTCTTCTTATTCATCTTGGCGGTTATATCATCTCTGATCGGAAGCTTGTTTTAAATAACCAACCCTCCCGTGAGGTTTAACATGAGTGCAAGTTGAATTGGAAATTTTAATCCAAATAATAAAAATTTGTTTTGAGTCCCAACATTTCCAATTGCAAGAATTTCGGATGGCAATTGAAATGTACTTATCCAATCCGAAATTTTGAAAATTTTCAAACTTAACACTATAAAAAAAACCATGCATATTCTTACTTTATCATGTATTTAGATATGCTTTATTTGTATTTTTTATATTTAATTATACTATTATATATTAAAAATAAAGAATGTAACTATTTTATCTTGTTTAATATGATTTTATGTTGAACACATATATGCCTACAATGATCACAAAAATTCAATATAAATATTGACCTGTGGATACATAAAAATTTGAACTATTTTAAAGTCTTCAAAATATAAGAGATCCAAATTATGTTATGAAATTTATGATACAAAGCCGATTCGAAATTTCAGATAAATTACGATAATGCAAAGTTCCGAACTTGAAACTAATATATAAGGGCGCGGACTGTGCACTTTTATTTGCACGATTATTTATTGTGGTTTATCCTTTGGTCAACATTCAACTGAGCATCAACTTTAGTAGGCCAACCTTGGCGACCAACAACAACCAACAGGAAATCAGACTCACTGCAAGTAATTTAGTAAGAGCAGCTCCAGCGGGAGCTCGTGCTCGAGGGACAGGCTGCGGAACAGGGCCAGAGAGCCCGAGTGGTGAGGTCCAGCGTGTGCTGGCGATGGAGCCCAAGCGGCCCAGAGGGAGAGGCCCGGCAGGAGTTGCCAGCCCGAGAGCCTGAGGGGGAGGTGATGCACGCTGACGTCAGGGTGAAGATGCATGGATTTTCTCATGGATTTTCCGGTCCGGGAGGAGCGTGGAGTCTCGGTTCTGGTCGTCGGACATTATCTCGTGGAGGCTTTGGGACTGGGTTGGTCGAGTCAAAGACTGATTTGACTTGGCGAGTTGCGGCGACAGCGGTTGGGGAGAAGGAGGGGATGAGAGGGGCTTTGAGGGCAATGAGGTGGTGGAATAGAGCTTGGAGAGGGATCTTGACGGTGAGAAGGAGAGGGTTTGACTGGAGATGAAGCTCGGGTTAAAAGATATGGGTTTTTTTACGGGAAACAGATGATCGAGAGCTCTAAGAGCTCGGTGGGGGAATTAAGTGAATGGGAAAGAAAACCCAGAAGTGGGATTTTTGTGGGGATGCAAGGATTGAAAGAAAAAAATATTTTCCGGGAAAATGAAGAAAGTAAAATATTTTGTATTATTTTATAAATAAAAAAAATATTAATATTTTATTGCCTATTGCCAGGGCTATTGAAGTGCAACGGTGGAGATGCAAAAGGTGGTTACTATTCATTAAGGGCAGTTACTGTTCACTGGGTGGATAGCATAGTGTATTGCCTGGGAGGGCCTTTCCCACAATGGAACTGCTCTAATGGTATTCGTGGATTGCTATTTAACTGAGGATTTCTAATTTGATACTAAATGTATGTAAACTAAAACTTAAACTAGATCGCATAATATACTACTTAAAATCAATTTGACTAGATTTGCATGGACAACTTTCGTAATTTGAAGATGACATGAATTTACCTAATTTGAAAATAGCAGAATAAGAAGTAATGGATCTCATGAGTCTCGATATATTTATTATCTCTTCTAATTCAACTGTCATTGTGACCAGATGGTTTTACTGGTAGTTTTTACCATGAATATTGGGAGGTGATTGGTAAGGATGTTGTGGATATGGTGAAGGTGTTCTGGTCCTCTGGAAAACTTTTACGGAAGGTGAATCATACTCACCTTGTTCTAATTCCGAAGGTATCTAGCCCTCGTAGTATGTCCCAGTTGAGACCGATATCCCTATGTAATGTGGTTTATAAGGTGATTGCAAAGTTATTGAATAATCGGATGAAGAAGGTTATTGAAACGACCCAGCCCCGAAATATTTGTTTTATTTTGGAAAATAAGTATAGTGGTGATAGGCCCGAACTAAACTTTTATTTAGTTAACTTACCATTAATCCTAATTAAACACTCTAATTTCATGAAACCTCACAATAAATTTATAACCAACATTTAATTATCAAAGCACAAGGATAAAACTCAAGTTATTGACCAAACTCCCTTCTCTTAGCACAAACGTTCAACAAAAGATTTACCTCGATTAATTAGCTACCGCTTAACGTGTTTCTTTATTTATAGGCCTTGTTTCCATCCATGGTCCATAATTACAATTTCTATATCAAATACACTATTTCTTTTTACACTTTGTCACCACTTTCCTTTATAGATCAAATCCCATTCAAATGATTTATTCTCGAAGTATTTAATCTCACTTATTTTATGGTTGCATCTAACCTCTCATTAGACTGCCTACATACCCTAAACAGGGATCAAGCCAATCGTAGTTCACATTTCCAAAATTCAAACCAAATCCGAATATACTCATTTAATCCAACATATACCATAATCGTATTAATATTCAAACCACAGAAGTTAGGTCTCAAAAGCATAATTAGAATAACGAAATTCGAATAAAAACACAATGTCGGCTCCCTGGCCGTGCGCTGTCGCACCCGCCGCCAATGGCGCTGGAAAATATCAACTATTTCCAAATTTTATAGGGTTGTAGATCTTAATGAGTGGAACAACTTTCATACCTGTGGCCAAGTCCAATTTGGCCGGGAAAAGCTCCAATTTCACCAAAACCCGCCGAAAACCCTAGTATGGGTGTGCTTCGATCTGTCACCTCCGGTACTTTGCCGCCCCTACAGTTGTTTGGGCTTTGTTATAGGCCTCAAGGGAAGTCTAGTAAAGGTGGTAATTAGAGGGAAACCTTTCACAATTGGTGGATTTCGAGCAAGGGTTCCTGCGGCACCCTTGGTGCGGGTTTCCCAATTTTCAAGGCCAAATTCTCTCCAATTTGGGGTGGGATAGTAGAAGGGATGATGAGGGATGATTTCCAGGTGGTGGGGGACTTTAACTTGCCAAAAATTGGCCAGGAGACCATCGGATTTCGTGACTCCCGCCGGTTTGAGTCTCACGGGTCAAGATACCTGTTTCCCTTTTTTTTTTCCTCTCATTTCCCTCCTTGTTCTCCCCCCTCATTCGGCAGCCCTTCCCTCCTTTTCTCTCCTTTCTTCCTTCTTCTCCTCCGTCCATTCACTTCCTTTCTCAATCTCAGCCACACACGTGGCTCATCCTATTACTCCAAATTTCTGGAGTCTTCTAAATGGAATTTAAATTACCAAAATATCTCTGACTTTAAACGTTAATAACCTCTTCGTTATAACTCCGTTTAACGAACGATTTGCGCCTACGCATTCGTGAGATTGAAATCTATTCAAAAATATAAATTATGACCTAAAAAGGTCTACATATTTTAAATCATTAATTTCCAAACTTCAATCTTTGTAACTAGTTTAATTTAAAATTAAATTCAAATGTATTACTATAAATTCTCGATTCTTTCCACATATTCATAATTATGAATATCATAATTATGAATATCTAATTCATATATTTAAATTTTCAGGGTATTACAGTTATGACGCACCTTATTAGTGTGAATCAATCAGCGTTTGTGGCAGGGAGACAGATTCAAGATAATATTTTGGTGGTGCATGAGATATTGCATTCTCTTAATCAACAAAGTGATGGTGATGACAAGTCTGTTGCTATGAAGTTGGATATGCCGAAGGCTTATGATCGAGTAGAGTGGAGCTTTTTGTTGGCAATGATGAGAGCTCCACTGGGTTCATTCAACCACATAAGGGGTTACGGCAGGGTGACCCTATGTCATCATTCTTGTTCTTGATTTGTGCTGAGGGGTTCTCAACTTTGTTATGACGTAGAGAGGAGCGGGGTGCTTTACATGGTGTTCGAGTGACACCTGGTGGGTTGTCAATTTCTCATTTATTCTTTGCGAATGATGTTGTAATATTCCGCAAGGCAGATGAGGCAGAGGTTCAGGAGGTTATGGCGGTTTTGCAGTGTTATGCGGAAGCGTCAAGCCAAGCTATTAATAGGGACAAGAGTTCGATGTTTTTTGGGGCTACGTGTGCTCGGCAACAAAGGAAGAAGCTTTCTCTTTGTACAAATATTAAGGGTTGCGATGAATTTGGTAAGTATCTGGGGTTAACAACTGATTTTGGTTCCTCTAAGAATGCAGTGTTTGAGGGTGTGCGTGAAGCGTTGGAAGGGAGAATTAATGGGTGGGCAGAGCAGTTTCTGTCATTAGCTGGGAATGAGGTGCTCATTAAGGCAGTGGCTATGGCGTTACCAAACTATGCAATGTCTTGTTTCAAGTTTCCAGTGGGTATATGTAAAGAATTGGAATCGGTCATTGCTAAGTTTTGGTGGAGGGGGAATAAAGACAGAGGCGGCATGTGACATATCCCGGCCCGGGGCGAATCACTTCCCGGGCCCGCTCCACCACCGTAGCACGATATTGTCCGCTTTGGGCTTACCATTCCCTCACGGTTTTGTTTTTGGGAACTCACGAGCAACTTCCCAGTGGGTCACCCATCCTGGGAGTGCTCTCGCATGCTACTCGCTTAACTTCAGAGTTCCGATGGAACCCGAAGCCAGTGAGCTCCCAAAAGGCCTCGTGCTAAGTAGGGATGGGAATATACATTTAAGGATCACTCCCCTGGGCGATGTGGGATGTTACAATCCACCCCCCTTAGGGGCCCGACGTCATCGTCGGTACACACGCGGCCAGGGTTAGGCTCTGATACCAATTGTCACATCCAGGCCCAAAGCGGACAATATCGTGCTACGGTGGTGGAGCGGGCCCAGGAAGTGGTCCGCCCCGGGCCGGGATGTGACAGCATGCACTGGATATCTTGGGAGAAAATGAAACGATAGAAGCTGTTTGGAGGGTTAGGGTTTAGGGATTTATTGGCCTTTAATCTTGCTTACCTTGCGAAGATTGGGTGGCGACTATGGCATTATCCAGATACGTTATTGGGTAAGATTCTTAAAAAAAAATATTTCCCAGATCGGTCGTTTATGGAGGCTAAGTTGGGGAAACGATCATCTTGGGGATGGAAGAGGATCATACAGGGGAGAAGGATCTTGGAGAGAGGTATGCGTTGGCGAGTGGGTAATGGGAAAAGTATTTGCATAAGCCATGATCATTGGCTCCTAAGGCCTCATACTTATAAAGTCCGTTCAAAGCACATTGATATGCCTGTGATGGTGAGTGAATTGATTGTTCCAGAGGGGGGTGCATGGAAGGGTGATTTGGTTCGGCAATGTTTTGACGATGAGGAGTGTCGGATCATACTTAGGATGGCAGTAAGTTTAGCGGGGTGTGCAGATAGAGTTATATGGCATTACGCGAAAAATGTAGACTATACGATGCGAACAGGATATTGGGTTGCTATGGAAACGCAGGAAAATTGGGAATTTAGGAGGAAAGGGACGCCGGGGGGGGGGGGAATAGTCGGCGGGATGTGGCTGATTATTGCTGGCGTGATATTTGGAGGTTAGAGGTACCGAATAAGTTGAAGTTCTTTGTTTGGCGTTGTTGCAATGCCTCCTTAGCAGTGCGAGTAAATCTCATTAGGCGTCATATGCAGGTGGATAACATGTGTGTGATGTGTGGTGTTGCGGATGAGACAGAACACTACTCTTTTTTTAATGTGAGTTCAGTAGAGTGATGTGGTATTGCTGCTCTTTGCAGCTGGACATTATGACTCTGGAAGGACGGGATTTCTATGAGTATTTGCAGCGATTGTGTGCTTGTTTCTGTGACAATGACAGGCAAGTGGAGGTAGTGCAGGAATGTGTTAATATTATGTGGAGAATCTGGAAATCCTAAAATGAGATGATCTTTAAAGGTGTTTTGGTTAACCCTATGGAGATGGTGGTTAGGCAACAACTTTTACAATTTCGGGCTTGCCACGGTGTGAATAAGGTTGTTGTGGCTGGAGAGGTGGATAGGGGAGATATATACTTTGCGGGGCAACTAGCTAGGTGGAAACGACCACCTTTTGGGGTGTTAAAGATAGATTGTGATGGGGCTTGGTGTGGAAAGACTTGTAAGGGTGGATATGGATGGGTATTGAGAGATTTTGTTGGCTTGTTGAAGGCGGCTGGGGGGGAATGTGGGCTGTTTTTCAATAGTTCGGTCATAGCAGAGGCTGCTGCTGTTTGTGAGGCTTTACAAGTCTGTATTGAGCTTGGCTACAAGGAGGTGGAGGTTGAGTCGGATTCTCAGTTGATTATTAGAATGATTAATGGGGAGTATGTGATTGCTTCTTTGGAATGTTTAATCTATGATATTAGATTCTTGGGATCACAATTAGGAAATGTGAGGTTTGTGTTTGTCAAACGGCATGGAAATGCTGCGGCTCACACTATTGCCTCTTATGTAACCTCACATGGAGGTGTCTTCCGTTGGGATGCTTTTGGTCCATAGTTTTTGCTTAATATTGTTGCTGAAGATGTAAACGTTTATATTAGAATTTAATAAAGTTTACTCTTTGACAAAAAAAAATATTAAATAGGAAAGTGACGGCTTGAGTTTGAACTTCGGTGGCTAATCTAACAAAATTTATTATTTACCAAAAAAAAAAATTCAAATATTAAATAAGAAAGTGATTTTTAATTTTGTTTAATTAAATAAAAGGTAATAGATCACATGATTTTGCAATTTCTCACTGCAGGAAGCCAGGAAGGTGAATAAAAGAAAGAAAAAAAAGGAGCAAGTATTTCAAAGCTGAGAAAAAAATTCAAAACAATCTGAGATGCCTAGTGACGGGTAAGGCGAACCGGAAGTCCTTTTTCCGGTGTTGGCATCATGTCGCCGGTGATCTTCTCCTTAGGAAATACCACTTCCCATTTGAACCTCTTGACCACATTGTGAACGAAAGTGAGTATCGCTAGGCGAGCGTACTCTTTCCCAGGGCACATTCTTGGGCCTCCTCCAAATGGAACAAATGTGAAAGCTGGGAATACACTTAGGTCGTCATATCTTGATGGGTCAAACTTTTCTGGGTTGGGGAAGTACTCTGAGTTCATGTTTACTGTACTCACAGTCCAATATACCTTCCAGCCCTTCGGAATGGTGTAACCGGCGTAGGTAAAATCAGTCAAGGCCTCTCTGAATGTTCCTTGAAGTGGCGGCGTGAATCTCATCACTTCATACAACACATTCCATGAATACTTCATTTTGTTGATGTCTTCCCATTCCAAAAAGTCTCCTGGCTTCTTTGAGTCTGCTATCTCCTTGTGCTCTGGAATTTCACAAAACAAATCAAATTTTAGCACAGAAATATAAACCCCAAATCTCCAAATTCAGTTTGGTAATCACAAAAATTATATAGTAATTATGTTGAAGTGATTTGTATTTACCAGCTAGAACCTTGGCATAGATGTCTGGCCTCTCTCCAACGTATTTCATGAAGAAAGTCATGGCAGTAGCCACAGTGCTATATCCTGCTGTGAGCAAACCCATGATCTTATCCGCAATCTCAGCCTCAGGCATGTGTTTGCCAGATGGGTCACTAGCCACAATCATGTGTGACAATATATCATGCATGGGACCTCCTGCCGCCATCGCAGCCTTCTTCTCCTGAATCACAATCCTCAACTCCTTTCGCAGTGCGTCTGCGGCTTTGGTTGCCTTGTAGAATGTTGTTCCTGGGAAGTTGATAATAAGTGAATGCATCCCAACGGTAACATCATCAAAATTGCTCACAAGCCTTGCAATTCGCTCAGGTTCATCGATACCCAAGAAGAATCTGCAGGCAAGACTTAGAGTGAGGGTCTTGGCCAAAGGGTAGACCTCGACCTCATCTTTGCCTTCCCAATAAGCCTTCATCTGTTCCTGAGTGATAGAGTCCATTTTCCCCAAGTACCTCACCAATGCTTCCGGCTTCAAAAACCCTGGGGATCTTATAACTTTCGCTTCTTCGTCGCGAGAAGGTTGTGCCACAGCGGGAGCAGCAGAAGCAGTGGGGGCGGCAGCCTTGTATGATCGAAACATCTTTTGCATCGAATGTGGTCGGAAAGCTGTGAAGTACTTTTGTTCATTGGAGAACAGAAATTTGTGTCCACTAGGGCCACAAATCACTACAGTTTTTTCCCCAAGAATATAGGTCTTGAAGATGTCAGGAGAGTACCTCCTCATCCTCTTGAACACAAAATTTTCCGGCTTCCCGAACAGGAACTCGATTGATTCACCCACAATAGGCCACCCCATGCTCCCTGGTGGAAGGTTTTTGCC
This sequence comes from Heteromeles arbutifolia, assembly GCA_024362995.1. Classification (NCBI taxonomy): domain Eukaryota; kingdom Viridiplantae; phylum Streptophyta; class Magnoliopsida; order Rosales; family Rosaceae; genus Heteromeles; species Heteromeles arbutifolia. The sequence continues at coordinate 6,911,255 of JANCRC010000002.1, read as the reverse complement.
ATCATCTGATTTGCCTTTGAATGCAAATATGATAAAGGCTAAAAAAGCAGCTCCCAAAGATAAAGCAAGGTAAAGGGTTTCCATGGTTTCCTCAAAGTTTGAAGAGTTTGGTTGAAGTTGGCAAAAGCAGTAGTGATGTTTAGGGAGCTTGAAAAGCTGGGTTTATAAAGGGCCAGATTCCACTCTGATAAGTCTAATAAACTGGATCATTAATCTTAATATGACCAATACCAATACACCATGATTAATTAGCACGCCAGAAAGTCGTCAAAGTTGAACGTTCAACCATCCAAATGTGTTTAACATAATTTTATATTCAGAGATGGTGGCTTCTTATGTGCATAGATACCAAGTCTTTTTTTTGTTTTTTTGGAAAACGCATAGATACCAAGTCTTGGCTCATTGTAATTTGTATTATTTTCAACTAGAAAATGCTGCAAATATATACATATATATATATATATATATATATAAAACATCAATTTTTTGATACACATTGTCATAGTGTATGGTCCATTTTATATGAACAAGCTATATTTTAATTAATCATTCATATATCATCCATGTAAAAAGTTAAAATTAAGATATTCATTTTGTAGTGAATAAAACAGACAAATACAGTTTTACAAAGAAACGCTCAAATGACTTATATAATCCAACGGTCATATAATTTCGAATTTGAATAATTTTTAATAAACATGATCTTTAAAAGAATATTTAAATATAGACAGTTCAAATTGTCTACATGTATGCATTTTCTGAGCTTTTGCGTTGTTAAGAATTTTAACATTTTTACTGACGCATGACTTGGTCGTCCAGATGCCAAGAATTGACTTCACAATATTCGACTCATATGCATACTGCTCACCAACCAAGTCACCACTTGACTCATATCCATACTGCTCACCAACATGCATACTGCTCACCAACCAAGTCACCACTCGCGCCGGTCATAAAAAAAATCTTTGGACTTTGTCCAAAAACATGTACGTGCCAAGTTCACTTGCTTTTTTAAGTGGGGAATTAAGGGCACTATACATGTGCCAAATGAAAGAATCTTTAGGGGGAATGATTCAAAATTAAATAAAGTTAAAACTTCACCTTGTAATTAATTATCTAGTTTAATTAGTACTTAGTTTTTCCCTTGTTAGAAGAGATTCCATGATTAAAGTCGAAAGACTCGAAACTTCACCTTGTAATTATCCAAGCTTTTATAGATGCTCACCAATAATCAAAGCATGGAAATTGGAGCGCCGATGAAGAATGTTGATTCAGAGGGTTGTGGGGTTGTAGGGAGGCGGTGGCTACAGATATGGACGGAGCCAATGAAGGCGCAGTGGGGGCAAATGTCCTCACTCAAATAATTCATTTGTTTAGTTACAGACTACAATTATATAATATACACGGGTTATCTTTGAAGAAAAAATATATATCTAATAACCAACATACATTAATTCTACTTATACTCCATATCAAATATATATGAGCAATAGTGCTATTGTTCTGTCATTCAAACCGAAAAAACTCTCTCCGGCCTATTATGTACTTATATTTTTCTCATCACTTTCCACTACTATATTGAAATTTTTGTAACATTGGAATTGTGATACATCACCATTTGAAACCATCCTTAATATCATATTGCGTATAATCATACTATAATAAGGTTTTCTTAGTTGTTTTCGGTTGCCTCCACTAGAAGAAATTTCTGGTTTTGTCCCTGGTTACCGAAGGAGTATAGGAGGAGGGAGGAGAACGACATAAGAAAACCATTAAACCCTAGGTGTCACGCCGTTGGTTTTAGGATTTTTTTTTAATTTATTTTCCTTTTTGGTTTTTTTAATTATTTTAACTAGCATTTGTTTACACATTTTGTGTGTATGAACACATTTTTTTAGAAAATGAGAAGGAGAGAGAGAGAACGTGGGGGGCGGGGGAGTGGGGGGTTTTTGTTTTTGGTTTTTTTTTTTTAATATTGGAGGTATTTTAACATCATCTGTAGGAGGCTTCAATAAAAAACAGTAAAATTTGAACCTGAGAAATTATATTATTGCCCATCATTTTTTTTGTGGGATAGAAGATTAATTTGTCTTTTCACCTTCTTTTGGTTGATAAAGAGGATTTCATTAATTAGTAGAGATTAAATAAAAAAATTCAAACTATTTAAAGGATGTGGATGTCCATATCAACTGACACTTAAAATGATATAAAATACAACACAAATAGATGACAAAAATCGTAATGTTCTTGTAGATCTTAATCAGATTATTGATAATTAACATACACGCAAACCCTGAGAAGATTGAGTTCTGCAGCCAAGTTTGAATCAAGTTTTTTAAACATCACAGGGTCTTTGGAATTTGTAGTGGCTGTCTTTTGTTGACCATACCATAAACAAATGCAGTTTGGTAGGACCTAGTACAAGAATAATACGCGATTATTTCAGTACCGTACCCCAAACAAAATTCTAGTTTAATATATCATAATGGAATGTGATATCTACACATAACTTTTTACTTCTCTTATATCTTTTTGGTTTTCGACCCTTCGGATCGGATGAATTGAAGAAAATCAATAGACATAAATTAATAAGAGGTGTGTGAGAAGTAAAAATGGATGTGTGGATAGCATATCCCTATCCTAATCACCCACACTAAAATATTTTCTTTAAGATTCCATGTTTGTTGATTCCTTTCTCAACGGATTTCTCATTATATTGATATGTGAAAAAAATTTACGCATAATAATGTGTTATTGGACCGAAACATTACGTAAATGTCTTTTACAAACAATTGGAGGAATATGCGACGATTTTTCTAGAAAATCTTCAACGAAAAATACACGCTTTGCCCTCCTTTATATCGAATCGATCATAACCACTACTTATATGTACGAAATTGTGCACCATAAATAGGAGCTAATAAAAAGACTTGTGATCTCATAAAATGAAATCGCGATACCTCGTGGAAAAAAAAAAATTGCTGAGAAGAAAATAAAGATTTAAAATTCATATCAAAATAACTCGACATGCTAACCAAGCATGAACACATTATGTACAAGTCATTCTCGCAAAATAGAGAGCAAAATAAAATTGCTCTCACATGTAGAAAAGGTATATATTACAAATTTGCAACCTATTGAGTTTTTTTTCCCATCTAATTCCCTTGAGATCCATGTAATATTTCAACATATGATCCACGTTGAACACATTTAGTGTTGTTCACTTTTAATGTGCAGTTAACAGAAAGAGGAAATTTAGAGTGAGATTGCAAGGGACAAAGTAAAGCAAATTGCATCACTCAGGTCTCTCTCTCTAACAACCATCTCTTTGTTTTGTGATGGAACTTTCACTCAGTATTTACGAGAAATTTTTCAGTGTGACCGGCACACGAGGTGGTACATCATGTTTCATTATACAAATGGTGAGATATATGTGTTAAAAGGTAATAACTTAAAAAATAAAATTTTCCACCACTTACATAAAAACGCATTGTGTACCATCCGTGTTCTCGTCACAATAAAAAATTTCTTCAGTATTTACTTTTATATCTGATGCTTTAAATTTGATTCACTCATGCCCGATCATATATTATTAAGTAATCTAGAGAGATTAAATTTTTTAAATCAAATTTGCAAATTATATGATTGTAAATTATTGGATTATTAATTAAGTGTCAATTAATGTGTTTATTTCTTATTAATGACACATCATTTAGTTTAAAAAATTTAATCTTTTTAACATTACTTTATATTATCTGTACGAAGAAAAACAAAATATGTGTTACATCATGTGGAATTCTGCGCTGCATAATATTCCAAGTAAATTCGAAAACCAGATTCAGATTCAGTCAGCTTGACAATTTGTTTAGTCAAAGTTTGGCTCCTATCTCATTTTACGTTTTGTCGATTCCTCCTGCGCCGGGTAAATAAGGGTTAATAGTAGACGTCTTGGACTGCCTCCTTCATGCATTTGAATGCCATTTTTTTTATATAAATAATAAAACTATTTAGACATCCAAAATTAAAAATGCTACAATATGTAACATTACTCTATGTTAGGACAGACGAAATAAGCATCTAATAGCTGTAAAAATCAAATATAACAATTAAAACACTTGAAATACTAAACTCGGAAGGCATAATAAATAAAATTCCATAAAAAACCAGAAATATAAAAAGAAAGCCGAATGATCGTCTGGTTGGAAGGACTTTGGGCGCCCCAATGGAGACTAGACAACATTATGCAGTGCGCAGTTGTCAACGTTGGCGTGCCCACTGCACATCAAACAATACTAACCACATATTGTGATTCACACATATGACCAGAGTTACCTTATTCAATGAGACATAAAACAAAGGTAGCAAAAAATCAGTAAAACTAAAAATTATTTTGCTATATATTGTGTTAAAATTGGATTAATCTATGTATTTTACAATAGTTGATTGCATGAAAGTTGGAACAATTTTCTATTTGGTTGATTTTGTATTTTATTTGTTAGTAAATATAATTAGTAAGAAATGACTAGAAAATAAATAGTTTCAACCATTAAATTATACATAATAATGAGAACGAAATGATACAAAGTAGAAGAGAGAAAGCTAGCAAAGCTCTGGAAATTGTATCACTGTATGAAGCTTACATATGTTGACCCAAAGAGAAGAAGTCGACACGTGAAGTTTGACAAACCTTACTAAGTCAGTAGTTCCATTTTATAGTTTTAAGGAACCATTATATAAAATAGGTAGGTTATATTCAAGGTATTAAATATCGATGATATCGAAAATATCGGTAGTCTAAAAACACGGAAATATCGATGAAAATATCGGGATATTATTGATATCGATAAAAATTGAATAAAAACCACGGAAATTGTAAGAAAAACTTGGAAATTTTTATTGAAACTTTGCAGGATGTTTATTTAGTCAATTATCTATTCTTATCACAAAAAATTGGAAGGAAATGCATTGCATGATGGATTTAACTGATTTGAGTTGATTAATTAGCGAGCTGACAAACATTGTGAGTGTAGAAAATATGTAGTAATTAATGAAATAAGTTTAAACACACCATAATCATTTATATATAATGAATTAATACAATATTTTACACTTTATACATTGCAGGGTAAGATACATGAGTGACTTAGTACCACATAGAGTTCCTATGAGGTTCAAAATTTTCACTATCTTCGTCATCTTTATGTGTAGGGTAAGTGTATTTTAGCATATTTTCACAAAAACATAAGTGATATGGTGGTCAAGGTGTCGTAGGAGTAAAATGGGAGGGGTTCGAATCCCCTTGGTGTTTTTTTAAATATAGAAATCTATCCTATGTAATAAATATTAGCTTGCAACAGACATCTTAACGACCATATAAATATTACAGGCTGAATATGTAATCATAAACACATCTATAACGAGTTGGATAAGACCCAGGTGCGTGGTTGACAAAGGGAGGGGTTCGAATCCCCTTGGTGTTTTTTTTTTTTTTTTTTGGGAAGAACCTTTCCGAAGAAAGGAGACAATTTTATTCCAAACTTTAGATTACAAACAGAGACCCACATACAAACTAGATACATACACACAGATGGGCCTCCAACAAACCCACCAAAGCTCAATTTAGTCCCTTACTTTTCACCCAATCCAGATCTAGCAAAGGGATTTGTTTTTACTTTCAAACTGCCACGTGGCAGCACCATAACTCTTCTCTCTTTTTTGTTTTTTGCCCCCTACCCGAGACCCCCTTTCTTTCTTCTTCTCTTTCTTTCTTTCTTTCTCTGCACACTCTCTTCTCTCTCGAAACCCTCTCATAACTCTCACTCTCTCTCCCATGATTACCCTAGTACACGGCACCCACACCATCGTTCCGTAGACGGCATCACCATCAAAACCTCGTCTTTCTCTCTTTTCTCTCTTCTCTCTGCAAGATCGACGAAACCCAGAAACCTCCGGCGAGTTTTCTTCATTTTCTCCGGTTAGGTAAGCTTCGGGTTTAACTCTATTCGTTCTAGTTGAAGCTTGGGTGTGTGTTATTAAGTGTTATACTCGTAATTTTCCAAGGTTTTGGAACGAGATCAGCTCGGGGGAAAGCTCACCCAACTCCGGCGAACCCGTAACTGTTGAGGAGCTTTCCGAACACCTTCGGCCATTTCACGACGAACCAAGGGTATAAACTTACTCCTCTCTCTTTCCTCTTCACGTTGGTAATTAGATCGGAGTCTAAGGTTTGCGTTTGTAATCGGCTGGAGCTGTAGAAGCTCCGGCGTTTTTCTCCGATTCGCACCAGCTCAAAATTTCGCGATAATATCGGTAATATCGCGATATTATCGCGATATTTTGACGAAAAATCATTGGATAAGTGTTAAAATATCCCTCTCTCACAAAACAAATATTATCGGCAAAATATCGCCGATAATATCGGCATTTCAGACTATGGTTATATTAATATGTATACAGATATATCAGAGAGAGGAGAAAAACTTATGTGGGGCTTAGCTTGCCATTGGACTTTGCTGAGTGGCACTCCCACCCACTCAAAACTTGCCATTTGTTATAATTAAATATAATTTCTATTTAAAAGTTTCAAAATATTAGAATATAAAAATTAAAAAAGATTATTTAAAACTAAAAGATGAAAATGAAAACAAACTCTCACCCCAATCCATCCACCCCTTCCCAGTTCATTGGAACCCCTCAACTAAAGATCGGATGCATAATTGAATTTTTCTTTTCTTTTTAGTCCTTTTGCAGCGACTTTACTTGGTCTTTCCCCATTCACTAATGGTTTCATTTCATTATTTAAAAGATTTTTTATTGCGTAGATGATGAATTCGATACCAAATTAGGTTGCTTATTGTGTGGCTTATCCGAACTCTCCCCTCCTCTTAGTGTAAAATATATTGTTGTATTGCCACTTAGTACTACATTCTAGTGGCCTGGGCCCTCACCACATCATGGGCTTGACTCCACGGTAGCACGATATTGTCCGCTTTGGGCCCCAACCACGCCCTCACGGTTTTGTTTCTGGGAACTCACACGAAAACTTCCTAGTGGATCACCTATCATGGGAGTGCTCTCGCGCGCTACTCGCTTAACTTCGGAGTTCCAATGGAACTCGAAGCCAATGAGCTCCCAAAAGGAGCGCTAGGTAAAGATGAGAATATACATATAAGGCTCACAGGATCCACACCCCTGGGCGATGTGGGATCTTACATTATTGCTAGCCCATTGTGATGAGGCTAAGCTCATCCCCTCCATTTAGTGTCGATAATATCGATTGTTAAAAAAAAAAATATCGTTGTACTAAAAATAGAAAGTCTTTTATTGGTCTAATCCTTTTAGGGTTTATGGGTAAAGGCTTTGATTAAATATACATAGAGCAGTAACATCTAAACTCCGAATTAAGGACCTGAGGAAAAAGGGTTGATCATTGATTTAAATGAAGGGTCCATCTTCCCCCAAAAAAACAATGAGTAGTGCCCGGAAAAAGGGTTTGATGAGTTGGTCATTGTTCCAACCTTTTTTCTGGGTAACGACTGTGATGAACTGAGGAAGATGTATTTTTGGGCAGGAATTGATCATTGATTTAATGAATGGGTTGGGTTTGTGGGGACCCGAAGGGGGGGGGGAAAGAGGGATGAGGTGAGTTTGAGATAATAAAACTTTTGTTTATTTTGTTTTTCGATTTTTTTTTATGGAATTTATTTTTTTCAAGTTTTAGATTAAACTTAATAAAGAGAATTTTATATTAATTTGGTTTAACAAGTGGCAAGTTCTGAGTGATGGTGGAGTGCCACTCAGCAAAATCCAGTGGCAAGCTAAGTCGGTCACAAGTTTTTCTCCATAGAGAGATATCAAGAACTAGAAAGAGAAAGTAAGAAGAGAGAGAGAGAGAGATAGATGAATGTATTGTTGTATTGATTTCTTACTCAAGAAGTCATTACATTTATACTTATATAGGAGCTCAATACATGTAACTAACTAACTAATTAAATACACAATCGGTTGACAAGTGTCACAATCACATAAACATAACACTAATATATCCTAACATCCCCCTCAATCTCATGTTTGGATGAACCAAGCATGAGATTGTTACAATGAGACCTAAACAAAGGAGAACTAAGTCCTTTAGTTAAAATATCTGCAAACTACTCCCTGAAAGATACAAACTGAACCATGAGCCGTTGTTTAGCAACACTTTCACGCACAAAATGAACATCTATCTCAATGTGTTTCGTACGTTGAGGTTGAATAGGATTGAAAGACAGTGCTATTGCGGACAAGTTGTCACAAAATAGAACTGGAGCTGCATGAAGTTTGATATGCAGAAACTCAAGAAGTTGTTGTATCCAATCAAGTTTAGCTGAAATGGAAGACATAGCCCGATATTCAGCCTCTGTAGAGAACCGAGACACTCTATTCTGCTTCTTGGAGGACCAGGAAATGGGATTGCCACCTAAAAACACAACTAAGCATGTTGTAAACCTTCGATCATTAGGGTCTCCGGCCCAATCATCATCACTAAAGGCTTTTAAATGTAAATCACTAGCAGAGTAGGAGATACCAAAGGTCATTGTACCCCTTTAAGTATCGCAATATTCTCTTGACTGCAGTGTAGTGAGAAACCATAGGTGCCTGCATAAACTGACACACTTGATGAACAGAAAATGCAATATCCGGCCTGGTGAAAGTGAGATACTGCAATGCACCAACTATACTTTGATAGGTTGCAGGATTGTTAAAACGAGAACTATCATCCTTGAGTAATCGATTGTAAGGCAAGCATGGTGTATCACAACGCTTGCAATCAACCATGCCAGCCTTCTATAATAAATCTTGGATATACTTGGTCTGAGACAAGAAAATGCATGCACCAGTTCGAGCAATTTGGATGCCAAGAAAGTAGTGCAAATTGCCCATATCTTTAATACCAAATTCAACTGTAAGAGAGTCAACTACTTGTTGAATGACAGAATAAGCACTACCAGTGATAATTATGTCATCAACATAGAGTAATAAAATCACAAGATCAGTACCAATATGTTTAACAAACATAGAAGAATCAGCATATGTAGAGGCAAAACTAAGAGAAGGAAGAAAATTGGTGAACCTCTCATTCTATGCCCTTGGGGCCTGTTTCAACCCATATAAAGATTTGTGCAATTTACATACTAACGCAAGATGATTTAGATCTGCAAACCTCGGAGGCTGAGCCACATATACCTTTTCTTGCAACAATCCATGGAGGAATGCATTTTTAACATCGAGTTGTCATAACAACATTTAAAATGTGAAGCCAAAGCTAGAATTAACTTGACAGTAATAGGTTTGATGATAGGGCTAAAAGTTTTCCCCATAATCCAGACTAGGTTCTTGACTAAAACCCTTAGCTACTAACCTAGCTTTATGCCTGGAAATAGAACCATCAGTTTTCTTCTTAAGCTTGAAAATCCATTTGCAGCCCATTAAGTTTTTCTGAGAAGGTAATGGAACTAAACTCCAAGTTCCCTGAGTATGAAGTGCTTCAATCTCTTCTTGCATGGCTTTATACCAAACAAGAACCTTAAGTGCAGATTTGTAAGTTGCAGGCTCACATATGAATAAATCAACAGAATTGGAATCACTGATAGTACTGAGTAATGCTTTCTTCTTAACAATACCATTCTTACTCCGAGTTTGCATATGATGCATATTTAAAGGAGGAATAGGCAACACCGGTTGTAGTTGATTAAGACTAAACTCAGGATCCACAGAGAGTGAGGAGGAAGAGCTTGCTGAGACAATAATGGACTGAGGTGATGATGCATCTGTGCAATTCAAGGTAGAAGATTCTGGGGATAATGGGGTGGAAAGTAGTTGTTGAGGTATAGGAGATGGTGTGGTTTCCACTGCTAAGGGTATTGAATGATGAACTATAGTATTGGTAAGATTAAGTAGTGGTGTGACTGAAGATGCAAGTAATGATGCACATGATATGGAACACTTGTTAGACTGAGCTAGCAATTGTTGGTAAGGAAATGTGAATTCGTCAAACACAACATGCCAAGATATATATATCATACCCTTCAATACATCATAACAAATGAAGCCCTTATATTGAGAGGCATATCCCAAAAAAACACACTCAGTAGTTTTAGGTTGTAATTTGGAAGTGTTATAAGGCTTTAGTAAAGGGAAACACGAACACCCAAAAACTCGAAGATGAGTAATGGCAGGAGATGTACCAAATAGCAACTCAAATGGAGACTTATGTTTTAAAACTGGTGTAGGCATCCTATTAATCAGATAGGCAGCAACCTGACAAGTAAATGACCAAAAATGAGAATGAAGCTTGTCATATTGTAGCAGGGTAACATTGGTTTCAATAATGTGCCTATGTTTTCTTTCGGCTAGGCCGTTGCGCTCATGAGTATAGGGGCAAGATATTTGATGTAACACCCCTTTAGTTTTGAGAAATGCTTATAGTTTATGATTTATGTACTCTCCCCTACCATCTGTTTGTAAAATCTTAATGGTTGTAGAAAACTGAGCTTGAACAAATGCATAACATGAGACAAATGTATCAAAGAAGTCTGATTTATTTATAAGTGGGAACACCCAATAGAATCTAGTACATTCATCAATGATAGTTACAGAGAATTTGAAACCATCAATTGAATTACCTGGTGCAGGACCCCAAAGGTCATTGTGTACAACTTCAAAAGGTATTGGTACATCATCCTTAGGACACCTAATATTAGCTGTACTGAGCATAGTATGAACAATAGTATTGGTAAGATGACCTAACCTACTATGCTAAAGAGATAAACTGATAAGATGTCCCAGATATGCAGAACCTTTAACTGTGCTTGGTGAATAAGAAGAGTGATGTTTGGCGAGAGATGGGATGGGGTAAAGTCCATTACTGCATAGCCTTTTGTAGATGATCCATCATGTGGCCTTGTCCTGAATCCAAAAACAGAATGCATCAAAAATCAACCAACAGTTGTTATCAAGACAAACTCTATGTACTGATAATAGGTTTTGAGAACTTAGGCACATATAAGACAGAATTTAATTTGATAAGATGTACTAGAGTATGAATAACAGTGCTGCCAACATGGGGTACTTTCAAACCTTATCCATTAGGAGTTTGAACTATCTCATTTGTGGGATATGGAGAGGCTAAAGACAGGTTACTGAGATCAGTGGTCATGTGATTCGTGGCCCCAGAATTAGTAAGCCAAAGTTGTGGAGAAGATGAAACTATATTCTACATTCCTTGTAAGGGGTTGAAGAGTAAGATGGAACCATAGTATGCATGGCTTGCATTGCAGGCTGAGAAGGAAACTGAGGTGCTGAATGAGCATAGGAATAATGAGCCATTGATGGTTGTTGTTGACCAATGTATATAGGACCTTATCATTGTAAAAGCAGAACCAAGTAGTGTGGTTGTGCTTCCTACAAATTTGGCAATTAGATTTATCCACTGTCTTGGAAAGGCAAAATGGTGCAGTATGACCATAGGCATTACACAACTGACAAAAAATAGGTTGAGAACAAGACACAGTTGGAGATGGACCAAGAACACTTGAGGTAGGGACCTGAGCCTGATTAAAAAATTGTGGTCTTGGTGCAAGATACCTATACCCGTGATTGAACTTTCATTTACCCTTCTGCTTATTATTGGTAAACTGTCTAAAACCACCAGTGTTACCATGAGATGATCCATCAGGTGAATAAGTGGATGACTTAGGTTCAGAAATGGTATTGTTATTAACAACCAAGGCAGACAAACACTGAGATGATACATTGCTCTCCATAATCAGTTATTCAGCTAGTAACTGAGACCTAAAGTCTTTAAGAGAAATGACACTTTCCCTGCCTCGAATCACACATCTGAAAGTATTATACTCAGGAGGCAAGCCATTGAGTGCCAATATGACAATGTCCTCATCAGCAAAGTAAACCCCAGCAGTAGACAAGTAATCTCGAGCCTCCTTAATTCGCTGCAAATATTGAGACACAGAATCTGACCCTTTCTTAATAGTTTGGAGATTAGACTTCATCTGAAGTATGCTGGTTCTTGAAACAGTATATAACTGTTCTTTCAATCGATTCCAAAGATCACGTGCACTTGAACTACCAATAGCACAAGAAATGGCAGCATGTGATAACGTCGCAGTAATCAGTTGCATCAATGCTCGATCATGCATTTTCCAAACAATATAGTCATCATTCTCAATTTGAGAAGAAGAATCACTCGAATTACCAATAAACCGAGAATGACAAAGACTGGAGCCATCAACAAAGTGCATAATTCCATGACCTTCTAACAATAATTGCATTTGAAATTGCCAATTCAAGTAATTCGTATCATCAAGCTTAACATTCACAGAAGTAGAAATTGTGGAAATGAGAGCAGTAATTGGAGATTGAAGAATCTGAAGTTGTGATGCAGTTACCATATTTGCAGACTTTGAAAGAAATTGTCACTAAGACAAAAATACAAACACCTGGTGTGCAGCAAACCTTCAACACAGCGTCAAAGATCCTAATTTGCAACAAACCCTAGAAATTGAGAGAAGAAGAATATCAGCAATCACAGAGAGAGAGTGAGAGAGAGAACATGATCGCGAGCAGAAATCGTAGAAGCTATATCAGATTGGAGAAGCGGAAGCAACAGAAGGATCGAATAGATAAGCGTGAGCTAATCTGGCGATGGATACCATGTTAATATGTATACAGATATATCAGAGAGATATCAAGAACTAAAGAGAGAAAGTAAGAAGAGAGAGAGAGAGAGAGATGAATGTATTGCTGTATTGATTTCTTACTCAGGAAGTCATTACACTTAGACTTAGACTTATATAGGAGCTCAATACATGTAACTAACTAACTAAATACACAATCGGTTGACAAGTGTCACAATCACATAAACATAACACTAATATATCCTCACAGGTTAGGTAATGGAATTCTCCTCTGCACGCATTTTCTCACAAGTGAATGGTTGAGATTAATTTAGTTAAATCTCATAGATGTTTTTTTTTTTTTTTTTTTTTTTTGTCCCGCAGGAGAGCAAAGCTCGGTTATTTATGTATTGTCCAAAATTTGGGTTGGTAAGGTTGGTCCAACTCAAGCTTAACCTTATACTGCATTACGTATATACAAGCACAACATATATACGTAGAATGGATACAAGTGATATGCGTACGAAGCAATATGCAACGCCACATTACACTAAAACGATGTGGTTTGCATATGATGTAGGCTTATTTGCGATGTAAGTTTGTGATGCAGGCTCTAGCTGTTAAGGCTCCTTCACAGCATTTTTTGGCTGATTATCAACAACAGACAGTACACTTCTGGAAGCAATTACTGTCGTACATCTATAGTTCATCACAAGTAAGATAACATGTATTCGTTGTTTACGTTACCTAATCAACATTCTAAGAAATGAAACTCACGGAAAGCCATAAGAACGATTTTTTGAAGGTAGGATCTTTGAAACTTAACGTGAACTTGGAAATGATTCCGTGGTCTACGACCCCATCAACTTCATCAAGGCTGTTCGATACTTCACCTGCAATTGAAGTTCACAAAGACATGCAAACTTATCTACGAGTGTGGAAGGATGCATTAAAACAAGAAAAGATCATGGTGTACGACCTAGCGAGGGTTAGGAGTGGAGACGTAGATATGATATCAAGAACATTATGGCTTTCGTTGGTGACTAGTGGGAAGTCACCCCCATAGGACCTGCCAGCCCAACTGATGGTCTTCTCCATACCTTCGGAAGGGCAGAAGCGAAATATCATTAGGAAAGACAACTGTTTCAGTAATATCAGTTAATTATTTACCGGTCCCTTACGTCTCATGAACGATTTTTAACTGTGAAGTTTTGATTTCTTATCAAAAAACAAAAAGGTTGTTTTACGGAAAGAAACTGGTGACATATGCTTACTTTCTTCTGATGAACGAAATGATAACGTATGAAGATTAACGATAAACAGATGAGCGACTTATTGGTCTTAGGAGAGATCATTTCCTCTCAGGCTAAACCATTGACATATATGTGGGACCTCAGCCCATTCGGTATTGTTGGGCTTTGGGAAAATGAATAATGAGAGTCCAGATCAGTCCAATATACTAAACCATAAGCTCAAGATGAAAAAAGCAAGTTAGCTTAGCCTTTTTTTGATCAAAAGGACTTATATGAAATAAATTCACATTTGTCATGATATTTTGTTCTAATAAAACAATATTATATGTAAGTTTCTTGACACAAATCAGTCAAAGGATCAACTGCAACGGTAGACAGTTTCTTTCTTCTTTGTTTTTTTGCTTTTCCCTTTGATATTGTCACATGGAGGAGGCCATCAATTTGGACCCAAAAAAGAGTGACCAAATGATTGTAAGAATCAGGTTCCTTTTAGCTCCCAACGACTATTAATTAAATCATACTTCCTAAAGTGCACAATGGATGCATTGCATCATCATGCTATAGTATGGCAACCATATGGGATTTGGATTATACAAATATAAGTGAAAGATTCACAAATCCAACTGGTTACAAATTTTATAAAAAATTGAAAACGAGATACACTCATAAATAGAATCCGCTACGCTTTTAATAAAAAATAGAACTGACTACAAATGCTTCATTGCTGATTTAGTATACCTTCAGTGTTACACTCATACAATGTAACATGTTTTATTTGTGTTATTAAACTGAGACATCACTTTGTACCCAAAATATCTAAGTCATCTGATTCCGGACAATAGAAGGTGCACCGAAATTCGGCCTTTTTGTGGTATTCACATGCGCACTCATCAATGGTGTACTCGATGCACCACCGTCTCACAAGACCCCCACCCACGAGACAAACAGAACACCCAAAAGGGCCAACAAAACCTTCTTTCTTCTCTCTCTCTATTTCTTATGCAGAGGATGTCACGGGTGACCTTAAAAAATTAGAACGTTTGTGAAACTTGACAATCTCCAAAAGAAAACAAGGGCCAAGACAAGAAAGAATGTTGATCTGGAGAAATTTTTTAGTATGTCGAGAATACTGATTTGTACATTAAATGTCATAATATAAGTGGTTAAATTTTTTTTTGTTCAAATATTTAACCACTTGTATTATGACATTTAGTGTACGGACCTGTGTTTCTAGCATAGTAAAAAATCTCTCATTGACTTGAACGAACATCAAACCAACACCATTCCCTTCTTGTTTACAAGGCAATGAACTACTGTAATTACTTTCCCAAGCAGATAGCCAGAAAATGTGGAGCTTGACTCACATTTCCCTTTGGTGGAATGGTTGATTGTGTGCTTGGAAGGAATTGAGTTCCTTGGAGGATCACAACTCATTACTCATACTTGTTTTTAGAAAAGCAAATTTTGCAGCTGATGTTCTTGCTAGTTTCAGACGTACACAAAATTTTGATTGTATTTGGTTGTTTGTTAATCACTGTCGTGCAAGACATCCATTGCTTGTGGATTATGTAAGAAATGGTTGTCCTAGTCACTTTGTGCTTTAATTAATCTCTTTTCCAAAACAAAAACAAAAATATATTGTATTGAAAAAAGTTAAAATTTCACTCTAAATTAATCGGCAAAAGAATGAGCAATCAAAATCATTATAAGCACATGCAATGTTTCTTAATTCATCAATGCGTGACTTTGATTTTACATTCTTATACATTTCTTATTTGTAACAAATTTCAAACTTGACGTGTGAACAATTTTAAATCAAACGCGTGAACAATTTTAATTGAGTAAAAGAAAACACATGTGAAAAGTAATAAATAGTAGTATCAACAATGCTAAACTGTTAGAATGTGACTCAGTCCAAAAATGATACAAGAAGAAATTATGTACAAAAAACCATACAATACAAACAAAACAAAACGTTCATATTTCTCAAAGAGTCCACAAAGGCTCATAGACCGTAGCTTTTTTTCCCCTTTGCATTAAACAAACGTTCAAATGCACAGTATCCAAGAAAGTGTTCATAGATTCTCGATTCTAGACCAAATCTTCTGCATCCAAAAACTCATGTGGTATCTCTGTGTTTTTTATTTTATTGAGCATGTCAACAGTCACACCCAATCAAATTAAGCTTCAAATCCCGAGTTCCAAGATATGCTAAATAAAATCAAAGGTATAAAGAAGCCACATCAGTCTCGTGCTCCAGCCTTCAGCTATTCATACTCTCTCTCTCTCTCTCTCTCTTCTCTTGTCTTCTGTGTACTCTCTTAATTTCTTGCACACACACAGAGAAGCCAAAGTGCACGAAAAAAGAACCCTTTTGCACCGAAAAGCAGTCAGCTTTCTCGGCCAGATCACTTCTTATCTCGACCCTTCACACCAATCGTCACATTGTAGAAAAAGGGTCTCTGGTTTTCTGCTTCTTCTTCCCTCTGCAGCTCTGCTTCTTCCCACATTCTGCAAATGCTCCATGAAAGAAGCTTGCTTTGGGAAATAGAGGACATGGGTTGCTAAGCACTTGTGCCCAAAAGCCGATTTTGGTCATCTGGGGAAGTGCTTTTTTTTCTTCTAGGATTTTGCTCTTGTTGCTGCTTTAGGTCTAAAATGGGAAGCTGCCATGGGGTGCTTTTGATGGGGGTGCTTTTTCTGGGGATGCTTATGACTTCTTTTTGTCAAGACGAAGATTCTGATAACTTCGCGGCTGTGTATATCGTTACTCTCAGAGAAGCTCCTGCCGTTCACTACGATGCAGAGTTGAGAAGGAGCAGCAAAAATGGTGTTAGACCTGGCGGTGCTTCTGAGAGGTTGAACATTCACAAACCAAGGTAACCATTTTTATCCTTCATTTACCAAGATTTTCTTACTCTCTAAAACTAGTTTGCTTTTTCACCTTGAATTGGCTTTTCAATTGTGATTTAGTACTGCTTAAAGTTGTGAATTTTTGTTTTCTGATGGCTAATTATTCACCTTTGAAATCAAGATGAATGCTCAAATCAAATGTGGAGAAACCAATTTGCTTGGATGTTTTTTGCTCATGGGGTCCTATGTTGTTGTGCCCTTTTTCATATATCGTCTGTACGAATTGTTTCCTATAAAAATGTGGAAACTTGCACATATAATGTTGTCCATTTCCCCCTTTATCTTGCTAAAGAATTGTGTAAATTTTCCTGTATGGGGCAGTAATTAAGTTGCTCACCATGTCAAAAAGTTATTTATTCATTCTTAATGAGTATCCGACATTCCTATGATGTTTTGTGCTTTCTTTTTCTTTCCCCTCCAAAATTATCCCTGATTGTTCCTTTTTATCTTGCATTAGTTGACATTTTCTGGTAGCTTGTATTGTTAGGACCTTGAGCATGATTGATGATGCTTTTAATGTCTTCCCTTTAGGTTTAGAAATATTTCGAGAAGGGATGGTAGGTATAGCTCTTATATCGCTCGAGCTCATGATTCATTATTGAGGAGGGTGTTGAGAGGGGAGAAATATCTGAAGCTATACAGCTACCACTACTTGATAAACGGATTTGCTGTGTTTGTTACCCAGGATCAGGTATGGATTATTCATTTTTACATAAAAATCCATAAAAGGATGCAATATATGTTTAGATAATTATATTTGATAATTTTGATTGTCAAATACATTTGAGTAAATTGGAACATTGTGTGTCCTATATTGTTGCATCTTGTGTCCTCTTGAAATTATTTATTTGATCAAGTACCTAATGTGGTGGCATTTCTGAATTTTGGAGGTTGATAAGCTTTCCAGGAGGAGAGAAGTAGCAAATGTGGTTTTGGACTTTTCTGTTAGAACTGCAACCACCCATACTCCTCAGTTCTTGGGTTTACCACAAGGAGCATGGGTTCAAGGAGGAGGATATGAATCAGCTGGAGAAGGGGTCGTTATTGGGTTTATTGATACTGGCATTGATCCAACTCACATTAGTTTTGATGACCATGCATCTGAACGTCCATATCCAGTTCCGGCCCATTTCTGTGGCATCTGTGAGGTTACTCCGGATTTCCCATCTGGGTCCTGCAATAGGAAGCTTATTGCAGCCCGCCATTTTGCATCATCCGCTATAACCAGAGGTGTTTTCAATTCATCTCAGGACTACGCTTCTCCATTTGACGGTGATGGTCATGGCACGTGAGTTTTCTAACTTTCCCCAGAGAAACTGCTCCATTGTTTCTTTTGCATCTGTGTTATTTTCTCTCAAATTGAAGTTTGTTACATTAGTGCTTTCATATAAAGAGTCAAAGACATAGGAAAAAAGAATGCTACATAGGAAAATTTGTAGTCTTGTCCTATATGAGATATGAGATTCACCTAACGCCGAGCTCATCTTAAAGTTTCAAATGTCTGTTTTCTGTTTACCCATCTATGACCATCTATGATCTATTTTAGGGCACTAAGCCATACGATACTTTTTTTTTTAACTCTTCCCTTGTATATTTTTCTCTTTAATTTTTCTCTGTGTTATTTGAGGTCCTGCATGCTTTGCACTGATATTCATTTTGGAGGTTATATGTGTGTGTGTGCAACTGTAATAGCTTTCTGTGTTTTCATTGCAATGAAATATATTTTAGTTCTTAATTAATCATATTTCACAGATGCACGCAATGTATTTCGACATTAAAGAAAAAATTTAAAAGACTACTAACCCATCAAGTTGGTGTAAACATGACGTGATTGTATGACCTCTCAATTTACATTCTGAGAAAATCCTATTTAGCTCTTTTAATGATATTTAAAGCACAATAAAGTATCTTTTTAAATTCTATGAAAAGATGATGTAGTTATGTCTGCTTTCTTGTGCTTAACATCCATTTCAAAAGGCAGTTGAAGGATCTCATTTTAATTTACAGGCACACCGCTTCCATTGCTGCAGGAAACCATGGAATTCCAGTGGTTGTAGCTGGGCATAGTTTCGGAAATGCAAGTGGGATGGCTCCTCATGCACAGTAACAACTCTAGATCCTAGTATCACTTTGTCTATTGATATTGTGCTTAAACTACTGTTATGAAAAGGAGGTCTATTGAACGGCAATTTTCTTTGAACTTGTGACAAACAAAATTAACCTAGATCTGAGAATCGTTTAATCACCAAATACATTCTTGAACTGTACACAAACTTCACTGTGATGTTACACCAGCTATGATAGGAATTTAAGAGGGACATTAAACAGCTAATTCCATACTTACAATTTGTTGTTTGGGATTTCTTGGGGATAGAAGATTCACTAGTTCTCAATAGATTTCATACAGCTCTTTTCAGCCGAGATATAAGGCAGATTCTCAGTAGATTCCTTTCTGACATGGTACTCAGATTTCCTATTCTCCTCTAAAACATCATCTTTTATCTTCAGTGGACCTCTTCCACCAAGACTTGGAAACAACGTTTTATAATTTACAACTAAAACGAAATTCTGTCTATTAATTTGTACGCTTTGCAGTAACGAACATCCTACATCTTGTTCCTTCCTCTTTAAGAACTTAAGAAATCTTTATAAAAAAAGAACCTAAGAAATCAATATTTGATGCCGAAGAGAATTCATTTCTTTCCAGTGCATAAACAAGTGGGAATGTTTTATGTTCTTATGTTGTAACTACATGTCTATCCATTCCAGCATCGCTGTTTACAAGGCATTGTACAAAGGTTTTGGAGGCTTTGCAGCTGATGTTGTTGCTGCCATAGACCAGGTACATACCAATTTGGTCTATTTCTGGGAAGTGAAACTATTTTATGCTGATGAATCTCCATTGGGGTTTCAAACTTATAAGAAATCAG
The DNA here is from genome assembly GCA_024362995.1 of Heteromeles arbutifolia. Taxonomy (NCBI): domain Eukaryota; kingdom Viridiplantae; phylum Streptophyta; class Magnoliopsida; order Rosales; family Rosaceae; genus Heteromeles; species Heteromeles arbutifolia. The sequence goes on along the minus strand of JANCRC010000002.1, from coordinate 6,891,485 downwards.
TTATCTATATTTCTTGTTCTATATAGATTCTTTGCCATTTTAGCATCTCTAATTTTAATGTATTTATGCATTCCAGGCTGCTCAGGACGGGGTTGACATAATAAGCTTATCAATCACTCCCAACCGGCGTCCTCCCGGAGTTGCAACGTTTTTCAATCCGATAGACATGGCATTACTATCAGCTGTAAAGGCTGGTATATTTGTTGTCCAAGCAGCAGGAAATACCGGACCATCACCAAAGAGCATGTCTTCCTTTAGTCCATGGATATTCACTGTTGGCTCTGCCTCTCATGACAGAAACTATAGCAATTCTATAATGCTTGGCAACAATGTCATCATTACTGGAGTTGGACTTGCACGTAAGTTTTTCTCCTAAATTTTATTGCTCCTTCGCTTTAATCCTGTCACACAGGATAATCTTAACAACTATTCCTGTGTTGATTCTTTACGCTTTAGGTTAAATATTAACTTTTGAAGTTATGCAGTTACAAACTGGATCACCAATTTTTAGTGAAACAAGGAGCATTATAGTTTATAAGCTACCCAAATCCACATTTGATCTTATATGGAATGCAACTTTGATATCCAGTATAGTACTCCAGTAACTTTCACTAGAGAATTGTGAAAAGAGATCTACATTCATTTGTGATAAGGAGGAATTTTAAAATTTAAAGTTATCTATGTTCACACGGTTTCTACATTGCCTAACCTTGAGTTCCTTTTTCCATTAGCGATACATTTTACGTACTTATTTCTGATTACTTCTGTTTCTGTTACAGCGGGAACAGATACAATGTACACAATGATCTCTGCCACGCATGCTTTGAACAATGGCTCAACGGTGTCAGATGATATGTATGTGGGGGAATGCCAAGACCCGAGCAACTTTAATCAGGATTTGATCCGGGGAAACCTCTTGATCTGTAGCTACTCAATCCGATTTGTGCTAGGAATCTCCACCATCAATAAATCCTTAGAAACAGCCAAAAACCTAAGTGCAGTTGGTGTTGTGTTCACCATGGATGCTTTTGTAATCGGTTTTCAGCTTAACCCAACTCCAATGAAAATACCTGGCATCATAATTCCATCCCCAGAAGATTCCAAGGTGTGCAAATTTCTGAATACGGGTCCAGATTCAAAATCTGTCTCTCTATTATATTAACAGGGCTCTATGATATATTTGGCAGGTTCTAATGAAATACTACAATCTTTCCTTGGAGAGAGATATTGCGACAAAGAGAATTACCAAATTTGGGGCACTTGCAACCATTTGTGGAGGTTTGAAAGCAAACTACAGTAGTTATGCGCCAAAGATCATGTATTACTCTGCTAGAGGTCCAGATCCGGAAGACAATTTTCTTGATGATGCAGACATAATGAAACCCAACTTGGTAGCTCCTGGAAATTCTATATGGGCTGCTTGGAGTTCTGTTGGGCAAGACTCGATTGAATTTCAAGGTGAGAACTTTGACATAGTAATATAATTCAAACTATAACTACTTTGTTTACTGAAAAAAAATATAGCTACTACAGTATTTTGATTGATAGATGACTGTTTTTACCTGAAACATTATTATATAACTACCGTTGTATTGATCCTTCAGGCGAGAACTTCGCAATTATGTCTGGGACAAGCATGGCTGCTCCTCATATTGCTGGGCTTGCTGCACTGGTTAGGCAGAAGTTCCCCAATTTCAGTCCTTCAGCGATTGCATCTGCACTTTCCACAACAGCTTCTCTATATGACAAGAATGGTGGGCCCATAATGGCTCAGCGTGCTTATGCATTTCCAGATCAAAACCAGTCTCCAGCAACGCCCTTTGATATGGGCAGTGGTTTTGTGAATGCCACAGCAGCGTTGAATCCAGGATTGATTTTTGATGCCAGTAAGTTACTCCGTTTCTTCTCATAAACAACGTTAACTTCCTTCCTGATCCATATGCTTAGAACTTTGCTTTTTATTTTTTTGGAAAATGAAATTCTGTATCTCATAATAACAATCATCTTATCGAAAATTATGATGTTAATAAAAGCAAAGACTAGTGGGTGTCTCATTCCTCAAGTGATTATGTTTGTGTTTGATGTAGTATATTTTGTCTGAAAACCGAAAACCATATCTTCTTGTTGTAGGTTATGACAATTATATGTCATTTCTTTGTGGCATTAATGGATCGGCTCCTGTGGTCTTGAATTACACCGGTGAGAGCTGTTGGGCTTATAATTCTACCATCAGTGGAGGTGACCTGAACTTGCCATCAATAACCATAGCAAAACTAAACCAGTCTAGGACTGTGCTGAGAACAGTGAGGAACATCGCTGAAAATGAAACTTATACCGTTGGCCGGAGTGCTCCTTTCGGAGTTTCATTAAATGTGTCTCCACTTCATTTTTCGATTGCCAGTGGGGAGACACAGATCTTAAGTGTATTCGTTAATGCTACGGGTAACAGCACGACTGCTAGCTATGGGAGCATCGGACTACTTGGAAATCTAGGCCATGTTATCAACATTCCTTTGTCAGTCGTTGTCAAAATCACATATAATACTACTACCAACGGTTAAAAATCTACGGTGGTGTGCTGTATCTTATTTGGTTGGTTTTGGTTTCTTGCTTGCAAAATGTGGTTAACCATTCGTTCATTATATTGTAAATGAAAGGTCATGTAAGTCTTGTAACATCTCTTGTGCAGATACAGTGAAAAATTCTACTTAAGTGTGTTACTCTCTCTCTCTCTCTCTCTCTCTCTAATATGCAGCATATCAGTTAATAACAAAGGTTTTAGTTAGATTGGGTTGTGATTAATCATTGAAAATTAGATTAGAGCTAATGGAAGTCGTATTTCTTATGAAAGATGATAGAAATGAACTGTAACTGGCAATGGCAGCTGCGGCGTGTGCCGAAAAGCTGACTTAATATGCATGTTCCAAGGGTTTATCTTTATCTCTTTATTCTTCTCTGGAACTCTGCGGATGAGGTTTCTTGGACACTACTGCTCCCCAGCCTCTAATATAGTCTCTTTTTCATTCACGAAAGGGCAAGCCCGGCCTTAGCCGAAGTAGCGCCCGCCTAAGGCCCCACTTCGGAGGAGCCTCAAAATTATATATATATATATATATATATATATATATATATATATATATATATATATATTTAAAATTAAAATTCAATAAAAATATCAAAAAATAAAAACATAGCCAATTGAAAAAGAATTGGTTGAGAAATTAGATTATGTAAACTTAATTAGGTACATAAGCTAAAAGTGCGAAAATTATAATATTTAACTAATGTTTGTATATTTTTTTTTTTTTGATATAAATTTTAATGATATTTGATGTAGAAATAAACTTTTTCATGTATTTAGCGGTTGATTTTACACATATCAATGTACAAAAGATTAAGGGTCAAAGAACTTTAATACCCCACTTCAAACGTTTGCAAGCTCCCAAATTCTCAGGACTGGCCCTGTGAAATGGATAAACTTACCCTCTCTAAGGTGATTTGGTACCTAGCTGTTCAAGTATTCGGTAATCAATATCAAATTATCAATATGAGACTTTTTATGTTTTCTGTCTTGATAGATGCATGATATGTTTGGAATCAAAAAGTTGCAATAAATCCTAATTCATAAACGAATTTGAAGAAAGTTAAGGTTTCACTGCAGTCAATTACTTATAAGCACATGTAAGGTTCCTTCTTTTTTTGAATTGGGATTGATATTCTCAACATGCCCCCTAAGCTGTGGTGAATTTTCAAGCTTAACACTTGGACAACACAAAATGGATGACGATGAGCATATGTGGTCATTGAGTGTCACATGCGGGACAACCTATTATGATACCAAGAAGCATGGGCGGATCCACTCTTGGACCCAGGCGGTCCGGGGACCACCCGGACGTCCAAAAAAAGGCTTGTGAGAACCTTCGAGGACCACTCAACGGTCTGGACATTTGGTGAAAGAGAGAAACCATCATGGCTATGATGTTCTTGAACCTTGGTTACAACGAAGAAGAAAGACTTTTCTCTCCATTTCTCACGTAACAAACTCTCATTTTTTTAATTGTTGTCCAATCACGTTGTGTCACCCTAGCATTTTAATTAGCAAAGGAATGGTGTACTATTTTTTTTTTTTTGAACAAACGATATTACCTACACAAAGGATGGTGTCTTACTCAACTAATATTTTTATACCATATGTTTGACACCGTTATTTTTTTTTTTTTTTTTTAATTTCATATAAATTCAGACAACCTTTGAAAAGTATTTCGTAAAGTGCTATGAACTCGTAGTCGTTTGCACTTTCATCTCATACCATCATATTCACTCAAATGCTAAAGCAAAAATGTTGATATTTTTTTATGTTATATGTTTAATAATAAACATAATTAAAATAATAAACCTCAAATTCTCAATACAAATATATTATTTTGTAAGTGTAATTTAAATAGGAACTTACTTGTACGATATAATAAGTTTACTTAAATCCGTCTAGTCCACCTAGGTCTTTGTCTCCAGGCGCATAGGCGCCCCAGCCTGCCTAACGTCCCTTAATTAGGACCACCCAAAGTTATAATCCTAGATCTGCCACTGCCAAGAAGAAAGTTGAGGTTCACTATAAAACCAATTAGACATATGGAAAATAGCTCAACTACTTATAAGCACATGCAATGTCCCTCATTTTCCCAATGTGGAATTGATGCTCTCAACAAAATTAACTTGGTGTAAATCTCAAACGAATTCGATCTGCAACATTCAACACAATCCTTATTAATTAACAAAGAGGTCCTAGTTCCGATTGATATGTATTGTATTCTTGCAATGTGTGCCCATTAATTTACCACTGGAAATCTGATCCTTCGATAGTCTTGAGCAACATCGGAGTTTTAATGGCATTTCTCAAATATAGTCTCGAGTGCTCGACACATGCAGCTGCGCATGCATGAAAACCTTTCTTTTCTTGGCACGTACTTTGTAATTCACAGTGTCCCACCTACGTATAAGTCAAAGTACCATAAATGGCTTTAAGTGTTCGAATGAGATTAGGCAGAAACGGCACTCCCTTCAATCTTCTGCTGGCCGCTGCCGATTGCCGATTACCGAAAAAATCCTGCCCGTTTTTGCCCTCTCTTTCTAATGGTTATTGGTTCAGCTGGTTGCTAGGGCATGACCATCAAGAGCCATGCATGCGCATATAGCTCTGTCTCTCTCTATAAATACCAAAGCTTTGAACTTGAGCTCTTTATATCCCTTCACTCACGCCTTCCCCAACAATGAGTTTCAAAATGGGATGGATTCAGTGTTGCATTTTTCTGAGTATGATCGTTATGGTAGCCAATCTTGTTGAAGCACGCCAGCAGCCAGCAGAGATACCTAAACAGGCTGAGGAGGAGCAAAGTAATGGAAGAACCCTAGGAGGAAGTGGGAATCATCAAAGTGAAGGAAAGATGACGAAGGCCAAGATTGATGAGTTGGGTGAGATGAAGAATTTGCCACCACTTCCAAACATTCCCTTTGCACCCCAACTCCCAATTCCACAGTTCCCACCACGCCAAATTCCTGGCTTTCGAGTTCCACAATTCCCATTTCCACCTCAAATTCCTGGTGTTTCAATTCCACAATTCCCATTTCCACCCCAAATTCCTGGTGTTCCGATTCCACAATTCCCATTTCAGATTCCTAATGCCCCTCCATTCTCATCTATTCCCAATTTCCCACTCCCTCCTTTCAATATTCCTAATATCCCCTTCTTTTCACCTCCTCCTGCTTAAGTTAATTAGTAATTTGTGTATGTTGGTTAATTAGTAATTGCCTTGTGTTACTTTGCAAGTTCCATCAACTAATGTGTGTATGTTTTGTTGCATAAAGTAGTTGAGTTGGGGTAATTAGCTGGTATATGCTACTTTTTGTATCATGTTAACTTCAAATTTATAGTGAAATCTATTTTCCCTATCCAGCTTTAGCCTGCAACATTTGTATTGTTCTAGTTGCAATTTTTACACCATTCAGATCAATTACTTATTAATAAATAGTACTTAGGCTAGTGATTAATTTCAACACTCAGTTTTTACCCTCATCATTCAATGACTATAAAATTTGAAACACGGATAGCTAAAAAGGAGTTTATATAAATTGTTGCTCGAGATATCATCTGAGCTACATCCCCTTTTACAAGACTCCCTGCAGCCCCACTTTGCGAGGGTCTAAAAACCGTCTATTGTACGCAACCTTATTCTTACTTGACAAATAGGCTGTTTTTACGACTTGAACTCGTAACCTTTCAGCCACAAAACAGCAGCTCATCCGTTGCGTCAAGCCTCACCCTCGCTTAAGATATCATCTCTCGTAGTAAAATTAAAACAGCTAAGCGTCTTTGACTATAGTTGTACAAGAGCTTTGCAAGCCTAATAAGGTTAGAGAAACCATTGACAAAGATCAAAAAAATTAATTAGTCTCATGAAATGAAATCTTACTTAGTCCAGCAGAATACAAAGCCAACAGAGTGGAATCGTGTAGTGTAACCTCACATAAAGCACTACAAGTACAAACAGACTAATCAATTCCACAACCGAAGTAGCTACTTGTTTCGTATCTTTAGAGACAGCCAAAAACTTAGGTGGGAGGTCTCAGGTTCGAAACCCGTTGATGGTGTGGAAGCTAGACTTGTGGCTAGGAGGAGATTAAAATGCCCCTGTAAATCTTTCCGGTTTCCGAAAAGGATGGACAACCTCCCCCTTTGAAAAAAAAAACCTAGGTGGAATCATAGCATGACAAAGAGAATAATTACCAAATTTGAGGCACTTGCAAGTTGCAACCATTTTTGGAGGTTCGAAAGCAAACTACGGTAGTTCTGCGCCAAAAATCATGCATTACTTTGCTAGACGACCAGATCCGGAAGACAATCCCTTTCCTTGTTCATGAGATTAGGGGACAAGCAAAGGATGTGCCTCATTAGAAATCTAGAACCCAACCTTTTTAGCTTTACACCCAACTAACAAATTTTTTCCACCAAACTTCCAAATTTGTCCTTAAATAAATAAGAATCGGAAAATTAAGTATTGAAATATTTTATCTCTACACCCAATAACTTTAAACTCACATCACTCTACACCTCCATTTTTTCCGGTGAATCCAATCCAAGCACCACGACCATTGATGCTCTTGTTTTTCTTTCTTTGGATCTAACGAATAATCGGAAAATAAGCCGGGTGGAGGGGATCTTTTTCCTTGGCTTTCCCACTTTTCATGAGAATAATAGTATTAATTTCCTTTTCGTAAATCAACATATGAAGAAAAAAGCGCTTATGCATACGGTGCAGAGGGGATCGCTAAACCCTTTCTTGTGTTCTTAGTCCAAGGTTCTTACAGTGATTGAAAGAAACAAAGAATGGCTTTTGCAGTTTAAGTTTGTTTTAAGCCTCACATTGGGACTCCTCGACCATCTGTTCTCCACTCTTAATTTGTTGATTGAAGTGTGTTGTTGGAGCTTTAGGTTGGGTTCGTCAGAATTAATAAAGGCGTGATGTGGTGGTGGTGGGGTTTATGGACTAAGATTCTCTCTCCTCTTCTTTTCATCCTCTTCTCTCCGTTCCTTTCACATTCTTTATTTTGTCCATCTTTTTATATAAAATTAAATGTTAACGTAGCTTAGTCGTGACCGTCCAAATAGAATGAGAGGGAAGGGGAAAGAAAAAAAGAAAGGAGAAAATCCTAGTCCGATCCAAATTAGACTTCAATATTATTTATTTTTATTTGTTTAAGGACAAATTTGGAAGTTTAATGGAGAGAAAATATTAGTTGGGTGTAGAGATAACAACTTTGGGTCTAAAAAAATTTCCTTATTTTTTATTAAGTAACAAATTAACGAATGTGGACGATTTGTTTGACTTACCACATAAAAATATGCACAGTTACTGGAAGAAGGTACAAGGTCATAAACCTAAATGCTTGTAAGAAAAGCAGTTGAAAAATAAGTTTTCTTTTGTTTACTAAACACTTGCTTGTAAATTTCTTTTATGCCCAAACAAGAGCTAGATATTTTTGTACCACCAGAAAAAAAAAAAGCCAAAGGGACAACAGGTTTAAAATTTTAAAGTCGTTACTTAAAATAACATTTTTTATCGAAACAATTTTTTTTTCAAATAATAGAAAGGTTCTTTTTTTTAATAAAAAGATAAAACAAATAAAAGTGAAATTGTATTGAAATTAACAATTATTTTTTAGTAGTTCAAACTACTTAATAATACGAAAAATAAACGGACAAAAAATACAATTGAAGACTTAAGCCTTCTTTGGGTAGGGAGTCGTCTTGTCTTGACAATGGGAAGAAGCATTGGCCATGTGACTGACAACTCCGAAGTAAATGACGAATGCTAATAATAGGAAAGTGCAGATATCATCAGTAGCTTTTTATGTTTTGGCAACCTAATTAATATTTGGCAGAAAATTTTATTTTTTTAAGTTAACTTTTTGACACATATATTCCACAATTTGTATAATGACACGTGGTTATCATCCCATGTTCAGGTCACACTGGGCCTAATATTATGCTTAGGTGCGATTACAATCGGAGATGTGGAGCAAAAAATAATCACAAGGCGACACGTGGATTCTTGGGTAAAAGAGGACAAAAATACCCTTGAGGCATACAGGGATTCCTACGCGCGAGCAGCGGGCAATCATCCCTAAACCAAGTCAAAAGTGCCCAAAGGAAGGTAACAAATTCATAGTTATCTCATCCATCCTCATCTTAGGTAATTACTTCATAACCTACAAATTATTTCATATAAATAGAGATTAATTGGCTAATTAATGGATTAATTCCTAATTAATCCATTAATCACCAATTTAATCACCCATTATATCAAATAAACCACCCAAAACCACATCAATGGCTGGCCATCCCCATCTAAAAAGGGATCCATCCTATTTCCTACCTTTCCTTACCCTTTTCTCCCCTTTTTAGCTAATTATTTAGTTATTCTTTATAACCTTTTCATAACCTAATTATCAATTTATTCTAAATAAATAAGTAACCACCAATTTATTCTTTAAGGTTTAATTAGCCAATAAATTGGCTAATTAAACCAAAATCTCAACCACAAAAACTCCTTCAAGGGCCGGCCATTCCTTGGAAAAAATGGCCAAGCCTAGCCCTATAAATAGGCTCCTATTTTCACCAAAAACTCATTCCAACACTCTTACAAAAATCTCAAAATTCTCTAAACACTCTTTCTCTCTAAATTCTAACTTTGGCATCGGAGGTTCTTCGGCCAAAGCCCCCCCCTACCCCCCCCCCCCCCCCCCCCCCCCCCCCCCCCGCGTTCATCATGGGCGCGTGAGGCTCTTGGCCTTGACCAAAGGTGTTGATTGTTTTGTAGGTGCAATTTTGTCAAAGAAGGAGAAGGCGAAAATTTGCATCCACAGGAGACTCCGGCTATTCTAGTTCGAATGGCTACAACCTCGCAAGTGACTGTGAGTGTGTCGTTGTTTTTAAATATTATATATTTATTTAGTTTCCATTTATACATTTGAAAAAGAATTTCCTACGCATGCTCAGATTAGACTAGTGCTTATAAGAATTAGCGAAACAACGGAAAATTACGAAATTATCATAAATCCTATGGGATGCACAGGTATGCGTACTTTTATGAGATTTTAATTACGGCCATGATTAATATTTTATTTATTACTATTATGTCGATGTGAATTATCGAATCACTGTGGCATGGCTATATTTATGTTATTTGCTCATCGTTTGCTGCACCGGTGTTAGTACTCGCCCGAGCCAGGGCTAGTCTTTCACGTGTATGTTCACATCGCACCGCACGCTCACCTTGAATCCAAGTAGGTGCTAGTCCTGTCGTATAGGTTGTAATAGGCAACTCCGACTCCTATGTGACCACGCATTAGCCCCAGTCTTCATGTGATTGTAGTATACTAGAACGTATATTATTGTTACACCCAGTCATGTTCATGTCCAATTATCTCTGCATGAACTCGTGTGTCAACATGTGTCGATGAGCATTCGATTACGATATGTTTGCTTATGCGAGATTATACGATTACGGTCGTCATGCACTTATTTACGAATTATTGTGCCGTACTTAATTATTGAGATTTTGCAAGCTACGGTAGGTATTTCCTTATTATACGTAGTATGTATACTTTGGAAACTATACTTGTTTTACGGTGGTGGGTTATTATGTTTTCGAAATGGTTTTACAAAACTTTATTTTTAGGCCCACCCACCCTTGTTTTTCGCCCCTCCATGTTTTAGTAGTAGAGCTATCGTACCGACAAAGATTCTTGGAAAATATTGGTATTAGAGATTACCTTCAATAGTATAATTCTCATCCTACTTTACTGTAATTTACTTATGCTCTGACATCATGTGTGTAATGGGTTCATTTCCCCTCACAAGCGCACTCTTGTATATAGGCACTTTTAGGTTTAAATTTATTCACATTTTCCACATCACTACACTTTAAGGCTTCATTACCCTTCAGGTGTCGGTCAGCACAGCTCGATTCAGAGTCCAAGTGGTTATTTCGGATCAGGGTGTGTCATTTTTTGAAAATAAAATGTTAATTATTAATTTCTTAATTTATCCTATAAGTTGTTGGATGCGTTTTTTTTTCCTTATTTAGTGGGATATTAGTTATTAACTCTATTATCTCTTTTCCTAATTATATTTTTTCGATCAAAATAAATTGTTTTGTCCTACAAACATTAAATATTCTCTCTTGTTCCAAATGGTTTGTTTTTATGGATTTTTTTCCAAATCGTTGGTGATCCACAGTAATTTTTTCATATTTTTTTGTCAGACTATTTTTCTTTGTATTTTTTTTTTACTTATAGTTGTTGACAAACTATTATCAGGTACAACATATTATGTGTATATTATCGTTGGGTACGTTTGAATTTGTAAAAAACGTTGATTGGTACGTTTATTTGCAATTTTGGTACGTTTGATTTGGTATATATTGTTGATATTGGTACATTATTTTCAGTTTTGGTACGTTCGATTTTGTACACATTATTTATTGGTACGTTTATACTATTATGAGTCCTATTTTTGGTACGTTTGATTTCGTTGGATTTAAAAATATTTTAAATTGTTTTGAAAAAGAAAAAAAAAAAATATATATATATATATATTAAATCGTAGATAATCATTGCTAAATTGTAGGAAGTATTGTGAAAATAAATTATATTTAACTACGCTTTCTTTTACAATTATCTCCAAAGAGGGAGAGAGTAATCAAAATGCTAGATTATAGGGAATTTTGGCGTGAGGTTTTAAGAACTATGGGGCAATGGCAGGTTATGTAATTTTGGTACAAAAAAAATATTAATTCTAATACATGTGGCACCCAAATAAGGAGAAGAAGAGTTTAATCAAATCTCTAAAATGCATGGATGTTTAATTTAAAAAATTTAAAATTGAGGCACCTATTTCAAAACGTCCCAACATTTTATTGTTTGACGTGTGCCATATCATATCAATCTGTTCATCACGTGCAAAGACTCATAAGTAAATGTTGGGGTACTGAGGCAACCCAATGAATTCCCATCTCACTTGCTAGAAGGTTTGAAGGGCTCTAAGGATGAACTGATCGAGACCCGAAAATTTGATATTTATATATAGGTTTAATTTATATGTAACGTTCAAAAAACCCTCTATATATATATAATAGAGAGAGGTCCACGTCAAACTAGATATTATAGTATATATAACTAGCTAGGTTACTTTTTGATCCCGCCACATGATGAACTTGAATACAAATTATGATGGATATATTTCTGTAACAAAACAATTTGCACCATTTATTTAATTTGTCAACTTTCTGCAGTTTTTATTCATTAAAACAAGCAACTGGCCTGCCCAGAAAGCAAACTGAGCAGGACAAACAAAACCCAGGAAGTACAAATTAACTAGCGAGGAAAGGGAAACAAACTAATACAGAGAAACAATACTATAAAAACAAGAGTGCATAGCTCAAGCAAATTTGAAACTAAATACGAAATATATTAATAATCTCATAGCAAATACATAAACTCGACTGCATGCCAAAAGCCCACCCCTGGCATCCTCATGACAAGATGAACGACTCTCAACAACTTACTACACTACATGACCGCCGACCGACGACTCATCAACTTACACAACTAGAATTTCAACGTAATATAAAACACTCCACTCTAGCACTACTACCACCATAACCTGAACAAGCTTCACTCATAACTAATTAACAAACCAACAACACGGACATCAATCCCATCCCTCAATCCTCAATAACATTAATCCTGACCCCCCTCGACTGGTCGTCAATCCCCTCCAAAGCTTGTGTAATCCAATTCCTCACCTGCGCCTTCGTAATTCCTTCTGCACACACAAAGGTACTCCCTCTCCGGCGCCAATGCTCACTTCCTAAATGCATTCCCAGCTTGATGTGCGTCAAAGTGAGGTTCGAATTCTCCAGCTCCGGTATATATTCCCCTCTTTCAGCACGTCTGCGGTAATCCTCAGCTGTCTGCATCTCCGATGCAAACATCCTCCTCCTCACCAACACCTTGACTTGCTCCTTTCTCAGCACAACCACACTTTCATTTTTCGTAATTGCCAGGAGATTCTGCCTGAGCTGGGTCAAAGCGTTGTTATATTGGTTTTGGGATCGGATAGGGTTCAAAATGCAATTAGTGTTTCTGAGTATTGCATCTGCTCTCGGAGAGAGAGTTTTGGCTAGCTGTGCCTCCCTATGAGACTTGCTTGCAAAAGCTCTGCATCTATGGGGAGCCATTTTTGCCATAGAGATGGCAACAACTTTGAAAATGGTTTTGAACATGATGGTGGGTGGAGGGTGGCAGCTCGCTTGCAAAAGCTCTGCATCTATGGGGAGCCATTTTTGCCATAGAGATGGCAACAACTTTGAAAATGGTTTTGAACATGGTGGTGTGTGGAGAGTGGTAGCTCTGTGGCAAAAATGGCTCGCCATAGATGCAGAGCTTTTGGAAGCAAGTCTCATAGGGAGGCACAGCTAGCCAAAACTCTTCCTCCGAGAGCAGATGCAATACTCAAAAACACTAATTGCATTTCGAACCCTACCCGATCCCAAAACCAATATAACAATGCTTTGACCTAGCTCAGGCAGAATCTCCTAACAATTACAAAAAATGAAAGTGTGGTTGTGCTGAGAAAGGAGCAAGTCAAGGTGTTGGTGAGGAGGAGGATGTCTGCATCGGAGATGCAGACAACTGAGGATTACCGCAGACGTGCTGAAAGAGGGGAATATATACCGGAGCTGGAGAATTCGAACCTTACTTTGACACACATCGAGCTGGGAATGCATTTAGGAAGTGAGCATTGGCGCTGGAGAGGGAGTATCTTTGTGTGTGCAGAAGGAATTACGACGGCGCATGTGAGGAATTGGATTACACAAGCTTTGGTGGGAATTGACGACCAATCGAGGGGGGTCGGGATTAATGGTGGTGGGTGGAGGGTGGTAAAAAGAAACTAAGCTGTTGCTAGAGGGAAGAGAGGGAAGTCTGAGTTGTGTTGGGAGAATACTCTCCTGTGAAGCTTATTTTATAGGCAGAGTAGGAGGAGAGGAGGAGAGGTTCATGAATGGCTTATTTTATCTTTATTTTTAATTAAAAAAAAAAAAGGTTTGTCCGACTCAGAGCCATTATTACCATTTTCGATTTTGCTCACTTTCGTTTTCGGCTTCAGATTGCAGACCAGTACGTATTAATGCCTTAAAGCCATTTTTCTTTATAATTTTTTCATTTTTAATTAAAAAAATAGGAATGCGTGGCTTTGTCCCCCTAAGAATTTGACTGGAGATGTGGTGAACATATGTATACGATGCAACTACTATATATATGTGTGTGTGTTGGGGATGCATGCCTCAAATAAGATCTTCTGTATATGCTCGATCTGTTATGTGGCAAGAAATGAAAACACTATATACACACACACAACTTGTAGTTAATGGAAAACTAAGGCGCTCATGGGGAGCATGAGCTTTGGCCCTTTGGGCAGTGGATGATTCAAGTTTTGATTTAGGAGAGCATAGACTACTAACTACTTGCCAAAAATCACGTTCTTAATTAGGCCAAATAGAGACAACCCTTTGTGGATATGTAGCCCTCAAACTTTTATCATCTTTAGTTAATAAATATGTAACAAATGTACTATAAGGTTAACATCTCAATTCAAATCAAGTAAATATAGCCAAAATATATTTGTAAATAGGTTTGGTGGGATTCACACATTAAAACTCATCAAGTTGCTTGGATGAAAATTCAATGCTAAATTGGTGATCAAATCACTTTTTGAGCAAATAGACAATTAATCTCAGTTCTATATGTCTTGCTTCTTGTTTGATTTGGGCATCTAAAATTTTTGATGCACCTATTACCTCATCCTAGCTGCGAACTTTTGAGATGTCAAGTTCAAGTAAGTGAGTTTTTCACTTTATTGGGGAAAAACATAATGAACATACACGTGTAAAATTGCGATTGGATGACATGGGTTTTAGACTATTAACGTATGCAGCCAATAAAGTAATAATGGATGAAAGCATGTGCTTGAGTTAATTTCGCCACTTCTACATTCCACCAAGAACAAAACAAGAGGACTCAAAAGCTTCTTTACCATGGCCTCGTTAAACTGCGTAAGTTTATTTTAGTGATTCACAATCTTATTTGTTATGGAACATAACATACATTCCACCATGCAATACAACGAGAGAGAGAGAGAGATCATACTCATAGTTACTAATATATATATAGGCAACTACAGCTTGTCACCATCCTAATATCATCATTAATAATAAGCAGAATTTGAACCTGTATATATTGTGGAAACCAAAAGTTTCCCGATCGATGAAACTTTTACTTACTGGGAGCAGTCGTTGTAGCATTGCTCTGCTTGCTTGATGTCATGAAGATAAAGGTAAATAATTAATTTGGTGTAACATTGGTGAAAGTCAAAAGTTTGGTGAAAGTTGAACGATTGGTGAAAGTTGAAAGTTTGGTGAAAGTTTAGGGATTTTTCAAAATTTATCGGAATTTAAATATTTTTAGGTTAAAATGTTCATAAAATTAATTTCGAATAGTCTACATAATTTTTTTTAAAGTTAATTAAAAAAAAAGCCTAAATTCATTCTTTAATAATCTGGAGTTAAAATTTTAGGCTAAAAGGGTTGAAGTAAAAAATTTGTTTTTGGGCTAAAACCTAAATTTTTTGGGCTAAATATTTTTAAGTTTTAGGCCAGAGTTGGAGATGGACTAACTGTCATGAACTTAAAAGTGCGATAATTATATACCAAGATGTGCCCGTTTAGACAAGAAAGTACCAAGTCAATTTTACTTACTGGGAGGGAACTGTCAAAATATCGATATACAAGAAGACTATGCAAGCATATTTAAAATAAATAAATAATAAAAAAAACTATCAACGGAGCATGTGACGTAGATGCTACAGATGCAACGAAAACATCGGTCTCTTTATCCAACCCAGTCATATATAGGACATGAAAGGGGAAAGCAAAGAAAATAATTGAGTTCTTCACTTTATGGGAAAAAAAAAAAAGTAACGAACTTACACTTGCAAAAATACGAGTGGATGACATGAGTTTTAGGCTATGAACGTTTGCATTCAATAAACTAATAATGGATGAAAACGTGTGCCTAAATTAATTTCGCCACTTTCATGTTTTCATAAGTCTCACAATTAAGAATTATATTTCATGATCAATTTATATGCAACTAATTCTAGCATTCTTTCATACAAAATAGATGTAAACTGTTTTCATGGGATTTTAGAAGAGAGCGATTAATTGCTCACCACTTTTCACCTTCTGTTTACTCTTGTTAATTAATTAAGGTCTTTGATTCTTCTTTAACTTGTTTACAGTTTAATCCGATTGCTCTAACTATATACAACTATATTTGGAAGCAAAGAAAGCCTGCGTTTCAAAGTTTGAAACTAGCTAGCTAGCTGCAAAAAAGTTGATAGAAGTAATGATTCTTTTGCCAAGAGAGGAAGTGGTAGTGAATGCTTAGTGATTAAGTTGATATGCATATAAAGAAAAAATTCAGATGCTAGCTGCAACAAGCAAAATGCAATCAAACTATGCTGTCAAACCATCAGAATCATTTAAACATTTTCGATTTTGCTCCCTTTTGTTTTCGGCTTTAGATTGCAGACCAGTACGTACTAATGCCTTAACTAAAACCAGTTTTCTTTATAATTTTTTTATTTTTTTAATAAGGAAAAGTAATGCATTGGCTTTGTCCGACTCAGAATCATCATAACATTTTCGATTTTGCTCCCTTTCGTTTTCGGCTTCAGATTGCATACCAGTACGTACTAATGCCTTAAAACCAGTTTTCTTTTTAATTTTTTTAATTAATGCATGGCTTTGTTCCACTAAGAATTTGACTGGAGATGTGGTGAACGTATGTATACGATGCATGCGTCAAATAAAATCTTCTGTATATACTTGATTTGTCACGTGACAAGAAATGAAAACACTATACACACACATAGGACTTGTAGCTAGCTAGTGAAAAACTGAGGCGTTTTTGGGGAGCATGAGCTATGGCTCTTTGGGCAGCGGAGGATTTGAGTTTTGATTTAGGAGAGCATAAACTACTAATAATTACTTACCAAAAATCACGTTATTAATTAGTGCATATAGAGATAACCCTTTGTGGATATGTAGTCAAACTCTTATCATCTCTAGTTAATAAACATGTAACAAATGTACTATAAGGTTAAGATCTCAATTCAAATAAAGTAAAATATAGTCAAAATATACTTGTAAATAGGTTTGGTGGGATTCACACATTAAAACCCATAAAGTCGCTTGGATGAAATTTCAATGCTAAATTGGTGATCGAATCACTTTTGGAGCAAATAGTCTCATATTCTCAGTTGTATGTCTTCTTGTTTGATTTGGTCATCTACAAATTTCGATGCACCTAGCACCTCACCCTAGCTGCGAACTTTAATTTGGAGATGTTAAGTTAAAACAAGTGATCGGTTCTTCATTTTATGGGGGGAAATTAACGAGCTTACACGTGTAAAAATACGAGTGGATGACATGGGTTTTAGAATATTGACGTATGCAACCAATAAACTAATAATGGATGAAAGCGCCTGAGTTAGTCTCACCACTTTCATGTTTTCTTAGGTTTTACAATTAAGAATTCTCATGATCAGCTCATATGCAACTGATTCTAGCATTTTTCCATACAAATAGATGTAAACTGCTTGCATGAAAATTTAAAAGGGAGCGATTAATTGATCACCACTTTTCACCTTATGTTTACTCTTGTTAATTAATTATAGTGTTTGATGTTTCTTTAATTTGTTTAATCCAATTGCTCTAAATATTAACATTACTACTGATGGTAGAAGATGGATGGATCAAATCTTTGCTTGTATACTATTAGGGATAATAGCTGTGGGCAAATTATGTCAAAAGTGGCAAAAATCTTTTACAATGGTGGACAAACTGAAGTTTCCTTAAACGGATCGAAGGAAAATCAAAGTGTTGCATGACAAGTGGTTGACACCTGGGTGCATGGTTAGAACCTCGAGGTTGAGAGGCACATACATATATATATATATTTTTTTTTTTTGGTTGATCAGATAACAACTCCCACCTCACCCCACCCAAGTTCGATTCCACCCCACCCCCAAATTTAACTAATGACAAAAAAAAAAAAAAATTTATAATGTTTCTGTGAGTTTTTCCGACCTCCGAAAGAATGAACTGAGGTAGCTTCGTCACCAACCGATGCCCTTTAAAAAAAAATAAAGAAAAACTATAACGCTGTGTTAAACTTTTTCATGCACAATTAAAACGATACAGAACTCAAATCCACGATTTCAATTTTTAACGATTGAAGATTATAAAAATATATAATATGCTTAAAAGTCAAAAGTGCAGCTTCTTATCAACAGCCCAAATTTCTTTACAAATGTCAACAACCATTTAATATTTATGCAACAATTAATTATTTGTTTAAAGCACTAAGCAGAATTTGTGTGGTCACTAATTCTTCAATCATCAGCAAATATATCGATCGATTTGTCTCTGTGTCTTTTTGAATACGTTATATGTCACGCTAAATGAATGAGACAAAGCTCGATTAAGTGTCATAGTTGTATCCAGAAAAACGAATGCATGATATCGTCGGTTACCAAAGCCTCACTCCACAGAAATGACAGTACATTAATTTGATAAGTAAAGCCTGCCAATTGAGTTTTCATATATTTCCTCATCCAAACAGTTGAACGTAGATGCTTCTCCAAAGCCCGACTCGTTCAAGATTATGTGCAGCCTTAGGGTTTCTACGTTTGAATTTTGTAAATTTAGTTTTACATAATTATCTCTTGTGTAATCAGTTTGTTTTACAAGAGTTTGATTCAACTTCAAACTCTTCCTTGTAAACTCTATATATTGATGAATATACACAAGGAAATATAACCAGCCAAATTACTTTAGTCTAA
The DNA here is from genome assembly GCA_024362995.1 of Heteromeles arbutifolia. Lineage (NCBI taxonomy): Eukaryota > Viridiplantae > Streptophyta > Magnoliopsida > Rosales > Rosaceae > Heteromeles > Heteromeles arbutifolia. The sequence goes on along the minus strand of JANCRC010000002.1, from coordinate 6,872,962 downwards.
AGAAAGCATTGCAATTGGCACTGTTCAAATGAACAGTGTTTGCACCCGGATTTCAGTTTAATTACAACCATACCATTGGTTTAATGAGTGGGCTTTGTGGAAGGTTTGGGTTCGGGCTGGGGTTTATTTTTTTGGGTTTGGACGGATGGGCTTTTGCGGGTTTGGGCTGTGGCTGGGTTTGTTTTGGTTGGTTTCGGTAGGTATGGAGTGAGGTGGATGCAGTGACTCATCCACAGAGCCTAACCTGCAGCTTGCAGAATGGCAGAGAGAAGAGGAGAGAGGGAAGAGTCGTGCGTTGCAAACGGGATGGAAGGAAAGACGGGAGGAGAGAGGGAGGGGTAGGATGAGCGAATCAAGGGTAGGGGTGCCCGAAAGTTTGGTGCGCAGATAGACGGCGAGGCAGGGAGGGAGGGCTAGGGGTAGGGTTCCTTTCGGAATTTTGGCTGGAAGCCATTTCCGCAACAATTAATGGGGAAGGCATGGTTGTGTGCAGTTTGTGGGGTTGGCCGTTCAGGAAGGGGTTACTGAGGGAGGTATGGGAGAGTTTGATTTCTCTGTTTCCTCCCTTGCTTGAACAGGTAATACACTGTTTCCTCCCTTTATTTCTCTGTTTCGTCTACTATATCCACCAGCCATATAGCACAAAAGCAGTTCTACTCAACACGCACACACACACCCAGACACCTCCACAACTGACCACCCCACCTCCATTTCAGCTCAGCTCAGATTCCGGCCGTCCAAATCAACCAGTTTTCCGACCCTTGAATGTCTTCAGGTATTTTCTGTTTCTTTTGGTTCCTTCTTTTGTTGCTTAAATTCATGTCTACTTTTCTGTTTCCAGTTCAAGAGACGTGCTTTTGATCAGGGGTGCTTTTCTATTCAATTTTCTGCTTCTGGGTTTTCTTTTGTTTCTCATTTCCCTTCTGGGTTTCTATTGCTCTATATGCAATAAAAGAATTCCTTTTTGCTTTTTGGGTTTCTACTTTTGTAGAAAAGAAGAAAAAAGTTCATGTCATAATCTTCTTTATTCTTTCTTATCTTATTTTTCTTAATTGTATTTTCCTTTAAGTGGTGAATGATGTCTCTATTTCCAACTGCAACTTTCCTGTTGAAGTTTCTCCATCTTTTGCCTATTTTTATGGTAGGGATTATTTTATTCTCAATTTTAATGATTTTTTTTTGTTAATCAATACTTTAATGATGAAGAGTCTGATTTGGGTTCTGAATGTTTTAATCCATAGGATTTAGTTTGAATTGATTTGGATATGTGGTTTATTGAATTGGAATTTGGATATGTGCTAATTTGAATTGGATATGTTGAAACTTTATATTATTATCAAAGCAACAAACCGATCTGTGTATTTCCAGAATTGCAAATAACAAAACATTTATAGCTTAGATGTTGGACAAGACAAAAAGTTATGCTTCTCAGTTATCAAATCTTCATATAAAGTACCAAATGTTCAATGCATTGATGCTTGAAATATTAAATCTCTATATAACTAAAAGAGATTGATAGAAATTGGTCTTTGTAACCAAGTCGTGCTCCTCCCCCTCAAAACAAGTAAGGTTGAGGGTTAGATTAATAGGAGTGGAGAGCTCTCTAATTACTAAACCTTCTGAGGAAATTGTTACGTATACGGAAAACTGAATAGTTCTTATACTGGTCAATTACCCCAGTAGCTTGCCTTCAGAGTTTTCAGGCTGCTTCAAGAACTCCTCCACTAAACTCCTCCTTAAGTAGACAAGCTTGATATTTTCGTGAACTATGGATGCAAAACAACTTTTCTGTAGATCAGTTAGCATGTTTTGTTCCAATGTACTATCAGGAGCGCATGTTCCTGAGAAGTTGAAGAGTCTACCATTCAACTTTTAAAGTTTTGGATTTCAAAAGATGAATCGACTCCATAAGCTATTAATAAATTGATTCCATAGACACCAGAGGGTCCTAAGAAAGCCACTCAATATGCAAATGTCAAATAAAGCAACTTATAAGTCTTATATATCACTCACCCAACGCATATTGCTTTGTCTGCAGTGGTACTGAAATATTGGTAAACATCCCAACAGTGAACATGCATAATCAAATATCTGCCACTTCAATTTGGTTAATATCTGTACCACTTTGCACTCCTCTAACTGGTCAGTGCTTTACAGATATTATAACAGATGTACAGATTAGGACCGATTATCTGTGATTAAAGTCTGGAAAAATACAGTGAAAAAGTTGCAACTTTTTTATGGGATTGACAATTTTCGGCTTAGTTTTGGGTAAGAAAGAATTAGAGTGTTACTTATTAAGTTGAGTTAACAAATTTGCAGGATGCAAAGCATACAAGATAGAAAACTGGTATGCTACTTTGTCTTTGTGTTGGATTTTTATGTTTATGTTCTTCTGCTAAGTAGATTTTATAGTGTTCTTAATCTGTTTTGTAAATGTGCTTAAAGATTGGACATGTTAGTGAATATTAGCCATGCAGTTTGGGAAAATAGACGAAACAGTATGTAACAATCACGAGCGGATAGCCACCAATATGATGAAATGACATGAAAATAAGTCGTCAATAAAAATTTGGAATTCGTCCTACCTGAACTGCAATTTTTTTAATTGAAGATTCCTCAGAAAAAGGCTGCAGCATTGTCACTCCAGGGGGTAATTTTGTGTCAAACACTCCAGGGGGTAATTTTGTGTCAAACATTGTCTGTGCCAACTTTAACATTTCATGCTGTTCATTTTCACATTTGCTTAAGGTTTCTATGCCAAGTTCCCTGTAAAGAGAAAAAAATTAGTACAATGTGCACACAATATCAACCCCGAAAGCACCTCATAAAAAACTCTGGCATAAAAATGAAAAATTGTCATTTTTTGAATTAGGCCCATGTTTCTTATATCCAAGTTGAGCACAACAATGACACTCCATTCTATTCAATCTCAGTTATTGATACAACATTTAATGATCTAATTCACCTATTTTCTCTATTGCGATTTTGTCTCCATGAGCCTCACACTCACGTGCACTTGCACGCAGTTTGCAGGTCATGTCTCAGCCTTAGCTTCTGTTGCCTTAATAGCTTAGTTTGAACTAAGGCAATATCAGTGAAGTAATTACCTGTAGCTCTCTGATGCTCTAATAGGGTCACCGTCAGCAATAGCAAGAACAATTTTAGCATAACCAAGTCTCAACTCATCCGGAAGATCTTTCACTTGGCCATAATCCAGCAAGGCAACCTAACTTGGAAGAATTATGCAAATTCTAAGTCAGCTTACTAATTTACTATTCAAATTAAAGGAAATGTTATCTATAATGTACGTAAGTAATTAATTAGGAAGAGACAAGTATGTAGCTTTTTGTCCAACTAAGCAGTAAATTCAATACGTTGGTCATTTACCTCTGAGCCTTTACAGATTAGTATATTTCCTGGATGAGGATCGGCATGAAAGAAACTGGTCTTCAGAATCATTTGCTCATATGCCAGCGTCAAACTTTGAAGGATTTTCCTGCATTTTAGAAGAATTTAATCAATGACCTTCTCCATTTCTTATGAGAGAATAAAGTATTTAATTAAGTGAAAAGTAGTGAGAAAGTTTTCTAAGAGCTCGAACAGAGAGAATCTTCGTGAGCTATTAATAAATTGATTCCATAGACACCGGAGGGTCCTAAGAAAGCCACTCAATCTGCAAATGTCAAATAAAACAATTTATAAGTCTTATATATCAGTCACCCAACGCATATTGCGTTGTCTGCAATGGTACTGAAATATTGGTAAACATCCCAACAGTAAGCATACATATTCAAATATCTGCCACTTCAATTGGGTTAAAGTCTTTTACATTCCCTTTTGGGTCAATTGTTTCAAAATAGTGAGCTGGTGGATAAGTAGGTGCAGCTGAGGTTGCAATGCATATGTCTGAGAGTAAAGCATCAAAGCATGGTTTTCTTTTCACCTAAGCACCCAACAAAAGCAGATATTAATTCAACTATGTATATATCCTTTTATTTTTTGCTATAAACAGGGGGAGAAATAACAAAGTAACAAACCTACCTCATAGCTGGAAAATATAGTCTGCTGGAGCTGTTTTATGTCAAATGTGGGAATGACAACATTAGTCAATGTCTGATGCAGTTTTTTAGAACCAAGTTTCTGCCCAACCAAGTCATGCAGATACTTCCCATCATATTTTTGGCCCTGATAGGGCTTTGAGTGGGAGTGAAGATCAAACATCAACATAATTTCCCTCGCTTTAACTGATTCTCTGTGATTAAAGTCTGGAAAAATACAGTGAAAAAGATGCAACTTTTTTATGGGATTGACAATTTCGGCTTAGTTTTGGCTAAGAAAGAATTAGGGTGTTACTTATTAAGTTGAGTTATCAAATTTGCAGGATGCAACAGAGCACATAGGAGAAGTTTTGAAACGAGTTAAGAAGATCCAGCTGAAAAGAGCATACAAGATAGAGAACTGGTATGCTGCTTTGTCTTTGTGTTGGATTTTGATGTTTATGTTCTGCTGCCAAGTAGACTTTATAGTGTTCTAAATATGTTTTGTAAATCCAGCTGAAAAGAGCATACAAGATAGAGAACTGGTATGCTGCTTTGTCTTTGTGTTGAATTTTGATGTTTATGTTCTGCTGCTAAGTAGACTTTATAGTGTTCTAAATCTGTTTTGTAAATGTGCTTAAAGATTGGACATGTTATTGAATATTAGCCATGTAGTTTGAATTGGATATTTGTGATTGAATATTATGTATTTAGTTTGAATTGATTTGGATATGTGGTTTATTGAATTGGAAATTGGATATGTTGAATTAGAGATGTGCTACTTTGAATTGGATAGGTTGAATTGGAGTGTTTGGGAACCAACAGAGCTCCTTATCTTGGGGGTTTGATTCTGTTTTTGGCAGGGGAACGATTTGGAGCAAGTGACAAAGTTAAACTTTGATATCGAAATTAATGGAAACCCATTGGTATGATTTCTTCATCTGAAATTAGGAGCTAGGATAATAATCTTGCAGAATGCAAGTCCACTGCTAGCTAGACATATTTCATGCATTAACAGCCTTGCAGTTCTTTCTGATCTCTCCAGCAGACCCAGTAAGAGGACTAATGTTCCCCATCTTGATCATAGAATTAGCAAAATCAGCGAAGAACAGATAAAGATTTGACACTATATTAATGAGCATTCAGAGAAGGCTGCACCAAGTTAGGCTTTCACCCTCAAACAACTTTAGAATACTAAAAAATATGTATTGATTATAACATCAGGAAGTTATTGCTTATATGGAGATTTGTGTGACCTGATCTGATGAAAAATAACTCTTATGATAAAAAAATTTCTGGTGGAAGTAAAGCATGAAAGAAATACCTTCCAAATCCTTACCGTTAGCTGCTGCAACAACTATATTGGCCTTAATCTGCTTACGCAACTTATTTCTCTTATCAAGCACATCTGTATCTTCACCTCCAGTAAATAGAGAGACATACTTTTCGGTCTTGGGAAAGAACTGGTGGTAAAAATTTTTTGACACGGTGCAAGAATAGACAGCATTCATATCAGTGTAACAAAATAGTTCAATAATTTGTAACCCTAAGATTATGTTCATAATTGATAATTAAAAGAAGAAAAGAGAGATAAAACAAGCATCCTGGAGAGAACATAAAGCATCTAGCTTGGCAGGAATGCAGAGAGAATAATTTGGTAGATGTTTTTGTTTGATAGGTTATCTTGCAGCCATTCTTACCTCTACTGTTAATTTCATCTGAAGACTATACATTTTGCTAGGTATTCGTCCCACATTTTATTGATAATTAAAAGAAGTTTGACACGGTGCATCCTAATCTAAACTTTGTGTTTTGGCTCTAACTTTACTTTGTTGAAATGTGGACACCAGAAGAAGTTTTCATCGTCTATGATCCTCTTTTTACTGATTCTTCACATTGAGTATTTGTGCCATTTGTATCAGGAACCTGATGGAAATAAAGTTGTAAGAGATATCAACTACGGTCCAGGAAGAAAGAAGCATCGCCTCTTTAAGGTGATACACAATTTTCAGCTTAGTTTTGGCTAAGAAAGAATTAGAGTGTTACTTATTAAGTTAACAAATTTGCAGGATGCAACAGAACACATAGTAGAAGTTTTGAAACGAGTTAAGAAGATCGAGCTGAAAAGAGCATACAAGATAGAGAACTGGTATGCTGCTTTGTCTTTGTGTTGGACTTTGATGTTTATGTTCTGCTGCTAAGTAGATTTTAGTGTTCTAAATCTGTTTTGTAAATGTGCTTAAAGATTGGACATGTTATTGAATATTAGCCATGTAGTTTGAATTGGATATGTGATTGAATATTAGGTATTTAGTTTGAATTGATTTGGATATGTGGTTTATTGAATTGGAATTTGTTGAATTAGAGATGTGCTACTTTGAATTGGATAGGTTGAATTGGAGCGTTTGGGAACCAACAGAGCTCCGTATTTTGGGGGTTTGTTTCTGTTTTTGGCAGGAGAACTATTTGGAGCAAGTGACTCACAAAGTTAAAATTCGATATCGAAATTAATGGAAACCCATTGGTGTGATTTTTTCATCTGAATTTTTTGATTGCCCAATTGGTTGTTTACGCCTAAAACAGTTGGTTCTCGCCGCAACGCGGGGGCTTAATATCTAGTTATATTCGAACTCAAAGTTTATCTACGTTAACTGACCACCATGCATGCCAATGTCATTAGTACTAACATTTACTTACTCCTAATTGGTTTCTTAACCAAAAAAGAGGTATAATTATTACAAAGTTTGTTAAATTCTCTTGAACTTTAAAAAAGTCGAGCATTAAACTCTCAAAAATATATAGGAGTCTATCAAGAAAAAGTGTGGATTACAATAAAAGTCTATGAATTCTACAAAAGTCCATCACATAAAAAAGGTTGGAGCTCTACTCTTAGAATTTTCATGCAACAGTGATGTTGGTATATCTTAGTCGATCACGTACTACTTTATAATATATCTTGTGTATATATAGGCATATCAATGTTGAATACAAGTTCCACATTGGGGAATTAAGAAAATAAAATATGATATACAAGTTTATGGTTCCATTCCTAATAACATCGAGATCTTTTGTGATAAAATTTAACACCACAATATTAGTGTGGTTAGGAGTGAATCAAATGATCCGTCTCTCTTTGAATTTCTGACAAATCGATCGCATTATTAGAAAATATAAAACTTGAGATATATTTGGAAATTTAGAACTTGAGACCTTGTCCAAGTAGGTATATGATACCACTAGAAAAATCAAGTATGGAGGTAGGCATGCATAGAAATGATGGTACCATTCAGACAACCCTAGGTCATCACCACCATGTTAACCTGCCGAAACAGCCGGTCTGTCCATTTGATTCCACCATGTCGCCACCCAAAGGCGGCATACTTCTCAGTTACGCAACAACAATGACAAAATGTAATGGATTATACATATTTGTTCGTTTTCATGAATCTTTGACGAACTATAATTAGTGTAATTAAAGTGCTTTTAGAAATCTCCAAGTCATCAGATTTCACGAGTTCATTGTCATACAAGCTAAAGCTAATCAAATTGATAAACTTTTAGGCGTATGCTCCACCACCAACATCACAAATTACATACTGGAATTCAACAATACATATACAATGCAAGATCATCCCACTAATTTCTTTTATTTTCGGGTCACGTCGCTTTTGTACGACTTGTAAGTTGTTACATACTTATATACATCAAAGCTAATTTCATAGAAAACCCCAAAGTAGGCACATATGGAGGAAACTTTCTACAAGCAACTCATCAAAATACATCTTTGAGGTTAAAGCAACGGATTTCATGTGGAATGCGCTCTACCTTAATTAAGCTGAAGCAGCAGCCCTGCAAACGGGTAGATCTGTGGCAACGTTAGGCGGAGTCCGAAGTATGGGGTTACTCTCAAAGAAATTGACAGGTTTGATATCGAAGCTAGATGACACAGTTGGCATTATAGGGAAGTCTTCTTGACAGGGTATGTGATGAAACCCTAATGTGTACCAAACCACAATGTCCTTGTTCTCGATTGGTCGGTCCCTACAATATCAAAATGAATCGAATTGTATCAGCATTGTGTACATGTGATCAGTAAATTCGATGCAAATACATAACCTAACAGTAGTATGTACATACCTGTTAGACCACACGGCAAGAGTATCTTCGCCCGTGCTTTGGTCTACAAACAACCCACCAGCCCATTGTTCACTCCTATTGTATGGGGTAACCCAAATTTGATTGTTTGTAAAAGCACCTCTCTTTTGGGGAGGGTCGTCAAGATCAAGCAAGCTAGCAGCAGTGCCACCGGGAACCAACTTATACCCTACAGGGTTTCCAACCCGTGTCTTTTTCGACGGGTTGATCACGTGGAATTCGGACGGGTCGTAGAGTTTGAGCTTAATCTGTGCATCTTTCTCAGTTTTGGCAACGGTTTTAGTAGCTTTCAAGTAGCTTTTCCTTGGTGATTCAGTTGGGGGGTTAGACTGCCTTTGGAGATTCACCTTCATAAAGGAGTTATCTGAGCCGTCCACGTCCATATCAAGATGAAATGTGACGTAATGATCGTGAATAACGCCAACAACGTTCTCCGACAAGAGGGTGCCATAGAGATTCTCCTGGCTAGATGAGACTTGGTTCATGTTCTCATAGGAGGTGCCTTTCACCATCAAAATGCCACTAAGTCCAACCTATATGTTTGTTGCACACACGTATTATATGTAGTATTAACAATCTTAAAATACAAAATATTATGGTGAATTTCCATAAAAATACGATAAATGACAGGATTAGTCCCTCGGCAAATTCTAGTTATTCACGCTTGTAAGACTCATAAATAAAGGACCACAATCAGAAATATTCATGCTTGTGAGACTCATAAAGTAGAAACGGCCACAATCAATCAGGCGATACGCCATGCACTATTAATCCTAATTACACTCTAAGAGAACATATATATATATATATATATATCAGGATTTTAATCAAACTCAAAAGGAAACATAAAATGCAAAAATGATTGTAATTATAGGAGAAGTAATCACCGCTAACCTTAACTCTGATTAGTCCGTCTGTTTGGAACTCCCAGTCGACGATATAATCATAGTTAGCAACTGACGCTGCCATTCTAACTACCAATGTCACCTTTGGCCTCACTTCCCTAACCTGTCACAACGCATTATTTTTGTACTAATTATATATTATCATCGCTAATGCTATTTACTTACATAAAACTGATACACTTGCTAAAAACATCATAATATACAAAATATTTTGTTTAATAGAAATGAAATTGCAAGTATAGATGAGTCTTACTTCCATTCTAAATATTAATAATGTAACATAAAACTAATAAATACGATACATGTGACATTAAGTTGCTTAATTACCTCCATGCCCGTTATCGGACACTCTGTGTGCCGCCACCCGATGTCGCCCGTATAGCTCTCGAATATGCAAACCATGTTTGATCGGACGTATGGTTTTCCATCAGCTGCCGCAAACACACCATCCATATAGTAGGCGTTACGCGGACAATCGTTAAGCGGCTCCAGAGGCATTGCCTGTAACCCGAACCCGTATTCACCAGCATCCATATAGGTCTTAAAGTACCACGCATCGGTGGGGTCCATGTAAGGCACAAACAACTCTGACGTAAACCCTTTGTACATCACATCCCTCAACTCCCCGGTATCCGGGTCCCAGACTCTGGCCCGGGATACGATGACGCCCGCCCTGGCGTCAGGCTTCAAGTGAAATTCCCAATTTGCCCATTTGACCAAATGATCATTTTCCACCGTGAAACTCGGCCCATCCGGCTGCTCTATAGATATGGGCTTGATCAGCTTTTTCATTTGATTGGGCCTTTGGGCTGAGTACCTATAATCTGTATTGGCGGCCTTTGGTATGGGGATGCTCCTGCCCTTATCCGAAATCTCCACCACTTGTTTGGTGTCCAAGTCAACGAGAACGGTTAACCCTTCGATTGGACGCATGTAGAAGTTCACAGTATCTTTGGTGGAGTAGCACTGCACCTTAATCAACCTCCTGTTCTCGTCGGCCCCGCCGTACCACCCAGTGGAAAGCGGGAGACACCCCAGGTCCGCCAGTTCGACCCCGCGCTCGACGATCGTACGGTTGAAATCAGCGTTCTTGAGCGGGCTGAACGTGGCAGCGGTCAGCTCCTCCAGCGTCATCGTCGGGTAACCGTAGTGGGAGCCGGTCTCGTGAACGGTCACCTCGGACGTGGTCAGGTCAACGGTTAGCACGAGCGACTTGCTGTTGACACGTGCGACGATCGAGGCCTTTCTGGGGAAGAGAGGGTCGCCGTGCTTCCATCCGAGGACGAGGGACTTGTCGGGCTCCTGGAGCTCGACGGAGTGGAGCGCGTAGGAAGAGGTGGAGGTGACGAGCGCGTGGGAGTTGAGGATGGTGCGGACGGCGTTGAGTTCTTGGATGGTGAGGGGGTCGAGAGGGTGGTGGGGGGTGTCGGAGCTGTGGTCTTTGAGGCGGCGCGTTGGGATAGGGGGTTTGGATTGGATGCGGTTTTTGGAGGAGCACCAGGCGGAGTTTGTTGTGCAGTCGAGGAGGTCGGAGACGTACGGCGGCGCGTAAGGTAGGTGGGACCAAGTGAAGAGGAGGAATAGGCCTATGCAGAGGGAAAGGGAGAAAAAACGCAGGAATCTCCGACCTTCCATGGAGTCTTGTGTTCCAGAGTTTGAGTGAGAGACAGAGAGAGATCGTAAATAATGACAAGCTAGCTTACAGCTGGGTTGAAATAGAGGGCATAGCGCTGAAGACACGGGGAAGATTCCAAACAAAAAAATAAAATATTAGAGGTTCAGAATATGCAAAAGTCGATTGTGGATTGTGGTGCATACCGATCACCCACGCACTTGTTCATATATTGCACGGTGACGTAACGTAACTTTCTTGGCTATCACAACTTCATGAATTTCGAGGGCTGAAATCATTAACATTATGTTGGATAAGGAAAATAAACTTGGAATTTGGATAAAAATCAGAATTTGTAAATTGACATGCACTGATTCTCTTGTTTGGATTCATAAACATAGAAATTTAGAATTTCCGAGTGAAAAAAAACTTGGAATTTGGGACCTCCAATTCCCAAGTTTAAATTACATGTAAATAGGTGTTATTTCCTAATTTCTATGATTGAGAGCTTAAAAATAACAAATTATGTGTTCAATTCCATTGTTCTTTTAGGCTAGCCAAACAAGAAAATTCATAAATTCTAGAAAATAAAATCCCATCAATTCAATTTCCATCATTTTGAAATTCCGTAGTAATCTTAAATTTCTTCATCTAAACATAGTGTAAAACTAAACATTGATAATTCATATTTATTATAAATTGATTATGTTATCAATCAAAAATTACATATCATTAAAACGAAGCCACAGATTTGTACGAGCGGGAGCATCCTCAAACAACAAAGTCACAACTAAAAATCTCAAGAATTTATTGAACAAAACACTAGTTTATTAATCCATAAAGTTTTTCATACAACATATTACAATATTCATTGAATCGTTTTTATGTTTTGAAAGCGTTGCATAACAATATCATTACCAATATCATTAACTATCTCTTTATATAAAAATAATCATGTTATCATTCATCCATTGATCTCTAAATTAAAAAGCTAAATTCTAAATTGAAATGCCAAAAACAAATTAATGAAGTAAAATCGTATAAAATACCTTATGGAGTAAAATTCATGTGTTGAATTTTGATAATTGATTGCTTGAACTTCAACTGTCTATAACACTCCAAATTCAATTGAGTTTTGGTTGAATGAAAGGGGAGGAAAAATCTGGGGAAGTTGAGGACTGGAATTGCTTTGCCATACATTGTGGGATGAGTTTTGTGTGGATTAACAACCTAGCGTTAGAAAAACGGGGAGGCACAATTAAATTAATTGTTAATTAAATTGTCATCAGGTAGAGTATTTGGAATTCAAAATGGTAGACTAGTGTAGGGCTGGTTATCGAGAATTGGAACACAATCATACTTTTTTTTAAATGAGTGGGGGCATCCGCCCCCTAGGCCTACACTAGCTCCGTTCTTGTAGTCACTTAACTAGAGAACCCAAAAGCTTTTTATGGAACATAACATACATTCCACGAAGAACGAAACGAGAGGACCCAAAAGCTTGTTTAGCATGGCCTCCAGCGTAAGTTTATTATAGTGATTCACAATCTTATTTGTTTTATATGGAATATAACATACGTTCCACCATGCAAATACAGCTAGAGAGAGAGACAGAGTGATCATACTCATAGTTACTAACATGCTAATATGCTAATATAATCATTCAGATGCAGATTAGATGAGTTGGAAAGTTTTTCTATACATAAAATAAACTAATAAAATCCATTAATACTAATATAAATTTAGAAAATATCTACATGAATAATAAGAGCTAACAAGCAGAATTTGAACTTATATATATATATATATTGTGGAAACCATAAGTTTCCCGAGGAAACTTTTATTACTTACTGGGAGCAGTCGTTGTAGCTAGCATTACTCTGCTTGCTTACTGTCATGAACTTAAAGGTTAATTATTATCGCACAAAGATATGCTCAACAAAGTACAAGTCAATTTCTACTTTACTGGCCGGAGCAGTCAAAATATGGATATACAGAGACTATGTAAGCATATTTAAAAATAAAAATAAACTACAAACAGAGCATGTGACACAGACATACTACAGATGCAACGGAAACATCGGTCCCTTTATCCAACGCAGACATAGGACGTGAAAGGGGAAATGAAAGAAAATATGAAAAACTAATGAAAATGATTTGAAAATTTTGAATTTTAACGATATAAAATAAAAAGTAAAATGAATAGTATCAAGTTTAACTTTTTAATGTAAAAATATGATTTTAAAACTTCCAATAAAATAAGTGAGTTCTTCACTTACATGGGGAAAAAGTAACGGCCTTATACGTGTAAAAATACGAGTTGTGTACGGGTTTTAGAATATTAACATATGCATTTAATAAATTAATAATGGATAAAAGTGCGTGTCTGAGTTAATTTCGTCTCTTTCATGTTTTCATAAATCTCAGAAGTAGAAATGGTTATGATTCTAACATTTTATCCTTGTCACCTTCTCAATATATGAGTTACCGATCGTAGTAGATGGATGAATCAAATCTTTGCTTGTTTACTACTAGGGATAATAGTTGTTGGCAAATTCTGACAAAAGTGGCAAAAATCCTTTAAAGTGTTGGACAAACTGAAGTTTCCTTAAACGGATCGAAGGAAAATGAAAGAGTTGCATGGGAAGTGGTTGACACCTGCTTGCATGCTCGGAGCCTCAGAGGCACATGCATCTTTTTTGTTAGTCAAGATATTTCAGTAAGACAGTAAGGGTATGTTTACCTCTGTAATCAAAATAAGAGGAATTGAATTGAGGAGAAATTGAAATGAAGATGAGTTAGAATAAGGAGGGGTCAAAATTGAATTTCTGTTAAAGCTGTTTACTTATCAAGAAACAACCTATTGCATATGGCGTAAACAAAACTTAATGTCATTTTCTCTTACATGAGCGTAGAGGCATGGACTTGTTGCATCATTGAAATATGTCTCCATCCTTCATTGTTTAGCTAACTAGTGCAAATTGTACCAACTCAAATATAATACCTTTGTGAGTTTTCTTGACTTCTGAAATTGTGAATTGCGGTGCGGTGATTTCGCCATCAACTGGTCCATTAAAAAAATTATAATGCTCTGTAAAACCTCTTCATGCACAAATTAAAATGATACATAAAATTGAAATTCCAATATTGTTAAAAAAAAAATTTCAGTAATGTGTGCAAAGTAAATTTTTTTTTGATATTGAGGTTTTTTATTAAGAACATCCTATGTATTGTTAAATTTGTGTGACATAAAAAATTATAATTAAATGACTCGTGTACCTTAATATGAAATAATTATTTAAGTCCATAACATTTTAAAAGAAATAGAATACTCCATACACAAAAATTAAGGAGACTTTGGATACAGTCCATAATTATGAATATTCTTTGACTGAAACCTTGTTGGTTTTCAATTTTTGATCCAAGTCCCTGAAATTAATGTGATAATTTATTTCTATGTACGTTACTATATATTTTTTAAATTAAAAATTGAAATTTATAGTTGTTTATACTAATTAGATTTTAAATAAAAAACCATAATGTGTGGGCTTAAAAATATTAAAATATAAATATACTATTGTGTGTGTGTATATGACACACCCCGTCCCGAAGGAGGGCATGCTGGCCGTCATGTGAGAGTGACGTAACCATTTACACAGTTCGGAAGCTTAAAAAAATACAATTGTGAATTCTGTCAGAACACCGTTGGATTCCTCGTGGCCACCAAAGCTCTGCTATCTCAAACCTGAAGGGGCGCAAAACAAAGTTGAGTGGGTCAGTAAAACAAATCTTTTCAAAACTTTCCTTTATCAAAGTTCTAACCCCTCGCTGTAAAACATGTATACTTTCCCAGAAAAATAGCATATATAAATATATATATATATATATATATATAGCTTCAAAAATCTCAAAACACCATTCTTTATCACTTTTCAGAAAATATGCCATGCCATGCGCCAAAAACATAATATGGATGCATCAACATAAATCAGGTGAAATAATAAATCAACCGGAGACCCTGCAATGGTCCTGTACGGCTGATTCTAGAGCTCAATATCCAATCCAGCCGGAGTCACCAACTGTGACCTGTACGGCACTGCCGGAGTCGCCAACTGCGACCTGTACGGCACTACGCTGCACATGAGTCGGAACTACCTGTAGTAGTCTGTACGACTCGGATGGTATAATAATACGCTCTAGTGCTTCTCTCATCAATCATCTGTGCACATAATCTAGGGTCACCTACTAGTCGGAACCACCTCTAGTGGTCTGTACGACTAGCATGTCGGAACCACCTCTAGTGGTCTGTACGACTAGCATCTACTTGGATCCAAGGTGAGCGTGTGATGCGGGTGAATAACATAAGCACTAACACCAGGGGTGCAGGTTATGAGCCATCAACATCAATCACATCAAACAATTCAATGCACCAAATATAACTCACCTGATACTCACATGTGCGTCCGCAGCACCAATTCACATATATGCATCATATAATATCAATTCACATATCTCATATAAATTCTATGCATGGCATTTCAAATCACATGATTCATAGAATCTATGCATGGCATTTCAAATCACACTTTCAAATCATATTTCACTTAAATAGATTTTCTGGGAAAAACTCCTTTATATAGGTATATACGTAAAACAAAACTGCCCACTCACATGGAGTTCGCCCTGCAACTCCCTAGCACAACACATCAAGGCGTCATGGCGATCGGCGCCTAAAACAATCATCAAATCATACCTCAGAATCATATCGATAGAATATATCACTTACATAAAACACGTCACTATGAAGTTCGATCCGGAAGATCTGCAACTCAGATTTCCAATCCGTAACTTCCAGAGGTCCACAATAAATCTCTAGAACAACATCCTAAAATTTCGTTATGATTCGACGGTTGGATCTCCGCCCATTTCCAAAACCGAATGGCGGTTAACTTTTTATTTTATGAACTTACAAATCCAATTCGGGAAGATCCGTCCATCGAATTCCCGATCCGTAAGTTCCTACATTCTTCAAATATTATGTACTACTACGTATCAAAGTTTGGTGACGATCCGACGGTTGGATCGTCGATTCATCTTTTGGCCTAACCATAAATCGTATCGAAATTAAGTCCAAATGATCAACCAACGTTAAGCCACTATCAAAACTGAACTCAGGACATCCAATATAGCTTAAAAATAACATTGGCGGCCCACTGGCCAAGCACCGCCGTGGGTGGCGGTCGGCCGCCCCGGCTCGCCGGAAAATCCAACTATCTCCAAAAATTACCCAAATTTACAGAAATGAAGATCTCAATGAGTAGAACAAATTTCATACCTGTGGCCAAGACCAATTCGGCCTGGAAAGGCTCCAATTTTTCCAAAACCGTACGAAACCCTTGAATTTGGTGTGCTCCAATTCGACCTCCAAACTTGTTCCAACGCCTCAACCACTGCTGGGCTTTGTTCTAGGCCTCAAGAGGATGCCATGGGTGGTGGCAATTGGAAGAAATTGATTCACATCGTGACGGAAAGGAACCCAACCCGTACGGCCCCTTTTGCACGGTTTCTTCCATTTTCAAGACCAATTCTCTCCAAATTTTAGATGGAATGGGTAGAGGGAAGGACTAGATGATGTTTGGGAGTGGTAGTTCGGCTCAATCCGTCGGAAAACTTGATGAATTTCGCCGGAGAAGCTCACGGGTCGTGACCGGGTCAAAAATGGGTCAAGGGGATCCGGCCGATCCCCCGCACCACTCTCTCCCTCCTTTCCTCCTTTCCCCATTCGTCAGCTCTCTCTCATTTCTCTCCTGGAGCTGTCTTCTTCTTCCTCTGGTTGGGCAGTTTTGCCCAATCCCCTTCTTCTTCCTTTCTCCACCAACCGCACACACACACACACACACACAAACTTCCTTCATCTTTTTTTTTTTTAATTATCTTTCCCTTACATCCAAGCCAACCATTTCAAATTCCCTTTAATCTGGGCCATCCAAATGGCACACCAAACTTTTATAATAAAATTCATAAAATGCCCAAACTTCAAACATCAATATCTTTTTCGATATAACTCCAAATCACGAACCGCTTGCGCCCACGCGTCCGTAGCGACGAATACTACGAGGATGTGTCAAGAAAACAAATCTTAGATGACACGACACAACGATTAACCTCGAATAATGCGTGTGCCTCAAAGGGCATTTTCGTAAAATCACTTAATAAATTATAAAATCAATATTTTCCGGGACGGGCTGTCACATATGATAAAAAATTTAGTCATAAATAAAAATATAGTAATTGTAACATTTTTAACATTAAATAAATATATTTAGAAATAAAAAATATTTTATTATTGAAATAATTAATGATGTTATTAATACCAAGGACCTTGACCAAAAAATGAAAAGGAATAAGGTTTTAATCAAAAGAGTAGCAAAATGAAGAATGAGAACCTAATTTCTCCCAAAAATTATTTATTTATATGAAAATTTTCCTTTGCTTGTTGTTACAGGGTTATCTAATTAAACCCTATAATTCTAAAACCCCTAATTGACAGAAACCTCCAAATTGATAGAATCCTAAACCCTACAACAACAACAACAACAACAACAATGACAATAACCAAGTTTTGTCCCATTAAATGGGGTCTGTTATCTAAATTCCAAAACGTCGCACCTCGATTTTATGTTATTGCTCTGGACCTCCCATCTTTCGTAACCACACGTACGTTCGTTTTTCTAAAAATAAATATGAATAAATCCATTATCATAGACAATTTTTTCTCCAAATGATAAGCTTGGCACTGCTTTCTTTTAGTTTTGTCCACTAAAGAAAATTGAACCCGTTATCTTCCCATTATAACTTTGGAAAAAGAAAAGGGTCATTTTGGTTCTAATCCCTAATCAGCCTAATTGTTAGACTGAAACCTTTGTTTGTTTAAATATTTTGATTGATTGAGATCCTTAGCATCATTTAAGATATTTAACTCATGCATTTATGCATTTAATGTCCCGCAAATTATAAAATTTAAACAAATTCAAATAATATATTTAAAATATAATAAATGCTTAAAAATCAATAATAGAGTAATATTATTCTTCACAAAATTATAGCAAAAAAAATGACCCACCAAATTATTAACATATTTTAAAAAATAATTACTGATATGTTTTAAAACATAAAATAATACATATAATTAGCATGGGTACATTTAGCAAAATTAAAAATGGGTACAAAGAAATTAAAAAATATGGGTACAAATACAAATAAAAGTTCATAAAATATGGACACAAAAAGAAATTAATATATGGGTATAAATTAAAACTGAAAAGAAAATTGGTACAAATTAAAAAAGGTTGCAAATTAAAAATGGGCACAAACTAAAAAGGAAATTTTGCACAAGTACCACCTGAACTTGAAAACATTTGCACAAATACCATCTAAACTTTCAATTTTGCATTTTTACCACTTGAATTTTATCAATTGTTGGAATCTACCACCAACTATTACTTTCCATTCATTTTGCTGTTAAAACATATAACTTGTGGGGGCATTTTTGTCAATTAACTTTCTACATTTCCTCAAATCACTTTATATGGAGGGTCTTTGTTGTAGCAGGATACAAAGGGTTTCATGGAGAGAAAGGAAAACAACCATGTTTGATGAAGCACAATTTTTGGTATTTAGTATATGCCTAATTTCCCATAACTTATTTGTTATAGTTGATGAAGCACAAGTTTACTATGGGTGATTTATGTTGTTTTTAAACTTTGTGGAATTACAAAAATCATGAATCTATCGTTATGATGAAAAAACTAGTTTTACATGCACGAAAAGCAACGGATAGTTATCATTTCCCCACCACACCAATTATTTTACCCCCTCTAAGAAGAGCAACAACCAGGATTTTGGTTCACAGGTTGTCTCCTAATCTACACAGTTGGAGGCTTGACATTGTTCATCAGTTGGATTGCCATCCCGCAGATAAAATGTTTTAGGACTATGCAATCATAACTATAGCATACTTAACTCATTTATGCAAAAATCTAGTAATTTTTTACAAAATTGGGGGTTTGACTTATACGTCCAATTTTAGCGCTATATTGACTTGGACAACTTTATTTAGGAGTTATTTTATTCTAACCAGCCCTATGAAGTTAATTGACGAAAATACCCCACAAGGGGTATCAAAATGAAATAGAAGATGAGATGAATGGTTTTATATATTCCGTTTGCCGTGAAATGGTCGGAGGTGTTCGGAAAGTTCGTCGACACCCACGGCCTCGCCGGAGATGGGTGTGCCTATTCCCGAGCCGATTTCGTCCCAAAAACCTTGTAAAAACACGATTTTGAACTTAAATTTCACATCTAAGGTTCAATCTAGAACAGAAAGAGGCAAACCCGAAGCTTACCTAATCGGAGAAATGCAAGAAACTCACCGGAGTTCCTGCGTTCGCCGAGTTGTAGAGACGAGAAGGAGAGGGAGAAAGACGAGGTTGCTGATGATGATGGGTGTCTTCCTGAAGCAGGTGTGATGGTGTGCGTGTGTGTATGTGGGTCTCGGACCCTCGGTGCAGAGAGAAAGGAGAGAGACGGCGCCGACGAGGGAGGAGCAGAAGGCGATGTGGGTCTCTGTGCTTGTGTGTGGGAGAAGTATCGAGAGACCTTGGGTCTCTGTGCGTGTGTGTGGGAGATCTGTGTGTGTGTGTGAGGGAGAATGGAGAAGGGGGAGAATAGAGCTCAGAGAAGAGAGAAGGATCGAGAGAGAGAGACTGTGTGCGTGTGATGTCTGTGTGCGTGTGTTGTGTGCGTGTGTGATCTCTGTGTGTGTGGTGGCATGTGTGTGTGTGTGTGGTTGGGTCATCTGACTCATGGAAACAATCCGAGACTCAATCTTCAAATGATTTTGCTTATGGACAACGTCAATCAATCTCAGATCCATATGGGTGGCATGTTAACAATTACATGCAAAACTATTTTGGGGATTTATTATTTGATAACTACTCTTCACAATACACTCACTCTACACATAGAGATGATGAAGATAGTGAAAAATTTGAACCTCATAGGAACTCTATGTGGTACTAAATCACTCATGTATCTTACCATGCAATGTATAAAGTGTAAAATATTGTACTAATTCATTATACATAAATGATTATGGTGTGTTTAAACTTCTTTCATTAATTATATTTTCTACACTCACAATGTTTGTCAGCTCGCTATATAATCAACTTGATAATGTTAAATCCATCATGCAATGCATTTCCTTCCAATTTTTTGTGATAAACTAATAGATAATTGACTAAATAAACATCCTGCAAAGTTTCAATAAAAATTTCCAAGTTTTTCTTACAATTTCCGTGGTTTCCATATAATTTTTATCGATATCGATATTATCCCGATATTTCTATCGATATTTCCGTGTTTTCGGACTACCGATATTTCCGATACCATTGATATTTAATACCTTGCATGGGACACTAGAAAGAGAACTTCATCACGAGGGCCCACAAAGATTGTCACGCACAGTCCAACATCTTTAAGAGTTTCTTTAGGGGCCATAGTAGCAGACTACGACATTACCCAACTTTTTAGCTCATGACAAGTAAGAAAAGTCAAAAGCATTACAAATAGAATTAATTATCAAATTAATTACACTAACATCTTTTGAGATTTATTTTTTTTTCACAAAATCCCATCAGGTTTGAAACATTACACTCACACTCTTTGACGTTTTAATTCATTTTCACATCCACCCCTTAAGGACAAAATTACCCTTGTAGTTAAATTAGTTAAAAATAATTTTTTTTATAAATAAATGGAAAAAAAATCAAAATAAACAAATTATATCAAAACATTAAAAAAATAAAATGAAACCCTAGATGCATGTCTTATATCGTTGTATCCCTTTATCCCTGCCAATTTCTTAGCCAGCACACCCCCTCCCCCCCCCCCCCTCTCTCTCTCTCTCTCTCTCTCAGCATTAAACTTTGAAAACGAGGGATGCAGTTAACATCCTAAGGTAAGGAATCCTAATCACATCTAATCAAGAATATTTCTAAGATAATCTTAAGATAATATTTAATAATTAATATGTTTGGTATTATTCTTTCCTCATTCATCATACAAAGGACTCATCTTGACCAATGGAGTGCCACCATGTGTAAGATAAAACACATATGGACGATCACCTCTTTATTAATAATCTATTTCCACCAACTTATTGTACACTTAAGCCCTACTTCCTCGGTTTTCAGATAAACTGACTTAAGCATTAGAGATTCATTAGGCGAACCCACGCCCCCCATCTCGTGGGTCCGTGAAGCTCCGACCTTGATCGAAGGTGTTGATTTAAGTGTTGTTGGAGTTTAAGTTGGGTTCGTCAGAATCAATGGAGGCTTGTTGTGGTAGTGGTGGGGTTTATTGGATGTAGAGATCCAAATTAGACTTCAATGTTGTTTATTTTTAGGATTAATCTTAGTTTACTACCTGGAGTTTCTTGGTTTTCAACATTTAGTACATGAAATTTTTTTCATCCTAGTATGGTACCTAAAGTCATAATTCTGTGACACTTTCATACATCCGTTAAGTTTTCCGTCAAATCATCTGTTAATTGATGACGTGACGCCCACGTAGATAATAATTGGACGTCGTGTATCAACATGGGCCTACATAAATATTAAAAAAATTAAAAAATATTTTCCCTGCAAACCCAATCCGTCTCTTACCTTACCTCTATCTCCCCCAACCCCTGCCTCCCTTCTCCCTCCCTTATCTCATCCACACCCACCCATCTGCTTTCTTCCTTATCTCCTCCTCTGCAGCCACCCATCCGCTCCGCTCCACTCCATTCTCTCTCCTCCACCCAACCTAACCCCAAAATCTGAGGAACCTGAATATGAAACTGATCCAGAGCAGCTCCGGTTCGCAAGCCACCCGAGGAGAGAGAAAAATCAAAGCGCTGAAGCAGAGGAGCCACCATGTGTCGGTGACGCCGCCGCCAAAACCCAAAAGCAGACCATCAGCATTCTCTCATTCGAGGTCGCCAATGTCGTGTCCAAGACCGTCCACCTCCACAAGTCCCTCACCGACTCTGAGATCTCGAAGCTCTAAAACGAGATCTTGAAGTTTAGGAAGAAGATTGCAGGAAATGGAGAGGACGACGACAGCGAGGAGTCCGGAGGAGAGGAGACACAAGGTTAGAGACATGTGCTGGCGGATTTGGTGGAATTTGAGGGTATTGATGTGGGATTGAGCTTCTTCAATTGATATTCTTGGTGGAATTAGAGGTGGATTTTGGTTTGGTCCTTAAAAGAAGACGGATTGAGTTTTCAGAATCTTTTTTCTTTTCTTTTTTTTTTGTTTTCTCATTTTTTTAATTTTTAATTTTTTAATATTCACATGGGCCTATATTGACACATGACGTTCAATTATTGTCCACGTGAATGTTACGTCATAAATTAACGGAGGTTCTGATAGAAAATTTAATGGATGTATGAAAGTGTTCCATAATTATAACTTTAGGTATTGGGATAAAAAAAACCTCATGTACCAAATGTTGGAAAATTAAAATCAAGAACTTTAAGGTAGTAAACTAAAATTAACTCTTATTTTTATTTGTTTAAGAACAAATTTGGAAGTTGCCACTTAGTACAACGGTTTAATGGTATTATTCTTCACTTGTAAGTGAGATGTCTTAGATTCGATTCTTGCTAAAAATAAATTTGAATCACATTAGTGTCCACCCCCTTCCTTTTAGTGTAAATAATATCGTCTTGTCTTTTCAAAGAACAAATTCGAAAGTTTAATGGGGAGAAAATATTAATTGGGTGTAGAGCTAACAACTTTGGTCCAAATAAAATTTCTCTATTTTTTATTAACAAATTAACGAATGTGGACGATTTGTTTGACCTTCCACATACAAATATGCACAGTTACTGGAAGAAGGTACAAGGTCAACCTAAATGCTTGTAAGAAAAGCAATTGAAAAATGAGTTTTCTTTTGTTTCTTGCTTGTAAATTTCTTTTATGCCCAAACAAGAGCTAGATATTTTTGTACCACCAGAAAAAAGCCAAAGGGACAGCATGTTTAAATTTTAAAATCGTTACTTAAAATACGTTTAAAATAACATTTTCTATCGAAACAATTTTTTTTCCAAAAAAAAAGCATTTTTTTATAAAAAGATAAAACAAATAAAAATGAAATTGTATTGAGATTAGCAAATATTTTGTAACAATTCAGAGTACTCAATAATACGAAAAATAAACGGACAAAAAATACTAGGACTCAAGCCTTCTTTGGTAGGAAGTCGTCTTGTCTTGACAATGGAAAGAAGCATTGGCCATATGACTGATAACTCCAAAGTAAATGACGAATGCTGGTAATAGGAAAGTGCAGATATCAGTACCCTTTTATGTTTTGGCAACATAACTAACATTTGGCAGAAAATCTAAACAATGCCATAAGATTGGTTGGTTGGAGTTGCAGAGATACCAACTCCGAAAGAATGAGATCTTAACCCGTCTAGGGTTTGGATCCCTTGGTGCCCAAGGAAAAGTAAATATAAAAAAGCTAACAAGCCAGCCAGAACTTCCAATCCAGTCCAAAACGAAACAAAACAAAACAAAACCAAACCAAAAAAAGGTGGAGAGAGAGAGAGAGATGCAGAGAGCAGTAGTGCAAGTGAAAAGCATCTCGGCTTTGAAAGTGTGCCGAAACCATGCCGGAAAAATCACACAACTCACAGAAAAAGTGATTCCTCCTTTTCCTCCCACAACTTCTTCACCACAATTGCGAAGCCCCTGCGTTGATCTCTACTTCTGCAGTCCCGTGGAGGGATCATACTTCGACTCCCGGTCGATTTCCGAATACCAGCAAACGTTGGTGCAGAAACTGTTGCCGCAGGCCTGGTCCCACGATCCCATAACTACCCTCAAGCTCATTTTACACCTCCCAGGCGAAGCCTTCTACGCGGCCGCTGTTTGGCTCCACCACAACCACCCCAAGACCCTTGCTTACAACCTCCTGCCTATTGCAGACGACGGGGGAATTGCCAGCGTCCTCGAAATTCTGTCCCGGCTAGACGTAGGCCACTCAGTTGATGACTACCCTTGGACTTGGACGAGGATGCTGTACAACATCAGCCGCCAGCAGAATTTCTGTGCTAATCCCTTTGTGTTCCGTAGTAGTCGGGCAGAGACAACCAAGGAGAAAGCCAGCGCCTTGTTGAAGAGAAGGAAGACCATCGCCATGGCTAACAAGGTCGCTGAGAGGTATGATCGCGATCCGCATTATCGGTTCTTGCACGACCGGGTTTCGGACCTTATTGCCGAGTGCTTGAAGTATGATATTCAGGAACTGAACAAGCTTAAGCACAAGCAGCAGCAGCAGCAGCAGGGCGAGGAGGGGCAGGAGATGTTGGAGTTGAAGATAACGAGTGCCGCTTCATATTGCCCTTCCAGACCCAACTCCTCCAAGGCCCCACGCCCCACGGGTCTGCTGTATGAAAGCATTGCGAGAAAATTTCCGCTGGGGATGCGGCTGAGAAAGGAGGTTTTGGTGCCGTTGAGACAAGCCATGGCGTCAAGGCAGTCAGTCCAAGATGATGCCAACCCGTAGGGTTATGATTATCATCCGTTCCCTCGCACTGAGTGTCCCATTTTCAAGTATATGCTGGAGCTGAACGAAGCCATTGCCGCCAAGTCCAAGTCTGTGCCCGAGTTGATTGAGACCGGTGCTGTGCTTCCACACCAGATACTAAGATATGCTAGGAAATTCGAGCAAGCCGCCGAGCTTCTGTGGGTGAGAATGGTGGAGGACTTGCACCAGAAGCAGGGGAAGCTCAACAACTGCTTGGTTGTGTGTAATGTGGACAAATCCTCCTGGTTCTGCAGCGAGGCTGGGCCTCTGGGGCTGTTGGTGTCTCAGCTGAATAGCCAGGATCCATGGAAAGGAAAGGTGGTGAGTTACACTCGAAACCCTCGGATGCATTTGATACCACCGGCCAAAGATCTTAGGTCCAAGTGCAAATTTATGGGGAGTTGGGAGGAGGAGGACTGGTGGGACAAGGACTGGGAGAAGGAGGTTGATGCGGTGAAGAAGGTGTTTGATTTGATTCTGGAAGTCGCCGTGAAAGAGAATGTGAAGCCAGAGCAGATGATCAACAAGGTGTTTGTGTTTAAAGAGAAATACGGACATAAAGACCTTACTTGGAGTGGAATTAGGAGCTCAATATTTTGTGATTACAAAGAAATACAGAGGAGGTTTGAGGCCAAGGGGTATACAGTGCCACACTTGATGATTTGGAGTATGAACGATCGCATCAGTCCATTGGAGCTGCCTGAGTGTAGCGCAGAACAAGGGGTGACGTTGTTGCGTGGCTTCTCCGACAACCTGGTCAAGGCCTTCTTGGACAACGACGGGGAAGTCGGTCCAGAAGAGATCATGGAAGCAGCCATCTCCGACGAAAACTATCAAACTCTGGCCGTAGTCGACTGAGTGGGTAAACCCCTATAAGTATCTATCTATTTAAGTCATGGTACTAATTAGTTTGCTTACTGATCTGATCGTGTGAGTTGCTTAGTTTATGGAACATCCAGATTCCAAAGAAGTAGTTATAACTTTGGTTGTGGAGCTGATGAGTCTGTTTGCACTGGTAGTGATTTATTATGTGAGGTGAGATTAACAATTGCAACTACGTTGCACGATGCCACTCTGTAGGCTTAATTTGTATTCTGCTCGACAAACTAAGCGGAATCAAATGTTTCTGTGTATAATGGAATGGAAGAATACAAACAATGACCGCCAAAGCACTGTAGTAAGCGGAATCAAAGGCAGGCTGTCATCTCCCACACCCAACGTACACCCCAAACGCCCTTGTATAAAAATCAGCAACTTCATTCCAGTTCCCCAACTCCTTTGGTAGAGCAGCAGCAGACCCCATATGCTTTGCAGCATCCCAGGGTCTGATTTTGTTGTAAAGGATATAGAAAGAAAGCAGTTATCGAGATCATCAAACACTATCCTATGATAACCAAACATTAGACCACACTAGTAAGAGATAACAAGGATACGAAGAGATCCATTCTTGTCCTTTCGAAGCTTTTTACAATGCTTCCTTCGTCCTCATCAATCATTGTAATGACGGCTTACAGTTGAACAGAACATACGTACCGGCTTGTTCATACAGGAGCTTATCGCGTTTCCACCTTGTATGACTGAGTCTGAGCCTCGTTCTAACATAACTGAAATTTTAAAGGCATTCAGTAAATCAGAAGAAGAGGAAATTAATATTACCCTCTTCAGCTCTTCTGCTATTCAAAGTAACTTTTCAAACAAAAGCAAATGAAAAAAGAGAAGATTTGCCCACTTCTGCTCTTCCCCCATGAACAATCACGCAAACAAACAAACAAACGAAGCTCAAGCAAAATCAAAATGCCGGTTATATGCAGAATACTGAAAGCTCAAGCTTGCCACCTTCATATGCAGATTACTGAAAGATTCAAAATTTAAGCAACTTCATCCAAATTCGGACTGACCCAGAAAATAAAAACTCGATTGCTGCCCAACTAATTGAAATGACAAGAATTAACAGACAACGTTGCCTAAATTAATTGGAATAAAATGCATAAACCAAACACAAAATTATGCATGGTTTAATAAATAAATGACTAGATAGGAAGGAGATACTTATTGGCTTTGACGATCAACTCGTTTGGAATGGAACATGCTTCAGATAACTTTTAGTTGAGAGTTACGGTCATGAATAACCATTTAACAAATACACGATTATGGGTAAAATTGTTCACTCATAAGATACAAATGAGTGATTATAAGTATTATCCATATGCAAATGGAAGTATGGTCGTAAATATGTTTTCCGACTAAAACACAAGCATTGGCGAGAATATAAAATTGTTGAAAATACTTGAGTGTTGACAAATGATAACAATATGAATACTTTTGATATTGAATTAAATTTATCAAAAATCATAAAAAAGTTATAATTTAACATTGATCAAGATGTATAGAATACTATGAGTTGGCAGTAATGTAATTTTGTACAAACCAAATTTTACATTTTTTTAAAGAAAAACTAACGAAAAGTCAAAAAAAACTTTAGTTTTAATGAAAAATAACAAATAAAGGTGTAGTGAATAATAGCAGGGAAAGATAAATATGTGATTTTTCATTAAAAGTGAACAGTACCGGAAGTGTTTCGTTAAAACTCCATTTTTTTAAAGTCTCACCCACATATAATCTTAACATACCTCTAATTTTTAAAAAAAAAATCAAAAGATAAAAACATCCCTCTCCATCTCTCTCCTTATTTGAAAATTATTTTACTACTTTGCCCTTATTTAATTAAAGGCTTAAATGTCAAAATGGTCCCTGTGTTATAGCATATGGTAAATTTAATTCATGTGTTTTCGATTTAGCTAATTTAGTCCTCGTGTTTGTCTTTATTAGCCAATTAAGGACATTTCATTTAATCTCTTTTTAAAAATTCATAAGAAAAATCATATGAGAAATAATTACTCTCGTTACAGAAAAATGCAAATCAATGAGATATTCACATATAAGAAATAAAACTTCCAATCTGAAAAATGATTAAGGTTGTGAAATAGAAAAGAGAGGGGGTAATGTTAGGGAGGACATCAGAGAGTTGGGAGAAGAATAATTTTTCTTTTAATTTTTAATTTTATTTCATTTTAAATATTTTAAATCAAATAAGTTATAATTTTATAAATAAGTTTATAATAATTTATCATTTTTTTTTACAGAAATTAAATGGAAATGTCCTTAATTGGCTAACGGAGATAAACACAAGGATGAAATTGATTGAAAACACATGGACTAAATTGACCAAATGACTAAAACACATAGACCATTTTAACATTTAAGCCTTAATTAAATTTTCTTTTTTACTTTTTAAAAGTTAGCATTATCAATGTTTCACCAAATTTACCTTACCTTATGTACCAACTAGTATATGCCGACATAGAAAATGTGCCTGAAATTTTGTATCTTTGTTTTTAATATGGCATATTTGTTGATTTGTCTCTTGAACTTGTATGGATCTGTCAATTTCTTCCCCAAGCTTCAATTTTAGCCGATCACCCCACTTTTATAATTAGTCAATTTCCCCTTTGAACTATAATTTTAGCCAATTACTCTCCTCAACTTTTATAAATAGTCAATTTTCCCTAGTGTTAGATTTTAAAAAAGTTCAAGGAGTAATCAGCTAAAATTAAAGTTCAGAGAGAAATGAAAAGAGTGAGAGAGAACGTGAAGTGTTAGAAATGTTAAAATGACATGTAAGTGATGTTTAAACAAAAAACAGCAAAATTTTGTTTTGTGAAATTACAGCACTGCCCTTAACTTTTTTTGTTGTGATAGAAGACTAAATAGTTTTTTTTTTCACACTCTTTTGATTGACAAATATGGTTTTATTACTATGTATCATGCTATTCTCTCCATTTAGATATGGATAATATTAGGGAGATCAAATTTTTTTAAATCAAATTGCAAACCAAATGATGTGTCACCAATAAGAAATAAACACGTTAATCGACACTTAATTAATCATCTAATTATTTACAACCATATTATTTGGTTTAAAAAATTTGGTAGACCTAGCATCATCTTTTAGATATTGAAATTAAAATTATATACAGAGATGAAGATAAGTAGAGCCAGATAGGCAGTTGCAAGGAACTCATGAAAACCGAGTAACAGCAAAATACAGCCCCATAAAGGCAATCAAAGTACGCTGTAAAACTAGAAGAAAATCCAACAAAACAAAGAAAGAAAAAGGCTTTACACTCAGAGTTCAACCATCAACCATGGCGGGTTCAGATCCAAACAAGTTGCTCGCCAAAGCCGATAAACTGTAAGTACTTCTTCAATATCTAGTAATTTAATCATTAATATACATAATTTTGCGTTTAGTTTGTGCTTTTGATTCGATTGAATGAGCCAAAGTTGTCCGTTAATTATTATGATTTCGATTAGTTAGGGGCAGTAATCGAATAATTTGATTTTCTGGGTTAGTGGGAAATTGGTCGAAGTTGCTTAAATTTTGAATCTTTCAGTAATCTGTATATGAAGTTGGCGGAAATTGGTCGAAGTTGCTTAAATTTTGAGTCTTTCAGTAATCTGCATATGAAGTTGGCAAGCTTGAGCTTTCAGTAATCTGCTAATTTTTCAGTAATTTAGAGTGGTATATGAATTTATATAACCGACATTTTGATTTTGCTTGAGCTTTGTTTGTTTATTGATGGGGGAAGAGCAGAAGAGGACAAGCTCTGTCTTTTTTTGTTTGAATAGTAACTTTGATTGCTCAAGCATACTAGTTTCCCCGTCTTCTGAATTACTGAACGCCTTTAGTTTTCGATTGTAGAACAAGACTCAGTCTTACAAGGTGGAGTGCTGATTGGAAAAGCGCTACTCTTTTGTATGAACAAGCTGGTATGTAGTATGTTATGTGCAATCGTAAGCATTCGTTGCAATGGTTGATAGGGATTTATGCTTAAACTGTGTTTTGGCTGTAGCTAATGGTTTTAGGATTGCAAAAGATTACGAGAAAGCAAAGGAAGCGTTGGAAAAAGCTTCAAAAGGACAAGAATTGATCTCCTCGTATCCTTGTTATCTTCTACTTGTCATTTAATTTTGTTTGTGATCTCTGTAATTTCTCTCTTGCTATATCCTTTACAACCAAATCAGACCCTGGGATGCTGCAAAGCATATGGAGTCTGCTGCTGCTCTAGCAAAGGAGTTAGGAAAGTGGAATGAAGTTGCTGACTTCTATAAAAGGGCGTCTGAATTGTACGCTGAGTGTGGGAGACCACAGCCGGCCTCAGATGCTCTTGCGAAAGGGGCCCGGTAAAGATATACTTCACTCTCTTGCTTTTTGCAGCTATGAATCATAATGTCTTTGGAGACTCATTTGAAATGATAAACCTTATTACAGTGCTCTGGAAGATTCTATGCCTGATGAAGCTATTCAACTTTACACTGATGCTTGTGCTATTCTTGAAGAAGATGGCAAGGAGCAAATGGCCTTTGATCTATATCGTGATGCAACTAGTGTTTACATAAAAAGTGAGAAGTAAGTTCTCAAATAACATACCATTTGTCTTTTGAATTATTGTAATTTATCATTTTAGTTGATTTGGAGGATGAAGTAAGCTTTGGTCATTATCATTTTTCTGGATGTATTAATAATCAAGGGTAAACTTGAGTTTTCAGGTTTTAAATTCTGTAGAAAAGGGTAGTGCTTTGAGGTTGCAAAAGTTCTAAAATTGAGAGTTTTCTTTTTCAGGAATTCAGTGTAATCTGTATGCAGCTTTTTTGTATGTGTTTGATCATGTTCTTGAGATCTTGAATTTAGTGTTTCCACTGTTTACAGGTATACAGATGCCGCTGCTTTAATGTTGAGATTTGGCGTATCTGCTGATAAGTGCAATGCTACCCATAGCCAGTGCAAGGTTCGAAAGGATTTTTCTGGCACTTTATATATTGTTTTTGATGCATTTGTATTACCTATGCCACATGGCCCTCATGTAGTTTCCGTATAACTATGTTACATAGTCTTCTTGTATCCATAATTCGAGAACTCCTCGAGGCCTTCTTACATATATCCTGACTATTACACTGAAAAGTAATATTTTCCGCACTTTTAGTTTCATATACTACTACATTTATAACTCAAGACTATATATGATTACTCATTCTTCTTTGTTTGTCTGATAACTCATGCAATGATTATAAACTGTGCTTGTTTCTTTTCTGTGCGCAAAGTTATTATATAGCCTCTGCGTATGAACATTACCATATCGTTATCCTTTCTCCTTTTCCGCATTAGTCACTGTTTTCAATTGCTTTCTGTTTTATTATTTTTTTAATTAAAAAAAAAAAATTAACTTTTACATTCTTTGTCTAATCAGGCATATCTTGGTGCCATAATTATTTACCTTTATCTTCATGACATCAAGCAAGCAGAACAATGCTACAATGACTGTTCCCAGTAAGTAAAAGTTCCCAGGGAAACTTCTGGTTTCCGCAATGTATAGAAGTCCAAATTTTGCTTGTTATTGTGAATATTAGAATGGTGACAAGTAGTTAAACATGTTAGTAACTATGAATACGAAATATCCAGATTCAATATGTTTATGAATTATTAAAATAAACTTACCGAGTATAAGGAGGCCCTGGTAAAGCAGCTTTTGATCCTCTTGAGACTTCGTTTTTTCTTTTTAAATCTTAAGGATGCGAGGGCAACTTTTTTATAAGTCCAAATTGAGAACATGTATCACATGAGATATTGGTTTACTTCTTTTGGCTGTGTAGGGTTGACGCTTTTATGAGAAGTGATCAATGCCGTTTTGTTGGTAAACTCCTCTCGGCTTACAGTGACGGTGACGTTGAAGAAATAAAAAAACTTGCTCAGTCAAGCACGGTTAATCATCTTGATCACATGGTAATATATACATTTGTTTGCCTCCTTTGGATATTTGAATTTGTATTAATCCAAATATGATTCATGACTAATGGGGTTGTGCTCAGTTAAATGCCTTCTCTGTGGGGTGACGCTTGGATAACTAATCATGGTTTGCTTTTCTGAATGCAACCGCAACCATTGAATTGAGCTTTGTCTCATGGATTTAGCATGATAACATATTCAAGAACTCATAGAGACAACTCCACCCGGTTTCTTTGCTCTTGTGAAGAGTTGTTCAAACTGACACGTCTGCTTATTGCTTACCAAAACATTGCATAAATCTTAAGTTTTTTGTTGACATTTGTGAAGAAATTTATAAATGTTGATAAGAAGCTGCAAGTACCACCTGGTCTATTCCATCGATGCTCGATTAACAATGAAATATTGGACTGTACAATAATTATCTTGGGTTTTATTCTGCCTTGCATGAATAATAAACTGCAAATATGCATGTTTTTGGCTTATATTTGACTAAACTGAAATGGCTGTAGATCATCAGGCTCGCCAGGAAACTGCCAACGGGTGATGTGAGTGCGCTGAAGACCCATGCTTCCGAGGATCAAGAAGAACCGCTGGATGAAGATGACCTTACATAACCTCAAAACAGAGATTGTCCTATATTTGATGATGTCTTCATCCTAGTACATTAAATATAACACGAAAACCGTTTGGCATTTACAGTTACACTGCGATATCTCTGCATTTAGTTGAATGAAAGAGAGCCTGTTTTGTAAACATGTAAAAAACCAAACTTGTAAGTTTTGGAGCTGTTTCATATTTTAGTAATTTGGGTATTGATATTTGATACTGCAATCCGCAGACATTGGCATTGGATGATGAATCCTGGATTTCAAATGTGTGTTTTCTCTGTAGACAATGTTCGAAACTACTTTATATAGGAGTGAGATTCGAACTGGGGTGCAAGGGGCAGGTACATTACCGTAACCATCTGCCCCTTGTCTTCTCCTCCTGAATACTTATATGGTCAGTTTTTTATCTTTGCATTTCCCGTTCGAAAATCTTTTGGATGATGAGAAGAGAAATGGAATCCTAGAAGAGCTTCCAACTGATCCAGAGATTGAATGCACATCGAAGAAGAGTTTACATACAACCGTGGATATATTATATATCCCCTAGTATACATGCTCGCATGAAGAATGCACGTGATGAGGGTTGTAGATACCCGGAGTATATCCCGGTTGCATAGATGAATCTCTTCTGAAACATAGTTAAAATTATGATAAAATGAGGAACTATTACTTGGGATAAAAAAAAATAAAAAAAAGTATCAGATGAACACCAGGTTAATTTCAAGGAGCATCTGATTTGGGGAATTTTGAGATTTTAGTTTGGGGTTGCTGGCAAACATTTTGGTTTTCTAGGGTTCTTGATGAATAAAAAGATGCACAATCTTTTCAAAATTTCAAACCAATGCACAAAAAATAAAAGCAAAAGTTTCGATCTTTAGCATTAAAAACTCAATGTAACACAATAACACTATGATTTTGTATGGATCAAAATGTACCAAACCCCAATTTATCAGAAATTAATCAAAACCCTAAACCCTAGCCATCAAAACCCCAAAATCAACAAATTACAGTTCACCACATGTGAAAATAACTCAAGAAATACAAAAGAAATCTTTAGTGGTGTACTATGCACACATCTCTTTTTACTTCTCACACCCCTTGTTGATTTCTATCATTTGATCTTCTTTAATTCAGTCGATCTGATAGATGCAAATAAAAAGGGTGTATAAAAAGGGAACTTTAACGAAAAGCTCCCGGTACTGTTCACTTTAACGAAAAACCACATTTTTACACTAAAAAGTCAATCCTAGTACTATTCACTTTACCCTTTATTTTGTCATTATCGTTAAAACTCGAAGTTTTCAAACCCTTTTCATTAGTTTTCCTAATAAAATAAAAAGTTGTGTGTGGACAACAGACCTCAATATTTATTATATTGGCATGAAGATGAAGAAGGTTTGGGGGATTTAACCCAATTATCTAATTAATGGGCTTGGGTTATATTGCTCAAAAGACCCGACCCAATTAACGTAAATACCCAAAAATACCCTTAAGATTGTCCTTTAATTACTCACATTGCGCTTCTTCTTCCGTCTGCAAAGGGGGAATTTGGCGCCAAAGTTCGTTACCTTCTTCATATTCTGTTGAGTCCTGACCAACCGACAACTAAACCAGGAAAATCAAGAAAGCTCTCATCTTTCTTTGTCCTCAAGCTTCTCTCTGCTTCTTCAATGGCGCCCAACCACCTCTCATTTCTCCTGATCTTCTTTATCACCACTCTGTTCTCAGCCATCAACCCAATCGCCACCGTCACTGCCTCTCCGTCACCACCACCACTGCCACAATCCCCATCTCCATCACCATCATCAACACCACCATCCCCACCAGCATTATCTCCGCCACCGCCTCCTCCGCATCCACAATCGCTGCCGCATTCACGGCCACCCCCAACAGCGACTCCCCAACAACTCAACAACATAATCGACGCCCTAATCGGAGCCGGCGACTTCGGGAACTGGGTCAACATCATCACCGGCGCAAACCCACTAGTCCTCCCTCTGAGTGCCACCCTCTTCATCCCGCAAGACAACGCTTTGAACAGCCTCCCCACCACCGACCCCTTCATGTTCCCCTACCACGTCGTCCCGCAGCGCCTCAGCTTTGCCGACCTCCAGCTCTTCAAGCCCGGATCCCGCCTCCCTACTCTGCTCCCCGGCAAGTCCATCCTCATCACCAACACCTCCCCCTCCAATTTCACCCTCGACGACGCTCCGGTCACTCAGCCCGACCTCTACGTCACCGCCACGATGGCGGTCCACGGCGTCGGAACGATTCTTCAGTACTCTGTTTACGGCGACGGGCTCAACCTCTTGCCCAAGCCCAATTCCGAGCAGGGGCAGCAGCAGCATAATCATCCGTCGTCATCGCCGCAGGGGTTGTTTCTGCCAACCGGGGAAGCCATCGGCGCTGGGTGGAAGTCTGATGCGGCGCCGCCGTGCAACTGTGTCGAGTTTCCGGTGGGGTGGTTCTTGGTTGCTTGTGTGGTTTTGGGGTTCAGGATTCACAGGTAGTTGAATTCTTGATGATAGCGATGATGACGATCGTGAATTCTTGATCAAGAATTGGAATTTAAGGTTTTTCTGGAAATCCCAGATTGTTAATTGAGTGAATTTTAGGGTTTGATGATCATCAATTTCAATTCCTTGTTGCAAGATTTGGGAATTTTGTTGTAATTCTGATCTTTCATGTAAAAGGGGTTCTTACTCTGTATTCTTGCTCATGAATGCAATGTACTAGTCAATGATGATATTGTTCCTGTGTTCTCTGCCAGTGTCTGAATTTCTTCCTCTTTCAATTAAATTAAAAGTGCAATTTTATGAGTGTATCGACATTGGCTAGAGCGGATAAGGTCACCCTTGTAGTGCCACTGAGTTCGAATCCTTTTTTCGCATTCAAAGTAGAGTCGCTTGTACAGAAAAAAAATTGATTTCATTTTTTAGTTAGGTGATGCTCTGGTTTAGTGAAGAATGAAGTGCGTCTAGGAGATATTCAGTTATAGTTAGGGCAGTTAAACCTACTCTCATACGAGTTCCTGACGGTTCATTCATCATTCATGAGGAAGAAACGAATGTAGAAATAGAAACAACTTCTGAAACGAAGGGGGATTAAAACATGAACAAGAGGCATCTACTACAAGTAATTGGGTAATTCAAGCATACAATGAAGAAAAGAAAAATTAGATGAGCTTAGCTGATTAAGTCCTAGATCCTATCCTCAAAACAGAAATCCTACTGAACAAAAAGATCTGCAACCAATCGAAAACATTCCGTCCCGCCAAATCAAGACCCTTGGTCCAGTTCATGAGTAGCCACATTACAAATATCTTGTGCCCAACTCAAGACCCAGAAACTCTCCCTTTCCCCTTATGGATTTTGTCGATCAAAGAATTAGGCCAAATGAATGACTAAATTCGAGTGAGAAAGAATGATGGGACCTAACCTTCTTACTTTTCCTTAACTATCTACATGTTTCTGGATCTCTTTGATCATTGATGCGAATGCCACTCTCCATTTTGCAATTTGTGACTTGCTGCAGAATACTCTCTGTAATGTACTTAACTCTTCTGAATCTGCCTTCTTTAGTAGTCTTCGTAGTACTAACTGCGTCTCTTCAGTTGAATGATGATCTTCCCCCAATGAACAATCCTGATCCGGCTTTGTCAAACTGACACCAAAAACTTTTGTCTCCATTTCTCCTAGACAGCAACTTTGTTCGAATGAATGCTGCTTGACTTTGCTAACCCTGCAAGACATCGACGGGACCATGCACCTGTGATTCCAGTAGTCCACGCATTGATGGTCAGGATCAAGAGCCTCAATAGCCTGGAAGAAACATAGTCAGGTGTGAGATACTGGATTAAATTCTATTTTTGAGAGTGGAGTAAGAATTCTTTTTCTTCACCAATGACATAACAAAACCAAAAGCATAGTTTCGTGCGAAAGAAATTAGTTTATCGCAATAAAAAGTAATGACATAAACAAAGAGTTTACTGTACCTCAGCAATGGGTTGGAAGAGAAATCCAAACATTTCGAGCCCATTAATGCTCTGCAATGACTGCATATGGGGCAGTCCGCTTTCCCCTACACTACTCCGTCTGTTTATTTCTTGGTGTAGTCTCTGTAGTACCATTTCCCAGCACTTCTCTGCCGATACATTTGCAAAAACCTCACCTGGGCAATCTTCCAAACTAACCTGAAATTCATGAAAGAAATCTGTTCAGAAATGCATAAACTAAATAAAATGAATGATTTAGAGCCTTTAGAAGTGTGATGGTGTTTAATGCTCACTAGTTTCGTAAACTATGAATTCAATGCAAGTATTCAACAAATTAATGGTCAGCTGTAACTCTGAAATTTACATTTCCCTCAATCTCTCACTTCAGTGTTATTGGAGGTCAAGAGCGACATACCTTGAATAGAGGACAAAGAAGCCCAGCATCGAGAACTTCTGAAATATAGCTACAAACTTTTGATGGGTCAAGCACACTATAAAACCTAACTCGGCTTCTATACCCTGAAAAAGACGACCATTGTTTAGAAAGAAAGAAAAACTAGACAAAACAACACGAGAATGAAAAGGAGAGCGAAAAATGCAACCAGAAGAAAGTTATAGAATACAAGTAAGCATAGCACCACTGCCAACATACCTTTTGGATATATGGCCTGCTTACTGCACCACAACTTGCCAGAGACAACAGCTCCAAAATCAATAGGCTCAACAGAAGGAATCAACTTTTGTAATTGATAGCTTTGGTCAGTCACAGATATATTTACACCAAACAACTTGTTGCCCTCACTCGCACAGTTATTCCTGATATCCCTTGAACCGGCAGGGTAGTCATTGTTCAGAACTGTCAGAGCAGAAAAATTACAGTCATCATCAACTTTCATCATGTCTGGTTCTCTGGCTACATTTGAACTACATACTTTCTTTTGACTAGACACCGACGTAGAGGTCTCCTCCTCAATTGTGATAGCCTTGTTATCACAGTGATCAGATGTGTGTATCGTCCTGCTTTCTTGTTCCTCAGACATAAAATTAAGATTCAGATCAAAGCATTCCATCCCCGTCTTTGCTTCATCATTCTTTACCAGAGTTTGATCGTCATTTTGAATATCCATAGTGATGGGAGACGTACTTAAACTAGAAGTTCCA
Organism: Heteromeles arbutifolia; assembly: GCA_024362995.1. NCBI lineage: Eukaryota > Viridiplantae > Streptophyta > Magnoliopsida > Rosales > Rosaceae > Heteromeles > Heteromeles arbutifolia. The sequence goes on along the minus strand of JANCRC010000002.1, from coordinate 6,836,007 downwards.
TGCTGTGACCCTGACTGGACTACTGCAGAAGAAACCTGACTGGACGAACTACTAGATGCATTTATATTCACCTTCTCTTCTGAAACCAGGCAGCAAGGTGAAGGTTCCCCTGGATCACAAGATTTGATTCTTTTACGAGGCATGCCACTTTCTTCATCCAGCTTAGCTGTATATGTATCAGTACTTTCTCCTCCGTGGTCCTTGGATGCCCATACTTTTAGGGCCTCTACTTTCCCTTCCAATGCTTCAACCAGCATATTTAATTCATTGATAGTGTGGCGTTGAAGGACATATCTATGATTGATGTGACATGAACAAAGGTGCTTTGCATGTTTGAGACATGAAAATCGGTCAGGAGAGCATTTGCAGCCGGAGGCAGATAAGTGCAAGTCATAGAAGCAAGAAAAACACTCTCTCTCATTGTTCAAATCAAAGTCTCTTTCCATCTTTTTCAACTTCATACAAATTGGAAGACGATCTAGTCTTTCCTCCTCCATTCGCACTCGTATCTTAACTGCTCTGGTGAGTAGACCATCTTTGCCACAAACACTTTGCCAGCTCATATTTCTTGCAGTTTCCTTTCCAAGAACTGATTTTTCCCAGAGGGCATGTACAGCTTCCCGAGCTGATCCCATTAACAATTTGTCGTGTGAAATTGATGTCTTACGACGCTGCTCACTGTAGAGCTCAACTGCATTTTGCCCATGGTCTAACCAATCAGCAGGGGCCACGTTCACTGCCTCAGCACAGTTGAAGCCGCAATTAAATCCAGAATGGTATGCCCGCGGGAAGGTAAGAACAAATTCCCCAGAATGCTGGACGGCTCGATGCACAGGTACACCTTCAGACTTTAAAACTGTAGGAGATAGCTGAGTGACCTGAACAAAAATGAAAGATGTAATCTTAGTGCCTGAGATAATTATAACAAAACCTATATATGTTAGCATGTGAATAAAAATCTTCTTACCAGTTCATTGAGTAAATCAGGTTGTTCCTCGAACAGAGCAGGCAAATACACTTTCATTGTACGTTCCAAATCCGTAGCATGGCTTCCAGAGACTCCATACCATACTTTTGGGTCACCCCAGTGCAGATAATTTAGCGAATAGAGGTGGTGGTCCTCAACATGCTGTTACAAACCACAAAATAGAAGACCAAATAAGAAAACAGGAAACCGAAATATTACACTTTTTCAACAACACAAGAAACAAAAAGATCTGGAGGGCCCTTTTTTGGCCATCATAGTGGAATGACATACCCAACAAAATGAAGAAAAGCACATCCCAACATAGAGCCATGGGACTAGAACTCCCGAGATATCGCTTTCTTCAAAACACAGTGCAGAACCAGGCAGACGTGGGAAGTTATTTAGATTCCAACCTGACAATGCATACTTCTCCGAATCAATTCCGGTTGATGATGCCTTAGGAAAACCACTTCCAAATACTCCTGTTTCCAAGTCAGCTCCATAGTAGACCTGAAATAGCAACATAAAAAGGCCATTTACAAAGATAAGAGTACATTCAATAATCACATAATGAGATAAAAGGTTCTGAAAATTATAGTTACATACCTCAACCTCATCTGTTGTTGGTGTCTCAACTATTCGCCAGTATTCACCTTCGATATCCACCACAGAGGGTTCCCATGTTTTGCTTTTAGTTTCACCACAAGTTGAACCCTCCTTGACATCCTTTGTTCCGAAGTAACTTTCCTTAAAAGTAGCAGCATGTTTCTGAAACTCTTCAAAAGTAAAGTCTGATCCTGAATGGAACCCAAACTTCTCATCAGCCTCAATAGCAGCATTAGCTTCTGAACGCCTTCTGGCTCCCATTCTTGAGTTCCTCCTTTGTTTACGCTTCCGACTTCTACTTTTCTTTCTCATGGCCTCTCTGTTTTGCAGCAAGTCAACTTGCTGAATGCGCGTAGAAAATTTGGCATGTTCCCACACCTCTTTCTCCTTAAGAGGGCAGGGAGGGGTCCAGGAAGGTGGAGGGACAATCCTGCATATACCATAAGATTCAGCCAGTGGGCGGATCGTTGCTATGTAACCAAGTGTATCTTCAAACTCCTAAAAGATGAGAACATCACATGTAATTAAATAACCATATATACAAAAAATCCAATGATACAAAAACTGCGACCATCAAGGATATTATAAAAAGCAATGCAACTATCAAACAAATAAAGATGAATACCTCAATAGTTGGATAAAACACGGGCGCTTCATCAATATCAGGCCTGCATGCTTCCTCCGGGTTCCATCTAGCTGATATCTGCAAGAGGCCAACAATGGGATCATTAAGGATCGTACGGTAACAGAAGAAAACGCAAAACAATGCGGACAATCTAGGATTTGATGACACAAATGTTTCTTCCAGTTATTTTCCCATGTCTTTCTTTTAATTCATAAAAGTACCCAAAGATGCCCGTGGGATGTTATTCAAACACAAAACTTTACAGAGATGACGCTATCACTTCTTAATTATTAAATGCATGCTATGCAACACGATAACTAATTATAAAACGGTCTGTACCTTTCGACTTCGAGGGCTGCCAGAGCCCTTAAGTGTGTTATCACTTTTGTGGTTGTTCTTAGAAGAATGATCCTGCAAAGCATTTTCCATAAGAATAAAAAATCAATTGACAGCTTAAATTTAAATACGTTGACAGACCAAAGGCATTCCAGTTAAGACAAATAACACTGTAATACGAATGATCCTTCAAAATATCTATTTTAAAACCCCTTACTTTCTAAACTTCTCTGCCTATAAACGCGTTCAGGTGCAAACAAGCATATTACAGTAGCAGATAAAAATGGTCACAAAGACGATATGCCATAGAACTCAGAAATTACAGATGCATACAGGACCGCACAAACAAGCGAAGGGCGATCTTACATAAACCGATTATCAAGCAATTGATTACAAACTTTGAAGAAAAGAAACCCGATTATGTACAAAAATAAACAAAAAAAGGAAGTATAGATAAAACACATTCTATAGATTTTACACGTATAAGAAACAGATAACACAGATCTGCAATTTCTTGTAGGTTAACGATACAGATGATTTCAATAACATAAACAGAAAACACAACATCCTATCCGGCCTGAGATTGAAAACCGACACGTACATATGACATAACTACACACATATATATATGACAAAATGGAAAGAAAACAACATTAGGGATAAGAAATCCAACCTCCTTCTGCTGAGATTCTGCAGTTAATTGCAACTGTTCCATTGACAGTAAAAATTTGTGAAACCCTGATCAACCAAACAATATCTGCAAAAGAAAACCCTGTCACCAATCAAAATCATATATAATCAATCAACCAAAAAACAGCTTTCCTACTTCTCCATAAACCAAACAGAACTTAACCAAAAGAACACAAATTTCCCCAGAAACAATTTCTTTCCACTTTCTGATCAAACAAACACAAACCCAATTGGCATTTTCACGAATTGAATCCAAATCAAAACGAGAAACCCAATACTTTTTCAACTGCATGCATCTAACCCACCCCAGAAATTCTTACGGTTTTGGTAAATTTAAATTCTTTTCTACACCCCCAAACAAATTCAAATTTTTTCCTATTAAAGCAAAAGATTGACTTTGTAAACAGAACAAATATATTTGGAAAAAAATAATCAAAGTACAAAAAAAAAAAAAAAAATAGTCTACAAGCAATGAGGATGAAAGCAGACAAAAACCCAAGACAGTTTTTTCAGAGAATTAAATATAAAGAATATTAAAATATGGAGAAAAAGTGGATTGGAAAATCAAGAGGGTACCTTAAGAACAGGCCTAAGATGCCCAGGTAGGGTGATGACTTGATGTGTAGGCAATAGTTATACGTGTGAATATATGCAACCCTTCCTCCTCTATAAACACTTTTCAGAAAGAAACATATAAAATAAAATAAAATCTTGGTATTTTAGTTTTTTATTTATTTTTGTTTTATGGGATAATATTAGTCAGAAACAAATAAGAGAAAGAGAGAATGATGTGGAATAAGGAATCCTGCATGAACGAGGAAGTTGGATCGAACACTAGTAGGAAAAGGAAAACAAGACAAGTTTTTGGTGTTTTTTTTAAGAATTTTTGTAAATATTTATTTTTTTATTCATTTAATTTAGAGGGAGAGGAGGTGGTGAGAGAGGGTCAACCCGCTCAAACGCACACAGTTTTAACGGAAAGTGGTGCGTAGTCCAACACTCCAAATCCAAAGTGCAACCCAACCAACCCCACAATAACTTGTTTGTAAGTTATTCGAGCTAAAGTGGGCCCTTCTCACTTAGCAAAAAAAATGGGTCCTAACACACAAATGCATCGTATAAGAGAAACTTTTTAGTGTGATGGTGAAATTAACTCGTAATGTTACTAATCTGCGTTTTACTTGGTTAAAAATGGCACTTTTCTCCAAGTTGATATTAATTGACTTAAGAGTGTAGATTTTTTTTTTCTTGTGATACGATGGATTTTGTTATATTAGATGTTATATTATCTAACGACGGGGTTTTAACCCACATCATCATGCAATGGCTCAATATCTTTTCCACTACTGTAGTAAAGGAACACTTTCGACTTAAGAGTGTAGATTTCAATACACATATGCATGTGTTATCATAAGAGTTTTGAGTGCGTTTGTAACATCACTTGACAATGTGTCACTATAAATCTTAGTTCATAAACCTCTCCTTTGATATGGGTCTCAGCTTACACACATTTTTTTTTAATAAATTAAGTAATTGTTTACACGTCTGATCAAATGTTTGATTAAAAGAGTGGTTTTCACACTCTCTTTAACTTTTCACACAATAATCTTTGTTTTTGGTCATCAGATTGTAAATCAAACTAAAATGAAAATGAAAACGGGTGTTCATTTATCTGTCATTTCCCAAAGGGGTAAAAGAGTTTATTTCTGTACGCAAAATGCATTTGTAAACACCCAATTTCTTTGGAACCTTTCATCTAATTTCTAAATTCCTTTGGGTAATACTAGGAGATTAAATTTGGAGACAACATTTGCAAACTAAATGATGTGTCGTTGAGTGAGCATAGCTCCCAATCGTCGGATGAAAAAGTAAAGATAATTTTGTTAAAAAATAATATTATGATTTTTATCATAATAATTTTTCTTTTAATATGAATTATCCTGACATATTCTTAAGCAGAATAAATAGGGTGCAAATTATTTCCTAAAGTAAGCGGTACAGTTTAAATTGAGTTGGGATGTGTGTGGACGTGTGGATTGGACATGCTGCAAGCTGATGTTAAAGAAAGGGATCAGGATGCGTACAAGGATGATGGCTTTGGGTGATGATGAGATAGGTTTTTGGTGGTGGTGTAATGATGACCTAGGAAACCTAGGTAGGATAGGCCTTTTGTTTTTGCATGGTGATGGAAGTGATCAAATGGGTTTAAAGGTTTCTGATGGAGTTTTTTTTGGACTTGGATTGTCTGCCCTCCCGGTTCCATGCCCTTCCCATGCCCTCCTATTTCTATGGTCACGGTTAAGCCACGTCAACATTTTATATTGATTTTACTGTTTGTCTTATTATTTTTATAAAAAAATTAATATAAAATGTTGACGTGGCTTAACCGTGATCACAAAACATAGGAGGGCATGAGGAGGGCATGGAAAGGGGAGGGCAGACAATCCAAGTCCCTTTTTTTTTTATGAGATCAGAAGCCCATGTGGGCTAGGTTTCTGATGTGATGTGAAAGAGGCTTTATTTTAAAAGTCATGAAATCTGAAAGATATGCCTTGGCATTTGACACAGATCAGTTTCAGTTTCGCCAGTTAGAGTTGCAATCAAACTCTATAAAATTATTTGGCCATGCCAAGAAGACAAAATGCTATAAATACAAGATGCTCTGCGACATTGAAGTCCCTCCAACTCAACACACAAATCTGCCATGCGCAAACCCTTGCTTTACGCGAAACCTCTCAACAACCTTGAGAACTCTATTCTTACCCCCTTTCTCGCCAACACACCTTCAGTTTGGAAAACATCACTATGAAAGCAACCGGTGACATCTTCAGTTTGGAAAATAGTACTGTTGCCGTAGAATCAGCCGACTGCGAAGCACCTTTAGTTTGGAAAACAGCACTATATCGAGGCCGACTGATTATCTATCCAAATCTCGGTCGACAAGGATTCTTGAGTCCTTATTGGCAGAGGTCATCTCATCAGCCCTCTCGGCGAAGTGAGGTGTTACAGGTTACCGGGCTCGACACTTTTAACGTCGAGTTGTTTATGATTGGATACTCACAAGTTAGTTTTAGAGTTCGGTATTCTGACGGCCGAACCAAATTGGCCATCAAGATACATATCTCTTTTGAGTATTTTTGTCCATATAGTTTGGTACCAGTTCGGCGTGCTTATACTCTTACGAATATAATCACCATGACCGAACCAGGCGCCAACGATCCGTGAACTTCGCAAGACTAGCAGCCTTGTCTTCAGGCTCTAGAACCCAAAGGCCGACACGTGTTCCTTCCTCGACCGCAATCGCAAGATACAGAAGTCAGCAGCGCGCCCAACTCCACGCAGTACATTTTACTCCCTGGCCGAGCTCGGCCGACGAGCTGAAGGACGTAGTTAGCTTATTAATTACTTGGCCTACGCGCCACGTAAGTTTGGTAGTTTTTAGGGTCAACAGTCACCAATAGGAATAAACACGTTTATCAACACTTGAGTAATAAATCAATCATCAACTTCCATGTCTTTTAGTTTCCAAAATTTAATTTACAAATTTAGTTTTAGCATTAGATGCCCAAAGGTATTAAAGATAACCCCTAGAACGGAACGCAACTCACCCAAGAGCCATGAGACTGGAGAGCAAGAAAATAAATTTCTCTAGTGCCCAAAAAATTGGCAACTTGAAAAAACAAAATGCCCCAAAGTGTTCGATGAAATGCTGCAGTGGACTGAAATGCCCGAATGACTTCAGGGGAGAGGAGCTAGCAGAGTCTGGTTTTCACTGCATTGCCACGGCAGTGTTTTTCTGGGAGAGGAGACGCTTTGTATTAATCTCCAGAAACTCGAAAGCTGACGGTTGAGCTTCACCTGTAAGTTTTGAATCCCAAGTCCAAACCTTTTCGTTTCTCAATTTTTCACGTACTCTGTTTTATCCAGCTGAAAATGTTAAATGTAAAATTTGTACCAATCATTTCTAATCTCCACAGAAAAATTAAATCTTTACATCTTCTTATTGCTCTTGTGTGTATTAAATTGGCTCCTGAGTTACGAATATTAGCCATCCCTTCACACGTCGAAAAGATGTCATTAGCTTTTCGTGATCAGGTGAGGGAGAGAAGAAATTGTCCGAAAGGCAGGGTAACGAGGACTTGATAAAACGTTAGTTGGCAGTTTCATTGTCTTTTACTTTTGGAGTTGAATGGTAGTTTCAGATGTCTAAGTCTAACTCTGCGTTTATATTCTCATAGCTTGCGTAGTTATTTTGTATAAGTTATGCAGATTGTTGAAGAAACGGTGTTTCAAAAGGTTGCATAATCTGAATAGCTTCATTGCCGAAAAATTGCGTGTCTATGGTCGGTAATGCCTTCTTTTTGTTACGGATGAGAATGCATGAGTGAACAGGCAGCAAGGTTATCTGGTATATGTACCCTAAACTGGAGGTGATGTCTTATAAGGCGCGTTCTGGAGTACGAATACATAATGCTTGGTACAAAAACAAAAGAAAAAGATGCCGCGACTATTTGCAAAACTAATCTCGGTCTCTCCTACTTTTCTTCTCGAAAAACTGATGAAGGTAGACTTGTTGTGTCTGTCAAAAGCACCTTCATATTGAGCAACTTGTAATTCATTATATGCACTAGAAACTTTTGTCCGGTGCTTGTGGATGCACTTAATCTGCCGTAGCAACTTTTGTCCGGCCCTTATGGAACTCTAAAGTTGTTGGCCAGCGTGGAAGCACGGCATGATCTCTTAACTGAACATGGGACGTTGAATCTTCGGCGTGACTTTGGTATGTAACCTGCACAAATAACTGAGAACCCAAATCAATAGGTTTATAATTACCCCCCTGCCCATAGTCGTTGTTGAGACTTGGAAAGTGATCAGAGGGGTAGTTTTCATAATAATTTCGAATGGTGACCGAAGTTTACGCCAAAGGCTCTAAGTTCTACAAATCCCATCCCCTTCGACTCAGCCTAATCCACCCGCTAATTAACCCTTTCCTTTCAACTTACAGCATATTTTGCTTAACTGATCTTTAAACTCAAAGCAGCAAAAAGGCAATCTAGGATATATGACCATGTCTTCCAATTCCCTACCTTCTCCCCCCAACTTTTGCTTCGGACAGAGTTTTGCTTCGTTCTTTTCCATAAGTGGACTCCTCGTTCGCTACTTTTATACTGATTGTTTTAATTGAAAGTTCAGTTTCTCATGGCATTTGTAATGTTAAAATATGCTCGAATCCAGCACACTACTGATGCATGAATGAAATCGTTAATTGAGCAAACACAAGAACTCAACAAGCTTTTCTATTTTAGAAGTTTCATTTGTACACAATTTTCACTGGTACGTTATAGGGCTTGTGTTAGTGAGATGAAAATTGTGCGAGTTGACACATTCTCAACAAGTCTAAGTGCACTTAAAACCCGTTAGACGAGAGACCAGTTGAATTCCTATTGAAGCACTTAAAGCCTCTGTCACTAGAAGCAAACCAAGTAAACTAACTCAATACCACAAGTCTAACCGTTGATTATGGTAGAAGTTATCTGTGTAGTAGCTTCCACGCTATAAGAGCGGTACTCCTCTCCGTTAGAAAATCAGGTAAGCACTTACCCGAACGCAACCCGTCACCACTCCCAACAGGTAGCCTTCTCCAGTTTTTGTTTATGTGTGTACTAGCTTTCCCCACTGGGGTGGTAGCCCTCTCTGGCTAAGGGTTAGGCGTTTACATACCGCCCGAAACAGTAGCTTCACACACTCCCAACAGAACAGATAGCCTTATAGATGTTTTTTGTTATTGTGTACACTTATTAGCTTTCGAGAGCTTATTGTTTGGTAGCTTTCACTCCATCAAGAATGGCAGCTCCGCACATTACTAGTAAGTACTCAACTACCTCCACAGCAGATTCATACAACCCGTATAACGCGGACGCCCCTACACATTACCCTCTTCACGCGACAACACGTAAAATTGATAGGCTTCGACTCTAAGTTTTGCGGGATTTTACAGGGTTTACAGCCAGTCTCACAGGCTCTTAGAATCTCAACTAGGCAGGTCCACAAGGCTAACGGACCTTTAAGTTCACTGACTTAAGTTGAAGATGGGTTTTCCTCACACTTGTGTGTTTAAGGTCACAAGACCTACAACAAACCAGTTTAAATCTGAAAAAAATATTTGAAAAACATTCAGGTTACAAGCCATTGATTCCACATGTTTAGCAGTTCAGCTTCACACACACTTTTATGTACTGAGTTCGAGCTTTTAAAAATATAAAATGAAGAAACTTGTAATGCAAGAAAAATGTTTTTTTTTAATAGCGTATAACAAGGAGTCCACTTTGGAAAAAGAATCCCACAAAAAACTTATCCTACTCAATACAATCCTAGTCAACCCAGCTCAATCCTAGTCACCAATCTATCCACCAAAAATCCTTAACAGTTCAGACGGTCAACACAAACAATCAGGGGCACTCACAATATTTCTTTCGAAAACAAAATCCTAACAATCCCAAATAATACTATCTTTCCCCCTGCAGTAATTTACATATCAATCCAATATATCTCAATCTCCCTTACCAGTGTGAAGATGATACTACTTTTTTTACTTAAACTCACTCCGTCTAACTTCAACGATTCACGTCACTAATCTACCACAACATTATGTGTGCAAAAAGTAAAATATCTAAATGATCACACGTATAATTAATATTAAAAGGAATTAATATTCAGACTAAAAATTCGAATACCATTTTATTAGACTCGTTATCAAATGCTACAATCTAGACCCTGACTGTTGCCCTTGTCAGCCAAGAACGAGGCGCACACTCGACTCGACTCGCCACGTCCGAAAACTTAGCGGAAAACTTGACAGGCAATTAACTAGGATCTACATTGCAACATTTGATGCTTCTTTTATTTTCTGGCGAAACTCAACGTTTGACAGTCATGTCTCGACCAGAAAACAAAAAGAACGTTTGATACTCATGGCATGGCGTACGTAAATTTCCGTCACCCGCAACATTGCTCAAGTATCAATCTTGAGCATGCGACATAAAGTCTTGGTCGCATCCTCAGGACTGACAATGTGGTCTCTCATAGGAGGCTCACCCACATCCATGTTGAGAATACGACGGAGAGCACGCGTCGCAGCCTCAGCACTGGTCAGATGATCTCCTTCCGGGGAAGGAGAAACATGCGCAAACTGCGGCATGGGCAATGTGGTGGGCGGGGGTGAATTGAGGTAGGCAGGGCCTGCCCAGAATTCAGATACAGGAGGCCGAGAAGGAATACTAACCTGACAGCGGCCCCGCCAGACGGCAGTTGACCGAACTTGCCTCTTCACTTCCATCTTTCAGTCTTCGAAGCAAATCTTGATGGACTTGGCAGCGAGGAGAGCTTGCACGAAAAATAATCTCCAAGACTAGGACTAGGGTTTAGGAAGGAAAGAAAGAAAATAGAGGACGCGATGTTGGTGGTTTTTCGATAACGAGAGCGCAGAACGGGTCGTGAGTTATATATGCATGAAGATTTTTAGAAGAGGAGTTCGGTGTTGGTGGCTTTATATGCGTGCGGGTTTTTACAAACTCAAGCTGGTGAGGTCTACCGACCTAAAATCTGATCTGCCACATTTTTAGGATTAACTAGATTAGATGCGACATTTTAGGATGGAGAAATTAGGTTCTTATCTCTATTTTTTATACTCTATTGATTAAAACTTTATTCATTTTCAATTTTTGATTAAGGTTCTTGAGTTTTAATAAACGTCATTTATTTAGTGTTATAAACGTTACATTTAGTATATTTATATTCATGGCCAAACTTTTTATCATATATTTCTATTTATACTTTGTTTGAAATTTAAATTGTACCAATTTTCTTTTAATTTTTAATTTGTACCCATCTATTAATTTGTTTTTATCCCTTATTTTTTAAACTTTTATTTGTACTCATAATTTTTTTAACCTTTTATTTGTACTCATAATTTATTTATAATGTACCCATTTTTCGTTACAAATGTACTAATGTATCCTCTTTTTTTTGTAAGCACCATTTTTATGTAAAATGTAACCCCTTTTTTAATGTAAAATCTTTTATTTTTGTATTCTAGAATGTCCCCTTGTAGTCATAGATCGTTTATGATGTTCACATAGGCAAGATATAGTGAACTAAAGATTAGAGTGTGTGATCGGGTTAAAAAAAAAATAAAAATAAAAAAACAGAATTTGGTCCGCTGATAGAATTTTGGATAGAGAACACCATACCATTGGTGTCTATTACAAAAGATTGAGCACCGATATTGACGACAAACTTCAATTCTCACCATGGAGCTACTAAATAGGAGTACATTTATGAAGAAGTCTCTATAGTGATAAAAGCAAACCTTATCGCATTAGTGTGTATATAAATAGTAACAACTTTTTTATATTTCATGGTTATTTCTCAAATTCAAAACTTTTCTATATTTTTACTATTTTATCTAGCCAAATGCCCAAAAGCTATTATAGTTAGCTAATTTAGCATGAGCATCCCCAACACTACTAGTTGTTTTAACAAAAATTACAATATTTTATGAGTAACAACCCAACACTTCAATATTTTATTTTATTTTTTTAAATATTTTATTAATTAATCATTTAACAAAAAAAATATCTCAACCCACGACTCATTACAAGAAAGCATGGATTATGTGACGATAGGCATGCATCACGTACACATAGAAATTTGTCATATTTGACTACATGTAATGAGTTTTTAGCAACACTAGTTGCGTCAACTATGGTTTATGTGACGAATTTTAAAATTGCCACATATTTTTTACATATGTGACACCACATTCGTCACTTAATAATTGTATGTGTGAAGCATTGGGCGTCATGAAATGTAAAGGTCAGTGACCTATAATTTTGTCACATATGAAATGTATAGTGGATGAGTTTATCATCACCCAATCTGATCCTAAACGCAATGGTTAAGGATGCTGACATTGTCACTTGTTCCTTTTATTTGTAGCCCAACTTACGTCACATATGCCAAAACCAAATACCCATTAAGAACAATATGTGACGAACTATTTACCATCACATTTTCATTAATCAACAATTTAGGCCCATTCCAGCACATACACCAAGTATGTCCCAAAGCTAACATAAATGTCCCAATACCTCTAGACATATTGACTTATTGACGTGCTAACAAAAGAGGTCTAACACATGCATGTTTGAAACTAACAACAAAAGACATAATATAAATCAGTCACCATCCATATTCTGGTCTTCCAATTCATTACAAGTATTGCCGTCTTTTGAAAGTCAATATCAGCACCTCTAGAGTTGCTACAACAGCAGGAAAAAGAACTAGGGTTTTAACCTAGCTCTCGATACCATGAAAGAAAAATATATTGGGACACTTTGGATGTTGTCCCTTACAATCAATATTTTTTTACTGAAGTCTTATCTGTTTTTAGTTTTTTATCGAAGTCCCTGCCATTAATTCAACCCTAGGCAGCAAACTAGCCAAATTTCCTACCTTAAATTATACGAACGATCATTTTCAACCCGATTCATCCTAGGTACCTAACTAGCCCAATCTCCTTCACACATACCTTAAACTAATTATTGTTTCCAACCCAATTCAATCCTATTCAACCCGATTCAACCCTAGGCATCAAACCAGCCAAAACTCCTTCACACATACCTTAAATTATAAGAATGATCCTATTCAACCCGATTCAATCCTACGCACCAAACCAGCCCAATCTTCTTCACACATACCTTAAACTAAAGATTGTTTCCAACCCAGTTCAATCTTATTCAATGTGATTTAATCCTAGACACCAAGGTAGCCAAATCTCCTTCACACATACCATAAATTATACAATCATTTCCACAACCCAGTTCAATCCTATATACAATCCTAGCCAACCCAGCTCAATCCTAGTCACCAATCTATCCACCAAAAATCCTTAACAGTTCAGACGGTCAACACAAACAATTAGGGGCACTCACAATATTTCTTTCGAAAACAAAATCGTAACAATCCCAAATAATACTATCGTCCCCCACCCCCCCCCCCCCCCCCCCCATCAATCCAATATATCTCAATCCCCCTTACCAGGGTGACGATGATATTACTTTTTTTTACCTTATCTCGCTCCTTCTAACTTCAATGATTCACGTCACTAATCTACCACAACATTCTGTGTGCAAAAGTAAAATATCTAAATGATCACACGTATAATTAATATTAAAAAGAATTAATATTCAGACTAAAAATCCTAATACCATTTTATTAGACTCGTTATCAAATGCTACAATCTAGACCCTGACTGTTGCCCTTGTCACTTGTCAGCCAAGAAAGAGGCTCACACTCGACTCGACTCGCAAAGTCCGAAAACTTAGCGGAAAACTTGACAGGCAATTAACTAGGGTCTACATTGCAACATTTGATGCTTCTTTTATTTTCTGGCGAGACTCAACGTTTGACAGTCATGTCTCAACCAGAAAACAAAAGGAACGTTCGATACTCATGGCATGGCGTTCGTAAATTTCCGTCACCCGCAACATTGCTCAAGTATCACTCGTGAGCATGCGAGGCTCACCCACATCCATGTTGAGAATACGACGGAGAGCACGCGTCGCAGCCTCAGCACTGGTCAGATGATCTCCTTCCGGGGAAGGAGAAACATGCGCAAAGTGCAGCATGGGCAATGTGGTGGGTGGGGGTGAATTGAGGTAGGCAGGGCTGTAAGAGTAACCATCCAAATACTATAACAAACTAGCCAAGAACACAAGAATTAATCAACTAAATCACAAACATTGTACAAACATGTTCTGTATATGCAAATACTGAAGTGTTATTGATGATACACACCTGCAGACATATTCATGGATGAAGAAGCCATGAATGCATCTGCACAGAACCTTCTCCTCTCTGCAAAACTCAAAGCTCTCCAAATTATAGGTAATTGGAACAAAAAGAGCGTTATTTGTGATAGCAGTGGCTTGTGGTTTTATACTACTAGATTGCCCTATAACAATCCTACAAGGATTACAAGACCAAATCCTTGTGCAAGCATGAGTTCTATACCCGAGCTTATCAAGACAGAGTTTCAATCCAAACCACAGTCGAATTAACTCTTAGAAACATATTAAGACTTCTTTATTGTAATCCGAGACAACAAAGATTATTATCAAACTATATGAATCATACTCATACTCTAACATTCTCCCACTTGAGTATGATTTACAATAGCAAATAATCATCTCAGATTCAACCGAAAGGTGATCACGTAAGTCTTACACATATCTCCAACAAAATACTACTTACACATATCAGACACTGGATTCATAAACTCCTCTGCAATACATCGTACAGATTCATCTTATAAATCACAAGGTCCAATTCATGCTAGCAGCAACATCTCACAGCTTTTGAGCAAACCAAAAGTTCACTCCCACTTAAAAAGCCCAAAACAGAAACCAAAATATTATAATTCACTAACAGCTTATCAAAATTTCATGCGAAAATATTGACTCAAGAGCCTTTATTGAATTATCAAACTGTTTCCATTGAACAACTGATCGCAGATTTATCTGGAAAGGTTGAACTATATGAAAACATTAACTAACTAGATAACATAAATAAAATCTAGCTACAAAACTTGAAACATGAAACTAGCTATAGAACTTAGCTTCCAGAAAACCTCATGTAGCATGCTCCCACTTGTAAAGCACTCCACAACAGGCTTCCACAAGCTCTTGATATCAGTTATGATCATGCTACAAAACTTGAAACATAAAACTAGCTATAGAACTTAGCTTCCAGAAAACCTCATGCAGCATGCTCCCACATGTAAAGCACTCCACAACAGGCTTCCACAAGCTCTTGATACTACTCCCACTTATCAAGAGCATCCAGCACTCCCATTCGAGTAATATGATCTTTGAAAACTCCATTAGGCAAGGCTTTGGTTAAAGGATCAGCTATCATCAAATCAGTGGCCAAGTGTTCCACAATGATAGCATCTTCTTTGACTTTTTCCCTAACCTTAAGGAACTTCACATCCATCAACCGAGAAGCTGAAGTCCTTTTATTGTTTTTGGAGAAAAACACTGCTTAATTGTTGTCACAGAACATCTTCAATGGTCTTTCAATGGAATCAACAATTCTTAATTCACTGATAAAGTTTTTAAGCCACACAGCCTGTTTCATACCCTCAAAACATGCTATAAATTCTGCTTCCATGGTAGAAATAGACACTACAGTTTGTTTTGCACTTTTCCAAGAAATACAACCACCGGTGAGCATGAAAACATAACCACCTGTGGACTTCCGTTCATCGAAATCTCCCGCCAAGTCTGAATCAGTGAAACCAACAACTTCTAATGTGTTGTTCCTCCCATACACTAGCAGAAAACCTTTTGTCCTCTGCAAATATCGAAGTACCTTCTTTGCAGCCACCCAATGCATCTCACCTGGCTACGATTGATAAATCCCTAATAAACCAACAATGAATGCAAGATCAGGCCGAGTGCAAATACTTGCATACATAAAGCTTCCTACAAGAGAGGCATAGGGCTTCAACTTCATCTTCTCCTTTTCCAGATCACTTTGTGGACATTGTTCTTGTGAAAATTTATCACCTTTATTCACAGGAACATCAGCACCATTGCAGTTCTCCATCTTAAATCTGGCTAACACCCTTTCAGTATACCCCTTTTGTGAACGTCCTAGAAGCCTTTTCTTTCTGTCTCGGACAATTTCTATCCCTAACACATAGTGAGCTTCCCCTAAATCTTTCATCTCAAAATTAGAACTGAGCATGGTTTTGGTTTCTTTGCAGCAATTGCTTATTTGAACTAGCTTGTGTAGTTAGTTTCTATAAGTTATGCAGATTGATGAAGAAACGGTGTTTCAAAAGGATGCATAATCTGAATAGCTTCGTTGCAGAAAAATTGCTTGTCTATGGTCGGTAATGCCTTCTTTTTATTACGGATGAGAATGCATGAGTGAACAGGCAGAACGGTTATCTGGTATATGTACCCTAAGCTGGAGGTGATGTCTTATAAGGCGCGTTCTGGAGTACGCATACATAAAGCTTGGTACAAAAACAAAAGAAAAAGATGCCGCGACTATTTGCAAAACTAATCTCGGTCTCTCCTACTTTTCTTCTCGAAAAACTGATGAAGGTAGACTTGTTGTGTCTGTCAAAAGCACCTTCATATTGAGCAACTTGTAATTCATTATATGCACTAGAAACTTTTGTCCGGTGCTTGTGGATGCACTTAATCTGCTGTAGCAACTTTTGTCCGGCCCTTATGGAACTCTAAAGTTGTTGGCCACAGTGGAAGCACGGCATGATCTCTTAACTGAACATGGGACGTTGAATCTTCGGCGTGACTTTGGTATGTAACCTGCACAAATAACTGAGAACCCAAATCAATAGGTTTATAATTACCCCCCTGCCCATAGTCGTTGTTGAGACTTGGAAAGTGATCAGAGGGGTAGTTTTCATAATAATTTCAAATGGTGACCGAAGTTTACGCCAAAGGCTCTAAGTTCTATAAATCCCATCCCCTTCGACTCAGCCTAATCCACCCCCTAATTAACCCTTTCCTTTCAACTTACAGCATATTTTGCTTAACTGATCTTTAAACTCAAAGCAGCAAAAAGGCAATCTAGGATATATGACCATGTCTTCCAATTCCCTACCTTCTCCCCCCAACTTTTGCTTCGGACAGAGTTTTGCTTCGTTCTTTTCCATAAGTGGACTCCTCGTTCGCTACTTTGATACTGATTGTTTTAATTGAAAGTTCAGTTTCTTATGGCATTTGGAGTGTTAAAATATGCTCGAATCCAGCACACTACTGAAGCATGAATGAAATCGTTAATTGAGCAAACACAAGAACTCAACAAGCTTTTCTATTTTAGAAGTTTCATTTGTACACAATTTTCACTGGTACGTTATAGGGCTTGTGTTAGTGAGATGAAAATTGTGCGAGTTGACACATTCTCAACAAGTCTAAGTGCACTTAAAACCCGTTAGACGAGAGACCAGTTGAATTCCTATTGAAGCACTTAAAGCCTCTGTCACTAGAAGCAAACCAAGTAAACTAACTCAATACCACAAGTCTAACCGTTAATTATGGTAGAAGTTATCTGTGTAGTAGCTTCCACGCTATAAGAGCGGTACTCCTCTCCGTTAGAAAATCAGGTAAGCACTTACCCGAACGCAACCCGTCACCACTCCCAACAGGTAGCCTTCTCCAGTTTTTGTTTATGTGTGTACTAGCTTTCCCCACTGGGGTGGTAGCCCTCTCTGGCTAAGGGTTAGGCGTTTACATACCGCCCGAAACAGTAGCTTCACACACTCCCAACAGAACAGATAGCCTTATAGATGTTTTTCGTTATTGTGTACACTTATTAGCTTTCGAGAGCTTATTGTTTGGTAGCTTTCACTCCATCAAGAATGGCAGCTCCGCACATTACTAGTAAGTACTCAACTACCTCCACAGCAGATTCATACAACCCGTATAACGCGGACGCCCCTACACATTACCCTCTTCACGCGACAACGCGTAAAATTGATAGGCTTCGACTCTAAGTTTTGCGGGATTTTACAGGGTTTACAGCCAGTCTCACAGGCTCTTAGAATCTCAACTAGGCAGGTCCACAAGACTAACGGACCTTTAAGTTCACTGACTTAAGTTGAAGATGGGTTTTCCTCACACTTGTGTGTTTAAGGTCACAAGACCTACAACAAACCAGTTTAAATCTGAAAAAAAATATTTGAAAAACATTTAGGTTACAAGCCATTGATTCCACATGTTTAGCAGTTCAGCTTCACACACACTTTTATGTACTGAGTTCGAGCTTTTAAAAATATAAAATGAAGAAACTTGTAATGCAAGAAAAATGATTTTTTTTAATACCGTATAACAAGGAGTCCACTTTGGAAAAAGAATCCCACAAAAAACTTATCCTACTCAATCCTAGTCACCAATCTATCCACCAAAAATCCTTAACAGTTCAGACGGTCAACACAAACAATTAGGGGCACTCACATTATTTCTTTCGAAAACAAAATCCTAACAATCCCAAATAATACTATCTTTCCCCCTGCAGTAATTTACATATCAATCCAATATATCTCAATCCCCCTTACCAGTGTGAAGATGATACTACTCTTTTTACTTAAACTCATTCCGTCTAACTTCAACGATTCACGTCACTAATCTACCACAACATTATGTGTGCAAAAAGTAAAATATCTAAATGATCACACGTATATTTAATATTAAAAAGAACTAATATTCAGACTAAAAATTCGAATACCATTTTATTAGACTCGTTATCAAATGCTACAATCTAGACCCTGACTGTTGCCCTTGTCAGCCAAGAACGAGGCTCACACTCGACTCGACTCGCCACGTCCGAAAACTTAGCGGAAAACTTGACAGGCAATTAACTAGGATCTACATTGCAACATTTGATGCTTCTTTTATTTTCTGGCGAAACTCAACGTTTGACAGTCATGTCTCGACCAGAAAACAAAAAGAACGTTTGATACTCATGGCATGGCGTACGCAAATTTCCGTCACCCGCAACATTGCTCAAGTATCAATCTTGAGCATGCGACATAAAGTCTTGGTCGCATCCTCGGGACTGACAATGTGGTCTCTCATAGGAGGCTCACCCACATCCATGTTGAGAATACGACGGAGAGCACGCGTCGCAGCCTCAGCACTGGTCAGATGATCTCCTTCCGGGGAAGGAGAAACATGCGCAAAGTGCGGCATGGGCAATGTGGTGGGCGGGGGTGAATTGAGGTAGGCAGGGCCTGCCCAGAATTCAGATACAGGAGGCCGAGAAGGAATACTAACCTGACAGCGGCCCCGCCAGACGGCAGTTGACCGAACTTGCCTCTTCACTTCCATCTTTCAGTCTTCGAAGCAAATCTTGATGGACTTGGCAGCGAGGAGAGCTTGCACGAAAAATAATCTCCAAGACTAGGACTAGGGTTTAGGAAGGAAAGAAAGAAAATAGAGGACGCGATGTTGGTGGTTTTTCGATAACGAGAGCGCAGAGCGGGTCGTGAGTTATATGTGCATGAAGATTTTTAGAAGAGGAGTTCGGTGTTGGTGGCTTTATATGCATGCGGGTTTTTACAAACTCAAGCTGGTGAGGTCTACCGACCTAAAATCTGATCTGCCACATTTTTAGGATTAACTAGATTAGATGCGACATTTTAGGATGAGGAAATTAGGTTCTTATCTCTATTTTTTATACTCTATTGATTAAAACTTTATTCATTTTCAATTTTTTATCAAGGTCCTTGAGTTTTAATAAACGTCATTTATTTAGTGTTAAAAACGTTACATTTGGTATATTTATATTCATGGCCAAACTTTTTATCATATATTTCTATTTATAGTTTGTTTTAAATTTAAATTGTACCAATTTTCTTTTAATTTTTAATTTGTACCCATATTTAATTTGTTTTTGTCCCTTATTTTTTAAACTTTTATTTGTACTCATAATTTTTTTAACCTTTTATTTGTACTCATAATTTATTTATAATGTACCAATTTTTCGTTACAAATGTACTAATGTATCCTCTCTTTTTTGTAAGTACCATTTTTATGTAACATCTACCCCTTTTTTAATGTAAAATCTTTTATTTTTGTATTCTAGAATGTCCCCTTGTAGTCATAGATCGTTTATGATGTTCACATAGGCAAGATATAGTGAACTAAAGATTAGAGTGTGTGATCGGGTTAAAAAAAAAAAAAAAAAAAAAAAACAGAATTTGGTCCGCTGATAGAATTTTGGATAGAGAACACCATACCATTGGTGTCTATTACAAAAGATTAAGCACCGATATTGACGACTTCAATTCTCACCATGGAGCTACTAAATAGGAGTACATTTATGAAGAAGTCTCTATAGTGACAAAAGCAAACTTTATCGTATTAGTGTGTATATAAATTGTCACAGCCCGTCCCAAAATCATTCTATCAAGGACGTGAAAAGACGGAATTATCCCTAAAGATTACTAAGGTGTGTGTGATTTATACATTTGGTTAATATTCCTCTTCCTAAGTTTTTGGAAGAATTTATTTGGAACTTAGTTTGTATTTTTTTATTGTGTGGTTAGAGACTTAGTGGACCACACACACACACAATCTGCCCTCTCTCCCTCCCTCCCGTGGACTTCCTCTCCCTTCTCTCTCAGTTTTTCTACACCAGTGTACTGTGCACGTACGGACTAGCACCAAAATCACCTCAAACTTCACAGATCGAAGGTTTTAAGGTAATATTCTTGTTCCTTATCTTCCCCTGAGTCCATTGGTACAAGTTTTGGAACTTATAACCCTCGAAATCACGTCGAAACCATAACCCCGTTTGATATCATTGTTCTTGCACACGTGAAATGTTGGTTTTCAAGGAATTCTAAGCTTATAGGAAGCTTAGTAAGGTCCCAAGGAAGCTCGGAGTGCTTCGTTTGAAAGAATTGGATGTAGGAATCGTGGGTTTGAAGCTTGGCCGAATTTTGTGGAAATTTCCCGGTAAGATTCCGTGACTTTTAGAGCTTTAAATTAGTATAGTGTGATTCTGAAAGTTAGGAGCTTCATTTTGATATAAAGATCGTGAAAAATGGTGTAAAAATGGTCTAGATATCGAAGTTGGAAATTTTCCCCAATTTTCCGGCGACCGGCAACTCGCCAGAGAAGAAAGGAGTATATTCCGTCAGTTTGGACGGAATATGCTGACGCCATTAGTTAAGTTTAACAGTTTCCGTTAGGAGTTGATGGAATATTCAGAGGAATATTCCTGACGCCGTTTAAAAATCTGTTAGTGTGCCTGACACGTGGCCGCGCGTGGGGGCACGTAGGTCAATGCCATTTCTGGGGCGTGGGGGCGCGTGACAGGTCCAAAAATAATTCTAAAAATTTGGAGATCTTCGTGAGGTTGTGTAGATCACATTGATATATTCAAACACCTCAATTGAGCATCGTATGAAAAGTTATTTCGTATTGTTAGTTATGTGCTCTAAATTATGTTATTATAGTTGTTTCGCATATAGGTGAGATCTATCCCGAGGACGAGCACAATCAAGGGCGACACGGGGGTTACAACCCTTCGACATACCAGTGAGTGGGCAGTTGTTTTCGTTATATACCTATATACTTACTGATTTTCCCAGAAATCGAATTTAAATGAAAGTATGTTTTAAAATGTCATGCATAGAATTGATATGAAATGTATGAATTGGTATATGATGCATATGTATGAAATGGTGCGGTGGACGCACAGGTAAGTATCAGGTGAGTTATATTGTGTTGATGATGTGAATTGTGTTGAGAGCTCGTAACCTGCACCCCCGGTGTTAGTGCTTATGTTGATATTCACCTCCCGCACCGCACACTCCCTTGGATCCAAGTAGGTGTAAGTCTTATCGTACAGACCACTTCTGTGGTTCTGACTCGTAGATAACCTGCGAATTTTCGCACAGCTGTTTGATGAGAATTGCACTAGAACGTATTATTACACCAAGTCCTGTCGTACAGACCATTTCAGCGGTTCCGACTCGTGTGCAGGCATAGGTATTGAGCTATATGATTAGCCGTACAGGACCACTGCAGGGTCTCCGGTTGATTTATTATTTCACCATATATTTACGTATCTTCATTATGTTATTGATGCATATAGCATGGCATACTTTCATAATACTTATTTTGAACTAGGATTTGAGAATATGATGATATACATATGCTTATATGCTATTTTCTGGGAAAGTATACAGGTTTTACAGTTAGGGGTTATAAATGTTGATAAATGAGATATTTTCGAAAAGCTTTGTTTTACTAACCCACTCAACTTTTTTTTTCGCCCCTCCAGGTTATAGTTAAAAGTGCTTGGTGGCTCACGAGGATTCCCACGGTTGTTATGACAAACTTCACAAATGTAGGACTCACCTTCAGGTGTTGTAATTTAATAATTGTCCTACTTGACTGCACTTAGAATCTTATGCTCTGATGGTGTGTATTTCGCACTTAAATTCTCTATAGCATGTCATTTGGATAGTACTACTATTATTCGGTTTTTAGTCATTCATAATTCTCTTACCTTATCACTTCCGCATTGCATTTATGGTTACGTCACGCTTATGTGATGGTCAGTATGCCCTGATTCTCATGTCGGGGTGTGTCATAAATAGTAACAACTTTTTTATATTTCATAGGTATTTCTCAAATTCAAAACTTTTCTATATTTTTACTATTTTATCTAGCCAAATGCCCAAAAGCTATTATAGTTAGCTAATTTAGCATGAGCATCCCGAACACTACTAGTTGTTTTAACAAAAATTACAATATTTTATGAGTAACAACCCAACCCTTTAATATTTTATTAATTAATCATTTAACAAAAAAATCTCAACCCACGACTCATTACAAGAAAGCATGGATTATGTGACGATAGACATGCATCACATACACGTAGAAATTTGTCACATTTGACTACATGTAATGCATTTTTAACAACATTAGTTGCGTCACCTATAGTTTATGTGACAAATTTTAAAATCGCCACATATTTTTTACATATGTGACACCACATTCGTCACTTAATAACTGTATGTGTGAAGCATTAGGCATCATGAAATGCAAAGGTCAGTGACCTATAATTTCGTCACATATGAAATGTATAGTTGATGAGTTTATCATCACCCAATCTGATCCTAGACGCAATGGTTGAGGATGCTGACATTGTCACCTATTCCTTTTATTTGTAGCCCAACTTACGTCACATATGCCAAAACCAAACACCCATTAAGAACAATATGTGACGAACTAATTACCATCACATTTTCATTAATCAACAATTTAGGCCCATTCCAGCACATACACCAAGTATGTCCCAAAGCTAACATAAATGTCCCAACACCTCTAGACATATTGACTTACTGATGTGCTAACAAAAGAGGTCTAACATGTGCATGTTTGAAACTAACAACAAAACACATAATATAAATCAGTCATCATCCATATTCTGGTCTTCCAATTCATCACAAGTAATGCCGTCTTTTGAAAATCAATATCAGTACTTCTAAAGTTGCTACAACAGCAGGAAAAAGAACTAGGGTTTTAACCTAGCTCTCGATACCATGTAAGAAAAATATATTGGGACACTTTGGATGCGATCCCTTACTATCAATATTCTTTGACTGAAGCCTTATCTGTTTTTAGTTTTTTATCGAAGTCCCTGACATTAATGTAGTAGTGTAAGTTACTATATTTTTTTAATTAAAAATTAAAAATTGAAATTTGTATTTGTCACATCCCCGCCCCGGGCGGACCACTTCCGGGGCCCGCTCCACCCCCGTAGCACGATATTGTCCGCTTTGGGCTTACCATTCCCTCACGATTTTGTTTCTAGGAACTCACGAGCAACTTCCCAGTGGGTCACCCATCATGGGAGTACTCTAGACCCCTTCTCGCTTAACTTCGGAGTTCCTACGGAACCTGAAGCCAGTGAGCTCCCAAAAGGCCTCGTGCTAGGTAAGAATGGGAATATATATTTAAGGATCACTCCCCTAGGCGATGTGGGATGTTACAATCCACCCCCCTTAGGGACCCAACGTCCTCATCGGCACACTTCCAGCCAGTGATTGGCTCTGATACCAATTGTCACATCCCGGCCCGGGGTGGACCACTTCCCAGGCCCGCTCCACCACCGTAGCACGATATTGTCCGCTTTGGGCTTACCATTCCCTCACGGTTTTGTTTCTGGGAACTCACGAGCAACTTCTCAGTGGGTCACCCATCATGGGAGTGCTCTAGCCCCCTTCTCGCTTAACTTTGGAGTTCTTACGGAACCCGAAGCCAGTGAGCTCCCAAAAGGCCTCATGCTAGGTAGGGATGAGAATATACATTTAAGGATCACTCCCCTGGGCGATGTGGGATGTTACAGTATTTGTTTATATTAATGAGATTTTAAATATAACCCATAATTTGTGGAATTGAAAATAATAAAATATAAATTATACTCTCTATCATATTGTGTGTGTGTGCGCGCGTGCACGCGCAAATATGGGTAGATTCATCAAAATTAATGAAAAATAAAATTTGTAAAAAACATGGGTACATATTCTTCAAAGCACAAAAAAGAGAGAGGAGATATTAGGCTTAATAACATTAAAAAATTTCTTCAATTAAACTTGACATAGATACATTCTTAAATCAATGAAAAATAATATACCCATATAAGTTTAAAAATAGATTTAAAAAATTTGAATGGATTTTATATTAAAAAAATTGGGTACATTTTATATAAAAAATTTGTACATTTTATATTTTTAAAAATGGTACATTTTACATATAACAAATTGGTATATTTAAGAACGGGTACATTTAAGATTAAAAAATTGAAAATTATATGAATGTGTACATTTAAGATTAAAAAATTGAGAAGCTTTTTATAAAATAAAAAAAAAAAACTAATGGGTACAAACTTATTCTAATTTTTTATTTTTTTATTTTGGAAATGTTTGAATTGAAAATTAATTAGGAGCTTAATAGATGTGTGAGTATTAAAACCCTAAATCAATTACTAATTTTTATTTTAAAAAATATGTAATAAACATGTAAATTCATTATCCCATTAAAGCTAGAGACTTCAATCAAAATTTGAAAACTAATAAGGCTTCAGTCAATAAACATTAGTAACTAGGGACCGAGTACTAATTTTTTCAAATATATTTGGCTGAAAAAATAATTTCAATTAGATACAAAGAAGTCATTCGTTGATATAGAACTAATCTAGCCTACATTCTAGACATACAAAAAGAGAATTATTTTGTACAAATCA
Organism: Heteromeles arbutifolia; assembly: GCA_024362995.1. Lineage (NCBI taxonomy): Eukaryota > Viridiplantae > Streptophyta > Magnoliopsida > Rosales > Rosaceae > Heteromeles > Heteromeles arbutifolia. The sequence goes on along the minus strand of JANCRC010000002.1, from coordinate 6,810,925 downwards.
ATTACAGACTTTGTTTCCTATTCTAAGCCAAGGTATTAGGGATCTTGATATCATTGACTTCTCAACAAGGATTACTGGAGTTATTCCAACTCATATTCGCCGTTAGGCCAACGAGATGCATTGGTAGGTTTTCGATCTTGGTTCGAGGAACGGCCAAACTTGTTGGCTGATCTTTTCATTAATGAATGTAAAGGTTGAGTGTTTTCGTGAGGGGACTGGTCTTTTGTCTCTCTCCTTGTGGTCTTTGATGTATTTTTCTTCTGAAATGATATGCTATCGTTGCTCTTTAAAAATAAACAAAATTTAAATAAATAAAACCCGTTTAGCAACGCCATTTGGGAAGCCTTCCTAGCGCAGTATTTAAATTAAAAAGTAATAAAGAAGCATCAAGCACTATATAGATCATTAATTTGATTATAAATGTAATATTAATGGATGATAAAGTTGATATTTCACCATGATTTGTCCAAAATGGTTTTTAATTAAAACCCCCAACTTCTTCTCCATTCTGTCACAAGTTTGAAACATGCATACTACCTGTGACTAGTTCATTGCTCTACTTAATTGTCATTTACAGCTAATATTTCTTATCATCTTTATCACATTTGCATGTAAGATTTTCAGATAAAATTAACGTCATATATGTTTTCATTGAGTCAATTAAATGAGAAATTTTTTAGTAGGTCGAAAACATGTTCTAAAACATTAATTATTATAATAATACATAAATGCAAATTAAAAAAAAAGTTCAACCTTATATTATAGGGTAAATTACACTTTACTACCTCAGGTTTGGGGTCTATTACAATCGCATATAACATCTTTAAAACATTTCACTTTCATACCTCACCTACTATTTTATTTCAATATAGTACCACCGTTACATTTTTCATCCATTAATCCGTTAAGAGCTGACGTGGCTGCCACAGTTGTGCCACGTGATTGCCAAATTTGGGCCACGTGGCAAAAAAATTATTTTTTATTCATTTAAAAATAATTAATTAAAAATAAAATAAAATAAAAAACCAGAACCCATCTTCTTCCCCGACCCCCCCATCCCTGCAACCTAAACCCCACATCCCACCCCACCGAAAACCCAGCTGGGTTTTTTGGAAGCGAGAGTTGCAGAAGACACACAGAGGTGCCCCCACGGAGACAAGGAAATTAAGACGGGTCAGGTCTTGTAGCTACTTTCTCCTTCTCGGTCCACTTCTCTTTTCTCTCTCTTTCTCTCTCACTTCTTTCTCTCTCTCTTCTTTCTCTCTCTAGAATTCCCTTTACTTTGCCCTTCCCAAAACCCCTACTCCCTCATTTCATCTTGGGAATTCAATTCCCCCTTTTGATCTTGGGGTTTTAGGTTGAACAGTTGGGTTTTTTGGGGTTTTGGGTGGGGTGGGGTGGGGCGTTGCGGGGGAGGTGGGGATGGGGTGGGATGGAGAGTTTATGTTGCAGGGAAGGGGGGAGTCGGGGAAGAAGATGGGTTCTGGGTTTGTTTGATTTTTTTTTTTTTATTAATAACTTTTCTTTAATTAATTATTTTTAAATGAATAAAAAAATAATTTTGTTGCCACATGGCACAAATTTGGCAACCACGTCATCTCTTAGCGGATCAATGGATGGAAAATGTAACGGAGGTACTATATTGAAATAAAATAGTAGGTGAGGTATGAAAGTGAAATGTTTTAAAGGTGTTGTATGCGATTGTAATATACCCCAAACCTGAGGTGGTAAAGTGTAATTTACCCTATATTATAATACTTAAAGTTTCAAACTACATTTGTGGCACGCTAAAAAAATCTTTCCTAACAAAAAGGAGATGGTCGTATTTTCTCTCCGTGTAAGAGTTCATTCTCTCTTCTTGAGAGTCTTTTCCACCATCTGTGTGAGTGATTTCCCCAAAGTATAAAATCGTTATTGACAACCTTCGCTATGGCAGGGGTCAAGGTCGGAGGAAAGGTTTTCATTTTGCTATTTGTTTCTTAGTTTTTGAGTTAATTTGTTCCCCAGTTCTTCCTGATTCAACAAAGATGTCTCTACCCGAAACCTGTCTTCCCCAAATACCTTCAATTCGATCTGCAGTCAGATTTCAACGCAAATTATTGCGATCATTTGAGAGGATGCGTAGAGCTCCGGTGGACTCATCGGCTCAGGTGTTTAAAACACCACCTCATTCTCCATGTCTGCCTTCAATGGCAGTGTCGTTCGGAGTGTTCCCACGGACTTCTTCCGCTTTCTGGCTGAGATCGGGGCGATCGGGACAGCTTTCGTGGTTGGATTCCGTGGAGATGATTGATTGGATTTGGTGTTGGCAGAGAATTGGTTCTCGGTTGATCGGGAAAACTTTGAAGGAGGTGGATGCTAGGGTCAAGAAACTTCTCTTGTTTTGTCTATAGTGTTGGGCTCTTTTGTTGAGGTTTGTTGGGAGGTCCATTTGTGTGTATGGTACTTTTTATATATGGGCCTCTCTTTGTAATCTAATGTTTGAAATAACATTATCTCCTTTCTTCAGAAATGTCTTACCAAAACAAAAAACAAAAAGGAGATAGTCATTGAACATGGTCTACTACATTTAATTATCACGTCGTGTTTGAGTTTTGAAAAGACCGACTTGATTAATAATCGTGCCATGTTCAAATTAAATGGGTAACATTCTTGGGTATATACAAACCTGAAAGAGGATCCTCTTTGTGAGGATCTCCGGCATCCTCCAATCATATCCATTCATCGTACATTATGCAATCAGTTTTTATCAGGTATTGTTTATATTTAATTTTAAATAAAAAGATTTACATGTTTTCTGACAACACGATATACGATGAACACGATGTAATTGAACGATTTCTGAAATCATTTTCTCACCCCTGTGGCTAGTTGGACATTGGTCGATTAGAATGGAAGAGGATCCTCTCCGGATCCACTTTGTTCATTGTAGCCGTTCATAATACACCGTGCGGTTAGTTTTCGTCAGATACTATTTGTGTTTAATTTTAAATAAAAAAATCAAATAATTTATGACCGCACGATGAGGAATGACAAGAATGATATCCAATCCCGATTAGAACCGAGATGTCGATTTTACAACAGAATAAAAAAAATAAGGGTGTCCGTTGAAAATTATTTCTCCGTGGAATCCCATCTCTCCAAAATTCCAGCCCATTATTTCCACAACATCAATCAACGAAATCACAAACGCGGAGAATTTCAACATCGAACCAAACCACTTCCACATTTCCTTTTCACATCCTCCCAAATTCCCAATCCACCAAGCCCGCGTCTTTCTTTCGACCCGATTCCGCGTTTTGCATCTCATTCCAAACAGAAACCCCTCAAATTTCATTTTTTTTGGTCTCAGATTTTACCTTTCCTCGACCCCCGGTATTCATTTTATTTGTTTTTTTTTTTTTCCGATTAAATTATCGATGTTTCGTTGACTTGGATTGATTGAAGCTCTTTGTTTGAATGCAGCAATCCGATTACGTCGAATTACAGCTCCAATTGCTCGAGGGGTCGTGGAATTTGAACCTTTTTTTTAAGGAAATCAGGTATCTTTTTATCCAATTTTACTTATTTTATGGAAACAATTGTTAATTTGAATTTGGTGGTTGGTTTAAGAGGCTGTTTTTTCTTAATTGCTTGCAATGGTGTTGGGGATTTGCCGCAGGTTTGCGTGTTTCAATGCATTTGTTATGGTTTAGTTCCTCTATGTATCGTATTTTCGGTCTCGGCATTAGGTTTGAAATTTTACCTGCCAGAACTTATTCAGGTTTTGATCTTGTTATATAGAACCCGCACGTTCATCCATGTTTGTGTTTATTTGGCTGAAGACTTGATATGCTTCTGCTTCAGTTTACGCGTAGATTGTACGAGGCAGATTGTGTTTGAAACATATAGGAATATCTCTTTGAGTTCAGATGGGAACCCAATTTGCTAGATGGATGATGAAACAGCCCCGCCAATATTTCTTGGCTGTCCGGTATAAAACAACCTCATCTGAGTGTGTAGCATCGAGAGCCAGAGATGCCACGTTTGAGAAACTAATGGACAAGTACAAGAACCTTCTCAAAGTCATTGCTGTCCAAGATCTCATCCTTGCAAACCCCCACGACCCTGCAGTGTCCCTTGATTTTCTCTCCAAGCTCTCCCAAAAGCTCCATCTCAACCGTGGTGCAGTCGCCTTCCTCCGCAAATGCCCTCACATTTTCCACATTTACCATGTTCCCATGAAGTCCCAGAGCTTCTGCAGACTAACTGACAGAGCCACTCAAATTTCTAAAGACGAAGCAGAGGCTATCAACGCCTCGTTGCCACTTGTTGTTGATCGATTGGTTCGCCTTCTATCAATTTCTACTTCCAAGATGTTGCCACTCCGTGCCATTTTTAAAGTTGGCAGGGAACTTGGGCTTCCTGATGATTTTGAGGACTCGGTAATATATAAAAACCCCCATCTTTTCCAACTTTGTGATGCTCATGAACCCAATACTCATAACCTGAAACTGGTTAATGTAACTTCTGACAAGTTCACTGCAGCAGTTGAAAATTGGAGGGTAGAGGAATATTGCAAGGAGGGTAGCAGTGTTGATAGGGCTGAAATTCAGTTTAGTTTTAAACACGGATATCCTCCTGGGATGAAGTTAAGAAAGAATTTTAGAGCCAAGGTTAAGGAGTGGCAGAGGTTGCCATATGTGGGGCCATATGATGAGATGGCAGAGAAGAAGAGGTCGTCGAAGGCCGGAATGATGGCTGTGGAGAAACGGGCAGTTTCAATTGTTCATGAATTCTTGAATTTGACAGTCGAGAAGATGGTTGAAGTGGAGAAAATCAGCCATTTCAGGAAATGTTTTGGCTTTGATTTGAATATCAGGGATTTATTCTTGGATCACCCCGGGATGTTTTATTTGTCAACCAAGGGGAAGAGACACACTGTTTTCCTAAGAGAAGCTTATGAGAGGGGGTGTTTGATTCACCCAAATCCGGTTTATAATGCAAGGAGAAAGCTTCTGGATCTTGTTGTTTTGGGGCGTCATGGCCTGTTTAATGATGACTCTAAGCCAAGGAACCATGCCAGTGACAAGGAGGCTGAGTCACTGGAACAGCACAATGAAGAAACCTGTAGCTCTGATTAGTTAATACAGTTTTGCCCTTCCTGTGAACCTGAAAAGTTTGAGACTTTAGTGGTCAGAAACTTATTCAATTTTGATCTTATATCGTGACCACGAAAGTTGATTATTCGTTTCATTTGGCTGAGCTTTTTTATAGATTTGATTTATAGTGTTTCTTGTCTGTATTTTGTGTTTACTCATTTTAACCTTGAGTTCAATTTAACATAACCGACAGAAAACATATGAAACAAAAAACTATGACTTACTTAGGCAGTTAGCCTATATATCTATAAAGTAGGAGGAAGAGTCGCTGGTTATTCTGAAATCTTCTGAACATATTGATGTTCCCTTTGTAGTGTTAATGCAGTTAACTAGTTATATGCATTTGTCCTTTTAGTTTCCTAATCAATCACAATAGATAACTTGCTTCAAGAAATTTATCTTGCATTATAGGTTAGGAAATGGTGGAAGCAATGTAACAAACAAGGTAGCAATCTCTTAAGATTTATTCAAAAATTACCAACCAGGAAATAAACTGCCTTTAACACATTAAGTTTCGCATGTACAATAATGCTGGGATATTGGAGTCATGAAACACAAAGTAGTTTCTCCTTGATAGATCTCCACACCAGTGGGTATGATTGTTTGCCTCAATAATTTTTGTCTTTATACCATGTCTTGTGTCCATGAATGATGCAATTGCTTACTTCATTGCCTAGGCCCGACTTCTTTAGGTAATTGTCCTGCATCAAGGATGGGGACCTTATTCTGTATATAGGGGTTTCTATCCTTTCCACAAGTAGAAGTGTTGGCATGTTTTTGAGTGTTAGGATTGGCAATTTCTGTCTTTGAAGAACTGAAGTTGTCAAGATTGGTTGGATGTTGGGAAGACCTGAAGGAGCTAGATTTCACAAAGAAAGTTAGTTCAGTCTTGTTGCCATGATGTGTTCTTCTAAAATGTATTATCTGGTTTTGAAAGTGAAGAAAAACTTACTTTGGGTAAGCTTTAGGATTTGTCTTCAAGTTTACAGTTTCATGTTTACAGTTTTAGGAAAGTGAAGAAAAACTTACTTTACCCATCGTTGCTAAAAAGGTAATAGATATATTCAAGTTTACAGTTTCATGTTTCAATAGTTTATTTAGTATTTGTAATGGCGTACAACACTGTGTAGCATATTGGCCATATGGTAAAAGATTCAAGTTGTGCAGTGATATTGTCTGCTCTAGTCATACTTGATTCTGTTGGTAAAGCCTCATTGTGTTTGTATGTTTCTAAAAATTGCAGCTATGCAGAGCCAGCTTGTGTGTAGTGGGTGTAGGAGCGTTCTTCTGTATCCTAGAGGAGCAACAAATGTATGCTGTGCATTATGCAATACAATCACCCCAGTCCCTGCTCCTGGTAATGTCTCTTTACCTTATACTTATTCTTAATGGTTATTGTTATAGGACCAGAGACTGATAGACTTGTCTAACCTAATAAGCATTTCATTGTAGAGTCATAAGGTTTGGTTACAAAATGTTTGTGCAATGACCTTGCAGGGACGGAAATGGCTCAACTTATTTGTGGGGGTTGTAGGACGTTGCTAATGCATACGCGTGGGGCAACAAGTGTGAGGTGCTCCTGTTGTCACACAGTAAATCTTGCTCCAGGTACTATATAAGCTTACTTGAATAAAAAATGGAAGTTTTAATTGTTATGGCATGCAATCTTCACTCTTGTAATCTACCACAGTGGAAGGTAGGAAACATTCTTAGGGTATGGACGGTAATCCCATGATACTGCAGAGGTTTTTCAGTTTAGCACCTGTGTCCCATGCATGTGTGGATCTGTTCTGCAACGTATAGGCAACTCCCAAAAAGCTCATCTTTTTCATATGCTTCTTTTTGGAAGGTTCTAGATTATTTTTGGTTTACTAACTTGAAAGGACTTCACTCTTACAGTCTTACGTAATGGATAAAGAAAAGCTCAAAGATTGTAAATTTGAAGGAAGTAGGTTTCACCTACTTTATGAGGACATTAAAAGTAGACATTTTGAAACTTCATTGGTTTCATTAACATGTCTTTGTATTAAATGAAAGACCATAAGGAATTCTTCCCTTTACATGGTATTGCTGTTAATTTTTGTTCCTTTTAATAGTACACATGGCAGGAATATTTCCAGTCAATATCAGAGTTTGATATTTCTGTTCTTTTGGAAATTGCTTACCGAAATGTGTCTTCAGTGGTATTCGGAAAGATCTTAAAAATTTGACAGAACCAGCATATATTGTAATTGCATATGTACAGCTTATTCTATGTTTGATAACTGTTTCACTTCCTCAGCTTCTTATTGACTTCTCCTCTCTTGTGGGTCTTATTTTTGTGAAAAAAGCATCTAGTCAGGTCGCCCACATCAACTGTGGAAACTGCCGGACAACGCTTATGTATCCTCTTGGAGCTCCTTCGGTCAAATGTGCAGTCTGTCACTTTGTTACTAATGCTGGGGTAAGTATAGATGAAATTTTTGAACCTTTGGCATGTCATTGTCACTCAGTATTCTATGTTATTATAGCTTATGAATTATGGGTGCATTAAATGTTCTAAATCATGCTTTAATTTTGGTGCTATAGACTCGCTAAATGTTCAGAATCTTCTTGTTAATGATCAAGTGGTTGGATATAAATTGTTCTTTCATGTTGAAAACCATCCTCCTTGCAAATGAATGAACTCACTAATTGAGTGTGGATTTGAACATTATACAGATGGCCAATATGAGGGTTCCAATTCCAGCGCACAGGCCTAATGGGACGGCCAATTCAGGAATGGTGCCCTCTACTTCAGCAGTAAGTTCTGAGAATCATAGTATTTATATGTCCCAGATGAGGCCGCCTTTGTGGTAGTAACGTATTATGCGTAGTGAATCTGTTGAATTTATTTCTCTTGTATTTTCTCCAGGCAATGCCTCATTCTCAGAGCCAGACCGTTGTCGTTGAGAACCCTATGTCTGTTGATGAAAGTGGCAAATTGGTAAGCTTGTTAAATAATGCATCCGTTCATTGCCATTGTTTTCCATATTGAGCAATCAAAGACCTACTGATGATAACACTCTTAATCTCACAGGTGAGCAATGTCGTCGTTGGTGTCACACGGGGAAAAACTAGCACAACGTGATTCTGAAATCTATTGCAGCTAGTTTTACCTCGCGGGGAACAAATCAAATCCTTATTACAGATTACTTGGAAGATAGACACGATCGACAATGGTTGTATATTTTTATTGGAGTTGTTCATAAACATGTGTGCGAGAAACATTTCAAATGTGAGGCGTCGGATAAATGTATTATCTACCAAATAGACTTGACGCGGCGAGCGAGGGTATTGCTGTCAGTCTTGTGATTGCTATCTCACCCGTACCGTGTGTCCCAAGTTTAGTCGAGTCACTGCGCATAGAGTGTATATGTTTTTGAACTACAAATCCAATTATCGCACATTTGTTTTGTATGTAAACAAGTCATGTTTTTTCGTTTGATGATGATGATGGCCTGCTTCTGTGCAATTCTAAACGTAGTCGGTTGATCGTCGGTAGAAGTATTATTCCCAAGTGCTTAGCATTTGCCCTTCGAGGTTGGCAGTTTTTTGCCTCATATTTTCGTAGCTGGCGATTCCTCGTTCTCTGCATCCGGATAATCTGATACACACGACAAACCCACTAAACCCCTCAAAAACCTGAAAGTAGGTCTGTCAATTTTTTACACTGACTCGTTAACTTGATGCGAAACGATACGAAACTAACAGGTTTTAGGTCAATTTGTTAACAAGTCGGTTCGTTATCGGGTCACACGTTAAGAACCCAATGAGATACCGTTTGTCAAATCTAGACATTAGGCATGACAACTTCTTGCATGACTCGTTCACCCGACACGAAACGATACGACTCGTTAACGAATCAGATCATTATTGGGTCACTTGTTAATAATCTATTAAGATAACGGATTTGACACGACACGACCCATTAAGATAACGGATATGATATTAAAATGACACGAACACGACAAATACAACCCAATTGTCAGGCCTACCTGAAAGCATCAGGCTTTTCCTGATTACAAATATGCGCGTCTTTTGATTAGATGTGAGTGTGTACGATCTGTTTACGTACTTGGAAGAGGGGAAACCAGTACTCGAAGAAGTATGGATTTGTACTGTTAGATCCCCACGTCTTCTTTCTTTTGATTATGTATGTGTTAGTGATGGTATGAAAAGTCGAGAGTCTGAGTAATTTCAAGAATAATTTCAACCCCCATGCTTAGCGAACACGCCATCAGAGTGTTTCTTGCATTGAAAATAATAAAAGCTAACGATGCAGAGAAGAGTTGAGAGAGAAGATTGTCAAAATTGCTGATGCGTTTGTTGAGCCAATGTGTCTAGAAATTCTGGGTGACATAAGCGGGGGCAGATTAAACCATGATGCTTGTGGGGTTAAAAAGTTTTTCCAAACTACCTAAACCCAACAAACCCTAAAGTTATTGGATTGTTAGTCTAATCAAAGAAAACTAATTACATGCTTCACTTACTCAGCAACTGGTTCTGTCGCTATAAGAAGCAACAAAGCACTCACTTGTGTATCTCTCTCTCTCTCTCTCTCTCTCTCTCTCTCTCTCTCTCTCTCTCTAATTCAATCATGGCTCTAGAAAATGGACAGAAACCCGAGGATAGGGCGGAGTTAGCGGCGGTGACGAAGCCGACGGACTGGACTATTGTCGTACTGAGGGTGGTTGCGTTTTTTGCCACGGTGACTGCAACCGTTGTAATGGCAAGCAACAACGAAACCAAGTCCTTGGTGGTTGCCCCACCAATAAGCGTCACTATCACAGCCAAGTTTCAGCACAATCCTGCAAATGTGTAAGCCTCGGTACTCTCTTTTTCTTTCTACCTCCCATACAAACAGAAATTAGAGGACCCGAGTGACGGTTTTCGCGATTGATGATGAGGCAGGTACTTTGTGATAGCTAATGGAATTGCAAGCCTTCATAACGTGTTCATGATAGTTGTGCACTTTTTCGGAGACAAGTTCAAGGACAAGAGCCTTCAACTTGTGATGGTAGCCGTTTTAGACATGGTAAGCAAACGATTATTTCTTTTAATACAAAGGTTGGGAAGAATCGAACGCAGGGTAACTATGTCAACTAAACTGTATATTTTTGGTTGTGGAATGCAGATGATTGTGGCCCTGGTATCTTCGGGCGATGGTGCAGCAACCTTCATGGCAGAGCTAGGGAAGAAGGGAAACTCGCATGCAAGGTGGGACAAAATCTGTGACAAGTTCGAGAAGTACTGCGACCGTGGCGGCGGTGCCATCATCGCTTCCTACATCGGACTCCTCTTTTTGCTGGTTATCACAGTGCTGTCCATCATCAAACTGCTCAAAAGAAATTAGAACTGCATTGATAATATAGTCTTTTTTAGTGTGTCAAAATGTATTGCTTTGTGTGTGCCATGAAATCATCATGTATTTGAATTTGAATGGTTTTGCTGCATCAACTTAGTAAGTGATTCGTGTAATGTAAACTCCAAACAACCTAACTTTTATGTGTACTAAAGTAAGAAATTTTTACGTGCGACTGTCACACAGTCACAAAAGCATTTTAGTACCCAATTCATTGGCAAGTCAATGCAATCATCCCAAATTTACTTTAAGATTGTGTACGTTGATGACGGAATAAGTGGTGAAATTTAAAGGTGAATCATAATTGGTAATCTTACTAAAATTTTCATAGAAAGTACTGCAACTTGCTGAGTTAAAGAAATCATGATTGATGCCTTCAATTTGAAAGAGAAATTATAATGTATAGGAAGTACCCATAAATAAAAAGAAAATTTGCTACTGCAACGTCTCACGTTCAACGAATGCAAACAGGTGGTACGCCCACGGCTTCGAGATAAGGAGCTCAAAATTAAATTCCGTGTAGTCAAGTGCGCGTGCTAGACACTTTAAGATAATATGTTAGTCTTGTGTGCGATAGAACTCTCATAAATAACGAGTTTGATATTTAATTATGACTGATTTATAAATTGGGGATGTCGGTTGAAGAGATTTTTTAATGTATCCAAAATATCAATACGTGTCATAATACAAGTAGAGGGACACTTAAAATCTCCACTAATATTATGACGCATGATAAAAGAGCTTGTGTTCTTGGTACGCAGACAATGAGAAAATTTTCAGTGCGCAAGGAACACGACTCGGTATACAATGTGTTATAATACAAATGCTTGAATACTTTAAAAAAAAAATTCTAACTACTTAATTATGGAAAAGGATCCAAAGATGATCATTTTCCTAGGGATCCCGTGATCTCACCCGTTCATCGTATATCATGCGGTCAGTTTTCGTTAGGTATTATTCATATTTAATTTTAAATTTTAAATTTTGAAATGATTTCTGATAGCACGATATACGATGAACGAGTGAGATCGTAAGATCTCTAAAATTCCTAGGAAACGAAGATCATTTTCCTTTAATTATAACACATGTATATCGAACCGTGTTTCACACATCGAAAAAGCCCTCGTGAACAACAAGAGCGAAAGGGAGTTTTGGGTTGGCCCAAGATAGGACTTAAAACCATCATCGAAAATACATAAAACGTTATAATAATCGGCCCTCCATACCCTTCGTCCTCCACGCTTCTCTCTCAGATCTGCAACTGCAAAAAACCAAATCGAAATCTCTCAACAATGGCAGCAGTGGCAGCAGGACCCGACCACCTCTTCAACCTCCGCAACAACTTCTACTTGGGCGCCTACCAGGCCGCCATTAACAACAGCGACCTCCCCAACCTCTCCCCCGACGAAGCCGTCGAGCGCGACTGCCTCGTCTTCCGCTCTTACATCGCCCTCGGCAGCTACCAGCTCGTCATCAATGAGATCGACGCATCCGCCGCCACGCCTCTTCAGGCCGTCAAGCTCCTCGCCCTCTACGTCTCCGGCCCCGATTTCAAGGTACCGTCTTCAATTTTGAATTTCGATCCCGATATCACATAATGTTGAATCGAATCGGATTGAATTGGATGGGATGTGTGATGAATTGAAAGGTTTGGAATTGTGCAGGAATCGACGATCTCGAATTTGAAGGAGTTGTTGGCGGATCCGGCCGTCGGAAACAACCCTACTCTGAGGCTCATTGCTGGGACGGTGTTCATGCATGAGCAGGACTACAATGAAGCTCTCAAATACACCAATTCCGGAGGCACTATGGAACTGTACGTCAATTTTTTTACTTTACCTGATCACTTGGGCATTTTCGTATTCTGATTTTACGTAAGATCATGCTCTGATTAAACACTATGATCAAATTTGGTAACTTTACTGTTAGATTTTATCTGAGTTCTGCATTGTCGTTATCTTTCGAACGGGACGCACCCAAAATGCTTGAGATTTTACTTTCTTTAGCTTGATTAGTGATTATATCGATGTTGGTTAGATTGAGCAAAGAAGTTAATTAGAGGGATCTATTAAGTAATGGAAAACCCATTAAAATGTTAAAGAAAAGAAATTTATAGCTTGAAACAAACTCTGAGGTCCCTAATATGTGAACTATAGAACGCCTTTGCATGCTTCTAAATTCTAGATGGCTTATGCAATCTACGTCTCGCCTTCTGTTGGATAGTGTCTTTTTTTAATGTAAAATTTAATCTTTGATGTATCTTATACCGAGACTAATGATATTTAAGTGTTGAAGCAGAAAGCAGAACCTGATGATGTGTTATTTTCTTAAGCCTGATACATGCTGCTTATGCTTTTGCAGGAATGCATTGAATATCCAGATATTCCTTAAAATGCATAGGTCAGATTATGCAGAGAGACAGCTGCGGCTCATGCAACAGGTTGATGAGGACCACACGCTAACTCAACTTGCAATGGCATGGTTAAATCTGGCAGTGGTAATTAAATATTTGTCTTCCCTTCAGTTGCCCTTAAATACTAGATATCATAGTCCATGTGTGTAATTTCACATTCTTCAAAATCAGGGTGGTTCCAAGATACAGGAGGCATATCTCATCTTCCAAGATTTCTCTGAGAAGTCTCAGGCTACGAGTTTGATCCTCAATGGAAAGGCTGTTTGCTGTATGCATATGGGAAACTTTGATGAAGCCGAAACACTACTTCTTGAAGCACTGCAAAAGGCAAGTACCAAGTAGTATATTGGTGGCTTTTCTAGAGCTTTTAAGGTGTCTACAGTTTGTATCCCGTCAATTAGAAAAACTTCACAAAGTCGAAGGCTTACTAAACAAAATTACATGATTACATCATTATGCATGTTCAACTCAAATCTGACTAAATCAAAATGACTATTTTTTGCTGGAATTAATAAACAATGAGTTGTATACTTGTACGTTATTTGTTGCATTTTTCTGCTTTTCTTGTTTCCCTATATTTATCTCTCCATGTTCATTTACTTACCTGTTTACTCGGAAATCTTGTATTGTTGTAATGGTCCATCAATACACATGAGCATTCTCATATTGCCAACTGTATAGGAGTGGCATAGGATTACGCATATTTCTTTTAAGACATTTTTAGAGTAATAAAAGTGCCATTTTGTTCTGCCACAGGATGCAAAGGATCCAGAAACTCTAGCCAACCTTGTTGTATGCTGTCTTCACCTGGGAAAACCATCTTCTCGTTTCCTCAGGTAAATCTCAAAGGCTACTTCATACTGCCGTTGTGACACAATGTCTTTTTACGTCATCCATAAATTGTGTTATTTCATAATTTCATAACATTGGAATTATTTGCATTTGCCCCATATCGTGTGCAACTGTAGAATATAATGGTCAGTGATTGAATGTTTTACTGTTTTTCAGCCAGTTGAAAATTGGGCACCCAAATCACTTGCTCATCAAACGGGCCGCGGAGGCAGAACAGAGCATTAACCAAGCTCTTCAAGCGGCTGGTTGAAACCTCAGAAGTGGTTTGTACACAAGAGCCGATTAGTGCTATTATATACTCCTTACTTCTTTCGCGACGGCTCATCTTTTGATTTGTAAACTGAGAAGATATAAATTCAACTGAAAAGATGTATTTAGCAGACACAGGTCAAATCTTTGGGTTTGGTTGCTTGATTTTTCAACGATGTGGAGTCCAAGTTTGTGATCAATTGCACTTGCTTTCAGCATTTTTTAAGATAAAACAGTAATCTAGCTACAAAATCCACAATTTACGACTTGATTATTGTTAAACAACAACTAATTCTTATCTCATAAGCAGGGTCGGCTATATGAATCTTAACCGCACTGTTTTTGCACCAAGTCTTTCATTAGCGACTTGATTATTGTTAACTATTAACAATTTCAATTATTTCGTTTCATGGTAAAAACAAGGTGCTAAGCATATAAACTATATAGTAGAATAGTTTTACAATACAAATGTTATTTTTCCATGAGAGATTTATGGTTATGCTGTTTGATTAGGACAACTCTCACATTGAATGTGACCAAATTACAGAGTCATACACTTTTGTGAAAGATGCCATGTGGATGATGGCATTCGTAATCAGAGTTTGTAGAGCTGTTTGATTAGAGAAACTCTTACACTAAGTTGAGAATAAATTACAGAGAGTCCCATCCCATCCTATTTTGTAAGATGCTTATGGATGATGTGGTTGAGCATCCGTACTTAGGTTTATCTCATCTTCACACACATACATTGGCTACAAAATCCGAGAAAATATAAAAAGAGAACCAAAATAAACTTTTGGTTAATCGTTTGATATCACATATTGGAAAAACAAACATGAATCACAAAATCTTCTCTACTCAATTGTTTCTTATTTTTTCATTGACAATATTCTAAACTACTCTTCTAATCTACGAACAGGAAATTTTGAATTTGAGCACCACGAAACATCCATGTTGTTTTGATCAACTGGCTTAACTCACGTATGTTCACGATGCTTAAAACCCTAACTAATCTTCCTTTGGTTATACTTATAATATCTTTGACTAATTTTATAAACCAAAAACACAATAAGTTGGAGTAAGAAGTTGTTGAAAAATCTAAAACTGGAAAGGAATTTTAGAATATTTTTCTGAAAATTGAATAGTAGTCTAAACTAAATAAAATCATGATCTAAAGATATTCATTGAACAGAGTCTAAAAAAATGGATCAAATCGTTGGATTCGTTTCAATTGAGAGATTTAATCTAGTAAAAATATTAGAAAGCGCAGAGACCCCATCTTCGCAATATCTTCCCAGCTACGACCAAGAGCAGGAGCACCACGAGAATCCAGAACGCAGGCACATTCCTCACCATCCAACCAATGAACCACCCCATAAAATCCAGCCCTAAAAGCGTGGCATTGTAGAGCACAAACCTGATCAAGTAGAACGCAGTTTTCAACACTGTTCCGATAATCAAAGCTATCGGGTTCGACATTATGCAGCAAACACGCCGCCGCCAGTTACAGCAACTCCGATAATCTTCTGAGACTAAAGGCGAAAGCAGTCTACCGATGCTCTCAGAGTTTTCCGGCTCAAAAAGAAAACGACGACCATGCACTGTATATTGCAAAGACAGGCTTAAATACTCATCCTTATGTCCTAGAAAAATTAGGGAAAGAAAGTATAGTGGTGTTTCTTTGAGAGCAAGGAAGACTAAAAGGGAAATTACACGCTCCTTCATCATTAATTGTAATAAAACTTACTACAAATATATAGTTAACTACTGTTCTGATGTAAATAAATTAAAAAAAAAGGTAATGAGTCTTTTTCAACATATTTAGAAAAACAACTTACATGTCACGTGTTTACAGCCATGTGACCTCCCGCGACAATGAAATAAGGCCATATGAACAAAAATATGCACATGTTAATTATTGTTTCATTGGCAAGAGACGTCGTTGTGACGTTGAACTTGTGTCATGTTAGCCCTTCTCCAAATTCAAAGACTTCTATTGAACAAAAAGGTAAAAATTATCCCGAGCTGGACATTGACACAAATTAAAAGTTCAGAAAAAGCGGAACATGACCTATAATATAGCGGGTTTTGCTACTTTTTTTTCTTTTTTTTGTTAACACAAGGAAGAAGATTGTCAATTATCTTTAATGAAAAATATCGCGCTCCAAAGTCCAATCTATTGTACAGGCTTTGGGTGAAATCTTTTGTCATGAGATACTTATTTGGAGGTATATTCTCGATTTTAAGGTAGAATCTCTCTTGTAAAGTAGGAACTGAAATGGGTGTTGAAGTATTTCACAACAAACAAAAAAACTAAGCAGTAATAACCATGTGAAGTTTGATATCCAATACTATTTTTTATTTATATTTTTGGTTTGATATCCAGAATATCTTCACTAGATATATAAAAGCTAAAAATTTACCTCAATATGTTTTTTTTGGTTACAAAAATACCTAACATGTCTCGCCATCCGATTCCGATCGACGAAAGAGTTCGTAATGCATGCCGCAACCGGCGTAACGCGTTCGAGCCCAATCACCACAATCCGGGGCCAACTTTTCCACCATATCCCGGCCTTTAGCATAAAACTTACGAAGAGAAGCACCGGCAGCAGCAGCAAGTGATCCGACATTGTGCCGAGAAGAAGAGAACGATCGTGACTGGAGGAAAAATAGAGATCACTTGCGTAGCAAGAAACGGTAAGAGATCCGAACGCAAGAGATAAGACACAGATCGGAAAGCACTCACAAGGTTTTCCGGCTCAAAGAGAGGAAGATCGACCGAAAACTAGTACAAAGCCAGGCTTGAATAGTATCCGAGACGTCCTTAGCAAAAATAGGAAAGCTAGAAGAAAATATATTAGTGTTGCTTGGGAATGTTTGGAAATCCAATTAGGAAACATCTTATGCACTTCTAAATTTTAAAATTAGAATGTAACTACTATAGGGGCTGAAAAGCATCCGCCTATCACCAACTTTGAAGACTCGTTTAGGGACTTTAAGGAAATATTCACGTCCATGAAGAAATATTGTCTGCAATGGGAAGTATTTATTTATAGTATAATCCTAAATGTATAGACTAAAATATTAAAAAATTATTGTTCTATTGGAGTATTGTGGGCGTTGATATCCACCAAAAAGTTACCTCTACCGTTGGGAAAAAAGGGAAGTTGCAAGAACGGCTACCAACATTCACATGGATGAGTTTAAAAAACAAGAAAAAAGACAAAAAATAGAAGTTGTTGTACAGCATTCACACGTGGATAGGATTTGTTTCCCACTCAATATCAACAATGGGCCCACTTTTTGAGTCCCTAGATCCAGTCCTCACATTTGAGGATTCCTTTGAAGTATCGAGCGAGTCCGCGGAGGAGGTTGGCGTTAAATCCGCTGAAGTAGACGGAATATACTGATTATCGATCGCTTCATGCTGTTGTTTATATGCCTAGTAAAGGTTCAACTCTTGGAGATTGGCACTGGTATTGGACAAGGGGCAAAAGAATGGCACGAAGATATGATGATACAAGGCTATACTGCTCCTGAGCATCATTATTGAACTATATCATCATCCGAATACATCGACTGTAACACATAGCTGCTGCTCCTTTTTCCGGCCACCGGAAGATGGCCTGCTACTACTAAAGAATTATAACATAATAACATATAAAATATGACAAAAAAATTAATATTGGTTCCCAAACATCTCGACTCTCTTTTTTATCCTTCTTGGTTAATGGGGATTCTGAAATCCCCCATCTAACTGAGCTAAAGAAGCGTGGCTTGATTCGGCACTGCAACGGACACACTGTCGATCTTCATGCTATGCAATGCCGTGACCATTTCAAGAAGACGTCGCCAAAGGGTTTTGGTTCAAGAAGACATCACCAACGGGGTGGTTCCGTACCCATCGCGATGTGCTTTTTGCCATCTCCACGCAACCTGCAAACTCTCTTGAAGGTTGGTGTGTTGAGCGCTCCAGTTCAGTTCACGGAGGATCTTAGATGGGTCACTGAAGACTTCAGCATAGTCACCAGGCCGGCGGGGAAGGAAATCAACCTTAATGTCCACACCGGTTGCCTTCTTACATGCCTCCACGAACTCCTTTACTGAACTACCTGGTAATCAACAGCCACGCACAAAGCTTAAGATACAGTTTTGCTATCCACTACAACAATTTTTTGCACCATAAGAAATGAAATAGTGTCGTATTGATTTCGTTTATCCTACCTTTTCCAGTTCCAACATTGTAGATTCCCACTTTACGGGGCTGTGCATGCTCAAGAGCTTTAACGTGAGCATCAACCAGATCAGTGACATCTATATAATCTCTTATGCAAGTGCCATCAGATGTTTTGTAATCAGTGCCACGAACCTGCAAAGCACATTTGTTACTAAAATTCAAGCCACTCAAAAGAACAGTGGAAAAAGCTGATACGAGAAAGCTAACTGAAATCGTCAAAATATACAGATATATGTTCTTTGAAACCCCAAACATCTGTTTCCTTATCTCTTTATGGCAGGTGAGAATTGGCATGAAAATTTTCAAATGATTCATAAATACGAAAGGATAATCATAACTTCAATAGCCAAACATATAACTTGATCTTTACCACAGATATATCAGTTAATTATGCAACGACTTACCTTTAGCCCAGGCGTAATACCACGAGCTGCATCAAAACAAGCACCTGATATTCGTCCATGTTCACGAAGTTCAGGTCTGGGAGCTTCACCTAATCTGCCCTCTGGGTCCGACCCAATCACATTGAAGTATCTGGAAGGTTTCGAAAAATAAAACAAGTTTTGAGACAACAGGACAATTTATTCATTCATCAAATTTGTTAAAGTAAATTGTTCGGTGATGCCTTATTTGGTTGACATCCTTTGTGGCCAATGACTCGCAGCATAATACAAGTGTAGACATAAGTTATAACACGGGACCAAATGCAGGTCACAAAAGATGATAGTACTAATATTCAGTTGGACAACAAATGACCTTACAGAAAATATCACGTGGCCTCGTGGTTTTCTTGTGCTCATTAATTTTTATATAGAAATGAGACGATTAACCCATTACTAATATAGATACCGGCTTATTAGTGAAAAAGGCATGAAACAAGCTTTGCGCAGAGAGCCGACTTGGAAAATGGAACAAAGGTTTTAAATTTTTAGAAAATCTCCATCCAAACCCTAACATCCATTGCCACTAAGCCAAAGCCCACACGGTGAGTTAAGGTTCCAAGTCCAAACACCACATGAGTTTAGTAGAAAAGCAAAACTTAAGCTATGAAGAGTTGAAGGTAACACAACAATATTGCCAAATGATTCATGTTTCACTTGCAAATTAACATAAACACATTAGTGAAAAAGTGGTTACGAAGCAAGGATACTCACGGTTTATGTCAAGAACATTTCAAAAAACAACAGAAGGTTTAAAAAATTTATTGGGACACGAACCTCAGGATCATGACTGCCATGTCTGAATTCTTATGGAAATCCAAGATAATATCTTCTGCCATCTTCTTTGCTTTTCCATATGGATTAATTGGGAACTGAATGTATTGCCAGAACATCAAAGTCAGCAACTAAACGAGTTTATTTATTGGAAGCAAAACAAAAACACAAGTATAGGTCAACCCACCTGCGGAGTTTCTTCAGTAATAGGCATCTTCTCAGGTTCTCCATATGTTGCACATGTACTAGAATATATCAAAGTCTTCACACCATGTGAAGCCATTGCCTCCAATACCCCTAAGGTATTTGATGTAATGTTGTGGTAATACCTGTGCAAAAGTTCAAAATTTTCATTGGTAAGATTATTCGTACATGTTATATCAAAGTCTTCTCGGGCCTTGTCAACATCCAACATCAGCCCAGAGTTCCTACTACTAAGCTGAAATTCATGTATATCCACATCGCATCATTAAGGGAAAATTATTGAACAAAGAAAGTTCTGGTAAAGTTAAAAGCACATATGCAAGACAAGCATATTCCGGTAATAGTAAATGGTCCGGATCTGGCTCATGGATAGTACTTACTTGAGTGGATCAAGTGTGCTTTCCCCAACATATGCAACAGCTGCAAAATGCATCACAGCATCAAATGCATTCTCCAAAAATATTTTGTTGACCTGGAATATTCAGTTAAGGCTACATTGAAGCTTAGCACTTTTAATTTGCATGAAATATTTTGAACAATACTCATAAAGAACATCACAAGGATACAGATTTTGGATCCCCCAAGTCAGCATAAATAAACTGAAGCCTCCCAGGTTCAGGAAATAACTCTTGGAGAACCTTGATGGCACCTATGTTCCCCCGTGAGAGGTTATCCTGTCAAAGAAAGAAAATTTCAACAATCTAGAGTAATTACTAAGTTAAGTAAAAAAGAAGATGCTGCCTTCATCCAAAAGTGACCTACCACAATAGTTACACGATATTGATCCCTTAGGAGTCGTAATGCAGCATGTGAACCAATAAATCCAGCACCTCCAGTTACTAGGACATGAGTTACCCCTGCTTCATGAATGGAGAACTGGACCAATATATACTGTACACGGTAAGAAAAGGTCCAGATTTTTTACATTTTATAGAACTTCCTATATTGTATTGAAGACATGAAAACAAAATAGAACATTTTACTTCCGCCACACAAAAAAGAAAATAGAACTAGCAAAATGTTACAATGCAACGGTGCAAAAATCTTGTATCCAAGTTTTCATATCTTAAGTATCAACAACAATCAAAATGCTGAGAATAATTGACCAAAAGAAAAGTCTAACTCTGTCCAACAGTAAGGAGATTGAAGAAGGTAATTTATTGATCCAAGCAGGTATCGACAATATACAACAAGAAAATGCACTGGACCAGAGTTGATAACCCCAACCAGAAGCAAGATGATATGATCATATAATGATTTTCTCCAATGAAAATGACCAAATCAACATCATACTGTGATCCCCAGTATGATTTCCTAGGGTAAGGCTATTAGGACCCCTTAGCCTCCTCTTCTCTCTGGTATCCTGCATTCCCTCACCTTGTCCCCCGTCCCTCAGAACATAGGAGTATGCCTATTTTTTAGGCACCCATGGAGGCTCCGCAGTGGTCAGTGGTAACCACCAAGCCATTCAGCCCATGGTGGCTCAATGGGGCTAGCCAAAAACATAGCACTAGTAACAACTATTCCCTTCTGTTCATCAGTGATATCTGGACAAAAGAGCAAATTTATACAAGGTTTTCTGTTTGAAAGTCGCCTCGCCATATATAAGTTAATCATGCATCCAAGAAAAACAGCATATACAACTAAGATATTCTCGAATATGACAGACCTCATTACTAAAATAATTATTGTCGGATAATGATCAAATGGCAAGACAGGAAAAATGAGATACTGATAATTATCTAATCAGAAAGGGATCATATTGCATGAAGCAAATGATCATTATTCAGATAGCCATTCTAATACAATAATCACATACTGAAGTATACCTTCAACCAAAGAAAATACGCAGGATGAAGGGATTACCGAGCTTGTGGTATTGAAAGATGGGGATTGTTTCAGCATAATAATACATAATGCTGTAAGAGTAGCAGCCAAAAGAATTTTTCCTACAAAGTTGTTCTTCCTCTTGGGATCTGGGTACTCCATGCCTACAAGCACAACAGGGTCCAAGATATAAGCTTAAAACTTCCACATACGCACAAAATATCCGAATTGAAACAATGCAACATATTGAGCAGACTCTAATTTCACCTCCACCTCCTTCATCGATTCTCATAACACCGGATGAACATAATAAATTTCACAGAGAGAAAAAAAAAACATAATCGAGCGCAATCAAAAACTCACCTCCTAAAGACATGGATCTGTTGGTCCTTGACTGACTTCTGGTCCTGCCAAAATTAAGCATCGGGAGAATGTCTTCAATGCTTATAAATATGAACCAAACGATATGCCTCAATCAAGTATACCTATCCCTGAATATGCTTTTGGTGCAATGCACTGCAGTAAAAGCCAAACACAATCAGCCAGATAATTCAAAAAAATCACATCCAAAAATTACTGAGATTCAAAAGCGGTGGGTATAACTGGGGCCCTATACCAAAACAGGAATCAAATTGAAAAGGTTAAAATTCCAAAGGAGGGAAATTTTTAGAAACCCTGGAAATTTAACCAGCCATCATCAAATTCCAAAACAGAAAAAGGGTTAGATTTAGAATCACAAGATCCAAAAACTCCCAGAAGAACAAACCCACATAAGTTTTCAAAAAAAAATTCAAAAAAAATAAACAATCCCAATAGTAACATTCCATGACATAAGGGAAGCAGATGGCTGTCATAGCATGTCTGCAAAAGAAAACGACGAACTTTGAAGGACCATTGTGCAGAGGGGAAGCCATTGTCCGGAATCTGAAATATTTGAGGGGAAAACAAACCCAAAACCCATGAAAGCTCGAAACTTCGATATCCACCGGCAAAACCCACTTCAAATTTTGGGTAAAAATTCAAATAAAATCAATTAAGAAACTGGGATTTTTGTAGATGATCAGAGATATTTATTATTGCAGACATTAGTACCTGAAAGCTGACGAAGCAAAACGACAACCAAAGGCACTAACACGCAGAAAATACAGAAGTGCAAGGACTCAGATGCAAAAACATGCCAATGAGCACGAAAAGCTTACAAATTTAAAAGCAGAGGTGCGTGAATCCAATAGAAAGAGCACAGAATTGATCGCAACTGTAAGAAAACCAGAAGAAATTGAAAAAAAAACGTACGGGAGAGAAAGAAAGGGGAGAGAAACGTATAAATGGGAGGAGGAAAAGGGGAGGGAGAGAGTCACAACTCACAACAGGGCAAATGAGGTGTTGGTGATGAATGTTGGGGGTGGCTTTGGCTTTTGGGGTTTGAAAATAGAGAGAGAGAACGAAGAAATAAGGCTTATAATAGCCCGAGATTTCTCAGCGTGTTCATGCTTGAGGAGTTGTTTTTGTGCACAGTAATAGAAAAAGACAGGCACAAATAAATGAACAATGATTGGCTTATACTAAAAAAATTTCATGAATTATAGATTTTTGTGTTTATTATCAAAATCGTTCATATTATGAATCGCTCTGTAATGATCATCTTTACAATATATAATTAAAACTAAAGTCGTTTAGTCAATCTGTTGTGGTAAATACAAATTGTAGCAATGGTCCCTCAACTTTAATCAAATTAGGGCAATGGTATCTTGACTAAAAATTCATTACCATTGTTTCCTCAACTCTTCAAAACGTGTAGATATAGTCATTTTAGTCAATTTCGTCAAAATTTTGTCAAAATGAGTTATATTGGAATGACCATTGCTACAATTGGGTTGAAGTTGAGAGACTATTACTCCAATTAGGTTGAAGTTGAGGGACAATTTCTCCAGTTGAATTAAAATTGAGGGACCATTGATATAATTTTTTTTATTTGATTTTCCATATTTGCCCATTGATTTAGCCTCACGTGCATGGCACATGACTCATTTTGACGGAAGTTCTAACGAAGTTGACGAAAATGACCATAAATGCACGTTTTAATGAGTTGAGGGACCAATGGTAATGAATTTTTAGTTGAGGAACCATTGCTACAATTTACTCTTTTACCAATTCAATTCATATATTCGATGACTAAACGATTTTAGTTTTAATTAATTTTTTACAAATGTGATTGTTATAGAGTGATTTGTAATATAAAGAGTTCTTATCGTAAACATAAATTGTAAATTGGCAACGAACGCTTTTGAGTATGAACTCTTACTCATTTGTTGAATAGCCAAATATTATTCTAAAGAAATTCCTACACTTCAAAATTTCAAAAAACACCAACAAAAAAAAAAAAAATATATATATATATATATATATATTCTTGCATAGTTTTTTCTTTATTTTTTGAGTTTTGTTAAAATTAAAACTCATATTTTTCAAAAGACAATATATTTTTACTAAAAGTGGATGACTAATTAATCATGCTTAATTAGTATCATACTCGGAGTCAAACTTAAGACCCCACTAATATTAGTAGGCCGTAAGTCAATTATATCATATTCATCTTATTTTTGAAAAGATGGATTCAAATTTAAGTGCAAAATGGAACGCATTGCTATTATTAACTTGACTTAATTTATATCTTCAAATATTTAGAGTCTTTTCAATTAACCAAACTGAAAGAAAAAAAATTAAAAATCAAACTTAAAAAAAAAAAAAAACACTTTACAAAAATTAATCTCTCTCCTTGTATCCCCAATCACCTGCTTTCTACGAAGAGCTGTCTTTTCAGCGTTGAATGTGGTTCGAGGTTCTGTACACCTAAGCCAATTACATGCCTCCACCGCACCACCCTTTCTCCTTCTTTTTAGCTAATTTTGTGGGACCCATGTCTTGAGACAGAATTTTGACCTTTTCTTTTCTTTTTAGAGGATTTTTTTTTTTTTTTTTGAAGTTTTATTTTTGGTAAGCAACATATTATTTTTACTACCATACCAAAATTAGTCAAATATGCTACCATGGTTTGTAGCTATGTCCCGAGGGAAGGTAATGTGGCAGCACATCGACTCACTCGAATGGGGCTTGGTATTGCTCAGGAAGTGGTGTGGTTTGAAGAGCCTCCAGATTTGATTCAAGACATTTTAATTGATAAAGGAATGTAATTTTCTTTGTTATTGTCATTTGAGGATAGCTCTTCTGTTGTGCGGAACAATCTTTTCCTTCGATCGGGTTGAAATCTCCCGGGAAGGTTTTTATCGAGATCCAATTTGCACACTATCATCAGTTTGTACGTATTCTATTTCTCGTTTCAATGAAAATCGTACATTTTTCAAAAAAAAAAAAAAATTAAAGAAGGAAAAACAATAAAATTAGTGAGAGAGTGAGATATGATGTGCCCACAATTATTAAGTTTTTTAATTTTTTGGTCAAATTATAATTATTGGGTTCATGGAAATTCGAACTCAGGAAAAGAAATTGGACCATGTTGAAAAATTTGTTGCTAAATTTTGTATCTTTATGGAGAATTTTCTTTGTGAAATTACCAAATGATTTTATCAAATATCATTTATTTATTTATTAGTTTGGTGTGAGAAAATGACTGATAACTCTTGGGTTTTGCACCTTTGGACCATATTTGAAAATTCAATGCAAATGGTCCCCTTCACCCTTTTTGGACACGTGTAGTCAAATTATGGTCTCCAATGAAGAGATTTTGTAGTGTTGATGGATCACGGACACATATGTTATATGTATATAAGTGGAGGGATACTTGAAATAAAAAATACTTCCTCTTATATAATAATATATGACATATTGTATTGTGCTCCGGACATATTAAAAAATCTTCCTCAAACTGAATGTTGTGCAACTAATTAAAACTATAATTTAGTGATATTCAAAATTACTTGCAAATAAAAGGTCTTAAGTCGATTCCTATGGATAACGAAAACGTGTTATATTTATTTGTCTTGAGTTCAATATATACCTTGTTATTAGTTAAAGTCAAGAGGTTAATGAGGCGTTTGGTCTGCTTGCCGCACGCTAATAACGTTGTATCCATTGACATATTTCGTGGCCTAGCACAATTCCCCACCGTATAAAATAGAATATCAACGGTGACCGACAACAAGTCGTAACGATTTCTTCCTCTCATGACCAAGAACACAAGCTTGGCCAATGCATTCACAGCGAAAGTTGTTTCTCGATTACCTATGGGGAAATAATATTACTTGTGCTTTGTCAAAGTGGAAGGATGTTGAGTTTTAAGTCACACTCACATGCGAGCATGTGCAGGTGTACAAGCTCTGCAAACATATCTGACATATATACTTGTGACACTTGTTGTTTCAACTTTGCCTCGTTAGTTTTCTTAATGCATTTTTTAAGATTCTTTTTATTTATTTTTAAAGCACCCATTTCATTTAAATGACTATGGAAATGTTAAGCGTATTTATCTCATTTCGAAAAATTAATTAAAAAACGTTATGTATTCTTATAAAGAGTTAGACTACTATCTACGTTACCTGTTAAACTCATGGTAAAGTCAACTTTACAGTGCCCTTTCATTTCCAAACACTCACCAAGTATTGACACTTTTATTTCGGTACACCAAACCTCTCTACCGACCTATGACATTAGCGGTGGCCCATTTTCTCACGAGTCGGGTGGATTCATAATTGTATGTGGCACCCCCCATCCCCATGCATGAGCGGTGAGCAGCGGTGATCGAAGTGCCACTTCAAATTTCGAACACACCGAACACAAATTTTACCCCTTCTATGTTTGCATGCAGTAGGAGGAGAATCTCGCACTTGCCGACATTATATATCATGGATAATTTCCTCTAATTCGTGTATTTTTGGTATGTCAAAAATACGGTATTTTGACGTTATTATCTTACTTAAATTATAATATTTATGCAGGTGGTCATTTACCATAATGGTGGAAATGAGTTATGCTCTTGCATGACGGCGTGGGTTCAAACCCCGTCAGTGGCTAATCTAATATCTAACATTTAACTACCCCTCAAAAAAAAAAATATATATATATAATATTTATATTTATATTTTGATAACATATATTAAAATTGTGATATATAAGCTTCATTAACTACCCATATTATAAAATAGGGAATAAAGCCAATTGCGGCTTTTGTTTTTGGTACCTATAAAAATTTATCTTCTAATTCTTCCAAGTCCACGAACATTAATTTATTTCTAGTACCATACTATAATTAAGGTCAGTTGTCTTAATCACCCTAGTTTCAAGAGAATTAGGTGCGTGGAGTGGAATATAATAATATGTGATTGGCTAGGTGTCCTATTTTTTTAATGCTTAAGTTGTAATTAATTAACCAAATTCGATGTTTACTTCTGATCTGTATACTTGTCAATCTTTATTAACATTAAACATATTTTAAGTATATATTCAAGAGAAAGCTGTAGTTTTCCAGATGTTGTTACAGAAAGGATGATATTATCCACACACACCTATTTGGCTTTTGACATAAAATTTTCAATTTTTAACTATCGGATTGAATGAATTAAAAACGATTAAAGAATAAAAATTAACAAAGGATGAGTAAAAAATAAAAATAATTGTGTGGATAGCACCCCTCTTTACAGAAATGTTGCTTCACGTTTACTAATCCTTTATTAATCATAATTTGTGATTACTTTATGTAAAGTAATCCATGCATGTAAATAATTGGATGTACGTGATGGCACGCACAATTGCATGTGCCCAGTTCTTTTCTGTTTGCTTTTAAATTATAAACCCTCTGTAAACAGCATGAACACAACGCAAAGTAATGTAATGCCATATTTATTTGCTCGTTCACTTTAATTTAATTATAAATTTGGGGATTTCCCATTTATAAATTTGGAAACTTGAACAACATCAAATAGATTATCTTTATGATCATATGCATGTGTGAGGGTGTGAGTTGATGACTTAATTTATGGTAACGTTCTTTAATTAGTGTTTTTTTTTCTTTTTCATTTTATATCGTTTTATAGACAAGTATAAAGAATTTGAGATTTTTTTCTAACGTTGAAAAAAATAAATGAATTAGAAAGTTAATAAATAGTTGGCAATGTCAGCTCCAAATTTAACTTCGAGTGTGGCATAACTTCTGTTTATACACATTATTCTGTTGATTTGTTTTGAAATTTACTGGGGTTAGCCTAATGGTATAATGATCGGTAGAGTGATGAGCATGAGTATCCTTAATTCAAGGTTTATAACTATCTAATATAACTTTAGAAAAAAGATTAGTCCAAATCAAAGATAGTAAAGCTAGCCATGGTACATGATGGACCGTTCAAAACAAATATGGCGGTGAACACGACATTCATCTAACTTTCAAATAAACTTACGAATGCGAGACTTCATAGTTGAAATGACATAAACATAATGACATAGGGTACTACTATCCACATACTTATTTTTACTTCTTACACATCTTTTTCAATTTTCGACATCAGATCGAATAAATTGAAGGAGACCAATAGACAAAAATTAACAAGAGTGTGTAAAAAATAAAAAGAAGTATGTAAATAGCATTCAATAACATAATGCATGCTACCGGAAAAACCGACCAAGGCTGCCCTTCATCAATGAGAGCCTTTGCATTGTTTACATGTGGCAGCCAAATTTGTACGTAACCTCTTGTATGTCGGACGAAATTGTATAAACAGTACGTTACAATGTGAACTAAAACTCTCATTTCTCTCATAGAGTCATATGACAATTGAGTATGGTAGAAGGGAAACCGACCAAGGCTGCCCTACACGTGGCAGGTGAATTTATACCTTATATTATGTGGCACACAAATAACAAATTGTATAAAATATCACGTATCATTGTGACGGAAAATTCTAATTCATCTCACAATAGCATATACTATTTGATTGACTGGTAATGAACAAAATTTAACGTGATTAGTGACGATCCGATTGTTAAATTTGTTGGTGCATTCCATTATTGATACTTAAAAGTAAGCAGTTTATCTGTTAACTTTCCAAAAGGTCTAAAGATTATCGAATTTTTGGTGTAATGTGTATACGTATTATAGTACTTGTGACTTCATATTACGTATAAAGAACTTTTTTTAGAAGTATGATATAAATATTCATTGACAAATAAATAATAA
Organism: Heteromeles arbutifolia; assembly: GCA_024362995.1. Taxonomy (NCBI): domain Eukaryota; kingdom Viridiplantae; phylum Streptophyta; class Magnoliopsida; order Rosales; family Rosaceae; genus Heteromeles; species Heteromeles arbutifolia. Next base: position 6,782,219 of record JANCRC010000002.1, on the reverse strand, counting down.
TTGTACAAGTGGATAAAATGCAAATGTGCCCTCGTTAAGAACAACTGTCGGCACCATGATTTCGTGATTCTTCAAACCATCTATGTACATTGTTAATGTGTAAATTAAGCAACACGAGCTAATTGATGTGCAGAACCATAAGCATGACACTAAATACGGGTTAAAGCTAAGCAGGAGATATATATGAAGAGTTTTTAGTCAATGCTGTGCTTATGTATGTATATGAGAGTATTAGTATGCGGTCTAACAAGGAACAATGCATTACTTGTGTAATAATGCAATGCAATGCAATTTAAAAAATTGGGCAACTAGCTTTAGCTTTAGCTGCTACATCTAGTATTCTAATTTCTACTAGTCAACTTAAATTTGGAATGCATTAGTTTAAGAGATTTTTTAGTGTGCCAAAAATACAGTTTTTTACACCGAGCGTAATAATATTATTAGTTGAACACTTTAAAAAAAAAATTCAAATAATTATACTTAGTGTAATGGACCATGTTCACGTCACTTTGAAAAAATTCCCTATTATTTGAGCAGTTTTCTCTTACTTTTTTTATACGATTACTTCTGTCACCATATAATTCCCAAATTAATAAATAATTCGTAGGGTTTGTTACGCATTTAGACTTTTTCTAATTGTTTGCATGCATGGGATGCTATCTTTTTCTAAGAGCAAGTCCACCCCTAAGGACTTTGCGTCAGCACCCAGCGCATTTATCCACTCAAGTAAACAGTAATAAACCCCAATGAACAGTAACAGGCCAAGGCATCTCCACCCCTAAAAAAAATGCGCTGGCACCCAGCCCATTTAAAATATTTTTAAATTTTTTGTAAACGAATAAAAAATTAAAATAGTTTTAATTTCGGATAGGATTTTTAACCAATCTTGTCACGCCACGTGTCCTTATCCGAGCGTACTATTTTGTGAATAGATTTCCGCTAAGATTTTAAACCAATCCCGACGCGCCACGTGTCACTTCCGGTTTACAATAATTTAGCCAAGATTTCGATAAGATTTTCAACTAATAACGTCATGCCACGTGTCATTATCCGAACGTACTACTTTGTGGATAGATTTTCGATAAGATTTTCAACCAATCCCGACGCGCCACGTGTCACTTCCGGTTTACAATAATTTAGCCAAGATTTCGATAAGATTTTCAACCAGTCACGTAGTGCCACGTGGCATTGTCCAGAACCTCATCCTTTCTTTTTTTGTCCATATAAACACTACATCCCTACATCCATCCTCACACCAAGCTCAATCCTTCTTTTTAGCTCAGAATCCTTGTTCATCGTTTTCAAATCTTGAAAGCTTATTACAATGTCTTCTTCAAGGAGAGTGTATAAACAGTTGCAGGAGCAACAGAAAAGGTTGTTGGCACAACAGGCAGAATTGGCCAATCTCGATGAAGGTGAAGGTGGAGAAGAGGCTTTCTTCATGGAGGAGGATGATGATGATCACCATAGAAGGTAGAGAGCCTCACATTCTCGCCGTGTCATGGAAGCCATGGGTCAGATATCCAAACCCAGACGTGCTGCAAACCTCGATAGAAAAAGGGAAAGACGAGGTAAAGATCTCTTGGAAGATTATTTTATTCACAACAGCGTATTCCCTGATCATGTTTTTAGACGTCGATTTAAAATGCAACGAAGTTTGTTCGAAAAAATCTTGAGTGCTATTTGCAACCATGATCCATACTTTGTGCAAAAAGATGATGCTTTTCATGTTCTAGGTCTTCTTCCCGAGCAAAAAATTACGGCTGTCTTGCGAATGCTTGCATATGGAGCATCTGCAGATCAAGTGGATGAGATCACGAGGATGGGAAGATCAACTGTTCTGGAGTCCCTGATGCGTTTTTGCTCTGCAATTGAAGCCCTCTACACCAATGAGTACCTCCGGACACCCACGCCAAGGGACATGCGAAGGCTTCTTAGGAAGGGTGAGATGCGAGGCTTCCCTAGAATGATTGGAAGCATCGACTGCATGCATTGGACTTGGAAAAATTGTCCAAGTGCGTGGCAATGAGCTTATGGCGACAGAAAAGGAGCCAAAAGCATCATTTTGGAAGCGGTGGCTTCGTTTGATACATGGATTTGGCATGCTTTTTTTGGTGTTCCAGGAGCTCAGAATGACCTAAATGTTCTTGCCCAATCCCCAGTGTTCAACGAACTGCTGCAAGGAAAATCCCCGAAATGCACATATTGGGTTAATGGTACCCAATACGAGGGATCATACTACCTTGCAGATGGCATTTACCCAAGGTGGTCAACGTTTGTCAAAACAGTGCCACATCCACAGACTGAAAAAGAAAAACACTTCGCAAAATGTCAAGAAGGGTGTAGGAAGGATGTCGAGCGCTGTTTTGGTATCTTGGAAGCTCGTTGGGCGATTGTCAGGGCTGCAGCTAGAATGTTTGATGTCAAGGCTCTTCGATCCATCATGATGACGTGTATTATTCTCCACAACATGATTGTTGAAGATGAGTATGATTATGATGCCATTGATGAATACGAGCCGGATCCGATCAACAACTCACGAACACGTATCTACTGTGCTCATGACAATACCGAAGATCCCGTGCAACACGAGCCCTTGGAACGGGATGGACGTTACAATGAATTGATCGTTCAACGGTACACGAACTTGCAAGAGCCATACTGGCACGTAACCCGCCAGAATGACTTGATTGAGCACCAGTAGGGATTGCGAGAAGGTGAAGATAATTAAAATGAGGCTTGTGGTTGAAGAATAAAGTGTATTTTTTAAGTTTATGTAATTCTATGTAGTGTGTTTTGTTTTTTAAGTTTATTTGGTGAGTTTATGTAATCTTATTTCATGTGTTTAAATAAAGTACAAAAATAAATAAATAATTACATTAAAATTGCATAATAAATAAAATAAAAATAAATAAAGTTCTAAAAATAAATAAGAAATAACATAAAAATTACATAAGAAATAAAATAAAGTTCAAAGGAAAATAAGAAATAACATAAGAAATTAAATAAAATTCTAAAAAAAAAAAAGAAATTGCATAAAAATTACATAAGAAATTAAATAAAGTACTACAAATAAATACGAAATTATACAAATTGTAGAATGCTTGAGCTTGTAGTGTCTATAAAAATGTGGGATAAGATAGTGTTAAAAAATTACATAAGAAATAACATAAAAATTACATACGAAATAACATAAGAAATAACATAAAAATAAATAAAAATAACATAAGAAATAAAAATAAATAAATAAAAATTACATACGAAATAACATAAGAAATAACATAAAAATTACATACGAAATTAAATAAATTAAAATATTGATGTGGGTGGAATGCATATAAATAAATAAAAATATTGTCACATGATCCGCTAAACTTGTCCCACTACGCAGGTTACCGGAAGCATGAGAGATGGCGTTTTTCCAACAAGTAAAGGATGCGTTGAGTTTTTTTCCAACGACCTTGAAGACCTTGACTAGATCTGACGTCTTTTCCATGTACATCACAAAACGCTTGCGTAATTTTACTCCACATTTCTCGCTTATCCATCTCATTACCCGTAATCGGGTCATGAGTAGTGTGAACCCAACATTCACACAACGTAACATCTTCAATGAGCTTCCACGAAGACATTTTTTTCTCTTAAAGTGTAGAAAATATTGAAATGTAGATAGTATAGGAAGTGTAGAAAATATTGAAATGTGGTGTAAGGTGGAAGATGAGGGTTAGGTATTTATAGAAGAAAAAAAAAATTTAAATTTTTTCTGTAATTTTTACACAATTTTCTGTATTTTCTAATAATTTTTAATTTAGTTAATTAATCTGGATCGTTGGATTTGAAAAATATTCAAATCCAACAGCCCATAAAGTGCCACATGGCCAACGGTCATAATTCTGACCGTTGGGCCCTTTTTTTTTTTTTTTTTTAGGGGACCAACATGGACCGTTGATCTGTGATCGGACAGTCCAGATCAAAATTTAAATTTAAATTTTTTTTACCGTTGGAAATCCAACGGTCTAGAAAAACTAGCCGTTGGAAATCCAACGGTACATAGCGCACCACGTCGCCTCCCCGGTAAGAACTGAGTGCGCCTGCGCCGCGGGCCCCGCCTGTCGGCCACTCGCGCCCACGTGCGCGTCAACTGCACTCGCCTGGCGCAAAAAAAAATTAAATTGCCGTCTGACGCCACGCTGGCGTCAGATGGACCGGGCCACGCCTCAGTCAATTTTGGACTGGGCTAGAGACCGGCTTGGGCTGGGTGCCAGTCAATTGGATCGGCTGGAGGGGATTCACTGGGTGCTGGCCCCTTTTTTCGGCTGGGTGCTGGGCAAAAAGCCCTCCGGTGGACTTGCTCTAAATGGACGAAAGGGCCATTTGCCACTCAATGTCGTGAAAGGAAAGTTAAGATTCTTTCCGGTGGACTTGCTCTAAATGGACGAAAGGGCCATTTGCCACTCAATGTCGTGAAAGGAAAGTTAAGATTCTTTCTTTGGCCCTGGTCAAAAGGACTCTTTTCTTTTTGTTGGCTATCAATACAAAGTTGATAAAAAAAGACTTCATATATGGTTCACCGCCACAGTTACTCTTTATGTCATTGAAATAAAGATGCATATAAGTTTTTGTTTATATGTCATTATTTTATCGGCATTAAACGTCATGTGAAGGTTTATGTGTGTCATATAAATTGTTATCATCAATCTCTCATTCTCTTCAAATAAATTGTACGCTTATATAGAGGTGATGGGCGAGTCATTGTACTATATTCTTAAATTTTAAACGATTTACCCATTATTGTTTTTTTTTTTTTTAAACAACCCATTATCATTATTAAATTCAACAATACATGTTCGTTTTAGATTTACGGATGATCCCACGATAATCTCTAGTTTCATCAATCCCCTCATATTCTTGATAGATTCTGTCTTGCCGCCCCACGTGAGTTGCATCTTGAAATGAACAAAGGTCTTTAGAAGGAGAGGCATGCTTTAATGCAGTCACACCCTTGCACACTAATTATTCTTGAAACAAATTATTCTATCGAACAAAGGACATGTTTAAGTTTTAAGTTTTTTTACTATAAATGTGGGATAAAATTTGCCAAATCATGTGAAAACACGAACGTTTGCCAATACTTAATAAATTATGTATAAATTTTTAGTGCGATCAAATTGATGGAGTTATATTTCACATGTTATATGATATAGATGAACGGTATGCCGGATATATCTATTTTCTTTTCGGTGAAATGCTTGTTATTACAATATTTAGTACTATGTATTAATTAATTCAGAAGTATCACACCACATTTAAATTCAGAAATCTAAAAGAAGCTAGGCGTTAATAAGGCGACCGGCTAAAACTTGGCAACTATGCACTAGTCTGGCATGGATTATGGAGTTTCTCATGACCATCTGTATAGTTTGGGCCTTGAGGTTGGAGACCGTCGTGATCTCAAATCCGCTTACTCACTTTGGGCTTTTTCCAATTTCCACATTTTGGGCCCGACATCAAATATTTCACATTAGGGTTTTAAAGAGTTCGGAACTTCGGAGGCTTTTCACATCAACTGCAATACACGTCTATCCCGAGCCTTATAAAAGCAAACACAAATTCTAGGGTTTTTGGGAACACCATTTCGCGCCGCCGCTAGTAGCAGAAAAATCACTCACCGGCGCCATGGGGAGGGTCATCCGAGCTCAGCGTAAGGGTGCGGGTTCCGTTTTCAAGTCGCACACCCACCACCGAAAGGGTCCGGCGCGCTTCCGGAGCCTCGACTTCGGCGAACGCAACGGCTACCTCAAGGGTGTAGTCACCGAGATCATCCACGATCCCGGTCGCGGTGCCCCGTTGGCCCGCGTCAGCTTCCGCCATCCGTTTAGGTACAAGAAGCAGAATGAGCTCTTCGTTGCCGCCGAGGGAATCTACACCGGTCAGTTCATCTACTGTGGGAAGAAGGCCAATTTGGTCGTCGGAAATGTGTTGCCTCTCAGATCGATCCCGGAGGGAGCCGTCGTCTGTAACGTCGAGCACCATGTTGGGGACCGCGGAACCCTCGCTAGGGCGTCTGGTGATTACGCCGTTGTTATCAGCCACAATCCTGACAACGATACTTCCAGGTCTATATGCATCTCTCTCTGTTCATGTTATTTCCTTTAGATTCATGCTAAATTACTATTATATTTGTTAATTGGATTTCGATAATTGCAGTTCAAATATGCTTTGTTATTGAGATACCAATTTCTCATATGATTGCAATTTGCATGTATATATGTGATGTCTGATTCAAGCACAAAAATTGTATCCCTTTAGCCAATAGTTCGTTCATTCGCCGAACTGGGTTGGGTTTAGTTGTAGGGTTTATCACGCGGTATGCTGTTGGGTCAGTATTCGAGAGATGGATGATTCTTCTGGAAGAAATTGGTTGCATTGATCTTATGATTCTGGAACTGAAGAAACAAATCTCGGGTTTTATGATTGTTGTTTACAGTACTAATTAATCGAATGTGAGTACCACATTCTACCTTTTGCTTTCATTGTGAACAATAGAGAATTTGCATTTTAACAGGATATGCTTATTTGGTTGTATTGTTGTGAAGATTGTGAAATCAAGAAAGAGAATAGTCAGAATTTATGATGGCTGTTCGTATTACGATTGTGAAATTGTTTCTTTATCTACTGCTTGTCATAAAAAATTTTGAATTATTGACCCTTCTTGATTGTGAAATCTCATACGCTGAGTAACGAGTACGTTTATCTGTTAGTTTATGGTAGTTTGGAGAGGTGTTAACAATTGTGTTTCCACTGGTTCTAACAGGATCAAATTGCCATCTGGTGCCAAGAAGATTGTTCCCAGCGGATGCCGTGCTATGATTGGGCAGGTAGCAGGTGGAGGAAGAACAGAAAAGCCAATGCTCAAGGCTGGTAATGCTTACCACAAGTTCAGAGTGAAGAGGAACTGCTGGCCCAAGGTTCGTGGTGTGGCTATGAACCCAGTCGAGCATCCCCACGGAGGAGGTAATCACCAGCATATTGGACATGCTAGCACAGTGAGGCGTGACGCTCCTCCTGGGCAGAAGGTTGGTCTCATTGCCGCTAGGAGGACTGGTCGTCTCAGAGGGCAAGCTGCTGCGAACATATCTAAGGCAGACAAGTGATGAGATTACATTTTCGTTTTTATCATGTTTTATTTTATCCAAGACTAGTTTGGTGCATTTTGTGGAGGAAGTTTTGTTTGGTTGGATCATTTAATGTTTGTTGCTTAACATACTATGAGTTAAAAAAAATGTTGGTAAATGGGTTAAATATGATCCAAGCTCGATACCAAAGTTTGTTGCTGAATATATTATCAGTTAAACAAAAGTTTGGTGCATTTTGGGATGTTTTGGTTTTTGTGCCTATTTAAGCTCGAAAAAACCCCGTTTATTCAAAAAGTCATTACCGCTTGAACTAAGGAATCCCTTATATAGGATGCAACATGAATCTCTTGCTGTTGGGCCAAATGCGACACATGTTCCAAAAGCAAATGCAGAAAAGTAACTATTGCATACAATCTAAAGAATGAGAGAAGAATTATGTTTGTATTGAATGTATGAAGTCGTGAGAATTACAGAGAGAGTAAGCTTTTATAACTGCGATTACTTAGTTTACAAGCTACTAACCATCCTAAATGTCTAAATCAATTGCAGCAACTATAAGTTGGCATTAGTCAATGATAGTCAATGATAGTCAACATCCCTCCTCAATCTTAACTGGGATCTCCCAGTTTAAGATTGAAGCAATGTGAAAGAAACAAGGGACTGTGCAAGCATTTGGTTAACATATCTGTTGTCCGGTCTTCAGTAGGTATATAGAGCACTTCCAAATCACCTTTTTGCACTCTTTCTCTTACAAAGTGATAGTCCGTATCTAAATGATTTATCCTTGAGTGGAAAATAGGATTAGCACTCAATGATATGGATGACATATTATCACAATGTATGATAGGTGGATACAGAACATGAAATTTCACATCTTTCAAAATCTGTCTCACCCAAGCAATATTAGCAACAGTGTGAGCAAGAGCTTTATACTCTGCTTCAGTTGAACTTCATCACTTAATTGTAATGCCTGAAGTTCAGGAAAATTAGCTAGATAAGCATCATAATGTTTCATCTCTATTGCACCACTTCTTAGTCTTGTCACCATTGGATGAGTTGAAGTAATAATTTGATTCTCCATAGACTTTGCAGATAAAGAATGAGATTCTAGTGAAATAGGTGGAAGGATTACCTCATGTTGAGAGCTTTGTTGGACAGGTAACAAAACTGATTGTGATGTAACTTGAGTACCAGAGTGATGGTGATAATGATGGGGACTTTGACTTGCACTATCAAAGTTCATTGAATCCACATAATAATTGACCAAAAAAAAGAAAAAAGAATCCACATAATTAATAGTTGCAACGACTGATTCATTTTGATTTGAGACAACATTACTTATAGATCTCACTTGACTTGTACTACTAGACTGTATTGTATTTGCTTCAGAAATTGTGTCATTTTGTTCTAACACACCATGACTGAATTGTCTTGTTGAACTTGAATCTGTATACAGTGATCTATTCTCGGTGTTTGACAATGATTCCATATTCTAAATTGTAGACCCAATTGGAAGCAACTGAGTCAGAATTGGAACCTGAGAAACTTTACAAGAGTGTTGTTGATTTGTCGCAACTAAAGACATCCTATGTTTATATGGAAATATGTCTTCATCATGTATAATATGCCCGGACAATATCAACTTCCTTGTATGCATATTATAGCACACCACACCTTTATATCCCATTACATAACCAAGAAACACACACTGAGCTGATCTCTGTTGCAACTGGTTCTTATTATAGGGCCTTAAAAATGGATACACAGCTGATCCAAACACTTTTAAATGTTGTACCTCTGGATTCTGACCAAACAAGACCTAATATGGTGACTTTATTTGTAGAGTTCTACGTGGCATTCTATTAATTAAAAATGCAGCATGTGAACATGCATGATACCAGAATGTTGAATTCAAATTTGCATTAAACATCAAAGTTATGGCAGTCTCAACCACATGCTTATGCTTTCTCTCAACAAGTCCATTCTGCTAAGGAGTATATGGACATGACACCATGTGAACAATTCCTTTATTCTCAAGAAAACTTATAAACAGTTTACTCATGTATTCTCATCCCTATCTGTCTGTAAGCATTTGATAGATACATTGAACTGATTTAAAATAAAAGCATGGAACTTAACAAATATCTGAAATGCCTCTAATTTACTATTCATTGGAAAAATCCACAAGAACCGTGAAAATTCATCTACAAAGCTTATGTAGTATCCATATCCTTCTATGGACAATTTTGGAGATGGACCCTATACATCAGAATGGATATTTTCAAACAAATGTGTAGCCCTAACTTGCTTTTCAGGGAAAGATTGTTTAGTTATTTTTCCATGAATACAAGGTACATAGAGAGAAGGACAAGAATCCGTACGAACTGAAATCTATGAATTCTTTAACATCAGTGCTAAAACATCTTTTGCAGGATGTCCCAATCTTCTATGCCAAACTGAAACTTGAACTTTCTTTCCAAGAAAAGCAGCACACTTATTCAATCTTGCAACAAAAGAATTGTTGAAGACATTGACTGGTATAAAGAAAAAATCTCCACCATCACTCTTTCCTTGGTACAGTATCACCTTTGTTGCCTTGTCCTGTATAAAAAAGACCACATTAGCACATATAAACCAGCAATCATTATCCTTACATAACTCCTTAACAGAGAGTAAATTCATAGTAATTCTAGGAACATATAAGACATTCTTCAGTAATTAAGGATGCTTAAAAGTAGATAATGTACTGGAACCAATATGGGTGACTTTTAAGCCTTCACCATTACTAACAGTTATATGTTCATCACCAAGATAATGAATGGCTTGATTGAGATTATTGATATTGGTCGTCATATGGTGAGTTACACCTGTGTCAATTATCCACTGGTCATTTGCATCAAAACCACGACCATTAGCAACTTCAGTACCTTCATTCTGGCTAATCTGTGTTTGAGCAGTCATTGCAGCAAGTGATGGTGGTGGTGGATTCCCTTGGTATGCATAATTATTCTTGTGATAGCATTCCAGAGCAATATGCCTTCTTTTGCCACAAATTTGACACATTGTAATTCCATTTGCTTGAGAATTCCCACTTTCAGACCTAAAATAGCAGTTTGGAGCAGTGTGCCCTCTCCTAGAGCAAATCTGACATTCAAGAGAAACTCCCAGTTTGAAATTAGTGTTGCCATTCCATGTAGGGCTTGGTTTGGTTCAAAACGGTTCAGTTTTTTGCCAAAACCGAAATCGAATCGAAATTTTGATTTTGTTCAATTTTTTTCCGGTTTGTTTTTTTCCGGTTCGTTTTCGGCCCGGTTCATTTTTTCCCCTTCTTCAATAGCAAGAAAAGATTCGTAAGAAAACAAAGCTATTTTCCTAATTGCCAAAAAAATTGAATACATTCTTCAACCAGTCCTCAAATGCAATTAATAAGATACCTTAAAAACAAACATATGCCATTGGTTGTTGGCAAATACATCTAAACCAATTAAGAAATTTAAGTGCACCATTAGGAAACATATGAGATTTAAGTTGCTCATCAGCATTTCTTAATTTCCAAGTGAATCAAATTACATTCAAAGAATTTGAATTATGTATTACAGCTGACATCTACCATTTCCCTCCAAGCAAACCACAAAGAACCCTTCTACTACCATGCACAGTAAAAAAAAGCAAGAAAAGCAAAACAGGTGCAACATAAAAACCCATAAATCGACAAATAAATAAGAAAGACTGGGGATCTTTGGTGAAGGGAGGGTTGCTGCGGGTTATGGAGAAGAGGGTAACAATTCTAAATCCAATCATTCAATCACAAACTAAACAAATTTACAAGATTGGAACAAAATCGATGAAACTGATACAACAAGAGCATCGTTTTCGAACCTGAACTTCTTGAATCAGGCATCGCGGCGGTGACCCACCTGAAAATGATGAACGGATTGCTGTAAATCCTTGTATAAATCGCTTGCAGTTGCATACATTCGAGCGTTCAAAGAAGAAATCATTCGAGCCACAAGAATTCGACGGTGGGAGAGAGAGATTCTTGATGGTGAGAGAGAGAAAGGTTGAGAAGTCAGATACGATGAAATGGGAGTAAATGGGTGGACGACTAAGGTTTTGTGTTTACAAATCTTATAAAGAATTAAAGATCCAGAATCAGTATAAATATTGTACTAATACGAATATAGCAACACAAAGCTTGCTGTCAAGTTGGCTAAAGCAAACACTCTCAACCAGGAGGTTCGGTTTTCGATTTTTTAAACCCACCCCTAATTCCATGTGCCCTTGTTCGCATTCTTGTTGTTTCCACCAGAGAAATTACTCCCACTAGAGTAGTTGTTATGTCCATAAAAACTGCCTCTATTTCTTCTATTTCTGTTTCCAAAATTGGTACCACCAGAATAAGACTTGAAATTGTTCCCACCAGAAAAATTATTTCCACCAGTAAACTTCCTGTTATTATAATTGTTAGCCTTCTGTTGAAGATGAAAGCCTCTATTCTCATTTCCCATACAACCTGTTCCTCCTTGAAGACCATTATTGAATTGATCTTCTTGAAGTCTCTGAGCATTGGAACTTTCTCCTTGTTCAAAACCACCTTGAAATCTTGCAGCACCAGAATTCTCACCATTAATATGCATTGCAAACATGGAAGATGTGACAGATTGAATCCGAGAGTTAATTGTTCCTTCTGCACTTAACAATTGAGCCCTGAAATCTTTCACAGAGATTGAAGTTTCCCGTGCAAGAATCACAGTTTTAATTATTTCAAATTCAGCTGGCAATCCAGTTAACACTGCAATGATGTAATCATTATTAGTGATTTTCTCCCCTGCAGATGCCAATTGTTTCCTTATGCCTTTCAACTGTAGCAAGAACTTATCCACTATTTCACCACCCTTCTGCGTAGTATGAAACTCCGTTTTTAATTGATTAATTCAAACTCTTGAAACCGAAGCATATCTTTCTTGCAAAACAGTCCAAACCTTATGTGAAGTCTTGGAGCCAATCACATGATCCATAACATCATCAATTAGAGTAACAATCAACAAACCGAGTAAATCACTTTTAACACATTCTTTATACGCCAAAGTTATTTCATTTGTAACCCCTGTATCTGTATTGATCACAAATTTTGGTGAACAAACAGATTCACCATTGAAAAAGTCAAAAAGATCATATCCCCGAAGTACTGATTAGAATTGATAGCTCCACTAAACAAAATTATCCTCACTAAGCTTTAATGTTAACATTCCCAATAACCCTTCAATCTTAACTGTAGATTCAACCATTATCACAAGAACTCCAAGAATTGAATCACACTCAGAAATAGTAATCAAGAAATCAACTTTTCTTTAGAGAACAAACCAAAAAAACAACTTTCAGACAACTTTATACTCCGACAATCGACCTTAAAGGAGTACATCACATCATACAATCACAGAAAACTGGCTATTGGCCTCAGAAACAGTAATCAAGAAATCAACGTTTCTTCAGAAAACAAACCAAGAAAGCAACTTTCAAACATCTTTATACTCTGGCAATCGGCCTTAAGGAAGTACAACATACAATCACAAAGAAATGGCTATTAGCCTTAGAAATTCTCAAACACTCCAATTACAGAGAAGAACTGACATTCGGCCTTGAAATTCTTCACAGAAACGTAAGTATACGGCTATCGGTGTGAGATCCCACATCGCCCAGGGGAGTGGATCATATGACCCTTGTATGTATATTCCCATCTCTACCTAGTGCGAGGCCTTTTGGGAGCTCACTTGTTCGGGTTCCATCGGAACTTCGAAGTTAAGCGAGTAGCGCGCAAGAGCACTCCCATGATGGGTGACCCACTGGGAAGTTCTCGTGTGAGTTCTCAGAAACAAAACCGTGAGGGCGTGGTCAGGGCCCCAAGAGAACAATATCGTGCTACGGTGGAGGCGTGCCCAGGATGTGGCAGGGCCCGGGCCGGAATGTGACAATCGGCCTTAATAGAGCTCATCCTAAGGGTGCTGGCTCGTCTTCAAGTCCCACACTCACTACCGTAAAGGTTCAACCTTCTTTTGGAGTTGCATTCTTTCATATCCTCAAGGTCGAGGTGGGTGGACTACTAGCCGGATAGTAATGGGTTTGGATGGTGGCTATGGACAATGTACATAAATGTCTTTTACTTATGTTGTGTTTTCTTGATAAATAAGAAAGTTCTTTGACATCTCAATAACTGAACCTATAAATTGATCATTCTTTTATATGTTTAATTGCTTCCAATATCTCACCTATTTATGCGTATTGTGGGATGAGTATGATCATTCAAGATTGATGGTGTATATGTTTACTTATATATAACTATCACAATCAATCAATGAAACCATATATCATGTTAATTTCATTACAAAATTTTGCATACCATCCCGATGGGCTAAAAATTAGGACTTTAATTGCTATAAAATCACATAAAAAAATCTGGAAATAAATCATGCGAAGTCTAGTTGCTATATTTAATAATAAAAAAGAGAAGGAAATAATCACGGAATAATTAAGTAGACAATTTAATGCATGGACATGAACAATTAATTTAAAAAGAATATGAAAATTGGTCGAGGTAAATGTTTAACATTTCTACGCCGTATTACGATGATAACGATTAATCGACGTTTGCCTTCGAAAATACAACAACCAGAGTCTTATAATAGTCGCTCTAAATCACAAAGCTCTAGTAGACATGATTGATGATGCGGTTCATTTAACACATTTGTCTTATGTTCTCAGGGAAGAACATTCAAGAACCAAAGAGTAGTTGTTATTATTGAAAATTTGAGACATACGATGGAGCCTCCGAAAGAGAGGAAACGCAACGAATAAGAGAGGGATACTGCGAGAGTTTTGAATTTAAGAAAGAGAATTGTTATTAACACTCCGAAAATTTCATTTGGCACTCCAAACCTTCTATAATTAGAAGAAAAAAAAATACACTTGTGAGAAGTGTAGAATGAGATTTTTGAAGTGCTAATAACAGTTCCATTTGAGAAATAAGAATAAAATATAGAAAAGTTGTTACTGTTTATACACACACCAATGCGATAAGGCTTGCTTTTGTCACTATAGAGACTTGAGGTTTGCCACCAACGTCTGTGCTCAATCTTTGTAACAAACACGAATGTAGTGCTATAATTAGGAGGGATATCACCACATATTAATTAGGCTGATCTCCTCTTATGCAACTCGTACTACATGAGACAACATCATACTTTTAACTCTCATATCAGACGATACACTAAAACAAAAATAGTTGTCCTACAAAATTTATACCTAAAAATTTGAACTCGAATTAGAAGTTCCAAACCTTTGCCCGCTACACCAACCTCTTTGTAGTTTCAACTTTCAACAAGGATATATAATATATTGATCCTTTATGTTTAGTCAATTTCTTGGTAAACATATCTAGCATGGATTATGGAGTTTCTCAGGACCATCTACATAGTTTGGGCCTTGGAAGTTGGAGGATCTCAAATCCACTTACAAAATTTGGGCTTTCTCCACATTTTGGGCCGACGTTAGGGTTTTAGAGAGTTTGCAGGCAGTTCGCTCACTGCCATACCTCTCCCAAGACCTACAAAAGCAAACACAAATCCTAGGGCTTTTGGAACACCATTTTGCGCGGCCGCTAGTAGCAGAAAAATCACTCGCCGGAGCCATGGGGAGGGTTATCCGAGCTCAGCGTAAGGGTGCGGGTTCCGTTTTCAAGTCGCACACCCACCACCGCAAGGGTCCTGCCCGCTTCCGGAGCCTCGACTTCGGCGAGCGCAACGGCTACCTCAAGGGTGTCGTCACCGAGATCATCCACGATCCCGGTCGCGGTGCCCCGTTGGCCCGCGTCAGCTTCCGCCATCCGTTCAGGTACAAGAAGCAGAACGAGCTCTTCGTCGCCGCCGAGGGAATCTACACCGGTCAGTTCATCTACTGCGGGAAGAAGGCCAATTTGGTGGTCGGGAATGTGTTGCCTCTCAGATCGATCCCGGAGGGAGCCGTCGTCTGTAACGTCGAGCACCATGTTGGGGACCGCGGAACCCTCGCTAGGGCGTCTGGTGATTACGCTGTTGTTATCAGCCACAACCCTGACAACGATACCTCCAGGTCTTTATACATCTCTCTCTGTTCATATTATTTCCTTTTCATTCTTGCTAAATTATTGGGTTATTATATTTGTATACAGATATTAGTGTATTTGTTAATTGGATTTCGATAATTGGAGTTCAAATATTGCATTATTGTTGAGATACCAATTTACCAAGTTCTCATATGATTGCAATTTGCATGTAGATATGTGATGTCTGATTCAATCACAAAAATTGTATCCCTTTAGCTAATAGTATGTTCATTTGCTGAACTGGGTTGGCTTTAGTTTTAGGTTTTATTATGCGTATGCTTTTTCAATGTAGAACGATAGAGATGAATCGCAAAAATCGTATCCCTTTAGCGAGTAGTTTGTTCATTTGCTGAACTGGGTTGGGTTTAGTTTTAGGTTTTATTATGCGGTACGCAGTTGGGTCGGTTCCCGAACATTTTCTCAATTTGGAGCGAGAGAAACCAATGATTCTTCTGAATGAAAGATTGAAAATGAATTATTTTTTGGTTGGATTGATGTTATGATTGTGAAACTTAAAAAGCATATTCTCGGGTTTTAAAATTGTTATTTAAAGTACTAATTAATTGAATTTCATAACCTCATTTTACTTTTTGCTTTCATTTAGAACAATAGAGAAATTGGTTTTTAACAAGATTTTTCTTATTTGGTTGTATTGTGAAGAAGATTGTGATGATTTTGGACTGTCCATTTTGTTGCTTCATCTACTGCTTGTCATCGAATTTTTTTGGATTATTGACCCTTTTGTATTATAAAATCTTGTATGCTGAGTATCTTTATCCGCATACCGTATGGTTTGTTTGAGATTGTTTATCCGCAGAACCCTTCCATTTTAGCTGTTATTTTGTGATGGGTTTTCGGGTCATCCTTTGAACATGTTTTTCAGTTAGTACCATATAGAAGTTGCATATTTTCTGATAAAAGGCCATTATTTGGTTGTATTATTTATATGATTGTCATTTTACGCAAAAACAAATCATGTTTTAAGATTAGATTGCTGTTCACATTATTAAGTTATCGATTTGATATCCTTATTCTGTATTTTGCTTTCATTCAGAACCAGTTGGGAATTGGTAATTTTTTGGAGTCCTTACTTGGTTGCATCGTTCAGAAGAGTGTGAATCAACCACAAATTGTCCGATATCAAGATTTCTGTTCATAACACTAGCTATTTAAAATATGATTTCTATTTCTATTGTTTTGGTTTATCTACTGCTCCTTATTGAAATATTCTGTCTTTGTGATTGTAAAAGCTTTATGTCTTGACATACTGTTTATTGTATGGGAGACACGTATAAACAATTTTCTGTTTCCACTGTTTCTAACAGGATCAAGCTTCCGTCTGGAGCCAAGAAGATTGTTCCAAGTGGGTGCCGTGCTATGATTGGGCAAGTGGCAGGTGGAGGAAGAACAGAAAAGCCAATGCTCAAGGCTGGTAATGCTTACCACAAGTTCAGAGTGAAGAGGAACTGCTGGCCCAAGGTTCGTGGTGTGGCTATGAACCCAGTCGAGCATCCTCACGGAGGAGGTAATCACCAGCATATTGGACATGCTAGCACAGTCAGGCGTGACGCTCCTCCTGGGCAGAAGGTTGGTCTCATTGCTGCTAGGAGGACTGGTCGTCTCAGAGGACAAGCTGCTGCAAACATCTCTAAGGCAGACAAGTGAAGAGGCTTTTGAGGAATACGATTTCTTTGTTACCTAAGTTTGCTGTTTTGGGATCGTTTTAATTTATATCGCAGTACTAGATTGGTGCATTTTTGTTCGGTTTGAACCTTTCATGCTTTGATCAAGATACCATGATATTAACAGTCAAACGTTTTACCAGTTGTCATCTGGTTCTTGTTTTGTGCATGTTAATTCTTCTTCAACTGTACGTGAGAGGATGAAATTGGAAGTGATTGGGGAAATTCTAGAGCGTCGGTGCCGGAGGTTGTGGGCGATGGGTGTGGAGTGGGGGTCGGGTCATTACATGGTGTATGGTGGGGTGATTATGTAGTTGTGTTTGGACCAAAGATCCTCTCCATATCTCATTAGTTGGAGCTTAAGGACCAGACTAACTTGACCATTCAAATTAAATCCGACGGTCTTCATTAAGTTATTCAGTTTGCCACCTTTTACAAATTAAGGGCTTCGATCTCTCTTTCACACAAATGAAGAGCCTAAATTTTATGGTCTTAAACCTCCAGACACTAGGGTTCGGAGATGATCCAAATTCTATGTTTGGTCTTGCTGTCAGATCTTAGAATTTCTCCCTAGAGAGGCTTTAGATTTAATTCTCGCCAAAGCGATTTTGTGCATATTCTTATGGCTAAATCTTACCCCGCTCATTCGCTTCTTACTATAAATAATATCGTATGTACTGAAAAAAAGTTGGTGTTCTTGGCTCTAGTCTAGGGTTCGGAATTTCTCTCAGTGCCCCTTTTGACATTCAGTTTCACATTATTTAACCCTACGAAATGCGCAATGTCGAATGTTTTTGGGTCGGGTAGTTTCCATGTCATCAATGGTCAGAGATTCAGTGAACATTCTGTCTTCTCTTTTATTTTACTTAGGCCGGAAAATACATCTTTGAATTGACAGCTGGTTCCGTTTGAGTTGTAGATACAGTTTCACGTGTAGAACCTGCAGCCCCTGCTAAACGGATTCTATCAACTTCTCCGCAAGCTGCCATAAGGTTTTGAAATACAGGGTTCGACCTATCACTTCTGTTTACAAGAATGCTACCCTCGTCAACCAACCGTACAAAAGTGTCTTTCTGAAACCTTTCCGCGTTTTCCTTGAACAACTTCAACCACGCTGCCTTTGAGAATGCCTGCAGCGCACCGAGATTTTGATCGGTAATACAGGAGAGAGCAGCAGCATAGTCATCGTTCTCTAGCTTTGTGCAGAACCGTTCCTTCACGAGGGGAGGAGGTGGGATCCGGTCTGCCTCAGTCAACTGCATCCAGGTTATGTCCAGCAGCTCCGCCTGAAAATCATGAATGCAGAAAACATTCAACTTCAGTTCGTAAACATTGGACATTTCCAGACAGATGACGACTATATTCCGAGAGGTGGAACAGAAGTATACAAGAAAGAAATCATACCTTTCCAGCTTTGCAAGCGTCCAATATCATCCGAAGATGGCGTTTAGCATTGAAGTGAAACCCATGGTGTAACATCCTTTTGTATACATACTCGAAATCATCCCACCTCTTTTCTGCAACGCAGGCGTCTAACAAGGTGTTGAAAGTGTAGCTATCTGGTATTATCCGAACCTTATATTCGGATCCGCTCGTGATATTATTCCCATCATCTAACATCCTCAGGAACAGATCTTTCGCTTTTTCAAACATTCCGTGGTCCAAGTAAGCTTTCAGCATTATGTTGCAAGTAATAAGATTCGGGGAGCAAACGTTCTCCATTTGTTTGAAAACATAGGCCGCATTTTCAACGCTTCCGGCGTCCAAACAAGCTTGAATTAGACCAGTGTAAGTCACTACTAGAGGCTTACTTGCAACCTTACATATCTTCTCAATCTGTGAAGAGAAGGAATGATGGAATAAGTGACCCAACTGTATAATGCATGCTAAGGTGCCAAACCAAAATATACAAAAATGCAAAACGAGAATGAATTTTCGCTGATGTAATGAAATAGACAGCTAAATTACCTGCATTAGCGCTTCCTGGCACCTTCCAGCACTACAAAGACATCGAGCAAAGTCATAATAGAGAGCCGCATAACCTACTATTCCTCGTCTTTCCATGTTGTGAACAACCGATACAGCCTCATCTATTTTACCTTCTCTCCAAAGAGTGTTCACAATAACTGCATTCATAAGGAACCATCAATATTACCCATCTACGACAAAACACGAGGTGAGACAATAGTCCAGTAAAATACCTCGGTAAGTTAAAGCATTTGGTATGGAAGATTTCTGCACTTTCTTGAAAAACTCATGAACCAAGTTGTACTTGCCACATGCTAGCATCACCTGATTCAGTGAAAACGGTTTCAGGTATGCATAATTCGAAAGAGATATTCAGGGTAATTTAGCATCCTAGTACCAGGCTCATAAATCCTATAAAATTAAACAGATTGGCCCAAAAAGTTAAATGATTCATGAATAAGCCTAGATTGGCCCAAAAAGTTGCACGTAAGGAGCTCCAGAGCGAGGACAGGCAGAAAACTATATAAAAATGAGTGAGGGGCTATACTTAAATTTACTTAATTCAACAAGGTTATACCCTGTTTCATTGAAAGCTGACAATCAAACAGAATATCTACGTAAGTATGTAAACCAACAAGCACACACATGAAAAACTAAACTCATTAACACCGACTTCATGACAAAAGAAAATACTTGGGAACAACTAGTAGAGGTTAGGGAGATAGTCAATGGACCGGAAGAAAGAAACCAGGGGGACTTATACCTCCATGACAAGTCCATATGTTGTTGTGGCAGGCTGTAGGCCTTGTTGCTTCAACTGCTGCAAAACCCAAAATGCTCCTTCCCATTGTTTGCGCTGAACACAGGCATTTAATACCTGCACATACAATTCATTACACCGATATATAGAACTGCACTCATGTTTGCATCAATTATCACCAACTACTACTTACCGCATGAAAGACAACAATATCTGGTTCCAGCCGAGGATCCCACTTCCCAAGTGCCCCGGTTTTGAACTTCTTCTTAGGAGGAGATCGCATAGTATCAATCACATCAAAAAGTTCCCTCATATGTCCTGCTTGTCCAAGAGTTACAGCAATAGAATGATAAGCTACCAAGTCGGGATATGAGGACATTTGTTCCTGGACAGAAAACAAAAAGAAAAGATAAGATTGGTTGGTCACAGTATTCTTCTTCCTTTAACGACAATCGTGTTTTATGAGCACAAAGCATACTGTAGAAAATAACAATTTGCATGACTTACCAGCATTGCATGAAATACATTAAGTGCTTCCACAGGCCTCCTTGCCTTTCCAAGTACATCAAGTGCAGTTGTGTATATGTATCTGAATTTCAAAAGGGGAAATG
Source organism: Heteromeles arbutifolia (assembly GCA_024362995.1). NCBI lineage: Eukaryota > Viridiplantae > Streptophyta > Magnoliopsida > Rosales > Rosaceae > Heteromeles > Heteromeles arbutifolia. The sequence goes on along the minus strand of JANCRC010000002.1, from coordinate 6,761,925 downwards.
CTTCAAATTGTTCTCAGATACAACGATTAGTGACAACAATCTTACATAGTTGTTCAACAAGATATTTAACAGTCATGTGAAAGCCAAGACAGTTACAAAGAAAGCAGTAACAACTAACAAGAACCATTTGATTTCTACTTCTTTTCTTCAAAAACTATTCTTTTGTACCCAGACATTGCAACACGTGAAAATTAGTCACTATGGATGATACATGATTTTCACAACATATTAGAAATAGTTTTGGTAATATCTACACTCCTTCAAGTTCCATCCACTAATCATGTCAATTTCTTAAAAGAAACTGTTGCAGCACTACGGATTCAAGCCCATCCAAATGCTGAAATGCTGAAACGGAGTCTAAAGCCCCATGAGATTTGCCATACTTTCCTAAGCAGGAGTGTATGCCAAGCTTCATACTTAATGCTCTAATATTTTCTTAGGGAAAAATACCTGAGCTTGTGGGATTTGAAACGTTCACGCATTTGAAGCCACTCAATAACTTGTAGCACCCGTCTCCAGTTTCCTAGTTTTCCTAATAGCTGGATAACTCTCAATATTGAATGATCTGTGAATCTGATTTGTGCACTTCGCATCATCTTTGAAAACATCCACTCAGGCATGTCAATGTCTGCACCATTCAGCCTGTTAAAATAATTACTTAACATTAATGAGCTCATGAGAATCCATAACTACAATATATTAACACTTGATACGAGATATTTAATTTGGTAAATCAAAAAAGGGAAATAGAGAAAAATACAGGAAATGACAAGCAAAACCTATCAAACTGTCAACGACAATCTTTTTTTTTTTTAGGACATGACCGTCCCCGTCCCAATCCCAAGTAGTTCTAACAGGAAAAAAACACTGTATAAAGTCACAGATAGTTCTGCAACCCAGTTTACAGGCGGAATTAAGTATAGTCACCCCTAGACTATAACTACACAACTACCATGTTGCATAAACTCCAGCGTGGAAACAGTCTTATTAATTAGTTTTACCGAGAGGATTGATGAACTAACAAACTACAGAAACTTTTCGGAAAACATAATACAATTGCTGTAAAAGACCAAACTTACACATGATAATATAGCCAGCAGACATACTGAACAACTCACTAATAGGCCATACCCCCCCCCCCCCCCCCCCCCAAATACATTTAAACCATTTCGTCCGCTGAAGTACGAGAAATAGTAAACGCTGAAAATCAATAATGTCAGTCTCTTTTTTTTTTTCTGAAAATAAAAGAGTAACACTAATTTGTCAACAATTGCAAAGTTAATTTCATCAATCTAAAAGGTAATTCTTCCAATATAAGAAGAGGAAAAAGGCACAGAGCGCATACCACTTTGCTAGCTTCTGGATTCTCTGCTCCATTTCCATTTGTGAAACTCGTGGCTTGTCCATAATATCACCGAATTCATCAAAATTCTGAAATGCTGCTCTTTCCACCTCCAAGCTATTGTCATTATATCTTTTGGGGAAATCCCTACCACTCTTAGTTACACTTCTAGGAACAAAACCTCTATCAGTGGCTTTATCAGCATTGCTGTGGTTCCTTTCAACTCCATCTTCATTTCTAACACCAAATTTCCCTCTTTCAACGGCTTTATCCCTCGACTTGTAAACTCTCGGGCCATCTCTCGCATTTGGTGCCATTGTAATTTTACCTTTGAAGTCTACTTCCTGTTCTAGCCGACCAATAACTCCCGGGCCATCTTTTGCATTTCGTACCGTTGTACTTTTACCTTTGAAGTCCAATCCTGGTTCTACCCTACCAGTATATTTTGACCATCTTCCATCTCTTGTCTCTCCCCTTATCATCTTCTTATCCTTTTCATCCTTGTTGTTCTGTCTGCTGTCATATTCATCCTCAAACCCTTTAACTCGTTCACTTTCATGCGCGCTTCCATTTCTATTTCCAAGCGACTCATACCGATTCTCAAATTTTGACGCCTTCTCTCGATTCAAATTCCCTTCAGGCTCCCCCAATTTTGCATCCTCTTCACTACCCTCAGACAACAGTCTCCTGGAATCACCTCTACTCCGCACATTATGCTTCGGATTCTCTTCTTTCGATCTCTGCTGCTTATCTCTATCACTTCTAAGCCTAACAGTCCCCATAACCTTCAAGTACTTATCAAATGACGGCTTAAATTCGAATTCCTTCTCTAAAATTTCAGACCCTTCCTTCGACACAGCACTAATAACAGTTCTAGAATTCACAAACCTAATGCCGAAAACCAGATTCCTCTTCACACTCTTCTCATATAACCCAATACCGAAAACGGGTCTCCGAAAAATCGAAAACCCAGATGAAGGAACCGGATTTGGGCAACAATTCGTAGCAAAAACCCCATTACTCTGAAAATTGGAGACACCCGGTTGAGCATTTGCCGTAACCATCAGCTCCATTTCTCAATTCATCCAAAAAAGTTCACATAGCATAGTTTAAAGTTTGAAACTTTCCTCCTCAGGTGCTCAGCTACTGAGTGAAACAATTTTAGGAAATAGAGAGAGAGAGAGAGGAACTACGAACTTGAAATTGAACAAGCAGAAGAGCTCGAAGCAGAAATGGCTACCATGAAAGCAGTCCAAGTTTTTGGAGAAGAAGCTCTTGAATTGTCGTTGAGATAAATCCCTTGAAAACCAGGGAATATCAACGAATATTGGGCCGGTTACAGGCCCAATAAGTCGTACAGGCCTGAATTTGTACTTGCAGAAAGGGAAATTACAATCACCCCCCTAGAAGTGGGGTCTCCCGGCACAGAATACGACCGTTGGCCACGTAGCTCTTGAACCGGCAGAGAGCATTCAAATTTCAAAAATTCAAAAGTTGGGACAAATGAAGAAAGAAAGCTGCCACTTTTCTCTCTCGCATAGCTCCTGGTATTGGAATGGGAGCTTTCAATTGTTCCAAGCTTTTAATCTTCCTTTTGGTCCCAAAGATTTGAATGTTATCACCCCATTTCATCACTTCATCTAGATTTTAGGTTGTTTTTTTGGAGCAACCCATGTTTCAATTGAATGCCAATTTTTAGACGTTTTCTTGTAAAAATTGTGGTTTTTCACGATGAGAGAAGAGAGCCCATCAGAAACCAGAGCAAGATCGATCAAATTTTCCGACCAAAACCAGATTCCGAAATGTTCGAATGTGAAGGGCAGCAGCAATTCTTCAAGGTTGAGGTCTGCTTCCTCATGGGGTTCTCACATTGTGAAAGGGCTTGCAGGGGACAAGAAGGCCAAGGCGCAGCCCACAGTCACCAGCAAGAAACCACCGCTAACGGGGTACGATTTAGCGAACCAGAAGATCCCTTTTGCGCCGCCTCAGCCGCGCGTCAAGCGCTCGCTGATTGGCGATTTGGCGTGCTCTGTGAATGCTAATCAGGTTCATCCTCAGATGCATCCGACCCACCGGAGGCAGTCGTCCCGAGATTTGTTTATTGAGCTTGATCATTTGAGGAACTTGCTTCGGGAGTCTAAGGAAAGGGAGTTTCAGTTGCAAGCTGAGTTGTCGGAGTGTAAGCGAAACCCGAAGGTCTTGGAGCTTGAGAGGGAGCTTGAGGTGAAAAGGAGGGAGCTTGATGGTCTGGCTCGGAAAGTTGAGCTGCTGGAAGAAGAGAAAACTAGTCTCTCCGATCAATTGACATCAATTTCGGAGAGGAGTGAAGTGATTCTGAAAAGAGAAGATCATGAAACCTCAGTGGCATCAGCATCGGGGAGTGCGGAAATGGAGGTTTTAGAGTTGAGGCGCCTGAACAAGGAGTTGCAGCTTCAGAAGAGAAATCTTGCTAGCAAATTTTCTTCTGCAACATCCCAGTTGGCTTCTCTGGCAAAGGCTTCTGAGGTACAATCAACTTCCTTGGTTACTTAAATTTGGCATCGGAAGCTCAAAGTTGACCTTAAATTTGTGTTCTATATTTGAGAATGCTTCTGGAATGACTAAAAGCACTTCACGACAACCCAAAGCGCTTTTTGGAGAATCACCTGCGAAATGCTTCTTTGACGCGCTTCTTTAATAAAAACTTCAATGTATTTCTAATGAAAGCATATTTAGAAGACACGCTTATGAGCAGAAAAGCTTCCAACAGAAGAATTCCAAACACATTAATTACTTTGTTTTCGTTAGAATAACTGGTTTATGTGACTTGGTTGTCCTGGTTTAGCTTTGTTTGCTTACTGAAATTTGTTATATTGGTTATCATCAGAGTGACATTGTTGAGAAGATTAAAGCCGAGGCGTCTGTGCTAAGGCATACAAACGAAGATTTGTGCAAACAAGTTGAAGGTTTACAAATGAGTAGGTTGAATGAGGTTGAGGAGCTAGCATACCTGAGGTGGGTGAATTCATGTTTACGAAACGAGTTGCAGAACTCATCCTCCGCCACAAATTCTGATAAGACATTAAGTCCCACTTCGATTGAGAGGAGTAGAAAATCTGATGGAGCACTTTCATTTAGAAGCAGCAAGTACTTGGAATACAGTGGTGGAAAGCGATTGAATCTTATGAAGAAACTAAAGAACTGGCCAATTGCTGACGAGGATTTGCCTAACTTAGAAAACTCAGACGAGGAAGCAGGAAGTCCGAAAAGAAGACACTCAGTAAGTGGATCAAGATTCTTTGCGGAAGACTTGGTGCAGACGAATAAGAGAAGGCAGTCTGATGGTTTTATGTGTGTCCAAGAAATGGAGAAGGATACAGAGACTGTAACCTCTCAAGAATATGATTTGGGAATCCTTCACGGATCACAGTTCTTTGGAAATTGTCACGAAATTAATAAACTTCCATCTTGCTTAGATGTTGAGAAAAGGGCCTTGAGAATTCCCAACCCCCCTCCGAGGCCTTCATGTTCCATTTCTAGTGGAACCGAAGTGGATAGTTCTGCACAAGTTCCACCACCACCGGCTCCACCACCCCCACCGCCTCCTCCTAAGTTTGCGACGAAGACTAGTCCCACAGGAGTGGTACAAAGAGCCCCACAAGTAGTTGAGTTTTATCATTCACTGATGAAGAGAGATTCTAGGAAAGATTCTTCAAATGGAGGAGTTCCTGATGGCCCAGGTGTTGCAAATGTTCGTAGCAGCATGATCGGAGAAATTGAGAACCGATCATCACATTTGCTTGCTGTAAGTGATCACTTGCCCCGTTGTTTATAATTTGGCTGCTTGAAGTTCATTTCTTCTAAGTTATAGTTTCTTTTGAAGTCATAGGCTTTCTAGCAGACTAGACTACTGCAAATCCTTATTGAATGAAACCGCCATTTGCTTTGCAGATAAAGGCAGATGTGGAGACACAAGGAGAATTCGTGAATTCGTTGATAAGAGAGGTGAACAATGCAGTTTATCAAAACATTGAAGATGTTGTGGCCTTCGTGAAGTGGCTCGATGACGAACTTTCCTTTCTTGTAAGTTTGATTTTTTAATGACCGGAAAACCATTTTATAATTGTCTGTGCAATATAACCCAAGTCTTTCAGCTACTTTGATGTAATGGTGGATTTGTTTCAAATGGAACTGGGAATAATCCATGCCGGTTTCTTACTATTAAGCTTGCTTTCTGTTGAAAGGTGGATGAGAGGGCAGTCCTAAAGCACTTTGATTGGCCAGAAAAGAAAGCCGACACGCTGCGAGAGGCAGCATTCAGCTACAGAGATCTCAAGAAACTGGAGTTTGAAGTGTCTTCTTACAAGGATGATAACAGACTACCTTGTGACATTGCATTAAAGAAAATGGTTTCCTTGTCTGAGAAGTAAGAACCTTCATGGCTAATCTCCTACAAGTAAGAACCTTTTCCTAGTAATTAAACTCACCAAGTGTTTCCTTACCTCTCACAGGATGGAGCGTACCGTCTATAACCTTTTCCGGACAAGGGAGTCGTTGATGCGTAGTTGCAGGGATTTCAAAATCCCCACAGATTGGATGCTTGACAACGGAATTTTAAGCAAGGTAGACTTTGATATTCTCGATGAACGAATAGTGGACGCCTTTGTGCATCACATATCTAATTTGACGCCGATCTTGCAGGTAAAGTTTGGTTCAGTCAAGTTGGCAAAAATGTACATGACGAGGGTGGCTATGGAACTTCAGTCGAAGGCAGCAGCCGAGAAGGATCCTGCAATGGATTACATGCTGCTTCAGGGAGTGAGATTTGCTTTCAGAGTTCATCAGGTTAGTAGAACAAAAAGGATGTCCAAAACCATTTGCGCATTTTATTTTGAAAATGCAGAAGATTGAGATATATTTCTTACTTGATATGCAGTTTGCAGGGGGATTCAACGCAGACACAATGCACGCATTCGAGGAACTTCGCTACCTTGCTCATCTTCTCAACAAAAAGTAAAGAGGCAAAGGTGGAACATTTTTGGCTTACCATCTCAGTAAGCTTCATACGGGAAAATGTATACGTTCTGTAGTAAGCATTCTGGACAAGACAGCATAGTTCGGCTGTAGTTTGTGTGACAAACAAACGTATACATCATGTTCTTGTAAATTGTACAAGAAGAATTATACAAGTTCTTCAGAGTTTCATACTCATCTCTCAACAAACACTTACTTTTCTACGTACTTACCTTCCTCATGTGCTGGGAATCCTTACTGTTATATCGAGATTGTGGGGAAGTTGGCTCAAGTGTGATAGCAGTGGATGTGACAAACCGCTAAATAGTGGTTGTATTGCAGCGGCCTCCGGTGATAGAGAGATATGGAATCTGCTGGATATCATCGGTGTGGTGACAGTGACAATGAGCTGAGATCATCGGTGAACCCAAGCAGTAGAAATAGGGATGACAAAGAAGGGAGAAGCACAAGGTCTCATATTCATTGGAATGAAAGACAATAAAAATAGATGAAATCAATTGCAATTGCACCCTTCAAATCGCGCAAACATTTCATCAATGGTAACAAAACCATTACGAATCCGGTAAAAAGTAAACTAATTTGCTTCACCAATACTCGGAGCTCATTTTCATTATAACTCTCGTGATTCACAATTGGTTTTGCAGTATATTGTGACAAATTTGTACATTCTCACACAAAAACAGTTCCTGCAACTGTAACGTCTCAAGTAAATCAACCTTTGAAGGCCTAGCCGCCATCCTATGGATCCAAGTCCCTAACCGTCATGTCTGACATTCTCCACACTGTAGGTAGTTGTCAAATTTGAACCAAAAACGAACTGTACACTGCAGAAGTGAACACGTCAAAGTTAATCATCTGTGATAACACCTCCAAATCCATACTATTTTCTCACAGCACAAAATGACTTCAAAAGCAAAACAAGAAAAATCAACTTTCCTAATCAGACTCTTTCGGCAACAAAAGAATCACTGTTTGACCAGTATACATTGCTAACATTAGGAAATAGAACAATCAGACCAATCAATGATTCTTCAAACATTTCTAGAAACTCTGGAGAGAATGCAAGTATACAGGCTTCCCCTGAACCTGCACAGTATTTTCTCTGTTTTGAAAAATAAAAGCAATACCTAAAGGTTGGCTGGATGACAAATACAAAATGGTTGAGGTATATCTTTTGTTACTTACTAACCGTTGGACCTATTTAACTCCTATACCGCTTGTTCATTTTCTGCAGTACTTACCATCATCTACTGTCAAAGGCCAAAACGAAGAAAACGTAAGATTTCTGGCTTCATATAAGTCTAATGCCTCACAGGACTGCCTGGTATCAATACAAAATTATCCTGACATGAATGTTAAAGCACTAGGGATGGGGGCTATATGAACTCATAGACGGCCTAGTATCAAGGTTAATGCAGTCGCATCATACTAGACACACGCATTAGGCTTAGAAGTCTAATGCCTCAAAGAACTGCCTGGTATCGGAACAAAATTATCCCGACCTTGACAGTTCACTCACTCAGTCCTTCACTGATACAAATCAGTGGTATCAAGGTTAATGCAGTCGCATCATACTAGACACACGCATTAGGCTTAGAAGTCTAATGCCTCAAAGGACTGCCTGATATCGAACAAAATTATCCCGACCTTGACAGTTCAGTCACTCAGTCCTTCACTGATACAAATCATAGGGCTTGATAAGCCTTCAGTCAAGACACAACAACAGCATAATGTAGTTCAAATAAAGCTCCCCACATCCTCTTGTTTCCGTCAGTCAGTCACGACTAAAAGTCCCCTGCTTCCCAACTCCCACACCTCACATCTGACCCCAGAATCTCCTACACACATTCATCTAACAACCCGAAACTGAAATCATACTATGGTCGACCAAATCATAATGAAAGGTCGAAACACTTATCCGACTAAACTAACACAGAGAATCCCGTGGCATGGAAAACCTATCGAATTAGATCGAAAAGAATACAGACATGAGATTCTTAGCAGCTTAAGGGCTCTCCAGCAACAATTACCAGACTGAAAAACCAGATTTTGGGCAAATATTAACTATTTGATAGAAAACAAAAAATACTGCAGTGCAGAAACAAGCAGTGAATTGAGAATCACCATTGCAGTGGCTCCTGGGCCAGAAATCTCAGCTCCGCCGCTAAATTCTCAAACTGAGCAGCCGCAGACGTAGCAAAAGATTTGACAAAAGGCAAGAACTGCTACCGCCATGTACGCAGCACACCAAATTCCTGCCGCCACCAACAATTTCGGGACGTCGGAGTAGGCCATAAAAATCACCAATGGCACCTAAAAACATAAAAAATCACATAAAGTTAACACAAATAATACATCAAAAAACAAAACTTTAACGAAATCAGAGGCGGATCGATCATAAATTCATACATCAAATTGCGTAGAATCGATTGGCGCTTCTTGTTGGGATTGTATGGGATGCTTGTACCGAGAAAAATAGGAATCGTTGAAGAATCAACAGATAAGGGGATCGTTGGAGTTGGTACCGGAGAGACTCAGAGAGGTTTCAAGGGTTTTTACTAGTGGCAACTGTGAAAGGCAATATGGTTGAGAAAAGAGCGGGCTTTGGATTCGGAGCTTCCGAGATTCCGCAATATTTTTTTTTTTTTTTTTTTAACTGTAGGGTGAATTAATCTTCCCAATGAGTTAGAAATAATGTATTTCAAATTTATCTTTAGCCAGAATCAAACAAGACCTTACACTTACGAGTAAAAAGAAATACTATTAAATTGTAGTACTAAATTGCAAGATTCCGCAATGTTAAAAACGTGGCTTTCAACTGTGAGCCCATATACTTGGAGCCTAGTTTTGAAACCCTGCATTTTTTAATATTGGTCCAACTTTAATTTAGTTTTTTTTTTTCAAATTTTTTTTTTTTCACTTGGCTATTTTCATGGGAAGAGGATCATCTCCGGATCATTTTGTAGATATCTTAAGGATCTCCACATCTTCGTCATTCATTGTACATCGTGCAGTTAGTTTTCGTCAGGTACTATTTGAGTTTAATTTTAAATAAAAAAAAAGTGAAATGATTTATGAACGCACAATACACGATAAATGACTAAGACATGAGGATCCTTAGGATTCTCACAATTTGAATCCGAATGGGATCCAAATCCATTTTCATGTACTTAGACCTTCCACGAAAAATTGAGTTTGATTCTTATTCTATAGGAACCAAAATTATATACTAAGTAGAAAAATTTAAGTTCTATGGGTGTGATTCTAATTTTGAGTTTAATATACTAAACTCATTGAGCTTCATCCATGTACAATAAATAATCAATTTTTTTTAGTGAGACAAAAGAAATAACCCATAGCAGAGTATAAATTAAAAGGAAAACTAAAGAAAAAAACTTGAAAACTTTGAGTTTTAATGATAAGGATAAAATAAAATGTAAAGTGAAAAGTGAAAAGTACCAGATTGACTTTTTAGTGTAAAAATATGATTTTTCATTAAAATGAACAGTACCGAAAATTTTTCGTTAAAGTTTCATAAATTAAATGGGTATTTGCATCAAAAAAAAAAAATTAAATGGGTCCCATAATTAGTAGATTCCAGGCCGAAGCCACCCACGTCGCTGCATTGCTGTAGCTTGCCTCCACCACGAACCCACAAAGGTTGAATGATAGTTTTCAAGGGCAAAGCCCCCGTAAAGCCCAACCCAACGAGAGAAAACTGCGACATAAGATCTACACACTAACTACTGCGAGTCTGCCATCGGAAACGCCTGATGTCCAACCCCCTTCATAGTTTAGAAGCAACAAAATTGGTCCATTTTCGTTACGAACAAAAATGGCCAGACTCAACCAAACTAAAGAGGAGATTAGACATCATAAACTGCAGAAAAAGAGGAAAGAGGGAGGGAAGACGAGGCGCGAGGATGGAGGGCTACGGGAAATGTGAGAAAGGAGTGCAGAAACAGAGGGGATAAAGGGGTAGAGGAGAACATAAAGGAGAAAGAGGGTCGGGTAGGAAGGAGGGGGAAGGGCTGCCATTAACCCTAAGCCGAAGCAAGGGGCCGACGACTGTGGAAGTCTTAGATATAGGTTTTTTACGAAGGAGGCAGAGAGTTGGGTAGAGACAAAACTTACCACTAGCTTTTTTACGTGTGAATAATAATTTCATACTGTATATAGTTAGGTTACAATGAAGGAGTCTTATTGATCTCCTCATAGTTGTACTGTGAGCATCAGATGTTGAGAGTATGAGATGCGTGAATACCTGTAAATATAAATTACTGTTATTAGTGAAGTAGGCTTTTTTTTTTTTAATGATAACCTTTCCTTTTAATTAACCAATGGCAAAGGGTGCTACAGATCATTGATATAATAGTAATGCTAGGAAGATTAAATTTGTAGATTAAATTAGCAAACCAAATTATGTGTCACAAATAAAAAAAGAACACGTTTATCAACAATTAAGTAATAATCAAAATTACCAACTTTTATGTCATTTAGTTTATAAATTTAGTTTCTCTAGCATTACCCTTGATATAAGGTAACAAAATGGTGTGCTACAAATAAGCATTCCTGTTTGATTGGTGTCCCAAGAATCTTCAATAAATACAAGAGAGTATGGTGAAGTTATATGACATATCACATTAAATGACAATAAAATCAACATACACAACAAACAAAACATACTATTCTGAAACGAACACATTCACGAGCGGCATTTTTCTCCTCATTTTTGTCGCCTCCATGAAATAATATCAGCACCTTTATTCAAACAGCATTACGTTTCGAATTCAGTATTCATAGAAATCTGAGAGGGAAATGTAATATTTAACCAGTTTAATTAAATAATATTGTCCCAACTTTTATGATCACGTTCGTTCTTAACAAATTTTATAATATAATAATCACAATTTTATAATAATATGCGAAGCCTAATTGCATTTTTCTAATCACCTGCATAATTGTAAGCATGAGTAGTGTGTCGGCGTAAGGGATGTTGAATTAGACACTGAACTTTGTAACAACAAATTCACAATTTTAATTAACAAAAAAAAAAAAAAGCAAAAATGAATTTTCAATTTTATGGTATAGACACTTATGACCACTCCCTTTACATCATGCGGTAAGGATTCTTTTGGCATTACAATATTTACCACAACGACATTGTCCATGAATTAAGTTATTTCGTAGATTGGCTTTCTGACAATCTACAGTTGTATTACGTGTGCTTAAAGTAGAATTTTATATAAATGTTTGGTCATGCCAATAAGTTTTATTTTTTCATTTTAAAAGTTGACACCATAGTTTGTGCAAAAACACAAGTGTGGAATTACCCATGCAGGTAATTTGCTTCAACCAGATACGATTGTTACAGGTTTGGATCGAAAAGCATGGGAGGCCGTATGATACTACTATGGCATGTTTGAGCATTTCAAAGGGGGACAACACAGAACTAAAATAAGGGACTTGCAACTGAGGTTTTGGTGACCCACGTACACAAATCCAGCGCCAGATCTGGCAAAATTGTAAAAAGAGGACTTTGTGTGTGTGCATGATTGATTCAATCGCAGCCAGAAGAAGTGGACATAAAAGAAAGGAGAGAGAGAGAGAGAAAAATAGTCTCATCGATCGGATTTGACATGTTTGACAAGATGTAACATAATTTTGAGCCCACCTCTTACCGAACTCAGTGCGATACTGCGATACAATAAATAAGATTCAAACAAGCATCACAAAAAGTCTTTGGTTGCACAGTCCATGTTACCCTAAACATAATCATGTTGGATTACTATTTACCCTCCATTAATATGCTTCTCTTCCATTTCTTTTACCTTTTCTATTAACTTTTTTGGAGATGGATTGTCTGCCCTCCTTTTCTCATACCATTTACATCCTTTTCTGTTTTGTGCGATTACGGTTAAGCAACGTCAACATTTTGTATTGATTTTTTTTATAGAAATTGATTGGTATTTTTACCACCTGCAAAAGTAGGGATAAAAATACTAAAAATACTTGCAAGAGAACAAGGTTGTTATAGTATAAACGGCTCAACCAAGGTCGTTTTCCGCTAGGATTAATTAAAACAATTAATGCAAAACCAAAATCTTAGCTAATTATTTGAAACAAACATTGGAAAAGGTTGATTTTGGTAATAAAAACAAATTTAACAAAAGTCATTTAGGGAAACAACAAATAACCAATTTAAAAGAAATAAATCAAAGAAAAAAGATTTTGAGAAACAAATTTGGAAAAGCACTAGGGTTCTACCATCCCTTTAACAATCCTGTGTAGATTTACTAATTACTTATGAATTATTTATGCAACTTTTAAGGTTAGGTTTTCCTTATGCATATTCTACTTGTGGCATTCAAGCTAGAACGTATATCAAACATGCAATCCGTCAGTGGCATTCAGATCAAATATAAACATGCATGACTCATTACGCTTTGTGAAAACCCTTTGAAAAACCATGCAACCCCTACGACGTGGCATTCGCCCAAGGTGAAATTACAACTATTAACCACAAGAAGCAATACTCAATTCCCCGGTGGCATTCCGACCGAATTGCATCCAATTACTTATCTAAACATCCTAATGGTAGCTATAAAGACAGTTTAAAGCACATTGATTAATAATTCAAAGTACGCATGCATAATATCATAAGCAATAAAGTAAAAACTACATATTCATGCTAAGGTTCAAGGCTTCGCCCTAGCAAAAGGAAATTAGTTACGCACACTCATAATAAAACTCAAAAAGAATATCATTAACTAGAAAAAGAATGAAAACACCTTGTAGGTAAAAAGTCTGAAATTCTCCAAATAGTGCGTCTCTCTTCCCTTCTTTTCTCCCTTAATCTAATGGCTAAATAACCTTATTTATACTACTACAAAATAAAATTCTACCTAGAAAAGGTCTTCTAAAAACTTAGGAAACCTAATAGAATAAGATAACTAAGAAATAAAAGGTTTCCTATTCTAACTGGAATTCAGACTTCTCAGAAAATCAGTCTTTTGACCAACCAAATCAACTCCGATTTGGTCCCAAAATATCCCTTTTTAAAGCTTGAGACATCCCCAACAAATCCTCAGAAGGAATCTTCCTCAAACTATGCCATCTTGACCTTCAAAATACCCAAAACGTCCACAAACGTCAATCTGGGAAAGCTGCGCGCTAAGTCTTTATTTCATCGCCATGGTCAAACAGCTTGGTAGAAAAATCTGGAATTTTGATATAATCATCTTGAAAGGCTCACGAACATCCTCCAATTGGAATCACTCCAAAATGCATCCGTTTGATCACTTTTTACTCCATATGAAGTCAAATGTCCTACATTGGAAATATATAACAAAGTATCAAAATTCTACCAAAATAATCAATAAATTAATACTAAGAAGAGGGTAAAATATATAGTATAATATGGACTCATCAGAAATAATAAGACAAAAAGGAATAGGAATATAAAATGTTGACGTGGCTTAACCGTAACCGCACAAACAGGAGGGGATGAGAAAGGTATGGGAAGGGGAGGGCAAACAATCCATCTCCAACTTTTTTTGGTTCCTTATCCATTTTTATGTCACTCTATTTCTAATTCTTTATTCTTGGTACATATTATTGAATGATTAAAAAAATTAACAGTTAAATTTTACATATAGAGATTAATGAATTTTTTTCAATGGCTAAATATTACATAAAATTGATCCATTAAATGATACGTACTATTAAAGCCGAACTCCTCTATTTGTAAAGAGACGATAGGTTGGGACAAGTTTTAGATTTTATTGCTTTATCTCTTTCTTTGCAATCGAACAAAAGAAATACATGAGCTAAAGTTTGTCTATCTAATTCATGGCATACATATAATCTGCAACACATGTATGTCATGCAATTAGTTACAAAAGGAAGGTAGTAACTTCTATAAGTGACTGACGGATTATGTAGTATGAGTAGTAACTTTTACAACTCAATAAGAAAATGGGATAACATTTACAAATTTTTTCCATTATTTTTTTTACATTATGCTACAATAGTTGATTCTTAATTAACTTTGTTTGTACATATATAAAGCCACAATGTATATATCAAAGATCGAGAGGCATGAAACCTAGCAGAATTTTTGTTTGGCAATATAAACTCTTAGGATGTGAGCCTCATCTTAAAATTTGCAGAGAAAAATAATCTTGCATGCATGTTACATGTCGCGAACATGTATTCAAACCGTAACACTTGTAAATTGTTGTATAACGAGAGATGTATATAAAGTTATATTCAAGATGCCCTAATTTGGAGGATCAGAAACTGCACAGTGAGAGTACGTTCTGTCCTTAGCAGCCCTAGCAGCCCAGAACAGTAAGCACTGTTACTCTCTTCTGGAAAATAAATGTGCACTGCGAGCATATATAGGCAGTTTAATATTTAGAACTGATAAGCATGTGAGTTGATCAGTTTGAGGTGAGAGGGGGCAGTCAGTTGCCGCACCAGAATTAGCTTACAAAGGTAACACACCAGTCACATCCACTGCCTAATCAAATCATATAATTATCTTCACCGTAATCAATTTCACTGTTTCAAACATGAGAGAGAAAGAGAGAAGTAAATAAAGGTTAGGTTTCGTATATAGATATCATGAGACATGACGTTTATGAAGTGACATCCAAACTGTCGTCGCTTGCTTGCGCGACGTGGTTTTGTCTTTTTGCATGGGACCCTCCTTTTGTTTCCTTCCCCCATCTTCTCTCTCTTCTCAATGAAATTATGTCCCCCACTTCCTCTCCTCTCCTTCTTTCCCCCCCCCGGCCGGCCCCATACCCACCCTTTATATATTCCTACACGTCTTTCTACCGTCTCTCATACATTTCACACATAGCACTTTGTCCTCATATCATCATACCAATTTAATCCTTTTGAAAGCCATCAAACTTTGTGTACCATGTCAGCAGCAGCCGCAGCGGCGGCGGCGGCGGCACTGAGTAATTCGAGCTCCACTAACAGCAACTCCATCACCGACAACTACCACCACCAACCGTTATTCGCACCGTCCCCGCTAGCGGCCGTGACGCCAGTGCTGAGCAGGTACGAGTCCCAGAAGCGGCGGGACTGGATCACGTTCGGGCAGTACCTCAAGAACCACCGCCCGCCGCTTAACCTGTCCCGCTGCAGTGGGGCACACGTGCTGGAGTTCCTTAGGTATTTGGATCAGTTCGGGAAGACCAAGGTCCACGCGGACGCTTGCCCTTTCTACGGGCACCCTAACCCTCCTGCGCCCTGCCCATGCCCGCTGCGGCAGGCTTGGGGCAGCCTGGACGCGCTCATTGGGCGGCTTCGGGCAGCTTTTGAGGAGAACGGCGGGCACCCCGAGACTAACCCGTTTGGGGCACGGGCAGTGAGGCTGTACCTGAGGGAGGTGAGGGACAGCCAGGCCAAGGCAAGGGGGATTGCTTATGAGAAGAAGAAGAGAAAGAAAGTAGGGCCGTCATAACAGCTGCAGGGGAATGATCAACAACATGATGAGGACGAGAGGCATGGGCAACATGGTAATTTTGGTTCAGATTATGGGTATAGTGCTGCTGGGGCTTCATCTGCTGCTGCCCGGGACTCCATGATGCCATTATCTGTGCTAATCTGATTAAGCTTAAATTAATTAAGTAATGAGTATATTTATGTAATGATTATGTAAGGCTTTTGATGTGGGGTTGTGCTACTATTTAGTTATTAACCTTTCTTTTCTTGATATCAGTTCTTCAAATTGTAGACTGCAGTTTTCTTTTCTCCTTAATTGATAATTTGGTATTATATGAGCAAAATATCTAGAAACAAATTAATCGGTTTATGGCAATTGAAGAACACTGGAAAACAAGATGTATGGTGACCTGAAAAGAAATTAATAATCATATTACGTTTGTACTAAAGAGATTATGATATGCTGCTGAAAATACGAAGGCAGAAGGCAGAGCTACTTTGGATCACTGGAAATGATTTTACCCATGTTCGTAGCAACAAAATAAAATTTGGTTTGAAGAGCCTTCTTACATTACTTTTGATACAGAGAGAGATATTGAGAGCAATCCAGGATTCTTACTATTTCTTTGATTCATGGACAAAATTCAATTAAGTGAGATTTTTTATTCACATTTTTTTCCATCAAGAACATTTTATAAAACTCTTGGACTCCTGAATTTGGAGTATCCAACTTTCACGCAATTCACATTTACAAGGTTCAACAAGCAATTGATATTTCACGATCAAGGGTGTAGTACTATTTGTAGTAGCGGTTCTTATATATCGTATTAACAATCGAAAAAAGGTCGAAAGAAAAAATCTCTATTTGACAGGGCTTCTTCCTATACCTATGAATTTCATTGGACCCAGAAATGATACATTGAAAGAATCTTTTGGGCCTTCCAATATCAATAGGTTGATTGTTTCACTCATGTATCTTCCAAAAGGAAAAAAGATCTCTGAGAGCTGTTTCCTGGATCCGAAAGAGAGTACTTGGGTTCTCCCAATAACTAAAAAGTGTATCATGCTTGAATCTAATTGGGGTTCGCAGTGGTGGAGGAACTGGATCGGAAAAAAAAAGGGCTTCTAGTTGTAAGATATCTAATGAAACCTTCATTGGAATTGAGATCTCATTCAAAGAGAAAGATATCAAATATCTGGAGTGTGAAATCCCGTTCCTGGATTTTATATTATTTCTCAAGAATTTATTTAAATTTAGATTTTAATTAAACTAGTTACGAAGTTTGAAGTTTGGAAATTAATTATTTAAAATCCGTAGACCTTTCGAGGTCACAATTTATATTTTTGAATAGATCTTGAAACCACGAACGTATAAGCGAAAGCCGTTTGCGAGTCCGGATTATAACAGTATAGTTACGGACATTTGAAGTTGTTTTACTAAACTATAGATTTTAAATCAATTAAACTTCCACAAGGAAGAAGCCTAATCAGATTTAAGCAAAAATAAGGGGACCAATCAGCTAGAAGGAGAAGGACCAATCAAATTAAAGGGGGAAAGTTTTAAAAAAATAAAAGGGGGAGGGGAGGGGTCTGATTCTAACCCGTTTTGGGGGGAGATTGGACCCGTTAACCCACCAACTTGACCCGCTTGTATCTTCTCCGTTCGAGCTCTGTTTTGGGTGATCTTGGTGTCCATGGAAAGCTCTTGACGAGCCCTACATCTTTATAGTGTTAGATTTCCCATTTTCTTTTCCATCTTTGCAGTTCGAAGCCACAAAGCCACGACTTTTCCGACGGTTTTATCATTTTCCGGTGATTCCGGCAACCATTTCCTTCGAGTGAGGTATGAAACTTCACCTACTCATCATAATCTTCAAGTTGGTATGGTTGGTTGATGCTTTCGTATTCATTTTAGAGTTGGATGTTTAGAACCCTAGAAATCCGGTTTTCTTCGGTGAATTTGGACGGTTTCCGGTTAGAATTTATCGTCGGTCTAGTTGTGAAAAGTGTTTCCCTTGTTAAGCTCTAGCTACCACATAAAGTTGAGCTTATTTAGTTAATGTTGAAAATTCAGATTTTCTAAACCCTCCACCTTGGCTACCACCATGTGTGGCGGTGCGTGGGACCGTCCATGAGTGTTGTCTAAGTACCAAATACCTTCTAGTGACCCTATGAACTATGTCTAGCTCGGTTTCCCAAAATTCAATTGTTTGGTGTGGTGATCAAATTGGACCACCACTTGTTTGTGTGATTGACGACAATCTGATCATTGGATCGTTGTACAATTTTGTGAGCACCCTAGTTATCAGTTGTTGGACCTTTGAGAACTTACAGATCAGAAATCCGATAAGCGGATCTTCCGGATTGAATAACCTTAGATTGTTGACCTTAATGGACCTACCTTATCGACGGTTGACGTTCTAGTCAACGTGCTCTACTCTAGAGTGTCGTTTATCTCTAGTTTGTTGTTGAGGCTTGATGGAGCTTAGTTGGCTCATCACGATGACGTGTCGTTCCCAGTTGACATCTGTCTCGATATATGTATTAGTGGCACCATATTGAGTTATACTTGTTTATTAAATGTGTTTTCTATTGAATTGTTATTTTTATTTTTAGCATCGATCTATTTTTATTAATTGTGATTCGACTGTAGTTTGGAAACGTTTATGAAATGTGGTTAGATAAGTATGATTAGTATGATGTGTATGATTGTTTTTATGACGATGTGAACCCAGAATCTTATGAGGAGTATTATGTAGAACTTTTATGCTTGTATGATAAGATAGTTAGTGGTCATGAGAAGTTGATAGTGCAAGTGATTACGATGTAAATCATAGCGGATAAGATAAGGGTAAGTGGTTTGTGTGATCTAACTGCACCATGTAGCAGTCGTACATGGATGGTCCTACTTGGTTAATCCGCGTTGGGGGACCGTACGCATTCTAGAAGTGATCATGCTTGGTATATCTGCATTGGGTGATCACTACCTAGAGCTATATGATACAGTCCTGCTTGGTATATCCGCGTTGGGGGACTGTTAGGGGTGATCATGTTTGGTATATCCACGTTGGGTGATCACTGCCTAATAGTTATGTAGGTGTGACCTTGCTTGGTTAATCCGCGTTGAGGGGTCACTACCTACTTGGTTATCTTGACCTTGCTTGGTTAATCCGCATTGGGGGGTCACTAGTGGTCCTGCTTGGTTAATCCTCGTTGGGGGACCATACTATATATGGATCGTGCTTGGTTAATCCGCGTTGGGCTATCCTTATGGCTATGTATGCTTAGGAGTGATCATGCTTGGTTAATCCGCATTGGGTGATCACTTCCTAACAGCTGTAGGAGTGACTTTGCTTGGTTAATCCGCATTGGGGGGTCACTGCCTACTTGGTTACTTTCTCAGGGGTGGCTCTACTTGGTTAATCCGCTTTGGGGGGCCATTTCCTGTTTGGTTACTTATGTAGGCTTCGGCCGAACTGCGTTCCTCTAGCCCTAGTTTTTAATGTACATATGAATGATGGTTTTTGAGAATGTTGGTGGTTTGAATGGGAAAAGTCGTTGGATGTCTGGGTGACTCCTTCGGAGTTGTTAGAGTTCCTTGGTTAAACTCGTGAAATGATATGTTACTGCATTCATTGATTAACATAATTAAATGCTAAGATCATGTATCTTTGATTCATGAATTGATTGATTGACGAGATTGTGGAATGACCTTGGTTATGGTTGTTATTATTCTGATTATTTTAGTTGATCAATGTGGCTTGAGAATAATATGTGCTTTGTTGGCTATTTGATATGTTACATGCTGTGGATGGAAGTATCGTGTTGAAAACATGGAATTTATATGATGGATGGAATGAGAATCTTGAACGGCATGCTGGTTTGTTTTGTAACCCTGAACTTGGTAATGTCATGCATGTTAAGTTCTAATAATTGATTACAGAATGTTATGTATTCTTGTTAGAACGCACTGGAATAAATGTCTAAATTAGTGAACGACGAACTACGAATGGCTTGATCCCTAATAAGGGTACGTAGGCAGTCTAACGAGGAGGTTAGATGCAGCCATAAAGTATACGAAAAATTACTATGTGATTCGATTCTCGAGTTGTGATTTGCCATATCCCGAAGGCGGGGTATGTTGAGATATGGGTATTTGGTGACGTCACGTGTCAATCCTGGATGTATGTCGGGATCGGGGCATGACATGGAGTTTCTTTTTGCATATTATATGGATGATCCGATCCGCGAGGACCATGATTGGGAATTGGTTGATCATATTTCGTCGAGGAAGAGGCGAAACATAATCAACTTGAATTCGGAATAGCTGTTATTCG
Organism: Heteromeles arbutifolia; assembly: GCA_024362995.1. Taxonomy (NCBI): domain Eukaryota; kingdom Viridiplantae; phylum Streptophyta; class Magnoliopsida; order Rosales; family Rosaceae; genus Heteromeles; species Heteromeles arbutifolia. Next base: position 6,741,771 of record JANCRC010000002.1, on the reverse strand, counting down.
AAATCTTAGTGAAAGACTGGATTTGTTATCTCATGTTTGCTTTTCGTGAAAAATTTCCAATTGAAGCGGAAGGTTTCTTCAAACAACAAGGAGCTGGGTCAACTATTCAATCTTGAGCATGTTCATCTTGTAGAAGAAGTCTTCGTTAATAATTTTCTGGCTACCATATTATGGTTCTTCAAGGATCATTTTATGCATTATGTTAGATATCAAGGAAAATCAATTATGTCTTCGAATGATACCCGTGTTCTGATGCCATAAACATAGCAAAGAGTGAGAATTAAAAGATACTAGAACTGCATCAATTCATTGATTTTCTTTTATTTGTTTCATTAATTGGCTGAAATGGTAGTGGATTGTGGTTACATTTCTGAACAGCAAAATATTATAGTAATGGTACAAACGTGTTTATTAGATTTTTTATTTATTATATATTATGAATAACTTAGCCCTTAAAAAGTCATGACAAATTAAATCTAAAAATATTATAATAAAGCAACTAACCGTAAATGATGCGTAGGAAACTTTAATGAAAAGCTCTCGGTACTGTTTACTTTAACGAAAAATCATATTTTTACACTAAAAAGTCAATCCTGGTACTATTCACCTTGGGTACATTTTTGCTCACCCACATTAACTTTAGGGTATGCTCACCATACACCTTATTAGGTGCCATGTGTCCATCCTTCTAATCTTAGTTACTTGCTAATTAAATATATCATTTTCAATTTTTAAAACTAATTTTAAACATTAAAATTAAAAATTAAAAAAAAAAGAAGTCAAGCCCTTCAAGTTCCCCACCCAGCCAAACCCCAGAAACAACTACCCATCCACGCCACCCTTTCAATTAATTCTTCAAAGTCTACCCCTACCCAGCCAATCTTCTTCATGCCATGGTGAATCACCATGTCTCCGTTCTCCTTCTTACACTATAACTCTAATTTTATTTTAGTTTATAAAGAAACCCAACAAATGTCCTTGCCAAGAAAATAATCCCAAATCGGAAAATCAAATCTGTACGTGCACAGAAATATCCTCGCAAGAAAGAGAAAAGGCTGATTCTTTAGGTAAGGTTGCTATCGAATTTCATGGCTGCAAAGGCGCAACCGTCATGGTGGCCTCCGGCTGTTGTTACAGTGGAAGAAAAAGGAGGGAGGGCGGAGGACGAAGTCATGACAGATTCGCCATGCACCCGCAAAAGAAGATTGGCTGGGTGGAACTTTGAAGAATCAGTTGGCGTGGGTGGGGAACGAAACATTGCTGGGCAGGGTTTGAGTTTTTTTTTTTTTAATTTATTTTTAAGTTCAAGGTTTAAAATTAGTTTTAAAAATTGAAAATGATATATTTAATTAACAAGTAACTAGAGTTAGAAGAAGGGACACATGACAGTTAATAAGCTGTATGGTGAGCATACACCAAAGTTAATGTGGGTGAGCAAAAATGCACCACATTCACTTTACCCTTTATTTTGTCTTCATTGTTAAAACTCAAATTTTTCAAACATTTTTCATTAGTTTTCTTTTTATTCTTAGCACTCGTCGCAGCTTAATCATAAAAAGTTCTTTCGTTATGGAAAAAAAGTAACTCTATCTTATGTGCTGACAATATTGAATTCTTTTATTCTTTTCTCATGGGTCTTGACTTGTTCTTTTGATGATCAAAAGACGATTATATCCCTTTTCTTGTCTTAGTCAAATACGCAATGAAGAGAATGATGGGTTTTTCTAGTATATATTTTGTTCGTTAATCAAAATTAGCATTTGTCTACACTCTTTGTGTGTATGAACACATTTTTTATAGAAAAATAGGAAGGAGAGAGGGAGAGAGAGAGAACCAGGGGGAGTGGGAGGTTTTTGTTTTGGGATGTTTTGATAAAGCCCCTCATTTTTAGGCTTCTTAAACTAAACATCTGTTTATTTTAACAATTTGATTAAATATTTTCCTACAATTTTGGTGCAATGTGTATCTTACTTTACCCATTTTGATGTACTAAATTACATGACCCGTCATAGCCTTTTAACAAATCAGATTTTGGTATCCAGTTTCTTCACGCCAAAAGAAAGGAGGTTCCTAGATTCTTGCTAAATAATGTCTCAAAGTTTTAATTTGAGAATAACACTAATTGTTCAAGATAAGAAGGATTTGAACTTAAACATATTAATCTTGTTAATTTTAAAGATTTGAATTACAATAGTTCACTAGTTCCTCATTTAATATGTCGATTTGGAAAATAATTTTCTAAAATTAGAATTCACTAGTGTTCATCTAGGCTATTAATTAAGATTGTCAACAACGATAAGCCTTGAACTCAACACCCCTACGATCAAATACAAAATCATCAATGAATTGTTTTACCGAACTCAAGGTATTGCAAGTTTTAAACGTCCTCTTTTCGTACCAAATTTGTAACATACCAGGAATTTGGTACTTTAGTGAATCTTATGTTTACACATATTGATCTTTGGGTTCATGAAATAATATAAATTAAAACGTACCAGACGTTTGGTATGTAAAGTTTTTATTTTTGAAACGTATCATTCTGATGAAACGTTATACAATTCTAATTTGGTACGTCAAGTTTTTATTTTTGAAACGTATCATTCTGATGAAACGTTATACAATTCTAATTTGGTACGTCAAGTTTTTATTTTTGAAACGTATCATTCTGATTAAACGTTATACAATTCTAATTTGAGACATACCTATTGTTTTGCATGTCTCTACGTTATTTCGACAAGTAATGATCATTTGGTATTAAACTACCAACTAACTGGTACGTTAATTAATGTTATGTTGACACATACTGATCATTTGGCTCATGAAATAATATTAATTTAGAACGTACCTGATGTTTGGTATTTAAAATTTATGTTTTGAAACATACCTGTCTGATGAAACGTTATACAGTGTGCGTTTGAAATGTACCAACTATTTGATATGTCTTTTTGTGTTATTTCGACGAGTAATGATCATTTGGTAATAAACTACCAACTAACTGGTACATTAATTCATGTTAATTTGACACAATAATTGTATGGTTCATGAATAAGATTAATTTACGTACCAGACGTTTGGTACATATTAGTTTTATTATTGGTACGTATCTGACTGATGAAATGTTATATAATGTGAGTCTTTTAATGTTATGTTAATTGAAAAGATACAAATTATTTGGTACATAAGGTACACTTTCGACGACAATTGGTACGTAAGGTGCACATTGCTCCAAGTAAAAACATAATGATTTATTACCAAAAATTGCTTTAATCTACAACTGCTTGGGATCAAGAGAAACCTTTAATCTACCAGTGACGACATGAACAATACCAATTTTTCAAGTCCACCATCACCGAATCATCACTATGCAAATACAACTCGCTTGACCGGCTAATGTGCCAATGTCTTCCCACCTCCAATAACTTATTAAACTGGTTCTCAAAATCTGCATGTTTACCTCTAGTACTTGGAGAGTGGACTTGAATAATTTGACCACATTCTTACGAATTTTTTTCCCAAAACCAAGAGGATATATGTGCTCTTATATTATCTCACACAATAACAAGTTAAAATTATTAAAACAACCAGTAATTGAAATGGATAAGTTCATTCAAAATTCAAAATTGGGAGATAAAAAAAATTCAATGTAGGGGAAGAAATCTACGTTCTCAAATTCAACAAACTAGAAACCATTCCCTACAAAAAAAGGTCACGTACAAGAAATATCAGCTTAAAAATACACAATTTTGGAATTCAATAATTAGCATTTTAATTTTAAAAAAAATACGATAATGACATGTAATTTAAATAAAATAAAATGCTGACATGACTATTGTTTAAGGCGCCTTAATCAAATCTTAAAATGAAACCAATGTTTAATCTAACAAAATGCTGGGGATTCTAATTTTCTCCTTTGTTTTTGGTTTTTATTTTAATATTGGAGATATTTTAACATCACTTGTAGGCGAGGCTTCAATTAAAAACAGTTAAATTTGGACTTGTGAAATTATTGCCCATCATTTTTTTTTTTTGTGATAGAAGACTAAATAGTCTTTCACCCTCTTTTCTTTGACAAAGAGGGTTTCATTAATGTAGTTTTAGATTAGTATATTTTGATACAACAATTTATGCAAAATATGAGATGAAATATTTGGATTATCGTAAAAGGATACAAGTTAGCTAAAAACAAATTAGTATTAAGTTGTTATCTACCAAAGTCGAACTTATAATTTTTCACCTACATTTTAAGAAGAATACTGCTTATAATTAAATATGCATAAAATGCTATGCCTAAGGCAAAAGAAATCTATACGCTCATTTTCTCCTTATGTCCAATCAAATTAGTTCTTGTTTGTTGAATTATTTTTTTATTTATTCAATACACGGAATTAGAAATATAATAAAAGAGTGTTAAGAAGAAAATAGTGGTTTGACAATCATTTTCCTTACTCAATCATAAAGTAGACACATCCATTTTATTGCATATATAAATTGACGTGTAGGAGTTTTTAATCCTTAGTATTTTTTATTCCATAGGTTTGCCCCTTATAATGGGGACAAATTTTTACATCCACATATAACTCATTAGTTTATGAGGACTAAGATCTCATTTCTTATCTTGACATAGTAGTGGTCGAGAAAAGACTTCTGTTTTCATTTCTATTATATGGGACATAAGTATCGTCCAATTCATGTTCTACTGTAGTCATGTCGACGTCTCAAAGAGTCAATATTGATACGAGTTTCATCATCATCGTTATATATTATTCCCTTGTTTGCCTTTCCCTCCTCAAATAAGGAAATCATAATGTGGCAGGCAGTTCGCGGTTGTCTAAAAACATCACTAAATGATCATCTGCCCAATATATTTTATAGGTATCGAAAGATTTCTAGTTTATCTCTATTTATGATTTACACAATTACACTATGAGCTCGTTTGGATGTGCTTTTAAAATGGCTAAAATCACTTTTAGAGAAAATATTTTTTGGGTCTAAAAGCACTTAAAGTGATTTCTGCAAGAAGCACCAGTTATGTGCTTCTTCCATGAAGCACTTTAAGTGCTTTTCCAGAATTTATTTGCATTTTTACTAAGGATTGGTTCCAAAAACATTTTCACCAAAAGTGCTTTCAGTAATTTTAAAAGCACATCCAAACAAGCACTATATCAATATTAATTGTATTACGTATCTTTTTGAATGTGTAAATATTATAGTAGTATACACATCAGATCTTCAGGCTAAGCTAAAAGTTGAAGTAGTTGATAATAAAGTCGTCTTGTAAGTAATGATGGAGAACACGAGAGTCTCAAATAGGAAATTGGATATAGGAATAAATCTCCCCTAAACTTGGTTATGGTAAAATTCAATGTAGGATAAAACTCATAGTCTAAATAGAAAAGTGAGTAAATTCAACAAGTCAAAACGTAACATCTTCATCACGTAAGTAGAACACACACAAGGGTATGACCAACCCAAAATGAATGCCTCGTCAGACAACAAAAAACCAATGAGACAAATTGATCCTAGTAAGGTTAAGTGAGTATAGTTTAGGATGCTCCCCTGAGTTCGACAAAACTCCCCCATGAGAACTACAAGTGTTGTAAATGAGAAAATTTGTGCATTCCAAATCCTCAAACAAGCTTCTAGAAGGTTGATTTCAACAATGACTTTGTGAAAAGGTCGGTAAGGTTGTCTTTCGATTGGATCTGCTTGACACAATATGCTTGGTGTTGATTTCGCTGATGTAATATCCCTGAATTTTTAGACGTATGATTTAGTTATAATTTTTTTTATGATTAAATGGAAGAATTTGAAAGACAGATTAATGGATGGTTATGAAATTCAATAAAGGGAAATAACATAGGAGTTGAGATTGACTTTTTACCCTAAAGGTTGAACTTATATCACCTATCATTTTCATTTGGGTGAACTCGTTGGAAAGAAAGAAAAAAAGTATATGTGTCATGAGATTCCCAAGTTCCACCTGTCACACATGCAAGACGGCTGTACTTGTGAATTTGCGACCTAATTACCTGGGAGGACGAGACCATCAAGGGAAATAAAATGGGGGGGGGGGGGGGGGGGGAACTAGATTGTTCTTCCTCTCCTTCCTTCCTGATTCATTTCCAAAAAGCTTTCCTGATTCATTTCCAAAAAGCACAAAAGCTTTTCCTTTCTATGTGTATGTATGTGTGTGTGATTCATTTCCAAAAAAGCACAAAAGCTTTTCCTTTCTATGTGTATGTGTGTGTGTGTGTAGAGAGAGAGAGAGAGAGAGAGAGAGAGAGAGAGAGAGAATTTTCACATACAATATTGCGGAGAAAAGTCCTGCATGTCTGCATACATTAGATCAAAGAATTTCGATAAATTCTTTTGAGATTGTTGGGAATTTGTACTAATAATATAAGGAATTCGATATAGGACATACCTTGCGGAATTAACAAATTATGGATCGCCATCTCGTTCTTACGAACCGATGCACGAACCACAAAGGAAAGCGTCATCCAAGGGAGGATTTGGTTGCACTAGTCCCGTTAGATTATCTACGTACCTTGTGCCAATGCACATGGATCAAGTTGCCGTAGTTCTTAGTAGCCTCCTAATCCTAGGATCAAGGTGATACCCTAGAGGCTAAATTAAGAGAGAAAAAGATTACCGAGAGTGGAGAGCATTATCTCTCCTCTTTAGAACTAAGAGAATTTTTTTTGTTGGTGTATTTTCTCCTTTCCCAAAGCCCTTATTTTATAGTGGCTAGGAGGGAAGAGAGAAAGGGAAATTGTCAATGTGGGACAAATACCACCTATCGATAACACACCCTAAATTGGGTGTATAAATCCTACAAAGATCAAATTGTTTCTTGTGTAGTGTTACATTGTTTAAATAAGGTGGTGAACTATGATTGGTTTGATCCCTTCACATGGTACGTAGGCAGTCTAACTTTGAAGTTAGATCCAGCCCAAATAAATTTTTTTTGAGTAAGTGTTAAATAAGGAAATTCATTGTTGTTAATATAGTAAAGATTAATCATTGTTTTGTTTTGGCCTAATATTGTGTTTAGCTTCTGAAATTTTGGGGTGTTACAAAGTGGTATCAGAGCAAACGATCCTACTCTGCAAAATGTTATAGTCTTGAGCTCTTTGTTGATATTGCATTGTTTCATAGGTATTATGAATAATGGTGCCTTCATGTGAAGTATTTATGTGTATTGTGAATCACTCATTCACTACTACAATATTAGCTTTAGGTGTCGGACGATCCTGGCGGTTAATAAGCCATTTTGACGGATAAAAGATATCCGACACATAATTTATTTACTGTCGGATTAAAGTTACTTTCTGTCGGATATATCCGACATAAATTCCTGGCTGATTTTTTCTGGCGGATTTAACCGCCAAAAAATTATTATAACCCTCAGTATTTTTGAATTCTTTTTTTTTAATATTTTTTACATATTCTGGCGGTTTCTAAATTAATGGTGGCGGTTATAACCGACAGAAATTGACTATTTTATTATTTTAAAATGTTACATTGAATAAAAATAAATAAATAAATAAACAAATGGTTTAAATTTTTTTTTTTTCACTCACGATCTCATTACCTAATCTCTGAATGTTTTTTTTTTTTTTTTTTTTTACGATTTTTTACACATGCTATCTCGGAATATATACAAACATATTTGACGGTTGGATCGTTGAAACTAGTTTCGTATAATGCATATCTTATCAAATTGATAGATTTAACAAACACTTAAGAGTTAATGTTATACTTCCATTAAGTATAAAAAATTATCCACTAGCGTAAATATTTTAAATTGAAGATCGAATTCGTTCAATGCATTCTTATAGGGTTGAGGAGTGTAGCTGTAAAAAATCATCAAAATCGGAGCTAAAATAACCGTTAAATTGTGATTTTTTGTTTATAACCATCAAAATTTTTTGTTTCGTTACCTAATATCTGAATGTTTGTTTTTCACGATTTTTTACTTATACAATCTCGGAGTGTGTAAAAATAAGTTTGACGGTTGGATAGTTGAAAAAAGTTTCATAGAATGCATATTGCATCAAAACTGTAGATTAAACAAACACTTAGAGTTAATGTTATACTTCCATTAAGTATAAAATAAGATTTTGTGGTATCCACTAGTGTAAATATTTTAAATTGAAGATCAAATTTATTCATTACATTCTTATAGGGTCGAGGAGTGTAGCTGTAAAAAATCATTAAAATCGAAGCTAAAATAACCGTTAAATTGTGAATTTTCGTTTATAACTGTCGAAATTTTTTGTTCCGTTACGTAATCTCTGAATGTTTGTTTTTTACGATTTTTTACGTATGCGATCTTGTAGTATCTACAAACAAGTTTGACGGTTAGATCATGGAAACTAGTTTCGTAGAATGCATAAGTTTGCCTAAATTTTGAAGTGGGAAAAGTAATTTGTGCTAAATTTTTATTTATGTTTTTCAAGTATTTATTAGACAATATTTAGTTTGTGCGATGACATTTTCATTGTACAATTCTCTTTTTGTTTCTTTATCATATATTTTACATGGATTATTATCTATTAAACCAAAAATGTAAAAATTATCTATTAAACCAAACAATTTTTTATTTAATTTTTAAAAACATATTCTATTTAAATACATATTATTTATTTATTTATTAAACCAAATAATAATTATTTTATTTTTTACAATCGTAAAAAAATTTGGGGGGGGGGAATTTAAAATTTTGGGGGAAAATTTAAAAATTTCAGAGGGAATTTTGGGGGGATTTTTGCCGCCATTTTGTTTCTGTCGGTTATAACCGACATTAATGAAAAGTTTCTGTCGGTTTTTATTTTAAAAAATTGTTTCTGTCGGTTTTAACCGACAGTAATGAAAATTTTCCACAATATAACCCCTCATTCTCTTCCTTGCGCCGGTGACTTCTCCCTTCCCCCTTTTCTCCTCTCCTCATTTCCTTCTCCTTTTTATATTTTTGGTTAAGCACAGAAGCGCACCCACGAGGCCATGGGAGATGATCCTCCGCAGAACTGCAGTTTTATTTCCATCTAAGGCAACCAGAGCTCGATCCTCAGCAATTTTCAAGACCGGCCTTATCAGAAATGGGGTTCTCTCTGTTTCCAACCCAGCAGGTGACCGACGGCGCTGAAATGTTGTACTACTAAATTCTGACGTACCGGAAAGATGAACTCCCCGGGCTGAAGAAACCCAGTTCGAAACTTTTGTCGAATGCATGCAATTCTCAAAGTTCATGAAATGGGCATCATTAGCAAAAACCCAGGTTCCAAATTTTACATTTTCTCATACCTCTGCATTCTTTGCTTTCTTGCTCTGATTTGCTCTGCATCCAGTTCAATTTCACAGATCTTTAAAAAATCATCAAATCGTTTATCGAACATACCTGTCAGATATTGGGGACACTGACATGGAAGTAGAGGATGGTGGTGATGAGCCTTAATTTGTACCGGCAAGTAAATCGTCCATTGAGGAGTTGAAGAGGACGGCAGTTGAAACCTCAACAATGTGTTCTATTTGCAGGGAGGAGATGATGGTTGGCTCAGAAGCAACTCGGATGCAGTGCTCATTTTATTATGCAATTTGGTCTTTTTGAACCTAATTATGCTCTCAAGTCTTTTTATTTTTTTTAAAAATATATTTTCTGTCGGTTTTATCCGACAGAAAATGCGCTTACATTCATTATTAATATATTTCCTGTCGGTTATAGCCAACACAAGTTCTGGCGGTTTTATATATTCTGGCGGTTTTATCCGACAGAAAATGTTGTTATTTATTAATTATTAATATATTCTCTGTCGATTTTAGAGTATTTTCTGTCGGTTTTTTCCGACAGATATTTCTTTCGGTTATATCCGACACAATTTCTGTCGGTTTTAGAGTATTTTCTGTCGGAAAATTCATTTTCTGACGCTGGCAAATCTGTCGCTTATTATATCCGTCACTGCATCCATTTTCTGTCGGATTTTGCTTAAAATCTGACAGTAATAACCTTTTCTTGTCGTTTTTATTTGTGCCAGTAATGGGTAGTTTTGTAGTAGTGATTGTCAGGGAGTGAATGCAGCTTTCATGGATGATTTTGATGACTTGAGAGTGAAAGGGATTGTGTGGTTCCCCTGGGTTTTGATCCCCTAAACCTTTAGAAGGTGTTGTGCGGACGGGCTAATCATGCAGGATAGTCTATGTGGCATAATTGGAGCAAATGGACACTTCTAGATTGAGAGGAACTAGGAGTAAGGGGCACCGTGCACTACCTTGGGTTTCGATCTCTTAAACCTTTGGGGGCCTATACTGACAGACTTGTACCCATAGTCTATAAGGAAGGTACTTGTGATCTGTGTAGTGTAGGAAGCAAATGGACACTCTCGTTACCCTACTTTGAGTTGTTGTGAGATTGAAGTAAGGATAATCGGCTGTGGGACCCGTCATCATGTTGGATTATTTTGTACTCGGATTCTGAAAAAAGAATCGTGGTAATGTCCAAAATTCTGATTATTGGTGTTGCCATTGATTATGGCTAGAAATTCTGATTATTGGTATTGCCATTGACTGTGACTGGAAATTCTAACATTTACGAAGACCAACGTTATTTTTATTTATTTATTTTGAACAAGAAATGAACTCATAGATTGAGGTTTTGATTTGTTCCATATAAACAGAATTGTGGGATTGGCCTAAATCTCTTTCATTATTTAGTGGTCGAAAACCTCGAGTACGAGATTTATTTTAAGGGGGATCAAATGTAATATCCCTGAATTTTTAGACGTTTGATTTAGTTATTCAATTTTTTTAATGATTAAATGGAAGAATTTTAAAGACAGATTAATAGATGGTTATGAAATTCAATAAAGGGAAATAACATAAGAGTTGAGATTGACTTTATACCCTGAAGGTTGAACTTGTATCACCTATCATTTTCCTATGGGTGAACTCGTTGGAAAGAAAAAAAAATATATGTGTCATCAGATTCCCAAGTTCCACATGTCATACATGCAAGATGACTGTACTTATGAATTTGCCACCTAACATGCATTTGTTCCATTGAGTTACCTCCTCATCCTCACAGGAAAAAAATTGGGGTGGGGGACTTGATTGTTCTTCCTCTTCTTCCTGATTCATTTCCAAAAAGCACAAAAAACTTTTCCTTTCTATGTGTATGTATATGTGTGGGTATATATATAATATATATAGACAATTTTCACATACAATATTGTGGAGAAAAGTCCTACATGTCGTTGATAGGTTGAGTAAATTGAAGGGATTACTGATTAAACTGATGACCAAAGATGCAATTGAAATCCTTTGAGGTAAGTCCTATTTTCATGTAATTCTTGAAATTTCTAGTCAAGAAGGTATCTATATTATTGTCTACATTAGATCAAGGAATTTTGATAATTTCTTTTGAGATCAAATTGTTTCTTGTGTAGTGTTACGCTGTTTAAATAAGGTGGTGAACTACGATTGACTTGATCCCTTCATAAGGTACGTAGGCAGTCTAACTCTGATGTTAGATCCAGTAGAAATAGTTTTTTTTGAGTAAGTGATAAATAAGGAAATTCATTGTTGTTAATATAGTAAAGATTAATCATGGTTTTGTTTTGGTTGCTTCTGAATTTTTTGGGTGTTACAGCTGATATCCTTGCTTGATCAGATCAATACATATGGCATTGTTTTCATAGATTATAGTTGTGACTCAACGATGGATGAAAAAAAACTAAAGGTGCTTCGAATATGCTCCCATGCACCCGTGTGGCATCGGGTGTGGCGAAGAGTACAAAAACGTCGCACCTACCGCATGTTTGGTTGACCTCCAAGATCTTTTGGTGTTCTAACGGTAAACACATGTGGTCCAGAGAAAAATGCACTTGTGAGGACTGTAGAATGAGATTTATGAGTGTTAATAATAGCTCCCTAAATTATGCTATATATGTGCGTATTTATGAGCCTACATGCATACAACGATTGAGAGCATAAAGAGATTTTTCAGTGTGACTGAGACACGGGGTGGTACACCACGTATCACTATACAAATAGTGGGATATGTGTGCTAAAAAGTTAACAACATAAAAAATTTCGCCACTTACATAAAAATACGTGGTGTACCATTCGTGTTACGGTCACAATGAAAAATTTCTCGTATTACTGGTGGTCCAATCTTCCTTCATGTGCAGCTTATGCTTATATTCATGATTTTTCTATTTCTACCAACTATTGTTTCAGATAATTTTTAGGGTAAATGACAAAAAACTACCTCAACTATTGGTGTCACGACACTTTCATACCTCATTTTTAAAATTGACAATGTCATACCTCATCTTACGAATTTGGTCCAATGTTATACCTTCCGTTAGCTTCCCGTGAATTTCTTAGTTAAATGCTGACGTGGCTTGATCCGGGACCCATTTTTTATTAAAAAATTATTAAAAACTAAAAAAATATCATTTAATATTTTTTAAATATTAAAATAATAAATAAAAGTTATAAAATAAAAAATAAAATAAAAAAAAACACAAACCCTCAGTTTGTGTGACATCCCACATCGCCCAGGGGAGTGATCCTTATATGTATATTCCCACCTCTTCCTAGCACGAGACCTTTTGGGAGCTCACTGGCTTCGGGTTCCATCAGAACTCCGAAGTTAAGCGAGTAGCGCGCGAGAGCACTCCCAGGATGGGTGACCCACTGGGAAGTTCTCGTGTGAGTTCCAGAAACAAAACCGTGAGGGCGTGGGGAAGGCCCAAAGCGGACAATATTGTGCTACGGTGGAGTCGAGCCCAGGAGGTATCTGCGCCCGGGCCGGGATGTGACAGTTTGTGCCCTTCCCCCCCCCCCCCCCCCTTTCTCTCTCTTCTTCCCCATCTTCTTCTTCCCCCTTCCTGCAACCCAGAAAATAGAAGAAGAAAAAAAAAAAAAAAGGTTCACAATTTTCCCTGACCCCATCCCGTCTTCCCTAAACCCTCCGCACCCACTACCTGCAACCTCACACCCACTACCTGCAACCCAAAAAAAAAAAAAAAACTGAAAAAAAAAACCCAAATCCCGTTAAGGTGGAATCGGGAAACCTTCACCAGGCCGATTCCGAGGGTGGAGAACCTGGGCGAGCAGAAAATGGGGGGAATGGGTGTGGAGGGAAGATAGTGGGTGCGAGGTTGGGTGCGAAGGGTGGGTGCGAAGGTGGGTGCCGAGGTTGGGTGCGGGGAGAAGAGGGGGTGGGGGTGGGGGAAGTGGGGAAGACAAACTGAGGGTGGGAGAAGACAAATTGGTTTTTGTTTTTTTTTTTTTTTTTTTGTTCTTCCTTCTTTTTTCTAGGTTGCAGAAGTGGGGGGGAAGAAAAAGATGGGGGAGAAGAGAGAGAAGGGGGGAGAGAAGGGAACAGTTAAAGTTTTTTATTTTATTTTTTATTTTTATTATTTTTTTTAACTTTTCTTTATTATTTTAATATTTAAACAATATTAAATGATTTTTTTAATTTTTTTATAGAAAGTGAGCCCCGGATCAAGCCACGTCAACATTTAACTGGGAAATTCACGCCAAACTAACGGAAGGTATAACATTGGACCAAATTCGTAAGATGAGGTATGACATTGTCAATTTTAAAAGATGAGGTATGAAAATATCGTGACACCAATAGTTGAGGTAGTTTTTTGTAATTTACTCTAATTTTTATCATTTGTAAGCAGGGTTGATTTTTTATTCCCCTGCCATATTAATAGCTATGTTTTTCCATCAACGAGGTTTTGCTTTATGTCCCCTTCATTTAAATTTCGTTTTTTCTTACTAAGATTATGTGGATGATCGGTGAACACTTTCACCCCATTTCATTAAAAAAAAAAAAAAGGGTTTAACATTTGTAATATTACCTATTATAATGTCTGCATACAGATAGGGTGAGCAACATATATAAGGAAAACAATTGTCATATATATAAGGAAATAATTGTTGTATTCTTTGAATCTATCATCCGAGTCAAAAGGATAGAAGACCATGTTCCGAATTGTCATATGCATGAATATTCATACAAATGTAGATATTTAGTATAAATTAGCGAAAGTGTCCCGCGCAAGTTTGCAAGATATATATACGATAGGCAACATTTTTTGGAAAATTTTATTTGAACTCGTTTAACTTCTTTTTACATTCAACCTACTATCTACACTCATATCATTTTTAATTAAACTATCAATATCTCTTTAAATCCAAATTTACTATCTAAACTATTTTCGCAAACCCAATTCAATATGCAAATTTATCTTTACTCCCATTGTTTTTTCACATTAGAAGCTATATGGATCAATCTCAAGATCCATATATGTTAATTAAATCTATTAATCTAATTAAACACAGTGCCATGATACTATGAGAGTCAAACTAAATTAACTAAACCCTGGCCATTTTAACAAATGCACGCATATTTTGCAGGTCGGCTTATAGTACTGGGAATAATAGCTAGCAAGGCATGCAGTGAGCTAGAAACTAAAAAATGGAAACTCTTTCAGAATATATAAAATATAATAATAATAAGATTACATCATCAATTATAAACACTCAACAGTGTCCAAACAAAATCTTACAAACAAAATGAAACGAATAATTATCATGCTCTCACATGTTTGCAGTGCATCTACACAACAAGACTACTAATTAGATACTAAACATGTTAAAGAAAAGAAGTTTAGTTACTTAATTAAAAGGGTTAATAAAAGTGAAGAAAAACACACTTGATTCAGAACTCTGGTAGCTAAAAATTCAGAACAAGCAATGTATGTGTGGATTAACTAGGGTTGATGTAGCGAATTATCGGACCCAGACGCTTGATTCCCCTTGAGCCATAGAGTTGGATAACCCTTTTGTCAGAGAAACCCTACTCTTACAATAAGTAGGGTTTTGATCTCATATATAAGAGTTAACAGTACTAGTGAAAGCATATCCGAACTCTCTCTCCTCCTCCAACACCTTTTCTTGCCATTGATCTTGATAAGTTGTTGCTTTTTGTTTTGGCAGCAATAGTAGCAGAAGTAGAAGTAGGTTTCCTGCAGGTGATGAGTAATGTTGGAGATATGGTGGTGATGGGGTTGATGGATGGTGGTGGTGGTAGTCATGATGATGATAATAAAAGTTGAAGGATTCAAAACTTCAAAATCACTATTCATCCATAAAAAAGTTTTATTTATTTATTTTTTTTTCTATGAATGTGTCTTAGGATTTTTGCCTCGATAGAACGTTGAAGAAAGATTACATGATGGTTAGTGTTTGATTATTGAGTGTATGTTTATTAGTAAATTTTACTTTTACTATTAATTTCATCTTAGTACTATCGTCTAATAGTATTCATCTTCATTTGTAAGTGAGAGTTCTTAGGTTATGTTTTCTCAAAGACTAGTTTGAACCACATTATTGCTAGCCCATTGAGAGGCTAAGCCACCTCTTCCCGTTAGTGTAGATAATATCGTTTGTTCAAAAAAAAAATCATCTTGTACTTGATGGTATTATGCAATAGGATAATAAAGACACTTCATATTTAAAGTTTAAGTTTGTTGTAGAGAGAGGTTAAATAGGTTCAAATAAAATTTTCCATATTATTTACATACATGTGAAAATTTACTTACAACCCTCTTTATAATAAGGAGCAAAATTCAAAATAATTTTGTCTTATCTACATACAACCCTATTTACTCGTCAACATATATTTACCGCAACTTGGTACTACGATCTAGTAGTTTTCTTCTTTACTTGTAACTGAGAGATCTTAGGTGATAGAAATTGGGTAGCTCATAGGACCGAAGATTGATGTCGCTTAGACTATAAATCACAATATGGTGTGAAGGATATGATCAGAGAGGATGAATGGAATTGAATTGTACTGACATAAAGGAATTTGGTGAATATATAGAGATGGAATACCCTTTCAAAAGGAGTTGTATTCTTTAGAGGAAATTACAACTTTTCCCTTTGAATACAACTATTCACATCCTTTAGAAATAAATAAACAAATAATTATATTCTTTTCTTTATTCATTAATTAGCTTATTTCACTACAATCATATACACTAACGTTATAGTGTACCTTCACACATGATTACACATATTGTGAAAACCACGTTATCATAATCATATTCTAACATTAGGTTCGATTATCGCCAAAATACGAATTTGAATCACATTATTATGGTTAGTCTAGTGTAAAGCTTAGCCCACTCCATATCCCTTAGTGTAAACACTATCGTTTGTCAAAAAAAAAAAAAAAAAAACACCATTGATGTATTAAAAACTTGGTAGTGATGGCTTTGACTACTTATTTCGATGGCAGTGATGGCTTTCATCGACCACCAATTCAATAACATTGCGAAGACACAAAAATGAAAAATCCCGGCTCCAATCCAAAAGAAAAATCTGGAACTTGGGACTTTTCTGCGACTGATGAGTCTGCAGGGTGAATTCCCAGGTTCAAATTCGAAGGATTTGGGGCTCCAATTTGAGGGCTCCAACTTGGTACGTTAATTCAAACGTCTCTCTATCTCTTGAAATTTGAACTTAATCTCAGCATTTTTACTCACCACCAACTATGGTGTATACACCATATACTTTATCATTTGTCATGTCCTTTTACCAATTCTAGTTAATTTTCACATTAGATGTTACTTTTTCAATTTTAAAAAAAATTAACCAAAGTTAAGTGAAATGAGACATTACAAATGATTAGGTGTATAATTGCCATACACTCTAGTTTAGGGTGGTGAGCAAAGTATTTGCGCGTAGAAATTCATTTTTTTGCTTCGGTTTGCCGTGATTCTGTAAAATTTCGTAAAAAAAGAGCAAGGTAATTTTGTCAAATCATTTAGCCTTCTCCTCCTCGAAAGAACCCGCAAATTGGAGCCCAGATCAATCGAATTTGAACCTGGGAATTCACCCAGCAGACTCATCAGTCTCAGAACAGCCCCAAGTTCCAGATTTTTCTTTTGGATTGGAGTTGGGATTTTTCATTTTTGTGTTTTGACCAAGCTATTGAATTGTTGGTCGATGACAACCATGACTGCCATGGAAACAAGAAGTCAAAGTGAAGGATGGAGATTGGGGTGGGGGAGATGAGCATTCGGGTAATGTTACAGAAATTAAATTTGGAGACAAAATTGTAAATTAAATGATGTGTCACCAATAGGAAATGAGTATGTTTATCAACGCCTAAATAATAATCCAATTATCAACTTCCATGTCATTTAGTTTACAAAGTTTGTTTACAAATTTAGTCTCTCTAGCATTACTCTTGGCACAAACAACTTTTCTTTGCCTTGTTCATGACCCAATAATTTTCCTATGCAAAGAGAGAAAGAGATGATCGGCACGGAAATTAAAGAGTAATGATACACTTACCACATTTTCATTCTACATTTGTACCATATGTAGAGATAGTCAACACATGTTGGTCATATTTCTATTTGAACGATAATACAAATATAGTATGAAAAGTGTGACAAGAATAATATTTTTGGGAGAAATAAGTGGAGACGCTGGATTCGTTTGGAGGAGGGAGATGAGGTCGCAGGTGGGTGTGTTATTTTAATCATGCGACAAACATGTCATCAAATGTTTACTTAATATTACGGTTTAGTAGTATTCCTCTTCACTTATAAGTGAGAGGTCGTAGGTTCGATTCTCACCAAATGCGAAGTTGAACTACATTATTATGACAAACCCATTGTAAGCCTCACTCATGCTATATTAGCGAACTTAAAAGTTTTTTATCGAAATTGACGGATTTGAGCAAAGTGGATTAAAAATTGAATTTTAGAGTTTGAAGTAACGATATTTTTATTCAGAGTGAATAAGATTAAATTCGAATTCTAGAACATTACAAAATATTAGCCTTAATGAGAAATATAATTCTTTATAACATAAAATTAACAGTATCTCTTAAAGAGACGGATCCGTGCGACCAATTTCTTCCACAATTTTTTATAGGACTTATGGATTTCAACGACTCGAACATTCTATTTTTTAGGTTTCCCTTTCAAGGACCATATTTACCAAAAATCATCCAAATCTGAAACTATATGACTGTTGGATTAGGAGTTTAGGATTTCTTTGTAAAATCATATTCGTCTATTTTTTTTTGTTTTTTTTTTTGAACAAACGATATTATATATATATAAGGGGTGGGGGAGTGAGCTATGCCTCAAAATGGGCTAGCAATAATGTGGTTCAAATTCACCTTTGGCGAGAATTGAATTTGAACCTAAGACCTCTCACTTACAAATGAATAAGAATACCACTAGATTGTATTCGTCTATTTTTTTACTACAAATAAATGTCTTAATGATTTTGGATTTGTCTAATTTTTGTGTGGATAATATCTAAATGATGATCTAAATGACTACAATTTAATTTAAGGATGGTTTCAAATTTGAGTGAATTTTGGTACAGAATATTTGAGAAAATATAAAAAAGATAAATGGTGTGATCGTTGGAATACATTATGGAATGTTGTTTCAAAACAAAAAAGGAAGATTATAAATCTATACTAGAACATTACAAAATATTAGCCTTAATGAGAATATTTGAGGAAATATAAAAAAGATAAACGGTTTGATTGTTGGAATACATTATGAAATGTTGTGTCAAAACAAAAAAGGAAGATTATAAATCTATACTACGTATCTACTTCTATATGAACATTCATGCATATTACAACCTTAATGAGAATATTTGAGGAAATATAAAAAGATAACGGTTTGATCGATGGAACACATTATGGAATGTTGTGTCAAAAAAAAAAGGAAGATTATAAATCTATACTACGTATCTACTTCTATATGAATATATGCATATTACAATTAAGAACATGTTCTATCCTTTTGACTCAGATGATGGATTCAAATTAACACGGCAGTTTTTTCCTTGTATATAGAACAATTGTTTTTCTTGTATGTATTTTGCTCTCCCTACATGTGTGTAGACATTATAACAGGTAAGATTACAAGCGTTATACCCTAATTAATCCTATCATATGGTTCATATCCCTCACAATTAATAATTTGAAGAAGAAATGAAGCATTCTTTCTGCTATAAAAGCAGATGGCTACAATGCATATACAGGATCAAATAACAAACTCAGGTTGAAAGAAAGATAAAGGGAAATACAGTTATGCAGTTGATCTATTTCTCGCTCTTCGTTGCTTTGGCATTTGGCCCAAGTGCCACCTCCGGTATATGGCCTGGTCGAAAGCGCTTTGTGCGTATTGTTAACAATCTTGGCAACAACCAACAACTCACATACCATTGCTGGTCACAGGACGATGATCTTGGTGTTCGTTATCTTCCACCCAACCAGGAGTGGGAATGGAAATTTCACCTCGACTTCGAGTCAGTTTGGGATTGCGATTTCTCGTACTCGAATTACCATGCTCATAAGATCAATGTATTCTTTCCGAGTGATAAGTTTATTGGCAGGTGTGGGGGGGCTCATTGCATATGGAAAGCGGAAGATCAAGGACTGTCCTTATTCCACATCAAGGGGAATTTCTGGGAAAAGGTTTATGACTGGCAAACATGATCAAGTCTTGAACATGTTTTAGTTTTTCTCGTCATGTTTATTGCTTTCGCTGTATGCAAATAAAATAATTTGTAAGAACATTTATCTTTCTTAAATCCATAGGAAAAAAGCAACATAAATTGTTGTCGTGATCAAGTGATTAATATCACATTAATAAAATCCCTCCACTCTGAGCCAATAAGTGATTTTCCTAGAAACACTTAGAAATTTTGATTAAAAATTCAGAAGATTTGTAAAGAAACATCTATCAAGTACTTCTTCAAAAGCACTTTTAACTTTTTGTGCAAAGTGTACATTGTCATAAAGTGTTTTTAACCATCTCAGAAGCAATCTCAACGGACATGATCTTACAGTATTAAGCGTGTAAGTTCACTTTAACTCGTCGGATCAGAGTGACAACTGAAACTTGCACCCTCTTTGTACGCAATCATAGAAGTACTTTGTTGATTATAATATAGGCAAATGATTCCGGTTAGGACCTAATCAAATGATTCTGGTAAGATAAGGAGATATGGGTCATGTAGTCCTAACTTTAAGCAACAGAAGGTGGTGGGTTTAATTAGAAAGTCTTTAGGTTCCTAATCGCCGTAGGGCCATTGGGTCTCGAGGACTAATCACGTTATTGACCCACAGGACGTATATATTGTGCTTGTGTTGTAATGTCTAATCCAAGAATTAATATTGAAAAGAATGCAGCTAACCTTCCTGCCAGACCTAATTAGTTGAGGCAAATTGCAGTTTATAGTACAAGGAAGGTGAATTTTAAAGGCTTACCATTTTGGAAATTGATGCAAAACAAAAAATCTTATCACGGCCTGACATGCCGCAAATCCTTTAAAAATGGAGTTCCTTTGAGAAGGCGGACACAAGTAGTGCATGGTTGTCATCAACTAGTATTGGAGCATTGTGTAGAAATAATTGTTTACCGATGACCAATTAAGTAGCTACCTAGTTGCTTTAAGTGAATAACTTATTGAAGAAAAAGCTAAAACAAAACCCTAGAGAATTTGAAGCCGTATATTTTGGAACAGAAGAGATAACGACTAGGAAAAAGGTAGGGGATGTCCCCGGCGGGACGAAGGGACAAACTCCTCTGCCATCGAACTATATAGTCATGGACAGACAGACTAAGTTCTATACAAATATAATATGAAGAGACAAACGTTTTAACAATGCATCAGTGGTCTAGTGGTAGAATAGTACTCTGCCACGGTACAGACCCGGGTTCGATTCCCGGCTGATGCAAATTGTTTTTTACTAATTGATCAATATAATATAATTTTATTAATTGGTCCTATAATTATTTTTTTTTTTTTTGGAAAGCATTGGTCCTATAATTTGCGCATTCATTTTCTCAACAACTTTCATTTTCGATGTAATTTTTCTCAGCAACTTTCATTCCGATTTAATTTTACTCAACAAGATTTCACCTACTTCATTGAAATGAAAGAAAATGATTTTTTATTTATTTTTATTTAACGAACTATATTATTTACATTAAAAGATGAATTTAGCCTTACAATAGACTAGCATTAATATGGTTCAAATTCTCATTCTCTTTGGCAATAATCGAACTTAAGACCTCTCACTGTGAAGATGAATCTCACTAGACCGTAGTACTAAATAACAAGGAAGAAAATAATCTTAACCATGGTTTAATTTCCCACGCGTTTTCAAAACGCCAATGTCAACCCGGGTTACATATCACCCACATCCAGGCTTTTACGTGGACGACCAGGATTCTGGGACCCCCTAAAAACGCGTCAATCACAAGTTCGCGCGTCTTTATGCCCATCAACTTCGTGCCATTACGTTCGCCGACACGTGTCGGTTCCAAACACCAACTGCCGGTCACTTTTCCATCCCGTTACCGGCTGCCAGGGCCGCCTTAACGCGACGGCAATCCCCCTGTCGACGTCGTCGTGATTGTCACGACTCCTATATAACATCGCAAAACTCGTACTTCCCCATATTACCCTTGCTTTCACGAACCCATTATTTTCTCTAGTGTTCCAACGAAAGGATGCTTCTGTAATTTCGATCAACCTGTCTCGAATTAATGAATTAATCTTGTTTTTCCGCCCGAGTGTTGTGAGTTTTAAAGTAAGAAAAGAAGCAGAAGAGAAAATCGATGCAATCTTCTCTGCATTCAGTTTGTATTTTAATTCGTCATAAATAACGAATTAATACGTTTCCAGATTATTATTATTTTTTTGGGAAATTGAGTTGGATTGGATTACAGGGAGGAGGAGGACTGTAAATTTTCAGCCATGGATTCTGCGAGGAGTTGGCTTCAGAAGTTCCAGCCGAGGGCCAAGAAGAAGGCGGCGGCGGAGGATTCGAAGGACGAGCAGCAGAATTCTGCTTCCGATGAGGCGCCGTCGAGTGTGACCAAACAGAAGGTGGAGGCGGCCAAACAGTACATTGAGAACCACTACAAGGCGCAAATGAAGTCCTTGCAGGAAAGGAAGGAGAGGTGAGTTGAGTTGACTGGCTTTGACTCGGTCAAATTCTGCAGCATTTTTGGAATTGATGCTGGTTGATTGACCGTGTGGAATTTGGGGTTGAATGTGGTGTTTTTGTGTGGGATTGCAGGCGGTGGATGCTCGAAAGGCGGCTCGCCGACGCGGATGTTTCGCAGGAGGATCAGATGAATGTGTTGAAGTATTTGGAGCAGAAGGAGACGGAGTACATGCATCTTCAGAGGCATAAAATGGGGGTTGATGACTTTCAGCTGTTGACCATCATCGGAAGGGGTGCATTCGGAGAGGTTATCAATATACTTTGTTGTCAATTGGCTTTTTGTTTATGTCGATTGCATTGGCTTTATATCGTATGTTGCAAAAATGCAGGTCAGAATCTGCAGAGAGAAATCTACTGGGCAGGTCTACGCCATGAAAAAGCTCAAGAAATCAGAGATGCTCCGGAGAGGCCAGGTACCGCTTTACCAGTGATCATGATTCATAACTGTATTTATCATAAAGTTGAATTAAATCTTGCTGAAAAACTATGAATTTTAACTGAATTGTGTGAAAGAACTTGCCCACCCGAAAAGAAAGGAACTTGGAAGAAATGTGCTTGCTTTTTCTTTACTCTACTATTGATGAGTTCGTTGTGCTCATACTTGATTTCATTTTTGGAAGGTGGAACATGTTAAAGCTGAAAGAAACCTTCTTGCTGAGGTTGATAGTCCTTACATCGTTAAGCTCTACTGCTCCTTTCAAGATGAGGAATTTTTGTATCTTATAATGGAATATCTTCCGGGCGGTGATATGATGACATTACTAATGCGCAAAGATATCTTGACTGAAGATGAAGCCAGGTTTTATGTAGGGGAGACAGTCCTTGCCATTGAGTCTATTCACAAGCACAACTACATCCACAGGTATTGTTTCATTGATTTGTGCACTTACTGAGTTGGACTTTCGATCGCCTGTTGATTAGACTTGGAATACAATTATGTTATCCCCACAATGCTATAGGCAGAGGCAGAATCTTGTAGGTGGTTTACGGTAGCATTAGTCACTAGCTTGCTAATACCTGAACATAATATCCTGCTTTCAAAATGGTTTGCCTTGGAAACTAGAAATAGATAGGCTTGAATATAGTTTTGCCTGTAACGTAGATGGTAATGTTTACTTACAACCATGCTATCAGAACCTTAATCATCGTATAGCTGACCGAAGTTTAAGCCATTGGCCATGCAACCTTCTCCATGTTTTATCAGAGTTATCCTTGAGGTTTCTATCTGTTGGCTTTATTTGTTGCATAACTGTGTTTATTTATTTGCTTCTCAGATGTTCCCTTCAAATATCATGTAAGCCTGAATTTTAATATCTTCTGTAGGGATATTAAGCCTGATAATTTACTGCTCGACCGTTACGGCCACATGAAGCTTTCAGATTTTGGGTTGTGTAAGCCTTTGGGATCCAATAGCTTTCCAGATCTTACTGAGAATGGCAATGCTGTTGGAGGGAATTCAAAATCCCCTTCAGCGAGTCATAAACATTCTAACCTTCCCACAACACCAAAACGGACCCAGCAGGAACAGTTATTGCACTGGCAAAAGAACAGGCGAATGCTGGTATGTTCCGTTTCATTTCTTGGTTTACTCATCTTTTGGACTATTGTTGCTAGTGTTTGGGACATGAAATCCAGTTAGAGTATTTCTATGTTCCTGTGCTAGATTATACTTCTGATCAGAATCTTGCTCAAAGAGGAAGCTAGGAAAAAGAGATATACTATCTAGGAATTACTTAAACTGGTGCCTTGTAGTTATCGATTGGCACGTACAGTCACGGATGTTAGCATTACATAAAATCGAATGCACAACAGCAATAACGCTATTTTTAAGGAACAGTATTATTTTTTCGTGCTATGCTTTGTTGCTTACAGTTTATACTTTAGAAAAGAACTTCTTGTTAATTCCGTTGGTCCAGTAATGATTCGCTTGTCTCTTCAAGTGTTTGGTAACAAATCTTCAGATATTTAAATAAAATGGTCCTTTCATATGCCATATAGGCTTATTCAACAGTTGGAACTCCAGATTACATTGCCCCGGAAGTATTGTTGAAGAAAGGATATGGAATGGAATGTGACTGGTTAGTTCGTTGATTTCACACATTTGTTCGTTGATTTCACACATTTGTGCACCTTGAGACATGTGACAGTGATTTATAATTGTAACAAAATTTCTCTATCAGGTGGTCTCTTGGTGCAATCATGTATGAGATGCTTGTAGGATTTCCACCTTTCTATTCTGACGAACCAATGTCAACATGCAGAAAGGTAAACTGAATTTTGATTTTTTGTTTGAATATTTTGAATATTTTGTAATATGCAACATTTAGATTTCTGAATAGGTTTAGCAATGCAGATTTGAGAAACGGAGTCCTGCTGTATTCTTATTTTCTGGAACTATGGTTGTTTTTTAAGCAGTATTGATTGAGAAATCTCCTGCTGACATCTTATTTGCGTAGTCTTATGAATCTTATCAAACCAATGGTTAGTTATGCCATGCAGATTGTTAACTGGAGAACTCATCTGAAATTCCCAGGGGAAGCAAAGCTCTCTTCTGAAGCTAAGGATCTCATTTGCAAGCTCCTCTGCAATGTTGACCAGAGGCTTGGGACGCAAGGAGCTCATGAAATAAAAGTTAGCATGCTTGACAGATTCTCTCTGTCTCTCTCTCACTCTCGATCATTAATTGCTGACAGATGTTTTATTTGGTTAAAGAAAAAGAGTTTAAATGTGTTTCCTTATGCTAGGCACACCCATGGTTTGATGGGTTGCAATGGGATAGATTATATCAGATGGAAGCGGCTTTCATACCAGAGGTCAACAATGAGTTAGATACTCAAAACTTTGAGAAGTTTGATGAGGTGAGGAAAATGATGATACCTATCCAAGTGTTGGATGTTTCCCATCTTTTCCGTACGGACCTTATCTGCTTACCATTATCTTGAATTGCTTTTTCTTTTCATGGTTGCAGTTGGGGGCTCCAGTAGAGACTTCAACAAAATCTGGTCCGTGGAGAAAGGCAAGTATCAAAGTTCACTTGAGTTTGCATCTATATGGTGTTCCTGCAAATTAGCTTCGGCAGAAGTACTGGAAAACAGGATTTGATAGTCATCTTAAAATAGAAGGGAAGAATAGAGCTTGCACTAAGTTTGGTTGTGTAGGAAGTTAATGTGAAAGTAGTTCTCCTATACTAGGCGTTACACTAATCTTCAATCAATCAATTACTTTTACCCTAATGTGAAAGTAGCTTCACAAAGTCTTATCATATGAAATTTTAAAGGGAAGTACATAATTCTTTTGGAAGTGTTATGATTAGTCTCGGGTTTCTTCTGTTTTCAGCCCCTCATAAATTATTTTCTTCCTGTTATTTATATTTATTGACTGTTTAATCTATAATCATATACTTTCACTCATTCCAGATGCTTTCCTCCACGGATACGAATTTTGTCGGCTATACCTACAAGAATTTTGAAATTGTTGATGAGCATCATATGCCTGGCATTGGTAAGTATTACGTAGTAAATGGTTAAAAAAAAAAAAAAAAGGCTATTGATAGGAATTAATGCGTATAAATAGGCATAACCGGTAATATACAGAAATTGGTAGAACTTTTTATTTGTGATGGGGTTGGGGATGACTGGATGAGGCATTCGGTTGGTGTAACGTTAGAGCTTCACTGACCATTAAATGCTCTCTCTGATGCAGCTGAGTTGAAGAAAAAGAATACCAAGCCAAAACGACCATCTGTTAAATCATTATTTGGTATGTGCTTGTTGCAATCAGAATTCCTCGGTGTCGTCTGTTTAGTATTAGCTTGTATTTGCAGTCTCAAACCTCCACTTGTTTGCTTTTTCCAGACACACCTGATCCTCCGGACTTACCAATTAACGGAACCCCCCCGTTACATGTGCCCAACCAGTTGGGTGTCTCAGGAGGCTCTCAGCCTTCACGGCAACCTACTAGACCCCCACTACCTCAACGCAAACCTCCACGAAGATAACAAGCAAAGCGTACGAGCTATTATCCAGCATTCGTAAGTGTAATTTCTTGCGTGTCCAGTCACCATATAATCATGTAGATTAAGAGGAAAGGAGGTCGAGCTTGACAATTAGGCTACGTTTAATGATTGATTAGTGACAGAACATATCGTTGGAGTTAAGTGACACTCATTCTTTCGTACCTACGACATGTACATTTTTTCATTTATTGTTGTAAAATTCAAGTGCATCCATTAGCATTTTCATGTTTTGACTTGTTTCTAATTCTAACCCTTGGAAATCAATAGTAAAGAAACTCAGAGATCAAGAACTTTTCTTTAGTGTCCGTAATACCTAGTAGTACCAGCCTCCATGTATTTGTTTTGATTAGAAGAATGGGCCCAAAACTACAACGAACTAAGGTCCCGTTTGTGATTGTTTACATGGAGTAAAAGCGATTTTATTTGAAGAGCATAACATTTTATTAGAAACCTCGAGTGTTTCCTAGAAAGCGCTTGAAAGTGCTTCTCTAGAAAGTATTTTTTGATCCATAACCATTTTTAATTTTTATTTGTCTAACAATGTTATAAGCACTTTTAACGCTTTCAGAAGTAGTCCCAATGAGACTTCAAAACTTTTGTGAGTACACACAACATGTTGAGATTTTGAAGTTTCTCACTCAAAAACAATAGAACAAGTCTCCAAGTTTCAAGTTATGAGGTTTGGAGCAACTTTACTATATTAAAATTTTAACAACTATGTGTTAAAATTCCGGACAATTTTATGATGTGTCAGATGTGGGGTACACTTGTAGAAGGTCATTAGACCATAACCTAACCAAATTTCTGTCTGACGTGAGATCAAATCTTCTGTACCAAAAATATATGTGACCTCTATAAATGTTTGACACATTAAATTTATGACAACAAAATTAAGAAAACTTCAGATAATAAATACGTGTAAGTCACTTTTAGGACCACGGAGAGGCCACACTCATTTTGGGTATTAAAGATTTGGCCTCATCTAACACACGTATGAAGTTTGTATTGATTAGGCGGGGAATTGAGGAGCGAAGCCTTTTTCATGAAAAATTGCGTCTTGTTAAGAGAAAGGATAATGCTAGGGAGACGAAAATTTTAAATTAAATTTTGTAAATCAAATGATGTTGTTAATGATTAGATTATTAGTGCTGATTAAGTTGCTTATTTCTTATTGGTGACTGTTTCAAATTTTGTTTAAAAATTTGGTCTCATTATGACCTCAAACCAAGGTATATTAATTATGCAATTATAGCTCTTATACTAACTAGGTATTCTAAATTCTAGTACCGGATATAACCCTAGTTTCATATAATTGCAAATTATTTTGATCATCCACTTAAAATTAGACTTTGACGTAGTATTAATGCTGCTTTGGGCACTTTGGATGGAGCGCAATAAGGTGGTCTGGGAGGGGAAATTGGCTGAACCCTTGGAGGTGCTGCAGCGGACGATGGTTTGGCTTCATGAATTCTAAGAGGTCAATCGTAGTCTTTGTGGCGTCAAGGAGCCGCTACCAGCGGTGTATGGTTAAATTGTGCGAGAACGCCCACCTACAAACAAGAACAAACAACCGCGATTAACATAATATATCGGTGTGGTACCGATCAAAGACTCTCTGAGTGTCAAGTTAGTATAAACCTTAGAACTCAAACAGTGGGTAGAAGAACAAAGTATGCATTATGAAAGCGTAAACAAAGATGGACTCTAGATTGATGTATTTATACTAGTTAGTAGAGAGTCTTTTTAGGATATGGAGCTGGGAGAACCTAAAGGATATCTAGCATAAGATATTGCTTCCTTTTAAATTGTGATTACTTGCTGCGCACGTCAATCATGAGATTGTAGGAATCTCCAAGAATGTAGAAAACTAATCTAATTCCAAGTCGTCTCAGGTCTCCGTGTCATATAAAACAAGCATGGTCGACCTCAACAAGACATGCGGGCCTGCCTACCAGTCCGGAGCCCAAATGAGTATGGGGCACTGTTGGTTTGTTTAGTCTGCTTAGTCCGTTTTCGAAGCCGTTAAGTCCATAACCGGACTTCTAAGACATTAGTATTTCTATATACATTACTCCAACCCAATAAAATTCATGGTTCCACAAAACCTTTCTCTCTTGTTCTCTTCTCTAGCCGCACCGTCTCTATTCTCTCTCAAATAATTAGTTTTACAACACCTATTTTCTTTTGTAACAGATAATTTATTTATATAAATAATAGAAGAGATATACACAACCGGTTACAATGTACTAGATCTACAAAATGCACATGTACCCTTGTAGAATTTACATAAATATGCAATCTGTAAAAGGGGAAGAGAGCCAAGTGTTCTGATCAGCCACCATACTTTTTCAAGTGTCAAACTTCCTCTAATGACAGTACTCTTTCACATTTTACAGCGTGTGGGACTGTTTAGAGCTCGTTTGGATATGTTTTTAAAATAACTAAAAAGTTTTTGATAAAAATGTTTTTAGAACTAATTCTTAGTAAAAATGTTAGTAAATCTTGAAAAAAAACACTTAAAGTGCTTCCTGGAAGAAGCACATAATTGGTGCTTCTTGCAGAAAGCACTTAAAGTGATTTTGAAACCTATAAACATTTTCTCTAAAAGCGTTTTCAATCATTTTAAAAGCACATCCAAATGAACCCTTAATCAATCAACACATTAGATTATAACTCCAACATCTACTAAGATTTCAAAAGCTGCCACTTTCCTTAATTTGCCCAAGTTAATGATTTGCTAAACCTTGAATTATGTTTTCCATATGACAAAGGGATAGATAACTATGATATGAAGCTGTTGACCCTAAAAACTACCAAGCCTACGTGGCGCACAGGCCGAGTAATCTATGAGCTAACTACGTCCTTCGGTTGTGTGCGGGGCGTGCCAACTCGACGGCCGAGCTTGGCCGGTGAGTAAAATTTGTTGATGTTGCGTTGGTCGCGCTGCTGACTTCTTGATCTTGCGACTGAAGCCGAGGAAGGAACAATTCTCTGCCTTCGGGTTCTAGAGCCTGAAGACAAGGCTGTTAATTTGCGAAGTTCAATATCAAATTCGGTTGTCAATGTGCCGAATGTAGTAACCTGGTAACACCTCATTTCGCCGAGAAGGCTGATGAGATGACCTATGCCTATAAGGATTCGAAAATCCTTCTCGACGGAGACTTGGATAGGTAACCAGTTGGCCCCTTCGCAGTGCTGTTTATCCAAACTGAAGGTGTTCCGCGGTCGGCTGATTCTACGGCGATAGTGCTGTTTATCCAAACTGAAGGTACCACCGGTTGCCTTCACAGTGCTGTTTATTCAAACTGAAGATGTGTTGGCGAAAAGGAAAATAAAAATCTCAAGGTTGTTGAGAGGTTTCGCATAGAGCGAGGGTTTGCGCGGGGCAAATTTGTGTGTTGAGTTGGAGAGGTTTTGAATGTTGTACAACCTCCTCTATTTATAGTAGCAGATCCCTCTTCAATCGAGTTCAAGTCATACTCAGATTATGACTCCTTACTCTGATCCAATATTATCTCGACTAATCCTTCTTCAATCAGGACTTTGAACCTAGCCTTTTATCATGCCGCACTCATATCCATATCTCATCAACCTCATCCTCGCCGAGACCCCTTACTGCATCAGGATTCATGCTAGTCGTAGGATTTTGCCTGCTTCGTCTTTATCTGAACAACTCTTTTCCCTGACAGGATCTGGCCGATATCGGCCCACGAACTAAATAATCCACAAGCCTTCAAGTAGAACCTTCTGGGCCGAGAATGATTCTAAATTCGGCCCAAACAAATATTTTGGGCTTGAATAGAAGCACAAAAAAATATATGATATATACTCAAGCGAGTAGCCAAGCAAGGACTACGGTTTTCCTCAACCTGAACTTCACTTAAAGGGCGTTTTTTCAAAAACAAAGAAACAATAAACTTCACTTAAAGGGCATATGTAGGATCTCGAAAATGATCCCCAGAGTGAAAGACCGAAAAGAAATACCAAGGGAACTCTTTTAAAAGTGGGAAGCTCTATGAACTTTCTGCCACATTATGTTTTTAACATCATATTTTATAATATTTTTTAAAAAATAACGTTAAAATATGAGGTGAAAGAGAATCTATAGAAAAATTTTGAGAGAGTTCTTAAGCATTTCTCAAGACGAAATTAAGCTATTTTTTAACTTCTTTCTCACTGGAAGTAAAGTTAAGTCATTATAATCACATGGGAAAAGGGCCACGTGGCACACAATTTAAGGGCTTAATAATCTTTACTCTTTAATTTATTAACACTAAAAAGATAGACAATTGCCCAGTTCCCCATGTATGGGATATGTCATTACAATATTTTTTAAAGGTTTCCCCCAAAAGAGAAGTTTGGGATTACCAAGAGGGGAAGAAGCTCCCTTGTTTCGTACATTAAGGTGCAATGCCGCATTATGAACCAGCCCCTACTAAAGCAAAATAAAAACTAAAAAAATAAATAGCTTGCCAACTAGTGAAAATCTAAAAAAAGGCTAGATCAAAGTCCGATCCAAAGCCAACTATCAAATTTTGGAGTCCTCTACGAGACTCAAACGAAGTTTCTTATAAGGTTTAAAATTTTGGTTCCTATATTCTTCTTTTCACATTTATTATCTATATATTAATATAACGCAAAAGAAAATAAATGAAATGAAGCATGGTGTGGTGGCTAAGTACTTATTTGCATCCATGTTTTTGAGTTTGAAACTTCTTGCTTTTCAATAAAATAAAACATAAAAAAATTTGCCCGATGAGGTATTTCAACCCAGTTGGACCTGCAGAAATAAGAAGTGCAAGAACACCTACGCTAAGAGCTTAATTTGGTTAATTGGTGCACTTGGAATAGATATTCTATATATACAGGTAAAATAAAATCGTAAATGGTGGGGCCTCCCAAACTAGGGGCCATGTGCAATGGCACCACTGACACACCCTCAAAGTCAGCTTTGTCACAAATGGTAGATTGTCTTAATGAACAGAGTGTTTCTATTCGTGTTCAAATCACTCTCTTCTTTTAGTCTAGTTTAGAAAAATAATATCACTTGAAAAAAAGAAGAAATATATATATATATATATATATATCCATTTGAATTGTTTTCTTTAATTGGTTAAATTATTTATTTTATTTTGATAAATAGCTAAGCCTAGGCCATAGGCATTCACTGTGGTTGGTGTTGAGGAGCCAAACCCCCACCTTTGATGATAGTCCTTGAAAAATTTCTTGGAAAACCTTTTGTAATTGCTAAGAAAGTGCTACATTATAAATTTACAAGTGGGAATTTACTTGTCATTCTCTTATTGGTTGCCTAGGATCGGCGTTCATAATATTTATAAAAGGATTTCTCTCGTAGAGAGACTGGATTATCTCAAACCCTAATTAGTCACTCACAAACCTCAAAAACCTAGATTAAAAAGGCCTTTGTGTTATGTTATTTTAACGTGGACCCCTACTTTGACCTTTCCTACGTGGGACCAGGGCATTAGAATAGTAGAATGAGATAGGTTGGCTATTAGGGCAGGTACAAAAGACAGCTGGTGGCAAGTAAATCACAGCCGTCCATGTAGAGGATAGTGGATGGGCACCATATATTTATCGAATTCTGCAGTTGGTTCAGGCACACACCGGTGAGGTTGCCGGTAGACTGGAATGGTGACGTTGAGAGGTCATGCGTTATCGTAATCAGGACAGAAATATATGGAATTATTATAGGACTTGGATACCCTTCCACTTCACATTCTCTCCTATTTTTACAGTCACGGTTAAGTCACGTTAATATTTTATATTGATTTTTTGTAGAGATAATAAAACAAAAAACAATATGAATATAAAATGCTGACTTGGCTTAACCGTGACCACACAAATAAGAGGAGATAGGAAGTGGAAGGGCATACAATCTAAGTCCATTATTATAAAGGGACACCTCATTTTTTGCATTATTTAATTCGAGGTACATTCGTAAGCTGGGAAGGCTGGAATTTAAAAAAAAAAACCTAATGAGTCATGGACCCATGCTTAAATTATATATATATATATACCATGCTTAAATTTTATACACACACACACATATATATATATAAGTGACTTATAATGTAGTGTTATTAAACGTAAAAATATATATAAACTTTTGTTGATTAAATTATATGATAATTAATAATAGTTATTGGGTAATCATATATATATTTAAGTACGTGCCTGCTTCACATGGCTCAGGGATTCTTGTGGGAAGACAAAAACCCTGTAGAGAACTGCACAGAGAATCCCAGTTTAATTTTGTTCTCTTGTGTGAGGGAGTGGGAGGGCTTGTCATGCAAGAACGTGGGTTCAAGTGTTTGTCTGAAAGCCAGTTAATAATTAATGGATTAGCAAATTAAAACTTTGTAGATTGGACCACTTAAATCTTAATTAAGACCCCTTTGCTTTTAGGAAACCCTGTTGAACTGGTCCGTAGAAGAAGTCAGTTGGGGTCTTATTTTTCTAAGAAGTTTAAGCATACATGACCAACTTGATCATGGTTGTAAATTTTGGGTTCTTAGCTAGCTACCTGTTTATTGATATAAAATTACAACAGGTTGGCTAGGCCAGTAGCACTTAATGTGGTGATTTGTTAAGTCAGGAAGAATTAACTTTGTCAACATAGTTATTCAACGCGTACGTATAAATGATTTTGAATCATTAAATTAGTTAGTTTGAAACTTATGCGTTCAGACTGTGAATTTGTAGCTTACCATAAGATTTACATCATTCAACACGTATCAATGATATTGAATGGTTGAATGAGTTGGTTTAAGACTTATGTGTGCGGATTGTAGATTATCAATTGGTGTAAGACTGTACCGTGTGATTCACATCTATCAACCACTATCAATTATATCTTGTGAACATGTGGGTAACTAACCCTTGACCATTTGTTAGGTCCTTGTGGAATTCAAAGTTTCAGTTCCACCTATTATGGTAGTGAGTGATACAGTGTACAGATGGGAAAGTAATAAGAAATAGTAAGAAATACGGATGGCAACAACGGTCTTTTAAAGAATTCGTAAGCCAAAACCTTCAAGTTCCCCTGAGAGAGAGAGAGAGAGAGAGAGAGAGAGAGAGAGAGAGAGAGAGAGAGAGATACTGTCATACGTACCTTTACCTTTGGTAGATTCTGAAAATGTCTAATCAAACATATATGATCATTGATCCATTATACATTCAAATTCTAATCGAGAACCACCTCCCTCCCCCACAATATCATCCCAATACACACTAAAAATATTTGTGTTTTAATAGTATAATTCTACGGATAGAGAGAGACATTTGGGAATTTGTTTCTTAAAATTAAGGAAACCCCAAACCTTTATCTTTTGGTGAGAAGTCCTTAACCCTAAAAATGTCTAATCAAATGATGTTAATCACACGTATTATGTTATTTGTTTAAATTTAGCACCATTTTTTATCTTTGAAGTGGTCGTACAAGACTCCAAAAAGGAACCCAACATTTGGACCAAAACAGAAGGCATTTTATCTGACCTATTACAACAAATATAGAATCAATTTAACCTTATAATAAAACATCCTTCATTAGGATTCTAACTCTAATCCTTGCCCTTCATCATTCCAACATGTTATATCAGAGCCCAATTTATATGCCTCAGTTTCATCATAATCACCTTTTCTAAACGCTAATCACACTTTTATCTTTGTTTTTAAAAAGATTAACTAATTAATCATATTCTAGTGTCCTTGATTAATTCAGATGATTATTCAAAAGCAGCATATAAATATTTTTTAATGTGGAATAAGGATGAACTTTAGAGTTGTTGCCAAAAACAACTACAACTTGGTGGCTTCTGAAATAGTTGAGAAATGCAAAGGAAACCCTCAAGTTTGATTCACATCGGCGTGCCATTTTATGGCAGGAGAGGCTCCACCTTGGCGACCAGATGAGAGGCTCCTTGGTTTGGCCAAACTTGAGGCTCTATTTTTATGGCATGTCTAGTTTGGCCAAGTTGACCTTGTCTATTACATTGAAATTTATTTGATTTGAAGACCTCCCAAAATTTATCTGCAGTGCTCTTTAAAATTTGTATTGTTTCACATCCTTTGGGATCAACATAAAAAAGATCATGATTTAGTGCGTAGTAACGATAATTTATATATTACCCTATATATAGACGTTTTTCTTCTTCGATTTAAAAAGGTCAAGAGTCTAATTATAACTCATCATTGTTCTAGAAAACAAACAACGGATCGTAATAAAATATGGTCAATGAGCTTCCTCCTCATAGTTCTTTGATAACTTTCTCTCAATTGAGCGAGAGCGATCACAACCATGAAAAAGAACTGATTGCATGTGATATTTTTTGTATAAAAGTCACATGATTAATATAATAGATGCAATAAGTAAATATGGTCGTACAACCAACTAACTAAGATCTCAATTTTGATACTTTGTTAAAATACGAACATTCAATCTAAAGAACAAATGTATAATGATGAGGTCTAAGATGTTTTAAACCCTAAAATTGTGATAGTTGAATTCTCGAGTATATAGTGTGTAAGTGTAACTATATAAGATATACTACACGTGATCTAATATTTTAGTAGATAAAGTGTTGAGTTTCTATACGTCACATGTTCGAAACTCCCAAATCTCCAATAATTGTACTTTATAAGATGTGCTACAAGACAATAGAACATTTCCCCCACGAACTCATTTCTTTGAAAGGTTGGGCGGCAATATTGGGCAGGCGGGTCCTAAAGCACCACACGATCACCATCAAACGTTTTGGTAACACAAAAGAAGAAGAATGAAGGCAACTCAAATTTGAAAGAAACCAAGAATAGTTGTTGAAGTTTCGAAACGTTCCTCCGAGAAATGCGGCTACTTGCCGCCTCTTTACTTTCCTATCACTTGTTTCTGAAACAAAGGAGAGGACTTTTTACTTTCTTTTTTTTTTGGGCAAAGGTAATTCTTTTATTTTTCTGACAGAGAAAAAAACACATAATATTTAGTATATAATATATTTTTAGTACAACGATATATTGTACACACTAAAGAAGGGGAAATTCGGCTAAGTCACACAATGGGCAACTTAATTTAGTATCGAATTCGCCATTTACGAGATTCGAACCTAAGATTAAGACCTTTCACTTACAAGTGAAGAGGAATACCACCAGACCGTACTACTGAGTGGTTAATATATAATATTAAATTAACAAATAAAAATAAGCACTATCGTTAGCTTGATGACAAATAATTTATCATTAGCAATTCGGCCATTTCATATTAAACTCTCTCTCTCTCTCTCTCTCTCTCTCTTGCATATGGAGAAGAGCTGTTTTGTATGAAAAGTCAGCTCCTCTCTTGATCTCTTCCAAACAATTCTCTCCCTCATCATAACTTTGTTTTTGAGAAGAACAGAAGAATCCAACATCAGCTTTCAAAAACCACATCTTTGCTCTCCTGCTCCTAATAATCAAAACCCATTTTGGGAACATATCAATCTGTTGTGTATTGTCAATTGATTTTACAGTGAAATCTCAATTTTTTCGTCTGCTTTAATGAATTAGAAGCCACCCAAATACCAAGCCCAAGAATTGCATGCCTTTTATTAGGTCTCTTTTGGTGCAAATTTAACCTCCCAATATACTACAATGGGGTTCAAATGAGATACTTGAACTTGAAGCTGCAGCTTTTGCCTTAAGAGCGTATATATATATATATATATATATATATATATATATATATATATATATATATATATATATCATGTGCAGCTTGTTCATGCCAACTACTAGGATGGAGAATTTTCAAGGTGATTTAACCGACATACTAAGAGCTGGTACTACTACTGCTACCGTTGGAGCTGATCCGTCTGATCATCAAGAACCTTACACCGACTCGTGGCACTTTCCATCTGATCATCCCATGATATTCCCATCATCCTCATCAGCCATGGAAGAAGAAGAAGAAACTAAGGACAACTTTGGCGATCCATTTTTGTCATACATGCGCGATCCGCTGCTTAACGAGCTAGACATATCAAGTTCCAGCCTTTTCAGCAGCCCCAATTGTACAGCTCGTGCGGAGGAAGGTGTTACAACTACTACTTTTGGTAGCGTTGGCGATGGCAGTCATCATGTACTTAGTCTTGGGCATCACAACCATCAAAGTGGCGGTGTTGTGGTTGATGGTGATCCAATAAAGAGGCCTTACAACATATTCTCACGGATGCTACAGATCTCTCCGAGTGCAAAGGTACCGGTGTCGCCGTGTGATTCTCCGGTGATGGGTGCAGCAGTGTCGTCGTCTGCTAGGGGGATTAAAACATCGTCAGCTTCTGCTGCCATGGTTGCAAGCGACATGATTATTAATGGGAACAGCTCATCAGCAGCAAAAGGTTGCTTGCTCGAGAACACTGGGATGCAGATCTCATCTCCACGGAATCCGGGTATCAAGCGAAGGTGAGGACCCATGAGAGAGCATTTAATATTTCTTACAACTTGACCATGATTCCATGAATTAATTATTCTAACAAGTAATTAATTACTGGTATATAAATTAATCCTGATTGGTAATTAAGGTTGCATTATCATCATCATCATCATTTCATAGATCAACAACCTTGATGAAAAATTGCCTTATGTGCAACTTGGGTTTTGATTTGTACATGGAGAAAATCTAAGAATAGGGTTTGTTATTTAAAGCGTTTCTTAGTTATTATGAATATAAACAGGGTTTAGGGTATAGCCAAATAGGCTAGAGCAATATGCTTTTCTTGCACTCAAGTTGGAGTCTCTTTCTTGTAATTTTTTTTTAGTACAACAATATATTTTACACAAAGAGAAGGAAGGGTTCGGCTAAGCCACACAATGGGCAACCTAATTTGATATCGAATTCGCTATTCATGAGATTCAAACCTAATTCTTACTTACAAGTGAAGAGTAATACCACCAGATCGTAGTACTGAGTAATTCCTTCTTGTAGTTTAGATAACTTTAGATTGAGCATCGCTTGTCTAAAATAAAATATATCAAATATTGTTAGGTTTGACTAGCTCTAGAGTCTTCAGTCTTGAAGAGGGTGTAGCTCTCTAGGACTGTTTTTCAGGTGAGATTGTTAGGTAGTGACAAGCGTGAACATTACTATCTAGCATATAGATAACTAAACATGATATGTATATCTTTGTCTTTGTGGGTTTTAATCAAAGCCTGAAAAGGTATGGGGCTTTGCTTTGTGTCACAATAACAATCACACACATAGCTTTCATCTTTATGTATCTGGAAACTACTTCACCCCCCCCCCCCCCCCCCAAAAAAAAAATCCACACCGCCTGAAAGGATCACTCACTGTTTTTCGATTGGTATTGGTCTTCCTTTGGAATATACCATATATTACTTCATCCTTTTAATTTCAACAAAAACAGGGATGGAAAATGAGATATTTCATCCGCTCCCACCAATTTAATATAAATTGAGTGAGTTTAATTTTTAACGTACGTAATACTCTACATGAATCATACTTAACTATCTTTAATTACTTATATGAGCAGGAAGAGCCAGGCAAAGAAGGTGGTGTGCATTCCAGCGCCAGCGGCTGCAAACAGCAGGCCTACTGGAGAAGTAGTTCCGTCTGATCTGTGGGCATGGAGAAAGTACGGTCAGAAACCCATCAAAGGGTCACCTTATCCAAGGTTAGTAAGTTTCACTTGTCATCATTTCTCTCTCTCTCTCTCTCTCTCTCTCTCTCTCTCTCTCTCTCTCTCTCTCTCTCTCTCTCTATATATATATACATATATTATATACAAATACTTGAAAAAAGTTTCATATTCACTTGTCATATAATAGAAAGTTCCTATGTAAGTAAAACTAAGGATTTGCCTGCATATCTCACTGACAACCATGAATGGTTGTGTCCCCTTTTCTTTGATCATATCCATTTCCATTAAAGTCTAAATTCCAAATAGGGTTTTAGTGCACTACGAGTGAAGCGCCCTTATGTTAGCCCAATAAAAAGATTTTGTGCTTCGGAGGAGTATGAGATTCTACGAATTTTTTAACCATTCAATTTTAATTTTTGTAATTTTTAAATAAAAATCTAATATTTCAAAAGTCCTATCATAAATAACAAAACCCTAAATAAATAGAACTGCACTGAAATGTGCGACAATCATTTATGGAACTAGTCCGTGTAGAGTGAGAAGTGGAAAACTAGGCTAGGGTTAAAATAGGTCAATGTAGCTAATTTTCACACTCTCATAAATTTTAATTTATGGAACTAATCTGCGGATAACCTTTTCTTTTCATGTATACTACTTATTTATTTATAGCATTTAGATAGAATAAAAAAAACCCTAAATAAATAGAACTGCACCGAAAAGTGCGACAATCATTTTCCGTCAAACTCACAACACTTACCTTTATTTTAATTTGAATGATTCTAGTGTAGCGAAAGTTTGTGTCTTTAAAAAATATGTGGACAAAAAGAATAGTGAATTCACGACACTATTTGTAAGTAGCACAGAAACTCAGCATTAGTGCCAGTAAGTTTTGTAGAATTTCCCCTCAATGTGACTATTACTAGTTGATATGTGATGAAAGCGATATAAAGGATTTGATCAACATTAATCATCATTATAATCTTAACAATCATCATCTATATATTATGCAATGACATTGAACTTAACCTTAACTAAGTCAATCGATGTGTTTGATACTACTTGCAGGGGTTACTATAGATGTAGCAGCTCAAAGGGTTGCTCAGCAAGGAAACAAGTAGAGCGTAGCCGGACGGATCCAAATATGTTGGTCATCACGTACACTTCTGAACACAACCATCCATGGCCTACTCAGAGAAATGCCCTAGCTGGCTCAACCAGATCCCAGCCATCCAAAAACGGTGGTGCCGCAGCCTTGAAGATCTCTCCCAATAGCTCTCATCAGCCTCATCAGAAGCCAACTAGCCCAACAAAGGAAGAACAAAATGAGAATGTGAATGATAATGATGATAATCATATGTCTCCAACAGTTATTACCGCTGGAAGTGCTTCAACAGTGAAGGAAGAATTTGAGGACATTGAAAAGCAATTAGAGCTTGATCATCATCATCAGCAATTAGGGTTTGCTTATAGACCATCTATGCCTGATGAGCAGTCCAACCAGTCACACAATCCTGATGACTTCTTTGCCGACTTAGGAGAAATTGAGGCTGACCCACTTAACCTCTTGTTTTCACAATGTTTCTCGGCAGATGAGCAGCAGCAAAAGGGAGGCAAGGCTGCAGAGCCCTTAGATCCATTCAATCTCTTAGATAATTGGTCAGAAGATCACAACACCAACAATACTTCATTTGCTGAAGCTAAGAGGCGGTTATAACAAGGCCAAGACTAATCACCCTGAAAAGATATCATCAACTCCCCTAAAACAAGAGTTAAGAGTATACTCTTTTTAAGTTAGTTTTTGTTTTTTCTTTTTGGTGGTGCAGTTTAAAACCTAGTCCTTGTGGTTTGAATTGAGTTTTACATGTTGGAGTGGGGTTCTAATTTTTTTTCTTTACTTTTTTATAATTTTGGGTTCTTGTTATTTACCAGAATAGAATCAGGGATTAGGGAAGAGAGGTGATGTGAAAAGAAGAAAGGACATGGATCCTCTCCGGATCCATGCATCCTAATCTTAAGGATCCATCAATTTAGATTATTGAAATTTGATTCAACGGTTATAAACAAGAATTCATTTTAAAAATTATAATAACTTTAACCATTAAATCAAATTTTAATGATCCGAATTAATGGATGTCTAAGATGAAGATGTCCATGTCCAGGAAGAAAGAGAGGGAGAGAAGGTAGTTGGTTGATTGGGAGCAGAACCAATGAGTCCCACATTCCCTTTGGAATTTCAGTGGATGGGACAGAAAGCTGAGGAACAGAAGGATTCTACAGTGGAAACAAGTACCTCCATCAGAGACAAGACTGGAAAGCTCAGTCTCTCAGTGTGTGATAGGATAGATTGATATGAAGATGGGACTTGCCTTTATTATTCATCTTTTAAAGTGGGAAGAATTATTCAACCAGAAACTTTGGTCATATGGGTGGGTATTCTAAAAAGAAAAAGAAACAAGCTTATTTTTATTGTTTTGGTAAGAGATTTCAAGGAAAAAATACAAAACAAAAAAGGCAAAATTTTATTTTAATTCTTGTTACTTTTTGAATAAAATTTTGTGTAAGATTAAAAACTAATTTTAATTCTTGACATTTAATTGTAATTTTTGAATATTAAATAGGTTGTAATAATTATTAAGTTTTTTGTTTGTAGGTTATATATTGATTCCCATAAATAATAAAAAAGTTATTTATTATTGTTCCTACAATAAAAAAAGTCATATATTATCATATATTTTTCATTGTGCATGAATTTCTTCATATATATGTACATGCATATTACGTACATATTGATACTATAGTTACGTACTGACACATTTGTATAGATACATTCGTACTGATACTTCTGTACCTATGAGTAAAATAAGGTACCTAAAGCTATGTACCGATACATTCGTCACAAAACTTATGTACCAAAACTTTCGTACCTATGAATAAAATAAGGTACCGAAAGTTATGCATAAATTGTTTTTGTTTTGTTGTTGAATTTTTTTAATAATAAGAATTTGAATTTTGAATGAATTTGTATCTATTAATATGATTGGAGCACACAAAATAAACATTAATTATGAATGGGTAAAGAATTTCGAATGGTAAGTTTATAAATAATAAGAATGTGCTATAATTACTTAAATATGATAAGTTTTAAAAATAATGACTTATATTAGATTTTGAAAACCATTTAGGTTAAAATCTAAAAACAATCTTATTGAAACCTTAAAATCTAAAAGCCCCAACAAAAAAAATTGAAAAGATGACAAAATAATCTTAGGAAGAAAGAAAGAATTACCAAGGAAAAGCTTGACCTTTCTCATCAGTTTAGTCTAGGGATGTGTAAATGTGAGATTGATAAAATACATGCTTTGGGTTCCTCGGATTTCTGTTTCTTTTATTATCATCTCAGTTGTTGTGCTTACTTTGGAGATTGTTTACTTAAAGTGTATTACTATTGCTTAATCGAATATTAGATTGTTTTTATTTTTTCAGGAAACAAAATTACTATTCATAACTGGCTCTTTATCGTTTTTTTTTTTTTTATCTTAAGAAATGTTAAAAAAGCTCTTTTAAAGTGGAATTCTTTATAAACTGTTTGTCATTTTATAATTTAACGTCAATTCTCGAAGAAACTTTATAAAACATTATGCCAAAAGCATAAAATAAGAGAAAGTCTATAAAGAATTCCATTTTTAGAGAGACCGTTGAACGTTTCTTTAATCGTTAACAAATCGTGGTTTAATCTTTTTGCATGCCAAATTGTCATCTAGCTATTTGTGATCCTGTGGATTTTATCAAAGCATGCACGTAATTTTTTTAAAGTTCTGACTAGGTAAAAAGAAAAGGTTTTACAAGGTTCTGGCCGTTGACAGCCTTATAGAACATTTTTTCTGGTCAAAGCTGATTTTAGAACATTAAAAAAGACTAATAGGTAGGTGATTTTCAGAACTAGTTCAACTAAAAGAAGCTATACATGGACATGGTCTTCAGAGTCACTATACTGTTCATAAGAAGTTCGTGCATCTTGGACTTATATGTGATTCGTGTGAAAAAAAGAGTGGTGAATTCACATATTTTGTGTGCAGGTAAACAAATATGAGAGTAGGTACCAAATCCAATATTAAAGTTGTATAATAAACCCTAAACATATATTGCACAAGAACTTAAGACTTGCTTTTTTCTTAAGACATTACTTTGCTCACGTACTTGTATATTTTTTCGGTTGATATTGCAAAACGATGTTGTTTAAGGTTTAGTAAATAAGATTTTTTTAAATTGACGATTGCAAGGAACTAGTTTAGACTAACTACAATTCATACTTTTTAGGTTTGGAGTGATTTTCAAAAAGGTCATTTTGGTTCCGGTTCCTAATCAACCTAATTATTGGACTAAAATCTTGTTTGTTTAAACATTTTGATCGAGGTCCTTAACATTAATTAAAAGATTTAACTCATGCATTTATGCATTTAATATCCCACAAATTATGAAATTTAAACAAATTCAAATAATATTTTTAAAATATAATAAATACTTAAAAATAAATATTAGAGTAACATTTTTCTTCACAAAATTATAGCAAGAAAATAAAGTACCCAACCCACATAATTATTAACATATTTTAAAAAATAACTACTGATATATTTTAAAACATAAAATAAATACATATAATTAGCATGGATACATTTAGCAAAATTAAAAATGGGTACAAATAAATTAAAAAATATGAGTACAAATACAAATAACATTTTAAAATATATAGGCACAAAAAGAAATTAATATATGGGTACAAATTAAAACTGAAAAAAAAATTGGTACAAATTAAAAAATGGTTGCAAATTAAAAATAGGTACAAACTAAAAATAAAAATATATGATAAAAAATTTAGCATGGCTAAATATAAATATACCAAATGTAACATTAGTAACACTAAATGAATATATTTAAAAATAAAAAATATTTTATTATTGAAATAATTAATGGCGTTTATTGATACATAAGGACCTTAAAAATTTGAAAAGTAGTAAGATTTTAATCAATGGAGTAGCAAAAAAGGGATGAAAACCTAATTTCTCCTTTTCAAAATGAGTCAACAGATTTCAATTTTCTCCCGTTGCACCATAATATTTTTAAGCCATTTCAATCCATGTCTCTGGTTGTTTGATTGTTTGGTTGTTCATTAAATTGATGAAGTTAAAAAATTAGGACCAATATATTAGTTGATGTGCGAACTACAGGTGAACTACATGGATGAAAACTAGTCATTATGAAGCTTTAGCTTCTCAAGATTCGGTTTCTACTCAATCATTGCTCCATATTTCAAAACGACAGTCAATCACAAATATAGTTTGGTCGCAATGGTGTAAGTGTGACACATATAGTTAGCCTAAAAACAAGTTCTATATTTATCACATCATTAACCTAACAGAGTATCATATGATCAAATAAATGAAGGATATAAATTGATTAAATGTCAACTTTAGAGTGTAATATGAAAAATTGAGCCATTTTAAAAAGGGAACTTTAACGAAAAGCTCCCGGTACTGTTCACTTTAACGAAAAATCACGTTTTTACACTAAAAAGTCAATCCTGGTACTATTCACTTTACTCTTTATTTTGTCCTTATCGTTAAAACTCAAAGTTTTCAAACATTTTTCATTAGTTTTCCCTTTTAAAAATTACGTTAAACGGAGAGGAGGGGGGGGGGGGGGGGGGGGGGCTAACATGTGATTAGCCCATATAATTTTATCACAAATAATGTCCAAACATGAAATGAAGTAGATCTGAGTATCTGCAAATGAAATATAAAGTATCGAGAAAAAAAAGAAAATAAAAGAAATATAAAGTACATTTCAAGGCTATCCTCTAAAAAGGTTATTGTGTGGTTAGCCGAACTTCTCATCTCCTAGTGTAAAAATATCAATATACTAAAAAAAAAAACTATAAATTAAGTATTTGGATTTGCAGGTTTATATAATTTGGCAATTCAAAGTCTTTCGGGAACTAGAAATTAATGTAGGCAAACATATCAACAAAATGCTTTAGCAGAAACTGATCGATTTTTCCGAAATTCTTCTTGGTAAATTTCCTTCTTGATCAAGTGACTAGTTGTGTGTCTGGTTTCCTTTTTATGATCAATGTTGATATTTAACTTATAATATTGTATACTATATGAAATGAAACTAGGACTAACGAGTGTTGTTTTTTGCTTTTATTTCTTATATCACAGGAGACCATGGAGAGGGACGGGGATTCAATAACTTCGGATTAGAAAAAAGAAATTCGAATTTGAGACCTCCTCTGAACCTACTGTATCACGATTTGATCTTGCATGCACGTCCAAACATTGTGCCTCCCTTGGTAATGGAAGCAACCTTTCACTCAGTTTATTGGGAAATAGTGGCACCAAGTTCTGTCAAATCGATCAACTTTGCGTGATGTTCTCATATATACCCCTTACATTTGACACTTAGGAAAGAAGAGTCAAAAAAGTTCTCCTTAACTGGTTTCACGTTCATGATTGATGGGCTAAGAGTCATTATGCATACCGAAAATTGGTTGCAACTGGGTTAATGGGAGTGACTGTGACCATGATTTTGAAAAGAAAGAATTGGAGTTATAATTTATGGCATGCCATAAA
Organism: Heteromeles arbutifolia; assembly: GCA_024362995.1. NCBI lineage: Eukaryota > Viridiplantae > Streptophyta > Magnoliopsida > Rosales > Rosaceae > Heteromeles > Heteromeles arbutifolia. The sequence goes on along the minus strand of JANCRC010000002.1, from coordinate 6,697,392 downwards.
GTTTCATGACCATTTTATACTCCTTTTGAAATGTTTGGTGATTTTTTACTCATCACAAAATCTTACGACATTTGTTCATATATATGCACTTGAAAGATCATTCAATGTCTTCATATATATAGATGCTTGGTAATATACCAATTGCAGGAACAATAAATAAATAAATAAATAAATAAATAAATAAATAAATAAATATATATATATGGGATGGAGCAGTAGCACATTTTTTTCTACATAATTTTTTATATAGTTTTTTAGGGACTTACTTTGTAATGTATTTAGTAATCCGAACCGTTTATCCTTTAGATATTACCACACTATAGGCAGGAGCTTTCTTTTTCTCTAGCCAACACTTCAGAAACTGTTCTTTATGACATTTTTTTAAGCCACTATTCTAACATTTTGAAAGAGATAGCAAATAATAATTTCTATTCTTTACTGTATGCCAAATTTCATGGTTTTTTTTTTATTGTTAAAAAAAGTTCTCTACATTATGATTAAGCAATTACATAATCCAAGTATCGATAATATCATCAAGTCATTGCAATCGTAATCTCACTTAAAATTATTTTATTCTCAAGTTATTGTCACCAAATATCTCTCACAACTATAAGATTTATTTTTGTAGCGATCACTAGATTCACAACTGAAAATGGCCAGTTATCCCTGCAAAATAATAGAAAAAATGATCGACAATGACATTGGTGGTGTTTGCAAAAGCTTGTGTGTTATTTAAGAAACTTGACAGAATTAAGTGTGAAAGTATAGAAAAAATTTATGTGTCTGCACCACGATATTACAGTCAAACATAATAATTTGTTATTATTGAAATCATTTACAAAGGGTCAGCAAAACAACTATTAACATCTTATTCCTTTGCCTCTCAGTTAAGTTTTCATTTTTTTTGGTTTGAATATAGAGATTTCAACTCAAATTTCAATTATTTAGAAGATAAAAAAGCAACAAATAATGAATATATGTAAACATCTAGTTGACGAATTTATAAGGTATGGTACAGTAACAATTCGAAGTTTTGGTGGTCAGAACATGCATTGGTTTGGCTTATCTTTTATATTGTGCGCCCTCTATTATTTGTGTGGGACCTATAAATATACCGTCCGTCTCATCAACCCCAATCTTTTTGTATATTACTATGTTGGCCATATATGACTTTGATGATTTTGTGTTGAAATTTTTGGTTTTTAATATTAATAATATTGTATTATCACTTAGTATTACGGTCTAGTGGTATTCCTCTTTGCTTGTAAGTAAGAGGTTTTAGGTTCTATTCTCGCCAAAAGCGATTTTTAACCACATTATTGCTAGCTCATTGTAAGGCTAAACTCACTTTTTCGCCTTTAGTGTAAATAATATCGTTTGTTTATTACCTCAAAATAATAATATTGGTTGTCTATATAATTAGTTCCATGTCATGTGTGGGTTGTGAAGCTATACATGTCAAAATTCAAAAATCTCATCTCTTTTAGCAAGACGCGTGTTAAATTTGAAAACCTATGAATAAAACCGTGCAGGCCGAAAGTGAGGGCTCGTTTGGATGTGTTTTTAAAATGACTGAAAGCGTTCTTAGAGAAAATATTTTTGGGTTCCAAAAGCACTTTAAGTGCTTTCTACAAGAAGCATTAGTTATGTGCTTCTCCCATGAAGCACTTTAAGTGTTTTTCCAGGATTTACGAACATTTTTACTAAGAATTATTTTCAAAAATATTTTCATCAAAAGCATTTTCAATCATTTCAAAAGCACATCCAAACGACCTCTTAGTTGTGACAAAATAGTTTATCACTTTTCCAACCAAAAAAAAAATTCTAGTTTTACCAATTAATATATAAGAAAATTGATGAAAACTCAAACTTGAGACCTCGAAGACAATAATGCTAAACACATATAGGCATGCATTAGAGACTTTTGATGATCTGACCGTGGCCAATGCTTATTATATAGCCTCTACTTATATGTGAAAGTTACTAGCATTCTTTTACGTTTAATGCAGATTTTAAATTTGTAGCTGTGGGAATATGAATTGACCAAAAGCTTTAGCCCACCGAATTAGATTGCTGTGAGTTAACAGTTTAGATAATGATACAACATAGGACAATCGTGAATGACTCGAATCAACTCATGGAACGTCAAACGAAAAAGTGTCAAGGAAATTCTGGATGTCAGATCATGGCCTAAATGACACTTCTCATCATTACTCCGTTAACAAATCATGCTGCTACTTGGATTGAGTTTGCACTAATTTTTACTGTTTTTTTTAAGAAAAATTGGCACTACTTTGATTAGCATTTTGGCGCACACAATTTTTTTTAATACTGTTATTCACTATTTTTTACTTTTCATACACTGTTGTTAATATTTATCCATGATCTTCTTCAATTCATTTAGTTCAATGTCCAAAAATTAAGAGAAGTGTGTGAGAAGTAAAAATTTGATGTGTGAATAGCATCACTTTTTTTTATTTTTTTTTATTTTACACATTCATGTTTATTTATGTTATTTGATTTTCTTTTAATTTATTCAATTCAAAACTTACAGCCCAAATTCTAGCGTCCAACCCAAGTTTACAACAAAGTAGCCCAAATTGCACCGGTTGGCCCAACAAAGCTTCTCTTTTGGTAGGAAAGTTGAAGACTGAAAAACTGGAAAAATACCACAAAGGTGGAAGATTATGAGTATGAATGCAAATTTCCGCCTTCTTCTTCTTAGACAAAATTACACCTACAAAACAATTAACACATTTGGTTAAGGCCAAGAGCCTCACGCGCTCACGATGAATGGGGGAGGCTTTGGCCGAAGAACCTCCGATGCCAAAGTTAAAATTTAGAGAGAAAAGTGTTTAGAGAGTTTTTGGGAGTTTTTCAAGAGTGTAGAACTTAAGTTTTTAGAGAAAATGAGGTTCAATATATAGAGTATGGCCGGTCCCCTTTGGAGAAAAGGTGGCCGGCCTTTGGGATGTTTTTGGGTGTATTATTTGGCAATTAATGGATTAATTAGGTAATTAATCCATTAATTAGCCAATTAACACATTTTTAGAATGAATATTTTGGAGGTTATGTAATTTATGTGGAATATTTTGTAAGTTATGGAATGATAGCTAATTGATTAGCTAAAAGAGGGAAAAAGAGGTAAAAAATATATGGAATGAAGTAGGTTTTGAAGTAATTACCTAAGATGAGGATGGATGAGATAATTTGGAATTGGTTACCTTTTTTGCACATTCTTGGCTTGATTAAAAAATAATTGTCCACTGCTCGCGCGAAGGACAACCAGTGTGTCTCAGGGGTAACTTTGTCTTTTTTACCCAAAAATTCACGTGTCGCCTCTTGATTATTTTTGGCTCCACAATGAGCCATATAATCAAAGTGTTACGTTGCCAAAATTTGCAATGACCTAGGAACTTATTATTTTCATGGCTTCCTTGGTTCAATCCCAGTGGTCCAGCAGACTAGTTTGCACTTTGCAGAGCTGAGAAAAGCAAGCTCCAAACGAAGCAGAAAGATCGGTTGGTCTCTTTCCGAATTGGTGGTTTGGCGAAGATACACAAACGGAGGCACTTGTTTCTGAACCAGCATTGCGCATCCATGGCGGCGATGAGACCTCTGAGACTAATGCGGGTAAAAAGGCAAAGGGCTTCACTTTCTTCTTCCGCTGGGAAACGGGAAGGTGGGGTTTCCATGCTGCAGGGTGCTTCCAAAGGAATTGGCCTTGAATTTGTGAGCCTTCTTTTTCTTTGCTCATTTGATTTATACTATACATGTTTATATAATTTCACTGTGTTTTTTTATATGTAGTATGTATTCAATTTATATACAGATAAAACAAGGTTTTCGGAACATTTCTTAATGATTTGGTTTTGAACTTTTGGTGTCTCTAGAGAGACTTAATAACGTACTGAGGCCTCAAATTTTGACATTTTGATTTTTCTGTGTCTTGTATAGGTTAAACAGTTGCTGGAGATGGAGAAAGGTCATGTTGTTGCTACTTGCCGGAATCCTAACGAGGCAACAGGCCTTCATCGTCTGAAAAGCAAATTCGTCGAACGTCTTAGTGTTTTGGATGTGTAACTGAAATTTCATCATAAAACTAATTAGTAATATGCACTGTTCAAAAAATCTCTGCCTAGGCGCTAGGCAGCTGGCCACTGCCTCGATTAGTGTCTAGGCGTTTGAAAATTAAAAAAAGACGCCTAGACCTGCTGAGGTGCCTGCCTAGACTGCCTAGGCACCCGCCTAGCCCGCCCAGACCCGCCACTTAGGCTAGAACATAGATAACTTTTATTTTGCATTTTATTTTTTTCAATAAATTGTAAGAGACTTATTGAATACTTAAATGAGCACACATTATATGCTTGTTCTCCATGTTTTCATTATGTTCCAATACTTCATAATATATGTTCATTCTATTTTGTAGTTTATGATGAAATTATATATATTTTAAGTATAAACATACACTTATTTACATGAAATATAATAGATTTAGTTAAATTTGCATAGTTCGTCTAGGCACCTGCTTAGATCCCGTCTAGCCGCCTAGGTGCTAGGCCCTAGCTCACCCCCCAACTAGCACCTATCATATTTTAGAACTTTGGTAATATGAGTAGAACACATGTAAAATCTTTTATTTTTCCGATTTGGGATTCGTACTTTCAACACGCACCCTCACGTGTGAGAATTCTCATGCCTAACATGAATAACACAAATCGAGTGACGTAGAGCACGTGTGGCCATTGAGCTTCATACATGAGACAAACTGCTCTATACCATGAAGATAGTTGAGGTTACACTATAAAACTAATTAGCAATATGAGAAGTAACTCAATTACATACAAGATCCCTCACTTTTCCATTGTGAGATTCATACTTTCTACAAAAACAACTACATGGTGCAGATTGTAAATTGCTCTTGTGGCATTTAGTGTCATATAAATCTTTCTCTTCCCTACGCCATGTGGTCTAAACTGTTCGTTAAGACATAGAGGTTGCGACGAGCATAAAGCAAGTTGGCTTCGGTGAGATTTTGTGTGTGTGGGTTGTGAGTATGATGGTGTTTGCAGAGAATTTTTGAAGTACGAATGATCGTATTTCGAGCTACCATCCCTTTTGGTACCATTTAGTGACTCTTGGTTGGACAATTGTGTATTACTAAAACGAAATTTGAACTAAGAAACTCTTTCAATGATATATTTTTGTATGTAATTGAAAACTTGTTGCTAATTACTTTTCATACAAGTTTTCAACAAGTTTTTGATAGTTTAAAGTATCGATAACTCAAAAATGTAGACAACATGTCCATAATCGAAAACTTGTTGATGTGGTTGTTTTTCTTTTTTTTTGGGATGTTGATGTGGTTGTTTGTATTATGTGATCGGACATGCTATACGTGCTCATGCCACGTCACAGAAGCTTAAGGACAGCCACGTAGGTATATGCTATTAGCTGGCATTTTCATCGTCATCGTCGAGATTTTAGGTTTCTACTTTTTCATGCAGCGTCACTCCATCTTTTACGCTCCGAGTTACTTTCAAAAGACTTCATCTTTGCCGCTGTGCGACGTCGTTGCAAGAAGACTGAGTGGTACCGCCAAGGCGTTGGCTACTGGGAAGTAAGTGCTTTTGTCAACTTTCCCTGTTTTTCATTTCGCTTTTTTGTGCAGGCATTTCGTCGAGCAGGTGGTGGGCATTTGGAAAGTGTTTGATGTTTTTGGTGTGTTTGGTTGTAAAGGGTGTGGAGGCGTCGACGAATGGAGTTTTGGGAGGATATGCGCAGGTGAATGAGCCTGACATAATGGGCAGTGAAGCTTTTCTTAAGCAGCTTCTCTCAGCGTTTTCCTGGTGCTACAAATGGCCAACGCCACCTTGTTGTTCTTGGTACACAGTCTCTCTCTCTCTCTCTCTGTGCTTTAAATTATTAAATTTGTTGAGTACTGGTTAAAGGAACCCTCTTATCTGGGAAAATAGTTGAATTCATATTAAATGAGTTCACTTTGTCAATCAAAAATGCAGATTTGAGAAGGGTAGCAATCCAAATTTTGGCTCGTACTGTTGAATTACTTGGGTATGTTGTTTTAAAATCAGGGGCACGTTCTGGGACTTCTGACTGACCAGTATTTAAATTTCTACAGATTGTGGTTCTGGCATTGGGAGAGTCTCCAAAAATCTTCTCATAAGATACTTCAATGAGGTGAGTTCAGTTTCAGGGCAACCCCTCTTTCTTCTACCGCCATCTTTCCGCATTTAGTTTCTGTGAAATTCATTCGATGTTGCTTTATAAGAAAAATTTGATGTCTTTGAGACTTTTAAGTGAACTTGTATTTCATGATGTATGTTTGTCACTGTCAGTCGCAAATTGTAGAACCAAATTCAGATAAGTTCCAAGTAGTTTAATGTGATATGCATCGAACGGTACATGCTTGCATATGTTGAACATGGATGCTAGACTATATCATGAGACCTAAAAAATATGTGTTGGTACTTATCTTTCTAGCTTTCAGTTTTATTTATTAGACGAGAACTAATTTTGTTTTTATTTCACATCTGACCTCGAATCAGGATATCTGTAGCTTTGTCATGTTTTAAGGTTTTGGGTTTTCCATCAGGCTGAATATATTTTTTTTGTGTTTTTGTTACATGGAACAAATCAGTGTCACTAAAACTTGATAGAGCTTATTATCCATTGTAACCTTCACACGTTTTCTCTTTGATCTTCATTCTGTTTTCTTGAAAACCCAGGTTGATCTACTTGAGCCTGTATCACATTTCTTGGAAACTGCTCGTGAAAGTTTGGCTCCTGAAAATCATAGTCTCTGATATGCACAAAGCTACTAATTTTTTCTGCATGCCTCTTCAGGTAATATACTCAAATAGTCAAATACAATACATTACCAGAAACATTGGATGGTCTCGACACTTACAAACCCTTTATTTTTTCTGTGTTCCTCTTTAGATAGTAAACTATTTCTCCCCTATTAGTTTTACAACGGTTTGCTTGGTTATTTTTTATTTATTTTTTAAACACCTGCCATGCAATTTTGTCAGTCCAATGCATTCACTGTGTGTCTTCCTGTCTTAACTTTTCTAGACATCCATCTCTTACCCTTGCCGAGTCTTTTGGAAACACCTCATGAACATTCTCTTGCTTCCATTTTTAGGGATTCACACCAGAAGCAGGGAGGTACGACATTATATGGGTTCAATGGTGTATTGGGCATCTGACAGATGATGACTTCGTCTCATTCTTTAAACGGGCAAAGGTCAAACTGTTTTCTTGAGTATTAATGTAAAACTATGTTTCAGATATCAAGGTATCTACTGGGATTGCATCACTGTCATTTCATGATCAAACTTAGACTGTTCAATATGGACGTGAACTTGAAGATTTTGCCTGCAATCTTCGCGCAGGAATATGAACAAAACACGTGCATCCAAACACTCGCAAATGCTTAGCTTATAGGAGGATGGTGCTGCCCCAGTAAGAAGTTCGTGAGGTGCCGCGAATATGACAAGAAGATCGATCCCGTATGGAGCCACCGTCACAGTATGTCAAGCAACCTACCTTCCAAAATTGAAGGAGGAGATAACGGATTTTTGGATCCACGATTTAGCTTTCCAAATCTTTAAATTCTGTGAAGTATTAAAGTCTTCATTAACTTTAAAGTTTCTGCACTTTTGGTTCTGTCTTACTGACATTATGCCCGGACATAGTATTAAATTCATAATACCATTTTCGGCCCCTTCCTCCCTTGGGGACCAAAAACAAGAAAATTGGAAGAAAAAAAAATGAAAAATAAAATTCAGTGTACCATTACACATGACCTTGGGATTATTGGGTCAAAGAACTGGGTAGCAAAAGATATATACCATTGTTTATGTCCTCATTAAGATCTTAATCACTTACTTTTGTGCTATTAAGGGAGAATGTTTACTTTTATCTATTTATTGTCAATCTTTGACAGAGACACTTTGATGGCAGGAATACTCCTATTATATCTTCCACTTTTGTATGTCCAGTCAAATTTATTCCCGTAACATGTTGCTTAGTAGTTTTCTCGATTGGTGTTGTTAGTTTTGTGTGTAGAAAGGTACTAACATTTTTATATGGGTTACCTATTTCTAGGTAGGTTTAAAACCTGGTGGTCTTTTTGTCCTAAAGGAAAATATTGCAAGATCCGGTAAGTTGCTTTCTGTTTCACTTCATTCTGTGGTCATGATAAAGTTCTCATCTCACCTGTTTCCACTACTGCTTATATTAAGTTTACCATGCCATTATCTGCATTCTTTTTGGTAGACTATATTTGACTGAGAATAACTTCTTGTGAACTAATCGTCTTGATATGTAGGATTCGTGTTAGACACAGAAGACCGGAGTGTCACCAGGTCGGATTTGTACTTTAAGGAGCTCTTTCGTCAGTGTGGTCTTCATCTTTACATATCAAAGGTTAAATGTGAAATTCGTACTCTGTGCTATTAGCTCTAGAATTTGATGTGGACCTTATCTCATCCTATCTGTTACTTTTATTTTCATTGTTTATTGCTGATAACTGATATAGTCCATAAGTGAGGGAGAAATGATTTAAGAAGTGCAGAGACACTGCATCTTAATAGGATGACTTCATATGATGCCTGTCGGATCTTTGCCAGTCCTCGCTGTTTCATGTTTTGTCAATTTTCTTAATAAAGTGATTTGATATCCAAGTAAAAATTATTTTTCTGTCACGTAACTTTAAAGACAAGTGAATTAGTTGAGCATGGTTTGTTCGGTTTGATGCCACAGTTGAATTTGATTGTGCATACTACCTAAATCATTTTGATAACTGGTTCATTTTGATCAAGGGGGGTGGGGGGCCAACATTGAGAAGAGAAGTACCGCTAGATCAATATCTAGTTGGTTTTGGTACACTGGTTCATTAAATAACTGTCTTTAGGTGAATTCATATGAAATCTCTTCTGCCGTTAGGATCCAAATCTTCTTCGTTTATAATTCCAGTTTTTTTCCTTACATCAGGATCAAAAGGGGTTGCCTGAGGAATTATTCGCTGTGAAAATGTATGCACTAACTATGGAATTGCCAATAGACCCGGAGTCATCAAGTGAGCAATACCAGCTTGAACTTACATATACACAGAATACTTTTTGACATTACATTTTGGTCCTAACTTCCTGTAATGGGCTACCCCTAAGTAATGTACAAGAACCAGTTTGCAGAATACCTGCAAGTTCTGTTCTTTGATGGTCTTGATGATGCGTATTCATTGGTTACATTTTCTACTCTGATGTTGTCTGCTGTCCGTTACAACGCAAAATACAATATTTTGTGTACAAATAGAAGCTGTTGAAAGAGGAACGGATTATGAAACCAAAAAAGGACATCGATCTCTTATACCGTACTGGAACTTTACAGTTCACATGGAAAATTAAAGTATTTCGGATGGAACACACAAGAAGATAAAATAGTTTTGCATAGAATTGAATTTCCGAAGTTGGATGAATTTAAAGGTTCATCTCGATTGCATGCGCTTGTGGCCTCTACCTCTTTCGGCATGTATTCTTTCGCGATGTTGAGATGCTAAAACCCTGCAAGACTGGTAGGCTCTACTCATGATATCAAACACTTGACCCAACCTTAGTTGTTGGTTGCTGGATACATCTGTGCACATTAGCCCTAGCCCTATCGCCTGTTTAGCTTGATCAAGAGTATTTTGTGCCAGTTCCAAGTTCTGGTCTATCACCTTCTGCAGATTTCCAGGATAATGCATTCTGATATACTCGAGAAAACCAGCCTCGCCTGTCTCGAAGTCTTCCTGCGGCCGCCTGTTTACGAGCATCTCTAGTAGAAGCACTCCTAACTTGTACATCTCTGAACCAAATTTCAAATTTTTGTATTAGAAGTTAACCAAATTAAGAGGTAAAAGAAACAAAAAACAGATCGAAATGATGCAGCTTCATTGATCCACTTACTTCTACTTCTGCTGCTTTGATCCCCGATCTTAAACCTGGAAATTCGCGGCTCCAGATTGTTTGACAGCAAGATACTGTTTGTCCTGAGATCGTATCCGACCTCTGGCCATTCCTCCTGCAGATAACACATGCCTTCCACAACCCCCATCAATATTTTCAACCTGTGATTCCATGGTGTATTGTTTGACTCCAATAGCCACATCTCAAGGCTCTCTCCTTCCATCCATTCGGTTACGATGGCTCTCAACTTTCTGTTGTTGCACCAACCCAGTACACTAACCAAGTTCTTGTGGCGTAACTGAACGAGAACCTTGCACTCTTCGATCAAGTTTGGGTGGTTTTCACCTCGGTAGATCTCAATCCTGACTTCAGTGTCATCTCTCAGAGTTCCTCTATAGATATCAACCGCATCACTCTTCCCCTGCAGATTTCTTCTTGAAAATCCATTTGTTGCTGCCTTGAGCATTGCTGGTGTAAACCGATACTTTCTGCGAAGCATTCTTGGGAGAAAATCTGGCCTCTGGAAACAAAGCCACCCCAAGCAACACACCATCAGGATCACAAAGATCGGAAAACCAACCAACAAGATTACAGCCTTGATCCTGAACGTTTTCTTATGGGGGAGGAGACCCGAATGGAGAAAACTCGAAGAATTGAACCGTTTAAAGAAGAGGGTATCAGAGATTTTACTCTCGGAGAAGCGATTATATGATAAATTAAGAGAAGTGAGGTTGGCAAGGGGAGAGAAGCTCTCTATTGGGACATCACCGTAAAGGTCATTATGGCTCATATCAAGAGCTTGGAGTTGGGTGCATTGAAGAACATCAATGGGGAAATTGCTCTCCAAGGAATTGTTGGACACATCAATAGTTAAGATGCTCAAAGGGCAATACTTCCAAAAGAAGTTGAATGACAAGTAGAGTGGCGCGATCTTTGAGCGGTTTTGAAGGTCTATTGTAGGGAATGATTGGACGCAGTTTGGATTCTTGGACTCGTTGCAGAGATGGCTTGCGACGATGGTGGACTTGAAAATCTCATCAAGGTCCACAGGTGAGGAACTGCAGTATCTGAGAGATGGGTTGTGATGGCAGTTTTTCATTATCGTGGAGTTGAAATCACGAGGCGGTTTTAAATTTTTGAGGTCTTCTATGACAGACGCAGCGAGAGTTGTGTATATGGAGGCTGAAATTGGGAGGAGGAGGAGGAGGGAAGTTGCAGAAATGGAAGCCATGGAGAAGTTTGCGTGTGTGAATCTCTTGAGAGGGTTTAATTTTAAACTGAGTTCAAACGGTTGGCAAGAAAGAAGTGGGGGAGTCCATTTTATCACGTTGAAAGCTAATCTTGGTGGTTACATGCACTCGGACTATAAAGAGCAGTTTTATTGTTGGCAAAAAGTACTTATATACTCTGTAATCTATTCCATATTTCCAGTCCGGAGAAAAATATCTATTCAATTATTTCCAAGGCCGGTCTTGAGATTTTGAAGGCTTGCGGTGACATTAAACAAAACCCTAGAAAATCCAACACGAAAATTCGCTTGTTTTATTCGGATGTGTACATACATCCTTGAATTTGATACTAACATTAACAACACAAATTTAATAGGTTTCTGCCTTCAATTGCCATTTGTCGACCTAGAATGAGAAATTACCGCTTCTGAAGTTGATTTGGAATCTGCTGCGCTGCATAGTCTAGGGACTGGAGTTGGCCACCAAGGGTTTGAATCAATGGTAAGAAATGACCTCTTTTCGATCAATTTTCAGCTATCTTCGACCACTCACTTGTACGAATGTTGTTATGTTGATCCAAAGCGAGCAGTTTAACAACCGGGGAGTGCCAGGCCCATTGATTGCCCAAAAGTATATGGTCCGTGAGAACCCTGTGTTTCAAGATTAAACACTCTACATCTAATTTCTAACCCCAAACAGACGGAACAAATGAATAATATTTGTCGTAGTTGCGCAGTTGTAGACATCCTTGGGACACACCCAGAAGTCTAATTCCAGGCTCCTCATCAACAGATACAATAAGACATTGTTTATCAATAATGCCATCATCAGTAGATTAATTTAGCACTCTTCGTGTTCTTGTTCTTCAAGTTGAACGGAACAAACCCAATAAGAAAGGTACTGCATTTTGTAATTAGTAACAGTACCCATCCAAAACAGCATCCCATTGTATGCCAATCGAACAATATTCCCAGGGAGCAAGTGGAAAGGGAGTGTATACGGAGCTGTTATAGATGAAACCCGCCATTCACCAGTCTCGGAAGAGAAGATATCCGCATTGTACATGGAGGCATGCCAAGGATGTGAATAGTTAGAAACTTTCACAACCCTATAGCTATTTCGGCATTAGCATCTTCCCCCTGCAGGAATCACATAATCCCACTGCTAGTACGCTATGATCACATGAAGGGGCATCAGGAAGAGTAACCCATTGCTTCGTACATGTAGGGATTGCAAATGTAGTATTCACGTTGATAATCACTGCCTGAGCAACACAAAACTAAATCATTTTGCGTATCTATCACAACTGGCTTTACATGTCAACTAACTAGGAATTAATTAATACAGTAAAAGGAACAACAACAAATTAAGAAACAAATCAAGGGCTAGCTGCGACTCTTGTGATTGTCAGCCGTTGGTTTGCAGCAACTGAGCAACTTTGTCTTTGAGCAAGGGTTTGGATTGGATGTCATCATCTTTTGCCAGAACTTCAACAAACTCCTTCAAAACCAAGCACTTCTCTTCAGAGTAGAGCTTCTCTTGAACAATTGGGGATGCAACAACCTGGAGACGCTCTTGATTTATATGCAACCGCTCTTCCTTCCTTTCCTGCTTAAACGTACAATTTCAAATTAAAATGAATACATTATTTCATCAAATAAATAAAAGAAAAAAAATTATATTCTACCCTAATTAAATTCGTCTAAACTACAACGGGATTGAAGGGGATTCGAAGTTGGTTGCAAATTAAACCATTTTAATTATATAAAGATGAAATAGTTAGCTCTATTACAATTACTACCTGCTGAATTGGAGAGTCTGTCATGAGTTTGAGAACAGAAACTTGTGCCCGCAAGAACTTGACATACTTATAAGCAGCTTGCAACATTTCAGCAGTGTTCATCTTGGTGGCACCAGGAATCAGCCTCCCAAGCTCCTGAGTCTTCTCAGTTATCTTCCTCCTCCTCTCGCGTGCAGCTATGCTCTGTGGTGACACGGTACCAGTACCACTGACGGCCTTATTATCAAGCTTGGCGGCCCCAGGCTGATTCTGAATTTGGACTTCATGGGTTTGAGTTGGAACCAAAATTTCAGATTGGAGGAACGGAGCATATGCATTGAAATAATTGGGAGTGGTGGCAACCACGAAGTTTGAATTGCAATATTGGACTTGTTGATCATGGAAGAGCTTCTGGCATTTCGGGTAGGGCTGGTAGGAGTAGTCATATTCATCTAGGGTTGGACAGATTTCCGGTGACAGGAAGGCCAAATCGATGTTATTTGTTGGAGAACAAAAATCAGGGAGGAGAAAGTTTTCGGAGGAGGATTCGTAGGGTTGGAAGAGTGGATCAATGCAGGTGTATTCTGGATTAGTACTGTTCGCTAGGCTATAGTAGTAGTCCTGCAGATCAAAGATGCCCGAAGAAGCTGCCTGCAGCTTTTGTTGTATTGGTAAGCTAAGCATATTCATTTCTGGTGGGTTGACAAGCTGAAGAGACCCCCAATCATCAATAGGGCAAAAAGTAGCAGTACTCATAGCCATGGAAATTACAAAACCTGCATGAACAGTTAATTATGGTTACTAAGTACTAACTAACTGATTAATTGCTAAAGACAGCAATGCTATAGAAAGACCCTTGAAAGAGAAAAGAGAGAAAGAAGATTTGAAAAGCTTAAGACATGCATGAGAGAGAGAGAGAGAGAGAGAGAGAGAGAGAGAGAAAGAGAGAGAGAGAGAGATACCTGAGAGAAATAGATATTCTTGTGTCTGTGGACCTGCGTTAGACCTAAAGATTAGTGCTAATTAACAAACCTTATCAGATTAACTGAACAAGTACACAGCAGCCTGCCTGCTGACTTATGCTAGTTAAGTAGTCCGATCCACAAGAAAGAGAGAGGAAGAAAGAGGAAAGAGATCGAGAGAGATGCGGGGGAAGGTGGGCAGTTTTTGGTTTCGTTTCTTTAGGCGCAGATAAAGGATTTGATCTCAATCATCATGGATAATACTATAACCACCATCTCCCAATAATCTTCCTATTTACTAGCACACACTCACCCTTTTATTTCTAGGGTTTGCTATGTTTAATAACTTCGGTTTTATGTTCTGTATAACCGCCACTTCCACATGACTCCTCGTCGGCGGCTAGCTATTCATCACTAATTCACTTTACATAATTAATTAATTAGTCTCAATTACTTTCATATATTAATTCTCAACGTACCTCCATGGTTAATTAGTGTTTTGTCAATTACTATCCGTTAATCATTAAGGTCAGTATATGTTTTCCAGAAGAAAAAAAAAAAATTTGATAAAGAAGAAAATTCTGAAATTGTTATATATGAAGAGTTGTGTTTGGAATTACTAGCTATAAGCCATTAGGCCGAGGACACTCCTGCATGCACCTGCAAAATGGTTATTAAATTGGGGGTTACAATGCACGATGGTTTTTAGTAGTAAGGTAAATTGGTGAAATTCTTGCTAGCTATTGTATTTGTGTAACTTTGTTTAATACGGTTGCGGTACTAATTGAGGTAAAGAAATACTAGAATGACCACAAAAAAAATATTAAAGACACTAACTTATTACACCAACTTCTAAGAGCGAATATGTCGAAAATCCCATTCTAGAACTGTTATATTATTTTAATTGCAAATAAGAAATTTTACATGACAACGACAAGTTTGTGTATTAAAGTGGTTGCCTAGTTAGTTTAGTTAGCTTTCGTTTTTCAAGCTGAATTTGAAATGTGCTGTAGTGACAAACACCCGTCTCTTTTTCTACATGTTCATTATATTTTAGAGAGACATTGACTAAAGTCTGATCTCAAAACTTTGAGGATATTGCTATTTGCTAGTACTGTTTCTCTATAAGGTAAGTAATACTGTCCTTGACCAAACATAAGTAAGCAATATTATCCATGATATTTTATGTTTGTTAAAATCCAGTGGTGATGTTTGGTCAAGTACGGTCTAGAGTTCAGAGTTTAGGGTTTATACTTTATACTATTAAGACTTGGTAACTATGTACGTTTTACCTACAATTTTTTATTATGCGTGACATGCCAATGAGGTAAAATTCAATAACGAAATCTCACACATTTCTTATAAATTGGTGATCTCTGCTCGTACTTTGGCGATAACTTCAAACTTTAGGTTTATTAATTCCAAAAACAAGAAAGAATACTTCTCTAGTTTTATAGTCATAGATAGTGCAAGCACTAAAGCAAGATACCCCTTCCTATAGTCGAGCAAGTAAACTACTTCACTATAACAAGTAGTAAACTACCCTTGTTTTTTAGCAAGGTACATAATGCATCGTCAAATATATTCAATGTGATTTTACAAGATTTAGTTTCATTCAGGTATGATTTTGGTAATTCAATGATTTTATTATATCCTATATACAAAGTATTCTTCAGTCATTTAGAACTGGATCACATCAATGGTTGGATTTTTTTATAAGCACAAAAAATATTGAAATTTATTGATTTGAGTAAGCATGAATTTCATGCTCACCAGTAAATTTGAAGCAACAAAAAAAGTTGACTAGTTATTAAGAGATCAAAATTCATTGTCGAAAATTTTATTTATGGACATATGATTCTTCGATCCCAAATTTAACAAGTGTAAAATTTGAAGTTTGAAAATATATCGTATTCAAATTTTATTCATAAAACCTTTATAGTTCAAGTGGGATTTGTTTGTTTGTTTGTTTTTTGGACAAGGTTATAGTTTAAGTGGTTAGGAATGTTGATCTGTACATTCGAACTTATGTGTCTGAGTTTTGCCTCTTCAAAATCAATTGTTTTTCCCTTTTTTATTTTATGAAAGAATTGTTTTTCAGAGCATTTTTTGCTCAGCATCCTAAACCATAATGTATGATCATTATACATCTAGTCATTTATCACTTGTTATTTTACTTAATCATAATTTATGATGGTGAGCAAAGATATGCTCTTATTTTTCTTTTTTTGATCACAAAACCTTCAACAACAATAACAAAGTCTTGTGAATTTAGAATGCCAGTAAGCTCGATCGGTCAAGTCTGTGGTTACCTTCCTAGGAAAGGGATCTTATTCGAATCTCTTCCTCCTAATCTATTAAATCATGGGATCCGTATAACTTTTAAAATAGATTATTTTTTATAATTATTAGATCAAATTTCAATAAAACGAATTTTCTGATTTGGTGGATTATGAGGAAGGAATCGGAGAGGATACCTTTCCACCTTCATGCACTTCGTGTTCTTTCTTAAAGTAATAGGGAAATCTTGAAAGGAACAACATATCCACAACCCAAAGACCGGAAACCAAAATACTTCTTTCTTTTGGTCGGAAACCAAGATTGCTGATGACTCCGTCTCTGTTTCTTTGTCGTCCACTCCGTCTCCACACCGCACTCGTCGTCTCCAAACACCACTTTCTTAGCAGTCCCTTATCATCATCAAATTTCACTTTAGTCCCTGTTTGGTCTTGCTCTTCCTCTCATTCCAGCAATGCCCCCACTCCCCAAGGTCTGGTCCCAAATGCGTAATTATTATCAGAAAGCTCTTCCCAGTGCCTTGTTACTCTTTTCCATGACTTGGGTGGTTGTTGTTTTTGCAGCTACTGCAGAGAAAATGGAGGAGCAGATCGTGGGTGTCGATAAAGTCGATATCTTGAAGCAGAAAATGGAGGTTATTGGGATTCTCCGTACTGATTCTTGTGTGCCTGGAAAGTATACTAATTTACTGTGTCCAAAGGTATTTTTGAAACATTTAGTTGTTATAATTCTTGGGTTCTTTTATGTTTTGTAATCTGTGCTCCAGTGAACAATCGTTTAAAATTTGAAATGGGAGTTTATTTTGGTAATTAATCTTTTAATATTGTGTTTTTGCTACATATATCACAAGGGTGTCTCAGAATTTTCCATGTTTTTCAAAACAGTGCAATGGTGGACCGACAATGGAGAGGAGTTTGTCTGTTCACATTGTTCAAAAGGGGTATGCTGCTGGTGCTGCTAGTTTTCTTGTGTGTCACTTTGCATTTCGAATTGTGGGGTTGTGTTATAATTAGGTTGTATTGGGTGATTGGATACCGTAGGGATTTGGCAACGTGGAGGTGTTTTCGAACGGATTGTGGTTGGGCTGACAAGGTAACATGAAACAATTTATGTTATTGTGTTTTTCATGCCCAGCATTTGAAAAATCTAAAAGGGAGGACTTGGGAGACTTTAATCATTTCGTTGTTACGTTGTAGGTATTTGCAGATGGCAGGGCAGCGCATGATGAGGTGAAGAAGAAAGTTCACTACTCTGGACAAATGACAGAGAAGAGCCTTAAGTTGGAACCACTAGGGGAAAAGGTACTTACATTGACCCGGTATTTGCCAATCTTTGATCACAGCGTGTTCATGTTTGCATATATCTTTCTATATGGAATGAAAACTTTAATTTTATTGCTTGTCCCTTCTGATGTATTCTGTGTACTCCTATTTAGAAGTTATTTCTAAATCTTGTAATCTGCTATCCATATACAATGGAAAGAATGGTTTCAACTTACATTATTGTTGGACACTTCTATTTGGAATTAGCATGTCAGACGCTCAAGGATATGACAAAAGAGTTGCCAGAAAAGGGGCATTTTTCTGGTTACAAAGGAGGCCATAGGGGGAAGGGGAATTCAAACTCTGGTCTTGGGTGCGGGGTAAATGCTTTCTAGCCACTGGAGTTACAATTCCCCACAAAAAGAAGGGGCCTTCATTTGGCTAAAAATGTTCAACTAGAAGGGTTTATGCATTTTTGTCAGGAAACATAGATATAGTACCATATGGTTTCCCTGCTATAAACATATGCCTAAACATAGAGTACTGTATGATTTTAGTTATTTCACGGACATGCATCTCATATCTAGATAATTGAAATTATCGGGTCCACTATTAATGGTAAAGTTGAACCTGGACACACTGTGTCTGGCTCAAATTCCTGTTTTGTGCTGCTTACGACGTGTTATTTTATTGGATAAATAAACACTCTTTCATTATCCCAGCTAACTGCATACTTCAGTGAGCGAATGATATCCGAGGATACTTTGCGCAGAAATGGTGTTATGCAACGTTCCAGTAATAAGGTACCCTGAAGTTATCAGTTGCTGGATTTACCTATCTATTTTTGATGGGTGACTCTGAGATTAGGAACTGTGCTAAAACTTCTGTGATTTCCAGGATATCATTGCATTTACTTATAAACGCAATGGACTGCTTGTTGCCTGCAAGTATCGAACCATAGAAAAAAGTTATTGGCAGGTACGCATGCTAACATTTGCCCAGGGTTCTTTTACTAGAAAATGTATAGAATGCATGGCAATTAAGTGAAATGTGGACGCTTTCTAGTCGGACATTGAATAATTTCATGTCGTTGATTTTCAGGAGAAGGCGTCAGAGAAAATACTATATGGAATTGATGACATAAATGATGCAGCTGAAATTATCGTTGTGGGTTCAATTTCCCCTTATTTTGATGTTTTCGTCTTCTGTCTCGTGGATCCCCATCTTACTTCTGGTACTGCTAGGTTGAAGGTGAAATTGACAAGCTTTCATTGGAGGAAGCGGGCTTCTGCAATTGTGTGAGTGTCCCTGATGGTGCACCGGGCAAAAGTTCTACTAAATTGCCACCAGTGGAAAAGGTGTGGGCTAAATTCTTTGGAGCCCATCTTTGTGTTTAGATATATAGTTTTTATCAACCTTTGAAATGTCTGCGGATTGAAACTCCATGAATGACTTCGAGTGGTCGGTTACGGAATTAACAATGAACAGTACATGTATCTACATCTGAGAAAAATTTAGTTGTGTGACTTCTTATTTCTTCTTTGCATGTTATTAGGACACTGCATATCAGTATCTGTGGAATTGCAAACAGAATTTGGATAAGGTATGTAAACCATTGTCTGCCAATCAATCAAACTTTTCTATATAAACTTTTGTTTAACACGCTTACCTGTTAGGTTTCTCGCATTATCCTGGCAACCGACAATGACAAGCCAGGCCAAGCTTTAGCCAAAGATATAGCGCGCCGCCTTGGGAGACACAGGTTAAAGAAGTTTTCTGTAGTTTGTGTTTCGTATTTGAAAAATCTGTTTGTGCAAATGTATGCAACTCAGTAGATATAGATTTATGTATAAATTACTCACTTTATATTTGTGTGCCTATGTCCTTTTACTTCCACTGGTTGTTAGGTGTTGGCAAGTAAGTTGGCCGAAGAAAGATGAAGTCAGCTATTACAAAGATGCTAATGAGGTTTGATGCTTCCACTCTTTATCCTTATTGCTACCACTGGTTTTTCTACTTTCTACTAGACTACTAGTTGTTCCAGAATCCTAATTGTTCTTCTACGGCTTTATTTGTTTCACAAGGACGAATTTGTAAACGTTATAAAGTATATTTCAGAGTCTGGAGAAGTGCTGATTTTCTTAGGATCCTTGGCCGGCCTTCTTATCTAATGTTTGGATTATGACCGCAGGTTCTCAAGGACATGGGACCTGATGCTTTGAGAAATGTAATCGAAAATGCAGAACCGTATCAGCTCTGCACCGCAGACTAAGTAGTACAAAGTTCAGACGAGCATAAGCCGGATAAAATACTGGCTTCTTAGTACATATTGTGCACACGACGGCTGTAAAGTTTCCCCGAAATTTTTTATTTGTGATTCGTAGTCAGAGTTTTAGGTTGATTTTACATTGGTATAGAACATACAATATACAACAGATTAACAATCATTGTTTAGTTTGTATATAGAAGGACCTTGCTTAGTTCAAGTGCCGGATCTTATTGTGACTTGAAATACAAAAGATATTCGATACTAATCTATACTAAGGGGAGGGGAAGGGTTTGAACCCCGAGACGCAGTGGGTTGAAGAGGAATGCCCTAACCATCAGGGCAATCCGCCAGTTGCATGCATGTTAATTCTAATTGGGCTCTTTGATCCAGTTGGTTAGCTGGCTAGCTTACCAAAATAGCAACTAAATTGTTTGAGTGTTGAGAAAAGACTACCAATTACTAAACCAATTTACACTAACCCGGAATTTTGATTAACTAAACTCTTCAATTTGCATCTCCAAACTGAAAATCCCGTTAATATTGTTATCTGAATATCGTAGCGCAATGCGGAGGCTCGAACTTTAGTGTAAGAGGGAGGACGTTCCTTTTAGTCGACTTGACATAACTTACATATGTACAAAACTAATTCTCTTAAGGAACTCTAATATGTTTGCTTAAACCTTTTTCTTTAAGATGTGGAAATTACACTAAAATCTTGAGGTCAAATTTTTGCATACTAAAATAGAATCCTTAAAATTTTGTAATTAGAAATAAAACGCTTATTCCCGTAGACTGTAGCTCAAGAGATTAAGAATGTTTATCTATATATTCCCTTTTCAACCTTACCCTCCCCTAATACATTTGTATCAAAAATAAAATTAAAAAACAATAAACAGACAATAAACCGTATATAAATAATTTTGGATCGTTTTATTTCTTAGAATTAAAAATAAAAAGGAAAAAATGTAAATAAATCCCAAGGGATCCAATTGGGCTCGTCTTGTAAGACCTGCCATCGTTTCCCCCAGCAAGTATCCAAACGCCCAGGTCTCTCTCTGCTCTCAGAGCACTGCCCAACTGAGCAGCCATGGACGTTCTCTCAATCTCATCCCCTACGTTCCTCCCCACCCCAACCTCCAACCTTTCTCGCTCCTCCCGCCCCAAACCCACCTCCTACTTCCCCGCTTCCTCTCCCAAAAGCCCCTCAATCAAATCCCTTCCCCTCCAAACCCCAAAACCCACCTTCGCCACCAGGTCCCAGGAGCTCGACGGCTCGCTCCTGATTTCCTCCGCCCCTCAAACGCCGGCCACCGCCATGAGAGGCGCCGAGGGCGACGCCATGGGGCTTTTGCTCAGGGAGAGGATTGTTTTCTTGGGTAGTAGCATTGATGACTTTGTGGCCGACGCTATTATTAGCCAGCTGCTTTTGTTGGATGCCCAGGATTCTAAGAAGGATATCAAGCTCTTTATTAACTCCACCGGCGGCTCTCTCAGGTTATACATGATTTTTTAGCATCTGGGTAGCTTTTGTTTTGTTGGTTGTTGTTTGAAAGCAGTGAAATTTTCAATTTTGTCCTGGAGATTTTGAATGGTGGATGAGACCCTTTTGAGATTAGGATGTTGTGTTAATTAGATTTCGTTGTTATTAATTAGTTTGAAATTTGGGTGTTCGAAAGACTTGGTATTTGCTTGAGTTAGTGTAGCTTTTAATATGTTGATAACATGGTGAAATAGGCTAATGGATGTCTCATTAAATCATACTTCTTCACTTTCTAGTTGTAAAGTTTGACTGCTTTGGTTCGATGACACCGATACTTGACAACAATGACAAGATGAGAACAATTGATTTCGCTTGTATGTTCATGCGTAATGGAGACTTAGAGGTATGTTGCTTGTTGAATGTTGTAGGAGAATAGAGAAAGGGCAAATCTTTGGGCTTAGGTTTAGTAAAATGCATTTTGACTTTTTTATAACTTAAGATACAGTTGTGAGGCAGGGGAGTGCCTGTTGGTGAGGCGCCGATGACACACTTAATGTGCACTCCCGCATTCTTTCTTCATGTTCCCATTGCAACATTCCGCATTTATGCTAGTTATTGTCTCCTAATAATCAAGTAACAGTCTAGTTATATGCTAAATGCATGGCTTAGGCTTTGATTTGTCACTGTCCTTCATTCATGGATCTTTGTGACCCAAGTCTAGTATCCATGTGAGCGGTGGACATAATATAATCCGAAAATCAGCTGAGTGTGGAGCTGTCAACAGTGTTTTGACAATTTCTCATGGAAGTGTTAATACTTGTGATAGTGTATGTAAGGGGAGGAAGTCTATATCACTTTATTGGTGAATCATGTGCAAGGACGCGGCTGAGTGTATTGAACTTTTACTCCTCCACTGTATACTTGTGTTGATATTTGGCACAGCTTTCTAGGGAGGCAAGGTTGAGTTGTGTGCTTTTGTTTAACATCCCGTATTTATCTATTTATCGAATACAATTGTGCTTCTTGTGGATTTGTGTGTGCTTTTGGGATGCCCACCATTTGGGCATTGGTTTCTAGAGTTTAGTGACATATCACTTCTCTTTAGTTATGAACTTATGCGGATTGAAGGGACTGTTGAATCTGTTGGGTTATGGGATTAAGCATATTAGTTATAGAATTCCGATTTTAGCTGGCCGTATTTGGTTCTTTGTTATTTGTTACGGGGCATTAGCTAAAACAAGATCACTGGACCATTCACATTTGGGTTGTCAAAGTTGGGATGATGGTTATGCTGTGATGGTGCTGTTTGCATTTAGTTTGACTCTGTACTTAACGAATAAAGGCACAAATGAACAGCATAGTAACTCAAAGATACTGAATTTGGTGGATGCAAACATACATTTGATTCATATGTTTGCATTTAGTATAACCTTACAATTTCTTGTTATTTGTGTTAGTGCTACAATGGCTATCTATGACGTCGTTCAGCTTGTGAGGGCTGATGTCTCCACAGTTGCACTTGGCATTGCAGCATCAACAGCTTCCATAATCCTTGGCGGTGGCACCAAAGGCAAGCGTTTTGCAATGCCTAATACACGGATCATGATTCATCAACCTCTTGGAGGTGCCAGTGGCCAGGCAATAGATGTGGAAATTCAAGCCCGAGAAGTGATGCATAACAAAAACAATGTCACACAAATTCTTTCAAATTCCACAGGCCGTTCATTTGAGCAAGTCCAAAAGGATATTGACAGGGATCGATATATGTCCCCCATAGAAGCAGTTGAATATGGAATAATCGATGGAGTTATTGACGGAGATAGCATTATTCCTCTGGTGCCTGTCCCAGACAAGGTGAAGCCGAGAATGAGTTACGAGGAAATTAGTAAAGATCCAAGAAAATTTTTGACACCAGACGTCCCTGATGACGAGATATACTAGTTTTCGCCACATGAGGTACATTACTCAGATAGCTTTCTGATTAACTTTGTGGTTAAGCCATGATATCTGTTAGGACCCTGATTTCTGTAATTAAACCAAGTATGCCTTTTTATTCCGAAGTTCCAACAATTATTTCAGTTTATGAACATGCATGCTTCTTCCATTTGCCCCTTTCTTGATTCTGGTTTTTAATTATTTGAGTGATATTCATATAATGTAAACGATGAGAAATGAGATTCAAACTTGGGTACAAAGAGAGGAGTATACTGTTCTAGCTAACTTGGCTACGCCAAAGTTTGTTCTTGGTTGAAAAGTGATTTTTGCGACGCACCTCCTTGTCCATCAAATTGTGATAAGTAAATTTTTCACCGGACAAATTATTTACTTAATCGCAATATTAAACAATTTATTTACTTTGTTAGATGTATGCCCTAAAAGCAATTAGATTAGTGGATTGCTTAAGGTAATACAAGGATTAGTCCATAATCTAATCGTTGGGCGAGACCACTATAGGTAGATTACAAATACAATTCATTAGTGAGTCCATGGAATAACGGTTATATACATATGTACGAGGTAACTTGTGAGATAATGTTAAAGAGATTCTCTTCTTATGTGTTTATACTAAACATTGTTCTTGGTCGTTCGGTTATTTGAGTGAACATCTTATAATCCGTTAAGACTGGCATGCACTATATTTGCACAATTGTTGGACGGGATGTATGGCTAGTCTCAAGCCATTAGGGAGAGTCGATAACACAAGTGTATAGGTGTTTAATAAAATTAAGTTCACTAAACAAGGTCGCCTCGAGATCTTATGTACGTAAACTAGATATATACTTATGTCAATAAGAACTCAATTGTTGTAATAGTGCAAAATAGTCATTGAACCTTGTCTAATCATGGTCAATGTACAATAAGAAATCTCTAACCTTCACAATTGAAGGAGAATGTCCGTCTACATGATTAAGAAATCTTTGGCCAAGCATCATGATTTGGAATGTAGTGCCAATGTGACTTGCATATTAATCCAGTTACAAATTTTATGCTCATCATGTTATTAATTTATTGAAAATTTAAATAATTTTTAGTTAAACCGAAAGTGTAAATTAATACAATTACAAAATCGACTAATGTGAAGAAATTGAAACATTGTGTTCGATTTTCAAAATCACCCCACGTGCAAAATGTTTTTTTAGACCCCCGTCTCTGTGACCCGTCTATAAAACCTTAACCTCTTCCCTCCTTTTCTTTCCGCCGGAACCCACAATATCTTCTCAACCAAGTTCCCGGAGACATGCGTCTTCTTCTTCATCGGCCTCTCCGCAAGCTCTCCTTCTTGTCCTCCTCAACATCCGGCCTTCTAGTGGCCTCCAAGCGGCTCTTCAATTCCGCTCCTTTTCCGAACCCACTGACCCCTTCTGCACGCAGACACCCCTTCCACCCCCGCAGCCTCGCCTTCTCTCCGATTTCGTGGAAATAATTGCTTTCTTGACGATGGCTTTTGAGAACACCAAGGAGAACCTCTGTTGATATTTCCCCATTTAAGGGCAAATCATGCTAAAAAGATGGAAACTTTCATTGAAGGATATTAAGCTGATAGCTGAAAATTTCAGTGTTTTAGCATTTAAATGATAGAAACTCGGGGGATTGAGCGGCCATGATGTTATGAGACTGCTTTAAACCGTGCATGCACGGTTTTCTTCTAAACGAGTAAAAGAAGAAATGATATGCGAGTGAAATTGAAGTGACCTCTCATATGCTAGTGCAAAGGTGGCGATTCAGAGGAAAAGAGCTTATCCATGGATATTTCGGAAAATTGGTATGATTTTCCTAGTGTTTTACAACTTTATTATTATTAACGGATTGCAACTCATACTTAACATGGATATTTATGATGTTTAGGGGTCGTGCTATTTGGTGTTGCTTTCGTGGAAAATGTGGGTGGACAGGTAGCACGAGGGTGTGCTTGCTTCTCTTCCAGGCTTTATTTATACTACATTGTCAATTTCTCATCACATTATATTAAAGAACAATGAAAGAGAGTCACTTGGCTGATCGTCACACTTCTTGCAGGCCTTTGTAGGAAACAGGTTGCCACATGAAACTTCAAAACTTAAGAAAAAAAGGGAAACCACGGAGGAAAGTCTAGGAGTGGAACCGCTTTGTGAGGAGGTCAAAGCTCATTACTCTTTTGAGTCTTTTATGAAGTTTGAGTTGTTTTTGTACTGGATTGTGACACCAAGAACAGAATTATTATCAGTAAATTTATGTTTTCTCTTTCCTTATTCCACAAAGTGAATATTTTCTTCTTTGTTTCAGATTGTAGATTATTTTTCAGAACGAATGATATCAAGGGGAACATTGATGAGAAATGCTGTAATGCAAAAAAGCACAGGTGATCAGGTTCATGACGCTAAAGGAAAAGGGTTTATATTTTTCGTCTTCATATTAACATGTTCATGATCTTAGTTGTGTAAATTAGAAAAATATGTTTATGTAAATATTACAAATATCTAGGTTACTACACTCTAGAAGTATCCTCCTTTCATCTATAGCCATCACGAGTCAAAAATGAATTGCAGAGATGAAATGGCATCAGAAGTTTTATTCGTAAACATGAAGTTATAACTCTGTCTGTGTAAATTTATCTTACATTGCCGGTCCCAAGCCCAGATAAAGGAGGAGGGGAAGGGCGTTAGGTAGTCGAAAGCTGGCACTCCTATCTTACGTCGAATCCTTGGGATGTGATCATACCAACTCACATGCACCGGATCCCATCAGAACTCCGAAGTTAAGCGAGTTTGGGCGAGAGGAGTACTAGAGTGGGTGACCACCTGGGAAGTATCCCCCCACAGCCGACCCCACCTAGTAGGAGAAGGCTTTGTTGTGTTGTGTTGTTGGTTATCTATTTTGGCTTTAGGTTCCTTCAGTATAATGCATCAAGTTTCCTAATGTAAAACCCAAAAAAAAGTGAGCGTGAAGTTTTCTATCTTTAGGGAAGTACTTTGAAACATCAGACAGTTCACGAAATCCATCATGGGTTGGACCAATCATAAACAGCTGAATGGTTCATAATGGCTGGGGTATTTTACTTCATGTATATGACATTTCTCATTTCTCTCATAATTTAATCCTTTGTGCGTTTTATTGTGAATTGGCTACATCGTATGGTTATACGATTTGAAAAGTCACATTTCCCAAATAGAGAGTAGAGCTTCAATAATTCTAGACAACATGGGTTGAGAAAACTTAAGGGGATACGACAAAATGAACTTTCTCGTTATCATCTGGACTAATGTTAAGCAAAATGAATTTTCTCGTTCTCATCCATACTAAGTTAAAACTGTCATTTCAGTCCTGGGGCAGATTTTGCACTTTATTCTCTTTGACTGATGCAATTTTTAGTTTGCCTCACCTAATTAATTCTGAAATTTCATATGCAGATTGCTATTGCATTTCCTTAGCGGAGAGAAGGAAAGCTTGTTAGTTGCAAGTGCCGGAACGTCAACAAGAAGTTCTGGCAGGTTTTTGCATTAAGTGATACTTTATTTATCTAACCCAAGTTTTTTAACAAGTAATGGTTGAAATGTTTAGCGTAATATATATTTATAAGGGTGTGCTGCAAGCAACCTGGTCGCAGTGGGTTTTATCATGAAACAACCTCTCTAGATATGCATGTCAGAAATAAATAGTCATAGCTGGCCCATATTTGAATAAATTAAAAATAACATAAAATTTACCAATGTCATTGCTCAGATGTTTAATGATGCGCTGTCAGGACTCTTGGATGATCTCCTTCTTTTTTTCTTTTTCTTTTTTGGTTTAAGTGTAAACAGTTTTTGTAATACTGTCATTTGGATCTCATTATTTTGCTGTTTTTTTCTCAGGAAAAGGATACGGAAAAGATTTTCTATGGACTGGACGATATAAAGGGAACTAATGATATCATCATTGTATGGCGTCCACCATTTTTTTTTAGTGATTGATGTTTTGAAACATTAGTATTCCATCCAATATGTACTCTTTTGTTTTATTTCATAATTTAGGTTGAAGGCGAAATCGATAAGCTTGCAATGGAAGAAGCTGGCTTTCGTAATTGTGTGAGTGTACCAGATGGTGCTCCTTCAAAGGTTTCCTCAAGCGAGCTGCCACCTGAAGAGAAGGTTTGTACAATCATTAAGATAGTTCATTTACTTTTTCGTACTTTTATTTGTTTAATTTGTTGCGAAATGTTATGTTGCGTGGAAACCACTCCACAATCCATTTAGATATTTTTTTCCCCTTTTAATTAGGTTAAAGTTATTAATTGCTATTCTATATCTGTGGAGTTTGGATCTGATGCTTGTCTATTCTGTAAAGCTAGGATACAAAGTATCAATATCTATGGAACTGCAAAGAGTACTTAAAGAAGGTTCGCAAATAAGTTCACTACTATTATCCAAAAACACATCAGTACAGGGGTTCACATATTTTGTTGTAATGATTTTGATAGGCATCACGCATTGTACTTGCCACTGATGGAGATGGTCCTGGTCAAGCCCTAGCTGAAGAGCTTGCACGCCGCCTTGGAAGAGGAAGGTTTCCAATACAATGTCCTGTTGTTAAACAATCTCTATGCAGGCTTGGTTAGAATAATTGTCTGCTACCCATGTGACTGCAGATGTTGGTGAGTCAAATGGCCAAAGAAAAATGATAACGAGTACTTCAAAGATGCAAATGAGGTCAGAGATAATGCGAATCCAGTGATTTGGATTTAGCTTAATATAGAATTTTTAGTGTTATCTCCAAATAAATATATATGTTTGATATTTGCATATAATGATAAACTGAAGATCATCTTACATTAGTTTCTGACATTTGAAATACATATACACGCATGCATGTGATCAGTTTTTACTTTTTATTGAATTGCTTTGTGGTATGACAGTGGTTTTTCATGTTGCATGTTCCTACATATGATCCACTTAATAGCACATTTTTAAGATATTATTCTTAATCAAGTTGGATGAACAAACGAACCTCTGATACGTAATGTGTTGCTTCTGCATCATCTTGTGTGATGGTCTGTAGCATGCACCTTCCATTGAACGGAAAAAGATCGTGTCATTTAAGATGTATTTTAATATTTTACTCAGATCACTAAAGCAATCCTTACCATCTCTTTTAGTTTATCTACACAGGTGATCATGTACTTGGGTTCGGATGTCTTGAAGGGAGTAATTGAGGATGCTGAATTATATCCTATACGTGGATTGTTCAATTTTGCAAATTTCTTTGATGAAACTCAATGCATATTATCATCGGACTCTGTTAGAATATATAAAATGAATAGAATGAATGGTTGAGATGTTGACACTTGTAATAAGATTACATGTTCTGTTGCATAGCTTGTTAAGACTGAGAGGAACTATAAATACTTTCACATGTAATAACTTTCTCATTTAGCAATATACAAAGATTCAATACAATTTTTTCCCTCTCTTTTCTCTCGGTATCTTCTTCTACAAGCTGTCTTCTTTGTGATGTCATATTTGTTTTTACATGATTAACATGGTATCAATCGCCGTCTTTGCTCGCGCACCAATCGATCCGCAACAAGCTTCCCCTCATTACCTTCGTCTGCTCTTTGAAGTGCTTTCTTCTGCGATCTCCACGAATTAGGTTTTCTGTGGTTCTTCGACTGACCACCCTTCGTCTTCTTCATCAGTTTCTTCGCTGCACACCAAGTGTTTGTGTGATTGCTCCAGTCAAGAATCTTCTTTCTTCTGTCAAAAAAAAATAAAAAATGGTAACTGCATCGCAACTTCAGATCTTACAATCTCCGATTGCTGCTTTAATCTCTTCTGTTTCTTCATCTGTGAATGTGAAATTGGATTAAGCAAATTACTTGAATTGGCATTTCCAAATGGCATTACTGTTGGAAGGATATGGAATTATGGGTTTTGTTGATGGGTCAAACCCATGTCCTGCTCATTTTTCAGCGTCTGTTTCTGATAATTCTGATGTTCAATTTGATAATTCTCCGAGTAATCTTGAAACTGATGAGTATAAAGTGTGGAAAATGCATGATCGGGCTATTATGCAATTGATTATTGCTACCTTGTCCCCTATTGCTGTTTCTTGTGCAATTGGTAGTTCTTGTTCTAAAGATTTGTGGACAAGATTGAAGGAACATTTCTCGACTGTATCCAAGACTAGTGTGTTTCAGTTGAAGTCTGATTTACAAAATATCAAGAAAGGTACCAACACTGTCTCTCAGTACCTTCAGAAAATTAAAGAATCAAGGGACTACTTATCTGCTGCCGGAGTGAAATTTGAGGATGAAGATATTGTTATCTTAGCACTCAATGGCTTACCATCTGAGTATAACACTTTCAGATGTGTAATTCGAGGAAGAGAAAGTGTTATTTCACTCAAAGAGTTTCAGGCATAATTGCTTGCTGAAGAGGTTATTCTTGAAACTCATTCTGCTACACCGTTCATGTCTGCTATGTTGGTTGATGCCAGTGATAAAGGTCAATCTTTTCAGGCCAGTTCATCTCAGGGAACCAACTATCAAGGCAACAATTATCAGGGCAATTATCAAGGGCATAATTCTGGCAGTTATCAAGGGACTCATTCTGGGAGTTACCAAGGGAACAATTCTGGTCAATCCAGCTATGCTTTCAAGCCTTATAACAATAACAAAAACAAAGGAAAGGGCAAGTTTTATCAGGGTAATAAGTATGCCTACTCTAGACCAAATCTGCCTACTCAAACTCATGTTTTGCCGGTTCATACTCCTAGTCTTCTTGGTCAGTTTCCTATGCCTGCATATGGTGGATATCCTGGCCCTTCCCTTTCATGTCAGTTATGCAATCAAGCTGGTCATACTGCTCCATATTGCAACAATGTCCCTCGAGATAAACCCAAGTGTTTCATTTGTGGCAAATCCAATCACACTGCTCAGTATTGTTTTCACAGAGACAAAGTACCTCAGTTTCAACCACAGTTTCAGCAGCAATTCCCAATGCCTGTTGGTCAATCATCTTCTCAACATCCTATGCAAGCAATGAACACTGTTGTTTCTCAGTCTTCACAGAGTGTTCATGGCATGTCCTCTCATCACTCCAATCCTCAAGTGTGGTTGATTGACTCGGGTGCCACTAATCATATGACATCTGAGTTTGGTAATCTCTCTTTGGCCACTCCTTATCATTCGAATGAGATGGTACAGACTGCAAATGGTGAAGGTCTGAATATTTCTCACATTGGTAACACTGTTCTAAGAACTCCATTGCAACCACTTAAACTCAATTCAGTTTTATATGTTCTCAAGTTATCTCAGAATCTGTTATCTGTTCATAGAATCTGTTTAGATAACAATTGTTGGCTGATTTTTGATGCTTTCAATTTCTGGATTCAGGACAAGGCCACAGGGAGGATGCTATACAAAGGAGTGTGCAGTAATGGTCTCTACCCAATTCCATCATTGTCCACTGTCAACTCATTTCAACTTCAACCCTCCGCTTTGTTTGGTCAGCTAGTTAACTCCACTATTTGGCATAGCAGACTAGGACATCCATCAAATCCTATTGTTTCTTTAATACTTAGAAAAGCCAATATTCCCTGTAGTCATGACAATTTACTTGTGATGTGTCAAAGCTGCTTAGAAGGCAAGTTTTGTAAACTGCCATTCCAGTCAAGTGTCAATAAAGCTACAAAACCTTTTGATGTACTGCATAGTGATATATGGGGACCTGCACCTTGTGTTTCTTTAGATGGCTTTAAATACTATGTCATTTTCATTGATGAGTGTACAAGATACTGTTGGATCTTTCCATTAATGAATAAATCAGATATTTTTGATATCTTTTGTGCCTTTCATTCTTTTGTCCTTACTCAGTTTTCTACATCACTTAAAACATTGCAAAGTGATGGGGGTGGGGAATATGTGAGCAATAGATTTCAATCATTTCTCAAAACCAAGGGTATTACACATCAAATTTCATGTCCCTACACCCCTGAACAAAATGGATTAGCAGAACGAAAACATAGGCATCTTGTTGAAACCACAGTGACTTTGCTGCAATCATCTCAATTACCATCTCAATTCTGGTCCTTTGCTGTTCAAACTGCAAACTATTTGATTAATAGGATGCCATCCCCTGTGTTACAGAACCAATCTCCATTTGAAATTCTATTTGGTGCAGTTCCTTTGATATCTCACTTAAAGATCTTTGGTTGTGCATGTTTTCCTTTACTTAAACCCTACAACAGTTCCAAATTGCAAACTAAAACTACGAAATGTGTCTTCTTAGGCTATGCATCCAAGTATAAGGGATATATATGCTATGCAGTCACAAATCACAAGTTTTATATGTCAAGACATGTGATGTTCAATGAACAAGAGTTTCCATATATGTCTTTATTGACAGCAGCTAAACACACTGATATGACACATACACAATCTTCCATTTCTTTACCTTTGCCAGTTGTTAATTTTGACAATGAACTTGTTTCCTCCATACCAAGTACACCTGTCTCTACACATCAAGAGTCTCCCATACTTTCAGATACATTTCCCACTCCTCCAAATGTCTCTAATGCTGCACACTCATCTTCAAACATCCCTGTGGACCTTGACTTCAGACCTGAAAGTCTTCAAGTAATTTCTTCAGTACCATCATTGAATCTGCATCCAATGCAAACAAGGAGTAAGAGTGGCATTGTTAAGAAGAAGGTCCTCCTCACTACTGTGGAAGACTCTGGAGGTATTGATTTAACTCTTACTGAACCATCCACTTATAAGTCTGCACTTAAGGTTCCTGTTTGGATGAATGCTATGAAGGAAGAATTAAGTGCTCTAACTAAACAAGGAACATGGAGTTTAGTGCCTTTACCAGCACACAAGAACTTGGTTGGTTGCAAATGGATTTTTAAGATAAAGAAGCATGCAGATGGATCTATAGCTAGACATAAAGCTAGACTTGTTGCAAAAGGTTTTAGTCAAGAACCTGGCTTGGATTATGGAGAAACTTTCAGCCCCGTGGTGAAACCAACAACAGTGAGACTCATTATGTCCTTAGCTGCTCAGTTTGATTGGCCTTTAAGGCAATTAGATGTAAAAAATGCCTTTTTACATGGCATTCTTCAAGAGGAAGTTTATATGGCACAACCTCCAGGATTCCTTGATCCAAATCATCCTGAAATGGTTTGTAAACTGCACAAATCCTTGTATGGTCTTAAGCAAGCTCCTCGAGCTTGGAATGAGAGATTTACTGCTTTCTTGCCATCTATAGGGTTCAAAGATACATACTCAGACTCGTCTTTATTTGTCAAGACAGCAGGTTCTAATATTGTGATATTGCTCCTATATGTGGATGATATTATCATCACGGGCAGTAGTTCTGATGCTATTCAACAAGTTATTGACTCTCTCACTTCTGAATTTGATCTTAAGGACCTTGGTGATTTGCATTACTTTTTGGGCATTCAGATTACAAGGACTTCTCATGGTTTGTTTTTATCTCAAACAAAATACATCCAGGATTTGTTGCAGAAAACTGAGATGCTTGATTCAAAGCCTTGTGATACTCCATGTCTACCCTATAACAGGTTGCTTAAGGATGATGGAGAGTTTTACAACAATCCAACTCTATACAGAAGTGTGGTGGGTGCTCTTCAGTATCTCACTTTTACACGACCTAATATTGCATTTTCCGTGCATCAGGTGTGTCAATTCATGCAAGAACCCATGGTCTCTCATTTTACTGCAGTCAAGCGTATCTTACGATACTTAAAAGGAACAATGAAGGTTGGCATGTCTTACTCTAAGGGTGATTTGAATCTTACTGCATACAGTGATGCAGATTGGGCTGGGGATCCGAATGATAGACGTTCTACCACTGGCTTTGTGGTCTTTCCGGGATCAAATCCAATATCTTGGAGTTCAAAGAAACAACAAACTGTCTCCAGATCATCGACCGAGGCCGAGTACAGGGCATTGTCCACAACTGCTGCGGAATTGGATTGGATCCAGCAGCTCCTTTCTTTTCTGCAAGTTCCCATATCAGTTTCTCCCACATTGTTTTGTGACAATCTTTCTGCCATTGCATTGTCTCTCAATCCAGTGCAACATCAGCGAACCAAACACATAGAAGTGGATGTTCACTTTGTTCGAGAAAGAATTGCTAAGAAGAAACTCCTTGTGCAGTTTGTGACTTCTAGGGAACAATTTGCTGATATTCTAACAAAGGGCCTAAGTGCTCCTCTGTTTCTTACACATTGTTTCAATCTCATGTTAGGTTTCTCCAAACATGACATTGAGGGGGGATGTTAGAATATATAAAATGAATAGAATGAATGGTTGAGATGTTGACACTTGTAATAAGATTACATGTTCTGTTGCATAGCTTGTTAAGACTGAGAGGAGCTATAAATACTTTCACATGTAATAACTTTCTCATTAAGCAATATACAAAGATTCAATACAATTTTTTCCCTCTCTTTTCTCTCGGTATCTTCTTCTACAAGCTGTCTTCTTTGTGATGTCATATTTGTTTTTACATGATATGAGTATGGTGTCTCAACTGGGTGGAAAAATCTGAATGATTTGTACAATGTAAGCATAAACCTCGACGCTTCTAGTGACAAATAATACTTTTTTCTGAATTTGAATAATTTCTCTGTTTGTGTGTCGTTTCCCCCTTATATGGTATAGGTATAGATTTATGGATAACATGCAGATATGTCAAACAACACATAATTATTGTAAGGTAAACCACTCAAGTGAAGAGGTTCAAGAGAAATTTGTACCCTTGCATGATCTAGGTATATACATTTTTGACAGTTTAGCAAAATTATCTGATCTGATCTGATGGTTTGTTACTCTTTTTATGCACCAATGCTAAGGGCCTGTTTGGAAGGGCTTTTAGAATAGCTAAAAGCTGTTTCGGATAACCAAAAACACTTCTGATAATGTTTGGCAGAAAAAAGTATAAACTGCATAAGTGCTTTACCATGAAGCACTTGGTTGATACTAAAAATTTCAGTTTACTTCTAATAAATGCACTTATGAGCAGAAGGGTTTTCTGCATTTGCAATCACGCCTTAAGTATTTTATGCATTTGTTGTTCGTATTGTTATCATGAGTTGTTAAAAGTATATTTTACATCTGGTTCCTTCTTTTGCATTCTGATCCGTTGAAATCTGGATGAGTATGACTGGTTGTTGAGTTTAGTTTTCTAATTCTTACGTTTAACTTTAGGTTGTTCCGGGTGAGTTGACTATAGTAACAGGGGTCCCTAATTCAGGCAAGAGTGAGTGGATTGATGCTCTCTTGTGCAATCTATCTGCAAGTGTTGGATGGAAATTTGCACTTTGCTCCATGGAGAACAAGGTAAACTAGTTTATCAAAAGAGTTTAAATTTTTCTGTTTTCTCCTGTATCCACCCCTTCGTTGTTAGTTGGTTTACAGCGGATCATTATGAGAAATGTTTGCACACATGCATAGAACTTGTGATATGGAGAGAGAACAAGGCTTAGGCATGCTTTTGTGGTGGTTATTTTACCCCCTGTGCATTGTTACGGGTATATGCTTGTTTGAATTGATATAGACGTCATTCACATATCAATTTTACCGTGTTCTCTCTTGACATAGTTGCATTTTTGTTCCCCGTTTACTGTCTTACATATCACACCCTTCTCATTAATGATTTATAGGTTAGGGAGCGTGTGCGAAAATTGCTGGAGAAGCACATAAAGAATTTCGGTTGCAGTTTGGTAAGGCAAAATACCAAACTAAACTGATCAAAAATCTGTCTCTTTTGAACACCCCATGACTCTCAAAGAAGAGGAAGAAACATAAAGCCAAAATTTACTTGTATAATATGATGAGTTCATCTAGTCGTGTTCATCTAACCCCCCGCCTAGGTATTGTTTGTATTGTACTTACATACGTCCTAATTCCATATTTCTTTTTTTCGTTTACTTACAAGATTACTACAACTTCTACTTGTAACAGGACCGAAACAGAGTACGTGAGTTAGATGCTTACTAAGATCAAACGGTTTGCTCAGCTTCGTTGTTGCCGTGTTTGGTTTGTGGCGCATCCTACAGGTTGGTTATGTTGAGCTTGACCATGCCTTTTTCTTTGACGTGGTCTCTCAGATTGCATCTCTTGTAACAGTTGCACCAGTAGACCGGGGGTCCTCCCAATCTCTGTGATATAAGTGGAAGTGCACACTTCGTAAATAAATGTGACAACGGAGTTGTAATCCATCGGAATCGGGATCCAGAGGCTGGGGAGATGGATCAAGTACAAGTGAGTGGTGTAACCTATGACATGGTTCTTATTGTTGTCACTGTTGTCGTAATTAATGATATATGTTGACATTCAATTTGTAAACTTTGCAACTCAGGTTTGCGTACGGAAGGTAAGAAATAAGGTTGCGGGAACCATATATTCTCCCTCCCTCCTCACCGTATTTGTGAAAGTTAAGGGTCGGGATCTGAGATGAAGGTTTCGTTATGGTGCTTGAGCAGGGCAACTGGTCAGTTTATAGCCGTTGAAAACACTCAAAAGAGCACATGAGAAGAAAAAGGCAAGTGTGTCGTACAGTGGAATCTAGTAGCATGTTGGGGGTATCCGGTGAGTTTCCTGACTCCCGGCGGTGTCGGGTGAGTTTCCTGACTTCCGGCGGGTGTTTTCATGTCGCCAAATAGCATGGCCGCGTCACAAGAATGAAACGGCACTCAACTACTCGGGAGGTTTACCTTCAAATTTTATGCCAATTTTTTCTCTATTATTGGAGAAGTGATTTATTGGGCATATGTGATCAAGGTGCATTCAACAACGTAGAAAATTCATGCTAATATTATGTGTTTTGGAAGTAATAAAGAGTTCGTTTGGAATTGCTTTTAAAATGACTAAAAACGCTTTTGGTGAAAATGTTTTTGTAACCAATCCTTAGTAAAAACGCAAGTGAATTCTGAAAAAAATATTTGAAGTTCTACCTGAAAGAAGCATCAGCACATAATTGGTGCTTCTAAGTGCTCGTTTGGAAGTGTTTTTAAAATGATTGTGGTGCTTCTTCTAGGAAGCACTTCAAGTGTTTATAGAGCCCAAAAATATTTTTTTCAAAAGCACTTTCTGTCATTTTAAAATACTTCCAAACGAGTCCTTAATTATTGACAGCACTCATTGGGGACCAAAAATGTGGAGTGTCAGTATTTGCCTAATTCTAACCTACTTCCCCACCTACCCTCACCACTCGAGCTAACCCAAATTACGCAATATCTTACACTTCAAGAAATCATAAATATGTATTATGTATGAGATTAGGTAATTCAAGATTCCAATCTCAACTAAATAGGATTAATTATCAATTAGAGGATCATATGACCCTAAACAAAATCATCTACCACATGCAGCTGCAGCTCAACCAACTAATCATGCAGTGCCCAAATCAAACAAGATGGTGGACGTCATCACCCAATGATAGCTTGCCAGATGATGCGCTATAAGATTTCCTTTTTTATTATTGTTTCAAGCCATTTTTTTGTATATGTAAATAATAGTCTGATACGTGCAAAAAGACAATACTTAAGTCATAAAGAAATGAGTCCAGTATTTTCTTTTGTGAATGACTAGACGTGTAACTTGAAGGACAATATTTGCATCCATTATGAAATCATTTTAATAATACTTGTGTCCATACTGAATTGTCTTTTTAAGAAGGAAAAAATAGACGAAAATTTAAAAGTTTAATAAAAAATCACAAAACATAAATTCAATCATACGATGAGATGGCTGATGATTACAACGGACCAATCAAAGATTATATACCTTGAATATTGTCATTCTCTTAAACTTAATTCACCAAAAAAATAGAAGATGCCAAGCATTATGCCAATTAACTTTTATAATTAATTTAATATTCATGTAAAATATGAACAAATGGGGAAAGGCAAATCTAGCTGTCCACAAAAACCAAAAAAATTAAAAAATTTGCCAGGTAATGTCTGTCCTTTGGTGACGAATTGGTCAAAGAAAAAATATTCTTTCTTAGTTTATACCATGTTTTTATATCATATTTCTCACCTTAAGTGATATGATGCGGACATCCACATCATTTGAAAAATTTGCAAGTTTATTAAAGATTTCTTGTATACCACAATCATCATTTAATTAACTAGTTTGTATTAATTATTCGTTTATTAAATAATGAACTAAATTTAAAAATATTAATTCAAATGATGTGGCTGTCCACATCGAATGCTACCTAAGATGATATGAAAGTGTGGTATAAAAACATACGCATGACTTGTGTAGCCTCCAGCTAAAAACTGCTGTCCATGTAGTTAAAGCACTTTGAGATTGACCACACACGATCATTCCCTACTGGCACAACGCAGACCAAAGTGGGCCCAAAGCGAGTCCTTTAACGCCAAACCTGTGCTGGCATCCAGGCTATCAGAACCCCCACCCTCGGTAAAAGAATGCACCCAACGGCTCTCCTGTGCGGTGGCCTTTGCAGATATGTGACCGTTTGTGGGTCCCGCTACCACCGTTGGGGGAGTTTTTCAAAAATATATAGCCGTTACAACGGTTAGAGTCCAAGCAAAAAGCCCACAACTCTCTCCGCTCTTAAACGCCGCAAGTTCACAACAGAGCAAGCAACTTTCTCTCTTTAAAATTCTCTCTCTTCCCAAGCAGAGGGACCAATTTTCTCTCTTGCTTTCTGGGATTTTCTTGCATTTTCTCGGGTGATTCGATTTTCGGGTAAATCGAGAAAATGACTGTGGAGGAGACCCAGGTGGCGGAAGTTGTGGTTGTTCCTCAGGAGGAGGCTGAGAAGGTTGTGTCTGAGAATGAGAAGGTTGTTGAGGGAGATGATAAGGTGAAGGAAGTCGACGAGGCAGAATCGAAGCCGAAAGCAGTTGAGAAGAGCTCTTCTTATAAGGAAGAGAGCAACTATCTCTCCGATTTGAAGGAGTTTGAGAAGAAGGCGTTGAGCGAGCTGAAATCAAAGCTGGAGGAGGCCATTTTGGGCAACAATATCTTCAAGGAGAAGGAGCCAAAGAAGGAGGAGGAGAAGAAGGAAGAGAAAAAAGTAGCAGAGGAAGAGAAGAAGGAAGATAAAGCGGAGGAGGAGGAGGAGAAGGAAGAGAAACCAGAGGAGGTATGTGAAAAAAAGACGGAGGAAGTAGCTGAAGAGAACGAGAAGACAGCGGAAGAAGGCGAGGAGGTGAAGAAACCGGAAGGCGGGTGTGAAGTTGTAGACAAGGATATCTCTCTTTGGGGAGTGCCACTTTTCCCCGGTAAGGGTTTCGAGGGCACTGATGTTGTTCTCTTGAAGTTTTTAAGGGCTAGGGAGTTCAAGGTCAATGAGGCTTTCGAGATGCTGAAGAAAACCCTTCAATGGCGGAAGGAGTCCAAGATCGATTCGATTTTGGACGAGGATGTCTGTGCCGATCTGAGCTCTGCCGCTTACTTGAACGGCGTTGATCGCGAAGGCCACCCCGTTTGCTACAACATTTTCGGGGTATTCGACAACGAGGAGCTTTATCAGAAGACTTTTGGAAATGAGGAGAAGAGAGGGCAGTTCCTGAGGTGGAGGCTCCAGCTGATGGAGAAGAGCGTACAGAAGCTTGATCTGAGGCCTGGTGGTGTCACTTCTGTGCTTCAGATCAATGACCTCAAGAACTCCCCCGGGCCGGTGAAGAAGGAGCTCAGGATTGCCACAAAGCAAGCTGTTGGGCTTCTGCAGGACAACTACCCTGAGTTGGTTGCCAAAAATGTAAGCCTTCTTTCACATTTTCACTTCAGAAATCGAATTTATTTGCGATTATTTAGCATGACTTGGGCAGAATTTTGATGGGTTTTATATGGTTTATGATGATCTGCAGATCTTCATAAATGTTCCTTTCTGGTATTATGCACTGAATGCATTGCTATCTCCTTTCTTGACTCAAAGAACCAAGAGCAAGTTTGTGGTTGCTCGCCCAGCGAAGGTCACTGAAACCCTTCTCAAGTAAGTGATTTTCCTCTCTTTTTATACATTGCTGAATTTAACAGCGCGATGTGCGCTAAAATATCTAAGAGAAGTTGACGGTGTATCTGAGCCACTTAAAAGGAAATGTATGATAGTATAGGGGAATGTTTTGATATTATCTGAAGCTTACACAAATGAGCTGTGATTGTCCACAACAGGTACATTCCAGCTCAGGAGATACCTGCTCAGTATGGTGGTTTCAAGAGAGACAACGACAGTGAGGAGTTCTCTGCCGAAGATGGCGCTGTTTCGGAACTTATTCTTAAGGCTGGATCCACTGGAACCATACAAATTGATGTAGCAGAGGTACTAATAATAAAAATGTTAACTGATTTATGTTTTGTTAGATTGTTTTTCCTCATGAGCTTTTCACTAAATCGATGATTTCAATGGCGTTTGATAACAGGTTGGTAGCACATTAGTGTGGGACTTGACTGTTTTGGGATGGGAAGTGAATTACAAGGAGGAGTTTGTTCCCACTGATGAGGGGTCATACACCATTATTGTTCAGAAGAAGAAGAAAATCGGATCTCACAAAGGCCCGATTCGCAACACTTTCCGAAGCAACGAACCAGGGAAGGTTGTCCTGACAATCGAGAACAATTCGAGCAAGAAGAAGAGGGTTCTGTACCGGTACAAGGCCAAGAAGTGCTCCACCTTCTGAGAGAGAGTTGAACGGCAAAAGGTTGCAATGCGAGTAAATTGTTTGAGAGAGCACTATACATAAAATAGAGCTTAGTCTTTTAGAGTGGGGCAATAATTGGGTGAGGGGAGAGAGAGAGAGAGAGATTGATAGTTCATTCTTTTGGAGGATCACTGTGATTCTGTAATGTGATATATGTTTTGATGTGTATGTTTTGCTTTGTGATTTTCAATTTGGTGAAATATATATTGGCAATTATTCATTTCGAAGAAAATGAGTCCAGATTGAATTGAGTCTATAATAACTATCGAAAAATTTTGGACACAAATCTTACATATTGAGTCTAAATATGGTCAAAACTACAAAAGAAGCTGAACTCTCAGTTAACCAAGAGTACTGCAAGTATTTACTGCCGAAAATTTTGAACTCAAATCTTATATTTGGGTCTAAACACGGTCAAAACTACAAAATAGTTGAACTCTCAGCTAACCAAGAAATTCATTTTACTAGAATATTGCACTAGGATGGAGCCTACTCTAGCCGAAGGGTGGTCTGCCTAACTCACTAATTTAATGTATCTTAAAGCGATAAAATGTATATTGAAATAAGAAATGAATGACAACTTTCAAATTTTATTGTAATTAAAGAAATTAAATATACTAGTCATGAATAAAACTTATCACTTTTAATTCTCAAAAACATTCAAATTAGAAGGATTAAGTTTCTTCTCTGATAGTTGTTCTCTTGTTTCAAATTTGGTCCAAATTAAAGGTAAAAAATGGATTAGTCAGAGAAGAAACTTAATCCTTCTAATTTGAGTGTTTTTAAATTATCTTGAGTAAAATAAATTATCTAATCCGATTTGAAACAATAACTGAATATCATAACCAAATGGCACATCATGTCTCTGTGAATCTTTTCGACCCTAGAAAGAATGGACTGTCGTGACGAAGCCCTTAGTTGATCATTTTTTAAGAAAAAAAAGAATTGCATATCATGAAGGTCTAATACGTAGACCAAAATAGGATCATACAAGAAGTATACAGAGGCTGCAACCTAGGTACTTTTCACATTGGGTGCGCGTCCGCTGCTATACAATTATAGTCTACATTGACAACCTCACCACTTGAACTTGGTTGAATCCCACCATCGATCCCATATGTAATGAACCAATTTTGGTACAATTTAGAAAAGGCCAAATCAGATTAATAGTCCTCATGGTGATAGGGTATTCGGAGGATTGCTCATATGGTAAAAAAATTAGGATTTAAACCCTTGTGGTGAAGATTCTTAGCAAAATTAACCCCAAAAACAAACTTCTGTTAAGCTCAGTTAAGTATAAGGATAAAAATGTCCAACCAAACTCTTTATTTCTGCTATCTCTTCCTCTCTCTGTGTCTGTGTAATTATACCTCCACGGTGCAATGCAAGGCCACGATCGGATCAACACGTGTCTCCTCGCGAGTTGATCGTCGAGGTCTTCCGGCGGCTTGACTCCAAGCCCAGCCATGATGCCTGCTCCCTCGTCTGCAAGCGCTGGCTCGCCCTCGAGCGCCTCAGCAGCAACACCCTCTGCATTGGCACCACTAGCAGCCCGGAAGGAAGAAGAATAATAGAGTGACGACAAATGATGACAGAAGAATTACAAGTTTATGAAAAATTGCTTGCAGGCAGTGGCAGTGGCTGGCCGACTGCTTTTCTTCTTCTTCTTCTTCGTCTCAGCAGCAGCAATTACCAAACTGGAGAATGAGATGAGATGAGATTCACCGATTCAGCAGCAGCAGCTTAAGTCTTGGTTTATTTTTTAGGAACAATTAACTTTTTTATATTTTGTTTGTTACTCTGGTTTACTCTTATACAATACAAAAGAAAAACAAACGTCATAATGCCCTCCATACATTTATGTGTTTTACAGAGCTTACGATGGACCAGTGAATCTCAGCAGTGCAGAGTGAAGAAGGCACAACAAAAGACAGAAAGAGGGAAGAGAGAAGAAGGCTAAAAAGAAAGAGTGGTTGGACACTTTTATCCCTACATTTAATTGAGGTTGAACAGAAATCTCACATTTGGGTTAAATTTGCTAATAACATTCACCACAAGAGTTTAAATCCTAATTTTTTTACCACAAGGGCAATCCTCCGAATACCAAGGTTCTAAAAAACGCTAGGCGCTAGTCGGGCGGCGGGCTAGCGCCTAGCGCCTAGGCGGCTAGGCGGCCTAGGCGGATTTAGGTAAATTTCTTGTATATCTTGTAAATAAGTGCATATTGACACCTAAAAAAAAAAACTATACTTGTATGGATAATAAAATAATGATAAAATGCAAATTAGGTACATTATTTCCATAAGTATTGGATGAACTTGTAGTTAATCCATCATATGCAAATTAGATACACAATTTCCATAAGTATACCACCATGAAACCAAAAAAGAAAAAAGCACACAATTAATAAAAAAAATAAAAAAAAAACCTCCTAGGACCGCCTAGGGCCGCCTACCCCGCCTAGCCGCCTACCCCGCCTAGCCCGCCTAGGTGGCCGCCTAGCCCCAATCCGATTTTTCAGCCCGATTTGCCCAAAAAAGGCCTCGGTTGCTAGGCGCCCAGCGCCTAGGCGGCCGCCTAGGCCGTTTTTTAGAACACTGCCGAATACCCTATCACCACGGGGACTATTAATCCGATTTGGCCTTTAGAAAATGATTGACTATTAGAAAAAACTTGATTAACTGTAAATTTGTACGTGTCTTTATATTGTTTTGAAGTATTTGTTGATTTGCTCCTCGAACTTGGAAGGAGAAGCCAATTTTTATTTTTTTTATTTTTTTTGTTGTGAACTTTAACTTTAGCCAATTACTTTCTGAACTTTTATAATTGGCCAATCTTTCCTCTGAACTTCATTTTTAGTCGATTATCCCACTTGAACTTTTATAATTAGCCAATTTTCTCCATGAACTTTAATTTTATAATTAAGAAAAAGGTAATTTTATCCTAATATGGACAACATCTTGTTTTTTTTTCCTTCTCTTCCGCTAGTTCAACGTACACTTTTTGTTTGAATTTTAGGAAGGAAGTTAAAATGACAGGGAAAAATGACAAATTATAAAAGTTCAGCGGAATAATCTGCTAAAATTAAAATTAAAGGGGAAAATTTATCAATTATAAAACTTCATGGGTAAGCTAAAATCAAAATATAGAAAAAAAACTGACAGCTCTTTACAAGTTTAGAGAAAGAGAAGAGAAATCGGCCACTACCTCTGTTGTTTGTTATTCACGTTCAAATCTGGAAAAAAGAAATTATTTTGTTGAGTAAAGAAGTTGCATGGTGGAAAATTCCATTTCATACTATTTTCCACATGTCTATATCAAGTTTGATGGAAGGGAGTCTTTGGCTACTTTTATTGAAAAATAACGCTCGGAGGATGCAGCCATTTTCCGCAGCCACAAAGATTTCGTCCTCACCACATACACAAAAGAGTTTATCCACAAACATTGAGGATTGGTGTTTCCACATACTCCACTCCGTCGTGCATGGCCACATATCACATTAAATCAAATTTATGGTTTATCTAAGTGATGATGTTTGCATGCTCTCATGTATACGTACCTTGATATCAAAATAAAAAGAGCAATAAGTCAACGAGGGTTAGTCGAGTTAGTAAGGATCGTTGTCTTTGTTAGACTAAAGTCTAAGTTTGAGTTTCATTGCTGGCAAATCCTCTTGATGGGCGATATGTAAAAAGGGTGTTTTGATACAGATGCCTAACTTTTGAAATTTTGAGATTAAACATCCATACCTTTTAGAAATTTGATTAAACATCTTCCTACAATTCAGGTTCCACATGATACAAAACTACA
Source organism: Heteromeles arbutifolia (assembly GCA_024362995.1). NCBI lineage: Eukaryota > Viridiplantae > Streptophyta > Magnoliopsida > Rosales > Rosaceae > Heteromeles > Heteromeles arbutifolia. The sequence goes on along the minus strand of JANCRC010000002.1, from coordinate 6,653,665 downwards.
CGATTTGCCATTATATGCACTTTACCAATTAGCTATAAAATCTCTAGTGGTTATGATTCAATATTCAATTTCAACAGAAATTCTTTTACAATTTAAAAAAACGACTTGATATTTGCTTTTGCTTCTTACGTACCTTTTTCTTCCAATTCCACACCGTATTAATTGATAGCACACGCCAATGTCAAATTGCCATCTAAGATGGTGGGGTACGATATATTGTACACCTTAAGTTAGCTTCGATTGACTCAATTTCCTTTTAGATATTATAGTGGGTACGTTTCAAATGGCATGGTATGTTTTAATTTGACATTGGTACGTTTTAATTTAACTTTGGTACGTTTTAATTTAATATTGGTACGTTTTAATTTGACATCGGTACGTTTCTATTTGGAAAATAAATTGTGGTGATCCATGTCAAGAGATACAAGATGCAACATGTGTGCATACTCAATAATGGTGGATATAAAGATCGCGGAATATTCATAAGCCAATAAAATAGATCGTTGTTTATGAACGCCTAATCTCTCTATATCCCCTAACAAATTGCAGCTTATTTTTAGTAGTTATTCTATGTCTCTCTGTTTCTCTCTCCCCTGCAAAAGTCTTCACGCCTGTGTCTCTCTTTTGATGAACTGGGTGAGAGAAACGAAAAAGCAGAAAACATGGTCTTTGATTTTTAGGGAGATAATTAAGAATTAATAAGTGTTATTAAAGGATAAACTGGAAATGAGGAGTATATATCCTTTTACTTTGAGAAAAATACATTAATAACAGATAAATGAATTAAATTAGAAAATGCTGATGTGGTCATAAATTAAAGCACCCTAATTAAATTTTTAAAAGTTTAATCAAAACTTAAAAACCTACAAATGTTTAGTTTAAAAAATGTAAAAAAGAAGTGGTAGAATCTAATTTTCTCTATGTAACTAAAAAATGAGCTAAGACTCATTCTGTAAGTTCACAAAGAGATTTATTGTATGTCTGACCTTTAGATGGGATAACACCCCCTCTCCCGAACTTTTCTTAACACAAAAAAAAAATAAAAATAAAAAAAAAATAGTAAGAGCGATAAAAGGTTTTATTATTATTTTCTTTTGCGTGTATTGTCAACTAGCTTCCAGAAATAATGCACAGCAGTTTGAAATTCAATTTACACGCAATAATGTTTGAGATGTTCCCAGGTGATCATTCATTCTTAAAAAAAGAAAAAAGAAAAAAAAATACTAATTAGCAGAGAGTAGTCTCGAACTTGAGTGTTGGACATGTTTACCAATTCAACCAGAGGACTTAGATTTTTCATTTTTTTAATTTGATCGAATATAGGGATTGAATTATTTACTAATAATTAATTTATATATTATTTTGAGAATGTTTATTTGGCAATTAAGCATGATTTGATTTGATTTGATTTTGCGTGACGCGGCGTTTGAGTTTTAAGCAACGTGTCTCACTTAGCATTATCATCTCATTAGCATTAGTTGACATGGAAGATAATTCTCTCTAAATTCACTTTGTGAGAATTTTAAGAATCCTCACATTCTAATCGTTCATCGTACATCGTGTGGTCAGTTTTCGTCAAGTACTATTTATGTTTAATTTTAAATAAAAAAAGTCAAATGATTATGATTGCAGGATTCACGATGAATGACTAAGATGTGATGATCCTTAGAATTCCCACAATTTGGATCCGAATGGGATCCAAATCTAGTTGACATGAACCCAGATTAATCTTTTAATAATATTTCCGAGCTCCAAAGAATTCTTCTAGTGAGTAGAGATCTTATCCGGATCAAAACAACTGGAGCCCAATGATCAATTGATTCGGACATTCGAAATTTGATCCAACGGTTAAAAGAAAATAAGTTTTTAAAAAGCACAATAATTTCTGACCGTTGAATCAAATTTCAAAAGTCTGGATCAATTAATTCTTGGACTTCAGTTGTTTGGATCCGGGGAGGATCTCTAAGCTCTTCTAGCCTGGTCCTTTTATCTAGTTTATAGTTTGTTTGACTATTTTGCTGTGCTTTGACAGATGCAAAACTGTATTGGCAGCGCAGATTTTGCATGAATTAATAGTGGAAAACGTATACCGTTGGCGACATATATAGTAGTTATCTGCCTAACTATCTGGTTTAGTTGATCGATTCTTGATCACAAAAAGTAATGGAAATCAACGAGTATAAATTGTAACGTAATCATATACGTACTTGATCATATGTATAGTTTGACCGCTATAGCTGTGCATACGTGTTTGACTGCTATTTGATGTTTCTTTTTTTTTTTTTTTTTTTTTTTTTTGGTTTTTTTTTTTGTAAGAGAGGATCTTCGTCGGATTCATTTTGTGGGGATTTCGGAGATCCTCCAATCACATTCGTTCATCGTATATCGTACGGTCAGTTTTCGTCAGATACTGTTTATATTCAATTTTAAATAAAAAAATTTACAATGATTTATGACTGCACGATATACGATGAACTGATGTGATTTGAGAATTCGACAAGGATTCTCATTCTTTTTTTGTTACATTTTGATGAATCGATGTACGGGATCCATGTGATTTTTAACAGGAAATTGTAATAATGGTTTCTCAACTTTAATTGAGACGGAGCAAGGGTTCCTCAACTAAAAATTCATAACCGTTGGTCACTTAACTCATCAAAACGTGCAGCTATGATTATTTTAATCAACTTTGTCGGAACTTTCGTCAAAATGAGCCACGTGCCACACACATGAGGTTGAATTAAAGGGCAAATATGGAAAACAAAATGAGAAAATTGTAGCAATTGTCCCTTAACTTTAACCAATTGGAGTAATGGTCCATCAACTTTAACCTAATTGGAGCATGGTCCCCCAACTTTACCAAATTATAGCAATGATCCTTCTACCGTGACTCATTTTGACGGAAGTTCTGGCAGAGTTAACGAAAATGGCCATAGTTGCACGTGTTGATGAGTTAAGGGCCAATGGTGACAAATTTTTAGTTGAGGAACCAATGCTCCAACTAGGTTAAAGTTGAGGGATCATTGCTACAATTTTCTTTTTTTTTCATTGTTTAGAAACTTTGACAGTACCCAGTGAAATTTGAAAATTTATTAGTAAGATAGGCTCGTTTGTAAGTATTAGTACATTTTTTGTCATAAAACTCGGAATACTTGTGTCGATCATTTTTTTGGGGAGTTTTAACGAAACACTCCAGTACTGTTCACTTTTAACGAAAAACCACATTTTTACCTTTCCCTGTTACTATTCATTATACCTTCAAAAATGATTTTTCATTAAAAAGAAAGTTTTTTTGAACTTTTCGTTAGTTTTCCTTTTTTTTTGGTTTGGCAAAAGTTCTAGTTATTTTTCTGGGGTGATCTAGTTATTCTTAAAACTCAACTTGAGAAATGAAATGTCAGTGAGCCTCTATCCAGCAGTAATCTGGTTAAAATCCTCCACAGAAAACAAGGCCCAGCATATGAATATGTGTATGTAAGCACTCGACTTCGAATGGTGATTATATTGAGGAAAATATGTGGACCTTCCACTCTTGTCCTTATGGCTGTGTTTTTATTGTGCAGTAGGAAAAACCAAGATGGATATTCATCCAAGACAAGGGAAAAGCAAAAAGAAAATAAAGACAGTTAAACTTGGAGTTTCCATCAAAAGGCAAAGGAAACTGCACAAATCTGCACAGCCCCAAGCAAGTTCGTTACCATGAAATCTAACCCTTCCGCATGCCACTTAATTATTTTCCTCCAAATTACAAAAGCATGTAAAAACATATAATATTGCATATATGTAGATGTAGTTGCAAGTTATACAGCCTTAATTTTGTACTAATATGATCATAGAAATAATTAAATATTTATTTTTTGCTTTGAATTTTCTACAGACGACAGGCCAAAATGGGGGAGGTGACTTGTGCGTAATTCCTTATCTATTCTTAATTTGGGAATTGTACCGGTCAAACCCATATCCTTTATAAATACCAACCCACATCTAGAGATAGATCATATGCATACAAACCAAGAACAATTTCCATTCAAAATATATGCTACAAATGGCAATTCCAAGGCTCCCACATATCTTACAGCTTTCAGTTCTTTTGGTTCTATCTACTTCATGGTCAACTTCAGCTTCAGCTTCAGCTTCAGCTGATCCTGAGAACTTTATTCATTGCCTTCTAAACCATTCCCAACCTTCTCACCCAATTGCCCCAGCAATTTACTCTCCCAACAATGCTTCCTACTCATCGGTTTTGGAATCTTACATCCGAAACCTCCGATTCAACACATCTACAACCCGAAAACCCTTCCTCATCCTCACTGCATTGCATGAGTCCCACGTGCAAATATCCGTTGTTTGTGCCCAGATCCATAACTTGCAAATGAAGATTAGAAGTGGAGGCCATGATTACGAAGGTGTATCGTACGTGGCTGAAGTTCCATTCTTCATCCTCGACATGTTTAATCTTCGGTCCATCCACGTAGACATCAAATCCGAGACTGCATGGGTCCAGGCGGGGGCTACTCTTGGTGAAGTTTACTATAGAATTGCCGAGAAAAGCAAAACCCATGGCTTTCCCGCTGGTGTTTGCCCTACAGTTGGCGTTGGAGGCCACTTCAGTGGCGGTGGATATGGTAATATGATGAGAAAGTACGGCTTGTCAGTTGACAACATAGTTGATGCACAACTTGTGAATGTGCATGGTGAATATCTTGACCGCAAATCAATGGGAGAAGACCTTTTTTGGGCCATTACAGGAGGCGGAGGAGCCAGCTTTGGAGTTGTGATCGCGTATAAAATTAATCTTGTACGCGTTCCAGAAATAGTTACTGTTTTCAGGGTTTCGAGAACCCTGGAACAAAATGTGACAGACATTGTCTACCATTGGCAATATATCGTGGATAAGCTTGACAATGACTTGTTCATCAGGCTTACCATGGATGTTGTAAATGGTACTACTTCAAATAGTAGTAGAGAAAACAATAAGACTCTTAGGGCTTCATTTATTGCCATGTTTCTAGGAGACTCTGAGAGGCTCCTTTCAATCATGAACAAGAGCTTCCCTGAATTGGGTTTGAAGCAATCTGATTGTGTCGAAATGAGCTGGGCTCAATCTGTGCTTTTCTGGACGAGCTTCCCAACTGGGACAGCTACTGAAGCTTTGCTTTCTAGAACACCTCAAGTGCTTACACGCTTAAAGAGAAAATCAGACTATGTCAAAAAACCAATTCCAAAAACTGGTTTGAAGTGGATTTTTCAGAAAATGATTGAGCTTGAGGCACCAATGTTGACCTTTAACCCCTACGGCGGAAAAATGAGTGAGATATCGGCGTCGGCAACTCCATTTCCTCATAGAGCTGGGAATCTTTGGAAGGTTCAGTATGCAACAAACTGGGACATACTAGGGACCGAGGCATCAGATCATTATATTGAATTGACAAGAAAGCTCCACATGTACATGACTCCTTTTGTTTCCAAAAATCCAAGGGAAGCCTTTTACAACTACAAGGATCTTGACATTGGGATCAACCATAATGCTAATGGCATGTCAAGCTATTTGGAGGGGAGAGTTTATGGCATTAAGTACTTCAAGCATAACTTTGATAGGTTGGTGAATGTGAAGACCAAGGTCGATCCTGGTAATTTCTTTAGGAATGAACAAAGTATCCCAACTCTTCCACACTAGAGGAAATAGTTATAACTAGCATTGTGATTGATTTGGTCATTGTTTAGCTTGTTTGTTATGTTTTTTTTGTTTTTTTATTTATTTTATGTATAAAATAAATAATTGTACTCAATGTTTTAATCAGCCAAAGAAATAAAAAAGAAGAAAGATATTGCTTCCAATATTGCAATTTGTTAGTACTTAATTATTACAAGTTTCAATAAAAATCTCTCCAAAAATTGAAAAATTAGTAGGTTTTTTGGGGTTTCACTTTTCTATCTTCTTGTTAAAAAATTTACATGTTCATTTAAAGACATTCCGTCATACAAATTTAGTGGGGACTAAGCTTTTTCTAACTTGCTTTGATCAACATGTTGTAGCATGTCTCACATTGGAATTTTGACTGAATTATGCATACAACTTATATTAAACGATTCTATTACTAACTACATCGTGTTACGGTAAATACAAAAATTCTTGCAACAAATGAAACAAGAATACGATTACAAAATAAATTTTATATTAATGCAAATATATGGTATAATGCAAATATAAGTTTACAAACTCTGATTACAAAACTTAATCCTCTTATTCGATCTCTAGGGTTGCAAGGTATGTGTGTAGAGTTGTTGATCCAATGGTCGTATTGACTTATTCTTGAATCAATGAATGCCGCAAGAGTTTGGCTTGTGGCTTGGAGGAACCGACACGTGTAGTAGTGCTTGATGGTTCTTCGCGGGTGTGGCGAAGATGCAGAGAGTTTTCTGAATCTTTCGAGTGTTTGAGAGTTTGGGAGTTTAAGCGTCCGGATGTGTGGATGAATTTCTCCGAGGCCTTTCTTTGTCTTGGAGTCTCGTATTTATAGGCTCTCTAAGTCTTGGTTGAGGCTTGACTTGGTTTGATTTTGGACTTGATTAATTGACAAAAGAATTGAGACTTGATTTGGATTTGGTTCGTGATTTGACTTCATCTAATAACCTTTAATTTAATAAAACATCAAATAAATCAATCATACTTCATCCTTAACTTAGCCATCCTTGATTTGGCCAATCTCCCCTGATTTGACATTTTCATTTGTTTTAAATTTAAATCAATTAATTAATTTAATTAAAAATAAAACTACTTAAAGAATTAATAAAGATAGTTCCTTAATTACAGTTTGCCAAATGCGTGACACCCTTGGTGACTCGTTCAGTTTTGATGAGTCACTTGTCATGCGTACGATTTGTGAGACATATGATGCATGCCACATAAGTCTTGACATGTCGAAATTTAATGTGTTGTGAATATTTATTTCACCAAAATTTACATGTCTACAGTCCCTTTGCATAAAACTTCACACCTATTGAATTGCACATGTGGTTAAGTTTGAGATAATAATGTAGAGTTGTCTTCATGTGCGTGGCCAGCTAGAGAGTGGTCACATCTAAAGGGATGAGCATTTCCCACATCAAAAACACGATTGAACTACATTCAACTTATATTGACTGAATTACATACAACTAATATTGAATGATTCTACTACTAATTACATTGAGACCTTTCCTTTGAGACGCGTACCTATTAAATTGCACATGTTGTGAAGTTGAATGCAATATTAATAGTGATTAGTAATGTAGATAAGTAAATAGTAATTAAATTATAGAACTTTGACACAACAACAGTTGTAATTAAATTATAAATACTTCCAATAATCTAGAAATAAGTGCCACTAAACTAAAATGATCAGCTTTCTATAACCTTACAAAATGCCAACTAGAGTTACAACCATTGAAGGATGATTTGTCACATATATTATTCATATTCATAATTTTTATTTGCTATTAAAAATTAATGCCATCCAAGATACTAGATAGTGGACCTTACATTGGCAATACGTTGCAATGTTCAAATAGGGAGTATTTAAACAAAAAAGAAGAAAAAGAAGGTGATCTTATCCATTTTCTCATTTTACATACTTTAGTTTAATATGGCCGTTGAATTGAATATAAATATAAAAAAAATTAAGTGACAAAAATAAGGGATGAGGATCCTCTCCATTTCTCTTTGTAGGGATCCGGAGAATCGATTAATTATGTTTGTTCATTTATATCGTTCGGTTAATTTTTGTTAGGTATTGTTTATATTTAATTTTAAATAAAAAATAAAAAATAATTTTTAACCGCACGATATACGATGAATGAACACAATTGATTAATTATTTAAATTCTCACAAATAAAATCCGGATAAGATCCGTATTAAAAAATAAGCAATGTACACCTTTATTTAATTTTAGTCATTAAATTAAATGAATAAATAAGTCACATGTTTTGAAAATTCTTCCTGTATTTGGGCAGCTCATCATTTCTATTTTATTTTCTCTTGATGTGGAGATAAATAGCATATATACAGGATTTTGCTTCAACTGAGGGGACACCGTGATCATATTATCAACAAGGAAGTATATGCGCACCTCAGTTTGCCTATCACTGAAAGTCGGAGCGGAGCTATTCACAGCAGGCCTTAAAAGCCATTTACAATTGAAAAATATGAACATAATTCTGTCGAAAACTATAGTTTTGTAAAAAATTATTTTTAAATCAGGTCATACTCATATATAGTCAAAGGGATTAAATATACCTCCCTCAATAACTTATTAGTTTTAAGTTTGTACTTTAAATTTATTAATTAATTTAATTATAGTACCGTTATATGTTTTCAAATATAACCGTTGTATTTGAATCAATTATTGTAACACTAATACTTCTTTGGCTAAATAATAACCTTGTGGATTCCATAGAATTATAACCTAATCATCGGTTAGCGATGAGTTTTTCAATAAATCAGATCATTTTTTTATTTTTAGACTTTTAACCTTCTCTGTTGGAGATTACCTAAGTGACCTTTGGCTCCCTCCTTTTTTTTTTTTTTTTTTTCCAACCCTTTCCATAGATTGAGCCTCAATTATTTGACTCCCACGTGTTAACAGCGTGTATACCCGTTAAGAACCTGTTATTTTCGTATCATTTTCATGTCGTATCTTCGTGTCGTGTCAGAAACTGCATGGTCTATTCCCAACTACGTTAATAATTTTAAGCTTGTGGCCCTAAACATTGAGGATACGTGTCTCCACGTACTCCTCTCCATCTTGCATGAACAGAGGTGTACTGTTGAAAATTAAAATTGGGGCAGATATATGATTATCATCAAATCAGATTACTTTCGAAAATATGCACAGAAAAATAAAATAAAATAAAATACTGATTAGCAGAGAGTAGTCTCTAAATTGCTTTCGAAATTGAGCGTGGACAATGTTTACGGATCAATCAGAGGACTTAATTTTTTAATTTTTTAACTTGATGGAATATTGGGATTGAATTATTTACAAATAATTAACATTATATTTTGTTTAGAGAATGGTTATTTAGCAATTGAGAATGATTTTATTTGATTTTGCATGACGCGGGCTTTGAGTTTTAAGCAACGTGTTTCACGGGCCTTGAGCTTTAAAGCAGACCTCACTCAGTTCACTTTCTTGAAGACTCTCCCAGAATCAGACTGAATCTTCTCTCCTCAGTCCTCCCTCTCGTATCTCGATCTCTCTCTCCCAGAGTCCAGGCTGACTCTCATTCCTCTCGATTCTCAGTCTCTTTGTTGAACTCGACGGGACGAACGACGAAGTCAGTCTCTCTCTCTGTCGAACTCGAGGGATGACGAAGTTGAACAACTCGAAACGATGAATTAGTCATGTCCTCCGCCTGACTCAGACCCATATTTGCAGGGAAGCCAAGCTCTGCTGACGGTCCTTTCAGTTTCAAGGTATTATGTTTTAGGGATTTTGTTGGTTTCTTGAATCTTGACCTCTGTTCTGTTTCAATTTCAAATCTTTTGTTGAATTGAATTTGAATCTTCTGTTGGGTATTCTTAAGATTATGTTTGGTTGATTAGTGGAACGTTTCATGCAAATTGGATTCTGTTGGCAATTTATGAAACATGTATTCTCCTCTCTGAGAACTGGGAGAAGGCTGCGAACTCCTTGTACTGACTTACAGTGGTAATTAGATCCACGGAAAACAGGGCGTGTTAGGTCCGGTTCCAAATCTCAAAATTCATATACCTGCCCTGACCTGCTTCGTTGCATTTTAAAACGAGTTCGGTCTGGTCTCTCTAAATTTAGACATGGACTGGTAGGAAAAACCAAGATGGACATTCATCCAAGACAAAGGAAAAGCAACAAGAAAATAAAGACAATTAAACTTAGAGTTCCCATCAAAATATGCCAAAGGAAAGTGCGCAAATCTGCACAGCCCTAGCTAGTTCCTTACCATGAAATCTAACCCTTCCACATGCCACTTATTTTCCTCCAAAATAACAAAAGCATGTGCAAACATATAATATTTTGCATATATGTAGATGTAGTTGCAAGTTATACCGCCACATACGTAGATGTACCAATATTATCATAGAAATATATAAATATTTATTTTTTGCTTTGAATTTTCTACAGGTCAAAAGGGGGAGGTGACTTGTGCATAATTCCGGCTTAATGTATTCTTAATTCGGAAATTGTCTCGCTCAAACCCGTATCCTTTATCAAACCCACATTTAGAGATAGATCATATATATACATACAAACCAAGAACAATTTACAATCAAAATATATGCTACAAATGGCAATTCCAAGGCTTCCACATATCTTACAGCTTTCAGTTCTTGTGCTACTATCTATTTCATGGGCAGTTTCAGCTTCAGCTGATCATGAGACCTTTGTTCATTGCCTTCTAAACCATTCCCAACCCTCTCACCCAATTGCCCCAGCAATTCACACTTCCAACAATGCTTCCTACTCATCCGTTTTCGAATCTTACATCCGAAACCTCCGATTCAACACACCTACAACCCGAAAGCCCTTCCTCATCCTCACTGCATTGCATGAGTCCCACGTACAAATATCCGTTGTTTGTGCCCAAATCCATAACTTGCAAATGAAGATTAGAAGTGGAGGCCATGATTTCGAGGGTTTATCATACGTGGCTGAATTTCCATTCTTCATCCTCGACATGTTTAATCTTCGATCCATCCACGTAGACATCAAATCCGAGACTGCATGGGTCCAGGCTGGGGCTACTCTTGGTGAACTTTACTATAGAATTGCTGAGAAAAGCAAAATCCATGGCTTTCCCGCTGGTGTTTGCCCTACAGTTGGTGTTGGAGGCCACTTCAGTGGCGGTGGATATGGTAATATGATGAGAAAGTACGGCTTGTCAGTTGACAACATAGTTGATGCACAACTTGTAAATGTGCATGGTGAACTTCTCGACCGAAAATCAATGGGAGAAGACCTTTTTTGGGCCATTACCGGAGGCGGAGGAGCCAGCTTTGGAGTTGTGATCACGTACAAAATTAGTCTTGTACGCGTTCCAGAAACAGTTAGTGTTTTCAAGGTTCCGAGAACCCTGGAACAAAATGCAACGGACATTGTCTATCGTTGGCAATATATCGCGGATAAGCTTGACAATGACTTGTTCATCAGGCTTATCATGGATATTGTAAATGGTACTACTTCAAATAGTAGTGGAGAAAACAATAAGACTCTTAGGGCTTCATTTATTGCCATGTTTCTCGGAGACTCTGAGAGGCTCCTCTCAATCATGGACAAGAGCTTCCCTGAATTGGGTACGAAGCAATCTGATTGCAATGAAATGAGCTGGGCTCAATCTGTGCTTTTCTGGACGAGCTTCCCAACCGGGACAGCAACTGAAGCTTTGCTTTCAAGAACACCTCAAGTGCTTACACACTTCAAGAGAAAGTCAGACTATGTCAAAAAACCAATTCCAAAAACTGGTTTGAAGTGGATTTTTCAGAAAATGATTGAGCTTGAGGCACCATTGTTGACCTTCAACCCCCACGGCGGAAAAATGAGTGAGATATCGGCGTCCGCAACTCCATTTCCTCATAGAGCTGGGAATCTCTGGATGGTTCAGTATGCAACAAACTGGAACATACAAGGGACTGAGGCATCAGATCATTATATTGATCTGACAAGAAAGCTCTACATGTACATGACTGCTTTTGTTTCCAAGAATCCAAGGGAAGCCTTTTACAGCTACAAGGATCTTGACATTGGGATCAACCATAATGCTAATGGCATTGCAAGCTATTTGGAGGGGAGAGTTTTTGGCATTAAGTACTTCAAGCATAACTTTGATAGGTTGGTGAATGTGAAGACCAAGGTCGATCCTGGTAATTTCTTTAGGAATGAACAAAGTATCCCACCACTTCCATACTGTCATTATTTAGCTTCTTGTTGTGCATGTTTTTTTTCTATTGCTTTGGGGTTAGTTATGTACATCTTTAATCAGCCAAAGAAATAAAAAAGAAGAAAGATATTGCTTACAAGATTGCAATTTGTTAGTACTTAATTATTACAACTTTCAAGAAAAATCTCTCCAAAAATTGACAAATTAGTAGGCTTTCTGGGATTTCACTTTTCTATCTTCTTGTTAAAATATTTACTTGTTCATTTAAAGACATTCCGTCATTCAAAATTTTGGAGGGACTAATTGGCTTTTTCTAACTTGCTTTGATCAACATGTTGTACCATGTCTCACATTGGAATCTTGATTGAATTATATGTACAACTTATATTGAACGATTCTATTACTGATTACATCGTGCCCCTTTTTATAAAATTTCACACCTAGTGAATGACACATGTGGTTAAGTTTGAGACAATAGAGTTGCCTTCGTGTGCGTGGCGCACTAGAGAGTAATTACACGTGAGAGGATATGTTAAAGCATGTCTAACCCTAACATCGTAAACATGGGGGGGGGGGTACAATGTCATTGCGATTCGCCAAGCTGAGCCAAACAAAGACATCTGCCCCCCACCCCCAACAAAAAAAAAAAAAAAAAAAAACCACCGGATTAGGAATGCCAAGGCCTCCCCTTTTCTATCACTTTGTTTGAGAATTACATACAACTGATATTGATTGAATTACATACCATTTATATTGAATGATTCCACTATTAATTATATTGACCTTTTTTATGAGACTCGTACCTTTTAAATTGCACATTTTGTTAAGTTAGAAGACAATATTAATATATGGACAGCTCATCATTTCTGTTTTCTTCTTTCTCTTGATCTGGAGATAAATAGTATACATAGAGGAGTATGGTTCAACTGAGGTGACACCGTGTTCAATATCAATATCTAATCTACAAGGAAATATATACGCATCTAAATTGGTTTTTTTTTTTTGGGTGAAAAATTAAAGGGAACTTTAACGAAAAGCTTCTGATATTGTTCACTTTAATGAAAAACTATATTTTTACACTAAAAAGTCAATCTTGGTACTATTCATTTTACTCTTTATTTTATCCTTATCGTTAAAACTCAAAGTTTTCAAATCCTTTTTATTAGTTTTTCTAAAATAAAAATCCCAGTTGGTTGGTATGGCCTATGGGTTTTTTATTCCCAAAATTTTGAAATCTCCATGTGCCAAAAAATTGAAAAGTTGTCAGCGATGCGGGAACTATGGCCACCTACTCACTTATTCCCCCTCCATCTTCTCAACCCTTGCCATAGATTGAACCTCAATTATTTAACTCCCAACTTCTTTAATAATTTCAAGCTTGTGGCCCCAAACATTTAACCTCAACCTCTTAGGTGAACGGGTTCACCGTTCACGTGCTAAGCCACTAATATAATGTATATGCATTTTTTTTTAAATAATTTGTATTAGTGGTTTAAGACTTCATGACGATGATAAACTTGTTTTATGAAAGTTTCTCTCATCAATTATCTCATGTGAACCTCATTTTTTTATTAGATTTTGTTAGTGGAGACCTTGCCATTCACATATGTTGCTTTTATTTTTATATATTTATTTATTTATTAATTTTACCATTATTGTTCCAACCGTTGTGATTTAAACCAAAGAACATGAAGTACAATTCAACTCTGATTAGCACCTAATTAAATTGTCGTATAAAAGTATTTGAACCTCAAATTTAGGTTTATATTATATGGATATTCGCATTGAAGGCAATATTTCTTTATGATCCTAAGAGTGGTGGTGAAGACCATGTCATCCATTGGAGATGTTCTAACAAAATTATTTTGTTAGATAGACTATGAAAACCATCTGTTTAAAAAAAAGGAAAAGAAAAAAGACCAATGCTAAACAATCATGGAATCCATTGCATTTTCCATGTCAATTTTTATTTTTTTCTTGAGACAAAACGAGGTCTCCAAGTCAAAGTAGACCATGCCCCAATAGGCTACAGAATTTAGGTAAATTAAGCAAATCCACTCCTAGCTAATTATACACTAGGGGCTTCCTTTACAATACATCAAATCAATAATATTACAAACATCAATGTAATTATCGAGCATGACGTGACAGACCATACCGCATGTAATTCATTGTCAAACCTTCCGTTCTCTCTCGTAGCTAAACAGGTGGGATACTTTGTTCATGCTTGAAAAAATTATGAGGATCAACCATGGTTTTCACACGTACCAGTCTATCAAAATTACCTTTAAAATACTTGCTCCCATAAATCTTCGCAATCTGAAAGTTAGTCTGATTATCCAGATTAGCCCCAATTTCTAGATCCCGGTAGTTTTGGAAGGCCTCTCTTGGGTTCTTGGAGACATATGGAGTCATCAGGTCAAACAACTTTCTTGATAATTGAAGGTACTTGCTGGCTGCCTCAACACCTTCCTCTACCCATACCGCATAGTATTGAATCAAAAATAGGTTTCCAGCTCTGTGAGGGGACGGAGTTGCCGACTCAGGAATCTCGCCCATTCTTCCACCGTAAGGGTTCCAGTCCATCCAAAATTTGTCTATCTTAATCATCTCCTTCCATAAGGATTCTATAACTCGTTTCGGAATCGGTTTCGTCACATAGTCAGACCTGGCTTTGAAGAAGCTTGGTTGTCCATTTGTCCTGTTGAGAAGAATAGTTATCGGAGTTCCAATTGGGTAATCAGCAAAGAACACTTTGTTTTCAATCCAGCTCATTTCGAAACAATCTCTTCGTTGCAAACCTAATTCGGGGAAGCGCTCCTTTACCAACGGAAGAAGCTTGTTAGTCGGTCCCAAAAAAAGACCAATGAATGATACTTTCACAGTCTTCTTTCCCCCGGTGCTGTTCACTTGTAGTGGCCTTACTCTGAGGAAGAGGTCTTTAGGCAGCTGGGGTGCTACGTATTGCCACTTATAAACGACATCTGTCGCCCCTTGCTCTAAGGTTATTGAGACGTTGAACACAGTCACTTTAGCTGGAACCGAAACCAACTTGAGCTTCCACGAGAGAATGACCCCGAAACTAGCTCCACCGCCTCCTCTAATAGCCCAGAAAAGATCTTCTCCCATTGATTTTCTATCAAGGACTCTACCATCTGCAACAACTATCTTAGCATCGATAATATTATCGATGCTAAGGCCGTATTTACGCATCAAAGGGCCATACCCGCCGCCACTAAAGTGACCACCAGCACCAACAGTTGGACCAACCCCAGCAGGAAACCCAAGAACGTTGCTTTTCTCAGCAATTTTGTAATAAACTTGGCCAAGGGTAGCTCCGGACTGAACCCAAGCGGTCTCCTCCGCGACATTAACATTAACGGATTGGAGTTGAAACATGTCAAGAATGATAAAGGGTACATGGGACACGTACGACAGACCCTCGTAATCATGGCCACCACTTCGGATTCTGATTTGCAATCCTTGCTGTTTTGCACATAGCACAGTTGCTTGAACATGGTACTCGTGCTTGGCTGCTACAATGGCCAAAGGTTTTGGAGTTGTTGATGTAGAAAATCTGCGGTTTTTAATGCGGTCCGACAAAACAGATTGAAAAGAGGTGTTTTGAGGGGTGTAAATGGCTTCATGGATTGAGCTGGTAGACTGAGATTGTTTAGAAAGGCATTGCAGAAAGTCATCAATATTGACAAGTGGATCTGAAGTTGCCCATGAAACTGTGACGACTGAAAGGATTGAGAGAATGACGAGTTGAAATGGAGAGCTTGGGAACTTCATTATTGTTGATTTCTGGCAGTGTGACAAAACAAAAGACTTTGGAGTATTTATAAAGAAGCCAATGCACCAAACTTTGACTCCGTTTGTGCATGGTAATTAAAATATCAATCAATTTCATTGAGCAAAGGAGTTGATGTGTGGCGGAGGATTCAGGTTTATCTGTTACTTGTTTGGTGAGAGAATCTAACTTTTAATTGAATAATACCGGAGGGTGCGGCCAATTTCGCCACAAATTCTTTGTCTTCTACACAAACACAAAGAGCATGCATGAATGTCATGAGAGGAGACGCAAGTGTCAGTATTTAAGTCGTGGATCAACGCGGATTTGAAAAATGGTGCACGTTTTTGATGTGATGATGCGAATCAAGCATATATATAAGTATATGGTCGACCCACCCAAAAAATAAAAGCATATGGTCCCGGCCAAAATAACCTTTTCTCCTTTTTAACCTATATGTACCTTGAGAGTTGGGATCATATATAGTTAACAAGATTATAAGGCTAGTACAAGATTTTAATGAAACTACGTTTTCTTCTCTCTTTCTTTTTTTTCCTTTTTTTCCCCGAGTGTTGTAGAAAAGTGCCTTGAAATTATTATTCTTTTCTTTTTAGTTTCATAGGTATTAACAGAAAAACACAGAAATGCAGAAACAGCATGTATCGAAGAAGAAGAGAGAGTAGGGAATGAGAGAGAGAGAGAGAGAGAGAGAGAGAGAGAGAGAGAGAGAGAGAAAGTAATTGATTACATTGATACTGAATTAATTTTTACAACTATGAGAATACAGTTTATATAGTCATCATGACTAGCTTGCAGCCTAAGCTATTTCACTAACTAATTCGATAACAACTCTAACAACCTTTCGGCACGTGGATATTGCCAACATCCCCCCTCAATCTCAACTGGGACTTCCTAGTTTGAGATTGAAGTAGACCAATCAATGGAGCCAAGTAAAAGTAACCCAATTTCCCATGTTTAGGTACGCCAATCTTCCAAAAGCTGAAAGCAGTATTCAAAGTAATTTTGTCAGACATCAGCAACTTATATGCTTCAAATGAGTATCTTCTCTGCTTTAAATGTTATCAACCCTGAATTACTAATCAATATTTCAACAAGAACTGCACTCCGGCAATCGGCCTTAATGGAGTTGCACACAATAACAACAAACAAGACTTTTAACAACAAACAAGACTTTTCAAGAACTTTACTCCGGCTATCGGCCTTTAAGGAGTAACACACAATATCTGAGACAGAACTTTTCACTCAGGCTATCGGCCTTGTGGAGGAAACAAACAACTTACACAGAGATAATGGCTTTGGCCTTATATTCCAAATCAAGAATGCAGAAAGATGGCATCGGCCTTGTTTTCTTTCGAACACAAAAAATCAACAAACCCAGAGCAAATAATCTTGAAGCATTTTCACAAACACATAGAGTGCTAAAAACACAAAAAACTCGAGAAACCTGAGATGAACGCGTAACACCGACTAAACTTCAAGAACTCGAACACCACAGCTTGGATGAATCTTCAGCACCAAGAAGAACCTCCGGGAACAACCACCATGAGCGGAAGACGATGGCCACTAAGGAATGCACACGGCAATCTTTGTCATAGCAAGAACTCTACACACACTTCTGGCTATCGCAGATTCGCAACAACTAAAGAACAAGATCAAGAATCAAAACTTCTTCGGCAGTCGGCCCTCAAAGAAGATTTTATACTCCGGCAATCGGCTGAGACAACCCATCAAACAGTTGGAGTGCACAGATATTTTCCTTGTTGAAATACCCAAATTCGAGCACCAAGAACCTTCACCAAGAACAGCAAGTCGTCCCACACAAACAGAGCAACAACACACTATGTGGCGGAAGAACGAAGATGGAAAAATCACCAAGGATCGACCTCCGGCGATGATACCATATTAACAGAAATGCAGAAAAACACAGAAATGCAGAAAGAGCATGTATCGAAGAAGAAGAGAGAGAAGGGAATAAGAGAGAGAGAGAAAGAGAGAAAGTAATTGATTACATTGATACTGAATTAATTTTTACAACTATAAGAATACAGTTTATATAGCCATCATGACTAGCTTGCAGCCTAAGCTATTTAACTAACTAATTCGATAACAACTCTAACAACCTTTCGGCACGTGGATATTGCCAACAATAGGTTGCTAAAATATGGGATTCAACTATGTTTTATGAAGAGAAGAATCATAAATAGAAAAGCGCCTAGGGCAATCAGTAAAGGACAGTTTCAGTTGAAGAGCTTGGGCACAAGCAGGAAAAGAGTCGAGCCAAATACAATTTGAGGATCTGTGATGACCTAAATTAGCTAAAGGCATCAGCGGAAAAATTGGTTTCTCTAAATGCTTGGACATTTAGGTTGAATTGCCCGCAATTTAACAATTCATCTCCACCAGTTCCGAAAGAGAAGGGCAATTGGATCAAGGGCAGCAGCCCGTTGGACTGACCTTGCAATAATTGCTGTGCCTTGAGCCCGCAGCCGAGCCATGATGCCATCGAGCCTTCGGGTTGAATTTCCACTGTTGCAATCGTTGGAATTTCCAACGATCTTCTCATTTGGACGGTTGAATTTCCAACGTTAATTTGGTTTTTTTTTTAATTATAGGTTGTGCCATGTGGCACAATCTTGTTCATCTAATTTAAAATAATTTTGGAAATCAACAGCCAGTATTAATTCAAAGGTAAAAAGTACAAAATCTTTTAAGAACACACTTAACAAACATACAAAGTTCAACTATCTTCCTCATTCGCTTTTATTTTTAATTAATTATGCTTGTTTGTAATCCTATGTTTTTGTTTTTGACTAATCGATCTACACTAAGGGGGAGGAGGTGGGCTTAGCCTCATAATGAGCTAGCAATAATGTGGTTCAAATTCGTCTTTAGTGAGAATTAAACCTAAGACCTCTCACTTACAAGTGAAGAGGAATATCACTAGACTGTAGTACTAAGTGGCGTTTGTAATCCTATGTTTGCTTTGTATTTAAAATTAAATTACCTGAGTTTTATTTTCAAAGAACAAACTTACTAAGTACACACTTATAAGGCATACAATATATATATATATATATATATATATATGTATATGTGAATAGTAATCATCCTTGTCCTTACTCTTCCTCTTTTCAAACGGGTGGATTTGCACAAATGCAATTACTATTCAGAGTGAATATTAAAAGTAATTTAACTGCCCTTGTCCTTGCCTTATCCTTGTCTATCTAGAACGGATGAACTTGCTCTAAAGACGTGGCTAGTTAATGGAGATTTCAGAAAATAAACTAACTA
The DNA here is from genome assembly GCA_024362995.1 of Heteromeles arbutifolia. Lineage (NCBI taxonomy): Eukaryota > Viridiplantae > Streptophyta > Magnoliopsida > Rosales > Rosaceae > Heteromeles > Heteromeles arbutifolia. The sequence continues at coordinate 6,634,664 of JANCRC010000002.1, read as the reverse complement.
AACGCAAAATTTCATTGCAAATAGTTTTAATCCTCCAAGGGATCTGATGCTTCCCAATTAAGCAGTTGATGAGCACAAGTGTTCTACGAGCAGCCGCTTCCGCCACAAGAGTGCGTGTTTTGCATATCCAATGGTTTCGTCCCAGCAATAAAGCAAGCAGCCGCCGAAATAACATGGATGTTCTTTTGGGGAATTGTTATTTACCAATCAAAGATGATCTTGTTTGCTTTCCCGTCACGTCTTGTAGTGCTAAGTATGGTATCTTGTTTGCTTTTGCTTTTGCACGACTCTGGGATGAGTACAAAAACATTCAACATCGGATAATATGTTTTTAAAGATTTTAGTTTTGTACGTTTTGTGGGGTTTGTGATACTTTCAGAAACTTGGTATGACTTTGCTGTGTTCTACAGTGATCTCTCTGTAGGAGACTCTGTAGGAGAGTATTCTTAAGTGTGACTTTGGTATAGATATTTTGCACCTATTTTTGACAAATTTGTCATTACCCAAAATTTACTAGTATTCTTAAGGGTGATTTTGGTATAGAAATGTCGCGTTACGCCTTTTTTTGGTGAATTTGGCATTACCCAAAATTTATTCTTAGACATCGTCTTTTAGACAATGCCTATCTCACTTTACAATCGAGACTTTTGTTTTTCACTCTTAGATTTCAGTATTTACAAATTTGAGTAAGTGCCGCCGATGCCTTCTCATTTTTAGACTTCAGTATTTATAAATTTGACACCTAAACTATTAACACCATCAAATTTTGTTTTTTCCGACGGTGACAACGCAATTTGGTGGCTGATTTAGGCTTTTATCTATTTGTTGGTTGTGTATGCGTAATTCTGTTTAGGTCATGTTAAAGTGTTGGAATTCGTTTAAAAGGTTATGTTGAAACTGGTCATGGAAAAGTTATACTCATTTTTTAACATGTTTGTTCTTCATTGTAATGTTTATTAATTGTCATTTGGTGGAGTGGAGATACGTTTTGTTTTTTCAATTTATGTTGCTTAGTCGTTCCCTAATAATCTTGTCACTTATATTTTATATTTAAAAAAAAATAGTATCTCACTATTACGTGAAATATCCATGGATTTCTTCTAGCATGGTCTAATATTATTCAATCAGTCCAAATATTTGACTTTCTTTTTCTTGGGTAGAGTTTGTCTGTCTGTCTGCTCTTGGTGGGGTTTTACAGATGCATTCGCTCTCATGGCAGCAAAGGTGGCACTTATCTGCATAGCTACATGTTTTAGTTGGTTGAAACTGGAGAAAAACTAACGGATATCAACGAGTATACATGAAGGACGTCGATAATATGCGTAGTTCATAACACGCCATCATTTTGACGTTTGCGTTGATTGCCTGGTTCTTTGGTTTGTTAGCTAATTGAAGACAAAATCTTTTTGTTGGTTTTTTCTTTGTCAAGCAAATCTTTTGGAAAGTTGCACTTTTCTTGTGAGCTAATCAAAGATATAAATTTTGTTAGACGACAGTACCTCTAAAAGAAAGTAACATAAAAATTTAGTTTGGTAAAGATAACATTGATTACATCATTACATTTTGTTATATAAAAATCCATGTATACTGCTATTACCCGTGACAACACTATTTTCACACAACTTTTGACACACGATTTTTATAGGATTTACTCCGTAATGTATTTCAATGATCTAAGTCATCTATATTTTAGGTCTTTCTTCAAGATCATGCTTACCAAAAACACTCAAATCTGAAACCATGACCATTGGATTAAGGGTTTATGTTTCTTTGTAGAACTATATTCGTCTATTTTCTTCACTACAAAAGAATGTCTTAATGATAATTATTTGTAAGAATGATCTATGAATGATTTTCTAAAAGATAAACGGTTAGAATCGTTAAAATAATTTACAAAATATGTCCCACAAAATATATGTAAAACATAATAATTAAAAAAATAATGTCACGAATTTGTGTATAGTATTACAAGGTTGACTCACTCTTTTCAAAACTGGTAAACCAGTACGTTGCTGCATTTAGTTGCGTACACTACCATGGCCATTTTTGAGTTTGAATTCAGATGTAAAAGCTTGGACATTTATACTAGTCGAACTCACATATATCATCACACAGGAAAACTAATGAAAATGATTTAAAAATTTTGAGTTTTAAATAAAATGACAAAATAAAGGGTAAAGTGAATAGTATCAAGATTGACTTTTTAGTGTAAAAATGTGATTTTTCGTTAAAGTGAACAATACCGGAAGCTTTTTGTTAAAGTTCTCTTATATTAGTGGATATAATTATGTGAGAACATGCATGTGATGTATACATAGATGACCATACGTATTCCAAACCATCTAAAATAAGTAACTCAAATCCTTGCACATCAAGAAAAACCCAAATGGGAAACCAATAATGTGTCAAAACCAAAAGCAAATAGGAACACAATAAATTTCCGTGGATAATGTTAGGGAGATAATTTTTAAACCGAATTTACAAATCAAATAATGTGTCACCAATAGAAAAATAATCACGTTAATCAATACTATGTAATAATCCAATCATTAACATCTACATCATTTGGTTTACAAAATTTAATTTAAAAATTTAATCTTTTTAGCATTACCCTTTTCTCAAACTTTCATGAATTGAGCCAGACTCAACCAGACTTGGATATATACACACATATACATATGTATAACTTGGTCTCATTACGTGTGTGGAAAGGAAACCACTTACAAAGGAGACCACTAATATGTCTTTTGAATACAATGATATTCGAAGTTATTTTGACAATGTTACGTAAATGACTAGATGTGAGAACGAGAATGACCGGACGTCCCGATTCCACAAAGATAAGTAACTCAAATCCTTGCACATCAAGAAAAACCTAGATTGGAAAGCAATAATGTGTCCAGAACGAAAAGAAACAAGGAAGCATAATATTTCTCAAAATATTGATCAACTGAACCGGACTCAACCTAACATGTTTCTTGAAAATGTATAGTGGATTGCTATTTGGCTAGGAAAAGATTGAAGGGGACTTGCTTCAAGACATGTTTGTGTACATTATACACATCACATGGTTTACAAATTTAATCTAAAAAGTTGATTTACCTAGTATTACTCATTGATAATATTTGTTCTCATTACTTGTGTGTAAAGGGAACTGCTAATTTGTTTTTTGGATACAATGAAACCGAATTATTTCTATTCTTTAACAATATTATGCACTACCAAAGTTGAACTAAACAGAGTTATAGAGACAAGGGTACTCATGATGATAGAAGAGAATGAATTAAAGTAGTATTCTTCCTTATATATAGAGGATTAAGTGTTATTTTCCTTCATTTTTAGAGGTAGTTTTATTTGTATATATTAATTATTACATGCATTTATTGATCATTTTCGCCTTTAAATTTCAGGAAGAGCGAATAAGATATTTGTCCCTAAAACTATTGTGCACCTAATAATAGCAATTTTCGCCCCTATTGCTTTTCCAGCCATGCTGACAGTTAAAACAATAGTCATACAATTAAGCCCCTATTGTAGTTAACTATTATAATCATTTAAATTTAATTCCCTCGTAAATTAGATTAAGGAACAATTACACATACATCCAAATTATAAAACTATATTTTGGAGAGGGACCAAATTTTTTATTGATCTTAGAGAGAGACAAAACTTATCTATATAGTAGGTGACTAGGGAATTAGGAAAACCCATCAGGAAAATGCTGCGCTGGGAGAGGTGGAACACTAGGGACGTGGCGCAGATACTGTGGTTTGTGAGGAAGGGAAATCGGCCCAGTAGAGGTGACGGAGGACCTTCATGAGAAGCAGACGGATCGGAGAGAGAGCTCTGCGGTGGTGATGGGGAGGGGGCGGTGTTGATCTGGGGAGAGAGAAGGGAGTGGAGGAGAGGGATAAGTGGGTCAGGGAAGACATGGGTTTTAGGTTTTTTTTTTTAACTTTTTTTAATTAATTATTTTAGGGTAAATTATTATATTTTTAAATGCATAGAAATTTTTTTTTTCCACATGGCACAAAATTAGCAACCACGTCAGCACAAATGTTGATCCCATATTTGTTACGTCATTACTCAACGGTTTACCTAACAGTTTTTCTAACGGATGTATGAAATTGAAATAAAATGATAAGTCAATGTACGAAATTGAAATGTTTTAAAAATATTGTATGAGGTTGCAATTGACCCTATATCTGAACTGATAAAATATAATTTACCCAAAAAAAAAATGGAAGAAAAAGAGGAAAAAAAGAAAAAAGTGGAAGAAAAAGTGGAAAAAAGAAGAGGAAAAGAAAAGTTGGAAAAAAGAAGAGGAAAAGAAAAAGTGGAAGATGCCATCTTCACGCATGCGCACTACACATGTTCAAAGGCAAAATAGTCACTTTACTTCGCTGTACAATCCCACTAAAACCCAAAAACCATGGATAAAATGAGGGACAAAACCGGCAACGCACTATTAATGAACAGTAGTCATCCACAAGCTCTTAGAAGAGTACTAGTAAGAGATGCCCGCGCAATGCTGCGGGATTGAAAACTGTATAAAATTTTGTGTATAGCACTATGTACATACAAAAATACTTGATATGTATGTACATACTATTTTACGTGCAAAAGATTTGGTAGATAATCATATTTACATACAAAAGAGAATTGTAGAGCCAAAAATAATCACAAGGCGATAGGTGGATATTTTAGCAAAAAAGGACCAAACTACCCCTGAGGTATACCAGGATTTCTAGACGCGAGCAGCAGACAATCGTCTTTTAACAAAGTCAAAAATGCTCCAAAGAGAGGTAACCAATTCAAAATCTATCTTATCAAATCTCTTTTTGCAAGGTAACCTCCAAAATAGTGTTAATTGGTTAATTAATGGATTAATTACCCAATTAATCCATTAATTACCAATTAAATTATACAAATTAACCCCAAAAACTATCAAAGGGCCGGCAACCATTCCCATCCTCACCTTTCCCATTTACTCTAAAATAGACATTTATTTTTTTACCCAAATTAAAATAGACATTTATTTTTATAACCACCCAATTATGCCTTTCATATTTAATTAGCCAATAAATTGGCTAATTAAATCAAAAATTGAACCCAAAGAACCCTTGAGTGGCCAGCCACCTCTTCTCAAAATTGGGCAAAGCCTAACCCTATAAATAGGCACCCATTCTCACCAAAAAGGGATTCCAATCCTCTTGCAAAAAATCCCAAATTCTCTAAACACTCTTTCTCTCTAAAATTCTAACTTTGACATCGGAGGTTTTTCGGCCAAAGCCCCCCCCCCATTCATCGTGGGCGCGTGAGGCTCTTGGCCTTGACCTAAGGTGTTACTTGTTTTGTAGGTGCAAAATTGTCCAAGACCAAGGAGGAGAAAATTTGCATCCACAAATTGGTGCTTTCATTGAGAGTTGAGATTCACACTCGTAGAAGACTCTCGCGCAAAAAGGTTTTTTCTCTATTTTCTCTATTTTCTAGTCCACTTGTATTTTTCGTACGTTCCTATTATTAGAATTTTTTATTTGCAAAGATTCTTTGATAAAACGTGAAAGAGAAATACAATGGCTAGAAATTTAGAAAATTCCAATATTCAAGAAATGGGACCACGACGATCCACGAGATTAAATGTGATCTTAGGGGGAGCGGCACCACCACCACAAGGCTCCACAATGGCAACCACCGTGGTGGCCACCACGGCAATCACCCATGGCGAGGTCCATGGCTCCACCACCACGGCCCGAGCCATGTCACTCCATGCCTAACGCGAGCCCAATGCATTGCCAAGCCGAGCCCAAGCCTTGCATTCGCGAGCATCAAGCACTGAGCAGCTTGCTCTAGCGGCCCAGCCCACTCTCGTGGCCCAACCTGCTCCGGCCGAGCAGCCCACTCCCATGGCCCAGCCTGCTCCCGCCGAGCAGCCCACTCTCGCGGCCCAGCTTGCTCCCTTTGAGCAGCCCACTCCCGTGGCCTTCCAAGTAGCCCAAATCGGCCTAAGACTATCTCAACCATCCGGACCAACCATCGAGCCGATGACATTTTCACCACGCTTCACCACGGATTTGACATTTCCCAATTCAAATCTCGTGCCCAGAGCCTACCACACTTCCATTGCTCAAGGAAACACATTTCTTCCAAGCTCTTCCAATCCAAATGGTGAACAACACTTGTCTCGACAAGTCATAGAGTTGACAAGCACCCTTGCATAGCAGACGACCTTGGTGAATCAACTTTTGCAATGCATCGAGATCCAATGTGCCCCAGACGAGGTGTCCCGAAGTAGGACAAGGGTAGATGAACCTCTCCACCAGCGTCCCGGCAAGCAGCCTATCAACCAGCCATGATCCGAGCGTTCTAGCAGTTTACGCTCCCGCCTGGGTCATTGGGATAGCGTATACTCTCGTCTTAGCGTGCGGAGGTGCGTGCATTCCCGATCAAGCCCATGGACGAGCATACGTTCACGGTTGAGGTCACACTCTGATTATCAACATGGACAACCTTCCAGGCGAAGTGTTCATTCACAACTAGGCTCGCAAGGAGTATTCTCCACCTCACATTGGAGTAGGCAGCACGGCAGACGGAGAGAAGCAGTCACTCAATCTAACTCAAGTTCAACCGGCAGCTTACGAAAAGCCCGTTCGCCTGCTAGGAACATGCCACATGCACCGCAGCCGAGACATAGACAAGTCGAGCATAGGGAAAAACGGCCCAAACCCATAGGTCATGACCGGGGGCAGCCGAAAGTTCCACTGCCCCAGCAAAGGCAAATTCAAGAAGAAGTCGAAAGGCTCCTAACTGAACGATTGCGCAATTTCCAACGTAATGAGGCTACTGACGATGCGTTTCGACGAAACATGACCAACATAAGCATGTCACCATTCACAAATGAGATCGAGCAGACAGATCCACCTCACGGGTTCACTATGCCTCACTTCACTCCTAACAAGGGAAATGAAGACCCGGATCGGCATCTCAAGCATTACCGCAGTACCATGATCCTTTACAGGAACAATGATGCGCTTATGTGCAAAATTTTTGCCACAACTCTACAAGGTGAGGCGCAAGACTGGTTTCACATTTTACTACCGCAGTCGATCCGGAGTTTCAACGAACTTTCCTTTGTTTTTACTAAGGAGTATTCGTCTAACCGCTCAATCAAAAGGACATCAGACCATCTCTTCAGCATCATAAAAGACCCTTAGGAGACGATTCGCGACTATGTCAAAAGGTTCAAAGCGGAGAAAGCCAAGATTGTTGGCTGCACGAAGACATAGCAATGGCAACATTAAGAAATGGGTTTCCCACTGAACATCCTTTATTCGGAAAACTGGTCATGGGAGAAGAACTGACCCTAGCAGCTTCGTATGCTTTGACGGAAAAACACGCACTATGGGACGAGGCCAAGCAGTCTAACAAAAATGAGTTAGAAAAGAAGCACATGGAATGTTCCCCGACCAGAGAAGACTCAGCGCCTGAAACATTCACCAAGTTCACAGTTCCAATCGGCAAATCCTCCGCAAGCTCAAGAACGAACCTTGGTTCGAACTGCTGCCACCCATGAAAGACGACCTTACCAGGCTGCATCATACAAAGTATTGCGCATTCCATCAAGGACCGAGCCACACCACCAACGGCTGCCTGAAGTGGAAGCAGTACCTTGAAAAGCTGACAAATGAAGGTCGTTGCGACGCGTATCTTGACAGGTCAACGAAACGGACTACACAAGCAGGGGAAACCTCCATCACCCCCTGAACCTCGTTTGGGTTTGTCCAAATAAGTTCGAAGTCTCAAGCAGTTCGACGAACAAGGCTTCGCAAGCCGAAGATTATCCAGTTTGTTATGCAGTTTCTACCTTCCAGCACAATTGATTTATTTTATTTATTCTCAATGAAGATTCAAGAAGTTATTCATAAGCATGGCTTAACTGTTGTCCACAACAACTGCTCAAAACCTTTTATGGGTAAGCTCTCCAGTGCGAGAGGATAAACTAATTGCTCTCCAGTGCGAGAGGGTAAACCAATTCCCCGACACCCATATGAGTAAGCTCTCCAGTGTGAGAGGATAAACTAATTGCTCTTCAGTGCGAGAGGGTAAACCAATTCCCCGACACCCATATAGGTAAGCTTTCCAGTGCGAGATGATAAACTAATTGCTCTCCAGTACGAGAGGGTAAACCAATTCCCCGACACCCAAAAGGGTCTGCTCTCTAGTGCGAGAGGTTAAACTAATTGCTCTCCAGTACGATAGGGTAAACTAATTCCTCGACACCCAAAATGGTCTGCTCTCCAGTGCAAGAGAATAAACTAATTGCTCTCCAGTGCAAGAGGGTAAACCAATTCCCCGACACCCATATGGGTTGCTCTCCAGTGTGAGAGGTTAAACTAATTGCTCTCCAGTGCGAGAGGGTAAACTAATTCCCTAACACCCAAAATAGTCTGCTCTCCAGTGCGAGAGGTTAAACTAATTGCTCTCCAGTGCAAGAGGGTAAACTAAATTCCCGACACCCATCTGGGTAAGCTCTCCAGTGCGAGAAAGCCACATAGCTCAAAAGATCGAATGCTTGAAGATCAACTAGGCAGTAAACGGTCAGGGGGCAACATCTACTTTTGCATTTAACTGTTCGCTCATCTGATACTTCATCTTCAACAGCTCCGATCTTGGCAACTCTATCCTTGACTGCTCCATCTATGGCAGCTGAGAAACCAAACTCAAGCAGTTCATTTTTGGCAAGCAGCCTAGACGTGGCAGCCAAACCGTTGTCCATGCCACGCCACTTCCTCGGCCCATACCGAACCAATCCTTGGCTTCAATCAAGTCGAGCTGCTTAAGCAATGGCCCCTGCCACATCACCTCATTGGCCCATGCCAAGCCGACTCGTGGTCCCTACCAGCCGACGTGCCACACCACCCCAACGACTGCTCCATGGCAACACCACCTAAGAGGAAGACAAGAAGAAATTAAGTTTTTATTACATTGATGCGGCACGGAGAAGACAAAGAAAGCAACAAAAGACGGTCATTTGCATGGACAAGATGTAGAAGATTGCTAGAGGAGGGGGAACAAATATCCTCTAAGCTTTTTCTCTCTTGTAGGGTAGAATAAATCGCTCTCCAAAGTTGATTTAACAACCCACTTAAGGTGGACTTAAATAGGCTTTTAGAGAAATTTATTTCCCTTTCCTAGAATGATCTAATTTCACATTAAAGAGGGAATCTACATCAAAATAGGAAGCAATCCTAAGTTTCCTAGAGCAAGAAGATCTCTACACCTGCTGCCCTTTCCTACGAGCAGCCCAGCAGGTGTGGGGGCATTTGTGGAGCCAAAAATAATCACAAGGCGACACGTGGATATTTTAGCAAAAAAGGACCAAACTACCCCTGAGGTATACCGGGATTTCTACACGCGAGCAGCAGACAATCGTCCTTTAACAAAGTCAAAAATGCTCCAAAGAGAGGTAACCAATTCAAAATCTATCTTATCAAATCTCTTTTTGCAAGGTAACCTCCAAAATAGTGTTAATTGGTTAATTAATGGATTAATTACCCAATTAATCCATTAATTACCAATTAAATTATACAAATTAACCCCAAAAACTATCAAAGGGCCGGCCACCATTCCCATACTCACCTTTCCCATTTACTCTATTTTATTACCCAAATTAAAATAGACATTTATTTTTATAACCACCCAATTATGCCTTTCATATTTAATTAGCCAATAAATTGGCTAATTAAATCAAAAATTGAACCCAAAGAACCCTTGAGTGGCCAGCCATCTCTTTTCAAAATTGGGCAAAGCCTAACCCTATAAATAGGCACCCATTCTCACCAAAAAGGGATTCCAATCCTCTTGCAAAAAATCCCAAATTCTCTAAACACTTTTTCTCTCTACAATTCTAACTTTGGCATCGGAGGTTTTTAGGCCAAAACCCACCCCCATTCATCGTGGGCGCGTGAGGCTCTTGACCTTGACCTAAGGTGTTACTTGTTTTATAGGTGCAAAATTGTCCAAGACCAAGGAGGAGAAAATTTGCATCCACAAGAATGCTTGATGCATATGTATATAATATTTACATACAAGAGATTTACGAAATTGTCCTACTTACATACAAAAGATGGTCGAAAGATACTATGATAAAGAAATCTAGTGAACTATTTGAGTTTTAAGCGAATGGGATAAAGAGATCATGTTTAATAGGTCGTTAATAATTCAAAAAGTATAGAACAATGAAAGGGTATACATACTCTGTTTTGCAGCCATAAATATGGTTTCAGAAATGATTGGGGAATCTGATACATTTCTGGTTGGAGCCTTTGGAGTAAGAGTTGTGTCTGATATTTCCTTCGCTGCAACATCACTAATAAAAAGGTAAATAGAGGAAAATAAAAGTGTTATTAAATATTGAGTAGTGTGGAATTTCGAACAATGAAAAACCATGAACTTGATATCAACATTTGTGAGATGAATAAATTTGAGATGAAGATAATACATACTGTATTTTGGGACACATAAAAATGATTCCGGAATTGCTTGGGGTTACTTTGATTTTCGGAGAGATGATAGGGGCATTGTCGAAATTTGAGTCAAAAGCTGATACTTTTTCTATGGAACTTTTGTGTCATCACTGAGATGTAAAACAGAGGATAATTAAAGGCATTAGTGAACATTGAAAATGCAGAGGTTAAAATTAAAGGCATTATATCAATGTAAAATACACTCGCATTTATACATAAGCAATAATGCTAACATGACACTACAGATGTAAAATTTAAAAATAAAAAATAAAAAAATCTTGTCAAAACCGACTTTCATGTTAGGTCATAATTTTACAACCACCAAAAAATAACGGAAGGGCATGCCATGATCTCTAGAAAATGATAATCGCATTTCTTTCTGAAATTGCTCACCTTTCTTAATCTTTTCTAAAGAAGCAATGATTCGCATCCTGTAACCATATCAGAAAATAACATATGATTACCCAAAACCCATCTCAGGTAAACTAATCGCAATAAAATTAAAAAAACTCATGCATTCAAATTTCAAAGAGCAAACAAAATTAATAATAAAATTAAGATGTGAAAGCTGACAGACCTTGAGATTGAATATGTCCTTCTTTTTGGGTCTCTTGTTCAATAATGCGTCAACACAGTGAATACAATCTTTTTACCTGCTCTCCCTACATATCCTCGACAACTAAAAAGCAGCAGAAGCACAACAATTACTGAGCATTAAACCTAAACCCAACTAAGGAGATCAGGTAATCTACTCAAACATACCAACTCGGTCCTTGGGCCGCTTCAACTTTGCAAATACACGACCTTCTGTCCTTGCATTTGACAATAATTTTCATGTCTCATAGTTTTTAACTACCCATACCCATACCCAACTGTCAATTAACTAGTCAGTGCACCAAATTGTGAGGCTGTCCCAGGTTTTTGTTCTTGATATTTACAAAAATGTGAAACCTTATAAGTAAATTGAAAAATAAGGCTTGATATTGTTGCTAGGTGAAGTGCTTGGCACATTTTTATATGCAAAAATAATAATAATAATAATAAAATTATTCTGTATCATTGATGGAGCTATTAAAGTTCTTCACTTTAACATCTTGATTAAATAACAAAATGGCCGTTGATGAAATCATAAGATATTTACGTGAATGATGTGATGACTTAATGAGGGCTATCTTGTATGTGTTAATATATTGAGAAAGAAGAAAGTTGAAAGTATAGTCAAATAGATTAAAACGTTTAACTTTTCGTTGCTGTAATTCTGTTTTTCAGTCATGTTGAATAACAGCTTCTTCTATATTTGGCTTCTCTGAATGTTTTAAGGTTGCAAGTTTCCCATTTGATGATCATAATTGCCCCCCAATCGAACTCATAGAATCTTTTTGTCGAAGTGCTCATTCATGGTTACAGGAGGGCGTCGAAAATGTTGTGGTGGTTCATTGTAAAGTTGGTATGGCAAGGACATGAGTAATGATTTGTAGCCTTCTCTTATTTCTTAAGGTAAGATCAATAATCAGCACCTTAAGACCTAGGGTTGTATGGTGGAAATGTTGGTGCTTCTTTTGGCTTTATATTTCTTGCACTTATGACTATAACTTTTTCTTGTTTGTTTTTCCATGTATCTGCAGTTCTTCCCTAAGGCTGAGGATGCCATGAATTACTATAACCATATAAGGTGTATGGATGGAAAAACTCTGGTTCTCCCAAGTCAGATTGTGAGTCAGTTAAATTTTTGGATTTCCTGTTTAAGCTTGATGTTCCTTATCTATCTACATCATTGTGATTAACAATTTTTTCTACGATTTTCCCAGAGATACGTCAAATACTTTGAGCATATCTTAAAACACTTCAATGGAGAAACTCCTCCAGATCGGAGGTACACGTCTGATACACTTCTCCAAAATGTATCAGTCTGACCTTTCACTTATATATGTGTATCTAAGTGGTACATTGGTGTTGTAATGAGGACCTATTTACTCCTTAAGTTAAAAGCATAAATAAAACTAAACAAAAACATAAACAAAATCAACCCCAAAAAACAACCAAATTCAACTTCATTATAAACTTAAACAAAACCAACTCCAAGGTGCAACCGAATTTAACTCCAATATAATAAAACTTAAAGCGAGCAACCAAAGTTTCTCACTTTAAGCATAAATGTCTTCCAAAGTTGCAGACTAAAGTTCCAAAAAAATTAAAACCTGAATCCCCTGAAATTCAAAAGAAAACATGATTATACACCCACAGGCAAAACCCAATGGCACAAAAAAAAAAAAAAAAAAAAAAAAGCCAAAAATGAGAAGAGAAACAATTTCAACAGAAAATCCATTTACAAATCGAAAATTCATTTGTCAAGACCCACAACACAACCTAACTAAAAAACTCACAGATTAATCTCAGTCACCAAACGAAAACTCCGAAAGCAACAACCCATTTAAAATTGAACCCAAAAAAATTAAAAGCTTCTAACATCTGGGCAAGACAACCAAAAATGAAATCAAACTGCAAAGCAAAACTCAAAAATTTAGAAATCACTAACCTTAATACGTAACAATTCTCTCAAAAGAGAGGCTTGAAACAAAATGGTGAAAAAGATGAAATCAATCCAACGTACGGATCGCAGCCAAAAACAGAGAAGAAGAGCCAACAATGATTGCAAAAATCAAAGATTGTGTCTCGCCGGAGATAATTTCGCGAAACAAAAAGGAAGAAATTGAGAGAAATCAGAGCGCACAACGACGACGAAGGAAAACCCAGTTGAGGAAAGCAGAAAATGGAGTGCTGAAAGGTAAAGTGAAAGAGATGAATGGCAATTGACTGCACACATAAGGGCAAAGCTAAGAAAACCCGAGGGCATTACCGTCCTTTCACTATTCACCAACAATGAAAAACAGTGCTTAGGGGAACCGGATTTTAGTATATGTATAATAATGTCATGATTAATTGGTTTTTTTAATTGTTTTTACATTTATAATTTTACCCTTGTATAATTGAGAGATGAATCTCTCTCTTTATTAGCACTAGTCCTATCTCTCTCCTCCTTCTTCTTATTCGTGACTTTCTCTCTCTCTTCCTTCTCTTCTTACCCGTCTCTCTCCCTTCCTTCTCTTCTTACCCGTCTCTCTCTCCCTTTCTCCTCATTCTTCCTATCTTTCTCTCACTTTTTCTCTCTCCTTGTCCTTCTTTATTCTTCTCTCTTATTTCTTCTTCCCTCCTCTTCTTCTTGTTCCTATTATTCCTTAGACTCACAAGTGGTTTCTTTTCTAAGAACGAGTGGGATTTCTTATTTTTTATTTTTTATTCAAGTATTTTTTTTAAAAGATATTTGATTTTTATGTTTTGATTGACTTGGATGCATGAATTTTGCAACTGATATTGCAGAAATGCAAGAATTTTTTAAATTGATCATGCAGAAATGTTGAAATTTTGAAACTAAGCTTGTGAAAGTGCTGAAATTTTGAAACCGATGTTCTCGAAGTGCTAAAATTTTGGAAAGTGATATTGTAGAAATACTGAAAATTTATAACTAACCTTACAGAAGTGCTGGAATTTTGAAACGATAAGTGCTAAAAACTTTGAAACTGATATTGCGGAAGTATTGAAATTTTGAAACTAATCTTGTAAAAGTGCGGAAAATTTTGAAACTGATTTTGCAAAAATGAAGAAAATTTTGCAACTAATCTTGCAAAAGTGTTGAAAACGTATGAGAAATTCAATGTCAAATTGTAGTATGACCTATCTATACTCTAAGGGTGCATTTGTTGCACCGAACTATCTCGAATTAGACTAACTTCAGGGGCTAAGCTGGACTGGCTTAGACTAGACTAAATTGGACTGATTTAGTGAAGCGTTTGGTGCAGTATCGGACTAAGAAGTAGGACTCTAATATTATATTATTTAATATATATATATATATAATATTTTATTATTAATTTATCTTTTTCTTATTTTCTAGAATCATCCGGGAATCATCTTTCTCTCCATCTAACCTCTCCTTTTTTTTTCTCAGCCGTCTCTCCCCCTCTCCATCTAACCTCTAATCTTTTCCTCCCTCTGTGCATCCAAGTTTCTTGAGTCTTTTTCTCCCTCTGTTGCACAAACGATTCGAATTAAAATCACAAAAAATGGAGACATGCCTTCCGCCAAAAAAGCCCAACCATTCCCTCTCAAGCTTAGCATCGCCAATTTAATGGCAGCCATGGTGAGTTTTCCTGTTCAGCTCCATCTCTCTCTTCCCTTTGTTTTTCCGTTCAAATCCCTCTCTCTCTTCCCTCTGCCTATTTTCCCCTCCAACTCCCTGAGTGGTAATCAGATTATGGGTGGTCACCAGATTCTAAGATTTTAGGTCGTGGGGGGCTGCGATCACTGAAGAAGGCTGCTTGAGACGAATTTGGAGAGAAGAAGGCAGCGACATCTAGTCCTAGCTAATACCATGCTTTTGGTTGGGATTAGCTAACAACAACTAGTGAGACCCGGAGTCGAAGCAAGTCTGAGCTAGCATCATTAAAGCTAATCATTTGCTTTGCCAAACGCTGGACTACACTGGCTGTTAGTCTAGTCCAGTTTAGTGAAAGCTAGGGATGTCAAACAAATACAATCTAAAACCATTAAGATTTCACAAATCACAATAGGAACACTAAACACCTGCATAACCTGGCAAGTATTCAGTTTTATCACAAATCATAATGATATTGTCACAAACTTAACCACTTATACAACTCGACATATGTTGGATTTTATTACAAAATGTATCGTGCAATTAAGAATGGAACCATTCAATAAGAATTACAATTTATTCTATCAAGTTTTCAATGTGGAATTAGAATCTTCAACAAAAACCGGTATATTTGTGACATGTTGTTCCCTTTATTTTGAAAAAGTTTGAGATACTTTTTTTTTAAAAGAAAAGTACGATATTTCGGCCTTTACAAATACTTATCATGAAGAACTCGGCCCCAAAAGAGTCCTTGCAAACTAGATCTAAAAATATTACAATAAAACATCACTAATCACAAAGTAATGAGTAGACTTCAAGCACTCGTCCAAACTCATCGAAAACCGCATGATTATATAGATCAATAAAACCATTAATCTTCGTGTTACACGGAGATTATGTGAGAACAAAATCTCAAACCATAAATTGGGACATGGAGTATGATGCCAATGGGTCAATCACATCACATAACCACTGCCACAATCCCAGAACACTATATGAAGTAGATCCAGCAAATCAAATAGCTTCATCCTTTACACTTAGATCCAAAAGAGGTAGCACACCAAAAAAAAAAATTAAAATGAAGCAACTCTCCTATAGAGAGAAATCAAACTAGCAAACTCAAATCAAACCAAAGTCCAAGACAATTCCTCGAAATTATTAAATATAAACAAAATAAGAGGATAAAATTATGTCGCCGCACCACATCCTCCAGACATCCGAAAGTCATATCACTACACCGTCTAAACCCAAGTGTTGTAGTGACTAAACTCGATCCCTATGCAATTAGGCATCTTCCATGGCTTCCAGCTTCAACTCTATACTCTATATTAACTGTGAATGACCAAAAGACGACGATTACCATGATGACAACACGGCAACAATTCAACATCAAAATAGAGTAAACGAAAATTTAGAGAGAAGAGACCAAGAATGATTTTCAAGCAGATTGCCCCCAACCCCAAAGCCAAAGGCATGGCTCGATGGCAGAGGATTTTTCCTGGTGTTCTCTAGACGGCCACGGTTTTTTGTCAGATTTGTTAACAACGTTATACAATGAATTATTTAATATATCCTAAACAAAACTTTACGGTACAAATAAGTTTAAAATACTTGAATCCCTTTTTCTTTTATTTTTTTCGACTTTTTTTTTTGTGCGTTGCAATTTCTCAAAATCCTTGAATCCGTTTTCTTTCTGCATTCTTCAACGTTGAATTAATAATGACATTGCAAGTCTCAAGCAATTAATTTTAAAGTTGCAAGTTCACGACTAATTAATCTGATTTTGTTCTTTTAAGTAAAGGTTAATTAATAGGAACAATTAATTGATTTTCAATGCGAAAAAAAAAGAGAAGAAAAATAGCTAGATGTTGCAACTGATCGCAAATCGTTAAACAATAAATTTGACATCAAGACAACTTAACCAAATGACTTTCGTTAGGAGGATTGCTGAAGTTCTCTTTTGACTGCAGAGCTTTTGCTGTTGTACAACATTGAGGAACACAAATGTCTCTGCGACTAATTGGCCACATTACTATATTCATATCATCTTTGCCACACAAAAATGACACTATTGCTAACTCACTTCTCTTATCTAGTACAAAATTACAAATGAGTCCAACGTACATTTCCACGACTCACTTGTATTAAAAAGTTTGTCAACAATAATATCAATTTAGTGTGTCTAAATATAATTACTGATACCATATAGACTTGCAACATTTCAATTTACGAATTAATTTAAACAGAGTAACGACCTGTTTTTTTTTTTTCTTTTCTAAAGCAACAACTAGTGTCTATTTAAGAACTTGCAACGTTCTCAATAAATTGTTTCGAGAAAAAGAAAACAGTTTTTAGGCAGAAATATTATTTGTTATTATTACTTCTTTGCAACATACTTTGTAATTAATTGGTCATAAACATTACGTTTTCTCATCAAAAGGAAAAAAAAAAACATTATGCTTTCATGAACTCAAGAAGAAAATACTGCAGTAGAAAAAATTGCAAGACCATGAAGGGACAAAGCTCTGCAACAATACCCTTCATTCTCTCATTCCTTTTGCTCTTTAGTAGCACTGTTTATTGTCTCACTCCTTTTTGTGCATCTATTGATCCACCAATAAAGGATATCCCTGATCTCAAATACACCCCCATACCGCTTCCGAAACATTCTCAACAAATTCTCAATGACTTCCTCCAATGCCTTGCTGTAAAATTTCAGTCCACCACCTACCCCATCATGGAAGCCATTTACACCCCACAAAATACCTCATTTCACCAAGTTTTGCTGGCACACACTAAAAACCGCAGATACACAACGCTTGCAACTCCAAAACCTTTGGCTATTGTAGCAGCCAAGCACGAACGCCATGTGCAAGCAACCGTAATTTGCGCAAAACAACATGGGTTGCAGATAAGAATCCGAAGTGGTGGCCATGATTATGAGGGTCTATCATATGTATCGGATGTCCCCTTTGTCATTCTTGACATGTTCAATCTTCGATCCATTGATGTTAATGTGACGGAAGGGAGGGTTTGGGTTCAGTCAGGGGCTACAATTGGTGAACTTTATTATGAAGTTGGAAAGAAAAGTAGGGTTCATGGGTTTGCAGCTGGATCTTGTCCAAGTGTCGGTATTGGTGGTCACTTTAGTGCTGGTGGGTATGGTCCTTTGTTAAGAAAATATGGGCTTACAGTGGATAATGTTGAAGATGCTAGACTGGTTAATGTGAATGGTGAAATCCTTGATCGAAAGTCAATGGGAGAAGATCTATTTTGGGCCATTAGAGGAGGTGGTGGAGCAAGCTTTGGAGTCATTCTTTCGTGGAAGATCAAATTGCTTCCAGTTCCAGCCAAAGTGACTGTGTTTCAGGTAGAAAGGACGCTGGAACAAGGCGCTAAGGATGTGGTTCATCGATGGCAATACGTTGCACCTAAGCTCCCTGAAGACCTCTTCATTAGAACCGCAATAAAAACCAAGAATGGCTCCCAAGAGGGCACGAAGACTGCGGTAGCAATATTCACTTGTCAATTTCTGGGACGAGCAGACAAGCTTCTTCAATTGATGAATGAAAGTTTCCCTGAGTTGGGTTTACAGCAAAAAGACTGCTTTGAAATGAGTTGGGAAGAATCCATGGTATTCTTGGCTGGTTGCCCAGTTGGAACTCCCCTAGAAGTTCTACTTTCTAGGCCAAAATTGCCTGTAATTTTCTTCAAAAGTAAGTCCGACTACGTGAAAAAACCAATTCCAAAACATGGTTGGAAATCTTTATGGAAAAATCTGATTAAGATAGATCACTTGTTAGTGCAATTGAACCCTTACGGCGGAAGAATGAGTGAGATTTCTGAATCAGGAACTCCATTCCCTCACAGAGCTGGAAACCTGTTTTCAGTTCAGTACTTTATTTCTTGGAAGGAAGAAGAGATTGAGACCATCAAGCGGAATATTCACATGTCAAGAAAGTTGTACAAAAGTATGGCTCCATATGTCTCCCAGAACCCAAGAGAGGCTTTGCAAAACTATAGGGATCTTGACATAGGTGCCAATCTGCACAACCGGACTAACTTTCGAACAGCTAGACGTTATGGTAGCAAATATTTCAAAGGTAACTTTGATAGATTGGTACGTGTGAAAACTATGGTAGATCCCCATAATTTTTTCCACCATGAACAAAGTATTCCTCCCCTTTAAGAGATACAGAGAATCATAAAGTCAATTGCGTTGGTAATGTACCAACAAACTTGTAGGTAAGGATACAACAGGGTGGAGTGGGCAAAAACATACAAGCAATTGGAGTTATGAAATTAAAAATTCTTATTAGTATGGCGTTTCCATGACACAATTGATTATTAGTATGACGTTTCCTATGACACAATTGATTATTAGTTCTGAGAGTTTTGATCTCTGACATGATCTTTGTAGTACTAGATTCATTGGCTTCAATGGATCCTTCCTCAGTTTCAGTTTCTTGCAATATTTGGGATTAGTTTTTAATTAACTTTCATTTTTGTTTTTGTTTTTGTGTAAGGACCCTCTTACCGGGAGTCATGTGCTTCACTTTGTTTGAAATCTTAAATCTTCTCCTTTCATGAATAAAATATGTCGTATTCTCGTTAACATTAAAACAAATTGAAAATTAACACAATTAATTGTTGAAAGTAATGGACTGCTCTAATGTTATTCTTTTGATCCCTTTAATGAAGTTATTTTCTAAGCAAAAATTAAAATTAAAATTAAAACCAACACGCAATGTACTGCCACATCGTCACATGCACAAACTTTCACTTATAACATGCGCAATTCCCTTCTCTTTCTCTCCATCTATTTCGTAATTTTTTTTTTCTTTTTTATTTTCCTCCTTTCTCTCTCCTCTCACCCCTCCCCACTCTTTCTATCCTCTCTACTCTCACCCCTAACCACTCTCTCTATCCTGTCTCCTCTCACCCGTCCTCACTCACTCTCTTCGTTTATGTGTCATGTCACTCGGTTTGTACTAGGGGTGGGTATGGTTCCAATCGGTTCGGTATTTTGCTAAAATCAAAACCAAATCGAATTTTCGATTCAGTTCAATTCAGTTCAAATTTTTTCAATTTTTGTTCGGTTCGATTTTTTCCAGTCTGATTTCGGTTCGGTTTTGGTTTTTTTGGGTTGTAAACAACTCAAAATCAACCCCTTGTGTAGAGGTTTTAATTTGAAATGAAAAATCATGCTTAAGCTTAAATGTTTTCAACTCAAACAAATTTTTGAAGATTTCTAACTGTTTTTGGTGATAAAATTCGCTTTGGTTAAGGGGAATAACTAACAAAGAAGAATAAAATTACGAGGTTCCTCAAATGAACATAAATATTCATCATCAATTGAAAGTGGCTACACAAAAAGAAAAGGCAAAAGAAAATGGCCAAGGAAGAATATGTGTCAAAGTTAATTTCCCAGGTTGACGGCTTCGTTTAGCATGTTCATTGATTTTGATAATTAATATATATTAAATACTTAATAATATATATATCGGTTCGGTTTGGTATGGTTTGGTTTGGTTTTTTTTATTTTTTATTTTTCGATGAGTAAACCGAACCGCACCGACTAAGGTCGGTTTGACGAGCGGTTCTTATAATTCTTGGACATCGGTTAACTGAACTGACCCGTGTGTTTGCTTTTATTTGTTTTAATCATAAAAGACATACCATGTACCCACCACAACAAAACAAACACTACAAAAAATATGGGCACTGCACACAATAAATTAGTTGTGCCCATTGAGGCCAAAGAGCACCAACATATGTGCCCATAGACCAATAGCAACAGCGCGGTAAGTATAATATTGTTTGTGCCCTCTATAGGCATGCCCTTTGGTAATAAGGCACACTATTGCTTTTGTGCTCCCACAGAAAGCATAAAGGTGGTTCGGTATGGGATCCCATACCGAAACCCTTGTCCCGATTCCCAAACCGAAATTTTCAGGAATCCCAATTTCAATACCGATCCCAAACCAAATTTTCGGGAATCCCTATACTCCCATACCGAAACCCTTGTCCCAATTCCCAAACCAAAATTTTCGAGAATCCCAATTTCAATACATACCAAACCAAATTTTCGGGAATCCCGAAATAGTTTCGGGATTTCGGGACAAATCGGGAATCCCGAAATGGTTTTGGGCTTTTGGACTAAAATTTGACATATTATGCTTTTGGGCTAAAATTCAACCTGTTATATTGAAAAATTGACATATAGGCATGCCCAATTTGCCAATTTGTTTCTACTAATCTATGCACACAAATCTGCCAATCAAATGGCAAGGCCTAGTTAGTATCTGCCTATTCAAAAGCAATCTGCCAATATGAAACGTTAATATATGCTTGAGTAAACTAGTCAATCTATCTATAATCATGCTAGTCCCCAAAATTACGTCTAAAACGTTAATATATGCTTCAGTAAACTTCTGTACATATATAATATAAATATTATAGATAGATGTAAAGTTTTCTCAAGCAAATTGTAACTTATAATCTATCCATGTATCCATCTATCAACCTCCCATGTTTATTCTGCATCTATGTATCCATCTATCAATCTCCTATTGACACACCCCGTTCCAAGGAGGGCGTGTTGGCCGTCACGTGAGAATGACGTAACCATGTGCACAGCGCGGAAGCTAATATGATAAATTTAAATACACATTCAGAGCAAAAGGAACGTCTAGTTGTAGTCAAGGACAATTGCTAAAATATAACACCCGAAGGTGAATCCTACTTTTGTGAATTCTGTCAGAACTCTGTTTCTTCCCTCGTGGCCACCAAAACTCTGCTACCTAGAACCTGGAGGGGCGAAAAACAAAGTTGAGTGGGTCAGAAACAAATCCTTTTCAAAACCTTTTCTTTTCTCAAAAGTTATAACCCCTCGTCGTAAAACCTGTAATAATTTCCCATAAATAAATATATATATATATATATATATATATATATATATATATACACACACATATATACTCATCTAAAAACCATGCTTAGAAGTGGTGATATGCAAGGCATAAGCCATGCCAAATATATCTCATCAAATCACATAACTATATCAGGTGAAATCTCATCATATCTCATAACATGTTCACCGAGTGATCAGCTCGGCTGAACTATAGCTCATAATCAATCTCATCATCACATATAAAAATATATCCTGCACACGAGTCGGAACCACCTCACGTGGTCTCACCAACAAGACTGGGTGTAAATAAATACGCTCTAGTGCTACGATCACGTGAAGACTGAGCGCTAATCGCGGGTCACCTACGAGTCAAACTCACCTATAGTGGTCTATTCGATAGGACTGAGCACCTAACTTGGATCCAAGATGAGCGTACGGTGCGAGAGGTGAACATCACGTGAAGGACTGAGCCTTGGCCCTGGGCGGGAGCACTAACACCGTGGTGCAGGTTTATGAGCTTTCAATACATCTCACATAATCATCAAATCATATAATCATTCTCTATCATCAATATATACTCACCTGATACTTACATGTGCGTCCACAGCACCAATTACCATTATATGCAACTACTAATGCATGAATAAATAGATATATATACTTTGCATGGCATATCATATCACATTTCGCTTAATTGATTTTCTGGGAAAAATCTCATTTATATAGGTATATACGGAAAACAACTGTTCACTCACAGATATATCAAAGCGTCGCAACCCCCGAACCTCGATTGATGGCGTTCGTCCTCGGGATAGGCCTCACCTATATGCGTAATAACCGAAAAACGTTATTTAACGCACATAACCAACAATAGGTAATAACTTCTCATATATTGCTCAATTTGGGTGTATGAATATACCACAGTGATCTACACAATCTCAGGATCATCCCCAAATTTTTAAATAATTTTCTGACCCCTCACGCACTGGCAAATGTACTGCCACACGCGCGACCACGCGCAGGGAACCCTGACGGAAACAGTAAACGGTGTTACCTGACGTCGTTTGGAATATTCTGTCAACTCTGACAGAATATTCTCTCTTCTTCTCCAGTGGACTTCGCCGGTCATCGCCGTCCGAACTTTGAATTCTCGTCGATTTCTGGAAAATTTTCAAATTTTCATATCTTTTTCATTTCTCAACCAAAATTCATGAAATTTATACCAAAATGAAGATCTCACAAAGATGAACACAACCATACCTAACTCGACCCCCAACTCGTCGGGGATTCGCCGAAAAAAGCCTCGATAATTCCGGCCAATTTTCAAACTTGTCGATCTCCACTTCCCGACGTCCAAATCACTTGGTTTTTCTTCTTTGAGCTTCGTGAGGATGATCTAAGCTTCCTATGGCTTTAGAATCTTCCAAAAACCTCACAATCACGTGTGCATGAACAGTGCACAAATCTGGGTTGTCTGGTTTTCGAAGGTTCTACTAACTGAAAAGGGTATGGTTGAGACCCTTAGGTTACCTAGAACTCGAATATGAACTCCAAAGGGTCGATCTATGAGCATTTGGGTTGGTTTGATGTTCGTCCGTACATTTTGTACGGATTTTCTGAAAAATCTGAGAGGGAGGAGAGAGAAAAGGTACGGGAGAGAGAGGGGAGAGTTTGTGTGTGTGTGTGGTCCATGTGGGTCACCAACCAATACCAAAACATATCACACACACACATCATTCAACGTCCAAGGGTATTTCCGTCTTTTCACATCCACTGTACAAATTTTTCGGGACTGGCTGTTACACCTGTGATTTAAAAATTCTGCATATATTCCACTTTCTATCTTAGGGCTCCTTCTTGTATATGTTCCATCATCGATTTCCAGTGCTCCTTCAGTATTTCAATTTTCACTATTGTAGGTAGATGATGTTCCCCTTAAAGATGTGATCCTATATATTTAAAAATTAAAGAATATACATATATATATATATATTTCTGTTTGATTTGGGAATACCGAAATCCCAAAAACTTGAGATCGATTCCCGTACCAAAATTTAGGGATCGGTTCAGTATTGGGTATCGAAATTTTCGGGAATTTCGGTTTGGGATTTTTTTGGTTTGGTTTCAGGAATTTTTCCGTTCGGTTTGGGATTATTTTCCAGCCCTATAAATGATAGCCTATTTGTGTATTAATTCTGACAAGCATGTCAGATGATAGACAATCATGCGCACAGTTTTCAAATCTTGCCCAATAGGGTCTATTTAAAAAATAAATAAAAATTTGAAACAAAACAAAAAATTCTAAATTTTCATAAAATCAACAAATCCCACAATATACATGTATTTCAGTTATTTACAATAAATCCCACATATTTACAACCAAGCCCTCCTTCAGAATCCTATCCTCCCCTACTGCAGTCGTTGGACCCAAGTTCTTCATGCAATGTAACTTAACCACATTCCCTTCTTGCCTATAAGGAATCTTAGTAAGAAGCATAGAGTAAGAAATATTTATAAGCATCCATTTCATCAAGATTATCACACGCAAACCACTCTCATCTCCTAGGGAATTAAGGACATAATGACATTAGCAATTATTGAAAAACCAACCTAAGTGCACTCATATATATTTCCCTTACCTTGAGCCATTTGATCATTCTCATCATCAGCAAATAGATCCCTAACATTTTTATCAATTTCACCAACGAACTTGCCCAAAACTTTAGGGCCATTAACAATCTAGCACAGTTCACAAGAATAGAAATCTCATCAATCACCAATGCAGATAACAACTAACTTATATAAGGATAAGTTGCATATCCAAAGTCATGCAGACGTGCTCAATTATAAACATTAGCAAGCTGTAAGAAACTTCACTCCATTTATCTCATTCCATAGAGTACCTATATAAGTTACAACATTGTAAATACACATTTGTACCTGAGAACTATTCAAATGAGCTTCCATTGTGGGTCGAGTGCCAGATACCTTTTTTTCATAGTCCGCCAACGAGTTATCTAAATAATTTAACAGCCAATATATAGCTTTAGGAATAATGAGAATCACAAATTTGATTATGTAATGAGCGGTATAAATGATAAATATCACATTATCATTCAAGACCAAAAATATGAGCCATTTTTCAATCTCTTTCCGAAAACTCAAAAGGACTCAATTTCAGAACGGTTTTTTTTCACCCATATGTACATTTGGGTTTCATTACTCTCCTGGCATCAATTTAAAAGGTACATAATTTCCAGTTTCATGTATAAATAAGATAGTTATCACAGATGTTGCCAATCTAATCAAATAATAAATGTAAAGACAAATACCAAAGCATCTGAAAACATACGCAGATAAAAAAAATCGAATAACAAGACATACTGCTATAGGGAATGCCACACTACAAGGAAAATTTACGCAAGGCCTTGACATCATCGGAACAAGCCCAATGGTAGTGCACACATTGTAACCTGCAATTACCGCTTGATTCACTTTAGAAATTAAATGCAGTCTTCCAATGTAGAACAATTTTCAATCCAAATTAGATGAGAAAGGCTTCACACTCTCTTGCAGAGTTCCATCAATTAGACCCCAACAAAATTAGCATATTTATATTTATATTACATCTAAAGCCTAAAAACAACTATCAAACTCACATTTCTTTTGATTTCTTTATAAAACAAACTTGTACACAAATCAAACGAATTTAAGCACAATCTCAAATTCAAGCTCCAAATAATTAGTGGGAAAAAAAGAGAATCGCTTACCAGGTTCCCTGAGGAGACGTTGAGTTTCCTGCGGGATAAAAAATAAAAAAAAACATATACACAAAAGTTGTTAAAAAAATTACTCAAAAATCATTGAAAAATAACAAAGGAAAAGCCCAGATTCGAGAGGGGTCCGTGATGCGGTGGTTGTCCAGCTGACAGACGACATCCATCGGCGGAGTTTGAGAGAGGCAAAAATAGGTTTGTTTGAATCTGAACCAGATCAAATCCCCTTTTGATTATAACCCAAAAGAGAAAAAAGCTCAGTTCCCCTTTTGTTTCAAACGAACCCTAACCCTAACCCTAAAATTAATCACAAATTATTAACTAAATTAACCAATACAAATTCTAAGTTCTTACCATTTTACTTGCAACGAAGTGGAGAGGAAGGAATCGCATTATGCATGAACTGAAGGGGAACTGGGGATGAGATAAGAGTTAAGGCCGACTGATTTGCATATTATGTGTGATGGAGAAGGATTTGCAGAGTCTGTGAGAATGTGTGAACTCGACTTGAGACCCACCGATTCGTAGTGTGTGTGTAATTTAAGGGGGAAGGATTTGCAAATTATGTTTCTGTGTGAGATGTGAATTCGACTTGAGAATTGAGATGAGAGAGAGAGAGAGAGTGAGGTGTGAAGATTGAGTAAAGTGTTTTTTTATTTTGTTTAAAACATTATTTTAAACAAAGGGCACAAAAAATCTACCTTTACCTTAAATATATTAAATTATAGGGCACGATGACATTTATAGTGTCATTGCAAATTAATAATAAATTTCCATTGTTGACCTTAAGGGCACAAAAATCATTATAATGTGCCCAATAATGTGTTTGTGTCCATTTTTCTTAACATTGGACACAATACATAATGCCCATTACGGAATGAGCACTGTTCCACCCTATTGGTGTTTAAACAAACACAAACACCTCATTTGTGTCCCTAATTTTGTGCCCAAAGGCCATTTCTCTTGTGGTGAAAACGTGGTAGTTTTGCGAACCCTTGTGCAAAGCCTATGCTTCTGTGTTTACATAATTATTACATGGGTAGATTGTTGGAGTGTAAGAAGTGCTGAGAAAGTTACTAAAGGGTTGGAAGTATGGAACTTTTGGAACTTTTTGATCTTTTGAAACTTTTGGGACTTCAATTCTTAATTATCTACATGTAATGCTTTCTCTAGTGGAACTTTTGAACTTTAAGAATGTCTGAATGTAATATTTAAGTATCTATATGTACTGCCTTCTCCAGTAGATATTTTGAACTTTGAAACTTTTGATCTTTTGGAACTTTTGGATTGTAATATTTGAAAAATTGGAGCTTTGATGAATTTCTTTTTTGTAACTTTAAGAACGTTTGAATGTTAAACTTTGAATTTAACTAGTGTTCACACAAACAGAAAACCAACCCAAACCAACCCGCCATTGTTGGTTAACTAACATGATTGATTTTAGACCCAGCTTAATCGGTTTCGGTTTGCAATTTTGGCTTAACCGACTAGGTCGATTTGGTTTCGATTTTGACCCACAACCGATCCAACCCAAACCTGCATCCACCCCTATTTTGTACCACAAAATTCTGAAAGAATAAACAATAGAATTCTGAAAGAATAAACAATCATGAAAACAAAACAAAAATCAATGAGATTGAAAAATTTTGATACGGAACTGCTGAAGACAAATTTTACAACCACAAAATTCTGCCTATGGTGACTTGTGGGAGAGACAAGAGTGTTTCTACTTTAGTAAGTAGATGACTGAGAGAGAGAGCGCGAAAAAAAATCTGTTGCTTTTTCTGGCAACAAATATTCAAAAGCTTCACATGGAACACATGTCCTTAATTTGTACCAATTTAGAATTAAGAGGATTTTTTAATTCAGAAATTTTATTTGAATTTATATAACTTTACTCTAGACCAAACTTAAACTTTATATATAAATTGTTTTTCTTACTTTATTATATAATTACTATCAGATACCAGATAAAATTAACAATTAAACTAAAAATTATCAAAAAAGCCACACCCGATAATCAAATCATTACCATCAAGCAATCTTTTGTGAATTCGGGTTTAATGAGCATCATGAGAAGATTAAGAAGACAATATGACCTTATCTTTTGGGCATCCAGGTATATATCCAGTTTTCCATTTCCAACCACTCCAGATGGTGCTGACCGTTGATTGAAGATTCTTCTAGCACTTGATAAGGATGGAAGATTGACACCTCTAGGGAGGGCCATGGCTCATTACTCCATGAGTCCTCGTCACTCTAGAACGCTTCTTACTGTTACTCTAGTCTTGATAAGAAAAAAGAGTTTCCGGGCTAATTTAGTGCTAGCATATGCAGTTGTAGCAATTGCTGGTTTGAGTTTTCCAATTTTTTTTTTGTCAGAGAAGTTGGTGAGGAATAAACTAAAAGAAATTCTGAAAATGTTCTGTGAAAAAATTCCTAATCCTAGCAGTGATGCTCTGTCCATAGCTTTTGCTTTGCTGTGCTATGAACTTGCAAAGATCCCAAAGGAAATGGGATTTATCGAGAGCAACGCTCGAGAAGAAAACGTATGCTTCGATTTTGGGTTTTTAATTTTAAGAGGGTGTAAAAATACATTTATGTATTGAATTGAGTTTGTGAGGGTAGTTTATGTAGTAAATTTGGGTTTAAAAATACATTGATAGTTTAATTAAAAATAATTTAGGTGTAGAATGAAATTGTATGGGTTCAAATAAAATTTCTCTTTTCAATTCCATATAGTTCAGGGAAGAGATAATCAGGGAGATGTTAAAAGATGCTGAAATTAAAATAGATATATAGATTAAGGGTTGGTTTGGGATTGTGGTGCTTAAAAAAAAACAGATTATTAAAAAAAATTGGGAACATCAAATATTTTTGGTAAAACAAAAAAAAAGTTTTTAAAAAAAAATTCCAATAATAGTAAAAAAAGCAGAAGTAGGGTCTACCATTTTTTTTTTTTTGAACAACGATATTATTTACACTAAGGGGGGAGGGGGTGGCTTAGCCTCACAATGGGTCAGTAATAATGTAGTTCGTATTCACCTTGGCGTCTACCATGTTTTTTTTTTTTTTTGAACAACGATATTATTTACACTAAGGGGGGAGGGGTTGGCTTAGCCTCACAATGGGCCAGTAATAATGTAGTTCGTATTCACCTTGGTGAGAGTTGAATCTATCACCTCTCACTTACAAGTGAAGAGAAATATCAGTAACAGTAGTACTAAGCGGAAGGTCTACCATACCTCTGAAAAAATGTTTTTTCTCCAAAGCATAGTAATTAGTGCCCCTTTAATGAAATTTTTAAATGACAAGTATACCCCTAAACATTTTGCAAAATTACAATCTTTGCCTCTATTTTATTTTCTTTAACAGTTAAGTATCACATTAAATATCATATCATTTTTAGTCATTTAACATATTCACAACAATTTATATAAAAGTTTAGCAAACACTTAAACACTGTTTTTTTGTTAAAAGCACTTCTGCAAAAAAAAAAAAAAATTACCAAACACTCAACAACTTTATCTTACGACGGTTTATTCTTACAGTATAGCAGAAACATTTTTTTTGTTTTTAAAAAAAAAACACAACAATACCAAACTAGCCTTAAGGGCTCGTTTAGAAGTGCTTTTAGAGAAAAATGTTTTTGAGTTCCAAAAGCATTTGAAGTGCTTCTCAAAAAAAACTTCGGTTTATGTGTTTCTTCCGGGATTTACTTACGTTTTTACTAAGGATTGGTTCTAAAAATATTTTCATCAAAATCGCTTTCAGTCATTTTAAAAGCACTTCCAAACGAGACCTAAGATTTTCACATGAAGAATTAAAATGTGTTGGATACATTTAACATAGAAAATAAACTTACCGAGCTTTCCACTACTACTCATTCTTGTTAACTACATTGCAATGGTTCGGAATTGAAGGGAAAAACAAGGAGAAATGATGAATAGAGAGATATGAGAGAGAGAGAGAGTTTAGAGAGAGAAATAAGATTTGTATTAACTAATAGAATGAAGATTACACGTACTGTTTATAAAGAAATCTTAAC
This sequence comes from Heteromeles arbutifolia, assembly GCA_024362995.1. Classification (NCBI taxonomy): domain Eukaryota; kingdom Viridiplantae; phylum Streptophyta; class Magnoliopsida; order Rosales; family Rosaceae; genus Heteromeles; species Heteromeles arbutifolia. The sequence goes on along the minus strand of JANCRC010000002.1, from coordinate 6,605,188 downwards.
TACTTTAACCAAATACTAACTACCTAACTATATTACTAACTGTATTACATTTGTACTCTTAATAATTCTATGGTTTCAATATAAAATACCACAAAGTCAATAAGAGAAAACATGACATACAATTGCAACCAAAACAATGAAGGCAATGCAAAAGCCCTATCGAGAAAGTCGTATGAAGAAACTACTTTTGTTTCCAAAAGCCCAAGGGAGCCTTCCAAAACTACAGGGACCTTGAAATTGGCGCCAATCTGAATAATCAGACAAACTTTGAAACTGCTAAAGTTTATGGAAGCAAGTATTTCAAGGGTAATTTTGAAAGATTGGTACGTGTCAAAACTGCGGTTGATCCCCTAAATTTCTTCAAGCATGAGCAAAGCACCCCACCTCTTTAGACAGGGAGATACAAGACTGAAAGAATAAAGGATATGAAACTAATTGTATGCCACAATTTCCTTGTTTCGATATTACTTTGAATGTGTTAATTATTCTCATTTTCTTTTGAAAGTATAAAAAAATTGGTCAGAACAATTTAGGCTCTTAATAATTATTCCTAATTGTTTTGATATACGGTGATTGGTTTGTTGTCTAATGATGCACAAATACAGTTACAAAAAAAAAAAGGAAAAATTTGAAATATGTCCAATTTTATAGTCCACCTTTTGAAATAGATTCAATTTTTAGTAACTTTGGACCCATATCAAAAGATCCCTAAAAAAAACCACTGTAATACATGCATATGTATGACAATGTTTATATAAATGCCGATTAAGTACTTAAGCGTAAATCAAACCCAAAGCATTCCTATCTGAATCGATTTACACCATATTTAGGAAACTACGGCAAGTGGCCATGTGAGATTTCATGTCAGGTATGCTCTTTGGTATTGGGTTTGGGATTTGGATTCTCACCGGATCCCCTCCATGGGGATTCTAGGGATCAACGAACGTAGACCGTTGATCAAAAATCGTGCGGTCACAATTAAATGCTTTTTATATTTGTAAAAGTAAAGCAGTCTCGTTTTGCGTGAAAAGGAAAAAATTGTAGCCGCACGATTTTTGATCAACGGTCCATGTTCGTTGATCCCTAGGATCCCCATGGAGGCGATCCGGTGAGAATCCAAATCCTTGGGTTTGAGGCACAAATCTGGCAAAAACACAGATGATTCCATGGTTAAAAACTTCATGTGTCATTTGACTGTGGTCAGGAGTGGACTGAAATACCTATAGCCTCTATAGCCTCTGCGGCCCATTGAAGCCGAAGAACCTGGAAATTGTTTTGTAGTGTTGTGGGTGACTGGAAGTAGGATGTAAGCAGCGATGGGACGCGGGAGGTAGAAGCAGCAACTTTGATCAGCGATGCCTGCAAGGGACAGCGGCAAGCACCAGCGGCGACGACCGTACGACCAAAACCTAGTTCACGAGCCTCAGATTTTGATTAATTCTTTTGTTTCCGGTTCAGGAGCATGAAGCGCCTTCTATTTTGATTATGTCTTCCTCTCACCCCTTTCTCTTCTCTCGAATTTTAGAAAATAAATTGGTATTGAATTTACTATTTATGAAATTTGAACATAATACATCTTACTTCTAAGTGAAAGTTTTTGAAAATATCTCAAATAAGAACAATGAAATTTATGAAAATATATGTTAAAATATGAGGATAATAAGTCATGTGTATCCTGATATCGAAGATAACTTATGGTCAACAAAAATATTTTTTTTTTAATTCATGACGTAAATCAAATAGCTTATATGGTGGGTATAATTATAATATGTGAAAAAGGGGATTAATATTACATGAAGACATGAATTATGTTTCTTTAGGAAATATATCCATCCATCTTAATTAGCTAGATTAACTTTTTTGCTAGATAATAATCCCATAATAATTTTTTTTGTTTTTCGCACAACATAATTAGGTCTGACAAATGGGTCATATTTACCGTGTTCATGTCGTTTTTGTATAATACTTGTTATTCTATTTGGTCGTGTCGTTCCCAAAGTTCTAAAGACGCTAGGCACCAATTGCATGGTGAGATGGAGCCTAGTGCCTAGGCGGATTTAAGTAAATTTATTTATATCGTATAAATAAGTGTCTATTTATACTTAAAAAAATACATTATTGTGTTCACTAGCAAATCCTCCCTAGAGGTCATTTGATTGTTGCACCTCTGTCTACATACCATACATCACTCTTCTTTTCAACGGTGGATTGACTTGCATAAAACAAATTCCCTGTCTCTTCAACTTGATTGACAAAGTTCACCTGTTGTACACCTTTGTTGAGACTGCAGTCTTTCGCAATTGGATGATGCCAAGTGCTCGTGAATCCTTCATCAGATTTTCTCGCGAGCTCTTGCTCTCCATTTTAGTAAGCTCTTCCTCCTTTACCGGAGTAGTGAAGCCCTTCTCGACCAGATTCCACAGCTCGTGGGATCGAAAAATGGTTGATTTGCAAGAAATCAAAATTATCTCTGTTGAAAATCAGAGCTCGAAGCTCCCCTCCACCATACCCATCCATGTTAGACTTGAGTTGAGAGATATAAAAACTCGTCGGAGTAAATAAAATCTTTGATTCAACTCGTCGAATTTAACAGACTCAAACGCCTATAAATTCAAACTGAACCTGCCTCTGAGGCCATGTTAAAATCATTAATGGTAGCTTCTAGATTTCATTCAATCATCACACTGAGAATGTGAGCTCATCCATAACAGAAAATGAACCAGGATCCTCGCAGGATCCATTCCTACAGCACCAACACGATATACGATGAATAGACAAGATTACGGAATCTTTAAAAAACAAGATCCAAGTTCCAGAATAACCGTTTAGTAATTATCCTATGAGCTAATGACAAGTGTACGTTCTCGAAGCTTATGAGCTTTTAAAAAAGGATAATACTTGCCTACCCAGTAACCAATCTTTTATTGACCATTATATAGCTCAATAGAAACGTTTCACCTGTCAATTTGATTGTTCTAAGCTCCTGCTATTTTGATAACCAAACATCCTACTTGCTCCCATAACCTGATAACCAAACAACATTCTTCTTCGTCCAATAAACCCCATCAAACATCGCTGACCAACCCTCACCTCCTCCAACCTCTGCCGTCCTACAACCCCGCCCTCGTCTTCTTTTCCAGCCTCTTCCCGCGGACCCCACCTCGTCTCCTCCTCCAAGCTCTCCCCCCGGCGACCCCACCTCATCTCCTCCCCAATCTCTCTTCGTCGACGACCCCACCCTTAATCCACCCTTTTCTACCCCAAGGCGGCCATAGCAGCAGAGTTTATTTTCAAGTATTGTCCATTAAAAAAACACTCCACCAGAATAATTACAAGTGTATTTTCAGTGTGAGATTTATATTTCAACTGGACCTTGTGCTTAGGACTGAGTGAGAGACAGAAGAAACAGCTGGCACGTGAGCAGCGGCCTCAGATGGAAGCGGCACAGAAGTTGTAGGCAGCATGGGTGGAGATATGACGGCCACAAATATGTGTACGTAAGCAAGGCCCAGCACATGAATGTTTATGTAAGTGAGTATGATTCTCTTTCCTTTTATTCTCATCTTCTTCCCTATTCTTCTTACACATATTGTTAAATTTCAAGTAGACAGGCCGATGACCTATTCTAATAACACCGATACTGTTTCCACTTGGCTACCTACTCAATCTGTCAGGTGTGAGGTTTTATCACAAAAGATCTCAGTGATAGTTAGAGTGGGGTAATTTTATTTAAAGAGCTTGTTCTCAAGCTTTTTGGCCGATGTGAGACAGAGGAATTCTAACACTCCCCCGCACGTGAGACCACATTTTATGGATCACAAAGTTCCACACATCGACAACCACGTGGAGCCAAGTCGGGATTCATCCATTCATAAGGGGTCAATGGGGACCCACCCATTCACGTGGCATCTCTTGGCCTACGTGAAGCCAAGTCGGGGCTCACCCATTCGCGTGGGGTCAAAGGGGACCCATCCGTTCACGTGGTAGTACGGGTCCGTCCCCTGTCTCTGATATCATGTTAAATTTAAGGTAGATGGGCTAAGGATCCACTCTAACAACATCGATACTGTTCCCACTTAGCCATCTGCCAATCCGTCAGGTATGGAGTTTTATCACAAAAGACTTCGGTGATAGTTAGAGTGGAGTAATTTTATTTAAAGGGCTTGTTCTCAAGCCTTCTGGCCGATGTGGGACAGAGAAATTCTAACACGTATTACTTTTTGTCTTATTGTCTCTATAAAAATAATCAATATAAGATGTTGATGTGGCTTAACTGTTACCGTTCAAATAAAAGGAAAAAGAAGGGAAAAAACATTAGGAGGGGAGAGAATCCTCCTTCCTATGTAAGCACTAGACTTCAAATGGTGATTAATTGATTATATTGAGAAAAAAATTTGGAAAGTCCACTCTTGACTTTATGGCTGTGTTTTTATTGTGCAATAAGAAAATAATAATGATAGAAAGACTAAATTTTTTAAATCAAATTATAAATTAAATAATGTATTATCAATAAATAAATAAATAGTTAATCGATATTTAATTAATAATTAAATCGTTTACAACTATTTTATTTGGTTTGAAAAATTTAATCTTCCTTGTATAACCAATAGAAAAAATCAAGATGGATATTCATCCAAGACAAAGGAAAAGCAACAAGAAAATAAAGATAGTTAAACTTGGAGTTTCCATCAAAATCTGCCAAAGCAAACTGGGCAAATCTCTGCACAGCCCCTAGCTAGTTCTTTATGGTCTAACCTTCCACATGCCACTTATTTTCCTCCAATTACAAAGGATTTAACTTCGCTGCTGAAGAATTCAGCAGCCAAGTCCAGCTCAATTACAAAAGCTTGTACAAACATATAATATTGCACATGATAATACTAAAGAGACTAAATTTATAAATAAAAATTTGAAAACTAAAAGACATGAAAATTGATTATTGAATTATTACTTAAGCGTTGATAAACGTGCTCATTCCTACTAGTGACACACCATTTAGTTTGAAAATTTTGTCTCCCAACCATTACCCTTGAAATGTGTAGATGTAGTAGCAAGTCATATAGCCTTAATTTTGTACTAATATGATCACAGAAATAAATAACAATATTTATTTTTTGCTTTGAATTTTCTACAGATCAAAATGGGGGAGGTGACGTGCATAATTCCTAACCTATTCTTAAGTTGGAAATTGTCACGTTCAAACCCATATTTATAAATAAGAACCCACATCTAGAGATAGGTCATATACATGGAAACGAAGAACAATTTCCATTCAAAATATATGCTAAAATGGCAATTCCAAGGCTTCCACATATCTTACAGCTTTCAGTTATTTTGGTCCTATCTATTTCCTGTGCGGCTTCAGCTTCAGCTTCAGCTGATCCTGAGAACTTTGTTCATTGCCTTCTAAACAATTCCCAACCATCTCACCCAATTGCCCCAGCAATTTACTCTCCCAACAATACTTCCTACTCATCCGTTCTGGAATCTTACATCCGAAACCTCCGATTCAACACATCAACAACCCGAAAACCCTTCCTCATCCTCACTGCATTGCATGAGTCCCACGTGCAAATATCCGTTGTTTGTGCCCAGATCCATCATTTGCATATGCGGATTAGAAGTGGAGGCCATGATTACGAGGGTTCATCGTACGTGGCTGAAGTTCCATTCTTCATCCTCGACATGTTTAATCTTCGATCCATCCACGTAGACATCAAATCCGAGACCGCATGGGTCCAGACGGGGGCTACTCTTGGTGAAGTTTACTATAGAATTGCCGAGAAAAGCAAAACCCATGGCTTTCCCGCTGGTGTTTGCCCTACAGTTGGTGTTGGAGGCCACTTCAGTGGCGGTGGATATGGTAATATGATGAGAAAGTACGGCTTGTCAGTTGACAACATAGTTGATGCACAACTTGTGAATGTGCATGGTGAACTTCTCAACCGAAAATCAATGGGTGAAGACCTTTTCTGGGCCATTACAGGAGGCGGAGGAGCCAGCTTTGGAGTTGTAATTGCGTACAAAATTAATCTTGTATATGTTCCAGAAACAGTTACTGTTTTCAGAGTTCCAAGAACCCTGGAAGAAAATGCAACGGACATCGTTTACCGTTGGCAATATATCGCGGATAAACTTGACGATGACTTGTTCATCAGGCTTACCATGGATATTGTAAATGGTACTACTTCAAATTGTAGTGGAGAAAACAATAAGACTCTTAGGGCTTCATTTATTGCCATGTTTCTTGGAGACTCTGATAGGCTCCTCTCAATCATGGACAAGAGCTTCCCTGAATTGGGTGTGAAGCAATCTGATTGCAATGAAATGAGCTGGGCTCAATCTGTGCTTTTCTGGACGAGCTTCCCAACTGGGACAGCTACTGAAGCTTTGCTTTCTAGAACACCTCAAGTGCTTACACACTTGACGAGAAAATCAGACTACGTCAAAAAACCAATTCCAAAAACTGGTTTGATGTGGATTTTTCAGAAAATGATTGAACTTGAGGCACCAACGATGACCTTTAACCCCTACGGCGGAAAAATGAGTGAGATATCAGCGTCGGCAAGTCCATTTCCTCATAGAGCTGGGAATCTTTGGAAGATTCAGTATGCAACAAACTGGAACATAGAGGGGACTGAAGCATCAGATCATTATATTGATTTGACAAGAAAGCTCCACTTGTATATGACTCCTTTTGTTTCCAAGAATCCAAGGGAAGCTTTTTACAACTACAAGGATCTTGACATTGGGATCAACCATAATGCTAATGGCATGGCAAGCTATTTGGAGGGGAGAGGTTTTGGCATTAAGTACTTCATGCATAATTTTGATAGGTTGGTGAATGTGAAGACCAAGTTCGATCCTGGTAATTTCTTTAGGAATGAACAAAGTATCCCAACTCTTCCATACTATGAGGTCCCATTTGGTGGGCAAGATGGGATGGATTATCTTCAATTAAATTTGACTTGTAGCGCAGTCAATATTTGGTGAGAAAAATTGTAATACAGGCTGAATTGGCTACAAATCCATAATAAGGGAAAATACGTTGGATTATGTAACCCAACTACACACATAATTTATGTAATCCATACCTGCCAAACCAATTTTATTCCTAAGGTCGAACCCCATCTAGCTCACTAAACAAGAGGAAATTGTTATAACTAGCATTGTGATTGATTTGGTCATTGTTTAGTTTGTTTGTTGTGCGTGTTTTTTTTCTATTGCTTCGGTTAGTTAAGTACATCTTTAATACTTATTTGCAAAAAAATAATTGTACTCTATGTTTTATTCAGCCAAAGAAATAAAAAGGAAGAAAGATATTGCTTACAAGATTGCAATTTGTTAGTACTTAAGCTATTTCAAATTTCAGTAAAAATCCCTCCAAATTGACAAATTAGTAGGTTTTCTGGGATTTCACTTTTCTAACTTGTTAAAATATTTACACGTTCATTTTAAGACATTCGGTCATACAAATCAAGTGATAAAAATAAGTAAAGTACATCTTTATTTAATTTTAATCATTGAATTAAATAAATCAAAGAGAGCCAAATTTTTTGAAAATTCTTCATGTACATGGACAATTCAGCATTTCATTTTCTTCTTTCTCTTGACGTGGAGATAAATAGCGTATATAGAGGACTGTGGGTGTGGGTCTGCTCTCCCGATTTTAGTGTCTAGTTAATATTTTCTTTTTATTGAGTTGACATATATCTATTCGCTTGACCCACAAAAATTAACACGATTAACTTTCAATCTATTAAAATACAAAACTAAAAATAAAATAAAAGATAAAAACACACAAGCACTAACTCCTTCCGTCCTTTACCAAAAAAAAAAAAAACTCCTTCCGTCCTTGCACTACCCCAGATTGTTAACTTTCAATCTGAAAACCACCTACAAACACACAAGCATCTTCTTAATTACCATTTTTACAGGCCCTTCTCAAGCACCAAATCCAAATAAGAAAACCCAGATACCACCAAACTCTAATTCCTCACAAATGGGTATGGTTTTTGGAAAAAACAAGCGTGGAAACCCCAAAATACAAAGTCCTCCAATCCACCGCTCTCTACAAATTCCGGCAATACCTGCCTTCAGCCGTTGCCCAGTTCACCGGAGTAAGATTATCTTCTTTCCTATTACCATTCCCTTCCATCATCTCCTCTCACACTCTTTTTTTTGTTATATTCTCTATATAAAAAATTCAAAACAAGATGTAAACGTGACGTAATCATAACCATTTAAATAGAAAAAGATAGAAAGGGAGAGAGATTACGAAGAGAGAGAATCCTACTCCCAATTCATCCTTCACATCAAGAGCAACAAAGGTGGTGGCTTTAACGTTCTGGCCAACTATATCTGCACATTTAATTTTTTATTTAAGTGAATAGGCACATGTGAACCGAATAAAAAAGAGACATAAACAAGAAATCAAAATTGGGACAGCAGACCCGCAGAGTCCGCTTCAACTGAGGGGACCATATTAATATCTAACCTACAATGAAATACTCACAAAAAAAAAAAAAGAAAAAAAAAATTCTGTAAGGAAATATATACGCATCTCAATTAGTGGTGAAAGAAAAATCCCAATTGGTTGGTATGTGTCTTTATTTCTAAAATTTTGATAGGCCTAATGGCCTATCACTAAAGGTCCGAGCGGAGCCATTCACAGGCCTTTGGCCCCTCTCAATCTTCTCTCCAGATCTTATTCAATTTCAATCCCCTTTTATTTTGATGGTCATAGTTAAATCACGTCAATAAAAAATTTCAGAAGAAAAAATCCTACTATCTTTCAAAATAACTATGTATTAATAGTTTGAGACGCCACGATGACGATAACTCTATTTTTTGAAAGTTTCTCCTATCAATTATCTCATGTAAACCTCTTTTTTATTAGGTTTTGTCATCGGAGGACTTCGCCATTCACGTGTTGCTTTTATTTTTATATATTTATTTGTTTTACCATTATAGTTCCAGCAGTTGTGATTTAAGCCAAAGAACATGAAATACAATTCCAACTGTTATGATTAGCACCTAATTAAATTATCGTATCAAAATAATTTAAACCTCAAATTTACGATTTATATTAGATGAACACTCCTATTGAAGGCAATATTTCTTAAAGGATCCTAAGAGTGGTGGTGAAGACCATGTCACCCATTGGACATGCTCTAACAAAATTATTTGTTAGATGGACTATGAAAACCATCTGTTTAAAAAAGGAAAAGGCAAAAGAAAACCAATGCTAAACAATCATGGGATCCATCACATTCTCCATGTCAATTTTTATTTTTTCTTGAAACAAAACGAGGTCTCCAAGTCAAAGTAGACCATGCCCCAATAGGCTACGCCATTTAGGTCAATTAAGCAAATCCAGTCCTAGCTAATTGTACACTAGGGCTTCTTTTACAATACATAAAATCAATAATATTACAAACAGTAAGGTAATTATCGAGCATGACTTGACAGATCATATTGCATGCAATTTATTGACATGAAAAACATATCCGTCGGCAGATATGTTACCAGACGAAAGTTCGTTGGCAAAAATTAGTAAGGCTAAGCTCGTCGTGTTGGAGAAATTTTTAGTTGTGATGGAAACACAAATGGTACACCATGTATTTTTATGCATGTGGTGAAATTTTTTATTTTTTAAGTTATTAATTTTTTTAACATACATATCCTATCATTTATATAACGACACGTGGTGTACCATCTCGTGTAACGGTCACACTGAAAAATCTCTCGTCATGTGAATATTCTGTTGGTTAAGTAAATGTTTAACCGACAAATGACATCAGCGGTTAAATTATTATTTACCGACGGAAAGAAAGCTAAACTGACGGAAAAGGACTCGTCGGCATGTGCTAATTAAATAATGGTGTAGGGTATTCCGACGGAAGGCGCCGTTGGGAAGAAAGGATTAAGAGACCGAATTTCCGTCGGGCAACCTTTTATATTATTAATAAAATATATAATTTTTTTTTATTAATGAATTAATAAAAAAATAATTATAGAAATGAAATTATTAAATTCGAAGATTTAAAAAATATATATGATACAACCCAAAAGAATTGTTCGTCCAACTATATTAAAAAAAGAAAAGAAAAAAGGAATGGTAAACCACTATGGTGGGGTCTGATCACTGCTTAGGCAGCTCCTGGGACAACTGCAGAGGGGCTTCTGGGACGGCTGCACAAGCTCGAGCGTGGTGGAGGAATTGTAATGCCAGAAGCTAATAAGCTATAGGATACGACGATGAAGCACTGGCAAACTAATTCCATTTGGCGTGCCAACTCCGCCTCTACCTGCTGAAGTCTGGAATCAATCATGATCGTTGTAGTGGAGCTCGATGAAGAACATAACCTGACTTCCCGAACCTGACCCGCTCCTAGGCCGTATACTTAATTGCCCTTCCTTTGCCCAACCCCGTCCATCAGCACCTCGAGCGCTGCCTCTGGTTCAGGTGTCAGCTCTTTCATACGCATATTAGGATGCTATTGGGAGAGATTGGTGAGGTACTTGTACCATAGAAGCCTATAAAAAAAATGAAGAACACGAAGTTAGATTAATTATTATTTAAACCATATTAGTAATGAAAACCATAAATGAAGATTATGACAAAAATACTTACAAAAATCTTGTTCGTGACCGTTGCCATAGTTGGCGTGGGTCTTCCCACAAACCACCACCTCCGGGAACTTCTCCCCAGTCGAGAACCAGAGTGGTACTCGTACGGCTTTTTGTCCTGATTTCCTTTATTTGTCGCCCATTTTTTGTCCATTAAAAAATATTAGTTTAACCTAAGATAAAATACCTAAATATTAAATAAAAGTCAAAATTAAAATTAGATTTAATTACCTGATACTTTTCACTTTCAAAATGAGTGCAAAGCCATAGCCACTCGCCCACCTTATCCAGAAACTCCCTGGGACGGTCTGCACACGCTGCCTCAAGTGTCGGACAAGACTCGTATATAGGGCATTGCTAGAGATGAGTGCCCTGCAGTCACGAGTCAACAAACTGTAAACACTGGCACGTGTTCGGCGGTGGTTAGGGAAGTATACAATCCGGATCCTGGACTTGGTGGTCTGAGTGATCCAATTTGTCTTCAGACCCCGACAAATGGCCCGAGTCCTCTTATTCATTGGGCCGGTGAGGATGTGTCTTTATTTCCTTTCAAAATCTTAGTTATAATATTATATTTTCAAATCTTATAGTTACTGCGAACCTCGACAATTAACTCACCTAAGACATCTAGATCGTCAATCCATACACTATGATATCCTTAAAAACAACCTATCACTCCAAACCCTCCCACCATTCACACAACTTTCAGATGTGTTCTCTGTTCCTCTCACCACTCCCTCGCATTCTACGAAACTAGTATACATAAGAAATGAGAGGAAGATACTGATGAGAAAAATGAAGAGGAAGAAAGGTATTTATAGCTAATGAATAGAGGTTTACCCGATGGACTTCCGTCAGTTAAGTCGTGTCGGTGGAATTTTGTCACCACATGAGGTGGATATCTGCGACACTTTGAAAATAAGACTTTGACTCTTAACCAATACTGATTTACCCGACGGAGGTTCGTCGGGCAATCTCTTTGTCAGTAGATTCCCAAGGCCCGTGACTAGATATCTGTGACACTTTGAAAATTGGAGTTGGAAACTTTTAACCCATATGCTTTCCCCAGCAGAGGTTTGTCGGGCAACATCTATCTGAGTGGATTTCCAAGGGCCATGATTGGATATCTGTGACATTTTGAAAACTAGAGTTGGAAACTTTTGACCAATTAGGTTTTCCCCAATGGAGGTTTGTCAGGTAATAACTATGTCAATGGATTCCCAGCACCTGTATCTGGATTTATGTGACACTAGAAAATTGGGATTGCAGCTTTTCTGGACAATTGATGACCTAACCGACGAAGGTTCGTCAGGCAGTTATCATAAAAGTTGATTTTCTAGACCCATGGGTATTTGTGAAACTTCGAAAATTGAACTTTTGACCACGCTTATGGGTTTAACGGACGAACTTCCGTAGGGAAAATAGATGCATAACTTTGGAAAGAATCTTAATAAATTCTACTTACACTTACGAAATTTTTTATACAATATCAAAACGTAAAGTGATTCAATTTCTACCATTATTATGTTATGATATTCCTATTCCAATCGAATTGGATACCGTAATACGAATATAATTGGAATATGTAAACTAGTTTCGTAGGGTTTGTTTTTCCTTCTAATCATGGATTCTAAAACACTTGGTCTTTTTTTCTATACTTTTATTAAGTAAAATGTAAATTTTCGTGAACAAAAGCTCAACCATGTGGTTTATAGCTTTAGAATCCATTACAAAATACTGAGAAATATAGAAAAGTTTACATGATACCAGCCAATGTTGTGATAAAAGATAAATTTGATTTTGTAACATGGCCTAATGCATTTGTTAGGAATTACAAAACATTTAAAATAAAAGCTCGGCCGTGAACTCATAAGTAAACACTTTTAAAACCAATCCCACCTTAGCTTTACAAACATGGCTGAGTCTTTTTTCTTAAACAGCCCAGACTTACAATTTAGGGCTTTCGCCCATTACGGTAGTATTCTCTCTATGTTCTTCCACATGCAAGAATTTGACCAACTTTTGTTCACCATCTTCTTTGACCTTACGGTGGTATCCTCACCATGTTCTTGCATATTACGGTAGTATTCTCTCCATGTACTTCCTAGACCTCCGGCCACAATAGACATACCTTTGCTAATGCTGTTTTTCATAAACTTGTGCAAATTGGTCAAATGGTAAAGTTTGAGTAGTGGGTGCAGTGGGTCTTAAACCAAAGAATAATGGGGATAAGGGAGAAAGATGAGTAGGAAGACACGTAGTAGAAAGAGGAATCAAGGTATGGAGGAGAAAAAGGAAGATGAAGACACAGACTTATAAAATGATGAGTAGGGTTTACCCGACGAACTCCTCTGTCGGGCAATTATTCACTACACGTCGCAAATTTCATGGTGGTGGATGTTTATTACACATCACTAGTAGACTGTTGACCAGCGACAGTAGATCTACCCGACGAATCACGAGTAAACCTTACCTACGAGTGGACTTTCGTCGGTAAAATATTTCCCCTATTCACGCCAAAAGTTTACCCAACGACAAATTTTTTAACCTACGAACTCTCTCCGTCAGGTAAAAATATTCGGTCAACCCAATATGTTGACCAACTTTGCCCTACCAACTGAATTATCCGTCAGGTAAACATTTATTAACCGACGAAATTCCTTACGTTGTGCATAGTTTGGTAGGGCAACCCCTAATTTCTGGTAGTGAGTGTGACAAAACAAAAGACTTGGGAGCAATTATAAAGAAGCCCCCTCCCCTCTTTTCCTTGTATCATTTTGGTTTTTGTTTCTGGAGGGGTAATGTTTATGTCCACCCTTCTTATTCATGTTCTTTTTCTCCTTTTCTTGGTATTATGAGGGGTAAAGTTTATGTCCTCCACCTGACTAGGTGTAACTTTTTTTTTTCATTATCAATAAAATATCTCTCATACCGTCGAGGTTTTCTAAAAATAAAATAAAAAATAAAAACCAAACTGTGACTTCGTTTGTCCATGATAAATTAAAAAATGACTATGATTCTCTCTCTTCCTCTTTCCATCATCTTCCATCCCCTCCTCTCACATTTTATATTTTGGCTTTCCGTTTAAATAGGAACGGAGGGAAAGGGCAAGAAAAAAAAAAGAGAATCCTACTCCATTAAATAATCAATCAATTTTATTGAACGAGTTTCATATGTGGCGCGAAATTCATCTGTTACTTGTTTGGTGGAAGAGAATCTAACTTTTAATCGAATAATACCGGAGAGGTGCAGCCAGTTTGGCCACAAATGTTTAGTCTTCTCCACAAACACAAATTAATGTCATGGGAGGACATGTAAGTGTCACTATTTAAGTGGTGGTCCAAAAATGATGCACGTTTTCGATGTGATGATGTGACTCAAGCATATATGTAAGTATATGGTCGGTCGACCCACCAAAAAAGTAAGAGCATATGGTCCCGGCCAAAACTACCTTTTAACTTTTTTAATCTATATGTACCTGAGAGTTGGGATCCTATATAGTTAATAAGATTATAAGGCTGGTACAAGATTTTATTGAAACTGGTACAAGATTTTATTGAAACTTTGTTACCTTCTTTTCTTTTCTTTTTCCGAGTGTTGTAACAGGGGCTTGAAATTATTATTTTTTCTTCTGAGTTTCATAGTTTGATAAAATATGGGATTCCATTATTTTATTTTTAAGAGAAGAATCATAAATAGAAAAGCGTCTAGGGCAATTAATAAAGGATAGGTCCAGTTGAAGAGCTTCTTGGGCACAAGCAGGAAAAGTGTCGAGCCGAATACAATTCGAGGATTTTTTATCACCTAAATTAGCTGAGGCATCAGCAGAAAAATTGGTTTCTCTAAGAGCAGGTTCAGCGGACCCTGAAATGTTTGGAATTTTGGGTTGAATCCCTCAACCCAACAAATTCATCTCCACCAGTCCTAAAAGAGGAAAGGCAATTGGATCGAAGGCAGCAGCCCGTTGGACTGCCCTTGCAATAATGGTCGAGCCTTGAGCCCGCTGGCGAGCCATGACGCCATCATGCTGTAGAAAAGGGGGCCTACGTCGGTGATCATTCAATATTATATTATATATTATCTTAATTTTAGTTTATTTTAGTTATTATTTTAGAAGAATTTTGATATTTTAAATTGTATTTTTAATATAGATTTCCGACTTCCTCTAGAGCAAAACGTGATCAAATGGATGAATTTTAGAGTAATTCTAATTGAAAGATGTTCGTGTGTCTCTGAACTTGCAAGTGTCAAAGTTTCATATTTTATACAAAGCAGTTTATTATGGGGATGAAATAAAGGTGCAGCGCGCGGCATGGAAAGTGACGTTTTTGGGCTTAATTACGAGTTTTGGAGCCCAAGACGACCTATGAATGGGTTCGTGGCTTTTTAGAGAAGTGTTCTATTTATTTCAAGCTTTGAATCCAGCTATTTTGGGTCATTTTTGGAGCAGATATGGGTCCAAAATTTGACTGGACAGATTTGCCATTTTTTTTTTTAGTACATTTATTTTTTTACACTAAGGGGAGGGGGAGTTTGGCAAAGCCACACAATGAGCAGCCTAATTTGGTATTGAATTCGCCATCCACGAGATTCGAACATAAGACCTCTCACTTCCGAGTGAAGAGGAATACTACCAGACCTCTCACTTCCATATTTGATTAGGATTATGTTTCCTAGTTTCTCAAAAGTTATTATGTTTCCTAGTTTTTAGAAGACCTTTCTCTAGTAAGGATTTTAATTGTGTAGTAGTATAAATAAGGCTTTTTGGCCATTAGGGTTTTGAAAGAGAGAGGAGAGAACGCACGAACTAATTTGGAGAATTGATTTTGACAATTCAAGTTTATTTTCAAGGTGTTTTATTTCCATGTTCTTAATAATATATTGTTCGTAACTAGTTTCGTTTGCTAGGGTTAGGCCACGAGCTTTAGCAAGAATATGTAATTTCGTTTCAATTTACTTATAATATTATGCATGCAAGTTTTGAATTATTAATCACCGTGTTTGAAACTATCTAATTGTCTTGATGCTTAGCCACCATTAGGATATTTAGAAAAGTAATATGATGCAAGTTCGACGGAGGGTTGTCCCTGAAATTTAATAAGGCTTCCTATGGTTAATATGTGTAACTTCTTAGGATGAATGATACATCTTAAGGGTTATATGGTTTTTCAATAGGTTTTCACAAAACTTAATGAGTCTTGCATGTTCACATTCGATCTGGACATCACAGACGAGTTGCATATTAGATATACGTTCTATGTTGGAGGTTCCAAGTAGGACATACTTTAGGAAAACCTAACCTTCAAAATAAGTATGGGTAATTCATTAGTAATTGGAAGAACTATACATGATTATTAAGATGATGACGGAACCCTAGTGCTTAAATAGATTTTCAAACTATTTTCTTATGTTTTCTTTACTTTCCCAATTTATTTAAAGGAAAACTAATGAAAATGGTTTGAAAACTTTGAATTTTAACGATAAAGACAAAATAAAGGGTAAAGTGAGTAGTACCAGGATTGACTTTTTAGTGTAAAAATGTGGTTTTTCGTTAAAGTGAACAGTACCTGAAGTTTTTCGTTAAAGTTTCCTTTATTTAATTGCTTTTAATTAAATTCGTTTTTAATATTTTAGGTCATAAAATCACCATTTTTCAAACTTTTGTTTTCATATAATTAATTAAGATTTGGGTTTAACATAAATTATTCATTCAATCCTTGTGGAAAACGACCTTGCTTGAGCTGTTATATTACAATAACCTTGTACTCTTGTAAGTATTTTTAAGTGTTTTTATCTCTGCTTTTGTAGGTGGTAAAAATTTTATTAGTCAGGACCACCAACCTTTTGGGCTGAATTTGCCACTCTTGCAACCGTTGGATTTGCAACGGTCTTCTCATCTACCGTTGAATTTCCAACGTTTAAAATAATTTAAAAATTATAGGTTGTGCCACGTGGAACAATCTTGTGCATTTGATTTAAAATAATTTTGGAAATCAGCGGCTTGTATTAATCCAAAGGGAAAAAAATCCAAACAAATACAAATTTCTTTTAACAACACACTTAAATTAAATACACTTAATAAACTTATAAAGTTCAACATCTTCTTCCTTCCCCTTTTATTTTTAATTAATTATGCTTATTTGTAATGCTATGTTTGATTTGTATTTAAAATTAAATTATTAGAATTTTATTTTCAAACAACAAACTTACTAAGTACACAATTATAAAGCATAAATAAAAATATACATCTGTAAATAGTAATTGTCCTGATAGGAATGAATGACATTGCATAAGCTTATAAGAGGTTAACTACTCCTCGTATTGCAAATTGTCAATTAGTTTTATGGTAGTTGCTTCGTGATATCGTCGCTGGCCATGCCTTGCGGCTATGTCGGATCCTACGGTTTCCCTTAGCGTTATTGTTCACAGGTTCTGAGTTTATCAGAATTCTTTATCTCTGATACTGAATTCTGGGTTTTCTACAAATCGTGGAGGTTCTTGAACTCATCTGGGTTCTTGGTGGTTCTGATCTGGTGGTTTTCCAACATTAGGTGATATTGATTCTTTCATGCTACGTATTTCAATTCTTTGATTTGTGATGAAGTATGCGATCTTGAAATCTGTCTGTCATCTTTTTGTTTGGGCTGAAATTGATTGTGATCTTATTTTGTTGAATCTTGTAATTTGGTGCTTTTCTACAATTTGGATGGATCTTGTATGTTAATACTCAGGCTCGTATGTTCTTGACTTGGATTTGATTTCTTCAAGAAAGTTTCATTCTTTCTTGATTAGTAAGAGTGTTATTCTTTCTGCATTGTGTTGAAGAATCGTATTATCTGGGGTGCTTTTTTTGTTCAATTTCCTTCTTCTATTCAGTGTGTTGATGATGGCTAATTCAGTTGTTAAAGTTGAGTCATTTGGGTATGCTTACAATTAAGCTATTTGATGATAATTTTGCCAAATGGACATTTCAGTTTAAAGTTGTGTTGAAAGGACATAAATTGTTTGGTCACTTTAATGGAGCAACTGTGTGTCCACCAAAGTTTATTATTCATACCGATACTAGGGTTACAAAGGAAATTACTGAGGCTTTCATTAAATGGGAATCTACTGATATGGCTTTGCTTAGTTTGATATTAGCAAAACTGTCTGATGAAGCAATGGAGTATGTGATTGGTTGTAGGACTGCTAATGAAGCTTGGTCTAATCTTGTTGAAGGATATGCTTCTGTCTCCAAGTCTAGGGTAAATCACCTAAAGACTGAACTTCATACCATTCAAAAAAGGTTTGATACAATTCATAAATACTTGTTGAGGCTTAAAAATATAAGAGAGCAATTGAGTGCTGCAGGGGAATTTGTTTTTGATAATGATGTCATGATTGTTGGTCTTACTGGGTTACCAAAAGAATATGAAATTATTAGGACTCTGATTTTGGCTCAAGATTCATCCATTACCGTGAAAGAATTTAGGGCTTAACTTCTTGGTGCTGAGAAAGAACTTGGGATATGTCTATTCTAACTCAGATTATGTCTACACTTTACAGTCTAGGGTCTAGTTCTACAAATGTACCTTCTGGTTCTAATTCACTGGCTTCTGCGTCTACTTCAAATCCTCAAGGGCATAGTCATATTCCTGCTACTGCTGCTGGAGTGATAACTCCTGGGCCTTATAACTTCTCTCCATCTCAGTTTCCATCTGATTCTCACCTTCCTCCTGGATTTCCACCAAATCAACCTTCTCCCTATTTCCCTCCATTACCTTATGGCTATGGTTTTTTTGGATAATTCTGGTCCTAGATTTCCTGCAAATGGTTTTCAGTTTGGTTCCAATTCATTCTCTGGTTCTACATACAAAGGGAACAACAGTTTTTAAGTCTAATGGTGGATTCAAAGGCAAAAGCTTCAATTCTAGTGGCTCTAGGCAAAACCAATAATGGGAGTTGGTCTGGCAATACTCAAAATAGGACTAACGTGTGAAGTCAAATGGGTAGACTTGCACAAATGCAATTAGTGTTTAGAGTGAATAGTAAAGATAGTTTCACTGCTCTCGTCCTTGCCTTACCCTTGTCCTCCTAAAATGGGTGGACGTGCCTAGCTAAAGGAGATTTCAGAAAATAAACTAACTAAAAACAAAATATTCTTGCAAATAGTTTTGATCCTCCAAGCAACGCTTGCAACTCCAAAACCTTTGGCTATTGTAGCAGCCAAGGACGAACGCCATGTGCAAGCAACCGTAACTTGCTCAAAACAACAGGGTTTCAGATTAGAATCCGAAGTGGTGGCCATGATTATGAGGGTCTATCACACGTATCGGATGTCCCCTTTGTCATTCTTGACATGTTCAATCTCCGATCTGTTGATGTTAATGTGACGGAAGGGAGGGGAGGGTTTGGGTTCAGTCAGGGGCTACTGTTGCTGAACTTTAATATGAACTTGGAAACTTTATTTTCTTGTCCTGGAATAATGAAACTCTCTGGTTGATCCATATATATTTCTTCCTCTAATTCATCATTTAAAAAAGCTGTTTTAACATCCATTTGGTGCACAACAAGATCATGAATAGAAGCTAAAGCAAATAATACACATATAAATGTTATTCTAATCACAGGTGAATAAGTATCAAAGAAATCAATATTTTCTCTTTGTCTATATCCTTTGGCAACTAGTCGGGCTTTAAAATTTTCAACTAAACCGTCAGGTTTTAATTTCCTTTTAAGAATCCATTTGCAACCTATTGTTTTGCAACCAGGTGAAAGGTCCACCAAGTGCCAAGTTTGATTTGACTCCAGGGAGTCCATTTCATCATTTATAGTTTCTTGCCACAAATCTGCATCTAAAGAAGTTAAAGCTTCTTGAATTGTATTAGGATCTTCTTGTAAGTTATATACATGAAAATCAGGCCCAAAATCTTTAGCTATTCGAGCTCTTTTACTTTTCCTAGGTTCTAATGCAGATTCACTATGTTCTACAATAGTATGTTCATAAATTCTAGAAAAATTAGAACCCCCACTATTTCAAAGATTAAAAGGAAATTTATTCTCATAAAAATCAGCATCAAGTAACTCAACTATGACATGATTTTTCAAATCATAAAATCTATATGCTTTGCTATTACATGCATAACCAATAAAAACACATTTATATGCTCTACTAGCCAATTTCGATCTTTTTGGAATAGGTTTACGAACATAAGCTAAACAATCCCAAGTTCTAAAATACAAGACATTTGATTTCTTATTTTTCCAAATTTCATAAGGAGAAATATTCGTTTTTGAGTTAGGAATTCTATTTAACACATAACATACAGTCAACACAATTTCACCCCACCAATAAGAAGCAAGTCCAGAACTAAGTAAAGTAGCAACAGTCAATTCAAAAAGAGTTCGATTTTTTCTTTCAGCTTTACCAATCATTTCAGGATAATAAGGAGCAGTAGTTTTATGAATAATTCCATGAGACTTAAACAAATTAACAAATTCAGTGGATTCATATTCTTGTCCTTTATCACTACGAAATCTTTTAATCTTACGATTAAATTGATTTTCAACTTCATTCAAGAAAGCTTTGAACATGTCAATAGCTTCACTTTTACTTTTCATAAAATAGACAAAACAGTAATTTGAACAATCATTAATAAAGGTAATAAAATAACGTTTTTCATTTCTAGTTAACACTATAAAACTCGCATATATCGGAATGAATTAAGTCAAGTGGTTCAGACTCTCTATTGACAAATTTATGCAAAGTTCTAGTAATTTTAGCTTGACTACAATATTCACATTTTTCAAAATCATTCAATGATAAGTTGGGTAAAAAACCCAAGTTACTCATGTTCTTGACCAAGCGTTTGTTACATAACAAAGTCTAGCATGCCAAGTATTAAAGGAAGACAACGTATAAGCAGAAGTATACATTTTATCAACAATCAATTTAAAGCAATGTCTTAAAAATCGATATTATCGGCGATATTTCGCCGATAATATCGTTTTTTTTTACCGGCCGATATTTTTTTGAGTAAAATTAAAATATCTTTAAAATATCGCGATATTAGCGATATTAGCGATATTATCTCTAATATTCATCGTCGCCGCCGCCGGGAAGTGAGAAAGGGAGGAGGAAACCACAAGTGGTGGGTACAAGCTGAACAACAGCAAAATCACGTACCCTAGGGTGTAGAGAGCCCGTAAAAAGGCCCCAAGCAACTCGGCGGAGTTGCAGAGAAGAGATGGGGGGGGAGGTGGTGATGGTGCTCGGCGGAGTTGCAGAGAAGAGATGGGGGGAGAACTGGAGAAGGATCGAGTTCGAGAGACTGAGGGAGAAGAAGAAGAATGGAGAGACTGAGGGAAGGATCCAGATCGAGATCGAGATTCGAGATTCGTGAGAGACTGAGGTGAGGTGACCCAGCATAATGGACGGACTACAGAGAGACTGGACCGAGGGAGAGAAGGAGACGGAGACCGAGGGAAAGATGGAGACGGAGAGACCGAGGCAGAGAAGGATCCAGAAAGGCTCTGTGTTCTGCTTGTTGCGTGTGCGTGTGCGTGTGAAGGAGACGGAGAGACCGAGGGAGAGAGAGAAGGATCCAGAAAGGCTCTGGGTATGTGCGTGTGCTTGTTGCGTGTGCGTGTGCGTGTGCGTGTTGCGTGTGCGTGTGTGCGTGTTGCATCGCGTGTGTGTGTATTGCAGAGTGTTGCAGAGGTGAAAATAATTTTGCACCCAGAGGTGAAAAGATGTGAAAATAATGTGCATGTGACTGTGAGATGTTAGATTTGTGTGAGTGTGTGCCAATAATTTTGCAAATAAATCCAAAGAAAACCCACTGAAACTGAACCAAACCGTCATATGCCCATACTGCCATACAGGCATGTAGCCTTACACCTTCAAATCACATGCGAAATGTGAATATACATGCATGATTCTCCAGCTACCCATGCCACGTGTCAGCATGCATGAGTGAGAATTGGTAACCCTAGTTCTGATGTTTGGACATAGGGTGTGTGAAAAAAATCTTGACAAGACAAAAAGATATATCTGTGTGTGAAAAAAACAGTGACAAGACAAAAATGTAAGGTGGAGTGGTTTCTCTCTGTCAAACCCATGTGTGTGTGTGTGAAAAAAACACTGCCAAAAGTTCAAAACCGTGTGCGTCCCAAAGGTGGAGTATCAGATCATCACACATTTTTTGACCCTTCGAAAATTGAAAAACCTCTATTACACATTTTCGTTTCTTCTTCTTCCCTTAGCCCTTTCAGAGCCTTTCCAGAACCTTTTCTCTCTCATTTATTCATAGACGGCAAGCTGCAGAGGATCGTCGAGGTTTTACTGCAGCTACGTACGACATCGAAAGTTCCAGATTTGTTACATTTAAGGTAAGTTTACAAACTTACATTTATATTATTGTAATTTATACAACAACAAAAAAATTTGTGTGGACCCATGCATAAGATTCTTTAATTTTCACATTCTCACATTATCGTAAATGAACTTTCCAACACCAAAAGAGGGGGCAAAACATTTACTAACTTTGCTTTATGGCTTTGTTCGAGCTCGTTTGCTCCTGATTATCCATTTTGATTAAACAATTTCTACATACCTCCCACGAAAAGGGTCCATAATCAATCATTTTAGTCTCCATTTTCAAAGAATATAAAAGAAACGGCAAGGAAAAGAAAAGGAAAGAAGAAACAATTTAAAAAAGTTTTAAAACACTTTTCTCAAAAAACAAAAAAAAAAGAAGAAAAAGGTTTTAAAACACTAAAAAAGAAAGAAGTTTGTCTAGAACACTTTATTAATTCTTAACAATTTGTAATAATATATAATACAAACACTAGTTAAGTTGGATATATAGATAATGTACATATATAAGGATGTTAATTATACAAAAAAAATTTGTGTGGACCCGTGCATGTGATCTAAGAACCAAATAATATGTTAATTTTTTGAAGTAATTAAGTAATGTTGTATAATTATTCCCTAGGATAATTTTAATATGTTTAATGTTATTTATTATTTTATTATCAAACTGGTTATTATTCATTAATATTAGGTTTTATTATTCCATATTATTTTTATAATTACTTAAATTCTTACAATCATTTTCTTTACTTCCTATTTAATTCTTTTGTAGAATAACTTTATTATTTAGGTTCTCTTATATAACCGTCACTACTATATTTTTTGGCCAAAAAATAATTGCCTAATTTCCATGCAAAATAAATACAGGTACGTTTAAGATGTCTAAACGTGATCGAGCTTGGGAACATGGAGAACCAATAGACGGAAACAAACATGGCACAATTTGCAAATATTGTGGTCATGTAATGAAGAGTGGCGGAGTGACACGACTTAAGCACCATCTTAGTGGATTAGATCCAGGACATAATGTCCAACGATGCGATAGTGTCCCCCCAGAAGTGAAGGCATTCATCACCACATTATTAAAAAATAAAAAACACCAGAAGGAAAAGAAAACATATGGAATGGAAAATATTTGAGCTGGGCTACGAGAACAAAGCATTGGCCAAGCGGTTGACAGTGATGATGATGACGATGAGGACGAATGTGATGATGACATGGGACCTGAAGAACGGCGCAGTTTCAAACAAGCATTACGTGCCTCCAAACAGTCAGCATGGGAAAGAGAACACCTTCATAAAATTCCTAATAGAGGACAAGGTTCCGGGACAAGTGGTGGTGCACAAATGAGACGGGGAGCAAGTGTTAGAGAATCACAACCAACACCACCAATAGCCCCAAGTTTATATAACTCATCCAAAGCACGTCAAAAGAGTGTTTGGAGTTATTTCAAGGGAGGTAATGTGAAGGAGGGAATGAGACGTCTAATTAGCAAGTTCTTTATCTATGAAAATGTCCTTGCTGAGAATGTATCATCACATCATTTCAAAAATATGGTATTGGGATGTCAACAGGCCGGTGTTGGAGTACAACCTCTCACTCCCTATGAGGTAAGAAACAAATATTTGGAAATGGAGCATAAAGACATTGGCGTGTATGTTAACAAGTTGAGGTCAAAGTGGGAAACTAATGGTTGCACAATGATGTGTGACGGATGGACTGGCCCAACCAGATTGTCTATCATAAACTTCATGGTATACTCCAAGGGAAAGACAATTTTTTTGAAGTCCGTTGATGCTTCAGACCATATAAAGAACTACAAGTATATTTACAAGTTGTTGAGGGATGTAATCATGGAGGTGGGAGAGCATAATGTTGTCCAAGTCATGACCGACAACGGTTCTGCATTTGTCAAAGCTGGAAAAAAGTTAATGAAGCATCATAGTGTGTTTTGGACATCATGTGTAGCACATTGTATTGATCTCATGTTTGAGGCAATGGGGAAGAGAGAGAATATTGCTAATGTTGTAAAAAGAGCTAGAACGATCACAAATTATATTTACAACCACGGTTGGTTGTTAGCAAAGATGCGTGAATTTTGCAAAGGAGAAATTATTCGTCCAGTTACCACTCGATTCGCCACCAACTATATTGCATTAGACAGCCTACTTAAGAAGAAAGCAGGGTTGAAGCAATTATTCACTAGTGAAGATTGGGCCAACCACAATTTGAGCCGCTCAAATGCAGGTCGTATGGTGGAAAGTATAGTGCTTGATCATGCTTTTTGGACTCAATCAGAATATGTGTGCCAAGTGTTTGAACCTCTTTACAAAGTTTTACAGATTGTTGACAAAGAAGTGTATCCTACTATGGGGGCAATATATGAGTTGATGCGTGTAGTGAAGGAGGAATTGGAAAGAAAACCTGGTGCAAGGTGGGTCATAAAGATAATTGATGACCGATGGTATAAAACATTATACCACGATTTGCATGCAACAGGTATAAATTATGTCATAATTTGCAATTCATTTCTTTAGTTGCATAAGTATTATTTCTCTTATTAGCGTATGTGTTTCTTTGAACAGCATATTATTTGAATCCTCGATACCAATACAAACCCGGTGTTGGAGATGATGGTGCCCTTATACGTGCTGTACATAATGTATACTCTAAATTGGACCCTGCATCACCAGAAGTTGGCCAATTTGGAAATGAGGTACACAATTACTTAAATTATAATAATTACATTGTTGGATTAAACTAACACGATTTATTGAATTCAGCTAACATGGTTTAAAGATGCAAGAAGAACTTTTGGAGAACCAACATCGGTTGCTGCTCGAACAAAAATGTCTCCTAGTGAGTGTAAACATATTTCACTATAAGTTTATAATAGAATTTGTTGGAGTTATTAGGCTTATCAACATTGTTTTTCATTGGAGCTGAATGGTGGATTATGTATGGGACCGATGCACCAACTGTGAGAAAGTTAGCAATCAAAGTATTATCACTAATAGCTTCCTCATCTGCTTGTGAAAGAAATTGGAGCACATTTGCACTCATACACACAAAGCAAAGAAATAGGTTGGCTCATAGTAGGTTGGAAAAATTAGTTTATTGCTACTACAACATGAAGCTTCAAGTTCGAGATAAGGAAGCAGAAATAGATCATGTCGACCGTGGTGACCCACTAGATGTGTTTGATATTGTTGCTGAAGATGATGATACAGAGGGTAACCAACTTTATCAGTGGATTAGACCTCTTCATTTAGATGATGATGAAGGCAACCCAGCTCCCAGAGTTGCTGAAGAAGCACGTAATGAAGGGATAAATGTAGAAAGAGTATTAGAGGAGGAGGTGGGATTTAGCAGCGTTGACTCTTTGAAAGAACTTTTGCGCCCAAGACCAAGAAACACTGGAATTCCACCTTTTTCCAATCCTACACAACCACAACATCGTGCTGATACTAATGATAGCTCTAGTACAAGATCATGAGACTTACCTACCACCGGAGGTTGGAATGATGAAGGATATAGTGGAGCTGGAGGTGGTGGTGGTGGATATGGAAAATATTATGGACCACCTCCCGGGTTTATGAGCCCCTTCACTGGTGAGGCAAACTTCACGCATGCAACACAAGATGATGACCATGGCAATAGGCGGGCAGGACCAGGAATTGGTGCCATAGGGAAGGACTATACTCGTAAAGAAAGAGGCAAGGGGATTTTGTCAAGTCAAGAAGATGACTCGTTATCTAGAACTTCGGACTCTGTTGGAGTGGGAAGTAGTAACTATGGTTATACTCATAAACAACCATTTCCCTACCCTTCATATCCCATTCCTGTTGGGATGAAATCGAGCGACTCATGGAAAGAATCCAAGACTCAATCTTCAAATGATTTTGCTTATGGACAACATCAACCAATCTCGGACCCATATGGGTGGCATGTTAACAATTATATGCAAAACTATTTTGGGGATTTATCATTTGATAACTACTCTTCACAATACACTCACTCTACACAGAGATGATGAAGATAGTGAAAAATTTGAACCTCATAGGAACTCTATGTGGTACTAAGTCACTCATGTATCTTACCATGCAATGTATAAAGTGTAAAATATTGTACTAATTCATTATATATAAATGATTATGGTGTGTTTAAACTTCTTTCATTAATTACTACATATTTTCTACACTCACAATGTTTGTCAGCTCGCTATATAATCAACTTGAAAATGTTAAATCCATCATGCAATGCATTTCCTTCCAATTTTTTGTGATAAACTAATAGATAATTGACTAAATAAACATCCTGCAAAGTTTCAATAAAAATTTCCAAGTTTTTCTTACAATTTCCGTGGTTTCCATATAATTTTTATCGATCTCGATATTATCCCGATATTTCCATCGATATTTCTGTGTTTTTGGACTACCGATATTTCCGATATTACCGATATTTAATACGTTGATTTAAACATTACATCAGTAGCATATCCATTTCCCACAAAAACCCCATTTTTAGTAAGAGTATACGTATCTGCTCCAAATCCAGCCTTGTTAAGAAGAAAGCCCGAGACAAGATTCTTGCTTATCGTCGGAGCGTGCATCACATCTTTCAGTATCATGACTTTTCCAGAGGTGAACTTGAACTCCACCTCTCCAGTACAAGCAACATCAGTTGAGTGCGAATCACCCAACAACACCTTTCTTCCCTCAGTTATAGAATAGGTCTTGAAAAGAGAACGGTCGTAGCCAACATGGCGAGAAGCACCAGTGTCCACCCACCACCCTTCAGATCCATCAACTAGGTTGATTTCTGATATCATTGCAATTAATTGCTCTTCAACAAGATTTTCCTGAGAAGCAGAGTTTTCCTTATAATGCATGGCAGATTGAATACGTCTTAAAATTGTTGTAAACTGAAATAGAAAGGAACGAAGTTACCCGAAAAATGTAGAAGCCTTGAGTGGTGAATGATTCTTGGGATAAGTCGCGGACTAAGTCGCTCTCTTTAAGACGTTTTGCGGCTTTGCCCAAAGTGTGCAAGCAGTTCATAAATACCACGTCGTCCCCATGATAAAACAGCTCTGAACCTTCTTCTTCTGATGAGGTTCTTCCTTGCACATCGAACGAACCTTTGAACTTACACCTTTTCAATATGTTGCTATTAAACCAATATATGTAAAACTTCTATTTTTTTCCACTAAACCTTTCTACAATTCGCATAACCTATACATATATATTATAAAGAAAGAGACGTTGGGATTGCAAAACCGTAAGGAATCAAAACTGTGGGAGTTATTTGGGGTGCAAAACTGTAGGAGTTATTTGGGGTTCAAAACCGTTGGAAATCATAAGGAAAAATTAAAACGGACGAGATCCAAAACGGAAAAAAATCAATACGGAATGATTATGGATTAAGACTTGTTCTTCTTCTCTATACATAGAAGGAATCTCAAAACATATGGTGCCAATTACTCCTAATTAACTGATAAGGTTAATAGCAATTAACAATTATATACTTAATATTTTTAATAAAACAACACATAAATAAATATATATATATATATATATATATATGAATATTTAAATAAAAACATAACTGCTCCAACAATTACTGAAATGAATTTCTTCACCGGACTTTTGATAGATGTGAAGTGGTGATGGATCTCTTTCCTACAAAATCTCAAGGAGCTTTTGCCCGAATACTCTTATAACACTTATTCCAACCAAGAGTGTCTGAATTTTGGCCTACCGATGAGTATCGCAAGGAAATTGCTATAGTAAAACTCCCCTGTGTACAGCTAAATGTGAAATGACACACCCCTTCTAATCAAATGAAACTGAACTTTGATGAGGCGTTTGAGGGGAGGGTTTTTCCTGTGGAGTGGGGGTTGTGATGCGAAATCACAGTGGTGAACTCAAGTTTTGTTGGACTATATACTTTATTCAATTACAAATAAGAAGCATCATAAGATCAAAACAATAGATTACCGAAACGGCTCATCCAAAATCCAAATGTGAAAATGAGGAAGATAAGTGTCATCTTCACGAGGGATAATACAAATTACAAACGCAATACAAATTACAAACGCCCCTTCAACAAATGTTCCAAACCATTTTTCAAAAGGCGTAGTCAAACGTGAAGTAGGAGTAAAAAACGGTTTATTGAAAACCATGTGAAACAAAACATTATAATAAGAAAAAAAGAGCGTCCCACATACAAGTTATAACTTCAGAGATTAGTTGTTGACTCGAATAAACTCTTGTCACAATCCCAAAAAACAATCCATTGCCAACCCTATAATACAATCCACAAAATATGTAAATACTGTTTTTGCACAAATACATGAATAAAATTAAATTTGTCTGTCGCTGGTGTATTGCTGCTGTGTCAAATTCCATTCCAAAAGAACACATGCAAGCTGGACATAAAGTTCTATGCTCAAAATTTAGAAGGCGCAAATATGTTTTTCTATTTTTCTTTTTCGGCATAAACTAAAGTGCCTTTTTGTTCAGAGGGCACATTTGATATAGTTTTGTGTTCATTGAAATTTAACAAGCACAAATATGTATTTGTGCTTAATAAAAATGATGAGGGCACAAATAAATTGTGTTCTTAGCTCATTTTTCTCCTAGTGTCCCACCATTAAATCTAGTAGAAATTTATCACCACGCAGAGTTAATTATCGGGGAAAGAGGAACGTAGTCATGTTATTGTAGAACTGCAAAAACAAATACAAGTAGTTGGTAGCAAATTTGGAAATCATTGTAAAACAGTCATGAAAACAAACACAAAACTCAATGAGATTACAAAAATTTGATATGGAATTGCTGAAGACAAACTAACAACCACGGAATTCTGCCTATGGTGACTTATGCGAGAGACAAGAGTGTTTCTACTTTAGTAAGTACATCACCGAGAGGGAGAGAGATCGTAAAAAAAAAATCTATTGCTTTTTCTGGCAACAAATATTCAAAAGCTTCACATGGAACACATGTCCTCAATTTTTACCGGTTTTAGAATCAAGAAGACTTTTAATTCCATGTAGTTGAGGGAGGAGATAATCAGGGAGAGGGCAAAATTTGCTGAAATTAAAATAGACGGATAGATTAACGTTTTGACACGAAGAATGTCAAATTCGCATTCACGTATTTGGAAGGGAAGTAAATACTTGATATAAACACCAGATTTTACTCGAAACGATTGTTTAAATAGGGATCCTTTAATTAGTGCGTTGATTTTGACCGTAAATTAAATGTGTTGGATACATGTAACATAAAAAAAATGAATTTACCCAGCCTTACACGACTACTCGTCATTCTATGGTTTCAATATAAATACCACAAAAGTCAATAAAAGAAAACATGAATTACAATTGCAACCATACAATGAAGACAATACAAAGCCCTATTGCAGTACTAATCTCCATCCTCTCAGTCTTTTCCCTTATACTAGCGCGGGCAACTCCAGATCCAATTCTCTCTGACTTCCTCCAATGCCTTCCAAAGCAATCTCAGCCCACCTATCAAATCTTTGAAGCCATTTACACCCGAGACAACACCTCATTTCAATCTGTTTTGCAGCACTACATTAGAAACAGAAGATTTTCTACCCCCACGACACCAAAGCCTTTGGCTATTGTAACTGCCAAGCACGAATCACACGTGCAAGCAACTGTTATTTGTGCAAATCAACATGGGTTGCAGATTAGAATCCGAAGTGGTGGGCATGACTATGAGGGCCTATCATATGTATCGGACGTTCCCTTTGTCATTCTTGACCTACTCAATCTTCGAGCCATTGATATTAAAGTCGCAGATAAGAGCGCTTGGGTTCAGGCTGGGGCAACTATTGGTGAACTGTACTATGAAATTGCCAATAAAAGTAAGGTTCATGGGTTTCCTGCGGGAGCTTGCCTAAGTCTTGGTACCGGTGGCCACTTTAGTGGTGGCGGGTACGGGTACTTGATGAGAAAATATGGGCTTACAGTGGATAATATTGAAGATGCGAAACTAGTTAATGTGAACGGGACAATTCTTGATAGAAAGTCCATGGGAGAAGATCTTTTTTGGGCCATTAGAGGAGGAGGTGGAGCGAGCTTTGGAGTCATTCTGTCGTGGAAGGTCAAGTTGGTTCCAGTTCCAGCCAAAGTGACAGTGTTCAATGTTCAAAGGACTTTAGAGCAAGGTGCTACGGATGTTATTTACAAGTGGCAATACATAGCTCCCAAGTTGCCCAAAGACATCTTCATCAGAGCAATGCCGCAAGTGAAGAATACTACTAATGGAACGAAGACTGTGGAAGTGTCTTTTATTGGTCACTTTTTGGGACAAACTGACAATCTTCTTCAATTGCTGAATGCAAGGTTCCCAGAATTGAGTTTACAAAGGAATGATTGTTTTGAAATGAGTTGGCTTGAATCGACTATATTCTGGGCTAACTTCCCAGTTGGAACCCCCATAGACGTTTTACTTGACAGGCCAAATGGGCCAGCAGTGTTCTTCAAAGTCAAGTCTGACTATGTAAAAGAACCAATTCCAAAACAAGGAATAGAATCCATATGGAAGATTATACTTAAGATAGAGAAAGTGTGGATGCAATGGAACCCTTACGGTGGAAGAATGAGTGAGATTTCTGAGTCGGAAACACCATTCCCTCACAGAGCTGGAAACCTATTTTTGATTCAGTACTGGACGTTTTGGGGGGAAGAAGGAGCTGAGACTACCAAGAAGTACGTGGGCTTATCAAGAAAGTTGTATGAAGGAACTACTCCTTTTGTTTCCAAGAGCCCAAGGGAGACCTTCCAAAATTACAGGGATATTGATATTGGCGCCAATCTGGATAATCAGACAAACTTTGAAACTGCTAAAGTTTATGGAAGAAAGTATTTCAAGGGAAATTTTGAAAGATTGGTACGTGTAAAAACTGCGGTTGATCCCCAAAATTTCTTCAAGCATGAGCAAAGCATCCCACCTCTTTAGAGAGGGATATACAAGACTGAGAATAAAGGATATGGAACTAATTGTATGCGACAATTTCCTTCTTTCGATATTACTTTGAATGTGTTATTCTCAGTTTCTTTTGAACGTCGTGAAAAAAATAGTCAGAACAATTAGGTTCTCAATAATTATTCCTAATTGTTTCGATATATGTTGATTTGTTTGTTGTCTAATGATCCACAACACAAGATAATACAATTAAAAAATCACTGTAATATATGCATATGTATAAATAAGTTTACATAAATGCCGTACTTAAGCGTAAATCAAACCCACATCATTCCTATCTGAGTCGATTTACAATGTATTTAGGAACCTCCGGCAAGTGGTCCAGTGGAATTTCATGTCAAGCATGCTCTTTGGCCTTGGGTTCGAGGCACGAAACTGGCAAAAACACGGATGATTCTCTAGTTGAAGCTTTGGGTGGATGTGTGTCATTTGATTGTGGTCAGGAGTGAGTTGAAATGCTTTTAGCTTTTCCGGCCCTCATTAAGGATTAGTCCTAAACCCTAAAGCCAAAGAACCTGGAAATTTATCTTAAGTGTTGGGGGGTGACCAGAATTAGGATGTAGAGATGAGTAGCGATGGGAAGCCGGAGGTAGAAGCAGCAACCTTGATCAGCTATGCATGCAAAGGACAGCGGCGAACACCAGCGACGACTGTACATAGCAGTGATGCCACCATGATGGGATCACAAATCTCAGGACCCTATTCAACCTACAAGCTGCAATATGGCAATGGAGAAGATGAAGTAGAAGGGAGCAGGGCTCCAATATATTTTTTGGTTTGTATTTTTATTTGTAAAATTCGTTCTAACCTGTGTTCGTAGGGATAAATCCTTTTCTCTCCGAGGTGAGAGCCTTTTCTCTCTAACCTAAGAGTACTTCTCACTGCTTGTGAGTCTTTCAAATGTAGGATTTTCCGGTGGCACCGACCCTAGCTTCGGCCGGGGTCGGTTGCCATGTTTTCTCTTTTCTCTTTTCCTTATTTTCTCCCTACATCTACTGTTGTCTCTTCCCAATTTTCACTCCGATCCGCCCATTTCCTCTACTCCTGAGGGTATACCTCTTCCCAGCTCTTCATTGATCCGATCATCAACCATGTTTATTGATGAAATCTTGTGTAGAGTTCCCGTGTTTACACCGGCTCGGATGTTTCTAACACCACCACTTTTTCCTTGGTGTATGCCGGTTCCGGCGCTTGTGGGTTTCCACGAGCTTCATACTAGTAATCGGCTTCTTTCGCTTTGTAGCCGATTATCCCTTGTTTACGGCTGTGCTCTAGAAGCAAATCAGGGTTGGAGGTGGTATCTGCAGAGGAGATACTTAATGAGGAACAAGGAATCGGGCGATGAATTGGAAAGTTTTTTGTGGGTGGAGATACAGTGGAAGCTTCTGGCGGAAGTTGTGTTGTGTTTCTGGGCCATACGTCTATTTGGGCCTTTCTGCTTTACTTTTGTTTTAGGCCTTTTTTATTTGTAGTATATGTGCCAGTTGGGCCTCTGTTGTGTATTTTGTGTATTTGTGTTTGTTGTATAATGAAATTCCCATTTGACCAAATTTTTTTTTTTTTTCGTTCTAACCTTTTCATTCACAGAGCTAGTGCTCTTATACAATAATACTGATTCATGCCAACTGACCATATAACAAACTTTACTAATAAACAAGAATTAAGTCCCTAATAGTGATTAAGCTAATCACTAAATTGTAGTTCATAACACACCAACGATCAAAACATAGGTCACCAAGGATGTCAACGGATCGGTTTGGGGACGGAAATGCTCTATACATCCTCATAACCACGAAAATTAGCCATATCCATAACCGCAAATTAACCATTGGGTATTATCCATAACCATATCCACCGAATAATGGATTCCCCATCGGTTAACGGTTATATCCATCTTCGTTAGTACAAAAAATATGTTCGCCTAATTGACGCATGATAATTTAGTAAATATTAATTTCGTCATTAAATATTTGATGTATAAAATGATTTAATTAATGGATCTTGTGGAGCATGAAAATTAAAGCTAAACATTGATAATGTTGTTTGATCTTTGATATCGCTCATAAATACCATTAAATTCTCATAGATTTTGATTCATATCAAAACTATTGAACTTTGCCATAAAATGCAATTTTTGTATTCTCAAGGTAATGGATTTGGTGAATAATGAATATATATATATATATATATACATATATTATATAATACTTTAATATTATATATAATTATATTATATATTATTCGGTTCAGATTCCAGTACGGATATGGATTGAGGACCCCTATAACTATATCCAAAACCATAACCGAATAATATTCACAGTTTTTCCCCATACCCAAAATATACCCGAATTTCCATACCCAAATCCAATCCATTCGGGCGGTTATCTACGGTTATTGGGTTTAACGGTTATAATTGCCATCCCAGGTCACGAGCCTCAATTAGGTTTTGATTAAGTTTTTTGTTTCCCGGTTCAGGAGTATAAGTTTTGATTATGTTTTCCTCACACACTTTCTCTTCTCTCGAATTTAAAAAAATAATTGGTATCGAATTCGTCATGTGCAAGATTTATCGCGAAATTTAAATTTAATATCTCTCACTTATAAGTGGAGGCTTTTGAAAATTTATCAAATAAGATAATGAAATTTATGAAAATATATGTAAAAATATGAGGATAATAAATATTGGTCAACGAAAATAATTTTTTTTTATCGATGATGTAAATCAAATCGCTTATGGGTGGGTATAATATGCGAAAAAAGGAGATTAATATGCCACTTACATGAAGACATGGATTATGTTTCATTCGGAAATGTATCTATCCATCTTAATTAGCTAGATTAACTTTTTTGCTACATAATAATGCCATATTAATCTTTTATCTTCTTTTTTTTTTTCGCGCAACATAAAGCCATATTAATCATATGGGTCTGATTTTGTTGTATCTCAACGATTTTTTGTCATATATAAATTTTTGCTTAGTTGAATCAGACGTCATGAGTAAAATGCAAACGTCTTCTGTTCAATATACCAAACGTCTTCTGTTCAATATACCAAACAATAAATGTTTAAATCCTTTTAATTTTTACCATAAAATCCAAATGTGTTGGATGCATGTACCATAGAAGAAGTCTAATGCTCTGATATAATTGTAGTATAAATACAACAGAAGTGGTCAAGAAGAAAGTAAAAAAATTTAGTAGAGAAAGTTGCTACTAACCAAACGATGAAGGTACCCAGTTCTATTGCATTAGTAGTCTCCATCCACTCTGTCCTTTCGTGTTTACTACCATGGGCAACTTCAGATCCAGTTCTCACTGGCTTCCTGCAATGTCTTCCAAAACAATCTCAGCCCACCTACCCAATCTTCGAAGCCATCTTCACCCATGACAACACCTCATTTCAGTTCGTTTTGCAACATTACATTAGAAACAGCAGATTCTTGACCCCAACAACCCCAAAACCCTTGGCTATTGTAGCAGCCAAACACGAATCACATGTGCAAGCAACCGTGATTTGTGTGAAACAACATGGGCTGTAGATTAGACTCCGTAGTGGTGGCCATGATTATGAGGGTCTATCATACGCATCTGCTGTTCCCTTTGTCATTCTTGACATGTTCAATCTTCGAGCCATTGATGTTAATCTTGCAGATGAGAGCGCTTGGGTGCAATCTGGGGCTACTCTTGGTGAACTTTATTATGAAATCGCCAATAAAAGTAAGGTTCATGGGTTTCCAGCCGGAGCTTGTCTAACTGTTGGTGCCGGTGGCCACTTCAGTGGTGGCGGGTACGGACCTATGATGAGAAAATATGGGCTTACCGTGGATAATATTGAAGATGCAAAACTAGTTAATGTGAACGGAACAATTCTTGATAGAAAGTCAATGGGAGATGATCTTTTTTGGGCCATAAGAGGAGGAGGTGGAGCAAGCTTTGGAGTCATTTTGTCATGGAAAATCAAGTTGGCTCCAGTTCCAGCTAAAGTGACTGTGTTCAATGTTGAGAGGACTTTAGAGAAAGGTGCTACAGATGTTGCTTATAAGTGGCAATACGTAGCACCGAAGCTGCCTGACGACGTCTTCATCAGAGCACAACCGCTAGTGATTTCGAATAAAGGCAAAAAGACCGTGAAAGTATCATTCATTGGTCTTTTCTTGGGTCAAAGTGACAAGTTTCTTCCATTGATGAATGAAAGTTTCCCAGAACTGGGCTTACAGCAAAAAGATTGTTTTCAAATGAGTTGGATTGAATCGACTGTATTCTGGGGTAACTACCCTGTTGGAACTCCCATAAATGTTCTACTTGAACGGCCAAACGGATCGGTATTTTTCTTCAAAGTTAAGTCTGACTATGTAAAAGAGCCAATTCCAAAACAAGGATTAGAATCCTTGTGGCAGATGATGCTTAAAGTAGAGAAAGTGATGCTGCAATGGAACCCTTACGGTGGAAGAATGAGTCAGTTTTCCGAGTCAGACACTCCGTTCCCTCACAGGGCTGGAAATCTTTTTTTAATTCACTACTGGATTCATTGGTCGGAAGAAGGGTCCGAGATCGCCAACAAGTACATTGACTTGTCAAGAAAATTATATGAAGGAATGGCTCCATTTGTCTCCAAGAGCCCAAGAGAGGCCTTCCAAAATTACAGGGATCTAGACATTGGCGCCAATCTGCCTAACAAAACTAGCTTTCAGATTGCTGAGGTTTTTGGGAGAAAGTACTTCAGAGGCAATTTTGATAGACTCGTGCGTGTAAAAACTGCGGTTGATCCTCAGAATTTTTTTAACCATGAGCAAAGCATCCCGCCTCTTTAAAAAGGAGTATGATTCTCTCTTATCCTATTACCATCCCCTCCTCTTACACTCTTATTTTTGTCTTATTCTCTATATAAAAAATTCAAAACAAGATGTAAACGTAGCGTAATTGCAACCGTTTAAACAGGAGGTGATGGAAGGGGAGAGAGATTAAGAGGGGAGAGAATCCTACTCCCTTTAAAAAAGCACAAGAAAAGAACAGGAAGCTCATCACACAGTTTGTTTCTCTCCACATCATTACTTTGATAAATGTTACTGATATGTATGTTGGACTCAATCTTTAAGCCCTGAATGACCACAATATTTCAATAATGTGGAGAGAAAGGGATAATACAAGGAAGTCAAGTTCTTCGTGCAGGACTGAGATGGAGTATTGGTAATAGTGTGTTAGTCCAAGTGAAGGAAGACCCATGGGTGCCTGTGCCGCCTTCTTTTAAACCTTTTTCTCATCATCCGGATATACCTCATAAGTGGAAGAGATAATTGATTTGGAAGCTGGTTGTTGGAGGGAGGAGGTTGTTAAACAGTGTTTTGATCGACAAGAGGCCAACATAATTCTTGGGTTACTTACCGTTAAGTCACTATGCATGTGTGGACTGCATAAGATCATTTGGCATTATACTCGCCATGAGCCTTATTTGGTTAAGAGTTGTTATGAATTAGCACAGAGCTTGCGGGAATGATTTGTTCAAACAGCGTGGAAAAGGGGGGTCGAGTGGCGCTGAAGAAATAAAAAATTGGGCTTCTATTTGAAAATTCTAGATGCCTAACAAGCTTTGACATTTTTATTGGCGCTGGTACTCAAATATCCTTGCCGTGACTGACAATTTGCAGAGGAGACAGAATGTCGGTGAAGGGTGGTGGTTGTAGTATGTGTTGAGGGGAAGGTGGCGCAGGTCATACATCTAAAAAATGTAAATTTGCAAATGCTTTTTGTTTGCTCATCAATTACACAGATGTGAGGTTCGGTTGGAGGCCACCAGAGATAAGTGTTGTCTTAAGCTTAACTGCAATGACACATGTTGTTCGAAATCAAATACTAAGGTTGGGGTTGGGTGGTGCGCTCATGGCCTGGGGTTTTTAAGGTAGCAGGTGGCGCTAGTGATTCCCATTGCACGTCTAGTATCATGGCAGAAGCCGAGGCGGTGGAGGAGCCGCTATGTGCAGGTTTGATACCAAGTGCGGAAAAGAGCTTCGAGATGGTGGAGGTTGAGACTGATGCAAAAGCAGTGGTGGATATGATATTATGCGAAGATTACAGAGGTGTCTGTTGGAAGGAATCATTCATGACAATAGAGTGTTAGCTTCCCATTTGAGGTTTGTTGTATTCAAGTGACAATAGAGTGTTAGCTTCCCATTTGAGGTTTGTTGTATTCAACTTCTCTCCCTCTTCCGAGTAACAAGGCAGCACATATTGTGGTTGGTTATATGTTTAAGGAAAAGAGAGTGTGTCAGTGGGGAACTAATATGGCTTTTCAAAATGTGATTCAACTTCGTTTTTCAGGAGAATCGAATCTAAGACCTCATACTTACAAGTGAAGAGGAATACCAATAGACCGTGGATGACAAGTTCACAACCAATTTACTACCACACCCTCTTAGTGTAAATATTTAATAGGGTAATAGGGTTTTTATCACAAATAGTCCCTAAAATTGACCATCACCATCAAAATGGTCTCTGAAATTAAAAATCAATCAATGTAGTCCCTGAAAATAGGTGTCGCAAATCAATGTGGTCATTCTGTCACAATTCTATTAAAAATTTCGTTAAGTGTTAATGTGGCACATAAATGGGCCCCACAAGATTTACGAGTTTTTATCACAAATGGTCCCTGAAATTGACCCACACCATCAATATGATCCTTGAAATTGAAAATCAATCAATGTAGTCCTTGAAAATATGTATCGCAAATCAATATGATCCTTCCATGCTGATGTGGGTTTAATAATTAATTAAAAAAGTTGTATAAATACCTTTTTGCACAATGAATTTTTTTTTCTTATAGTAGGGCCTACTCTCGAAGAGAGATCCTTTCCATAAATTCTCAAAGGCACAAGGCCTAAGAGGGGGTGTGGAAATAATTTTCAACCAACAATAGACTCACCTCGGTTATAACCTCATTATCTCAAGGCAGACCTCCACGTTCTTTGCATCACTAGACCACCGTGGTAGCGCCGAACAAGCTCTCCAAGATTAAGGTTGTGAGGATGTTGATCGCATAAATGTTAACTGTGATGTCCCATAAGTCATTGCCAATGGGCCAAGCCGTCACCAAAGGTGATCTCGATCCAGGTTCAATTTGGTGAAGGGTGTCGAAGTGTGCAAAGATGAGTGTATTGAGATTTTTTTTTTTAGAGAATAGAAAGTGAATGAGGTAGAGAAATGTGGACTGGATCAGAGGTGATTGCAGGACTGAGTTTTTGGGTTGTCAATTATTTTATTTTATTAAATTATTAAGCCTTTTTGTAATTTTTTATTATTTAATTCGACTTGTGTGACCTATTTATATGTCATATCAGCACATAACATAATTTTTGGCAAAATTGTGACGAAAGGACTACATTGATTTGAGACACTTACTTGTGGAAAAACATTGATCAATTTTCAATTTCAAAGACAATTTTGATGTCCCAGGTCAATTTTAAGGACCATTTTGATGTTGTGTGTTAATTTCAATGACCATTGGTGACAAAAAAAGACTTATGGGGCCAATTTATGTGCCACATCAACACTTAATTGAATTTTTAACAGAACTGTGACGGAATGACCACATTAATTTGCGACACCAATTTTCAGGGACTACATTGATTGATTTTCAATTTCAGAGACCATCTTGATGGTGAGAGTCAATTTTAGAAACCATTTGTAATAAAAACCCTATATTATATACAAAAATTCAACGACCAAAACGTTGTGTTTATTAAGTAGATTAAAATGTCCACAAAAAGAGTAAATTGTAGCAATGTCCCTTAACTTTAACTCAATTGGAGCAATGGTCCCTCAACTAAAAATCCATTACCATTGGTCTGTCAACTCATCAAAACGTGCAGCTATGGTCCCTCAACTAAAAATCTATTACCTTTGGTCCCTCAACTTTAATCTAACTAGCAAAATGGTCCCTCAACTGTAACACAATTAGAGCAATGGTCCCTCAACTTTAACACAATTAGAGCAATGGTCCCTCAACTTTAATCCAATTGTAGCAATGGTCCTTCTAACAATTGACGAAGTTGACGAAAAGGACCTTAGCTACACGTTTTGATGAGTTGAGGGACCCCAATTGTAGCAATGGTCCTTCCAACATAACTTATTTTGATAAAATTCTAACGAAGTTGACGAAAATGACTATAGTTACACATTTTGATGAGTTGATGGACCAATAATAATGGATTTTTAATTGAAGGACCATTGCTACAATTTGATTAAAATTAAGGGATCATTGCTACAATTTACTCATAATGATAGAAGTTTCCAACCAAAGAGCTTAATCCTGTGTTTATTAAGGGCAGTAGAGATTGAATATACTACCAACTGCACTGCACCCATTTTCTTAACATTTGGAAGTTTCGCCTAGGCAAA
This sequence comes from Heteromeles arbutifolia, assembly GCA_024362995.1. Classification (NCBI taxonomy): domain Eukaryota; kingdom Viridiplantae; phylum Streptophyta; class Magnoliopsida; order Rosales; family Rosaceae; genus Heteromeles; species Heteromeles arbutifolia. The sequence goes on along the minus strand of JANCRC010000002.1, from coordinate 6,565,792 downwards.
CTCAAACACTACTTAAGCTGATTGTACAGCTTCAGAAGCTGGATTTGAAAGGTTGACAGAAACCATTACTTGGAGCAGAGGCATCAGAATCCGAATCATTGCTGGATTTTCTTTGTGAAGATTTTGGAAATCCGTGAATCATATCCGTTCATCGTACATCATGCGATCAAAAATTATTTTAAATATTTTTATTTAAAATTAAATACATACAGTATCTAACAAAAACTGACCGCACGAAGTACGATAAACGGATACTATTTACGGATCTCCAAGATCCACACCAAAAAGATCTGGAGAAGATCATTGTGGGAGGCATCCCTTCCTTATTGATATTTTCAGCAAGTCATTTTTTGGTCTGGTATTTTCAACAGCTCTTCACTGCTATTGAGTTTTCTTTGAAAGAGCGACCAATGTCATCCAAAAATTTCGTTTTGGATTGTTTTGTCTTTTTGTTTTGGATTTTCAATATTTGATTTTAAAATTTTTTATTTGAACTCAATAATTGTATCTTCACACCAAATTTGGAAAAAAATTTCCAACAAACTTTCAACTTTGCCCTTATTTAAATAATGGCATTTTAGCCAAAATGATTTTTGATATTGGCATAACTCTTCATTTTGATCATTGAGATTTGAAATCGATAGAAGTGGTTCGTAATGTCACATCCCAACCCGGGCCACCACCACATCTCGAACACGACCCTACCGTAGCACGATATTGTTCGCTTTGGGCCCCTACCACGACTTCACGATTTTGTTTCTGGGAACTCACACGAGAACTTCCCAGTGGGTTACCCATCATGAGAATGCTCTCGCGCGCTACTCGCTTAACTTCGGAGTTCCGATGGAACCCGAAGCCAATGAGCTCCCAAAAGGCCTCGCGCTAGGTAGAGATGAGAATATACATATAAGGCTTATAGGATCAACTCCCTTGGGCGATGTGGGATCTCACAATCCACCCCCCCTTAGGGGCCTGACGTCCTCGTCGGCAGACACACAGCCAGGGTTAAGCTCTAATTGTGAGATCCCATACCGCCTAGGGGAGTGAATCATGTGAGCCTTATATGTATATTCTCATCTCTAGCTAGCACGAGGCCTTTTGGGAGCTCATTGGCTTTGGGTTCCATCGGAACTCCGAAGTTAAACGAGTAACGCGCGAGAGCATTCCCATGATAGCTGACCCACTGAGAAGTTCTCGTGTGAGTTCCCAGAAACAAAACCGTGATGGGGTGGTCGGTGCCCAAAGCGGACAATATTGTGCTACGGTGGAGGCGTGCTCGGGCCCCCACCACATCCTAAGCACGACTCCATCGTAGCACGATATTGTCCTCTTTGGGCCCCTACCATGCCCTCACGGTTTTGTTTTTGGGAACTCACACGAGAACTTCTTAGTGGGTTACCTATCATGTGAGTGCTCTCACGCGCTACTTGCTTAACTTTGGTGTGTAAGTTCCTAGAAACAAAACTGTGATGGCTTGGTCGGGGCCCAAAGCGGACAATATCGTGCTACGGTAGAGGCATGCCCGGGATGTGGTAGAGCCTGGGCCGGGATGTAACACTGATACCAAATTGTTACATCCCGACCTGGGCCCCCACCATATCCCGAGCACGACTCCACCGTAGCACGATATTGTCTGCTTTGGGCCCCTACCACACCATCACAGTTTTGTTTCTGGGAACTCACACGAGAACTTCCTAGTGGGTTACCCATCATGTGAGTGCTCTCGCGCGCAACTTGCTTAACTTCGGCGTGTGAGTTCCCAGAAACAAAACTGTGATGGTGTGGTCGGGGCCCAAAGCGGACAATATCGTGCTACGGTAGAGGCATGCCCGGGATGTGGTGGAGCCTGGGCCGGGATGTGACACTGATACCAAATTGTCACATCCCGACCTTGGCCCCCACCATATCCCGAGCACGACTCCACCGTAGCACGATATTGTCTGCTTTGGGCCCCTACCACGCCCTCACGGTTTTGTTTCTGGGAACTCACATGAGAACTTCCTGGTGGGTCACCCATCATGTGAGTGCTCTCGTGCGCTACTTGCTTAACTTCGGCGTGTGAGTTCCCAGAAACAAAACTGTGATGGCGTGGTCGGGGCCCAAAGCGGACAATATCGTGCTACGATAGAGGCGTGCCCGGGATGTGGTGGAGCCTGGGCCGGGATGTGACACTGATACCAAATTGTCACATCCCGACCTGGGCCCCCACCATATCCCGAGCACGACTCCACCGTAGCACAATATTGTCCGCTTTGGGCCCCTACCACGCCCTCACGGTTTTGTTTATGGGAACTCAGACGAGAACTTCCTAGTGGGTCACCCATCATGTGAGTGCTCTCGCGCGCTACTTTCTTAACTTCGGAGTTCCGATTGAACTCAAAGCCAGTGAGCTCCCAAAAGGCCTTGCGCTAGGTAGAGATGGGAATATACATATAAGGCTCACAGGATCCACTCCCCCAGGCGATGTGGGATCTCACAATCCACCCCCTTAGGAACCCGACGTCCTTGTCGGCACACACGCGGCCAAGGTTAAGCTCTGATACCAAATTGTCACATCCCGACCCGGGCCCCCGCCATATCCCGAGCACGACTCTACCGTAACACGATATTGTTCTCTTTGGGCCCCTACCACACCCTCATGGTTTTGTTTCTGGGAACTCACACGAGAACTTCCCAATGGGTCACCCATCATAGGAGTGCTCTCGCACGCTACTCGCTTAACTTCAAAGTTCCGATAGAATCCAAAGCCAGTGAGCTCTCAAAAGGCCTCCCGCTAGGTAGAGATGAGAATATACATATAAGGCTCACATGATCCACTACCTTAGGCAATATGGGATCTCACACGAGCAGAACTTCCCAGTGGGTCACCCATCCTAGGAATGCTTTGACCCATTCTCGCTTAACTTCGGAGTTTCTACGGAACACAAAGCCAGTGAGTTCCCAAAATGCCTCGTGCTAAAGAAGATGAGAATATACATATAAGGCTCACAGGATCCATTCCCCTGGACGATGTGGGATCTCACACGTAAGTTTGTCCACTGTTAATCATTTTGGTATTTCCGTAAAAAATCTCTATTGGAAAAGGACCAAAGTGACAAAAATATCTATAATTTAATAAACAATAGCCAAAATGATTTGATAAAATTGGGGGTATATTTGTTATTTTCTCATTCTTTAACATAATTTTTTCACAAAAGAACCAAAATGATTGACGGTGGACAAACTCAGGGACCAGTTCTATCAATTTTAAATCTCAGGAATCAAAATAAAAAGTTATGCCAATATTAGAAACCATTTTAAAAACCCTTAAACAGATAAAAATTAAAATCAAAATCCAAAACCTACTACGACAAGAAAATGTTAAAAGGTTCTACTTTACAATTAATCAAATGTCTACAGGTACCGTACAACTTTAAATGTTACCCTAGATGCCAAAAAATGACAAGCTTAGCAAAAAAAAAAAATTGGTATTCTACTCTAACGTAAATTATGAGAGGAAAACTCAATCGTGAATACAATGTAGAGGACATTATTCTGACCAACTTCAGCCCATTTAGGATTTTAATTATTTTTTTTAATTTTTGAAATGTCACATGAACTTATTAATAACAATATATTAATGTCCATGTGTCATTAGTTTAGTGGTCCATGTGTCATTACTTTAATGGTCCATGTGCCATTAGCACATTGAGTTATTACATAAGAATGTCATGTTGTAGTGATTTGGATTTAATATAAGTGTCACATAAGTTTGGTGGTTACTATTGTCCATAGACGTACTGTTGGATTGATCTTGTTCAATTAATGAGAATTTCAAATCCATTTTCTTCTCTCTCTCTTTCTTTCTCTCAATCATCTTCATCTTTATGGGCTTATGCTTTCTATTGTGTTCTTCACTTCTACAAATCGTTATATTTTGTAAAGCTTCATTCAACTCAGTTATGACTTATACACTTTTTTTTTTCAATTTGTCATATGAATTAAAATTTTAAGCTATTTGTCATACCAACTTTTCGAATCATTAATTTGTCATCTCACATGTTAAGTTTCCATCCAAAATAAGTCATTTCAACATCTCAATCCCCTTCTAATAGTCTCCTTCGACCAATGTTCTAAAAAACGCTAGGCGCTAGTCGGGCGGCAGGCTAGCGCCTAGCGCCTAGGCGACTAGGCAGGGTTTAGGCGGACGCCTAGACAGATTTAGGTAAATTTCTTATTTATTATATGAATGAATTAAATTTACTATATAAAATGTAAATAATTATTGACTAATATGCTATTGCTTATAGAAGAACATACGTATGTGAATGTTTTATGTACATATAGGATATGCTTAAAAAACAAAATATTATCTAAATAATTTATAATTTATATAAGATATTTATACACACACACACACACACAATATACATCCCAAACTTTTAAAAATATAAAAAGCCCACATAGTAGGTGGTTTTCATTGTTAAAACCATCAAACCGTCCATCACCCGTCTACCCAAGGTGGTTTTCACATCACCCATCCACAAAACCGTCTACCCAAGGTGGTTTTCACATCACCCATCCACAAAACCATCAGAGTCCATGGTTTTCAATTTTAAAATCACAAACCGTCTATGCTCTTTCACATCACCCAAGCTTTTGAGTCCTCAACTTGCACCACCAACATATATTGAAATGTTTAAGTCTCTCTCTCTCTCTTCACACTTTCTTCTCTGCTCTCATCTTCACAAACGAGCTGCAGAAATTATCTGGCAGCACTTTTTCTTTACCGTAGTCTCTCTTTCTCTCTTCGCACTCTCTCTTCCCTCATCTTCACAGAGATGAGCTATAGAAAATTTTTCGTGTCTCTGCTGCTACGTACGAGATCGGAAGTTGTAGATCTTTTGCGAAAATTGTAGCAAGTTTGGGATTTGTAGCGAGATTCAAATCGCCTAGACTGCCGCCTAGTGAACGCCTAGGCGGCCGCCTTTATTCTCCCCGCCTAACTGAACGTTTTGGTTTAAATCAGGTCGGAGCTCCACCGCCCAGCGCCTAGGCCGATTTTTAGAACACTGCCTTCGACAACATTAATTCTAGAGTTTCTCACAAAATACAAGATGAGCTGATTTGGTAGACGAGGAACTGAGGTTTTGCCGTTTGGAAAATGGGAACAACTTGCACTCACTTCTCCGCGTTTTGAAGTGAAGATGACTAAAAAATATAGAGTCATTAGGACCCTCCAATCTATCGTAAAGTAAGATGATATTCTTGTTCTGAATATCGCATTTAAGAATGGGAAAAGCATAACAAACTCGAGAAATCGAAAACAAAATAACCAAGATAAATAACACCAAAACTTGATGTGGTTCGGCGAAATGTGTGCCTACGTCCACTGGTCAACAACAATAATATTTCACTATTGATAATGAGTACAACAGATAATCTTGCCAAGCCTCTAGGATTAAGACTTGACGAATAACCTGAAAGAACAAGAACAAGAACAAGAAATATACTCTTATATCTTTTTTCTTTTCTCTCGCATGCACTTTGCCGCCTTATCTCACTTTGACTCCTGTATACAATTTATTGTTTTGCTCCAATTTAAAACTAGTGCAGTACCCCTTTATATAGATACAATAAAGGTCTTCTTCAATAAGGATTACTAATCCTAATTGAAATCTGTCCCTTCGGGGACATCCGATAAAAAATCCTAATTGGAATCTAGCTATGAATCCTTCTCCAATTGAGAAACTAACTCTAGTTGAGAAACAACTTAAATCGGGTAAACAACTTCAATTGGGAAACAAAATCAATTGGGTAAACAATTTAATCCAGTAAACTATAATTCTAATAAACTTGGAACAACTCATCATGGGTTGGAAAAACCCAACATTTCTTTATGTTAAAATGTCCTATTTTTTTCTTGATTAAATTAATTTTACCACAAATTTTGAATCTGTTGGATGCAATGTACCATTAAAAATTTAAGTGACTTGCTTTATAATTAACGACAAAATAGAAATGTGTTGAATGCAAATGCAATGTTCATGCACGAAATTAAATTTAGCGCGCATTATATATTTATATAAATAGTAGATGTGATCAGAAAGAGCCACACCCTAATTAACTCTGTAGAAGGAACATCCCCCACAAAAGGATGAAGCTACAAACCTGTCTACTAATCTTTATTCTCTGTGTCTTTGCGCTCTCAATATCATGGGCAGCTTCCGATTCATCTCTCGGCGATTTTTTCCACTGCCTTCCAAAATACTCTCAATCCTCCTTTCCAATTTCAGAAGCCATTTACACCCGTGAGAATACCACTTTTCCGTCTGTTTTGCTGGCATACATTAGAAACCTCAGACATTCTACAACCACAACTCCACAACCTTTGGCTATTGTTGCAGCCAAGCATCAATCTCATGTCCAAGCTACTGTCATCTGTGCACAACAACATGGGGTGCATATTAGGATTCGGAGTGGTGGGCATGACTATGAGGGCCTATCCTTCATATCTTACATACCAAATGTCCCCTATATAGTTCTTGACATGTTTAATCTCCGATCCATTGACATTAATGTCACGGATGAAAGCGCTTGGGTTCTGGCTGGGGCTATTATAGGCGAACTTTATTACAAAATTGCTGAGAAAAGCAAGGTTCTTGGATTTCCTGGTGGAGTTTGTCCAACTGTTGCTACTGGTGGCCACTTTAGTGGTGGCGGGTATGGACCTATGATGAGAAAATATGGCCTTGCAACGGATAACATTGAAGATGCCAAAATAGTTAATGTGAATGGTACAATTCTTGATAGAAAGTCAATGGGAGAAGATCTGTTTTGGGCCATTAGAGGAGGTGGTGGAGCGAGCTTTGGAGTTATTCTTTCATGGAAGATCAAGTTGGTTACAGTTCCTGCCAATGTGACTGTGTTCAAAGTTCAAAAGACCTTGGAAGAAGGCGCTATCAATGTTCTTTATCAGTGGCAACACGTTGTACCTAAGCTGCCTAAAGAGATCTTCATCAGAGCAACTTCAAAAGTCATTAATACGACTACTACTAGTACTAGCCAAGAAGGCAAGAATAATAAGACTGGACAAGTTACATTCTTTGGTCATTTCTTAGGGCAAACAGACCAGCTTCTTTCATTGATAAATGAGAGCTTTCCTGAATTGGGTTTACGACAAACGGACTGCCTTGAAATGAGTTGGGTAGAATCTACTTTGTTTTTTGCTGAATACCCACTTGGAACTCCCATAAATGCTCTACTTAGCAGGCCAAATAAGCCTCCGCCATTCTTCTTCAAAGGCAAATCGGATTATGTGAAAGACCCTATTCCAAAAGAAGGCTTGGAATCCATATGGAAGATGATGATTGATATAGGGACAACTCACATGCAATGGAACCCTTATGGAGGAAGAATGAGTGAGATTTCTGAGTCTGACACTCCATTCCCTCACAGAGCCGGAAACCTATTTATGATCCAGTACTGGACGTATTGGTTGGAAGAAGGGATTGAGGCCAATAATCGGCACCTAAACGTGTCAAGAAAATTGTACGAAACTACCACTCCATTTGTTTCCAAGAGCCCAAGAGAGGCATTGCAAAACTACAGGGATCTTGACATTGCTGCGAATCTGCGTAGTCAGACAAACCTTGAAACCGCTAAGCTTTATGGAAGCGCGTATTATAAAGGTAATTTTGAGAGGTTGGTGCGTGTGAAAAGTGTGGCTGATCCTCAGAATTTTTTCAAACATGAACAAAGTATTCCACCTCTTTAATTAGTAAACAAGATAAATAACACATAATGTTTTCTTTCAGTGTTGTTGGAGAAGGTTAATTTGCTTCATGATTTCTTTGCTCAGTTTGTTGTACTTATCTATTAGCTATAAATAATAATCACAACTGTTTGGTTACATATTGCAAATATATATATATATATATATATATATATATATATATATGAATTATGCTCAATAATTAAAATGATATACAAGCTACCTACGTAACCAAATTAAGTTTTTGGTCTAGACAATTGTTGGTCTAAACTTGCGAAGAATCCCTTGGCCAAGTGTTGAACTTCAGAGTTCAAAACGTAACTGTTTTTGTGAAGTTCTGCAAATTATAGTATACCTTTTTGCTAATTTGAATCCAAAGGAATACATTAAGGGTTTTTTTAGCGAAAGACATAAATTTCATTGGCTAAACTGCAATAGTACATCAAACCATGCACAATCACAAGAAAAACCATGCAAAACAAACACGAGAGAAAATCACACTAACAACTAAAAAACCCACATTACAAAAATCAAGTACTAACAATTAAAAAACCCACATTATTACAAAAATTAAGCACTACCAATTAGAAAACTCATATTAAATATATTTTTACCATTGGTCCCTCAACTTATCAAAACGTGCAGCTATGGTCCCTCAACTAAAAATCCATTACCATTGGTCCCTCAACTTTAATTCAACTGGAGAAATGGTCCCTTAACTTTAACCCAATTGTAGCAATGGTCCTTCCAATATAACTCGTTTTGACAAAAATTTTGACATAGTTGATGAAAAGAACCATAATTATACACTTTGATGAGTTGAGGGATCCTAATTGTATAAATGGTCATTCCAACATAGCTTATTTTGACAAAATTTTGACAAAATTGATGAGAAGGACTATAGCTACACATTTTGATAAGTTGAGGGACCAATGGTAATGAATTTTTAGTTGAGGGACCACTGCTCCAATTTGATTAAAGTTGAAGGACCATTCGTACCATTTACTCTTCTAGATTAACGCGAACATTTGCCACCTTCTTTAAAGAAGATCGTACCCTTCTCAATAATAATAAAAAAAAAACATTTGACACATTTTATTTTGACCCAATATATAGTAAGGTTCCTTATGTTTACACACATTTGGGCCAACCCTAGCAAGACATCCTTGTTTATTTGAAAATCAGTTCGGATAATGTATTTGTATGGCTAATGTTAGGTAGACCAAATTTTTAAGAGTAATGCTAGGGAGACTAAATTTGGAGACAAAGTTTTGAAAACTAAAGGACATGGAAGTTGATGATTGGTTGATTACTTAAACGTTGATAAACGTGCTTATTCCTATCGGTGACACATAATTTAATTTGCAAATTTAGTCTCCCTAGCATTACTCAAATTTTAAACCAAATTTGAAACCAAATGATGTGTTACCAATAGAAAATAAGTATGCACGTTAATCCCCACTTAAGTAATAATCCAAGGGTAATGCTAGAGAGACTAAATTTGTAGATAAATTTTTTCTAAGCTAAATGACATAGAAGCCAACGATTTGATTATTACTTAAGTGTTGATTAATGTGCTTATTTTTAATTGGTGACACATCATGTAGTCTGCAAATTTAGTCTACAAATTTAGTCTATCAAGCATTACTCATAATCCAATTATCAACAATTACATCATTTGGTTTACAAAATTTAGTTTCCATAGCAATACCTTATTTGTATCCTGGAAAATTACAAACCTTTCCACTTTAGTGAAAAAACTAATTTCTTCAATAGGCTAGATCCTTTTATTGCAATAGAATGTCTGGCAAAATAAAAGGGTAAAAGCACATGGTTACCCGTAGGCATCAAAATTTAACTGTCAAGTGGTTTTGACTTCAAAATTTAATGTATGGGATTCATTTTCAACAAGATATTCAACACCCACAACTCCAAAACCATTGGCTATTCTTGCAGCCATGCATGAATCTCATGTCCAAGCAACTATTCTTGCAGTCACATGTGAAATCCAACCACCATACATGGTCCATGTCACCCAATTCGAGTTGTCCAGGTGTTTGGCTTGAAATTTCGCCACACATGAGGGGCGTATGAGGATGTGAAGGTAAAAAATATTAACTACATTGAGAAAGAATCAAAGAACAATAAAGGATGAAGAAAAATGAAGAACTATAGAGAGAAACTTGAGAGAAAGAAATGAAAGTTCTATATATTAAGAAAAGTAACAACTGACTACATTTGTAAGTTGAAGTACATTATATACTAAACAATACAAGCTTACTTAACCACAAGCAACTAATTAACCAACTAACAAATCATTTAACTACCTAACAAACATTTTAACAACTTTAGCTGATGTGGCATTGATTACACAATAACCAATAATCAAGAGACATCTGTCTTCATTCCCCCTCAATCTCAGCTTGCCCCCTCAATCTCAGCTTGGTTACCAAGCCTGAGATTGCAGCAACATGATCCTCTATCAATTAAATGCAATGATGCTCTTGTGGCATTTACTTCTGCCCATTCTGAAAAACTATGGCATAGGTTGCCAAACTTTATGGTAGCTACACTTCTGCTAGTAGCAAGTAACCTTACTGTTGTAAACACCTTCCATCTTGATTATGCTGCACATAAAGACTAGTGACCGGAAGTTGCTGAGATAATTGCAGAGCTAAATTGCTATCTTGAATATAGGACAAAGACAAAGTTGACCTGCAACCAAGACGCCGAAAAGCAAAGTTTAGTGTCTCTCTGATCTCTTCCAATTTCACCCAACAACATGGCAGCAGCAACCCAGATGAGCAAGATGCGATACGAAGATAATCCATACCGTGATGAGGATGGGAACCCTGTATCATCCTTTCAATGACACATTACTTTTGCACATACAATATTCCCAAAGACAAATTGTCTTCCAATATTGTATAGTAACCTATGAAAGTGATTGTCCACACCAAATATGATACCATTTTTCTCCAAATATATTCACTGCCTCACTACAACGTACAGACCAAGATCTTAGAAAAGAACTATGTTGCACACATCCAAAAGTCCAATATTCCTTTGCCTCTGACAGGAGCTTCACAAGGAACAACCTTCTATAAAAGAGTTGTAGCACACCCTCATGCCGGTATAACAACTTCTTACGGGATTACCCTTCGTGGGGAGTAGCCCAACCTCTTATAAGCCCATGCAAGGTCCTTCCTCCCATCAATGTGGGACTCATTCTCAACACGCCCCCTCACGTGTGGTGAATTTTCAAGCCTAACGCATGAACAACACAACATGGTGACATGGAACGCATGTGGCCATTTGGTTTCACACGTGGGACAACATACTCTAATACCATGTTAATTACATTGAGAAAGAATCAAAGAACAATAAAGGATGAAGGAAAATGAAGAACTAGAGAGAGAAACTTGAGAGAGAGAAATGAAAGTTCTATATATTTGAGGAAAGTAATAACTGACTACATTTGTAAGTTGAAGTACATTATATACTAAACAATACAAGCTTACTTAACCACAAGTAACTAATTAACCAACTAACAAATCATTTAACCTCCTAACAAACATTCTAACAACTTTGGCTGATGTGGCATTGATTACACAATAACCAATAATCAAGAGACATCTGTCTTCAAAAAAATCCTGCATCGGTAAAGGAGAAACCTTGCAAGGGCCGTCTCAAAGAGGTTAGTAGAATTTCAAGACTTATTCAAGTTCATGATTCTAAAGGAAACTAGTTTGGAGAAGGAAAGACAATCACACATGCTTGACTGCTCACACATCTTTTTCTTCTCATCATTCATTGGAAGCCAATTAGTTTAGTGAGTCGGTTTGAGTCGATTGTAGTTTGTTGACGTTCTTTTGGTTTTGTCTAAGAAATGTCAAAAGGGAAGATTGTTAGGGCAAGAATTGGCAATTCCTGACAATATACATGTCTGTATTTTTTTTAGACTTGTACCATTTTTTATAATGTAATTGTTGAGTCTTAAGTCTTGCGCTAACGATAGCACGAACATCAAGCAAAATCAAAGACATCACAAGTTTGTCATATGCATTCATATAGACAAGGTTTAATATTGATTTCAAAATGTTAATTAAATATTGTTGTTTATATACTATGGGTTGTAGTTTTTAAATTGGTGAATTGTGGTGCGTTTATTTGATAAGGCCTTGTTGATTAGGTTAGTCTAGCCCATTAAAATTGTAGCCGCAGCTATAGGTGTAAACAAGGTTTATTATATATGTGTGCATTAGCCGCAGCTAGGTGTAAACAAGGTTTATTATATGTATGTGCATTAGGGTTGCCGCATGTTTCAGTGGATACAGAGAGCATATCAATATGAGAACGTTCTTTGTGATTCTCGTAATTGATTCATTGTGTTAAATCATATTCATATCATTCATATTGCATGATTGCAGATCTCATATGCGTTGGGAAGAAGTATTGTGCAAAGTTTGTGTTGCACTGATCAACGAACGCGACCTTGTCATGCCACTTTCATACAGAGAAAGAAATTTTGCCGAGTACTCAATTAGCAAGGGTGCAAAGGGCGAAGCTGCCTTCTAGTATACGTGTCTAGTAAGATTGAGTTTTTGTGAAGTCCCTTTTGTATTTGTTTGACTTATAGTAGATTGTTTTCCGCATGGCAAAGTTCCTGAGAATTTTTCGTAGGTTTTATCTCGTTAAATCCTTCATTAATGTGTATTAATTGTGCATTGCTAATTAATTTTATATTTCGTTACTGCGAATAGCTAGGATTGCAAATCTGTTTCAATCGTAGGATCTGATATTAACAAACGTGTACATGTGTACCGTTAGGGTACTTTCAAATTGGAATGCCACATGTTCAGTAATCATGATTTTGCATTTCACTAAAAGTTATGAACCATACAAATTGACCATTACACAAAGATTTCTTTCCTACAATTAATGTCAACATATCCACTTGGGTTCTACTTTGGCACACACAATTCACAAAAACCAACCATTATTAAACTAACTTCAATTCCTTAATTACCATTGTCATTGTTTCCTCCTCTTTAAAGGCATTCTTCTCCTTAGAGAATCGGAAGCATAAAAACTCACAAAAAGATGAAGGCCTTAGAATATGCAATACTATTATGTGCAGCATTTTCAATCTTTAGTTTGATTTCAGTGTCATGTACCAATTCATCCTCAGTTGAATACAATTTTCTCCAATGCCTTTCAAATCATTCTCATTCCTCAAATCCAATCTCTGAGGCACTTTTCACCCCCAAAAGTGCCTCTTTTTCTTCTATTCTGCAGTCATATGTGAGAAATCTCAGATTTATGGCTCCCACAATCCCGAAACCTATGGTAATTATTGCAGCCAAGCACGAATCCCATGTTCAAGCCACAGTCATATGTGCCAAAACCCTTGGCTTGGAAATTAGAATTAGAAGTGGCGGACATGACTATGAAGGCGTCTCCTACGTATCCAGAGACGCAAAAGATTTCATCCTTCTTGACATGTTTAATCTCCGGTCCATCAACGTTGATTTGGCAGATGAAAGTGCATGGGTTCAATCTGGGGCTATACTTGGTGAAATTTTCTATGCAATTTTTAAGAAAAGCATGTACCATGCCTTCCCTGCTGGGGTCTGTCCTACAATTGGTGCTGGTGGGCATTTCACAGGAGGTGGTTATGGTAACATGATGAGAAAATTTGGGCTTTCCTCTGATAACATTGTTGATGCAAAAATAGTAAATGTAAATGGTACAATTCTTGATAGAAAATCAATGCGGGAAGATCTATTTTGGGCCATTAGAGGAGGTGGTGGATCAAGTTTTGGGGTCATTCTTGCTTGGAAAATCAAGCTGGTCCGGGTTCCTGCCATGGTAACGGTGTTTGATGTCAAAAAAACATTGGCAGAAGGTGCAACAGACATTCTTGTGAAATGGCAACAAGTTGCTGACAAGCTAGATAATGATCTCTTCATAAGAGCCGTTCATAAACCAGTCAATCGAACAATTGAGGTTTCTTTTGTTTCCTTGTTTTTGGGGAACTCCGACAGACTTTTGAAGCTGATGAACCAAAGCTTTCCTCAATTGGGTTTGCAGAAAAAAGATTGCATAGAGATGAGTTGGATTCAATCGGTTTTGTTTTGGGCTGACTACAGAAATGGAACTACTCCTCCAGATGTTCTGCTCAACAGGCTCCCCAGCTCGGGAAAAGTGTTCTTGAAGCGCAAATCTGATTACGTGAAAGAACCAATTTCAAAGACGGATATGGAAGCCTTGTGGAAGGTGATGATTGAGATTGGAGAAGTTATGATGCTGTGGAATCCTTATGGAGGAAAAATGAGTGAGATTCCTGAGACGGCTACTCCATTTCCTCATAGAGCAGGCAACCTATTCAAGATTCAGTATTCAGTAAACTGGAAGGAGGAAGGGGTTGAGGCCACCAAAAAGTACTTGCGTTTGATGAAAAAACTTTTCGAAGCAATGACTCCTCATGTGTCCAAGAATCCAAGGGAGGCTTTTTACAACTATCGTGACCTTGACGTGGGTACGAATTTAAAAGGTGGATACACTGAAGCAAAAGTTTACGGCACTAAGTACTTCAAGGGTAATTTTGAAAGATTAGTGCGTATTAAGACAGCGGTGGATCCTGAGAATTTTTTCAGAAATGAACAAAGTATTCCAACTAATAAATCTATGGAACTATGAAGGAGAAGCAGAGGGAGCTGTTTTTGGTATTTTGCAGATACAAAAATAAAAGATGAAGATTTTGTTTAGATTAGAGAAACTACGACATAGAGAAAGCTCAAGCTTCCATGAATTATATAATCATTCTTTTTTTCTCTTGTTTTCTTTCTTTCTTTTCTCTTACTTCTCTAGTTTTCATTCTAATTTGGTAGGGTAACTTCAACACACGCAAGATCATCACTATTAGCCAATATAATTAACGATCCAGATAAACTGTACCAACGAAGCTACAACAAATAAAGTGCAAAGAAAAGATTTTTTTTTACAGTTTTACAACAATTCTTTTTGGAGAAATAGGGGCTAAACAATAAAAGATCATTATATTCAACCACTGTAAAGGAGGATCACACCAGAAGCTAATACAAAAAGTAGCTTAACGGAAATACCATCTACAAGAACTCAGAAATGAAAACTAACTGATAAACAATCACAACCATATATTTCTTGTTATGAAGCCCCAATCCATTTAACTATTCTTCTCTTCTCTTTTCCTACCTTTGTTATATAGATGATATAAATAGATAGTAAGTGTAGAACTACTCAATATTTCGTAAGTAAATCGCAATTTACTTTAGAAATTATTTTTCCTTTTGTTAAGAGGTGGAAGAAATTCTTCAATCCGCTCGACATCACCCGTCGACCGAAAATACAAACAAGGGAATTTGTATTGGGCTCACCAAAGTGGGGCAATTCGAGATCCAAATGCAAGCGTCTCTTCGTAGGATAATAGTGAGTACCCACTTTTTAATTTTTTTCTAATAAATATTTTCACATATTTTATTGTTTTAAAAAGTAATAGATATATTATTAATTCTTCTTGTGTTTTGAAAAACGAGGAACCCGTGACATTTTCTTTTATTGGGTCAAATCAGAAAGTAAGTACATAAAGTTCTCATGATTGGGAATCTAAGGTCATCTTCAACCGATTCGACCAGAGGGTCATAAGGCCTAAAATAACCCTAAATGACACGAAAACCATCTCCAACCGAAGGCTAGGCCAAATGGCTCGTGGGCCCCACCGGGCCACAAAAGTAGAAACGGGCCAACCGGCTGGCCCAAACCAACCATCCAGCCAGCCTCGACCAGTCCAGGTTTTTGAATTCCAATGGCTAGTTGCTGACGTCAGCTAGCCGTTATATTTGAATTTTTTTATTTTTTTATTTTTACAAATTTAAAAAAAAAATTAAAAATTCTATTTTTTTTCCCTATAACTTCCTAAGTCATTAAACAACATTAAATAACATTAAGTAACATGAAACAACATTAAACAATATTAAACAACATTAAATAACATTAAGTAACATTAAACAACATAAGACTTATACAACATAAAAAAAACATTTAACAACATTAAGTAACCATATTAATTCAATTAAAATAATAAATTATGTTTGGCCCTATGACCCTATGACCCCTCGGTTGGAGATGGTAAGAAAAATAGCATGACACTGTTCATTAAAATATTAAATTCTTAAATGGCTATAGGGTCAAAGAGAGCCATCTAGGCCTCATTCGGTTGGAAATAGCCTAAGTATTCAGTTGGAGATGGCCTAAGTATTATTCTTCTTTGTATGTCTTCGATTATAGGATGATGGGAAGCAGTAACAGATACAAGCAAGAGACCCTGTGCATTTGAGTTCACCAAAATGAGCCCGTGTGGGACCCGAAAGCATGCATCTCCGTTGTTTGGGTGAATTGGAGCGATAGACGGATGAAATAATTTGCTTGCACGGTCAACTTGTATAGCACAAATTTAACATCATAATAGTGTTCCGGACCAATAATACAAGAAAATAAAAAATAAAAAAAACTAATACATGTCGGTCATGTGGTGTCCGTGCCATACAAGTCTCTCTTAGAATCTTACGTGCCTCTCCAATTTCTCTCTCTTCAATTATCAACCACCCACATTTTCAAGCAGAAACTTCCTTCCTACTTCCCTTTTATTATTTCTTAGTTGTTAAGTACACACATGGTATTCAATCTGACAAAACCCAACTCAGATTTCATGGAAACTCCAGCCGCTTCCGCAGTTTTACAACTTGGGTTCTTCCTTCTTCTCCACGTTTCAATGGCAGCTTCAGATCCAAATCCAACCCAAGACACCTTCCTCCAATGCCTTTCCAATTTTTCCCAAGATTCCTCCCCACCAATCTCTGCAGTTACGTATTTCCCCACCAACTCTTCATACACATCCATCTTACATTCATACATCAGAAACCTTCGCTTCACAAACCCCCAAACCCCAAAACCCTTATTCATAGTCGCTCCGACGCACTTTTCCCACATCCAAGCTTCAATCTTTTGCTCCAAAATCCATGCCCTGGAAGTGAGAATCCGCAGTGGGGGTCACGACTATGATGGCCTCTCTTATGTGTCTGAACTTCCGTTCATCATCATCGACATGTTTAGTCTTCGATCTATAAGTATCGACATAGAAGATGAGAGTGCTTGGGTTGAGTCTGGTGCGACACTCGGTGAAGTTTATTACAGAGTTGCAGAACAGAGCAAGATCCATGGCTTCCCAGCTGGTGTTTGCCCAACTGTTGGGGTTGGAGGGCACTTGAGTGGAGGCGGATATGGTAATATGATGAGAAAGTATGGCCTTTCTGTTGATAATATAATTGATGCTTTAATTGTTGATGTTAATGGAAGAATTTTAGATAGACGGTCAATGGGAGAAGACCTTTTTTGGGCTATTAGAGGTGGAGGCGGAGCTAGCTTTGGTGTGATTGTTTCTTGGAAAATCAAATTGGTTTCCGTCCCGGAAATTGTCACTGTTTTTAGAGTCGAGAGGACTTTAGAACAAGGCGCCACCCACATTGTTCATCGGTGGCAATATGTTGCTGATAGAATTCATGAAGACCTTTTCATTAGGGTGGTTGTGATGCCAGTGAATAAGAAGGGCCATCAGACAGTGAAAGCCAAATTTGTGGCATTGTTTCTAGGAAATGCAGAAAGGCTTCATGCTTTGATGGATGAGAGCTTACCCCAATTGGGTTTGAAGGATGAGGATTATACCGAAATGAGCTGGATCGAATCGGTTTTGTATTGGTCTAATTACGCAATTGGAACTCCCACTGATGTGTTGCTTGAAAGACAAGAAAAATCAAAAAAGTTTCTGAAGAAGAAATCTGATTATGTCCAAGAGCCAATGTCAAAGGCAGGTCTTGAAGGACTGTGGAACAAAATGATGGAACTGAAAAAGCCAGTGCTAACATTCAATCCCTATGGAGGAAAGATGAGCGAAATTTCGGAGCTCGAAACCCCGTTTCCACATAGAGCAGGAAATGTGTACAAAATCCAGTACTCGGTGAATTGGAAAGAAGAGGGTGTGGAGGCTGCAGATAGAAATATTGATCTGATAAGAAGGCTTTATGAGTTTATGACTCCTTATGTCTCAAAGTCACCAAGGTGTTCATATCTGAATTATAGAGATGTTGACTTGGGTACAAATGGAAATGGCAATGCAAGCTACTCAGAAGCTAGGGTTTGGGGGAGAAAATACTTCAATGGGAATTTTGACAGATTGGTACAAGTGAAGACTGCAGTAGATCCAGGAAACTTTTTTAGTTATGAACAAAGTATTCCATCTCTTACAGCTTGGGAGAGTAAAATGGCCGAGTAATATATATGTATAATGGCTGCTTTGTTTATATAATCTCTCTCTCTCTCTCTCTCTCTATATATATTACTTATCGATTGGATTGTGAAGTTGTAAAGATCAAGAAATGATTATTTATCATATTACTTATCGATTGGATTGTGAAGTTGTAAAGATCAAGAAATGATTATTTGTTTCTGATAAAGATATTGTGGATGGCATTCAGATTTAAGACAATATTAGTGCAGCAGTAAACTTTTCTACAAAGATTGGGTTGCGTTAAAATTGGGCCAGAGTCCTATCAGTCTACTAGGCTTCAAGCCCAACACAAATGCTCATATTTGATGTACTCCTCTAATTTTTCACTCTTAGCCATTGTCTTGTTTCTAGATTAAAATGCATAATATGTTGAAGGAAGAAATAAAGAACAATTGTGTCGAACTTGAAAATAGAAAATGGATTGCTCAAGAAACTTTTCCATTCTAATTTCCTCCAAAATGAGAGAAATAGAAAGAAAAAAAAGTTTTCCTTGTGTTTAATCTAATACATATGATTCTATTTTGTAAGATAGTCGGACAATACAAGTGGCCCGGCTTGTTCGTCTGCTAGACATAAATAATAACCTTATACCTATTATATATAGAAATAGATGTGTTATATTATAGGGTAAATTACACTTTCACACCTCAAGTTTGGGGTCTATTTCAATTCCTTACAACATCTTTAAAACATTTCACTTTCATACCTCAAGTACTATTTTATTTCAATATAGTACCTCCGTTACATTTTCCATCCATTGATCCGTTAAGAGCTGACGTGGTTGCCATAGTTGTGCCATGTGGCTGCCAAATTTATGCCCTGTGGGAAAAAAATTATTTTTTTATTCATTTAAAAAAAAATTATTTAAAAAAAAAAAAAACACAGAATCCATCTTCTTCTCGGCCCCCTTCCCTGAAAACCAAACCCCCCATCCCCTTCCCCCACCCCACCCAAAACCCTAAAAAACCCAGTTGTTCAACCCAAAACCCCAAAATCAAAAGGGGGAATTGATTTCTCAAGACGAAATGAGGGAGTGGGGGTTTTGGAAAGGGCAAAGCAAAGGGAATTCTAGAGAGAGAAAGAAGAGAGAGAGAGAGAGAGAGAGAGAGAGAGAAAGAAGAGAAGTGGACTGAGAAAGGGAGAAGGAGAAAGCAGCTACAAGACCCGATTTGTCTTCTTCTCCTTGTCTCCGTGGGGCACCTATGTGTGTCTTCTGCAACTCTTGCTTCCCAAAAACCCAGCTGGGTTTTTTAGGGTTTTCGGTGGGGTGGGTTGCGGGGGAGGTGGTGATGGGTAGTCGCGGCGGAGGTGGGGGTGGGGGGTTGCGGGGGAGGTGGGGTGGGGTGGGATGGGATGGGGGTTTGGGTTGCAGGAAAAAGGGGGGGTGTCGGGGGAAGAAGATGACTTTGGGTTTTTTTTTTTTTTTTTAAACTTAAATTAATAATTTTTTTAATTATTTATTTTTAAATGAATAAAAAAATATTTTTTTGCCACGTGGCATAAATTTGGCAGCCACGTGGCACAACTGTGGCAACCACGTCAGCTCTTAACGAATCAATGGATGGAAAATGTAACGGATGTACTATATTGAAATAAAATAGTACTTGAGGTATGAAAGTGAAATGTTTTAAAGATATTGTAAGGAATTGAAATAGACCCCAAACCTGAGGTATGAAAGTGTAATTTACCCTATATTATATGATAAGAAAGGTCAAGAGAAAAACCATCCAAGTGAAAATAAAGACAAATGGAATTTCCATCACATAACTAGCTAGTTGCTCAGCTTGAAATCCAACCCTAGTTCCTCACATTGTACTGAATTTTCGCCCTTTGCAGATGCCACTTAATTTCCTCACATTATAGGTTTTCCGGGAAGTTTGGTTCATTTTTCCTAGGGATTTCCTGTGTATATAAAGGTTATGATTGTATCAAATCCAAATGATAAAAAGAATTACAAACCCAATTAAATATCCAAATTAATTTATTCGAAAATTCTAATTAACAAAGGAAACAGAAGAGGTTTTTATTCCTCGATGATACATCAAGTGACGCAGGGTCAAGTGTGCTCCACGTCGGAAGTGAATCTGATTAAGGCGCCAACCAGAATAATTTGGTATGACATTCATCATTCATGGAATTCGAATCTTAGACTTCTCCAAAATGAAGAGAAATATAGCTAAATCATAGTGTTCATTGCAGGCAAATCATTAATTGAACATGAAAATATGGTTTATAAGCCAACAAGGGTTGATTGAGTAGGTAAAGATCGTTCTATTCGCTAGACCAAATGCCTAAGTTCGATTCCCGCTGTCGGCAATACCTCTTAATGCGCAATCTGTAAAAAACAAAAAAATGGTTAAGACCTCATTTGTAAATCCTAAAAAATGCTTATAGTATGCCCAGATCTGAGATGTGGGGTATGACACACCCCGACTCAACATCGGGACGTGCTGGCCGTCACGTGGGCGTGACAAGGCCATGTGCGCAATACGGAAGTATAAATATAGGTAATAAGTGCTAAGGAAACCATAATAATGCTACAGGCATATAAAAGAGTAAGACAGTTAATATCACGATACACAGAGCTCGAGCATCCTAGGTGCAGTCCAAAGGACATAAACGAGAAAATAAAAATGTTTACATGGGTGGTGTGCTGTCAGATATGCCTTTGCTGCCTCGTTTGCCACCAAAACTATCTAGCACCTGGAGGGGCGCAAAACAAAAGTGTGAGTGGGCAAAAACAAAGCTTTATCAAAACCATTTCGATATGAAAGTTGTAACCCCTCTCTGTAAAACAAGTATACTTCCCAGAAAATATATATATACGTACTAATACAGAAAACCATTAATCAATCAATCTCATCAAATAAGCAATGCCATGTCCGAATGAACCATAACCAGTAATCAACATATACCAAATACCATCAAATAATTAGGTGATATCTCAACTCAATCATCCCAGCAATATATATATATCAATCAGCCGGAGTCACCTCTAGTGACCTGTACGGCTGAATCTATGGATCCTCAATCCATCTCTCAATCAATCATCAATAATCAATAATCAGTAACCTACACCCATGACAGAACCACCTAATGTGGTCTGTACGTCAAGCTGGGTAAATACGCTCTGTGCTACGATCACGTGAAGACTGGCGACGAATCACAAGTCACCTACGAGTCGGAACCACCTAATGTGGTCTGTACGACAGGCTGGCACCTGCCTTGGATCCAAGGTGAGTGTACGGTGCGGGAGGTGAACGATCACGTGAAAGCTAAGCCCTACTCAGGCATGCACAACCCCGATGTGCAGGTAATGAGCCATATAACAATCTTATCGATATCACCTTAATCATCACATCACAAACACATACTTACCTGACTTACCTGGCGCACGCGATGCATCAATGTATATTCACACAAATGTATATAAAAATATAACTATGGCATTCGACATGGCATTCATTTCATAAAAACATTTTAAAACGCATTTCTGGGAAATCAATCAATTATATATATATATATATATATATATATATATATATATATATATATATATATATATATATATATATATACTGAAAACCAAAAGCCCACTCACTGATATGTAGACGGGTCGTAGCCCCCGAGCCTCGCGTGGCTGCGCTCGTCCTCAGGATACGTCTCACCTGTTTTAAGCCCAAAATCCAAGCAAATCTCGTCGGAGAAATTCTCCAAATTCCGGCCAATTTCCAAACCACCGATCCCGACGTCCAATTTCGTTCAACTTTGTCCTCCGAGCATCCTAAGGAGATTCTAAGCCCTTCTATGATCTCCAAATGAGCTAAAAGTCCATAGATTTCAAGCACATGAACAGTGCCACTTTTGGTACCTCACGGGTTCTATGTTTTCAGGCCGTTTCACACTACACAAATGGTATGGTTGGACTCACGGGGTTATAAGGATTCTAAATATCCTATTTAGAGGCTTGATCCATGACCAAAACCTTAAGAACAAGGATGGTCCGTACGGTTGCAGGGGAGAGAGTTCGAGAATTCGAGAAGAAATGAGGGGAAGGTGACGGGTAGGGGTGGTTTGGCACACGTGTTGTGCATGTGTGTGTATATATCATCTTCAATCAATCCCCTCCACAAAATTTTAATTCAAATAATTTAAAACAAAATAAATAACACACACACACACACACTCACACAAAAATGTAAATATATAGGCACCCCTATATAACCATTACTCCTTATTCACCCGTCCTCTCACATCCGCAAGGGGTAAAATCATCATTTCATAATTATTATATCATTAACTCGGAACGGACTGTTACAGGGTAGCCTCCCCTCAATCCTAAACCTTTTTTTTTCTCACAAAGAAAAATGACATATAAAAGGAAATTCTTATTGCAAGTGGAAACACAAACTTTCCTAAAAAGTTCAAATTCAAGTTCTTATTGGATCGGACTTAAATTGCAGCTTTGCACCTAAAAAGGTTCAAAGAAGTGACGAACTGGAATCAAAGTAATAAGTACTTGTAAACAAGGCTCTCTATACCAAATTAGACAACTAATAGACTGCAAAAGATGTTACCATGTTAGAGAATGAACTTACAATGTATACCAAATTTGCCATGTTTAATTATATATTTTTCTATAGTTTGGTGTGTTAGATGTGAATATTGAAGAAAAGCTTGGAGAAATTGAAGACAAATATGTAGAGATTGCGAAGAAATGAGAGCTCAAGAGTTTGGAAGAATAAAATGTTGTATTTCTTGATGATGAAGTAATCTTACACATCAGCTATATATATTGCATTCTTACACAACTTGTAATAGAAGCTAAGTCTATGGATAGTATTCTCTCCTAAATTCCTTAACCACTTTTAACAACTTATAACAACTTTTTAACAATCCTTATAACTATCTACTTTATCTATTGACAAGTGGCAATAGCTAGACCCTTGATATATCTTGACTTGGATCCTTAGCTTTGTCTTCATGCTTGAGGGAACTAAGCATGAGATTGCCACAGTGTTGTTGAAACAAGGATGCAGACAGTCCCTTAGTGAGTATATCAGCTGAATGATCTACATAATAAACATGATGCACATGAAGGTCTCCTATAGTGACTCCTTCTCTGACAAAGTGATAATTTGTCTCAATGTGTTTGGACTTATCATGAAACACAAGATTAATGGATAAAGCAATCACTGAGACATTATCATAGTGGATAATTGGTGGTAGAAAAAAGAGAAACATATAGGTGTTTGCCCCCTAAATTCGCCATGGGCCTCGCGGGCATGCCGGGAATTTACTCGAACAAGAAACTGGTGGTTGCGAGCGTGCAACTACTAAATGTCGCTAGTAGACGGGATTTGAATGATTGAGATTGCGCCTGAGTTCAACTTCTGACCAAGAGATTGTGCCATTGAGTGGGAGTGGCTTAAATCAAGGTTCTTTATTTGCCTTAAAGATAAGGACTTTACTTATATAGAGAGATGGAACAATTTGTAACTGACAAGGTTGCTGAAAGTGTAAATGACAGAGTAAATGACTAGTATTATAGATTGCTTGTAAATTAAATGACTGGAAATGAGTTGTACATAAGCTACAAAGGAGATCGATACTACCGGGTGAGTAGCAGAGCTAATAAACAAAGAAAGTAAAAGGTGCTTGGCTAAAGCTAAATGTCTACAAGGAGATTGATGAGCTGATTTGAGTAAGCTGATTTGATTGGTTGTTTGAGTGTCCATAATCCTTGTGCCTCTGCTTCTTTATATAGAGATCTGAGAGAGCCCATTTGCTGAGAACATTGAACTTGCCCGAATGAACTCCACTGCTAGCTTGCATGTGAAATAATATTAAAATAGGCAAGCTTGCATCTCCACCACATGCTTCCATCACATGTCTATTTCCCTCTTACAATAAAATAATTAAAAGAAAGAAGCTAGCTTCTTTCACCACATATCATTGCCCGAAAGTCTGCATGGTGTCTTCACATCCACTTCCAATGAAAAATTATGCATTTGTCTTGATTAAACAAATCTCTGGGCACATATCCACCACCCAAACAAAAGGGAAAAACAATATTATAATGCCAAACTATCCCACTTGCAGCCAAATATCTTTCCAAGTTAGCCTTCTTGCACAATAATCCTCCAAATGCCATATTTAGCCCGAATAGCCCAAATGAGTAAAATTGGGTACATTTTAGGTGCAAACGATAGGTCATAGAACAACTGCCTAATCCAAGCAATTTCTACAGCTGTGATTGCAAGGGCCCTATATTCAGCCTTTGTTGAAGATCGTGAAACACGTGCTGCTTCTTTGATGATGAACTAGGATTCGAACCAAGAAATACCACAACATCTGAGGTTGATCTTCTGTCATTTGGGTCACCAGCCCAATTTATAACACTATATGACTGTAAATGCACATGACGTGGTTTAAAAAGAATACCCTAAGTGGAAGTGCCCTTGAGGTATTTGAGAATCCTCTTTACTGCAATGACATGAGATTCCATAGGGTTATGCATGAAATGGCAAACTTGATTCATAGAAAAGGCTATGTTAGGAATTGTGGATGAGAGATACTGAAGTGCTCCAACTACATTCCTATATTGAACAAGGCAATGATATGGTTTACCATCATCTTTAAGTAACCTATTATATGGTAGACATAGAGTATTACATGGCTTCCAATCCTGCAAGTCAACTCTGTCAATCAACTCATTCACATACTTTGATTGTGACACAAACAACCTTTCCGGTGTATTACTGATTTGTAAGCCAAGAAAATAGTGCAGTGTGCCTAAGTCGTTCATTTCAAATTTAGTAGTAAGCTCTATAATCACATGTGATATTAACTGAGAAGAACTACTAGTTAGAATCACATCATTCACATAAGGAAGCAGTACAACAATGCCTTTTGAAAAGTGCATGCTGCACAGACAGAGATGGATTAGCTTGAGAAGCTTTGAACTCCAATGCTGGTAAAAAACTAATGAACCTCTCATTCCAGACTCTTGGAGCTTGCGTAAGTCCATATAGTGACTTTTGAAGCCTATAAACATAATTGGATGGATAATGTGAACTTTGAAAACCTAGAGGTTGCTACATAGATACTTCTTCTTGAAGAATGCCATGTAAAAAGGGATTTTTTTTTTTACATCCAATTACCTGAGTGGCCACTTGAATTGAGCAGCTAAGCAATGATTAGTCTAATGGAAGTGATCCAACTACACTCCTATATTGAACAAGGCTATGATATGGTTTACCACTATCTTTAAGTAACATGTTATATGATAGACATGGAGTAGCACATGGTTTACAATCTTGCAAGTCAACTATGTCAATCAACTTATTCATATACTTTGATTGTGACACAAACAACCTTTCTGGTGTATTACTGATTTGTAAGCCAAGAAAATAGTGCAGTGTGCCCAAGTCATTCACTTCAAATTTTGTAATAAGCTCTGTAATCACATGTGATATTAACTGAGAAGAACTACTAGTTGGAATCACATCATCAATATAAAAAAGCAATACAATAATGCCTTTTGAAGAGTGCTTGCTAGACAGACAAATATGGATCAACTTGAGAAGGGGTTTGAACCCCCAATGCTGGTAAAAAGCAAGTGAACCTCTCATTCCAGACTCTTGGAGCTTGCTGAAGTCCATATAGTGACTTTTGAAACCTACAAGCATAATTGGATGGATATTGTGAACTTTGAAAACCTAGAGGCTGCTCCATATATACATCCAATTACCTGAGTAGCCACTTGAATTGAGTTGCTAAAGCAATGATTAGTTTAATGGTTGTAGGCAACCATATGACTAAAAGTTTCCCCATAGTCTACACCCTCTTCTTGGTTATAACCCTTTGTTACAAGCCTCGCTTTGTACCTTGCCACATATTCATCTGCATTCTTCTTAACTCTGTAAACACATTTACACCCAACTAGGTTCTTATCATGTGGAAGAGGAAATATAGACCACCTATTCTAAGAGTACAAGGCATCAATTTCTTCCTTCACTGCATCCTGTCATTCTGGTACTTTTGATGCAGCTTTGAATGTTTTTGGTTCTGAGGTAGGTGATTGAGAGCAACCAACATTAGCTGAGAAGCCTTCCTTTTAGTAATATCATTCTTGGACCTTGTTTGCATAGGATGCACATTAATTGGGATAGGAAGAACAACGTGAAGTTGTTCATGTTAAAAATCAAGGTCCACAGGGACGAGATACTGCGTAGGTGAGTTATCAGTAGATAGTGGACTAGGAGAATGATGTATTGGCAGAAGATTTGAACTATGTGAGGATGATGTTTGAATAAACTATAAGGCACTAGATACGTGTGTTTCCAAAAAATCTGAGGCACTAGATGCAGTCTATGAATCTAAGGCTCTAGATGAGTGTGAATTCAATGATTCTGTGGTTGGAGAGAATTGGAAAAGTATGTCATTAATCTAGATAAGTGTGTTTCCAAAAAATCTGAAGCACTAGATGCAGTCGATGAATTTGAGGCTCTAAATGAATGTGAATTCAATAATTCTGTTGTCGGAGAGAATTGGAAAAGTACATCATTAATCTTTCCAAATATTCAGAAGATAATGTGTAGTAGAAGACAAAGTATATATGACTTTGTTAAGTCAATCCTTTTTATTAATGGAAAACTAATGAAAATGGCTTGAAAACTTTGAGTTTTAACGATAAGGACAAAATAAAGGGTAAAATGAATAATATCATGTTTGACTTTTTAGTGTAAAAATATGATTTTTCGTTAAAGTGAATAGTGCCGCAAACTTTTCATTAAAAATCCCTTTTATTAAAACAGTGGTCCCTTGATTTGAAAAGTCCAAAACTTAGGTTAGGCTCCATCTCCTTCGCCCACTGAATCGACATTATATATGATCATTAACCTAGCTAGTGCCAAATAATGCGACAATGCTTATCTTCCAAAAACTGCACTCTGAATCTCAACACGACAGACTATTTTCTAGCATTTATATCTTTTAAAAGGTTTGGTACAAAACGATTAAAAGGTTTCTGGATTGTAATTAAGAAATTTTCTTGTAAAATGTAGAAATGTTGAACTATGTTCTGGAAGTTCCGTGATAATCACCCATATTTATTTTAAAAGTACTTGATGTGCTTCTAATAAAAGCGTTTATGAGTACAAGTGTTCTTAGCTAGAGCAATATTTTAAATTTTTTCATTGTTTAGGTCTATTGAAACTACGTACATTTAATATGAAATCAATCTCATGTCATTTTGGCATTATAGTTTAATGGTAATTTTTTCTACTTAGTTTTATGTCAACTCATGTGAATGACGAGCTCAATATCAAATTATTTTAGTAGGTCCACTGTTTAGCTTAAGATATTTTTTCTAATACAACAATACAAAAATATATTACACTAAAGGGCAGTGAAAATACATTGGTGTTGAGGTCATTTACGAGATTCAAATATAAAAAAATCTCATTTACAAGTGAAGAAAAATACCATTAAATTGTAATACTAAATTGTTTTAACGACATCTGTAATCGATGATTAATGTTATAGTCATCTAGATGCATACCGACCATAATGAGCACATGTTACCTGTACCTACAACTGAACAACTACATGGATATATGCATGCATTTCGTTATCAAGACAAAGCATTCTCAGTTGGAAAAATCAAAACGAGGAATTTTTTTTAATACAGGTGAACTTGTTTGACATATATGCATATGGTCTCCGGTTGGAACATTTTTTTTTCCTTCTAAAAGTTGAGTTATAAAAATTTGTTAATTATACCAAGAATAACTGACATATTTACTAACAAATCCACTTTGGTGCATGTATGTATGCTCCAAGGTTTTAATAGTATTGTAAGTGATAAAACAACCTGCGATCATTGTCATTACATGCTGTCTATATATCTTCTTATGTAGTATTTAAACAATAGGTCGAGAAAAGGTCCATTCTCTTACAATTGTTTAATTCCTAAATTTTCACGGGATATAATATTATGCAATAATTGCAGGCCATATGGGCAAATAATATGACCTAACCAATAACCAGTTTCATGCAATGGAAAAAAATATCCACATTTTGGGTTAAATTCTATCATCTAATACAACTTATCTCTTTAATGCCTTGAAATAATTATTTTTAGTTGTATGACAGAGGTTTCATTTTCCACTGAAAACAAGCTCTATGATTCCAAAACTATTATCGTTGATTCGTATCACCCTATTTATAAAACAATAACAAAAACTTGAACAGCTACTCCGACATAACCCTTTTCTAAATCTTAGGTTTAGTGTTTTTATTTTTTTCAAACCAATCGTGGGTTTGTTTTTGTCTTTGAGAAAGGTCAAAAAATCTGCCTTTCTTAAAAATGGGCATAATATCTTAAGAATTTTTTTTGCTAAAAGTTCTTTAAAACAATTTCACCGATTTAACAGGAAGGTACGATTCTTTTTCTGTGAATTATGTGTATTTTGTAGGACTAGGAATCTTCAATTTGATTTTAGTTTGATTTTTCCCATTAAAACCTTCAATTTAAAAAAATAAAAGTCCATAATATCAAGTCAAATTAGAAACCATGTAAAAGTCAAAATGGACCCAATTTCCGTGTGCTTGAAGTTGAACCACACAAAAAATATCACATTCATGATTAATCCCACCGAGTTTTCGGAAAAGTAGGATACCAGAGATATGTAAGAATGATCACTATTCTAAAAATTCCTACCTAGCGCCGTATAGGTCCCCGCCTTGCAACTAGACGATTGTTTACTGCCTCGATTAATGTCTAGGTGTTTGAAAATTAAGAAAGAGCATCTAAACCTGCTGAGGCACCCGCCTAGTCCGCTCAGACTCGCTAGGTTGAGAATCACTTAGATAGAAAATAGATAATATTCATTTTGCATTTTATTTTTTTAAATAAATTGTAAGAGACTTGTTGAATACTTAAATGAACACATATTATATGCTTGTTCTTCATGTTTTCATTATGTTCCAATACTTCATAATATATATGTAATTCTATTTTGTAGTTTATGTTGAAATTATATATATTTTAAATATAAACAGACACTTATTTACATGAAATATAATAGATTTACTTAAATCTGCCTAATCCACCTAGGCGCTAGACCCTAGCCCACCGCCCGACTAGCGCCTAGCGTCTAGTGTCTTTTAGAATCTTGCGAATGATTGGTGCAGAATGCCCGAACGGCAAACCAGATTACTTTCCTAAAAGTTTCCATTGAATTTTCCAGTCAGCAATCACACCATGAAAGAAAATTTTCTATAAATTTATTTTATTCAGAGTTGTCAAATGGGTACAATATTTAGTAATCAAATTTTAATATAAAGGTTATTTGCACAAACAAACAATAATAATAATCTCTTAATTGGCTACCACAAATGCATACATCTAGCACAAACATTGGCAGGTCAAACATGCCACAAAGACAACAGACGCAACATACCTACACCGGATACACATAATGTTTTTTTTTAATTAAAACAGAAAAAGATATTATTGTGAAAATATATTAAAGAAAAAATAAAGATACAATACGTTAAAGGGTACATGAAGCCGAACCCTAAGAAGAAGAAGAAGAAAATTATTAGAAACAAAAAAATCAACTAAGAGAACTTCTAAGAGAAACGAAAATTTGGAAGCCCCGAAAGATTATGAGCAAAAGCCGCAACTGCACATGTCAGACAAGAATCCCACCAATGAACCCCAACATGATCAACACCATAGTTTTCCAAACAATCTGTCACTTGATTTCCTTTGCGATAAATGTGAGAAAACGAACATGCATGGAAGAGAGGATGACAATTTGCCCAATCACTCTGCCACTTGATTTCCTTCGCGATAAATGTAAGGATACACGTAATGTCACTGCTACACAAGTGAAACCACATCAAGTCATAGCTAACAACCGAAGTCACACCAAACTCATTTCTTGCAAGCGAGATCGCATTAAACCATCGCTCACAAGCGGTGCCACACCACTCACTAGGCGAGACATTACTCGCTGGATGCAGTCCCTGTTCTAAAAATCCCTGCTTGACGAAATAAAGCAGAAATATACTTTTAATATTTTAATCTCGAATCTAATAACAAAGAATTAGTTTATCTAAGTGTCCAGTATTCAAGCGAGTACTCCACGTGCCATAAAATAATTGGAGGAACACGAAAAAAATATCATTTCCGACACTTAATATTATAACATTACCGCTTGAATACCCGATACTTAAAAAATCTCTCCCAAAAGACCATGAATTATTAGTCATAAGTGACCAACAAAATGAGAATTACAATTTTAATTACAAAAGAGAAGTGATTTTTCTTCAAAGAAAAAAATAGTGCGCGGAAATAAGAATAAACGAGTGCAAATACTATTCCCACACGGGGGTGCTGGTGCCTCTCTGTCAATATAAAAGAGGACCAAAACCCTTACAAACATCCAAGAAATTTAACAAAACCGATGAGAGACGCAATGCCGAGGATTCTTAAACTTCTTGTTTCTCTCGTCTTTCTTCAAGCTTCTGCTTCATGGGCAGCTTCGGATTCTGTCTATGACAGCTTCCTCCAATGCCTAAAAACCAAAACAAACTCATCCAACACATCCCAATTATCCAACATAGTCTATGCCCAAAACAACCCTTCATACACACCAGTTTTACAAGCCTACATCAGAAACTCCAGGTTCAACAAAACCTCCACCCCAAAACCACTCCTCATTGTCACACCCTTAACCGAATCCCATGTCCAGGCCTCCGTCCTCTGTGCCAAGCTCGCCGGCGTACAGCTCAAAATCCGAAGCGGTGGGCACGATTATGAGGGCATTTCTTACTGGTCTAGCCAGACATTTATTGTTCTTGACATGTTTAATCTCAGGTCGATCAAGGTGGACATTAAGGACAACTCCGTTTGGGCTCAGGCGGGCGCTACGCTCGGAGAGTTGTACTATAGGATTTGGGAGAAGAGTAAAGTCCATGCCTTTCCGGCGGGGATTTGCCAACTGGTTGGTGTTGGTGGGCACATAAGTGGAGGCGGATATGGTAACTTGCTGAGGAAGTATGGTCTTGCTGTTGACAATGTCCTTGATGCTCAGATTGTCAATGCCAAAGGCGAACTTCTCAACCGAAAATCGATGGGAGAGGACTTGTTTTGGGCAATTAAAGGAGGAGGTGGAGGAAGCTTTGGTGTCATTATTTCGTACAAGTTGAAGTTGGTTTCTGTACCGGAAGTTGTTACAATTTTTCGGGTTGAGAAAACGTTGGAGCAGAATGCAACCGCCCTTGTTTCTCGGTGGCAGGAGGTGGCGCCGACGACGGATGATGGATTGTTTTTGAGGCTGTTGTTGCAGCCTGTGAGTTCTAAAGTGAAGAAGGGGGAAAAGACTATTAGAGCCTCAGTTTTGGCCGAGTTTTTAGGCAATGCTGATCAGCTTGTGAAATTGTTGGGTAAGGAGTTTCCTGAATTGGGGTTGAAGAAGGAGAATTGTACTGAGATGAGCTGGATTGAATCCGTCCTCTGGTGGGTGCATTACGACATTGGAACCTCTCCCAAGGCGTTGCTTGACAGAAAGCCAAACGATGCAAATTTCTTGAAGAGGAAGTCTGATTATGTCCAAACCCCGATTTCAAAGGACGGGTTGGAGTGGCTATGGAAAAAAATGATCGAGCTAGGGAAAATAGGACTTGTTTTCAATCCGTATGGTGGGGAAATGAGCCGGATTGCACCATCCGAGACGCCTTTTCCCCACCGTGACGGAAGCTTGTACAAAATTCAGTACTCAGTGAGCTGGGAGGATGCAGGGGAAGACTTGGAGAAGAACTACACCACACAAAGCAAGAGGCTTTTCAGTTACATGACCCCATTTGTGTCAAAGAATCCAAGAAGTGCTTTTCTGAACTATAGGGACCTTGACATTGGTGCTAGTTCAACTGGGGCTCCTACTTATGAAGAAGGAAAGGTTTATGGAGTGAAGTATTTCAATGACAATTTCGATAGGCTGGTGAAGGTGAAGACCGCCGTCGATCCAGAAAATTTCTTCTACAACGAGCAAAGCATCCCAATTCTTCCAAGAAAGGAATAGGAGAGCATAGGAAGTTGATACAAAAGCATGGATCTTTGGTTGTTGATTGATCATAAATTCATTGGAATAAGTTACAAAGGTTAAATTATTGGGTTATTTTGATTCAGTTCTTGTCACAGTGAATATATACGTGTTTTTACTTTTATCCTGCTCCAGATTAATATTTTGGTTTTGGATTTATGAGAGATTTTGACATGTATAAGAAAGTTGAAACAATGTTATTACTTTAGTCTAAAGAAAGGTTTCCAATTGGCACTATAGAAATGAACGGTGACTTGGGTTGGATTTTGAGTTATTTACAAAATTGCCACCGCCTCTTTAGTTTCAGATTGAAAATTTCAAATTATTTAAGAAATTGCCACTGCTACTCCCGTGCACATGTCGACCATCGTAAAAAGGGTTGTTCCGTCGGGCTCAATCAGAATGCGTTGGGGGCAGTTTGCAGAGTGACAGAGGGTGGGTCTAGGGTTTCTCTCTCTCTCCTTCCTCTTCTTCTTCTCCATCAAAACCCTAATTTTCCCAATCCGATCTGTCCTATTTCTCAACACACTCACTTCCTCTCTCAAGTCTCTAGCTTTAGCCGGCCGCAACCCGACCAAACTAACCCAAACCCTCAGATGGACCAGTCTCCGTCATCTTCTTCCTCCGCCACAAAAGCTTCAACTGGGTACTTCTTCTCTACTTTATCTCTTTTCTCAGCACATGTTCATCACTGTTCGTTCAATGCTTTCTGAATTTTTGTTGGGTTTTTGAAAAAACCTGTGAAATGATACAATAAACAAAATGGAAAAAGAAAGCAAAGATTGTTACTTTCTGCTATTTTGTTAATTGGGTTGTGTTGTTTTGTGTTGAATAATACGGAGAAGCTAGGTTAAGCTCAGTTGGGTGGTGGGGTTTGTTCTGTTAGTTTAAATTTGAGAAATTGGAAATTGGTGATTTTATTGCTTCTAATGTCGTTCGGTTATTCTTTAGCTTTGTACCCTTTTGAATTTCGAGCAATGCTTAGCGTATACAGTGTATACCTACTCTCAGGTTGCTTGGTGAGGAATTGGGTGATAGAAAAGAAAAAGAGGAAATAGAAGAACTAGGAAGGGAAAGAGCTTTTCAGGGTTATGAGTTGTGTGGCTCTGAGTTTCACTTTCAAGAAAATGTTTAGTGATCGTGTGAGGCTCGACTCGATGGAGGGTTTTTAGGTCTGTTGTGCTTTTGATGGTGTGACATTGACGGTTGAATTTTTTGTTTCATTCCTTTTATTCCCGGCCGAGGCATCGGTGGTCATTGAAAGAAATTCTTCAATCTTTTTAGGGAAATGGTGTTGAAGGTCCAACAAAGTGAGGGGACAAGGAGGTCAACAAGGTTAAGCAGCGTAAACATGGAGGGAAAGAGAATCGTTTCTGTAAAGAAGTCCAAAACCAAGCAGAAGAAGAAAAGTGCAAAAGTTGATTCCAAGATACCCAAGAAACTGCCAACTGCTTTCTTCTATTTCCTGTATGTACCTTTTTTCGTTCCTGTTTAGCTTTTCATTTATGTTCATTATACATGTTTCTTGCTCTAAAATTTAATTGCAGATATGTGCTGTAATTGATTAAATTGCCAACTTGCTCGATGATTTTGTTGTTTGATTGTCTTAGTCCTATAAGAACACGTCATCCTTTTGGATCACTGAAATTGAGTATCCAGATAATGAAACTGACAAACCTCAATCACTCAATGGCCTTAAATTTGGAATTTGCCCCCTCTAATAACGAAAGATATAGAAATTGAAGATTCTCTAAACTATCCATAATATTACTTATTACTTAAGTCTAAAGAAAGGATTCCAATTGCACTGTTCAAATGAACAGTGTTTGGATCCGAATTTCAGTTTAATTACATCCATGCCATTGCCATAAAGAATGGGCTTTGTGGGTTTGGACATTTCAGTTTTTTTTACGAAGCTGCCATTGGTTCAAATGACGGGAATGCCCGTCTAGGGTTAACATTGCACGGTTGGGGGTAAAAATTGGGTGGGCATTGTTGTCAGTTTGGGACATGTTAGGGTTGCATTCGGTGGGATCAACGGCTCAGTGTGGGATTTGGTGAGGGGAAGGCATGCGGCTTGCAGAGAGGAGGAGGGAGGGAGGGTTGTCAGTTTGGGACAAGTTAGGGTTGCATTCGGTGGGATCAACGGCTCAGTGTGGGATTTGGAGAGGGGAAGGCATGCGGCTTGCAGAGAGGAGGGGAGAGAGAGGGAGGGAGCGAGGGAGGGAGGGATTCGGTGAAGGGAAGGCATGCGGCTTGCAGAGAGGAGGGAGGGAGGGAGGAGAAGATGAAAAGCAACTGCAGCAAGTTTATGGACAGGGTCGCTGCAATGAAGACCCCTCGGCAGCAGATTCAAGTCAATCTGGGTAAAGTCATGGCCTTCAACCCTCATCAAAGCTTCCCTTTCATCCCCTTATCCAGGTTATTTTTTATTTATAGTATTATTATTCAATTTATCTCTATTTTTGGTGGTATTTTTTGCTCAGTAAGCAGTCAAACAGTTTCTTATCAGTCACGTGAACTGCTACCTGTTGCATCTCAGGAGTTCTTAGTCTCAACATCTGTAAGTACTCATCCCTTTGAGTTTATTTATTTATTGCTTTGAATCTCTGCCTCAAGTCTCCTGATATTTTTATTTCAACTGTTGGGACATGTTCAGAAATTGGCTACAACTGCTGCACCAGACAGAGAATTTTCTCTCCATGATAAGGAGTCAATGAATTATCCTGAGTATTTGGTTTAAAACATATGTCTCAGCAGATAGTCTTCTGAAGTAACCAACTGTGAAGGTGCTATCCCTGCCCAATCACAGCCACTGGATAATCGGCATGACAACAAGGTGACGGACTCAATGATTATTGTAGAAGACTTGACTAATAATACACCACCCAGTATCCCTGCCTCTAAAGTGGTCTATAATGTCTTGCATATAGAAGATGGGGCCAGTGATGATAGTTCATCAACTGGAGAAACAGATTGGAAGTTCAGCTACGACATCTGATAACAAGGTAAGCTCCCTATTAAAATTTGAGCAATGATTTTATGGAACTTTTCGATGGTAAACTTTAACGCCTATTTTCTATTTTATAGGCTGTGACAGCTGACAGAAGTCATAGGCATGACACTATTAGCGATGTTGCAATAGCCGAAATGGAAGCAGGCATCTATGATTTGCAGGTTGAGAACTACCTATCTTGATTGATATATTCATGATCGGATGTAACTTCTGTCTTCTCTACGTATGATGAATGCTTAGTTTGTTTCTCTACCATGCAATTTTGATTTGGCTTGATCTTTCTGTTGCTGAGAAATTGAGTGGAATGCTAAAAGATCAATTTAACTTTTCTTCCCTGTCAATTTTAGTGCTTTTTCTTTTCTTATTACTTTTAGGAGTTAATTTTTGGGATATATTATGACTAACAAATTTACTGTTGCCTCTGTCATTGAAGTGATCACCGCTTCCGACCTCAGTAAGCCACCCTTACATTCCTCCTTTCTGTTTTCAATTTGGGACTCGAATTCAAGCGTTCATGTCTTTTAGGTTTTTCATACTTCTTTCGTCCGACCCTCATCACTCTCTCCTCTATGTCTCTCTCTAAACAATTTCCAATTGGTTTTTAGAGAGAGAAAGTGGCAGCAGCAGCAGTGGGGAAGGAAGAAGGACTATTCCTGTTTCTTTGATCTTTTCTGCCCTTCGAAGCTCCGGGGTTTGGCTTTGGCTCCGTTAGCTGTTGAGGTAATTATTAATCCATGCTTTGATTGTAATTTTTTTTTTAATAGCCATTTATGTAATTGCTTTAAGCAATATATTTCACTTTTCACAGAAATTGGCCGCAAAATCCAATACGAAAGTGACATAGAGAGCACACTCCCAACCAAAGTCAAAGGTATGATCTTACAAATAGTTATTCTTTTAAGACGAATAATATTATACCTGTGTAATTCAAGTTTTGTATCAATATTCATTTGCTATTACCCTATGAGTTGCTATACGACTCAGAGAAAATATAACTATGTTATTGGTGATTAGAATTATTGGTGAGAGTATAAAAAAAGCAGCGGTTGTGGATCCAATTGAATCTGAGAAGGTTCTGAAAGAAGCCCAAGAACATGGCGTCGGTATCAAGCTCATCCTCACCACTCGCCATAACTGGTATATTTAGACTTGCTCATCCAATTTACCATTCAATGCCTCATATTCATACTGATACACACACACATATATTTGTTTTGGGTATTTTAGTACTTTCCAGAAATGGATTTATGGGGATTTATATCGTAGTTGGGTACATGATGCGGATTCATATTCAAAGAAAAATGATCCCCGCTCTTGAGGTCTCTTTCTTGCTTCGATTGATCATTTTGCTAGGGTTTCGAGTTGTTGCAATTAGATCTTGAAATTGTATTGCACAATTTATTAGCATAGTGGTCCTCACAAATCACCATCGATGTAGCACCTAATTAATCGTATTCAATGTTGTGATCTGAAAAGAAGCACTAATTAAGGGAGTAATATTTAAGGTTGAAGATAAAAGATTCGCTATAGCTGATAGCTCTAGATGTGTAATTACATAATAATTAGCTTCGCTGGTTAATCCAATTTGTTGAGGTAAGGAATATATTTTGAATGATACAACTGCATGCTCTCATGGATTTCTCCCAAAGATTGGATTTTCAGTTTTTGGGAGTGTTAAAAATTTAGAGTCTGTTTGGTATTCTACTTGAATCTAACTTTTTAAACTCAAAAACAATTTTCAAGTTTAAGGCCTTAAAAACTTGTTTGGTAAAACTATTTTAAAAAACTGAACTCAAGACTAACTCAAAAATATAGTCTATTATCTAAAAACACAAAAAGTGAGTTTTTAGAGTTTTTAAACTTAAACTCACTCTTTTCTTTTCTCTCCCTCCTCCCCTCTCCTACTCCAAATCTATCTCTCTTTTTTCTTCTTTCTCTCTCCTCCTTCTCCTTTTTTTTTTACCTTTTTAATCTCTCATCCAATCCGCTCTCTTCATTCTCTCGATTCTTTCTCCCACTCCTCGTCCTCTCTATCTCCTCTGATATTCTCACTTCTTTCTCTTTTCTCCAATCATCTCTTACTTTCTTTCCTCCTCTCTCTTCTTTCTCTCTCGACCCCTCTTTTTGGATCTTTTTGTCCAATTTAAGTTGTAAGGTTTAAAATTTTTAAATTGCATACCAAACAAGTTTTTGAGTCTTAAAGAAAATTGTTTTCAAGACAAATTCTTAAGAAATGTTTTGAGAAATGATAAAAATTTTCAAATAGGATACCAAACAAGCCCTTAGTTTTTTGATCTTTTCTTGAAAGGATATGAAATTGGAATTCCAAAATATCAATTTTTTGTTGAAATTATTTGACTTTTGGTTCAAAAATTTGAATGCAAGAGGTCCTGTTGGTCCAATTTTGACCTTATTTTTTTTATTATATTTTGTTGTTAGCAATGAATTTATGAGTGTATGAAAACAGTGGATGCTAAATTTAGGGGGATTTTGCTCAAATGAAGATATTTTTGTATGGATATTTAGTATTAGTGCGATTTCTGCTTCTTGAATTGGGGCAAATAGCACTTTGATATTGCTCTTGGACTTTAGAACAAGTTTCTCTTTTATGAACACGTAGCATAGTAATTTTAGGAAACATGTGAAATTATAGAAGTTTCTATGTTGAATTCACTTTATTTCACTTTGAATTGTTGTCAAGGGATTGCTCTTGGGAACTTGGTGCTGCATGAGGAAGTTCTTCGGGTTATTCAAATGTTTGGAGGTTAACTTTCCGTTGGGAGATTCTAGAAAATAAGTTGTAATCATGAATTTTCAGCCAGAAAAATTCGTCAGGTTAGTTTAATCAGCCTAGGTAAAGGAAATTAGTTACTGTTGTAAAGTTTCTTGATTAAATTTCTTAGTTTGGTAGTGGTTTTTTGTTTTGTATGCATTTGACTGAATCTGGTAGTTGGGATTTTTTTTTTTTTTTTTTTTAATTTTTAATTTTTTCATTCGTTTGCCATCACCCTCTCTACTGAGATAATGACACAAGTGAAAAGTGGTGGAAAGGGAAAAGATTTGTTGTTAGAGAAAAGATGTACTGTTGGATTAGGAATTAGCTGAGATAGCTGCAATGTCCACAAAAAGATTTGCTTTCCTATTTATTGCAAGCATCTCTTTGCACTAAATTTACAAAAAGGATTGAGCTTAAATATGCATGATACGTATTTTTAGCGATTAATATTGATGTTTCATTGTACTATATGCATAGGATATATGAATGCAATAATAGGGATTGAGTTTCAAGGGTGTGTGGTTTGTGCATCAATTGGTGAGTGAATTTGATTGGTTCTGTTTTTTGGGATTGAAATTTGAAACAAAATATTCATGCTTTTGTGGCGTAAGTTGGTGAATGAATTTGATTGGTTTTGTGTGCCTACGCTGGTAAAGAAAAGCCGAAACAAAACGAAACAAAAAAGAAAATTAAAAATAGTGATCGAGCAATGATGAATAACCTTAACAACGTCGGTGACCCTGAGTAGCGTGAACTCGAATCATAGGTACTGACCTTTCCTTTTTGTGTTGATTTTTTTTTTTTTAATGATTTAGGGTCAGATTTGAATTGGGGAATTGCTGCGGTTATAGGAGAGCTTGATCATGGTGATTAAGGTGTTAATTGGATTTTATGTTTACTTTGGAGTTTTGGTGGAAGGTGTGAGATTTCTTTAATTTTTTGCTTGGTTTATGATTTTTTTGCTGGATTGGACTAGCTGGGGGCTATGGGTCTCTTCGAATTTGGATATTCTAGGGTTCTGACGAGTTTTCTGTTTGTGGTTTTGGTTTTTAGGGTTCGGATTTTGAGTGTGGCTGTAGTTTTTTGGGGCTTTTGTGTTTAGGCTTCCAAGCTTTTTGTGCTTGGGCTATATAATTTCAGATTTTACTTTTTTTATTGAAGAAAATCTTAATTTTGTGTGCTCTGAAGGTTCAATACATAAGGATCTATCTATTTTTATATTTTTGTGCATTTTGAGAATAACGTTTCCTGTTTTTTTTTATGGTTTTGTATCATATTTTATGAGTTTGTGCTCTTTCTTTATCGTTGCAATAGATTTTGTATCATATTTTATGAGTTTGTTCTCTTTCTTTATCGTTGCAATAGATTTTGCATTCCTTGGTGGGAAGTCAATGGAAACCCTACTGCTTGGATTTGGCTCTCCCTTCACATTGAACACATAATCTATTAAGCATAACAAGATGCCCATTCCTTTCTTCAGTTGGAAGAAAATGGAAACCCTATCAAAGTCTATAACTGCACGCAAACATGAGGAGACACAAATTGGGCAGAAGAAACCAAAAACAAAATTACGACAAAAACCAATGTGGCAGCAAGCAGTCTGGCAATTCTCCAAGAAATATGACAACTACCAATACATACAACAAAGACGTCCTTCTCAGTTCTCCCCAACGAACTCCTTTCTGTTTGGATCATCTCAATTTTCTAACTTATTATTACTCATTCCTCTGTCCTTTTCCTGTGTAGTTGATATAGAATGAGGTTTTGGTTGTTTTAGAGAATTTTTGTTTTCTTAGCTGTAGAAAGAAATTGAGGATGTATGTTTGTGTTAGTTGGAAGGGTGGAGGCGGTAGTTTTTGAAAAAGGTTGTTTTTTCAATTTTTTATTTCTGTGTTCATAGTTGTTTCAATGGATCTTCGTCTAATATAAATAGAGCTAAATTGAATGCCTATTTTTCTGCATTGTATTTACCTTTTTAAATTCATTCCTTTTGTTTTTGGTAAAAAAATTCATTTTTCTTGATGAATGTAATTTGGTTTTGCAGGTCAAACTTTTCCAGCAAGAAGATTTAAGCTTCGAATTGGATTGAGGTATAAATGTTTCCACTTATATAGTGTGCTCAATTGATTATTGCTTTGAATGCATTGTGGTTTGGAACATGATTTAGTGCGTATTTGATTGACAATGAGAGATTGAGAGATTTATGTTTTGGGATCAAACAGAATCCCTTTAACCACAGATACTATTTTTGGCGAGTTTTTTTTAGTGAGACAACGATGTTATTATAATGCAGTTGGTAATTCTTTTTTGTAATTGATCAAATCCAAATGTGGTTAATTTTATGAAGGTTTTCAACAGACCTTATACTCTTCCTACCATTTGCTGCCTCATCATTTTTTACCCCTTTATGTCTCTGCAAGTCTGCTTCTCTCATTTTTTACCCTTTTGTGCAATGCCTCTGTTCTCTACCTCCTCCTCTGACTCTTCTTTCTGTTTCTTCTTCTTTCCTCTCACTACAAATTGCAAATATGGCGGAATCGGTGGAGCTTCCCACTAGCCTCGGCATCCTTCCTTTCCGAAACAAGGTCCTTTTACCTAGCCATCATTCAAATACGCTGTGCTTCACCCAAAAGGTAGCTTTGAGCCCTAATCTTTCTCTTTTCATGCTTTATAGTGAAATATGTATTTGTGAATGGTTTTGTGGGATTTTTTGAGTATCAATTCATTACCAGGTGCTGTTATCCAGATAGTGTATCCTTTTCTGGAAATAAACAGTGGATGTTATGCAGGTGCTGTTATCCAGATAATATATGAGAGACAGGTTTAGCACATTGCTTCCTAATGCATGTTTTCTTACATGCCCTTTTATATAAATACTCACAGCTCTCTCTCTCTCTCTCTTGTTATCCAGATAATATATGAGAGACAGGTTTAGCACATTGCTTCCTAATGCATGTTTTCTTACATGCCCTTTGATATAAATACTCACAGCTCTCTCTGTCTCTCTCAGAAACTACCACATTGCTAGAAAAGCTGAAGAAACACTAGAATTTAGTGAGTCTGAAACATTGAGGTTGACATTTAGGGTTCTCTTTCTTTTAGAGGCTAGAAGATAGCTGGATCTGCTTCAAATTTCAATTTTTGTGCCCCGTACTGTTTGTGTTGTGCTAAAAGCATGATTGTTTACGTTGGAGTGGTTTAAGGGAATGTCCAACTGAGTTGGGCAGTTTTTGTTCATTCTGTTAAGGTGAGCTTCTTTGGAGGTACTGTGGGTATATTGTCCGAATTAGGGTTTTTAAAGTTGAAATTTAATCTGGGATTCTGAATTTTTTTTACAAGTTAGTAATTTGTGGAGCTATTCTTAGTTTTTATCAAGAAATTTGATTTAGGTTTCATATATAGATACTTTTTTGTGAAGATTTTTTTAATATATTGTTGTGGTAGTTAAGGTAATTTATGCGTCTGAAAATGCTCGAGAGTTGAATGTGACAAAGTAAGCAGATCAGCATGTAAACCTGAAACCAAGAAGCTCAAACCCCGAGAATTCGATGGCTAGCTAGTTTGCTTCAGTTTATTT
Source organism: Heteromeles arbutifolia (assembly GCA_024362995.1). Taxonomy (NCBI): domain Eukaryota; kingdom Viridiplantae; phylum Streptophyta; class Magnoliopsida; order Rosales; family Rosaceae; genus Heteromeles; species Heteromeles arbutifolia. The sequence continues at coordinate 6,524,169 of JANCRC010000002.1, read as the reverse complement.
TGTTGTAAATTAATTAATAACATATTAGAGCGAAACCTGTTGGTTATTGTGCTTTTTGTATAGGTAATAACATGTATTTTCTCTTCTTTGCATTTAGCAGTAATCAACCTTAGTTATGCGACTCAAAATCTGAGGCAGCCTCTGGACCTTATTCTCAGGAAGGTAACATTTTCCAATTTTACATCTTTACTTTTTCAGTTATTTTCTGTTCGGTTTTTGAGAAAGTGATGGAAATATAGTTATCTGTGAATATGGAAACTTGAATCTGTGTAGACTCCTTGGTTGTGTATTGGGTTCAGTGGAGGTTTAGGGTTTTAATTCTGAATGATTTGTTCATAATTGTGTTGAATTTATTCAACTTAAATGTGTTTTATTTATCCGATTACGCCTGAAACAGCTGGTTTCCGCAGCAACGCGCGGGCAAAATTCCTAGTTTAGCCTACTTAAAGGCTGTCTTGACCATTTCATTTCTACCTTCCGTAATGGTGTAAGTTTGCTTGCTGTGAATGTCATTTTCATTGGATTAGTTTATCTCAGAGAGGACTAGTTCTCATTCGGGAAAAAAAAGAATGAGTTGAATTGAAAAGGAAGTTATTCTCGTACTCCTTTTTTGCATGAAAAAAATTGATAAGGAAAAAACGGAAGTGTGAAAACTTTAAGTAACTCTGCTTTTGACTACATTTTTATTTTATTTTATTTGAACAGTATGTCTAATTGGATTAAACCGTCCATATGCAGATTCTTCACCTCGTCCTTGGTAGTATATCTTTCCTGTAAAAAATCACAGTATCCGTTCCTTTCACAATGTTATCTTTATATATATAATTAATGGCCTAATGAACAGTGTTTTTTGATGTCACAAGTTTCATAAAAATAATTGAACAAAAATACTCTTCAAACAAAAAATTTCAAAAGCAATCCAAAATATGCATCAAATGTGGTCGGAGTATTTTCGTTATTTTAACAATGTTTTTTAATAATTAATTTTTATTTTTATTTTTATAAGTAATAATATGATTTAATCAGTTGTTTATTAAATATTATTTTCTCTACTTTTAAACACGTTCAAAACATTTTAAATTGCGTGTAATGCTGGTTATAAAAAAGATCTTTTACACGCAGGTAATAATGGGATTAAATTAGTTGTCAAATGATTTTTTTTTTTTTTTGAACAAATGATATTATCTACACTAAGGAGGAGGGGTGGAATTAGCCTTATAATAATATGATTCAATTAGTTATTTATTAAATATTATTTTCTTTATTCTGAATAGAAATTCAATAGGGATCGATTTTATTATGTGGATTCAGTTGCTTTAATTAGTTTATAAGGGATTTCTTATAGTATGATATAAGATTATTCATTTATTTTAAATATTTGACTTTCTTTTTGTCAATTTACGTTTATTAATATATTTAAAACCTGTAATTCATACGTAGCATGTCGTAATTTAAAAAATATCTTCACGCACGTCCATGAAGGCTATTACAAGTTAAGTCGAGGTAAAATAGCGACTATTGAAAATGAAAACTGTAAATGCAAAGAAGCTGCTGTAGGTGGGTGGGTCCTGACTTTGTGGTTGTGAGTCTGTAACACTGTTAGATTGAAAGGGTGTGGATCCCATTTACTATTAGATGGAGTCCAACCATTCAAGGTCCCTTGTAAGTCGGTCCTTTTTCCTAGGTAAATGTAGGGGTGGGCATGGTTTTGTTCGGTTCGGTATGGTTTTGAGTGAAATCAAAAATATTTTGCGGTTCGGTTCGGTGCGGTTTTGAAGCCAAAACCGAAATGAAACCAAACCATGTGGTTTGGTTTGGTGCGGTTTCAATTGGTTTTGGTTCGGTTCTTAAGAAAAAAATGTATTGTTTAAAATTTACACCTATTTACATATAAGACGGTGTCATTTTCCAGTTTTCATGCAATACATTAATCTATGAACCCATGTCTACAATCAATACATTGAGTGAGGGTATTTTGATAATCCACTTTCATCTAAAATTGGGATACTGTCTGCCGCAAACTTGCAGCAAATGCAAAGCTCCTAAAATCAAATAAATTCTTTGACATGAAACAATACTTTTAACCACGTATCAACCATATAATGGACGAAAAAAAACTAAAAATTGGCAGGCACTAGTTTGTGCGGTGTGTGTGAGTGTGTGTGAGAGAGAGAGAGAGCACGAGAGAACTGTTGACAGCAAGCCCTTCATTTAAATCTTCTCCAGTTGGAAGCATTCTCTTAGGTAGCCGCTGCCAAGTGTAGCATCAATATGTGTTCTAAGCTGAGCACCCTTGCTCCCTAAAATCAAATAAGTGCAATTATGAAGCCAAAAACTTGCAGCAAATGCACAGCTCCTACAATTAGTGCATTGAGTGATGAATGATGATATTCTAGTGTGGTTGAGTCCATACTAAATATATGAATTCTAACAAACAACCAACTAAAGTATGACATCTAATATGGACATTTCATTAAATGTTTATTAATTTTTGTGGTGCGGTTCGGTTTCGGTGTGGTTTTCAAAAGCCAAAACCGAAACCAAACCGTTTTCTAGACTGTGGTTCGGTTTCAAAACCGAAACCGTTTCAAAACCGCAAAACCGAACCGTTCGATGCGGTCCGATTTGATTTGTGTTTCGGTTTTCGGTTTCAAGTGCCCATCCCTATAAAAATCTCCCATCATGTGATGTGTCTCAAGTCACATCAGGTATATAGACAAGAAAATGTCCGATAAGAGACAACTAAGAGTTTTTCGTTTTCATAGTCTAAGTGCACTTACAAATGAATAAATTTATCTATAATGGGTACAATGCTGTAACTGTATCTCAAAGCACTTACAATAACAATCTATTATTTACTTGTAGGAAGCCCTTAAGGGAAAGGATCCCCATTTTTTAAAAAAATGGGGACACCCTCTTGACCGTTAGATTTGACTGTAATGAAATTTTGTGGTTGAGATTAACTTATAGGCCATAGAATCTCAACCATAGAATTTCATTAAAGCCAAATTTAACGGTCAAGAGGGTGTCCCCATTTTTTTTTTTTAAAAATGGGGATCCCTTCCCTTAAGGGGCCTGATTACTTGTATATCTGCTATAATAACGTATCGAGTGTGGTAAGTCTATTCCATTGCCGATGACCCTTTTGGATTTGGGAACTTTAACGAAAAGCTTCCGGTACTGTTCACTTTAACAAAAAAAAATCATATTTTACACTAAAAAGTCAATTATGGTACTATTCATTTTACCCTTTATTTTGTCTTTATCGTTAAAACTCAAAGTTTTCAAGCTTTTTTCATTAGTTTTCCTTTTGGATTTTGGTCTTCTCCTTTTGGGGATATCATATCACTATTGTGCATGTTTGAATATTAAAAATTATTACTGTTATGATTAGGTATGATAATTTCTTACACGACTCGTTAATCCAACCCAAAATAACATGTTTGGGGTCAACATGTTAACGAGTCAGGTCGTTAACGAGTCAACCGTTCAGAACCTATTAATGAGTCGGCTCGTTATAGGGCCACCCGTTAAAAACTTGATAATATATTATTTGCCAGCTCTAAACATTAGGCATGACAATTTCTTACATGACCTGTTAACCTGACACGAAACGACACAACCCATTTATGAATCTGATCATTATTGGATCACCTGTTAAGAACCAGTTAAGATAATGAATTTGATACGACACGATCCGAATACGACAAACACGACCGGTTGACATACTTGATTATAATTATGGATGTTTCATTGTTCGCATAATACCATTTAATTAATTGCAAAGATTGATGTTTTGTCAAACTGTTGGGTGATCCCCTCCTGTCAGTAATAATTGTGAATTGCACTTTATTTATCAGTGCACTCAAGGAAGGAGGATTCGCTCCCTCCTAATCTCTTTACCTTTTTTTCTTCTTTTATTTGAATTATTACGGTTTAACCACATCATCTTATATTAATATTTTTATAGAGACAATAAAACAAAAGACAATATGTGAGAGAATGGGAGAGAAGAGAATGAGAATAAAAGGAAAGAGAATCCTACTCTGCACTCAAGACTCACGCAACCAATTAGCACTTGATGTAATTATTAAGCCCAACGAATCCACATACGTTGCCCTCGAAGTGAGAAGTTGCAGTGCACATTTCTGGTCTCTAAAGGCACTGCAAATCGTAAACAGTTTTAATTCAACCACCGCCAGCTTTTCGATGCCTTACGCACCCACTTCATTAGAGTGTTAGAGATGATTTTAGATAGTCTGAAATTAACAAAAAATGATGTTAGAGTTGCAATAATCTTCCCATACATATTGTTGTCATCCCCATGAATTTCGCTAAAGGTGCTGATTTTTATTTTATTTTTTATGACTGTGAGATCCAAAAGGATCGCCATCGAGGAACTTTTATTAAACAACAAATACACACTTACAAACAAACAAAGGCCCAATTTATTCCTATAAACAAACAAAGAAATGGCCTAAAAACAAAGAAAACACAGAAAATGAGCCCAACAACATTGAAGCCCAAACACAACAAAACGTCCGAGAACCATCCATTGCGCTCTCCACCGCTGATCCGAGAATCAGCCAGCCATCCGATTCTCCGTCCACCGTCGATCATCACCTCCACAGACACCACATGCACACAACCATCAACAAGAGATAGTCGGTGAGAGAGAAGCCGACCTTCAGTATGAAGCTCCGGGAAATTCCGAAGCAACACTGCCGGAAACGGAAGACAACAAGGAGAACGTGGTGGTGTTGGAAACACCCGAGCCGGAGAAAACGCCGGAACTCTACACACGAACTCAACAAAAAACATGTCTGAAAATCGAAGCAAAGAAGGGCCGTGAAAAGGTATACCTACGGGGGTTGAGGAATTGGAAATGCCAGATAGGAAAATTGGAAGAACCATCAGGAGATATAAGGGGAGAATAAGGAAAAGACAGAAACAAAAGAACACCTAACACACCCTGACCCGGAATGTCCACTTGGACTTCGAGTCAAGTTGTGATGGCCGACACTAGGAGGGTGACGAAGCTATAAAGTGTAGTGTAGTGGAAAAATAATGTAAATAAATTTAAACCTAAAAGTGCCTAATCAAAATAGTGCGCGGGTGAGTGGGATTGAACCCATTCCACACGTGATGTCAGAGCATAAGAACAGTACAGTAATTAGGGTAAAGGTTATACCACTAAAGGTTACCATCTACTGAGATCTTGCCAGAGTCCTCGCTTACAGGTAAGCACAGCTACTAAACCTGGAGGGGCGAAAAACAAAGTTGAGTGGGTCAGCAAAACAATGTTTGTAAGAAAACCTTTACTTTATAAACATACTAACCCCTCGCCGTAAAACATGTATAATTTCCAAAATATTGTTCTACGTATAAGTATGAAAACATGCGCATGCCAAGTGTAAGTTTAGGAGTATATATATCACAGCAGAAAAGCTCAACATTAATAAGGATAAGATCAAGTGCTGTAAATTATAATAACATGTCAGTTGGAATCACCTAGTGTGACCTGTACGACTGAGCATATCGCTCATCAATCTATGCTAACACATGAGTCGGAACTGCCTAATGCAGTCTGTACGACAGGCTAGGTGTAATAAATAACGCTCTAGTGCTACGATCACGTGAAGCTGTGCGCTAGGCGCGGGTCACCTACAAGTCGGAGCTGCCTAATGCAGTCTGTACGACAGTCTAGCACCTACTCGGATCCAAGGCGAATGTGCAGTGCGAGAGGTGAACATACACATGAAGGCTGTGCCCTGGCCTAGGCGGGAGCATTAACACCGGGGTGTAGCAATGATGAGCACTAAATGAACATAAGCATGCCAATAATATCTCAACCGTTACAAACAATCATAACCTTGCCTGAACTTACATGCGCGTCTCGTGATCACCTTAGCATTTCAATAAATTCATCACAATCACATGCAGGTAAAGTGCATATAGGTATGTCATGATGATAAATAAATTTCTACTTTAATAAAGCATTTTTTTTTAAAATATAAGTATCATGGCATAACATTTATAATTTATTTAAACCTTTTATTGAAACTATAGCTTATAAACATAAGTATACAAAAATAACTTGCCCACTTACCTAGAGTCCGCGCTACAATTCCCTGGCATCATGAACGATCGTTGCCTAAAACAAATATCGGATTACGTCTCAGAATTCTTATCGATAGACACGTAACTTATGTAAAACACATCCCCAAGAATGTTCTAGAATGATTTGGAACCCATTGACCAAAAGTTAACTGTCAGTCAAAGGTCGGCGGTAGGGTCCATAACCCTACATAATTTGATCCGGAAGATCCGTACCTCGGATTTCCGATCCGTACCTCAGATTTTCGATCCGTAACTTCCAAAGATCCACATTATGCTTCTAGAACAACATCCTAAAGTTTCGGAACGATCCAACGGTCGGATCTCCGCCAATTGCTAAAATTAAGTGGCAGCCGACTTTTTATTTTACGAACTTACAAATCTAATTCGGAAAGATCCGTATGTCAGATTCTCAATCCGTAAGTTCCTATGGTTTCAAATACTAAGGTTTAGTGACAATCCAACGGTCGGATCGTCAATTCATGCAAGGACCCCGTGACGACCAACTAGGTGGTCAACTACGAAACTACATTAAAACATCGTAATTTCACTAAACGAATGTCAAATATGGAATCGGGGCTTCAAAATTAGCCTAGGATGGTTAGCTGGGGTCTCGACCCACGCGCCGGCGCGCGTGGTAGGCGGCCACCACAGTTCGCTGGAAAATTCCACTATTTCTAAAAATTCTCAAATTTCACATAAATAAAGATCTCAAAGAGAGGAACAACTTTCATACCTGTGGCTAAGGCCAAAAGTGGACGGAAGATGGTCAATTTTGCCCACAAAGCCGGCGGGTGCCTAAAGCTTCCCAGTGTCGATTTGTCGCCTACGGTGGTCCAACGGGCTCAAGGCTGGTCGGGATTTTCTCCTGGGATGATGGTCTACAAAGGCCAAGTGGCGCGTCAGCCATCGCTTTGCCGATTCGCCGAAAAAATGAAAAGAGTTGCCGGAGCACCGTTGATTTTTTGTCGAATTTCATGGCCTCAAACCGCCACATACTGTGGTTAATCAAGGTGGTTCTTGGTTGGTTTTGTAGAGGGGAGTGAGAGCTTCAAGATGGTGGTGGTGGCGTCAAAAAACTCCACTGGAGTTGGCCGGAATCGTCATTGGAAGAGGGGTTGGTGGCGACGGGAAAGCTAGGAGCTTTCCCCCCTTCTTTTTTTTTTCTCTTCTTTCTTCCTGATTGGTTGATGCAAATGGGCTTGGTTAAGTCTGATTGGGTGCCAGTTGAAAGGAAACAATTTGATTGGTGTGGAGGGAAATCGGGGAAATGGATGAAGGGGAGGAAAATAAGGGTTTTGATTGGTCCCTTTTTTTTTTTTTGATCAAAGAAGCTTCATAAACAACACAACAAAATTACACAAGATGAGGCCCAATTACATACAACAAAAAATGGACCCCAAAAGCAAACAGCAAAGAAGCCCAAAACAGAGTTTTGAGCGCACCCCAGAAGAAATCCAAAACAAACCCTAACTGTTTGCATCCATCGCCACCACCAGAACACTGCATACCAAGCCACCAACAGCCACCAGATTGCCAGTCGATCACAGCCCCAAAAGTGGATGAAAAGAAAACTGGATCATCTTCCAAAGAGCACCCACAAATTTGCAGCCACCAATCGAAAGAAGCCTACGGGAAGGAACAACCCACAAGCAACATTGTCAACGATGGCAAACAAGTGGAAGGAAGTGGTGTGAACACCCGAGCTGAAGCTCTACACACCTTTCGAGAGAAGCACGAAGACTCGCGTTGAAAAGTAGTGGTTACAAATCCATAAAGAACGATCGATGAAGGACGAAATCGATTTGAAATCGTGGAAGTGGATGAGAAGCAAAAAGTGAATGGAAAAATAGGTCGGAGAGAAGGGCTGAAACCAGTGAAATTAAAGCCAAGATGTGGTGGATGATAGGAGCGAATAGGTCGACAAGCAATGGAAAAAACAAGCAGAAAAGAAAACAAAGCAAAAGAAACATAAAAGAGAAAGAAAATGGGACTGCCACCGATCCTAGCCATAGCTAGGATCGGTGGCAATGAAGTAAAGGGTGGAGAACCAAGCTCACTTAGGAGGAAACACTCTCACTCAGGAGAGAAACACTCTCACTCAGGAGAGAATGAGATACTTTCGATCATTCAGTGGAACGATTGGTCCCTTTTTCTTCCCTTAAAACTGATTGGTTACCATTCCCACATGGTGGGAGTTTTAATTAATCTACAACCAAACTTTAAATAACCAATTTCAGACGTCCGTAATTATACCGTTATAATCCGGACTCGCAAACGGCTTTCGCCTATGCGTTCGTACCATCGAGTACTACGCAAATACGCCAAAAGAATAATTCATACGTTTCTCTAGACGATAGTCAACGGAAGTCAAAACCCTTGCCTCCAAGGCATTTTCGTAAATTCACGCTTTTAAAATTAATAAAAACTTAAAATTAGGGACGGGTTGTCACAATCTACCCACCTTAAAAAAATTTCGACCCCGAAATTTGAAATCACTTGTTACACAAAACTAAAAAATAGAAAGAATAAAATACATGTACGTGACGAAGAAATCAAGTCAGAGTGGTTGTACAAAAAAGGAAAATGCCGCTCCATCGCAATTGGAGTGCATTAATTCCTTTTTTATGCCTCCAACTCATACTTTCCTTCTTCTTCAATACAATACTATAGTATAATAGTTTTCGCAAAAACAAAACGTCGCAAATATTTATATGTACTAACATCCCGTCGAAAATACATATATATAACAACATAAAGTTAGAGTAGTTGTACTGATAGTAAAACTGAATATAGGATTTTTCAACTATGCCCCCGTGTGTCCCATATTCCGAAAGTAAGTACGTAGTATCCTTGGGTCGAGCCCAAGTAATAAATAGGTAAACACAACAAATACACAAGTATGTATACTAGCGTAAAGGAATCTACCTATTTACTTGCTCAACGAATCCAACGAATAAGTCGTTGATATTACAGTCAGTGATATCGACCACTCACTGTTGTCATGATAAGCAAGTAACAAATTCCCGAGGGTGTAATATTACAATCATGCCCCCATTGGGAATTACACAAACAGCGTATGGTCAAGTCTCTACCGTGCTCACACACTACCCTCCTTTGGGTAACAACAACAACAACAATTCTATATTGTGAACTTTCATAATTGAACACTTGTTCGTAAAACTCCTCTGTCGAACAAGTGCTAAGCAAAGAGTCTTCAAACTACGTCTCAACAGTGTCACAACATCTGAGGTATTTGAGAAACATATAAGTCATAGAACAACTGCTTAATCCAAGCAATTTCTGCAACTGTGATTGCAAGGGCCCTATATTCAGTCTCTGTTGAAGATCGTGAAACAGCATGCTGCTTCTTTGATGCCCATGAAATAGGATTCGAACCAAGAAATACCACAACCTCTGAAGTTAATCTTCTATCATATGGGTCACCAGCCCAATCTATATCACTATGTGACTGTAAATGCACATGATGTGGTTTAAAATGAATACCATAAGTGGAAGTGTCCTTAAGGTATTTGAGAATCCTCTTTACTGCAATGATATTAGATTCCATAGACTTATGCATGAATTGGCAAGCTTGATTCACAAAAAATGCTATGGTAGACATTGTGGATGTGAGATACTGAAGTGCTTTAACTACACTCCTATATTGAATAAGGCAATGATATGGTTTACCATCATCTTTAAGTAACCTGTTATATGGTAGACATGGAGTATCACATGGTTTACAATCCTGCAAGTCAACTCTATCTATCAACTCATTCAAATACTTTAATTGTGACACAAACAACCTATCTGGTTTATAATTGATTTTAAGCCAAGAAAATAGTGCAGTGTGCCCAAGTCGTTCATTTCAAATTTCATAGTAAGCCCTGTAATCGCATGTGATATTAACTAAGAAGAACTACCAGTTAGAATCACATCATCCACATAAAAAAGCAGTACAACAATGCCTTTTGAAGAGTGCATGCTAAACAGACAGAGATGGATCGGCTTGAGAAGCTTTGAACTCTAATGCTGGTAAAAAGCTAATCAACATTTCATTCCAGACTCTTGGAGCTTGCTTAAGTCCATATAGTGACTTTTGAAGCCTACAAACATAATTGGATGGATAATGTGAACTTTGAAAACCTAGAGGCTGCTCCATATATAATTTTTCCTGAAGAATGCCATGTAAAAACAGATTTTTTTCATCTAATTACCTAAGTGGCCACTTGAATTAAGCAGCTAAGCAATGATTAGTCTAATGGAAGTGGTCAAACTACACTCCTGTATTGAACAAGGCTATGATATGGTTTACCACCATCTTTAAGTAACCTGTTATGTAGTTGACATGGAGTAGCACATGGTTTACAATCTTGCAAGTCAACTATGTTAATCAACTCATTCACATAATTTGATTGTGACACAAACAACCTTTCGAGTGTATTAATGATTTGTAAGCCAAGAAAATAGTGCATTGTGCCCAAGTCGTTCACTTCAAATTTTGTAGTAAGCTCTGTAATCACACGTGATATTAACTGAGAATTACTACCAGTTAGAATCACATCATCAACATAAAAAAGCGGTACAACAATGCCTTTTGAAGAGTGCATGCTGGACAGACAAATACAGATCAACTTAAGAAGGTTTAAACCCCAATGCTGGTAAAAAGCTAGTGAACCTCTCATTCTAGACTCTTAGATCTTGCTTAAGTCCATATAGTGACTTTTGAAACCTACAAACATAATTGGATGGATATTGTGAACTTTGAAAACCTAGAGGCTACTCCATATATACTTCTTCATGAAGAATGCCATGCAAAATGGATTTTTTACATCCAATTACCTGAGTGGCCACTTGAATTGAATAGCTAAAGCAATGATTAGTTTAATGGTTGTAGGCTTAACCATATGACTAAAAGTTTCCCCATAGTCTACACCCTCTTCTTGGCTATAACCCTTTGCTACAAGCCTCGCTTTGTACCTTGCCACATATTCATTTGCATTCTTCTTAACTCTGTAAACACATTTACACCCAACTAGGTTCTTATCATGTGGAAGAGGAACTAGAGACCACCTATTCAAAGAGTACAAGGCATCAATTTCTTCCTTCACTGCATCTTGCCATTCTGGTACTTTTGATGCAGCTTTGAATGTTTTTGGTTCTGAGGTAGGTGATTGAGAGGAACCAACACTAGCTGAGAAGCCTTCCTTTTAGTAATATCATTCTTGGACCTTGTTTGCATAGGATGCACATTCATTGGGATAGAAGAACAACATCAAGTTATTCATGTTGAAAATCAGCATCCACAAGGACGAGATACTGTGTAGGTGAGTTATCAGTAGATAGTGGACTAGGAGAATGATGTATTGGCAGGAGATTTGAACTACGTTAGGATGATGTTTGAATAAACTATGAGGCACTAGATACATGTGTTTCCAAAAAATCTGAGGCACTAGATGCATACTATGAATCTGAGGTTCTAGATGAGTGTGAATTCAATGATTTTGTGGTTGGAGAGAATTGGAAAAGTATGACATTAATCTAGATACGTGTATTTCCAAAAAAAATATGAGGCACTAGATGCAGTCGATGAATTTGAGACTCTAAATGAATGTGAATTCAATAATTCTGTGATAGGAGGGAATTGAAAAAGTACGTCATTAATCTTTCCAAATATTCAGAAGAGAATGTGTAGTAGAAGACAAAGTATATATGACTTTGTTAACTCAATCATTTTTATTAAAGCAGTGGTCCCTTGATTTGAAAAGTCCAAAACTTAGGTTAGGCTCCATCCCCTTCGCCCACTGAATCGATATTATATATGATCATTGACCTAGCTAGTGCCAAATAATGCGACAATGCTTATCTTCCAAAAACTGCACTCTGAATCTCAACACGACAGACTATTTCCTTTAGCATTTATCTTTTAAAAGGTTTGGTACAAAACGATTAAAAGGTTTCTGGATTGTAATTAAGAACAATTATAAATTAGAGGCGGCATGTATAATAAAGTTACAAAATTTCCTTGTAAAATGTAGAAATTTTGAACTATGTTCTGGAAGCTCCGTGATAATCACCCATATTTATTTTAAATTTTTTTGATGTGCTTCTAATAAAAGCATTTATGAGTACAAATGTTTTTAGCTAGAGCAATATTTTTAAATTTTGTCATTGTTTAGGTCTATTGAAACTGTGTACATCTAATATGAATTCAATCTCATGTCATTTGGCATTATAGTTTAATGGTAATTTTTTCTACTTAGTTTTATGTCAACTCATGTGAATGACAAACTTAATACCAAATTATTTTAGTAGGTTCATTGTTTAGCTTAAGATATTTTTTCTAATACAACAATACAATAATATATTACACTAAAGGACAGTGAAAATACATTGGTGTTGAGGTCATTCACGAGATTCAAATATAAAAACCCTCACTTATAAGTAAAGAAAAATATCATTAAATTATAATACTAAATTGTTTTAATGACATACGTAATCGATGATTAATGTTAGTCATCTAGATGCATACCGACCATAATAGGCACATGTTACCTGTACCTACAACTGAACAACTACATAGATATATGCATGCATTTCGTTATCAAGACAAAGCATTCTCAGTTGGAAAAATCAAAACGAGGAATTTTCTAATACAGGTGAACTTATTTGACATAATGCATATGGTCTCCGGTTGGAACATTTTTTTTTTTTTTTTTGCCTTCTAAAAGTTGAGTTATAAAAATTTGTTAATTATACCCAGAATAACTGACATATTTACTAACAAATGCTGTCTATATATCTTCTTATGTAGTATTTAAACAATAGGTCGAGAAAAGGTCCATTCTCTTACAAATGTTTAATTCCTAAAGTTTCACGGGATATAATATTATGCAATAATTGCAGGCCAAATGGGCAAATAATATGACCTAACCAATAACCAGTTTCATGCAATGGAAAAAAATATCCACATTTAAGGTTAAACTCTATCATCTAATACAACTTATTAAAGACACAGATCAGCAGCACCGTCAGCACTGCCTATCCATGTCAGCTGAACAATCAGCTTTATAACAGTCCCGAGCGTAGCTAGTTAGTTATTCACAGAGTTGTAACTAATTGTAGTTTAATGTTAATTAGTTACATTTGATTAGTCAGCTAATCTTTTATTAAAAAATGTATAAATACCCCATGTAACATTTCATTTCATTCAATGAAGAGAAACATTTTCTATAGGGTATCATCCATCTTCGCTTCACAGCTTCGATACGCTTCCTGCCATTTCTGCATTTCTTGATCTTCTTGCGATCTCTGTAAAATTGTGAGATTTCTTCTCGCGATCGTGAGATCTTCAATCTTGCTTCCATGACTTCTTCCAGTTCTTCACCTCTGGATCCAGAAATCCTCGCCCCCAATTCTTCTCCGATGAACCCTAATTTTCCTACGATTTCTTCGATTACAGTTCAAAATATCAGCTGTATGGTTCCTACGAAGCTTAAGCGAGACAATTATCTTGTTTGGAAGGCATTATTTGCTCCAATTTTCCGCTGTTACAAGCTCACTGGCATCATCGATGACACTAAGATTTGTCCATCGCAATTTCTTCATGATGCTTCTGGCCTCAATACTGGAGTTTCTAATCTTGAATTCGATCTTTGGTATGAGAGGGATCAAAACATCCTCATCTGGCTTAACTCTACACTTTCGGAAGATTTGATTCCCTTCACCGTTGGTGTGACTTCTGCTCGAGAACTTTGGGCCAAGCTTGAACAACGATTTGGTGGAATTTCAGACGCACACATACATCAACTTCGATCTCGCCTTCATTATGTACAGAAATGTGATCTTTCTATCTCTGAGTATATTCAGCACATCAAGAACATTTCTGATGCTTTAATGGCGGCTGGTGCTCCTGTATCTGATAATGACCTCATTGCTGTCACTCTCAATGGTCTCTCTGATGCTTATGAGTCCTTTATTGATTCTATAATGCTTCGTATTTCATCAACTTCATTGGATGAACTTCATGGCCTGTTATTGAACAAGGAAATGTTTATGAATCGAAAGAAGCAGGCTCAAATCTCTTCTACCACTGAGCCGTTTCAGACTTTTGCAGCTTAATACCAGACTTCTCAGCCTCTATTGCTTCCCACGCCACAAGTTTATGCAACACAGTCCGTAATTCCAACCCTGGACATTATCGTGGCAATAATCATGGGAAAGGCAATTATCGTAGTAGTAATTTTCGTGGTAATACCTTTCGTGGCACTACGTGTTAAGGCAACTACAATAATTCTAGTTATTATAGAGGAAATTCAAGGAATTACAATCACAATTCTGGATCTTTCAATCGTTCTAACTCTGGAAGGCGCGTTCCATGTCAGATTTTCCATTCTTCAGAACATGAGGCCATTGACTGTTTTGAAAGAATGAATCATGTTTTTACTGGAAAGATTCCCCCTGCAAAACTGCAAGCTATGTGTGTGCATACTGGCTCTAAGTTTTCTCCTTCTACATGGCTCATGGACTCAGGTGCTACTTCATACATAACTAATGATATTTCTACGATTCAATCTCATGTTCCCTATAATGGTCAAGACAAGGTCTATATTAGTGATGGACAAGGTATACCTATCCATCATACTGGTAACTCTGTTATTCATATTCCTACTGCCACATTTCGTTTGAATCATGTACTTTATGTTCCAGCAATAAGCTCAATCTTCTTTCTACCTATCAATTTTTAAAGGATAATCACTGCAAATTAACACTTGATTGTGACGGATCAAAAAACAAGGATCGTTCTTTGGGGATGATGCTTTTTCAGGGACCGGTTAATTATGGATTCTATCCTTTCTATGGCTCACTCTCCTCATTCAACTCTCCCTCAACTTTTGTTAGCACTAAAGCATCTTTTCAACTGTGGCACAAATGGCTTGGACACCATTCTTCAGCCATCCTCAGAAAAGTTTTAACTACAAATAAGATTGTATACAGTGATCGACAATCTAGTTCCTTTTTCTGTTCTAATTGTGCACTTGGAAAGAATCATAAACTGCTTTTTAATTCTAGTACTAGTACAATCTCTACAAGTTTAGCTCTTATACACTGTGATGTTTGGGGTCCAGCTCCTATCTCTTCTGTAAGTGGCTATCGGTTTTATGTAATTTTTATTAATGAGTACACTAAGTATAGTTGGTTATTTCCTATGAAAGCTAAGTCAGAAGTGTATTCCATCTTTGTAAGTTTCAAGAGCTATGTAGAGAACAATGTTGGTAATAAAATAAAGGTTCTCAGATCTGATTCAGGGGGTGAATTCACTAGTTTTGTGTTCAATTCATTTCTTTTGCAACATGGTATTGTTCATCAGTATAGCTATCCCCATACTCCTGAACAGAATGGTTGTGTTGAAAGAAAGCATAGACACTTAACAAAAACTGCTTAAACACTTTTAGCCGCTTCTAAAGTTCCTCATATTTTATGAGTTGAAGCTTTCTCCACAGCTTTGTATCTGATTAATAGATTGTGTATTTCTGGTTTGAGTAAGTCTCATTGGGAAATGTTGTTCAGAAGGCCACCTGATTATTCAAACTTAAAGTCTTTGGCTGCAGTTGCTTTCCATGGCTTAAACCATATACCACTTCAAAGTTGGATGCTAAAAGTATTCCTTGTGTTTTTCTTGGGTACAGCCTCCAACACAAGGGTTACAGGTGTCTAGATCCTACTACTTTCAGAGTGTACATCTCTAGACATGTACTTTTCAATGAATCCTATTATCATTTTCATGATTTACAACCACTCTCATGTTCCTCCTCCATATCAAGTCCAGCTGCCAATCTCCCATTTACTTTATCTTTTTCCCAACCCCACAGATCAGCAAGTAATCCTCATCAGCAGCACATTTCACATTCTCTGTATCTTCCCATTCCTTTTCTCTCATTCCTGAATCACCCAACTCTGCCATCCCTGCACCATCACCCTTTCCCATCCCTGCATCATCCAATTCTTCCATCACCGAGATTTCACATTATTCACCTACAAACAAACATCTAATGATAACAAGATCTAAAGCTGGCATTTACAAACCTAAAGCCTTTTCAGCTACCAAGCATCCAATTGATCTTCTTACCTTTGTACGTACTACATACCTTCAAGCTTCTAAACATGCTCATTGGCAGATAGCTATGTTAAAAGAGTTTCATGCTCTTCAATCCACATGCACTTGGACATTGGTTCATTCTTCTCCCAATCAAAACCTAGTCGGCTGCAAATGGGTTTTTCAGATCAAGCGAAAACCTGATGGCTCTATGGACAAATACAAGGCTAGGTTAGTAGCCAAAGGTTTTCATCAGCAAGCAGGGATTAATTTATAGGAAACTTTCAGCCATGTTGCCAAGCCTGTTACAATCCGAATTCTCTTAACTTTACCAGTGCAAAATGACTGGTTCTTGAATCAATTAGACGTTAGCAATGCCTTCTTACATGGCAATCTCAAAGAAGATGTCTTTATGCAGCAACCTCCTGGTTTCGTTGACTCTGCAAAACCATCATATGTTTGCAAGCCCAACCGGTCTCTATACGGGTTAAAACAAGCTCCTCGAGCCTGGTATGACAAGTTATTTCACACCTTGCTATCTCTTGGATTCTCTAACTTCCAATCTGATTGCTCTTTGTTTGTCACTTTTCAACCTTCTTTGGTGATTGTGCTTGTATATGTGGATGACATACTAGTAACTAGTCCAAATTCTGAGGTGTGCAAAACTTTTATCACTCAGCTTAGTCAATTGTTTCCAGTTAAAGACTTGGGTGCTTTACACTACTTTCTCGGTCTTGAAGTACAAAGAACTCCCGATGGCATATTTCTTTCTCAAAACAAATATGTCATGGATCTTCTTATCAAGACAAATATGGAAGGTAGCAAACCTTGTACTACATCTCTTGGTACTTAGAAGCTTGATCACAGTGGTATCTTGTTATCCAATCCTCACAAATACAGGTCTATAGTGGGGGCTCTCTAGTACTTAACTTGGACAAGACCTGACATTTCCTTCACAGTTAATCAATTATGTTAGTTTCTTCATTGTCCAATGGACACTCATTTTCAAGCAGTCAAACGAGTGTTAACATTTCTTAAAGGCACTACTGACAAAGGTCTGTGGTTCAAGAAAAGTCATCTTCTTCTTACTGCATTCTCTGATGCTGATTGGGCAGGTTGTGTTTTTGACAGAAGAAGTACTAGTGGTTATTGTGTTTATTTGGGCACTAATCTCATAAGTTGGAGTGCAAAGAAGCAACATAATGTTGCTCGATCTTCAATAGAGGTAGAGTATCGATCTCTTGCACATACATCAGCCGAACTTACCTGGATCTGCAAACTTTTCAAGGATATTGGTTTTCCTCTTCCTCGGGTTCCAGTTCTTTGGTGTGACAATGTCTCAGCTATATCATTAGCTTCCAATCCTGTGTTTCATGCTCGTACTAAGCATGTTGAGATCGACTATTATTATATTAGGGAACTTGTTCTTGCTCACCTTCTGCACGTCAAGTTTGTTCCTAGTCATGATCAGATTGCAGACATACACACTAAATCCTTGCCCAAAGACAGATTCTTATATCTTCAGTCCAAGCTATCTCTTGGTTCTCCTCCGTTCAACTTGAGAGGGTGTAAAGACACATATCAGTAGCACAGTCAGCACTGCCTATCCATGTCAACTGAACAATCAGCTTTATAACAGTCCAGAGTATAACTATTTTATTATTCACATAGTTGTAACTAATTGTAGTTTAATGTTAATTAGTTACATTTGATTAGTCAGCCAATCTTTTATTAAGAAATGTATAAATACCCCATGTAACATTTCATTTCGTTCAATGAAGAGAAACATTTTCTATACTTATCACTTTAGAGTTCGTTTGGATGTACTTTTAAAATGACTGAAAGGGCTTTTGGTGAAAATATTTTTGGAAACAATCTTTAGTAAAAATGCTATTAAATCCTGGAAAAACACTTAAAGTACTTCCTGGAAGAAGCACATAACTAGTTCTTCTTGAAGAAAACATTTAAAGTGCTTTTAGAACCCAAAAATATTTTATCTAAAAGTACTTTCAATCATTTAACAAGCATAGCCAAACGAGCCATTAATGTCATGTAATAATTGTTTTTACTTGTATGTCAGAGGTTTCATTTGCCACTGAAAACAATCTCTATGGTTCCAAAACTATTATCGTTTGATTCGTGTCTCCCTATTTATAAAACAATAACTAAAACGTGAACAGCTACTCCGACATAACCCTTTTCTAAATCTTGGGTTTAGTATTTTTATTTTTTTCTAACAAATCGTGGGTTTGTTTTTGTCTTTGAGAAAGGTCCAAAACTCTGACTTTCTTCAAAATGGGCATAATATCTTGATAAATTTTTTTTCTAAAAGTTCTTTAAAACAATTTCACCGATTTAACAGGAAGGTACGATTATTTTTCAGTGAATTATGTGTATTTTGTAGGACTAGGAATCTTCAATTTGATTTTAGTTTGATTTTTCCCATTAAAACCTTCAATTTAAACCAAAATAAAAGTCAATAATCTTAAGTCAAATTATAAACCATGTAAAAGTCAAAATGGACCCAATTTCAGTGTGCTTGAACCACACAAAAATATCACATCCATGATTGATCCCACCGAGTTTTAGTAAAAGTATGATAACTGAGATATGTATGAATGACTGGTGCAGAAATGCCCGAACGGTAAACCAGATTACTTTCCTAAAAGTTTCCATTGAATTTTCTACTCAGCGGTCACACCATGAAAGAAAATTTTCTATAAAAATTTTTACGCAGAATTGTCAAATGGGTACAATATTTAGTAATTAAATTTTAATATAGAGGTAATTTGCACAAACAAACAATAATAATAACCCCTTAATTAGCTACCACAAATCACAAATGCATACAACTAGCACAAACATTGGCAGGTCAACATGCCACAAAGACGGCAGACGCAACAGACCTACACCGGATACACGTAGCGTTTTTTTTTTTTTGTTTAATTAAAACAATAATGTCAGTATTGATATCATGGAAAAATATATTATTGTGAAAATATATTAAAAAAAAAAGTAAAGATACAATAAGTTAAAGGGTACATGAAGCCAAACCCTAACAAGAAGAAGAAAATTATTAGAAACAAAAAATCAATTAAGAGAATTACTAAGAGAAACGATAATTTGGAAGCCCCGAAAGATTATGAGCAAAAGCCGCAATTGCACACGTCAGACAAGAATCCCACCAATGAACCCCAACATGATCAACACCATAGTTTTCCAAACAATCTGCCACCTGATTTCCTTCGCGATAAATGCGAGAAAACGAACATGCATGGAAGAGAGGATGACAATTTGTCCAATCACTCTGCCACTTGATTTCCTTCGCGATAAATGTAAGGATACACGTAATGTCACCGCTACACAAGTGAGACCACATCAAGTCATCACTATCAACCGAAGTCACACCAAACTCATTTCTTGCAAGCGAGATCGCATTAAACCATCGCTCACCAAGCGGTACCACATCACTCACTGGGCGAGACATTACTCGTTGGATGCAGTCCCTGTTCTAAAAATCCCCGCCTAATGAAATAAAATAGAAATACACTTTTAATTTTTTAATCTCGAATCCAATAACAAAGAATTAGTTTATTAAAGTGTTCAGTATTTATGCGAGTACTCCACGTGCCTTAAAATAATTGGAGGAACATGAAAAAAAATATCATTTCTGACACTTAATATTATATAACATTAAAATACCGCTTGAATACCCGATACTTAAAAAATCTCTCCAAAAAAGACCATGAATTATTAGTCATAAGTGACCAACAAAATGAGAATTACAATTTCAATTACAAAAGATCAGTGATTTTTCTTCACAGACAAAAATAGTGCGCGGAAACAAGAATAAACGAGTGCAAATACTATTCCCACACGGGGGCGCTGGTTCCTCTCTGTCCATATAAAAGAGGACCAAAACCCTTACAAACATCCAAGATATTTAACAAAACCGATGAGAGACGCAATGCCGAGGATTCTTAAACTTCTTGTTTCTCTTGTCTTTCTTCAAGCTTCTGCTTCATGGGCAGCTTCGGATTCTGTCTCTGACAGCTTCCTCCAATGCCTAAAAACCAAAACAAACTCATCCAACACATCCCAATTATCCAACATAGTCTATGCCCAAAACAACCCTTCATACACACCAGTTTTACAAGCCTACATCAGAAACTCCAGGTTCAACAAAACCTCCACCCCAAAACCACTCCTCATTGTCACACCCTTAACCGAATCCCATGTCCAGGCCTCCGTCCTCTGCGCCAAGCTCGCCGGCGTACAGCTCAAAATCCGAAGTGGCGGGCACGATTATGAGGGCATTTCTTACTGGTCTAGCCAGACATTTATTGTTCTTGACATGTTTAATCTCAGGTCGATCAAGGTGGACATTAAGGACAACTCCGTTTGGGCTCAGGCCGGCGCTACGCTCGGAGAGTTGTACTATAGGATTTGGGAGAAGAGTAAAGTCCATGCCTTTCCGGCGGGGATTGGCCAACTGGTTGGTGTTGGTGGGCACATAAGTGGCGGCGGATATGGTAACTTGCTGAGGAAATATGGTCTTGCTGTTGACAATGTCCTTGATGCTCAGATTGTCAATGCCAAAAGCGAACTTCTCGACCGAAAATCGATGGGAGAGGACTTGTTTTGGGCTATTAAAGGAGGAGGTGGAGGAAGCTTTGGTGTCATTATTTCGTACAAGTTGAAGTTGGTTTCTGTCCCGGAAGTTGTTACAATTTTTCGGGTTGAGAAAACGTTGGAGCAGAATGCAACCGCCCTCGTTTCTCGATGGCAGGAGGTGGCGCCGACGACGGATGATGGGTTGTTTTTGAGGCTGTTGTTGCAGCCTGTGAGTTCTAAAGTGAAGAAGGGGGAAAAGACTATTAGAGCCTCAGTTTTGGCCGAGTTTTTAGGCAATGCTGATCAGCTTGTGAAATTGTTGGGTAAGGAGTTTCCTGAATTGGGGTTGAAGAAGGAGAATTGTACTGAGATGAGCTGGATTGATTCCGTCCTCTGGTGGGCGAATTTCGACATTGGAACCTCTCCCAAGGCGTTGCTTGACAGAATGCCAAACGATGCAAATTTCTTGAAGAGGAAGTCTGATTATGTCCAAACCCCTATTTCAAAGGATGGGTTGGAGTGGCTATGGAAAAAAATGATCGAGCTAGGGAAAACAGGACTTGTTTTCAATCCGTATGGTGGACAAATGAGCCGGATTGCACCATCCGAGACGCCTTTTCCCCACCGTGCCGGAAACTTGTACAAAATTCAGTACTCAGTGAACTGGGAGGATGCAGGGGAAGACTTGGAGAAGAACTACACCACACAAAGCAAGAAGCTTTTCAGTTACATGACTCCATTTGTGTCTAAGAATCCAAGAAGTGCTTTTCTGAACTATAGGGACCTTGACATTGGTGCTAGTTCAACTGGGGCTCCTACTTATGAGGAAGGAAAGGTTTATGGAGTGAAGTATTTCAATGACAATTTCGATAGGCTGGTGAAGGTGAAGACCGCCGTCGATCCAGAAAATTTCTTCTACAACGAGCAAAGCATCCCAATTCTTCCAAGAAAGGAATAGGAGAGCATAGGAAGTTGATACAAAAGCATGGATTTTTGGTTGTTGATTGATCGTGGATTCATTGGAATAAGTTAAAAAGGTTAAATTATTATGAAAAGGTTAAATTATTGGGTTATTTTGATTTAATTTTTGTCAAAGTGGATATATAGAATGTGTTTTTACCTTTATCCTGCTCTAGATTAATATTTTGGTTTTGGATTTATGAGAGATTGTGATATGTATAAGAAAGTTGAATCATTGTCATTTATTCTAGTTAAAGGCTGTCTTGACCATTTTATTTCTACCTTCCGTAATGGTGTAAGTTTGCTTGCTGTGAATGTCATTTTCATTGGATTAGTTTAACTCAGAGAGGACTAGTTCTCATTCGGGTAAAAAAGAATGAGTTGAATTGAAAGGAACTTATTCTTGCACTCTGTTTTTGCATGAAAAAAATTCATAAGGGGAAGTGAAAATTTTAAAGAATTATAGTATGACTAATTTTTTTTTTTTTTTTGAACAGTATGCCTAGTTGGATTAAACCATCCATATGCAGATTCTTCACCCCGTCCTTGATAGAAAATCTTTCCTGTCAAAAATCACAGTATCCGTTCCTTTCACAAGGTTATATAGGTTAAGTCGAGTTAAAATAGCGATCATTGAAAACTGTAATTGCAAAGAAGCTTCTGTCGGTGGGTGGGTCTTGACTTTGTGGTTGTGAGCCTTTGTGACACTGTTGGATTTAAAGGGTGTGGATCCCATTTACTATTGGATGGAGTCCCGACCATTCAAGGTCCCTTGTGACTCGGTCCTTTTTTCTTGGTAAAAATCTCCCACCGTGTGATGCGTCTCAAGTCACACCGAGACATATAGACACAATAAAATGTCCGATAAGAGACAACTAAGAGTTTTTCGTTTTCATAGTCTAAGTGCACTTACAAATGAATAAATTTATCTATAGTGGGCACAATGTTGTAACTGTATCTCAAAGCGCTTACAATAACAATCTGTTATTAATTTGTATATCTGCTATAATAACATATCGAGTATAGGTAAGTCTATTCTATTGCCGATGACCCTTTTGGATTTTGGTCTTCTTCTTTTGGGGATATCATATCACTATTGTGTATGTTTGAATATTAAAAACTATTACTATTATGATTAGGTATAATAATTTCTTGCACGACTCGTTAACTCAACACGAAAAAACAGGTTTCGGATCATCATGTTAACTAGTCGGGTCGTTAACGAGTCAACCGTTCAGAACCTATTAATGAGTCGGCTCGTTATCAGGTCACCCGTTAAAAACCTAATAAGATATTATTTGCCAGCTCTAGACATTAAGCATGACAATTTCTTGCATGACCCGTTAACCTGACACGAAACAACACAATCCGTTAATAAATCCAGTCGTTATTGGGCCACCTGTTAAGAACCAGTTAAGATTACGAATTTGATACAACATGATCCAAATACGACAAACACAACCTGTTGGCATACCTGATTATGATTATGGATGTTTCATTGTTCACATAATACCACTTAATTAATTTTAAGGATTGATGTTTTGTCAAACTGTTGGGTGATTTCAAAAGGAATGCAATCCTTATGTTCTTTCTCTCCTTGTGGGAGTCCCCCTTCTCTCCTCTGTGAGAGTCCTCCGGTGTGAGTGTTCTTTCTCTCCTTGTGGGAGTGTGTCCCGGTACTCTTTTTTCTACTCTTCCCCTAGCTTTCGGTTTTGATTTGCTGTTTTTCTGCGGTCTCCTAGCTCTGGTTTGTTGGTTTTTTTGGACCTTTGTGTTTTAGGGTTCGTGAGTTTTAATTTCTCTAATCCGACCATAATGGGAGGAGATGGGGGAATTTATTGCTGGAAACTACCTACTATAGTTAATGACAATTATAGCAGTCCACCTCCTTCCCAATCCGAACGCTGTTGCCAAAGTAAATATCCTGTTGGAAAGTACGGGTATTCAAACCTTTACTTCCTATTTGTTGCTGTTTTACTTGCTTACCTGTTAGAAGCAGTGCAAAAGGAAGTTTTGGGAGCAGAGTGTGCTTTCAATCAGCAATACAAGTTCGGAATTGAAACCACAATTTTCATCTCTATTATTACTGCTCGAAGAGAACAGGAAGGAAGTGAAGGCAACAGACACATCTGGAAAAGTCAATGGATCTATCGACAATGGAACGTGGGGTGAAGCTGGTGGGGGCTGCTCTTACAAACAAAATTCTGAATAAATGGGGGGTCAGGAATATCCTCAGGTCGGCATGGAAGGAGATGGGTGAAATTGAAGTCAAATGGGTCCAAGACAACACTTTTATCATAACAGTTCAGGATGAAAGCACGGCTGTCAGGATTTTGAATCAGGTTCCTTAGGCCGTCATGAAACAAAACTTTTCTGTCAAAAGGTGGCCAACTGAATTAGCGATTGAGGAGATCCCAATGGAATTGGTCCCATTCTGGGTCCAAATCAGAGGGGTTCCACTCTGTCTTAGCATAAAAACAAATGTTAGACGTCTGGCCAAAGAGATTGGGGTTTTTGAGGAAACGGAGAACCTTGCTAAAGCTCAGGGATTTATCCGGGTGAGGGTGATAGTCGATACTAAACATCCTTTAGCCACAGGATGCTGGATACCAAGGGAAAATAATAAAGACTGGTGGATTGAGTTTCGGTATGAGAGGCTTCAGGATTTCTGCTACAGATGTGGGCGGATAGGACATGTCAACAATGAATGTTCTTTCGAGATTGGGCAGGGTATGGCTGTTGGGTATGGTGAATGGACGAAAACAGGTCCTATTCGAGATGAAGTCGAAATACCAAGATCTCTGCCCGTTACTATGGGAGAGAGGCGACTTGCTGGAGCCATCAGAGGCAGGGCTCGAACCAATTTGTAGTGAAGCGTGGGGTCCACGGAGGCGTCTGGCAGTGAGGAAATGGGAGATACTTCGCTAGGGCCCTCAGACCATGCAGAGGCACACAATTTAAGGAAAGGGCTGAGAATGTGGCAGAGGGTCGGGAGCAGAATGGAGGGTCAGGAGGTGGATTCTCAACAGTGGCTGGTGGAAGGCAATATTCCTCACGTGACCCACCAAGTGGTTGTGGGACTTGGGAATTTGGGCCCTCAGACAACCAATTTTTTTAACTTTCAAGGCCCAAGACTTAATACCCAAGTTACGAGGATACATGAGATTTTGGCGAATGATGGATCTAGTACCCAAAGCCCAGGGAGGGGGACAGTGCGAATGCAAGGGACCTCGTACGTTTTTGGGCCTATTGGGCAACAACAGTTTTCAGAAGGTAGCAGTAAAAAAGGAGCAAAGAGGGAGAGCTTGGAGTCAGACCATTACTTCCTGAAAAAGACTAAGTCAGGGGAAAGTAGCTATGGGCATCCAGTGAAAGAGAGGTGTCTAGAGATGGGGAAAGTCATGTTCGTTGTGGAGGAGCTGCTGGCAGTTCCTTTTGGTTACCAGGGATTGAAGGAATCTCTTGAAAAAATCTCAGAGCACGATCATATTGCCATGATCGAAAGACAAGAGGAAGATGGTTCACAGGGTGGTGGCGGCTGGCCCTCAACAGCCACAAGGGAGAGAAAAAATCTCAGAGCACGATCATATTGCCATGATCGAAAGACAAGAGGAAGATGGTTCACAGGGTGGTGGCGGCTGGCCCTCAACAGCCACAAGGGAACCATGATACATCTTCTATGGAACTGCCGTGGTAAAGGGTCGGACAGGGTAGTTCGGGCCCTGCATGGGCTAATAAGAAGACATAGACCCGATATGATCTTTCTTTCTGAAACAAAAATGATGGATCATAGAGTTGATGGTGTGAGAAGAAGAATGGGGTATTCGAAGGGGTTTCATGTATCTCCTATTGGTAGAGCTGGGGGGTTAAGTATGTGGTGCAATAACTCTTTAGAGGTGGAGGTGGGGTTCTCTTCTAAACATATTATAGATGCTCACATAAATTATGTGGGCTCGGAACGCTGGGCTCGGGTTATATGGGTGTATGGTACTTCTTATCGGGCAGAGAATACGGACTTTTGGAGATGGATGAATAGCTGGTTTACACATTCTAATATCCCTTGGCTCTGTGATGGCGACTTTAATGAATTCTTATGGGATTTCGAGAAGTCGAGGGGAACGGAAATGAGTTACACTCGACCGAGGTTTTTAGAAGAGTTCCTTAATACTACGGAGCTTATGGACCTGGATTGTAATGGACTTAGATTTACTTGGCACGGCATGCGGAATGGGCAACTTGTGGAGGAAAGGCTGGATAGGGGACTTTCTAATAAATTATGGCAGGACTGTTGGCCTAACACTGTGGTTACTCATGAAACTGTTATTGGGTCGGACCATTGCCCTCTAATCATTCGGTGTCAACCTAGAATTCAGAGATCAAAGCAACTTTTTCGTTTCAAAGCTTTTTGGGCTCAGGAGGAGCATTGCAAGGAAATAGTGGAAAGATGTTGGCGGCGTCAATGTGTAGGGGATGGCATTATGAGGTGGCAGAAAAAACTGAATGATTGCCGCTCTCAGTTGGCGAGCTGGAGTCGGCGCACATTTAAGTCGAGAGGTAGAGAACTGGAAAGCCTTATCTATCAGCTGGGGGAACTGCAACATAACTGGAGCAAAAATATGGAGGACATTAGACTGTTATCCTTGCGTATTGATAGGCTCTGGGGGATTGAGGAGCAATTTTGGCAACAACGCTCCAGGGTGAAATGGCTCCGGGAAGATGATGCGGATACTGCTTTTTTCCACCAATCTACTCTTCAACGCCGAAGGAGAAATAGTGTACGGAAAATCAAAGACGAGAACGATGTTTGGGTTGAGCATTAATGTGATGTTCGCAATGTAATTGAAGATCACTATATTCATCTTTTCACTTCCTTGGGTCAAAGAGATTGGGGACAGACTCTGGAATGCATCCAGCATAAGGTGAGTGAGGAGATGAATGAGGCCCTGATAAGGGCGGTTTTGGTGGAAGAAATCAAAACCGCTGCTTTTCAAATGGGAGGGATGAAGGCCCTAGGTCCATATGGTTTCTAGGGGTTATTCTACCACACCTTCTGGAATTTGCTTTTTGAGGAAGTCAATGGCATTGTGCAAGATTTTATGCAGGGGGTTAGCTCACCTCAACGTTTGAACTCTACTCATATTGTACTGGTTCTGAAAGTCAAGAACCCAGAATCTGTGGGGCAATTCCGACCTATAAGCTTATGTAATTATTCCTACAAGATCGTGTCCAAAATCCTTGCTAATCGCCTCAAGACTTTCCTTCCGGAGCTAATTTCTCCTATGCAAAGTGCATTTGTAGCTGGCAGACAGATACAGGATAACATTGGTACTGCGCATGAGATGTTCCATTTCTTGAAGCTCAGGAAAGCGAAAACCAAGTTCGAGATGGGAATAAAGCTTGATATGCATAAGGCGTATGATCGGTTGAATGGGATTTTCTAGAGGCGGTTATGGAAAAAATGGGCTTCTGCTCCCAGTGGAGGAATATGATAATGGGGTGTGTCAGGACAGTGGATTTTACGGTGATAATGAATGGGCAGCTGGGGAGGAAGTTTGTGCCGTCAAGGGGCATCTGCCATGGAGACCCTTTATCACTGTACCTCTTCATCCTTCTCAGTGAGGTCTTTTCTAGACTTATTCAATTGGTTGTTGACAGGCGGCAGTTGCTGGGCATTTCTATGAACCCGGGTTGTCCGGTTATTTCTCATATGTTTTTCGCGGCGATACCTTGCTCTTTCTGAGGGCTGATAAACAAAACTGTTGCAATTTGATGAAGATCATTGAGGCGTATTGTGTTGCGTCTGGTCAGCAGGTGAATATTCAGAAATCATGCGTTTTCTTTGGGGCTAATCTACCAAGTTATTTACTAGCTGAGCTTAGTCATGAACTAGGCATACCTTCAATGGATGATCCGAGGAAGTATTTAGGCCTCCCTTCTTTTTGGGGCCGCTCTAAAAAGCAAGGTCTAGGTTATGTGAAAGGAAAGATCCTGGAGAAAATTCAGGGCTGGAAGCAGAGTACGCTATCACAAGCAGGGAAAGAGATTTTGATTAAGGCCGTGATTTAAGCCATCCCTGCTTATCCAATGCATGTTTTTAAATTCCCAGCTACGTTGTGTTCTAAACTTGATTCTTTAATTGCTGATTTTTTGTGGGGTCAGAAGGGTGGGGAGAAGCGAATCCATTGGGTTTCCCGAGAATTGCTTGGGCTTCCAAAGCAGGTTGGAGGTATGGGTTTCAGAAGCTTTAGCGATTTCAATGATGCATTGCTCGCCAAACATTGCTGGCGAGTTCTCATGGAGCCCGACTCGTTATGGGCGCGAACTCTTAAGGCTTGATATTTTCCATATTGTTCTCTCTTAGAAGCTGAACGAGGAGGTTAGGCTTCTTGGGGCTGGTCGAGTCTTCTAGTTGGATGTGATCTTTTACTCAAGGGAGTGCATTGGCAGATAATGAATGGAAGAAATGTTAGATTATGGCAGGATATGTGGCTTCCATCTCTATCAGTTGGTCATCCTACGCCTATTGGTGAGGGAATGGTGTTTAGGAATATGAGGGTGAATATTGTTATTTGCAAGACTTCGGGAAACTGGGACATTGATACTCTTAAGCCCTTTATTTCTAAGGAAGACTTTGATGCCATCCTTGACACTTGCATCGGTGAGTCAAGTCAGAGAAAATAGACCCATATAAGAGAAAGCCACGCAACCTGAATTCCCCTTACTATACAGGAGGGCGGAGCGCTAAGAAAGAGAAAGCGTTATCACTATACGAAATGAAGCAGCGGCTAGCACGCTAAGATCAACCACTTGGAGAACGCGAAGCCTTTTTTTCTCGGTCGTCCTTCTCTAGGTACAAAAAGGAATTTACGGGATATCTCCAAAATTCGATGCCTTTGTTGGAGGATAGACTTGTATGGCCGGGAAATAAGAATGGGCTTTATACAGTGCGTTCTGGTTACCATTGGAAGCATGAGGGGTCGTTGCAATTGGCTGGAAGGGTTTATTCCTCCTCCTCTGTGATTCCAACCCGTGTTTGGAGGATTATTTGGAAATTGAGGACCCCCCCAAAGATTAGAAATTTTATGTGGAGGGCTTTAACTCGTGCTCTGGCCACCATGGAGGATTTGTTTAAGCGTCATTGCTCCCCCTCCCCTTTATGTTTGATTTGCCATGCTCAGGTAGAATCTGTGGAACATCTGCTGCTCTTATGCTCGTGGGTTGAACATATCTGGTTTGGAGGCCCTCTCAACTATCGAGTGAATCGGGCAAGCGTTACAACTCTGGCTGCTTGGCTTTCTTCTCTTCTTGAGTCCAACTTGGGTTCTAAAGATGATATTCTTCGGATTATGTCATTTGTAGCCTTTACTTGCTAGCACATTTAGAAGGCTAGGTGCACCTCTGTATTTAATCACAAAATTATCCCACCTCAACAGATCCTTATGTTTATATCTGTTTCTGTTGGAGGCTTTCTAAAGGCCTATCGCTTTCCTGGGGGTAATTCTCTGATTGCTCAGTCGGCTCTTGTCCCTTCGGCGCTTTGGTCTCACCCTTGCCCTTCCTTGTTGAAGTTGAATGTTGATGTGAGTTGGGTTGCAGCTTCTAAAAGTGGCTTTGCTGGTGTTGTGGTCAGGAATCACGAGGGAAGCTTTGTAGCTGCTAAGAGAGTGCAGATTAAAGCTCCAAATGTTGTAGCAGCAGAGGCTACAGTGATCTTGTTTGGCTGTGAGTTCGCTATCTCGTTGGGATTGGATAGTATTATTGTCAAGTCTGACTCTAATGAGAATATCTCCAACTTGGAAAATGTTTCTTCGTCTGGCAGTTGGGAGGCCTTCCCTATCTTAGCAAAAATTTTGCGGCTGGGGGACTCCTTTCAGGATTGCCGCTGATCTTCGGTTCCAAGATCGGCCAACATGGCGGCGCATCGGTTGGCGTCACTACTACAAAATTATCTATAACTGGCGGTTCAAAAACCGACAAAAAACATATATTATTGTCGAATTTTAAGCAAAATTCGACAGAAAATGGATGCAGTGGCGGATATAATAATCGACAGATTTGCCACCGTCAGGAAATGAATTTTCTGACAAAAAATACTCCAAAACTGACAGAAATCCTATCGGTTATAACCGACATGATATATATTTATAATAAATAACTAAAAGAATTTCTCTCGGATAAAACCAACAGAAAATACAAAAACCGCCAGGACTTCTGTCGGATATAACCGACATAACATTTGTTATAAGAATAAATAAAAACATTCTTGTCGGCTAAAACCGACAGAACATATATTAATAATAATAAAAAAATATTTCAGCATTTTCCATATCCCTTACATTCACCATCCGAAACCTCGCTGGAGCTCGATCTCAAAAAATATTTTTGCATTTTCCATATCCCCGTCTCCCGTTCGCTCTCCAAGTGGTTATACCTTCCAAATTGACATATCAAGGCCTTTGAAATGTGTCCTGCCTTCTGTCGAGGGGATCTCCAGTTTGAGCGTTCTCTCTCTCGGATCTGTCATGGTTTTGAGTGTTCTGCACACATACCATACCATTATAATTACATGCAGCGAGAGATCAGTTATGGAGACTAGTAATTTTACCCTTTCTGTCTTGGATCTGAGCCGTTTGAATGTTTTTTTTTTTTTGCGTTTTGTCGGCGAACCCACATCCTCGCAAAGGAAGCAGATCATCATGAGTTAATGTTCCTCTTTTCCGTAAAAAAATGAAAAATAACAATTGTGCACCTATTAAACAAGGACAGGGACGAAGATTACCTTTATGGGAAGATTTGAGCTTCAAATGTGCTACCATTTCCATGGCAGAGGCATTGGTTTTGGGGTTCTTGCAAAGGAGAGTGCACGTGGTTGTGTTACTGGGAGAGAGAAGGTCTTGCACTTGTGTGTGGCTGAGCGGCAGAGAGGTGAGGGTCTGAGAGAACAGAGAGAAGGCGAGCTATTTTTCATTTCGGAAAGAAATGGGTCTGTGAGAACAGAGAGAGAGTTGCACCATATGTGAGAGGGCCTTAGGGTTTCTAAACAAACACTCTGAAATGAAGCATATTTTAGTTTTTATTTTAGAATCCTAAGGAGCTCCATACTCGGATGCATGATAAGTGTGCAAATCCAGAGCTTCCTTTTATCTGCCCGAGCGGGGGTTTTGAAATGAAGCAGTATGGAGCCGTTTGGCTCTAGGCTCAAGGCAGGAGACAGAATCCTATGTCTCTAGGGTTGCGAACTAAGATCCTCCCCATTGCTTTTGTATGTTAGGTTGTCTATTTATTTATTTATTTAAAATATTTGTTTATTTATTTATTTTTAATCAATATAACATTTTAAAATAATAAAATTTTCATTTCTGTCGGTTTTAACCGTCACCATTAACTTAAAAACCGCCAGAATCTGTCAAAAATATTTAAAAATTCTGTCAGTTATAACCAACAGTATTTTTTTGATATCCGCCAGGAATTTTTTTCGGATATAACCGACATGATTTTTCTAATATCCGCCACCATCATCTGCCACTTAAAGCTAATATTGTAGTAGTGCGTCGAGGAGTAATACGGAGATGTGCGGTATAACTTGTGTTCATCATCCTCCATCTTCGTTGGTCGGTGTTCTCAACAAAGATGGATTACCCTGTCCTCGTTAATTTTTGTTTGGTAGGGGAGGAGGCGACGTTTTAGCACTTGGTGCAGTGTTATCTGTTCCCTCCTCCTCTGCATTCTGTTTGCTGCTTTCTTTGTTGCTTGCCTCTGTGGGCTTCTTTGCTTGGTTGGCTCCGGCCCTGTTTTTATGATATTTCCAGTTCATCAAAAAAAAAAAAACTGTTGGGTGATTCCCTCCTGTCAGTAATAATTGTGAATCGCACTCTGTTGATCAGTGCACCCAAGACTCCGCAACCAATTAGCACTTGAAGTAGTTATTAAGCCCAAAGAATCCACATACGTTGCCCTCGAAGGGAAAAGTTGCAGTGCACATTTCTGGTCTCCAAATTTAGGCACTGCAAATCGTGAACAGTTTTAATTCAACCACCACCAGCTTTTCGATGCCCTACGCACCCACTTCATTAGAGTGTTAGATATGATTTTAGATAGTCTGAAATTAACAAAAAATGATGTTAGAGTTGCAATAATCTTCCCATACATATTGTTGTCCTCCCCCATGAATTTCGCTAAAGGTACTGACTTTGGTTGCTGATTAGAGTTCAAATGTGACTGGCGGGTCAAGTTTCAACATACCAACGGGGAATCTACTCGATCTACTGATATACTTGCTTATCGGATGTTGCTAAGACCGTAAGAGGGAAAGTTGTTTTCCTAGTTAGGACTTAAGACTACGATCCTTCGTATGTAAATATTTTTAATTCTGTGTTAGTTCTTAGCATTTGTATCGTGGTGATACTAAGTTGATCTTGCTTCCTCATTTGGCTCATAATTTGTTTGATTCTCATTATTGCGTGAAATGGAGTAAACGGAACTAAGATAAGCAAGAAGTGTCACTCGAATAAGAAGGCATTATGGCCGGGGAGATCAAAACAACTCTAGTTTCAGTAACAATGGCAGCATTAGCTATGGTGTAGTGAGGATTTTCATAATCATGACTAGGATTCTATATAATTTTGTACCTCCTGTGCCGAGATAGCTCACATTATATGCTTTCTGGTAATGCCTCGTGCATATAGCATATTAGGTTTTCTAGCGTGTAGCTAGAAAGAAATAGAAATGGCAGAATCTTCTTTAGATGAGCAACTCCATTTCTACAAATTGCCCACTTATGGGGTGATTGAATCCTCCGATTGCTTCAGCCCATGCCCATTGCCCCACCGATTGGGTGGGCTCATCTCTCACAGACCAAGTAGTCAGGTAAGAATGGCCTGAGGCCTTGTTTGAGGCTATCTAATGTCAACCATCCACGTTACAATTTTTTTTTGTGTTGGGCGTGTAGGCGCGAGTTGTCTAACAAAATCCAGGTGGCGGGGCCTGTGCTGCACCTGTCTACAAATTTGGGCTGTTGGATTTCCCAAATCCACCTGTCCTTTTTAATCCTGATTGTAAAAATTCGAAAAAAAAAAAATCCTAAAAGACTTTGTTGTCCACGTGGCACAACCGTGGCGTGATTGGGACGAAATTGTAATTTCGAATAATAACACTTGGCGTGACAAGATTAGTTAAAAGTCTTGATCGAAATTAAACATAATGTTATTTTTTAATAAAAAAATTAATGTCAATTGCCCAGCCAATTTAGTTACGCGGTGGAGATGCACTCGAGCTATTCCGGTTTACTAAGGCAATAATTGTCAATTGCTAATAGCCTGGGCAATTATCGCACTAAGAGGTGGAGTTGCTCTAAGAATGTAGCTGGAAATAAATTTCGGATACAGAACCATGTGTTATAATATCTATGCTACTATGTTAATCGTTGTCTAAAACAAAGTCGTTTTGAGCCACGGGTGAAAATCATCATCTGAAGTGCCACACTTTAAACCTCAAATAAGCCGAGGGCGGCTAGTTGATTCTCTGGTTAGTTCACTGGTCTGTGAGAAGGCGGCACTTAATAGTAGGCGACAAGCTGATCATTGGAGCCATCTTAGAAGCGATGAGTTATTTGCTGATGTCTCCATGACATAGTCATGTCATATGCTAAATTTCATCCCAGAATCTTCTTCACTTTGAAGTTTCCACGTAGAAGCTTCCAATGTTCATCCAATGACTGCAGTTTTCTTTCAACCTCATAGCACAGAGTGGAAACATCAACCAGATAAATATACGTTGAACTCTAAATATGCCATACGCTAATGAAAATAATTATGGAGACCTTAGACAAGTTTCGAACAGGCTTATATTGGTCAGATACGCTCTTTCCATAGGTGACTAAAGCACGTTTGGCCGTTTGGCTGCCTCATCCAATGCCTCAACCAATGTAGTCAGCTTATAAGATAAGGTATTTATCAGCATTGTCTTCGACTCCTTGGACAATTGTGACAAGTTTTTTTGTTAATGATATGGTATAGATCATATGGTTCGGTTTGGACCAAATATTACACTATCGGATCGAGCAACGAGGCCATTTTTTTAAATAACATTGCTTTTAAATAACATTGCTTATGATTAATTTCTTAGCAACGAGGCCATCGAATGAGAAGAGTTCTAGATCATTAAATGTGAGAGCTTTTAAGATAATTTTGTAATTATGATTGAGGGGTAATATTGTAATTTTATTAGGCATGATAATTATCTCTTAATAGTGTATCAAATTATCTTTAACATTTTTGTACGCAAGATAAATACGATTAAGATGCAAATTATACCTTTAATACAAAAGTAAGCATTACAGTTCAAATTAGTTTGGGATTCTTAGCATGTGGACTTGTAGATTGTAGTAGCGTACCATTGCGTGAAGTAATTGGATTGGAGTCCTGGTGGTGTGATTGATATGTTGTGGTGATGTGATAAGCTTTAACCTACGTTGGAAAAGTCCTTGGGTAAACAGCTAAGGGATTCTAACCAAAGAGCAACCATAGGATAGGTTTTTAGTCTATGACACATAAATTCTTGTTAAACGGGTAAAGGATAGGCGTTAGCCTATGGCACCCAAATCAATTGCAATTCCATGAGTTAGACTCTTAGAGTTGCAATTGGATTCTACAAGAGGATCAAGCCAGGTCGATCATGTATGTCCTTACAAATACAAAGCTGCAGACAATATTAAAAAAAAGACCTTTAACGCGACAAACAACACAACGCTCTACATGAAATCTTTCTCACACTCTTGAGAAAATACTTCACTAATCCCTTCGTCAACTCATATTTTCTAACCTCTTCATCAGTTCATCCCTTTTTTATTGATTAGTTTGGTGCACAACTTGAAATTCACTACACGAACAACTTGAAATTCACTAGCAACAAAAATTGAAAATAGCCAGTGACATTCGTTCCACAGATTGGGGTAGCGGCTCCGATGGGTAGCTAAACGGCACATCAATAATTATGTATCCTCAATCTTCTAAGATAGGGATTTTTCTAGGAGTTCCTAAATCTTGAGAGTGGGAAAGGTAGTAGGATTGTCTCCCTTTTTTTTCCTTTCCTTTCCTCCCCTCGTATTTAAACAGTCACGATTAAGTTGCGTCAACCTTTTATATAATAGAAAATGTGAAAGGAGTTACCAATCTTTTAATAATATTAAAGAAAAAACTTTATTCATATAGGTGCACAAGTTTTATGACTCCTTAAACTAGAGAGTATACTTGAAGTATTTTTTTTTTTATTTTTTTTATTTTTTAGAAAACCCCTAAAATTTAACTAAAAAATAGAAAGCACGATTGAATGCGTACAATTTATGTTTAGCTTCCTTCTCACGGTTTTCCTCTCAATTCATTTTAACAACCTAATAAAATGACAGACAAAGAAAACAACTGCACCAAAAAAAAAAAAACCACCGAACCACAAAACGAAGAAGAAATTGGAGCAAAGGTTCATGAACTTTCAACGCAATTGGAGCTTTAATCTATGAACTAAAAATTCATAACCATTGGTCATTTAACTTGTCAAAATATAGAGCAATGGTCAATTTCGTCAACTTTGTTACATATTTTGTCCAAATTAAGCATGTGCGCGTTTTTAAAAAAAAAAAAATTAAGCATGTGCGTATCACATGATGCTGATTTAAGGGCAAATAAGAAAAGAGCAGCTGATTATTTGAAGCCAAAATCCAATTTGCATTTCACTGCTATGAAAAGTCTACCTATATATCTTTTCAATTCTTCCAACTCATAGTTACCTATATAAGTGAGTTCAGATCTCATACCATTTCAAATATGAAGAACAAATAAAGATGGAGATCTCACACATAAAACTCGTTCCCCTACTACTTTTCTTCCTTCTAAACTCAGTTTGTTCTACAACTTCAAACTCGATTTCGGAAAGCTTTGTTCAATGCTTTTCCTCCCGCATACATTCTAACTCAACAAGCAAAATCATCCTCACCGAAAGCTCTTCGGATTATACCCTAGTGTTGCAATCTTCCATACAGAATCTCCGATTCTTGAACACATCAACACCGAAACCACAAGCTATCATTACTCCTCATCAATACTCTCATGTTCAAGCCGCTGTGGTATGTGCCAAGAAAGTGGGCATACAAATAAGAACCCGAAGCGGAGGCCATGACTATGAGGGCCTATCTTATGTATCCAAATCTCCCTTCATCATCATTGATCTTTTCAATCTTCGATCCATTGATATTGACATAAAGAAGGAGAGGGCTTGGGTTGAGTCAGGTGCTACTCTCGGAGAGTTGTACTATGCAATTGCACAAAAGAGTAAACTCTATGGCTTTCCAGCGGGGACATGTCCAACTATTGGTGTGGGAGGACATATTAGTGGAGGTGGACATGGTACCTTGTGCAGACAATACGGTCTAGCAGCTGACAATGTCCTTGATGCTAAGATTGTCGACGTTAACGGAAGAATTCTTGACAGAAAATCCATGGGAAAAGAACTCTTTTGGGCAATTCGAGGTGGCGGAGGCTCAAACTTTGGAGTCATCCTGGCCTGGAAACTTAGGTTGGTTCCTGTTCCTCCAATTGTAACAGGCTACATGGAATCGAAGACCATAGAACAAGGTGCGACCAAACTTGTTTCCAAATGGCAAGCTATAGCTGATAGGATGCCTCAACAGTACTTCCTGCGTTTAGTTATCCAAGTTGCAAATGGAACTGTTACAAATGGTGGAAAAACTATTCAAGTTACGTTCAATTTCGTGGCTTTTGAGACTGTTGAGAAACTTCTCCCTTGGATGCAAGAAAATTTCCCTGAGTTAAATTTAGACCAGTCCACCTTCAATGAAATGAGTTGGATTGAGTCTGCTTTATACGTTGCTAACATCCCGATAAATGAATCACAAGTTCTGCTTCAGCGGACTCAACAATCGAAGGTATTCTTCAAAAACAAATCAGATTTTGTTACTGAACCTATTTCAGAAGCTGCCTTAGAAGGTTTATGGAAAAGAATGCTTGAATTGGATTCATTACAGTTGATACTGACACCTTACGGTGGAAGAATGAGTGAGATTTATGATTGGGAAATTCCTTTCCCACATAGAAAAGGAAATTTGTTTGAGATCCAGTATGTCGACAATTGGGTCGATGACAAAGAAACTGAGGAACATATTAGCGGGGTGAGAAGTGTGTATGAGTACATGACACCATATGTTTCAAAGTCCCCAAGAGCTGCCTATTTGAATTATAGGGATCTTGACTTGGGGAGGAACAAGGATGCTAATACAAGCTATGCACAAGCAAGCACTTGGGGTTTAAAGTACTTTAAGGATAACTTTAGGAGACTTGTTCAAATAAAGACTTCAGTCGATCCGGATAATTTCTTTAGAGATGAACAAAGCATCCCGGTCTTACAGTCTGCGAAGAAATAGAATGTCAACCAGATGGACTTGTATGCAACAGAATAAATTATAAATCCTCAGTTAGTCATTGTATTATACCCGAATAATAAGTTGCATTTTACAATATAATAATATGATATTACTTGTTATAACTGTTGCATATTTGTTGTAGTTTATGGCTTTAGAAAGAATCAAATTAGTTGAATAAGTAGGATGAAAGTTAGGTTTTAATTAGCAATAGGAATGAAGGATGCTTGTTTTACTGAAACTGACGAAATAATAATTAAGAGAAATATTAGACATTGGTTTTTTCTTCATCAATTGCTGCAACGTACTTATCCTTACATGCATATAAATATGGACGTCAAAATCCATCTCTAATTTTTTAAGTAAAATAGTTCATATTAATGTCGAAAACGCTCATAGAAGGATAAATTTCATTTTTGTTACCTTTGAGCACGAAACACGTGTTCAATATCTTATTTTATTTGGAAATTTAGAGTTCAAACGAGAAATTTCTAAACAATAGGCAATTTGGTAATTTTCGAAGGAATTTTTCTGGAAGCCAACTGCTTTCTCTTCTTCCTCCGTGCGAGATTAGGTTGGGTGGGGGAAGCCGCCGACCAAGGCTTCACATCCATCATCACCTCCCAAAAAGGGCTCTCGATTTTCTTAAGGTCTTGCCCGTAACTCAGGCCGTTTAATTTCCTCCATAATTCCACTCCAGCTCCCCAAAACTTCGAAATCCAAGAGAATCCCGTTCTAGGAAATGTTAATATAGTGCTCTCTCCAACGTCACAGTCTATGGAATCTATGTGGATCCGTAGCATTTCGAGCTGGGAGACGACGGAATTGCCGTTTTTGCTTCTGGAGTCACCTGCAATCTGAGTATGAATTGGCACCATTCTTACAGTACTTGGATTGCTCCTGTTGTTGTTTCGGATGAACATCGTGCTTCGGTTCAGGTGTGGCTTAATTTTGCTTTTTTACCTTTCTTTTCTTGTTTAATTTTCTACAAACTGATATGTGAAGTTTGTATGGTTTTTTATACTTGAAATTGGGTTTTAGCTAATAAGGATGATTAAATAGAAATTAAGTTTCTTTATTGTACTTTATGCATGAATGGAGTTGGTTGTACATAAGAAGAAACATAATTGCTTGGTATGATGATGCTGTTGGGGAAGAAACTGATGGCTATATGTTTGATGGTGGGAAGATTTGGTGGTGAAGCTTTATAAGAAATTACGAATTGTGAATCGGAAGTTACATTATGTTTGGATGAGGGAAATAAACTTAGAATTTGAATAAATATCAGAATTTGGAAATTGACATACACTAATTCCCTTATTTGGATTCATAAACATAGAAATTTAGAATTTCCGCGTGGAAAAAAAACTTGGAATTTGAGATCTCCAATTCCCAAGTTTAAATTCTATGTAAATAGGTGTCATTTATCAATTTCTATGATTGAGAGATTAAAAATAACAAATTCCGTATTCAATTCCATTGTTCTTTTAGGTTAACCAAACAAGAAAATTCACAAATTCTAGAAAATAAAATCTCGTCATTTCAATTTCCGTCATTTTAAAATTCCTTAGTAAACTTAAATTTCTTCATCTAAACATATTGTTAAGAGGAGTAAATCTGGGTTCAAGTATTTGAAGAAATTGGGTTTTTTTAAGAGGAGTAAACTTGATTTTGGTTTGGATTTATTATTGTTGAAGCAAATGTCTATTACGGCATAAACGACCTAACAAATGAAAATGAGAATTGAACGAGGTATTTTGAAAGTCATTGCAAACACAAGATTTCTATTTTGAGTTTAACAAAATTGTGAATTACAATTGGCTTGATCCATTCGCATGGTACGTTGTAGGCAATCTAACTCGAAAGTTAGATGCAGACATAAGGTTAAATAAAATTAAATGGTGTATCATGTCTCCGAGTTTGGGATGTGATACTTCTATGATTCGGTCTTGGTACTGACTTTACCAGATTTGTGAGTTATGATTATGATTTACGAAGATGACAATTTATAAACGTTCGATTCATTTCTACTTAACTTTTTGTTCAGCATGTATGATGAATCCAATCCAGTCCAAGGTGTTACTTTGAATCTTATGAGTAATTCAATCCAATCCAATCCAATCTGAAGAACGAATCAAAGCCTCATTATGTCACCTCCCACATACAGCATTCTAAAAATAGTTCAGCTTTTTCATGCTAGGCAACTTCCCGGAACTAAGTTTAAAACGCAGCAGTTGCTATGAGATGAGCTGAATTGAGCGTGTCCTTGACTTGACTTGCATCTCAGAAGCTTCTTTGAAATAAATGGAAATTATTTCTACTAATATATACTTCTTTAAAATGGAAATTATTTCTACGAATATATACTTCTTTAAAATAAATGCATTGATGACGCAAATCTATAAAATTAGTGTTTCACAACTATTCCCCGGTCAAATGCTCATATCCATCCATAATCAGCAAATATTAAAAATAGAACTGGATCATGATTCGTATTGAAAAATTATTAATTTAAATTACATGCGTTAGATTGTACAGATTATAATATTCTTATTTGCAAAGAAAATTAAATTATTTGCATCTCCGATTTCAACATAATTGTGCATGAGAAGTCTCTGTTGGTGGGCAAATGTTTATGAGAAGTCTCCTATATCTTTTCAATTCTACCAACTCATAGTACCTACATAAGTGAGCTCAGACATCATACAATTTCATATATTTAGAACAAATAAAGATGGAGATCTCACACATAAAACTACTTCCCCTACTACTTCTCATCCTTCTAAGCTCAGTTTGCTCCACAACTTCTAACTCGATTTCGGAAAGCTTTGTTCAATGCTTTTCCTCCATTATACACTCTAACTCAACGAGCAACATAATTCTCACCGAAAACAGTTCGGTTTATCCCTCAGTCTTGCAATCTTCCATACAAAATCTCAGATTCTTGAACACAACACCGAAACCACAAGCTATCATTACCCCTTTTCAATACTCTCATGTTCAAGCAGCTATAGTATGCTCCAAGAATGAGGGCATAGAAATAAGAACACGAAGCGGGGGCCATGACTATGAGGGCCTATCTTATGTATCCGAATCTCCCTTCATCATCATTGATCTTTTCAATCTTCGATCCATTGATATTGACATAAAGGAGAGGGTTTGGGTTGAGTCAGGTGCTACTCTCGGAGAGTTGTACTACGCAATTGCACAAAAGAGTAAACTCTATGGCTTTCCAGCAGGTATCTGTCCAACTATTGGTGTGGGAGGACACATTAGTGGAGGTGGACATGGTCCCTTGTTCAGGAAATATGGTCTAGCAGCTGACAATGTCCTCGATGCTAAGATTGTCGACGTTAATGGCAGAGTTCTTGACAGAAAATCCATGGGAGAAGAGCTCTTTTGGGCTATTCGAGGAGGCGGAGGCTCAAGCTTTGGAGTCATTGTGGCTTGGAAACTCAGGTTGGTTCCTGTTCCTCCAACTGTAACAGGTTACACGGTATCGAAGACCATAGAACAAGGTACAACCAAACTTGTATCTAAATGGCAAGCTATAGCTGACAGGATGCCTGAAGAGTATTTCCTGCGTTTGGTTATCCAAGTTGCAAATGGAGCTGGTACAAATGGTGGAAAAACTATTCAAGTTTTATTCAATTTCTTGTTTTTCGAGAGTGTTGAAAAACTTCTTCCTTGGATGCAAGAAAATTTCCCGGAGTTAGATTTAGAGCGGAAGAATTTCATTGAGATGAATTGGATTTCATCAGTTCTTTACATTGCTAACATTCCAATAAACGAAACAGAAGTTCTGCTTCAGAGGACTCAACAATCTAAGAGATTCTTCAAAGCCAAATCAGATTATGTTACAAAACCTATTTCAGGAGCTGCCTTGGAAGGTTTATGGAAAACAATGCTTGAATTGGATTCATTCCAGTTGATAGTGACACCTTTCGGCGGAAGAATGAGTGAGATTTCTGATTCAGAAATTCCTTTCCCACATAGAAAAGGAAATTTGTTTGAGATCCAGTATTTCGACAATTGGGGTGATGCGGAAGAAACTGAGAAACATATTATCGGGATGAGAATGGTGTATGCCTACCTGGCGCCGTACGTTTCCAAGTCTCCAAGAGCTTCCTATTTGAACTATAGAGATCTTGACTTGGGAAGGAATAGTGATTGCAATACAAGCTCTGCACAAGCAAGCGCTTGGGGTTTGAAGTATTTCAAGAATAACTTTAGGAGGCTTGTTCAAATTAAGACCATAGTCGATCCTGGTAACTTTTTTAGAGATGAACAAAGCATCCCTGTGTCACACTCTGGGAAAATATAGAATGTCAACAGCTACATGGATTTACGTTACAGAATAAATTGAGAATTGCATTTGCCCATTAACAATATCGTGATATTTTACTTATTATTACTGTTGGACATTTGTTGTAGTTTTTTTTTTTTTGTTTTTGAGTACATCGATATTTTTACACGAAGGGAATGGAGAGTTCGGCTAAGTCACACAATGGGCAACCTAATTTGGCATTGAGTTCGCCATCTACGAGATTCGAACTTAAGACTCTCAATTATGAGTGAAGATGAATACGACCAGACCGTAATACTACTGAGTGACAGATTTGTTGTAGTTAATGGCTTGAAAATAATCAAATAAATCCCTTAATTAAGTAGGATGAAAGTGAGGTTCTAGCAATAGGAAGGAAGGATGCTCATGGTTCGCAATAAATACTTTCTTTTGTACATAATTTGTCCGCCCAACTTGTGTGGAACGGGGCATGCAATAAGAGTTGTGGGTACAATATATATGAAGCCCGGACTCACTCCGATTGTTCTCAATGTTTTGCAATAAGATCTCTTACTTACAAGTGAAAATAAATATTATTAAACTATAGTACTAAGTGGTAAAAACACACAGTGTTTTGAACCCAGGAAAAAGACCTCTTTCTACTTCTTTTTTGTCTGAAGTTTCATTTGGTTTAGGGAACATTGTACTAAGAGTAATGCTAAGTAGAGCAAATATTTAGATCAAATTTGCAAATCACATGATGTATCACAAATATAAATAAACACGTTAATCAACACTTAAGTAATAATTCATTCATCAATAACCACATCGCATGGTTTACAAAATTTAATTTAAAAAGTGGCATCCTTAGCATCATCCTTATACTAATTTACCCACTTAATTACTTCTACAGTTTTACCCACCAATCCATTAACATATAGAGCATTAATCTTTACCCATCATGGTTAAATAATACAGCTCTTGCCCACCAATCCATATACCAACTCTTTACATTTCTTCATAGTGAGTTGAAGCGTGAAGAAATTGGTAGAGAAGTACAATTTTCCTAAAAAGAAATCTAGGGAGAGTTATACTTCTTAGACAACATTAGCAAGTATATTAGCAAGTTCTCGGGCATAAGACGAGAAAAGAAACAAAAAAGGCTAGGAATTAAATAAAGAGGTTTCATAGCACCATCATCATATCAATAATGAAACTCATGCTCGGTGTCTCTTTTAACAATTGATACACCAAAACGAGAGAACAAGAGAGATAAAAGCTGGCATTTTAGAAGTGTTGTGTACATCTTATGTTTGTTTTTTTATGAGTGATATTTGTCAGAAGTTTTTTGTATTCCAAACATTTTACTTTTGAAATTATGATGACTGATCAATACTACATATATTGAAAGTTTGTCCTTGAATAAAGAATGAAAGTCGAAGATCTAAGTAAATAATACAGTTACCGGGATTAGTCTAATTCATATGTGTTTCAAACTACACTAAAAACACTTCTAACACTACTAGAAATTTGGCTATAAGCGATCCCAAATAACACCATGACTCATTTTTGTCTCATAAACATTGAATTGCTTCCAACAAATGCATGAAAGGCTTTACATGGAAATGGATGCCTATAGTAATTTATCAGACTCCATTTGGAAATAAAGAAAGACTTACTAGCTGTATTTCTCATTTCAATACACCAAAAACAAATTCATGACAGCTTCATGCCAGCAAGTGTATCACTACAGATCCATATATATTTTGATTCGCATTGAAAAAATTATTAAATTACTTGTATCTTCCATTTGAAGATAATGGTTTATAAAAAGTCTTCCTTTATTGCGTAAACGTGTTTAAGTTTTGTCATTAAATATAGTATTAAAATGAGTTTGCAATTCTTAAAAATTGACAAAAATAAGACCTAGAGAATCATTGAACATTCATTTGTCAATGTTAATTAAACTAATAGTAATTACATGCAAGTGGTGGACTGTCTAAGATAAGGCATTCCTTTTCAATTCATAGAGATTCGGATTTGTACGGTCCTCCCTCCCCTTAATGTAGTAAAATCGAAATCGTTTGTAATTAAAATAAAAAGAGGTTATTAAAAAAAAAAAACGTCATTGTGCCTATATTATATATATGTGAGCTCAAATCTCACACCAATTCATAAATGCAGAGCAAATAAATATGGAGATCTCGCATGTAAAAGTACTTCAACTACTACTCTTCATCCTTCTCAACTTAGTTTGTTCCACAACTTCAAACTCAAATTCCCAAAGATTTCTTCAATGCTTTTCCTCCAACATAAATTCTAACCCATCAAGGAAAATCATTCTCACCAAAAACTCTCCTGCTTACTTCTCAGTCTTGCAATCTTCCATACAGAATCTCCGATTCTTGAACAATTCAACACGAAAACCACTAGCTATCGTTACTCCTTTTCAGTACTCTCATGTTCAAGCAGCTGTAAAATGCTCCGAGAAAGAAGGCATACAAATAAGAAGCCGAAGCTGGGGCCATGACTACGAGGGTCTATCTTATGTATCCAAAACTCCTTTCATCATCATCGATCTTTCCAATCTTCGTTCCATTGATATTGACATAGAGAAAGAGAGTGCTTGGGTCGAATCAGGTGCTACTCTGGGAGAGTTGTACTACGCAATTGCACAAAAGAGTAAAGTCTATGGATTTCCAGCAGGGACATGTCCAACTATTGGTGTAGGGGGACATATTAGTGGAGGTGGACATGGTACCATGTTCAGAAAATATGGCCTTGCAGCTGACAATGTCCTTGATGCCAAGATTGTCGATGTCAATGGAAGAGTTCTTGACCGAAAATCCATGGGAGATGAGCTCTTTTGGGCTATTCGAGGAGGTGGAGGCTCAAGCTTTGGAGTCATTTTGGCATGGAAGCTTAGGTTGGTTCCTGTTCCTGCAACCGTAACAGTTTACTCAGAAGCAAGGACCATTGAACAAGGTGCAACCAAACTTATTTATAAATGGCAAGCTATAGCAGACAGGATTCCTGAAGAGTACGTCCTGCGTTTGGTGTTCCAAGTCGCAAATGGAGCTGGTACAAATGACGGAAAAACTATTCGAGTTATATTCAATTTCGTGTTT
Organism: Heteromeles arbutifolia; assembly: GCA_024362995.1. Classification (NCBI taxonomy): domain Eukaryota; kingdom Viridiplantae; phylum Streptophyta; class Magnoliopsida; order Rosales; family Rosaceae; genus Heteromeles; species Heteromeles arbutifolia. The sequence continues at coordinate 6,479,539 of JANCRC010000002.1, read as the reverse complement.
CTCGAGTCTGTTGAGAAACTTCTCCCTTGGATGCAAGAAAATTTCCCAGAGTTGAGTTTAGACAAGACCAAATTCAATGAAATGAGTTGGATTGAGTCTGTCCTAAACATTTCTGGCATCCCAAGAAACGAATCAGAAACTTTGCTTCAGCGGACGCAACAATCGAAGGGATTCTTCAAAGCGAAATCAGACTATGTTACTGAACCAATTTCAGAAGCTGGCTTGGAAGGTTTATGGGAAAGACTGCTTCAGCTAGAGATATTCCAGTTGATACTGACACCTTTCGGAGGAATAATGAGCGAGGTTTCTGATTCAGAAATTCCTTTCCCACATAGAAAAGGAACTTTATTTGAAATCCAGTATTTGGTCAGTTGGGGTGATGATAAAGAAACTGAGAAACATATTGGCTCGATGAAAAGGCTGTACGAGTACATGACACCATATGTTTCGAAGTCCCCGAGAGCTGCCTATTTGAACTATAGAGATCTTGACTTGGGAACGAACAAAAACGGTAACACGAGCTATGCACAAGCAAGCATTTGGGGTTTGAGGTATTTTAAGAATAACTTTAGGAGACTAGTACATGTGAAGACTTTAGTTGATCCTGGGAACTTCTTCAGGAATGAGCAAAGTATCCCGGTGTTACAATCTGGGGATAAATAGAATGTCAACAACATGCTTGGTTCCTCATTTCATAATACTCATGAATAATGAATGATAAGTTCTAGCTTTACTTCGTCCCGTTTTGTGATTGCATAGTTTCGCCTTTCGCCTCCTGAAGTTTGTACATTTTATTCTTATTTATTTTTTGTGAGTAACTGTCAGGATTTTTGTGCTTGCAAGAATTGTAAATGGATATAGCATCCTCCTTCTTCCAATGTACACAAGCTAGAGAGCTGGTACCGGATAGCCAAGGCTAGCCTGCCTCAAACAATGAATACCACAGTACTTCTCCTAAAGCTTAGACCATATGCCATTAAAGTTGAAGCAGTCAAAACATTGTTGGAATTTATTAGGTTTATTTAGAAAATTAATTAGAGATTTGATTTGATTTTGTAGTAGGGTATTTTTGGCATTTACGCATTAGGGTTTCTTAGGTTTATTGCTCTATAAATAGAGCTTGTAATTTAGTTTGAGGAATAAGTTAGTCACAATGTAGTCTCTTGGAGTTTTGTAGCCGTTTCGGCATTCTTGTTTGTTAAATAAAATTGTTATTATTTTGTAATCTTGTTTGTCGCGCACTCTGATATTCAAGGGCTCATTTAATCACCATTTCGTATTGGTTATTAATATCGCCTTTTGAGTTAGTGATGCATAGAAAGTACATAGAAAAAAATTAGGGATGAAGAGGAGTGTATGAATGATGGTGGGAGCGAGAGAGAAGAAATATACAAGAAAAGGCACAAAAATTGACAAGTAAAAAACAGAAACAAAAACTATTTCAAGTTGTTATTATTTTCAAGGTACAAGTGAAAACCAACAATAAAAACGTAATAGTTATCAAATTGGGCCTTAAGGTGGCAACGGGCAAACCTACTGGCTATATATTGTGAAAGGAAAGTTTATAACTTTTCTTTACACTTAACTTACTCTCTCTACATCCATATTATTTTTAATTAAACTATCAATATCTCTTTAAACCTAAATTTACTACCTAAACTACCTTCACAAACCTAATCAATATGTAAAATTATCTTTACACTCATTCAAAAAATAAAAAATAAAACTCAAAGCATACGTTCTCTCCTCTAAAGTTTTTACCTTTCGACATATCCGTCGTATTTTCTTTCAATCTTCCGTCGCTTTGCAAGAACACACCACTCTTAGCATCAAACACAAATTTATCAGAATTTAAAACTGTTGAACTGTCCACGTGGACAATAACAAACAGAAACAATCTTTTTTTTTTTTTTTTGAATAATCGATATTATCTGCACTAAGGGGGAGGGGTGGGCTTAGCCTCATAATGAAATAGTAATAATGTGGTTCAAATTCGCATTTGACGAGAATTGAACCTAATACCTCTTTCTTATAAGTAAAGAGAAATATCATTAGACCATAGTACTAAGTGGCAAGCAGAAACAATCTTGGGGACTAGGTTTTGAATCTTTTGAAGCCAAAACTGAATTCGGACTAGTTAGATATGAGAAACAACACGCCATTATCAATCCAATTTATATGAACCCGGAATGGCGGATTAATCATGCCAAAAGTTCGAACAAGAGCCAGGCAAGTTTCAGAAGTGAGAAGAATAATAGACAAAAATAGGAAGCCAGTATTGAAATGGTTCAAATGAATGAAGTTTTGATCCCCCATTGCTACTATGAAATAGAGCTAGGATTTTAAAGTTCGAAGATTAAAGAGCAACACAACTGACCAAATCACAGTATATAAAAGGTTCAAAAAATGAATCTATCACATTCCCACTCTAAACATAATCCCCAATTAGGATTCTTTTACCTAGAATAGTTTCCAGCTGTTTGTATAAATCCTTGTATTCACTGTACAAAGATATATCAATAAAATAACCAATTCTACAATTTCAGACATAACCAAAAAATATTATTACAACTTCAACGAAAGCATATAAACTTTGCTTGTCAAGCTGAACCAAGAGAGACATGAATGCGCGCGCGAAGAAAAAAGAAATATTTTACCGATGATTGTCTAGTCTTCCACTTTTACTTTGTCTAGATTCTAGTGAGTTTATGCCTTCAAATCTTACAAACGGAGTTAATGTAGAATTAATTGAAAAACAAAACTTGCACAAACCGAAAATAGCTTATTTTACCTGAGAGCATCTTAGGATTTTAGGCAAAATAGAACATAAGAGAAAGATTGTGTGATAGTAATACAAGGTGTGGGTTTATTGATAAATTTTAGTTTTATAGTTAATTTTAACTTGTACTTTATGGTAATTATGCAATACGGTAAAAAAGAAACTTCACATTTAAAGTTTAAGTTAGATGTAAAAAGAGGTTAGGTTCTCATTGTGAAATCAGCTCTCATGTTGGTGTTGGATTAAAGATAAGACCTGACCCACCCATAAGAGCAACTCCACTCCATCAAATTGCCTTATCAATTGGGTGATTCAATCTTTCAAACCCAAGAAAAACAGCTCCAACCCATCCAAATCAGTTGGGCGATTCAGTGGGCCTAACACCCCCGGACTGAGCGATTGGGCCATTCTCGTCCACCTGTCCACTTGAGGTGATATGATGTCATGCTCACGTCACCCACGTTCTTCGAGTCAGTTGACCAAATCCGAGTTGCAGAGAGAATAGTGAGGGGAAGAGGCGAGAGAGAGAGAGAGAGAGTGTTGGTGACGATGGGATCGATGGTGTTATTGGTGGAATTGGGATCGGAAGGGCTGAAGCGGGATGGAGAGATTTGTCGCTGCGGTGTTTTTAAAAATAAAAATTATTTTTATTTTTTAATAATTGGATGGCTGGAGCTGTTTTTAATAATAAACTAATATTTATTTTTTATATATGTTTAAAAAATAATTTTTTAATAATAATTACCTGGACAATTCATTTTATAGGATGAAATGCACTCAGACAATTATTATTTACTAAGCCAATAATTGTTTTTCTCAATTGACAGGGCAATTCTCGCCTAGTGAGGTTGACTTGCTCTAAGTTGTCTGAGATCGTTCAAGTAGTACGTAGTCGATTCATATCTAATGGGACTGGTCAAGTTTGAGGGTGACTGGTGAAACCTCTCCATGCCGATCAGCAACGGCGTAGGCACAATTGACCCAACTTCGTCAAATACTTGTGTTCGTGCATGCGGTTGCTTTGTGTGGTTTGGCTGATTCCCATCTTTGCAGTTGGTTGCTTGTGTGTTCATAATAGTCCATTGATTACAAGGTTCTGTTAGGAAGGTGGATTCTCTCCCTTTCTAATTTCTCTCTTCTTCCATCTCTTTTTATTTGAACTGTTTTGGTTTAGCCATGTCAACATTTTATATTGATTTTTTATAAAGATAATAAGAAGCAAAACAATATGTGAAAGGAGGGAAGTGAAAGTGATGAGAATAGGAGGGAAGAAAATCCTACTCCATGTTAGAGGGTTTTTTTTTTTCCATATACAATTACAAACAAATATTCTTTATTTTATTTGATGCTGGTGTATATTTTCGGGTTTAGAATCCAGCATCAGCCTGACTTTGAGGATGGAGGATTGAGATTGCTGACTCATAGAGTCATAAACAAAACATTTATTTGCTGCTTATTAGCTGTCCAAACAATAATGCAAGGACTTTTCTCAAACAAATTGAAAGTTGTGCTATTTACACAATTATTTTTACTTCTCAATGTGCCTCCTGATGACATGGTTGGTATGAGTATTTAATTTTTTATGTCACCTATTTTAAAGTATTAAAAGACTTAAAATTGTTTAGAATGAGAATGACTAATATGAAACAAATTCATCGTTACTGTGATATCTTGATCTAATAATATAAAGATGTGTTTAAATTAATGCTTATTTGATGGCCGTAAATCAGTCCCTTTTTTAAATTATAAATGGTTTTAGTCTTAGGTATTCTCTTACACATGCTTCAGTCCTTGAAAGACCACTTGTTGCTTGTTTAATACTAAAAAACAAAATTAAAGAAAACACATCGAATCTGAACCTTGACTGTGTCTTCAATGGACATCTAACTATCTAAGTGAGCTAAGAGGATGCAAAAATGGCGATCTTAATTCTTACCCATGAAACTACTCCCACTACTTTTCTTACTTTTCAATTCAGTTATGTCCACAACTCTAAGTTCATCAGCTACAGAAAGCTTTCTTCAATGCTTTGCCTCCCACATACAGTACCATTTCAACTCAAGCGATGATATCAGCAAAATCATCATCACAAAAAACAACTCTAATTATTCCTCAGTCTTGCAATCTTCTATACACAACCTCAGATTCTGGAACACTTCTACTCCGAAACCAGAAGCTATCATTGCTCCCTTTCACTACTCTCATGTTCAAGCAGCTGTAATCTGCTCCAAGAAAGAGGGCATACTTATAAAAACACGCAGCGGTGGCCATGACTACGAGGGAGTATCTTATGTATCCGGAACTCCTTTCATAATCATTGATCTTTTCAATCTTCGGTCTATCGATGTTGACATAGAGAATGAGAGTGCTTGGGTCGAGGCAGGTGCGACTGTCGGAGAGCTGTCTTACGCAATTGCGCAAAAGAGTAAACTCTATGGCTTTCCAGCGGGAATTTGTCACACAGTTGGTGTTGGGGGGCATATTAGTGGAGGCGGACATGGTACATTGTTCAGGAAATTTGGTCTAGCAGCTGACAATGTCCTTGACGCTAAGATTGTCGACGTTAATGGCAATGTTCTGAACCGAAAATCCATGGGAGAAGAACTCTTTTGGGCTATTCGAGGAGGGGGAGGCTCAAGCTTTGGAGTCATTGTGGCATGGAAACTTAGACTGGTACCTGTTCCTACATCTGTAACTGTTTATAGGGAATCGAAGACCATAGAAGAAGGTGCAACCGAACTTCTTTCGAAATGGCAAGCTATAGCAGATACGATTCCTGAAGAGTACTTCTTGCGTTTGGTTCTACTTGCGAATCAGGATGGTACAAATGGCGGAAAAGTTATTACAGTTTTATTTGATTGCTTGTTTCTCGAGACTGTTGAGAAACTTCTCCCTTGGATGCAAGAAAAATTTCCAGACTTAAGTTTAGACCAGACCAAGTTCGCTGAAATGAGTTGGATTGATTCTGTTCTGTACTTTTCTGGTATCCCAAGAAACGAATCGGAACTTCTGCTTCAGCGGAGGACTGAAGATTCTAATAGATTCTTCAAAGCAAAATCAGACTATGTGACTGATCCAATTTCAGAAGCCGGCTTGGAGGATTTATGGAAAATACTACTTGAAGAAGAGAGATCTGTATTGATACTGACACCTTTTGGCGGAAAAATGAGTGAGATTTCTGATTCTGAAACTCCTTTCCCACATAGAAAAGGAACTTTGTTTGAAATCCAGTATATGATATTTTGGAATGATGACAAGGAAACTGAGAAGCATATTGGTTGGATGAGAAGGCTGTATGAGTACATGACACCGCACGTTTCGAAGTCCCCGAGAGCCGCCTATTTGAATTATAGGGATCTTGACTTGGGGAGGAACATTGATGATGGCAGTACAAGCTCTGAAGAAGCAAGCACTTGGGGTCTGAAGTATTTCAAGAGTAACTTTATGAGACTTGTTAATGTGAAGACAGTGGTCGATCCTGATAACTTCTTCTGGGATGAACAAAGTATTCCTGTGTTACCATTGAGTGAAAAACTCAAATGTCAACAACAACTAGGCGGATTTGCTGCAACCGTCGAAATTCAATAGCAAAATGCTGGTGATGTTATTTGAATTAATTTGAAGATTTTATTTCCTTCTTTGATTATTAAACTTTCTGTTCAGTTTATACAGTTTCTGAAACACTGAGAGATTACTCTAGAAATGCTTGAAACGAAAAGAGTGATCCGGAATCTCATAGAGTTAATGATAGATTGCAGCACCAGAAAGTTGGGTACTTCCATTCCTAATGACTTATTCTTGGTATTCAAAGACTATTATTTTCTTGATGTATATTCCGTCCTTTTGGCATCTTTCTTTTAGATGGATAACAAAATAGGATTCAGATGGATGACTCAGATAGTCACATGCAAGCTTTACTTCTCTATTTTCTATGACGATGCCTTTAATATAAATTTCACTCGGCAATTTTAAAATAAGTTCTGAGGAAACTTTAATTTGTATAGAACCTGGTTTGTAGTTTCCTACGTATTCCCTTACGTATACGTCAATCATTGCTTTTGTCTGAACTATACATCCAATGGCTGCAAAGCTCTTTCAGTTCACAGTACATATACAAGTAAGCTCAGAGCTCATGCATTTCATGTGTACAGAGAAAATAAATATGGTAATCTTACACATGAAACTACTTCCAATACTTTTCATCTTCTCAACTCACTTTTTCCCTCTTCAAATTCATCAGCTACAGAAAGGTTTCTTCAATGTTTTGCCTCCCACTACGAGGGCCTATCTTATGTGTCCGAAGCTCCTTTCATCATCATTAATCTTTTGAATCTTTGGTCTATCGATGTTGACATAGAGAATGAGAGTGCTTAGGTTGAGTCAGGTGCTACTCTCAGTGAGTGTACTACACAATTTCACAGAAGAGTAAAGTTCATGGATTTCCATCAGGGACATGTCCAACTATCGGTGAGGGGGGACATATTAGCGGAGGCGGAGTACATATTCCAAAAATACGGTCTAGCATCTGACAATGTTATTGATGCTAAGATTGTTGACGTTAATGGCAGGAGTCTCGATAGAAAATCCAGGGAGAAGAACTCTTTTGGGCTATTCGAGGAGGGAGAGGCTCAAGTTTTGGAGTCATTCTAGCACGGAAACTTAGGTTGGTTCATGTTCCTCCATCTGTGACGGTTTTCAAAATTTCAGAGGCCATAGAACAAGGCGGAAACTATTTTCGAAATGGCAAAACATAGCAGATAGACTTCATGAAGACATTTTCCTACATTCAGTCATAGGTGTTGGAAATAAAGTTGGCACAAATGGTGAAAAAAAAACTATTATAATTGAATTCGGTTCCTTGTTTATTGTGCTGGCCTAGAAACTTCTCCCCATGATGCAAGACAATTTTCCGGAGTTAAGTTTAGACCGCAGCACTGAGCTGGATTGAGTCTGTCCTATACTTTGCTGGTATCTCAACAAACGAGTCGGAAGCTTTGCTCAGGACAACTCAGCAATCTAAGAGCTTCTTCAAAGCAAAATCAGATTACGTGAGTGGACCAATTTTGGAATCTGGCATGGAAGGTTCATGGAAAAAACTGATTGAAGTTGAAGCTTTTGTTGATATTAACACCTCATGGGGGAAAAATGAGTGAGATTTGGGATTCGGAAACTCCCTTCCGACATAGAAGTGGAAACATATTCCAAATCCAAGTAATATATGGTTTCTTGGGATGATGGCAAGGAAACTGAGAAACATATTAGCTTGATGAAAAGGCTGTATGAGTACATGGCACCATATGTTTTAAAGTCCCCAAGAGGTGCTTATTTGAATTATAGGGATCTTGACTTGGGGAGGAACAATGCTTGTAATACAAGCTATGGACAAGCAAGCATTTGGGGTTTGAAGTATTTTAAGAATAATTTTAGGAGACTTGTTCATGTAAAAACCTTAGTTGATCCTGGTAACTTCTTCAGGGATAAACAAAGCATCCCTGTGTTTCCATCTAGGAAGAAATAGATGAGTTGGGAACTTGGGATTAGTTTATCCGTCCATCATACTAATGAAAAGTGTCATCTGTTTAGAGGATTAAAGGAGATTAATTCTCAATAAAAAGTCACAAGATGCAAATCATCTACCCCCAAACCCAAAGAATACGGGACTAATACTTTTGGGAGCCCCCTAGCCGTCCCCCTAAATTTTTTTCATTATTTTTTACTAGTGAAATCCATTTACACATTAGCAAATTTCAGCAAATTGGTGCTTGATTCCAAATTAATGCACTCTTCTGATAGTTGTACATGTCATTTGTTGGGATTGCATAATTATCTTCCGCTTCTGGTGTTATCCGAAATTTGGAATCAAATGGTCAATACGCTTCTAAATTATGTCAGCCATAGAAATTGCCAAGAAAGTTTCTTGCCCCAAGAACATTTTCAAGGTTTCAATGCCGAGTTTCTGACTATTCTGCTGATTGTTAAGATGGACTCTGACAAGGATTTAAGCTACCATGTTTAGTGGGCCACCGAACGGTGCTTTGATAACAAGTAATTATATCAATATTATTACCTTGTCATGGCATTTCCTGGATCCGAGCAAACCCACGAATCTCGCCTCAAAACAAAAGATTTGGTAGCTGCATGTCTAAAAAGTGGGTGTGTTCCTTCTTTACATTCTTTATGGACTTGGACAAACTAATCTTTATAAGAATGCTTTGGCTCTTTAAACCCTTTACAAGTGCATGAGTTCATTAGTGTGGAGTCCAAATTTTCGACTTTCATAATCGTTGCTGATTCTAAACTTGAGTGTGTAGTATTGTTAATAACTTAGCACACTGTTAGCTACACATATGAGCTCACTCCACAAAATTTTTTAGATTTTTCATTCAAAAATCATCTTTGATTCCTTACGAAAATTAGTCAAAATTAGGGAGAATTTAGAAGCTATTTTAATTATAGTCCATACTCATAATACACCTAATGACCAACTTAAATAGTCATCACCAATACCATATTCCATTCTAACATGGCGTGCCTTGACATTATTCCTAGTGGAACTATATATGTTTCCAATAACAGTTAACCCACCAATTATATTCCACTGTACATGTGAAACTAAACTAGTGGCCATAGTTGAAAGAACAAAACACTTACTTCTGTAATAATATTGGGGAAGAGATCCCCTCCGGATCTCTTCCACCAAATTCTAAGGATCCGGAGATCTGGACCCTTGATATTTGATCCAACGGCTACAATTATTATAACTTTTAGAGGGGCCTCCTATTTGTAGCGGTTTGATCAAATTTCAAGGGTCCGGATCTCCGGATCCTTAGGATTTGGTGGGAGAGATTTGGAGAGGATCTCTTCCCATAATATTAGTAATGTACTGACCAGTTAGAGGGGTGGAAAGTGGTACAGATATGAACACAACTAAAGAGGCAGATATTTGAACATGTATGCTCACTGTGAGGACATTTATCAATATTTCAATACCATTGCAGACAAAGCATATGTGTTTGGTAGGTGATTGAAGTTGCTTTCTTTGACATTTGCATATTGAGTGGCTTCCTTTGGACCCTCCGGTGTCTATGGAATCAACTTATTAATAGCTTATGGAGTCGATTCATTGTTTGACATCCAAAATCCTAAAAAGTTGAATGGTCTTTGCGTATTGAGAGACATGATTTTACTGCAGATGAGGGACAAATAAAAAAAAAAAAAAATGCTCTCACTGTTTAGAATAAACTAATTATTGGATATGACTATAGCATAACACATGACATGCTCACATAGTATTAAGTATGATTTTAAAGTGCACAAATAATCATTCATCTTTTTCACTTCTTGTGGATGAGCCCCTTAAATTGTAGGGTTCGGAATAACATTTCAGGCAGACTCAAGTTTTTGGTCGGTCCTAAGTAGGGGTGGGCAAATGGGTACAGGAACCGCGGGTAGGGACGGGTAATTCAGGTTCGAAGCGGGTACGAGACGGTTCCAATTTTTTGAGAATAGAAACGGGACAGGGCGGGACGGGTCGATAGGATTTAAGGGGCGGGACGAGTCCTAGGATTTGAAATAACGGGGCCCCGGATGGCCCGTTTCTAACTATTAACAGTCTCTAACCCTAATCCATTATCCATCCCACTCTCCAAAACCAAAACCCACTCCCAAATTTCATTCCTTCGAAATCCCAAACAGGGCCGCCGAGACTCACACTCGTCTCCCCCTCGACAACGACGATAGTCACGACACCACATCACCTCACCATCGGAGAAGACGAAGATTGCGCGGCACCGACCACCCAATCTGGTTCGAATCGGCCGATTCCGCGGCGCTTGTTCGGTTTTGCCTCTACTCCCTCACTCACAGAATCCCAGCTGAAACTCTGATTTTATTTATTTTTCTTAACTTGAAATCCAACATATTGGTCGACAAAGAAGCACTTGTAATTTCTTTTTTTTCCCCTAAAAGTCTATGTATCTGTGAGTTCTATTGCTGTTAGGGTTTTGTGAATGATGTTGCTAATCTGTGGATTTCAGTTGAGAGGAATAAAATATTAGGCAAGGCATGAAGAAGAAGAGAGGAGGCCTTACAAATTAAATTCACCGATTCTCTTCTGTGATGATGAAGACGACCTCAACGAGGTCATCCCTTTGTTTTTTTTTTTTTTTTTGTGAATTTGTTGTGGGTTCTTAGAGAATTTGGGTTTTCAACAAGGAAGACGACATCAACGAGGCCACCGCTGCCTCCTCCTCCTTCTGCTTCAATCTCAGTATGCCCAAAACCGGGAAAAAAAAAAAAGGACCCGTGGACCCGTTCCGAACCGGCCCGTTTTAAACGGGTTGGGTTAGATCCGATTCCTAAATTCAAAATCCCTCTATCCGGCCCGGCCCGCCCCGTGCCCAGCCCTAGTCCTAAGTACAAATAACTTTTGGTTTCCTTTTAAGACTAGATTCATCATCTGGAGAGTTTGTCGAATTTAACCCTCTTTTTGGTTTACTCGACTTGTAAAGTCTAAAGCTATTATGACTTTAAGGTAACTTTTTTGAAAAAAATGTCGGCAATGACTTTACTTGTCATCATTTCAGACATTTTTTGAATCACGGCGTGTTACGTGCGACTTACACATCTTAAATGTATTTATATGCATAAATTGACAAAAGGAAAGTCAAATATTTGAAGTAAATGAATAATCTTAGATCATGCTAGAAGAAACCCTTCATAAATCAATTAAAGCAGCTGAATTCACATAATAAAATCGGTCTTCATAGAATTTACATTAAAAATAGAGAAAATAATATTTAATAAACAATTGATTGTATCACATTAGGCAATCTCCAACCGAAGGCTGGCTAAAGGGCTCGTTTTAGCCCTTTGGCCCGCCAAGATATTAATATTTTAATGAACAGTACATTGCCATATTTGCCTCCATCTCCAACCAAGGGCCAGATGGCTCGTTTTAGCCCTATTACAAAAAACCATTTTCAACCGAGGGCCAAGGTGATATAGTATAGAATGTGAATAATTGATATAAAATAAGGAAAGACAGTATGAAATTGTGAAAAATATGTGAGAAATGGTATAGGAAAAAAAATTAGAAATTAAAAAATAATAATAATAAACGTCCAAAAAAAAAAAGGGGCTGTTAAAAAAAAAAGGGGGGCTGGGACCAAAAAGTTCCTAAACCCGTGGCCTGAAAGCCCTAAATGGGTTGAAGGAACAAAAAAAAAAACTAGGCTGGGCAGAAAGTGGAAAAAAAAATAAAAACAAAATGGGCTAGCCAGCGGGTTGGCTGGCTGGCTAAAGATGGCCAGCCGGTTGGCCCTCTGGCCCGTTCAGATTTCGTGGGGCCCACGAGTCCTCTGGCCTAACCCTTGGTTGGAGACGGTTTTCGGGCTATTTTCGGCCCTCTGGACCCTTCGGTTGGAGATGGTCTTATTGCTAGCCTATTGTAAGGTACTAATTAAAAAAAATCACAAAAAAAATTAATTATTAAAAAAATATTGTGAAAATGATGAAAATGTCCTTATTTGATGCATTATTTTGGGATGCCTTTGAAGTTTTTGTCTTGGGGGCATTTTTATCCAAATATTTTTGTTGAAGCTTGGTGACACCAAAATCACTATTCACCTTTTCTATTGGCTTTATATATAGAAGATACACACAGTATATTACCGAAAATGAGATATGAATATGAAAGGCTCTGTACAACTTGTTACTACTGTTGTATCATTTCCATGGTAAAGAGTAATTGAAAAGGATCCTTTTTCTAGAAAATTTTGATACGAAAAAAAAAGTTAATTAAAGATTATTTACAAGTGAATTCAGCGCATATAAGCATAATAATATGAAAAAGATATCACTTGATATGTATTAGATGGCTTACCAACCACAAACTATATAACGAAGAAGCTTAGCTTAATCAAAGAAGCAACTTTAAGAGTAAAAGCAAAGTGCTGCCTCTAGCTTCAAGTCATAGCTAAGGTTCAATACAATCCAAGAAGCACAGCCGGAAAAGGAATTAAAGGGGAAGATAAAGAAGCTATACATTTCTTTCGTGCAAGTATAATATTTACCAAGGTTGACGCTGACCACTATGACATCTCTGCATCGTGAAAACGCATTAGCAAAATTGTCACATGCATTTTCATACATGCCACCATTAATAACGTATATATAAAACACACTCTCTTTTTAGGGTAAAGTATTCCCTTCCCAAAGTTCAAGGTACTGCTTCCTAAAAAAAAAGTTCAAGGTACTTTTTTCACATTAAATAAATAAATCATTAAAGGACTTTTTTAATATATTGAGAAATGGTAAACCGTTTTTTATTTTTATTCATCAGATTAAAAATTGAAATTAACGAGTAAGATTAAAAATAAGTGTGTGAGGGATAAAAAAAAATGTGTTATCATTTTCATTAGTTTTTTCTTTTGACATGGCCTAATCAAATTCTAGTATATTTTCTCTCATAAAATTGTTTAAATTAGAGGGTAAACAGGGTGCATGGAGAAATCGTTTTATCTTTAGGTTAGGTCAATAGTTTTTTTTTTTTTTTTTTAAGGACTAGTTTACATTCACCTCTTTAAAACATTGAAACTAAAATTGATACTCTTTGTTCTCTTCCTAAACATTTTTATTTGTTTTTATTTTATTTGATTAAAATTAAAGAAGAATCAACAAACTTAAAGAAAAGCATGAGTGCAAAAAAAGAGAAAACAAAGTGTGAAAATCATTACCTTTTCTCATCTCCATTTCCGGTACAATAATTTTGTTGGACCATGTCAAAATGTAAGGATCGAAATATCAAAATGTAAGAGCCTATGACATGAGCGCAATCGCAGCTGAATTGAGGGCCACGATAGCCCAAAAAAAAATGAAGAAAGACTTGTCGGAAATCGCCGGTTGGGTTTACCAACCAAGAAAGACATGGGAATTTTAGGCGTTAGATTCTTTTTCTTCTCTTATGAAATTTCTAGTTATAGGTAAAAGAGCCCACGACGCGCATCCACCATATAGTTCGTTGTGATCCTCAAGTTCAAGTCGTTGTGGGCATGTCATTGTCCAATTTGATTATGACATCCCTTTCTCTAGACGAGGCATGGTGTTGACAATAGTCAAATTTAAAATCTAGAAATGTGAAAGTTGATGTTATGTTATTGCCAGCATTGATGCTTTGCTTTGCTTTCCTTCTTTTTTTCATGTCTTTCTAATATTATAATACACAATTTATGACAGGGAAATCATAAAGGCATATTATTTTTTAATTTTTTACACAATCATTTTAATTATGATTCATATTTTCGTTTGACTTATTCATTTCGATTACGAAAAATAAAGAGTTAGTGAGTAAAAGTCATATTCCTTGATAAGGATCGCTCTACTAGGGATGTTTGTTTTTTATTTGTCCTCCTTCACTTCTATCTTTTGTTTGCCATGGAGTTATCCCTATCCAAATTCTAAAGAATTACTAATGTATTTTATATAATCGACAATGATTAAGAGCTTTATGACTTATGAGAAAGAGGCTTGCAATTGAGTCAACTGAGTATCGTGGCTCGAGTATATCATATTTGGGTTGTCAAGATTAAGGGTGGGCACTTTAGTGGGTTTATCGATCAACTCAAGCGAAATTTGTTGGGTTAGTTGGGTTGTAAACTTAAAATTTTTACTTTCGAGTAAAAAGCCGACCACTCGTTCAGTGGATGAACTAAGTTGGGTTAAGGTATTATTGATTCGATAGAAACCGACCCATTCAAATATCAACAATTTTTTTAAAAACATATATATTATATATAAATATACAAAAAAATCTAATAGTTTTAAATACACTTGTTTATTTATACTTTATTTCAATAATAAGATTTAAATATTAAGTAACAAGTAGTGATTCTACAACATAAAATTTATATGATTTAATATGATATGTATTTTAGATTATTTGTGTCACATCCCGGCCCGAGGTGGATCACTTCCCGAGCCCGCTTCACCACCGCAGCACGATATTGTCCACTTTGGGCCCTGACCACACCCTCACTGTTTTGTTTCTGGGAACTCACGAGCAACTTCCCAGTAGGTCACCCATACTGGGAGTGCTCTGGCCCCCTTCTCGCTTAACTTCGGAGTTCCTACGGAACCCGAAGCCAGTGAGCTCCCAAAAGGCCTCGTGCTAGGTAGGGATGAGAATATACATTTAAGGATCACTCCCCTGGACGATGTGGGATGTTACAATCCACCCCCCCTTAGGGGCCCGATGTCCTCGTCGGCACACTTCCAGCCAGGGATTGGCTCTGATACCAATTGTCACATCCCAGCCCGGGGTGGATCACTTTCTGGGCCCGCTCCACCATCGTAGCATGATATTGTCTGCTTTGGGCCCCGACCACGCCAATATACATTTAAGGATCACTCCCCTGGGCGATGTGGGATGTTACAATAGTGACTATTCTGGATTGGAAAGAAAAGGTTTTGAGAAATAAGAAAGTGCACATGGTGAAAGTTCTTTGGAGGAACCATTTAGCGGAACAAGCTACTTGGGAGACAGAGGATCGGATGAGAGAGATGTATCCCAGATTGTTTTATGATTATTAGTGGATTGTATTGGTTGTATAAATTTCGGGGACGAAATTTTTATAAGGAGGGTAGATTGTGATAGCCCGTCCCGAACGTGTGTATTTTGTTTTATCCTCGAGTGTGAAATGACAGTTTTACCCTTGGACGTCGAGATGTGTAGTGTGTGGCATATACTTAAGTTTGGACCTATCCATTGGTTTCCTAAGTTTTTGGGCCCAACTAGAAGTAAATTGGGTGTTACTTTTGGTTGGTTGGATCACACACACACACACAGACGCAGGAGATGGAGAAAGATGAGAGAGGAAAAAAGAAAGTAAGAGATGATTGAAGGAAAGAGAAAGAAGGGAGAGGATCGGACGAGATAGAGAGGAAAATGAGTGAGAGAATGAAGAGAGCGGATTGGAGGAGAGACGAAAAAATTAAAAAAAGAAGAAGAGGAAAGATAAAGAAGAAAATAGAGAGAGTGAGAGAGAGGGAGAGAGAGAGAGAGATAGATTTGGGGTGAGAGGGGAGGAGAGAGAGAAAAGAAAGGAGTGAGTTTTACGTTTAAAAACTCACTTTTTATGTTTTTAGAGAATATACTATATTTTTTAGTTAGTCTTGAGTTCAGTTTTTGAAAATAGTCATACCAAACAAGTTTTTAAGGCCTAAAACTTGAAAATTGTTTTTGAGTTTAAAAAGTTAGATTCAAGTAGAATACCAAACAGGCCCTTAGGTTTTAATGAAAATGACAAAATAAAGGTGTAAGTGAATAATACCAAGAGTGACTTTTCAAGGTAAAAATGTCATTTTCGTTAAAAGTAAACAGTATCAGGAGTTTTTCATTAAGATTCCCTTGTTTATAAGATAAACAAAAAAGAATTAGACCAGATTAGCTATTTCGCAACAATCGTATGTAATAATTTTTCGGGTAAATTACAAAAAACTACCTCAACTATTGGTGTCACGACACTTTCATACCTCATCTTTTGAAGTTGACAATGTCATACCTCATCTTACGAATTTGTGCCAATGTTATACCTTCCGTTAATTGGCCGTGAATTTTTCAGTTAAATGCTGACGTGGCTTGATCCGGGACCCATTTTTTATTAAAAAAATATTAAAAAATAAAAAAAAAATCATTTAATAATTTTTTAAATATTAAAATAATAAAAAAAAGTTATTAAAAAAAAAAAAAAAAAACCAAAACAGTCGTCCCCTCCCCCCCCTTCTCTCTCTTCTCCCCATCTCCATCTTTCTTTCCCCTACAACTGCAACCCAGAAAAAAGAAGAGAGAAAAAAAAAAAAAAAAACCAATTTGTCTTCCCCCTCCGCACCCCCCTCCACTCTCCGCACCTAACCTCCCCACCTTCGCACCCACTACCTGAAACCCAAAAAAAACCCAGATCCCGGTGGAATCGGGAAACCTTCGGCAGACCGATTTCGAAGGTTGAGAACCTGGGTGCATAGAAAATGGGAGGAATGGGTGTGGAGGGAAGAGGGTGGGGGGGGGGGGGAGACAGACGAACTAGGTTTCCTTTTTTTTTTTTTTTTTCCCTCTTCTTCTTCTTCTGCAGGTGGGGTGGGGGGGCGGACAAACTGGGTGTTCTCTTTTTTTTTCTTTCTTCTCTCTTCTTCTGCAGGTTGGGTGGGTGGGAGTGGGGGTGGGGGTGGGGCAGGGCGGACGAACTGGGTGTTTCCTTTTTTTTTTTTTTTTTTCTTTCTTCTTCTTCTTCTTCCTCCTCTTCCTCTCTTCCTCCTTCTTCTTCCTTTTTCTTCTTATTTCTGGGTTGGGTTGCAGGAAGATGGGGAGAGAAGGGGGAGGAACGAACTGAACTGAGGGTTTTTTTTTTTTTTTTTTAATTATTTTAATATTTAAAAGATATTAAATAAATTTTTTTAATAATAAATTATTAATTTTTTTTAATAAAAAATGGGTCCCGAATCAAGCCACGTCAGCATTTAACTGAAAAATTCACGGCCAATTAACGGAAGGTATAACATTGGCACAAATTCGTAAGATGAGGTATGACATTGTCAACTTTAAAAGATGAGGTATGAAAGTGTCGTGACACCAATAGTTGAGGTAGTTTTTTGTCATTTACCCTAATTTTTCCCACCAAAATAGGATTCTCTCCGGATCCTCTTTGTGGGGATCCGGATGGTCAATCAATCATATCTGTTTATCGTATATTGTGCAGTTAAAAAATTATTTTAATTATTTTAATTAATTTAAAATTGAATATAAATAGTACCTAACGAAAACAGACCGCACGATATACGATAAACGAACACGATTGATTGAACCCCGAATCTTCAAAAATGATCAGGAGAGGATCCTTGTCCTTTCCCACGGAACACCACATGACGTTTGCATTAGCTCAAGAAGACGTTGTGGTGTCAACGAGAGACTTCATGCATCTATAAAGCAACACACACCAATCCACTTCCTCAACACCACACTAAGGCAGTACCTTAAACAAAGCAATTAAGCATGAAGCATTCAATTCCAAACACTTCAATTTTCTCACTGTTTCTTCTCCTGATTTCAACTTCATGGGCACATCCTCTACCTTCATTACAAGATTTCAGCCAATGCCTCTCCGAAAATTCTGACATTTCAATCCCATTCTCCACAGCCTTGATCACCCCAAAAAATCTTACATTCCTTCCATTCCTACAATCTTCAGCACAAAATCTTAGGTACTTGGTCCCTTCAGCGCCAAAGCCTGAGTTTATCTTCACACCATTGCATGATACCCACGTCCAAGCTGCTGTCATTTGCTCAAAGCAGCTTGGAATCCACCTCAGAGTCAGAAGTGGAGGCCATGATTATGAGGCCCTCTCTTATGTCTCCCAAATTGAAACGCCTTTCATCATTGTAGACCTCGCCAAGCTTCGATCAGTCATTGTTGATATCGACGACAACAGCGCATGGGCTCAAGCTGGGGCCACCATTGGTGAAGTTTACTACAGAATTGCACAGAAGAGCAAAACACACGGCTTCCCTGCCGGGCTTTGCACGAGTCTAGGTGTCGGCGGGCATATAACTGGAGGTGCATATGGCTCCATGATGAGGAAATATGGCCTTGGAGCTGACAATGTCATTGATGCGAGAATCGTTGATGCGAGTGGTAGAGTTCTTGATAGAGCAGCAATGGGAGAAGACCTTTTTTGGGCAATCAGAGGAGGTGGAGGAGGAAGCTTTGGAATCATCCTTTGGTGGAAGATAAAGCTGGTTCCTGTTCCGACAACCGTGACAGTTTTTACTGTTCCTAAAACCTTGGAAACAGGTGCCACTAAAGTCCTACATAAATGGCAACAAGTAGCTGCCACTGAGCTGGAGGAAGATCTCTTTATTAGAGTCGTCATACAAGTGTCGAAAGACAGCAAAACTGGCAATACAACTGTCACAACTCTTTACCAAGCCCAATTTCTTGGAGGTGCTGATAGATTGCTTGATGTTGTTCAAACCAGATTCCCTGAGTTGGGATTGACCAAAAAAGATTGCACAGAAACAAGCTGGCTCAAATCTGTGATGTACATAGCAGGGTACCCAAGTTCGACCCCACCTGAGGTAATAATCGTCTTGTATATTTGTTCAAGGCTAGTATGGGAAACACGTACGAAACACTTCTATTTTTGTTATAAGTGATTTTACGATACATGTCATATTTTTTATTTAAAACCCAAGTAGTTTTTAGAAAAACACTTGAAAGTGCTTAATGAAGCACCTAGCTAATAAGTGCTTCTCCATAAAGTATTTCCACAACCCAAATGCCTTATTTAGTAGAAATACTTCTGTTATTATAAAATACTTTTAGCAGTCCCAAATAGGTCTTTAGTGAAATCAATTTAATGTTGGAGGACGTAGCCCGGTTTTTTTGTCAAATGCAGTAGAAAATGATTTTAGTTGTTAGAAAACATTTTTAGCCACTACATAAGCAGACTCCAATATGCCCTTAGTGAATTCACTTTAATGTTCATTTTACTCGTTTGGTGTGATCTTCGGACTAAAAGTTTGTTGGTGCCTTTAAATTCCTAACAGGTTTTGCTTCAAGGAAAATCCACATTCAAGAACTACTTCAAAGCCAAATCGGACTTTGTCAAATACCCAATTCCTGAAAGTGGGCTTGAAGGGTTTTGGAAGAGGCTGATGGAGGAAGAGTCTCCTCTAGTTTTTTTTACCCCATATGGGGGAATGGTGAGCAGGATTTCAGAGAGTGCAATCCCCTTCCCCCACAGAAAAGCTATCTTCAAAATCCAGTACCTGACCACATGGCAGGATGGGAAAGAAGATCAAAACAAACATATGGACTGGATCAGAAAACTTTACAATTACATGGCCCCTTATGTCACAAAGTTTCCAAGGCAGGCATACGTGAATTATAAGGATCTTGATTTGGGGGTTAACAAGAAGAGCAACACAAGCTTCATTGAGGCAAGTGCTTGGGGGAAAATGTATTTCAAGGACAACTTCAACAGGTTGATTAAGATAAAGACCGAAGTGGATCCTGATAATTTCTTCAGGCATGAACAAAGCATCCCTCCTCTCCCACTCCCTTCAAGATCTAGAACTTCTCCAGGCCATCACCATAGAACAGAGAACAGCTAGATTATGAAGTTTGCAGCATGGTAAGTAAGGCCTTGTATGTGGTTTGATCAGTGTGCTTTTATTAAAGGGAATCATGTATGCATGGTATAGTGATTTTCACATTCCCCGCTTCTCTGCTTGCACTCATCTCTTTGTTTCGGTCCCTTAACTTCCTTTAAGATATTTGATCAAAAAACAAAGAGAGATGTGCATGGGAGAAAAAGAAATTGTAAAAATCACTTACCATTTTATATAGCCTGGAATAAAATCATCAAAGTCTCGTGGTCTCACCATTCAATTGTTGTATAAAAGTGATATAATGTAACTGGTATGGACACTACAGCAATGTATTTGTAGGAGAAAATTGAAATACGACTTTACGTTTTTTATTTTATTTTTTTAATAAAATATTTGCCTTTATATGGACTGTGGATTTGCCTTTATACAGACTAGAAAGATAAAAGTAGAACGTACTCATTTCATTTCTTTCCTTATTAATTTTCAAAAGAATAATTATATATAACCATATAGGGGAAAACACTCCTTGTTTTTATTTTTTAACAAACCATATTATCTGCATTAAGATGATGGGGAAAACACACATCTTTTACACACGTTTTGTGAGGCCCACTCCGTAATGTATTTTAAAGATTCATCCGTCTATCTTTTATATCCTCCCTAAAATATCATCTCTACAAAAAAATCACCCAAATCTAAAGCCATATGATTGTTAGATTAAATTTAGTATTTCTCTGTAAAACCGTATTCGTCTATTTTTTTCACAACAAATAAATGTTTTTCATCCATTAATAAATTATGAACGATATTAAAATTGTCTACTATCTAAAAAAGATTTGGTTGCTTACATTTTTTTTTGAATTTTTTTACGCTTCGCCCCTCCCTGACATACCCGCCACTGATAATCATCATACTAAAATCTATTAAATGTAACTAATTTGATAGTAACAAAACAAAAACTACAATGAAAAGTCTGAATTTACAAACTGCGCTGCAGCAGAAACTTCAATCATGTTCGACTTTTCTGGTATTTCACTCATTAAGGGCAAAAGTGTAATTTTGTCACTCAATTATAACTTTTTTAGGGTTCGAGAACCATTGACTTGCCTTATTTGACGTAAAGATCAAAATAAGAATAAACTAAAATCAATTAAAATTTCAAACCAAAAGTGAGAAGGAAAATAAGTCTTTCTTAGAAGAATTTCACACTTTTTTTTTTTGAAAGATTTACACACTTTTAACTTCTCTAATTACACTAAGCGTAGGAGGAAACTTCGAACTTGGAATATTGCAGTGGGTTGAAGAAGAACTCTAACCACCAGATCAATCCACCATTTATAATTACTAGTAGCGTAAAGTACAAAAAATTACCTCAACTATTGGTGTCACGACACTTTCATACCTCATCTTTTAAAATTGACAATGCCATACCTCATCTTTAGAATTTGGTCCAATGTTATACCTTCCGTTACTTGGCCGTTTACTTTTCAGTTAAATGTTGACGTGGCTTGATTCGGGACCCACTTTCTATTAAAAAATCATTAAAATATTATTAAAAACTAAAAAAATTATTTAATATTTTTTAAAATAATAAAGAAAAGTAAATAAAAAATAATAATAAAAAAAGAAAACAACTCTCTGTCTGTCCCTCCCCCTTCCCCCTCCTCTCTCCTCTCCCATCTTCATCTTTTTCCCCCCACCTGCAACCCCCAAAAAAAAATAAAAAAAATCCAATTTGTCTTCCCCCCCGCACCCACCCTCAATTTGTCTTCCCCCCTCCCCACCACCCCCTTCCCCCACCCTATCTTCTCCCTCCTACAACCCAGAAAAAAAAAAGAAAAAAACAACCCAGATCCCGTCAGCGGGAAGATGGGTGCGCGGAGAAGTTGGAGGATGGGTGCGGAAGAGGATGTGGAGAATGGGTGAGAGTTGTCGATTTGGGGTTGGCAGGGGGTTGGGTTTTTTTTTGGGAGGGGGGGGGGAGAGACGGACGAATTGGGTTCACTTTGGTTTTTTTTTTTCTTCTTCTTCTTCCTCCTCTTCTTCTTCTTTCTGGGTTGCGGGGGGTTGGGTTTGTGGGGTGGGGACGAAACTGGGTTTGATTTGGGTTTTTTTTTTTTTCCTTCTCTTCTTCTTCTTCTTCTTCTTCCTGCTTCTCCTTCTTCTTCCTGCTTCTCCTTCTTCTTCTTCTTCTTCTTATTCTTCTTCGCGTCGGGGGGGATGATTGATGGGTTTTCAATTTTTTTATTTTTTATTTTTTTTACTTTTCTTTATTATTTTAAAATATATTAAATATTTTTTTTTAGTTTTTAATAATTTTTTTAATAGAAAGTGGGCCTCAGATCAATCCACGTCAGCATTTAACTGAAAAGTAAACAGCCAAGTAATGGAAGGTATAACATTGGACCAAATTCTAAAGATGGGGTATGACATTGTCAATTTAAAAAAATGAGGTATGAAAGTGTCGTGACACCAATAGTTGAGGTAGTTTTTTGTACTTTACCCTTACTAGTATATGCCCACACATAAAGTGTGTGAAATTTTTTAGGGTAAATTACAAAAAACTACCTCAATTATTGGTGTCACGACACTTTCATACCTCATTTTTTAAAGTTGACAATGTCATACCTCATCTTACGAATTTGTGCCAATGTCATACATCCGTCAGTTTTTCTGTTAATTTTTCTATTAAGTGCTGATGTGGCTACATTCGGGTCCCACTCACTAATTATTAAATGTATTTTTAATAATTAAAAATTAAAAAAATTAATTTTTTTTATAATATTAAATCTCCATCTCTCTTCCCCCCACCCCCTTCTCTGCTCTCTCCTCTCTGCAATCCCAGAACCCTTGCCCGCCCATCCCCCTCCCACCTGTTTCCCCCCAACCTTCCTCCACCACCCAACCCAGATACCCGTGTCTCTCCCACCAAAACCCGACGACGACCCTTCTGCCGCTAGTCTCGATAGCCCCCCAACCAAAACCCGACGACGACCCGTCTGCCGCTAGCCCCGACAGCCCCCCCCGGGGCGTCTTCCACTGACCCCCACGTCCCCCCCGCCCCTCCCGCGCCTTCCACCCCAAACCCACACACCCCCCCCCCCCGCGGCGCGCGCCTATCCCCTTCTGCCATTTACCCGTGTTCCATCAAAAACCCTAACCCTAAAATTTAAATTCGCCAAATTTGGGCTTAAAGATCCCCAAATTTTGGGTGGAGATCGTAGAGGGGATGATGTAGAAGAGGTCGTGGGTGTTGGATGGTGGTGATTCGACGGAAAAAATGGCGTGCGGGTGCAAGTGCCGACGGGAGGGGGAAGGAAAACTTCCTTTTTTTTTTTCTCCTCTTCTTCCCCCCCCCCCCCCTTTGATTCCTGATTGGCCAATGGGAGAAGGGATTGGGGAGGGTGGTGGAGGAAGGTTGGGGGAAGGGCGTCTGGGGATGCAGAGGAGTGAGAGGCGTGAGAGGTGGGGGAGAGAGGGAGGGAGGGAGAGAGGGATTTAATATTATAAAAAAATAATTTTTTTAATTTTTAATTATTAATAATTATATTTAATAATTTTTTAATCCAGTTGGATTAGTGAGTGGACCCCGTATGTAGCCACGTCAGCACTTAACAGAAAAATTAACAGAAAAACTGACGGAAATATGACATTGGCACAAATTCGTAAGATGAGGTATGACATTGTCAATTTTAAAAAATGAGGTATGAAAGTGTCGTGACATCAATAGTTGAGGTAGTTTTTTGTCATTTACCCAATTTTTTACTTTGGTGGTTAAAATTGAAGGAGAGGAAGAGAGTGAGAGAGAAAGTGGGAGTAAGGAGAGGGGGAGAGAGGTTTTTTTTTTTTTTTTTTTTTTTTAAAAAATTAGGGATGATAAACTTACATATAGGTGAGATTTAGGAAAAAAATGACAAAATTTTGTTTTGTGAAATTACGTTATTGTCTTTAACTTTTTTGTTGTGATAGAAGACAAAATTGTCTTTTCACTCTCTTTTGATTGACGAAGAGAATTTCATTAATGTAGTTTTAGATTATCTTAAGTTCTTTTTATTTTTTGTATAAAAAAACCAATCTGTAAAATACCACCGATGTTTAAAAAAATTAATAATAATAATATAATAAGTTAGTGATTTTGGCAAAAAAATTTGGACCGAAAAGACATTCTTTTTATTTCAATTCGCATTCCTTCTTGACTTTCAAGTGTTTTAAATAAATTAAAAGAGAATTAGAAGTCATAAAGAAATAAGAAGTCAGAAAAAAGAGAAAACGAAAGTGTAAAAATCACCAAACGTATAAGGAGATGTCAAACCCTAAAGCATAAGTTATAACTTAATTACAAATTTATACAGCTAAAATTCAATAATGTTTTCAATCTTTCCACGACTCAAAAATTGTGCTCAATGGATTATCCACTTACCTGATTCAAGTTGGTCCCCAGTTGCTCCTAAGTTGATGGTTCTCACCCGGTTGGCGGAAAGTGTTTGTTGAAACGCCTCAAAGAGGCTTGAAACCTATTGCAGATGGTAGTTGGGCAGTGTGGGCCTGTTTTTTTTTATTTTTATTATTTTTAGTAAAGCGATAACGTTAGTAAGTTAAATAATTACTTAGGTAGGGATCGAACATGCAACAAAGTGCATGTGCATGATTGCTTTCTAACATTCCAAAAATGCATTATTTGCAATTCTTTTTTTTAAATTTTTTTATATCTGCAGCTTCTTTATTTCCTCAGTTGGATTTGAAGAATTCTAATGGCGAAAAGAAGATTCCTCAGTTGGATGTTTAGAGCCTGAGAACTGCAAAGAAATAACTAAGTTGGAATTAGCCTAATTGATTACCCAAACCCGACTTTTTGACTAAACCCATAAGGCTGGAATCTAGGCCGCCTAATCATGCATATATTGGGATATTTGGTGGTGGAAAAATGAGTGTCAGATACATCAAAGTCTATATTCCATGTCAAATAGAGTTTTGGAGTCTAATTTATACAGCATACTGCATACACACCCTTCACCACGCCGCAAGGAGCGTGTGATATGGACCGCGGCTTTGGTTGACACTTTACTGTGGAGAGGGATCGAATGATATGGATCATTGACCAAGATGATCTAAATGAGGTTTTCTATGGTGCTTTGGAGTAAACACTACATTGTCAGACGATAAGTGAATTAGCTTAAGTTGTCAGAAAACGAGCTAACAAACTTGCACCCAGGGAAGTATACGATAATTGGACTCCAAAACTTTGAGCTATTAGGCTAGGGATCAAATTCTTGTTCTCTTGAAAAAATTTTGGATATCGTATCAGTATGGTGTTTAACGCTGTTAATTATGAACAGCATATCAAAACGAATTTTTATCGACACAAGATCGCATTATTGATTTAAATTTATACTTTAATAACGGACAAACGTCTTGCACAGAAGTTTTATGATATATCAATAATGCATCGCAAGTTGACAAAAGTGATGTTTGCATTAGCTCAAACATACGTTGGTGTCACTACGAGACCTTCAAGCTTCTATAAAGCAACACAAGACACTTGTCTATTTCCTCAGCACCACCAAAGAGCCTTTAAACAAGCCAACATAATGCTCCCAATGTTTTCAATTTTTTCTCTTTATCTTTTCCTTGTCCTATCAGCTTCATGGGCGCATCCTCCACCTTCAACACAAGAAAATTTTATCCAATGCCTCTCAAATTATTCTAAAACTTCCATTCCATTCTCTTCAGACTTTCTCACTCCGAAAAATTCTAGCTTCACCGCTGTTCTTGAATCTTCTGCACAAAACCTCAGGTACTTGGTCTCCTCAGTGCCCAAGCCGGAGTTTATTTTCACACCGGTGCATGATTCTCATGTGCAAGCTGCTGTCATTTGCGCGAAAAAGCTTCGAATCCATCTCAGGGTCCGAAGTGGAGGCCATGATTACGAAGGCCTCTCCTATGTCTCCCAAATCGGAACACCTTTCCTTGTCGTAGACCTCGCAAAGCTTCGAACCATCAGCGTTGATATCAAATCCAACACTGCATGGGTTCAAGCCGGTGCCACCATTGGCGAACTCTACTACAGAATTGCAGAGAAAAGCAAGACTCTTGGCTTTCCTGCCGGACTCTGCACGAGTCTAGGTGTTGGTGGGCACATAACCGGTGGTGCATATGGCTCCATGTTGAGGAAATATGGCCTTGGTGCTGATAACGCTGTGGATGCTCGAATCATAGACTTTAACGGGAAGATTCTTGATCGAAAGGCAATGGGAGAGGATCTGTTTTGGGCAATTAGAGGAGGTGGAGGAGCAAGTTTCGGTATCATCCTTTGGTGGAAGGTAAAGTTGGTTCCAGTTCCAGCAACCGTGACTGGTTTTGTGGTTCCTAAGACCTTGGAACAAGACGCCACGAAGCTCCTCTATAGATGGCAACAAGTAGCTCCACTGATTGATGATGATCTCTTCATCAGAGTTATCATCAGCAAAACTGGCAATACATCTGTCACAACTCTTTACCAAGCTCAATTTCTTGGAGGTGTTGATAGATTGCTCAGCGTTATGCAAAAAAGCTTCCCCGAATTGGGTTTGACACGAAAGGATTGTACCGAAATGAGCTGGATCAAATCTGTGATGTACATAGCAGGTTACCCAAGTACAACTCCTGCTGAAGTTTTGCTTCAAGGAAAATCCTCCATGCCCAAGGAATACTTCAAAGCCAAATCAGACTTTGTCAAGACCCCGATTCCAGAAAAGGGGCTTGAGGGGCTGTGGAAGATGATACTACAAGAATCCTCTCCTCTGATGATTTTGAATCCGTATGGCGGAATGATGAGCAGGATTTCCGAAAGCGCAATACCTTTTCCTCACAGAAATGCTCTCTTCAAAATTCAGTACGTGACTTCATGGGAAGCTGGAGGTAACGAGGCACAGCACATGGATTGGATTAGGAAGCTTTACGATTACATGGGCTCTTATGTCACAAACTTTCCAAGGCAGGCATATGTGAATTATAGGGATCTTGATTTGGGGACTAACAAGAAGAGTAGCTCAAGTTTCATTAAAGCAAGTTCTTGGGGTTACAGGTATTTCAAGGACAATTTTAATAGACTGGTTAAAATAAAGACCAAAGCCGATCCTCAAAACTTCTTCCGGCATGAGCAGAGCATCCCGCCTCTTCCACGAGGCCGTTACTAGAGATCGCTAGGAGCTATAGATTGTTTTTTGCAGGAGGTTATGGCTTCGGCCGGTTTGATTACTGTGTTTTGTTTAAGCTTACTGTTTAACCAATTTTATATAATGAAATAAAATAGTTTAAAGAATAATAATCTGCTTTGCTTAATTTTTTTTTTTTGTCAAAAAAAAGAAAAGAAAAAGAAAAACTTTTGAGTTTTGCTTAATTGATTCAAGTTGTTGTAACAACTTTTGAGTTTTCCTTTTCAGACTGATCATTAATGAAGAAATGGGAGATTTCAGTTTCTATATGCTTTAATTTACTTGTAGTTACTTTTTTTAAATTTTTTTTTATTACAAACAATATTACTATTCTCAATTAGAGTAAGACGAGATGAGAGAGTTTGAATCTGGGAGGTAATAGGTTAAAAAGGAAAATCATATTCAATATGAAAATTTGCCACTTTGCGATTTGCTTTCTGTTACTAATTCTTGGTAGATTTTAAGAGAGAAATCGAAGTATATATTAAGCAGCTAGTAGAAGCATTTGCAGTGAAAGCAAACCTCAGGTTTAACAACACGAATCTAAAGATCCAATAAATCGTTACACCAGACAATATGATCAGCCCAACACTGTTCCTTTTGGGATGCAAATAGAGCTAAAGAGGAACGCCAAAGTCGCTATCCGAATTTAAATGTGTTACATAAATAAAGATTAAATGATGAATAAGAGATTATTCTTTTGATGAGGATTAGTGTTTGCTAAAAGACATGCATAAAAATATTTCTCAAAACAATAAACTTATAGTAGGGTGAATCTATATTACATTTTCCCAGGAAAATACTGCAAAAGAGTAAGCAGTTTACCTGCCGCAGAATAGGATCAAAACTAGAAGGAATATCGGCTGACTTGGCTAAACTCTGCTTATGTAAATGTGGAACATATGGTGTAACTTGTATCATTGCACCCTGGAATTGTTGGCTGGCGGCTGGTTGGACAAAAAACGAAAATAACAAATAACAAAGAATGTCACTGGACAGTGGATATGAAAATTAAACAGGATATAATACTAGAGAGACCAAATTTTTAAATCAAATTTGCAAACCAAATGACGTATCACCAATATGAAATAGGGAACTTTAACGAAAAGCTCCCGGTACTGTTTACTTTAACGAAAAACCACATTTTTACACTAAAAAGTCAATCCTGGTACTATTCATTTTACCATTTATTTTGTCTTTATTGTTAAAATTCAAAGTTTTCAAGCATTTTTCATAAGTTTTCCTTATGAAATAAGCACGTTATTCGATGCTTAATTAATAATTCAATCAACTACGACCGTATTATTCGGTTTGCAAATTTGATCTCCCTAGCATTACCTAATTAAATTATTTTTCTTGACTCCACCAGTTGTGTGCATGCTACTTTAACTGATTGATTTAAAGGTCTAATTATAAATAAAGTTCATACTACTGTAGTCGTTGCGCAACTTGCTAATAAACTGCTGAAAGGATTCTAATTCTGGAAAAACAAATCATGCGAACTTCGACTTTTCGAATGCCAACAGGACGTTGTGGCCGGTCATGAATGAAGATGAGGCTGGCCTAATGATTTAGGTCCATTTGGCGGAAGAGGGAGTAGATAACTATAATGATTTAGGTGATATTAGGTAATAAGACAACAATGTAAATTAATATAACAGACTACGTCTGCATTAGCTCACTGAGAGTGAGAGGCCTTCATGCTTCTATAAAGCAACAAAAACTAGGATATTTTCTCAACACCACCAAAGAAACTAAAACAAGCAAAAAAAGATGCTTCCGATCTTTTCGATTTCTTCAATTTTTCTTTTGCTTTTGCTGTCAGCTTTGTGGGCACATCCTCCACTAGCAACACAAGCTAATTTTACCCAATGCCTGTCACATAAATCCAAAACTTCTATTCCATTCTCTACCACCTTTTTCACTCCGAAAAATTCTAGCTTCACACCCGTTCTTGAATCTTCGGCACAAAACCTCAGGTACTTGGTCCATTCAGTGCCAAAGCCAGAGTTTATTTTCACACCACTGCATGATTCACAAGTTCAAGCTGCTGTTATTTGCTCGAAAAAGCTTCGAATACATCTCAGGGTCCGAAGTGGAGGGCATGATTATGAAGGCCTCTCTTATGTATCCCAGATTGAAACACCTTTCGTTGTTATAGACCTTGCTAAGCTTCGATCCGTCAATGTTGATATCAAATCCAACACTGCATGGATTCAAGCCGGCGCCTCCACTGGCGAAGTCTACTACAGAATTGCAGAGAGAAGCCAAACTCATGGCTACCCTGCCGGGCTTTGCACGAGTCTAGGCATTGGCGGGCATATAACTGGAGGTGCATATGGTTCCATGATGAGAAAATATGGCCTTGGTGCTGATAACGCCATTGATGCACGAATCATAGACGTTAATGGGCAAATTCTTGATCGAAAAGCAATGGGAGAGGACTTGTTTTGGGCAATAAGAGGAGGTGGAGGAGCAAGCTTTGGAATCATCCTTTGGTGGAAGATAAAGTTGGTTTCAGTTCCAGCAAATGTGACAGTTTTTTCAGTTGCCAAGACCTTGGAACAAGGTGCCACAAAGCTCCTCCATAGATGGCAACAAGTAGCTCCATTTCTTGATGAAGATCTCTTCATCAGAGTTCTCATACAAGTATCCAATGATACCATTACTGGCAGTAAAACTGTCACAACTGTTTACCAAGCTCATTTTCTTGGAGATTCTAAAAGATTACTTAATGTTATGCAAAAAAGCTTCCCTGAATTGGGTTTGACAAGAAAAGATTGTACTGAAACAAGTTGGATTGAATCGGTGCTATATATAGCAGGGTACCCAAGTGGAACCCCTACTGCGATTTTGCTTGAAGGAAAAGCAACCCTACCCAAGGTCTACTTCAAAGCCAAGTCAGACTTTGTCAAGAATCCGATTCCAGAAATTGCACTTAAGGGGCTATGGAAGAGGTTGCTGGAAGAGCCCTCTCCACTGATGATTTTGAACCCATATGGGGGAATGATGAGCAAGATTTCTGAAAGCGCAATCCCTTTTCCCCATCGGAAAGTTCTTTTTAAAATTCAGTATGCGACTGTATGGCAAGCTGGAGATAATGAGTCAAAGCACATGGATTGGATTAGGAAACTTTACATTTACATGGGTCCTTATGTCACAATGTTTCCAAGGCAGGCATATGTGAATTATAGGGATCTTGATTTGGGGACTAACAAGAAGAGCAACACAAGCTTTATTGAAGCAAGTTCTTGGGGTTACAGGTATTTCAAAAGCAACTTTAACAGATTGGTAAAAATTAAGACCAAAGTCGATCCTGATAACTTCTTCCGGCATGAGCAGAGCATCCCGCCTCTTCAATGAACTCGAGGCCATTACTAGAGCTAGGAGCTAGACTGATTTTTGCAGCATACTAAGCATTTAATTGGTTTGATTAGTGTGCCTTTTTTAAGCCTACTGTTTAACCAATTTTGTGCAACAATAAAAATTTCAAAGAAGTCTCTTTTGTCTCTAGTCTCAACATTCAGCTACTATGGAAAAGGTAATGTAACTAATATGCACTATGGATTAATGGGTTTTTTCTAGCAAATAACTTAAATAAGAGTTCTTTTCAATGGCTTAGCCTGTAAATATGGGTTAGACTGGTTGGTTAGGCGGTGTGCAAACACACTTTCACACAAGTTAAGTTATGTGAAAAAAAATTGACAAATTATACTAATCAACTAATTTGATAATAATTCTCAACATAATATAGGCACTCTCAAGCTCACAAAGGTTTTTACTTCAACTAATTCAAAGGGTCGTAACAAAAGTGATACTTCTTTTTTAGTTTTCCCTTGGTCAACTTGCTAGCTGACCATTGATTTTTTTTTGGACAACGCTGACCATTGTTTGTGTTTCAAAAAAAATGTACTCGAAACATTCTATAAACACAAAAGCACAATTCTTTATTTATAACCGATATCATTATTAAGGAAATTTGTTGAGATTTCAGTTTCAATGTGCTTTAATTTGTTTCCAGTTACAAAATTCTTTACAGATTTTAAGAGAGAAATTAAAGTTTAAATTAAGCACCCAACAGAAGCAATATTGGAGTGGGAAGCAAAAATGCCTCACCTTCTAACATTTGCAGTAGTTTCTCTCTTCTTCTCAGTTTCTTCTGCAAGATATAACCTCATCCATGAATTGAATTTTGATAGTTGCGTTGGCTTCCATTCGAAAGAATCTTTAACCAACGTAAGCACATTTTTGCTCGATACTCATTCCCCTTCATTTTCATCCGTCTTTGAGTCCTCCATCCAAAACCTCAGATTCAACAGCACGAATCAGAAGCTTCTATACATCATCACACCGTATCCATACGAACACGTGCAAGCTGCCATCATTTGTAGTAAAATACATCGCCTGGAGGTTAGGATTCGAAGCGGGGGTCACGACTATGAGGCCCTCTCTTACAAAGCAGATGTACCCTTCATCATCATCGATCTTGTCAAGCTTAATAAGGTTAAAGTCAACAGAGGAAAACGCACCGCATGGGTTCAATCCGGTGCAACACTTGGTGAGCTTTACTACCATGTTGCCAACGAGAGCAGAGGCAAACTTGGTTTCACAGCCGGTGTTTGCCCTACTATTGGTGTTGGTGGACATATCAGCGGCGGAGGGCAGGGCGTATTGATGAGGAAATTTGGGCTTTCAAGTGATAATGCTGTGGATGCAATCGTGGTCACAGCAGACGGAGCTGTTGTTGACAGACAATCGATGGGGGAGAACTTGTTTTGGGCCATTAGAGGAGGTGGAGCTGCAAGCTTTGGAGTTCTACTTGAATGGAAGATGAAGTTGGCTCCGGTCCCTCCGAAGGTCACGGTTTTCACAACCCCAGAACCCTAGAACAAAACGCAACCAAATTGGTTCACAGGTGGCAAGCCATTGCTCCCAAGTTTCATAAAGATCTGTTCATAAGAATCATTCTTTTTGTGGGAAAAGGTTCACAAGGTGGCAAAACAATGCAGGCCAATTTCAATGCCTTGTCTCTTGGCACCACTGATCAACTAGTCCCCTTGATGCAAAAGAGCTTTCCTGAGTTGGGTTTGAAACCTGAGGACTGCAAGGAAATAAGCTGTATTCAATCTATTTTCTACATCAATGGTGAGGATCCCGGACAGCCATTAGAGCTTTTGTTGGACAGAAACCGTGTCCAGAAGGGCTTCTTCAAAGCCAAAAGTGATTTTGTGACAAAACCCATCTCAGAAAAGCACTTAGAAGCCATATGGAAGGTGATGCAAGATGGTGACGTTCCTGGTATGATGATTTGGGATCCGTATGGTGTACAAATGGCTGAGATTCCAGAAGATTTTACTCCGTTTCCACATAGAGCTGGAGTCTTGTACAACATTCAGTACTTCACTAAGTGGTTTGAGGGGGGAGCTTTGGCTGAGAAGAAGCATTTGGAGGGGATCAATAGGGTTTACAACTTCATGGCTGCATTTGTGACTAAAAACCCTAGGGCTGCATATATTAACTACAGGGATTTGGACATTGGAAGAAATATCAAAGGAACTTTGGAGGAAGCTAAGGTTTGGGGTGAAAAGTATTTCAAACGAAATTTTGAGCGATTAGCTAAGATAAAGGGTGAGGTTGATTCTGAAAACTTCTTCAAGAGCGAGCAAAATTTTGTACCAATTTAAGAGTTGTTGGATTTTAGAATCAAATTGACAAATTTTAATATGACCCTCCATCTTTCTTTTTCTTTTCTTCAATAGATAAGCTAGTATTATTGATAATCACATACGAATGCCCCCAATTAAGAGTTGAATTTTAGAATCAAGTTGACAAGTTTCCTAATAGCAGAATGCGTGTGCCCTTCTATGATAACAAACCTTTACAGTCTAAACATTATAATCATAACCGTTCAATTTCTTTATCGTCATCTAAATGTTCTATAGGCAAAAAAATTATTCAATTTGAAGATCTTTTAACTATTTATATGCATAAAACAAGTGAAAGGTTTGTCATGAGAATAGTACTTGTTACCAAAACCATTGATTTATTAACACGCATAGATGACTAAACGATTTTTAAATTCAATTATTTGTTATATGTATGATATTTAGATGATGATATACAGAATGAACGATTACACTTATAATGTTCAGATATTAAAAATTTGTTAATAGTAAATAGAGAGACAAATAAGTCATGTGTGCTTAATTTAGGGGGTTAAGTTTGATTGGTTACTTCCGATTCTAAGAAATTCAATTTAGAAACGTTTTCGTTATTGGGGTAACACCCCCCCCCCCCCCCCCACCCCAACTCACTCGCATAAAATGAGGCGGGCGTGGTCTCGATAAACTCACCCACCGAAGGAAGTATTTTTATGGCAAGTGGCGTGTTACCACAATAGTGAAAATGTGTTGAGCTTTTGCATTCGTGGATTCAAATTTCATATGTAACTAATCTAACATTTAATTTAACAAAATCTATTATTTGACCAAAAAATTTTGTGGACCTGCTTATCAGATATTCCTATTTTGACTCTCGAGTTACTTGACTCAACAGATTTATTGGGCCGAGAGGGCATTAATAAAGCCCAAGCCAGTTCTCAGACCTAGCAAAGCCTAATGATAGCATTAAAATAAGGGAGTTTTAACGAAACACTTCCGGTATTGTTCATTTTTAACAAAAAATCACATTTTTACCTTTTCCTGGTACTATTCACTGCACATTTTTTTGTCTTTTTTCATTAAAACTAAAGTTTTTTTGAACTTTTCGTTAGTTTTCCTTAAAATAATGATGAGATAACAACCTCTTATAATCATAACTTAAGTTATATTGTTATGATCTCTGATGTAGTTCAAAGTCTTTCCTGTACGAAACTCTTCATAATGTCATGTAAAATGGCTAATTTTCTTGATGACTGGAATAACGAGTCTCAAACTCTCTGACAATACGTGAGGATGGTAATTGTTACCAAAATTATTGATTTATTAACATGCATAGATGACTAAACGATCTCTAAATTCAATGATTTGTTGCATGTATGATATTTAGATTATGATAAACGGAATGAATGGCTACATTTATGGTGTTCAGAGAGTAAAAGTTTGTTAATCGTAAATAAATGGACAAATAAGACTCATAAAAACACAAGCTTCGGATGATGTGTGCTTAATTAAGGGGGTTAAGTTTGATTGGTTATTTCCGATCCTAAGAAATTCAATTTAGAAACGTTTTCGTTATTGGGGTAACCACTAGTAAACCCCCCACTCACGAGATGAGATTTTCTGCACCCATTTTTACCTGTGGCTCGTCTGTGCCTTTGCTTTTTGGCTGAGGATTTAGTTTATTTTTTATTATTTTAATTATTGTCAAGTTAACATTAATTATATTTAGGTCAAAAAGCAAAGGCACATAGAGGCCACATGCAAAAATGGGTGCAGAAAATCTCAACTCCCCACTCACTCGCATAAAATGAGGCAGGCGTGGTCTTGATAAACTCACCCACCGAAGGAAGTATTTTTGTGGCAAGTGGCTTTTTAACACAGCTTTTGCATGACGACATGGGTTTAAATTTCGTAAGTGGCTAATTTAACATTCAAGTAACAAAATTTATGGGGTAATTCTATTAACACCCCACAATCTTATGAAGACAGCCCACACTTAAAATTTGTCACATGAACTTTCTCTTACCCCTATTTGAATTAAGGAGAGAAAAAGAAAATCCAACCATCCAATTATTGGCCGGCAGCCAACCACCTCACAGCCATCCACTTACCATGGCACCACATTCTCTAAAGTTCATCTTCTTGTTCGTATGAATTCTCTGTAATTGATATCTGGCATCAATTGTCAAGACAACTAGTGCTTGTTGATTTGATCTATGCTTGTGCACTTCTAATTTCATTTTGTAGTTGCATGTTTCTACAATTCTTTGCAAGTATAAAGCATCTAGAATTTGGGGATTTTCATTGCTTAATTGAAGTGAAGGACTATTACATTCTTTTTTATTTTCTTTGGAAATGAGGTTGGTGAGTTTGGGTGTTGGGACTCAGGGTGTAGGGAGAGAACAAGAGAGGTCGGAGATGCAATGCTAATGGGGTTTAGGGATGGGAACTCGTGGAAATGAGATGTTTGGTGTTTCTTTTTGTTTTTGGGGTGGGGTGGCTTTAGAAATATGAGGGACAAAGTTGGAATTTTTGTGGAATTTTTTGGATGTGGGGTGGATTCATAACACTGGGGTGTGTATAAAATAACCCAATTTATGGTTTACAAAAAAAAAATAGTATTTTTGAGGACCTGTGTATCGGATATTTCTGTTTTGACTATCGAGTTTCTTAACTCAACAGATTTATTGGGCCGAGAGGGCTTTAATAAAGCCCAAGCCAGTTCTCAGACCTAGCAAAGCCTAATGATAGGATTAAAATAAAGGAAACTAATGAAAAGTTCATAAAAACTTCTTTTTTTTAACGAAAAGCTCTTTTTAAAGGTATAACGAATAGTGTCAAGTAAAGGTAAAAAAATGGTTTTTCGTTAAAAGTGAACAGTACCGGGAGTGTTTCGTTAAAACTCCCTTAAAATGATGATGAGATAACCTCTTATAATCATAACTTAAGTTATATGTTATGATCTCTGATGTAGTTAAAAGTCTTTCCTGTTCGAAACTTTTAATAATGTCCAAGTAAAATGGCTAATTTTCTTGATGACTGGAATAACGAGTCTCAAACTCTCCGACAATACGTGACGATTATCGTAATAAATAATCTGCAAACAACAAACGCAGCGAAGCTTCCTTATGTCTAAAATAATTCAAAAGAAGAATCACAGAAAAAACCTATGTGGCACTTCCACGAAGATGTTTACGACTTAGAAGAACAATGAGAAGCATAAAAAACAGTGGATCGGTAATGTGGACAACAATCAACCCCTTGTATCGAGTGCCCCTTTTAGGTGTGTTCTTCAAACATTTAATTAAGTAATGTGGCATGCAAATCAGCTGCCACATCACGTTTGATAACGTCAGCAGGACTACTAGAAATTTGGTTATAAGCCATCATTTTCATTGGTAGCTATTATCAAGTGTTGCCACTCACATTGGTGACAACCCTCTATGGCCACCAAGCAACCACTAAACTAGAGAATATGGCTTATGTAGAGAACTTTATTGTAACAATGGCTACCAATATTGCATTGGTGGGTATGTGAATAGTACAACATTTTTATATTTTATAATTATTTCTAAAATTCAAAATATCTCATTGTCCCTTTTATTAGTGGCTAGATTTGAGACTAACATTGATGCCTTTCATACTCATACACACACCAATCCTATGTGTCTATATTAGGATCAGTGGCTTTTACAGTATAGGCACCAAAGTTGGTGTGAATCTACAGCATTCCAAATGGCCAGTAGGTTCGAATTGTATTTCATGCATTTTAGTAATAGCTCTATACTATATTAAAACTCAGCTTCTTAATATAAAAGTCACATGAAATTAAAATTTGCAAAAGGATTCACATTTCCAACCAACCACACTTTATATACAATAGATTTATCAATAACAAGGTTTGTGCTACATAAGAAAGCATATTACATTCAACAATATTGTCCAACACAACCAAGTACCCAAGGGTGATGACGGTGCATTTTATCCCACCTACGTAGCTATGCACATCCAATGCACATTGATCTGATAACTAACAAAATCCACCCAATTGCTTATATGTCTTCCCTATGGCATTTCTAGTATATACATCAAGTAAAATTCACAAAAAAAGGATCATAGTTAACTTTTCACTTACTGAATTTCAGCTATTCACAACAAATCATACACAACTTACACGTTACAACTAAGCCTTCTTCAGAATTCCATCCTTCCACTACAGGTTGCAGGCGTCGGACCTAAGTTCGTCATTCAATGAAGCTCACTTAACCACATTCCCTTCTTGAGAGTCCCACAATTTTTTCTAAATTGAAAAATCAATCTTTTACAAAACATGGTAAAAATAAAACACGATGAACTAAGAACAATATATTGAAAACAGACCAAGAGCTTACATCTTTGTGGAACATCTGAAGCAAGCATGACAGCATATGTGGAAGACTCGTCTCTGTTAGCTTTCACCTTCATTCCACCTGCAAATGTACAAAAAGAGTTCACAACACCAAACTATAAATGAGACCGAATTAAAAGAATAACTTTGTATTTCATAGGTCTTAATTCTACGAAGCCGAAATTCCTTACCAATGAGGCGCACCACGGTTTCTCTTCTTGATAGGTGAATCACATGTTGAAACTCAAACAAGAAATCAACATTATAAATTCAAGAAAAAACAATGCAATGATTTCAACGTATAATCATCCTTTCAGACGAGCAATCATTAGATACAGATAGATGTCTTGAAATGCCATTGCTGCCAATTGATACAGTTTTTATAGCATGCACACAAAAAATGTTCAGCGAAAACAATCTCTAATTAAAGCATCATAGTTTATTAAAATGAAGATAAATCAATACCTGAGAACAGAGGCTAATCATAAGGTTAGGAACCTGTGAAAACAAAGGAAAATAACAATAATGAATTTGAATTTACTACAATTTTCTCTAAGACCATGTTTCATATACTCTACTTAAAGATTCAATTCTCATCGTTAGTTGTTTAACCCATTACAAAATAAAAACTTAAATTAAGAAACAATTGAAGAGATATGATACCAACACCCTTAGCAAGAATAAGGCCAAATCCTTTCCAAGAGAGCAAGGAAACTGCTAACAAGTTAAAAAGAAAAAAATATTTCACATACAAAACATTTCGAATCTAATTAACTCAGTGTGAAGCAGCATCTAATAAAAGTGTGGAAGAACTCTGCCAAACAATAGATCATGGCGAAACCCATCATCGAATAAATAAAGGCCTCTGAAATCTAAGCTCTCAGCAACTAGTGGTAACCTATTCTCTATGCTTTTGACGTCATCAACTTCAGCAGATGCCAATGACTACAAGAGTAAGGTCAAATTATTTCCAAGAGATATGATATCGAAACATATTTTCAGTGATGTTCAAGGACCAAAACTTTCAAACATTAAAAACTAAAAATTAAAGTAGTGTAAAATCGAGTTTGAAAATGCGAAAATACCCAACAATCCCGCCATAACCAACGGCACGATTGACTTCATCACCAGCTCCGACCTCATCAAACTCATCGACGCCACTGCTAATGCGCTCTTGGCCATCACGTACGCCGTTCCCATACCTGAAAAACACACAAAACTTGAACAAAATCATACGTTTCTTAGATCTGGAATTGAAGAAATTTGGGTACGAATTTGAAGAAACTAACTTGAGGATCGGAAAGAGGATTATGGAGGTATAATTTGACGGTCTTTGGTGACTGGTGGAAGGCAGCGCTGTTGCCTGTAAGAAAAAATGAGAGAAACCATGCGGGAAGTAGAGAGAGTGAAGGGGGAAGGAGGAGAGAGAGTGGAGGGGAGAGGGAGGAGAGACATTTGTGAAAGGGGAAAGAGAGGATAACCTTTTTAGTTTCGTCCACCTTTAAAACCACAAGAAATTCTTATAATATGGACTCCACTCCGTGACTTTTCTCACTCATTTTGGTGGGTATATCCAAAAAACCAAATAACCAGCACCACTTTGGTGCCAACAAAATAAATAATGAAATAAAAAAGTAGAAGAAAAGTAATTTTAAGAAATAAAGCTATTTAACAGACACCAATCATTGGTGGCTCAATGTTAAAGGCCACCGATATCAGCGGCGCATCCCACTGTAAAGCCACCAAAAAATAGTAAGAGTATCAGCTTTATATCTATGGCCACCAATTGCAAAGGGTGTGCAACAAATGGTATGCAATGAGCATAATTCTAGTAGTGTATGACCCCTTCAACACATGTTGATCCTAGACGCCTATAACAGGGAGGATCGAGTCGGGCATTTTCGCCCTCAAAGAGAAGAGCCAGTCGGTGCATTAAAGGTATACGTGAAGATCTAGTTCTAGATGGAGCTTTGTAAGTTGGCAGGTGGAATACGTAGTTCGACCACACGTTGCA
The DNA here is from genome assembly GCA_024362995.1 of Heteromeles arbutifolia. Taxonomy (NCBI): domain Eukaryota; kingdom Viridiplantae; phylum Streptophyta; class Magnoliopsida; order Rosales; family Rosaceae; genus Heteromeles; species Heteromeles arbutifolia. The sequence continues at coordinate 6,440,345 of JANCRC010000002.1, read as the reverse complement.
ACCATGCAGAACTAAGAGCATACGGAAGTCCCACGTGCATTAGCCCATATGTTGTGCCAATGTTGCACCAAGTGGAATTGGCTACGTCTTCTACTTCATTAAAAGAATGAATTCAGTTGACTCTTTCTACTAGTGCTTAAGTGACCAAAAATGAGGACAATCCTTAGCCTCTATATGCTTAATTTTTTTACATATCAGCAAACTACATTTTGTAGATTATAAAAAATTTAATTATAAATTGCAGTTTCATACAAAAAATTCAACATCGTATCATATGTTAGGTTCAATGACTCCACATTTAAATAGCCAGATATTTTGCACAAAATAAGTAAGGTTAGGTGACTTGCGTATCTCAACGAGAAAACGGCAAGAGTTTAACTTCAAATGCCGACTGCCGACTGAATTATATGCAAATTTTTTGCTTTAATGTGGTAGATATATGGTAGACCCTCAATTCACTCCATCGGAATCATCACTTTGTTTCCTTTTGTTCCTATATATACGCACCAGATGAGTAGAACAAGCCGAATTCAGCATATCTACCATAGCTTGCTAGTTAAGTTAAATATTCCATCCCCACCAAGAATATGGACCACTCAACATATATATGCAGCCAAACCGATATCATGAGAATCTGAAGGCCTAAATTCCTCAACGAGATGGAGTTCATTGCACTACTAGCATCTTTGTTTTTGGTCTCAGTTCCATTTGCAATTTCTGTTTCCATCAGTAGTGAAATTTTCAGTCAGTGCATGACAGAAAAATCCAGTTACTACACCAAAATTTCCGATCAAAACATTCACACCTCAAACTCTTCTTTGTATTCATCTCTTTTGCAATCTTCCCAACAAAACCCCAGATGGTTAAACTCCACGTCAAAGCCTCTTCTCCTTGTCACACCTTTCCATGAGTCTGAAATCCAAGCAGCTATTCTTTGCAGCAAGAAACTTGGCTTGCAAGTCAGGGTTAAAAGTGGAGGACATGATTATGAAGGCCTATCTTACCTCTGCAAAACCCCATTTATCATCATTGACTTGATCAATCTCCGGTACATTGAGGTCAACCTTGCAGATGAGACAGCTTGGGTTCAGTCAGAGCCACACTTGGTGAGCTTTATTATAGCATTGCCAAGAAAAGTGGGGTCCATGGATTTCCAGGAGGATTGTGCCCCACTGTTGGTATTGGAGGGCACTTGAGTGGAGGTGGGTTTGGAACCCTAATCAGGAAGCACGGCCTGGCAGCTGATAATGTCGTAGATGCTCGATTCATTGATGTGAATGGAAGAACCCTTGACAGAAGAACAATGGGTGAGGATTTGTTTTGGGCCATCAGAGGAGGTGGAGGATCAAGTTTTGGGGTCATAGTTTCTTGGAAAATCAATTTGGTTCAGGTTCCGAAGATCGTGACCGGTTTTACAGTTCACAAAACCCTAGCAGCAGGAGCCGGCAGCCTTGTTCACAGATGGCAATACATTGCAGATAAATTTCATGAGGATCTTTTCATCCGAGTCATAATTCAGAATGTGGGGAGTGGGAATCAGAAAACGGTTCAAGCATCTTTCCAATCACTGTTTCTTGAAGGAATTGACAGATTAATGCCACTGATGAAGCTGAGCTTTCCTGAGTTGGGATTGCAGGCAAAAGACTGCATTGAGATGAGTTGGATCCAATCAGCTCTGTACTTTGCTGGATTCCAAAAAGCCAGCCCTCAGATGTCTTGCTATCTAGAAATCCCCTCTGGAAGATGAATTTCAAAGCCAAATCCAACTTTGTGAAGAACCCGATACCCGAATCGGGACTCCAAGGGATTTGGGAGAGGTTTCAGCAGGAACAAAATGTATACATGATTTTGGATCCATATGGTGGAAGAATGAATGAGATTTCAGAATATGAAACTCCATTTCCTCACAGAAAAGGTAATTTTTTCAACATACAGTACATAGTGAAGTGGGATAGAAGCGGGGTGGAGGAAACCAACAAGCAACTGGATAAGAATGCTGTACATATTCATGGGCCCTTATGTTTCCAGGTCCCCAAGGGGTGCCTATATAAATTACAAGGATCTTGATTTGGGTGCCAACAAGGAAGACAAAACAAGCTACTTGGAGGCAAGTGCTTGGGGAACAAGGTACTTCAAGGGTAACTTCAAGAGGCTGGCACAAGTGAAGAGTAAGGTTGATCCAGATAACTTCTGCAGAAATGAACAAAGCATTCCTCCTCTTCCTTCTTTGTTTGCAATCACAGAGGTTTGAAACACAATGTTTCTTCTGGTTTGGTTTCTATGAAGAAGTTAAGTGCTTTTTCATAAGCCTTTTCATATGCAGATAACAGGGCAAACAACTTCAGCAAGAAATGCCTATCACCAGATATTTTCTAGGGTAATGTTAGGTTTAATCCTATATGGATTAACTAGCATGTGAAAAGCAAGTAATTAGGAAAGTTGATGTTTTCTTACCAAGCAGCATAAGCCTTGTAAGATTTCCTAGAGTGAAGGATTACCAGCTGGTATAAGCTTTGTTTTTGTTGAGAATGAGTCTCACATTAATGGGAGGAGGGACCTTGCATGGGCTTATAAGAGGTTGGGCTACTCTTCATATTGCCAATTAGTTTTATGGTGGAACCTCAACTTTCTTCATGGTATCAGACCAAGTTGTCCCACGTGTAAAGCCAAACAGCCACATGTGCTCCACGTCATCCTGTTGTATTGTTCACGTGTTAGGCTTGAAAATTTGTTACATGTGAGAGGCATGTTGAGAATGAGTCTCACATCATTAATGGGAGAAAATTTGTTACACGTGAGAGGCATGTTGAGAATGAGTCACACATCATTAATGGGAGGACGGAACTTTGCATGGGCTTATAAAAGGTTGGGCTACTCTCTATATTGCCAATTAATTTTATCTCCAACTTTCTTCAGTTTTGTTATATGGACGTGTCAAAAGAGAAATTGGAAGAAAGAGACACGAGAAGGTTCTTCCCACACCGCTTGAGTTTTGAGCCTCCCTTGTTTTGGTGCTCAATTTTGATATAAAACCCTAACAAAGAGGTTTTCTTCCTTTTTCATTTCTTCCTTTACCAAGCGAACTCTTAAAATACAAATATTTGGGGTTTTTTCGTATGTACAAGTGTAACTATCATGTGCATGTCATATGCTAAAACATGGCAATTGAATACTTGACTACACTTTCAGTCTGTTATTCATCATGTGCATGTCGTACATTGAAACATTATAAAATGTTTGCAAGTTTTTTCGTTATTAAATAATTTCCGAAAGTATTTTGTATAATTAAGTTTTATAACTAAAATTATTGTGTCGTACTAAAATACCAAGTGCATGGTATAACAATCCATGTGTTGGGAATTGGTTACTATGATACCTCTTCACTTCAAATTGTTAAAATTGTCCTTTTCTCCAAAGACATTTTCGATCTGCTCTCTTCTGTATTTTAAGATGTGGCCATTAAGTTTCACTCTGTGCAGAACAACATTGTAAGTTGATCAAGAATTTAAGTAATGTATTTGCAGGAAAGGTTAAAGCTCAATAAAAATTTACTCATCTGATGCAATGGTTTCAAAACAAAATTTACATTCATTCCATCACAATAACTGGCTCAGAAACTTGCAAAGTTCTTCAGTGAAAATAACAAAAATGCATTCACGTCGGATGTCTCTGAATCCTCAATTTCTCCACCCTACTCGGTGGTGGAAATCAACAGAATTTCCTACTCCCGATTAATCTCAATTCTCCCCAACGAGAAGATGAAAATTTAAACGAACCTTTCAAAAATTTGCGCGTACATTTCAACAACACATCAGGGAACCCTTGCGACCACGTCAAGTTTTGCAACACGGTATCTCAGGCTCAGGTTCCATACCCGCTGTTTGCAGAAGGCCGAATGAAAAATCTTGTTGCTTCTTCGGCAGCAAAGAAAACCACTTTCTTATAGACTCAGCAGGACCGAACTGACTTCCCATGGCTGCTGAGTTTGCATTATTCTGAATAATTGTTTTGAAATCAGAAGAGAGAAGCCCCAACAATGCCGTGACAGTGGCAATTTGAGTAGGAAGGCCGACACTCGTTGCAGAGTCCCTACATAAAAATGCAGATAATTCCCCCCTCAAGAATTCAACTTCTTTATCTCCATATCCAAGGGCATTAACTCCGATCCTGAAATTGAGTAATGTATCGTTAAACTCAAGTCCTGGCGCAAGTAACATTATGACATTTGGCCTAATATAAAGATTAGAAGAAAGTAAAGAAACAATAATTCCAGCAAAAAAAAAAAGAAAGAAAAATGCAAGGCAAATTAATCAAAGGCATACCTCCCAAGCTGACCAAGGAGAACAACAATTCCAGCAATCACATTCTCAGCCATGCATGATTCCATAACTTTCAATAGCCGAGGGATAATATTAGCACTTGTCCATTCCCAATTCTGCATTCAAAAGAGAAAAACAAGCAGCAAATCCAAAAATTAGTACCTGATAACCATCTGAACCAATAAATTATCAAAATTGAAAAGACAACAGCGAGTTGAGAAAATTCTAAACTCAGAAGGGATTAAAACATACCATGATGCTTGCAACCAACTCCACCAATGATAGGAGGTCGCTGAGCTCGCAAAGCATGAAACTGGTAGAAGTGTTTGGTTGAATAGAAGCATTCATTTGGAGCCTTTCTAAAAGCAATGATGTAGCAGCGTCTACAGAGACAGAATCCTCAGAAAATGGGCATTTGATACATGGACTGAACATAATTTGAGAGTTGCTCACAGATGGAATAAAAGAACTAGCAGTATCTGATGAGCTTACTCCCTCGAGATGTGTAACTATAGATTTCATGATAATCACTAAATTGGAATTGCCAAAGTCAAGAAACTTCTCTCCACCCAGATAAGCAAAAACATGCAGGATACTCAGAACCAATGAATGATTGGACCTGCTAATTTGCAAAATATTGTAGGACATTTCGCAAATAAAACCAGTGTGGTCAAGTGCTGCACATATTGATGCTAAAACAATGCTCCCTGCTACCAACTCATCGGCTGATGCTGGTCGAGAGGATATATGAACCCCATCAACCAAGGTCTCTGAAGAATAATCCTTACACACCACAAATCTTCCATTTATTAGGGAATCCTCCATGACACTAAGTGATTCCTCCAAACTACCAAATTCCGCAAATATGCTTCTCCCCTCCCAATCAGACATCACTGCACAAATGGAATAAAACAATAAGTTTATGAACAAAATGGAGGATGAAACCAATAATGTTTCTCTAAATTATGACATGGCATGAGCAAGGAAAAAAACGACAAACCTGAGCACATGTGTCGAACATAAGAATCCAAGCAGGGGTTTGATGTCCAATTCAAGCTCCCAAATTTGATCAGAGCGGCAGTGGAGAAGTTAAGCAGCAACAATGAAAAGAATACGCAAACCTTTTCCCTATACAGGCTCACCAAAAATAAATCAATTAGCACATATATCCACTTGTATACTAAGCACAAGACCACATTATCTAAACCAATTGGCAGTTTGAAAACAAAACAAGATTAGATCAATATGAGGACTGAAAAACAGAGAGAGAGAGAGAGAGTATTTACTTGGGATATAGTTTTTCTTCAGTCTTGAGAGCAAGCAGAATTTCTCGCACCCTCCAATCTGTGTGAGTAATTAAAGGGTACCGTGTAATACAAGCTCTGAAGGAATAACATATCCTAGAAATGCTGCTACTGTCCTTACAATTAGATAACACCAGATATCCAAGTTCACTTCCAAGGGGGAACACAGCCTCCGCATTTCTTGCAAGCGGAGCATCAGACATCAGTTGAGTACCCGAGTCCTTGAGATCACAAACTTTTGTCGTTGTAACAGAACTACCAAAAACATCCCCGCTCTTCCCTAGTATGTCAACAGCATCAACTTCAACTCCATAAGAGGGTGAATGTTTTTCTTCTTTACTTGACGATCCTTCACAGTAGGATTCCTTTGATGAAGGTTTAAGTTTATCTGCACCGGATGCTTTAAGACCTTGAACCTCAATCTCGGGAAGTGTAGGAGACAGTGGCATTTCCATTGCCATCCTGTAGCATTCCTCATCAGAAGCATTGTCCAAGTCTAACAGTTTCAGGTAGTTCCCATCAGTTACTTCATCAAAACTTGCCAAAGCTTCAAAATCACTTGCAGCAGCTTCTCTGCTCACTTGAGCAACCCCTATCAGCTCATTAGCTTTTGATGGAATTTGTCTGCAGATATTTGCATATCCAAAAACTTCATTTTCAAATTTATTGGCCATCTTTTGCTCATCACTGTCAGCATACTTCTGCCTTGCCAGTTTACCTTCAATACTTTCATTTCCCTTTTCATATAGCTTTCCGTGCATTGCATTACCCTGCAGACTAGGAAGCAGATATCTCCCTTCTTCATAATGTTTTTCCATTTGCTTGTTCAACAAACAATGCAAGACAGAAAGGTTTTCCTCTATCCGCAGGTGCAACTTCTTACCCTCTGTATATAAATCCTCCATTGATTCAACCGCATGAAGTATCCTCTTTCTTTTCCTGCTATGCTCATTAACTTTTCCAACCTCATCAGTTCTAAAAGGACTTCTGACACTGTTTTCGGCAACCACAGCAGCATTTTCATTGCAATTTATTTTGGTAACCTCAGCAGATAAGTTGGATATTGTTGGTTGCACATTCTCCTCAACCAATTTTTCCTGTGAGCCCACCAACTGTCTATCAGAAAAAGATTCCCTACTGGAATGTATTGCAGAACTCTGTAACATTTTTCGGTTAGAGCCTCTGACTGGAGACTCCAATATAGAATCAATACCTGAAATAGAATCAGTGCAGTTTCCTCCAGATAAAAGAAGAAACGGTGCAGTATGTTGTGTGGCTTCTCTTGCATCCAAAACTGGGCAGCCAGGCTTGAGACGCTTAACTCCACTTTGAAGGTTCATCTTCAAATTGCACAAGCCCATTTCAGTAAACAGAACAAGACTACAATGTTGTGAAATTACTGATAACATTGGGGTAAATAGTGTAAAAGCCAAGAAAGAAAAATTGTGCTTATTAAAGATAAGACATCCCCATAAATATTCAATCAAAATCCATGCATTAGAAGCAAAACTAAATATTTGAAAGGCTAACTGGCGTAAGTCACATGTACAGAGGAAACACGACTATTTGACACAAAACTACAACTAGACTAGTACAATAGGTAGAAGAAATGTTTCAGGGCTCGAGGGTGGAGTTCAAACAAATGACTCACCAACTTAAGACACCTATTTTGAAGTTTAAACCATATTAGTGTTATTCTGGTATTATTCTATAACTTTCCAAGCATCAAAGTAGAATAATGAGCACACTTATGCTCTACCCACCAGATTACAACACTAAAAGCCATTAGATGAATAAGGTTCATTTGTCATCAACGACGCCTGAAAAAAGACAATAAATCAACAGTAGCCATAGCAAGTGCTAAAACAACACGCATGTTATGCTCCAAGTTTAGGTTCCTAACCAATATCATGAAAGCTAACAATACTAAGTTATTATCTACAAAATCAAATTGAAATATGGTAGCACTAGAGATTAGACTGAGAAAAACGAACCTTTTTTAGGTCATCTGTACCTTCAGCACTATGAGAAAAAGCCTTATTTAGCATACCCAGGCGCTGTGAAAATTGATCAAACTCCACTTCCAAGCGACCTAGTTCCTGTTGCAAGATACTGTTCCTGCTTCTCTCCAGCTTGACCTTTTCATTAGCATGATTTCTTTGCTTTTTCTCAAACTTAAGTTGTTTCTTCAAGTGTTTCACTTTTGCACTTTCATCAACCTTATCTTTTCGAAGTTCGACAGCGGATGCATCAATTAATTTTCCGGAGGATAATTCCTCAATCTTCTTCTTAGCGTCGTCCAACTGTCTAGACAGATGATCAGCACGAGATTTTTCTTCCGTCGCCTTCTTCCAATTCACTTCCACAAGCTTTTTCTGCTTTTCAGCTTTCACCCTCTCTGATTCTGCCCCTTTTTTCTCTTTGATTACCTTCTGTTTTCCAATTTCATACCTTTTGTTCAGTTCCTCACAATTTGGATGCTCCAAAACCAATTTCAATTCATCTGATTTACTCTCTTGGAAAGCTACACCACTTCTATTGTTAAAAGATGGTGTTTTTGGAGCCTCATCCAATTCTCTTAAAGGCCTAATTTCATTTATCTCTTTCTGTAACTCATCAACCCTTTTCCTACTCTCTACCAGTTCCATAGATAAACGTTCAGCACGATGTTTTTCTTCCGTAGTCATCTTCCTATTGGCTTCAGCAAACTTCCTTTGCTCATCAGCCTTGGCCTTCTCTGAATTTGCAATCTCTCTCTCCTTGACCACCTTCTGTTTTTCTCCCTCAAGCTTCTTGTTTGCCTCAACAAGCTTCAATGTCTCAGAAGCCAAATCAGAATTTACTTTATGAGCTTCTTTCTTCAGTACCTCCAACTGAAGCCCATAATTCTCAGCCTTCTCTCTTTCAATATTGGCACGCTTCCTTTCGTCATCAGTCTTACTTTTTTCAGCTTTAGCAGATTTCCGTGCTTCGGAAGCTTTCTTCTTCTCCACTTCTACATTCTTACTTGCTGAGTCTGCCCTTTTCTTCTCTCTCTCAAAAAGCTCCTTGAGATGATTAATTTTCTTTTCATAGTCATCAATTTGAGCTTTAAGCAGGTTTACTTCACATTTATCTTGACCATCTGCATTTCCTCTCTGCTTTAGAGAATATATCTCAGATTTCAACTCAGAAATTTCGTTCTCCAGAGATGCCCTAGCAGCAGATTCTTTTACTTTCTCCTCTTTCTCAACATTGGCATTCTTACATGCTGAGTCTTCCCTTTTCTTCTCTCTCTCAATAAGATCCTTGAGACGATTAATTTCCTTGTCCCGGTCAGAAACTTGTGCTTTGAGAAGGTTTATTTCACCTTTATATTGGGCATCTACATTTCCTCTTGGCTTTACAGAAATCTCAGATTTCAACCTAGAAATTTCGTTCTCCAAAGATAACCTAGCCACAGATGCTTTCTCTTTCTCCTCTTTCTCAATATCTGCCCGTGATCGTTCTTCCTTGAGTGCTGCAAGTACAGAGTTACAAAAGCAAGAAAAGGAGGTTAGTCACTTGGAAAAGTTATCACCACACTCTCTATCATAACTATATACAAACTAACATTGCATACTGACTGAGAGTTCATTTAAGTAACCTAGTTTTGCATCTGGTTCTAAATTTTGACATAGAAAGAACCATAGTGTTTAACATGAAACATACAAATCTAACAGGTAAACTAATAACACTAAAGCATAAATTTTAACAGGTAGGGAACTCCAAAAAGCATAAACTGCTTTGACAGCTAACTAAACTTTAAAACTTTTCGACATAAACCAAACAGGTACCCGATTTACATCTACTCGAAAGGAGCTTCAGTCGTGAAATTCGTTATCAAATCCACAATCCAAGTGACCCGTGTTAAGAAAGTATTGACATTTCAACAGCTTACTTAACAATACTAAATTTTTAATGTCTGAAGGATCCTAAAAAATTTACCTTTCTTGAGATTGGAATTCTCGGCTTGAGCTCTTTCAACCTCCTGTTGAAGTAAGTGCACAGCTTCCCGCAGTGCATTCCGTCCCTTTTCGAGCTTCGAGTACTTCTGTTTCCACTGCATAGCAAGCATAAAATTGGGTGAACAATGAAATCGAATACCACTTTAATAAATTCAAAAAATTGAAAACTAAATGAAAATTTGAAAATTTGAAATCTTTACCGTAGCACAGCACGAATTGACCACCTGGGGATTCACTGGCACGTCTGCCGCCATTGCTGCAATCATGTCGGCAAAGCAAAAAGCTTTCGAAATGAGAGGGGAAAAGTAAACGAATTGAGAGAGAGAGAGAGAGAGAGAGAGAGAGAGAGAGAGAGTCGTACTGGTTCTATTGCAGTGGGATGAAGGAGTTGAAGTGGCCCATTAACAAGCAGCAAAATCCCTAAATCCCCAAATCGTTGATGAATCTCTCAATACAGAAGAGAGTGAGAATCTGAATAAGAAGAGAACGCAACCGCCTATGTTACTAGTATTCACAACTGACTTTTGAAATACTGGCAGTGAGAGAGAGGAACCCTAATGGTTTCGGGTCGGTAAATCCGGTTCCTAATTGGATCCTTAAACACCCGAGATCTTTTCTTTTAAGAAAAACTAATAAAAATGGTTTAAAAACTTTGAGGTTTAATGAAAATGACAAAATATAAGGTAAAATGAATTGTATCATGATTGACTTTTTAGTGTAAAAATGTGGTTTTTCGTTAAAATGAATAGTATCGAAAAATTTTCGTTAAATAATTTTCACAGATTAAATAAATCAAACAGAATTACCACATAAAATTAAACAATATGTCTTCGAGGTCAAAAGAAATGCGTGTTTATTATTATTTTTTTAATTTATTTATCATTTAGTACTATAGTTTAGTATTATTTTTTAATTTGTAAAAAAAAGATCTCAAATTTGATTCTCGTAAAAGTGAATTTGAATCATATTATACTTAATACTATGTTCATTCTCTTTCATTTCTTCGAAAGAAAAAAAAAACAATCTCACTGTGTTTGTGTGGATCACTAGAAGAAATTGTAAGTTAAAAATTTAAAGAAAACCCCAAATTGACGATGGTCTTGGACCAGACTTCATTCTGGTATCAGCCCAAAATCAAATCCAAGTCCATTTCAAACCAGCAATCAGCCCAGCTCAATATGGGATGCAAAGTCGAATATGAGTGGACCTGGTGGAGATATATTTCAAAATTGGGTGGACAAGTGTTGCAGGTTCATGTCATTATGCATGGAATGGAAATGAGTGTTGGCTGGTCAGGACCTAAGTATTATTGTCTTTTCAATAAATTTCTTTTCTAGTATACATTTCAAAGTTTATTTTCGTTATTGTAATTGAGACACTCAATGGCATGTTTACTTAAGTATAAAGTGTAAATAGAGAATAAGAGCAGCTTCAAAGAAGGTATCAAAATTTTTAGGTGGACTATTTTTACAAAAAAAAAATATGGCTCAAGGTGATGCCAAAATTCTACATGAATTGACATTCTCGACTTTGATCAAAATTCGAAAGTAGTGCCAATTTTTTTCTTTTAGGAGGATAACCAGTGCCGAACCACGGTTATCCCCTCCTTCCAGCATCGTAGAAGACTAATTGAGAATTGCATCTTATTTACTTAAGATGAAAATCTGTTGCGTCACCAAGTATGTCATGACGAATTTTATTTTTTGATCAATAATTATGAATGTCGTAAACACACAAGAATATATTCTGGGTTGTAGGGCAGATTCTCTCTAAGTTGGGACCATACAATTAACAATCTCAAAGCTATAGCTAAAGTCAACAAACGACGTAGAATAATACTAGGGAATTGATTGCAAACTTTGAAAAAGTCCACTAGGAAAACATGCAAGACGATAGCTTGAGAGCCAAGGCAACATAGACAACTAGGAGAAAGTCTCCTTCCATAAACCAAGCAATGAATCTGGGGACAATAATCCATGTTCATTTATACAAGACAGCACCACCAAAATTGACACCTCCATCCACATGCCATGACACCCCGAAGACGTAAATAAATCATGCGTACAACAAATTTAGGAGACGGCAAAAATAAACAAGATTACTGTCGAAATTCCCTTTCACTTGCTTATCCTAACAAACTTTCTTGGCTGCTTTCGGTTGTGGAAGTGTTCCGAACACCCTGTCCCATATGCTTGAAGTTATTCCGAAGCCCTTATCTTGGATCCTGAAGTGATGATTCAGGTGGTATCTCTGCAACAACAAACAAAACCCATGTTATTCTCGTCAGCAATGACTAGTTCCCGAATGCAGAAACTTTCTGCTGTTTTTTTCAGATGCTCTAGCGTAAAAGATTTGTAATTTCTTATGATGACCATAACGCAAACAGAGGTTTAGGTCTAAATGGGTAAAATTCCTGCAAGGATGAAAGGTGTACCGATCTTTACCTTCAGATTTCGGGGTACCTCACTTGTTGGCTGACCGTGATGAAGATAGTAATGGGTGCAATCATACATCACATAGCCCAATAAACCGCCTCCAAACAAAGCAGGAGCGAAAGTAGGAGAAGACATCAGCTTCACCAGGTTCCAGAACTGGCAACAAATGACAATAGAGTTACGATTGGTAATGAACTTTTTTCTTTCATATAAAACGATCCTAGACAAATTTATGCAATAGTAATTATGTTAGGGTCCGTCTAAGTAAACCTCAAGATGACAATTATGCAATCTTAATACCCAGAACAGTAACTCAGCTATCCTATCTAATCAAATTCAAGGCAATGTGTCATGGCCCTAGGACATGTAATTTTGCTTTCCATTACAAAAGTAAGTAATTTGACCCTTCAGAATAATCATTAACCACAGTATTCTTAAACGAAACATAATGATAACGTGGCAGGACAAGAAGGGACATGGAAGAATAGACATACTGGAATGCATAAAATAGCTGTCGCAGCAGGAGGGAAAACAAGTCGCAGGCCGTCCATTGGGTGCTTATGGTGGCAGCCATGAAGAAGATAGTGTAAAGTGTTCCCCCTGAAGCAGTTTCAGCAAAACAAGTGCATTAGTCTCAGAGAAATTCAAACAATATGGTATATACATAAACAGGGGGAGAAAGAGTTGTAAGAAACAAACCAGTAGCTCTTTGTTTCAATGTGGAAAAGAAAGCGGTGCAACGTGTATTCCATCAATGTCCAGACAAAAACGCCAGAAACAACTGTCAGAGCAACTTCAGGGAATGTATGGCCCATCCGTACAGACACTGAGATGGCATAAAACACAACTGGTAGCCATATGACAGGAACTGCCCACCACACAGTGCGGGTTAAGAACTGTTTCAAGTAGAAAATAGAGTCAGAAGTGGAGCTCCGCAAAGTCACACAATCTAGGTGCATGTGCATTGTGCAACCATAAGAGTACATGAAAACTAAATTGTAATGGATTAACAAGAGGAGGCAGTACCTCCCAAAATTCACTTTCAAAAAATCGAGGGCCTTCCTTGCTAACAATCGGCTGGTGAACCCACTCTTGGTATGCTTCTCCAAGATGGCCAACCTGTGAAAGATTGTCAAAAGCTAAAAGTTACAATAAAATTCAATACAATCATCAAATACAATAAAGTGAGACAGGCGGCAAGATCAAAGATTTATAAAATAAAAAATACATATATATATAAGGAGAAACTTAATGCATGCTATGAAGTTTCAGAGAAAGAAAAGGAGGTGCCAAATATAAGCAGTAAATGTCCCCGTGCAAAGAGACTGAAGATCTTCAAAGTGGGTCAAGAAATGTTTAGAGCCTCGGATCCAAATGGAGCGATGAAGCGCACATAATTGGCTCACATAAAAGAATAAAAAACAAAAACACTGGGAGCCTTACCTGAAACACGAGGGCTTTATTCAAATCAACTTGGAAGTCCTGCGCAACCATCTTGTTACGTATAACACCGCTGGAGAAACATCAAAACTAATACGTTAAGTTCAATGATGCGGATCTGTAAGGGGCAAGAACCAAAAAGATCTAATAACAGCTGCTTAAGGATTCAGATATTAATAAAAAAAACTGTAACATGTGATGGGTTGGTATATGATACTATATCTGATTATAATATCATCTCTAGTTTAATCTTATGGACCGAGTCTTACTGACAATGACAAGTTAAAGGATAGTTCTCTTTAACTTCCTCAAACTAATACGTGAAACCGATTAATACCGGCCTATAGGCCACAAATCTTTCTTTTACAATTATCAAAAGTTAAACTTATCAAGGTGAAGCAGTAACCAGCATCACCAACAAAAATGGATTTACTGCCGAATTGATGTAAATCGCGACATTTGATGGTTAGGATTTTATTAGACTCATTCGCACTATGATCTAAACCTCGCATTTTCTTCAAATCAATTTTAACATGCATCCATGAGAAAAAACGATGAATCTTGACAACAAAGCGAGCCAGGGTATCCAGAACATAATGCATGAAAGAAATTTCCACACAGATGCTCGTTCGCAATTAATCAATTCATAAGAGATCCCTTTTTTTCACTTAAAGACAAAAAATTCATTAGCTTTCCCCTTTCCCTCTACTTTCCCAGCTACCAAACAGATCAATCCCAGATAATCTCATTCTGCAAAAACGGCCCCACACAATATCACACAGAGTCTCAAGAGTAGTCAAGACTAATGCTTTAGTCTCAAGACCCATGATTTCTTCCCCTTTTTCTCAGAATTTCTCACCAACCAAACAGCATTTAGCATCATAAAATCAAAACAAATCACACTGTTCGACAAGAAAAAGAAAACGCACAATGCACGTATCCAACCCAAATTCAAAACCCACAAATCAAACCCCAAAAGCCACAATTTTCCAAACCAAAACACGAAAAACAAACAGACCCAGATCTACAAATCGCACAAAAACCACACACAAAAAAAAAATAAAAAATTAAAAAAATCAGACGAGGGAGAGCAAATGGCTAACCTATTGAGAACCCGGGTCGGATCCAAAGGAAGAGAACAACAGAACACGAACACCCTTTCGTTCCTCTCTCTCTCTAGAATGTGAACCGCCCGCACCACCACCAGAAGAGGTTTCAGCGTCGAGGGTCAAGTGGTGCAGTGGCAGAGGAAAATATGAGTCTCTCTCTCCGTGTTTGTGGAATTCAAGTCGAACCGTAACGGATGATTTTACGAGATGGGAAGATCTGGGCCGTCGGTTTTATACGGGCATCAGAGAATCAGCCAGCGATCCTCACGTTGGATTGGCCAGTCTGGCACTGTTTCCAGTTTGTGTTAACAACTTTCTTTTTACAGCGGAGTGGTAAAAAACAGACTTGTGGGTCCCGCTATGGTAACTTTGTTAATTAGGGGAATTTGGTTGGGGCTTTCGGGCATTTTGGGCACATGAGATATTTTTGTATGAGAAGGGAATCATTCCCATTGGTTTGCATCAACTGCCAATCGGCGCCAACTGTTTTGGTTAACGTAAGGTTAAGCCACATGTCTATCGTCTTTTTCAAAAAAACAAAAAAACTAATGTTAAGCCACGGTTCGCCGCTCCATCTGGATCCAGAGAGGTTATGGAAAATTTCGTCTTATCTATGATCACAGTCAAACAAACTTACCAGCTCGGAGCATCAAACCCGAAACTTCTCACATTTTTTTTGTTTATAAAAAAAAATGTCTATCTTCTTCTCCCAACTGTGACTAGAGATTCTCCTTGCTCATCATATGATGAATATAGGGAGGGTTTTCAATGTTGGCGGGTGCATCACTACACTAACGTCTCGTACTAATAATATAATGATATATTGTATCATTAACATAGGTTGTCATGATGATGGTCATATAATGTAAATTGCTCTCACGAAGTTTTAACGACCACATTTATTTGCAACAACTAAAGTTTTATTAACAATATTGTATAATGCTAATTTTATCTATAGTAGGAAATCTCAACTTCAATTCACATAGATGACAAGTTCAGTATATAGTTATAACATACTTATTGTATGGTTTAACTCAAAGCTCTCTTCGCTTCAAGGTTTGAATGAAAAGAATGAATATGGTGTTGTACAAAAACAATTCTATTAAAAAGGAAATATAAATAATTTTTTGTTTGATTGCATCGATATTCAAATTCAGGACATGTTAACTTACTTTCAACAAATGAATTAACTGAATTATTTAGATCATGACGTCTCAAATGATGAGTGGTGGAATTGTTTTTATTCCTAACTTTCCCTTGTACTATATAACACATACTACATAAAAAATGTATAGGACTGCTTTACCACATACTTTTCTCTTAATTATTTCAAGTAAACAAACATGCCATAAATCTCGTCTAACATAGAGGATTTTAACGTTATCGCCACATTATTTAGTCTAGTAATATATGTCTCCGTTAACAAATTTATACAATGTCATAGCGATTCAATTTAAGGTCAGTTTACAAAAATTCATTACAGTTCAGTTTGTTTTGAACAATTGAAATTTTCTTGCTAACAATAGGTTGGTGAACCCATACATATTGTAAGCTTCTCCAAGATGGACAACCTGTAAAAGTTAGTTTCCTTTTAACTTTCAATCCAGATAAATGAGAGATGAATATGGTACCAAGATTACAGCTTATCTTTTAAATTAGTGTGCTTATTAAGATTATTACATTTATATGCCAAGTAAAGAGGCTATTAATTTGCATATGTTGTCTTGGGGAAAATAACTAAATCTGAATCCATGCATAATGAAAAGAGCAATGAGAACCTCACCAAGGTCATTTACCATCCACGTTCGTTGCATTATCCTTAGAAAACAATTCATATTACAAATCTAGAATTGAATTTCATGCAGAGTATTATAGTACTTGTGAGTTGTGATCTTATATACTTAACGCATATCTACATTTGCAGGAGATGAGGACACTTGTGGTGCCATATAGTTCATTATTCAAACCACCTATTGTTTGAATATCCAAACCGGTATTGACGAAATTTGTTGATTTTAGTCAAAATTTAAGAGTTTCTCTGATAGGGGTTTAGACTTTACCAATCCCCCTCTCTCGATATCTTTTTATGATTTTTTCTGGTATTTCCACAGAAATATCAAAATCTATTTTATGTAAATGTGATATTTAAATGAGAATTAAGAGAATGAACCGTTCCAAATGTAAAATTTACACGGTTCAAAAAATTAGTTGTAAATAGTTCACCCATAGAGTGGATGAAAGTATTTTCCATAATAACCAAAGACAACTTACAATAAAGAGTTCTTTACATTATACACCAAGTAATACTGTTCAAAGAAACTGCAGTATACCAAAATGAGCCTAAATAGCGGGCAAGGGTCCATTGCATAGGCAACCATATGGCCCTCCCCTTTGTACAATTTACAGTGTGCGATAGGAACAACGCATCAGGGGATGAGAAACATATGATATAGCCAACAAGGGCGGCAGAATTACTAGTTATTGTTGCAATAGTAGCAAGAAATTATTAATCCATGTGAGAGCCAGCCAGCAAAGCCTCTGAGCAGTAACTAGTTCTGTTTTTTCTCGGCAGCTTTTGTGGAAGGAACTGTTCCAAAAACATAGTCCCATAAGGAGGAAGTGACCCCAAATCCCTTGCTTTGAATTCTGAAGTGATGGTTCAAGTGATACCTCTGTTAATCACAGAAAATAATTAATTACCTTGAGATTTAGAGATGGATCAAGAGATGATTAATTAATGAAATAGAAAATAAAACAGCCTCAGAAAATGATTAATTACCTTGAGTTTTAGAGTAGATTTTTTAGAAGGCTTTCCATGGTGCAAGTAGTAGTGAGTGAGATCATATGCCATATATCCCAACACGGCGCCTCCAAACAAAGCGGGAGCTACTGATGGAGGTGATAAAACCTTAAACAGGAGCCAAAACTAGCAGACACGAGCAGGCCATGCAATAGATTATAAACACGTTAATTAAGTTGAGGAGGAGCGCGAGTTATAAGGGAGTGGTGATGGAACATACCGGAACACTTAGAGCAGCGGCAGCTGGAGGGGGCATAACAAGTCGCATTGCATCCATAGGGTACTTGTGATGGTAGCCATGTATAGCATAATGAATGGTATTTCCCCTACAAATTATAAGTGATTAAGAAACTGAGTGCTGCTACCATCTCAATTAATCATTTGTCGTCGATCTCTCTATAATAAAAATGAGACTCATGCAGATGCGTCTAGGGTTTGGTTTAGTTTAACTTCTATCACTCCAACTATGAGTCTGCATAGCTAATTTTGAACTACCAGTTTAGCTTCTAACACACGCTCTATGACTAGAACATACAAACAACTTTATTTGAAAAGTATAGAGATGCTAATATCATCATAACCGACCTACTTACCATCGATCTTTAAGAAAAATGAAACCCACAGAGAGTATAATAGGTCTATAGTTTGCATGGATTTGCTTTAATTTGAATGCATAAGCCTATTAATAAAGAGTTTGTAATAAGTTTAAACATACAGTCACTTAAGATAAGATAGTACAAATAGTCTTATTATGTTGATCGCATGGATGAACGAAGGGAGGGATACAAAAACCAACCAGTAGCTTCTTGTTTTCATGTGGAAAAGGAAGCGATGAAGGATGTACTCCACCAAGGTCCAAACACAGATGCCACTAACCACAGTTAGAACAAGCTGATTGGGATGATCAGCGAGCCCCATTCGAGAAGACGTGGAAATAAACCAGGATGCTACAGGTAGCCAAACAACTGGAACCACCCACCATGCTGTGCGGGTCAAGAGCTGTTAATTTCAGGTTGATGATATTTAGTTGAGAAGTTTACCGAGATTTCAATTCTAAAACTTGATAAAATAATGGAATAATTACAAGTTTAAAGTCCATATTATATGATCTTGATTAAATTAACACCTCAAAAAAGTCATTTGCATAGAATCTGGGGCTTTCCTTGTCAACAATAGGTTGATGAACCCATTCATAGTAAGCTTCCCCAAGATGGCCAACCTGTAAAATTAGTTCCACAACGCTGTAAGAAGTTAAATTATGTGATAAACAACGGTACCAAAATTATTTAAAACCATAAGTAATAGGAAAAACAAGTAAAAAGAGTGTTAACACTATAAGAAAAAATCCATGCAAATTAAAGCAAAGAGTAATTAGATGTAACCTGGAAGACAATAGGCTTATTCAAGTCCACAGTAAAAGAGTAGTCATCTACCATCTTTGTACCTTCTTATGTAGCTGAAGTCACAATAAAATCAAATCAAATCAAAACCGGAAGTAAAATATATAGGAAAGAATACTACCATGTCCCGTAATTACACTATATTCATATTCATGTTGTTGATTTTTCTTTCCTATTCTTTTTCTTCTCTCATTTCTTCTCTCATCATGCACCTTATGTTTCTAAGAGAGAGTGACACAAATGTTCGTTGTATGAAAATGAGTAATCGATTGCCCTTATGTAAGAGCCTACCTTATACAAGAATAGTATTCGTGAGAGTATCACCTCAGATCCCTATACATGTATACCCAATAAAACACATCTTAATTAATCACTCTCTCTCTCTCTCTCTCTCTCTCTCTCTCTCTCTCTCTCTAATCCATGAAGATCAGTACGTACTCTACCTCTAACGCAATTTGCTTCTCACTTGATGACCTTTTTGAGCTCATGATTAAGATATGTAACTCATCTCTCTCCATATATACATAAACTCACGGATCCTAGATGATATTAGCGGATTAGCCCACTAGCCAAGTTTTGAGCTGATTAAGAAATGTCTTGCACCCCTCTCCATGTATATGCTCACGGAATAGCTAAATTAAGCTCCTAGCCAACCTTTTCAGCTGATTAAGAAATGTATTGCTCCCCTATCCATATATATATAAATGATGGCTTCATATCTGCAGATTTGGCTCATTAAGAAAGTTGAAAAGTTTATAAGAATTGCTAACTGCAGCCAGAACCCCTCATTGCAATTCAGTGATTCATCACGGACCACATGGATTGTTATTAATGACCAATGACTGCATAAATAAAATTTAATTATAATTAATTTTATATCATACGTGGCGTGAACCATGTATTATCTGTTTAGTTTTCTTGTGATACCCTTAGCGTGGTTTGATAATCATTCCTTTTTCATTTTTCAGTTTTTATTTTTATTTTTAAGGGGTTTTTGAACTTTAATTCTTGAAGAAGATTAAAATTTAACAAAAATCTGATGTTAGATTACATATTGATTTTAGTCCTTTAATGTGTTAGATTACATATTGATTTTAGTCTTTTAATGTGTACTTAATTCAAATTCACATTATTTTTTGTTTTAATATTTAATGTCTCCACATTAAATTTAAAATTTATTATTATACACATTTTAATTCATTAAGTTTGTTTAAGAATTAAGTACCTAAAAACCCCCATAATCTTTTCGTATCATTCCAAATTGGTCTCAATTTCTTTTTAAACATTCCAAACAAGTACCAAACCAACCTATTGAAAATTCCAAATCCGTTAAGCCTCAATTAATTTTTTTAAATCAAAACCTACCAAGTAGGTATATCTTGGTCCACATTAACATTAATTGCCTCAAAATCCAAATTTCAAACATAGATAATATAATAATATGGAATCCAATGATAGTATTAGATTGAATCAAAAAGGGACCCAAATTGAAATTACATTAGGAGGGCAATTTCCTAACAAAGAAGAGGGGTTAAGAATTCAAATAAGGTTTCAAGGAGCTTGTTTTTGCTCATGTGATTTCCTCATTCCCCGATTCCCGGCTCGTAAAGCTTCCAGTTCTTCTTTGTGGGCAGTAAAGATGGTGGTGGCCGCATCATGGCAATTCATACAATTTCAGCAACCTCCATGACCTCTTCTCGATGTTAGCAAAGCAAGTTGTAGGATGAAGTTGGTGGTTTTGCTTTAGGTTTGGAGGTGATGGCTTAATAGGGGTGGTGGTGACCATTAATTGGTGGATGCTATGCTTTCATGACCTTTTATTGATTTTGGAGACAAGGTAAATCCTAGTTAATTTAACAGACTTTTAACTAGGGCTTAACAAATGTGACATTTTTAATAAGTTAAGCACTTGTTTGGAATGTTTAAAAAGGTTGAGACCAATTTGGAATGATACTAAAAGGTTGGGGGGTTTTAGGTATTTAATCCTTTGTTTAATTTCCTCTAATTAGCAGTGTTTCAAAAAATTGGCCTAGGCAGCACCTAGGAGCTGGGCGATGGCCAGCTGCCGATATTAACTCATAATCGAGAGAAAAATCAGGACAAGGATTAGGCGACTGCTGAGACGGCATTGGCGGCCTTGAGACGGCCTAGGTGGGCGACTGGGTGGCCTAAGCAATCTGGGAATTTCAATTTTTTTTTCTGTTTTCGAACTTAAAGATGAATGCAGATCAATTGCCCTTTTGACTTTCTCAGTCTCTGGTTTATGGTTCTCTGTTTAGCGAAGAAGAAAAAGAGAGGATGAAGATGAGAAATAACATTCTCTCTCTTTCTTTCGCACACACGTGACCACTCTCATACTTTTTTATTTAATTTTTTTCTTAGTTTCTGATGGAGGCAATAAAAGTCAAAACAGGTTCCAAAACTAGCACACACACAAACAAGGGAAGATTCATTCATGGATCCGGGTGGTCTTGGGACCCCTTGAAAGTCTGAAACAACGCCTATGAGGACCTCTGATGTTACATCCCGACCCGAGCTCCACCACATCCCGGGCTCGACTCCGCCATAGCACGATATTATCCGCTTTGGGCCCCGACCACGCCCTCACGATTTTGTTTATGGGAACTCACACGAGAACTTCTCAGTGGGTCACCCATCTTGGGATTGCTCTCGTGCGAACTCGCTTAACTTCGGAGTTCATACGGAATCTGAAGCCAATGAGCTTCCAAAAAGCCTTGTGCTAAAGGAGGTGGGCATGTATATATAAGGCATAGAGGATCCACTCCCCTAGGCGATGTGGGATCTAACAATCCACCCCGTTAAGGGCCCGACGTCCTAGTCGGCACACTTCCGGCCAGGGATTGGCTCTGATACCAAATTGTTACATCTCGACCCGAGCTTCACCACATCCCGGGCTCTACTCTGCCGTAGCACGATATTGTCCGCTTTGGGCCCCAACCACGCCCTTACGGTTTTGTTTTTGAGAACTCACACGAGAACTTCCCAGTGGGTCACCCATCTTTGGATTGCTCTTGCGCGAACTCGCTTAACTTCGGAGTTCCCTTAGGGGCTCGACGTCCTCATCAGCACACTTCCGGTCATGGATTGGCTCTGATACCAAATTGTCACATCCCGACCCGGGCTCCACCACATCCCAGGCTCGACTTCGCCGTAGCATGATATTGTCCGCTTTGGGCCCCGACCACGCCCTCACGGTTTTGTTTCTGGGAATTCACACGAGAACTTCGCAGTGGGTTACCCATCCTGGGAATGCTCCGGCCCATTCTCGCTTAACTTCGGAGTTCCGACGAAATCCAAAGCCAGTGAGCTCCCAAAAGGCCTCGTGTTAAAGGAGATGGGCATGTACATATAAGGCATAAAGGATCCACTCTCCTGGGCGATATGGGATCTAACATCTGAGGATCATCCAACGGTCTAGGCAGGTGTGAAAGAGAGAAAACCATTATGGATGTGTAGACGTTGTGCAACAAAAGCTTTGAACCAAGAAGAATGATCTAATTTCGGATAAAGAGGAACACATAGAATGTGTTTGGTAAAACAAAAAAAAAATTGTTTTTTTATCAGAGCATAGTAATCAGTATCCATTTAATGAAATTTTCAAATGAAGTATACCCCTACATACTTTTCGAAATTACAATCTTTACCCCTACTATTCTCTTTGACAATTATTATATTACATTACATACCATATCACTTTTAGTCATTTAACATATTCACAGTAATTTTTATAAAAATTTACTAAACACTCTTATACTAATTTTTTGAGTAAATTACATTTTAACACCTCAACTAAAGGCTACATAACAAACTCATACCTCATCTTTTGAACATTGCAATATCATACATCAATTTACGAATTCATTTCAATTTTAGACTTTCGTTAGCCAGTTCGTCAACTTGGCTGTTAAGTGATGACGTGGCAACTGTAATACACATAATTTTGCTGACGTGGCAGTTCCATGTGGATAAAAAATAAAATAAATTTTTTTGTCTCTTTGTTTTTTCTTCTCCTTCTTTCCTTCCTCCCTCCTAGGGCCTCCAATTCGCGCAAAACATCAGCAATCAAACCCATAAAATTCATCTCTGCCGCACCTACATTTTGCCTGCAACCTGCTTCTCCGCTGCGCCTGCATATCGCCTGCAACCTACCGCACCCACTACTCGTCGTCAAAAGCGTAAAAATCATTTTCAGTGTCAAAATGGTAAATATTATTTCATCTTTAAATACTCTTTGTCAAGTTGTTCATAATAATTCTCAATTGGAGAGATTGAACCTAATTTCCCCACAATCGCCAGAAACCCCGAAATGGAAATGTAATTTGTTCCCAACAACCAAACCGTGAAACCTCAAAACATCTCCATTGCAAGCCCCATTGCCATTTTCCCTTTCGAGTTACACCCAGGTTTCATTTACTAATTGGGAAAGGAAAGCAAACCCAAAAATTTTCACTTCTGCAGATGTAAAACCCAGAAGCCGTTTTGGGTTTTGTCAATAATGGGCTCACAAAAGCCCGAAACGCCATTCTTGCTACCTTGTCTCCACCATTCCTGCACCCGCATCAAATCCAACTCCGCCACACCGCCCCTGACGTCGATCCACTATGTGCAACTCGACTCGCAGCTGCAAGCCGCCTCATCTGCACCAGTTGAATCTGGATCTTGTCGACCCATCTGCATCGCTTGAACCCGCACGGTTTTTTATGTAGCACAGATCCGAAAACCACTCGGATAGAGTTCATCTCCGCCTGAAACCACTGCAAATTTATAGATTTGATCCACCACCGATGTTTGAATCAACGACAACCCTCTGCTGCAATCCGTTCTGCAATCAGAATCAAATCCAACCACCCCGTCGCCACGCTACGCCATCAGTCACGCCTGCAGCCCTGCTCTGAGGAGCTCGCTGTACCGACTCAAACCCAGATCCGTTGCTTGCCTGAATCCCCGTCGCGGATGTCTTCATCGAAGATCAGATTAAAAACAAACAAAAAAACAAACAAAAAAAGGAAAAAGGAAGGAAAAAAAAAAAAGGGAGCTTTAATAAAAAAGAAAACTAATGAAAAACGCTTAAAAACTTCGAGTTTTAACGATAAGGATAAAGAGTAAAATGAATAGTACCATGATTGATTTTTTAGTGTAAAAATGTGATTTTTCGTTAAAGTAAACGGTATCAGGAGCTTTTTGTTAAAATTCCCTTAATAAAAAGGGCTTGAACTAAGTTTATTTTAACCAAAAACTATCCTATAACTTTTTTTAACCAAAAATCATCTCAGAACAAAGTAAAACCCACCAAACCAACATACAGCTCGACCACCAGCCAGTCACTCATGGGCTCTCCTTTGGCCCTCATCCTCATCCTCTTCTTCTTCGTCTCGCTGAGTACTACAACTTTCATTTTTGAATCACCCTATTTCGGTTAGTATTGAAGAGGTTATATTCATTTAAATCTTACCCAGTTTCCGACGACCTCCGAGGCTTTCGAGACGTTTTCCGGCCAAACCACAATGAGTTAGCCATCGTGCGAGGTACCATTCTCTTCGTCTCTTTGAGAACTACAATTTTCGTTTTTGAATCACTCGATTTCGTTGAGTATTGACAAAGTTATGAGCGTTTAAAGTTTGTCCAACTTTCCGGCCGAAATCTGGTCTTCCCTTCCGTTTAGCTCCGGCGAGCAGCAACCACACCAAGCCCTTTGGGCCGTGCACAAATAAACACTGTATCTGGAAAGAAAAGAACCAAAATCCAAAAACAGTCACTTAAATTCCAGAAACAGTGATTTAGATTCTAGAAACAGTAACTTAGATTCCAGAAACAGTGTTACTTAAAATCCATAAACAGTTTATTTTTACATTCCAGAAACAGTGCCTGTCGTTCTTTTTGAATAGCATGCAAATCTCAAATATTTGTTCTGGAGAAACAAATGATGAACTTCACTGACGAAGAAAAATTGAAAAACAGTACCTCGAATACACTATGAATAATAACGACGATCACATTTCAACGAAATAATACAAAATATAAATTAAATAGCATGAGGATCTATATTTTTGTTTCAAAGAAAAAGAAGAAGGTTTGCAACCACATTATTTGAAAAATTTGCAAAACCCAAAGAAAGAAAGGAGAAATACTAAAACTTATAACATGATTTTTGATTAAACAAAACTTATAACATGGTTTTTTATTAAAACTAAAACTTATAACATGGTTTTTTATTAAACAAAACTTATAACATGGTTTTTTGTTTAAACAAAACTTATAACATGGTTTTTTTATTAAAACTAAAACTTATAACATGATTTTTTATTAAACAAAACTTACAACATGGCATTTTTATTAAAACTAAAATTTTTCAAGTCATTTTCATTAGTTTTCCTAAAAAAAAGGGTTTGAATGTCAGGCCATGTGTCCATCAATGGGAGGATCCATATGTAAAGTAGTGGACCCGATATTTTCCATGTAATCATTTAACGGTGAACTTGACGGATTAATTAACGAAGGTATAACATTGCAACGAATTTATAAGATGAGGTATGACATTGCAATGTTTAAAACATGAGGTATGAGATTGTGGTATGACTTATAATTGAGGTAGTTTTGTGTAATTTACCCTAATGTTTTTGTTAAAAGAACTTTTACAAAAATAAGTTTACCAAACACTTAACAACCTTATTTTACAATTGTTTATTCTCACAGCCCAACCGAATCGGTTTTTTAAAAAGCACACCAATACCAAACTAGTCCTAAACAAGCCCTATAAGGATTGGTACTTCTCA
Organism: Heteromeles arbutifolia; assembly: GCA_024362995.1. Classification (NCBI taxonomy): domain Eukaryota; kingdom Viridiplantae; phylum Streptophyta; class Magnoliopsida; order Rosales; family Rosaceae; genus Heteromeles; species Heteromeles arbutifolia. The sequence continues at coordinate 6,414,758 of JANCRC010000002.1, read as the reverse complement.
GTATTAATCACGATTTAACAATAATATAAGTTATACATGGATCCAGCCACTCAAATTAAGTTTAACCGAATCATATAACTGGAGAGATTTTGCACTAATATTGGCCCATGAATATATATTATACAGATAAATTTGAGGGTTTAATTTGTTGTTGTATTTTTTTTAATTGTTGTCCAATCAAGTTGTTTCACTTAGCATTTTAATTAACAAAGGGATGATGTATTACTCAACCAAATATTTTTTATACCATACATTTAAGACTATTATTTCTTTTAAAATTCATTATAAAAGGCAAAAATTCTGATATTTTGAAAGTTATATGTTAGTAATAAACCTAAATTCTCAATACAAGTATAGTTTTTTTTTAAGTGTAAATAGGCTCTTATTTATATGATATATAATAAATTCACTTAATCTACCTAGTTCACCTAAGTCACTGCCTAGTCCCATCTAGGAGCATAAGTGCTAGGTCCAGCCCGCCGCTTGATTAGAGTCTTAGGACAACCTAATGTTACAATCCTCACAAACCATGATATAAAAAAGTAGGCAAGCAGAGGAGCAGCATAAGCAATAAATAACAATACACAAAACCACTTCTAATATAAATTTCACCAATCATACACCAAAAGGAACTAGCAAAAAGTTCATACGTAGAACAGTAACACTTGATACGTTTGATTTTTTTTGAGTCAATTGTCAAAATGAATGAGCTTTTTGTCTCTCGTATGTATATGTCCCTTCAAAGTTCATGATCGATGAAGAAAAATAAGAGCCTATATATGCCATTCTTATTTGTTAAAAGATGAGCATTGCACTGTTTGTATAATGGATGGTTATTATTTGAATTTGCCTTTGAAAGGGGTGGGCACTGCCTGGATGTAGAGAATCGCCTCACATTAGAAAGTTAGGAAACCTTACCTCACTTGTAAGAAATTGAATTACTCATTTCATTGCCAATTGATTTTGAAATGGAATTCCAACTATCCTCCGGCACTATTAGTTATCAAAGAAATTTTTTTCCTTTACAATCATCCTTTCACACTAGTGTGACTTAGTCTTGGGGAGAAACTGGCCAGAATTTGCATCTGGAGTCTGGACAAAGATAATACGGCAATATAACCGATAGTCTGACCATATCAGCCTCTGCCGGAGCAGTAAAAAGACAGAAAAATATGCCTTTGATTAATTAATTATTATTATATTTTACTTTTCATGATTTTTTAATGTTTATTTTACAAGTTAACGTTCTTCCAATTGGACCCAAATAATTTAACAGTATGCTGGCTTGGTATATAAGCTTGACATAATGCATTCTCTATATTGAAAGGCCGGCGTTTTCTGATTTAAGTTTGCTCTTCTGCCTTCTCTATAAATAACCAACTTCCTACATCTATACCTTCACCTCTCTCTCAATCCTTTCCATTTTTCACTTGCAATAGACTTCACATATAATCCCCCATTGAAGAAGTGGAAAAATCAAGATGGCAAACCAAATCTTGCTATTGACTACTTTCCTAGCCATGACATGTTCTCTGGTCGTTGCTTTCGAGCCTAGTCCGTTGCAAGATTTCTGTGTTGCTGACGCAACTAGCTCAGGTTTGTGTCAAATCTTTCGGTTAATTTTCAGTATTACATTAAGTATACTTCTGATTCCTACTTAATCGACCATGATTATAACTTTTATTTTGGTTTATTAACTGTAACAGGAACAAGACTGAATGGGCTACCTTGCTTGGACTCCAAGCTAGCAACAGCTGAGCATTTCTTCTTCAGTGGTCTTCACATCCCAGGCAACACCTCAAACCCTGTTGGTGGAAAAGTTACCCCAGTCAATGTGGCTCAAATTCCAGGACTCAACACCCTTGGCATCTCACTCGCTCGCATTGACTACGCACCAATGGGTGTCATCCCACCCCACACTCATCCCCGTGCCACTGAGATTTTAACCGTCTTAGAAGGCAGCCTCGATGTTGGCTTCGTGACCTCAAACCCCGACAACAAGCTCATCTCAAAGGTCCTTAACAAGGGTGATGCGTTTGTGTTCCCTGTCGGACTAGTTCACTATCAGAAAAACGTGGGCACTGGAATGGCCATTTCACTCTCTTCATTGAGCAGCCAAAACCCTGGAGTCAACACCATTGCAAATGCTGTGTTTGGATCCAATCCCGCAATTCCTGAGGATGTTTTGGCCAAGTCTTTCCAGGCGGACAAATCCGTAATTCGTGATCTTCAAGCAAAATTTTAGATGTTTTTCATGGAAATAGTTTATGATATTTCATATCATCTCTCCGTCTATTTTGTGATTTTCGCATGTTTGTAAAAGTATTGTACTGAAATCACCGTGAAATCGAATGGTTTTGTATGAAATTCTTCGGTATCTGGGTGCCCCTTGTGGAAAATATCATTTGCTTACAGTAGCAGAACTGGTGAAACAATGAAACGTTTAAAACTTGTGAAAATACTCTCCAAGAAACAAAATTTCGTGATCAACTTTTTTTTATAAAGATTAAGTCAAATAAACACCCGAAAATAGGGTTTTAGTTGAAATTTCTTCTGGTTTCCGATCGAAGCCAACGCAACATTGACCCGGCAGCCCGAGTGTAATATGGAGTTTAGTGGCAAAGGGGAAAGAAAATTTTGTTAAGCTTGTATTTCAAAACAGCAATAATCCAACTATGATTTCCTCAAACAATAATCCAGCTTTACCTAACATTTCAGCCTCTTTTTTTAGGCAATAGATATATGTTAAAACAATAATTCAGTAAATCCAAATAGTCTCAATTTTTTTTCCACTACCTTGACTAACAAGTAATCAAGCTACTAGAACCTTTTTTCCATGCATTTTGATTCTCTGTCAAGCGACTCGAACGTAGCTGCATCTCTAAGAACCGAAGAAGTGAACAGATTATGTAATAACTCGGTTTCAGTTACTCTACCAAAGCATGCTTGCATCCTGTGCTTGGAAGTTAAACCTGTAAGGTGGACTAATACAACATGGTTCTAGGATCACAATTTAACATGCATCATGATAATTACAAGAAGAAGATGAATGACAGTAACCTGCACCGATTGGAGACATGGTGGCTTGAGTTCATAGGTTTTCTTCTACTTCCAGTACTTCAAAATATCTCTCTGCTGTGAATAGGGGTTTAGCGTATTTTGAGAGATTGAGCGTATGGAAGCAGAGACTTAACCATAGTATTTATATCATTAGGGTTTAATCACAGCCGGCCTATTATTGGTTGTGAAAATCAAACCCTATCACTTAAGTGTTTAAGTCCCACCATGATACTATATCTTTGTAGCGAAATCCATCAGATTTCTTTAGGTCAATTGCAAAGGATAAGACTCCATAATCCTTATTTCATTAGGATTATCAGATTACTTAAGTTGTTAACAACTCGATAAACAAGTGGCCTACAACATAAGTAATCCAATACATCATTCATTGTCATTCACAACCTTACATTCTCCCACTTGAATGTCAATGATTTATCCTAACAAATAAGAACTCATGGTGTTCACTAAGTCTTCATAAGTATGCAACAACCTTTCCTAGCAACCTGTCACTTTGAATCGAATGCAGAACCAAAGAAAAGCAAAGAACAACTTGGTATGTTCCTTGCACTCCAAGATCACATACACATTCAACTTAAAGCACTTTGTTGCTAACAAAGTCATGGTCAAGAACTAATAGTCAAAATATTAGCTCACAATAGTTGAAAAGTAGTTCACAAAAGAACTCAACAACGTTGGTAACGAAATCCAACTTTTCTGTCAATTTAGAATATAATAAGAGAACAAGTAAAATACGATATACTGTTTACAAAATCAGGACCTCTTATTAAAACTTATGAACAAAATTTAAACCAAATTTACTCTTATATAATCAGCCACTAAAACTTCAAATTTTCAATACAAAAGGTAATCTTTTACTCCCACTGATTAAAAGAGACAAAATTATGTAAATTATTATTACTCCCACTGATTAAGAGAGTAAAAAAAAACTTTGTAAATGTCTACAAAATAAAACAGATACCTTTCAAATACTCCCATTAGCAAAACATTAGTCATGGGATCTAGAACATAAAATTTATGAGCTCAATATCTTTATTCTAGATATCTGTGGGGAAATGACTCTTGTGACTGAAAAACTATACAAAATTATTTGGTCAGTTTTGTTCATCTAACAATTGACAGAAATAGAAAACTTTAACTGAATGTTTTCTTATTGCATCAAAAACATATAATTCCATAATCATCTTTGGACATAAACTAATTATATTAGGTTTACATAGCTAAAACATAAAATACAAGGGCAAACGTATATAGCTTCAACCCTTTTGAGCAGATGAAGTATATGCAATATTGTCAATTTCATGTTTCACTATACATTGATTTATAGTTGTACTGAATAAGAAAACACTTTTGAGCAGATTAATTATTCATCAATAAAATATAAATCACAAGTCCAATTTCTTGAACAACATACAAGAATTAATAAGCAAAACACTTTTGAGCAGAATATACTCATTAACCCTTCTTGAATTTCCTACAATATTAGTTGCATATATAACAAATAAAATATAAATAAGTATGATAATGTACATTTTATCTACCAAAACTATAACCATTAAAAACATGCAAAATTGATGAGTGTGAAGCCCATAATACATTATTTCTCCCACTTGGGCAAACACTCAAAATTGCAAGATTAAACATTAGAGAAAGTGGTTTTCATACAACATGGCAATTTTTTTACAAAGTTTGGAGTTAGAAAAATCTATCAAAATTGTAATCAAATAAGACACGTTGCAAGGTATGCAAAACTCCATCAGTATTTCCCAAGCTCTACCAAAATTTCAGATTTAATCATAATTTAAATAAAACCAATTTACAATCTTTAATATGCTCAAAACACGAAAATTTCTTAAATAAATTAAAGGTTCATTTCATTAGATAAGTAACCTTTAATATACCCAAAACATTAAAATTTCTTAAACAAATTTGTTGAGTCACAAAATAGTTGGTTTGGACATAAAAAACCAATATATATGTATCAAAATTAGGCTTATATAAGGAACAATATCTCAACATTATTAATCGATCTAAAAGTGACAGGTGATTAGATAAACCAATGGCTACAAAATTTATTTTAGTGTATGAGAGATGTCACATCCCGGCCCGGAGCAGACCACTTCCCGGGCCCGCTCCACCACCGTAGCACGATATTGTTCGCTTTGGGCTTACCATTCTCTTACGGTTTTGTTTTTGGGAACTCACGAGCAACTTCCCAGTGGGTCACCCATCATGGGAGTGCTCTAGCCCCCTTCTCGCTTAACTTCGAAGTTCCTACGAAACCCGAAGCCAATGAGCTCCCAAAAGGCTTCGTGCTAGGTAGGGATGAGAATATACATTTAATGATCACTCCCATAGGCGATGTGGGATGTTACAATCCACCCCCCTTAGGGGCCCGACGTCCTCGTCGGCACACTTCCGGCCAGGGATTGGCTCTGATACCAATTGTCATATCCCGGCCCGGGCCGGACCATTTCCCGGGCCGTTCCACCACCGTAGCACGATATTGTCCGCTTTAGGCTTACCATTCCCTCACGGTTTTGTTTCTGGGAACTCACGAGCAACTTCCCAGTGGGTCACCCATCATGGGAGTGCTCTAGCCCCTTTCTCGCTTAACTTCGGAGTTCCAATGGAACCCGAAGCCAGTGAGCTCCCAAAAGGCCTCGTGCTAGGTAGGGATGGGAATATACATTTAAGGATCACTCCCCTGGGCAATGTGGGATGTTACAAGAGAAGACTCACATATGTGTTAAATATTAGATCATAAATTAAAATGAAACCTAATAAGAGAATCCAAACTCAAAATTTATGTTTTAATTCTAAAACAAAGCCGATTTGACACACCCCGACCCAAGAATCAGGGCGTGCTGGCCGTCACTAACGTGACGTAACCATTACACAATGCGGAAGCAATAGGATAAAGAGTTATGAATAGTTAAAAGCCAACTACTAGTTAAAGTATGAAATACACATAATCAGAGCATAAGGTTCTAATGCAGTCAAGTAGGACAATTACTAAGTTACAACACCCGAAGGTGAATCCTACATGAGTGAAGTCCGTCAGAACAGCCGTGGGGATCCTCGAGAGCCACCAAACACTCCTAACTACAACCTGGAGGGGCGCAAAACAAGGTGAGTGGGTCAGTAAAACAAAGCTTTCAAAATCTTTCCTTTATCAACATATATATCCCCTCACTGTAAAACCTGTATACTTTCCCAAAAAATAGCATATATAAATATATATAGCTTCAGAAATCTCAAAAACACCATTCTTCATCATTTTTCAGAGAAATATGCCATGCCATGTGCCAAAAACATAATATGGATGCATCAACATAAATCAGGTGAAATAATAAATCAACCGGAGACCCTGCAGTGGTCCTGTATGGCTGATTCTAGAGCTTAATATCCAATCCAGCCGGAGTCACTAACTGTGACCTGTACGGTATTGCCGGAGTCGCCAACTGCGACCTGTACGGCATTACGCTGCACATGAGTCGGAACTACCTGTAGTAGTCTGTACGACTCGGATGGTGTAATAATACGCTTTAATGCTTCTTTCATCAATCATCTGTGCACATAATATAGGGTCTCCTACTAGTCGGAACCACCTCTAGTGGTCTGTACGACTAGCATCTACTTGGATCCAAGGTGAGCGTGTGATGCGGGTGAATAACATAAGCACTAACACCAGGGGTGCAGGTTATGAGCTATCAACATAAATCTCATCAAACAATTCAATGAACCAAATATAACTCACCTGATAATCACATGTGCGTCCGCAGCACCAATTCACATATATGCATCATATAATATCAATTCACATATCTCATATAATTTCTATGCATGGCATTTCAAACCACATGATTCATATAAATCTATGCATGGCATTTTTAAACATACTTTTATTTAAGTTCGATCTCTGGGAAAATCATTAAGTATATAAGCATATACGGAAAACAAAACTGCCCACTCACTGGTATGTCGAAGGGTCGTAACCCCCGTGACGCCTCTGATTGCGCTCGTCCTCGGGATAGGTCTCACCCATATGCGAAACAACTATAAAAACGTTATTTTAAGCACATAACCAACAATTCGAAATAACTTCTCATAAAATGCTCAATTTTGGCATATGAATATACCAATGCGATCTACACAACCTCACGAACATCGTGATATTTTTAAATTAATTTTCCTAGGGCCCACGCGCCCTCACGCGCCGGGGAGGCCACGGCCTCACGCGCCCCCCACGCGCATCATCTTCAACCTCCCGACGCCGGAACAGTGCCACCGGCACCGGATTCTGGGCAACCCTATAACTGCCATTTTCTCGCTCGTTTTTGCACCTTTTTTCATGAAATTTTCACCAAAATGTCACCAATCATGAGAGGAAGAAGGCTATATCTCTTTGGAGCCTCAAAACCTTCCAAATCACGTCGGGAAAATTTCACCAAAACCCACATTCGAACCTTGTGATCCTGACGTCCCAAACCTTCAAACGAAGCACTCCGAGCTTCGTGGGAACCTCCTTAAGCTCGTGGTAAGCTTGGATTGTCCTAAAATACAACCATTTAAAACTTGGTGAATAGTGACAATCACAGTGCTCGTGATTTCAGCGTGAAAACGAATGAACCCTTACCTGAAATGGGTACCAATGGGTTCGTATGGTCTCTAGGAGTACGATGGTGGTCTCAATCACGTCGATTCGTGAAGGTTTGATGGCCTTTGGGGTTGTCCGTACAGTTTCGAAGGAGAAGGAAGAGAGAGTGATCGAGAGCATGCGGGAGAGAGAGAGAAAATGAAGTTTGTGTGTGGTCCACATTAAACCCTAACCACACAAATAAAAACACCACCTAAATTCCAAATAATATTTTTCCACAAACTTAGGAAGAATAGTATTAATCAACTGAATATGTCACATACCTTAGCAATCCTCTTAGGGACAATTCCGTCAATTCATATCCTCGGAATAAAAATTCCGGGACGGGCTGTGACAATCTACCCTCCTTATAGAATTTCGTCCTCGAAATTCACATAACCAAACCAATACTAGTAGCCATAAAACAACCTCGGATACATCTCTCTCATTCGATCTTCAGTCTCCCAAGTAGTTTCTTCTACCGAGTGGTTCCTCCACAATACTTTCACCATGCTCACTGTCTTATTCCTTAGAACCTTGTCCTTCCAATCCAAGATAGTCACTGGTTCCTCATCATACGTCAAATCTGGATTAATCTCCAAAGGTTGAGGAGGAATCACATGTGAAGGATCCGAAACATAATGTCGAAGCATCGAGACATGAAACACATTATGCACCTTGGATAACTCCGGAGGCAACTCCAACCTGTAGGCAACCTCACCAACCTTTTCGACAATCACATAAGGTCCTATGTACCTAGGACTTAACTTGTCTCTTTTCCCAAATCGAACCACACATCTCCAAGGTGATAATTTCAAAAATACCAAATTGCCCACATTATAAACTCAATCAGTGGCATGCCTATCCGCCAAACTCTTTTGCCGATCTTGGGCCGCTTTCAAGTTAGACTTAATCACTTGAACATTCTGAGTAGTCTCCTCCACTATCTCAGGGCCCACCAAAGCTCGTTCACCTACCTCTGACCAACATAAAGGCGTACGACAAGCTCTACCATAAAGTGCCTCAAAAGGTGACATACCAATACTCGAATGAAAACTATTATTGTAGGCAAATTCCATCAAATCCAAGCGGTCATGCCAAGAATCACCAAACTGCAACACTGAAGACCTTAACATATCTTCCAACGTCTGAATGGTCCTCTCAGATTGACCATCTGTCTGAGGATGATAAGCAGTGCTGTAAAGCAATCTCGTACCAATAGCTTCTTGAAAAGCCACCTAAAACTTAGAAGTGAATCTTGGGTCTCGATCAGAAATAATACTCACTGGAACTCCATGATACTTCACGATCATCCTAATGAACAATTTAGCCAACTTGTTCAAATGATACTTCTCCCTTACTGGAATGAAATACGCTGACTTGGTAAGCCAATCTACGACCACCCAAACACCATCAAAACCATTATGCGTACGAGGAAGCTTATATACAAAATCCATAGTAATGTTTTCCCACTTCCACTGAGGAACGGGAAGCGGTTGCATCAACCCAAATGGCTTCTTCCTTTCTGCTTTAACCTGCTGACAAACGATGCATCTACTTACATATTTTGCAATTTCCCTTTTCATACCCGGCCAATAATAAAATGGTCGAATGGTATGATACATCTTAGTTCCTCATGGGTGCATAGCATAAGCCGAACAATGTGCTTCATCCAAAATTCCTTTCTTTAATTCCTCATTATTAGGCACATACATCCGGTTCTCTTGCATAAGCATACTGTCTGATTCCCTGATTCTGAAATCCTTTTTCTTACCTTTCTCAATAGCCTCGATTATCTTCTGAGATTCCTCATCATTCACCTGAGCTTCACGTACCCGATCAACCAACATCGGCCTGACTTGGAAACTAGCAAGAAATGCTTCCATTCGATCTTCCATTTCCAGTTTCACTCCAGTAGACCTCAAATCTGCAAGAAGAGGAACACGACAAGCATACAAAGCATTTGCACGACCCGGATGATACTCAATCGTGCAGTCATAATCGCTTAGCAATTCCAACCATCTTCGCTGACGAAGATTAAGATCATGTTGAGTAAAAAGATACTGAAGACTCTTATGATCTGTAAAGATCTTACATTTCTCACCATAGAGATAATGCCTCCAAATCTTCAAAGCAAAGACAATAGCTGCCAACTCAAGGTCGTGAGTAGGATAATTCATTTCATGAACTTTCAATTGCTAAGAAGCATAGGCAATCACTCTATTATCCTGCATCAAAACACATCCCAAACCATTCAATGAAGCATCACTGTAAATCTCAAAATTACCACTATCATCAGAAAGTACCAATACCGGCGCATGAGTGAGACAATACTTCAACCGCTGGAAACTTTGCTCACAATTATCATCCCACTCGAACTTAACATCCTTCCTGGTTAACCTCGTTAGTGGCAAAGCAATCATAGAGAAATCTTGCACGAATCGTCGATAGTACCCTGCTAGACCAAGGAAACTCCGTACCTCAGTGACGGTTCGTGGTTGCTCCCAATTCTCCACCGCTGCTATCTTTTGAGGATCTACTTGAATTCCTTGTGCCGATACTACATGCCCTAAAAATGCCACTCGATTCAACCAGAACTGACATTTACTAAACTTGGCATACAACCGATGCTCCTTCAATTTCTCCAAAACCAAATGAAGACGTCGAATATGCTCTGATTTCGACTTAAAGTATACCAGAATATCATCAATGAAAACAATGACAAATCTATCAAGATATTGCTGAAATACTTCATTCATCAACCTCATAAAAGCTGCTGGTGCATTAGTCAATCCAAAAGGCATCACCAAAAACTCATAATGTCTATAACGGGTCCTAAAAGCCGTTTTAGGGACATCCTCCTCTTTGATCTTCAACTGATAATAGCCAGATCTCAAATCAATCTTAGAGAATACACGTGCACCCTTAAGCTGATCAAACAAATCATCAATACGAGGCAATGGATAACGGTTTTTAATCGTTACCCGATTCAGTTGACTATAATCAATGCATAATCTCAGCGTTCCATCTTTCTTTCTCACAAACAATACTGGGGCTCCCCAAGGTGAACTACTACGTTGAATAAAACCTTTATCAATTAATTCCTGCAACTGAGCTTTCAACTCTCTCAATTCAGCTGGAGCCATCCTATATGGAGTCAAAGATATATGATTCGTACCTGGAAGCAAATCAATAGAAAACTCCACATCTCTGTCTGGTGGCAATCCAGGCAATTCATTGGGAAATACGTCAGGATAATGTCTGACCACTCCAACTTCCTCCACGCTACTAGGAGCCACATCATTCAACACCACATGTGCTAAATATCCCTGACAACCTTTAGATAACAACTTCTTTGCCCTCATGGCAGAAATAACACCATGCCTCACCCCACTTCTCTCACCCACAAAAGTAACCTCAGGTAGTCTAGGACGATGAAAAGTGACTGATTTCCCGTAACAATCTATATGGGCACGGTTATAATGCAACCAATCTGCCCCTAAAATCACATCAAAATCCACAATATCTAACGGGATAAGATTAGCTGGCATAGTTACATCCTCTATCATCACTGGACATCCTGGATAAACACTATCAACATAACATTTGTCCCATCTAGGCATAGCAAACTCTAAATCAAACCCTAGAGGTGTAGGATGAGGTTGTGTCATTTGAGCAAAAGTATGAGAAATCACAGAGTGCGTAGCACCACAATCAATCAAAACTCTAGCAAAGTGACCAAGGATGTTTAACGTACCCATAATCAAGTCCGGATGGTTCTGAGCATCCTGTAGTGAGATGTTGTTAACACGTCCCTGGTTTTGCTGTCGTCCTCCACGACCTCTCTTACTCTGATTACCACGTCCCTGAGAACGTCCCTGACCTGTCTGGCTAGACTGCCTAGATAGTCCTGCACTGCTAGCAGCAACCTCTCCCTGCTGGAACTGACCTCCCTGATACCACTGCGATCCACTAGCCGGCATAGAATGATAAGAAGTATAACCTTCAAGATTCTGGGAATACCCACTCTGAAAATAAGGATCCTCGGAATACTGATACTGCCCTAAAGCATAGGGAGCGGCATCACCCTGACTCATCTGACCAAAACTGCCTGCCCTGGGGTTCTGCTGAATCGGCGCTGGAGGAGGCATAACAGACTGCTGAGGCCTCTGCTGACTCTGGGGACACTGTGCAGCTCTATGTCCAGTCTGTCTACATGTGTAGCAAGCACCGCTAACTCTCCTGCACTCCCCAAAATGTCTGGAATTACAACGACGGCAGAATGGAGGGCCTAAACCACCAGCACCACCAAAATCTCTCTGTCTCTGAAACCTGGGTCCACTAGTAAATCTTCCACCTCTCCTCGGACCTGTGGCACTAAATCCCCCGCTAGAAGAACTCGACCTCACTCCACTTTTCTTGAAATTCTGGGTCTTACGAGGTCCCGAAGTCAAAGCACCTTTACCCTTATCATCTCTCCTCTGATTATCCCCATTCTTATCTCCCTCTTCTTCACTTTCACTAGGCAAGTTTTCGGAATCCTCAATCCGAACCAAAATCTCAGAAAACTCATGATAAGTGGTGTAAGGAACAGCACTAGCAAATGTCCTCCATCTCTTCTTCGTTCCCAACTTAAAGCGACGAAGCATCAACACTGGATTAGCAGCCACTTCTGGATCATAGCGAGATAAGTCAGTAAACTTCCTATAGTACTCATTTGCCGACATTTTCTTTTGCTCCAGCTGAGTGAACTCCTGCTTCTTGCGATCAATATACTCTGGAGGAATGAATCTTCTCCTAAATGTTTCCTTAAATGTTTCCCAATCAGCTGCTGCTTCAGGCGACATAAACTTAGTCTCATTCTCTCACCAACTTGCAGGTTCTCTTCCTAAAAACCATGTAGTAGTCTCGACCCATCTACTAGCAGGAAGGTTCCTCTGACTTTGCATCACCTGATAAGTCTTCTCAATATGAACTAACCACTTTTCTGCCCCCTCATGACCTTCATTACCAACGAAATGCTCCAACTTCAGATTATAAACAGTATCCAGGGGTGTTCTCTGAGGAGGACGGAATGAAGTTTGAAAGGCCTGGGCTATAGCTTCCCCTAACTGGGCTACATTAGGGAAACTGGGCTCAGAAGAAGAACGTGGATCCCTACGAGGCGGCATAGTTCTGACAGAAGACACCAAAGATAATTAGAAAGCTCACAATTTATACAGAACTGCAAACCTAAGCTCTGATACCAAACTGACACACCCCGACCCGAGAATCAGGGCGTGCTGGCCGTCACTAACGTGACGTAACCATTATGCAATGCGGAAGCAATAGGATAAAGAGTTATGAATAGTTAAAAGCCAACTACTAGCAGTACCCTCCTAATAGACATACTAGAGATAGTTAAAGTATGAAATACACATAATCAGAGCATAAGGTTCTAATGCAATCAAGTAGGACAATTACTAAGTTACAACACCCGAAGGTGAATCCTACATGAGTGAAGTCCATCAGAACAGCCGTGGGGATCCTCGAAAGCCACCAAACACTCCTAACTACAACCTGGAGGGGCGCAAAACAAGGTGAGTGGGTCAGTAAAACAAAGTTTTCAAAATCTTTCCTTTATCAACATATATATCCCCTCACTGTAAAACCTGTATACTTTCCCAGAAAATAGCATATATAAATATATATAGCTTCAGAAATCTCAAAAACACCATTCTTCATCATTTTTCAGAGAAATATGCCATGCCATGTGCCAAAAACATAATATTGATGCATCAACATAAATCAGGTGAAATAATAAATCAACCGGAGACCCTGCAGTGGTCCTGTACGGCTGATTCTAGAGCTCAATATCCAATCCAGCCGGAGTCACCAACTGTGACCTGTACGGCATTGCCGGAGTCGCCAACTGCGACCTGTACGGCACTACGCTGCACATGAGTCGGAACTACCTGTAGTAGTCTGTACGACTCGGATGGTGTAATAATACGCTCTAGTGCTTCTCTCATCAATCATCTGTGCACATAATCTAGGGTCTCCTACTAGTCGGAACCATCTCTAGTGGTCTGTACGACTAGCATCTACTTGGATCCAAGGTGAGCGTGTGATGCGGGTGAATAACATAAGCACTAACACCAGGGGTGCAGGTTATGAGCTATCAACATAAATCTCATCAAACAATTCAATGAACCAAATATAACTCACCTGATACTCACATGTGCGTCCGCAGCACCAATTCACATATATGCATCATATAATATCAATTCACATATCTCATATAATTTCTATGCATGGCATTTCAAACCACATGATTCATATAAATCTATGCATGGCATTTTTAAACATACTTTTATTTAAGTTCGATCTCTGGGAAAATCATTAAGTATATAGGCATATACGGAAAACAAAACTGCCCACTCACTGGTATGTCGAAGGGTCGTAACCCCCGTGACGCCTCTGACTGCGCTCGTCCTCGGGATAGATCTCACCTATATGCGAAACAACTATAAAAACGTTATTTTAAGCACATAACCAACAATTCGAAATAACTTCTCATAAAATGCTCAATTTTGGCATATGAATATACCAACGCGATCTACACAACCTCACGAACATCGTGATATTTTTAAATTAATTTTCCTAGGGCCCACGCGCCCTCACGTGCCGGGGAGGCCACGGCCTCACGCGCCCCCAACGCGCACCCCACGCGCATCATCTTCAACCTCCCGACGCCGGAACAATGCCACCGGCGCCGGATTCTGGGCAACCCTGCAACTGCCCTTTTCTCGCTCGTTTTTGCACCATTTTTCATGAAATTTTCACCAAAATGTCACAAATCATGAGAGGAAGAAGGCTATACCTCTTTGGAGCCTCAAAACCTTCCAAATCACATCGGGAAAATTTCACCAAAACCGGCCACCTTCGAACCTTGTGATCCCGACGTCCCAAACCTTCAAACGAAGCACTCCGAGCTTCGTGGGAACCTCCTTAAGCTCGTGGTAAGCTTGGATTGTCCTAAAATGCAACCATTTAAAAGTTGGTGAATAGTGACAATCACGGTGCTCGTGATTTCAGCGTGAAAACGAATGAACCCTTACCTGAAATGGGTACAAATGGGTTCGTATGGTCTCTAGGAGTACGATGGTGGTCTTAACCACGTCGATCCATGAAGGTTTGATGGCCTTTGGGGTTGTCCGTACAGTTTCGAATGAGAAGGAAGAGAGAGTGACCGAGAGCATGCGGGAGAGAGAGAGAAAATGAAGTTTGTGTGTGGTCCACATTAAACCCTAACCACACAAATAAAAACACCACCTAAATTCCAAATAATATTTTTCCACAAACTTAGGAAGAATAGTATTAATCAAATGAATATGTCACATACCTTAGCAATCCTCTTAGGGACAATTCCGTCAATTCACATCCTCGGAATAAATATTCCGGGACGGGCTGTGACACGATTAAAGTAAACACATAAATATCTCAACAACATCAATTTTTCAACAATAATTTTAATCCAATTTAGAACTCACAGAAAATTAAGGCAAAAGATTGGCAAATTTACCTACTCATTCTAGATTCTGCAAGATTCATCATGGAAGTAGTCGAGTTGTGGATGATCAAACCAACTCCAAATTGCATGATTGTTACACCTTTGGGCAGAAACTAATCATGCAAAGAAAATACATGCATAGCTAGCCAAAACATAAAATACACAAAATACATCTAGCTTCAACAGCTTTGGCCAGATGAAAATATGTTAGAAGTACTTTATGATTTGCTATAATACTAATTTATAATTGGTGAGTGATTTCCTGAAATTCCCATTGGGACAAAAGTATTTACCATACAAATTAGAATTCTGATTTTTCAAAATAATCCTTTAGAATAGTATTAAATAATTTGTTTTGTCAGATATTTAATGATTCTTAAAAAATTAAATCAGACACAAGAGTATGTCATTATTAACATTGAATAATAGAGTTCTCAAAAGAGGAAACATAATTATTCAGTTATTCAATAGAGACCAAAATGATCAATTACTAAATTGATATCACTCTCCCTTTTTTTTTTCTTTTTTTTTTTCTCAAAAGACAATGATCATCATAATCATAATCGATGACCAAACAAAATATTGGTTTGAGCAAAATAAATCAATACATTCTTTTCAACTAAATTTAATCAATGTTGCTTAATAAAAGTCTTTAGTATTGAGAATTTGCATAAGTTAAGAACAAATAAGACCAATTAAACATGTCAAATAATTGATACCGCACAAATCACTGAAAACAATATTTTAGAACATGTTTTCGAAATTCCAAAAATTCAGCAATACTACTTTAGTTTGCAAATTCACTCAAAAATCAATTCTCGTTAGATTGTCATGAAAAATTTCAGGTACGAAGTAAACATATTGATCTGACATATTCCAAAATTTCACAATTTTTGAGGTTTAACAAGTGTACTAAGGGCAAATTCGAAATGGGATGTGCTGCAGAAACGGAAAACGTTCTGCAGTACATACCCGAGACTAAATAATTCACCAAAACTTCAATCTTCCTCCAACATGTATGAAAATTTTCAGAAATAAAGTAGACATATAAATTTATTGTCATCCAAAATTCCATGATTTTTGCGACTTTAAAAGTGGGCTACATGTAAAGTGGACTAAAAATAAAATCGAAATGGAATTTGCTGCAGAAACCGCATAAATTCTGCAGGACAGTCCCGAGATTAAAAAATTCACCAATAATTCATTTTCAAACCAATGCTCATGAAAATTTTCAGATTTGAAATAAATATCTCAATGGATATCATACTAAAATTTAATGAATTTATCAATTACATAAATATATCAAAATAATATTACAAACACACTATTCTGCAGAAGTATGCAGAATTCCAGCAACATGATATCACACTTAAAAATTTACCATAAATCCATTTCTTGTCCAAAAAGTGGGAAAAAATACCAACGTCTACAATCCATTCGATGACACAACATGACAAAATTTCATAATATTTGGAGTTATGGAAGTCTATCAAGCCCAAGTTATTGACATGAATGGTTTTCCTTGTGAAAAGTAATATTCATTGCAAATAGAAACGACTATCATTTCATAGAGAAATAACCAAGAACTATTCATTTGCATATGCACTTTAAGGATAAGAGTCGAAATATGCAAAATTGAATTAATCCCAAATGAAAACACTATATTTGCTCAGAAAATGAAAACACTATAATGATGCATAAAATCCAAATTTGAGGATTAAAATATAAAATTAATTCCTTTTAAGGAGACTTTAATGGAGACACGACTTTTGCCGTTGGTGACAAGATAATTATATTCATACCCCCATAATAATTATAGTTTGAAAAGATTATAATTTAGCATGATTAATTTGGACAAAATTTTAGGCAAAAAGAATTCACACCACAATTGAATTTCTTACAAAAATTGAAAAACCCAATACGAACCGACTGAAAGCAATTCATAATAATGTAATTAACCACACATCAAAATTATGACAGCAAGCAGTCCTTCATTTTGTGTATATATAGGTAAGTTGCCAAATAGTTTCATCTATTGGTTCATCAGAAAACAAACAAATTGGGAATGCCTTTTAGAATATGTTAATTAACAATAGTAATCCAAATTTTAAAGCATGAAAGCATAAAATCCAATACAATATTCACCTTGAAACCTCACATCTGCAAGGGTTAATTCGATAATTTGACAGAATTCTAACAGAGAAATTCCCAAAATATAAGCAAACTAACCAAAACTTTTAAATTTTCGAAGGCTAGATTTTGCAATGCAATAAGCTTAAAGTCATGCGGCAATCTTTGTTTGCAACATAAAAGTTAATGGATTTAAAATGAGCAGAAGCAAGAAGACAAACCCCAATTTATCTCCTAGCAGGGAGTGATTCTCAACTGGGTTTTGAAAATGTGTGGGGAAGCAAAACCCGAATAACGGCTAGATCAATAATAACTGGATGGTGGCTCACTTAGAAATTTGAAATTAGCTATCACAGTCGAGCTCGCGGAAGAGAGCACAGTCAATCAAACATGTCAGAGAGAAAATTCTTTATGCCTTCTCCAGATATGAATCAGAAACCAGTTTTAAATTTATCAAATCATAATTGACTAATAAAACATTTAGTTTCAATTGATTCACTGAAAGTGTAATTTTCAATCAAAAAGGGACCACAAATCCATGACGTTATTCTGGATTGGTGTTCCATTCAATATCAAACTATGCTGGGCTTTCAATTGAACTCCTGCAAATTGTATTATCTACACACTGCATCGTATATAAGGTTTCTGCACCGAACTTATTAGCCATAATATATGTTTTTTTGTGATGAATAATATCGCAGCACACGGTCATCATACATGCAACTATATTAAGTCATAAAAGAATAAGAACAGCGGAAGCAAAATAGGATCTTTTGAATTATCCATAACAATGTGGTTATTTGAATTGGATTCTAGTCATGTTGTGTGGCTCTGGTACCATATGTAAGGTGGACTAATACAACATGGTTCTAGGATCACAATTTAACATGCATCATGATAATTACAAGAAGAAGATGAATGACACTAACCTGCACCGATTGGAGACATGGTGGCTTGAGTTCATAGGTTGTCTTCTACTTCCAGTACTTCAAAATATCTCTCTGCTGTGAATAGGGTTTAGCGTATTTTGAGAGATTGACTGTATGGAAGCAGAGACTTAACCATAGTATTTATATCATTAGGGTTTAATCACAGCCGGCCTATTATTGGTTGTGAAAATCAAACCCTATCAAGTCCCACCATGATACTATATTTTTGTAGCGAAATCCATCAGATTTCTTTAGGTCAATTGCAAAGAATAAGACTCCATAATCCTTATTTCATTAGGACTATCAGATTACTTAAGTTGTTAGCAACTCGATAAACAAGTAGCCTACAACATAAGTAATCCAATACATCATTCATTGTCATTCACAACATTACAAAACCTGCAAGATGGAGCTTTACCTTTGAACACGAGCGATAGCGTTAGCGCTAATTCCATAGCTCAGTCAGTGATATCAACTGCTGCTAAGCGAAAATTTTCACTTCATAGAAGCGGCCTACCTAAGGAAAAAACTCATAGAATAATCTACTATTGGGACTTTGGGAGGCGAAACCATACTATTAAGTCTGGTGCTCAATTTGCCGGGCTCATGCCCTGCTGTCCGACATCTGTGGAAAAGCCGGTAAGTAACTGAGAATCGCAAAGACAGAGTTGTAAAAAAATCAGTGAAGGAAAGTGGAGCACATCCAAGGGGTTTTGAGAAGGTCCAAATGATGGTAGGTGAAATTCATGGTCAACATTCCTGTGAAGTAGAAGATAATGTTTGTTTGAATCCGATGGTTAACTATGAGTGCAGAATTTTTCTCCAGTTTAGACTTAATCTGATATAATATCTCGGAAATGATACGAAAACTAGTCTTATGAAGTTTCTCACCATCTAG
Organism: Heteromeles arbutifolia; assembly: GCA_024362995.1. Classification (NCBI taxonomy): domain Eukaryota; kingdom Viridiplantae; phylum Streptophyta; class Magnoliopsida; order Rosales; family Rosaceae; genus Heteromeles; species Heteromeles arbutifolia. Next base: position 6,395,532 of record JANCRC010000002.1, on the reverse strand, counting down.
TGACAAAGTTGCTCAATAATTTTGGTATACAAATGAGTGGCTCTTGGCCGTTATTTTCTGCACGCCGAGTCTACAGCAGAACAACGGATATAACGAAAAAGGGATTCGGATTTCACAGAGAAACGAAATCAATAAAATGAAACAAGAACTATGTACTACATATTTGTATCTGCAACAATTTTACAGTTTTGAGTAGAACACCTCAAGCTGGGTTGCCAACGAAAAGGTTGGAATTTCTTTCTATCACACAGTGGTTTTCACATTCAGACTACAATTCGAGACTTAAAAGAACACTATATCTGAAGCAAAACAAGACAGTCTTACTTGAGATTGGGACAGAACACCTTGTCATGGACATAATTTTACCAGTCTCCTCAGAGTTCCAATCAAGTTTGACAAAAAACAGAAAGTGACTGTAAGCAAAAGGGCTACAAGCCGACCTCCAAAAAGTCCGGCAAGAACAATTAGGAAGAGAAACAGATACCCGAAATTCCCTTCTTTTCCTTCTCTTCCTTCTCTTCCCTTCTTTTCAACAACCAATGGTGTTTCTCCGCCAGCCAATGATCCTTCACCGTGATCAGAAACTCTATCCAATCCTTGGATTTCAGACTTCTCTTCTGCATCTAGTGAAAACACTGATATGTTTTCGCTTTCGTGTTCCTCCTCTTTCACATCTTCATGGTCTTCTTGTGCTTCACATCCCTCTACCTTATCAACTCCCAGGAAACTAGAATCTCCATCGTACAGCACAGGCTCCAGCTCCTGCTCGTTTGGCTTACCCTTTCGACGCAACTTCTTAGGCACAAATTTCTTGATAAGTTTAGCTTTAATCTTAGCATTCTTGCTACCCTTACTCTTCTTATCCCCAACAAATTCACCTCCATCTTCGCCACCCTCCACGAGCTTTATCTTCTTATAATCCTTCCCCAATAACTTAACCAATGACACATCCTCGACAGTCTTATCAGCACAAACCCTTCTCTTATCCACCACCCTCTTCTTCTCACATTCCATCCCAAGCAATTCAACCATACTTTTTTCGCCGGAAGTTTTATCAACGCAAACACTTCCCTTCTCCGCCGCCTTTTCCTTCTCACAATCCGTACGGAGCAACTCAATCAATCTTCCCTTCTTGTTAGCATCAACAATCTCAATCTCTTCAATGGCAGAATCTAAAAACACAGTCCTTTCTCTAGCAATCACTCTCTTCAAATCATCACTCTCGAAACCATTCAAAAAAAATAAAAACGCAGACAGTCTCTGACCCAGCACAGATTTCGCATTCGAACATGGTTTCAAGAACAAAGCCAAGTGCTTACCGGCGTATTCGAGAAGCAGAAGCAGAAAAGCAGACAATGTGACCCCAACGACGAGCTTCTTGGTGCTCAGAGCCAAAACCACCACCACAAACATCTTCATCACCGCCGTCAGAACCGGCCCCCAATCGCCACCGATGCAATCCTCACCGCCAACAACACAATTCTTCTTACGATTTTCAACCCCAGTAGCTTCAACTCCATGATCGGCTTCTCTGGGCTTCAAATTCTCGACCTTTGGCGAACTGGGTTTCACCAAAATCGGCAAATCGCCCGAACCCAGTTCACAATTCAGAGTAATCCGATCGTCGCCCCGGTCCTCGACCCGACTCTCTCTCTTCTTGCTCTTGTTCTTATGCTTTTTCGACGGTTTCTTTAAGTGATCGCGGTTCTTGACGAAGAGGTCGATGAGAGAGGTGGGAAACCCGGTCTGCACGACAAGCGAACCGCCGCGCTTCGGCGACTGGAGATCGGCGACGAATTGGGAAATCCGATTCGCCCTCGTCTTCTTCCACGGAAGCGGCATCGCCACTGAAAATTTGGGAAACAAAGAAAAACAGAGCAGAGAAAAATTGGTTTCGAAAGGAAACACTCAATTTCTGAGAAAAAAATAAATTATGGGGTTTTGATTTATAGCAGTCATCGTCTACTATTTCAATCAATTAAAAAAAAATTACAGAAAAGAAATGGGAAAGCGAGAGGAAATCAGATGGGGGTGCGGTTGTTGGGTGAAAGGTTGGATCTTTGAACGCGGCACGCGGCACGCGGCAGAGTTGAAAGTTCTTTTTGTATGTTTCTGTTCTGGGTCCGGAAAATTTTGTTTTGTTTTTGGACATGGGTGCCGGAAATTGAATCCATTTTAAAGGTCCATATTCTGTTGAATTTGTTTTCTGTTTTTTGTTAGGAGAGATGAGTGAGGAAGCGTTCTTGGGGAGAAGGAGGCAAGTGATGGAGAGCAAGAGTAACCAATTTTTGGGTGGAGAGGAGGAGTTACTAATTAAACTGAAACAAACAAACGGTTTCGAAATTGGTGAGAGTCATGCGGTAAGAATTACTACATTGATTTGATGCCCTATTCCTCGGGACATTTGGGCTTTTAGCTACAACTATGAGTTTCGTTGTATTTTTGTTTGTCCCTCGAGATGGTAGTTGAGGCAGCACACTCTGTGGCTTTATACGTAGTTAAGCATGGTGGTTCTCATTTGTGGGATTTTATTGGTCATGAATTTCTTTTCATTTTTGGCGGATGATGGGCACATTACCATTAGAACCCAATAAAGTCTAATCCCTTTTGACAAAAAAAAATGGTAAGAACTACTACATTGGTTTGACAGTCTTCTAATACTGAAGTTTTGTCACAAAGTTGTGTTTTATACGAGCGATATTTAAGGATAAAATAACCAATAATAGAATTTATGATGCAAGGATGAATATTGTAAACTAATTATAAATTTCTGACTACATATTCAGATTTTATGAGATTTTTTTTTTATGCAACAATCAAACGATTCCGATTCCCCGTAGTTACATTTCTAAAAGTATTGGATTTTTAAGTAGAACTCACCCTCACCCATACCAAGATGCTTATCCAAACCAAATGGCCAATTTTGTTAACCTAATCAATTACCAAGAGGCCATCCATGCATGACTATATAAGCCAAATGTGCAATTTTGTTAACCTAATCTTCTTTCATGCAATTTTGGTAAACCTTAAAATCCATATTCTTAACATCATTAGAATTTATATTATTTTATATTTTCTTAAATTGCTACATCAATATACATATATGCACGATGCATATGAAATAACTCGAAAAAACTTCACACACAAAGTAACTCTTGAATCTCCTTAAAGTGGCTAACCAGGGAAAAAGATTCTACCCAGATCCTTTTCTTAGGTATCCCGTGATCTCATCTGTTTATCATATATCGTGCGATCAGTTTTCGTTAGGTATTATTCATATTTAATTTTAAATTTTAAATTTTAAAATAATTTATGACCTCACGATGTACGATGAATGGGTGAGATCACGGAATCCCTAAGATTCTTTTCCGCTAACTAGTGCAAGTGTCCCATCCATTTAAACTTTTTGCTTTATTTTATTACTATTTTGTGGTTGAATGCTCCTTTCGGCTTATTGTGCTTGAAATCTCTTTCAAATTGCTATCCAATAGTGAGCTTACCTATCCTTTATCCAATACGCAATTGCTCATTTAGTGCATACAATGAAAGGTGCCACTAAATTATCAACAACTCTTTCATGGCAATCTTTTCTCCGACACCTAAATCATCGAGTACTATTTGCATAATTAATTGTTGAATTTGATTGATCTAACTTGAGTAACAAGAACACAAATTCACGCCCTATAAAACTTGCACCTACAACATTAAATTTTGAAAACTAATGGTTCACCAAACTGAACTAAAAACGCTTTATTATCACAATAAATATATTATAATCCCAATTTATCTTGACTTAAAAAGACTTCGTAACCCAATGTCTTGCTTTCACTGGGTGTTTAGGTTATAATTTGCTTTTACCATATTGGAAAATAAAAACAAACTATTAACAAAGACGAGCGAAGAACAGACATCGCAACATGCATTATGCATAAACTGGCATCTGGAGGAGCAATTGTCACCAACAAATCCACTTTCAGCCCTTTCATGTGTAAGATGTCCCCCACTCCTCACTGAAAACCACTCGATGGAATTATTGGACCAAGTTAGGATATTTCTTGGATGGGACCCCAATTTCACCATGATGTGCTTAGAATCCGATGGCTGTTTTTGCTTTTATCCCATATAAAGATGGAAAAAAATAACTATATTGTATAATATGTGCACAAATATTATTGGTAAAGTGAGAAGGGGAAGAAGCAATGAAACATGTTGGCTTAAGAACTAAGCACGTAGAATATCACAGTCGAGGCGGGACCTAGTTTGGTATTATTGTGTTTTTAAAGAAATGTTTCTGTTGTGCAGTAAAAAATAAAAATAATCAGTTCTGAAATAAAACAGTAAAGTGTTTAATAAATTAAGTTCGTAAAAATGTTTAAAATTCAAAATACAGTATTAAAGTGTTTGAGAAACTTTTACATAAACTTTTTATAAATACGATGACAACCAAAAAAAAACACAATATTCAAAAGGTTATTTATTTGTATGGCCAAAATAAACTTATAAGATTAAAAGAAATATATGAAATATATCCTAACTTTTATATTAAAATTTACAAAAAATATTTTAATTATAGAACCATCCAGAGGTCCAACCATTATTATGTCATTAATTTCTTCTCAAATAAAAAATGAAATTCACATCTGGAAGGAACAAAACTAAAGTTGGTGTCTATGATTCTCAGTGATCTGATCAGGTTTCTGCTTCTGCAATCAATATAAATGCCCATCTCTAGGGAAAATTCTAAAAAGTAGTCTACTGTAGACTGACAATAACTCATCGCATATTTCATACATTGTTTACTAAAATATGTTGTATTCTTACCATCATATAAAGATGATGGTTGAAAAAAACAAAAGAACACAAATAATGCATGCATATCTTCGTCGTGCTTTTCGCGTAAAGCCATAGACTCTTTGCAAAAAGGCTTAATCTCTCCTTGCACTAAACAAAAAAGCTAAAACATCTCAATTGGTAGGGGAAATTTAATAAAGTCTTGGTGGCATATATTCTATTTTTATAAAAGAGTACTAGTTCGTTTGAATTTACTTTTAAAATAACTGGAAGTACTTTTAGAGGAAGTATTTTAGAGTTGCAAAAGCACTTAAAGTGCTTCTTGTGAGAATCACCAGTTATATTCTTCTTGCACGAAACATTTTAAATGATTTTTTAGGATTCACTTGCAGTTTTACTTAAAATTGGTTTAAAAAATATTTTCATAAAAAACGCTTTCAGCAATTTTAAAAACACTTTCAAACAAACTATAAATTATAGTAACTCTATCAAGTGCGCAAATATTATACTTATTAACTAAATTGGAAAAAAATCTCAAGTAATTAAAAATGTTTTGTTCATTGAGCTCACGTAAAACGTGTACTCAATTATGGAGAGCTTACAGGGAATAAAAAGGGAGACCCCATCCCCATTGGTGTAACCTTTTCTTGCAGGTAAACGACCAGAAAATGCTGGTGTAAATTGACTGATGATGATTGAGTGCATTTTCCTTTTCAGTTTCTACTCATTTGGTCACATGTTTTTTTATTATTTGAGATACAGCTGTTACAACTATTTTGCTTCTTTACTACTTCAAAGTTCAAACATCACCAAAGCAAAGTTGAACGTGCTCGTACATGAAAGCAAAAGTTGAAATTTCGAAAACGTATGAAGATCTTAGTTTAACACGCGTAGTAGATAAATGAGAAATTTTTAAATGTGACTCTGATATTTGTGCTTAGGGTTATAACTTTTATTTTTCTTTAAAAGAAGTTTAGCTGGTGGCTTCGTTACGGCAGTCATTCCTTTCAGGGACCGGGAAGACTCACAAATACTCATTCCTTCCGGGAGCCGAGAAGACTCATAGAGGCATTTATGCCTTTCCCTCGCCACCATCGTGCGATTAAGCAGCACTAGGAATCGAACCCAGAACGTGCCTTGTGGAATACGGACCTAAAATTTATCTCTAACTACTGGGTCATCCCGTAGTAGTGAAGTTGTAAGTTACACTGCACAATTATAACATATATTTTATTCATTAACTCTAAATATTAATTCTATTGAGGTTGTGTTGAGTTTTGTTTTAAACATGATTTAGATGGAATATAGTAAAGGATACCCATCCCATGCAACGTACCGACTTGCTTCCTAAATGAAGGAAAAATACCGAAACAGTTAGGTGGACGACAAGTCGGCCAGTTTACTCGGTAAAATATAATATTGACAATCAGTGTATATGCTGTAACATGAGTAAATTGATGTTCTAGGACTCCAATTATTTAACACAAAATCAGTAAAAAAAAAAGGGTTTGTAGCCGAATTTTTAGGTCTATGGAATGCAAAAGCTGGAAGCACATTGGACGGTGTCATTTTAAATTTTTATTTTTATTTTTTGTCAAAAGAGTAGACTTGATTATAATCTAATGAAAACGTTTATATCTTCGGCCAAGATATTGAAAAGAAAATCGGGACCTGAAGCATCCCACAAGAAAGAACTTCCATGACAAGCAACATGCGACACCACCACGTGGGCAGCAAGGTTCCCACCCCGCGGAACAAAACTGAACTCAACCTCTCTAAACTGATTTGCTAAATACCAGATATCAATCAAACACACTCCAACGTACCCTCTGCAGTGCATTCCTGCTTTAGCATACGTATTAGACTATGGGCATCATACCCAATCACTATCCACTCCCTCCCTTCTTCCAGGCAGGCAACCAGAGCAGCCTGGACATTTGCTGCATCTGCTCCATCTCACCTTCGTCCCTTGATTTTGTTCAATAAGAAGTGGAGAAGAGCTAAATTCCATATAGAGGGGGAAGGGATATTATTTGCTACTCACCATTTACCATTGACGAAGAAAACAAATTTCTACTTGGATGATCATACTCACACATCAATCTTTATCTCACACTCATGTCAATTGTTGGTCATTGATCTTTTTTAATTCATTCAATCTGACAACCAAAAATTAAAAAGAGTGCGTGAAAAGTAAAAATAAGTATGTGGATATTACTACCTTCACTTTGTTTAATCACATTCTGCATATGCACTCATGAGATTATAATTACAATATTAGCCCAACATTTAAGCCCAAACTCTGTTTAAATACCCATTTAGCCCAACATTAACATGGACTGATGGGCTATGTACACAGCCTAAGCCCGAGCTCCAAACCCAATAAGTCTATGAGATCTACAACGATTGAACTTGGGATTTATTTTGAGAATATATGTAGGATGAAAACAAAAGAAATCGCAAGTGGTGGGTTTGCCTTGGTGGACATGATTTTTCTCTTCAATTTATTGTTTTTTGGTTTAAATATTTTTCTGTATTTTAAAGTAAAAGTATCGCTTATATTTAAAAAAAAAAACTAACAAAATAAATTAATTAGGGATGAAGATCGGGTGCCAATTTCATATTTAAACCTTCAAATAGAATCCTAATAGCTTTTTCTCATCCACTGGTTCTATTTCCATATCATGTTTGTGTAAAACAAAGAGGTTGGCCTTTCTAATTCTAATTACTAGATTAAGATAGAGGGCTTATATGGTATGAAAATGATTGATTAGATCATATTATCCACTATTACTTGGTATCCATCTATTAAGAATTAAAGCAAACTAAACTGGACATCTCAAACAATGGCTACTCTTTTGTGTTCATCTTATTCTCTCACATAAAACTAAACATATATTCTCTTGTATTTATAGCCAAACGATGAGAGTCGTAGATACAAAGGATATATTCTCGATTATAGTATAAAATATCGTGTTGCATCCCCACAGCCGATCCCCTAAGAAGTCTTCGGGCTGCATCTCCATAGCCGACCCCATCTAGTGGGAAAATGCATTGTTGTGTTGTATAGTATAAAATACCGTCATCATGGCTTTTCAATTATAACTTGAAAGGTAGCCACACCTATTGTTTTTATTTTAAAAAAAAAGGGACAACTGATGGCAAGTCACGATTACCCCATCTCCTTCTGGGGGTTGGGAGGAACGGAAGGATAAGATATGCTTTATTTCTTTTTCATATAGTTAGGTTTTAAGGATAAGATTTTGTATATATTTAAGCTTTAGTAGATTTTGGGTGGCTATCAGAAACCATAAAAATAGATCACCCAAAATAGTAGGACAAATTTATCCTTCTATAGCTTTTGTCCATCTTTGTTTCCTTGAAGCAAAAGAAACATTGCTTAGTGGTGGGTACTCTCTAATAATTCTTAAAAAAATATTATTCTTAAAAAAATATCTCATAATATTTTTTTATATAAATTATAAAATAAACTAAAATATCCCATCTACCATAAGCTATCAAAGATCCAAAATATCCGCAAGTGGTCCTCTACGAGGAGTGTTGTCCTTGCATCACAACGTAGGTTTGAACTTGGTTCGATTCCGTAATTTAACAAATCTATCGTTTCACAAATTTTTTTTTTCCAAAATATCCTAATTTGGAAGTGTCATTTAGGAGGTGGAATTGCTTTTGAAAGTGCATGGGGTTGTAATGGAAGGTTAGCTTGGCCCTATATCTAACTAGGGTGGAAATTGTTGGAAATTTGTGGATTGGTACAAGTGACAAAATCAGGTGACAATTTCGATCATGATACATTTATTGCAATTCGAAATTTGCATGAATATAAAATTTGATGGGTACGTACAGATGAACAGTATTGTTCACATTATTTAGACACTAATTAAATTATAAATTATCTCATTTTGTTAAGTATAATATTAGTTAAGGAATTATTATTGGCACTTTAAAATTTTAATTGTGCAATTTTCGTAATTTTTTTTTAAAGTATAGAAAGTGCGCAATTAAATTTTGGACTTTTAATAACAATTCTCTACTAATTATTGCATTATCATATATTATTTTTCTATCAATGTGCTTGCTAATCAATCAGATATCAGCATGAACATGACACGCCTATAAATAACTAACCCGAACACAACCCGATTGCCAGCCTGGCCACAAATGTGGGATTATGTGGCTCCAAAAATAATTCATAACAGAGAAATGCTAAAGAGACTCTTTATGAACTTTCTGTCTCCTTATAATTTAACGTCAATTCTCATACTATTTTTATAAAATATTATGCAAAAAATATAAAGTGGCATATAGATCTACTATTAAGAAAGTCACAGTTTTGAAATAATCTCCTTTAATATTTCTCTCCTTTCCAAAACAATATCCAAATTTCACACCCGCAAACCATCCTGGTTTTGGTGTCCCAGGTAGTTTTAGGGTAAACTGTGACAGCACATCGCCCCCAAAATTAGAAAAATCCCGAAACCCACAAAAACATTACCAATAATAATCCAAATTTGATTCCCCAAAATACCCCTGCACATTCCCCAAATTTCACCGGACCCACCCTTTAAAATATACAATTCCCGAAGCCATTTTCCCTACTACCTGTTCCTCTCCATCCAATCGCGGCAAAACCAAAACCTATCACGGTAACATTTTCCCTCGCTTTCCCCTCCCATTTTCCCGGCAACCAAACAAGTCTCGAACCCTCAAGAATGAGAGAAATCCTCCACATCCAGGGAGGCCAGTGCGGCAACCAGATCGGCGCCAAGTTCTGGGAAGTGATCTGCGACGAGCACGGCATCGACATCACCGGAAGGTACAACGGCGACTCCGAGCTACAGCTCGAGCGAATCAATGTCTATTACAACGAGGCCAGCGGCGGAAGGTACGTCCCACGCGCGGTGCTTATGGATCTTGAGCCTGGGACGATGGACGCGCTCAGATCCGGCCCGTTTGGGCAGATTTTCAGACCCGATAACTTCGTGTTCGGGCAGTCTGGGGCCGGGAACAATTGGGCTAAGGGGCATTATACGGAGGGCGCCGAGCTTATCGATTCCGTGCTCGATGTGGTGCGAAAAGAGGCTGAGAATTGTGATTGCTTGCAGGGTATGGTGAAAATTGAAAGACAAGATTTTGGGTTCAAATTGTTTTTTGGGTTTGTTTTGTTTATCTGATTTGATCGTGCTTTTGGTTTGAAATTGAATCTCAATTGTGTTTGTTAATTCGTTGATTGTTGTTAATATGATTGGATTGGATATGATATTGTGGTAATCATGTCTTATTTGGGTTGGCTTGATTGAATGTCTTGTTCTGTTTCCTATCTCTCAAATTATGGCTAATTTTTTGTCAAATAAGTTTTTCTACGTTGCGGTTAATCGCATTTTATTTAAATGTGGACATATTGTTGACATCTGATCGATATGTCACAAATATTTGGTCCACAAGTGCAGTTAAGCATAACTTAGAAGGAATGAACAAGAGCGGTTTTGATTGATATCTAGTATTTCTTTTGAGTTTATAATTTGAATGGCTGATTGGTGTGAATGAAATGATTCAGCTTTGTAATGTTGGCCATATGTTTTGAACAGGATTCCAAGTATGTCATTCTTTGGGTGGTGGCACCGGCTCTGGCATGGGAACTCTTCTTATTTCCAAGATCAGGGAGGAGTACCCCGATCGAATGATGTTGACATTTTCTGTCTTCCCATCCCCAAAGGTGTCTGACACAGTTGTGGAGCCATACAATGCCACCCTTTCCGTCCATCAGCTTGTCGAAAATGCTGATGAATGTATGGTTTTGGACAATGAGGCTCTGTATGATATCTGCTTCCGCACCCTCAAGCTATCCAACCCTACTTGTAAGTCCAAATCTTAGATATATGGCGGCTGACAAGTGACGGTCATGGTAGAGTTATATAATGATCTTTTTCTGTTTGATTGTATCTTTAAGTAAAAAAAATTCTGATAAATTAGTTTATGTCATAGACTGGCATCTTATAATGACATGATATAAGATGCATTTGTGTGTGTTTGTGTGAATTCTTATGAGATTTTTAGAAGGAATGTCATGTGATCTCTGAACATATTTCTTTGCACGGCTAATGCAGTTGGTGATCTTAATCACCTCATCTCTGCTACCATGAGCGGTGTCACATGTTGTCTTCGGTTCCCTGGACAGTTGAACTCTGACCTACGCAAGCTTGCAGTTAACCTTATCCCTTTCCCACGGCTGCACTTCTTTATGGTTGGGTTTGCACCCCTAACTTCAAGAGGATCACAGCAGTACCGTTCTCTGTCTGTGCCCGAATTGACCCAGCAGATGTGGGATGCCAAAAACATGATGTGTGCTGCTGATCCACGCCATGGACGTTACCTTACTGCATCTGCTGTGTTCCGTGGTAAGATGAGCACCAAAGAAGTTGATGAACAGATGATTAATGTCCAGAACAAGAACTCCTCATACTTTGTCGAGTGGATTCCCAATAACGTTAAGTCCAGCGTGTGTGACATCCCACCCAAGGGTCTGAAAATGGCATCCACTTTCATTGGGAATTCGACTTCAATTCAGGAAATGTTCAGGAGAGTTAGCGAGCAGTTCACAGCTATGTTCAGGCGAAAGGCTTTCTTGCATTGGTACACGGGAGAGGGAATGGATGAGATGGAGTTCACCGAGGCTGAGAGTAACATGAATGATCTGGTTGCTGAGTACCAACAATACCAGGATGCAACTATCGAAGAGGAGGAGTACGAAGAGGAGGAAGAGGAGGTTGTTGCTTGATGAATCGTGCCATGGTCGTGGTTTCTCAATTTGTGTAAACTCGTTATGTTTGTGGCTTAATTCGAACGATTGATTGTTGCTCAGTTAATTTAGATTTGGCATGGATGTATGGAATGTGGGAGGGGTCCTCGTATAAGAGTTGGGTTTTGTAAAAACGCTTTTTTGTTGGATTTGAATGTTGTACCGAGTAAGGCATATAATGTCGAAACTTATATTTCAGTGATGGAATTTTCTGTCTTGCACCATATGCTTTTTGTATTTGTATTTGTTTTGGTTAAATGGAGCCGCCCAAACACCCATCGTTTCCTTTGCCTGGTATGAATGACATTCGAAGAAAGGGATGCAATTTACTGTTTTAATTATAATATCGTATATGCATACCAATTTTCTTATTTTTATGTTCCATACCGCTGAGTGGCCCGAAGCATCAACGGTTTAGATTTTGCACATAATAATTATAAATTAATTCTTACTTACAAAGAAAGCGAAATTTAGAGCATCTCCAAAGGGGAAAAGTTCACATCAGCAATAACGGTAAAAAAAAGACATTGCTAGAGTTTTCCAAACGAAATGCCAATTTCTATGTGACATGACATGAAAAGGCAGCAGAGAGAATTGCTGTCAAATTTGACAGTAGCTTCAAATCTATTTTTAGTAATTGATAAATGATTTTATAATTTTTATACTTATCTTTTGTTTTAAAATACTAATTATAACTATCAAAAAGTAACTAATGTAATAAAAATAGTAGTTTAAAATTGACATATTGGTTGAAGAATAAAATTATAAAAAATAAAAAAAAATCAATGTGCCACATAAGCCTTCAAATTTAAATTTTATGTTTAAAATTTGACATCTTCTTTAAAGATGGTTACTTCTTATTTTACAGAGTAATGCAAACCTCTATTAAATTTGTCTTGGTTATTCTTAATTTCTTACCTTTTACAGGAAGGAATAATTTCAATGCCGGCACCTGAGTAAAAACGAGGTAATAGATGACAAGCCCTGAGTTAAACAAAAAAATTTCCACACGCAGTTAGAAAACCAGACTTTTTCAGTGCACAAAAAGTACGAGCTCCCACTCTCTGTATAAAAGCAGCATCGTGCTAGGTCTTTATCCACAATTCAAGTTTACCCTAATTTCCTTACAAAGTTTAAGCAAACCAAAGAGAGCAAAAGATTTTCGAAATTCTAATGGCTTCTCAGCTTCTTTTGTTGGCATTCCTTGCCGTATCTTCTTCCATTGCTTCGGCATCTGACCCGAGTTCTCTTCAGGATTTCTGCGTCGCCGATAAAGCCTCAGGTAGGCACCTGAGCTAAATCATAATTATATTCGTACATGTATGTACATAATATCAGTCAGCTAGTTAGTATTGGAATTATATTTGTTTCTAATGTATTCTTTTCCACCATGATTTTTAGTACTGGTGAATGGTTTTGCGTGCAAGGACTCCAAACTTGTCGATGCCAATGACTTCTTCTTCAGCGGACTTCACCTAGCAGGCAACACATCCAACCCAGTTGGCTCACGGGTGACCCCCGTTAACGCAGTCCAAATTCCAGGACTTAATACTCTTGGTATCTCCATGGTGCGTATCGATTATGCCCCATGGGGTATTAACCCTCCACACACTCATCCTCGCGCTACAGAAGTCTTGACAGTCCTGGAAGGGAGCCTCCAAGTGGGTATCATAACTTCCAACCCAGAAAACCGTCATATCAGCAAGGTGCTTCAGAAGGGTGATGTGTTTGTGTTCCCAGTAGGACTTGTTCATTACCAACACAATGTTGGAAATAGTAATGCAGTAGTCCTTGCTGCTCTCAGCAGTCAAAACCCTGGTGCCATTACTGTTGCAAATACGATATTTGGATCAAAGCCTGACATCCCTGCTGATGTTCTTGCAAAGTCTTTCCAAGTGGACAGCAATGTAGTCTTCGATTTGCAGGCAAAGTTTTAGAGTCCCATTTGGAATCTCCGATTCAATCGAAGGGGATCCGACTTACAGTTCAAGTGAGTCATGTTGGTCTGCTACTTTGTAATATTTGTTCTTTTTAAGAACAAAGGACTGTAGTTGTGTTTGATTCTGATACTTCAAGAGGATAATTTATTTCTTCTCGTATAGAAACGCAATCAAAGTTGGTCTATTTTGCTTTATTTGTTTGCTTAGTAGCTAGGGAGGCCTTTCCTCCAAGAGCTTTGCAATCTACAAGACTATATATGCATGCAAAACCGTTTAATTCTTTAAGCAGTTGAAAGTGGCTGCCTACTATATAGCTAGTTTCCGAACCAGAAATGTCTGTCAAATGCTAGACAGATTTGCTTTCTGCGAACGTCACTAGCATTACTCCACACATCTATATTATCCTTGTTCTGTGCCTTAGTTCAAGGAATCTGTTCAAGGAATCTGCCCTACTCTTTTCGATATGTGCATGTTTTAATCAACAATGATTGAGCTTGTTTATAAAGAAGGGTTAGCTCGGCAACACAATTTAGATCAATTAGAGATCATCAGGGCTCTTGGATTGGGGGCTTTTCAGCTAATATGGGAGTAGAAGTCCATGAAGTTGAGCTTGGATAAGGCTGTTAGGAGGATACTTGAGAATCTGAACCTGCTGTTTTAGTTTCACTCTTCAAATGTGTTGTGAATGATTTGGTTCCCTTGGCTTCTTTTTTACATGGCTGTAATCACTTGATTTTCTCGATTTCATCAATGTGATTTAAGTCATATTTATCAGAAAAATGAACATGGTGGCTGATGGTTTGACAAAGCTAAGTTTTTCTTTAGATCTGAGTTGTATTATGTTGGATGACGTTCTGCCTTCAATTGTTGATTTATTTCTAGATGATATTTCTAGAGTTATTAGGACTTGGGCTATTTGTGTAAGGCCCTTGGGTTGATGTATTTCTTTGTTTAGCGATTCTACTTGGGCTTTAGGCTCTTTCTGTAAAAAAAAAAAAGAAAAAAAAATTCATAAAAAAGTCTATAATTAAAAATTAAAAATATCATTGTGGGCCTCAGGTGCATGCCACACAAGCACAATAGATGAAAAGTAAATAGAGTTAAACTTGAGGATTATTGCTCCACATTTTGTCAAATTTAGGTATCAAATTAATGAATTTTTAGTTCAGCGATTACTATTCTAATTAAGCCATAATTCAGAGACCATTTTTGAAATTTCCTCGTTGATATTCCTCTTCACTTGTAAGTGAAGAGGTCTAAGGTTCGATTCTCGCCAAAGGCGAATTTGAACCACATTATTGCTAGTCTATTATGAGACTAAGTTCATCCCATTCCCCTTAGTATAGATAATATCGTTTGTTCAAAAAAAAAAAAATTACTAGCTAGCTTGATTCCAACATATCATAAAAAAATGTAGGTATCGGATAGCATATTTAATATAGAAGTTAAAACATTTTTTTTTAAAGTTTCATGCCTCTATGCAAATTACATCATATTGAATATATATGCGTCCCCTATTCCACACTTTATCTTAGTTTGTTTAAGTCAAAGCAAGTAACAACCAGCTTTCAAACCAAAATTTGCCTGAAAACAAAAAGAAACCTCCAATATCAATTGTCCACAATATTCTACTCAATGCTTCCTGCTGCGTACAGAATAGAATATTTGTATTAATCATGATTATTGAATAAGATTTTCTGAATGTATGAAATCTGTACTCTGTTAATCGGAGAAAGAGCAGAGAAAAGGATGTCAATAAGAGTTTAAAATTTATTCTAGAAAGCCAATTCAAATTTGTGAGCAATATATTTCTTCATCAAATTTGCACTTCCTGTTACATTGTTGTTGTGTACTTGGAACATCGTCACATGATGCTATAGTTCCACTTGTAACACCTGTATTCATTTTAACTATTAATATAGCTTAGAAATAGAATATCAACAATTTCGTTCATCTATATTATAATACGTGAAAAAGTATACCTCGCGGCAAGTGTAATAGGGATATCAAAACTTCTTGACGTAGAGAGAAAGGAAATGTTCCTCAAAGCCCAGCACCAATGCCGGCACCTGAAAATATAAAGTTATCAGATAAGTGATGACATATAGATGCACAAGCACCAGCTTCCTATGAAAAATTTGTACTATGCGGTTACAAATTAAGACTAGACTTTTTCAGTTCATAGGAAACAATACACGTATGCAGAGTTACTTCTCTCTATAAAAGCAGAGACATAGATAGAGTTTCAATCCACAATCCTTGCTCTTACGAAGTTTAAGCAAAAGTTGGTCAATTTCTCTCTGCTTACTGTCTTGATCAAATGGCCTCTCAGTTCCAATTTTTCGCATTCCTTGCCGTAACTTTTTCCGTTGCTTTGGCATCGGACCCGAGTTCTCTTCAGGATTTCTGCGTGGCAGATGCAACGAGCTCAGGTAGCTAAAATCGTCTTTTCGTATATTTTCCATTGTAAATATGTCCCAAAAATAAATACATCCACCACAGATATCAATTGGTAATTATGTATGCTGCTAATGTTAATGTACTTTTTCTCATCATGGTTTCAGTACTGGTTAATGGTCGTGTTTGCAAGGACCCTAAGCTGGTTGAAGCCAACGATTTCTTTTTCAGTGGGCTTCACCTAGCGGGCAACACATCAAACGCAGTTGGTTCACGTGTGACTCCTGTTGGTGTAGCCCAAATTGGAGGACTTAATGCCCTTGGCATCTCCGCTGCGCGTATTGATTTTGCCGCATGGGGTCTTAACCCTCCACATACACACCCTAGAGCTACTGAGATTTTGACAGTCCTGGAAGGGAGCCTCAAAGTTGGTTTTGTCACCTCTAACCCTGAAAACCGCCTCATCACCAAGGTACTTCAGAAGGGTGAAGTTTTTGTGTTCCCAGTCGGTCTTGTGCATTTCCAGCAGAATGTTGGACATGGTAATGCAGTTGCCCTTGTAGCTCTCAGCAGCCAAAATCCAGGTGTCATTACCATTGCAAATGCAGTATTTGGATCAAATCCTGATATCCCTGCTGATATTCTTGCAAAGGCTTTCCAAGTGGATACGAATGCGATCTACAGTCTTCAGTCCAAGTTTTAGAATAAATTCCAATTTGGAACCTCTGATTAAATCAAAAGGGATTTATAGCTCATTTGAAGTGTCCTAGAAAATTGTTACAGTTTGTTTTTCATCGCAGTCATGTTAGTCTACTGTTTTGTTTGATTCAAAAGATTTAATTTGTTTATGCTCATTTGAAATGTTGTTGAAACCTGATAGTCCTGTTGGTCATGTCGGGATAAGGCCGTCTTGTTGTTGTATGCTCTTTTGAAATGTGATCAAGTTGTTATTTCTTTATTCTATTGCTCCAAGATATAATAAAAGCGGATGTTTGCTACCAACTTCAAGTAAAACATGAGTGCTTTGAGTTTGGAAAACTGTTTCGATTTGTATAGGCCAAAAATGAAAGGCTTTTCATTTCCTTTTAAGCGTGCAAAATGCACTTCATTTAGAGGCGCAAAAGCCCAAGGAGGATAACTGCTATGAGGAATATTGGCGTCCTTCAATCCCCAAATATCTACGTCAGTCAACAAGCTACGCTCTTCTCGATGTGCCTCATACTATCGCCTAACTGTCATGGAGTACGATTTTGGGCAGTGGTATCAATCCTGCTAGTACCTATCATGCAGAGCCAAACAACAGAGTAACCACTGAAAAGTATGTTCCTCCAAGGATTGGTTCTGAATTCATTCTTGCGAACGTCAAACAACTCAAACCCCATTTTAATCAAATGGTTGGTTGCAGACTTGTAGTAAACCTACTCCGCCTGGCTCGGCCTAACATGACCAATAAAGGAAATGACAACCCAACTTTTTAGATTTCATTATTTTTGAAAACTACAAATTATTTTCAAATTGAATACCAAATAACCCTAAGCAATTGAAAGTGCTTGGTTGCCACTAGCTAGTCTCCGAAGCAGAAATGTTTATCAAAACGATGACAGATTTGTTTGGTATCCTTCTTTTGTGAATATATATAATTCAAGGAACATGCATACACTTTTCGATATTCATGCTTTTAGCAGAGGTTGAGCTCGTTTATAAAGAATGGTTACCTAGGCAACAAATGGATATACACAATTTACATCAATATATGGAAAGCTTCTCCTTTTTGTTTTTCAAACTATATGTAGGAAGTACATATATATAAACCTGTACATCACATTGAGTTTTCCACATATATAACATGGTCCTCATTCTTTGGAGGTTCAACTCTCTACCCAGAGAGAGTTGAATAAGAAAGCTTGAGCCCAAAATAAATGGCAGAAGCCTGGAAGTTATCAATTGCAAGTCTGCAGACTCTGCACCATATAAGAATCAGCAAAACCAAAACTCATACTCTCAACACGCCTTCTCATGAGTGGAGCGTGTGGCCCTTAGACCTAATTAATTAACATGGTCTCTTCGCGGACTACCCCTGCGATGAGACCATGTTTAGATAAAATGAATGTGTATCTATTTTGTTAGAATGGTCTGCAGCCTAAATTAATGCATTTCTGATGTACTTAGTAGGGTTTATCTGCATGGCGCAGAATGATCTATGATTTCATTTAAAAACAAAAGGAATAGTAATCTAAGTACTGTAGGCGGTTCCAAAAAATCATCATAAAATAATAGTAATCTAAGTTAAACAATTTTTTAAGGTTTATTTTTGTATGCAAATAACATGTCCCCATCTACTCCAACTTTATCTTAATTTGTTGATCAAGTCAAAGCAAGAGAACCAACTTTTAAACCAAACTTTGCTCGAAAACGAAAAAAAACCTCCAATATATGAATCGTCCATAATAATCTGTTTAATGCTTCCAGCTGCATATAAGATTGGCTGAGTCAATGGCGGATCCAGGAAATAATATTAGGAGGGTCAGTAAGAATAGCGCGTGCAGCGTGTAATTTTTTTTTAGCAGAAATAGCATGCATATCGTCATTTCATCGAGTCTTGGTAGACCTGAAATCATTTGGAAAGGCATACTGCACACTTGTTAATGCCTCATTTGCGTGGGTAACTAACATGTTCCAAGGCTGCTCCCGTATGAATGCTTAACAAAGAAACACACTTATCTTGAACACACTAACAATGTTTGATATCATTGCATCCCATTAATATGTTTGTCTAAGAATGATGATGCTTTGTTATTCTTTGAGATCACCATTTCATTTACTTTGCATTTTTGGATAGTTTTTCACTTGGTTCTTTTTTTTTTGCCAACAATTGTAATCATAACTAACAAACAAGCCAGAGGTAAATAATATTAGGACTAGACTGTAAAGAAGCAACACCTCTCTAATGCATTTTATCAAGTAGTTGAAGGGTATATATGAAGGGCAACTCTAACCTTTAAAGGGGCAGCACCCAAGTCATCCATAGACATTCACCGAAGTTCGAAGGATCAGCACCTAAGATGTCCATGGACGTTCATTGAAGTTCAGGTGGTCAGCTGACCCCCCTTGCCCCTTAATGCATCCGCCAGTGGGCTGAGTAGAATACATGTATATAATATTGTGAAATCTATATTATTATTGTTAGAGCACGAGCAGAGAAATAGCTGCTAATTAGTACATTTTTTTTTTTCCCAGAAAGCCAATTCAAAGTCAAGAAACAGGAAACATTCCTCCATGACAGCAGGCCCAGCATCAATGCCGGCACCTGAAAATAAAGCTGTCAGATAAGTGCCATGACACACAAGCAGCAGCCTTCTGTGCATAATATAAAAATAAAAAATTTGTCCTACGCGTTTTCAAATTTAGGACCAAATCTTTTCATGAGTTCATGAGAGATCCTTCTCTCTATAAAAGCAGAGACATAGATAGGGTTTCAATCCACAGCTCAAATTTATCCTCGCTCTTACAAAGTTAAGCAAAGTTGGTCAGTCTCTCTTTGCTTACTGCCTCGCTCAAATGGCCTCTCATCAGTTTCTATTTTTTGCATTCCTTGCCGTAACTTCTTCCATTGCTTTGGCATCGGACCCGAGTTCTCTTCAGGATTTCTGCGTGGCAGATGCAATGAGTTCAGGTAGCTAAAATCGTTTTTTCGTATATTTTCCGGTGTACATATGTCCCAAAATAAATAAATGCATCATAGGTATCAATTGGTAATTATGTATATGTTGCAAATGTTAATGTACTTTTTCTCATCTTGGTTTCAGTACTGGTTAATGGTCGTGTTTGCAAGGACCCTAAGCTTGTTGAAGCCAACGATTTCTTTTTCAGTGGGCTTCACCTAGCAGGCAACACATCAAACGCAGTTGGTTCAGGTGTGACTCCTGTTGGTGTAGCACAAATTGGAGGACTTAATGCCCTTGGCATCTCTGCTGCGCGTATTGATTTTGCCCCATGGGGTCTTAACCCTCCACATACACACCCTAGAGCTAGTGAAATTTTGACAGTCCTGGAAGGGAGCCTCAAAGTTGGTTTTGTCACCTCCAACCCCGAAAACCGCCTCATCACCAAGGTACTTCAGAAGGGTGATGTTTTTGTGTTCCCAGTAGGTCTTGTGCATTTCCAGCAGAATGTTGGAAATGCTAATGCAGTTGCCCTTGCAGCTCTCAGCAGCCAAAATCCAGGTGTCATTACCATTGCAAATGCAGTATTTGGATCAAATCCTGATATCCCTACTGATATTCTTGCAAAGGCTTTCCAAGTGGATACGAACGCGATCTACAGTCTTCAGTCCAAGTTTTAGATTAGATTCCAATTTGGAACCTCTGATTAAATCAAACGGGATTCATAGCTCATTTGAAGTGTGGCTTTAGAAAAATGTTACAATTTGTTTTTCATGGCAGTCATGTTGGTCTATTGGTTTGTTTGATTCAAAAGATTTAAATTGAAATGTGATCAAGTTGTTATTTTGTTTCATAATTGTATTATAAAATTGGAAGTTCCATATGTTGAAATTAATTTCAGGTAAAACATGAGTGCTTTAAATTTGGAAACTTTTTCTATCCGCGGCCTTTCTATATTTCATCATCACCAGTGATTTACAATATAAAAACTTTCCAGTTAAGAATCAGCCTGTTTACATGCATCTCGCCGCAAGCCAGTGCATATATGTTTGGTTAAAATGCTGTCCGCAGAAATTTATGTTGAACAACACAAAATCCCACATCGGAATATTGAAAAAACTAATATAATAAACAGTTCCACTCCTAATGATACACAGGCCTTTTAAGCATAGAGACATGATCTGGTTCTTTGTGTACAATATTCAAAGAGTGCAGAAAGGCTTTCCAATATTTATATTTTCTTCGAACAAACAGAAACCTCCAATCTATGTTTTCAATATACTAATCAAGTAACAAGACTTTAATGAACTATTAATCATTCTTTTAAATTTTCTGAAGGTTCCAGCTGCTTTGCTTGTCTATATGGTATATATGAAAAGAGTAATGATAGGTAGACTAAATTTGTAGACCAGATTTGCAAACCAAATACTGTGTCACCAATAAAAAAATAACCTCGTTAATCAATATTTAAGTAATAACCAAATCATCAACTTTCTTGTCATTTGGTTTACAAAATTTGATTCCCAAAATTAGTCTCCCCAACCTACCCATATTGCATGCATACTCCAATTAAAAACTAGTACATGTTTGTGGACTAATTAATAACTAGTACATATAAAACACGAATGACATAAATCTATGCATTATAAAAAAGGAGGGAGGGGGGGGGGGGGGGGGCACAGGTACGCACGGGGTAAGATTTTTATAGGGAACTTTAACGAAAAGCTTTTGGTACTGTTCATTTTAACGAAAAATCACATTTTTACACTAAAAAGTCAATCTTCGTACTAGTCACTTTACCATTTATTTTGTCCTTATCATTAAAACTTAAAGTTTTTTAAGCCCTTTTCATTAGTTTTCCATACTGCAAGTGCCAGGTGCCAATATTGCAGTGTAAGATTTGTGAGTAATATATAGACTTAAACCTGATCTGGCTACTTGCCATATTCAGAAAATAACCATTTCATCAAGTTTTGGATGCCGGCACCTAAAAATAAAGTGAGGTGACAAGCTTCAATGATCACAAAATTGTCACACACGTTACAACGATTAGAGTTTCTAATACTAAATAGGAGAAGATTTATGTATGAGCTTCATCCCGGTCTCTATAAAAAGCAGGAAAAAGTCGTCGTCTCAATCCACAATTCATTTCATTTTTATCGTTGCTTATGTAAGTAAGTTCAGGAAAACTTGGAATTGATTAATTTCCAATGGTGTTTCAGTATAAATTTTTGGCATTGATCATTATAACATGATCCATTGCTTTGTCATCTTGCTAGACTTGTGTTGCTGATCAATTTGAACTGCCAATTATGGCAAGAATAAACTTCATAAATAGTTTGTAAGAATATGAGTGTGAGATTAGATGTTTTGACACTTGCTGTTTAAGACCAATTAGTATAAAGAAAGTCTTATTCGAAGATGAATACTAATTCTTGTTTATAAAGGATTCTGTTATAGCATTGAATTGATAAAGGTTAGAAAACACATACAGATTTCTATATGGATTCAAGGAATCCTTATTGGGTTATGACAATGATTATATATATGTCTATGTATATCAAAACCTCTGCTCTCACAGTACTACACTCTTTTCTGGAACTAGGTCCTATTATTAGTTTGAGCACAAAGTGTATTCGCTTATAACAAACACAAGATCTGCAATAACGAGAGGCAAATGGACGGCAATGCAACTGAATCAACAACCTCCCCATCACTAAGTTGAGATTTATCCAAGCCCCAAGTAGCCTGTGTCAAAACAATGAACAACGACTTGTGTTACGATGCAATACAACGGAGTAGGTCAAGCAAAACAATGGGGGAAACCCTCAAACTCGAGCATTCCGAACAAAACTCACAAGGATATTTAAGCCTAACATTAAGAGCCTCACTGAATTCCGCAACAGAAGAAAATTTCTTACCAAAAACTTGCGAGTCTCTTGAAGTTGAGGTGTAAAGATAGTGAAAATTTTCTTTATATCACCATTACCTTGGATCACCTCCACGAGCTTCTCCCTGTCCGATGCTACTGTCATTGTAGTGATTAATAAGTTAAGTTTTCTCACCAAAAAGATTTTTCATTTGACATTTCTTTCAGTGATGAAAAAGGTGAGAATACTAAAACAATCAACGATAAAACCAGTGGAGGAAGCAGACTTTTGCTGCAAGTTTTCAAAATTTTCCTTTTATCATTCAAAACAGTAACGATATACTGAGGAGGGCTTTTCTCTAACATGGAAAAACACAAATGCTTTCTGATTTAATAAATGTAATAGCTTCAAGGTTTCAGATGAGTTGTGTACTTTCTGCAATGCTTAGATTCTGGAACAAGAGAGAAACTTAGCATAAAACCTGCTTTCAATGGATGGAGAACATAAAAATACATTAAAACGAGGCCAACCCAATTAAGTCGAGCATAGAAATTTAAGTCCAACATAGACACTATCCCAAGTGCTTCCAAATTGAACTGGATCAAGCCGATAAAAACTGGTTCGGTCAATTAAAGCAATGAATAATGAAGTAGTATGCCTGCACGCTACCAAGAAACCCTTGGTCAGAATCTCTCCACTTGTGGACCTGACAAACTTCCAACATTTCCATAACAGGAGCCAACAATCCCGATCTGGAACAGGACCTTGCAATGGCCACAGACGAACATAATTTGCCAAAACGGAACTCTCTTCAATTGACCCTGCCGAATGGGAAACACTTTGATTCTTTTTCTTTTTCTTTTAGTTTGGTTGTCTATGTATCACGTCAATCTTCTTCTCCTGACTTGGCTGTTAATACCTACAAATATAACAAATAAAGCATGTGAGATCAATTGAAAAATTTTCTTTTCTTTGGGTAATTCTAAAGCAAAAGTCGTAAAACAAGAATTACCTTTAGCGCTACTTCAGTTTTCTCTGACAAGTCAGGGTCTACGTCGTAGGACCACGCGAGGTAGGCGGAGGGTGAGGAGGACCTGTAGATGAACCTGGAGGATGGTTGTTGGGAGGCTGCGGGTGGGTCACCGCCACACGCTCTTTATCTCTCAAACTAAACCTAGCGGGAGTCCCAAAGTATCCAACAGCCCATTCGTTCAAACCGCTAAGTATTTCTACAGACAACCTATCACTAGCTATTGGTATATCCATCCATAGTGTGTATCTATGTCGGAGGGCCATGCAGGGTTGGCTGTCGTTTGTCTGGTGAGGTGGGGAGGGAGCTAGAGTGGGCTGGTGGGGCTGCTGCAGTGGGAAGGGTGGTGGAGGGGGACCCGCAACTGAATCTGGAGAATGGTTGTTGGGTGACTGCGGGTGGGTCACCGACACACCCTCTTTATCTCTCAAAAGGAGTCCCAAAATATTCAACAGCCCATTTGTTCAAACTGCTAAATATTTCTACAGACAACCTATCACTAGCTATTGGTACATCCATAAAGAGTGTATCTAATTGCTGACTCAGCTGGGTACAGACAATATGGATACATTCCCACAACCATTGACCCTATATCTATATCTCTGTAATCTTTAATCCCTGGAATTTCTCCTAATGCTATATGAAGCATAATATGATAACCATGTGTTACCATTACTAATTGGTTCAGGTCTTCTCCCGTTTCAACACTCATTTTTTGAGCCAAATTTAATCCTGAGTCTGAGGGATGAACAGTGACGCTCATATTCAAACTCAGCACCGAAACTAAAAATGAATTCCTGTAAAATATTATATGATATTAAACAAATAAATCTCACAACTCAACATTATGTACAATTCTAAAGACAAAAATCTCATAACTCAACATTTATGTACAATTCTAAAGACTTACATTATTGTTGATCCGTTTTGTAGGGGAGTTAACAGATTGTACACCTGAGTTGGGACTTGGTGCCTTAACAAAACAAAAATAAAAATACATTATTAATCATGTATTTCATATTACAGAGCACAACTTTTCATGAGACAAAAAACATACCCAGCCACCATATGTTGTAGGTACGCATCCTCAGACGTCATCATAACAATAATGCAACAATGAAACACTGAAAAAATCCCAAAAATTTATCATCAGACGGTAAGTACATACAAGAAAACACCAATGTCTGCCCTATGTTAAAAATTTCTCTCATTAAACCTCATACTCGGGTTTCTTTCATGGATACAAAATTAAAGATATGTCGTCGACTCTTATATGGATTACCTTACTCAAGTGTCGATGTTTGAAGGCAGCCTGTCAATGATGATGATGGTGAGATCTGGCCTTTTTTTAGGGAAAATCGAGTAGAAACAGATTGTGGCTAGGGTTTCAACGACAAGAGAATCAGAAAACAAAGAAGACTGAGAGACTAGCTAGAGAGAGGTTGTGGCTAGGGTTTCATGTGGGTTGTTCTGGTGACATGGCAGGAACATGCCTATTTCCGTTTTCTTATCTAATTTGCCCACATAGTGCGTGTGCGTGTTTGAGCCTTGAGGGAAAGGGTCCAGAAGAAAGGTATTTTAGGCCCCAAAAAAATTAGTGAAGCCCTATTATAATAGTAAATACTGGCAAAAATGCCCGTGCTCCGTTGGCCAGGGAGTGCCACAAGTATAATCTTATACCATCTTATTTTTTTTGTTATTCCTAGTGCTTTTTGGCATCATGTGCAAAAAAATGTAAACTCCAAGCAACAAATTGATAGCTGAGAATAAACAAATGAATGCATAAATTAAATTTCAAATCTTCCATCACACCTATATTGTAATTGGAGCAAAAAAAAAAACCTAAATTGTGATTAGATGGAGCACCCTTGATTTTTTCCAGTGAACCACCAAATTTTGGTGAAAAGCAAAGATTTTTGCTGGGTTGAATGCTCATCATTCACTTATGCTTGTAAAACCAACAAAAGGGTAATTTCGCATTCTCCATAATTATACTTAATGCCAATATTCATAGCTAATATACTAAGTTACCACTAATTGATTGTTCAAAGCATCAACATCCCAATATGAATCTGAATTAATAGACGGTACCCAAAACTCAGTCACTACAGCATCTGTGAGTCCCCAACACTCAAATGTATATATTTTTCAACATATCCAAGCAAACCCAAAATTCGAAACTAAATTTGCATTAAAAAGTTAATTACAGTCACAATGTCAACTGAAATCAGTAAAGAAGAGCAAAATTAGCAAATATCGAGTACTACCTCAGACGGAATCCCGTTTTCGATAGTGTTCTGCTCGTTTATGCACCCTTTAATGGCTACACAGATGCCATCCAGAGTGTCCAGAGTCCAGAGTGAAAATATCGAACCTTTTACTTATTGGTGCAGACGAAAACTCTCTCCAGGCTTCGTGTCTGAAATTCAACATAACAATTTACAATTAATTCCTTCAAAAACAGAATTATAAAAATAAGAGCTCAAAATAATCAAATTACAAAAATTAACAATTACGTCGAAAAACTTGAACCCTCCCTCAGTCAGTCCTTGTTTGATACCCAAAAAATCAGAAGAAAGAAGACCCCCAAAAAAATACACGTTCCTAAATTTCTGTTGGGGTTTTATCAGAAATTTGTGAATCAAAATCAAATTCCAATCCAAACTCAAATTGCAAAATAATCAGAGCATACAACTTTAATAACAATAAAAGTTATTGAAACCAAACCTATTTCAATTCTAATATAATCCAGAATACCAAATTCGCTCACCTTCAGTCAAGCGGGTTTTGGAAAACGTTGCGGAGACCGGTGGCGCGGGAAGATTCACACGTGTGTTGTGGCGCCCTTCGTCGGATTTGGGTGAAGTGGTGGTAGTGGTGGCGGTGGTCTGCGTGAACTGGTGAAGAGGCAAGCGGTGGTTTTGTCGTTCGGGGTGTTTGAAAGCGTTGAACAGAGTTGAAAGAGGGAAGTTCGCCGGGTGATGGCGAGGTAGGCGAGGTCGACGGTGAGAAGAAACGGCGTCGTGGTTCGGCGAAGGAGGAGAGAGAGAAGGGAAAATCTTTTAGAGAGAGAACGACAGAAGCAGAAAGGATCGAGCGAGAGGGTAGAAAAGTAGGGGAAGGAAGAAAAATAAAATAAAAAGGAAATCTGAGGGACAAAATCAGAATTAGACTAAATATGTGAGGGTAAAATCGGATGAAAAAACTTTTCAGTTTTAGAATATATTAAATTAAATTTTGTGAATTCTCTCTTTTATTTCAATTTCTCAATAAAACCCTTGTACTGTTGTAGATGATATTTAGCACATGTGTGATCGTGTAAATTTATAGATTAATTTGTGATTATTTTTTACTCTAATGATTATTTTTTATCAGACCATATACTATTTGTAGAACAAGTTTTTCTTTTCTTATACTTAAAAATATATTCTACAATTTCTTTACGCGTTATTCATTTTTTCTGTTGCTGCACCCTACCTTTTCCCTTCAGTAAATTGGCCACAACATATATAAAGTATTTTGTCTTTTTTACTTTATTTGTTTAGAAGTTCATTATTTGCAGCATACGTGCAGTTTATTTTAAGCTTTTTGATCATTGATCTTCCAATACCTCATATTGTAGAAATAAATAACAAACGGTTAAGTAGCATTATGGTTAGAATTACTCATTACAAGCACAAGTGTGCCTTCTTGAAAATGGGTTCAAAATCTTCGGGCACGATGTATAGCAAGATGTGGTGGCCTCTGTCCGTTTGAGCAACTTAATTTGATCGGAGCTGTTTAGTTTATGACCGGATTTTTGAGGTAAGTGTTCCAATCACCCTATTCTGGCTCTAGAAATCCATGATCCCATAATTGCTCCGAACTACATATTTGAAAGGGTGTTTCGCTTGAGAATGGATAGTTGTCCAAAGAACATTATGATGAGTAATATAGAGAGAATTTGTCAAGTGTTGTCGATGCAACATGTCGAGATATGTCTAGCATGCATTACATCAAACATTTATAGTAGGCACAAAAAAAAAAAAAAAAAAAAACATGTACCAAACATTCGGAAGATCCTCGAAGGACCTTCACATATATATTTTCCGAACTCGGGTGGTTCTGGGACCACCTTGGTCCCTATTTCCATCCGCCCTTGAGTGTAGTGACGGAGAGGTGACCCTTGCTGTGATTGATCAGTTCCATAGCTTCCTGGCTTCATCAAGTGGGAATTCTTCAGGTTAGTTTGCTGTATTTGATTAATGGATTAAGGTTTTGTGTTTTGTCTAATTGTGATTCATGAAACTAAATCTTCATTGTGGGTTAATGTTTTACATGGTTTAGATTCACAATCTAGCGTGAGAACATTTATGTAGATAAATAAATGTGATTGGAAATCGGTCATGGTACTTATCAGTTATCAACTTAATATAACTAATTAATATATTGTACATATTTCTAATGTAGTGTTCTCATTATGATTTCAGTACCAGTAATGGTTGCAAAGACCCACGCTTTTTGAAGCAAAATGACTTCTTCAGTGGACTTCATCTAGCAGGCAACACATCAAACTCAGTTGGCTCACGCGTGACCCAGTTAAACGTAGCCCAAATGGCATGACTTAAGACTCTTGTCATCTCGTTGCTTGTATCGATTATGCACCATGCGGCATTAATCCTCAACATACACATCCTAGAGCAAGTGAAGTCTTGATAGTTCTTGGAGTGAGCCTCCAAGTCGGTTTGTCACTTCAAATCCCGTAAGCCGTCCCTCGTCACTAAGCTTCTTCATGCCGGCGATGTGTTTGTTTCCAGCGCAGTGTTGGAAACGGTAATGCAGCTCTCAGCAGCAAAAATCCAGGTGTTAGAACCATTGTAAATTCGGTGTTTGGATCAAATCCTGACATCCCTGGTTATGTTCTTACAAAGGCGCGCTTCCATTATCTTGAATCAACTATAATGTTATGAGGTATGACCAGATAAATTATTTGGTTTAATATGTTTGACCTGTTACATGCTAATTTATTCCTGCCCAATCAGCATTGTACTCCAAGTTGTATGTTGTTTTGTTTGATTATCTTCCTCGCATTGTGTGGCCTGGTCCAGTTTTAACATTTTACTGCTTTTTTAGGCCTTTCCTCTATTGTGTTGTGATTTTTTCAGCCTCTCACCCTCTTTCACTGTTCAGTTCAATACTTAACATCAAGTCCCCGATAACACTACGCAGCCTCGATCCATCTAGATTCAACTATGCATTGCTTCGATTTGTCATTCTCCAAAAAAAAAAAAAAAAAACAATAATAATCTGAACTACCTATTAACAAAATTCTCTTTATCAATCAAAAGAAAGTAAAAAGATAATTTGATCGTATATCACAACATAAAATCATGGATAATAATGTAATTCCATATAAATCAAATTTTGCTATTTTCTTCTGTCCACACCCACATCATTATAACATATATCTAATTTAAAAAAATAAATTATAAACATCTCTCCACTCCCACATTCTCTCTCTCTCTCTCTCTCTCTCTCTCTCTCTCTCTCTCCCCCTCTCTTAGTCCCTCTTGTTTCGCATTTCTCTCCAACTTCTCTCTCCCGTATATTTTCCCAAAAAAAAAAATGAAAAAGCAAAAAAACTGCTCCACACACAAAGTGTGTCGGCTTAGGCTAGTAATAATAATAAGAACAACAACATAAGCCATCCCTAAAAATCAAACTGAATGACCTATGGTCACATCGAACCACATGATTGAAGCATGAAACGTATATAGCCAAAGGCTTTACCATGTGAGGAAATATGTAGAATTCTCACACAATAAATAAAAACAACGCATTAGTACTGTCCATGTGGACTGATTAGACCATTGCTCGTTGGTTCATCAAGGTAGGCCAAGGCAAAACCAAAATGTGATTTCTAAGTGCGCATGGGGAAAAAGCTATAACTCTGTCTCTTATATATAAACACACTTTGGTCAATGGTAGGCCAAAGATATAGGGCCGACCCCTCAGCTCTCAATATTTAGAAATGCATGTCTGCATGCTAGAACTGCAGCACGCGCCTGGTCAATAACCATTAACAAACATTAACAAAAAGAGAAAGAAAAAGAAGGGGCAAAGACTACTTGTAAATATATTTGTGCTCTTGTTCAAAGAAAATCAGCAAACTACGTTTCCCACAACTTTAAATCTGCTTCTTGTTCTTCTCCTAGCTAGAGCAGCATATACATTGAAATTACCAAATGGCCACTCATATTTCCTTCTTTGGGTTTGTATTATCTTTTTATTTGTCAGTCGCCATTGCATCGGATCATAGTCCACTTCAAGATTTCTGTGTTGCGGACCCGAAAAGTCAAGGTACTAGCTATATTTTTTGGTCTGCTTTTGCTTCTTTTCTTGTGTATATATACTTAACCAAAAGACTCAAAATTATGTAGTATTTTTGATGTAATTAGGATCCCAACCCTCTAGCTAGGATTTGCTTGAAATCTGGACAATAGAAAATTTATTTAACAAATTAACTTGCGAAGTTAAATGTGGCAGTGGTGGTCAATGGTCTAGCTTGCAAGGACCCTAAGACAGTTGAAGACAATGATTTTTCATTTGGTGGACTTCATTTAGAAGGCAACACATCTAACCCAATTGGGTCAAGTGTGACACCAGTAACCGTGTTTCAACTACCAGGTCTCAACACTCTTGGCATTTCACTTGTCCGAATTGACTATGCACCATCAGGTGTCAACCCTCCACACACTCATCCTCGCGCCTCTGAAGTTTTAACACTCTTGGAAGGCAGCCTTGAAGTCGGGTTTGTGACATCCAGCCCCGAGAACCGTCACATCACTAAGGTGTTGCAGAAGGGTGATGTGTTTGTTTTTCCAATTGGACTTGTGCACTATCAGAGAAATGTAGGTTCTGGTAATGCTGTGGCTATTGCAGCTCTCAGCAGCCAAAATCCCGGTGTGGTGATAATTGCCAGTTCTGTTTTTGGGTCCCGGCCTAGTATTGTCAATGATATTCTTGTGAAGGCATTCCATGTTGATAAAGGTGTTGTCAACTACCTCCATTCGATATTCTAACTATGTATAACTCGTTGAAAAAGAAAGAAACTCTAAATATATGTGACAGTAAATTATCCCCCACTATACAATTATTTTGCATTGTGATAATTAGGAGAGAAATATGTAATTAAGATCTCTTAATTATAAGAATCCATTCCAACATCCAAGATGGTGGTTTTACCTTGGTGAATTAATCATTAGGTGCATTTACCTTGTATAATACTTTTTTTTACAATACAATATTCTATTGTAAACTACTTTAATTTAAGAGAACGGAGAATTCGAATTGGGTTGTAAGGAAATTGACATATTACCTTAGCCAACTGGCCTAACTCATAGCTCACATATGGCTTGTATCTTTATGTTACATGCCTTGAAATTCCTTTAGTTACATTGTTTGAAATTGTTGGACTAAATTAAGAGCTTCTAGGAAAGCCCATGCTAAATGGAATTTCATTTAATTGAGATCTTCAAGGTCTTCAAAATAGTAAAGACCTTTTTTTTTCTTTAAATTACTAATTAAGATGGTTTTTTTTATTTTTTATTTTTTATATAGAAAACCTCGATGGTACGAGGAAATTTTTATTGATATTGAAAAAAGGGTACACCTATTGTCAGAGGATACATAAACCAAACCCCTTATAATACAAGGAAAAAGGATAAAAAAAAAATACATGAAAAGAAGCGGTGACAACCGTGACATAAACCTTATCCCTCTAGAAACAAAAACAACAAAGATACAAGGAAAAGAAAGAGACATGAAATCTAACCCCTCTAAAACCGAACTTAAAGGCCTAAACTTGCAAACAGAACAAGCAACATCACAAGGTTAAGAAAAAAAACCAAGAAAGTAATACAAACCTGTATGCCGAGATGCACATTAATTTGAGAAGCGGAAGCCAGGAGAGCCTAGATAGTTTGAAAACAAAGCAGCACGAACCATCGTAAGAGAGGAATCAAGCCATACCAAAATTGGAGAAGACAAGCCCATGTTAGCAAAATTGTCCGCAACCACATTTACTTCGCGATATATGTGTGAGGCGTAGAAAGCCATCTCTAGAATGTGGTCCAAACAAATAGATCATTGCATACAAATAGGTCAAGGATGATCAAAATTAGTCGATTAGATAGCAAAAATTACACTAGAAGAGTCACTTTCCAGTCAAAGAGTATGTCAATCCCACTGATATGCAAACTCTACACCAATAATAACTGCTGATAATTCTGCAACAAAAGAGTTGCGATGACCAATCCCTTGGCAGAAACCACCAAGAAACTGACCATGGAAATCCTGGAAAACTCATCCACAAGCAGTAGGACCAGGATTTCCTTTAGACAAACCATCTGTATTAAGTTTAATCCAAGAGAACCAAGGAAAAGACCAAAGAATAGGAAGAATAGTTGGCACCTTGCGAAGGATAGGTTGAATCCCTAGAGAAGAAATAATATGAGCGTCAAAACCCTGAAAGTAACCAAGAATAAACTTCGCCCCATGAACAATCCCAGAATTGACAGACATGTAGAGGCGATGAAAAATAGATTGCGAAACCCTAAAAAATAAACTTATTTTGAGCTTTAATAGCCGAAATAGTAGAAAGACCTGCAAAAATCCAGAGATTGTGCAATTGTTGGAAAAAGGCTTACGTATGTAGGCATCCCAAAAAACAGCCAAAGAACCTGAAAAAGACAAAGAGGTACCAAATTGACATGCTAACCACCTCTAAAGCTACCTAGATATCTGGCACCTGAAGAAAAGATGAAAAGTAGATTCCTCAGAACTATGAAATAAACAACAAATGGATGCCAGAGAAATACCACGTCATTGTAATGTACCTTCGATAGGAAGTTTGTCATGATAGATCCACCAAGCCAAAATAGATGTCGATGCGGGATAAAATGTCACCAAATAACCTTAGCTCAAGCACAATCGCTATGCTTTTTCCGAATAATATGATAACCAAAAGAAATGGAAAATTTCTCAGTAGACGAAGGCTCCCAGATCAGTTTGTCATCCTTTACATTTAAGGGCAAAGGTAAACGAAGAATTTGTTTGACCATAGAAGGGAATAAATCTACAAAATCTGGTAAAGACCACCTTTGAGCTTCAATAGCATCTGAAACCTAATGTAGAACTGTATGTGAAAGGACCGAAGATAATGAAGGGCCAATAATCAGGCCATCCAACCATTTCTCGAACCAAAAAGAGACTAAGCTCCCATCACCAATAATCCAACGACTATTATTATTTAGATTAGACAAAACACGCTTCCAACCATGCCACACAGAAGATTGTAAATAGATATCTTGTTTTTGTAAGGCGCAAGAGAAAAACGTTGACGAGCAAAAGAATCCCACGAAGAAGAAGATTGTAAAGCATCCCAACCAAAACTAAGCAAAGCCGCCAAGATCAAAGCAGCCAAATCACAAAGACCAAGCCCACCTTCATGGTTAGGTCCCCACACACCATACTCTAATCAATCAACAATTACTAAATTTCGGGAAGCCAAGTCCCCTGACCAAATAAAATTTTGTGCACAAGTAGAAAGATGCTTTAAAAGGCAAGCTGACCATTGATAAATTGAGAAGCTATGAAGAAACAAGCTTTGATAAATCATGGATTCAGAGCCATTGCTAATTTATCACATAAATATATTTGTGATATTTGTTTCTTTTTGTTGAATACTTCACCTCTGAAACTTGAGTGCAAAGAGACAGTTGCAATGCTCTTGACTAATTATTTGGTGTAATCCACGTTTACTTAGTACTTATTTTCTGAAACCTAGCAAGCTTCTTTGTTTGTTCAGAGGAGGAAGATCGGTAAAATCAAATCCTCGATGACGGCATAAACAATTAGTGATGGACATATTGAGACAGTTTGCAGATATATGTCTACGGTTCAAAGGGGAGGAAAGGCCTACAATGAAAGAAGCAGCCAATGAGCTAGAGGGGATGAGAGTTAAGGCTAAGCATCAATGGGGAAAAGCTGATTTCTGTTCGGAAGAGACTGGGTCCTTACCTGGGTTAGCTAATTCAGACACTTAATTTGTCGATATTGTTGCTGATTCGATCCAACTATCGGTACTACACGTGGCTATGGCAGCATGCAAATCATGTTAACGTCACCTGATGGAGAGACTTTTCAACGTGTGTCATAATCAAGGAACAAAATATCGATGATATCGAAAATATCAGTAGTCCAAAAACATGGAAATTTCGATGGAAATATCGGGATATTATCGATATCGATAAAAATTGAATAAAAACCACGGAAATTGTAAGAAAAACTTGGAAATTTTTATTGAAACTTTGCAGGATGTGTATTTAGTCAATTATCTATTAGTTTATCACAAAAAATTGGAAGGAAATGCATTGCATGATGGATTTAACTGATTTAAGTTGATTATATAGCGAGCTGGCAAACATTGTGAGTGTAGAAAATATGTAGTAATTAATTAAAGAAGTTTAAACACACCATAATCATTTATATATAATGAATTTTTGGTTCTTCTGAGCAAAGTTACTTCCAATTCTTTCATACAAAACCGTGTGCCACACACAAAACCATACACACACACACACAAAACCGTACACACACACACACACAAAAAAAACCGTACACAAAACCGTGGTTTCATACAAAACCATGTGCCAAAACCGTGTGCCACACACACACGCACATGTACACGCACACGTAGACACAATCTCTCGATCTTTTTCCCTCATTCCACACACACACACACCTTCCCTCTCCTTGTTTCTTCTTCTCCGGTTCTCCCCCCCATCTCTTCTCTGCATCTCTCCTTCCCAAAGCAGACAGACAGACACACACCCCACTTCCCCGTGTTTCCCCTTTCCCCAATCCCTCGAACCTTCTCCCTCATTCCTCTCCTTATTTCTTCTCCCCCCATCTCTACAACTCTCCTTCCCGGAGCATAGACACACCACACCCACACCCCACCGTGACCTCCACCACAGTGGCGCACACTCCGGCGAGCACCATCACCACCTGTGGACTGTTTCTCCTCCCTTTCTCACCTCCCGACGAGCACCATCAGGCAAGGGGATGTCTTGTTTAGGCCGTACGAGGCGGAGGATCCATCAAACCCGAGCGAATTTTGGGATCCGGAGAGAAGTGATTGCGGATTTGGATGGGTCTGAGTGCAGATTGCAGAGAGAGGCGCAAATCTTGGCAGCTGCGACGACGGAGCCTCGGCTGCAGTTTTCCGACGATGAAGCCTCGATGATTTTGTCGATAATATCGACAATATCGCGATATTATGACGATAATTATGTGTATATGTGTGAAAATATTGCCATGTGAAAAAAACGAAATTATCAACGATATTTCGCCGATAATTTCGATATTTTAGATTGTGGTCATAATCAAGGTATTAAATATCGATGATATCAGAAATATCGGTAGTCCAAAAACACGGAAATTTCGATGGAAATATCGATATATTATCGATATTGATAAAAATTGAATAAAAACCACGGAAATTGTAAGAAAAACTTGGAAATTTTTATTGAAACCTTGCAGGATGTTTATTTAGTCAATTATCTATTAGTTTATTACAAAAAATTGGAAGGAAATGCATTGCATGATGGATTTAACTGATTTAAGTTGATTATATAGCGAGCTGGCAAACATTGTGAGTGTAAAAAATATGTAGTAATTAATGAAAGAAGTTTAAACACACCATAATCATTTATATATAATGAATTAGTACAATATTTTACACTTTATACATTGCGTGGTAAGATACATGAGTGACTTAGTACCACATAGAGTTCCTATGAGGTTCAAAATTTTCACTATCTTCATCATTTTCATGTGTAGAGTAAGTGTATTGTGAAGAGTAGTCATCAAATGATAAATCCCCAAAATAATTTTGCATGTAATTGTTAACATACCGCCCATATGGATCCGAGATTGGTTGACGTTGTCCATAAGCAAAATCATTTGAAGATTGAGTCTCGGATTCTTTCTATGAGTCACTCAATTTCATCCCAACAGGAATGAGATATGAAAGGTTCGGGATTACCAAACAAATGGGATTTGGAAACCAATCCCATATCGAAAATTTCGGTATTTTTCAGGATAAGATTCCCAAACTTCGGGATGGTTTTGGTTTGGGATTTTTCGGTTTGGATTTGGGACTTTTTCGGTTTGGTTTGGGATTTTCGGGAATTTTTTCCAGCCCTACATGTAAGTGACCAAATAAAAAATAGAAAAATTAAAAACCACATGTCATTGACTAAGTAATTAATTGACACAATTTAAAATATAATACCACAAAAAATTTGGAATATGTGCAAATTTGTTTCTTGCAAAAAGAATTCAAAACAAAACCATATATATAAATATTTTAGCATATTTTCACAAAAGCATAAGTGATATGGTGGTTAAGGTCTTGAAGAAGTGAAATGGGAGGAGTTCAAATCCCCTTATGCCCACGATTGAGACTTTTAAGAAATTTTCAAGTATTTTTGGATTTCATATTGCGATATATTAACGATAATAAGATGATAAGTTACCAAAATATCGTCGGACAAAAAAAACGATAATATCGGCGATATTTCACCGATATTTTCGATATTTTGGTCCATGGTCATAATATAAGTGATTTGATACTTGAAAAAAAAATTAACTACTTGTATTATGACACGGTGTACCGGGCCGTGTTTCCGACTAAAAAAATTTCTCCATTTGATGACAGGAGATAATTAATCAATTGACTTGTAGGCTTGAGCTGGGGAGTAGTTATTAATTTGTTGTCAGTTTGATCAATCAGCAGCTATTTTAATAGGGGTAAGTTGTATGCAGTCACAAAATATTTTTAACATTAGAATTGAGTCAATCAATATTTTGTGCCTTTAAAAAGAGGCCAATGAAAAAACATTAGCGAGTGGGATTGAGTTTGAGAGGAAATTTATTTTTATTTACATGATTGAAAAAGACAATTGTTTCACTTAACCTTTGTGAAAATGACTATCAACCTACGCTGAAATATAAAACTAAATTTACCAATTTGGTGAATAAAGAATTGTAATATAGTTTCTTAAAACACGGACTTGTTAATACGACTAGACTCAGATCTTTTCCAGTCCTATTGACAAATCAAAAGGTATGAACTGAAAAGTGGACACTTGAATCTTCTTTCTTTTTTATTTGCTTATCCCAAAAGTTAACGGCACTAATTTAAATACATAAAATAAAAAGAATAATGTTAGGGCAAGTCATTTTCTCACTCCTGGTGCTTGAGTTTGCGCAGACGCCATTGCTTACTGCCTATTACCAAGTCGGATCATTGACTGGAACAGAAAGCAATTAAACACATAAATCAGTTTTACTAATTCCTTCCATGTAAAATGCCTCTTTTTCACTAATAAGAAAATAGGATTAGGCAAGGGATTCGTACCATTGCGCAGCCATACTACCGAAGCAGCTAGCATACCTTCCGGCGCTTAATTCCATGGCCATAAATGGGAGGACCCTGCTTATTCAACTCTCTTTGGCCGTAATATTAGCTGCTACAATTACAATATTAGCGGCAGCTGATGGACCCCTGACTCAAGCCCTGCCTGGCTGCAAAGACAAATGTGGTGATCTCACAATTCCATATCCATTTGGCATAGGTGACGGTTGTTACCTCCGACCGGAATTCAACATCACTTGTGACCACTCCGCCACACCCCCAGCAGCAAACTTAACTGGTCAGACATTCCGTATTACCAAATTTTCCCTCGATGAGGGTGAGTTGCAAGTAATGATGTTCATATCCCGAGATTGCTATGCCACGGTTGACTCCCAGGCTCGCAGAACCTACTGGAACAACCCGGCACTCTGGTTGCCTACTCCTTATACCATCTCCGATACCAAGAACAGATTCATCGCAGTTGGTTGTGACACTTACGCCCTTTTCCAAGGTTATAGAGGCGAAGAAAGGTTCATCACTGGGTGCATGTCCTTATGCAACAGCCTTGGAAGCGTCAGTGACTCTAATTGCGCAGGCGTTGGATGTTGCCAAACTTCCATCCCCAGCGGACTGAAAAATTGTACGGTTCAATTGAGTAGCTATTACAATCATAGCTTTATAATGGACTTCAATCCCTGCAGCTATGCTTTCACTGTCGAACAAGGCCAGTTCGAATTCAGCAGCACAAGTTTTGATCAACTCAACAACACAAGCCTACTTCCAATGGTTATTAATTGGGAAATTGAAGATAAGACTTGTTATTCTGCTTGCAAGGCAAATAATAGCATGTGTGTCAACCGGCCCGTTAATATCAGTGGTTCTGGTTACATTTGTCAGTGCTTGGGAGGTTACCAAGGGAATCCATACCTCCCCTATGGTTGCCAAGGTAATTTTATTTATATTAATTCATATATTAACATGTTTGTTGATTTTCCTGGAAAACATCTAAATTCGGGTTTTAGTATCACCTTCATGGATTTTCCTTTCTTTTAATTCAGATATTGATGAGTGCAAGTCCTCAAACCGGTGCAGTATCGGAACGTGCGTAAATGTACCAGGAAACTTTTCCTGTAAATGTCCCAAAGGGTACAAAAATGATGGCGCGGATAGAAAGAGTTGCATCAAAGACAACCCGAACAATCTCCTGCTTATGATTTCATTGGGTATGTTTCACTAATTTACATGCTAACAACCTAACATGAATAATAATCATTTTCATCTACATATACATATAGTCATATATCTGGTTTCAATTTCAATATTACTTTGTGAGCAACTGTCCATCTGCTCCCAGGAATATTGTGTGCATGTGTGTGCGCCCGCGCAAATTATAAAAGCAAACTTAGTTGTGATTTTTCAATTATGTGCAGGTGTCACTGGTGGGTTCTTGATTTTACTAGCTGGAATTTCATGGACGTATTGGGCAATGCAGAGAAAAAAGATCATCAAACTCAAAGAAAAATACTTCAAGGAAAATGGCGGCTTGTTGTTGCAACAACAACTGGCTAGTCAAGAAGGCTCCGTGGAGGCAATAAAAATCTTTACTGGAGAAGAACTCAAGAGGGCCACAAACAATTACCATGACAGTAGAATCGTTGGCGAAGGGGGCTATGGAATAGTTTATAAAGGAGTATTGCCAGATAGCAATAAAGTAGTTGCCATAAAGAAGTCCAAAATTGGTGTGCCAACCCAAAAGGAGCAGTTTGTTAATGAGTTGATTGTTCTTTCTCAAATCAACCACAGAAATGTGGTGAGACTATTAGGTTGCTGCTTAGAGACATCAGTGCCATTACTAGTTTACGAGTTCATCACGAATGGCACTCTTTTTGAGCACATCCATCATAAAAATGGCAGAGGATCATCATTTTCATGGGAATTACGATTGAAGATAGCAGCAGAAACCGCAGGAGCATTAGCATACTTACACTCCTCCGCTCTCATGCAAATCATACACCGAGATGTGAAAGCGACAAATATACTATTAGATGACAATTACACAGCAAAAGTGTCAGACTTCGGAGCTTCGCGATTGATTCCTTTGGATCAAAATCAGCTAACGACATTAGTGCAAGGGACATATGGATACTTAGACCCTGAATACTTCTTAACGAATCAACTAACCGAAAAGAGTGATGTGTATAGCTTTGGGGTTGTCCTTATGGAGCTACTAACCGGCAAAGTAGCACTTTCTTTTGCCAGGCCTGAGGAAGAGAGAAACCTAGCAAGCTTGTTTGTTTGTGCAATGGAGGAGGATCGCTTAAATCAAATTCTTGATCAAGACATAGTCAACGATGGAAACATTCAGACAGTGAAACATGTGGCCAATCTCGCAAAAGGATGTGTGAGGTTAAAAGGAGGGGACAGGCCTACGATGAAAGAAGTAGCGATGGAGTTAGAGGGAATGAGAACTACATCAAAGCATTCATGGGGGAAAGCTGATTTCACTCCAGAAGAGACTCAGTACTATCTTGGTTCACCTAGTTCAGACACTTACAGTACTGTTGCTGTTAGAGGTGACTTTAGTGGTACGAAGGGCAGCATGGAAATCCAAATGTTAATGCCATATGATGATGGCAGATAATTCAGGTAATGTACCCAAAAAATAAAATCTCAAATTGACAAAATTGTGTAATGGGATTTTATCAAGATCGTGTTCATAGAATAATGTGATGGGTGTTGGGTTTCTTTCAAGTATATTAGTATATAGGAGCATATTTCTACCCTGATGTGTTGGGTATTGGGTTTCTTTCAGAGCATATTTCTGCTTTCAAATCAACTTTTTATCATAGATTTCTGGTTAGTATATATAATTTTGAAAATGTCGCTATAAAAAATATGGATACTGTACACAAAAAATTATTAATGCCTTATGAGGTTTAAGAACACCAATATATGTGTTTTATAACAAAACAACAGTGTACCAACTAAAATATTATGTGTGCTCTCTATGGGTGTGCCCTTTGATCATAGGGCACAATATGTCGTTTTGTGCTCAAAGAGGTAAGCACAAATAAGGGTTTTCTTGTGCCCCTATTCTAAAGACTGTTAGACGACTTTTCAAATTCATGTTAGCACAATTTTTTTAATTGTGCCCTGTAAGTTAAATATTAAAAAAAAAAAAAGTAATGCTAGGAAGATAAAATTTGCAAACTAAATGATTTTTAACCAATAAGAATGAATCTTTCTTATAGCATGCATATCCATATATAACAAACAAAGTTTCACTTCGTTGGTTCTTAGGCACTCGACCGTCTTTTTAGTTACTTTATGTGGAAATTGTTCATGTTTATTGTGGATAATGGTTTTAGAACCCGTAGCAAAGCACGGGCAAATTTTCTAGTTCTAATAATATATATATATATATATATGTATATAAAAGACACTAAAAACAATGGTCAATCTCGCGAGAAGATGTGTAAGGTTAAAAGGGGAGGACAGGCCTACGATGAAAGAAGTTGCCATGGAGCTAGATGGAATGAGAATTATAGAAATGCATGCATGGGGAAAAGCTGAATTTATTCCAGAGGAGACTGAGTACTTACTTGGGGCAGCTAACTCAGATGCGTATCATGTGGATGTTAGGGCTGATTGTGGTCCTAGTACTGGTACAGCTAGTGATTATGACAGGATGCAGATCCAGATGTTAATTCCATATGATGATGGACGATAATTCATTGCTTGAAATAATCAACTCAACATTGTTTATCATTCTAGCCATAGTGAAGAACTTACAAGCATCAAGTAGATGTCATTGCCAGTTGGTGTAGTCACATTGGTTAGAACGGATGTGTTTTTTCTATGCACTAAAATTTGAATTTTTCTGAATACAGTTTAAATTTAGTAGAAAGTAAAATAAGGCTTGTATAAAAGAAAACATTCTTCTTTCATTCATTTTGAAAGTTTTTATTTAGGGTGTGTAATGTGTATCAGAGCACCAGGTGGTGGAGATTCTAACAAACAAACAAACAAAAAAACCTTTAAAAATGGGATCTCAAACAAGCCTTGCACGTAAGAAGTGGCCCAACACCAAAAACTAATTTCTTCTTCAAAAGGATTTGCATGGAATTTAGGGTGTGTATCAGAGCATTAGGTGGGGGATATATACCAATTGTTTGACTGGTTAAATGTCGTGTATTGGCATTTAGTGTTTGGACGTTAGACTTTGATACTTTCTGAAGCCAATAATTGATCTATGCACAAAATAAAAAATGAGTTTGGAAGATCCTGAGTTAGTAAGGAATGTAAAATACAGTAGAACATTGATAATTAATATTTTTGGTCAATCCCAATTTGAGAATAACGTGTTAAATTAATAATTCGTAAAATTTGTAAGATAATATATTATAAAAAAAAAAAAACTAATGAAAATGAATTCAAAATTTTTAATATTTTAATCATAGGTATTTTAATAACGCACACTGACACACGCACTTTCTTTATTTCTCATTCTCGCTTCTCTTTTTCTCTTCTCTCTCCTCTTTTTCTTTCACATGTGCCCACCTTTCTCTCCTCTATCCTCTTTACCTTATTCTCTCTCTTTTTTTTTTGTCAAACGAAATATTTGTTAGATTAAATGTTAGATTAAAGAGTTGATGGGGTTTGAACCCACCTCATGGTGCAAAAGCAACACTCTTCTTACTATGGTAAAGGGCCACTTACAATTCTCTCTCCTCTTTCACCCTTCCCAACTTCTCTCTCTATATGTGTATATAATTAATATATATTTTAAATTATTTTTCATGAAATTTTATTCATGAAAAACACTTAATTGTTTGTTCATTTTTTAAAAATAGTACAATTTCGTAAATTATTTTACAGAAATAGTGTCTTCTTCTAGAATAGCGTCACCGTTTTATAAAAAAAAAAAAATGTCACCGTTTCTGAAAATAGTGACCATTGTTTTAAAAATTAATTATTTTTTAAGAAACAATATTTCTTACTAATAAAATTTCATTAAACATTAAAAATTTGTTGATAATAATTTTGTTCAATTTTGGTACGGGATTAATAATTCATTTATTTTGTCTTAAAAATGTGACTGATTTTTAATTTTTATATATTACCAAAAAAAGGGAGGGGAGGAAGGAGTGACGTGATAAAGAGAAAGAGAGAGTGAGAAAAGAGAGAAAGAAACGTTGAGAGAAGAGAGAGATATGATGGTGATGTTGGTGAAATAATAGGCAAGTGCAACTGCGCGATAACAGTTTGATGCAAAAAAAAAACTTCAAACGTCTTTTTAAGTGTTCTTTTACTTTGAAATGAAGTTTCGAGGTGTTTGTAAAGAGTTTTTTATCCAAAAAATTTACAATGCTCGGATATAGCAATGGAGAGTTGGATGTGCACCCAAGAATCCAACGGCGAAGATTCCAGCTAGAAGTTAAAACTCCTTTTTCCCCATCTGTTTGGTTTCTTCATTTTTAACTCTCACAAAAGACAGATATAAGACCAGTTTGAAGTCAGCATCAAGTACACATATTCGAACCAGGATCCTCGCCGGATCCATTCCCTAGGATCCTAGGAATCCCGCAATCGTGTTCGTTCATCGTATATCGTGAGGTCATAAATTATTTAAAATTTAAAATTCAGATATAAATAGTACTTAACAAAAACTGACCGCACGATATACAATAAACGGATAAGATTGCGAGATCCCTAGGATCCCTAGGGAATGGATCCGGCGAGGATCGTGGTTGCACGTATTCCATATATAAATGAAACTTACTTTTATTGGTCTATTATTTGTCTCAACTTTGTCACATAATTATTTGTGTCATTCTTTTGGTTTATATCAAAGGACTATATGGTCCTTATCTGTCATCACCTTGCTTGGAATGTGAACCTGCGGACAAGAATTAGAGCCGGCTAAGACAACTTCAACTCGGACTGGAATATCAGAGCGTACAAATTAGTCCCGAGGAGGGACATGTTGGCATGATTGCCATGGTACCTGGGATTCTTATCCAACTGGTCTCCTTCGTGGGATTGTTTGTATTTTCAGCTGCAGTAGCAGCAGCACAAGCTTTGCCTGGCTGCCCAAACAAATGCGGGAATTTGTCAATCCCATACCCTTTTGGGATATCCAATGGCTGCCACTTCAGAGATGAATTCCTCATCGTTTGCAACGAAACCTCACAACCCCCCACAGCATTTTTGACAGGAACTGCAATCCCAGTCTCCAACATATCCCTTGACGGGGAGCTACAAATAATGCAGTTTGTAGCAAGAGATTGTTACGTCAAGGAGGGTTTATTAGA
This sequence comes from Heteromeles arbutifolia, assembly GCA_024362995.1. NCBI lineage: Eukaryota > Viridiplantae > Streptophyta > Magnoliopsida > Rosales > Rosaceae > Heteromeles > Heteromeles arbutifolia. The sequence continues at coordinate 6,352,246 of JANCRC010000002.1, read as the reverse complement.
TACCAAAAAAAGCAACACCCCAAGGCTAAAGCTCTTCCCTCCTTACACGATTTCCGGCACGAAAAACAAGTTCATTGCTGTTGGTTGTGACACTTACGCGATCTTTGAAGGAGTGCGTGGGAGCGAAAAGTACGTAACCGGTTGCATGACCTTCTGCGAGAGCTTGGGGAGCATTCGTGAGTCTTGCTCCGGCATTGGGTGCTGCCAGACTTCAATCCCGAGTGGGCTTCAAGTTCGTACCGTGATGATGAGTAGCTACTTCAATCATACGCTTATATGGGACTTTAATCCATGTAGCTATTCCTTCATTGTGGAAGATGGCCAGTTCACATTTTCTAATAGAAGTTTCCAAGAGCTCGAAAACACAAGCCGGCTTCCGATGGTTCTCAATTGGGCAATTGGGGATGAAGAATGTCATGCAGCTCAAAAGAGGGAGGACTATGCATGCAAGGGAAATAGCACTTGTGTCAGCCCCGTCAATCTGTCCGGCTACTTTTGTCGGTGCTTGCCAGGTTACGAAGGAAATCCGTACCTCCCAGAGGGTTGTCATGGTACTGATCATCTTTCGATACGTCTAATTTATAACTATGTGCCTTAATTATGCGTTAGTGAGTAATCTACTCTTTTCAGATATCGACGAGTGTGAGATTTCAAACCGTTGCAGCACTGGAGCGTGTATAAATTTACCTGGAAATTATTCTTGTGTCTGTCCAAAAGGGTTCAAGGGCGACGGAATGAAAACTGGAACTGGTTGCAGCAAAGACAATGGAAGCAATCTTCCCAAGAGCATTCGCTTGCTTATTATTTCATTGGGTAAGTATTTGCATTGGTAGACTATGTAACGGGCGTCGATCAAACTGTGTCACTATGTCAGCAATAAAATGTCGATACCATTATCGTAGGCAACACATTATGGATGTGTATTGATTCTTTAATATATAAACGGATGTCTTGCACAAAGAATTTCGGATTAAACGCATGCTATTGCTATATTATCATGTAGATCGAAATAAATTGGAAGTCTAATTTGGTGGTGATTTGCAGCTGTGACAGTAGCCTCCTTGATTTTCCTGGTGGGAGGTTCATGGACCTACTGGGGAATGAAGAAAAACAACTACATCAAACTCAGAGAAAAGTATTTCAAAGAGAATGGTGGCATGTTGTTACAACAACGACTCGCAAGTCACCAAGGAGGATTGGTGGAGACAACAAAAATCTTTACAGCAGAAGAACTTGATAAGGCCACAGACAACTACGATGACAGTAGAGTCCTCGGTGAAGGAGGCTACGGTACAGTTTACAAAGGAATACTACCAGATAATGAAGTGGTTGCCATAAAAAAGTCGAAAATCGGAGCTTCAATCCAAAGTGAGCAATTTATAAACGAAGTTATTGTTCTTTCTCAAGTCAACCACAGAAATGTGGTGAAGCTACTGGGTTGCTGTTTGGAGACACAAGTGCCTTTACTAGTTTACGAGTTCATCGCCAGGGGAACTCTTTTTTATCATCTTCATAACGTAAAGAGCAAAGAATCGTCGCTTTCGTGGGAGTTACGACTGAAGATCGCAGCTGAAACTGCCGGAGCACTAGCGTACTTGCACTCCTCCACTTCCATGCCAATCATACACCGAGATGTTAAAACAACGAATATATTATTAGACGACAATTACACAGCAAAAGTGTCGGACTTCGGAGCTTCGCGATTGATTCCTCTAGATCAAGCTCAAATCACAACTCTAGTGCAAGGGACGCTAGGATACTTGGACCCTGTATACTTCCATTCGAACCAGCTAACAGAAAAGAGTGACGTCTACAGTTTCGGAGTTGTTCTTGTGGAGCTACTAACAAGAAAAGTGGCACTGTCATTTACCAGGCCTGAAGAAGAGAGAAACCTGGCAAACTTCTTCGTTTGTTCCGTGGAACAGGGTCGCTTGACTCAAATTCTCGATGACGACATAGTCACCGAGAGAAATCTTGAGACACTGAAAAGAGTGGCTAATCTTGCAAGTAGATGCTTGAGGGTGAAAAGGGAGGAAAGGCCTAGCATGAAAAAGGTAGCAATGGAGCTAGAGGGGATACAGACTGCGGCGAAGCATCCACGGAGTAGTGCTGATTTCAGTCCAGAGGACACTGAATACTTGCTCGGGCCGCCTTCAATGGCTTATGCTAGAGGTGATAGTTGTTCTAGTACTAGCATAACCATTGGTGCAACTAGTGTGTACGAAGGCATGCAAATCGAAATGTTAATGCGACAGGGTGATGGCCGATAATCCATCGTTTCTCAATAGTGTACATCTTCGAATATAATTAACAGAGAGCTACTCAGGCACACAAGAAATGAAATACATTTCAAGCACAACATATTCAAAATCCCCGGCAGATTTACATTTCTCCGGTGGAATTCACAAACGAGTTCTAACACGAAAATGGTGTCTACAATATATGGAATTTCAAAGCTACAAAGCTCAGGAAAAGCAAGTAATTTTGACAACTCAATCTAACTTGTTTATTCTCGGAAGTCACAAGAATCACCTAGACCAAAATGCTCAACCTGTTCATTACAGCGAAAATCATGATCACGAACCTTGCAATAAAATTTGAAATAGAAATACAAGCGAAGCACAACCTAATCAAATCGCGTTCTTTAAAATATAAACCCTGCTCAAGGAGACGAGAGAACTAACATAAACGTTGTCGTACGTGAAGGTTGAAACAGGAGATCATCTTATCTGGGCAGGAGAACAGAGCAAACCAGATGCATCTGATCCAACCACTGCAAGATCACAAACAGTACAGATCTTCCCTTCATGGTCCGGAACAAACCGAGAGCTGCAGTACGGGCATGACACATCCTTCTGTCCACGGTAAATAGGCACGTATGTTGCCCCACAAACCACAAATGGGTTTCTGAAATCATAGTTCAGCTGGGTTGCATCAGTCATGTTCTTTTCGGCAGCTTGCAGGATTTGTCTTGCAGTCTTTGCATGGTTTTCAACGCTGGGGTTGGTCTCCAAAAGTCGCCTGGCAAAGTTAGCTGCCGTGTTGAGATTACCAGCCTTATAGCAAACACTCATGGCATTTAGTAATGCTAGCCTCAAGTGAGGGATCTGAAGGTTGCAGTGGGTGAAGTAAGCTGCTAGCTCCTGTTGGCGAACTGGATCGCCTTTAAGTTCCTTCCTCTTAATCTCCATCTTCAAACCCAGAACATACTCCTTTACAATGATAATTAATTCTTTTACTTCATCAACCTCTCTCCTTGAATCAACTACAATCAGAGGAATAGTATGCAGAATACCAAGGAAAAGACGTAAAGCATCAGCAAATTTCCCTTGGGTTGTGGCCTTGTAACCCACCTTAAGCTTCTCTTCTAGCTCAGAGAATTTAAATACAAGAGCAGGAGGACCCCTAACATTAGGAGTAGCTGATTCACTCCATCCCCTCTCAACGGCCACAGTGAGCACAGGAGCTGTCGAGAAGGCACGTAGATACGTATGACTGCCCATGTGTAAATCGAGAAATAATTGTCTTAAGGGATCAAAGTTCTTTATACCCAGCTGCCTGCTCAACAAACGCATTGCAATATCGAAATTCCCGGCTGCAGCATGTTCAGCAGCCAGAGATGATTTCTGGGACCAGATTTGACTTACAGGCATACCTGGAGTTGGGGCAACAAACACAGAAGAACGGGCGTTGCTGGCAGTTTTTGGAGTATCAATCTCAGGTGGAAGTTCAAGATCTTCAAGATCCCATCCTTCCTCCTCATTTTCCTCGTGTGCTTCCTCATCATCCAGCACTGCACTGATGTCTCCATTTGGAATCTTGTCCACGTCAACAATATCCAAATCCTCCCCCCAATCAGCATCTGTAGCCTCTTCATACTCTTCCTCAACATTCTTGCCCACATTATCAAGACCACCCTCAAATATTCCTCTCATGACCCTCAACAAGGGCCAATCTCCACCGCAGATGATTGGCGTTGGAGGTATCAAAAGAGAGGGAGATTTCCCTTTGGGTAAGACAGGAACATTATCTCCCAGTTCAGCTGCCAAACGTTCAGCAATATCATGGAGCCCATGGATTACAGCTGTGCTATAAGCAAGAGGTAAATGACCTGCATTCTCCAAGATCTTAACACGTTCTCTGATATCACCCAAATACAAAGCATTGTGAAACTGACCCATCACATCATTCTTGACTTCAGCAATTTTCAGCATTTTGGACAATTTATCCAAGTTTCCAGTCACAAGATATAGGAATGATAGCCTCTCAAAATTCTTTGTCCTCTGATACGCATATTCTACAATGCCTGCATTACCCTGACGTAGGGCCTCCACTCCCAATCGATACCAGTGATCTTTCTCATCAATTTCCTTGGCAGAAGCAACAGCAATCTGGATGTTCCCACTTCCTAGTGCCAAGTTGAAGCGAGTTCTCTCATCCTTCACAAAATGAAGAGCAACTTCAGGGAAACCTTTCTGCTGTAGATATGCAATCATGGCCTGGCCACAGAGCTCAGAACTCCTAATCATGCTCATAACCTGGTCAAACCTTTTCTTCAGTAAGGATAACTTGAAAACATATTCTGTTGCATCAACAACAATGGCACAGTTCTTCCCATCTCGATCCAAGCAATGTATGGTGTTTCCATACACTTTTGTTATATACACGGGAATGTCAAGGGTCCTGATGATTCCACTATCCCCATTAGGAAGGCAGTATTTGATGTGGTTCAAGGTTGTATATATGAAGACGCCATTGTCATCCCAAGCTCCACTCTTTACACGAATTGTCTCATGGAGAGTGCATTGATGCACAAGCTTCTTATTGGCTATCACAATTGAATGTTTGCCAAGTAAAGCAATGCTCTCCATGTCATTTGACCAAACAATATACCTTACAAAAGGAGTTTGAAGCTCTCCAACAATAATTCTCTGCTGCAGGTCAAAAATAATGACTCTGTCCTCTGCCCTGCAGAGCAAGTTTCCAGTTCCAGCATAAAATATTGCATCAGCAACAATAGGTAGGGCACTCTTCTTTACAATCTCATTTTTCAGATTTTTAACTATAACTTGGTTGGCGTTCTTTTCAAGCACTGCAAACCTATTGCGAGCCACAAATACAGCTGGGCCTCCGATTCCTCTTTTTGCCTCCTGCACAGTATCACCCCGACCAACGCTATCTTTGGGTATAATGTATAGTTCATAAGAACCCCCTTCCGTATCTGAACCTATCAAAACAGCATTTTCGGTAGGGCTGTAAGATAGTGTTTTTGCCCCTTGATTCAAGTTGGAAGAACCAGGCCTTCGAATTGGGATAACCTGACTGTCTCTCTGGGTGGAGAACTCATAGAAGCGGAGAAAACGATCTTTAACATAGTACATTGAATCACCGCTAACAGAAAAAGCAGGACGCTCCCTCTCCAATTTAAAGACGATCATGCCACTATCATGCCCAGCAGCCAAGAGGTTCATTTCAGGATGTGCTGAAAGAATCCAGAACCTATCATGCTCCCTACGAAATGTCTGAAGACCAGTCCGTTTTGTTGCATCCCAGACTCGGATACTTCTATCCTCTGAATTGGACACAATAATATCCTGCCTTGAATGGAATAGAACACAGGATACATTGTTCATGTGCCCCCTTAGAGTGTCCACTTCCCAAGCCTTTGTATCTGAAATTGGAAAGATTAACAGGTGACCATTTGCCAGTTCAACCAAACAGGATTTCATAACCCTATTTTTATATTTCTAATGTGCACACACTACAAGAGTATTTACAAAAATTTGAATATATGCATACTATTTAGCAAGGAATATAGAAGTACATATCCAAAAGCAATTGTGTGGCTTTTTTCAGTGCTAATGATATTACTTGTGACACAGTGACACTTGCCATGAATTAACTTTACGAAAGTTAGAATACCTAGTTTCTAGAAGCTAATGAGGTGAAATGACACCCTATACAGATTCCAGTTTCTTCCTTTTTTTTTCTTTTGGGTGAGGAAAGGGGAAAGATATGTTTTTTTCCCTCATGATAGGAAACAAGACTTAAATTAAAAAATCATGCACAGTACCAACAGATGTCTGGTATTTGACAGAATAATAATAGAAAAAATTTAAATGACAATTCAGGTTAACAAACTAATACATTGCCCTCTCTTTTAACAACATGAAACAATTTACCCCTATGGCTTACCAAAGGAATGAGAAAAGAATAAAAAAATGTTCAAAAAATTTTAGGTTACTATATCATGTGCTCGGTTGCTACATAAAGGAAGATATTGAGAACGATGATGAAAGACTAAAAGATTGGTCTTTAAGATATATATTCCTAACACATGTTGTGTTTGACATAATGAGAACTGTCTATTATTTAAAGAGAAATATAATTAAATGAATAATTCGATTTATATATTCCCAACTATTTAAATTTACAGAATTAAATTTTAAACAAAATGTCATTCAAGGATTTTCACCTGACTGTGGTACATGGAAGCAAGAAGTAGATGCATAAATATTTTCGTTTCTTGTTAAAACCAATCTAAGAGAGGTGCGTGGTAAAAAAATTGTTTATTTCACAGGAAACCTGAAATAAAAGAAAAAAGACATACCATTCATCCGCCAAAGTTTCACTTGTCGATCGTCTGCTCCAGAGACGATCAGAGGGAGTGTAGGATGAAATGATGCCCAATTCACACCCCGATCATGACCTTCCAAAACATACTTCACAACAGCATCAACTCCACCAAAGAAATCTGCATTCATCTGACTCAAGCGCATGATGTCATCTGCTGGGGCAACCGTCTTTTTCCTGAGGGCACCAATATCCCAAACACGAACAGTTTGATCCAATGATGCTGAGACAACAAGATCCTCCTTTGGATGGAATAAGGCACACATGACGTAATGGTTGTGTCCAGTGAGCACAGAAATACAAGTTCGGGACTGCCAATTCCATATTCTAATTGTCTGGTCATCACTCGCACTAACAATCCACGGGTACTCGTGATGGAATTGAACAGTTCGGATGTAATCAAGGTGTCCAAGAAGTGTAAACAAACACCTATGCAACTTGTAATTCCATACCTTGATCTTGTAATCATCCCCTGCCATTTAAGCATAAACAATCAATTACCTCTCTCAAGACTCTCTTCCAAATCGGCAGCCGTCATAATAAAATAAGACTTTACAGACAAGTAAATGGTTCTCAGGTTGACAGATCCAGAAAAACACAGGTAACCCAATTTCAGATTAAGACTATAAGAGTGAATAGTTCAGATCTGATTGATTCTACAGGGCATCAAGAAGAAGCTAATGAACTGCGCTACCATTTATAACGGATGCATCGGGCGAGGTACAGCAAGATGACCACACATTACACCATGTGACAGAACTACCACGGCAGTATAACTTACATTATATCCATTTCATATCGAATCTATAACGTCAAGTGCCTGAAATCTGCAGATTTATACACAGAGCGAACGAACCGACAAAAATAAGATTGAATTGTGGCGTTATACCTCCGGAGACGAAAAGCGGCTGAGAGGAGTGGAAATGGACGCCACGTACAGGGCCATCGTGCTCATCAAAACGGTCGATGAGAGTGCCCATTCGGTAATCCCAGAGCTGGATCACACCGCTGTGGAGACTGGCCAAGATCCATGGCCGCTTGGGGTGAAAGCTCAGCCCTTTCACCCGATTACTCTTGGTCTCGAATTTCGTCAGCATCTCAAATCCCAATTGAAACCCCCCCCCCCAACTGAAATCAAGGATCAAACAACCAAGAACAATTCAATTGACTAAACTCAATTCAATAATAAAAATCACCCCTCAAAGTCACCCACTTGGCAATGGTTTGATCTAAATTATCCATTTTTTTTCCTAATCAATTTCTCAGCAACCAATCAGGATGTGAATTCGCGATTAAAATCATAAGTAGAGAGAGAGACATGTACCTCAGATCTGGGAATGCGGATTCTTGATTAGCAGTGCGGAAATACGAGACGACGGATTGGTTTGGCAAATCGTCTAATGATCAAATTTCTCAGCTTTTCTCGGTAAACAATCAGCAGGCGAAAGAAACTCGACAAGAGAGAGAGAGATTCAGATCTCGGAAGGTGAAATCATTTGAAGGCTGAACACATCTAAATGCAATGCAGAGAGAGAGAGAGAGAGAGAGAGAGAGAGAGGGAGAGAGAGGAGAGAGAGGGAGGGTTCACTACCAGCAGGGAGAGACCTTGTTGCAGATCTGCTTTTCGTTTTGGGATCAAGCAGGAAGCTTTTTTATTTCTTTCTTTCTTCTTTTCGTTCTCGGTTGTTTCTTGTTTACGTTTTAATTTTTTTTTCTTTTTTATTTTATTTTGTTTACTGTTTTTTGGAGAATGTGTGACCTGTGGTCGCGTTTAATTCCTTTCGATACTGATTTTTAGGGTTTTTTTATTTCCTGTACGGGGGAACTTATCTACAAAAATTGGAATTTCTCTCTCAAAAAAAAATAAAAACTTAAATTGGATCTTCTTTTGACCATTGGAGCAAACACAACAAATTTATAACTCAAGTGGTTTTATCCTTGTATTCGAGATCACGCCGCCGAATTCTTTCTCCCTCACTCAATTCTTCGCTCGTTTAGATAAAAATAAAAAAAATATTGAAGCAAGACGTGTTATTCCATGTAATTTGTGTTGTTTTATTCTGCGTCTTGTTTACCCAAAATCTTTCTAGAGTGAGAAGAGAAACCAACACGATTAATTGGAAATGATATGGAAAAATTATTGTTCGCATTTTGTTGATATAATGTTTTTAAATATGGAATGTGATGCCTTTCAAAATAAAAATATGTTTTTTTCATTTTCATCTACGTATATGATTATATGGAGAGATATTTTAATGACCGACAATGATTCTGAATCATGATTAAGATAGGTTAAGAGTTCGATTTACTCTAATGTAACGGAAACAAAATTGAACAGCATGCATTGCATCACATCAACAGCAACAAGCCTTGTAAAACATTATTGCTTTTATCAAAAGCTTTAGAATTTATTTAAAAGTGCTTTTACAATAACTAAAAGCGCTTAAAAACGGTTTTGAGTTTCCAAAAACACTTCAAAAGTGTTTCGTGCAAAAAACATATAAAATGATGATTGTTGTAGGAAGCCCTTCAACAGTTTTTCTAGAATCTACTTGCATTTTCACAAAAATTGGTTTCAAAAGCAATTTCATCGAAAACAAAATGAACCCCAACATTTATTGAAATTTGGAAAGAAAAAAAAGAAGGAAAAAGGAATGCTTTAAAAGAAAGAAGACATTACCAACCTACAACAAAGTTTACTGGTATTCCACCCACCAGTTTTGCTCTATAGTACAACAATCAAAATTCAACCACTGCAGATTTTCAATGGTAGCTGGTACATCCCGAAAAACGGCAATTTGCCCCAAGGGGCAGAACAAATTTGGCAAATGCTCTTGCGCGAAAATCACCTTACGTTAGGACCTGCCGGGCTTCGATATCCTTAAGTCTAAGGGTTACAGCTCTCTTGTGCGCCTCTAGTCCCTCAACTTCGGCCATGGTAACCACATATGGGCCGAGCTTTCGCAAACCTTCCTCTGTCAAAGACTGCACTGTCATGTACTTGAGAAATGAGTCCAATGACACGCCACCATACATCCTCGCATAACCATATGTTGGAAGGACGTGGTTCGTCCCACTTGCGTAGTCTCCCACACTCTCTGGTGTCCACTGCCCTAAAAATACAGAACCTGTGCGTGAAAGATATTGAAATTTAGATATCTAATTATTTTATCTCAGCTGGAAACAAAATCCTAAGTTTAAAGTGACAAGGGACAAAAGGCTGAAGCTAGTGAGTTTCATCTATACAACTACAAGTACAAATGAGTGATCACTAATCATGGCATGACACTCACGTAGTCCAATGTTTGGAACCATCGGCAAAATGGAAGCAAAGATCAACATAGTGATACACAAATGAAAGACAAAAAGGAGGAAAACTATTGTTAAAAGAAAAATTAAAGGAATAAGAAGGATGAAACTGTCAAGTTACAGGCTAAGAGAAGTATACCTGCATTTTCAATGAAACTCTCCCACGTTTCTGCATCCTGGACATTGATGATCAGATGCTCGGGTGCATACAAGTTTGAAAAAGAGACCGCCTGAAACAGCCATCATCATGTCTAATTTCGGGATCGCACAGAACGTCTCAAGCGACATACAGGTAAGCAAAGATGATGCATGTAGCCCAGATGTTAACATAGTTATCATAAAAATACTAAAAAGAAACACTTTTTATCAAACGCACCAATTGAGATAATAAAAATTTGGACAAAAATAATGAGGATCTTTAATGTTGAGAGCCAAATGAACTGAACCAAGAGACAGCAACGATGCAATTAAAATTTTCCATGCAAGGGGAATGCTGAGACAAAAATTTCACTTTTGGACACAAATCACATAAAAATTCAGCTCGAGTAAGTAACTAATATAATGAGGCAACTTAAGGACGTAACCCTAGGCCGTAATCTCTCCTTTTAGGACCAACACTAAAACTCTTAAAGTGAGACTGTTCTAATCTTATATATAACAACCCATTATTACCTTCTTAAGTTGCCACATTACTATCTCCTTACTAGTTCAAGACTTTAGAGTAGAAATCTATGATTATTTCATTTAACGGAACTTTGCTAGACTCTGCAACCTCTCCAAAGGTAATTTAACATTGGATGAGATGAAATGCATGCTACAAATACCCCGACACTACTCACCATCCTCGACCGATTTCACAAGTGATTCCAGTGAAGTAAATACAGGGACTTCCTAAATTTACTGACAGACATATCATATCAAGATGCAAGGACAAACCTCAACCATATCCCTAGCAAACACTGTGAAACTGTGGCTCAGCGCTTTTGAAGCAAACGCTCCCCTTGGTAGGCTTTGGCACTGCTTGCTGATTTCCTCTTCTATAGCTTTAACATCCACGCCATCCCCAGCAATTACAAGAACAACTTGACTATCAGGGCCGTGCTCAGCCTGAAATTGTATTAGTTACTCAGGTTGCCCACAAGCATCCCAAAATACCATATCAATCATTTAGATTTCATATAATGCAGTAAAAGATCGGCAACAAATAACAATGTGCCTCGTTATACTAAGTCATATCTTAGTGAAACCTAGACATCTTACAATAAGGGGATTGAGAAATGCAGTTTTCCTGCTTTAGCCACTTCAGTAGACTAAAGTTGAAACAAAGCCTTAAATCTTTAAAACTGTAAGGGTGCAAATTATATTGAGTTAAATATACAGTATGATTATGTTGCAAATTGAACCTGATTCTCTTATAAATGTTAAATTACGAAGGTGATCAATCACAAACTTAAAAAAAAGCATTGCAGAACAAGGAAGCACCTGAGAAAGTAAATCAGCAGCTACATGAACAGGACTGGCATGTTTGTCAGCAATGACCAAAACTTCCGAAGGGCCCGCAGGCATGTCAATCGAAACCATGGCTTCGCTGTTCTGGTAAACGCAATAATCTAACTTAACTCCCATGTTTCAGCTTCACTAAAAGTTAAGCAAAGAACTTGTAATTGTAAGTATATGTACCTGGAGAATCATTTTTGCAGCAGTGACATATTGATTTCCAGGGCCAAAAATTTTTTCAACCTGAAATTTATTTGAATCAAAGAATTAGATAAGAGCAAAAGATTACATTTTCTTTAGATTGATAAGACAAATGAATTTCCAAGAAAATTACAACATAATAGCTAAGCTAACTTTTATCCTCTGCCTTTTCTTATACGACTGATCCTCTATTTTATCAAAAGAAATCATGCTCAGAACATGAGCTAATAATTGAGTAACAAATACAAGGCATAGTGCAAATATATGGACAAGTTATGAACAACACAATAACAATATAAAAGGGAAAGTAACACCTTTGGGCAAGATTCCGTACCCCAAGCCATAGCAGATATCGCCTGTAAAGCAAAAAGAATTATCAGATTACTGTATGTGATAAAACATAAATGTTGTATATTTGGTGTTTACAGACCTGAGCGCCACCAGCTTTAAGGATGTGAGTTACACCAGCCTTCTTAGCACAATATAGTACTTCCTGAGGAGCAAAACAAAAAATGAGCAGCTCTAAATTTGAATCCCCTCATAACGCATTCCATCCAAAGTAAAGAATCACCTTGCATATGGTGCCATCCTGACTTGGGGGAGTGGCAAGAACAACAGTTTTACACCCAGCAATCTGTGCAGGCTGGTAAACATGATAAAAGCATTTGTCCATCAATCTTTATGATATAAAAATTGAGAACCATGATAAAGATCAAAAGGATGACACGACCAAAAGCAAGTTTTACAACAAAAATGATCAACTTACAACAGAAAGCATCAGAGCTGTTGAAGGTAAAACTGCAGTTCCTCCTGGAACATAAACACCCACAGAACCAATGCTTCTTGCCACCCGTTTACATTTGACACCCTGAAAGGTTAAAGATGCTTAAAAACTCTGGGTATATAGAAAAAAGAAAGCTGCAATATAGGTTTACCTTCATGTTCTCGACACTTTTCTCAGCTGATTTCTGAGCAAAATGAAATGCATATATATTGTCATATGCCACGTCAAATGCTTCTTTAATAACTGCATCAAGCTGCATAAGAAAAATATCAGAATTCAATACATAAATTAATAGCTTGTATCCAGAAAACATGTCTACATAGAGATACCTCAGGATCTGGAAGCTCAGATACTTCTACAACTATATTATCCAGTTCAACTTTGTCAAACTTTGCAGTATACCTGCGTGAGAGAAAAATAAATAAAGCATATTAAAACAACAAATCCATTAGGAATTAAAGGTGTGTTAATAAATAAAAAGTAATAACAAATCAATAAAATGATAAAAAGGAATTAAAGAAGTACATACTCCTTAACTGCAGCATCGCCTCTTTTACGAACCTCATCAACTATAGGGTTGACCTGACCAAGTATAGCTACTATATTGTATGAGTTACTTCATTTATGAATATAAATACGAACAAAAAAGTTGTCAAGTTCTTAAAGAACAGTCAGGATTTGAGAACAAAAGAAAGGCTCACCGTGCTGAAAATTGAAGAAAAATCAATTCGAGGACGAGCTTTCAGGCTTTCAACCTCAGGTGGGGTTAGTTCAGATAACCTATAAGACTTCATTGAGCAAGTTATCCCCCTACAAGCAAACCCTGAGCAAACAATCAACTTTAGTAAATCAAGAAATGAACTATTAATAAAGAAAAGCATTAAATGTCTTACATTTCGCACACTTTATTTGCACATATTAAACGGTTCAAATGAAACAAATTTAAATTCTTTAGTTTTTATACAACTGAATAACTTTCAATAGGATTCGTATTTTTCAATCTAACCTTCAAATATCCTCTAATCATGCACGCAATTTTACCAAATTTCGAGTCAACTCGATATCAACAAGCACTATACCGAAATTCGACACACAAGGTGAAAATAACTACAGAGTTACATTCAATGTGAGTAAAAAAATCACTCTTTCAATTGAGCATTACAGTTTGACTCCAAAATCAAGGGCATGAACTGCAATTCAGTGAAAGAAACCGAGGAAATGATGGATTCATACCTCGCCGGAGAAAAAGATTTCGGGCTTTCGGGGCGGCAATGAGCGAATGAAACTGTCGTTGGATAAAGCAGCTACTGATGCTGCGATTAAAACACAGAACCTGACTGTCCATCATCACCGCCTTCAATCAGACCAGCTAAATTAATACATAAATGTAAAGGGACAAGAAAATTTTCTCTTAATTTTCTGTTTGGCTGGCGAGAAAATGTGGGGAAAGAAAAAAAGAATTGACCTTTTTGCATTTACGCACGAAAATGGCAGAGGGGAGGAGAAATTTAAGATTTACCTGCAAAGTGGAAAGTAAGCGTGACGCGGTGACTGATGACTGTGAGCGTACGGCCAGCCACTAGACGGAGCCGCGGAGAAGGACAACCCAAGTTGATGAAGGAGAAGATGAGATGGACTTCGGAAAGAGTCGCCGGAAACGGGAGAAACGGAGATGAAGTCGCCGCCAAGATGAGAGAAAGCTGAAGTCGCGAGAAAAAGATGAGGATTTTACTATCGGGGAAACTGGATTTGGATCCCCATCCGGATCCATATTGTGCTGTATCATCGCAGCTCATCCTACATCGTACGATTAGAAATCATATAATTTTTTTATTTAAAATTAAATATAAATAATATCTAATAAAAACAGACAGTACATATAATTAACCGTCAGAATATAAAGAATTCTAACATTCCCACGAAGTGAATCCAAAAAGATCTTCCGGAAAACTGAAGAAAACAAACGGGAATGAAATATACAATATTAATAATAACAACAAAATATATAATTATATACATAAATTAATAAGTATATATAATATTAATAATATCAGTCTGGTACAGTATATTTTGGTACCATGGGGAACAGATCCCCTCCTGAGCAAATCATACGGATCGTTGGATTTTGATTCAACGGCTACAATTATTATAACTTTTAAATGGCCATCTATTTGTAGTTGTTGGATCAAAATCCAACTGCTTATGTGATTTGCTCAGGAGGCTCAACCTCCTAAACTCAGGAGGGGATCCGTTCCCCCGTACCCACTATGTAAGATCGGTGTAAATTATACATATACTAAAACCCAGTTTCCCAAGCACTGTTTTGCACTGTTAATGAACAGTGAAATGACGGAAATGCCCTTTGTTTCTTCTCACTCCCACGTTTTGTTGTTTGCTTGGTACATGAAAATTCTGATTTTGCCCTTTTTTTGCCACAGGTCACTCATAGTTCAACCCTCTGTTTTTCTTTCTTTTTCTCGATGTTTCTTTCGGCTTCCGCTTCTTTCTTTCTTGGCCACGCGTCGATCATCGTCAAAAGCTCCGCTCAGACTTTCTTCCCGACTTTTCCTTCCGTTTCCATTTCTCTCTCTGCGGTCTTCTCTTCTCTCCTCTCCTCTCCTCATCTCTCCTTTCCGTTTACCTTTTCACTGCCATCAACCCTCGCTTCCTTTCTCTCTCGCTCACAGCCACCGCAAAACCCCTCAAGCCCTCAAACCAACAAATTTAATTCCACAATCTCTCACACTTAATCTAAACCCTCGAACCAAAAACTCGATTTCAAGTATCAAGCAGCCAGGTTTTTGGGTGTTGGAATTTCGACGAACTGTTTCTTGCCGGACACAAGCGAAACGGACCACGACGTTATTACCAATCTTCATGGCTTTGTCTCTCAGGTTCGATGCTCAAATTTAAGGTATGAGACTCTGAGTCTGAGGTTTCAAAATCAGGGAGGGTTTTGTTTAATTTCAATATCAGTGAGGCTTTTTTAAACAAGGGCTTCAATTCAATTAGGGTTTCGGTTAATTTCAATTTCATTTTCTGATATGAGTTTTAATTTTGCATTTAATCTAATTATTTTGATTATAATTCAAAATTTTTGTGTAAAGTAGGTTTTTTGTTGGAGAAGTGGTGTACCTTTTAATTGTGCCTACTGTGTTAGTGGTCGTTGCTGGACCGGCAAGAAAAAGTCTATTGTGCATAACACCATGCCTGCATTTTTGCAGCAAGGACCAAATCAAGTAGAACTATTTGGGTATTTATCCTAAACCTAATTATTCTAATTTAAATGGAGTCTACTCTAACAGATACGAATTTGTATTATGTTATCAAATTTGATTTTTCTAATTTTTGATTTTGGGGTTTTGCAGGAAGTGCTAATATATTGATTTTGTGGAATCTTTGTTCTTTGCAAGGTTTTTCTGGCTGATGTAATACTTTTTCCATCACTCTCCAAGTATGATTATGTTTATGTTTTTTCTATTTCCAAATTATGTATTCTGAATATTTAAGGTATTTAAACTTAAATTGGTATTAATTGAACTGGAAGATGGTTTTCTTAAACGAAAAACAATATGACATGAAGCTTGATGATCTAATGGCGCTTTGAGTTTTTTGGGTGAGGGATTTCGGGTTTTCCACCAAGTCTCTCTCTTATTTTTAGTCTTTGAGTTGCATGTAATACTTTATGGTCAATGAATATTGGTATGTGTGTGTGTATATATATGTATGTATAAAACGTAGAACTTATCAGACTGTTCCTATTGCTTTCCCCTGCCTCTCTTCTCTAAAGAAGAAAAGTGTGTTAAACTAAAAGCTAAGCATTTCAATGCTTTTCTGATTGTATCCTAATATCACCAGTACCACTACTTCCCTTTAAGCCCTTTCAGTTGTCATTGAATTGCATATCGTTTCAAGATTTATCTCCAAATCCTGCCAGTAGCTTAATTGTTTGGATTACTCAGAAACCCCTTATGTGATGAACCATATGAAAAGAATTGGTTTAAATCAAATAGTTGTGAGATAAACTTATCGAATATTGACTCTTTATCAATTGGTATTTTCTATAGGTGGCATGATGCAACAGTCACATCAGAGTTCCATCGTGCTTGAAGTGGGCTACTTGCACAGCCATGTTCGCTATATTATATTCAAGGTTTGATTTTCTAATGCACTTGCTATACACATTAACCACAAAATTTATTAAAAGTCTTTATTATTGATTTTTGCATTATTTGTTGGGACATATCCATTCCCCTATGTGCTTATAATTTTTAATGCAAGGAAAACAAGCAAGCTGGGAAATATTTTTGAGTTCCTTAAAAAAATTAAGATTACTGATTTATTTCCCTTATTTCAACGTCAGTGCAGCTACGTAAAATCTACTGAACTAATGGAAAGGACCTAGCGTTTGGCTGTGGTAAAGTTTTGGTTGGGAAGTTCCTACTGCGACTCATGTGAATCTGTTGCAGAGTGGTTTTAGTGTGTGAATTTCATCTTTCAAGCATTATCTAAATTGCTTGAGTGTTTCAATATTCGAATTTGATCTTTCAAATTGTATCTGCATTGCAGTCCATTAGGGAATTTTTTATTAAAATGTAATGGATGCTTTTGGTTAATGATGCATATCAAGACCTTTGAATCTATTGATTCAGATGTTTGAACAATAATGCATATCAAGACCTTTGAATCGGTTGATTCAGATGTTTGAACACAGTTGAAGCTCACTATGTTGTTTTTGCAGTTTGATTAGCAATTGTTAAATTGGGTTGCCTAATTTTTTTCATCTGGGAAAGGAAGAAAGGTGGAAAAGCAGAGCTCTTCCATTTGCTTCCATAGATTTCTCGAGCTTTCTCTCAAGCTCGGAACTGCCAGATGGTTCATGCAGATCGTCGCGACACCAGTTGTGTCTCCTGAGGGTTTACAGCGATGACGCCCACAAACATCTACGGACTCGACAAAGAAATTGGTTAAAGCATACTTGAAACAAACTAATAAGAACCAATGAAAGCTTAGTCATACATTCAAACTAAAAGTCTGCCACTTCAAAGAATCGTATCATGTGTATAGTGTAAAAATATTACTCCATAACTCATGACTTCAAAAACACCATACTCAAATGCCAAAGATAGAATTCGCTTCAACTCTAATTCTCTCAGATTGTCACTCGAATTTTCACTTAGATCCCAAGGTTTAGTCTCTCATCAAACATATGTGAGTAAAGTTACGTAAGGGGAATCAAAATTCTCACATATGAAATATGAAATAACAGCACAATTTCTGAACAGATCTCATGAAAGGAATCAAATACTAAGAATATGGATAACACACATACTTACCAGCACCTTGAACACATCCCCAAAGATCAGCTAGGTCTTTTACAAGGTTGTAATGTAAGGCTTAGGCTAGGGCTACGAAAGAATGGATAGGAAATACTAGAGCTTGGGACATACCAAAGCGTCTTTGCTGTGAAACCAGCAAGCTCTCCTCTTGAATTGATCTTCGTTGTTTGTTCTTGGCGTCTAGGACACACGTGCAATAATGAAGGATTTGGAAATTGCATCTTCTTTATTCATTTTTTTTTCTTTTTTTTTTGTTTGAAACTTTTTTTTTTTCTTCTTGTATTGTACTATTACTAATTGGCACAAGTAAATGACAAAAATTTGGTATATGATGATTAGTAATTCAGTTGACACCATAATTTGACAAAAAAGCTCACCCCTAGTTTTCCTAGCTAATGCGGAGTCGGAGTGGTCAGGGTGGCAAACCGGGTTTGGAATTTTAGTATGTAACAAGCCCAAACTTTCCTCACCAGAGATTGGGTTAGGAGTTCAAATTAAACCGAACCAAACTAAAATTAAGGAAGATGAGATATGTTATTTTATTGGACCGTCAGTCTAATTCAAGGCGCCTCACATTAATATTCGGACAAAATAACAGGAGAATATGAGGGATGGTGAGAGTAGAGGAAGGGAGGAGAGAGATGGAGGCGAACCTATAAAGCAAAGCATAAAAATTCATCTTCAATTTTCAATTCTTGATTTTTATTTTGTGTATACATTTATACCGCTTATCTTGCACATTGTTTCCAAGAAAAAATTGTAAATTAAAAACAAAAAACGAAATAATTATTTGTAGTTTTTCAGTAGCTACAAAGTTTATAACTCCAAAGTAATTGAAGAAGCAACAAGTTATTGATTCCTTCCTTCCTTAAGCTTTTTACCCATTGGAGGCTTGGAGCATCCAATAAGCAAAAAATAGTTGTAAACTTTGTATCAAAAAAACCCTTTTACGTATACAAATCTTGAAGTAAAAATGTCACACTGAGATGAAAACAAGAGAATAAAATCATACAGAAATTCTCCAACTACTGCAAATATAAGACTGATTCTGATTCCTCATGGACTGTCTTGAAATTCAGTTATATCCTGGAAACTCTGCAACCTTTTTCTCCTGCCCGCCTTCGGAACTGGGGATGATGAACTGATGTAATCCACTGATTCTCGCTCCTGCTGCTGATCAAAACGCAAAGAACGGCGCACGACAGAGTTCCTTGGCGAACCAGCATTTCCGGATATAACATTTTTGTCTTTGAGATCAACTGATTCAAGCTTTGGGCCCAGACTTTGCACTTGAGTTTGCAGACAAAGACTTTCAGAGGGTATGTTACTATTCAGGTTTTCATTGTTTTCAAAGTATTCAGTGCTTCCATTAATCAACTCTTTTTCTTCTTCTTCGACCATATCTGCCCAACTTTTCTTACCACAACTGTACATTGAAGAACTGACCACCGTGGCTTTGTCTTTCAGTTGGAAACAGTCATCATTCACCCGAGAGGTATGCTTCCAATTTCCACTTGCTATAGGTTGCAGAACGGATCGTACTGCTGCGTCTCCTTGGGGCCTCCTCAAATCTCTGCTAATTGGCGAAGACAAACTAGAGACCGAGTTGTCAAGTGCGACTTTTGACTTTCCAACAGTTGAAGCTAGCAAAACTTCATTGAGACTTCGAGCAGCATGAGCTCGCACATTTTCTGTTCTTGTACATCGGTCAAATGAGAGTTTTTCATTCGAACTTCCAACATTACGTCCCCATATTTCCCTCCTCGGGTGTCCACCATTAAGTCCCCACGGAGATCTTCTTGGTTGAGAAAATTGAACTTCTGGATCCCATATAGCAGGAGCTGGAGAAAAAAATGTCTTCACATTCGGAGTTGTTTCTGCTCCCAGTATACCACCCTGATTTTCCTTGATTCTGCTGGAAAAACTAGACCTGCTCTCACAAGGGTTTATGAAATAACGATCTTTCTTCCATTGATCAACAGATACGGTCTCTTCTTCGCGACCGTCTGCCCGCCTTCTGGATAACATGTGAGATCTTCCATCCTGTACAACTGGCCTTAAAACTGATTGTGCCTCTAGTTCGGTCAGCATTTGATAAGCACGCTCAAAAGACTTGGCATAAGATTCATTCATTGGTTTATTTCCAGATGAATCTCTTACAACTTGAAGCAGAGATTTTGCTTCTGTAAATCTGTTCATATGCATCAAGCAGATTGCTAAATTGCATTGCTTGTTCTTATCTGGCTCCAATGACAGAGCTTTCCTGAGATTTTTTTAAAGAACAAATCATATACAATTAGAAAAATATATCGTTTCTCATGTGGGTATATAAAGCAGGATGTACAGAAACTTACAAGTAGCATTCTTCGGCAGTTTTGTAATCACCTTTCAGCAAGTAAGCCCAGGCCAAGTTTCCTAGTATTCTGCGTTGATAGATTACCCAAGTCATCTAATTATGCAGAACTTTGCAGTCGAATTAGTAAGAAGAATGAGAAAAGCGGTGAAATTCACCTTGCTCTCTCTTGTTCAACAGTAATTTGAACCTTCCTCCCCTGAGATCTTGCAGTCTTTGTCCTCCTTCCACAAAAAGCTACACCTTCGTCAATGTGTTTCAATTTGGACTGAAGCATTTCAATCTCTTCTTCAATCCTTCCTGACCGCTGCAAAACCGATAAATGTAAAGCAAAGTGAGCAACACATAAACATACATAGACACCGACAAAGAGAAGGATATGCAATTGCAATAACATTACTGCAACATGTTGATATACCTTGAAATTATGATAGGAATATTCAGCAGTACCGTGTAGAAATAGATGTAAAGGAATACAAGCATTCGAGTAATAGATATTCAGAAATAATACCTTGTCGATAAACTCCCGTAAATATATTCTAGTGATGCATAACGAGAGAGAAATAGAAAAAAGGAAGGAAATAAAAGGCCACAGGAGAGGAACTCCTGATTTTTAACTTACACCACAAGTCTGCCCAGAAAAGTTACAAGTACAACAAGGCCTACTTTTAGCGGCTTGGTTGCCTCAACATATCACAACAAAGCCTTATCCCACTAAGTCGCCTCAACATAGCAAGGAAATATTGTAACCTAGTTCTAGACTTCTAGCAGTTCCTACTTTCGACTCACATTTGAGCACTAAACCTTCTCAAAGTCCTGAATATCACGTGTACAATACTTTTACAGCTCCTACCATGATGGAGTTACAACCGCGTATTCAAACAAGAAGATAACAAAATATAAGTAATTTGTCGTAGAAATGAAAGTGCTTTACCTTGTACAGTTCAACTAAAACATTGTTAAGAGATTCCTGAGAATCATACGGGCAGAGATGACGAAAAGACTTGATAGCTTCAATAGCCTCCTCCGCTCGATCCAACTGTTTCATCACAACTGCCATGTCTTTCAAGGCACTATCAACTCGATCCCCAGCATTTATAGCAGCCCAGAAGAGGGATATGGCTTTGCCTGGATCCTTTTCTATCAACTGCATTCGAAGAACGCAAATCGATCAAACAATATAGCAGTGGAAACCAATTGCAAGAAAGATATCCCAGTATCAATTCCAGGAAAAAAAAAAATCATTAGGGGAAACCAATTAACAAGAAAGAAAAACAGTAGCTGATTTTGAAAAATAAGAACCGAAAGAAAAATCAAATTACCCCACAAGAAAATTTATACCAATTTACGCATAAAAATTCAATCTTTCATACCTGCACCTGTTTGGCTCTGACGTAGGGAGAATCGCCAGCAGGCACTTTATGCACAATGTGAAAATGATCCTCTCTATCAGAAGGCGACACTCTCTTCGTCTCTGACATCGGCACCACCGGAGGAGTTGGCGGCGCCGTCTTCCATGTCGCAGGCGGCGTCGAGAAGCCTCTTGTGCCAAAGTTCTTGTCTCGAGTCCACATTGGGCTATTACTACGAGAGAAAAATCTATGCAATTACCCAGGAAAAAAATCACTTTCTCGGGAAAATCTTGAGACCCTTTTGGTGAATCTCTCCAAGAAAGGGATTTTGGTTGCCGGAAGGACGCGTCACTTTCTAGGGAAAGTTTTCAGACGCGTTTCTTGATAGAGCGAGAAAGTGAGAGAAGATCACAGAGAAAGTGAAAGAAAAATGCAGAAAGGTGAGCGAAGTCGAATTGAGAATTGAGAGAAAGCGAAAGAAAGCCGTTTATTCGTTTCAAAAGACAATAAAAAGAAAAATTAGCCGTTTAATTATAATTACTAGCCGTTGGGATTAGGGACGCTTCACACACGAAAAAAAAGTTGAACAATAGCGGTTTTCATCGGATTAAATTTATATTTTCTATCTATTTGATCTATGATTCTACGTTAAATTGATGTGCAGCAAATGTGTGATATGTTTTTAAGCTGCATAGAAACCAAACTGTATGTATGATTGGTTATCGTTTTAAAATATGAAATATTGATTGTAGAGAAGATGAAGCATGATGACGATCACATTTGACGCAAAGTGATTTTAACGTCAATTAAAAAATACATAATACGCTTGTTGTATCATCAATTTAACGAAAAAAATCAAACATAAGGCATAAAGATAAAATTTCAAATCCTAAAAGTCCAAAGTGAGAAATGTAATTAATACTAAAATATATGTTTCGATAGTAAAATTACGCGACATAAAAAAATAATTTAATAAAAATTAGGGTGATTTTGTATAAAATCAATTAAAAGTTATGATATTAACAATAGGTCAATCAAGTTTATTGGAATTATAAATAGGTCAATGAGACTTTAAGATATATTAAAACACTTCAATCAAATTAAAATTACAAATGATGCCATTACTATTTAAAACACCAAACATTTCCATCTCCTTCATTGTAAATCGTGCCTCCCACCACCTTCAACCTCCAATTTTTCAGACACTGCAACGCAGTGTCTGTTTCCTGTTCTGTGATTGTATTCAATTGTTTGTGGATTCAGACACTTCGTTGCAGTGTATAATTCATGTTCTGTGATTGTGCATTGAGATTCAAATAGGTTTGTGGATTCAGACACTGCAACGTAGTGTCTGTTTCTTGTTCTGTGAATTCAGACACTTCGTTGCAGTGTCTGTTTCCTGTTCTGTGATTATGCATTGATTCAAATAGGTTTATGGATTCAGACACTGCAACGCAGTGTCTGTTTCTTATTCTGTGAATTCATATAGAAAACCAACGAAGAAGAAGACCGGAATCGCAAGGGAGGTGGCCGGAAAACTTCAAATAGCCATAACGAGTTCATTTCTCAACCAAATTCAAAGATTCAAAAGCCAAAATAAAGCTCAAGAGGTAATGAATAGAAATATACCTAATTGAGGCTGAGTTGTGGCCAGAGTTGGCCGGAAAATACCTGCAACCTCGCCGGTCCTTCACCGAAAATTGGGAAGGCTTGGGTTAGGGTTTTCATGTTGAGAGATATGCTCGGACGAATGGGAATTGCAATGTGTATGATAAAAATTAAATCATAAAAGCAGTGTTCGAATATGTGATATGTATAGGTGTATGTGATCAGCGGAATTGGATAGGAAGTCTAGGGTTTAGGGTTGACGACGACGGAGGAGACAGTGGAGGGAATTTGGAAGCTTTCCTCAGATCATTGCTGTGGGTTTCTTCTCCCTCTCTCTGCGTAGTTTATTTTCTTTCAATATTTTTTATTAAAAAATTTCATCAATGACCTATGCCTAATTAATAAAAATATGTCATTGATTAAATTCAAAACAAAAACATGTCATTGATATATGACTAAATAGTAAAGTTTTTATTGACCTTTAGCTAAATTACCTTAAAAATTAATATCCTCCAAATTGTTACATAATCACTTTTCGACATTATTTAGACCCAAATAATTGTATGCCTCTTGTTGGTCAAATGTATTAGCTTTTATGACCTTAATCACAGCCACCGCCCCAAACACTTTAACTCAGGCAACCTCAGCTGCCTCCGCCAATTTCATCACGTACTTCTCTATCTCCGGCCACACATGCTCGCGCACCTGCGCATTTCCAATATCGTAAGCGCATTGCGGACGCAACGCTGGAGGAGTGCAGGCGAGGCTATAACGTGGGGAGGCATAACGATAGGGTTGGTGGTCAGCACCGGAGAGACCACGTCTTCGAGCACGGTGCGCGATGCGCGGTCGTTGTTGTAAGTTAGGAGTTGGAATTGGAGTCTTTGCCTGGTGCGAATTTCAAGCGTGGCGCAAGCAGTTTGTTGTAATGAGTTTTCGTTCTTGAACTCGGACATGTGCATACGGTAGGCCAACTTGAACCCCATTGCATTGCTGATCAATTTGCTTACCACAAATCTTCCTAGCCACAACCAGAAGAGCAAGCCTCCAACAGATTAATTAGATTGAGAGCATGCCACTATTAGGCCACAAATTTAGTTGTGTTTATCTCGACTCTAAGAATCCCTTTATATAATGAATCAATCAACCCTTGACTCCAATTCAAGAAAGCTTGCACATTCCTATTCTGGTTTTGAGTAATAATCACAACTCCTTAATGTCGCGTAGAATTCCTTAATGATTGTGTCGTATCAAACTTGTTAACTTAACGTATTTTAAACTTCAAACTCAAATCCAGCTCATTTTACTTATTAAGGACAATATATTACTTCAATAAATAATCAAATGAAAAAACTCATCTAAATTTATAAATTCCTTTTGATTCAACAATGCAACTATAATTATCTTATTAAGCACCACATCTACGTGCCCCATAAATTGAGAGAGGTACTAAGAGAGATAGGGATTTAGTTTAATTAATTAATGAGTTGAAACGGGGAGAAGACCTTAATGAACCCGTTATTTAATGAGTTGACCGATAAATCACCAAATCTCGACTCAAACTTATTTTTTTCGTGTCAAATTAACGTGTCGTGCATGAAATTTTCAAGTCTCAATTCTAAAATCCCTTAAAACCTAGAACATTGTATATACCATTTAAATTCTAGACAACATATTTTTCAATTGATTTGATTATTCATCCTATTGTGTATTCCAAAAAGAGAAATCAAGTTACATAAAAGAAAAAAAAAACATTAAAAAACATTGGCACATATATACTTAATTTGTTAAAATTTACTATCTTGATCCTAATAGATGCAGAGTGAAGCCGGCAACTCGCACCAACTGCTGCTAACAGTAACACGCCTCATTGAGAAATAATCGTGGTATAATTGCTTGATAATGAGATTAAGAAATTAATGAAGTGCTTAATTTAATCACCCCTAACGAACTGCGCGCCTTGTGTTGATCGAAAATGTCAGTTTTTCTGACTTCAATCTCAGCCACCACCCCAAACCCTCCGAAACCGTAAACCTCAGCCGCTTCCACCATATACTTTTCTATCTAGGGCGCCACACGCTCGCACACAGTCCTATTAATTTCCAAACTCGAAAGTGCGTTGCGGATGCAGTACTGGCGCAGTTCCGGCAATGCCACTACGCGGGGAGGCACCGCGATGGGGTTGGTGGTCAGGTCCGGGGAGACCACGTCGTCGAGCACGCACGTAGTGAGTGACGGGTCGTCAAGGCCGTTGGAAGTTAGGACTCGGAGCTGGAGCCGCTGTCTCGTGCGGATTTCTAAAGTTGGTGACGTAATTTGCTGGCAATGCGGTGATGGGTTTTCGTATTTGATGGCGTACATGTGAAGAACGTAGGTGATCAAGTCGAACTCCATTGATGGAAGAAATAAGGCCGCAAGATTATTGCCGGTTCATATGAATAGATAAGTCTGACAGGGGAAAGCTTGGGGAATAAGTAACTTGGCACGAAATTAGGAATACTAATCCTATCCTATTTCAATTAGGAAACCCGCCCATGCATGGTTTAACTTGGGTACCAAGTAAATATCAAAATTTAGGAATTCTGGGAAAACGTTGACCAATAATATTTGATCATTAGATAGGCCTGAGAATTCCTCCTTGCATTAGGATAAAGAGTGAGTAATTTTCGTAATACAAATTTACAACTGTGGTCAGCCAATTCACGCAGTAACTATTTCCTTTCCTGTAGGCCTCAAGACTCCTACTCAAGGAAGGTTTCCTAAATGAGCACTGTTGAACCGACTACCAAGGGCTATATATAAGTAGCACGAGTAAGCACTAAGGAACCAGAAGGATAAGCGTTTCTAAGAGTGCGATTCAGAATTCAGGAGAGAAATTTGTTGAGAGAAGTAAATTTAAATGGGGAAGAGAAAGTCTACGGCAACAAAACCAGCAGCCAAGAAGCGATTTGCCGAGAAGCTTGATACTGTTTTCTGTTGCCCCTTCTGCAACCATTCCAGCAGTGTTGAGTGCCGAATCGACATGAAGAACATGATTGGTGAGGCTATCTGTTGCGTTTGCCTAGAGAGTTTCAGCACAACTGTCACAGCTTTGACTGAACCGATCGACATTTACAGTGCATGGATTGATGAATGCGAGAAGGTCAACAGAACCCTTAACGATGAATGATGATGATGGTTCCTGAAACCAGCTGATAGGATGTTTTTAAGTTCATCTTCTTGTTTTTGTTTTTCCTTGATAGTTCAGTCGTTGTTTAATGGAAACTTTTGTGCCCTAGAATACAATATAGTGTTTCCGAACCTTATTCATGTGGTGGTTAAACGTACGTAGTTTTTAACCTACGAAGGGAATAATGTCATATATTTGTCTTTTATATATATATATATATATTTTGTTTTTTTTAACATACAAAAAGACTAGGGTTGAGGAGTAGACCTATCTATTCTAATTCTTGCTAAGTGAAAGAGGCATTTTTGGTACTCTTATATGAAGCTGTAGGCTGTACATCTTATACATGAACATAATGATTTATGGAATACGGGATGTGCTGCATAAACAAAGTAGATACGAGGTCCACAACGGACACTACCAATGAATTTCATGTTCGATTCCAAGGAGATTTTAACACACTCTTCCAACAAATCTAACTCTGAAATTGCAAATCACAAGTGTAACTGGAGCTGTACTAATAACACAGAAATTTCAGAAACTAGTTTCCATGGAAAACAACTAAAATTTAGCTTGAATGCTGCTAATTACGGATTTGTCAACCTGGAAAGATTTAGCCAGAACATCTTCTGAAATTGCGGGATTGGATCCAAACACAGCATTAGCAATGGTGTTGACTCCCGGGTTTTGGCTACTCAGAGAAGAGAGTGAAATGGCAATTCCATTCCGCACATTTTGCTGATAGTGAACTAGTCCAATAGGGAACACAAACACATCACCTTTGTTAAGGACCTTTGAAATGAGCTTGTTGTCGGGGTTTGATGTCACAAAGCCAACATTGAGGCTGCCTTCTAAGACCGTTAAAATCTCAGTGGCACGGGGATGAGTGTGGGGTGGTATAACACCCCATGGTGCGTAGTCGATGCGAGCAAGTGAGATGCCGAGGGTGTTGAGTCCTGGAATTTGAGCCACATTGACGGGGGTAACTTTTCCACCAACAGGGTTTGAGGTGTTGCCGGGGATGTGAAGTCCACTGAAGAAGAAATGCTCAGCTGTTGCTAGCTTGGAGACCAAGCAAGGAAACCCATTTACTCTCGTTACTGTGATATATGCACAAATACAATTCACAAAGCAAAAGTTAAAGTCAGCGGAGGACTAAGTAGGATTAAGAAGTGTACACATTTCTAAATGCAAACTTAAAGCTTATCTTAGCACAAATAAAACCTGAAAAAACTTCGATACGAACCTGAGCTAGTTGTGTCAGCAACACAGAAATCTTGCAGTGGACTAGGCTCAAAAGCAATGACCAATGCACATGTCATAGCAAGGAAAGTAATCAATAGCAAAATTTGGTTTGCCATCTCAATTAATCTTTCACCTTCTTCTTTGAGATATTTAAGTTATTGCAATTGATAGATTGAAAGAACTGAGAGAGAGGTGGGGAATTGAAGTATGAACTTGGTTATTTATAGAAAAGGGTATGAATGAATTAAGAACAAGCGTTTAAACGAAAAGAAAACGCCGCCGACCGCTGGCCGGCGCACCTTGCATTTAGACACTGGATAAGTCTTGAACGTTTCAGATATAGGCATTATATGTTTGTCCAAATGCAAACTCTGGGCAGATCCTCCCCAAGACGACTAAGTCAGTGAAAGAACGATGACTAAAGGAATGGAAATTTTGTCTTCAGTATGAATTGAAAGTAAATTCAAACCTTTTTTTTTTTTTTTTTCTTTTGTAAAATATGATATTCTAAACTAATAATCTATGTGGAGGGTGATACAAATTTGGCTGCAAAGGGGCTGACACGTTACCTTTGCCAACTGACTCCTAAAGCGTTGTCTTCAAATTGAAACCAGAAACTACATTTCAATAGCTACTATTTTGGAAGATGGTAGAATAGGCAACTATTTCATATACAAATCGGTGTTCATTGGTGGGATTCATGCCCTTCTTGTGCTATAGCTGTTTACTCTCTCATAACTTTTCTAAGCTTTCTTGTTATAGGTTTTGCTAAAAGAGGTTTTTACTTGTTTTTTATGAATTCTTTAATGGTCAGGGTTTGGCCTCATGTCCCCCTTGACATATTGTATTTTTCTTGTTTATCAATAAATTCTCCTTAAAGTCACTTCTCATGACACCAATGCTGGAGTGGCATAGACTTTGGCCAAATTTAATTAAAAAGAAAACTATTTCGTATACAAGTCCTAATTACAAGTGGCTTGTAGCTCAGTTGGTTAAGAGTTGTCCTTATCTCCCTCCCATAGTTTAATATAAATTATTTTATCGTTTGTCAAAAAAATATATATAGAAATTCTAATCCATTAATCCATTACAATTACTATACAAGTAACAAACTCATTTTTCATTCCATACTTTTGTGATCGAGTCACAAAGGCCCGCATTATTTGCTACTCATGTGATTTTGGTTTTGTATTTCTGATTATTTTGCACATCTGTCTGCTGCTAAATAAAAGATAAATAAAACGGTTACTTTTCTATGGCACAAAAATTTAGTTGGTACAACAAATCGTTCAACATATGTTTGTTCATTTTTCCTATGTATTGGATAGTAAGGAAGGATATCTATGATATACGACTATAGGAATGACCTGCAATATGCTTAGGGTTTGTCTTTTGTGCGATCAGTTTGCTGCTCAAATATTTTATTCAAAAAATGGAATTTGGTCTGTAAATGGTAATAAAATTCACACCCAATGCGAGTATTGATTCGCATGCTTTTACTTTCGATAATTGGATCCATCTCCATTTGAGATGTTGGAGCAATACCAAAATCATACTTTTCTTTATATCGCACTTGATCGATCAAAATCATATAATGAAGACACATGGCAATACTACAACGGTTGCTGCCATGTCAGCTTATATGGTTGGGAATGGTTGTAGTTGGTTGTAATTAGTTAGAATCTGTTAGTGGATAAGGTGGGTTGCTTAGTCACTAAGAAATAGTTAGCATATAAAAGCTTTGTAAACACATTTCATCATTCATTCAATACAATCATTTCATTCTCTCTCTACCTTACAAACTTCTTTCTCTCTCTTAGTTCTTCTTCTTCTTCGAATTTCTTCTTTATGTGTTTTTAGGCATTGATCTTCATGGCTATGGATTGCTGGATTACATCTGTTATCACGGTTTTGTCGAAATGAAAAAGATGCATAAAAAGAATCAACCTCAGTAAACTTGAATTCACATGACGAGCAAACATATTATATATAATAGTTAAACGAGGCGTATTTCAATCTTGCTCACAATAGAAAACCCTTTCATTCAAATTTGTGCATAATACGTATAGTGATAGCTCATATTCTTGGATGTCGATGCCAACCAGTACTTCTGGCCGCTAACAAATCAAGATGGTGATGTAAGACATATTCTGAAATCAACAACAAGACATTAGGATCACGAATAAATTATATCAATATAAAATAGAGATCGACTGATTATATTAAACTTATCTGTAGAATACGGAAGACATTGCAGATTTCTAGGTTGTCTTCTACTTCCAGTACTTCAAAATATCTCTCTGCTGTGAATAAGGTTTAGCGTATTTTGAGAGATTGAGCGTATGGAAGCAGGGACTTAACCATAGTATTTATATCATTAGGGTTTAATCACAGCCGGCCTATTATTGGTTGTGAAAATCAAACCCTATCACTTAAGTGTTTAAGTCCCACCATGATACTATATCTTTGTAGCAAAATCCATCAGGTTTCTTTAGGTTAATTGCAAAGGTTAAGACTCCATAATCTTTATTTCACTAGGACTATCAGATTACTTATGTCGTTGACTACTCGATAAACAAGTGGCCTACAACATAAGTAATCCAATACATCATTCATTGTCATTCACAACCGTACATTCTCCCACTTGTATGTCAATGATTTATCCTAACAAATAAGAACTCATGGTGATCACTGAGTCTTCATAAGTATGCAACAACCTTTCCTAGCAACCTGTCACTTTGAATTGAATGCAGAACCAAAGAAAACAAAGAACAACTTGGTCTGTTCCTTGCACTCCAAGATCACATACACATTCAACTTAAAGCACTTTGTTGCTAACAAAGTCATGGTGTCAAGAGCTAAAAGTCAAAACATTAGCTCACAATAGCCGAATTGAAAATATGAAAATATATTTCAGTACAAAAGTAGTTCACAAAAGAACTCAACAACGTTGGTAATAACATCCAACTTTTCTGTCAATTTAGAATATGATAAGAGAACAAGTAAAATATGACATACTATTTACAAAATCAGGATCTCTTATTAAAACTTATGAACAAAACTTAAACAAAAACTCTTAAAATATCAGCCACTAACACTTCAAATTTTTAACACAAAAGGTAATCTCTTACTCCCACTGATTAAAAGAGACAAAATTATATAAATTATTATTACTCCCACTGATTAAGAGAGTAAAAAAAAAACCTTTGTAAATGTCTACAAAATGAAACAGATGCCTTTCAAATACTCTCATTAGCATAACATTAGTCATGGGATCTAAAACACAAAATTTGTGAGCTCAACATCTTTATTTTAGATATTTGTAGGGAAATGATTCTCGTGACTGAAAAACTATACAAAATTATTTGGTCAGTTTTGTTCATCTAACAATTGACAGAAATAGAAAACTTTAACTGAATGTTTTCTAATGCATCAAAAGCATATAATTCTAGAATCATTTTTGGACAGAAACTAATTATATTAGGTTTGCATAGCTAAAACATAAAATACAAGGGCAAACGTATATAGCTTCAACACTTTTGAGCAGATGAAGTATATGCAATCTTGTCAATTTCATGTTTCACTATACATTGATTTATAGTTGTACTGAATAAGAAAACATTTTTGAGCAGATTAATTATCCATTAATAACATATAAATCACAAGTCCAATTTCTTGAACAACATACAAGAATTAATAAGCAAAACACTTTTGAGCAGAATATACTCATTAACCCTTCTTGAATTTCCTACAATATTAGTTGCATATATAACAAATAAAATATAAACAAGTATGATAATGTACGTTTTATCTACCAAAACTATGACCATTAAAAGCATGCAAAAATGATGAGTGTGAAGCTCATAATACATTATTTCTCCCACTTGGGCAAACACTCAAAATTGCAAGATTAAACACTAGAGAACGTGGTTTTCATATAACAAAATATAGGCTAGTTGAATCAATAAAGATAGTGTACACAGTCCATTATATAATATAACATTGCAATTTTTTACAAAGTTTGAAGTTCGAAAAATCTATCAAAATTGTAATCAAATAGGACACATTGCAAGGTATGCAAAACTCCATCAGTATTTCCCAAGCTCTACCGAACTTTCAGATTTAATCATAATTTAAATAAAACCAATTTACAATCTTTAATATGCTCAAAACACAAAAATTTCTTAAATAAATTAAAGGTTCATTTCATTAGATAAATAAACTCTAATATGCCCAAAACATTAAAATTTCTTAAACAAATTTGTTGAGTCACAAAATAGTTGGTTTGTACATAATAAATCAATCTATATGTATCAAAATTAGGCTTATATAAGGAACAATATCTCAACACTGTTAATTGATCTAAAAGTGACAAGTGATTAGATAAACCAATGGCTACAAAATTTATTTAGTGTTTGAGAGAAGACTCACATATGTGTTAAAGATTAGGTCATAAATTAAAATGAAACCTAATAAGAGAATCCAAACTCAAAATTTATATTTTAATTCTAAAACAAGGTAGAATTAAAGTAAACACATCGATATCTCAACAACATCAATTTTCAACAATAATTTTAATTCAATTTAGAACTTACAGAAAATTAAGGCAAAAGATTGGCAAATTTACCTACTTATTCTCGATTATGCAAGATTCATCATGGAAGTAGTCGAGTTGTGGAGGATCAAACTCACTCCAAATTGCATGATTGTTACACCTTTGGGCAGAAACTAATCATGCAAAGGAAATACCTGCATAGCTAGCCAAAACATAAAATACACAAAATACATATAGCTTCAACAGCTTTGGCCAGATGAAAATATGTTAGAAGTACTTTATGATTTGCTATAATACTAATTTATAATTGGTGAGTGATTTCCTAAAATTCCCATTGGGACAAAAGTATTCACCATATAAATTAGAATTCTGATTTTTCAAAATAATCCTTTAGAACAGTATTAAATAACCGTTTTGTTGGATATTCAATAATTCTCAAAAGATTCAATCAGACACAAAAGTATGTCGTTGTTGACATTGAACAATAGAGTTCTTGAAAGATGAAACATGGTTATTCAGTTATTCAATAAGGACCAAAATGATCAATTAGTAAACTGATGCCGCTTTCCAATTTTTTGTCTCAAAAGACAATGATCATCATAATCAAAATTGATGACCAAACAAAACATTGGTTTGAGCAAAATAAACCAATACACTTTTCAACCAAAATTTAATTAATGTTGACTAATAAAAGTCATTAGAATTGAGAATTTGCATTGAAAACCAGGACATATTAGAGCAAATAAATATGTCAAACAATTGGTACTATTGGATATGCACAAATTAGTGAAAACAATATTGCATAACATAACTAGTTTTTGAAGTACCAAAAATTCAGCAATACCACTTTAGTTTACAAATTCACTAAAAACTCAATTCACTTTAGATTATCATGAAAATTTTTAGGTATGAACTAGACATATATGACTACTGTTTTGAAAAATTTCATGATTTTTAAAATTTTATAAGCGAGCCAAAAATGAATTCGAAAACAGAGGTGCTGCAGAAACTGCAGAAAATGTTCAGTACAGACCTGAGATTACAAATTCACCAAATATTCATTGTTCATCCGATATGCATGAAAATTTTCAGACAATAAGTAAACATAAAAATCTGTTAATTCCTAAAATTCCATAATTTTTAGGTTTAACAAGTGTACTAAAATTAAATTCGAAATGGGATGTGCCGCAGAAACGGAAAACATTCTGCAGTACATACCCAAGACTAAATAATTCACCAAAACTTCAATCTTTCTCCAATGTGTATGAAAATTTCCAGAAATAAAGTAGACATGTAAATTTATTGTCACCCAAAATTCCATAATTTTTTCGATTCTACAAGTGGATTAAAAATGAAATCGAAATAGAATGTGCTGCAGAAACTGCATAAAGTCTGCAGTACAGTCTCGAGATTAAAAATTCACCAATAATTCATTTTCAAACCAATGCTCTTGAAAATTTCCATATTTAAAAAAAACATCTCAATGTATATCATACTAAAATTTCATGAATTTATGAGTTACATTGTTATATCAAAATAATATCACAAACAGACTATTCTGCAGAAGTCTGCAGAATTCCAGCAACATGGTATCACACTTAAAAATTTACCATAAATCCAGTTCTCGTCCAAAAAACGTGGAAAAATACCAGCATCTACAATCCATTTAATATTATGACATGACCGAATTTCATAATATTTGGTGTTATGGAAGTCTATCAAAAACTAGAATGTCTATCAGGCCCAGGTTAGTAACGACATGAATGGTTTTTCTTTTTATGTGAGTTTCTAACCCTTTTTTTTTTTTTTTTTTTTTTTTTCATATCACATTTTTAATTGTAGAGTCCTTTTATTGATTCCTCACTCCAAAACGTATTAACACAGAGAATACTTATGTGGAGCAAAAATATTAAGCCTAAATTGAATCCACTAAATCGCATGTATGACGTTATACTAAACAATCAACATAGTATTAGGTTTATAGTTAATGTGAATCATAAGTTGTCCTTACTTATAGGTAATCAGCCATACGAAATATGCACTTATACCAAACAAGAGTCTTCAAAAGATATACGATGCCATTGAAAAAACTCCCCAAAATCTCAATTAAGAATCGATAGCCCAGAACTACTCATATAAATAAGATACATGAATTTCAAATTTGTCAAAATAACTAAGTCCATCAGAATTGCAAGATTTATGGTTCGAAAATCATTTAATTCATTGAAAGCCCCAATAAAAGTTTCCTTCCAACAGATTTAATTAATCATGAAATCAATACAGCAATATAATTAATAAATACAATAAACCTAAAGCCGTGTTGTAATCCTTCTCTGCAGCACAACGATAATTACTCTGGAAAAAGAAGACAACCCTATATACTCAAGAAAACTCCATATTCTACCGCAAGGAAGAAAAAAAGACAATTAGCCGGTGACTAATTATGAACTCCAAATTCACTGTGTAGTTAAATTATTTCCCTTTTATTTTCCATGCCCAATTTCAATTTGTTTGGACCTAAATCCCTAAACAAAATTGCAGACTCAAGTAATACAAAATTGCGGAAGCATTTTATAAAGTCTCACAGGATCGATTAGTCAAAATAGCCAACCAAACGATAAACACAAATTATGCTTGAGTTGTATCAATCACTACAGAATATCAGTTAATCAAATTACCTGTGAATCAAACCCTAAGCTTGTTGTGTGGCTCTGATACCACATGTAAGACATATTCTGAAATCAGCAACAAGACATTAGGATCACGAATAAATTATATCAATATAAAATAGAGATCGACTGATTATATTAAACTTATCTGTAGAATACGGAAGACATTGCAGATTTCTAGGTTGTCTTCTACTTCCAGTACTTCAAAATATCTCTCTGCTGTGAATAGGGTTTAGCGTATTTTGAGAGATTGAGTGTATGGAAGCAGGAACTTAACCATAGTATTTATATCATTAGGGTTTAATCACAGCTGGCCTATTATTGGTTGTGAAAATCAAACCCTATCACTTAAGTCCCACCATGATACTATATCTTTGTAGCAAAATCCATCAGATTTCTTTAGGTTAATTGCAAAGGTTAAGACTCCATAATCCTTATTTCATTAGGACTATCAGATTACTTATGTCGTTAACTACTCGATAAATAAGTGGCCTACAACATAAGTAATCCAATACATCATTCATTGTCATTCACAACCGTACAGGTGAAGCCATCATTCGATACCATTTGCCATTTTGGTACAAGTCGCAAGAATGGCGGCTGAAAGTCCGAGTCTAATTTGACGCAGTCGGCAACGTCAACAACATGGAAGTAGAAATGAGAGAAAAGATTACAGAGAAAGTGGAGTGCTGGAACGGGCAGTTGAGATTTGATGAGTTTCTAGGACGCGTTTGCTCTTTTACATTTGAATCTGAGGGGCTCGGAACAGAGGGTATTATGGACTTTTCACAAACTGCGTTCATGCGATAATATATTATTAAACTAGCAATTTAACGGATGCTGTGTGCATGTAAAGGATAAAATATGGAAGAAATAAATTATAGAAAAAATATGGAATAAAGAGAAGTTAGAGAAAAAAACCTGGAACAACTTTAATTTATTTTACCATTTCAAATATGCAAAATTAGTAATTTATGCCTATAATGTAAATATTTATTGCAGCCAACTAATACAATCGAAATAAACTTCCGAGTTAATGCATGCACATCGATTAAATCCAAAATCTGTTTAATTCCTTCAATAATTTTCTAATCCTTGTGATGCGAGTAAATTACTGATCAGTATGCATGTATATATTAAACATATCAAGCCGAAGCCTTATGCTAAATTATCCGAGTCCAACTGGTTGACTTGGGTGCAAAGAACCAAACTAACAAAGAAAGAATCAGAAGCAGGAGGTTACAGAAATTCTAAAATTATAATAATATCAAATGGAAGGCTGTCTATTTGTTTTCACCGTACGTGGCTTCGGCAGAGGCTGAATTGGTCAGGTAGATTTTCAGGTACATTGCATTGCCTTTTTTCTTTGTCGATTTGCAAACACTGGCCAGATTCTCCCCAACACTAAGGTTTCGTTTGAAAGCACTTTTAAAATTGACCAAAAAATTTTCGTTTGAAAATGCTTTTAAAATTGACCAAAACCGTTTTCAATAATTTTAAAATTACTTCCAAACGAGTTCTATGTCACTAAAAAGAAGGATATAAAAATTAACATACGTTATTGTGTCGTAGACTTGAAAAAAATCTCATTTGATAGAACAGATGTACTCTCCGGTATAAGTTCGACCCTCTTCATTGGATATAACAGATGTATATAACGTACAAATAAAGCCGAATAATGATTAATGACTAACCCAACATGGTGATCCATAATGCAAATATATATATGTCTTTGTCAATCCATGGTCCTAACAAAATCCTATTCAGTCAATAGAATTTCCTGTCGGGTCTTAAAAGCTTTGCATTTTTTTGCTACTCATGTGATTTTAATATCCTGTTTCTGATTATTTTGCACCAATCTACTGCCACACAAAACAAAAACAAAAACAAAAAAACAAAACAAATTCTAGACAAAAATTTAGTTAATACAACTAAACAAATCAACAATTTTTTTAATGCAGCGATATATTTACATTTAAGGTTGTCTTGTGACGTTGTGCGAATAATGATGGTGCATGTAGCATGCATGATATAGCATGCCACTTTTATGTTCAAGAGATGTCATATTTTTTTTATGATTTTATGATCAAAGAGATTGAATGTCTATTTCATTCCTAATCTGCGTAAGGAATGAGAGATTTCATATAAGGAACCGAAAGAAAGTTTTCAATTATCGTATGCTTTGAGGGAATGTTTCAACCAAAAGATTTTTTTTTCTTTTTTTAGGGAATGTATGCTTTTTTGACAATTGGATCATATGAGAGGTTGGAGTAATACCAAAAGTTACAGCTTTCTTCTCATTCTTGCATATATTCGTACGTATCAATTGATAGTTGATAGTTTCTAGGATTCTTAAAAGAAATCACAGACTGATTCGAAAAATTAAACACTTACAAGTTACAAGCATTTTTTCTTATCTTAGCTTTAATCTAGTATTTCACTTGAGAATTAAGCATTTTGATACTGATTTTCATTTTGGATGAGAAAGAGTCCAAAAGGTGAGCTCGAAATGCAATATCTTCATAACAATATTCTATACTTTTGAGACGTTGTTTCAATCTTATTCTGGATATCGCAATTAAGACTGAAGAAGCTAATTAGCCGATACTGTACATCAGCTATTTCTAAAGTCGGTTTAAGTATCAGAGTCTATATAGGTTACTTCCTATGTTGTGGTATAAATACTATTTTTGTCATTCATCTGTATAAACTGAAATTATTCTTGTAAAGACATTTCTTGCTCTCGAAGTAATACAGAAAAATCAGTTCATTTCATTTCTTCATGTTCAACACTTTTCTTTCATTCTTGTGAAGATGGTAAGTGTGGTATTGGAAAAGAACAACACCAATTGGGCCTAAAACAATCAAACATATAAACCAGCAACTATTTGCCGATGTATGCAAAATGACACAAGCTAATTAAAATAGTGGGTAATTTACAAAAAAACTACCTTAACTATTAGGCCAACCACAGTTTCATACCTCATCTTTAAAATATTTCAATGTCATTCCTTATCTTATGAATTTGTTGCAATGTTATACCTCCGTTACTTTGTCTGTCAATTCCTCCGTTAAATGTTGACCTGGCTTATGCTAGGTCTCACTCCCTCTACATATGGAATTCCACATTGGTTTCTAAAACACGTGGATCATCTAAAAGGATGACACGTGTATATTACAATAAAAAATTTAAAATTTAAAAATTTTAAAAAAATCAAATCAAAAATCAAAAAAATCAAATAAAAAATGAAAAAAAATTTGCCTCATAAACTGTGCAATTCGAATTGAAGCCTAAAGCCCCAACCGTGCAATTCCATTTCAATTTCGCTCCAATTCCCAAATCAAAGAACAATCCTAACCCTAATTTCATATCACCCGCCCCAAATTGCCGCCCAAATCGCGAACAATAGTTCGTCTCGTCGTCGCTTACCTTCCCTTTGTTTGTTTTTGTTGAAAACCCTAAGTTCCACTGGTTTTCGAAGGATTTAACAGTATTTCGAAGGATTCAAAATGGGGTGGAATGTGCGCGATAATCCTGAGGAAACGACACTTACCTACTGTAAGTACAAATTTCAGTTCGTTTTGTGCTTTGTTGCTTCCATTTTTTATTCCCGTTCTTCTTGGTTTGTTGATTCCAAAATCTTTGTTGGTGATGGGTGGGTTTTGTTGATTGTTTATTTGAAATGCTTACTGATATGTTGGAGAATGGGGGTCATTTGGGTGCTTTGTTTATTGTTGTCAAGAAAAAAGTAGTTTGTTTGATGTGCTTTGGATAATTGTTTAACAAAAAATTTAGTGCTTGTTCTAATTTGGGTGCTTTTGTTTTGTTTATTCTAATGTTGGATAATGGAGGGTCCTTTTCGTGCTTTATTTGTTGGAGATGGGTGGGTTGTTTTCTTTGTTTATTCAAAATGCTTACTGATTTGTTGGATAATGGGGTTTTTTTGGGTCCTCTTGTGCTTTTTTATGTGATGTGCTTTGTCTTTTGCTTTGTTATTGGCTGTTGAATATGTTGAATTGCAATTGTTTACATTTGGGGTGGGTGTGGTCCTAAGGTTTATTGGCTGCACTAACTAGGGTCTTTTTGGTGCTTTGTTTGTTGGTGAAGAAAATGTAGTCTTTTCTTTGTTTATTCAAAATGCTTACTGATTTGTTGGATAATTGGGTCCTTTTGGGTCCTCTTGTGCTTTTTTTAGTGATGTGCTTTTTCCTTTGCTTTGTTTACATTTGGGGTGGGTTGTGGTTCTAGGGTTTGTTGGATGCACTAACTAGGGTTTTACCTAGTTTTTTTTTTTTTTTTTTTTTTTCGTTGTTGTGAAT
Organism: Heteromeles arbutifolia; assembly: GCA_024362995.1. Lineage (NCBI taxonomy): Eukaryota > Viridiplantae > Streptophyta > Magnoliopsida > Rosales > Rosaceae > Heteromeles > Heteromeles arbutifolia. The sequence goes on along the minus strand of JANCRC010000002.1, from coordinate 6,313,212 downwards.
TTCATGTTATCCAGACCTATTTTCCATTCGTTTGCATCATGGTGGGGAGCTTGGTCATGAATACTACTATGGGGGGAAAGTTTCATATATAGATTATTGCAACAAGGACTTAATGTCACTCCCTGTGATAGATGATATGGTGGAAGCTCTACGATATAGTGAGATGGTCATGAACTACTATTATAGGATTCCCAACATGGACATTTGTAACGGTTTGAAGCCCATTCAGAGTGATACCGATGTATAGAAGATGTGCAACTTTGTTCCAAATGCTTGAGTGTTAGACATGTACATTGAAGAATTGTCTGCAGAAGAAGCCCTCACCAAGGAACAACAGTTTATGGAGTCTATGGAGTGCACGGGTCCAAGCACAGTGGTTATTGAAGAATTAAGTGATGAAGAAAGGGATGTTAGGGCAATAACTTGTAAACCAAGAAAAGGAAAGGGGTTGCTAGATATTGAAGGACCCCCGGATAATAAGGGGGTGTCTGTTGAAGAAGAGATGGCTGTTATGTGCTCGGATTATGGTTCACACCAAGAAAATGTGGCTGGTACAAGTGTGGCTGAGTTGCTGGTACCAGTGTGACTGAGGTGGGTGCTACATGTGCAAATGAGGTTGAAGATGTACAAGTTGCTCAAGAATGAAGTTTAGAAGATGTATAAGTTGTTGAACAAGGTGGTCTAGAAGATGTACAAGTTCCTCAAGAAGGTGTACAAGTTGGTGAAGAAGATGTAGGAAATGTACACATTGAAGATTACAATGAAGAAGGTGATAGGGAAGACGATGATACCTTCTTTGATGTTCTTGTCAATTTTGAAGGAGACAATGAAGGAAATGATGAAGAAGACAATGACTTTGTAGATAGTGAATATAGGAATGATGAAGATAACCCAAAATTTGTCAGGGATTCAACAAGCATATGAGGTGCAATATGAGCAAAGAAAAGGAATGCAATCTGAGAAAAAAAAAAAAAAAAAGCAAACTAAGGAGAGCACTGAAGGAGAAGAATAACAACTAAATGAAGGATAAGGTGGGCAAAGTAATGGAAGACAAGAAGAGGAAAGACAAGAAGAAGTTGAATAAGTTGAAGAAGCTGGAGATAGGGAGGTGAAGCTGGAGATGGGGAGGTGAATCTAGTTCATGAACCCGATTATAATTATGATGATCTAGAAAGTGTACACTCTGAAGATGAGGAATGAGGTAAAAAAAAAGAGCATTATCCAGAGTTTAATGAGAAAACGGACATGAAGATTCCACAGCTTACTCTAGGGCTTATTTTCAGATACAGTATGCAATTCAAGAGAGCTGTCATTATGTACTCCTTAGTGAAGGATATGGAGAAATTCATGTTCCTAGGAATGAGAAGTTGAAGATTACTGCAAAGTGTACAAATGACTGCCCTTGGATGTGTGATGCTGGCAAGATGCATGGATCAAACAACATCCAAATCAAAACAATCCTTGATCACCACACATGTGAGAAGACTTGGGCAAATAAGAACATGACTTCTTCTTTACTCACAGATTTGTACTTAGATCAAATAAAGCTCAATCCCAGATGGTCTGTGGATTCTTTTTTAGCCACTGTGGAATCCGAGTGGAATCATGGGTGTATAAGGATGAAGGCTTATAAGGCATTGGATAGGGCTTTGAAGATTATTGAAGGGAAACATGCAGAGCAATATACAAAACTGTGGGATTTTGCTGAGGAAGTAAGGATGACTAACCCTGGAAGCACTGTGAAGTTGAAGTTGGATGGGCAAAAGTTTCAGAGGATATATGTTTGCTTGGGGGCATGCAAAGAAGGTTTTAAGGCAGGATGTAGACCTTTGATAGGTTTAGATTGGTGCCACTTAAAGGTTTTTACATGGAGAGCGGTTGCTATGTGTTGTTGGCATTGATCCAAACGATGAGACATGAGTTATTGCTTATGCAGTGGTGGAAATGGAAAATAAAGCAGCTTGGATTTGGTTCTTAGAACTCTGAGCTGATGATGTAGGTATTGCAAACCAAAACGGGTGGACATTTATTTGACAAGCAAAAAAGGCTAATTCCAGCATTTCAAAAGGTTCTCCCCAAATGCCACCACAGATTCTGTGTGAGGCATTTGTACATAAACTATAGGAATTTGTTCAAGGGGAAAACTTTGAAGAATGCTATATGGGCAGTTGCCAAAACAATAACGGTCCCACACTTCAAAAAGGCAATGGAGGATGTGAATAAGCTAGATGAGAAGGCCTACAATTGGCTAGTGAAGAAGCCTGCAACTCAATGGAGCAAGTCACACTTTGAAACCTATCCAAAGTGTGACATGTTGTTGAATAATTTGTGCGAATCCTTCAATGCAGTCATACTAGTGCCATGGCAAAAGCCTATTATAACTATGTTGCAAATGATTCACACTATGTTAATGAAGATAATTCAAATGATACGAGGTATAATGATGAAGCAAGTAGAAGATCTCTTCCCTAAGATTAAGAAGAAGTTAGAGGAAGCCAAACTCTTAAGTAGCAGGTGCATTGCACAATGGTCAGAAGGGACCAAATTTCAAGTGGATGCTGGAGGTAGGGAACAATATGTGGTGGACTTGGTTGAGAAGACATGCTCTTGTAGGAAGTAGGAAGTATGGCTTGACGGGAATACCTTGCAACCATGCAATAGCTGCCATCCATTTCAAGAGAGAAAAACTTAAGGATTATGTGGATGCTTACTATTCAAAGGCACGGTACTTGGAAGTTTATTCTCACTTAATAATGTCAATGAATGGTATGCCATTGTGGGAGGATACTGAAAACCCACAAATCTTGCCTCCATTATATACAAGGCAACCTGGAAGACCAAGGAAGAAAAGAAACAAAGAAGCTGGTGAATTGGAGAAAGATGCTACAAATTCCCACAAACCCACCAAATAATCCTGAAGGTCCTCCTAAGCCACTTAAGCTAGGAAGGAAAGGGCAACGTACTTTGAAGTGTACTATATGCAAGCAAGAAGGACATAATTCAAGGACCCATCATCGACATCTTCCTCCAAGGCACAAACAAGTAACATTTTGTACTTTCTTTAATCCTTTAATCATTTCATCATTTAATCATTTAATCATTTAATCATTTAATCATTTAATCATTTAATCATTTAATCCTTAATCCTTAATCCTTTAATCCTTTAATCCTTTAATCCTTTAATCCTTTGTTCTAGGCATCCACATCAGCACAAGGGAGAGCATCATCATCAGTTGAAACTGCACCTAGAAAGAGGACAAGGAAATGTAAGGTAAAAACCTAATCCTCTCCTTTGTAGTTTACAACATCAAGTTTAGTTTAGAAACTTGCTTTGCATCTAATCTTTTGTAATGCACATTGAAATTAGGCATCACAAACAGGAGATGGTTCATCTGCAAATCTTGAAGCTCATTCACCGAGAGCCACCAAGCAGAGAAAGACAAGGCAAACCAAGACCTAAAGAAGCCAGAAATTGTAACAAATTATTGTTTTTTGCGTCATGTTTTATGTGCAATAGGAACTGAAATTATGGTACATGGGTTTTGGAATTAGACATTACAAGCATTAAAATTCTTTTGGTTTTTTGAACTGATTTGCAACCCTGGAAATGCACTGCTTTGCTAGATGAATTTCAGTAGGTTTTTTTAATAAGTGCACTGTGCATTTTTGGATATTTAAGGATGTCTAATGCATATCTTTGTAAATGATAGATGGATTAAGGATGCTATATGAATTACAGTTCATCTTTTGGTCTTTGCAAATGTTTTGAGTTGTTAATTTTGAAGTGGAATTTGTGTTCATCTTTTGGTTATATCATGTGTTTATGTGGGATTTGTGTTCATCTTTAGGTTACATCATGTGTTGATGTGGGATTTGTGTTTATGTGGAATTTGGATATTTTAGGTTGTTTTATCTTCCAAAATTGGACCCTTTAAAAAATGAAATTTTTTTTAAAATATTTTTGGCTGGCGTGGAATAGTTTTGGCGGGAAAAAATAGTGTTCAAATTTTCAATTTTTTTTTTAAAAAAAAATTATTTTAAAAAATGACGTGTAAATTTGGGGGGGGGGGGAATCTACGTGGCAGTACAACGTGGAAGTCCATATGTGGAGAGGGTGGGACCCAGCATAAGCCACGTCAGCATTTAACAGATAAATTGACAGACAAAGTGACGGAGGTATGACATTGCAACAAATTCGTAAGATAAGGTATGACATTGAAATGTTTTAAAAATGAGGTATGAAACTGTGGTTGGCCCAATAGTTAAAAGTAGTTTTTTGTAATTTACCCTAAAATGATTTTGAAAAAAAAAAAACCATACTATTTGTTTTTAGTGAAGCAATTTGCCAATCTATATTAAAATATTTTTGAAAAAAAAATTAACCATATTATTTGGTTTAGTGAAGCTTCACGAAAAACAAATGAGATTTTCAAGTTTTATCCAAAATGTATTGTTTATTTCTTGGTAATATGAATATACAAAGGCTTACTCTTTTTTTTTGGTAAAGGGAAACATATTACCCACAAAGAAACAAAACACAAGAAGGGCTCAAATATACACTAAGAACAAAAGAAAAAAATGGACCCTTAAAACATACATTACAAAGCCCAGAGAAGGCCTTGGGACCCAACACAAACACACCACACAACAAAAGAAACCCTAAATCACACCAACTACTGTAGCAGCTCCTCCTGCTGCCGAAACTTCCCAACAAATCGAAGCCATCTCCGCCAGACCTGTCATCACACCATCTTGAGTCCCAAAGTTGAGGAAGAAGAAAGCTGCTCCATCCTCCACGAACCACCAAAACGATTGCCGCCATAGAACAAAGGAAGCCCGCGGGAGAGATCCCACGAACAACAGCGCCAACAAGGGCAAACAATGGGAAGAACCTACAAGGGCTAACAAAGGTGGTGGTGCGAACACCCGAGCCAAAGCTCTACACACCCTCCCATGGAACAGCAATAAATCGTGGTGAAAACTGGCAGAATTGAAATTAGGATTGGTGGAAAGAAAATGGAGCCAAGGGATGACGAAGGTATAGGGGAAAGGACCGAATGAGATGGATGAAACGGGTGAACGAGATTTGAGGCTCGGGATGATGAAAACAGAGGCAAACAAAGTACCAGGAAGATGAGATTGTGGGAAGATCTGGAAGGAAACGGGGCTGGGATTATTACAAAAAACCGTCGGAGAAAGAAAAAGAACAAGACAAAGGGAAATCAAGGGACTGCCACCGGCCTTGCCATGGCAAGAGCCGGCGGCGATGCAGAAAATCGAAAACAGAGACACTCACACTGCCGGTGAGAAAGGCTCTCACTAGATGAGAGAGTTTTTCATTTCCCATTACCAAGGCTTAATTTTGTACACTATTTTGTTCTAACAAATTATTTGGCCATCTCAAAATAATGCTAATGTCACCATCTTACACTCTATGACGTGCTACTTAATTAACGTTTTTGTTTTTAGAATTAGCATACGAAAACATTCCTTTTCTTACTAAACATATAATGATAAAAATTGGTGTAAATAAAGTTAACAATAATGATAAAAATTGAATAAAGCATGTATTATCAATGTTCGTGTGTTGTCACAAGGGCACTCAGATATGAATCAAGATTGATATCAAAGAATTTCATACAAAATCCTAGATTTCATGGACAAACTTCTACCAATCTAACTCAAAAGCTGCAAAAATACAAGTACATATAAACTGGGGATGAATGATGATATTAAATAACAAGAACTAATTTAATTCGATGGATGGAAAACATCTAAAATTTGGCTTGAAGATCGCTAATTACGGATTTGTCCACCTGAAAAGACTTGGCAAGAACATCCTCAGAAATAGCAGGATTGGATCCAAACACAACGTTAGCAATGGTGTTGACTCCAGGGTTTTGGCTGCTCAAAGAAGATAGAGAGATGGCAGTTCCAGAACCCAGGTTTTGCTGATAGTGAACTAGTCCAACAGGGAACACAAACACATCACCCTTCTTAAGGACCTTCGAGAAGAGCTTGTTCTCGGGGTTTGAGGTCACAAATCCAACATTGAGCTTGCCCTTCAAGACCGTCAGAATCTCGGTGGCGCGGGGATGGGTGTGGGGAGGGATAACACCCATTGGCGCGTAGTCGATGCGAGCTAGTGAGATGCCGAGGGTGTTGAGTCCCGGAAGTTGAGCCACACTGACAGGGGTGACTTTTCCACCAACAGGGTTTGAGGTGTTGCCTGGGATGTGAAGTCCACTGAAGAAGAAATGGTCAGCTGTTGCAAGCTTGGAGTCCAAGCAAGGCAGACCATTTACTCTTGCAACTGTGATATACGCACAAATCAAATTCACAAACCAAAAATTAAAGTCAGTACCAAATGCAAATTAAAGTTTGTGATTTTAACATGATTAACCGACACAAACCTGTGCTAGTAGCGTCGGCAACACAAAAATCTTGCAATGGACTAGGCTCAAAAGCAACAACTAGAGAACATGTCACGGCTAGGAAAGTAGTTAATACCAAAAGTTGGGTTGCCATCTTAATTTTTCACCTTCTTTTTGGGTTGCCATCTTAATTTTTCACCTTCTTCTATGAGATTATATATTAAGCTATTGCAAACGAGATATTTAAAAGATTTGAGAGAGAGAGAGAGAGAGAGAGGTGAAGGAGTTGTTGGATGGACTTGGATATTTATATGGAAGGTAGAACTAGTGATGGCTTTCAATGAAGAATAACGATACAGAAGAAAGTGCGGCCGACCGGCCGGCCTTGCATTCTAGACACCGGAAAAGTCTTAAAGCGTTCGGTTAAAGCCAAATGTAAACAGGTGCATCCACTGAATCCAAAATTTGTTCAAAGGTTTGTAGTCATTTCTTAATTTTCTATTCCTCCTGAGTGTGATGTGCATTTAGAATTCTTCATGCGTGCGTTAAACATATCAAGCCAACAACTGAGTTTTTTGTTGGGGCACCCGGCTGGGGCTGATATGGTCAGATTATCAGTTATATATTGCTTCATGTCTTTGTCGACGTACTAATTTTGGTCTTTTTTTTTTCCAAGACCAAGTCTTAGCGGGGAGAAGAATGATTGTAAATATATTTATCGAATTTTTTTTTTTCTGTTGGTCCGACGGACAAGAGGAAATTGTGTAAAGATGCAGAACGGGTTGTCTCACGGAGTCCGGCAAGCATAACCGGAGGAAGGGGGATCGGAGTTGTTCAGTGAATTACTTGAAAGACAATTTGAGATGAGGATAAGCAATGCACTCTGCACCTGAACAGCCATAATATATGATTATATAAGAATCTCATACAATTCTACAGACAGAAGAAAATAAACCAAAGTGTCATGATGCTGCATATCATTAATGTTTCGGAGAGGATATATTTGAACTATTGAGGACAATAGATTTTGCGCTGGTGATGAGCATCACCACCACATTCTGTGTCGTTTGACGAGTTTGATTTAACTTACCCGCTACACGAATATTAAAAATCAAAATCATCAAATGGCACATATTATGGTGGTAATCTATTCTCCTAATGCTAGTTGATACTATTCCATTCCCATATAACTTTTTGTAGACGTTCTAAATCTGCAATAGGAAGATCATCTCCCGGAGGTAGGGATCCCCACCGTCTGAAACCTGGTTTTCTGTCACTAGATACCCCGAACCCAGTTCTAAGTCTAAATAAAAGCTCTGTTTCATGGGTTCGGAAAATCCTGCACGAATATCTCAGCTCATCAGAGAGCAGATCTTGGCCTATCGCTGCTATTCCATTCCCATATAACTTGGAAAGGTTGTTCCAGATCTGAAACCTCTGGAAAAGCAACTTTGTTGGTTACGTGTTCCCGTCTAAAGACAGCAATCTGGGAAGCAAAACCTGGTTCTGTATCACCGGAACCCCCGACTCCACTGAACTCAACACTGTAGTTGTGCTTCGCAGCCAATTCAGTCGCCCAGCAATTGAACTGCTCTCTCGTCCACTCGAACTTGTGGTCATGGTTACGAAATTTACATTGTGCTTGACTTTTGTCCTCCGGGTCATCTTCTTGGCTTGACAAATTGGATTTCTGGAGTATCACATTGTATTCGTAGTTTGGAGTGGAGACAATAAGAACCCTTGGACGAAATAAACTTAGCACCACGTTGCCAAACTCAGATGCTTGATCTTCCTCCATATGCTCTATTACCTATAATTCCCAATCAGAGTAAGCAACATTATAAACCAATTACAGTACAACGGGGAAATCACGCTTGATTTCTGTGCAAACAGGAATATTTACAGATTCTATGTGGCAGAACTTACTAAGATGGGTTTAAAAGAAAAATAAGAGATTACCTCTAAGCAAGTGCCGATATCAAATCCACTCAACCGGGAATCAAAATTTGTAATTGAACCATCATAAAGAATTGCTGAATTCATGGCTGACGTACTGGCATCTGAATTTGAGTTTAATTTGGAATGAAGTATCTGCAATATTAACAGAAAACCAAGGTTCATGGCTAAGGCAAGTGTTTAACCATACAAACTTTATGGTTAAACAAACAAAGAACAAATATCTTAACTCAGCACACTTAGGAAGAAACAGTTCTATTTCGTTTCTTGTACCCACCATGACCAACCAAACACACAGATAAGGTTCATCCAAACAAGGGATCCTTTAAAATTAAGTAAAACCACCATTAATGCTCGCAACCATAAATTAGAAAATATTCAATAGTCTTAACAAAGTGTATCACATGTCTACTGGCAAGGCAAGATGTCACCCATTCCCTAAATGTTTTGGCTACACCGAGCTTTCTGGTGACAAAATCACCAGCAACTATCTATATGTAATGTATAGGACCTGGCATATCTATCACATTATTCTTCCCGTAAATGTTGAAATTAAAAGATAATAGCAAAAAGAAAAAGAGTAGAATAACCAGATATGCTCTAAATGCAAAAATCAGTAGTTAAATTATGATTCGGACCTTTGCCGCACGAGCAATACTCTTTTTTGAAATATCAACACCAGCAATTTTTTCCAGAGAAGTTGGATAGTTTAATAAAGAATCCAACAAACTACCAGAGCCACATCCAAAGTCAACCTGCAACAATTACAAAGGACATGAAACTTAATGTCATATAAACAGTGTAAAAAAAATTTCAGCTTGATAAATAGTGTAAAGCCAAAATATGATAAAAACTCATTTACCAAAGTAGTTGCACAAGATTCTTTGATGCTTTGCACTGCATATTCCACACGCTGTTTTGAAAGTGGAGGACTGAAAAAAGCCTGCTCCATTCTATCCTCTAGTGGTTCGGTTACCCCCAACAAAGTTATAGTGTACTCCAAATAACAGGTTTCTGAAGACAATAAGGAAAGCATCCTAGCAGAATCGCCAGCTGCAGCTAAAACCAACTCTTGAGGTGGCAAATCCATACTGAAAAAAGCAGACTGACCAACAGTCATTTGTGTGATAACTGACTCGAGATGTGGAATCACTGCTCCAGATGCTATCTCAAACTCAAAGTCATCACTACTTTCCAAAAGTTCTTTCATATGTTTGCCTTCAGTCACCAAAGAAGTAGAATAGCATACACATGCTAAGGACCCAATAGATGGACAAACACCAGAATCCGGTCCTTCTATACTTAAGGAACGAATTTCAATTCCAGGGAGAGCAAACAGCGCATTCACAGAGTTGGAAAATGATAATTTTCCTTCTTCAATCTCTTTATGCCCAACAGTATGAAAATGATGGCACAGCATAAATGTTTTAATAAAGTTTTGGGAATCGAATCTAATGTTGTGGCCATCAGCAGAAGCATTTAGTCTCTCTAAAGGCATAGTTGGATCCCCAAAATATGCATTTAACCATAACAGAACTTTCAAAGAAACATTCTGGATGGCATCACTCTGCTTCTTAAAAGTCTCTTTTGGTGAGCACTCTAAAATAAAATCCTGAAACTTAGAAATTATTTTTATTTCACATCTAAAGCTACCTCCGGATTCCACCATCTCCTTTACACCAGCATCAACAACACAGCCATTTGCATATTGTGTCTCTTTCCCAGCCAAGTCTGTCACCTTTAACTTCTTGTGTGATATTGGTGACTCGGATGATTCTTCTAGAGTGCTTCGAGGAGAGAAGATGGGCTCAAGCCGGTGCTGGCGGCAGAATGTACACAGTATCTCCCTTGGAATCGAACCCTTCCATTTTGCCTTGGCAGTAAATGCCAAAGGTAGCTCAGCTGTAAGTATTGCTTCTCTGGACAACTTGTAAATTCCACTTGGTGTCTTGCCAATGACCATCCTGTAAAGTGTAGACTTAGATTTTAAGTATGATTGAATTATGCAATGTTGTACACTTTTATTACTGGATGATGCAGCAAAGAAACAGGTGGAGCGTTCCTCTTTTCTATATACTTTTCAAATTTGGATTTTGGAAAACAGTAAGTACCGTGCGGTTTTGAAGGATATGTCTCAGTGGTCTAGGTTAAACAGTATTCGGGTCTTTAGTACGAGAGTCGGAAGCATTTTCTTCCAAGCAGGGATTAATATTTCATCATTTTCAACCAAATATATTACATTTTTATAACTAATAAAGCCAGAAATTTCTAAGAGTTTTATGAGTCCTATTCCTGCTCATACATTTGAGAAGGATGATGCTACAGAACCGATGTATTTTTCCAACTATCGCACATACAGTGGGTCCAACAATATGCATATGAAGGTTGGGAAAACAGTCTTGGTTATGAAGCATTTTTTCCATTGGCACAAAAGCAAGGTAAAAGAAGAAAAATGTTTTTAAAAGGTGAACGGTACAGCAAAAGTCAGAAAAAACCTGTGATATGATTGCAGGGATACATCTTCATAGAAAAGGTCTTTGGACCTCCATGTGTATCCAATGGATGCCAAAACAGCGTCACCATATATATCTTGGCCCGACAAGTAACTTGCTCTTGCATTTGGAAGATTATCCAACAGAGATTTCTTGGGAGCAGCAAAGTACAGTCTTGTCTCAGAGGAAGCTTTACCTATAGGCCTGTCAAAGAATTTGTACCACAAGTTAAGCACAGATGGTTACAGAGTCAACAAACTGTCCTCCCAGTTTTTCCACATTATCCCTTTAACATACCTTGAGATCAGAATGTCAGCAGCGTTCAATAACCCAAGTTGTTTTGATATAACATCCAGGAAATATCCAGAAGACGAGAGATTAAGGATTACTCTTTCAACACTCTTCTCTAATGAACATGGTACAATTATGGCTTCAATCAGAAATATTTCTTTGGAGTCTGATTGCTCAACAGATGATGACTCTATTATTTCAGGAGTGTATGGATTTTTCCTCCTAATCCAGAGCTCTTCCTCAGAAGTAGCAAGAAGTCCAGATAATTTAGCAGCAGCCCTCATAACATATGATATAGCCAAGAAAGGATTTGACTCCACCTTGGGATCAATGGATTTACACATATTAAAAAGTGTTGCATCAAAGACGGCAATGACTGCAGCAGGAATTTGACCAGAAAGATCACCTTCTCTCTGCAATGCTGCTCTGAAGTGACCACTCAGAGGATGAAGAGCTGGAAGAAACTATAACAGTGAAACATAAGAGAAAATGTCAAAATAATAACTCAAATCAGTGCTTCAAGAATATCTCAGAAACTTATTTCCTAAAGCAATCCAGGTCAAGAAATATCAGACAATTCACTTCCATCTCCACATAGTCAAAGCAAACTGAATCCTTGAAAAAGATTTACAAGTTGAGAAGAAAGTGAAAGATAGAGTGAAAGTGAAAGATAGAGAGAGGTAAAGAGTACTTGACAGAAGCACAAGAATTTATCAATTTAAGCATGTGTTATTACGGATAGATTTTGGAACAAACTTAGGAACAAAGTTTCAAAGTACATATATGTTTATGCATACAATCGGAGCATGACCGTGATATAAATAAGCAGTAAGCGCTTCCAAAGCTCTCAAATTCAAAGAAATAACAGGGATGCTAGGTCAAAGAAAAAATTAAAACACTCTTGTCCAATTAAAAGCAATTAGGTAATCAATACATAAATTAAGAAAGGTGATCATCATATGCTTTTTGTAAAAATTAATGTAGACATTTATACGTGGCAGAACATGTATTAACTGTTTACCAACCTCGTCTGAAAATAAAAAATTGACACGAGAGACTAACTCATCCCATGCTTCCTGCAGAGTAGGGACTTTTGTTGAGGGATTAATGCCTAGCTGCAGGAAACAGAAACAATATTTACTAACCATAATCATAAAATAAGAAAGAAAAACAATCTTGCAAAGTTTTTAAAGAGGCAGTAAGCTAATATAACCTTCACAAGTGTAACAGCACACAACTACTACAGCAAATATTCACAGAAGAAAAAAAACTACATAAAAAATTATACATACAAAGAATAATTCTATAAAAATGATCAAACACGTATATCAACATTTTTTATAATGGAGAGCAAGAAAATAATTAGCATCCTAATTCCAACTATTTAGGTCCACTATCTCTCGTTCAGGTGTCTAGATGAGAAAATTTCTTTCCACCGACACCAGATCCCCTTGGCTCATACACCCACACAATGGAAGAAAGGTTTTACGGTAGCAAAAACACAAATACTTTAAGTAAAAAATTTATCTTCCATATCTAGCTGTCCAAAACAGGACAATTGCTCATTCTCCTCGTTATTCATTAAAGCGCCAATATGTAACTGATCAAACGTCCAGATTGAGATGGGTGATGTCCAAACAACAACCATAAGAGGATCAGACAAATCAATGTGGGAATCTCAATTCTAATTATAATTGTTGAACACTGAGCAGAATTTCCATTAACTTTATTGGGGTAGTTAAACAAATAATAGATTACAGAAAGGAGAACAATCCAACCTTTTCTAAGGCCAATTCAGCAGCAGACTGCTCTGCATCCTTCTTCTTTTTAAAGGTTCCAGATACGACAGTAACTTCTGGAAGTTGCAAGGTACAGCGATAAAGGCAAGGGCCCTTCTGCATAATGGCCAACCCTGGACATCCATTTTGAGGAGACTGATGCACTTCCTCTACTTCATAGCAGGCTGTGCTACCGAACTTTTTGTGTATAATAGCCTTAGGCGTAAAGCTAGTGTTTCGCACTGCAACAGTTGCGGCTCCTTCAGTTTCCATCTGTACCCAAGAGGCCTTCAACTATAAGTTTTTATATACATTAGATAGGATGTCCTTTATGTAATTAAAAGTTACAGCTATAATCCAATAATGAAATCAGACGAAAAAACTTTTCTATCCAGCTACCAAACGACTACTACTTATGTGATTACATTGCAAAATAGCTAAACGGACAAATCTCAAGGAACAAAAACCAATGGCACATTCCATACATTGGAGTAAACCGTAGGCCACAATACTTGAAAACACGACACCAGTAAGAAAATAAAACATAGACCGCAAGACAATGTCCGTATAACCACAACTTAAGATTCAACGTCTCATGTTCGACAGTTTCTAAACAATTATCCTGAATAAATGCTTTAGATTAACCGAAAAACAGAAGAAAAAAAACCTGTGGATATCCTCAACCTAAGTGACCAGTAGCCAAAAACAACTGGAGAAATTAAACACAAATTATACATTTGAGTAAGCATAAAAATTATAAAGTCGTCATTTCGAATTACTATCGTATCAAAACCAACAACTTGACATTGAAAAACAGAATGCATTATATAAAGACAATATTTGTATTAAATGGTAAAGAAAGCAAACATATTTCCATCCCAAAAACATATATCAAATGAAAATAAAAATAAGAACCCAAAATTCCTAATTCTTTTCGTCAGTAAAGTCTCGAAACAAGAAGACAATAAGCCAACGTTTGATCCCCCAAAAGTCCATTTAATTATGATAACATTTAGTCGCTGGGTGATCATAAACGAAAGATCATAAATTCAAGATAAAAATACAAAATAAATTTAAAAAAACTAAACTTTCAGCTAAAAACACAGCAATGCGCTAAGTAATCGTAACAAAGGTGGCTGAAAATTACTGGGTTCCTTAGAAATTGACAAACGGAGCTAATTAAACAGCAAATTTGCACAGAAAAGTTAGGGGAATACTGGAATTTGTTGGAAAATTGGAGATAGAAAAGCAAACCCAGTTCAAAAAATCAACGGAATATTTGCAAAAAGGCATCAAAAGGTGGTGAAGATATAAAGCAATGGCAGGCAAGAGAGGGCATACGATCAAAGAAAACAGCAAAGGCCGTACCTTTTCGCATTCACAACGGCAATGGCCGAGCCTGAGAGAGGAGGGAGAGAGAGACGCACAGAGCGGAGAGAGAGAGAGTGAATAATGTGTGCGTTGGTGGGGTTTTGGTGGGCAGCCGAAACGATATAGAGAGAGAGAGAGGTTTTGGAGGAAGGAAAGCAAAGAATATCAACATGAAACTTGTACATGCTTAAAACTTGTACATGCGGTTTGGGGTGTGGGGGGACCACCACGGCACTCGGTCTTCTTTTGGTCCTTGCCTTGCTTGCTAAGAGCAAGTCCACCGGAGCAAAAAGAGGCCAGCACCCAGTGGAAAAAACAGGCTGGGACTCAGCCAATCCACTCTAGTCCGTGGAATAGACTGGCACTCAGCCCAAGCCAGTCTCTAGACCAACCCATTTTTGAATGACCAAGGGACTGGCCTGTTTGCTTTTTTGCGCTGGCGCGTGGCCTTCATGCTCGCGTGGGCGCGAGTAGGAGACAAGAAATCAGGCGGGGGGGCCCGCGCGCAGGCACACTCAGACCACAACCAGGGCTGGGCGACGTGGCCCACTTGCAACCGTTGGATTTCCAACGGCTAGTTATTCTAGACCGTTGGATTTTCAACGGTAAAAAAAATTGAATTTCACTTTTAAACTGGACCGTCCGATCACATATCAACGGTCCACGTTTTTTCCCCCAAAAAATTGAGAATTTCACTTTTAAAAAATAGATAAACTTTTTAATAAATTTAGATATTATTATTATTATTATTTTATTTTTTATAAATTCAGAAATTAAAAATAAAATTATTATTTTATAATAAAAAAATAATATTTTAATAAAATAGACTAGGCTATTTTTTGTTAGGGATGGAGATGCTTTGGCCTATTACTGTTCACTGGAGTCTATTACTGTTCACTTGAGTGGATAAATGCGCTGGGTGCTGGCACAAAGTCCTTAGGGGTGGACTTGCTCTAAGGAGTAAGCCCCTCCTTTTCCCTTCCCAAATTAAAATTTTCTTTTACACAAATGAAACTAAGAAGCGTTTACGAAGATATTTTTACGGTAAATCGTCAGTTTATGTATAACAATTCCCTGTAATTAACAAGTTAGTATCAAACTTATTACAAATATAAAAGTCGAGTTAAAATCTATTTTAATCAAATAAAAATCAGAAACCACAATATCAACTGATCATATGGTCAACTCACATTTATTATCATTGTATTTTAAATTTTAATCAATTTCCAGTGAATATTGTGTCATTCCAAGTTTAATTGGTTTCCTTTATTTAGGAATTGACTTCAAAATCTTTTCAAATTTGCATTTTTCTTCTTCTTTTGTTTCAAATTGTCTTGTATCTCAAATGGTTAAAACTTCAAAGCACATATTTTTGTACTTAATGTCATGTGTTCGATTTTTTGCTTCCTGAATATCGTTTGTAGTTTGATTGGCCGACGTAGACCCAAACACGAAAGGCCCCCCTTCCCTCGACCTACAAAATAAAGACGCCACTTCTCCATTCTCTTAAGGTTGTTTCGCTTTCCAACGTGATATTTCAGTTCGTCAATTCTTCATATGAATAACACTATTTGTACCACCTTTCAATTCTTCAAATTGAAAGTTTACTAACCACCTCTAACATAAGTGGACCACAACTGTGTACATGAGACTCACTTGTATTAGAGAATCAGCAATAAAGACGGTTCAAATAATAGTACTTTTTTCTACCGATGGAATATACTCTCTCTCTCTCTCTCTCTCTCTCTGACCAAATGTGTAACAAAAGGCTATCAACATAGACAAGATAAATTGTATTCGTTTAAGGTCATTCATGAAGTTGCAACTTTGTATCGAAATTGAGTGCCACAACATGCTATGTTCAGGTTTCCAATATTTGGACTTGCTATTATCACTACACAGTGATGAAGTCAAGCTAGCTCTCGTTCTTGCCGGAGTAATAATAACGGAAAACACAGGAGAAGTCCTCGGTTTCGTGACCATTCTCGCAGAGCTCTGTGTATCTGCACAACAAATCAGTGCATCAGTTTATGGAGACCGAAAATAGTATATGCAGCAGAGATTGTTGTGCATTACAAGTTATCAATTTCAGAATTTGAATTGGATGTTAACGCGAAGCTTAAATCAAGTTTCGGTTAAACTTCAAAGTAACCCAACATTAAGCATTGAAAGCTTAAATCAATTTTCGATATGTGCACGCAGAGATCAATGCATATGTGTTTTGTACTCCCTCTACTGTCTTTTGTTATGGTCAGCATGTCATCTTACTTCTATTATCGAGTTTTAGATGGATACTTGTTACTTCTAGACCGCTAACGGAGTGAGACCAGCATCGCTAACAGAAGGAGTGCAAGTAGTTTTCGGAGGAGTGAGACCAGCATCGCTAACAGAAGGAGTGCAAGTAGTTTTCGGAGGAGTGGGACTAGCATTATCCTACCTTATTCATCTATGATATAATTAGATATGAAAAATATGCGAGGACACCGAC
Source organism: Heteromeles arbutifolia (assembly GCA_024362995.1). Lineage (NCBI taxonomy): Eukaryota > Viridiplantae > Streptophyta > Magnoliopsida > Rosales > Rosaceae > Heteromeles > Heteromeles arbutifolia. The sequence goes on along the minus strand of JANCRC010000002.1, from coordinate 6,296,462 downwards.
GTAGGCTCAAAAAAGGCAAAGGGACTTACATCTTTTGTGCTTGGGATGTCAACGGGCATCTAACACCAATCTCTTCGGCTGATGTTGCACCAAGGTTTAGATCCTTAGCCTGCCATTTACCAAATACAATCATCAGTATCCGAACAACATATTAACATTATAGGACTCAAGATTGACCGTTAGGAAAGCATCAGCAATATGTTAAGGCCCGCAGAGACCGAACATACTAGATGACCAAAATTAGTTGAACAGTTTATGCCTAAAATTTGTTGAACAATATCAAAAATATATTTCAGACGAACAGGATTAAACTAACTTACCATAAGTTTGGATGCGAACCCGCCATCATAGTTCCTCGAAGAGGGCACTCCTTCCATCACTCCAGGAACCGGATTATAACTATCACTGTCATGCATTCCACGTCCTAGGTGTTAAGTACTAACAAACCATTTGGAAACACATAATCTACCCAAATACAAGCCCAAACCTGAAGATATTCCCCATATGTGTGTGCAGGTATGTGTAGTGTAGGGGTAAGATCCAATCGGAAGCGAAGCAAAAATTGCCTTAAGCTACAATGTAGAGGGTATTCCGATAGTACCTACTCCAACAGCGACCACTAGAAGAGTTGAGTACTCTTGTCAGAGTACTGGCGGAAAGTCCCAGAGCCTGGCCAAGAGCAAGGGATTCAGAGACACCAATCATACTAATAGACATTGCCAAATTATTGCAGATCTTTGCTGCCTACATACAAAACCACTTTAGATGTCAAACAATCTGCAACAAGTTCAGGTAGTGGCATGAAAATTCTCAAAAAGCGGAAGGAGTTGTATTTTTGGCTTGTGAAGATGTGAGAACTTACTGAACCATTTCCTGATCCACCACAATAAATCGTGTTCTTGCCCATCGCAAGGAATAAGGACTTTGCTGCCAGATAAGATTCCTCAGAGCCACCCACCTGCAGACATGCTATCTTTTGATCATGACTCAGAAATTAGATATCACCAACCTAGGTACAATCTCTCACCCTCTAAAATCATATATCCCGTCTTGTGCATATACTAACTAGGATGACAAGAACAACACCTAGGACATTTACTAAACAGTTAATTAGGGTATCTGGGAGAATGGAAACTGAAAATCTAGATCGTGAAATCAGCTTGTTTACTTCCATAAACTGAAATTCTTCATCAACTGATATTATGATCAAAACGTCAGTCCGCATTTCCGGCAATATATCAAATCAAAGTCGTACAATGAAGTACAAGTGGTATATAGTACGGGAGAAATAATACTGAAGAACAACCGCCCCTTAGGAATGCATATTCTTCTCTCTTCGATATAACTCCATCAGACTTAAATTACTGACTTCGGATGCCAAAACCAGAATTATACCATGAAAGTAAGAGTCCCCGCTTCTGCAGCAAGAACACCTCCAGATACAGGGGCATCCAACATGGCAGGCTTCTTCGGATAATCTACACAATATGCAACACATTGGTCAGTAAAAAGGCAAAGTTAAATGTCCCCCATTGGCCATCTTACAAAATAAAGTCAGTAAAAAGACAAATGAAGGAAGAAACTGCATTTTTTCGCAACCTCAACCATTTGATATTTTAAATCAATATAATGGAAGATTGAGCAAGCACTGACGCACAAACAAATTAAATCAGTCTGCTATTGTACCTTTTTTCTCCTTTAAAGTACAGTCAGATACAGCGACAGAAAGCTTTCTCGACGTTTGTGGATCAATAGTGGATGAATCTATTAACAACCATGGTCGTAATTCCCCTCCACGAAGTAAACCATTAGGTCCAGTATAAACATCATATACCTGCATTTGAAAGAAGAAAACAAAAGTCACATTTTGCAGTTCTTGTGGAACTTGAACACCTCAAAATTGCAAATTAATGAATTTTAAGCAACACTTGAATTGTAACTTCCCATAAGTAGAGTTTAACGAATGAATGAATAAGGCACTCACGTGAGATGAGGAAGGCAGCATTGTGATTACAACATCACTAGCTTCAGCAACTTTTAAAGGTGTTTCTTTCGTTGCAGCTCCCATGTCAGAGAACTTCTTCATAGCATTGCTGTTTCTGAACAATAAAAATAATAACACATAGACATTATAAACCGCCATAGAACACATTGTGATCCCGCTTTATCCTAAGTATGACGGGGATAGTTAATCCTTGCGATTAATCAGTACAAAACGTAGCTAACTGAATGTGATCCAAACAAACAGTTTGTAGAAAAGATATAAATACATTACATGTCATGAACAGCGACTCGGTATCCAGCCTTAATTAGATTATTTGCCATTCTTGATCCCATATTTCCCAGCCCTATAAACCCAACACTCTGCAATCCATCATTCAGATAATGTTACAAATATGCAGCACCCGAGAAATCTACTAAAACAGTAGCATTCTCCATATAATTACTCTGTTCTCAAAGAACTGATGTATAAATATTTCATAAAACAATCTTATGCTTGGAGTCTGTTTCAGTAAAAGCGCTGCCGTCAGTCAAAATCACTTCCTAAAGAAGCACCTGCCAGATGTTTCTTCAAGAAGTGCTCTTCCAGGAAGCACTTGAATTTTCAATAAAAACTTCAACGTGTTTATAGTCAAAAGACTTCTAACAAAAGCACTTTCGAACAAAAAGTGCAATCCCAAACGAGCAAATCAATTTTCCCACATACCCAGATGAGAATTAGCATGAATTAACTCAGAGCAACCAGAATTAGCATCAAAATCAGAGCTTTACCTCAAAACCGGACGAGACTTGTTCTGAATAAAATCTGCGTGTTGAAGATGACAGAAGAGAAAGTGGGTCGATTGAGGAAATGCATTTGGAAAGATGATTCAGTGATCTCACCCTACAGAAAATTGCCATGCTCTCTCTCTCTCTCTCTCTCTCTCTGTAGAGGCAAAGTTCAAATAATGGCAGTGCTTATCTACAGAAGAAAAACAGGAAATCATTGTCTCTAATCTATCATTTGGTTGTCTTATCTTAAAGTCCACGTCATTGTATTTGTATTTCATGTTACATCTAACATCTTTATCTATTTGGCTTTTTTGTCCAACAAATTATTCCCTCACTTGGAATTAAAAGATGAGCACTTTGTAGCGGGATAGTTGGTTAGGGGCGTGTGATCTATATTTTAAACAGTTTTTCGTGATTTAGAATAGAATATCGCTCAAAATTGTTACACTTTTTCAGAAATACAAGCTGCCCCTTCAAATAGGCTAGTTGGCAGCAAAGCGTTCCACCTCTTGCACCGAAATTTGAACTCCTCTTCAATTCGATTTCGATTTGAGTAGTTTAGAATATCGTATTCTGAAGAAAAAAAACAATGTTAACGACATGGGCAAGGTACGTAAACTTGGAAACGGCCGGCGGGGATCATCATGAAGCGACACAAAGCTAAACAAAAAATTGCATCCCTTGAAATCTAGTCCATTTCCAATTTTTCACAATGGTTAATTCAATCAGCTGATCACACTAGAAAAACCAAACGAGATACAAAAAGGGAGGCCAATGAGATATTAAACTTCCCCTCCCACAAAAAGGAATAAGTTCAAATAAGCTAAATCAACCCCTACGCCTAACTTAAAACTATATGGAGGAGAGATCCTCATATATGTTCTTAATACCTGGCCTCTCCCCAACAGTTCTTAAACATCGTAACGCTATTCCAAGGACCTCCTTCGTGCCCTTCTCCGCTGCTGGCATTCCCATTTCCGGCACCAATGCAGCATCAAAACATTCAGAGCCGCGCCCTTCTGCTACCCTCAGCCGAACCCAATCTGTCAAATCAACCCCATTTCCTTCACCTGAAATCACATCGCCCGCACACCTTCCAGTTAGGAGTTCCAGCATTATCACTCCAAAGGCGTAAATATCTGACTTGAAGGAGGGAAGAGGCTTCTTGGAAGCAGCCAACTCTGGGGCACGGTAACCCAAGACACCAGCATCGAGAATCTGTTCAATGGTGCCAGCTTGTGTCATGAGGCGGTGGAGGCAGTAATCAGCAACACGGGCATTCAGGTCTGGCCCGTCCAACAAAATATTTGATGCTTTGAGGTTACCGTGTGGAACAGCACGGTCAAAATGGAGATAGTTCAGGCCACGTGCAACGTCAACTGCAATTTTGAGCCTTTGGGCCCAGGTTAATGGTGGACCTTTTCTTCCTGGTCGATCTGAAAATAATTTAGGCTCATCAGAAATGCCAATGGAAGGTTACCTAAATACAAATACGCGCACAGATAGGATACGTATATGCACACACACACACACACGTGTATATGCAGAGAGAAAGAGATCGGTGAAGTAGGAAAAACAATTTTTCTTCAAAAATCAAGAGAAGTGGGATAAAGATACAAGTCATGCATTCTATAGCAAAAGAAACTGTTTGATCAATGCAAGATAAATAGGTCAAAGAGACTAACAAAAAACAGCTTACCGTAAAGGAAGCTTGCAAGACTTCCTGGTGAGATATAATCGGAAAGAATGAGCTTCTCATGCTGTGTGGGGCCCCAATAGTACCCTCTCAAACCTACAACATTTGGATGCCTCATGTTCGCAAACTTTTTAGCCTCCTTGGCAAACTCCTTTTTCTGTTTCGCCACCCCTTCTCTCAACCACTTAACCGTCAAGAACAACCCATTATCAAGTGTTGCCCTGTAAGAAGTCCCATGGCCACTTCTTCCTAGAACTTCAGCAGGAGCCCTTGACAGCTCCTCTGGGGTTAATGCAATTGTATCATCAAGAAAATGCAGCTCACCAACCAATTTATCCGGTGACCTCACATCCAGTCTTGCAAGGTTTTCAGTAGTGACCGACTCTCCAGAGTCTGGCGACCAAGAGAAATGGCTGTGCTTTGAAGGGGAGAAACCAGCTACAGCTGCAACTTTTTTATCGGGGCTGACAATTTCAGATGATGATCCTTTTTGTGAAGCCATGAGATCCTCAGCTGAAACAACCAAAGCACCACCTGTGCCTGTTCCACGAACACCAGATTGGTTTGGTTGAGTGCGCCTGTGGATGTCTTTGCTTGGGGTATGCTCTGATGGGATTCTTCTTGACATGCGGATGTAGTGTACAAAGATAGCAAGCAGAAGAAGAATGAAGACAGCAACTACACATGAAACTATAATGATTACTTTGACCATTGTACTGATTGGTCTCCTCTTTGAATTTTCATTTCCAGAACTGTTTGATCCCGGACGACCATTTGGAAAAAGCAAACGTGCATTCCCTGGATAGAAGGAAGATTTTGGAAATTTTCTCAGATTTTCCGGGACCTCCCCGGAAAGATCATTGTATGAAGCATTAAAGCTTTCAAGACTAGTAGGCAAGTTGTTTGGCAAAGGACCTGTAAAATGATTCTGGGATATGTCTAATGAGCTTAAAGTGCTGATGTTGGTGATGGAAGTTGGAAGAGAGCCAGAAAAATTATTTCGAGCAATATTGAAAATTTTAAGCCCCTTCAATGAACCAAAATGATCAGGAAAATAGCCACTAAGATGGTTCTGGGAAAGATCAACAACTTGAAGATTTGACTCACTGGGCAAAGGAGATGAGATGTTAATCGAGCCGGTGAGTAAATTATCACGAAGGTGCAGTTCTTGCAAAGTGGGCATTGTTAGCAATTCAGCTAGAACCGTTCCATCGAGCTGATTGGAACTGAGATCAAGGACACTAATCTTTGGATATTGTGTTATAACACTTGCTATAGAACTACTAAGAGTGTTATGGGAGAGGTTAAGATAATTTAAACGCAAAAACTGTGGGGTTACATCAGGGATGGGTCCTGTCAAATGATTTTGACTCAGATCGAGATATTCGATGTTCCCCCATTTCACCATCCTGGTTAAGTTTCCTTCAAATTTGTTATTCGATAGATCAAGTACGGCACAACTTCCAGTCAGCAACGGTAACTCACCAGTAAGCCCATTTGAGGACAGATTGAGGAAGCGCAGATTGGTCGATGTGATCATATCTATTGGTCCTAAGAGATGAACTTCAATGTGAGAGGCATACTAAAACACGCTAAGCATAAATGAGTAAAGTAGAACAACACAAAAAGACGCATATACAAGTGAATGTAAACGAAGGCAAAAAGAAGTACATAGTAGTACCTGTGAGATTGTTGCCACTCAAATCTAGTTCAGTTACGACAAGAGAATCTCCTTTTAATAGACCATTAGGAATATCTCCAGTAAATCTGTTGTTGCTGAGTTTGAGGACTTGGAGATCATAGGCAAAATTAAAGCCTGGCAAATCCCCTGACAGCTGGTTGTAGCTGAGATCCAACACCTTCAGGTTTTCAAACATCTGTAGCTCACCACCGCTTACCAGTGACCCAGTGAGCTGGTTGTGGCTAAGATTCAAGTACTTAATAGTCTCAGAAAGGCGGGGTAGAAACTTCTGCTGTTGTGAACTGGAACTAACAAACATATTGCCACTCAAATCAACATGAGTGACCTCAGATAGCATCAAAAATTCCAGATTGATATGCCCATCGAGCATGTTCCCATGCAAGTCAAGCACATCGAGACTTGAAATTAATTCAAACCCCTTAGGTATTTTCTTGGTAAAGCCATTTAAAGACAAATTTAGATGTACCAGTTTAGGCAGCTCTGTCAATGATGCCGGCAGGGGCCCGGACAAGGAGTTTCGACTCAAGTCCAATAACTGGACTGAGGAAAGCCCTGAAATTGAATCTGGAATAGAACCCGAGAAGTTATTGCCAACTAGTGAGAGATTCCTTAAGCTCCCTAACCTACCAATCCCAGGTGGTAAAGGTGAAGAAAATAAATTGTTGGACAGATCAAGGAACTCAAGGCTTTTGAAGTCAGCTATGTTGTCGGGAAACTTCCCCATTATCGAGTTGTTGGCCATGGAAAGTCTCACAAGCTTCGTTAGATTCGCAAACACACTCAAGTCCACATCCGCAGAAAGACTCAAATTATCAAGGACAACCCCAGCAACATTTCCGCCATTACACACAACACCGTTCCAAGAAGATGGGCAGCCATCGAAGTCAATGGACTCATCATTCCAAGAATTAAGGACATAGCCAGTGGGGTCATGCTTGACACCCTTCTTGAACTCGAGCAGCGCCAAAATATCCTGCGAAGGGAGCTGCCCCATGGCAGAAATAAACAGAAGGGACACCACAAAAAGCCGACGGAGCATACTTGCCCTATATTAATGGCTTCACCCAGTTGAAATAAAAGCTCAATGTTAGAACAAGCAGTAAACTTTACGCCTCTACAACCAACAAATTCAAGCAGGAAAACGAAACCAATATTCCAACACCAACTACAGCACAACACATAACCCTCACTTTCGATTTCGAATAGAACGAGAAATAGCTATCAATGTTGGGAAGAAGTGGGGATTTTGAGCTCTCAAATCCACAGAGTGAAAGAAACTCAACTAATATTCGGACTTGTTCCAACCACAGTTGGAATCAAACATGCATCCAGAACCCCCAAACGTTCATCAATAACCCCTTTTTTCCCTAACAAAAAGGCCAAACCTTTGAACTTTGAAGAGCTTCAAAGGACCAGATTCTCCTCCTCAAAGAACAACAAAAGTCATTTTACCAACTTCATACTACCCAGCTCAAAGCAGTAAATCACACAAATAAGCAGCAAAAATTGAGTCACTATTGGAGATCTAACAAATTTTACTACCAAAAGATTCCATTTTTAGCAACAATTTGGCTCTGTAAAAACTATCCCAATACAAAGATTCAATCTTTGAAGCAAAACCCAGAATCTGAAACTGCTGAAAACTTACAAATGGGACTGTAAAGGCATTACCTTTTCCACATTGCTTCTTCACAGAGCTCACAGAACAACCAGCTACAGAAAACCCATGAACAAAAACTAGAAGTGGGTCTTCAAATTTACAAGCCAAACGAAATCAAGGGACCCAGAAGAAATTTAACCAGAAAAAAAAAACCCCTAAAAGAAAAGTACTTTTGGGTCTTTTCTTAGGTTCTTAACAGTCCAAAAACCTTTGCTCTTTCTTTAATGAAAGTAAATACAAAAAATCTCAGAAATGCGGTGTCTTTAAGAGGGGCATGTGGAGACACCAAAGAAAAAGCCAAATGGGTTCTATGGCATCAAACAAAAACCCTAAAAAACCTAGCTTTTGTGCCTTTGGGGGATTAACTTCTTTTGGTGGAATTGGGAAAGAAAGCGGGAAAATGCGGTGTTTTTTGGGGGTAATATTTAGGGGATTCCCCGCCAAAAGAGGGGACAGAATCTCTTTCACTTTCCTAGTGGACGTCAAAGAATTTATTAAATCCAGTTTAAAATTTTGGGGTTTCACTGTTTGGGGGACTTAAAAGATAATAGAACATTAAGTGCTATGATTTAGTGATATTTCTCTTCATTTATAACTGAGAGGTTTTAGGTTCGATTCTCACCAAATGCGAGTTTGAACTATATTATTGCTAGCCCATTATAAGATTAAGTTCATTCATCTCTCTTAATGTAGATAATATCGTTTGTTAAAAATAAAAATAAAAATAAAATGGCATGGAGGATTGTGAGGTCAGTGCCAAGTAGGACTGATGTGGGCTCAACCCCCACAACTGCCCCCTTGACCAGGTGCTTTCACTCCTTTCAAGTTCCAATAAGACCAAAGAGGTGGAGTAGGTGCATACATAATGATATGGTGTGACAGTAAGACCCACAAGCAGGACCATTGTGATAATGACACGTGGGAAAGTACCCTCAAACATGAGAGATCTTCCTATTCGACGGTCGAGATAAATTTACAGACCATGCCGGTATTTCAATTTTTAATCAACCACACGAAGCTATGTAACACATGAACAGCCTGATAGACGTGGAATATTGACATCCTTAACGTCTCGGCTGCATGTAACTCTTTCCTGACAATCATGCTACAATGCAATTTTACTAATCAATGTATATTATAACACGTGTATGTATATATTAATATTATATTTTAAGTTATGATCCAATTATATACCGTAAATTTATCTTATAAGACGTAAATTAATAAAAATACAAGACCACGTCGCTCCAAAGCATTTGTCCACTTTAACCAAAATAAAAATAAAATAAAAGATTTGTGGAGGAATATAAATTGACATTACGTGCAATCCACAGTCCCATCTTGTGAGTCCCAAATCGAGAGGTTAACATGACTTGTTGGTTTTGAGATCTGGAGGACCGCAGATAATTACAACTACAAAGCAGCAGATGGATGGGCGCAAAGGTGGTCCAAACCTGAGGATTACAACATTGTTCTCTGTCCTCTGTGTCCTCTGTCCTCTCTGGTTGGGTGTTTTGGACAAAACCAAACTAATGTTAGTAGAATCGTAGGAATTACAAATAAACTTTTTGGGTTTTCTTCACTCTTGATATCAAACCATATCATAAGTAAATGATAACCATCTTTCAGTTAACCTAACTTCCTTTGTCCTGCTGGACCAACAAGGGAGTAGTACATGGATGTTCACATGTTATATCCATTGACTAAGCCTTTTGACCTGATCTTAGGTCCTGACTCACAATTCATAAACGAACATTGCATGCATGGGTCAGTTGATGACCAAGAGAACGTTTCAAATCCCTTACTAAGTAAAACTCTTTGGTCATGTTTGGTGACTTAGGACTGGATTGGATTAGGAGGCATAATTAGGTTGCATTGGATTACATTTATTTAGTTTTTTATTTTATGTTTTTGTTTGATGGGTTGCATTGGATTGCATTGGAGGGGAGACTGGAGTAACATTAACTATCCCGGGTTTTGGGTCTTGAGTCATGGGGTCGGAGTGGGTACGAGGGGATCTGGTTGTATCCAATTCAAATTCACATTGCTACTTAGCACTACGGTTTAGTAGTATTCTTCTTCACTTGTAAGTGAGAGGTCATATGTTTCATTCACGTCAAAGACAAATTTGAACCACATCATTGCTAGTCCATTATAAGGCTCTAAGCTCATCCCTCCACCTTAGTATAGATAATATTGCTTGTTCAAAAAAAAAATTTCAAATTCACATTTTTTATAATTTTTTTACTGTAAGGAGATGGGAGAATTCAAAACTGTTATAATAATTTAAGAGAGGGAGCGGAAGTTTCGAACCCAGAACGCATGAGGAAACACCTAATACTCTATCTATTAGAATATTAAATCACATGCGAATTCAAATTTACATTTGATCACCAAAAATTGGATTGGATTAATCCAATACAATTCACTACTAATCTGACCACCAAACGATACCTTAAATTAACACGAATGGCCAAAGAAGAACCCATTACCAGAAGGGAGAATAAGGAGGAGAAGAAGCCCATGAGGAGCCACAAAAATCCACTGGCTAAAGTGTTTGGAAAGCTCACTAGCTCAGTGCTCAACTAAAAAGCATACTTTTTTATGTTGGAGTTGGAGACTTGGAGTGGTAAGTTAGGAACCAGCACCTCCTTTCTATGATAGCAAACTTTGACATTTTGAATTTAATTATTTTATACTATCTATCTTCAACTTCTTTTGGTAAAGTGAGGAAAGGAATAGATTCCACATTCTAGGTTAAATCTTATTCTAAAACGAAACGGAAAACAAAAAAATAGGTAAATAACAAGTGTACCCCATAAAATACGAACCGGATCCTCTCCGGATCCCAAAAGACTGAGCACCCTGAGCAATAAATCAGGACCGTTGAACTTTGATCAAACGACTACAATTATTATAACTTTTAAAGAGGCCCCTTGTTCGTAACCGTTGAATTAAATTTCAACCGCCCAGGATCATTGCTCAGTAGGCTCAATTTTTGAGGATCCGGTTCCATAATATGCTCAATTTTTTAGGATCTGGTTCCATAATATACCATACTTATTCTTTCATGCCCATAATCAACTATCCCCTCTTTCTCGATCTTATGATCGAGAAAGAGGAGTACTGAAGTCGAGACAGAAAAGTTAGGTTGGGGGTGTTGGGTACTACACTCAATAACAATAGTTTTACCCTCCCCAATGATACGATTTACTCAACAATATACAACTCTCTGATATTTGGATTTACCTCCACGGGATTTTCTACGGTGTCTAGAATATGGGATGCTCTGTGTTTTAATAGTTGGATTTTTGTTTAAAAATATAAAAATTAAGATATAACGGTTAAAACATCCAGAGTATCCTAAAATTTTTGAATGGCGAGTTAAAAAGAAATCGAATTTAGAATCCGGATGCATAGGAGATTTCAGATACATCTTGTATTATCTATTTGCTCTCCACAAGTCTACAATCAACTTCCAACATATATCAAAGAGTGGCAACTGAACTAGCAGAACAAAAATCTAGCCCGAAGATACAGAACACGCTACCAGTTGTTTATCATTTTTAACGATGCAAGTATACAATCATATGAATGACATCGAAATGCACTCACGGAATCAGCAAATTAAGATAGATGCTGTGCTGTAGTGGAGATGCCGCTCACTTCTTCCCACCCCCGGAAACATTAAACTTGAAGAATATAACGTCTGCATCCTGGACCACATATGTCTTCCCCTCCTGTCTGTACTTACCAGCAGCCTGAAACAACGAAGACATGTGAAATTAATTAGCAAGTTAAACCCATGACAATTCCTCACCTAGTAGAGCATATAGTTGTGCCCAAGCAGCAGAAAATCCTCTTCAGAAACCAGTATTAATTCTTTTACAATCCAAAGCTATGGACGCTAAAAGCCATTGGGTGAGTAACGATTTGATGGCAGCTTTGGGCTATCTAGGGACTGTAAATTATAGGAACACGATCCTATGACTTGCATGTCATGAAAGCAATGATATGAACGAGAATTAGATTTAAAGCCCACAAGACATTGTTCAGAACATAGCCCATACCTTAACAGCTGTCTCATTTCCGAGTTCCTTCAGATCATCAAATTTCATGACCTGTAAATCAAGAAACCCAGTCAATGAACTTGACATCTAGTACATCCTCTAATCCAAACACGCAGGGGCACTTTAGTGATGATAGCAGAGAAGCAGTAATATAACGGTGACAGCAGACAGGAACAGTGTAGTCCTTACAGCAACATGATCACAGTTATAGAATTAATAGTTATTTTCATGATTATTCCAATTGAAAATAGTTGTAGACGTTTTTTCTTCAATTTCTTTTTCTTGCATAAGTTTGAACAGAAAAGACATTTTTACTGAACATGGAGAGGGCCAAGCAATCTCTTGTATTCGTATATTGTATATTGGAACTAGAGCTGGTAAAAATATTATTAACGAATTATTGCCAGATAAGATTTAGTATATGAACAAGAAATAACCTCAGCACAAATGAACCCTCTCTCAAAATCAGTATGGATGGCCCCTGCAGCTTGAGGAGCTTTAGTCTGCCGCCTAATTTGCCAGCACTTCACCTGCCAAATGTGATAGTAGTTGGTAGACTCAGATCAAGTACAAGCAAAATACCAGCTAATAAAAAACAGTAACCCTATACAAGTGGCATTAAGTTTAACTTCAAAAGAATGGTAATGAGAGCGAGTATTAATATTTTACCTCATCAGGTCCAGCAGTGAAAAAGTATATCAGATTAATCGCTGAAAATCCAGTTTTTATGATCTTGGTAAGGGCACTGTAGAAGATTTGATCCAGTCAGCATACAAATTACATACTAAATATCCACTATGTTCCTACACTGCAAGACCCCATGCCGATGGAGAGATAACATGGGACTCTAATGACAAATAATCAAACTGATATCCGAAAATTACCCAGGGAGGTTACTCAGGAATCAGGGTAGAAGTATCCAAACTATGACTTAACTTAACCCAAGATAAAAGATTAGAAACGTCCTCCTAACACGGACAGTATAACACAAACTTGCAAAACAAGACCAATTAAGGATGGCACAAATAAGAAAAGGTAGCAGCGTGTGCCAGTGTTTCTTTTCTTCCAAGAAATAAAACACATTAGTTACTAGTGAAAGATATAAACCATATGCCAGTATTCATAAACTCCTCCATTAACCCAACACAACAAAGGTTGAACTAACCTTTGCAAGTTGTTCTGCTCACAATACTTTGCTGCTTCTTCAGGTGGCAAATCAGCAAGATTCCTTTCTAATGCACAGCTGAATGGAATAATTGGTTCAGCTCCATGTTCCTGCACCCTATAACATGGAAAATGGTAGTGTTACTGTTACCTTCAACACATGATTCGTTTCAAGATGTAACATATTTAGGAACATTCTGCAGGAAAATGGTAGAATAAAGCCTAGAAAGCTAATGTATGTAAACACTTAAATCAATCCATGAAGCATAACTATGTGTTTTAAGCTTTTCATAGCAAAAAACCTGTTTAGGTAACCAACAGTATGAATCCTATAGAAAAATGTGTGAAAGTTATAAAGGGAACTGAAACACACAAAAAAGTTGCCATATATGAACATAACTACTTGCACACACAGACAGACTCAGACATGCACAACGATAAAAAAATGCAAGCAGAAGCACGCAAATACACAGAGCAAGAGAGAATGGATAGAGAGAATAAATATCAGAAGGTTTGGCCATACCACGCATGGATCTTTGGCAAGAACTTGTTCTTTTTCCTCTGGTAATCTTTCTCATTCATATTAACCTGTGGAAATAATATAGTTACAGATACGACAAATCCTCATCCGCACATAAAATAGCTAAAAGTGAGATCCTAAGGCTTTGAAGGCCAGCTAAATAAACATAAGTGACCAAAAGGGCTTGTAGCAAAACAATTTCTACAACTTGACAGATAATTACATTTTAGAAGAAAAAATGTAGGAAATTAGAATGGTCCTTTGCACATTTTATACATGTTTCAGAAATTTTATTTCGAGGGGTAAATCACTATAATTATTGTCTATTCAAATATCTGAAAACAAGAAAAATACAACAAAACTCTTTTGTCTAAATATTTTTTATAAACGTCCCACTAAAGACTCTTCACATAATTCCTTTCGCATACATTTTTTAAAGAAAACACGATATGCTCATAAAAAGAACAAGAAATAAAAGATTCCCATTGATTTGTCGAGGGGGTCAATATGCGAATGATATACTAACACTTCCGTTTGTTTACAAGAAAAAAGAAATTACCGCTTACATATGCTGATTTTAGGAAAAACTATGAAGTAGAAGATACCGAACATAGAAGATAGACAGTGTGTGCAACATGTACAGAAAAATTACAAAGTCGCCATGGTAAGGAAAACTTACCAAGTAAACAACAGGCTTGGCTGTTAGCAATTGAAAGGTATTCAGGATCTCAACTTCAGCAGCTTTCCACTCCCCTAGACGGACATCTTTCCCATCCTCAAGCCATGCCTTGATCTTTAGATCCACGATCAATGTTCAATATCCGTAGGTAATTGTAAATAAATATAAGACATTAGTAAAATGCATGCTAGACCATTTTAGAGATGAAAGCATCAGAAAAATGCAAGCACCATGAAAAGACAATAAATACGGATGAGCCCCTTTACCCCACCATGCTATGAAACCAAGGAAGATGGGAAAACATTCCAGTTGTGAAATGTAACATAGGAAACGACCTCTTTTTTACATGATTTATTTCTCATCTCCCTTGTACACTGTTATGACTATCTTTTCTTAATACATGGCCATCATACCCATGCAAAATAAAGGGGTAGAAATTAGACGTATCACTTTGAACACCAATATGGTGTTTTCCCAATGATAGTGAAAACCCATTCAAATGGTTAATGCTTTTAGTTAAGTGTCTAGCTTGTCATATCAGTTCAAACACTAATACAGTATTTTCCCAGGCATTCAGAGGGAATTCTAAATTCTAAATTCTAAAGCCACAAGTATGAAAAACCTCCAATACTAGATAAACCATGAGTAACAAACATTCTCTGTTACTTACAATACTACAGGTACATTATTGGCAAAAGTAAAGTTATTGAAATTGGAATCTCAATAGATTCAATACAAGACTATGATATACATAAAGAAAGGTTGCACATGAAAATAAAAAAATATTAGACACATTTATCTCATAGACCAAACCTTTTGGCACAACTCATGCTCAATCTTTAATGCCTTCTCATTGCTCCTCTTCATGCTCTTTTCAAGATCTTCTATCCTCCTCTCAATGAATTCAATGTCCTGCAAAACATAACATATAACTCTCTTAAAATTCAATATGGATGGATAAGTTTAACTGCAAAAAGGAAAAAAAGGCTTAATGAGATCATAAGCAAATCACAAATTATAGTTTTAATTATAGATCGTAAGCAGAAATCAAGAATATTGACTATCAAGTGCACCTTTAGGCGCAATTCTGCACTGATAATCTCCAAATCCCTCACAGGATCCACAGTATCATCAACATGGATAATATCCGGATCTTCAAATGCACCTGTATACATGGTTAAAGAGAACAGTAAATTTCATAGTGGCATTACACTCATATAAGACCATAAAAAAAGAAAAACAACATGAGAAGAAAGAGAGGAAAAAAGGAAGCAAGAGGGCGAAAGAGACCACTCCAGATAATTACCAATGAAATTGCAACACTCAATAACGTAAATCAGGGTTTATGTATTGGTTGTAACTTGTAAGATAGAGGGAAATTTCTTGTTCCTAAGAACTAAAAGCGAAGATGGGCAACTTATGGGAAAAATATGTGATTTTGGATGTTACAGAAGTACTATAACTTCTAAGATAACAGTATTCAAGAATGAAGTGCAGCAAAGTTTTAAACATCTTACGTAGTACGTGAAAAATGCCATCAACTGCACGGATATGGGATAAGAAACTGTTGCCCAACCCTTGTCCTTCATGGGCACCCCGAACAAGTCCGGCAATGTCATGGATTTCCAAAAAAGCTGAGACCTGCATGTCAAAATGAATTTTACATGTCAAGAAAAAGTGAAAAAAAACATAAGAATCTTAATGGATGAATAATAAGCTCATAACAAATCAGAAAGCCAATGGCCTTGCGGAAAATAATATCACAATTCATATTTCCGAACGGTAGATCAAGTAAGAGGACAAACCTCGCTTTTCGGCTTGTATAACTGGCAAAGCCAGTCAAATCGCTCATCGGGAACATTAACACGGGCTTCATTGGGTTCAATTGTGCAGAAAGGGAAGTTCTCGGCAGGTATGGACAACTTTGTGAGAGTGTTAAACAAAGTAGATTTTCCAACATTCGGCAATCCAACCTAACCAGAAACAATAAACAAATAAATTGATAAAATTGGATTAATTTCAAGTTTTAAACTTCCATGGAAAGCAAATTAACTACAACTCAACCCAAAAATAAATACATGGAGTCGGAAAATGACCAAATTCGATGCAAGATTGCTTACAAATGCACCGAAATTACTAATAATCCCAGAGCACATGGATTCACTCCGACTTTGTTCAATCTTTTTCCAGCCCAGTTCCTAATTTTCTCGGGAAACAAACAGAAAATAACAAAGTGGAGAATCAGAGATTGTGAGCTTACAATGCCAATCTTGAGGTGAGAAGAGAATCGGCCGAGGATGGGTCGCTCGGCAGGTGCATCCTTGGATTTTGCAGATTTCGGAGGCATTTTTGGATTCCGAGAGAAAGGCGCAGACGACGGAGTGAGGATTCTGAGAGCTTCTGGGGTTTTTGTACGGAGGGAGTGGGAGTGGGAGGGGAGGAGGAGGAGGAGAATGAGAAAGGTTTCAGTTGTCAGCTCTGTGCTTCTTTATACCCAACGGTTCGAACCCTAGTCCGAGCAGTTGACACGCACTCGCGTTACCCAAACGCACTGAAAAGTTCTAATTAAGACAATTAGCGTATCGAGTCATGTTCGTTGTGAAAATTTTCTCCTATTTGTTCATTTTTATGTATTTTTTTACTTGTCATTGGTTTTTTTTAATGAAAAGTATGATATTCATTGATAGTAGTTGGAAAATGTACATAAATGAAGAAGGGTGCATAACACAGACCTCGATAAAAATATTGCCGAGAACCGGTGTAAGGGAAAAAAAGGTTACTCACAACCATAAACATAAAGTAAATTTTATCTTTACCAAAAAAAAAATAAAGTAAATTTTATGTTCAAGTTTTCAGTACAATTTTTATGCGAATATTACGGATAATATTCAGAGGATCATCAAGCCAAACAAAATCCGACTCATGAATTAAAGTTAACTTGGCTGATCTGTGTGCCTTGACATTTGCACTACGTTGAGCGTGTAAAATACATGATAAATAAGTTGTCAACAAAAAAGACTAGACTTAGTTGCGCAATGGTCCTGAACTTTATTATGAAACTAGCCTTCATGCACGCGAAGTTATTTTTTAAATCATGGTATATTACGTGCAACTTACATATTTTAAATGTATTGTTATACGCGTGCGAAAAACCTTCTTTATAACTTATGAGCGCGTGTATAAGACATTTTTTGAATCACAGCGCGCTACGCGCGACCTACATGTTTTAAATGTATTATTATGCGTGTGCAAAAGACTTTTTTTTATAATTATCACTACATACCTCTTAAAATATTTTGAACGTGTTTAGAAATAGATAAAATAATATTTAATAAATAACTGATTGAATCACATTAGTGCTAACCTATTGTGAGGTACTAATTAAAAAAAATTTAAAAAATGAATTAATTAATAAAAAACACTATTTATATGACGAAATACTCATGCATTATGACACACCCCAACCTGAATCAGGGCATGCTGGCCGTCATGTGAGCGTGACGTAAGCCATGTGGGCATTGCGGAAGCGATAAATAATAGAATTTACGGATAAATTAAAACCGAAACACTAGCAATACTAGTGTAAGAAGAAGTGTGAATTCCAAAAATACAAAGCATAAAAGTCTAGTTGCAGTCCAGCTATAGAAAAAAATACTAAATAACCGATACCCTCAAGTGATCCTACATGGATGGTGATCTGTCAGAAACTGCCTTGAGAGCCTTCGCTATGCCAACAACGAGAATTCTACTCAGAACCTGGAGGGGCGAAAAACAAAGTTGAGTGGGTCAGTAAAATGAAGCTTATATGAAAACCTTATCTTCCTTTGAATATACTAACCCCTTGCCGTAAAACAAGTATAGTGTTCCCAGAAAATAGAATACGTAAATATAATTCAAATCATGCTCAATATATCAAGATTCATATTTATATGTATGCCATGCCCAATATCATGAAATACCAACTGTAAGTCAGGTGATGCAATTCATAATAATCATATGCTAGCCGAAGTCACCTGACGTGATCTATACGGCGAATCTAGAGCTCATTTCAATCACATCTCAATCTCATATCTCATCACATAATTCATCATGTATATACGTCACATATCTCATCATGTGTGTGTGTGTGTGTGTGTATATATATATATCTGCACACGAGTTAGAACCACCTCATGTGGTTTGACCGACAGGACTGGGTGTAAAATAATAATACGCTCTAGTGCTACGATCACGTGAAGACTATGCGATAAATCACGGGTCACCTACGAGTCGAACCCACTTATAATGGTCTATACGATAGGACTGTGCACCTAACTTGGATCCAAGATGAGTGTGTGGTGCGGGAGGTGAACATCACGTGAAGGACTGTGCCCCTAACTCTGGGCGGGAGCACTAACACTGGGGTGCAGATTAATGAGCTCAATATGCATCACGACATCACCATTTATCTCATAATCATTACCAGCATAATATACTCACATGTGGCTTACCTGGGCCTCTGCAGCACCATACAACAATATGCATAATCATGATAATGCACATGCTAAAATACGATGTAAGTACGGCATGACATTTAAAACATATTTCCTTTAAATACGTTTTATGGGAAAAACGTCAAGTGTGTGTGTGTGTGTGTGTGTGTGTATACTGAAAACAATTGCTCACTCACTGATAAGTCGAAGGGTCGTAACCCCCGTGCCTAGCCTGGTTACGCTCGTCTTCTGGATAAGTCTCGCTTATATGAGAAACAACTATATAGGCGTTATTTTAGAGCACATAAACAAAACTAGGTAATAACTTCTCATACAATGCTCAAATTGGGTATATGAATATACCACCGTGATCTACACAACCTCAGGAATATCTCCATATTTTTAGAAAAATTTTCCGACCACCCACGCGCCGCCATGCGCCGGCTAAGGCACTGCCAGACGCGCCCTCACGGGCGGCCACGTGCCAGGCACACTGACAGCGTCAGTTAACGTCGTAAGGTATATTCCGTTAATTTCCCAACGGCGTCACCCAACGCCGTTAGCATATTCCGTCAAAACTGATGGAATATGCTTATTCTTCTCCGATGAGTCACCGGACACCGGCGACTTCGCTGGTTTCTGAGTAAATCTTTAAAACCACTATTCTCCTTCATTTCTTCACCATTTTCCACAAAATTGGTACCAAAATGAAGCTAATAACATGTAGAATCACGTTATATAAGTTTCAAGGCTTAAAATTCATTAGACTTTCCTCGAGAAAGCTTGATAGTTCGGCTTACCTAGAATCATGTCGATCTTGGCCCTCCGATGTCAATTTCCTTCCAACGAAGTACCCCGAGACTCGTGAGGACCTCCTTAAGCTTCTTGTGAGCTTGAAATTCCCTGAAACAAGTAGTTTTACGTCCATATGAACAGTGCATAAAAATTGGTTTCTTGGGTTCTCGAGGTATCGAAGGTATCCTTACCTGAAAATGGTACCAATCGATTCGCCTGAGCTTCACGAACACAATGGTGTGCTTAAATCCCTCGATCTGTCACGTTTCAAAAGGTTTTGGGTGTCGTCTGTACAAGGGAGAAGAGAGAGGGATTGAGTCTGTGTTCGAGAGAGAGAGAAAGAGAAATGGTGATGTATGTGGTCCAAATGCAACTAACCAATCACAACAACCCATTTTTCTAAGTTCCTAATTGGTTCGAAAATATTAGGAAGAAAATGGATTGGCCCAATTCCAAAGCCTAAAACACAAACACACAACCAACGCTCAAGGGTATTTTCGTCTTTCCACACCAACGAGAAAAATATTTCAGTATCGGCTGTCACATATTATTTGATGCATTATTTTAAATTGCTTTTGAACTTTTTTACTAGAGAGACATTTTTGTTCTATAAATTACCCCCAAAATACCTCCTAACTTTCTGTATAAAGATTATATATAAATTTATTAAAAAATTTAATGTGACGCTCTGATTCCGATCAGACGAAGAAACAGAGTTCGATTTTGACAAAAAAAAAAAAAGAAGAAACAGAGTTTGATAGAGATTTTTCCGATCGCAATTCTCGACAGTCCCGACAATCTCGACCAATTTCAAGACTCGGAATCGCTGGTCCGGCGAGGGCTGGCTTCGTAGATGCAATCACGGCTCTAATAAAAGCAATCATTAGGATTAAGATTTCGAGAGGCAGCAGAGAATGCATGAGAGCCTTCCCTAATTCGCTGCTTGCATGCGCTTCGTTTCACGGCGGTCGTGGTGCCCTACCATCGGCCGGTGGGCATCCCTCCGATCTCACCTTCCTTGCCGGCGGCGGTTGCTGCTGAAAACGACGACCGCCTGTGTTTCCCCTTCTGGGTTTTTCGTTATTAAGCAGTAGGAAATGGTTACGGTTAAGCAGCTTCAAGATGTTAACTTTTCATCACAATGTCCTCCATTTTCTTTGCAAGGTTTGTGATTTTTCTTGCATTTGGTTTGATGGGTTTGAATATTTCTGGTTGAATTTTATTGAGTAGTATCTGTTTTTTATTTATTTTCTTGTTGTATTTGTATTGATCGTGTTGTTTTCGATCGCTTTATACTATCAGAAGGACTTCAAATTTTGTTGCTTATATCTTTCCCATGGATTTTTTCGAGTATTAATGAAGGAATGTTTACAGGTATAAAAATCCCCTTGTACCGCTTCAGTAGCAATTCGATATTGGATAACGGTTGTGTTGGAGTTGGAGGCATTTCGTGCGTGCTCGAAGAAGAAGAAGAAGAAGAAGAAGAAGAGAGTGTATTAGATTCCATTGTTCTTGCTCAGGTATTGGGCATTGTGAATTATAATGTTGCTTCTTGTAGATTTCTGTCACTTGTTTATATGATTTTTCTCGATTTGCAGTGGGAAGATCGAATGTGGAAAGGTCTATTCAGATACGACGTGACAGCATCTGAAATTAAGGTCTTTGCTATCCTATAGCCTGATGTTTCTTTTAACATTGATGATTTAAATAAAGGCACTTATAGTTGGAGATGGTTCATGGCTTGTGCAGGTCGTTGGTGGCAGGAAGAAGTTCATTGCTCAGTTTAACGAAGGATGGAGTAGGGATTTTATGCCGAGGATGGGCAAGAACACAAGTTTCTGCCAAGAAGATTTGTTTGAGTTTAGTTGGATGGAACGGCAGGAGGAGTTACTCTTTTCTGTTGCAAGTGGTGACAAGTCGAACGCTGAGCTTGTTCTTTCAGCTGCTGTGCCTGATTGTGCCTTACTTATTGCTATCAATGTAAGGCACTGCTTATCTATTTATAGTACCATGAATAGTCATAGAATCAATAATTGTCTGTTTGAAATTGTCATGACACATGGTGCAAACTCGTGATTGTTAAGTAGCCCGACCAAATAATCATGCAAAGTGGAGATGTATATATATATTTTTGCTGATTTTCTTGACATGTTGCCACAGAGGCTTTATAGGCTCATAGTATTTGAATAAATTGTTTTGAGGACTTGAGTCTTGTAGATATCCTGATAACATGTATCGAGGTAAGAACCAATCAATTCTTTGCTTATTTTTCAGGCATCCCCCGTGGAATATGGTCATGTCTTCTTGGTACCACATGGCTCTAAAATTATTCACCAGTTCCTGGATAAAAGATCATTGGAACTT
This sequence comes from Heteromeles arbutifolia, assembly GCA_024362995.1. NCBI lineage: Eukaryota > Viridiplantae > Streptophyta > Magnoliopsida > Rosales > Rosaceae > Heteromeles > Heteromeles arbutifolia. The sequence continues at coordinate 6,274,568 of JANCRC010000002.1, read as the reverse complement.
GTACTGCACGTTGCTGTTGAAATAAATAATTGCTCTTTTCGTCTATTCTATGGCTATTCACCTAGTGCTCCTCGTATGTATTTCCAGGTATAGAATGGCTTATATTGGTTGTTGCTTTTCTTTTTCTTTATGAAATTCAGATCAAAACTTTATTTCTGTTTGTGCAATAATTAAAAAATACATTTGTGTGCAGGCCTGCTACCTTCAAATCCCTTTACCTGTTGAGTTCATGCGTTTTGATACAATTTTTGGTGCTGGGAAAGAGGGGATGCGTATCTCTTCTGTTGCAGATTACCCCATTAAGACCCTCGTATTAGAGAGCAACCACTTTAAGACGATGATGGAGGTTCTTGCTGAGATCTGTTTGTGTTTACAGGAAAAGCTCATTCCATATAATCTCCTGATATCTGACCATGGCAAAAGGATATTCTTATTTTTTCAGGTAATGGCATATGGTTTTGTTTTCATTCGTCAACTCCATCCATACTAAAAATGTGTGAAGGTGCTTTTACGTCTATATTATTTGATTAGCTTGCTTGATAAAATATGTCCAATTTCCAACTGCATGCCCCTCCATTTTAAATTTGATGACTGATTTTCTAGTGACTTGTCTTCTGGCTACGCTTTTGATTTGCATACTTATTAGGAATTTACTTTATGCAGCTACAAACATCAAAGAACTCTATCCTTTCTGCTTGGGAGTGTGGGGGCTACTTCTTATTTAAATCAAGATCTGAATTTGATCAAGCTACTGAGGAGGGTCTGCTAAAACAGCTAAGTACAGTCTCCCTTGACGACGAAGGTTTCCAAGCAGTGAAGCTGCTCTGTTGCGGCATTGCGAGCAAGTTTGCTTCTTGAATTTGGGAGCTGTGATGTGATTTGGCGTACCAATAGTCAGTACAAAAGAGTACAGTTCTTTAACCTTTAAACCGCTTACCTTGGTTATGAAATAAAGATAAAACAGACCCAATGAAGTTATATTCGGATGAATGTGTGAATCTGTAACCTGGATGAAAGTGTATATTCTTGTTATTGAAGTAAAATCAATTGATGGAGCCGAAAAATAATTTCTTTGCTTCGGAACCTCTCTCTCCCTCTCTCTCTCTGGTTTTCCTTTTCATTTTTGGGAAAACGTAGGTCTTTCGGAGATGGATCGGAAAATGGCATTCCATTGGACAATTGCAACGGTCAATGGTGTCTTGGATGTGAGTTAGGCTATAGTTAGTTGAGACAATATGCCTGCCTTCTTACACCCAAGTTTGAACGCCCATCTCCTTAGACAACCAAAACCTCATAATGCAATTACATGATTCGTTTTTAGGAAAACTAATGAAAAAGGCTTGAAAACTTTGAGTTTTAATGATAAAGACAAAATAAAGGGTAAAGTGAATGGTACCATGATTGACTTTTTAGTGTAAAAATATGGTTTTTTGTTAAAATGAACAGTATCAGGAGCTTTTCGTTAAAGTTCCTTTGGTTTTTATGTATATATGATCTACAAATATATTACAACAGAACAAACAAAAAATTGATGCAGAAATAAATACAATTATGAAGGAATTATAGTGCAATAATATAATGAATACAATCAGTTCCTCAGTTGTCATGCCTCTCATCTACTTCTGCAGATTCAGTGGATTTTCTAGTGGTCGACTTTCCGCTGCAACCTGTCTCTTCGTCTAAACTCGGAGGTCCTTCGTCCTCTTCTGCTTCTCCCCCGAAAGCCTGACTACTTGTAAAAGAATTGTCTCCAGCATTGGTACGCATCCAAGCTTCGTGGAGTTGCAAGATATACTCCAAGTGCCACAGAACTTCCCCCATTGTTGGCCGGCTCTTCCCCTCGTCAGCGAGACATTTCTCCGCTATCTCCCCAAACTTCTTCAGTGCCTCGGGACAATAGTTTCCTTCAAGACGCCGGTCAATGATGGTCTCAAGTGACCTCTTTCGTTGCCACTTCATTGCCCATTCTGCAAGATTGATCTGATCTTTTGGCAAGGTTGGGTTTATGACAGGCCTAGCACAAACAGCTTCAAACAGCACCACGCCAAACGAGTAGACATCAGATTTCTCTGTCAACTGCTGTCGTCGATAATATTCAGGGTCAAGATACCCGAAGCTTCCTTTAACTGCAGTACTAACATGGGTGTGGTCCAAAGCTGGGCCAGTTTTAGACAATCCAAAGTCGGACATTTTCGCAACAAAATTTTCATCTAGCAGTATGTTGGTTGTCTTAACATCCCTGTGGATTATCCCCCTATCTGCTCCAGTATGAAGGTAATGGAGTCCTCGAGCAGCACCAATGCACCCTTCTACTCGTTGCTTAAAAGTCAGCGGTGGGAGATCACTCCCAAAGAGATGGCTTCTAAGGGTCCCATTTCCCATGTACTCGTAAACCAAGATCATCTCATTTTTTTCTTCACAGAATCCAATCAATGACACCAAATGTCTATGCCTGAGCTTCGAAAGCATCTCAATCTCCGTCTCAAACTCAGCCAGTCCTTGCTGAGATTGGGGGTTCGCCCGCTTGATTGCTACGAGAGTGCCATCATCAGCCTCCCCCTTGTACACCTTACCAAAGCCTCCAAGTCCGATTACTAAACTTTCATCAAAATTATTCGTAGCTGCACGAATCTCTGGTAGCATGAACCGCTTGCCAGCTCCGATAGAGGCCACAGAACCATATGGATTCTGGCTTCCTGCCCCCTTGGCAATGACAGTGCTGTTTAAAATGGAGCCATTAAGGAATAATGGCCTCCACCCAGCGGGGGCGTTTTTCGTGTCACTTGATTTTCCTCTCCGTCTATTGCAGAAACAGAAAAGGACAATGGCAAGAATGGCAACAGAAGCTATACCTGCTCCAACTCCCACCCAAAGAATTCGAGTTTTTGAACCCCGTGGTGAAGTAACACCTGAATCATACGTCTCAACATAACCGAGATTCCCATTTCTACTGAGCTTGAAAATCTCCAAGCCATTCAAGAGAGCATCAGTTCCTGCTGCCCCAGCTGCCGTGTCAGGACCCAATTGAATCCATAGTGTGTCAACTTTCGGAGACACCACATCGAAAAAGTCCTGATGATATGCTTTGTTCTTGCCCCCCGCACGGGCAAAAACATTGAAATTATCTGCTGCAGTCCTGTTGTTTATGTAGATTCTGAAGATCCTCTGGTTTGCTTTGTCAAAAGTCAGCTCACAGAAATGCAGTCGAACTAAATAATCGAAATCAGGATCCACCTCAAACTTCCACGACATGTTGAACCTTTTCTCCAGTACTTCAGTGTTGGACATAGTTCTTGCGGTTTCATACACAAGAATTGGAGCCACCGAGGTATCATTCGCAGACGAATAGGTAATGTTGGAACTGTTACTTATTTCCAACCCGGCATTTGCTGTGATCATGTGGCTAGAATCCAGTTCCCATGTTCTCCAAAGATCTGCATCCTGACCGGGATCAATTTCCGGACCCCCAACATTCAACCTATACATAGTCTCAATCCCTTGCCAACTTATATTCTGATTTGCACCATTTCCACCCACTTTACTAACTGATCCTGCAAAGAGTGTATCCACAGCCGGAACAATTTCAATCGCATTTACGAATCCAAATGAACCCTTCACCGGGATGAACTCGAAAACAAGCGCATCCTCTTTCATAGCCAAAAGGTACTCCTTAACCAAAAAAGAAGTTACATTGCTCCCTGAACTCAACAAGTACGCATTTTTCCGCGATATCTCACTCGAAACGCTGAATTCCGACATCAACTTAAGACCATTTGCCACAACTCCAAATCTAGATTCATTCACATTGTAATTATCAAATGGAAAAGGACAGAAATGGAGCCTAACAAAGTAGTTCCCCCTACTACCTGGGAACGTGTAGTTCAAGCCACCATCGAAAATTCGCGCGGTCGCATACAGCGGCGCGGATGCTGTTGAATCAACACTTGAGGGATCTGTGGATGCAGCTTTGGCAGGGGAGCTGAGAGTGAGGTTGTTGTTGGGGGCCAAGTCACCAACCCATTTCCTACCACTCACAGTAACGCTGGAATTCGTGCCACAATTTATCAGAAAAGAATTTGACTGAGCTTCTACAATCCTTGCAAATGCACAGAAAATCACCAGAAAAAGCAGCCCAAAAATCTCCCTGCGCAGAAGAGCCATCACCAATTTTCTGAAAGTGGTATCTTTTAGTGAAAAGAAAGGTCCCAATGGAAAAACAAGAACAACCCAGTTTCCACCAGAGCTCAAATCATACTAAAACCATTAAAAATCCCAACTTTTGATTTCTCTAATTCCATCAAAATATTGAGAAAACCCATCAAATTTTACCTTCATCACTCATGTTTTTGCATTTGAATTTCCTTGTTTAGAAACATGGCTGCTATGGAAAAGACTGATTTTTTTCTGAAATCCCAACTGCAAATTTTATTGCACTCTCAGAAATCAGCAAATCCAATTTCCTTGCAGATCTGAATCAAGAAGAAATCAAAGATATGGGGGGAAAAGCAAAGGACTGTGAAAAGTTGACAAACTTCTTCCCCAGTGAGACTAAAAGCAATGAGAAAAACAGAAGAAAAGAACATGTACAGCAAAGAAGATTGTCACAAAAGGTGGCAAAGATGACAGATTTTGACAGATTTCTTCTCCACCAATGAGACTGAAAAATTCAATAGAACAGGAAAAAAAGCTTGAAGAAAAAAGATTTTGCTGCAGCAATGGGATTGTATCAGGAAAAAAAGAGGAACATGGGTTGCTGATGGAAACAGATTGGAAAAAGGTTATTGCATCTTTTGGTTTGTCCTGTATATTTCCCAAAGGAGCCAGGAATCTGACAACTGACAGCATTAAATTTCTGCACTTTATTTTACCATTTTTTAATTCATATACTGTAACTGCAGCAACAGGTAGTGTTTTTTTTTATGCAAATTTCATTTTCTGGTCAAATTTGTTTTATTGTTTTTAATTTTTGTGCAAAATATTTTTATTTATTTATTTAATGAGTGAAAATTTGCAGCAGTTGGGTGCCTGAGATGGGGTTCCATTATTTACGAAGTGGGTCACATGCTCATGTCTGGAAGATGATAACAGATAACCGGCGCAATAATATATATTGTACATGCTTGTATGAAAAGTGACCGATGAGGACTTGAAGAGCAAGTTCACTCCTAAGACTTTACGCCAGCATCCAGCGCATTTATCCACTTAAGTGAACAGTAATAGGCCAAAGTATCTCCACCCCTAAAAAAATATGATGGCACCCAGTCTAAAAATGCGCTAGCACAAACGATCTTCACCCCTACAAAATGCGCTGACATCCAGCCCATTTAAAATATTTTTAAATTTTTTCTAAAAGAATAAAAAAAAAAAGTTTTAATTTCGGATATAATTTTTAACCAATCTCGTCACGCCACGTGTCATTATCCTAACGTACTTTTTTGTGAATAGATTTCCGCTAAGATTTTCAACCAATCCCGACACGTCACGTGTCACTTCCGATTTACAATAATTTAGCCAAGATTTCGATAAGATTTTCAACCAATCATGTCATGCCACGTGTCATTATCTGAACGTACTATTTTGTGGATAGATTTCTAATAAGATTTTCAACCAATCCTGATGCACCACGTGTCACTTCCGGTTTACAATAATTTAGCTAAGATTTCGATAAGATTTTCAACCAATCACGTAATGCCACGTGGCATTCTCCATAACCTCATCCTTTCTTTTTTTGTCCATAAAAACCCTGCATCCCTACATGCCGTGCATGACAACTTCTAGATCGGTTGCCACAATTTTGTATTTAGGGCAATCTTTGACAATTTCCCAACATTCCCATTTGTTGAATGATTTGTTTTGGTTCTTTGAATTGTAGAATGCTTGAGCTTGTAGTCTCTATAAAAATGTGGGATAAGATAGTGTTAAAAAATGCGGGTGTAACACAAATAAATAAATTAAAATATTGATGCGGATGAAATGCATATAAATTACATAAAAATGACATAAGAAATTAAAAAAAAATTACATAAGAAATTAAATAAATTAAAATATTGATGCGGGTGGAATGCATATAAAAATTAAAGAAGAAATAACATAAAAATTACATACGAAATTAAATAAATTAAAATATTGATGTGGGTGGAATGGATATAAATAAATAAAAATATTGTCACCTGATCCACTAAACTTGTCCCACTGCGCAGGTTACTGGAAGCATGAGAGATGGCGTTTTTCCAACAAGTAAATGATGCGTTGAGTTTTTTCCAACGACCTTGAAGACCTTGATTAGTTATGGCGTCTTTTCCATGTACATCGCAAAACGCTTTCGTAATTTTACTCCATATTTCTCGCTTATCCATCTCATTACCTGTAATCGGGTCATGAGTAGTGTGAACCCAACATTCATGACACACCCCGTCCCGAATGAGGGCATGCTGGCCGTCACGTGAGAGTGACGTAACCATTTACACAGTTCGGAAGCTTTAAAGATACAAATACTAAGATATAACACCCGAAGGTGAAACCTACATTTGTTCAATTCTGTCAGAACACCGTTGGATTCCTCGTGGCCACCAAAGCTCTGCTCTATCTCGAACCTGGAGGGGCGAAAAAACATAAAACTGAGTGGGTCAGTAAAACAATTATTTTCAAAACCTTTCCTTTCAAAAGTAATAGCCCCTCACCGTAAAACCTGTATAATTTTCCCAGAATAATGTATATACTCATATATATATCTTTCTCAAAAACCGCTGTAAAACAAGTATATATAAACGTATGCATATGCCATGCCAAAGTATCAACTGAATGCCAAAGCATCTCTGTGAATGTGATTGAATCATCAAATATCATCTCAGCCCTCGGCTGTATATAGCTCATATCATACTCATCAATTCATATATCTCATCATCATCATAATCAAATCATATATATATATATATCCTGCACACACATCAATACCACCTCTTGTGGTCTGCACAATATCACTGATAATAAACTAATATGCTCTAGTGCTACAATCACGTGAAGACTGAGCGATAAATCGCGGGTCACCTACGAGTCGAACCCACCTATAGTGGCCTATTCGACAGGACTGAGCACCTAACTTGGATCCAAGGCGAGCATGCGGTGCGGGAGGTGAACAACACGTGAAAGACTGAGCCCCTATCTGGGCGTGAGCACTAATATCAGTGTGCAGGTCTATGAGCTCTAATCATATCACATCACATCACATCACATTTCATCATTCGTTCTCAATAACTAGCATATAACTTACCTGCCACTTACCTGGGCGTCCTCAGCACCGACATTACTATAAACAATCAATAATGCAGAATTAAACAAATAGATACTTTGCATGGCATTTCATATCGCATTTCATAACACATTTCATTTAAACTGATTTTATGGGCAAAATTCATTTATATAGGTATATACGGAAAATAACTGCCCACTCACCTGGAGTTCGCCCTACAACTCCCTAGCACAACACATCAAGGCGTCATGACGATCGGCGCCTAGAACAATCATCAAATCATGCCTCAGAAATCATATCGATAGAATATAAACTTATATAAAACACGTCACTATGCAGTTCGATCCGGAAGATCTGCAACTCAGATTTCCAATCCGTAACTTCCGGAGGTCCATAATAAATCTCTAGAACAACATCCTAAAATTTCATGACCATCCAACGGTCGGATCTCCGTCAATTGCCAAACTAAGTGACAGTTAACATTATATTTTATGAACTTACAACTCCAATTCCGGGAGATCCGTAAATCGGATTCTCGATCTGTAAGTTCCTATAATCCTCAAATATTACGTATTACAACGTATCAAAGTTTGGTGACGATCCAACGGTCGGATCGTCAATTCATATTTCGTCCTAACCATGCATCGTAATGAATTTAAGTCCAAACGATCAACCAACGTTAAGCCACTATCAAAATTGAACTCAGGACATCCAATATAGCTTAAAAATAACATTGGCGGCCCACTGGCCATGCGCCGCCGCACGCGCCGCCGTGGGTGGTGGTCGGCCGCCCCGGCTCGCCGGAAAATTCAACTTTATCCAAAAATTACCAAAATTTGCAGAATTGAAGATCTCAAAGAGTAGAACAACTTTCATACCTGCAACCAAGGCCAATTCGTCCTGGAAAGGCTCCAATTTCAGCAAACCCGTACGAAACCCTTGAATTTGGTGTGCTCCAATTCGACCTCCAAACTTGTTCCAAAGCTTCAACCACTGCCTGGGCTTTGTTCTAGGTCTCAAGAGGATGCCATGGGTGGTGGTAGTTGGAAGAAATTGCTTCACATCTTGACGGAAAGGGACCCAACCCGTGCGCCCCCTTTTGCACGGTTTCTTCCAATTTTCAAGACCCATTCTCTCCAAATTTGAGATGGAATGGATAGAGGAAGGGTCCTAGAGTGTTTCCCATGAGGTTTCTTGAATCAATTCGCCGGAAAAACGGATGAAAATCATCGAACATGGACACGGGTCGTGACCGGGTCAAAAACGGGCCAAGGGGATCCGGCCGATCCCCCGCGCCACCTTCTCCCTCCTTTCCTCCTTTCCCTGTTCCGATTGGCTGGGCTCTTTCCTCTCTCCTCTCCCCATTCGTCAGTCTCTCTCCCTTTCTCTCCCGGAGCTCCTGCTCTCCTCTGGTTGGGCAGATTGCCCAATCTCTCTTCTTCTTCCTCTTCCCGTCAGCCACAACACACACACACACATAAACTCATATAAATTTATTCCTTTTAATCCCAACCATCCATTGATTCCTTTATTAAATCTGGGCCGTCCATTTTCATAAAAGAATTTCCATATTTTATTATTATAATTCCCAAAATGTCCAAACTTCAAACTTTAATATCTTTTTCGTTATAACTCCAAATCACGAACCGCTTGCGCCCACGCGTCCGTAGTGACGAGTACTACAAGGATATGTCAAGAAAACAAATCTTAGATGGCACGACACAACGGTTAACCTCGAACAATGCGCGTGCCTCAAAGGGCATTTTTGTAAAATCTTTTATTAAAACTTTAAAAATTCTTAAAATCAGGGACGGGCTGTCACAATTCACACAACGTAACATCTTCAATGAGCTTCCACGAAGACATTTTTTTCTCTTAAAGGGTAGAAAATATTGAAATGTAGATAGTATAGAAAGTGTAGAAAATATTGAAATGTGGTGTAAGGTGGAAGATGAGGGTTAGGTATTTATAGAAAAAAAATAACTTTTTTAAAAAATTTCTGTAATTTTTTATAATTTTTAATTAATTTTAATGTAGTTAATTAATCTGGACCATTGGATTTGAAAAATATTCAAATCCAAGAGCCAAGGATCTGCCACGTGGCCAACGGTCATAAATCTGACCGTTGGGCCCCTTTTTTTTAATTATTTTTTTTGTTTTTGGGGGAAAAAACGTGGACCGTTGATCTTTGATCGGACGGTCCATTTTAAAAGTAAAATTTAAATTTTTTTTACCGTTGGCAATCCAACGGTCTATAAAAAATAGCCGTTGGAAATCTAACTACTCTAAGCATGCCATGTCGCCGACTGCATTTGAAGCACAAGTGGACTGATAGGGCCTGCCCCCTTGTTCCCTACTCGAGACCACGCGCGAGTGCCATGCACGTGCCAGCCAAATAGGCCGGCTCTTGGGTTTGTCAAGAATGGGCTGGTCTGTTGCCTGGCTTGGGCTGGGTGCCAGGCAACTTTGTGGGCTGGAGTGAATGGACTGACCCTCAGCTTGATATTTGGACTGGGTGCTGGGCAATGTTGCCTCCGGTGGACTTGCTCTAAAGATAATAATAGGTTGGACGCGAATGGATAACAGGAGTCTTAAATTTATATTGGTTGTGAAAAGAATGGACAATATATAAGCCGAATTTGCAAAAAAGGCATAAGGATATAAATTCTTGAACGAAAAAGTGTGGATGCCCTTTTCAATTTAAGGATAAGAAGCTAGCAACCGATGATTATTCACAGTAGTTATTGGAGTGCATAATCACGTAGTAGTACAACATTTTAAGAGTTATTCATTTGCTGGTAGATTATCGTCGGAGGAGATTTCGTTGTCTAGAAAATAGCATTTCAATTTCCAGGAGTAATAGTGGATGGGGAATAGGATGTTGAGATGGGTCTATTATGACGTCACGTGTATATCTTATTCCTATTTTGCACCTTCTTTTCGAGAAGTTTTGAAGTGTATATCAAGATGTCACGTGATATTATTGATTTATAGATCACAACATGAGTCGAAATTAAAGTATATCATTAATAGATAGATACTCGTGCTATAAACTTAAATATGAACAAAAAAAAGTGCATTTTAACCAAAAAAATGTTCAAAAAATTTGTTAATATCACATGACTGTCACAGTGGCACTGAAAACTTAACTTTGTTCTGTGCTCATAAAAAGGGCTGTGGATTTGTACTGCTCCGTACTTAGGGAGAGTACCCTACCATTTAGAGGGTACTTGGAAATCTGTGAATTTTGGTCAGGAAAGTAAAACAAAGAAGACAAGAAAATTAATTTTGTTTGGCATTTATTCAGCTGAGCCATGTTTCTATGTTTTGCTGTGTCTCTGGCTTTTTCTTTCTGATTTCATGAACCTTTCCATGTTACGTTTGTAAAGTAAATCTGCACAAACCTTGGCTTTGTCTAAGATTTCAGTTTTTGAAATGGGGGCAGGATGACTAGTTTTCAGAATTGTATATGAATCTAGTAGTATTAATCAAGTCGAGATCTGCTTCGGATCTCTGTGTTTAGAGTATAAAGATTTAAAGATTCGGGCTGTTGAAGAGAGAAAAAAAGAGAATCAGGGGCTGTTGAAGAGAGAAAAAGAGAGAATCAAACTCTTAGTTTGTGTTAAATGAACCATTAAAATGGACCGATGAGGACTGCATCCGCATGATTTAAAATAAACGGTTCGAATCTCTGGATTTGTTGGCTCCAGACACAAAAATCCGAATATGATCTCAATTTGTAAAAACCCATGCTCTCTCTCTTTATTATTATTTGTGGGGGTTGCAATTCGTAATGGTTGAAATGGTCATGTTTGTGTTTATATTTTTTCACCCGTTAGTTTGACGAGTCATGTTCATGTCAGCTTGTTAAGAAAATAAACCATGTCCAACATGGCTCGTTTGCTAGTTTTATTTTTAAGATGAGTTTTTAAGTAAGTTGGACGCATTTTTTTAGGTATACATTAACTTAAAAATGTTAAAACAGTAATTTTACTTTTCTTTTTTCTAAACTACATTTGTTCCCATCTATATTTGCATAGGTAGGAAGTTTTGAAACAATTTAATTAACAGCTAATCAATTGATAAACAAAGCTACCAAAACAGTGGTTTGGAAGGACATAGACTTATAGGTGTAAGTTGCCATCCAAATTTAATATTCTTTGGAATTTTTATCCTAGATAGGTAAATTATTATTAGGTAAGATTTTACTTGTTTTGTCTTTTTAACTCCCCTTGGTAGGGGAAGAACTAGATCGAACAGGAAAATGAAAACGGGATTTAAACTCAGTTTATAAAAACGAGCATATTGGCTTGACTAACTGATTTAACAAATGTCTGCAGTTCACAATAATGTTTACAAACACCAAGATTTAAGTTAATGCAAACCCGCACCAACTTCATGATTCCACTCCACATCAATAGTTGGGGAATAATGTTTGGTTACTCAATGATGAATAGGAACTCCTACTCAAAACTCTTTTTGTTTGAGTCACAAAGTTTTGCGCTTATAACAAGAACCTTTGTATTATGATTCATTCTATAAAGATCATCTCTGGAAAAAAAAATGAATTAAAATTAAGGTTGTTCGGTCAATCTATTGTAGCAAAGTACATAGACGGTTTGTAATACTTTTACCAATTCCATTAATTTGTTTTATACAATTCGATAACTAAACGACCCTAGTTTTATTTGATTCTTTGTAGAGACGATCTTTATAGAGTAATTAATGATTCAAACCGTTAACACGAAGTTCTATAAATCGACAGCGAAAGTTTTAAGTAAGAACTTCTACTCATCCTTTAAGTAGCAAAATATTATTCATATTTGTGTTCATATGTAACTTACAATTTGCTAAAATTTCATTTTCCATTCAAATCAATCATTGTCTAAGTTATAGTACATGTATGGAGTCTATTAAATTGAAGAAAACAAATTTTGGTACAATAATCTAATCTAATCCAATTGATGAATTGACTTTCAGAAGAGACCCACAAAAAGTGTATAATTTAGGATTTGATACACTAACAACCTTTATTATTTTTATCATAATTTAATTGCATGGTGATCTTATCAATCTTGTTTTGATTTCTTGTTGATTCTAAATAAAATTCAGTGTACTAGGAACATAGTTTGGATACTAAGTGTCATAAAATAATTGATTGAATTTCTTTTTTTAAGTATCTAATCAATTATTTTGTGATATTTAGTGTACCGAACCCTATTCCTAGTACACTGAAAAATCCTTCGTTGATTATGATCCAAATTCATAATTTTTTTACTAATTCTAATTAATTTTTTTTGGTAGATGATAACGACTGAATTGACCCAAAAAAATTTGGTACAAGTAATCTATTTTTTCTTTCAAGCTCATGCCTCGTTGTTAACCCAAAAAACGCAGAATGAAACGAAAAAACAATCTACATAATCATCCGATTTTCTTCCTACAAAAATTCATTATTTGCCAAACCTATATCAACAGAACCAACCAAACCATGAGCAATAATTAAGGGGCAACCACCCGACCTGAAACATTTATAAATTGTTGGGCAAATTGGTGATTGGAAAATGATTCCCGGCACTATTTTTCTTCTTTACACACTTATGTTTGTTTTTGTTTATTGATTTTGTCTTAATTTATTTAATTCAATGATAGAGGTGTGCATGCTGAGAAAAATGACGTATAGAAAGCAAAGTTCCTAATAGTTTCAATTTCACGATTTTAGATATGAAGTTCTCTAATTGTTGCAATTCAGAAACAATAACTTAATTTTATAGGCAAAATTAACATACGAAGGACACATGCGATGGTAAACTAAACTTCCTATAATGACCAAATAATAATTCTGATAAACTTTGCAATGCATATATCAAGAGAAAGCGAATGTTCCAGAAAGGACCGGCTCTTTAGCATGGACTAAACCCATATCCATTAAATCCTTGATCAAGTATCAAATCATTATAAATTTTGATTCATGTTAAGAAGAGATGTTTCAGTGTGTCGAAAACACAGCCCGATACATAACTGTTACAATACTAGGTAAACTAGGGCGTGTTTTCAGTGTACTAAAAAAATTTCTCCATGTTATAGGTCGGTCGATACTAGATAAACGCTCGAGAAAGAGCCCAAAAGAGCTAACTTGACATTCAGGATGCTCCCAAGTCCAACTCATACTGTAAAACTCATGTTCCACCAACAAAGCCCAATCATCCCAAAACTCAAGGCTTCACTTGCAAATACCAAGTCCAGGAGTGCAGCTTTTTATTGGGCTCATAAATCTCTAAGCTGCTTACAAGTGCCAAATTCCAAGCATCCAATCCAAAGAAAAGAAATACCATCATGGGAGTCAAGACTCCAGAGCGTTGCACCGAGATCTCGTGTTCGATTACCCATTTTCCCGCTTGATATTGCATTGGCGGTCAAAAGAGATGATGTAACCTTTGGTGCCAATGGAATACTATGTTTTGAATTTTATGGGTCCTTTGGAATTGGAATTGTGGAAAGAGGGACGGTGATTCAAGAGAAGATGCCCACAAAAAATTCAAAAGTAATAGGACCCAATTACTTTTAAATTTGTTGGATACAACTAACAAGCAGTCCTCTATCCAAACATATTACGCTTTTTAGTTAAAATGATTTTTGAAATTAGCATAAGTTCTCATTTTGGTCATTGATATTGAAAATTGATGCAAATGATCCCGAGTTTGTTTACTGTCAATCATTATGGTGATTCCATGAAAAAATCTCAGTTAAATTGAGCGTGTTTTTGTCCAATCAATCCCTCAACTTACTTTTCCATTTAACGGAGATTTTTCACGGAATGACCAGAATGATTGACGATGGACAAACTACAAACCATTTCTATTAATTTTCAATATCAAGGATAAAAATGAGGAGTTATGCCAATTTAAGAGATAATTTGAACTAGAACGCCAACATATTAAATGCAGAAAATTAGATGAAGTTCATCTAAATATGTAAACCAATCAATTAGATAATTTTTTTATAAGACCAATGATACTTTATTAGTCTGGTGTGCTAGATTTTGTACCGGATTTAAGCCTAGATGCTGTTTTACTTATATGCCTCTATTCTATTATTTCATGTTATCAGCGTTAATTGATCATGTTGTTGAGATGTGAGTTTTAGAGTGCTTTCAAATTATCACAAGCGTTTTGATAATATTTGGCAAAAAAAGTTAAAAGTGATTATGGTTTCAAAATAGAACTTGAAAAATGCTTTTTAGAAGCACTTTAAGTGTTTTTTTTCAGAGTTTACCTACATTTTTATTAAAATCCAAGGATCCAACAGCTAGGGCTCATTTGAAAGTGCTTCTAAAATGATTAAAAGCGTTTTTAGTAAAATTGATTTTGGATTCCAAAAGCACTTTAAATTTTTTTTCAAGAGCCACTTAGATTTTTACTAAAGATTGGTTTCAAAAGCGTTTTCAAACATTTTAAAAGCAATTTCAGACGAGCAAAATCTAAACTATTGATCATACTATAAAATTCCTTAATCAAGAAGTATGGGGTCTCATCCAAAAGTCGAAAAGAAATATGGACTAATGAGAAAAGAAGAGAGAAAAGTAAATTTGGAGAGGTTAAAAAATAATAGGACCCAATTACTTTTGAAAGAAGAGAGAAATGTAAAGTTGGAGAGGTTAAAAGTAATAGGACCCAATTACTTTTGAATTTGCTAGATACAACTAACAAGCAGTTCTCTGTCCAAACATATTACGCTTTTTAATTAAAATGGTTTTTGAAATTAGTATAAGTTCTCATTTTAGTCATTGAGATTGAAAATCACTACAAATGATCACCGAGTTTGTCTACCGTCAATCACTACGATGATTCCGTGAAAATGTTTCAGTTAAATTGAGCGTATTTTTGTCCAATCAACCCTTCAACTTACTTTTCCATTTAACGGAGATTTTTCACGGAATGACAAGAATGATTGACGGTGGACAAACTACAGACCACTTCTTAAATGAAGAGTTATGCCAATTTCAGAGATAATTTGAACTAGAATGCCAACATATTAAATGCATAAAATTAGATGAAGTTTATCTGAATATGTAAACCAATCAATTAGACAATTTTTTATAAGATCAATGATACTTTATCTAACACGCCCCGATCTTGGTGTCCGAAGGACAACGGGATGGCCACGTGCTTGTCGACACCCGAGGGTGACGCAAGCCATTTCATGAATGCATATGCTGAGAACATGTGAAACATGCATAAAAATTTCGCGCATAACTACGCAATGTAATAATCAAATACAACCTTAATATAATAAGTTCAACTGCCAACAAAATAATAGTGGTAATACATGACATGTTCAGAGCATACTACTAATTCAGAATACAAGCGGAATGTGTAATAGAAAGTGTTATTACAAGAATGTCCAGTGGAGAGAATGACATAAAGTCACTGGTATGGGAATGCCTAGTAGTTTGGATCGTATGCCTTGTTCCTAGGTCCTGAGGGGGCGCAAAACAAAACATGAGTGGACCAAGCTGATATAGAGATAATGCTAAAATAGTTATTCACCAATGTACTAACCCCCAAAGTTTATGAAAACTCAATAGCATAATATGTAATAGGTTTTCCGAAAACCCTAGCATGCCATAAAACTTCATAAAACATATATCATATATAGTGTGCTTTGTAGTGGTATCACAAGGCATAAATAAATCTTCATTCACCGGAAGACAGTATTATTCACCTGTAGGCCCTACATCACTTGACTGAAGCCATATAATGATATCATTCACCCGTAGGCAGAAATAAATCTTCATTATCATCCGCCTGTAGGCCCTACATCACCTGACCGAAGCCATAAAATGATATCATTCGCCTGTAGGCAGATCATATGAATAACCACTAAGCAAGCACAATAAAAACATGAACACAATATTTCCAAAATATATGTATATATCTCAACGAAGCTCAATAGCTCAAACATCATATCTTAAATCATATTCGTGAATATCTCAATAAACGTAAATCTAGTGAAGCATGACATTTCATAAAACGTAAATCCAATTTACTCATAAACGTTTCATAAAACGTGGTATGCTTTTCATGTATGCATTTCTAGTAATAAAATCATGCATTTTGGAAATGGTCCACTCATAGATACTCCGTCGTCGAAGAGCAGTGCGAATTAGAGAGGATGGAAACGCCACTAACAAACGCACCTAAGCACATAAAGGGACTGATTAATAAAACTATACTAAAACAATTGAATTTCGGGAAACAGACGTCATAAACGAATTCAAGACGTCGAAAAACCTAAGGGGGAGCCTCGGGTACCCTTACGCCTCGCCACAGGGCGGCAGCCCAAATGGCCACTCGCCGCCACATGCGCCGAGTTGGGTCGCCAGAAAGTTAGCCGAAAAAGTTGCCAACGCTACCATGATCTTCACTGTGGACGACGACGGAGCACAGTACCTCCGGTGGAGGCGCGTGTGCTCCACGCGCTGGCCAAGACAAGTGCCCACGCGCTGACTAGGATCTGGGATCCAACCAGGTCGGGTTGGGTCGGATCTGGGTTATGGGTTTGGGCTTGGTTCTGGATTTGGGCTTGGCTTAGTGGGCTGAAACTTTAGGTTGGGCCGGGTATCAGTTAGGTTTGGATCTGGGTTTAGGGGTATCGGGTCGGGTTGACTCGGTTTCAATTATTATTTTGTTGGCAGTTGAACTTATTATATTATTTTGATAAGGTTGTATTTGATTATTACATTGCATAGTCATGTGCGAAATTTTTATGCATGTTTCACATGTCTTTGGCAGTTGAACTTATGAAATGACTCGCGTCACCCTTGGGTGTCGGCCGACACGTGGCCATCCCGTTGTCCTTCGGACACCGGGTTCAGGGCATGTCATTATCGATCTGGTGTGCCAGATTTTGCACTGGATTTAAGCCCAGATGCTGTTTTACTTATATGCCTTTATTCTATTATTTCATGTTATTAGTGTTAATTGATCATGTTGTTGAGATGTGAGTTTTAGAGTGCTTTCAAATTATCAAAAGCGCTTTTGATTAGATTTGACAAAAAAAAGTTAAAAGTGATTATGGGTTCAAAATAGAACTTGAAAAATGCTTTTTAGAAGCACTTTAAGTGTTTTTTCAGAGTTTATCTGCATTTTTATTAAAATCCAAGGATCCAAAAGTTAGGTCTTGTTTCGAGTGCTTTTAAAATGATTAAAAGCGCATTTGGTAAAATTGATTTTGGATTCCAAAAGCACTTTAATTTTTTTTTTTCAAGAGCCACTTAGATTTTTTCTAAGGATTGGTTTCAAAAACATTTTCTTTAAAAACGTCTTTAAACATTTAAAAAAAAAATTTAGATGAGCAAAATCTAAACTATTAGTCATACTATACAATTCCATAATCAAGAAGTATGGGGGTCGCATCCAAAAGTCGAAAAGAAATATCGACTAATGAGAAAAGAAAAGAGAAAAGTAAAGTTGGAAAGGTTCAAAAGTAATAAGACCCAATTACTTTTGAATTTGCTGGATACAACTAACAAGCAGTCCTCTGTCCAAACATATAACGCTTTTTAGTTAAAATGGTTTTTGAAATTAGTATAAGTTCTCATTTTAGTCATTGAGATTGAAAATTGCTACAAATGATCACTGAGTTTGTCTATTGTCAATCATTATGGTGATTCCGTGAAAAAGTTTTAGTTAAATTGCGCGTATTTTTGTCCATTCAACCCCTCAACTTACTTTTCCATTTAACAGAGATTTTTCACGGAATGACTAGAATGATTGACGGTGGACAAACTACAGACCACTTCTATTAATTTTCAATATCAAGGATAAAAATGAGAAGTTATGCCAATTTCAGAGATAATTTGAACTAGAACACCAACATATTAAATGTAGAAAATTAGATGAAGTTCACCTGAATATGTAAACCAATCAATTAGACAATTTTTTTATAAGATCAATGATACTTTATGGGTCTGGTGTGCTAGATTTTGTACCGGATTTAGGCCTAGATGATGTTTTACTTATATGCCTCTATTCTATTATTTCATGTTATTAGCGTTAAGTGATCGTGTTGTTGAGATGTGAGTTTTAGAGTGCTTTCAAATTATCACAAGCGTTTTTCATTACATTTGACAAAAAAAAGTTAAAAGTGATTATGGGTTCAAAATAGAACTTGAAAAATGCTTTTTAGAAGCACTTTAACAGTTTACTTGCCTTTTTATTAAAATGCAAGGATCCAACAGCTAGGGCTCGTTTGCAAGTCCTTTTAAAATGATTAAAAACACTTTTGTCAAAATTGATTTTGGATTCCGAAAGCACTTTAAAGTTTTTTCAAGAGCCATTCAGATTTTCATTAAAGATTGGTTTCAAAAACATTTTTTTTTCAAAAGCGTTTTTAAACATTTTAAAAGCAATTTCAGACGAGCAAAATCTAAACTATTGGTCATACTATATAATTCCTTAATCAAGAAGTATGGGGTCTCTACCAAAAGTTGAAAAGAAATATGGACTAATGAGAAAAGAAGAGATAAAAATACAGTTGGAAAGCACTTTAAATTTTTTTGAAGAGCCACTTAGATTTTTACTAAAGATTGGCTTCAAAATTTTTTTTTTTTTTCAAAAGCATTTTTAATCATTTTTTAAAAGCAATTTTAGACAAGCAAAATCTAAACTATTGGTCATACTATATAATTCCTTAATCAAGAAGTATGGGGTCTCAACCAAATTTTGAAAAGAAATATGGACTAATGAGAAAAGAAGAGAAAAAAAATACTGTTGGAAAGCACTTTAAATTTTTTTCAAGAGCCACTTAGATTTTTACTAAAGATTGGTTTCAAAAATATTTTCTTCAAAAGCGTTTTTAAATATTTTAAAAACAATTTCAGATGAGCAAAATTTAAACTATTGGTCATACTATATAATTCCTTAGTCAAGAAGTATGTGGTCTCAACCAAAAGTTGAAAAGAAATATGGACTAATGAGAAAAGAAGAGAACAAAATACGGTTGACAAACACTTTAAATTTTTTTCGAGGGCCACTTTGATTTTTATTAAAGATTGGTTTCAAAAACATTTTCTTCAAAAGCATTTTTAAACATTTTAAAAGCAATTTCAAACGAGCAAAATCTAAACTATCGGTCATACTATATAATTCCTTAATCAAGAAGTATGTGGTCTCAACCAAAAGCTGAAAAGAAATATGGATTAATGGGAAAAGAAGAGAAAAAAATGCAGGTGGAAGGAACTTTAATTTTTTTTAAGATCCACTTAGAATTTTACTAAAGATTAGTTTAAAAAATGTTTTCTTCAAAAGCGTTTTTAAACATTTTAAAAGCAATTTCAGTTAAGCAAAATCTAAACTATTGGTCATACTATATAATTCCTTAATCAAGAAGTATGGGGTCTCAACCAAAAGTTGAAAAGAAATATGGACTAATGAGAAAAGAAGAGAAAAATTTACAGTTGGAAAGTACTTTAAATTTTTTTCAAGAGCCACTTAGATTTTTACTAAAGATTGGTTTCAAAAATTTTTCCTTCAAAAGCTTTTTAAAACATTTTAAAGACAATTTCTGACAAGCGAATTCTAAACTATCGGTCGTACTATATAATTCCTTAATCAAGAAGTACGTGGTTTCAACCAAAAGTTGAAAAGAAATATGGACTAATGAGAAAAGAAAAGAAAAACATACAGTTGGAAAGCACTTTAATTTTTTTTTCCAGGAGCCACTTAGATTTTTACTCAAGATTTGTTTCAAAAACATTTTCTTCAAAAACGTTTTTACACATTTTAAAAGTAATTTCAGACGAGCAAAATCTAAACTATTGGTCTTACTATATAATTCCTTAATCAAGAAGTATGGGGTCTAAATTAAAAGTTGAAAAAAAATATGGACTAATGAGAAAAGAGGAGAAAAAATACACAGTTGGAAAGCACTTTAAATTTTTTTTCAAAAGCCACTTAGATTTTTACTAAAAATTGGTTTCAAAAACATTTTCTTCAAAAGCATTTTTAAACATTTTAAAAGCAATTTCGGACGAGCAAAATCTAAACTATCATTTATACTATATAATTCCTTAATTAAGAAGTATGAGGTCTCAACCAAAAGTTGAAAAGAAATATGGACTAATGCGAAAAGAAGAGAAAAAAATACAGTTGGAAAGCACTTTAAATTTTTTTCAAGAGCCACTTAGATTTTTACTAAATATTGGTTTCAAAAATATTTTCTTCAAAAGCATTTTTAAACATTTTGAAAGCAATTTCAGACGGGCAAAATCTAAACTATCGGTCATACTATATAATTCCTTAATCAAGATGTTGGAAATTAGAAGTGGAACCTTTTGGTAGAAAGATGTGTCTACTCAAATGAAGAGTTGCAACTTTTGACTCTTCATGAATAGTCACATGATTTCCAAAGAGATATCTCCATATAAGAGAGTTTTCAACACAATCGTGGTTCATGGAGCCTTGTGATTTGGAATGCTACTATTACAAAGACGTGGTCGTTGTATCTTGGGAGATATGCGCCGATCAACCATAAGCACCGTTGTGGGACGTAAACTTGTCTTAAGGACAAAGTGTCTAACACTTGCCTCGACCGTATTTTCTAGGTTTTTCTATTCCATTATATCATGTTCATTTAACATTGGTTACTCATGTGCATGCATTATTGTCATGTATAATTGCATGAATTATTTCTTGATTTTCTATGTGATTTATTATAGCAATTAGACCCAATTTTTCCAACAATCTTAGGACAAGATTCTTGGTTTGATTTCTATTTTTGTTTTGAGAATAATATGCTTCCGTGACAAAGTAAAAGTTGATCCTAATGGCATGATCTTTCTTTCAGATTTATTCTATCATGTTTTTGTCCTATAGATTAATTTTTGTGGTAGAATAGTCTGGTATGTAGTCTTGGTTTCTTGTAAAACTGTTTGTTTGTATTCTTGCCTAGTTGATTACCTTTTGCCATGCATTAAGTTTCAGTTTGTGAAGTAAGTAATGCTTTGGGAGTGTTTTGTTTACGACTAACCTTATATATAATATATTTACGACTTCATGAATTCACGGCTTTCAAATGATTGTCGATCGAGTGTTTGACAAATTAATTGACAGATTTCCAAGTGGTTGATATGCCAATTGGGAAACGATTACATACATTTACTTTGTATATTGTGAATTATATAAGAATGTGTTGGAATGATCCCTATAATTTGATGGGTTGATTTTTTGTCTGGAAAAGAAATTCACCATATCTAACTTCATGAAAGGGTTCTCTGGAGAGCCTCCACCGACAAACATGACCCTTCCAAACTATAAGGAAACGGATCATTTGACCCTTTTCCAAAGGTTAACCATTCCATCACCGTGATGATGCCGTTTGGGATTTTGAGTGGCAGTTTGGATTCTAATAAGTTTCATTTGTCTATATTTGGTTTTCTGAGTTTTGCTTACTGTATGCACGTCTGTTGTCTCACGTTGCTATGAGTTTATCTAACTGAACATGGTTTTCTAACGTGTGTGTATATATATATATCAATTTATATGTGGTTTTTCTTGTGCAAATGAAGCTTAATGCTTCTTGGTAGGGTTGCATGCATGAGAATGGCTTTTGATTGCGTTGACCTATTTTGATCTGATACTTATTTCTTTGAAATTGTGTTACATGTGTGTTTTGTTGAAATGATTATTTCAATTGTAGTAGCTTCTCTAACTAAAGGGGCATCTGGTGTGAAGAGGAAGGTCTGCATATTTGAACAGACGTATTATATATATGGGTTCCATTTTCCCGTTTTAAGTAACCCTAATAGACACATGAGTTTGAACAGACGTGTATCTGTTCATATTGAACAAGACTGCCTCTTCCAAAAGAAAGCACTCCGGTCAAGTTTTGTAATTAATATATACGGTTGATTCAATGATTTTTGGTTCTTTACCAAAAGAGTGGCTGGTATCTTTTAGAAATTACAAGTTTGGTTCTCATTTTAAGAAGTGAAGTATCCAAACCGGGTATCACGTTGTGATAAATTTCTGACTATGGTTCTTGTTTAATTTCAAGAAACAAAAGGTCTGAATACCTAGTTGAATGTGAAAGGAGTGCTTCTCATAGAAAGGACTTGTGAGGCTTGAAAGCCTAGAAGTGAAGAATAGATAAAGAGAAAATATCTTCACTGGTTCCTACTTCTTAAGTATGATGAAGGAGTAATTGATAGCATTAAAAAGCAACCACATTGTGAGTGATGTCAACTTAAGTAGAATGAAAAAGTAATTTGCTTCTAGAAAGAGATAAAGATTATCTCTTGCAATGGTATTTTAAGGTATTGAAAGGTTATAGACTTTTCAATAAATACCTTAAATGTGGGGGGAGTTTACCCAAGCATAGGCAAATTACTTGGTAAGTCCCAATATATGTTTGAAAGACTTAACATTGGAAAACAACTACTCTCAAAGGAAATAATTTCCATGCATGGATATAAAGTTTTTGATGGCCATATAACGTAGTCAACCTAGTGGTACCAATTTTTAAAGGTTTGACTAGAGAGTAAGTTGAATCATCGAGGAGAATGGGTTAAAAGCCTACGTCTTTAAGAATCGCCATAATGGCAACCCAACCAAGCTGACTGGAGATCACAAGAACTAGGTTCAAAGGGACAACCGAATTGTGGATGATTCAATTGGAGCACTGTGGAGATAATCTCTTACCCATGTCTTATGATGAAACAGTGTTATCTGTAGCGTATTTAGGATAACCTTTGCTTTTAATGATTCTTATACTTGGAAATAACAAGTGGGGTATTGTGTGATACTCTTAATGGGAAGTCACCTATCTTGAGTGAGGAATGGGGCCGTTCATGTGAGAACTTTTTGAAGGGCTTAGTTCTCTAAAAGCACTCATGAGAAACCAAGAATTATTCAGGGCCAAAATGAACACAACCGATCAACCACGGGGTGTCTGAAAGGGTATTGTGTGATTACTATTGTCTTGGTTTACACAAACGACTGAGAAGTTCAAGACATCGCGTTCACTGATTAGCCAAGTAAATCCGATAATAATTCACTACGGAAGGTTCAAAGCCAAAAGCCACCTATCCCGATGCAGTACTTTTTCTACTGAATTCTCTCTCTAGTGTCTGCATTGTCATTTACATGGTATTAAGTCAATTTCCATTCATGTGGGGGATTATTGGAAAATTTAATAATAATATTATTATATTAAATTTATTAATTGAATGGAAATTAGAAGTGGATCCTTTTGGTAGAAAGATGTGTCTGCTTAAATGAAGAGTTGCAACTTTTGACTCTTCATGAATAGTCACATGCTTTCCAAAGAGGTATCTCACATTCTATAAATAGGGAAGCCTCCTATAATCACAAAATAACTTTTCATTGTTTATATAATCATATATAGAGTGCACTAAATATTAGAGAGTCTCATTGAGTCCATATGAGAGTTTTCAGCACAATCCTGGTTCATGGAGTCTTGTGATTTGGAGTGCTACTATTACAAGGACGTGATCGTTGTATCTTGGAAGACATGCGCCGATCAACCATAAGCACCGTAGTGAGGCGTAAACTTGTCTTAAGGACAAAGTGTCCAACACTTGCCTCGACTGTATTTTCTAGGTTTTTCTAATCCATTATATCATGTTCATTTAACATTGGTTACTCATGTGCATGCATTATTGTCATATATAATTGCATGAATTATTTCTTGATTTTCTATGTGATTTATTGTAGCAATTAGACCCAATTTTTCCAACACAAGAAGTATGTGGTCTCAACCAAAAGTTGAAAAGAAATATGGGCTAATGAGAAAAGAAGAGAAAAAAATACAATTGGAAAACACTTTAATTTTTTTTCAAGAGCCACTTAGATTTTTACTAAAGATTAGTTTAAAAAATATTTTATTCAAAAGCTTTTTTAAACATTTTAAAAGCAATTTTAGACAAGCAAAATCTAAACTATTGGTCATACAATATAATTCCTTAATCAAGAAGTATGGGGTCTCAACCAAAAGTTGAAAAGAAATATGGACTAATGAGAAAAGAAGAGAAAAAATACAGCTGGAAAGCACTTTAAATTTTTTTCAAGAGCCATTTAGATTTTTACTAACGATTGGTTTCAAAAACATTTTACTCAAAAGCGTTTTTAAACATTTTAAAAACAATTTCAGACGAGCAAAATCTAAACTATCGGTCATACTGTATAATTCCTTAATCAAGAAGAATGGGGTCCCAACCTAAACTTGAAAAGAAATATGGACTAATGAGAAAAGAAGAGAAAAAATACAGTTGGAAAGCACTTTAAACTTTTTTTCAAGAGCCACTTAGATTTTTACTAAGAATTGGTTTCAAAAAAATTTTCTTCAAAAACGTTTTTAAACATTTTAAAAGCAATTTCAGACGAGCAAAATCTAAACTATTGGTCATACTATATAATTCCTTAATCAAGAAGTATGGGGTCTAAATTAAAAGTTGAAAAGAAATATGGACTAATGAGAAAAGAGAAGAAAAAAATACGGTTGGAAAGCACTTTAAATTTTTTTCAAGAGCCACTTAGATTTTTGCTAAATATTTGTTTCAAAAACATTTTCTTTAAAAACGTTTTTAAACATTTTAAAAGTAATTTCGGACGAGCAAAATCTAAACTATTGGTCATACTACATAATTTCGGACGAGCAAAATTTAAACTATTGATCATACTGTACAACGGCGGCAAATGGATACCCTCCCTCTCCAGCTCACCAAATCCACCCCAAAGCCCAGAACTTCTCTTTCTACATAAACCCTTAAAATCCAGACCACAAAATTGGAAAAGTTTCCGTTCCGACGAAAGCAAGCAGCTTTTCCCAAAATTCACACTCGTCGCGGGATTTTCAAACAGTATCAGCAGTGGATTCAGCTTCTTCACTGGTAAGTAGCTTTTTTTGTGGTTCCATTTTTAGGAATTTTGGATTTTTAATTTTTAATTATTTGTTTGGTGTTCTGGAGCTGGTTTAGTGGAAGCTCTGTTTGGTTGCCGAGAAAATGCAAGAAAGTGGAAATATAAAATAATTTGAATAGGGTATTACATTTTTTGGTTGCTTAACTTATGTACTACTAGAAATGAAAAAAAATTTCCGAGACTATACACTTATATATATATATTATATATGTATGTATGTGTATATTTGTTTTCTGCATTCTTTTTAAATGACTTGATACTGTTACATCTTTTGTTTTCTTCCATTTTTATTAGCACTTGAGCAGGTTCCCTCGTAATTTGATTCACGTTTTCATGAAAATTAGTTGAGTCGACAACCTTTGTAATTGTGATTTTTCCAAATTTTTTTGAACTTTTGCAGTTCAACGGGTCTGCATAGTGTATTGGTATTTGTTGCTGACAAAGTGATACTTTCTGGGGAATATATTGTTAGTGGTTATTCTCTGCAATGTTTTGGTGGTGATGTTCGTTTTATACTTGCGAAGAACCTGAGAAGTTATGGAGAGACTGGAATTACTCATTTCAGAAAGTCTTAGCAGTTTGAAAGACAGACTGGAATTACTCATTTCAGAAAACCGCCACCTCAGAGATTTGCTTGCAAATAAGGAAATGGAAGTTCAGTGTCTTTCACTTCAAGTTTCTGAAGCTGCTGAGAAAATGTCAGAACACTCCATGGCTGAGGCAAAGTTGTTAAAAACAACTGCAAATCTGAAATCAGCAGTAGAAGATGCGGACATTGAAGCTTTATTTGTTGAAGATACATATGCTTGCATTCTCAGAGGAATGACGGATCAAATTAATTGCATTGCTGAAGAGTCGCACGTGGAAAATATTTATATACAAGAAATTTACAGAAGTATACTTAAAGAAGCTTCCCACAGTGCTCAACCTGCTAGCCAATCTGAAATTGAAGATTTGAGTATGGAGTACACTATCATGCAAGAACTGTGTGTACTTGTATTCAAAGAAGCCATGAAAGATGCTGAGCAAAATCTCAACAACCTGAACATGAAATATAGAGAAGAAAATGAGCTCCGGGTTTCGCTTGAGATGGAAAAACTAGAAAAAGAGAAACAATGTGAAGTTGAGGTTGCGAACAAAGAGAGATTAAAGACAGAAATAACATTTCTGTCAGAAGAGAAGGAGCAGTTGGCACATGATGCAACAGCTGCATTGGAAATTGAAAGGGAGCGATATGAATCAGCTGCTCAGGAGCTACATAATTTAGAGGACGAGACATGTCGGCTACAGAAATTGATTTCTGACAGCATTGAAGAGTCAAATGCAACAAAGCAGCACTTAATTGATGCATTGGAGCAAAATGAAAGATATAAGGCTGACGTGTGCAAGCTAGATCAGAAGCTTGAACTAACAATGAAAGAGTTGTGCGAAGAGAGGAGAATGCTTCTTGATGCTAACCAAGAGAAGCAAAATGTTTTTTCTTTGTTTGAAGCAATAGAAAGGGAGCACGAGCAACAATTGGAATCAATGGCTGTGCATATTCGTGAACTATTGAAAGCGGTTGCTTAATTTGAATGTAGAGTAACACAAGATATTACGCTTTTTAGTTAAAATCAATGATACTTTATCGGTATGGTGTGCTAGATTCTGTACCGGATTTAAGCCTAGATGTTGTTTTACTTATATGCCTCTATTCTATTATTTCATGTTATTAGCGTTAATTGATCATGTTGTTGAGATGTGAGTTGAGTGCTTTCAAATTATCACAAGCGTTTTTTTATCATATTTGGCAAAAAAAAAGTTAAAAATGATTATGGGTTCAAAATAAAAATTGAAAAATGCTTTTTAGAAGCACTTTAAGTGTTTTTTCAGAGTTTACCTGCAATTTTATTAAAATCCATGGATCCAACAGCTAGGGCTCGTTTGCAAGTGCTTTTAAAGTGATTAAAAACGCTTTTGGCAAAATTGATTTTGGATTCCAAAAACACTTTAAATTTTTTTTCAAGAGCCACTTAGATTTTTACTAAAGATCGGTTTAAAATACATTTTTTTTCAAAAGCATTTTTAAACATTTTAAAAGCAATTTCAAACGAGCAAAATCTAAACTATTGGTCATACTATATAACTTCTTAATCAAGAAGTATGCGGTCTCATCCAAAAGTCGAAAAAAAATATGGACTAATGAGAAAATAAGAGAGAAAAGTACAGTTGGAGAGGTGCAAAAGTAATAGGACCCAATTACTTTTGAATTTGCTGAATACAACTAACAAGCAATCATCTGTCCAAACATATTACGCTTTTTAGTTAAAATGATTTTTGAAATTAGTATAAGTTAACAATTTATTCATTGAGATTGAAAATCGATACAAATGATCATTGAGTTTGTCTACCGTCAATCATTATTGTGATTCTGTGAAAAAGACTGAGTTAAATTGATTGTATTTTTGTCCAATCAACCCCTCAACTTACTTTTCCATTTAACAGAGATTTTTCATGGAACAAACATAATGATTGACAGTGGACAAACTAGAGACCACTTTTATTGATTTTCAATATCAAAGATAAAAATGAGAAGTTATGCTAATTTCAAAGACAATATGAACTAGAATGCCAACATATTAAATGCAGAAAATTAGATGAAGTTCATCTGAATATGTAAACCAATCAATTAGACAATTTTTTATAAGATCAATTGACACAACCAAACCCGTAGGTAGGGCGTGCTGGCCGTCACGTGACCAGCATGCCCTCCTTCGGGACGGGATGTGTCATCAATGATACTTTATCGGTCTCGTGTGCTAGATTTTGTACCTAATTTAAGCCTAGATGCTGTTTTACTTATATGCCTCTATTCTATTATTTCATGTTATTACGTTAATTGATCATGTTGTTGAGATGTGACTTTTAGAGTGCTTTCAAATTATCACAAGCGCTTTTGATCACATTTGACCAAAAAAACAAAAACAAAAGTGTTTATGGGTTCAAAATAGAACTTGAAAAATGCATTTTAGATTTTAGAGTTTACCTGCATTTTTATTAAAATGCAAGGATCCAACAGCTAGGACTTGTTTGCAAGTGCATTTAAAATGATAAAAAGCGCTTTTAGCAAAATTAATTTTGGATTTCAAAAGCACTTTAAATTTTTTTCAAGAGCCACTTAGACTTTTACTAAGGATTAGTTTTAAAAACATTTTCTTCAAAAATGTTTTTAAACATTTTAAAAGCAATTTTAGACGAGCAAAATCTAAACTATTGGTCATACTATATAATTCCTTAATCAAGAAGTATGAGGTCTCAACCAAAAGTTGAAAAGAAATATGGACTAATAAGAAAAGAAGCGAAAAAAATACAGTTGGAAAACACTTAAATTTCTTTCCAGAGCCACTTAGTTTTTTACTAAATATTGGTTTCAAAAACATTTTCTTCAAAAGAGTTTTTGAACATTTTAAAAGCAATTTCAGATGGGCAAAATCTAAACTATTGGTCATACTATATAATTCTTTAATCAAGAAGTATGGGGTCTCAACCAAAAGTTGAAAAGAAATATGGACTAATAAGAAAAGAAGTGAAAAAAAATACAGATGGAAAGCACTTTAATTTTTTTGTTCAAGAGCCACTTAGATTTTTACTAAAGATTTGTTTCAAAAACATTTTCTTCCAAAGCGTCTTTAAACATTTTAAAAGCAAATTCAGACAAGCAAAATCTAAACTATTGGTCATACTATAAAATTCTTTAATCAAGAAGTATGGGGTTTAAATTAAAAGTTGAAAAGAAATATGGACTAATGAGAATTGAAGAGAAAAAAATACAGTTGGAAAGCACTTTAAGTTTTTTTCTCAAGAGCCACTTAGATTTTTACTAAAGATTGGTTTCAAAAACATTTTCTTCAAAAACGTTTTTAAACATTTTAAAAGCAATTTCAGAAGAGCAAAATCTATACTATTGGTGATACTATATAATTCCTTAATCAAGAAGTATGGGGTCTCAACCAAAAGTTGAAAAGAAATATGGACTAATGAGAAAGAAAGAGAAAAAATACAGTTGGAAAGCACTTTAAATTTTTTTCTAGAGCCACTTAGATTTTTACTAAAGATGATTTTAAAAACATTTTCTTTAAAAACGTTTTAAAACAATTTAAAAATATTTTCAGACGAGCAAAATCTAAACTATTGGTCATACTGTATAATTCCTTAATCAAGAAGTATGGGGTCTCAACCAAAAGTTGAAAAGAAATATGGACTAATGAGAAAAGAAGAGAAAAAAATACAGTTGGAAAGCACTTTAACTTTTTTCAAGAGCCATATAGATTTTTACTAAAGATTGGTTTCAAAAACATTTTCTTCAGAAGCGTTTTTAAACATTTTAAAAGCAATTTCAGACGAGCAAAATCTATACTATTGGTGATACTATATAATTCCTTAATCAAGAAGTATGGGGTCTCAACCAAAAGTTGAAAAGAAATATGGACTAATATGAAAAGAAGATAAAAAAAATACTGTTGGAAAGCACTTTAATTTTTTTTCAAGAGCCACTTAAATTTTTACTAAAGATTGGTTTCAAAAACATTTTATTCAAAAGCGTTTTTAAACATTTTAAAAGCAATTTCAGACGAGCAAAATCTAAACTATTGGTCATAATATATAATTTCTTAGTCAAGAAGTATGTGGTCTCAACCAAAAGTTGAAAAGAAATATGGACTAATGAGAAAAGAAGAGAAAAAAACTACAGTTGGAAAGCACTTTAAATTTTTTTTCAAGAGTCACTTATATTTTTATAAAGATTGGTTTCAAAAACATTTTCTTCAAAAACGTTTTTAAACATTTTAAAAGCAATATCTGATGAGCAAAATCTATACTATTAGTCATACTTTATAATTCCTTAATCAAGAAGTATGGGGTCTCAACCAAAAGTTGAAAAGAAATTTGGACTAATAAGAAAAGAAGAGAAAAAAAAAAAATACAGTTGGAAAGCACCTTAAATTTTTTTCAAGAGCACTTAGATTTTCACTAAAGATTAGTTTCAAAAACATTCTTCAAAAGTGTTTTTAAACATTTTAAAACAATTTCAAACGAGCAAAATCTAAACTATTGGTCATACTATGTAATTTCTTAGTCAAGAAGTATGTTGTCTCAACTAAAAGTTGAAAAGAAATATGAGAAAAGAAGCGAAAAAGTTACAGTTGGAAAGCACTTTAATTTTTTTTTTCAATAACCATTTAGATTTTTGCTAAAAATTGGTTTCAAAAACATTTTCTTCAAAAACGTTTTTGAACATTTTAAAAGCAATTTTAGACGAGCAAAATCTAAACTATTGGTCATACTATATAATTCCTTAATCAAGAAGTATGTGGTCTCAACCAAAAGTTGAAAAGAAATATGGACTAATGAGAAATGAAGAGAAAAAAATGCAGCTGGAAAACACTTTAATTTTTTTTTCAAGAGCTACTTAGATTTTTACTAAAGATTGGTTTCAAAAACATTTTATTCAAAAGCATTTTTAAACATTTCAAAAACAATTTCAGATGAGCAAAATCTAAACTATTGGTCATACTATATAATTCTTTAACCAAGAAGTATGGGGTCTCAACCAAACGTTGAAAAGAAAAATATGAACTAATGAGAAAAGAAGAGAAGAAAAAAAAAAACAGTTGGAAAGCACTTAAATTTTTTTCGAGAGCCACTTAGATTTTTACTAAAGATTGTTTTCAAAAACATTTTATTCAAAATTGTTTTTAAACATTTTAAAAGCAATTTCAGACGAGCAAAATCTAAACTATTGGTCATACTATATAATTCCTTAATCAAGAAGTATGGGGTCTCAACTTGAAGTTGAAAAGAAATATAGACTAACGAGAAAAGAAGAGAAAAAAATACAGTTGGAAAACACTTTAAATTTTTTTCAAGAGCCACTTTGATTTTTACTAAAAATTGGTTTCAAAAATATTTTCTTCAAAAGCGTTTTTAAACATTTTAAAAGCAATTTCAAACGAGCAAAATTGACACACCCCGTCCCGAAGGAGGGCATGCTGGCCGTCACGTGAGAGTGACGTAACCATTTACACAGTTCGGAAGCTTAAAAAAATACAATTGTGAATTCTGTCAGAACACCGTTGGATTCCTCGTGGCCACCAAAGCTCTGCTATCTCAAACCTGGAGGGGCGCAAAACAAAGTTGAGTGGGTCAGTAAAACAAATCTTTTCAAAACTTTCCTTTATCAAAGTTCTAACCCCTCGCTGTAAAACATGTATACTTTCCCAGAAAAATAGCATATATAAATATATATATAGCTTCAAAAATCTCAAAACACCATTCTTTTTCACTTTTCAGAAAATATGCCATGCCATGCGTCAAAAACATAATATGGATGCATCAATATAAATCAGGTGAAATAATAAATCAACCGGAGACCCTGCAGTGGTCCTGTACGGCTGATTCTAAAGCTCAATATCCAATCCAGCCGGAGTCACCAACTGTGACCTGTACGGCACTGCCGGAGTCGCCAACTGCGACCTGTACGGCACTACGCTGCACATGAGTCGGAACTACCTGTAGTAGTCTATACGACTCGGATGGTGTAATAATACGCTCTAGTGCTTCTCTCATCAATCATCTGTGCACATAATCTAAGGTCACCTACTAGTCGGAACCGTCTCTAAGGTCTGTACGACTAGCATGTCGGAACCACCTCCAGTGGTCTGTACGACTAGCATCTACTTGGATCCAAGGTGAGCGTGTGATGCGGTGAATAACATAAGCACTAACACCAGGGGTGCAGGTTATGAGCTATCAACATAAATCACATCAAACAATTCAATGCACCAAATATAACTCACCTGATACTCACTTGTGCGTCCGCAGCACCAATTCACATATATGCATCATATAATATCAATTCACATATCTCATATAAATTCTATGCATGGCATTTCAAATCACATGATTCATAGAATCTATGCATGGCATTTCAAATCACACTTTCAAATCATATTTCACTTAAATAGATTTTCTGGGAAAAACTCCTTTATATAGGTATATACGTAAAACAAAACTGCCCACTCACCTGGAGTTCGCCCTGCAACTCCCTAGCACAACACATCAAGGCGTCATGGCGATCGGCGCCTAAAACAATCATCAAATCATACCTCAGAATCATATCGATAGAATATATCACTTATATAAAACACGTCACTATGAAGTTCGATCCGGAAGATCTGCAACTCAGATTTCCAATCCGTAACTTCCAGAGGTCCACAATAAATCTCTAGAACAACATCCTAAAATTTCATGACCATCCAACGGTCGGATCTCCGCCAATTACCAAACTAAGTGACGGTTAACATTATATTTTATGAACTTACAACTCCAATTCCGGGAGATCCGTAAATCGGATTCTCAATCTGTAAGTTCCTATAATCCTTAAATATTACGTATTACAACGTATCAAAGTTTGGTGACGATCCAACGGTCGGATCGTCAATTCATATTTTGGCCTAACCATGCATCGTATCGAAATTAAGTCCAAATGATCAACCAACGTTAAGCCACTATCAAAACTGAACTCAGGACATCCAATATAGCTTAAAAATAACATTGGCGGCCCACTGGCCACGCGCCGCCGCACGCGCCGCCGTGGGTGGCGGTCGGCCGCCCCGGCTCGCCGGAAAATCCAACTTTATCCAAAAATTACCAAAATTTACAGAAATGAAGATCTCAATGAGTAGAACAACTTTCATACCTGTGGCCAAGGCCAATTCGGTCGGCAAAGCCTCCAATTCCAACAAAACCCGTCGGAAACCCTAGGTTTTGGGTGTGCTCCAATTCGACCTCCAAACTTGTTCCAACGCCTCAACCACTGCTTGGGATTTGTTCTAGGCCTCAAGAGGATGCCATGGGTGGTGGTGATTGGAAGAAATTGCTTCACATCTTGACAGAAAGGGACCCAACCCGTGCGCCCCCTTTTTGCACGGTTTCTTCTATTTTCACCATCAAATCTCTCCAAATTTGAGATGGAATGGATAGAGCAAGGGTCCTAGAGTGTTTCCCATGAGGTTCCTTGAATCAATTCGCCGGAAAAATGGGTAAATTTCGCCGAAATGTGGGTGTGGGTGCCGCGGGTCGAAATGGGTCGCGCGTGAAGACCCGTTTTCTTCCTTCTCTCCTCCGCTTCTCGCCTTCTCTCCTTTCCTCCTTTCCCCTGTTCCGATTGGCCCTTCTCTTCCTCTCTCCTCTCCCCATTCGTCCGGCTCCCTCCTTTCTCTCCCGGAGCTGCTGCTCCTTCCTCCTGGTTGGGCAGTTTTTGCCCAATCTCTTCTTCCTCCTTTCCTCTCCAGCCGGCCACATACACACACATACACACACATATAATTTTATTCCTATTAATCCCAGCCATCCATTTATTTCCTCATTAAATCTGGGCCGTCCATTTTCATAAAAGAATTTCCATATTTTATTATTATAATTCCCAAAATGCCCAAACTTCAAACTTTAATATCTTTTTCGTTATAACTCCAAATCACAAACCGCTTGCGCCCACGCGTCCGTAGCGACGAATACTACGAGGATATGTCAAGAAAACAAATCTTAGATGGCACGACACAACGATTAGCCTCGAACAATGCGCGTGCCTCAAAGGGCATTTTTGTAAAATCCTTTATTAAAACTTTAAAAACTCTTAAAATCAAGGACGGGCTGTCACAAAAATCCATACTATTGGTCATACTATGTAATTCCTTAATCAAGAAGTATGGGGTCTAAATTAAAAGTTCAAAGAAATATGGACTAATGAGAAAAGAAGAGAAAAAAATACAGTTGGAAAGCACTTTATGTCACAGCCCGTTCCGGAATTATTTTACCGTGGACGTGAAATGACAGGATTGCCTTTAAGTTTGCTAAGGTGTGTGACATTTATATTTGATTAATAAGTTATAACCCTAAGTTTTTGGAAAAATAATTGGAATTTATTGTGTTTTATTATTTTGTGTGGTTAGGGTTGTAGTGGACCACACATACTTACCCTCACTCTCCATCTCTCTCCCGTGAGCTCTCACTCTCTCTCCCCTCTCGGTTTACCCCTCCCCGTGTACTGTTCATGTACGGACGAAGTTGGAACTCGTCCATTTCTTCACAGATCGACGTCAAAAATGTAAGATTCTTGATCCTTGCAACCTTTTGAGCATTCTGGTACCAATTTTGGAACTTGTAACCCTCGGATTAGGCGAGAAACCCTAACCTCGAAAATGTGCACTGTTCATGCACACGTAAAACCTTGCATTTTAGGGAATTTCAAGCTCACAGGGAGGTCCTCACGAGTCTCAAGGTAATTCGTTGGTAGAGTTTGGACGTCGGAGGACCGAGATCGAAGGTTTTTAAAGTTTACCGAGCTATCGAGCTTTCTCAGGTAAAATCTAGTGATTTCCAAGCCTTGAAACTTGTTTAGATGTGTTCTACATGCTTAGAGCTTCATTTTGGTGCCAATTTCATGAAAAATGGATGAAAAATGAGTGAGAAACCATAGTTGGAAAATTACCCAGAAACCGGCGAACTCACCGGCTGCCGGCGAGTCGCCGGAGAAGATGACGGAATATTCCGTCAGTTTGGACGGAATATTCCTGACGCCGTCAGTTAAATCTAACGGATGCCGTTAGCAGTTAACGGAATATTCCTGACGCCGTTTGGTTTCCGTCCGTGTGCCTGGCACGTGACCGCGCGTGGGTCCATGCCATTCCCCGCTCGTGGGGGCGCGTGGCTAGTCCAAAAATTATTTTAAAAATATGGGGATGTTTGTGAGGTTGTGTAGATCACGTTGGTATATTCAAACACCCCAATTGAGCATCGTATGAGAAGTTATTTTGGATTGTTGGTTATGTGCTCTAAATAACGTTATTATAGTTGTTTCGCATATAGGTGAGACTTATCCCGAGGACTAGCGCAATCAAAGGCGTCACGGGGGTTACGACCTTTCGACATACTAGTGAGTGGGCAGTTGCTTTCTTATTATACCTATATACTTACTGATTTTCACAGAAATCGAATTTAAATGAAAGTATGTTTTTAAATGCCATGCATAGAATTGATATGAATTATATGAGTTGATATATGATGCATATGTATGAAATGGTGCGGTGGACGCACATGTAAGTATCAGGTGAGTTATATTGTGTTGCTGATGTGATTTGTGATGAGAGCTCATAACCTGCACCACCGGTGTTAGTGCTTATGTTG
Organism: Heteromeles arbutifolia; assembly: GCA_024362995.1. Lineage (NCBI taxonomy): Eukaryota > Viridiplantae > Streptophyta > Magnoliopsida > Rosales > Rosaceae > Heteromeles > Heteromeles arbutifolia. Next base: position 6,239,156 of record JANCRC010000002.1, on the reverse strand, counting down.
ATATTTACCTCCCGCACCGCACGCTCCCTTGGATCCAAGTAGGTGTAACAACTGTCGTACAGACCATTTTTGTGGTTCCGACTCGTAGGTGACCTGCGATACGTCGCACATCTGTTTGATGAAAGATGCACTAGAGCGTATTATTACACCAAGTCCTGTTGTACAGACCACTTTTGTGGTTCCAACTCGTGTGCAGGCATAGGTATTGAGCTATATGATTAGCCGTACAGGACCACTGCAGGGTCTCCGGCTGATTTATTATTCTACCTGATATATATTTGCATGTCCTCACTATGATTTGATGCATATGGCATGGCATACTTTCATACTATTGATTTTGAACGATGATTTGAGAAAATGTTGAGATATATATGCTATATGCTATTTTCTGGGAAAGTATACAGGTTTTACATTGAGGGGTTATATATGTTGATAAAGGAAATGTTTTGAAAGCTTTGTTTTACTGACCCACTCACCTTGTTTTACGCCCCTCCAGGTTATAGTTAGAAGTGTTTGGTGGCTCACGAGGATCCCCACGGCTGTTCTGACAGACTTCACACATGTAGGACTCACCCTCGGGTGTTGTAATTTAGTAATTGTCCTACTTGACTGCATTTAGAATCTTATGCTCTGATTATGTGTATTTCACACTTAAACTCTCGCTGGCATGTCTTTTGGATGGTACTGCTAGTATTCGGCTTTTAGTATTTTATAACTCTATTATCTTATTGCTTCCGCACTGCGTTATGGTTACGTCACATTAGTGATGGCCAGCACGCCCTGATTTCCAGGTCGGGGTGTCACTTTAAGTTTTTCTCAAGAGCCACTCAAATTTTTACTAAAGATTGATTTCAAAAACATTTTCTTCAAAAGCATTTTTAAACATTTTAAAAACAATTTCAGACGAGCAAAATCTATACTATTGGTGATACTATATAATTCCTTAATCAAGAAGTATGTGGTCTCAACCAAAAGTTGAAAAGAAATATGGACTACTGAGAAAAGAAGAGAAAAAATACAGTTGGAAAACACTTTAAATTTTTTTCAAGAGCCACTTAGATTTTTACTAAAGATGATTTTAAAAACATTTTCTTTAAAAGCGTTTTCAGACGAGCAAAATCTAAACTATTGGTCATACTATATAATTCCTTAAGTAAGTTGCAGCAATGATCCCTCAAATAAAAATTCATTACCATTATTCCTTCAACTCATCAAAATGTGTAACTATGATCATTTTCGTCAACTTTGTCAGAATTTTGTCAAAATGAGTTAAGTTGGAAAGACCATTGCTACAATGGGAGTCCCTTAACTCATTAAAACGGGTAGCTATAGTCATTTTCGTCAGAATTTTGTCAAAATGAGTTATGTTGGATGAACCATTGCTATAACTGGGTTAAAGTTGAGGGATCATTGCTCTAATTGGGTTAAAGTTGAGGAACAATTTCTCTAGTTGGATTAAAGTTGAAGGACCAATGGTAATAGATTTTTTGTTGAGGGACCACATCTGCACGTTTTGATGAGTTGAGGGACCAATGGTAAGTTGAGGGACTATTACTCCTGTGAGATCCCACATTGCCCAAGGGAGTGATCCGTAAATGTATATTCCCATCCCTACCTAGCACAAGGCCTTTTGGCAGCTCACTGGCTTCGGGTTCCGTAGGAACTCCGAAGTTAAGCGAGTAGCGCGCGAGAGCACTCCCATGATGGGTGACCTACTGGGAAATTGCTCGTGAGTTCCCAAAAACAAAACCGTGAGAGCGTGGTCTGGGCCCAAAGCGGACAATATCGTGCTACGGTGGTGGATCGGGCCCGGGAAGTGATCCATCCCGGGTCGGGATAGGACAACTCTAATTTAGCTAAAGTTAAGAGAACATTACTACAATTCACTATAATTCCTAAATCAAAAAGTATGGGGTCTCAACCAAAAGTTGATAAGAAATATGGACTAATGAGAAAAGAAGAGAAAAAAAATGTAAAGTTGGAGAGGCTGCCCAATGGGAAGAAATTGACCGTACGCTTACGTCACGTCACAAATATACGCACCAACTTTAAAGCTGGGTCAACAGTCGTAGCCTGGTTTGGTATTTCTGTGCTTTGAAAAAAACTGGTTCTGCTGTGCTGTGAGAATAAGCTTATTTTTTCTGCTTCACGTTTTCAGTTTTTTTTCATTCAAAACTGTGAAAATAAACTATTTTTAAGTGTTTACCAAACACCTTTTTGAACTTAGCTTTTTTTGATACCCGTTTTTTTATAAAAGAATCTCAGTTCCCAGTTCGTAATTCTGGCGCACAACGGCGGCAAATCCCTCTCCCGCTCACCAAATCCACCCCAAAGTCCAGAACTTCTCTTTCTCCATAAACCCTTAAAATCCAGACCACAAAATTGGAAAAGTTTCCGTTCCGACGAAGGCAAGCAGCTTTTCCCATAAATCACACTCGTCGCGGGATTTTCAAACACTATCAGCATTGGATTCAGCTTCTTCACTGGTAAGTAGCTTTTTTTGCGGTTCCATTTTTAGGAATTTTTTATTTTTAATTTTCAATTATTTTTTTAGTGTTCTGGAGTTGGTTTCGTGGAAGCTCTGTTTTGTTGGCGTGAAAATGCAAGAAAGTGGAAATATAAAATAATTTGAATAGGGTATTGCATTTTTTGGTTGCTTAACTTATGTACTACTAGAAATGAAAAAAATTTCAGAGACTATACACTTATATATATATATATATATATTATATATGTATGTATGTGTATATTTGTTTTCTGCATTCTTCTTAAATGACTTGATACTGTTACATCTTTTGTTTTCTTCCATTTTTATTAGCACCAGATTCCTTTGTAATTTCATTCACGTTTTCATGAAATTTAGTTGAGTCGACAAGATTATAGTTACTGGGACTTTTTTAATTGTGATTTTTCCTAATTTTTTTCTTTTTTAACTGTTGCAGTTCAACGGGTCTGCATATTGGTGGTGATGTTCGTTTTATACTTGCGAAGAACCTAAGAAGTTATGGAGATTTTAGAAGTCATGGGTAACGGTGTTGAATCATGCAATGGAGTTTTGGTGCAGGTTAGCAATGACGTGAAAGAAAATGATAATCCGGGTCTTGACCTTCTCCAGGATTTGGATTCTTATTGCGAAGAAATCAATGACCGGTTGACCATGTCGAGGGTGGTGAGTGACTCGGTCATCAAGGGGATCGTTGATGCTGTAACACAAGAAGCAGCAGAGAAAATTGCTCAGAAAGAACTAGAGGTGACTAAGCTGAAGGAAATGTTACATGTTTCCCGCGTGGGTGGTGATGAAAACGAATTCTTACCCATGCAGCGAGAGTCAAAAGGTACCGAAGACAGATTTATTAAAACAGGCGCCGGAGGCGGCGCGTGTCCTAACTTTCTTGAAGCTGTCGTAGAGCATGATGGCGTAGAAAAATCTTTGGGCATCTTAAGAGGAACAACTAAAGCGCAGTTCAACAAGCTCAAGAATGAAATTGATGGAATTAGAGGGTGTAGTTCAATCAAGAGGATCGGCTCTGATTCTCAGTTGTTGGGCTTGGGTGACAAACTGCAAGATAATGTATCTGACAGATGGATTGATGTGGACAGATGGTTCGAAAGCCTGAAAGGCACAGTTGAAACTGTCTTTCAACAGGTGGAAGAAATGGTCAGCTCGGCAAAGGCATCAGTCTGTGAATGGCAGCTGGAGCAGGATTTTAAAGCAGAAATAGAAGCACTGGTGATGAGGAATTGTATTTGGAGTATTGAAGAAAAAAATGGGGACCGGTTTTATGGCAATAAGAATTTGAACTGGCATGGAAGGATGGAAGAGATATCAAGTTTACGTGAGGAATTAGATACCATTTCTAAATCACTATCTGTTTCTGACATTGGGTACCTATCTTCTCACGGGTCCTTGGAAGTAGACGAAGAGAGTAATAATCATAAGAAGGGCGAGTCACACCACAAATTTTTGAACAATCTTAAATCATCGCCGTCATTATCATTGATATCTTCATCAAACTCAACATCTACATCAACATCAACATCATCATCTTTTTGGGAAGTGGATGTCAACCGGCTTACGCATATGTCAACAGATGAATTGAAAAGCTATTTGACTAAATTGAAGAGAAGTCATGAGTCTGAAGTGCAAGATTTGACTGAGCAAATTTTCACCCTGAGGAGAGAATTTTTTAAAGAAAGGGGATCTTCTTTGCCATCAAAGAAAAGCAAGGAGTTTGACATGTTGCGTAGGAGAATCTCCGAGGTTATTACCAAATTAGATGAAGTTCTTGTTGAAAAGGAGGAAGTTGCTACATGTGGTAATAATGAAGAAAGTCGAAGCAGTTTGAAAGACAGAATGGAATTACTCATTTCAGAAAACCACCACCTCAGAGATTTGCTTGCAAATAAGGAAAGGGAAGTTCAGTGTCGTTCACTTCAAGTTTCTGAAGCTGCTGAGAAAATGTCAGAACACTCCATGGCTGAGGCAAAGTTGTTAAAAACAACTGCAAATCTTAAATCAGCTGTAGAAGATGCGGACATTGAAGCTTTAATTGTTGAAGATACATATGCTTGCATTCTCAGAGGAATGATGGATCAAATTAAATGCATTGCTGAAGCTTCCCACAGTGCTCAACCTGCTAGCCAATCTGAAATTGAAGATTTGAGTATGGAGTACACTATCATGCAAGAACTGTGTGTACTTGTATTCAAAGAAGCCATGAAAGATGCTGAGCAAAATCTCAACAACCTGAACATGAAATATAGAGAAGAAAATGAACTCCGGGTTTCGCTTGAGATGGAAAAACTAGAAAAAGAGAAACAATGTGAAGTTGAGGTTGCGAACAAAGAGAGATTAAAGACAGAAATAACATTTCTGTCAGAAGAGAAGGAGCAGTTGGCACATGATGCAACAGCTGCATTGGAAATTGGAAGGGAGCGATGTGAATCAGCTGCTCAGGAGCTACATAATTTAGAGGACGAGACATGTCGGCTACAGAAATTGATTTCTGACAGCATTGAAGAATCAAATGCAACAAAGCAGCACTTAATTGATGCATTGGAGCAAAATGAAAGATATAAGGCTGACGTGTGCAAGCTAGATCAGAAGCTTGAACTAACAATGAAAGAGTTGTGCGAAGAGAGGAGAATGCTTCTTGATGCTAACCAAGAGAAGCAAAAGGTTTTTTCTTTGTTTGAACTAACAAAGAAAGAGTTTTGCGAAGAGAGGAGAATGCTTCTTGATGCTAACCAAGAGAAGAAAAATCTTTTTTCTTTGTTTGAAGCAAAAGAAAGGGAGCACAAGCAACAATTGGAATCATTGGCTGAGCATATTCGCGAACTATGGAAAGCGGTTGCTGAATTTGAATGTAGAGTAACACAAGATATTTCAGGGAAATGTTCAAGGTATTTCCTCAATTATTTTTATCTTTTACTGCTTCCTGTAAATGCTTTTTGTGCGCTAGTTCTGTGTATAGACTTGCTTCCACATTCTTACATGATTCTTGGGACGGGTGATGTTTTGTTAATCTAATGGGATGTTTTGTTAATCTAATGGGTGTATAGACTTGCTTCCTCATATGTATGCATGTAAGTTAAAATGATTTTGTTGTATTTTTAAGTGTCTGGAAAGAGGTTAGTGCGAGGCAGAAATGTTATGTGTCAGACTAACCTTTTTTACCTAGATAATATCATTAGTTAGTGTTAATTTAGCCTCATCAGTTCTAGTTTCTGGAGTACAATGATCTTAAAGAAAACACCTTTAATAATGTTAATGTGATTTCTTCTCGATAATTTTTTAAATCATTACTTAGGTAAAGAGATCAAGGACCTCCATATACTACTGTTTGCTTAAGCAAAAAGCTAATGTGCCTCTGGCTTTGTTTCCAGGTTGAAGAATTTGAGTGATCAATTGTGCTTTCTTAAACAAAAAGCTAATGTCATTGTAAGAAGAGGGTTGCTGTACCAGCAGAGACTCGAAAAGAAATGTTCTGATCTGGAAAAGGCCGAAGCTGAGGTATGGGAATTGAAATCAGATAAGTATTGTGCATTGATAGATTCCAACTTGATGTTTTGGCCTCATTATATTTCGTGCTATAAAACCCATGGAATTGAATTGATGCTTGCATAATGCATATACATGTGGGAGAAGCTGTTTGAGATGCCCTGCTGGATGACGGAACAGTGTAAATATGATTGGAAGTTATCTTCCATTACTGACCCTGATATGACTTCTGTTTCAAAGTGTTGTGCTGTAGCTTTGTAATGCAAGAAAATGAATTATATCCTTTTAGTATATTGTTTATGAAATTATGATTATGAATCAAAGATACCTTTTGTAGTTTGTGTGCCGTAGATCGTTAAAATATACTAAAAACGAGCATTACGATTTATTTTTATCAATACCTTCTATAATGGAGTTTTTATCATTGATTTTCAGGTTGATCTTTTGGGGGATAAGGTGGATACTCTATTGAGCCTTGTTGAAAAAATACACATTGCCCTTGATCATTATTCACCAGTATTGAAGCATTATCCTGGAGTAAGATGCTTTCTTCTATTCATTTGTTGGTCATGTTAGCTCTATATGCCTTCTAGATTTCAGAGGAACCGGTGTAAAAGATGAATGCGTTGATGTCTGTGGAAATATCGGATGCCCGTGTTTGAAAAAAGATTGATGTTGGTGTAAATATCTATTAAAATTGGCAGGAATGACAGAAATTTACTCCAAGCATGAAAGTTAATAAAAGCATATAGTTGATTCTGAATTATAAATGTTGTGCTTCTAACAAAAGCACTTCTGCAAATAGGCCCTTATATATTTTGTAGGAATTAGTTGGAATACGTTCTAATCTGCTAATAGGTTTTTGGGTTCAGAAGATCTAGTGTGATGAATGCTTTGATGCGCGGAAAGAACATTTGTATATTGACCAAGTCTTTTTCTCTTGCGTTTGCAGATAACTGATATCTTGAAGCTGTTAAGAAGAGAATTAACTGGAGAAACTAAAGCAGCTTGATGCACCCTTTTGCCTTGATAAGGTTTCCACTTTAATGGTTTCGTCTTTCTACAACAGCTCACCGTGTGATGTAACTCCTATAAATATGTTTAAATTTTACTTATTTGAGACTGTTGGGTCATACTCTTAATGGTCTCGCAATGCATCTTTCGTGTGACGCAGTGTCAGCAGAGTAGTTGTCAGGCAATTCATCACCTTTGTCAAAACAGCCATCCAAGAAAAAGTTGATGAACCTGAAGAGATATAATCCCATATGAGAGACATGTTGCAGAAGTAAAATTTGACGAAGGAATGAGATGTGCAAAAATAGGGAGCTTGGTTTCTGTATAGTTTTTACTCAGTTCTTCTTGTATAGGAGCCGAGGTAGAACCTCGTCTGGAGTTGACCGCTAGTTCCTCCTCCTTCCATGGTTGGAAGAAGTTGTTTTAGAGTTCACTTAGGTTTAGAGCCTGTTTTGTATGTGTGCCATAGCAATACTACATGTTTGTTTCAGCTGCGCTTTCTGTTGTAAAACTAAAACTCTCTTTCATAAAATAAATAAATGAATTAAAACGACATCGAACCGAAAAATCGAACTTTTTTCTTCGTTGTTGAAAAATAGAATCATAGATTGCTATTCAAATGTTGCAGATGAAATACAGCTTCTTCCCGGACTCGGTCTCTTCTGATTTTTCCGGTCGTAGTTGCCGGAAATGGCTTCTTCCATAGAATGAATATTATTGGTATCTTAAACCTGCAAAGATCATAAGAAAAATATTAAGCATTTTATGGTAACTGCACACGTGTACAAAATTTTGCACACGAAGCAAGAACGAGAAATTTGAGAACACTGCTTGGCTCCTTACCCCGTCAAATTCCTTTGTTTACAATATTGGCAAAGAATCTCACTGGAGATGCGAGGCATTTGTTTTGAGACCGAGTGTTTGATGCTTGTATTCAGCCACTGCCAATCTTCTCTTCTTTGAACGCAAGCAACAACCATCTCGGTGAGACGAGCATCCGGAATTCCGACGACATTAACGCCGGTGACCCCTGGATGTTGTAACAGGGATCGCTCCACCTACAGATCGGAGATAATTAATGAAATAAGTAAATATACTTTTCTAAATTGGTAAATCCGCAACAAAAACATTTAGATTGTATACGCCTATTATATGTAACATTGAAACTCACGTACTTCTTCAGGGTAAATGTTCTCCCCTCCACTCTTGATCCGACCATTTGCTCGTCCGATTAGCCACACATTACCTGAGTCATCAATGGATCCAATGTCACTGGTGTCAAACCATACTTCGTCACCGGAAACTGACGCATTTGGTGGACTTCCATGCCAATATCTGAGCATGACATGCTGGCCTCTAGTTAAGATCCTCCCCACACGAGAAGAGCCGTCGACTGAGATCTTCAGTTCTACGTGAGGAGCAGGCTTCCCAACACAAACACCTCTTCCTTGTTGAACCATTCTTAGCGGCTGGCCGGCGGTTTCAGCAGTTGGGTCGTACAGAGTCATGAAGGTTAACGACAAGCATGTCTCCGTCATTCCTGAGTTATCCAATCAAATTCAATCCTAGGCGCCAAACGAGCACTAAGTATATGAACGAGGGAACCTGCTGGGATAAAGAGAGACTTATTACCATAAGCTGAGAGAAGCTTAGCTTGTGGGAACAATTTAATGGCAGCTTTGGTCAGCTCAATTGACAAGCCTCCACCTCCATTTAATACCTTCTTCACACTATCTATCCCTTTCCATGTTTCCTTCTCCCCGACAGATTTCGGAACATGAACTTCGAAAAACAACGGTTCAAGACTCATGCGTGCACTGCGTATGAAAGACAGAAAAATTCGTTCTTTCATGCGTGTGATACGAAAAAAGGGTCGTCATTTACCTGAATCTAGAAACCAAATCGGCCATCATTGCTGGAACGGTGATCAGAGAAGTCAAGCTATGTCGCTTTATGGATTCGAGGGCGGATTTAGCCTCACACTTGGGCATCAAGACATGGCACGCTCCCACCATCAGCATTGCCAGGGCAGATGACAAACCACCAATGTGGCACAGTGGAGCAGTATGCAAATAAACCTACTCCACGCCATTAAATGTTATGAACTCGTTCAATTTCGCAAGCTGAATCTCGTTCAACCCCTGCTTTCATGCGAAAATCTGACCCGAGCATCCTCACTAATTGCAAACTACAAAGAAGAAGCCATGCATACATCATCCTCACCGTAGCCAACAACGGTGATTTTCGCTAGGGACTGTAGGATAAAAGCCGAGTGGCTTAGTGTAACTCCCTTTGGCCTTCCAGAGGTTCCTATTCAACAAGAACAATTTTAGAACCTTTTGAGGACGAAGAAAGAGAGAGTAGTACCAGAAGTGAAGCATATGATCACAGCCCCCTCAGGCGCCCAGGAGTAATTCAACGTCGGCGCAGCCCCAACGGAGTTCTTTTTAATCGATTCAGTAGTTAACACTGGCCAAACGAAGAATGCAGATTAACACATTAAACCAACTGGTTTTTGTTACAATATTCTGAACGTAAAATTCATGTCTTAGAAGCTACATACGATTACTCGAAGCCCTTAAGACATCCGAGGATGGCGAATCCAACGAAACATGCCACCTCAGAGAAGGTACATCGTGAAGTTGAAGCTTTGAGTACCAAGGGATGCAGCTATCATCCGTCACCAACATTGCTGGCCTCACTACTTCCATTGCCAAAAGTGCTTCTTCATAGCTCTGCAGGGGGTGAAAGCACAAATTAAACAAATGTTGGGTCAGATTTGGTTACAGAAAAGTAATTGACAAAAGTATGGTTTCAAAGTTTACTTACGTACCCATCGGTAATTAAGAGGAGCAGCTATGGCACCAACATATGCAATGGCTAGTAACCACTCCAAATACAATTCACTAATCATAAACAACCAAATATTAGTACTTATCCATGGTTTAGAATGGCTAAAAGTGCTTTCAAATAATCAAAGTGCTTACGACATCATAGGTAGAAATAACAAAAAAGAGTTTATAGATTTTAAAAGCACTTTTTGTGCTTTCTTTAGAAGCATCAATTTAGTAAAGTTATGAGTGCAAGTGCTTTTTCAAGAAGCATTTGGACGTTAAGAAAAAAAATTTGTTATGCTTCTAGTGAAGTTATGCTTGGAAGTGCTTTTTTAGGAAACATTTGAATGTTAGTAAAAAAAATTGTTACACTTCCAGTAGTGTTGTTAGTAGAAGTAGTGCTGTTAGTTGACATTTGGATATTAGTAAAAAAAAAATTTGTTACGCTTCTAGTAGCGTTATGAGCATAAGTGTTTTTTAAAGAAACCTAAGAATTCTAGTTAAGAAATTGTTACGCTTCAGTAGAGTTACGAGCAGAAGTGCTTTTTCAGGAAACTTGATAAATTCTAGTGAAAACTTTTGTTATGCTTCTAGCAAAGTTATGAGCAAAAGTGCATTTTCAAGAAACTTAGGGCCTGTTTAGTACTATACTTGAACCCAATTTTTTAAACTCAAAAATAATTTTCAAGTTTTAGGCCTTAAAAACTTGTTTGGTAAGACTATTTTCAAAAACTGAACTCAAGACTAACTCAAAAATATAGTTTATTCTCTAAAAACATAAAAAGTGAGTTTTTAGAGTTTTTAAACCTAAACTCACTCATTTCTTTTATCTCCCTCCTCCGCTCTCACTCCAAATCTATCTCTCTCTCTTCTTCTTTTTTCACCTTTTTCGTCTCTCCTCCAATTTGCTATCTTCATTCTTTTAGTTCTTTCTTTCACTCTTTTTTCTACCTATCTCGTCCAGTGGCGGATGCATTAAGGGGCAGGGGGTCGGCTGACCCTCCCAAACTTCGGTGAACGTCCATGGATACCTTGGGTGCTGACCCTCCGAACTTCGGTGAATGTCCATGGATACCTAGGGTGCTGCCCTTTTGAAGATTAGAGTTGACTTCATATATGCCCTCCAATTGTTTGATAAAATGTTTGAAAGAAGAGTGAATGAAATGGTGATCCTAGTGAATAACAAAGCATCCTCATTTTTGGACAAACATATTAATGAGATGCAATGATATCAAACATTGTTAGTGTGTTCAAGATAAGTGTGTTTCTTTGTTAAGCATTCATATAGGAGCAGCCTTGGAACATGTTAGTTACCCTCGCAAATAAGGCATTAACAGATGTGCAGTATGCCTTTCCAAATAACTTCAGGCCTACCAAGACTCGATGAAATGGAAATATGCATACTATTTCTGGAAAAAAAATAGTATTCCACAATGCACGTCTTGGGTTTGATTTCTGGAACTAGTGAATCCTACAATGGTGGCCAAAGAAAGGCTAAAATGCCTCTATGGGTCTTTCTGGTTCTAAAAAGATAGACTGTCATGACTAGGGGTGGAAATTTTTACCATAATACCATACCTACCGCCCTACCATACCGTACTATACCAAATTTTTACCAAAAATTTGTACCAATTGGTAATGGTACGGTATTTGTACCGTACCATACTATTTCGGTACGGTACTCGTATTCAAAACCAGTATCGATGGTATACCGTACCTACCGATAATTTATTAATATTATATTATGTATTTATAATATATATATATATATAAATAAATATAATTATGTATTATGTAATTTTTATTAATATTTTTATATCCTAGTCTGAAGATTTTAGTTTCAAAGTATTTTTGATTCATAATGTTCTAAGTCTACATGACAGTGTATGTAGACAAGAAAAGAGAATGGTTACAAGCAACCATCTTTACATAAAACCCTAGAGACCGAGTAAACCTGGGACACACATTTTTCCTTAATTTAAGGTGATTTACATCAAACCCAAGACTAAGAAGTAATCAGCAAGTTAAGTGCCTTGAATCAAGGAGGAGAGAAAGCTGGAAAGCAACTGGCGGTTGACAGATTGCTTGGAGCCTTGTGATACAAGTTGACATATGAGTTGACTTGCTTGAGCCATTTAGCACATAAACTTTAGGTCGATTGAATACTATTCCAAACAACTTTAGGTCGACTGAATACTATTGCTTGAGCCATTTAGCACAGAAACTTTAGGTCGACTGAATACTATTCCAACATAGTCATTAGTATATTGTGGAAACTTTTATGGCTTGTAACTTCTATGGCTTGTAACTTCTTGAATTAGGTTAGAAAAATATTAGATTTTGGGCAAACTAAGTGGCCTAAAACAAAGTGGTAATTACCATTGGTATACCATACCAACCAAACTATTTGGTATACCGATATTCGGTATACCGAAAGTTTGGTACGGTAACGGTAATAGATTTTGCTATACCAAATATTTGGTATGGTAATTGGTTCAGAGATTTTGGTACGATAATCGTACCAAAACCACCCCTAATCGTGACGAAACCATAACTAATCCCATTTAAAAAAAAAAATGCAAGCATAAGCATTATGTTTGGGTGCAGACAAAAAGAACTTTGGCCTTTGACTAAAGATCTAATGGCTAAAGATTGACACCAAGACTAGTAATAGTAAAAGTAAAAAAGCAATGCATAGATGTAGGCTATTTCTTTGAAGTATATAATAGCTAAGTCACGAAAAACTCCCACCAGCTAAGATATTATGTTGATAATATCTTTAATCAATCACTAATTGTCGTGTATCATGTTTGATTGTCAAATATTTTATCTTTCTCACGCGACAATATATGATTAGGTTAAAAATTGAGCGCTGAAAAAATTTCATGTGCATGATAGTTCTTCTCAGCTTAAAAATCTCACGTGCATTTTGTTCAAAGGTTACTTATCGCCATCAATGTCTACAGTTAAACTTCGATTTTCCTTCTTTTTCTTCTTTGTCATCAAAGTTAAAGAAGAAAAGAGAAAGAATGAAGCAGAAGCAACTTAGACCCAAAGTTAAGCCCATGTTAAAAATAAATCAAAAAAGTTAACCTCCTAAATGATGCTCCCAATTTAAGTCATTTCCAGTCGAGTATTGTTACACTTATAAGCTATTTGTATCATCATTTGTACTATCTCTCTAATAAAGGCAAGGTCCATCAATACATGTAAGTCTTATCTCTATCAGAAAGATTGTACAAATAGATGACAAAAATATCATTTTTTGTTTCCAATCAGTATAATACAATAAAATAAAATGTGACAAGCTAAGCTACTTTTGGCATCACGGATGAACCATGACTATTCTTTATCAAGCTTTACAAAAATACAAAGCAAAAGCTTCACCCGGCCATTTTTTTTTTCTTTTATGTCATACATATTACATGATCGTTATGGATGGTTTCTTGGATTGGATTTGATAACTCAAAAGATTCAAGTTACGTTAGAGCAATGGAAGGCTAAATTTTTAAATTATTCAAGTTTTTTATAAGGTGTTGATATCCTAGCATTGGTGGGAATCAGAAGTGATAATTTCATTCATGACTAGTCCATTCTCGAGTTCAACTTGGACAAAACTTGGTAGTTCACTTTTATTTCTTCCTCCAACATAATGTGAGTGTCTAGGTGAAGATATCGACAGAGCACTAATTAAGGTATCTCCTACCACAAACGTTGTTGGGTGGGATTCGGTGAGATGTAAAGCAAACCATGCTTTTGTGAGACTATGAATGACGCGGTCAACAATCTGATCAAGTGTTTTTCGAGTTTAGTGAGCCATCCAATCCAATACCAAGCACAAAAAGTGATTAAGAACAAGATTTCCCACCAAATACAATTTGTTCCGAGGAAATCATGTTCTTTTTTTTTCCTTCTTCTATTATTACAGGGTGTAAAATCTAAAAGAGTAAAAGAGTGCATGTTAGAAGAGATTTCAATGTGTTCTGAACACTGGTGATAAACCTTTTGTTATTATATAAGTGATGAGATACTTATGTTAAAAAATTAATAACATATAAATAATTTTATATTTACTTATATAACGACATTTGATATATCAGTCGTGTTTCCTATAAAATGAAAAAATTTCTAGTGATTTAGGTTGGTGTGTGAGAAATTATTATGAGTGGTTAATAGTACAATACAATAAAGCAAACGACGACCGTTGAATCAGCTGAAGTCCATTATATAAACTTCTGTGAATTCTATATTGCAATACAGTGGAGAGAGAGAGCAGCCACTGCTCACTCGTCACTGGTCTCCGACACGACAACCAGAACACAGTTTTCTGAATCCAGACAAAAAAAAAATCATATAAAACGACGCCATTGGTGGACCTGAGCCCTCTGTCCAGAGGAAGAGGTAGAGGCAGAGAGGGAGAGAAATGGCGTTTTTCATCGAAGTTGGTGTAGCAGCGATCGCGGTGTTTCTGATGGCGGTGGCGATGGAATCTGACGGGCGGGAGCTGCGTCCGTCTGATCACGGCCTCGTGTACCAAGACCCGGCGCCGGCAAGCGCGAAGTCGCCGACGGATGAGAAGTCGTTCTTCGGCGGGGAAGGCGGAGAGAATTCTCCGGCGGCGGGGGACGCGGCACTGCCGAAGCCAAAGGCGATGAACTCGAGCGACGCCGACGCGTCGTGGTGGAAGGGCGTGGTGGCACGTGACGGCGGGAGGCGTAGAGATCACGTGAGGGACGTGTTGCTGGTGGCGAGCTTGCTCTGTGGGATTGCAGGTGTCGCTCTGTTTGTGGCGTCCGCTATTGTTTACGTCTTAAGGTACCGAAGGCATAAATCTTTACCGTCGGAATCACCGCCATCTTGAGGTAATTACATTAAGTAATAACTAAGGGCATATAAGTTTGGAGCCGCTTTTAAACGACCCAAAACGTTTTTAGAAGAAATATTTTTAGATTGCAAAACCACTAAGTTGAAATGCTTCCTTTAAATGCTTTTTCGCTTGCATTTTGACTAAGGATTAGATCTAAAAATATTTTCATCAAAAACACTTTTAACTATTTTAAAAGCAGTCTCAAACGACTCCTAATGCTTCTTTGGATTTCTACTCTTTAATTTTATTTTTTTCGTGTAAATAAACTTAAGAGGTAGATCATATGCGATAGAGGATGCAGATGTCCAATTTTTTTTGTTTGATCCTTGTTAATTTGTCCTAGAGTTGCTTTTAATTTATAATGTTAATAATGAGGTTCTTAATTAATTAACAATGCCTAGAGTTGCTTTTAATTTAGATTCCGGCTATAGTCTCACTCAATGATGGGCGTTTTATGCATGATCTAAATGTGCAATAATCCATTAAATCTCTATATGTAAAATCTAAACCGTTAATTTTATGGACCACTCAGATAAATATTATTTCATACTATTTCAAGATTTGAAGATTTAAGTGTTATTGTTAGATGTAGGTTGGTAATGTATCGATATAGCTTTTATTATGTGAGATATATGAAGGAATAAGTAAGCATCCTCGTGGTATGTTAGGACTAATTTGTCACAAAGGAATGCCAAAAATGGAGTAAAATTAAGAGAGAGGATCCTTGCCGGATCCTCTTTGTGAGGATCCTGGGATCCTCTAATCACATCCGTTCATCGTACATCGTGTTACTAGTTTTTGTCAAGTACTGTTTATATTCAATTTTAAATTAAAAAAAAATTACAATGATTTTTTACCGCATGATGTACGATGAACGGATATAATTGAAGGATCCCAAAATTCTCATAAAGAGGATCCTGCGAGAATCCTTCGGGTAAAATTAATTGTCGGTTGGTGAGCTTTTAGTCCAGCTCACAGCACATGGTTGACTTTGGGTTAGCTTGTGGATTACGGCATCGACAATCAAAGTGAAGATGATGATAAAGAACACGGTTACTTGCGTCGGATCTTTGAACAAGAATCAGATTCAGTTTAGTAATTTTCTCTTCTCGTTAATTAGCTCTTAGTCTAGTAGTATTTACTTTCTCAATAGTTGAATAGAGCAATTTCAATTTTTCAAATCAAAGATTTGGTTTAACTTCTCGTGTTTACCGACATATAAAATAATAAAATGTGGAGTTTACATTAAAATCCGTGATGAAATACATAATATCAAGAATCAGATCAACTAGGAGGTACCAATTGACCCTGAACACATTTCTTCTCTCCCTTCCTCGATTCATGACTTTCCTCGTTCCAAGTAAACATATGGTGAGGGTTACTCTTCCCCTTTATTTCATCTCAACTGGGTCAACTTCTTTTCTAGAACTAGAAGATTCCAATGGAAATAAGCAAAACCATTGTGACTAAGGGACTTATGATCTAATTTTTCCCAATCAAACGGCAATTCA
This sequence comes from Heteromeles arbutifolia, assembly GCA_024362995.1. NCBI lineage: Eukaryota > Viridiplantae > Streptophyta > Magnoliopsida > Rosales > Rosaceae > Heteromeles > Heteromeles arbutifolia. The sequence continues at coordinate 6,222,929 of JANCRC010000002.1, read as the reverse complement.
TTAACTAGAGTGACAACTGAATTTCTATAAGCAAGTACACAAGATGGAGAAAAGTGTATGGTGCTATTCCATACAAAAATTTACATACAACGACAACAACAAAGCCTTATCCCACCAAGTGAGGTCGGCTGTATGAATCCTAAAACGTCAATGCGCTCGGTTTTGCCCCAAGTCTTCCGATAGCTTCAAACACTCCTATCTTTTCTTAGAGTCTCTTTCCAAGTCTTCATACAACAATATACATAACTCAACCAAAAACGACAGGTTTTTATTGAATACGATGAACAAAAAAAAATTGAATTATTTACCTATTGCTCAAGGGGCATCCACTCTAGTTCTAAAACTAATTCTCCACACTCAACATTCTGCAGCTTGAGAGACAGCTCCTGTTTTACCTTCCCGTCGACAATATTAACTGTGCTATCGTCTATGAGGGCATTGTCATTCGACTTCAGCCATTTTCCGATTTGCATGTTGCCAAACATTCCTGCATCCCCGAACGCCATTGCAGATGTTATCAAAGGCTGAAGATCAACCTCTGCTTCTCCCATTATGTCATCAGCCGAGAACGTGTCATAATCAAACACCTGCTGCAATGTGACAAGCAGAACGATTCGGTAAGATACTTCCCAAGTAATACATAAAGGCTTCTGATTAGACCAGAGGCAGAGGCTAATCTGCTATCCATGTATGCCATAATCTACAAGTGAAAAAGGATAAAAGGTAAAACCTTTCGGAAGCAGTCAGATTGTGTCAAAGTTTTCCTTATCATCAAAACAAATTTTGTTATGACATTTAACATAGGAATAGCAGAAGGCTGACATGACTGCTTCCGGTAAGTATGGCCCACTTCGTATTAGGGTTATAGGATCAGTGGGCACATGCTTTGTGACACAAATTTTGACACCCATTTTGTGGGGCTCACTTCGTAATGTATTTCAACGATCTGAACCGTATAAATACATTACGAAGTGGGCCCTTCAAAATGGGTGTCAAAATGTGAGTAAAAAAAAAGGGTGTTTCCTTATCTATCGAGTATAATAATCTCTTATAGAATAACAAATGAATTATTTGCAAAGATGAAGAGGAAAAGAGGCATAGATATACGTACCAACTGCAAAGGTCCAAATTGCTCAGGTACAGACAGCATGAGTTCCTCATTCCAGACAGGATTCAAGTTACTCTTTATTACAGTCGTCCGAAGAGTCTACATTATCACCAACATTGTCATGATCAAATAAAGAAATGTCAGTCTCAAGTGAATTGAAATTGAAATTATCTTATTATTAACATATCGGTTTGCAATCTATAAATGGTCTAATACGTTTAATCAAATCTAGCCCGTTAGCATGTGTCAACAACCTTGTTCTTTGAAAGTTTTACCCCCATGTTCCTTGTTATATGCAAAAACCAAGTAAAGATGAACTCTCTCCCTCTCCCCCATCTCCTCTTTTTGTCCCTTCAAACCCTGTTTTTCTCTCTCTAATCTCTTCCCTGGGGATATTTTGGATGTTTGACTTTGACATGGAGCTCAAATAAACAGAAAGTAACCAGGAGATCGGAAATAAAGGGATCTCATTTTTTTTTTTTTTTTTGAATCTAGTGTCTCCGGGTCTTTGACCCGACAACTCATAAATTCTACATATTTCTGCATGTCAAGCAGATTCTGAAGTTTCAGTACCAATGCAAAAAGAAAAGTGAAAGAATTATTAACCTGCTGCCCAAGAGTCAGGATGACATAAGGATCGCTTGTCATCATATCTCGAATAGCTAAATTTGTGCCTCTAATCACCTTTACCTTTAATAAACCAATAAATTCTACCATGCCTTCCTGTTGCACATGTCAAGTATGGAACAAAGTTATATTCCACCCTCCCAAAAGTATATCAACTTTTACTTTAATACTCAAACTACATAATTGAAAGGCAGACATACTCAAACTACATAATTGAAAGGCAGACATAAGGTGTGACAATATTTACCGATTTCTGTGAAGAATTTGAACGGAAACTATCGATAATCTTTCTAGAAAAACTATTTGATTGGAGAGTGCTCTGGAGAGAGTTCTTTCTTGAAGGACCTGAGTTAATCCGCAAGCTAGGTTTCAGAAAATCTTGAAGCTCATACTTTGACCTGCATAAATATGCGACTACTTTAAACATCTGAAAAATAACCCAACAATTGAATCTGCTCCATGGTAGATTCTAGAATTCTATATCATAACTAACCGGATGAATTTTGAACGTTCCTCATGACCGGCATCTGGTCCAGGCTTAGAAACTCCCACAGGAATAAAAGCCTCGTAAATTGAATTTGCAGAAGAGTTTCCTCCAACTTCAATCATCGCATCAATTTCATCATCAGACCATTCATCCAGGGTCACTGACAAAACCTGAACATTTCAAATTCATGTTGTTTAAGACAAATATACAATTATAATAATGCATACGACTGGGGACATCACATCAGAATATAGAAAACAAAATAATAATGAATATCAATCAATTAAGCAACATTTGACAGATAGCCGAGCAAGCCTGGAATAGTTCTACTGTGCCTGACATAACCCAAAAGAGAGATTTTTTTGGTAAAAGAACTGAAATAAACTTCCCCAGTTTCCTTGCGGTGCAACTCAAACAACCAAGGAAAAATCAAATGAACTTCCTTGATGAAAGCAGATTGGGATCAATCAGTTATTTCGTTCTTCGAGTTACAAGTTTCCTTTTGGTCAGTAGATTTTGTATCGTTAAAAACAATCATGCTTCTGTTTTTTAATTTAATTTAATTTTTATTTATTTTATTTTCTGTATAAATTTAGTTATATTACAATCCTGCAAACAAAACTCCGAAGCATGAGTGTCCCTAACTAGTCATCTGTCATGTTTTCAAATGGCAAATTGTTTCCATTAAAAAAAATTAAATTCGAGGCATCCAACAATCAGGAGCGGTTACCTTTGATATATGAGTACCAAGAATCCTGTGCACACCACAACATTTTAAGCATATAAAAACTCCGATGTTTGCTGACCTGCAAATGCAGTTACGAACAAAATATATTACAAGTCAGAAGGATATAGGATGGAAAGTAAACTGTCCTAATGTACATTTATTTTCAATTGCCCTGAAACATGTGTATCCAAATTTGGGATGCCAAGTAATAGCTTTTCACGACACACTCATCGTTGAGCTCTGAAGCTTACTTACAAATCAAGCATGTCTCAAACAGTGCAATAATTGATTTGGTGCTTATACAAACACTGACACAATGTCGGTATCAACGGGAAAAAAACTTACGCCCATTTAGGATCTGTTGCACCACAATCAGCACAATTGCGATTATCTTTTTGAATCAATAAATCTTTTAATCTTCTTTTACCTGCATTGAAATGTGCAAGTCATTCAGTTTCTAGATTAAAGCAATAAACATAAAGGACACTTTCTTTTTATGCCAAACATGTACAGATTTAGTTCAAGAAACCACAGTAAGAAAAGTTGTACAGTCCAGTGCAACAGAAAGTATGTAGAACAAAACTTTCCTTCCATTTTCCTTTTCTTACCTGAATATTACATGTAAATACGGTGCATAATTCATAATATCTAAAAAATTTCAGGTTATAAGACCCTATTCATATTGTATTTTTCTTTTTTGATTTGAGTTTTACAAGCATACCTGAGGCAGGCCTCCCAAGCTCCATAGGACGGTGATTCATTGCTCCGCTAATAACTTACAATCATGCAATGAGTGATGCCTGTTATTTTCAAGTAATCAGGACAGTGACCTGAAAAAGGAAAAGTAAAACAACCAAACTGAGCAAAAACATTCCAGAAACGAAACAACTACACCCAATTGAAAGCCTCAATATTTGAACTTGTTCAGCATAAAGTACCCAAACAATCTAATCCTGAAGAGCTCATATCAAGCAAATTGCCCCCCATCTGTGAGCAAAAATAAGTTTGAAAACGATGAAATTCGCAATACCACTGCGAGTATGCAATAATCGTTGACGGGTTTTTTACATCATTCGAAGTTGAAGGCAGTCCGATAATCCAAACATCCACATCAAATTCAGAGAAAAACTAATGAACAAAAATACTATTTGACTTGGCTACAAAAACCCCATAAATGGATAAAATACGTGAATTTATTTTTATTTTTTATGTTGATTTTTTCGTGTCCCAAATGATGAAAGCTCCAATCAAAAGCAACAAAATGAAATCAATGATTACAAGAAACAAAACCCAAATCAACAATTAAGGGATGATTAATTAATAATCATAAATGATGGGTTCTATTCAAAAGTAATAGAACATGCAACTAAAGGTGGAAACTTGGTCCAAATCAGGGGCTCCAAATCCATCCAACGACTGCTATATCATTCACAGATAACCAGAAAAGGAGAAAATGATAGAAACCAATCATCCAAAAAATGAAAAACTAACCTGACAAATATAAAATTATGGAGAAAGATATCAAATTTACCAGTGGATTGAAGAAATGGGAAATGCCCTTTATAGAATGATTGATTCTTCAGAGAAATAACCAGCAACAGAGAGAGACGGAGGGGGAGAGAGAGAGAGAGAGAGAGAGAGGAGGAGGAGGATTGTTGAAACAACTGTGGTTTTGTTTTTTTAGTTTCGTTTTTGTTTTTCTATTTGTTGAAAAATATTTTATTTGTTTGTTTTTATATTGTAAGGTCAGAGGAGGAGGAATTACAATGGTAGGACAGGAGGGATTGATTGAGATTAAAATTATTAATTTCATCTAAAATAATTACCACACTCCTTTTGCTGCGGAATTGGATCCCCGCCGGATCCCCTCTCTAGGGATCTTAGGGATCAACGTATATGGGCCGTTGATAAAAAATCGTACGGTCACAATTAAATACTTTTTATATTTTTAAAAGTTAAGTAATCTCGTTTTGCGTGAAAATATAAAAAAGAAAAAAATTGTAGCCATACGATTTTTGATCAACGGTCCACGTGGGTTGATCCCTAGGATCCCCAGAGAAGGGATCCGACGAGGATCCAATTCCTTTTGCTGCTCCCAACTTCCAAATTGGCAGTTGGCTGGCAGTTGGGCATGTATTCATTTCTTTCTTTTTAGAGTTGTAGTAGATCGATTTGGTTAAGTGTTCGTTGGTAAGGGAGAAAGGAATTGGTGGGAATCCGCACTGGGATTCATATGTACATATTCATTCTTAATTAACAAAAAAAATACCCTATAAGGGTTGAGCTGCATGTAGATTAAAGGTTTGTCACGATCCTTCAACTCCACCGGTGCTTATACTTATAGGTGGTAGGTATCACGTTCAATCCTCATAAATAATGAATTTGATAAGTAATAAGTGTGGAAGAAATCGAAGGCGAATTAACTCTATTGACTTATAAGCACTATTACTACTCCTAAATTACCAAGGAAAATGAATAAGATTTGAACCTAGAACGTAGCGAGTTAAAGAAGAATGTACTTATGCACAATAACAAACCACTTGCATGCGTCGAAACTATCTAGACAATAAGTTACTTAGGATGCAATGGGCTAATTCTGTAATGCGTATTTGGTAATGAAAAGAATTTATTACTTTAGTAATAGATAAGTTACTTAGGACTCAATGGGTTAATTCTAGGAATATTCACCCGATGTCAGAATCTAGATTTGAACGTCTCGTACATTTCACCTAGTTGGTTATCCCGATTTTAAGTATATTTTACATTTTTTATTTTGTCAAATGATATTTCACATCCCAAATTTGAGTCATTGCCCTTCTAGAAATTGTTGTAAATGTTTGACATTCTAAATTAAATTTCATGCTTCATAACCAGTCATTTTCGTATTTATTTCTTTCTCCCTTTATTTAAGCAAATAAAATGTCAAAGGTATTAATATTAAACCTGATTTTATTATTAATGAACATTGAAAAGTAGCTGTGTGTACAATGCCACTTTTGCAAATGTAATGTTTAGATGACACCGTGACAATTGACACAATCGCAATGCCACGTCACACAAAATGTTGAGAAATGCTAAGTAATATTCTGCCAACGTCAATTTATGTGACAACATTATAAAACATTGTACAAAAAACATGAGGTGACAGAAAGTCTATGAAGAGCCTCACTTTTGAGAGAGTTTCTTTAGCATTTTTCCAAAATGTTTTTTAGACTCTTTTTAGTGAGTGGATTTTCGCTCACCATCCTAAAATAGTGGTAATGTTCATCACTCTATTAATCATTGTTATTTTAGTTTAAATTTTGAGATTTGCGTAGTAGATAAATTAGATCAAACTCATCCAACAATAAACAATAAGATGGTGAGCAAAAAATGCAACGCTTTCAACGATGAATAAAAATGAGAAATTCAAACTTAAAATCCTTTCAAAATTATAAAACATACGATCTGTATTGAAAAAAGAATAAAAAATTTAACTGTTTCACATAATGTTCTTTTGATGATAATTGATTGCGTAATCAGCTCGCGAAGGATAAATAGAATGTTAGAATTACGCTCTACAAGTCAAGTCTTAAAATTGAAACCTTACTAGTAATGCAGGATGATAACATGAATTGCATTAGCCCTTTGAACACAGAATGTGGCAAACAAACATGGCCAGCAGAAGCAAAAGATAAGGTATCAACTGAGTGGGTTTACACTTTGACACCACCAATCTCACCATCATCACTAAGGCTCGAGTGACTTAGGATTCGATAAGATTATGAACTTCACAACACAAAGTTTGGTAATCGAAATATGCGACCATGGTCCCCATTTTTTTAACCGTTAGATTTTTGTTAAAGATTAAAATATTCATAAAGTTGAATATGATAGTGTTATTTACATATCCATTTTTACTTTTTACGTACTCTTGTTAAATTTTTATCATTAATCTTTTTTAATTCATTGAATCTGACGATCGAAAATTAAGACGCGCATGTAAAAAATAAAAATGAGTTTGAATAACACTATCCAACCGAATACACCGAAGCAAGAATTGTTTTATGACCACCACCTAGAAGAGAGAAACAAACATTTATAAGAGAATGGCTTTTTTAGGAAGTGAATATTACAAGATTTATAACTCTTCAGATTGTTCAGGACCGGAAATGTTTGGCATTTTCAAAGGAAAGCGTCATATCCAAAATTTGGTCACTTTCTAGTTTCAAATCTGAACTACCTCATGAATCATGCCAAACGTTAATCAATGGAGTCATAACTAATGAATTATATGATATGAGTATACTATTATCGTAAAGTCTCATACTGATGATATAAATATATGTAGGTTTTCATTCACTTGAAGTTGTATCATGTGTCCAGAATGCTATGAACCGGTGTACTCTTGTTATGTAAGTTACTATTGCTATCACGAGACAATTGACATTTTGACATGACAAAATGTAACAACCCGTCCCGATAGAAGGGGTATTTTTGTGAAATTTCACCTTGGGCTAGATCTTCTTCTTTTAAAATTGGTTTTTGGGTCTTAAATGGTGTGCCCAAGGGGCCCACCCCCCTGTTTTGTCCCCCGGTTCTCTTTCCCTTTCCTTTTATTTTTCTGAAAAGTCTCTTTTTTCTCTCAACTCTCAGCTCTCTCCCTCAACTCTCTGCAATTCTCTCCTCTTTTCCCTGAGAAGCACACACACTCACACACTAGGACAACAAAAACCATCACCAGCACCTCTGTGTTCTCAGAAATGAAGAAAGAACACCCTAAACCCTTCCCTCTCTTTCGGCCGGTACTGTTCATCATCTTCCCCGACGAGTTTCGTGTTATTCCGACGTTGGTAAGCTTCTAGCAACCCTTGGGTTATGTTTAAGGGTTAGATCAAAGCTTGTTTTAAGTGGTGTATACGTTTGAATCGCAGAAAATGGCTCGGAGTAGCTTTTCCAAATTTTCCAGCGAGCACCGCCTCTTTCGAGGCAATTTCCGGCCAAACCACGGTGAGTTGGCCGGCGTGCAAGGTATCAATCTCTTCGTCTCGCTGAGTACTACAACTTTCATTTTGAATCACTCGGTTTCGTCGAGTATTGACAAAGTTATGGACGTTTAAAGTTAAGGAACTTTCCGGCTGAATTCCGGCCTTCTTCTTCAATGGGTTCGGCGACCCACATTCCAGAAAACCAAGGCCCTTTGGGCCGTGCACCTGGGCCCAGGCCCGTCACTAACCTAACCCAGAACCCAAACCCACGGGCCTTTAAGCCCAACCCGGAACCAACCTAAACCCTTTACCCTTTAAGCCCAAACCCTAAAAACCCAAAACCCTTGGGCCTTAGAACCAAGCCCAAGAACCCAAGCCCAGACCTGTTTGACCTGGTCCGACCCGGACCCGGACCCGGACCCGTTGACTGACCCGGTTTGACCGTTGACCCTGTCCACGTTGACCGTTGACTTTGACTTTCAGGTTAACTTTTTGGGTTTTCGTCTGAGACCTCTCCTAGGCCAATTTCGACGTTCTGGACCCGTTTCTGAAGTCAGTTTTCCCAAATTAAGCTGTTTGATTAGAGTTTGACTAAATGTACCCCTTTATGTGATTAGGGGCAATTGTTGTGGCGTTTCCATCCTCGCTAGTCTGCGCAGCTTTCGACAGCGAAGTACTGTGAGTGGACCCCTTCTAAAATGCATGTTTTATAATAGAAATGCATACATGAAAAGCATGATTTGATGAGTATGTTCTATGAAATGCTTTATGAGATATCGTGCCTATTGAGGCTATTTTGAATTAGTACTATTTTTCCTATAACCCGTATTCTTATAGAATATCTGATAGATGACGATATGATATTTAGAATACGTTTCGAACACCTCTTTATAGTATAGATGATGGATGACTTTATACTATGAAGATGTCTTTCAAATGTACATACGTTCAATGGTTTTGTACTTACCTAGTGGTCCTTTCCGCTACGAGACGTAGGGATAGTTTCTGATCCGTCCCGGGCGAACGTTTGGTGTTGGCATAGGGCCTGGAGGGTGTTTCCTCTGGCATTTAAGACCAGGGATGGGGAGCCGGCATGGGGCCTGAGGGTTATTTTCTCTGACTGTCTGCTCAGAGATGGGGAGCCGGCATGGGGCCTGGAGAGTTATATTGGACATTCACTAGAGATTATTATATATACAAGTTATGATTTGAGACAGTGCACGGCATGCTAGGTTTCGGAAAACCTATATTTATCACGATATATATGTGTTTTCATAAAACCTAGGGGTTAGTACGTTGATAACTGTTTTACTATATGTATATCAAATTGGTCCACTCATGTTTGTTTTGCGCCCCCTTCAGGACTTAGAATCGAGGCATACAATCCCGGCGTCAGGGCACTTTCGCATCAGCATCTTCGAGTCATCTCAGTGTAGGACCTATTCCTTTGTTCATTCAATTTTATATTATTTCTTTTAGTGTTCTAGTTAGTTGTATGCTCTGAACACGTTCCTTAAATGCATATTCTTTATTCTTTTATATTTATAAGTCTGATTTATTCCTTATTCTCAGCATTTGCATTCAATAAATGGCTTTCGTCACCCTTCGGTTGTCGGCCAGCACGTGTCTATCCTCGTATTTGGGGAATATCGAGATCGGGGCGTGTCACAAAAGGACAACCACCAAATATGTGACAGAAGGATCCTTCTGATTATGGAAATGGATCCTCTCTGGATCCATTATGTAGGGATCCTAGGGATCCTCACATCTCAACCGTTCATCGTGTATCATGCGGTTAGAAATCATTTGACTTTTATTATTTAAAATTAAACTCCAATAGTACCTGACGAAAACTGACCACACGATATACGATGAACGGCTGAGATGTGGGGATCCTAAGGATCCGGAAAGGATCCATTTCCTCTGATTATTACGTAATATTGTTTAAATAAAGCATGAGGGATTCTTGTGTTCCAGCTTTACGACGTTACATAGGGCACCAGCCGCAAAGGGTGAGACCAGGCGTGCAAGGGGAGAGACCAAATACAGGTAGTGCAATGTTTTGTGTGCAGTCGGACAGCCACATGGCCCTTTTCTACGGTGGTGGAAATGAGTAGAGCTTTTGCATGGCGGCGTGGGTTCGAACCTCGTCAGTAGCTAATCTAACATCTAATCTAACAAAATCTTTTGTTTGACATAAAATAAAAAAGAAGTAAAAGATGATGAAAATCATTCAACAATCAAAGTGTTTCTCCATTTCTGTAGTTGGACAGAGAACCTGGATAATGGCTAATGCAATCAAAGGTTGAGGAACAACGGAAGCATTTATACACCGAAATGCTTGTTCCCTCGAACAACCTAATCCAAACGTGATTCACAGATTGTTCGTCCAGAAATAGGTTATAGGACAATTGGACAGTTATAGATCATATATAAATGCTTAAAGTAGTAAAATGCATCATAAGATGAAACATCAATCAACAATAAAAAGGGTTTCACAAATTGGCGAGGCCAAGATGACGGCTTGGCTCTTTGTCTAATGATACAGATGAATGCTATGTTGGAGTAAAATTCGGTTCTCATAAGATTTTGTGGTCTCACAATCATTGTAAGTTACTTGAGGATCAAGTTAGGATTAGGGAATTAACTTGGACTTTACCGCTTGCAAAGGGAATGTAATATTAAGTTGTTATTCTTGCTAAAGGGGTTCCTAATCCTAATTGGTTAAGGAGATATAGACATATTCAGTTACCTATTAGGTCTCAATGATGGGCTAAGCCTATTAGGTTAACATGCCTATATAAGTGAAGGTCCCTGCGCTTGCTGATACATGTAATATTCACAAACTCCCTATACGGTTTGATTGCTAAGAATTAGTACAACGTAAAAGACTCTTTGCGCACCAAGCTTTTGTCCATGGGATCTCCAGGTTAGTTACTTTTATGTGTTTTAATCTATGTAGGCTAATAAAGTATTACATGTGGTATCAGAGCGTAGCTTGTATGATTAAGACCTTAAAAGAAAATTAAATTAGAAAACTCGGTAAAGTTTTTTTTTCCTATCGTTCATCATGTTATAGTTTATAGTTTTCTGGTTCAGTTTTTGCCTTCAAATAATTACGCATAATGGCTGCTATGTTTTTCAATTGTCTAGCATGCAAATTGGATGAGGGGTTAACATTATTATATTGCTGTGCATGGATGCCGTGTTAATTAACATATTGCCAATATAAGGACTAATTGAAAGACATTGAAACTAGACATATATTTGCATGATGGATTGTTTTCAGGTTCTAGTAAGACATGTCTGATATAAAGATTAATAATCCGACATGCATAAAGTAATATCTGATCAAGTTTTTAGGTATCGCTTGTTTGATATCGATTAAGCAAGCCGTAGTGGCTTAATTGATTTGAGTGGTGTTCGGGCAAAGATTTCTCTGGGGATGGACCTTTGGACCTCAGCACAGCTCCCCAAGGGATTGGCACTTTTGATGAATGTGTATGGTAGTCGGGCTCTTGTTTGCTGATGTGCTGCAAGAAGAAGACAAAGTTAGTTCTGAAAGGTGTCTTTGTGGGGCCTTAGGTGTAGGCCTTGAGGCTCGCAATCAAAACTAACTAAGTGTTAGGCGTGCCACTACTATCTCAGTACAGTAGATGTAGAACAAGTGTGTTTAAGTCGATTACTTGCGCCACAAGTTACTCGGACTTCTTGTTATCAAAGGATTGTCATGGATGGGTTAAGTCCATATTAAGTTATTTTCTTGCCTTGTGACCAAGGACTTTTAGTTCATAGTCTTGTACGTTCAAAATGAGAGAGTTCCAAGCCCTTTAAGTCATTTACTTGGTTCCAGATTGGTTTTAAATGAAAGTAGATCCATTAAAGTGACCAGATCCAGATACAAATGAGATTCTTAAAGTAGAAAACAACTGGAAATGATTTGAATACATGCTGGAAAGTGCATTAAGTAATAGATCTACTAACTCAGAAAACAAACAAAAAGATTCGGGCAAGATTTCACCTTGTCCGACAAGGTTGAATTTCTTGCAGTCACTTCTCTTTGAATTTACAAGGGTTGTATGCTGGAAAAAAGATGGATGGTAAATAAGTTTACATGAGGGAATCGATATTATAATGTTAGAAAGTAGCAGAGCTTTTAAACTAAGGAAATATAGGATTTCTAAGGAAAGCTATTGCTAAGAGATCTGAGATCTGGGTTAATTACAGCTTTTGGATGCAAATCTGGCTTGAGAGCAGAGTTTGTATGTTTGTTTGTTTGATTGGTTGAGTGTCTTTGTCTCTATTGTCTCTTTTTCCTTTTATAGGCAGTTTTGCCCGACTTCTGTAGCTTTTGCTCTTACTAGAAAGCATTTGGAGAGTAGTGAGTCATCACCCTTTTTACTTGCAATGCCACTGGAAAGTGCTTTTTAGCTGGTAGCAGGTTAGTCTCAATCACTTATCGCTTCCACAATGGACATATGGCTTGTTCCTTGGCTAAAAAGGCTTCAATTTGCTTCTGAGCTCGATGCTGGGCTTAGGGCAAGTCTCTTTTAATTGGCACCCTTGGGCTTTATTTTCTTTAAGCCCAATATTCAAATATTAACCCAAACAGTGCCCCCTTTAATCATTGTTGAGTCTGCAACCCGAGACGCAAATGATGATTAAACAACCACCGCATGCCTTTACTCGGGACTTGCGCTATTTAAGACAGTCATTGTTAACTAAACCTTTGCATTAACCCACGAATTCCAACATTAATTAACTGTTCACTATATAACCCTCACTTAAACCCTTTGGCTAAATACCTTAGCAACTTCAAACCTTCGAATTCCCAGAACTTCCTAGAATCCTCAGAGCATTCAAAATGTTCAGAAATTTCTCTTGCTCTCAGTCCTTGCCTTCCTAATCCTAATTTCCTTCCAAAATCTTCCAATGGCACCAAAAACTCCTCGAACTTAATCTTCTTACGAAACTGGTGAGGGGATTGCCACCATGCGCTGTCTGCTCAATGGTCTTCTTCGTCCTCAGGCTGGCCTGCAGACCTCTCTTTTCTTCGAGGAGGAAGACGTGCATTCTCTAGGACCTACATGGACCTCTAGGGTCCCTATTGCAGTAGAAAGCAACATGCCCAAAGAAAATTGGTTCACCCTGAACCCTTTTCTAGCCGAAGCTGGCATTTCTTCCTCCAAATGGTCCACCAATCGACGAGGATTCCCTTTGATGAATGATGAATCTTGGGTGCAGTGGGTAAACGAGCTCAAGCCTATTTTCAAGTAGAAATGGAAGAACAACGGCATATATAAGCTGATCATCCTCTCCAAGACCACTGTTATTGCCAAGCCTGAGCTGCTGACCATTGTTCTCCTCTTCTGGAACTCGGGCACCAATACTTTCGACTTCAGGATGGGCCCCATGTCTCTAACCATCATCGATATAGCCCAGGTCTTTGGTTTGAGGCCCTCGGGCAGAGTCGTAGATGTCATTCAAGATTAGTCTCCTTCTTCTCGCCCGACTGTTAAGAGCTCGGGCAGCTCTAACCCCATAACTCAGTTAGAGTACAACTCTACTACTTTCAAGAGTTATGAGACCTTCTTCACGGGTTTTATCCTGTTTGTTAAGAAGACATTTGGACCTTCTTCCTTTAATCCCAACAGAGATTATGAGCATATATACTTCTTGTTGTACTGGCTCAACAAGCATGTTTTCCTCAATAAGTCTAAGGGAGTAAACGTTGAATGGATCTCCTTGGTGAAAGCCCTGCACAACTTTGATGATATAGCTACAGGTCCCTTCTTCCTTGACCATCTTTACCATCTTCTTGATGAAATAACCCGAGGCATTCCCTTCGAGACCAACCTCAACGGACCCACTTGGATGATCCAACTATGGCTACAATGGTATTTTCCCGAGCTTCAGGCACCCAATCTAGAGTTTCTTGAGGGTGTTGCTCTTGCCCGAATCTTGGCCGAGGCCTTTCCTACCAACCATTATACTTTCTCTTGCATGTATTTCTTTAGATCTTGTCGCACTCGAGTATATTTAGAATAGGGAGCCTCAGTACTTAAGAGATATCCTTGGTTCTCCGACCAAGCCTTTCAAGATGCCCTTGGAGAAGATGCTAGCCCTTTCTGCAAAGAAAAATTTATTAGCTGCATCCAGTCAAGAGACTTGGCATGGGGAGTCCACAGCGATCGGTACAAGCGCGGGCTGGAAGTTTATCATCCCAACTTCTGCGGCAAGCAGCTGGGCTTTAGGCAAGCCATTCTAGTGCCCTTTTTTTATTCTGTTAACTGCAGCACCTCCTACCATCTTTGCTCCCCATCAAAAGTTACATTCTGAGCTGCCCGACGCAGTCTTGAGGTTATGAGCAAGATTGCTCGAAAGCCCTTAGCTCTTAATTTTAAGTACTTTTGCCTTCTCTACCTGGTGGGAGGCTAAATGGATTCATAAGTATGGAAGGGACTTGCGGGAAGCTCATGATCGCATTTTTAAGCAACTCTCAATCAAGTTTTATCCTAGTTCAAGTGAGCTTGAAAACTGGAAAGAAATGATCTTCCAGAAGAACCAACTTCTTCTGATAGGTATCCCTTATTTCCTTCACTTGTATCTTATGAAATTTTTATGGATATGCCCTCCTCTAACCTTTCCTTGGTTACTTTGGTCTTACAGCCCAAGGCAACCCTACAGAGATGGATGTCGGGCTAGATGAAGATGTTGCAGACGTCTTTGTTCTTCAAGAAGCTGCAGTTGAGGCGGCAAGGCAAGGCATTGGAGAAGACGGGGATGTCTCTGAGTTTCTTGAAAACTCTAAGGGCAACGTCGAGCCTTCTGTAGAGGTTCGGGCTACTCGGCAGACAAGAGCAATAGTAGTAGAATCCTCAGAGTTCGAGCCTGAAGAGCTACATCTCTATTCCAGGTCTGCGGGCAACTCCCACCAAGAAAATGACCAGGGCTCAATCCTCCAAATCCTCCAAGTCTTCTGCTCCCATAGCTAAGGCAGGTAAAAAAAAAGTAAAAGTCATCTAGTAAGTTAACTTCCTTTTAATTTTCCTTAACTGCAATCTTCACTCTATGAGTTAACAACTTATTCTTTCTTATAACTAGGGCCCCAGGCAACTAAGAAGCCTACTTATGTCTCAAGGAAAGAGCCACTAGGTGCGGAGATACACCAGAAACCAAGGATCTTCTTGATTCCACCCTTTAGGAGCTGAAGGTATGGCTTGCATCATAAGTTACCTTGTTGAAGTTTTTTTTTTTTAATAACATTTTGCCCGATTGCCTAAAACAGGCTATAAGGGAAGAAAGGGTCTCTCAGCCCGAGGCTTCTTGTCCTCCAGCCTGAACGGCACAAGTTCCTCATTCTCAGGTTAGATCTTCCAAGGTATATTTTTCTCACTCTTAGCTTAAACTTTGCAACTTTATTACTTTGAAATCTAATGATTAACTTCCATTCTTTTGTAGGCCAAGGTTAGAGTGGCTGCTCCCTCAATCAGGCAAAGCTCTTCTTCTATTCCTTCAACTTATCATCCCTTGGTGGTGGCTCCTATTTCTCAGTTTGACCCGACCATTGAGGAGATGTTGCACTTCGTGGAAGACGACAGTAATCCGGTGAGTACCTTTAGCTTGAATCTTTATGTTTTAACATCTTCTTATTTATCCTTATTTTTTGTCTTGTTTTTCCAAGCCATCCCCAACACAAGAGTTTTATCAACCAGTAGCTACAGCCTTCGGGGAACCCATAGTCTTAGAGATCCTAGTGGTCTCTAAGGTGACTAGCCCGAATGCTTCTCCTCAAGCAGTAACAATCACAAAGGAGCTTCCTCCCTCTGCTGAAAATCATGCTTAGGTATGAGAGTACTTCTTCTGCTATTTCTTTTTTCTCCGTGAGTTGAGAACTGACACTTGTCATTTCTTGATGCTTATAGGCCACTAGCGAAGGCTCGGGCTTCATTTCTGCTTCTCAAGTGAACACCCACATCAATCACCAAGGGAGACAACTCATTCTCCACCTCATTCCAAGGCTTCGGGCTCAGCTTAGGTATATTAACTTCTCTTATTTTGCCTTTCTTTAATCTGAATTGCAGACTCTTTGTTAACTTATCTTTCTTGATTGCAACAGGGTTTTAAAGAGGTTGCGGGCAAATCTCTTCCACCCTTGGTGGGCAAGGCAGTTCTTCCAAGCCTCCTTTGGCTTCTGGGTCACTGAGATTCCTGTCATTCGGCTAAAGAAGAAAGATAAGACTGTTGCTGCCACTTCCATTTCTGTTCCTGCGCCTCTTCCCCCTCTACCAACCGAGGTTGCCCCCACTACCACTACTAAAGATGTTAGAAAGATGCCCACAACTCCATCAGTAGCATCCTTGCCCGATCTGGTCAAGAAGTTTGGGCTGATCAAGACCAAACTGCAGTCTCCTCCACCTTCTTCCGAGTTCCATCTTCTCTAAAATGCTCGTCAAATCTTCAAGGATTAGATGAAGATGGACTTCACTGCTTCCTTTAGTCTTAAGATCATTCACGATGCTGAGAAGGCCATCACTGAGCTTTACAAAGCTCAGTTATTGTCAAAGGCTCAGTACGAGTCATTTCTCAGTTTCTTTGAGAAACTACAGGCTTTGAGAGATCAGCACCCAAAGGCAGATCAGGCATCCAATAGAGTTAAATGCTTCCAAGAAAAACATACGAAGACCTCAGTCGTACCTCAACAGTTAGTGGAGGAATGATCGGTTATGGAGGACCAGATTGCAGTGGTTGATGCTGAAATTCAAAGATTGGAAGAACAACTTTCTTCTTTAAAGGCTGAGAAGATGAACCTAGCCACTCACCTCTTCAAGAAAGTAGAAAAGATGGAGAAGATTTCTCAGGAAGTCGAGGACTCAAAAACCGAACTTACCAATAGTAACATGTATCTAGGAGAACCAGGCAGAATTTTCACCATTATGTAAACTTAATATTCTAGAATAGTTGTTTTGGCCAAAGATGCAAAATTGTTAGGTTAAGATCATTTGTAATCTTTTTATGAAATGAAATGAATTTCAAATGAATTTCTTCTTCATCTTTATCTTGTCTTATCCCCCTTTTGACTATAGTAACCTAATTTCAACTTGCTTAGATCTCCTCAATATAGCAATCTCTTGCATCTCATAAAGTTGGATGGTATTTCTTTAAAAAATTAGCATTAACTGGATGCCTTTGCAAGTTCCCCTCCAAATCCGCCAAGTAATATCCTCATTTATCCAACACTTGATTGATAATGAAATGACCCTCCCAAGTAGAGCTCCACTTCCCAAAGCCTCTAACTTGAGCTCCTAAGGGCAAAATTGCCTTCCACATTAATTCTCCTTCCTCGAAGGTCTTCAATCTCACTTTCTTGTTGTATGCTCGGGCAACAGCTATCTTCCCTTCTTGAATTTTATTTAAAGCTTCAATTCGGGCTACATCTAGATCTTCAACTCCTTAACACATAACCTGAATGTATTCTTCATTGTGCAGTCCAAACTGGTTTTGAATCCTGATAGAATTTACATTAATCTTCATGTGAAGCACGGCATTTTGCCCAAAGGTTAGAGTATAAGGAGTAGTTCCAGTTCCTGCCCTCTTGGAAGTTCTATAAGCCCACAAAGTTTTTCCTAATTTCTCATGCCACTTCTCTGGACTATCTGCCACCATTCTTTTGATAATGTTTACCAAGATCTTGTTGTTGGCCTCTGCTTGGCCATTTGATTGAGGGTAATAGGGACTAAACTAGATCATCTTTATTTTGAACCTACTTGCAAATTCTTTAACTTCTTTTGAAATGAAAGATGGCCCGCGGTCTGTAAAAATCGTCTCAGACACCCCATACCTATGTAAGATCTTGGTTTCAATGAACTTCTTGAAAGTAGTTGAGATGATAGTCTTCACGGCTGAGGCTTCTACCCATTTGGTGAAGTAATCTGTTGCCACTATTATGAATGTGTGACCTTTGCTAGAGGTTGGATATACTTGCCCGATGAAGTCCAAAGCCCACCCTTTGAAAGGCCAAGGTTTGACCACAGGATTCAAGGGTACATAGGGCATATGTTGGAGAAGTCCATGTCTTTGGCATTCTTCACACCCTCTGGCATAAGCCTTGCAGTCTTTCTCCATCTCGGGCCAGAAGTAGCCATATCTTCTAAGTAACCACCTCATTTTAGTTCCAGCTTGATGTGCTCCACAGATTCCTTCATGCACTTCGACCATTACTCTCATTGATTCTTTTTGGCCTAAGCATTTTAGCAGCAATCCATCTGGAGTTTTTTCTTAACATAGATGTATCCCACATGACATATTTAGTTGCTTGTTGTCTATTTTTCTTACTTGTGGGGAAGCATGGATCTTCCAAATAATGAATAATAGGTGTCCTCCAGTCTTCTATCTCAATTTTTTCTGTCATCACATCTAGGCTGAATCCTCTTTCATTTATAGAATTGAGATTTCTTTTCTAAACTTCTATATCCATTTCAAACTTCCTTTCTTGGATCAGTGCTCCAGAGGCCAATTGTGCCATCTCATTGGCAATTGAATTTGATTCTCTGGGGATATGGTTGATTGATATTTCAATGCCCCAATAGCTCAATAGATGTGTTAATGTCAAATAATAACCTGCCATGGTGATGTGTTTGCACTTATATTCTCCATTTAACTAATTGATCACTAACTCTGAATCACCAAACACTTCAACTTCAGTTGCCCCCAACTCTATTAAGATTTCTAAGCCAATTATCAGTGCCTTATATTCTGCCCAATTGTTGGTAGTCTTTTGATAATTCAGAATGAATGAATAACAATGGTGAGTACCCTTGGGATTAATGATGACAATCCCGACCCCAGCAGCATTTTGAGTGCAAGATCCATCAAAATACAATCTCCAAGGAGTAACCCAAAGACTAGCTATCCTCTTTATTTCTTGCCAAATCCATTCCTCCTTGCCCGAAAAGGCTTTGCTTGGTGGAATACAAAGACTAGCCACCTCTAGAGTTCCTACGACATTGATAAGCTCGTCCTGATCCTCTTGGTGTTCAGCCAAGAAGTCTGCAATTGCTTGCCCTTTGATCGCTCTTTGAGGCACATATTGAAAACTGAACTCTGATAGTGCTAGAATCCATTTTCCAATCTTTCCAGTCAACATTGGCTTTGACAGCATGTACTTGATCACATCTGTCTTAGTAATAATATGGATATGGCAAGGCAACATGTAATGCCTTAGCTTGCAGGCGGT
This sequence comes from Heteromeles arbutifolia, assembly GCA_024362995.1. Lineage (NCBI taxonomy): Eukaryota > Viridiplantae > Streptophyta > Magnoliopsida > Rosales > Rosaceae > Heteromeles > Heteromeles arbutifolia. The sequence continues at coordinate 6,203,777 of JANCRC010000002.1, read as the reverse complement.
AAAGTACAAGGCCAAACAAAGCTTCTCCACATGGGTATATCTTGTCTCTACCTCAGTAAGGATTCTGCTGAGGTAGTATATTGCTTGCTCTTTCCCACCTTCATTATTTTGAGCTAGCAGGGTTCCCATCAACTTCTCTGAAGCATAAATGTAAAGCTTTAAAGGCTTCCCATTCTGAGGTGGCATGAGCACTGGTGGAAAGGCCAAATAAGTCTTTATGCTGTCGAAAGCCTCTTGGTGCGGTGGCCCCCACTCGAACTCTTCTTTGTCTTTCAATCTTAACAGAGAAGTTAGCAGTTGAATCTTGCCCGCCAAGTTAGCAATGAATCTCCTCAAAAAGTTGATTTTACCTAACAGCCTTTGCAGTTGTACTTTATTGGTGGGAGGATGTGATTCCATTATTGCTTGAGCTTTGTTTTTGTCCACCTCTACCCCTCTCTAATGAACAAGGGAACCCAAAAAGTTGCCCGCTCTCACCCCAAAAGCATATTTCTTTGGATTCATCTTCAACTTATGGATCCTCATTCTTGTTAAGGCTTGCCTGAGGTCTATTAAGTGCTACTCTTCAGTTTTAGATTTTACCACAATGTCATCAATGTATACTTCCATGTTATGGCCAATCAAGTCATGAAAAATGGCATTCATTGCTCTCTGATAAGTTGTTCCAGCATTTTTTAGCCCGAACGACATTACCAAGTATTCATATACTCCAACATGGCCTGGGCATCTAAAAGTTGTCTTATGTATATCTTCATTAGCCATTTTTATCTAATTATAACTAGCGTTCCCATCCATGAAAGATAGAACTTTGTGTTTTGCAACTGCATTTATGGATAGGTCAGCCATGGGCATGTGGTATTCATCTTTAGGTGTGGCTCCGCTCCATTAATGTTTCTATAGTCAACACAACACTAAATTGCTTTAGTTATAGCTTTTAATACAGATGCAATGTTGTCTAACCACTCGACATATTTGGCAGGCCTAATAAATCCAGCCTTTACTAGCCTTTCAATCTCTTCTTTGATTTTTTCCTCGATCTATTTTGACATTCTTCGTGGTGCTTGCTTGACAAGTTTATATCCCTCCTTGATAGGCATTCTGTGTTCTACCAAGGTTGAATCTAAACCTGGCATTTTTGTATAATGCCAAGCAAAACAGTATTTAAACTCGTGCAGAAGGCTGACTAACTTTGCCCGATCTGTAGCTTTCAATAGGCCACTGATCTGGATAGGCCTTGGGTCTTCCTTAGCTCCCAAATCAATGGTCTCCAAGGGGTTTTGTACTTCTAGTGGTGGTTTGTCGGGTTCAGTACACAAAAATTCCACTAGCTCTGGATTCTCAAGCATGCCTTCTGGTTCATCCAAGTCATATATACATTCAGCCATTTGTATAGCTGCTTCTAACTCTTTCCCAAAAAATTAGACTTCTTCTTTGTTCTGGATGCTTAAAGTTTCTTCCTTCCATTTCTCTTCTTTTTTGGTCGAGCACTCTTTTTCTTGTTTCTTCTATCTCTCATACACCTACAGTCTTTTGATTAAGGACTGCAACTACTTGGCATTCCTCCTTTGTTCTGACACTACTGGTGTTGGGGAGTTCGGACAATATGGGGTCTATCCCATTCCTCCATTGTGAGAAACAAACCCTGTTCCAGGAGCTTTTGGGCCGTCACCTTAGTAGGGCGGCCGTTCTCATTAGCTCCTAAGCATTGGAAAATCCTAACACTGGGATTGTAGAAACTAGTTTCTGCAACATTGGCTGTAGGAATGAATGGCCGTGATTCGGCCTCCATCATTTCCCAAAATCTTAGTCTCATAGCCCCTGTCTCATAGTAAACAGCCACTTGTTGATGCAGGGTGGAAGGCACAGAGAGGCTTTGATAGATCCAATCCCTACCAAGCAATGCTCCATAAGTGGAGCTACAGTCCACTACAAAGAAACCTAGCATGATTTACTTGGACCCCAAGTCAACTTCCAAGGATAATATTCCATGGGTTCTGGTGATGGCTCCAGAGAAGCTAGAGACTGTTAAATCTGTAGGAATGAGATCATCTTCACCCATCCCTAACTTCTTCATTTGTTTTGCTAGAAGTACATTGACCGCAGCTCATCCATCAATCAAAACCCTCTTGAAGGGTACTCCCTCCAGATGAGCAGTTACATATATGGGTTTGAGATGGTTAGCTAGGGCCATGCTCGGGCGACTAAAGACCATCTTATCCGAATACATTCTCTCGGGTTTGTTCTTAGAGGCTTCGGGCAACTCTGTTTTGCCCGACTCTTTTGTTTTTACTTCTTCAACACTAACACGTGCCATCATAGGCTCTGTTGCCAAGTAATCCCCCTCCATTATGGCAGGTTGATCAGGTTTGGCGCAGAATGTGGCAGATAAAATATATGGTCTGTAAACTCGTCTAACCAAGCCTTTGTTTCTTTCGGCAACATTAATTCGGGCACTTCCTCTTCCCTAGTTATAGCAAAGTTTGACACTTGCCCTGGAATATCACAAAGGGTCTCAAACAACAAGGGTGAAGGTATTCCTCTTTCGGGTGAAATAGTCATAAAACATATGGTTTCTGGATTCCATCTTGGGGTTGGCATCATTATCATATCTTCTTGAGCCCTCCTCAGAATTCTGTTCTTTCCAGGATGAGGATTTTGTGGCACATGATCCCCTTCTCCTTCAGTCTTGACGTTGGCTTTTTCTACCTCTTTTTTGCTTCTCCATTGAAGTTGATTTCTTCCCTCATGAGGCACTTTTTCAACACATTTTCAGATGTTTCTGATGTAGTAGAGACTTTTAGTGACTTCATATGGGCTTTGTGTTATCTATGCACTCTCCTTATCATAGAAGCTCTAATTTCCTTCACTAGTTTACCATCTTTCCCTACTACATACCATTTCCACCCGAGTCGGGCAGAACCTTTCTTTATGACTAGGGACACTGGATTCTTTGTTCTTCCTTTTATCCTGATATCATTGTAACTTGGTTGGTGAGGCCTTACATCCACTCATTTTGGTTTTTTAGCCTCTTTATCCTCTACTTCTTCTGAGGCTTCATAGTTTCTGAATACCTCGGACAACCTTTTGGCTCAGAATTTCCTCCTAACCTCTGGAAAACATTTATGGATGTCTTTTTCTCAACTGTCCTCATGATGCTTCTTAGTGCTTCATGTTCTTCTTTCTCTCCTCTCCTGATCAATTCTTGATCAATAGTAGCTCATGATGTTAGCTTCTAGCTCACACTCACACTGGCATCTACTACACAAAACCACCCCTTTGATTATGGCTGATTTAGGTCTTTCGGGCAACTTGATAGTTCCCTTTGTAGGCATGTCAACTGGTCACATTTCAGCCTTTACTTCCCATGTGGCTTTTCCTTTTCCTTTCTTTACCCAAGTCAAGTTGATCATGTTTATTGGGGCCTCTGGGAATAGATCTATGTCAATCATTATATTAACATGTGGTTTATCTAAGAGCAATTTTCCCTTGGTTATGAGATCTTGTATCCAATCCCTAAACTGGACACAGTGGGCTATAGAGTGGTTAAAGGTGTAGTGTAGCTTGCAATACTTCTTTCCTCTCAACTCCTCGGGCTTGGGTAGCTTTTTAGTTGTGTCAGTCACAATCACTCTTGCCCGCACCAGCTCTTCATAGATCTCGGAGGCTTTAGTCAAATCAAATGAATAACTCTGGTATTTAGGTGGTTTCATAGGGACGAATCCACCATCATTCATTACTACTTTCTGATCCTTGACTGGCTGGACTAATCCATTCACCATTAAAGGTTTGAAGGAAGTAGTCATCTCTGCTACACACATTTCAATCCCCTCTCCTCCATGGCCATCACCTTTTTCGAGCTCTACTCATTTGAATTCCACTTGATGAATTGCAGCTTTATTTTTATAGAAATGAGGCACCTTGGATGAATGATTCACTTTTTGTTCTTCAATTAACAACTTTTCATACTTTGTGGCAACAATCACTAACTCTTGCAACTCATTGAACTGTACATCATAAAACTTCTTTCTCAAAGGCAACCTCAATGCCTTCTGAGCAATAGATATAAGCTGAGCATGATTGATAGGAAACTAGCACCTCAACCTTGTCTTCCTAAATCTCATCATGAAGTCTTTTGTAGACTCATGTTCATATTGCTTTACTTCAACTAGATTGTTGATAGTCATCTCGAGCTTCACCCTATTGAACTGCTCATGAAAGGCTATCTCCATTTTCCCCCAATCAGCAATAGAATTAGGGGGCAACAAAGAATACCATTGTGATGCTAATCTAGTCAATGAGTTCCCAAACAACCTTAATTTATAGTAAGGATTGTCTTCAAATGCCACACAATGGTTGGAGAACTTGAAAATGTGATCTCTGGATGATACATTATTATCTTCTCCACTACATTATTATCAACGTACTCGGGATATGGCTTCTGGTAGATGATCCTGAATAGCGAGCAAGCATGAGGTTGAGCATTCTGGACCACCATTCTTCTTAATTCAGTCAACTTCTCCCTAAGTTGCTGGTTGGTTGTGTTATTGTGTAGGGTATAAGGAAGTTCCCACTTTGGGCTACGATCATTGCCCGAGAAAGTCTCATTCCTTGGTTCAGGTTGTCTCCACCTAGCCTCTCATCCCTTATTAGCCAACGATGGTGGCCTATAAGGATGAGGTTTGCTCGCACTCAAAGACATACCTTTTTCCACTAGATTCCCCAACTTGTTGGCTCATTCCATATTGCTTCATGACCATCTCTTGGGGTAGAATATTCCGGATCTAGTCTCCTTTGCAAACTTTCTGTTAGAGAACAAAGTCTGCTTACTTCTCATCTAGTCTCTAGAGAGATTTTCTCCATAATCTTCAACACTTGCATCATGGTGGCTTGTAGATCTTCATTGGTCACTTTTCCTCCTGACTTCTCAGATGAAGTCGGGCTTTCCAAAATAGCTAATCCTAACAAGGTGGGGAGATCTTCTGGTCGATCTATCATTTCTTATCTTGGTAGACACTGGGGTAGCCCTTGTTCTGTATTCCACCTGAAGGTTCGCTCTCCTTTTTTTCCTTCTTGGCATACAAGACTTTTAAGTGTCCCACCGGGCGTGCCAAAACTATGTTCGGGCAAAGATTTCTCTTGGGATGGATCTTTGGACCTCAGCACAGCTCCCAAAGGGATTGGCTTTTGATGAATGTGTATGGTAGTCGGGCTCTTGCTTGCTGATATGCTGCAAGAAGATGACAAAGTTAGTTCTGAAAATGTGCCTTTGTGGGGCCTTAGGTGTAGGCCTTGAGGCTCGCAATCAAAACTAACTAAGTACTAGGCGTGCCACTACTATCTCAGTATAGTAGATGTAGAACAAGTGTGTTTAAGTTGATTACTTGCGCCCTAAGTTACTCTGACTTCTTGTTATCAAAGGATTGTCATGGATGGGTTAAGTCCATATTAAGTTCTTTTCTTGCCTTGTGACCAAGGACTTTTAGTTCATAGTCTTGTACGTTCAAAATGAGGGAGTTCCAAGCCTTTTAAGTCATTTACTTGGTTCCATATTGGTTTTAAATGAAAGCAGATCCATTAAAGTGACTAGATCCATATACAAATGAGATTCTTAAAGTAGAAAACAAGTGGAAATGATTTGAATACATGCTGGAAAGTGCATTAAGTAATAGATCTACTAATTCAGAAAACAAACAAAGAGCTTCGGGAAAAATTTCACCTTGTCCGGCAAGGTTGAACTTCTTGTAGTCACTTCTCTTTGAATTTACAAGGGTTGTATGCTGGAAAATGGATGGATGGTAAACAAGTTTACACGAGGGAATCGATACTACAATGTTAGAAAGTAGCAGAGCTTTTAAACTAGGGAAAAATAGGCTTTCTAAGGAAAACTATTGCTAAGAGATCTGAGATATGGGCTAATTACAGCTTTTGGATGCAAATCTGGCTTGAGAGTAGAGTTTGTATGTTTGATTGGTTGAGTGTCCTTGTCTCTATTGTCTCTTTTTCCTTTTATAAGTAGTTTTGCCCGACTGCTGTAGCTTTTGCTCTTGCCAGAAAGCATTTGGAAAGTAGTGAGTCATCACCCTTTTTACTTGTAATGCCACTGGAAAGTGCTTTTTGGCAAGTAGTAGGTTAGTCTTCATCACTTATCGCTTCCACAATGGACATATGGCTTGTTCATTGGCTAAAAGGCTTCAATTTGCTACTGGGCTAGATGCTGGGTTTCGGGCAAGTCTCTTTTAATTGGCACCCTTGGGCTTTATTTTCTCTAAGCCCAATATTCAAATATTAACCCAAACAAGTGGTCTCTAAATCCAAAGTCCTATTGATCAAATTGTGTTGTTTTAATTATAACGATTACAATAATCTTCTTGCTCGTAAGTGTGGATTATTTTAATTGGTACAATTAGACAATAGCATGGTATGGAATATACACTGTAAGAATTTGTGGAAGGTTTTCTTCTTGCTTGTAAGTGTGGAAAATTTTTCAGGAAAGTAATTCTTATAACTATGTATTTTAGTGCCACATACATATTAACTTTCTTGCTCGTAAGTGTAAGTTAATTATGTTTTGAAGTTTATGGGGATTAAGTATGTATTGTTTGTTTAATCTTCAGCTGTCAATGCTTCTTTGAATTTCAATTCAATCTAAGCTTTAACTGGGACCAACTATAAAAAGTGGAAACAAGACATATAATGTCTAGGTCTCATGGACTTAGATGTTGCTTTGAGAGAGGAAGAACCAAATGTTCTTGAAGATGACGACTCGACTAAGATTAAAAACAAGTATGAGAAGTGGCATAAGGCAAATAGGATGGCAATTCTCATTATGAAAAGGGCAATGTCTGACACTGTGAGAGGTGGTATTGCTAATACAGATAGTGCTAAGGAATTTTTGGCATCAATTGAAGCTAAGTTCAAGGAATCCGACAAGGCTGAAAACAGAAAACTTATGAACTCATTGATGACAACCAAGTTTGTCGATGGAAGTGTGAGGGAGCACATATTGGGGCTGATTGATATTGCTACTAAGTTGAATGCTTTGGATGTTGCAATTAGTGACCCATTTTTGGTTCATGTGGCTCTCTACTCTTTGCCTTCGAAGTACTCTCAACTGAAAAGCACCTACAATGCTCAAAAGGAAAAGTGGGATCTCAATGAGCTTATAGCTATTTGTGTTCACGAAGAGCAAAACATAAGACAAGAGAAAAGCAAGGTTGCTAATTTAGTCCACACCCATGTTAAGAATTCAGTCAAAGAAATTTCCAAAAACCCCTCCTACAAACCTAAAGGGTCTAACAACTTCAAGGCATCAACCAAGCCAAATGGTTTAAAGTGTTTTTTCTGTAAGAAATTTGCTGGGCATATGAAGAAGGATTGCCCAAGGTATAGGCATTGGTTGGAGAAACAAAAGGATAAAGGTAAGAACATTGTGTTTGTTTGCTTTGAAACTTGTTTGGTTGATGTTCCTTCTGATACATGTTGGCTTGATAGTGGTGCTTCTGTGCATATTGCAAATACCTTACAGGGGTTCATAAGCAAGAAGGTGCCAAACAAGGGTGCCAAACAAGGATGAAGTAAGCGTGTTCGTAGGCAATGGAGAAAGAGTACCGGTGGAGTTCATTGGAGTAGTTCGACTTGTTTTGGATTCTGGTTTTATTTTAGATTTAGAAGATGTTATTTATGTACCTATTATGAGAAGGAATTTGGTTTCCGTTGGCAAACTCATCAAGAATAAATTTTTTTCGAATTTTAATGAAGATGGCTTCGATATTAATCATAAGTTGAAATCTGTTGGAAGTGGTTTGTTTGTTGATGGTTTATTTAAGCTAAATTGCAAGGTTCCATTTGTCTCCATGAACACCGTAGGAATTAAGAGAAGGATTTCAACCAATGAAACTTCATCCAAGTTATGGCACAAACGGTTAGGACATATATCAAAGGAACGAATGCAAACTTTAACAAAAACTGAAATTTTGCCACCACTTGATTATCAAGACATGGATGTTTGTGTTGAATGTATAAAATGAAAACTGGTTAACACCAAAAAGAAGGGTGCAATTAGAAGCCAAAAGCTGTTGGAACTTATTCACACCGACATTTGCGATCCGTTTCCTACACCAACACATGATGGTTTTAAATATTTCATCACCTTTATTGATGACTATTCAAGGTATGGCTACATATATCTTTTGGCTGAAAAATCTGCTGCGTTTGAAGCTTTTTAAATATATAAAGCTAAAGTGGAAAACAAATTAGACTTAAAAATCAAAGTTGTTAGATCCGATAGAGGCGGGGAATACTATGGCAAGTATGATGAAGCTGGCCGTCGTCCTGAACCTTTTGCATAGTTTTTGGAAAAGAATGGCATTGTAGCACAGTACACTAATCATGCAACACCTGAACAGAACGGAGTTTCGGAAAGACGAAATATAACTCTTAAAGATATGGTGAAGAGTATGATGTGCTGCACAAAGTTGCCAATGTTTTTGTGGGGTGAGGTTATAAAGACAACGAACTACATCTTAAATAGAGCTCCTAGCAAATCTGTTCCAAACACTCCATATGAATTATGGTACAAGAAGAAACCGAGTGTATTTCATCTAAAAGTTTGGGGTTACAAGGCAGAAGCAAGAGCTTATAATCCATTGGAGAAAAAGTTAGACCCAAGAACCATTAGTTGTTTCTTCATTGGATATCCCAAAAGGAGCAAAGGTTATCGGTTTTATTGTCCAAATCACACCACAAGAATTATTGAAACTGGGAGAGCTAAGTTTATAGAAGAGTCTGCTGGTGATTTAGAGGTTGAAAGCTTCAGCTTTGAAGAGGAAAAGGAAGTAAATAATGAACAAGGATCTGTTGAACAAGAAGATATTGTGGTTGACCCCACCATGGCAGCAAATGAAGAAAGTCCACTTCCTAATACTCACGTGGAAAGTGAGCAACAAGAAATTGCACATGATGACCATGATATGCCAATCCAAATGAATGAGCTCATAGTCCCTGCTAATAATGTCGATGACCAAAACCAAGTCTTTTTAAGAAAATCCCAAAGAATTAGAAGGCATGCAATATCGAATGATTTTATTTGTTATCTTCAAGAATCTGAATTTAATCTGGGAGAGTTTGATGATCCAATTACATTCAAGGAGGCCATGACTAGTTCTCAAAATGAAGAGTGGTTAAAAGCCATGAAGTCTGAGCTTGAATCAATGAGTATGAATGGAGTTTGGGAGTTAGTACAATTACCAAAAGGGTGCAAGGCTATAGGATGTAAGTGGGTATTCAAAACCAAAAGAGATTCTAAAGGAGACATAGAGCGATATAAGGCTAGATTAGTAGCCAAGGGGTTCACTCAAAAGAAATGAATTGACTACAATGAGACATTTTCTCCGGTTTCTACCAAAGATTCATTTAGGGTCATAATGGCACTTGTAGCTCACTTCGACTTGTTTCTACACCAAATGGATGTAAAAATCGCATTCTTAAATGGTGATTTGGATGAAAAAAAATTCATGAAGCAACCAGAAGGGTTCATTCAAGAAGGGTTAGAGAATTTGGTGTGTAAGCTCAAGAAATCCATTTATGGTTTGAAACAAGCCTCAAGACAATGGTACTTGAAATTTGATCAAGTTATACAAGATTATGGTTTCATTGAGAATTCGTCCGATGAATGTATATATCTCAAATTCAGTGGGAGGAATTTTGTAATCTTGGTCCTTTATGTAGATGACATCTTGCTAGCTAGCACAAATCTTACCCTACTTCATGAGACAAAGCTTTTCTTGTTTAATAGATTTGAGATGAAAGACATGGGAGAGGCATCTTACGTCTTGGGGATAGAAATTACCAGAGATAGGAAGAATAAAATACTTGGCTTATCTCAAAAGGCTTACATTGAACGAATTCTGAAAAGATTTGAGATGCAGGATTGCAATGGTTGTGACATTCCCATGGCAAAGGCAGACAAGCTAAACAAATCCCAATGCCCTCAAACTAAAACTGAAAGGGCAGAGATGGCTGGAAGACCTTATGCTTCTCTTCTTGGCAGCCTCATGTGTGCACTAGACCCGACATCACTCAAGCAATTAGTGGTTTGTCTATATATCAATCTAATCCAGGTTTTACTCATTGGATGGTTGCAAAGAAAGTCATGAGGTATTTGAAAATGACTAAGACTTATAAACTTTGCTATAAAAGGACCAATAACCTTGAGTTGATTGGCTACTCGGATTCGGATTTTGCGGGGTGTGCAGATTCTCTCAAGTTTACTTCCAGCTAGGTTTTCATGCTCGCTGGAGGATCAATGTCTTGGAAAAGTGCAAAACAAAGGGAAGTTGCAACGTCTACAATGCAGGCTGAATATGTAGCTTGCTATGAAGCCACTTCATAAGCTGTGTGGTTAAAGAACTTCATATCTAGCATGAATGTTGTCGAATCAATTACTAGGCCCATTCAGTTATGGTGCGATAACAAAGCTGTTGTTTTCCATGCTCGGAATAACAAATGGTCTAATGGAACTAGACATTTGTATCTCAAGTATAAGATGATTCGTAAGGAAGTCAAGAAGCAGCAAGTTAAAATTGATTACATTGATACTAAGTCAATGTTGGCAAATCCACTCAATAAAGCTTTTCCTAATGCAGCGTTCCATGTGCATGTGAAAAACATGGGCTTAGTTTTCGATTTTGATGCACTGAATTAGTGGGAGATTCATGTTTTAGTTAGTTCCCTTGCATTGATTCTGGAGTTAAGTCACTAAGACTATTAGTTTTGGTTGGTTCGTGAGTTTGGATTATAAAGTTTGAAGCAATTTTAGTTATTTTTATTATGAACTTGTTGATTGTTTTTATATATATATATATATATATATATATATGTGTGTGTGTGTGTGTGTGTGGCTGTTTGAATGCAGTTATCAAGTAAAAGGTTAAGTTAATGCTTTAAAGTCACAAGCATTTACAAGATGATATGAAGAATGTTTTCAGATACTGTTTTCATTAAAGGTAGAAAACTAAGGTATTCTGATACAGTTACACCAGTCATCATGCTAGCATTGACTGGGTTTTTTGACATAAGGTTTCAGTCATTATTCTTCATTCTTTTAACAGTTTTTAGAGGGCTTCATTTGAAGCATTAAGCATACTTACATGGTCTGATCAAGGAGGACCTTAGAAATTAAAATATCAATATATTACATCAAGTTTGATATTTATATTTTGATTTTCTCACGTATTGATGTTTCATGTGATTAATCATGCTCACATATGTGATTATGAAGACTATGGACGTTACCCCTGGCCAATAGACTTGTTAGTTCTACGTGATTGTGCTAATTGACAGAAGCTATAAGGAACTTTGAGTTTAAGTGATTTCCATGGCCAATAAGTAATCCTAATTTGGTTTCTCTTAAGTTAAGTTTCATACAATGCTTGTTTCGACCAAGTGGGAGAATGTTGGAGTAAAATCCGGTTCTCACAAGATTTTGTGGTCTCACAATCATTGTAAGTTACTTGAGGATCAAGTTAGGATTAGGGAATTAACTTGGACTTTACCGGTTGCAAAAGGAATGTAATATTAAGTTGTTATTCTTGCTAAAGGGGTTCCTACTCCTGATTGGTTAAGGAGATATAGACATATTCAGTTACCTATTAGGTCTCAATGATGGGCTAAGCCTATTAGGTTAACATGCCTATATAAGTGAAGGTCTCTGCATTTGCTGATACACGCAATATTCACAAACACCTCATACGGTTAGATTGCTAAGGATCAGTACAACGTAGAAGGCTCTTTGCGCACCAAGCTTTCGTCCATGGGGTCTCCAGGTTCGTTACTTACATGTGTTTTAATCTATATAGGCTAATAAAGTATTACATGCTATTGTTACTCAAGTTCCTTAACTAAAGCTGACAAATGGGCAACTTACAACAAAGAAAGAAGAAAACTTTACCTAGCATAAGAGAATTCAGCATTTTCTCGAGAAAGAGACACGAATCAGTTCTGAAACAGTGCCTTATCAGTAGACCTCCACATGCCATTGATTGTTCTTTTTCAGTTGTGAAAGCTTCTTCCCCCAGCTTTCCCCTCTTTCAACTGCAACCCTGTTCAAGGTCTCTTGAATCCCGGGCATCATACCCTTGAGCCCGCAGAAGTATATGTGGGCCCCATTATCCAGTAGCTTAAGGATCTCTTCACTATACTCCTCAATTTTATCCTGAACATACATCTTCCCTCCTCTCTGGTTCTTCTGTTCTCTGCTAAGTGCAATGTCATACCGGAAATTATCAGGGTAGTCTTTGAGATACTTGGTGAATTCTTCATCATAGAGTAGACTATCAGTGTTGGCCACACCAAGGAATAGCCATGCGAGGCCGCCAAACTTGAATTTGGGAACAGATTCCATGAACATGCGACGAAGGTAACCTCTGTATGGGGCAACACCAGTGCCAGTGGCGATCATAATGTGGGTGGAATTTGGGTCGTCTTCAGGCAAAAGCATGATCTTGCCAGCAGGCCCTGCCATATTAATATTTAAAGTACAATTAACTTACTGATAAAGAGAGCATCTTAACTACGCAACATTGTCAAATCCATAAAATGACTCGGCCAAGGCAAGAACTAAAATGAACATCGAACTCATAGATGTTGGAAATCCGAAGAAGGCAGGCATTTGGTAAATAACAAAAGTGAAGAACAGGCTGGGGCAACTAAATGAGCTAGGGGCACAGTCCCCGAGCTGTATGAGTTCATTGTCATGAGCTATGCACTATTTGCCTACAAAATAAAGGGATGTTTTTAGCCAATTGATTCAAAGTTAATTAATTAACTATATTCTACTTAAAAATATAGGGAATTTATTTCACACATATATAATAATAACAAAATGTGCCTAATATATACATGCAAAATAATTTACCTACAATGATTGTCAAACAAATATAAGAAATGGAATAGATGATGGTAAGACAAGTATAAAGTAGATACTTTTATAATAATAAAGCACTTATTTGTCATAATTATGGTGGATAATTAAATTCATCAACATAATTAGGGTGTTGTGGCACAATTGTAAATATTTTGAAAATAATAGGTATTTATTTGTTTACATGGCAGTTTATTTCAAATCTGGGTTTTATTTGGATGGTTAAAACGAGATGGGTTTTTGTCAAGAAAATAAGTATTGCATGGGCTTATATCTAAAGAACCCTTAAAAAAATAGGCTCTTACCTGCGATCTTAATTTTATCACCAGGTTTGGAGTTGCATAAAAAGTTGCTGCATACACCATTCTTGGAAGGATCCTCCTCTCCTGTCTCAGGGTCATAGTAGACAGCACGGCCGACACACAAACTGGTTGTCTTGCCATCAAAATAGTCTCCATACCTTGAGGATGCAATTGCGTAAAAACGAACACTGTGTAGAGCCCCAGGTTTCTTCGGGTTTTCACCCTGTTATGCAAGTGCATCACAATAAGGTACTACAAAGGAGGAATTTAGTGTGACGATGGAACCAATAACATTGTCTAAAACTATGCGGCTTTAGATAGACAACAAATTAGGGGTGGGCACTTGAAACCGAAAACCAAAACCAAAACACGAACCAAATTGGACCACACCGAACGGTTTGATTTTGCGATTTTGATACGGTTGCGGTTTTGAAACCGAACTGCAATGTAGGAAGCGGTTTGGTTTCGGTTTTGGCTTTTGAAAACCGCACCGAAACCGAAACCGCACCTCAATTAGATGTCGTGTTTTAATTGGTTATTTGTTAGAGTCCATACATTTAGTATGGACTCAATTACACTAGAATGTTATCCGTTTCCTAATTTTTACCTTTGGTGCTTCTTTCGTTCCGAATAAACCATCGTTCTCCAACAGTAGGTAAAAAAAAAATTAAAAAAAAATCCATGTAATAGTCACTATTATTTTGATCTCCAGATTTTGAAAGATGGAAAAAGAAATACTATGTAAATGAATGATGTACTCAGCCCTTTATATGACATGGAACAAGAAATATTTGCAAGTTATACTAAACATTTAAAGAATTAAAGTATGTATACATTGAAAATTACATTGTGATCGGATGAAATAAGCACCTAGTTTTCGGTAAGATTAGATCCTTCACCCTTGCTGTTTTTGGAATTGTTTGATAATGACAATTGCTCGAATACAATCTACAAGTTTATTAATTAATGTATTGTGTGGAAAATGAGACCGTCTTATGCATACGTAAGTGTAAATTTTAAATTGTATATTTTTTCTCAAAAATCAAACCGAAACCTTTTGAAACCGTACCGAACCGAACCAATCGGTTTGGTTTCATTTCGTTTTTAGCTTCAAAACCGCACCGCAAAAAGTTTTGGTTTCGATTGCAGTTTCACTCAAAACCGCACCGAACCAAACTGTGCCCACCCCTACAACAAATGGGGCTGAAAACAATTGTATCATAATACTCTTAATTTTAAAATCATAACTGCACCGCGTATCCATAGGCAGAGCATGAAACAGATGAACGTGAGTATATCATTTAGTTAAAAAAGACAACCCGAGTGAACTTTAAAGGCCAAAAATCATGCATATATTCATGAAAACATAAATATAAGTTACTTACAGGAGGAATTACACCATAACTTTGCCCTTCCCAGTAGGGCACATTACCACCATGATCAATAACAATATGGCAAGTCTCACCAGGAGCCTTTGGGCCGACAATCCTCTCAACAGAAAGAATGGTTGCAGTATAAGGTTCCTTAGGCTTGTATATATTTAATGGGGGCTCATTAGCATCCTCAAGTTGTAGAGGAGCTACATTAACTTTAGGTGCACTAGCTTGTTGCACCGACATGCATACAATGCGCTGATTTCTCAGCTGCCCATTCTTCGTCTTCAAGTCCAAAGGTAAAATAGGTGCCCATGATTTATCATTAAAGTTAACACTTTGTGCCTGCAGCAAAATTACAAGCGGTTTCAGTGAAAGTTATCAACTGAACAAACACATAGCAGGTTAAATATGTACTCTATTATCGGGTAAACTTGAACCATCATATCAAGACCCTAAAACATTAGTCTAAGACGCAGTTTAAACTTAATCAGATCAGCATAAAAAGATTTGTTTCAACCGCAAAGATATTCATACGCTTGTAAATCTTTTTAATACAATTTAACATTCAACCCAATTACAAATCATTAAACTAAATTTAACTCATAACTTCCAAATTCACAACTGTTGACAATCACTGCCCGCGGCAGCTTTTAACACTAGAGACCATCACCATCACATTCAAATTTACTAGCTACGATTTTTTTGGTTGTACTTTCAAACAAAACTATTTATGTTACAATGCCCACTAAGATTATAACATCCTAAAAAGAAAAAAAAAGGAAATTAAAAAACCGAAAAGGCAACTTCTTTTTCTAGAAGCTCCATCCTTGAAGACACACAAAGTCTGCCATACAGAGAGTAATGCTAACAAAAGTGCTTCTAAGCTCGAGCGGAGAATCCGAGAAATGCTAAAGCTATAATAAATAAATAAAAACAAACACAACTTTACGAAATTAATACCACCAAAAATACAAAGATCACACCTTGAACACATATCTTCTGAGGGAGAAATCACTTGCAACAGGAACAGTCAGTGAACCCTGCAAGCAAGCAAAACAATCAAAACCCAATTACAAAAACAGCATATCTAATCAAATATCTGCTATCTAGCAATTGGGTAATCACTAAACGACCAAAGACTAAATTTTTCTTTCATTTTCTCGGGAAACAAACACGAATCTGAAAAGGGGCCGGGGACTACCTGAGAGAGAGCCAAATGAGACATGATTGGATGATCGAGGGTGGTCTGAACTCTGAATTGAGAGGTCTTGCGGGTGGCGTGAGGAGTTAATATTGGTGGTGGTGGTGTTGGATCATGCACATGAATCTGCAAACAGAAGAGTCGTTGGGGAAAAATGGAGAGAAAGGTGAACCCTCCGAGAGTCCCAAAGGTCGGGTTTTTGCTATGCCTCATCGGGCTCTCTTTTGTAAGAACTGCAAAGAATGCAGAAGAAGATTTTAGAGAGAGAGAGCTCAAAAGCTTTGTGAATTGATCTTTCTTGATTACCAATTAACAGTTACAAAATGTCTTATATACTACGATCTATATTGAAAAAATAAAAAGTTTAACCGTTTCACGTAAAGTTCTTTTGACGATAATTAATTGCGAAGGATAAATAGAATGTCAGAATTACGCTCTACAAGTCAAGTCTTAAAACTGAAACCTTACTAGTACTGCAGGATGATAACATGAATTGCATTTGCCCTTTGAACACAGAATGTGGCAAACAAACATGGCCGGCAGAAGCAAAAGATAAGGCATCAACCGAGTGGGATAGAGTGACTTAGGATTCGATAAGATTATGAGCTTCACAACACAAAGTTTGGTAATTGAAATATGCGACCACGGTTCCCATTTTATTAACCGTTTAGATTTTTGTTAAAGATTAAAATATCCATAAAATCGAATAGAATAGTGCTATTCACAAACTCATTTTTACTTTCTACGTACTCTTATCAATTTTTTATCATTAATCTTGTTTAATTTATTGAATCTGACGATTGAAAATTGAGACGTGTATGTGAGAAATAAAAATGAGTTTGAATAACAATATCCAACTCAATACACCGAAGCAAGAATTTTTTTATGACCACCGCCTAAAAGAGAGAAACATGTTGTAAAATTGTGAGAATGAATGGCCACAGTAGTGTAATTGTTGTTATATGATGTTTTCAAAAGGGCAATAATAGTGTAATTGTTGTTGTGTGAAGTTTTCAAAAAGAGCAATCATTTCACTTTTGGTTTGTCGCGGATGTGGCTCTATATAAGGAGCACTCCGTGTGTGATTACACGACACAGCAAAGAAAATAAGTGAAAGCAATAATATTAGTATCCCTCTCTTCCTCTTTTTCCTGCAATCTTTTGTGTTATAGTTACGAAACTAAACAGTGTGATATTTTGCACCCGCTTCTCTCATGTCCCTAACAAAGGTTATCTCTCTAACTTTTGCCTATTTATAACACGTTATCAGCACAACTCTCTAACCTTAACCAGTTCTCATCTCCCTTCGCCGAAAAATGCTTCCTCCAAGGATTTTACTATTCTTCTTCCTCATATACCTCACCTGCTTGATGTACCATCGCCAAGATCTGCTAGCACCATGCCTACTCCTAGTTCTCAATATAACAATTACTTATTGACATGCCCGACCCCGATATTTCCCGAACACCAGGGTAGGTACGTTCTGGCCGACACCCGAAGGTAACAAAGCCATATTAGGATGCATGAGAACAAGAAAAATAAATAAGACCTATAAATTTAAATATAATTAATATGCAAATGAGGAACGTGTTCAGAGCATACAACTAATTCTATACACTAGAAAAGAAATGATATAGAATTGAATGAACAAATTAGTGGGTTCTACACCGAGATGACTCGAAGATGCCGATGCGGAAGTGCCTTGACGCCGGGATTGTACGCCTCGAATCTAAGTCCTGAGGGGGCGCAAAACAAACATGAGTGGACCAAGTTGATATATATATATAATATTGAAACGGTTATCAACATACTAACCCCCAAGGTTTTATGAAAACTCAATAGCATAGTATATAATAGGTTTTCCGAAAACCCTAGCATGTCATAAAACCTATCAAAACATATCTCGTATATAGTGTAATAACTAGTGTTGTGTCCAGTCTCAACTCCAGGCCCTATGCTCGCTTCTCGTCCCTGCGCCGTAGCCAGAGGAAATTTCTTCAGGCCCTACGCCAACTCCGTGTCTCTCAGCCCGTAGCTAGAGATTATTTCTCCCGACCCTATGCCAACACCGTAAACCTCGCCCGTAGGAAGAATAAGGACCACTAGGTAAGTACAAAACTATTGAACATAGTCTTTCCAAACATAGGTACATATATCTCAAAAACATCTTTATAGTATAAAGTCATCCATCATCTATATTATAAAGAAGTGTGTAAAAACATGTTCTAAATATTATATCGTCATCCATCAGATATCCTATAAAGAATATGGGTTATATAAAATAGGATAATTCAAACTAGCCTCAGTAAGCATAATATCTCATAAAACGTTTGTATTAAATCAAGCTTCTCATGTATGCATTTCTACTATTAAAACATACATTGTATTGCCCCTAAGCACATAAAGGGTCCAATTAATAAAACTCTATTAAGATGATTGAATTTGAGAAAACGGACATAAAAAAAACGAATCCAGGACGTCGAATTACCCTAAGAAAGGTCTCGGGTAAATTTCGAAAAAGTCAACACAAGAATATTCCAAGAATATTCCACAAAATATTCCAGGAATATTCCCGGGTAAATTTCGAAAAAGTCAACACAAGAATATTCCAAGAATATTTTAGAGAATATTCCAAGAATATTCCACAAAATATTCCACAAAATATTCCAAGAATATTCCACAGAATATTCCAGGAATATTCTAGGAACGTTCCCTGACGGAATATTCCCTAACAGAATATTCCCTAATGGAATATTCCATCAGTTGGGTTAGGTCGATTCCCATTTGGGCCGGTTCTAAGTTAGGATATGGGCTAGGGGAAGGACGGGTTGGGCCTAAGAATGCCAGGCCTAAAGGTTTCTGGATTTAGGGTCATAAAGGTTTTGGGGCTACCGAGTTGGGCTGAAGACCCATGGGTTGGGCCCAAGTTCAAAGGGCCAAAGGCCCGTGTCACTAAGGTCCGAATGCCTGTTTCCTCTTGGGTTTTGGGCTCGGGGGAGAAGGGCTGATTCTCGACGGAAAAGAACGCCGGAGATTTGGTCGGTAATTCTCGAGCTCCGACAGAGCTTAAATCTCAACCAAAGATCACCAAATAAAATTCCAAAATGAAGCCCGTGAAGTAAGGAGTCGAAATATACCTTCCCTGTGGCCAGCCGTGGCCAGAAGGTGGTCTAAAAACATGGCATTCACGCCAGAAACATGGATGAGCTCCACCAAGGTGTTTCTTGTCCCAAAGAGTCCCCAAAACACACTCATTTTCTATAAAAACAAACCAAAATGTTGAAAGAATGAAGGTTTGAGGGAAGCTGAGCCTTACTTGGTCGGAAAAGTAGGATCTCGCCAGCGTGTGGGTGTGCTTAACCACTTTAGGTGGTCTATGTGGTCCACCGAGAATGAGGGAGTGAAGAAGGCCCAACGACGGTGATGAGCAATGGTGTTCATCAGGGAAATGGGTGTATGCGTGTAAGTGTGGTGCTCGGAGAGGAATGATGCAACCATGGTGAAAGAGAGGGAAAGAGAGAGCTTCAGGGGAGGGAGTGACAGAGAACTGGGATAGGTGAGGGAGAGATATAGGGAAGTGGGCCGGGGGACAAAAACCCAAAGGTGGGCCTCTTGGGCACACATACTAAGACCCAAAACAAAATATCCCTTTAATTTTTTTTTTGTGAAAATACAGAAATGCCATCCCGATTCAAAATCCGTTAAAATAATCGGGACGGGTTATTACAATCTACCCCCGTTAAACAAAATTTCGTCCCGAAATTTAAAATAACTTGCTACACTAAAAAACTCAAAAAATAGGAAGAAGAAAATATATATGCACAAAATAAATCAAGTCAGAGTGGTTGCACAAAAGGAAAATGCCACCCCGTCGCAATCGGGTTGCAATGATTCCATCTTTCGTGCCTCCAGGCTCATACCTTCTTCCCCCGTCAGTGTAAAAGTAGAAAACATACTTTATAAAAATATAAAGTCGCAAAAGTAAGTACGTAAAAATACGGTAACGCCAAAATAGATATGTAATAACATAAAGGTCAAAAAATTTGTACTGAACTCAACAGTGAAAATGGAAATGACTCGACCAAACATTCGTAACTTTGAAAATACTGGTAAAACTCTAATAAGGTAAGTTAAAATACTTTTGCGGAAAACCAAAACCGAAAATGAAAGTGGGTCTCGCCCAAGCATACGTAACGTCGTGTACTTCGAGAAACAGATGCGTGTTTTTGGGTCGAGCCCTAACAATAGAAAATTTGTAACAACTGCCGTAGATGGGTCTTCATGCCCACTTTCTTAACGAACCCAACGAATAAGTTATCAATACCATAGTCGGCCACCCGCGATATCGACCACACATTGTTGTCTCAATAAGCAAGCAGTCATTTCCCAATGATGCACGATTTCCCATATCATAAATTCAATCTTTCGAATACCATTTTGCCCCGTAACGTCCTCTTCCCTAATTTCTTCTCAAGGTGAAACTTAGTAAGAACGTTGTTGGATTCGTCACATGTTTGCCTTTTGTTTACTCGAAATGTAGCTTTTGCGAGACTTCTTGCTCAGATAATTAAGTTGCGAGCACAATTCCCAGATTACCCTATTAAGTCAATCCAACTTGATAACGCTGGTGAATTTATGTCTCAAACCTTTGATAATTACTACATGACACTAGGCATTGATGTTGAACACCATGTTCCTCATATTCATACTCAAAATGGTTTAGCAAAAGCATTTATCAAGCGGCTTCAATTAATAGCTCGCACTCTACTCATGAAAACAAAATTGCCAGTTTTTGCATGGGGACATGCCATCTTACATGTTGTATCATTGGTTCAATTGAGACCTATAGCCAACCACCAATTTTCCTTAATATAACTCGTGTTTAGGCATCAGCCAAACATTTCACATTTACGAGTTTTTGGTTGTGTTGTTTATGTACCTATTGCACCGCCACAACGCACTAAAATGGAACCTCAACGAAAACTGGGAATTTATGTGGGTTTTGATTCACCATCTATCATTAGATATTTGGAACCCTTGACAGGTGATATGTTTGCAGCTCGTTTTGCGAATTGTCACTTTGATGAGACAATCTTCCCGTCGTTAGGGGAGAAAAGACAGTTCCAGAATAACGGCAAGTGCTAACATGGGTTGTACCCACCTTATCTCATTTTGACCCGCGAAGCACTCAATGTGAAAATAAAGTGAAAAAGATCGTTCATCTTCAAAGTATTGCTAATCAAATGCCAGATGCATTTAATGATGCTGCGAAAGTAAAAAAAAATCACATATACCAGCTACAAATGCACCTACAAGAATTAATGTCCATGTGGGAAAAAATAAAGTGGCAGCGAATGATTCATCCGGTGCACGCCTAAAACGTGGTAGACCCTCAAGTTCAAAAGATTCAACCCCTCGAAAGAGAAAGATGAGGGCACAACTGAATCCAAATGAAATCATTTAGGAAAAGAAAATGAATGACAAATTCACAATTCATGATTCTGTACTTTCAAAAAAAAAAATGTCCTTGATGAGACATATGTCCCTGAAGAGACAGAAGTACATGAAAGCAAAGAAATCTCCTAAATTATGCATGTACTGATTGTGGGATTGAAATGAAATAATCATCGACGACATGTTCGCATTCGCGGTAGCCACTGAAATCATATTAAGCGATGACATTGAGCCCCGCTCTGTTGATGAATGCAAACAGAGACAAGATTGGCCTAAGTGGAAAGATGCAATCTAGGCAGAATTAAATTCCTTAGAAAGGCAAAGTGTTTTTGGACCGGTAATCCAAACCCCGCCTGGTGTAAACCCTGTGGATTACAAACGGGTATTCATAAGAAAGCGCAATGAGAAATACAAGATTGCAAGATATAAAGCACAACTCGTTGCACAAGGTTTTTCACAAAGACCTGGAATTGATTATGAGGAGACATACTCTCCTGTAATGGACGCAATTACGTTCCGTTACTTAATAAGTTTGGTGGTTTCAGAAAAACTTGACATGCGACTTATGGATGTCATCACCACGTATCTATATGGAGAATTAGATACTGACATATATATGAATGTCCCAGAAGGACTTAAGTTGCCTGAAGCGACTAACAAACCACGAGGTATGCTCTCAATCAAATTAAGGCGATCATTATATGGGCTGAAACAATTTGGAAGAATGTGGTATAATCGTCTCAGTGAGTATTTGATTAAATAATGATATACCAACAATGTCATTTGCCCTTGTGTGTTCATTAAGAAATCAAATTCTGGATTTCCTATAGTGGCAGTATATGTCGATGATATTAACTTAGTTGGAACCCTTGAAAAGCTCAATAAAACTGATGAATATCTGAAAAGTGAATTTGAAATGAAAGACCTTGGAAAAACAAAATATTATCTTGGCCTGCAGATTGAGCATTGTGCTAATGGAATTTTGGTCCATCAATCAGCATCTTGAAGCGATTTGGCATGGACAAGGCTTATCCACTCAGCACACCAATGGTCGTTCGTTCACTAGACATTAAGAAGTATCCATTTCGTCCAAAAGAAGATTATGAAATGGTCCTTGGTCCAGAAATACCATATCTAAGTGCAATATGTGCTTTATTGTATTTAGCACAATGTACTAGACCAGATGTAGCTTTTTCAGTCAACTTGTTAGCAAAGTATAGCTATGCTCCAATAATTCGTCATTGAAAGGGAGTCAAAGATGTTGTACGATACCTTCGTGGGACAACAAACATGGGTCTCTTCTACTCAGAGAAATCCACAAATGACCAGATCCTTGTTGGATATGCAAATGCTAGTTTTCTCTCTAATCCGCATAAAGCCCACTCACAAACTAGATATGTGTTCACTAATGGAGATACAGCAATCTCATGGCGCTTAACAAAGCAAACATTAGTTGCTACATCTTCCAATCACTCAAAAATACTTGCTTTACATGAAGCAAGTCATGAATGTTCTTGGTTAAGATCAATGATCCATCATATCCGAAATTCATGTGGTCTACCTTCAAAGACAGACACTCCAACTATCATTCATGAAGATAATGCAGCATGTGTTGCCCAAATAAAAAAATGATTCATCAAGGGCAATAAGACTAAACACATATCTCCAAAAAATTTCAGTGCAAATGAACTTCAGAAGGCTAAAGTTATTGAAGTTAGACAAATATGTTCCAATGAAAATCTGGCAGACCTATTCACCAAATCTCTACCAAAGTGCAAGTTTCAAAATCTAGTGCATGGTATCGGATTACGTCGACTTACCAATCAGTTAAACTTGAAAATGTGGAATCAGGAAGAGATACATATCAAGGGGAGCATCTATGATACATGCATGTTGTACTTTTTTCCTTCGACTAGGATTTTTTCCACTGGATTTTTTCTATCAAGGTTTTAACAAGGCAACATAAGCATACTTAACACTATATCAACAATCCAAGCAAAGTTGTACTCTTTTTCCTTCGCTATGGTTTTTTCCCACTGGGTTTTTTATAGCAAGGTTTTAACGAGGCAACTAATGTTGATATGTGGGCATCCAAGGGGGAGTGTTGTAAAATTGTGAGAATATAGTAGTGTAATTGTTGTTATGTGATGTTTTCAAAAGGACAATAGTAGTGTAATTGTTGTTGTGTGAAGTTGTCAAAAAGAGCAATTATTTCACTTTTGGTTTGTCGCGGATGTGGCTCTATATAAAGCGCACTCCGTGTGTGATTACAAGACACATCAAAGAAAAGAAGTGAAAGCAATAATATCAGTATCCCTCTCTTCCTCTTTTTCATGCAATCTTTTGTGTTATAGTTATGAAACTAAATAGTGTGATATTTTGTACCTGCTTCTCTCATATCCCTAGCAAAGGTTATCTCTCTAACTTTTGCCTATTTATAACAAAACAAACATTTTTAAGAGAATAGCTTTTTTAGGAAGGGAATATTACAAGATTTATACCCCACTCTCCAGATTGTTGAGGACTGGAAATATTTGGCACTTTCAAAGAAAAGCGTCAAATCCAAAATTTGGTCACTTTCTAGTTTCAAATCCGAACCACCTCATGAATCATGCCAAAAGTTAATCAATGGAGTCATAACTAATAAATTATATGACACGAGTACAATGTTATCGTAAAGTTTCATACCAATGATATAAAGATATCTAGGTTTTCATTAACTTGACATTGTATCATGTGTCCAGGACGCTATGAACCGATGTACTCGTATTATGTAAGTTATTATTGCTATCACGAGACAATTGACATTTTGACAGAACAAAAGGACAACCACCAAATATGTGACAGGATGATCTTTCTGATTATTACATAATATTGTTTAAACAAAGCATGAGAGATTCTTATGTTCCAGGTTTACAACGTTACATAGGGCACCAGCCGCAAGGGGTAAGACTGGGTGAGCGAGCAATGAGACCAAATACAAGGAGTGAAATGTTTTGTGTGCAATCGGACAGCCACATGGCCCAGACAGTAGGTTAAGGCCATCTCCAACTGACCCGGCCAAAGGGCTATAGGGCTAAAAATAGCTCGAAATAACACGAAAATCGTCTCCAACCAAAGGCTAGGCCAAAAGGTTCGTGGGCCCCACCGGGCCAAAAATTGGAAAGCAAGCCAACCGGTTGGCCCAAGTGAGCCAGCCAGCCTCGGGCTGGCCCAAAATTCAAAAGCAACAGCTACCTGGCATTAGCATGACGCCAGCTAGCTGACGTCATGCTGATGTTAGGTTACTGTTGCATTTGATTTTTTTTTTTTTTTTTGGGACAAATTTTGTTATAAAAAAAATTCTATTTTTTTTCCTGTAACTACCTAAGCCATTAAACAACATTAAACTTAAACAACATAATCTCCACCTTAGTACTACTTGGGGGTGTTATTCAAACTTAAACAACATTAAAAAAAAAACATTTAACAACATAAAACTTAAACGCCTACTCCATGGTTCTTTTGGCCCAAAGATGTGCAACAAGATCCTATTGTAGGTACTTGTTTGTGGCACGCGAACGTATCATCCTATGGCACCTCATGTACTCATTTAAAGAGATATTACCAGTTCTTGGATCCCAAGGCAAATTAAGCCCATCATATATTTTTGCACGAGCCCTCCTTGACCTATTTGGATCATCTTGGTCGTCATCACACTCTCCATCAATATAGCCATCTCGCTCATCCTCCACAATCATGTTGTGTAATATGACGCACGACATCATGATGGAGTTCAATTTATCTCGACTCTAGCTTCTTGCCGGTTCCTTAATTATCTTCCACCGTGCTTGTAGAAGACCAAAAACTCTCTCAACATCTTTCCGGTATGCCTCTTGGTGTAAGGTAAACCACCTTTGGGCTTCATCCACAGGGTTTGCAATTGCTTGGACAAGTGTCGCTCACTTTGGGTAGATGTCATCTACCAAATAATACCTCATATTGTACTGACGCCCGTTGATGTAGTAGTCAAGTTGAGATTATTAACCTTTGTCAGGTTATTGAAGAGGGGGTGAACACCCAAGTACTGTAATGTCATTTTGGGATCCTGGAACTCCAAAGAAAGCATGCCAAATACATGTGTCAAACGAGTCAACCGCTTCTAACACAATAGTTGGCTTTCTCGATCTTCTACTAAATCTTCATTGCCATCCAGTAGGACAGTTCTTCCACTGCCAATGCATGCAATCCAATGACCCTATCATGCCCAGAAAATCACAGTCTTCAACTTTGCGAATGAGCCGATCCATATCTACTTGATTTGGTTCACAGAGGTACTCCTCGTAAATTTGAACAACTGTGTGACAGAATTCAGCAAGATTATCAAGGCATGTAGACTTAGACATACCATATGTATCATCCATCGCATCAGCGAGGAGGCATAGGCTAGCATTCGGCGTACAATAGTAATCTTTTGATGAGGTGAGAAACCAGGGCGGCCTACTTTGTCCATCTTCTGTCGAAAGTATGGATTAACATGTTAGACATCATGAAGTAAACGCTATAAGACATGACGCCTCATCCGGAAACGACGTCTGAAATCCTCTTCTGTGTACACCAAGTTGGAGTTGAAGTAATTGTTCATCAGAGTCTTATGCGCCATCTCTCTATTTCGTGGTTTATAAAAGCGACCAGCAACAGAGTCACCCCATTGAAGTTGTTCTTCAATTGCCTCACACGCCATGACCCCAGCCATTGCTGCCATATATGTTGTGTTGCGCCATGCTTCATCTTCTTCATCAGACTCCTCATCTTCTCATCTCATATGCGCCCATTTATCTTCCAATTCAAAATTGGATGAGGACTCCCAATTGGAATGCGAAGAGGATCCAAAGTTGGAATTCATTGCAAACTTGAATTGAAAGAGATATTTGAGAAAGCAAAGATGCAGGTGTGAATTATACCCCAATATCCAGCCTATTTATGGACATTGGAAACTGAAGATAAGAAGTGTCACGTAGATAAGAATCCTATCTAAAATTTGCACAACCAATTACATCTCGACATGTGGCACTTGAAATCCTATCCGAAAAATTATTGAGATTACATATCGACAAGAAATCTGGAGAAACTTTAGCGACACGTGTCACTCGAAATCTAATCTGAAAAATTATTGAGATTACATATCGACAAGAAATTTGGAGAGTTACTCACTTTAGCAACACGTGTCACTTGAAATCCTATCCGAAAAAATTATTGAGATTACATCTCGACAAAAAATCATATCCGAAAAACCATATTAATTCAATTAAAATAATAAATTATGTTTGGACTATAGCCCTTTGACCCCCTCGGTTGGAGATGGTATGAAATATGACCTGGCATGGTTCATTAAAATATAATTTCTTGAAGGGCTATAGGGCTAAAGGCAGCCTTCTGGCCCTACTTCGGTTGGAGATGACCTAAAGATGAAATATCTATCATTCACCCAAAGAAGTAAAAGATGATGCAAGTGGCCCTTTTCTACAACGGTAGAAAAGAGTAGAGCCCTTGCATGACGGCATGAGTTCGAACTTCGTCAGTGGCTAATCTAACATCTAATCTAACAAAATCTTTTGTTTGACAAAATAAAAAAATAAAAAAAATAAAAAAAGGGGAAAAGTAAAAGATGATGAAAATCATTCAACAATCAAAGTGTTTCTCCGTTTCTGTAGTTGGACAGAGAACATCGATAATGGCTAATGCAATCAAAGGCTGAGGATCATCGGAAGCATTAATACACCGCAATGCTTGATCGCTCGAACCACCTAATCCAAGCGTGATTCACGGATTGTTCATCCAGAGACAGTTTACAGGACAATTGGACAGCTATAGATCATATATAAATGCTTAAAGTAGTAAACAGCATCATAAGATGAAACATCAATCAACAATAAAAAGGGTTTCCCAAATTGGCGCGGCCAAGATGACGGCTTGGCTCTTTGTCTAATGATACAGATGAATGCTATTGTTACTCAAGTTCCTTAACTAAAGCTGACAAATGGGCAACTTATAACAAAGAAAGAAGAAAACTTTACCTAGCATAAGAGACTTCAGCATTTTCTCGAGAAAGAGACACGAATCAGTTCTGAAACAGTGCCTTATCAGTAGACCTCCACATGCCATTGCTTGTTCTTTTTCAGTTGTGAAAGCTTCTCCTCCCAGCTTTCCCCTCTTTCAACTGCAACCCTCTTCAAGGTCTCTTGAATCCCGGGCATCATACCCTTGAGCCCACAGAAGTATATGTGGGCCCCATTATCCAGTAGCTTAAAGATCTCATCACTATACTCCTCAATTTTATCCTGAACATACATCTTCCCTCCTCTCTGGTTCTTCTGTTCTCTGCTAAGTGCTATGTCATACCGGAAATTATCAGGGTAGTCTTTGAGACACTTGGTGAATTCTTCATCATAGAGGAGACTATCAGTGTTGGCCACACCAAGGAATAGCCATGCAAGGCCGCCAAACTTGAATTTGGGAACAGATTCCATGAACATGCGACGAAGGTAACCTCTGTATGGGGCAACACCAGTGCCAGTGGCGATCATAATGTGGGTGGCATTTGGGTCGTCTTCAGGCAAAAGCATGATCTTGCCAGCAGGCCCTGCCATATTAATATTTAAAGTACAATTAACTTACTGATAAAGAGAGCATCTTAACTACGCAACAGTGTCAAATCCATAAAATGACTCGGCCAAGGCAAGAACTAAAATGAACATCGAACTCATAGATGTTGGAAATCCGAAGAAGGCAGGCATTTGGTAAATAACAAAAGTGAAGAACAGGCTGGGGCAACTAAATGAGCTAGGGGCACAGTCCCCAAGCTGTATGAGTTCATTGCCATGAGCTATGCACTATTGCGCAGGCTAAATTTCATTTTAGAAAAGTCCAAATGTTCTTTAAAAAAATAGGCTCTTACCTGTGATCTTAATTTTATCACCAGGTTTGGAGTTGCATAAAAAGTTGCTGCATACACCATTCTTGGAAGGATCCTCCTTTCCTGTCTCAGGGTCATAGTAGACAGCACGGCGGACACACAAACTGGTTGTCTTGCCATCAAAATAGTCTCCATACCTTGAGGATGCAATTGAGTAAAGACGAACATTGTGTGGAGCCCCAGGTTTCTTCGGGTTTTCACCCTGTTGTGCAAGTGAATCACAATAAGGTACTACAAAGGAGGAATTTAGTGTGACGATGTAACCAATAACATTGTCTAAAACTATGCGGCTTTAATGAAGAGGATAGAAAACAAATGGGGCTGAAA
Source organism: Heteromeles arbutifolia (assembly GCA_024362995.1). Classification (NCBI taxonomy): domain Eukaryota; kingdom Viridiplantae; phylum Streptophyta; class Magnoliopsida; order Rosales; family Rosaceae; genus Heteromeles; species Heteromeles arbutifolia. The sequence continues at coordinate 6,175,243 of JANCRC010000002.1, read as the reverse complement.
ACAATTGTATCATAATACTCTTAATTTTAGAATCATAACTGCACCGGATATCCATAGGCAGGGCATGAAACAGATGAACATGAGTATATCATTTAGTTAAAAAAGACAACCCGAGCGAACTTTAAAGGCCAAAAATCATGCAAATATTCATGAAAACATAAATATAATTTACTTACAGGAGGAATTACACCATAACTTTGCCCTTCCCAGTAGGGCACATTACCACCATGATCAATAACAATATGGCAAGTCTCACCAGGAGCCTTTGGGCCAACAATCCTCTCAACAGAAAGAATGGTTGCAGTATAAGGTTCCTTAGGCTTGTATATATTTAATGGGGGCTCATTAGCATCCTCAAGTTGTAGAGGAGCTACATTAACTTTAGGTGCACTAGCTTGTTGCACCGACATGCATACAATGCGCTGATTTCTCAGCTGCCCATTCTTCGTCTTCAAGTCCAAAGGTAAAATAGGTGCCCATGATTTATCATTAAAGTTAACACTTTGTGCCTGCAGCAAAATTACAAGCGGTTTCAGTGAAAGTTATCAACTGAACAAACACATAGCAGGTTAAATATGTACTCTATTATCGGGTAAACTTGAACCATCATATCAAGGCCCTAAAACATTAGTCTACGATGCAGTTTAAACTTAATCAGATCAGCATAAAAAGATTTGTTTCAACCGCAAAGATATTCATACGCTTGTAAATCTTTTTAATACAATTTAACATTCAACCCAATTACAAATCATTAAACTAAATTTAACTCATAACTTCAAATTCACAACTGTTGACAATCGCTGCCCGCGGCAGCTTCTAACACAAGAGACCATCACCATCACATTCAAATTTACTAGCTACGATTTTTTTGGTTGTACTTTCAAACAAATGTTACAATGCCCACTAAGATTATAACATCCTAAAAAGAAAAAGAAAAAAAAAGAAATTAAAAAACTGAAAGGGCAACTTCTTTTTCTAGAAGCTCCATCCTTGAAGACACACAAAGTAATGCTAACAAAAGTGCTTCTAAGCTCGAGCGGAGAATCCGAGAAATGCTAAGCTATAATAAATAAATAAAAACAAACACAACTTTACGAAATTAACACCACCAAAAAATACAAAGATCACACCTTGAACACAGATCTTCTGAGGGAGAAATCACTTGCAACAGGAACAGTCAGTGAACCCTGCAAGCAAGCAAAACAATCAAAACCCAATTACAAAAACTGCATACCCAATCAAATATCTGCTATCTAGCAATTGGGTAATCACGAAACGACCAAAGACTCGATTTTTCTTTCATTTTCTCGGGAAACAAACACGAATCTGAAAAGGGGGCCGGGGTCTACCTGAGAGAGAGCCAAATGAGACATGATTGGATGATCGAGGGTGGTCTGAACTCTGAATTGAGAGGTCTTGCGGGTGGCGTGAGGAGTTAATATAGGTGATGGGGGAGTTGGATCATGCACAAGAATCTGCAAGCAGAAGAGTCGTTCGGGAAAAACGGGGAGAAAGGTGATCCCTCCGAGAGTCCCAAAGGTCGGGTTTTTGCTATGCCTCCTTGGGCTCTCTCTCTCTCTCTCTCTCTCTCTCTCTCACTGCGATGCTTCCCTCGACCTGACAACTTGAAATAATTTATTCTGTATCATATGATCCGTTGCATGGTCGCATTTGGCATTGACACGGTCCTTTTTTGGTTTTCAAGGAATCCGTTGGTATGACGCTGTTGATTTACTCACATATGTGCCAAGGCTCTAATAGGCCCATATACCACATACGAAAAGGCAAAAGACAGAAGCAGGAAGCCCAGAAATTACGGGACTGGAATTGGGAAGGATTTTTGTAGAAGCCTCAACTCAAAATTGCATTAGTATGGCCGACAAATTTTGACTAGTCAAATCTTTTTTTCTTTTTTATAACGAAAAGTTTATAGAGAGATTGGCTACTCTTAGCCCCAGTTTAGGGTTAAGGTGATTTTAAAAAAAACTGCTATGAAAAAAAACTGGAATAGTTTTTTGTGTTTGGTAAACATTCAATTTCAACTTTTTTTCATAGTTTTGGGTGAAAAAAAGCCAAAAACAAGAAGCTGCAAAACCCAGCTTTGAAAAACCGGCTTTTTTTACATCTGTTTTACATAAAAGTTTACCAAACACTATAATACTACTTCATTTTTTCAAAAGCACTTTTACAAAAAAGTTTACCAAACACTCTGCTGCTTTATTTCACAGCTGCTTATTCTCACAGCACAGCAGAAGCAACTTTTTTTCAAAGCACAGCAATACCAAACCAGCCCTTACTGTTACTAGAATATATCAACAACTTCAAGCCACTTACGCATGACACGTACCTGTAAGCTGACATCGATATAGATTTACGTATGAATTTACAAATGGCGCACCAATGAGAACGGTTGGCATTGGCAAGGATGATCGAACTTGAATTAGAGGTTAACTATAAGCATGCCATTACCAACTGAATCAATTCTCGTTGGCGACTAGTCAAAACAAGCCCAAGGGAGCAAATCTCAATGCAATTTTATTTTTGTTGTTGAAATTACGATAAATTTTGATATAATTAAGTTTGAAATATAATTTCTACACGCTTTTATTTACCTTTTCTCCACGTCTCGTGCTTTTAGACTTGAGTAACAAAAGTTTTTAAAAATAACAATAGCAAGTGGCTTAGTAATAAGACTGTGGACTGCGGCTCCTAATAAACAAAAAAATATGAGAGATCCTGAGTTCAATGCTCCGAGCTGGTAAGTCTGCTTAACCCTGGCCACAGGCATGGTGAAATTTCTCATAGCCTCTCCGGCCTGAAAAAGATGAATAACTTTAGATGACCATCAGTTGTCCTCCTTTTAAAAAAAGAAAAGAAAAAAAGAGTCTGCAAAAAATTATTCTATCAACATTTTTTTTTAGGGAGTTTTAACAAAAAGCCCACGGTACTGTTCACTTTAACAAAAAACCACATTTTTACACTAAAAAAGTCAAACCTGGTACTATTCACTTTACCCTTTATTTCGTCCTTATCGTTAAAACTCAAAGTTTTCAAGCCATTTTTATTAGTTTTTCCTTTTTTTATGAACGATGTATTATTTTAATTTTATTAGCCACAAGTAGAATATAATTCAGTTACTTTCTTAGGCCTCGTTTGGCAACTCGGACTGTACTGACTATTTCTATTGGATAGGATAAATAGCCACCGGATAGTACTGACTAAGTTAGTCGGGCGTTTGGTGCAGTATCGGACTAATGACCGTATTATTTATACTGTGTTTGGTTTTATACCGGATAGGAGGAATTAAACTTAAAATAAAATTAAACTTTAAAAAAAAAAAAAAAACTGAAGTCATCACTTTTGTTCCCAGTTTTCTCCGCCGCACCCCTCAAACTCCCTCCCTCTCTCTCCCTTCTTCTTCTTCCCCGACTGCAGAAGAATCCCAAATAATTGTTCCCCATATCTCTCAGTCGCACCCCCAAACTCCCTCCCTCTCTCTCCCTTCTTCTTCTTCCCTTACTGCAGAAGAATCCCAAATTGAAATCATCTCTCCGCCGCACCATGCTTCTTTGCAAGACCCAGTTGCAGGGGAGGACGACGAGTAAGCGATGAGGATGGCCACAAGGAGAGGACGACGAGGACTAGGAGAAAGCGACGGCGACAGAAAACGATGGGGAGGACGGCGATGGTGAGAGAAGGTGACGGGGAGGACGGCGATAGTGAGAGAAGGTGACGGGGAGGACGACGGCGCCGAGAGAAGACGAGAGAGAAAGGGGCGAGAGAAGGTGAGAGAGAGAGGGCCGACTAATAATCCGAGCCTTTTGGTTGGTTTTATTAGTCCGGCGTATACCGTATTAAATAAGCGGACCGGTTAATTTAATCCGGCGCTTATTTAGTACGAGTGAGCGCCAAACACCCGCGACCGTATAACTAGTCCTGTCCGATCCTTTATCCGATCTGCCAAACAGGGCCTTAGTGTTCAGTTATGTTCATACACCACGATGTAGTGCTGCTATATTTTTTCTCATTTGTATGTATAAAGTTTCATGATTTATGAATGATAAGTTCGAAATTTAGTTATGATTGAGTTATATATGATTTATTGAAACCATCATCCCGTTAATATAGAAATGAAACACACTTAACTACAAAAAAGGAGATCGAACTCGTATCAAAGCATCTATATTTTATGGTCAACTTACGTAACCCACGTATACAGTAAATTAATAAAATATGATCTTAACTATTATAACAATTAAAATGAAAAACAATCTCACCAAACACTTGTTCGATCACAATATCATAAATTGTTTATCCATAAATCCCTCACCGTTCCTATACGGACTAGTGTTGTCTACTACTATTTTGTTTTTATTCCTACTTTATCTTCTTTCTTTTTTTTCCTCCGTGACTCACATGGGAGAAAAGTAAACACAGATAGAAAGAGCCCAGCCTAGGCCCACATAGGAGGCCCCATGATAAATATAATACGAGAGAGAAGTTGAAGATAAATGCTTGAGAGAGGAAACGTGAGAGTAAATTTTAATTAAAAATGATACGACGGAAAAAGAAAATTTTGAAAATTTAATTGGTGTGAAATTATTATTATTTATAATTTTATTTGAAAATTATTATTAGCATTCTAAAAATCTAATTTGGTACTTCAAACTCTCTATAATTAGAAAGAAAAATACACTTGTGAGGAGTGTAAAATGAGATTTTTGGAGTGCTAATAACAATTTCCTTTTATTTAGTAAGATAATATTTGAGAAAATTGTAGCCACGATCTTTCAATTTTAACTCAATTTGAGTAATGGTTTCTTAACTAAAAATTCATTACTAGTGGTCTCTTAACTCATCAAAATGTGCAGATATGGTCTTTTCATTAATTCTGTTAGAATTATATCAAAATGAGTTATGTTGGAATGACCCATTGCTACAATTGGGTTAAAGTTGAGGGACCATTGCTCCAATTGAGTTAAAAATGAGGGATTATTTCTCTAATTGGGTTAAAGTTAAGGGACAATTATTACAATTTTTTCATTCAGTTTTCTATTTTTGCCTCTTAATTTAGCCTCATGTGTGTGGAATATGACTCATTTTCACGGAAGTGCCAACAGAGTTAAAGAAAATGACCATAGCTGCACGTTTTGAAGAGTTAAGGAACCAATGATCATGAATTTTTAATTAATAAAATTACTACTTTAATTGAGTTAAAATTTACTACAATTTCCTTTTGTATATTTAAAGCATCTTTGTCAAGAAAAAATAGGAAGTTTAGAGAGGACGTGGACCCTAACGGAAATGAAGCTCAGCGGTCACTCTCAATCCCGCCCGCTCAGCCGGGCAGTAGGCCCCGCCGAATTCCTGGTCCAGATTATCTCCCGGGCAGCACATTTCCCCCTGCCCGAAACACTCCCCTCCATCCGACGGCCCACGTGCCCACCTCTGCCGATCCTGCTCGACACTTAACCGATAAAAATAATACACAAAAAATAAAATAAAATAAAAAAAATAAAAATGTTGTATGGTTATAAATAGGCATGCAGTTGAAAGTAGTAATAATATGGATATATAATATATGTATAGAGAGAGAGAGACAGAGAGAGAGAGAGGAATTCTGATTCCGTCAGACGCCATTTTTCGTAACTGCAGAAGAAGCAGAATTTTACTAAATTAAGTGGCAGCAACCAGCGAATAAAGGGTAAATTTCCCAAATTTCGAAACCCTAGCTTTTTTGCTCTCTAATTTATTTTGCCTTTTGCCAATTATGGGGAATTCTCCAGTTGGTGCAATTGGGGGGAAAATGCATGGAACTGGGGACTTGTTTGTTCTTGCTGATTTGGTGGATTTTCTGATTTTTTTAGCTTGTTTATTTAGTGTTTTCAAAGTTAATTGAGCTGTATTTTCTGGGTTTAATTCTGTGTTTCTTACTTGATTATGGAATTGGGCATGCAGATGAACTTAATTGGTTGGATTGGAAATTATTGAGATGGGTAGGGTTTACTTTCTGCTTTTAACCATGATTATGTTTCATGAGCTAAATTAGTTGTTGCAAGGCATTCATTGAAGAATTATTAAGTACAAATCTGCAGCTTTCGCTACAACTTAGAGCAGAGGGAATTCTTGTTTATTGATGATTTGTTTATCTATGTATTTCGAGCCTCGACGCAATGGTAAGATTGCTCCATTGTGATCTGGTAGTCTCCCATTCGAAATGGGAGTCAACCTTTCAAAATGGGGGTAAGGATTTGTACATCCAGTCTTCCTTGGACTCTCTGTGGAGGGAGACAAAGCCTCGTGCACCTTTTTTAAATCTGTTTCTATTTCAGTATCTTTGTTATGCTGGAAAATGGAAGCTACACTTTGGAAATTAGTAGTTCATACTTGAAGGCTATCAGTGTCATCGCGTATCCTTGATTGTATCTTGTTCTTTCGTTTTGCTGATATGGTTCTGCGATATCAGTTCCCAATTCCCTTCCTAATTGCCGCTTCTGTTTTTCGTGGTTCTCAAATATATGTGGTTATACTATGGTCGGTCGTATTAGTGATCTTTTGGGCTTCTTTGTGGGCATTGCTTAGCAACTGAATTTTAGGGATATTCTTTTCTTTGCACTAAATTCCGATTGTGTTGTTGCAGTTCGGTTGATTTTTGGTGCCTTGGTGTTGGTAGATTGAGTCTGCTTGTAATTTTCTGTTTTTGAGATATTTTTTTAGTGATAGTGGTGACACTTATTCTCACAGATGGACTCTATTTTTTACACTAATAGATTTTCAATGCAGCAAAGTCATACTTTCTTATTATTGTAGTAACATGTTATTTTGGTATGACATTGACCTGGGTGATTTTTACTTTGCAGCTACATATTGTTTTCGAACTCTCCACATACAACATCCTCATGACTTCTTCTATGCGCCATCATTCTGGTAAAAAAAATTTCCCCAAAATCCATATTCATAAATTTCATATCATCATGTGATACCTTTAAGTGACTAAGTCCATTCAACGTGCTGTAAATAGATAAGGACGCATGTTTCTGGCATTTAATTGAGCTGGAGTAGTTAATGTGGCAAGAAATTGGTTGTTTTGGTTCTTCTGCTTCTTTGATAAAAATAATGGTGTAAATTTTGTATTAAACTTGTTCAAGTAAGGGTTCGTTCATTTTCTTTTTGTGGATTATTCTAGAACCCAATAACTTTCTGTGAGATTAACATCTGCTTACCTTTTTCATGCCAAATACCCATCCCATTTCTGAAGTTGAGGTTGAAATCATGGTTTGATGTTAGTAAGATCTGTTTCTGTTCCAGTCCTCAACTTCCTTGGGTATTCCTGACTTCGAATTATGGTTTACATAGTTTACCATCTCACTGATAATCCATTTACCCCTTTAATTTGAGGTGTGCCCTAAGGGAGGCTCTACCTTGTGTTGTTTTAGTCGGCCTTAATGCTGTCTAGTAATGCTGTTTTTTCACGTCCCGACTACGTGTTTCATATATTGCTTCCATGCTACATAATGACCGAGGTGGTGATGTAGGATTTTCTACACTTTTTTCTCATTTTCTAGCTGTATAACATTGAAGTTCAAGCTTCAAAGCTTTCAATTCTTTGTTATTGATTTTGGTTTTATTTCTTTTCGTGATGCTTGGCATCATGGTTTTTGTGTCGTCCTTTTTTCACTTGTGTGGTTGTGTAGCATTTCTCGAACCGCAATGTTATATACTTTATAATAATGGTTTTGCAGATAATAGTGATTCTGATGACCAGCAAAGTCATTCAGAGTCTCAAGTTCATTCATCCTTACCTGCAATTGGAATGTCTCTTCCCGGAGTACCAATCACAAATATGCAGTATGCAGTACCTCCACAAGTTGGAACAGGACACACAGTGGTAATCCATCTAAAACATTTATTTTTTTATTGTTGACGTGTTTTCATGCAAGAGGAAGTCCACTACTTGTTCTACTTTATTGTTGTGTCATCCATTTTGTGGTTTGTTTGGTGCCATATATTTGTATATGTGTGTGTTTGTCGTGTCTCCAGGTAGCGAAAATAAGATGGAACGTTTATGTAGATGTTGCACTGTATACATTGGTGATCCTATACACCATGTTTGACCGTCAAGTCTTAGAATGTGCTGAAGCATATATGTGGTAACAGGTTACTTAGTTCATCAAGTAATTTACAGTTATTTTTCTTTTTAATGATTTTGAAGTTGCAATTTTATTAAATATGAGATGTTTGCTTCTTAAACTTGGGTAACAGAGCAGTGAAGCAATGCGCAAGCACATGGCCCCAAAGAGAATTTGTATATGGTTGGAAAGAAAATAGATTTAGCCTTCAAGACATGCATCCAAGATTGAGAAAGAAAAAAGTAAAAAAATAAAAAAAGATGAATTCAATGGATTAGAGGCTATCACTTGTAAAGAAACTGGTGGATTAATAGGACTAAATTACAGTTATCACACTGTTATGATTCTTTGTCAGCTAGCGGGTCATAATTAGGGACATTCATTGCAAAATTTAAACTTTAAAAAAATATGGAAAAAGCTATTCGTGAAATAAAAGATCAATGCATTTTATTTTGAAGACAATGTTGTATTTTCCAAGGTATTTAGGCGCTTTATATGGTTGAGTCTCAAAAATTTTGATCTTCTGTACATAGAGAGATTAAACTATGCTTTGTAACGGAAAAAAAGGATGGAGGTGGAAGGAAGTGTTTCAAATTGACCTATGAAATTCTTAATTTGATTTTGTGGGGGTTTAATTTGTTGTAGAGATCTTGTTTCGGGTTGCATTGTTGTCCCAAAGCAATTAAGTTTGAGTAAGGTTATAATTGTGAAAGTCGTGTTTACACTTCTTTTCCTCCTTTCCATCCTTTTTACTAAACAAAAGGAAGGAAAAATCTCCTTCTCTTCCTTTATGATTTACCGTCTAGTTGCTCTTGCAACCTTCCTTCCAAACTAATGTTGGCAAAATTGTTGTTATCGTTTAAAACATTCTTATTCTAGATCTAGAATGTTAAGGATCATTGGTAAGTTTTGCTTCTCAAGATAAGTTTCATGTAGATGTTTGTTTGTAATATTAATGTAAATGCTTTAAGTTAAGCTTAAGATAACCGGCTCATTTGCAATAATAATTTGAGGAAATTATCTTCGAACTCTTACAGATAGTTGGCACTTGGCATAGGTTTTGAAATAAACAATATCCTGTGAGGCATCTTGTGTATGTCTCCTCTTGGCCTAAGGTTTCATCTGGTTCCTTTTGGTACCTACTTTGTTGTAAGCGTTCTTAGCCCTAGACATTAATGCGTAGTTTTTCCTCTTTAGGTGAGCCTTTCCTAGAATACCCTTGTGTACTTTGCCCTCTTATTATAGTGTATAAATAATTGATTGTGACTACTTTCACTATTTTTTTGAAACTATTGACCTTGTTTGAACAAATTGGTTGCTGTAAGTGCTTCTGTAACTGAATAAACAGCATATCAATGTTCTGGTTCTGCCTAGTTAGATATACAACTTAGAGAGCAAAAGAGAGAAAAATTATCATCTGTACCAAATTGTATTTCAAATATTTTGATACATTATGCTTCGCTTGTCTAATTGAAGGCACCAGGAGCTTACCCCTATCCAGACCCTTACTACAGAAGCATCTTTGCTCCCTATGAAACACAGCCATATCCTTCACAGCCCTATGGGGCCGCGCAACCAACGGTATATCTGCCCCCTGTCTTTTAGATACCATTTCTTGATAATAGTACTTGAATATGGTGAGATGAGACCGCATTTTGCTTATGAGCCTGAAATTTATGGTTATTACTGTGTGTGTTTCATTTCAGGTTCATCTTCAGTTGATGGGAATCCAGCAAGCAGGTGTTCCACTGCCGTCAGATGCAGTTGAGGAACCTGTGTTTGTAAATGCAAAACAGTATCATGGTATCTTGCGACGTCGGCAGTCTCGTGCTAAAGCAGAATCTGAAAATAAAGCTCTTAAGAATCGTAAGGTAGTATTGTGGATTGCAAATCCTTGCATCTTGTGTTCAATGAAACGTTTGGTTAGGCTTCATTTATTCATTGGCGCTTCAAACTACTCTTGCAGCCATACTTGCATGAATCTCGACACCAGCATGCATTGAGAAGAGCTAGAGGATGCGGGGGTCGCTTTCTTAATGCAAAGAAAAATGAGAATGAACAGGATGAAATGACATCGGGTGAAAAATCCCAGTCAAAAATCAACTTGAACTCTGATAAAAATGAGCTTGCTTCCTCAGATCGAACATCCTAAATACTTCAGAATCAATTGCAACACCCAAGGGGCCACATGAAGCATGTATTCTTCAACAACCGCCAGGGACGGAGGTCCCAATACCAGCTTCGTTAGTCTCGGTAGTGCTTCACTTGTGGCTGGACACTTGAAGCTTCATTAGCAATAGCATGTGTATAGATTCTTAAGTATTAGGCTTATAGGGAGGTTGCGAAAGACGAAGTAGGCAGAGTCTTATTGAAGCAGAGTGATATAACCTTGTCGACAACGGGTTTCTTTTTAACCCGATGCACTTTGTTTCCCGAGCGAGTGACGGTTAAGAATGCTGTTTGGTGTACGCTTGAACTTATACCTGTTTGTGAGGTTGGAAACTCGTAGGACAAAATATAGAGTTGTGTTGTTTGGTTTGGTAATGCTTCATTAGATCGGCAGAGATTAGGTTGGCTGCTGATTGTGTATTAGTAGTAGTTATATAACTTGTATTCGTTTGTTATCGATTCGGACAGTAAGTTTAATGGTTAATGAAATTCGGTGCAACTTCTTTTTTTGTGAAGATGAAGTTGAATTCTGCACTCGTTTTCACCTTCTGGACTCCCCTCTGTCGTTTAGCGATTTTAACTGACAATCGAGCGACAGAATTAAGGGGAGGAGTGCAGAAGGTGAAAAGGTTAGTGCGTAAGTTGCTCCCCTTTCTAAAGAATGATCGAGCTATGAGCACGAGCAGGTTGGCACTCAGGGGGTGTTTGGGCGGGGAAGAACGGTGCAATATGAGATGGTGATCGATCTCTATCATGAAATTAAAGGGAAGGGGCTGGGCTGGGCTGCCTATTCAATCAATACTCGACCGCCTGGTGCCATTGGTGCGGCTGTAAGGTCATCTTCAATGGAGAGGGCTAAAGGTTCAAAAGCTAAAAAATGGTCTGATTTGTTCAAAAATTCATCTTCAACCGATGGTTGAGCTATAATTTTATAGAGCCCACTAGGTGTCATTATTTGGCCAAAGTGACATCAGGCTGGCCAAATGTAGCCCATCTCTTAGCCTCTTTTTGAATCCCTAACTCCTCACCTGAAATAATTGATTCAAATTGAACGTCTAAAGTTGAAAACATCCAACAATAGTTTAGTTAAATTAACAAATAAATTTGAAGTATAAATTTAAAACTAATAAAGTATTGAGGGGGCTATGTTTAGCCTCTTTCGGTTGGAGATGATATATGAGTATGGTCTGGTACTATTTATTTAAAAATAATATTTTGCAAGGCTATAATTCTAGACGGGGCTATGTTCTATTTCAGTTGGAGATGACTTTTTCAGGGCCAAAGGGCCATGTTTAGCCCTATAGTCGTACAATAAATTATTTTTTAATGAACAGTGCTAACCATATTTTATACCATCTCCAGCCGAGGGGGCCAAATGGTCATAGGCCAAAACATAGCCATTTGACAAAAAAACTCATCTCCAATTGAAAGGGGGAATTTTTTAGCCCCTCAATAATTTATCATTTTAATTAAATTAATATGGTTAATTGAATTAAACTACCATATTAAAATAAGGTTTTCGGACATATTTTGAGTGTCACTTGTCTCTAAGGTTTTCGGACATAATTGAATTAAACTACCATGTTGAAATAAAATGAGATAAGATAGTATGAAATGGTAGAAAGAATGTGAGAAATAGTGTAGAAATGACTTAGGTATTTATAAGAAAAAAATTAGAATTATTATTATTTTATTTTTTTTTAAATTTCGTCTAAAAAGCTTTGTAATTTATCATAAGATTAAATTATGTTAATTCCAAATGCACCTGACAAATGGCGCTGGAACGAACCGCTTCATAAAATTAAGCTTTGTTATTTTATCGGAAAATGGAATGGAGCAGCTTTGGGAATTTCAGGTTGGAAAATGGAATGGAATCGATAAATGGCGTTGGCTGGGCTGCTGTATCGGGCTGACTGGTTGGCTCATTTTGGCCAGCCCGTTGGCCTGGTGTTTGATTTTTGGTCGAGTGGGGCCCACAAGCCCTTTGGCCTAGCCCTCGGTTGGAGACAGTTTTCGTGTCAAAACGAGCTATATTTTGGTCTATGACCCTTTGGCCTGGTCGGTTGGAAATGGCCTAAGGAGTCAATCAATCTCCGACATCTCAGTGTCCCTCTTAGGCCATCTCCAATTGAGCCGGCCATAGGGCCATATGCCAAAGGATAGCTCTTTTTGACACAAAACTCATCTTCAATGAAGGTCTGGGCCAAAAAATCTTGGGACCCACAAGGCCAAAATCCAGCCATATGGCCAGCGGGCTGGCCATCTTTAGTCAGCCAGGCAGCCCTTTCAGTTGGGCCAAGTTGGATTTTTATTTTTTACTTTTTTAAGACCAAATTAAAAAAAAAATTCTAATTCTAATTTTTTTTCCTATAAATACCTAAGACTTTTCTATACCATTTCTCACATCCTTTTCACCCTTCCATACTATCTTACCTCATTTTATTTCAATTCTTCACATTCTATTCACCTCAAACACTATTTTCAAACACACACCTCTCTTACCTCTTCCAATAATATTTCCTTTAATTTTTTTCAATAATTTTCAACTGGTCACATCTACAAGTGGCACTTCAATGATGTACGAATGCTTATTCATTTAGCGACAAGTGACACTCAAAATATGTCCAGAAACCTTATTTTAATATGGTAGTTTAATTTAATCAACCAATAAAATTAAAGAACAAAATTAAAATAATAAATTATTGAGGGGACTAAAAATTAGCCCCTTCAGTTGGAGATGGTGTATAAATATGGTCTAGCACTGTTTATTAAAAAAATAATTTCTTGCAGAGCTATAATCTGGACGAGGGCTAAACATAGCCCTTTCGGTTGGAGATGACCTTAAGTCGAGCTAAAGGTTCAAAAGTCAAAAATTGGTCTGATTTGTTCATAAACTCATTTTTAAATGATGATTGAGCTACTATTCTATGGAGTCCACCAGACCATTATTTGGCCAAATGTAGCCCCCCTATTAGCTCATTTTTAGGGGTTTAGCTCCTCAGTTGCAATAATTGATTCAAATTCAATGCTAGATTTGAAAACATCCAACAGTTGTTTAATTAAATTAACCAATAAATTTAAAACTGATAAATTATTTAGGGGCTATGTTTAGCCCATTCGGTAGGAGATGGTATATGAGTATAGTCTAACACTGTTCATTTAAAAAATAATTTTTTGGAGAGTTATAATTCTAGACGGGACTATATTTAGCTATTTCGGTTGGAGATGACCATAGAGTGAGTTGTAAGGAGTCGTGGTCTCAAGACAAGTCTGTTGGTCTTTGTTTTTTTTATCAATGGGGAACAATGTATTAAAAGGCGGATGCGTAGGCGAGGCATTTCATGGACAACCCCACCTAGGCGTGACGCGAAGCCTCACAAGACCTAAATAATTTAATATATATTGTATATATAATTATATATTGAGATTAGAATACTAAAAAACTTGAATTTTGAAACAAATTATGGTGGTTTGGAGAATTTTGAAACAAATTGAGGTATGAGATTGGAGTAAAATTGAAATATAGGATTGGGATTGAGAAATTAGGGTTTGAGGAATTGGGGAATCGTGGAATTGGGGATGAGGTTATAGCAGAGAGAATCGGGTATTGGTTGGTTACAGAGAAAATAGGATATTGGGTGGTGAAAATAACAAAGAATTGGCAGAGAAGAAGGATTGCAGTGATTATAAAAAAAATAAAAAATTAGACTTGGCCAAAACGACGTCGTTTTGGGCCAAGTCTTTATAAAAAATAAAAAACCTTTCTTCTTCCTCGCGCGGTCGTCTTCTTCGTGAAAACGCCACTACAACATAGTTACAGAGCACAGAGTTTTCTAGAAAATTTTAGATTTCAAGCAAGATTTTGGATCACAGGAACGCCCAGTCAACGCCTCAGGTGCGCCCTGACGAAGCCTAGGCGAGTTTCCGCCCAATCCAAGAAAACAAAGGTCAAATTGCCGAAACCCCGCCTCCAAGGCCGCCTAAGCGTGCCTAAACACTGATGGGAATGAGAGATTCGACTTTGAAATCTTTTCTAATATCAGAAAAAATAGGTATTATTTGCCTAAGAGCTAGCAGATGAGTCAGATGGGGTATAAAACGCATCAACGATGTTGGCTTCTCTTCTCTTCTCTTCTCGACATTCAACGCATCACTATTACCTTCTTTTTAATTTTCTACTTTCATATTACGTTATCTGATTCAAAAATGTTTCTTCCATGAAATCATTTCACTTCTTGTCTGAAAACCCTAACGTCGTTTGAATTTGTCTTTTGTGGACTGCATGAATATTTTTTTTTCAACTCATATATCAAGTTTAGGGTTGTTGGGAATGGACAACCAGCAAATGTGGAAATGGACCTGTAGTCATATGTATTGTTATAGAAGAGTGGTGCAATCAGTCGTGCATAGGCGCGAAAGCTTATTTTGGCTCTTTTTTTTTTTTTTTTTTTTTTTTTTTTTTGTCAAAGACATTCAGTATCCCAAAGGCTTCTCAGGCCCAAGGACTAATCTGAACCGGCACATGTGAAATGCTCCAACTATGCATTACAGCACAGTGCCTGGCCACTTTGACAGCTTCGGGGTTCGAACCTAGGCTAGGGAGCACACCCAACTAGGCAAGAACCACTACGCCACTTGCAGTGGTTTATTTTGGCTCTTTTTGCTTTGTGAACTTTACTCCAACCCTCGGTTAAAACTTGAAATTTTTAACCTAGAAATATGTTTTCTGCTCTAACTTTTCTAGGTTAAATTTTTAGTTCGAGATTATTAAAGAATGAATTTAGGATTCTTAAAGTAACTTTAAAAAAAAAAAAATTTATAGACTATCCTAATTTAATTTTACGAACATTTTAACTTAAAAATATTTATATTCTAATAAATATTGAAAAATCAGTAAACCGACACCATGAAACTCGTGGTACACAGTGAAAGAATATGAAACACATGATTTATTTTTTTTAATTTAGTCGTTAGATTTAAATTCTGACCGTTAGATTTTTTTTCTTTACGATTAGATTTGATCATATTAGATTTTAACCATTGGATTAAATGAACTTATAAATATAAAACTAAAAAAAATACACATATATGTGGGCCAACCCACTAACCCAGAGGGAATTCTGGGCTAAATTTGTCTCAAAAATGAGTCTTGGGTTAAAACTCATATTTGGCCCAAGGGTTGGAGCAAGTTGGGGTAAGTTTAAAACCTAAAATTTGAATTTTACTCTAAGGGTTGGAGTAAGTCTTACAAGTATGAATGACCACAGTCAATCTGCACTCGCGTGTACGACTTATCTTAACATTTTTTTGTTCACATAATATATAGATAATCGAAGATGTTACTTCTGTTCAAACAGCTAATAAGTTTGGAGTATAATTCTCTCCCCTCTTTTTTTCCCTCCCCTCCTATTTGAACGGTCACGGTTAAACCACGTCAACATCTTATATTAATTTTTTATACAAAGAGAAAGACAAAATAGAAAATGTGAGAAGAGTGGATGGAAGGGGATGTGAAAAGGAAGGGAGAGAATCCTAATCATGTAACTTTGTTATGATATATAAACCACACCAGAACAATCCATGAATCATTTCCTTGGGAAACGCATGACAAGTTCCATTGTAATGTTTGGTGGAAAGTAAAATCATGGTTGCCAAAAATAAAGGGCAGCAGGCAGCTTGTCCATCGAAACGGTAATTGAAGTCTCATAATATTACTAATTATGTACCACTATGAGATGACTAAGTAGTTAGAGAAGAATTTCAAACAATATTTTGAGTACGATTTTTATGCTGATGAATTACACGATAGTGGTAAGGGAAAGACTAAAATGTCTTTGTGACTCGTGAATCTTTCCGACCTTTGAAAATGTGGACTACCATGATGGATATCATCAGCTGGTCTTCTTTTTTTAAAAAAAAAAAAAAAAAAACTAATTATGAGTTAATTGGTTAGCATACATCACTTCAATGTAGTTAACACGTCCAATCTTGCTATTTTTTGCATTTAGCGATATGTGGAGTTGGAGGGGTTATCCACTTGTGCTTTCTTAGCCACGCATCTATTTCTCTAATTCTATGAATAATATAATAGATTTTTATCACAAATGGTCCCTGACATTGATCAAACACATCATTTTGGTCTCTGACATTGAAAATCAATAGAAATGGTCCCTGAGATTGATCAAACACATCACAAATGGTCATTCCATTAAAAACTCTTTGGGCAATTTTCAAAGCTTCGTAACTCAATCGTTTCTTAACCAAATTTGACCCATAATATATCAAAATGAAGATAGGAAAATGTAGAACAAGATTATACCATTTGAAAGCCCAATGGTTGCCGGAGATGGCCGGAAAATAGCCTCAAATGTGATTTGTCTGCGGAAAAACTAGAAAACTCGCCGGAAACTGGGTAAACTTTAAACGTTCATAACTTCTTCAATAATCAACTAAATCGAGTGATTCAAAAACAAAAATCATACTTCTTGATGAGACGAAGAGAATGGCATATTTCTTGATGGCTAAATCGCTGTAGTTTGGCCGGAAAACGGCTCGA
This sequence comes from Heteromeles arbutifolia, assembly GCA_024362995.1. Classification (NCBI taxonomy): domain Eukaryota; kingdom Viridiplantae; phylum Streptophyta; class Magnoliopsida; order Rosales; family Rosaceae; genus Heteromeles; species Heteromeles arbutifolia. Next base: position 6,158,389 of record JANCRC010000002.1, on the reverse strand, counting down.
AAGTGGCTAACTCGAAAATGGTTATCCAATTTCGAGCCGTTTTCCGGCCAAACCATGGTGAATTAGCAGTCAATAAAGGCAGCATTCTATTTGTCTCGTCGAGAAGTATGATTTTCATTTTTAAATCACTCAATTTCGTTGAGTATTGAAGAAGTTATGAACGTTTAAAGTTTACCCAGTTTCCGGCAAGTTTTCCAATTTTTTCGCGGACCAGTCACATTTGAGGCTATTTTACGCCCATCTCCGGCAACCATTGGGATTCCAAATAGGTATAATCTTGTTCTACACTTTCCTATCTTCATTTTGATATATTATGGGTCGAATTTGGTTAAGAAACGATTGAGTTACGAAGCTTTGAAAATTGCCCAAAGAGTTTTTAACGGAATAACCATTTGTGATGTGTTTGATCAATCTCAGGGACCATTTCTATTGATTTTCAATGTTAGGGACCAAAATGATGTGTTTGATCAATGTTAGGGACCATTTGTGATAAAAACCCTAATATAATAAGATGATAAGAAAAGAAAAAAACTTTGTCCATATATGTGTAGTACAACTGCAGTTTAAATTTCTCGAAGGATTAATTAAGCTTGTAAGTAGCTTGTACTTTAATTGGTTAAGAATACTTCCGTCCCTCATGTGCACTTGAGGTCCTAGATACGGTTATATATACCTTCATCTTAATTTCACATGTATTATGTATATAAACAAAATAAGGAACAATTAAACTTGAGAAAAAGGTTCATATATATATATATATATATATATATATATGGATTAGGTATGGATATACACACGGTTTTACACATATTTTGTAGGGTTATTTTGTAATATATTTCAACAATCCGAACTGTCTATATTTTAGTACATCATTCATAGATCATCCTTACAAAAAAATTAGACAAATCCAAAACTATTAAAACATTCATTTCTGGTAAAGAAAATGGATATGATTCTACAAAGAAACACTAAAATCTAATCCATATGAATGGTCATATGGTTTGGATTTGGGTGATTTTTAGTAGACGTGCATATAGACAGTTGAATCGTTGAAAACCATTACGGAGTAGACCTCATAAAAACATGTGTCAAAAGCGTGTGTCTCCGACTCCCAACATACATATATACTGCTCCAAGCTAATCAACCCAAAGAAGTTTCCGAAAATCTCAAAAATCCACATATATAGTGACATAATTTAAAGACTGCATGGTGATCATTTTTGTCATGTTGGTACGCAGCTAATGATCATAAATGCCAATAGTATAGAGTCTCTCATTCTCACTCTCATCTCATGACTGAAACCCTTTTTGTTGTCTCTCCTTTTCTAAGGTTTTGACAAAAATATAAATTCACATACTTTAATCCCACTCCTAATCATATCAAGTATATATTTATGTATAAAATTATATGATATTGTGCCATAATTATTAGCAAATTAATCATAATAAACTTTCCCCTCATCACATGAGAGCATATCCTATCAAGTTGGGTTCCTTCTCTCTATCGATCCATGTCAACCTTTACACCTCTTTAACTTCATGCATATGGACCCTCAACCTACACCTTCACACGAGAGAGAGAGAGAGAGAGAGAGAGAGAGAGAGAGAGAGAGAGAGAGAGATGTAAAATGGAAGCAAAGGGGTCGATCTTGTTTGTGAGTCTATAACACTCTTTTGGTGCATGACACAAAATGGGGTCATCCTCTCCACTCCTCCACCAAAGGAGAAAAAGGAGAAGGAAAAAAAAAAGTTTAAGTAACTTTTGGGTCCCTTCAGATAGAGATGGGGCTGCTGGAAAGGGACCTCCAGTACCTTTAATATGTTGATTTTGCAATATCACGCAATGTGATACAGGAACATGGCTCAGTGGGGGTTTCGGTGTGTCCCAAACCCTAAAACCTTATTTGTTATATATATATATTGTATGCTCCTCTTCCCAAAAGGAAAAAAAGGAAAGCTAATTAAAAGAGAAAAAGGGAGAAGCAAAGGGCTTCATCATGATCATAATATAGAGCGCGCTAAGTAAGGGAGACAGGAAGACACCAATTGAGTCTGTGTTGCTAGCCATTGACTCCTCTTTCAACCTCATCACAAACCCATTAAAGCAATACATCGACACATGTATGTATAGATTTATATGTAAGAGAGAGAGAGAGAGAGAGAGAGAGAGAGAGAGAGAGAGAGAGAGAGAGAGAGAGAGGGAACTTAATTTGAAGGAGTATGTAGGGTTTGCAAGCTTTGGATGCTTTCAAAATATGACCCTATGTAAAATGTCAACCTGCGTGAAATCTAAAAGTCAATTACTTTTCTCATCCATCATCTCTCTCTTTTTTTCTCTCTCACTCTATTGGATTCTTGCGAGTGAAGAGATAGATGTGGGAGACACCTTCAATTGTCGCCAAAAGGGTGTGTCATGGTTGGTGCCGATCGTCCTCTTAACCACAAAAGTGAAATTTAGGGTTTAGGTTCTTGCTTTGTAAATTAAATTGTTTCAGATAGGTCATAGTTGGTAGAATGTGAGTGTTCAACTCAAATTTAATGTTGGTCGACCTTAACCACAAAAGTGTGTTTAAGGGTTTAGGTTCTAATTTTGAAAGTTTAAATTGCTTTAAATAGATAAGTACTAGAATGTGAGCATCCAACTCAAATTCAATCGTGAATGAATGGTGATGAGACTCAAAACCCTAGCTACTATATATTATTCTCATGCCCGATTGGCAATTATAGTCTATAGTCTGGAGACGACTGTGAGCATGGATAATTAGTTAAGTTGGGTTAAGGTGCTGACACTTCTTATGAAACTATGACGTAGAGTGGTTACATCAGACAAAAATATGACCTCCATATAGATGCACTTAGCCAGTACTAGGGTTCTTATAGATAATCAAAGTACATAACTAGCGAGCTCTTTTTCCTGCATGCATGTGATGTGAGGTTCGAGAGTTGGATCTCTGTGTCCGAAGCTATCAGAATTGGAAATCTAAACCACTCAATTTATATCATGCGGCTCTTAATAATTCATTATATTGACTCGTCTCACACAAAATCAAGCCCTTAAATGACTCAAAATTCCAAGTTTCGGAAACAGAGATTCAGACATGATCTCAATTTGTGCTGTGAACCCCTGCCACTTGTTAATTAATTTAATAAGAGGCCTCTTCATGCATGCTATAAAGTATATATATTTTGGTTTAAATTTTTGTATACACTTTTGACAAAAATAAAAATTTGTATACACTGGCATCCTTCACTGAAGCTTGATAATCAAGTGTGTTTAAAGTTTTCTTATTTCCTTTTTCAGGTGGAGAAACTAAAACCATATCAATTAACCCTATTATATATATATATATATATATATATATATCTAAACTATTATTGACTACTCTTCAATTTAATTAAACAATGCATATATTTAATAGGTAAAATGCGTGGTATATGGTAACTGTATAAAACTCTATCGAAAATGATTCAGACTTAAAATCTCTTTTGACATTGAAAAGAAAATATCAGTAGATACCGAGAGCTAATTGGTCTCTTTTCGCACTTTTAACTTACGATGCATGCACATGCACAATACGTGCCACATTTCTAGTGAGTTAATAAGTTAACTAGGGTATTATTGGCATGAAGAAATATGTATAAGTTGAATTTGAGGACAGTAAACCCCACTTGTAAATACAAACAAATATAATGATGATTTGAAATTGGTTAAGTTGAATTATCTTCTCAAATTTACCCCATTACGTCCATCCCGTGAGTTTTTTCCCCCTTTCCTTTGACATAACACTTGCATATCTGGCTTTCTCTACAAGTAAGTACCACCAACTACATATGTCCAAAACTAGTTTACTTTGAAACTTATCCAGAGTTTTGGTTTGCATCACAATTTACCCTCATTAAGAACGAAGGTTGTTTAGTTAATCAACTGTAGCAAATAAATAGAAGTTTTGTCATGTTTTTATCGATTCCGACTCTCTTTTTTTACTTTTTATATAATTCAAGGACTAAACTGTCTCCTATTTTCTTTTTCTTTTTTGCAAAAATGATCTTTAAATAATGAATAATAATATAAACTTTCCAATCATAAACATAAAGTTATGTGAATAGACAATGAACTGCTTTTACGTAAGAACTCCTCCACCATTTTTGTGTAACCAAGCATCTCTTTTTTGTCAAAATATGTAGTAAGTCCATGATAATGGAGACTAATTCGATTCAAACTGATTTGATCCTCCATGACACTTTCCAATATTTCTTCATAAATGACTTATTTTTTATTTGTTATTACATCTTTCTTGATTATATTTGGTAGATGTTACGTGTGACTATTAAATGAACATACGCACACCTTCAGGGCTTTACCATATCTGATTATATAATGATGGATGGAGTGGTAAATCATCGAAACAAGTCTTTTTTTTTGCATATTTAACGTGTTACATATACGTTATTTTGTCATGCATGTACTAGTGTTTACGCATCTATCACGTGTCTTTCCTTACATGACACGCATATATATTGCATACGACAATTTTAGTTAAGTTTTTTTTAGATGCAGAGTATTATTGACACAATGTTCGTTAGGCCTCAATAACACAAAATGAACACTTGCATTTGCTTATGAGTTATGAGTCAAGCTGTTTAAATTCTAAGGAACACAGCTTGATGCACCAAGTGTAATAATATAATTAGTTAGAACCTTAAAGAAAAAATTTCAACCTTATTACATGTATACAAGACTATGTTATCGGCACACTGAAAAATCTCTCGCCTAAATGATGCCCACAATTCCCTGTGAGTGGCCAATTTTTCCTTCATTCTTTACGATTTTTTTAAATTAAAAAAATCGTAAAAGAAAAAAAAAAAACTTTCAAAGAATTTGGGCCTGTTGCTGAATTTACCTCTCAAGTTCCGGGTTAAACCGCTCAAGTAGCAAGGAACCCATATAACCAAGTAATGCAAGCGTTACTCTACTTTTGTCCATTTTCTCTCTCCCTTCACGCTTCCCATGCAACCCCCACTCCTCACAGTTTCCTTCTCACTCATGCATACATGCATCCATATGTTACATACATAACAACATACATGCATCCCATGCACATACATAATGTAGCTCTTATCATGGCCATGCAAAAACATGCCATATTCAACTTACCATTTATTCCAATATTATTAAAGCTATTAAGTATTAAGTATTTTTCATCAGAACTGCTAACTTATGACCATAATGTACTTCGGAAGCTCTTACTTCATGCTTCTCCAAAATGTAAAATCACTTTTAAATTGTCTGTCTCAAGATTTTAGACCATTTCTAACTGAAGGCTGGTCAGATGGCTCGTTTTAACTTTCTGACTTTCCAAGAAATTAATATTTTAATAAACAGTGCAGTGCCATATTTCTTACCGTCTCCAACCAAGGGCCAAATGGCTCGTTTTAGCCATGTCACAAAAAACCATCTCCAACCGAGAGTCAAAGGGCCATAGGGCCAAACATATTATTTAAATTTAAAAACTACAACAACTTAAATTAAATTCACATTTACCATGTATAAATGCATATTTACCATCTCTAATAGAAAGCTTATATTTGGGGCACCCATTATATTTTTCCCACATCAGGAGAGAATTGAGCAAGCAAAAGCTTGCATGTGTGACACCCATTATATTTGTCCCACATCGGTTGTGGGAGAGGTTTGAGCAATCAAACATGCTTATAAAAGCAACATCAACCAATCACCTTTTTGGACCTTAATTAAATATTCTTTTTAAATTTTTGGCCCAAAAAAAAGAAGGAATTTTAACGAAAAGCTTCCGGTACTGTTCATTTTAACGAAAAATCACATTTTTACACTAAAAAGTCAATCATGGTACTATTCACTTTACATTTTATTTTGTCCTTATCGTTAAAATTCAAAGTTTCCAAGCCATTTTCATTAGTTTTCCTAAAAAAAAAAACACTAAAAAGATGTTAAAAAAGATTCAAAAATAACGGCTAGCCGTTGAGATTCAAATTTTTTAGCCCCGCCCGAGGCTGGCCGGTTGGTCCTTTGAACCTTTTTTGTCCAAGGGGGCCCACAAGCCCTTTGGTCTGGCCCTCGATTGGAGACAATTTTAGGATTATTTTCGACCCTCTGGTTCTTTGGATCTTTCGGTTGGAGATGACTTTAGTAGTGTTTTTTTTTTGGAGAAATAGTAGTGTTTTTTTGTGTGGAGAAATAGTAGTGTTAAAATTCTTCTAAAAGCAAATTTCAATCTGTTAAACATTGTTAGAAGCACTTTTGTGGTTGAGCGATGCTTTCAGTACTTGTAAGAACACCCCAACTAAACCCTTGTTACCCACCGTTGATTAAGTAGATTCTGAGATGAACAAGTTTTAAGATTAGACACTTGAAATCAAATCAAAACATTAAACATTAAACATTAACTAGATCTGTAAAAACGTCTTCTCTCTCTCTCTCATCAGTGGTTGCTTTGGGTTTCCCTCCTCAGTCTCACCGCCTGCAGGCTCATATCATATCATATCAGCAGTCAGCTCAGCAGCCCTCATTTATTTATTCTTTTGCCTTTTTTTCTTTCCTTTTCGAAATTGTTCACATCACACACAGTTACAGAGAATAAGAGAGAGAAAGGAAAGATTGTATTTTTTTAATCAAGAAATACAAAATTAAAACAATTGGAAAAATAAATTTAGAGAGAGAGAGAGAGAGAGAAAAGGACAGAGTCGTAGACAGTTCACAGCTGCCGTTTGATTTGGCATTGGGGTGTTTGTTTTCTTGTGGCTTGCTTGCTTTGCTTTCTCTGTCGCAGCATACAAACCCACAAACAAAGAAACACACACATTCTCTCTCTTCCCCTTATCTATCCCTTTCTGCTATTTCTATTTCTGTGGGTTTTTCTTTTTTCCTTTTTATTTTTTGAAAACAAAAAAATCATAAATTCTCTCTCTCTCTCTCTCTCTCTCTCTCTCTCTCTTAAGAGAAAACTCTCGAGATTGGAGCCCCAAACCACAACCAAGGGAGGGCCACCCTTTAACCACCGTTGAGCAAGCTAGGAGCTTTTTCTAACTTGGGTTTTTCAGTTTTTGAGTTCTTGAGAGAGAAAAACCAAAAGAGTTTTAGAGAGAGAGTGTGTGAGGACAGAGAGAGTGAGGGAGGAGAGAGAGAGAGAGAGAGAGGCATCTGATGAAGGAGAGAGGAGGCTCTCTTGGCGGAGAGAGCCTGCCCAGCTGCACTAACACCACCACCACCACCACCAAAGAAGAAGAAGACGAAGAACAACACCTAACCCAAAACCAATCATCTTTCTGAACCCACCAAACCAAGCGTTTCCCACCATTTTTTCTTCCCCCTCTACCAAAACAGTGAGCTCAAAGTCCGCATCTTTTCTGGGTTTCCTCCGTTTTCACCTGTTTCTCGAGACTTCCCACTTTTCGATTTGTGGTCTTTTCTGTTTTTCTTCACAAACCTCCCTGTTTTTAGCCTTTGGATTTGTTGTGGTGTGTCCGTACATGGCGCTGCTTATGCATCGAGACTCGCCGGGAAGCAGCAGCGGCGGGAGGCAGCAGATGGATTCGAGCAAGTACGTTCGGTATACGCCGGAGCAGGTGGAGGCGTTGGAGAGAGTCTACTCAGAGTGCCCAAAGCCCAGCTCTCTGAAAAGGCAGCAGCTCATCAGAGAGTGCCCCATTCTCTCCAACATTGAGCCTAAACAGATCAAAGTCTGGTTCCAGAACCGCAGGTAATATTAACCATCTAAATTTTAAATTTTTTAAGAGCTGGGAAAATGGTAATTTTATTCTCTGGCCTCCTCTGTCATCTATTTTCTGCCTTTTTTTTTCTCCTGTTTTTGTCATAATTTTTGGTGGAGAGATGGATCTCAAATTTAGTTCACATCTTTTCTGGAAAGTGATGGACTTTTGTTAATTTGAATTGTTTGTGTGAAGGTATAGTTTTGAAGAGAAAATGTGGGTTCTTTTATCATTTCAAAAATGCTCTAACCGTTTTCTGTCTTTGGAAAAAGCCGAGTTCTTTATTTACAAGTACGACAACGAAGCTTTATTTTACTCAGTTACTCGGCTGTATAAATTCTAAAATGCCTTTGTTTTTGCGCTAAAGAATCCAAAATAATCCATGTACACACACATGCATATTGGTTCTCTGGTCTGCAAGACTGCAAATCTCAAGCTTCTGTCTTTATTTTTTTGTAAAAAATAATTTGTATAATGCAGTTTATTTCACATGGAAGTTATTATTTTTTCTCTCTCTCTCTCTCGTTTATTTTTAGATAAATGAGAATTATCTGAACGACGACCTTCTTCTGAAAAAGGAGTTCCGTCCTTCCTTTAATTTGCGATTTAATGGAAGAAAACGACAACAGTGGCTAAAAAGTGAAACTTTCAGATGGATTTTTGCATATTTAATCTTTTGCAGAAAAGTAAATGTAAAATTTAAAACCTGCTTTTGCGTCCTTTGGACTTTTAGTGAAGGATAATGACATCTCAATCAACCTTCTTTTAATTTTTAATTTTTAATTTTTATTTTATTTTAGGGCTTTTTTTATTATGTTTTTGCTTTTCCCAAGATTCTTTTGAGCCAAGTGATACCTTTTCTGCTTAATTACTGCCATTTCTCGAGTTTGGAATTTTCCTCCTTTCCCATGATTTTTATTTGATGTTTTATTGCGTAAATTATTCCCCATGAATTAATTTCCGCTTACCAAACGTAGCCTTTTACTTATCACGCAAGTGACGATAATAAATCGGTTGTTTTCAGCATTCAGAATTGCCGATCTTTTTTTGTACGTACATTAGTATTTGAGTTGTTTCCGAATAAGATTTTACTACCATCAACTGATAGATTAATCTCTAAAACTTGCATTTTGCGTGTTGTTCTTACTTGTGTAGATGCCGAGAGAAGCAGCGGAAGGAGTCTTCTCGGCTCCAGACAGTGAACAGAAAGCTATCTGCAATGAACAAGCTTTTAATGGAAGAAAATGACCGCTTACAGAAGCAAGTTTCTCATTTGGTTTATGAGAATGGATTTATGAAGCAGCAACTGCATACCGTAATTCTCACTAAGTGCCTCTTCTGTTCTACGAAATGTTGCATGTTTTCGAACGAAATGTACTTTACAAAACTTGTAAGGTTTCTGATATCATACATATTCTAAACTGTTTTGATAATTCTATGTAGGCATCGGGAACGACCACAGACAATAGCTGCGAGTCTGTGGTCATGAGTGGTCAGCACCAACAACAGCAAAACCCAACACCCCAGCACCCCAAAAGGGATGCTAACAACCCAGCTGGGTAAGTCGTTAGTGTCCGTGGAACAATTGATTGAAGCTATTTACTTTATGATTAAGTAAGCGAGCTTACAGTATTTTTTTTTTGTTCAGTCTTCTTGCAATAGCAGAAGAGACCCTGGCAGAGTTCCTGTCTAAGGCTACTGGAACTGCTGTCGACTGGGTCCAGATGATTGGGATGAAGGTAGCTTCCTTTCTTTTAAAGCAATGAGCAAGCATGAGTCTATATTTTACAGTCTACTACTTTATATCGGCTGGACCACTTCGAAATGTAACTTTCCCTGCAATATTTTGTAGCCTGGTCCGGATTCTATTGGCATCGTTGCTGTCTCCCGCAACTGCAGTGGAGTAGCAGCACGAGCTTGCGGTCTTGTGAGCCTAGAGCCCACAAAGGTATGAATTTTCAGATGGAGCTTGAGAAATTTGTGTTTATGCATTTTTCTCTCCCCGGTGTAAAATGTTCACTTCCATTATAGGTCGCCGAAATCCTCAAAGATCGTAAGTCTTGGTTTCGCGATTGCCGATGCCTTGAGGTATTAAGTCTAATCCCTGCGGGGAATGGTGGAACAATTGAGCTCGTATACATGCAGGTATGCTGTTTTAATCAATCGGTGCTCTATCACTATGCGTCCAGGCATCAAATACTGTGGCGATAATGTTGTTTTGTATTCTAAATCTTTAAATTTTCTTTTGAACCAGACTTATGCACCCACAACATTGGCTGCGGCACGTGACTTTTGGACACTAAGATATACTACAAGTTTGGAAGACGGCAGTCTTGTGGTAATTCAATTAGCGATTCCTTTTCTAATCCTGAGACTATCTCTGGTTGTTCTTGGTGGAAAAATTATTGTAGTTGTCTCACCATCTCAAAATTACATTTACAGGTATGTGAGAGGTCGTTGACTTCTTCTACTGGTGGCCCAACAGGGCCAACATCTGCAAGTTTTGTTAGAGCTGAGATGCTTCCGAGCGGCTATCTTATCCGACCTTGTGAGGGTGGTGGCTCCATTATCAACATTGTTGATCATGTTGATTTAGATGTGAGTATATAAATCATTACTATTTCTATCTCAAATCTTTAGTTATTTGATTTCCTTATTAAGTGCCTTTTATGTCTTAGGCCTGGAGCGTTCCTGAAGTTCTCAGGTCACTTTATGAATCCTCCAAAATCCTTGCTCAGAAGACGACCATTTCTGTAAGAACTTTTGTGCAAATGTCACTATACGTTGTAGTTTATTCTTCCTATCCATTCACAACTTATCTTTGTTATTTTATTTTGTAGGCCTTGCGACACATACGACAGATAGCTCAAGAGTCTAGTGGAGAAATTCAGCATGGTGGAGGTCGCCAACCTGCTGTGCTGAGGACATTTTGTCAGAGGCTGTGCGGGTATGCCCTCCGAAATCTTGAGTACCAAAATGGTGGTTGCAATCTGAAGTGCATATGTAACCTTGGCCACTGGAGTAACATATTTCTTGATTTACTAAGAATATTTGGAATTGGATTTCAGTGGGTTTAACGATGCTGTTAATGGGTTTGCTGATGACGGTTGGACACTTATGGGTAGTGATGGTGTGGAAGATGTTACCATTGCGATTAACTCATCTCCAAACAAAGTGCTTGGTTCGCAGTATAACACATCTATTTTCTCACCTTTTGGAGGAGGGGTGTTGTGTGCCAAGGCATCAATGCTGCTGCAGGTAATTCCCTAGCAACTTAACCCAATTGCGGCTCGGTTCTTCCTTAGTTTTGTATATTTGTCCTCTCCCTTTTCAGTAATCTGGTTTCTGTCGTTGACTGATAACTTTCATTTGGTTTATCAGAGTGTTCCTCCTGCTTTGCTTGTTCGTTTTCTGAGGGAGCACCGCTCAGAGTGGGCTGACTATGGGGTTGATGCATACTCTGCTGCATGTCTCAAAGCTAGTCCATATGCAGTTCCTCTTGCAAGAGGTGGTGGCTTTCCTACCACCCAGAATATTTTACCGCTTGCACAAACTGTGGAGCATGAGGAGGTATTAACTTTATCATCCTCTCTAAATTCATTTCAGTGACTGCATTTTCCATGTGTTAAACTCAATGCTGTTACTGCGTATTCACTGTGTTTAAAGTCAATTTTGTAGTAATTCGTGTCATTCACTCTTATGTAGTTTTTAGAGGTAGTTCGGCTAGAGGGTCCTGCTTTCTCTCCTGAAGATGTTGCTTTGGCACAGGATATGTACTTATTACAGGTTAGCGTACTGATTCTGCATATCGATTGGATTCATCTAGTGTTTGCTGTTGCTGTCAATTAACACAATTTTCCTATAATATACTGTTACAGTTGTGCAGTGGAGTTGATGAGAATGCAGTTGGTGCCTGTGCTCAGCTTGTCTTCGCACCTATCGATGAATCATTTGCTGATGATGCTCCTTTGTTGCCCTCCGGTTTTCATGTCATACCTTTGGATCCCAAGGCAGTTAATTGACGTCACTAATCTTACTTACATCGCGGTATTTCTTGTATCCGTCTGTTTTGATTATATCTGATTTCTTTTACTCATTTCTTTACTGCAGGATGGACCTACTGCATCTCGCACATTAGATTTGGCCTCTACCCTTGAAATAGGAACCAGTGGTGCTCGCGCCGTTAATGACCCTGATGGGAATGGTTACAACCTTAGGTCAGTGCTAACCATAGCTTTCCAATTTACCTTTGAGAACCACTTGCGAGACAATGTGGCTGCTATGGCTCGCCAGTACGTGCGTAGTGTTGTAAACTCTGTTCAGAGGGTAGCTATGGCTATTGCCCCTTCCAGGCTCAGCTCCCAAATAGGACCAAAGCCCCTTCCTGGATCTCCCGAAGCTCATACTTTGGCACGATGGATTTTCAGAAGCTACAGGTGTCACTTATATTTCATCTCTTTACTTTAGTGTTCTATTTGCATATAACTGTGTTAGCAATGTGTGGTCCTGTTTAGTTGCATAAAGCTGAACACATACGGTATTTCAGGATCCACACTGGCGGAGAGCTATTTCGTGTCGATATCTCATCTGGTGATGCTGTTTTGAAACAACTTTGGCGCCATTCGGATGCCATCATGTGCTGCTCTGTGAAAACAAATGTAATTCCCTCTGTTTTAATTTCCTTCTCTCTTAAATTGTGTAGCCTCGTAACTACATGCTGAGTTCCCTATTCAACATGTTTGTTGGAAATTCAATTGCAGGCATCTCCAGTGTTCACCTTTGCAAACCAGGCTGGCCTTGACATGCTCGAAACTACCCTTGTTGCCCTCCAAGATATCACGCTTGACAAGATTCTAGACGAAGCTGGACGGAAACTTCTCTGCTCGGAGTTCTCCAAAATCATGCAACAGGTAATAGTTCCCCAAACCGGGCTCTTATTGTTTTTCTATCTTGAATTGTCTGTTCATACAACTTTCTAACGCCCTCTTTTCTTCGGAATTTTTAGGGCTTTGCATATCTGCCAGCCGGAATATGTGCATCCAGCATGGGTAGGCCGGTGTCCTACGATCAAGCTGTTGCATGGAAAGTTGTTAACGACGACGATTCCAATCACTGCCTGGCATTGATGTTCATGAACTGGTCCTTCGTGTGATTGTGACGATAGATCTCAACAAACACTTAAGTTATCTCTTAAAGTTATGTAGTTCCTTCTTGTAAGTGTACTTTTAGACCTCTGGAAGCATGTATGTTTATATTTTGGATCAATATGGATATGGTTATGCAGTCTACTTCAACGTATCACAATGGTTTGTGAATGCCGAATCTCTCACAAAAGCATGCGATCCCTCTAACATTTTGGTCACGCTCGGTGCGAGTGTGATGGTTGCTCAAGTCAGTCAACACTACCGAGTTTCTCCCAACGTCATTGCCCTAGTTTTGTAACTTGGCCCTTGTGTTCTAGGATCGTTTTGACACTTACGCTTCTGTTTTTAACGTACACACAACGGAATGGATTATTCTAACTAATATGAATAATATAACGATTAACTCAGCCAAATTTAAAATCACATCGACCATTTTAGCATTTCAAACTTAGAAAAGCACGCATTAATTACTTAGCATGTACAATGCCAAAAAGGTCTGAAACCTTGAAGATGAAATTCCTGGTGCCCTTCTTTGATCTTGCACTGCGGTAAATTTCCAGTGAGACTTATTCACTCCCAGTCTCTTTTAAGATTGCAACAGAATACAACAGCTCACCAAAAGTGGAGGGTAAGATTAAATTATGGAATTTACCCAAGGGATCATGTAAAAATATTGCACGGTAGTCAATAACAGTGTGCTTTACAAATTGGTCCACTGACATGTTTTTATTTTACTTGTAACCCCAGAGAGTCTCTGCATTTTGCAGTGGTCTGTAAATACAGGTGGAGAAAATAATTGAATTAAGGCAATTGAATGCAAAAGACAAGAGGGAGAAGAAGATGAAGATCCTACCCTATTTGCCAAAACTGCAGGAGACCTGCTCGATCCGTGAAATCTTCAGAATAATAAAGATATGGTGAGGCAAACCAACTCTCTCTCTCTCTCTCTCTCTCTCTCTCTGTGAAAGTAAGCTCAAAGAAGACAAACATCTAACCATGGTGTACAAAAGTTGGATCATAACTTAGCTACTATTAGCTTAAACAGAATAACACCCTACATGATGAAGATCATCTTTTTTCTATTTTTTTTTTCTTTTAGTAAAAAATAAGAATGTTTTGGATCTTCGTTGTCACGGATGAGTTTATTATACTCCGGAGTATTGTAAATTTTTTTCATTTGATCACAATTCGTTTATAACATCTATTTAGGCATTTAACCTAAAAAGACTACAAAACTAATTGAACCGTGCCATTCATTATCTAGAGAAATTCCAATATTCAATTGGACAGCCTGACCAACCAATTGCTGATCAGCTAATCTTACAAAGGGTTGATCGTATGTATTGAGAGTTGTACCTGCCGGACGAAACGATACCAATATACAATGAAGCATATTCCTTTGTGAGATTGCTTGAATATCTACATGGTCATACCGTCATACTTAAGTTTTTGTATTTTATCTATCTTTGTTCGATTTTTGTGACTGATTTTTTAGAGTTCAAGTTTCTACCATCCGATCTGATCCGACATGTGTTCACCCCTGACTAACAATTATTAAATACACGTAAACGTGAAATTATGCTTTTAATTTGGATTTGGGACTCCTCAAATGTGAGATTAACGTTTCATGGTATACATTTGAAATGGTTGCAAGAAAACCAACTAAGTACACGTCACCTGATGGATTCTGTGTAATTAGTGTGATGCTGTGGAGTATTCATCTGCCGTACCACGTTGCACGGTGCACGGTGCTGAAGTCATTGCTCCCAGTCCTCTCTCTCTCTTTTTGTTGCACTTGCACCAGTTTGACGTTAATTTTGTATCAATATTATAAGATACTGCGTAAGAAATATAAGACGACCGAGAGTTTATAAAAAGTTTTACTTTCGAAAGAGTCTCCTAATATTTTTCACTTTGTATACACACCAACCGGACCGCAATGATTTGTATACGTAGTTTGTTTTATATTTCCACGCACATTGACGTTGTGATGATAGTGCACCTAGCAAAGTTTGTAATGAAATATTGAAACATGTAATTGAATTAAGGAGACTAGTTAGTAATCTTTCCATTGAATTGTTGTCCGATTGTAGATTTAAACTATTGATCTGAAGATTTTGTTAACTTTTTGGGTGAAACTGAAAGAAAAGAAACTAAAATGGAGAAAAAAACGAGAATAGCTTCTTGTATATGTTCAATGTTATCTTAATGCGAAACCAAAATACCGGTCATATGATTTTTTATTTTTGTAGGGAAAAGGTGAAATAATAATGTAAACTCACGACGATAACCTAATCACGAGCAAGGGCGGATCCATTAACGTATCATGGGTGGTTCTGATACCCCATAGGATGGGCATAACAAATGTGAAAGTCTAGATGGGAATAATAAATATGAAGGTCTATTAAGAATCATTTAATTTTTTTGCGTCCACAAAGTGTTCAATGAAATGTCGGCTTGATATATATTGACAATACTAGGCTCAATGTGCTTGATAGTTTGAAATGACTTTTTGATGCATTTTCTTTCGTCGTGATCCAAGCTGAATTTTCGAATCATAACACTAGGTAAATAATGAATCTAAACTTTCTCATGGTGTTGAAATTACGCATAATTAAAAGCAAAAATAGGTTTTCTCCTTCTTACAAACATGACTTAGATTCTAACATCACAAACATTCTTTTTCACTAAACTAAAATCCTAAAGTTATGTTTTACTTGAAGTCCCCTAGAAACCAAGTTACACAACCCCCGTAAATGGAAATTGCAAGAATCGTTATTTCTGTTGGGGGTTTTGAATCTTTGAGATAAGTGGGCCAAAAAGAATCTCACTTTGCTCAATGGCCACACCACACAAGTTTACAAGTTTACAAATAGTTAAGGGAAAGGGATCGAGGGAGGGGGGAATAGAATCATATTCGGATTTTTTTTGTGAGGATTGAGAAGTACTTTATTATGTCTATTTATTTGTTATTATGCGAATAAAAATTATTTTAAAATTATTTATTTAAAATTAAACACAAATCATATATACTGAAAATTAACCGCACAATAAATAGACATGAAGAAGTGATATTTGGAATTCTCGCAGAGGATTCTTATCCGAGGGAGGGAGGGATGACCTCACACTTGCCATTCAACACCAGCCACGTCCCAATCACAATCAGTATACTTCTGAAACAAAGCCAGACCCATTTCTCCCCTTCAATTAAAAGACGTGCCCAAAAGCCTAAACCCAATGGACCTGGCTTCTCAGCCCTCCCACTTCCAATACATTCTCATTCCTTCTTATTTGTGCGGTCACAATTAAGTTACGTTAATATTTTATACTATTATTATTTTTTATCTTATTATCTTTATAAAAAAAATTAATATAAAATATTGACGTGATTTAACGCATAAAATAGAAATAGATGAGAATATAAGAAGTGGGAGGCAGAGATGCTGGGTCCAAACCCCATGCCCTCCTGCCTTCCCTCAGCTTTTCTGCTCTGCCTTGTCTGCTATACGGTATACGCTTGGGACTTGGATTGTCTTCCCTCCCTCATCCCATCCTCTTTATATTCTCTCATATTTCTATAGTCACGGTTAAATCACGTTAATATTTTATATTAATTTTTTTTATAGAAATAATAAGACAAAAAATAATGAAAATATAAAATATTGACGTGGCTTAGTCGTGATCATATAAATAGAAGGGGATGGAAAAAGTATGGGATGGGGATGGCAGACAATTCAGGTTTATATGCTTGTTATGGTGCTGATGGACCCACCTACTCTTTACTGTGTGGCCTAATGATGAACCCTAAAATTAATCTGGTAATTATTATCAATTACGTGCTTGGTTTGGTTAGGTGGCTAATTACTTAGCACACTTTGATTTGATTTGACAATTGACAAAAAAACGGACACTAGTCCTGATTTTGTCTCTTTTTGATTGGAAATTTGGATTCAAGTCATGTCCATCAACATCTTATCGTTCTGTGTTTTATATTACAAAACTGCCCAACAGCTTCCCAACAAAACGGAGTAAATTAAATATTAACGTGTTTGTTAATAATTCTGAAAATTAACGTGTTTAATTTTTATGAGTAAATCATTGTAAGATTTATAAATTTGTCTAAAAAAAGTAATTTAACTAGCGTTACTGGACTTTAAATTGACCATGCACCCATAAATAGTCAATATATATCCTACCAAAAATGTAACAATCAAAGTTAATATACATAAGACGTCAATCTTATTATGAGTTTTATTTCGAGAACCTGCATGTAGTGAACGTACAATCTATTATGTATTTTTCTTTACAGGGATGTTAGAATGTGTTATTCTACTAATTATTTCCCATGTTACCTATACATGCTTCTAATTTCTAATAATATAACATGAATTATCACTTTGTTTTCTTTTAGATATATAAGATTTTTTTTCTACTAGTACAAGTTGATTACTACTTACGTTTTTGATAATACACTATATACGTTCTTTTCATCCTAATTTTACTTGGCAATTCATCCGAAGTACATATAATAACATGATGGATGCATGGTCCTAATAACGGCATCGTTTCCAGCATGCAGATACATACATCATCATGTTCAAACATGGACATTACATGCGTGTTCATGAGCATAAAACAGTTACATGGTTTGAGGAGGGGCCTCTTCTGCTCTTCTACCCTGAGGCTGAGATGTCTTCTTTTGCCTTTTCAGCATTTGAAATTCGAGGTGTTTTTAAAGCTGAGAGCGAAAGGCGGTAGGCACTGTGAAAATTTCGAGTCTCGTGCTCTATATTTTTTGCGTATTTGTTAACAAATTTACCGATGGCGGGTAAATTAAACTAATGGGGTTTATTTATGGGAAAATGCTATGAATCTCTCTATCTTTTGGTGCAGAGTAAATTGAAGCAGTTGTTCCCGCATGGAGACACCCACCCTACCTCTCCACTTTTGTCAATACTGCTTTAATCTCATGCTTCTATTTTTTTATGATTTTCATTTTTCATTTTTTAAAATCTAATAAGAAAATGATCCTTTTTCAGGTGGGTAGAGTCAGAGCTTTCAACTTGGGCGTGCCCTTTGAATCCTTTTTATGGCACCGTTGGTTTCTCCAACAACAGAAAAAAGACCAGTGCAAAAGAAATGCAGAGAAATATTAAAGTGCAAAGATCTCTAGCTTTTCGAAAATACTAACCCTAGCTAGGGTTTGAGTTAGTTTATTGGGCTTTGCTTTGCTTGTCTGACTGTGGAAAAAATTTGATGAGATCTTTTTAACCAAATTTAATGATCTGCAGGCTTCTTAAATTTATTTAGTAGCCAGCTAGGGTTTGAGTCCGATAGACAATCATGGTCTGAGAGAGGCATTATTCAGAGAGTCTTAATTAGTGGTTATCAGGGTGAATACTGAATAGTTTGAGTGTTTGACTGGTGGGGGGGTACCGGTGAAGCTTTCATGTTTCTGTGAATTGGGTTTTTTTTTTGGAGGATTAGGGTTTTAGGGGACTGTGACAGTATGAGGCACTTTTGCTGTTTGGTGGGAGATGCAGTGCAGGGCAGGATGGTTATGATGTTTGGTGGGTTTTCGGTTTTGGCAATATATGCATGTTTAATTTGTTTGTTTGAAAGAGGAAGGGGATATTGTGGATGGTTGGAGTTTTGCAGGGTGGGTTTTAAGAAATATAAGTCATGAATTGTTTCTATTTCACAAATCTTTACCAGGGTTTTGTGTTGGACCAAACAAACAAGTGTGAAAATTTTGGATTCATACTTCTCACAACTTTGAAATTTATTATGCCAGCAAAAGCATGTAAATATGTTGACCTAGTAAATTTTCTTTTATTTATATAGGTTTTTTTTTAGAACTTATTTATTTAGTTTGTAGTGGGAAATAATGAACATATTTATATGATATTTTTTCATTTCTTCTTCCATAATATCAAGGAGATAATGGACTGGGGTCAAAAGTAACTTCCTAGCATGAACGCAAAAGGGTTAGTGATAAAAAGTAATGCCCTAAACAAAACAGAAAGGTTATTTTTTCATATCATTCATGTAGTCATGGACATGCCCTAAGTGGAGCTAAATGATAAAAAAATGTTAATTATAATTTATTCTCGAAGTTTGTTACTAATCTTATTGAAGCCTACACGCAAGAGCAAAAATGCCTAGAAAGTGACCTTTAGGATTATGAAATTACATTTTTTTAGACGGAAGCCTAAACTCCGAACTCTAAACTCTAAACCCTAAACCCTAAACCGAAATCCATCGGTGACACAACAGGACTATGAAATATTTTCTAGGAGTTGAAGAGTAAGTTTGTTTTGATCACCCAACAATCCTTGGACTCTCTCTCAAAAGCACTCAAGGCAAACCTTTTTTTTTGTGTGGATAAACCACAAAGGTTGAGCCTTCAAGTTTTCAACGTAATGTAATGCCAATTTATCGTGGGCCTGTGTAAGTTCTCACCTTGGACCGGCCCATGTAAATTAACGCCTGGAATTCCTTGCTTATTTGGGTTGTGGCCCGACCCAAAGGAGACTGTAGCTCTGTGACTCTCTCCCGACCACCTCCCACTCTGATGAGTACTGAGAGAGAGTGATAGGTAGGTGGAAGAGAAGATGGAACAGACGGAGAAAGAAACGGTCAGGGAAGCATCAGAGGAGATATCGAATGAATTCAAAACACTAATCGATGCTCAGGACTTGGATTCCCTCAAACAATTGCAGCACATCATGTAAGTAAACTCTCTCTCTCTCTCTCTCCTCTGACTGAGCAATTTTTAACTAAGTTCTTGTTTACCATTGTTTATTTAATTTTAAATTCGATTGTTTGTTGCATATTTTCATATGTGTAATTGGGTTTCTGTGAAATGCTGTTTGAAGAGTTAGAGGGAGAGAAAGGTAGAAACTTTATTCATATTGTGAGGTTTGGATGAGCTGTTTCTAAGAATTTGTTTTACTAACAAGGACATTAAATCATGGGTTTGTGTGAAAATTAAAACCCTACTTGGTCATCTGTTGAATTGAATAGAGAAACTTGAGTGGGAGGAAAGTAGAAGTGGGAATCAACCAAAGCCTTATTCCACTACCAAGAGTCGACTGTATGAATCCTAGAACGTCCCTGTGCTTGGTTTTGCGCCAAATTTTTTTTTAGCTCGAGTACTCCATATCTTTTCGTAAAGTCTCTATCCAAGTCTTTCTAAGTCTTCCTTTACCTTTTTGCCCTGACATCTGTAGGTCTTCGTTTCATATGTTCAAACTACCTTAACTAATTTTCTCTCATCGTATGTTCAATTTCGGCCATTCTTACTTTACCTCGGATATCCTCATTCTTAATCCTGCCTCTATTATATGCCCAAATTGTAGAAAACTTGGAATTGGATTTTCTATTTCGAACAATTTCATTTGCATGTATATTATGCAGAAATGTTATCTTTTCCTATATTTCCCCTCCGCTGCGGAAACAGCAATAACACTGTGATTCTTGTACTGAATGGATATTTAGTAGTTATACCTTTTGTATTTCATGATCCGTGATTCAGCTCTTATTTTTGTCGTTGCCTTTGGGTGCTTACTTGCCTGGCATTTGAATCTACTGGTGCAGATTGGGGAGGTTGCAAGATGGAAATGCAGTCCTGTCACATTTTAATGAGTTTTCAGAGAACTGTTTTGCTGAGGTTTCTGCAGATTTCTCCAGAAACACACGCCGTTTAAAGTCTATGAAGACTGATCTTGAACACATATTTCAGAAGTTAAGGTATGATCAATTCTTTCTTTTGGTTCGGGATCTGATTATTTAAAGTGCTCACTGAATCTTTGCAAAGTAAGGATAAGGTGGCGTACAATAGATGCCCCCCAACCCAACCCCCCGATTCTCGCAAGGCTCCTTTTACTAAATCTTTTGACATTACTAAAAGCAAAGTCACACACACACGGGGGCGAAAATAGAAAAATGGGATGAGCCTTGCGAGTTTAACTGAATATTTATTTTGGTGTCTAGAGTGGTGTTTATTTCCGGTCAATGCAATTTTCCAGTTGATGCAGTTATGTATTAGCTTCCTGATGCTTAGGAAGTTGCGTATTTTGTGCTAATTTGTTGATGTCAAATGTAGTTTAGTTTGTGTTATATTTGATTACTTCTTTGAACCGAGATGTTGATTCATTGCGGTGATTTATAACAGGAGCATGAAGTTAAGAATTTTGGCTGCCTATCCAGATGCATTTCCAGATGACTCGAAACAAGTACTCGATCAAAGGCCGGACCTTGAAATGCCTCTGTGAAACTAGACAACATGTTATTCATGCCGTCTTGAAAGAACACGTTAATGGTTTGTTATGGAAGTGTTTCGGGATTAAGCCTGTCAGCAAGTGCGTTGGAGATCTCTATGGTCTGTTTTTCCATGTATTTATAGCTTGCAGAGCTTTTCCTTGGAGGCGTTTGGCTCACATAGAACAATCGTCTAATTCCGTCCTTGTATGCTTTTCCTGTTTTCCACGTATTAATCTGAAGTTAATGCATAGGATACAACATACTTGAAAATCCTTTGATTGTTTACCTTTCGTCTCGATGTAGATTGTGTATGAGAGTCAGAGTTGCTCAGCTCGATGAGCAGCAATGTACTCGAGCTGTCATCAAGCCGAATACATCAGGACCACTTATATGGATTTTCATTATCAAAAACTAAAGTGAGAATTTATATTAATCTCAAGATTATTTTCCTGAAAAGCCTTGTGAATTTCAAAAGATCAGTAGTTGTTGCAATTAAGCACATAGTGTTGCAAGAGAGATGGTGTGTGTTGTACGATGCCTCCCAAAATTTGTCATGTCTCTGAGCATGGTCAAATCACACTTTCCGAACCGCCTCTTACTACTGTCAGTCCGCATTCGCCGGATTCTTTTCCTAAGAATTCGAAGGATCTTGTGATCTTGTCTGTTTCTTCATACATAGTGCGGTTAGTTTTCATTAGGTACTATTTATATTTAATTTTAAATTTTAAATTTCAAATGATTTTTGAACGCATGATGTACGATGAACGGACACGATCACAAAATCTCTCATATTCCTAGAAAAAAGATCCGGCGAGGATCCTTTTCCCTACATTTCGTTCTTCTACTCCTTTTTATGTCTTTCTATATTTTCTTTAGAGTTTCTCATATTCTCGGTGTGTGAACCGTTAATTTCTTCTTTAAAAATAAATTAAAAATTCAACGGTTAAAACACTTGTTATATCCCGTGCTCTAAAAGCACTCTAAATTTTTTGATATTGTCTTGTCTGCACAACTTTAACATTACTGCATACCTTCCCGAAGAAGTTTCTCTCAGTTGCTTGAAAAGCATTATTTTGGCCAAACAAAACGAAAAATCCCCATCGCCATAAAAGGAAACACAATCTCCTCGTTAAAAAAGAAACTTATTCATTTGTTGTTCTACTTGTTTGAGCAGCAGCAGCTAGAAAGATGTCGTCGACATTTGATTTTGATTTCTTCAGTATCCAGGTCTCCTCCTCCTCCCACATATCTTCCCTTTTCATTTTTTTCTTCAATGCATATAAATTGAAATAATTTTTTCGTTGTTGCGTTTTCTTTGCAGACGCATGTTCTGAAAGTGCACGTTAACTGTGAAGGATGTGAGCAGAAAGTGAAAAAACTCCTCCGGAAGATCCAAGGTTCTATATATCTTCAACATGTTCTTCTTGTACCGGAAGGGGGATTTAGAACCCCGTATTTTTTTTCTTTCTTTTTTCCTTAAAAAGGAAGATAACTGGTGGCAAGCCACTGTTATACATTCTTTTTGGGAGCTGGAAAGACTCACTCCTCCTGGTCACAAGTCTGACTTCTACAAGAACTCCGTATTAGATCTTAGTTTTTTGGACCGCAGAAAATACGTTTAATACATATTTACTATAGTGTGAGACCGAGGAAGAATCGAACACTGAACTTCGGGTGGATGGTTTAATACTTCATTTGAGCCACTAGTCCCTTGCCTACTTTTGGACAAGATGCTTTTGTTAGTAACTATAGAGGGAAACACGCAAGAGGAGGCCATTAGTTAACCCTAACTAGCAGTGATAGGAAACACTCTTAATTAATCTAATTTGCGGGAATGGAAATTCAAACTTAAAAGATCGCGCTATGTTAGACAACTGGTCTAACTCACATCTGCAGTACGAACTATTTCATCGTATTTTTCTTGAGTTATAAACATTAACTATTTACTTATCATAATACCCTTCTTACTTTTTAAATTATAATTAAATTCAGGTGTTTATAGTGTAAACGTAGAGGCAGAAGAAGAGAAGATCACAGTGATAGGAAACGTAGAATTTGCTACTTTAATTAGAAAGTTGGCGAGAGCTGGCAAACATGCAGAGCCTTGGTCTCCAAGTTCCGACCAACAAATGATCAACACCGACGGAGATCCCAGAAAAAACAAGCACCACCACCAACCATCACCAAATATGATCGGCAGTGAAGGACTAAATTGTGAATTCGACCCCATTTTTGTGGGTGGAAATGGAAATGCAATCGGAGCTGATGGCAATGTTTTTTCTGTGATGGGCAATAATGCAAGTTTTCGTGGCAACGGAGGACTTGGACTTGCAGGATTTCCCAACTCACACTCACACCACCACTACACTAATTATGCATCTCCTCCTCCCTTCATGGTTCCTACCAACACTGAAGCTTTCTATGGTGTTCAATTTGCACCAACATGGAACCCCCAAAGCGAGCACTACGGTGGTAACAGCAACACCAACGCCGAGGCGTAGCATGGTGAGTGTTCAACCACAGATTCTCCAAGTCGCTTCCCCGCCTTCACCGCCCCCACCACCACCACCAACAACCCCAGCAGCAGTATGAGCATGTACTCGTCATTGTACATGTATGAAGGTGGCCACCACCAACTGCAGGAAGCCAGGGCCTCTAACAATACCACGCCGGTTGCTTCACCTCCGCATCACCGCCCTTAGAACATACCGTATCTTCCTTAATTCATATATATTATATAGTTTAGTTCATCCCATACTTTGAGTTAGGATATGAAATAGTTGGTGGCTATGCAGAGTATATGCTGAGCTGTGATGAATTTCTGCAATCTGATTTTCTTCTAATATATGAATTTACAGTATCAATTACTTGTTTCCTTGTTCGTTTTGGTTGGCAAGTGGAAAAAAAAGAAGCTTAAAACCCTAAAACAATTAAAAAATGGGACCGAAACAGCCCGGAAAAAAAAAGGCTTGGGGCACAAGGAATTTGTCAAGCATTCTAAGAGCAATAACCACCTTTGTTAAATAAGCTTGATCCAATCACAAAAATAAAGCTACTACCAGAGTTTGACTTCAACTAACACTGCTAGCAACTCACGTCGTTCGTGGCAATGTCAAAATCAAAGCCTAGCTTATCTTTCTCAGTAACTCTACATATGCGGGAAAATAAGCTTGCATTTGAAACTCTGTAATTCAAGTAAAACCTGGGATTTCTCCTGGCATTGGAGCCAACTCGTTGTTACCGAACCTCTCCTCATCATAGAACGTGGCACAAACCACTCTGCCTCCAAAGTACCGACCATCAAGGTCAACCAATGCTTTAGTCGTTTCCTCAGACCTCTCAAACTGGATAAAGATCCTCACCGCCTCATTCTCTGGAAAATTTGGCTCTGTTATCTCAAATATAAGCACCCGGGTCACTGTCCCATACTTTGCACACTCTGATGCTACTTCATCTTCCAATTCATCATCCACCTCTCCAGGGCCCACCTTCAATAACAAAGCACATCAGCTTGAATTGCAATTAACTATCCATAAGAACAAGAAATCAATATAATAAATGGGTTGTCAAATAAGTTCAAAAAACACCGATTTCTTCTCCATATCAAATAGTCACCGTGTTAGTCTGTTTTCACAGATCAATAACTTTCACAGAATAAAGCCTAGGTTAAGTTCGTTCATCAAATTCATTAGCTTCCCAAAGAATCCTGCGGCTTTTATAGAAAGAACAGGATTGGTGTTTACTATTAAACGCAACTTAACCAGTTGTACACCAATTTGACTAATACGGGTGCTTAGTTCAATCAATTTTTGTTCTTGCCCCCATACTCAACTACCCCTAAAACACTCGAAAGAACTTGGGCCCAAGATCTACTGCAATTTTGTTCAAGTCTTGAAAAGTTTACAGGTAAATTCGTTCAGGGGTAAAATAATAATTAAAATTTTTGGTAAAACGTGGCCGTAGTCAGCAACAAAATGAGCGCTAATAGAAGAATAATATTCTTGATGGTACCTAACGAACCTAACAAAAGAAACTTAAGCTCGGTTTATTTTTCAGTTGTTTCGGTCCAATGGCCAGTCCTAATAAAAGGTCGATAGGTTGACAATTTTAATCCTAGAAAGAAAATGTGCATTAAAAATAAACTAAAGTTAAGGAGAAGTGATGGAACTACAATATTGTTCTGTTCAACGATCTAAAGATGTAAAGACTAGACAGATTTCAGCAGTGGAGGTTAAACTTAATGTCCAGCTCAGGGAAAAGAAGGACATAAAAGATAGAATAGTTCAGATTATATAGGAAGACCTAAAAGGACTCATGAATTTCTTTGAAGTAAAAAGATTGACAGGGTTTTACAGCTAAAAAACCTTGTGCTATAATTGTATATATGTTTTGGTTCCACAAACCATCAACCCCTTGAACAATGATACACAGGATATACGGGCAAGATATACAGGAAAATATATTGCAACCTTCTGGAGAGTTTACAGACTCAACATCAGTGCTCTACTAAGTTAACCTAACAATACGCTCTAAAACCTACTCAAGCCCTGCAAAGCTTCAAGGTAACAGGTAATGCCGTTCTTCGTTAAACTAGCTAATATTGTTTTAGCTAAGGAATCCTAAGCATAAAATTGTACATGAAAATGAAGAAAACATTATGCACCACTTATGTTTTAGATACAAGTACAATTTCTTGTTTCCAATGAAGCCCATTCATCAATCTTCCAAAAAAATCACAACTATCCAAGTCAATGTCTTACACAAGCAAAAATCTTCCAATCATACATGTCGTTTTCCGTTTGCCCCCTTTTCACACATTGTCTTCCACCCAGTTAAATTTTTTCTAAAAGTGATGCCTCAAGCCCATGAAACTTTGATACGAGCCCATAAATCTTTGGCCATGCTAGCAGTAAATATATCCCAACAGCTGATTTGATTGTATAGTTTCTGAATCTAGCAATTAGCTATACATCCGAGTCATAATTTAAAATGATTTGTAAATCTAAGTATGCCACAAAAAAGAGATGGAAGAAAACGAGACCCACCTTGAATTTGAAATGATTGTAAATCAAATTCTGTACCATCATCACTCAAAAGAACAAATTAGGATGAGTGAAGTTCCAAAAAGTATACGCATACCATGTTTCTAAGCAGCAAAACCCTGGTGGGTGGCCCGTTAAGGCTGACACTCTTCGCCTTCTTCTCCGGCTTTGTTTCACTAGCATTCACAATCACCCCGGCTCGCCTATCCGTTTTCTTGGCCATCAAGGGAGTGGTAATTCCCTGCTCCTGCCTACCAAGCCCTTGACCCTGCTTCCACCCCATCTTCGCCATCATTCTTTGTGCCGCGGTCATTTGGCCGCCAGCCCCAAGCCCCAACCCTCCACTGTCCGACTTCCCAATGGTAAAACCATCTGGATTACTCGGCGGAGACGGGGACCTAGGAACTGACGGCGTTGCTGCCCCGCTCATCGCCGCACGCCTCCTCCAGGCCTCCTCACCCGAAATGTTTCTTGATTCTCCAAAATCCCTCTCCCTCTCCCTTTCTCTCTCCTCCCTCTCTCTCCTCTCCTTCTCCTCCTCCTCCTGCCGCCTCCTATCGAGTTCCCGCCTCATCTCGGCCTCCATAGCCTTCTTCTTCCTCTCCCTCTTGTACTCCTCGTAGTCATTGGGCCTCGCCGGATCATACTCTTCCAGCACCGTCGACGTCACCCCAACCAGCTCAGGTCGCGCCACGTCATCGTGTATCACCGCAGGCGACAATGCAACCACCGGTGACGCAATTTTCGTCTGCACGGAATTCGAAGATTTGGGCTTGCTCTGTGTCTTTAGAATCGTCTGCGGCGGGGCGAAAATTGACGCTGGCTTCCGGAGTGTCTGCGGCGCCATTTTCGTGCTGCTCGACCACACCGTGCTGTTGCTGGGCTTCTCTTCCTCCGCCGAAGAGGGCGGAGGGAGGTCTCCGTACAACCCACCTAGCATTTAGACGACTACCCACTTTCTCTCTTCAAATACAGAGCTCTGAAAACCCCAGAGAGAATTGAAAGCTTGCTGATTGATGTGAATTTTGGGGGGTTCTGATGGGGATTTGGTGGAAAATAAGAAAAGGGTTTTGGGGGAAATCGGTGAAATTTGCGTTTTGGGGTTTGGATTTGGTGTGAGATTTATAGATTGATTGGGATTATGAACAGAAAGAAGGGAAGGAAGGGAAGGAAGCGTACCAACAAATGAATGGCGGATGCAGGATGTGCAGCTATATGACTCTGCGTCTGCTTCCCGGCTTCAGAAACTGAACTGAGGAAGGTATTGGTTACGAAAATTTTTGGCAAAATTGCACTAAGCAGTCCCTGTAGTTCACTCGAATTATCATTTCCCCCCTGTAGTTTTATTTTTGTTGCATTTTTCTTTTATAGTTTCGTTAATACAATTGTTTTTCTTTTGGTAAATTTAGCCCAATAGATGGTTTATTTACTCAAATCAGTCCTAAATCACACACCGTTTTCCATATAAAAAAGATCCGAGCCTAAAACTTACATGCCAAGGTCCATTAGAGATGGTCCAATATCTGGATTTTACATTGACGATGTGTAAAAATATTGGAATGTTTAAAAGCGTTTTTAAAATGATTGAAAATATTTTTAGAAAAATATTTTTTTATTCTAAAATCATTTGAAGTGCTTCATCATCAATTTATGTGGTGAAGCGATACATCCAACATAATCATAAGGTGCGGTGAAGTGACCTTTGTGAGGGAGCTTTGATTAAAGGTAGACAGACGAAGCAACATGCAAGTAAGGTAGAGTAAGTACAGCAAGGCACCGGCGTCATAAGAGTCTTCGATGCTTAAGTTAGCAAAGTATGTTTAAGGCATCACCTGGGCGAGTTTAGTAGTAATATAAGTGTTGAACAATAATTAAGTTAGAGTATAGCCTATTATAGAGACAAAGTTGGAGGAACTTTTATGATTTGGCTAATGTGGGATTGAATGTTGTTAATGTGGCGCCCTCACTCGTCACGGATAGCAAATGAGCGACTGCCACATGTTATGCCTCAACTCATGGGATTAATTTAGCATGCTTTTAGTATGTGTGTCCCAACAAAGACCTTTTAGCAAGTTCATGATGTCGTACAGTTGATCAGTGTTTAATAATTTGAAAGTTGATGTGATATGATACAAAACAAAACTATAAAATTCAAAATTCAAGCTTTAGCCATTGCATTTTAATCTTTTATTGTTTTGCTCACATTCACAACTAAAGTTCGACTCTAATGACGTGACTCCGATGATTGATAAAAACAAAGAAAAAGAGAAGAGTATTGAAAAAGAAAACTAACAAAACAAGAGATGGAAGGCATTACACATGCACAAATTAGTCAATAAATGCTCCCCTAAGCAAGTGGACAACAAAACCTAGCCCCAAAACCTACCCCCAAAAAGTATAACAACGCCACATATTTTTAAGAGATTTTTCATTGTGCCAAAACGAAATCGGCACATCAAGTTACATAAAGTTTCATAACACAAGTACTTAGAGACTTAATTATTTTTAATTACTTATACTATAACATTCGGTATAGTGAGTCGTGTTTCCATTGTCATCACAAAGTTGGAATAGCTATCCAAATATAAATTTTTTTGTTAAATAATTTTTGTTTGTTAAATGTTTTTATTTTTATTTGTAAATAAATATCCATCCAAATGATTGAAAAAAAGAGAGCATAGATTATAAAACACGAAAAAGGAAAATAATATTTGAGAGCCATATAATAATTCAACCCTCCATTTCATTTCCAACGACACTCTCTCTCTCTCTCTCTCACCCCCGACCGCGATTGCAGGCTTCGTCGGGTTCTTCCATCTCTGTGCGGCCCTCGATTTAGATCCAAATCGAATCCGCGGATTCCAATTTCTAGGGTTTTCGCATCCCATGCTCGGATCACTTTCGGCGTTTTGGGCGGTTCGGCGATTGGTGAATCCTCGCTTTGGGGATTTTGTGAGGGCACGCTAGGGTTCGTTTCCTGGGGATTCGCAGATCCAAGTTCAGTTCGCCGCGCTGAGGCCATTTTCGCTCCTCAATTCAAGCATGTTCTGGCGTATGGCCGGGTTGTCGACGGCGTCTCCGGTGAGTTGTCCAACGTCGTTTTTGTTTTCTCTTGTTTTGACATTTGGTGTGCGGGGCGCGGTATTGGATTATTTGTGATGTGTTCGGATTGAATCTTGGTGAAGTTTTGGGTATTTTTTTGTGTTGCTCTGTTTGCTTGGTGAAGAAAATGTGGGATTGGAAATTGAAATTTGGAATATTTGGATCTTAAGGAGAGTTGTTCTGTTGTGTGCAAACTGCTGGGGGGTTGGCAATTGAGACTATGTTTGAAATTGGGCATGTTGTCTTTGGTTTCGGATCCGGAATTGGGATCAGTGGTGTAGTGGGAGCTATGAACTTTCTAATATATCACCTTGTGGTGGTCGGAAAACGCCATTGAAAATATTATTTATTTTAATCTTACAGTTGGAAAGTAGTGGCAGCGTCTTTAGAACGTAGTGGTTTTTAGTGTAGTAGACATATATTTTTGTTAAGTCAGACTGTGGCAATACATTTGCATGCCAGTTATTAATTCGATAGGGGGTGTTTGAGGTTGTGCAAGGTTTGGAGACTTTTTGAAATCCTATGATGCACCAAGCTTTAGCTATTTCTGGGTGATTGCTCTGGAATTGTGGTTTTCAAAATTGGATATGATTATATGCAAGCTTAAAAATAGGTTGTATTAATATTTTTGCATGATGTGCTTCCCTTGAATCATTCAATTATATCTGCGCTGATTTACATTGTGTCTTATGCCCTACCCTAGAAGGCTGGGATGGTCTCCAGCTGTCACCTGCGCTTGTTCGTTTACTATGAACTTGCTTTATGTGGTCCATACTACGGGTTTTCACTAATATGAAAGCTAGGTCTTTGTTTGTTTCCTAGCCTAATTTATGTGTTTGTCTCTTATTTTATTCTATGGTTCAGGTGGAGACAATTTTGGACAAGGATAATTTCACGTTGGAAGAGCTACTTGATGAAGATGAAATTATTCAAGAATGCAAAGCTCTTAATGGCCGCCTAATCAATTTGTAATGCTCCTTTCATTTTCGTACCGCCACTATAATTTTGACCTTTATTTTCTTTTCCTTGCTCCTTATTTATTCGTTGTACCTCAATGAGTGAGTTAATAGAGGGCTTCTATCTTTCTGCTTAGTGTCTTTGGGTAAGGGCTGCTTGTTATGCATTTGTCAGAATGATTTTATGTTTTGTCATGTGCATGTATCAAAAGACCAACGTGTTGAAAGATGAAAGCAGGAATTCAACACTTCCTTTTAAGAGCTATTCTCAAAATGATTCCTTATAATGGTTTGGGGTTTAGAGATGTGGGACTCTGATGTTGGCATATAGATGCAAATTCTTTGGCTTTGAATCAGAAATTTGGGCTTGAACTACTTGATTTCCATGCCTCAATGGTTTGAGATGTCTACCTTGGAAATTTCGTTTTGATTTTTTTTTTCTATGTAGATGGAATGTTTTTATTTTCCAAGCTTTGATTTGCATCCAATTTGAGCAAATCTTTTATTTCTCAGGCCAAAAAGCATAAGATTGTCCAAAGACTCTAATTTGTCTTAAATATTTTACATATAATATTGTTTGCACTTTTTAGTTGTGTTGTTTTCCTTTTATGCATAAGCTTCTGTAAAATCCCTTTAAAATTCCTTTTCATTTTTCAAGAAATGTTAATATATTAAATTATTTGTGGTGCCCTACATTGCAGTTTGCGAGAAAGAGCCCAGGTTGAGCAACTCATCCGATACATAGTTGAAGAAGCTCCTGAGGATGCTGAAAAGAGACGAACTTTCAAGTGCGTTGCATTGAATGCACATGTAAACATGAGCATTACTGGTTTACTCTACCCATGTGATTGATCAAGTCAATTTGTTGTGTGATGCAGATTTCCTTTTATTGCATGTGAGATTTTTACTTGTGAAGTTGATATCATACTCAAAACATTGGTAGAGGATGAGGAGGTAAGAAACTGTAACTATACAATCTTAATGACTCTGGTTAATAATTTTGAAGACTGTGTAACATATTCAACTTTTGATTAACTTGGTTATGTCATGTTGCCAGTTGATGAACTTGTTGTTCTCCTTTTTGGAACCAAATAATTCTCACAGCACACTCTTGGCTGGGTACTTTAGCAAGGTATTTCCTTGTTGAACTAAATGCTATCTTCATTTTTTGACATGAGAGTAGTTTTACCAAGGTAAATTATATATGTTTACATGCTGTTTAATTCCTTTTTCCTAGGTTTTACATTTTTAATTTCTTTATCATAGGTTGTTGTTTGTCTGCTGTTGCGCAAGACAGCTCCTTTCCTGCAGTATATTCAGGTAAGTCCATTATTGTTATTTTCAAAATCCTTTTTGCTTAGGTGTTAACTTTCTGAAATTTTGTCGTGATATGGGCCAATGGGTGTCTGAAATGCATATTCTGGTTGATTAAAAGGGAAAATTTGGGCTTATATAAGTTTCTTTGTAATTTCATAAAGTGGTGTTTGGTTGTGTGAAGAACTTTTAAATGCAACAGTCTGTTTGGCTTTTCGAGCCTTTGTCTGCTTGATAATTCTGTTGGTGTGTATGTCCTTATAATTACTAGATGCATGACTTCATAGATTCATGTTCTCCTCAAATAGATTGAACCTAATATCCTCACTAACCACGACACATGTATATTTCATTCTCTATTGAATTCTTGCTATCACATCATGTATCATGTTTAAGATAGTAAGAGCTTTAAGGTTTTCATGAGTTAATTTATTTGCTTTAGTTTCGAGCTGATCCACTGTTTTTATGTGCACATTCAGGGTCATCAAGATATTGTTAAGAAGCTAGTTGACCTGATTGGAATTACATCTATCATGGAGGTTGGTTGTAGACTGTTGTTTGTTTCTTTTCATATTTGAGCTTCTTTAATGCACTGCTTTTTAAACTTAGATGCAAAAGAAGCACATTAAGATTGTTAGCCTTACAGTTGGAGAATAGTTGAAAACCCAATTTATATGTTTTATAGGTTTTGATACGTCTGGTTGGTGCTGACGAACACATGTATTCTAATCATACGGAGGCAATGCACTGGATACAAGATACAGATGTGCTAGAGATGATTGTGGAACAGTTCAGCTCTTCAGTATGTGATTAATTTTACATTTAAGCTATGTTCATGTGGTTGAATGACTAGACAACGTGGGTTTCTTAATCATTCTTAATTATTATTTTTTATATACATGTTTGAACGGAGAGTTTGTGTAAAGTCTGAATTTTTTAATTGCCTGTTGTAAAAAAAAAAATTTACTCAATGTATTTGTTTTTGTTCTACACATTTTACTATATTACTATAGATGTTCTGTTTGATGTGCTTAAAGAATGTTGAGTGTTAATGAGCAAACTCTAATGATCCTGATTTCTACAGGATTCTCCTGAAGTGCATGCTAATGCAGCGGAGACACTTTGTGCTATAACACGGTTTGCTCCGCCTGGGCTTTCTTCTAAAATCTCCAGCCCAAGGTTTCGCATAATTATTGATTAGTGTTATACATGCATTTTCTTTGTAGCTTCTTCATTAAAGTTCATTTGTGTATTTTGTGCAGTTTTATAGGAAGATTGTTTCAGCATGCTTTGGAGGACTCACGGCCAAAATCTGTTCTTGTTAACTCGTTGTCAGTATGCATCTCTTTGCTAGACCCTAGGAGGCAAACTTTGGGAACATATCATATGTATGGCCGTCAGATGACTCATGGATCCACAGGTACTGCTAATCCTGAGACTGTTGTGGGCATGCTGGAGAGCCTAGGTAAAGTTATCTCTTTTTGAATATGGTATTTGCTTTTAGTTAAGTGTGAGCTGATATATGGCTGCTTTGCCTACACATTCATATGACCGTGCAGAGTTTCTATGCTCCTTTTTAATGGCAATGGGAATTTGAAGAGACTTTTTTGTTTCTTTTCGTAAGGATTAAGTATTATCTCTTTTAATTGTTTAGGTGATTTGCTGAAGCTGTTGGATGTTTCATCGGTGGATAGCATGCTGTTAACTACATATGGCAAGTTGCAGCCGCCTCTTGGAAAACATCGGTTAAAGGTGCATATTTTAATGGTCTTTTCAAGTTGTCCTTGCTCACTTTTAAGAATTGAGTTCTTTCTCCACAAAAGTCTTCCTGTATGATTGGACTGTTTGTTATGGAACATTATTAGTTAAATATAATAATCAATTAATATGCTTACAAGCCCCTTGAAACTTTCGTAGTTTGTTTAAGGGTGATGTTTGTAGTTTAATTCTGTTTACTCTGAACATGGTACTCTTCAGGTTGTAGAGTTCATTTCAGTATTACTTACGGTTGGTAGTGAAGCTGCTGAGAAGGAATTGATTCGTCTTGGTGCTGTACAGAGAATTTTAGACTTGTTTTTTAAGTAAGTACAAAAGTTTTCATGTTTATAAAAAGACTGATTTGATACAAGTGCCTTATGCCATGATTCTGTTGCCACTCCAGGTACCCATATAACAACTTTGTACATCACCTCATAGAGAACATAATTGTGTCGTGTTTGGAAAGCAAGAATATTCCTCTTGTTGAACATCTTCTTCGTGAGTGTGACCT
Organism: Heteromeles arbutifolia; assembly: GCA_024362995.1. Classification (NCBI taxonomy): domain Eukaryota; kingdom Viridiplantae; phylum Streptophyta; class Magnoliopsida; order Rosales; family Rosaceae; genus Heteromeles; species Heteromeles arbutifolia. The sequence continues at coordinate 6,124,551 of JANCRC010000002.1, read as the reverse complement.
TGTTGGAAAAATACTTCAAGCAGAAAAGAATTTTACATTGGCAGCTGACGCGGACAAGGTGGTGCTGCATTGTTTTGTATATTACTAATATCTTGCATCCAGATAATTTATGTACTTATTATTTTATTTCGGTTAGTAGTTTATTGAAACCTATTTAAACATTGTCTTGTTTCATTTTTCTTTCAGCCAACTGTTCCTGCAGAGGGTAGATCCCCACCCAGAATAGGGAACATTGGACATTTAACACGTATATCCAACAAACTCATTCAGCTTGGAAATAACAATGGCGAGATTCAGACGCTGCTGCAGGTTTTTTATCTTTATTTTTTGTATTTTTAGCCATTTTAGTTTATGAAAATAAGTATTCTGTTATCTATGCTGAATGGAAGAAACATAACGCTCCCAATATTATGGTGCCTACCATTTTCACTGTCAAAGTCATTTTTAGAGTTGTAATTATCTTGCAGGAAAACATTGAGTGGGCGGAGTGGCAGGCAAGTGTCCTGTCAAAGCGTAATACAGTCGAGAACGTCTATCAATGGGCCTGTGGGTATGTGCTTTTCCTCACAAAAGCAGTTGGTTTCTTCATGTCACATTTACCATTGATTTGCAGTGCAAGTTCAAAAGCTGTAGTAAATCACATATAGTTACTAGTGGACAGCAAACATGATAGATGTGGTTTTATTCTAGTAAAATATTGCTTTTGTTGTTTGCTCCTTGATACAATAGTAATTTATCAATGTGACCCTTTTCATTTCTTTATTACCTCTCCACTGTCCTATGGGCCTCATGTTTTTGTCTATTTAATTATGGTGAATCAACTGTAACAGGCGGCCAACTGCATTACATGATCGTAATAGGGATAGTGATGATGATGACTATCAAGATAGAGATTACGATGTTGCAGCCCTTGCAAATAACCTAAGCCAGGCTTTCCGATATGGAATATACAACAACAATGAGTTAGACGAGGTACCCCCTGATACCTGTGCTTATTTTATCATCCTATATCTACACACTTTACAGTGTAAGAGACAACTCAAAGGGGGAAAAACCAATGTCCAGGAGAAAATAACCTAGCATTTTATGGTAGAAGATAGTCCTGTGTTTTTTCTTTTCAAAATTTTAGATTAGAAAGTACCCTTTGAGTGGGTGAAAAGTATAAATGAAGAAGGTAGCAATTAGACCTGTTTAAATCTTCAGGAGTAATTTACACTAACTATTGTCATATGCACATAGCTAGGAAGTACCACATGGAACAAATTTCCCATTTTAAGACTAGACAATTTGGTGCCATTATATTTAGTTTTTTAACGTCTCTGTTACTGCATTTAATGTTTAGGAAAGCTATTACTCTATCCACATTTCCCCTGGAGCGTTTAGATGATAAAGTTGTCGGTTAATATTTTCAGCACCTGGAATTTTCGTTTCTTATCGCAACAGCTATGAAATTGAGTGGTGTCTCATTACGTGGTCCTAGAGGAAATGGAAAGATGACAATGTCCAAAAATGTTCCAAACACTTTTGTCGTTATTACTTTAATGTTGCTGTGATGATGATTATTGATATTAAGAATCTATGCTTTCCAGGGCCATGGCTCACTTGAACGGGATGATGAGGTATCAAATATGCTGCAATTTTAATCCATTCATTGAGCATGAATTTTTTTTTTTCTTGTTATGTTTTGATGATATCAGTGATGACTACTGTTTGTTTCTATATAAAAAGGTTTTGCAACGATTCCTTATTATATAATTTTGGCGCAGGATGTCTACTTTGATGATGAATCTGCTGAAGTTGTTATATCTTCACTGCGTTTGGGAGATGACCAGGAAAGGTAGGTGGAAAGTATTTAGTCCTTTAATCTTTACTCTTTAGATTCTATTAGGATATTTGGCAAGACAATCCTACAGCATGAAGCTATATGCGGAGTTTGATTGCCACAACTAAATCAATGCATGTAGGCTATTCCTGGCCATAATGGGAATATTTTTGCTCACCACTCTCAAGTGATGGTGACGCTCACCACCGTATTCATCACTGTTAGATGATTCGAATTTCGAGATGTGTAGTGGATAGACACAAATCTCAAAATTGAAACTCATCCAACGGTGATAAATAGGATGGTGAGCATTACCATCACTTGAAGGTGGTGAGCAAAAATGCACCCACCATAATGTCATGAAATATTGAGATTTTATGGCTTATAATGCTGACTTTCGAAGCAAACAGTTTTCTTTTCATGTTTTCTTGGTTTATAGTTCTTCGCATGGGTTATGTGATAGAGGGCCTAAGCTTCTGAATGGATTTTTGGACTCTTACTAGTAGTGTTATTGTGCATATCTAGCTTTCCTGATTATGTATATAATACAAGTGCTTTGAACTGCTTGACATGGTTGCCTTTCTTATTGCAGTGGTTCTCTGTTTACAAATTCCAACTGGTTTGCGTTTGAGGATGACAGGGCTGCCACTGATCGCTCAACTGGTTCTCTTGCTTCTCCATCACCAAATACGGTGGAGTCTAATGCTGTCAGTGGTGGCGGTGATGATGATGTCATTGTTGGTGAAGATGATGACTTGGTTGACACCGCAACATCTTCTCCAGAACCAGGAACAAAACCAGAAGATTCAGAAGTTGCCGTCCCCAACAATTCGCCAGAAGTGGGACCCGTTGAAACTGAAAAACCACCAGAGTGGGTTGAATGGAGGGAGAGTTCAGACTCTGGGGAACCATCTGATGTCCTACCAAATGGTGAGCTTCAAACGGAATCTGCAGATGCAGCTAAATGTTGTCCGTCCTCTTCTGAGCCACTGATAGAAGATGATAAAGTTGTTACTGAGCCTCAAGCTGAATCAACAGTTGAGGGAACTTCAAAGCCGCCTGAGCTGTCAGAATCAGGCACCGAGAAGCCAGGTTCTGAGTCAACCACTTCTGATGCTGCAGCTGCCGACGTGGGAACAAAAGGCAGTCAAGAAGCGGCTGCAGGTGATAAAGAGGAAGACAAGGAAGGGAACTAATGTATATTCTTGATGATCAGTTAACTGGGCTAACTCATTACACCACGACAGTGATTGGGTGGGAAGTTGAATCTAGACACTTGGTTGGGCAAGGCGACTGTATCTATAGGGCCTTGCGCACATCATCGGAGTCAGTGTTGTTGAATAGGGCTGATGATATTTTTTCCCCACCTGTAAGAACTGATCTTGTCCTTGTTCTCTACTCTAGCCCCCCTCACGCCCTTTCTCCAGTTAAACATTGAGGAAAAGGGAAGGCGGTAGGTTCTTGTTTGCAGACCCTCGTAGCAAAGTAACTTTCATGTTTCATTAATTTGTCTACAGTTTAGGTGTTACAGAATTTGGATTTGTCACGCTCTCGCCGCTGTATTTTTAGCAAGAACTTGTCAATATATATAGTTGCCCTCTCCCTCCCCCTCTCCCGCTCCCCTTCTCCCCCCCTTCTCTGAATATGAAAATTGATTTTGGAAATAAGTTGATTGATTGTCTGATGCTGTTTCTCGTTTTTGATCTGATGGCTTGCATTTCCGGCGTTACATTTGTATGTTGATGTACTGTTAGCGTTCGGACGTGGCATTTCCTGTCAGAATATTTTGTTATTTCAGGCTACAACTGGAATAGCATGAATTTACTGTCTTGTTTGTGTCTACTGTAACTAGCAACGTTTCCTTTTGGCTGCACCCGTTCTCTTGAAACTCCATCACAGCCGCTGGTTTTCATTTGAAAAAGTGGACGGCCGAGATTCAATAAAGCTAAATGATGCGCATGGAAACCGGGCGATGGAGAGACGAGAGAGTCCTTTTGATTCCTTCATTGCTTGCTGCGCAATAGTCACCCTTGATGATAATTTGATTTAGAATTTCACTGACCAAAAGAGAGAAGTCTGATTTACAGTTTCAAAAAATATTCTTCAAAACAAACAAATAAAATATTGGAATTTGTAAATGAGAAAATGCCCGCAAAATAAATGAAATGCTAACTAGATAGAACTTTTGATATGACGATTCAGAGTGAATTTGTGTCAAGTTAAAAGCATTTCTTCGAGAGATGTAAAATATCTTGAAATAAGTATTTAATTGCAGATGACGCTTTAATACAGTGGGAGAATTGAAATGGACATTTAATATTTCTTACTGACCAAAAAGTTCTTTAATAAATGAAATTTAAAATGTGACTTTTACGTTTTAAATTTGCATAACTATATTAATTATAAGTGAAAAAATATCACTAAATCGTAACACTGTTCATGAATTGTTGAACTTAAATGAAAAACAAATGAAAGTAGTATCTCCCGCATGAGAGGCCTTTCTCGTTTGGTTGGGCCAGACTGCCACTTTCTTTCCAACCCAAATTGGACGCAACGAGAACCCAAACCCGGATACCCGCCGAAATGTTTGACCCCGACCCCCCTAAACCCTTCCTCCTCTCCGCGTCCTGGTGTTCGCGCCTTTTGTTGCTCCCCAAAACGCACGTTTCGCATCTCTCTCCCCTCTCTCATCACAATCTCTAAAACCCTAATTATCTGATCAAACCCCCAAATCCCAAATCTTCCAAACATCCACCCACTCTCACACACAGACGAATACTAAGCTCGCCCAATGGAGGACCCGGACGGAGTCCTCAACTTCGACTTCGAGGGCGGCCTCGATGCCGCCGCCACCGTCTCGGCCTCTGCGGGCCCCGCCAACACTGGCCCAACTTCTAATTATTCCGTCATGCAATCCGACTCGGCCGTCACCGGGGCCGGCGGGGCAGGCTCCAACCAGGCCGCTGTGGCGCCGCAGCCCAATCAGAATGCGAACCGGATGGGTGGGCGGAGCTATCGCCAGACGGTGTGTCGTCACTGGCTTCGCAGTCTTTGTATGAAGGGCGAGGCCTGTGGGTTCCTCCACCAATACGACAAGTCGCGCATGCCCGTGTGCCGCTTCTTCCGGTTGTACGGTGAGTGCCGCGAGCAGGACTGCGTGTACAAGCACACTAACGAGGACATCAAAGAGTGTAATATGTATGTGCTTGCTTTTCTCTGCCAATTTCCTGATTCATCTTTGTTAGTTTTTGGTTGAATTTTGTTGTTTCAACTTGGTGGTGATTCTGATCTTGAACTTAATGGATATGTTAAAAGTTGTACTGAATTGAGTTCAATTGTTGTATTGTGATATTGATGTTGTGGATTCCTTAGGAATTGTTGATATTGGTATTCTGCGATCATATGATTTCGACAATTCGAGGTTCATAAGTGGAGGGTAGAAGAAACAAAATTAACTGAAGTTGTTGCTTCTCCTCATTATTTGAACTTCTTTATCCCAAATATTGGAGTCTAGTTTCGACGTGAATAAAACCATGAATTTATCGAATTATGGAAGGGTTTTGTCATTGTAGGTACAAGTTGGGTTTTTGTCCAAATGGTCCTGATTGCCGGTATAGACACGCAAAGCTGCCGGGACCTCCACCTCCAGTGGAAGAAGTCCTTCAGAAGATCCAGCATTTGAATTCTTACAATTACAACAACTCAAATAAGTTCTATCAACAAAGGAATGCTGGTTTTCCCCAACAAGGAGAGAAGTACCAACCTGCACAAGGACCCAACAACTTTGTGGGAAAACCTACTACAGCAGAGTCTGGGAATGTTCAGCAGCAGCAACAGCTTCAACAAACCCAACAACAGGTTGGCCCCTCACAGACACAAAATCTTCCTTCTGGCCTAGCTAATCAGGCAAATAGAAGTGCGTTGCCTTTGCCTCAAGGAACATCTAGGTTTGTTCAGAGTCCCAAGGTTTTTTATTAGGTTTTGTAAATCAGTTTCTGTATTCTTTTATGGACATTTTTATAAGAGAGAAATTTTTTGGTAAATAATTTCCCAAAAAAGTTCTGTCCACTTCTATCAGCTGTAACTAGCTTCCTTTAAACCTACACTAGCTAACTTTATAAATAATTACTCTGTATAATTTATATTTGACCATGTTATGTACGGGTTTTGCTTTTTCATATGTACGTTACTTTCTTTTTATGATCTGTACATGGGGTTGCTTTCTCCCAATAAGTTCTTGACCTATTTATACTTTGTTATTGGAAGATGTATGATATCGTCTTCTATTTTTCCATTCTACAGCAGTAAGGAAATATGTGGCAAGACTTACTTTTGTGGGTGCTAGTGTAATAAGAAACAGCTGAAATTGTTTTTGGCTTTACATAACTCAGTAAATTTCACCCTTATTTGGTGCTAGGAGAAAAGTTTATATCTTTATCTCTGGGATGTGGTATTTGTTGCTTATGGCTGTAGCGTGTTAATTTTAACTTGCTTGAAACACTCTGGGAGACTCCCAAAGGAAAGAAAGTCTAAGACAGTTCTGAACTCTTAAGTAGGGTTTAAGGGTTTAAGCTTGACATGTTTGGCTTATTACAAGTTTACAACTGAAAAAATTAGTTGTCTTGTCAGCAGGTAGGGAGGGAAGAGGGTAATAAAGAACTGGGTACTCAAAGCAAATGTATTTTGATTTTTAAGTTGCAATAAGAAGCAAAAAACTCTCCGTAAGACACTTTGGAGTGTGCAATGGTGCCTAGTTAGATTCTAGATGTATTTCTCAGGGCATATTAGGACCATATTTCTTAAGTTGCACCTTGGCTGAATAAGATACTGTATCTTGATCTTCCAGAACTAGAAGTCCAACCTACCAGTGATTTTGTTGATGAGGAAGTTCCATAGAAAAATAATTGGATGAGTTTTGTGCAGAGTTTGGGGGCGGGCCTCTGTTGTGGGTAAACTGGAATCCCGACTCTACGAACCCGAGGAAGGGCTGCCCAACAATAGTAGGGGTGTTAAGTCCAAAGCTTTTTGTTGTGCTAGCAGGAATGAAACTGCATGAATCCCATCCCATAATGAATGGTTTGGTGGTGTGTTGAGTTGTAGGGTCCAAATACATGTTCTGTCAAAGAGCATTCAGATTCGGGAACATACCTCTGATCTGGCTATGCAGAAAAGTTCCCTGGGAACATGAGTCAAATATGTACCGGCCATCAAACTGCATTTGGTATTGTTGGGGGCTAAGGTGCAACAAGTATAGGTTGTGAATCTCAAAAAGCTTGTTTGATAGTAATCTTGATTGTTTGTTCCACAATGTAGATTGGGACCATCTAGATAAAGTTAGAAAAATTCAAATATGTGGGTGTCATATCAGTTTAAGCTGCTTGATATCTGCTACCAACGTGTTTGCATCACTGCTTACTACTCTCCGTTAGTTTTGGAGTTATGCTGTATGATGGCTATATAGGTTCAAATATAAAAATGCCCAGCCAACCTGCTTTCTGCATTTTTTCAAATGTCAAATTGTGATAATCATCTTCCCATCAAATTTCGTAATGTAGTAGTCAATTGTCATATCAATCGAAATCTCTTGACTGTTTCTCTATCCATATTTTACTCTTCTTCCCAATTAGTGCACCCGTTTTATTGAATTGGATATACTTATTTACTTCAAACATCAAACCTTAGGTATTTTATTGTTAAAAGTTGCAACCGTGAAAATTTGGAATTATCTGTACAACAAGGAGTATGGGCAACCCAAAGGAGCAATGAGTCCAAACTTAATGAAGCTTTTGACTCTGCTGAAAATGTGATTTTAATTTTCTCAGTCAACCGGACTCGACATTTCCAGGTAGGATTGCAAATTGCATCCCATTGTGTTTCACATTGTTTACTATTTTTAGTTATGTCAAGTTATCTACTGGGGGTGCTAGAATTAAATTCACCTATTCTTTGCTAGGGTTGTGCAAAGATGATGTCCAGAATTGGTGGGTCGGTTGGTGGAGGGAACTGGAAATATGCACACGGAACTGCGCATTACGGGCGGAATTTCTCTGTCAAATGGTTAAAGGTATATTTTTGTTGTACAAACAAACAGACAGGATCCTACAAAGTTTCTTGTTAGAATTATCAAGTCTGTTTTATTATTACTGTTGTTCTCACTCTTACTGATTGGCATGCTAATGAGTATGCCTTGGTTTTTCGGCTCCTTATTGGCTATAGTGACAGTATTTTTTTATTTTCTTGAGGCTTGTATCTTAAAAGTTAATTCATTCTTTCGTTTATATGTTCTCACATTGTTGGTTTGAATCAAGATTGGAGTTGTTTGTACTTGTATCGGCTTTTAAGTTATTTGGACTTCATTCTTTCATTTCATAACATTTAAACCTAAACTCCCATCTGTGTGCCCACTTTGAGTCAAGTTGCAGTTGGGATAAGAAGTGATGTCTAATTGCAGTTTCTTTGATGCAGCTATGTGAACTGTCCTTTCACAAAACCCGTCATTTGAGGAATCCCTACAATGAGAACCTACCAGTGAAGGTACAATCAGGAGCCCTAAAACTATATAAAGAAACCGCAGTTGATAATTCGTAATATAAACACTATTTGATTTTTGTCTGTTCTGTCTTGATTGATTTGAAATCACCCAATTTATATTTCTGTCAGGATTTTCAATTCGTATCAGTAGGCTGCAGGGTTGTCATGCTAATCCATGATTCAACCAGCCAAAATGTGTTCGTACATTTATAAAAGACATACTTTAGCAATTAGAATGAAAGTTACAATTCAGGGGACTCGGAGTCTACTGAACGGTCTTGAGTACCAAGCTTAAATTGATAACCGAAAACCTCAAAAATAGTATAATATAACCTGTATGACTAAATGTACAATCCATGAATATATATGCATGCATGTATCCATATATTTTGTAGGTCCTTTTGTGGTTTGTGTGCGTGTGTGTGGTTTTAACAAATAAGTCGGCATTGTTTAGAATCATACTGAAGAGTCATTGTCTAATGCCATGATGTATCTTGGCTGGGTGCTTCTTAAAAATATAAGTGTTGATGCATCACTTGGAGCTTAAATAGAACTAATCTGATAGAATATTATGTTAATAACTTCTTTACGCGTGCCTGTTTTTTATTAGCTGTTTAACCATGCCTTTTCACTTGCAGTCATTACTATTGTCGACATGTATGCTTGCTGATGTGCTACTACTTTCTGTAGACATACCTTAAGAGTCAAGACGGAAAAAAACTTTTGAGCTTATTGTCATGCTTGTACTCTTGCAGATAAGTAGAGATTGTCAAGAGCTAGAGCAATCCGTCGGTGAGCAGTTGGCTTCCTTGCTTTATCTTGAGCCAGATAGTGAACTTATGGTATGTTCAAAGTTTACAGAAATTAGTTAAATTTTGGGAAATAAAATAGAAATTAAAGAAAAAGGGTTAAAAAGGAAAGCAATAAAAAAGAGTTAGATAAAGCAATAGAATTCCAAAAATATTTACAATATGTCTATCAATTATTTTAACATAGGAATTTATCTCTATATTTCTCCTTAGTTTTCATTTGTGTTGTCCTTAAAATTAGTCAATTTTACTGGGGCAGCACAAGATCTGTTTTTCATTTAATGTTATAGAATGGCCAGAACTCGACGGAATCTGAATGTTGTTTATCGTTGCCTGCGTACAGGCAATGTCAATTGCGGCAGAATCAAAACGTGAAGAAGAAAAAGCAAAGGGAGTCAATCCAGAGAATGGTGGTGAGAATCCAGACATTGTCCCATTTGAGGACAATGAAGAGGAGGAAGAGGAAGAAAGTGAAGATGAGGAAGATAGCTTCGGTCAAGTTCCCGGAGCAGGAAATGATGGCAGAGGAAGGGGCAGAGGAGTCATGTGGCCACCCCACATGCCTCTACCAAGAGGTGGCAGACCTATGCCCGGGATGCAGGGTTTTCCCCCAGGAATGATGGGTCCTGATGCAATGCCCTATGGACCTGACGGATTTGTTATGCCAAATCCTTTTGGCATGGGCCCTCGGGGTTTCAATCCGTATGGTCCCAGGTTTTCAGGTGATTTTACAGGGCCCAACCCTGGCATGATGTTCCGTGGACGGCCACAACCACCTGGATTTCCACCTGGTGGGTTTGGGATTATGGGTCCTGGACGAGCACCATTTATGGGAGGCCCCCATCCAGGCCGTGGTGGTCGACCAACTGGTATGTCTCCAATGTTTCCACCACCCCCGCCACTATTATCTCAAAACCCTAACTGGATGCAGAAGAGAGATCCAAGGGGAGCTTCCACTGATCGGAGAGGACAAGATATGACAGGTTCGGCTGGTGGACCAGATGATGAGGCACATTATGGTGCTGGAAACAACTCTAGAAATGATGATAGTGAAAGTGAGGATGAGGCTCCGAGGCGGTCGAGGCATGGAGAGGGAAAGAAGAAACGGCGAGACTCAGAAGGAGATGCGACCTCCGAGCACTAGCAGCTCAGCCACTAACGACGAAACCCTTTTTCTCCCTTAGGCTTACCGGTTTCTGAGAAACGATCGGACGATCCATTCTTGATATATGGATTCTTTGTGGTGCTGAAGGAAACTTAGATGTTTAAACAAGTTTTCCTGATTACATTCTCATACTCTGATGTTTCTATAATTGTATACTGCTAAAGGTGATTAATCGGTTTGTGAAAACTCAGAACTTGACATTCAGAGAGAAAGCTGGAAGTGTTTCTGGGTTCAAAAAGGCACTTGAATCGCTTTTTGACAGGGGCAAGCGTTTTTATTAAAAGTATTTTTGAGCATAAACAGTTTCAAACGAGCCACATCTCAAATTATTGGTGCTGTGGCGGGATAACCTTCGCTAGAGGAATTGTAAGGACAGTCACGCACACATGCATAGGTGGACCCACTATGAGATCCATACACGTCGATGCACGCGTGAATGACTGTTTATACAAAATTCAATCTTCTCATTTGTGACAACACGATATTTTCAACTTGCACGCTCTTTTAACCAACTGATATGTTCGAAGTCTACTACTCAACCTTTAAAATAAATTGATTGATATCGTGGTGATATGAACGATTTGATTAGTGCAGTTCAAGGGTAAATTTGGAAATTTAAAGAAAATTGTAAAATCCATGTCCGTGCCTCCCGGGTCCTAACCCAACGAAACAAAACATTGGAAAAGGATCTTCGCTAGATCCTTTTTCCTAAGATCCGAGGGATTCAGTGATAGTCACCGTTCATCGTACATTGTGTGGTCAATTTTCGTTATGTATTATTTATATTTAAATTTTAAATTTTAAAATAATTTTTGACCCATAATGTATGATAAACAGTCACGATCACAGGATCCTTAGGATCCCCTAGAAAATGATCCTGCCAGGATGCTTTTTCCCAAAACATTGGGCCTAGAAATTAGAATCTGGATCATGATAAATGGATATATTGGGTAAACCCACGACCCGAATTTCTAACACCATTACAAAGATGTCCCTCAACGTCTTCTTCGCCGCTTAAACCTTAAACCCTAAACCAAAACGCAAAACCCTAGCAATCCAGTGCAAGCAGCACCATTTCCGATTTCCCCTCGCATTCCGTGCATTGATTCCGACCATGAAGAACAAGAAGAGAGGAGGCGGCTCAGCTCCCAAGGCGCCTAAAAAGGGCAAGGCTTTCTCTCTCGACGATGACCCCTTCTTCGGCACCGAATCCAAGAAGCGCCGGAAAGTCGAGCTCGATGAGATTGAGAGCGAATCCGACGCCGACGTTGGGTCGGACGGCGAGGGCGGGGGAGAAGAGGCCGATGAGGAGGAGGAGGCTGTTGTGGAAACGGCAGACGAGAAGAGGAATAGGCTTGCGCATGAGTTTTTGGAGAACACTCGGGAACTCCTGAGGAGGGCGAAGGAAGATGAGGATGATGATAGTGGTGAAGAAGATGTGAAGGAAGGCGAGATGGACTCGCTTGTTGGCAAGATGTTGCAGCAGCAGCAGCTCGAGAACAGCGGCCGAGCTCGCCGTGCCTTTGCTTCTAGGTAATCACTGCTTTTTTACCTTCTTTTGCTTTTGAGTGAAATTGCTTTTATAGGAGGTTTTTATCTGCTTTTGGTGTTTTCGGTTACTTGTTATTCAGCATTTCTAGTGTCTCTGTCAAATTTCCTTCGGTTTGTGCCGAAATTTGGTTTGTCCGTGTTTATTATTTTGATGGTTTTCTTAGTGACTAGATTGTAGATGTTGTTATTGTTTCAAAACTTGACCAAATTGAAGTGGCATTTGATCGGTATTCAGATTCAAAGTTGTGAACTTTATGCATTTCGTTCTTGATTTAATGGTACTTCGATCATATTCTATCATGTTACCATCAGCTTTCTTGCTTAAGCATTTTCTTGTTTGACACTTTAAGCTTGATGGGTATCTTGGAAGTAGTTTTTTGTTGTTGCATATAATGGAGAAAAGTATGCTCGCTTATCGATTATTTAATATGTTACTTTGTAGTTCTATGTTTGTAATTCTCATGTTCAATTCTCTCATTTTAGGGTTAAAAAGCCAGAACCTACTGATGAATTTCGGATATTAGTGAAGCATCGACAACCTGTTACTGCTGTGGCTTTGTCTGAGGTTGACCTCAGGGGCTTTTCAGCTTCTAAGGATGGCGCCATTCTACATTGGGATGTAGATAGTGGGAAAAGTGAAAAGTATCTATGGCCTAGTGATGCAGTATTAAAGTCCCATGGGGTCAAGGATCCACAAGGTCGAGCTAAAAAGCATAGTAAACATGTTTTAGCACTAGCAGTTAGTTCTGATGGTCGGTATTTGGCAAGTGGGGGATTAGATCGCCATGTTCATTTGTGGGATACTCGTACACGAGAGCATATTCTGGTAAATACGATTGATTTCTTACTTTTAGAATAATATATTAATATTTGGAAAAATGTTAGAGTTTAAACTTAGTTCAATTGGTCAGGATAGAGGAATGCAGTTGAGTCTTTGACCTCTCATACTATAAGGACAGTTCAGTAAAAGTAAAATCTCTAGGGCATTGTCGCTTATATGCAAATCATGTGTGAATGACCTAATTTATTTTGGCAAAAGCAGCATTATCTGTAAGCTGACTCATCTGTCGTCCATATATTGGGATGCATTGCCATGTTAAAGACACTGATGAGGATTTATATATAATTTATGATATACAGGCCTGTGGAAGTATTGTTTGTATGACAGTAAAATATGTGATCTTATTATGTACATACACTCTGCACTTCTCTCTCCAAATTTTGTTAGAAGCTGCATTTGTAAATCTGAAAAGGTTTTATGTTCTGTTCTTAATCGAAATTTGTTTTTTGTTAACAGGCTTTTCCAGGTCACAGGGGACCTGTTTCATGTTTAACTTTCAGGCAAGGGTCTTCAGAACTGTTTTCTGGTTCATATGATCGAACAGTTAAGATATGGAATGTAGAAGATAGAGCTTACATAAACACATTATTTGGTCATCAAGGTGTAGTTTTAAGTATTGATTGCCTACGGAAAGAAAGGGTATTGACTGTTGGACATGATCGAAGTATGCAGTTATTTAAGGTAAGAAGTAAATACTTTATTTTGTTTTGGGGAATGCTTGTAAATAAAACTTAAGTCAAATCACGTTGGCGGAAGCTACCTGCACTTATTATTCTTTTCCCTCTCATTTCTAGAAGCCCCATACTTAATAGGAACCTCTAGCTTCCTGTAATTACTTCGGATCCCATTGCCATTGAATTGCAGTAACCCATTTGCCAAAATTTTAGGATAGACTTCCTTTTTCTTTCAATTGTATGTTCTGAATTACTTTGGTGTAGTTTTTGTTATTTTGACATGATCGTTTATTACCTGAAACATAGGTCCCAGAGGAGTCTCGTTTAGTATTCCGTGCCCCTGCATCTTCTTTGGAATGTTGTTGTTTTATTAGCAATGACGAATTCTTATCCGGCTCTGATGATGGAAGTGTTGAGCTTTGGGACATGCTGCGGAAGAAGCCTGTTTGCATAGCTAAGAATGCTCATCCTCTGTTGGCTGCACAGAAAAATGCTGAACCAAAGGATGGTGATAGAATCCCAAATGGTCACATAGGTAAATTTATACAAAACATGTTAAGTTTTTCTGGCTTCAAGTTGTACACTGTTAACACTTTTCTTCCCGGTCAGTTGTGTTCTAACGGGATGGTATTGAATTCTGTTGTACAGAAAATGGTAACCACACTTCTGAAAGCTACGATTGTTCATCAACAAATTCTTGGGTTAGTTCAGTCGCTGTTTGTAGTGGCAGTGACCTCGCTGCATCAGGAGCTGGTAACGGCTCTGTTCGATTATGGGCTATTAAAAGTGAAAGCAAAGTGATTCAGCCGTTACATAACATCCCATTGGTATGCCAAATCAATTATTAAAAGACCATGTTTGCTTCTTGTAAATCAAAATTTAACAAGTTTTTTTCTTTCCTCAATATTCTTGTTCCCTGCAGGTTGGATTTGTGAATTCGTTAGCTTTTGCAAAATCTGGACAATTTCTAGTCGCAGGAGTTGGGAAGGTGACCTTTCTTTTCTTTTCAATTTTCCCTTCCTTCTCTTCTTATAATTGCTTTTCTCTTATTCCTTTCAATTTCATCAACCGAAAGGAATATTCGACTATAAGATTGGATACAAAGGTCGAACCATTATAATAGTGAAATCAAGCATAATGCTGCTAGAGCTTAAGGTTTTTTGGGGCAAGGAGAACGAGACAACTTAAAATTGCTGGTTCTTTTACTATTTCATGGGGATATTTCTAAAGGAAAACTAATAAAAGAGACTTGAAAACTTTGAGTTTTAACGATACGAACAAAATAAAGGGTAAAATGAATAGTACCAAGATTGACTTTTTAGTGTAAAAATATGGTTTTTCGTTAAAATGAACAGTACCATGAGTTTTTCGTTAAAGTTTCCTATTTCCAATCCAGCGTCCATTTTCTTCCGTTGCGTTTCCATATTGTTCACCTTACGGAAACAATCTCAGGTTCTAACATCGCCGATTACCTTTGTGACAGGAACCTCGTCTAGGAAGGTGGGGACATAACCCAGCTGCTCGGAATGGAATCGCAATTTATTCCCTTAAGCTTTCATCAGAAGATACAAATACTCCCTAAGCTCTCGATTTTGACAATCATGTATTCTTGCATCTCCCAATTTTGACTACATTGAGTTGATGAGTTATATGAAATGATGTTCTTTTGTATTCATACGACGAGGAGGCCAGCATTTCTCATTGCACGTTAGAATCAGAAATCGAATTCTAGAAGACGCTTGTGGCGATGTTTAATCCACCGTCCTCCTCTAACAGGTCATAACAGCGTCGCTGATATAATCTCGTTTGAAGATGGATACACATTCCGATCTCCGAACATAAATACGCCCATGGTAAAAGCATGTCCAATGCAGTTGTTAACAGAAACGTTTATGAGCATAGCTTACAGTTTGGTTAGAAATGACATGGCTTACAGTGTCAAGAACAAATCTCCGCAAGTACAATGCAAGTTCTGCTCTACCAATCTACGCCCAATTTCCTCGAATGGAAGAGTTTGTCGATGTACAGAATTAGAGGTGCCGAAGCAGCGATGTAACTCTGCATTTGAACTCTTGCTGAGTTCTCTGAAAGCAACAAAGTGGAAGGCAAAGAGCGGTGTTAATACGAGACTAGTCAAGTTATAACAATACAAGTAAAAGTTTCTTCGAAACAAGGAAGATAAATCGAAACCACTGCAAGGTTTTTCCTCCCCATCTCACAATCCATTGGCAAAGTGACATACTTGGTAGGCGGTAAGTGTTTAACATGTCAATGCTAGACCTCAAATCATCTAAAACAGAGTATGAAGATACACAATGTGAACGATGGAAAGCTTCGTATTCAGAAGTTATCCAAATGCAACTCTTATTGCAGCCAAATCAAACGCTTTGTTGAGATAAAGAAATCAAGAAACGAATGTAGTATCTCGTAATACACTCACCATCTTCATTGAGTTTATTCAGTAGTTGTTTCTTAGTAGGAAGCGCATACATCCCTGCAGCAACAGCTTTCCTGATGACCCATCCATGGTGGGGAGCAAACACTTGTGCATAAGCCTTGGAAGCTGGATCCTTCAGAGAATTTCCCCTTTCATTCGAAAGTAAGGAAATGTCAGTACAAATAATGTTTCTTCAGCATCCACATAATTTTGTATGAAATTCAACCTTGACCGACCGCTTACCTGGAGTGAATTTCACTTTGGTTCTGTTTAAATGTTTACGTTAAATCAAACGTAGCAATAACCACACAGTCGCCATTTAAAGTTTAAACCAATTTAACAGAAGCAAATAAAAGAAAATACATTCTCGCCTAAAGCATAACGCACGGTGGCTGCAGCAGCTACAAACAACGAATGAGATGCAGCAAATGGAACACATCCATGAATGATTGTACAACTACTGCATAATGTTAGTACAATTTAAACACATAATGTTACTTCAGCATCCAAACGTATCAATAACCACACGGTTAAATGTGTGTGTTAAATCAAACGTATCAATAACCACTCGGTCGCCATTAAAGTTTAAGCCAATTTAACAGAAGCAAATCAACGCAAATACATTCTCGCCTAAAGCATAACGCACCGTAGCTGCAGCAGCTACAAACAACGAATGAGATGCAGCAAATGGAACACATCCATGAATGATTGTACAACTACTGCAGCTGCTTCGCGTTATGTTTCAAGCAAGAATATATTCGTCATCGTATTCTTTCTACGCTTAAATTGGTTTAGATAGTGTTCACTTGATGCAAAAATTGAAGGAATGTCTAACAGTTGCAGTCCATATGTGCAAAAGTTCCTAAATTTATGGTGCAAAATGTAATCTTATACGGATTTTTTGTTCGCAAACAGTCCCTATTAAGTTTGGTATAATCCCAGTTAACTTTGTACTGAAAAGCTTATTAATTTAAGTGGATAATATTAATACGTACTTGGTGACTATAATTTGCTCGAAGAGCACTCTAACCATGTCGATCCCACGCTTCACTCTCAACAAATTCCTCGAATGACTACCGCCTTTTCTCACGCAACCCGCTTCGATATCGCGATCGAGCAGAACCTGCAATGTCGATATTGAATTCGACGCCTCCGACAGATCATGGACCTGTTACAAGCCAGAAACTGATCAAATTGAGGCGGAAATGTTTCAGATTTTGATTTGAGCTCGTTTCTGTGATTTTCTCGGCAACCAAACAGAAAATAAAAGGAAAACGGAATCCCGTACCTTGGCGACGTAGTCCATCTCGGCAAACTTGAAGGCAATGCCCAAGCAGCCGAACAGAGGCGAAACGAGCGAGCACGCGCGAGAGAAGGGAGCGACCTCGACTTCCGACGCTTGGGAGTTTACGGCTGCCTCCAGCTCTTTGAATGCCTCCGCTATCTTCCTCAGCGGCTTCTCGTCCGCCATTGCAGCTCTCTCTCTCTCTCTCTCTCTCTCCTCTCTTTCTCTCTCTACAAGTATTTTCAGTCAGTGTTGGTCTTTTGCTTTTGTGCCGGGAAATGTTCTTTTGCTTTGCTGCATACCAACGCATGGAAGACGAAGAAATGAATAAAATAATTTGGAGATGTTTGGACACGTGTAAGTCTATGCTCCTGTTCGGGATTAGAATATCCTTACGTCGGATTAGGATGAACATTTAACCGTGTTTTGTCATTTTACAATTTTACCCATCAGTGACCGTGCAAGAACCCCGTAACGAATGGTGAATTTAGTCAATTAACGTAGCTGCATAGTGACAACTGGCAATAATTGCTTCTCATTTCGGTTGGGAATAGCTGTTAAAAAGCCAAGAAGATATATTTATGGAACTAAAAGAACATATATACATAAAAATACACACACACACACATATATATATATATATGAGTGCTCAAGGAATAGCCATGGATGAGCAATATCAAGTGAGGACTCGTTGTGCGAGTCTTCACTTGATATACATTCTACGTAGGATAAGAAAATAGAGATCTTAGATTTGATACTTTGTAAGTTGTGAATCTGCTTGATTGTGGTCACGAGTAGAGCGCAATTCTCAACTAGTTTCCTTCGGGGCCGAAATGGTCGGATAACTAAGTTTTGGCACCGGTTGTTCCCCTTAAAAAAATCATTTAATTGTTTAAATTGCATAGTTAAACAAAGTTTGTCTACTAAAATGACAATGATATTAACTAATGACTAAATAATTTTCATTTCGGATAATTATTTTGCATTAGTGACCTTTAAGACAAAGATTTAAAAGTTAACAACCATGAACATCATACACAAAAAGGCAAAGTGAAATTGTGATACAAGTTTCATATCTATGTTATATGCCATATGGTAAATCTGAATCACATACTAAAAAAAAATTAGTTTGAATTCACCGAATGATAATATAAATATTTATGCGGCTATACTGTCTTAGAACCATTCCAATTATAAAATCAGTCCAAATTCACCGAATGACAATACAATTATCTATGTGGCCGTATTGTCTTCAAACAATTCCAATTAAATAAAATCAGTCCAAATTCACCGAATGACAGTACAAATATTTATGTGACTCTTGAACCATTCCAATTAAATAGACAAAGATTAAAAGAGAATATAAACAATGTTGGACCAAAAAAAGAAAAAAAAAATAGAGATGAGAATGTTTGTGCTTGTGGGTTAGAAAATTTTGTCACTTTTTATGGTTTTGGTAAAGCCCATAAACATTTTTTTTAATCCAAATTTAGTAAATAAATTAAATTAGCAAACTGTACTTTAGATTTCACTAAACCCTTTTTATTTTGTCATTCGGTAATACGGTCTGATAGTATTTATCTTCACTTGAAAGTGAGAGGTATTAGATTCGAATTTTGTGAATGGCTAATTCAATATCAAATTAGGCTGCCAAATATGTGGTTTAGCCAAACTCCCCTCCCGTTAGTGTAAAAATATTGTCGTACTAAAAATAAAAAAAATCCCTTTCCTTTTGAAGTGCTATGAACAGATCATTTTTTTACCTTTTAAACACCCTCTTACTATTTTTTTCCGCCAAAACCGAATGAATGCAAGATGCTTTCTTAATTTTTTTTTGTCAAATCGAATGAATGAAAGATAATCAAATGATAAAAATTAACAATAAATTTATAAAAAATAGAAAAAGATGTGTAAATAACACCGTTCTTCTTTTTTCACTTTTCTTCTTTTGTCACGGTCACACATGGGACATGGGGAATGGGATTCCACTTCCATGGCACGCTGCACAGTGTTTCAAATCCTAATTTTTTCCGCCATTTCTTTTAACATTTGCAAATTTTATATGGAACCCAACTTTTTTCAAACATATTTTAATCCCCACATGCCCTAGCTTTTCCAATTTCTTAGCTCACCAAACGGCACGGGTTCTCTTTCTCACTCGCTCTCTCACTCTCTCACTCCATTACTTTTGTGCTTTTCTTTTTGGTGCCTTCCAAGCCTGCTTTGAGCACCTTCTGCCAAATAATCAAACCCTAGAAATGCTTTACAGTTTCCGTTTCAGTTCTGTAACCCCCCAGATCTGACACATTGTCCAGGTATTTGCTTATTTAATTATCCTTATCTCTCTCTTTGTTTATTTTGTCTTTTTTTTGTGTGTTTGAATTTGTCCTTTTGAGTTCACATTTGTTGTTTTTGAGCTTTTTTTCTTGAAAGGGTTTGGCTTAAATCGAACTGGGTTTTGCTAAAGAGTCTGCATTTTGTGGTAGATCCAAGTATGGTCCCTTGTTTACAAGGACAGAGGTTTTGGTCCTGAAAAAGCTTCAATCTTTATCAAGTTCTTGACTCGTAAGTACCTCCTGCTTTTATTTTATGAATTGGGTTTTCAATTATTGTTCACATGGAGTTTAGTTGAATTGAGGTGAGGAATGAAGTTGAAGTTTTTAGCTTTGTTGGGTAAAGGGTGTGAATTTTAACAAAGCTGCACTTTTTCCTTTCAGTTTCCTCTGCATTTTCTTGGAAACCAAACATAAACTTACTCGGTTTTTATCACTGTTGGTGGAATGTAGCTTTTGGTTTTGGACGCATCTGTGGTGAACCAAAATGGAGGACAATTTGGTGGTGGGGGGCGAAGAGACGGTTGAAAGGGCCCCAGTTTCGCAGAAACAGGCGTCTGTTCGTTCATCAGAAACTGCAAAAGGAGTTACCAAAACTGTGAAAACCAGCAGTGCAGTGACATTAAAGGTCTCGGTTCCAACTGTTAGAAAGAAAGTAGACCCCAAAAGTGGTGTGGATCCTAGTTCAAGGGCTACCAAGTCTAGTGCAAATGGGTCTACCCGAAGTTTGAATTCAGTCCCGATAAGGCGAAACAGCACCGGAGGTTTGCCGCAGAAGCCCTCAGTCTCCGCCGCAAGACAGCAAAACAATGCCACCACGACTGCAGTAAAAAAGACTCTGGACCCTGTCAGGCGGTCTGTCCCAGAGCTTAGAAGGAGTTCATTGCCTTCAGCTGCTACTACTAAATCTTCGACTAGAATCAGTGTTTCAGAAGTTAGAAAGTCGGTTTCAGGATCGCCATTGGACCGGAGTCTGAATAAATCATCCGGGAGTGTAACTAAACAAGAGACTGTCAGGAAGCCTGCTGTCAAACCTGCATTGTCCACTTCATCTTCCTCTTCAAGAAGGGCGACTTCCTCATTGGATAGTAGTGCTAGCAGTGGAGTCAGGAAGTCGGTCTCAAAGCTTTCTTCCCCATCAGCTCGAACACCTACGGTTACTAGTGGGCTGAAAACCGGTTCTTTGTCCTCTTTTCTTGATAGAAGTTCTAGTTTATCTGGGCGTAGGAAAACTGCGACTCCTGAAAGCCGGGATTCTCGGTTCATTGTCCTTCCACAAGTGGAAATCAAAGCCAGTGATGATCTGGTAAGCATCAGTCCTCTTCAATCTCTCAAACGCTTACTTTTTGCATCTGTCTATGTCATTGTATTGGAGATGACTACTGATGAAATATTATCATATCATTGGTAACAGTCCTTCCCTTCTGTATGTATTAATTTTCTGCCTTACATTACTTTTTGTGCCAGAGGTTAGATCTTAGGGGTCACAGAGTTCGCAGCCTCAAGGCTAGTGGGTTGAACTTGTCACCAAATTTAGAGGTAAACTGATTTTCTTATTATATGAATAGCTGTCTATTTAAGTGAGTTTTGCCATCTACCTAACTAGATACCGTGTCAATTATTTTGTTAGTTTCCGTAAACGTTTTTCTTTGTAAGTGATTATAGTTGTTCCTTTAAATAACACTCCTTTTGGCAGTTCGTTTATCTCAGAGACAATCTCTTGTCTACATTGGAGGGAGTGGAAATACTGGCACGAGTAAAGGTTGGTTAATCGGAAAATTTTAAGCAATCTACTAAATTGCCAAGTCAACTATTTATTATTATGCACATGATAAGCATGAAAACCATCTATGCAGTTTTGAAACCAAATAGCTTAGTAATTATTGATAGTACTTCCTTATTTCCAGGTTCTTGATTTGAGTTTCAATGATTTCAAAGGGCCTGGATTTGAACCTCTTGAAACTTGCAAAGTCTTACAGGTTTGTGTTTCATATATGCATATCTTCATCTTTAGGTAGTTTGTAGATATCCATGTAATAGGGTTCTTAGATTTTGATCTGTGCAGCAACTTTATCTTGCTGGAAACCAACTCACGTCACTTGCAAGCCTTCCTCAGCTCCCTAATTTGGAGGTCAGGATTCATGAATAGTTTTCTGTTGCTGATGTGCTATGGCAGTTTGCAATTTGTTATAACCTCCTGAATTGGTCCCTAGTGGTAAAAATTTGTATTTATCTAACTTTGTTTCTTTTTCCTTGTATAGTTTCTCTCTGTCGCTCAAAATAAATTGAAGTCTCTTACAATGGCAAGCCAACCTAGACTACAGGTTTGTTGTTGTTTAGGAGCTTGGAACTTGTTGCTTCTTCCCCCCACTCCCAGTGTTTGAACCAAATACTTACTTTTTCAATAATTTCAAACAGGTATTAGCTGCCAGCAAGAACAAAATTTCAACTCTAAAAGGTTTCCCCTATTTACCGGTCCTTGAGGTTAGTTTCAAAATATGTAGGCATTTGCCCTCAAGTTGTCTTGTGTTGGTCTTTATCTTTATCACTGTAGCTGAACATCTGGCACATTTAACTTCATTAACTCATGGAGACTGGCGGTTGGGATTGAATTTACATCTTGCATGTCCATGGAAATGATTTATGCATCTCTTAATAACTTAATTCATCTGACCCGAGTTGTAAACTCACATAATTGTACTTTCTTGTTTCGTGCCACAGCATTTACGAGTGGAGGAAAATCCCGTACTTAAAATGCCTCACCTAGAAGCAGCTTCCATTTTGCTTGTTGGTCCTACATTAAAAAAGTTCAATGACAGAGGTATCTTTTAGAATGATTGTGATTTGGTTTCTACATCAGTTACCATGTTCACCTGTTTCCTGCTCTTATATTTCTTCTTCCCTCCCCCCTCTCTCTATCTCTGTCCATCTCACTAGTTTTTACAATAGTGTGTTCTTACAAGTTTATTTGAAAATTTTGCCAGATCTTTCCCGAGAAGAGCTTACAATTGCAAAGCGCTACCCGGCACACACCTCTTTGTGCATTAGAGATGGTTGGGAGTTTTGCCGTCCAGACCATGCAGCAGGTGTGTAGTTTGATTTCTTTCATTCTTTTAGGTTGCAAATTCAGTTCTTGTGAAATCTTTGGTGCAGAGCTTATGTTTGGTTTTGAAAGGACAAGTCACTGTTGGAACTTGGAAGTAAAGGGATTGAATGGATAACTTACTGTCTTTCATGATTCCTTTTGGATATACAAGTTGCTTTTGGTAAAGGGACTGCAAATCTGTTGGTTTATCATGCATTATGTATTATCTAATAGTAGAGTATTCAAATGCATGAACAAAGTTCGCGATGAGCTATTATTATATGCCCTTGAATGAACTTATAAAATTTACATGTATGTCTATGGATCTATGTGTTTAGGGATAGGCTTGCTGCTGTCAGAATATTTTAGGATGGTTAACCCTGTTTTGCAGTTGTAGTTGATAGCCTAGTTAAACTTATGAAATTATGTTTCTTGAACAGACTCTACTTTTCGTTTTCTTGTTGAGCAATGGAAGGATCATTTGCCTCCCGGCTTCCTGGTCAAGGAGGCCTCTGTTGAGAAACCATTTGAAGAAGATACTTGTCGCTGCCAGTTCACTTTTGTACAAGAGAACACTTTGGCAGCTGATCCACAATTAATCTTGAAATACCAATGGTTTGTAGGAGAAAGAACTCCTTCGAATTTCACCATTATTCCGGATGCCACTGGAGAGGTAACTGATTCTTTCAGTAAGTCCAATGTTTTGAACTTTTGGGCTGCAATTGATTCTTCATGCAATCTAATTTTGAGCTGATGATGAACATAGGTCTACTGGCCTAAGCATGAAGATATTGGTAGAATTTTAAAAGTGGAGTGTACTCCTGTATTAGGAGAAACAGAGTACCCTTCTATTTTTGCTATATCTTCTCCTGTTAAACGAGGTAAATGCGAATGGAATAATTTGACAATATCTTTCTGTGTTAAAATTTAATCTTGAAGCGTACCTTTGCTTATTGGGATAGTTTTTATATGGTGCAAGTAATTTTTGTCATGCTACTGATTATCTTACTTTCTCACTTGCAAAGGAAGTGGAATCCCAAAGGTTGTGAATCTTGATGTTCGTGGAAATCTAGTGGAGGGAAATATTGTTAGAGGTCATGCAGAGGTTGCGTGGTGTGGTGGCACTCCAGGGAAAGGTGTTTCTAGGTGAGACTACCTATTTAAACGATTTACATACATGTTATACGTTGACAATTCTAGATGTTTTGTGCTTGATATACATTTTTGTCCAGTCCAAAATAACTTAAGATTGGGTATAGTGATAGTCTAACACGGTAATAAAGCTCTAGTTTCAAGAGGTTTGTGGTCCAAACCTCTGATCCTCCACCCACCAGTGATTTTATTAGCTTTTAATAGCGCAGGAGTGGGTTGCACAGGAGTGGATTTTATTAGCACGTATGTTTCTCTTTTTATCTCCCATGCACTGGTTGAGGTTTCAAATCAAGGATGTTGAAGCTTTGATTTGCATAGTTGGCCTATTCCTTAGCTTAAGCTTTTGGTGTACAATGGTAGCCTAGCATATATCTACGCATATTATTTACGTGCATATGTTTCTTACAAGCCAAGGTACCAGATATATGCTTGTCTGCACATTTGTATGTAATGTATCAGATATATGTACATGTATATGCTTTATTCTCTTTCCTCTTGGTACAGAAAAATCATATAATGCACATACATGTTTCATATTTTTCAGTTGGTTGAGGAGAAAATGGAATAGCAGTCCTGTGGTTATTGCGGGAGCTGAAGATGAGGAGTACAAATTGACCATAGATGATATTGACTCAAGTTTGGTTTTCATGTATACACCAGTGACAGAAGAAGGTGCCAAAGGAGAACCTCATTATGAATATACCGATTTTGTAAAATCAGGTATGCAAGCCTTCCAACTTTTGTGAAGATCTTGTCTATAACTTTTGTGGTATGACTATGTTAACTGTTAAGTATACGATTTTTTGAGGCGGTTTTTCTCTCTTTTACTCACTGCATTTCTTTTTTGGCCCAGAAGATTATGATTAGGGTATTAATTGTCCATGTTTAATGGTGGCAGCCCCTCCATCAGTCAATAATGTACACATTGTTGGAGATGTTGTTGAAGGCAGTACTATCAGAGGAGTTGGTGATTACTTTGGAGGAAGAGAGGGTCCCAGCAAGTTTGAATGGTTATGTGAGGATAAAGACACTGGGTTAGTATGCTCATATCTTGCGATGCTCCAATGGAAATTTCTCTGTGTGGAAGTTCCTCATAGTTTTGTTCCCTTGGTCTTTTTTGAATTTTGGCTTTTTTTGGTTGAAATTTTACATACTTGAGCCTCCCTCCAATTATTTTCTCTAATGGCTTTTCTTGTCAGAGACCTTGTTTTGGTATCAACGGGTACATCTGAGTATACTTTGACCAAGGAAGATGTTGGCCATCGCTTGACTTTTGTGTATATACCCATCAATTTTGAAGGTTAATACGTTGCACTTTCCTTGGGAACATTTTATAGATAGTAACAGTGTTGCTTACTAATGGATTGTCATTTAACATTGTGTTGATGTTTATTTTTTCAGGTCAAGAAGGGGAATCTGTTTCGATAAGGTCCCATGTTGTGAAGCCAGGTACCTTGAATAATGTCAATAGTCTTGAAGCTTGATTCGGTTTACTTTTCTAAGGAAAAAAAGAGCATTCTTTAAATTGATGTCATTTTCCTTGTGGAAGTCTTCTGGTTGTTTTTTATTTTATTTATTTTTATTTTTATTTTTATTTATTGCGCATAGCTGTTGTGATGATTACGGTTGGAATTTTAACCTGTTCTATGTTTATGTTTGGTTTTATGATGTTGGCATGTTGTCACTGACTTCCTCTTGTTTTCCTTTTTTTTTGCTCTGTCAAATTCCAGCGCCTCCAAAGGTAATAGATTTAAAGATAGTTGGTGATCTAAGGGAGAACAGTAAGGTTACTGCAACCGGTACTGTCACTGGAGGAACTGAAGGGTCTAGCAGAGTACAGTGGTTTAAAACAAGTTCATCTACTTTGGATGGTGAGAAAGGTCTTGAATCTTTGAGCACATCTAAGATTGCAAAGGTATGCAATCTCATATTATTTGAATGTATGAATTCAGAAATCCTAATTGAAGGCTTTCATTTCTGTGATGCAAATTGTATCGATGGTACCTTTGTTTAGGCGTTTCGCGTACCCTTAGGAGCTGTTGGCTGTTACATTGTTGTAAAATTTACTCCTATGACTCCAGATGGTGAATCTGGTGAACCAGCATATGCTATATCAGACAGAGCAGTTGAGAGTAAGTAAATCTACTTTATACGTGTTTTTGTGTATTTAAAGTATTTGAAATGCAGGCCACTATACAGTAATATCAGCCTAATACAAATATTTTGCCACCACTGATATAGGAGTGGTGGAAGGTGTATCCATCCCTCTTATGGTGTTTCACCATCGTGATGGAAACTGAGACAATTATTTTAATATATTCCCAAAATTTTTGGTGGACTTCTATATGCATTTTTTTAAATACTTTACAAACTCAGCCATTGATTCCAACGGCTAGATTTGAAGCTTTCATCTTTTGAATGTCCCATTCTTGATGCGTTAATTGAGGTTGTGTATAGCTGACTGTTGTCCTGCTTCTTACAGCTCTGCCTCCAAGCCTAAATTTCTTATCAATTACTGGTGATTACACCGAAGGTGGAATGTTGACGGCATCATATGGTTACATTGGTGGTCATGAAGGAAAAAGTTTCTATAGTTGGTATCTTCACGAGGTATATGCACCTTTTTCAAATTTTTGCAAGTCATGAATTAATGCTTGATCTATTGGAGGTCTAATACCTATCTTACATATTTTAAACTGATTTATTTACCGAAAATAAGAGAATATTCAATGTAATACTGGGTTGTATTAGGTTTCTTATGCCATGATAATTAGTCTCTAGGGTCCACCCGTGATCCCTTGATTAAGTGCTGTGCAGAATGCTAGGTAATGTAAAGAGGACCAATGCTTATAGTTATTTGTTTACCTTGTAATTGACAGGTTGAAACTGACTCCGGATCTCTAATACCTGAGGTCACAGGGCTTCTTCAGTATCGTATTGCAAAAGATGCAATTGGTAAATTCATTTCATTCAAATTCACCCCAGTGCGTGATGATGGGATTGTGGGTGAGCCAAGAACATGCATGGGCCAGGAACGTGTTCACCCTGGTAATTTTGTTCTCTCGTTTCTTGATATTTATTGTGCCGATTATTTGCATGTTTGTTTTTGCAAAGTGGACAAAATATAGTACATTGATCTTCAGTTGGTCTCAATTGAATATCGTTGCCAATGGCATATGCTATCATTTTCATTGTGGACTTGTGCAAACTATGATGGATAGCTCTGCATACTGATTTATATATGTTGTGCTTGAATCATTCTTATAAAGCATGCTGTTTCATAATCAGGGAACCCTAGATTGCTTTCTCTACAAATCGTTGGGAATGCCACTGAGGGAACTGCACTTAGTGTAGAAAAGAAATACTGGGGCGGTGAAGAGGGAAATTCAGTTTTCTACTGGTTCCGGGTAATTTCATTTAACTTTCTGCTGTTTGTAAGGTATCATCTGTTCTCAACTTGCAAAATGCTGGTTGATTACACAGAGCGTTCCTAGTTTACTAGAAATCTACATTTTATAATATCAGAAAGTCATAATTCCTTGAAAAACCACTTTAGTTATGAGTCATCAGTAACTAGCCTCAAGGCGCGCCTAGGGCGCCCTTGAGGCTGGGCGCCATGGATAACGCCTCAGTTTTGTTGGAGTGGGCGAAAGGCTTCGCCGGAGCCGCCTAGGGGCGCCTCAGTGGCCTTTTTTTTTTTTTTATTTATTTTTTTTTCTTTACTCCCAAACCCAAATTTTGGGTAGGATTTTAACTACCTCATACCTCTTCCTTGCACTTTTGTCTCTATGCCTTTTTTCTGATTTTTATTTTTTATATAATGGATGTGTGTTGTTTGTGTGCATTGTTATATGTGTGCTCATTGTGCTTTTCATCGTCTATTTTATACATATATAATATAATATATGTATATATATGTGTGTGTATATATATTTATAATATATGTGTGTGCTCAGGATGATTATTGATTAATAATCTTCTTCTTTTTAATATAATATATGTGTATGCTCAGTGTATATATTAAAAAATTTAGGTCCCGTGAGGCTTCGCCTCACGCCTAGGCCGGGCTTCCCCTCGGACGCCTCGCCCACGCCTCACGCTTTTAATACATTGGTCATGACCTTGATTGCTTTGATTGCTTTTCTTTAGAAATAGAAAATTGTCAACGGGTACAACATTTGATTAAAGAAATGTGATGCATTGGCAGACTAATTCAGATGGAACACAAACCGAAATCAGGGGTGCAACAACTGCTTCGTACTCACTCTCAATTGATGATATTGGCTTCTTTGTCTCAGTATCTTGTGAGCCTGTCAGAAGTGACTGGGCGCAT
Source organism: Heteromeles arbutifolia (assembly GCA_024362995.1). Taxonomy (NCBI): domain Eukaryota; kingdom Viridiplantae; phylum Streptophyta; class Magnoliopsida; order Rosales; family Rosaceae; genus Heteromeles; species Heteromeles arbutifolia. The sequence continues at coordinate 6,096,533 of JANCRC010000002.1, read as the reverse complement.
GGTCCTACTGTTCTATCCGAACAAATTGGACCTGTAATACCTGGTAATGAGTTAATTTCTTGTAATCTTTATTCATAATGGTAGGATTCTATTGAAGATTTCTAGTTTTTTTCCCCTTGTGCACTTTGGCTTGTGTACTGGGTTATCACTAAACCATTATGAATTTGTACTCGGAGTGCAGGGCCCCCAACTTGTCGGTCTTTGGAGTTTCTTGGTTCAATGATAGAAGGGCAACGTCTGACCTTTACTGCTTCTTATAGTGGAGGGTCAGACTTCCTTTTATTCTTATTATATTATTATTTTCTTTTCCTTTTAGATAAACATGGAACTTTAGTGTTGTGACTGTTCACACAATGGAAGTCCTTGTTTGTAATTCAGGGAGAAAGGAGATTGCTCGCACGAATGGTTTAGAGTTAAACGTAATGGTGTCAAGGAGAAGTTGAGTACTCAGGGTAAGTTCTAATTAGATGAGAAAGATTTCACATACATGTGAAATTACAAATTTAAATGGTATTTTTTCTCTTGGCAGATTTTGTGGATTTGACTCTTGATGATGTGGGTACATGTGTTGAACTTGTTTACACTCCCATGCGCAAAGATGGGATGAGAGGAAATCCTAAGAGCATACAATCTGATGTGATTGCTCCTGGTTAGTTAATTTATTTTGAAGAGTTCTGCAAATTTTTCTTTGTAGTTTGGAAGGTCATATGCTAAAGTCGTTTAGGATTATGGTTGATGCATCTCATTCTGTCCATTTCTTCCGTTTTCATATCCATTTAATAAATTCTAATTTGAACTTGACCAATTCAATTTATTGCTTTTTGCAACAGCGGATCCAGTAGGACTGGAGCTTGTTATTTCCGATTGCTGTGAGAATGAGAATTTATTCCCCAAAAAAACATATTTTGGTGGAGAAGAAGGTGTTGGGGAATATATTTGGTACAGAACAAAGAATAAGCTGCATGGATATGCATTGCAGGACATATATAATGCATGTGAAGATTTGGTTATTTGTGGTAAAACATTGTAAGTTCTGATACTAAGGTGGTTTCTAAAGTTTTGAAGTCTGTATTTTCATTTTTGAAAAGATGTCTGAATGGTTTGCAAATGTGGCAGAACATACACACCAGTACTTGAAGATGTGGGGGCATATTTGGCCTTACATTGGGTCCCCACTCGTTCTGATGGCAAATGTGGACAGGCACTAGTTGCCATTTGCAACTTTCCAGTCGCACCAGGTACAAACTTCTTCATTTTCATACTCATAAGTTCATTTTCTTTGCTTGTCATTCACATGAGGACATATCGTTAAGGCTACTTCATTTTTTCTAATTGGAAACTGGTATACACAGTACACTTCCAAGTTTCATACATTTCATCTGGTGTTCGATTTTTGAGGAAGTTGTGTACTTGAGCAACTGTTTCAGTTCATTTTAGCCAAGACCAATTTTATAGCTAATTGATAGTTCCATGTCCTGTATCTGCTATATGATCTTACTGATCTTTGGTCTGAGTCATACAAAGGCATTCATATATCCATTTCTTTTAGATCTTGTTTGTTGACTGTTTGGTGAATTAATGTTGCAGCTCTTCCTGTGGTTTCTAATGCTCGTGTGAAGGAGTTGTCACAAAGTGTTTATTCTGGAGAAGGAGAGTATTTTGGTGGATATGAAGGATCGAGCCTGTTTAGCTGGTATAGAGAAACTAATGAAGGAACTATTGTTCTTATTAATGGAGCCAACACTAACACTTATGAAGTCACTGATGCAGACTACAACTGCCGTCTATTGTTTGGGTAAAAGTTTTGTCTGACTATTTAAACTTTCCTACATCTAACAAACTTGCATGTAAATCTATTCCTTGTAAACTCAGTAATTGCTTTCTCGTAAATTATATGTAGTCTTGTGGGTGAATATGTAGAGAATCTAGAGATGTATATTCTAATAAACTTTTCCATATGCATCTCATAGATACACACCAGTTCGTTCAGATTCGGTGGTTGGAGAACTGAAGTTGTCTGAGCCAACTGATATTATTCTTCCAGGTAGAAAGTCATCATATCAACACTTCTGGCCTTCGATATATTTTATGGACTTGCATTTTCTTCGGTCTGGTAGAAAGCAGTAAAAACGATTTGTTATTATCTTACATGGTAAAGCTTAAATAAAATTTTAATTTCAATTTGGATCCCTCCAGAGCTTCCAAGACTAGAGATGCTTGCTCTCACGGGAAAAGCAATCGAAGGTGATGTTCTTACAGTTGTTCAAGTGATCCCAGAGAGTGAGACTCAACAGATTGTTTGGAGCAAGTACAAGAAAGATGTCAGATATCAATGGTATGATGTTATATTTTAGTAATCACGGCATGATTCCATTCAAATGGGAATTTAACTTTTTATTACAGTTGGGTCCTAGTTTCATGTAACATTTTGTTCTGATAAGCAGATGGCTATTTGGCATGCAGCGATTTCTAATGTCATATAACTTTGAAGTCTGGAGATGCATTCAATTTGTCTGAATTTTCTTGGATTTTTTGTCTCAAGTTTATTAGCTTGTACTATTTCATTTTGTTCATTACATGACAGAGGGATGCTGCAGGTATTTTTCTTCAAGAGAGGGAGATGAGAAAACCTTTGAAATATTACCTCCACAGCAATCTTGCTCCTACAAGATGCGTCTAGAAGATGTTGGGCGCTGTCTAAAATGCGAATGCGTTGTGACTGATGTTTTTGGAAGATCAACTGAGCCTGCCTGTGCTGAAACCGGACCCATATTACCAGGTATTCCCTTTCAAACACTTCAATTAGGCCTCGGGTTTGGTGATTTTCTCGGGTTCCTAAAGCTTGTAAACTGGACATCGATAAGAAATGATTTCAAGCCAATGTATTGATGAGTTGAAATGCAAAATGGGTGGAAGTTGCCCCCGACTCCATATCTGCTTCTAATTTTTATTTGATCATATATTACTTATGTTTATCTGTAGGAATCCCTAGAATAGATAAGCTGGAGATTGAAGGGAGGGGCTTCCACACCAACTTATACGCCGTACGTGGAATTTATAGTGGAGGGAAGGAAGGAAAAAGTAGAATCCAGTGGCTCAGATCAATGGTTGGCAGTCCTGATCTTATCTCTATACCAGGTATTGGAATTTTCTTAATAACATTATCATGGATGCATCTTTCCACTGGGCAATATTAAATGAAAATTTTCCTTGCAGGGGAGGTAGGGCGAATGTACGAGTCTAATGTTGATGACGTAGGGTACAGGCTTGTTGCCATTTACACTCCTGTAAGAGAGGATGGAGTGGAGGGGCAACCTGTTTCTGCATCAACGGAGCCGATTGCAGTTGGTAATAAAGAATCCCATCCCTCCCCTTTTTTTTTTTTTTCCGGTTTCCTTTTGGATCTATCTCTTATTACTTTTAAATTATAATACATTGCGATTTTAAAACTGGCATTAATTTTCGTGCAGAACCTGATGTTCTTAAAGAAGTGAAGCAGAAGCTTGATCTTGGAACTGTGAAATTTGAGGTTATGGAAATTCTGAAACTCTTAATATTGTCTTCTGCGTGTAGTAAATCGTATAGTATTTGTTGCAAAAACCATTTCTAACCACATTTCACTTGTTCGGTACAGACATTGTGTGACAAGGACCAATCTACGAAAAAGGTTGTCATTTGATATTGTCTGCATACAATCGTAACTAATCTGTTCCCCATTAGAAATGATTTAAAGTTTTGAGTATTTTTTTTCGTTGTTCTTGTCGCAGGCTCCTGCAGTGGGAAGTCTTGAGCGAAGAATCCTCGAAGTCAACAGAAAAAGAGTCAAGGTGGTGAAGCCCGGTTCTAAGACTTCCTTCCCAACCACCGAAATTCGTGGAAGTTACGCGCCTCCCTTTCATGTAAGTCCACATGCATGCTTCTAATTGAGCTTTCTTTTCGTTGTCCGATGTTTGCAATGTTCAACAGATCGAAGAATTTCAAATTTAGCGTGGTTATGTTGCTGATCTAAAGCCTAACCTACATAATTCAGCCATATGGCTGGATTTCCTTTCGTTTTTCTTCCTGGTTTTGAGTTGCATTTCTATGTACTACAAACTTAAAAAGGTGGAGAATTTTGGCAGGTGGAGCTGTTCCGAAACGACCAACACCGTCTGAAAATCGTCGTGGACAGCGAGAATAATGTCGACTTGATGGTGCAGTCGAGGCACCTTCGGGATATAACTGTGCTGGTGATCAGAGGGCTTGCTCAGAGATTCAACAGTACATCACTCAATACCCTCCTCAAGATAGATGCTTAAATAATCTATGTAATTGGTAATTAAGGTGATTATTATTAATACTGTTATTAATAATATTAATATTAAAATTAAAATTATTATTATTATTTATTGTTTTGCTGTGTATGGTAGTGAGAAAGGAAAGGTGTGCAGTGGTCAAGAATTGTATGTAAATTACAACATTGAGGATACTGTTGGAATCATTCAATTAGTTAATGATTAAATTATTTGTTCTTCAAGAAGCATTGAGGATAGAGTTAACAATTGCATTTTCTCAAAGAGATTATTACTCACGGTTATTGGTCGGTTTTGTAAAAATTCTACAGAAATCGTCATAAAACTTACTGTGGAACTTTAGCAGCCACATAAGATTCTTAAAATTCATAGCTGGTGCGTTACTGTATTGACGAAAAGTAATAATACCTATGTACTGTAGTGCGGGTTTGATTTTCATTGATTTTCTAGTTCTTTATCTTTTTAACTCATTAACGGTATTGTTTGTTAGAAAAAAAAAAATCTTAAAAATCATGTAAAGGCTTTGTAAAAATCCCATATTTGGGGAAAAACTAGTTTTCTTTTATTGATTTTCCTTCTTTTTGAGCTTAAAAATTAGATTAAAATATAGTTATGTCCTCGGTAAGATCCGTTCCAAATTGCATGAATTTTTCTTGTGCACGCAAAAAATCTTGGGAAAATTTAACAATTGCATTTCTTACTATGTAAATTGATTGTTTCGTCCAATTTTGCTTACTTTTTTCAGACCTAGAAGTGCATATTTAGAGCGCGTATAAAATTTGACAAAACAAAAATGGAGATGAACATTGGAAACTAGCAGTGCTCAACTTTGTATCCTGAATTAACTAGGTAAAAAAAAATAAAAATAGTGAATTGAATTTAAGACTTGTACAGAGATGCTGAAAGAAGAGACTCAGATTTTCAGTTAAATTCAATGATTCTGCTAGTCCCAGCCTCCATGTTAGCATCAACTGCCTTTCTTTCAAGCTCCCTAGCTGCGTCGTACGAAGCGTGCAGCACCACGAACAAATAGTACACGAGCAAAATCAACGTCCAAACGCCGAATCTTATGTACGATGCACCATCGATGGATCCCAAGATGAAGATGTTGATGGCAATGCTGGCTGATGGCAACCAAGGGACTAATGGAACCCCCCAAAGTTTAGGTTTCTTTGCTTGTTTGAGAGTCAATTGTAGGCCTAATGTGGCAACAAACCAAATTGTGACTGTCAGAGTGTAGGCAATCCAACCGTTGTCGCCAACTGCCCAAAAAATAGAAGAGCCAACTGATGATCCTACGATCAGTACCAAGAACACAACGAGTTTGTTTCTGTCGGGAGTTGAGGTTTCACCAGAAGCGTAGTATCGCCTTACAATAAGTGCTAGGGCAACAAGTGTAAAGATAAACAGGGTTGATATTGAGAGAAGGTTTGTCAGGACATCAAGGCTTGTGAAGAATGCAACAAGGGAGTTTAGAACCGTCATAAAAACCGTGGCATTCACAGGCGTGCCAGTTTTCGGATGGATGGATGCCAGGAATGGAGGTGCCATGTGGGTGCGTCCAATGTGAGTGAAATAACGAGCTTGGGCAAGAAGGTTGGCAAGCAGGACGGTTGTCATGCCTTTAAGTGCTCCGAGTGCAACAATGTACTTGGCCCAATTCATACCCGTGGCTTGGAATGCAACGGTGAATGATGCATCAGGATCAATTTGGCTGTATGGCTGCATCAGGCACAATGTGGCTGCAAGAAGGCAATAAGTTGTTATGATAGTCAACATTGAGCCAATCAGCCCAATTGGGATATCTCTGCCAGGGTTTTTCGTCTCCTCCCCCAACGTTGCTACACCGTCAAATCCCACGTACGCAAAGAAGAGAACAGCTGAAGCTTTCAAGATTCCGTGGATACCAAATGGTGCAAAGTTTGTAGTGAAATTAGTAGGGTTAACCTTAGTCATGCCGGCGACAAAGATGAAAATCAAGACCACCAGATGGGTGATAGACATAACCGAATTGAATCTAGACGAAGCCTTCATGCTCAAGGCAGCACCAAAACAAACCAAAATGGAGATAAAAACCGCGATTGGGTCTAAATGGTTGAAGTTATCGGCAAGGGATGATGCGGTGATGCGAAAATCGTTGGGGCTGTGGTTGCACAATGTAGCAAAGTACGAGGTCCATGACCTTGCCACACTAGCTCCTGAAATTATATACTCAAAGAGGAGGTTTCCGGCAGCAATATAAGCCACAAAATCACCAAGCTCCACCCTAAGATAAGAAAATGAGCCTCCCGCCACAGGGAGTTCCACTGCAAACTCAGTGTAGCACAAAACTGATAGCATTGCTGAAACGCCGGATACGAAGTAAGAGATTACTATAGCAGGGCCAGCATGATTTCTTGCTTCCTGACCGGTGAGAACAAAAATCCCCGACCCCATGACCGCTCCAATGCCGAACCAAATGAGATCCCACCAGTTTAGGGTTTTCTTCATCTGAATCTGACTACGTGCACGAATTTCTTCGACCTCCTGGTGGTCGAGGGACCGCGCAAGAAGCCGGTCTTTGAGCCTTGTTTTTGTGCTGGACAGCGCATGAACATAGTTTCCCCAGCTCTTGAACGACTCCTCCGGCAAGAAATCATCTTTGCTGCATATGCAACTTCTTCTCTTGATCACATTGCCTTGTGCACTGCCACCACCTCCTCTAGTGACGACGGTCACCATTTTTCTTCCGGCTTCCCTAAAATCGAACGGATTTACAAGTTTCGACAAAAAAATCTGTGGCAATAAAACCGAAACAATGTTGCCTTCCAACCAAGAAATGGAAAATCTTGGTGCACGGATTATTATTATTATTATTTTTTTTTTTTTTTGAAGAAAATAAAAAGTCTAAAACATTGGTACCACATTATTTGGTGCTAGGGTTACTTCTCACCGTAATAAAGAGAGATCTTTGGGAGAAGATCGGATCCTCAGATAACAGATCAGATTTTTTGACTGCTAAAATAGAACCAGTCAACTTAATTAACAAAATTCAATCCTCATCAAACGTTTAGCCAAAACAAAAAATAAAATATTTTATATTTGTTCACTCATCATGCATAAAAGTGTTATTATTCTTAAGAAATGGCATCAGCGAAAACTCTACTATCCTTTCGACCAAAAAAAGAAAAAGAAAATTCTACTATGCTCCGATGCATGACTTGCACCTCAATAATGAATGGTTGTATGGGCGGTTAAGTATCTAACAGTCAAGGATCTCGTTGCATATTAAAAAATTAATATATTCAAAATCCATAGCGTAATTCAAAACCAGATTTGTGAAAATAAGCCTAACTGTTAGCTTCTGATATGTGACTACATCAGCAAAGAACATTACAATTTACACTAATAACTTTAAATTGGAACCAGCAAAAGTTAAAAACGTACCCTTTTGGAAGCTTGTATTTCTATACAAAGAAATACTAGGAGAAGATTCAAACACACGACTTCGAGTGCAGAACTTCAAACGGAGGATAAACGCTCTTACCTACTTAAGCTACTAGCCCTTGCAGATTTGACGAGTGTTTTAGATGAGAGAAGAAGGCAAACCCAGAAATTTAACATAAAAACAGAAAGAAAAAAAAAAGTATGGGCACAGAGAGAAGGGAGGCTAGCTAGGGATTGGTTGTACTACATTTACTTGTATTACCATATTTGTATTGGTCAGTGGACCGAGTTCAATTTCAATACCAAGGCTGAAAGGGGGGAAAAGAAAGGCCATTTGTAATGTATATGCATGTGGAAAACTTCTGAATATCTTCTATCACAAGAAGGAGAAATTTTTAGTGTACCGGAAATACGGCCTATTACACCAAGTGTTATAATAAAAATGGTTGAATTTTTTTTTTTTTAAAGTATCCAACCACTTATATTATGACACTTGATGTACCGGACCGTGTTGCCTACAGATGTGACACACTGAAAAATTACTCCACAAGAAGGGTTCAATATTTAATGGTCCATTAAATTAAATAATACTCTCCCATTAAACTTGGTATAATAGTTATTTACTTCGGAACAAAATCTTACTACTAATCAGTGTTGTATAAAGACTAAAACACTTGGACAAACTAAACTCATCTAAATTATGAAGAGGAGAATTCGAACACGGACAACCCCTCTACCTATTTTGTTAATGGGAATGCCATTGCGAACATGGGCCATTCTCAACTGTGCGAGAATGTTTGGGTGCATTGTATCATTAAAGTGGCCTCCCCGATCGCATCATAAACTTTGGCTGAGTAGAGTATCCTCTTGAAAATAAAAGGAAAACTAATAAAAATGATTTGAAAATTTTGAGTTTTAACGATAAGGATAAAATAAAGGGTAAAGTGAATAGTACCATGATTGACTTTTTAGCGTAAAAATGTGGTTTTTCGTTAAAGTGAACAGTACCGGGAACTTTTCATTAAAATTCCCGAAAATAAATAAACCCCTCTAAGTATTTGTAAGAAAAAAAGTTAATTGAGAAAGAAAGTTGTTGAGATAACAATAAACGTACTACTACATAACATATTTATATACAACATTTAATTATAAATCACATCTCTAATAAGCAAGCTGATAACAAACTAAACAGCACTAATCACACACAAAAACAATTAAATCTTCACACAATCACACAGACACAACAAACCATTGCTTAACTAGCAGGAGTTTCAGAGGCATTGCTACCATTTCCGCCGTCTAAGCCGGCGTCCCTCGTGGCAACCCTTGCAGCTTCAACCTTCCTCAACTCATTGTTTCTGCCGCCCTCCAGCCTCTTCGCTTCTGAGTCCTTTACTGTGTCATAAGACGCGTGCAATCCGAAGATGAAGTAGTAAACCAAGATGATCAGAGTCCACACTCCAAACCTTATGAATGAGGTGTGATCGATTGACCCGAGCAGGAAAATGTTGATGGCAATTGAAAGAGATGGCAACCATGGCACCAGTGGCACTCCCCAGAGCTTCGGACTCCTTGCTTGGGGGACAAGTAACCAAATCCCTAAAGTACCCAAGAACCAAAGCGGCGCGGTTACCACGTAGGCAGTCCAATCATCTGTTCTGCTCCAATAGACAGAGGTGGCAATTGAAGAGCTAATTATGATGAAAAGGCAGGCAATGAACTTGTTCCTGTTGGCCTGAGTTGTGACGCCGCTGACATAGTAGCGGCGAACAAGGAGAGCGATGGCAACAAGGCTGAAGATGAACAGAGTGGAGATGGAGACAAGGTTGGCCAGAACGCCGAGGCTCGTGAAGAAAGCAATGACTGCGGTGGCTGTGAGTAAGGTGACCGTGGCATTGACAGGAGTGCCGGTTTTGGAATCAACTTGTGCAAACCATGGTGGCACCATGTGGGTTCGGGCAATGTGAGTGAGGTACCTAGCCTGTCCAACTGCCCCGCCAAGCAGCGCGCTTGTCATGCCTTCCAATGCGCCCGCTGCCACAATGTACTTAGCCCATCGCATCCCAACAGCTTCAAACGCAACTGAAAATGCAGCTTGTTCGTCGATTTGGTTGTACGGCTGCATAAGGCCTAATGTCAGTGCAAGCAAGCAATAGACCACTGTAATAATCACCATTGAGCCGACAAGACCAATTGGGATGTCCTTTGCGGGATTCTTGGTCTCCTCCGCCATGGTTGAAACAGCATCAAATCCAACGTAAGCGAAGAACACAACAGCCGACGCTTGGAACACACCGCGCGGGCCAAAAGGGGCGAAATCAATGTAGTTTTTGGTATCAGCTTTTGTGAGGCCGGCGATGATGATGAAGAGAATGACAATTATATGGAAAATCGAGGCAATGTAGTTGAGACGAGAAGAGCCCTTTATGCTGAGGACTGCGAGGCAGCAGATGCCGATAAGGACAGCGACAGCAATGGGATCGAGGTACTTGTAGTCCTCTGGGAAACCGTGGGCTATGATGCGGAAATCATTGGTGTCGCTGCGGTTGCAGAGGGTGGTGAAGTAGGATGTCCAGGAACGAGCAACGGCTGCGCCACTTATGACGTACTCGAGGAGGATGTTGCCTGCTGCAATGAAGGCCACGAAGTCCCCAAGCTCCACCCTTAGGTAGGCAAATGAGCCACCTGAAAAATCATATTCAATCTAATTATATTAGGAGGGAACCTAATTAAGTTCTAACTTTAAATGTTGTGAAACTGTGGCGACACAAACCAACAAATTACTACTTTAATTACTTCGGAATATTATATTAGACATAGACGTTGATACTTTTAGCTGACTGAGTTGCAACGAGTTTCTTTCTAATTGTTATTTCTTAACCATCAATTAAATGAAAAAAAATGCCATGGCAATGCTTGATTTTTTTTTTTTTTTTTTTTTTTTTTTTGAGAAAAAGCAATGCTTTATACATGAATAACAATATTTTGAATCAAATATTATGACAGTAGCTAATTTAAGGAACCGAATGAAGACGAGCAATCAATTTCCAAATGTCTCGTTCAAAATGTCTTTTGGTCAAAATGATCGATGCCACAGTTAACGATTACAGATCCATATCTTACACAGAATACTGTTTCACAAACTATTTTGTTTTTTTTATCATAATTGATTGCTCCAAAAGATACTTACATTATTAGAAAAACTCAGTTACTTAGCAGAGCGTTATAAGGCATATATAAGATTGGCCATGTGGCGAGTTTTGGTTGGATTGTAGTGCCACTCAGCAACATCCAATGGCAAACAAAGCACCACACAAGTTTTTCTCTAAAACCTCAAGTCATACATCCCAGGAAATAAGTCAATTGTAAAATATTAATCAAAGGCATGTTTAGCTCTTTATTTTATCAAAACAAAATATATGTTTTCTAAATAAAAGATTTAGTTATTTGGAGGCAGATTCTTTGTTATCGTAAGCACTCTCAGTCATATCTTAACAATAATATACTAAACTTCACGCACACAATGTAAGAACACACTTTTAAAATGAAGCTCTATTTGCACTCGTCGAGATGAAGTAAATAAGAAAGAAAAGAGTGGAATATGAATTTTTTTTATTTTAACCCTATTCACAATCCTTTCAAGAAATATATATATTTGAGCCAAAGCCAAAAGTCTATAACCCTTAAAAATGTCAACATTACTTCATAGCGAGCTATAAAATAAAAATGTTGTGTAACTAAGCGACTTGTAGATCTCGAGTTCATATCAATACTGGATTGTATAATTTTAAGATACTATTCTTAAAACATGTGTATTATCAAATCATATATCGACCCTTTTTTCTTTCCGTCACATCCTTGTTCTTAAGAAATCATATTAAAAAATTTCTACAATTATTCTAAACCGTTTATGGTTGAAACAAGACGATAAGATGCAGGCAAACGCTAATTTTAAATATATATATATATATATATATATATGAGAATTGTTATTAGCACCTCAAAAATCTCATTCTACACTCATGTATTTTGTTTTTCTAATTATAAAAAATTTGAAATGTCAAATGAGATTTTTGAAATACTAATAGCATTTCTCATGTGTGTGTGTATACATATATATATAACAATAATATTTAAAAAATGCTCCAATATTTAGTAAGTGTGTTGCCGTACCTGCAACAGGAATCTCGACGGCGAACTCGGTGTAACAGAAAACAGAGAGCATGGCGGAGACGCCCGAGACGACGTACGACAGCACGACGGCGGCGCCTGCGTGCCTTTTCGCCTCCAGTCCTGTGAGCACGAATATTCCGGCGCCGATGACAACGCCGATTCCGAACCAGATGAGGTCCCACCAGTTGAGCTTCTTCTTCATCTCGTGATGACTCCGCGCCTTCACCTCCACCAGCTCCGTGCTGTCCGCCGACCGGGACAGGACGCGATCCACGAACCGGCACGGCGTCTGCTTCAGCGCATTGACGTAATTGCCCCAGCTCTGGAACGACTCCTCGGGGAGAAAATCGTCCTTTCGGTAAGTGCAGCCTCTCCGCCGTATCCCCTCATCGTTTCCTCCGCCGCCCGCTCCCATCTGTAAAAATTCACACTCAAAAATTTCAGAAAAATCGAATTATAAGAGAAAATAAATAAATAAAATCACAACATGATCCAGAGAGACTAAATTCAGTCCCTTAATTAGTTTCTGTTTGGCTGCCGAGAAAGATGAGGAAAATGATTAGATCCGTAACCGTACGTCTGAATTTGGCTTATATATTATTCTAGAGAGAGAGTGAGCTTCCGTTTTTCTCCGATGACCGGCGGAGAGAGAGAGAGAGACGCGGGAAGGCTCGTTCAGTTGAGCAAGCAGTTATATAGGCTCACTTGGTTGACCGCTCATTACTCATGTGTTAAGAGCTGTTACACACTGTGACAATGGTCAATGACGGAATCTGAACCGTTGATTTTTGTGTGTCAGAGATTCACTCCATTAACTGTCCATTAACTGTTTTTGGTACCATACTACAAACGATTTCCAACCGTTAGATTCATCTCAGGGTTCATCGACGGTCACTTGTTATTTGAGACGATTGTGAGCTGTTGGCTAGGTGAATCTCCGGCTGAGATTCACTTTATTTATGTGCTTATGAGTAATTGAGGTTATGTTTTTAAGGCAATTGTAAGCTGTTTGTTTAGTAAAATTTTAAGTAAGATTCAATTATTTATGTGCTCGTCAATAATTGACGTTAATATTTTCTGCTTCAAACACAATGAAATTGAATATATAGTATAATTGGAAGTAGTTTTTTTTTTTTTTTTTTTTAAACAAACGATATTATCTATACTAAAGGGTCGGAGAGTTGGCTAAACCTCACAATGGGTTAGCAATATTGTAGTTCAAATTCGCTTTTAGCGATAATCGAACCTAAAACTTCTCACTTACAACTGAAGAAGAATATCACTAGACTGTAATATTAAGTGGATACAACTTTACTTGTTTGTCTAATAGAATATATTTTTTTTTTTTGGAAGTTTGGTTTTATTTGGAATGATTTCACATGGAAAGGTGAAGTTGGAAATTTTTAAAAATATTAGATGTTAGATTAGCCACTAACGGAATTCGAACTCATGCCGTCATGCAAGTGCTCAACATCTTTTCACCACTATGGTAAATGGTCACTTGTAGTGAGAACCCCCATGATGAATCAATTTCATATTGTATATTTTACCCTATTCTTAGTATGTTTTGGTAATTATTTTGGTAGAATTGATGATTTGCTTTATATTTTCAATATAGGACATTCGACTTCCTCTAGAACAAAACGTGATCAAACGGACAAATTTTAGAGTGATTCAAATTGGAGGACGTTCGTGAGTTCCTTAGCTTATTTGTGTCAAAATTTCGGCTTTTCTACCAATCGGTTATTTTCTGGCGATGAAATAAAGTAGCAGTGCGCAGTGCTGAAAAGTGACGTTTTTGGAGCTTAATTGCGATTTTTAGAGCCCAAGATGATCCCTATCGGGTTCGTGGACTAATGAAGTGTTCAAAATATTCCAAGCTTTAAATCCAGCTATCTTGGGTCGGTTTTGGAGCAAATATGGGTCCAAAACGTGGCTGTGCATATTTTGGGCGTTACTAGTCAATTTAGGATTATGTTTCTTAATTTATTTGGTTTCCTAAGAGGATTGAATTATAGCAGTATAAATAAGACAGTGTGTCCGCCCCTAGTTCTTCTTCTCTATGCGAAATTTGAGAGAGGAATTTGGGCAAAGCTTAGAGATTTTCAGACTTTTACATTCAAGGTGTTTTCGATCTTTTTCTATTTCAATAAAATTTTCTTTGATTTTAATTATGAATATGCATAACTAATCTCTTTTGCTAGGGTGAGGCCACGAGCCTTAGTAAGAATAGGTAGTTTCTTTTCAATTTTCTTATGATAATATGCTTGCAAATTTTGAATTATTAATGACCTGTTTAAACTATCTAAGTGTCTTGATGATTCGCGATCATTAGAATGTTTAGAAAAGTAATTTGATGCAATTTTGGTCAGAGTTCAGTCGCTGAAATTGATGAAGGCTTCTTGTGGTTATTACGTGCAAGTTCACTTAGGATAAAAATCACGTCTTAAGGGTTGCATTGTTTTTTCAGAGGGTTTTCACAAAACTTAATGAGTTATGCATGTTTAGATTTGATCTGAATGTCACAGATGAATTGCATGTTTGATGTATGCTCTATATTGGGGGTCCAAGTAGGCATATATTAGGAAAATCTAACCTTCAAAATATGCATGTATAGGTCATAAGTAATTGAGAGAACTACTTAGGATTGTTAAGGTGACGGCGGAATCCCAATGCTTTTTGAATTTGATTTCTACTCTATAAAATTAAATTCGTTTTTATTAAATTAGGTCATAAATCAATCTTTCCAAAACTTTACTTTTAAATAATTAATTGAGATTTGGTTTAATATGAATTATTTAATAATCTCTGTGGAGAACGACTTTGCTAGAGCCATTTATACTACAATATCCTTGTTACTCTTGCAAATATTATAAATGTTTTTAACCCTTTTGTGCTTGGTAAAAATCCTATCCACAATTAACGTTGTCTTTTTTGAGGCAATTTAAGTAGCTCTTAATTGCCCCTTAGTAATATGGGTTAATGGTATTTCTCAACAATTCTCTACCTATTTTGTTGATGCGAATCCCGTTGCAAATATGGGCCATTCTCAATTGTGCGAGAATATTTGGGTGCATTGTATCGCTACAGTAGCCTCCCCGGTCCGATCATAAATTTTGGCCCGTTAGAATTAGATTGTCTATGTATCATTTTGAAAATAAATAAACCCAGGTACATTGTAAGAAATAAAGTTAATTGAGAAAGAAAGTGACAAACTAGCCACACATAACTTCTCTCTCTTTGAGAGTTTCTTCTGCTGTTTGTGCGAGTCTCACTTCTGTTTCCGGTCTCCCTCTTGTCGCCGGCCCTAGCTATGGCTAGGGTTGGTGGCAACCCCCTGTTTTTTTCTTTTTCTTTTCTTCGTTTTGCGTTTTTCCTTGCTTTCGTTCCCGATCTCTCGTCCTCCATCCCCACTTCCTGTCAATTTTCCCAATCTGAGCCCCAAACTCCGATTCCCTTTCGATCCTTCCATCTTCTTCTTTTCTCACTTTGTTTCCTTCCATCCTTCTCAGACCACTTCGCTCCCTCCCCTCACGAAACCACATTGTGCACTCCCATCTCTTTACCGTGGTGTGTCACGGGTTTATTGGAAGGTGAGTAGAGCTCTGGCTCCGGTGTTCGCACCACCTCCTTCCTCGTCTTTGCCTTTATTGGCTTTGTCTCCGATGGGTTGTGTTTTCCCATTGGATTCCTTGGTTTTGTGGGAGTGGCTTTTGTGGTGTTGTTTGCAGGGGGCTGGAGCAATGGTTTCCTTCCATCCAGAGGTTTTGGTTGGTTGGTTCACTGGGCGGCTAGTGATGGTGGCTTTGGAGATTTCCGATGATGGCGGGGACTGCACGGTTCTAGGGTGTTCTGAATGTGTCTGTGTTTGTACTGGGCCCCACTTGTACTTGTTTTGGGCTTTTTGGTGTGGATTTGGATCCTCTCCTGAGCCCAAGGAAAGGATCCTCCTGACCAAGGACTGTGGGCTGTTGGATTTTTATCCAACGGCTACAAACAGAAATCCCTTTAAAATTATAATAATTATAGCCGTTGGATGAAAATCCAATGGCTCACAGTTCTTGGTCAGGAGGATCATTTCCTTGGGCTCAGGAGAGGATCCAAATCCCTTTGGTGTGTGCTTTTGAGGTTCAATGTTTTGTTTTGTATTGATGTAGTTAGTGGACCTCTTTGTATCTTTGCTTGGCCTTCGGCCCTGGAATGAAATGTCCAGTTTTCCAAAACAGAAAAAAGAAAGAAAGAAAGTTGTGGTGATATCAATAAAAGTAAAATACTACGTACTTCAAAACAGATTTATAGACAACATTTAATTGTAAATCACATCTCTAATAAGCAAGCTGATAAAACTAAACAGCACTAATCACGTACATAAACAATTAAATCTTCACACACAAAACAACTCCTTTCTTAACTAGCAGGAGGTGCAGAGGCATTGCTACCATTTCGAGCGTCTAAGCCGGCGTCCCTCGTGGCCACCCTTGCAGCTTCAACCTTCTTCAACTCATTGTTTGTGCCGCCTTCCAGCCTCTTCTCTTCGGAGTCCTTTGCCGTGTCATAAGACGCGTGCAATCCGAAGAGGAAGTAGTAAGCCAAGATGATCAGAGTCCACACTCCAAACCTTATGAATGAGGTGTGATCGATTGACCCGAGCAGGAAAATGTTGATGGCAATTGAAAGAGATGGCAACCATGGCACCAGTGGCACTCCCCAGAGCTTCGGACTCCTTGCTTGGGGGACAAGTAACCATATCCCTAAAGTACCCAAGAACCAAAGCGGCGCAGTTACCACGTAGGCAGTCCAATCATGTGTTCTGCTCCAATAGACAGAGGTGGCAATTGAAGAGCTAATTATGATGAAAAGGCAGGCAATGAACTTGTTCCTGTTGGCCTGAGTTGTGACGCCGCTGACATAGTAGCGGCGAACAAGGAGAGCGATGGCAACAAGGCTGAAGATGAACAGAGTGGAGATGGAGAGAAGGTTGGCCAGAATGTCGAGGCTCGTGAAGAAGGCAATGATTGCAGTGGCTGCAAGCATGGTGACCGTGGCATTGACAGGAGTGCCGGTTTTGAAATCAACTTGCGCAAACCATGGCGGCACCATGTGGGTTCGGGCAATGTGAGTGAGGTACCGAGCCTGTCCAACTGCCCCAACAAGCAGCACGCTTGTCATGCCTTTCAATGCGCCCGCTGCCACAACGTACTTAGCCCATCCCATCCCAACATCTTCAAACGCAACCGAAAATGGAGCTTGTTTGTCAATTTGGCCATACGGCTGCATAAGGCATAATGTCACTGCAAGTACGCAATAGAGCACTGTGGTAATCACCATTGAGCCGACAAGACCAATTGGGATGTCCTTTGCGGGATTCTTGGTCTCCTCCGCCATGGTTGAAACAGCATCAAATCCAACGTACGCGAAGAATAGAACAGCTGAAGCTTGAAACACACCGCGAGGGCCGAAGGGGGAGAAATCGCGGTAGTTATTGGTATCTGCTTTGGTGAGGCCAGCGATGATGATGAAGAGAATGACAATGATGTGGACAATCGAGGCAATGTAGTTGAGACGAGACGAGCCCTTTGTGCTGAGGACTGCGAGGCAGCAGATACCGATAATGACAACTACAGCAATGGGATCAAGGTACTTGAAGTCCTCTGGGAAACCGTGGGCTATGATGCGGAAATCATTGGTGTCGCTGCGGTTGCAGAGGGTGGTGAAGTAGGATGTCCAGGAACGAGCAACGGCAGCGCCACCTATGACGTACTCGAGGAGGATGTTGCCTGCTGCAATGAAGGCCACGAAGTCCCCAAGCTCCACCCTTAGGTACGCAAATGAGCCACCTGAAAAATCAAATTCAATCTAAGTATATTAGGAGGGAACCTAATTAACTTTTAACTTTTAATCTTGTGAAAGTGTAGCGACACAAATCAACAAATTACTATTTTAATTACTTTGGAATATTAGATTAGATGTAGCAAGATGGGATCAACAACTATTATTTTTTATAGAAGCGATACTGGAGTTGAGAAAGTAAGGGATTCGAACTCGAGACTTCGACACTTTTAACCGAGATGTGACGAGCTCGTTACTAATTGTTATTTACTATGAAGTAAATCATCAATTCAATGAAAAAAATGCAATGGCAATGCTTGAATTGAACGCATGTGTGAAAATTCACATATCCAAAATTTGAAATAAAACAATTTGTTAGTACCTAATCAACCAGATAATACTATAATTAAGTATAAATCTTGAACGATTGCCAAAAAAAAAAAACAAAAGTCAAAATCTTGGACAGGTGGTGGGGACAGAGTTGAAGACACACGCAGGCCTGCACTATTGACTTTACATTTTAGAAAGTAAACAAGAAATCCGGAAGAAACGATAAAAAAATCAATCTAGCAAGTAGCAAAAGCATGCGGCCAAGCAAACGTGAGCTCCCTGCCAGATTTCCCCCAATCACCATCTATTCTCTTATCCACACATTTTCTCACACTTTTTTTAAATTTATGCCGTAAATCAAATAAATTCAAGAAGATTAATAACAAGAATTTAATAAAGGTGTGTGTGAAGTAAAAATAGGTGTGTGAATAACACTTTTTCCCTTCAAATTTCTCAGTCTCCTCTTATTTGAACAGTCTCAATTAAGTTACGATAATATCTTGTGTTAACTTCTTTATATAAAAAATAATAATAATAAAGACTGAAAAGGAAAGAAATTTGGAGGAAGAAAATCATCAACGTAATTAAAAGGAATTTCCTTCGACGTAATCATTTGATAATTTAGACTATTTTGTACATGTAAGTAAAGTATCTTTAGAATATTCAAAAGGAATACCTAAACGTAATCATTTGATAATTTGATATGTTGCATCTTCACCTAAAATCATTCCTAGTAATTAATTTTTTTAGTACATCGATATATTTTTACAATAAAGAGGAGAAGAAGTTCAGCTAAGTTACGTAATTGACAATTTAATTTGGTATGAAATTTGTCATTCACGAGATTGAAATTAAGATCTCTAACTTTCAAGTAAAGATGAGTATCACCCGACTATAATATTGAGTAACATCATTCCTAGCAATTAAAGTTGTATAAAACCTCAAGTCATACATCCTATGAAATAATTCACTTGTAAAATATTAATCAAAAGCATGTTTATGATTTAGTTAATCAAAGGCATGTTTATGAAACAATTCAATTGGAAAGTATTAATCAAAGGCATGTATAGCTTTTTATTTATCAAAAATATATGTTTTCTTAATAAATAAAAGATTTAGTTATTTGGATGCAGTTAATTCTTTGTTATAAAAAACACTCTCAGCCATGTCCTAACGATAACATACTAAATTTCAAGCACACAACTTAAGAACACACTTTCAATAGGAAGCACTTCTTGGCACTCACCGAAGTGAAGTAAATAAGAGAAAGAAGAGCGAGTGGAATACAAATTTTTATTTTTAGTCCTATTAACAATCCTCTTTCAGAAAATATTTGAACCAAAGCTAAAGCATATGGAATCTTTTGAAATTGTATTTAAAATGGCTGCAAGCGTTTATGGTAAAAATATTTTTGAAATCGATCCTTAATAAAAATACAAGTGAAATTTGTAAAAGCATTTGAAGTGTTTCCTACAAGAAGCACACAAAACCGGTATTTCTTATAGGAAGTATTTCAAGTGTATTCTTGTAGAAAACACTTCAAGTGTTTTTAGAACTCAAAAACATCTTTCCAAAAGGATTTTATATTATTTTAAAACGGCTTCCAAACAGACCCTCTAACCCTTAAATGTCAGCATTACTTTATAACGGGCAATAAAATAAAATTAGAGTAAATTATATTTTCATACCTCAGGTTTGGGGTCTATTTCAATTCCATACAACATTTTCATAACATTTCACTTTCATACCTTAAGTATTATTTTATTTCAAAATAATACATCCATTACATTTTTTATCCATTGATCCGTTAAGTGCTGACGTGGCTGTCACATTTGTGCCACGTGGCTGCCAAATGTGTGCCACATGGCCAAAAAAATAATTTTTTAATTTTTCTTTTTTTAAAACCTAAATCTTCAACAAAACAAAACAAAACAAAACAAAACAAAACAAAAAAAAAACTTGGAAACTGAAAAACCCCCGCACCCCAACCAAACATTTGCACACAGTACAGACCTTCCCCCAAACCTAGAAAAGTCCTCCCCCCAAACAAAACCAAACCCAGAGACTACCACTCCACAAAATCGAACCCAGAAAAGTCCCCCCCCCCCCACCCCCCAAAAAAAACCCAGATCCGAAACCACGAGGTATGTATTCAAATTTTGAATTTTTCAATGCTTAGTTGGTGGTGGTCTGGATGGAGTTAGGTTTGCTAAGGATGGACAGGAGGGAGAAGAAAGGGGTGGGTTGCAAGGAAGGGGGGGTCGGGGAAGATGAAGATGGTGTTTTTTTTTTTTTTTTTTTTTTTTTTTTTTTCGTTTTTCTTTTCTGGGTTGCAGGTTGGGCTCGGGTGGGGGGAGATGGGAAGATGGGTGTGCGGAGGATGGGTGGAAGTGGTTTTGGATTTGGGTTGCAGGCATGGACCAAAATATCGTTGATATTATCGTTTTTTTGATCCGACAATATTTTGGTGACTTATCCTTTTATTATCGTTAATATATCGCGATATGAAATCCAAAAATACTTGAAAATTTCTGAAAAGTCTCAATTTTGGGCATAGGGGGATTCAAACCCCTCCCATTGCACTTCTTCAAGACCTTAACCACCATATCACTTATGTTTTTGTGAAAATATGCTAAAATATTTATATATATGGTTTTGTTTTGAATTCTTTTTGCAAGAAACAAATTTGCACATATTCCAAATTTTTTGTGGTATTATATTTTAAATTGTGTCAATTAATTACTTAGTCAATGGCATGTGGTTTTTAATTTTTCTATTTTTTATTTGGTCACTTACATGTAGGGTTGGAAAAAATTCCCGAAAATCCCAAACCAAACCGAAAAATTCCAAACCAAAACCATCCCGAAGTTCGGGAATCTCATCCCGAAAAATACCGAAATTTTCGATATGGGATTGGTTTCCAAATCCCATTTGTTTGGTAATCCCGAACCCTTCATATCTCATTCCTGTTGGGATGGAATCGAGCGACTCATAGAAAGAATTCGAGACTCAATCTTCAAATGATTTTACTTATGGACAACGTCAACCAATCTCGGATCCATATGGATGGCATGTTAACAATTACATGCAAAACTATTTTGGGGATTTATCATTTGATGACTACTCTTCACAATACACTTACTCTACACATGGAGATGATGAAGATAGTGAAAATTTTGAACCTCATAGGAACTCTATGTGATACTAAGTCACTCATGTATCTTACCACGCAATGTATAAAGTGTAAAATATTGTACTAATTCATTATATATAAATGATTATGGTGTGTTTAAACTTCTTTCATTAATTACTACATATTTTCTACACTCACAATGTTTACCATCGCTATATAATCAACTTAAATCAGTTAAATCCATCATGCAATGCATTTCCTTCCAATTTTTTGTGCTAAACTAATAGATAATTGACTAAATAAACATCCTGCAAAGTTTCAATAAAAATTTCCAAATTTTTCTTACAATTTCCGTGGTTTTTATTCAATTTTTATCGATATCAATAATATCCCGATATTTCCATCGAAATTTCCGTGTTTTTGGACTACCGATATCATCGATATTTAATACCTTGGTTGCAGGGAGGGACGACGGATGGGGAAGATGATGAAGGGGATGGGGTTTCGACAAGCGGGGGGAAGGAGTGGGGTGATGGGATCTAGGTTTTTTAAGTTTTTTTTTTTTTTTGTTGAATATTTAGGTTTTTTTTTAAAAAAAATTTAAAAAATTAATTTTTTTGCCACGTGGCACACATTTGGCAGCCATGTGGCACAAATGTGGCAGCCACGTCAGCACTTAACAGATCAAAGGATGGAAAATGTAACAGAGGTATTATTTTGAAATAAAATAGTACTTAAGGTATGAAAATGAAATGTTTTGAAGATGTTGTAAGGAATTGAAATAGACCATAAACCTGATGTGTGAAAATGTAATTTACCCATAAAATTATGGTGTATTATTTTTAAATTATTATCGACCCTTTTTTTTTGTTGTCAAAATCAAATATCAAAGTCTAGGCTACATGCACATCCTTGTTCTTAGAAATCATATTAAAAAATTGCTACAAATATTTTAAACGTTTATGGTTGAAACACAATGATAATAAGGAGTGAGGATCTTCTCCAGATTCTCTTATTTAGGGATTCTTAAATAGTGTAGTGTATTGTGCGGTTATAAATTATTTTAAATATTTTTATTTAAAATTAAATATAAATAATACCTGACAAAAAATGACAGCACAATGTACAATAAACGAACACGATTTGAGAATCCCAGAATCCTCATAAAAAATATCCGAATAATACGTAGGCAAAGGCTAATTTAAATAAAAATATTCAAAAAATGCTCGAATATTTAGTAAATGTGTTGCCGTACCTGCAACAGGAATCTCGACGGCGAACTCGGTGTAACAGAAAACAGAGAGCAAGGCGGAGACGCCCGAGACGACGTACGACAGCACGACGGCAGGGCCCGCGTGCTCTTTCGCCTCCAGTCCCGTGAGCACGAATATTCCCGCGCCGATGACAGCGCCGAGTCCGAACCAGATGAGGTCCCACCAGCTGAGCGTCTTCTTCATCTCGTGATGACTCCGCGCCTTCACCTCCACCAGCTCCGTGTTGTCCGCCGACCGGGTCAGGACCCGATCCACGAACCGGCCCGGCGTCTGCTTCAGCGCATCGACGTAATTGCCCCAGCTCTGGAACGACTCCTCGGGGAGAAAATCATCCCTTCGGTACGTGCAGCCTCTCCGCCGTATCCCCTCATCGTCTCCTCCGCCGCCCGCTCCCATCTGTAAAAATTCAAACTCAAAATTTTCAGAAAAATGGAATTCATCAAAGAAAATAAATAAATAAAACCACAATATGATCCAGAGAGCCTAAATTCAGTACCCTTGGTTTCTGTTTGGTTGCCGAGAAAGCTGAGGAAAATGATTAGATCCGTAACCGTACGTCTGAATTTGGCTTTTATATACGAACAAGAGGCGATTATTCCAATATCTGCATATTTATATATTATTTTAGAGAGAGAGAGAGTGAGTGAGCTCCCGTTTTTCTCCGATGGCCGGCGGAGAGAGAGAGAAACGCGGGAAACTCGTTCAGTAGAGGAAGTAGGTATATACGCCCACTTTGGGTGACCGCTCATTACTCATTACTCATTACTCATGTGTGGTAAAGAGCTGTTGCAAACTGGCCAACGACGGACTCCGAACCGTTGATTTTTAGAGTGAGAGATTCACTCCATTAACTGTTTTTAGTACCGCCCTACAAACGATTTCCAACCGTTAGATTCATTGAGTCTCAGGCTTCATCGACGGTCACTTGTTATTTGAGAAGATTGTGAGCTGTTTGTTTGGTGAATCTCCTGGTGAGATTCACTTTATTTTACGTACGTGAGTAACCGACGTTATGTTTTAAGAAAAACTAATGAAAATGATTTAAGAACTTTGAGTTTTAACTAAAATGACAAAAAGATGTTGTAAGTGAATAGTATAATAATTGACTTTTTAGAGTAAAAATGTGATTTTTCGTTAAAGTGAACAGTATGGAGAGCTTTTTTGTTAAAGTTCCCTATGTTTTAAGGTGATTGCGCGCTGTTTGTTTGATAAATTTTACATGAGGTTCAATTATTCATGCGGTCGTGAATAACTAACGCTAATATTTTTTACTTTATACACAATGAAATTGAATATTTGGTATAACTGGAAACATCTTTGATTGTCTGACTAATAGAAATTTTTTGTTTTGGAAATTTGGTTTTATCTGGAATTATATCACAACGAAATGTGAAGCTGGAAATTTTCTAAATTTGATATTTTTCAGATAATTGCAAGGAGAGTGATTGAGAAGGGAATTGAATCCGGACAAGATTCCGTAGTTAAAAATGATGTCCTAATCGGTCAGTTGTGTTGCTGCTCCTTAAAAAAGGACTTCGCACCGTTGTCCTCACGTGGATAGTGATTAGGGAGGGATTTGGATCCTCTCTTGTGAGCTCAGAAATATGAGCTTTCTGATCAAATCATATAGGTCGTTAGATTTTGATCCAACAGCTGCAATTATTATAATTTTTAAGATTTCATATTTGTAACCGTTGGATCAAAATCCAACGGTCCGTGTGATTTGATTAGAAGATTCAGATTTCTGAGCTCACGAAAGGATTCAAATCCATTAGGGAGAACCCCCACACTTAACTTCGTCTTTTTTGGGATTTAGTGTGAAAATGCAATTTAAGTAGCTCTTAATTGGCAGTTTTTTGTTTGATGAAACAATACTACTAGGGACTTGTTAAGTCCATACGTATAGACTAATAGATAAACATACGGAGCTAAATTTTAAGTTTTTAGTCTCTTATATTGGAGATAGCCTAATTAAATGCATGGAGTAAATTAACGAATAATTAATATATACATCAATTCATAATTTCACATGTTGCATGGAGTAGATTAAATGTCATTTAGTATTACGCTCTAATGGTATTCCTCTTCACTTGTAAGTGAGAGGTCTTATGTTCAATTCTCGCTAAAGACGAATTTGAACCACATTACTGCTAACTCATTGTGAGGCTAAGCCTATCCCTCTCCCCTTTAATGTAGATAATATTGTTTGTTAAAAAAAAAAGGTAAATATCAATTTACTACCCTTATGTTTCGTGGTTTTCAACATTTAGTACATCAAGTTTTTTTTGTCTCAGAATCATACCTAAAGTGTAAATTTTGGAACAGTCTCATACATCCGTTAGTCAAACTGTTAAGTTTTTTGTTAACTGATGATGTGGCGCCCACGTGGATAATGACTGGACGCCACGTGTCAATAAGGGTTTCACGTGGATATTAAAAATTACAAAAATTAAAAATTACAAAATTACAAAAAAAAAAAAAAAAAAAAAAAACATGTTCTTCTCCTTCGAACATCTTCTTCTTCTCCCTCCCTTCTCTAACCCTCCTCTCTCTCCTCACCTGCACACAAAGATCTGGCGAAGCCACAAAACCCAGATGAATTTTGACCCAAAAGCCCTGAAAAATTGCATCTTGAATTTGAAAACTTAGGGAAGAAATAAACCTTGCAAGGTCTGGCCTTGATGACGATGTAGCCATTCTAGTGGATGGTACCAGCCTACTGGGGATAGATCTTAGATGCGTCGGCGTCGGTCTTGGATTCGAACTGGTGCTCCTCGTCCGACATCTCTCATACCTCTTTGTCCCCTACCTCAACCTCGACCCTCTCCCTCCCTTTTCTCCTCTCTTCCGTTCCAGCGCACGGTAACACCCACCATAATCCTTGCTCTCAATCCAGATCGGCGCGGGATAGCAGTTGCATCGATGGAAAAGGACAACGATATCCTATCACCGGCATCTGGATGAAGCCGATCTCCGGCGTCGCAAAGGCAGAACGATCGGATCGGACTGACTCTGACTCAGAACAAAACCCTAACCTTAGCTATCCTGTTGTCGGGGAAGCAGCAAGGGCGGAGCAACGGTGAATGAAGGGAAGATTGCTGGAGCGAGGGGGCGACGGCGGTGCTGATCGAGGCGTGGGGGGAGAGGTACTTGGAGCTGAGCGAGGAGAGAATTGAGGGAGGGGGTTGTCGGGTAAGCAGTAAGGGCGGAGCAGAGAGGGAGAACAGAAAAGAAGGGTTGGTTGTTGGATTGGGTGGGGAAGAAGAAACAGAGAGATGAACCCAGGATTTTTAGGTTTAGTTTTGGTTTTTAAATTTTTTAAATTTTAAATTATAAATTGTTTTAATTATTAATTATTAATTGTTTTATTTTTTAATTTTTTAATATTCCACGTGGATCCTTTAATGACACGTGGTGCCCAATCATTATCCACACCACATCATCAATTAATGGCAGACTTAACAGTTTAACTAACAGATGCATGAAACTGTCCCAAAATTAACACTTTAGGTATGACTCTGGGACGAAAAAAACTTGATGTACTAAATGTTGAAAACCACGAAACATGAAGGTAGTAAACTGAGATTTACCCTAAAAAAAATGTTGACGTGCATCATAATTTGAGCTTATGCATTTCGTGTAATGCACACTCCTTTCAATTGATGTGAGCATGGGAATAAGCAGGTGTAACAGCCCGTCCCGGAGTTTTCGTACGATGGACGTGAAATGATGAAAATGCTCCTAGACATTAATTAAGGTATGTGTGTGTATCTACTTTGGGAGATTGATTGGTGGTGTTTGGGCCACACACACACACACACACACATTCTCATTCCTTCTCTTTCTTCTCTCATTCCCGTGCACTCTCTCTCTCTCAGACCTTCACTCTCTCTCACTCCCAGTTTGTACGGACAAGCACCCAAAATCCTTTGGAACCTTACAGATCGTGGCCAAGGAGGACACCATTGTGTTCGTGAAGCTCAGATGAGTCGATTGATACCATTTCCAGGTAAGAATACCTTCGAAATCTCATGAAACCGAAACCCCAATTTTCATGCACTGTTCATATGGACGTAAAATGTTGATTTTTAGGGAAATCTAAGCTCATAGGGAGCTTAAGGAGGTTCTAAGGAACCTCAGAGTGCTTCGTTGGAAGGAATTGGACGTCGAGATCGTGAGTTTTGAAGTTGGCCGGTTTTCTTGGAATTTTTCCGGCGAGATCCCGTGATTTTTGGAGCTTCAAAGAGGTATGAATGTGTTCTCCTTGTTGTGGGCTTCATTTTGATATAAATTTCATGAATTTTGGATGAGAAATGAAGAAGATTTGAAAATTTTCCCAGAATCCGGCGGAAATTCAAAGTTTAGACCGCGGCGGACGGCGACGACTGGCGAAGCCCATCGAAGAAGAAGGGAGAATATTCCATCAGAGTTGACAGAATATTCCTAACGGCGTCAGGTAACACCGTTAGTTTTAACGGAATATTCCGAGGAATATTCCTAACGTCATTTACTGTTTTCGTCAGGGTTCCCTGCGCGTGGCCGCGCGTGTGGCCGTGCACTTGGCAGCGCGTGGGTGATCGAAAAATTATTTTAAAAATATGGGGATGTTTATGAGGATGAGTAGGTCTTAGTGGTATATTCATATACCCAATTTGAGCAATATATGAGAAGTTATTAGCTTGTGTTGTTTATGTGCGTTAATTAACGTTATTGCAGTTATTTCGCATATAGGCGAGGCCTATCCGGAGGACGAACGTATCCAGGCTAGGCACGGGGGTTACAACCCGTCTACATACCAGTGAGTAGGCTTTTGTTTTCAGTATATATATATACTTGACGTTTTTCCCAGAAAACTTACTTTAAAGGAAATGTGATTTAAATGCCGTGTTATACATGCATCATATGTTAGTATATGCATTATCATGATATGTATATTGTTGTATGGTGCTGCGAAGACCCAGGTGAGCTCCAGGTAAGTATGTTATGCTATGAATGGTTATGAGATGGATGTTTATGTTAAGATGTATATTGAGCTCATCAACCTACACCCAGGTGTTAGTGCTCCCGCCCAGGGCCAGGGCATAGTCCTTCACGTGATGTTCACCTCCAGCACCACACGCTCACCTTGGATCCAAGTTAGGTGCATAGTCTTGTCGTACAGACCATTATAGGTGGTTCCGACTCTTAGGTGACCCGCGATTTATCGCATAGTCTTCACGTGATCGTAGCACTAAAGCGTATTTATTTATACCCAATCTTGTCGTACAGACCACTACAGGTGGTTCCGACTCGTGTGCAGATATATATAGTCGTACAGGTCACTTTAGGTGACTCCGGCTAGATGGAGTGATGAGCTATATAAATTAACTGTACAGGCCACTGCAGGGGCTCCGGTTAATATGTTATTTCATTGAGATTACTTTACCTGGCTTACATTTGTTATATTGTGATATTGAGCATGGTTTTGAGATATATACGTATGTATACTATTTTTCTGGGAAATTATACAGGTTTTCCAGCGAGGGGTTAGAGCTTTTGAGCTATGAAATGATTTTAGAAAACCTTGTTTCTGACCCACTCAACTTTTCGTTTTGCGCCCCTCCAGGTATTAGGTGAAAGTTTGGTTGGTGGCTTACGAGGATACAGCGGAGGTTCTGACAGACCATCATTCATGTAGGACCACCTTTGGGTGTTGTTTAATTAGTACTTTTGCTTGACTGATCTTAGGCTAGTTAAGCTCTGGTTGTGTATTTTACATTTATTCTCGCACTAGCACGCTATCTTAGGTTTCATAGTCAGCCGCAATCCAAACTTCGGTGTACAGTTTGGCTTGCCTAATTCTTTATAACTTAAACACTTCTAATCAACGATTTAAAACCAAATTAACAAAACAATTTTTTGTTGTTTTTTGTTTATGCCTTACATACATGTGATTTTAACATCTCTAATTTAAAAAAAAAAAATTAAAAATCATACATTGAATATACATTTTAACATCTCTATATTTTTCACTTATATTTTTACTTTTCGGCATAAATATTCTACCAAATGTACACTTGTTGCTCAATAAATCGTAAATCTGCTTCCAAATACATTATAAAGACTTCCTTAATGCTCAAAGAAAATATTTCAAGAAAATAGAAAATTTGCATTTTTTACAAAAAACGTGGGTCTATTTATTTTCACAGTTTTCAGTCGGTTTTGCAAGTTCGTATATATGTCACCGTTCAATCTATTTATTTTCACCTTCGCCTCACTGCGATGTTTTGAAAATTAAGGTGAGACTTTCTGTTGAGATTCTTGAGTGCAAAACCCCATTTGACTATGTTTTGGGCCTCATTATTGTATGTTTTACTTATTTTTTTAGTTTTCATCTTAAATATTCTAC
This sequence comes from Heteromeles arbutifolia, assembly GCA_024362995.1. Classification (NCBI taxonomy): domain Eukaryota; kingdom Viridiplantae; phylum Streptophyta; class Magnoliopsida; order Rosales; family Rosaceae; genus Heteromeles; species Heteromeles arbutifolia. The sequence continues at coordinate 6,067,688 of JANCRC010000002.1, read as the reverse complement.
TAAATATACTTTTGTTGCTCAAGAAACCGTAAACCTGCTTCCAAATTCCTTAAAAAGTTTAACTTAATGCTCAGGAAAAATATTTTGCAAAATGAAAAATTTGCATTTTTGTCAAAAAATATGGGTGTTAGGAGGGCTTGACGCACGCAAAACGAGGTGGACGTAGCTCATGCAAAACGAGATGAAACATGGCACGCAAAATAAGGTGTCTCCGCTTATAGAAAACTAGGCGGGCTTCTGGCACGCAAAATGAGGCGAGCTCTTCTCACGAAAAATGAACGAGATACGTCAACGAATCGAGGCCAACCCTACGCACGAAAAACAAGGTTGGCTCCATGCATGCCCAAACGACCCGGGCTCCATGGACGAAAGAATGGGGAGAGCTTCTGGCAGGCAAAACAAAATGGACTCCTCACATGCAGAACAAGGCAAACCCAAGCACACAAGACGAGGCAGGCGGCGAACTCTCAAGTGCTCAAAAAATAAGTCGTGCTCCATGCACGGAAAACGAGACGAGATACTCGCGTAAATTGAGGCCAGATGAATGCTTAAAAAGGGACGGTATTCTTGCATGCAAAACGAGGTGACCTCCTCACACGTAAAGCAAGGCGAGAGGCATACTCATCTCACGCATAACGAGAAAACCTTAGCACGCAAAACAAGACAATCTCACACACAAAAAATTAGGTGGGCTTCTGGGACGCAAAACGAGGCGAGGTTAAAAACATTCGTGTGCGCCGGGAGCTAAAACGTGCCTAACTCAGGGTGTTATTTTTACGGCCCGCTTCTATTCACTCGTTACTGTTCACGCGTTACTATTACCACGCTTCAAAATTTAAAGGTATTATGAACCGTTTTTTTTTTATTAATTTTGCTTTTATCTAATTCTAAACTACATATTAATAGAACTCTCTTTGTCAACTAAAAGAGGGTGAAAAGACTATTTAACAAAACAAAATTTTTGCTGTGTTTTGTTTAAGCCTCACCTACATATGATTTTAACATCTCTAATTTAAAAATAAAAATCATACACTGAATATACATTTTAACATCTTTATATTTTTCACTTTTTTTTTACTTTTCGGCATAAATAAATTGTCAATCTGCTTCAAAATACATTATAAAGATTTTCTTAATGCTCATGGAAAATATTTCGAGAAAATAAAAAATTTGCATTTTTACAAAAAGATGTGGTTTAACACTCGCAGTTTTCAGTCAGTTTTGCAAATTCGTACATAAACCGTTCAATCTATTTATTTTCACCTTCGCCTCACTACGAAGTTTGGAAAATTAAGGTGAGACTTTCCGTTGAGATTCTTGAGTGCAAAACTCCATTTGACAATGTTTTGGGTCTCACTACTGTATTTTTCACTTATTTTTTTTAGCTTTTGGCTAAAATATTCTACTAAATATACATTTGTTTCTCAATCAACTGTAAACCTGCTTCCAAATGCCTTAAAAAGTTTAACCTAATGCTCAGGAAAAATATTTTGCGGAAATAAAAAATTTACATTTTTGTCAAAAAAAAAACATGGGTGTTAAGCAGGCTCGACGCATGCAAAACGAGGCAGACGTAGCTTACGCAGAATGAGGCGAACCATGGCACGTAAAACAAGGCGGCTCTGCTCATGAAAAATGAGGCAAGATACGTCGCACAAATCGAGGCCACCACTGCGCATGTAAAACGAGGCTGGCTTCATGCATGCCAAAATGATGCGGGCTCCATGGACGCAAAAAGGGGCGGACTTCTGGCAGGCAAAACGATGCGGACTCCTCACATGCAAAACGAGGTAGGCTCCAAGCACGCAGAACGAGGCAAACTCTCTGGTGCTCAGAAAACAAGTCAAACTCTACACACAAAAAACGAGATGGGCTACGCCGCGCAAACCGAGGCCAGCTGAACACAAAACTCGTAGATTCATGTCTGTATAGTGTATATTTGGGTAAGATATTGGTCGATACAATGTCTTTAAACCGGAATCGGCATTGATATTTGATTGTTATATTGTCGCTTAACCGGGTCATGCGCAGCCCATGGCAGAGCAAATGCAATGCACATCTTTGTACCTATGTGTTGCTTAATTGGCTACGTGATGTTTTAGGAGAAGCGAAAAAATACACCGACGCCAAAACCAACATATATTTGAGCTGCAAGACACAAGAAATGAACAAAAATAGATTCATGATGGTGCACGGTAAGCTTTTTAACTGGAAGTTTCACATCCCAAAAAAGAGCTATATTTCAAAACTTTACAAGAACAAATTAAGGGAACCAGTAAGATGCTGCTCTAGCCACAAGGACGGTAAAAAGAATGAATGTAACGCTTTAAACTACAAAAGTAAGAAAATCAAATGGAAAAGTGAAAAAATATATGAACATAGCGTCGGAAAATGCGGTAATTACCATTCCAGGACGGATGCAGTCTTCCACTGAAACTATGTGAATAGAGTTACAACGTCTCTACGGTATCCTCTCACAATTAGAAGTCTCGGCACATTCTCCACCAACAAATCCATGTACTCCATGTAGAAATATGCCGGGTGGTTGGCCGGCGGTGGAGGTAAGCTCACGAGCACAACCGCAGCCATTCTCGAGTATCTGAGTATTGTCGAGTTCAGCTTCAGCGTAGTGTAAAGAAACTTCCCCACCTGCTGCTCATCCACGAAAACTTGCCTCCCATCAGCCATCAGAGGGGTCCCTTGTTTCTCAGCTGTTGCCTTCATGTTAGCCATGTAATCAGCTATCCGCTGCTGAGCACCAGTGTGCGCTTCCATGGATTCATCTTGAGGAGAAGCACCGTCTGCTTGCACGTCCCATGATTTCATTGTTACAACAATCACTTCAGCATGCATCCGAAGATCATACAGAAACTTCTTGACATCAGCCTTGAGCCCCTCCGCATCAGTATCCTCCTCTGCGATGCAGAAAACCTGGATTTTGCAACTCTCAAAGCTTTCCTTCGTGAGGAGGAGTTGAGAGAGAAGAAGCATGAGACCCCCATCTCTCACTATCCAATACAAGTCAATGGTACCATACTGCCTCTGATACTCATTAGGCCACTCGTCAAGACCCTTGACAATAACAACAGCCTTGTTCGCAACAATGCAATCGTTAATTATTTCAACGAAAGTGGCTGGAATTTCCGTTAAGTTTTCACGACGCCATATCTCAGGATACCGCATCACCACAATGTTTGGCTTGAGGTTTCCAAGACCCATTGTCTGGACAATGCCCCGAAATCCTTCAGACACACTGGGGGACACGACAATCTCAGCTACACCTTCACAATTCTTGTAGTCAAGGTAGGTAGCAAGCTGTTTGCATGCAGTCTTGGCATCTTCAGCACATTCACGGTAATCACCGTCCATAATAGCGAAAAAGATGGACATTCCCCTGCCCTTCTTCTTCATACAGTTGGCAAAGTCAGCAAGTTTGGGATGGCAGGGTACATTGTCTGGCAGCTTCCCCCATGGCCGGCAGAATATCAATGGGATGGGGTACCAATTCTTTGGGTGCACCTGGTTTGCTGCATGCATAGTGAAAAGATGAATAAGAAAAAGTTCAAGTATACTCGCACGCAAGCACAAACCATTGGATTAGCATGCACTTCCTCCAAACCATCAGGATGCCCCCGGCAACCACACCACACAAACACTCTCCCGCGTTAAAATTTTCACCTAGAAAGGTAAAACTTTAGATGTACACATACCTCCTAGAGATCGTAGACTGCGGAGAGCCAGTTGGAAATATGCACTCTTGAAACCATCACCCCAATCCCCAGCCTTGCCTTTGATGCTCACATAATAATAAATAAGGCTTGCCAGGGCTAGAGACACAATAGTGAATGTCCAGGAGATCAAGAACATGATCACTGTATACAAAAAGAAAACTCAGATGATTAATATAACGTTAAAAAGAAATCAAAGTTAACCTACTTACATCACGCATAAGCATGCACATATGGCTACAATAACTTGCAGTACGACAGTAACAGAATCATGCCACTGTCAGATGCTAATCCATTTAATCAATCCTAAGAGTGACGAGTATATAGGATCCATTAGTTTAACAATCCCCAAAGCTAGGTGGGCTGGAAATTTCCAACTAAATTTCAAGAGCTGACAATTGATTTCCCTACCTATGCTTTTACTGTCTTTCTTAGCACGTCTATAAAGATAGATCATAATGTTAAAAATCAGAGTACAAAATAAATATAATAGGTATAGTATACCTATACAAAGTGAGGCTCCAAGAAGAGAGAGGCTCCAGTGGTGAAATTTCCACCGAGGACGCCAACTGGGAGCATCTAGAAGATCCAGAAGGAAGCAAGATAAGTTCACACCCGCATAACACAGAAGGAAAAACATAGTTATAGTTGGTGTGATAAGATCCAGGTTCCCAATAACGACACACCCGATACAGAGGAGCGCAGTAAACAAGGTAGCAATGTAAGGCTCATTCCCCTCTGAAACCCGGAAGTAGTTAAGAACAGGTAAAATGTCATCATTGGCTATTGCTGCAAGGAGACGGGGGGCACCAGTCAGGCTTTGAAGAGCAGCACCTAAGGTTGAAAGAATTATTCCAATGTAAATGAATACTGGGAAAGGCCAAGCTATTGTAGCCGAAAGTAGCCTGCAGAGAAACTCCAGTTTCAGCAGAAACAAACGATGAACAAAGTACATTAATTTGCCAATGCAAAATTCTATTTGACACATATGCATGAAAATAATTAACTAGACAGAAACTCCCAACTTTTAGAACTCAATTGACACAATATAGATAATATAATAAATAAGTGGCCATGGACGAAACTCCAAATCAACGGATTTAGCTGTTCTAAACCCTGAAGAGTTAAGAACAAACAAACAAAAACAAAAGGAACTTCCAGACCAGAGACTAGTTAGACATCATCTCAAACAGATCTTCTCGGTTCTTACCTTCAAACAAGTACAAACCTAGGAATTACATTATCCTTTTATTAGGTGTCGAAAAATTCAGCACAAAGAAAGATGTTTTGTAGGTTTTTAAGAAAGAACAGCCACTGACGAAAGAGGGGGAATTTAAAAAGTTTAGTAAAAGATTTCTATCACCTGTCTCGGTCCTTATGTTGAAGAACTGCCAGTCTTTCTTTCCAAATTTGGATTTTTTGTTAAAAGTTGATGAGCAAAAATGAATATTGCAAAAAAGAAGATTCCTAGATGTCTAGTTTGCCACATGATTAACAGAGGTGGTCATTGCCACACATAAATGAGAACAGAAGGGCAACAAATAAATAAATTATACAACCTCAGGCAACTTTAAATTAATATAGTTAAAATGAGAAAGAAAAGATAGGTTAGTGCCTCAAGGAAGGACTATTAGAGAATTTGTATACCTGTCAGTCAAAAGCTTCTCCCTGGTTGCAAGGGCTCCAAATAGTAACACAGAGACCAGATACATTGCCGTAGTTGTAAGAGTTGCAGCCAGTGTTCCGATAGGAATTGAACGCTGAGTATCCTTCAGTGAGGCTGACCGATTTGAACCTGCCATAATTCCTGTCACAGCAGGGAAAAAGAGGCCAACCATTGCACTGGAAACAAAAATTAATAACAAAGTTAAAAAAGCAATAGAAAAATTATATCCGCTCAAAATTCATAACCAACAAATCAAATAAATTGCCATACAAACATACAGCTAGTATATAAAATAATAGCCTTTCACCAAAAAGGAAAATAATAGTAGACAATTACAAGTTTAAAGAAATAGATTGATGAAACCGTGATTTTAAAAGAATGTCCTCAATAATCATAAAAATAATCCAAATATTTTCATATTTATAAGTTTAACTCACACCAGCAAATTGTCAAACTACTAAAGTTCAAAAGATTAATGCCACGACTAACTTGAAATTCCAGGATACTTTTCCGCCAGGATCAGGGATTCCATTGTTATTGGTCTTCTGATAATCTGAGCTCCAGTTTTCTTTAAAAGAGTTCAAACTCAAGCCCGTGACCCCATCTGTAACAAATATTACAAGAAATATTATCCATTTACCCCCACCAAAACCAAAGCCAACAAGTATAAAAGAATACATTTGATGGGAACACATATGTAAAAAGTCCAGTTACTATGATATAATGCGATAGTCGACTTGAACTAATCTGCACACCTATGTAAAAGTAAGCTAATCTTTAAGAAACTGGTCCAGGCATGCAGCCTTTGGCCACTAAAATGAAAAACATAAAAAATAATAACAGTATCCAACTAGATCCGAGTACCAACATCCGAAGATATTTCTTTCAGTATATTTGTTCTTGAATGGGGGCAGCGTTGCTTAGATTATTGTCTTTATTTCGTTCTTTCAGCTGAGGTTGTCATGCTAGCTTACTTGTATTTTCTTGTATTTCTAAACCTAAGTTTTTGTTTTAGTAAAACTATTATTGTTGTTAATATTGCTATCATTATTATTGCAAATAATATTATCTCTACCATTGTAGTAGTAATAACAATAAACAACAAGCTGACAACAACACAACACTGAAGGTTCACAATATTACTTACGTATGAAATCAAGCCTACTTATTATGACCCCAAAATTAAATACACCATTAATAATAGTAGGCAAATTACATACACAAAATATCAAGTACATGCAAAAACATATATACATATTGATAAGTGCCAGTTCCTGAAAGAAAGTTAAACCTTCACTAACCTACAGGGTGATTCTTCCTCGCCAAAGCAATCCCGATATATATGCAGAACAGCGAGAATAAAACAGGTATGAGGAAAGCAGGTGCAACCCGATTGATCATTTTCACACCACCAAACACAATAAAGCACAAAAGAATAGTCACAACTATCCCATAGATTTGTAGGTCATGTGAACTCGGAGTTTGTATTGGAATTGATGTTCCATTAACTCTTGTGGTCTCTGTGTTGACAACATGAAAAAAGAATAAGAAATTACATACAATTTCAAATATTAGAAACAAGTTCTTTGTTTTCATTTTCTTTAACCTGAAATTTTTTTGGTAATTTATACCAATTCCCAGCAAAACATTTCAAAGAAAAAAGGTTCTACTATTTTTTTTGTTGACAAGAAACGATAGAACTTTTATTAAAACAGCAGAAAGATTTACATACAAGTGGATAAGAAGTCCACCATCTAAAAAAAACTAGCTAAGACCTCTCAAGTAGGCTACTTTACAAGAACCTAAAGTTGGACCAAATTCATTTTACAGTTGCGAACACATCCATCATTATATATGAAAGAGAATAATCCCTGAACTCATTCGAAACTAATGCCCAGAGATTTGCCCAGTATCTAACTCTATCCCAAAGTTCATCTACTTTCACTCCCTTATAATCCTCAAAAATTGTTCTATTCGCTCCAACCAAATGTTCCAAAAGACTGCCAACACCGAGCAGCCCCACAAAGCTCAAAATTCTTGACCATCAACCTCGGTTTGAAATCTTTTCCTATTTTAGGTTTAACTTTATTTTAAAAATAAAATTTAAATTAAAAAAAAATGTAATTCACAACTGGATTGAGGTTTTTTCTTCTTTGTTGAAGATACAAAAATCCTTAGAAAAAAAAAAAAAAAAAAAAAAAGCTCAAATTCTAACAATCCTATAGGAAAGATATTATTGTGAACCAGAACACTGCTAAATTACCTCTAAAAATCCCAGCTGCTGGTACAGCTTTCAAGAAGGTTTCAACAGCTCCCAATACATAACTAAAATAACAAAAAAAGCCTAAGGTCAGTACTCAACAACCATCCAGCACCATGCATAAAGCAATCAAAAGAATAGAACACTTTATTCAAGACTCAACTCCACCGGCCTCAGGACGTCAACCATCATGTCATTATGTCATCACAATTAACTTAACAGTGAACACTTACAGAGATCCAGCAACAGCATTTCCTAGAAAGAAACATAATCCAATGCTAACTCCAACTTCTGGACCAAGGGCACGACCAATTAGATAGTAAGGTCCACCACCCTAGAAGTAAAATGAATACAAAGAAGAATTCATTATCGCTTCTTTCACAAACCTATTTGGTGAAAAATAAATTAACTCATAAAATACAGCGTCAGAGTACTCAAAAGGAAAGAACCATAATTCAACATGCATTGCCTGATATGTGAATATAACACAATTCAATAACATATAAAGCACAGGGTTAGCGATTCTTTGAAAGTAAGAATAACTGTTATGATTGAATCCAAATTGTAGACGCACAATCATGTAGCAACCTAAAATGGTATCACAATCCAGTTTCCAACTGTTAAGAGTCGCTAAAATATTGCTCTGGTATTTTATGACAGTGTGACGACATTCTTAAAATACCCCGTCTAATAGTTCTCTAGTCTGTCTTATCATATAAATATTGTGTACCTTCATAGCACCATTGGTTGCAATTGCACTCAATGATATTGAGGTCAGGAAAGTACACAAGCCACAGAAGAAAACCAATAATAGTGACTCAGCTATGCCAGCCATACCAACAATCCTGTCATTTTTACATGTTAAGATATAATATCAGTAGCTTTTTTATATAAAATTATAAATAAATAAATAAATTAAAAACATATATATCCGTAAGAACATGACTGGTCTAGAAGGAAAGGAAGCATGATGAACTCAATCATTTGAAAAGCCATAAAAAAGAAAGATACAGAAATAAAAGCAATAATCATCAGATTTGTTTCGCATGCAATTTCCCAGTTCTATTAAGGCTAACAAAGAGCATTAGAACGAGGAAGAAGCATGCCAGAGAAAAGGACATTTTTATATATTGTTCATGCATCTTGCAAACAGCTTGAGAAATAGAATAAAATAGTTGCATATCAAAGAAAGATGAACCTCAAGCAAATTAAGAATTACCAAGAAAAGCGGATATAGTAGATAATTCCCAATATGTTTTGAAGGCACGGCACAAATACACCCATCATTGTTCCCAATTTGAGATCACTTGGCTGCATGGTGACGCACATCAAAAGATACAGAAAAACATCAGAAATTCGGAACTGCAGTTCCAACTTTCAAGAAAGCATAACAATATGAGATTTCAACAACTCAAAAGGGGTAAAAGGCATACGCTACAAGTAACTATACATCTAAGCCAGCATCCTTCTGATTTCTTAACCACACCTACTTTCAAAGTAATGACAAAATGACAAAAATAGTTGCACTGTTTTATCTTGTAATTTCCTCTATTGAATCCAAGCAAGCAACGAGATAAAGAAGGGACTTATGCAAGATACAGCAGGATTGTCAATAAAGTACCATACCTTTGGTCGCCCCTGGGTGACAGCAATATCTTCACCATCTCTAGGACTTGATGGTGCTGCAGTCTGCTCACCTGTCATACTGTAGCAAGCATGAAACAAATAATTACCAGCCAAAACCAAACATAAGTAAATAGCTTTCGTATCAAGAAAATTCTCCAAAATCAAACATGGGGGGAGAAAACTGCCAAAATATTCTCTCATCCTTACATCCTTTCTCAGAAAGAGATTACACAGAAAACAGAAACCACATAATCAGAAACAACAACTTTAAGAGAGAAAATAAATTAATTGTACATGTGCCTGCATCCCTCTAAATGCCTAGACGTGTATATATGTGTGTGTGTGTACATTGGTCCATTAAAATTATGTTCCAAGGGCACCAGAGACAGGGATACATAAACAATACAACAATATGACAAATATTGTAAAACCTAGGATACAGATATGGCAAAGCAAAGCATAAGACAGCAAAACAGAAGAATATATTCAAAGTGCTTCCTCTTTTTTCATCAATGTTTTCTTTTCATATGAGCCCTTAACATTTTAAAACTACCCGCAGACACATGATTTTCCTAACAATTTCAAAATCATTGTTCCTATTCACCATGTACATGCCATATTCAAGTGTCAAATTGGATACAGATTTGGAGTATCAAAAGCATGTCAATCAGATACTACATACCTGAAATTTTTTAGAGTATCTGTGCTTTAGGGTAACAGAACATGATTAAAAAAAAAAAAAAAAAACAACACTAATGAACATATTGAACATACCTCTTCAGACCAAGAATGTTGACGAGAGAATCAAAACCAAATAGTTCCAATTTTGATTCTTTCTGAGGCCCATTGGCTTGCATATGAGTAGAAGGCCCTTCTTGTACGTTAGAACCCATGTTTTCTTGGGTGCTTACTTTTATTTTCCTGTCTCCCAATAGACATGTACAGAGATTATAAGCAAGAATAAATAAAATTATATTCTACATGTTGCTCGATCTTTTTTACATGTAATGAACAGAAATCCACCTTTGAACGCATAGGCACAAAATAAACCAAACTTACCTGAATAGGAATATCAATTTACAAGTATCTTTATAGCTATCAAAAACATTTTGACAAGGAAACTGGGATTTTTTTTGTTCCAAGGAATTATTGCAACAACCCATGAATAAGATATCTCTAAATTTTCATGGACTGATGCTATGCCAAACCATAGATTGGGATACCCATGAATGATAATAAAAAATGTATAAGTGGAAAATGCATGTACTCTTAGTAAGAAAAAAATACTGCAGAAAAAGGATGGACAAGACGTCCATCAAATTACAAATTTGCTTGCTTTCAACTCAAAACTCCAAACCAAAATGATTGCATTTAAAGGAATATCCTGAAATGCTTGACATAGATGACCAAAACAAAAATCAAACCTAATTTAGTCCCAAACTCACGCCATTTCCTCCACCCTAACATCAACTAACCTCTTATTTTATTCCAACCAAACAATCCACATAAAAACCAATACCCCACAATGCCAAATGATAATTGCATTGTGTTGGGGCCAATCCCCAACTGATCTTCACCAGCAAGGAAAAACAGTTTCTAAGCTAAACCTAAACCACCCCGACAGTTTCATCAGCCTAACCCAAATTTGTGTTGTAATAGGTCAGCACTCTCCTATATCGCTTTGCAAAAACACAGCACACCGCTATGGAGATTTAAACAGACATAGGCTCAAATAGACTTCTTTTCCGGAGCATGTCATAAGTACTAATGTTTCATGAACTACCAGAAAACAAAAACTGCACTTTTGATTGGGCACACCGACCTTTCACATCATCTATATGGCTCAAAACCTTGATCAGTATGCAGATAACAAAATTAATGATTTACCCGACTACAATCTTTTATCGAATTGACCAAGATTTGAGGAGACAATACTCTCGGAATTCACAATCATTCAAGTTCACTCAAAAAATTATATCCCCTACAAGCAAAAACCAAAGAAGATAACTACTATACATGGCACTTGGAATTAACTTTCATATGATTAGTATACAAATGTGACTTGGGCAGCGCTTTAGTGTACATTCGAATTCAGAATCCAAGCATCTTAAGAATTCCCATTATTTGAATTCAATAGCTCACTCATTCTACTTAACAATCAACATTCTGGCAAATTGCACTGTGGGTTTAACTCATTTTTTATTTCGACAAGAATTCATCATAAAGAAAGCTTAAAGCATCAAAGTGCACTTGTGGGTTTAATCCATTTGATTTCCGAAAAGAAATCATTATACACAAATCTTGAAGCATCAAACTGCACTTGTGGGTTTAATTCATTTTTTATTTCCAACGAGAATTCGTTATATACAAAGCTTAAAGCATCAAATTTTACTTGTGGGTTTAACTCATTTCCAATTTCCGACAAGACTCCATCATACACAAAGCTTAAAGCATCAAATGAACTTGTGGGTTTAACTCATTTTCCACAATAAACCCAATAAACGCAAAGCATAACGCAATAAAATTCATTCCTTAACCACCATTCAAATCCCTAAGTCTCAGATAAAGAAAGCGCACATACTTGAGTGAAGCTTGGTGGACGGGGAGAGAAGACGAGGAAGAGGAGGAGGAGGAAGGATCCATGGACGACATCTCGAGCACCGCGCGATCGTCGTCGACGACGGGGCGATACTTGCGACCCCTCTGGCCACGGAACTCCTCTTCCGCACCGGCTTCGACGTCGGCATTGTCCATTTCTGCGCCCTGTCTGGATCGATCCGATACAAAACTATTCCAACAGAAACTGGATTTAGATCTGTGCGAGAAAGGGATAGAAAGAAAGGATTTTTATATAATATTTGTGGAAAATTAAGAAACGATGAAGTTATTGAATACTGATTGTTCAAAAGAAACGCAAAGAAAAAGAGAGAGAGGCGTCTTTGAATTGAAGAAACCTGGAGACGAAATCAAATGAGAAAAAAAGTTGAGCAATGAGGACGTTAAGTTTTTGGCACCGCGGTAACAGCACGCGCCTTTTAAACTCGTTTTCGCATGCTGTAAAAATCTATTTTTTGTTGGATTTTTACGTTTTATTTTCTTTTCCTTTCTTTCTGTAATCTTGTTTCTTTTCACTAATTATATTTTCTGTTTCTGTAATTTTGTAACAAAAATGTCGCATTTATGTAAGTAGTGTGTTGCACTGGTGGATATGAATATGATTCTTTTACTCTAGTTTTGAATGGATTGTAATCAAAATATCACATAACATGTTCATCTTCAATCCACCGTATCACGAGTTTAAAGTTAAATACTGAGTACATGAAATTAGAAAACAACAGGCTCACAAATAAACTTTGGATATGATGTACACATGAGTTCGAACCCACGTTGTGGCGCAAGGGCAATACTCATCTCCACCATTGTGGTAGAGGGCCCCTTGCATGAGTTTAGCCAGTAACTAGAGTTGTGTGTTTCTTCTTTGCACTCTAGTTTAAATATCTATGTCCGTAGTTTAGAGTAATTTAGTGTAGGTTATTTTATTTTTAATAACAAAAAAGAGATGGAATATGAAAGTTCTAGCTAGCCAAATGTTAGTAAGAAATTTGTAGTTCAATTAGTTGAAAAACTTTCGCTCTTTAATATCTCTGGTATCAAAAACTAAATGAAGGATTATGAATTATATACGATACCTAGATAAAACACTTTTTTTTTTCAATTAAAGAAACGAGAAGTGCAACTCAAAACAAACTCACAACATCAGAACAAACAAAGCGAGTTGGAAAAAGACCCCAAAAATATCATCAATGAGAAGGGAAACAAATAATGCTACAGTAGGAAATAGTTGAAGACATTGTTATTTCTTGTTTTTTTTCCAACCAAGAGACATTGCCATAACTTTTTGAGAAATTTTAAGAACATTCTCACTAGTAGGACTCTTCATAGACTCTATGTCACCTCATATTTTTTGTACAATAATTGATGTTAAACTCTGAGATGACAGAAAATCTATAGAGAATCCCACCTTGGGAGAGTCTCCTTAGTAGTGCTGCTCACAACTACAAGAAATGTCGGAACCAAGAGAAATGCACTATTTCGGATGAGTGAAGAAAAAGAAGCAGCCATTGTTTGTTTATGAGATTTTCTTGGAAAATGCTAGGGAGATCATATTTATAGACCAAATTTTGCAGACCACGGGGGTGATGATTGGATTCCTTTTTTTTAATTTTTTAATGATTTAACGAATGAATCAAACCATCAATTTTCACATCGTGTGTGTGGTCTACAAAATATTATTTCAAAATATATATTCCCCATTTATGGAGAACATTAATGCCTGTCACCGTTTTTCAATTCTCTAACCGTTTTTCAGAAATACTATACTATAAAATAAATGTTTCCAAAATTGATGATGCATATGAAATGAATGATGGTTTTGTGGTATTTTTCTTTATTTATGAGTGGAATGTCTTAGATTCGATATTTGTAAATGGTGAGTTCAAACCAAATTATTATGGATGCCCATTATGTGACTTAGTTTAAATTCTCCACCCTCAATGTAAAATTATCATTGTATTAATAAAAAAATAATAAATAAAAAATAAATAAAAACAAAATAAAACTAATGAAAATGGCTCAAGCCGACTTCAAATTCAACAGCATTTTGCTGGAATTTGTCTTTGGGGTTGGGGTTCGTATGCGCAGAAGTTGCAAAGGTTGAAACCCTCGAGAATAGAAGACAAAAATCGGATTCGTCTCCACATCATGTCCAGGTACTCGGAAGACATAAAAGCAACCTCGCTGGTGAAGTTGGCACCTTAAGTGTAGAGTTGATAGCAATGAGACGCCAAGCAACAGGCGTATGCTTTTCCGTCCAAGCATATGACTACTAAATGCTTAAGCAACCATTTTGTGTTACTTCTGATCTCGAAACTCTCTAAAAAGAGATCAAATACCCATAAATTCAAAAGTAAGTAGAGACTTCACCTGGGTTTGAGTTTGAGAGCTTCAAGCTCTCGGGCATTAATGGTGCCAAGGTCCACACTGCACCGATCCCACATGTAAGACCACCATTGTGATCTTTGCATCCCATAGACTTCGAATATGCTAAGTTTGGGGTTGATTTGTGAAGGTAAGTGGGAGAGTGAGAGCTTTCTTCTCTCGGTGCTAGAGAGATTGAGTTTGAGAGATGAGAGAATAATGTACTACCGTTAAGTTTCATAAACAGTGTATTAAGTTTCATAAACAATGTTGTAAGTTTTCATAAACAGTGCAGTAAGTTTCATAAATAGTGTCGTAAGTTTCATAAACAGTGTGAGGACGCATGGTTTGTGCGTCAGAATTTTTTTTAAATTTTTTTTAATATTAAAATTATGTCACTTTTATTAAAATTTAAGTTCTTTTGTCATTTTTATTAAAATTTAAGGGTTTTTCATTAAAATTTAAGTCTTTTTCATTAAATAAAGTTATAGCATGGTTTTTTATTAAAATAAACTTAATCCAAGTCTTTTTCATGAAAGTTCCCTAAAAACAATGTCCATGTATTATTAACCGTGTTACTAATACAATATTAGTCAATAAGTTACAATAACGACAACAAATACACTGAATTTGCAATATAAAACAAAGTCAAGGGCTCACGGTGATATGACTCATTTTTTGTTCTTATCATATAGACAATGAATTTCATACGTTTTTTTCTTAAAAAATGAACCAACTGGTGTGACAACAGTATTCCACGTGACGAATTCCACCCTTTCAGGGCCAACAAGGCTCACAAAAACATTTCAATCTCTCCTGACAACCAAATATAAGAAAAACCAAATATAAGAAACATTTAAATCTCAAAAGGTTAAAGAGTGTTGCAACAAAAAACATTGCCAAGGGTCGTTTGAATTTTTCATGAATTTTGTTGAGAATATAACTAAGAAACAAATTACAAGGTAACTTCGTTGTCCATCTCCACTACACATAATTAACACAGAATTATACAGCAAAGGACTAAACAGGTGTATTAGCACAAGAGAAGCAAAAGTGGGAACTGAGTTTACGAACCGAAATCGAAGAAATATCCAGCGAAACACAGAAAGAGCTTCCAAAACTATTCATCTTTAACAGAGTCTTTCTTTTGCTTTCCATGCCTCTCCTTTAGTTTCTCGACTTTCTCGCTCGCATTATGCTGATTGGTGACCGATCCCTCTTGAGCGCTGCACATCTGGGACTTTATCTTGAACCCGAATTTCTTTGATACATTTCCCCACGTGCTAGAACCTTTTGCATGACCCAACTTCTCGATCTCTTGTCTCATGTTCAAACACTCCTTCTCAAGCTCAGATACCCGCATCCTCATATTATCCATCCCAACCTTTAAAACCTGATTTTCCCTCACGGTCGTGGCCCAGCCTCCCTCAGTAGACCCAGCAAACCCGCTTCTTAACTGTCTTGATCCATCAAGATTTTCTGAAACCAGAAAGCAGTCCGCAATAGATGTCCTAAGCTGAAGCTGCTCAAAGAAGAGAACTTGAACAACTATTCTAAGGGGTAGCCGCTCGTTCTGTGCAGCATGAGTGCAAGCTTCCAAGGAAAGCTTCTGGCAGTCCATCAACCGGCAGAGCTGTTCCCTGTCGGACTCTGCCAACCATGGGTGTGACTGCAAGTTGTAAGCCATTGAAAACAATAAACACAGAAAGTTACGCGATTGTGATTCTAGAAACATTGAGGTTGAGAGAATATTTCTAGAGGATGTGATGTGGTTATTTTCTACATGGCATGATGGGTCAACTGTCTATTCAATGATCTTATAACAAAAAAAAAAACGAAATATATATGAACCATTGATCGATTCTTCTAATTACCTTCAAAAAAATATCTATTGCGCGGTAAAGACCATCATCCAAGGGTCTGGCATATTCTGGAACAGCAGCAGCAAGAGCCTGAAACTTAGGGAGCTTCAAGTTGACATCAGGGGCGACCTCTGCAAGGTATCCATCAATGAGCTTGGCTACCATTGTGATTGGGGTCAGTGAAGGGCCTGAAGACCCGATCAATTGTTCATCATCGACCGAACATGGAGACACTCCTCCTGTAATTTGTTCCATGGCAAGGAAGTGGTCTAGAATTCGTTGCACGCAGTCAACATTGTATAGAGTCTCCATAGAATAAGAGAAGTTTGGCATCAAAAGATCTTCCAACGTAGCTTGATCAAGCTGCATGCCAATTCTTTTCTCAAAATTTGATATGCAAGAAGGGTTTGCTCGAAGAATCATGGCTGTTCGAAGTAGACCAAACAAAAATTTAGTTGGAACCACACGCTTCTGAAATGGAAGTAACCGATCGACCTCTTCAAGTAAGAGCTTCTGGTCTTCTTCTGATGGTGGGGACCCCAAGGACACTGGTTTAAGATTAGTACTATAATCATTGCCTTGACGCCGATTGAGCCCGGGAAGGTACTTTTTTGCATAAAAAGTGATTGAGGCTGCAATAATCTCCTGTTTGATGCCACGAGATTCCATGACCGAAATCAGCCTCTGGTAGAGAGGCAAGCTTAAGGTTGATGCATCCTCGTACCACCAATCTGAACTTGATTTCTTTGGTCTGGCCCCCGTACTTATTCCATTCCACAGGACACTCCCACCAGGACTTTGCATGGGGCCGCCATGCTCCTTGACAGGCCACCCAAACAAATTAGGATCAGTGGATGCTTTTGTGGCAAGTGACTCCATGCACCTTTTTGGAATGTCGAGTTCTTCAGCATAAGGGAGAATGTCATCACAAGTTTGAAGTGCCTTTAGAGAGTCCTTCCAATTTCGAAGAACTACTTGATTGAGAAAGGCTTCACTTTGTGTGATTAAGTTGTCCTCCATGTACTCTTCAGTCATTTCTAGATGCTCAGCAGCACATCGTAGATGTACAACATTTGAGGCAGTTAGCTCAAATTTCACCCCGTAGCAGAACTTGGCTACCAATTCAAATGTTTTAGCCCCACCAGGAATATCAGGGATGGTTATGACACGTCCTTCTTCTCCTTCAGATGCATCGGAAATCAGTCTTTCCATAACCCCACTTTTTGAGAGCAAAGGAAACTGCATCGAAAGGCCATTCAAAGGTGAGCGTAGCTTTCAAATTTTAATCTATGCATGCATATGGGGTTGACACAAAATTATGATTGACAACTCAAGCGTAGAGCCATAGAACCTCATAAAAGGAGTCGAAAGCCATTCTCTAACAAGGGTACGCAACGAATTGTCCCAAGTTGTAAAGACAGTAAATCAAGTGATAGTTATACCTACCAAAAGGAAGTAAAAGGAAACATGGAACAGAGAAGCTTACCTTATGCAGATGAAATGACATCTCTCCAACTTCAACAACAATGTCACTAGGAAGCCCAGTGGTGCAGAACCTATAATTGTTACAAATCATATATATGTCAGTCAACAAAAAAGAGAGAATAAGGGGAACTAATTTACACATGAAGGAGTAATTCATTGTATCAGCAGTCAAAAAGCCGTGCGAGTCATGATTTTTGAAATCAATCATGAAGCATAGACCTCATAATGCAAAAGGGTAATCACATACGTGGCTTCCATTTCACAACATGGACACAAATCCATCATAGATAATCATTACCTAGTACAAAAAAGAATTCAGTCCGACATCATTTTGTACTGTTAATCAAAAGTATAAGGTTTGAAAATAGAAAAATGATTACTAGCACACGGCAATCTACACAGAGAATTCAACCGCCCATGTATTATGCAGGAACATGCAATTACTAGATCCTGATCACCCAAAGAGCATACATAATTGTAGCTATAACCAAACAGCATATGCTAAAGCAAGAATTCATCAATTCTTAACAAGCAGCGGAAATGTTTGTATCAACCGCCTTTCTTCTGAGCATTCTTCAAGCCAAAATCGCAGCAGAGCAATGGAAAAAGAATAGTCTGAAGTAACAACTCTCCAAATTTTACAAAATCCCAGCTAACACATAACAAATTTTACTTTCCATGCAAATCCAAGGTTTGCAGACTGAATACAATGAAAAAAGTAAACCCATAATTAAACCATTTTAATTATGATACAAATTCTGAACAATTCAGAGCATATACATATACCTACATATATATACACACAATCTGTCATAAAGATCATCAAATTTAAGATGTCAGGATGCATACCAGGCCTGTCCTTGTTTATGGAATGCATCAGTTTTAGATCCCAATTTCACACAAGCCATTTTTTCTACCAGTAAAAGCAGTACAGAACAACTTCAACTTCCCAACAGAGATAAGCCAATCAGGTATGCAGAAACAAACCCCTCAAGGCAAAATGCACAAGTAACTGCCCAAATCAGGGCAGTTTCATAAGCAGAAGCAGAAACCCAATAAGCACTTTCCCTCAAAAACACTGTAAAAGCCCAAATCAGCCAAGAATTCCCTGAAAAAGCCAAAAGCAGAAACCCAATAACGCTTAAACAGCTCCACAATGCAGCTTTCTTTGCATAAACCACTGAATTTTCTGGAAAACTGACCCAAAAAACCAGTAGATATAACAGAAAAAAGTGAGTTCCTTCACAAACCCAGTTCTGAATCCATGAAAATTCCTCCAAAACAACCCCACCACAGAATACCCACCTCCAAAAAAACCCCAAATCAGAACCCAAAAACCCCACAAAAAATTAAAAAAGAAATAAAAACTCAAACTTTCTAATTCAGACAGCGAATTTAGGTCAACCCCTCCAAACTGCAGCCCCAGAAAACTCCAAAAGCAGATGCTATAGTAATTTAACTTAAAGAAATTTCCAAAATTTAAAACCCACAAGACACAAGGGACCAAAACCACTGACACCTTATTAAAGTAAAAGGAGTCGTCCCAATGAATGTGTGATGTAAAATAATGTCTGCAAATGTAAAACCGGAAGACCCATTTGCCCAAAAGACAGCGAGGCGCTTGGAAACCCTAACATGCATTGGCCCATAATTAATGGCAGCACAGCAGCTCTCCCTCTCTCTGGCTCTGAAGGAAGGAAGACCTTCTCCTCTCTCACGCACACGTGTGGGGTCCTCTGGCTTGCGACACACTCATTGCACTTTAATAACTTGGTTTAGGAGAAAGAGAATCTTTAGCCCAAACAATGATTTTGGTTTTGTAGTTGGAGCAAATTTCTGCTTTTCGTCTCTGTATTTTCAATTTTCGCGATTTAGGTTTTTTTAATAATGCCAGAAATGAAGAAAAAATAAACTTTAACGAAAAACTCATGATACTGTTTACTTTAACGAAAAATTACATTTTTACCCTAAAAAGTCAATCATGGTACTATTCATTTTACTTTTTATTTTGTCATTTTCGTTAAAAATCAAAGTTTTCAAGCTATTTTCATTAATTTTCCAAAAAAATAACCTATGCGAAGGTAAATTTTGTTTTTATATATAATAATATTTGGCTTGTTTGAAAGTAGTTCTAAAATAACTAAAAGCCTTTTTGTTAAAATTGATTTTGGATTCTAATAACAGTTTAAGTGTTTTCTGTAAAAAGCGCTAGATATGTGATTCTTGCAAAAAGCACT
Organism: Heteromeles arbutifolia; assembly: GCA_024362995.1. Classification (NCBI taxonomy): domain Eukaryota; kingdom Viridiplantae; phylum Streptophyta; class Magnoliopsida; order Rosales; family Rosaceae; genus Heteromeles; species Heteromeles arbutifolia. The sequence continues at coordinate 6,047,847 of JANCRC010000002.1, read as the reverse complement.
TCAAATGCTTTTCTAGAATCCACTTGAATTTGTACTAAAAATTAGTTTCAGAAACATTTTCACCAAAAGTAGTTTTAGTCATTTTTTTCTTCAAAAATGGTAGCATAGATTCATTAGAATAAAGAGCAAAGGCCATTGCAAGAAGTCAATTAAAGGAAAGCAAATACTCCTCCACTAAGTAAATCTAAGATAGAATCATAGCCTTAATATTCTCTATAATATGTCCAATAGTAGAGAGATCAGTAGAAGGTCAGCGATTCCACAGTCTGAAGCTAATCACACTCAAACATAATATTTTGATAACCCCTGCCGAATCACACTCAAACAGAAATTGGTATTGAATTGAAATATGTCAACTATAAATTTCAAAATTAAAACTATGAGTATTTCGTGTTCAAATTAATTCTTCTTTCTTAATATAACTGACTCTGCTGATAATAGCAATACCGATTGTAATTAAAAAAACTTCAACTAATGTATAGACACTAAACTTTTTTAACTATAATTTTTATGAAAACTAATGAAAATGACTTGAAAACTTTGAGTTTTAACGATAAAGACAAAATAAATGGTAAAGTGAATAGTACTATGATTGATTTTTTAATGTAAAAATGTGGTTTTTCATTAAAGTGAACAGTACCGCAAGATTTTCGTTAAAACTCTCATAATTTTTTAGGGTTTTTTTTCTCTAGTTTATTGACAAGAAAGAATGGAAGCAACAACTATCTGTTTGATCCAGCAAGGCCATGTGGGTGTGCGTTACTAACACCTATATGAAAATAATTAAATTATTCAGACCAAAACCAAAAGAATAATATTAATTAAATTTAAATATAGTATTAGTACGTCGACATTTTAACTGGGATTTTGACTGATTTCCGAGAATAAAAATTGATAGGGGTTTGATTAGAAAGATAGTCAATTTATTGTCCCATGCATTGACGGAGATATGTGCTCCGTAAGGTCGGTGACGACGATGCGAGACTTTATGGAAGATTGAAGGGTACTTATGGAATTTCACTATATAACTCCACCATGTATCAGTTATAACAAATTATTATTGAATTCGTGGTTGTCATTCGTGAGAGTCGGACTTAAAACATTATTTTCGAGTAAGGTTAGGTGAACCAACTTTTTAGAACATTTTTGTAAATTTATAGTGTGTCGTTAATAAGAAATAAACACGTTAATCAACAGTTAAGTAATAATTCAATTATTAACAGCTACGTCATATGATTTACAAAATATAGCTTAAATATATGATATGAAGTATTATTAATTACTTTGTAACTTATAAGTAAAGAAAAATATCATTCTACGGTAAAACTAAAATGACAAGTAAATAAAATGAAGATGAAGGTAAAGATAACTTAACATAGAGTGTTGTTATGTCCCTTTATATGTCATGTTATCACTCTTACTCAATGGTCAATATTTAGGTTGGGGGTCAGATAGTACTACGGTCTAGTAGTATTTCTCTTCACTTATAAGTGAGAGGTCCGATTCTCGCCAAAGGCGAATTTGATTCATATTCTTGCTAGCCTATTGTGAGACTAAGTCTATCCATTTTTCCTTAGTGTAGATAATATTATTTGTTCAAAAAAAAAAAAAAATTTAGGTTGGGGTGTCTCTTCACGTCATCAGTTGGGCATCTTTCACAAAAGTTAAAAAGCTCCTGTGTTTTGGTTAGGTGTGGCCTCACATTGATCCACTGGGTGTGTGAGCTGTTTTAATCGGACGATACCAATGTTTATTTTATTAAAACAAAGTTGCAAAACCAAACATAAGAATAAGAACTACAAGGGTACATGAAACTTAAATAAGATGATTATACTATTTTTTTTTAGTAGATCGATAACATTAGTGAATTAAATAGTTAGTTGTTAGGGCATGAGAAATCGGTGTAAATAAAAAAAGTGCATAAACATAATTGTTTTCTGCCACTATAGTAACGCGCAATCTGCAAATTAATTATACTGATTTATTAAAGTTTCAAGTTCATTGTATTGCTTAAAAACTAATGGCTAGGATTAGAAAAATAGTGATTGCACGTAAACGTAGGTGTGAAATTTTGTGCAGAGTTCAATGCAATGCAAAAACACATAATCTTGTATATTGTAAGTTTGCACGGCGTGGGAGGGACGTTCTGATAACATGAGTATTTATTGTATCAGAATTTGCGTTGTTTACTTTGTACTTCATAATTTACTTTGCAAAACAATAAAATACAACATTCCCAACCAATCGATATGGCCTCGAAAGCGGTTTTTGCTAAAACTCGAGTAGTTTCTTGAAAACTCGCTTAATCTTTGAAATTTTATTTTTGTCAGTCAATGATGAAAGCGGAGAGGAAGGAGTCGAACATGAATGTCTTACATATTCGGGAAAAGAATTATAATTACACTAGTAACTAATTAATACGCTGTGAATGAAATTTGATGAACGTGATATAAAATTGGTAAACATTGACGAGCCTTAAGCCACAATAATTGATACAAAGCACACAAATGACCATTACGATGGTGGTCTCAAGTTCGACTTACTTGAATGACGAGTTTGACATCTAATTTTATTATTAGACTTTACATGTATGAGAAGTACTTTTATATCACAAATACACGTTTATTGTGTCTACGATTCAACGCCATATGACAAAAAGAATTGCACACATCGTTCGAGCACCGACACAAAATGCTACAACAGCGTATACTCGTGTCATGTAAGTTAATTTCGGCTATTAACCCACCAAAACAAGGCCCTAGCAGTACTAACACCGTATAACACCCTTTGCTGCCGACCACGGGAGGATAAACCACCACCATAGTCGTGTTATATACATCTTTTTCCTTCTCAGCTGCCTTGCAAACAGATCAAAAGGCAATGAGATACTGGAGATATAATACTTCCCGTAGCTTCAAACCCAAAACTGCATTCAACCAATGCATTTGACCCTTCGGATTCCGGGAAGCACCCTGATACACCAGGAAGACGGCGCAAAAACAGCAAAAAAATTTGGACCATTTCTCAATTTATGCGTGTCATCCTAACGCAGGGGCCATGCTAATCTTCTTTGTATCGTTCCAATTTTATCGGATGTCCCCAAGAGGGCAAGCTGCGTTGTGGAGCAAAGGTATATAAAACATTCATACATAGCAAGACTGGTCGATGTGGGACAAGTGTTGCCTTGTTTTTAATACTTGGTTTTCCTTCTTTACCAATCAGGACTCGGGCCCCAACCCAATCCCACGCACACAGGCCTAATTGGGCTTTTCCTTCGTGGGTTCGAATTAATTTGTTAATTTTAACTTACATACATACTTCCTCTTTTCCAATAAAATAAACTTGAAAAATTGTAATTGGAGCTTTTTGAACTTTGAAAGTAACACGTCTCCGCAGCCCTCTCTTGCATGCTAAATGCGCACCTTTACGTTCACGCCAATCATACGAAGATACGCGCTTGGCACCATCATATAATGTTTTATATTGTGAGAAATATATGTTTTATCATAAAATTACATGTTGATGCGTAACTTAAACATTAAATGTTTTTTTCTTGTGAGACGTCATTTAAGTGTATTGAGTGACGTAGGAGCATGTTAGCCATGAAGCTTAATATATGACAAGTCACGTAAGCCTAACACGGAGAAAATACATTAAGCTTAATATATGATGTGGGACGTTGGGATTTTTTTAATGTTGAATTCACTCTTAAAACTAGCTAATTCCTAGTCTTTTGGTTAATACAATACCTGCGACATGCAAACTTTATAATATACTCATATCATAACACGCAAAAATATCAACCCGAACACTTTTCTTTGTGAATTCATGCTAAAAAACCTAAGGAGCATGGACCCCTCTCATTGCTAAAATGCGCCGAGGGCGACTACTGTAACACTCTCCAGTCCTCTTGTACAGTACTGTTGCAATTGGTAGAGTGGCCTCCCAAAAAAGGAAGAGAGATTATATTCACACCCTAAATTACTTCTCCCATACTTTTTTAATTTTTTAATATTTTCTACACACTACTAACACTTGATAGAAAAATATTAAAAAATTAAAAGGGTGTGGGAGAAGTAATTTGGGATGTGTGAATATAATCTCCCAAAAGGAATCATGGCTGTAATTCATGATCGTCAGTTGCTTATTGGGCAAGTATTATTATGGAGTTTTTGAACTTTAATCCTTGAAGAAAATTAAAATTCAATAAAAATCTGGTGTTAGATTGGATATTGATTTTAGTTCTCTAATGTGTACTTAATTTAAATTTATATTATATTTTTGTTTTAATATTTAATAGATATTTTATTTAATGTCACTACATTAAAATTAAAATTATTTATTATTATATTTATTTTACTTCTTCTAATTAGTATACCTAAACGTTCGTATCATAATATATTTTACTAAACTAGTGTATCGAAATGTTCGTACCTAAATATATAATAGTGAATTAGTAGCACATAAAAAAATATGCAAAAGCATAAGTGTACTGAAAAATTCCGTACCTAAATATATGATACTAAATTAGTGTACCGAAATGTCGGTACCTAAATATATTATAATAAACTAGTGTACCGAAATATTCGTACCTAAACATATTATACTAACCTAGTGTACCGAAATATTCGTATCTAAATATATTGTAATGAATTAGTGGCACATAAGAAAATATGCAAAAATATATGTACCGAATCTTTACAAAAATATTTTCTTATATAAGATACTTACCATAATGAGAATTAAAAGTTATAATATTTTCATAAAATTTAATCTTGTATAAAACATTTTTCTAAATTTCATCTTATTTAAGGATTAAAATCTTTTATAATGTTTGAAAGTTATAATATCTTTACAAAAATAAACTTGAAAAATTGTAATTGGAGCTTTTTGAACTTTGAAAGTAACACGTCTCCGCAGCCCTCTCTTGCATGCTAAATGCGCACCTTTACGTTCACGCCAATCATACGAAGATACGAGCTTGGCACCATCATATAATGTTTTATATTGTGAGAAATATTTGTTTCATCATAGAATTACATGCTGATGCGTAACTTAAACATTACTGTTTTTTTCTTGTGAGACGTCATTTAAGTGTATTGAGTGACGTAGAAGCATGTTAGCCATTAAGCTTAATATATGACAAGTCATGTAAGCCTAACACAGAGAAAATGCATTTAAGCTTAATATATGATGTGGGACGTTGGGATTTTTTTAATGTTGAATTCACTCTTAAAACTAGCTAATTCCTAGTCTTTTGGTTAATACAATACCTGCGACATGCAAACTTTATAATATACTCATATCATAACACGCAAAAATATCAACCCGAACACTTTTCTTTGTGAATTCATGCTAAAAAACCTAAGGAGCATGGACCCCTCTCATTGCTAAAATGCGCCGAGGGTGACTACTGTAACACTCTTCAGTCCTCTTGTACAGTACTGTTGCAATTGGTGGAGTAGCCTCCCCGAAAAAGGAAGAGAGATTATATTCACACCCTAAATTACTTCTTCCACATATTTTTAATTTTTTAATATTTTCTACACTTCACTAACACTTGATAGAAAAATATTAAAAAATTAAAAGGGTGTGGGAGAAGTAATTTGGGATGTGTGAATATATTCTCCCAAAAGGAATCAAGGCTGTAATTCATGATCGTCAGTTGCTTATTGGGCAAGTATTATTATGGGGTTTTTGAACTTTAATCCTTGAAGAAAATTAAAATTCAATAAAAATCTGGTGTTAGATTGGATATTGATTTTAGTTCTCTAATGTGTACTTAATTTAAATTTATATTATATTTTTGTTTTAATATTTAATAGATATTTTATTTAATGTCACTACATTAAAATTAAAATTATTTATTATTATACACATTTTAATTTATTATATTTATTTTACTTCCTATAATTAATGTACCTAAACGTTCGTATCATAATATATTTTACTAAACTAGTGTATCGAAATGTTCGTACCTAAATATATAATAGTGAATTAGTAGCACATAAAAAAATATGCAAAAATATAAGTGTACTGAAAAATTCCGTACCTAAATATATGATATTAAATTAGTGTACTGAAATATAGGTACTTAAATATATTATAATAAACTAGTATACCGAAATATTCGTACCTAAATATATTATACTAATCTAGTATACCGAAATATTCGTACTTGTAATGAATTAATGGCATATAAGAAAATATGCAAAAATATATGTACCGAATCTTTACAAAAATATTTTCTTACTTATCATAATGAGAATTAAAAGTTATAATATTTTCATAAAATTTAATCTTGTATAAGACATTTTTTTAAATTTCATCTTATTTAAGGATTAAAATCTAGTTTTCTATATTATAATAATGTTCCTGTGCTAAAATGCGCCTCCTCTCTGTCTCTCTCTCTCGTCCTTGGATGCTTCTCTTTCTCTCTTGGCTCTCGAGCTCATCTCTCTCTCCTTGCTTTCTCTCTCCTCTCCGCGTGCTTGGAGAGATGGTCTCCATTTGAAAAGCATGGAAAAGGCAAACATTCATTTGTTGAAGAAGGTTCTAGTTGCTGTGACAACGTTTTGAAAGCCCAAAACCCTGCTACTAGTAATATCAGCGATTGTCGTTTTTACTCCTGTCGTTTATTCTGGGCATGGCAAATCCCTGCTCCTCTTTCTCTCTCTACCCCTTTCTCTCTCTTTAACAGTTTCCATGTCGGGCCCATTCTTTATCTTGTCGTCTTCCTTTCCATTTTGTCTGATAAATTATTTTATTTATTTTATGAAAGTTCAAATTTTTAGGTAACCAAATAAAAAATGCTGACATTTCAAAAACATCTCTGGAACTGCTTGGCAGGAAAATCACCCCTCCTGAAAAGCTGCTGTAAAACCCATTAATTTGTATTATTTTTTCATTCCAGTTCTGTTTGGTTGTGGAGATATGGAGATTTTGGGAAGTGGGTAACTTTGTTTTACTGATATTTTTGTTTTCTTTGGGGATTTTGAAACAGTGGAAGTGTGGTTGTGGAGATATGGAGATTTTGGGAAGTGGGTAACTTTTTTTTACTGATATTTTTGTTTTCTTTGGGGATTTTGAAGCAGTGGAAGTGTGGATGCATGCAGTGCAAGGATAGCAGATTCATGATTTGGAGGATGAGAACTTTGAATTCATTGGTGAAAGATGCCAACTTTCTCTGTGTATGCTTGAAAATTCACTGAGAAAAAAGGTACCCACTTTACTTTTTCTCTTTTTCTGTTACTTCTACAACCTCTGAAGCCTTTTGGTTTACGAAAGATTTTGAATTTGTTAGCTTTTATTTATTTATTTTTATTCTCAGTGATCAGAATAAAGGAATGCATGTAATGGATGTTATGAAAAGTTTTGCTATTGTAATTTCAGTAAATAGGCAGGAGAAATTGTGTTGTTTTTGGTAGAATTTTTGGAAAGATGGGTTGTGTTGCATCTAGGATTGATAAGGAAGAGAGGGTGAGGGTTTGCAAGGAGAGAAAGAAGCTAATGAAACATTTGGTAGGGTTTAGAGGTGAATTTGCAGAGGCTCAGTTGGCTTATGTAAGATCATTGAGAAACACTGGAGCAGCACTTAGACAATTTACGGAGTCGGCGACGTTGGAGCTTGATAGTACTGCTCCATACGGGTTGGAATTTCCAGCCTCACCGCCTCCCCCTTTGCCTCCTTCCCCGCCTCCACCACCACCTTTGAGCCCTGATTTGAGAAAGTTGTATGATAGTTACACAGAAGAAGTATGCGTTGAGCTTACTAAGGATGATAGCAGCACTCCACCACCTCCTCCAGGCCCTAGCTCGTCGTGGGAGTCTTGGGACCTCTTTGGCCCTTCTTCACTGGAGCATCATAAACATGATGAAATGGTGGAACCACTTGAGGAAAAATGGGAAGAGGCCAAGATGGAATTTGAGGAAGATGAACAGGAAGAGCAAACGGTTGCTAATGCTGTGAATTCGCCACCTAAGAATCTGCAGCTTGCAGAACCCATCGTGGAGGATGTATCAGTGAAGAAGCAGCATACTATGGACACTGCAGATGTGCCCATGGTACTACGGAGAAGCAAGAAGACCTTGGAGGGTATAGCTACGGTGTTAGATGATTATTTTCTGAAATCATCAGATGGTTTAAAGGAAATTGCTGTTCTTATGGACATCCAAGGAGGGGACACTTTTGTGCCACTCAGTACTAACGAAAGCAAATGTAAGATGTTGTCGATTTATGGATTTGGTTTCTCGTAAATGTTGTCTTCTTTTAATTCTTGCAATTTTTTTTTACAGACAAACTTTATAACAAAGTTGGAGAAAAGTACTACTAGCATGGTAGAGAACTTCGTAAAACTAAATATACACTTCTAACTTGAAAATACATATCACATTAAAGTCAAAATTTCAAACGTATTAGTTCTCTACAACACTTTGTTGTTGTGCTCCTGAACGCAGTCTCTATGCCTGTGCACTTGTGTTTACTGGTTGTTTCGCTTATTGAGCTCCTCCACATATTTTCTTTGCTGTACGATTTGCAGGGAAGAGTTCCAATTCCCCAAAGGTCTTTAGTGCATTCCCATGGAGCTGGTCTTCTAGGTCACTTCAATTTCCTAAAGATGCGGTTGAGTCTAGTGGTTCAAGTGAACCATGCAGGCCAGGAGCTCATTGCATCACACTGAAAAAATTATATGGTCACGAAAAGAAACTTTACAAAGAAGTTAAGGTAAGAATAGTAATTGACGGTAGTGTATCCAGTGAAGATATTCAGAATGTGTATTTAAATATCACAAGCTAGGCTTTGTCTCCCTCTGAATTTAATCATTTTATTGTGCAGGAGGAAGAGTTTATCAAATTTGAGCACGACAGGAAAACCAAATTACTACAAAAACTAGAGGATGAAAACAATGACTGGACCAGGACTGAGAAAATTCGGCTGAGCGTTGAGAGTTTGGAGTCTGAAATCTTACGTCTTCAGCACTCAATCAGCTCTACTTGTTCTTCTATAGTGAAGCTCATAGATAATGAGCTGTATCCTCAGTTGGTCAAGCTAACTTCCGGGTATTGTTGAGATTATGAAAACCATTGTTTTTTCCTTGGTCTAGAAAAATAACATGGATGCTATTCTATTAGCTTTAGATTATGGAGGACAGTCGAATGTATAAAGTACTCTTGATCACTCGGGGAAAATTGTCCTTCATGATGACGGAAATTATGATTTTTTTCTGTTCTCATTCATCTCATTCACCATAGTTATCAGACAGTGATGATATTGTATCCTCCTCTTGGTTCTATAAATTTCATTAGTACTCCTTCCTTCACACTTTCTTTTGCATACAGCAGGGTGTTTAGTAGTCTTTCTAGTCGATACCAACCTAGTAGCGAGTACATGGAACAAGAAGTTGTTTTATCCCTAAGCACCCTTTTAATTGAAGAAAACCTTGATTTAATTGTACTTCATTTGTCTTCAGGATTAAAATCGCGTTACCTTGAACATGGATTCTCAACTGCCCTTCTACACATTTTAATGGAATGTGGTGAAACACTTCCCTGGTTATTTGTATCCTGAGATGTCTTTTTGCATGGCCCTCTTGCAGGCTTTTGCACTTGTGGAGAATGATGTATGAATGTCACCGAGTTCAGCATTATATCTCCCAGCAGTTGAATACTCTTACTGATATCCAAAAGCTAGACTTGAGTAGCAACTACCACCGCCAAGCAACAATTCAACTAGAAACCGAGGTCTCTTGCTGGTACAACCACTTCTGCAAAGTCATAAAAACTCAACAAGAGTATGTTAGAACCCTCTCCAGCTGGATCCAACTTACCGACAGTCTTGTTGATGATGATCGAAAGAGTCTGTACTCATCTTCTATTTGTTGGATGTGTGAACAATGGAATCTTGCCTTTGAAAGATTACAGGATAAGGTACTTCTGTTGGCTATCCCTGATTTTCCTGACAAGATTTTCAGTCTTTTGCACTTGTATAACAAAATACGAGTTGGACGCTTCCTGTGCAGAGGTAAAACATGTGGTTGAATTTTGACAGAAAAACAAATGTGCTTACATTTCTTGTTGCATCTATTGAGAATTGAGAAGGTATTAAATTGAGTACTAGACGTTGAGGTATTAGGCAATCAAGATGTTCTGAGATGTGGAAATTGGATGAATCAATTGTGCTTTAGATTAAGTGCAAATCCTCGTAAGTATCTTGAAGTTAGGAATAACTGATTACTTTTATGAACCATTTTATTTCGTAACCTAGTTTGTGCTTGGCGTTGTACTTATAATTCTGAAACTAGAAGTTACAACCTGTGCTGTTTTATGTGGGGAGCTATGATTTTTTATGCTTTTTATTTTTGCTTGCAGGAGGCAGCAGAAGCCATTAAGAGCCTTCTATCAGCCATCCGCTCGATTTTCATGCAGCAAGAAGAGGAGCACAATCTGCAGAAAAAATATGAAAAACTTGACAAAAGGCTGCAAAAGGAGTTATGTACATTAGCTGAGATGGAGGAAAAGAGCACTGCGGAAGATGGGTGTTCCAGTTTAGGCCCTAAGCATCCATTGTTGCTTAAGCAGGCCAAAACTGAAGCCTTAAAGAAGCAAGCGGACAGCGAGAAGGCTAAATATCTCAACTCGGTCCAGGTTAGTAAGGCCATGACATTGGAAAACCTGAAAACGAGCCTTCCTAATGTATTCCAAGCGTTAATGACGTCTACAAGTCGCTATGTCGAAGCCGTTGAGGCTGTTTGTGGGCACATTATAACAGCTGATGGTTTTGATTCCAATTCTGAAACTGCACTGCCCCCAACTTGATAAATTTATACTAGGGGGCTAGCAGGTTATCGGCGTAGTTGAAATTCCACTTCTGAAACTAGGTAATCAGCTATGCAGCATGTTTAGAGGAAACCGCAGCAGTGCAAAAAGAGAAAGGGACGTAAATGCCTTTGCCGGTGTCAATTCGCCGCCAAGAACAGTGAATGATGTTGGTGTCACAACAACTGGGATGCTGTTCAGTATAAAACTGTTAAACGGGCAAAACGGAGGCAGCTGGTCAGAGAAACTCTAAGATTACGAATGAGATAGTCCTCAGAAAATATGTTATCCACTGAATCTATCGACGCAATTGTGCTTAAGATGTTGCTGAAAAATTAGGGAGAAAAAAACCTTTCAGTATGATTGTGTTGTGCATTACAGAAGATAGTAACTGTGCTTTAGGTGTTGTGCATGACATGCATTGTACCGGTAACTTGCGACTCTTGTCATGTCGGGGCCAACAAAGATGTTTTGGCATGCCACGATGCGAGGGTTAGTGTGTCATGCCATGCATTTTTCTAACACTTTGACACGCTAACCTCGCATCATGGCATGCCAAAACATCACTGTTGGCATGCGATGACATGTCATGGCATGCATTTTGCCAATGTTTTGCTTGCTTGGCATGCGATGGGATGTTATGAGATTAGGATGCCGTGACATGCATTGCCGACATCTAAATTATTCCGAAATAGTAGGCGAAGTGTTGGCAAAATGCTGGCGTGCCATGATGTGTTAGCGTAGCCATGACTTGTTTTGACACGCTAACTGTTGCATCGTGGCACGCCATAACAAGTGTCACAAATTGTTGACTGAATGCATGGTGTGTCATGACATGTATTCTGTTGACAATTCGAGATGCTTGTCATGTCGGGATGAACAACGATGTTTTGACGTGCCATGATGCGAGGGTTAGCGTGTGATGCCATGCATTTTTCTAACACTTTGACACATAACTCTCGCATCGTGGCATGCCAAAACATCGTTATTAGCCCCGACACTAGTCTCGTTTCTAAATTATTCCGAAATAGTAGGCAAAGTGTTGGCAAATGCATGTAACAAATAGGATCTAGGAAAGCGTAGACCCCAGAGCCTTAAATTATTTTTTTGGAAATTACTACAACATAGTAGGCAATTATATATGAAGGGTTTTTACAGGTAAGAACGCGTCCACTGATTGAGCTGCAAATTTACAAAGATTATTATCGGTAAGAACGCTTGTAAATTTTCAGCTCTACTAATGAACGTGTTCTTACCGGTTGAACATGTGTAAATTTTTCAACTCCACCAATGAACGTGTTCTTACCAGTGAGAACATGTTCATATATGACTAGTGTCCTGTTTTGTACTAATTTCTGAAAAATAATAATTTTAGGCTCCAAAGTCTACTCTTTCCTAGATCCTTTTTCCTTTTTAAATTATTCCGAAGGGCAAGGTGTTAGAAAAATGCATTTCATAACAAGCCTTGCGAGTTGTCAACTGAATGCATCATGAATTGTCGACATAATGCATGACGTAAACCCTCCCATCGTGGCACGCCAAAAAAAGCATCATGAATTGTCGACAGAATGCATGACATGTCATGACATGCATTCTACCGACAATTCGCGATGCTTGTCATGTTGAGGTCAACATCGATGTTTTGGCGTGCCATGATGTGAGGGTTAGCATGTAATGCCATGCATTTTTCTAACACTTTGACACGTTAACCCTCACATCGTGGCATGCCAAAACATCGTTGTTGGCATGCGATGACATATCATGGCATGCATTTTGCTGACATTTTGCGTGCTTGGCATGCAATGAGAATGTTATGGGATTAGGATGTCGTGACATGCATTGCTGACATCTAAATTATTCCGAAATAGTAGGCAAAGTGTTGGCAAAATGATGGCATGCCACGATACGAGTCTTAGCGTAGCCATGACTTATCTTGACACACTAACCCCCCATAGTGGCACGCCAAACAAGCCTCACGAATTGTTAACAGAATGCATGGCGTGTCATGACATGCATTTTGTCGACAATTTGCGACGCTTGTCATGTCGGGGCCAACATCCATGTTTTGGCATGCCACGATGCGAGAGTTAGCATGTCATGCCATGCATTTTTCTAACACTTTGACACACTAACTCTCGCATCGTGGCACGCCAAAATATCACTATTAGCCTTGACCTAGCCTTGCTTCTAAATTATTCCAAAATAGTAGGCAAAGTGTTGGCAAAATGCATGTAAAAAAAAGGATCTAGGAAACAGTAGACTTCGGAGCCTTAAATTATAATTTTGGAAATTACTACAATATAGTAGGTAATTATATATGAAGGGTTCTTACCGATAAGAACACATTCACTAATTGAGCTGAAATTTTACAAAGATTATTACCGGTAATAACGTTTGTAAATTTTCAGCTCTAATAATAAACGTGTTCTTACCGGTAAGAACACATATAAATTTTCAGCTTTACTAATGAATGTGTTTTTACCGGTCAGAACACGTTCATATATGACTGGCGTCCTATTTTGTACTAATTTCTAAACTCGGTCCAGGTTAGTAAGGCCATGACATTGGAAAAACTGAAAACGAGCCTTCCTAATGTATTCCAAGCGTTAATGACGTCTTCGAGTCGCTATGTTGAAGCCATTGAGGCTATTTGTGGGCACATTAAACCAGCTGATGGTTTTGATTCCACTTCTGAAACTGCACTCCGCCCAACTTGATAGATATATACTGGGGGGCTAGCAGGTTATCGGCGTAGTTGAAATTCCACTCCTGAAACTAGGTAATAAGCTAGACATCATGTTTAGAGGAAACTGCAGCGCTGCAAAAAGAGACGGGGATGTATAAATGCACTTGCAGGTGTCAATTCGCCGCCAAGAACAGTGAATGATGTTGGTGTCTCAACAACTGGGATGCTGTTCAGTATAAAACTGTTAAACTGGAAAACGGAGGAAGCTGGTCGATCAGAGAAACTCTAAGATTACGAATGAGATAGTCTGCGGAAAATGTGTTATCCACTGAATCTATCGACGCAATTGTGCTTTAGGTGGTGTTGAAAAATCAGGGAGAAAAAACTTTCAGGATGATGTGTTGTGCCTTACAGAAGACGGTAACTGCGCTTTACGGAACCTTGGCAGCTCATCATTTCGTATATATACTTTGAACTCGGTTTTGGAAACTTGTCTCCCAAGGCATAACATCTGCAACATTATTTGTTCAGATGAATGTGAGAAGGATTATTTTCAATGCGTGCCATCTAGAAATGTCAAGGGAAGCTGCAATCTACGTTTAGAGCATACCTGAAGTGCATTAGCATCTGTTGACATCATATTGTTGATTTGATCCCCCTCACGAGCCATAGCAAACTGTTGTCAATGTCATACATCTTTTTCTCTACGTAACTTGGTGAGTGTTGTAGATTTTTGAGAATAAGTTCACGAGTAAGGTGTATTCTCGATTATAGATAAGAACCTGTATTATCGTAGGGTAAAATCTTAAGTGTAACCGGTTGTAGCGCTTATTTTTGTCTCTTCATCACATACCATGTCGTGTGATAAAAGAAATAGAGATATGCAAGCAATTTAGTACGAAATAATTGGAGACTTGACCCAGTTGTGCGTCAGAACAAAATATAAAAAGTGATGTACACACACACACACCATTTCTTCTAACACTCATGTTTATTTTTGACATTCAAGTTGAATAAATATCAAATAATTAAAGAAAATAAATGTCGAAAAATCATTTTCAAAATACATTCACTTCGAATGTAGACGTTAATTAAGCTAGTTAAACAAAAGCTAGTGCCAACTCTCTTGTACCCAAGTTAAAGTCTCCCTCCTCGTAAATTAGACTAGTTAACAATATCGCCAAAGGTAAAAATCGAAATTAGAGAGACTAGTAAAAATCGAGTAACAATTAGTCATCTAAACTTCTTCACTAAGCCAGAGACACTTTTCCTAAATGTCAGCAATGGTCCCAGTCAATTCCGTCTTCAAAACCATTTTCCGGTTGCTGCAGCCGATTCCTAGCCAACTTGCTCATCACGGCAAGACCTGAAGTAACGAACGTTTAAATGCGGTCAGCTTTGGAAAACAGATGAAAACGTACGTTCAGAATCTACTACTTCTGATTGTGGAAATAATGTGGGTTGAGTAATCAAATGGAGCCACACGGTACCTTCAACCATTTTGTAGAGAGCTGACCACCACCCATCTCCAGAGAGCGACTCGTCGATCTCTTTATCATGCTTCCCTTTCAGAACTCCTCGGAGAGTGATCACTGCATCCTTCGTCTTCTTGAGGATGCTGTTCTCGTCTTCAGTTTCCAACCGCTGAAGGTCATTCTGGGATGAAGTGAGGCTTACAGCTACAGCAAACTGAGCAGCCGTAGCCCAGCGAGAAGAGGCTAGCCATCTCTTCCGTCCATCGACTTGTCTGTTATCTTCTCTCGCCAACCTGTTTTCTCCTTCCACTCCAAGTACCAAGCTTCGTAAATACTGAGCATTCGCTGAGCCTGTACCTTGGACCATTTTGGAGAAAGCACTTCCTTCATTAGACAGCAGGCGCTCTGGTGTATCAAATTCTCGAACCTGCAAGCACAAAAAAAATATCAACAAAAACAAAAACGACTTAAAAGCGTTTTAAGTTCAAAAGCTGCGTGGCTCCTGAGAATAATTGACTCAAATTTGCAATATGGATCCCATAAGACAGAATCCATAATCTTTTCACATTGGTACTCAGAAATCAGCAGAAAAGAAACTAAAGAAGGAGCTTAAGGAATTCTAACTGAAGCATACCCGGCCAGCATCAAGCAGAAGGATTCGGTCGCAGTCAATAATGGTATTTAGACGATGAGCAATGACGAGCATTGTACATGATTTAAATTCTTCACGAATAGTTTTTTGAATAAGAGCATCAGTTCTGACATCAACAGCTGCAGTTGCTTCATCAAGAACGAGTATTTTTGATCTTCGCAACAGTGCTCGAGAAAGACTTAATAGTTGTCGCTGTCCAACACTGAAATTATCTCCTGCCTCCGAGACCTTGACACGTCACAAGTAAGGTTAATATAATGAGACCGGAATCACATCAAGTAACCTCTAAATGAGGGAGAGCCTATATATAATGAGACCGAAATCACGTCAAGTAAAGCAAAGTTGAGCATTTACCTCAGCATCTAATCCCAAAGAATTCCTCCTGATGGCATCCTTCAAATGTGCCCTCTCTAAAGGTTCCCAGAGGTCAGCATCATTATGTTCTTGAAAAGGATCGAGATTAAACCTCAAAGTTCCTAAGAAAAGCAGAAAAATAGGATCATTAGAATAAATGTACTTTATTAGGTGTTGGGAATAACTTCTTGTTACTCGACTAATATTATAGCTTGCTAAGTCAACGTGACATGCTTGCATGTACCTGAAAACAGAACTGGTGACTGAGGTATGATACCAAGAACTTTACGTAGATCTGACAGTCCAAACTTAGCGATATCACAATCATCAATCAAAATTCTTCCTCTTTCTAATTCAACAATCCGAAATAAAGCATTTAGCATGCTGGACTTTCCTGCACCAGTCCTTCCAACAATTCCGACCTTGTCAGTAGGAGAAATTGTGAAAGACAACTCAAGCAAAACTGGGGGAAGTTCAGGTCTATAACGTAGAACAACATTCTCAAACTTGATACATCCAAATGAAGGCCACATTGGAGGGGGGCGGTTGCTCTCAATTACAGCTGAAGCTTCTGAAGGCAACTCTATGTATGTACCAACCCGCTCAACAGCATTCAAGCTATTCTCAGCCTGACTTGCAAGTCTCAGTACAGCAGTCAATAAATCTGTAATATTAAGCGCATAACTGAGAAGTAGACCCATAGTGGATGCAAACTCTTGCTGGTTCTCTGCCCTTCCATTCTTCATAACAGCAAAGGTAGCCGTAAACCATATCATGAGCCCTCCCAATGTTTCCAAACGGATTGCAAGCCAGCGGTTTCCACTTATGGTCACCAGTGCGATTCTGATATTGGTATCCACAGATTTTCCATTAATGTCTGCCATCCGATCATAAGCCTTATATGCGCGAATAGTTGCTAAACCATTCAGTGCTTCACCAAATTGTGCATAAACAGGGGATCTGCTGATGGAGTCCAAGCGCTTTAACTCACGAGCCGTGCTCTACCCGAAGAGAAAACAAAATATTATACAAAGTGCAGCAAGAAATCGATACCAAAGTGATCAACATAGTAATACAACAGGCTAAGTACATGACACCTAGTAACTTTGAGTTAAGACTTAAGGGTGACTCCAAAAGCATATCAAACATGTAAGAATCATGTACCTGATAGTAGAGATAGGCTGCATAAAACAAAACAAGAAGGGGCATGATGGCCCACAAGGACATAGTGCTCATGATCCCTATCAAGATGAAGGTAGAAAGGAGCTGAGAGGCTTGCCCAAGAAACATATTCACAAATGGAGCAACATTTCGATCAATGTCTCCAAGATCCTTTGCAAATCTATTTATGATCCGTCCAAGGGGATTGGTTTGGAAGAAGACCATTGGAGCTTTTAAGATAGAGATAAGCATGGCCTCATGCAACCTCCTGGCAGCATAAAGACTAGAAATAATCAACCAATAAGAGTTTGCCAGTGTCACCAAAACCTGAAACCAAGAAATGTAGTTGCTCAGTACAATTCGATGCAAAATCTTCCACAAGATAGTTGATACACATTACAACACCTAACTTAAAACAACTGATTTAAAACAACTGATGTTTAACTGTGTTCTTCTTACCTGACCAAATGATATAAGTGCATAGATCATATTGTAGAAACCGGGGTTATAATTCGCTGTCATGCCTTGATCGGTCCAATGGCTCAACCATGTGCTACTTGAAACTCGTAGAACCTCAGATGAAACATAGCATGTAAAGAGTATCATAACCGCCCACAAGCCTCCTAACGCATCCTTATACCTGGATAAGATAAATTGCAGATCTAAAAGACTTCTAAGCATTGATTAGCTAAGTAATGTGCGAAAGTAAACGGCAAATAGTATTAGCCCCTCTGTGATCAAGGTTTCTTAAGAATGAAGGGATGTCTCAATGTAGTACTAGGGGGATTCAAGGGGATACTTGAAAATATGATTTACCTCGCCAAAACTTTCAAGCTTACTACTCCTGTTTCCCTTTCTTCTTGTTTGATAAGAACAGATTTTCCTTCTTTTGGTTTATTTGCTTGGCTTGTATTTTTTGGCATACCATTTACCACCCCATTGGCAACAGGTTTTGAAGAGGCACGATGATCAATCATTTCACTGTTTTGATCAATGGTTCCACTATCTTCTTTTTCTTCTTCTTCATATTCTTCCATCTTTCCCGCATTTTCCATTAGCCTTTTGAACAGCGTGCCATTATTGGAAAGCACCTCAAATGTTCCCTCCTCCTTCACCATACCTTCATGGACCAGGATGATTCTATCAACTTGTGAAAGGAAATGCAGCTGATTTGTAACAAGAACCCTGGTTTTCCATCTCAGTTCTCCCCTGATACATTTATCAAAAACCTGGTATGATACATAAGAAAAGTTAGATGACTATACAAAAGAATTATTAATAACCAACTTTCAGCAGCCGGAGAAAGAGCTTGAAAGTGTAGAAGAAATAATGGAATTAGGAAAATGCAAACGACAAGATAAACCAGAGTTGAGGAAATATCCTTACGCTTTACAGTAGAGATATAAGAAAGATACAACTATACTAGTAGAATCCACTGGACTTGTATATGAATTTGTCAAAATTAACATGTGATTATGATCTGTTAACACAAATGCTTAAATAAAGGCATGCTTATGCGGGTAAGTCCAATTAACTCTGACGAAGAAGACAAAGATTCATCCTAGTATTTGAAATGCTGCAAACTTACCAAAAACACATTTGTGGAGATGACAAAGGACATGCTAAACAACAGACAAGAGATTATATTTTATATTTAGAATTAGAATGCAGAAGCAACAGGGATAACTGAACTCCTGAAGTGAATAACTTAAGTTAGATGTAAAATGGTAACCTGTCGAGCAACGTGAGCATCCAGAGCACTCAAGGGATCATCAAAAATGTATACATCAGAGTTGGAGTAGACAGCTCTAGCCATAGAGATTCTTTGCTTCTGCCCACCACTAATATTCACTCCTCTTTCACCAATCTCGGTCAGATCACCACCCTACAGTGAAACAAGCGAAAAATTTAGGCCCACAAATTACCAGGTGCCATGGGAAGTTTGCAAAATACCTATAAGAACTAGTACGATAGAACTCTAAGAGCACTCACAGGCAATAAGTCAAGGTCATGCCTCAATGCAGTCACATCAATTGCCTTCTCATATCTTCTGGAGTCAAAGTAAGATCCAAATAAAATGTTGTCACGTACCTGAAAACATAAATACAGAAGGTGACCAATTTGCACGAGCAAGTAGATTGCATTGTAATTAATTTAGTACTCAAGGTTTAACCACGTCCCAGGGGGCACCGTCTCCAACTAAATTATCTTGATAACAAGAACAAGTATTATTTGTGCCAGCAATTTTCAATCACAAGGTTTTCCATATTCACAGAAACATTAAATAAATACAAAAATTCAAACACATTCTTTAGAAAGACGTATATAAATACATAAAAGAGGTGCTCAAAACTTACGGTTGCATTAAAAATCCATGAAACTTGTGGAACATAAGCAACCATTCCTCTCATTACAACACTTGATTCTGCTACAGGAGGAAGCTCCCCAAGAATTGCAGATATAAGTGACGTCTTTCCTTCACCAGTACTGCCAACAATTGCTACCAAGCTACCAACAGGGATATCTAAATTAACATCCGTCAGCGTGGGCTTCTCTGCCTGAAGGAAAACATATATTTCAGGTGTGTTTTTTTCATAGAGAAAATGCAAAACACTTCTAAGCTTGTTCAAGCACTAGATTACTTATATACGGAATCCTTCTACAACACACACAAACTTATATGATGTAAGAACCATGAAAACTAAAATTGGACACCAGAAATGAAGCTGACCTCAAGCCTGTAACATAAATGCACAAATTGACTATATAATGAACACATATAAGTAATAATGAATCAATTGTTCGCTTAGAATATTCATAACAGCTACAGAGAAACAAAAGAAACATTGTCAACTAGACCTTTGAGTCCCAAGAAAAGTATCCATTCTTAATTGAGATGGCCGGCAGTCCTGGATCATGAGGAGGGTTTGGCAGAAGAACTCTCTCTTCAGCTAAAAGTAGCTCCTCTAAGCGCTTTAAGGATACATTAGCATTAACCACCTGTAAAAATAAACTACTATTAGAAATTAAGTAATAGAAGAAAAAATGCAAGAAGTTCACAAAGTTGGCAGACAAAGAACTTTATTTTGATTATTTACATGAAATTGAAACAGAATACTTAATGCTCAAGAGGCCAACATATTGTTAAACTGCTTATTCAAAGTATCGGCAAGAACTGTTTTCAGAAAAAAACCAACATGGATATAAAACACTGAAATATTCTTGCACGTACATCACATTACCCAAAAAATACCATCTTCAAGAATAACCCAAAGTTTGAACCGCTATAAATGTTTGAGGGAAATATTATCATTTTTGGGTATCGGGAAAGAAGTCGAACCTGGGTTATTATATTAGGAAGCATGAATAGGGGAAAACGAAGCACAGCAAACAGAGTAAGTGAAGTAAATGCCCTTGTAGGTGTAAGATCCCCCCCAAGAAAAGTGAACAATCCAAAGGAAATCACAGTGACAACCACTGGGCTGCTATTTAGTATAAATCCATTGCACTGCAAAACAAGGGAAAGAGTCGGTCAAAATAAAAGAAAAAAAAGTTGACGTTCATAACATCTATCTCAACGAATTTGGATATGCACATGATCATCGAAACCAGATCATGCAAAATGCCTACTTCAGTAATCAACTGTAGCACTTTGATGGCATGCCATGAATATATGAAATCAGAAGATATTTTCTTATAGGACTGAAAACCTTCCAAAAAAGAGATATTAGAATAAATTTACATCAAATGAGTGGATATGGTAAGAAAATGCAAATTTCAGAAAAAATTGCCATACCGCTCCCAGCAGTGATGCTTTTCGAAACCAGAACAACTCATCAGTTCGAACACTATGCACTTTGGATTGGAAACTACTCTCCCATGCATAACATCTGAGCCATTGGAAAACACAATTAAAAACAGTACATATCAATCCCCCTAACACATACAGGCATATCACCAAAATTGAGTCATACTTCACAGTGTCTATTGCAGCCAAAATTTCATTCATCAGACCAATTCTCTTGTCTGTACGCTGCAGCCCCTCCTTGGACAATTTCTGCATTTTGCTTATCACAAATGTCTGTTCCAAGTAAATCACAAAGATCAGGACACATCAAATAGATAGGAGATCTAAACATGTATAAGGTGCCAAAATATAAAACTGTGGTGTAGTTACTAACTACTGAGTACAGACAGGCACACTCTATTGTGATAGTAATGTAGTCACTAAAGCAAAATTAACATAGTTTTTATTGGAAAACAAGCAAAATCAAATGGAGCAACTATGTTACCTGTAGGGGGAACAAAAGAACAAGCATGAGGGCACCAAGTAGTGAAGCAACCCCCAATTGCTGATAAAGAAGAACCATGGAGAAAACGATACGAAATGGAGCTGACCACAAAATATGAAGAGATTGGGATACTTGCTGTGCAAGGAAACAAAAACAAATTAACCAACCAACCTAAACAACTTCCCAAATAATAGCACAAAATGATTAGTACACTCCAATTTGTTTGGTACCACCTGTATATATTTTGACAAGAATGACATAAACCTAAATCTCATTTGAAAAGAATTTTGAGTAGACAATAAGTAGAAAAAGAAAATAGCATCTATGTTCTGAGATTAAAGTGTCCAGAGAAGTGTGGCTCCAATCGCACATTCAGGGATTTTACGATCGTCTGACTTCAGGAAATTGTTATAGTAATCTCTAATTAAAAAATAATTTTCACTTTCAAAAGATAAGTTTAGGACACATGCAAAAACTGTTCAGAGTGTGTGCCTGAAGTGCTTCAGCATCAGTTGTCATCAAGTTGGTTATTTTCCCAGAGGCAAACTTCTTCCTTGCTTCATGAGTCAGCCTTAAGGATTTCCGAAATACAGCAGCAACCTAAAAGAAGAAAAGTGTAGAAAATAGAATCATACTTCAAAAAATGATATATCAAGATTCTTCATAAAATTATGAGTTCACTACTTCCACACATTATTAGAGTGAATAGAAGACCATACTACTATTTAACCCCCAAACATAAAACGCTAAAAAGAATCTCCACTCCAAACATATTAGAAAAGTAACAAGACCTTAAACCTCTCAAGAACTCATAAATAACCAGCTAAATGTCGCAAGCACCCAGTAAATAGCATAGTAAAATTGAGTTTCAGTTTGGTATTTCATGATTCTAAACAAAAACATGGCCTATCAAAACCAAACATCTATAGACATCCCTGAGCTAAGAATCTACCGTAAAGTTCCAATCCTCACTCACCCAGGGAACAGGACTAAGTAAAGGGACTCACAAACTGATAGACTTGCGTTGGTTGCTGCCATGCATGTGAAACAAGAGTTATACTGGGGAGGGAGAGTTGTGGGAGAAAAAACGTTGGAGCATTTTCCTATATCTTCAGTTTCGAAATGACTGTTGATTAATGATTTACCCTAACTATATTATTATCCTTTAATGTAGAGCACAGATGGAACTTTGTCAAAATTCCTCAACAAAATTCTCTTAAATAATAGTATAAATTTGGGAAAAGAATGAGATTGATGATATTATAAACATGGTAAAATACAAACAAATATTAGAATAAACCTAATACAATTAAAATGGGATTGGAAAGAGTAAAACAAAATACCAGGGTTGACCGTAGCCGGAAGCCAACGCGCATGACATTTTGAAAATACTGAGCTTCAGATAACACCCCACCAACCTGAAATCAAGGCACATCCTCCCATTAAAAATAAATGTGCAAGATCTGTTCCAGGGTTCAAACACCAGCTAGTGGATATTGTGCAAGGTTTTTAGGGAAAAACACGAAATTTAAGAAAAGGGGGAGCAGGTTATATTAGGTAAGCAATTTTGTCAATTCACCAAGCAGGGTAACTGCAACATCCCTTGAAATTGTTAAAGCAGCAGGAGTATGCAAATATATGTGAGACTGATACTAAAGGGCAGCTGTGCAAAACAAGCTATGTATTGGCAAACGTAAATGACGTAAATATAAAACAAAGGACTTTTATCATACCACTCCAGCAAATATTGAGAAGGCATAGATGTAACCAATCCATGCTGGATCCCCTCGTTGCATAGACTGCAGACAATTTTAGATTAAATGAAAGAACGATTATGACAAGTACAATAAAGGATCATTTCACAGGACTCTGATACACTTTCTGAATTCAGAGATATGCAGGAATTATGACATATCAGCAGCATAATTTTAAAATATCCACAATTAACATACCTGGAGAAGCTTAGGTTAAAGCTAATCCGACATTACAGCGACTACAGCTTTTGGGTTATTGAAGTCTCATCGTTGTTTCTTTTCTTTATTTCGTAGTCAAAATTTCTAATTAGTTATCGTGTTTCAACAACAAATTCATGACCAAAATGGCAAATACACAGAATCCAGGAATGCTTGACTAGCACAAGTCAAATTCATAAACAGCCCTCATATGGGCCCAATCACCAATATCATTATCCCTGCTGATTTGTATACTAAAATAACTGGTAGTACCAGAGACAGACATGGGAATGGAAATACAGAAAAGGGAAGGATATAAACACAAACCTGTAAGAGATGATTCAAAATAAGCGGCCCCACAAATTGGGAAAGATCATTCCCGATCTACAAGTTGTCAACAAAAAAATAAAATAAGTTATAGCACACAATGCGTTCAATTTTACCATGCAAAACTTTTGAGGAAACAAATAAGAAACTAATAACTCTTCATTTCTAGAACAACTCACTGAAGAGTGTGACCAGCATGTAATGTAAAACAACAATGACAAAGAGCAGTAAGTGTTGATTAAAAAGTTAAAAACATACACTATTCCAATTAGCGAAATATAAGTGCAATGACCTTTGTGTACTATTACATGTGTATCAAACTTTGCAGACTATTAACAAACATAATAAATTCGGAAGAACAAGCTAATTACCTTCCAAAAGCCTCCAAACCAAAACCTATAAACGGAACAACAAAATATGAATGAAAGGTATGTACATAGAACTGCACATGAAGAGCAAGGGCAATAAAGACAATACAGTGAAGAAGATTCACATGTCAGCCATGGGTCTGGAAAATATTACCTTCTGCCAAGACTAGAGTTCAATGCTCTTAAAAGCCATGGTTTAGGCTTTTGACATTCCTCAGCCCAACATGTTTGGAACCTAGAAAGCCAGTAAAAGAATGATGATGCAAACCATGATTGTACTAGTTTAAGCAGAAACCAATTTGAAAATAACAAGCACACACTTATTGTTCAGTGTTTCCGTACGATCCCAAGTATCCAATTTCCAGACATCTTTCTCTGTAATGGGTCTTTGATAGCCTAGCTTCATAAGGGGATTCACCCATGAAAACAGCATTCCTGGATAAAACACAACCAAGATATGAGTTGAGAAATCAGCCATGGAAAGAGGGTTCTGTGCAGTCTTCAGAATATTACTAACAGTCTATTCCTTTGTCTTTGCACCATGCAAAATTAGCAAGCAAATAACAAATACAGGGCTAGGGAAAGTAGGATCACATCAAAATTACATACATACTTGATAATATGTTCACATGCCTCTCAGGACATATTTGCTCTCCTCCAGGAAGTTCTTCATAGGCATCATCATCAATTGATTCAGTACGGATTGGAGTATAACCAGGATAATCGACCACACATGGAACATACACAAGCAAAAGTATTCCAAACAAACCCTACATCAGAGTGAAAATACATATAAAAAACAATGACATTAGATAGGCAGTCTAATGAAACATAAAAATTGTAACCTTTAAATGCCGAACAATAATAGCGTTACTCACCTTTTGTTCTTTGTTTCTTTTTATAGAGTTTTGGTTTCTTACAAAAAAAAAAGCCTAGCGTTCCCACCTTTTTTAAATTAAACATACTTGCCATCTGTTTTTACTAAATATTTGGTAAATATGGTTGACCAAGGGTATCACAATGTATGTGCCACATCTTAGACTTCCTCCCTTTAAATATTTCCACTAATTCTATGATGGATCGGTAAGTAGTAGCTTTTTACAAGGTAGTGCTGGAGGATTAGAGAAATTAGACTTGCTACACTATTTACACTACTTTTAAGAAGAAAACTCAAACATTGCGACATTTAAAAAAACAGTAGGAAACAAAAAGGAAACAAAAGCATAACCAGTGAAAATCAAGTCAAAAAAGAAAAACAAGCCAACAAACCTGAGCAGCAACTTCACTGATGTACAAATATAGTACAGATCTGCAAGGGTTACACAGGAAGATTGTAAGTTGTCTTGAACAACCAAAAGCCTCGATAATGTACTAGCGGAGTAATATAAAACCAAACAAAAACTTTAAAACTATAAACAGTGATATCATCTTTCCGTAAGGAAGGAACCAGTTTAGGTGTTAGTCACACACAAACCTGTCGTATAACTCCCTCAGTGAAAGAACAAGATTCAGCATCACGGAATTCCCCACTAAAGTATAAATTACCGCAAACCTTACAAACCATCGGACCTCACGAATATAGATCTTAGATTCCACACCAATCATGACCAGCATAGAGCACCAAGTAAGAGCCTCTAATATCAGAGAAAATACCTGCCAAGAAAAGATGAAATTAAAATATTAGGCATATGAGTTTAAGCTTACTGAAAATTTGTTTTTGTACTCTGTTTTCCCTTCAATGAAAGTTTGTTTCTTATCCAGAAAAATAATATGAGCAGGTTAATGACACTCACATGTGCAAAATGCTAAGTCAATGGTCTAAAGCTAACTGGGTTTTAAGTGTAAAATCCCTAATTTCATTGCATTTAGATTAATCACGGTTCTTAGTTTGTTAAACTTGATATCTCCTTAGAAATCACGGTTCTTAGTTTGTTAAACTTGGTTTCTTTTGTCACTTAAAAGGGTGAGGACTACCTAATTGCCCTACATTTGATAAATGGAAACATTGGTTTCTTCAATTCACTTCATTTATGTGTAAATTTTACATAAAAAAAAATTATCTGTACTAACTACGGTAACACCACATAGAGCAGCTAAATGCTAAACGATTAATTCACATTACACAACAAACCAACCTCGAATGGTGCAAGGCCAGTCTGCCCATCTAAATTCAGCACTGAAATTCCCATGATCAACCGGAACACAGGCTCGGCAGTGCAATAAGCAGCCAATAACCCCAACATGTAATTGTAAACTTTGGACTGCAAACAGAACCTCTGGACTTTAAAATCATTCTTGATCCGCCATATTCGATAGATGCACAGGCCCAGAACAACCAAATGAGAAATGCAGACAACTAAAGAATCAACCGCGCACGGCGTGTAAGCACCAAAAGCATTCTCCACTGCTCTTGTCCAGACCCCACCGGGCACCGGGCGGCAATACCAATCCAAAGTCTGAAAAGCCATCTTTTTCGTCACTTTTTTTCACAAGAATTATTCACTTTTAAAGCACACAATCCATCACTCTGAGCTCTCAGTCCCCACTGAGAGCTACTCCTGCATTATATGATAAAAAACTGAATTTAGCCACAGAAAAACCCAGGAACCAATGAAATCTCTTTAAAGGGTAAAAGAAAACAGTAAAAATTCCAACTTTGCAGATGAATGGCATACTTTCCTTACTAGCTCATACTTTTTTATCCACCAGAAAATACAAGGCTTCGAAATAATATGGAAAAAAATAAAAACAGTCAAGCATTCTACTTTTAAGCACCACCGTTCTCAATAATCCCAAAAAAAAAGTTCAAGCTTTCCATATAACTTCAAACTTTCCAGAACCTCACTCCAGATACAGAAAGTCAATATCTACTCTGGTAGTGTACATTTTCTCAGAAACCAAACAGAGCACAGACTCAAGCTAGAAAATTAAAAATTCTTCAGGAAAAAAATACATTAACGTATAAAAGCTTTTATTACTCCAAAAAAAAAACTCAGAAACACAAAATTCATAATTTCAGATTTCAAAAGCGCTAAACACCTCAGAGACTTCCCCCGTACTCAAAAACCCAGAAACAAAAACTGAAAGAGCAAAACCGCTGCATATCTACGAGCAGTTGACGACCTTACCCGATCAAAAAAGTGAAATTTTTGGGGAAAATAAAAGAATTTAAAGCTCTTGATTGGATGCCGAGAAAACAGAAGAAGAGAATCGCAATTTTCCTGGAAAAGACTGATTACCATTTTGGTGCGTTTTCTGTGTGTGGAAGTGATGGAATCATTGGAGTGGAATTGGTGTCGTATCTAATTCCTGCGGAGGAATCGAAAACCGAGAATTTCCTCATCTGAAAAGCCAAATTGACAAAAAGACAATAATTATTTGGTTTTTCCTACACTCTGGAAATAATCTGGAAATTTGGGCTTTTGTTCTTCCGTGTATAACAAGGTGGGGGTGGTCAGTAGGGGTATTATTGTCTTTTTGCTGATAGAAAAAGTAACTTGTAGTGATTTTGGTCAATTATTTTGCTTAATATTAATGGTAGATTATTATTTTGAAATCTTCACTAATAAATTCTTAATTTCCTGAGATCTTTGTTATAAATATTAATAAATGCATGACAATTAAAATTTAAATATTCATATTTTTGCAAGTGGTGAAAAAAATTGGTGGTTTTTTAACTGAATAAAATAATAAAATTGGCAGAAAGTGGGTGGCTTGGCAAGCAAGCTACCTTTAGCATGGGTAAAATCTCTATCAAGACAGGAAAGGTGGGAGTACATTTTTATCCTTCGAATCAAGGTATTAAATATCGATGATATCGGAAATTTCGATAGAAATATCGGGATATTATCGATATCGATAAAAATTGAATAAAAACCACGGAAATTGTAAGAAAAACTTGGAAATTTTTATTGAAACTTTGCAGTATGTTTATTTAGTCAATTATCTATTATTTTATCACAAAAAATTGGAGGGAAATGCATTGCATGATGGATTTAACTAATTCAAGTTGATTATATAGCGAGCTGGCAAATATTGTGAGTGTAGAAAATATGTAGTAATTAATGAAAGAAGTTTAAACACACCATAATCATTTATATATAATGAATTAGTACAATATTTTACACTTTATACATTGCGTGGTAAGATACATGAGTGACTTAGTACCACATAGAGTTCCTATGAAGTTCAAAATTTTCACTATCTTCATCATCTCCATGTGTAGACTAAGTGTATTGTGAAGAGTAGTAATCAAATGATAAATCTCCAAAATAGTTTTGTATGTAATTGTTAACATGCCACCCATATGGATCCGAGATTGGTTGACGTTGTCTATAAGCAAAATCATTTGAAGATTGAGTCTCGGATTCTTTCTACGAGTCGCTCGATTCCATCCCAACATGAATGAGATATGAAGTGTTCAGGATTACCAAACAAATGGGATTTGGAAACCAATCCCATATCAAAAATTTTGGTATTTTTCGGGATGAGATTCCCGAACTTCGGGATGGTTTTGGTTTGGGATTTTTCGGTTTGGGTTTGAGACTTTTTCGGTTTGGTTTGGGATTTTCGGGAATTTTTTCCAGCCCTACATGTAAGTGACCAAATAAAAAATAGAAAAATTAAAAACCACATGTCATTGACTAAGTAATTAATTGACACAATTTAAAATATAATACCACAAAAAATTTGGAATATGTGCAAATTTGTTTCTTGCAAAAAGAATTTAAAACAAAACCATATATATAAATATTTTAACATGTTTTAACAAAAAAACATAAGTGATATGGTGGTTAAGGTCTTGAAGAAGTGAAATGGGAGGGGTTCGAATCCCCCTATGACCAAAATTGAGACTTTTCAGAAATTTTCAAGTATTTTTGGGTTTCATATCGCAATATATTAACGATAATAAGAAGATAAGTCACCAAAATATCGTTGAACCAAAAAAAACGAGCCGATATTTTCGATTTTTGGTCCATGCTTTGAATGACTGGCATTATGATTTTTTTAATGATTCTCTAAATTTTAATTATTGAAAAGATAATAAAAATAAATGCAGAAAAGTCAACAATATTCTATAAGAGTGGAACTTGTTGTAACTGATAGGGGGAGCAGCGCACAATCCCTACCAACATAATTTAATAATATTTTCGACAAAATAAATAAATATTCATCACATTAATTGATAGTGTAGAGAAAATGACAGATTATTCTGTAATTTAACATTTATGTAAAGAAAATCATTTTAGAAAAAGACATCTCATGCATGCGTCAAATATCACGTGCGTTTAAACTCTTTTTATTTATTTATTATTTTTAGAAGAAGAATGATATTTCATTTACTGATAAAAGGGCCACAAATACATATTATAAAGAATTTGACTCTAAAAGGATCTTTACAAACTAAATTTAAAAATGGCCAAATTGGATTGTTCATCCATGTGGTCATAGAAACTTTCATGATGACCTCTATGGTGAAAAAATTAGGAATTAAACCCTTGTGGTCTAGAATGTTAGCAAATTTAGTCCAAAAGTAAGATTTATGTTAAAGGACTGTTAAAAGTAGGGGTAAAACTGTATTTTCAGTTCCAATTGACATTGAATTGGGGCTTTTTTTATTTAAAAAATTAAGCATTATTTTTTTTGTTATTTGTTATAAAAAATAATATTTATTTTCAATGTCAATTGGAACTGAAAATACAGTTTTACTCATACTTTTATCAGTCATTTGACAGAAATCTTACTTTTGGACTAAATTTGCTAACATTCTTGACCACATGGGTTTAATTCCTAGTTTTTTCACCACGGAGATCATCATGCAAGTTTCTTATGACCACGGGATGAATAATCCAATTTGACCTTTAAAAATATATCAATAAAGTATCACTAATTGCAATATCAACAAATATCAAACAACTTTGAAAGGCTCTCTAGGTTTCTCGCGAACCCTAGGAGAGCGATCAGAGACTATTGGAAATCTAGGATTTCGTGCTTTATCTTGCTGTTGATCACAGTTAGGCAGCGGTGGGATGACTGTGATTGAGGATTGAGACGTTTGTTAAATCGAACCCTAGGAAAGCAACAGCGAACTATTGGAAAGCTAGGGTTTCGTAATATTTCCGGATGCTGTTCACAGTGTAGCAGCGTGGGGAGGCGTGGGTTTGAGGCTCGCGATTCTTGCTCGCTTCATGGTGTGGGGAAGTATTGTACGGTTCTCTGTGAAGTGCTTCCAAGTGTGCGCTCGAAATTGGGACTGGGTGGTGCAAGGATTGATGTCAATGGAGGACATGATGGCTAATTTTACAGCAAGGTTTGCTATAGCAGAGGAAGAGAAGGAGGTCGTTGTGGTGGATAGGAGGAAGGCTTCGGCTTTGAAGTCATCCCGAGTGTTATTAGTGGGAATGGTCATCTCTGATAAACCAGTGAGCAAAGAAGGTTTCAAGAGACAGATGAGAAACTTATGGCGCCCAAAAACGAATGTGGTGGTGACTGATTTATCAGACAATCGGTTTGCCTTTGGGTTCAATTCCATGCAGGAGCGTACTACAATATTACAAGGATGACCATGGTTATATAACACGCATTATTTGTTGGTTCTTGGAGAGGCGGACAATTTGGCGTATCGTGCTACGATCCCATTATTTTTCCAAGAATTCTGGGTTCAATTCAAGGGTTTACCCCTTTGCTATATGATGCGTCCAATGGGAAAGTTCTTAGGAAACCTGTTGGGGGAATATGTGTTTACGGATCAAAGTAGAAAAGATGAGCAGTTTGGCAGCATCTTGCGTGTTAAGGTGTGAATAGATGTGCGGAAACCTTTACGACGGTGTGTGACCGTACAGCTGGAAGGCACCTTGTTGAATGTTGATGCTGGGTACAAGAAATTACCGTTAACATGCTTCTTATGCGGTATGATGGATCACGTTGAAGATCAGTGTGAGCGTTTTAATGGTACATATGTGGATGATAGGGTAAAACCGTATGGCAGGTTCCAAAATGACGTGCTGGAGAAGGATTATATACGACCTGTAGGGAGAAGGTTTGGGCTTGATCCTGAATGAGGTTGGGTGATGTCTGTACCTCCAACGGAGGACTTGGATGACCCTATGGAGGACGAGACAGATAAAGTGTTGGCACGGGAGGGGGGAGAGATGTCAAATTGGGACTCTGCTACCTGATCTGAACGTAACCCATGATGATCATGGTAGCATGGATGATATGGCACTATTACCTTATTTGCCGCAGGAAGTTAGAGGAGGCCTAAATGAATTTATGGATTGCCAAGCTGATGGTATTGAGACAAGCATCAAAGTCTTTACTGTTGTTTGAGACTGAGCTCACACCGAGGGTAGGAATTGATGTGGTAATTGCACCTGCCAATGAGGTTTTCTCGGGGAATTTGGAACTTACATTGTCGGGAAATGGGTATGGAACGAGGGTGAGTGCAAATGGCAGCGGTGGTGGAAGAGTTTCTTCCCACTTTATGGGATCTGATGATTTCAACTTGGCACCTTTTATGTTTGGGCCAGGGGGTGATCGTTGTTATTCTTCAAGAGGCAGTGGGGTTCGAAGGAAAAGATATAGGAAACCAAAACGGCAAGTCTATGTCCCACCGGAGCTTGGTAAGAGAGGCTTGCGTGAGAAAGAAATGATGGGAGATTTACCGGGTTTGAAGAGACGTGCTATTTCGGTTTCGATGAGTTCTACAGCGGTGGAGGCTGATAGAGTTCAGCCCCGCCGAGCCCAATGAGTTGTATCAGCTGGAATTGCCAGGGGCTTGGGAATCTCCGGGCAATTCGCTTAAGAGACTTATTCTTTATCAAGATCCCATGGTGATTTTTTTTGCAAAACTAAAAGCTCCAAGGAGTATATAAAGAGGTTAAAATCACAGTTACGGTTTGATGTTATGTTCACAGTTCCAAGCATGCAATTGTGGTATGGGTTGTGATCAACCATTGAATTGGTTTGGCAATTTTGATTTAATGAGAGAGGTGAGGAGTTTTCTTGGGTAAAATTTTAATTAGATTATGTTTTGAGTTTGAGAATTTTCTAGCATGCTTATCCAAGCATGCAATTTTTGTAATAGACTTGAAAGGAAATCGGTTTGGAGGGTGTAATTAGATTATGCTATGGGTTCTAACAAAGGATTGGATTGGGTTTGGGAGTTTTGAGGGTGAGAGAAAAACGGAAGAGAATGGCTGGAAGAGAGATTTAGGGTTGGGGGTAAGAAGACAGAGGAACAAAGATTTATGGGTTCTGAAACCTAATTTTTTTCACTTTTCAATTTTCTTCTAGCAAATTACTCGGACTATTTTCTGTTCTTGCAAAAACTCAGTTGCTGATCGACCAATTTGAGGTAAGTTTTGTGTGTTTGTTATGGCATGTGGTTTTGGTTTCGTGTGTTTCCTCGCATAGTTTTTCTGCATGTCTGATGTCGTTTGGTTTTCGATTTCAGAGATTTGTGCTAACGTGCTATTTTGTGTGTGCACAGCGCCTCAGGTTTATCACTTGACCCTTTGAACATTCCTCTTTCAATAGTCTTGCTCTTAATCACATGATCATGTCTGATTTTACTGTATGCCGTCCAGCTGGCAGCATTATCAATGCCGACGTTTGTTCTCCCATGTTTTTTTTTTGTGCATGTTAGAAATTAAGAAAGACCTTAATTCAACTAATTTGCAACAAGTTTACAAATCTTCTTGCTTAATTTATTTGTACACCTTTCAGATTGATCCAATCATCCAAGTTATCTGAGTTTTAGTATGGATTTTGAGGTTGTTACCTTTTTCTTTTCTCCAGACGTGGGATGCTGAGGTTGAGATGCTTTGCATTTCAGGCTGGAGTTAAGAATTCGGGTATGTCAAAACTATCTCGATTGTGGTCACAAAAGAGCAATTATTTGGACACATACATTTTACAAATGGGTATAT
Organism: Heteromeles arbutifolia; assembly: GCA_024362995.1. Classification (NCBI taxonomy): domain Eukaryota; kingdom Viridiplantae; phylum Streptophyta; class Magnoliopsida; order Rosales; family Rosaceae; genus Heteromeles; species Heteromeles arbutifolia. Next base: position 6,014,835 of record JANCRC010000002.1, on the reverse strand, counting down.
CTATGTGTATATTTTCATATATAACCCGTCGTATAGTGCTTTAATTATGTATGGATGGTCTATGTTGGCACTGAATTGTTTTGGATGCTAAGGAGAAATGTTATGGAAGCTTTTCCGAGTCTATCGCCTGTAGATGATAAATAATCTGCTGACCAATATGCTATTACACATTTATCGTTTCAATCGGGCATTGAAATTTTCGTTTAAAACATTTTAGAATGGAACTGAGTGAGTAAAATCTACCTGTCCTTTAGTTAAGGTACCAAATGCTTTCTAGGTTGTCTTCTTGAATTGTGATTTTTGTCTTCCCTCCTGTTATGTTTTATCAGTCTATATGGTTTCGATTTTCTGTGTTTGGTTTGATAGTTTCTCTAAATGTCTGATGCAACTTGGTTTTCAGTTTAGGAAACGGTGCCTTTGAAAATTTGGGAGTTTCAATTTCGATTTCCCAAGTTCTCTGTGTTGAAGGTATATGAATGTGTTTTAATTTAGTTTCCTTTGTTTTGCTTGCGCCTGGGTTTTTTTTTTTTTAATTTTGTTTTGCTTATTTGGAAAGATTTTCTATCATGTTTTTTCTATGTGTTTCGGTTGTGGGTGTGTTCATAGTATTTTTCTTTGTAGAATTTCAGGATTTAACACTGCTGGATTTTAATCTTTTTGCTTAAGATTACTGCTATTGTGATACAATATAAATTAGAATATAATAAATTTTGCGGCTAGCAAGATTAATAATGCGATATTCTAACTTGCAAATATCATTGGATCTGTTTTCATTGCTCAAACAAAAGCCACACACAGTTTGTAGAGAGTGTAATTGCTATAAAGTGTAATCTGATGTATAGTGATTGCATGTAATTGGAAGGGAGAGCAAATCATGCTAACCACTTCATCTCACCAGCTAACCTTTTATTGTTTTCAATGTTTATAGATTATCGAGCAGTGTAAATTTCACATCCTTTCTTTGAAGCCAGAGCAGAGTAAACAAACTAAATGTAAAAAACACATAGAACATAGAGAAAAAGATACATAGGATAGATGGAAAGTTGTTTGGCGTCCAAAGTTTTTTTTTTTTTTTGATAGATGGAAAGTTTCAGGGTTCATTTGGTGAATCTGAAAAGGTGAAATGGCGTGGAACATGGGTCGTTAAAACTATTATCAAGAGACGCATATGCAATCCCATAATAATGTATGTTTGATATAGAATTTTTCCTTAATAGGTTTCTAGGTGTATTATTTGTTTCATTGAATTTAGGATGAAACGTTTAACAATCTTAGGTAATAGCAGCTTGCTGCTACAATCTTGATACAAGATCGTCTCTTCTAAGGAGAACACTCCTACAAAAACTTAGACGTGATTATAGAGTATCCACCAAAAGTACATATCACTATCAATTGTATGATATTTGTAGATTGTTAGTGGTTTTGTTCTATTTTATATATTGACATACAACATTAAAATCCCGATCATACTCCATTGTAAATGTGTTATTAATAACAACGCATTCTGAGTTTAACATGGATTTCTTTTTACACAGTGGGATTATCTACAGAAAAGTTCTCTAGAAATGGTTACAGCAGAGACCAGTATTCAGAATACAGTGGACAAGCCTTTACAAGCTAATCCAGCCGGTAATAGAAACTATGTCCTTTGACTCTCTGCTTGCATGCTTGTTAACATGGAGAGAAATTGAATTTGTATTTCAGAATTAGTGTTCTTCTTGATGTCCAACAGTCTGGAAATAGTTTTTGGGATTGTAGTTTAGAATTAGTGATCTTGATTCAGAACGAAAGGACTATAATTTCCTTCCTACATTCCGCATGTATGTAAATAGTCACCTATTGTGTGTGTATATATATACACACACACATTTTACATGTTCTATATGGTTTTGAAACTCGAAGCATAAAAGATCTGTTTTCTGTATAGATATATTTCCAAAATATTTTAAACACCCGCTACAACGCGCAGACACTTTTTCTAATATATACGAAAAGAGAAAATGAATTGAAACACTGTTCATAAGCACAGTGTTCTTCCATTTTTGCCCTCCCATGTTTACTCTAATCTCAATTTTGCCCTTCTGTACACGTGTTGACGGTGGATGTCTCTCGAACTCTCCGGGCGTGCTTTCATTTCGATCTTTGCGACTGCTGCCACGTAACTTTCCATTGCTCTCAACCTCGGACTGCTGCAGAAGCCCAAGCTCCTCCTCACCGACCCTCCACCTCTTACTTCATGCACCACTTCGAATCGAAGCACTCGCTTTCTCTCTCCAACTCATCCCATTCCGATTTCCCCCAATCCCATTCCTGATGGCGTCCAAGTCCAAAATCCTCTTCATCGGCGGCACCAAAAAGTTCATCGTCTAGGCCAGCGCCAAGGCTAGCCACCGCACCTACTTTCTGGTCCGAGAAACTACCCTTTCCAGCCCGGCAAAGTCCAAAGTCCTCGAGAACTTCAAGGATCCGAGCTTCAATTTTGTCCTGGTTTGTAAAATTCCCAGCATTTTGTAGCTTTTTAATCCGATTAGCCTATTGGGTTTTGCTTGATTTGTGTGTTTTTTTATTTATTTATAATTTACAGGGTGATCTGTTTTTTATTTTTTATTTTTATTTTTTATAACTTACAGGGGTGAGTTCTGCAACATATTTGTTTTGGGTTCTCTTTTTGTTCAAATTTTTATAACAGTTGCAGCTCATGGACAACCGTTACTGCTGCTTCCCCTCGTGCCCGGGCTTCAGCTTGGGCCGCTGTTATTGCGATGGTCCTTGCTGCTTGCTGGGCTACAACTGCTGCTGTGGTGGCTCACAGTAGTGGATCTCATCCAGCTGTCATGTTGAGCTGCGAAGAGCATCGACATGGGGCCACGTCTTGGTCTCCATTATCCAATTCGTATCCCTTGATGCTGGGTATTCCGTTCTTCATGATTTCGAAATTTCCAACTATTGTATCATTTCTCACGGACTGATTAAGGAACTTTTAGCGTAAGAAAAAATTCAATTACTAGGAGTATACATGAAATTCAACATAACAGAAAGTTTCAAAAGAGAGTGCAAGAGTCATTTTCGAGATATCAACTTAAATCTCAATGAAAACGTTAATATGTGGTAACAAATTTTTGTTGTCTTTAGTCTTGACAAAATTGTACTTACAAAAACAAATAACACATTTGATCAAGGTCAAAGCAACAAGGGCGCCCACGAGGTGGGTTGAGGGTAGGGAGTTTGACCAATGGATCTCCGACGCCTAACTCAGTTTCTCTAAAGCGCGAGATACTTTTAAGGCTTCAGTGCATAGCAAAAGTTACCAGAAGTTGGTGAAGATTGAGTATTTATAGGGAGGTGGCTGGCCTAGGGTGTTGGCTTTTGCCTACACATGGTGGCAATGTGAGTCATCAGTAGGATGGATGATGAAAGAATAATCTCAAAAATATTAGTTATTAAATAATATCTTGGAATTATCTGGAAAGTATCTATGGTTGGATGTGATTATGATTCTTTCCTTGTTTGAGCTAATTTTCAATTAGAAGAATATTAAAGATGGGTTTTTATAATCAATCATATTTTTAATGTCTTTGAATTTTCTTCTTGCCATGGGTATGAGAACTTGATGATGTTTTGCGTCTTTCAGAGAGGGTGAATTATGCGTGGATTAAATGTGAGTCTCGCCAATTTAATGAGGGTATTCTTATATTCTTCATAAAAGAATCTACGTGGCAACTCCAAGATTTTTCGAATTACTTTTGGCTCCACAATAAGACTTACAATTGTTTATGAACTTTCACCCAATTTAGATTTAACTCTGAACTTTCACCTTAGATTCGAGTTGGTCCTTAAACACATATTTAGAATATGAGATGTGTGAGACTCACATGTGTACCACATTGTCAAACAAACCGAACTTTTGAAAGATGTGAATGGCAAAGTCTAATGATGCACGTTTTGTTGAATACAGAAACCTCAATCAATGTGAATGGCAAGAAGAAGACAAAATTTGTATCTTTCTGTTGCAATAAATAGAAAATCCTGTGTTTTACCCCGTTGAAAAGAAAAATTACTAAAACCACGAAAAATAGTAATACAAAACCAAACAAAAATGTAACGAGCCTATCTCCCCACCTTCCAGTGCATTCTTGCTCCAATTCATCCGTCCTTTTCCTTTTGTTGAATTAACCCTTCAACATTCTTAACTTCTCAGCCCCTCTAATCCACCCCAGTCCTAGAGAAAAAAAATTATTTCATTTAAGCTTATATGATGTAAGAACTATGAAACCTAAAATTGCACCAAAAATAAAAACCGGCTTAAAGCCTCGGACAAAAAATGCATAACTTCATTATATGCATAAACTGATATAGGTAATCATGAATCAATTGTAAGCTTATCATATTGATAGCAGTCACAGAGAAACAAATGAAACATTATCAATTAGACCTTTGGTCCCAAGAAAAGTATCCATTCTTAATTGAGATGGCCGGCTGTCCAAGATCAAGAGGAGGAGGGGTTTGGCAGAAGAACTTTCTCTTCGGCTAAAAAAGGATGAGATAAACCCAAATCTCTTTTGAAACGAATTTTACTGTCGTCTGGCTTCAGGGAATTGGTATAGTAATCTCTAATTAAAAAATTGGTTTTCATTTTCAAAAGATAATTTAATTTTTAACGCACAGGCAAAAAATCTGAAGAGTGCTTGCCTGAAGTGCTTCAGCATCAGTTGTCATCAAGTTGGTTGTCTTCCCAGGGGCAAACTTCTTTCGAGCTTCATGAGTCAGTGTTAAGGATTTCCGAAATACAGCAGCAACCTAAAAGAAGAAGAGTGTAGAATCATGCTTCACAAATAGTTTTGCAAACCTTCATAAAATGAGTTCAATACTTCCCCACATTATAAGACTAGCCAGAGGACCATACTACTGGCTAACTCCTCAACATAAAACGCTAAAGCCAAACCCCGCTCCAACATATTATTAGAAAAGTAACAACTAACAAGACCTTAACCCTCTCGAGAACTTATAATTAACAAGACCTTAACCGCTCCAACATATTATTTGAGTTTGCCATTTCATGACTCTAACCAAACAGCTCCTCTAGACAAATACAAAAACTGAAAGCATTCCTGACTAGCACAAGTTAAATTCACTCTCGAAGCATTGCCGTCAATCTCTACCCTCAAAGAGAAAGCGTGCTGCTGATTCTTTCTAGAGAATGCTAGAGTACTCGGCTCTACTGCAATCTTCAAGCCTCTTGGAACTTGCAACACTGCTTTGTAAATTGATGTATGATCTCCCACGTTTGTCACCACCCTAATGAAATTTTCGGATTTTGGAGATGATCCATCTGTGCTGCTGTTGAAGATGGCCATAAAAGAAGGGTAGTTTAGCTGGGCAGGATGTGAGCTGCAACTCCACTCACTTCGCCGAAGAATAGCACGCATCTGCTTCACATTGTATCCTAGGCCACACAGAAACTCAATGTAATCTTGGACATCCATGTCATAGATTAATCCAGGGTTCATGGGCTTTGTTTGGGTTGATATGGCCTGCACCGAAGTCTAGAGGGGTGGCTGGAAGACCAGTCTCTTGGTCTTTTATGGTCGCATAGGTGTTGTCAACAGTGTATGCACTGGTCATGATTGCTGATCGAATTGCCGCTGGGCTCCATTCTCTATGAACGGCTTTTACCAGAGCAGCAACACCTGCAACGTGCGGTGCTGCCGTTGAGGTCCCTGACATGAGTGCATAATCTGAGACCAACTCGTAGTTATTGAAGTGCAAGGTTGATGGCTTGTTAGGTGCAACTGCACCTAGCACGTCAACCCCCGGAGCAAGAATGTCTGGTTTTAGGATGCTTGGATTGATGCGGTCCGGTCCTCTTGAAGATTGAGAGTACAATTGTGGTGCTGGTTTTGAACCCAAACTGGTGTGCACAAAGCTCAGGGTTTTAACTTGAGTTGTTTTGTTGGCTCTTGTTGCATACTCCTTGATCAAAACCCCTTTCTCAGTTGGGAGAACCAGAGCGGGAATGGTGAAGTCTTGGAGGTTAAAATCTGACTCATTAGACATTAAGATTCCAGCATAAGCTCCTGAGTTTCCTACCTCCGTCATTTGACCAACGAAGGAAGTCAGGTTGCTCCAATCACAAAGAACCACCTTGCTGACCACTTCTTCACGAATCAATGCCCCAGGGTCACATCTTTGTTTGCTTGTATTGTGTTTCCCATAAAACAAAGGTGCATCACTAATGTAAACGCTTAGCGGGAAGTATGATACTCCTTCAGCGGTAAATAATCCACCATCGAGCGTCAATTTCGCAGTAAAAGTACGATCCATTGTTCCGGCACCTACTGTAGTGATCCACTGGGCTCCGTTGTATGTTGAGCTTTCAAGCTGACCGTCATTTCCCACAGCACACACGACAACAATTCCTCTTTGGACTGCTGAGAAAGAAGCGATCGCAATCACATCGTTGAAATATTCGGTGATATCTAAGCCAAAAGGAAGGGACATGATATCAACGCCATCGGAAATGGCCCTGTCCATGCCAGCTAGCACATCACTAGCTATAAGTTCTTGTCCAGACCATCCGATTTTGTACATGGCAAGGTGTGAACGCGGCGCTACAAGCTCTCGGAGAACCTTTTGCGTATCCGAAGTGACTTGCGCTGGTCACATGGTTACCCGCCGCTGTCGAGGAGGTGTGGGTTCCATGACCGCTGTAATCTCTCGGCGAGTCATAGTCCAATGCGGCTAGGTTTCTTCCCGAAGCTCGGAAGCCTTTATTGAAGGACCGAGCACCGATTAGCTTCCTGTTGCAGAGGGAAGAAGCGAATGATGTTCTGTTCTCGCATGCGCCTTTCCATCTTTTTGGGACTCGTGGCATTCCCTTGTCGCTGAAGCTCTCACGCTCTGGCCAAATTCCAGTATCGATCACTCCTATTATCACATCTTTTCCATAGGAAGAAGCAGGCCAGACGCCAACTTTGCCATTAAGGCCAAGAAACTTGGGGGTATGGGTGGTGAACAGCCGGCCAAATGAGTCCGGATACGTGGCGACTTGAGCAGGCGAGTCCTCCAGTTCCGACAACTGCGAGTCAATGAGTCTGGCGCTGAAGCCGTGCAAGGCGTGGCTGTAGGAGTACAATAGCATGTCACTGTTGTCGTCGTAGTCCGGAGGAGACGAAGGCAGCGACTTGAGGACGGACTTGTGCCACGCCTCCACGGACGGGAAAGATGCAAGCGTGGCTGATGAGGATTCGTGGTCCATCTGGATGATATAGGTCTTGTATTCCTCTGATAGTGCAGAGGCATTGTTGTTGCTCTGCAGCAATAGCAGCAGCAGCACCGACAAGACCAGACCACGGATCATGTTGAAAAGGATGAAGTGTGGGTTCAACTGGAAACAAAGAAAAGATTTAGCATTTAGCAACAATACGTTGAAGAGGATCAAATATAATATGTTGGTTTTACAATTGAACCTGGATGAACTGGGCACAAACTAATAAAGCAACATATTGGTTTTACAAGTAATCGGTGGCGGCTCAAATTCCTAAATGGATGATGCTAAAAGTATGACCCATATTTTCGAATTCTAAAGAAACTAAAGGAACCTTTTTTGTGTGTGTATATATATATATATATATATTTTTTATTTATTTATTTATTTATTTATTTTATTTTATGTTAAATCAACTCCCAGAATGGAGCTAAACCACTACTGCTATTTGTAGTGCCCTTTTATCAATGGTCATAATTAACACGTTGATATATTTAGACACCAGTTTTCTTCACGATGAATCAAAATCAATCATAAGCTTGTAAATTTTCATGCCTTTATCAAATAGGGTTTAGATTTTAGGGTTCTTGAAGAAGCTGCTCATTCATTGCATAAGAAAAGGACGAAGAAATTGGCGGCTAGATTTTAGTTATATATGATTAAAAATCAAAATTCAATACAGAAAACTAAAAATATTGTACAAACTCATACAGGTAAAGAGCCAAGCAAGAACAGTTTTAAAATATAAGAAAAGGACTAAAGAACAGTTGATATCAAAAGGCTACACTGAACTAAGAGAGAGATGTTACGGACTTGGATTCACTCAGACTTTTCTGTCCGGATCCGACGGGTAAACTGATTCTGGCCCTTAGATTCACATCCTACGGTTAGTAATTAATTTTGCTTTTTAACGTGTTTATCTTCTAACTCCGTCTCCTTCAATCTTTCTCTCCCCCCACCTTTGCCTGCTGTCTCTTCTCTCTCCTGTTTTTTTTTCTCCTCTCTCTCCTTTTTTCCCCTTTCACTCCATCTTGTTGCCTGCTCTGTCTCACAGATGAAAAACTGAAGCTACATAAATATTAATTTCATTTGTTTTGCTCAAAATCTCGCCTCCCACATCTCAGATTTTCAACACAGCCATCTTTGTTGTTTGTCTCAAGCAGAAAATTAAATAACCCAACAACCTCTATCTCAAACCCCTGGCTTCTTTCTTCTTCACCAACCAAAAAAACACCCAGAAGGAGAGCACAGCACGCAGAAGGAGAGAGTAGTGAGAAAAAGATAGCAGGAAAGAGAAAAAAAAACCCATTAAAAAACAAAATTAATTATTAACCGTAGGACTGAATCCAACGGCCAAAATCAGTTCGGACAGAAAAGTCAGGAGACGATCCGAGTCCGTTGTTACGAGCTCCGCCTTTGCAAGTAATCAAATCAAATCAAAGCACATATCAGAGAGAGAGATAACTGGAAGCAAGGGCATACCTCAGACGAAAACAAACCCAGCAATGTAGAGCTCCTTGTTCAACTGTAGGGTGGTTACCTGACCAAGAGGATTGGGCATGGGGAGGAGAGGATTTTGTGGGTTTTTGGGGATTCATTCACCGGAGGGGTGGACTTAATTGCTCTTCGTGGTGGGCAGAAGCAGAGTCTATGGCTGGGTTTATATAATAGCAAGTGCAGTTCGACGTATCACGTTATGTCAGACAAAGTGGCATTCAAACCATACTTCTTTCTGCTGGTCTTTCAAATTTCTGTGTGTTAGAGTCAAGTCATCACGTGAAAATGATAAATGAATTTTATTTGCATGCTGTCTTCAGAGTGATTTGGTTAGCAGTCCATTTCTTTACCCAAAATAGAAAGCTTAGTAGGTTGGTCCTTTTGATATTTACTCTTTTGCCTTGTTAATTTGCAGTGGAAAGGAAACGTGCACGTGTTAATTACATTAAAAAGATATCTTTAGCAAACAAACGCGTCATACACCACTATATCAATATTTCTAGTGCAATATCTGAATCGATGATCCATTACTGCATCGTTTTGTATGCACGACTGTATCAACTTATAGGAGATGACTTTCTGAAGAAGAAAAATTATCTATTTCAATGCATAGTTTGGCAAATAAGATAAGATACTTTGAAAAATTCGTATATATATATTTCCGAAGATTTCCAAAGATTTCAATGGTTTTTATACATATATATATACACAAACATGATTATATCCTGAATTCCAAAATATCACATGTATGAATTCCGACCAATAATAATCTAATAATATTTCCGACAAAATAATAAATATTGATCACATTAATTTGGGAAATAAGGTGTGTAGTTCGAAAATGACAGGTTATTCTGTATAATCTAATTATATAAAGAAAATCTTTTTAGGAAAGTATCAACTTATTTTTGCTTTTACTTTTTACTTTTAAATATCATGTGTATCTAAACTCAGTTTTTACTTTTTACAGGATAACGGGGGACCATGGACAGAGCCACATTGGGCCTCGGGGGATGGATGCCCGCACTCAATTTTTCTGGAAAAAAAACTCATGATGCATATAGCAATTCCACGTGATAGAAGATTTTCGGCTATGAAATTTTTGAACAAATCAAATGATGATAATAACATGGTTATTTTTATAGAGAGAGATATTTGATGCTATTGCCTATTAGTAATAAAGTAGTCATGCAACGCTTTCAAAACATGAAAATGTGTTGAGAGAAATTGTAATATATTGTAATAAGTTGTTATTGCCTTTTGATGGCTTGTTGAAGATGGCTGGAGAGTTTTCAAAAGCATAGGGGATGAGTACGGCATAGAGCCAATACTTGAGCATTATGGTTGTATGGTAGACCTTCTTGGGCGGGCTGGCATGCTTCACGAAGCGTACAATTTCAGTGAGACTGCACTGCTCGATGAGTCGTGATCCGTCTCATGCATATGATTCATGCATCAAGACCCACTGCAATGACAAAACCTCGTTTAAGTCCCTACAGTTTCTTCCTTGCACTTGCAATTGCTAGTGCTTGCTAGTGCTACCTTATCTTTGATGTTGTCGAAGAATTGAAAATAGACAAGTCTCCACGATGTCTCTAAGATCAATGTGCCGTAAATGCCCCAAAAACCTACGATAAATCAAGTACCACGCTTACATAGAACCACAACTAGTCATTGTAAGACAAGTTCAAGTGGGACAAAGATGTTAAAGATGAAAAGCTTTGAGGAATCTGTCCCAAGAATTGGTTGTGTGAGAGATCAAGAGTTCCAAGCCAAGACAAGTTTCCAACCTTGGAGGGGATCTTTCTAGTCAATTGATTCATGGACAAATTCAAGGTGCCCAATAGAATGAGACTGCTTATTTCTTTAGAGATTTCACATTGTAAATTATTTGATGAAAGATCAATGCTTTTAATGTCAATGTGGCTTAGACATAGCCATGAAAAGCGCCTGCATCAGAATTATTGACCATCGTAGTCAAATTATCCAAATATTTGGGTATAGTTAGGGGTGGGAAATTTTGCCATAAACCGATTTACCGACCGAACCATACCGGTCGGCTCATAACGGTATGGTATAGTTTTGGCATATTTTCATAATCGGTTGGCATTTTACCGAACCGATAATTAATGGCACGGCTTTGGTAATTGATTTTGTATGTCGGCGGTATGCCATACCTACCAATATATATATATATATATATATATTTTCTATTTAGATATTTTAGGTATTTTTTACATATTTGACTCCTCAGTTTTAGGGTTTAGAAAATAAATGACTCCTTAGTTTTAGGGTTTAAAAAGGTTGTTGATGTGAAAGCTAAGTTCATTGATATTTGCAACATTTGCAAAGCCCATGTTCCTGCACATCCAAATAAAAATGGTACCTCGTTATGTAGGATCCACCTTAGACAACAATGTAAGAATTCATCGTATTATATGAAAGGTGCTGAGATTGGGTTACCACTCATTTAATCAGAAAAGGTGTGAAGATGTTCTCATTGAATTTGTGATCAGATGTTCTCATTGACTTTGGGTTGACAAATGAGGCAATGGTTGGTTGTGCCATTTACCAACCGAACCAGCCAATAATTTTGGCTGAACCGATTTTTGGCAACCGCAAGAAGACGGTTGGCTAGCGGTAACTGATTTTTGGTAATTATGTATATGTGGCTGGCAGGTGGCACAAGGGATTTGGCACGGTTTGCCAACCAAACCCAGCCCTAGGTATGGTACCTGAAAGGCTGTTGCGACAGAGGTCGAGGATATGAAAAAAAATTAGTTTTCTATACTTTTTAGTATAATTAGTTTGTAAACTTTTATTAGAATCAGTTTGTATATTTTCAATAAAATTACATACATTAAAAAAATGACCAGTTTCTAACTAAAAATGAGTGAAAGGCCTTTTAGATCCAGGTCCAAAAATATAGAGTGTTTTTAGGAGTGGGTCCAGTATCTAATTATATGTTTTTATTTCTTTTATACTCATTTTATATATTTTTTAAAATATTAAAAATCAATTAAAATCTTCTAATATTATGCATTTTCCAACTCCAAAAAATATATTTAATATCTTATAACAAAAAAACTAATATACTAATATAAATTTATTTGCAAAACATTCTACTCTAACTCAAGTAACAAATATATGAATGTATATTATATCTATACGTGAGATCAGAGATATGAAACCTAATTAAAAGGTAGAAAAAACATAACATACCTACAAGCAAAACACATTAATATATGATAGGTTAATTATAAAAAAAAAAAAGAATATGTCATATATGTAGATAAATATAATTAACCTGTAATATAGGTTGATTATAAAAATTAAAAATAAAATCTACAAATGGGGTTTAAAGCAAGAGGATGAACGAGAAATAACAAAAAGATAAATAAAAAGAAATAAGCAAAGAGATAATTGGGAAGAAATTTAATTTTTATAATAAATCTTATTATTGAACAGATAACTATTGATAATTAAATAATTAAATATAACAAATTGGACTAATTTTAATAAATTGGACTATTCCTATTATTGGCTCAAAAAATTGGACTTATGTTAAATTTTCCCGAGTAAAAAAACCTAAAAATCTTTGGGGGCAAATTCTGATATTAACTCAACAAAAAAAAGAAAAAGAAAAGGAAATTAAACAAAAGAAAACTATAACAAGGAAATACGAAAAATAAAGATCAATATTTGGGGGTGCATCCGTGCAACTTGGCAAGCTTTCACCTTTACCTTTCTCTGCAACAAATAACCGCTAGGCTATAGTAATAAACATATGGGGTGTGATATTTACACTTTTTTTTTTAATTTTTTACTGTCAGATCGAATGAATTGATAACGATCAAAGAACATAAATTATCAAGAGATGTGTGAGAAGTAAATAGTGTGTGTGGATAGCAGACCCCTAAACATAATTGTTAGGGCTATGGTAATAACACCAACACTAACACCGCTAAGTCCACACCCCCACCCTTAGTGTTAATAATATCGTTTGTTTAAAAAAAAAATGTTAGGGGTATAGCTGCTATTTTAAAAAAATTGTTTTCATGTTTTTGGGTTGGGCTTTAAGTATTTTTGTAGTTTTGTCTTTTCTTGAAATGTTTAAAAACTAATGGAGTTTTTTGAAATATAATATGTATTTATGTCTTTATCTATAAGGCAACATAGTTAGTAATACATGTACATTGTTTTTTTTTTTTTTTAAATACAACAATAAGTTTACACTTGGGGGCAGAGGATTTAAACTAAGCCACACAATGGGCATTCATAATAATTTGGTTTGATCTCGCCATTTACAAATATTGAACTCATAATTAAAGAAAATTACCACGAAACCATCATTTACATGCATCGACAATTTTGGTAACATTTATTTATAGTACAGTACTTCCAAAAAACGGTTAAAGGCATTAATGTTCTCCATAAATAGGGTAAATATGCAATAATATATATTTTTAAATTATTTTTTGTAGACCACATGATGTAGGAATATAGTTAGCTACATTCATTCTTTAAATTATTAAAAAATTAAAAAAAAAGAATCCAATCATCACCGCCGTGGTCTGCAACATCTGGTCTATAAATACGAATTCCCTAACATTTTCCAAGAAAATATCATAAACAAACAATGGCTGCTTCTTTTTCTTCTTCACTCATCCGAAATAATGCATTTCTCTTGGTTCTGACATTTCTTGTGATTGTGAGCAGCACTACCAGATGTGATGCAATGCATGTTGATGTTAAACTGACAAATGATTTGGGTGCAGGTCTCAACCTGACTGTTCATTGCAAAGCCATAGAAGATCTTGGTGTTCATGTCGTGCCTTATAACGAATTTCACTGTCGAGCTAACATTTGAAGCTCCACCGTACTACTGCGAATTTCAATGGCAAAATGCTACACATCCTTGGTTTCTAATATACGAACAATTTAGAGACTGGGATTTATGCCAAAATTATTGTCCTTGGAGCATATATCAGCGGGGCTACAAAACAACGTTGCTACTCTTGGGGTTCCTAAGGAGTTCACAAAATATGTATTTTCTATCTAATCTTCAATAAAAAAGTCCTAAGGGGAGAGGCTTATCCCATATGTTTCTTTTTTCTTTCCTTTTCGTGATAAATAGTTCGAGAAATGCTAAGGAGACTCTCAAGGTGAGACTCTCTATAGACTCTGTCAACTCAGAGTTTAACGTCAATTATCGTGTCAATATTATAAAATATTATGCAAAAAATATGAGGTAGCATAGAGTAGAGCCCCACTATTGAGAGAGTCTCCGTAGTATTTCTCAGATAGTTCAGGGAATGTCTCTTGGTTGGAAACAAACAAGAAACGTTAAAAAGCTTGAACTGTTTATTGTTTATCTTCTTATTTTTCTGAATTCTATGGTTGAATATATAAAACGTGTTTTATCTAGGTATCATAAATAATTCATAACCCTCAATTTAATTTTTGAGACAGCATACGTTGGAGGAGGAGGATCGAACTCGATGCAAATATTTTATGATTCTAACCAACTGCAACTGAGCTACAAATTCCTTGTTGCAAACGTGTATTTTGCTAGCTAGAACTATACTATCCAATTACAAGAAGATGTTCAAAATCTTATACGGGAATTAATAATCATACACAAATTGAAAGCATTCTAGACTAGCACAAGTTAAATTCATAATGAGTACCGGAGACAGACGTGGCGATGGAAACCTGTAAGCGATGATTCAAAATAAATCATTGCCAATCTACAAGTTTTCTTCATATCTAGAACAACATTCCCTGTCAAGAAGAGAGGCCAAAGAGTAGCTAAAATTGAGAAGAAACAACCAAACATAACATAAATTCCCGATCAGACTGAGCTGATATTTAAGGGGTGAGCAAGGGTTTATTTCCAGGAACATCTCCCTAAGTAGAATTATCAAAGAGACGGGCTAAAGGCCCACTTCCAACAACACCGATGTTGTCCCAAACTTGGTAATTACCACTTGCACAATCCGTCAGGTGTGAGGTTTTATCACAAAAGACCTCGACATTAGTTGGAGTGAGATTATGATATTTAAACTTTTCTTTCTTAGAGATACAGTCGATGTGGGATATATCAACAGTGGCTAGACTCGATTCTCACTACAACCCTCTACATATGAATTGAGAACACACACAGAAATTAAGAATCGGACAACACTGAGAAAAGAGCTTAAAACTTTAATATAATTAAGAAAAGGGGGTTTTGAACTTCAATCCCTTAAGAAGATTAAAATTTAATAAAAACCTAGTGTTAGATTGGATATTGATTTTAGTCCTTTAATGTGTACTTAATTCAAATTCATATTATATGTTTGTTTTAATATTTAATAGATATCTTATTTAATGTCATTACATTAAATTTTAAATTTATTATTATACACATTTTAATTCATTAATTATCTTTAACTTCCTCTAATTAGTGTACTTAAACGTCCGTATCATAATATATTTTACAGTTTACTAAATTAGTGTACCAAAATATCCGTACCTAAATATATTGTAGTACCTAATTGTATTGTAATGAATTAGTGCCACATAAGAAAATATGCAAAAACACAAGTGTACCAAAAATTATGTACCTAAATATATGATATTAAACTAGTGTATCGAAATTTCGGTACCTAAATATATTATATTAAACTAGTGTACCAAAATATTTGTACCTAAACATATTATACTAACCTAGTGTATCGAAATGTTTGTACCTAAATATATTATAAAGAATTAGTTGCACGTAAGAAAATATGCAAAAACATAAGTGTACCGAAAAATTCCTACAAAAATATTCTCTTATATAAGATACTTACCATAATGAGAATTAAAATTTATAATATTTCATAAAATTTAATTTATTAACACCATAAAATAAAAAATCAAAAAGAGACATTGAATATATATGTTGGCATTAAATAGAGTCTAGGGTCTGAAATCAATTTTTAATCTTGTATAAGATATTTTTCTATACTTCATCTTATTTCAAGGATTAAAATCTGATTTTCTATTAAGAAAATGAGTTTAAAGATTGAGCATATTCCTTTCACATAGCCGAACTATCTAGTAATTAACGATCATTACAAGGCTTCATACAATACAATGTGGTTTTGCATGATTACCTAGTACTGTTATAAAAATTCCCGCCTAGTGCCACCTAGGTGTTAGGCAACTGGTCACCGACCCGATTAATGTTTAGACGTTTGAAAATTAAGAAATTGCGCCTGTACTGGCTAAGGAGCCCGCCTTGCCCGCTCAGACCCGCCCTAGTTGTGACTCACTTAGACAAAAAATAAATAACTTTTCATTTTGCATTTTATTTTTCAATAAATTGTAAGAGACTTGTTTAATACTTAAATGAACACACATTATATGATTGTTCCCCATGTTTTCATTATGTTCCAATACTTCATAATATATATGTCATTTTATTTTGTAGTTTATGATGAAATTATATATATTTTAAATATAAACACACATTTATTTACACGAAATATAATAAATTTACTAAAATCCGCTTAGGCGCCTGTCTAAGTTCCGCTAACGACCTAGGCGCTAGACCCCAACCCACTGCTCGACTAGCGTCTAGCGTCTTTTAGAACCTTTCTACCTAGTAATTAACAATCTCTACGGGACTCGATATAATGTGGCTATGTTGATCGATCCACTTCAGATAGCTGTATGACACTCTCAAAGAATTTTTGTCAATCTCTACCCTCAGAGAGAAAGCATGCTGTTGATTCTTTCTGGAGAATGCTAGAGTACTTGGCTCTACTACAATTTTCAGGCCTCTTGGAACTTGCAACACCGCTTTGTAAATCGATGTATGATTTCCCACATTTGTCACCACCCTAGGGAAAGTTTCAGATTTTGGAGATGATCAGTCTATGCTGCTGTTAAAGAGGAGGATGTGAGCTGCAACTCCACTCACTTCGCCGAAGAACAGCACGCATCTGCTTCGGATAATGTTAAAAGTTCTGAAAGATAAGTTATAATTCAAGAACAATTAGTTCTAGACAATGGATTAGCTAGTATAATGTTCAAAATGGACGAGCACAAGCACGTCTAAGCCAGTCATAAATTAGTCGAGCTGGGCCGAGCCAACCCGTTGTACATTTTTAAGCAAGTGTTGATTAATTTTAGTTATGGGGTTTTTGAATATTAGTCCTTGTAAAAGATTAAAATTTAAAAAAAAAAAACCTGGTGCTAGATTACATATTCAATTTAATCCCTTGAAGTGTACTTTTATCAAAATTTACATTCAATTTTTGTTATTTAATGTGTATTTTTATTTAATCTCTCCACATTAAATTTTAATTTTATTAATATGCACATATTTAGTTTTTTAATTATAAATGAATGTAAATGAGAAAATATTAAAAGAAATTTGTGATACAAAAATATATAAATACATAAGTGTACAGAAATGACTGTGCCGAAATATATAAAATTGACTTTTTTGTACCGAAATATTTGTACCTACATGATTGTACTGAAATATATTATAATGAATCTAAATGTATTATATTGAATTAATGTACCTAAAAGTCAATACCAAAAGGCATGTACCGAAATGTATGTACCTAAATGTCAATACCGAAATGTATGTACCAAAATATATGTACCTAAATGTATTTACCGAAATATAATATATTGAATTAATGTATCTAAAAGTCAATACTCAAATGTGTGTACCAAAATGTATGTACTAATGAAATGCATTATATTGACCAAAATGCATTATATTGAATCAATGTAACTATATGTTTGTACCGATGGATATACCGAAATATTCAAATGTATTAATGTACCTAAATGAAGAACATACAAAATTGTTATCGGAATATATATTATAAAAAAAAGGGGCTTTTAGATCTAGGTCCAAAAACATAGATGGTTTTTAGGAGTGAGTCCAGTTATCTAATTACATGTTTTTATTTCTTTTATACTCATTTTATATTTTAAAAAATATTAAAAATCAATTAAAATATTCTAATATTATGCATTTTTCAACTCCAAAAAATCTAATTAATATCTTACAACAAAAAAAACTAATATACTAACATAAATTATCTACAAAACATTCTACCTTAACTCAAGTAACAAATATATGAATATATATTATATCTGTAAGCGAGATATGAAACCTAACTGAAAGGTAGGAAAAAACATAATATACCTACAAGCAAGACACATTAATTTATGACATGTTGATTATAAAAAAGAATTTGTCATATAGATACATAAAAATAATCAACCTGTGATATAGGTTGATTATAAAAATTAAAAATAAAATCTATAAATGGGGTTTAAAGCATGAGGAAGAACAAGAAATAACAAAAAATAAAAATAAAAAGAAATAATCAAAGAGATAATTAGGAAGAAATTTGATTTTTATAATAAATCTTATCATTGAATAGATAATTATTGATAATCAAATAATTAAATTTAAGGAATTGGACTTATTTTAATAAATTGGACTATTCCTACTATTGGTTAAAAAAATTGGACTTATATCAAGTTTTCCCATAAAAAAATTAGTTCCCTAAATGTAGACATTAAAATATATTATGATGAATGAAATAAAAATTAAATTTAAATATAATTAATACATTAAAATTAAAATTAAAAGATAAATAAAACATCAACGATGGATAATGTGTCTTGGTCGTATCAAGATAAAGTGGTTTCTATTAGAAACGTCCAAATCAGGAAAATCGAACGTATGATGGTTTGACAATCCACTAAATTGGAAGGAACAAGATTATGATTGGTGTTATGGGAAGGAATCATCCATAAGCATCAAAGTTAGAACATTCGAGTTCTAAGACATGGTTTTCATGAAAAACATCGGGTTTTCATGGGTGTATTGTTTTATGAAAACTTTGGGTTTCAAAGGCACTAAATTTGAAACTACAGGTTCAATTTAGTTTATGAACGTTTAGTTCATAAAAGAGAGGTTCCTGCAAGAACACATAATGCAATATGCTAATTTAAGTGTAGTGGATTTGAGTTTATTCGGGAACTCAAGTGTGAGCGCTTCGGGACTACGAAAAGATGTCAACGATTCAAAGCAGAGAAATAAATTATTGAATCGTTAATGTCCAAAAGTGATCTTCAGGTCAATTATCAGATTAAAGGATTACATGTCACTTTTAATTAATTCAATCAATCGAGCCATATAGGGTCGATTGTAGAAGCAAAATAATACTAAAATAATATTATTGGGTCGAAAATAAAACAGCCCAAAAAATAGGGATGGGTGTCGTGAGCAAAAGAAAAGGCTCGGGTTGGGTATGGCTGCAAAAGCATCCCACAGAGTGGTCTTCAGGCCACGGGCTAATTTTTGAAGCCCAGCAATAAGTGTTGGCGTAATTGGGGCCAAGGGGGGCACGGGTTAGGGCCTAGCAAAAGCTGGCCTTAGGTTCGCATGGGAAAGCAAGCCCAGCGAAGGCTGGCTTGCGGGTTTGGGTCACACGGGGCCCAGCCAAGTCCAATGGGATGTGGCATAGGTCCTGCAACTAATAAGGCTGCGACATGCAGGCCGAGACGCAAATGAAGGCCCAGCGGTCTATTGCTGCTGGCCATGCGGGCTGGGTTCACAGGGACAAACCCAAGAAAGCTGCGGGCTTCCTTGGGAAGCAAATTGGGGCTGTAGGCCCGTCTAGGTTAACCAGGCCGACGGCCTGGGGGTCCGTATGGTGGTAACAATGCTCAGAGGGCTGCTGCCGTGGTGGTGCGAAAAAACATACCTAATTTTTTTCCAACCTAGGGTTTAAAAAACCTTAATTTGCTTCTAATTTATTTGATATACATTGACTCACAAATTCCACATAGCGAATGTAATTGCGTAATGCATGAAACAAATATATATATATATATATATTGACAAATATATGAACATATACAATATATATCGGAAGGAAAATATAAACATAGGGGGGTTCATGCATCATGGGGAATGTTTTCATGCTTCATGGTCGTTTCAAATATTTTAGTTTCAAATATCTTACTTTATTTTAAGCGTACCTGATTGGCAGAAAACAATAAAAGCCTTTGAATTTGTAGAAAATCCTCCTCAAAAAGTCAGAATTGCATCTCCAATGCGGTGTATCATGTTCAACATAGAAAAATTAAATTAAATCAATAGCATGTAGATCAATTCAATTAAATAATTAATCATAAAAAGAATGATTAAAACGTAATACTCCCCTGATTGAAGATAAAACTCTTATTAGGAGTATGAAGATGGTATTCCTCTAAACAAATCTAGACAAGTGATACCACGTAAAAATATAACTCATTGAGTAGAGAATTGGTGCCAAAGATACTGTCGATGGAGGTTCATGGGGGTTTCTTGCAAGAGTTCTACGCTTGGAGTTCCTGGATTTTGATTTGAGCACTTCCCTAATCCTGATGCATTAAACTAGATCAATTTGGTGGTCAGTGTCTGAGAGAGAGCGATGTGTTAGTGTACTTATTTCAAGTTAAGCACGACCGCCTTTTAAGTTAAACTCATCGGAGATTGATTGAGCATCAAACTAACGTTGAGTGTGTGCTAAGTAATTGCTTTTGGTTTGTCACCGGTGCTGCTTGGTTTCTTCAAACTCCTCTGCTTCTTCTCTTCGAAGAGCGGATTGTTGCTTCTTCTCTGTTCTTGGACTGAAGCTTCACTATTCGTGAACAAGTGTTTTATGTTACGATTTGTTTCAAATGCAAACGTATAGATAATCTATTCAAGTTTAGACTTGTAAGCACGAGTTCGAACCCACAAGGATTGTAACAAAAAGATGACATGTTTAACCAAATCCGTGATATTAGAGGTAGGAAAAAGGAATTCAAATTCGATTAATGATGTGAAGCAAGAACTCATAAACAACGTTCAAAACATTGTCATCGGAATAAGTATACTTTCTCGGTTGAGTAATGTTGACCATCCTCTGAATTGGAACTTGATTTCGCTTGCACCATGCAACCGTGATCCTGGGGGCAAATGAAGGCCCAGCGGTCTATTGCTGCTGGCCATGCGGGCTGGGTTCACAGGGACAAACCCAAGAAAGCTGCGGACTTCCTTGGGAAGCAAATTGGGGCTGTAGGCCCGTCTAGGTTAACCAGGCCGACGGCCTGGGGGTCCGTATGGTGGTAACAATGCTCAGGGGGCTGCTGCCGTGGTGGTGCGAAAAAACATACCTAATTTTTTTCCAACCTAGGGTTTAAAAAACCTTAATTTGCTTCTAATTTATTTGATATACATTGACTCACAAATTCCACATAGCGAATGTAATTGCGTAATGCATGAAACAAATATATATATATATATATATATTGACAAATATATGAACATATACAATATATATTAGAAGGAAAATATAAACATAGGGGGGTTCATGCATCATGGAGAATGTTTTCATACTTCATGGTCGTTTCAAATATTTTAGTTTCAAATATCTTACTTTATTTTAAGCATACCTGATTGGCAGAAAACAATAAAAGCCTTTGAATTTGTAGAAAATCCTTCTCAAAAAGTCAGAATTGCATCTCCAATGCGGTGTATCATGTTCAACATAGAAAAATTAAATTAAATCAATAGCATGTAGATCAATTCAATTAAATAATTAATCATAAAAAGAATGATTAAAACGTAATACTCCCCTGATTGAAGATAAAACTCTCTTGTTAGCGCAGTGTCAAAAGTGTGCTGATAACGTGTTGTAGGCATAATTTACTGAACAATTATGGAGGCCATATAGAGAGAATGTGCGGCATAGAGAGAAGAAGAGAAAGATGTGTAATTGTGAGGTGTATTATATTTCACCCCATTGTACCTTTATTTATAGTAGTAAGGAAGGTTAATTCTTACTCTTAATAGGTAATCAACTCCTAATATGAATATAAGAGATATTCTCAAATCTACTAGGATTTACACAATCACATTTCTAATCTAAATAGGGCTGCAACATAAAGGAGAATTTAAATCAAATTTACAGTTCTAGCTCCTCTCGTCAAACAATTTCAAGGGCATAAAATTGGTAAACATGGTGCTGAAATATTTGAAACTGTAGTCCGACTGACCCACAATTGTAAAGAACAGAAAGGAAAGTGGAGAAAATTGTAAAATTATAAAATAAATCAAGAATCTTAGCAGTGAAATATTTGATCGAGCCGAGCCGAGCCAACCCGTTGTACATTTTTAAGCAAGTGTTGTTTTGTTTTAGTTATTTGCGATTTTCAAAAATTATTATTATAATAGTTCTACGAATAGTACATTCATATGTAGTGGTTCTATCAATTGATGCTAGTAGTGCTCTTATTTTTAATACATGGGGTACATCAATTTATTGACGATGAAATTTTCTTTTTTAAATTCGGGCTTTTTGATGCTTGAAAATCCAATGTCACTCTTTAATTTTAAGAACTTAGACCCAATTTTCTGATAGTTAATTAGACATTAAAATTACATGTCAAGGATTACATTTTGAATTCTTTATTTTTCTTTCTGATCTCAAGTCTCATCCTCAATTCTATTGTCACCCACCTCGTTACCCTAGAATAAATATAGCCTTCATGCATTTGTTATTGCTAAGGTCAATGCAATTATCATAAGTTGGTATATATGTTCATGATGAGTTGTACAGGCCTTTATTAGGAGTATGAAGATGGTATTCCTCTAAACAAATCTAGACAAGTGATACCACGTAAAAATATAACTCATTGAGTAGAGAATTGGTGCCAAAGATATTGTCGATGGAGGTTCATGGGGGTTTCTTGCAAGAGTTCTACGCTTGGAGTTCCTGGATTTTGATTTGAGCACTTCCCTAATCCTGATGCATTAAACTAGATCAATTTGGTGGTCAGTGTCTGAGAGAGAGCGATGTGTTAGTGTACTTATTTCAAGTTAAGCACGACCGCCTTTTAAGTTAAACTCATCGGAGATTGATTGAGCATCAAACTAACGTTGAGTGTGTGCTAAGTAATTGCTTTTGGTTTGTCACCGGTGCTGCTTGATTTCTTCAAACTCCTCTGCTTCTTCTCTTCGAAGAGCGGATTGTTGCTTCTTCTCTGTTCTTGGACTGAAGCTTCACTATTCGTGAACAAGTGTTTTATGTTACGATTTGTTTCAAATGCAAACGTATAGATAATCTATTCGAGTTTAGACTTGTAAGCACGAGTTCGAACCCACAAGGATTGTAACAAAAAGATGACATGTTTAACCAAATCCGTGATATTAGAGGTAAGAAAAAGGAATTCAAATTCGATTAATGATGTGAAGCAAGAACTCATAAACAACGTTCAAAACATTGTCATCGGAATAAGTATACTTTCTCGGTTGAGTAATGTTGACCATCCTCTGAATTGGAACTTGATTTCGCTTGCACCATGCAACCGTGATCCTGGGGTCAAGATAGTTGAGTTTCGATGTTTCCAGGGCTACTGTTTTCAGATCCTCTTTTGTTTGAGCTATCTTTCTCTCCAAGTCATCCGGGGTCAAATTTCTCTTTCCCTTCTTTCCATCAGTGACATTCAGCGGCTGTCTCTTTCCTCTTTGAGGATGTCCCGAAGGCCGCCAATCTTTTCCATCAATTTAGACATTTGTCTTCGTGAGACTTTGAGACCGTACTCTGGTGATTACAAATGATGGCAACCTCTTTGCTCGCGTGGTTATAAGCGGCGACCTTCTCTGAAAGATCTGCTCCCTGTTTGATTTTCTTGTTCAACAAGGTATCCAATGTGATAAACGAATTGTAGGTACGGAACACTTTCGTTGTAAGGCCAAGGCCAGGCATCTGTTGCTTTAAATGAGCATTCAATCTACTCGCATACAGCTTGTCGAAGAGATGAACGCCACAGCGCTTCCCGGCCCGGAACTGTCTAATTGCCTTGTAAAAGGGAACCTCAACTTCAACGGTGTTTTCGCATCTGATCGAATATTTATCGAGGAAGTTAAACGCCAACGAGTTAGGGGCGATTGCTTTCACATGCTGTACCTTCAAAGTGCAGCAATCGACAGTATCAGCTTCATCTTCGCCCTTTCCAATCCCCGCCCTCTAGAGCAAAGCCTATCGATGAGATAGATAGCATCCTTTCCTATGACTGCAATGGTTTTGATGGGGCCGTGCTATCCACACACCCTTTTATCTTCTACACACCACTATTAATTCGGTCATTTGGTCATATCTTCAATTCATTTGATCCGACGGCCAAAAATTGAAAAGGATGTGTGGAAGACAAAAAGGTGCGTAGATAGCACCACCAGTTTTTATATGCCTGTATCCGGAATTCCAAAATATCAGACGTATCCAAAGACACCTCAGAAAAATACAAATAAATCATAACACAAATGTAAATGCATTGCATTTGCATGCCCTTTACAATCAAAGTAAAATACCGACTAAGAGAACGAACATCCAATTTTTCCTTGTTATAGTTTTACAGTAAAACTCAAACCCAAGTTCACAGCCAGGTATTTCACAACAGATCAAAGATACAGTGCCAATATGTACCACATGTGCAATCGAAAACTAAACCGTGGTCCCAACTCAATGCAGCCTCGTCATTTCTTCTACTCTCTTGCAGAGCTCCTCCACTGAAACGCGCATTTGTTTTGAGATCTCATCCATCTTGCTGCGGTTTAGATCAAGGAACGATTCTATCAGATCACCATCCAAGAAATTTTTGGCGTCCACTGTTTTCTTCTCGTTGCTGAATGACCTCCACTGCTCGTGGCTTAACCCTCCAACACCCTTTATCACCTTCCTCAAGTTTGACTGGAGCTTCTCCAAAAATGAATATTGCTCTTGAGGAAGTGAGGCAATTACTCCGATCACACCATTCACGGTGCCAAAGATGACAGTTGGAATCTGGCCCACATCAGAGTCTGGCAACCGCATGACAAGAGAGCCGTGCCGGAACCTATTGACAAACTCGCCTAGGTGATACTCACCTACAGCCTCAAGGCGGCCCCGTTCCTCATCAGTTGCACCCTCACTATTTTTACGAACAGTGAAGAGGTTGAAGAAATTTTCAGCTCCAATGTAAACATCATCGTCGAGGATCTCTACAGCAGACATCCAATTTGCATTATAATCACGGGCTCGTTCCTCAATGGCACCTTCCTCATGCTGAATACAAGAACAAAAAATTTCGGTTAAGCGAGAGAATAGATTATAATTTGCATTATAATCACGGGCTCGCTCCTCTTAAATGGACAGAGACTAACAACAGAGTAAAAACTGGATCAACAAATTCAAACAAGAGAACCTCATGATGAACTAGCAGAGACAAAAGGGACTCTTATTACAAGGCCTTGACACCTACGACAAAAAATTTGACCTCCCACAAAATATCCCAATATCACATTTCATTTTCATTGGATCAAGTAATTTTAAGTTGCAACTGTACGCAATTCATGTCGGAGTAAACAAATCACCTACCGCTACTACTTTGAGTAGTACTAGTCCAAGGCATGCAGAGGGTTGAAAGTTAGTTTTATTACCTTGTACATTAACAGAGAAATTGACTTCATTAAATCCCCAACAATGATGAAATCTCCACGAGTCTGGACATACAGGGCAAGTATGTGGCCATGATGTCCACATTCCGATTGCAATTCACGAGTACCATCATCCCGCAGAGTCCACTTGTATAACTGTATCTTTTGATTAATAGCAGCAAGTAACTTGCCATTGAATGCATTTAAAGAGTAAACAGACCCCTTGGTTTCCTTCTCAGCGACGAGCTGCAGCTTCCCATCTTCAACAATGAAAACCAGAATGCGGCCCTACAATTATACAATATTGTCAGCTTACAGACGGAGGATGGAAAATCAGCTACTTACCAGTTCAAGTGAGATTTCTGCACTAACCAGTAAACTAAAGTGCCATCTTACCTTGGTTGGCTCATTTTCTTCCGGGAGAACATATGCAGTCCCGACACAGTAATACACATTAATGTCATCCGAGAAAGAACAGCTAAGTATAGAGCAGGCATACTCAAAAGCATCCAGTTGATAATATGTTATGAGGTCAAAACTCTGGTCATCTAACAACCGGATGAAGTGTGTTTCTGAGTCTTCTGCACTAGACTGGTTATATTTTACACTCAAAATGGCGAAAGTCCTGGACTGCTCCTGATGACAGATACGACGCGCATGCTCACCTAGGGGAATAGAGCGAATATGAAGCTTCTGGATGTCATCAATTGTGCCGATAGTAAGTTCACCTTCCTTAGCAATTGCAAGGCTGTTGTCACAAGAAGGGAAAAAAAAAGTAAAGTGTTTAATCTCTGAAAGTTGACAGTTTAAGTAGGATGGGGGAAGAGTTCCCCAGTGCAGTAACAGAACAGAAAGGGAAAAAACAGCTTATGGTTGTGTCTAAGTTGCACCTAGACCATTATTTTTATGTAAACTTTCATTTAAATAAATATTTAACATGCTAATATCAAAAAGCATAATTTTTTTTCTTTTTTCTTTTTTTGAGAAAGAATATCATAAAGCATATTATCACACCAACAAATGGTAACTCTAATAATCAATTTGGAAACTAACTCACCACTTTAACTACTATAAACCATCCCAGTATGATAATTTACATAAAATGGCAGCCATCACATAAGCAACAGTGGATTACAAATTGAAAATATGAAGAGAGATAAGATATTTGGATGTAGAGTAAACCTCGTATCCACCAAACCGAGATCCTATCCATATTTTATGAGTGAACAATAGAAAGAGAAGAGTACCTATCTGGAAAAGCAGCAGAGTTGAATGGGCACATATGGCTGACTTCTTTCAGATTTACATTGCTGTAAAGCAATTTCTTGTTGCTACTATATATGACAGTTGGCCTATCCGATGCAGCAAATACATGTGTAGTACTCTTGGATGAGAAGGTACGGAGTGTAATGGGCTGCGTCCCAAGAGAGACTTTTTTCCTGTCCGTCAACTCACCAGTGCTTGTGTTCAATGTAAAGTTTAAGAGGTGCCCATCTCCTAGGGCACACAATAGGTAGGATATCTGATTAAAAAACAGTAACAAAAAACTTACTCGGTAATCAAATAACTAAAGTAAAAACTTTACGAAGGAACTAAAGAAAGCAATAGATGTGCAAATTAATATTCCCTCATCTATGCTACAGAAGTCCACATTGATTGACACACCAACACAGGCCCAACTCTTTAGATAAATTCCAAAATAATGATAATTATAATTATAATCAGTTGAACATGCTATTAGAAGAGCCACTCCCCAATGGGTAATCCCAAAAAAAGACATTGCATTTCTGACCAATATTAATGGGTAAGTCATACAAAATGACTACAACTGAATTGATTTAGTGAAGTAGGCTCAAGCACATGCATACCCCTTCAAAGGCACAAAGAAGAACAGAACGAGGTATGATCTCCCCTCCCAAATGTTCCTTTGTGATGCGGTTCAGGTCAGGAAGTGAATATATCTGGACACTAATATCTGTCCACATTCCAACAGCTGCCAGCTGGCTATAGTTGGGATTGTCGCCTATAGGGTTTATGTCAAGGCATGATATCTCAAAATCTAACTGTGCGTGGTTTTTCTCTGTCAATATCCCATCACCAATTTCCAAATAAACCAAGTGCTTTCCACCAGTCGCCAATAAAACCTGTCACAGAAGTAGATTAAAGCAACAACCAGTTAGCCATTAACATCAGGCAACCAAATGTTAATGCAGACATCCACAAAAGGAAACAATACCATGTTAGGAAACAGCATGTACGGTAACTCATTAGCAATTCTGAGACTAGAAAGGGGATTTATCAACACCAGGGAATCTATAAAATATTCTTCATTTCAAGTTTCAAAGAAATAAGAGAGTTAACTTTTCAAGGATGTTTCAGAAATATGCTGGTTTGTTTTTTTTGTAAAAGTTGATCTTAACGTAGGTTTTGGGAGTCAACAGAAGCCCCTTATGAAAAACCACCTATTTTATATTATAGTATAGGATGTCCTGAATATTTATGGGGAACATGAATCCTAAATCCTCATGGGTTTCACTCAAGATTTCCCCCCCCACCCCCCTCCCAAAAAAAACAAAAAAACAAAACTGATCTAATTCAATGGCACAGCTAAAACAGTCAATGATCCTTACTTGAATACTTGGTTTTTAATAAGAAACACAACTTTTATTAGCTTACTTGCAAACTTAAAAGTTAACAAGCAGAAACAAAACCTGCGTGGCATTAGCAGTGGCAACATTAATCGAATAGCCTGCTGGAGCATTCCACTCATGCTTGAGCTCCCTAGTTGTAGAACTGACTAATCTTACAGAGCTTGAAGTTACCTGTGATGTCAATTCATCAGCCAGCATGCAATAGATACAATACATGTCAATCATCAATAAATTAATCACCTATACAATCCAGATTATTACATAATAGAATATTTTCTACAACAAAAATATAACCTCAAAAATGTTAACATCACCTAAAACAGGTAACAAACGTGGCCGCTGAAAATACGTCCACACCATCTAAGTGAGATAGATCGTGTAGATTTTCCCTACTACCTCAGTTATGATGTGATTATTACGAAATTGTAGACCAGCAGTGTTCAAATTAATAGTTATTAAAGTGTCCCTAAGGATGGTAGAAGAGAAACTAGGGGGTGAGAAGCAACTTAAAACTTTGCATTCCTAATGGTGGTAGCGATGTGACAGTGATGACTGAAAATTAGCGCTTGCGTCCCTAACAACATAAAAGGCCAAAAAAATGGAAAAAAAAACCATAAAGGTGCTTGCTTTTGAGTATATTCTACTATATGCATTAAAACATAGAAGAAACAATGCAATATGGAGACAACTTACCTGCACCAGTTGATTACAGACAGCATCATGGCAAAATAAAGTCTGTACTTGAGAACAGAAGCCTTCTATCTCAGTTTCTTCCAACTCATCCTCAATATTCATTGCCAAAATCCTTGTCTCACTGATAAAGCTTACAACCAGGAAGGTGTCATAAGGATCATCAGTGGAGGATCTTAACGACCACATTCCCTTAATACCTTGAAGCTCAACGGATGCCTGTTCAACATCATATAATAATTACAGGCATCAATATGCAAGAACCCCATGCAAACGTACAAAATGAAACTTTGGGTACTGATTACCAAAATATTTAAATAAGTTAAACCTGTTCATTGATTCCAATTCCATTTCGAACTACACGAAGAGAACCATCCTTGAAAGCTCCAGAACAAGTTACAACCTGACCTTGGCCTTGCCTCTCAAGATCAACCACACAAAAGTCAACGATCGGCCCCAAATTGACATACCTTTCTAAGACTTCCACATATGAACCCTTTGCATCAGGATGTAGATTCAGCTTTACAAGCTGTGTTCACAACACTATGGAATGTTAATATATTATAATCCAAATCATTTAATGAGGTATCAATGTAATTTTGATCATAATAATCGCACATCTTTATTTCATTTAAAACTTCAAACACATTATAAACCACTACTTTCTGTCAAATCTATCTTTATAGTCCATGTGTACAGTCTCTTCTATTACTTACTAATGGCTCTTATTCTTTGAAGAACAATTTTTTATAGCTAAGAATAGAACAAGTAACAAGCAATAGTTCTGACTACCCCACCTGTGAATCCCCATAACTTGATCCGATATAGACAAATGCATTATCAAGGTATGAGATGGTAGATGCAATTGATGTCTCCCCCAAGAGCTCAATTTTCAGTCCAGTCACCCTACAAGAAGTGTAGATGAAATCCTGAGAAACTAACCCCATAACCTTCAACCACAAACAATTAGATGTTTCAAGGATGTATTAGAACTCACTTTTCTTTCTCATGCGTTATAACAAGTAGGTGAAGTAGCCCGGCATGATCACCAAGTAAATACCTGGAACCATCTGCATCTACTTTCCCATAGGCTTTTGTGATGGACTATGACAAATGACAAAGAAAAACTTGAAATAATACTTCTATAACCAATTCAACACATAATTCCAAAACAACATTCATATGATACTATAGCATACATGTCTTATTGGGATTGCTTTAAATGTATTCGGGCTGCGGTAAACAATATTATCTTCTCCGATAATAAGAACACCACAGAGCGGCGGAGGAACTGGTATTAACAAATCAGCCCCATTTTCAACGTTGTTCTGTGCCCAAGGACCTTCAACAAAATCCTTATCCTTCAGAGAAACCTCATATGTTTTGACATGGCGAACATCTTTGTTATCCTGCAATATTTCAACCATAGTAAGGCAACAAAAAAATTTGGTTAATACTCCTACACTACTTTACCACCCAAAAAGGCCTCCCACAATTTTAGTATATATACTAATGTTATATGGGGCAATACCTAACACTACACATGAACAATGTTCTGTGACTTAGAATTTACAAAGATCTTAGATGGTTTGTGTAGACATGTGTAGAAAAACATATACCAACATCAATGACCAGATCATGCTTGTTTTTACCAAGTTTTCCATTTTGAAACTGCTGTTCTACTAGGATCTTACATAGCATTGGCTAAGCCTTTGCTAAAATAATGTTCAATCTGATACAAGGAACATAACAAACATAACAGTATAAGAAAACGTGAACATAAGATACTAAGACAAATTAGGTGATACGAAGATAAAAAAGTAAAACGGTAGCCCAATATAAACTTGATAACCAAACGAAAGGAATGACTAGTACCTGATATAGGACTACAATTGTTGGTTTTGAACAACCATATAGAAACTTGATATCCAAAACTTGAAGTTCCTCAAGCCTGAAAAGTTAGCCAAGGGTGTAGTTAGAGTGAAAAGAAACTATAATTTCACACAAGAAGAAGAGAGCAAGAAATATGACATTGCACGATAACAAATGTACAGTGAGGCCTTGTAAAATCAATTGTCAATTTGAGTAAATTTTAAATATAACTCATGGTAAGTTAATCACAGGAAGACTAATCAACAAAATATATATTTTACTAGAAAGCTAAAAGAACGAGAGAAAAAATACCGTATATTAAATGCTTCCTTGAGCTGCCCTTTATTATCAAAAGGAATGACCTGAAAAACCAACAGCATATTATTTCATTTCTAAACTATCCATGTGATGACAAAATGAAGATCTTTATATTTCTTCCCAGTATTCAAAACCACATACCTTAAACAATCCATCATACAAATGGAGTCCGATTAATCTACAATCTGGATCAATAATACCAATCTGCAAAAAAAAGTAGGTAAAGAAAATATAATTAGTCATATTTATGGATTTCCCAGTTGAAACTTAAACATCGTCTAGACATCAACTCTAGAAAGACATAAATGTTTTAACAAGAAAAAGCTACAGGAATTGAGGGTCATAGAATCATTTAACTTACTTGACCATTGTCTGTTGGACGACCTATGCGATCTGAGACATCCCCCATTGCCCTACACGACAAGGACATGCATTTGTCAAAATGTCATTAAACATATATCTACAGTCCATATAAAGTGAGTACTTTTGTAAATAATTTTAAACAACAATACTTTCACTTGGTTTGCATATCTAACCTAGTGATGAGCTCAGATGCTTCAGCATCCCACTGAAGAACACAAAATTTGTATCTTTCTGTTGCAATGAATAGAAAATCCTGTGTTTCACCCTGTTGAAAAGAAAACATTATTAAAACCAAAAAAAATTATAATACAAAATCAGACAAAAATATGACATTAAGACTCACATGAGGCCGGAAAAGTTCAAGCGTCGCTATTCTTCCATATATCGGGACATCCAAGATAGGCTGCAGAGACAAAAAAATTAGCTTAATGCATGCTAATGGATACTAGTTTTAAATGGCAACAGAAACAAAGCTACAAATTTGATATTTATAGCAGAAAGAGATAAACATAAAAAAAGTTCAAACATTAATTTCAAGAATGAAGATACAGTTTATTCGATTGTGTATTTCACGTGTAATACAAATGCCACGGTAAATGGCTTCGTGAAATAAATCATATTATGTACAGTCAAGTAAAACTTATTGTGCAAGTTCTGTACAATAATTTTATTTATAAGAGTTCAGTGAAATGAGTAGTAGATGATAGTTCTTAACAAGAACTTCTTATTAGGGGACAACTTATGTACAATGCAAAGTCTAATGTTACTATGTCCAAGTTTAAAGTTTAAAATTTTGATTCTTAGATGCTGAAACTTCATGCAGAATGCCTAAGCTTTAGATTTAAATTCTTACTACTTTGTTCCCAATAATATATAAATCCCTGGACGAAAGTCAACATAACATCATCAACTACCAAAAAGGTGCAAGGAACACCGAAGAGCAACAATTTTCCAAAGATTGTCATTGGACATTTAAAATGCGATGATACAATTCTTGGAACCTGAGGGTTTAATGAGACAACGCACAAGTAAGCTATTAACTTTAAAGTATCTATCTTTTTTCTTTTACCGCAAAATAGATTGACATACATACCTGCAGTCCCAGAGGAGTAAGTAGCTGAATTTCAATTCGCGTACATTTCCTGAAATGAAGATTTATGAAACCAATCATGAACAAGATATAACTCTGGACAAGAAATCTTGCTGCAAAATAATATGATTAATCAAGGAAATCTCTACACAGCAGAATGAAGAGTCTTTGTTTTATGCGCAGACACGCACGCTCTATCAATACAAGCCTTCTAGACAATCGATTGAACCGCTCCCGCACTACTACTCCCCACTAAAAGAGCAATTGATAATCTTGATAACCTAAACAGAGCTACAAGTATAACATTTCATTGATTCCCAGAAAACTCTCGGCATCAAACGAAAAAAATTCGAAAAATTGCGAGGAAATCCCAAACTCAATCGCTTTAGGCACGAAACCTGAAGTTTTTTTTTTTTTTTTTTTTTTTGAAATTTCCAATCTTGCAAACAACTTAATGCATGAATTTCCAAGCCAAAACTAACCCGGTCTATCTCTATCTCTATATATATGTATATATATGAGAAGATGAAGAGGATGCCTGAGGCAACTTAACGCATTAGCGAAACCCTAGCAGAAAGATACAATAGAAATCCAATCGAAGAGAGAGAAAGATAAAGAAGAGAGAGAGAGAGAGAGAGGAATTGGGGGGTAACGTACGCAGTGATGAGATTGAGCTCCTGAGGGGCGGTGAAATTGCCGACGCAGGAGTGGGTGACGTTGGTGGGCTTGTGAGCCGTTACGACGTAGTTCCATATGCTCATCTTCCTCTTCTCCTCCTCTTCTTCTTCTTCTTCTTCTGCAAATTGGTTTTGTGGAGAAAGGGGCCGAACCAGTGAGCCCTAGCCAGCAGCAGCAGCAGCACCCTCTCTCTCTCTCTCTCTCTCTCTCTTTGGTTAGAGTCGATTCGCTCTCAGAGTCTCACCCGCTCATCTAGAAACAGACAGAAGATACGAAATGCAGCGAAGCGGCGTCGTTGGGCTTATTTATGGCCTTTTGGGTTTTTTCCACGGATCCATGGGTGGGTTTTTTGGGACTTGGGTGCGATCCGGTTTGGCTAATTTTATAGGTCTTGGCCTGATCCATAGTCATGGACTCATGACCCATTTCGCCCGTTTTCGAAAAGGGATGTGCTATGCACACATCTCATTTTACTTCTTACACACCTCTTGTTAATTTCTATCCGTTGATTTTCTTCAATTCATCCGATCCAACGGCAGAAAATTAAAAGGGTGTGTGAATATCACACCCCTTTCAAAAAATTTACATTTTCCATGGAAAGTTACGCACACTCTTTTCAGTTTCTCACACACTATTGTAAAATATTGTGTGTCATTTCCATTGATTTATCCAATCGACGGTCATAAATTATAAAGATTTTGTGATAAGCTAAAAGGAATGTGTGAAAATCATCTTTCTTCCTGTAAAAGCAAGACCTTTTTTTTTGTTGAAAGAGAGTGAAAAGGATTGGAAAATTGAAATGGTGGATTTGCCAGGTGATCATGGTTTCTATCCCATTTACTGTGTTTCAGGTTCAAACCCTTTTTTTTTCTCTAGTGTAAATTAAAATAATAATATCTCGTGTACAAGGGGTGGCACGCAATAATATATCATGTCCATAATGTGTTATTCAAAAATTATATCCGAGTCAAATTTTTCCAACTACAAATTTATTTTTCTTACTCTGGTCTTGTTTAGTTTTTTCTTATTCTTTTACAATTAGGTCGTTCTTATTAATGGGGAAGTGAAAATTCGAACTTCAGACATCTTCTAACATAAAAATCTAAAGTGCCACTAAAAAAGATGTGGTTGGTTTTTTTAGTCGATATAATTCATATTCCTTGGGCTCCTTTTACAACCCAAATTTTACGATTCTCTTGGGCTCCTTTTACAACCCAAATTTTACGATTCTTACACAACGCAATATGGAGTCCAATATGCTTGTATTTGTTGCACCAAGACGGGTGGTGTTTAAAAGATCATCAGCGAGGAAATTTTCGAAGAGAGAAACTTCCATGCATTCAGTTTACATCGTTGATAATCTCTCCGTCTCACAATGAGGGCTTGCTTAAAAAGGAAAAGTTCAATATTCTTAGCCGTTGTCATTCTTCTATCAATATGACACTTAAAAATACCATTCAGTGCAAGAGGAGTTCACAAACATGTTCCTCTTTTGAATCAAACGCTTGGAACTTTGATTGATTAATTGACTAATTACAGGGCACCAACATTCTTAAGGCCAAGAACAACCCCAACCCCAATAATGTGACCAACAGTCCCACAGGCCAGGGTATCAGCAAGTGTAAATCCAGCCGGGTCGCCGGTCTGCAGCCCAGTGTCCCTTGTTTCAAGCTTCAATCCTGACGTTGCCTTCCTGTTTGCCGACGGGGCCAACCCGAATCTTCCGGCAAACAGCATTAGGCTTGTAGTAGTCACCATTATCTGAAGAAATCAACATCAGTTAATTTGACAAATTAATTAGTAATTTAATCACATTCACCTGCTAATGTATGGTTTGGTTGTTGTATGTTTATATAATTCAGTAAAATATTTGCTTACCAAATTGGTGGATGAACCAATGAAATCGCAGCGAGCTCCCAAAGCGCCCTGGCCTTTGCGCCTCATTGGTTGAACAATGGCCTGTGAAAGCGTAAGAAGTTTGTAACTCAGGTTAGCTAATAACGTTTATCCCTGAATACGAAGTTTTGTGTATTTGACTCAATTACACAAATTACACTCGAAATTTTGTGTTCGATTCTCTATTAACCTCAATATAACTCAATCTCTATTCTTAATAGCTTAGACTTTTGAGCTAAATACCACTAAAACTCTTTCAAACATTCCATAATTTCTAACATAATTTAGCTCCAACTTGTACCTAGTCGATCATCTTTCCTCCTCCTCGTACATAAATAACCCAAAAATATAGCATTTAAATTTCCCAAACATAACTTTATCATATATCTTTAAGCATCTACCATAACGTAACGAGAAACATTATAAACATGATCGATTAACGTCAAATCC
This sequence comes from Heteromeles arbutifolia, assembly GCA_024362995.1. Lineage (NCBI taxonomy): Eukaryota > Viridiplantae > Streptophyta > Magnoliopsida > Rosales > Rosaceae > Heteromeles > Heteromeles arbutifolia. Next base: position 5,979,556 of record JANCRC010000002.1, on the reverse strand, counting down.
TAAAAAACGAGACGAAAATAGAACTTACCATGCTCTGCACATTAGAGAATGAGATTTTGGGTCTGAGCCCATTGAACTGGGGGAGAGAAGTGGTCACAGTGGCAGCTGCCATTTGCTGATATTTGTTGCAGTTTCTCTTTTACTTGTTTGTTAATTTTATCAAGTTTTGCATACCATAATATCGTTTTAAGCTTTTTGGGTAACAAAGTCTGTTGCCGCAGCCACATGAGCAACTTGCGGCTTCAGAGTTCCAGATTTGGATACACCAAGATCATTTGCTGCCGACGTGGCTCTGTCCCATTGGATTAATCATTTTACTCAATTGGATTAGGTTTTGTTTGTGGGACCCTTGTTTGTGTTGCTGCAGCAGCAACTTCTGATTGGATTTAATTTTTGAAATCCCACATTTGGGCTTCAGTTGGGCCGAGTTGGACTGGGCTGGGTTGGTTTGAAAATTAAATGAAAGTCCAGTCCACTGATGGACCGGGATTAGCCCTCTAGCGGGCAAAATTGTCATTTGAGGTGTATAGTTTATGTAATGATGATTTTGGTTTGCCAGGACCTGAGAGGAAGGACAAAATGATGTAAAATTTGTGGGAATTGGATTCTCTCCTAAGTAAATGGTGGGGATCCTCATGACCAACAAACACGAATCGTTAGATTTCGATCCAACGGTTACAAACAGGAGGTTTCTCTAAAAGTTATAATAATTGTAACCATTGGATCGAAATCCAACGACCCATGTTTGTTGGTCATGATGATCTCCATCATTTGATCCAATTCCAAATTTGTGATCCACAAAGACACAATGCAGAGGGTGAGTGGGCCCCCACATTTGAACCCCAGATTTCTGTTTGTTGGGATTTGATTGGTTCTCCTTCTCCTCGTACGTATCTCTCTCTCAAAATCTCTTGAGAAATTGTTAAGGTCAATCTTGTAACTTCAGTGCTATAAATATTTTTATATTTAATATTTTTATATTTGATTTTATACAAATTTATCAAATAGTTAAAAACATTTATCCACGCACACGTGATCGATAATTCCTTGAAGAGGGGTGAGGATTTGCAAATCGAGGTTGAGCTTCCTAGTTTTTGTCAATTCTACAAACTGGCAAGGTCGACAAAGCTCAATCTTAAAAAACCATTATTTTCTTATTTGCAAGGCTTGTTATAATAAGAAATGTGTCAATACTGTGATAAATGATATTGTTGTTGAACATGAACATCCGGTATGAGAAAAGACAGAAACTAACTTTGCAACAAGATGTCATTGACAATATCTTACGCCAATTACATACTATCATATAAGAAAGTTAAAACGTATAACATATCATGATTGACTTAAAATACTGTTATAACGGCAATCCCTGATCTTCGAAGGACCTAGAAAAAGAAGGAAGATGAAATCCATTGGCACAATGGGAGAAATATTCCATGCAAAGTGATGGTTAGATTTAGATGTCCATATGATGTTCCCCCCAAACAAGACAACATGGGTGTGAAGTGTAAAATCACCATGAATGAATACGTTTAGAAGAAGAAAGCAATCAGGCAAAAGGTGAAAAGAGAGGATTTGATTAATTAGAGGTAAAAGATTCCTAAACCAAAAACAAAGATAGGGATAGAGCATATTACAATTACAAAACCCTATTCTAATCATGCTCTCATCTCCTGCTTCTTTCCCCCAGAGTTTCAGCAAATAGCTGTTTGTACAAGCAGCTGGAATTTTGGCTTTTCTTGGCAGCAGTTTTATTAACCCATCAAAATATCAGCTTCCGAGATACAGTGGCAGCAGAAGGCCAGCAAGTTGCCACCAAAGAGAGATGGGACTTTGCTTGGGGAATGGAGGTGCTGCAGAGCCTACAGATCTGAAAGAAACAGGAACAAAAGGTGTATCAATCTATGAGCATTGTGGAAGTAACAGGCTTGTATTTTAGATTACGCAAACTAAATTGTGTGATGGAACAAGCGTACCCGGGCGCAGCGTAGTTGCATTTTCCATGACCTGTAATGTGATGAAACTGATCAGTAGAGCAGAATTGAAGTCGTAGAACGATAAATATCGTAGAGCAAACACATTCCGGTAGAGTTTGTGCAGCCCCAAATTGATCTTACGGTCTTGTTTACTTATTGCTATGTGGAGAATATAGAGATAACCATATAATCAAGAGATTGATCTGAAAACTTGGTAAGATTGCCAACGCTACCAAATGGCTTTCTGGCCTAATGGCATCTTCCTCGTTTAAGAAGTGTCGGGGTGAAATCCCGGGTAAAAAACTCCGGAAGAACTAGACCCTTGTACCTCCTTACAATGTCAAAGAATATTAATTTCTAAGGGGCACCAAAGAATTCATTTGGATTCTTCGATACGGAAAATCGATTTAGTTATGACTTCAAAATCGATCTAAGTTGTTCCAAGTTGGATTCCACCAAAAGATCTTTTTTAAGTGACCCTTTGTTACACTAATTCTTATCAGGAAGGGGAGCTGCACAACTTACTTGGGTTCCTTTTAGTAACACCTGCAGTTCCTCCAAAATTGCAAGCAATGTCCGAATTCCCGTTCTGCTGATAATAATTATTGAAGGCATATGAGGCATGAGACACCAGAGTATTTGGTTCATAACACGCCCCACCTTTTTGAATTGGCTTGCAGTCTGCCATTCCCAATCCGCAGGCCCAGTCTAATGCATTCTGCAAATCGGCTTGGGAAACCCCGGGAAGGGCTACGCACCATGTCGTGCCATCAAGGAATGTTGTGTTCCCTTCTGGTGGTGACAATGTGGTGTCTGGAATTGCTCCATCGGCCTTCTCTTGCACCGCTGCTCCCGTTGTCGAAACTAAAAGATCGTAAAAGATTCAGTAAATTAAATCTTCAATTTCAGAACAAGTCTCTACAGATTCAAGCAACAAAACATAAAGAAAAGTGGAAAGCTACGCCTAAAATTGAATAATAACAGTTAGAAAGTGGCCTAGAAGATCAAGTGACTGATGTCTCACAACATGGACCCCCATAAAAGTCAGAATTGGCATCAATAGAACTCAACAAACAAGAGAAATTTCGGTAGAATTGTATGACTAGGGCAACTTCCACATCCGGTGAAACCAGCGTGAAATTGAGTGAGACCAATAAACAAGGATACCATACTTTTGTGAGTAAAGTTCTCAAGTTTTTGTCCAAACAAATAGCTATCCAAGCCTAAGTGGGATTGGATTTGCCTAGACAAACTTTTTCTTTTCTTTTTGGTCCAAAAATTGGCGCCTTAAATAAGGATTGGCTTACTTCCCAATCCCTTACATTCTGCAAGCTTCAAACGTTCGTATACAACTCTCTCTCTCTCTCTCTCTCTCTCTCTCTCTCTCTCTCTCTCTCTCTCTATGTATGTGTATATATATATATATCCTGGGAAACACAGAAAAAACAAATATATAAACCTGACCAGAAACGGTCAACTTCCGAACAACAAGATTTCAAAACAAAACAAAATGAAAAAAACAGAAGAGAAGTTACCCAGATGGCATCCCATTCCCATGAGCAAGAGGCAGTGCAAAACCAAAACCCATATCTTCTTTCTCATGCTTGACACCATTCTCCTAGAAAACAAATATAATACTAAAATAAAAATAAAAATATAAGAAAACCCACCACTCTCTCTCTCTATCTCTCTCTTGTTTGTGTTTTAAGAGTGAGAAGCAAATGAGAAAAAGGGGTGGTGGTATAAATGCAAGGATTTGTTGAAGAATCTGAAGTTTCTTGAGTGGGAAATTATCTCCTTTTTCGCTTTATTTATTTATTTATTTTTTAATTTGAGTTTTCGAGAGAGTGCGACTGATGCTTTCACAAGCTGAGCTATTTACTCTGTACTACTTCACTTTTGCAATTTCAGACGTTTCAGAGAGAGGTCTCAGAGAGTTCAGAGACTTCAAATATTAAAGCTTTATTCACAAGGTGGTGGTGAAGGTGGTGGTGCTGGTCGAGTCCATAAAGCAATTTTTGGGCTGCTGAAAAAATCAGCAGCGGCTTCTGCTAGCTGCTAGCAAATTACAGGTGGAAACATGTTCAATTTATGATTAAAATATCAATTATTTGGAGACGTGTTCATCTGTAATTGGTGCTGCTGCTAATTTTTTAGCAATCAAGTTCCGTTCCTGTTTAATTTCTCAATTCACTCATTCAATTTTTCGCGATATATTGAATCCATATCACCTTTTCTCCGGAATTTCCGTCTTTCGTTGGGGTTATTTTGGTCCACCAACTTTGAATTAAACAAACCAACCAGGCAGAGTACCCACTACTACCCAGGTTGAGTTCTGGGCTCAATTTGTGAAGTAGCCCAGTGTTAGGGACAGGGCCTGGTGATGTTGAAGATGAAATTGGCTTTGATGGTTTAGGTCCTATTCTTTGTATTTAGATACAATCATTTTTTTTCCTTCTTCTTTTATACATAAAATCCCCTAATAATTTGATAATGTTAATGAGAAACGTTATAGAATCAAAGTTTTACTGGTGCTGGCATAGACAGATTGGTTATAACATTCGAGTTTGAGTTCCTGTCTTAGTAGTTTTGATTGATTTAAAGTAAAATATCGCTTATATAGAAAAAAAATTCCCCGCCTACAGTAATACTCAAGTGCACAAACGATTGAATTTAAGTTAGCTAAATTTAGTGACATACAATCCTAGTTAGGTTTTTTTTCCCAAGCGAATTATTAACCGTAAAAACAGATACAGAAGATCCAAGTTTATTAAGTTAGCTAATTTGGTTTATGCGTTGATGTGGTAGTAAAACATTTCGTCATGAGGTACACATTTTCGCTACATTTGTTGTTGTACATCAGTTGATTTGTTTATTGTATTCAAACCTTGACTTTTACTTAAATTTGGTACGTAGTTTTGTTGAATTTGTCGTAGGTATCCTACACGTAACTTTCAAGTACATGTACATTCAGTACTAAATAAATACGGCCATTATTAATTTATGATACTTGCAACAACATCTCACTCTTTTGTAAGTTTTATGTAGTACTGGAATTTAATTAGTTACTGGGGGTTGGACCCAACTCGATTAATTGTTTGACGTGTTGTCATAGAGAATAGTTGTAACTTGCTGTCCGTAAATATAATTAAAAGAATTTTAACGAAAAGCTTTCGGTACTGTTTATTTTAACGAAAAATCATATTTTTACATTAAAAAGTCAATCCTAGTATTATTCAATTTACCATTTATTTTGTTAATTTCGTTAAAACTCAAAGTTTTTAAGCCATTTTCATTAGTTTTCCTTATAATTAAATAGTTGTGAATCTCATTGATTTGTGACAAAAGATTGTGTACTAATTTTGCACATGTAGGCTCATTATCAGGGTCGGCCCTGAGGAGGTGCAAATTGTGTGACCGCACAAGGCTCCCGACTTTTTGGGGCCCTCAAATTCTAAAAACCTTTATATATATTCTTAAAAAAGTGTGAATATGATCACAATGTTTTATGGGCAGAGTTGTCAACCGGTAGTACTGTCATTTACTTGTGCACGGGTTCGATTCCACACTTGCTCATGTTTATTAATTTTGATTTTTTTCCAGCTATGCTAGGTTTTCTTTCATATTGGGCATTGTCCAGGTAACCATTTTGGGCCTTTTTTTTTAAGTTAGATTATTTGTTTCTTTTTTTGAATATTTGTAGTTTAAAAAAAAAAAAAAAAAAAAACATTTCTTTCATTATAACATAACTTTTGCGAATAAATCTGCAATTAGTAATATCATAATAAATTAAACTTCTTAAAAGTCTAAAAATATAATCTTTAAAAACCCCTTCCTTATATGACACTATTTAATAGAATACATGTAATAATAAGAATCGTTTATTCTTTTGATCACCGTTTAAAAGTTATCAAATTATAAGTTTCATCCATTTGAAGACTTTAGTCATCTATATATCAAAAGAAAATTATAATACAACTTTGCTCATACCTACCGTTAGAGACACGAATCTCGAATCTCGAAATTTCAACTAATCTAACGGCAATCAACCGAGAGGGGAGGGGGGATGGGGGTGGTGAGAATAATCCTTGCTTTAGGGCGTGAGCAAAAATGCAATAAAAAATAACATTTCATTGTAAGATGGCTACAATATCATAACCAGTGATTCGTTTAACACAAATTTTTCATGAGATGAACTCTAGATGCTAATAAAGAGCATTAATGGTTATGATTATGGTATTTGTACGGTGATACGATAACTACATAGCCATCACTCCATGCTTTTTGTATTTAAAAATTAAGGAGTTTCGAACAAAAAAATATAGGATTTCAGATAGGTGCATACCACCACATTATGCTTCATGTTGTTTTTTTCTTTATATCAATTTAATCCATAATAAAAAAAATATAAAATATAAAAGAAAATGTAGCAATCAAAATTTTAAACCATGTAAGGGCTCCCGTTTGAGTCCCGCACAGGGCCCCCAAAATCTCAAGACCGGACATGCTCATTATGTACATATTAAAGTCCAGCAATTGGTGAAGCATCGCTGGCTGCCAAGGAGCCTATTGAACTCGGCTCTTTGAGCCGGAGAGATTTTTCAATGTGACCGGAACACGGGATGGTACACCATGTGTCACTATATAAATGGTGGGATATATGTGCTAAAAAGTTAATAACTTAAAAAATAAATGTCCAACCACTTATATAAAAACACGTAGTGTACCATCCGTGTTCAGGTCACAATGAAAAATTTTTCGTTAAGCCGACCGCTCACATATTTTACGAAATTCGTTGAACACTATTTTTGGCGCTTCAAAATATCAACATGCAGTCTTATTTGAGTTTATTATTACTCTTTTAGAGCCAATAAAAATTTCCTACGACCCTCGTTCAAATACAATGTCAGCATGACAAGATGAATTAAATCACATAAGTTTGATGATTTTGGTTCAATCAAACAAGACTCAAGGATGCATAAATGTCTAACACCACAATGCTCTTTTAAACAGTTTTCGAGGGTCTTATTTGTGAATGAGCTAATTATAAATGAGAAATTTAAAAAGTAGCCAAATTGTTGACATACTTCAGACTTATATGGACATACTCAAGAAGGCTCTAGCTATCTCGTGGTCACTTGAGCAGTACTAATGCCCGCTCGAGGCACCATCGAATAGTGCTCGAGCACTACTCAAGTGGTCTCAAGATAGCTCAAGCACTACTGAACTAGCCTCGAAATGGAGCAAACGCTGCTTGAGTGGCTTTTATAAATAAAGGCCAAAGGGGACATACAAGACAGAAAAATCTTGCTGCTGTATGATTCTTGCTGGTATATTTAAACCTCTATTAAACTTTAGCGATGAAACACACTGATAACTTGCAGATTTTGGGTCACATAAAAATCTTGTTTCTGCATGATTCTTGCTAGAGTAAATCCACATTGCACAATCCAAATTAGTTTTAAAATGCTCGTCTTATCACATTTTTCATCCCACTCAAGTCATGCGAGGTAGTACTCAATGCCTCAAACCAATCTTAAGTGGTTAAAGTCATAAAAATCTCGAAATGGGGCTAAATATAAAAAAATTGGCAATTTATAGAACAAAATTTCTTGAATTTTTTGTATGCATGAGCCCATCATATAGGATTTTTTTTAAACGTACCCAATTTAGACATGTGGTCAAAAAAACTTCTAGGGCTCTAGTGGCTATATATCTAAAATTTGAAAAAAATCTTTTCGTTTAATAACTATTTCGTTTTTAAGATTTTATTTTCATTCATTATTCTTAATTTCTCGAGCCAAACTAATCAAACGCTCTTATAGACCTATTACCTATCAATTTTCATCCTTATTATAGACCTATCAATTTTTGAAATTGATTAGTTCAACGTTGACCAGTTTGATCTTGTCTGGGCTCCATGCTCCCTCAACATTTAGTAATACCTGAGCCAAATCACCAGCTGCAAATTGCATCACACATAAAAATAAAATCATATAAATTTTGCAGAAATAAGATCCAGCAATACGTATATAATATCATACAGCGGGACAGAATCTGGCAGTTAGATGAGCAACCACCTTACTATATCAGCAGATCGAGCAGACATGGAAGCAACGTCAACAGCTTCGGGAACACCAGGTCTGCATCTTTTTATGGTACCAAGAAAGAGAGATAATTCAACTTCCGTACTTGGATTCCAAACCCTAAATTTTTTTTTACTATTTTTGGGTTGTTCTTGATGCAGCCATTACGTACCACACACCATTAGGGTTTTAATCGTATTTTATTGTTAAACTAGTAGACTATAGTACTGACTTAATATAAAAGTCATTTTAATATTAAATTAGTGTCATAATTTTCAACTAATCCAACATTTTTTATATGCTTCGTTGAGGAAGAATTTGTCTATGTGACATATTTTGTCCGTTTGTCGGCCTATCAAAACAGCGGGAATATTGGTGGTTTGTTCACTGTCCTTTCTCATGCATTTTCCCTCTGCTACTTCCTTGAAATGGTCATTAATTAAAAATAAAAATTAAATCCTAATATACCATTATTGTTGCATTTCCACCCCTACATTTCATGTATTGATATAATTACATTGATTAATTTATTCATCATGCATTCCTCACATATATTAAACTTCTAGGGTTGATGTGAAAAGCATAACTTTGCTGCGGAAATCTCTGTATTTGTTATACATTGTTAATTTTGTGTAAATGTTACTTTAGTTTCCACGAGCCTTTATCAAATTATAGGTAGACTGGGGGACCAAATATTCAATACATTGAAGGGATCTCTTATATGCCATGGATAATGATCAAAGCTTGAATGCGATGGGTATAGATATTTGTTTTTGCTTGATATTTTTTGGTCTATTCCAACCAAGACACTATTGATTTTTTTCCCATCTGTTTGGTGTACCCTGAGTGCAAGCCTTGATGCAAGGGAAAAGTTTGTTCTTTTGTGACCAGGCCCGGCCCTGGTCCAGTGCAGACAGTGCAACTGTCCAGGGACTAGAATTTTATAGGGCACCAAAATTTGCTATACTAACAAATATGGGGATATATAAGAAAAAATAATAAAAATAAAAATTTGCAAACTCAGAAGTCGCGTCTTCTGAGTCTGACTCTTCTCCTCATATTCTCGCAACTCGGAAGTCACGTCGTGCCTCACAGATTATAGTTATTATTAGGCATTATTCTATTATTATTATTTTTGGACGAGAGGTTTTATTCTATATTATATATTTGGTTTTCCGACTCTTTTCTTAGTAATTTACTAATTTTGACAATATATGTTTGTTGGAATGATTGCGGTTTGGCCTCTCCTCCGATTTGGCCTATTTCTTTTTTGGAAATTTTAATGAAAAGTTCTCAGTACTATTTACTTTAACGAAAAATTATATTTTTACACTAAAAAGTCAATCCTGTTACTATTCATTTTACTCTTTATTTTGTCCTTATTGTTAAAACTCAAAGTTTTCAAACCATTTTCATTAGTTTTCCTTTCTTTTTAATGGATGTATTTTTTATTGCAGTTTGATAAGGCCTCTTTTTTTTTTAATGGATTTATTTTTTATTGTAGTTTGATAATGGATTTATGGCTCGATTTTGCAGCCAAATGTGAGACTGCATTTTGAGACATCTGCAAAACCCGATTGGCAACTGCAAATTGCAAAACTCCTCTTCTACGAATTTCAGATTGGCATGGTTTGCTAGCTTGGGTTGATAATATTAGGTATTTTTCATAATATATATTAGTAATTTTCTATTATATAGTTGGAATGATATGTGCAATGATAATTGATATGTTAATGATTTTTTTAATATATATTGGAATGATAGGTTAGTATTTTTTTTATAATATATATTGGAATTATAAATTGATATTGAAAAATTTCAAAATTAAAATTATTAAAATCTTACTTGTGACCAGTATGACTCAAAATAGGCTAAATAAATTAGCAATTTTATGCATTTGGAGATTATGATAATATAATTGATGATTTTACTTCAATAAATGAAGAAGATGATTTCTTAAAGGTTGAAATTTCAAGAGAGTTTTGCTTGGAGTGGTTGAATATGATTTTGCTTTTAATGGTCGGCGTTTAGGTATTATGTCCCCTTGTATGTTTTTTTCTTCAAAGTAATATAATATGAGCATGAGGGTCTAGTCTCCCAACTTTAATTAGATTCCAACCCTCTTTAGATATTTATTTTAATATATGTTCTTGTATTAAAAAAAAGCATATTTTGAGCGTTCGCCCCGGGCACCAAAAAACTCAGGACCGGCCCTGTTTGTGACTGAAAGGTCATGAGGTTGAATCGTAGAAACTAGGGGTGGGCAAACGGGTATAGGAATCGCGGGTAGGGGCGGGTAATTCAGGTTCGGGGGTGGGTCCAAATTTTCTAAACACAAAACGGGGCGTGGCGGTTCGGGTATACAAAATTAACGGGGCGGGGCGGATCCTAAAATATGAGGGAACGGGACCCCGGCCCGGCCCGTTTCTAGCATGGGAAAATAGGCATCGATCTCCTCTTATTTGGGTTTGAGCTCAAGGGCTCATCTCATTTCAGATTTCACTCAGAACCTAACTCGCTCCCAAAACCTTTCTCTACACAAGCCCCCAAAACCTAACTCGCTCCCACAGTTCCATTCTAGCTCCGACCACCGTTCCATCCCAGCTCTATTGCGGCCGAGCACGTGTGTTATACCCCAGATTGCACGGCTCTTGGCCACGCGGATCGACATGACGACGCTCTGCTTAGTGCCTTCGATGGTGGCCTCGCAGGCCCGCCGAAGCTCCTGGTCATCTGCGCTCGATTTCACCATCGCCGGTGGTGGTGGTGCTGCACTCGGTGGATCTCAATCAGACTCTGCTGTAGTTTAATGGTAAAATATATAGATCTGGGTTTCTAAATTAAGGGATTTAGGACTTTTGAATTAGGATTTTTGAAATTTCTAGGTTACTGAATTTAGGGATATAATTTCTAAATTTTCTGGATTTAATTGGTTTTGGTTTTGATTTTAGTTTAGCTTAGGGTTTAGGGTTCAGAGAAAATCATGCTGTTTGCAAAAGGATTTAATTAGTATTTTCTGCATCTTGGCATAGATTTCTATTCATTTTCAGAACTACAATGACACATCTATTTTGATGTTGCGGTATATGATTGTGTGAGTTTGAGGTTGCGAGATGGTTTCCGTTGCTAAAGTAAATAGTTTGTTACCGTGAATTAGCATTTAAATAGCAAATTGATTGTGTGAGTTTTGTTGGAGATGTGAAGATGATGTGAAGAGGATGAAGATGATGGGAAGAGGAGAATGAAAAAAAAAGACACTGGCAATGGCAATATGCCCAACACCGAAAAAAAAAAAAAGGCAATTGGACCCGTGGACCCGTCCCGAACCGACCTGTTTGAAACGGGCCGGGTTAGGTCTGGTTCCCAAACTCAAAAACTCTCTACCTGGCCCGGCCCGCCCCGTTACCTTTTAAAACGGGTAAGGTCCGGTTCCTCCAAATTTGGGCCCGGCCCGGCCCGTGCCCAGCCCTAGTAGAAACAGTCTCTTTGCAAAGCAAGAGTAAAGTTGCGTACGATAGACGTTCTCTCCTACCCCCTCTCCCGACCTTTGCAAAGAGGGGAGCCTTGTTGTTGGTTTGAAGTCCCTTTTTTGTTTGGTGTACTCTAACAAGTTTCATCAATTAGCATTTATAATCTTTATGGTCTAATTACTGTTGATGTAGTCTTGTAGAGTTGGACATGAGAAAGTGTGGGAGAGTGAGAATGTTATGCACTTTGTTTTCCATGTCAAATTTTAATAGTATTTAAAGGGGGAGCACAAAAAAATTGTACTTTCGGATTGCACTACAAATTTACAACTTACGAATAATACTCACTAGTAAAAAAAAACCCTTGCGCGACGAAATTTTGCGCAACGAAACACACATCGTGGCGCAAAGTGACTTTGCGCGACGAAACTCTAAACTTCGTCACGCAAAGTCTTACGTGATGAAAAATACACTTTGCACGACGAAAAAACATTGTCGAGCAAAGTGACTTTACGTGACGAAATTCTAAGCTTCTTTGCGCAAAGTCTTGGGCGATGAAATTTTGCTTTAAACTTTTTCGCGCAAAGTCTTTACAAAAATAAATAAAATAAAATAAATTATTTTTTAAAATCTTTGCGCAACGTAATTCAAATATTTCGTTACCTAAACCAATTTATTTTCATTTTTTATTTTGTACACATAACACTTAAGAAATTGAACGGTATATATATTTATTAAGTAGCTTTAAATTTATTATTGTAGTTCGGATCGGGTTTTTGTTAGAAAAATATATTATTGTAGTTCGGATCGAAATTTTTGTTAGAAAAAATATTTTAATTGACGATCAAATTAGTTCATTGTATTCATATAAGGTCAAGGAGTGTAGCTGAAAAAAATCATCAAAATTGGAGTTGAAATAACCGTTAAATAGTAATTTTTTGTTTCTAACCGTCGAAAAGTTTTATACCAGTTACTTGATATCTGAATGTTTGTTTTTTGTGATTTTTGGCGTATATGATCTCGAAGTATATACAAACAAGTTTGACGGTTGGATCATTGAAACTAGTTTCATAGATTACGTATCCCATCAAAACAATAGATTCACTAGTACTTAGAGTTTATTTCTATTTTCATTAAGTATGACATAAGATTTTGTGGTATCCACTAGTGTAAATATTTTAAATTGAAGATCGAATTCAGTCATTGTATTCATATAGGGTCACGGAGTGTCGTTGTAAAAAATTATCAAAATCGGAGTTAAAATAACAGTTAAATCGTGATTTTTCGTTTACAACCGTCGAAAAGTTTTGTCCCGTTACTTGATCTCTGAATGTTTTTTTGTTGTTGTGATTTTTGGTTTATATGATCTCGAAGTATATACAAACAAGTTTGACAGTTGGATCGTTGAAACTAGTTTCGTAGAATGCATATCCCATAAAAACAATAGATTCACTAACACTTAAGAGTTTATTTATATTTTTATTAAGTATGACATCAGATTTTGTGGTATCCACTAGTGTAAATATTTTAAATTGAAGATCGAATTTAGTCATTGTATTCATATAGGGTCAAGGAGTGTAGCTGTAAAAAATCATCAAAATCGGAGTTAAAATAACAGTTAAATAGTGATTTTTCGTTTATAACAGTCGAAAGGTTTTGTCTCATTGCTTGATCTCTGAATGTTTTTTTTTTTTATTTTTGGCGTATATGATCTCGAAGTATATACAAACAAGTTTGACGGTTGGATCGTTGAAACTAGTTTCGTAGAATGCATATCCCATCAAAATAATAGATTCACTAACACTTAAAATAGTTTATTTATATTTTCATTAAGTATAACATAAGATTTTGTGGTATCCACTAGTGTAAATATTTTAAATTGAATATTGAATTCAGTCATTGTATTCATATAGGGTCATGAAGTGTAGTAAAAAATCATCAAAATCAGAGTTAAAATAACCGTTAAATCGTGATATTTTTTTTTTTTACAACCGTCGAAAAGTTTTGTCCCGTTACTTGATCTCTGAATGTTTTTTTTTTGTGATTTTTGGTGTATATGATCTCGAAATATATACAAACAAGTTTGACGGTTGGATCGTTGAAACTAGTTTCGTAGAATGTATATTCCATCAAAACAATAGATTCACTAACACTTAAAGAGTTTATTTATATTTTCATTAAGTATAACATAAGATTTTGTGGTATCCACTAGTGTAAATATTTTAAATTGAAGATCGAATTTAGTCATTGTATTCATATAGGGTCAAGGAGTCTAGCTGTATAAAATCATCAAAATTGGAGTTAAAATAACCGTTAAATCATGATTTTTCGTTTATAACCGTTGAAAAGTTTTGTCCCGTTACTTGATCTCTGAATGTTTGTTTTTTGCGATTTTTGGCGTATGCGATCTCAAAATATATACAAACAAGTTTGACGGTTGGATCGTTGAAACCAGTTTCGTAGAATGCGTATCCCATCAAAACAATAGATTCACTAACATTTATAGTTTATTTATACTTTCATTAAGTATAACATAAGATTTTGTGTTATCCACTAGTGTAAATATTTTAAATTGAAGATCAAATTTAGTCATTGTATTCATATAGGATCAAGGAGTGTAGCTGTAAAAAATCATTAAAATCAGAGTTAAAATAACTGTTATATCATGATTTTTCGTTTATAACTGTCGAAAAGTTTTGTCTCGTTACTTGATCTCTGAATATTTGTTTTTATATATATTAAGTAGCTTTAAATTTATGTATTTTGTACGTATAACACTTAAGAAATTGAATGGTATATATATTTATTATGTAGCTTTAAATTTATTATTGTAGTGCGGATCGGGTTTTTGTTAGAAAAATATATTATTGTGGGTTTTATGTAAAAAAAAAAATGAATTTGAAGGGAGTAAAGTCACATTTTTTAGTAAATATTATTATTTATAAAAATTATTTTTATAAATTTTGCGCAACGAACCAATAATTCGTTGCGCAAAATCCTTGAATTTAGACAGGAGCCAAAAATGGGACGCGGGAATTTTTTTTAAGACTTTGCGCAACCAAACTCTAAAAATTTGGGCTGCCACCAAAAATGGGACACGGGAATTTTTTTTTCAAGTGGTCGCGCAAAACTTTCCGCGACCAACACTTTGTCGCGCAAAACTCTAAAAATTTGGGCGGGCACCAAAAAATGGGCCGCGAGAATTTTTGTTAGTGGTCGATCAAAACTTTGCGATACCAATTTTTCGTTCTCAAAACTTTGCGCGACCAACACTTTGTAGCGCAAAACTCTAAAAATTTGGGCTGGGAAAAAAATGGGACGCGGGAATTTTAGAAATTTTTTTTTTTAAGACTTTGCGTGACCAATATTTCGTCGCACAAAGTATTACGGTTTTTAAAACCAAAATAACTCCTCCACAATTTTCTCAATGTTTTTCTCTACTCTTACCTCTCCTCTCTCTTCCCCCCCCCCCCCCAATCCGACCCTCTCTCTCACACTCACTCCTCTCACTTAATATCTCTTCTCTCTCTTCACTAACTCTCACTCTCACTCTCACTCATTCTCTCATCTCTTTCTCACTATCTCCTTTAATTCTCTCACACTCACTTCTCCCTCTCATTCTCACTGACTCTCAATCTTGCCAAAAGGTACATTCTCCCAAAATTTTAATTTTTTTCATTAATATGTGTTTTTGGGGTTAGTTTTGAGTTTGGTGCGGGGTTTGGGGTCGAGTATATGATGAGTAGTGGAGTTTGGGGTCGAGGGTATACCAATTTTAGGGGATATTATGCCAATTTTTTGTTATTTTCTTGTTATTTGACCATATATATATTTTTGTTGTTGTAAGGAATCGTCAAGACTTTGACGGCTAAAGTTGAGGATTAGGACGCTATCGAAACATATCCCCCGCCACTACCACCACAATAGACTTGTATTAGGATTTTATTATTGTACTTTGTTAATTTATGTGTACATTTTGAATATATTATATATATTGGATAATTTGATCACTATTTTTCATATGTAATTTTCCTTTGAATATGTCAATTTAAATTAAAGTATTTAAAAAAAAATAATACAATTAAATTAAATTTAAAAAGGTAAAAATTCGAAAAATCTTGCGCTACCAAGTATTTCGTTGCGTAAACAATTAATATAATTAAATTAATATAAGAGAAATAATAAAACAAAAAGTCAAAAACCTTGCGCGACAAAATATTTCGTCTACTTTGCGCAACAAACTACTTCGTCGCACAAAGATATTTTGCACGACCAACTAATTCGTCACACAAACTCTATCGTCACGAGCTTTGCGAGATGAACCATGCACGACCAAAATTTCGTCGCGCAAGGTTTTGTGCGATGAAATTGTACTTTGCCCGACAAACTTATTTCATTGCGCAAAGTGTTTTTTGTAGTAGTGACTATACACACCAACTGTTTTCTCAACTCTCTGACACAATGAATTTCCAAAAACAAGTTGGAAATTGGCCGCTGTGGTACGTCTACAAATTCGGGGTGCAATTATAACTAGCAAAAATAAGACACGAAATGTTAAAATGCCATGTATATACATACTCATATATCGATGGTACGCAATCGACAAACATAATTTCAATTTATATGAAACTATATGGTATGATATCAATTTAGCATATGAAAGGCGGTGTATCAACAATAAACAACGATGATTGTATCGATATACACTATATGAAGATCGTATCAATAGAATCATAAACTATCGACGTCGTATAAAACATAAAAGTCTTTGTCGATGTTATCGATCGAGCAGCTACAATGGGCATTTGAGACATTTTGCATGTCAATTTTTACTAGTTTGGCAATTCTTTTGATCACTTGTACTAGAGCTGCACTAATTTCCCGAAACCAGTTGTTGTCACCAGTACAGAGTGTGCCAATAATGCACAATTCACTATTTTTGCACTCCCTCAATGGAAGATGTGCATAATTTTTTTATCGGCCTATTTTCAATGGTTGATAAGATTTCGTCTTGTTCTCTTGTTACAGAAGGAAACAGAGATGCATGTGAAATTGGCGACATTCAAACAGAATATGCAAATAGTACAATTAATTGAGGTAGAGTTGTCTTGTAAGATATCTTTGTGAATCACAAGAAGTGATCTGGCAATCTCACTGATTACTTCTGGTTTAAGGTTAATTCATCCAGTGACCAATTATTAATTAATTATTAACATATTCTATAGCAATAGATAAAAACAGAAAGATCCTCGAGAAAATTCCAAACACCAAAGTAAGTAAAAGGACAACAATGGAGTTAAAAATTTGGCCCACAAGATCAACAAAGTTGGATTAGCCACGTTTGGTGGTCACTGGTTTAGAACTTGTTTAGAAACATATAAGTGGTGTTTTTTTCTTCAGAAAACATTTCAAGTGTTTTTGAAAAAAAAAAATATATTATCTAAAAATATTTTAAGTCATATTAAGAATGGAACTTTCATGAAAAGGGTTTGGATTAAGTTTATTTTAATAAAAAAACCATGTTGTAACTTTATTTAATTAAAAAGACTTAAATTTTAATGAAAAACCCTTAAATTTTAATAAAAATGACAAAAGAACTTAAATTTTAATGAAAATGGCATAATTTTAATATTAAAAAAAAAATCTGACGCGCGGACCCACGCGTCCTCACACTGTTTATGAAACTTCTACAATGTTTATGAAACTTACAACACTAATTATGAAACTTACTGCACTATTTATGAAAACTTACGATACTATTTATGAAACTTAATACACTGTTTATGAAACTTAACGGTACTACATTCTTTTCTCCTCTCTCGAACTCAATCTCTCTAGCACCGAGAGAAGAAAGCTCTCACTCTCCCACTTACATTCACAAATCAACCCCAAACTTAGCATATTCGAAGTCTGTGGGATGCAAAGATCACAATGGTGGTCTTACATGTGGGATTGGTGCAGTGTGGACCTCGGCACCATTAATGCCCGAGAGCTTGAAACTCTCAAACTCAAACCCAGGTGAGGTCTCACCTTTTCCAGTTGCCACCCCTAAACCTGCTCCCACTCCGACGTCAGCTCCACCCAAGCCCGCCACTGCTCCAACTCCAGCGGCCACTCCTCCTACTGCTATCGTCTCACCCCCATTGCCGTCTCCAGTGAGCTCTGCACCGGCTAAGGCTCCGGTCAACTCCCCACCCCTACTCCCGCAACTGAGGCACCCACTACTACTGAGGTCCCTTCTCCAGCTCCCAGCAAGAAGTTGAAGCACAAGTCTCCAGTGGCTGCTCACAAGTTGGGTTTTTTATGTTTTTTTTTTCTTTTGTCCTTATCATTAAATAAAGTTAGTGGATGATTTTTTATTAAAATGTAAAGATTTGAAGCCATTTTCATTAGTTTTCCTTTTTAAAAATACTTTCAAACGAACTATTACCTATTCATATTTCATATTAGTGATTAATTAATTAACTAATTCAATGAATCAAATTTTTGGGCCCTTGTTATATTTTCTGATCAATTATTGAATATTCCACCGGTTGATAATTTTGTCTACCTTTGAAATGCGTCCAAAATATCCAAGTTCAATTATTAATTTTTCTTCCTATGACTATTAGGTTGTTTGCGTTTTTGTTCAGATTAGACTATTAACATAGGCAGCTATATTAGCTTATGAATAGTTAATTATAATAATTAAGATTAAGCTATCACATTCTTTACATATGTATTTTTGGGATTAGACTTAATATCTAAACTGATGGCCAGAAACAAATCTTAGGGTTTGGTTGGTAAGGTGTGTTTATGATTGTTCATGTTGTAGGTTGTAAGAAGTTATTCAACACCAAACACGTTCCGTCAAGTATTTAATTTGTCTATAAAACATAAATCTAAGCTCATTTTGATACACCAAACTTACACTTTGTTATCATATCGCTTGTTAATGACTGAATCCCATAAAACAAACCCTAACACAATTAATTTTCTCGTACACATATTTGTCTAAAACTTTTACCGTGTCTATTAAGATGGATTCCCGGTTAGCCATATTTATCAGGGGTTAACTTGGTTATACCAGTTCTAGTAGCTCAACCATGAAATGATTGATTTAGTTAGCATTCGGAATTGTAGTTGTGTGTTACGTAAATTGATAGGAGAAGTGTGTGTATCCTCTTTTATTCAAGTTTCTAATTCTCTTCTCCGTAAATGAAGTAAATTAGAATATCTTTCCTCAAATTTACCATTTGGAGTTAGTTGCGTTCATGTATACATGTGATTAAACAGGTAAAGTATGGTTCTAATAATCTAATTTTTTGGTAGTTTAAGTTTGTGACCTCAAAACTAACAAGCCAACATTAAATGTGGGTTTTTGGTTTGCACTTTTGGAGTAATGTCAAGGCTGAAATGCAAAAACAATTCCACTTGCTACACTTTTTGCTGGCCCTTTCCAAAACACAAGGGCTTCCATGCAAACAATCATGGGGCCCCTTCATCAATTTCCTCTCAATCTACTTCTCCAAAAGTGTGAAATAATAAATATATTCGAGTATGAAATAATCTAATAATCTTAAAAATCATGTAGGCTTTTGAGAGTCCTTTTCTTTTCAAAGGAAGGGACACAGCTGGCTGCATCCCCCAATCAATCAGCCTGGGGAAATTTTTATTATGCCGAATATACAGTCTATTACATTAAGTATCATAATGCAAGAGTTTGAAATTTTTTTAAGTATTCAATCACTTGTATTATAACATTTGATAATACAATTAGTACCAGAGTATGTTCCCGACGTACTGAAAAATCTGTCCTCAAACAGTTGCAAACCCAGCTCTCTTTAGGCCATGTGGAATTTTAGTATCGATCTAATCTGTCTCCTTGCTGGTTAGTTTACTTCAACCTCCTTATCAAATTCAAAAGACATTTGAAGGTGCACATGGAATTGGCTAACTACACCCATCATACATGCAGTCCGCTACAACTCATATCATCGAGACAGACTTAACCGCGATGGGGGATATATATATATATATATATATATATATATATATATATATATATATGTGTGTGTGTGTGTGTGTGTGTAATTTGATGTCTGTATATCTCTCTCATCGCGTAATGCACACAATATAGCTAATTAAATTTTAGCCTGCATGCAACGTCGGAGATTCAGTGTCTAGTTTAATGCAAATGAACCTTTATTTGCTAATAGTAGTTATGTCCTCGTTGCTGCGCGCAGGAGCAGAGAATGGTGCCAGTGTAAATGAGCATCTTCAACTGCAATGAATCACTGCCATCTTTTCAAGTTTTAACCGTCTAAATTCTTGTCATATTTTTGATACATCAGTTTTACTTTTAAATTCTTGTTTATTTATTTTTCTACAGATTAATTATGTCCTCTTATATATTCTACCATTTAACTTAGGCATTCTTAACGGTTAAGAGAGTTCACTCATGAATCTAAGATCTTAGGTTCAAATCCGTCACTTTCGGCCGGTATCACTTGTGTAAAAAAGAAACAAAAAAGAGAGGGATCCGATGAATATTACTCAAATTCAGCAAAGTCACTTGTCGTGTCGAATATAATATATCTTTTGGATTACAAAAAATATAACAATAATAATTTAACAATAGAGATACCAAAACTGTATTCTAAATTTGAGTCGCAGATGATGTGCTAAGGTTTGATACTTCACTGTCAATATTAATCACGATTTAGCATATAGGCTTTTGAGCCAAAGTAGTCTCTAAAATTGGTATAATTCATCTCTTTGGTCCTTAAGATTTAAAATCGATAGAACTAGTGTTCATCCACAGTCAATCATTTGGTCATTTTGTAAAAAATCTCCATTAAACAAAGACAAAAATGACAAAATACCCTTAATTTTTGTTAAATCATTTTGGCCCTGTTTAAAATTTAGGGTTTGATTTGTTGTTGTATTCTTCCCTTGGAGGTAATAATGTATATACATACAAGACTACACTTGTAGTACAAAAGACAATTAAAGAATCGCAGTAAATTAAGGAATCCTAATTACATACTAACAGCATTCAATTGATTCACGCCAACATATACTCGAATCCAAATTCTAGTCAATCAAATACTACGACATCATTTGATGAATCAGATTATAGGGCGTCTCATAGTATCGACATGCAATCATTTAGCCTTGGACGCTGTTTGACACTTGGTTGGAAATGCTTCATTGATCAACGACAGGTAACCTTTTGAATGAAATATGATCCAAGAATTCAGACTCTCAAATCAACAGTAGAAAATAGAAGCATTTGAAATTTCTACTGCAGTCGACATCTGCAGGATGCAGCCAAGGAGTTGTTAAATACTTTTAAGAGTCATTTCTCATCGAAGACTCAATTATTGTACGTTTTTCTCAACCCTCTTTGTATTTTAGTGCTATCATTATTAGTTTTCAATTCTAGCATATCTACGTTTTTTACACCTATTTTTGTTGGAACTATTTAGTAATGTAATTCAATGATATAAATCATCTACATTTTAGTACTTCATTCACAAGTTATCTTTAGAAAAAATTAGACAAATCCAAAACTATTAAGACATTTATTTGTAGTGAAGAAAATGAACGAATACGATCTATAAAGAAACACTAAATTTAATCTAACAGTCATATTTTTAGATTTGGGCAACTTTTAGTAGCCATGATATTTGAGGTAAGACATAAACGATAGACGGTTAGATCGTTGAAATACGTGATGAAGTAGGCCTTACAAAAACGTGTACCAAAATGTGTGTAAAAAACGTGTCTTTAGATCCTAACCCTATACATACATACATACATACATACATACATACATACATATATATATATATGATGATATACATACATACATACATACATACATACATATATATATATATATATATATGATGATAGCGAAAGAGAAG
Organism: Heteromeles arbutifolia; assembly: GCA_024362995.1. Taxonomy (NCBI): domain Eukaryota; kingdom Viridiplantae; phylum Streptophyta; class Magnoliopsida; order Rosales; family Rosaceae; genus Heteromeles; species Heteromeles arbutifolia. The sequence goes on along the minus strand of JANCRC010000002.1, from coordinate 5,958,116 downwards.
ACGTATTTATCTCAAACGAGTTAGCATTGTGACATCCTGATGCAATAACGTTATATTATGTGTAAGGTTTTTTTTTCTTTCACAAAGCATAATGTTATCGGATCAGATGACCCCCTTCCATGCAAAGTGTTTTTGTGAAAGAGAGAAAAAGCGAACCAAAACAAACCACGCGGCCGGCACAGTGGAGCATCAACACTTTAAGAGCATAAAAATTCAAATCCCTTAAAATCAAGATAATGGATTGGTAACTGAAACGCTAGGCTGAAGAACGATACACGTTTTCTTCAGAAAATACCAATATATGGTGTGGCTTGGCATTCAAACAAAAAAACTCGACAGATTTAAAGGGGTGATCATCACCACCTTCATCAAGTTGGTACCTGCTTGGCCCGCTCCGTACAAGAACTCCTGTGCAACTCCTACCCCTCCATTGTTTCCGGTAGGGGGTAGCATTCACATTGCGTCGTGTTCAATCGTGTTTTTTGTTTGGATTTGACTTCAATAACGATCTAGTTCTAACTCGATATGTTTAATTATATTTTGTCAAATGCCTTGACGATATCAACTCCTACCCCTCCATTGTTTTCGGTAGGGGGTAGCATTCACGTTGCGTCGTGTTCAATTGTGTTTTTTGTTTGGATTCGACTTCAATAACGATCTAGTTCTAACTCGATCTGTTTAATTATATTTTGTCGAATGCCTTGACAATATCAACTCTACATGTTTATAAATCGTTTCGTGTTCAGATAATGTAGTTATGCAAACATTTTGTTTCAAATGATTTGCATTTGTTTTGGTAAATGTGAATCGCTCGACTGTGTGCGCGATATTATGTACCTTGTCAATTTTTTGACGTTATAGGTGTCGATAAGCTTTCAAATGTGTTTATTGGCAAATGCAACTGGGAAAGTTTTAACATAATATAAGGCAATAATTTTAACCATTATATGGGATGCGTTCGCAATTTTCTCTTCATTCAAGAAAGCGGACCGTTGACGACAACAGGTCAGGAAGGACAGTTGCTACTTAAAAACCGATTATCACATGTTTTTAGAGGTTGTACTTGATCCATCCATCCCCTTAAAAATCACGACTTAGCAAATAAAATGGACTATTCCGAACTCTTTCTTCAAGTCGCTACCAACTACGAATCAAGTATGACCGATTGAAGAAAAAAAGAAAAAAATCGATACTTATAGTCAAATCTGCAATATATGTCATACAACAAAAGAACTTGTGCACACCTTAGGTTCGAAACATGAAATCATTTTTATTAACAGAAATGCAGAAAAACACAGAAATGCAGAAAGAGCATGTATCGAATAAGAAAAGAGAAGGGAATAAGAGAGAGAGAGAAAGTAATTGACTACATTGATACTGAATTAATATTTACAACTATGAGAATACAGTTTATATGACTAGCTTGCAGCCTAAGCTATTTAACTAACTAATTTGATAACAACTCTAACAACCTTTCGACACATGGATATTGCCAACATCCCCCTCAATCTCAACCGGGACTTCCCAGTTTGAGATTGAAGCAGACCAATCAATGGAGCCAAGTAAAAGTAACCCAATATCCCATGTTTAGGTACGCCAATCTTCCAAAAGCTAAAAGCAGTATTCAAAGTACTTTTGTTAGACATCAGCAACTTCTCTGCTTCAAATGAGTATCTTCTCTGCTTCAAATGTTATCAACCCTGAATTACTAATCAATATTTCAACAAGAACTGCACTCCGGCATTCGGCCTTAATGGAGTTGCACACAATAACAACAAACAAGACTTTTCAAGAACTTTACTCTGGCTATCGGCTTTTAAGGAGTAACACACAATATCTGAGACAGAACTTCACTCCGGCTATCAGCCTTGTGGAGGAAACAAACAACTTACACAGAGAAATGACTATCGGCCTCAATAATTGTCAAACACTCTAATCACAAAGAAGAAATGGCAATCGGCCTTGAAATTCTTCACAAAATACAATTGAGGATACGGCTATCGGCCTTGAAAAAGTAAATATACGGCTATCGGCCTTGATACTTACAAGATGCATAGAAAAATCTTTACTAAGACATTAACACAGACAGTTGATGTGCACTGCAGAAACCAGAAAAGCAAGAAGCTTGATGGTAGTCGAAATCATTACCCAAATCGCAGAAAAACAAGAAGCATAGATGTTCCACCATAATTCGAGCACCAAGAACTGAGATGAACGCATAACGCCGACTAAACTTCAAGAACTCGAACACCACAGCTTTGATGAATCTTCAGCACCGAGGAAGAACCAGACTACTTTCAAGAATCAACAGAAGTAAATCTTCAGAAGATCAAACAACTATCAGCAAATATACAACACACTTTCTTGATTATTGGCTTCAGCTTTTGATAGCAAAACACTCAATCTTTCAATCAATATTATTGAAACAATGTAACTGACATTGGCCTTAACAACTATTCTTCAACAATTCTTTACTACTGGCATCGGCCTTTCGTAGCAAGAAACTCAAACTTTCGAAACAATCGGCATTGGCATTATCAAACATTCTTCATCGCATTCATCAAACATATCATATCATGGCAAGAAATGGCATCGGCCTTCAAACAATTATCCATGAAAAACTTATCAAACTTTACTCAGACAATATCACAAACACCTTATATGCAAAACAAGAACATATATGAACACGGAAAACCTGATATCCCCTTATGCCAGCAGCTCAGAAAACCCATCATTTGCAGAAGAGTACAACGGAAGATTCACCAAGGAACGCACACGGCAATCTTTGTCATAGCAAGAACTCTACACACACTTCTAGCTATCGCAGATTCGCAACAACTAAAGAATAAGATCAAGAACCAAAACTTCTTCGACAGTCGGCCCTCAAAGAAGATTTCATACTCCGACAATCGGCTGAGACAACCCATCAAACAGCTGGAGTGCATAGATCTTTTCCCTGTTGAAATACCTAGATTCGAGCACCAAGAACAACAAATCGTCCCACACAAACAGAGCAACAACACACTACGCGGCGGAAGAACGAAGACGTAAAAAGCACCAAGGATCGACCTCTGGTGATGATACCATATTAACAGAAATGCAGAAAGAGCATGTATCGAAGAAGAAGAGAGAATGGAATAAGAGAGAGAGAGAGAGAGAGAGAGAGAGAGAGAGAGAGTAATTGATTACATTGATACTGAATTAATATTTACAACTATGAGAATACAATTTATATGACTAGCTTGCAGCCTAAGCCATTTAACTAACTAATTTGATAACAACTCTAACAACCTTTCGGCACATGGATATTGCCAACAATATCGCGATGAAATTAGTAGTGGTTATGATGATGCAATGTGTAATTAAACTAAATTGGTCATAAAAGGCACCCATTAACAACCTAATAGATTGATTTGTCATGTCTACTTACGGAAGCATGCATGATAAGTTACCAACTTACTATCTTTGAACTTTAATTTTTCTTCCGAATTAAGTTCCCAATTCGTATCTATCATCTTCACACCTGAAACTTCTGAACACTCATCTCACACGCAGATCAACGATAAGAATAATTGACCGTTACGGTTCCCAACAGGGGCACTTCCGACGTTTTCCTCAACCCCTTCCCAGCAGTGAAACCGCACTCGCGGTAAGTTTCCAGCGCCACGCGCAGAGCAGCAAAGACCACAATTCCCACACGTGCCAACCGGCATATTATTACATCACCCCAAAAAGTTACCGCTTTACCGCGTTCTTGCATTACTTCCCAGCATAAATACCCAACTACCTTCCAACTCATCTCAGAACTCAAAACACTGCGTTGAGCAAACCAGCTCCTCAAACTAAAACCTCTCTCTGTCTCTCTCTCTCTCCTTCGTTTCTCTCTCTAGGTTTCATACTTTTTGAGATAAACCCTACTTCTGAGATCCTACCTGAAAAAGCCTGCTGCTGCGTTTAAACCTCCCATTCAAGGCACTCGCTTTCTGCAATCGTACGGAGCTCCATTAATGGCGTCACTGCTCCACTTGAACCTTCAACCCACAAGCTTTGACCCAACCACAAACACAAACCCTTTTCCAAGTTCTTTGTATTAAAATTTAAAATCACCTTTCCGCACGTCACAAATTCCCCAGGAATTAATCTTCTGTTTTCTTCTTCGTATCCGATTCGCCCAAAACTGTTCCTTCGATTCCTCCACAAAATTTATATAAAAAGCCCTCCGCTTATTGATTCTTTCTCGAGGAAATTCGGATTGGGCGTCCATAAAGACGTTTAATTTCTAAGATGTTGGAGCGTGATTCGGATGGTGAAGCAGTAAACTCGAGTCACAGTTCAATGAGCAGTGCAAGCTGCAGCAGCTTCAGCCGCCTCTCGTTCGACGCCGCCGCCGCCACCGCCACCACCGCCTCCGACCTCGCGGCCGAGACACTATGCCTCAAGCCTCACCGCTCCTCCGACTTCGCCTACTCCGCCATTCGCTCCAAAAAAACGGCCCTCACTTTCCGCGACTTCCATCTCCACCGACGCATCGGCGCCGGCGACATCGGCACCGTCTACCTCTGCACACTCAGAAGCAGCGACTCTTCAAGTCCGGCCGATCAGGATACCGAGTCTTCGTCTTCCTCGTGCCTTTACGCCATGAAAGTCGTCGACAAGGAGGCTCTTGCGATGAAGAAGAAGGTGCAGAGAGCCGAGATGGAGCGAAAGATCCTCAAAATGCTCGACCACCCGTTCTTGCCTACTCTCTACGCCGAGTTCGAAGCCTCGCATTTCTCCTGCATCGTCATGGAGTACTGCCCCGGCGGCGACCTCCACTCCCTCCGCCACAAACAGCCTCACAAACGCTTCTCCCTCAACTCCGCAAGGTACATTTTTGAATATTCCTCCATCAATTTAAAAACAAAAAAAAATGATCGCCATTTTCTTTTGTACTTTTGTTTTCTTGTGAATACATTACTCAGATTAGAACAGGAGATGTTCTTATCTTGTCCGCTTTATCTCACTGCAAAGTCATCTTCAATCATACTTTTTGGTCCTAATTTTGTTTAACTCGGGCGATTCAACTCGGTCTAAACTCGGTTTTTTGTCCGTATATGCAGGTTCTACGCTGCGGAGGTCCTGGTGGCGTTGGAATACCTCCACATGCTGGGAATCATCTACAGGGACCTAAAACCCGAGAACGTGCTGGTCAGATCGGACGGTCACATCATGCTCTCCGACTTTGACCTCTCACTATGCTCGGACGCAATCCCTGCCGTTGAATCACCCGACTCCTATTCCGACTCCGCGTCCTTATCGACCCCATCGTACACCCGCCCGCGCCAGAGTGCAACTCTCAACCCCTTCTCCTGCCTCTCCAACCGGCTGTTCCGGTCGCGCAAGGTCCAGACGCTCTCCCTGAACCGGCTCTTCGTCGCCGAACCGGTGGCCGCCCGGTCGCAGTCCTTCGTTGGGACCCACGAGTACGTGACCCCCGAAGTCGCCTCCGGCCGGTCCCACGGGAACGCCGTCGACTGGTGGGCATTCGGCATCTTCCTCTACGAGTTGGTCTACGGCCGGACGCCGTTCGCGGCTCCAACGAACCAGACCACCCTGCGTAACATTGTGAAAAAACCTCTAACATTCCCAACCTCCACGCCCTCCAGCGCGCTGGAGGGCCACGCGCGGGACCTCATTTCCGGGTTTCTCAACAAGGACCCGGACCGGCGACTCGGGTCGAAGCGCGGAGCCGCTGACGTCAAGAAGCATCCTTTCTTCAAGGGTATCAACTTAGCGTTGGTACGGTCGCTCACGCCGCCGATGATCCCGGGTTCGATAAGAAGGCAAAACACGACGCCGTATTACCGGGCCAAGAGCGAGGATAGTCGAAATACGAGACAATCGACGGCGTTCGATTACTTCTGAGAAGCAACGGCGGGATGTGCGCCACGCGTTGAGACAACCCTGCCAGATTTTGTGACAGGCGGGTGACATTTGTGTATATTCGAGCGGCCTTTTGTTTCCTATTTTTTTTCCTTTCAGGTTTCTTATATTTAGGTAAATATCTGAGAACATGAGAAAGAGAAAAAAAGCTGTATTGCGATATTGGTATGTACACGTGTTTTCTCTATTTCAGTTTTGACTATTTACCGGTAGAATGAGAAATATTAGATCAGACCGTCGTACCATGTGTTTGTTTTGTTTAATTATTCTTCCTATATTATAAATAGAGTAGCGCAGAAGGGTTGAAGAGAATGATGTTGTCGGCTGATGGGCGAGTTTAACATTCTTGTTGATATTTTGATACTCGGTTGTGTCATGTACATTATAATGCAATATGCTTGTCGATATTTCATAGTCGGTTGTGTTGCGTGCGTCATAATGCAGCCTGACCTAAGATAAATTACAAAGTGTAAAACAAGCTACTTTATCCGAAAGAACATTTGACTATTTACATGCAATTAGGGATGCTTGGAACTTGGTCTGCGTAATGTGAGAAAGTCATACGCTGAAGAAAATTCGTTACTTTTGAATTCCACAATTTCCCCTTCGTAGGAAGTTCCAATTTCCCACTTTTTCCTTTTGGGCTGTTAATTTAAAAACTTTTTTTTTTTTATTTTCACCGACATCTTGAGTTACTGGTTCGACAGGTCCGAGGTCCGTTCATTTGTTTATAGGAAAGAAGAAAAACTTCAAACCCTACCGAATAACTCATCATCAAGCTTTCTAAACCTACTACAAAGAGAGAGCATCCCCGACCTACTTCTTTCGTTGCAACTTAAATAACATATCACATTTTAATTATTTCCATCTAATACGATACGTTTAAAATCAACCACAACGCCCTCATTCGCCGGAAACTTCAAGTTGTAACTAAAAATATATTGGGCGTAAGTATTTTTTTATACGTTACGGAAAGTTCTTAGTTGATACATTGAACAAATGAGATAGTATGGGATACTGTATAGAGATATAAATCTCGATTACTACAAAGAGAGAGCATCTTGGACCTACTCTCGTTTCAAGTGACATATCATTTCTTATTTTAATAATTTCGATTTAATGTTATACGTTTAAACCAACCACAACGCCCGCATTCATAAAAAATTCTAAGTTGCAACTAGAGATAGATTGGCCAATAAATATCTTTCTATATGTTACGAAAAGTTCTTAGTTGAAGAGAATAAATATATGATCACATGTTGTGTATATGAGATATTGTATGGAAATATAAATCTCGATTACACGTAAGAATTCTTCCTCCTCCAAACACTCCTGCATACAATTAGAGTTAGTGTTCTACAATGAAGATATACTCTCCCTTACAAGTAATACTAGAAGACATGGAAATTTGAACACAAAACCTCATTCATATATTTCAGTTCCATCTGTATCACTACGAGGAAAAATAAAGCAACAAAACTTCACAAAAATGGTGATGCTAGGAAGACCCTTTTTTTACCATATTTTATAAATCACATAATGTGACGGTTGATGATTTAAAGAAATAATCCAACCATCAATCATCACATCATGTGACATACAAAATATGAGACGCTGAATAGGAGTTTTTGTGGGCATTGTCGGGTCGGGAAAGCCCATCAACTTATTAGTCCATTAGCCTATGAAAAACACATGGGATTGTCCATGGTCACCTGCCAACCAGGCAGCCCTACCAACCATATTAAAAGCTCTGTCCCTTCTTTGTTCAAAAACCAAAACAAACAATAATTGGAAGAAAACCCAAAACCATACAAAACCTAGGGTATATACCCACAAGATGCTTTGCTAAGCCAATGAAATGCCTCCACGTGTCCCCATTTCATTCTGGCCACGTGGCAGTTCCTCTCATGCAAAATTTTAGTGCAAATTTCACTCTGTTGATGTACGTTATGTATTGATGTACTCTTAATTTTAATTTTTCAACTTAATGCTAAAAACTGAAACATGTCACAAGCACAAATAAATAAGAGTTGTGCTACTCACAAGTTGTGTATGCGCACGGATGGACATTGTTTTGATGAATTGTTGTGAAATCCATTCCATTACCGAATGATAGACGGTCAGACACTCGTGCGTGGGCTACCACGGTGGCTGATTTGTATCTAAAAAAAATTAACATGATTTGGTAGTCATAGAGATAAATACTAAGGAGACTCTTTCGAAAGTGGTACTATCTGTGGACTCTCTATTATCTTATATTTTTAGCACATATTTTATAATGTTGATACAAAAATTAACGTTAAATTGTAAGGTAATAGATAATTCAAAAAGTATTTCTCTTGAAATTGATAAGAGACAAAAGACATGTTTGATTAAACAAGATATTCAAAATGAGTGGTGTGAATGGTGATAGCTAGCTAGTTGTGCAGTTTCATGATTATCTTCATGATAGCTAGCTAGAGAGATTGATTGAGATGGTTATTGTTATAGTTGTCTTTCCAGAAAAAGCAATGTGAATTGGCAAAGGGAGGCAGATTGTCTGCCCTCTCCATCCTCTCCTATATTGTGCGGTCACGATTAAGTTATTTTAACATTTTATATTAATTTTTTTTATAAAAATAATAAGACAAAAAATAATGAGAATATAAAATGTTGAAGTGACTTAACCGTGACCGCACAAATAGGAGAGGATGGGGAGGGCAGACAAATAGGAGGGCAGACAATCTGCTTCCATTGGCAAAGTAAGCCACTTAAATAGGGAGGCAGATTGTCTGCCCTCCCCATCCTCTCCTATTTGTGCAGTCACGGTTAAGCCACGTTAACATTTTATATTCTCATTACTTTTTGTCTTATTATCTCTATAAAAAAACAATATAAAATGTTGACGTACTTTACCGTGACCGCATAATCTAGGTGGAGATGGGAGGGTAGACAAATAGGAGGGCAGACAATCTGCCTCCCTTAAATAGTACGTAGAAAGTGAATAAGATAAAATTTACATTCATGGGAAAAAGAGATTTGGGTAACACTTTCTTTGGATGGAAATTTTTTTTAAGGACTAGGATTCTCTCCTTTCTTATTTCCATCATCTTCTCTCCCCTCTTCTCATATATTATTTTTTGTCTTATTGTTTCTATAAAAAAATTAATACAAGATGTTGATATGGCTAAACCGTAACCATTTAAATAGGAGAAGAGGGAAGGGGAGAGAATCCTCCACTTTTTTTCAATGGGGCCAATTGGGTAATTATCAAGAATAGTGTTAATTACAAATTTATTTTTACTTCTTATATGTCTTTGTTAATTTTTAACCATTAATCTCTTTCAATTCATTTGATTCGACAAGTGAAAATAAAAATAGGTGTGTAAGAAATAAAAATGAGTGTATGAATAATACTATCCGTTATCAAAACTAAATGTAAACGACTTGTTGCTTGTCCACTAATTTTATAATCAAGGAAAATTGTTGGATTAATTAAGAGCAAAATTCTCATTAAGGATGAGTAGTAATTCTATTTAAGGATGAATAAGAACAGTTTTGATTATAAATATAAAGTTTTGATTATAAATACAAAGTCCTATAATTCGACAATGACAATTTTTAGTATCATACTCAGACTAGCCATATTTTGTCGACCGCTTGAAAGAAAGAAAGATAAAAGAGAGAGAAAATGGGAATTGAGAGATGATGTTTAGGAAAAGAAAATTGCCAGCTACATCAGCCTATATTAAATTGTATGGGCCAACTTTGAAGCCTTGAACATCTTCACCTAACATGCAAACTAAATTATTGTGCATATTTTGGGAAAAACATTCATGACTACAAGTCTACAACCTCTTGAATTGATTGTGATGGGTTTATTTCATTGCATTATTATCTCAATTTGTGAATCATATGATCATCAAATTATTTTCTCAAATTATTGTAGTAAAAGGTATAAAAAGAATGGTCACATAAAAACGTATGTTGTCATACAATGATCACGGTTTAGGTTTAGCATTATGTTTGAAATTTCTTCAATACTATCGATATTTTCGAAGAAATATCCAAAAAATTAGATAAAGATATCAAGGGAGGGTGAAGTCTAAACTTCACTATATATAGAAGGAACTCTTAAATTTCGGCCAACGACCAATTTCGTCGATATTTCCTATGTATCAGTTAAATATCGGAGAAACTCTTATATTTCATCTAAACCAATGTTTAACATTCTTTAAAGCTTCATTTTAAATTTTCATCATCTCCATCGATATTAAAAGCAATCGATATCAAAATCAATATTGATATATACATCGATATTTCTACAAATTTGCATATCGATATTTCTATTAATACTAATATTTTAAACAATGCGCGCGCGCACACATATATATATAAGAAGCTTACTATTAGTCGCCTGGCAAGAAATGGGTTACTAGTGACACTAGTTAAAGTCAATGCGTTCTCATGTTCAATCTGATTTGGAATACTCATGCAATTTAGATTAGTTAAAGTAATACTTGTGTAAGAAAAAAAGAGTCTGAATCCTCGTCGGATCATTTTTGTGAATTATGTCCGTTCATCGTATATCGTACGGTCATAAATAATTTTATTTGAAAATAAATATAAATAATACTTGACAAAAATTAACCGCATAATATACAATGAATGAACACGACTTTCAGATTTTCATGATTCTCGTGAAAAGAATCCGAAGACGATCTTGTTGGAGAAAAAAAGGCTATGAAACCTCATTTTTACAGTCCTATTTCTTGTTTTTTTCTTTAAAATATAATGATTAATAAGAAAAAAAAAGGATAACATTTTTACAGTCTCACATACCAATGTAAATTCGTATTTAATTGTTTGTATGCAGATCATGGCGCATCCCCAACGTCAACGACAGGATACTGACGCGGAGCCCGGTGCTTGGCTGAAAGGAACATGGAGTGTCAAGTCAGATCTTTGCCGTACGAATCCGGGTCAAGTCGGTAGGGATCAGTGATGAGGTTTGCGTAAGAGTGGCGTAAAATCAGAGACTCCCGAGCCCCGAGCGAGTCCCACTCGATCTTACAGCAGAAAAAGGCAATCCTCCCCACTGGTGGCTCAGCCTTTTGCTGCCCCTGCGACGGCCTCGCACGCTCGACGGACTGGTTGTGGTTGGCCGTTTCGAGAATGGAGGGAAGACGAGACGGTCACGTGAGGTGAGCTTGCACCGGAACTTGTGCCATGCAGAGAGCGACTCAATGCTCCTGACGAACCCTAGCTCCTCAGTCTCAGTCTCAGCGTAGGGTTAGGGTTCTAAAACTGTGCTCATTTGTCGGTAAACTAAACACTATTGATTTCCTGAGCACACTGTTATTGAATGGTTTATAAAATTCATAGCCCTGTTCTGTGCTACGGCCTACATGCCGTGCCCTGTTCTATCAAAGTTTAATTTATACGTAATCAAAAGTGGTTCGGACTTAACTTTGTGGATTAGATTTAGTTGAGCCGGTTCAAATGGATTGTTTGAGTTCTTTTACGTTAAACGGTTGAAGAATGAACTCCAAAATCTGACAAACCAAAAGTAAGGTTGTGTGCGATGTCACTTCCGGCTCGGGCCCTTCCATCATATCTTGGGCACGACTCTATCGTAGCACGATATTGTTCGCTCTGGGCCCCGACCACGCCTTCACGGTTTTGTTTCTGGGAACTCACACGAGAACTTCCCAGTGGATCACCTATTATGGGAGTGCTCTCGCGCGCTATTTGCTTAACTTCAGAGTTCCAATGGAACCCGAAGCCAGTAAGCTCCCAAAAGGCCTCACGTTAGGTAGAGATGACCTACTTAAGGACAAGGGATTTAGGTAGAGATGACCTACTAAACACTATTGATTTCCTGAGCACGCTGTTATTTAAGGACAAGGATTGTCTGCCCTCCTTGTTCCCATCTCCTCCCGTGCCCTCCTGTTTGTGTGGTCGTGTGGTCACGGTTAATTCACGTCAACATTTTATATTACTATTTATTTTTGTTTGATTATCTCTATAAAAAAATAATATAAAATATTAACGTGGCTTAACCGTGACCACACAAAACAGGAGGGCACGGGAGGAGATGGGAACAAGGAGGGCAGACAATCCTTGTCCGTTATTTAATGGTTTATAAAATTCATAGCCCTGTTCTGTGCTACGGCCTACATGATGTGCCCTGTTCTATCAAAGTTTAATTTATACGTAATCAAAAGTGGTTCGGACTTAACTTTGTGGATTGGATTTAGTTGAGCCGGTTCAAATGGATTGTTTGAGTTCTTTTACGTTAAACGGTTGAAGAATGATCTCCAAAATCCGGCAAAACAAAAGTAAGGTTTTGTGCGATAGATGTCACATCTTGGTCCGGATCCCCCATTATATCTTGGGTACGACTCCACCGAAGGACGATATTGTCCGTTCTGGGCCCCAACCACGTCCTCACAGTTTTGTTTCTGGGAACTCACACGAGAACTTACCAGTGGATCACCCATTATGGGAGTGCTCTTGCGCGCTACTCGCTTAAATTCGGAGTTCCAATGGAACCCTAAGCCAGTAAGCTCCCAAAAGGCCTCGCGTTAGGTAGAGATGAGAATATACATATAAGGCTCACATGATCCACTCTTCTGGACGATGTGTGATCTTAGGCCATCTCCAACCGAATGGTCCAGAGGGCTCTGGAATTTGGGAGGGCCCCACGGAATCGGAGAGGGCTGGCTATTTTTTTTTTTAATGTTTTGTTATTCCTGTCGTTATATCCGACAGAAATAATGAAATAATCAATGTCGGTTATAACCGACACCAATGGCAATGTAATATAATAGCAATTTGAATAGTGTCGGTTATAACTGACACTAATTGTAATTTGAATTCCAACGGCTAGCTAGTCACTAGCCGTTGTATTCAATTTATTTTTTATGAATTTAAACCTTCTTTTTTTTCTTTTTTTTTTTCTATAACTTCTATTTTACAAAATTTGTTTCAAATTTTTTTAAATTCTAGTTTTTTCCTATATCTTATATTTTACAAAATTTGGTTCATATTTTTTTTCATATAACTTCTATTTTACAAAATTTGTTTCATATTTTTTTTGAAATTCCATTTTTTTCCTATAACTTCTATTTCACAAAATTTGTTTCAAATTTTTTTAAATTCTTTTTTTTTCCTATATCTTATATTTTACAAAATTTGGTTCATATTTTTTTTCATATAACTTCTATTTTACAAAATTTGTTTCATATTGTTTTTGAAATTCCATTTTTTTTCCTATAACTTCTATTTCACAAAATTTGTTTCATATTTTTTTAAAATTCTATTTTGTTCCTATAACTTCCTAAGCCATTATACAACATTAAATTAAATTAAGTAACATGAAACAATATTAAATAGCATCAACATTTAAGTTGTAGTTTTTAAATAATAAATTGTGTTTGGCCCTATGGCCCTCGGTTGGAGACGGAGGCAAATATAACCATGTACTGTTCATTAAAATATTAATATCTTGGAGAATCTTGAAAGGCTAAAGGGCTTAAACAAGCCCTCTGGCCAACCATCGGTTAGAGATGGCCTCACAATAGACGTGGTCATCGTAAAACGGAAAACTTTGTTGATTTGACTTGGTTTGGGATCGCCCTTTTTTTGAATTTGAATAGTAAATAAAACTATGATTTTATTAAACTGACCAACTTACTTCTTTTAATTTAATAACTTAGCAGCAATTTAAAACTCGAGTACTCACTTCCATAACTAAAAAAAAATAGGCTTCGATTCTCACACTCTCCATTTTACCAGTTTGAACTTCTTTTCTTGTTTCTGTGTGAAAATCACTATCCAAAAACAAAGAAAGGAAAAAGCGTATCACTTTGTTTGCACTCAAGGCCTTGCTGTCATAACCAAATTTACATTTGTCACAACTTTTTACCTTGTTTAAGCACACATCTTCTTCCCGAATGTGTCCATTCCGGGTTTAGATCCTCTTCAGATTTGTGTCTTTCGGATTCTGCTGACCAAGTTATCTTGACCGTTTGATTCAAATCGGTCAGAAAATTTTCTTTTCCCTTTCTTTCTTTCCTTTCCTCTTCTTCTGGTGCAGATTTCTCTTCCTCTCTTTTAGTTGATTTTCAAAAGGGACAATGAAGTTCTAATTTTATCAATTTGCACCAACAAGTTTTAGAATAGCATCAATTTATGCCTTTTATTATGTAATAGAATGATCCTCCATTAAATTGATAATGTGGGAAATGTGAGACTTGCTTCCAGGGAGCTGCTGCATAGAAGCCACAATTACATGCTTTGGACCAAGTCACCATTTTGCGAGAAGACTCGTTTACCATGGACTAGATCGCCATTAGATGGAAGAGACCCTTATTGCGCATGTCAACAGTGTGCCACATCCGAGGGTCCTTACAGATTCTCCGCCACTTCATGCACACCTTCTGAGCATTCTCTAGGACGTCGACAGTTCCCAAACGTGACAGTATTGAAAACGTAATGTCGTCTGGGAGTTCGGTCCACCTATGACAGAAACCAGCATATCTAGCAGCAAATTCACAGCCCTTGGTGGAATCATTGGGAAGCCACAACTTTTTAATTCGTTCAATGCATCTTATCTCCAAATCTCCCCCCAAACTGAGATTGAAACAATGGCGCAGATCAAGTGAATTGAGATGAGGACAGCAATCAAGAATCTTCCTCAAGCCATTATCTGTCATTTTATTCCCAAAAAGTTGGAGGTAGATTAAGCCAGGCATCGTTTGTGCTATAGCAAGTGCATCTGAATCATCTGGTTTGTTGTAAGGAGCAGGTGGCCGAGGCTTCCCATCGCTGTCATAATCATCATCAGAGTCATCATCCCAGATTCTGAACCACTCTTTGTTCCATTTGAATGATGTCAAACGAGGGCAAGAGCGCCCAACTACTTGGACAGATTTACACGAGAGTTGACATAATGAGATGTCAAGATCGTGTAACAGGGAAAGTCTCTTAGCCATTTTACTCAATCCCTTATCGGTTATTTCATCGCAATGTGCTATCCAAAGTCGTCTGATTCCACTTGATCTATTTAAAGGTTATCGATGAAAATGTTAGCCGTTACATAAATACAGAAATGCATTGGCTTTTTAGCCAAAACGGTCTCAGAAATTGACATAACTCCTTCCTTTTAACCTTATAGAAGTGGTCCTGAGTTTATTAAATTGACGATATTTTTGTCAATCTGGTCTTGTTTAAGAGAGATACTTTACGTAAGAACCAAAATGATTGACGGTGATCAAACTCATGGACCACTTCTATCAATTTTAAATCTCAAGACCAAAGTGAAGACTTATGGCAATCCGGGACCATTTCGGCTAAAAAGCCATTGAAGAAATTCTACATCAAACATAATAATTCAACAAAATGAACATACATAAATTCAAACATATATGCAGTTTTATAATTCCGAAACAAATAAGAGATAACATAACGTTTACATAAATTTCTAAAACAATATCGACAAAATAACAACAATTTAAAAGGGCGCAGGGCAAATGAAGATACGATTCATACATGTTACTCTAAAAAGTAATATTTTCAGTTTAATCAGTTTACCTAAAGCGATAAATTGGAGGAGATCATCGGTGCCGAAGTACTCGATATTCTCCATGTCGTAAGGAAGTTCATCGTCGAAATCCCCATCATTGCGCATGTCGATAGTGCGCCACATCAGCGGGTCCTTGAACACTGTGCGCCATTTCATGCACACCTTCTGAGCGGACTCCAGGATCTCGATCGCCCCCGGCCGCGGGAGTATGGACAACGTGATTTCGTCAGGGAGTTCGGTCCAGTTTCGGAAGTTTCCCTTCTGGGACCGGGGGGTTCCCGATGAGGAAGAGGCCATTGACGGCGGCGATTAGGGTTTGCAATTTTGGTTTGGGGATTCTCTGGGAAGAAGAGGTTCAAATTTTCAATAGAGCGGTTTCCCGGAGAAATGGAGTGAGAGCGGATTGTGTGCGGTTAAATGGTGAGAGTGTGAACAGATATTTTCCGGTTATTGTTTGGGTTGCTTATCCGGGCCTTATGTTTGGGCTATGGACTTTGGCGGGTCATAACAACTTTACAAGTAAAATGAAGAAATACATATTTAAGTTGTGCCATTCGATCCTTAATCGAATTGAAATCTTTTGTCATTTTGTCTCAATCAACATCTACGACAAGCTCTTTTTCTTTGTAGACAATCATTCAATCTGCTAAAAATCAATCAACTTCAGACTAAGAGTCAAAGAAGAGATGTCTATGTCAGAGCCTACTGATTTTTAGACTTAAAAAATGTCTAGTCTAGCCTGTAATTCTGTATGGAATTGACAAGCAGCTTTCACGAGTCATGAGTGAATGCATTGAGTGGTGAAAGGCTACAGTTTACTAAGAGACGTGTATGAAAGTAATGACATTGAAGTTTTTTAATTTAATACTATAAATTTTTAGCGTTGGATAAAGTTATCATTTTTCCAGCATTTTAAATACTTTTATTGTTGGGTTAATCTCAGTTTACTACCTTGAAGTTTCTTGGTTTTCAACATTTAATACATGAAGTCTTTTTCATTTCAGAGTGGTACATAAAATCATAATTTTGGGACACTTTCATACATCTGTTAAGTTTGCTGTTAAATCAGTCGTTAACTGGTGATGTGGCGCTCACGTGGACTGTGACTAGGCGCCACGTGTCATAGGGGCCCACATAAATATTAAAAATTAAAAAAAAAAAAAAAGGTTTCTGGCCTCAACCCCGACCCCTCCATCCCTTCTCTCTGCACACCCACCCTCAACCCCCGATCCCCTCCCTCCCTTCTCTCCTATGCGACAAACCACGACCCCAAAGAAATCTCTTCCCTCCTATGTACCAAATTCAAACAATGGCGGAAGGTCGCAGATGGAATGGAAGATTTCAGATCCAGATCGTGCAGTCACGGAAGGTCGCAGATGGAGAGCTACAATGGCGGACCCGCTTTGTCGGGGGTTAATGGGATGCAGGATCTCAGGTGCTATAGCGCCTTTTATGCGACCTCTGTGCACCGCAGCAGCAGTAAACCCAGGCGGGAAACAATGACGAGAAGATCAGGCAGGGGAAGTTGGCGAACGGGTCAGGGACAAAGAGCTGGAGCCTGAGCGATTCGGAGCTGCAGAGGAAGAAGAGGGTGGCGAGCTATAAGGTGTATACGGTGGAAGGGAAGCTCAAAGGGTCGCTACGGAAGAGCTTCCGGTGGAGAGGGTGTGCAGATGAGAGAAGAGAGGAAGGGGGTCTGGTGGAGAGAGAAGGGACGAAGGGTTGGGTGGGCGAGAGAAGGGATGGAGGGTTGGGTGGGATCGGAGGGTTGGAGGGTTTGGGTGGGATCGCAGGAGGGGGGTCGGGGTGTGATGTAGAAGAAGGATGGTGTTTTTTTTTTTTAATATCCACGTGGGCCATATTGACACGTGGTGCCCAATAGTTGTCCACATGGGTGCCACATCATCAGTTAACGGCTGATTTAACAGCCAGACTAATGGATGTATGAAATTGTCCCAAAATTAACACTTTAGGTATGACTCTGGAATGAAAAAAACTTTATGTACCAAATGTTGAAAACCACGAAACTTGAGGGTAGTAAACTGAGATTTACCCTTTATTGTTTTATATTCTCTAAAAGCAAATTTAGGATTCAGACTTTTGGGTGGGTTAGGACAATAAAAAATTATATAGTAGCCCAACTAATTAGTATTTTTAATGTTAAAGAACTTAATCTCTCTCTCTCTGCTATAGCCCATGTTATGCTCGTAAATTCGCTATTTTTTATATATATATATATGTATATATATATATATATAAAACAATTCTCTTTGTGTACACCTTTGTCTTACTATTCTATATAGGTTTTGCATTATATTTGTGTTTTTGTAGGTTGTAACAAGCAAAGAGTGCAAAAGGAGCTAGAAAGGCTTTTACAATCCAATGTCATCAGCACAGCCTGTGCAGATCAGCTGAGTTCGTGGGTTAAACTGTATTGACTCGGGAAGAACCAGGAGATTTTCCATATATGTTTGGAAAGCCACGGATGTCTATTTTCTGTAGAATTTACGGTTCGTGAATATCATTTTTCTAGAAGGAGTTATGGCAATTTTAGTACATGAAGGTCGGGCTACGCGCGAATAAAAAGTTTTCTAGAAATGTGTATCAATGTGACAGATTAAAGGAAGATTAAAATTCGTATTTATTAGGAGTTTTAACCAGTTGAAGAAAGCCAAAAAGTCTGAGAGAAAGTAAATTAAAAGTCTTTTTAATATAATGAGACTTTAAAGCTCATTAAGCTTGATAAGGAAAAGAAGGCTAATTGCCTTGATGGTAACAACTAGAAGGGAGAAAAAGGAAGGACCAGAGCACCGTTATGCAATTCGTCATCGAAGAGTTTCTTCTTCTCCTTTTACTTTCTGTTTTGTTTGTCCTTGCTGCCCATTCACATTATGAGTAACTAAATTTCATAGTTGGGACTTGGTTGAAATCCTAATCATGTTTCATTGAGTATTTTCAATACACTTTTGTTACAAGACAATTTGTTGATGCTTTAGTGATTAATTCCAGTTTTAATTCCAATCTTATTGAGTTATTTTATAATTGATCACCATAGAATAACTTTGTAATTGAGTTTGTTACATGAGTAAATTTGGATGATCGTGTCTTGTACCTATGCCGAGTAACAAGAGAACTAGTTACGGTTCTTGGAATTGATTATCACGAATAACCGGAATAGATACCATGTTCTAGGATTCATGTGTTTGTCGATTTCCATTGTATTATGCTTTCTTGGAGTGCAACTTAGTAGATACCATGCTAAATACTTCGAGAATGAAAGAGTTAGTGTAGACACCCATGCCTAATTCGTTGTTTAGGGAAATCAATAGCTTAAAGAGGAGATACCATGCCTTTAGGTTGACAAACGTAAAGCATCAAAAATCTGTTTTGTATCATAGTGTGTATTGGTTGCTTAGGCGAAAAAGGTTAGAGATGGAAGTCAAAGTCCTAACCGTTCAAACATCTTTTTCAAACCCTTATTGCCAATTACTTTTATTTGCCTACGTTCTTTATATTGTGCTTTTATACTTAAACTTAAGACATCTCAAACTATTTTGTTAAACCTTTACTTGCATATTTGCTAGTTTTGTGAATTAATTAATTTAAATTGTTAGGAATCATACTCTAGATACATATTAGTGCAATCCTCGTGGGAATGATCTCGTACTTGCTTTCTATACTACGTGTTTGATCTTGTGCACTTACGAGTTTAAAACGTGCAATTAGTAACTTAATATTTAGGTTGCTAAATGCATAACAGCCCACCATAGCCATATACTTGGCTCTGCCAATGCTAAGATAATTGCTCGACAAATTTTTTGAAGTAGCTATAACATCTTAAGAAAACTAACAACTCCGATTATAAAATTTAATTGTCTGGTGTAAATACATTAATCGCTAGTTGGTAGACAAGACGGTGTAAGCATGTGTATTTTTTTCCTTTATACAAGCACAAGTTTTGAAGCAACCTCACAGAGTGCAAAGGGTACGAAGGAGCGTAGCAGACGGACCACAAATTAATATAATCCAGATGATAATCCTTATCACTTAATCAGTTATAGCAACAAATTAATTCAATAACATCAATCATTAGGAAGCAGCAAATTTTTAATTCGTTCTGCACATCGTCTTCCCAGCTCTCTCTCCAACTTAAGACCGAAACAACTGCGCAGATCAAGTGACTCTAGATGGGGACAGCAATCAAGAGTGGCGCGTAAGCCGTCATCAGTCAGCATATTCCCAACGAGCTGGAGGTGCATGGTGTAAGCCAGGCATTGTTTTAGCTATGGCTAGTGCATCGTCATCGCACTTGTTTGCGTACAAATGGAGGTCCAGTTTCAGTTTGAATGATTTCAGACGAGGGTAAGAGCCCCCGACCATTTATAAAGGTTGACTTGGGAGTTGGCAATATGAAATTTCAAGGTCCTCCAACAAAAGGTAGCTTCGAAGCCCCTCTACTCAATCCTTTTTATGTTATTCTGTCACGATATGCTTGCCGGAGGCATCTGATTCCCCTCGACCTGTTTCACACCAAGAGAAAACACAAGTTACGTATACATATTACGCATAGACAGAAATACACTGGCAAGAGATTCTCCAACACAAAAAAATTTCACACTAAAAAATTACATATGAAGTCTGATTCTTACACAATCAACTGCTAACCTATTCTACGTAAGTTTATACAAAAAATCACTAAGCACAATCAATTACCACGACTAATTGATACAATCCTATAATTAAGCTCTTCTTATTCTTTTCGTTAAACTTACCCTCGTGTTTCCGTTATTTCTCCCCCTCAAGTTGGAGCGTGAGTAAAAAAGAACGAAGCAGGAGATGTGCAAGTTTCTCCAAGAGGTGGAACGACCTGTTCAGTGAGGCTTCGCAGTTTTGCACCAAGTTCACAAATGGCCATTGCAGTGTAGTCTGAAGCAGGCAATGCTTTCGGACACCCTTCCATGTACACTGTCCTCAATCGCTACATGCAATCGGACAAGTCAGTGCCTGGTTCTGTTAGCGATGTTAAAGTTGATGAGGAGGAGCAAATTCGTCATGCGTACTGGCCACAGAACAAGGCAAAAGATAGAGACTGAGGACGATAAGTTGGCGGATATGAAAGACAGGATTGAGAATGAGATGGCAGCATGTCAAACAGTTGAAGAAATGGTGTCGTTCAGAGAGAAATACTCGGTGCTCCTTCAGAATATTAAGAAGAGACTTGAAAACGTTTCGGAGGAGGGTAAGGAGCAATACGTCTCCGTCACACCGTCAATTTTGGAAATTTGAAGACTTCTGGTCTAGTTTTGAGAGTGATGATCATCTCGGTAACAACAATGGTGGGGAGAATTAACCTTTCTAGATACAAACTTGGAAGAAGGTAATAAGGCACAATGTGTCTCGAACCTCTAACCAACCAATATCGAAATCTGAAGATGTCATGTTTAATTCTTCCCTAAATTTTGAGTCATCATTAGGGTGACAACAATGGCGACCAGATATACTTTTGGGATAAAGATTTAGAAGATGTTAAGACATTATGTGCCTACAGTGCTGTTCACCTGAGGACCATTGAGGTCCCTTTTCATATAAGCCCTTAGATTGATCTAACGGTAGGTTAACCTATAGGTTTAAAATTTTCTTAAACTTTCGAGAGTAGTCATATCATTTCATTGGTAATCATCATTGTCACATCCTGGCCCGGGACGGATCACTTCTCAGGCCCGCTCCACCACCGTAGCACGATATTGTCCGCTTTGGGCTTACCATTCCCTCACGGTTTTGTTTCTGGGAACTCACGAGCAACTTCTCAGTGGGTCACCCATCTTAGGAGTGCTCTAGCCCCATTCTCGCTTAACTTCGGAGTTCCTACGGAACCCGAAGCCAGTGAGCTCCCAAAAGGCCTCGTATTAGGTAGGGATGAGAATATACATTTAAGGATCACTCTCCTAGGCGATGTGGGATGTTACAATCATGGTGTTTCAAATACAAGTAAAAACTTCTCATGTAACTAACTTATTTTTGTTGTACAAATTCATAATTATTGAAACGATTAATTCTCTAAAATTATTTAAAGATCATATGAATATATGCAAAAAATTAACCAAATGAAATATTGTGTAATAATCTACATTAGCAAATAAATGAACGATTCACCATGAAGGTGTAATTAAGTATTAAACAAATATAGAAATAATCTTTAACTTGATTAAATTTTTGTAACAATGATCTTTAAATAATTCTTGAAAAAAATTACCGACTCCGATTATGATAAAGGTATAAGATATAAATTACCCTTAAAAGATCATTGAAGGGAACTTTGTGGGTTAGTGAACAAGTCTGGGAATTTGATTTAAACATACAATTGAAACTTTTTTTTTTTTTTTTTTATCAAAACAATTGAAACTTTTTTTTAATTATAATTACTTTATTTCCTCCATTCTATACTTGCCAATTTCTATTCACTCCAACGTGGTAAAGCTTTATTGACTTTCCCAATCTTTGTCACCCAATTGCACCTGGTCTCATAAGCCAACAAGGGTTAACCTAAAGAACAATTACAAACTATATATACAGAGCTCAGCTGGTTAATTGTCTACACCAAGCTATAAAAAAACTCTCTCAAGCAAAAAATAAGCAAAGATACTATAATCGAAAACCGAAACCCGAAACCCTAGTTACGTAACTGTATGCACAAAAGATGAAAAGAAAGGCATGTGAATTAACATTGGAGGAAAAACAAGAGAGACAACAAAGTAAAAGAGAGCGAAAGGCTTCTGAAGCAGGCAGTCCTTATACTTTCGGGCACTCTTTGGCAGATGCTGTTCTCAATCGCTACATGCAATCAGACGAAACACATGATGGTTATGTTAGTGGGGATGAAGTTGAGGAGCAAATTCATAAATTTCGAGGCCTCAAAAACCAGCAGCCAAACAAGCGAAAGATAGAGATTATCGATGTTGATGATCATAAGTTGGCGGATGAGAAGAAGAGGATTGGGGATGAGTGGACAGTATGTCATGCAGGTGAAGACGAATATTGGGCGCTTCTTCAGAATATGAAGAAGAGACAGAAAGGTAAACATGTTCTGGAGGATAGTAAGGAGCAATGCATCTCCATCGCACCGTCAATTCCAATATCTGAAGACTTGTGGTCTAGTTTTGAGAGTGATCATCATGTTAACAACAATGGTGGCGAGGGATGTTTCTGGTATACAAACTTGGAAGATGGTGAGGCACAATGTGTCTCGAACCTACCAATATCGAATTCTCAAGATATGTTTACAAATTCAGTCTTAAATTTTGAGAATCATCATCAGGGTGACAATAATGGCGATGGGTACTTTCAGGATCAAGATTTAGAAGATAGTAATGTGCTATGTGTCTCGACTGTACTAATACCAAACTCTAAAGACATCTTGCCTTATTCATCGCCCCTCATCGGTGATTGTCATGGTAGCAACAATGGCCGTGAGGGATCTTTCAGCTGGTACATTGATTTGGAAGATGATAAGGCAGAATGGGTGCCGTACCAACCAGTATTGAAATCTGAAGACATCTTGTCTAATACTTCAACCCTCAATTTTGAGAGTGATCGTTATGGTAACAATGGTGTCGATGGATATTTTTGGGACAGCAATACCAACGGGGAACCCTTCAGCTGGTATATTGATTTGGAAGACGATAAGGCACAATGTGTTCCGAACCACAATGACAGTGAGAGAGATATTGGGAATAAAGATTCGGACGATGGTAAGGCACTATGTGTTGCAACCCAACTAGGACCGAAATCTGAAGACATCTTGCCTAAGTCACTACCCTTAAGCTTTGAGAGTAATCATCATCATGCAGTCAAAACCGGACAATACTACACTCATGATCATATTATAGCTTCCTTGGAGAAAACTTTGTATCTAGTTAGCACTATTATGGCCTTGTGCTACATTATGGTTTCATAAACATTTACAAGAGAAAACCCAAAAAACCCTTGGTAGAAGCGGCATCACTTCTTATGTTTATATAGGTGAGGTTACTTGTATATGTTCCTACCATTTGAACATCTTATATTGTAATACCTCATTAAGAATTTTAAATTTCTTCCTCTCTATCATAGCAATATGCACTGACATTTTGGAATAGGCTATATACATTATTCAGTGCTTATTCAAACCACTTATCAATAACTTGTTATTACCCATTGAACTTTGGTCTAGTGATGTTCTACGCAAAGTTGGGTTACCATTACTGGTGATTTATAGTAAAGGGTTTCAGCCCCAGTCCACTAGATGTACTTTGTACCATATCTCTCGAGAGTCCCTTAGTAAAAGGATGTGCCAAATTTTTATTTGACCTTACATAAGTTATGTTAACAACTTTTTGTGTTATTAACCATTTGACAAATTCATGTCTAAAGCTAATATGTCTATATTTGCCATTATATACTTTGCTATAAGCTCTAGACAATGTAGCTTCACTATCACAATACAAAGAAATAGATGGCATTGGTTGTGGCCATAACTCTACGTCAAACAATAAATCTCTCAACCATTTTGCTTCTTTGCATACGGCTGCTAATGCTATGAACTCAGATTCCATGGTGGAGTGTGATATAACAATTTGTTTCTTTGATACCTAAGAAACAGCACCTCCACCAATAGTGAATATCCATCCTATTGTGGATTTATTATTGCTTGCGTGAGTAATCCCACTAGCATTTGAGTACCCTTCTGGTACCACTGGAAATCTTGAATAAAATAGACCCAAATTAGTAGTCTTTTTAAGATAACCAAAAACTCTACAAATTGCTTTCCAATGTAAAGTGCTAGGGTTGCTAGTGTATCTTGAAAGCTTACAAACAACAAATGCTATATTGGCCCTTGTGCTATGCGAAACTGTTGATCCTAAAAACCAACAAGCCTACGTGGCGCGCATGCTGAGTAATTAATAAGCTAACTATGTCATTCGGTTGTGTGCAGGGCGTGCCAACTCGGCAGCCGAGCTTGGCCGGGGAGTAAAATGTGTTAATGTCGCGTTGGGTGCGCTGCCGACTTCTGTGTCTTGCGATTGCGACCGAGGAAGGAACACGTATCGGTCTTTGGGTTTTAGAGCCTGAAGATAAGGCTGCTAATCTTATGAAGTTTAATATCAAATTCGGCTTTCAATATGTCGAATGTAGTAACCTGGTAACACCTCACTTCACCGAGAAGGCTGATGAGATGACCTCTGCCAATAAGGACTTGAAAATCCTTGTCAACCGAGACTTGGATAGGTAATCAGTCGGCCGAGAAACAGTGTTGTTTATCCAAACTGAAGGTGCTCATTAATCGGCTGATTCTATGGCTTCAGTGCTGTTTATCCAAACTGAAGATGTTGCCGGTTGCCTTCACAGTGTTGTTTATCCAAACTGAAGGTGTGTTGGTGAGAAAGAAGGTAAAAATAAAGTTCTCAAGGTTGTTGAGAGGTTTCGCATAGAGCGAGGGTTTGTGCAGGGTAGATTTGTGTGTTGAGTTGGAGCCTTCAATGTTGCCTGCGACTCTGTATTTATAATGGTTGTCTTCTATTTAGTACGGCCTGATAGTTCTGTAGAGTCCAATTGAAATTCAAACTCGACCGATCTGCGACATAGGCTAAAGCCTATCTTCCAGATGGCTGACTTTTCAAACAATCACCCATCCAAAAACCCATCCGTATCAGACTTATCCCATCATCACCAAAAGCCTAGCCTACCTAGGCTTCTTACCTCATCATAATTCCATCAAATCACTTCACCAATTGAATTCATCATGCACGTGGCCCCTGATGAAGACCATGTACATGCATGATGGTTCCTTCACCAAATTAAACTCTGAAAAGTAAATCTAATTGATGAAATATAATCACCATATCTCTAGATAAAGCCTACGTGTACTAACCCTATCCATGAATTCCAAGTCAATTTGATTTGTACCACCCACTTCTATATTAGAAATGGGACTTAGGTTTTGATAATAATTAGCCACGTAAGAGATTGCATACACTTGGGACCTGATATGATGAGCCTATTCGAATGTCTTCACGCGATCCTTTCAATAATAACTAAAAATTATCTCAACCACCTTTAGCATCTAACGGTCTAATATCTGCTCATTCAACGACCTAGATTGTTCAGACTGATAGTTTTACATCGGGTTCAAACAGAAACATACATCAATCCTCTAATTGCACTAGCATACTCAAGTTGTGCAACTGATCTGCCAGAATTTACTAGAATGTTGATCTTAGAGTCATAAGGGGTTGGTGCTTCTTTTATTTACAAATGCATATACTTCTGCAATATTTTTTGACATAGTGTGACTTATTGGAACAAGTCAATATTTAGGAAAAAATGAATGTAAATATTTTGTAATTATTAGAGTATGTTTTTAGGAAGGATATTATGTCCTTTATTTTGTTTCCTTTTGTAACAAGGATTGTATGTACCTTTTATTCAGAATTGTGGAATACAGAAAAGTTAAGCCGTAAAATTCTATTTGGCATCAGAGCCAAGTTTGCCTTAACCCTAGAAACTGTAAAACAATATTTTCTTCCGCTATTGTGTTCGGTCGACTTGTTCTTGTGCTGCTTGTTGCAGAAATCGGTTAGGCTGTGTATATTGGATTTGCAGCAGTGTGATCTTGTTGCTGCCGTGTGTAGTGCTGTGCTTTTGCAATTGTGTCGTGTATGGTGCTGTGCTTTGTATTCCAATACAGCAGTACCATGTTCAGTTGCTGTAACAATTTGGTTGTGCAATGTATTGGCTTCTAGCTGTGCCGTGTGGGTTGTAGCATCTTGGATTTTGTGCATTTTCTCTGGATTGCAGTGTGGATTCTTGGTGGCAATTGAAGCTTTCAATTGTTGCCTTGACTTCTTACTTTCAATTTTTTTCTTTTTCTTTTGGACATGAATTATTGCTATACTTAAGCAATTGGAAGATAGTCTGCTGCTCTGCCGTGTGAATTGCAATTTTGGAACGAGATATGTGTGTTTCTTGCAGCGTATGGTTCTGTTTGTTTGGTACCATAATTTCTATGTATTATTATTGCGTGTGTGATTACAATGACCAATATAGGTTAGATTTTAGATTCCGGTGCAACGGATCATATGACGTATGATAGAACTTTGTTTTAGTCCATGAAAGATTCTCATAGAAAGTGTGTGGCAACTGCCAATGGTACTACTGCTGTTGTTGTTGGAGCAGGAACAGTGTCTCTTACGCCCTCTCTTCCATTACATGATTGTTTATTGGTTATGTCATTGTCCCATCATTATTGTCTGTACCTCAAGTCACTGAACAATCGTGTTGTAGTAATGTATCCTTCATTTTGCTTGCTTCAGGATATTCAGACACAAGAGATCATTGGGCATGGCACTAAGAGAGGTGGGCTATATTATATGGATGACGTGGTTCTTGGAAGAGCTAATTTGGTTCATTCGTCACGTAATAGTAATCTACAGAAGGTATTGTTATTGCATCGTCGTTTGGGGCATGCATCGTTTGGTTATTTGAAACATATATTACCTGATTTGTTCAGTGGTATTGAAGACTCAGAATTGAAACTTGAAGTATGTATTTTAGCCAAAAGTCATCATGCTTCATTCCCTCAAAGTATGAATAGAAGATCTTCTCCATTTGCACTAGTATACACTGATGTGTGGGGGCCTTCCCCTGTTAGTACTACTTCGGGAATTACGTGGTTTGTTACTTTCGTGGATGATTGCACTCGTATGACATAGTTGTATATGTTGAAAAATAAAAGTGAGGTTTGTGATGTGTTTCGTATGTTTCAACAGATGGTTAAAACTCAGTATTCCACTGATATTAAAGTTTTGTGTTCTGACAATGATGGATAGTACATAAATTCTGAGTTATCCCGGTTTCTACAAGATCGTGGAATTATTTATCAAACTACATGTTCGCATACTCCGCAACATAATGGGATTGCTGAGAGAAAGAATCGTCATATCTTGGAAACTGCTCGTGCCTTGCCTATTGGTGCGTCCGTGCCTAAGCGTTTTTGGCCTGAAGCCGTTACCTATTCTGTGTATGTGATTAACCGTATGCCATCTTGGGTTGTAGAATTTCGTACACCTCTTCAAGTATTGACGGAACATGTTCCTGTAGTATCCACTAATACCCTTACTCCTCGTGTGTTTGGATGTGTAGCATATGTTCATATTCACAAGATTCATCGTAGCAAATTTGATCCATATGCCTTTCGGTGCGTTTTTGTTGGGTTTTCCTCCCAACAGAAATGGTATAAGTGTTATCATCCTGAAACTCGACATATGTATGTCACTATGGATGTTACTTTTTTCTGAATCAGAGTATTTTTATTTTTCGATCCCATCACCTTCAGATCACCAGGGGGAGAACACTAGTGGTGATCAATTTGATCTTGGATGGTTAGAGGTACTAGAGGATGTGATATGTAGTTCAGGGGAAGCATGTGTTGACAACAAGGATGAAAATGGGACACCAGTCTTTCGGCAAGAAACTGCCAAGAATGATATAGGCCTTCAGCTGCTGCCTGCCGAGACGAGTGCAGGCTTTCGCCAAGGTTCTGCCGAGGAAGCTATAACAGTCCAGCAGCCTACTGCCGAACTAAGTACTTCAGGGGAAGAAGTGCCACCTGCAGAACCCACATCACCCTCTCTCTCTAGCTCGATAGTGCCACCCAATGTGTCTACTCTGAATATCCCTGAGGGAAGTACTACAGATGCTCATGTAACCAAATTACCTCCAACAAATGTAAAATACCCAGATGTAGACCTTCTATCAGTCACATCACCTGCCCAATCAACATCAGTAAATCCCTCAATCCTCGTATGTCCATGACATTTATACAAAATTCCTTTACTCGGGGCAGACTTCAAGTATGCCAAGATTCTCATTACCGCCGCCATATGATCCACACTAGGTGAGTGCATAAATTGACTTACCACACTTACGGCATAGGCTGTAACAACTCGTCCAGGGATTTACGGAACAAAAAGGGTATTTTTGTATTTTCACTAATTTTGGGGATATTTTCCTTTTAAAAATAGTTTTTGGTTCTTAATTGGTGAGCCCAAGGGGCCCACCCCTTGTTTTGTGTCCCTGGTTTTCCTCTTTCCCCATGAACTCATCTTCCTCCTCACTTTTCTCTCTTCTTTTTCTCCCCCAAAACACTCTCTGCAACTCTCTCCATTCTCTGCGATGTCCCAATCTTCTTTGAAAACAACACACACATACATACTCACATGGTTACAGCTAGACGCCATCTCAACGGAGGAGGGAACAAATAAGTCTTCGAACCCGTAAGCTCGGGGAACCACAACTGTGAACCCTCAACCTTGGTAAGCTTCAGGACTCTCTCTAATCTTTCTCTTAGATCGATCAAACTCTAGTGAGGACTCATTTTAGGTGCTTTGGTGAAGGTTGTAGTGAGAAACAATCCCAGTTTTACCGGCTAGTCCGACAGCTTTTGAGCCAATTTATGGCCAAACCATGGCTAGTTGGCCCCCATGCAAGGTATCAATCTCTTCATCTCGCTGAGTACTACAACTTTCCTTTTTGTTTAACCCAATTTCGTTAAGTATTGAAGGAGTTATACTCATTTGAATCTTACCCAGTTTCTAGCGACCTCCGCGGCTTTCAAGGCATTTTTCGGCCAAACAACGATGAGGTAGATGTCGTACAGGTACCATTCTCTTCGCCTCTTCGAGAACTATAACTTGCGTTTTTGAATCACTTGATTTAGTTGAGTACTGACAAAGTTATGATTGTTTAAAGTTAGATAACTTTCCGGCCGAATTTCGGCCTTCTTCTTCCTTGGGTCCGGCGACCCATCAATCTTAGGCCCTTTGGGCCTTTCTACCGAACCCAAACCCAAAACCCATTTCTTTTTATTTATATTTGTTTTTTTTTAATTGTTTTAGTAGGAAAACCTTTGGGCCATTATGGAGCAGGGCCTTCAGCCCGTTTACTGCAACCCAGAAAACCTTTCGGCTTTAAGCTTTTGGGCCTTCCAAGTCAGGGCCCTAAGCCCTTTTCCTCTAAAACCCAAACCATCAAGGACCTAAGCCCAAAGCCAAAACCTAGGTCCGGCTCGTTTGACTATTTGACCCATTGACCCGGTCTGATTGTTGACCCGGTCAACGTTGACCGTTGACTTTTAGGGTTGACTTTCATGTTTTCGTCCGAGACCTCTCCTAGACTAATTTCGACGTCCTGGACCCGTTTCTGAAGTCCGTT
Organism: Heteromeles arbutifolia; assembly: GCA_024362995.1. NCBI lineage: Eukaryota > Viridiplantae > Streptophyta > Magnoliopsida > Rosales > Rosaceae > Heteromeles > Heteromeles arbutifolia. Next base: position 5,928,379 of record JANCRC010000002.1, on the reverse strand, counting down.
TTCCCAAATTAAGTCGTTTGAGCAGAGTTTGACTAAGTGTACCCTTTATGTGCTTAGGTGTATATATTGTGGCATTTGTGTCTTCGCTAGCAGCGTGGCTTTTCGACGGCGAAGTACTGTGAGTGGACCCTTCTAAAAATGCATGTTTTGATATAGAAATGCAAACATGAAAAGCATGATTTAATGATTATGATTTATGAAACGCTTTGATATAACATGCTTACTGAGGCTGGTTTGAATTACTATTACTTTTCCTATAACCCGTGTTCTTATAGAATATCTGATGGATGACAATATGATATTTAGAACATGTTTAGAACACTTCTTTATAGTATAGATGATAGATGACTTTATACTGTGAAGTTGCTTTTCATTATATATGTTCAATGGTTTTGTACTTACCTAGTGGTCCTTATTCCGCTACGGGACGTAGGGATAGGTTCCGATCCATCCCGGGTGACGGTTTGGTGTTGGCATAGGGCCTGGAGTGTGTTTCCTCTGGCTATTTAGCACAGGGATGGGAAGCCGGCAATGGGCCTGGGGGTAATTTTCCTCTGGCTGTCTACTTAGAGATGGGGAGTCGGCATGGGGCCAGGAGAGTTATATTGGACATTCACTAGTGATTATTATATAGGGTGAAGTGCCAATTTAGTCCCTGAATTATTACCTCAGTGAAAATTAGGTCCCTAAATTATTTTTTCGGTAAATTAAGTCCCTAAATTCATTAAAAATTGCTAATTTCATTCCTACTATTATATTCAAAGCTATTTTGTCCAATTTTTCTTCAACTTAAGTCACTTGACACACTTTAGAGTGTAATACCGTCATTTTCTCGCTTATAAGCCTTTCACATTTCATATAGGTTGCGAATCTAACATCTAATTTACCCTCCAAAGTTAACTTACACTATTTCTTATGAAAAACTACCAATTTACCTTCCAAAGTTAACTCTATACACTATTTCTTTATGGAAAACTATCAATCTACTCTCTAATGTGTATCACATGCAAGTAACGTGACTTAAATTGACGGAAAATTGATTATAGTAACTTTGAATATAATATTAGGGATGTAATTGGTAGATTTTTATAATTCAAGGACTAATTTTTCTGAAAAAATAGTTTAGGGACCTAATTTTCACTGAGGTGATAATTCAAGGACTAAATTGGCAATTCACCCTATTATATATACAAGTTATGATTTGAGACAGTGCACGACATGCTAGGTTTCGGAAAACCTATGTTTATCATGATATATATGTGTTTTCATAAAACCTAGGGGTTAGTACGTTGATAACTGTTTTACATATATATATATATATATATGGTCCACTCATGTTTTTTTTGCACCCCCTTCAAGACTTAGAATCGAGGCATACAATCCCGGCGTTAAGGTACTTCCGCATCGGCATCTTCGAGTCCTCTCGGTGTAGGACCCATTCTTTTATTCATTCAATTCTATATTAATTCTTTTAGTGTTCTAGATTAGATGTGTGCTCTGAACACGTTCCTTAAATGCATATTCTTTATTCTTTTTATATTAATAAGTCTTAACTATCCCTTATTTTCAGCATTTGCCTTCAATAAATGGCTTTCGTCACCCTCAGGTGTTGGCCCTCACGTGCCTATCCTGGTATTCGGGGAATATCGGGATCGGGGCGTGTCATAGGCAATATCTGGACGAGTGTGAGACAAATAAATCATCCTCCCTACTAGTCTTTGATATCTACCTCTATCAATCGGTTCTTGATTTGGTTAAATCCCCACATAATGTTTCTCCACGATGGGAGTGTCCACAGGTTTACATCCCAGCATGCCTGTTTCTTTTAATAAATCCAGAACATATTTACGTTGAGACAAGAAAATACCTCTAGATGACCGAGTGACTTCCACGCCAAGAAAATATTTCAAATCTCCCAAATTCTTCATCTTGAACTCGGTTGCAAGGTTTTGTTCTAACTTCATCATCTCTTCAGAATCATCACCCGTTATTATCATGTCATCCACATAAATAATTAAGGCCGTCATTTTACCATTTCTCCGCTTCACAAATACTGTATGATCCGAGAGACTTTGATAATATAGCCAATCCTCCTCATAACTTGATTAAATCTACCAAACCATGCACGAGGTGATTGCTTAAGTCCGTAAGGTGACTTTCGCAACCTACATACTCCAGTTTTTCCTCTGGCATTGTACCCCAGAGGGAAATCCATATATACCTCTTCTTCCAAATGCCCATGAAGAAAAGCATTTTTCACATCAAACTGTTTCAGTGGCCAATTCAAATTTGTAGCTAAAGAAATCAGAACTTGTATTGTATTCATCTTTGCTACTGGAGAAAAAGTTTCCTGATAATCAACACCATAAGTTTAAGTATAATCCTTTGCTACTAACCTTGCTTTATACACGTCTACCGATCCGTCTGCCTTGTACTTGATTGTAAAGACCCATCTACACCCAACCGGTTTCTTGCCTTTAGGTAGCTCTGTTACCTCCCATGTATCATTCTTGTGTAGTGCCATCATTTCTTCATCCATTGCAGCAGCCCATTTAGGATCCTTCAAGGCCTCCTCAACTCGGGTTGGTGCTTGGATTGCTTCCATATTATTTACCCAGGCTTGGCGTTCTGGTGCAAGGTTCTTGCATGACACATAATTTGCTACTAGATACTTTACTTTTCATTCAGGAGAAAACCTGTCAGGAGGAACACCATGATTTTGCCTTGGTGGCAACTTATACGTACTTACATCATTATTTGGATTAGTTACATGAGCATCTGTGGTACTTACCTCAGGGATATTCAGAGTAGACACATTGGGTGACACTATCGAGCTAGAGAGAGGATGATGTGGGTTCTGCAGGTGACACTGCTTCCCCTGAAGTACTTGGTTCGGCAGTAGGCTGCTGGATTATTATAGCTTCCTCGGCAGGACCTTGCCGAAAGCATGCACTTGTCTTAGCAGGCAGCAGCTGAAGGCCTATATCATTCTCGGCAGTTTTTTGCCGAGAGACTGGTGTCCTATTTTCATCCTTGTCGTCAACATATGCTCCCCCCTGAACTACATATCACATCCTCTGGTACTTCTAACCACCCAAGATCAACTTGATCACCACTAGTGTTCTCCTCTGGTGATCTAAAGGTGATGGGATTGAAGAATAAAAATACTCTGATTCAGAAAAAGTAACATTCATAGTCACATACATATATCGAGTTTCAGGATGATAACACTTATACCTTTTCTGGTGGGAGGCAAACCCAACAAAAACCCACCGAATGGCACATAGATCCAATTTGCTACGATGAATCTTGTGAATATGAACATATGCTACACATCCAAACACACGAGGAGTAAGGGTATTAGTGGATACTACAGGAACATGTTCCGTCAATACTTGAAGAAGTGTACGAAATTCTACAACTCGAGATGGCATACGGTTAATCACGTACACAACATAGGTAACGGCTTTAGGCCAAAAACGCTTAGGCACTGACGCACCAATAAGCAAGGCACAAACAGTTTCCAAGATATGACGATTCTTTCTCTTAGTAATCCCATTCTGTTGCGGAGTATGTGGACATGTAGTTTGATGAATAATTCCACGATCTTGTAGAAACCGGGATAACTCATAATTTATGTACTCTCCACCATTATCAGAACGCAAAACTTTAATATCAGTGGAATACTGAGTTTTAACCATCTGTTGAAACATACGAAACACATCACAAACCTCACTTTTATTTTTCAACATCTACAACCACGTCATACAAGTGCAATCATCCACGAAAGTAACAAACCACGTAATTCCCGAAGTAGTACTAACAGGGGAAGGCCCCTACACATCAGAGTGTACTAGTGCAGATGGAGAAGATCTTCTATTCATACTTTGAGGGAATGAAGCATGATGACTTTTGGCTAAATACATACTTCACATTTCAATTTTGAGTCTTCAATACCATTGAACAAATCAGGTAATATATGTTTCAAATAACCAAACGATGCATGCCCCAAACGACGATGCAATAACAATACATTCTGTAGATTACTATTACGTGACAAATGAACCAAATTAGCTCTTCTAGGAACCACATCATCCACATAATATAGCCCCTATTTCTTAGTGCCATGCCCAATGATCTCATTTGTCTGAATATCCTGAAGCAAGCAAAATGAAGGATACATTACTACAACACAATCCAATTGTTCAGTGACTTGAGGTACATACAATAAGTGATGGGACAATGACGGAACCAATAAAAAATCATGTAACGAAAGAAAGGGCATAAAAGACACTGTTCCTGCTCTAACAACAGCAGCAGTAGTACCATTGGCAGTTGCCACACACTTTCTATGAGAATCTTTCATGGACTGAAACAAAGTTCTATCATACGTCATATGATCTGTTGCACCAGAATCTAAAATCCAACCTGTATTGGTCATTGTAATCACACACGCGATAATAATACACAACAATTATAATACCAAACAAACAGAACCATACGCTGCAAGAAACACATAGATCTCGTTCCAAAATTGCAATTTACATGGCAGAGCAGCAGACTATCTTCCAATTGCTTACGTATAGCAATAATTCATGTCAAAAAGAGAAACAAAAAAAATTGAAAGTAAGAAGTTAAGGCAACAATTGAAAGCTTCAATTGCCACCAAGAATCCACGCTGCAATCCAGACAAAAGGCACAAAATCCAAGATGCTACAATCCACACGGCACAGCTAGAAGCCAATACATGGCACGACCAAATTGTTACAGCAACTGAACACGGTGCTGCTGTATTGGAATACAAAGGACATCACCACACACGACATAATTGCAAAAACACAGCACTACACACGGCAGCAGCAAGATCACACTGCTGCAAATCCAATATACACGGCTTGACCGATTTCTGCAACTAGTAGCGCATGAACAAGTCGACCGAACACAACAGCAGAAGAAAATATTGTTTTACAGTTTCTAGGGTTACAACAAACTTGGCCCTGATGCAAGAACCTTGCTTTAAAGTATCCAATAGCACAATGCAAAACCCTCATCATATATCTTTACTTTTATCCCTAAGATAGTATCCACTTCATTTAAATCTTTCATTTTGAAATTTGAATTTAGATACTTTTTAGTTTCGGATATAGCTTTCATGTTGGTCCCAAATATTAGTAAATCATCTACATATAAGCATATGACAACACGTATTCATCAGTGAATTTAGAATAAATACACATATCGGCATTGTTGTGTCTAAAACCATTTGACAAAATGACGAAGTCAAATTTTTCATGCCATTGTTTTGGCGCTTGTTTTAGACCATATAGTGATTTCACCAATTTACAAACCTTCTTTTCATTACCAAGAAGAACAAATCTTTCCGCCTGCTCCATATATACCTCTTCATTCAAATCCCCATTTAAAAAGGTTGTTTTCACGTCCATTTAATGTACATATATAATACGGATGCCAAAGCACACAACACTCTAATGGAGGTGATTCTTGCAACTGGTGCATAGGTGTCAAAGTAGTCAACTTGCTTTTTCTGTTTAAAACCTTTGGCTACCAATCTGGCTTTAAAGGTTTGCAGAGAACCATCAGTATTTAATTTCCTTCTAAACACCCACTTACAACCAATTGGTTTAGATCCATGTGTTAAGTCAACCAAAGTCCATGTTTGGTTTGATAACAATGAGTTCATCTCCTCATCTACAGCTTTTTTTCCAGAAAGCAGCATCTCTAGAAGTCATTGCTTCTTTTAAAGTTATAAGATCTTCTTCTACATTTAAAATGAAGGGTATTTTATGTAGAACTTTTTCTCTATTTCCTTCCACCAAAAATAAAATGGCTTCTGAAGATATAAATCAGGACCTAAATTCTTTTCTTTTCTAACCCTTTGACTTTTCCTACATTCTAGAACCTTTTCCGCCTTATTTTTCTCTTCTTGGTGTCGGAAACTGAATTGGGATTTTCTTTCGACACTGATTGTTGATTATGTTCTTCAATTAAACTAGGACTAGGGTCATTATAGAATTTGTCCTCAAAGAACTCTACATCTCTTGACTCAGTAATGACATTTGAGTTCACATCAAGCAATCTGTATGCTTTAGAGTTATGGCTATATCCCACAAAAATACTTTTTATGCCTCTAGGACCTAATTTGGATCTTTTAGGGTCATGAGACCTATAAAAAGACAAACACCCCAAAACTTTTAAATAATCTAAATTTGACTTTCTGCCCTTCCATACTTCATATGGTGACACATGAGTTTTCTTAGAGGTAATTCTAATTTGTATATGGCATGCTGGAAGAAGAGCTCCACCCCATAAATATGTAGGAACATTTGCACTTATGATCGTTGAATTAATCATATCAGTGAGTGTCTTATTCTTTCTTTCTGCTAAGTCATTTTGTTGTGGAGTGTAAGGTGCAATTTTCTGATGAATGATTCCATGTTCTTCAAAAAACAAAGAGAATTCATTTGAAAAATATTCACCACCTCTATCACTCCGAAGGATTTTAATTTTCCTTTCCTTTTGGTTTTCAACCTCAGCCTTATATTGTTTGAAAAACTCAAAGGCTTCATCTTTATTAGACATTAAATAAACATAAGTAAATCTAGAACAATCATCAATGAAAGTAATAAAATAGCATTTTTCTCCTCTAGTTAAAACACCATTAAACTCACATATATCAGAATGAACTAAATCTAATATTTCAGTATTTCTTTCTACTTTTTGAAAAGGTTTCTTTGTAATTTTAGCTTGTGTGCAGATTTTACAATTTTTAAATGTAACATCTTTACAAGAAATTAAACCATGTATAGACAAATATTTTAAAGATCTATAATTCAAATGTGCTAAACGAGAATGCCATAAAAGTAGAAGAAGAGTCAACAATATAAACAGAAGAATTCACTTTATTGATACTGAGTTTGAACATTCCATCAAATGAATAACCCTTACCAACAAATACACCATTCTTTGACAATATAAATTTGTCGGCTTCCAACACCACTTTAATACCATTTTTACATAGTAGATTTGCAGATACAAGATTTTTCTTAATGTCTGGGACATGAAAAACATTTGTCAGAGTCATTGTTTTTCCAGAAGTGAATTGTAGTTCAACAATCCATTTTCTAAGAACCTTAGCACCTTTGTGATTGCCCATTAGTACTTCTTGACCATCCCCTTTGGTTTTGTTGATCTTGAATTGTGCTCTATCATTGCAAACATGTATGGTAGCACCAGAATCAAGCCACCAGTCAGAAGATTTAAAGGCTGCAGCTATGTTCAATTCAGTGATCATGCCAATTTGCATTTCAGACACCATAGCAATTATATCTTTAGTATGAGTTTCCTCTACCATATTTGCTTTGTTTAATTTGGCGTCCTCATTTTTCTTGAACCTGCAATCACGAATAAAGTGGCCTTTCTTTCCACAATGGTGGCAAGTTGCATTTTTCTTGCCACTGTTGGTGCTGAAAGATGTCTTTTTGAACTTTCCTAGGTTATTCGCTTTCAAGTTATTTTGAACTTACTATTGCTCCCTTCAACATAATTAATCTTAGTGAAGTCTTGTGAGGAAAAATATTTTTCTTGTTTTCTCGTTTCCTCTTCAATTTGGAGCCCCTTCAAGAGATCTTGGAGACTTATATCTTTTGCCATATGCAAAAGCTTCATTCTATAGTTGTTCCAACCATGGGGTAATTTTGACATGATAGCCTCTACTTGTAATGCATCCAGAACAATTATTTTGACTTCACGAAGCTTTGTGACCAAAAGTAATAAATCTTGATTGGTCCACAATGGATTTGCCATCAGTCATAGTGAATTCATAGAACTTAAACATGATAAATTTATCGGTACTTTTTTTCTCCGATGTATACTTCTCTTCAAGAGCATTCCATATTTCCCTTGGAGATTGAGTTGTAGAAAATAAATTGTAGAGCTGATCCGACAAAATATTCAGGATAAGTCCTCTACACATCAATTCATCGTCTTTACGTTCTTTCTATCGGTAATAATTTGTTCAGTATTTGCATCATTAGGTTCACGTGTTGGCTGCAGATTTGGATCGAGAACATAGGCAATTTTCAGTGCAGTCGACATCCAACGTATCTTGTCCTTCCATCGCATGAAATTGGTTTCGTCAAACTTGTCGAGTTTCTAGAAAGCACCGTCGTTCATTGCAGACAAAGCCATAGTTTTTGACATCTTCTCCATTGCAAATATCACTTTAAGATTGTTAGTCTAAGGTTGAGAATTTTACAAAAAAATGACTTTGAGGCATGTTAATACGTTTTCCTTAAAGTGATATTTGCCCCCACTCTAATATGAGTTTGCTAACGGGTCTAAAGCAAATCACTTCCATGATACAACAAAATTTGGAATTTTAGTTTCGCAAGAACTGAAATTCCCTTAAAATCTTCTAAAAGAAAACTGTATGATCTAGATGGAGAGAAAGAGAATAAGAAACTGTTATTTTGAAATGTATATTCGAATATGCAGCCAACATGGGTTGTATATAGATTATATGGTACTCACTGAACTTAGTTCAAAGTGTGCATAGAAAAGTCACATCCTTCAACTGAAAGTGTGTGAAGATCAATTGATCTTTCTAGCATCCTTTCATTTCCACCGAATGGATGCAACCCTGCTGCCTTTTCATATATGTGCCTCTTAGCAAAAAGGCATAACCTTCTGATTCAATAACCAAGGGACATATCCCTTAGTTGTGCTTCTTCAATCCAAGAGACACGACACTTAGGTTTAATAGCCAATCTCTCATTTTCTGTACACACAACACCATATTATATATTTGTGTGTGTATATATATATTGATGAAATATACCAACAGGTAACGCACAATATGTGTCTCGACTGCCTAAGTCACTACCCTTAAGTTTTGAGAGTAATCATCATCATGCAGTTGATGATGAACATGATAACAACAATGGCGACAATGGAATCTTTTGGACCGAGGATTTGGAAGGTGGTAAAGCACACTGTGTCTCGACCCAACTGATATCAAAATCTGAAGATATACTGTCTATTTCAACCTTAAGTTCTGAGAGTAATCATCAGATTGTGGTGGATGATCATCATGGCAACAACAACAATGGCGGCGAGGGATCTCTTTAGGATGAAGTGTTGGAGCATGCAAAGGAAGTGAATAACACTAATAATCCCAACGGATACTACCGTTACTTAGAGAAAATCAATAGCCGCTTATGGTCACTAAGATGGAATTTTCAAAATTATTGACGAGTTTTGTTCTCCAATCTGGATCATGATGTTAGCGCTAATGTTTTTTTTTCCTTCCTTTTACTTAAAATTTTAGACATTTACAGGTGACGCTTTTGTTTTTTTTATTTTTATTTTTATTTTTAACATTTAATAAATGCAATTGCATCGCCGTTCTCATTAACTACACCTCAATATGCTACCATGGCATTCCCAAACGAATAATGCGATGCCAGAGAATCAAATCGATCGTATATCAAGCTAACGTCAGTTATCATAACTAAATAACCTGTTTTAAACAAGTAATAAATATTAAAAAAAATCTTAGTCTCATGGGAGCCCAGCTATCAAAGACCAAGTATGAACTAAAATAATGAAGCGTAACAGGGGAAATTGTTTCAATCACATCTATTTTACTCGTCCGACCGAATTTGGTTGCGAGCTGACATATGCCCGCATTTACAAGTGCGTAATTAGCTTAATAATTACTACGTCTGTGCGTCACGAAAGCGTAATTTTTAAGATCAACACATTGATACCCCTTAATTTATTGTAAACACTCCACAAACAAAAGTAAGGAAAACTTTTTGTACTTTTTGATTGACAACAGGATGAAAATATAACCGAAAATACGATATAATTTTTGTTTAAATAGTTTCATAAAACCCTAACAGCTAAAAGAAATACAGTGTTCATCTTGGCATCATCAAGTTGAAGTGTGGGGGGTTGAGGCCGAGGGGGTTGCCTGGTTGGGTGGGGTAGGGGTATGGAGCTGGCCGGTGGCAGTGGGTCTGGGGAATGGTTACGTGTTATACCGTTCAAAAGGCGATATTTTTACTTGACTTATTCGAAGTTTGCCCATTTTTGTCTTATTAGAAAGGGTGATGCTAAATAATACATTTACTTAAATTATATTTTGTGAATAGCATGATATAATAGTTGATGATTTTACTTCTTATTCCTATAAAATACGGTTTAAAAAAAATACTCCCTAACATTTTCCTATTCAAAACGGCTGACTTTGTACACAATTACCTACTTCTTAGTGTAGGTTGATTTCAAACTGGTAAAGAAATTGATAGAGCGAACAAAACAGAATAAAATAACTGAAAGATATTTCCACTACTAGACAGCAGCTCATCTACCACGACAAATTTACTACGGGTTTTATGCTTATGTTATAAAAAGTGAACATTTATCACGAATTTAATCAGCACGTTGTGGATAATAATATTTTACAACGGATAAGTAGTGGCCCGTTATGATAAAATAATTTAATACCACAGACTTAATTAGCACGTTGTCGAAATATTAAACTACCACGGATCTTTAATGTGGTGAAATTACACACGTTACTAAAAAAAATTTAAGAGGCGGGATTGAAAAACTTCCCAAAATTTCAAATTGAAATTTCACTGTACTCCCGCAATTCTCAAAATTTAAGTGAAATCCTTCATTTCCTATTACTTTACCTCTTTCTCACAAACTTTTCTCTCATTTTTTTTTTTTATCTTCTCTCCACCCATCGCCTCTCTCCATCCATGAATCCTCACATCACCAACACCACCAATTTCTTCCCCTCATGATGTCGCCCACTCAAAAACCTCCCAATCTCTTCCTGCAACAACATCAGCAACCCAACAAATCAACCCCAACACAACCTCCATGCGCTCTCTTCCGCAGCCTCACCGTAACAGCGGCGACCATCCCTTCCACACCACCGTGTCGCTCCGAAAACTAAGGCGCTTCAATTGGGAACAAACTGATTTGTAGTGGGAGCGAATGCAATAATGGTGCTACACTTTTTTCGCCGAGGTCGTCCACATATGGTTTGATTAACCATGACCTGGTATCTTTCTAATTATTTTTAATTAATTTTTAAAATTATGAATAATCGTAGCAATAATTTGAAGTTGTTGTGAGTGATTCTTAATTTTCGAGTTGATAGTATTTCGATTTCTAAATCTTATCTGTTTTCCTTTCGTTCAAGTTCTTCTCGTATGTAATCTCACTCTCTCTCCACTAACCAATTGTTTAATTTCGAAAATCTGAATTTCTTTTGTTCAATCTCTTATTAGAAATTCAAAATCTAGGTTTTGGTATTTGTTCTTTGAAAGTGCTATGCACAACCAATATAAGAAATTTGCCTCCTACGATTACTGAAGATGAGATTGAGGAGGAGTTTAAAAACTTCGGTCAAATTATACATGATGAGGGCTGGCAAGGTGAGTTTGTCTCTAAAACTATGAACTGGATCAAGCTAAAGTAGAAATTGGTGCATGCAGGAAATTGGAGTCTGCTACGCTACGCTTTTGTTGAATATGAAGACATTGCTGACGTTCACAATGCACTCAAGGTTTGATTTTTTTGTGATAAGTTGTGGAGTTTTTTGCTTTCATTTCAAAATGTTATTGGATTCAGGCAAATTTCCTATTATTTGTTGAAAGTTCTGTCAGGTCTCATATGTAGTTATGCATCTATTGCGGATTCTTAAGGCATATTGCATTTGTCTTTGAGTATTCAATTGTTAGAGAGTTCTCATACTTACACTTGCACTATGGTCAACATTGATGAACTATCTGCCTTTGTATTTGCTTTGTTATAATTTTTTGGGCTTGTGCTTGTAATTTGTACTTCTATACTTAAATATGTGTAGGGCTTGGTGTTGTGGCGTTTGTAAGGTCATTTGGTTGCAGATGATGCTTGAATATTTCAATGCTAAGTGTTATTTGGATATTTTGTTGGCTATGGTCAGTTATTAGACAATCTCTATGGAATTTGGTATCGAGAATTAAAGATCATTCCATTCTTTTTCTGTTAATGTGGATTGATGGCCTGTTGTTTCTTCAATCAGTTACATTTTTTTGGAGGTTATGTTGTCTTTGGGGCATAATATTAGTATACAATATAGTTTTGATTGTAGTGTTTTCCTTTTTTGGGTGTATCATGTGGATTGCTGGTCCATTTTTGTTGTAGTTTGATGTTTAGCATATTTTAGTAAACTTTATCAAGCTTCCATAAAATGCTTTATTTTTATAAAGCGATGATCTGTGTGCATGGCCTGAAAGTGTGTTTTACCCTGTTCCCTGTAGGCATCTCCAATTCATTTAGCTGGAAGGAAAGTTTACATTGAGAGTGGAGCCCAAATAGCTCTGGAGTAGCAACTCAAATTAGGGGTGGAAAAAAATACCAAAAATCCCAAACTATACCGAAAAAATCCCAAAACCGAACCGAAAAATCCCAAAAATTTTGGTACCTAATCCCGAACTAATCCCGAAATTTCGGTACGGGAATCGATCTTACAATCTGATTTTTTCGGTAATCCCAAACCGAACCGAAGTTAAAATATATATATATATATATATAAATAGTTTTAGATATTATAGGCCATTGGATTGGTTGAGAATTAATCTTAGCCGTTCATTCAAAATGAAACCCTTTCTCAATCTCAGTGACCTCATAGTCCTTACGTTCACTTTCAGACTATCTGAGTCTGAAAAACTGAAACTCTTCGCCCGGCCCCAAACCCACCTTCACTCTTTAACTCTCTCTCTCTCTCTTTCGACCTCCACTCTTTCACTCTCTCCCCCTTACCTTCACACTACATCTAGTCTTCCACTTTCGTTTTGCATTTGACAACTTCCTCTGCATTCGATAATCAATACAGCCACATCTGCTTCATTCTACTTCTCTCTTCATTAAGGTAATCTTCTTGTCTTCATCAGGTAATCTTGATGTGGTAAAGTCTTTTTGTGGCTTCAATTCATTTTTAATTTGGGCATTTGAATTCTAGGGTTTTGGATTTGGGGTTTTCAATTTCGTGTTATATTTGTTTGAAATTTGGGGTTTTTAATCATATGGTTCTTCTATAATTCGTTTATTTCCTCCTCGAAGCTAGCAGACCCGAGCTCCTTCGCCTCATCCTCGAACTCTCTCTGTGAAATCGGGACTTGCAGCCAAGCACGGAGAGCTGACACACAACTTCTTTTGTTTTCCCAGTTTATAAACTCAGTTAGTCAGGCATATGATTTCTGTTACTTAGGGCCTTTCATATATTTCCCAATTTTTCCTCTTTCATTTGTTTTTCTTCTTTAAGTTTTGACTTAAAGATGCAATGCTCATTGCTTATGTATGTATGTTCATACAATTTTCTTCTGTAGGATGTTGAGAATGAGCTTGGCCTAAGCAAAGAGAAATTAATTCGTATGGCACTTATTCTTGGAAGTGATTATACTGAAGGAGTTAGGTAAACCATTGCAGTATTAAGTTTTTAGTCCTTATGAAATATGTTGGGAGTGGTGCCACATCCTCCTGAATTTAACTTTCTACAAATATATTTAGTTAGTCGATACAGATTCGTGTTGTTAAGTGAACCTACTTATTTACAATTCATACAATTTGTTAGTAATGAATTAGAATCTATTGGTTTGACTTTTGTAGTGGGATCGGCATTGTCAATGCTATGGAAGTTGTAAATGCATTTCCTGAGGAGGATGGCCTCCATAAATTCCGTGATTGGATTGAATCACCAGATCCTACCATTCTAGGGACATTTGATGGAGAGATAGGATCTAATGCAAAGAAAATGGGGTCTAAATTTGGGGATAAGGATATCAATACGAAGAGCAGTATGGAAGAAGTGTCTGAGCAAAATAGTTGTCACGGACAAGAGCACAAGCAGTCAGCTGATCTTATTGAAGAAACAAAGCAAACTTTCATGCTTAAGCATGCAATTAGATTGCCATATTTTCTACTTTAGGCTTTTTTTCTTATGTTTAATTTGTAAAAGAATAACATCCTCATCTTTGGATGCTCTTACTTTGTCTTGCGCAGAGAAAAGTGAGCACAAATTGGCATATTCCCCTCACTTTCCCAAGTGAAGCAGTGACTTTTGCTTATATTTGTCTACATGTGGACAAATCAACTGAGCCCTTCACATGGGGAAAGCCAGATCATTTTTTTCTTCGCAAGTGAGTTCTCACCTAATACTTAAATTCAATCTTCATGAGGTTGATTTTTTAATATGATAGTTTGTACGGCATGCTCTTTACTTTCAATGCAAAGGATCGGGAGGACTTTAATGTGTTCTAGGGGCTTGCTTATTGACAGGATATGATTCTATTGTTCTGTTTAAACGTTTTGTTGGAAAAACGGTAACTCTATAAGCTATATTATTGAAAGTCAACAGGAGATATGTAGGTATCGAAAAATTGTAGACATATTTGAATATGTTCCTTGTAAAATGTTATAATTCCCTTTTTGGTATATATGGCTTGTTACAAATAGAGTGAAGTGGGTCTACATTATTGAAGTACCTTTTTTGGACAAAAGCCCAATATGTCAAGTTTCAACCCAATAGCCCAAAAGCCCAAAACAGTTTCGGGATTCCCGATTTGTCCCGAAATCCCGAAACTATTTCGGGATTCCCGAAATTTGGGATTCCCGAAAATTTGGTTTGGGATCGGTCTTGAAATTGGGATTTCTGAAAACTTCGGTTTGGGAATCGGGACATGGTTTTTGGTTAAGTATCCCATACCGAACCAGCCCTAGCTCAAATACGTAAGTGCTTAATTTCATTATCCTTATGATTGACATCTTTAATGTGGCAAATTTAATGATGTCACACTATGACTGCATGATTAAATTCTTAAATACTATGTGTTAGAATAACATGAATGTAAGGGGATGTATCAGAGATGTTGGTGAAGTCCTGGAGATGGCACTTACAGTTGTGTTTGTCCTAATGTTGGCAGCTGCTGCAAGGAAGTGGTGTTGCCTTCATAAATCTTAGAATTTTTGTGTGGTAGAGATAGAGAATATGCTTTTTCTCAATCAGTCTCGGAATCAATCTTGCATTGCAATCTTCTTTCTTCTAAGATGTCATTTAGATATCACGGTTTTCATGGAATCAAATCATTTCTGTTCATGAGCTTAATGAGTATATTGGCATAGCCATAATTTTGAATGTTATATACCAAATTGCTAAGCATCTGTTTTCTTAGAATTAATCGTTTGATCAACTTATTTTTCCTTATGTGTTTAGGTGAATTATTCAACCAGGAGGAAGGGGCAGTGGCAGCGGCGGTTATCAAATTATGAATCTTTGTCTTACGATTCAAGAAAAAGTGAAGTCTTTTAAGTGATAATTTGTTTGTAAATGGAGATGTATTTCATACTTCATAAATAGTTTCATATTTCTTAGGAGAGGTATTCATCAATTTCCCCCCTGAACTTGTGACTATTGGCCAATCTCCCCCCTCAACTCTCATAAATAGTCAATTTCCCCCCTCAACTTTAATTTGGCCAATTTCCCCCCTCAACTCTCATAATTAGTCAATTTGCACCCTACTGTTACTTTTTTAATTTGATCATAATTAAACAAGTGTGTGTAAGAAACTAAAGAAGGTGTATGTTAATCATTTTTCTATATCTTTATCCTATTACAAATAGATTAAAATTAAGAATTTTACAATTTATCATAGATAGTATTATTAGTCATAATAAATCAGTATGGAGTAATTTTATTTGATTTTTTACTATACAAAATTGATAACGAAAAGGATTGATGTGTACATTTTTGTATGTGAATACAATTTTCTTTATAAAAGTGAAAGCTAAGTTCAAGTAAATTGTGGAGAATTGAGCTTTAGTGCAAAAATGGCTAGTCAATTCATAATTTGACTCCTTATTAAGAATAACCCATTTTATTGAAATAGGTTTGATGCATGAGTTTAGGATTATTATTTCTTTTTGTTATTATTTCTTCTTCTACATGCTTTAAACCCGATTCATAACTTTTTCTAATAATCAAACCACATCACATACTAATCATATTATGTTTTTGTACATTTTACCCTATATTATGCATGTGAGTTTATGTTAATTTTAGTACTTCGTTGGAAGTTATTAGAAAGATTATAAAAAAAAAAAGATGGAAAATTAAAAAAAATTAACAGTAGGGTGCAAATTGACTAATTATGAGAGTTGAGGGAGGAAATTGGCTAAATTAAAGTTGAGGGGGGAAATTGACTAATTATGAGAGTTGAGGGGGGAAATTGGCCAATGGTCACAAGTTCATGGGGGAAATTGATGAATACCTCTTCTTAGGATAGCTCATTGATTTTAAATGTGATTTTTTATGTAATTATGATATTGTAGTAAATGTGCAATCTTGTATATAAATATTATATTTATTAAATAAAAATAAATATCTTTTTTTTTTTAGTTTTGGAAATTCTTTTATAACGGACATTGGTTGTGGTCATTTTGTAATCCACAACAGTCATAGTGCACGTGGTGATAGATCCCAGTCTACCATGGGCACAATTCGTGGTTATATCACATTTAACGAGCATAGCTGGTGGTAGAAACTGAGACTTTTTATCACATCCAGATTATTAACGGCCACAATGCCCGTGGTGGATTGTAATCTACCACCATACCACAGGCATTGACCGTGATAGATGAGCTTTTTTCTTCTAGTGTTCTCAATTGAAATACTCGAGTTATTATTTAAAGTGAAAGGGAAGAATCAATCGCCACATCATATGGTCTAAAAACATGGTATTCCTAGCATTTTCTTATTCAAAAACTGTCGACTTTGAATACAAATGGCTACTTTTCAACGTAGGTTGATTTCAGAATAGTAAAGAAATTCATTGAGCGAACAAAACAAAATGAAATAAATGAAAGATATTTCTCAATTGAAATTCTCGAGTTATTATTGTAAGTGGTTTAGTTGCGTCCATTCATGGACATAGATAGAAACATTTTTTAGTGGAGGCAACTTTGAATTATGAAATAAATTGAAATTCGATACAATGTTATCAACTTATTGTTCAACTATATGATTTTAAATGACCAGTGTTTAAAATGCTAAAATTGTAAACCATTAGCTAAATAAAAAGTTACATGACTGAGAAGGGTGAGATAGTAGGAATAGTATAGAATATGAGAGGAAATCTTATCTTTTTAGTTAGAGCAATTTTCCATTAGAAGGGTGAGATAGTAAGAATAGTATAGAACATGAGAGGAAAGCTTATCTTTTTAGTTAGAGCAATTTTCCATTGCATAAGGAGTTGAATGATGACAGCTGCCTCATATATACATATGCTGAATTCATCCACGTGTCCATCACATGTCATTATAACCCCCATTGTATTACAAAATCTGCTATTGATAACAGCAGAGATGTCGATAATCTTATATGATGTGTAGTGTACCTTTCAATTTGACCCGCATTATGTTCTTTGCATCTGTCCATTCCCTCCCCCCCCTCCCTCTTTTTTTTTGCCCACGCTAGAAACTCTGGTAGTGACCCACATTATGTTCTTTGCATCTGTCCATTCCACCACCCCACAAAGCCCCGCCCCCCCCCCCCCCCCCCCCCTCCCCTCCTTAGAAACTCTGGTAGTGATTTGACGCAGATGAGTACAGATCCTCTACGGATCTAAAAAAAGAAGTCCAAGGATTAAATAATTTGGATGAGTACAGATCCTCTACGGATCTAAAAAAAGAAGTCCAAAGATTAAATAATTCGGATCGTTGAAATTTGATTTAACAGTTACAATTATTATAATTTTTAAGAAACTTCCTGCTTATAGCCGTTGGACCAAATTTCAATGATCTGAATCATTTTATTCTTAAACTTAATTTTTTAACATCCGGACAGGATCTGTACTCGATGCAGATGTATTGACAGAAAAACAATCGTGTACGTATGGACAACAATGATCACGATAAGTCAAAGTTTTGTCGAATATATCCAAGATAATGTGACTGATTTGAAAGAAAAGGATAGTTAACTGATTGGTTAGCATTTAATTTAGCTTCTACGTCAACGTACGATGACATGAAAATAGACAGCGCGCTTTACTATTAATTGGTGATTGAAACCAAATTGTAGCCCGAGGAGACATCGGCTTATCAAAGTCAAGTATCGTGGTCCCGTCGGCTTACTAATGATTTTTTGTGTGCATTTTTACTTATCTATATTAATTTTGGTGTATGTTCACCATACACTTCCTTGTTTGCCATGTGTCTCATCTCCTAACTATAATTAATCTTTTTATTTTTTTATAGTGATTTAAAACTGAGATTAAACAAAAATAAAATAACTCTGGCGCTTCAAATTCCCCACCCAACCAACCCAACAAACACCTACCCATGTCGCCACCGGTGACCAGATCTTCGTCCTGCCGCCGGAAAAACCATATGTTCACTCTCTCCCTCTCTCTCTTCTTCACCCTTCTGCCGTCTCTCTCATCTCTATTCAGCACCGGTCCTCCAAGGTAGCAACTCATTTTGGCTAACCTGTGGTCGGGTGAGTTCGAGAACGAGTTATCAGAGTCATACACATCACTCACCACTGATGCAGTAATCTATGTTTTGAAGAAATTGGATAAAGACCCATGAAAGGGTTTGGATTTTTTCAATTAGGCATGTGAGAAAAAATGGATTTAGTTGAGTTCTTCGGTGGGTCTTTATCCATTGATGTGCAGTACTCATGTTTTGAAGAAATTGGATAAACACCCATGAAAGGCTTTGGATTGATCTGAGGCAAATGACAGAGAATGGCTTTTCCATTGATGTGCAAACTTCTGTGGTAATTATAGAGCAGTTGAAAAAGGGCTTTTCCATTTCAAGCATTTTTATGATAGGATGATCGAAGATA
Source organism: Heteromeles arbutifolia (assembly GCA_024362995.1). NCBI lineage: Eukaryota > Viridiplantae > Streptophyta > Magnoliopsida > Rosales > Rosaceae > Heteromeles > Heteromeles arbutifolia. Next base: position 5,909,457 of record JANCRC010000002.1, on the reverse strand, counting down.
ATGGGACGGATGATGTTGTTAAGAGCATGGTAGATGTTGTTTCGGGGTAAGAGTGGAGTGATAGGTTGATAAAGATTAACGAATTGGGTTGAAATTGGTCGCCGCCAACAGTGGCGGCGCGGCTGTGTGTTTTTCTGGGTTGGCATGGCTGGGTAGAGTAACTATTTTGTTTGTATTTATTTTTGTTTTTATTTAATCACTGTTAAAAAATAAAAAGAACATTTAATAAAGATGTTAACTATAGTTATGAGATGAGACACATGGCAAACAAGGAGGTATATGGTGAGCATACACCAAAGTTAATGTGGGTGAGCAAAAATGCACCCCACAGTTTAACGTTAACTATTGTACTAATATTATACAAAAAATATAAGAAAGTAGAAAATTCATGAAGAGTCACATTTTAAGAGAATTTTCTTAACATTTCTCTAGTAGTAAAATAAGAGTCGAACAAAAGTGGCTAAGAATCTTAATCTGAGAAAGGTGGAAAAAATTGAGAACTCGCAGGATATAGTCCTTGAAATCAGGAATAAAAATAAGGGTGAACGGTTGATTTAGTCCTTGAATTATAACCTCAGTGAAAATTAGGTTCCTGAATTAATTTTTTCAGTAAAATAAGTCTATGAATTCATTAAAAATTGCTAATTACATCCTTAATATTTTTTTTCAAAGCTATTTTATCCAATTTTTCTTCAAATTAAGTCACATGTCACATTTTAAAGGATATTGCTGCCATTTTCTTGCATATAAGCTCTTAATGTTGCATATATGTTGCGAATCTAAAGTTTAATTCACCCTTCAAAGTTAATTTCATACACTATTTCTTCTAAGGAAATAAGTCCTTAAATTATGAAAAACTACTAATCTACTTTCTAAAGTGTATTACATGTAAGTCACGTGACTTAAATTGATGAAAAATTGAATAAAATAAATTCGAATCTAATATTATGGATGTAATTGGAAAATTTTATTAGATTGAGGACTGATTTTTCTGAAGAAAAAAAAGTTTAGAGACCTAATTTTTACTCAAGTAAATATTTTAAGAATTAAATCAATAGTTGACCCTAAAAATAAAGTTAGAGAAAATGAGTAGAAAAGAAGTAAATTGGGTAATGCTGTATGAAAAGAGCGGCACATGCTAAACCCTAGCAGTTGTGGTTTTTAATATATTTTAAGCCAATGGGGACCCCAATATTTTTAATATGGCCAACCGGGGGTGTCGACCCATGGGAAACTATTTGCAATGCGACCGTAAATCGAATCAGATAAAAACATTTACATTGAACGGACAAGCCGAAATGTCGACTGCAAACGATTAGATTAATGGTCATAGTTGTGATAAAGTATTCAAAAGATTGGATTAATGGTCATCGTTGTGATAAAATATTCAAAAGATAGCATCTGAGGTAATACAATTAAAATTCAAACTCTTATGGTGAAAACTGTGAGCAAATTTAATTGAAAAGTGGAATTTCCATCAAATCTTTGTTAGATGCAGGGAGAAAAATGTCCATCACCAATCTTTTTCTATTTACCTTATTCTCTTCTTCATCTATCCCCTCTCTTTAATTGTAGCTTCGTCAAATCTCTGTTAGCAGCAGCACAACAAAATTGTGGGAATGGGGAGCTTGCCGTCTTTGTCGTCTCCGACTTTGCCATCTACCTCTGCTTCCAGGTTCAACAACTCCGCCACTTAACCCATATCTCGCTCTCCTCCAAATCCACAGGTTAAAGCTGGAGACAACAATGTTCTCGATGCGGAGGAGAAGAAGCCTGGTATTATTTTTGCATGTTTTGATGACCTCCATAACACGAAGCACATAGAGAAGTTCAAGAGATATGAAGCTAACAATAGCCGTTGGTTGACTGTATAAAATACTTCTCAAAGAAGAACCGAGGGCAACATCTTCGACGAGAGTGACAATACATGATCAGGTGACTAGTAAAACTATGTAGACTTGTGTTGAGTAGTAAAACTATTTTCTCTCCTTTTTTCACGTAGTTTCACAATCGAATGCCTAAAAATAAAAAAATATAATATAATGTTCAACCCATTCGAATATATAAAATTCAAAGAAAATATATTATAAAAATATGACTCTGTGGCTCACTAGAGTGGTGAAGCTACAATGGCCCTGGCTAGCTAGGGTGTCCTTGTCCTCCACAGAGACGAGCCGACCAAGGGTTCTCTTCTTGAAGTGGTGTAGTTGTTTTGTCGTTTTGCCTAGCGAGTGTTATGATGGTGCTACTGCAGTGGTTGGATGTAGTCTTTGCCATTATCAATGAGTTATGTGTTCACGTCTTTTAGCAATGACTTTATGTGGTCTTACTCTTCTGCAATGACTTATGTTTCAGCGGTGACCCGTGTGTTGCTGGTATAGGTTTGTTGCGTCAATTGTTTTTTATTTTATTTTTGATAGATCTGTATTTGTGACATCATGTAGGTTTGCATTTGTGGTAGCATATAGGAGTTCACTCTAAATTACTAGTCTGTACTAAATTGCTAATTCACTCTAGACCAATTTTGGTCACTGGAGTATTACCCAATCGACACCTATTCGTTTAATATATTTAATTTGTTTTGTAAGAATCGGTGAAATACAACCTGAACCTAGTCGTACTGTGGTCCTTTTCATTCATTTATGTGGAGAGCAGTCATGCACGTCGGTGGCCTTATGATCTCTAATCTGGTATATATTTACATATGGAGGATAGTAATTTGTTGGGAATAATGAGGAAAGGTTCCTGGACTCAACAGGAAGATTATATTCTGAGGCAGTACGTTCAAAAGCATGGAGATGGAAAGTGGCACCAGGTTCCTTGCGAAACAGGTAAAGAGACAAGTTTATTGGCATACTTGACTAGAAAATTAGTTGTCCTTCAGTTTGGTGATCTAGAAACATGTTATAAATAAAGTCTTTGTGTAAATGTGCAGGTCTGAACAGATGCAGGAAAAGCTGCAGACTGAGGTGGTTGAACTATTTGAAGCCGAATCTCAAGAGCGGAGATTTCACAGAGGATGAAATAGATCTAATCCATAGACTTCAGAAACTTTTGGGAAACAGGCAAGTCCCTTTATTTGGCAAACAAAAAAGAAACCGGCAAGTCATTTTATATCCCAAGCAAAAGCCAAATGCATCCATGCATGAGCTAGTTATCATAAAGATATTACGTACCTTGTAGATTGTATCAAAACAAAAGAACTTCATTAGAAGCTGGGAATAGAACAGAAGCCTGCCAAGGCACATCAGCCAGTAAATAAGATTTGTTGATCGACTAACACACAGCATGCACCCAGAATACGAAACCCTATATGCAAAACTTAAGACGCTGGCCGGCATTTTGGGCCTTTTTCGTTTGTGCTCCAAGTCTGTGGAGCCAGGATTTCACACTTGAGAAAGCCTCTCACAAAAAATTAATAAAGAAAAAACACATTGATCAAAACTACAAATAAAAGGCATTGGCACTCCAAAATTTCATTGTGGACTCAATCAATGAGATGGCCCGTTGAAGACACAAGGCGCACTTGATCGATCGAGTGAGAAGAATTCTGAAACCATGACAACAACTCCTTACAATTTTACTATTCTTGAGTTACAAAGCCCTTGTAGTTTTGAACAAATGCCCTTGTAGTTTTAACATATTATTTATTCATTTTGTTTGTGCATGTAAGGTGGTCAATAATTGCTGGAAGACTCCCAGGAAGAACAGCAGGCAAGGTAAAAAATTATTGGAATAGCAAGCAACGAAAGGAGTTGGAATATATGAAGGATAAATCCAAAGAAAGAACAAAAGCCACATCCGTCATAAGACCTCAACCACGGAGGGCTAGAGTTGCAATTTTTCAATCTGAAGAGAACTGTAGCAGGTTATTACAGACATCATCACCACCTACAGAAAATGCTATTGATTCATGGAAGACCATGTTGCATGATACAGATAATGTTGATGGAACACCATTTTCTAGTTTAGGGTTAGAGGAAGACCTCTTCACAAACTTTTGGGTTGAAGATATTGCACAATCGACAATGGTAGGCATGAATTCTGCTGATGAAGGGTTACAGATGAGTGGCAACTTTTCTTTTAGGGAGAACTTTTGGAATCTAGAAGAAGAGAGAACTAAGATTTAGAGGTCCAAAATCTCAAGCAATCATCGAATTAGTTGTACTTTGCAGACAATGCACGTACTTAATTTGTAAGTTCCTATATGTTTGTTTGTGATACACACACACATATATATTTCATTTTTCAGTTCAGAGCCATAAATATTTTGTTTGTTTCAACGTATCATGCGGGGTTGTCTTTCCAAATTTCTGCTTTGTACTTATAATGTATGCAACACTAATTGTGCTGTATAAAAAAGTAGTTGGTGTAACTAGGGGAGGAAAAAATTCCCGAAAAATTGAAAAAATCCTGATCCAAACTGAAATTCCCGAAATTTTCGGGATGCTATCCCGAACCGATTCCGAAATTTCGGTACAAGATTCGGGATTGTCTTCTCAATATTTCGGGAATCCCATACTGAACCGAAAATATATATTATTAATTATTATATATATATATATTTATACATATATATTATATATATTTTTAATTATAGTTAGAATTAATTTCAACCATTGGATTGTTTCAAATTGATATGTGCCGTCCATTCATTGTTAGGGTTCTCCAGCCTTCTTTTTCCATCGTTGGTTCATAACTTTCATTTCAATTGAAACCAACCTCTCTCCCTCAGCCACCAAGCCCTCTCCTCTCTGTCTTGAATTTGAAGCTCAACTCCGGCCGGTCACCGACCCACCACCACACCATATTGTTACTTTCAAATTGATATGCTGCTTCCTAATGATTCCATTGCTGGCTATGAATTTAGCCCTTCAATTGATTGGCGTAATCAACAATTAAGTCGTCGTGAAATCCCTCTACGGCACTGGTGGGATTCGTATGGAAATTATGATAGTAGTGATTGATCGGTTTGTATGGTGATCATGAGGAATCTGAATTGGGAGTGTTTTGTATGGCGGATGATTTTTCTTCCATGGAGTTTCTGTGAAGCTTCATCCATCGTAGTGGTCCGATACTTCATGACGGTTCTATTTCTCGGTTTGTAGTAACATTATTCTCCTTGGATTCTCAAGAGCTGAAACAATTTAGTAGTCTCTTATGGTTTGCAGTTTGCTGGCTGCATTTTATTTATCAGACAAATGTTAAGATTTTAGCTTTTCGACGTCCTCTTTACTTGTGTACTATCGCCATGAAAGGCGTAATATCTACTTACCTAAGCTTAATGTTTGTTGTCTCTCTTTTTGTAACTGCAGTCGCGTGAGACGAGAAATAAGCACAAAGGAATATGTAATCGGTTGCACGTATGAAAGCATTTCCCGGAAAGGTCTAAAAATATTATATTAAAGAATATAAACAATACATCATATTCCACTTGAGAGCTGACCACTTGGAAAGGGTGGTCTATCACATGCTAAAGGGTCTCTTCCATCTAATGGCGATCTAGTTCATGGTAAACGAGTCTTCTCGCAAAATGGTGACTTGGTCCAAAGCATGTAATTGTGGCTTCTATGCAGCTCCCTGGAAGCAAGTCTCACATTTCCCACATTATCAATTTAATGGAGGATCATTCTATTACATAATAAAAGGCATAAATTGATACTATTCTAAAACTTGTTGGTGCAAATTGATAAAATTAGAACTTCATTGTCCCTTTTGAAAATCAACTAAAAGAGAGGAAGAGAAATCTGCACCAGAAGAAGAGGAAAGGAAAGAAGGAAAGGGAAAAGAAAAATTTCTGACTGATTTGAATCAAACGGTCAAGATAACTTGGTCAGCAGAATCCGAAAGACACAAATCTGAAGAGGATCTGAACCCGGAATGGACACATTCGGGAAGATGATGTGCTTAAACAAGGTAAAAAGTTGTGACGAATGTAAATTTGGTTATGACAGCAAGGCCTTGAGTGCAAACAAAGTGATACGCTTTTTCCTTTTTTTTTTTTTTGGATAGTAATTTTCACACAGAAACAAGAAAAGAAGTTCAAACTGGTAAAATGGAGAGTGTGAGAATCGACGCCTATTTTTTTTTAGTTATGGAAGTGAGTACTCGAGTTTTAAATTGCTGCTAAGTTATTAAATTAAAAGAAGTAAGTTGGTCAGTTTAATAAAATCATAGTTTTATTTACTATTCAAATTCAAAAAAAGGGCGATCCGAAACCAAGTCAAACCAACAAAGTTTTCTGTTTTACTATGACCACGTCTATTGTGATGCCATCTCTAACCGATGGCTGGCCAGAGGGCTCGTTTGAGCCATCTGGCCCTCCAAGATTCTCCAAGATATTAATATTTTAATGAACAGTACATGGCCATATTTGCCTTTGTCTCCAACCGAGGGCCAAAGGGCCAGAGGGCTCGTTTTAGCCCTGTCACAAAAAACCGTCTCCAACCGAGGGCCAAAGGGCCATAGGGCCAAACATAATTTATTATTTAAAAACTACAACTTAAATGTTGTTTAAGTATTATGTTGATGTTATTTAATGTTGTTTCATATTGTTTAATGTTGTCTCATGTTACTTAATTTAATTTAATGTTGTATAATGGCTTAGGAAGTTATAGGAAAAAACATAGAATTTAAAAAAAAAAATGAAACAAATTTTGTGAAATAGAAGTTATAGGAAAAAAATGGAATTTCAAAAAAAAAAAAATGAAACAAATTTTGTAAAATAGAAGTTATATGAAAAAAAAAATGAACCAAATTTTGTAAAATATAAGATACAGGAAAAAAATAGAATTTAAAAAAATTTGAAACAAATTTTGTGAAATAGAAGTTATAGGAAAAAAATGGAATTTCAAAAAAAATATGAAACAAATTTTGTAAAATATAAGTTATATGAAAAAAAATATGAACCAAATTTTGTAAAATATAAGATATAGGAAAAAAATAGAATTTAAAAAAATTTGAAACAAATTTTGTAAAATAGAAGTTATAGAAAAAAAAAGTAAAAAAAAAAGGTTTAAATTCATAAAAAAAAAAAAAAAAAATTGAATACAACGGCTAGTGACTAGCTAGCCGTTGGAATTCAAATTACAATTAGTGTCGGTTATAACCGACACTATTCAAATTGCTATTATATTACATTGCCATTGGTGTCGGTTATAACCGACACTAATAATTATTATACATTATTTATGTCGGTTATAACCGACAAGAATAACAAAACATTAAAAAAAAAAATAGCCAGCCCGGGTTTGGCTGGATGCAGCCAGCCCTCTAGCCCTTTTCGATTCCGTGGGGCCCTCCCAGATTCTAGAGCCCTCTGGCCTAGCCCAAGGTTAGAGACGGTTTTCGGATTATTTTCGGCCCTCTGGCCCTATGGACCCTTCGGTTGGAGATGGCCTGAGATCACACATGGTCCAGGAGAGTGGATCATGTGAGCCTTATATGTATATTCTCATCTCTACCTAGCGCGAGGCCTTTTGGGAGCTTACTGGCTTCGGGTTCCATTGTAACTCCGAATTTAAGCGAGTAGCGCACAAGATAAGTCAGAGGTTAAGCGTACTCTAGCAACTTTACGTAAGGCAGAGTTTGTTTTTTTGGGGGTGATAGTGGAAAAGTTGACAGATAAGTCACCCTTACTGCCACTCTACAGAACCGTACATGAGATTTCACCTCATACGGCTCCTCGTTCAATTCTTTTGAAGTCATTGGATATCGTGAGGACGTGGTTGGGGACTAAAGCGGACAATATCGTGCTTCGGTGGAGTCGTGCCTAAGATATGATGGGGGGCCCGGACCGAGATGTGACATCTATAGCACAAAACCTTACTTTTGTTTTGTCGGATTTTGGAGATCATTCTTCAACCGTTTAACGTAAAAGAACTCAAACAATCCATTTGAACCGGCTCAACTAAATCTAATCCACAAAGTTAAGTCCGAACCACTTTTGATTACGTATAAATTAAACTTTGATAGAACAGGGCACATCATGTAGGCCGTAGCACAGAACAGGCTATGAATTTTATAAACCATTAAATAACAGCGTGCTCAGGAAATCAATAGTGTTTAGTTTACCGACATATGAGCACAGTCTTAGAACCCTAACCCTACGCTGAGACTGAGACTGAGGAGCTAGGGTTCGTCAGGAGCATTTAGTCGCTCTCTGCATGGCACAAGTTCCGGTGCAAGCTCACCTCACGTGACCGTCTCGTCTTCCCTCCATTCTCGAAACGGCCAACCACAACCAGTCCGTCGAGCGTGCGAAGCCGTCGCAGGGGCAGCAAAAGGCTGAGCCACCAGTGGGGAGGATTGCCTTTTTCTGCTGTAAGATCGAGTGGGACTCGCTCGGGGCTCGGGAGTCTCTGATTTTACGCTGAGCCACCAGTGGGGAGGATTGCCTTTTGGCATGCCTGTCTAATTAGAATGGATGATTACATACAAGCGTATTCAAGTTTACAATTGCTGACATACTTTATTGTCTCTCTAATCAATTTGCCGATGAAATACTTTGTTGCCTCACATCGTCGGCTAATATTTCAATACAGCGGGAAAAGTTCCCGCCAAAGTTTACCCGTCAAAACAAAATTCGTCGGGGCATCGAATTTAGGCCTACAAAATGATTGTCGGCTAACGTTCCAATTTTCTCGGCTAAGATTGGCTTTGTTAATTGGTTCTAGAGTGAGTATTCAGTCGACAAATTAAAATTTTTGTCGAGAAAGGACTCTTGTGCCAACAAGATTTTACTTTGTCGGCTTATAATTTGTCGGCAAAATTGTAATTTCTAGTAGTGACTGTAGCAGGTTATTACAGACATCATCACCACCTACAGAAAATGCTATTGATTCATGGAAGACCATGTTGCATGATACAGATAATGTTGATGGAACACCATTTTCTAGTTTAGGGTTAGAGGAAGACCTCTTCACAAACTTTTGGGTTGAAGATATTGCACAATCGACAATGGTAGGCATGAATTCTGCTGATGAAGGGTTACACATGAGTGGCAACTTTTCTTTTAGAGAGAACCTTTGGAATCTAGAAGAAGAGATAACTAAGATTTAGAGGTCCAAAGTCTCAAGCAATCATCGAATTAGTTGTACTTTGCAGACAATGTACGTACTTAATTAGTAAGTAGAATATGTTTGTTTGTGATATATACACATATATATTTCATTTTTCAGTTCAGAACCATAAATATTTTGTTTGTTTCAACTTATCATGCGGGGTTGTCTTTCAAAATTTCTACTTTGTATGCAACACTAATTGTGCTTGTATAAAAAAGTAGTTGGTGTAATAGAATGCCGAAATATATGTACTTTCAAATGAAGGGCCAGAGTATTTAGGTGGGAGGTCGTAGCGCTCCAAAAGACAGAAATTTGTGTTTTCGCTCACCAAAAGTGGCGTGAAGAATAAGTATTGACGCTTAGGCAAGTGAACAACCGCTTGGATGACCTAAAACAATGCCAAAAGTGTTCCGAGTGATTAGTTTTTTAATATCATTTTTGGCTTTTCACATATAGTTTTTAGTAGCGAAGTGATAAATAGATAATTTTTTTAACACTTTTTCTATTAGAACCCTACAAAAAATTTAATATTAAATTACTTATGTATTCTACTATGCAATGATAATTTCGACCTTATTAAGTTTTTTAAAAAAATAAGAAATTTCCAAGTACACCCTACATCACTTTTAACGTATTATTTATCTTCTTCAATTATCAAAACACTTCCACCCTCCATTGTTAAACAAAATCTTAGCTAATGAAACTACCAACGCATTGATTGAGAAAACCCTAACAAAATGTCTATGAATATGCCAATGCTATTGGTCACTGTGACTGCAAGAAATCATTTTCTCTCCAACCACACATTATATCACATCCCGGCATTTACTATGTTGAAAAACTTCAGAACTTATGCCTTTAAACCAGCTCTGTGAATTGCAATACCAACAGCTTGAAACTTTCGATAATTCTTTTTTTTTTTTAATTTTTTAATTTTTTTGTTATAGAAAAGTTACATAAGATCTTGAGTTTGGAAGTGACATAAGATTTTCCAATCTGCACAAAGATAAATTTTTTTTTAGATAAGTGGTAGCGTCCAAAGCGGTTAATGATCATATGCCATCAAGCTGGAAACGAAAAACAAGTCAATCACAAAAGTAATTAGCCTGGGAACAGTAGGGTATCTAGATTCAATCCATCAAAATTAAAAATCAGTATTATAAAATTTGAAGAAATTTGGGTGTATACAGAAATATTATGTGTGTTTTGAGAATGTGGGGTGTGAGAGGTATTATAGAAAGGTATGTGGGGTATATAAAGATAATTTTTAATTGAAAAAGTAAATGTGTGATATATTAAGTATGTGAGGTTTATTCAACAATTTGTGGGGTGTTAATATAATCAGGGCTTGTTTGGATGTGCTTTTAAAATGACTGAAAGCACTTTTGGTGAAATTGATTTTGAGTTCTAAAAGCACTTTAAGTGCTTTTTGAAAGAAGCACTAGATATGTGCTTCTTGCAGGAAGCACTTAAAATGTTTTTTCAGGATTTTAAAATGACTGAAAGCACTTTTGGTGAAATTGATTTTGAGTTCTAAAAGCACTTTAAGTGCTTTTTGAAAGAAGCACTAGATATGTGCTTCTTACAGGAAGCACTTAAAATGCTTTTTCAGGATCCACTTGGATTTTTACTAAGGATTGGTTTAAAAAACATTCCACCAAAAGCGTTTTCAGTCATTTTAAAAGCACATCCAAAGAATCTCTAAGTCTTTTTTTAATCTCTGACACCTTGTATTTGTATTCGTTTAATTTATTCAATTTGATGATTATAATTAAAAAATCATGTATAAGTGGTTATAAAAAAGTGAAAATATCATAATATTTTAGAAAAAAATACTTCAAACACAATAAATTTTTTTTTCAAGAAAAAAAAAAAGACATTTCGCGACTAAAAATCTATTCAAAGAAGACAACTAAACTAATTAGGCGACTAAGAATCAATTCAAAAAAGACAACTAATTAGGCGACCAAGAATCAATTAAAACAAGACAACTAATTAGATCGAGTACTTAATTGTCTGAAAAAAAATTAATGGGAGATTTGAAAGCTTTAGAACGAGTTGACCATATTCACTCATTCTCTTTCGGGGAATTGGATCCCCTCCGAGGCAAATCCTCGGGATCCTGCTGACCACACAATAAGGGTCGTTGGATTTTGATCTAACGGCTACAAAGAGAGGATCTCTTTAAAGGTTATAATAATTGTAGCCGTTAGATCATAATCCAACAGCCCGTATTGTGTGGTCAGTAGGATCCCGAGGCTTTGCCTCGGAGGGGATCCAATTCCCTCTGTCGGAACCCCACGTGAATGATAGAAATGACGAGCCCTCCATTGCTGATCGACACCTGGTATTGATTACTAGGAGAATCCCTGTTTTCTAACACACTTTTGGAAATCGACGCAACTTCTATTCCTTTTCGTGGAGTGCAGTCATGCACGTTGCTGCCTTGTGATCTATAGTTTTGTGTATGTGCCGCGGGATCAGCTACCTATGGTACACCTTTATTAACCGAATTCAGATCTCCGCCGGATTTTCGTTGTGAGGATCTTGAGGATCCGTGAATCATTTCCATTCATCGTACATTGTATAGTCAGAAATTATTTTAAATATTTTTATTTAAAATTAAATACAAATAGTATATGATAAAAAATGACCGCACGATGGATAATGAACGAACACGATTTATGAATTTCTAGAATCTTCACCAAAAGGATTCGAAGAGGATCATGTTGGCTATTAACCCATCATATGGAGGAAGGAGGATATATAATAATTTGCTGGGAATGGGGAAAGGTGCCTGGACCAAACAGGAAGATGATATTCTGGGGTATTACGTTGAAAAGCATGAAATCACAGAGAACCTGGGGTGAATTTGGAATAAAAATAGAGAACATTGGAGCAATTTTCATATATATATATATATATATATATATATATATTTCTTGTATATCCGATCCAATAACATAAGGAAACCTCTATATACTCACACAAACAACTCTAACTACTCTACATATGATATGAGACAAATTGACTCACATCAACACTCTCCTTTAAGTTGATGCATAGATATCTCCAATACTCAACTTGACAAGTAAGTCATCAAAAACTCGTTTTGACAGAGCATGTGTCAATACATTTGCCAACTATTTTGAAGAGTTAACAAACGGAACCTCGATCCATTTCCATTTCAGATTCTCTTTAATGAAATGTCTGTCCACCTCCACGTGTTTTGTTCGATCATATTGAATTGGATTGTCTACAATAGCTCGAGCAGCCTAATTATTGCAAAAGGGTCTCATAACACCCTTAGGTTTAAAGCTACGTAACCACCTTGGCCAGAGGAGTTCACACACGCCATGAGCAATGCCTCGATACTCGGCCTCTGCAGAAGATCGCGCAACTACATTCTGTTTTTACTACATCATGTATAACCAGATTGCGCCCTACAAAAGTGAAATAATCTGAATTAGAGCATTGAGCTATAATTTTTTCCGGCCCAGTCAGCATTAGTAAAACCCTCAACATCCAAGTGTCGTGCTTCTTGAACATCAACCCTTTTCCTGGGCGCGCAAACTTTAGATACCCCAAAATACGCATTACAGCCCCTATGTGGTCTTCATTAGGTGAATGCATAAATTGTTAACAATGCTGGAGTGTTAGATGGTTTACAACCAAGCATCCATCTCTGCGTATGAAGAATAGGGTATGATCAGAATAGTGAACCTTCCATATTTTTAGACCGTACAAGGCCTTCAACCTGCACACATTTCCTTTCCTAGTAGTATCACCGAAGCAAGGAGGAAACTCCATATAAACCTCCTCAGCTAGATTATCATGAAAGAAATCGTTCTCTACATCAAATTGTTTGACTGCCTTCCATTTTCGGAGAATTTTGAGTAGTGGGGTGGCTAAATGCATGCAATTCTAAAGACTATAATTTCTTCAAGAATATATCAAAACCAAACGGACTTCAAAAGAATCTTGGAAGAGAACAGGAGCCAAGGCACACCAGCCAGTGAAAAACATACGTTGATTAAAAACACAGAACCCACAATATTACAAAACCCTAAGGGAAAAACTTAATATACTGATGGAATGTCGGGGTGTTTTGTGTGTGTGTGTTTCAACGTATGGCGGGATTCAACACTTGTTAAAACGTAGTTTGAAAAGCCCACTAACAGCACTTTAATTTGTTTTTCTTTGAACAAACGATATTATCTACACTAAGAGAATGAGGAAGTGGGCTAAGAACAACACCGTAATTAGCTCAGGAACAAAAGGGAGAAAGAAATGAAAGTTCACAAATTAGTTAATTAACCCTCGCTCCTTATTTGGATTCAGAGTAGCTAGTTTAACAAACATTGTATGATCAGCTTATAAGGGCTTGGGTTATTCTCATATTAAATGCCAATTAGTTTTAGGATATAACATCAACTTTCTTTATGGTATCAAAGCATATACGGTCCCCGTGTTAGGCTTAAATGAGGTCACACTTGAGAGAACGTGTTGCGAGTACATAATAGTCTCACATTGGAGTGTTAAGAGACCTTGCATGAGTTTATAACGAACTAGCTTCTTCTTATATTGCCAATTAGTTTTAAAGTGAAGTCTCAACTTCTCATTTGGAAATTAGCTTATGAATTAAATTCTGTAAAACATAATTAGGCCCTCATGCTCCCTGGATGGTTCCTTCCCTAGTTCTAGCGATACATTATTGAAAAGGAAGGGTTCAAAGAAGTTATCTATTTGTTAAAACTATGCTAGAAGTCCATAAAAAAAAAAACACTATCAAATTGTTTAACTCGTATTGTGGTCCTTTTCATTCAATTTTGTGGAGAGCAGTCTGGCACGTCGGTGGCCTTATGATCTCTAGTCCGGTATATATTTAGATATGCAGGATAGTAATTTGTTGGGAATAATGAGGAAAGGTCCCTGGACTCAACAGGAAGATGATATTCTGAGGCAGTACGCTGAAAAGCATGGAGATGGAAAGTGGCACCAGGTTCCTCGCGAAACAGGTAAAAGAGACAAGTTAATTGGCATACTTGACTAGAAAATTAGTTGTACTTCAGTTTGGTGATCTAGAAACATGTTATAAATAAAGTCTTTGTGTAAATGTGCAGGTCTAAACAGATGCAAGAAAAGCTGCAGACAGAGGTGGTTGAACTATTTGAATCCGAATCTCAAGAGCGGAGATTTTACAGAGGATGAAATAGATCTAATCCATAGACTTCAGAGACTTTTGGGAAACAGGCAAGTCCCTTTATTTGGCAAACAAAAAAGAAACCGGCGCAGTCATCTTATATTCCAAGCAAAAGCCAAATGCATGCATGCATGAGCTAGTTATCATAAAGATATTACGTACCTTGTGTTGACTTGTATTAGGATTCCTACAATTGTGGGATTCCTACCATATTTGGTTTCCTAGTTTAGGATGTAATTATTCTTTCCTTTATTCTGATAGGATTATATATGATTGTATATATACCTTTGATTGAGATGAAATACAATATCATTGAAAAGCATTCTTTATTCTTGGTACCAGAGCCGGGTCAGAAAAAAAGGAAAACACCGAACCCTAACTGTTTTTTGTATCTGCTGTGTCCCTGATCAATTGCAGCAAGCAACTTAGAGTTGTTGCTGCTCGTGTTCCTGATCCATTGCAGCAAGCAACTGAGAAGTTGTTGCTGCCCCGTTCTGTCAGTCCGTCCGTATTGTTCCAGATTCCACAACGCTACCCAGTTTTTTTGTCAATCAATTACCGTGTTCCAAGTTCCCCATCAACGCTGCAGGTTTTAGGTTATACCGACAGCAAGAGAGATGGCTGAAGAAAAGGGGGCCGGTTCTCAGATTGTTCTAGGGGCTGCCCCAACTATGGTGCAGTCAGAGAATTCAAGCTTTAATATTGGTATGGTTTTGGATGAAAAAAACTATGATTTATGGGCTCCTCTCATTCAAATCCATATTGCTGGAAGGAAGAAGATGAGATATCTTCGTGGGTCTATTAAGGCACCTAACGAAGGCGATCCTAAATATGATGATTGGTTCTCTGAAGATCAAAAAAATTAAGAGTTGGCTTTTGTCTTCAATGAAGCCTGAGATTATGAAACGGTACATTCGGTTGTCTACATCGAAGGAAATTTGGGACTCTCTTAAGGCAGCCTACTTTGATCGAATTTATTCGTTGAATCAGAAGGCATCACGTCTTCGTCAGAATGGCCGACCTTTGGCTACCTATTTTGGGGAGCTAACTGAGATTTTCCAAGAATTGGATCACTTTAATAAAGTATCCATGGAGTGTGAAAACAACATCAAAGTGTTTTAAAAATCTACTGAGAGACAACGAGTCTATGTGTTTCTTGGTGGTCTCGATGATGGGTTTGATTAGGTGCGTGGAGAAGTGGTGCAGAAGGATCCCTCGCTTGGCCTTCAGGCTTCTTATGCATATGTTCGTCGAGAAGCTGATCGAAAGGAAGCAATGAAGACGGAGGTTGACAAGAGTGAACCCGTTACCATGGCAGCAAAGGCCCGTGGATCATCTTCTTGGTCGAACCAAGACGGGTCACAAAACCGACCAGGACAAACTCGTCCTAGCCAGACAAACCGGGATCGTCCCCAAGGTAAGTGCCCACATTGTGGCATGACATGACACTTCAAGAGTCGCTGTTTTGAGCTGATTGGATATCCTGAGAATTGGGATAAGACATGTGATCCTCGGTGCAACAAATCTCGAGTCTCTGTTGCAGAAACCAAGAATTATTTGGACCAGATAGCGGACAAGGCATCTACTATGATTGCTGTGGCAGGTAGTGATGGTAAGGCACTAAGTACTTCTACTTCTGTTATGAATAATACATAGATAATTGATTTCGGAGTTACTGAACATAAGACTTGTGATTCTAAACAGTTTCCATCACTAAAAACATCCACACAAACCGTGGTCAATGTTGCTAATGGTAATGTCGTCCCTATTACTGGGGAAGGCACTGTTCTTGTGGTTCCCTCTCTAAATTATATTTTGTTATTCGTTGCCCAAATAACCCTTGCCTTACATTGTGTGGTTATTTTTTGGCCCTATTTTTGTGTTTTTAAGGATATCCGGACGCGAAAGACGATTGGTTATGGTATTAGAAGAGGGAAACTTTATTACTTGGAGTTGACCACCAGTAATGCTAGCTTGCTGACTCAAGCTCTTTCCGTTGATGATTCTTAATGGGATACTAATAAAGTGTCGGACATCTGGATGTGGCACCGGCGCCTTGGGTATGCTTCCTTTGGTTATCTGCATAAGTTATTTCCTAGTTTGTTTGTCGAGAATGATGTTTCTAAGTTTAAGTGTGATGTTTGTGAAATGGCTAAGAGTCATTAGACTTTTATAATTATGCATTCTGATGTATGAAGACCGTCGAAAATAGCTACTCTTGGTGGTGCTCACTAGTTTGTTACTTTTATAGACGATTGTACTAGGATGACTTGGGTTATTTTGTTAAAGTCAAAAAGTGAGTTAGTTTGGCCTTTCAAAAATTCCATAAAATGGTTGCTGTGCAATATAACAGGAATATCCAGGTTCTTAGAAGTGACAATGGTGGTGAATATGTTAATATGGAACTTCATTCCTTCCTTGAACTGCATGGTATTGTTCATCAAACCACGTGCCCATATACTCCTTAACAGAATGGGGTTATCGAACGCAAAAATAGACACCTGTTAGAAATGGTTCGTGCTTCACTCATTGCGGCACATCTGCCTCTACATTATTAGGGAGAGGCATTTACATCCACGGCTAATCTTATTAATCGTCTTCTTTCTCATACTATCAACTTCCATACGCCATTTCAGGCTCTTACATCTTAGACTAGCAGTCCACCGACTTCAAATCTTTCCCCACGGGTCTTGGGGTGTGTTACTTTTGTTCACCTCCATCCCCCTCAACGGAATAATAAACTTGAGCCTCGAGCCATTCGTTGTATATTTTTGGGTTATGCCACTACCCAGAAAGGATATCGTTGCTATCATCCTCCGAGTAAGAAAGTGTTTATCACTCAGGATATGATTTTCCATGAGAATGAAATGTTTTTGGATCCTCTGCGTCCTCACTTCAGGGGGAGTACCGAACTAGTGAAGTTCTGACCTGAGATAATAGTGAAGTTTTGAGCTTTGATTACTCTCTCGTGGCTAGAAACGAGCTGCATGAAGAGCAGCCATTGCAGTCATCACACCTGGAGCCCACGACATCTTGAGAAGGGCAGCAGCCCACATGTTTTGGTCAGCCTACTGAGCAGCCCACTGAGGAGCAGCAAACAAATCAGGAGGAAGAGCAACCCATGGGTCCCACGGGGTTTAGGCGTGAAAATGAGCTGCAGCCCACTATTTGCAAAGGAACCGAGCAGCAACTGTCACGAGATTTTTCTCCCGATGTTATATCAGGTCCAACTATGAACTCATTTTCTGTTAATTCTCATAACCAATCGTCTCATACGCCGGATGCACCTTTACTCCGTCTCATTCTATAGCATATTAACCGAGGTATTTCCAAACCTATTTATGAGGCAGATCCTAAGTGTAAACACAAGTATTCCGTGACTGAGCCAAATTCACATTCAAGAGTGAGATATCCATTAAACAATTATGTGTCTACCTGTCACCTGTCATAATCAAATAAGTCATTTGTATATCAATTATCTACTGTATCCATTCCTAACAGTGTGTAGGAGGCCTTAGCAGATTCCCGCTAGAAAGATGCAATGAACGAGGAATTGAGATCGTTGAAGAAGAATGCTACCTAGGAAATAACTGACTTGCCAGTTGGAAAGAAATATGTGGGAAATGGGTTTACACAGTGAAATACAAAACAGATTGAACGGTAGATCGCTTTAAAGCAAGATTGGTGGCAAAAGGGTATGCATAGAAATATGGCATCGACTACACTGATACGTTCGCACCAGTGGAAAAGATCAATACAGTTCGTGTTCTACTATCCTTTTCAGCAAATCTACATTGGCCTTTGCAACAGTTCGATGTAAAAAATGTATTCCTCCATGGAGATCTAACTGAGGAGATTTACATGGACCTTCCACCAGGATGTAATCCGAACATCCGGAAACAAAAGGTATGTAGCCTCAAGAAATCATTGTATGGGTTAAAGCAGTATCCAAGAGCCTAGTTTGGTAGATTTACCAAGTTCATGAGAGCATTCGGGTATATGCAAAGTAATTGGGATCATACGTTATTCTTAAAACGCTGGAACAAAAAGGTTACAGCTCTCATCGTATATGTGGATGATATGGTAGTTATTGGTAACGATCCTGTTGAGTAAGTAGCCTTGAAAAAATATTTGTCCACAGAATTCGAAATGAAAGATCTTGGTTCTTTTAAATATTTCCTTGGGATTGAAGTGTTGAGATGCAAGTCCAGGATATTTCTATCACAAAGGAAGCATGTTCTTGACCTGTTGGAAGAAATCGGTATGACGGCGTGCAAGCCAATGTCTACTTCGTTGGCTGAAGGAATGAAATTGGGTATCGATCAAAACCAAGTACCGGTTGATAAAGGGAGGTACCAAAGGTTAGTAGGAAGATTAATGTACTTGGCTCACACTAGGCCGGATCTTGCTCATGCCTTAAGTGTAATTAGTCAATATATGCACAATCCAGGAGAAAAACACATGAGTGCAATTATGAGAATATTGAGTTACTTGAATGGAAGCCCTGGTAAAGGAATTTTATTTCGAAAAAATGGGTATTTCAGAATTGAGTGCTATACGGATGCTGATTGGGTAGGATCAACGGATGATAGACGCTCGACATCCGGGTATTTCACCTTTGTTAGGGGAAATCTAGTAATGTGGAGAAGCAAGAAGCAGAATGTTGTATCAAGGTTAAGCACATAAGCCGAATTTAGAGGCATGACACTTGGTATTTGTGAAATCTTGTGGCTTAAGTTTCTGTTACAAGATTTGGGGGTCAAACATGGCCAGCCGATGAAGTTATTTTGTGACAATAAAGCTGCTCGTGATATTGCTCATAATCCAGTGCAATATGATCAGACAAATCATGTAGAGGTTGACATGTTCTTTATTAAAGAAAAGCTAGACAACAAAGTAATTGAGGTTCCTCCCATAGGAAAGGAAGACCAAGTAGCAGATATTCTCACTAAGGCAGTTTCTAGTGACAAGTTCTCAAGGTTTCTAGACAACTTGGGCATGTGCAACATCTATGCACCAACTTGAGGGGGAGTGTCGACTTGTATTAGGATTCCTACAATTGTGGGATTCCTACCATATTTGGTTTCCTAGTTTAGGATGTAATTATTCTTTCCCTTATTCTAATAGGATTGTATATGATTGTTTATATACCTTTGATTGAGATGAAATACAATATCATTGAAAAGCATTCTTTCTTCTCCTTGTAGAATGTATCAAAACAAAAGAACTTCATAAAAAACAGGGAAAAGAACAGAGGCCAGCCAAGGCACATTAGCCAGTAAATAAGATTTGTTGATCGACTAATACATCATACATCCAGAATACAAAATCCTATATGCAAAACTTAAGACGCAGTGCTGGCTAGCATTTTGGGCTTTTTTGTGTGTGCTCCAAGTCATGGAGCCAGGATTTCACACTTGAGAAAGCCTCTCACAAAAAATTAATGAAAAAAAATTAGGGATAATCTCAGTTTACTAGCCTAAAGTTTCGTGGTTTTCAACATTTGGTACATGAAGTTTTTTCATCCCAGAGTCATACCTCAAGTCTTAATTTTGGGACAGTTTCATACATCCGTTAAGTTTTCCGTTAGAACTTCTGTTAATTGATGACGTGGCGCCCATGTGGACAATAACTGAGCGCCACGAGTCAATATGGGCCCACTTCAATATTAAAAAATTAAAAAAAATACAAAAACACAAAAAAAAAAACCCACCCGTCTCTCACCCCTCCGCACCCTCTCCCTCACTTCTCTCTTCTGCAACCCATACCCCTTCCCTCCATTCTCCCTTCTTCTTCTCCAATTCCATGCCCCCGCTCTCCTCGCCCACAGCACCCCCACCGTCGTCCTCTCCACTTACACCATTCTCTCCGACCCCAACACCTGGTTCTCCCTCTGCAACACAGCGCAGCCGTCATTCTCTCCCTCTGATCTTCACTTTTTTTTTCATGTATTATATATCTCCATCTGGCAAAATTTTCATACAATTAGGGTGAAACACGGTTGAAGATGATCACATAATCTATTATTAAAACGTGGAATTATATATACTATTCCCCACGTTCACAAAGATATGCATTCAATCATCAGTTTTATTAAAAGAACTTGATCTCTTTTTGTGCATATATACACACACACGGCCAAGGGTAGACATATAATGTGGTCGCATTTTGATTCTCTGACATGTGAGAGTCTGAGAGTGTGCAGCTCTAGTCTCTACCACGATGACGTTGGCCAACGCTGCCGCCTACAAGCCCAAACCTCAAGCTTTCTTCTGCAATAGCTCGATTGTGAACGGATCTGAGCCCTGCACCGTGCAAATACCCAGATCCGGTTCTATCTCCAATGTTGAATCAGATTGCCATCTGGGTCTTCTCCATTTCCCCTGAAACCTTTAATTCCAACTCCTAGTCCAATTTGGCTCCCAGTCCCAAGTGGGTCAAATTGATGGAAAATCGAGAGGTGTTGGGATTTGGGTGGGGTGGGGTTGTTTAACTTTCGCCCTTAGATGCTTTTAGGGATTAGGGTTTTTGCAATGGGTGGAGGTGAAGAGGATGGAGGAAGGAGAAGGGAGATGAGGTGAAGAGGGTGGGGGTTGCAGAGGAGAAAATAGAGGGTGCGGGTTGCAGAGGGAAGAATGAAGGGAAGGGGTTGAGGGAGGTAGAAGACGGGTGGGTTTTTTTGTGTGTGTGTTTTTGTATTTTTTTAATTTTTTAATATTGAAGTGGGTTCATATTGAGACGTGGCGTTCAGTTATTGTTCATTTAGGCGCCATGTTATCAGTTAACAGAAATTCTAACGGAAAACTTAACGGATATAAGAAACTGTCCCAAAATTAAGACTTGAGGTATGACTCTGAGATGAAAAAAATTTCATGTACCAAATGTTGAAAACCACAAAACTTCAGGATAGTAAACTGAGATTAACCCAAAAAAATATATTGTATTTAGAATATAAACGAAATGATAGTTTGCCATGACTTTTTTTTGAGAAAATGTTAGAAAGACAACACCTTTGTACCATATTAGATGGTGGTTATATGTATCATATCATTTGTCCCATCTTTGTGTTACCAAAATATTAAGCTTATCACGTACATATTTGAACCACATTTTAATATCACATAATGCAAGACTTATCACATCATGTAGCATGAAAATGTGATATAAGTAGCATTATTCATTTGGCAAAAGTTGCTATGAAACAAATATTAAAATGGGGAACTTTGGATGCAGTTCCTATTTATCAATGTTCTTTGACTGAAACTTTGTTGTTTTAAGTTTTTTATTGAAGCCCGTGAATTAATGTAATAATGTATCTCTTTATCGGCGGAGGCGGAGACCTTCTCGACAAACTCGACCATCTCCTCGTAGCGCTCGGCCAGCTTGCCCATGTAGACGTTCTCTTCGCGGGGGGAGGGGGTGGTTGCCGCCATTGTTGTTAGGGTTCGGAGGTCGATGGAAAGGTTGGATCTAGAGATCTGAAATGGATTGTGTGATTTTTGGTAGGGGAAGGAGAGGAGAGAGGTTTGAGGTTCGAGGGGAAAGGGGGTGTTATTTTTGGGAGTAGTGGAGCGATAATTGTGTTGGGATGAGGGGAGATGTGGGCCGTTGGATTTGTACAGGCCTTGTTCCCCAATTGGACGGTGTGGAAGCAGCAGCTGGCAAATCACCTTTTTTTTTGTTAAATTTTAATTTTTTATTTTATTTTATAAATCCTTGTGGTAATAATAAATATCGATATTATCGGCGATTTGTTTTTGTGAGAGGACGATATTTTCACATTTATTAACTTAATTATTGCGAGATGAAACCCAAAAATACTTGAAAAATGTTGAAAAGTCTCAATCTTGTGCATAGAGGGATTCGAACCCCTCCCTTCGTATAAAGTATAAAATATTGTACTAATTCATTATATATAAATGATTATGGTGTGTTTAAACTTATTTCATTAATTACTACATATTTTCTACACTCACAATGTTTGCCAGCTCGCTATATAATTAACTTAAATCAGTTAAATCCATCATGCAATGCATTTCCTTCCAATTTTTTTGTGATAAACTAATAGATAATTGACTAAATAAACATCCTGCAAAGTTTCAATAAAAATTTCCAAGTTTTTCGTACAATTTCCGTGGTTTCCATATTATTTTTATCGATATCGATAATATCCCGATATTTCCATCGATATTTCCGTGTTTTTGGACTACCGATATTTCCGATATCATCGATTTTTAATACCTTGGTCTCAATCAATGAACATTAGTAAATACGGACTCATACTAATTTTTTTTTTTTTAAATGAGAAGGAGAGAGGGAGAGAGAACGTGGAAATGGGGGATGAGTTTTTATTTTTATTTTCTAAATTAAAGATTTGTTAGGATCACATGTAGGTTGTCACATCCCGCCCTGGGGCGGACCATTTTCCGGACCCGCTCCACCACCGAAGCACGATATTGTCCGCTTTGGGCCCCGACTACGCCCTCACGGTTTTGTTTCTAGGAACTCACGAGCAACTTCCTAGTGGATCACCCATCCTAGGAGTGCTCTAGCCCCCTTCTCGCTTAACTTCGGAGTTCCTACAGAACCCGAAGCCAGTGAGCTCCCAAAAGGCCTCATGCTAGGTAGGGATGAGAATATACATTTAAGGATCACTCCCCTGGGCGATGTGGGATGTCACAATCCACCCCCTTAAGAGCCCGACGTCCTCGTCGGCACACTTCCGGCCAGGGATAGGCTCTGATACCAATTGTCACATCCCGGTTCGGGGTGGACCACTTCCCGGGCCTGCTCCACCACCGTAGCACGATATTGTCCGTTTTGGGCCCCGACTACGCCCTCACGGTTTTGTTTCTGGGAACTCACGAGCAACTTCCCAGTGGGTCACCCATCCTGGGAGTGCTCTAGCCCCCTTCTCGCTTAACTTCGGAGTTCCTACGGAACCCGAAGCCAGCGAGCTCCCAAAAGGCCTCATGCTAGGTAGGGATGAGAATATACATTTAATGATCACTCCCCTGGGCGATGTGGGATGTCACATAGGTGATGATTTAAAAAAAAAAACTGTAAAATTTAGTTTATGCAAAATTACTTTATTGTCCATAATTTTATTTTGTGATAGAAGATAAAAATGTCTTTTCATCTTCTTTTGGTTGACAAAGAGTGTTTAATTAGTATGTAGTTTAGATAAGCTAAAGAATACTACCTTTGAACAACTTATCGTGACTAAAAATTACCCCGCTCCTCAAACCATACAAATCATGTGAAATAGATAAAGAAAAAACATCTTGATGAAAATTACGAATAAAAGGTATTAGCACTCTAAAATTTCATTATGCACTCGATCAATGAGATGGCCCATTGTAGACACAAGGCGCACTTGATCGAGTGAGAAGAATTCTGAAACCGTGACAACACCTCCTTACAATATACTATTCTTTAGTTACAAAGCCCTTTTAGTTTTAACATATTATGTATTCATTTTCTTTGTGCATGTAAAGGTGGTCAATAATTGCTGGACGACTCCCAGGAAGAAAAGCAGGCAAGGTAAAAAATTATTGGAATAACAAGCAACGAAAGGAGTTGGAATATATGAAGGATAAATCCAAAGGAATAACAAAAGCCACCATCGTCATAAGACCTCAACCACGGAGGGCTAGAGTTGCAATTTTTCAATCTGAAGAGAACTGTAGCACGTTGTTACAGACATCATCACCACCTACAGAAAATGCAACTGATTCATGGAAGTCCATGTTACAGGATACAGACAATGTTGATGAAAGACCATTTTCTAGTTTAGGGTTAGAGGAAGACCTCTTCACAAACTTTTGGGTTGAAGATATTGCACAATCGACAACGGTAGGCATGAATTCTGCTGATGAAGGGTTACATATGAGTGGCAACTGTTCTTTTAAGAGAGAACCTTTGGAATCTAGAAGAAGAGAGAACTAAGATTTAGAGGTCCAAAGTCTCAAGCAATCATCGAATTACTTGCAGACAATGTACGCACTTAATTAGTAAGTTCCTATATGATTGTTTGTGATATATACATGCCCTTTATGCAAAGGGATCTCCATTTTTTTCAAAAAATGGGAATTAAGTGTGAGGCCCACTCTACATCGAACTTCAACAATCCGAACCATCTATTTTGTAAGTCTCATTTCATAAATCATCCTTACAAAAATTCAATTCAATATGAAACCATTTGCCTATTTAATTATCAAGATAAAATTTCATTATTTCTTATATAACAAAGTATTCGTTAATTTTTGAACTCAATTAGATGTCTTAAACATTTCCAATTTGGCTAATACTTTGTAAGGATGATCTATGAGGTGCAACTTGAAAAATAGGATCGTTAAAGTTTGATGTGGTGTGGACTCCACAATTAATCCCTATTTTTATAAAAAAAATAGGGATCCCTTCCCTTAAAAGTTTCCATGATATACACACACACACACACACACACACACACACACACACACACACACACATATATACATATACATATATATATACATATATATTTTATTTTTCAGTTCAGAACCATAACTATTTTGTTTGTTTCAACTTATCATGCGGGGTTGTCTTTCAAAATTTCTGCTTTGTACTTATAATGTATACAACACTAATTGTGCTTGTATAAAAAAGTAGTTGGTGTAACAGAATGCCAAAATGTATATACTTCAAATGAAGGGCCAAAGTATTTGGGTGGGACGTCACAGCGCTCCAAAAGACACAGATTTGTGTTTTGGCTCACCAAAAGTGGCGGAAGAATAAGTATCGATGCTTAAGCGAGTGAACAACTGCTTGGATGACCTAAAACAATGCCAAAAGTGTTCCGAGTGCTTAGTTTTTTAATATCATTTTTGGCTTTTCACATATAGTTTTTAGCAACAAAGTGATAAATAGATAATCTTTTTAGTCTCTCACACTTTGTATTTGTATTTGTTTAATTTATTCAATTCAATGATTATAGTTTGGGTTAATTACATTTTCATACCTCAGATTTGGAATCTATTTCAATTCCTTACAACATTATCTTTAAAAAAATTGGGAGGGACAAACTGGGTTGTTGCATGCAGGAGGGACGAGTTGCAGTTTTTTTTTTTCTTCTTCTCTCTCTTCTTCTTCTTCTTGTTCTTCTTGTGGGTGGGGGTGGGAGGGACGAGTTGAAGGTTTTTTTCTTTTTTTCTTTTTCTCTTTTTCTTATTCTTCTGTGTTGGGGAGGGGGGGGGAGAGGAAGAGTTGCAGGCTTTTTTTTTTTCCTCTCTTCTTCTTCTTCTTCTGGGTGCCGGGGGGGGGGGGGGGGGGGGGGGGCGGGGAGGTAGCAGGTTTTTCTTCCTTTTTTTTGTTTTTTTTTCCTCTCTTCTTCTTCTTCTTTTGGGTGGGGGTGGGAGGGACGAGTTGCAGGTTTTTTTCTTTCTCTTTTTTTTTTGTCTCTCTCTTCTTCTTCTTCTTCTTCTTGGCTGCAGGTTGGGTGGGGTGGGGGGTGGTCATGCGATTTAGGTTTTCATTATTATTATTTTTTTTAAATTCAGGTTTTAAAAAAAAATTAAAATTTTTTTTTTTGTCACGTAGCAGATATTTGGCAGCAACGTCAGCATTTAACTGATCAATGAATGAAAAATGTAACGGATGCATTATTTTGAAATAAAATAGTACTTAAGGTATGAAATTGAAATGTTTTGAAGATGTTGTAAGGAATTGAAATAGAATATAAACCTGATATATGAAAATGTAATTAATCCTTATAGTTTAAAAATAATATACGAGTGACTATAAATTGTGAAAATAACATAGCATATTACAGAAAAATACTTCAAGCACAATAATTTTTTTTCTTTTTTTTTGAAGAAAAAAAGATGTTTCGCGACTAAGAATCAATTAAAACAAGACAACTAATTAGATGGCGACTGAGAATCAATTAAAACAACACAACTATTTAGATCGAATACTTAATTTTCTAAAAAGAAGTTAATGGGAGATTTGAAAGATTTGGAACGAGTTGATCATTTTTTACTCACTCGCTTTCGGAACCCTAAGTGAATGATAGAAATGACGAGCCCTCCAATGGCTGATCAACACCTGGTACTGTTGACTAGAAGAATCCCTGTTTTTTAACACACTTTTGGGAATTGACGCAACTTCAACCCAAACTCTCACTATTTTCAGCTGTCCTTTTTTATTCCTTTTCGTGGAGTGCAGTCATGCACGTTGCTGCCTTGTGATCTTTGGATTAGCTACCTCTAGTACACCTCTACTAACCTTGGGTGAATTTGAAATAAAAAATAGAGAACTTGGGGCAATTTTCTTGTGTGTGTATATATATATATATATATATATATATATATATTTGTATATCTGGTAACATAAGGAAACCTGTATATACACTCTAACTACTCTACATGTCTTTAATATGAGACAAATTGACTCACATCAACACTCTCCCTCAAGTTGGTGCATAAATATCTTCTATACCCAACTTGACAAATGAGTTATCAAAAACTCATTTTGGCACAACATGTGTCAATACATATGCCTGCCTCTCTAAAGAGTTAACAAATGAAATCTCAATCCGTTTCCATTTCAAATTCTCTTTGATGAAGTGTCTGTCCACCTCCACATATTTTGTTCGATCATGTTGAACTGGATTGTTTGCGATATCTTGAGCAGCTTGATTATCAAAAAAAAGTTTCATGGCACCCATAGGCTTAAAGCCTAATTCAGTAAGTAACCACCTTAGCCAGAGGAGTTCACACACGCCATGAGCAATGCCTCGATACTCGGCCTCTGTAGAAGATCACGCAACTACATTATGTTTTTACTATGCCATGTATAATCAGATTGTGCCCTACAAAGGTGAAATAATATGAATTAGAGCGTCGAGCTGTAACTTTACCGGCCTAGTCAGCATTAGTAAAACCTTCAACACCCAAATGACCGTGCTTCTTGAACATCAACCCTTTTCCTGGGTAGACTTTAGACACCCCAAAATACGCATTACAGCCCCTTTGTGGTCTTCATTAAGGGAATGTATAAATGGATTAGCAACACTCACTGCATATGCAATATCAGGGCAAGTGAGTGACAAATAAATCAGTTTTTCCACTAAATTTTGATATATCTCCTTGTTAGTCGGCACTTGGTCATGATATATACCATGATGATGATTCTGAATAATAGGAGTGTCAGATGGCTTACAACCAAGCATCCATCTCTGCGTATGAAGAATAGGGTATGATCAGAATTAGCCTGCCGATAGCCAAAACATTTCTTAGTTGTAGTGAACCTTCCAAACCACACTCGAGCAGATTATTTTAGACCATACAAGGCCTTCAACCTGCACGCATTTCCTTTCCTAGTAGTATCACCGAAGCAAGGAGGAAACTCCATATAAACCTCCTCAGCTAGATTACCATGCAAGAAATCGTTCTTTACATCAAATTGTTTGATTTACTTCCATTTTCGGAGAATTTTGAGTAGTGGGGTGGCTAAATGCGTGCAATTCTAAAGAACATAATTTCTTCAAGAATATATCAAATCAAACGGACTCCAAAAGAATCATGGAAGAGAACAGGAGCCCAGACACACCAGCCAGTGAAAAACATATATACGTTGATTAAAAACACAGAACCCACAATATTACAAAACTCACACTATGTTTGGACGAGGGAAATAAACTTGGAATTTGGATAAAAGTTAGAATTTATTAATTGACATGCAACAATTCCTTTGTTTGGATTCATAAACATAAGAATTTAGAATTTCCGCTGGAAAAAAACTTGGAATTTGGGACCTCCAATTCCTAAGTTTAAATTCCATGTAAATAGGTGTTATTTCCCAATTTCTATGATTGAGAGCTTAAATATAACAAATTCTATATTCAATTCCATTGTTCTTTTAGGTTAACCAAACAAGAAAATTCACAAATTCTAGAAAATAAAATATCGTCAATTCAATTTCTGTCATTTTAAAATTCCTTAGTAATCTTAAATTTTTTCATCCAAACATAGGAAAATTTTAATATACTGACTGAACATCGGGGTCTTTTGTGTGTGTGTGTGTGTGTTTCAACCTATGGCGGGATTCTACGATTGGTGTTAAAACGTAGTTTGAAAACACCACTAACAACACCTTAATTTTTATTTTTTTTGAACAAACGATATTATCTACACTAAGAGAATGTGAGAGTGGGCTAAGAACAACACCTTAATTAGCTCAGGAACAAAAGGGAGAAAGAATAAAAGTTCACAAATTAGATTAACCCTCGCTCTTTATTTGGATTCAGAGTAGCTAGTTTAACAAACATTGTAGACCTTATAAGGGCATGGGTTATTCTCATATTAATTGCCAATTAGTTTTAGGATAGAGCGTCAATTTTCTTTATGGTATCAAAGCATGTATTGTCCTCATGTTAGATTTAAATGAGGTCACACTTATGTGAATGTGTTGAGAGTAGTCTCACATTGGAGTGTTAACAGACCTTCCATGAGTTTATCAAGAATTAGCTATTCCCTATATTGTGAAGGTGAAGTCTCTACTTCTCATTTGTCAATTAGTTTCTGAATTTAATTATGTAAAACATAATTATGCCCTCATGCTTCCTGGATGGTTCCTTCCCTACTTCTAGCGGGACATTATTGAAGACGAGGTGATGCAGTGCATGGGGGACAAATATATTTAAGGTTTTCGTGACTTCTCATCTCTCAAAACCTTTGTCACCTTCTTGGAACTCCACCCGATGCCTATGTGCAGCAGCAGCTCTTTTGTAGTTGTTGCAAGCCCCTTCCAAGTTGGACTTGACTTTTGCATGGATTTCTTTGATGTGGTCAACATGCTCCTTGGCCTCCTTGCTATTCCTACCAACATTAGGAGCAGACACTTGATCTAAAATATGATTAGGAACACACACTCTCTTCAAATGGTTCCATGAATTCTTCAATACACAGGAGATTAATGGGAGCGTCTTTGCAAGGTGTCTCTTTTAATGGAGTGGAAATATACTTAACTCCTTTGAAATTAAAAGAGTAAGTATTGTTGTACCCATCATGATAAGCTCTCCGATCAAATTGCCATGGTCTTCCAAGCAAAATGTGACAAGCATATCCATAGGGAGAACATCACACCAAATTTCATCTTGGTATTTACCAATTGAAAATTGCACTAAGCAGCGCTCCTTGATTGGGACCTCACCACGGTTCTTGAACCATGAAATTTTGTAAGGTCGTGGATGTTTCTCACACTTTAATTGTAGTTTATCCACCATTCCTTTGGACACCATGTTCTCGCAGCTGCCAGAGTCAATTAGCAGCTTGCACTTTTATTCGTAAGCAGTGCAATAAGTACGAAAAATATTAGTTCTCAACCAGTTTTCCTCCTCCTGCAATTTTGGGGCTGCTAAGATTCTTCGAATAACAAGGCTTTCGGCTCCACTATCAGGTTCACATACTTCTTGTGGAATTTCTCCTTCCCCGTCCGTGTCGTATATGGGCTCTGTTTCCTTCTCCTCATCTTCGTGAATCATGTTCAAACGAGCTTCTTTCTTTTTTTGTGGACACTCGTAGGCCAGGTGCCCTTCCAAACCATAATGGAAGCACCTGTCTTCTTTCCGGCGACCATATGAGTTGCCTGCACGCTCATTGAAATTCTTTTTGTCAAGGGACGTTGATTGGGTAGAGGACCTTACGGTTTTCGATTTTTCTTTCGAAGTCTCAGTGCTTGGAGTTTTCATGATTTGCTTCATAGATGCTCTCTTCAGTTTCTCTTCTACTTTCAGGCCATTTGGTAACATTCTTCCAGATTTTTGTGATGGCACAAAATTATCTCATCATATATGAACATCTTCAATCCACTCAAATACCTTGCCACTAATTGATCATCAGTTTACTACCCCTTGTCATTTCGAGACCCTTGGTTCTTCCTGCGTCAAGTGGCATCAAAGCAGGTTTTCCGCTGCGAAGTTAAAAGGAAAAAAAAAAAAATCGTGCTGTTGATTCTACACTTCTTCAAATTTCAGTTCTCTTTGTCCGAGTCACCCAAAAGGTTACGTATCATTGGAAGGGTCGGCGAGTCCACTTTCCAACAGAAAGACAGTGCCTCAATCAAATTTTTTTTGCAGCAATTTGCTAGCAAATAGTGAAAGGTGTACGTTTTGTGCAAAATCTGCAAGGCGCGATTTCTTTTTCAACGAAGAGATATACCAGCATCTTGTTCCAATGAATAATAATCAGATATATGACAGCCACTCTAGTATGATATTTATGGAAGAAGATCTGTTTTATTCACAAAGAATTGATTGGAATTTGCCTCCACTATATGATCAGTATTCAGAAGATGGTGTTTTATTGATTGCTACCAAAAAAACTGGTAACTTTGAGGTGTACGTTGAAGAAGTCAATGCTATGGTAGACATTGGTTCTTGCAGGGGGGAAATTTCAAATTATGGAGGTTGGACCCCAAATTATGAAGGATTTATAATATTTCAAGATGAGAAGATTGATTTGATGACTTCAACACTCGAACACTATGGACTTGCAAAGGTATGGGTGCGGCCAAGTGATCAAGATGCCATTCAGATTTGCTTCGTAATTCCTTTGCGCATTGGTAAATACGAAGTTTTGAGAAAGCTACGGTCGATGGAATATCGTGGTTCCGGTCGAAAACCTAAATTCAAGCAAAGATTGAAAATGAAAAATATATTCAAACTGGAGACGAGTTTTTTTGAGAAGAGGACAATGATGCAGTACATGTAGAATTATTAGAGAGACGGGCCATACGGCCCATTTCCAACAACACCGATACTGTCTCCAACTTGGTAATTACCACCTGCACAATCCGTCAGGTGTGGGGTTTTATCACAAAAGGCCTCGGTATTAGTTAGAGTGGGGTTATGATATTTAAACTATTACTTTTCTTTTTGTATGGCCATGGATTCAACACGCCCCCTCACGTGGGACCCAATTAGTGGGTCACACGTGGGAGATCCACACATCGATAACCACGTGGAGCCAAAGGGACAATATCGGTATTGTTAGAAGTGGGCCGTATGACCCGTCTCTCTGATAATTCTATAGTACATGGGTTACAAATATATTTCAGGCTTTCATGACTTCTCATCTCTCAAAACCTTTGTCACCTTCTCTTTTAATTGACTTGCCTAGTAACTATCCTACTCTTAAATATTTAGTGTACCAATGCTTTGTAATCTCCCTATTTAAAGGGCTCCATATGTATCTTTAGTGAATTTAGTGATTTCTAACCAATCTTAGAAGAGAGTGAATTTTCTCCTCCTTAAAATCAAGTTTGAGGCTTGGTCGTGTGAGTGAATCCACGATTAGCGACGTCGAGTGATTCTGTTGCCCCTGATTGAGTGACTCCCAAGTTATCTATCCCTCATCTTCTCGAGACCCCTTGGTTCTTCCTGCGTCAGGAGGGGTTCAAAGAAGTTGTCTTTGAACGATATAAGGAAAAAAACAATGTTGACCGATCGGAACAAATTATCTTCACTTAAAAAGTTAGGAGGTACCTCAAACCAAACAAAATCATGATAGTTAGACTATGAGATGCCCAAGAGAAATTTTCAGAGTGCCAAGAACACTGCCGGGTACGCCAAGTGTCATAATATAATTAGTTGAAATTTTTTTCGAGTTTCCAACTAACTGTATTATTACACTTGGTGTATCAAGCCGTGTTCTTGACAGTTAATCTCTGCAGACACGAAGCGCACATGAGTAGGTAGTTAAAAGAAGATTCATGGACCGTGACAACTCCTTGAGCTACAAGTTTGTTGGTGACTGGTTCTGCGCCCTACATCAGGCCATGGACTCTTCCTTGACATGTTTCAGTTCAAGTCTACTTTACAGAGTGCAAATATATATACATACACACACACACACACAGCTCAGCTGGTTGATTGTCTACACCAAGCTATAAAATGTAAGCAAAGATATTGTAAACCCGAAACCGAAAACCAAAACCCTAGCTACATAACTGTGTGCACAAAAGATGAAAAGAAAGGCATGTGAAATAACAATGGAGGAAAAACAAGAGAGACAACAAAGTAAAAAAGAGAGCGAAAGGCTTCTGAAGTGGGCAGTACTTATGCTTTTGGGCACTCTTCGGCGGATGCTGTTCTCATTCGCTACATGCAATCAGACAAAACACATGATGGTTCTGTTAGTGGGGATGAAGTTGAGGAGCAAATGTTGGAATTTATGGTTAGCCACATGCATAGATTACAACCTAATACAGGGGATGAAAGAGCACGCAAATCTGATGAAGCCATTACTGAATGATCGAGGAAGAGTCTTCTACTCAATGGGGACCTTATGTTCTCACTAGAATAGGGCTAGTTGCTAAAAGAACGTGTTCCTCTTGAGCAGGGACTAAACCATTTTATAGATGTATAACCACAACCGTTTCCACCTATCACAGAAACTGCTTGGCAAAACTGCACGCCCATTTACACTCCAACGTGGGATATCCACTCACCAACATGTTTAACCTTATTGTCCTACTTTAAAGGAAAGAAGACTTATTCAAATATTAACTCTAACTGATTCCAGTTTCAACTAAACTCAAAACCCTAATGAGATAAGTTTAGAGTCCGATAGGGTTCCAACAGCAAATTCATAAGTTTCAAGGCCCAAAAAACCGGCAGAAAAACAAGCGAAAGACAGAGATTATCGATGTTGATGATCTGGAAGAAGATGATCATAAGTTGGCGGATGAGAAGAAGAGGATTGAGGATGAGTGGACATTATGCAATGCAGTTGAAGACGAATATTCGGCGCTTTTTAAGAATAACAAGAAGAGACGGAAGGGTAGACATGCTTTGGAGGAAGTTAAGGAGCAATGCGTCTCCATCACGCCGTCAATTCCAATATTTGAAGAATTGTGGTCTAGTTTTGAGAGTGATCATCATGTTAACAACGATGGCGGCAAGGGATCTTTCTGGTATACAAACTTGGAAGATAGTGAGGCACAATGTGTCTCGAACCAACCAATATCGAAATCTGAAGATATGATTACAAATTCAGTCCTAAATTTTGAGAATCATCATCAGGGTGACAATAATTGCTACGGGTACTTTCAGGATAAAGATTTAGAAGATAATGTGCTATGTGTCTCGACTGAACTAATATCAAACTCTAAAGACATCTTGCCTCATTCATCACCCCTCGTCGGTGATCATCATGGTAGCAACAATAGCCGCGAGGGATCTTTCAGCTGGTATATTGTTGTGGAAGATGATAGGGCAGAATGGGTCCCGTACCAACCAATATTGAAATCTAAAGGCATCTTTTCTAAAATTTAACCCTCAATTCTGAGAGTGATCATGGTAACAACAACGGTGGCGATGAATATTTTTGGGATAAAGATTTGGAAGATGCTAGTCCGCTACGCGACTCTACTCAACTAATATCAAAATTTGAAGACATCTTGCCTAATTCATCACCCTTGATAGTTTTGAGACTAATCAACATCATCATGTTCTTGGTGATCACCATGGTAACAGCAATGCCAATGGGGAATCCTTCAGCTGGTATATTGATTTGGAAGATGATAAGGCACAATGTGTCCCGAACCACAATGACGGTGAGAGAGATATTTGGAGTAGAGATTTGGAGGATGGTAAGGCGCTATGTGTCGCAACCCAACTAGGATCGAAGTCTGAAGACATCTTGTTTAAGTCACCACCCTTAAGTTTTGAGATTAATAATCATCGTCATGCAGTAGATGATGAACATGGTAACAACAATGGCGACAACGGAGTCTTACCAAAGATTTGGAAGATGGTAACGCACAATGTGTCTCGAACCAACTGATATCAAAATCTGAAGACATACTGTCTATTTCAACCTTAAGTTCTGAGAGTAATCATCAGCTTGTGGTGGATGATAATCATGGCAACAACAACGACTGCGGCGAGGGATCTCTTTGGGATGAAGTGTTGGAGCATGCAAAGGAAGTGAATAACACTAATAATCCCAACGGATACTACAGTTACTCAGAGGATTCCTGTTCTCCAATCTCGACCATGATGTTAGCTCTAATGTTTTTATTTCTTCCCTTTACATAATATTTTAGACATTTACGGGTGACACTTCTGTTTTTTCATTTTTTTTTTAAAATTTAATAAGTGTAATTGCGCCGCCATTCTCATTACCTACACCCCAAAATGCTACCATGGCATTCTCAAACGAATAACGCGAAGCCACAATGAATAAAAGTACAGAAACAGTCAAATCCATCGTACATATAGCATAACTTCAGTCCCCAAAACTAATAAAACCTGTTTTAAACAAGTAAGAAATGTTCAGAGAAAAATCATAGTCTGATGGGAGCCAGGCTATCAAAGACCAAGTACAAATTAAAATGAAGCGTAATTAGCCCTGCTTGTAAAATGGCAGAAACAGTCGTGCATCGGGAGGTAACGCATAAAAAACTGCATATTCTGTAGAGAATTAGGCATTCTGCAAAGAAATTCCAGACCCCTTGGATGTATAAAAGCTTTTTGCTTCGAGAGCACTAGATGCACCGATTTCATCAGATACAAGGTCTTCAAGGCATTAAAAGTCAGATAATCCATGGATAAACATCATTATCCTCAACCTCAAGGCAGTCATCAGAACCACTCCCATAGTTGAAGTCATACTCCTCATCATCTTCTACTTTTCGGTTACAGAGGTCATAATCCTTATCATCATCAGACATCAAATCTATATCCGAATACCCAAATGGGTTGTCTTCATGGTAATCAATTGCAGAATCAAATTCATAGTCAAGGGTGGAATCATCAGGAAACCACAATTTTTTCATTTGTTCAGCACATCTTCTTCTCAACTTTCCTCCCAGCTTAAGATTGAAGCACTGCCGAAGATCAAGTGACTCGAGCTGAGGACAATGGTCAAGAATGGCCAGCAAGCCATCGTTCGTCAGCTTATTCCCAAATAGCTGGAGGTGGCGTAAATCATGCATCGTTCCTGCTATAGCAAGTGCATCATCGTCACACTCTTCATCTGACCATCTGTACCACCGGTTGTTAAATTTGAATGATTTCAAAAGAGGGCAAGAAGAACCTACAACTTCTAGAGGTTCATGTGAGAATGCACAGTATGAAAGTTCAAGGTCCTCCAAGAGTGGAAGTTTCGAAGCCACTTTAGCCAGTCCCTCATTCATTATGCCATCGCAACGGACAAGTCGAAGACGTTTGATTCCACTTGAACTATTGAAAGGTGATAGATTAATATGTTAGGAACTACAGAAAGACACATATGAAAGAAATTCTAATCAACATAAATTACATAATAATTCATTGGCATGAATGTATGGAATTTCCAGCATACATATATGTATATATGTGTCTGCTTTTGTGTGTGTGTTGTGAATCATATCAGAGAGAACAGATGCTCAATAAATATACGAAAAGAAGGCATTACTTAAAAGGCTTTTGTAGCCAAAAAGTTCTCTAAGATTGGTATAACTCATCACTTTAGTCCTTGACATTGAAAATGGATAGGAGTGGCCGTGAGTTTGTCCACCGTCAATCATTTTGGTCATTCTGTGAAAAATCTCGGGCAAAACAAGTGGAGGAGTTGATTGAACAAAAATACCTCAACTTGATGGAGATTTTTCACGGAACGATAAAAATGATTGACGGTGGACAAATTCAAGGACCACTTCTATCGATTTTTAATGACAGAAACAAAAGTGAAAAGTTATTTCAATCCCAGGACCATTTTGGCTAAAGAGCCGTAATTAAATAAGTGACAGTATACCAAACAAGCAACCTAAACCAAATACTACCAACTCTTTTCTTGGAAATTATATGCAAAACACATCACTAAATGTCTAGTAAAATCATCATCCCAAGAATTTTCATACATGCATTGCAGCGAATGGTCTAGTCAGTATCGAACCCAAATAAACAAGTTTGCAGCACAAACCCTGGACAAGGTGAAAGGTGTTCGTAAGAACACAACTAAGAACGAAAAGGGCATCGGCCACGTTTCCTCCTAGACTTCTTCTCATAAGGGTTAGTTTAAACTACACAAGCACTCACACGGGATCGCACATTGGGACTCGCCCTCCAACGCAGTTCTTGAGATGAAGGAGTCGTTAGGCTCAAACAAAATTGGTGACATTACCAAAAGACAATGACTTGACCAACCTTGAATTACAACTCCCAAATGTGAAACAACTAAACTAATGTTGAAAGAACAAAACCCGAAAAGCAAACATAGAACAACTAAATTGACATTTGAATACCAGTTGGTGATGTACTTGAGAAGCTCATCGGAGCCGAAATCTTCGACATTGATACCGACCAGATTTCCAGAGCTGCGGTCAACGGCGTGGCGGCACATCTTCTCCAAGTCGTAATGAATGTGTTTCTGATGATCAAGATCGCGCAGGTCGACGGTGCACCACATCAGCGGGTCCTTGCAAATGTTGTACCACGTCGCGCACACCATCTGAGCGCTCGTCAGGATTTCGATGGCTCCGAGTCGAGAGAGTATTGAAGCCGTGACGTCCTCCGGAAGTTCCGTCCAGTTTCGGCCCCGGCCTGCCGCTGGTCGAGCGGAGGAGGCCATTGAGAGTGGGGAGCTGCTTGATTTCTGTTCCGGTTTTGTTTAGAACCTACGCTATATATACCTAGGCCCAAGGGTTCAACTCGGGTGGTTGGGTCACGTTGGGTTGGGTCGGACAACCCAACTCTAGCCCAGGTTTAGTTTTAACCAACCCCACTTGCCTCAAAGACTATCTCCAATCGCGTCAAGCTCATTATGCCTAAACTAACTTCTCAACATCAAAGTGCTTTCGTCCTGGGGCGCCCAATTTCTAACAACACCGTATTGGCCTTTGAAATTGCTCAGTCTTTATTTAGGAGAAGAAGGAAAGAGAGTTTCTTGGCCCTAACTCGACATGAGCAAGGTATATGATTGCATCAAAGGGGGTACTAGAGTAACTCTCGATATAACAGTAAAAGCAAGATATGTAGGCGGATTGACTTATCAAGTTCCCATTGAAATATGATCCACACAAGAAAAAACACTTGTCATTCGTTGGTAGGTAGGGAGACACGCTCTCTCCTTACCTATTCCTCTTTTGTGTCGAATGCCTTTCGGCTTGCGAAGTGGGAAGAGGAGGGCTAGCTCCAATGTGTTTCTATTCGTCAAGGAGTTCATTCTGTTAATCACTTCTTGTTCGTGGATGACTGCTTCTTGTTTTCAAGGGCTAGGACGACAAATTGTAATACGATTAAGGAGATCCTAAAGTATTATGAGCTTGCCTTTGGACAACAAGTTAATTTAAGCAAAAGTACGGTATGTTTCAGTTGCAACATCAATGGCAGTATGCAGAATTCTCTTGTTGGTCTTCTCGTTGTTGAAAGAGTACATAGACATGAAAAAGATTTGGTACACCGAACCATTGTGGGTCGTAACAAGGGAAATTGTTTCAATCACATCTATTCTACTCGCTCGGCCGAACTCGGTTGCAAGCTGGCATATGACCGCATTCACAAGTACGTAGTTAGCTCAATAGTTATTAAATCTGTGCGCTACTGTTTGGACTCGATTTTACATCGTCGGCCCAAGTATTCGAGCCCGTTGAGTGAGCATGGTTCTTGACCGTCGGATAAGAAAGTTAAGATAATTTTGTTATTGTTAAGAGATAATAGTATGATTTTTAATCATTATAATTATCTTTTAATAAATTATCTCAATTTTCTTGTACTTAGAAGCAAGCAGAACAATCCAATTTTCTTGTAATCATAAGAGATAATATCAGGTCTTTAGCAATGAAATAAGTACAATTGATGAAGTCGTCGGCATAATGAGCAAATGCGAGTCTCAAATCAACGGAATAATGCATAAAAAAGTAAAACTCACAAAACCTCACTATGGTAAAACCTAAGGTGGGAGAAAACCCATAGACTAAGGAGAAAAGTGAGAAGTTGCATTAAGTCAAAACTATACGTCTTTTGGACGCAAGTAGAAGAGCTCACAAGGGTATGATCAGCCCAGGATTGATGCCTCATTAAAACCTAGTTAGGTAGCAAAAACCTAGTGTGAAAAATGCTCCTAATCGTAAGGAAAAAGAGTACATTAAGATTAAGTGAGTATACTTCTGGATACTCCCCCTAAGTTTGACATAACTTCCAAATGAGAACTACAAGCATTGCATATGATAGTTAGGCATACCGATTCCTCGGACAAGCTTCTAGAAGGTTGACTTCGACTGCGACGTCGTGTAGAGGTCGGTAAGGTTGTCTGGGATCGGTTTGCATGACTTCAATTTCCTAATGCTTTGCTGATGTAGATGTAGACGCCATATGTCTTGGTGTTGATTTTGTTGATGTATCATGTCTTGGTCGGGTGGACATATGCGGCTTAGTCTTCATGGATCGTTGTTGGGACTTAACGATTAATGAAAACACAACAAGTACTTCGAATATGCTCAACAATAACTCCTAACCATGTCTCACTTGTGGCGTAGTGAAGTAAAGTGAGTCTTGGAACGATTCGAAGATTTCGCAACTAAGGTCATATCGTGGACTTCCAAGATATTGCGATATCCTTAACGATAAAGACATAACCATTTGGGAATTTTGTCTTGTGCGGGTTTGATAAGTAACCAGCGTCAGCATAACAAACAAGGCAAACATCATTCCGAGGATCAGGGAGTCAGATCCGCTAGAGATGCGTCGGGATTTGATTTGCCCAAATTCGTAATACTTTCATGGTACGTCATTAATACCAATTCAGTGGTTGCGTGTAGTCACGGTGCTGCACCTTTACCAAGATCAACAGCAAATGAGATGTCATGTCTTAATACAATGAGCTAAGTACAACGAAGCGCAAAGTTGAACTTTAGACATGGAATTTCGGATTCCATAACCTCTTCAAGGGTCTCATTTGCATATAACGTATGGACGATCATAGGTATACTCAAAGGTAACACATCCGGGGTGTAGTTTAACTGGTAGACCAAGGTACTGTCAGAACAACGCTTGAACTTCAGGTCAAGGCATAAACGAATTTTCCTAAGATCCTTCATCTCAAATTTCATCTTCATGTGCGAGGCAGTTTTCTCAAGCTCTTCTGGAGTCTTAGTAAGATTCGTGTCAACAGCATAAACTGTAACTCTAGCAATTCGGAATCAGACTTCATAGTTTAACACGCAAGGGCATAATTCATCCCTGACTGATCAAATAATCACTTAGACGGGTATACCACATCCGTCGGATTGTAAGTGAACGCCTCAAACAAGTTAAGAGGGTGTTCCGTGGTTTTGGAACTATTTGAACTAGTCTATGTAATTCTTCGAGAACTTATATGTAAATCTCTGTATCTATATCTCCATGAAGAAAACATTAACCACATTTCATAATGCTGCTATCAATCACAAGACGTTTGAGAGAAACCTTACGCCGTAAGGCGTGCATCATATCGCACTATTGCATTCATTTCATGACGCTTCATTTCCCACTTGTAACATAATAGGGTTACCTTAGGCAGTGTAGGAACGACATGTCCAAAACACACTTTGGTAAAGAATTTGACCTAGATTGTTATTTTGGTTGTCCAATCAGTTCTACGTTGTCACTTAATCAACGAAACATGGTTCGATATCATCGCCCTTCATTTATGTCGGTAGCTACCATATAAGTGAAAACATCATCGATGGTAATCTCATTTCAATTCCATTTAGCTCACCCAAACTAGTATATTGGACCAAGAACTTCAAGTCTCAGGAATAATCCAGATTAATCTCATGAGGTAGAAATGATTTGAGACAGCGATCAAGTATGGATTCATTGTTGTGTCGTGATCTTCCTCTTCTAGGGAAGTGAATCTTATGAACCGAATGATCTGTCGTGCTCTAGGCCAAGACAGATTGATTGGCTATCCGCTGGTGTACCATACAAAGAAAAAGCAAAAAAGTCAGCCCACACTGAAATTTCTGACTTGCTCATTTGAAATTGCTCTAAACACCTGAAAAAACTATTTTCTCTCATTTTTTCATGTAGTTTCACTATCGAATGTCTAAAAATCAAAACAATATAATTTAATGTTTTCAATCCATTCAAATATACAAAATTCAAAGGAAATATATTATAAAAATATGATCATATGGCTCACTAGAGTGGTGAAGCTACAATGGCCTTGGCTAGGTAGGGTGTTTCACAATTGAATGTCTAAAAATCAAAACAATATAATTTAATGATTTCAACCCATTCGAATGTACAAAACTCAAATGAAATATATTATTAAAATATGACCATATGGCTTACTAGAGTGGTGAAGCTACAATGGCCTTGGCTAGCTAGGGTGTCCTTGTCCTCTACAGAGACAACCGACCAAGGGTTCTCTTCTCGAAGTGGTGTAGCTGTTTTGTCGTCTTGCCTAGCAAGTGTTATGATCGTGCTACTGCGGTGGCTGGATGTAGTTTTTACCATTATCAATGAGTTATGTGGTCAAGTCTTTCAACAATGATTTTATATAGCCTCACTCCTTGGCAATTACTTTATGTGGCCTTGTGTTTCAGCGGTGACTCGTCAATCGTGTGTTGCCGGTATAGGTTTGTTGCATCAATTGGTTTTTTGTGATAAAGGGACTTGCCTACGTGATGTCACAAATACAGGCAAGTCCCTTTATTTGGCAGACAAAAAAGAAACTGGCAAGTCATTTTACATTCCAAGCAAATGTTGGAATTTTTGGATCGTCGGGTCCGCCCCACTCTAACGACACCAATACTGTCCCTAACTTAACCACCTACCCAATCCATCAGGTGTGGGGTTTTATTACAAAAGGCCTCGGTAATAGTTAGAGTATGGTAATACTATTTAAACTCCTTTGGTTTTCTTCACCCCACCGATGTGAGATAGTTTAACACTCCCCCTCACGTGTAACCTCATTTATTCGTTCACACGTGAAGATCCACATCGGTAATTGAAACTCAGAGGTCGGCTCACGTTGGGCCCACTTGTTTTCAATTGGAACTCGGCGGTCGTCTCTATATTAAGAGCTCAGACTTGTTTCCTTCCCGGTGGTGACAAGCTCATTGGCTTGCATGGGCCCTCAACCGTGGGCTCTGATACCATGTTGAAGTTTATGGATTGAGTGTTTAATTTCTGGGTTTAGTTTTGAGTATAAAGAAGAGAAAGGAAAAACTTGGAGATTTCTGCAAGAGGAAAACTTTTGGGTTTTACCACAAAAGGTCTCAGTATCGTTAGAGCAGGGCGGGCCCGACGATCCAAAATTCCAATGGCAAAAGCCATTTGCATGCATGCATGAGCTAGTTATCATAAAGATATTACGTACCTTGTAGAATATATCAAAACAAAATAACTTCATAAGAAGCTGGGAAAAGAATAGAAGCCACCCAAGGCACATCAGCCAGTAAATAAGATTTGTTAATCGACTAATTAACAGAGCATACATCCAGAATACAAAACCCTATATGCAAAACTTAAGACGCTGGCAGCATTTTGGGCCTTTTTTGTGTGTGCTCCAGGTCTGTGGAGCCAGGATTTAACACATGAAAAAAAATAAGATTGTACTTAGAATATATACGAAATGATAATTTGTCATGACATTTTTTTTTGAGAAAATGTTAAAGAGACAACACCTTTGTACCATATTAGATGCTGGTTATATATGTCATATCATTTGTCACATTTTGTGCTACAAAAATATAATATCTCTAACATTTGTATGTACGAGTAATATTAAGCTTACTACGTACATATTTGTACAACATTTTATCATCACATAATGCCAAACTTATCACATCATGTAGCATGAAAATTTGATAGGATTAGCATTATTCATTTTGCGTAAGTTGCTATGAAACAAATATTAAAATGGTCAGAGACTTTGGATGCGGTCCTTATTTATCAATGTTTTTTATTGAAACCTTGTTAGTTTTTATTTTTTAATTGAAGTTCCTGAAATTAAATTGGCTGGAGACTTTTGACGAACACTTTATTCGCTGAGAAACATTGAAATTTCATCGTGATAATTAAATAGGCAAACGGTATTGGATTGAATTGAATTTTTGTAAGGATGATCTATGAATCGAGACTTACAAAATAGACGGTTTGAATCGTTGAAGTTTGATGTGAAGTGGGTCCCACAACTAATCCCCATTTTCTTTCAAAAAATGGGAATCTCTTCCTTTAAAGGGCCTATATACATATAGATACATAAACATGGGTACATCCATCAAAATTAACCAAAAAATTATCGTACCAAAACATGGGTACATTCTTCAAAACCAAAATAATAGATACTAGGCTTAATAAAATTAGTAAAATTCTTTGATTAAACTTGATATGAATACATTATCAAATCAACGAAAAAGAATGTACCCATATATGTTTAAAAAATAGATTTGAAAAAAATTGAATGGATTTTTGTATAAAAAAAATGGATACCCTTATATTTAGAAAAAATGGTACATTTAGAGATAAAAGATTGATATATTTAAGAATGGGTACATTGAAGATTAAAAAATTGAAATATTATATGAATGGGTACATTTAAGAAATGAATTAAAAAAAGTTGAATGGATTTTTTTATAAAAAAAAATGGGTACATTTTATATAAGAACATAAAAAAATGGATTAGAACAAAATGGAACGTATTTGTATAAAAAAAATGGGTACATTTTATATTTTTTTTTACAAATGGCAGGGTAATATGCACTAAATACATTTAAACTACGTGGAAGGGGTTCATTTTATATTTTAAAAATAGTACATTTTACATATAACAAATTGATACATTTAAGATTAAAAAATTGAAATATTATATGAATGGGTATATTTAAGATTAAAACAATTGAAAAACCTTTTTATAAATTTTAATTTTTTTTAATTTTTAATTTTGGAAATGTTTTTTAATTGAAAATTAATTAGGAGTTTAATAAAGGTGTGAGTATTAAAACCCTAAACCAATTACTAATTTTTATTTTTTTAAATTATGTAACTGACTTATTAATACATTAACGATAGGAACTTCGATTAAAATGTGAAAACTAATAAGGTCTCAGTTAATAAACATTAGTAAATAAGGATTGGATACTAATTTTTCCTATTAAAATTTTTATTCGTTAGAACCACATGATTCAGTTATAATTTTCCCACCATATATCAAATTGAGTTATCCTTGTTCAATCCATTCTTCAAAACTAGCCAAGCAATATTTTATTTTTATACAACAGACAGGATATTTCAATTTTACTATTCTTGAGTTACAAAGCCCTTCTAGTTTTAACACATTATGTATTC
This sequence comes from Heteromeles arbutifolia, assembly GCA_024362995.1. NCBI lineage: Eukaryota > Viridiplantae > Streptophyta > Magnoliopsida > Rosales > Rosaceae > Heteromeles > Heteromeles arbutifolia. Next base: position 5,865,893 of record JANCRC010000002.1, on the reverse strand, counting down.
ATTTTCTTTGTGCATGTAAGGTGGTCAATAATTGCTGGAATACTCCCAGGAAGAACAGCGGGCAAGGTAAAAAAATTATTGGAATAGCAAGCAACGAAAGGAGTTGGAATACACGAAGGATAAATCCAAAGAAATAACAAAAGCCACATCCTCATAAGACCTCAACCACGGAGGGCTAGAGTTGCAATTTTGCAAACTGAAGAGAACTGTAGCAGGTTACTACAGACATCATCACAACCTACAGAAAATGCTATTGGTTCATGGAAGTCCATGTTACATGATACAGACAATGTTGAGGAAATACAACTTTTTAGTTTAGGGTTAGAGGAAGACCTCTTCACAAACTTTTGGGTTGAAGATATTGCACAATCGACAACAGTAGGCGTGAATTCTGCTGATGAAGGGTTACACATGAGTGACAACTTTTCTTTTAGAGAGAATAACGCAGGGAAGCCTATAGAAAGAATGGAGAACAAATACGATAGCTATGGGAATCACTCACCAGGTAAGAGATTGGGACTCACTCAACCAGATTTGGGACTTACTTAACCAGATCTGGGAATCACTCACCAAGTAAGAGACTGGGGCTCACTCAACGATAAAATAGAACAAGCAAAGTGTTTGCTAGAAGCTTTCAATTACATTCAAAGTCTGACTGACAATCCTTTTAGCACAAGAATTATAAAGGCTTACAATATTAAAGGACTCATACTTTCTATGAAACTCTTACAATCTCCAATAATAACTTGACAATTTCTAAGAAACAACTTAATTAAACCTTCTACTCCCAATACACGTGACCTGGCATTAAAAGACCTTGTCTGCTGCATTAATCTCCTCTTCCCGAAAAAACTCGTCCTCGAGTTTGGTATTGTGAATGCGTTATAATAAGGCAAGGTTGAGGGAACTAAAGCAGGCATGGAACAAATAAAGATCAGAGTTGTTGAAAATGAGACTAACTTCCATTCCCTTTGGCAGTTCAATTTTGTAAGCAGTGGGCCCAATTTTCTTGAGCACTCGGCAAGGACCAATCTTCTCCTTCATTAACTTGTTGCATGTTCTGGTGGGGAACCTTCCTGTTCTTGAATAAGCGATCACCAAGTCACCTTCTTGGAACTCCACCCGACGCCTATGTGCAGCAGCAGCTCTTTTGTAGTTGTTGCAAGCCCCTTCCAAGTTGGACTTGACTGTTGCATGGATTTCTTTGATGTGGTCGGCATGCTCCTCGGCCTCCTTGCTATTCCTACCAACATATGATTAGGAACAAACACTTGATCAGAACACACACTCTCTTCAAATGGTTCCATGACTTCTTTCATACACATGAGATTAATGGGAGCTTCTTTGCAAGGTGTCTCTTTTAATGGAGTGAAAATATACTTGACTCCTTTGAAATTAAAAGAGTAAGTATTGTTGTACCCATCATGAATAGCTCTCCGATCAAATTGCCATGGTCTTCCAAGCAAAATGTGACAAGCATCCATAGGAAGAACATCACACCAAATATTATCTCGGTATTTACCAATTGAAAATTGCACTAAGCAGCGCTCCTTGATTGGGACCTCACCACCTTTCTTGAACCATGAAATTTTGCAAGGTCGTGGATGTTTCTCACACTTTAATTGTAGTTTATCCACCATTCCTTTGGACACCGTGTTCTCGGAGCTGCCAGAGTCAATTAGCAGCATGCATTTTTTTTCGTAAGCAGTGCAATAAGTACGAAAAATATTAGTTCTCAACCAGTTTTCTGTTAAACTGTCCCACATCGGTGGGTTGAAGAAAACCAAAGAGGTTTAAATATGATTATCCCACTCTAACTAATGTCGAGACCTTTTGTGGTAAAACCTCACACCTGACGGATTGGGCAAGTGGTTAAGTTAGGGACAGTATCGGTATCATTAGAGTGGGGTGGGCCCGACAATCTAAAAATTCCAACATGGTATCAGAGCCCACGATTGCAGGCCTGTGCAAGCCAACGAGCTTGTCGGGCGGGAGACGACCGCTGAGTTCCAATTGAAAACAAGTGGGCCCAACGTGAGCCGAGTTCCAATTGAAAACAAGTGGGCCCAACGTGAGCCGACCTCTGAGTTTCAATTACCGATGTGGACCTCCACATGTGAACCACTAAATGAGGTTACACGTGAGGGGGAGTGTTAAACTGTCCCACATCGGTGGGTTGAAGAAAACCAAAGGGGTTTAAATATGATTACCACACTCTAACTAATACCGAGGTCTTTTGTGGTAAAACCTCATACCTGACAGATTGGGCAGATGGTTAAGTTAGGGACAGTATCGATATTGTTAGAGTGTGGCGGGCCTGGGGATCCAAAAATTCCAACATTTTCCTCCTCCTGCAATTTTGGGGCTGCTAAGATTCTTCGAATAACAAGGCTTTCGGCTCCACTATCAGGTTCACATACTTCTTGTGGAATTTCTCCTTCCCCGTCCGTGTCGTATATGGGCTCTGTTTCATTCTCCTCATCTTCGTGAATCAAGTTCAAGTTCAAACGAGCTTCTTTCTTTTTCTGTGGACACTCGTAGGCCATGTGCCCTTCCAAACCACAACGGAAGCACCCGTCTTCTTTCCGGCGACCATATGAGTTGCCTGCACGCTCATTGAAATTCTTTTTGTCAAGGGACGTTGATTCGGTAGAGGACCTTGCGGTTTCCGATTTTTCTTTCGAAGTCTCAGTGCTTGGAGTTTTCATGATTCGCTTCATAGATGATTTCTTCAGTTTCTCTTCTGCTTTCATAGCCATTTGGTAACATTCTTCCAGATTTTTGTGATGGTACAAAATTATCTCATCATATATGGACATCTTCAATCCGCCCAAATACCTTGCCACTAATTGATCATCAGTTTCCTGCAAGTTCAAACGGCTCAAATATTTGTAAAACTCCTCCGTGTACTCGGCTACGCTTTGCTCTGGCTTTTGTCGAAGACGGAGAAAATTTTGATACAAAGTCTGATTGAAATCAACGGGTAAGAACTTGTCATCAAGCTTCAACTTCATTTCAGCCCAGGTATTTATACGACGTAATCCCCTTCGTTCACGACCCTGCTGTTATTGCTGCCACCAAATTAAGGCATGGCCCTTGAGTTTTGTGGCAACAAACTTCACTTTCCTCTCTTCTATCATATCCTTCCAATCAAAGAATGTTTCTTGAGAAGCAATCCAATCACAATAGGACTCAGGGTCAAGTTTACCATCAAAATCAGGCACATCAACACGGATACTCTTATCTGCATTCTCTAACGCCCTTGCAAGACGTTCCATAGCCACCGCCGAAGAACGTGCACTGGAGCTCAACGAATCATCACGATCATCTTCATATTGACCATCTGGTGCGTGAAATGGTTCTCCAACGAACCCTCGGGCGTCATTGCCAATCTCTTGGTTAGGGAGTCATCGCAAAATTTCTTCCATCATTCGCTGCAAGCTTTCATGCGATCGCCTCAGTTCTTCAACTTCGTCTCGTTGATAAATATTTTCCATTGGATAACACATTCACCGTTGTTACACAAAATTATGCATCCAACAACCTTCTTGTATTAGTAATAATTCCACATTTATGCTAAGTCCTTATGAGTCTCAAAATTCTTTATAAAAACTAATCAATTGAGGCATCCAAATGATTGCAAGTAACAGGAAAAATATACACATTCACCAAGTACTCATTCATGCAACTTAAACATATCATTGTCATTCGGGTCGTGGTTTAATTCCAATTTCATCAGGCATAACACATATTCATGGAAGATAGAATAACACTTTAATAGATTCATGCCAGTCCACTTAATGCTCAAAACTTTAGAACAACTCCCACTAAGCTTTTAGAGTTTATACACATATTACAAATAAGTTAATGAGTGTGAAGCCAATTTTCTTTCACTAATTCTCTCACTTGGGCAAACACTCATTAATACATTCTTTCAAAGATATACCAAAATAAAATTACTTCATATTTTAGACATAATAGAATAGATACCAAAACCAACACAAATTTGTCAAACAGAATTTCAGCCATATGTTACACTTACTTAAGAATTTACCATAATTAATTCATAAGCTTGGTCACTACCAAAATTATATAGATCAAACTAGATATACTAATATTCATAAAAATAAAAATATAGAGCCGTTTTAGATGAAAATAATAGTCTAAAGTGACTTTTCAAAAGACCAAAGCAATCTGCCAGCAAAACTGTCTATACGAGTATTGGTTACTAGTAAATTCACCATAATTACAACACATGGCAAAAAATTTCGAAAATTTTTAGAAACTTAGTAGACATACATATGTAGAACATATCAAAATTTCAGGTCATTTGGTGACCATTAGACTTGTCATTGATCCGATTTTAATCAAGCCATGCAATCTGCCAGAACCAGTTATGTGCATCTATCATGAATCAATGCATGCATAACAAATTCAATTTCATATATTTTCAATTTTGATATCCCAAGGAAACTCTAGTAGTCAAATTTCATCCTCTAAACTGACATCATAGTTCAAATTGAAAAGATTTGCAAGCATAATACTTAAATAATGCGTACCTTAGCAATCATCGATTAACCTTCATGGGTCCAAATACTTTGCATCAACAAAGTCTCATCATGAGACATAAAAATACATGAGACACAAAAATACATAATGATGCAATCGATTTCCATATCTTAAAACCATAACCTATAATGGGGCTCATAGTGAAAATATTTATAACTGAAGACATGGAACTTAATCCCCAATAAAACTTCATGAAACTAGGTTAATTTACACCTATAGGCAAGCAAATTAATTAGCTTCTAGTACTGAACTATATGTCACAAAAGTTACCTTCATGAAAAAACTTCAACACCTACGGGTAAGATGAAGCTTCCACAAACATTTGTGAAATAAAATCCATACTATGCCATCTTAATTAAAACAAAAGAAACAATCCACACCTACGGGCAAGAAGGTTATCCTTTTTATTCTAATTAAGATGCAATGTTGATCGAAGTAACTTAAAACCACAATCCCAGCACCAACTAAGCCGCTACGGCTTGCTTTAGTTGACAAGACATTGGTCAACTCCAGCCTGAAACAATACAAGTCAAATGGGTTAATTAGTTATAAGTGACAAAATTATGATAACCTGATTCAAGCTTCAAGTCTTGCCAACAAATGGCATTAATTTAATAATCTCCTTCATGACTCCCTTCGATATTCAGTTAATCTCAAGAAACCTGACAACATACTTGAAAGAGGTTAATCACATATAGAACAAGTTGTATAAGAATTGTAATATCAGCTTTCCACCACAAGGATGTCAATACGTATGAGAGAACATGATGGAGCTAATTAATTGATTCAAAACAGAAACACTTTATATAAACAATACAGTCGCTTTAATTCAAAAGCCAAATTGTAATATCATATAAATGCTTTCTTAAGTCAAACGGGTTCCTTTTCTTTTGTACCTTTCTTTCCGTAGCACAAGACTACTAAAGCATTGGCATCAAAATCATGCATTAGCCTTGTAAATACCAAATTAAATAAAGAAACAACCAAAATTCTTTTCTTCCAAAAGAAACATCTCCAATACATGCCATACATTAGCCTTGAATAATTTCTTTTCTTCTCCCCTTATGGCACATAAAAATTGACTGATCAAAGCATTGTTTAAATTCTTTAGGCATAGGAAAAACTAACAAACTATATACAAGTTTGAAAACTTATGCTTATCAATTAAGTCCCATGCTTTGAATGAAATACATACCTCATGCCTTCATATGTTCACCACTTCTTTATAAACATATATATAATCACATGACCAGCCATAATTCTCATATAAATAGATAAAATACAAATGAGAATTGTCACATAATTACTACAAACCTCATTTATTTGTATAATGTTCTTGTTTTTGCCACCGGATGCTTTATGTCATTCTCAATCAATTCACAAGTTATGTTCAATTTCATAGTTAACAAGTCATGTACAATTGACAATACTGAGATATGAAAGCAAAAGTATACACAAAACTAATTAGTCATGCAGATTCCTTACGAGTTAATATCACTATGACCATAAGCAACAAATGTACTGCATAACTATTGCTTATCTGCCAGATTATACATATATTTGTGTCTTTGTATGGGATCATCTCAAGCTTAAAGCAACATATAACCACCCAATCCTTGTTTAAAAACACACCATATGTCCATTTTGCTACATGTTTGCAAATTTAAAATATAATCCTATTTGGGCCCAAAATATTGTTTTGGGCCGAGCTTAGAGTCATTCTCAGCCCAGTAGCATTCATCTAGAATCTTGTTATGGGCCGTCCAATTAAGGTCGGCCAAATCCTATTACGAAGAGGTTTGGTTTGGATAAGGGTGAGTTAGTTGAATCATATTGCAACAAGGAGTCTTAATTAAGGCTAAGGATGCTGAGAATTAGGGGATGAATCTGGTTTGTCAAAGAGCTTAGTTCAAAGTCCTATAGGAATTAGGATTGGCCAAAACCTGATCTGATTGGGTTGAGGAGTTCTAATCCTAGTCCATTTCTAGTTCGGCCATGAGGGGATTCACTGCTATAAATAGAGAAGGGAGTGCATCATTCAAAAGCCCTCCAATTCAACACACAAATTGCCATGCGCAAAGCTTCTCAACAACCCTGAGATTTTCTCCTCTTCCTCTTTCTTCCTGCCAACACATCTTCAGTTTGGATAAACAGCACTGTGAAGGCAACCGGCAACATCTTCAGTTTGGATAGAAAGCACTGTAGCCGTAGAGCCAGCCGACCAAGGAGCACTTTGAGTTTGGATAGACAGCACTGCTTTGAGGCCGACTGGTTATTTATCTAAGTCTCGACCAAAAAGGATCACTACTACAAAATGGCCTTATAGTGTCAGTATGTGGTGTCGGTTTAATATAATATAGTGACGGATTAGACAGTTACGACACCTACTGAACATGACGTTGTTTTTAAACCGACGTAAACATTTTAATAATTTTTAAATACTGGCATTGCTTTAAGTAAAACAATTTCGCTTTTAAGCAACATAAAGTATGCGTGTAGCTTATAACCGACACTAACTATTGTTTTTAAATATTTTAAAGTCTGCGTCGGTTTTGAGCGACATAGATTTTAGTTTTTTAAATATTTTAAAGCCTGCGTCGGTTCTGAGTGACATAGATTTTTTTTTTTTAAATATTTTAAACGCGGTGTCGACACTTCATTCGCTTGTGTGTAAAGTTTGTAGGCGCCTTTTTAAATTTTGCGCCTTTTTAAAACATTCATATATACTTCAGTTAAAAAATTTAAAAAGGCAGGTCACAAAATCAAAAACTTTTACAAAAATTTCAAACATTTTGAAATTTGAAATTTTCACATCACTCCAGTAGACTCCCGCACAAAATTCTAAATATAAAGGAAGAGAACACAGCTCCTTTTGCAAAGCAGCTCCTTCTTCCCAGCCACAACAGTCGCAGCCATAACAGCAGCAGCTATCGCCATTTCAAATTCAACAGCCCTTATAGCCCTTTCAGCGAAGCAGCTCATTCTTCTCCCAACAACCGCCACAGCAACAACAACTGTATTTCGCATCAAAACATCTGCCTCTCTCCCTTCTTTTCAACACTGCAGTGACGAGCACGCCGTCTTCATGGCTTCCCTTTTAGGGGCTGCTCCTCGAGCCTTTGAGCTCCGATCTTCACGAGACGGCTCAAGCGGCGATTGATCCAAACTATTCTTCTCATCTTCCTCCCTCCCTTGGTTTCATGGTTTCACATCAAACACGAAATCTGACAAATTTTTTCTTCCTCCCTGCAATCAGTTACGTGGCTCTTTAGAAAATTTATTTCATGGGTTATAAAAATGTTTGGAAAATAAGAAAAAAATCGTATATTAAAAAAAAATTTTGGGTTTATGGGCGTTTTTTGTTGGGTGAAGAAAAGTAGGGATTAGGACGATGAAAAAGGTGAGGATTGAGAGAGGGTGAAGAAGACGATGAAAAAGAAAGATGAGTTCTGGAAAGAGAGAAAAAAAAAACCAATTATTAGGTGGTGTCGCTTATAGGTGACATTATAGTGGTTATTTTATTTATTCAATTATCAAGTGGTGTCGGTCTTAACCGACACCAGTTTGTTCCATTCCACAGTCATTGTCAGTACGTAATGTCGCTTGTATCCGACTTAAGCTTCGATGTCACTTTTAAGCGACGCTGTTGTTCTTTTTTATTTTATATTAAATTGCTTCTTGGTGGCGGATTAAGGGGGCTAAGTGACATCACTACCCTTTTGTGACGGTAGCATTGGTGTCGGTTCCTCTATGCGACATTGCACGATTTAATGTCGGATTTTTACCAAAAATCTGACAGTAACTGGGGTTTCTTGTCGGTTTTCACACCGCCACTGTTATCCCCTTTTGTGGTAATGGATTTCCGAGTCCTTGTTAGTAGAGGTCATCTCATCAACCTTCTCGGTGAAGTAAGGTGTTACCAAGTTACTAGGCTCGGCACATTGAAAGCCGAGTTTTGTTTATGATTAGAAACTCGCAAGTAAGTTTCAGAGTTCGGCATTCTGACGGCCAAACCACATTTACCATCAAAACATACATTTCTTTCGAGTATTTGTGTCCATATAGTTTGGTACCAGTTCGGCGTGCTTATACTCTCACGAATATAATCACTGTGACTAGACCCAACGCCGACGATTTGTGAATTTCACAGAACTAGCAGCCTTGTTTTCAGGCTCTAGAACCCAAAGGTCGAGAAGTGTTCCTTCCTCGGCAGCAGTCGCAAGATTGAGAAATCAGCAGCGCGCTCAACGCAACATTAGCATATTTTACTCCCCGGCCGAACTCGGCCTACGAGTTGGCACGCCCCGCACATAATCAAATGACGTAGTTAGCTTATTGGGTTAATCTCAGTTTACTGGTTTTTAACATTTAGTACATCAAGTTTTTTTCATCCTAGAGTGGTATATGAAGTCATAATTTTGGAACACTTTCATACATTCGTCAGGGTTGCTATTAAATCAACCGTTAACTGATGACGTGGCACCTAGGTGGACAATGACATGGCGCCATGTGTCAATATGGCCACGTGGATATTTAAAAAAATTAAAAATTAAAAAAAAAATTATAAATAAATAAATAAAATTTTAAAAATCTTGGCCCAATCGTCTTCCTCCGAGAGGAAGAGTTCGATCTCCCTCCCTTCTCTCCTCCGTATCCCACCCACCTCCATCTTCTCCGAAGTACCCACCTTGTCGCCTCTATCTTCTCCGGCCAACTATATCCCACACCCACTTCTCCTCCCGACAACCCACTCCCAAACTCCCCAAATCGCCATTTTCACCCACCCACCACATCCAGAACCCACGTCTCCACATAAATCAAACCCTCCATTTTCACCCACCCACCACACCCAAACTCCCCAACGAACCCGAATCCAAGAAGACTGAGATCAGCAACAGCTCCACCAGCAGCACCTCCCTTCACATAGAACCCAGGTCCCCCTCCTTCGTCTCTATCCCACCTTCTGCGACTCCTCCCCTTATAAAATTCACTTCACCAACAATAAGAAACGGCACTGACCTCAACTTGTAAATAACTTACAAAATTCACACAGATCCGCTTAGAAATTTGGATTTAACAATTTGATTCTCTCATCTTATCCAATACACCTGCAATATAAACCTCCTCAGCTGCACACATTTCCTTTCCTAGTAGTATCACCGAAGCAAGGAGGAAACTCCATATAAACCTCCTCAGCTAGATTATCATGCAAGAAATCGTTCTTTACAGCAAATTGTTTGAGACTTCCATATTCGGAGAATTTTGAGTAGTGGGGTGGCTAAATGAATGCAATTCTAAGGAATATATCAAAACCAAACGGGCTTCAAAAGAATCTTGGAAAAGAACAGGAGCCAAGGCACACAAGCCAGTGAAAAGCATACGTTGATTAAAAACACAGAACCCACAATATTACAAAACCCTAAAGGAAAAACTTAATATACTGATGGAATGTCGGGGTGTTTTTTTTGTGTGTGTGTTTCAACCTATGGCGGGATTCTACACTTGATGCTAAAACGTAGTTTGAAAACCCCACTAATAGCACCTTAATTTTTTTTTTTTTTTTTTGATGGAGTGGGCTAAGCATGAACTATATTGTCAAAGTGCTTTCATCCTTATTCAAGCTCATTATGCCTAAACTTTTCTCAACATCAAAGTGCTTTCGTCCTTATTTAGGGGAAGAAGTAAAAAGAGATTCTTGGCCCTTAAACTTGACATGAGCAAGGCGTACGATTGCATCGAATGGGGTACTTGTGAAGCGTCATGGAGAAAATGGGATTTGAGCAACAATGGATTATCGTTTCTACGGTCTCATACGCTTTCCTTTTCAATGGTTATTCCCGCACTCTCCTTACCTATTCCTCTCATGTGACGAAGGCCTCCCGGCTCTAATTGCAAAGCGGGAAGAGGAGGGCTAGCTCCAGAGGGGTTTCTATTTGCCAAGAAGCTCCTTCTGTTACTCACTTGTTGTTCGCAGATGATTGCATCTTGTTTTCAAGGGCTAAGACGACAGATTGTAATACGATTAAGGAGATCCTAAAGTATTATGAGCATGCCTCTAGACAACAAGTTAATTTAAGTAAAAGTGCGGCATGTTTCAGCTACAACATGAATAGCAATCTGCGGAATTCTCTTGCTGGTCTTCTCGTTGTTGAAAGAGTTGATAGACATGAAAACTATTTGATTGTGGGTCGCAATTAACAGGGAAAATTGTTTCAGCCACATCTATTCTATTTGCCCGACCGAACTCGGTTCCGAGCTGGCATATGCCCCCATTCACAAGTACGTAGTTAGCTCAATAATTACTAGGTCTGTGCGCCACGTAGGCGTTGTAATTTTTAAGATCAACACATTGATACCCCATAATTTATCGTAAACACTCCACAAACAAAAGAAAGGAAATTTTTTTGTACTTTTTGATTGACAACAGGATGAAAATATAACCCAAATACGATATAAATTTTTGTTTAAATAGTTTCATAAAACCCTAACAGCTAAAAGAAACACAGTGTTCATCTTGGCATCATCAAGTTGAAGTGTGGGGGGTTGAGGTCGGGGGGTTGCCTGGTTGGGTAGGGTTGGGGTAAGGAGCTGGCCGATGGCGGTGGGTCTGGGGAATGGTTATGTGTTATACCGTTCAAAAGTCGACATTTTTACGTGTCTTATTTGAAAATTGCCCATTTTTTGTCTTATTAGAAAGAGTGATGCTAAAGAATACATTTGCTTAAATCATATTTTGTGAATCGTATGTTGTAGTAGTTGATGGTTATACTTCTTATTAAAATCATAAAAAAAAATATCAACCGTCACATCATGTTCCTATAAAATATCATTTAAAAAATAATCTCCCTAACATTTTCCTATTCAAAACTGCGGACTTTGTATACAATTACCTACTTCTCAGTGTAAGTTGATTTTCAAACTGGTAAAGAAATTGATAGAGCGAACAAAACAGAATGAAATAATTGAAAGATATTTCTCAATTGAAATTCTGGAGTCATTATTTAAAGTGAAAGGAAATAATCAATCGCCACATCATACGGTCTAAAAACATGGTCTTCCTAGCATTTTCCTATTCGAAAACTGGCGACTTTGTATACAAATGGCTACTTCTTAGTGTAGGTTGATTTCAGACTAGTAAAGAAATTGATTGAGTGAACAAAACAAAATGAAATAAATGAAAGATATTTCTCAATTGAAATTCTCGAGTTATTATTGTAAGTGGTTTAGTTGCGTCCATCCATGAACAGAGATAGAAACACTTTATGTGGAGGCAACTTTGAATGATGAAATGTATTGAAATTCGATACAATGTTATCAACTTATTGTTCAACTATATGATTTTGAATAGCTGGAGTTTAAAACGCTAAAATTGTAAATCATTAGCTAAATAAAAAGTTACATAGAACGTGAGAGGTAAATTTATTTTTTTAGTTGGAGCAATTTTTAATCGCAAAAGGAGTTGAGTGGTAGCAGCAGCGTCTCATATGCATATGCTGAATTCGTCCATGTGTCCATAACATGTCATTATAACCCCATTGTATTACAAAATGTGTTGCTATTGTATTAACAACAGCAAAGATGTCGAAGATCTTATATGATGTGTACCTTTCAATTCACCCTGTATTTTGCATTTTCCATTTTACCCTATTTTTTTTGCCACTACTAAAAATTCCAGTGATCTGATGCAGATGATATTGACAGAAAAACAATCGACAAGAATGATCGCGAATCGCGATAAGTCAAAGTTTTGTCGAATATATACAAGAAAATATGTGACTGATTTGGACCGATTTGAAAGAAACGTATTTAACTGATTGGTTAGCAATTTAATTTAAGGGAATGTATTCAATTAGGATTTTGATGAATTTTAATTCTTTTAATGAATCTGTGGGTATTCAATCAAGATTTTAAGTGATTCTCTAAAATTTAATGTGTATTCAATCAAGATTTTAAGATAGTTTATAAAATCCTTAGAACTCTGGGTATATTCAATTAGAATTTTAAAGAAGTTTATAACATTTCAGGTATATTCAATTAGAATTTGATTTTAAAGAATTTGAAAAAGTTGAGGAATTAGAGGGAATTGAATAAATTTTGTAGTGTATTTTAAGCATCCACAAATCTCACCTATCCCCATGAGATTTCGAGAGAATTGAATCAAAATTTTATATAAAATCTCTACAAATCAATTAGACTTCATAAAAATCCAAGGATTTATAAATGGGCTTTCTTAACTTTAATCATTCAAGAAGATTGAAATTTAAAATAAACCTGATGTTAGATTACATATTGATTATAATCCCTTGATGTGCCCTTAATTCAAAATAATTAATGTGCATTTTATTTAATGTCTCCTATTAAATATTTAAATTTATTAACGTACAAATTTTTAATTTATTTTTTGACCAAAAAAGAGGTTTTTAATTTATTAATTTTATTTAACATTCTTCAAACTTGAAAGACTCAATTAATGTACCTAAATGTTAATACCGAAATGTATTATATTGAACTAATGTATTTAAATGTTAGTACCGAAATGTATCTACCTAAATATATGCACCGAAATGTATATATTATATTAAATTAATGTACCTAAATGTGTGTACCGAAATATATGCACCGAAATGTATTATATTGAATTAATGTGCCTAAATGTTTGTACTGAAATGTGTATAGTTAAATGTATGCACCGAAATGTATTATAATGAATTTAATGTACCTAAATGAAGAAGACAAAGTACATCGAAATATATTGTATAACAAAAATTAGTTTGTCTCAATGTTTACAACAAAATATAATACGATAAATGAAATGAAAATGAAAATTATAATGAAATAAAATTAATACATTAAAAATTAGGAAGAAAACGAGAAATAATTAAAAAATCAAAATATAATTAATAAATAAGGTTATTAATGTATCAAGAGACTAAAATTAGATTTTGATCTTATACATGGTTTTAATCTAAAAGTTATATTTGTCAAGGATTAAAATGAAGTTTTCTATTTATAAATCCATTGATATCTCTTAAATTCTCAATTTGAATACACCTTCTTTAGTTTCTTGGTCTAACGTACGATGACATGAAAATAGACAGCCAGTGCCCACTGCTTAAGGATTATTTGTCTCACTATATTTGGTGATTGAATCCAAATTGTAGCTAGAAGAGACACCGATTTAGAAAAGTCAAGTCTCGTGGTCCCATCGGCTTATAAAGTGAAAATAGTAAGAGAAACGACGAGTGGGTTTTTTTAAGGTGATATTTATTAAGAACTTTTTGTTACTTCACAGTTTAATATTAATTTTTATGATAATATTATAAAATATTGTACAAAAAATATGAGAAAACAGAAAGTCTACGAAGAGTCACACTTTGAGATAATCCTCTTAACATTTCTCTAGTTGTAAAATGAGAGGCGACCAAAAGTGGCTAAGAATCTTAATTTGACAAAGGTGGAAAAAAATGGAGAATTCGCATGACATAGTCCTTGAAATCAGGAATAAAATAAGGGTGAATGATTGATTTAGTCCCTGAATTATCACCTCAGTGAAAATTAGGTTCCTGAATTATTTTTTCAATAAAATAAGTCTCTGAATTCATTAAAAATTGCTAATTATGTAACATCCCACATCGCCCATGGGAATGATCCTTATATGTATATTCCCACCTCTTCCTAACATGAGGCCTTTTGGGAGCTCACTGATTTCGGGTTCCATCGAAACTCCAAAGTTAAGCGAGTAACGCGCGAGAGCACTCCCAGGATGGGTGACCCACTAGGAAGTTCTCGTGTGAGTTCCCATAAACAAAATCGTGAGGGCGTGGGGAAGGCCCAAAGCGGACAATATCGTGCTACGGTGGAGTCAAGCCCAGGAGGTGGCTGCGCCCAGGCCGGGATGTGACAATTTGGTATCAAAGCCAGGTTTCGATCCTGGGACCTGTGGGTTATGGGCCCACCACGCTTCCACTGCGCCATGCAACAATATGCATAATTATGACAATGCATATGCTAAAATATGAGGCAAGTATGACATGGCGTTTAAATCACATTTCTTTTAAATACGTTTTCTGGGAAAAACATTAAGTGTGTGTGTGTGTGTGTGTGTGTGTATACTGAAAACAAAAGCCCACTCACTGATATGTAGCCGGGTCGAAACCCCAGTGCCTAGCCTGGCTACGCTCAACTGAGGATAGGTCTCGCCTATTTGAGAAACAACTATAAAAACGTCAATTAATAGCACATAACCAACTATAGCTAATAACTTCTCATATATTGCTCAAATTGGGTATATGTATATACCACAGTGACCTACTCAACCTTAGGAAAATCCCCATATTTTTAGAAAAAATTTCCAACCACCCACGCGCCAGCCAAGGCAAGGCCACACGCGCCACCCACGCGCAGGCACGTGTCTGGCACACTGACGGCGTCAGTTAACGCCGTCAGGAATATTCCGTTAAAACCTAGCATATTTCGTTTGAAATCTAACGGCGTCAAAGCGGACAATATCGTGCTACGGTAGAGTCGAGCCCGGGAGGTGGCTGGGCCAGGGTTGGGATGTGACAAATTACATCCCTAATATTATATTCAAAGCAATTTTATCTATTTTTTTGTCAAATTA
The DNA here is from genome assembly GCA_024362995.1 of Heteromeles arbutifolia. Classification (NCBI taxonomy): domain Eukaryota; kingdom Viridiplantae; phylum Streptophyta; class Magnoliopsida; order Rosales; family Rosaceae; genus Heteromeles; species Heteromeles arbutifolia. The sequence continues at coordinate 5,850,703 of JANCRC010000002.1, read as the reverse complement.
AGTCAAATGTCACATTTTAAAGGATATGGCCACCATTTTCTTGCATATAAGCTCTTAATGTTGCATATATTTTGCGAATCTAAAGTCTAACTTACCCTTCGAAGTTATTTTTTTCTTAAAGGGGGACAACTGGTGGCAAGCCACGGTTATCCACCCCTTTCGGGGGCCGAAAAGACTCAGAGAGGCATTTCAGCCTCCTCCTGGCCACAAGTTTGGCTTCCACACCAGCAGCGGGTTTCGAACTCGAAACCTCCAGTTTTTTGTTTTAAGGAAGTCTCGTAATCTGTTCTTTACCACTGGGCCACTAGCTCATGATTACCCTTCGAAATTAATTTCATATACTATTTCTTCTATGAAAATAAGTTCTTAAACTATGAAAAACTATCAATCTATTATCTAAAGTGCATTTCATGCAAGTTACGTGACTTAAATCAATGAAAAATTGAATAGAATAAATTTGAATCCAATATTGGGGATGTAATTGGCAAATTTTATTAGATTGAGGACTGATTTTTTTGGAAAAAAATAGTTTAATAACCTAATTTTCACTCAAGTAATAATTTAACGATTAAATCAACAGTTCACCCAAAAAATAAATTTAGAGAAAATGAAATGGAAAAGAAGTAAATTGGGTAATACTGTAAGGAAAGAGAGGTACATGCTAAACCCTAGCAGTTGTGGTTTTTAATATATTTTAAGCCAATGGGGACCCTGATATTTTTAATATGGCCAACTCGGGGTGTCCACCCTCGGGAAACCATTTGTAGATGCGACTGTAAATCGAATCAGATCGAAACATTTATTTTTGACGGACAAGCTGAAATGTCGACCACAAAAAATTGGATTAATGGTCATCATGATGATAAAGTAGTCAGAAAATAGCACATGTGATAATAAAATTAACTGAAAATATGACTTTACTCCTTCAAACTCAATTTTTTTTACAAAAAACCCACAATAATATATATTTCTAAAAAAAACCCGATGACTAGGCTCCACCTAAGCAAATTACCTAATCGAGATTGTGCGTCATATTTAATAATATTCGGATTCCCCAAATTACCCTCAATTAAGTCATTATAGCATTTTATGTTGATATCAAAATTTAAATGGAAAGCTTTTTTATTTTCTTGTAACGTGTGTAATGACTTTGAATTTTTAATTGATGTAGGAATAAAAATTCAAAACGTTTTGAATTCAACAATAAATTTTCAGATTAATGTACCCTATTGATTTAATAAAAACCATGCTTTTGTTTTCTTTAAAACAAAAAGGGTAAAAAATGATGTGTTTAGTAGTTTTGTTTTATTTTTCGAATATCAATGTACCTATTTTTCGAATATTAATGTACTGTATCAAATTGTTTCAGTCGTACTGGGTCCTTTTCATTCATTTATGTGGAGAGCAATCATGCACATGGCCGTCGGTGGCCTTATGATCTCTAATCTGGTATATATACATATGGAGGATAGTAATTTGTTGGGAATAATGAGGAAAGGTGCCTGGACTCAACAGGAAGATGATATTCTGAGGGAGTACGTTGAAAAGCATGGAGATGGAAAGTGGTACCAGGTTCCTCGCGAAACAGGTAAAGACACAAGTTAATTGGCATACTTTGACTAGAAAATTAGTTGTTCTTCAGTTTGGTGACCTAGAAACATGTCATAAATAAAGTCCTTTTGTAAATGTGCAGGTCTGAACAGATGCAGGAAAAGCTGCAGACAGAGGTGGTTGAACTATTTGAAGCCGAATCTCAAAAGCGGAGATTTTACAGAGGATGAAATAGATCTAATTCACAGACTTCATAGACTTTTGGGAAACAGGCAAGTCCCTTTTATTTGGACTAGGATTCTCTACTCTTTTCTTTCTACCCCTTCCATTCTTTCTTCTTACATTCTCTTATTTTGTTTTTCTTTTGTTATAAAAAATTAATATAAAATATTGACGTGGTTTAACCGTAACCGTTCAAATAGGAGGGGAAGGAAGGGTATGGAAAAAAAGAGGGGAGAAAATCCTACTTCCTTTTATTTGGCACACAAAAAAGAAACCGGCAAGTCATTTTACATTCCAAGCAAGTCAATGGGTTTTATTCAAGTAAAAAACTTATGCCGGATTTTATGTGGAGAAAATTAAATTTTAAGGGCTAAAGTCATACTTTCGTAAAAATATATTGTATTTAGAATATATACGAAATGATGGTTTGTCATAGGGGTGCAACTTGGGTTGGGCCAACCCGAACCCGCCCATGTTCAACCCGACTTTAAACCCGAACAAGCGGGTTTTTTTTTGTTATAACCCTCCCGAACCCAACCCGATTTCAACCCGTTCATTGATTGGGTTGAGTTGGGTTGATTATTTGCCCAACCCAACCCAACCTGACCGAACCCGATTAACCAAACCTGAATATGGTCCATATCAATTAATACTCATATAACACCTAAATGGGCCAAGTCCAAAAACCCACATCCTTTCTAATATATATTTTTTTAATAAATTACCCCTCAAAACCCTAAAGCTATATATTAAATTGTTACTCTCCAATCTCTGCAACTCAGTCTAAGTCTTTCCTTTTATTAAGAAGTCAAAAACTAGGTCTCAAGGCTACATGTCTCCATCTCTATCTGAAAGCCCAAGAAAATTTGCAACTACCCCTCTCTCTTTTTGGACAATGAAGTGTTCCTCTCTATCTGAAAGCCCAAGAAAATTTGGACAATGAAGTGTTCTTCTTTTCTTTTTTATTTTATTTTCTTTTGGTACTAGCTTTGGTATTTCTTGTATTTTAATTCAAACTTTGTATGGTTGAAACATTCATATTTAGTTTAACTTTATAACGGATACGATTTGTGGAATTGAATTTTAATTTTGAAAAAGTTGGGTCAACCCGAACCCAATCCAAGTAAACCCAAACCCGATTAAACCCAAGCCCGGATGAACCCTATTAAAACCCAACCCGAACCCGACTTGTAAAAGTTGGGTTAGGATTGGGTTGACCTTCCAACCCACCCGAGTTGCACCCCTAGTTTGTCATGATTTTTTTTTTGAAAGAAAATGTTAGAGAGACAACACCTTTGTCACATCCCGGCCCAGGCCCCCACCACATCCCTGGCACACCTCCGCCGTAGCATAATATTGTCCGCTTTGGGCCCCGACTACGCCCTCACAGTTTTGTTTCTGGGAACCCAAAGCCAGTGAGCTCCCAAAAGGCCTCGTGCTAAATGAGGTGGGCATATATATATATATATATATAAGGCTCACAGGATCCACTCCCCTGGGCGATGTGGGATCTCACAATCCACCCCCCCTTAGGGGCCCGATGTCCTCGTCGGCACACACGCGACCAGGGTTAGGCTCGGATACCAAATTGTCACATCCCAGCCCAGGCCCCACCACATCCCGAGCACGACTCCGCCGTAGCACGATATTGTTCGCTTTGGGTCCCGACCATGCCCTCACAGTTTTGTTTCTGGGAACTCACGCAAGAACTTCCCAATAGGTCACCCATCATGGGAGTGCTCTCGCATGCTACTCACTTAACTTGGGAGTTTCGATGAAACCCGAAGCCAGTGAGCTCCCAAAAGGCCTTGTGCTAAATGAGGTGGGCATATACATATAAGGTTCACAGGATCCACTCCCCTGGACGATGTGGGATTTCACACCTTTGTACCATATATGATGCTGGTTATATGTATCATATCATTTGTCACATCTTGTGCTACAAAAATTTAATCTCTATAACATTTGCATGTAAGAGTAGTAATATTAAGCTTACTACGTACATATTTGTACCACATTTTAATATCATATAATGCTAGACTTATAACATCATGTAGCATGAAAATGTGATATGAGTAGCATTATTCATTTTGCGAAACAAATATTAAAATGGGGACTTTGGATGCGGTCCTTATTTATTAATGTTCTTTGACTGAAACCTTGTTGGTTTTTAGTTTTTATTGAAATTAATGTAATAATGTATTTCAATGTAGGTAATTATAATTTTTAAATTAAAAATTGAAATTTGTAGTTGTTTATATTAATAAGTCTTTAAATAAAACCCATGATTTGTGGGAATGAAAATATTAAAAGATAAAGGGTAAATCTCAGTTTACTACCCTTAAGTTTCGTGGTTTTCAACATTTGGTACATGAAGTTTTTTTCAACCCAAAGTCATACCTAAAGTGTTAATTTTGGGACAGTCTCATACATCCGTTAGTCTGGCTATTAAATCAGCGGTTAACTAATGATGTGGCATCCACGTAGACAATGACTAGGCACCACGTGTCAATATGGGCCCAGGTGAATGTTAAAAAAAATTAAAAAATTAAAAAAATCAAAAAATCAAAAAATTAAAAAAAAAAATTATGGGCGTCCTTCGCCCAAACCCTAAACCTCCAAATCCAGACCATCAAACAACACAATTCTGTATCCCCCTCTTTACACCCTCCTTCAAATCCATCCCCCGCACACCCACCCATTTCTCTCTCTCGCATTTTTCTGGTTTGTAGGTGCTCCCCCCTCGAGAAGAAGCAGAGAAGAATCGAAGAATTATGGCCAAGTGTCACCGAAACAATGTTGGATCCGTCGTCCTAGACTGCCCCACCACCACCTCATCCGGCCATTCCCGGCTCTGGACCTGTAGGCAGAAGACGACACGGCGAAGAGGAAGGAGGAGGGGAGCAAGGTGAGATTGCACGCCAAGGAAGAATCGGAGGCCAGAGCCACACTCGCGATGCTCGGCGTTATTCCTCCGCTCGTCGCCTTGCTCGACTCCGATGACGTCGTTTCTCAGATCGCGTGAGTTGAAACAAACTGGAATCCCTAGCTCTTTGGATTTTAGGGTTTTCAATCTCTGATTTCCAATTTCAGTTACTGCCATGGAAGCCGATGAGAAAGATGCTTCCAAGGTGAACGAGCCTTTGATTTCACCCCAAGACGACGCTTTACCGTAGAGAGGGGCAATGGGGATGGAATTGAATGAGGGTGTAAGGAGGGGGATACGGAAATGGAGGATGGTGCAGGGAAGAGAAGGGAGGGAGAATGAGGGAGGGGGAATGGGTGGTGCCCAGAAATTTATTTATTTTTAATTTTTTTAAGTTTTAATTTTTAATTTTTTTAATTTTTTAATATTCACATGGGCCCCATATTGACACGTGGTACCAATCATTGTCCACTTGGGCGCCACGTCCTCAGTTAACGACTGATTTAACAGTCAAACTAACGGATGTATGAGACTATCCCAAAATTAACACTTTAGGTATGATTCTAGGACGAAAAAAACTTTATGTACCAAATGTTGAAAACCATGAAACTTGAGGGTAGTAAACTGAGATTTACCCAAAGATAAATTATACTCTCCAATATATTATACATATAGCAAGCCTTTAAGGGAAGGGATCCTCATTTTTTTTTCTTCATAAAAATGGGGATTAGTTGTTGCGCCCACACCACATCGAACTTTAACGATCTGAACCGTCTATTTTTCAAGTTGCATCTCATATATTATCCTTACAAAATCTTAGCCAAATCGGAAATTTTTGAGGCATCTAATTGACTTTAAGGAAATTGACGAACACTTTGTTCCTTAAGAATTATTGAAATTTCATCGTGATAATTAAATAGGCAAACGGTTTTTGGTTGAATTGAATTTTTGTAAGGATGATCTATGAATCGAGACTTACAAAATAGACGGATTAGATCATTGAAGTTCGATGTGGAGTGAGTCACACAACTAATACCCATTTTTTTCAAAAATGAGGTATGTCTTCTCTTGAAAGGTCTATATATATAAATATAAATATATATAAAATATATATATATATATATATATATATACATGGGTACATTCATCAAAATTAATCAAAAAAATTATCATACCAAAACATGGGTACATTCTTCAAAACCAAAATAATAGATACTAGGCTTAATAAAATTAGTAAAATTTTTAGATTGAACTTGATATGAATACATTATCAAATCAACGAAAAAGAAAGTACGTACCCAAATCCAAATAAGTTTAAAAAAATAGATTAGAAAAAAATTGAATGGATTTTGTATTTTAAAAAAATGGGTACATTTATATTTTAAAAAATGGTACATTTTACATATAAAAAATTTGTTATATTTAAGAATGGGTGCATTTAAGATTAAAAAATTGAAATGTTACATATAAGAATGTACCCATATAAGTTTAAAAATGGATTAGACAAAAATTGAATAAATTTTATATATTAAATGGGTACATTTTATATTAAAAAAAGGGTCATTTTACATAGGGAAAATTAGAATCCCCTACAGTTTTTCTATATCATTTAGATTAAACATCTGTGTTTTTTTAAAATTTGATTAAAGTGCTTTGACCAATAGTCACCTTCATTTTTTAAAATTAAAATAATTTTTGAATTTATCCTTTTATCTACAAGATGCACTTTTCCTTATTTAGTGGAGATATTAGTAATTAAACTATATTTACTCTTCTTCCAAATATGTTTTTTCGATCACAGTTTTTTTTTTAATGCAAACATTTAATTTTTTTTTTCCAAATGGTTTTTTCTTTTTCAAATAGTTTGTGATCAACATAAAAGCACCGTGTAATTTTTTCAATAATTTTTGTGATTTTTTTTTTTTTTTTTTTTTGCTATTTTTTTAAGTATAGTTGTTGACGAATTATTATTAGGTACACATTACGTATATTTTATCTGCGGGTACTTTTGAATTTACAAAAATCATTAATTGGTACATTTATTTGCAATTTTGGTACGTTTGATTTGATACATATTGTTAATATTGGTACATTATTTTTATTTGGGTACGTTTTATTTTGTACACATTGTGTATTGGTACGTTTATATTATTCTCAATCCTATTTTCTCTTAACATACTATAAGAAAAACTCATTTCGGTATGTTTGATTTTGGGGGATTTAAAAATATTTTAAACTATTTTGGAAATAAAATATCTTAAATCTTTTGGAAAGAAAATATCTTAAATCATAGATAATTATTGCTAAATTGTAGCATTATTGTGAAAATAAATTGAATCTAACCAACTTTTTTTTTTTTTTTTTACAATCATCTCTAATGGAGGAGAGTGTAATCAAAAGGCTAGATTATAGGAAATTTGTTACAATATAATGTGCATATATGTAACAGCCCGTCCCTGATTTTAAGAATTTTTAAAGTTTTAATAAATGATTTTACAAAAATGCCCTTTGAGGCACGCGCATTGTTCGAGGTTAACCGTTGTGTCGTGCCATCTAAGATTTGTTTTCTTAACATATCCTTGTAGTACTCGTCACTACGAACGCGTGGGCGCAAGCGGTTCGTGATTTGGAGTTATAACGAAAAAGATATTAAAGTTTGAAGTTTGGGCATTTTAGGAATTATAATAATAAATACGGAAATTCTTTTATGGAAATGGACGGCCCAGATTTAAAGGAAATATGAAATGGATGGCTGGGATTAAAAGGAATAAATTTGTATGAGTTTAAATGTGTGTGTGTGTGTGGCTGGTAGAAGAAGAAATGAGGAAGAAGATGATTGGGCAAATCTGCCCAACCAGAGGAAGAAGAAGAGAGCTTCAGGAAAGAAGGGAGAGAGACTGACGAATGGGGAGAGGAGAGAGGAAAGGCCCAGCCAATCGGAACAGGGAAAGGAGGAAAGGAGGGAGAAGGTGGCGCGGGGGATCGGCCGGATCCCCTTGACCCGTTTTCGACCTGGTTGGCACCCATGTTTATTTTCGTTGATTTCCACCCGTTTTTCCGGCGAATTGCTTCAAGAAACCTCATGGGAAACACTCTAGGACCCTTCCTCTATCCATTCCATCTCAAATTTGGAGAGATTTGGCCTTGAAAATGAGTGAAACTGCAAAGAGGGGTGTGGCGGTCTTGGCTTCGAATCACCCAATCCCGAAGCAATTTCTTCCAACTACCACCACCCATGGCATCCTCTTGAGGCCTAGAACAAAGCCCAGGCAGTGGTTGAAGCGTTGGAACAAGTTTGGAGGTCGAATTGGAGCACACCAAATTCAAGGGTTTCGTACGGGTTTGCTGAAATTGGAGCCTTTCCAGGGCGAATTGGCCTTGGTCGCAGGTATGAAAGTTGTTCTACTCTTTGAGATCTTCAATTCTGCAAATTTTGGTAATTTTTGGATAAAGTTGAATTTTCCGGCGAGCCGGGGCGGCCGACCGCCACCCACGGCGGCGCGTGGCCAGTGGGCCGCCAATGTTATTTTTAAGCTATATTGGATGTCCTGAGTTCAGTTTTGATAGCGGTTTAACATTGGTTGATCATTTGGACTTAATTTCGATACGATGCATGGTTAGGCTAAAAGACGAATTGACGATCCGACCGTTGGATCGTCACCAAACTTTGGTACGTTGTAATACGTAATATTTGAGGATTATAGGAACTTACGGATCAGAAATCCGATTTACGGATCTTCCGGAATTGGAGTTGTAAGTTCATAAAATAGAATGTTAACCGTCACTTAGTCTTGGCAATTGACGGAGATCCGACCGTTGGATGGTAATGAAATTTTAGGATGTTGTTCTAGAGATTTATTGTGGACCTTTGGAAGTTACGGATTGGAAATCTGAGTTGCAGATCTTCCGGATCGAACTACATAGTGACGTGTTTTATATAAGTTTATATTCTATCGATATGATTCTGAGGCATGATTTGATGATTGTACTAGGCGCCGATCGTCATGACGCCTTGATGTGTTGTGCTAGGGAGTTGTAGGGCGAACTCCAGGTGAGTGGGCAGTTATTTTCCGTATATACCTATATAAATGAATTTTGCCCAGAAAATCAGTTTAAATGAAATGTGTTATGAAATGCGATATGAAATGCCATGCAAAGTATCTATTTGTTTAATTCTGCATTATTGATTGTTTATATTAATGTTGGTGCTGAGGACGCCCAGGTAAGTGGCAGGTAAGTTTATATGCTAGTTATTGAGAACGAATGATGAAATGTGATGTGATGTGATATGATTAGAGCTCATAGACCTGCACACTGATATTAGTGCTCACGCCCAGAGAGGGGCTCAGTCTTTCACGTGTTGTTCACCTCCCGCACCGCATGCTCGCCTTGGATCCAAGTTAGGTGCTCAGTCCTGTCGAATAGGCCACTATAGGTGGGTTCGACTCGTAGGTGACCCGCGATTTATCGCTCAGTCTTCACGTGATTGTAGCACTAGAGCATATTAGTTTATTATCAGTGATGTTGTGCAGACCACTAGAGGTGGTATTGATGTGTGTGCAGAGTATATATATGATTTGATTATGATGATTATGAGTTATATGAATTGTTGAGTATGATATGAGCTATATACAGCCGAGGGCTGAGATGATATTTGAGTATTCAATCACATTCACATGATGCTTCGGCATTCAGTTGATACTTTGGCATGGCATATGCATACTTTCATACATACTTGTTTTACAGTGGATTTTGAGAAAGATATATATGAGTATATACTTTATTTCTGGGAAATTATACAGGTTTTACGGTCAGGGGTTATATCTTTTGAAAGGAAAGGTTTTGAAAAAGAATTGTTGCTGACCCACTCAGTTTTATGTTTTTTGCCCCTCCAGGTTCGAGATAGAGCTGAGCTTTGGTGGCCACGAGGAATCCAACGGTGTTCTGACAGAATTTCACAAATGTAGGATTCACCTTCGGGTGTTATATCTTAGTATTTGTATCTTTAAAGCTTCCGAACTGTGTAAATGGTTACGTCACTCTCACGTGACGGCTAGCATGCCCTCCTTCGGGACGGGGTGTGTCAATATAGCACCAAAATTATGACAAAAAAAAGTTTTAATCAAATCATTAAAAAGGCATGGATGTTTGATCTAGAAAATTCAAAACTGAGGCGCCTATATCAAAAGATCACTTTTACATATAACAAATTGATATATTTAAGAATGCATATATTTAAGATTAAAAAATTGAAATATTATATGAATGAGTATATTTAAGATTAAAATATTTTTATAAAAAATTAATAAGTACAAACTTTTTTTTTTTTTTAATTTTTAATTTTAGTAATGTTTTTTAATTGAAAATTAATTAAGAGTTTAATAAATGTGACAGCCCGTCCCTGATTTTAAGATTTTTTAAAGTTTTAATAAAGGATTTTACAAAAATGCCCTTTGAGGCACGCGCATTGTTCGAGGTTAATCGTTGTGTCGTGCCATCTAAGATTTGTTTTCTTGACATATCCTCGTAGTATTCGTCGCTACGGACGCGTGGGCGCAAGCGGTTCGTGATTTGGAGTTATAACGAAAAAGATATTAAAGTTTGAAGTTTGGGCATTTTGGGAATTATAATAATAAAATATGGAAATTCTTTTATGAAAATGGACGGCCCAGATTTAATGAGGAAATAAATGGATGGCTGGGATTAATAGGAATAAAATTATATGTGTGTGTGTGTGTGTTTGTGGCTGGCGGAAGAAGAAGAAAGAAGAAATGGATTGGGCAAAACTGCCCAACCAGGAGGAAGGAGCAGCAGCTCCGGGAGAGAAAGGAGGGAGCCGGACGAATGGGGAGAGGAGAGAGGAAGAGAAGGGCCAATCGGAACAGGGGAAAGGAGGAAAGGAGAGAAGGCGAGAAGCGGAGGAGAGAAGGAAGAAAACGGGTCTTCACCCGCGACCCATTTCGACCCGCGGCACCCACACCCACATTTCGGCGAAATTCACCCGTTTTTCCGGCGAATTGATTCAAGGAACCTCATGGGAAACACTCTAGGACCCTTGCTCTATCCATTCCATCTCAAATTTGGAGAGATTTGATGGTGAAAATAGAAGAAACCGTGCAAAAAGGGGGCGCACGGGTTGGGTCCCTTTCCGTCAAGATGTGAAGCAATTTCTTCCAATCACCACACCCATGGCATCCTCTTGAGGCCTAGAACAAAGCCCAAGCAGTGGTTGAGGCGTTGGAACAAGTTTGGAGGTCGAATTGGAGCACACCAAACCTAGGGTTTCCGACGGGTTTTGTTGGAATTAGAGCTTTGCCGACCGAATTGGCCTTGGCCACAGGTATAAAAGTTGTTCTACTCATTGAGATCTTCATTTCTGTAAATTTTAGTAATTTTTGGATAAAGTTGGATTTTCCGGCGAGTCGGGGCGGCCGACCGCCACCCACGGCGGCGCGTGCGGCGGCGCGTGGCCAGTGGGCCGCCAATTTTATTTTTAAGCTATATTGGATGTCCTGAGTTCAGTTTTGATAGTGGCTTAACGTTGGTAGATCATTTGGACTTAATTTCGATACGATGCATGGTTAGGCCAAAATATGAATTGACGATCCGACCGTTGGATCATCACCAAACTTTGATACGTTGTAATACGTAATATTTAAGGATTATAGGAACTTACAGATCGAGAATCCGATTTACAGATCTCCCGGAATTGGAGTTGTAAGTTCATAAAATATAATGTTAACCGTCACTTAGTTTGGTAATTGGCGGAGATCCGACCGTTGGATGGTCATGAAATTTTAGGATGTTGTTCTAGAGATTTATTGTGGACCTCTGGAAGTTACGGATTGGAAATCTAAGTTGCAGATCTTCCGGATCGAACTTCATAGTGACGTGTTTTATATAAGTGATATATTCTATCGATATGATTCTGAGGTATGATTTGATGATTGTTTTAGGCGCCGATCGCCATGACGCCTTGATGTGTTGTGCTAGGGAGTTGCAGGGCAAACTCCAGGTGAGTGGGCAGTTTTGTTTTACGTATATACCTATATAATGGAGTTTTTCCCAGAAAATCTATTTAAGTGAAATATGATTTGAAAGTGTGATTTGAAATGCCATGCATAGATTCTATGAATCATGTGATTTGAAATGCCATGCATAGAATTTATATGAGATATGTGAATTGATATTATATGATGCATATATGTGAATTGGTGCTGCGGACGCACATGTGAGTATCAGGTGAGTTATATTTGGTGCATTGAATTGTTTGATGTGATTTATGTTGATAGCTCATAACCTGCACCCCTGGTGTTAGTGCTTATGTTATTCACCGCATCACACGCTCACCTTGGATCCAAGTAGATGCTAGTCGTACAGACCACTGGAGGTGGTTCCGACATGCTAGTCGTACAGACCTTAGAGACGGTTCCGACTAGTAGGTGACCTTAGATTATGTGCACAGATGATTGATGAGAGAAGCACTAGAGCGTATTATTACACCATCCGAGTCGTACAGACTACTACAGGTAGTTCCGACTCATGTGCAGCGTAGTGCCGTACAGGTCGCAGTTGGCGACTCCGGCAGTGCCGTACAGGTCACAGTTGGTGACTCCGGCTGGATTGGATATTGAGCTTTAGAATCAGCCGTACAGGACCACTGCAGGGTCTCCGGTTGATTTATTATTTCACCTGATTTATATTGATGCATCCATATTATGTTTTTGACGCATGGCATGGCATATTTTCTGAAAAGTGATAAAGAATGGTGTTTTGAGATTTTTGAAGCTATATATATATTTATATATGCTATTTTTCTGGGAAAGTATACATGTTTTACAGCGAGGGGTTAGAACTTTGATAAAGGAAAGTTTTGAAAAGATTTGTTTTACTGACCCACTCAACTTTGTTTTGCGCCCCTCCAGGTTTGAGATAGCAGAGCTTTGGTGGCCACGAGGAATCCAACGGTGTTCTGACAGAATTCACAATTGTATTTTTTAAGCTTCCGAACTGTGTAAATGGTTACGTCACTCTCACGTGACGGCCAGCATGCCCTCCTTCGGGACGGGGTGTGTCAATAAAAGTGTGAGTATTAAAACCCAAAATCAACCACTAATTTTTATTTTTAAAATTATGTAAATGACTTATTAATACATTAATGATAAGGACTTCGATCAAAATCTGAAAACTAATAAGGTCTCAGTCAGTGAACATTAGTAAATAGAGGATTGATACTAATTCTTCCTAGTAAAATTCTTATTCGTTAGAATCACATGATTCAATTATAATTTGCGCCAATCCCACCATATATCAAATTGAGTTTTCCCTGTTTAATCCATTCTTCAAAACTAGCCCATCAATATATTAGGATAATGCTAGGGAAATTTTAAATTAATTTGTAAATCAAATTATGTGTCGTCAATAAAGAACAAGCACGTTAATCGATACTTACTAATAATCCAATTATTTACAACCATATAATTTGATTTAAAAAAATTTGATCTCCTTAACATTACCTTCTTTCTTTTTTTTTAATACAAAAGACATGATACTTCTATTAAACGATATAAGCTAAGGAATACAACCTAGGAACAACTTATCTTGACTAAAAATTATCCCGCTCCTCAAGCCAAACAAATCATGAGAAATAGATAAAGAAAAAACACATTGATCAAAACTACAAATAAAAAGGCATTGATACTCTAAAATTTCATTGTGGACTCTAGAGCCGACCTTAAGGGTAGTCGGAGTACGCGCTCGCCTAGGGCCCCCACTTCGGAAGGGCCCCCAATTTTTAGACGGAGCTAGGCGGGTCTGGACAAGGATGGGCAGGAGCTATGCATGCTTATATGTAAAAGCCGGAATTTGGAAATCTTTTGTTGCAGGGTCGGCCTCGCGCGAAGAAGAAGACAACCCTATTTCCAACATCATTTTAATTGCCCGATTTTACTTAAGATGGTCCCACCATCTTTTTTTTTATATATATATCTGCACGTCTTCTCCCCTTTAAATAGTCCACACCATCTTATTTTTAGTTTTTTGCCTCTCTGTTAAATATCACCTTTATGTTTATTTTTATGGGGTTTTATTACCCATTTTAATGTCACACCATATATATCTTTATTATGTACCTAAAAGGCTAAAGCTCTCACCTTTTTGAAAAATGACTTTATTAAATGTTCAAATTGATTACTTTATAAAATATATAATAAATTATTCATATCCGTTTCGTTCGCCTAGGCACGTATACGAAAATTACTATCGTCTTCACTCTAGTATTTTTCCTAGTTGTAAGATGTTGTCTCTGTAATCCAACCATTCATTCATTTATTGAATGTAATAAGTAACATTGTAACAATAGAAAAATGATTGGAATTTGGCGTACTGGATAGGGACTTCTCTTTCGGTTTGAATTGGTTGAAAAATTAGATTATGTAAACTTAATAAGTGCATTTGCATCTAAAAATGTGAGACGGGTAATATACTGATATTTGAGTAATGTTTGTATATCTTTCTTCTTTTTTTATATTAATTTTTAATGATATTTGATATAGAAATAGACTTTTCATGTATTTAGTGAATTTTTTTTACACATGTCAATGTACAAAGAGTCGGGAGTCAGAGAACTCTAAGACCCTATTTCGAAGGCTCACCTAGAGCCCCCAAATTCTCAGGGCCGGCCTGGTGAACTCAATCAATGAGATGGCCCATTGAAGACACAAGGCGCACTTGATCGATCGAGTGAGAATAATTCTGAAACCGTGACAACAACTCCTTACAGTTTTACTATTCTTGAGTTACAAAGCCCTTCTAGTTTTGAACAAAAGCCCTTGTTTTGAACAAATGCCCTTGTAGTTTTAACATATTATTTATTCATTTTGTTTGTGCATGTAAGGTGGTCAATAATTGCTGGAAGACTCCCAGGAAGAACAGCAGGCAAGGTAAAAAATTATTGGAATAGCAAGCAACGAAAGGAGTTGGAATATATGAAGGATAAATCCAAAGATAGTACAAAAGCCACATCCGTCATAAGACCTCAACCACGGACGGCTAGAGTTGCAATTTTTCAATCTGAAGAGAACTGTAGCAGGTTTTTACAGACATCATCACCACCTACAGAAAATTCTATTGATTCATGGAAGACCATGTTGCATGATACCGATAATGTTGATGGAACACCATTTTCTAGTTTAGGGTTAGAGGAAGACCTCTTCACAAACTTTTGGGTTGAAGATATTGCACAATCGACAATGGTAGGCATGAATTCTGCTGATGAAGGGTTACACATGAGTGGCAACTTTTCTTTTAGAGAGAACTTTTGGAATCTAGAAGAAGAGAGAACTAAGATTTAGAGGTCCAAAATCTCAAGCAATCATCGAATTAGTTGTACTTTGCAGACAATGTACGTACTTAATTAGTAAGTTCCTATATGTTTGTTTGTGATACACACACACACACACACACACACACACATATATATATATATATATATATATATATATATATATATATATTTCATTTTTCAGTTCAGAACCATAAATATTTTGTTTGTTTCAACGTATCATGCGGGGTTGTCTTTCAAAATTTCTGCTTTGTACTTATAATGTATGCAACACTAATTGTGCTTGTATAAAAAAAGTAGTTGGTGTAACTAGGGGAGGAAAAAATTCCCGAAAAATCGAAAAAATCCCGATCCCAAACCGAAATTCCCGAAATTTTCGGGATGCTATCCCGAACCGATCCTGAAATTTCGGTACAAGATTCGGGATTGTCTTCTCAATATTTCGAGAATCCCATACTGAACCGAAAATATATATTATTAATTATTATATATATATATATATATATATTTATACATATATTATATATTTATTTATTTATTTATACATATATATTTTTTATATATATATATATTTTTTTTTAATTATAGTTAGAGTCAATTTCAACCATTGGATTGTTTCAAATTGATATGTGCCGTCCATTCATTGTTAGGGTTCTCCAGCCTTCTTTTTCCATCGTTGGTTCATAACTTTCATTTCAATTGAAACCAACCTCTCTCCCTTAGCCACCAAGCCCTCTCCTTTCTGTCTCGAATTTGAAGCTCAACTCCGGCCAGTCATCGACCCACCACCACACCATATTATTACTACCGTCTTTGACTATGGAGCCTTCCTTCACCACACAAAGCCACCGCTCTCTCTCTCGCAATTCTTTCTCTCAGGATTCTCTCTCACACGATTCTCTCTATCAGACACTCAAAGTTTAAGAGTCTTCTTCATCCAGTGCACTGTGCACCGATTCTCCTCCAAATCAGGTAAATTTTGGAATTAATTTAGGGTTTGAAATTTAATTTACGGTTTGAAATCTAGATTAGGGTTTGTGAAATTTGTTCATGTTTTGGATTGGATGTTCATGATTCTAGGCCTAATTTAATTTCTATATTTATGTTTACCATTAGGTTAGGGTTTATGAATTTAATCCCGATTTGTCCCGATTCGGAATTCCCGAAATTTAAGATTCTCGAAAATTTAGTTTGAGATTGGTCTTCAAATTCTCGTCCCAAAAAATTTCGGTTTGGGATTCGGGATACTAGTTTCGGTTTGGAATCCAATATTGAACCAGCCCTAGGTGTAACAGAATGCCAAAATATATATACTTTAAATGAAGGGCCAGAGCATTTGGGTGGGACGTCGCAGCGCTCCAAAAGACACAGATTTGTAGGGCTGGTTCGGTATGTGATACCTAACCAAAAGTGGTATATCAGATCCCGAATCGAAAATTTTCGGGACGAAGATCTCATGACTGATCACAAACCGAAATTTCGGGACTCCCGAATTTTGGGATTCCTGAAATATTTTAGGTATTTCAGAATTTCCCGAAACCAAACCTGCATCAAAATCCAAATCATCTAGATTGAAATTGAAATCCTGCATTAAAAATCCAACTTGAAATCATAGACATAGTGATAGTGAATCAGTGAAGATTTATGGTAAGGAGAGACAGAGTGAAGAGAGAAACATGCGTCCTCCTAAGCCCCAATTCGAAACCCTAACCTTAATTCGAAATCCCAAACACACAGAGAATCACTGGAGAGAACCGGAGATGGGGATGAAGCCGTGAGGTGTAGTGGTGGCCAAAGTTAAGACAGTTTGTCGGAGTGAGATTGTTAGACGGTGGGTGGCTGCTGAGCTTCGAATCCGAGAAAGAGAAGGAGTATGGGACTAAGTGAAGGCAGATGAGAAAGGCAAAATGAAATGAGAGAGAGTGAGTAGGATGTCGACTCGGTTTTGGATTGAGTGGAAGGAAGGGTGGTTTTGGTTTTGAAGTGAGTAGGGGTGGTTTCGATTTTGAAGTGAGTAGGGGTGGTTTCTGGGTTGCAGAGAGAGATAATATGAGAGAGAAGAGATGGAAAATAAGTGAGAGATAAAGGGTTAGGTGGTTTATGGGGTGTAGAGAGAGAGATGACTGATGAGACAGAAAATAAGAGAGAGGGAGAGAGAGAGTTTTGTCTAGAAAACAAGCACCCGTGACCCATCCATCCTACTTTTGTTAGCACCACACCACACTTTAGTGATTGTAATTATATAATAATAATCATTACACATTCCAACACCACACACACCGACACACACACACACACACACACACACATATATATATATATATATGTTATATATGTTATATTAGTATAGTTCGGTTCGGGAATACCGAATTATTCAAAGTGTGAGACCGAATCCCATACCAAAACATTCGGATCGGTTTGGTTTCGGTACCAAAATTTTCGGGATTTTTTGTTTGGTATTTTTTCGGTTTGGGATTGTTGGAATTTTTTTCCAGCCCTACATATTTGTATTTTGGCTCACCAAAAGTGGCGTGAAGAGTAAGTATTGACGCTTAGGCGAGTGAACAACCGCTTGGATGACCTAAAACAATGCCAAAAAGTTTTCCGAGTGCTTAGTTTTTTAATATCTTTTTTGACTTTTCACATATAGATTTTAATAGCGAAGTGATAAATAGATAATCTTTTTAATCTCTCACACTTTGTATTTGTATTCATTTAATTTATTTAATTAGATGATTATAATTAAAAAATGATGTATAAGTGGCTATAAAGAGTGAAAATATCGTAACATTTTAAAGAAAAATACTTCAAACACAATAATTTTTCTTCAAGAAAAGAATGACATTTCGCGACTAAAAATCAATTAAAAGAAGACAACTAATTAGGCGACTAAGAATCAATTAAAACAAGATAACTAATTAGATCGAGTACTTAATTGTATGAAAAAAATTTAATGGGAGATTTGAAAGATTTGGAACGAGTTGACCATTTTCACTCATTCTCATTCGGAACCCCACGTGAATGATAGAAATGACGAGCCTTCCATTGGCTGGTCGACACCTGGCACCTATGACTAGGAGAATCCCTGTTTTCTATTACACTTATGGAAAGTGACGCAACTTCAATCCAAACTGTCTCACTATTTTCAGCTGTCTTTTTTCTGCTCCTTTTCGTGGAGTGCAGTCATGCACGTTGCTGCCTTGTGATCTATAGTTTTGTGTATGTGCCGTGGGTGGGATCAGCTACCTCTAGTACACCTCTATTAATCCATCATATGGAGGAAGGAGGATATATAATAATTTGCTGGGAATGGGGAAAGGTGCCTGGACTAAACAGAAAGATGATATTCTGGGACAGTACGTTGAAAAGCATGGAGAAGGAACTTGGAATAGGCACAGAGAACCTGGGGTGAATTTGGAATAAAAATAGAGCCTTGGGGCAATTTTCTTTTATATATATTTCTTGTATATCCGATCCAATAACATAAGGAAACCTCTATATACACACACAAACAACTCTAACTACTCTACGTCTGATATGAGACAAATTGACTCACATTAACACTTTCCCTTAAGTTGTGCATAGATATCTTCAATACCCAACTTGACAAGTGAGTCATCAAAAACTCGTTTTGACCCAACATGTGTCAATACATATGCCAGCTATTCTAAAGAGTTAACAAACGGAACCTCGATCCGTTTCCATTCCAGATTCTCTTTAATGAAGTGTCTATCCACCTCCACATGTTTTGTTCGATCATATTGAAATGGATTGTCTACAATAGCTCGAGCAGCTTGATTATTGCAAAAGGGTCTCATGGCACCCTTAGGTTTAAAGCCTAATTCGGTAAGTAACCACCTTAGCCAGAGGAGTTCACACACGCCATGAGCAATGCCTCGATACTTGGCCTCTGCAGAAGATCGCGCAACTATATTCTGTTTTTACGTCGTCATGTATAACCAGATTGCGTCCTACAAAAGTGAAATAATCTGAATTAGAGCATTGAGCTATAATTTTTTTCGGCCTAGTCAGCATCAGTAAAACCCTCAACACCCAAGTGACTGTGCTTCTTGAACGTCAACCCTTTTCCTGGGCGTGCAAACTTTAGATACCCCAAAATACGCATTACAGCCCCTATGTGGTCTTCATTAGGTGAATGCATAAATTGATTAACAACACTCACTGCATATGCAATATCCGGACAAGTGAGTGACAAATAAATCAATTTTTTCACTAACTTTTGATATCTCTCCTTGTTAGTCGGCACTTGATCATGATATATACCAAGATAATGATACTGAATAATAGGAGTGTCAGATGGCTTACGACCAAGCATCCATCTCTGCGTATGAAGAATGGGGTATGATCAGAATTAGCCTGCCAATAGCCAAAAAATTTCTTAGTTGTAGTGAACCTTCCATATTTTTAGACCAACCTGCACACATTTCCTTTCCTAGTCGTATCACCGAAGCAATGAGTCTTAAATTTCAGGTAAACGAGCCATAGGCCCACTCCAACAACACCGATACTATCCCCACTTGGCCACCTGCTCAATCCGTCAGGTGTGGGGTTTTAATCCAAAAGGCCTCGGTAATAGTTAGAGTGGGGTAATTCTATATAAATGGCTTGTTCGGTAATAGTTAGAGTGGGGTAATTCTATATAAATGGCTTGTTCTCAAGCTTTCTAGCCGATGTGGGACAGAGGAATTTTAACACTCCCCCGCACGTGAGACCCCATTTTATGGGTCACACGTGGAGTTCCACACATCGGCAACCACGTGGAGCCAAGTCGGGGCTCATCCGTTCACGCGGGGCCAATGGAGACCCACCCGTCCACGTGGCATCTCTTGGCCTACGTGGAGCCAAGTCAGGGCTCACCCGTTCGCGCGGGGTCAAAGGGGACCCACCCGTTCACGTGGATGTACAAGCCCGTCCCCTGGCTCTAATACCATCTTAAATTTCAGGTAGACGGGCCATAGGCCCACTCCAACAATACCGATACTATCCTCACTTGGCCACCTGCTCAATCTGTCAGGTGTGGGGTTTTAATCCGAAAGGCCTTGGTAATAGTTAGAGTGGGGTAATTCTATATAAATGGCTTGTTCTCAAGCCTTCTAGCCGATGTGGGACAGAGGAATTCTAACAAGGAGGAAACTTCATATAAACCTCCTCAGCTAGATTATCATGAAAGAAATCGTTCTGTACATCAAATTGTTTGACTGGCTTCCATTTTCGGAAAATTTTGAGTAGTGGGGTGGCTAAATGCATGCAATTCTAAAGAATATAATTTCTTCAAGAATATATCAAAACCAAACGGACTTCAAAAGAATCTTGGAAGAGAACAGGAGCCAAGGCACACCAGCCAGTGAAAAACATACGTTGATTAACAACACAGAACCCACAATATTACAAAACCCTAAAGGAAAAACTTAATATACTGATGGAATGTCGGGGTGTTTTGTGTGTATATTATGTGTGTTTCAACCTATGGCGGGATTCAACACTTGGTGTTAAAACATAGTATGAAAACCCCACTAACAACACTTCAATTTTTTTTTCTTTGAACAAACGATATTATCTACACTAAGAGAATGAGGAAGTAGGCTAAGAACAACACCTTAATTAGCTCAGGAACAAAAGGGAGAAAGAAATGAAAGTCCACAAATTAGTTAATTTACCCTTGTTCCATATTTGGATTCAGAGTAGCCAGTTTAACGAACATTGTATGATCAGCTTATAAGGGCTTGGGTTATTCCCATATTAATTGCCAATTAATTTTAGGATAGAACGTCAACTTTCTTTATGGTATCAAAGCATATAATGTCCCCGTGTTAGGTTTAAATGAGGTCACACTTGAGGGAACGTGTTGTGAGTACATAGTAGTCTCACATTGGAGTGTTAAGAGACATTGCATGAGTTTATAACTAATTAGCTTCTTCCTATATTTCCAATTAATTTTAAAGTGAAGTCTCAACTTCTCATTTGGAAATTAGTTTATGAATTAAATTCTGTAAAACATAATTAGGCCCTCATGCTCCCTGGATGGTTCCTTCCCTAGGTCTAGCGAGACATTATTGAAGAGGAGGGGTTCAAAGAAGTTATCTATTTGTTAAAACTTTGCTAGAAATCCCTGAAAAAAAACACTATCAAATTGTTTCAGTCGTACTGTGGTCCTTTTCATTCATTTTTGTGGAGAGCAGTCACGTCGGTGGCCTTATGATCTCTAATCCGGTATATATTTAGATATGGAGGATAGTAATTTGTTGGGAATAATGAGGAAAGGTGCCTGGACTCAACAGGAAGATGATATTCTGAGGCAGTACGCTGAAAAGCATGGAGATGGAAAGTGGCACCAGGTTCCTCGCGAAACAGGTAAAAGAGACAAGTTAGTTGGCATACTTGACTAGAAAATTAGTTGTACTTCAGTTTGGTGATCTAGAAACATGTTATAAATAAAGTCTTTGTGTAAATGTGCAGGTCTAAATAAAGTCTTTGGCATACTATCCTTATTGGCAGAGGTCATCTCATCAACCTTCTCGGCGAAATGAGGTGTTACCAGGTTACTATATTCGGCACATTGAAAGCCGAATTTGATATTGAACTTCGCAAGTTAGCAGCCTTGTCTTTAGGCTCTAGAATCCAAAGGCCGAGACGTGTTCCTTCCTCGGCTGTAATCGCAAGACGCAGAAGTCAGCATCACACTCGACGCAACATCAACACATTTTACTCCCTGGCAGAGCTCGGCCGCCGAGTTGGCACGCCCCGCACACAACCAAAGGACATAGTTAGCTTATTAATTACTCGGCATGCGCGTCACGTAGGCTTGGTAGTTTTTAGGGTCAACAGTATCATATCATTTGTCACATCTTGTGCTACAAAAATATTAAGCTTACCATGTACATATTTGTACCACATTTTAATATCACATCATGCTAGACTTATCACATCAGGTAGCGTGAAAATGTGATATAAGTAGCATTATTCATTTAACAGAAGTTGCTATGAAACAAATATTAAAATGGGAGACTTTGGATGCAGTCTTTATCAATGTTTTTTGACTGAAACTTTGTTGTTTTTAGTTTTTTATTGAAGTCCGTGAATTAATGTAATAATGTATTTCTATGTAGGTTATTATATTTTTAAATTAAAAATTGGAATTTGTAATTGTTTATATTAATGAGGTTTTAAATAAAACCCATGGTTTGTGGGTATGAAAATATTAAAAGATAAATTATACTCTCTAATATATTATACACATAGGAAGCCTTTAAGGGATGGATCCATATTTTTTTTTATAAAAAATGAGAATTAGTTGTTGGGCCCACACCGCATCAAACTTTAACGATCTGAACTTATTTTTCAAGTTGCATCTCATAGATCATCCTTACAAAATATTAGTCAAATTGGAAATATTTGAGGCATCTAATTGAGCAAAGAAATTGACGAACACTTTGTTCCCTAAGAAAACATTGAAATTTCATCGTAATAATTAAATAGGCAAACAATTTTGGATTGAATTGAATTTTTGCAAGGATGATCTATGAATTAAGACTTAAAATATAGACGGTTCGAATCATTGAAGTTCAATGTGGAATAGGTCCCACAAGAAGGGTACATTCATCAAAATTAACCAAAAAATTATTGTCCAAAACATAGGTACATTCTTCAAAACCAAAATAATAGATATTATGCTTAATAAAATACGTAAAAATTCTTCAATTAAAATTGATATGAATACATTACCAAATCAATGAAAAAGAATGTACCCCATATAAGTTTAAAAAAATTGAATTGATTTTTCATAAAAAAAATGGGTACATTTATATTTAAAAATGGGTACATTTATATTTAAAAAAAGGGTACATTTTACATATAAAAATTTGATATACTTAAGAATGGGTACATTTATGATTAAAAATTTGAATATCATATGAATGGGTACATTAAAAAATGGATTAAAAAAGCTGAATGGAATATTTTTTATAAAAAAGAATGGGTACGTTTTATATAAGAATGTACCCATATAAGTTTAAAAATGGATTAGAAAAAAAAAATTGAATGAATTTTGTATAAAAAAAAAGGGTATATTTTACATAGGGAATTGTTATTGGCACTCAAAAAATCTCATTCTACACTCCAAACTTTCTATATTTGGAAAGAAAAATACACTTATGAGGAGTGTAGAATGAGATTTTTTGCCAATAACACTTCCCTTTTACATATAACAAATTGATATATTTAAAAAGGGATACATTTAAGATTAGAAAATTGAAATATTATATGAATGGGTATATTTAAGATTAAAAATTTCAAAAATCTTTTTATAAAAAATATACAAACTTTTTTTTTATTGAACATTAATTAGGAATTTAATAAAAGTGTGAGTATTAAAACCCTAAATCAATTACTAATTTTTATTTTTAAGAAATTATGTAAATGACTTATTAATACATTAATGATAGGGAATTCGATCAAAATCTGAAAAGTAATAAGGTCTCAGTCGATGAACATTAGTAAATAGGGACTTATTCTAATTTTTTTTTCTATTAAATTCTTAGTCGTTAGAACCACATGATTCAATTATAATTTGTGCCAAACCCACCATATATCAAATTGAGTTATCCTTGTTCAATCCATTCTTCAAATCTGAAAACTAATAAGGTCTCAATCAATTAATATTCGCAAATATGAACTTATACTAATTTTTTATTTTTGTTTTTAAAATGAGAAGGAGAGAGGGAAAGAGAACGTGGAAATGGGGGATGAGTTTTTATTTTTAGCTTCTAAATTAGAGATTTATTATGATCACATGTGGGTGATGATTTAAAAAAAAAACTGTAAAATTTAGGTTATGCAAAATTACTTAATTGTCCATAATTTTATTTTGTGATAGAAAACAATAATGTCTTTTCACCTACTTTTGGTTGACAAAAAATGTTTCATTAGTATGTAGTTTAGATAAGCTAAGGAATACTACCTTTGAGCAACTTATCGTGACTAAAAATTATCCCGTTCCTCAAACCGTACAAATCGTGTGAAATAGATAAAGAAAAAACATATTGATGAAAACTACGAATAAAAGATATTGGCACTTTAAAATTTCATTGTGCACTCGATCAATGAGATGGCCCATTGTAGACAGAAGGCGCATCTGAAACCGTGACAACACCTCCTTACAATACTATTCTTTAGTTACAAAGCGCTTGTAGTTTTAACATATTATGTATTCATTTTGTTTGTGCATGTAAAGGTGGTCAATATTTGCTGGAAGACTCCCAGGAAGAACAGCAGGCAAGGTAAAAAATTATTGGAATAGCAAGCAACGAAAGGAGTTGGAATATATGAAGGATAAATCCAAAGAAATAACAAAAGCCACCATCGTCATAAGACCTCAACCACGGAGGGCTAGAGTTGCAATTTTTCAAACTGAAGAGAACTGTAGCAGGTTATTACAGAAAATGCAACTGATTCATGGAAGACCATGTTACAGGATACAGACAATGTTGATGAAAGACCATTTTCTAGTTTAGGGTTAGAGGAAGACCTCTTCACAAACTTTTGGATTGAAGATATTGCACAATCGACAACGGTAGACGTGAATTCGGCTGATGAAGGGTTACACATGAGTGGCAACTTTTCTTTCAGAGAGAACCTCTGGAATCTAGAAGAAGAGAGAACTAAGATTTAGAGGTCCAAAGTCTCAAGCAATCATCGAATTACTTGCCGACAATGTACGAACTTAATTATTAAATTCCTATATGTTTGTTTGTGATACATATATATATATATATATATATGTATGTATATAGAAAATCTTTAAGGGAAGGGATCCCCATTTTTCAAAAAAAAAATGGGAACATCCTCTTGACCGTTAGATTTGGCTTTCATGAAATTCTGTGGTTGAGATTCTGTGGCCTGTGAGAAGTACAGATTGCTTAAGGGGAGGGATCCCCATTTTTTCAAAAAAATGGGGACACGCTCCCCATCGTTGGATTGACTTTAATGAAATTGTGTGGTTGAAATTAAAACACAAGCCACACAATCTCAATCACACAATTTCATTAAAGTTAAATCTAACGGTGGAGAGCATGTCCCAATTTTTTTAGAAAAATGGGGATCCCTCCCCCTAAGCAATCTGTATATATATATATGCGCGCGCGTTTGCGTATTATATATTTTATTTTTCAGTTCAGAACCATAAATACTTTGTTTGTTTCACGGGGTTGTCTTTCGAAATTTTTGCTTTGTGCTTATAATGCATACAACACTAATTGTGCTTGTATAAAAAAGTAGTTGGTGTAACAGAATGCCAAAATATACATACTTCAAATGAAGGGCCAAAGTACATGGGTGGGATGTCGCAGCGCTCCAAAAGACACAGATTTGTGTTTTGGCTCACTAAAAGTGGCGTGAAGAATAAGTATTCACATTTAAGCGAGTGAACAACCGCTTGGATGACCTAAAACAATGCCTAAAGTGTTCCGAGTGCTTAGTTTTTTATATCATTTTTGGCTTTTCACATATAGTTTTTCATAGCGAAGTGATAAAGGGAAACTTGATATGAATCCAATTTTGTGAGTCATTTTTGAGATTATGAAGGCTTGGGTTATTCTCATATTAATTGTCAATTAGTTTTAGAATAGAGCGTCAACTTTCTTGATGATATCAAAGCATGTATTGTCCTCGTGTTAGACTTAAATGAGGTTACACTTAAGGGAAAGTGTAGAGAGTACATCGTAGTCTCACATTGGAGTGTTAACGGACCTTGCATGAGTTCATAACGAATTAGCTACTCCCTCTATTGCCAATTAGTTGTAAAGTGAAGTCTCTACTTCTCATTTGCCAATTAGTTTCTGAATTTAATTCTGTAAAACATAATTAGGCCCTCATGCTTCCTGGATGGTTCCTTCCCTAGTTCTAGCGAGACATTATTGAAGAGGAGGGGTTCAAGGAAGTTGTCTTTGAACAACATAAGGAATGAAAACTAATGAAATGGGCTTCAAATATTTTCATTTTAATAAAAAATCATCCACTAACTTTATTTAATGATAAGGGACAAAATAAATATATAAAAAAAAACATAAAAAACACCACATGCGCTGGCGCGCATACACCCCAACCCACCCCCCATTTCCACTCTGTTTTCTCCCCATTGTCAGCTAACATTAAGCCATTATTATTTTATTTTTTTTGCTTAGAATAAGAGAAATACTTCAAATTGAATTACATTTTCCCAATTTTATTTTTGTGGTGTTGTTTCCCAATAGCAGTCAAAATGACGAGAGATTTTTCAATGTGCCCCGGAACACAGAGTGATACACCACGTCTCTATACAAGTGGTGAGATTCTTGTGTTAAAAAATAAAATTTCCCACCACTTACATAATAACACGTGGTGTAGAAAGTTGAGATTGTAGGTGGAGGAGAAGAGGAAGCCGCAGATGGGCGGACAAAAGAAGAAGATTAAGTAATTGGTGTAGAAAGTTAAGAAATTGAAGAGATACAGAGAAAATTGAATGAGTATCGAAGAAAATTAGAAGAATAAAAAGTGTTTGGAAGGTGAGAATGTGCCAAGAAAATTCAAGAAGAGGATAGAGAAGAATGTAGTACCATAAAGTTTCATAAACAGTGTAGTACCGTTAAGTTTCATAAAGAGTGTAGCACCGTTAAATTTCATAAACAGTGTAGTAAGTTTCATAAACAATGTAGTAAGTTTCATAAACAGTGTCGCATTATAGTAAGTTTCATAAACAGTGTAATAAGTCTCATAAACAGTGTAGTACCGTTAAGTTTCATAAATAATGTAGAAAGTTTCATAAACAGTTTGTGTGAGGACGCGTGGATCCGTGCGTCAGATTTTTTTTAATTTCTTTTTAATATTGAAATTGTGTCTTTTTCATTAAAATTTAAGGGTTTTTCATTAAAATTTAAGTTTTTTTAATTAAATAAAGTTATAGCATGGTTTTTTTATTAAAATAAACTTAACCTAAGCCCTTTTTATGAAAGTTGTCAAGAACAATGTCGAACCATCGGAACAACTTATCTTGACTTAAAAAGTTAAGAAGGTGCCTCAAACCAAACAAAATCATGACAAATAGACAACTTATCTTGACTTAAAAAGTTTAGAAGGTGCCTTATATCATAATATAATTAGTTAGAGATTTTACTTTTCGAGTTTTCATCTACTTTTATTATTACACTTGGTGTACCAAGCAATGTTCCAGGCACTTTGAAAAGTCTCTATAGACATGAAGTGCACATGAGTAGGTGATTAAAAGAAGATTCATGAACCGTGACAACTCCTTGAGCTACAAGCTTGATGGCGAGTGGTTCTTCGCCCTACATCAGGCCATGGACTCTTCCTTGACATGGTTCAGTTCAAGCCAACTTTACAGAGAAACCTAGTAACTATATCTTTATGAATTTCACACATCATCTAAACAATGTGAGGGGATTTTCAAATATGCTTCGGGGTTATTTCTGCTGCGAGACGGTCTCCAATTCATACGAGGTAGCTAGAAAGTATGACAACGCGACCTACCACAAAAGAAACACATATGAGGTGCTTCTCCACAAAATTGCTTGCGCTTAAAGTTCATCTTTGGGATGGACTTGTTTCTGCCCCTTGCATGGACTTATCCTTGACTCGTTTCAGTTCAGTCCACAGGTAAAACGCATTCTTGTAAATTTGAAATCCCAAATTACAATGTGGAACCAAATTATGCAAAACTGAGATGCAGGGGAACGAAAGAAATATACAAAAAGGACACATCTCAAGAAAGCTTTTAAATTAGTAGCAAAACAACAATACAAATAACTTTGAGCTCTCTTTCCATACACACAACAGGCAACAAGGTCCATGTTGCTACCAAACCGAAAATTGAGTTCACGGCGAAATTCAGGATCCCTTGGACGAACGAAGTTGTTACCCTCCAAATTCAATACCTCTGCATCCCAGATTTCTGTTGCTATATGGTCTCCAATTCAGAACAGCATATCAGAAATTCGAATTTTGGTAAAATCATCATACCAATCACTATCATCGGAGAAGTAACTAGCCTCACCATAGTCATAATCATCATCGAAGTTATCCTCGTCATCAAGATAATCCCCATGGCCAAAGAGCTCAGATTCATCAAAATATCCAAATGGGGTTCCATCTCCATAGGCTGTAGCAGAAAATTCGTAGTCCTTAGTTGAATCCAAGGGAAGCCGCAAGTTTTTAACTCGCTCAGCACATCTTTTTTCCACATCTCCCTTCAGATTAAGATTGAAACAATTGCGCACATCAAGTGACTCCAGATGAGGACAAGAATCAAGAATCGCATTCAAGCCGTCACTAGTGAGCTGATTCCCGAACAGTTGGAGGTGGCATAAACCATGCATTGTTCCTGCTATAGCAAGTGCTTCGGCATCTTTCCGGGAAGGAGCAATCGCAGAGCTACCATTCTGATCATCAATCACAGGATAGTCATAATCACCGTCATCAAAGTACTCATCATCTTCATCATTATAGCAATCAAACATATCATCCGGGAATCTGAACCACTCTCTGTTCAGTTTCAATGACTTCAAACAGGGGCATGAGCGCCCAACCGCTTCCACAGATTTAGACGACAGATTATCACACAAAGAAATCTCAAGCTCCTCTAACAGAGGAAGTTTTGAAGCCATTGCACTCAACCCCTCATCTGTTATACCGTAGCAATACGTAAACCGGAGACGTTTGATTCCACGGCACCTATGGCAATATTACAGATGAACAATTATCCATTCCACAAAAACAGAATACACACAACCAAAATCAAATTAACATATTGATTGGAGCAAATTCCACAAATTTCCAATATACATAATACACAAACGATCGAGTAAACGTCTATTCGGGGATCTATTGATTTAATTTTAGCAAATTAATGAAATCACAGTACCAAAACATTTCAAAAACCAAAAATTTAACAAAAGCGAAAATTCAATACCGATCGGTGATATAGTTGAGGAGGCAATCAGAGCCGAAGTATTCGACGTTGAGATCGACGAGATTGCAAGCGCTACGATCCACTGCGCGGCGGCACATCAAATCCAAGTCGAACATCAAATCATCCAAATCGCCGTCGTTGCGCATGTCGATGGTGCGCCACATGAGAGGGTCCGTGCAGATCTGGCGCCAAGCCATGCACACGTACTGTGCGCTCCACAGAATCCCGACGGCCCCGAGTCGGGACAGGATTGAAACGGTGACGTCTCGTGGAAGTTCTAACCAGTTTCGGGTTTCGACTGGGGCAGGTCTCGATTTGGGTACCCACTTGTAGCGAGGGGGTTGGAATCGGGGGGCTTGGGGCTTCTTGTTTCTTTTCTTTCCCATGGAGGCTTTGCTTGGTTGGATTCGGGGATTTTCCGGGAAAGTTTCGAAATTGGGATTTTCTCGGGAAAATGAAGGGCTAGGGTTTTCAGTTTCGGGGTTAAGGAGAGTGGGATGCGCGTGATAACTGAGCAAATACGAAGAACAGTTATGGGCCTGCTTGGTTCTGGGCCTACATTGAGCCGTTACCTTTTCGGGTTTACCGTTGACTTTTCTGAACCTTCTTGCTTTGGAGGACTTTGTGTCGAATAGATCACGTCCTCTCACACAATTGTGGACCTCTTTATAATCGGGTTGGGTTGGTGAAAGAGGTTTTTAGATTTTAATACATACGTTTGTTTGGTTGGGTTGGCGAAAGGGGGTTTTGTGGATTTTAATACATGCGTTTGTTCGGTTATATATGCGTGTATGTGATGTGATTTTTCGAACAAACACAAGCATTTCTCGTTATTTTAAGCAATGAATGTATAACTTGTAACAGACAAAATTACCCTTGTTTTTTAGGAACTTGTATGCCAGAGACGACTAAGGGGACCCCGTTGTTTTCAGGTTGGTGAAGGAGGGTCTCTGGTTAACTCCACTCTTGGCGGGAAGGGGTGGTCTTGCTTGGTTGTGTATGTTTTCTTGTTGGTGCGTGATCCTTTGGACGAACACAAGAATTTCTCGTTTTCAGCAATTACAAATGAACATAAAAATGGTAAGGGACAAAAGTAACCTAATGCTCGCTAAGCTTTTGTAATTTGCATTTTCTTTACATAAATTCATTATAGTTTTACAATAGCCAAACAAGAAACTTCACAATTTCTAGAAAATTAATTTCATAATTTCGAATTTCACAATTCTGATTTTCCTTAATAATCTTAAAAATTTCCTCATCTAAACATAGAATAAAAACCTATATCGAATACACTTGAATTTGGTCATCTGAGAGTCAAACAAAGTCCGTCAAACTTCTTGAGAACAAATCCTCGTCATCAGGAAATTGGGAATATTCTAAACTTCTTAATTTGTGCAGCGCATCTTCTTCTAAAACTTGGGTCGCTACATTAACATTTGAACACCAGCGCAGTTTAAGTGACTTAAGATGAGGGCAACCATAAAGAATTTTCTGCAATCCCATAACAGAAACTGGATTCCCAACAAGTTGGAGGTGCTGTAATCCGTGCATAGCTCCTGCTATAGCAAGTGCATCTTCGTCTGCATACTCAAAAAAGAAGCGACGAATCTCGTCAAGGGTACGAGCGGCCAACTGCTTCGCCAGCCGGCATTTGTTCAACTTGAATGATTTCAAGACAGGGCAAGAGCCGCCAACTGCTTGTAGAGATTTATGTGAGATCCCTTCGCAAAAGAAAATGTCAAGCTCCTCTAACAAAGGAAGTTCTGAGGCCACTCTACTCAACCCTTTATCTGATATGCTACGGCAACCCGTAAGTAGGATGCGCCTTATTTTCTTTGAACTATTAGAAGGATTACGATGAAGATGTATGTTAGCCATTACACAAAGAAATACATATCAAACAAATTCTATAAGATAACATAAAGAAAATCAATGATCAAAACCGCTTAATTTACTAATATTTTTATTTGAAAATCAATTATAAAAAAATTATTTCAATTAAAATCGTTAATCATCTAATATTAGTTATCGCTAAATTATTAAACCATGAACCCCTACAAAGATAGAGTAATGCTAGAGGGACTAAATTTGTAAACAAAATTTTAAAAAGATATTGAAGTTAATGATTGGTTTATTACTTAAACGTTATTGGTGACACATTATTTAGTTTGTAAATTTTCTCTGTAAATTTAATCTCCCTAACATTACCCACAAAGAAATTTAAAAAAACAAAACAAAACAAAAAATAATTAATTTAGTGAACAAAATATATATCGAAAAAGGTAAAGACCTGTTAGTGATATACTCGAGGAGATCGTCGTTACAGAAGTATCCGAGACTGATATTGACCAAATTACCAGAGCTACGATCCACGGCATGCCGGCACATCTTAAACATTTTGTCAAACGTAGCGGGATTGTGACCATGCATGTCGATGGTGCGCCACACCAGAGGTTCATTGCAGATTTTATGCCACTTCATGCACACAATCTGAGCGCTCGTTAAGACGTCGCTGACTGGCAGCCGTGAAATTATCACCGCCGTGATGTCGTCTGGGAGTTCCGTCCAGTTTCTCTTGGCCATATAGGCGGCTGTAGCTGCCGATTTGTGTTTGGTGATTTACACCAACGAGAAATATGAAGTTTATGAGGCGGTGATTGATATTGAGCAGGACAGTGGATCTACAGTATTTCTAGTTGGTATCAAGCAGTAAATATATAGCAAAAGAAAATAATTTTACTGGAAATGATTTTGGTAGTGAGTATTCTAACTTAATTAATTTCAAAGAGTGAATTTAGATGCAGAAGGAAAATAATTTGTTAATGTAGTCATGCTCATATCTACAAAAATAAGTTATTTTTGAAAAGAGTAAGATATTTATTAGAATGTGTAGATGAATGGGTATATAGGAGGATAGGGTTTAGGATTTATTTATTTAGATCTCGATAAAATTTTACTGGAAATTTCAATTTAGTCAAAGGAAAAAAGTGTTCCACACCAAATTATGCTGTACTGGTCTCCATAGTATTTTCCGCCACGGAGAGGTCTGTTTGGATAGGTAAATTAAGTACTTAAATTTTCTTTTCTTTCCAAATTGAAGACCACCAGAATCCAAATTTCAGCTGCTAGAAGATGTCTAATTCAAATAAAAGACATCGTAGATTTCATCTGGGAGTTCATAAGCATCATCATAATCTAGTAATCATTTAGGCTGACAATACAATCAGTCGGAATCATAAATGTGATATCTTCAGCTGCAGCAGCAACAAATTCATAGTCATCAACGGAATCATTCGGAGACATATCATTCTCCATCGGCATTGTAACCAAATAAGCCAGTTCAATCGAAAACTCAATCTATGTAGTCAACCTTTCCATGATCGAAATAGAAAACACTTCACGAAGAAGAAGAAGAAGAAGAAGAAGAAGAACCAGAGAAATAGAACACTTCAGTACATTCTGACGATGTGTAAAGCATTCACTACATAAGTTTCAGGTCTCTTTCCCACTTCCCTTGCAAAACTAGCCTCCTTTCAAATTATTGTTAGGGTTATAAACTCAGCATGTTAAGAGTCACAACACAGGAGCAGCATGCAACGTAGTTTTAGGTTTATGATTTACCTGAAGAAGATCCTGCCATGATAACTAGGGTTTGCAAGACAGTCTTCTACACTCAAGCAGTTCCTTGCTAGCAAATAGGGTTTAGCATGAATTAGGGTTAGAACTGTGAGTGCAAGGGCTTCATAATATACTGATAAGTTAACTGATTATAAGGAATTAAGCCAAGTCAATAGGATTACATCATAGTCCTAAATGGTATTGAATTCTTGTTAAACCAAAACAAGGTCTCTTGATTTTGCACAAGATAAGGCCCCCTAATCTTAACCAAAACGAGATCTCAAGATTTTCTCAACAAAATAACTCGTTGACCGAGTTACTTGAATATCAAGAAACAATAAAATCACTCTCTTTTATACTCACAAGCTTACAACTATAATATCATATATAGACCCTCGATTTCAGCAGGTGGACGGTCTCCTAATCAAATACGCAGTCAGTCTGATGCCACGGCAACTATTGAATTTTTTTATTTTTTATAAAATCAATAAAAATAGTGGCGTTAATGGTGCTCCATTCACATGTATGGGATGTGATTCGGAGAATGATTACATTATTGGTAGAAGGGTAGAGATATGGTAACATGCTTTTGGGTGGACTCTTTTTCTTATATTATTATTATATCATATACTTCATATAGTCCGCTTAGGTTAGAAAACAGACAAAATATGAGTTGCATATTAGAAGAAAAGAGACTGTTCTAATTGTGTAAGATATATTATTGTTTGTTTGCCAAGAAACCCCTTACTCCCGTTTAATTGTTTTTTAATACAACAATATCAAAATATTGTGGCTAAACCACAAAATTCATTAGCCATAATTTGGTAACAGACTTGTTATTCATGCGATTTAAACTTTACAAATGAAAGAAAATATCGCTAAAGATCATAATACTAGTGACATTTAATTAGTTTCTTGAGTCCAAAGTTTTTTTTGGGACAATCTGTTTGGGTTCTATTTCAAACCAGCAACATGTGTTATTTTCTTTCTTTCTTTTTTTTTCCTTAGTTTTTAGTTTTCTGGTTTAGGCAGGTGCAAACAATAAAAAAGGAGAACTAACTAACTTGACTGCATGGGAAGTGGGAATGACTCCACCCATTTTGTGTAATAAGTAAAAGCATCCAATAGCCAAAGAAAATGTCAAAACGTCACCAATAATTCCGCATGATTTACAACCAAGAACCAACAATTCTTTATATTTACAGATAGCTTTTGACGAACATCAAACAAACAGAAGAAGAAGGGTTTTAATTTCCAACAGCTAGAGAGAGGAGAGAGAGAGTGCAAAGGCAGTCTCTCTTTTTTGGATCTCTCGAAATATTTTATGGTGCTAGTAAATTATTAGAGCATAATCTTAATCAAAACACATACTAAATTCTTCTGTTTGATCTTTAAGATATCCACCATTTCCCCCTGAAGATCAAAAGATCGTTTTTGATCGGGTTTTTCGGGGTGAATATGAACCAGGTTCGAGCATTTCCATCGCCTGCAGTACTGTTGCCAGCTTCTTCCACAACCCCTAAAGACCGCCCAGACGATCATAGTTTTGATGGTAATCTATACATGCATACGCATTACATATATATGTAGAAGATTGTTGCTGAAGAAAACTCAATTTTTCAATGCTTGTTTGTAGAAGATTGCTGCAAAATGACATGTATTGTGTGTTTTTCTAATTTCTGAATTAAGACAAAAAAGTTTCCGATATTATTCTTTTGTGAGAAAATCACAACTAAACTTTTGGAAAAAAGAATAAATTGCGCTGCAATATGTACTGGTTTTTGTGTAATTTTTTTGTTCTTTGTTTAGGCATTGCCACCAATGTGAAGTTATTATTAAAGCTAATCCAAGAGCATAACGAGGCCAGCACAAAAGACAATGATGACCGGAAGATGCAAAGGGTGGCGGGAATGATGACGATAATCGATGATGTTAAAACCCGGATTCAGAAATCTCAAATTGTTGGGCGGAGAGCAGAGCTCCGGCGATGCAATACAGATCTTAGGCCAAATGTTCCGAGAGACAAAAGGCCTCCGGAGCCAATAATTGATGAGAAAGAAAAGTTGAGAAGACAGCTTAGCGCGAGCTTTGCAGCGAGAAAGAGCCTAGAAATAATGTGTTCAGGCTTGGGAAAGGAGAAGGAGATTATTGCATTGGAGTGTGCGAGAAAGGTTAACGAATTGAGTGGGATGGAGGAACATATCAATGATCTTCGAGCACAAAACGAGATGCTGTTGGCAAAAGTAAAAGTTTGTGCAGCAGGGCACAAGGAGAAGAGGTGTGCAGATGGGGTTGAGATTCATGGGAATGCAGCACTCCAGGAGCGAAACAAGGAGCTTTCAGAGCAACTCCTTAAGTCCCTTGATGGTTGTAGATCCTTAAAAAGAAAGATCAAGGATGCACAAAAGGAAAACAATGGGATGCACTCCGCGATGGAGGAGATGAGAGTGGAAGTTCAAGAAGGCCTAGACCGAATACGTGTCCTCAAGGAAAAGATTGCCACAAAGCAAGCAGCAGATATCGAAGAGGAGATTTCAGCATTGGAACATCTTTTTGAGTGCTTCAGTATGAAGATTTCGAAGCATGAGCTGAAGAAAGGTGAGTGCAAAACACAACACTGAGATCGACACTACTTAATTTGCCTCGTCCTGTTGCATTAGAACAAAGGGTGACTAGAAACCAGAAAAGCCTGGTCTCTCCACTTTTGCAGTTTTGTCAGTCTGTCTTTCGATTGCCAAGACATGAAAACAACTAAAATTCTTCGAGTTTATATAATAAATGAGGGAAGTAGAAGAGATTTAGTGATGTTGCATATTTATTTTGCAATGGATTAGTACAGGTTTCTAGGTTGCATCTACAATGGCCGAAAGAGTTGTATAATTCTGATTTTTCTTCTTGTTTCGTTGTTCATCCTGGATATCAATAGTTGATTTTTCTCACATTCTTCTGTACAGCAGAATTTTGGTAACAAATCAGCAGCCGCGTCACATAATTTAACTGCTCAGCACAGATTTGATTCAAGCAATTCCCAAAACTTAGAGTTGTACATTGAAAGGATTGAAAGCCATAATTGATTGGAAGCAACGAAGAATTACATAATCATTTATGTTTACAGTTTAAAAGAACCACAAAGTAACTAAATTGAAATAAGAACTGGATTCTGGAGAAGTTCTAAACATTTACAGGACTTCTGCAGTATGTATACTATTTGAAATCAGAAAGATTTTGTAACTTGCAGGCAGCAATGGAGTTCAAAACCCATGAATTGCTCACTGCCATGGCTCCAGCGGAACTGGCCAAAGTCTTTGCATCAGCCTGCCTAGTGTTGAAAATCGTACTCTTCTTGCTACGATGACATTGATCAGGTAGCTCAAGGCTGTAAATTATGTAGGTTTGGCATTTGGGGGAACCGGCTGACAAGGCTTTTGGGCCCTCTGGAACAGGCTTTCTTTGCAGAATCGTTCCTCCGGCAGCTATTACAAGGTCTTGTAGATACCCCTTGTATGAAGGTATAAAGTCACCCATGAAGTAAAACTTGAATCCATCAAAAAGCTTTGGTTGCTGCATATAAAACAGTTCGTTAAAAAAAGCTTGTAACCTGTTTATGTACCCAACAAGGACAAATGCATATGGTGAATTCATGAAAATCTAATCTTTTCGAAATGATAGTTGAACTCGAGAAAAAGCTAACCCTGTTCTGCAGCCTTAGTCTACCAAGTCGAGGACCATCCCTGATTCCATAAATGTCGACGTTGATTTCATAAGGCTCCTCATCAACTAGTTTCATGGCCTCTGTGCAAGCATGAATCCCTGCACAAACAGACAGACAAATACGCACATATATCAGATATAAATAGCTCATTTCAGCCTTCTATACTCCTTACAATTGTAAAGTCCAAGTGCTTGAGGGAGAACATTTCAAACAGAAACGGTAATACTCACACTCCACATTCAGGATCCACTTCCCCTCCAAGATACCCATCAAAACTTTGAGGGTCCTTCTGCATGCTCCATTTTCATCTGTCGACGCAATAACATGTGTAACATTAGAATCCCAATTCTTCAAAACCATAAGTCCAGATAATCTTTCAAATCCAGAGACAGACTCCTGCAGTTCAAACCAGCAAAGGATTAGTGAAACTATTTAGAACATTTCGATTTCCAAAAGGAAGAGAATGAAAAAAAAAGGAACAAAAAAAAAAAAAAAAAAAAAAAAAACGCTCTAAGAAGCTCTTTTACCCTCTCTGAATTTGTGAGGGATGAACAACAAAGAACCAATTTCTTGGACGGTCCACAAAACTTCTGATCTGGAGGGGTATTGCTGTCTTGTTTGGCAGCAACTTTAGGACATTCAACATTAGGTTGTCTATAATAGAGAAAGAAAATTGCATAAATGAGAATCTTAGAAAATCTGAGTTTGCATGTGCTAAGCTTTAGATATTCGAGGAAAAGTACATACTTTTTAGGATTGCTCTTCTTCCTCGTTGCTTGAGATTCAGGACTTTCATTTGGCAACTTAGAGGAGGCATGAACAGGGCATAACATAACAAAATTGTCCTAATTCAACACACTTGGAATTAGAATACAGCATGGAAAATGAAAACAGTGAATGAAAATAGCACTTCTTTTGTTATACATACAGTATCCCATCGACATTGAGGCATCAACTTTGCACAGGTGACATGAAAGCTCCTACGACAACTCTTCTCATAGCACCCAAGAGCTGCTCCTTTAATTGCGCAGCAAGAACATTTAATTTTACGACTCCTAGTTAATTCAGCTTCAAGATTAATAGCAATATCTTCTTCAAAGTAGACATTGGGAGCCCTGCACATATTTTTGAGCATTTATAAGTTGTATCTAAAGAAATGCTTGTATGAATAAATTAATTTCAGTCTTGTTAAACAGAAATCTACTCATAAACATAACCATGTTTTGGCTTATTTGTAGAATATGTGTGTGTGTGTATATATATTTTTTGTACCATTCAGCGCAGGTTCTGTGTGCATGTATAACCTTGAGTCCGCCATTGTGATCCGCAGCAACAGGCTTGCCATTATAGTAGTGACCTATCTCTCCAGAAGCCTGTAATTAAGGTTTTGACGGTAATGAATGTCAGCTTTGAATTCTATAGGTAAAATTTATATGCAGATGAGTAGGGGATGAAAATAGTGAGTTGTCAAAAAGAATATAAAGGGAAGGAAGTGAGAAATACCTCTGATTCTTCTGATGAAAGACAGAAAGCACATTGTACTTTACTAGGAATGGCCTCACATCTCTTCAAGACCACATTCTTTGTCAATGAAGGAAGCTTCTGCACTGGTGATTGATTAGTTATAACATTACAATTGCCCTTGCTCTTCTCAGCAGGTTGATTTCCATTTTCATTAACATGCCCATGACCTTCTCCAATTTCAACAGAAGTATTGTCCTTTGAGTTGTCATCAGAAACTCTCACCTTTTTGTTCCCTTTCAGTTCTCGATCACCCAGCTTGGCTTTTCTAGCAAGTTTTCTGGATTTATTCCGGGATTCAGAGGCTTTCTGGTTATGATCTGTAGGAGGATTTATAAGAGACAACTCAGTAGGAGTATCCTTATTTGCTTGCTTCTGTATTTCTGATACCTCCTCAAGCATTGTCTTTTGCATGGAGACCATCTTTTGTTTTTTTGACCTTACTGGGCGATCAATCTTGTTCTTGTCATTGACCTCCCCACACATTTTTCCAGCTTTCTTACTGGACGGTTCATCACCGCCTGCATTCTTTCCCAATGAAGTAGGCGATACAGTTATCCCGTTTTCATCACCATTAATTCGACTATTAGCTCTGGTAGAGAGAACATTAACATTTTCAGATGTGGGCTTGGTTACAACAACATATGAATGTTCCTTCTTACTCCTTTTGCGAGTCTTAGCCAAAGAAATACCGTTATTCTCACATGCTTGTCCTTCATAAAATACCTCAGATCCCTTCAAAGCGACATTAATATCTGTTCCTGGATCTGTATGACTTGTAGCCCACTTTCTCTTAGTGAGATTCTTTGCCTTCCTACCCCGCTTGTCAGATTCATTAGTAACAGCTTTAGTTCCAGCAGCGGGAAGATCTGGCAGAAAATCCATATTTCCAGTACTTTTTTTGTTTCTTTTAGACCTTGCACTTTTAGCAGAAAGCTCAACTGATTTCTTGTTTTGTAAGACTTCTTTTAGTTCCTTCAATTGAACTCTATCGTTTTCATCCTCTCCAACCTGCATTTCAGTTCCTTTAGTGAAAGCTGTGATTTTTCATGCAATATTGGAGCACTAGACAATATTAGAATTTGTAGAAGGGAGAATTACATATGAGGTGAAAATGAGCTGATACCTGCATCTTAGGAGGACTTGGGAAGAGTTCGGGAGAGCAAGGTATTTGTGTCCATTCAAAAATCTCACTATCAAATAAATCTGCAGCATGAGAAGATGTACCGTGCACTTCCCCCTACATGAGATTATCATGATAACTTTATGGCATCATCTAAATAAATAATACACTTTTTGAATTGCCCTGATGAGTGAAATTATATAAACTTGCCAGCTTAGTAAAGAACTCTGTAGCACGTATCTAAAAATGAAAAACAAAAATAAACCAGCCCAATGATTTGGCATAACTGCCATATCAATTAAGCAATATTACAAATCATTTCAAAGGTATAAAACAGGTTATACACTCACCGGTTGGGTCAATCTAACAGAGTTTTCATCATCTGAGTCTTTGATATCACTGAATGCGGGAACATTTGGAGATGGAAGATCGGTAAGTTGATCACCAAAAGAAAACTGACTCAAACTTTCTACATCTTTGTCATTCAACCAAAAGAAAGGTGACAGCACCGGTTCTCCCTTTTCATTTAGAACAGGCTTCTCCTTTGGTGTTTTTGAACTCTGCTTAGCTCGATCAGCCATTAAATCACCTTCTAACTTTTGATGGCAGGTTGGGGTTTCTGAAATAGGACACTGTGGAACCTGAACCCTTTTCTTGTTTGGAAATGAAGGTTTGATTGAAATAGAACCAGAACTTTCCAGGTTGGCTTTAGCTTTCCTGGATCCTTTTCCTCTTAAGGTTTTCTGTTTCTGAGCTCTATCCTGAAACTCAGGAAGATCATGCTCGCCATGGCTAAAATCATCTTCAGCTTGCTGTTTTCCGTCTGTAATAAGGCAAACCAAATGAAAACAAAAAAGTGCATTAGTCAAACTATAGTACATGTAAAACCAAAAAGTAAAACACCTAGAAGTGTATGTTAACATGATAGGATATAATCAAGTGGTGCAAGTGTTGTCAATATCTTGTACTCTACTGACAACATAAATAATTCCGGACTGACATATCAAAAGTGCATGTGGACATACAATTCAACAGTAATGTTGTGCTGCATCGTATCTCCTCTGTTGTTTACGAAAACAAAAGTTAGAACAACATTTGAACACCTTTGATGAACTAACAATTGCACTATGAACAGATGGAACAAAACTGAAATCCCAGTAAATAAAATGCTGGTATTGATTCTTTGATTACACTAAACGTGTATGCAAATTGCAAATGAAACTATTGCATATGCGTTGTACATAAATGATACCTGATGATTTAGTTGAGGGTGCATTCTGAGTGACAAATATATTAATTCCCGAAGCATCTTCCATGCTCTTGTAAATACTAACCAAATTATCCATGTGAGGAGCCGGGCGAACCTCTAAAACAAAAATTATTGATAAGAATAATGGATTTCACATAAAACAATCGTACTATCTAAACAGTTCAGCACAATAATAAAAGCATCATGATTCATACCCCTACGCCGATATGGAATTTTACAAACAGGACAATTGGAACCCGATTTCATCGACTTCACAATGCAGGCGCTGTAAAGAATAAGCAAACACTGCCAATAAGTTCAAGCACATTCCAAGTATTAATACAGCCAAATAAAACCTAACATTCATATGCAAACAGCAATGAAGGAGGAGATTACTTGCAGAAGAGATGATTGCAATTGAGTGAAACCGCAGAACTCAGTAGACTCAAACTGCAAAACAGATGGGGAAAATCGAACCCATTAGCGGAGTGAAGAGAAATTTCAAATCTTTAAACGAATTCTAGACAAAATCATGTAAAGGGTCTGTTTGGCTGCCGAGAAAATTAGTATACATTTGAATATTATTACAGTTCAATACAAAAATTTAACTTTATTCAAATGGGTCCTTTAAATTTCTCGTAAAACACAAATAAACAGAAATCAAAGTGCACAAACTGGGTATCGTTTATTTGGGTTTTTCCTCATAATTTTCCTACAACTTTCCCATCAAAACAAACAAATCTTAATACAAATAATCGGTGTTTGGATATAAATATATATATATATAGAGAGAGAGAGAGAGAGAGAGAGAGAGAGGATACCAGATGGGGCACTTGAGTTCTCTGCCCATTTTCTCGAGGTGGGGCGGAGGAGTCTCCATTTTCCTTTGCTATTTGCTTTGATCAGAGAGAATGATTGAGCGCAGGTGGAGATTGCTGTTTGCTTTGATCAGAGAGATTGACTGAACGCAGCGGGAGATCTAACCTTCTTTTTATATGTTGAGGAAGATGAAGCTTCGTTTGGAAGCTTTGCGTTTTGAATTTTAAGCCGCCAAAATATCCCAAGCTAACGCCCTTTGGCGGGTTTTCAAAATTTTCACCTTTAGGGCTAGTTTGGCTTCACGGATTTTTTTTTTTTAATACATCGTTATCTTTATCCTAAGGGAATGAGGAGTTCGTTAAGCCACATAATAGGCAATCTAATTCGGTATCGAATCATAGATTTAAATGCCCTGTTTTTATTTTTTCTTCTTTCAACGCTAGACAAAACAAAATTTATATAAATATTTGCAACATTATTTAGTAAACTTCTTTCTTTAACCAAAAGAAATTTAATGGGCTTATCAAACACAAGATTTAGCACAAACTTTGTACTAATTTGATCGTGTGCTTGAGACGCAAGCTATACACCATCTGTCATAATATTAATAGATGTAGTGGCGGATGCATGTTGGGACTTAGATGGTCCTAAGATCACCTAAATTCTGAGAAATATACATGTGAAGATTTTTTGAGAACCCTCCAAATGTTTGGTACGGATCCTTTTTGTGCTCATACAGTGATTGAAGAAATGTCTCTCGCATGTTGCGTTAACAACACTCTTCAAACTCTCTCAATAACACTCATCAAATTGTTTCGGCTTATGTCAATATGTGTTAACATATACGCAACTTGGTTTGGCTGACAACAACAAACTCACTAAGTGTTCAGCAAAATGCCTCGGTAAATAAACTGAATTGTTTTTGTGCACTTCGCTCTTTGTTTCTATCTGAAAACTAGAACCTTTAACATTGAGACCCTTCAAGATTTGAATCCTAAACTCGCCACTGATTGGATGGTCCACTTAAACTATGACACGTACTATACCAAATCTCACGTAAACATGCTCATTATCGTTCGAGGTTGACAAATATGAAACAACTTGCTGCAAAAGTTACCAGTAATCTCTACAAGAACAAGAACCATCTCTGAAATGGTGAAACCGACTACGATCCCTCACAACAATCTCCCGATCATAAACCTTCGATATGAGTTTAAATGCAAGATGACAATCTGCGCAAACTCTCAAGTTCTTCCAAATCCTAATCGGGATCCCTGATGCAGTATTTAGGAGCATAAAGGCAACTGCAATCTTTTCACTATGATACGACAAAGCATTTTCTTTCTCCTCCTCCTCTATGTCTGCAAGAACATTTGCTGTATGTGGCACATACCCTTTCGGTTTCAACAATCGCATGATCTCTGCTAGCATTGCGTATATCTCTTCACTTTGTGGATGAGATCTGTCACCTATAGTGAACTCACAAATACAATTCCTCAGTTCAACAATGCTATATCCGGGAGTTTTCCTCACCCCTTCACTAAGCATTGTCCTCCTGGCCTTTTGCACATCTGACCAACGGTGTTCAGATGCGTAGAGATTGGAGAGGAGCACATAATCCCCACTGTGTCCGGGCTCTAACTCACGGATGTGCGCTCTTGCAGTCTCCCCAAGAGCCAACTGCCCGTGTATCGTGCACGCTCCTAATAAGGTTCTCCAAATAACAGCATTCGGCTTCATGGGCATGTTCATAATGTATTCATATGCTCGTTTCACTAAGCCTGCCCTGCCTAACAAATCAACCATACAACCATAATGTTCTATTCTCGGCCCAATTCCATACTCCTCTTTCATCATTCGAAAGTATTTGAAGCCTTCATCAACCATCCCACAATGGCTGCAGGCATACAATACACCGACAAAAGTGATCTCAGTAGGCACCAATCCCTCTCCTTTCAACTCCTTGAAAAGCTCAAGTGCTTCCATACCAAACCCATTAACAGCCAACCCAACAACTAAAGCAGTCCAAGAAACCACAGTCCTTTCGTCCATCGCTTCAAACACCTTCAGCGCCTCTCTAATGCTTCCGGACTTTGCATAAAGATCCAGCAGCCCATTCGTAGCATGCAAATTTCCCGTCAATCCCACCTTCAACATATACACATGGATCCTCCTACCCAATGCCAAAGTCCCAATCTCAGCACAAGCAGATAACAAGCTAACCATGGTGAACCCATCCGGCTCAACACCTTCCAGACTCATATCCCTGAAAATCGTCAGAGCCTCGTTCGGCCTCCCGTTTAAAGCAAACCCATTAATCACAGAATTCCAAGCGACAAGGTCTCTCTCAGACATTGATTCAAACACCTTGTGTGCACTCTTAACATGCCCACAACAGGCATACACATGAAGCAATGCGTTCTTAACAAACACCAATGACTCAAACCCATTTCTTACGACAACAGAATGTATCTTCTCACCCTCTTCAACATCCATCAACTTAGCCACAGCCTTCAAAAGAAAAGGGTAAGTGTGTGTATCAGGTTGCACGGAACTTTGATGCATCTGGTGGTAAAGTTGGATGACAGGAGCTGGGTTCTGACACTCAGCATAGCCTCTGATCATGGTGTTCCATGTGAATGCATTGGGGTTTTTTGTTTGGGAAAATATTTGGTGTGCATAGGAAATTGGGGCAGAGAGAGAGACTATGAAGAAGATGAGGTGTTTGCCCATGTCTGGGTTGCTGAGTGGTACCCCATGCCTTATGGAGAAGGCATGGATTTGCTTCAGTTTGGACTTGGAGGATGCACAGCATTGCAGGAGAGCAATGCATTTTTGGAGAAGCTGACCAATTGGGTTTTGTGGGGAAGTTTGTGAGGAGGGTGCAAAGGAACAGAAGTGGGTTTTGGGGTTGTGAGTTTAGGAGGTTGAGAATTTATGTGCAAAAGTTGGGTGGATGAGTGTCGAATGCTTTGGGAGCATTAGATCATGTTTGCGTGAGAAAAAAGGGGTTCATCTTGCTTCAATGACAAGTATAACATTCCATTGGTACCCAATGCCGTGAATACAAAGTGTGTAAGTAGAGGCCCCAGATCCGTTCTTTCCAACTACGTCACTCATTTATGTCGCTTTCCTATTATTTCGATGTGCCCTTCAAGGGCCACATCTGATGTCCCCAATTCAGTGTCTTCTTTGTATCTCTTTTCTCAAATTTTGACATGTGTAAAACCATTAACTATAACTTAATTGGAGACACAAAAGAGACAATGAATTGGGGATAACAAACCTGCGATCGTTGTGCACACCCTCGAGGCTGCATTAGGGAGAATAGAATAAATTTACTTATTTTTTTATTTAATTTCTAAGTTTTATATGATATATATTTTTATTCAACTTGATGAGAGGGTTAGATGATATTTTTTTAGAGTTTTGGTTGACAAAAAATGTCATATTAATAAGTAGTTTAGATTTAAATATGGAGCTGTTCTTGGGAAATAATTTTGGTAGGAATA
This sequence comes from Heteromeles arbutifolia, assembly GCA_024362995.1. Classification (NCBI taxonomy): domain Eukaryota; kingdom Viridiplantae; phylum Streptophyta; class Magnoliopsida; order Rosales; family Rosaceae; genus Heteromeles; species Heteromeles arbutifolia. The sequence continues at coordinate 5,806,130 of JANCRC010000002.1, read as the reverse complement.
TTTGATAAGAACAGTTCTCATATCGGGTGAGGCCGGTGAGACCAATGTGGGGTAAAATACAGGAAGTACCATCTTTGTATTCATGTTCCTTGAAACTTTTTGCTATCAGAATTTTCTTCACATTCTCACAATCCGATCCAGTATGATTTCAAGTGAAGCCAAAATACAAGAGATCATTACGTGATAGTTGTAATCACATGTCATAAAAGAACATTATATTCTCTCGGTCATAGTCATAGAATGTTGATTTGGACTAAAAACCACGCCTTCATGGAGAAAACTGCATGTCCACAACATTCAGGCAAAGTAGAAATATCAAAGTGCTGCGACAAAACTACATTTATCTAAACTATATGTGACTTATCATTACCAACACTTATTGGCGATATGTCCATATGGAAGAAGAAGCTATAAGTACAGGTAGCTCGCCACTCCCCGATCTCGAGCTAATTACATAAAACGAATGAGCGAAGAAGATGAAGAAAAAAAGTCGCAGTGATCGTCGAAGTTTAGTCGAAGAACTCCCATTGAGCTGTGGTTGTAGGAGGGTCAAAAGTCTCCCACTTGGTTGTCACAACAGGCTCCCATTTGGTTGTCACCACAACAGGCTTCACCTTTGCATTTGATATCTTCAGTGCATCCAGACTTTCAACACATTTCTGCACCCTCTTGCCCTGGAAAAAAGCAACTTCTAAATTGAAATTCCTTTTTGGTTAAAGCCTTTTTTATTGACAAAGACTATATATATTGGAAAGGGATCCTCTCCGGATCCCTTCCACTTAATCCTCCTCATCAAACAATCCGGACATTTGAAATTTGATCCAACGGCTACAAACATGAGCCTACTCTAAAAGTTATAATAACTTTAATCGTTGGATCAAATTTCAAGGGTCCGAATTATTTGATGAGGAGGATTAGATGGAAGGGATCCGGAGTGGATCCCTTTCCATATATATTTAAACTACTGCAACACGTCAGCACACTGCTCCGCCCAATTAATAGACCTAACCAACATATGCAGCTAAAGCCTTGAATTAACGATCCGTGAAGACATATTATTACCTGCAGATTCTTCTGAGCAGAAGCATCTCCTTCTGCAGAAATGTTGTCCAGCTTGATTGCTAGTCTCATGAGCATCTCAATTAGTGTAGTTATCTGAAGTTCTGGTACTTTGACTCCATTTGAGATGGATTTTTCAATTGCAGAGACCTGTAGAAGGCGAAAATATAATATTTAATATTCATTTTGTTAATTCTCTAGTAATTTATCATAGTTAAACGTATGCATGCATGGTTGGTGACAAAAAGAAGAAAGCGATAGGTACGTAGGTGATGGCTTAAAAGGACCGTGCATTACGCCATAAACTATTGAGATTCCCTAAAGTTGTACTACAATATTTGTATGATGCTCCAAAGTATAGAATACTTCGAAGTATAGAATACTTCAAAATTCAACTGTCAGATTTCGAAATTCAACTCTTAGTATAGAATACTAAGAGTGGGAGATGCAATCAAAGTCAAACTTTATACTTGTAAGAAGCTTCAACACCAAACCAATCTGAAGCTTGTAATGTGATACGAACTTCCAAACCATATTTACCAATTTAATTACATGATTTAACAACCGCACCCACCAACCAGTGGTTCACTTACAAATTTCAACTGGGCATTCACCAAATTAATGTGTTAGTTGCATATAAGTTTTCTACTCCAGGACGCCCTAAAGCAAGTTTTGTTTAGAGAAATGCTAAGGAAACTCTCTCAAAAATGGAACTCTACCGTTTTATGTTTTTAGCACAATATTTTATAATGTTGGCATGAGAATTAACGTTAAACTATAAGGCTACAGAGAGCCCATAAAAACTTTTATTTAATGAAAGTTTTCTTCGCATTTCTCTTCTGTTAAATGACCTCTCTTTTCATTTTAATCAATCTTAGGGACCCCACTAAACCCCAACTTAATGGTCAAGATTCTACACCCAAACCCAGCTGTCTCACCCACTTTTGACTGAATCATCACACTTCCAATCTAACGGCTGACCTACTCCACACTACTTTTGTCCCACCAAAAAACACACAGTACATAAACAAAAGTGAACAGTGATCAAGTGACGAAGTGGAAGTTTGGGTTTTTGCTCACCTGCTCCGCAAGCTTGTCAACCTCCGTGGACACGTCCAGTACGGCGCGATGTGCGGCCTGGATCTTGGCATTCCTACGCATCTCAACGGCCCTCCTCTCGATGCTCGTTGGGTCCTCCACCAGTACGACTTTTGACCGGTCTTTGACTCCGCACATGTCCAAGTACTCGCCGTTTTCTCGCTCTTTTCCTCTGAATAGCAGCCTCTGCTCGCCAGGCTGTAACCCCGTCTCTGCCGTAAGAACCTTCTTCAACTCCCCTGTAGAGTTTGGTTCCGTCAACTCCCACGTCAATTTACCACTTTACCCTCACAGTTCGCCACCACCCTCCGCCACCAACATTGCAAGTGGAGTAAATCTAATATTTTTTCCTCTCCAAATTATAATGCTGGAGATACTACTGTGACGGTATTCTAAAATCAATCGTTGAACGATTTTATGCTTGAAAGTTCAAAGCCAGACAATCAGCTTTGGAATACAATCACAGCGATGCTCCGCCAACGTCATTGCATGTAATCAACTTTGCTCTCCAAATTATTCATAAAATGATCCATTGCATTACAAGTCAACCATACATAATTATATGTTGACAAATTAAAAGCATGACATTGAGTAATTAACTTGGAATACTATCAAAGTAACATAAGCTTTAGTGATCATTAGTAGTGTGTTTGGTTAGCGAGAAAATGCTATGATAACTGTTATTTTTAGAGAACTTTAATTAAAAGTTCTCGGTATTGTTTACTTTAACGAAAAATCATATTTTTACATTAAAAGTCAATCCTACTACCATTCATTTTATCATTTATTTTGTTCTTATCGTTAAAACTCAAAATTTTCAAACATTTTTAATTAGTTGTCCTTTATTTTTACCCCCATTTTCTTGGAAGCCAAACAGAAAGCAAAAAAAAAAAATAAAAGAATACGAAACGGTAAATCAATGTCATTTTTACCGAATGTGGACTGAGCACTGGCCGAGATCTCGTAACGGAGAGCACCGAAAGAAATCCGAAGCCGCAAATTCGGAGCCAGAGCGTCCGATTTCTCACCCCTCTTTTGCACCAGCATTCCTCCGGGCCTCATTTCCCACGCAACTTCCTCGTCGACCGACGTCGAGGACGGCGTCGTACTGTTGGCGCTATCCCGCGCTCTGCCGTTTGCATTGGACCTCCGCTTCATCATTTTTTGGTTTTGGGAAATTCGGCTGAAATTTTCCGGGAAAATCTCAGACGGCGCGGGGTTTTCTCGGGAAAATATCTCTCGACGGCTTGAATTAATGCGCTGTTTTCTGCCGACACGAACAGAGCGTCGTATGTGTGGGGGTTTATATAGTGCGGTTTTTGGTTCGAACACATGAGGGGAAAGGAAAAGGATGATCTTTTTCTTAGGGATTATCGTGTCCGTTTATCATACATAGTACGGTTAATTTTTGTTAAATACTATTTAAATTTTAAATTTTAAATAATTTCTGACCACACGATGTACGATGAACGGACACGATTGCGGAATTCTTAAAATGAGGAAAAGGATAGGGAAAAATACTGGGAGGATTTTTTGCGAATGGGAAAGTGACACGTGTCGGCGTGCGTCGGGGTTGTGTGGAGTGACAGCTAAGCAGTGAGAGAACTTGCCGACAGTCGAAGGAATGATCCACGATAAGTTAAAACAAGCTGTCCAGTTTTATTGTTTACCGTTGACACGTGGACAGTAGTAATTGGGTCTCACTGTGATGGGTCCACCTTGGTTTCGTTTTCTTTGGAGGAAAAGGTTTGCACTTGAAGTTATGTGGGACCTAGAAACTGACGGGTGTGAGTTTCGGATGGTGGAAAAATTGGGGATGAGAGGAGGATCAGAACCGTAGGATGGAGTTGAAGTCGTTTGATCCAAAGGTAGAGAATGCATGTTAAGTTTCAAATATGCCAAAGATTGTTGCTTAGAGTTGTACTAATTTGTATTATGAAGGGACAATTAAGGGTTAACAACTTATCAGTGAGATTAAAACAAAAGTGATTAAGCCATTGACGAACCCTAATGTTTCTTTGTGACTTTATGTGAGGGAGGGTGGTCGGTCGATGGCTGAAAACTCCATATAATTGTGATGGTGTTGGAGTGGAAAAATTCGGTCATTCTAATTCTCCATTAACAAGTAATCTTTAATATGCTGTAAAGTTTAGACATTATTTTCATTTGCTAGCAATGAGGGAAGAGGGAGACCTGCAATAAAACACTCCAATGCTAAGTCAATGTTTGTTCAGGATGCTTGTAAAATATAGAACGATCTCATTCTTTTCTCTTTTCCCCTTCCTCATTTGGGTGGGATTCTAGGCCTTTTATAGGCATAAAAAGATTGAGCTCCAAGTCCCAGTATCTCACTCCATGTTCCTTAGTAGTGGCTCGTTCATGTTGGTATATTTTAGCCCCACTCCTTTATTTTTAAGATGCATCGAAGTGGCTCGTTGCTTGAGCCTTAATTTTTGCATCCATAGGTAGATTATATGCTGAAGTAGCTTATTATTTGTAATACTTAAACGTGATCTTAGTGTAATTTTATTTTTTTCCAGGAATGAGTAAGAATCGAAATTCAAACTAATTGTTGAGGGGTAAGTACTATATCGTTAAGTCTGGAGTGTCTCACGCCACATTTAAAGTACCTATAATGCAAACGACGCATACAATTACAAGTGAAGGAGATGAAATTTAGAATAAAAAATAAATCTCACCAGTCATCATATTTTTTATGAAAATAATTTCACCGATACCATAACATTTCAAACTAGTAATAAATTCATGAGAAAGATCGATAGAGTGACAAATGATTCTTTCTTTGTAGTAGATTAAACGCAAATTTGTCAGTTTATTTATGGTAATAATTTTATGAAATAGTTGTAGTTTTATTAGCAAAAAAATTAGCTGACATTGATGGATCACCTATTCTGGGTGAAAACGACAAGTTTGGGTTACAAGAAGTGACATATCGTACGAATCGTCATCAAAGAGTTGTCTGAACAAGTTAGGTTTGTTGAATAATTGTTCCTAGACATTTTCTTCACTTGGCTTTCAATTGGAAAAATGGGAAATATGATAAGCATACAAACCAACTCTTAATAGGATAAGCTTTCAACAAGAGTTGATTGAGTTGGTAAAAATTATTTTATTCGTTAGACTAAGGTTTAAATTTGAGTTTCGTTGTTGGCAACCCCTCAAGTTAAGTTATCTGTACCAACAAAATAAGAGGCTAAGAGCCCATCAGTAATTCCTCTAAAAGACTTGTGATATGCTCTGATCTTGAAATTGGTAGCCTTTCCTCTTCCTTAATTTTTTTCACCAAAAATTGTTTAGATTGGAAAAGTTATAATAACATTGTTAATAACGATACTCAAAGATTTTATAGTTCTAATATCACCTAGTAATAAGATTTTTCATTGTAAATTTGTTATTGTTTGAAGAGCAAGATATGCGAGAGATTTTCTCATGTAGCTAAGTTTTTATTTTTAGTGATATCATTGTTAAGGAACACTCAAAAAGTTTATTACTCGTCCAATGAACATTTCAAATGTATTGGATTTGAACTTGATGATATACGAAGACGAACTCTATGATATCTAGAGTTCGTAGGCAAACTAATTCTTCATCATAACTTTGATGTGTGTCATGTACGTTGCTCTCCAAGGAGAGAAAGGGAGAAAAATAATATAATCTCATGGGCTTACTGATTTGTAGCCAAGACGTAAATATAATGCCCGTAGTATAATCGCATGAGACATCGGTTTTGTTTCGAAGGTTTGATTTTATGTTTTATGGATTTTGGCTTCGTGTTTTCGATCATTAGGCGTAGGCTAAAAGGCTTGATAGCTGCTGAATTCACGTTCTTTTTTGTTGAGTCTTGTGACTTGATAGAGGAAGTTGGCTGGAACTTTAATGTGTCAGTGTCACTAAACAGACGGATGTTGAAGCCAAGGGTTTGGAAGTTGTAAGAAGAAGTTCGATGACGAGAAATTTCAATTTTTCGATTGTTTTTGCTAGTTGTGTGTTTGTTGCTGTTAATTGATGCATGGTATCTGTTTTTCACACAGATATGGTAGTTTTCTACATCTGCCCGTGATGCTTTGGACGCACAAATGTTGATTGTTGGCATACTCATTGGCACCGATATATTTGAGTTTTCTCAAAATGATGTATTGGATAATATTAACTTATCCTTCGTTTTGATCCCTTCGCTTTGAAACGTCTTTTATTAATTTACGGTTTAGACAGAAACAAGAAACATGACGTTTTAAGTATACATATAAACTTGAAAATAATTAAATATTCCAAATTTATATTTATTCATTTTGCGGTAGAGCTTGTATTGGTCTCCGTATGCGCACTACTACAAAAGAGACTTATAGTGTCAGTGGGTGGTGTCGGTTTAATATAATGTAGTGGCGCATTAGACAATTACGACACTAACTGAATATGACGTCGGATTTATTGGCGCTTATAAGCGTCATAAAATGTCTACGTCGCTTTTAAACCGACGTAAACATTTAATGTTGCTACATATTTTAATAATTTAAATACTGGTGTCGCTTAAAAGCGATGCTAAGTTGACTTGGGAAGAGGAATTTCAATCAGTCAACAAGTTAACAGAATGTCAGAAGCTGGTGTCGGCTACAACCGACACCACATGTAACTAAAATGTCGCCACATTAAGTGCAATAAATTTTGTTAGAAGGTGGTGTCAGTTTTAACCGACGCCACGTTAAGCTCAATAAATTTTGTCAGAAGTGGTTGAATTGAAATCGATGTAATGTGTGTCAGGTATTGGTGTCGGTTTCAATCGACACCAAGCCCAACTTATTTCGACGTCCGTGTTTTTCAATTCGACGTCAGGGGATTAATGTCGGTTTTAACCGACGCCAACTTAGTATGCATATTTAAACCCCTTCCTTCCCTTTTTCATCCGTGCTCTCATTTCTACCCAAATTTCTATCTTTCCTTCTCCTTCCCAATTTCGTCTGTACTTCCATTTCTTCTCCATTTTCAATTTTTGTGCTTCTCCTTCCAGAAATTGTAGCTATGAATCATCATGTTGAAGATGAACATACTGACGGGGAAGAAGTCGAAGGTGGTCCATTTTTTATTTATTATGGTTATTAATTTTCGTTTTTTATTTTTTATTTTAACCAGTATATTGCCTAGATTGAAAGTATATTTTTGTTCCTTGGTTTTTTATTGTTATTTCTGTATATATAAGGATCAACTCAACGAGGACAGGGACCCTCAATTCCCAACTGGTAGAATTTTTGTTCCTTGGTTTTTAATATATAATAGGTAGAATTTTATTTTTAATTTGATGGTTGCTGAAAATTGGTTTTTTTAATTGACTTGTAAATATAGCGGAAAAAGCATGGGAAAGAGGCGGATCCTGTTTCGTTTTTTCGTTACTGTCATACTCGGAAGGATAACACTTGGATTGATGAAACATCTAAGCGCACTGGGGTAATTGATTTTTTTGTGGTATTATATTATTGTTATTAATTTTTATTATCTGTAGTTGAATTTTTATCTTTAAAATTTTTATTGCAAGGCAACTCTGGGGGGGGCAAATTCAAACTATGATTGAGTCTGGGCAAGAGGATATGATTGAGTCTGGGCAAGATGAGACTATGGGTCCTAAGTGTCATAATAGAGTATGAGGGTATGGACTTGGTTTGACTCCGGATATGGTGTCGTATGCATCTTCTTCAGCTTCTATTTCTAATTCTTCCAGAAGATCATCCAAGAGTTCAGTGGTAGTGTTGATGGCAGAGAACAATGAATTGACACTTGTGCTAGCATTTATAGTCTCTATTTCTTTCTTTTGTATGTTGAATTTGTAATGTCGGATTTAATGTTTGTTATGACGGATAAGTTTTTGTCTGTTATGTGAAATATAAAATGTTTGTTATGTGTTTTTATTAATGGTTGCCTCGGCTTATATGTGAAATATAGTTGAAATGATTTTCATATAATTTGTTGTAATAATATTAACTAAAAATTGAGGAAGATCTATAAAACTTTATTATTTTTAATATATCTGGTGTCACTTTTTGGACGATAGTAGCTGTACTATTTTATTTATTTAATTTACATGATGTCGGTTTGGACCGACAGTAATTTTATTTTTTAATTGTTTTTTTAGTTAATCTCGATTTTGACCGACATTAAGTCAGATTTTCATGTCGCTTAAAAGCGACGTAAGGGCCTATGTCGCTTAAAAGCGACGTAAGGGCCTATGTCGCTTATAAGCGACGCTGTTGTTTATGTTGATTTTATATTATTTTACTACTTGGTGGTGGATTAAAGGGTCTAAGCGACGTCATTACCCATTTGTGACGGTAGTATTGGTGTCGGTTACTCAATCCGACATTGCACGATTTAATGTCGGATTTTTACCAAATATCCGACATTAACTGGTGTTTCTTGTCGGTTTTAAAACGCCAGTAATACCCCATTTTGTAGTAGTGGCGGTGCATTTTCTGCGTGCTGAAGTGTTAGTGTGAATTGAGATCTGATTGTTTTACTTGAATGAATTTGAAGAAAGATGAATACACACAGAGAAGGAATGGAAATGGTTGCTTCTCTCTGCAAGTCACAGAGGAGCAATTAGATTTCTCATAGATTGTTTTCTGATACCTCTCTCACACACAAGTCGTGCAAGGAGGGAATATTACCATTAGAGAGAATGATGGATCCTTCTCTCTCTAAGCTAAGATCACAGCCACTCATCTAACTAATAACAAAAGTCAAAATCCACATGGCACTCATGGCCTTTACATATCAGAAATTTACACTTGGCATTCTTTGCACAAGTGGCTACACCATTTAAAGCACAAAACTTATTCTAATACTATCAGCTCACAACTTATAATTCAACACTCCCCTTTAAGTTTTGAGCTGATTTCACTCCAAGCTTATCCTTGAGAAATGTAACACCAGATATCACCGTACGCTGGAACATATATAAGTTTTCAACACTTGGCTTAACCAAGTTTACACAACCCAAAACTTATCTCTATAACATGTAATTCAACCTGAACATTTCAACCTCACAAATACAATTGTAAACCTCAACATATTCAATCCAACAATTTTACATATCTCAACCATTCATCGAAACATAACAACATTTAACATAGTCACTATATAAAATACACCGGAAATGAACCATCAACGCATAACACAACCATGACAAACAAATAATTCAATTTCAACCAAGCATTTCATTACTACTGTATTAGATATAATTACTAATATCACAAAGATTAACCATGATATAGACCTATTATTAGGAAATAGAGTCCCTACCTCGTGTCCAGCTAACTATAATACTTCTCTAAGCCTCCGAAGTGTCCGGAGTCACTCCCAAGCCTAACATCACATAAATAATAGTAAAAGTTAGCATAAAATTGGAAATGACAATTCTATTTCAGCCTAACAAAGATTTACCCAAATACACCCATCACAACCCCGTGAAAAACCAAACTTAAAGTCCCCATATTGTGACCCTATTTTCATCCCTCAAAACTCCATGGAAAAGGATGAAATTATTTGGATTTTAAAGCTTAACAAACCAGTTTCTAATTTACTAAAAGTTTCTCAAAACGGATTTAAGAGAAGAAAATAATCAAACTCCAAAGTTGAGTTCACAACCAGTTTTTCTGCAGAAAATCTGCAGATTTCTAGATTTTTTTTCACATTTTCAACTCATATTTTTCCATAGAAGATCTCAACCAAAATCGATGAAATAAATTGGGCTTTGATCCTTGTCATGTCTAATTTCAAATATATAAGAAGACTCTTTAAGAACATGAAATGGATTGAGAGGAAACAAGAGCCAAAGTGAGGCTCACGAAACTGCTGTTTTCTAGAAATCAAGGTTGCAGTGGTAAGAAAATAGGAAATTAACAAATTCAAGTTAACCTTTTGTACCAATTGAAGAACACACCAGCACCCCCTCAACTTCCCTCTTGCGATTTCCTACTTTTCCTTTTCCAAAACCTCTCACTCTCATCTAATTCTTCAGTGAGAGTTAGAAATACTCCCCCTAAGCCTATCATTACCTCTCCTGATTTAGAATGCTTACTCATACCCCTTAGACTACCCACATCACCCCCAACATTTATGGACATAATCTGATTCCCTTGACTCTCTCACCGTGTGATGGTTGGGAAGAAGAATGAGAGTTTGGGATGGCTACACGTTAGCTCATCCTTGACTGTTTTGTTTGGTCTTCTTTGTTTTTTTTTTTAATGCTAAAATTTATTCTACTACTATTATATATATATATATATATATATATATATATATCTGGTGTTACAAGATAGCAGAATCGATCTTTAGCCAATGACTTTGTGAAGATATCTGCCAGTTGCTCATTTGTAGGACAGTAAACCAGATCAATGATTCATTCTTGTAGAGCATCCTTGATGAAGTGATATCTTCGATCAATATGCTTAGTTTTATGGTGAAACACATGATTCTTTGTGATAGCAATTGCAGCTGTATTGTCACACTGAAGTGGAGTAGCCTCAGCTTGAAATTCACCAAAATCTTCCAACACAAACCTGAGCCAAATTGCTTGTGCAGTTTCCTCTGATGCACTAATATACTCTACTTCTGCAGTTGAAAGTGCAACACAATTCTGTTCAACTGAAGCCCAAGAAAAAACTCCACTGCCAAAGGAAAAAGCATACCCTGAGGTACTTTTATTATCATCAATTGAACCACCCCAGTCACTATCACAGTAGCCAATTAAGACTGCATTTCTTCCTTTCACATACTCCAAACCATAATCAAGTGTTCATTTGATACACTTGAGAACTTTTTTTGCAGTTCCATAGTGCTTATTGGTGGGACAGTGCATGAACCTAGCAAGTAGACTAGCTGCATACATCACATCAGGCATTGTGGCTGTGAGATACTGCCATCATCTTTGCTAAGCTTATCAGTTGTAACCAAAGGTGCATCAACATATTTACACTCACTCAAGCCAAATTTGTTCAACAAAGATGCAACATACTTTCTTTGATGAATAAAAATACTTGAATGAGTTTGGATGACTCCCATTCCCAGAAAATGATGTAAGAGCCCCAAGTCTGTCATTTTATACTTTATGTATAGCCTCAGCCTCAATCTATTTATTTAGGATATAGACTACTGTATGTACAGCCTCAGCCCACAAATAATATGGTAGACCCTTGTCATGCAATATGGTTTTTGCCATTTCAACTACTGTTCTGTTCTTTCTCTCCACCACTTCATTTTGCTGTGGAGTATAAGCCATAGAGAGTTGCCTTTGAATTCCTTCCTCCTCACAGAGTTTATTAAACTCACGAGAAGTGAATTCACCACCTCTATCACTTCTCAGGCATTTCACTTTAAAACCACTTTGTAACTCTACCATGGATTTGAACTTTCTAAAACAATTCAATGCATCTAACTTGTATCTGAGAAAGTAAACCCAAATCATCCTTGTGCAGTCATCTATAAGAAGCATAAAATACCTGTTACCATCAATGGACTCATTTTGCATAGGCCCACATAAGTCTACATGAATTAACTCTAGGGGATTGCTTGCTCTCCATGCCTGATCCTTTGGGAACCATTCTCTATGCTGCTTTCCAAGCTGGCATCCTTCATAGACTTCATTAACGTCTTCTAAGTATGGAATTCCATGGACCATCTCATTTTCTTTGAGTTGTTTTAGCCCCCTTAGATGCAAATGGCCTAGCCTTTTGTGCCAGGTCCAAGTAAAGTGATACATACTTGTTTTCAGAGCAATATGGCCATTAGGTAACAGTGCTAAAGGATAACATCTATTCCTCTTCATTTCTACTTTAATTACAAGGCATTCCAGTGAATGACCATAAAAAATGCTGCATATTTTACCTCCAAACAGCAAGTAATAACCATGCTCATTCATATGTCCCACACTTAGTAAGTTCTCTTTTAATCCAGGTAGATACATTACTTCTTTAATGTACTTTCTGCCTTTGCTAGTATCAATTACTAGAGTGCACATTCCAGCTACATTCATAAGCTCACCAGTTGGCATTTGTACTTTGCCTGCCACATTTGTTCTTATATCAATCAGCAGATTCTCATTTCTAGTCATGTGGTTGCTGCAACCACTGTCAATATACCATTCACCATTGACACTTGCTTCAGAGATGGTACTATTGGCATAAAATAGGTTCTCTATCACTTCCATTTGAATTGCACAATTTCCTTTATGCACATTTTTATTTACAGTACACTCTTTAGCCCAATGTCCAAATTTGTCACAATTGTAACACTTAGGCTTTCCCTTATATCTGCATTCACTAAAGTGATATTCAGAGCACACTCTACACTGTGGTTTTGTAACTTATTAACCCATTGACTGTGATGGGTATGAAACTTGTGCAGGACTAGCAGATGATTTCTGTTGAAATCTGGGTTTTGAATCCCACTTTTTGCCCTTAGAATTCCAATTCTTCTGGAATTTTGATGGACCAGATTGAGCTTCACTCCTATTTTGCCACTTTGGACTCACTAAAACTGATGCAAATGCCTTCTCAGTAGTATCAACATTGTGTAAATCAAATTGTTGTTCTTGGCTCTTCAAGATTGCAATTACCTCCTGCAATTCTACAATCTCCAAACATTTTGTATTTTCTATGACCAAACAGATAAGATCATAAGGTTTACTTAGACTAATCAAAACCTTTTGCACAAGTCTCTCATTAGAGAGAGATTCACCAAATGTTTTCATCTAATTAATCAATTCATTTAGCCTTGTAAGATAACTAGATAAAGACTCATCATTTCACATTCTAGCATATTCAAATTCTTGTCTAAGATTTTGAAGTTTTACCGATCTAACTTGATCACCACCATGGTATTCTCCATACAACAGATCCCATGCCATCTTGGCTAAATCAACATTGGCAATTCGAGGGAAGATCTGATCAGAGACTGCATTTTGTATGATTCCTAGAGCCTTCGCGTCCTTCATGAACACAACGGTCATTTCTTCATTAGCTTCATCTTCCGATAACCCTTCAGCTTTCTTCTTCTTCTTCGAATCGGGGGTTGTAATTCCCTTTTCTACCAGATTCCATAACCCAAGAGATTTGAAGATCATTACCATCTTAATTCTCTAAAACTCGTAGTTCTCACTGGAGAAAATTGGAGTTCTCATTTCCGAGCCTCCAGATCCAGACATCTTTGATCTGAATGAGTTAATTTCTCTTCTTAGATGATAACGGGACTCTGGCAACCTTACAGAGCTTCGATTTAGCTTAGTGAATTCACATATTTACGTCCAGGCTCAGATGATCAAACCTAGCTCTGAGGACATGTTAGTGTGAATTGAGATCTGATGGTTTTGCTTGAATGAATTCGAAGAAAGATGAATACACACAAAGAAGGAATGTAAATGGTTGCATCTCTTTGCAAGTCACAGAGGAGCGATTGGAATTCTCATAGATTGCTTTCTGATACCTCTCTCACACACAAGTCGTGCAAGGAAGGAATATTACCATTAGAGAGAATGATGGATCCTTCTCTCTCTAAGCTAAGATCACAACCACTCATCTAACTAATAACAAAAGTCAAAATCCACATGACACTCATGGCTTTTACGTATTAGAAATTTACACTTGGCATTCTTTGCACAAGTGGATACACCATTTAAAGCACAAAACTTATTCTAACACTATCAGCTCACAACTTACAATTCAACATGAAGGGTATACATAGTCTATTGTCTGTGTTTTTTCATTCATATGGATCTGCTGTTTGCTCTTATTGTTATGGGTTCACTACTCAGAGCTTCACGTTTGAAGAGTAGAACGTGAAGTTTAAACGCAGTGATATAGCAATCAGAGCTTTATTCAACCCTTTTGATCGTGAAATGGTCACTTGGAAGAGGCCTGAGAAGATCACCACTCAAGCATATAAAAACTATGTGCTAATTCTTTTCCAGCAACTTCTGTTCAAAATTGTATGTAATGATTCATACATTTGTAGACACAAACAAACAATAAGCGTCTGTCTAATTTTGTTTGAGACATAATTCTCCTATACTAGATATCCGAGATTTTGAACGAAGTTCCTTTGCTACATACTGTTATTGTGCATGAAAACAAACGATTAATGGATACAGAAAGACACACAGAGACAAGAAAACACTAGTACTTCAGCGTACTAATATTTCGCTTGATTTCGTACTTTTTCTAAGTTTTTTTTTTTTTTTTTTTTTTCCTAGCTGTTGCGCGTGAAACCATCTCTGTGCAGATTCATGACACTTGAGTCTGTGTCTTAGACTTGTAAGTCTTTTTGTGAAGAACATTTTTGTCTTTCTGAATGCTAGTTCAAAACAACCTTTATATGAGAGAAAAAACGGACGCTACATCCCTTTGATTTATATATACTTCGTGAAGCTTTTCTATTAAGGAAAACAACTCCTGTAAAATTGCCTTCTGTAAGTCATTTCCTACATACGTGTTTGCTTAGTTTGGTCAGAGGTTTTGTTTGGTATTTTAAATTCTGTGATATAAGCCATTTTTGTATGGTTTTAATAGGCAGAGAAGGGGATCCGTACCTCAGTAAGTCAAAAAGTGAGGTTCATAAAAATGAGAGGAAGCATAAAAAGCACAGATACAAGGATAAAGATCATAAGAACACAGAAACTGTCACAAGGACAACAATGGCGATGCCGGTAGGAACAAGAATACTGCTCATGGCTTGAAAACTGAGCAGTTGAAGGAACAACAAGATAGGGTTAGAACTTGACTCTTTTTATTGCCACCTAGGGATTCCATGGTCCCAGTTTTTATCCCTCGCTAATATGACAGCACCGGAGATGGTTGGTCATCTAACCTTGTATGAGCAGTGTGAATTTGGCATTTCGAATTTGATGAATTTACCCTGATTCTATTTTTGTAACATGAAAAGAAAAGAAAAAGAAGGTTATTGAATTCCACATCTCCTCTGGACCTACATTTGTGATCCCTATTCTTTTTATCTCTTTACAGTTCATTCAGAAGAGGAAACTCGATGGTTTTGAAGATCCCTTCGTCTCCGGACATTAAAAAAACCAGGTAACAGAAGCAAACATTAGAATGGCCTTTGAGAAGGATGTTCTTGGTGATAATCACATTATTAGCTGCTTCTGTACCTTTCCTTTCGCAAGTTAGTGTTTTAGGGTTATTTTTCTTTTCCTTTCCAGATGCTTAATTCTGACTAGTTTCCTTCCAACTTTGTCACCAGAATCCAAGAATCCAAATTTGAACACATAGCGGGTTTAACACTTCGAAAAGTCCTCCGGTGAAAAGCTACCAGTCAATTCATCAAATGAAATGAATCTAGGAAAAGTATTCTGGAGCATATAAACCTCGGATCCTGTTTATCATGAACACCATCTCACATTGTCTATAATGACAAAAAATACAGAAAATGTAACACCCAAAACATTATTGTTTAATCTATTTTTTCCCATCTTGCTTTGTTTGATTTCATATTCGTGAATCTCCTTATGGTGTCAATTTTCTTCTCTTAAGCCTCGTTTGGTACAGATGATTGAATTGAAATGGATAGCTCTCTAAATTTAAATCAAATTGATGGTCGAGGAGAATGATTTTTCATTTTGAGGGGATTAGACGTAAAGAGCACAATGAAACTCAAGTATGGCATACGCTACGAGGACTATTAGTGCTATTTGACCTAATTTTTACAATCAAACACCTTGTTATCTGATTAATGTGCATCTCTAACTTCCATTTGATTGCTTTCACCTATTTTTTGTATTTTCTTCAGTAAGAAATTTATTGTACAAATTTGGTGTCTCTCGCATTACTTAATAAGTGAATCAACTTCTCAATACCCATTTATGAGAATGGCGGTGAATCAACATCTTGAGCTCTAAACCTGCAAAAGGTCATATCTCATTCTTTCACAAGGTCATATGTCAAGTAGGGTGCATTTGTTGCACCATACTATTACGGACCAGACTAATTTCAGGAACTAAGCTGGACTGACTTAGCATATACTAAGCTGGACTAACTTAATGAAACGTTTGGTACAATGTCGAATTGAGAAGCAGAATAATGAGACAACAACCTCCCTACTCAACAGTAGACATAAATTCGACATGTGCATTTAATCTCCCAAGTTCAAATGGGAATTCCACACCAAACCAAACTCCTACTTTTAACCCTAGCTAGACAATTTTCGTGATATCGCTTCAGTTAATGCTCTATTACAGCTTATGTGTAGAAATTTTGAGTTGAATGATGTTCATTTTTATAGGGTAAACCCTTTTCTATATGCATCACAAGTCTTTAACTTCAAGGATTTAGAATTCGTTTAACAACAGAGTAGAAGGTCTAGTCGTAATCAAATCATGTTGTTGAAGACAACTTGCGACAACACAAGCTTTATAGCATTCATTGGTGCCATTATAAATGCGCTCGATGCGGAAGACTCAACCTAAATCACACTTCGAAAGAGGAATATGGAATGTCTTACTAAATTTGTTAAAAGTAAGTTTTTATATATTATTTTGCCTAATTACTTTCTCTATTTTTAATATATACCATATATAATGTGCCTAATTAATTTCTCTGTTAACATACACCATATATATAGATTCTGCCAGTTCTCTTTTTTATTAGTAGCACAGGGCTCCGGATAGAAGAAAAAAAAACCACTCTCTCTCTTCCGCTCTTCACTCTCTTAAACACTCCCCTCTAATTAATTTGCATTTCTTTTCTCCTCATCCAAAGATCGATAGACGAAGACGACAAAGGGGATTCGAAATTGTGGAGAGATATCGCTTCGCCTATCTATCTATTTAGGTATATATATACCATTCTTCCTCGATGTTTCTTCATTAATTGTCTAGCTAGGGTTAGGGTTAGGGTTTTTTTTTCCCAATAAACTCTCAAAATTTGGCTCTTGAACTCTAATTATCCTCCATGGGTTAAAGAAGAATTGATCATCAAGAAATGGATTAATTTAGGGTTAATTATGTTTTTTATTAATTATTTTGGTTTTCTTAATCCCAATTCGCTTACATAATATATTTTATCGTGCTCTGACGATTAGATTCTGTTCTTGTTAATTCTTCTTTGCAGTTTGTTGTGACAAATCAAGTAAAACCTAAAAACGATGTCGTCAAACACTCATTCACCGTGCGCTGCGTGCAAGTTTTTACGGCGAAAATGCACACAAGAATGCGTGTTCGCCCCCTATTTCCCACCCGACCAACCTCAAAAGTTCACAAACGTTCACAAGGTTTACGGTGCGAGCAACGTCGCCAAGATCCTGAACGAACTCAATGTTGCACACCGTGAAGATGCGGTGACATCATTGGCCTATGAGGCGGAGGCTCGTCTTCGGGACCCTGTGTATGGGTGTGTTGGTTTCATCTCCATCCTCCAGAACAGGCTCAAGCAAGTCCAGACTGACCTCTACAACGCCAAGAAAGATCTGTCTGCCTATATTGGCCCTCAGGCAATGATGATCCCCGTTTTTCCTCCGCCCCAACAAACAGACATGAACGGGTCTGTGCCTATGTTGGGGGTTTCCACTGGCCCTCCGCCCCAGCAGGGCTGCGGTGGAGGTCAGCTAGTGATTCGCGACCAGCATCAGCAACAATTGTTCGAGGCTCATCAGCAAGATCTTGTGAGGTTCAATATCAATGGTATGGACACCGCAGCGAATTCAGTTACTGGAAATGCGTTTAATCAGATTCCCGCAGCTGCTGCTAGTAATGGTGTGGTGTCTGGTTCATTGGGTTTGGGTGGAGCTTTTGATAATAACCATTATAACCAGATCCAACAGCAAGCAACTGCACATCATCAGAGTTCCCTTGAATATCAGCTTCAGGCTCAGCTGATGCTCCAACCACAATCGGCGGCCGAGCAATCGCAGCAGAAATCAGAAGGCGAGGAGAGTTGAGATTCTCCCTTGCATGCCTTCCTTCTTCAATAAACAATTTCCCATCCTTGGTATGTACCATGCAGAACGCTTTCTTTATTATTTATATATTGACAGAGTAAAACTGTACCAATGAAAATAAAAATAAATTGTTTTTGACTCTCCAAATATTTGTTTTGTACTCCAATTCTTTAAAAATACGAAGGAAATTTGTATGGAAAGAACTGTATGATGACATTTTTAGAGTGTCAATATAAAGCTCCAAAGCCAAAATAAACTAGGTAAAATTACGGTTAATTTTTCTGTTTGGTCTACTTGTTTTATTAATTTGTATTAAATGATTGAGGTCTTAGGTTTAAGTTTGTTCTTCAGAAAGTGCTTCCACTATTCTTTTCTTAAACTTGCAAGTGTTATAATGCTTTGAAATGCAATTTAAATTAATGTTCCACGACTGAACTAGCAACCACATCAACATGCTTATATCTTTCTCGATTATGTATGATTCTTTTCGGGAGAATATATATTACCATTGCTCTATTGCGTTATACAAATACTTTCGTGAGTAACGCATCATTTGCATGCCAAAATACGTGTGGGGAAAAAGTGATTGGGAATATGGACTTGTTACTTTATTTTTCTGAAAAGGGGGAGTTGAATTAAGTAGTTAGTTGTTAGGTATTTAATTTGAAACTAATTTATAGTTTTTAAAGACGATGAATGTAAATATCACAACTAATACTCGTTGATTTCAAAAACACAAGAAATAGATCCAAGAAAGATACCAAACTTGTTCTAAAACTTCTTCAAGCGTTTTCTTGGGATTCATGAACACATTTGATCACTAGTGTATGCTTAATAAGTTTGTATCATTTCTTCAAGGTCAACTTATTTACATATTTCTGTGCAAAATCAACTCTTTAATTTCTTTTCTATTTTTCCGTTTTTTGAGAGGAGTCTTTCGTTCTTGGTTTATTGTGGTGAGAAAGTTTGTTTCTGTAATCTAAAGTCTATTTGCTGAATATTGTGTACTTTGAATTTGTCTTGATATAAGTTTGATTTTCGTTTAATCACTTGAGTTGCAAGTATTTTTTGCACTTTGTAATTTGTCTTTTCTATATCAAAACTTGTAATTCGACTTGTCATTTGGCATGTCTGTATTGGAAAGGCTCTCACATAAACCAATCACTTTCTCTTGACATTATAGCTGCCCCTTGACATAGACACTCTCTCTTCTTACCTTTGATACATCGATCTGGCTAGTCTTATTGACAAAACTAGCTCAGACTACCACACCCTCCAATGTGAGACGATCACAAACTCCCTTATGTTAAAACCATAAAACCAACTTCAATGTCTACACACACATACACATACGAAACTCGAAATGAAATTAATTGCTTATCAAGAAATAAATTAGGCGATACTAATTTGTTTCTGTTAAATCTTAATATTGTCAAAGTAAAATACTAAACTACATTGGAAATTTATTTACCAAAAAAATAAACTACAATAGAAATTTAATACCTACGCTATTAGATGTTCTTGCTTATAGTTCTTTGCTCATTTTTTGTCCTAGTGTAGTTTTCCTTCAGGTTTTTATTTTATTGAATTTTTTTATGAAATGTAAGACATCATTACTAACATATATAAGGATGCTATATGTATTAAAGGAAAAATTCTCTCTCTCTCTCTCTATATATATATATATATATATATATATATATATATATATATATATGTAAGGGGGCTCACGTACGTAACTGTTTGAATTTGCCATACAAAGGTTTAATTAGGGTTTAGAACTGTGGGTCTTGTAACGCAACTTAGTCTTTCAAGACATTGTTGTTAATTAAATGATTATTGTTTGACTCATTTCCTCTCTTTCCCTCCATTCTTTGCAGTTTTTTGTAAGTCCAGCTCTAGCGCAGAGATGAAGATACATATATACTGAAAGAGAACTCCATATATGAGACTCAACGAAGATGTGCAAGTGTAGCCAAACACTATAAGTTGATGAGGGACTGGTTTTGAGCTTAAAGAACAACTCGGTTTGGTGATGTGATTGAATTGTAAACTTATGTTCGTTCTTGAGCAAAGACTTTCTTCCGAATTGCATCCTCTTTCATTTCCCAGTTTAATTACTTGTCGCAGTTCTTGGCCTTGACTGTTTACAACGACAATTGTTGTTATTGGTAATAAGTAGTAGTCAATTGTTGTAGTAGTTCTTAGAATGTTACAGTCGTACTGTGCGTTCTGGACGTCTTATATTTACCAAATAAGAAACTGTCATCATGTATTAATTTCTCGTTTAGTTATATATGGAGTATCTAAATATCTTTACACTTTCTTGTTCCAGTTTTACATGTATTAATCAACTCTTTCAGAAACATTTAAGAGCTCGATCTGAACCCTAAACCCTTAGCAAATGAACTTTCATGATAACAGGATTGGAGGTGTCAAACTTTTCGGTTTGTCACCTGTGATAACATCTATCATGTTGCATTCCGCTCTGCATTAAGTTCATCACTTTAAAAAAGTCATCGTGCACTCCACTTACTGTATAAGAGAAAATAC
Organism: Heteromeles arbutifolia; assembly: GCA_024362995.1. Taxonomy (NCBI): domain Eukaryota; kingdom Viridiplantae; phylum Streptophyta; class Magnoliopsida; order Rosales; family Rosaceae; genus Heteromeles; species Heteromeles arbutifolia. The sequence goes on along the minus strand of JANCRC010000002.1, from coordinate 5,785,472 downwards.
AGCTCATCCCTGATGTTTTAGAAGGATAAAGGGTTTAGTCCCAGTTGAATTTCTACTAATACAAAACACCCCTAGACATGTCTAGCAATACATGCTGAGGATGGCATCTGCATGCTTTTGGAACGCCTTCCAACCCATGACTACGTGTTTTTCTTCCACAAGACTTGCACTGCACAACGTAACACATGTATACCTCCCACCACAGCATGAGTCATGTACACACGACCTGAGGCATTGATGGTCTCCAGAAACTTGCAGGTCACCCCGTTAATTATGCGGGTTTCATCACTTGGAGTTGGAGCCTTGTTGCTACTTGCCATTGCCAATGGCGAAACCCTAAAACAGAACAAAGAGAAATTCCTCGGGACAACAATTTCGAACCTTTTGTCCATCCCCACAAGCCCTTCAAGACGCTTGGCCATTTTTACATCACTTCTAATAAAGTTTCCAAGGTTTTCCACTCCATCGCATCTAAGCACAAGCCATAGCTTCATGGCCCGAAATGTTAAAGCTATTTGCCGCCAGTCTTTGTAGTCCGCTACTTACTTTGAATTTGTGGCCTTGTTCCTCCAAGTTTGTCAGTTTTCTACAACTCTACTAAGGTATTTTATTGTTGATGTTTTATAGAAATGAGTTCGTAGTTATAGCATGTTCGTGTTGTTATAGTACCTTGTTGTTTGATATAGCGCTAATCAATAGTTTGTGCTTGTTATAACGAACTAAAGTGATATTCTTCTTTCTGTAATTATTATATTTATTATTTTCTATATTTTATCGTATTGTTCCATCAGAGCCAAATCAAGGGAGATATGGTGGGCATTGTTTCTGCAGGGAGTTTTGGTCGTTTTGTTAATTTATTTGGCGCCTGAAGAATAATGATATGTCATGTACGTCCAATGGTGTGCCAAATTTCTCGTCCACTAATTGCTGGTTTGGTTGTTTTGGTTGTTAAGTTGGGTTATTTTTCTCTGGTTATGGTTATATCACTGTCAATGACTATATATGATATAGCAGCAATGAATTCCGAGCTTCTACATTCATAAAATAAATTTTAAGATTTAGAAACAGTGCATTTACCTCAGTTAACTATATCAACTACATATTGACTACTTTACTAATCGTTCAAGTTATGGCATGTCATCTATAGTATTAGAATCCAATTGAATTCTGTATCTCTCACTCTCAACAAAAAATACTCATTGGAAGGTTAACACAAATTGATTTGATACCGATCTTTTATCAAGCACCATGCATGTATGCCCCGTTTGCCAGTTTTCCCCAACCATGGCCGCCACAAAAAAAAAAAAAAAAAAAAAATCTCATATATGCAACTAGCTATTTATTATTTCATGGGGCTATAAGCACGTCAAAACTGTATCTAATAATTATGATTTTGTTAGACAACAAAAACGGCGGAACCATACATTCTTAAAGGCGTGGGATATTATTTTGTTTATCTTATCAAAGTCAGCCAATAACATCTGAATTGAATTATTATTTTTATTGAAACACGTAATTAACAAGATTTATAATATGAGTTTTGTTTATAAAAGTAGAGAAATTAAATATGTGGGAGTTGTTTGGAGTGGGCTGAAATGTCGAAAAAATCTTAGATGATGAGCTGTATATAAAAAAATTAAAAAAAATTAAAAAAAAAATATATATATATATATATATATATATATATATATATATATATATGAGACCTATGTGAACATGTCATTATGCTCTTAGAGATAAACATAAGGTTTCAAAAATTTAAGTTGTTAGATAATGAGTCAAGCGTGTATGTTAAACTAACAAAACGTTGTCTAGTTATAAAATGATCAGTTTTTCCAATGACGTTATTCTTTATAATATGATACTGCAACACTTAGCGGTTTTTTTATAACCACTTTGTTTTAGTCTTGTTTATTGTTTTGAAAACTGAAAATTGAAAATTATTTAGGTAGTGCTATGGCCGAGAAATCCTGTGCATTTGGGCGGAATATGGCAATCGTTTTAAGAGAGAACCAATCGGCCTGAGCATTCCAAAATTAAAATGACGAAGCACAGAGTAAAACACAGAGAACATGGAGGATGCTTAAAAAACAAGGCAAACAAGTAGGCAAAACATTCAAGTTCTCAATCAACTGTCAAAATTTACAGGTTAATTAAGCACTACATAAAGATTTAAGTGTATAATGTGATGATGGTTGCATCATCTCTACTTGAAGAGCATGAGCTTGTGCTTCTCTTGTAGGTGAAGGTATGTCTTCGGGGTCTCGTTTTGGTTTAACCCATCTCCCATGAGCGTTTCTTACTAGCCCCTTGTGTGGCAATTGATACCAACACTGTGGGATTTTAAGATCATCCACCAACATGTCACATCCCTTGTTCACCAAGGCAATATCCCTCCTAGCATTTGATCTAAAAGTAGTTTCTGTACTAAAAAACCCATCCACAAGATGGAGGTATGTCTCGAGGCTATGAAACCCGGGCAGATTGAACCCGCCACGCTTGAGATAACACGAAGAACCAACTTCGAGCTTCAATTCAGCTCCAACATGTGTGTAAACCCAATCCAATGTGCCCGTAATGTCATCAAACTTCTGAAGACTCTCATTCAAAACAAGCCCCGGCATTTTCGGAACCATGTCTTGTTTAACCACAACCCTCAATGTCTTGACTCCCATTTGGTGTAGCTCTTCCTTGAAGGCAATGTTTCCAACCCTAGGGGCGCCAAAGGAAATTACGCTTATCGGAAGGCCAGGGAGTTTTTCGGCAGCTTCATAGGCATTGAGCAAAGCCAATGCACCTCCCAAGCTATGCCCTGTGATTGTAAGGCTCACTTCTTCACCTCTTGCTTGGTACAACTCCACGAGCCTAGCCACTTCTTTCATGACTTGCTCTGATGCACTAGACCTGTTGTACCTTGTGGTGTCACTCTTGGCAGTGTAAATCCCATGGAATCCATGTTCCACTTTGGCATCTCCACTCCCAATTGGCTCCAATTTCCTTTGCATATCCTCATACCACTCCGATGGTGCCACGGTCCCCCGCCACGCCACCAAGATGTCCCTCCTCCCAATCCTCCTAGTCTCCTCCTCATCGCTCACGGCAACATACCCCATCCAGTTGGAATGCTTGCTCCATGTGTCAGCCAAGTGTGACCTCTCCAACCACTGTGGCATGTCGATGTGTGACATTGCATAAATGTACTTGTTAACGTTGTAGCCATTTTTGTCTAGACCCAACACATCAAAAAGCTTGTTTTTGTTGTACCTGCAACTCCCGCAGTACTCGGAGAAGGAATCGAAATCGAAAGCGTCATACGTTGCTTGTGAAAACTCACCATATTTGACAATCTCCCTTCTTAGCCAAGGGTGGAGAGGGTCCAAAAGACCCTCCCAATCATTGGACCCATGGATTTCGCGCCATTTTTTGGATATGATGTCTTTCGGAGAAGTTGTGGGAGTTGAATGCATCTCTTCTGTGAACAGATTCCAATTATTAGGGTTAATGTTGGTTCTTTGGGGAATATCTATGTGGAGGTGAAGGAGGTTGGCTAGGGATTCAGCTAGACGGTTGGCTTTGTTTGATGCCTTGGTTTGATTGGGATGGTCAAGAACAGCTTCTTGATGATGACTAGCTCGGATTTGGGAAAACCGGGTTGCACCGGGGGCGGCTTGAGTGGCCGGAAGATGTGTGTACATCATAGTTGATAGCGCCATGGCTGTCTGGATTTGTTGATGCTGCTCAAATTTCCAAGCACACAGCCGGAAAATAGGGGTTAAACTCTTGTGGTAGATCCGTAGATGTATTAAGATTGACTATTGAGCTCCGACGAGTTGGAAATAGAGCTCAGAAGATGGAGGAACTGAGTTTGGAAATGAGAGAATGAGGATTTGAGGGATGAATTATATACAAGCAAATTGGAATTAAACAATGAATGTGTCACGCGTGGGACAAAGACTAAAACATGGAAATATGCGTATGTTTGATTGACCATAGGTATTTTATTTAGAATTGTTCTTGTTGATGGAGACAAGTTCACATGTGGGGAGTATAATCTAATCTGTCAAATCTCCAAGCCTCTTCAAGCTTAACCTTGCTCAAGGAGAAATTATGAAGACTGCCACTGCCACAATGATGCATTGGCTGTGGACACGTAAATTTCAGTGGCATTTGGTAATTGTTTGAAGTAACGAGGGTAATGCGTATGCAGATCATGTAAACTTCAAATTTAGGGACAACATTATTAAACAAATTAAAAATAAAATTAGGCACGGGGAAGAAGTAGGTAATGACTATATTGGACTTTCAACACGTAGTGGTGGATTCAATTCTCAATTTTCACACTTCCTTCAAGCTATAAACCCGCGAATGATCTTGTTAAAAACATGCGAATTTAAAGTGGAGGTTTCATGTTGAAGAAGCCGTTAGAATTATGATTTAATGATATATTTTTTTACTTTAAAGTGAAGACGTCATGTTAAATTTTTATTATCTCTTATATATATGATAAATTTGATATCTAGCTATGATTGGTCTGTTAGATAACTTAACCCAAATAACAAAAATAGAAATTGGTTTTGCACCAATATAAAGTCTTCCTCATTTATTTCACTATTGAGGAACATGATACTTTTTGGAATGTAAATACATACGTGAAAGCTGTGTCTAATAAAATATTTGTTATCTAAGTCTCTTAACATTATTCGCATTTAGTTGATCCATAATTATGATTTTGTTAGACAAGTCATTATGCTCTTGGAGATAATTGCTAGGTTTCAAAAGTTTAAGTTGTCGCATGTTAGACAAGTCATTATACCTGAGTGGTGTTTAATAGTGTTTATCTGATTGTCTAGGGCGTATTCCGATGCTGCCTAGTTTGTATGGACTGCACTCTCTCTTTTTTATTCTGTGTTTTGCCTTTGGGCTATCATAGATCATGGAATTGGATCCCCTCCTGAGCAATAGTTGGGAACCCTACTGAGCAAGAAGTGTGGATCGTTGGATGAAAATCTAACGGTTATAATTATTATAACTTTAAAGGGACCTCCCTCTTTATAACCGTTGAATGAAAATCCAACAGTCCACACTTCTTGCTCAGTAGGATCCCCACCTAATGCTCAGGAGGGGATCCAATTCCATAGATCATGGCCTTTATTTGTACTTGTTGCCCCTCTTCGGGTCTTTTATGAAGTTTTCATTTGACAGAAAAAAAAAAAATGTTGTTACAGGGTATGTCAATATATTAAACTAACAAAAACATTGGCATCAATGACTAATTATTAGTTGTAATATGAAATTGCAACACTAAGCCGTCCTTTTATAATCATTTTGTTTTCAATTTTTGTTCATTTGTTTGAAAAGCTGAAAATTGAAAACCATTTTGGGAGTACTTCCAATTTTCAAAAAAAAAACAAAAGTGAAAGTTCTTTTTTGACTTTCAGAAAGTAGTTGTCAAAATAAGGTTTCAATTTTCAATTTTCAATTTAAAAAAAAAAGAAAACTAAAAGCTGAAATAGTTTTCAAGCTTAGTTTAGAAAACTTTCTTCAAGTGTGCCGTATATGTGTTAATCTGATCAATATGCAGAACTAGGTTCCCAATCGATGCTGTGTCTAGCAATTTGGCATAGGGAGTTTAAGCATGTCCCCAAGCCAATCCATGACTATTTCAAGCTCAGTTGCAGCTGGTAATGCTCTTGCCGAGAAATCCTGTGCATTCAGGCGGAATCTGGCAAGCGTTTTCAGAGATAACCAATTGGCCTAAGCATTCCAAAATTAAAATGATGAAGCACAGAGTAAAACACAGAAAACATGGAGGATGCTTAAAAAACAAGGCAAACTTGTAGGCCAAACATTCAAGTTTTTAATCAACCGTCAAAATTTACATATTAATTAAGAACTACATAAAGATTTGTGTATATTATCTGACGATGATTGCACCATCTCTACTTAATTAAAGAGCATGAGCTTGTGCTTGTGCTTCTCTTCTAGGTGAAGGGATGTCTTCGGGGTCTCGTTTCGGTTTAACCCATCTCCCATGAGCGTTTCTTACTAACCCCTTGTGTGGCAATTGGTACCAACATTGTGGGATTCTGAGATCATCCACCAACATGTCACATCCCTTGTTCACCAAGGCAATATCCCTCCTAGCATTTGACCTAAAAGTAGTTTCTGTACTCAAAAACCCATCCACAAGATGAAGGTAGGTCTCGAGGCTACGAAACCCAGTCAGATTGAAGCCGCCACGCTTGAGATAAGGCGAAGAACCAATTTCGAGCTTCAATTCAGCTCCAACATGTGTGTAAACCCAATCCAATGTGCCCGTAATGTCATCAAACTTTTGAAGACTCTCATTCAAAACAAGCCCAGGCATTTTCGGAACCATGTCTTGTTTAACCACAATCCTCAATGTCTTGACTTCCATTTGGTGTAGCTCTTCCTTGAAGGCAATGTTTCCAACCCTAGGGGCGCCAAAGGAAATTATGCTTATCGGAAGGCCAGGGAGTTTTTTGGCAGCTTCATAGGCATTGAGCAAAGCCAATGCACCTCCCAAGCTATGCCCTGTGATTGTTAGGCTCACTTCTTCACCTTTTGCTTGGTACAACTCCACAAGCCTAGTCACTTCTTTCATGACTTGCTCTGATCCACTAGACCTGTTGTACCTTGTGGTGTCACTCTTGGCAGTGTAAATCCCATGGAACCCATGTTCCACTTTGGCATCTCCACCTCCAATTGGCTCCAATTTCCTTTGCATATCCTCATACCACTCCGATGGTGCCACAGTCCCCCGCCACGCCACCACAATGTCCCTCCTCCCAATCCTCCTAGTCTCCTCCTCGTCGCTCACGGCAACATACCCCATCCAGTTGGAATGCTTGCTCCATGTGTCAGCCAAGTGTGACCTCTCCAGCCACTGTGGCCTGTCGATGTGTGACATTGCATAAATGTACTTGCTAACATTGTAGCCATTTTTGTCTAGACCCAACACATCAAAGAGCTTGTTTTTGTTGTACCTGCAGCTCCCGCAGTACTCGGAGAAGGAATCGAAATCGAAAGCGTCATACGTTGCTTGTGCAAACTCACCATATTTGACAATCTCTCTTCTTAGCCAAGGGTGGAGAGGGTCCAAAAGACCCTCCCAATCATTTGACCCGTGGATTTCGAGCCATTTTTCGGACATGTTGTCTTTCGGAGAAGTTGTGGGAGTTGAATGCATCTCTTCTATGAGGAGATTCCAATTATTAGGGTTAATGTTGGTTCTTTGAGGAATATCTATGTGGAGGTGAAGGAGGTTGGCAATGGATTTAGCTAGACGGTTGGCTTTGTTTGATGTCTTGGTTTGACGGGGATGATCAAAATCAGCTTCTTGATGGTGACTAGCTCGGATTTGGGAAAACCGGGTTGCGCTGGGAGTGGCTTGAGCGGCCAGAAGATGGGTGTACATCATAGTTGATAGCGCTGTGGTTGCCTCTATCTGTTGATGCTGCTCAAATTTCTAAACACACTGCCGGAAAATAGGGGTCGAACTCTAGTTGTAGATGTATTAAGATTGAGTGTTCTACCACTTAAGCTATAAGCACCGACAAGTTGAAAATAGAGCTCAGAAGATGGAGGAATTGAGTTTAGAAATTAGAGAACGAGGAAAAGACGGTGAACTAACATTGGAAAATGTTCATTTGTTTGATTGACCGTTCGTATTTTATTTAGACTTGTTCTTGTTGATTGAGACAAATCTCCAAACCTCTTCAAGTTTAACTTGCTCGACGGGAAATTATCAAGATTGTCACTCCCAAAACGATGTAGTGGCATTTGGTAATTGTTTGAAATAAGGAAGGTAATATATATGCAAATCATGTAAACTTCAAATTTAGGGACAACATCATTAAACAAAGTAAAAAAAACATTAGGTACGGGGAGATATACGTAAGGACCATTTTGGACGTTCAACACGTATGGTGGAATCAGTTCTCAGTTTTCACACTTCCTTTGCACCCCTAAACACGCGATTTCTTGTTAAAAACATTGGAGGTGTCATGTCAAATATGAGGCTATAACTATGATTTAGTGATATATTTTTACACATTAAAGTGGAGGCATCATGTTAAATTTTAGTGGTCTCATATATAGATGACAAGTTTAATATATATAGCTAGCTGTGATTGGTCTATTAGATGACCTAACCCAATTAACAAAAATAAAAAGAAAAATTTTATTCCGACCCGTTTATCATTTTTTTACTGCCAACTTATCATTTTTTATCTTAAAATTCCGTACGTGCCCAACAATTCCCTTTCTACACCCAAAATGAAAAAGAACAAAAAATAAAATAAAATTCCAACAATAGGAAACTCTGACCACCTCATCTCTCCAAATCCCAACCACGTCCAATTTCTACCCCTCTCTGCCACCTCCCCTACCACCCACAATGAAAACCCAAAAGTCTCAGCCACACAACAACTCCTTCCAAGCAGTCCTAACATGTATGTCTGAATTCTGTTGAAACTGTCGGCTAGTCGAATTTATTTGTATTAGACCATTGATTGTACGATATATGTGTAGAATCACAATTTTAATATTATCATGAATTAAAAAAAAATTGCCATGACATTCTTTTGGGTCTTTTTAAAGGTGGGTTGTTAGGGGATAAGGATTGTTGTGGATGGTAAAGGAGGTGGTAGTGGGGGTTAGGGATGGCAACGGTTCAGTTTGGGGGCAGAAATGCTATATTCATCCCCATAACCACGAAAATTAACCATATCCATAACCGCAAATTAACCATCAGGTATAATCCATAACCATACCCATCGGGTAAATGATTCTCCATCGGTTAACAGGTATATCCATCTTCGTCAATACAAAAAATATATTTGTTCAGTTGAGACATTATAAGTTAGTAGATATTAATTTCGTTATTAAACATTTGATGTATAAATGATCCAATGAATGGATCTTGTTGAGTATAAAAATTAAAACACTGATCATGTTGGCTTGTCTTTGATATCTCTCATAAGCACCATTGAGTTCGCATTGATTTTGATTCAAAACTTTACTTTCCTACAAAAGGCAACTATTGTATTCTCAAGGTAATGGTTCAGAGAATAATAGATATACAAATACATACATACATACATACATACATATATATATATATATACACACTCTACTATTATATTATATATAATTATATTGTTTACTATTCGGGTCGGATTCGGTTACGGATACGGTTTGGGGACTCCTATAACCATATCTAAAACCATAACCAAATAATATAAACGGTTTTTCCCCATATCCAAAATATACCCAAACTTCCATACCCAAATCCGTTCCATTCGGGCGGTTATCGGGTTTAACGGTTAGAATTATCATCCCTAGTGGGGGTAGTAGAAATTGGGGTGGTTAGAGTTTGGAGAGATGGAGTGCCAAAGTTGCTTATTGCTAGATTATTATTATTTTTGTTTTGTTATTCTTGTTTGGTGTAGAAAGAGAATTGTTTGGACACATTCGGAATTTCAAGATAAAAAAATAGTAATTTGGGTGTAAAAAGATATCAAATGGGTCTAAATAAAAATTGTTCCTGTACCAATATAAAAGTCATGACGCACTCCTCTTCCTCATATTATTTCACTATTGAGGAATACATGACACTTTTTGGGAGTGTAAAACTGTAAATACATAAAGCACTAGCTTGCTTCTGAGAAAAAATAACCCTAATTTGATAAAAAGAAATAAATTTGTAAAGTCCTGGACATAATTGTTAGTAACCGTTATTGCACCCAGCACTAAAAGTTAATTTGCGAGATTTTTTTTCTTTTTATAGTTTGATTCTTTGAAGTGTTTCTCAATATGGTTTACAAATGTACAGCCAAACAAATAAAACAAGAAAGCAAAAAGCGATTTGACCAAAAAAATTTGACAGAAAATGAAGAACAAAAAAGAATGTGACCAAAAAATAAAAAGAACGCAAAAAGTCATTCCAATTTGTCAACTTTCTAATTGCTGAAATCATCATCCCAGAAAAGCAGGGCCAGAAATACTCAAATCATTTAGTGACATGTTAGCAATAGTTTGAGTGATGGATTACCAATTTGATCCAGGCCATACCCTAATTTCTTGATCATACTTATCCAACTACCAGTGCATAACAAGCAATAAGAACAAAGTAAACGGGAAATATAATTTTATTTCCTACCAACTTAATCCAATTTAATCCAACTAGCAGAGTTTAATAGGCGATAACACAAAGTAAAACGGAATTTTTTTTATTTCGGCGTAATAGTCCATGCAAGTGCTTCCTATCAACCAAACAACTTAATTTATAGGATCGAAAATTGATATTTCTTTGTAATAAACCGGATTATCCACCAGTCATTATTAGGGTTAAGAAACAAAACCAGCTCTTTGTATGCATGCCGCAAGTCCGTCCAACGATTAAAGGATGAGGCTTGAATCCCAGTAAAATTAACAAGAACTTAGCTGGCTCGAAAGTCAAGGAATCGACGCAGTTTTGGAGAATGCTTAAAAAACAAGGCAAACAAGTAGGCCAAACATTCAAGTTCTTAATCAACTGTCAAAATTTACATGTTAATTAAGCACTACATAAAGATTCAAGTGTATCTGATGATGGTTGCATCATCTCTGATTGAAGAGCATGAGCTTGCGCTTGTGCTTCTCTTGTAGGTGAAGGTATGTCTTCGGGGTCTCGTTTCGGTTTAACCCATCTCCCATGAGCGTTTCTTACTAACCCCTTGTGTGGCAATTGGTACCAACATTGTGGAATGCTAAGATCATCCACCAACATGTCACATCCCTTGTTCACCAAGGCAATATCCCTCCTAGCATTTGACCTAAAAGTAGTTTCTGTACTCAAAAACCCATCCACAAGATGGAGGTAGGTCTCGAGGCTATGAAACCCTTGCAGATTGAACCCGCCACGCTTGAGATAAGGCGAAGAACCAACTTCGAGCTTCAATTCAGCCCCAACATGTGTGTAAACCCGATCCAATGTGCCCGTAATATCATCAAACTTCTGAAGACTCTCATTCAAAACAAGCCCCGGCATTTTCGGAACCATGTCTTGTTTAACCACAACCCTCAATGTCTTGACTCCCATTTGGTGTAGCTCTTCCTTGAAGGCAATGTTTCCAACCCTAGGAGCGCCAAAGGAAACTACGCTTATAGGAAGGCCAGGGAGTTTTTCGGCAGCTTCATAGGCATTGAGCAAAGCCAATGCACCTCCCAAGCTATGCCCTGTGATTGTTAGGCTCACTTCTTCACCTTTTGCTTGATACAAGTCCACAAGCCTAGTCACTTCTTTCATGACTTGCTCTGATGCACTAGACTTGTTGTACCTTGTGGTGTCACTCTTGGCAGTGTAAATCCCATGGAACCCATGTTCCACTTTGGCATCTCCACTCCCAATTGGCTCCAATTTCCTTTGCATATCCTCATACCACTCCGATGGTGCCACGGTCCCCCGCCACGCCACCACTATGTCCCTCCTCCCAATCCTCCTAGTCTCCTCCTCATCACTCACAGCAACATACCCCATCCAGTTAGAATGCTTGCTCCATGTGTCAGCCAACTTTGACCTCTCCAGCCACTGTGGCATGTCGATGTGTGACATTGCATAAATGTACTTGCTAACATTGTAGCCATTTTTGTCTAGACCCAACACATCAAAGAGCTTGTTTTTGTTGTACCTGCAGCTCCCGCAGTACTCGGAGAAGGAATCGAAATCGAAAGCGTCATACGTTGCTTGTGCAAACTCACCATATTTGACAATCTCTCTTCTTAGCCAAGGGTGGAGAGGGTCCAAAAGACCCTCCCAATCATTTGACCCGTGGATTTCGCACCATTTTTCGGACATGTTGTCTTTTGGAGAAGTTGTGGGAGTTGAATGCATCGCTTCTATGAGGAGATTCCAATTATTTGGGTTAATGTTGGTTCTTTGAGGAATATCTATGAGGAGGTGAAGGAGGTTGGCAAAGGATTTAGCTAGACGGTTGGCTTTGTTGGATGTCTTGGTTTGATGGGGATGATCAAAATCAGCTTCTTGATGATGACTAGCTCGGATTTGGGAAAACCGGGTTGCGCTGGGTGTGGCTTGAGCGGCCTGAAGATGGGTGTACATCATAGTTGATAGCGCTATGGTTGCCTCTATCTGTCGATGCTGCTCAAATTTCTAAACACACTGCCGGAAAATAGGGGTCGAACTCTAGTTGTAGATGTATTAAGATTGAGCGTTCTACCACTTAAGCTATAAGCTCCGACGAGTTGAACATAGAGCTTAGAAGATGGAGGAATTGAGTTTAGAAATGAGAGAATGAGGAAATGACGGTGAACTATATACAAGCAACAGTGAATGTGTCACGCGTGGGACAATGACTACAACGTTGGAAAATGTTCATTTGTTTGATTGACCATTTGTAGTTTATTTAGACTTGTTCTTGTTGATTGAGACAAATCTCCAACCTCTTCAAGTTTAACCTTGCTCAACGGGAAATTATCAAGATTGTCACTCCCAAAACGATGTAGTGGCATTTGGTAATTGTTTGAAATAAGGAGGGTAATATATATGCAGATCATGTAAACTTCAAATTTAGGGACAACATTATTAAACAAAGTAAAAACAAAATTAGGTACGGGGAAATATACGTGAGGACCATTTTGGACGTTCAACACGTATTGTGGAATCAGTTCTCAGTTTTCACACTTCCTTTGCACCCCTAAACACGCGAATTCTTGTTAAAAACATTTCTAAAGTGGAGGTGCCATGTCAAATAAGATGCTATAACTACAATTTAGTGATATGTTTTTACATATTAAAGTGGAGGCGTCATGTTAAATTTTAGTTGTCTCATATATAGATGACAAGTTTGATATCTGTAGCTAGCTGTGATTGTCTATTAGATGACCTAACCCAAATTAGCTGTGATTGGTTTATTAAGCAAAGTAAAATCAAAATTAGGTACGGGGAAATATACGTAAGGACCATTTTGGACGTTCACCACGTATGGTGGAATCAGTTCTCAGTTTTCACACTTCCTTTGCACCCCTAAATACGCGAATTCTTGTTAAAAACATTCTAATGTGGAGGTGCCATGTCAAATAAGACACTATAACTACAATTTAGTGATATGTTTTTACATATTAAAGTGGAGGCGCCGTGTTAAATTTTAGTTGTCTCATATATAGATGACAAGTTTGATATCTATAGCTAGCTGTGATTGGTCTATTAGATGACCTAACCCAAATAACAAAAATAAAAAGAAAAATTTTATTCCGACCCATTTATTATTTTTTTGCCGCCAACTTATCATTTTTTATCTTAAAATTCCGTATGTACCCAACGATTCCCTTTCTACACCCAAAATGAAAAAGAACAAAAATTAAAAAAATAAAATTCCAGCATTAATTAGGAAACTCTGAACACCTCATCTCTCCAAACCCCAATGACGTCCAATTTCTACCCCTCTCCGCCACCTCCCCTATCACCCACAATGAAAACCCAAAAGTCTCAGCCACACAACAACTCCTTCCACGCAGTCCTAACATGTTTGAATTTTGTTGAAACTGTCGACTAGTCGAATTTATTTGTCTTAGACCATTGATTGTATGATATATGTGTAGATTCACAATTTTAAAATTATCATTAATTTAAAAAAAAAATTTGTCATGACCTTCTTTTGGGTCTTTTTAAAGGTGGGTTGTTACTTGTTAGGGGATAAGGATTGTTGTGGATGGTAAGGGAGGTGGCAGTGGGGGTTTGGGGGAGGTAGAAATTAGGGTGGAGAGATGGAGTGCCAAAGTTGCCTATTGCTAGATTAATTTTTTTTTTTGTTTTGTTGTTCTTGTTTGGTGTAAAAAGAGAATTGTTGAACACACTCGGAATTCAAGATAAAAAAATAATAAATTGAATGTAAAAAGAAATCAAATGGGTCTAAATAAAATTTCCTAAATCAAAATTGTTCTTGTACCAAATAAAGTCATGACGCACTCGTCTTCCTTATATTATTTCACTATTGAGGAATACATGATACTTTTTGGGAGTGTAAATACAAAAGCACTAGTTTGCTTTTGATAAAAAAAAATAACCCTAATTTAATAAAAAGAAATAAATTTGTAAACTCGTGGACCTAATTGTTAGTTACTGTAATTGCCGCCAGCACTAAAAGTTAATTTGCAAGATTCTTTTTTTTTCTATAGTTGGATTCTTTTAAGTGTTTCTCCCTATGGTTTACAAATAAACAGCCAAACGAATAAAACAAAAAGTAAAAAGCAATTTGACCAAAAAATAAATTGACAGAAAATTAGTAAACCATTACTAATTAAGCCATACCCTAATTTCTTGATCATACTTAATCCAACTACCAGTGTATAACAAGCAATAAGAACAAAGGAAACGGGAAATATTTTTTATTTCTTGATCATACTTAATCCAACTACCAGCGTATAACAAGCAATAAGAACAAAACCAGCTCTTTGTATGTATGCCGCAAGTCCGTCCAACGAATAAAGGATGAGGCTTGAATCCCAGTAAAATTAATAAGAACTTAGCTGGCTCGAAAGTCAAGGAATCGAAGCAGTTTTGGAGAATGCTTAAAAAAAAGGTAAACAAGTAGGCCAAACATTCAAGTTCTTAATCAACTGTCAAAATTTACATGTTATTTAAGCACTACATAAAGATTCAAGTATATAATCTGATGATGGTTGCATCATCTCTAATCGAAGAGCATGAGCTTGCGCTTGTGCTTCTCTTGTAGGTGAAGGTATGTCTTCGGGGTCTCGTTTCGGTTTAACCCATCTCCCATGAGCGTTTCTTACTAACCCCTTGTGTGGCAATTGGTACCAACATTGTGGAATTCTAAGATCATCCACCAACATGTCACATCCCTTGTTCACCAAGGCAATATCCCTCCTAGCATTTGACCTAAAAATAGTTTCTGTACTCAAAAACCCATCCACAAGATGGAGGTAAGTCTCGAGGCTATGAAACCCTTGCAGATTGAACCCGCCACGCTTGAGATAAGGCGAAGAACCAATTTCGAGCTTCAAGTCAGCTCCAACATGTGTGTAAACCCAATCCAATGTGCCCGTAATGTCATCAAACTTCTGAAGACTCTCATTCAAAACAAGCCCTGGCATTTTCGGAACCATGTCTTGTTTAACCACAACCCTCAATGTCTTGACTCCCATTTGGTGTAGCTCTTCCTTGAAGGCAATGTTTCCAACCCTAGGGGCGCCAAAGGAAATTACACTTATAGGAAGGCCAGGGAGTTTTTCGGCAGCTTCATAGGCATTGAGCAAAGCCAATGCACCTCCCAAGCTATGCCCTGTGATTGTAAGGCTCACTTCTTCACCTTTTGCTTGGTACAACTCCACAAGCCTAGTCACTTCTTTCATGACTTGCTCTGATGCACTAGACTTGTTGTACCTTGTGGTGTCACTCTTGGCAGTGTAAATCCCATGGAACCCATGTTCCACTTTGGCATCTCCACCTCCAATTGGCTCCAATTTCCTTTGCATATCCTCATACCACTCCGATGGCGCCACGGTCCCCCGCCACGCCACCAAGATGTCCCTCCTCCCAATCCTCCTAGTCTCCTCCTCATCGCTCACAGCAACATACCCCATCCAGTTGGAATGCTTGCTCCATGTGTCAGCCAAGTGTGACCTCTCCAGCCACTGCGGCATGTCGATGTGTGACATTGCATAAATGTACTTGCTAACATTGTAGCCATTTTTGTCTAAACCCAACACATCAAAAAGCTTGTTTTTGTTGTACCTGCAGCTCCCGCAGTACTCGGAGAAGGAATCGAAATCGAAAGCGTCATACGTTGCTTGTGCAAACTCACCATATTTGACAATCTCTCTTCTTAGCCAAGGGTGGAGAGGGTCCAAAAGACCCTCCCAATCATTTGACCCGTGGATTTCGCGCCAATTTTCGGATATGTTGTCTTTCGGAGAAGTAGTGGGAGTTGAATGGTTCTCTTCTGTGATCATATTCCAATTAGCAGGGTGAATGTTGGTTCTTTGAGGAGTATCTATGTGGAGGTGGAGGAGGTTGGCTAGCGATTCAGCTAAACGGTTGGCCTTGTTTGATGTCTTGGTTGGCTGGGGATGATCAAGAACAGCTTCTTGATGATGACTAGCCCGGATTAGGGAAAACCGGGTTGCACTGGCAGCGGCTTGACTGGCCGGAAGATGGGTGTACATCGTAGTTGATAGCGCCATGGTTGCCTCCTGCTCAAATTTCTAAACACACGGCCGGAAAATAGAAAAGAGAGCTCAGAATATTGGAATAATTGGAAATTAGAATATGAGGGATCGAGGGATCGAGGGATGAATTATATACAAGAAAAAAATGAATGTGTCACGCGTGGGACAAAGACTAAAACATGGAATTATGCTGTGTTTGATTGACCATAGGTATTTTATTTAGACTTGTTCTTGTTGACGGAGACAAGTTCACGTGCTGGGAAACCCAAATCTCCAAACCTCTTCAAGTTGAACCTTGCTCAAGGGGAAATTATCCAGACTGCCACTCTCCAAATGATGCAGTGGCGTTTGGTAATTGTTTGAAACAACGAGGGATATAAATAGGCAGATCATGTCAACTTCAAATTTAGGGACAACGATTAGTCATGGGGAAGAAGAAGTAGATAATGACCTTATCGGACTTTCAACACGTAGTGGTGGAATCAGTTCTCAGTTTTCACATTTCTTCCTTGCACTTCCTATAAACGTGAATTTTTTGTTATAAAACAGGAATTGTAATTAGAAGATTATATTTTAATTCTTAAATAAGTTGAAGTTTAGAAAAATATTTTATATAAGATTAAAATTTGATTCTAGTCCTTAGACTCTAATATCTCTCTTTTTTATTTATAATTGTATGATGTTCATAAATTAAATTGCATGAAAATATTATAAATTTTAATTCTCATTATAGTAAATATCTTATATAAGAAAATATTTTCGTAGAGATTTTTCGGTACACTTATGTTTTTGCATATTTTCTTATGTGCCACTAATCCATTACAATATATTCAGGTACAAGTATTTTGGTACACTAGGTTAGTATAATAAGCTTAGATACAGACATTTCGGTACACTAATTTAGTATAATATATTTAGGTATCGATATTTCGGTACACTAGTTTAGTATCATATATTTAGGTACGAAATTTTCAGTATAGTTATGTTTTTGCATATTTTCTTATATACCACTAATTCACTACAATATATTTAGGTACGGACATTTTTATTTTGATAATCCTCCTTGTTTACATAGTTTTGTTCGTAAGAATCGACTTGAGATGTCCTTGTCTAGATTATTTATCTATAAAAAAAACATGTCAATTCTAAAATCATACCTTTTTAATTGATTATTATTATTAACGAAATGAAAATTTTGAAACTATTACAATAGTTTAAGAGATCGAGAAGTTTAGAATCCGAAGCACATGCCCGCGAATTCTAAAATCATATGTTGCTTGTGGTTTGTTAAGTGCAATTTTACAATCATCATGAGGATAAAATGTTATCAATAATTTAATTTAAAGAATCAAAAGTTGATTTACAAAAAGTCTCATCCACAAAAAGTCTAAGTCTATAGCAATAGATGACTAGAGACAGCTACGACGTTACATGTGGTATTTATGTTCACATATAGCTCGTCGTAAATAAATCGTTAGAATTACAATTTAGTGATATATTTTTTTACTTTAAAATGAAAGTGCCAAGTTAAGCTCTCATTATCTCATACAATGATGATAAGTTTGATATCTAGCTATGATCTATTAGATTATTTGTTTTTAAAAAGAGACAAGCTAGTGACTTTGTCACGTTAATTCACTCTTGTAGAGATCGAGAAAGTTCACAGAGGCATTTCAGCCTCTCTTTGACCACCGTTATGAGATTCACTAGCAATGATCTATCATATGACTAAACCCAAATAACAAAAATAGAAATTGTTCTTGTACCAGGATAAAGTCATGACGCACTCTTCTACCTCGTATTTATTCCACTATTAACTTTTTTGGAGTTTAAATACATAAACACTAATTTGAATCCGTAAAAAATAGAGTAAATTGTAGTAATGGTCCCTTAACTTCAACTCAATTGGAGCAATGGTCTCTCAACTAAAAATTCATTACTATTGGTCCCTCAACTTATCAAATTGTGCAGCTATGATTCCTCAACTAAAAATCAATTACCATTGGTCCCTCAACTTTAATCTAACTAGAGAAATGGTCCATCAACTTCAACCTAATTGGAGCAATAGTCTTTTAACTTTAACTCAATTGTAGTAATGGTCATTCCAACATAACTAATTTTGACAAAATTCTGACGAAGTTGACAAAAAGAACCATAGCTACACATTTGGATGAGTTGAGGGACCTCAATTGTAGCAATGATCCTTCTAACATAACTAATTTTGACAAAATTTTGACGGAGTTGACCAAAAGGACCATAACTACACATTTTGATGAGTTAAGGGACCAATGGTAATTGATTTTTAATTGAGGAACCATTGCTCCAATTTGATTAAAGTTGAGGGACCACTGCTACAATTTACTTTAAAAAATAAAACTAATTTGACGAAAATAAATTTGTAAACTCGTGGACCCAATTGTTAGTTACTGTTATTGAACTCAACACTAACAATTAAGCTAAACAAAAAAAATAAAAGCGACTCAGTAATACGGACTGGTAGTATTCCTCTTCACTTGATAGTAAGAGGTCTTAGATTCGAATCTTGTAAATGACGAATTCGATACCAAATTAGACTGCTCATTTTATGGCTTAACCGAACTCTCCCTCCTTTTAGTATAAAAATATCGATGTACTAAAATAAAACAAAAAACAAAATAAGAAAGCAAACCGTCGTTCCTTGTTGCCAACTTTTGATTTGCTCAAATCATCATCCCAGCAAAGAGGACCAGAAATACAAAAATTATTTAGTTGACATGTTAGCAATAGTTTGAGTAAAGCATGACTAATTTGATCCAGGCCATACCCTAATTTCTTAACCAAACGTAATCCGACTTGCACTGTATATTAAGCAATAAGAACAAAGTAAACTGGGGAAATATTTTTGATTTCCTACCAACTTAATCCAATTTAACCCAACTAGCAGAGTTTAATACGCGATAACACGAAGTAAACTGGAAATTTTTTATTTCGGTAAAACAGTCGATGCAAGTGCTTCCTATCAACCATACAACTTAATTTATAGGATCCAAATTTGATATTTCTTTGTAATAAATGGGGATTATGTCCTTCAGCTCATCCCATCCACCAGTCATTTTTAGGGTTAAGAAACAAAAACCAGCTCTTTGTATGCATGCCGCAAGCAAGTCCAATGATTAAAGGAAGAGCCTTGAATCCCAGAAAAGTTAACAACTTAGCTGGCTCGAAAGTCATGGAATAGACGCAGTTTCTGCACAAGAAGTTCGCGTGGTCCGAAAGGAGGTTTGCTGTTAGTGATCCAATCCTTCTCAAGAAAGCCCTTTTTAGCACTGCTTGCCATCTGATCATGGAAAGCAGACACAATCTGGTAGATCGAGTTCCTCAGAACATCAGCAACAGCATACGCTTTTGAATGAAGGGGGCCGGCTCTCTTTTTACTCATGCCAGTATTAGACATGCTCGAGTTTCTCAATTTAAAACCAGTTGACCCCATAAACTGATTAGCAGACTGCAAAGTGGTCTTCTTCCCCATGTATGTTTCAACAGCAAGAAGGCAAGAAATCAGTGTGGACATTACAGCAGCATTACTACCAGAGATCTGGGCAACCCCATATCTGTCCTCTTTGTGTGAGCATGCAGTCAGTGAGGCAGCTGTCCACGCACACCATGCATATAACTGCGTTAAAAATATATATATATTAGGCTTTTTTAGGCGACAAAGTCCACTGTACCAATCTAAGAGCTGTTACCCTGGTCCATAACCAGAGAACAATACTAAAATGAATTGTTAGAATTTCAGACAGAAGTACTGGTGGAGAATGGCAGATTAATATTATTCAATCCTCAAAAATTTCAGCTCTCCGAGAACCAGAATATTTATTCAGCCAACATATCAACAAGTAGTTTGTGAAGCTCAGCATTCACTCGTGTAATGTCTTGTCATAAAAGATGTGTAAAGTTATTAGTTATTACTCCATAGATGCTATGTTAGTTCACAGTTCGTCTAAACCAAGTAGTAAGACACACGCAGACATGTAAGATATATCCGCAAGTATGGTTAAGAATTGATCTGTTTACCTGGAAGTTATTCAAAGCTTCAGAGTATTTTGAGTCTAGTTGGTTGTCAGTTGGGGACAGTAACTGATTGGATATTTGGGAGCCGTTTTCAATGGAACTTTCCAAGCCTTCACCTAGCTTTGATGCAAGCTGCTCCAGAGGCCGCAAGCATACAGATATAACTCTTTTGTACGTTTCACCAGTTTCCTCAAAAAATGCAGCTCTTCTCCAAGCATCCACATTATTCTCGCAAACCATACAGAGATCAAGATATGCAAGATACTGAAGAAGAGAATTAGGACTGCTCTCCTCCAGAGCTGCAAGGAGAATCTCACTTGGATTTGTTTCTGCTGCTGCTGATCCTTTAGGTGGCGCAAATACGAATCTCTTTGTGTGAAGCACCTACATTACAACACAATTTCAAACAATACAGATTTCAAATTAGATAGTTAACTATAAAAGGAAGGGGCATAGAATATGAACATGAAAACTGACTCAATTGATCCAGAAATTTGTTATAGCAAACAAATAGCACCAAGCATTCAGATTCTTTAACATGAGATCAAGCTGTGTGGTTTATAAGTATGCCATATAGCATGGTACATGACCAAGTTGCAAGTTTTCTAGTGTCATTAAGCAGTTAAGTTCAAATCCGAAAAATAAATAAAAAAAATAAAGTAGCTAAGTTGTAGTAAATTCCATCAAATGCTACTAGCAATAAATACTAAATCTAGCTATTAGGTTTAAATTGTATATGAAGCTTCTGCGACTGGTTCTAACATTTGGAAGAAATATTCTGCATCATTGAGCAGGTCTATGCTGCATGAGGCTCTAGTTTATTCCACTCATGACTTCCGCTACTTCTATGTTACTTTCACTCTTATAACTGTACAGGGAGGGGAACCAATGAAGAGCACTTGAAGGGGTCACAAAACATTCACAAAAGTTCCACATACCAGGCACTCATTCAAATAATCATAAATATAAGCTCATATGTACTATTGATGAAAAGAAGTGGGTATTTGACAACGCCAAGAACTGGCAAGAAAGTGAACATTCAAATAGGTATTTTAGTTGATCTGCTGATGCAATGCTTCTTTCAACAACATGCAGTAGTATTAACAAAAATGACAATTAACAACCATGTTAATATGTTTAAAGAACCAACCCGATGTAAATGGTGACTTAGTTCCCAGCAGAGAAACGCTAAGAAACTCCCAATGTAGAACCTGATCTGCTCGGCAATAAACTTTCCAGTTGTAGTCTGGTTCTGAATGTGGTGGGGCAGAAACACTAGCAGTGCAGCTGAAAACAGATACGCAACAAAGGAATGCTGCAAGGATCGTGTGATAGCTGAAGGAAGCCCCATTTTGAAGCTGAAAAAAGGAGGACGCTGTTGACATAAACAATTAGAGTCAGAGCCATGATTTGTGTAAGCAGAAAGCAAAAGGCAACATGAGAATATCCAAACAAGGCAAACAATTTCTTACACACACAATGTATTGCAAACCGGCACAAAAGAAGTAGAGAGAATTAGGCCAGGACCCTGATTCAAGTTAACAAGAATTATGATGAACAATTAACCCACCATGGTGATCGGATCTCCTAAACAAAAAAGAAGAATTCTACACACACACGTACACACGCCCTGCTCACACCATATACACTATAAATGGAAAAACCAGAGCTCCGAGGACACAATGACAGACAGGGATTCATCATACTTCAACAACGCTAGTGACACAATTTAAAACTTATAGGAAAACTTTGATAGTTTCTTTTTCTTTTCTTTTCACCACCTTTGAGCTCTGCATTTCAGAAACATCTGACTACCGTAACCAGCCTAGATGTCTAGGGTACATAATCTATCGAAATATGATTGAACACTAGTGCGTAAAAGCAAAAAACTGTACTTTCAATCAATAGACTAGGGGTTTCCTTCATTTGTAGGCTCCTACATATTTCAGCAATGCATTTTTCTTTCGCTAACACACAGTACACATCATGTAATATCAAATTACACAGAGAAAGATTCAAACTTTGTATAAAGGTAGCCAAAAACTGACCTGAATAATGGGAAACTGCAAGACCCACCTGCGATTATACAGATAGTACAGCCCATAAAGCAAACCCATCACAAAACCCCTAAACCCCACTCTCCCAATCGCAGAAACCCCATCGCCAAACCCCCCACACAACGACGCCACCGAAACAAACCCCGACACCGCCGCCGCGCCCAAAAACATCAGGAAACCCACCGAAAGCTTAGCCCGGGCACGGGAATCGGCCGTCTCCGACGAATCGGAGCCGCCCGGGACAAAAAGGAAGCGAACGAGCCCGAGAACGAGCTGGAGAAGAGAGGCCGGGCGGTGGAGGTGGGGCGAGGAGACGAGGGAGAGTGAGAAGGAGAAGAGGAGCTGGGAGAGGTGGAAGGTCAAAAACGTAATAAGGGCAAATATCGATGGGGCGAACGGGAATGTGAAAGGGGGCTTGGCGGCGGAGGGGGAAGCGGAGGAGACGGCTGATGAGAGGGTTTTGAAGAGGAAGAAGATGACGGTGGAGGGGATGGATTGCCATATGAGGAACCCTAAGAAGCGGTTGTGGAGCACCATCTCCGGCGGCGTCGCCGAAGCTGGAGGCGGCATTGATTAGTTGGCGGAGGGTTTCAGGTGGGTTTTTGGAGGTTCAGACAAAGGGAGCGGATTTGAAATGTTTCATGCGAGGGTTTTGGGGTTTTTGGTCTGAGGCGCCAACTGAGAACTACGAAGTTATGAACTGAGAGAGGAGAGGGATTTTCTTAGTCCCCTTGCTTTTACTTTTATTTTCAAATTATATTTGGTTTTCTCCCCTTGGGTTTTTTTATTATTATTTTTTATTTTTCTCAGTAATTTTCTATCAAAACAAATAATTGGTTAGTGGGAAGCGAATCCTCTCCATTGGAGTTCGAATTCTAGTTTGAACTTTCACGGATGTACTTTTTAGGGTCACCAGCTCTGTTTTGACGTACCGTTTAATTCGAGATTAAAGTACGTTGTTACCTCATGTGATACCAAATAAGGTACGAGCGGACTCTAAATTGCATATTATTCAACAGATTTAACTTTTTGTTTTTTTTATTTCAATTATATTTTAACCAACATCAAAGCTTCAAATTTGTTTGAAAAATGTACGAAAACACAAACAACAACTTGAGTCCGATTCTTCCGCTAAGTTTTATGGTTTTCTAATGAGTTAGTGAAAACAATAAAGTTTTAGCGAGTAGGAAAATTTGGGATTTTGGGTTGAAAAGAGAAGCGAAAAGGGAAGCGATAGAAGAGGAGGAGAATCGTTAAATGGGAAAGAAAGGGTAACACGAGGTAGATAAATAAAAAGTAAATCAATTGGAAGCAACATTGCATTAACAAACAAGAAAGAGCATAGTTTGCAGAGTGGTAAATAAATAGGAAACAACAATTTAACAGATTAATTCATGAAATCCAAAGGACGAGATGGATCATCTGCAGTGCATACATATCTGCAATGTTCCTAATCACATGTTATATAAACAGATGACACTCCAAACCCAAACTAAATCACTTATAACTGCACAAGACTGTCACACGTTAGGCGAACGATGCTGTTCTCGAAACACTAGATTGAGCGTCTTCAAATTGATCATCGTCTATCTTCTCGGAGCTCAGGCTTGGCGGGATGAAAGCTCTGTAAACTTGCTCCATGTTAGGAATTTCCTTGAGTTCGTGTGCAGCTACTTCAAGCGCGGTGTGTTGGAAAAACCGGTAGAATTTCTTGCTGCAGATGAAACTGAAAAGCAAGGACATGATAGGAAGTGGAATTAAGAATGGTGCATAGTAGAATCTCTTCACCCCAAAGTAACCAAACATGGTAACTTGGTACAATATCAGAGATGCAATGATTCGAATTTGCATGTGCGGCCACATCCTTCCATAGCTTTCGTATGCTGGAATATAAACTTTGAGTGCCTGCTCAATGAAACACCAAAAGCTTTAGTTTTCGGTCGCATGTGCTTACTCTTGAGTCACTTAGTAGAGTTTTTCGACTAGAAACTGGCAAGCTCGAAAAAGACTGGAGGATACCTGATTTCGAAGGATAAGCCATCCAATGCCAAAGTACAGCACGCCAAATGGAAGAATCAGTGGAGCAATGACAGAGTAGCAGAGGACAAGTGTAATGATGAGCATATCGCTAGGTACTCTAGTCCCATATCCAAGATCACTAGGAAGCCAAGCTGCTTTCACCTCAGCTTCGGTCTTACAAAGGTACTTCCTCTTTATATGGAAAATGATCAGAGGAACTAATCGGGACAGTTCAAGACCATATCCAACGAAAAACCTGTCATCAACGCATACCACAAAATTCAGTTCACTAATAAAGACATGACTTAGATCGTGTGGACAAACGGTAAAGTATTTTGCAATCTTGTTTTGGTTGCTGATACGGAAAGGAAGAGCTAGAAGACGCAAACTGTTACTTACTTTAGGGCCACAAAGGTGAGGAAGTAAGTTGCATTGGAGGGGAGGCTAGTTGCGAGTAAGTCAACAAGAGAGTTAGGATCCTTCTCGATGGTCTTGAATGTACTGAATAAGGTTCCACCTACCGTAACTCCAAGAAAAACATTGAAGATAGTGAAGTAGAAGTATTTCCCGGAAGCAGCCCTTATTGCATGGCTCTGGGAAGGAATTCCCTCAGCCTTGGACAAAAACAGAAGGAACTTTGGCAACATAGCTAGGAAGACTATGAGTGCAATTTGAGGTAGATAAGCCTCCAGCACTGTCCTAATCGCATCTTGCTTCAAAATTGGCTTTAGAAATGGAAGAAGTTTCTTCAGGTTGTCCAGAGTTGTGAATGCAGAGATAGCAGCAATTGGAACCATATAAAACACTACGGTCAGAGCCACGATGATATACACAACATACTGCCGCACCTGTCTCTGAAAAAACTTGATTTTGAGATTAGGCCAAAGTACTTGACGAGGCTCAGGAGCATCGGTCACTGTCCATGTGTCAACAAGTTGGGCATGTAGGGACTGAGCTGCAGCAGCTGCAGTCACCCTACTGGTGAAAAAAACTAGAGCGGCATTTTGCTGCTTCTCTCTGAGAGTGGCTTTCTGTTCAGCCTCCAGTTTCGGGGTTAATTCATTAATCTTCTCAGTGTAGTACTCAATACTGTCTACTTTTGCCCCACAAAGACCAAGGAAACCGGTTTTGTTAGTTGGTCTTATTCCTTCTGAGTTGCCAGTTTTCTTCGATAATGCATAGACTGCTTCAGCGCGTACAAGCTTCTTCTTAAACCCTTCTAACTCTTCCCAAATTTTGTCCACCTATAAGAATAACTTAACATGATTGGCAGATAAATAGCACTACTAAAATGAGAAACACGCCGTAAAACAGTCACATTACCTAAACAATGATTCCCTGTATAAGTTAACAGTTAACAAAGGCACAAAATGAGGAGAAAGATGCGAAAAAACCGTACCTCTTTGTTGTCTGTGACAACCAATGATCTGTAAAATGTATCAGGGTAGACGGTCTTAAAATAAGAATCGACCTGTTCCTTCCTAATTTGACCTTCGGGGGAGTTAGGAATGTCTCTGACAAGAATGGCAAATTGTTCAGGCTTCGCTTGAGGGGACATTAAAGCAGTGGCTCTCAGGTTGGAGGCATGTTTATATGCCTTCCACAGCAAGAAATATGTAACGAAAGAAACCCAGTAGACACCGAAGAGAAATGCCCACAACCTAGGACTCTTCTCCTGTGCATACAGAAAGACATACATAAAAGCAATCAGCACTCAGAAGACAATTCATTTGAGAGGATTATACGAAAAACCGCGGCTGCCACAGATCCATGGGAAAAGAAGAACAAAACCAAGACATTTCATGAAAATGTTTCACAGCTTACCTTGAGATGTCCCATGGATAACTTGTCAAGGTCACTGAAAGTGCCATTGCTTATGGTTGCGTTGGTTAACTTCTGCCCGACTTCGGTGGCAGCAACTGGCAGAAGGATTGGTAGCAGAACAAGGCTAGACAAAACCAATATACCCAACACTGCCACATCAAATAGGAAAGTTAGAACCTCGAGGTTTCTGACTTTATAAAGTAGGCCAAGCATTGCGTACTGTTATACCAGAACAAGGAAACAAGATCATCACAAGAAGTAAAACTGGTAACACACTCCTCGTTCAAATAAGTATTATTCGACACGTCGAAATCATCCTAAAATCTCCAGAAATTCACTTCTCAAAGCTAGAAAGAAATTAACTTTTCCAATCCAATCTCAACAAACTCCAACTATCCAAATTTACAGCAGTAAAAAACTTAGAGATCTGAGAGTAGACTTCCAAATGAGTCCATCCAGCAAAAACAATTTCAAACTTTTCAGCAAACAGAACAAACCCCAGAAACAGTAACATGGTAAAAAACAAAAGAGACAAAAATGCGAAAAAGTCAATTCGAGAACAGTCAAAAAGCTAAAAGGGCAGAGAGACAAACAAACCAGTGCTCAAGAACACGAAGTACACAGCAGTGTCGACCCCTGACATGGATATAACTTCCTGCTCAGTGGAAGACAGAGCCTCTTTGATCCAAGAAAACGGGTTCCGGGTCATGGACCCGCCCTCCCATGGATCCAACCCTCTCAAGATCCGATTCGGATAGTAAATCACAGTGTTTCCAGGCTTGCTCGAAAGCCATGTGAACAAAAGCATCAGAGCAACAAAAATGAGGAAGGAAGTCCCTAAGGACGTCAAGAACGAAGTGAGATCCATCTGGGGTTTTCTCTAAATTCCCAAAGATTCAAGCTTTTTCTCTCTCTAAGCAGTTTGGAGTGAAAGTTCTAGCGAGAGAACATGCACTGGTGCACAGAAGTAGTGGAAAATCAGATAGGAATGGAAATAAAACGAGAGAAAAGGGAGGGTTTGAGAGAGAGCCGTTAGAGGGACATTGAATGGGAGGAAGGGGAAAGTAACCGTTGGAGGAGGAGGGATAGAATTAAAGGAAGGAAGGTTGGTAGCTTTTGGTGGTTGTGAAGTTAACAGTCCATGACAGGCAATGCAAATGCCAAACCCAAATGAATGAGAGAGGAAATGAAAATATCTGAAAGCATGATTAGCAAGTTTGTGTTTGCCGCCCTTTTGGGACAAGGAGTTGGACTATGAGTGTTTCAGACAAAAAATAGGATGCATCACTGTCGCTGTATAAATTTCCAATAAATTGGTGTGGCTCTATCTGAGTCTTGTCGGTAAAACAGTAATCGCGTCACTTACGTTGTTATTAATAATGTTACTAATATTGTCGATATAATTTGTTAACTGCAACGATATCGACATAAAAAACGGATTGTCAGTTATGTAGAGTAATTTCTCTTTTAATATGAGAGATTGGGAGACTGTTATTTCCAAAAGATGAAAATGTTGCTTGCAGGAAACATAAATGTGGTAAAGTATAGAAAATGGCAAACGTGTGAAGGTGCAGTTTGGGAGTCATGGGATCCCATTCGATCGGATGTCCCAAGAAGGAAAGTCATGAGATCGCTTTAAATAGGAAAAAGAGAAAGTCAGTTATGTATTGACATGAACGTTTTTTAAAGTTGGAAAGTTAAATCGTCCATTGAAGGCGGCAAATAAAGAAGAATTGGCTGTTTCAAAAGGATTTGGATCCTCTCCGGATCCACTTGATCTAAGCCTGCAGATCAAATGATCAGAACCATTAAAATTTGATTAAACAGCTACAAACAGGGGGTTCTTCTAAAAGTTATAATAATTGTAGCCATTAGATTAAATTTGGACGGCCCGGATCACTTCATATGTGAGCTCAGATCCTTTGGATCCAGAGAGGATCCAAATCCGTTTCAAAAACCGCCATTAGTCTTACTTAACCATTTAAAATTAGTTTTGTCTCACTTTGTTCAATGAAAATTGTCATTTTCGTCGAAACAAATGTTAAATTAAGGGGGTAATATGGACATTTTATTTTTAACATAATTCTTTGTATCTGACTTGTCTGCTAAAACAATTCATATTATATTTTCGATAACTCCGATTCATACCTTTCTCTTGCAGATTGTTATGGAGTTGGAGTTGTAGCTGTTGGCAAAAACGAAACAATGAGTTATGTTTCAAAAGCAAATAATGGGTTGTGCTTCAAAATCTAATTCAAGCCACTCACTGTATCTCACGACTGCAACTACAGTTACGTATCAATCTACAATAGAGACATACAGAGGTTTGAATTATAGGCATCAAAAATTGAATTGGGATTGTTTTAGCAAGCAAAAAATTGTGTCAAGAATAAAATGTCAATACTAAAATTAATCTAAATGAGACCAAAAAAAGGCCAAAAATGACAATTTCATACGACAAAGTGAGTTAAAACTAATTTCATGAGGTAAAGTGAGACTAAAAAACAGTTTTAGGGGCAAATTAATCAATATCAAATTACTTGTAGAACTCTGTTTGGCTCTTAAATTAAGAGGAAATTTTTGTTATGCAATAAACAGAAGCTTAAAGCATACACTCAATTGACTTACGAGCCAAGTATTTTTCTTATTTCAATGTGCATTAGAGTTGAGATTTTGGCTAAATTATTTGGTAAGTAATTATATTAAGATATCAAACTCGTCGGCCATAAGAGTCAAGTATGAAACTTTTCACTTACGAATAATAAATAAAAGATTATAGAGAGTGTTTGGTGAGTGATGTCGACCAAACATTTTTTGACTTAAAACACAATCTTTTGTGATTCTGTTTAACAATTATAGTAGTGAGATTTTCTTAATCAAAGTTTCACCCATAATTAATTGCTATTTGAAGTTATCGTTGACATTAAGGAAAACATGCACACTTGTCACTAGTAGCACTCATTTCCTATAAGATTAAATTATGTCAAATAGCTTTTGGACAAGTATGTTTTGGGTTTATTTTAATCAAAGTTGAAAAGATTGGAAAGTCAAGTATATTTGTATTTCTTGAAAAAAAAGAAAAGCATAATGTTTGTGATCAAATCAACATATGCCTTATGGTACCCTTAATTTCACTCATTGAATATCTCTTGCATTATCAAGTAGGTCTTGGTTTTGTCAATTTAAATCTTCCTCCTTGATGGATTAAAGCATCCTTTCATCAAATGCAAGTGGAGTTTAGGTTTTTTAGCCAAAATGGTATTTGAGATTGACAAAACTCTTTACTTTGGTTGAAATTCGATAGAAACAGCCCCTGAGTTTGTCCAACGTCACTCATTTTAGTCATTTCGTAAGCAATCTCCGTTATATTAAGATATTTTTGTCCAATCAACCCCTCCACTTGCTTTCTATTTAACGGAGATTTTTTTACTGAATAACTAAAATGATTGACAGTGAACAAATTCAATAACCACTTCAATCAATTTTCAATCTTAAAAAGCCTGAAATTTATCAAATGCAAATAATCAAAAGGTTGTTAATTGATTTTTTTATTGCGTCATTTATTAATTTTCTTTTTAAAAAAGGAAAAAAAAATAGAGTGGGGATAACTACTTGTGGGGTGTCTAGAAAAGTACCCTTAGCTGTAAATATGAAGGGGTAGAGATATATATGATTTGCAAAGATCTTCTTTTTCCAATTTTTTTTAAAAAAAGAAAAAAAAAGAGATCTTCTTTTCCAATATTTTATATTTCTTTGCTAAATTAAACCAATTGGTCCGGATTCTCCCATATCTTATCCATATTGAAAGCTGCGATTCAGAGCTGGGCCAGGAAACGTTAAAGTTGTCATGTTGCAGAAGTTATGGCTTTATTGGGCACTCCAACTTTGTTACCATACTCATCATCCTCTCAAATTAGATAGAAATACATTTACGAGAAGTGTATAATGAGATATTGAAAGCGTTAATAACAGCTTCATACTTACATGCAATAAAAATTATTGTTCATTCAACAATGTTTTCACAATTTTGCCCCTGTTTCAATTTCAACGTCGTTTCGTTCAGAGTTTGATTCGATTATTAGGGTTTTGTGAATTTTCGAATTTAGAGGTGTTTTAATCAGTTAGGTGCATTGTTATAGAAACTTTTGCAGCTGGTTGATCACTACATTTCTCTGCAACTAGTTTAGCTAGCCTTTTTTTTTTTTTTTTTTTTTTGTGTGTGTGTAATTATGCAGTGGCCTAATTGCATTTCAACTAAAAGGTTGTGTTTTTCAGTTCGAATATGAAAGTTGATTTTTGACAGCGGACACGTGTCAGACATCCGGGCTGCCGACTATCAGTGTTAGTTGATTTTTGACCGTTTGCGCGTTCGAATGGCAACCATTGCAACGGTCCCAACTGACGTGGTAGGACCCCATCCCGATAAGTTGGTTTATTGCCGCTTTTGTCCGATACGAGTCAGTGTTGTTTTCACGTCTTCATTTTGTCCGATTTTGAAGGGCTCAAGGCCTTGTGATTGGACGCCACGCTGTGGGCAGGAGACTCGTGGGGCCGTACACGTGGGACCCGGCTGGAGGTTAGTGGGACCCATGTATGACGTGGCCGCTTTTAATCTTATCGACACCAAAGCAGCCGTGGACGAAGTTCTTTTCCTCTTTCTTGTAGCTTTTAGTTAGAAACGGTACAATATCATGGAGACCAATTTTCAACCGTAGCAACGGATAACGGATGAAAGTCGCCTATTGCGTTTTACAGAAAGTTAATGTGAGTGGCCAGCGACATTATCATGTTGCTACGGTTGAATTCACCAGCAAATCCTTCAACACATTAACGGTTCAACTCAATCGTTTTTGCATGCACGTAAACGGTTGTACGTAGCGGGTAGCCAAGTTTCCTTTTTCATACAGGATAATCACTATTTTGCTGATTTATTGCTTCCTTGAGGGATAAGCAAGCGGAATGGAAAAAGCTTTCCAAATTATGATCTGACAGAACTCAATCAACAGTGATTGCTTTATCTCAGATTATGTAAGCTCTTTTAATAATGCATGCATTTGCTTGCACTACTATTCTTCGTGGCCCAAACGATGACACACCTGGAAAATAGATAAAAGTCGATGTCAAGCTTACAAGACTATTCACTTTGCAAGAGTTGAGCCAACACTTACATACAGTTTTATTTTTATCTTGCAAAAAAGTTATTTCTACAGCTTGAGCCTATGATTTTTTCGTCATAAATGAACAACTTTTTCCTTGTGCCTATGCTCCCCCTCAACACACCTCGAAACCATTCATATATATATATATATATGGGATAGGATCAAATGACAAATATTTTTACAAATATTTTTACACTATTTTTAAGCATTTTGATTACATGACATCCAATGGTTCTTATTTAATCATTAAATGACATCGATGTTTATGTGGATTTTAACTAGGGTTTTTATCACAAATGGTCTATGACATTGATCAAACACATCATTTTGGTCATTGACATTGAAAATCAATAGAAATGGTCCCTGAGATTGTCCACCATCCATCATTTTGGTCCTTCCGTTAAAAACTCCGTTAAGTGTCCCGGAGCTCTTGGCCAGAAGTTTGGGCAATTTTCAAAGCTTCGTAACTCAATCGTTTCTTAACCAAATTCGACCCATAATATATCAAAATGAAGATAGGGAAGTGTAGAATAACTTCTTCAATACTCGCCGGAAACTTGAAAACTCGCCGGAAACTGGGTAAATTTTAAGCCAAGACAGCCACTTTTGAGCCATTTTCCGGCCAAACAAGGGCGAGTTAGCTATCAAAAAATGTACCATTCTCTTCGTCTCGTCGAGAAGTATGATTTTTGTCTATGAATCACTTGATTTCGTTGAGTATTGAAGAAGTTATGAACGTTTAAAGTTTACCTAGTTTCCGGCGAGTTTTCAAGTTTTCATTCGGACCAGTCAACTTTGAGGCTATTTTTCGGCCATCTCCGGCAACCATTGGACTTCCAAATAGGTATAATCTTATTCTACACTTTCCTATCTTCATTTTGATATATTATGGGTCGAATTTGGTTAAGAAACGATTGAGTTACGAAGCTTTGAAAATTGCCCAAACTTCTGGCCAAGAGCTCCGGGACACTTAACGGAGTTTTTAACGGAATGACGGATGGTGGACAATCTCAGGGACCATTTCTATTGATTTTCAATGTTAGGAACCAAAATGATGTGTTTGATCAATGTCATGGACCATTTGTGATTAAAACCCTTTTAACTAATATTAAAGATAAAATAAAACATAAAATCTGGAAAAATAAAACTAAAATTTAAAAAAATAAAAAAAACTTTAACTGAAATTGGTTCTCCCATTCCCATTTCGATCAAAACTTGGATTCAAACTTTGAACCCTAATAAAAAAATCATGAAACTTCTTCTTTGCCAATGAGGAAGCTTGATGGAATCTCATTAGGTAAGCAAAACGAAACCCTAAATTTGTAATGGTCGAGAGAGGCCTGTAAATATTCTACTTTTTGAATGGTTTTCCCTTGAGAAACTCTGTCGCATGAGATCCATATGAATTTGGAGAAAGCTGTGTTCCAACAAAACCTGCAGATTTTGCTAGGTTATCAAATTCAACTGCTGTTCTCCCCTTTCCACCACTCACCAGGCAACACGGCCATCATCCTCATGTCTAAATATGAGTGTCTTCCTTGTTTCTGGTGTACTTTCTAGTACTTCAGGTACTACAAATTCCGCAACTATTACCTTCCCAGTTTCCGGTAACGCATTCCAACAGTTTTTCAGTAACTTAACGCACACGTCATTGTTCCAATGCCCGGAATAGTATTTTTGATAAAGAGTAATGCTAGGGAGATGAAGACCGCATTGTGCTACTTTTCTAATACATGTATAGTTTATCTCCTTCAACATTATCGACTGAGCAGGTGCCGTATGGTGCCATGGTGTACGGTGACGGCTAATTTTACGATCAAGATGGGAGGTGCAATTGCTCAACCACAAATGTATATGACATTGTAAATCTTCTGTTAAATCTCAAGATCATGAGCTTAATGTACAATCAATGTCATGGTAGTGGGGAGAATTTGTCAAGCATCCCCATTTTACAACACAATCTATACTACTCTTCGATGATTCATTTTGACAAAAACCATTTCCCGCGATTCATAGTTAGGAGCTTGTACTTTCAATCGAAACTAATAGACAAGAATCGGCACAAGCGTGAGGATACCAGAAAGAAGGATGAAGCCCACTGCTCGGTGTCATCTGAAGTTACAGCATCGAGCTCGACCTCTAGCCAACTTGTCCCAAAGACAGATCATTTGCCTTGGAGATTGGTAATGTGCGGTGAAATAGTTATCCATGCACCCGTACTGACAAAACTTCCAGTTATGGGAGTATTGGACGACCGCTGTGGTACTATTGAATTGCTCAACCCACATTCCCATGCTCACATCTTCCATCTTGAAGAGCTGCAACCAAATACACAGTATCTTTCAGCAACCACATATGTTATAACTTTTCTTTCGGCCAATGCATATTAATTTTGAACCGGAACTGAAGGAAAAAGAAAGAAACCATCCTCCGAAGAGAGGTAATAAGTCGGACAATTAGTAACTTACCCTTAGGCTACGACTAATGTGCTGAGAAATGATGAATTTAGCAATATCAATGGAAATTACATATCCAGGGCCATTGGCATATGGAGGATAAACTTCTTCCGGCCACTCCTGTCACAGTAGACAATAATGCTTCAGAGGGAGAGAGAAAGACAAGTAGAAGAAAAAACACAAACATAAAGGGATTAACATGCATCCGCTCTGAAAACTTTTAATCCTCTCAGGGGAAAAATAAAAATGAATTAAAATTAGATAACAGCGACAACAGTAAGGAAATTAGGAGCCGTATGCAGGGAAATTATTCCTTGTCCATTCATATGATTCTAGTGGTACCATGGAGCTCCAATTGATTTGCGTCCAACCACCATATCCAATTTTCAGAGTATACGATTAAGAAAAGTAGCTCCTACGAAACAGATGGATCATTCATGACATTCCAAAAACCCACAAGACTGCTTATCAAATGCAACTCTTAAACAAAAGCAGATAACTGGATGACGTGAAAACTAAGTAGAGATGGATGCAAACTTGCATACCTCATAGGTTACAGCCCATTTTCCACTTCTGAGAGGGCGATGCAAGAGGTTAAGATTGCCCATATAAAGGGATTTTTCAGAAGGGATGCCCCCAATTTCCTTTAAGACGGTGTCCACTCTAATAAATGTGTCATCGTCGCATTTCATGATGTACGCAGCTGTCACGTTCTGAGCCTGCATCAAGATGTTAAAGCTTTTAAATACAAGAAATACAAACTCAAAAAAGACCCAGTTGAATGGTTTACCAAACTACAGATATACACAAACCTTTTATTTATAATAATATATTCATATGTAATATGTTTACTCAACGGATAAATACTGGAGAATAAACTGAACTCACCCCAAACTCACAAATAGAAATGGTTTTCAGAACAACAAGCTCGTAGCGATCCATAAAGGGAAAAATAACAATATCACCAAAGTAAGCAGCCTCTTTCTTCAGCATTTGATTTACCTCCTTCCTTGGATTCTGCAAAACTTAATAATTAATATAACCAAATATTGAAGGAAGAGATTCATATAAGACAGAAACAGTTTCAAAGTTCAAACTAAGATTAAACTCATCAATCTACAAGTAACTGAGTTGCATAATTCAAATTCTTTTCTTTTCATTGCTAGGAAAATTTCAAAGGTTACAACCCTGAGGCTAAAAATCCAGTCAATTCCCACTTAAGGGTGGGTCACACTATCACTGTACTGCCGCTGAAGGAACTTTTTTCTAAAACAAATATTGGAGAATGATCCAGGTACTTTTCTTTCAGTCATTCCAAGCCAGCTTCCATTTAGATGGAGTACTTTTCTTTCATCCAATCAATTTTACTAGGTACATGCCATATCAGGTAACCCATACAATTCAAACACATATCTACGTCGTCTACGCAATAAAATATAAACATCAATCTGGCCTGTCTGATGTTATGGAAGGGAAACAGAATCAATCCAGAATTACTTTCTCTTTCAGTCAAAGACTCTTTTAACAAACAAAATCCAAGCTAGGAAGGGGCAGATAAATTAGTACAAGCATAAACAGGGGTTTACAATTGGAGCTAGAACTTCAATATAAAAAACAAACAGAAAACTTGAAAGACTGAATCGCACACTTTTGACCAATTAGAGCCACACTTATATCTTCTCATGCAAGATGAGATATAACTACTCAAGGATGTTATACTTTTAAATAAAAAAAAGACTAATGTAATATTTGTTCTTCAGCCTTATAAATGGAGAGGACTTCTTCTGTTCTGGCAATAGAAAGGACATAATCATGGAAAATATCTGCACACCAGATCCTGGGATCTGACTGCTCAAATCTTGATAAATCAATTATTGAATGACTAAAAGCAATAAACTTACCAATGCAACAAAGAAACGGACTACTACGTTGGAGGACTTAATTGATGATGATTGCATCCAAGTTTTTCTCACTGCCATGCGCTCTGCAAAGTGATTTGTAGCAGAAAGAACCCCAATAAACAGTCGAATAGGACTCTTGGGTAAAGGACGTGCTTTCCACTTCTCTGCCATCTCCAGTACTCTTTGAGGTGAGAAACTTGGATGAGAAGTGGGAAGAGAAGTAGCATAAACAGAATGAACATCAACATCTCCTTTAATTGCTAATCCAGTTGCATCTTGAAGTGTAAAACCCTAAAATTAAAGCATAAAACAATTATAAAAAAGTGCATTGCTATTGATAAGGAAGGAATTGGAAAACAATACAAGGAATAAAACTGAAATGACACAACCAGATGCTTAGGAACAGATATGATCAGTAATCATAATTATGGCCTTAGCATATTCGTCCAATGTCAGAGGCAAACATATGCAATATAAGTAAATTACTCATTTATGCAACATACCATTCGATATGGAAATGAAGTCACATGCCTGCCCCCGACACTAACATGGAATCCATCCACACCAGCACGTATGGTCAGGATAAACAATCTACCCTCTGTAAAGGGAAATGGCCAGGTTACTTCTGGCTTCTGCTCGCGCCCTATGAATCGTTTGAACCATGAGGTAGTCTTGGTCTTGGACTCCTTTGAGTCCACCATATCATTCCGCATCCACTTTTCACATCTCCCAAATCCATCAACTGCCACATATGTGCATTAACGTTATATTACAACCCAAAAGGTATACCCAAAGGTTTATATCAACAGCAAGACAATAGAAAGAAGGTGGAAATTGGAGTCTAATAGCCTCGGAAGCATAAGAAAGTTCTGTATCCTTTCCTTCGAAATAACAACATGACTACATGATGGTCAGGACTGCTCAGGAAGAGCCAGCAAGTCTAAGGAACCCACATAGTAAACAGATAAGTTTACATATAATCCACATAACAAACAGCTACAGAATAGATAGAAGGGGAAATGGATTTTTACGATCTGAAAATGCAAACAAAATATCTACATCCCTAATCCTCATAATATACTTCCTATTTTGCACTATAAACAAACTTGTCCTTTTTAAGGGACTTATCCTTATAAAAAAAGCATTAGTATTATTCATACAGAGGTATACGCATGTTTTTTCTTTGATTTTTTACTTTCAGGAATCTTCATACATTTTTACAGATATCATGGCTGTAGAAATACAAGGGAAGGACTTTATCTTCTAAATCAATGGAAAATTTTTACCTAGCACGTCTTCATTGCTCTTAAATGGTAAGCCGTCACACCTTTGAGCTGCTCCCCATTGCATCCTGTAACAGGTGTTGTGCTCAATGACTGGCCGCTGACTCCAATCACCTTTTAATCGTGGATTCAAGTGCAAAATCTTTGGAGGGTCCTCCCCTTCTACGGACTTCAACCCTTGCAACTCAACCATGAACTGTGAGACCATAACTGTTCCATCACCCCTCCTCAACTTTGCAAGTTGGGGCACATACTCCTTATGAGCATAATGGGATGTTCCCACCACCGTAATAGAAGAACCTGCAGCAAGCCCACAAGGAAGAAACATCAACCTATCTCCTGTTTCCAAGTCTTCCCCACGCATTGATAACCATGAAGGACATGACTCAGGTTTTCCCTCAATTATAGAACTCTCTCCAATCTCCTTCCCATCAAGTTGACGCACTTCTTCCCAAGCATTTAAACCCAATGTCCAAGCCTCATCTGCCATCCTCTCAAGCACCGAAAGTTCATTTGTTCTATTCCTTCGCCTCATAATCTCACCAGTAATCCGACCATATTGATGCTGTAGTGGCTTTATAGGCTTAGATCCACCTTTACTCTCTTCCAAAGGTTCCTTACTAGGCCTCACAGGTGCATCTTGGTTTTGGTCTTCCAGTTTGCGATGAAACGTATCCTTATAAGCGGAACTAAATAATGGTTTACTCAAATCCACATCTTCGACCAGTTTCAACCCAACATAACCATCATCACCACTCAACGTGTTTGCTATCTCCAGAAACTGGGGAAACTTAAAGGATATGAAGACCAAGTACAATGCCGCTATACCAAACAACAAATGCTGCAATTTGAACCTCCTCGCAACCGAAGGTTCAACTTTCAGCCTCGTCATCTTTACGAAACCAATACACAGACTACAATATACTCTACAACAACAACCACCAAACAGTTCCTCCAATACCCATTTCTTCAATCACCAAAAGAAACCCAATTGAAGCTCCAAACCCAAAAAAAAAACTCCCAAACCAAACCTTTCCCAAATCCTCAAGAAAAAACCCACATTCAAAATATATAATCCAAATCAACAGTGGCAAGAAATACAAAGCAACATACAGTGAGAGAACTCAACCCCCCTAATGGGTTCAGAACGATCGAGTTCAAGAATCCAATCAATGTCACAATTCAGCAACACAAAGCAGAAAAAAGTAGAAAACCCATCAAAATTTCAACGCATAAAAGCTTCAAAACTCAACGTCTCACCGGCGTTCTGCAGAGAGTTCGATCCCGACCCAGATGAACAGACCCCGCAGTGGAAATGCAGATGGGATTGGATTGGGAGATGGAGTTGGGCGAGAAAAACCCTAATGCAGATTGGCAGATTGCAGAGCGGAGGAGCATAGGGAAGGAGGAAGTAGAGGTAAAGTTGTATAAAGATGGAAAATTTATTGGGAGAAACTCAGAAGGTATTCGACTGAAACGTGACAGAGAGAATAAGTGTTGGGTGATTTCATTCCCCATTTCTTTTGGGTTTTTATTTTGAGGAAAACCAGTAAAAAGTTTTGAAAATTTTAAATTTTAACGATAAGCAAAAAATAAAGATAGAGTAAATAGTAACAATATTGACTTTTTAGTGTAAAAATATAATTTTTCATTAAAGTAAATAGTACCGGAAATTTTTCATTAAAGTTTCATTTATTTTCTCCTGTCCCCCATTTCTTACAGGAGGAAGGGTCAGGTGCCTTTTTTGGGAACTTGATCCTCTCCTGGGCTCTGGATGGGATCCTTTTGCGTAGCCCATCCGTATCGTTCAAATTTAATCCAGTGGATCCAAACAAAGAATCTTTCTAAAAATTATAATAATTGTGACCGTTGAATCAAGTTTGAACTGTCCGAATGAACTGCTCATGAAGATCCTCATCATGTACTTAGGAAAGTTTTGGGTTGCCCTTTTTTGCTCCTTCTGCACTTTAAATACCTTTGTTTCATTTAACAAATTCATCAACTTAATCTGAGAGAAAGAGTGGTTGGTCACCACTCACCACCCACCACCCACGTCTAATGATATGAAGATTATTATTATTTTTTTTTTAACAAACCTATTATCTATATTAAAGAGGAAAATATGGGTTTGGTCTTATAATTAGCTGTGGTTCAAATTCGTCTTTTAACAAAAATTGAACCTAAAATCTCTCATTTACAAATGAAGAGAAATATCACTAGACTGTAGTACTAAGTGACTGAAGAATATTTTTTTAAATAGCAAGACTTTCATCACGTCATTTAATAAGACATTTAAGTATTTTATTTCAAAATTTTCATCACTACTCTGTCTATACAGTTTCAGTTAAGACGCGAGTTGTTTTATTAGTTAATTTATTTAAGATCAAACAATAAGTTTGTCATTTGTTATAACAAAAGGCGACCATGAAACTATTAATTTGTTACAACTATTCACAGATGTATTTGGTGATCGTATTTGTGATTTTTTTTTTTAATTTGTTAATCATTTTAAACAAAGCTTAACCGTTTCGACTCAGTTTATACAACATCATATTGATTAGAACATTACATCTCTAAAATGAACAATAAAAATTGAATAATAACACTGTTACATTTACAAAACTTTTGTTCCGAATTTATTCATCAAATAATGTGCCAATATCTGATAAGTGTAGACATCAAATAGACTGTGAGTGTGTGCCATGTCGACTAAATATAGTTGAGAACTGTTGGTAGTGAGCTGAGTTGTTAAAGTTAGTTAGAAATGAGCTGTCAAAGTGTAAAATGCTATATATAGAATATCTTGTAAACCTTTACATTTTTATGAAAAGTAATCTAAAAAGTCTCAAACATTTCTTTCATTCTCTCTATCTTTCTTCTCTGTAAATCTTCATACATAGTTTTTCATTTTCTTCATCTTTTACAATGTAGTTAACAATATCTACGTTTTATTTTGCCTACTTGTTTGAAAAGTAAGGTTTAAAGTTGACCCAAAGTCATGTTCTCATTTTTAAAGTTAAAGTAGTTAAATAAACAAATAAAACTATTGAAAATGATTTAAAAACTTTGAGTTTTAACGATAAGAACAAAATAAAGGGTAAAGTGAATAGTATAATGATTGATTTTTTAGTGTAAAAATATAATTTTTTGTTAAAATAAACAGTACCGGAAGTTTTTTATTAAAAATCCAATAAACAAATGCAAAGCCCCTTATCCAATTTTCCAAAACCCTCAGAGTACCCCCTCACTCCACACTTCACACTCTCGAGCCGGGTTACCCCAGAACCGAAAGCTCCGAACTTACAATCCCCAGCAGCAATTCAAACCTCCATATCCACCGAAAAGCAGGCCTACCCAGCGGCTGAACCAGCTCAAGAACTCCATTTCTAACTCCAGTCTTCAAAATTTGGAAAATATAAAGGTTCATTTCATACCTTCAACCTTCAGTTTTACTGTTTTTCCAACATTACGTTTTCTTTTGGTTGCAAATTGATTTTTACAGTGCAAGATTAGAACTTTTCAGTTTCTTTGCAATCACAACAGTTAGTAGTAAAATCTGCTCAGTACCCAAATCGGGTTATTTGTTTTTAACAAATAATGTTTGGTTTGGTTCCTATTTCTTTCAGATTTTGGTGATATTTATGCTGCGTTAAAAGTGAAATGGCATCTCTACCAGGAACTTGGCTGTATCAAGGTGTGCCCATTTGAGCTTATCTAATAAGTAATAACAAAGACAATTTCGAGTACACGTTTTCGTTTTTTCAGTCTTTGGTGTGCTGTGGCAGATAGAGGATTGATAGGTACAGTCTCAGCACAGAGCCATGATTCTGGGAACCCATGTTTCAATCATTTCAAGGTTTATTATCTCTTCAATTTATTCATTTTTACACACACATATACACACACACACATATGTATGTATTTATGCCTATCCAGTTGTTTTGGAAATTTCTTCTGTTTATTTTATTTTATAGTTGTGTTCCTTGAATTTTAGGCTTTCGTTATTCAAGTCTCTAGTTCTGTGTGAAGTGATTTCTGTAGTAATTAAGCATGGGTGATTTTTTTGGTTGAATTTTTGTTTGGTTGTGGTAACAATGCCGGGACTAAACTGGCCATCTGCCTAAGTTGAGACTTGAGATGAGAACTTTTAGTTGGGGAATTTTGTAACATTGTTTTGCAACTGCAACTTATAAGCATAGTTGTTTTGTTACATGAGGAAAGTGTTGAGTTTGGGCTGATGTTGTTTGAACCTAAGCATTAAAGCTTCCTTTGTAGGTTGTAGTTTTCTGGAATCAATTGCATCCTTGCACACACATGCATGTCTATATGTCATGGACAGCTTTTTGGTGCTTCTGTTTTTCGTGTTACTATATTTGTTGACCTGATTTTAAATTCCCGGCTCTGGTAATATAAAAGACACTTCATTGCCACTAAACTTTTCCTTCTTAGTTTCTCTTAAATTTCAGGTAGATGGGCCATGGGCCCACTCCAACAACATCGATACTGTCCCCACTTGGCCACCTGCTCAATCCGTCAGGTGTGGGGTTTTAATACAAAAGGCCTCGGTGATAGTTAGAGTGGGGTAATTCTATATAAATGGCTTGTTCTCAAGCCATCTGGCCAAAGTGAGACCCCATTTTTATGGGTCACACGTGAAGTTCCACACATCGGCAACCACGTGGAGTCAAGTCGGGGCTCACCCGTTCGCGCGGGGTCAAAGGGGACCCACCCGTTCACGTGGATGTACGGGCCCGTCCCCTGGCTCTAATACCATCTTAAATTTCAGGTAAATGGGCCATGGGCCCACTCCAACAACACCGATACTGTCCCCACTTGGCCACCTGCTCAATCCGTCAGGTGTGGGGTTTTAATACAAAAGGCCTCGATGATAGTTAGAGTGGGGTAATTCTATATAAATGGCTTGTTCTCAAGCCATCTGGCCAATGTGGGGATTCCAACAGTTTCATTGTTTTTTAGCCATTTATCGTTGTGCTAACTTAATCATATATAATTTTATGTGAATCATACAGGCATCAACTCTAAGTTCATTTCCAGTTGGATTATTCCAAGTTAGAGTTGGCTCGAATCTATTACCACACAGGGCACCTTTACTTCCTTTTATAAAGTGTGAGAAGGATGATGAGTCCTCCACAGAGGTCTCTATTGAGCGTCCACCCTACGATAGTTATATGGACTCAACATCTGGGCAGCTCGAACCTGCATCTGGTGCTCGTGCCAGCATTCCAGGGCAGGATTATTGGCCTGAAGGCACAGCTAGTCGAGTTAGGGCTGCCAGGGCTCCTGAACCCACTGGTAAATCAGTTGGATCACCATCTTATGGTAAAAATCCTGGAAGTAGGAGGAGGAAGAATAAAACATCAGTTGCTGCTGGTGAATCTATTGAACCAAGTGTAGAGTCAAGTGATACAGTGGCAGTGGAACTGCTGGAACCGGAAACTTCAGAGGACACACTAGAGGATCCTAAAGATTCCCCATCTGAATATGTTGTCGATCAGACTGAACCTGAAAAAGAAGAAGAAACAGGATTTGACCTGGACAAGAAAATCAGACTTCCTCATCCCTTTATTGATCCAGAAACAAAGACGCCATTAGGTGAGCCACTCACAAGTGATGAACTATGGTGGCACTGGAGAAAACCAGAGAAAGAAAATTGGTCCAGATGGCAAAGGAGATGACCAGATTCTGAAACGGTTAGTGCTTTCACATATATAATGGAGAAATATGAATATGTTGTATTTAATTTGAAAATTATGATTCTAGGCTCACAGCCATATACAAGGGATCTGTAAACAAATTTTTTGATGTCTAGGTGTTTTGAACCGTGCATATCATTTTGGTGATGTCAACATTTGGATCTTGTTTACATGGTTGTTATAAAAAGCAATGCTGCTTGTATTATATATACGGATGAGATCAATGTACGCTCATTCCTTGTTAGAGCGCCCATGTAATTAATCCATAAACGGACTGGGGAACTGGAGTATCAGAAGGAAAATGGTCTTTGACTTTGACTTTGATATTGTCTTTCAACTTCTTCGGGTTTTTCTCAAAGCAATAGCGGAGACTGGGCAGGTAAAGCTTTATGGTGAAAATCCAACATTGACCGAAACTTCACTTTACAGAGCAAGACGACATCTTTTCAAGGAAGAAAGGTACAATTGAGGAGTAACGTGGTAATCTTTGGTTTAGGGTGAAAATCCAACATTGCCTTGTGACCTCTTACTATTCATTAAAAAGTTATATGGAGTTTTTTTTGTCCTTATATGGATTTTCAAGTAACTGCTGATTTTGTAGGCTTCAAGCGGAACAAGAGAGACTGGATAGAACAGGTCCACTAGCATACTATTCAGAATGGGTTAAAGCGTGGACAAGAGACTTCTCGAGAAGCTGTTCAGAAACATTTTGAAGAGACTGGTGAAAATGAAACCACCCAACTAATAGAAATGTTTTCTCATCAAACTGATCGAGAGTATCGTATAATGATGGGGACTGATATCCGAATACGTAGGGATCCCTTAGCAATGCGTATGCGAGAGGATCAAATAAAGCAAAGTACTCACACAAAAGCTGATAATTTTGTGCGTTATTTTCATGGATTACGTTCTTTATATCATTATTATTAATCATTCAACCCCTGAAAGAGTTCAGTTCATTTAAAAAAAGGTTTTTAAAATTCAGT
Source organism: Heteromeles arbutifolia (assembly GCA_024362995.1). Taxonomy (NCBI): domain Eukaryota; kingdom Viridiplantae; phylum Streptophyta; class Magnoliopsida; order Rosales; family Rosaceae; genus Heteromeles; species Heteromeles arbutifolia. The sequence continues at coordinate 5,741,811 of JANCRC010000002.1, read as the reverse complement.
TTATTTTAAATGGATAAGTGATGCATTCTTGTGCAGTTTTGATTCAGTACTTTAGGTTGCCATTGGTTATTCACCAGTTACAGTAGTATCATTAAACATGTTTAACGATCTTGATGCAATAACATCAGTATGAGTCATTTCCTCCTTCTAACTATTGGATCTTGAATATGTGTCAATGTTGTTTTCGTAAAGAAAGAAATACAAAGTGCAGTTTAGTTTGTTGACTACTTTATTTGGCCTTTGCAGTATGGGGTGGAGATCCTGTTTACCCTACTGTGAACTATATTCAAGATCCAGATGAAGTGATCGATTAGAGGCGCAGATTTTCATGAACCGACACCAGATATGCTGTCTTTTCTGACAGAAGGAGGTCAGCACTTTTCACATTCCCCTCCCTTTTTCTTTTCTGGAACATTAATTTATATGAATTTACGGTTATCATTATGAATTTTTTCATTTTACATTACTCTGGCACCTGCTATATCAATTTTTCCTTTTACTTAAGTTCTTACTTTCCTGCTCTCTGATCAGCACAAAAAAATCATATCAAGGGAGGAGCTTGAGAAAATTCTGTCAAAAGAGAAGACTCAAGAGCTTGAGGTAATCATTTGAATATGTACAATTTAGTTAGTTTGATGGATTTTCTTGTCTAGCAACTCAAATAACATAGAATATGCACACAGTTAACTATTTTTCGTTAGCATATGAAAATACTCTCTCGATTCTGCTTCATTGTTATACGAAGCTTTATTAGTCTTTTTTCAAGTTGAGTTATCAATTTTCCAGAAGCTTGCTCTTCTCCTCATAAGCTTTGGGTCAGCTCCTAGAGTGATATCATGGTTCCTCGATTTGACTTGCTTGGACAACTAATGCAAGAGTGCATATTCCCTGGGTGGCAAACTCCCAGTAAAGGGAGCGGCTCATGCATGGTTGACTGGATTTAGGCACATTGATTGAACGAAATTAAAAGTTCAGCATCCATATATAAGATATACCTATCCGGAGTTCAGACAATGCCTTTCCTAATTTGTGTCAACCATTATCGTATCTAACCGCTATAGTGTAAAGAGCATCTCATATGTGAGATCCCATCATTGTTCGTTAAAGGCTTGCCGCATAATCTGGTTACAACCCTTAGTAAAATGTAAACTTTATTTGGCGGGTACATTTGAATCATGGTAGAATGTGTGGGAACAAAACATCTAATCGACCTGCTCTTTGTTTAACTCAACTTGTTCTTTAAAGCAGGCACCTGATATAGAAGAAGCTATGGCACAAGCTGTTGACTTCGGTGAAGATGTAAGTTTGATTGCTTCAGATACATTAGTTCCATAATTGCATGCTTGTTCACTAAGACTGATGCGGCTTGGATGTAGCTATCCAACATACTTCTAAATTTCTAATCCAGTTATGGTTGTTACGTATGAAATCTCATTTGACACTGTTTATAATAGGATGAAGGAGAAGATAGTGAAACCGAGGTTGATGAACAAGGAGAGAAAATCACACGCAATTGGAGTGTTTTGAAAACTACTCCTGAGCTTATCAAGTCAAAGGTGATTCTCATTTCTCAGTATTCCGGCATGTTTTCGTTTTAATATTTGGTTGTTTGACATATCCAAATGTCTGGTTGCCCTACTATATTATTTCAATATCGGGTTTTATGATGTACGACATACTTGTGGTAGATGATCTCGGGTCTGTTCACAGCAGCAAACGATTATCGAATGCTAGCTAGTTGAACTTGCATCACACAAGTTTAAATGCTTACCTGTTTTTATCCATTTCAAACAAATGCGTCTGTAACGTTCTTTTTCTCTCAACCCTGCAGGGTAACCCGAAAAAGAACGACGGCATGTCTTTGGAAGAGGCTGTAGACGATGCAGAGAACCTAACTGATTTTCTGATGGACTTTGAGGAAGACGTGTAAATATTATTCTTTGGAAGATTTTGGTCTTTTGAGATTTCTCAAAGTGAAACTTCTCTTTAACACGATTTTACAATCGAAATGATTTTCGCTACCACTTTCTTTCTCGCTGCATACCCGTGTTTCTTGCATTTTTGAAGTGAAACTTCTCTAACACAGTTTATAAGTGAAGTGATTTTTACACGCTCCTTTTCTTTCTCTTCGCATATGGAAAGTGTGATTATTAATGCATGTGTTATAATATGAGCGGGTTGAAAACGCTTATATTAGATTAAAAGTTCCCAAAAAAGAGGGGCTAATTGCATTTTCAGGGCCGAATACAAGTGCGGGCCTTACGAGATCCAACGGCCCACATGCAAGTGGACCGTCCAACAATGTATAGAAAAGCCACCGATCGAGAAGAATCACTTCTTCGAAAACCAGAAAGTCTTCAACAATTCCGTGCAAGAAACACGTAGAAATATAAGGAGAAACTTTTGACTGTTAGCTTCGTAATGTTATTAATTGTTATTAATTCACGTGTTATAATATGATAATACAATATAAATTAGTAACATATGAATGTTTGCGTTACAACATAAATAGACAAATAATAATGTGTAAGGTGGTAGATTACTTTGGTTATTATGGTTTTTTTCTTCAATTTATTGTGTTTTATATTCAAACTCTCCCCCTCTTTATAAATTAGTTTAAAACAAAGATATTTCAAAAATGGGTGGATCCGTGTCACCACTTTTTGATACAATTTTTTATGCAAATCTTTTTAGGCTCACTTCGTAAGGTATTTCAACGATTTGAATCGTCTATCGTTTTGAACATTATTTATAGGTTATCCTTGCAAAAAATTAGACAAATCTAAAACCACTAAGACATTTATTAATAGTGAAAAAATGGGCAAAACGTTTCTACAAATAAACCCTAAACCCTAATCCAACAATTATATGGTTCAGATTTGGGTGACTTTTGGTAGAAATGATATTTGAGAGAAGACCTAAAAGAAAGAGAGTTCAAGTCGTTGAAATACATTACAAAGTATGCCTCACAAAAACTTGTACCAAATTTGTGTAAATGAAGTGATGTCACGGATCCGTCCCTATTGAAAAAATTAAAACATAGCAGAAGCTCTTTTGGGTTTTAACCTCAATTAATATTCTCTGGTGTAAGCAAATTGCCCCACTTATTTGAAAAATTGAAAATGAGCAGAGACTTTCTTTTTGGAGCTTAGTGACTTCCAGAACACATTAAGTATTTGCTAATCAAGATGCTCAGGTGATTAGCTAACCTTAATTAATTAATTGATTTCCCTCTGGCCTACACGATCTGTCTGATGCCTCCGCAAGATCTTAAAAGTGCTTTTAATTATATTGTCCTGTTAATTGCTTCACATTAATACTTATCTTAAACTCACATTCCTTATACCTTAAATATAAGATCCCATTATTCTGTTTAGGTTCAGCCATCGATATAAAAAGCCCAAGATTAAAGCTCTAAAATAAATTAATTAAAACCTAATCATGATTTTGTTCGAAGTTGATGGGTTTATGAAGTGGACCCTTTTAGTTATAAGCACAAATTCTTAGCTGGACCTCAAATTATCAAATATGTTAATAAATAATTTAATATATATATATATGCTTTTTATAAACACTTCTTTATCCAATTTCCATGCAGAATTATTTAAAAAAAATTATGTTTTTCAAAGTTTTGACTTGCATAGACAGCAGCGAGAGCCAGCTTAAGGTCGATGGTTGTTTATGACCCCAACAGCTTCTTAATCCCATGTATATTTGTTTGTAGATTTATCTTTGATCCTAATTAAAGAGAGAGTGAACAACGTTGAATTACAATCTATTGTTGCTCCTTCCTTTCTCCAATCTTCTTCTTTTTTTTTCCCATGTCTTCCTTCTCCTTTTTCTTGTGAGCAACGCGGTGGTGCGCATCACATGCTAGACATAATGCTTAACTCAAAAGTCTTGGAAGGCAGGTCTTGACAGTCTACTAGCCTGGGCACACCTTGACAGACGTAGATGCCAAAAGAACACAACAACTATCGATAGATGTCATCGTAAGTTTTCAGCGAATGTTCGGAAATTTTGATAGGTGTCCACTAGATGCTCGACGGAATGGTGCAATAAAAAAAAATTGGTCAAAATCATGACTCCATTATTGTAAAACTCTGACTTCACCACTGTGCAAAGATAACTTATAATATTTGTGTTCAATTTAATTTCTAATTATGAGCAACTCATATTGTGATCTAGTCTAATCTCTAACTTCCATTATTGTTGTATATAAATAAAATACATTATTTATTTGTTACAACATGGAATGTTCATAATATTATTGTATTATATATGTTCATAAGGGCAAGGACCCAAACACTGTGGTCCATAATACAACTGAGTATAAACCCTAAATCAATTATCACCCTTTATGCAGACATTAAGCCTTAAAAGAAGACACATTATCATTAGGGTTCTGCTTATGTCCCCAATTAGATTTGACAAATTGGGACACAAACCTTGATTACTGTAGATGATTATATATTTTGACCTCGAAATTAAGAGATGATGGAGAAATGATAAGAAGTGCTGCTGGCAGCAAGACATCACAACTAATCAAAACAAATTTACTAATTTGGACAGTTTCTGTCACCCAAAACATGGTCAAGAAAAAATCTTTAAGTAATGCTGCCTTGCTTTCTTGCCTAGTATGCTGTTTATTTTAATTTGGTCAAATATGTTTGATTCTGTGTTTGTGTTTTCCCAGCATTGTATGCTGTTTGGATGGGATCATTTTTTTTAGAAGGGTCAATCCTCACTAGTGGCTCTAATCATTTTTAATTATGTTAATCGCCGTCATTAATTGAGTGTCCTTTCGATCTTTCATTTTCGTTAAGTAGTGTTTGTTCTTAAAACCCACACTTAATCATGATTAACAGATGGGCTCCATGCTAATCATCTAAGTGTTTGCCTGTCCAGTAGCATGATATGCTGTTTATGTACTTTGTTCATATTCTTCATCTGCTTAGTGGAAACTTGAGTCTTGATTAGTTGTCCAATTAGGACCATATTGCTCGGTTGTTTAATTGTGTCTTGTCTTTATTTCGTCGTGTCAGAGTAGAGGCGTACTCAAACTCAACAGATTCATCAGCTCCAAGTTGACTAATATATGCTTGACATGATGTTGTAAATGACACAACTTTTTTGAACTAAAAACAATAAACAAATTAGGTCAATATGATATGGGAACAAGTAAAGGAGATTCCAATATATAGATGGATGAATGTTTCTTATTAGTGAAGAAATTAGGGATTTGAACCACCACAGTTTGGCTCAGTGGTCGGGGATAATTCAGGCCCGTATGGTACACTGCACTTCATGGGTTCGATTTTTGGTGTTGATGATGGTGAATCACACAATGGTGGCCAGGAAGAGGCTGAAATGCCTATAAGAGGCTCGTGGGATTGACGTGAGGGGGTAAGGATGGCTATATTTCTGGGAGCAAACTCCAGGCGAATATGAAGCGCATTGATACAAATTATGCCTTGGAATGAAAGACAATTCCGAATCCGTTTTGTCTACGAATAAGGAAGCTATAAGTAATGCAACTATGAATCTCATGAAGAGTTCGATCCTGGCTCAAGATGAACGTTGGCGGCATGCTTAACACATGCAAGTCGGACGGTTACCAAATTGACATTGTGCTTATCCCCAATTCACCACAAAATGTTTGGGCTTGATCAGTTGAGTCATCTCAATTCCAATCTTTTTGAGCATGGGCTATACTTTTTTTCAACATCAGGATTTATTAATACAAAATCCATTTTCATAAATAAGAGTTGCATGCACACAAATGCCCTTTTTATTTTAGTTTAGAATTAGAATTGTGTAAGAAATTTGAGATGAAATTTTACCTTAATTATAAAGAAACAAAACAAGACTACTTTAAAGGTCTCTCTACTAAATACTTGTTTCTTTGAGTATCTAACGAAGAAAGTTGGGGTTTCATCATAAAACTAATTGACAATATAAAAAGTAGCCCAACTCTTATAAACTCTTGTAAGATTTTTTCTTTCATCGATGTGAGACTCTTTTACCTTCACATCATCACAATACGCATTACATTTTTTTTCTTTATGTCATTTTAAATATTCTCGATCTAATATCCATAGCATTCTCATTAGGTAGAACTGCAACAACAAAACCAGCTTAGATTGCCTTTACTTAATATTACAGTATAGTAGTATCTTTTTCACTTATAAGTAAGAAATCTTAATTTTAATTCCTATTTCTTAATGTAAATAATATCGTATATATTCAAAAGCCGGCTTAGATTGCAATGACATTCCACCACGCACGCTTTTGTATCCGAAGTGCTCCTTCCACTTAACACTCGGCTAGGTGCCTAGGTGCCTAGGAGATGATAGTCCTTTCCTCATTTGAGATGACTTCACTCGTTCATCAACATTCAAGAGCATACCAATCAATAAAAGGACATCCAACCACTTGAAATCTACTATTTTTTTCAACTTGGAATATTAGGTCATGTTCATGTTGTGTCTATCTTCACGTGTCTTGAGATAGCCTACATATTTCTACAAAATTTATTAAATTTTTTTCTTTGAAAAAGGACTAGTAATTTTGTCACGACAGTCCATATTTTCGGAGGTCGAAAAGACTCATAGAAACATTTGAGTCTTCCTCTCCTGACCATTGTAGTATGATTCACACGCACCTGAAATCGAATTCACGACGTGTTGTGTAAAATAGAGCTTGGCATTCATTCACAATCACTGGGCCATTTCGTAATGGTTAGTTTATTAAGGTATCTTATTTTGGTGAAAAGAGAATTTATTAAGGTAGAGGAGGAGAGGGAGGGGAATAATGCATATCTATATTATTAAGAGAAAAGGGCTTGTCAACTTTTTGCCCCATTTTCTTCCAATTTTGCCCCTCACTTTTCAATGCACAATGTTGACATGAGGAGGGGTGAAATAGTAATTTTGTACATTTTGACAAAATAACAATCATATCCCCTTTTTTTCCTATTTTGCCCTCACTTTTGATACATAATATTTACATAAGGAGGGCAAAATAGTAACTTTGTATCAAAAGATAAAAATATGCATTTATTAAGAGAAATTGTCCCACCATCATTTTTTCATACAGGTAAGTGAAATCATGATGTTTTTTGGATAGTTTGAATGAACTGAAGCGGTTGCGTTTGAAGAGAACACAATATTTACATAAAGAGGGCAAAATAGTAATTGTACACACAAAGTGTGTGCATATACCTAGTAATAATATAGATTAGCATGAATCATAATACATTATGAATTATGATCGTGTGGGCACACGCGCGCGTGTGGGAGCCCAGCCCATATTCCAATCCAATGTCGAAAAGGGAAATGAGGAAATCTAGAGAGAGGAATTGCGCGGGACCCACAAATCTAAGAGGTGAGCTGTTGCTTTGACACCTATCGCTTTTCCTCCTTTCCCCACAATCACTCACTTTCTCCAGGGAGGGGGAGAGAGAGAGAGAGAGAGGAGAGCGAGAGGCTGTTGGCATGATACTCTTTCCCTCAAATAATTTTTGTTTTATTTTTTTTGAGGAAAATAATTTTTAGTTGATTATTTATTAACTTATTTTATACAAATCAAGCGTTTTATTTTTTAATTTTTAATTTTTTACAAAAAAAAAGTTTTAGTTTTTACTTGTAAATAGTATGGGACTGTGGAGGGATGTGACAACGTGACATTAGTTATCTTTCCATTCAATTATAGTTTCGAGGAGGAATCGCACAAAGCTTTAAATTTGAAGAAGTTCTAAAAAATTCTATCAGCTAATATTTATATTTAATAATATTATGTAACCAAAATTTGTTTTTATTAACACTTTAAAATCTCATTGAGCATTTCTCATAATTGTAGATTTTATATTTCTAAACATAAATTTGAAGTGCAATGTGAAATATTTGAAGTTTCAGTGACAACACCCTAAACATGATTTTCATTAATTTTATTATAGATAATATTGCTATATATTTAAGTGAAACGGTAAAGTAAGAGTTTTTTAAGCTTTAATGATTTTCATTGTTTGATTGTTTAAGATTGAAGTGATTTTAATTATTTAGTAAATTTTATGTTTGTAGCTATTTTTACTTATTACTTAATGAGATTTGTAAAATATATAATCAATGAGTCATTAAGTTTATTTTGACTTAATTTCTTGCTTTCTATCATCAATATATTGTCATACTTTAAAAAAAAAAAATCATCTTTATAAATTTAGCACATGACTCTCAAAATCTCAAAGACGACCTTGGTCTTATTTTTATTATTCTTTTATCCTCGTGATTTGCCCTCTGTGGATTTTTTATTCTTTTATCCTCATTATTTTTATGAGTAATACTAGGAAGATCAATTTTTTTAAACCAAATTTGCAAACTAAATGATATGGTTGTAGATAATTGGATTATTAATTAAGTGTCGATTAACATGCTTGTTTCTTATTGGTGACACGTCATTTAGTTTAAAAAATTTGGTCCGCCTAGCATTACTCTATTTTTATTTGGAGTCATTTATCTATAAAGTATATGTTGTATATAACCACTGAATGTGAGATGAAGAATCAAAGGAAATCAAGCGAGTGTATATGAGTCACGTAAAAAACAATACATATTGTAGCTAGGAAGATATACAAAAGACGGACTCGTTATGCTTTCCATCGAATTGTAGCAAGTTTCTTTCAATTTTGATTCCGCTGCTTTCTGGATTCTAACCCTCTCTTTCTAACCTAATTTTGAAAAAATAACTGCTCTAATATTATCATAAAAGAGTCAGGACCCACGAGTGTGATCTACTTGCAAGACACCTTTGGATATTAAAATTTTGGAAAGAGGATTCTCTTCTCTTTTTTTCCTATACACTTCCATTCTCATTTTGTTTTTGTGATCACAATTAAGCCACGTCAACATTTTATATTAATTTTTTTATAGAGGTAATAAGACAAAAAACATAACTTAATCGTGACCACACAAACAGAAGAGATATGTAAGAGTATGAGAAAAAAAAGAGGAAATCCTCCTCAAAATTTTGCACTCTGGCCATAGTTGATAAGTAACATGAGTCGGTGCTTCTGTTGTACAATTTTTTTGAAACTTCTCGTATTCATGATTTGACTGTTAGAGAGGTGGGTGGGTGGTACTTAGGTTTTCAGATTGATGGCAACCAGTATAGGTGCTTTGCTTCAAATTCTACACCATAATTCAATACAATCATAGTGTTAGGTTTTGAAATTCTTTTTATTAGTTTCGCTTTTCAGTAAGAGGGTCGTTTTCTTTGATAAATCAATACTTAGTTCGAGTCCTGATGTTTGCAATATTTTTTTGTGAACAATATTTAAAAATTAAAAAAAAGTACCTTTTTTTTAAAATTCTTAAAAAGATTTGTGGTATACCCTAACCCTGAAATGTGAAAGCCTCCCCTCTCTCTAAACTTTTTGTAATAAAAATAAAAGAATAATTAATAAATTAAAAAACACCTTAACAATTTTAGGTTTTATAAAATAAAATAAAAACACACTTTAAGAGATCAATCTAATAGTAATGCGGTAATCAATTCTCAGTTGCAAAAATCAAATGAATTAAAAAAAACTCGATAGCAAAAAATTAACAAGGATGTGTACAAAGTAAAAATAAGTATGTGAATAGTACTATGAAAAAGATATGAGAAGGTAAACCAAAGTTTATGCCTTTAGCCTTGTGTAACTAAAGATGAATGAGTTCTAAATATAATATATGAGCCATATTGATATTTGTATCTTGTTACATTTTGGCTTTGATCATTATATCATACTAGCCTCTATGAACGCGCTGACGCGAACACGAGAGGCCTTTTTTTAATTACGAGTGCTACACGCCGTGAAGATGAGTTGCATAGATTGTTTATCATTGTCATTTCTTAAGAGAGTGTTTTAACTAAAGAACAAACCAATTTGGATAAGAGTTTTGAGTGGGGTACCCAAACGCAAACTGCAAGATTTTTTTGAACAAATCTCTTATTTTCAGAATAAAAGAGAGAAGATACTCAAGCTCCAACAAATTACGCTCAAAAAGAGAGGATCAACCTCGAGATTTTGATTGTATCACTGCAAGTTGAGGATGTCCTTAAACTTAAAAGTCCCGAGAAGAAAAATGAAAATTGAATCAAAACTAAGGAAAAGTATTAAGACATACACTGGAAACCAACGCGCATGAACTCCATCAAAGAATGTAAAAAAAATTAACACCAAAATCAACTTCCCAATTTGATCGCTAAGGAAAATCACCTTGCGATTGAAATAAAAAAAAAAAATTACAGTAACTTATCCAAAAGATATGATGGAGCACATGGAAATTAAAATATTTGAAATTTACGTGGGACGTAACCGCTTGGTAGTGGGCGATGAAATTAGAAGAATTTTTAAGAACAAACTCACTCCTAATTAAGTTCCTTAATTTTTCTTGTTGATAATAATGTGAGAGGATGAGCCACTCAGTACTAAAGTTTGGTGGTATTCCTCTTTACTTGGAAGTAAGAGGTCTTAAGTTCGAATCTCGTGGATGACAAATTCGATACCAAATTAGGTTGCCCATTGTGTGACTTTGCCGAACTTCCCCCCCTTTAGTGTAAAAATATCGATGTACTAAAGAAATTTTTTTTTCGAGAGGATGAAATAAAAAGAAAAACTTGAGATTCTGGATTTGTTAATTAGCGTGTATAATTGGTTTAATGGATATAAAAGCTAAACAAGCTTTGATTAGGAATATGATTAAAGCTTGAAAGGGACGGTAATATTCTCCACTTGGACTTTTGGTCTTCAGATAGAATTCAAATTCGTATCACTTAATTTAAATGTTAGTGATTTGGTCTAAACCTTTGTGTTTATTACCTATTAGGCAGTACTACCATCTCTTTTAAGCAAATGCACTATTTTCTGAGATTCCTTTCCCCCTTTTGTGAATCACAAATAATAATATATAATTCAATTTTTATTATTAAAATAATAAATAATAATAAGGGTTAAGTATGGATAGTTACCCAACTTTTAGATGTGATTCCAAATTACTCTAAGCCTTTTAAATCATTTCAATTAATTACCTAATGTTTTAAAAATCAGACAGCCATTAGATCCGCCTTTAAGTGATGACTTTACCAACATTAAGTGACGATGTTTTTAGCATTAAATGATGAGATGGACAAATACTAAATTTGGTATCTATTTCGTCGTTTTTGGAACTCTAATTCCCTAAATCGACTCTCTTTAACAAAGGTAAATCATAAATTTGTTTACGTAAACAACGTCGATTTAGAAATTTAAAGCTCCATAGGTGTGGTATACAGACCTGAGATATTTCATATTTATTGGTTACTGCTAGCTATGACTTATCAGTCAATAAGGTTGCTAATGTACAACTACCTATGTGCCAAACTGAAAATGATGGGAATTAAATTAAAAATATGAGGTGCCAACTTATTGACGGATGTTGCAAGTGGTCTTTTACTACAGTGGTAGAAAGGTATTGAGCCATTGTATGACTGCGTGGATTTGAACTCTATCAGTGACTAATTTAACATTTAATTAAACAAAATTTATCATTTGACAAAAAAAAAAACTTATTGATGGATGCCGGACATTAAACCTTTTTCTTTCAATACATACATAAATAAATAAAATACTAAAATATGTTAGTAACTTAGTAGGATAAGGTCAGCGGATATTTTGGTATATGAAGTGTGTGTGTATATATACCGGCCCTTTATCCAAAGTCATCCATATTTTTGGGTAAAAATAGAGACTAGTTGGAGTGTCCACTTCGAATCTCAACGATCCGAACCGTTTATTTTTTAAGTCTTGATTCATAGATCATCCTTGCAATAATTCAATTAATTTGAAAATCCCTTCCCTTAAAGGCTTCACATATATATATATATATATATATATATATATTGGTAATTTCAAATCTAGATTCGGATATTTGTCCTAATATAAACAATAGTGGCACTGTGTGTATTCGCACTTGCATGATTGGGATACATATGCGTGAATATTACTACCACATGCAACCTTCATTTACAGAAACTAATCACGTTTTATACATGCAATTAGAAACTTTAGTGCAGCGAAGAACGCAGCCCATGTTCAGTGAATATGAAGCTCTCCCAAATGTGCTTACCAAAATTGCATATATATAATATAGCTGATATTTAGCTTTGGATTTATACCAAAACTAGAACAGTAGGTATTGTAACTGAAAACGAAAGAATAAAAGGTGTTCCTTTCCTTTTCTATGAAGCTCGATCCACATGCACTAAGAATTTGGAGTTTCTTGAAGATGATGTTTCCATCTTATATTCATCTTTTGTTTTCCGTTCACATGGGAAGTCGATGGGAAATTTTGGTTGATATATAACACTTATTTTTGGTAAATTATGATGTCACCTCTTTTGTTCATTTTATATGTCGTTTTTAATTTTTTTGACTAATTTATTCAGCACTGGATCGATCACTAACTCAAAAACTAATTTGCATGCATAATTGTCGTGTGAAATACGTACCCTAATGATGATATCCTTCATGCATATAGGTTAATCATTTGTATATTTTTGGTATTGCAACTCTTACAAGCAAGTCTTCAGTTTTCTGTATAGATGCATGGGTTTTCATCCTTCTCATGATCAATGGCGTAGCCACACCAAAGGCTACGGTGGGCTGTAGCCCAGGGAGAGTTTGTGGCATATGTATATATATTTTAGTGCATAGTGTAATATAACAGACAAAAAAAACTGCAAGAAGAATTATTTTTTAATAAAACTAGCCTGGCGAGTATTTAGCACAACTAGAAATATAAAACTTATCATGAAAATTGTATGCCATTTTGTTCAAGATTATTTTGTTTTGATTCAGCAGGCTTTATATTAGTTTCAATCAATTTTTTTAAGATGGCCTTTACATCTACTTTCATTGTTTTGATTTGTGCTAGTTGTGTGATTGTAATTGAGATGTCAAGTTTTTATCTTCTTCTTGTGTTTGCATCTAAATATATGTAAATTTGATGATTCATTGTAATTTTTGCAGTTTGCACATGCAAAGCTTGTTGAGTTCATGCCAAGTAAATTTTAAGTATACAAATACATAAGTTAAACTTAAATTTTTGCATACAATATGAATGTAGCAAAAAAATAATATCATTTGATTTTAGGGTAATTTTTTTAGCTAGCCCACCCATAAAAAATTTTTTGGCTCCGCCATTGCTCATGATCCAATTCGCTGCTGAATTACTGCAACATTATGGAAGAGTGTGAAATAATAGCTAACACGTTTGCTTTTACACCATGGGTAAGAAAGGTAAAATAAATAGGAGAATTTTCAAGAGGGAGTAAATCCGCATCCATGGAGGGACGAGTTCAATGAAAAGGGTGGGCATCTATTCACCCAGGCTTCGAATAATCTCCTTACCGACAAGATTTGCCCACAATTGAGAATGGTGGGGTGGTGTGGGGATCAAATCTCCTTTACTACTCAAAATCATCAATCATTATTTGCTTTTCTCATCCATTTCACTCAAAATCAATCATTTTACTCAATTTCTCCTTCCGGACTTCTTTCTTCAATCCTTTCAGTGCCACTATCGCTAAGATCCATCATTAAGCTACTACATAATAACTACCAAGTTTTGACTGAATTTTATGGACTCTCAAACTAAAAATCCAAAATTATAACCAAAACTAGAGGATTGATCGATTTAGACACACGTACAAGAGATGTATTAATACATGTAAAGATTTCAGTTTATTATATCAAGTTGCTTCGAAGTAGTTAGATTACATTTGTTTTATGGTACTCCATCAACAAGAAAAATATACTTCTCTTCTACTATACCTTTGAAATCCAAAACAAGAAATGAGAATTCAATCTCGACGACCAAACGAAGTGAGAGGAAGAGAGTGACGACCAACCAATTGCACGGTGAAGGTCCCCTCTATCTATCCAAGGGATGGAAGCCAAAGGCCTTTAATTGGTGTCTCCTCCAGTCAACAATTTGGGTCTCACACTACAACAAAACATGGCTTAGGTGGCGACAGACATTCGTCACATAAACATGAAAATTCGTCACATTTGATTATATGTGACGAAAATCCAGCGTCACTATGTGCGTCACCTGTACAGCGTCACCTATAGTTTAGTGATGAATTTTTTCATTTGCCACATATTTTTAGTATTAGTGATGCTGCATTTAAATTTGTCACTTAATAACTTTACGTGTGACGAAATAAGCGTCATAAAACACAAAAGTTAGTGACCTATAAGTTCATCATAACAAATGTATAAGTAAGGAATTTATCATCACGCAATCTGATCGTAGAATGCTATGGCTGATGATAAGTGAGATTGAAAGCGTCATATATTCCTTTGGCATGTGGCTCAATTTGTGTCACATGTGTCAAATTCATATACCTATTAGGAACAATTCATACCCTACTTCGTCATCTAGAATTAGCACTCATAACAATATGAGGTAATACTTTGGTTAATCACATTTCATTGATCAATAAGTTAGGTAACATCCAATACATACACCAAGTGTATATCCCAAAAGCTAACATAAGCATCCTAACACCTCTAGACATATTGAGATGCTAACAAGATTCTAAGCCACTAAGTCGGTAATAAAACAGGTATACCATGTACATGTTTGAAACCAACAACAAAATACATAAGTCATCAGCCATATCATGGTCTTCAATTCAGCACAAGTATCATTGTCATTTGAAAGATCACCATCACTACCTCTGGTGCTTCTTGAATACTTTCTCCTTTAATTCCATCCTTCTTTTTCTTCATCTTATCCTTACATAATAAAAGAGTAGAAAACATTGGTGTATGTTTGTCTAGACAATAGCAGGTGCATTGAGAATTTGAATAACATTAACAAAAGAGAAGAAAATAAGAATTGAAGAAATAGTTACAGTAAGAAGAATGAAACATAACAGATAAGCCTATCTAAATTACATAACGAATTTTATATGTGCTTTAATTTCATTACCGAGCCTTCATTGCATGTTGGATGAAATGGTTTTGCCCCCTTGTGGTAATACTTTAATTTGTTTCTTACGATTATATGAATCTTGCTTGAAAACATCCTAGATTAAAATTCCATTAATTAACAAGAAAAATATATCTAGTTTCATATCATAAACTACTTATTCACTGTCATTTTAAAGCATTCAACTTTTAGAAAGATCAAATTGATATCACTACTAATGAAGGCAAAACTGATATCACTACATCTGGAGATGTTGTTGGTCTGCCCTTGGCTTGCAACCTTTCAGTTGTGCTATCATATCTTTATTCTCCTTTTGCGTATTTGATTTCACTAATTTATCGTAGCCTAGTAAGTTATCAAGACTCCAAATGTCAGGACTAGATAATCTACTAACAAAAGAAAAAATTAACAAAAACTACTTAAATTATAATTAAACTTCCAAACTAATCTACGATTGCAAGAATATGAACATAAACAGGAACTCCATTTTTCTATAGAACTCTGGTACTCCACGATATTTCAATAATTTCATAAATAACCTACAAGATTTGAAAAAAAAAATAAAATGGATCAGTAGATGCTTAACTATGGAAAATGACCAAAGCATCAGAACTTTTAACATAGTCAATGATGATTAAGAGTCGATCATTTCTAGTGTCTCTATTTAGATTGAAAATGGAGAGCTTTTAACAAAGTTAATGATGATTAATAGTTAGAAGGCTCATTCAAAAACTGTATCAACCTGGCCACCACGATTCATTTATTGCGCATTGGGAAAACCAAGTTTCAGCTCTTGCGACAGTGTCATTGAATGACAGTCAATAATCAACATTCGCCTTGCGTAATATCTTATGAACACACATGCAGTAAAAACGACTATATATCAATCATCAACACAGGCCTTGCATGGTACCACCAAAAACGACTATAAACCCCCATACCGGCTATGCTTTGGTTCTCTAAATCGATCTCTTGACAAAGAGCAACCTCCTCATTCTAAAGCTCGGTGGGTATCAATTTCCCCTATCCACAGAAAAAAGATGTCCCAAAATTGTTACGAATCGAATGACTCCAAAACAAAATTTCAAATGAGAAACAAAGTACACACACATATGTATCTAGAGATAGGAAACCTTTGAGAGCTTCTTTGATTTTGCGCTTCTTCTCATAGGGTAGGCGGCATTTGCCTCTCAAGCTCTTTCTATACAAGTACTCTTTTGTAGAAGATAAATAAAGGCCCTCTAAACACGCCAGTGAAAAATGTATCCAAATCACCAAACTAAATGTGTGCCATTGCTAAACATTTCTATAGAGGCTGGGATTAGAATCTAACCAGTTAATGATGAAGGAACTTTCAATAGTTGATTACAACTTTACCTTGTTCTTGTGTGAATAGGCATGCCATCATAGTGTAGTAGAAAATGAAAGCTGCTCAAATTGATGATCTCGGTCAGGAATTCAGAAACTAGAAAATGAGCATTCCCAACTTAGTCCAAATGGACTCCACTGAAGCCAACTTATTAGACGATATGGGGTGACTGATACTGCATACTTATGCTAATATGAGGTGACTGATGTTGCATACTGATGCTGCATATGGTTTTAGGGTTATTAGACGATATAGGGTGACTGATGCAGCATCAGTTATATACAACATCAGTCTTATGCAGTATCAGTCACCCCATATTGTCTAATACAACTCAAAATTAAAAATACCGCATATGCAAACTCAATTATTTAAAAAGCTTATATTACATTTAACATAAACAAGAACACGAACATAGACAAGAGGGATATTATATGACATACTTTAATAAAAATTCACCAGTACCAAGCACTTGAAAGTTATAAGTACTTAAAGTGACTTGTGTTATCAAGCTTGAAATTAAAAAGATTATATAGAAATAGAATAATAATGGACAAAAAATGAAAAGAATCACAATCAATTACACAAGGGTATTGCTTGATGTGGTGCAACATGTGAAATGCTTTGATATTTATACAAGTCAGAAAATAAAATTTGTTTTGCCTCATCTCCCTTAATGTTACTTTCTACCCATTATTCTATGTATTTGGTCCTATAAAAAGAAGGGTTATCTCAATTCACTATGTTGCAATTGAATGTTAAGAACATAAGACAGATCTCTACGTGCTCAGTTTCCATTAGAGTTTTGGACGTGTATTATTGTGCTGGATAACATGTACACACTTAGTAGTCAGCCCGTAGAATTTTAGGACAGAATGCTTGAACATTCATGGTTACTTTCTTCTTTTATATTCAGAAGAATATTATCCCAAGACCTTGGCTATATTCATATCCTTTGTCAATAGTAAAGATCTTTTAAGTGTTTCTTCCTTCATTTTTCCCTATTCAAGTCAGTTTAAACGTTTGTGATGATGATGGGCTAGAAATGATGCGAGGCACATTCTAATACTAGTTTGTTTCATCTTTAGAGTTTGGGATATGTGCTGATGCGGTAAAGCTAAAGCTGCTAGAGATGCTATATGTTTATGGGATTTAGCAACTTATGACTTAAGTCTTAGGCTTGTCGAACAAACTGCGTGAGGGGTTCAGTACAGTAAATTAAAGTTCGAATGAATATTTGTAAAGTGGGAAAACAAGTTTGGATGTGAAAAAGGTAGCTTGCTGGAAACCTCTTGCTGTCTATTTTCTTGGGACTATATGGCTATTTTAAAATTGGCGGACCAGAAATTGACCAAAATTCCTCCGACCCTCATCTCACAACCCATGGTAAATGACTGGGAGAGTTTATTTTAGTTTAGTCAGTTTTCTTGGATTTAAAGACACAAAACATGATTGAAGCATTGAGGTGGAAGCTATTCTGTCTAAGCAAAATGTCCACATTTATAGATCTACCTCAGGATTTAGGACAAATAATCTAATCTGGCAGTACATGTGAATCTTTTTGCGAACATTCTGTCATAGAAATTATGATGATATAATCATGTTTGGATTTTTGAAATTGCAGTTTCCCAAAAATCAAAGTTCAAAGTAATTAAAATTCAGAAAGTGGATTAATCATCCTCAATCCCAGGCAACCAAGAAAAAAATTACAAACCTAACTAAGATTCTCAACCAAATTCATTACCTAAAATAACTTAAAATTACAGTGATAAAACAAATCTAAGAAAAACACCATAAAGTTGAGACTAACAAAAAGCTAAAGGGAAAAGGATAGGATCTAGAGATTGAGAACATACCCAAAGTTTTGGAGAACGAAAGCAGAAAAGCCCCCTGTATTGGGGATTTCAGAGCTTGAATGCTCGAGCACTTCGACTGTGACAGAAAGCAGACAGGCGGGTGGCTGAGGAAGGGAGACGAAGGAGAGGTTGAGGTTGCCGTCACTAGCAACCACCAGGTGGTTGGTCGTCGGAGTGAAGGCGAAGGAGTAGAACGAAGGCGTGCTGAAGATGGGATGGGTGAGAACAAAGTGAAATAGGTTTTACAATTTAGGGGTTTTGATAATTACTTTCAATATTTTTTAATTTTTTTAATTTAATGTTATATGTGAGGAATGTTCAGGTGGCCTTCTCTTTTGTTACGTGATGAATGTTAAATTTCGTCACATATTCACATTTCATTGGGCGGCAAACTTTCCCGCTCACTTATTTGTGACGAATCTAAAAGTATAAGTGACGCAAAATATTTTGGTGTCCTACGAAAATCTTAATGTGACGATTTTCAAAAAAGCGTCACCTATTTTACCCAAATGTGATGAATTTGCACGCGCCACAAAAAATTCCGTCACCTAATCCATGTTTTCTTGTAGTGTCACATCATTAACCAATATGCTTTCCTCTCATGTTTTACTCTGTAGTTCGATATTCTGGTTTCCTAGACGTGGAGAAACCATTACAAGAAAAATATATGTTTCTCTACTACTATACCTTTGAAATCCAAAACTAGAGATGAGAATTCAATCTCGACTGACCAAAAGAAATGAAGAGGAAGACAGTGACGACCAGTTCCATTGCATGGTGAAGGTATTACATATCTGCCACTAACGTCGTTTGTAGTGGTAAAATACTAGTAATAATAACGTGTGGGGGTACTGTATTGTCTGCGGTATAGTTCCGGGTACAGCTGACAGCGACCAATAGGAAAGGCAATAATGTTTTAGGTCATGTCATGTCATAATCCCTTGAAACCCATTTTTCTCCTAACTCCTTAGTGAAAGGTTAGGATTCGTCCTTTTGCCTCAGTCGGTGTTTTTTTACGTACTTCTCTATATATTGATCCGTACAATGGCCAGATTGCGTTAATCATGGTGGAGTCAAGTTTTATGTGAGGAAGGGTTATTTCATATGTGTATGGACTCGGATCACTTTGGTTCCTTAATAGTTCCGCTCTTATGTGTTATTATATCATTTGTGTTGAAATGCAATGTTGATTTGGAAAAAAAAATTGAAAAAAAAAAAAATTGAGTTTCGGTGCAAGCAATATCGAAGGGAAAGGAATTGTGTTTGGTATTAGTGTAAAAATAATTGGTCTTACAAATATCTTAGAAAGTAAAAAAAAAAGAAAAAGAAAATAAGGTTAAAATCGACTCTAATTATTTACTATTTTTTCTATATAAATTCTTATTTCCCATTATTGCAAGCATTTTGTTTTGCATTCCTCCCTCCCTTCTCCTTATTTGCGATGGTTTTAGGTTACCTAAATTTTTTTGAAGGCAACTTTATTAAAAAAGAATTTGAACGAAAATTGATAAAAAAAAAAATGTGTTTTTTTTATCTTCAAAATCATGGATGCAAAATAAAAGCAAAAGCAACTTTACACATGCTTATCTAAAAAACGTTTATTATATAGCGGCGCGGGTGAATAGTATCAATTAATGAAATTTTCATATTAACAATCATATTCCGGCCTCCTTTTTTTTGCTAAAATAATATTTTTAGCACTATAGTTTATCAAACACTTATCTTTTTTTTTGGAAACTTTCATGAAAAAGGCTTGGAATAAGTTTATTTTAACAAAAAAACCATACTATAACTTTATTTAATGAAAAAGACTTAAATTTTAATGAAAAACCCTTAAACTTTAATAAAAATGACAAAATAACTTAAATTTTAATGAAAAAGACATAATTTTAAAAAACTGACGTGCGGGACCCGCACATCCTCACACATATTGTTTGTGATACTTGTTACACTGTTTATGAAATTTACTACATTATTTATGAAACTTACTATATTGTTTATGAAACTTAACGGTACTATACTGTTTATAAATTTATTACACTGTTTATAAAACTTACTACATTGTTTATGAAACTTAACGGTACACCACTGTTAATGAAACTTACAACACTATTTATGAAACTTAATGGTACTACATTGTTTATGAAACTTAACGCGCACTGGGCACACATGTTTATATTTTATGTTTTTTTTCTTTTAGTCCTTATCATTAAATAAAGTTATTATATGCTTTTTGGTTAAAATGCAAAGTTTTGAAGCCATTTTCATTAAATTTTTTTACAACAATTTCAAACTAGCTCTTAGTCTCTTCAAGCTGACAATCCTTTTAATGGAAAACCCTAGTAACGTCGCAGCCATACAATTCTTTTAAGGGAACTTTAACGAAAGGATTCCAGTACTGTTTACTTTAACGAAAAACCGCATTTTTACACTAAAAAGTCAATTATGGTACTATTCACTTTACCCTTTATTTTGTCCTTATCGTTAAAACTCAAAGTTTTCAAGCTATTTTTATTAGTTTTCCTTTCTTTTAATGGAAAACTGTAACAGCCCGTCCCGAAGATTTCGTACGATGGATGTGAAATGAAGAAAATGCCTTTGGGCGTTAATTAAGGTACCTGTGTGAATCTAAGTTTGGGAATGTTTGGTTGGTGGTATTTGGACCACACACACACACACATTCACACACTCTTTCTCTCTCACTTTCGTACTTTCTCTATCTCTCAGACTCTATCTCTCTCCCTCTCGGCTTTTGTACGGACACACCCATAACCCTTGTAAACCTTGCAGATTGAAGGTGTGAAGCACCCCATTGTGTTCCTGAAGTCCAGACGAACACATTGGAACCCATTTCTGGTAAGGACACCTTCGAAAACCCGTGAAAATCCTAGCTCCGATTTGGGTACTATTTATGCTCACGTAAAATGTTGTGTTTTTGGAGATTCTAAGTTCATAGGAAGCTTAAGAAGGTCCTTACGAAGCTCGGAGTGCTTCGTTGGAAGAATTTGGACGTTGGAATCGCGAGATCGGGGAGTTTCATTTTGGCCGAAATTATCGAGGCTTTTTCCGGCAAATCCCCGGCGAGTTGGGGGTCGAGTCAGGTATGGTTGTGTTCATCTTTGTGAGATCTTCATTTTGGTATAAAGTATGGAGAAAATGATGCAAAAATGAAGGAGAACCCATAGTTGGAAATTTTTCCAGAAACCGGCGAACAGTCGCCGACGACCGGCGACTCGCCGGAGAAGACAGGGAATATTCCGTCAGTCTTGACGGAATATGCTGACGCCGTCAGTCATCTTTAACTATTACCGTTGGGTTTTAACGGAATATTCCGAGGAATATTCTTGACGGCGTTAACTGACGCCGTCAGTGTGCAGATCACGTGGCCGAGTGTAGAGGCGTGTGGGTGGTCGGAAATTTTTTCCAAAAATATGGGGATTTTCGTGAGGTTGTGTAGATCACGGTGGTATATTCATATACCCAATTTGAGCAATGTATGAGAAGTTATTTCTAAGGTTTCGATTATGTGCGTTAATTAACGTTATTTCAGTTACTTCTCATATAGGCGAGACCTATCCGAATGACGAGCGTAGCCAGGCTAGGCACGGGGGTTACGACCCGGCTACTTATCAGTGAGTGGGCTTTTGTTTTCCGTATATACCTATATAAATGAGATTTTTCCTACAAAATCAGTTTAAGTGAGATGTGATATGAAATATGATATGAAACGCCATGCAGAGTATCTATTTATTTTATTATGCGTTATTGATTGCATATATTAATGTTGGTGTTGCGGACGCACAGGTAAGTGACAGGTAAGTTTATATTCTAGTTATGATGAGAATGAATGATGTGATGTGATGTGATTGATCCCGCACCGCATGTTCACCTTGGATCCAAGTTAGGTGCTCAGTTCTGTTGAATAGACCATTATAGGTGGGTTCGACTCGTAGGTGACCCGCGATTTATCGCACAGTCTTCACGTGATCGTAGCACTAGAGCATATTAGTTTATATTCAGTGATGTTGTGCAGACCACTAGAGGTGGTATTGATGTGTGTGCATGATATATATGATATGATTGAGATGATTATGAGCTATGATATGATGAGATTGTTATGAGCTATATGATATGATGAGATTGTTATGAGTTATATACAGTCGAGGGTTGAGATGATATCTAGTATTCAATCACATTCACAGAGTTATGTTTTGGCATTCAGTTATGATACTTTGGCATGGCATACATTCATTCATATATACATATTTTCCAGCAGGATTTTGAGAATTATATATATGAGTATATACTTTATTTCTGGGAAATTATACAGGTTTTACGGCGAGGGGTTATAACTTTTGAGAAAAGAAAGGTTTTGAAAAGATTTGTTTCTGACCCACTCAACTTTGTTTTTCGCACCTCTAGGTATTAAGTAGTGTTCATTGGTGGCATACGAGGAGCTCATCGGACGTTCTGACATAATTCACTTATGTAGGACCACCTTCGGGTGTTATATCTATTTAGTACTTTTTGCTTGACTGCACGTAGACCATTTATACTCTAGTTGTGTAAACCATCTTAATTCTCGCACTAGCACACTATCTTGGTTTGAGTTGTTGGTTGCATGGTTTTAATTTGTTCGTATCTTTCTGATTAATCTTGCTTCCGTACTGTGCACATGGCTATGTCACTCTCATGTGACGGTCAGCACGCCCTACTTTCGGGTCAGGGTGTGTCAAAAACCCTAGTAGCGTCGCAGCCATTGTCTATGGTTGGTATCGTACGTTTTTCTTTTATATAAAAAAATTAAGAATTAAATTTAAGACATCTTATAATTTTAAATTAAAATAAATAAAAATAGAAAATCGAATATACCACTTAGTACTAATGTCTAGTGATATTCCACTTTACTTGTAAGTAAGAAGTCTTATGTTTGATTCTCGCCAAGAGTGAGTTTAAACTACATTATTGCTAGTCTATTGTGAGATTAAGCCTACCCCTCTCCTTTAGTGTAGATAATATCATTTGTGCAAAAAAAACAAAATCGAACATTAGCTTTGAACCATCCGACCTCTTGTTAAAGGATAGTAATAACTTTTAAGTGTGCGAGACTTCCTTCGATCGGGGTTAAAAGCTCTCCACATAATAATAAGTACCTTATCCCCATTTTATGCTATTCTTATCACTATTAATTAATAATAAATATAATTCTTTCTTTTGAAAACTTTGAACAAACCAATCCAATCTTATTAATTTTAGCAATACAAATAGGTTATACAAAAATGTTAGTATAGGAAAAGTCGGTTGGGATTCTGTTAAGATTAGGTTTTGTAAATTTCTATGGACTTAGGTCTACTTGTGCCATAAGTCGCTTAACTAGTATATATTTATATTATTGTGATATCAATGAACCAATACCATTACAATTCTACGTATTATCGGAGCATGTTATTCTTATATAGACCATGTTAAAAGGAGGAATCTAGTTATATATACGATCCCATGTATTTATTTTTTATTTTTTTAACGAACAATATTATTTATATTAAGGGAGAGGAAGTGGGTTGAGCTTCACAATGAGTTAGTAATAATGTGGTTCAAATTCGTCTTTGACGAGAATAGAATCTTAGACGAAGAATACCAGTAGACCGTAATACTAAGTGGCACTTACGGTCCCATATATTAGTTGTATGAATTAAATGAGATGGGGACTATGATCTGAATATATCTCTACTTGGCTGTCCCTATATCCATGGATCGGGTGGACTGAAAGAAGGGAAAATAGCAAACTATGTCCCTTATCATCTCTAAAAAATCTTGATGTGATGCTTCTCTAAAAGCACATTTTCTCTCACATTTTTCTCCACAAATAACGATCAATTATTTACTACCTAGGATTTACGTTATTAGTGAGAGAGAAACAAAGATTTTCATAATAAAATTATTTTATTGAATAATCTAATGTAGTAACAGACTAAAAAAAATCAAGTGTTGTTCATGTGTAATTTTGAACTAAGAGAAGCTAACGAGAATTGATTGAGTTGGTAAATATTGTTCTCTTTGCTAGACCAATGCTTAGGTTCAATTCTCGAAGCCTGCAAATCCTTTTGTGGGCGATCTGTAAAAACAAAAGACCCCCTCTGTAGGTCCTTAAAGTAGCTTGTGGTATACCCCAACCCTGGAACGTGGTAGCCTCCTCTTCTCCTAAACTTTTGCTAATCGAAAATTTTGAATTAAGTGAAGATAATTGATTCCCGTGTTTGTTTTTTCATAGCTTTTCTTGTAAATCGTTTTTTGTTTTCGTAACTAAGATTTTAGTTTCTTCGTTGGCTGTCGTCCTTCCATATATGGCTGAGCTTCCTATATATGGCTGAGCCCTACCTAGTTTAGCCTGAATAGGAGAGAGATCAAAGGCAAAAGCCGTGCAAGAGGTAGTGCCAAACATTGAACTACGGTAAACCAAACCAACCTCCTTATCCTAGAGACCTTATTTTAAAGAAAAAGTCACAAATGATCACAGCTGCCCACTCCTATAGTTTTTATTATTTTATCCTTAAAGATCTCTCATAGATTTCTTAAAAGGCTCTGATCTATGAATATTTTTGGAGAGACATGTAGGTCCGGCAAATGCTTCATCCCATGCTTTGACTTGTATCATAATACCAATCTCGTGTTAGATCGCACGTAGAACTTAGAAATTCCACAATTAGACGCATAGTGTGTATATAGATCTTGTTAGATTGTAGCAAAAACGGAATAGGTATAAGATTGTTGTAAGCGGACTGCATATAAACTTTCTTTAACGAAGGCGACCTTAACTTCTAGTTATACTTGAGAAAAAAAATTCATGGTAGTAGAATATCTCTTATAATTTCATTGCATTTCATCAAGCCACAACTTGTAGATATTTTTTTCACAATGATGCTTATAGAAGGGGCAAAGAACATGTTTGCCATATTATTCATGCTTCTTCAAATGAAATATAAAGTGAAAGACACATGATTCGTTTAGAAAGTGTTTTTAAATCATTAGTAAAAATTCAAGTTAATTCTAAAAAAATGTTGGTAGTGCTTATTGGAAGAATACAATATCCATATACAATTACTACATACGATCCTTACAATAATGATCGTCTGATTTTTGTTAAAGTGAAACGAGATTCCTTATGAGAAGGAGCTCGTGTATATATATGTCTACTATTTTTTCAACACACGAATAATTTTTTTTCAAAGAATAATATCTAAAGCCAGACTATTCCTTGAAATGCTTGGAATTCCATATGCTAGGACTATTATTGCAATTCACTTTGCAGCCAAAATTGAAGTTTGGTAGTAGACATAATATGGGAAGAATCAAATTAAAGCACTTTCATAATTTCATGTGGTAGATGGAATCCGTGTTGGCCCATCTCGACCGTGCATGAATCCTGGGTGGATGAGCAATATTAAGAAACCCTATCACCATTCTTCAAATGTATAGTGCCATATAATCAATCCATGCATTGTATACCAATTTCAAACCGCTTTCTTACCGCCATAGGTAGTGGAATTTTAGGCGTGGGAAATCCCAAATTTTAACTTCGTATTTTTAATTATTTATCTATACGTATTATTAGATATTTTTTCTTCTAATAGTAAGGAACCTACAATTCCCATCCTTAATTTTATAATTTGTTAAACTTTTGTATTTCTTTGATTTTTTTTTTCACTAAAAATTTTGGAATTAGTTTTTGTATAATGCACGAACATTTTGATGTAAAATAATTTGAATTTCGAGAAAAATATTTGGTAGTGAAATATGAGAAATTTGGATTTTTTATGGATTAGTGAACAAATGGATGAGTATTTGTGGAGTTTGGTTGTTGGATCTGATTTGAATTAATTAATAATAATACTTTGACGGTTGGATTTAAATTTGAGCCATTGTATCTTTTTATTACTGTTAATATTGATTAAATTGGATGTAGGTCGTTGAGTTGGATGTAGTTGGGCTAACCGCATTGGATCAAAACTCAAGAGGTACACCGGCCTTTGGGTGCCAGCGTCGCTTTAATCTGGGCTGTAGAAAGCATACTTTCTGTGCGCTTGCTCGCAGACAATTCGTCTGCCCTGTTGCATCCCGTTGTGCTGGCCGCTGCGCTGGTCTTCAAATGCTGCAACAGACAAGCTGGGGGGCTCACCCTACTCGTTTCCTTATGCATCCGAGGGGCCTCAATATTTACGTGAGAAATCTTACGATGTAATAAGTTATACATGTATTTTTCTTTTTCTATTTCTCACGAGAAATTTTACCATGCAACTAGTAGTACATTTTTATCTTTTTATCTCCACGAGAGGGATTCTTGCGTTTAACTAATCATACATCTTTATATTTTTATCTCTCACATCAAGCGAGGGATTTAACTAGTTTTACATTGTCTCTTTTCTATCTCTTGTATAACCTGGCAGATTTTATTGTGTAAATAGTTATACATTTATTTTTTTCTTTATATTTCACACATCATGCGAGAAATTTCATCATGCAAACGGTTGCATACGTGAGGAATTCTACCGTTTAACTAGTCATACATCTTTATATTTTTATCCATCACTCAAGTGAGAGATTTACCATGCAACTAGTTATGACTACAAGTCAGGATAGTTGAGAAAAGTTATGTAACCGCTCCTTATAGATAAGTTAAAATTTTTATTCCGTCAATAACAGTATATTAGAAACATGTTATTATTAACACTCTAAAATTTTTATTGAACACCCCAAGCTTCCATATTTAAAAAAAAAAAAAAAAAAAAAAAAACACTTATAACTATAAGCGTCGATAACAATACCATTACTTTTAAAAACAATTTATTTTCTTATTTCCCTGCTCTATAGTTCTTCCCCATTTTCACTCTCTACTTTATAAGGGCATTTATGCAATAATCATCACCATCGTGTCCATTGTTCTTTCATTTCAGAACTCAAAAGCTAAAAAATAAGCAGGAAAACCCAGTTAATCAAAAAAGAAAAATGAAAAAGGAAAATTTGCAAAACCTTCTCGTCTAAAAATCTGACACTTTCTCTCTCATACTGTCCCTAAAGTCTTTCATAAATAACTTGTTCCCTTGGTATAAAAAAGACTGCCCAAAATAATGGCGGTTGTGCTTTTGATTGATTGAAGCTGGGGGAGAGAGAGAGAGAGAGGTAAAGCAGTACTGGCAAAGCTAGCAAGCACTAGTGGTGCACTAGAACAATCACCACCACCACCACCGCTTACCACACCCAGCAGCAAACGTTGTGTTTCCATTACTGGAAAGTTTGGAAGCAAACCCAGTTCTTGGATTCTCCATCTGTGCATATATTCTTCCTCAACAGTCTCTGTTTCTGTCATCTGTGAGCCTATTTTGTGCAGAGTTGATCATTGCGTACCTTTCAGTTTCCTCTCAGAATAATGCACAGGCCATTTGATTGCATCTTGCTTTTACTTGGGCTCCTTGTTGTTTGAGATCTGGTCCTTTCCTGATTTCATGGTGGCACAAGCAACTTTGTGTTCTGAGGCTGAGATCTGGGGATTCTGTTAGCACTGTTGGGGTTCTAGGCTTCTGGGTTTTGCCGGGTTATTGCTGTAATTGCTCGGTTTCTGAGATTGGACTATCTGGGAGTGTTCAATCTGTGACTTTGAAGCTCTGTTAGTCACAAACGGTGATGTGGTTTTGTTGAAGATTGTGGCATGAAGTCTTTAGTTGCAGATTAGACATTTTGGGGGGAATGATTGAGGCTGGCTAAGTGCGAATGAGGCTGAAATTGATCGCTTTTATCAGCGAAACCAGTTTCCATTGAAGTTTCAGGACTTGGGGAATTGAGGGTTCTTTTGTTTAACTTTGCATGAATGTGAAGCTTCATGCTTTTGTGATTTCCTGGTAAAGTTTTGCATGAAAGTTTGTTTCTTTGGGGGGTTTGAATGTGTATTTGATGGTGAAATATGATATTTTGCGGTAAAAAAAAAAAGAGGGGAAGGAAAGGATTGTCCTGTAATTTGGGTGAATTTGGGTGTTAAATTGTTGTGATTGTGACTGGGGTTGAATAACTTTTTGTGGAGTCAATTTTTAGGCTTCCAGTGTTTTGAATCTCTGCAAATAATGAGGCTCTCTTCTGCTGGCTTTATTCCTCAATCCCAGGAAGGTATGGTCAATTAATGTTGCTTGCAGAATTGTTCTGTGTGTATTTTTATTTTTTTTCCAGGATTTTAAACTGAGATATATAGTTGTAATATGTTGTATGAAGTTGGGATTTGGGATGTTGATAGTTCTGTTTGGTTGCCAAGAAATTGTGGGGAAAAAAAAATAGATTTTAGAATTTTCATAACCCAAGTTAGCAGTTGTGTTAAGCTCTCTTCTCTCTCTCTCTCTCTCTGTTTTCTACTTGGGTGTATTCAATTGGGATTTCGAGGGATTTTAATTCTTTTAATGAATCTAGGGTTTTCAATCAGGATTTTAAGTGATTCTCTGAAATTCAAGGAAATTCA
Organism: Heteromeles arbutifolia; assembly: GCA_024362995.1. Lineage (NCBI taxonomy): Eukaryota > Viridiplantae > Streptophyta > Magnoliopsida > Rosales > Rosaceae > Heteromeles > Heteromeles arbutifolia. The sequence continues at coordinate 5,713,074 of JANCRC010000002.1, read as the reverse complement.
AGGTGTTTTCAGTTAGAATTTTAAGATAGTTTATTAAAATCCTTAGAAATCCAGATGTATTCAATTAAGATTTTAAAAAGGTTTATAACATTCTAGGTGTATTCAATTAGAGAAAGTTGAGGAATTAGAGGGAATTGGAGAGATTTCGTAGTGTATTTTAAGCATCCACAAATCTCACATTTCCCCATGAGATTTCGAGGGAATTGATTCAAAATTTTATATGGAATCTCTACAAATCAATTAAACTCCATAAAAATCCGTTGAAGTCTCTCAAATTCTCAATTGAATACACCACTCTTCCTTTGCTCCTAGAGACCCAAATCCCAGAAAGCTTGTTATTTATTGTTTGGTTTCTTCTCTTTCCACCATTTTCTCAGCTGGCAGGGGCTTGATTTGGCTTACTTTCTAAATTTGGAAGTTAAAAATTTAGTGTGAAATTTGAAAGTTTACCATAATTTCCAGAAGTCCACATACTGATGGAAAATTTATTTCCCTCCATAATAAGGCCCTCGGATGACATTTTAGTATTTCTTTGTATTCTTTAATTGATGGCTTTGTAATCAAATTCTGAAACCAAGATGGCTTTGTAATCAAATTCTGAAACCAAGTGTTGGCTTTAATTGGTCTTTGTTTTCTTGAATTCCATTTTGCAGGGGAGAAGAAAGTTTTGAATTCTGAACTTTGGCATGCTTGTGCCGGTCCCCTTGTTTCTTTGCCCGCTGTTGGGAGCCGTGTAGTTTATTTTCCTCAAGGTCACAGCGAACAGGTTTGTATAAATAATTTGTCAGTTCTTTGCAAATTTAGTGGCGTGTCGTTGTATTTGTCAATTTATGTTAGCGAAAGGATGAATTTGTTTTTGCCAACTTTTTATGCAACAGATGTGATATTCTGTGTGATCAATCTTCTGTAAATGTTCTACTTTTTGTTCATTTTCCTTCTATGCAAACTGTAATGCTTCATAATGTAGGTTGCGGCATCAACCAACAAGGAAGTGGACGCTCATATTCCTAACCATCCAAGCTTGCCACCGCAGCTTATCTGTCAACTCCACAATGTGACAATGCATGTAAGGCTTGTTTGGTTTGGTTAGTTCTGGTCCTTAGTATTCCAATATGCTGGTTTCTAAAGGTTCGATGTTGTTAACTGCAGGCAGATGTTGAGACAGATGAAGTGTATGCACAAATGACCTTGCAACCGCTAAATCCGGTATGCCACTTTGCCTTGATTGGCTTTGAAATTTTTGGTCTTTATCATTCGCTCTCATGGTGTATATAACCTTCATCCGCAGCAAGAGCAAAAAGACGGCTACCTTCCAGCAGGGTTGGGCAGCCCAAACAAACAGCCAACGAATTATTTTTGTAAAACCTTGACAGCCAGTGACACAAGTACCCATGGTGGTTTCTCTGTTCCTCGCCGGGCAGCTGAAAAAGTGTTTCCTCCGTTGGTAAATTCTCTAATAAACTATATGCAATATGACCATCACTTTTGAGCTAGTTACTAGGGTTTGTACAATAGTTCTGGCACTTGGTCTCAGGGAAAAATGATGGTTGATGGTTCTGTCTGAATATTATAGTATTTTCCATGTTTTGTTAATCTCGATTTGTTTCTGAATTTATATTTTTTGACATGCAGGATTTCTCCCAACAACCACCAGCGCAAGAGTTAATTGCAAGGGATTTGCATGAGAATGAATGGAAGTTTAGACACATTTTTCGGGGTGAGTTTGCTAAGGACAATTTTCATGAAAAGTGGAGAAAATATTAAACCTCTCTTCGTATCTTGGAGGAGTGAAATAGACTGAGAATTAAGTTTGACTTTAGATGAGTACAACTTTAACACTTGTTGATGCTTTCCGGCCATTGCAACTTCTTTACTTTCCCAACTTGAATAGTGAGAATATCATGTTACAAAGCCTTTCATTCTATGAAATGATTATTGACATGTTTGTTGATTTTTTTTTTTTTTTTCTATTTTAGGCCAGCCCAAAAGGCACCTCCTTACAACGGGTTGGAGTGTGTTTGTAAGTGCTAAAAGACTTGTTGCTGGTGATTCAGTCCTTTTCATCTGGTAGGCTGTTCACCCGTTCACTACTGTGTTGATTTGTTTTGGTCATATAAATAATGTGATCTTTTACAATGTACATACTATTTTTTTGCCTACTTGCAGGAATGAAAAGAATCAACTACTCCTTGGTATCCGGAGAGCTAACCGACAACAAGCTGTGATGCCTTCATCAGTTTTATCAAGCGACAGCATGCACTTGGGACTTCTTGCTGCTGCAGCTCACGCAGCTGCAACAAATAGTCGTTTCACCATATTTTATAATCCAAGGTATGAGTCTATGTAGGCTGATGATACCAGGTCTTTTAGGTTTATCACTTCCTTTGAAACTTACGGCACCTTTCATGCAGGGCTAGCCCATCTGAGTTTGTCATTCCCCTGGCCAAGTACATTAAAGCGGTCTATCATACGTGCATATCTGTTGGCATGCGTTTTCGGATGTTGTTTGAAACAGAAGAATCAAGTGTCCGCCGGTAGGTCATAAACTTTTATTTCGTTAAGGATGTTATAGACGATTACTAGATAATTCCAAATGCTTCTTCTCCCCTTTCAATAAGTCTTGGATGCCTGTAATCTCGTTCTGAAAAAATAAAATAATAAATTTATGGGTTGGGTGTTGGTACATGTAACACTGCTAGCGTCCTTTATATTATTTTTATTCTAGAAGTTGCAAGTTTTATTGGTTGCTATCTGACGATTATACATTATCAGCTACATGGGAACAATAACTGGCATAAGTGACCTAGATCCAGCTCGGTGGCCTAATTCACATTGGCGTTCAGTCAAGGTTTGTTGTATAATTATTAATAATTATACATATACATCTATATATATGTAGATCTGTATTGCATATCGGAAACTGAATATTTTTTTTGGATAGATCCGGGTTAAGTTCCTTCAGAATATTTTTCTACATCTTTTGCAACTTTGCTGGAACATTCATGGATAATCTTAACTTAATTCAGGTGGGTTGGGATGAATCCACGGCAGGGGAGAGACAGCCAAGAGTCTCACTGTGGGAGGTTGAACCATTAACAACATTTCCCATGTATCCATCTCCTTACCAGCTTAGGCTTAAGCGACCATGGACACCTGGGCTACCCTCTTTCAATGGTATGCTCATTTACTGCTAGATCTAGGCTATTTAACTCCCGAGTTTATATCTTCTAGAATTGAGGCAGTAAGAAAATCTGTATCCTCTCAGGTATGAGGGACGACGACCTTGGCATGAATTCTCAACTTGTGTGGCTTCAAGGAAACAATGGAGACCGTGGAATGCAATCGCTGAACTTTCCTGGCATGGGGGTCACACCATGGATGCAGCCAAGACTTGATGCTTCTATGATTGGCTTGCAATCAGACATGTACCAAGCTATGGCTGCTGCCGCACTTCAAGAGATGAGGGCCATAGATCCTTCCAGACCGCTACCTACATCCCTTCTGCAGTTCCAGCAGCCTCAAAGCCTCCCTAATAGTAATAGGTCTGCTGCCTTGATGCAGCCCCAGATGGTGCAAGAATCTCATTCTCAACAAGCCTTTATCCAAGGTGTTCAAGAGAACCATCGCCAGTCACAGCCTCAGGCGCAAACTCAGTCTCACCTTCTTCAGCACCAATTGCAGCATCAGAATTCTTTCAGTAATCAGCAGCAGCAGCAATTAGTCGATCATCAGCAGATTCCAAGTGCTGTCTCTTCCATGACTCAGTTTGCTTCTGCCTCTCAATCCCAGTCGCCATCTTTGCAAGTCGTCACAACGCTATGCCATCAACAGAGTTTTTCTGATTCTAATGGGAACCCTGCTACCAGCACTGTTATATCTCCCTTGCACAATCTCATGGGTTCATATCCACAGGATGAATCATCCCACCTGCTTAACCTGCCTAGAACCAATCAATTAATATCTTCTGATGGCTGGCCATCAAAGCGAGCAGCGATTGACCCTCTTCTTTCCTCTGGAGTTTCTCAATGTGTTCTGCCCCGGGTGGAACAGTTTGGACCTCCCCACACTACTATGTCTCAGAATTCTATTTCGTTGCCACCCTTTCCAGGGAGAGAGTGCTCATTAGACCAAGAAGGTGGTACCGATCCTCAAAGCCATCTTTTATTCGGTGTCAATATAGAGTCCTCACCTCTTATAATGCAAAGCGGGATGTCAAATCTTAGAGGAGTCGGCAGCGATTGTGGTTCTACAACCATGCATTTTCCTTCTAATTACATGAGCACTGCAGGCTCTGATTTTTCACTTAATCCAGCAGTTACACCTTCTAGTTGTATTCATGAATCGGGTTTCCTGCAGTCTTCAGAAAATGCAGACAATGGAGACCCGCTAAACAGAAATTTTGTTAAGGTAAGTTGCAATGGCCTGTTTAAGGTTATATTATTTTGTAAAGTTAAATTTTCAACTAGACCTCAAGTGATATGATAGTGGCCTTAAAATGTTGTCGTCTTCTAAACAAAACCATAATTATTTGCAGGTTTATAAGTCAGGGTCCTTTGGGAGGTCACTTGACATCACCAAGTTCAGCAGCTACCAAGAGCTACGTAACGAGCTTGCTCGTATGTTTGGCCTTGAAGGCGAGTTGGACGACCCTGTGAGATCAGGCTGGCAGCTTGTATTTGTTGACCGGGAGAATGATGTTCTTCTCCTCGGGGATGACCCCTGGCCGTGAGTTCCCACTTCTATAATTTATTTTTTTCGTTGCAAACTTGGGCAAATACTCGTAGGATCAAAGCTATGAATTGTAGGATAGAAAAATGCATGAGTCCACTTGAGTCTGAACTTTCGGAGACTGGAAACAAGAGTTCCTCTAGCTGTAAGTTGTGAAGAGTTAAGACTAGGCGTTGTTGAGAAAACTTGTTTAGTGTTTTTGTCATTGCTTAATATTGTTCTAAGTAACAACGAGTTAATTTCCATGTGGACTAGGCTTCCAATTTTGTAGCGAATGACTTGCATATATTTAGGCTCGCTTGAAATATTGACCGCTTGACAGTAAACTTTCCGGTGCAACCCAAATTTCTTTCGTCTGAATTCTGTTATTGATTGTCTGACTCTAGATTCGTTGTGTTTATGCTGATACCAGGGAGTTTGTAAATAGCGTGTGGTGTATCAAAATACTCTCACCACAAGAAGTTCAGCAAATGGGAAAACGAGGCCTTGAACTTCTAAAGTCAGTCCCAAATCAGAGGCTCTCAAACAATAGTTGCGACGACTATGGAAGCCGGCAGGACTCAAGAAACTTGAGCAGCGGGATAACGTCCGTGGGGTCACTCGAGTATTGAACAACTTAACCGGTTAAGACCATTCTCTCTTATGTAATATTTGCAGCTCCTCCCAACTCCTCCACCCCTTTTAAGAGTTGGGAGGGCAGCTTAATACTATAGCTTTAAAGCTTAGTTTATATGTAAGCCAGTACTGTAATTAAACGATGTGTATTTTTCGTTATTTCCTTCTGTCCAAATATGTACAACGCATATGTAGTAGGAGACTTAAATGTTTGTGAAAATAGCCTTAAAAACGTATATTGCAGTAAGTTCGTGACTGTATGGCATTCTCTAAATTGTATATGAACCGTCGTGTATGCATGGCTTTCTCTAAGCAATATTGAAGGAGGAGGAACTGAACTTGGGACTTCGGCTGCAGGAGTGAATGCTCTACATACTACATGCATATCAAAATACCTAATTTTCTCATAATTCATATGTACACGTGATTCATGGTTCATATGTGCATTCAAAAGCAGAATATCATGATTACTTCTCTTGGTCTCAAAAGTCTAAACCAATGACTTTTATGTTTTTATCCAAAACCTTCATTCACAATTATTTGAGGTCCCATGCTGTGTCGGTATGCATGTTCTCAAAATTAAACACTATTTTTTATTTATTCGAGTAATGCTACATTTATTATTTATTTATACCATCTTTCTAATAGAGGTAGCGCTCATCAGCACATGTAAGTTTCATTTCTATTAAAGATGTACAAATAGACGGTAAGAATATCATTTTTTAAAATAAATTGTCGAGGATGTATATTTATAGCGTCATATAAAGGGTCGAACAAATGAGTTCAAATCTTTTGCACCGAAAATCCTCAGTGGCCTCTTTGTGCCCCATCTACTTCAGTGACACGTGTTCTTTGGACTTAATTTATCCTTAGTTTTTAATTTTTTTGTTGAACAAATAAGTTGAAGAGCTAACACTATTAAGTGTGATTCAAATGAAGGAACAGATGTCAACAAATGAGATAAGTCACAAAGAGGCCATATAGGGTTTTGGGTGCATTTTGATTCAAAAGATGGTCAAAGAATATAACTTGGTTATAGCATTTACTTATCAGATAGTGTCTATATTAAGCAAATGCATGTACCGTAATTAACGTTTAATTTCAAGTTTGACGGTCAAAAAGGTTTTCCACTAAAGTGATTAGAGGACCTGATGGTGAATGAGTAAAGGTGAAATTGATAGTAAAAGTGTGGGTTTTCTGATGCAGGTTGTGGGGCTGTCTACACAGATGGGACTTTTAAGAGGGATGGAATGGTGACAGAGGTAGGGCACCCTCCTCAACAGTTATAGGACCCTGCCCTTGGAAGAGGTAGGTTGGCCGTACAATTATACGAAGGGGCAGTAACTCGGTAACCTTTTCCTTGAGCTAGTATTGTAATTTGCACGGTCAGTTTTCTGCAAGACCCCATCTGCTCTGTCATCCACAGCAGCATCACTGAACCAAAGTCTCCATCTTTGTGTAAACACAGACAAGATGAGCATCAACGCTTTAAGTCACTTTTATTGTGTCTACCTGAATGAAGCTCAGTCCAAAGCCTTTGGAGAAAATAAATTATATATGATCTCAACATTTTAAGAAAAATTAACGAAAAATCCTCAAAAATTTTAGTTTTAATCAAAAGAATAAAATAAAGGTATAAGTGAATAGTATCAGGAGTGACTTTTCAAGGTAAAAATGTTCTTAACATTAAAAGTGAACAGTACCAGAAGTATTTTATTAGGATTCCCAACACTTTATCGAAAGGGAAAAAAATAGTGTGAAGGTAACACCTTGTGAGCGTTAGCATGAGTGAAACTTCCATAACCTTATGACATGTTTAGTTATTTGGAACGGAAAATGTCACAAATCAGGGAGGAAAAACATAGTGGAACTTATTCTTGATTCTTTAGGCATCTGATTACAAATTTCAAAGTGAAACTTCCATTTTTCTTTCAATTTTATATCCGTTAATAAACGCACGAAGACGTTAAGAAATAAATAATTTCGATACCTAATTTTATCAACCACAAGAAAGTAAAAGAATCAGGATGATTATATAATTTCAATACCTAATATTAGTAAACATATCACGAGTGGCACGAAAAAAAAAATTCTTTGCTTGCAAGGATTGTTAATGTAAACATAAGCAACCCAGAAAGTATGATTATGGAGGGAATTATTATTTAGTTTAGGAAAATTTTATTTGAATCCATCTAACCTCTTTCTACACCCAACTTATTCTCTTCATCCATATTGTTTTTTATTAAAGAATTAATCTCTTTAAACCCAAATTTATTACCTAAACTACCATCTCAAACCCAATTTAAAATGTAAAATTATCTTTACACTCATTCCCTTTATAATTGCATATGCCGTATAGGACTAGCATGTCCATGGTTGCTTTTTTTCTTTTTGCTACCACAACCCATCCATGGACTTGGGATCCAAGAGACCATTCCATAGACTTGAATTTGCCAAGAAAATGTTGAGCAAGCTCTAGTTCAGTCATTTTTAAATCTAGCATTTTCATGTACTTTTTAAGATACTTTGAAGTGACATAGGGCTGCGTGTTTTGCTGCTATGTTAATAAACAAATAAACAAATTGGAGCTATTTCGAATAAAAAAGGTGCAAGACATGTCACCCACTAGTTTGTGGTTAAGGTTGAGCAATCTTCATTTGCACCAAGAATCAAGTTTTATGTCTTTGCAGTACTAATCAAAAGTCTTTGCATTGGTGTTTTGGGGCGCATACAGACGGCAGAGAAAAATAAATACAATATAATATAAAAAGTATGAAATTTAATCCAAAGAAGAAGCAAACAAACAAAATATCCATAAATCAAGTCATACCTTAGTTGGAGGATTAAAAACTTCAAAATCACCATCCATCAATAGAAAAACTTGTTTTTCTCTATCAGAGCTATTATGGTTTTAGTCGGAATGAACATAGGATAAACAAAGGATGATGCCAAGGTTTAATTATAGTATGTGGGTCTATTGATAAATTTGATTTTTATTATTAATTTCATTTTGTACTTAATAGTAATTATGCAATAGGCTAAAATAGACAATTAATATTTAAAATTTATGTTGGGTGGAGAAAGTGGTTAGATGGGTTTAAATAAAATTTTCCTTTAGTTTATCAGAAAAACAAGTTCCAAAAACTGGATGCTGAAAATTGTATGTTAAGCCATATTTGAAGCATGCCTAGAGGTGTCTAGGTTGGAACTTTCTTAGGTGCTACGGAGTATTCAGTACTCACAATGTTTTAACCGTTAAATTTAACAGTAAAACACCCAAATTACCGAATACTCCAGAGCACTAATAAAGTTTTGGTCTAGATTATGAAGCCTGGCCTAGGGCATTGTTGGTGCCAAATATAAAAGAGCCCTCCAACTCTAGGGGTGTGCACAAGCATGTGGGTTTGATTAAACAATACAAAAAGGGGAAAGCTTTTTGTCATATGAGGTAGGAAGACTTACCGGGCACACCTATATCCAGGTATCTTAGGGCTAGGAGCCTAGGACTTTCTAGACTGCTCTTCTTTTTGGGTTGAAATAGGTTCAAGAATTTGATGGTAGTGGGCTTAATTTAAGGTAAACCGACCTTCAACTTGAGGTAGTCTCTTATGCAGATCCTAGTTGTGCGCATCTAAGTGCGGGTGTGAGAAGCCAGTCTAGGACTCAATATTGTTGGTCGACTGACGACTCAATACTGTTGATAGACCGGCCACTCACACCTCCTACATGATGCACCCCGTTGAGAGTTTGAAAGAGAGAATTTTTCGATGTACTAGTCTAGTGACAAAGACAATATTCTCCAGAAAATGATTATGATAATTTAGCTTAACCTCATAAGATTTTACTCTAAAATTGCTTTTTGATTTTTCTCTCAACAGTTCCTATTTATTCTCTTCTTTTCCTCCTATCTCAGATAGTTGGGGGAGAGAAGATGCAAACAATGTTGGAACATAGATGCCTCAACATTCATATGCATCTACTGAAAAATCTACTTCATCTAACAACACACTGGTTGTTCTGTCGATATAAAGTTTGTATATCACACACAAACTCCTTCAATCATAATGTGTACTGAAAACATACGCGCTCCTCGTACGAAGCTTTTCTTCTATATTTTGTTTCAGGTTTTATCACAACCAACCGCAACATATATAATGAGATGATGGCATTCGTCCAGTCTGGCGGATGCATTCTGCTTGAGCTGCAGTTTTCTCTGCACTTTGATTCTTTCTAGCTTCAGCTGCTGCCCGTTTCTCTTCGGATATTTGCCTTGCTAGTGCTATCTTCTTCATTATCTTGGATTGAGCTTGCGCTCTCATTTGTTCAACTTGAGCCTGAAAAGTACACCTGAATTAGTCAAGACAGAAAAAAGTTTCCAACCACAAAATCCTCCGTATCAAATCCATATCGTTACGATGTACAAACACATTTTCTTGAGAGTCAAGAAAAGCATAAATTACAATACTTCCCAATTGCTGGGTATAAAGTTCATAACTGGAGCTCACTGAACCAGTTCAATACAATTCAACAGAAATATCGGCCAAGGTTTCAGACTCGAAATAGAACAGTTCTGCTGACTAGAGATGCAAAATGAAAAGAACTTTAAATACCTCTATTCTCCGCATCTCTGCTTCGAGTTTTGCCTTCTGCTGACTTTCCCATGCTTGGATTTGGATTTCATCGCGCTTGTATCTGAGAAATGTTAGCATTCTCAAGTCATGTTAGGATGGCAAAACATATGTACATGGTTTCTAGTACAAAAGCATAGCAGTACTCTATTACAAAGCAACGAAAAAAGATGATCCAAACAAGGTTCTAAAAGAATGGGGGTTATTGGGTTGAAGCAGAAACCTTGCTGTATGTCTACATTTTTCAGCTTCCTCCCAGGCCGCTGCCCGTTTTTCAAACTCAATCCGCTCAAGTTCGGTCGCATCAGCTTTTTCAGCAGAAAGTTTCTTCTCCTGCTCCTCTTTACTTGCCCAAGCGGCAATGTTCATCTTACCAAGCTGAACACCAAGTTCTACAATCTCCCTTCTTGTCTTGAGCTTTAATTCTTCTTCTGACAATTGTTTTTTGTTGTTTTCAAATCGTGGCTGTGATTCGCCATCCGTGGTAGGTGTGGGAGCCGGTGCACCTCCTCGGGGAGTTGACGGCATTGAAGAAGTTGGGCTGAGGCGTGGGGTTGCCCCTTCAGGAGTAGCAGTCCTTGAAGGCTCTTGACTCGGGATCGGTGTCATTTCTGTTCCCATGTCTCTCATTGAAACTGATCTTATGGCAGCAATGCCTGCATAAACCGAAAGCAAACGGTCAATTTCCTCTGCCTCTGCTATACACATTGAAGTCTACGAACAAGGAAGCTAAAAGTAATGCAACCACAAATCTCATGAAGCGTTCGGTTATAGGTATTGTAAATTTCCCACGAAAAGAAATACAAATCCTACGTAACATAATAAGGTACCACATGAAGTTGTTCAAGCCAATGAAAGCGTACCTGCAGTGTTTTCAACAGCACTTTTAGAACACATAGCATTCCAGTCGCAAGCTTGGCCTGAACTCAAGTGAGAATCCGAAGGGACAAAAGAGAACTTATCGAATCCAATCTGCGACGCAGGCTGACAGAAATCAACCCGCTTTGTGTCTGCTCCTCTGCCACTTGGCTTATAATCGTAGTTAGCAGACTCCGGAGCCACCCTCACCATACTTGTCACCGGCAAACGAATTGTTTGGTTTTGTAAAGCAATCTTTCTGGGAAAATTAGCTTGTGCAATTTGCTTGTTCATTATCCATTTCTCGGCATCGTTCCACTTAGATGGCATAGTTCTTGAAAGCGTTCTCGAAAGGTGCTTATGTACCGATTTCTCCCCTTTATGAAACTCAAAACTGGATGAACTAGCATTACTATCATAGTCAAGATTTTCGTCATCCATCATTCTCACGGGGTGAATTGCGCATGAATTACCACTCTCACCCTTTGAATAATGCTGCAATTTAACACGACCGCCATCGCCATTTTCTCGTGGCAACCACTCCTTCGGTTGACAAGAAGCTTGATCACTTTGTCCAAGATCCAATGCTGCTGCACTCGACAAATTCATGGACACAACTTCCAAACTGGACGATGTAACTGGACAGCATAAGACTTAATCAGTAAACAGTTTAGCATTTGCGCAATGCATGGGAAATCCATTCGAGAACTAAGCTGGGATTAATCCATGCTCGTGTTACGAATTTTTGAATCAAAAGAGGAGAGACAAACCTTCCTCATCTCCATTCATGGGGTCCAACAAGCTATTCTTCACGAACTCGGAATCGGCAAGCTTCGAGGGCGAAGTTCTTGAGGAGTTACTGTTTGATCCATCCTTGTTTTTATGATGGTGAGGCCCTACGAGCTTCATCCTCAATTTACTGGGAGAAATTATACCAGTCTGAAAACGGAAAGAAAAACGAGACAGTAAATATAATTACCCTTCAGTCCACTACTCAAAAAATGCTAAAAGCTATCATCTTTGTGAACAAAACCAACTAATTAAACAAACCCAATTAATCAAATTACTAAAATCATTTACAACGAAGTAGCAAAAGGGCATCCAAATTTGATCAAGCACATAAATATTACAGCAAAAGCCAATTCAAGTTTTTTATTTTATTTTATTTTATTTTTTAAATACAAGTTTCAACCAAATTCATGATTTTGTGAGTGCACTTTCTCAATTTAGAAACAACCCCTCAAAGTAAAAATCGTTCACAAAAAGTTCCATAACCAAAGAGAATAAAGATCCATTCATCTCCGAAAGAACAAAAAAAGGAGGGTTAGGAAAAACAGACATGGGTTTTTGTTAAATTTACCTGAGCTTTGTCTATCCTCTCGTACTCCATTAGATCTCTCTCTAACTTTCTCTCTCTAAAAGAACCTTCTTTTCTCTCTACAATATCATTCTGAGGAACAACAACAAAGAAAGAAGAGACCTTTAAATGGGTAGAATCATCTCACTCTCTCTCTCTCTCTCTCTCTCTCTCTCTCTCTGCGTATTTTGACTATTTATTTTTTTGGTAGGCAGACAGAGAGGCGTGTTTTCAAAGTTCCTAGTTATAAACTTGCAAGATAGGATGATTTTCGTTTAGTTCAGCTCCTCTGCAGCACAAGGCCATGCTGTACTTCTTTCTGATCCTGACACGTCATTACTTGGACCCACATTCACCATGACCATATGACGTGGCACAAATCTGCAGACCAGCCTCTTAAATTGTGGCTGGCGGGCTTTCCAACCAGAGGGGCAACGAGGAATTGCCGATTTTTAAGAGACCCATTTTTTTTTTTAATATTATATATATATATATATATATTTGAATGTTCGAAACTCTCTTGAAAGTGGAACCTTTCTTGAATTTCTTCTCGTCTCATGTTTTGACACATTATAACGTTAAATTATAATGTGTCAAAGAATTCATAAATAGTCTGATTTCTAGAAAGTCTCAATTTGTTATTTCCCTTGTTTTTTAGCAAGAGGACAAAGTAAATTATGTAAATGGAACAAATGATTAAAGTCAGTGGGGTTTTGAACAGTGGCGATGATGAAAAGTGGAATTTCAGTTTGCTCTGCATAGAAACTGAACTTTGCATGTGGGTCAAAAATCAATCAATCTATCACAAGAATTTACTATAAAAAGGATTTTACCCTTCTGCTTTAAGAAAATCACAGTGAAAAATAATAATTACTGGCCTATCTCAATCAAGCGTATCTTAATGGATGATCACCTTCATATTTAGACTAATTGTCTGATTCAACGTCTTCATGGCACCCCCCCCCCCCCCCCCCCCCCCCAACCACACTTTGAAAAGTTTCTTTTAGTCGCAATTTCACTATGAAGTTTGAACAAATATTGGATTTCGCAAGGTCACTTTTCCAAATTGTTACATTTCATTTCATCTCAAATTCAACCGTGTAGTTGGAGGCATGAATCTAGATTCTTGTCGGATTCTCTTTGTGAGGATTCCGAAGATCCGTTTATCGTACATTGTGTGATCATAAATTATTTTAAATATTTTTATTTAAAATTAAATACAAACAGTACATGATAAAAATTGACCGCACGATATATGATGAATGGACACAATTTGCAAATCCTTAGAATCCTCATCAAAAAAATCTTGTTAGGAGGCATAATCCTTTTTTATCTATATTTTTCATCACGTAGCTTAATCATATAGATTGAACGAATGATCAAACAATTTTTGCATAATAAAACAAGAATAAGAAAAATGAGTGAACCATATAATGTATGATTGATGATATTCGTGAGAATAATCTCAGATTTATTTAGCACTCTTCTTAACTAATTATTGTCATTAAGAGTTTGGACAAAATATATTAATAATCACAATACATATTTGGGAGGAGGATTCTCTGTCTTTCTAATTTTTCTTCTTTTTTCTTCTTTTTTTTCTCTTCTTATTTGAATAGTTACTGTTAAATTATATCAACATCTTATATTGATTTTTTTTTATAAAGACTATAATAAAAAAAATAATGTATGAGATGAAAGGAGCAAAGAACGAGAATAGAAGAGGAAAGAATCATTCTCTTTATATTTGAAACTTGATGGTGACAGCATGGTGTCGACATCCGTACAATTCATAATTGGATGGCCAGTCTTACCTTCTTCTTCTATCTTCCTCAGATTATGTGTATATTTAGCAAAAGATTTTCTGCAGAAATGTAAGACTTTCTGCCTCTGTTTTTTCAGACTTATATCCTAAATTATTATATGTCCTTTTAATATATTTTTTTTTTTTAGTATTTCACAAGATTTTTCTCCTTATTTTATAAGATTTTTGAAGAAAAACGAAGAGAGAATTTGTTTGGAATTAAATTATTCCCATATTAGCGGCATAATATAGTGGAAATAGTGGATATTAAAAGAAATGTGTTTTTTGAGAAAGGATCGTCATCGGGTTAAATATTTAATGTTAGTGACTGTGGAGGTTAAACTCGTATTAAAAGATAATGATAAGAGGATCAAATTACCAATAAAAAATAAACACGTTAATCAACATTTAAATATTTAATTATCAACAATCATATTTTTTAGTCTACACAATTGGATACTTTCGCCATTGCAATTAGCTAATAATAAGAAAATTAGGGTGAGGGTGAGGTCAGCAGTCAAAGTGTCAAAAGATACTTTTGGTAAACACATGCGCCAAAGCAAGACTCGTTATTATAATTTGGATGATGAACAATGAACCGCGTCAGTTAGATCAGATGGTCATTGCACTGGGGCTGTTGGTAGGGTTCAGAATTCTATAACCCTATCACAAACCCTATTCTTTTTTGGTTGTTTTCTATGTACCTAATCCCACTGCAAACGGTTTGTTTTCATTTCTCTCTAACAAATTTGGACTTCTTCAATTTAATTTTCAATCAAGAGCAAGAGAGAACTACTTCTACTTCTGTTTCGTAAGCGTAACATTTAAATCAATAACTCAATGATGCGTTGTTATTTGGAAATGTTATAGCATTGTGTTATTGATACGAGGATAATATTAGGGAGATTAAAATTTTAAATTAAATTTGTAAATCAAATATTATGTCACTAATAAAAAATAAGCAAATTAATCGATACTTAATTAATAATCTAATCATCTGCAATTACATAATTTGATTTAAAAAATCTGGTCATCTTAACATTACTCTCGATATAATGTCATTCAAGAGAATGAAGATCCTCTTTGTGAGGATCACAGAAATCCTCTAATCATGTCTGTTCATCGTATATCGTGCGGTCAGAAATCATTTTAAATTTTTTTATTTTAATTTGAACACAAATAGTACCTGACAAAAACTGGCTGCACGATGTATGATAAACGGACACGATTAGAGGATTCCTAGAATTCTCACAAAGAAGATCTGGAGAGGATCCTCATTCCATTCAAGAGGTCTAAATCCTCACTAAAGTATCTCTTAATATTTCGTTTAATGATATTAGCTTTCATTTGTTGAAAGAGATCTTGAGACTTTTAACACTAATTAAGAGTATTTATCCTTACACGTTAATATCGCATGTTTGATTCTTTATTTTTTTAACTTATAGGGCTTTGAATCCTAACACTTAGTATTGGTTTGGTACTGAGGTGCTTTTATAAAAAGTGGGTATCAAAAAACATTG
The DNA here is from genome assembly GCA_024362995.1 of Heteromeles arbutifolia. Lineage (NCBI taxonomy): Eukaryota > Viridiplantae > Streptophyta > Magnoliopsida > Rosales > Rosaceae > Heteromeles > Heteromeles arbutifolia. The sequence goes on along the minus strand of JANCRC010000002.1, from coordinate 5,697,564 downwards.
AGCTCAAAAAGGTGTTTGGTAAACACTTAAAAACAGCTTATTTTCACAGTTTTGGGTGAAAAAAAAACTGAAAACGTGAAGCAACAAAAATGAGTTTATTCTCACAGCACAGCAGAAACAGTTTTTTTTCAAAGCACAGCAATACCAAACCAGCCCTTAGCTTCTCTCTCTGTGCTCTAAAAAATGCTTACACGATATTTCATATTTTGTTTCAATCTCTCTTATAATATGATAAACATATAACGAGCGAAAAAAAAGAGTACGAAACATGTTGCATGAAATTTTACTCCCTTAACCCTTCTTACTTAACAAAAAAAGAATTTAGTTATCAAAGTCCTATGAGGCAAAGTAAGGGGGTCCTCCCTTTATTTTATATTCATGGGATCCTACACCTACGATTGTAACTCATCAAGAAAATAATTTGAAGCAAGAAACATTCTCCACGCAGAGTTTGTAATTGGCATTACTGTTTGCAATTTGCTCGATCCGTGGATTGTGACTTGTAACCCTACTCACATGTTGTGTTTTCCTCGTCAACTGATCCAATGCAACCATCCATGGATGGAATATGAACACTTGGCACTTACAATATGTTTGAAAGATTAGACTAAATGTGTTGCTTAATTAGTAGCCTACTTCTCTGACCACATTCTCCACATGCCAAGTCAACAGAAAATGAGTCGGCTCCCACCGTTTTTCTCTTCTTTCTTCTGCTCATATATCAAACTACAAACTCAGATCATGTGTTTGATATCTTAGTTGTGATTGCAAATTTTGTAGGTTTTTAACTGAAAAAGTTTGAGCTTTTTTCACTTTTTATATTTTGTATGAGCTTTAGTGGCTTTCTAAGATTTATAGTAGACTCCACTTAATGAGATAAGACTTTGTTATTGTTTTCATTATATTTTGTACCAACTAGCAACAATATGTGATGTTCATATTGGATGTGATTGTGCAAAATTACAATAATTACATACAGTTTAGTTCTAACTATTTAGATACTTTCCTTTATTCAAGCGATATTCAATTCAAATTTAAAAAATTGCATGCATTTCGCTATTTCTTACCGCCTCCTTTTCTATCCATCTCCTTGTATATCTTTGTAAGTGCAGAAATGAGCGTGTATCTTCTATTTTTTTTTTTTTTCAGGCCTTGAGTATGTCTTTGACAGAGAGCTAGCTAGAGAGGAATATGAAACGGGTGTAGCTAAGAAGAGTTAGGGAAAGGCTGAGCCTTTGATGCTAGCAAAGGATACTTGGTTGCATCACTGCAATTTGTTATTCAATATTGTGGACAAGCCAACTGTCCATATTAAAACTCCGATGAGGGTCAGGCAAGACAACTTGCTATCACCTCCCTCTTGTCGGCACCTTTTGTCGTCCGACGATGCTGTAATTTTTATGCTCGTGATGTTTTATCGTAGTATTTTTTTAGGGAGTTTAGTTCTGTTAACCACAATTAAGCATATAAATGGTAAGAGTGTGTGGGTGGTTATTAGGTCTTTGTCCTAATAACCTAAAGCTTTTTCTATGGACCCCCATGTCGTGTGTGGGCTTGGTTATTAGGTTTTTGCCCTGGTCTACAAGTTCTACAACAAAAAGTTGGAAAAAGAGCTTGAATTATGTGACTGAGGGAGACTGGGGTGCAATATAAAAATTGACTACTGCTGCCACTCGGGTCTTTTGCCTATGTATAGAACATGAAATATGGATAGACCAAAGTTAAAAAGAGAAATGCTAATGAGACTCTTCACCGATTCTCTCATATTACAATTTAAGGTTAATTTATGTGTCAACATTATAAAACATTGTGCCGAAAATATGAATGGCAAAGAGTCCATGAAAAGTCTCATTTTGAGAATCTCCTTAATTAGCATTTCTCTTTTAACTTTGGACTAGAAAAATAAACCATATTTCAAGACTCGAGTAGTAGGTTTCCCTTAGTCACATAATTCAAACTTCTTTCGAACTTTTGGTTGTAGAACTTATAGACCAGGGCAAAGACCTAATAAGCACCCACCCACCACCCACCACCCACCACTCACACACACGAGTCAAGACATGGGAGTCCATAGAAAATAAGGGCATCAATAGTTGCACATATTGCGGTATCAATGATTTAATAGTAAAAAGAACAAACTAGCGAGGGAGTGTGTTAGACCTTATGTAGCAGAGAATACTATGTTTGTTTTGACCTTATTTGAATCAAAAGGCACAATGACCTTTTAGATTTATTATATTTTGGTCCCCTATGTAATTGCCACTTTTTTCTCCACGTTGTAGGGGAATGGCTTTGTTTTGATATGTAAATCACTTTGTTTAGGGGACAGGTTTCTGGGTGCAACGCTGATTTTTCTTTCGGAGGAGGGTTGGTGTCACATCCCGGCCCGGGGCGGATTACTTTCCGGACCCGCTCCACCACCGTAGCACGATATTGTCCATTTTGAGCTTACCATTCCCTCACGATTTTGTTTTTGGGAACTCACGAACGACTTCCCAGTGGGTCACCCATCATGGGAGTGCTCTGGCCCCCTTCTCGCTTAACTTCGGAGTTCCTATGGAACCCGAAGCTAGTGAGCTCCCAAAAGGCCTCGTGCTAGGTAGGGATGGGAATATACATTTAAGGATCACTCCCCTGGACGATGTGAGATGTCACAGTTGGTGCCTCATGTACGATTGTCGACGAAGAGCTAATATTGTCTAATATTTCTCTACAAAAAAATCACTTTGTTTCATTAATCTAATTCTAATTCGATCCCTTTTTTCTTGATACAAGGACAAGGTTGGTTTAGCTTTAATTTATTTATGGTCATTGATAGTTTGCAACTAATAATCTGTTTGAGACTACTTCTAAAAGTAGTAAAATAGCTTTCTGACAGCTGAAAGTGTTTGTATCTGCGTTTAAAAGTCTTAGAAGTGTTTGTTTTCCGAAAACAAAGTCTTAGAAGTGTTTTTGGCTAATAGAATTGATTTTTTGTTGAAGAAGTACTTGCCAAATGCTTCCACTTTCAAGTTTACTCTTTCATGAAACATTTAAATTTTTAATAGAAAAACTTAACGTGTTTATATTAAAAACACTTCTAGTTGTGCTTACGAGCACAAGTATTTCCAAACAATTATTATTTTGATCGTAAAGTTGGATGTGGTTCTCGTTGAAGATGGAAAAGAAAAAAGGAACTTCTCATTTCTGAGTCTATAACCATGCATTGTGGATCTTTGCAGTTCATTGCACGCATTAACTTCTTGAAGATGGATAGAGAAAGCAAAGGATATGATACCTAATAAAGGTGATCTGTCTTGGAAAGTTTGACAATTTGTTAGTTTGATCTTGATTTCTTCAAGAGATTTGCCAGTAGGGTCTTAAAATGATTGAAAAGTCACGAACTAGCTTGGTAGTTTTGACTATCCCAGTAAGAGCATCAAATGCAGATTTAACACAATCTAATATGCATACCAGATCCAAACCAGACTTATTATTACCTTTAAATTGGCAGGCCAGGCCTTTTAATTGGGTCCCTAATTAAACAGTTTGCACATTGATGTCAAATGACTCTTCAAATGTGTGAAAATTGTACTACGCTTGTAGCATGATCGATGACCCATAATTACATGTAAGAGCTGAATATTTTTCTTTATTACATTGGAATGAATCAAACGCTAAACTTACCAGAACCCTAACTCATTGTTCCCACCTTTTCCTCACCACTTGAGCTAACCTAAGAGCGAGAGCATTAAGAAGCCAAATATTGTTCTTCCAGAAAGCATAGCTGCGTTAATAAGCTCGTGCTTGTGAAAATTAGTTATGGTATCCATCTTCAATATATGTATTGCTTGCCTTGCAAGTTAGAGAGAAAAGGGTTCGTAACAATCGTGTATATTCTGAGCGGCAGCCGTGGAGAGAGAAGGGAGGGAGGGATGGAATTTTGGGGAAGGGGTGGGGAAGGGGAAGGGGCTAGGTTTTGGGGATAGGGAATAGGCTTGGTGGCGGGGGTGGGTATCAGGGAAGGGGGAGGGTGAGTGCAGAGGAGAGAAGGGAAGGAGAAGGAGGGAGGGGTCGGGATGGGTGAACGCCCAGATTTTTTTTTTTAAATTTTTAAATTTTTAAATTTTAAATTTTTTTAAATTTTTTAATATTTACGTGGGCCCATATTAACACGTATTGTTTAGTCATTGTTCACATAGACGCCACATCTTCGGTTAACGGCAAAGTTAACAGTTTGACTAACGGATGTATGAGACTGTCCCAAAATTAACACTATGACTCTGTGACGAAAAAAACTTAATATACCAAATGTTAGAAACCACGAAACTGGTAGTAAACAGATATTTACCCTATATTATTTATATGTAAATATGTAGGTTTACAAAAAAAAAGAAAAAGGATATGATCAATGGCCAGATAATACACTAATCATATATTAATTCAGTTCAGTCGTAATTATACTATGGAAGTACTTTGCATGAGCTGCCCTTCTTTGCTTTCGCCTCCAGCTTGTTCTAACATCTGATGACGAGGATATAAGACCTGCAAGTCGATATCACTGTCGCCGCTGACATAGACTACTCGAAAAATGTCGTACTTAATCTCAATCGGGACGCTTTCGAGATAGGGCGACAATGCTTTTCTTTGGTCGGAATTTAGAATCCATGAGTAGCAATATTGCAGAGACTTCCACACGAAGAGAGAAGCAGTTCTTTGCCCGGTTTGGCATTTCAAACAAACACCGGCTGTCGCGCCTTGCATCCTTTGAAAACCGGACTTGAACAACGCTAAGCATGCGTAAGAGACGTTGTTTATGTCACCACCGTTGATGAGGGCAGTGCTCAGTGATACCGTGTCACCTCTGCGAAATTTCGCTGCAGAAGAACCGTCTCTCGATTCTCCAGCATATGCGTCGAAGAAGGAGTGATCGACTAAGATAGCCATGTTTGATATATTCGCTAACATTGAGAGCTGCATGGGAACATTAAACCTCCAATAAAGGGTTCTGCAATTGGATTTGTAAATTTATTTATTTATTTTTTTTTTTTGATAAAGCATTGGTAGGTTTACTTTGAAATTTAACCTCAGGTTCAGTACTTGACACATCATTTCCATACAAAGGTCACCACAAGCTAACAAGACTCCCTGTTTTGTTAGGGTCACAAATCGTAAGCAGTCTTACTCTTACTTCGTAAAGAGATTGTTTTTACGATCCGAACCTTGACATATCGGTCACAAGGGAACAGTCTTTGCAAGCTAAGAAAGTACATATCAATTATTATAATCTTTGTTTCGAAAAATATGGAGGTTTAGAAAGTTTAGTTCAAGGGAAGGAGCTTAATTTCTGGAGGAGGCTTGTGCCATAGAGTGGAAATCAAGCACCGTTGTGGCCCTCCTCATCCGGATTCAAGACTCCCCCACCCCCTCAAAACCTCCTAGCTATTGACAAAAAAAGAGAGCTTAATTTTTGTTTTGAGATAAGGAATAAAACTGAAAATTAAAAGAAAAGAAAGGAGAGAATATATAGGAGCAAGATGTGAGTAATTAACAGGAATTAGACTTACAAGCCTTGCAGTCAATGAATCTTTGTTTTCACATGATCTCTTCAACCACGCTCCAAACCATATGAACTGATGATCAAGGTGAAAGAACAACCCGATTAATTAAGATCGAATTATCGCGCTAAATATAAACAAGTATTTTATATTTAAAATTTAAATATATACGTACCATATTTCCATGGATGCTCTGCCAGATGGAACTTTGAACACAACCAAGAGACTCAGTGCACAAAGAGAATTGCTTGAGGGCATTAAGAAGATCATCGACCAACACAATTGTTGGCCTGAACACAAAAATGCTTATGTCTAAATTTTTACTGTTGAAAGGCACAAAGCATGCCATTTCTAATCTCTCTCTTTTTTCTTTTTCTCTGTAGCTTATTTTCTGTTTGGTTTGCGAGAAAAAAGAAAAGCAGAAAGCTAGGAAGCGACTAGAAAGTAGAAAGCTCGCCGAGAAAGTGTGAGAAAATGTGGTGTTAATAAATATGGAGGTGGTTGGAAAGCTTGGAAGAGAGATATGAAACCTGATCAAAGGGGCATCGCAGTCTCTGTGTTTGGTCTTCCTTGGCTTGTTTTGAAACGGAGAAGAGGATGGCTATCAGTAAATAATAATAATAAAATTAAAATAAAAAATTAAAAAAAAGACTTGGAACTTGGAACTTGGAACTTGGAAGCATGGCCAACATGCAGTTGTTGGTCTTGTGCATGCTTTGACTACTTCTAGATGATTGTACATGTTGAAATTTTGTGGTCCAAATCCAACATACAAAATAAGATAAAAGATATGGGATATAAGTTTCCAAAAAAAATAAAAAAAGATATGGGATATATGTATAATCCTTAATACATACGTATATAATAATATAAAAAAAAATTAATGAAAAGAGCTTAAAAACTTTGAGTTTTAACGATAAGGACAAAATAAAGGGTAAAGTGAATACTATCAGGATTGATTTTTAGTGTAAAAATATGATTTTTCGTTAAAATGAATATTATCGGGAGCTTTTCGTTAAAGTTCTCTAATTTATAATAAAATCATTTTTGTTGTTTTAGTTTTAAGGCATATGAAAACTAGAAGCGTTTTCAGGCAATTGGAAAAAATAATAGTTTTTAACCGAATAAATTTCAAACTTTTCTAAGTTCTAAAAGCAGAGCAGGCGGCATCAAGCATCTGATGAGGGAGAGAGAGTTTTCTGCACCTAAAAATCTCTGTGGTCTTTCTGTGCTTTTGATTTTATTGAGCATGTCTTGGGACTCGAGACTTGAAGCTTGATTTGATTGGGTGTGACTGTTGACATGCTCAATAAAATCAAAGGCACAATGAGACCACATGAATTTTTAGGTACAGAAAATTTAGACTCCTGATGAGGTACCGATTTTTTTTTTTCTGACAAACGATAATATTTATAAGAAACTTTAACAATAGGTTATCACCACTTATTATAAGACACAATAACCAATATTCATTGTCAAATTTACTACAAAATTTATTGTACTCTCATATATATAAGTCGAATTTAATGTTTCTTCTAATTAAATGTAGTTCGATCACCACCGTTAATAAAAAGACATGCGTGAGATCTTGTTTATATTAATAATGTTATTAAGAAAATAATTACACGTAATTTGGTATTGGTGGGTCAACAAATTCCAGGTTCATGTTGTTGGAAGCACTAGTGAGCTGTTTATGTTCTTTCAACAAACTTCATATACTAATGATGACGTGTTCCTTGACACAATTCACGCACAAGCGGCACGCTTTGATTGGGCTAACAAAATGCGTGGTTGCAGGATATTTTAGTGTCCAATCAATTGTTTAAATTTTTTTCTTTTAAATATTCAACCAATTGCGTCACTTAATACTATAATTTAGTGATATTCTTCTTTTCATGAAATGAAAGGTCCTATGTTATTATTATTAGCTCATTGTGAGATTTAACCTATCATCCATCCTTTAAGTGTAAATAATATTGTTTGTTCAAAAAAAAATTCAACCACTTATTTTACAATACTTGCTGTATCTGACATGTTTTCGGAACACTGAAAAATCTAAAGGGTGGTGGTCCTTCCATTCCTCCTTTCCAAAAGAGGAAGAACGTCATCTTTGAAAATTTTGATTGGTTCGAGAAATTTGGCAGTCAATGGGTTTGACTGGTCAAGTAGAAGATTAAATTTGAAATGATCAAGATTCAAAACCACCATCAATAATTTGTAGTTAATTGAGAAAAAAAGGAGATGTCAATTGCCTGCCAAGGACAATTCTCTCCGGTCCGGATTCCTGAATGCCCTTGCTTCCGGGACCGCTAGTCCTGTTTTGAGAAAAACCGATGGCATTGAAAATAAAGGGTTTTTATTATAAATGATCCCTGATATTGATCAAACACATCATTTTGGTCTCTGATATTGAAAATCAATAGAAATGGTCCCTGAGATTGTCCATCATCCATCATTTTGGTCATTCCGTTAAAAACTCCGTTAAGTGTCCCAGAGCTCTTGGCCGAAAGTTTGGGCAATTTTCAAAGTTTCGTAACTCAATCGTTTCTTAACCAAATTCAACCCATAATATATCAAAATGAAGAGAGGAAAGTGTAGAATAAGATTATACTTATTTGGAAGTCCAATGGTTGCCGGAGATGGCCGGAAAATAGCCTCAAAGTTGACTGGTCCGAGTGAAAACTTAAAAACTCGTCGGAAACTGGGTTAACTTTAAACGTTCATAACTTCTTCAATACTCAACGAAATCAAGTGATTCAAAAACAAAAATCATACTTCTCGACGAGATGAAGAAAATGGTACCTTTTTTTTACCACTAAATCGCTCTTGTTTGGCCGGAAAATGGCTCGAAAGTGGCTAACTCAAGACCAAAATAGCCACTTTTAAGCCGTTTTCCGGCCAAACCAGGGTGAGTTAGCCGTCGAAAAAGGTATCATTCTCTTCGTCTCGTCAAGAAGTATGATTTTTGTTTTTGAATCACTTGATTTAGTTGAGTATTGAAGAAGTTATGAACATTTAAAGTTTACCCAGTTTTTGGCGAGTTTTCAAGTTTTCACTCGGACCAGTCAACTTTGAGGCTATTTTTCGGCCATCTCTGGCAACCATTGGACTTCCAATAGGTATAATCTTATTCTACACTTTCCTATCTTCATTTTGATATATTATAGGTCGAATTTGGTTAAGAAACGATTGAGTTACGAAGTTTTGAAAATTGCCTAAACTTCTGGTCAAGAGCTATGGGACACTTAACGGAGTTTTTAACGGAAGGACCAAAATGATGGATGGTAGACAATCTCAGGGACCATTTCTATTGATTTTCAATGTCAGGGACCAAAATGATGTGTTTGATCAATGTCAGGGACCATTGTGATTAAAACCCGAAATTAAATCATTTGGCTCGAGTTTCAAAACCTAAACCAAACGAGAAGATTTCCATACAACGAATCTCACGTCAATTACACATTGCTATATGAGAAAGTTAAAACGCATGACAATACGAACTTGACTTGTATTACCACATGCTAGCACACAGTAGTAGCTAAGTTTGTTATTCAATTATATATCAAATGCTCTAACATCACACCGTTTTAACGTAAAAATACCAGTTTCGTGAGCGTAAATTTTCTGTCTTCCATCGAAGTAAAGTGTCCTAAAACCCTTGTATGATTGTTTTACCTCTTCAGAGACACTGGTTGATAGTATGCAATCAACAAATATGGACTTCAAGAAGATCACATGCATCTGCTTTCCTCCCATAAATATGGGGATGAAAACTGTGTATGGTGTATTCATTTTAACACAACATTAACCTGCACGTAAAACATAACAAAGTATGAGCGTTTTTATGCATCTTACAATTCTATTAATCCATTAGTTCAAAAGATTTTAATGCTGTTCAGTTCGAATCCCACTATCCTGTGTTCTCTCATTTCAACTCACTTGTAGACTCGAAGGTGCATGCGAAGAAAGGATTCAACGAGAAACAGGAATAGAGTTACAATGTTGCTGATGAAGAAGAGAGCGGGTAAACAGAAATTAACCAAAAACAAGAAAGGAAATAAACTACACAAAATTGGCATATGACTCATACTATATTCTTTACATCAGTCCAAGTGCAACTATGTACTTGCATTTATACCAAAATTCACAAATTCCCCGACTAAACAAAAGAGTTAAAAGATTGCGCTCGCACCTTGTCATAGGTCTATGGACACTCTCAAACCATCATGCGCAAGCTGCACTTGAATCCCTTCCCTATTTGAAAACAACAGAAAAGTTGAAAGCATAAGTTTCTTTAAGTAACGATATTTCTTACCTGTACAGAAAGTGAATTACAAAAGTAGTACCGTAGTTCAATTTAGTCTTAACTCTAAGGCTAGAAGATTAATGCCACAGAACCCTGGGACTGTTATCCAATTTAATAAAGGAATGAGATCAAAATTCTTACCTCTCAGACCATTCCATAAGAAACTTATTGTCTACGTGGTGATCAAACTGATGAGTCATTCCAATTAAAAGGGTTTTTTTTGGACAAATCCTCTTCACAGCTTCAAGAGTCTGCAAAACATTATAGTTCGTTGCCATGAACATTTGGCTATATGAAATGCACATATTTTTTAGTGTATAAAACCAACCTGTGGGAGGCAAAGGTGAACATTATGGGATCCGGTCTGCGATGAAACAAAAGGAAAAGCAGATTATGAAGAATATGCCTTAATAATAACAGGAAACACAAGATGAGCAAACAGACTTTCTGCTGACCCTGTATAGAGTGTCCAAGATAAGAAGATCCAACTGTCCAGCTCCATCTTTTGAAATAACTGCAATATTCAAACGTATGGTTTTTTCAAATAAAAATAAGAGACACAGAGAATGCTTTGTAAATGACACGGAAGATCAAGAATTACAAATTTACAAGTGACAAAAACAACGATGAAATCAGGAAGGTGGCATGTTCGAAAGATGAGATGTCTTGGGAAGGCGTTTTATGCCAAGAACTGATTTTTCCTACTACAGGATAAGAAAGTTTCCACACAATGCTTCTCCATAAGGAACAATCTCCAAACAGATTCACCTTAAAAAAAAAAAATCTCATAAAAGGTGACAGACGGTCATCCTTCCCACTGCATAAGTTTCCAATTTCATTGACAAAGTATAATCTAAATGGAAATGATAAAATGTCAGAGAGGATAATCTCCTCTGTAAAGGGGTCTTCCCAGTGCTTTGGTGGTGAATTCAAGAGTACAACGGTCAAAACCAACTCAGCTAATAGGAAGGTGTTCTAAGAAGGGAATCTCAAAAATCTCATCATCAAATAATCTAACAAAGCTAATCACAATTGAGCCCCATCATTTGGGAAATTAATTTCTACCTATAAAATTCCTAACTAAGTAAACAGAAATAACACTATAAGATGTTCACAAAATGCACTGAAAGTATAGGAAATATCCAAAAAGTACAAGGACCTAGGCTCACCATGTTCTGTGCTTGCAGGAAAGCGTGAAACATCAGATATATAAGCTATTCTACATCTTTCACCAAATAGAAAACCCAAACGGATATAATCTTCCCCATGCATTACCTACATATGCGGAATAGCAGTAAGAAACTTGGAAGAATAACAAGGAATAGGATATTCATATCATGACTAAGAAAGGTTTGATGAGAGTAACTGGCAAAGGAACAAATTGTAGGCCTGACGCAAGAAACGGTGTTTCAATACTCTCCTCAATTATCCTCCAGTCAAGTTGTGCTACCCGTCTCACTTCTTGTCCTTCAGCAAGTTTTTTCTTAACCAAGTAAGGAAATTTTACTGCAATGCTATTCAAAGGTACAGCAGGCACAATAAGTTGCATTATACATAAACTGAAAGACACAAATATCAGATATAATGCCTAGAGTAATTTCCTTTAACTATTTCCTCACCAATGACATCCACAGTTACATTTTTACTTATGCAAATCCTAGGTTTTAAGTCTATAATGTAAGCAGACTAAGGATTTATTTCTATCAAATAAGATGGAGCAACAAAATACCAAGAGCACGTCAGAATCATACGGTCACAAGTATTGCATTAATTGCAACCGTATCCAGAGAATGCAAAAGAGCAAACATACTTTGCTTTTGGACCAAACGGTTTAACAATTAACAGAACAGTATCCAACTTCACCCAAAATATAGTACCTCTCCATTGCATAATGACTTAGGTAGATGGGAGTAGGATCAATGTCATTTGTGGGACTAAATGGTTGAACGGCACGTATATCATCCAGACCAAGAACTGCATCAGCATGTTCATGAGTCAAAATGATCTGCAGTTGACGAAGAATAGTTCTTAAACTCCCAGTATTTACAAGCTTCAAATGCCAAGAAAAAAAAAAAAAAAACTTGGACATAACAGCGATCATATTATCTAATGTTAGAAACATCTTTGATTCTAGTCTGGGCAATTCAACTGCCCATTGTTTTATCATGTTCACTTTTATGATCTCTGTCAACTACTCACTCCTCTCTTCGACACTCCTACCACTTTCTCGTTCCATCCCAAGTCTTACCAAGTTTCATGCGCATCATGATTACAGGGACCTTCCAGTACACAACAATTCATTGTACATACAAACTGCAATTACAATCTGTGATGCTTCCGATACTAGTAACAGTCGCTAAAAGAAAATAATGGACATCCACAACTTACTTTCAAATGACTCGCCATTTTCACATGATAAATTTTTTCTCATCTCCCAAAGACAAGTTACAGTCTCATTGCGAAATGCTATTAACTTTCGGATAGTTTAACAAGTTACACTCATACCGTGAAGCTACCACTTCCCAATCTGGCATCCTAAAGAAGTTCGAGCGATCACATTTGTTTGTACCATACTTGACCAATCCCGAAACTACTAAGCACCGGTCAACATTATACCGTCAAAGATCTAGAAGAGTTTCCCTCCAACCAGGAGGCCAATCATAGCGCGACACGTGTCAACGTCACAGCATGACACGTGTCAATGTCAGAACAAAGCTAGAAACTCTCTTCTATAAAAGGAGATCATTCTCCCACAATAATCTCTAATGTCATTTGTACTAAACTATTAACTAGAACTCACAAAAGGAGAGCTTGAACCTATGTACAATTAATGAGAACTCCTCTACTCCGTGGACATAGCCAATCTGGGTGAACTACGTACATCTTGTGTTGTTTGCTTCCCTGTCTCTACCCATTTACATACTTATCCACACTAGTGACCAGAGCAACCAAGCAAAAGTCACAAACTTGACACTTTCTGTTGTACCAAAGTCCTCGCTGATTTTGTGCATCAACAACATTCATAGAAAGCAAGCATCCCAGCACTGTACCACACCACATTGCTTTCCAAACAAAACCAATTTCTTTTCTTTCTAGTTTTCCGGAATCCCTCATAGTGTGAACAGAAAATGTACATCGCGAAAATAAATTTGAACTCTTTTAATCGGCCAAATGTTCCGAAAATCGTAACTAGTCAAACAAAAATGTGCACAAACAAAACTCACAGAATCAACTCTGGGAATCTTATAGCGAGTGAACCATCGAAGCACTTGCTCCCTGAACGTCTTTCCGACATCGATCAATATGTAGCTGTGGTTACCATCGCTTCCGCAATGATCAATCAAAAGCGACGTATTGCACCTGCAACACACAAATCACTCAAATGCTGATTTTCCACCCACTTTCCTTCACTTTATCGGGAAACAAACAAGCAGATAATGGAAGATCTAAAGCTCAATTTTACCGGTAGTTAGGGTTTTGGTCCGGGGGGATGGAGAGCGCCTGAGCGCAGACGTGGCAAGGATCGGAGGGTTGGATCAGGCACATTGCGTTGGGGACGGCGCTCGAGCACCCGGTGCCGAGGAAGATCAGCGCCGATCGACCGCCGTGGTGGTTCTCGGCAGCCATTGGGGTCTCCTAACCGGGGGGCAAGGGTTTCAGTCTTTGGAGGAGAGAGAGAGAGAGGGAGAGAGGGAGGGAGAGCCAGAGACGTAGTGTAGAAGGGAATGAAGAAAAGAATGGAAATATTTGGAGAAGACAAGGCCCGGGAAATGTTGACGGTTTTGTCGGTTGGGCATCTGTCTACGTGGTCGGAATCTATTGGTTCCTAGGTTTAGTGCTATTGAATTTAATTTTTAGCTAAAGCATGCGGTATTCGGCGGAAAGAGATTCTCTCTAAATCTCTTTCACCAAATTCATCATATCAATTAATTTAGACCATTAAAATTTGATTTAACAGGTAAAATTATTATAATTTTTAAAGAGACCCATTATTTTTAACCGTTAGATCAAAATTCAAGATCTCAAATTGATTGATGGGGTGGATTTGGTGGAAGGGATTCGGAGAGAATCCCTTTCCGTATTAGGAGCTATGAAGGGTAAGACTAATTCTCATCTGGCTAGAGTGAAATGACATGGCTCCTCCCAAAATTTTCAACTAGAAAATCATCAATGTTTTTATCGGCTTCATCTCGAACCCAAGACCGAAGAGCAAACCTGACTTGAAATTCTACTGTAATTTTACTGGACCACTTGCGTGAGGGTTTTTAGGTTCAATTTTTATGATGTGGTTCAATAACACATTATTGTTATTATTATTATTATTGAAGGAGATTAAGAGATTTTAATCTTAAATACTACAACAAAAATCACAAATAACGTGGTGTGGGTTGAGATTATATGGGCTCAAAACAATTCGGATGTTGTTGCAGACGGGCCTGGGTTGAGAATATAGCCCAATACCAATACGTCGTCGTCTCGGCCGTCCCGCCCTTTTTCTGTTTCTTCGGGCTGGTTTGGTATTGCTATGCTTTGAAAAAAAACTGCTTCGGTTGTGCGGTGAGAATAAGCTCATTTTTGCTGCTTCACGTTTTCAGTTTTTTTCACCCAAAACTATGAAAATAAACTGTTTTTAAGGATTTACCGCACCATTTTTTAGCTCTGCTTTTTATTATACACACTTTCTATAAAAGAACCACAGTACCAAACAAACAAGTACTTCGTCCAATCTCCTTCAGTTAACACAAGACCCAAATCAAACACCATTTTCTAATCGCATTCAGGCTTTCAGTGACCAAATCTTTCGTCTCAGATTGTTTCCGTTCATATTTTATTCACATTTCAGTGCTTCTGCAGCAACTGCAATGCTCTGTAGTCGTTGCCGTTGCTTTAGAACTGTTGGAACTCTCGTCGGACCTCATAACTCCACCGGGAAAGCACTTGCCTGTGAGCCCACCAGCCATTTTTCTGAGCACCCATTAACCTCTTCCGAGCTCGCTACATTTTTCTCATCGTTTTCCTCAAGAAACTCCACCCCAGGTTCTGATTTTAGCTCTGAATTCAAAGCTTGTTCTTTTGACAATGTTGGTTTTGATGATTCAAATAATGGGTATGATAGAGAAAGGAAAATGGGGTCTGAAATTTTGGGGGATTTGAGTTTCTTGGGAGGTAGGAAGAGTGATTGTGGGATTGATGACAGCAAAAAGTTTGGTATTTTTTATGACATTGAAAGGTCTGGTCTGGTGGTGGAGAAGAAAAGGGTAGTGATGATGGGGATGATGGGGATTAAACGGTGTTGGATTCGTCGAGTCGGGTTCACGAGAAAGGCGAAAACTTTGGGAGAGTTGAAGGAGATGAAGAGGAATTTAGGAGGCACCCATTGGTGAGAGAGGTTTGTAGGTTGATTGAGTTTAGGTCCGGTTGGAACCCTAAGCTTGAAGGGGAATTAAAGAACTTGTGAAGAAGTTTGAAGCCGAGGCAAGTTTGCGCCGTGTTGAAGTCTCAGAGTGATGAGAGAGTTGCTTTGAAGTTTTTCTATTGGGCTGATAGGCAGTGGAGGTATAAGCATCACCCAGTTGTGTACTATGCAATGCTTGAGGTGCTTAGCAAGACTAAGTTGTGTCAAGGTGCTAAGAGGGTTCTCCGGCTCATGGCACGCAGGGGAATTGAGCGTAGCGCTGAGGCTTTTGGTTATGTGATGGTGTCGTATAGCAGGGCGGGCAAGTTGAGGCATGCATCGCATGTGTTGACGTTGATGCAGAAAGCCGGGGTTGAGCTTGATGTGTCAATGTCCAACACTGCGATTCATGTTTTGGTGATGGGGAATAAGTTGGAGAAGGCTTTGAGAGTGTTGGAAAGGAGGCAACTTATTGGGATTACACCAAACGTTGTCACTTATAATATCTTGATAAGGGTATTGTGCATCGTGTTGTGGATGCATTGGAGCTGATTGATGAAATGCCGAAAAGCGGTTGCGCGCAGGATAAAGTTAGTTACTATGCTGTGATGGGTTCTCCTTTGTAAGGAGAAGAGGGTCAAAGAAGTGAGGGAATTGATGGAGAAAATGATCACGGACGGTGAATTGTTACCAGACCAGGTCACTTATAATAATCTTGTCCATATGCTTTCTAAGCATGGTTATGGAGACGAGGCTCTTGAGTTTTTAAGGGAAGCTGAAGAGAGGGGATATCGGTTTGATAAGGTTGGGTATAGTGCAATAGTTCATTCATTCTGTAAGGACGGTAGGATTGACAAGGCAAAAGAAATTGTGAATGAAATGTTCTAAAAAGGTTGCACTCCGGATGTTGTAACATACACTGCTGTTCTTGATGGGTATTGCCGACTGGGGAAGGTGGATCAAGCTAAAAAGATGCTTCAACACATGTACAAGCATGGTTGCAGGCCAAATACCGTCTCTTATACAGCCCTATTATATCGGCTTTGTCGTAGTCAGAACTCATTAGAGGCAAGAGAGATGATGAGCACGAGCGAGGAAGAATGGTGGACTCCGAATGCCATCACTTATAGTATTACAGCTAATGAGAACTGTTCTGAGATCAGACTGCAAAAAGTATCGTTTCTATCCATACAGCATCATCTGCTGCTAATATTCTGTCTTGAAGGGCTTTAATATGGTAAGGCCTTCTTTTCTTTATTGATTTCTCTATCGAATTTTGTCTCCACATTTTCCTAGCGTTCTTCTCTATGTGGATGAGGTAAACTTATCAAGTAGATTCATGAAATGTACATGTGATAGGTTTGTTTTGATGCATATACTGTCTTCTTTGTGTATTCTATCAGTTTTACTTATATTTGGTTGCAGACGAGCAGGGAACACTTATCTTCATTTGAAAATTGTTTAGATAGACATTGGCCTAGCAAAATTTATTTGGCTTCTATAAAATTTCCTCTAAGTACTATTATTTTTATACACATGATAGAATGTGTCCAGGCAAAGGTGGATTGGGGTTTAAGGAAAGGATAGTTGTAACGCCTTTTGAGTAGTCGATCCGTTGGACCCAAAACGAAGGTCTCTTTACAGAATAAAAACTAACAGAGATGTTGGCGAATATGAAATAAAGAATCTGGCCTTGGATAGGGAAGCCGTTTACTTGACCGTGGTGAACTAGTCATGAGAGCTGTATTTACTAACCATAGAGCCTCTATGTAATATAGGTCTCTTGACATGTTTTACAGCATATAGTATAGCATTCTGACAATTTAGCCCAGCCAAGTAACTAGAATATGTGGTTTCTACACTTTGAGTTGGCTATTACACAAAATTCATACTTTACCACAAACGTTTTGTTTTCCCTTCTTGTATTCAGAATGAAGGAGGCTGACATAATGCATGGTTAAAAAGGGTGTGATCAGCTGCAATGAGTCAGAGATTCGGCTCGTATTAGAGTTTTTAATCTGTAGTTAATTCCTTGTGCCATTTGAAATGCCAAGAACATAATCCTGGCTATTGTTCCTTTAATACTGTCATTTCTAATCATTATTTAATCTGCTTGCTGCAACTGATTGGTGGCTCTGAATTTCCTGCAGCTAGGTATTTACCGTGGCTTTAGAACTCATTAGTTCTTCTATTAACATCAAGTATGCAATTCCTTTTACCTCGCAGACCTCTGTTTCAAAGGCATCAGGATGAGGATGTCTACACTTCATTGAGCCCGACGGTTGATTCCAAGACCTTGGTACTGTTTTGAGGGTGCATGCTTGACAGAACCAGCTGTGCCTTCGTACAGAGCTCAGAGGTTTGCTTTCAGACATGCTTTTGTGAGCTTTCAGTTAATGGTTTCATACGAGGATTTATTTCACACCAGCTGTGCCTTCGTACAGAGGTCAGAGGTTTGATTTCAGAGTCGTGCTTTTGTGAGCTTTTGGTGAATGGCTTCATATGAGTGTTTAATCTACTCTGAACAACTTCGAGCGCCTAGCAAATAGAAACTACAAGTTTGACAGGTGTAGGCCTAGTCGTTTTCATGCGTGCTTGAATTATTATCAATTAGCGCCAAAAAAAATTGAAAAAGCAGAAGGAAAAAGGAAATAAAAGCATGGTTTTGGTGGTGAATGCTTAGGAAGTATCCCTTGGGGAATGCCTCTTCCAGACGCAATCCACGTGACAACTTTTGATTTTGTCTCCTCCATTATTGGTCGGATGAGAACCAAAATGTATGGACTTCAATGTTTTGAGTACTGCAGTTCCTCTCGCTAAGCAGTTTGGAAATAAAGGAAACTTATGCAGTTAAAAGTTGATGCAGATCTTTTTCCAGTGCATGGAATATGAGATTCCACAGGAAATGGAGCCACAATTTCTTGCAATGGTGCACTCGTAAGAGCTGATTACCAGAGATTCAGCGATACGTGACTTAATTTTGAAGAGGGATCCGTTGCTTTTCCTGTCTCAATCAAGCAAAAGGGCTTCCCCGTTGCAACAAAAATATGGTTTGTTCTTTCCTGTGACCCATCAAATGCTTATCGACATTCAGTGCTACTATGTTGTGGGGCTTCGCTTTTGCATTATTTGACGAGATAAAAGGGGTGTCTTTGTGTTTAAAGCCACCGTATGGAGCCTTCTAAAATGTCTCCTTCATCGGGGCGGCCAAAGATTCTACTGTTGCAATGCATAAACAGCTTTAGTATCTCATTCATCTCTGTGAGCAATCTTTGTTTACCCCTGGCGTATGTTGTTAAATTTCTGTAGCATTACTATGTTGATTAGTAACTCCGCCTGTGTAAGTTTATCTTACATTGCCGGTCCCAAGCCCGGATAAAGGAGGAGGGGGAGGGCGTCAGGTATTCGACAGCCGGCACTCCTGGGTTACGTCGAATCCTTATGATAATGAAGACTTAGAGTACTTAGATCTAACGGAAGACATGACACAGAACCGAGCGCAATAGCGTTCTAGGATACATATAGCTGACCCCACTTAGTGAGAAAAGGCTTTGTTGTTGTTGTTGTACTATGTTGATTAGTGCATTATTTGAGGCACCTGATGAAACATGTGGAACTAAAACACTTGCTTGGCGTCTAGTTTCTGCCGACGTCGACTCCTGCCATGTAAAATATCTGAGACCGAGTGAGCCCTTTCGTCTTGGAAGTATGCCTGTCTTTTGGATTCTGCTGTGAAACGTTTCTGGTCATTACTGTATATCGTCCCTTGAATACTGCTTGCATTGGGGAACAAGTTTGAAGTTACTGCTACAAAAAGTCCATATGTTCCGTGCATAATGCATGAAATTAGTCAGAGCATAGCTTTTGTTTTTTTTTCCATTTTTCCAACGTAACACTAGCTTCGCTTCTTTGTCGTTTTCTTGGATTGAAGCATTACTTACTGATATTTCATATTTGTTGGGACATCAAGACGACTCCTACAGTACACCAGTGCATTGTAGAATTTTCGTAGCAAGACTGATTATCATACGCGTGATCCAGCTGATTTGAGCAGCTTGGCCAGTTGTTTACAATGAGCACTGGAACAGTTGAGGGGCACATTGTTGTACCTCCAATATTAAAATGGATTGAAGGTGGCCATTCAAAGGACCTCAGATGATTGTACCTTGCCAGATGGGATATACCCGTTTATGTGTCTTCTCGCTCCTCGCGAGATGACACAGAGAGGTATACATCTCTTTTGCAGGCACGTCCCTCTGCATTAAGAGATACTAACTAAATAACAAATTTGTTTCCTTTTTTGCTGCCATCAATCACTTCATCAAGTTACTGAGATGATTGTACCTCGTGAGACGGAATATACCATTTACATGTCTTCTCGCTTATGACGAAATGACACAAAGAAGGGTATATATCTTCGTTGCAGGCAAGTTGCTCTACATTCAAAGATACTAACCAAATAACCAATTTGTTTCCTTTTTCGCTGCCATCTCATCAGGGCATGTTGCCTAACCCCACCGTACATCAACTGCAGTATGGCAGCTCCATAACCCTTTGTCTCTGGGATTTGTCTAGGACCACATCACAAAAACAGCAGACAAAGTCCGTGGTTTGTGTAAGGGTGGAGTAGTCTTTTGAGTTTGTGATCACGAAATATTAATTTAATTATGTTCATTATTTAATTTTTCTAACGAATTGATAAGATAAATACATTAAATTTATGGAAAACTAATGAAAATAGCTTGAAAACTTTGAGTGTTAACGATAAGGACAAAATAAAGGGTAAAGTGAATAGTACCAAATTTAACTTTTTAGTGTAACGGTTTTTCGTTAAAGTGAACAGTACCGCGAGCTTTTCGTTAAAACTTCCTTAAATTTATCTAAATTACCAACAAAAATATTCAAATTTGAGTGCAGAAGGCAAAACACTACTTTTTTAAAAATAAAATCCAACTGATTTTGTGATTGGGGAAGAGCACCAAAAGAATTTCTTAGTTAAGAATTAGCAAGAGCGTATAAGTGGATATTGTGGAGTTTTTTTCTTTCTCCAATTGAGTGCTGGAGTTGTAAAATTTCCGTAATTATAAGTTACCCTTCTCCTGATGCACTCCTTTCATTTTTTTTAGTCTCAGAACTACATAAACTAAATGAGAATCCAGAAACCAAATTAGTAAGAGCCGATAGATTGCAGAGTTTTTTTCCTTCTCTAATTGAGTTCAGGGTTGTAAAATTTCCGTGCTTATTAAGTTATTTTCTCTCCTCATGCACTCATTTCAGTATTTTTAATCTTTAAACTAAATAAACTAAATGAGAATCAAGAAACCAAAAGAAAAAAGAAGAACGCACAAGAAGAAAACGGGAGTAAAAATAATTTACCCATGGGCCATGATTAGTATCACTACTGGTGTTGTAAAATCTGTAAAGTAGAGAGAGGTAGAGGCATAAAGCTTTTCATATATCAATCAAGTTGTGGCATGCGAGTGTCCCCTTTGGAGGTATCAACCATCCTTCACCTCACCTGCCCTCCTTACGCTTTTTCAGTCCACAGGTATCCTACCATACCATATGTTACCGTATGCAGCAAGAATCATGAGCTGCATAATAATTTCTTTCCTTACTGAGAAATTAAAACTATATAAACATATATATATATATATATATATATTTGAAAAGTTCAGACAAACATTTTCTATGCAGATAGGAAATATTGCTCATTTGTGGCCGAAAAGTTACGGGTTAGAGTCTTGGAAACAGCCTATTTGCAGAGTAAAGGTAAGGCTGAGTACGATAGACGTCCATTCTCGCCACCCCCCCCTTTACGGGACCCTCACAAAGCAAGAAGTCTTGTTAGTTTGAGATCGTTTTTTTTTTTTATTTGTCTGGTTTTCTTGGTTATCATAATGCATTATGTTAATCTAGTGTAATCACAAGAGGTTACAACATAGTTAATTTGTTCCTAATTGAGTAATTCTGTAGCATTTAAGGTAACTAAGTGCCTCCTACTTCCCCAACACAGCATGAAAATCATACACCTATTCTTTTAGATTGTAAACGAGAAAATAGATTTTTCAGTGTCACCAGTTATAATGTTAAACAGATAAATTGTTAACGCGTATCAAATTGTGAGATGCATCAGATCATTCTTGTTGGTAACTGTAAATTTACGGTATCAATTGTCAACAATAATAATAATATCAGTGATATGTATGCATTAAATAAAATACGATTAACTGCATTGTAGAAAAAGTCTATTTTCAATCATATAAGTAGACTATAATTCTTGTCAAATTAAACAAACAAAACTCTCTCATGAGGCCAAAAGTCTAATTTCACAAAGATTCTCAGGCCAAGGAAATCAATTTGGAATATTTCGCAGGAAATGCACACCACTACAAGAACCAAGAATTGTTAATTTGGAGCCTGTGTACTGCAAAAGGGGAAAAAGAGGTAAAAGGAGGGACATCAAAAGTGCTTTTCATGATTTCTTTCCTTCGATAATTTTATTCCATTTTCTCCACTGTTACTGATATTTTTTTAATCATACATGACAAAAAATCTTTGATGTTGAAATTGAGGCATTCCACACTTGTAGATCACATGTCACGTTTTGGATCTGATTTTTTTATATTAGTGAATTACACAATAGTGATCAGGAGAGGCTGAAATGTCTTTATAGGTTTTTCGGCTTCCGAAATGATAGACTGTCGTAGTGAAGCCACCACTTGATTCATTTTCATAAGAAAAACAAAATAAAAAATATTAGTCAATAATTATTCACACTTAAACCTTTTTCTTTTTGCATGTGGTCAAGTGAATACGATGTTAGATTTTTACCCATGTGTCCATTCTTTTATATTATTGTAATAGTTTCGAATCATTGTCACTCCCTTTAATAAATTATTTTTTAAAAATCCTTTTTTCCTTTTATATTTCCCTTCTCTTCCTCTCTTGAGTGGTGATTTTGTTTTTGTTTTTAACAAACGATATTATTTGCACTAAAGTGGTAGGGAAGTGAGTTAAGCCTCACACTACGCTAGCCATAATAATGTGGTTCAAATTCACCTTTGGCAAGAACCGAACCTAAAATCTCTCACTTCTAAGTAAAGTGGAATACCACTGGTCGCAGTTTTAAGTGGCTAATTAATCCTTTGTTTAATTATCAGCATTGCCACATAGTACTAAATGCAGTTCATTTTTTGGGGTCAAATAGTAGCAATAGTAGTTCAACCTTTTAAGAAGAAAGTAGTATGATATGATTGGGTTTTGTTCACTCTTCACACACCGAATTGAGACTTTGACATTGCCACTTTTAGGACTTTGGCGCATGCATGGGCTATAATAAACTACCAAGTTTTGTACTAGCATAGTCAAAAGTGTTCGTTCCACCATGCATGTATTCTCAACTACTATTGCCTTCGGTATGACTTTTTAACCAGGACAATTTTCACATTATGTAGGATTGTGTGGAGTCGGTTGAAACCATAATATATGAAATCTCATTATTCGTTTGGTGAGAGGTGTCTTATGAATGACGCGATCATATAACTCCTGCTTAAATTTTTATTGCTAAGCTAGATAGCTACCTATTGTCAACAAACCCAAATCCTAAATTTTCACTTACTTAATATTAATTAGTTAGAAATTAATTTACTTTGGCAAAGGGAATTACTTACCAACTAGATGTTTTTCGTTAGGGAAAATACAAAAATAGTGAGATTCAACAAACACAAGGATAAACTCACCCAAAATCCAAAAAGAAAAAGTTTGGTAAAAAATGATCTTGCACGATACTTGTGGGGACAAATTAAGCAATGAATTGCAAACCCCAAGAAGTGACTTTTGCATGTTTTTTTTTTGTTTCCCTTCTTTGTATCCTATTTATTTTCTACTTTTAAATTGTATAATTTCAAAAAAAAGCAATAAATATGTACAAAAATATATATAAAAAAATGTGAGGAAATTATTTTTCTTTACGAAATTAACCAAATTCCACTCTGATTTCTAAAGAAGCAATGAGCCTGTGCTGTGCGAGAGATTTTTCGATGTGTTGGAATACAGTCCGGTACAAGATGCCATAATAAAAAAAATTTACAACAACTTTTATTATGATATTTATGTACAAAATCGTGTTTCCGACACATCGAACAATTTATATGCTTTACACATTACATTCCATCATCATCACAAAAACTTATCACATTAATCAAATAAAGAAATTAGTGGGCCCCACCCAGCCCCATTCAAAAAATAAAAAAGTTGATAACTTTGTTACAAAGTTCCTTTTGTTCATATAATATCATATCGTATGCTCTCTCCTTCCTTCTATTATATAAAACAACACACACAATACTTCTCCAACTTTCTCCCACTAATCCGTCGGAAAAAGATGGACGAGTCCTGGCGCATGCGCATGGGATTAATGCCGGGACTCCCGCGGCGGCGCTCCGCGGAGCACGCCTGCACTCGCTCTGTATTAGCGGCCGCAGCCGCCAAAGACTCCCATATGACGCTTGAACCCGATGACTTCGCGGATGTATTCGGCGGGCCGCCGCGGAGCGTCCTCCCGCGCCAATTCCCCGGGGGCTCGACTTCCGTCTACGAGGAGATCTTCCGGCCGCCGGAGTTCTGCTCTACGGCGGAGTACAGAGGCCGGAGCTTGCCTGCGTTTAGGATTCCGTCGAGGGGCGAGGGGTTTTATAGTGATATTTTTGGATCGGACGACGACGGACGCCAGCGGATGTCGAGAGAGCGGTCGAGGCCGAACTCGAAGACGAAGTCAAAGTCGAACTCGTCGTCGGTGCTGAGCTCGGAGGAGCTGAGTCCTCTCCGGCCAGTCATCGGCGATGACGTGGCATTCTCCTCCTTCGCTTCAAAGCTCAGGTAGTTTACTGGAGTTACTGTGACATTTCGCGGTATGGCCAACTGTTTTTGCCGCTGTTATTTAGCGTGACGATTATACCCTTAACATTGCTTTATATTTGCGTTCATTCTGCCTTCAATTTGGTTATATTCGAAGGGTATAGAAGCCTTCTGAATTTTCTTTCCAAATTTTTTGAGTTTTTTCCCATTTTTCCATTCTAATATTTTGAATTAAATCCTGTGTTTGGCCAAAACATTTGGAATTTAAATATTATTATATTTTTTTTCCAGAATCATTATTAGTATTTTGATTAAATTTTGCCTTTGTTGATAAAAGTGCTTTAGTGGAAAGCGCTTGGACATCACTACTATTGTTTTGTAAAAAGCACTTTGCTTACTCAAAAGGAAAATACTAAAGAGAGTATATTTTCGTGTTATATTTCCGTATTACCTGATCTATTAAGTGATGTGTATTTACCGTGTCAATGAAACTTTATTAATTTTATCGCATAGTAATTCAATTATTGATGAGTTTCTCAACTCAACACATTTTTTATTGCCACAGACGACTAAATGTGCCATGTAGATGGAACTCATCAACCATGAAGCCAACCAAGGAACATCTAAAGAAACAAGGCACGTCAGCTCTGCGTTGCAATCCTCTTTCCTTCACTGAAAACCAAGTCCTGGAGAAATTATATGATGAAAAGTTCAGAAGCTCCAGTAATTTCGGATTCACAAGGAAGGTCTCGTCCCCAGAAACCATGAGTCCTGGACCCAGTTCGTGTCGAAGCGTCAAGCAATTTGTGGATGATCTGGAGCTCCTCTCACCATCTTCAGCAGTCTCTTCGCTCTGCCAAGAACATGAGATTAAATCAGGGATTTGGGATCGGGTTTTGCGAGAGAAAGAAGTGGGAGTATTGGAACAAGAAGAAGAAGAAGATAATAATAATGACGATGAAGTGATGAGCTCTTATGTGATTGAGATCAATTCTGATCAGCAAAGAGAAGAAGCAGTTGGTATTGAAGAAGCGATTGCATGGGCTAAAGAGAAGTTCCAAACACACAGTAATTCCGAGAAAGAAGGGAGCTTGATGCAACAAGACAATCAGCAGTCCGTTGAAATGGATGAAGGTGATTTTTGTTAGTCTCTAAACTGAACCTGAAACCCTAAACCCTAAACTTGAAACTTTTATGCATGAGTAATAACTGTACTGTGTGCGTTTGATATGAATCATTTAGGTAGGCCTAATGTGGATGAGTACTCAGATCACCAGCAAAGAGATGAACTACTACTTGAAACGACCCCATCTCCAGAGGTAAATTATTTTTGGTAAATTTTGAAGGCATGCAACCCAAAATATTCTACGTGTATATATATATATATATATATATATATATATGTATATATCATATATCGTCATTTTCCGATATCGACTTGTTTGGCAGGAAGAAGAGGAAAGGACAGGGATAACTGAAGAGGAAAAGAAACCTTCAGAAAAAGATGTAAGCTTTCTCTTCTTGCATGCATAAATTTTGTACGAATAATTATACCAAAATAAGTTTGAGCAATGCTTTCTCTGTATATATACAGATGGAATTGGAGCTCTTGGATGAAGACATAATAAGGTTATGGTCGGCTGGCAAGGAATCCAACATTCGTATGCTGCTTTCGACACTACACCATGTAAGTAAAAATCTTGAGGTTTACTTCGAAGAATACTGCTTGGCTCCTTATCGACAAAGATTTTATTTCTCCCTGCATGCAAATACGTAACTTATTGAAAGCACATTAGTTTTTTCATGCGGATCGAATGTGATTGGTCTGTAAGGAGGATTGAGTTCGCATAATTAATGTTACATGGTTTGTTTTGTGTGGTGTTGGCTGGTGATCAGATTGTATGGCCCAAGAGTGGATGGTATGCAGTTCCCTTGACAAGCCTAATAGAAAGTTCACAGGTGAAGAAAGCGTATCAGAAAGCAAGGCTGTGCCTCCACCCAGACAAACTGCAACAAAGAGGAGCAACACCTGCTCAAAAATTTATTGCTGAAAGGGCCTTCGCCATCCTCCAGGTAAATAAATGTTTTTGTTATGTATCGTGAATTGTTATTGACATTACAAGGGAAGTTGTCACTCCTTCCCATATATTTCATGAAAAGCAACAAAGTTCCGTTGCATTCCAAATTACTAAACCTAATTGTTAACAAAGAATTTAGAGTTTGTTTGGAAGTGTTTTTAAAATGATTAAAAACACTTAAGAGAAAATGTTTTTAGGTTCTGAAAATGCTTGAAGTGCTTCCTGAAAGAAACACAAATTATGTGCTTCTTCCAGGAATCACTTTAACTTTAAGTGTTTTTTCAAGATTACTTGCGTTTTTACTAAGAATTGATTACAAAAATATTTTCACAAAAAACGATTTCAATCATTTTAAAAGTACTTAAAAAAAAAGTTATAAATTAATTAACTCTAATGATTCTGACAAGTAATTAATGATGTGGAATTGTAGGATGCATGGGCCGTGTTTATCTCCCAAGATGTATTCATTATTTAGTGGATGTGTGAATTATTCTTTCCTTTTGAACTCATTTTTTGACTCCAAGGTTGCAAGTGAAGAATAAGCATATGAACAACTTTGTAAGATAGCTCGGCTAGTATTCTTGTGGAAATATGTACATTAATTTGTTCAATTAACTGCGTTTGGTTTTTTTATCTGTATATTTATTTTCGAGTGTTGAAACAAAAATTTTGGAATATAATTTTGAATTCTAAACAGTCCCTTTGTATCTATATATTTTATTTTCGAGTGTAGAAACAAAATTTTTGGAATATAATTTTGAATCCTAAACGGCCTCTTTTGACTTTCATTCAAACTCCAGCCTGTAACAGAGGTTCAGACGTGTTGAGAAAATCGCACTTCTATTCAATTTTCTTCAACGACTGACGGACCATGTGTATAACCACACACCAATCCTCCTGTATGGAGGAATGAGCTACTTGACATGAGTACACCGCTACTAACGTATACACATGCATTGTGGTAGTTGGCCGGCGGGTATTTTACTCCGTTTGTGTAACACCATTTTCTCACAGCCTTAGATGATGTCGTCATGTCCCTTTTCCCTTAATTTTCTACCTATTCTGCATGCCATTTTCGTTCGGGAGAAGCCGACGGATAAAATTTAGAACTTGAATGCAAACAGTACAAGCATCCTCCGAACAGCCGAAATCAGAGATGAAAGTCACTACTAGCTTCACTCTTGAAGCCAAGCGAATACGATCCAATTACATCATTTGACCAGAATCCGGCGGAGTTATGTGTGGTATCCTTAATTACTCCAGAGTTTAATGTACACAATGAAGGATGTGTGTCAAAATTTTACTAAACGAAATGTAGTCTGCGGGAATTTTTTTGGAAAAGAAAATGAAATGGTTGAAAGAATATGATGAAGAAAATGGACTCGTCCCTCGCATTACAGGGACAATGAAGTTCAATAACTGAACTTCAACACATTATTATGTCAACATGGTGCAGATATTCTCCATCATTTGGTTCTTGTAATGACTACCTGGGTGAGATCTAGGAGTGCCCTCCTCGATTTTCTGACATTCTCGTCTTCGCTCTCGGGCAGAGATTCGATTGCTGCTGCGGCAAGGTTTGCATGTTTAGTGGCTAGCTCCCTTGTCCTATGAATTCCACGGCTCCTACCTAGGTAGTCGATAGCCTGTAGAAACATACCATGAAAACCAATAACAAGAATTGAATCTAACAAAACGGAGATGACTGCATTACACTATTTATATTCACTTAAAAACTGTTTCTATTTTCTGTTTTTCACCTCTCGTTAATGAAATTTCATGAACAATATTCGTTAAGGGTTGGACATTTAATGAGAGGCGAAAAATAGAAAACAGAAACATTTTCTAAAGCTGGATGACAGAAACAGGTTTAGACGGGAGTTTTTCTTTGGAACAATGCCAAAGTAGCCCAGACTGGCACTTAATGAAACAAGGCAAACTTACGAGTTCAATATTTGCAGGGTTGTTATCAAGGCCCTGTTCAAGAACTGTACGCAACTGAGGAAACTCTTCCATGGCAAACAATATTGGAGCAGTTATGATGCCCTACAAAACGATTATATGGTTTCAAAAAATTATGACAATAACCGAAAAAGTAAGTGGGCTCTTAATCATGAAAATTGAAAACATAGCAGCATGGGATTAGAATAGTTGAGGATTTCTCTCAACTTACTATGAATTGAAAAGTGAGACTTGGTTTCAACACGCTAAACAGAGAAATGCTGGCCATGAACTACATAATTTCTTAAGGTCAAGTATACCATGCATTTTTTTCATAGCAAATGCAAGCAAGCTTGTTGAGCATGCCAATATGGAAAGAAATACCCCATTTTCAACCAACACTTACATGGCGGATGTCAGATAAAGAGCCCTTTCCAAGTGAACCTGGTTTGCCCGTAAAATCAAGAACGTCATCTATTAATTGAAATGCCAATCCCTGAGGGAAAAAAATTAGTCAGCTTGATACCCACGCAAGCACATCAACCCATCAACCCATACATGCATGTAAAAAACCATCAGAAAGTATCCATTGTTTGAGCTCTAGCAGGAAAGTTATATACTTATTGTTATCATTATTTTTATCTCTCTATATGTGCTTCTGTTTGGAAAATGACTATTAAACTCATAAAACTATATTAGAATTAAGCTTGCTCATCAAGAATATTAGACAAAAGAATTCCAAGAGTTTACGAACCAGATTTTTTCCATACTCATAAGCCAATGTAGCAACTTCGGTTGTATGCCCAGCAAGAATGGCAATTGCTTTGCAACTATTTGAAATCAGTGATGCAGTCTTGTAATAAGTCTTTTGTATATAATATTCCATGCTGCAATGAATACCAAATTTTATCACAATAGAAAACCTTAAATCTTAAAGAAACCCAAATCAAGATATCATAAGAAAATAAATGTGTGCGTATATACATAATATCAACAATGATTGCTCACACTCAACTAATTGAAGTTTTTGAAAATGGAAGATCGAGTATTTTGAGTATGAGTTACGCATGCGTAGTTTGTTTCTCACACTTCCGCTCTCTTTCACCACAACACACTTCGTTGTAAGTTGTAACAACCCCCAACTTGTTTCTTCTCTATATAATCCCCAATTCTCATCCCTACTAGGCATGATTAAAGAAAAACTTTTATGTAATAAAAGAGCTATAAGACGAGCCCTACTATATACAAGACGAGACAAGCCAAATCCCAACCTAATATATACTTTTATAACATAGTAGTTTACTACCTAAAACAAAAATGTACACACATGACAGAAGCAGCAGAGCAGTGTACCTACAACGTTGATCAGATGTGGTAGTCATTTGCATGGTTTCACCTGTCACAAGATGCTCAACAACCGTTGACAGTAATGATACAACCTACAAATGCACCAAAAAATGATGCAAAAACATGTTAGAGCAACTAAAGTGAACGCACATCCTTCTGTCTGTGATACTTGGGAATATAACTATGAATAGGTATGGGAACCATGTCCTGACTTGCTGGAATTTCAGGCAGATCAGTTTCATAATTCACTGGTGGATGATAATGGTGATGATTGTCATCACCCTGGTAATATACCATTACAAAGTGAACCCCAAATCCCTGTCATTAAGGGACTTACAACAGTCCCCACCCCCACCCCACTGCAGCCTGACCCCACCAAAGAAACTTTCTAGTTATAGGCTTATAAGAATGAAGATGCGTTAAATCTAATTAACACACTTTCGATATGAGTACGAAATAAAACTACTCTAATAGGGTGCCAGCACAGCATATCGAATATGTGGACTTTTGTGGCCAAGTCTCTCATATCCCTAATACTAGAAACAAGATGAGCCAGAAAGCATGAAATATAGTCCCATGTGCTATTGCTCATCTCATTACACTAGTACATAATAATCCATTCGTACCTCTGTGTTTCTCAAAGAGGCAAGTGCGACACAGGCTCGGGAAAGCAGAAAATCCCCTGCTAAAACAGCTAACTGCATTCAATAATGGAAGGAAGAGTAACTATCATATCATACCAACCCTTTCATAACTCTGTATGTTCCCAATGCAGAATCATTACTAATAACAGAAAGAAAAAATGGGAAAAATTGATATAGTACGGCATTCCATCTCACATTCTATTAAAATGTTCAATACTTGGCAAGAATTAATATCATTCAGCGGGAGGGGTATCAGTAGCAGCCATGTATGGTAACTGTCTGCATAGCGTGGAAAGTAATGAACAAATTATTTAGCCACCCCTCCCCAATCCCTTTTAGGCATCAAAATAAACTCTAATAGGAACATATCATGCTGTCCCGTGTTGCATAAAAATAGAGGTTACTAGGAACATACAGTTCCTTCATGTTCCAAGCCTTTATCATATTAATTGTTCGATTTTCATCCAACGACTAGAACATGATACATGCCTTATTTAAATGCTTAATGTGATGCATATGGAAACTCTCTGAAACTCCAACAACACATTTCTCCGTATACTTTTGATTAAAATACAAATAACTTTTGAAGAGATAAGAAGAGAAGCGTCAAAATAAATTATATTCTTATAAGCAAATAGGCAATTTGACCAATTTAAAGGAACCAAAAGCACACCTTATTTCCCATTATACAATTTAATGAACCAACACCACGCCTTGTGTCTGCATCATCCAATACATCATCATGTAGAAGGCTTGCCACCTGACAAATGAAAATAATTACGTTAGAAGCTTTTTTAGGCTTCAAGTCCAGAGAAAAATATCATATCCTCAATGTCAACAACTTACTCATGAAGCATCATAAGACATATTCCATTACTATCAAGTGTAACTACATTCTTCACAGAAATTTATTGATAGGTTCATGCTAAGTTAATAATATTACTGTAGATAAGTTGCAGGAGTGGAAAGGTAAGATAATACATGTAATGCTTATGCCACAAATTTTGGGGAAAAAGGAGTTATAATTCAAGCAAGTGCACCTCAGAGAGAATTTTAAACAAGCCATTAAAAAACAGTTTTGGAATGACACGAATAAATTAGTCTAGTGAATCCCTACAGGCAATGAATGTTATTAGTGCCATTAGAAATGATATTTTTCCAATAATATGTAGCATATAATAAAATAAAGCGATAGCAACAAAATCATTAGCAAAGAAATAACTAACATGAATCATCTCTGTGACTTCTGCTATACATTGTTGCCTTGCGCGTAGCTCTGTTGACAAAGCCTCTCGCAGTTCCATAGGAGGTTCAGGTACAGTGATATTCAAAGCAGTTGACATCAGCAATAAGACCTGCATATAGAATAAATCTATTAAGCAACTTTTAACCCTGACGACAATCATAATTCTTGAAACTGTAAGGATGGGATGACAAGTGCGCATGTTAGACACAGAACAATAATCTTCAGCCACATATCTATTCCACTGATTTCTCCTAACAACAGGATGTGCAAATATTGAATTAGAGACGGAAGGCAAATTACTAAATAATATATAGCAAGAAAATATCCAGTATAAAGCATCTTGATATTCTGCAAAACAGAGAAAGTGAAATAATGAATTGAATTAGTACTATTTATATTACCGTGGGACGAAACCTCTTTCCTTCCACTCCCATTTTAAAGAAGTACTCGGCAGCGGAGGCAAGCTTAGGGACCTGGGAAACAAATCTGATCTATGACCATATGATATAATATTTGAATCTTACGAAACCATTAGGATCAAATCTCAGATCTAACGTGTACATCCTTGGAGTAATATCAATTAAATCCAAGGAGACAGAAAATAAATATACCTCAGCAACTACCATTGCCCGCAACCTGTTAGCAATAACCGACAGCTCATCGGAAACAAGCGTGAAAGGGTCAAGCGGTTCCTGCAAAGCAGTATGTAAGCACATTAGTAGAGGTGGACAAACAAAATTACCTATTACAAAAGAAGACTAAAGTCCCTAAGAGAAGGGTACAAGAAATTTTGAGCCTTGACAATGACGACAAGTTAAACTTACTCCCATCTTTGCATTCGTGCCATAAGCAACAATAAACAACTCGTACATTTTGATCCAGAGGCTGATCTCACATAAACAAACTAAAAACAAACGAACACTCGGGCAACTCGAAATTTTCGTGCTTTCATACATTTGGCATTGAAATATCAAATGAGCATGTGGGAAAACAAAAAAATAACCGAAAATGTGAATACCCAAAAACCTCACCTCAACCATGGAGCTGCTTTGATGGTGAATTTGGTGCCTGGAACCATGGAAAACCGGCGGCAATCCCCACGAAATAAATTCTCTGCAACCCATAATCTACCAACACACAACCAATCAAAACCCTGAAACATAACATAACACAAACACATTCACAAAACTTTCAATCTCTCAGATATTTATAGAGCAAAAATACCTCCTGGGTCGAATCACTCAGCGATTGAGAGTAAGTGCTGGCGGCGACGAACTGTTGCGGGTCCCAGCGATGGGAAAGCAAACACCGACACAACCCATTGAAGCTGCTTCTTTGAATCCGAGAAAATCCCCGAGAAAATAACATAGTTTTTCCTTTGCTTCTCTCTCAATAAAACTGATAGCGATTTAAAGGAACGAACTTTAACACTGAGAGAGAGAGATTCAAAGTGGGTTTTGGGAGGTTGGGAGAGGAGGGTCAAAGTGGAAGAAGAAGAAGAAGAAGGAACCAACTCAGAGAGGAGAGAGAATGGGGGTTATGTGTAAGCGCCACAGCCATGTTCTCTCTCTAAAGAATTAGGAAAATGACGAAATGACGAC
Organism: Heteromeles arbutifolia; assembly: GCA_024362995.1. Classification (NCBI taxonomy): domain Eukaryota; kingdom Viridiplantae; phylum Streptophyta; class Magnoliopsida; order Rosales; family Rosaceae; genus Heteromeles; species Heteromeles arbutifolia. Next base: position 5,664,610 of record JANCRC010000002.1, on the reverse strand, counting down.
GGCCAAACGCAGAGGCAGCCATGTATTGAAAACGCGCACTTTCGCTTTCTAAGTGCTACTTAAGGGTTTGGTCATACATAATTGCTAAATAATTGAATATTTCTTTAGAGGTTTTAAGCGCTAATTCAGCAAAACTTGCAATTATTTTGAAAGGATTGTATTAGGGTTTAAGGAAAAAGGTGGGTTTAAGGAAAAGGGTTATAGAAGGGTTGTTTACCTAAATGGAAACTAATAAAAATGACTTCAAAACGTTGAATTTTAATCAAGAGCATTTTAATAACTTTATTTAATGGTTAGGACAAAATTCTTTCATTTTCTTCTTTTCAATCTTGGATTCTTCGTAAGTCTCTCATATGGTTACAAATTCACGCAAAGTTAAAGGTTATGAGTTCGTATTGACACCCTCGTTCTTGTAATACAAGAACCACACTTTGAAACTTAGTGTTCAGAGAGATCAAGCTCTTTGAAGGTGACCTTTTTCGGCTATTTTTGCCCATTTTTTACTAATCTGACATAATTGGGCCTCGACCCAAGAGAGAAGTTTAATCCTCTCCTCATGGGTTTTCTTTTCATGTAAGTGCTTCCTCAAAATTGATACTTTTAGATTTTATTCTAAAAATAGGGCAGTAGTGTTCAATTATAAAAATATTGGCAGTATGCAATTCTATAAATAGTGGCACTGTCCAATTCTATAAATAGTTGTAGTGGTAGTGTTCAGTTTTAGAAATGGTTGCAGTGGCAATGTTCAGTTCTAGAAATGGTTGCAGTAACAATGTTCAGTTTTAGAAATGATTGCAATGACAGTGTTTAGGTCAAGAAATAAAGTTATTACTACGACTCGTGATGGATTTCCATTACTCCGCAAAAGTCAATCAAATAGTTCGATTTTCAATTGTTAGCTACTCAAAACGTGTATAGTTTTTGGTTAGTTGCTACCAACTGCTAAGACTTGTGCGAAAAGAAATCAGATATTTTGAGGATTTTCGGTTTCTCGCTACTAAACCGTTATACAATTTTAGACTCGTTACTATTGAATGCTGAGACTCACGACGATCCCAGTAAACATGAATAAAATTTTAGTAAATGCCTTCACTATATTAACAAGCGATGTCAAGAAAGGAGAATCAAACACATTATATCGGATGCATGATTACTGCTCTCAACCAAACAATTTACAGAAGAAAAGCAAACGATTTACAGAAGAAACCATATATCTGAGATAACCTTGTACAATAAAATGTATAGAGTCGGAAACTTAATAGCAAACAAAGAAAGTGAGAGATTAAATTGGCAGTGCTCAGTGCTCATCCCCCACCCCCTAATTCCCTGAACAGCTCCCCAAACTCCTCATCAGTGCTCTTCAGCATCAATGGCAAGGGCACTTCCACTCCTTTCTCCACAACCTCCATGTGGCTCGGCTTATCCTCTTCACCAAACTAAACGTAAAATGCTGCGAAAACCCTTCAACTCCTCCAACCATTTCCCCATCTCTACCGAAAAGTACTCAAATTTTGGCTTGAAGTTGTTCTTAATGCTGAAGGTCAGCAATCCAGGGCACCTCAGCACCATCCCCAGAGTCTCCTCCCTTGGGAATCCCAGACCCTCCAAGTACTCCAGCTTGGGAACCAATGTCTTCTCTACATTGGAAACCAGCAGCACAGGGTCATGGTATAGGGCAGGGCATTTAGGTCGTTGAACCCAAGTCTCTGGAGGTAAAGAAGTGCTGGTCTGAGTCTTTCCCACTTGAAGTAAGCAATCTAGTAGGAAGGAGCTAATCTTGAGATGGATTTAAAAACTACCACGAGTGGATAAAAATCTAGAAGGAAACAATTCCCGCACACCATTTTGTCCCCATGCACGCCTATGTTTATTTATGGCTTTGGATCAGTGTTTTAAAAGGCTTGCCTTGGGGCGCGCCTAGGCGGCCTCGAAGGCTGGGCGGGTAGCTTGCCGCCTCTGTTTTCCAGGGGCAGTCCAGGCGTTCGTTTCTTCTTCTTTTTTCTGATTTTTTGCTTTTTTTTTTTTTTTTTTTTTTTTGGTAAAAATACCAAAACCAAAGCGGTGCCCAACAATGAAGCTGAGTTGCAAAACCGTACCAGGGAAGAAGATGAAGAAGACAGACGGCGAGGGCTTACTTAGAAACTTTTCGTTTTTCAATATATTTTCTCTCTTTAAAATTTAAGTAGTCCCCACTTTGCTTGACATTTATTATCCCACTATCTTTTTTTTATTCACTTTTATTTTTTATATTATTTATAGATAAACATATTTTTATGGATATTCTCATAACGTTCCAACAAAATTCAGCCTTTATTCCCTATAATTGCTCAACTCAACATTTATTTCCTTTGAATTACCTATAATTGCAAAATTTAGCCTTTATTTTCATTGAAATTCCCTATAATTGTGGCCACTCAGTCTTATTTCTCTTGAAGTTCTCTATAATTGCTTACGATAAAATAAAATAATTACAACATTTTAAGACTATATGACATAGTTTCTAAGTAATGAAGAAGATGTTATTATATTTGATTTAGTTATAATTATATTTGTTTTACAACGTATTATATTTTATAAATATAATTATATATATAATATATAATAAAATTTTAGGTACTGTGAGGCTTCGCCTCATGCCTCACACCTCACGCCTAGGCAGGGTTATCAATGGAGCACCTCGCTTACGCCTTCATCTTTTAATACGTTGCTTTGGATGAATCAAGAAGGGGCGTCCCTTTTCTTGGTTCCTGTAATGACTACCTGGGTGAGATCTACGAGTGCCCTCCTCGATTTTCTGACATTCTCGTCTTCGCTCTTGGGCAGAGATTTGATTGCTGCTGCGGCAAGGTTTGCATGTTTTGTGGCTAGCTCCCTTGTCTTATGTATTCCATGGCTCCTACCGAGGTAGTTGAGAGCCTGTAGAAATATACCATGAAAACCAATAGTAATAATTGAATGTAATAAAACTGTGACAACTGCATTAAACTATTTATATTCACTTAAAAAACTGTTTCTACTTTCTGTTGTTCACCTCTCATTGATGAAATTTCATGAACATTATTGGTTAGAGTCGGACATTTGGTGAGAGGCGAAAAATAGAAAACAGAAACATTTTCTAATAAAGATGACAGAAACAGGTTTAGACGGGCATTTTCTTTGAAACAATGCCAAAGTGGCCCAGACCGGCACTTAATGAAACAATACAAACTTACGAGTTCAATATTTGCAGGGTTGTTATCAAGGCCCTGTTCAACAACTGTACGCAACTGAGGAAACTCTTCCATGGCAAACAATATTGGAGCAGTTACAATGCCCTACAAAACGATTATATGGTTGCCAAAAATTATGACGAATGAAAGTCGAAAACATAGCGGCATGGGATAAGAATAGTTGAGGATCTCTCTCAATTTACAATGCAAGCAAGCTTGTTGAGCATGCCAATACGGAAAGAAAAGAAAGAATGAAAAATAAAAAAATGAATACTGTTGTAGCAAATTAGAGCAACCAAAACCAACTTTAAGGCTGTCAAGACCCAGATAATACTCTCACTTTAAGCTACCAAACTCAGCCACGAGGTGCACCTAGCTATGATACTCTCACTTTAAGCTACCAAACTCAGCCATGAGATGCACCTAGCTCAGTAACGATGCCCTTATCAATCAACACTTACATGGTGGATGTCAGATAAAGATGCCTTTCCCAGTGAAGCTGATGTGCCCGTAAAATCAAGGACATCATCTATTAATTGAAATGCCAATCCCTGAGAGAAAAAATTAGTCAGCTTGATACACACGCACGCACATCGACCCATCAATCCATACATGCATGTAAGAAAACCATCAGAAAGCATACATTGTTTGAGCTCTAGCAGGAAAGTCATATAATTATTGTTGTCTTTATTTTTTCTTTCTCTATGCGTGCTTCTGTTTGGAACATGAATATTAAACATCTTAGAATTAAGCGTGCTCGTCAAGAATATTAGACAAAAGAATTCCAAGAGTTTACGAACCAGATTTTTTCCATATTCATAAGCCAACGCAGCAACTTCGGTTGTATGCCCAGCTAGAACGGCAATTGCTTTGCAACTATTTGAAATCAGTGATGCAGTCTTGTAATAAGTCTTTTGCATGTAATATTCCATGCTACAATGAATACCAAATTTTCTCATAATTAGAAAAACTTAAATCTTCAGGAAACCCGAAACAAGACATCATAAGAAAAAAAAATGTGTGTAAATACATAACATCAACAATGATTTGCTCACACACTCAAATTGAAGCTTTTGAATATGGAAGATTGAGAATTTCGAGTATGGGTTATGCATGCCTAGTTTGTTTCTCACACTTCCGCTCTCTTTCACGACAACACACTTCGTTGTAAGTGGTAACCACCCCCAACTTGTTTCTTCTCTATATAATTCGCTTCTCATCCCTACTTAGCATTATTCAAGAAATACTTTTATGTTGAAAAGAGCTACAAAGATAAGCCCTACTATATACAAGCCAAGGCAAGACAAAGCCAAATCCCAACCTAATAATGCCACGCCTATAGCTATACTTTTATAACATAGTAGTTTACTACCTCAAACAAAAATGTACACATATGACAGAAGCAGCAGAGCAGTGTACCTAAAGCGTTGATCAGATGTGGTAGTCATTTGCATGGTTTCACCTGTCACAAGATGCTCAAGAACCCTTGACATTAATGATACAACCTACAAATGCACAAAAATGATGAAAAAACATGTTAAAACAACTTGAGTGACCCACATTCTGCTGTTTGTGATACTTGGGATCACAACTATGAATAGGTATGGGAACCATGTCCTGACTTGCTGAAATTTCAGGCAGATCACTTTTATACTTCACTGGTGGATGATAATGGTGATGATTGTCAGAGTGTAAGTGCACAAGAAGGAAGGGGGAGGCAAAAACAAATTTAACTGACTTGCTTGACAAGATAAGGAGCTGGAAAATTTGATTGAATAAAATATATCAAGGGTTTTGCTCTCTCGTATTTGTCCCTAAGATACTTTATTTTTGCTCCGTCATCCTTCGTAGTAGCGTACACGACATGGAACATTGAAATGTGCTAAAAGTAATAAGAAGGGCTTCGAGGTGGAGAAATTTTTAGTTGTGATGGGAACACAGATGATACACCACGTGTTTTTATGCAAGTGGTGGAAATTTTTAATTTTTAAGTTAATAACCTTTTAACACATATAACCCACTATTTATATAGGAACACGTAATGTACTAACTCGTGTGACGATCATACTAAAAAATCTCTCTTCGAGGTGGACCCAGAAGATAGTATGGACCCTGGTAATATACCATTACAAAGCCCCAAATCCCTTTCATTAAGGGACTTAGAGCACTTTCAATGCAGGAAGGTCCTTGGGCAATTGGCAACTCAATCCCTTTAAATGAACCGTAACTGCTTGTAATGAACAGTAACTGCTCAAGTGCATTTCTACCCCTAAACCGAATAGCCCAAACAATTCATATTAAAATATTAGTATTTTTTATTTTATAAAATAATAAAAGAGAATTTTATCTTTAATTTCGGATAATAATAATAATAAAAGATTGGTTAAAAGTATTTGAAAATATTGAAATGTAGTTTTTTTATAATTTCTATAATACTTTAATAATTTAAATCATGGGCAACGTCATGATGATGTCACATAAGCAGGGCGCTGGGCTAGGCCATTATTGCTTAACTTCTCCATCGGGTTTGCCTTGGATCCAATCGCCCAATGGGGCTGCAGTGCTATTGCTCATCTCAGTACACTAGTGCATAATAATTCATCCGTACCTCTGTGTTTCTCAAGGAGGCAAGTGCGACACAGGCTCGGGAAAGCAGAAAATCCCCTGCTAAAACAGCCAACTGCATTCAACAATAGAAAGAAGAGTAACTATCATATAATACAAAACCCTTTCCTAACTCTGTATGTTCCCAGTGCAGAAAGAAAACAAGGGAAAAAATTGACCGATTTAAAGGAACCAAAAGCACACCTTATTTCCCATTACACAATTTACTGAACCAACACCACGCCTTGTGTCTGCATCATCCAATACATCATCATGTAGAAGGCTTGCCACCTGACAAACGAGAATAATTACGTTACAAGCTTTTTTAGGCATCAAGTGACAAGTCCTGAGAGAAATATCGCATCCTGAATGTCAACAACTTACTCATGAAGCATTATGAGACATATTCCATTACTATCAAGTGTAACTAGATGCTTCACAGAAATTCACTGGTAACTACATGCTAAGTTAATAATATTACTGTAGATAAGTTGCAGGGGTGGAAAGGTTATACATGTAATGTTTATGCCACAAATGTTGGGGAAAAAAGGAGTAATAATTCGAGCAAGTGCTTTAAACAAGCCATTGAAAAGTAGTTTTGGAAGGACACGAATGAATTGGTCTAGTGAATCCCTACAGGCAATGAACGTTATTAGTACATTAGAAATGATATTTTTCTAATGATATGTAGTATATAATAAGATCATCAGCAAAGATATAACTAACATGAAACATCTCTGTGATTTCTGCTATACGTTGTTGCCTTGCGCGTAGCTCCGTTGACAAAGCCTCTTGCAGTTCCGTAGGAGGTTCAGGTACAGTGATATGCATTACGCGTAGCTCTGTTGACAAAGCCTCTTGCAGTTCCGTAGGAGGTTCAGGTACAGTTATATTCAACGCGGTTGACATCAGCAATAAGACCTGCATATAGAATAAACCTATTGAGCAACTTTTAACCTTGACGACAATCACAATTCTAGAAAATATAAGGTTGGGATTAAATATCCGTTTATATTACCGTGGAACGAAACCTCTTTCCTTCCACGCCCATTTTAAAGAAGTACTCGGCAGCGGAGGTAAGCTTAGGGACCTGGGAATAAAAAACAAATCTGATCTGTGATCATATGATATAACATATTAACATTTGAACCTTACAAAACCATTGGGATTAAATCTCCGTTCTAACATGTACGTCCTTAGAGTAATATCAATTAAATTCAAGAAGACAGAAAATGGATATACCTCAGAAACTACCATCGCCCGCAACCTGTTAGCAATAATCGACAGCTCATCGGAAACAAGTGAGGATGGGTCAAGCGGTTCCTGCAAAGAAGTATGTAAGCAGATTAGTAGAGGTGGACAAACAAAACTAACTATTACAAAAGAAAACTAAAGTCCCTAAGAGAAGGGTACATGAAATATTGAACCGTGACAATGACGACAAGTTAAACTTACTCCCATCTTTTCTCTCAATAAAGCTGATAGTGATTTAAAGAGACCAACTTTAAGAGAGAGAGAGAGATTCAGAGTGGGTTTTGGGGGGTTGGGAGAGGAGGGTCAATGCGGAGGAAGAAGAAGAAGAAGACCGAGTAAGAGAGGACAGAGTGTGGGGGTTATGTATAAGCGCAGAGCCAGGCATGCAAAAAAGCGCGCACTTTCGCTTTCTAATTTCTACTCAACAAAAAGTAGTTAGATCATTTAATTCACACCGTCGGGAAGAAAGAAGATTAAAATACGGAAACGCAGTAGGTTGGACATGCATGCCATTACCGTTAGGATAATTCGTCACACGCTAAATTTGTGAACTCTAGATTGATTTTCGACAGACAACAATATTTTTACATTATTGCTAATTAGTATTATGGTCTAGTAGTATTCATCTCCACTTGTAAGTAAGAGGTCTTAAATTCAATTTTCGTCAAAAGCGAATTTGAACCACATTACCGCTGACCCATTGTGAGGCTAAGCCCATCTCTCCCCTTTAGTGTAGATAATATCATTTATTCAAAAAAATTTATATATATTTTTACATTAAGAAAAGTTAGATTTTGGGCTAATCACACAATAAGCTAGTCACAATAATATGGTATTAAATCTTCTTTTCCGTTAAGTGTTCCATAAATAAGTGACTTGTGTTTGGGGTTATTTCAGACATTTCAATACCTAACTTCCATTTAATGAGTTGCCTTTGACAAAAATAAAAAATAAAAAATTAGGGTTTCTAAAAGAATCCAAAATAAAGGTTGATATGTCACTCAGTATTATGGTCTGGTAGTATTCCTCTTCACTTGGAAGTGAGAGGTCTTAAGTTCGAATCTCGTGAATGGCGAATTCGATACAAAATTAGGTTGCTTATTATGGGGCTTAGCCGAACTCCCTCTTCCCTTAGTGTAAAAATATCGATGTATTAAAAAAAATAGAGGTTGATCTGGTACAGATAATATGAGGGTTTCCCGTTTAAAAAAGGGGAACGAGCTGCATTCACTTTATTGTGTTTCGAAGTGAAGATGGCTAAAAAATACAGGGTCATTGGGGATCCTCCAATCTATGGTAGAGTTGGATGATAATCTTTGTGTTAAAATGTCCGAATTAATCCTGAACACATATCATATCTCGCCTATAAGCCCTTAAAATTTCATATAGGTTGCAAGTTTAACATCTAATTTACCTTCCAAAGTTAACTTACACTATTTCTTATGAAAAACTACCAATTTACCCTTCAAAGTTAACTTCATACACTATTTCTTTACGAAAAACTACAAATCTACCCTCCAATGTATATCACATGCAAGTAACGTGACTTAAATTGACGGAAAATTGAATATATTAGCTTTGAATATAATATTAGGGATGTAATTGACAAATTTTTATAATTCAATGACTGATTTTTTGAAAACAATAGTTTAGTGACCCAATTTTCATTGAAATGATCATTGAGGGACTAAATTAACATTTCACCCTAGATAATATGAGGGTTTCCTGTTTGAAAAAGGGGAACGACCCGCATTCACTTCATTGGGTTTCGAAGTGAAGATGGCTCAAAAATACAGAGTCAATGGGGATCCTCCAATCTATGGTTGAGTTGGATGATAATTTTTATGTTAAAATGTCCGAATTAATCTTGAACACAAGTCATATGATTTATTTTGGATGAAAAAAACTTAACAGAGTTAGCGTGAGATGATAAATCTTGAAATCGCAATGGCTTATGATGATGATGGTGCTAGGTACCGAGTACCAACCATTGAGCTTGTATTCAGCATAAGCAACCGAATATTTTCCCTTTCTGCGATTGCCGGCCACCGAACGTCTGCACAATTTTTCGATTTGTTGCTACTCATTACTATGACCCATGATGGATTTCCATTACTCCCCAAAAATCAATCGAATAGTTCGATTTTCAATTGTTAGCTACTCAAAAACGTGTATAGCTTTTGGTTAGTTGCTACCAACTACTAAGACTTGTGCGAAAAGAAATCAAATATTTTGAGGATTTCCAGTTTCTTGCTACTAAATTGTTATAGAATTGTCAGCTAGTTGTTATTGAATACTGAGACTCACAACGATCCTATTAAACAAGAGTAAAAATTTAGTGAGTGCCTTCACTAAATTGACAAGCGATGTCAAGAAGGGAGAATCAAACACATTATCTCGGATGAATGATAACCGCTCTTAACCAAACGATTTACAAGCTTAGAAGAAACTATATATACGAGATAACCTTGTACAACAAAATGTAGAGAGTCAGAAGAGTGCTCAATGCTCATCCACCACCCCCTAATTCCCTGAGCAACTCCCTGAACTCCTCATCAGTGCTCTTAAGCATCAATGGCAAAGGCACTTCCACTCCCCTCTCCACAACTTCCATGTGCCTCGGCTTTATCCTCTTCTCCAAACTAAACGTAAAATACTGCGGAAACCCCTTCAATTCCTCCAACCCTTTCGCCATCTCCACCGAAAAGTATTCGAATTTTGGCTTAAAGTTGTTCTCAATGCTGAAGGTCAGCAGTCCAGGGCACCTCAGCACCATCCCTAGGGTCTCCTCCCTTGGGAATCCCAAACCCTCCAAGTACTCCAGCTTGGGAATCAATGTCCTCTCCACATTGGAAACCAGCAGCACAGAGTCATGGTAAGCTAGTGCATTTAGGTCTTTGAACCCAAGGCTCTGGAGGTAAAGAAGTGCTGGTTTGAGCTGGTCTTTCACACTTGAAGCAAGCAATCTAGGGCACTTGTTGATGACCCTTCTGAAGTTGCAATCTGGGATTTTTAGGTCTTCGGAGAGGAAGGCGAAAACCGGGTGGAGGTCGGACTTGATGCTGGAGGTGAGGATGCTGGGGCACATCCCAAAGATCTTGGCCAGGTCCTTTTGGTGGATGCCTTTGGAGTGGAGGAAGGAGATTATGGAGTGGATGGAGTCGAGAGTCGCGGAGTGGAGATTAGGGTTTTGGGAGAGGGCTTTGCCTGCATCGACTCCCATGATTTCAAGGCAGAGGATCTTCTCTTTGAATTGGAGGGAGAGTTTGGTGTGGGTGGGTGTGTAGAGAGGATGCTTGTGGAGCAGGCTTTTGGGTTTTGCAGCCAATTGGGTGTCCAAATCAGAAGAAGATGATGGATTGTTAGAAGAGAAGCAGAGAGATGACTGCAGAGCTGCAGCAGCTGAAACTGGCATGGTTTTTTTGGAGAGAGAGAGAGAGAGAGAGAGTGGTTTTTCTCCGTTGGAATATCATCTGGGAAGTTTTTAATGGTATTGGTGAAGGAGTCACACCTGGCAGTTTGGTTGAATCTGATTGGTTGAGGTTGGATTTCAAAGATTTGTTTGGGGATTAAATCCGGACCAGACCATGGAAACAGGGTGAAAGTGAGAGCTCTGGAGATGGATTTCAAACTACCACGGGTGGATGAAAATCTAAAGGGAAACAATTTCCGCACACAATTTTTTGAGCCTGCACGCGCATGTTTTCAAGAAACGGTGTGCGGATATTATTTCCCACATCAAGCCTCCCCTAATTATTAGTGGTGTTGGAGTACAACATTTGCAAAGATAACAAAACGCATCAAAACATCGAAATTGGGACAAACGTGGAACAAAATTTATTCATCGGTCGAGCAGAGGAAGGGTTCCCATCACTGCCCATAAGAAATGTCACTTGACAATATCACCATAATCCGCAGTCTAAGACGTTATGACAACATTATTAGCAAAATGCAGGAAATTACAAATGTTCAAACATGTCCGATCCGATTAGTCCATCACATCACTGATTTCCTAAATAGTAGTTATCAAAAACCTTTAAAGTACAGACAAGGAAGTTAACTCCTGCATGAGAATGCATCTCAAATTTGTACCAGAACAAAAACGCATCTAAAATTCCGGCGATTATATAAATTACACCACCGTAAAGAGGGGAAATAGGGGGAGCGGCTCCAGTTGCAACTAGTGAAACTTTGCTCTCAATTTCCTTTCGACACTGAATGAGTTTTCTGATCCTGCGAAGAATGCATAGACAGATGTATTAAAATAAAAAGCGCCAAAGAAAATGATTGTTACAGTTTATCTGGGCAGTTGGCACCAACATAACTGTAATGAAACTGTAATGATTATCCTACTTAACAGTCAGCACCATCAGAAACCGAGTTCCTAACCACCATATTCGCCCCCTCATGCGTGTGTATGTGTGCTGGTGGGTAGTTATAATCATTTCAGAAACTGTAACTTCTTGATGCAGTATTACAGAAATATAAAACCAGGTGTTTGATAATGAAATATTACCATGAATCCTTTCAAAGGTAGCAAGGTGCTTTGTTCTAGTGAAACGTTTACCTTTAACTGAAAATACCTCCATTGCTTATCTCAATATTGCCCCTGGCTTCGACTTATAGAGTGGTCGCGAAGGAGTTTCTGGCTAGGGGTTTGGTGATCATCCTGCAAGTACAAATGCAATCAAAGCGTATAGCGCAGCGAGAAGATTTTGTTCAAATGATATGAGGTTATTTTCATGCATTCATCTGACTCATATGAAGCACTTGATTAGCATCAGAGGACGTACAACACCATGCATAAATGTAGGATCTAAAACACAAGAAATCGTGTAAAAGAAACTAACCTTGTATAAAGATGCCGCTGACTCGGACTGTAATGTCTGAATAGCATCCTGCCCCAGCGAACGCAGAGCATCAAGGGCATCTAAGGTTAGCTGCCAACCACAAAGTGCAACAGCATCAGCACTGGTACCAGAACCACAGCCACTACCACCAGCGGCAGCAACATTCCCATTGACCCAGGGGCAGAATTGGTTGTGATGGCCAATTGGATCAAATTCCATAGGTTCTTCATAATTGCTTTCACCTTTTGGAGGTCCTGGATAACCATATAGAGTTAACAAAAAAAATAATAAGAGAACATAAATGAATACAAATGAGTAGACCCTTCATTCTCCTTTATAGGTATAACCAAACACAAGCGTAGAAGTTGGTGGATGCAAAATATGCAGCACAAGTGGGTTTTTTTTTGGGTAGGATGGAGTCATTCACAATATCACATTACAATCTTAAACTGCCGCCCGCAAATATGCCCTTAAAGTCTTAAATCATCATAATACTTAAAACTAAAATTAAGAATGAATAGAAGTCTGTCTTCATATTTGTAAAAGGTTTTGTGAGAGGAACAGGGAGGTAAGAAGTGGGCAAATGTGCACAATTGCCCAAAATAGAAATTTTACCTAGCCCATTGGCAACAGCATACTCAGATTCTTGGTACACACAATTGTTCGTAAATGAAGATTTGCCAGCATTTTTAACCTCCTTCTTGGTTGTTCTATAATTGGAGAAGACATTAGCATTGCATGAAAGAGAAGGGCGGGCACTGTTCTCTAGCTTGAAGCTTTGACTAATCTTTTCACCACTTTCCACAGATTCAGCCTTAGTAGAACCATCAATCTTTGAGCCACTATCAGCCCTCCCCACAGATCGAGACAGCATCTCCTGGCTATCACCATGGGGATCTTCCCTATTTATTTCATCAGGGACAATTTCATCCATTAGTCCAGGATCTGGGGCAGATTCACCTGTCTGGCCCTGATTTTCAGCATCTTCTGTTCTAGGTTCCACATCACCAACTACACTATCTGCTCTATGGACAGATACATCAGCACCATGAATCTCAGCTTCATGACTAGCACACATTCCAACACTTCCGCCACTAATCCCGAAACTAATACCATCCCTGGCCTGAGCAGTCACAGTTTCTGTGTTAAAAATTTCCTCCCCATCATTTGTACTACTAACACCCATTTCCCCAAGAACTGCATCAGCCACAGGTTGAAAACCAACGCTCTGCTGAGCTTGATTACTGTAATTCAATTCTGATGTATCATTCATGTCCAGATTTCCATATGTACTAGAAGTGGGGAAATGAACATCATCAACATCTCCTGGATAATTTTCAACACTTTCCATAGAGTCGTCATCTGTGCCATGACAGATTGTATCCATTGCAATGACTGAAGATGCACGTGCTGAATCCATATTTGAATGGATTCCAAATTGGTCGCTACCTTGTGGAAACGAAGCAACTCTATTAGCATCAGCATAAATATCAATACCCATTGAATGACTGGGACCAGCACCAGAGGAACAGTATGTATCGAACATATCTGAATCACGAGCACGTTTCGAAGGCCCAGCTGAGTATTGTCCACCATCTGTAACTTCATCACCATCACGATCAATGACAGTTCCTTCAACACTATCAGTGTGCTGCGTCCTTAAATGAGGCCTATCAACAGAACTGCCTCCTATTTCCAAACTCCGCTTACGAGAACTGGGACCCCTTGATTCATATGAAGCGGCTCGATCACCAACCTCGCTGCCTGCAGGTTGCCCAATCATCAGATCCCTCCCCATATCTCCATCCTGAATGTTTTCAGACATTTCTGGTCTGCCAAACCGATTAAAAGTAAAACCCCCTCCCATTGTAAGATTCAAATCAACATCTGTTTTCCCCTCAGTTGTTGTTGCTACTTCGTCACGGTCTTCAGTTTGGTCTTTCTCAGCATCATCAGCAGAAACCCAACCACTAATTCCACTGGCTGCACTTGCGCCACGTGTAAATCCCAATTTTTTGCTTGTGTCAGGAAGATCAATGTTATTGGGAGTAAATCGCGTAGGTCGAGGAATGGTTAAGAAATCCAATATTCTAACTGTAGCCCCACATAAGCTGCAATCTAGTAAAGGTGATCTGGGATCACGTCTAGATTCCTTAACCAACACTTTACTCTTTCCAGCATCTTTTCTAGCAGAAGCAGAGACTGCTTTCTTGCTTGGTACCAGTTCTTGTGAAAGATGGACCTGGGCATATGTCGGCCCAAGAGAATATCCATTTCTAGCTGATTGGGCAGAATGTTCTTCACAGTCTTGCGCGTTTAAAAGCCATCGTGGTTCCCATCCACAAAGACTTATAAGCTTCTGAGCCTGATAATAGAAAGGTACTGGGTTAGAAGAACATATACTTCAGTAATTTGACCAATACAACAAACCACCAACAGGGAGAAGTTTATAATCAACTCTTACACGAGAATATAAACATATTGATCCATCTCGGGAGCTTTCCTGTTCTGGTATACTTTCTGGTTTAAAATCTACCTCCCCTGCCATAAGAAAGCGATCAACCTGCGGACCCCGAGAAACCAACATTTGCTCAATTGCAGATGCAGCTACCTTAGGTAGAGAGTGGAATTGCAAAAGTCCATCACATCTATCCTTATATCCCCCAATTAAAGCGGACTGAGGGGTAGGAGGGAATTGCACCAGGCTTTCGGGGCAGCTGTTTCCTCTCCAAGGACAAGCAACTTTGTGACCGGAATCCAGCTGCTTTACAAAGGCATCCCCCGCATTTTGAACTTCACATTAAAATGACAAGGACAGAACAAAAAAAAATTAAAAAGTAGGAATAGACAAGCTTATGCAGATACCATAGAATTCTTAACACAATTTCTGATTATATAAAAAAGAGAAGAAATAGCGTATTCTAAAGCTGAAGGTTAGCATCATTGTACTTTATTTTATAAGAAACAAGAATTTATTAACAGGTGAAAAGTGAAGTGCAAAGCAAGATGTGCAAGAAGTCCAGCAGGAAAATCCATCTAAGAGCACTGGCAAGACCACACTAAAACAAACAAACACTTAGCCCAAAACAGAAAACAATCCAGTTGGATCAATCCAAAGGGTGCATCCTTCAGATGTTTAGACTGGGTCACAACGAAGCCTAACCAGAAGGAAGGAATTTAACTCCGCCCACAGTTTGGACAACAGCTACTCATTTAGATTTTAATTTTGCAACTGAAACAACTATAGATGTAGTAGACTAAAAGACAACTTTCAACCAAATAATATAATGTCTTAATAACATAAGAAGTCACTCTAAGCCGACTGTAGCAATTTTTCGTACTTTTTTTTAAAGATTTTTTTTGGGTATAATGAACATGCCAAAAGCGACACCGCAGCATTTTATATGTGAAATCAGAAATAAAAAGTCTATCATGCACATGATATGTAGCTGAAAAGAATCAGAAGCTGTCCAGGAAAGTCTTCTCAGAAATATTTAGGGAGTTGTGATGTAATCCGCATAATAAAACAGAGGCCGTGTAAGTTTATAAATTATAAACATGTATTTTGAAAGACATTGTTTTAAACGTAAATTACTAGAAATCCACTAAGACAGCTATAGCCAACCTTCATCAGGAGTCCAAGATGGCAACAAAGCAAAACCAAGGGATGCACCGCATGATTCACATGCAATTTTATCAACATCAACATTCACCCAACCTCTCCGAGCACATGCCAGTGAACTCATGACCTGAAAGAAATGACATAAGCAAAAGTTAGATACTTTGAAACTGTCATGAGCCTATTGCAGGAAGGAAATGAAAGATTTGTGGCGGGAAGTTCAACTGATTACAGTTGAACGTTTAAAAGTTGCCCAAGAATATCATATTTCACTTCTAAGGATAACATTTATGAGAATCGTAATGTATAAAAACATTTAGCTGAAATTTACTAAACGATGAGCCCACAAATGGGTACTTCATTTATGTAACATAATAATACTTATTAAATGGACAGACAACTTAATTATACATAATTATACTATCTATGTGTGTGTGTGTGTGTGTGTGTGTTCTAAATGACTTAAAATGGAAGTAAATACTTCAGATATGAAAGACTTGAGTTTATGGATATATAGCAGCTAAAGTACAAACCTTGGGCTTCGAAAACCAATTTGACGGTTTAAAAGTAGCCAAGCGGCGCAGTAAGTCCCCTCTTTCCCAAGGTCTACACGACAGTCTTGATGATCCAAAAACAGAGCTACCCCCACCACCTCCTCCAGCACTGGTGCTCAAAGAAGTCATCGGGGGTTGCGAACCAACACAAGATATAGATGCTCCTTTAGAGCCTTGTCCATGAATAGACCCATCCACACTGCCCACATTTGCTGGAACAGTCGGCGATGATGCCCCCGCCGAACTAACAAAAGCAAAGCAGACATATTTAGCCAAAATTGAACATTAATACACACAACAAAATCTAATTAACCAAAGTTTAATTCTTTACAGCAGGTTTAATTGAATTAAGCTGAAAATTATGCAACATTAGGAAATGAAGCTGAAGTTCCAGCACTCCACTATCCGAGCAACCAAGTTACTAAACAGAGGAACAAATCGACCAATTCGACACATAAATTAACCAAATCCTAACACTAACAGCACAAATTGGTACAAATTGGAACACTACAGTCGCAGCTCGAACCAAACAGCAATCAAATGCAAAACCCTAATTGGATCAGCAGCAGAAATTGGAGGAAGGCGAAGACCGAGAAGCTTGACAAAGACGGAGGTTTAGAGAGAGAAAGAGGAGAGAGAGAGAGAAAGGAAGGGGTACCTGGCAGCAGGAGCAGGATCAATGTTCCCTCCGGAGCTGATGACCTCCTCCCTCATTGCTTCTGTTGATTTTCCCCCACAATTTTTTCTTTTTCGAAAGCAGAGAATACGAAAGAGTGCGTGCTTTTTTATAGCGAGTACCGAACGCGTGTGGTGTGCCGCGTAAATGGCACTCTCACTTGCTTTTCGGCTTTCGGTGGAACTGTGGGTCGGTTCGATGGGCGGGCGGGGATGCTAGTGGTTCGGGTTTTCAATTTCATTGGAGTCAGGGCTTTGGAGTTGGACCCACCCGCCCACTCCCTCCATGCATAGGAGACTCGTCGGATCCTCTTTGTAAATATCTCGGAAATCTTCGAATCACATCTGTTCATCGTACATCGTGCGGTCAGTTTTTATCAGGTACTATTTATATTTAATTTTACATAAAAAAAAATTACAATAATTTTTTACTGCACGATGTACGATGAATGAATGTGATTGAAGAAACCCCAGGATCCTCACAAAGAGGATCCGGCGAGGATACTCCTGACTTTATGTTGGATGGACAACATGACTAAACCGAGATTTTTCAATGTGAGCGGAGCACATGGTGGTAGGGGTGGATTTTTTTGCCAAATTGCCGTGCCAACCGTGGCATACCGATTTTGTGCCAATCGATAATGGTACGGTATTGTACCGTACATAAATTTCATGGTACGGTATTGGTAATGAATACAATTACCATGGTATAACCATACCGTACCGAAAATACAATATAATATATAATTTATAAATTATATAATATATAATTATATAACACATATTTATAATATTCAAATCATTTGAAAATAAAACCCTACTTATATTAGCATTGTTGTTGGTGACTTTGATCTCTTGAAATGGTGGAAATCAAACACAAAAGAGTTCCTAATTCTTTCACAAATAGCCAAGATATCTTTGTAATCCCTACTTCTACTGTTGCTAGTGAAAATGCATTTACCTTAGGGAGGAGGGTTGTGGACCCTTTTAGGGCATCATTGACTCCTAAAATAGTAGAGGCACTAGTGTGTACTACTGGTTGGCTTAGGGCAAATGAAGTAAACTTCTGCAAGGAACCAACGGAAGATATGCTTTAATTTTACAAGGAAATGGAAGAAGAGGAAATAAGAAAGATATGCTTTCTTTGTTTGTAATGTAGGCTTGA
The DNA here is from genome assembly GCA_024362995.1 of Heteromeles arbutifolia. Lineage (NCBI taxonomy): Eukaryota > Viridiplantae > Streptophyta > Magnoliopsida > Rosales > Rosaceae > Heteromeles > Heteromeles arbutifolia. Next base: position 5,646,680 of record JANCRC010000002.1, on the reverse strand, counting down.
CACAAGCTCAATCTTCTACAAGTTCAATGCCTCCTCCAAAAGTTTCGACATCTCAAGCTTGAATAACTGATCAATGAATTATACTTTTTGAAGTTTAGTTCCAATTTTCATTTGGTTTGAAACTTTAATTTCTATTTGAAGTGTTAACTTCTATTCGTTTTGGTTCATAACTTCTATTCGTTTTGGTTCGTAACTTCTATTTGGATTGTAAGCTTAATTTTCATCATGAATCTTGATGCATCATTTGAATTATTGTATGTGTGAATTGTGAACAATGAAGAATAAATGAATTTAAGCTACAATGTATGAGATAAAGGTACAAAAAAAAAGTTTTGCCCTTGAATTGGGTTAAAAAAACAAAAATAGATTTTGTCCCAAAACAAAATGGTAATTACCATTGTCATACCATACCAACCGAACTTCGGTATATCGAAAGTTTGGTATGAGGGTTTTGATACAGTAACCGTACCGAACCCACCCCTACATGGTGATACATCACGTGTTATTATAAAATTGGTTAGATAATAGTGTAAAAAATTAACAACTTCAAAAATAAATTTTTTCTCTATTTATATATTAACACGCTTTTCGCACAATAAAAACTTTCTAACTAGAACAGCCTAGGTTTTTTTATTGCCTGGTTATCTTATTAATCTTTTAAATATGATTTGCCTTTTTTTTTGTCGCAAAATATGATTTACTTTTAGCAAGTGATTTTAAATTAAATGTGGTTTGACATTGTGACTAGACTTTTTTACTATCGTTAATTAAGGATGGTTTGACACCGTGACCAAACCTTTTTACAGTCGTTTGATAACAATTATGTTTTTAATTTTTAGTTTGAAAAGTGCTAGCAACATTTGCGCTAATCTTTACATTTAAACTTTATGACTTAAATAAATGATGTGACATTTTTTACACACAAAAAATAAGTTTATGTATATTTTCTATTTAATTTCTAGAAAAAAAACATTAAAGTTCTAGTGGGAAAAAAAAATATCACAACTCACTTCGAGACCCTAGGTACAAATACATGCTAAGGGGACTATATAGACTCTTTATTTTCTCACAGTTTAACGTCAATTCCTGTGATAACATTATAAAATATTATGCTATAAACATGAATGATAAAGAGTGCGCGAAAAGTCCAAACTTTGAACGAGTCTCCTCAACTTTTTCTCGTAAAAAGGTAAAACACCCCAAATGCCTATTACCTTTGCCTATACGATATACCCCCAACGGAGGATTCAAACGCTTTCCAAAAGTAATACAAATTTACATCTCTTATATATATATATATATATATATATATTGTCACTATAAACTGTAGTTGTATTTGGAAAGAGAAGTCTAATTCGTCGTTAAATCTTCTTCTCTCTCTCGAAGGATACAAACCCTAACAAGTACATAATGCATTCTGAATGATGGTCACTACAAGGATATAACCCCAACTGCTGCTTATAAGTTATAACAACAAACACCTGACAACGTTCACCCAAAAATTTGAAGAGAGAAACAGCACATAGCTATAAAACCACATCAACATGTTCGGCTGAGGCCCGAGGAAGTCAAACATCTAGATGGCACAGCACCTGCACCAGCACCAGCACCTGCACCTGCACCTGCACCAGCACCAGCACCAGCACCAGCACCAGCACCAGCACCAGCACCAGCACCTGCACCTGCACCTGCACCTGCACCTGCGGGAGAAAAGAAGTGTCTGAGGGTTTCACTTTAAAAGGGATAGTTGGGGAAGATATGCTCTGTGATTAATCTTAGAATTTAGACAGATTAGAAGGTGATGCTTACCACCATCTGCTTCCTTCCTTGATTCATCTGCTGATTTCCAGACTATATCCTTCAGCCCCGTCGACAGGTTTTTGTAGAACTGTAAATACAAGACAATCGAGTAAATATATGCAAAGGACAAAAATTCGCAACACAGCACACATAATGGTGCAAGATATGTGCAATTTCAAAAGTTGTGTGATTGCCCAAGCTGCAGCTAGATGTGCAATAACCCTAATGCTGCAAGGGATTAATAACACGTCCAATCCATTAGGGACATCTTCTGCGGTGTAGTTATCCATAATTTTTCTTAATTAGATGAATATGAAATACTTATTAGATCAATTAGTGCATCAACGTTAACATACATTGTGAAATTCCAGAGTGTCTCCCCCGGACTTGCGAACCTCAACCATGTAGAGTGAGGGGGCCACCTCAAAAATCTGGAAAGAAAGTCATTTTGTAATATCCATTGTCAAAGGGAATGTCAAATGAACAGAAGAAGAAAATTTGAAAGAAAAAAAAAGTGAAAGCCTAACGAAAAATGAAAATGAAAGAGGCAAACCTCTGTTGCAACGGATAAATGGCCTTTACGTCCCGTTTTTTCACCTTGCAGCTTCAACTGAGATATAAATAATGGCATGGAGATGTGTCACATAACGACGCATTTTCCCCAGCTTTAAAGTCCACTTTCCCCAGTAAAATAGAGAAAGAAAATCGAAATGCAAGAGAATAGCCATTTACCTTAAAGTTATTTTTCTTTACACCAAATCCCAAAGGTGCTGCAGCTTCCTCAATTTTAGAAATTATCTCATTAGCAGGACGTTTGGATGTGAACCTTGTTTCTCGTTTAACAAGATCCTGGTGTGTTAAAGAAATGTCAGCTGTTTCCTTAAACTTTATGTTTATGAATAAACTAAATAATCAGAACTAGAGAGGAAAGGTTAAGACTTGCCAACTAAGCAAAGAAAAACAACAGCATGATATAGAACAATTACAATTTTACGTTTGTTTTTCAAATTTAACCATACCATTTGTTTCTCAAAGAGACTATTGAGATTCAGGCCCTGTGATGTAGAGATAAGCTCAAAGGCATTCATTGTGACAGGCGCCACATTCCGCTCTTCTCGCCTCTCCACCACAAGGTTCTGAGAATCCTGTGCTTGGGAAGAATGGAGTACAAAGTCAAGCCCTGGCATCATGAACCAAGATAAATCATAATACGTAATGTCTCGCCCTTACCCCTGATTCATTGAATATAGAATCCACATCATCAAGACTGACATCAACTTGTTCAAAACTAGGTGGCTTATATCCTTTCTTAAACCACTCATTCTCAATGACCTCAGCAATTGTAATTCTCTGTTGCATGAAATTAGGTTGCGCAGTAAATGCAAGATATAAATAATAGCGAAAGGAAATTGAAACGCCTGGAAAACAGACAAATCTAATTTATAAAGTAAAAAAGGACACGAGACCGGGACATACTGTCACGGGGTTAGGATCCAAGATTCTCTTGATTAGCTTCTTTGCACTCGAGGAGAACCATGGAGGACATGTGAACTCAGCCTTAAATATCTGGTGGTCACATAAAAAAGATGGATGTAATCACGTAAAACATGAATAACAGAGACATAGATTGATCAAATCTGGTGATGAGAAAAAGAGAGAGATTCACCTTTTTGTATAATGACATGAGGTTGGAATCTTCAAAAGGCAAATACCCGGCCATTAAGACGAAAAGAATCACACCACAAGACCATAAATCTGCTTTCGCTCCATCATACCCTTTGTTGTTGATTACCTAGGAAAAAAAGTATCATTAAGTGCAAAAGGGTAATAAGATAAGAAAAATAGTTAGTTTGACAAAAAAGCTTATATACCTCAGGGGCAACGTAATTTGGTGTTCCACATGTTGTGTGAAGCAATCCATCTTCCTGAATGAAAGAAATAAGATAATGACTCATACATTCAGTATTGCTAAAAGAAGCTGTCCAGTCCAGACTATCAAATTTTGAATGGTTACATAAAAGCATAATACTCACTCGCACTTGCTGAGGTAGGGCACTCAGTCCAAAATCTGAAACTTTAAGAGTCCCGCTAACATCTAGCAGCAAATTCTCTGGCTGCAAAATTGACAACCACAAGAACAGTTTAGTCTTACATTATAATATAGATACATCAAAGGTGGCAACGAAAGATCTGAACTCCCTACAAACTACAGATCCGAACTTATTACGCTAAAATAACAAATATCTACATATTTACATATATAGATACAACAAATGGGGCAACCATAATTCAAACCTTTAGGTCCCTATGAAAAACACCTCTGCTATGACAGTAATCAACAGCATTTATAAGCTGCTGAAAATACTTTCTTGCTTCATCTTCTTTCAATCTTCCTTTACTTGCCTAACAATAGAAAATGGCGAGAGGATTCTGATTATATATATCATCAGAAGTAAAAAGAATGTCCAGCAAATCAATTGAATAAGCACTATCTTACAATTTTGTCAAATAGTTCTCCACCAGTCACAAATTCCAAAACAATGTATATTTTCGTCTTGCTAGCCATCACCTACACCAAAAATGCATCCAGAAGTAATTTGCAAGTACCAAACAAATCACGGTTTTAAAACTCTGCCTGCACCAAACACCAACAATATTGACAATGGACATTGTACTATTGTCATGCCACCAACCAAAAAGCAAAACAAGAAATGGAAACAAATCCAACTGCCATGACCACCACCTCATCGTAAAATTCTGTTCTCATAACGATTAAACACATGTAATTCATCTTCGGTAGTGAGTGAAAAACAGAAAACGTACAGAAAGCAAAAACGACCAGATTTGACTAACCTCATACATGCGGATGACATTCGGATGTCTAATTAATTTCATTGTTGATATTTCTCGTTTGATCTGCAAAAGGAGAGGAAATGACAGCAACTCATATTAATTTTACAAACCAGGGTGATGCTTGTGCCCTAAAACAAAAATGATTGTGAAAAATGATCATTTTCTTATTTTAATTTGACATGTAAGTATGGATGTTAAAGAAATTGGCAAGGCAAGGTGAGGGTGACGAGCATATCCGTCAAGTCAGACCATGTGATCAGCTTGTTTCTTTTCAGTTGAAATTAATCTCTAGACCTTTTAATCATTCTAGCGGTTACATAACATCTACTAACCGTGTATGCCAATAGCAAATTATGTCGATTCAATTCTGATGTCCGTCAAGGTTGGTTCGATTCTGATAATAGGAGGCAGATTGTCTGCCCTCCTTTTACCCTTCACATCCTCTTATTTGTGCGTTCACGGTTAAGCGACGTTAACATTTTATATTGATTTTTTTATAAAGATAATAAGACAAAAAGTAAGAGGAATATAAAATGTTGACGTGGCTTAACCGTGACCGCACAAATAAGAGAGGATGAGAAGGGTATGGTAAAGGGAGGGCAAACAATCTGCCTCCCTGATAATATCCTATGCAAATTGTCGAACTTAAACTCAAACATGTTTACAAAAAAACCCATAATTTCCCTAATCTCGCTTTGCTTTGCGTAAGTGATGATATCGAAAACAAAACAAGAACCCTCACAAATTTCTTCAGAGTCAAGAAAGTCAACAAATTTCTTCAGAGTCAAGAAAGTCAATAAAAGAGTAGCAATCAAACAGTAAAATGCTTAGGTCATCAAACGATAAACCCTACCCAATCTTTTCAAAGTTGACTTCTTATCCCTTTAACTTTACGTAAACAATAAACAATAAAACATTTTCATTTTCCGTGATTCTTTTCTTCCCCAACTTTCTCACCAACCAAACAGGGGGCCATCCAATATTTCCAGAGAATAACTCAATCAACATGCAAGCAAAAATTCAAACCTGGCCGATCATCTTGTGCTTGAGGAGCTTCTCCTTGTCGAGAATTTTGATCGCGAAGTTCTCCCCTGTCTCAACGTTGCGAGCGAACTTGACCTTGGCGAAATTGCCCTCCCCGAGAGTCCGACCCAGCTCGTACCGCCCGACCCGCGTCCTGCTTCCGGTGTTCGACCTCGACGCCATCTCCAACCTCTCTCTCTCTCTCTCTAGAATCTTCCAAATTTTCTCTCTCAAAATTCCACTTCCAATACCTCTTTCTTTCTCCCTCTAAAACTAACGCTTCTTCTTGCAGGGCTGCCAAACCTGAGACTTCGTCACGCTCATTCTTCCTGAAATTTGAATCCGAAAAAAGCACGAAACCCTTAATCCGCAGAGACAGCCGAATCCCGGAGACGCGATTTGGAGGTTCAAATCGGGAAAGAAGGAGATTTGGAGGTGAAAGCGAAAGAAAAGGTTGAAAAAACGTTGACCGTCCGGTCCGACAAGAAACCCATCAATTCGGATTTCCTAATTATACAGAAGATCGAACGGATTGCGATGACGATGATGATGCATACAGAATAACCGAAAGCTTTTGTTTTGGATATTGAATCAGGGCCGTAGACCGCGGATCAGATGATTGATCTTTTGGGGGGGGGGGGGGATTTTTGCTTCTGTGCTTTTTTGGGTGAGAAACTGGAAATAATTAACTGAAAAAAACGAATCTTTTGGGGCCATGATTGGGGGGACACGTCACACGCTGGACGGTGGATTTTTCTACTTCGTTTATATACATATGTACGTTACTTTGTCCACCTCGGAAGTTGGGATCCGGTGTTTTGCATGAAAAGGTCTTGGGTGCGGCCACAGCTGCGGTTACTTTGATTTTAAAAGTATCATTTGCCTACCCATTTTGTGCGTATGAACATATTTTTTTGGGTGAAGTGCCGATTTAGTCCATGAACTATCACCTCAGTGAAAATTAGGTCTCTGAATTATTTTTTCGGTAAAATAAGTCCCTAAATTCATTAAAAATTGCTAATTTCATCCCTACTATTATATTCAAAGCTATTTTATCCAATTTTTCTTCAACTTAAGTCACTCCACACACTTTATAATGTAATACCATCATTTTCTCGCCTATAAGCCCTTCACATTTTATAGAGGTTGCGAATTTAACATCTAATTTACCCTCCAAAGTTAACTTACACTTTTTTTATGAAAAACTACCAAATTACTCTCCAAAATTAACTCCATATACTATTTCTTTATGAAAAACTACCAATCTACCCTCCAATGTGTTTCACATACAAGTAACGTGACTTAAATTGACAGAAAATTGAATATAGTAGCTTCGAATATAATATTAGGGATGTAATTGGCAAATTTTTATAATTTAAGGACTGATTTTTCTGAAAAAATAGTTTAGAGACCTAATTTTCACTAAGATGATAATTCAGGGACTAAATTGGCCATTCACCCTATTTTTTTTAGAAACATGGGAAGGAGAGAGGGAGAGAGGGAGAGAGAGAACGTGAAGAGAGCGGGAGATTTTTTTTTTTGGTTTTTTTTTTCAATTTTAAATATTGGAGATATTTATTACTAAGTACTACGATCTGGTAGTATTCATGGTATTCATATTTCCTTGAAACTGAGAGGTTTTAGGTTCGAATCTTTAAACTACCCATTGTGCGGCTTAGCCGAACTCCCTCTCCCCTGTAAAAATATCAATGTACTACAAAATAATATCAATGTATTACAAAATATTGGAGATATTTTAACATCACCTGTATGTGAGATTTCAATAAAATAGTAAAATTAAGACCTGTAAAATTACATTATTGCCCATTATTTTTTTTAGTATGATAGAAGACTAAATAATCTTTTCACCCTCTTTTAGTTGACAAAGATAGTTTCATTAGTGTAGTTTTAGATAAAACGGCTTTTGCTTGTAACTATTTCTACGTTCGTGGCATTTTTTAAAATAAATTATTATTGTCGTTTTAAAATTTTTAACTTGTATTTCAAACTTTTTATATTAAAAAAAAATACACGCAAAATAAAATTTAAAGTATCAATACAATTTTTTTTGTATTGTATTTGACATTTATGATTTTAAAGTAGTTTCAATTCAATGCGCCTGTTCTTTTGTAGCTTAATTTTATTATTATTTTTTTGTTCTTCGAGAGGAGTAGCTTAATATTCAGGTAAATGACGTGTGGATTAAGTTTAAAATTATAGTAAACAAGTGAATAAATAATGTAACTACAAATATAATTTAATTAACAAATAAACAAATAAACAAAACTGAAAACTGTGGACTATATTTTGGTTGGGTTGTTTCTCATATTAAATTATAAGCATAATACGTAAAATAACAAAAATATATAAACAAATTATATTTTTAATGTCCATTTATTCCACAATTTTCAGTTTGTAAGGATGTATGTTTAACATGAAAATATGTTTTTCCTCTGGTTTTATTTGTAAGCATGTATGTATGTTTGCAAATCGTGAATAAGAAAATGTGTTTTTCACTAAACAGGTAATAAGATATGTTTTTAATGTCCATTTATTATGCAGAGTAAAGTACGATACCACCACATGCGGTCCCGAATTGCATAAAAGCAAGGATTAAATTGCTATCGATGTGTGATGAATTACCTTCTATATTCAAAATAAATAAATAAATAAATAACACGGGCATCTTTTGCGTTTAAGGAAGGTGACCTTGATAGTTGGAATGAGTTTGAACCAGAGTGATTGTTTAACACTCTGACATCTGATGTAAACATTTGGATTCAAATTTAATCAAAGTTTCTATGGTTTTGAAAAAAAAATAAAATAAAATAAAACATTCAAAGACGTAAAATTTCCTAAATAACAAAAAACCAAATTTGATATATGGACTTATGGGCCGGTTAAAACACAACTGCAAACTTTCATCCATTTTCTAAAAGGAAAACTAATGAAAAAGACTTGCAAATTTTGAGTTTTAACGATAAGGACAAAATAAAAGGTAAAATGAATAGTACCAGGATTGACTTTTTAGAGTAAAATGTGACTTTTCGTTAAAGTGAACAGTATCGGGAGCTTTTCGTTAAAGTTCTCTTTTCTAAATCCAATATCTTGGGCCTTGGGGTTGGGCTTGGCTCAAGCTCAATGTCGAATCCCATTTTCATCCCTGCCCCATTTTATATTGACCAATAAGTCCCTGTCACTGAAACTTGTTTCTAAAAGAGTAAATTGTAGCTATGGTCCTTAACTTTAACTCAATTGGAGCAATGGTCCCTCAACTAAAAATCCATTACCATTGGTCCCTCAACTTATCAAAACGTGGAGCTATGGTCTCTCAACTAAAAATTCATTACCATTGGTCCCTCAACTTTAATTCAACTAGAGAAATGGTCCCTTAACTTTAACCCAATTGTAGCAATGGTCATTCCAATGTAACTCGTTTTGACAAAAATTTTGACATAGTTGACAAAAAGAACTATAATTATACACTTTGATGAGTTGAGGGACCCTAATTGTATAAATGGTCATTCCAATATAACTTATTTTGACAAAATTTTGACAAAATTTATGAAAAGGACTATAGCTACACATTTTGATAAGTTGAGGAACCAATGGTAATAGATTTTTAGTTGAGGGACCATTGCTCCAATTTGATTAAAGTTGAAGGACCATTCGTACAATTTACTCGTTTCTAAAACCCTAGTGGGAGCCGTTGAAGCTTGAAGCTAGGGTTTTAGTAACCAGAATCTGGTCTTTTTGTTTTTCAGATTTTAACCGAAGCTTCAAAATTTGTTCATAATTTATGAAAATGGGCGCCGAAGAAGAAGATAATCAGAAGAGCATACCAGTTCTGCCATGGATGCGAAGCCCAATCGATGTCGGTGCCGTCCACGAATGCCCTCTCTCTCTCCTCCCCTGCATTGATCCCAGGTAAAAAAACCAACCCAATTCACCAAAACTCTCTGAGAAACTTACCCACAATTCAAAATGTTAACTTTCTTGTTCTGCTTTGTGTTTTGGACAAACCCAATTCACTATTTTTTGTTTTACTGTGAATTAGGTTGAAGGTGGCGTTGGAGAAGATGGGAATCTCTTCACTTTTCCCAGTTCAGCTTGCTGTTTGGCAGGAGACTGTTGGCCCGGGAGGTTTCGAGCGCGATTTGTGTGTTAATTCTCCAACTGGAAGTGGGAAGACTTTAGCTTATGCATTGCCAATTGTACAAATGCTGTCGACTCGCTCTGTGAAATGTCTTCGTGCGCTCGTGGTGCTGCCGACTCGGGATTTAGCATTGCAGGTTTCATCGACTTCCTATGCTTACTTCTTTTTTATCATTTCAATCTGTCTTAAGTGAATTGTTTAAAAGTGATGCTATGGAAACTTTATGTGGATTTTGGGTGAAATATTAACTAAATTTGCGATTTTCATCTGCCGCTGGGTCAGGTGAAAGAGGTTTTTGCTGCAATTGCACCTGCAGTGGGGTTATCTGTTGGTCTTGCAGTTGGCCAATCTTCTATAGCTGATGAAATTTCAGAGCTTATCAATAGGCCTAAGCTTGAGCTGGGTGTGAGATTTGACCCTGATGATGTTTTGCCTGAGTTACGAAGTTCTGTGGACATATTGGTGGCTACCCCAGGAAGGCTAATGGACCATATAAATAACACTAAAGGATTTACACTTGAGCATCTCTGTTATCTTGTAAGTAGCAGATTTGGTACTTCAATTTTCATCCATGTGTTGTGATACTTGAATTTTAGAAGCAACAGGTGGTTCATGCACTACAGTATATCTTTTTGCAAACTGGAAAACTTGATGATGCATGTTAAATTTCAAAATCAGTTTCAGAGTTTTGTGTTTGATGTGAGTTGAAACAATTTTTTTTCTGGTAGTCACTAATATGGCAAAGCATATGATGATTTATAGGTTGTTGATGAAACAGATCGATTGCTAAGGGAGGCATACCAGTCTTGGCTACCCACTGTGCTTCAAATCACTCGCCCTGACGATGAAAGTTTCCTTCCCTGTGCTCAAAATTTTCTACCTTCCCCATTTGGTTCCTTAAAAACCATAAGGAGATCGTGAGTTCTATGTCCATTTTCTCTACCTCTGTCAATTTTTATTTTTCATATCTTTGTCATTACACAGAATGAGCAATATTAATTCCTCTTGTCATTTTGAAATAGAACTACATTTAACTTTTCCCACATCACTACCATTCTCATTTTCTAATGTACTTTTCAAACAAGGTTTTATATTCTTGTCTTAGTTTATGAGTGTGCTATAGGTTAATACCATGTTATCACTGACACTGATTATCAAATGCTGGCTTTCGAATTTTTCGGATTCTTGGCACATACAAGCAGCCTATTTCATGGGTTTGCCGGCTAGGGTTATAATTCTTACTTGCAGAGACTGAAACTCATATTCTGGCCACTACTAAAACTTGACTCTACCTGCAAGGGGATCTTTAATACTGATGCAAATGATAACTTGTGTTTAGTTAAAAATTTAAAGCACGATATATTCATTGCTTTTGAATGTTATCTCAAATTTGTTTCAGTGGTCTTGAGAGGGGGTTTAAGGGCAAATCTTACCCCAGGCTTGTGAAGATGGTTCTGTCAGCCACGCTAACTCAGGATCCAAGCAAACTTGCTCAGCTAGATCTGCATCATCCTTTGTTCTTGACAACTGGACAAAAGCGTTATCAGCTTCCAGAAAAGTTACAGTCCTACAAACTGGTATTCTATCTGTACTCTATTGGTAAACACATGAGATTGGCTCTGTTTCTTTTTTATACATAAGGGAGACTTGTTAAGCTCATATTGTGCATACTTTCTTGTTTGCCTTGCAAGTGTGGGATGATGGCGACGCTAGATTCATTTAGTCCCTTGGCAGCATAAATAAAGTGAAAAATCTGTGTATTATGTTTTGATAAATTTCTAATATTTTGATGTCTAAAGGGAACACAGTGTCTCTCCTAAATTTTTATTCCGTCTTATTTACAGTTATGTGAATCAAAATACAAGCCATTATATTTGGTTGGGCTCCTGCAAAGTTTAGGAGCAGAGAAGTGCCTCGTTTTCACATCCTCTGTGGAGTCAACTCATCGTCTATGCACCTTATTGAACTCTTTTGATCATCTGCCTTTCAAGATTAAGGAGTATTCAAGCCTTCAACGTCAATCTGTTCGAAGGTAATTTCTGGGATATTTATATAAATTGAAGGGATAAAATTTTGAATTTTTGATTTACTTATGGCAGCAAGACATTGAAGGCATTTCGGAAAGGGGAGATTCAAGTACTCGTTTCATCTGATGCAATGACGCGTGGAATGGATGTTGAAGGGGTGAGGAATGTCATTAATTATGATATGCCTCCATACATAAAGACATACATACACCGTGCAGGTCGGACAGCAAGAGCAGGCCAAAATGGTTGTTGCTTCACACTGTTGCGTAAAGAAGAGGTATGTATTGTCTTGTTAGTCTCCACCCCAACGTGCATTTCAGATCAAGGTTACGTGGAATAGAAATATGGTTACCCTATACCCATGTTTTTCTTTTTTCTCTTATTTTAGTATTTCCGTCTTTCTTCTACGCCCTGGTGCAACTTAAATGGGCAAACTGGTAAGTATCAATTCGTTATGAGCTTGTCATGTAAAGTAGATATTTTCTTTAAGTTTGGAACAAATTTATTTATCCGCTGAGGTCTATCCGAAAACTGGGATTATTATTTACCTTGGTTCTGCCTGTGTGAATAATCAGTTTCCCGATGAACAGATATATTTTAGCTTTCATTTATATCAGGCTTGAGCTCAAATAAGCAAAAATCATCAAAGGAAAACCTGCTCAGAGTTTGGGTTTGTTTGGCTCACTTTGCAGCGCTTTTGAGTCCTATTACTTGATCGAATATCTTAACTCATGAAAAGTTACTTGCTGATCTTGCTCATCAGCACATGGTTGGAATGAAAGTCATTTAGGTGTTAATTATCATTCATTGTTCAGATTAAGCTTACACTCGCATCATTTACTTGAACTATCGATTATAAGTTGGGATATTTGTAATTTTCTCCTTTCGTTGCAGGTTAAGCGTTTCAACAAGCTATTACGCAAAGCTGAGAATAACTCTTGCTCTAAATACTCTGTTCCTTCTAGTTACATTGAACCACTCCACTCTATCTATGAATCTGGTAATTGCTTTGCTTATTCGTCACATCTATAAAGATTAATGTTCACTCTGATGGCTTCCACCAATACGATGTTTGGCCTCCATCGAATTTACAAGTTATCTCTAACGGTTTTAAGCTTACATGGACACCAGCTAGATCTAGTCGAATGACTTTAGATGCTTAAACCAACAATGCTCCTTTTCATATCGTTTCTTTTCTCAATGTGACAGCACTGGAGAAATTGAAACAGACTGTTGAAATGGAAACATCCCGGAAGAGAAAGCGGTGAAAGGAAACAAAACAGAGCAGCCACGAAAAGAGAGTAATAACTGAAGCAAGTTCTGGGTAAGAGTTAAGGTTTGTGGAGGGGTAAATGTAAAAGTGAACTCCCCTCAGTATACATGCTTCATAGTTGGTGTAACAACTAGTATGTTAGCAACCATTTATAAACTTTTAATCACCAAAGCATTTTTGCTACCTTCTTAGTCGTAAATGGTTGGTTCAGATGATATAGCAGCAGGACCTTATGTCAATCGGATCTGAATCAATAAATAAGATTTGGTGATCCGAATAGGATTCAAATCCGTTAAGTCGAATTTAAATGAATTCACATATAGATCAAGGCTAATCCAATCCGAACCTGACTCGTTTACATCTAGTTTAAAATCCCTCAATCAAAATTGAATTAAGAATTTTCTAAAACGAAAAACAGGCATTTTTTTTTTTAGTGAAACGATAGTAGATTGATAAACTTATAAAGGGTTACGAAAGGCAATTAAGGCAGTACAAAATCCTCGACAAGTAAATCAACGATTACAATAGGGGGGTGACCAACCATTCACTAGAATGACTGGATGAAATACCTACACGAGCAAGCCGGTGAGCAACTCCATTGGATTGGCGCCGAGCGTGGGTGGGTAAAGCTCCAGTGACTGAGGAGAGAAGGGCCTCGATATCCTCAACAACCTGACCGATTAAGGACAGGTGGGAAGGATCCTTCAAAGCCTCCACAATCTGGAGGGAATCTGACTCAATTAACAAATCATGAAAACCACTAACTGACGACCAAACCAAGAGAGCGCGGAGAGCCATAGCTTCCGCAGGAAGAGGAGAGCATACATTCAGGAAATGACCACATTTAGCCGCTACAAAACAGCCGCGATCGTCACAAACAACTCCGCCATAGCCGCCCAATTTCCTTTCCGCATCCCACGCACCATCGACGTTGTATTTCAGTTTGCCGGATGGAGTTGAAACAGACATTGAAAGTATTGAATCAAGAATTTCTTGTTCGGCATTCGCACTCTGCCAAACAAACATTACTGAATTTTCAGTATTGCTCAACATCTCGGATGGTTTTTTGTTGATCCACTCTTATGATCTATGTACATTGTCAGATCTTTGAACAATTTGTGACAATAGCCACGAGTTCTAGTAAAAGACACGAATCTCGTTCATGCTTTAGCCCAGTTTTTGTGTGGTGATGGTTACATTAACATTACATAGAATTGCAATGTGATCATGTGAACCTATCAAAAATTGCAGTAAGAAGTTACGCACCAGATATTCCAAACCAAATCAAGAAGTTGACTCAATGATTTGGAGTGAAACCAAATCCAATAAATCAAAGGTATCTTTGAAGCATGAAAGGGCTGGGGCAGAGCCGGCCCTGAGGGTAGCCGAAGTAGGCGCCTACCTAGGGCCCCCACTTCGGAAGGGCCCCCAATTTTTAGGTGGGGCTAGGCAGGTCTGGACGGAGATGGGCGGGAGCTATGCGAGCTTATATGTAAACACCGGAATCTAGAAATCTTTTGTTGCAGGGTCGGCCTCTTGCGAGGAAGAAGACAATCATATTCCCAACATCATTTTAATTGCACGATTTTACTTAATATGGTCCCACCATCTATTTTTATAGATGCACGTTTTTTTCCTTTTAAATAGTCTTCACCATCTTATTTTTACTTTTTTGCTTCTCTCTTAAATATCACCGTTATGTTTATTTTATGGGTTTTTATTACCCTATTTTAAGATCACACCACATATATCTTTATTATATACCTAAAAGGCTAAAACTCTCACTTTTTTTTTTGAAAAATGAAATTATTTAATGTTGAAATTAATTAGTTTATATAATATATAATAAATTATTCAAATCCGCCTCGTCCGTCTAGGCGCGTATACGAAAATTACTATCCTCTTCACTCTAGTAGTTGTAAGATGTTGTCTCTGTAATCCAACAATTCATTTATTTATTGAATGTAATAAGTAATATTGTAACAATAGAAAAATGATTGGAGTTTGGCATACTGGGTAGGAACTTCTCTTTCAGTTTGAATTGGTTGAAAAATTAGATTATGTAAAATTAATAAATGCATTTGCATCTAAAAACGCGAGACGGGTAATATTTGAGTAATGTTTGTATATATATATATTTTTTTTTATATTTTTAATGATATTTAATGTAGAAATAGACTTTTCATGTATTTAATGAATTTTTTTTACACATGTCAATATACAAAAGGTCCAGAGTCAAAGAACTCTAGAGTCCCACTTCGAAGGCTCGCCTAGGGCCCTCAAATTCCCAGGCCGGCCTTGGGTTGGGGAGCTTTTCTAGCCGGGCTTGTTCTCTCCCATATTGCTCGGATGGGGACGAGTGGTTTGCTTGAAAGGATACCTATCGACATTTTGAGCCCTAGTGTGAGGTTTTGCTCGTCTTATTTTCTAATTAATCGGGCAATTTTAAATTATAAACTTTTTCTTTCAAAAATGAAAGCACTAAATAAATAATTACAAATTTACAAACAAGATTCGGAAGTTTGGAATCGAAAGGACATTTTGGTCAATCATTGGACATAAATCGAAATGCAATAAGATCAGACGAAAGTAGGATTTTTGGCATGCATTTGGTGGGATTTTTTCAGATACTTATTTCTATGTACATAGAGATACCTTTATATATCTATCTAAACCTACCCACATTTAAGCTTATAAATACAATGCGACGAGAGTGACAATAGTACGTATAGAGTTATTTGTAAAATGGTTAAATCATTGTGGCTTGTCAGTGTTTTTATTATTTTTGTTTTTCTTGGTTCAAGTCCCTACATCCAACTGCAAGTAATCTATGCATACCAATAGGTTGAACTAGCTCACCGATCATATGATCCCCAATTTTCATTTATGTCTGTAGCTACTAGTATGATGGCTATGAGACCCATAGATGAACAGTTCTGCAACTCGGTGACAGAAAATGTGACGTTATCCGAACCGATATGCGAAGATATCCATGGCGAGTCGAGTGCATTATCTTGCATATGCAGACATCATCCATGCTAGATAGGTGCTCATGACCTCTCTTGTGTGTTATCTTCGTGGATTATCAGTAACAAGGAGATAAAAGAATGTTTGTTACAATTATTATAAGGAATATCAATTTATCACAGTGGTTGAAGAAAATTCAATTGCTACCAGGCTACGATACTTTTCTGTTTTAACATATATAGCCATACCCTTTAAGTTCGATCTATCGGTTGGGGGGAAGAAGGGCAAAGCTGTAGCAATATTTTCCAAGCCATGCATATATTAGTCCTCATATTTCCCAGAACTAATTAATAGTAGCAAATAAATATGAAACATTGATTGATGGAAAAACAATAGTTAGTGATTGCATAATATTGCCTCTCACTTTCCATATTATATATACATATATGTACATATATATATTTCCTCCATTCGCCTAATAGAAATAGTTCCCTTCACAGTCTTTCATTAGCTCAGCTGATTTTGTTGAACCAAAAACAGAAAAAAAAGGAGAACACATAAAATAGGGCCTCAAAAAGACGGCTGCAACTCAAATACTGTCACAAATTAACGCCTTCAAGGCTAGATAACGAGTTTCCCAGTTTATTTGCTTGGCCTTCCAAGGCGTAGTCTTAGTGTCCCAACACCGACAAAGACCTACGAACTTTCCTGAGAAAGTACTTTGCCTCGGCACCGGAGGCAGAAGCAGAAGCGAAACTTGGTGCCGACGATGACGATGAAGAGGAACGAGCAAACCTGTTGGATGATGATGAAGGGAGAGAATCATTTGGGGTATGAACATATTCTCTCTCCTCCTCATTGATTGTATCCAACACCTTTGAAGTTCCGTGCCTCATCACGCTCACAAATTGTGGTGGTGCAACTTCTGTGATGAACCTTGCTAGCCGCGCATTCGCCATTTTCTTCACTACAAGTTGAAGAAAACTAATAACAATTGAGAATTTAGAAGCGATCAGGAAAGAGAAAAGAGAAGAAATCTGAGAGAGAAATGTACTTGAAGAAAAGGGTTTTCTTGTCAAACCGAGCATATGAACACAAACTTATATAGATGAAATTTGTTTGGGTTTAAGGTAATTAAGCCACGGGTACTAGTCCAGGAATGTTAAATCATGTTTTAATAGCTAGTGCCGCCTCTTGCTTTTAACATTAATTGCTAGGGCTGACGTGGAACACACGTATTGGTAGGTGTCTATCCTTGGGTGGAAGTCAGATATCTGCAAGAGATATGGTTTTTGTTGGGAACGATGGCTTCCAAATTTGCACTTTTCCAGCCGCACTGGGAATATCCATGGCCATGCCACGTTTCAGTTTAGTTTGCTTGATCTGGGCAGTGATGCTGACAAAAACTTTCTCGAGAAAATTTCGTTCCAAGAAAATAATGGTTGGCTCAAATTCATTTGGGTGACATGTTAGGAAAATATCCCAATCATGGTTTACTAGTACGTGATGCCTACCGTGTTTGTTAGGTTGACAATTACTAGGATAATTGGTTTAGTTAGCTCATCAAATTATGTAACACCATGCTTTTAACACATGATTAATTAGTGATTTGAGAGTTGCACTAGCTCACACTTGCAAAGAAAATTTGAGAAATGTGTTATACTTAGTCATCCGCTATGTTTTCCCACTAATCTGTGTGTGCTTCAACAGTCAATCGCTCGTCAGAAATGCTAGATGAGGTCGACAATCTTTCTTTACATTAGAAGGATTGGCTTTGTTTGTTGGTGGGATAGATCTTTTCCAATTCTTTTATCATTAGTAAGAAGATTTGAGTTTGGAACTTTTTTCAACATTTATTTTTTGTAAATTAACTTTGAAAGTTTTGCTTTGAGTGAAACCCTGACTCATGAATGTAGAAATTCTTGTACTCGACTACGGTTGGATGACATTTCTAATGGTTGATATAGTGTTGGTGTGACTAACTAACTATATCATAGTTCTCAAATTTTTATTGCAAACGATGAACATTTAAACGACTACAATTCAATTGTAACAATGAGAGCTTGATCAATTGCTCAGCCTGCATAGATTTTCCCAGCCATAGGCCAAGATCCTAAATAAAGTGCTAGCCTTAGCCCAATTACATATCCTCGGAGAAAGTTGCAAAGCAAAAAGGCATACAGATGAACTTTTACATGGTCCTACAAATGCTAAAAAGTGCAAATTTGGTATAGAATGCTCAAAGAAGGGATGTGGATGGTTGCCCAAGCATAATCGGCCATATCATCATCTTCATTTATTCAACTTGATCGTCCATATATTGGTCAAAATTCATACATTATTTCTCTTCCATGCTTATAAATTGCTTCTTATCCGAGGCATGAACAGTGTCAAATGGTCCACACTCATATTCTTGCCCTAACAATTTCCATGCTCTTTCCCCATCCGTCTGCATCATTTAGGGCCTTTTTCTGGTTCTTTCCATTTTTTTTTTTCTGGGCGTGGCATTTGCCTTTTTGACCGTGATAAAACAAAGGAATGATGACCTAAGACGGCTTGAATAGTGAACATGCATGCATAGCAGAAAGCTTTACTAGTGTACCTCAAACCCTGCCTTAATATGTCCGCCGCCGGATCAGTAACAGATCAACTTGTGCTGACCGATGATCATTATATCTTAAGAATATGTTCGTGAAGTAATTTGATAATAATGCTAAAGGGACCATATTATAGTTAACGATCCGTGATGTTCCAACACCAACAGATTGTAATAAGACGTTGTTAGTCGCATAATGTGGTTCACTAATGCGGTCTAGAAATGCAGTGCATCTATCTAGCTATTGGATAACTTTTCTTCATAAATATAGTAGGCATGCACATATACAATATATTTAGTAACAATAACTATAGGGTGTTGTTATTGGCACTCCACAACACTCATTGTGCACTCCTCAAAGTGTATTTTTATTTTTAATTATAGAAAATTTGGAGTAAACAATGAGTTTTTCGGAAGTGAATATCTTATTGTATATATTGGACAACATGTTTTGTAATATATAACATCCTATATTGCATCAATAACTAAGGGTGTAAATGAGCTCAAGTTACGTTCAAGCTTGATAAAACCTTGCAAATGTATGCTCAAGCTCGGTTCGAGTGATTGTTTCAACCTCAAGTTAGGCTTAACACAACTCATTTAAAAACGAACACGAGCTTTTAGATGGCTTGGCTCAAATCGTTTTTCAAAAGAGAGATTGAACTTATATTTAACTCAACTCAATGAAAACTAAAAACGAATAAAAGGAAATAAAGATAAACATAACTTATTATAAGATATTCACTTCCAAACCTTATGCAAAACATATTTTTCTTTAAAATTACATCACACTTTTGGAAACTTTCTCCAAAAAAAAAATTGATGGGTAGGTAATAAAAATAAATTAAGTAAAATTCATTAGCAAAAGCTTTAATTAACGATGAGCTAAGCTCGAACCAAATTAAAGCTGAGTTGTATCATAAAAAGATATGATCGGGTTGTTCTCATGTTTTATGAGCCGAACATACATAAACTCAATCTCCGCTCATTTTTATAATGACTGAATATTTGTTCAAGCTCAAATAATTTGACTTGTGAATCGAGATTAAACAAGCCGTGAACTAAACGTGAACCGTTCGAACTAGTTTACAGTTGTATCAATAACACATAGCCACCGAGTCCATCCATGAATGCCACAACTTGCATCGTTCGCTTTGTTCGAATGGAGCTGTCTCAGTGCAAACTGAGGCCTAAGACGAAAATGAAGTAATGGATTCCTAATTTAGTACGTTAATATGATTTTTTTCACAATAATATGATCCGATTAAATTTATGAGAATAAGACTTTTTTTGCCTTCTTTCTAATCAAGAATACAATGAATGATGAAAACTTTAAACATATAATAAAGGTATAATATGAGGCCGGCCCAAGACATTCCTTGTTCGCCTTACCTCCGGCCGCCTCTGCTTACGACTATCGACTGAGGTAGGTGTGCCGTGTGAAGCAGGGCACCAGTAAATGCGAAAAGCTAAAATAAAGTTGTAGTTGGTACTGCATGTCAGTAGGTGACAGCCTGTGTGATCGAGACCGTCAACAATCTGTCAGGCCCCCCCAAATTGTCAAATGATTCCAATGACTTATTTGGATAAAACTAAAAAGAGTATGAAGACTGATTTGAGTATGTACGTAGCTCCAAGATTTCCATTCAATTCATAAAGTACTCATGCTCATCTCTTTACCAACCGATCGACGCGGTTTCCAAACTTGGCAGCAAAGTGTTCATCTGATTTTTAATCCCCCAAACCCTAATTCCATGCAATATATGGTCAGTAAATGTTCCAAATTTTACAGAGGAAGATGCATGTGCATGTTACAGAATTACAGTCAATATGTAATGATTTTGACTAATCGGAGAAGAAAAGGAAACATGCATGCATGTGAAGAATTTTACTCTTTACCTGTCATAGCGTAAGTAGAAATTAAAAAACTTGTTTTCTCAAATAAAGTCGGAATGGTTGCTTAATACTTTGACAATAAATAAAATTTACTAGCGTTTCACAATAAATAAAAATAAAGTTGTACTGAAGAATTACCTCTGAGATCAGCTCATATCGGGCGGCGATAGGTCCTCACCAGCACGAGTCACGACCTTTAACTACAAATCCCGTACCAAAGCATATGTATAATGGTATTGAAGCAAGTATGTATAATGGTATTGAAGCAGGTACGTATAATGGTATTGAAGCAGGTACGTATAATGGTATTGAAGCAGGTTGTGTGCTAGCTACTTGTTTGCAGACAAGAAGAGCAACTTGCCTTCTATTTTCCACAAAACAAAACAAAAGGGAATGGTGCAAGTTGAAAAGTTTCAACTTCAATATACAATATTCATTATCCAAAATTAGTGACTGCAAGATGATAAAGTAATACTGCAGACTGCAGTTAATTCCAACCACCTCACCTATATAAACCAACCATGGCATTACAGAATCCACAACATATCCCTCCTTCTTCCTCTGCAATATCCATATACAAATCAAGCTTAGCCTATTGAGGTTCTAAATCCGGTCCAACCTACTTATAACTATAACAAAATGGCCAACACTACTGAAACTTCCTCATTGACCCCATTTTCTGCAGTTGCACCTTCTCGCTTTCTTCCACTACTTAAAAATTCTAGCAGGGTGCAAATCAAAATATCTTTGGAAACAATTTACGAGGAAGAATCCGAAAGGGATAATATGATTGCTGATGAGATGTGTTTTCAGGTGCCTTCTTCACCGGCATCATCACTCTTGTCGGCGGCCTGCTTCTTGCACGTGACGAAGTCATCGTACACTCGCCATACAATTGCATGCCAGTCCTGTGCTTAGAAAAGAACTTAAATATATAATGACCCATTAGCTAATTAATTTTTCCTTTGAAGTGTTCTGTTTGGTAATTTTGTTTCTAGATGGAATGCTTCCATTTATCCTTTCATTTCCCGGTTACAAGTCTTTTTCATTGTAAACTGTTTATGTTATCATGTATGCTCCTCGTTAAGCCTAATTAAATAAAAAATTAAGTAGTTTTAATTTTTAATCATTTCTGTGCCCCTTTCCCAGCCTATTTTCTCTACGACTTTTGCCCATTGCCTTAATTCATTTTTTACTAATCTAGTAATTGATCGAGCCAACTCAACAAAAAGTGTAAGAAAAATGACTGTGATGACTGATGAGCATATCAATGATTCTAGGGGTTTTTGAACTTTAATCCTTGAAGAATATTAAAATTCAATAAAAATCTGGTGTTATATTTGATATTGATTTTAGTCCTCTAATGTGTACTTAATTCAAATTTATATTATATTTGATATTGATTTCATTACATTAAAATTAAAATTATTTATTATTATACACATTTTAATTCATTATATTTATTTTACTTCCTCTAACGTCCGTATCATAATATATTTTACTAAACTAGTGTACCGAAATGTCTGTACCTAAACATATTATACTAACCTAGTGTACCAAAATGTTCGTACCTAAATATATTGTAATGAATTAGTGGCACATAAGAAAATATGCAAAAACATGTGTACCGAAAAATCTTTACATTCTTATACAAGATACTTACCATAATGAGAATTAAAATTTATAATATTTTCATAAAATTTAATTTATGAACACCATAAAATTATAAATAAAAAAAGAGGGACATTTAATTTGCTGGCATTAAATAGAATCTAGGGACTAAAATCAATTTTTAATCTTGTATAAGACATTTTTCTAAACTTCATCTTATTTAAGGATTAAAATCTAGTTTTCTAATGATTCTATCACATCATTCGCAAATTAACCTAGTTATTGTGTGGTCGAGAAAAACCTTCATGTATATATATCATATCTGATACACACAATAATACTAATCTACGACGATGCATGCACTACACCGTTCACATGTCATGGCATAACCCATACACGCAGTTTTAAGGTTACGTAGTTTTACCAATTTGGCAATTACACGCTTATCTGTTGTGACTGTAAGGTGTAACTTGCTTTTGCCATTCTGGATTCTACACACGGGTAAACTGTAAAATTGAAATCTATCATTTCCTTCGTTGTCTCCGTTCGTTTTGCTCATCACATGACGTGACGCATTGTCAACCGCTGATTGCTGCAGCAGGGCCAGCCCACCACCCTCCTATTTTTACACCCTTCTTCCTTGTTCCATCTATATATAATACCATGCTTCACCAACTCTTCTCTCCAACACAATAACATTCATGAGCATCCAATTCCTACAAGAGAACATATATAATATTACCTTCCACCTTAAGAATTATACATTTAGTGAGATATGGGTTTGATGGCAAAGGAAATGAGGTACATGCACAACTGGGGTGAAGTTGCGCCAGCTCTTGTCATCCCCCACGAGAAGCCTTCGAATAACGTTTCGAAATTGGAGCCCATTGCCGAAGAAGGATCGGAGTACCAGAGCTTTGAGATTCTGCCCAAACGAGTGATGTTTTTCTTTCCAGTGTTTCTTTCTTTAGCGACATACCTCATATTGTACAGACAGATCGCTTAATTTGTAAAGGGAGTTCTCTCGTGTAATATGGTCAGCAGGCAAAATTGTATGTTGAATAGATCCATTCGCAGACTAGAGTTTGATGTGCATTCACCTCTGAAAAAATGATGATGTTGCAATATAAACAATTCTTTCATTGCTGAATTCTCTCTCTTTTACTAAAGTTGAATGGTTTGACACGATTAGCTAAATATGTCATCGATCTTTCGGAATAAAAAAATAACATGACAAGAACATTATATAACTCAACCCTTAACTCTCGTGAGCGTCATTTGGAGAAAAATTTAACAAAATTTTGACTACCGGTCGTGTTAAGATGCTCTAAGCTGAGCTCTTATTGGGCAAGAGGGGGATTTAGCAAGTTATGATTATAAAAATTGCTCCATTTAGCTTATGGCACTCCAAATTATGAGAGTTTTAACGAAACACTCCCGTAACTGTTCACTTTTAACGCAACTGTTCACTTTTAACGAAAAATCATATTTTTACCTTTACTGATACTATTCACTTACACATTTATTTGTCATTTTTCATTAAAACTGAATTTTTTTAAACTTTTCGTTAGTTTTCCTCCAAATCAATTAATCATCTTTAATTTTTCTGTAGAAAATGAGAGTCAAAGGCTCTAAATTGGGAGTGTCGAAATTGTCACCTTAAAATAAAGTAGTTGTGAAGACTTACTCGAGGCCCATGACCTTTTTTTTTAGGCCTAATCAGATAAATAGTCATCGTGGTAATAAGGTAATCGGAAGATAACCTTTGTAGTAAAAACAATTAGGATTTAAACCCTTGTGGTGTAATCCGTTAACAAATTTAGTCCAAAACTAATTTTTTTGTTATTTGTCCGTTAAATGCAAGGATAAATATGTATTTTAACATGTTCTTCTTCCTTGTCTCTACTGTTTATCTCTCACCAAGAAAATAATGACGATGGTGAAGATGTTTAGAATTTATCTTTCTGTAGCACAAACATCATAGCATCCTGTAAATTTTGAGAAGTGTGTCAAAACAAATCAGAAAAGGAATGAAAACCTTGTTAACCAAATCAATCAACAATAACAGAGGTATAAGTCTCACCAATCGTAGCAAACCAAAAACCAAACCAATCCGACATAGTGAATTCCAGTCAATAAACAGAAAATTACTCCGAAACCCATCAGCCGATATACAGCATGTAGAAGCAAAGCAGCTCATGCCCCCTCCCTCTCTTGTTGGTGTTCCGTCTAGGAATGGCCTTCCTTGGCCCTCTTCTGTATAATTCCAAAGTTGGGGTGGGAATAATCCCTCCATCTCGGCTGTAGGTGGATTTTTTTTTGTAGCCTTTTTGGCTTGATTGTTATTCACCATACTAATGGGAACATGTCTGTTCCTGTTCTATGTAAGAGCCATCTTATCCTTTCCTAAGGAGTCTTTTTGTATTTTTTAAAATTTTTTACTACGAGGGTTTAAATCATAATTTTTTACCACGAGGGCTATCTTCCGATAACATTATCACCACGTGGACCATCTATCGGATTAGGCCTTTTTTTTAATCCCATAGTACAAAAGAAATTGTCCTTATCTTGACCGATTTAGGTGATTGGATTTAACGAATACGCTGTCCAGAGACGCTTTCAACCATTTTAAAAGTACTTCTAAACGATTTACTTACATTTTTACTAAGGATTGATTCAAAAAATATTTACACTAAAAACGTTTTCAATCATTTTAAAAATACTTCCCCACGATTGTTCTTTTATGCAATAAAACAAACACATTTTAATATTTGCGAGCAACAAACTTCTTGCATGGAAAGAAAACACATCTAACAATATAAAAACCGCCACGTAGGATAGGCAAATTGTTAACGAAAGCATATTTACAAAATCGTTGTAGGCTTCTAGATCTCCTTCCATCGATTTTTCCTCTATACCTAACACTTGTATAATTCCAGAAGGCTGAGGTATCATCACACGCAGTTTTCAACAAGTATTTTAGGACGTTGTTACACAAGATATTACGCCTATTTTGGAAAGTTCCTAGACTTCTTCAAACTTAATGCCTTACGTGTCATCCTGTGATTGATCCACCATGGTCATTAGCCAGCTCCCACCTCCTCTAATCTCGTATTAATTTTCAGTATATATACAACGCTTCACAATTCATTTCCTACAAACCCAATATCTCCACCTCCCTCAGTAATCTCACAAGGTTATTCATAATTTGTATTTTTAAGGTGCTTAATTCAGAGATAATGATGGTGAAGGAGGTGAGCTACATGCACAACTGGGGTGAAGTTGCACCGACCCTTTTCATATCTCCCCAGAAATCTTCGAAATGTCCAGAGCTGGAGACGATTGTTGAAGAAGCAGGACCGGCTGAATCTCAGATTAACATTGAAATTCCGCCATTTTCGAAGAGGGCAATGTTTCTAATTCCGGTGTTCGTTTCTTGTGTTTCTTATTTTTTGATGTACAGATATGATGTTTGATTATTGATTGGTGTACATGGAATAGATTTGAGAGATCGAGGGTAGATTCGTCTCCGAAAATATTTAGGGTTAATTGCTAATGGTCCAGGTTATGTATTGTAGCAGATTGATTAGTTTCATAACAATGTACATGCTCATGGCATTCACATTGGAAATATGAAGGCAGATTTTTCTGGCATATTTCTATCGAAATGTTCTAAATGTTCTAAATGTTCGGGAGTTCTTCGTCGAGCATGAAATAAAAATTGGAAAAACAACTTGTTCGGAGAAATGAAATGAGACAGAAAATTGATACATGGGCAGTCAGACTGCAAAACTTTATAGATGTTTTCGGTGCACCAGGGCCGAACGTGTTCACGACGTGCAATTTTAATGCTGCAAACTTCATGCAACCCATGCAAAATGCAATTTCGCATGTGATACATTATTTCATATCATTTATTATGAAAATGACCAATGAATATTTAGTAGCTGGGATCGAAGTGAACTGCATATGTCATACGATTGAAATAAAATAAAAAAATCACTAATTCTATCATTTTCTAGGGATCGGAATTTTCTTTCATGAGTATTTTATTGTCACCTCGGCCAAAAAATTCTTCATTTCCTCCTAGAATCTATTAAGTTATCCAATCCATTTATGATCAGAACATTTGAAGGTCTACAGAGCGAGAGAGAGGAAATATGGTACCTTGTGGGAAGCCAATTTCTTTTATCAATTAATGGCACTAATACAAAAAAAAAAAAAAAAAAATTGGCTAAAAACCGATCCATGCCTCACATTGCATCATATTGTTTGTTTGAAGTGAATGGAATATTTCTTCCTAACACATGACATGCATGAATTTGCTCTAGAGATCTCATATCTTCTACTTTCCACATATATGCTTTCATGCACCATACATATATATATATATATATGTGTGTGTGTGTGTGTCTGTGTGTGTTTGTCAAGCCACAAATTCCTGGAACAAGAAGATATACATAAACCCAGAGAGGAGCAAAGGAAGAGCATTGAAGAACACCCCCTTCTGCCCAATTTCGAAGCTCCCTTCTGACCCCTCTTCGATTATGGGCTCTAGTTTTGTAAAGCCGGAAGATTTTCTGCGGTGGGATACCGAAATGGCTGCCGGTGCAACCTCTCCCCAGTTCTGCATGCTTTTGAACCCCCTCCTCATTTTATTTCTCTCAAAAGCAGTCTTTATATAAAGATTGCTTTTGAAGATCACTTGCTAGTTCCTTCTTCTTCTTCTTCGCCTTCTTTCCGGGTGAAGGGTTTAATCAGTTTCGGAGGAGGATTGAAGAAAGGTTTTGAAGGAACTAGCAAACCAATGGTGTGGGGAAATGATCTTCAATATTTTGTGTTTCTCAATTGGGAATCAATGGGAGAGTGCCATAGATTATATAGGGCTCAAATGATTAGGGTTCCAAAAATAGGGAAAGGATGGAAAGGTTTTGGAGATGTAAACCAACCAATATAATGCAAGCAAATCCATGTTTGAACATGTCTAAAACTAAATTTGCATGATGGTTTTTAGCCAATGGTCTCCTGCATTTCACCCAAAATAAATTTTCACCATATGGTACAAGGATACAGAGAAAAATGACGGTGCATGTACAACACGTAACTAGCTCGCACGCTGTTTTTCTTACGTTTCACAGAAGAAGAAGAAAGAAAAAAAGATCCCCTTTCCATTTTTCCAAGTACACTAATCGCTCGAGATTTTGATAATTCGTGTGTGTGTGTTGAGGTTACATTACTTCCACTTGATTCAAACTATTCAAAAAGTATCATCACCTCTTCTGCTGGAAATGGTTTTCTTGCTCCAAGAGCGATAAGTTCTTTCCATAGTAGAGGGCCTGCAATGATAAACAAACCAAACAACGAAACAGATTTGAAAATTAGCAATTTAGCATATCGGGGAAAAAATGATCTTTACGTATAAAGTATATGAACTTAAATTTGTGAATATAATCGCTCAATGACTAATAACAAACATAATAAGTCAACAAAAGATTAAGTAATGCACAAGTACGTGCAGTATAACTGTATAAAGGCATAAAAAGATGTTAATACGGAGAAAGAATAAGGGGGCGAGAAACAAATATGAATGAAGGACTAACCGAAGGAGTGTGACAACCGGTGGCAGTGTAAAGTTGAGAAGGCAACCCAATTACGGAGATTAAAGAGTTCTACAGAACAAAGCAGTTATCAGCGAAATCCAAGAATGAAGTTCACTAATATTTGGAGGTAATCCGGCAAAAATATAAACTGACAGAGAACTCTTATTAAAAAGACGAGCAGTTTTCTTCTCATGATATAGTAATTTCGTTAGCTCCACTAGTCAAACATATGGCATCTCTACACGTTAGATATAGCAACAATAATATGCACAAGATGGAGAAGTCGTGCCCGATATATATCATATCTACCTTGGATATTTCACATGCAGCAACAAGAAGACAACAGAAATGAATATGGAAGTTGAACCAATAAAAGTGTAGGCAAGTCCAAGGAAGTCATTCTTTCCTCCTAACCAACTTGATGTTGAAAGGATAAGCTTCTTTTTTCCACCAAAACTGTAAGTATTGTAGTTGTTCGTTAGATTAACCACTAGAACATCATCTGCATCCAAATCCTCTTCAATTCTACCGTACAGCTTCCGGAAACTGGGGAGCGCAGCTGTCCGCATCCATACAATAAGGTCTTCTTGATCGCTTAGCTAATTCAATACAGCAACATTTACCAACAGTTTATGACAAATCCAGAGATATTGTAAGAACTCAGTTTTACTAAAAGAAATTACTTTAGTAGGCAGAATATGTAACGGGTATCCTTTTTCACTAGCCATGTCTATGGGCAACTACTTCAGGTGGAGTACTTTCATAAAGGTACTATGAACTATAAAATGGCGGCATCATATTCAAGGGTATAGGAGCACCGAGAGCAATATTAACAGATTGTCGTGCAGTTGTAATACTTACAGGAATTTTTGGATCTAGCTTTGCACCACCAATCAAGGTCCCGTTCTGGAAATTAAAGGGATATACATGCTTCCCAAATTTGTGATCACGGTCGCTCTTCCAAGCTATGTCTTTCCTGTTGACTTTTAATTCTGATCTTCCACGAATAAAAGTATATGTATCATTAAACAAACTCCATGCTATCAAGCCACAAGGAACAATGGGAAGATCCTTGTTGGACTCCTCAGGTTGACAGGAGCTTGTGTCATTGTGCCCCAATCCATGTAAAAGCTGCTGATCACTTCTACTTTTGACATACCTGAAAAAATGAGAATCAGATGAGTAAAACTGTAAAACAATACGGCTGATATCAAAACCAGTAACATAAAAGTTAACTTGCCATAAAAATTAACATAAAAGGGAACAGTACTCAATAAAAATATGATTTAACGGACTTTTCATGATAAAAGAAAAGTAGATAGAAAAACAAAAGAGAAAGAATCTTCAGGCATAAACCGTTATTTACAAAATCCGACAACAAAGAAACTTGACTTTCTCCAAGTTTTCCAGTGAAAAATTCATCACAACCAAATAGCCGGATATTGAATAATAAATTATCCAAATAATTTTCCCTGGATTAGCAAATTATTCATTTTTTGAATTACCTATAACACTAAGCCCCCACATAGATCAGTAAATTTTGAAAATTCTATAATGTCTATTACAATAGTTTTTAGGAGTGTATCCAAAATTAATTTTCCCCACTGTGATGCATCTTCAGAAAAGATTTCTCGTGACAGAAGAAACTGGGGCAAAGAGACCCACGGAAAAAAGATAAGACTAAAGTCCGAAGCCCAGATCCGCTACATATTATCCCACCGTACTTGTTTGAGAATTCAAAGCACTAATAGGAGAATTCAAAGCACTAATAGCTTATCATGAAGAATAGACAGTTGTTGGAGATATAGAAACCAAATACATTTCAGAATGCTGGAATAAATAAACATTCAAAGGAAATTAAAAAGGTAGGAACAAAGGTAAATTAAAATAAGTGACGGATTCATTGCTATGCCAGAATAAATGAAAGAAGTCTCACCGTCTGTGGTTTTGATAGTAATTATCAAGCTGGTAGTAGATATAAATTGGAGCTTTCATGTCCTTGTAAACCTTCAAAAAGAGATGCATATGTAAATTTAGAATCAAAAGTAACATGAAAAACAACATGGTTGAATAAAACAAGCAAAAAAATTCAACCCAATACATCATACATGATAAGATTCAGACAAAAAGTAACAAAACAAAGTTGTGAATACCTCAAACCACTCTACGTAAATTTTTTGGTTTATTGGAAACCACACAAACTACTGGAGCAAAGCGTCTCAATTAAGGAAAATATTTGGAAAGGAATGGATCTGAACCTAACCATAGTTATAGAAGAATTCAAGGTCAACAAAACTGAACAAGAAGACTTGAGTGTTCATAGCACAATACTTTCCACTCCAATCAATAATTTTCAGTCATAGATCACCAAATTTCTTGGATTCAAACTTTAAAGACTAATGGAAAAGTCATTTTACGATTAAACCACCGTCTGTGAAAGCAACTTGAATAATGAATCAGCATACAAGAAATGTATCGGTTCTTACATCATGGGATATTGGATAATAAGCATTGAAAATAAAAGTTGGCACAGTCACTGGGTAGTAAGCAATAGAATTTGCAGTTCTCCACTTACCAGCTTCTCCTTTACAGTTCTACTACTCTACATAATGTGATGCTACGGTCTTGCCCCTAACACAACCCTAACCGCTCAAGCTATATATAATTAAATGATTAATGATGATACCCGTTATCTATATAACTGACAATATGCAGTTTTCGTATTCTGTGACACCCTTAAAGAAGCAGACAATAAATCCAATCAACAAGTTGCAAGGAATGTAATAGCTAACGGTCTATTCCAAATCAAAAAATGAATTACCTTCAAGTACCGAGAACAGTTTTTAGGAATTAAGTTATCTTTGATATATGCCACCTTGTTACTCTTGAATTCCTCTGGTACACAATCCGCATCATATTGGTCCACAATTTCCACAACCTATGCATCAGATATCAAACAAATAACTATCCACAAATTTATGCTCCAATCCAAATATGGGTGCAACTGAAAACAAGAACGAAAGAACAACAGAGACGAGATTTTACATTCTGGGAGACGTTAAGAGTAATAAGCCCCGCGGGTATGAAAATGGCCCCGATCAATAAAAATGTGGTAATCACCTGCAGAAAAGATAGTTAATGCCACAGAGTCTACATATCTAGTGAAGTGCTTACTACATAAGAGTTGCTTATGATAATCAATAACTCACCCATGCTGGTGTGAGGACGGGTTTACAAGCCGGTAGACTCTGCTGTTGAAATTGATAAAAAGCTACCAAAAAAAAAAAACATAAACATAACTATTAATTTTTTAACAAAAATAGACGAAGTACAAGACCTTCTCTTTTTTCAAATCAGATTCTTGCTAAAAACACATTAATACATGGTGGACTGTATGCCTCCACGCTATTATCATTGCACAATTGTTCCAGTTCGTCATTTTCCAAAGCCATGACAACAATTTGATATTAATTGTATTCTAATTTCTCCTCACTACTTTAATGATCATGCTTCGAAATTCTGAAGTTTGAAACGTAATTTGATATACAACTCGACTACTCAGGTGACCAAAATTTAGATGATTTACTATAAAAACATCTAAAAGCAAAGTTATGCAGCTTTTTCGCATGGAACTTGATGGAATATTCTTAGATTGAAATCCTCAATAACCTAATGTCTACAACAATGTGTGATAAAGAATCGCATAGAAAGAACCTGAATGAAGTTTCAGAGCACACTCACGATTAGAAACGGGAAAGTTCCGAAAAATATACCTTTCTGTCGCCTGGTTTGCCGCGGAATTGAGTGAGCACCCCTAGAAACTGTTGAGGCGCTTCCATCCACTTCCATCAAGTTCAATCTTCAACAATACAACCCCAACAATGCACTATCAATCTTCAACAATACAACCCCAACAATGCACTATCTTTAACCAGCCCTATGTTCAAACTTCAGAACCAGTCTCAGTTCCCCAGTTTGTATGTATATCCCAAATTAAGCAAACTGAGTTGCCCACCACACTAACCAAAGCAAAAATGGTTAGCTAACTAATCGAAAACTCGAAATAGCGGAATCAAGCTCAATTAGTTTATGGGTTCTAGTTTT
The DNA here is from genome assembly GCA_024362995.1 of Heteromeles arbutifolia. Taxonomy (NCBI): domain Eukaryota; kingdom Viridiplantae; phylum Streptophyta; class Magnoliopsida; order Rosales; family Rosaceae; genus Heteromeles; species Heteromeles arbutifolia. The sequence goes on along the minus strand of JANCRC010000002.1, from coordinate 5,614,774 downwards.
CCCTGTTTCCTACAAAACCCAGAAAATAAAATATAAAAAAATGCATCAATTTATGTTCTTTCTTTTTCCTACATTTCTCAGCAACCGAACACCCAATGGGTTCAATCAAAAAACAAAATTAAATTAAATTAAAATGTAGACGAAACTGAAAGAGAAGTGAGATCTGGAAATACCTGTGGAGATTGAGTGAAGATATGGGCGATTGGATTGGGGGTTTAGTAGGAATTGAAAGGAGGAGGAGGGAAGAAGGAAGAGATAACTTGGCGCTGAGACAAAGCTCAAATCTTTCAAATCTTCATATCTAATCTGTCTTTGTTGTTGTCAAATTACATAAATTCTTCGCTTTCGAGGACAGCAACTTCCCAAATATCGGAAACTTCTGTTTACCACTCCCCTCCTCTCTGTTTCAAGTTTCAACGCCTTCAAATCGTTGAATGGTGTATTATTCTCTCTTGAACAAAAAAAAAAAAAAAAACACTATTGTGCAGGCAGTCACATTGGTTAAAATAGTTGTGTTCGTCTATGTATTCGAGTTTAAATATTTTTCTTGCATGTATAAGTATAACGGTTTCATAACTAATTATGATCGACTAATTGTGCAGCTTAGCTTAATTTTTTTATTAGAAGTTCAATCGGTTGGTTAAACCAGATTGTGTGTATATATATATATATATATATATATAACAAAAACAAACCGTTAAATAAGTGTTATTTATTTTTTATTTTTTGATATAAAAGAGCGAAGAAATATAAGGAGTCACCCCTATACAACCAAGCCCTAGGGCCTAGACAATCAAACAAAAGAGCCCCGATCTCGGCAGAAGAAAAAGATCTATCAAGGTTGCCATACCGGAAGCCAATACTTGTAACCACATCGGCCACAAAGTTTGCTTCACAGAAGATATGAGTTTAGATAATTCAGTCGAAATAGTCGGCAATACATCTGATAAGTGATTTTTATGAGTTTTTATGCTTTCATTAAAACTTCAAAAAATTTAGCCGAATATCCTTGTTTAGGACCCAATTTTCACATGAACTCATCACACCAAGATTATGCCCGTTGGTCTTCCTTCTGCCTAACATGCTTCACTCCCAACGGTCAAGACACGTTCTCCACAACCCTCTCCTCCTCAAATTCCTTCACCATCCCATAAACCTGGCAATTTCTTACACGAGTTTTCCGCTACTCAAACAACCTCATTCAGCACACTCTCCTCCCTCTTCAGCCTCTGCACCGAACCAAGAAAGCTCAGGCAACTCCACGCCAGGTTCGTCCTTCACAGCCAGCACCAAAACCCAACACTCTCTTCCAAGCTGCTCGGCTGCTACGCAAACCTCGGCATCCTCGGTCTTTCCGGACAGGTCTTCAATTCTGTCACCGGCACAAGTTCGATTCTTTACGACACGATTACTAGAATCGAGCTCCCTTCCATCTGTTCAGTACTTCCGAGCCAACTCTGTCATGAATTCCAATTCTGTTAGTTGGATTTGGAGGAACATTTGGCCTTCACTTACATTCTTAACACATTTCAAGTTTTGGTTTTACTTCCATACAGTTTTACTCAAAACTCAGATTTACACAGGAATATCTTTACTAGAAAATTGAAAAGAATACGACGATACACAGAAGTTCAGGGGTAAATACTTGAACATTGATACAAACAAATTCCAAGACAAAATTGATATGTTGGACCAAGCACGGCCACTTCGGGTAACAAATCTCCATTTCCGGTTTCTTAGCAATGGCAAGAACCACACAGGCACACACATAGGAAGCTATTTTGATTTGGTTATAACTTATACACCTTATGTTTCTGCATCATGCTTCTCTTCTTGAACGCTTTTTCCAACCTGTGGCCATTTGAAAGCTGTACAAGAAGGAACGAGAGAATAATAAGAGAATGGGCCACTGGAAACAAGAATTACAGAACAATTATACATCCATAAACATAATCACGTATTCACATTTGCAGCATCAGAATACGGAAACTCAAGATAGTTACTACTGTACGACATTTTACACCGCACAAGCAAATCCAACTGTACAGAGAAAACAAAACTCCAGAACAATACCACTAATAATTCACTTCTACATGAAATCCAACAATTAAGAAAATTCAAGCTACCACACAAGCAGAAATCTTACATTTAAGAGATGATCCAGCCAGACAAGTAAGCCTTGATTTGGTATTAGCCTCGGCCAATGGATTTGGCTTCTCATTAACAGCCATGCGAACATCCCAAACACGTATAACCCCATCTGACGAGGCAGATGCCACAAGATAGGGATCATCATTGGCTACAGCACCAGCTTTGCTTGTAAGCGTAACAATTCCCTTCACACGGGTAGAATGTGCATCCTCAATGCGATATGCAACCTTCCCACTGTTTGTGTCCCACGCTGTAATACTCCGATCTTCACCACCAGTAAATAAAACTCCATTCTGTCGAAAATTAAATTGTAATATTTGGGCAAGCTTCTTTAAAATGTAGTAACTTCTTTAACAAACTGCTTTAGCATGAAAACAAGCAAGACTGCAAGCTGAATAGTAAAAAAGATCTTAGCAAAACGAAGAACTGCAAATGTAGCAATACACTTACTCAAATGGAAAATTGCAGACAATGTATGAATGAGTAAGGGCTTATTGGGGAATGCTTTCGGAAGGGCTACAAGCACTTCCAGATAACCAAAAGCACTTATCGCATTGTTTTGAAGAAATAACTGAAAGTCCTTAAAGAAGCACATGAAAATTGTGCTTCTTTAAGAAGCGCTTTTGCAGAAGTACTTTGATCTTTAACAAAATATGTGTTGTGGTTCTAATAAAAGCGCTTCTAGAGTAAGTACTTTGATCCATATTTTGGGATTCTTAACACACAGATCACAGATAACATAAAGACTAATCACTCACATTATCAATGTGCAGATCATAAATTGCATAAAGGAGACAGATTTAACCCGAAAACCAAATACCAAATGCCAAAGAAACTAACCTCCCCGGGCTCAACACAAAGAACCCGCTTCGAATTCTCGAATTCGCAAAGCAACTTAGCATCTTCAGCCTCATGAACCATCGCCTTCTCCTCCATAGCCATATAGAACTTCTCTCCAGAGAAATCATACCTCACCAAGCTTGCCTCCTTCGCCACTCTGCAATAGAAACTCCTCTTCCCCCTCACCAAATTAATCATCGCCAAGCACTCGTCTTTCCCCACCGTCAACGCCAGCTTCCCGGACGGGTGCAACGACACGTCGTTGATGGCCTTCCGGTGCGGCTTGAGGCTCTTGAGGAGGACGAAAGGGTCGGCCTCGTAGATGCAGAGGGACCCGTCGGCGTCGGCGGAGATGAGGTTGAGGGGGAAGGAGAGGTGGGGAGGGGTGAAGAAGGAGAGGGAGGTGACGGTGGCGGAGTGGTCGTGGAGGGAGCCGAGGGAGGTGGCGGAGGACATGTCGTAGAGGTGAATGGTGTCATCGGTGCCGCCGGAGGCAGCGGCTGAGCCGGCGGTGGCGACGGTGGTGATTGAAGAGAGGTGGGAGGGGTAGGAGAAGAGAGGGGTTAGGGTTAGGGATTGGGAATCGGGGCTAGGGTTTAGGGGTCTGAGCTTGAAGCCCCATATGAACTTCTCGTAGGAGCCTGCGATTAGGCTCATGGTGGAAACTGGCGACGACGGTCCTGATGATTTTGTTTGATGTCTGTCTGCGAGGGTTTTAGGTGAAGGAGAAGGGTTTTACATGGAATTATAATATTTTAAATGACCACAAAACCACTTTGAATTATTTTTTCTTTTTCATTTTATCCTTTTTTTCTCAAAATTCTTGTTTTTTTTTTAAATTTCGTAAATGATGAGTTTACAACTAAATACTTGTTTTAAAGTACTTTTAAAATAATTAAAAGCGTTTTAGAGATAATATTTTTTTATTTCAAGCGCACTTGAGGTACTTCCCAGAAACACCAACATTTACTTGTTTTTTTTTTATTAAAAATTGGTTTCAAAAATATTTTTATTAAAAACACTTTCAATCATTCACAAAACACTTCCAAAAGAGCTATAATTTAAAATTCGTTTAGAGGTGCTTTTAAAGTAGTTGAAATGCTTTTAGTAAAAATATTTTTAGAACCAATTCGTAGTAAAAATGCAAGTGAACTTTGAAGAAATACTCGATGTGCTTCAGGTAGAAATCACATAACTGATACTCTTTCATAAAGCACTTCAAATACTTTTAAACTCTAAAAACATTTTTCTAAAAGTAGTACACTTTCGGTCATTTTAAATGCGCTTCTAATCATGCCCTTATTTTACACCCAAATAATTTTTCCAACATTAAAAAACACATAATTTCCAACCAAAAATAGAACACAAATAATTTGCCGCAACACAGAAGGAGAAGAGATGTAGAAGAAAGGTCCGGTCCGCTGTGGTTTTAGCAGAGTAGATCCTTTGCCGTACAATGTTGTCGGCTTATAGTTATACCTAACCTAGTTGTTTACCTGCGTTGTAATTATATTGAAACATAATCATAAACATCCTGGGTAATTCCGAGCTATTCAAATAACCCATTGCTGTCGCTGATTAGCGATCTGCCCACAGAGGATTCTGGGAGTTCCGATTGAAAGAAAAGAACCCCCAATGGGGCAAGAAGAAGAAGAACAGCAGCAAGAAGGAGAAGAAGCTCCTCCACCTTCTTCCGACGCGACCTCTCAGGAACCCTCCACCCAAACCAGCCCTCCTCCTCCCCCTTTCGATCCCAGTCGAAGTAACTCTCTCTCTCTTCTATTGGGTTGGTTTGAATTTGTGACTAATGTTTTAAGATGCGTTTTTTTATGTTTGAATTTGAATCTTTCCATCTGGGTTTATTGAAAGATTGGAATTTCATAATCTAAGTTGAGTTTAAGGTTTGCAGGTTGTATAATGGGATTCAATTACTTGACTTTTGATTGGGAAATCATGACATAGTAAATATCTGAGGCTTAGAGCATGTAAATCTGTCAAATTTTAAATTAACCCTCAAGTTTTTGTTCAATTTTCTTGAAACATTGGGTCAGTCATTGCAATTTTTTGTGTAACTATATCTGTGTTAAAACTTAAAAGTAATGTATTTCTCTGTAGGAAGTAGGAAACAAAGATGAACCCATGTTTTCTTTTTCTTTCATATTTCACTTGAATTTGTGGGTGAGAGTTCTGGAGTCTTTCTCATGCTCTCTGAGATGGTTTAGATATGAAGTACGGAACACGCAATCGATAGTTCAATAGCTAATGCAGTAATTTGTCATATGTCCAATCACATGTTGCAGTTTCATTCTCCCAATTCAAGTGGTATCGCTCCCGTGGAAACTTTAGATATGATGTGTATTTTTCTTGCCATATACTGTTAAAGAATCTGGATTTGTTGTTTGTTCCTTGTGGAAACTGACATGTAGTGAACCTTTTCCAGGGATCTAACCTTTGTCATATTGTTTTTTTTTTAAGTGATTGGCATCATTAAAAGAAAAGCCTTGATAAAAGAGTTAGCTGCTGCATACCATGCGGAGTGCCTTGCATACTGTCAAGAAATTTTGGAACTTCAAAGGAAATCAGATGAGGTAATACACGATGCCCTCTTATTTATTTCTAATTTTCGTTTGATTTATTGTTACTCATTTGATAAACACATGTTCACACATTACGGATTGTGTTAATTATGGGTACGGTTAACTCCTCGTCAAGTGATCTGTATATTCCAGTTAAATGGTGTTTCTAGGAATGGCAACAAAGCTAGGCAGGGCCGGTTTTTCTGTCCCCGCCTTGTCCTACTAATGAAGTCAAAATGGATGGCAGGGAGATGTACCCTTGCTCCCTGAGTATTCTGATAAAACTGGGGTTGGCTTGCTTTAGCATTCCTGTGATGCCTTCCCATTCTGGTCTACTGTATTTACATCTCTTGAATACCGAGTTAGAGTTTAAGATCTTTCAGTTGAAGTTGTTGGCTAATGTGGTAATGGCTCTTGGCTATGCAATGATGCTATAATGTGTAGTAGATTGGAGTTGGGTAGGTCTCGGGTGAATACTTTTCCCATTCTATGGCTCGACGGTTTTCTCATACGATTGATAAGCAGTTAAGTTTTTATGCCTTGACAAAATTGCTTACATCTCGTTAACCTTTGTGCTCATCGTTTTTAAACAATGTGAGAAGGAATGACCTATATATTCAAGGTTCAGAATCCGAAAGGTTATTGGTTTGAGAATTACAGACTGGATGGTTATATGAAATAGTTCAGTTGGAAAATATGTTTAATGCCACCCAATTTAGTTTATTGTCAATTGAAAAGTTTTATTGTTATATGTCATGATTACGGAATTTCGCTGTGCATTGCTGGTTTTAAGTTTTATAGACTGATGAATTTGTCTTTTGAATATGGTTGCAGCCATTTATTGATCTGAAACCTCCAGAGGATCTGAAGAAGGAGATAATGCGGCGCCCCAAGCGTCTAAAGAAACCCGCTAGACACTGATGTTGTTAGCAGCTTACTGTCGAATATGCACAGAAAATTCCCTTGGAGTGTAGTTCCTATGCGGTTCCTGACTTTCGGTTTGTTTAGGCGCAACACAAGATACAAACATTTATCATCTCTTATGATGTATGTAAATTTCGAATGATGCACGAAAAGTGCCCTGTTATTTTGTTTCATTACGGTTGCAGAAGCAGCAGTTTGTAAAAGTTGGTTATCGTAAGGGAGCGTCCCTTGCCTAGTTGTATGTAGGTTTTGCTTCACTTGTGGATCAAATGAATGCTATTTGTCAGAATCTATCTTATTTGAGTGCACCAATAGTATAACGTTGATGCAGATGAAACAAAAGCAAACAAAGGGCATGTTTGGGACTGATTCGGTACGAAGCACTCATCCACTTGAAAGTGCTTTTGGTTGTCAGAAAGCGCTTTTAGCCTTTCCAGAGCAAGTTCCAAACATGCCCTCACTAGAACCGTACATATAACAATGGCATTAACCTCACAAGAAAGAAAATTCATTCCGCAATGACCGGAAGTCCTTGGCCGCCAAGTTTTACCAGAGACCTTCAGCAAACCCCATGATGACATGAAGAAAATGCTATGGTAATCGAATTTCAAAAGCTCAAATTTCAGTAAAGTACAAAATTTACGGGTTCGCATTGTTTTGAGTTTGTACACGTCTGTATCCCTTTATAGAAGGGGACACATCTGTATCTAATATAGTACTTTTACATTTCTCTGCAGTTTCTTAAACTATTTTGAAGATTTCGTTCTGTTTTACGGTCTCACCAGTTAGTTCTCCTTACCTGCGAAAACATAGGTAATCTGCTTAGCAACAGCAAGAATCGAAGAGCTAGAACAGGAAGAGAGATTAGCTATAACCTCAAGTTGCCTACCTAGGTTTTAACGATGCCCACATCCTTTGCAATGGGCAACTTGGGGCTGGTGTATTAAACATTGACGCCCACATCCTTTGCAAGGGGCAATTTGGGGCAGTGGGTGAAGAAGTCTGCCCTTCTGTGAGCATTTCGGTTGATGATGCCATTTCATTAACAAACTTGACAGATTCTGAGAGCCGATTGAGTAGGTTCATCAGGGCAATCACTTCATTTCTTTGCAAGTGCAGCTGAAGAACAATACAATACAGTTCAGTCGATACAGAAAGTATATCAGACTATCAGTACTCAACAACAACACCTACAAATGATGTAATCACAAATGACGAGTGACACGTATGTGCTGCATCAATTGGCAAAAGGAATTAAGCAAAACTGTACTGTCATTTTAAATTGACGCGAACACTCTTGCGGGATGTAGGTCCATTCCCACAAAAATCACTACTGATGGGAAGTTTGTACGTGCCATGTCATTTTTAACAAAGTAGGATATGGTGTTGACATGGCTTACTGAGAGTTGGACAATTAGGGTCGATTAGATAAACTATATGGGAAGAATCCAATGCAGTATAGTTTCATAGCTAGAACCTTAACCTTCTACCATATGCGATAACTATTAATTATTCAAAATCTTCCTAACTTAGCTGTGATTATCTTCTGTGCATGCCTCTAAATCAAAGGCAAAACACTCAGGGCACAAAAGGGTTCCATCAGCAAACTTTTGAGACCCGACTAAATACCATAGCAGGAAACATGTTTCTTCAAGCGAGTGCCATTTAAAGTTAGCTTTTAAAGAGATACTTACAATCTGAACAGTATTTTGTTGACCATCAACAGAGAAGAGGATTTTAAGTGCGGTGCCTAGACCAAGGACCTGAAGCTTCCCCCAAAGTCGACATTTTTCACATCCAACACAATCCATCAATGCACTACAATACAACGCAAACATTTAAATTAGTCACATAAATGATATGTTTCTGAACAACCAACCCCAAAAAAAGAAAAGAGGAAAACTTTAGATACTACATTGTGGATGCCAGTTAAAAATTCGTGCCATCCTCAGTATGATTAACCACATATATAAGACACCAAGTCCAACAAAAAAAAAAAACCTCGAATACCTAATGTTTCTGAACTCTTTTTGTATTTTCTGCTTTAGTTCAGGTCCACGTTGACCTTTCCACAGCTTAGCTTCATCAAATGGGACAGGGCATGCAGCTTGTAGATTGGGATTATAGAGTAGCTGTCTCACCAAGGATTGTGTCTTCAGATCCTCAGTAGGATTTCCAGTGTCATATTCTGCATGTTCCAAGTAATCTGCAGCCTGAATGCATTTGAACAAGATTGATATTATTATCTCAAAGATAAACAATACTTTCAAAGATGAACAAGAAACCATTGTCAGTAGACACAGTATGCTTCAGTATCCCTGACAATAAGAATAACATAATACTTTCAAAAGGATTCTAGCTTGTACCCACCTTTGTCACTGCTCGAAGAACGAAGAGATACGTGAAGTACAAGTTTCTGACACGGTCTGGGTATCTTAAGACCCGATCATACAACAATGAGAGATTTTGACCCCACTGAAACACAAAATTAGAAAGAAGAAAATGAAGTAAGATCTTTAAGTAGAGCCACAAAATGATAAGTATAGTGAAGGGCAAAAGTTGCCTTTTTGACGCATCTACTAATGAAACAGCCATGATTGCCATCTTTTATATTAAAGTATGGATAACACTAAATTTCGAACAGCGGGGCTGGGGGGGGGCTGGATACAGTTTGAAATGTTTCAGGAACCATGGAAACTGTTTGTTGCCTCATAAAATGTAAGTTTTAAAGAAAATTATGAATCAGAACTTGTACCGTCTGTGTAGTTTCATCAAGGAGATAATCAGAAGCTATGTGGACTGAAATGGAGGAATGAAGGCCAGATATCAACTTGTACAGAATTCTTTCTTCAGTGCATAACTCTTCAGATGGATCTGGAGATGAAGTTGAAAATTAAAACAAAATTCTTATTCTTAAATAATAACGACTAGTAAATAACTCGTGTCATCTCTTAAATACAATGAAACATGCAGTGTAACCGTCCCAAACATTAAAGGTAAGTGCATAAACTGAAATATCCGCAAAGGAACTGCTAACTTGTAATTTTGAAAATAAGCATACAAGTCAACTGAAAAACACATGCAAAACATTTTGAATGGGAAAACTGAAATCCAAAACTTGGCTAATGATTCTGCCCCAAAAGTCCTAAGGTCCAGTTCAAAACACAATTAAGGTTAACAGAAGGTAAAATCTGTTAATAAATAGGCACCAAAATAGAATGGAGTAAAAGCAGAAATGGGCACAATGATATCAAAAGATCCCGGCTAACCCAAGTTATGAGATTACAGTGCCCACAATAGTCTAACAAAAGGGCTCATTAAGAGCTCTAGTTAAACTTGTAAATGTAGAGCATCTTTTAAGAAGCATTTTATCAACAAACTTACATGTCGGGAAACTAAAGACAAGAACGTTTTAGGTACATTCATTAGGGTAAAAAAAGAGAAAAATAGGACTTACATTTAGGACAGTTCTCTGCGTAGACAGCATCCCATATCCTTCTAGCAGATGGACCAGTGTAGCCGGTATATCGTTCAGGATTCAGTTGAAGATTCACATATGTCATCTCAGCTGCAAATGTAAATATACAATCAAACATTACAAACTCAATAAAATATTAAAATTTAAGCAGAAGATACAATTGGCAGGAATGGCATTCAACTGCAAAGATAAGCTAACATATATGAAACAGCTAAGTTGAGAAAGAAAGAAAAGCAAGGATACAAACCATTGTCTGTCTCATCGTCATTTGTCCAGGGATTATCTATTTCTGTCCATCCTCTGAAAGCTTTATTATCTAGTGTACGGTCAACAGCTGCTTCAGGCTTTCCCTCTTGGCAAATAAGATCATCCACAGGAAGGCCATGATAGGGCTTCTTGAACAACTCGGGGAACTCACTATCTGGGCATTCACATACACTGCAGTCCCGCAAACGGCACATACCATCATCAGGCCAGAAAGGGCAATCACACCATAACTTAGCCTAGTACACATTATCAACCATGCTCCACAAAATTCAGATACACAAATGGTAAACAGCAGCAAAGTTCAATACAGATTGAAATATAATGCATCAGATTGATTACCATATGTCCCTAACAAATTAATAATCTTCAAAATCAGTATATTTCTTAACAAACATGCAAATCTAGCCAATTTATAGAAACCATCTAACCTTAAAGTATCGAAAGAATGGAGTTTTGACGAGCTCTTGGAGTGATGGATGCAGAACTTCCTTGTTAAGATGGTCTACGGTTTCGTAATCACAACAACAATCCTCCACTATCCCACTATACTTGTGCGTTTCCTACACGGATCATGAGAGGGGTAAAAATCAAGCAGAAGAACAATCAAGATCCCAATTTGTAACAACCAAGAAAATAAAAATTTACACTTCTATCAACATGAAGTCCAATTTCACATAATTCAAACAACAAATCATTCATCATTCATCTGAATATTAAACCAAATTCAACAATGTGCCATCTTACAAACAATGACCTGAAATTTAAAGCTCAAAAGTTTCACAACCGAAAACAAACAGGCCATCAAGTTTTCATTTTTCTCATGAAATTTTCCCTCTACTTTCTCGGCAACCAGACAGAACATGCAAGAATCCATACCTGAGAACAATTACAAGCCTTGTTTGAGCGCCCGAAGAACGATATCTTCGGAGCACTTCTGGAAGTCATGGCGACGGCAACGAAGACCGCGATCAATGCACCGACGACCCAAAGCCATCGCCTCGGTTTTCCCTTTGCCCCGACCATTAATGCAACAAATTGTGTACGAAGACCTACAAATCTATATAAAACCCTGTTTGGTTCCCGAGAAAATGAGGAGGAAAATTCTGGGTTTTCGGTTTTGTGATCTCTGATTAGCTGGGAAGGCAACGTATTTATAAGGAGGTGGAAAAAAGCGGGTTTAGTTTTAATTGGGAAGAATTAAAGAGGGTAAGTTTTGTCTGATGGTTTTTGCGGTGATTAATTTGATTTGATTAGGCGCCGTAACGATGGGCGAGAAGGAAACTGCCGAGAAAATCAACGGCCGACCGTGGGCAGTTGGGAAAAGTCCGACAAAATCAGCGCCAGCGGGAATGGGGAATGAGGTGAGGATTTTGGGCTGGGCCGAGTCAGGTAATATTGGGCTGGATTAGTGTGTTTCAATCTATATGGCTGAGCTGGTTTTAAAGCCCAAATTTGAATCCGCAATGGGCTCTTTCTTCTTTTGATTTTCTTCGTTGGTTTAGGAGAGAGGAATATCACTAACTTATTTCCAATGTTTCAAGATGATACGAAGCATCTTTTTTTTTTTAATGTATATAGACAAATTATGATTTTAGTTGAACATTAGAATTAAATTTATGGCAATTTTCATCGAGTGGTTCATGTTTTTTGTAAAGCTAACTTTTAAGGGTGGCCTAGAAAATAGATTGCTTTGATCACTAGACAACATTGCACGATTGGAAAAAGAAATGAGAAGGTAGAAGAAGAAAGTACAAATGAGAAAATTGCTAGCATAATCCTAGAATAAAGGGATGATGAGGGTGAAACGATTCGTACATGTGAGTTAAAGTACTCCAGTCCCCAACCCTTTTAGGAGGTTATCAAGAGGTGGCAAATCAACTTATTGGGTTGTTAATGGATATCTGTTAAGATCCATTTAATTTGATATCACCATAATACAGAGATGAGATTGGTAATAGATATTATGGTGTAAGGTGAAATCAAACTAAATGGGTTTAAATGGGTACGCATTAACAACCCAATGAATTGATTTGCTACCCATCCCACCTTGGATACTTTAGTCTTCGCCCCACAACTAAGATGTTATGAGTTTAAGTCACTACTAAATTAAACAGTTTGCGCGACGAGGGAGATTTTGTCGCACAAATCATTATTAGGTCGCATAAAAACTATGGCGACCAGAAAATCGTCGCGCGTATTTTGTCGCGCAAAGGTCGTGAAAAAAGACATTGCACAACGAAAAATCTCAAACTCGTCGCGCAAAAAAAAAAATTGCGCGACGCTTTACAACTCGTCACGCTAAAGTTATACGGACAAAGGTTTTCGTCGTACGATATAAAAGGGTACAAGTACGCTTTGTGACTAGTTCGTTTCGAAAAGTTTGCGCGACGAAAAATGTAAGAGGCGTGTGGTAATGTGTGACGAAGCTATAAGACGCGCAAGTGTAATTTTTATTAAAAATAAATAAATAGAATAAAAGGAAAATTTAAAAAAAAAAAAAAAAAGATTTCATACTAATGACAAAAAAAAAGCAAATTAATGAATAAAAAAACAATTTTTATTTATAATATAAATAAAAATGTACGTACAAATATAAAGTTTTAAAAGAAAGCAGGAACAAAACTATGAAAAAAAAACGGAAAAATCTATAGGAATGTTGTTTGAAGGATCTTGCTACTGGTTGGGGACGGGGTCGGAGGTCGACGGGCCTGATTGCTATGCTTGCTTGGTGTGGAATGGCTGTGAGGGCAATGCTGCAAAAAAACCGAGGAGATGTATTCCGGAGGAACTGAGGGCTTGTACAAGCATCGACATTTGAGACTTGTACGATGCCAGCTCACTCCTCAGGCCAGTGACTTCTTGCGTCAAAGCTGTAACCTGGCCCTTTGACTGCGAGGATAACGAGGCTCTACTCTCCCGTCGCATGTCATTTCCCATCCCCAGACAATAAGTCACTGGCCTCCGACCGAAAGTCTGATTCAATGTCTCTGTGACGATGTGAAACCCTGCATCCTCAGGGGGATCCACAGATTCAATCGGCGTGTCCGAGGGAAGCTGGGAGGCGGACTCTTGAAGCACCGACTGACTCTTTTCCATCATAGTCACCTGTGAAAAAAAAAAAAACATGGATTATTAATATAAAACAATTTGAAATAATTAGTATAAATGTTGAATGCATAAGAAATTACTTACATGAAGGGACTTGGTCAACTCATTCACTAGCCGAACATAAACGTCATCTCCGGGAATTTTGAACCCTCCTAAAATCGAAAAAGATAAGGAAAATGTTAGTAAGAAAAAAAAAATATTAGCGACATTTTAAAATTGGAAATGAAAGATGTAATATATACCTTCTGTCTCGCCTCTATGCTAAAGGCCTTGAACCCAAATAGTGGAGAAGAGTTTTATTATCCCGATTGATCTTGTTCGTTTTCGCCTTCTTCTGTTATACAAAAAATAAACGTATTAGTTGTAATACTTAAAGAAAATTAAAAAAATAATAATAAACATTAGTAAAAATTAAAAAAAGTAAAATGAAAGAAGTCGTAATTAAAAATGCACCACATAGCCCGGCTCCTGAAAATGACCACAAAGCCAAACCCAACTATCTTGTGGGTCATCCAACTCCTTCTGACAACCCTCCTCGAGAGCGACCTGCGGATAATTAAATTGCTGGAAACATTGGTGCAGGTCACTCTTTCAATGCTTGTAGCGTTCGGAGAAGAGCCGATTGAGGTACGCGAACATGTCCTCGTCCATGTCCTCCAAATTGTAGTTTGTCTGCAATGTAACAAATATTTTGAAAGTATCAGTAATAAATATAAATATATAAATTTTACATGAAAAGCATTAAAAAGGCGACGCTACTTACGGACAATTGGTTGCGCACTGTGTTCTTCGTCTCTTCCAGCATCGTCTTCCAAGACTTCCACCGCATAGGGCAAAAGGTCTGCACAACAAGCCCAATGTCATGGGCTAATGCGCTACGCTGCTCCGCCATTGGTGCTGCCCGATGTCGTTCATCATATCTGATTGGGATACGACCATTGGTCACCCGGGTGACCTTCGCCGTCTTCAATTGCCGACAAGGTCCCCAGGTGTTTTTCTTCGCTGCAAAGAGATGAAAAAAAAATCATTAACCCAAAACTAATAACAAATCCTACTAAAATTTCGGCATAACCTCCCCTATAATTAAAACATTTCCCAAAACCCTGAAAATAACATAAACAATATATGTATCCAACACAATGATCACAACAGTTTAATAAAAGGTTCGAAACGATGACAACTTTTTAATCCTTACATGACATGACATGACATAACAAATTGAACCTCAAATAATAACTCTATTAACATAGGAATGAGGGAGTGAATTAGGATTGTATACCTAGCCGTGTACCCGGGGCATCGGTTGTGGATCTTGATGGCGATATCTAGTCCGTAGTGCGGGGGCGCCGATGAGTACGTCGAGCGCTAACAGGCAACGCCACCAAAGAAGTTGACGATGCCTGCACCTGTGGGACTGGATGACCAACTGGGTCAACCGGATTGACCGACCTATAGTCCATCTTTGCCGGAGCAGTGGCGGCAGTAGTAGGTGTAGTCGTCGGACTAGGTGTAGAAGTCATCGCCCTCCGGGTTCTAATGAGGTGTGACATCTACAAAATTGGAAATCAATTTGTTTCGTACACAAAGATTTAACTTACTGTACACATGCTAATAATTTGAACTTAAATTTAAAACAAAATTTAGAAACCCTAACCGCACCATATTGAATGTTATGTTTTAATTAGTTCGACTACACTAGTCATGTTCAATTTTGCACCACTATTCGAATCCATACATCTCTCTCTCTCTCTCAAAACTCATCGTCATCTCTCTCTCAAAAGATATTTGATGATATCATTTGTGTTTTCTGGAATTGCAATTCGTAATGACATCCAAAATGTTATTCGTTGGTCAGGTCCAAGTCTCATCTCCCTTTCTATAGTCCAGTTTGCTTGTTGGAACGTTACGGGTCCTATTTCTACCTTAGGCTGATGGTATGAGAAAGCTTATTGTTGCTTAAAATCCTGACTCAGTTTATATTGTTGAAACTGGAGTGAGATTGGTTATTGAAGATGTCAGTTCTAGAAGTTCTATTTAGATTACTCTATAAATAACTTGGGTAGTTAATATACAAGGAAAATAAGTCCGTCTTATGCGTAAATAGGTGTATATTTTAAAATGTACATTTTTTTCTTAAAAATCGAACCAAAACCGTTTGAACCGCACCGAACCGAACCAAACGGTTGGGTTTCATTTCAGTTTTGGCTTCAAAATCACACCGAACCGCACCGCAAAAAAATTCGATTTCGGTTGCGGTTTCACTCGAAACCGCACCGCGCCCATCCCTACGCATCACATCGTCTTCTACCCGTTTTCCCTTATGCCATCTCATGTCTATGGCAGTATGCGTCGACATATACAATCGCCGCAACCTAGGTTTCAGGGGCAGATAACGCATGACTTTTTATGGGATCTTAGTCGTTCTATTCTGAGATGTCATTTTGAACCTTGACTCATTGCATACAGGGCATTTATCTTATGTTTGATACTCTTTGTAGAATAAAATATAATTGTTTTTGCAAGCGTGAATTTTTTCATAACACGATCCAAGACCATTCAACACCTTTTGCGCCTGTCTATGGTTTTTCGGCAAACAATTATCCTTCGGAAGCATTCTCTTGAAAACCCCCAAAAAGTAATCGAAACACTGGTTCGACATACGATACTTTATTTTTCCATGCATTAGTTCCACAATGGCCGTGAGAACAGAAAAGCTCTTGCACCCCAGGTATGACTCTTGGTTGGCATTTTTTAATAGTTTTTCATATTATTCGAACTCTGCACTGTCCATTGTTGTAGGCACATCATCTTCCCCTTCTTGATTGGTGTTTGTCGATGCAAATGGAAAAGCATAATTTATAATATCCATGACTTGTTCATTAGGATCCACGATAGGTTGAACATTATCCACTCTTGTGGCGTTTGAAGACGAAACATTGTCTAATTGTTCCCCATGATGGTTCCAAGTATTATATGTCTCAATCATTCTATTCCTTACTAAATGAAATCGAACATTTTCAATTGTTTCCCTTAACGTGTTGTTACACCTCCTACAAGGACACCGGATTCTAGTTGCATCCGGGTTGTGTGTACGTGCAAAGTCAATAAAATCCTTGATTCCATCCAAGTATTTGTCCGCGCATCTATTTGGGTTCTGTATCCACGTCCTGTCCATAATTCCTGGAACCACAATAACAATACAACAATCACAACAACTTCATACAAAATGATGATGTCACCTTATGCCTCCGGTACGAGCCCTATCCCATTCGGGAATGCATAGTCATGTCATGTAATTTACGGCTACATCATATTAAATTTCGACGTGGATGAATTTCGGCAACATCTCGATACAGTTCTTCAGGTGTACGACCCGAATAACGTACAGAGATGACACCGAAATTCCCACAACCGAAACCTAATCCTTTAACCATAAACTATGCGTCGTAACTGTGCATTCCCAAACTGTCCAAATAATGGGACAATTCAAGAATTAATTGGACCCTAGTCATGTTTTTGCATCCATGCGCGAAATCCAACTAATCCTCGAACGGGAAACTAAGTTTTACTAAAAATAAAAAACAAGTACGAAAACTTTGTACATCACTACACATATTTGTATGTCACGTACAAATTTAACAACATAATATAAATATAATTTCATAACACAATATAAACATAACAAACTAAGTTCAACATAATTTAATTAATTTTATATCTTTAAAAAATAAAACGAAGAAAATACATTCTCAATCGTTTTCCACCAATCGCTAATCGCACACAATATCCCTATAGACAACGAAATTAATGGCGTTAGTATGAATTTACATTAATACTTTTACCGTAACAACAAAAAACGTTTACCAAACACACCGAGATAGCTCGATCAACCTAGAGAAGAAGATGGAGGGAGTATTAGATGATGAAATTGAGAGAAAATGGAAATGACGGATGCCAGATTGAGCAAAATCGAAGGGATGAGTGCAAAGGCACAATTTGCAATTTTTTTGCAGTTTGCCTCTGCACATGGCTGAATCTAGTTTAAAAATGACAAACGATTTTGCGCGACAAAACATGTACTTTGTCGCGTAAGATATCTTTACGCGACGAAAAAGGACTTCGTCGTTCAAATGGTATTTGCGCGACAAAAAGGTCTTCGCCTCGCAAATGCATTTTGCGCGACGAAAAAAGAACATTCGTCGCGCAATGCATATTTTTTTTTATGTCTTTCTTTTTTATTTGTATGTATTGTGAATTTTTATTTTATTATAAATCAAAAACTCAAACCTAATTAAACATTAAATTAATTAACAAAACTAATTTACTATCCCAAATAGAAATTATAATTAATGCAAATATTAATACTCATCCGCATAACATATATTTATTCATTAAATTAAATATAAAGTCCACAAAATCTTATTTTAAAATAAAATAAAAAACAACTCTTATCAACTTCAATCCTCTCTCGCCCACAACACATCAAACTTCCACTATCGAAAACTTTGCTTGAAAAGCCCATCCACATAAATCTGTTGCTTCTCATCGGTTTCATCAACATACCAATGAACCTACATTAATGCCAATAACAATAAATTAGTAATTTAAAAAATATTATGTTTTAACAAAAATAATTGTTCATTATTTACCACAAACTTACCGATAACTCTCCCAGCATGGACTTCTTCAACTCCTCGGGAACCTTTTTCCAAGACTCAAACTCGGCAGAACAATCCCTCAGCACCAAATTCCCAATGTCATACTTAAATTCGGCGTACGCCTCAGCCAAATTTCTGCCTTCAAAGTACGGCACTTGCTTCCTATACCTCTCTGATCGCACAACAACTTTCATTTTGCCAGAACTTTCTCCAAAATCGGCCATTCTTTTTTAAACAAATTTTTTTTGAAAACTAAGCCTCTAAAATTGTGATTATATAGCACTAGGACACCTTTGCGCGACGAAATATTCGTCACGCAAACTTTGAAGTGTCACATCCAGGCCCGGGCCTCCACCACCCAGGCACGCCTCCGTCGTAGCATGATATTGTCCGCTTTGGGCCCCGACCACGCCCTCACGATTTTGTTTCTGGGAACTCACACGAGAACTTCCCATGATGGGTGACCCACTGGGAAGTTCTCGTGTGAGTTCCCAGAAACAAAATCGTGAGGGCGTGGTCGGGGCCCAAAGCGGACAATATCATGCTACGGCGGAGGCGTGCCTGGGATGTGGTGGGGGCCCGGGCCGGGATGTGACAATTTGGTATCAGAGCCTAACCCTGGCCGCGTGTGTGCCGACGAGGACGTCGGGCCCCTAAAGGGGGTGGATTGTGAGATCTTACATCGCCCAGGGGAGTGGATACTGTGAGCCTTATATGTATATTCTCATCTCTACCTAGCGCGAGGCTTTTTGGGAGCTCACTGGCTTCGGGTTCCATCGGAACTCCGAAGTTAAGTGAGTAGCGCGCGAGAGCACTCCCATGATGGGTAACCCAAATGCGCAATAAATTGGAAGGTTTGAACGCAGTCTGACTGTGCTTTGCGCGAAAAACACACTAATTCGTCGCGCAAAAATATCTTACGCGACGAAGTATCGTCGCTCAATATGTTGTGCAACGAAGGTGTCGTCGCGCAATATATTGCACGACGAATAAAATAACTGTAATTACAAACAAATATTCACAAACGATTCAATACCTTAAATATTTATTCTAAAATTAATTAATATTTTAAATATTTATTCTGTAAATTATTAATACCTAAAATATTATTCTATAAATAGTTAATACCTTAAATATTTATTCTACAAATAATTAATGGCTTAATCCATACAATTATTTTCAGCATAAGTACGATATTCATTAAAGATTAAAAACACATATAAACCGAGGATAGATAGGGTGGTTACATTAGGTCTCAATAAATAAATAAAACCCAACATGAATTGAAACCGAATTAAGTCCAAATACATAAATTATAAAACAAAATAAAAAACCTAAAATTTAAATATTGTCATACAAAACATAAATTTTAAACTACTATTTGGATGATCTTGCTCCATTCCACAAGACTTCATAATGCCACCGATTGTAACCTCCTTCCAACGCATCATCCACCAACTTCATCAATTGTTCTTTCGGTTCATCATCAAAAACATACTTACACTATTACACATATATGCAAATAATTAATTCCAACATATAACTAAAAATTTCACAAACTTCATTATTGATCCATCGATAATATACTTACTAACAGTTCATCCATCATAGCCTTCTTCAAATTCCCCGGCACATTTTTCCAAGAACGCCACTCAGCAGTAGGGCAATTATTCCCCATAGCTACAGCAATCGCATGAGCAAACTCAAAATGCTCTCTGAAATCATGCGGGTTGGCGTCACGAACACTCTTATCGTTGTTTTTATCTGCCATCTCAGCACGAATAGAATTGTGAAGAATAAGGATAGCAGAAGCGCCTATTTATAGCAAAGTTAGGATCTTTGCGTGATGAATGCTTTGTCGCGCAAACATTTGTATTAAATGTCCTCGGGCTCACCTGCATTAAATGGTCAAAGCTGACTGGAACTTGCGCGACAAAAAATTGGTCGCACAAAAGTCCCTTCATCTCGTAAGTTTTTCGCGCCAAATAAAATTACCCCACGTTTTCTTGCTGACTTTACGTGATGACAACTTTCATTCGTCGCGCTAAGTATCCTTGAGCGACGAAGCATTTCATCGCGCGAAAGTTTTTTTTTTTTCAATATGTTTTCTATTTTGCACGATGAATACGATGTTCCGTCGCGCAAGTGCGTCTTGTGCGACGAATTTTTGTTTGTCGCGCAAAATGTCGTCGCGCAAGCTGTTTTTTCTACTAGTGAGTTTTAGAGTTTGAAAATTTAGAGTAATAATAGTTCGACACGCAAAATTCCAACAATATTATTGTTGACACAATCTCTAATATAGGTGATTTTTCTTATATAATAGTAGGGTTTATTTATATTGGATAGTGCAATAATAATAATGTCTGTTTTGTGTGTATAAATATAATTATAGAAAAGTTTAATGTATATTGTTTAAAGCCAATTTTCCTGTTTGAAATTAAACAATATCGACATTGCTATTTTAATCCACCTTGAGTAATTTTGTGTTTAGACTCATATGGTTATTTGTCATTACTTGTTTTGTGCACAAACACGACACATACTTCATTCGGAAATGCTTGTATAATGCCAAAAGCACTGTCATATACCTAAACGTGCTTCTAACATTATAAAGAAGTCAGAAGTATTTTTCAGTTTTGGATATCACATAAAATTTGACGTGATTCTAATAAAAGTGTTTATAACAAAAGCACTTAAGAAAACCACAATATAAATCCAACAAAATGGGGTTGAATAATCTTTGGATATTGTTTACCCAACTTTAACTTTTCACTACATATTTGTGACAGTCCGTCCCGAAAAATTATGATTTTTATATAATTTTATTACGTGGAATTTCGAAAATGCCCTTTGAAGCATATGTGTTGACTGAGGTTTATTACGATGTCGGCCAGCACAGCTCGATTTGGAGTCCTAGTAAACATTCCGGATCAGGGTGTGTCAGATCGATTTCAATAAAAGAAATGGAAACGTTGCATGCAACAAAAGAATTGAAAACCCTAGTTTCTCTGTGGATGAAATAAAAAATATACATATATATATACACACACACACATTTGCTAGTCAAAGAGTCAGATAAAAACAAGATCGATCAGTTTGAAAATGGTCAATGAATCATATGAAGGAGGGGGTCAGCTGGTCAGGGAAACAAAAATGTTGGGGATTCTTCAAGGGTCACACGTACTTCATTTCTCGAAACAGCAAAGATCATGGTCAAATTTCATATCTTCTGATATTTTCTTTCCTATCCAGAGAAAATTCACTAAAATTTTCTGGGAAAATTACCAGTTAATAAAATAATTAGAGGAGAAGATAAAGAGAGGAAAACTAATGAAAAGGGTTTGAAAACTTTGAGTTTTAACGATAAGGATAAAATAAATGGTAAAGTGAATAGTACTAAGATTGACTTTTTAGTGTAATAATTTGATTTTCCGTTAAAATGAATAGTATCGAAAAATTTTCGTCAAAATTTCCGACAAAAAGGTGTCTTTATAATTAAAAAACTCTCACTCTCTGATGATCTCTGATCGCATTGTTGTAATCATTTATTCTTTTGTCTGGGGCAAATCTCAGCCGTACAAACTGCCCCTTCAGCCCTACAGCCACTTTCTTTCTCTCTCTTACTCATTTTGTCTACTCTTTTCAGAGTTGGAACAACTTCACCATAATTAAATAGTACTTTTTTACTTCGCCAGCACAAAAATTAAAAAGAAATATCAACCTATAATTTATTTATATGGAAAAAAGGGAATTGGATCCTCTCCGAGGCAAAGCCCCGGGGTCCTTCTAATCTATTAATACGGATCGTTGGATTAAAATCTAACGGTTACAATTATTATAACTTTTAGAATGATCCTCTGTTTGTAGCCGTTGGATCAAAATCTAACGGTCCGTGTTATTCGACCAAGAGGATCCCGAGACTTTGCCTCGGAGAGGATCCCAATTCCGGAAAAAGGAAAGAAATGAAAAAGAAAATCAGCTTAGGTGGTCAATACTCAATAGAACCGTTAGTAAAATTGGTAAGCCTGGAGAAGTGCCAGTATTCGCATGGCATACGCATGTCCTCAGTACTCCGTTCTGCGGGGTCATAAGTGACGTTTTACCCTTTGAATTTATTCCATATTTTCGCCGGTACCATAATATAGTTTTCAGGCACCACCCATTTCACTCACCATCTACATATTTTTCCAAATCTTATAAAAATTCTCTCATAAATAAAACAAATTCATGCAGCACCCGTTGCAGAGGAAATTGATTTTTCTTAGCTTTTGGATTGAATATACCAAAGGAGAAATCAACCGCAGATGTGTAGAAACAGAGAACAGAAATGTAAAAATTACTGCCAAATCGCATAATAACAAGAAATTATCGATATAAAGAAATATTGTAACAAAAAAATATATATATATATATATATATATTATATATGGTTGCAATATTAATTCATTGTCAGATATTGATATGAACTAGCTTAGATTTTAGCTAGCCACACAGTCTTTATAGGGCTAGCTAGAAAGAAAGACATGGACAAACTTAATAACCCTAGCTCGAGAAATATTAAGACATTAATTCATATATTAAACCTGATAAGTACTTATAATTATGGTGTAATACGTGCGAAACTGAGATGATAGTAATAATGATAATGACTTGATCAGAGCCAGAGAGCGCCGGAGTCCTTGAGGAGGGGGACTAGGGTTCCGTTGATGTGCCACGCCATTAGAGTTTCCACGCCTCCCAAGAACTTCCCACCGACAAACACGGCCGGGATGGGCTGCTGCCCGTCCACTGCAAGCTCGTAGAGGACGGCCTGGATGTCCGGTCCGGCGACATGCTCGTCCAGTTCGATGATGGTAGGGCCGACGCCGAGGCCGAAGAGGAGGCGCTTGGCCACGGTGCACATGCAGCAGCCACTCATGCTGAACACCACCACCGCGTTGCATGCCCCTAGCTGCCTCACCATCTCGTAAGGGATGGGCGGGCTCATGGTCTCGGCTAGCATCTTCCCGGCAGCCGACTCAGCAGCCATGTTGGTTGGGTCCATTGAAATCCCTGATGGTTTCTTCGCAACCTGCATTTTCTCTGGTATGATTTTTCCTTGAGAGAGAAAGAAAAAAGATTAAAAAAAAAAAGAGGGGCTGAGAAGAAGTAATAAAACAGAGGAAAGCAAGAAATTTTGAAACATGTTGTGGAAGTTGAACAAAACGACGAGAAAGTAAGAGAAGATGTCTTGTATATACCTTGGAAACGGGAGAAAGT
The DNA here is from genome assembly GCA_024362995.1 of Heteromeles arbutifolia. Taxonomy (NCBI): domain Eukaryota; kingdom Viridiplantae; phylum Streptophyta; class Magnoliopsida; order Rosales; family Rosaceae; genus Heteromeles; species Heteromeles arbutifolia. The sequence goes on along the minus strand of JANCRC010000002.1, from coordinate 5,591,513 downwards.
AATATAAGGCGGCTTACGGATAAGCACACTTTGTTCAGTTGCTAATGATGATCTCTAGGTATCTGGCTACCAGCTGCAGGGCATACCTTCTTTAACGTGCAGGGCTCTTGATCCAACCAATAGAGAGAGAGGGATTGAAACTAATGGGTAAAGGGTGGGGTTTTATAAGGGTTTACATGCCATGCATAATCTCATGAACCGTACACGCGTCAGTCAAACCAATAAAAACATATTGAAACAAAGGGTAATGCTATATAGAGACTAAATTTGTAGAATAAATTTTAGAAACTAAAGAACATGAAAGTTGATGATTGATTTATTACTTCAGCGTTGATAAACGTGCTCATTCCAATCGGTGACACATTATTTCGTTTACAAATTTTATCTTCAAATTTAGTCTTACTAGCATTACCTGAAACAAATAAATATGTCAAAAACTTAGTACATTTAGATGAATAAAAACGATATTTCTCGAACATAACCAGTCATTTGAAGTCTCAAGTTTCAGCACTACTACTTTAGTTTGCAATTTTATTGAAATTTAATTCTTATTAGATTATCGTGAAAATTTTCAAATATAGAGTAGACATATAAATCTATTATTTCCTAAAATTTTATGATTTGAAAATTTTACAAGTGAGCCAAAAATAAATTCCAAACGGAATATACTGCAAAAATTCTGCATTATAGGCCCAAGATTAAAACTCACCAAACATTAAGTTTTCAGATTGGACTCATGAAAATTTTCAGATTTGAAGTTCACATCGCAATGTATAACATATTAAAATTTCACAAATTTAGGAGTTACGTAGATCTACCAAATTCATAACACAAATCGATTATGCTGCAGAAGTTCCAGCAGCTTAGTTTCTTGTCCTAAAAACATAAAAAACATTCAGTGTTAAGAATCCATTTTAGAATGCAATGCAACATGATAAAATTTCAAGATATTTGGAGTTAAGGAAATCTATAATAATAATAATAAGCATCAAAACAGGACAGGATGTGTTGCAGGAAAAGATTAATGACATAAAAGGTTTGTACCTTTTTTTTGTAATTAATTTCTCTCTCCGAAATCATACTCGCAAAAAATATGTGGATAATATAAATTCCTTTTCGTGCCCTAAATGATTCAAGCTATTAGTTTCAGAAAAGAGAAACACAGAAGGACGTGACTCACCCATCAGTTTGGTTATGCAATTCCAAGTGATACAATTTATGAACATAATGTAAGTGTAAATTCCACTTAATCAATCATGTACGGGAAAGTTAAATTCCAGAACCAAAAGGATGAAATTATTGATAGCTTTAATACTCAATAAGTTTACTAATTAACTCATGCACAAAAGTGACTAAGATTGTTCTTGCAATCCATTTCACAGAATTACGCAAAGGTTTCAAACAAACGAATAAAAGTTATCGAAAAAACCACAATAACATATATTATGGGCATTAAAATTCGAAGGCCCAGAAAAAAATTATATGTAAATTAACAAGAAACATGAATTTCAGATTTGCTGAGATAAAAATATGCAGATATAACATTAATCATACAGACGTTAAATCTACAAGGAGTGAAGTCATAGTTATAACAATACAATTATGGTTATAACGCGTGTACGATATCAGTCAAGAAGCCCTAGTGACTGCAGAATAACTTACATGATGAAGACATAACACTTACTGATGACAAAAGAGTCTTCTACTCTCAGCAACCAAAAGTGTTCTCGACCAAGTGAATAGGATTTTGGTATTGTGTATGAGAAATAATTGTTGTGAGAGCAGGAACAAACCTTTAATATTAACTAGGGTTTCTCTCCATCCATCCTATTATAGGAAGGAGATGTTTACTAAATCATAATCCAGTCAGCCAATGTCCCACTATGACATATATTTGCTTAGTCATACTAGATATGGTTTCACAAAATTACTTGTATGATATTAAGACTCCACGATTCTTACTCTTTTAGGATTTTAAGGCCACTCAAGTATCATGCAACTTGGATATCAAGTGACTTGATCAATAATCCATTAACATTGAGTTTTACATCACATGCATTTTCATGATCATTATCGGTTTCGTTTATTGATATTTATAAGTAACACTGTCTCCCTCTTTACAATGGGAGGAGGCTTTCTTTTTACTGACAAATAACAACGAAATATATATAAAAAGTAACTCATTAAAATTATAAAAATTTATTTTGCACGTACACATATATATATATATCACCTAGTCATTTGTCTGAATGACTTCTTGTATGTATTGAGCAAATGCAACCAGTCATTTGCTAGTATTTATCTGCACAGACACTATTTATCTACAGTGGGACTCAGTTTGGGAAGAACACAAGAGAGAGAGAGGAGAAAATATCCCAAAGGTAATCAAAAGTTTGCTTGGGAGGCAAGAGCGAGCGGCAGAGACCGAGAGACTCGGGGCAAATTATGGCAACAAAAAGGAGTCCAAAATATGAATGGTCATTAAAAAAGGCAGTGGATTTGGGATGGAGACAAAGTGTACATGTGTAGGGAGAGTACAAGCGTTGCTGCAATTGCTTAGTCACAATGCTGCTGTTACTGCTGTTACTGTTTACTGCATGTCTTTAAAGTTTGAACGCGTGAGCATCGTACGGACTCTTCAACCACCACTTGTTTACGACCAGCCCTGAACATATCCATAAGTTAAGTCAATTTCCAAGTTTTGCTAAACAGGGCTGTTAATTGATCATAAATCTGCTTACAAAAATGGCCTATCTAGGCCTCTATCACCCCATTTGTTCTGAGTAGGGTGGAGTACTAAGAAGTCAGAACAATGCTGCATGGGTTATTAAACCCTAATTAGTCACTAAGGCCTCGTTTGGCAGCTCGGACAGTACTGACTATTTCAGTCGGATAGGATAAATAGTCGTCGGATAATACTGACTAAATTAGTCAGATGTTTGGTGCAAATCGGACTAATAACCGTATTATTTATATTGTGTTTGATAGTGCACCGGATAAGAAAACTTAATGAAAATGCTGCTACTTTATACAGCAAGAACCGTAACAAAACATCACAGATTACAAAATCAACAAAATTAAAATTGTTAATTTGGTTTTTTCTCTCAATTATCAAAACCCAAATTTCAATCCAACACAACGAAACTCAATTGCAAGAGAATTGCTGAGGAATTACACCAAGCCAAGCAACAAACATGGAGCGTAATTCCAGAAGTTCAGCTGCACCCTCACTCGATTACAGTTCTCCAAATGTTGCAGAGGGAATTGGATTGGACAAATAGATAGGAATAAAGAAGTAAAATTTTAATATTACTCAACTAAATTGTGCATAATTTTCGTCCTCTAGCCAAAAACAAAACTGGGGAAAACAAAAGGGGGTTAGGTTTGGGCGGAATAGATAGAGAAGAAAGAAATTTGCAGGTGGGTTGGATGGCAAAATTGGGGAAAACGAAAAGGGTTGGGTTTGGGCGAAACAAATAGAGAAGGAGAAGAAATTTGCAGGTACAAAATTGGGGAAAACGAAAGGGGTTGGTTTGGGCGGAACAGAAAAGAAGAAGAAATTTGTAGGTGAGACTGGATAGCAAAATTGGAAAAACGAAAACGGTTGGGTTTGGGCGGAACAGAGAGAGAAGAAGAAATTTTCAGGTGGATAGAGAAATTGGGGATAACGAAGAGGGATTGGTTTTGGGCAGAGCAGGGAGGAGATGAGGAGGAGGAGGAGGAGGAGAAGAACCTCAGACGATGCAACGCGCGATGCGAGAAGGGAAGGAACGAGAGCGACGAGGCGGACGGAGGAAGCGAAAGACAACCCGACTAATAATACATAGGATTTTGGGCGGATAAGGTAGCGGGCGTACACCGTATAAAACGTGTGGGGCCAGTTTAATTAATCCGGGTATTATTTAGTACAAAGGTACACCAAACACCTTGATTCGTACTATTTATCATATCCGGTGTGTTATACGATCTGCCAAACAAGGCCTAATGGCTCTAAATATATCCTATATATTGTTTTTGTTTTTGTTTTTGTTGCATGTAATTAAAACCCTAATCACTACACTTTTATGATGGGGACCATATATTTTATTTTTATTATCAAATAGTGAAAGAGTGTTTGGACAACTTTAAATATTTGTCAAACCTCATTGCCATTACCCGAGCTATATCCGAAATTATCTATTTTGTATAAAAACAATCTAAGTTGTGTTTTATGTACTAAAGAGAGACCATAAGTCACAAGTGGTCCTTTTGATTATGGTAGTTGTTACATTAAGTACCATGATGTCAATTGTGTCAATTTTAACTTTGAGGTTACATACCAATTTAAGATGTTCTGGGATATATTTTATGTGAAATTAGCGTTGTTCTAGTTGATTACGGCCTCGTTTGTATGTTTTAAAATGACTAAAACCCGTTTTGGATTGCAAAAACACTTAAGGTGCATTTTGGAAGAAGCACTGCAGGAAACATTTCAAGTGTTTTTTCATAAATTACTTACATTTTTACTAAAAATTGGTTTCACAAAATCGCTTTCAATTATTTTAAAAGCACTATAAAACAAGTGAAACTAACCATAAAAGGCTGGAAGCAAATGCATTTGAACCACGTTGATGTCACATGTTATACGAATTGATGAAAATTGGGTTTCGAACAAAATTGATCTTGCAAGTTACTGCATACAAAATTGAAATTTTCAAAATGACAATTTGAGTAAATAGTCTAAGTTGTTTGCTCCCTAATACCAAGGATGATTTAGCTAGGGATATAATTAACAAGTAGTTCTTTTCGGCAAATGGGATGATAAAGGTGTGTCGCTGTATCATACACTAAGCCAATTAGTAAGTATTGAACTCGTTATTTATTAGGTTCAAATAGATACCCGATAAATAATGGCTTGTGCCTCCACAATAAAAATAGATGAGCAGCAACATATATGAAATTATGGGATCACCATTCACCAATACAAATTCAAGAGAAATTATCAACCAGTACAAAATAGGAAATGTCTACACCTAGCCAAGTGAAAAAAACAAGAGAATCATAATTTACGTTTCTTGGTCAGTTCTTGCTTTGTGTCTATCTAAAGTCGAAAGATTGGGTTTGTGTGTATACATACATACATATATATTATAATTATTCCTAACATCGTTTGTCTATCGACCCACACCCCCCCCCCCCCCAAAAAGCTTCGTGAATATAAGAAATTATGTAACACCATCGAAGGTTTATGCAACTATACACATGTCATGACTTGCATTACTTATATATGTACCTCAGTAATTATAATACAAACACAATATTGTTACATATAGATGGAACTGAAACCCTAGAAAAAAAAAGGAAGAAATTATAGGGAAAAATCCGAAAAGGAAGAAAACCCGTCCTATAGAGAACATCAAGATTAATTAATCATATTTGCTAATAAACTAATTATATAGCTTCAATGTATTGGAATATTGTTCAAAGTACTCCTCACATTCCCAACCATGCAAGCTAAAAATTGTAAAATAGGCCGAAAACAAGAGTCTATAGGGTTCCTAACATAAGCATACCAGCGTGACCCTAATGCCCTCCCCCAGAAGCTCACAATGAAGTTCTGGTTCCGACTGCTGGCCAACAAAGCTGACTGCACGTACGCCGAAGCCGCATGCTTCACCAGCTGGTTCCGAATTGCTATGTTTGAAGGGTCGAATTCAAAGTCGTTATCCTCCGGAATAGTGGTGCTGTGTTGCGGTGAGTTCAACATGATGTCCTTCAAACTTGTGTACCGATGTTCATCATCGATTTCTGGTCTGCTGCTTGTTGATGAGTTTCTGCGTAGGATTAGGGCTTGAAGTTCTGTGTCCATTATAATTATAAAGCATGAGAGGTTGATAACGATGAATTTTTTAGTGTAACAAATATGGGCATTTTGGAAAAAGGCTGAGAGGGAAGTTATTAGGGTTTTTGAAGGGAAGTTTTTAGGTCAATATAGTTGTTTTGGTTGCAAACTGTACATAGTGAAAGAGGGAAAATGCAAGAGGTTTCTGTGTGTGAATTTGGATTCAAAATTAACTAATTCGATTTGTATTTTTGTTCATTGGTTATATTGGTAGATTTTAGAAGCTACATTTTTTTACGGGTTTCCTTTGATATAGGACAGTAGACTCGGAAAATGCTATATAAAGATTGGTTTTATTAACCTTGCATCTGGCCGGTTTATAATTGATGTCGCTAAATTAGTGTTTCTTGCAAGTTCATCATGCATTTTCGTAAAACCACCCCTCCCCCATATATATAGAACATAAGTTCTGTTAGCATCAGTGTGTGCATCGTTGATGCAATGTGGGCCTCTTTTTAATCAGCAGTCTACATTCACAAACGTCTGTGTGAGTGATAGACGATAACATTCTACTTCGTGATGAAGATCATTTGTAACTAGATGCATTGATCACATCCCACAAAAACACAATATACTTAGTGTTGATGAAGATTACTCATCGACCTTTTCTGAAAATGGAAGAGTTTTTTGAAAAACAATATAAGGAATTAATCAACAATAATTCAATATTGACAAAGGAAAATGGACGACGTGAAATTGAATGAGGTGATACTTTTGAAGGTGGGTTCACCCAGTAGTGTTTGCACTACTAATGAGAAAAGTTGAACTCTTTTTATAAAAATGGGTTAGCCCAATTGATTTGCTGTGATAATACACAAAAAGTTTTCTGAAGCACTGTGCTAGAGATGATACAAGATAGAGATGCGCTAGAGAAAATAGGAGAAAAGTTCAGCTCTTGGCTAATTAATTAATTATACGTACATTTAAGCTATCTTAATGCAAATGATAGGCTTCTTAGTTTTTCCCCTGTAAGTGCGCGCGGTGCGCTAAACATTTTTGCACTGATAGCTCGTGTAAAACTTATGAGGGTTAAAACCATGATAGTGTGCTGGAATTATCGATATCGCCTTCTTGTTATTACTTTTATGTTGTCTTACATTTACGATAACTTAATATACTTGCATTTCTGCTCTATGATTATGCGGTGAGTTCATTTTGTACACATTTTACACAGTTTTATAGGAAGAATGTTCCGGCATGCTTTGGAGGACTCACGACCGCAGTATGTTCTTATTAACTTACTGTCAGCGTGCATCTATTTGGTCGACCCTATGAGGCTAACTTCGAGAACATATGAGAATTTCAATGTACTTGAAATTGCTCATGGATCCGTAGTTGCTGCTAATCCCGCGACTGTTGTTGGAATGCTGGAGATCCTAGGTAAAGTCAACTCCTTAGTTTGGTCATTTGTTACGTGGTATACAGTATACTTGCATTCAATTAGGTTGGTGCTCGTGACTACTTTGCATGCAGGTTCTTTTATATGTCAGTATACAGTTATATTTTTCGGTTTTTGACTTTAAATTAGCGCATTCTTATCTTTCCTTGACTCCGATGGGATAAATTAAAACAAAAACATGTGATGAGGCTCTCGTTGTATTTCGTTCAGTTGTAGCTCAGTTTTGTACTACTCATATGATTCAGTCTAATTTTGGATTGTCCAATCCTTTGTTCTGTGTAACAAGCGTCAAGTAGATAATTTTGGATTGATCAGAAATTTGATACTGCAAAGCGTTCTATGCTGCAGGTGATTTGTTGAAGCTTTTGGATGTTTCAACGGCGGACAATGCGTTTTTAACTACATGTGGCAGGTTACAGCTACCTGTTGGACAACATCGTTTAAAGATATTGTAGAGTTCATCGCAGTATTACGGAGGGTGAGTGGTGAAACTGTTGAAAAGGAATTGATTCGTCTCGGAGCAGTACAAAGAACTTTGGACTTGTTTTTCAAGTAAGCTTGAGAGTTTTCTTGTCCATCACCACATAGAGAACATAACAGTATCATGTTTAGAAAGCAAGTATGCTCCTCTCGTACGTCTTCTTTGTGAGTGTGATTTTGTTCGAAAAATAATTAAAGCAGAAAAGAATTTCACATTAGAAGCAGATCCGAACAGCCCAACGTTCCTGGTGAGGGTAGAACTAGAACCCCACCCAAGAGGAGACTTGACTTGTGATGTGTGGAGGATGATTATAGAACTGTTAGGCTGATACTTCTTACAAGCCTCTGTATAAAAAAATAAAAAATAAAAAAGAAGAAGAAGAATACGTTGCTCGCCTACAAATAATGCTAGCGAAGATGTTAGAACATCTGAACAGGAAGACAAGAAGATATAATGGAAGCGTTTTCATGATCGAGTTTGTGCATCTCTTTATGTCTTGAGGTGTTACTGAATAGCCCAATAAGAGTATGCCTAAGTGTCTGTCTTGTGCCCCACTTCAAGTCCCATTATTTAGTATTTCATTTTAATTTCATATATTCGTTAGATTTTCTGTCGATTTCTCTGTTATATGGTTAAGTGTCTGTCTTGTGCCCCACTTCAAGGCCCATTATTCCCGCCAAAAATTTGATACGTAGAACTTAAGATGCCACAACACTGTATACAATTAGTCCCAAACCTGTGATGTCAACTTTGTTTAACTTTTATCTCCGTGGTTTACTTTCTTCACAAATTTGGATCAAAATGTCAATTCAACCCAAAACAATCCAGGTTGGGCGGTTCCTGCCCAACTTAACTGAATAGCCCAATAAGAGTGTTTGAAGCCTCCTTTTCATTTTTATGAAGGAAGGGTGCGGGACCTTGTTGCTTATTGTGTATATTAGCCGAATTTCACTTCTTCTTAATATAAAATATTGATGTACTAAAAAAAATTGCATAATCAAACCATGGCAAAGCTCTGACTTACCAAATTTAACCCTAAAATAAAAAATAAAAAAAATGGAGTTTGTTGATTCGTGCACATTTCGTTGTAATCATGAGGTGGTTGAATTTGTTGATGACTAATTGATATCTATAGCCTTTTTAAGTGGGAGGCAGATTTTCTGCCCTCCTAATACTATGCCATTCTCATCCCCTCCTATTTTGTGCGGTCACGATTAAGTTACGTCAATATTTTATATTAATTTTTTTATAGAAATAATAAGATAAAAAGTAATAAGAATATAAAATGTTAACGTAACTTAACCGTGATCGCACAAATATGAAGAGATGGAAAGAGTAGTAAAAGGAGGGCATACAATCTGTCTCCTCTTAAGTGGGAGTTTAAACCACGGAAAACGATGGTCTAAGTGGGAACTGGGAAGAGTAGCCACCTATTGCACACTTTTTTTATAATGATGTTATTGAAAATAAGAAACTAAAAAAGTCCAACCACTTTCAATACAGGCGATAATTGAAATGGCGTAATCGAACTTAGAACTTTGCATATGCATGCAATAAAAATAATTATACAGTAGATGAAATTAAGTATACAAGTAAGAAATATTATCTTATTAAAGTGTCGGACATATTAAGTTTGTTATAAATTATCAATTGTGAGAATTGTTTAAATTCGTTTCTGATTTACTGTTTGATAATAATAATGCTCCTAATCAAGCATAACTCTTCTAGTGCACGAGCACCTATTGCACCACATAAAAATGTGTTGCTCGGGCAAGCTTTAATTCATAAACTTGGATCTCATAAAACAAGCACATTATTATAATCAATTTATCTAACTTACAACTCCAACCATCCCTTATATTAATAGTTGAACAATTTCCCTTACGTGATTTGTCCAAAAATACGAAAACCACGTAGACATACAGTAAAACGAAAGGGGTCAAAATTTGTAGCAGCATAAAATCTTAACAAAACTATGCAAATCTAACCCACCATTTTCGACAAGATGAGAAATCACAACGTGGAAGCAAAGCCTACATACTTGAGTCAACCCCAAGACTATTAGGTCAAATTCAATTCCCCTAAAAGGATTGTTCTTCCTATACGTTACCTCAAAAATTATGTATTGTCTATACCTTTTAATAATAACCATGATTTATGCAGCTCTGTCGTTATAATTTGACTTCTCTCAGATGTCATGATTTCGAAAGCAAAATCAAAGCTCCTCAGATCAGGCAAATGCATGGTCTAATTTTGACCATACAAAAGCAGGAAAAAGAAAAAAATATCCCCTGAGGATGAGGAAGCAGTCAACTTCCAAGATTGGATTTGGACCACTTGTAAAAACTTAGTGAACAATTTGCTCTCTACCAAACTGGAAATATCTAGCCAGGGTGAGACGTGGGAGAGGTTTTATTATATTTTTGTCTTACCAATAAGATATTTACGGTGATATTTTTACAGCGTGCCGTTTACTTGCTTATAAAAATCATAATATATCGTAAATTAATATTCAACTGTCATATTATTTTAGATTTAAGTGATTTTTAGTAGATATAATTTTTGAAGGAAAATTTAAAAAATAAATATTTTGGACCGTTAAAATACATAATGCAGTGAGCTCTACAAAAACGCATGACAAAAATTGTATATAAAAAGCAGTGTCACATATTTGTCATATATATATATGTATGTATATATATATTGTTTTTGTATTTTTTGACGTGAAACATAAAACTTATACCAACTAATTATATCCAAAGAAGTTTAAATATACATATATATATATATATATATACATATATATATACACATATATATATATACACACATATATATATATATCTATGTATTTTATTTTTCTAGCCTTTTATAATTATACCACATCTTTGGTTTCACTTGCCCCGTCACATCTGTCTCAAAACGGAAACCTCTTCTAGAATTTCAATATTATGTTTTAAAGGAGATGTTTTTCTTTTCGTTCACTTATCCTCTTTTATTTTATATAAAAAAGTAAATACCAACTCAATTTCATTAGAATATTTATTAGTGTGAGTTACATATATTATTTATTTGAGTTTAAGGATTCGATCAAATTCAGCTGCAATTCATCTGCATATGTCAAGTTCAATCAATGGAAGAGCCATATTTTTAGAAGATGGCGGACCATTTACACTCGGAAGGACATGTAGTGTAGAAGAGGGAAAAGGTCTTCGGAATCTTTTGATTTTTAGATGACTATATTGTATTACAAATCACATGATGTAATTAGTAAGAAGCGATATAACAATCACACCGAACAATTTTTTTTTAAATTGCATGCGAATTAGGTTAATGTTAACTTTTCAGTTTGCTTTAATTCTCCAAGTTCGTACAACGTTTGTATCTCCTAAAGAAAGCTATTTAAGACTAACTTTAGATAGGATAATGATATGCAATCTTCCATTAAAACAAAGGAAAACTAATGAAAATGGTTTGAAAAGTTTGAGTTTTAATGATAAGGACAAAATAAAGGGTAAAGTGAATAGTATCACTTTTTAGTGTAAAAATGTGATTTTTTGTTAAAGTGAACAGTACCTATAACTTTTCATTAAAATTCCCTTAAAATAAGTATCAGTTCGTACCATCCCACAGAGATATTATTAGGGTTTAGCAGAGAATATATATATACTTTATATTATTAATTAATGAGTAAGCTATTGTTTGTGTACATGATTGAGCATGTTTGTTAAGATTGTGGTTAATAGATAATCCATCCAATTAGTCAGACGCACGCCCCATCAAACTAAAAGGAGCTTTTTTAATCCTTGGTCCCTTGGATTAGCCGATGAGCCCTTTCAGCACAAGACATGGCCTTATTAAAAGAAAATAATAATAATAATTATTATTATTATTATTATTTATTATAATAAGACTTTTATTAATTCGAGAACATTTGCCTAATTGAAAATGATGTATCGAAGAAGAAACCATTAACCAATATTATTTCAATAATGAAATGAAATGTCTTGTGTATTAACGTGGTGTTTAAATTATGCAAACTTGTTTGAACTTGGAACCAAAATTCATTAATTAGTTGCCTTGAGTGATGCTGACACAAGATTCCTTTACCATGTTTGAAGTTTAATTTTGTATATAATTCAGATTGGACCATACAATTACGATAAAATATGCCCCTTAAATATGTTAGTATAAGCCAAGGTTGTTTACTTCCATTTATATTTAACAATTATAAAGTGATCGATTGTCCTGATGATTAGATTTTTTTTCTTTAAATTGTGTCCATAGTTCAAATATTTTCCCTCCTTTCAATTAATGTAGATTAGTGTGTACAATATTGTTATGTTAAAAAAGACAAATAACAACTTTTTTTATTTTTAAAAGTCATTGTTTCATTCAATCTAATACATCGAGGATGAAAAACTTATTACTGGGTTTTGTAACACAATTTGCAATTTGCAGAGCATTAGGAAGACCAGAATAACCTTCAAAATAACAATTAACAAGAGCTTCGAAGAGTTAGGAAGCAGCACTATATGATGATGTTGGTTGAACTCAAAGAAGTTCCAGAGTTTGAATGTTATCTTAGGGTTAGGATGAGTTGCGTTTATATATATAGCTTGGAGTTTGGGTCCTAGATTGCAAGGGTGACTCAAGAATTAAGGAAAGAATCTTGTTAAGGGATTGTTCCTTAGTTGTTTTTGGCCCTTACCTTGGAGTCTCTAATTTGGAAGTTAAGGTCATCTCTAACCGAAAGAGGACCAGATGGCTCGTTTTAGCCCTATAGTCCTCTAAGAAATTAATATTTTAATGAACAGTGTCATACCATATTTCTTACCATCTCCAACCGAAGGGCCAGAGGGCCATAGGCCAAACATAGCCCTGTGACAAAAAACCATTTCCAACCGAAAGGGCCAAAGGGCCATAGGGCCAAACATAATTTATTATTTTAATTGAATTAATATGGTTACTTAAATATTTTTTTTAATTGAATTAATATGGTTACTTAATTTATTATTTTAAGTTTTATGTTGTTAAATATTTTTTTAATGTTGTTTAAGTTTCATGTTGTTAAATGGTTTTTTTTATGTTGTATAAGTTTTATGTTGTTTAATGTTACTTAATGTTATTTAAGGCTGTTTAATATTGTTTTAATGTTGTTTAATGTTACTTAATGTTATTTAATGTTATTTAATGTTGTTTAATGGCTTAGGTAGTTATAGGGAAAAAAATAGAATTTTTAAATTTAAAAAAATAAAAAATAAAATATAACGGCCAGCTGACGTCAGCAACTAGCTGTTGGGATTCAAACCTCTGGACCGGACAGGGCTAGCTGGCTAGCTAGTTTGGGCCAGCCGGTTTGCCCAATTCTCCTTTTGTGGCTCGGTGGGGCCCACGAGCCCTTTGGCCTAGCCTTCGATTGGAGACGGTTTTTGTGTCATTTAGGGCTATTTTTTGCCATATGACCCTCTGGCCGGATCAGTTGGAGATGGTAAGAAATATGGCCTGGCACTATTCGTTAAAATTAATTTCTTATAGGGCTATAGAGCTAAAACGAGTCATCTAACCCTCCTTCGATTGGAGATGGCCTAAGGATCAAGTCCAACACTAGGATAAATATGGACATGGGACATTTTTTTTTTGGGGCTCAAGCCAAGTCTTAGTCCCTTCTCATTCTCCTAAGGCCTAAGTCAAGCCTATTTATAGACATACTGTTACATCCCGACCCGGACTCCACCACCTCCAGGCTCGGCTCCGTCGAAGCACGATATTGTCCGCTTTGAGCCCTGACCACGTCCTCACGGTTTTGTTTCTGGGAACTCACACGAGAACTTCCCAGTGGGCCACCCATCCTAGGATGGCTCTCACGCGAACTTGCTTAACTTCGGAGTTCCTACGGAATCCGAAGCCAGTGAGCTCTCAAAAAGCCTCGTGCTAAAGGAGGTGCGTACATATAAAGCATAGATGATCCACTTCCTTGGACGATGTGGGATCTAACACATACAAACCTGCATTTGTTTCGTGAAAACTTCTCCAAGTCTGACCCTTAATTGATATCTTCTTTTGAGAAAACTGATGAAGCGTAATATGTACTTTCTAAGCCCTTAATAGACATGTTTCATGCTTTCATAATTCATTATTCCACAGGTTTTCTTTTAACTGAAAAGGCGAAAATTATCAAATAAATGAAATGTTATCATGAGATTTGTAACTTCAATAGTAGACTATTTAAACGAGTTACGACCACAATTATAAGTTGTAAATTAAAATCGGAATAAAAAATTATTACTTTCGATTGACACTCAAAGTATTATTCTTTTATCAGATAGTTGAACATGTTAGCTAGATAGCCTAGATTCATGGTATCATACTTTTGGTTTAAAAAGCTAAAGGAGAGTTTTCTGTCACACCACCAAAAATAATTAATCTTCCAAAGTGAAAAAAGCGAAGAAGAAAACCCTAACAGCAAACACGTACAAAGCAAGAAAGAAGAAAGCAGAAGTAGGAAAGCAAAGCAATGCTTGGATGCAGTGCAAAGAGGCGCAGCTGCCTCTGCATAGTAGCAATGGCAACAGCCGAAGCATCAGCAGCATATGAAGATGCATGATGGGGCCACTGCTTCACGAAGACCGTGACACGTGCTCTGGTCTCTGTTCCTCATCCACTCATCGATATCTCACCCCAACGCGTATGTATTGTTGCAGTACACATCGACACGTGCCCATGCCTCCTCACACTCTCTCCCCCTCCTCCTTCAAACTGTCTCTCTCTCTCCTCTCGAGCGTGTCACTCACAAAGTCTTACACTTAGGCACACAAAAACAAGAGATTTGGATCCTCTCCGGATCCACTTGATCTGAGCTTGCGAATCAAGTGATCCGGATTGTCGAAATTTGATTAAACGACTACAAAAAGAGAGTCCATCTAAAGTTATAATAATTGTAGCTGTTGGATCAAATTTGAACGATCTGTATCACTTGATCCGGATGCTCATATCCTTTGGATCCGGAGGATCCAAATCCAAAAACAAGTTGGCTTTGCTTAGATTAACTCAAAATAACCAACTTTTCTGCATCTCCCACTTCCTTTAAGCTTTCACCGTCATGATCCTTTTTTCTTCCTCATGTCATATGCTCGCTTAATTAGCGTATGGAAGGAAAACTTGGATAAACTGCATGCATTCCAACTTACAATTTTGTCAATTGTCGCCCACCTTTTATCAAATAATGGAACGTGACAAGAACAAGTACCCACTTTGTTATAGTCTTCATTTCACTTGATTAGAGTTGAAACGTGATGAGTTCTAGAGAAATAGAGAAAATGCCTACTTTTTCTGAGGAGGAAAAGAAAATATCAGCTTAACACACATGATTATTTCAGGTACCCGAGCTCTGGAGAATGACGAGAACACCCTTGAAAAATGGTTCTCATGAAGTTCGAGAACATGAAATTTGAGTGGTTAATTTGCTTAGCTCGTGTGGTTATTATCCAAATTTTTATTAGGTAATAAATAATTTTTTTACAGACCGCAGAATAATTATACTAATATTATTACGGGTGAGAAACTTGAATACGAAAAATAAAGCACACTTAATTTTACTAAATCCAAGTATACATTTGTTTGATGGTATATAGTACATGTGATTGGCTTTTGTTTAGGGACAAGGATCCTCTTTGTGGGAATCCGGGGATCAATCAATCGTGTCTGCTTATCGTACATCGTACGGCCAGTTTTCGTTAGATACTATTTATATTTAATTTTAAATAAAAAATTTAAAATGATTTCTAACCGCACGATGTACTATGAACGGACATGATTGATTGATCCTCAGGATTCTCACAAAGAGGATCCAGAGAGGATCCTATTCCCTTGTTTAGTACTAAATTGTATATGTTTCCTTTTTCTTTTCTTTTTTTGGTTGAAAATGAAGCTTCATTAATGAAAGGAAGATACAATTTGTGCTAGAAAGGTCTAAACCTAAACAGAGCACAAAGCCCTACACAACAAAGCAAACATAAGATAAAGGACAAGCCCAAACAAGAAGAGTTTCAACTCCAGCTACAAAGAGAGACTCACTCTGATTTAGGCCCGTAAGCTACAAAAGAAACAATAAACAGTAAAACCCTCAAATTCCTAAGCTAAAAACCAGTCACCACCGCCACATCCGCCGTTACCTCCGCGAGGAAAGACATTGCACCAAATAGAAAAATGCACCCGAACCAAAACCCAGATATGAGAGTATTGCACATAATCAATCCACTAAGAGCCAAAGCCACCATAGCCACACCTGCAAGAAAAGTCACCAAGCGTAACAAGGGAAGGAGGAGGGCGAATGGGGTATGTAAAACACCGTTGTTCCAACGTGAATCATTCCACACTTCGTCCAATTTTTTTGGTAAGCCGGATATAGACAGTGGGCTGTGCGGGTTGGGTCTTGATTCAAGATAGAGCCCAATACTCGTAGATCTAAATCATGGTTCAGAGTTGGGAAAGATGAAGGGTAGCAAGAGGGAGGTAGGAGAACATAGTGTGATTGGGAGGTATTGGGGGGGGGGGGGGGGGATGACGGTGAGCAACCGATGATTGAGGAGAGGGAACAAAACTGAGACGAAAGCTCAGATAGATGAGACAAAGCTCAAAAAAAAGCATAAAAAAAGATAGGGAATGGAAAAGAAGAAAGAAAAGTAGAAGGTATCAGGAGAGATTTTCAAGGCTGCCACCGACCCTAAAGCCAAATGCTAGGGCCGGCGGCCAAGCAAGGGTTTCTCTTAAATTGTATATATTTCCTTGTTTATTATATTTTAATTTAGAATTATGGCTCACAAAAAGTAATTTGTAGTGCATAACATAAAGGGGGTTTTTTTCTTTTTCTTTGGGGGATTAAATTAATGTTGGCTTCTTTTTACCCGGCAAGTGATTGAGCATGGAACTTTGAGAACACGCCCTCTTAATTAATTAATCAATTTCTTTTGCTGTTAATTAGTCTAAACATGTACGTTAATTTTGTTTTTT
The DNA here is from genome assembly GCA_024362995.1 of Heteromeles arbutifolia. Classification (NCBI taxonomy): domain Eukaryota; kingdom Viridiplantae; phylum Streptophyta; class Magnoliopsida; order Rosales; family Rosaceae; genus Heteromeles; species Heteromeles arbutifolia. Next base: position 5,574,740 of record JANCRC010000002.1, on the reverse strand, counting down.
CGTAATTACTGTCGGAGGAGACTATGCATACTACTATGATTTGGATAACTAGTGTTTGTGGTGTCTGCAACTGCCATTTTTTTTCTTATTTTTCACATTTTTTTATAAAATTCCATGTCTAATTTGTAATTGTAAACCACTGAGCTGTCTGACATAAAGAAAAGCATATGACACTGTGTGTATGATTCCGTTTTAATCATGGGAATTTATGTAAAAAAATAGTTGTTAATTATGATTTCCATGCCTAGTACGACTCTTCGATGCTAGACCTAAACACGATAGGGTTGCGTGGCTAGATTCAAGTTATGAACGTGGACATAGGGCCAGCCCTGAAAATTTAGGGATCCTAGGCGAGCTTTTGACGTGGATCCTTAAAGTTATCTAATTCCCGATTATTTGTATAAAAAATAATTTGTTAAATACATAAAAAATTATATTTTCACATCAAATATCATTAATAATTAATATCAAAATAAGATAAATATCCAAACATTACTTAAACATTACACGGTTCACGATTTTAGATGAAAATGTACTAAATGTTTGCAGTCAAGAGTCTAAGATTGAGAGTGAAGAACAATAAAAGTTGATGATCAAGAGAGTAAAGAACAATAAAACTTGATTGACGAGTATAATAAATTCAACAACACCAATTGCTTCTCTTGTGTTTTTTTCTTTCTAAAATCAACATCACACTAACGAATTGAATATTAAAATAATCCATTGAATAAAAAGTTATTGAAAAGCAAAATATAAATTCAAAGTTTTGATTACCTTAAAATACAATCTTCAAGACCATGTGATAGTTGGTTTAAATATTCGATAGAAATTGAGAGAATGAGAAGTTGGTTTAAGCATTCGATATAAATGGAGAGAATGGGAAGTTGAAAGAAAAAAAGATTGCAAAGGGACTTGAGTTTTATAACTTTATATGCATTTGGACAAATGGATGGGGAGTTGGACAAATGGATTGACAGTAAATTTGAAAAACAAGAAAAATATAGTGACTAAAAGGCAGCTTGGTGTTTCAAACTCAACACCCCAAAGAAAGGAGGAGGATTGACGTGGCTTAACCGTGACCACACAATCAAGGGGAGGATGGAAGTGTATGGGAAAAAATGAGGAGAGAATCCTCCTCCCCAAAGAATAATAAGGCCAAACATTTTCACTGCACTAACAAATGAATTATGATATTTCTTACTTTTTTTTTTGTATTTATATGTTAATTACATGATATAAAATTTTTTTGGAGGCCCCTCTGAAGTGGGGACCCTAAGTAGGCGCCTACTTGGGCTACCCTCAGGGCCAGCCCGGCGTGGACTAAATACAATATCGAAAAAAATCACAATAAACCAGTATCGTAGCCAAAATTTCTAATAAAAATGATCAACTTAACGTTAATATGTAGGATCTTACACATCAATAATAATTGTTATGAATATTACAAATTTGAAATTTACGACCTAATTGTGATATCATTCCGAAATTATATTATCATAAACTAATGCTAGGTATAACCAATTTTTGACCAAAAGAAGTATAACTAATTTTTACTTTAATACAAGTATAACCAAAATTTTATCAAGGAAAGAGATTGAAAAGATAAACAAACAATTGAGTATCATATGCTGATTTAAATTTACTGAAAAAAATCATACAAATTCAAGACATACATGTGAATAAATTAAGAAACTTGATGCAAGGAATGAAGTGACATGCCTCTTTAAACCCAAGCTTCTTGAGTCTCCTGACCCTTAAGCACTTATGATATCAGATTATGTTAAATGGGGCAAATATTATTGTAAACATATGAATAAACTTGGATATAATGTATAACAAGACATATTTTCAAGATCGTGAGAAGGATCAAGTGACCATTGTGGGCCTTAATTGAATTCGCTAGTACAACAAACTATAAAAGAAGTAGTTGGTTCATCGCTAATAGTATCGAAACGTTTTTAGATAAGAACATCATACTCGGATGGGTGGATGAGTCAATTTATCAGTTTAACTCACTTTGTGATGAACTTGAGTAGTTAAGTAAGTTCGAAAGAGTATCAATTTCATATCGACGATGGTGACATCGGTTCATATTTCTAACATACGAATTGATCCGACATTCCGGCCTAATTGCTAACCCCAAATTAGTTAAACACAAAGAATATACATTGTGTTTTGTAAACTACTCAACCTGTAGTGCCATGAAAATGAAGGGTTGGACATACTGTTGTATACATTGTACTCTGGCTTCAATTTCAAATCCTAGCCAACATATCCAGTGTGGCATATTTCTTATCATTCCTTCCCAATCCGAAATGTGTCATGTCTTGTTAATTAAAATCAATATATAGACATATTATATTAATTTCATTAATGGGGCAGATCCGTGACACAATATTTTGTAGACAACTTTTAGCAAAAGTTTTTGTGATGACCACTTTGTAATGTGTTTTAACGATCTGAACTGTCTATCTTTGCAACAGTCTAAACCCTAAACTGTCTATCTTTTGAAACATTATTTATTGATCATCCTTGCAAAAAATTAGAAAAATTGAAAACCATTAAAACATTCATATATAGTGAAGAAAATTGACGAATACTGTTTTACAAAGAAACACTGAACCCTTAATCCAATAGTTGGATAGTTTCAGATTTAGGTGTTTTTTGGTTGACAGAAGAAAGACCTAAAAAATAAAGGATTTGAATCTTAAAATATATTACAAAGTAGACCTTACAAATACTTATATAAAATATTATGAAATATAAGCGGTGCCAAGAATCCGTTCCCTTCCTTTATGCTATTAATTTTATTAGTTATAAAAAGTCCACAGGAAGTGACACTTTTTTACTTGAACTTTCAAGATAAATCCACAAGTCGAAGTCTAAGTACGAATATACATACATACATATATATATATATATATATTATAATATTCATGAATTTTGGCATATATTATACTTTCTCCAAGTATTCGGGTTTTCAAATCTCAATATTCAAGCCATGCAGGACGGTATGTAATACAAAACTTTGGAAATTTTCTAAAGCTACAAGATTTATTTGTAACAAACTAGACAATAAACAATACCTCCTTATCTATAACCATTTTGGCATACGTTGCTAGATAGCCAAAGTTTATAATGTTTTTAAATTAGATTAATCAACGTCACAGTAATTTTATTGTCTATTTACTAGAAAACATATCCATATTTAAGAAGTATATAATGCTGTTACAAGTGAAAACGTTATATTTACATTACCATACTAGAACATGATAACAACCTAAAAAAAGACATAATCGAACACGAATAATGCTCTTCTGGTGAAAATAACACAACTTCATTCCAAAGTATAATAATTGTTCGACCAAAGGCCTACATGGGATTTGTAAGCTTGTCTCACCAAACACAATTATGAAAATAATTGTTCCTGTCATATTAGAGTACCATATATAAGTACTTCCATCATCAATTCTGGAAGCGGATCCTCTCCAGGTCCCTCCTATCCGAGTCCTCTGAATCTTCAATGAAAAGAAGTTGTGATGGCAACACTGTCGCCATGGTTTTGACGGCGAGAATGTTAAGAGGGGCGCGGATGTCGGAGGAGACGACTATGTCGTCGGAATCGTAGTCGAGATTGAAGTTGCTGCACCCAATCCCTTGATCTCCCTACCATCACTCACCGCCCTCCCCCTCCCACTGCATATTTTCCTGACTTTCAACCCCTCCCATTTTCTTCTGGTTTTGCTTTGTCGATCACCGCTGGAGAAGAAAGCAAATAGGAAGAGTGAGAAAGTTTTAAGAGGAAGGTGATTTCAGCTTTTCGATTTTACGGGAACGGTTGCGATTATTTAGTTCCGAGGGTCTGGATGGAAGGGATTCGGAGATGATCCTGCTTCGTCAATTCCATTGTTACACCAAAAAATATATATGTACCTAAATCAAAAGTAAAAGCTGTATAAGTAAATTAGAATTCTTTTTTCACTAATGCATAACTTTTTATCCCTTTGATTAAATAGAGGTGCCTAATAAATCAAAATAATCGATCTCTCCTTTTGCTACATTGTTTTCCAGCAAAGAGATCATATAGTTACAGCCCATTGAGTGCTGCCACACTTTATATATACATAAAAATATCTAAAGAAAAGAAACAAAAATATTTAATTATATAAGAAGGGATGGGTAGGAAAGAGACACATCATGAACCGTACGGACCATTAAGTCTAATCCCATTAATTAAAACTTTTAAATGCCCCTCAAATCCTTGCTTCAATTGAATTAATTAAGTTAATTAATATAAATCACCCCCCAAAAGACACTTTTTATAGAGAGAGTTTTCTGCACCCAAAAACCCATGTGACCTCTCTGTGCCTTTTATTTTTTTGAGCATGTCTTGGGACTCGGGAGGACTTGAAGCTTGATTTGATTGGGTGTGACTGTTGACATACTCAATAAAATCAAAGACACAGAAATGCCACATGAGTTTTTGGGTGCAGAAGATTTGGACTCCTTTTTATAAGTAGGGAAGGTGAGTAAGTTCTCAACTCGACATTTGGGTGGTGGGAAAGGCATTTTATTTCTTGTACTTGACTTTTGGAGGATAAATTGTTGGTGCTCTCTTTTTGTGATGGATTCTAATTAGCACTAACCCTCCTGCTTAACTTTTAATTACAATCTTACCATTTCGAACACTAATTAATTAATGGGTGCTTCATAAATATGCCTCCCAAAATTCCATCACATTTTTTTTCACAGAAAAACTCTGTTACATTTTAAAAATATTTTAAATTCTTGTACAAACGCGTTATCAATGAACGGATGAGCAAAACATTCAAACCAATTGCAAGAAAACACCAAATCAACAAAACCCTTGGCTCACTACCCTCACAATACCGAAAGCGTTTGTGTTGTAGTTCTCGCTCTTCTCTTACAAACCCTTTAAAATCCTATTTATAGCTATAATTTTAGGTTACAAAAGAAACTGAAAAACGTAAAATAGTAGGAAACTAGAAAAGAATATGAAACTTAGAAATCCTATTGTAAAATACCGACCAATTGGGAATGGGCCTTGAACATGAACGGAGCCATAAACATTTTTTAGTGAGAGCAACTTTGAATGATGAAATTGAATTGAAAATTCGATACAATGTTACCGACTTTTGTCCAATTACTGGTGTTTGAAACTCTAACATTTGGGTAATTAGTGTTTAGAAAGAGTGAGAGAACCAAAAAAGTATAAAGCGTGAAAAAGTAATTTATATTTTTAATTGGAGCAATTTTTCATCGTAAAATAAATTGACGGGAGGCAACTGCCCCAAGTTCATGGCCTTGAAGATATAAAACCGACGGGCTAAATTGGCAAAGGGGCTTGTGCCTAGCCAACCGGTCACAGAGATAAATAACTGCAAAAGTACACCCAAGAAATCAATCAAGATGTAAATAAGTGAGGCAAAATTAAATTAACTTGTTTCTGATTAAATGACAACTAATGTCAGTGGTACCTGAAAATGGAGGCAAATCACACATTAGCAACCTAGCTAGCTACTAATATATATATATATATATAATTTTATATTCGTAGTATCTAATTTAGGATTCAGAAGACTCTAGATTTTATAGCTTATTTAATTAAGGGATCTAAAGAGGTCGGATTTCACTTGGGAAATAAATTTTTTAGTTGAATAATGTTATCATGAACTAATTATACATGTCTGAGATAAAAAAAAAAAAATTAAAATATTTAGGGCATTTCTTATAATTCATTGTATTTCGAATTCAATTCTTTTCAAGTTTAAAGTATAGTTTAGAATAATAATATCGCTTTTAATGATAAAAAAAAGTTAAAGGTGAGAAATAGATGTTTAATAATTTTGAAAATATACAGATTTTTGCATTGGCTGTAAAAAAGAAGAGAAATGTAAGATATGTAATTTTCTCATAGGATAATGCTACATGCTCTTGTTAACTTTTTACTATTGATTTTATTCAATTTATTTGATCTAACGGTCGAAAATTGAGAACGGCATATAAGAAGTAAAAATGATGTGTGGATAGTACTACTTTTTCTCATATTGAAAAGAAAATGCAGGAAAATTCAAATAGATGTGAATTTCATCACCTTAAAAGATAAGACGGTGGCGCAACAATTACCTTAGAAATTATTTATTAGGGTAACTTTGGAAAACTACTGTGACCTTGTCTGAAAGACAAGAGGCATGAGTCGAACTGATAGGTCTAAAAATAATATGATAAAATATTTGTTTTTATATATCAATTAGTGATGGTGAAAAAATGTATATATCAATTAGTGATGGTGATCCAAATTTTAGAATTAAACACATACATTTTTAAGTTTACATGCATTCTAATATTTGAAATTAGAGTTTTGCTAGGAACAATTACTCACCTTCCACGATCAACCATTGATAAGTGAGGTTTGCACTAAATTGCAATAAACAATCATCAATTCGTGCATGAACGACATTTGTTAACTTTTGCTTTGCTTGGTTGTTTTGTTGATTGCTAGCCGTTTATAAGTGTGGGTGTTATAGTGCCGTCTACCCTGAGTTTGGCCAACTATCATCCATGCATGCATGAGTTACATCCGTCAGCTTTTAATTTCGTAATCGTATAATAGTTGCTATTATTTAGCTACATATGATGTATATCTCAATATTCTAAAAAGCTTGACAATATTCAATAGATTGTCAACAACATATTAATAGATTTGATCTTAATTATGTAGTTCTAACTCCTTACTCCTTCAAATGAAGAAAAATACACAATATAATTTTGGCCGTTCATTTTCTAGTTTTATTTCTTGTTGGAATTTATAATTAGAAAAAAAAAAACAAAAATAATAATAAAACTAACAAACGAAAATAAATGGCAATAGAGGTAAAAAGGAAAGAGAAGAGGGGCAAAAAAGAGAGAAAGAGAGTATACCTATAAAGTGGAGAGAACGGCGGTGTGTGCTGTCCTTAACCGATAAGCCCGGTGATTTGCTCAAAATGGGGAAGATGCAAACAACTCTCTCTCTCCTCCTTCATCTCTCTCTTCTTCTTCCACTGTTTACTTCAACTACTACTTAACCCTCTCAAACCCCAGTTTCCATTTTTCAGTTTTGAAACCTCTCCCTCTACTTTTCATCAATTTCCCACATTTTCTCTGGTTATTTTCTTACCCGCCAAACACCTCCATCAGCAACCCTAACTCGCTCTCACCTCCCAACCCTCTCGAATTCTCAGCTCACAAACACATATGCAGCTTCTGTGAGTTTTTTTCTCACTCAATTTTTCAACTTTCTGCAGATAAAAGCTCAAATCTGTCTACTTTTTGTTTCTGGGTTCTTCAGCTAATGGTGCTTTTCTGACCTTGGCTTTTTTAGGCAGTCTGGATTTGTATGCGGAGTGTAAATCTTGCAACTTAGGAGGATTTCAGGTCGTCTCATCAGTCTAATTTTCTTGATTTAGCTTAAATTTTGCATCTTTAATTGTAATTAGTGTTAATTAGGTTGTCATTAATATGGGGTTTTGAGTTTGGAGGTGGAGGAGAAATTGGGAAGGATAAAGTTTAGAGATTTTTTTTCTGATTGGATGGGTTTTTTTGCAGCAAAGGAACTGATCCCATCAAGTTTGAATGCGCAGATCTGAGAGCTTTGGATGCCCAAATCTCGAACTGCTTATGAATCTGCAGACAAAGAATCACACTGCTCCATTTCTGCTGTCTGTACGTTTGTTTAAGTTGTAACAATCAGTGATACCTTGACACCTGTCTCTACCAAATCAAAACCCACAACACTGTTCAAGGTTTGAAATTTCCCGTATTTTATTTGAGCTGCCAATTATCTTTTCTTTTAGTGTTTTTATTGTTTAATGTGTTTTATTGAGCTTAATATACAGGAGAGCACGAATATGTCTCGCATTTTTAGGGCAACAAAAATAAAATTGTTTCAGATTTACTGCTTCTGCTTCTGCTTGAATCTGAAGCAGAAAAGGGATTACATATTAATTCTGCTTTTTTTGGTTTCCAACTTAGGTTATATTCAAAAGTTCATCTTCTTTAAAAACCCTTTTGTTAGGTTTAGGCATTTAGCTTTTATTAGCTTGAGATCTCTGAAAGCTGGGTTTTTTGTGTTTAAATGTGTAGTGTATTTAGGCATCTGATCAACTGCTTTTACTTGCTTCTGTATTGTGATGTATTTTGGGTAAATTTTCTTACTTTTTCTTTACATTTATGGAATTAAAAATGGAAACGAAATATGAAAATTTACCGTTGGTTTTTTTTTTTTTTTTTTTGCAGAGCTGAGAGACTGTGAAGAGTAAAACTGTGCAGGCTTTGGTTTGCTGCTTTTGAAAGGACACTGCAGGAACCGCAAAAAGCTTTAGAGAGAGAGTCTCTCGCCTAACTTGGACCGTGATATATCAGCACCGTAAAAAAGGCCTTTTTATCACTACACAGCCAAAGTACCCTCTCTGAATTATCGTCATCAATGCATAGGACACTGCAACCCCACCTCCTCCTCCTCCAGTCCTCCCCCTCTTTCTCTCTCTAAAACCACTCCCTTCCTCCCCAAATTCAACCCCCCTCTCTCTCTCTCCCCTCTCTTTCTCTAGAGAGAGCTAGTGGGGCAGAAGGATAAGAACGAACCAAAGCAAAAGAAAAGAAAGTCCCAAAATTGAATGAGTCTTTGTTTGAGAAAGGCATGAAACTACTGCTATGGAGGTGGAGGAGATACAAGCCAGCAACAAGTTCCCAAGAATCGGAAATGGCAGCAGCAGAGATCACAAGCCATCACCCGAAGACGACGACAATCAAGACCCATCATGCCTAGAACTCAAGAGGGACGCCGCCGCCACAGCCGCAGCCGATACGGGCAACCGTCTCCGCGGTTGGCACCACTCCCGCATTTTCCGCGTTTCCAGAGCCTCCGGCGGCAAAGACCGGCACAGCAAGGTCTGGACTTCAAAAGGGTTGAGAGACCGGAGGGTCCGGTTGTCTGTAACCACCGCCATTCAGTTCTACGATCTCCAAGATCGTTTGAATTACGACCAGCCCAGCAAAGCAATTGAGTGGCTGATCAAAGCCGCCGCCGATGCCATCGCTGAGCTCCCTTCTCTGAACAATTCTTCGTTCCCCGACACGCCTAAGCAGCTCAGCGACGAGAAGAGGGCGAGCTGCGAGCGTGGAGGGTTTGATTCGGCAGAGATTGAGTTCGATCAGAACTACAACCAGAATCAGAACCAGACCGGGAACCAAAGTCAGCACCTTTCCTTGTCGAAATCCGCTTGCTCCAGTACTTCCGAGACCAGCAAGGGATCCGGGCTGTCCCTTTCGCGGTCGGAGGTTCGGGTGAACCGGTCCAAGGCCCGGGAGCGGGCAAGAGAAAGAGCCGCCAAGGACAAGGATAAAGAAAGCATTGAGTCAGCTTACCAGCACAACATAAACAACAACATTTCCCAACAAAATGCTTCTTTCACTGAACTTCTCACCGCCGGCATCGGCACTGCTCACAACAACAACGATTCTCCGACCGCATCTGCTCATCATCATCAGCAGAATCATGGCGGCGGCGGCGGTGAGCCCATTTTGTTCCACAAGGCAGCAGCACCAATGGATTACTTCAGTCCCGGGCTTCTCGGGTTGTCCTCGGCCCGGACTCATCACTCGGCCGGATTCTCCGGACAAATCCATTTGGGGATGAACTCTATTCCGCAGACAATGTCGGTTGTCTCCCCGTTCAATGTGTCCGGGGAACATCATCACGGACATCACAGTTCGGAGGTTCAGCACTTCTCGTTTGTTCCGGACCTCATCCCGGTCACGACCTCGACGGAACCGGGCAATGGCGGTGACTACAACCTGAACTTTTCGATCTCTTCTTCCGGCGGCCTTGCTGGTTTCAATAGGGGGACCCTTCAGTCCAATTCTTCGTCTTCACCGTCTCTTATGCCTCATCACCTTCAGAGGTTTTCTCCCATAGACGGATCGTCCAATGTACCCTTCTTCATCGGAGCTGCCGCGGCCGCGCCAACCATGGAGAATCATCACCATCACCACCACCATCAGCAGCACCAACAGCAATTCCCAGGTGGAATTGATCGCCGCTTGCAGCAACTCTACGGCGATGGAACCCGGCATTCAGACCACAAGGGCAAAGCAAAGAACTGATTTGTCTCAAAGATCAGTCCTTGGCAACCTATCTAAGCTTCTTTCTGGTAAACCCTCACCAATCTGATTTTCTTTTTCCCTTTTTTTTCCCTCCAAATATATATAATATACATTTTCTGCTTCTTACTTTTGCATTGGTTGCTTGCTTCTCTATTTCTGTGCTTTTTTTTTTCCTCACATATGAGTAGCTAGCCTAGCTAAAAACCTAGCTTATATATGTGTGTGTGTATATATACATATATAATTGTTAATTTCGCACAGAAGTGGGGTTTGCTTGCTTTTCTTGGTAATCATAAACAAGTAAGGCATTGGGCCAAGGGTTTGATGGAGATATATGTTTTTAATTGCAATGTTTTCTGTCTGCTTTTGAATCCTGCATGGATTGGAGTGAATGGGATGATCGGCTGGTTGTCTCCTCGTTTGTTCTCTTGTTATGGTTTCCTTCTCTCTTAGCATATGAGGTCGTCCATGGATGGCTGACAGGTGTTGGCATTCACCTGGCTCAGGCCATGTGGTTTGTCACTCGGAGGAGGCTTTTGCTTTTCTGGTTAGCTTTAGGATTGTTTAATTGTTATTTTCTGCCCTTCAGAGCTGCACCACATGGCAAACTGCTCGGCGGACTGTCGGCCTTTACTTGTATATAATTTGCATGGAGTTGTTTTTGGGAATTAACTAGCATGGTGAATAATATTGGAGAGCTAACTTTCAACTTTGTTTGCTTAGCATTTTAGCAATTAGCATGAGCCCTAACTAGCTAACTTTTTGGTTAAGGGATCCCAGGCACGTAGGCAGGCATTTGCATTAATAAATTAAGTTGCTTCGATCTGTTCTCTCTCAAATGTTGAAACATTAGAGTACATGTATATGTGAAAAAAAAAAAAAATCTTATTTATACAAACGCAGTAGCGGTTTTTGACACTAATTTTATCCGTTTCCAGTCCTATTTTTATGCTTCAATTTTACTGTACTCAATTACTAAAAACAAGGAACCACGAGCTGGTGGCCTAGTGGTAAAGGACGGATTACGAGGCTTCCTTAAAACTAAAAAGTAGAGGTCTCGGGTTCGAAACCTGTTGCTGGTGTGGAAGTCAGACTTGTGGTCATGGGAGGCTGAAATGCCTCTTCTTCCCGGCCCCTGGAATGGGTGGATAACTGTGGCTTGCCACCAATTGTCTTCCTTTAAAAAATAAAAAAATAAAATTACTAAAAACAAGGTGGAGTGATATGGAGAAGAAATATGATAGAGGTTAAGGGAAAGGAGCAAAATATTTATAAATTTCAAACTAAAATATGTTTTGAATAGGTTTTTGTTTCGTTTAGTTTTATTAGTTCTTACTCATTTCCTCATCCTCGATCTCTCTTCTGTACTCTCTTTCTTTAGTGATTACATAAGAGTTAACATGAATTAATAGTTGGTACGTCTGTTGTAGTTTGTTTCCGGCTCAAAAGTGTGTACCTCTTTAGCTGTGAGATTTTATCACACAAGACCTTAGTTTTAAATCTTAGTGGAACATAAACTCTTAATTTATAGATTGTTGAGATATTTCTCCGATGTGAGATCTCAGTTACTCACCCCTGGCTTGCATTGAGCTACACCACCACAACTTCAACTTCAATATAGTTGAAGCTCCTCTATTGCCATACATATATTTTTGAGTTACAATATACTTATTCTTCTTTTGAAATAAAAATTATTCAATCAAACATTTCCCATAAATCTGTGTTAAAGTGGGTCATTTGGGGATGGGAGACATGGAGACAAAATTAACATTCATTCTTGTTAATATATAGTTTTTTGTTTGGTTGATTCGAACATAACATCTTTTAAAATACTATTAAGCAAGCCTAGTTGATTATTTTGAAATATTTCTTACTAATATGTTTACGTTCCAAGGGATTCCATATTTGACAAAGAAAGTGCTATTCACACATCCATTTTAACCTCACACACCCTTTTTGACCACTGATCTTCAATTCATTCAATCAGACAGTCGAAAATTGAGAGGAGTATGTGAGAAGTAAAAATAGGTGTGTGAATGGCGCTATCCATTCGACAAATATGGTGACAGAATCAAATAACTGCCATTAATAACAAAACTAATGCAATAACAAGTAAGCTTCACGTAATCAAATTTGTTTTTTTTCCTCTGTTTTGTTTTGTTTTGTATTGGTTAGTGTTGCAAATTCTTGTTTTAAGATTCTCTGTCTCGTTCTACGTTTTGCTGAAACATGTACTGAAACGGAAAAGAATTGCATGAGATGCATGCTTAGTCAAAGGAATTTTTTCGAAGTCCGTAGATGTTCTTGTATATATTCCAAGAATTCCTGTTCTGGATAACCTTTTTATCTTTTGTTAGCAACACATACCACACCTTAAACCTCAAACAAAAAACTGCCAATAAACATAAGAACATACATGACTAGTATTTCCCAGAAAACAAAACCTCTCACAGTAGCGTCGTCGAAGCCTCGTAAGATGGCCGTTGGAGGAAAGATATGAACGTGTCGTTGTCTTCTTCATCTTTTCTGCATTCCTTGCTTGAATACTTGTATTGATGTTGCTAGTTGAGTAACTTCTTAGTCGGATAAAATTAAGCCTCGTGGATTTTACAATTTCTTAGCCCTAGTTTGGGGTTGAGGTGATTTTAAAAAAAGCTGCTATGAAAAAAAGCTGGGAGAGTTTTTGGTGTTTGGTAAACATTCAGCTTCAGTTTTTTTTCACAGTTGTGGGTGAAAAAAAGCCAAAAACAAGAAGCTGCAAAACCTAGCTTTGAAAAACCAGCTTTTTTTCACATCTGTTTTACATAAAAGTTTGCCAAACACTATAATACTGTTTTTTTTTTTTCAAAAGCACTTTTACAAAAAAGTTTACCAAACACTCTGCTGCTTTATTTCACAGCTGCTTATTCTCACAGCACAGCAGAAGCAGCTTTTTTTCAAAGCACAGCAATACCAAACCAGCCTTTAGTCGGATCGAATTATCCTTGTAGTATTTCAAACCTAGTCCATTTCAGTAGTGATCAATCCTTGGTAGAGTTTTTACTGCTTCATAATTTGCCTTTATAAGTGCGGTCGAGATTTGGACCTTGAGTTTATTGCAAAGTTGCATTTTCCCTTGAGTTTATTGCAGGCTTTGTGGTATATTTCAAAGTTGGATTTTTTAATTCATGCATGGTAATTGCAGTGATAATGTTTAATGCAGGAAAGTGAAGCTAAACAAGTAATGATGGAAAGCTGTGGGGGGAATAGCATTTAGTTTTCCGCATCGGATGATAGCGTATATTATTATCCTTCTGAAATTGTTGCTATTTCTGCTTTTAACCATTTTCCAGTTCTATATTTTCGGATATATATATTTATCTGTCTCTGTGCGCAATAGCAATAGCATTGTCTGTGTTGAAGATGTAACTGACAATTCGATTGAAGTTATATATGCTTTTTCTCATTTTCTTGCTCTGCAAGTCATCTTCACTGTATTTGGTTATTGAAACATGCATGCTAAGTTGGCAGTCTTCAAATCTTTTATGTTGAGTTAGGCTACTTAGTTGACTAAGGAAGTGTGCTCGCTTTTTCGCAGGCCACTCAAATCCTCCATCATTTGACTAGTTCAAGCTTTACATTATATGTTTTGGCAATCTTCAAGTCTTTTATGTTGAGTTAGGCTAGTTAGTTGACTAAGTGTGCCCGCCTTTTCGCAGGCCAGTCAAATCCTCCATTTGACTAGTTTAAGCTTCACATTATATGTTATATTTATATATATATATATATATTTCGTGGAACCGGGTCCCCTCCTGAGCATAGGGTGGGGATCCTCCTGACCAGTTCATCTAGGCTTTTGAAATTTAATCCAACGACTACAATAATTATAACTTTTAATGGATCCTCTGTTTGTAGCCGTTGGATCAAATTTCAAGGGTCTATATGGGCTGGTCGGGAGGATCCCCACCCTATGCTCGGGAGGGGATCTGGTTCCATATTTCGTCTTTTAAAAAGAAAATCTTTGCAAGTCAACTACATTGAGGGCTGAAATATTTTATTTGACCTCTCATTTTCACCCAACTTGTACGCATATGATTTATATGCATATCAAGTGTGAAATAATGTAACTTGAAAATTAGAGCAAATAGTGAAATTGAGATTATCTCTGGTTCTCAAACTTCGGCTCTGACAGACTCAGCCATCTGCACAATTTAAAAGAGAGGTACGAGGGAGGGAGAGATGAGGGTGTAGTTTTGTGTGTTCGGTGGTATAGTGAGCTAATGAAGGCTGGATGATTTAAATTGAATGGTTTGTAGTGCTCGGTTTGTCAGCTCTTGAATTTGAGATCAAGAGATGATCTCACTCTGGTAGATATGACATTCATTTTAAGTTTGTTTAGCGATATTACTGGTTTAAAGTTGAAACGCAAATTTTCCCAATAAAGTTTGATGTTGGAATTCAATTGAGAGCAGCCCCAAAAATTCCTTAAGTCTATTACTTAGTCCCAAAAGTAATAAGGCTTAAGCAACACTAAGTGGACCCTTATGGAACGGACATACTTTCTTAACTAAACTGACCTCGTTTACATCTTTTAAGTGAAAAATTATTGTTATTAGTTGATACATCCATATATTGGACTATATTCTTGTTATTAGTTGATACATCCATATATTGGACTATATTCTAGATAGGGGCACTTTTTCATTTTTCAACTTAGGATGTCGAAATGCATTTGTAGTTTGTAGCAGATGCCTCACCAAGGTTTGGAGGCAACTGAAACTAAAAATAAGAACTAGAATCGAAATAAACAAACTCAAACCCTTAATTAAGGAGGTTGATGATCTTCTAAACTCCAGAAATCCGTGGGGATTCGTGTTATCAATCTTACTCTTGTTATATTACATCTATCTATTTATTAATAGTTTTCTCTATTAGTGTATTATTTAGACACGCTCGGATCCTAGTGTTCGGAAGATATCGGGATGACCATGTGCTAACCGACACTCGAGGGGTGACGCAAGCCATCCTACCGTGTCACCCCCCCCCCCCCCCCCAGGTGTCGGCCATCGCACGACCATTCCAGGGATGTATCATTTACTATGTCGTTGACTTATATTATGCACATAAATTGACAACGTCATGTCACGATGGATGCGCCCTAAAATGACGAAACTATGAACCAGGCCCAACATATGATTACATGAATTAAGCCCAAAGAAGTGGAGTTATTAGTTGAAAGTACTTTTTTCAGAAAAACAAAAGCAGCATGTGTCGAAATGCTACACTTCTAAGTACTTTTCAGAAAGCTTGTTGAAAGTAGTTTCATTCTTTTGAGAGCATCCAATGAAAGTAAGTTTTGCTTTTGCACATATTAGCATCAAATGTACAGTTTTTTTATTTGAAATGTATTTGCATTGTTTTCGACATTCATAAGATAAAACTAGCGTGCGTTTGACACCATTTGGAACTTAAGCAAATAGAACATAGCCACACATGGAACATGTGCACTTCTTCGATTATAGAGATTGATTATTGGGGTTCATAATTATATTTTCCAAATGCACACTTGTTACAACAACGGTATTATTAGTAACAACCTGCGAAAGCGTGATCATTAAAAAATTTCAGATGATAAGTATTTTAGTAAGCATCAAACTGTCGTGTGGTATTACCAACCACTCATGTTATAATGCGTTGATAAATTCATTACATATTATCTATATCGTTCTCCCGTTATATAACCTATAATTAACGATGTCATGCGGTGGTGTGGCTGCAACTTTGAAATAAAATAATGGTAATGAATAACGTAGAAGAGAAATAGAAATGAAAGATGTACGTCATGGCCCTAAGTGAATAGGGTTGTTTGGAGTGCAGGTTTTAATTCACGTGGATTGTGAGTTTGTGGGTGTACAAAGCAAAGAAATCTCACGTGATAATAAACAGATAAAGGTGGGAGGACAACCAGCTCGGACATTAAAATTAAATTGAATTAAGTAAATAATCATTCTCCACCTAAAATTCATCTTTCTTTCTTTCAAAGGAAAATAATGAAAATTAAAATAAATAAACGTGGATGGGGAACGTTGCCTGGAAATGTCCTAAACCCCAATTTTTCCGATTAAGATTTATGTAGAGAGATCTCTGGATCTCACTATCCGGAGCCAAACAACGAAAAATTCAAATCGTTCAAGAGAAAAAGATTCAGGCCTTTGTTTTGTATGAGGTGGATCAAATAAATGGTTAACGAGACCACAAATAGGCATTTTTTCATGCTTTATTTAGCGCCTAATCTAATCACACAAAATTCAACCCACTTGAACATAATTTTTTTTTGTATAATTAATAAAGGCTTTTTAGCCAAAATAGTCTCTTAGATTGAAAATCAATAGAAATGGTCCCTGAGATTGTCCACCATCCATTATTTTGGTCTTTACATTAAAAACTCCGTTGAGTGTTCCAGAGCACTTGGCCGAAAGTTTGGGTAATTTTCAAAGCTTCGTAACTCAATAATTTCTTAACCAAATTCGACCCATAATATATCAAAATGAAGATAGGAAAGTGTAGAACAAGATTATACCTATTTGGAAGCTCAATGGTTGCCGGCGATGGCCGGAAAATAGCCTGAAAGGTGACTGGTCAGCAGGAAAAACTGAAAAACTCGCCAAAAACTGGGTAAACTTTAAACGTTCATAACTTCTTCAATACTCAACGAAATCGAGTGATTAAAAAACGAAAATCATACTTCTCAACGAGACAAGGAGAATGGTACCTTTCTTGACGGCTAACTCGCCTTGGTTTGGCCAGAAAACGGCTAGAAAGTGGCTGTCTTGGTCTCGAGTTAGCCACTTTCGAGCCGTTTTCCGGCCAAACCATGGCGAATTAGCCGTTGAGAAAGGTACCATTCTATTCGTCTCGTTGAGGAGTATGATTTTTGTTTTTGAATCACTTGATTTCGTTGAGTATTGAAGAAGTTATGAGCGTTTAAAGTTTACCCAGTTTTTCAGTTTTTCTGCAGACCAGTCACCTTTCAGGCTATTTTCCGGCCATCGCCGGCAACCATTGAGCTTCCAAATAGGTATAATCTTGTTCTACACTTTCCTATCTTCATTTTGATATATTATGGGTCGAATTTGGTTAATAAACGATTGAGTTACGAAGCTTTGAAAATTACCTAAACTTCCAGTCAAGAGCTCCGGAACACTTTATTGGAAGGACCAGAATAATGGATGGTGGACAATCTTAACAACCATTTTTATTGATTTTCAATCTCAATGACCAAAATGATGTGTTATGCAAATCTCAGAAATCATTTTGACTATAAAGCCTTTTATAAACCACCTGTTTATCTATCGGGAGACAGCATTTGTTCACGCATCAAGAGAATAAAAAATTCCCTCTTTATTTTGGAGCCACAAAAGTGATGGTTTATTCCAAAATTAATTTGTAATTATTTTTCTATAAATTAAGCTTTCGTGATTGCATAAATGGCAAAACTACTTTTTTGTGATGAAAAAACATGTTTCCTCTCCTCCTCGCCGAAGCAAATTCTTGTGAGACCCAAAAGCAGGATCGATCGCTCAGAACTCGTCCTGCTTTGCGGGTCTCACAAACATGAATGACCAAGATCAGTCCGTACGGGCAAAACGGATCCTAGCCTAAAATGGGAGAAGAAAAGGGAACAATTACTTCATAATCTCCATTGAAGTTATTTTGAACCAAGCACGTTTCTGTTACTTACTGTAAGGATGGAAACTTTGAATGGAAGTTGTTGCGGAAATGAACTTTTGACATACATCACATAACCAGAGAGAGTGTCATGATACCTACAATATTCACATACATTTGGAAGAAAGAAAGGTAAAAGTAGATCAGTTGCATGTGAGCACTCACTCTTGCAAGCGTAACGCCCGAACCAGAAGCATCCAGCAGATGCAGCATTTTCAACTCTCGGCTCAAGCATACAAGAGTGGAGGATCTGCAGTGCGTGTACCAACGGAGTATCTCTTCTTTCTGCGTTGTTCCATTCCAGATTCGTTGCAAAATTGAGAGGCACCGCGGTTAACTTAGTCTTCCAATGAGGCAAAATTGTTCTCCCCTTCTCCACTTTCAACTTAATGCCACTCCCCCATTTTCCCTCGAAGGACACTCTGTTTTCCCTGATAAAATACCAACTTGAACCAGATCAGTACCAAACCATGAATCATAGAGACAACCAAGAGTGGAATCAGAAATCCCAAAACATACTAGTACCATATCGCTACCTAACATTATGCATTTGATTGTTCATCCAATCTCTCGTTCGATTATTCATCAAATGACGTACTTTTAAGCTACTTTATAGATCATATTCTTGGCAATCCAATACAATTGTGGAACTTTGGACTCTGAGCTACACGCAGATCACCCTAATTACCTGTAATGCCATTAAATTTTGGAACTTTGGATTGCAAGTGAGAACAAGAAAGAAATGAATTACTTCTTGTTCTAATGTACAAGAAATATTTCCCAACGTTTAAAGTCAATTAGTCATTGAATTGCAGCCCAAGCAATCATCCAATTCAATGCGAATCATACGTACACGAATACATTAACAGCAAATGTACCTGAGACACTCGAAATCGATTCAGAAGGAGTTCATCTCAAGACAGTAAGTGCGCCTCTTGACCAGCATCTTGGCCGCCGTCCCGTACGGCTCTTCGAAGGCGGTCGAAACCCAGGACATATCAGAGGAAACCTCCTTCTTGGCGGTCAGAGATTGCTCGCTGGGCCTTATAGCAACCAAAGTCGCACCCTTTAGCACAACCCCATCCGGCAATTCCAGCTGGGGAGCATACCAGAGCCGCATGTTCAGGGCCGGCACAAGCGTCCTCTTCGAGGCCAAGGAGGCCGACAATGGCTTCACCCGCAGCTCCTCGAGCTGGTCCCTGTTCATGTGCAACACCCCCTGCCCGTCGGCATCCGTCAGAACCAAGCTGTCTAGCGTTTTGTGCTCGGAAATGATGGGCTGAAGCAGGTAGTGCCTGGCGGAGGCGGCGATCAACGAGCTGATCGTCCAGACAACCCTCAGTTTCAGGCCGCCGTTGGTGTAAAACGAGTCGGGTATGCTTCCGTTATCTTCCGCCACGGCTGGGTTGTTGGTGGCGCACAACCCATCGGACCAAGTGTCCGGAAAGAGCGATGCTTTGGTGGGTCCCGGGTGGATGACGGAGGAGGCGCCGAGGATGACGCAGTTGTCTAAGGTGGAGCCGAAATCGGCCCTCCACCTGAGCAAAACGCCGTCGTCGATGCCTAGCTCGCCGCTGGGAAGCTCGATCCGGAGGAATCGAATCTCGTTGAAGTTCTTCAACACTTGGGTCGGGGAGTGGTGGGTGACACCGGATTGGTCGAGGCCGTTGCTGTCGGCGGCGGAGGAATCTGGGTCATCGACGGAGAGAGCGGAGTGGGACCCATTCGGGGATCGCCGGTTAGGTCCCAGGAACTGGCCGAGCGCCTGCAGAGGCTTGACAATGCCGCTGAGGACGAGGCGGAAGAGGGCAGCGAAGGGGGTCCGGGACTTGTCGGAGGAGGAAGACGAGGAGGCGGAGGGGGAGGAATCATCGTCGGAGATGACGCAGTCGACGCGGACGACAACGTTTTCGACCTGGGGGACGAGGGAGTGGAAGCGGCGGGAAACGACGCAGCAGCGGCCGAGGGCCTTGACGTCGCCGATCTTGTTGAAGACGACGAGGAGGAGGGAGTCCGGGAGGCGATCGAAGAGGTCGTCGTCGACGGAGGAGTAGGGTTCCGGGTAGACTCTGGAGGAGAAGGTCAGATCTGAGCGCGGAGACGACATCGTTTCAGTTGGGGATTATGGGTGCGATTGGGGCGGAGAGAGAAGGAGAAAAAGATCAGATTGGGGTGGAGGTGGGTAGATCTGAGGAGGGAAATGGCATGGCGGATTGCAGGTTGCAGAGAGGGATTTCAGAGAGAGAGAAAGAGGTGGAGGGGGAAGAAATGGTGGGAGGAGGAGAAATATCCACGCTGATGGGTTAGGCTTCTTGTTCTGTCATTTTACGATGCCCGGAGGAAAGAGAGAGAGCGAGAGAATGATATAAATTAGAGGATTGACAGAGAGAGACACAGCAATTTATTATGATTGTAAAATGCGGTCAAATCCAATTTTTAGATCATATTTTGTAGATCGATATTAATTGAACTCTTATTTAATAATTTAAAGAAAGAGTTTAATTATCAAATTTTGTTCGTGTGATTTTTCTTTTTTTGATGCAGAGGTACGATATTCATTAAGCAACTTAAAATAAGTATAAATTGAAGCTAGTGTGCATAATGAATCTCGATAAAAACCTTGCCAGGATTTTCAATCTGGTCTAAGGAAAAGAGTGTCCCACACAACAAATATCCTATCATCAAATGAACAATCGAAAAGAAACATTACAAACCCTTCTAAACAAGTATATCTTGAATTAAATCCGAAGGCTCTTCGAACAAGTGTGATTTATAAAAGATCGTTTACAAATTTAATCTATCTACTGTTGCTCTGTTTGTTTTCTTGTAAAATTTATTCTTGGTTTTAGCTTCTACTTTTGCTGGCTTTACCCTCCTTTTTCATCCTTAACTTTGATTCCTTTTCTTGTTGGGTAAATTTTATTTAAGATTTTATATACTTTCAATTAATCCCTTAAAATATATTTAACATGATTAAATTTTTTATAAAACATTCACCAGTCATAACAATTTAAGAACCCTCATTTACAAATAAAAATAAATATAAAGTTTCGATTTGATATATTAGACATGGTATAAAGTGACACAATACATTAATTTAAAAAAAAAACAATAAAATTAGTTTTTTTTTTTTTGTTAATTATTTTGTATTTTTGTTTATGTTTTTAAAACTATATGTTGTTTATTACAAACTAGTACGGTTTTGAGAAATTCATTTGTAAGAAGTATGAAGTTTGACTCAAATGGGTTCGATGAAATTAGAAATCAAATTTGTCATTCGTTATATAAACTTGGTATCTCTAGCATTATCTTTATATAATTGCCACTCAATCATACCATATTTGTTGACCGGCCAACTTTTTCATGGGGTGGCAATTAATTTTTCGGCCTCAATTTCTGTCACATCTCGGCCCGAGGGGGACCACTTCCCGAGCACGACTCCACCATCGTAGCACGATATTATCCACTTTGGGCCCCGACCACGCCCTCACGGTTTTGTTTCTGGGAACTCACGAGTAACTTCCCAGTGGGTCACCCATCATGGGAGTGCTCTAGCCCCCTTCTCGCTTAACTTCGGAGTTCCAATGGAACCCAAAGCCAATGAGCTCCCAAAAGGCCTCGTGCTAGGTAAGGATGGGAATGTACATTTAAGGATTACTCCCCTGGGAGATGTGGGATGTTACAATCCACCTCCCTTAGGGGCCCGACGTCCTCGTCGGCACACTTCTGGCCAGGGATTGGCTCTGATACCAATTTGTCACATCCTGGCCCGAGGGGGACCACTTCCCGGGCACTACGTCGGCACACTTCCGGCCAGGGATTGGCTCTGATACCAATTTGTCACATCCTGGCCCGAGGGGGACCACTTCCCGGGCACGACTCCACCACCGTAGCACGATATTGTCCGCTTTGGGCCCCGACCACACCTTCACGGTTTTGTTTCTGGGAACTCATGAGCAACTTCTCAATGGGTCACCCATCACGGGAGTGCTCTAGCCCCCTTCTCGCTTAACTTCGGTGTTCCAATGGAACCCGAAGCCAGTGAGCTCCCAAAAGGCCTCGTACTAGGTAGGAATGAGAATATACATTTAAGGACCACTCCACTAGGCGATGTGGGATGTTACAATTTCACTATCCAACAGCGGCGTTAAAAAACACGCTAAGTAATGAGTTTTCTCATACATTATCTAATTTTATTGTATACATGGAAAAAAAGAAAATAAATTCACACAACAAAACATAACTGAAAATAAAAAAGTTACACGAATTGTTTTTTTTTTTTTTGAGTCACTGCTGAACAATGAGTTGAAATTTTTAAACGACAAGAAAAAAAATTTCAGGCGCAATGATGGTGGTCAGCCATGATCCTCGCCGGATCCATTCCCTAGGGATCCAGCACTCGTGTCCATTCATCGTATATCGTGCGGTCAATTTTCGTTAGGTACTATTTATATTTAAATTTTAAATTTTAAATGATTTCTAACTGCACGATATACGATGAACGGACAGGATTGCGGGATCCCTATGATCCCTAGGGAATGGATCTGGCGAGGATCCTAGTTCGTGGTCAGCGACAATTTCTAGCATTGATATCAATGGCATGTAAAGTCTGCCCTCCCAGTTCCGGTGTCTTCCCATGCCCTCCTGTTTTGTGTAGTCATGGTTAAGCCACGTCAACATTTTATATTATTTTTTTATAGATAATAAGACAAAAATGAATAGTAATATAAAATATTGACGTGGCTTAACTGTGACCACACAAATAGGAGGGCATGAGAGGGCAGACAATCCTCCTCCAAATATAAATGTTCCTATGCTTATAAGTGTATTTGCCTATAATTTATCGCTAAATCCAAATATAATGGTAACGGATTCATAGTTTTCTTTAAAGTATTTATTTTTTTTCTTAAAACCGTTTTTTTTTTTTTTTTTTTTTTTTTTTTTTTTTTGAGCCAACAATATTACCTATACTAAGGGGGAAGGGATTGACCTAGCCTCATAATAGATTAGCAATGATGTGGTTCAAATTCCTCTTTGGCGAGAATCGAACCTAAAACCTCTTATTTACAAGTGAAGATGAATACCACTAGACCGTAGTACTAAATGACTTCTTAAAACCGTTATTAAAATTGTTATTTAATCTAAATTTGCCTTTTTCGGTATTAGTATTATGTTTGACTATATTAATTTTTTTTCGTTAGATTTAGTATAAATATGGACGCAACTAGAAATTATTTGACAAGATAATTTCTCTAATATAATAAAAAAAAATTCATAAAAAAGTAGAGACATTCAGCCACTTAGTACTACAGTCTGGTGGTATTCCTCCTTACTTGGAAGTGAGAGGTCTTAGGTTCGAATCTTGTGGATGGCGAATTCGATACCAAATTAGGCTGCCAATTGTGTGGCTTTGTTGAACTCCCCATCCCTTTAGTGTAAAAATATCGATGTACTAAAAAAAGTAGAGACATTCAGGCCATCTCTAACCGAGGGCTGGTCAGAGGGCTCGTTTTAGCCATCTGGCCCTCCAAGATATTAATATTTTAATGAACAGTACATGACCAGATTTGCCTCCGTCTCCAACCGAGGGCCAAAGGGCCATAGGGCTCGTTTTAGCCCTGTCACAAAAAACCGTCTCCAACCGAGGGCCAAAGGGCCAAACATAATTTATTATTTAAATTTAAAAACTACAACAACTTAAATTTAAAAACTACAACTTATATTTAAAAACTACAATTTAATTTAAAAACGACGAATTAAATTTAAAAACTACAAATTAAATTTAAAGGAGTGGTGAATGAATAGTTTAAGTATTTATAGGAAAAAAAAATTAGAATTTTTAAGAATTTAAAAAATTATATGGCCCAAAAAACCTAAAATAAATAAATAAATAAATTGAATCATACGGTAACTGGCGCTAGCTAGTCGTTGGATTCAAATTTTAGTTTAAGCATTCATGTCGGTTACAGACCGACAGGATTAATGATTTTTCTGGCCAACCCTCCAGCCCTTTCAGATTCCTTGGGGCCCTCTCAGATTCCATGAGCCCTCTGGCCTAGCCCTCGGTTGAAGACGGTTTTCGGACTGTTTTCAACCCTCTGACCCTTTGGACCCTTCGGTTGGAGATGGCCTCAAACTCAAGGACACGAACACTATGAACCCAACTATAACTTAAGCTATCACCCAAAAAGGGAGAAGAAGGGCAAATTATAATGATTTTTATTATTTTGACATAAAATGATTTTAAAAATGGACATTCTTGTCTTAATCATGTTTATTTATTTCTAATCAAGTCTTAATCTTGTTTAAAGAGGTGTGACACGAAAAAGTAAGTATATAAAGAGTGATGGTTGTGCCCCAATATTCCCTTGTCTGATGATGAATGCTAAAATAAACAATAGTTTGCAAAGCTTGCCAGACGGCTCTCAAGCAAAACAAGATTTTCATTTAGATTAAAAGAAATCGCAATTTTAAAACATAATTGGTGAGGGATAATAATAATAATCAATTCCAATATCTAATTTTACTATATTTTATGTTATAATATTCTAAACTATTATAATTTAGACTATATGAGAGGTCAAATTAAAAGCACGAGACTTCTAAGAGCCATCCACGATGATAAACGCGTGGATATTATAGGCTATTTGGTAAATTAATTGTTCCAAGTTAAAAATAGAATGGGACATGGAGAAAGAATCATGGCATTTTCGTCGATTCACTGTTTATAAATAGTGGCTTTTAACTCAGTTTTAATAAAGTTATAATTACATTATACTATCTTATAATATTTTTAATAAAACATCTAATATTCTGACCAAAAAATAAATCTTTAATTTACAAGAACGACAGACAAAGTTAAGTGCGAATAACAAACACTAATCTCTGACCAACTCCAATATCAAATAAATCTCTAATTTACAAAAACGAAAGACAAACTCAAGTGCGAAGAACAAACACTAATCTCTGGCCAACTCAGATAACATGTAAATCTCTAATTAAAAAAAAAAACAGAAAACAAACTCAAGTGCGAAGAACAAACACTAATCTCTGACCAACTCGAATAACAAATAAATCTCTAATTTACAAAAACAGAAGACAAACTCAAGTGCGAAGAACAAACACTAATCTCTGATCAACTAGGATAACAAATAAATTGCTTATTTACAACAACGAAAAACAAACTTAAGTGCGAAGAACAAACACTAATCTCTGATCAACTAGGATAACCCACGTGGGTCCAATTTCATGAATAATTAGTAAGTATTAGAATAATTTTAAGGTGATGAAAGTAAGAAGATGGTGGGTGGATAGGTAGGGCCGCAGGTGCATGTCTGCAACTTGTGACCTAATGAAATGAAAGATGATGATTATATGGTCGGGTAAAAACGGTAAAAAGCCGCAACAAAAGGCCGCAAAGTAGGTCAAGTTGGGTTGGTTCAAGGCTTTGGTCTGGCCCAATTTCATTTTTTACCATTTTTTTAATTGTGTTTTATTACTAATTTATAAGTGAAATGACGTTTAGATATGTGCTTAAAGCATAACCCAGCAAATAATGGTAACTTTGATTCGGATGAAAGCAAAATATGGAACCTGTTCTTTCCCATTAAATTGGGCCCACGTCAAAGGGGTTAGACACGGAAGACTACACACCAGAGCTCAGTCATCGGTTATTATTTTTATAGAGTAAATTGTAATAATGGTCCTTTAATTGTAATCAAATTGGAGCAATTAATTGTAATCAAATTGGAGCAATGGTCTCTCAACTAAAAATCTGTTACCATTGTTCCCTCAACTCATCAAAATTTTGTCAAGTTCGTCAGAATTTTGTCAAAATGAGTTATGTTGCAATGACCATTGCTACAATTGGGGTCCCTCAACTCATCACAACGTGTAGCTATCGTCATTTTCGTCAATTTCGTCAGAATTTTGTTAAAATGAGTTATGTTTGAAGGACCATTGCTACAATTGGGTTAAGAGTTGAGGGACCATTGCTCCAATTGGGTTAAAGTTAAGGGACCATTTCTCTAGTCAGATTAAAGTTGAGGACCAATAGTAATGGATTTTTAGTTGAGGGATCATAATTGCACGTTTTGATGAGTTGAGAGAATAATGATGATGGATTTTTAGTTGAGGGATCATTGCTCCAATTGAATTAAAGTTAAAGGACCATCATTATAATTTACTATTCTTTCAAATAACCTACTTATCGTTATTATAGAGCATTGAAAAGAACCAAACCCTAAGTTGAAAAGCCCTCATTACCAACAAATCATGAGGAAGGTGAGGATGACGATCATTCATCAACACAATTTTGTAACACTGGCTTTCAATGATATAATTCAGACTATTCAAGAAGGATCAACAATTCTGCAACTCTAACAATGTAGTCCTCTATAACTGGCAAATTGACCCAGCTTTGTTGAGTGATAGATTGCACCATGACTTATGATCGAGATGGTAGTCGTGTAATTTTCACTAAACAATATATAGGCGTGTATATGCATTCACGGATTTAGGAATTTTTCCTCCGAAAAGGCAAGATGAAGTGGCATGACACTTTAACTAGTTGCCCTTGGCTACATACCTTCCCTTAGTCTCTTTATGACATTTTGTCAATCATCTTATTCAATAATAGTTATATTCATTTAGACGTGCAACGACTCGTAGAGGAGCGAGAGAAATTGCATACTTCAGCTCCTGTGTGAATCCCTCCATGTCTTGATGATCATATGAATGATTTTAATTTGAGACTTACTTTAAACATTCCAATTAGAATGTGTTAGGAAACTACAATCACGTGTTTAGCTGTAATTTGAAGAATAAAATGACAAAAAATTGTTGGTGGTGATGTGTTCTAACAAAATCGAAATCAAGCTAAACCAAAATGAATAAAATCCATATCAATATATATTTTCAGATGAATAAAATCCATATCAATATATATATTCAGATGAATAAAATCCAATTAAATTAATTCAAAATTCCAAAGTTTTCACACGTAATACTAAATACCATATAATTAATTACGTGATAATTGGCCTTGGAAGCCCGAATAAAATGTAGATAGTATTCCATCCAGGTATCACATAAGCATGTGCAATTAATTAAACTTAAGCATAATAATTAATTAATTAAAACAGATCCAAGAAAAATAAAATTCACACACACGCACGTTGTGGGCCCTTGCGGCATGTGTGCGTGCGTCCGTACTGGTGTGATGGTACTATCACGGTACAAACTACAAACATGAAATCACCTTTAAAGATCACTCAAATTGAATTTAATGATTCCTATTAGTTTATTTTGTTGATGCACATCACACAAATCAAGAGCTCATCTCTTTTTTACACAAACCAAAGGCTCATATTATATGATCCTTAGGTTCCGGATAGTAAAATCCGGGGAAGATCCAAATTAATGAACGTTGAGCATTTAATTTGATGTAAACCACAGCACGAATCAAATTATTTAGCAACTTGATAGGTGTAAACTATAAAATAATAATCTTCATATTTAACATCTTAACAGGTTTAAAATAAAAATAAAATTTATGAAGTTGAGACGTATAATTCATAGAAGTCATATAAAATTCATAAATCGCAAGTGATCGTTTACCACAATGATTGAAAGCAGTTGAGTCCTTGCATGGTGGAAAGCAGTTGAGACATATAATTCATAGAAGTCATATTAATTGAACTCTTATTTAATAATTTAAAGAAATAATTTAATTATCAAATGTCGTTCGTGTGATTTATAAAAGATAGTTTACAAATTTAATCTATCTACCGTTGCTCTGTTTGTTTTCTTGTAAAATTTATTCTTGGTTTTAGCTTCTACTTTTGCTGGCTTTACCCTTCTTTTTCATCCTTAACTTTGATTCCTTTTCTTGTTGGGTAAATTCTATTTAAGCTTTTATATACTTTCCATTAATCCCTTAAAATACATTTAACATGATTAAATTTTTTATAAAACATTCATCAGTCATAACAATTTAAGAACTCTTATTTACAAATAAAAAAGAAATATGAAGTTTCGATTTTGATTTACTGGACATGGTATTAAGTGACAAAAGACATTAATTTAAAAATAAATAAAAAAGCAATAAAATTAGTTTTTTGTTTGTTTGTTAATTATTTTGTATTTTTGTTTATGTTTTTAAAACTATATGTTGTTTATTACAAACTAGTATGACTTTGAGAAATTCATTTGTAAGAAGTATGAGGTTTGACTCAAATGGGTTCGATGAAATTAGAATTCAAATTCGTCATTCATTATATAAATTTGATCTCCCTATCATTATCTTTATATAATTGCCACTCAATCATACCATATTTGTCGACCGGCCAACTTTTTCATGCGATGGCAATTAATTTTTCGGTCTCAATTTCACTGTCCAACAGTGGCCTTAAAAAAGCACGCTAAGTAATGAATTTTCTCATACGTTCTCTAATTTTATTGTATACATGTAAAAAAACAATAAATTCACACGACAAAACATAATTGAAAATAAAAAAGTTACACATATTGTTTTTTTTTTTGGGAAAATTAGAATCCCCTGCAGTTTTTCTATATCATTTAGATTAAACATCTGTGCGTTTTTAAAATTTGATTAAAGTGTTTTAACCAATAGTCACCTCTATATTTTAAAATTAAAATAATTTTTGAATTTATCCTTTTATCTGCATGATGCACTTTTCCTTATTTAGTGGAGATATTAGTAATTAAACTATATCTTCTCTTCTTGGTAGAGATGAGAATATACATATAAGGCTCATAGGATCCACTCCCCTTGGCGATGTGGGATCTCACAATAGTTGTTGATGAATTATTATTAGGTACAATACATTAAGTATATATTATCTGTGGGTATGTTTGAATTTACAAAAATCATTAATTGGTACGTTTATTTGCAATTTTGGTACGCTTGATTTGATACATATTGTTAATATTACTACATTATTTTTATTTTGGTATGTTTTATTTTGTACACGTTGTGTATTGGTACGTTTATATTATTCTCAATCCTATTTTCACTTAACGTACTAGTAGAAAAACTTATTTCGGTACATTTGATTTTGGGGGATTTAAAAATATTTTAAACTATTTTGGAAAGAAAATATCTTAAATCGTAGATAATTATTGGTAAATTGTAGCATTATTGTGAAAGTAATTTTGAATCTAACCATTTTTGTTTTTTTTTTTACAATTATTTCTAACGGAGAAGAATGTAATCAAAAAGCTAGATTATAGGAAATTTGTTACAATATAATGTGCTTATAGCACCAAAATTATGACAAAAAAAAGTTTAATCAAATCACTAAAAAACATGGATATTTGATCTAAAAAATTCAAAACTGAAACGCATATATCAAAAGATCCCTTTTTTTTTCAAGTCACTACTGAACAATGAGTTGAAATTTTTAAACGACAAGAAAAAAAATTTCGGGCGCAATGATGGTGGTCAGAGACAATTTCTAGCATTGATATCAATGGCATGCAAGTCATGCGCAATGAGGACGAAAATATAAATGTTCCTATGCTTATAAGTGTCTTTGCCTATAATTTATGGCTAAATCCAAATATAATGGTAACAGATTCATAGTTTTCCTTAAAGTATTTATTTTTTTTCTTAAAACCGTTATTTTTTTTGAGCCAACGATATTATCTACATTAAGAGGGAAGAGATGGACCTAGCCTCGCAATGGACTAGCAATGATGTGGTTCAAATTCCACTTTGGCAAGAATCGAACCTAAGACCTCTTACTTACAAATGAAGAGGAATACTACTAGACCATAGTACTAAGTGGCTTCTTAAAACCGTTATTAAAATTCGTATTTAATCTAAATTTGCCTTTTTCGGTATTAGTGTTATGTTTGACTATATTAATTTTTTTTCGTTAGATTTAGTATAAATATGAAAGTAACTAGAAATTATTTGAGAAGATAATTTCTCTAATATAATAAAAAAAATTCATAAAAAAAGAGAGACATTCAAACTCAAGGACACGGACACCATGAACCCAACTATAACTTAAACTATGACCCAAAAAAGGAGAAGAAGGGCAAATTATAAAGATTTTTATTATTTTGACATTAAATGATTTTAAAAATGGACATTCTTGTCTTAAGCATGTTTATTTATTTCTAATCAAGTCTTAATCTTATTTAAAGAGGTGTGACACGAAAAAGTAAGTATATAAAGAGTAATGGTTGTGCCCCAATATTCCTTTGTCTGATGATGAATGCTAAAATAAACTATAGTTTGCAAAGCATGCTAGATGGCTCTCAAGCAAAACAAGATTTTCATTTAGATTAAAAGAAATCGCAATTTTAAAACATAATTGGTGAGGGATAATAATAATAATCAATCCAATATCTAATTTTATTATATTTTAGGTTATAATATTCTAAATTATTCTAATTTAGACTATATGAGAGGTCGTGTAACAGCCCGTCCCGGAATTTACCTACGGAGGACGTGAAATGACGAAAATGCCCCTAGGCATTTAATTGAGGTATGGGTGTATTGTACCTGGGATATTTTGATGGTTGTTTTTGAACCACACACTCACATAATCTCTCTCTCTTCCCTCACTCCCGTGTGTGTCTCTCTCTCCCCCTCAGAAACTCGACTCTCTCTCTCTTCCCTCACGTACGGACCACGCCCAAGGACGCCAAAATCTTCACGGATCGAAGCAGAAAAAGGTTCCATTGTGTTCCTGAGGTCCATACGAACCCATCGACACCAGTTTCAGGTAAGAACTTGTACGTTTTCACGTCGAAAACCCGAGGTCCGATTTGGGTACTATTCATCAACTTTTTATTGGCTTTGTTTTAGGACAATCCAAGCTCACAGGGAGCTTTGTGAGACCCTCACGAACCTCGGAGTGTATCGTTGGCTCGAGTTGGACGTCGGAAAACCCCAGTTCGAAGGTGGCCGATTTATGACATTTTGCTCCGTCGTGATTCGAAGGTTTTTCAAGGTTTTGGAAGGTATAGCCCTCTTCCTCTCTTAATTTAGAGCACGTAGGAAGAAAAATGAGACGAAATGGTGAAGAAATGGCCGAGATATGGCGAGTTGCAGGTTTCCGGCGACCGGTGGCCGGCGCCGGCGACCCGAGGAAGAAGACGACACGCGCCAGCGCGTGCCATGCGCGTGGGGGCGCGTTTCACAGTACCTTTTCAGGCGCGTGGGGGCGCGTGAGCTACAGTTAAATTATTTTAAAAATATCACGACGCTCGTGACGTCATGTAGGTCTCGTTGGTATATTCATATGCCAAAATTGAGCTACGTATGAGAAGTTATTTGTAATTGTCGTTTATGCGCATTAATTAACGTTATTTCGGTTACTTCTCATATAGGCGAGGCTTATGCGGAAGACGAGCACAGTCGAGAAAGGCTAAGGGGTTATGACCCTTCGATATAACTGTGAGTGGGCAGTTTATTTCAGTATATATATATATATACTTAACGTTTTCCTAGAAATCGATTTTTGAATGAAAGTATATTGTGAAATGTCATGCATAGATTTATATGAATATGTGATTTGAAATGCCATGCATAGAAATTACATGAATTATGTGAATTGTTATATGATGCATATATGTGAATTGGTGCTGCGGACGCACATGTGAGTATCAGGTGAGTTAGATATGGTGCATTGAATTGTTTGATGAGATTTATGTTGATAGCTCATAACCTGCACCCCTGGTGTTAGTGCTTATGTTATTCACCGCATCACACGCTCACCTTGGATCCAAGTAGATGCTAGTCGTACAGACCACTGGAGGTGGTTCCGACATGCTAGTCGTACAGACCTTAGAGACGGTTCCGACTAGTAGGTGACCTTAGATTATGTGCACAGATAATTGATGAGAGAAGCACTAGAGCGTATTATTACACCATCCGAGTCGTACAGACTACTATAGGTAGTTCTGACTCATGTGCAGCGTAGTGCCGTACAGGTCGCAGTTGGCGACTCCGGCAAGGCCGTACAGGTCACAGTTGGTGACTCCGGCTGGATTGGATAATGAGCTCTAGAATCAGCCGTACAGGACCACTGCAGGGTCTCCGGTTGATTTATTATTTCACCTGATTTATGTTGATGCATCCATATTATGTTTTTGGCATGGCATGGCATATTTCTCTGAAAAATGATGAAGAATGGTGTTTTGAGATTTCTGAAGCTATATATATTTATATATGCTATTTTCTGAGAAAGTATACAGATTTTACAGTGAGGGGATATATATATATGTTGATAAAGGAAAGATTTTGAAAGACTTATTTTACTGACCCACTCACCTTGTTTTGCGCCCCTCCAGGTTCGAGTTAGAGCAGAGCTTTGGTGGCCACGAGGAATCCAACGGTATTCTGACAGAATTCACAATGGTATTTTAAAGCTTCCGAACTGTGCAAATGGTTACGTCACTCTCACGTGACGGCCAGCACGCCCTCCTTCGGGACGGGGTGTGTCAGGTCGAACTGAAAGCACGAGACTTCTGAGAGCCATCCACGATGATAAACGCGTGGATATTATAGGCTATTTGGTAAATTAATTGTTCCAAGTTAAAAATAGAATGGGACAAGGAGAAATAATCAAGGCATTTTCGTCGATTCCCTGTTTATAAATAGTTGCTTTTAACTTAGTTTTAGTATAGTTATAATTACATTATACTATCTTATAATATTTTTAATAAAACATCTAATATTATGACAAAAAAATAAATCTTTAATTTACAAGAACGAAGGACAAATTTAAGTGTGAATAACAAACACTAATCTCTGACCAACTCGAATATCAAATAAATCTCTAATTTACAAAAACGAAAGACAAACTTAAGTGCGAAGAACAAAACCTAATCTCTGACCAACTTGAATAACAAATAAATGTCTAATTTACAAAAACGAAAGACAAACTCAAGTGTGAAGAACAAACACTAATCTCTGACCAACTCAGATAACATGTAAATCTCTAATTAAAAAAAAGAAAAAGAAAACAAACTCAAGTGCGAAGAACAAACACTAATCTCTGACCAACTTAGATAACATGTAAATCTCTAATTAAAAAAAAAAAAACAGAAAACAAACTCAAGTGCGAAGAACAAACACTAATCTCTAACCAACTCGGATAACAAATAAATCTCTAATTTACAAAAATAGAAGACAAACTCAAGTGCGAAGAACAAACACTAATCTCTGATCAACTCGAATAACAAATAAATCGCTTATTTACAACAACTTAAAAAACAAACTTAAGTGAGAAGAACAAACATTAATTTCTGACCAACTCGGATAACCCACGTGGGTCCAATTTCATAAATAATTAGTAAGTATTAGAATAATTTTAAGGTGATGAAAGTAAGAAGATGGTTGGTGGATAGGTAGGGCCGTAGGTGCATGTCTGCAACTTGTGACCTAATGAAATGAAAGATGATGATTATATGGTCGGGTAAAGACGGTAAAAAGTCGCAACAAAAGGCCGCAAAGTAGGTCAAGTTGGGTTGGTTCAAGGCTTTGGTCTGGCCCAATTTCATTTTTTACCATTTTTTAATTTTGTTTTATTACTAATTTATAAGTGAAATGACGTTTAGAGATGTGCTTAAAGCATAACCCAGCAAATAATGGTAACTTTGATTCGGGTGAAAGCAAAATATGGAACCTGTTCTTTCCCATTAAATTGGACCCACGTCAAAGGGATTAGACACGTAAGACTACACACCAAAGCTCAATCATCGGTTATTATTCTTGTAGAGTAAATTGTAGTAATGATCTCTTAACTTTAATCAAATTAGTGCAATGGTCCATCAACTAAAAATTCATTACTATTGGTCCCTCAACTCATCAAAATATGTAGCTATGATCATTTTCGTCAAGTTTATCGGAATTTTGTCAAAATGAGTTATGTTGGAATGACCATTGCTACAATTGGGGTCCCTCAACTCATCAAAACATGTAGCTATGGTCATTTTCTTTAACTTCGTCAGAATTTTGTTAAAATGAGTTATGTTGGAATGACCATTGCTACAATTGGGTTAAGAGTTGAGGGACCATTGCTCCAATTGGGTAAAAGTTAAGGGACCATTTCTCTAGTCGGATTAAAGTTGAGGACCAATGGTAATGAATTTTTAGTTGAGGGACCATAGTTGCACGTTTTGATGAGTTGAGGGACTAATGGTAATGTATTTTTAGTTAAGGGACCATTGCTTCAATTGAGTTAAAGTTCAAGGATCATTGCTAAAATTTACTCTTCTTCCAAATAACCTATTTATCGTTCTTTTAGATCATTGAAAAGAACCAAACCCTAAGTTGAAAAGCCCTCATTACCAACAAATCATGAGGAAGGTAAGGATGACGACCATTCATCAACACACGTGCTACTGACTCAAACAAAGGGCCGCGATCCTTCAAGTAGACTCTAAAAATTCGCCCTCAATTCAAATTGCAACTCACCTACGTGAAGCAAATAATAGCTAATAACCATTGCTCAACCATATGATGGTGAATTTGTTTCAAACTTTGTAACACCGACTTTCAATGATATAATTCAGACTATTCAAGAAGGATCAACAATTTTGCAACTCTAACAATGTAGTCCTCTAACAATGTAGTCCCCTAACAATTTTGTTGAGCGATAGATTGCACCATGACTTATGATCGAGATGGCAGTCGTGTAATCTTCACTAAACAATATATAGCCGTGTATATGCATTAACGGATTTAGGAAATTTTCCTCCGAAAAGGCAAGATGAAGTCGCATGACACTTTAACTAGTTGCCCTTGGCTACATACCTTCACTTAGTCTCTTTAGGACATTTTGTCAATCATCTTATTCAATAATAGTTATATTCATTTAGACGTGCAGCAACTCGTAGAGGAGTGAGATAAATTGCATACTTCGGGTTCTGTGTGAATCCGTCCATGTCTTGATAATCATATTAATGATTTTAATTTGAGACTTACTTTAAACATTCCAATTAGAATGTGTTAGGAAACTACAATCATGTGTTTAGCTGTAATTTGAAGAATAAAATGACAAAAAATTGTTGGTGGTGATGTGTTCTGACAAAATCGAGATCAAGCTAAACCAAAATGAATAAAATCCATCTCAATATATATTTCCAGATGAATAAAATCCAATTAAATTAAGGGAACTTTAACGAAAAGCTACCGGTACTGTTCATTTTAACGAAAAACCATATTTTTATACTAAAAAGTCAATCATGGTACTATTTACTTTATCATTTATTTTGTCCTTATTGTTAAAAGTCAAAGTTTTCAAGCATTTTTCATTAGTTTTCCTTTAAATTAATTCAAAATTCTAAAGTTTTCACACGTATTACTAAATACCATATAATTAAAGGAGTTTTAACAAAACATCTCCAGTACTGTTCACTTTTAACGAAAATCCATATTTTTACCTTTCTTGGTACTATTCATTTACGCATTTATTTGTCATTTTTCATTAAAACGAAATTTTTTAAGGACTTTTCGTTAGTTTTCCTTATAATTAATTACTTGATAATTGGCCTTGGAAGGCCGAATAAATGCAGAGTGTTTCCCATCCCGGTATCACATGAGCATGTGCAATTAATTGAACTTAAGCATAATAATTAATTAATTAAAACAGATCCAAGAAAAATAAAATTCACACACACACGCACGTTGTGGGCCCTTGCGGCATGCGTGCGTGCGTCCGTACTGGTGTGATGGTACTATCACGGTACAAACTACAAACATGAAATAACCTTTCATTTCATTTACCACGGTGATGTCAAAACTAATGTTCTTGGTCAACTTTGAGGATCACTCAAAATGTATTTAACGGTTCCTATTAGTTGATTCTGTTGATCCACGTCACACAAATCAATAGCTCATTTCTTTTTTCACACAAACCAAAGGCTTATATTATATGATCCTTAGGTTTCAGATAGTAAAATATGAAGAGGATCTAAATTAGTGAACGATGAGCATTTGATTTGATGTAAACCACAACACGAATCAAATCATTTAACAACTTGACAGGTGTAAACTATAAAATAATAATCTTCATATTTAAAATCTTAACTGGCGTAAAATAAAAATAAAATTTATGAAGTTGAGATGTATAATTCGTAGAAGTCATATAAAATCCATAAATCGCAAGTGGTCATTTACCATAGTAGTGGAAAGGAGTTGAGCCCTTACATGATAACGTGAGTTTGAACCTCGTCGGTGGCTAATCTATCATCTAATCTAACAAAATCTATCGTTTAACCAAAAAAAAAAAAAAAAATATTAAATACATAAATCGTTAGAAAGAAAGAGCATATTTCTTTTGTGTTTCTCAAAATCGCGCTTCTAGCCTTTTTTTTTTCTTCTTATTTACGAATAGGCTAGTGTGTGCCACTAAGCAAGCGTACAATGATTCAATTTGTTTCTTTATGAAACGATGGAGAGCATTGGCGGTAAAATGCCCAGAGTCACACCCCAAATGATAGATAGGGCAACAAAATATCCATCTTCAACTCAGTCAGATTTTCTTGTTTGCTCGTTTTTATTAGGCTTCCTTCAAAGGATTTGATCGACATTTCGTGCTTGCAACTCTTCTGGTTGTATCGCCCGTACACCTTTTTTAACTAAATAAAAGCTTGGACTTTTTCTGCGTTAAAAAGCTTGCTTCTCTTTTCTTGAAATACCTTCTTCGTAGAATCGGGTCAGACATTCGCATCTTCTCATAAGGTTAAATTTGTCACAACAACTATATCATGGGCATGGAAGAAAACCCTAAACCAAATGAAAACCTACTTTGGAACTTTATAATGTGAGGAAAGAAGGAAAGAAGGAAGGACCAATTCACAAGAAGACAAGCTGTCCTTTTAATACCACTCACTAACACCCACTCATTAGAAACTGTAAAAACATGTATAAAACAATGGTCCTGGGAAATTGAATTAAATTCATGTCACAGCAACTGGATAGTTGGGCAATTAATATAAGTTTCAATCAAAGGGCACAAGGGATAAATTATTTGACGTATCTGGAACACTTGTTACGTAATATATTTTTTTACGTGTTATAATATTAGTTTGCGAGACATGTAATAAAGTTGGATTGATACAGAGAAGATTAACATGACCACTGTGAAAGAATCATACGCATAAATAAAAAAAAATTAAGTAAAATTGTATCACAATGTAGCGGTGACGTAGGCATGCATTTCAAACTTGGCAAAAGCATGGGAAGGAAACAATATAAGATTTTGTGAGGCATCCAATTCTGTCTCTCATAGGATGAGCCCATGCTCTTAAATATATGGTCCCCCAACTTTTCATAATTTGGATGAGAAATGTAAATGAGACTTTCTCAAAAGTAAGACTCTTTATAGACTTTATGCATCTTATAATTTTTTTTTTTTTGCACAATGTTTTATAATGTTACTACGAGAATTAACGTTAAACTGTGAGGTGACAGAGAGTCTTGGAGAGTCCCGCTTTGAGAGTCTCTTTGACATTTCACACCTTGTAATCATTTTTGGGGGTACTATAGAACATTAATTATGATTAGTGATTACCTTAAATTGTGGTGATGGAGCATCCCATTGAGTGTCATTTTCAATTCCACACTAATAATTATTAGGTTAATGATGCTCAATTATAATCACATATTAAAGCGTGACAATCTGGTGGTAGCGACAATAGAGGAAATATGCATAATTTGCATATCCCCACACAAACAAGATAAGGTACACAGTATGTTCACACTTAACCTCTTGTGCAATTCTTGAAGTTGTGTGGAGGGAGCTTCAGGAGGAGATGTGAGACAACCTGACGATTAACGTGCATCACCAATCGCTCAATTATCTCTTACCGTATAAATTCCATATCCATTCTCAAAATTTTGTTGTTAGTTGATAGTTAGACATGTTGTGTATTCATCATCTTTAGTGAAAAATGAACTATTCGGATTAGAATCGCATGGTATCGTTGTTTATATCTGTTTAAAGAAATACTAGACGTTTAAGAAAAGTTCTTCCTCCTTTTGTTCCTCTTTATCTCAAATCCCATATCGTCATTTTCATCTACTTGTTGGTTGTGTGTTTCTCTCCGGTTCATATTAGTTTTGCGTTCGAATTCATTTGAAAGTTATTGAGATCGACAATGAAAAAGGTTTACATTAAGTGTCATGTTTGATTTTCATTTCAATATCTCCTGCGATTAAATTGAAGTAATTTTTGTTGTTTGAAGTTGAACATTGTAATTATTTTCATACCTTTGACACTAATTTAGAGCTTAATAACATCACATGTTAAATAACTATATTCCTTTCTATCATTCGATTCATTCCTCGATGCCAGTCACTGCCATAGAGAGCAGGACCATTACCAGTTGGTGCATAGGCAGCCATTTCTTTTTTTGGAAATTAGGCAGCCATTTCTTTTGTTGCAGCCTTTGACCCAAAATGTCTTTTTCTCATGTCAATTTTCTTGACCTAAGGGTATCTCCACCCATCCCTCAATTGCCCTTGCAATTGCGTTGAATCGCCCTTAACTCAAAACTAATAAAAATAGTTTGAAAATTTTGAGTTTTAACATTTAAAATAAAATAAAGGGTAAAATAAATAGTACCAGGATTGACTTTTTAGTGTAAAAATGTGATTTTTCGTTAAAGTGAACAATACTATGAGCTTTTCGTTAAAGTTTCCAAAATTCGCTCCAATTGAGGAAAAACTAGAGGGCGATTGGGCCTAGCGCTGCTGTCCTTTCAGCACACTTAAAATG
Source organism: Heteromeles arbutifolia (assembly GCA_024362995.1). NCBI lineage: Eukaryota > Viridiplantae > Streptophyta > Magnoliopsida > Rosales > Rosaceae > Heteromeles > Heteromeles arbutifolia. The sequence goes on along the minus strand of JANCRC010000002.1, from coordinate 5,536,104 downwards.
AAGAGACTTTGAATGCGATCCCTAGTTATGAATATTCTTTGATTGAAATCTTGTTGGTTTTCAATTTTTGATCGAAGTTCCTGAAATTAATGTGACAATTTATTTCTATGTATGTTACTATATTTTTTTAAAATTAAAAATATATTATTGTGTGTGTATATATAAACATGGGTACATTCATCAAAATTAACCAAAACATTATTGTACCAAAACATGGGTATATTCTTCAAAATCACAAAAAAAAGAGAAAAAGATATTAGGCTTAATAACATTAGTAAATTAAATTTATTCGATTAAACTTGACATGGATACATTCTTAAATCAAAGAAAAAAGAATGTACCCATATAAGTTTAAAAATGAATTAGAAAAAAATTGAATAGATTTTATATAAAAAAAAGGGTACATTTTACATATAACAAATTGGTATATTTAAGTACATTTTAAGATTAAAAATTTGAAAAAATTACATGAATGGGTACATATAAGATTAAAAAATTGAAAAACATTTGAAAAAAAAAGCTAATGGGTACAAACTTATTGTAATTTATTTATTTATTTTGGAAGTGTTTTGAATTGAAAATTAGTTAGGAGTTTAATAAAGGTTTGAGTATTAAAATTCTAAATCATTATTAATTTTTATTTTAAAAAATTATGTAATTGATTTATAAACTCATTATTACATTAATGCTAGGGATTTTGATCAAAATTTGAAAACTAATAAGGTTTCAGTCAATGAACATTAGTAACTAGGGACCGGATACTAATTATGTGAGATCCCACCTCGCACAGAGGAGTGGCTTATGTGAGCCTTATATGTATATTCCCATCTCCATATAGCGCGAGGTCTTTTGGGAGCTTACTGGTTTCGGATTCCATCGGAACTCCGAAATTAAGCGAGTAGCGCGAGAGCACTCCCATGATGGGTGACCCACTGGGAAGTTATCGCATGAGCTCCCAGAAACAAAACCGTGTGGGTGTGGCCCAAAGCAGACAATATCGTGCTACGACGGAGCCGGTCTGGGATGTGGCAGAATGGTATCAGAGCCACTCTGCCGTGTGGTGCGAGTGTGCCGACAAGGATGTTGGGCCCCTAAGGGGGGGTGGATTGTGAGATCCCACATCGCCCAGGGGAGTGGATCCTGTGAGCCTTATATGTATATTCCCATCTCCATATAGCGCGAAGCCTTTTGGGAGCTTACTGGCTTCGAATTCAATCAGAACTCCGAAGTTAAGCGAGTAGCGCAGGAGGTCACTTCCACAATGGGTGACCCACTGGGAAGTTCTCGTCTGAGTTCCCAGAAACAAAACCGTGAGGCCGTAGTCGGGGCCCAAAGCGAATAATATCGTGCTACGGCGGAGGTGTGCCGAGGATGTGACAAATTACATATTTTTTTTAATAGTAATCGCAATTGCCCTTTCTCTTTTCAAACGGGTAGACGTGCACAAATACAAATTCTATTTAAAAGTGAATAGTAAGGGCAATTTCACTGCTCTTGCTCTTACCTCTTGAAACAGGTGAAGATGCTCTAAGAAAACAAAAAATGCAGGCTTTTTTACCACTATAATTTGCTGCTGCGCACCCTAATTTGTGCACTTATGAATACTTAGCTTTATTATAGCATGTAGGCACTAATTAATTATAACGTATTTTTCAGGATTTTCTAGTATACTCTAGAGTATTTTATATCAAGCGGTGTTTAATGGTTAGATCCTTAGTTAAATATGCACAATGATTAGTATTAACATTAAAAAACTCGATAATATAAGATACTCGAGAGCACTATCGAATTTTCCCGCTCTTCCCTCCTCATTCCTTCTTTGTTGTCTCTTGTGATGTGATTTTGGAATTCATACGATACAAATAGTTGGAAAACAGAGTTAGTTCACCTTCAGCATCATTTTTTTTCTTTCTGAAAGAGGCAGCATGCATGCTGAAACTTCCACATCAGGAATGGACAGGACTTAGGTCAAACACACCTAACTTTTTTTCCCCATTTTTCTGTGTACAAGTTTTATGAATTAAAACTAGCGGGGCCTTCTTTTATGAAGTAGAGGACTACTTGATCTCTCTACCAAAAGACTTTTAAGTAGAGGTGTATGAAATTTGAACTGTATTAAGGGGGAAAGGAGTGAGATCTACGCTGAATTTTTGTGTCCCGAGCCGGCGGACAGAGTGATTCGAACTACTTAATTTTAATTATACGGCCACCATTAGCCCATTTCACGGTCTCACTTTACAAAAATTCAAAAACTTGAATGGTCCGAATTTCTTTCTCCCTCTTTTGAAAACGAAGAAAGTTTTTACTATGCTCGGAACACTAGATAGTACACCATAAATATGTGGTGTACCACACTGTAGTTCGGGCATATGAAAAATCTCTTCTCAAATATGACGCTCCATTAACTCTCTGTCACCTCATATTTTTTGCACAGTATTTTGAAATGTTGGCACGAGAATTAACGTTAAACTGTAAAGTGGTAGAGAATCAACAAAAAGTCCAACTTTCGAGAGAATCTCTGTAGAATCTCTCTTTTAATGAATGTGCAAAAACAAATAGTGCTTACATTAATAATATGATAAATGAATTCCAAACAGCTAAGCTTGGATCCCAACGACTAGGAAAGAGATTATCTCCGGATCTCTTCCTCCTAATCCACCAAATTAGGGAGAGGATCCCTTTCCCAACAACTAATTCACAATGAAGTAATGTAATGAAATCCAGCTATAAGCTTCACTATGTAATGTGTCTACCTAGCAAATAGATTAGACTAAGTTTATTATTAATTAATAATAATTAAATTAATTAGTTAATTATGTCCAATTAAAATAAGCTTCCTAGGGCTCTCTCATGGGTTAACATGATCTGTTTACATTATTTGATTTAATAAAATTATTAAGAAGCTGTCTCTTGCCTTATAATTACGTGACAACCAAAAGTATTTCATTATTGTGTCTCCACTATGTCCCCTCCAATCGATCAAATAACAATAAAACAAACTAAAAAAAAAAAAACTTTTAAGCTTGAAATATTCCCATCTAAATAAAAGAAAACTACAAATTTTGACAAAAAATAAAATAAAATAAAATAAAAAACTACAAAAATAAAGCAGAAGAGTAAATAAAATATTGACAATTTGTTTTATGCCGCTAATTAGGCCGATTCACTCGCCTTCTACTTTTGAGTCGTAGGACGAGAAAATGTGAGTACTGTTCTAAAAGAGGCTTAGGCGGTGTCTAGACGCTAGACGGAAGTGAAGTGCTCCAATTAGGGTTTAAGCGTTTTAGAAATCGATGAAGTGTTGAGACAACAATTAGAAGGCGTCTAGATGGTTTAATTTTATTTATTTATTTTAAATTAAGAGTTTAAAGATAATTTTCTTGTAAAATAACTTTGAACTTTCTTTCATGTAAAATAACTTTTAATACATGTTTTATTTTATGTATTCAATCAATTGTTGACTTATTTATATGTTTTTATTGTTTATAATAATTTAATTAAAATTTAAAATTCACCTAGGTCTCTGCCGGCCACCTTACCGCTTTTTAGAACATTGACTATGAGATGTATATTTACTTGGAATGAGGAAGTTTTGAATTGTTATGAGATAAACTAACACCATACTCTCGTATGGTTCCTAATTTTTTTAGCTATTTGATACCAATTTTAAGAGTAATGTTAGGAAGACTAAATTTATGAACAAAATTTTGTAAAATAAATGACATGAAAGTTAATGATTGGTTATTACTTAAACGCTGATAAACGTGCTCATTTCTTATTGCTGACACATCATTTGGTTTGCAAATTTTATCTACAAATTTAGTCACCCCTAGCATCATTTGCATTGCAACAAAACATTTTTAATGTGGACATCAATAATAGGTGTTGAACTCACCGTTTATAACACTTCGAATGTAAGATCATGCACTTACAAGTAAAGATAAATACCATAAAATTGTAGTACTAATAGTATAATCCAATGAGGAGGAGGCGACTAACTTACTTACAATGGGGATATATTCCGACCCTCTCGATCACATGTGACACGTTACGTGACGAGTAAGATAAAGATAACCAACGCCTGAGCCAGAACGTTAGAATATATCCACGTGACATGGAAGTTTTTGTCGGGCGAGGGGATGATTGTCACACCAGTTGTATCAACTACTTGAGATTAATTTTCACACCAACTATCCAAGTCACATTTATATCTTTAGGACATCTCAACTCCAGAACAGAGTACGTTACCCAGAAAAGGAGAAGACAAAATGTTCATTCAAACAAGCTGAGTTATGAGAAAAGACAAACTTGACCAAGAAATTCCAGCTAATGCTCTTATAATGCAACCTTGACAAATTGACATTAACTAATAAGCACAATAACGATACCTCCAAAGCTATGTTCATGTCTCCTTCGAAGTACAAAATCAGAAAATTACAGAGAAAAACATTACACTGTAGGAAATGTCCCCAAAATAATACGACACTAAAGCCCGTGAAGACGTCGAAAGATCGAAAATCTGCTCTTTCGTATAACATTCTGCTACTTCTATCCATCCAAATAATCCAAATAATCCAAATAACTGTCATGGTCATTGTTCTAAAATCCCCGCCTAGCACCGCCTAGACCTCGCTTAGCATCGCCTAGGCCTTGCCTAGGCACTAGGCAGTTGACTGCCGCCCTGATTAATTCTTAGGGGTTTCAAAATTAAGAAAGGACACCGAGTCCAGCTTAGGCGCCCGCTTAGGTTGCGACTCTCATATAGACAAAAAATAGATAACTTTCATTTTCCATTTTATTTTTTAATAAATTGTAAAATACTTGCTGAATGCTCAGATGAACACTCATTATACTCTGGTTCCCCATATTTTCAATATGTTGTAATACTTTCTAATCTGTCATTCAATTTTTCAATGTATGTATCCCAAGTCAATTATGAATTTTTTAAGTATAAACAGATACTTATTTATACGATATATAATAAGTTTACTTAAATCCGTCTAGTCCACTTAGACCCTCGCCTAGCCGCCTAGGCCCCGCCCGACTTGCGCCTAGCGTCTTTTAGAACCTTGGTCATGGTACTGTGAAAAACTATAGACATAAAAATAAAAAAAAATAAAAAAAAAAATTTAAGAGCCTTGACTGTATATGTCCATACACACACTGTTTGTGATCGAAACCTAAATAAACTGAAGTTACTTATCATCCACGTCAGGTTAGCTATTTGGACAGATGACACTTTATTGAGAAAGGATGTAGTTTGAAAGGTAAAAGGTAAATTCTCAGGACTCACAAGGACATATGATTCAGTGATTGTTGTGTGTAGAATCATACAGGTTTCGCCCACAACGGTCACATATGTTAGAAGCAGTCGAAGATGAGTTCTCGGGCTTTTCCTTCTGCATCTTTGGTAGATCATGTTCCAGAACATCAGAAAGTGCTTTTGATCCTTCTTGGACTTCCTCCAAACTGAAAACAGGCATTAAAGTTATATGGTTAGAACATACAAGATATCCAGAAAACTTTGAAACATGCTGTCATTTCCGTTGATCCCACCGGATCGTAGTTATGCTTGTCAGGCATTTAGTTTCAATGAGATTAAAACATGATTGATCAGTGATCACCGACACCTGTATTTACCTTATGGAGAGCGGAGGAGTCAATCGGATAATAGTATCGTGTGTTGGCTTGGCAAGAACTCCTCTCTCCTTCAACTGTAGGCAGATATCGTAAGCAGAAACAGGGGACAGATTCTTGCTATTGAGCTCCACAGCGTTGAACAAACCTCTTCCTCGAACTTCCTTTATGTAGTTTGGGAATTGCTGCTGAATCTTGACAAGCAGATTCCTAAGCTCTTGTCCCATTTCGGCTGATCTGTTGGTATTTGAACACCACGAAACATAATTTCTACAATGATTTTATAGTGATGTCATAAGAGAGGAGAGTGGAAGGGTTATATTTGACACCTTTCAGCAAGTCTCTCATCTCTGATTACAGCTAGTGAGGCAACAGCGACTGCACTGGCCAACGGATTACCCCCAAAGGTGCTGCAAGTGACCCCAAATTTATAGTATGGTGAGCCCTATTTTACATGCCAGAAACCAACTCTTGAAAATCAGAAATCATGTTTCTACGGCATGGCCACGCTGCCACGCAGGATCACAAACAGAAATTGCTTATGTTTTAACCTTTTCTGAAAAAGCTACTGATAGAATTATGGTGACAAGAGCTCTCAAAGTACTAGAAGTGACTATAAATGGAAGCAGTTATAAGAGCAAACCTTCCATGCTCTCCGGGTCGGATACAAAGCATTACGTCTTTGTCTGCAAGCACCGCACTTACGGGTATCACTCCACCACCCAATGCTTTTCCTAGTATCTGAATAAAACCCATAAAGTCTTAGTTAAGCATCTGGTATAGTTATAAACAAAACTGCACTGCATGAAAAAGAACTCAGCCAAAAAAGAAAAAAGAGGTATGGTTATGTATCATGAAGGCTAAATAAACAGCTTCCGCATTGTAACGCCACACTGTCAAAGTTATCACTACTTAAAGAAACTCACCACTACATCTGGGCGAACTTCTTCCCAATCAACAGCAAGCATTTTCCCTGACCGTGCTAAACCAGATTGTATTTCATCAGCGATCATTAAAATGTTATATTTCGAGCATAGATCTCTAACAATTTTCAAATAACCATCTGGAGGAATTATGACCTGTGATCACAACAGAAATTGTTCTCAAAAGAACTGATAGAAGATGGAAATAATTTATGGTTCAGATTCTAGAAGACGTGATAGAATCTTGCATCCAACGACTGTATACATGTTGTCCCATATCTATGGAACATAATAAATCAATAAAATATTTAATTCCGAAAACATTCATACCCCAGCCTCTCCCTGAATGGGTTCAAAGAGAAATCCAGCTATGCGGTCTCCATTCTCTGCACTCCATGACAGAAAAATTTGTCAGTTCAATTATAATACAAAAAAGAGCGAACTATATGATGTTTTAAACAGATGTGATCTTTTACATATCGAACAAGCACCACAAATTCTTAAACAGAAAAAAAAAAATGTACTCAAACCTTTGAAAACTTTTTCAAGGCCAACTGCATCACCAAAATCAACTTTAAGATGTCCAGGCAACAAGGGTCCAAAACCACGGGTTGCTTCATTGTCACAGCTCATGGAGATGACTGCCAAAGTACGACCATGGAAGCAGCCACAACATGAGACAATAATAGCCTGTGTATAGATCAGTTGAGTTAGGGACATATCTGAAGCAATAACCTTGCCATTGTCCTTCTAATGTTCAAGTCACCAAACTAGAATGGCATAATTCTAAATAAACAATTTGAGAAGTGTTGGAGAATAATACGTACATACAAATTAGGCTTCTAAGTCAGTTAGAATATATGGCGTTCAAACTTGTTTTGAGGTGTGAGCTAGTTCCCTAAATTAAGCGATTTGATTTCTTGGTTATTTTAACATGGTGATTAGGGTTGTATCTCATTGTCCCCCATTCTTTTCTCAAGAAGAAAACGATAATCATAAATCTCAACACAAGAACTTATATTAACACGCAAAATCCTTAAAGGGAACAAATACAGCAGGTGAGGAAAGTGAAAAACTTGGGATTCATAAGATTCATATATCGTGGATATATATTCAGGTGAGTGCAACAATCAGAAGTCCTCCAGTCAGTGAACCAACTTAAGAAAACATTTCTATATGACCCCATATGAAATAACTTGAAAGATGGAAAGGCAAACTAAAAGTCTAAAACTAATAAGATCTATGTCAAAAAGTTGATACGTCTCCTTGAATTATACCTCATCTTTTGGAATTTTTTTCTTCTCATGACCCCATTTCCTTGCCACCTTTAAAGCTGTTTCCACAGCTTCAGCACCAGTGTTCATGGGCAGCACCATGTCATAGCCAAACATGCTTGTTAGATACTCAGCAAATATTGGAAATCTATCATTATAGAAAGCCCGAGAACTAAGAGTTAGCCTTTGTGCCTGTTCTTGTAATGCCTTCATGATTTTTGGATGGCAATGTCCCTGCAGCAGAAATTCCATTGAATAAGGAGAAAGAGTGTTATCCTCTATATATCTGCTTCAAGAATTGGCATTTCTTACGTGAACAAGCTTCTTCACTTGCTTCACATTTACTCGGATTCAAAGAAAAAAGCCAGTTCCACATTAATAATTGATTAAGAAGGAGAACATTCGAATGCAAAAAAGGAATACTATTGTCATGGATTTCCATTTTGTAATTCGAATGGGACAATAAAGTTCATGTCATCTGGTGCAGAAAAGAGATAAGGCAGTTCCGATTCTAGGGTAGTTACAAATATGTATGCATATTGTGTGCAAGCGTGTGCGCACGTTCATGCTCGCATACCTGATTAACAGCAGAGTAAGCTGAAAGAAAGTCCAGATATCTGTTTCCCTCCGGGTCCTGTATACATGATCCTTTTCCTTGAGAGAACACAATGGGAATTGGGTGGTAACTGAAATTTGCACCAACCAAATTTTGTCAAAACTTCATCACAAAACCCTCTCCAAGCAAAGAATTTAACACGTTTACACCATCCAGGCAAAAACTTAGAAGAAGGAGACTTTAGCATTGTAGTTTTTCAAACCAAATAAAAAAGAAGGAGACTTTACAATTGTGATAAATTATTTCACATAGTTAGCTTTTCCGGAGGCTCGCGACAGGCGAAAAGCACTTCCTAAACACAGAATTAGTTGAAATTAAGTATGCAGACAATCCCAGTATTCCTTAACGTTTATATGCTCATAATATCCTAATTGAGAAAATGGGAAGTCGGCTCGGATCAATCAACGCAGCCTAACAAAGTGCAGGAAATCCAAAGGATTCAATCAAACTAAACTCAAAACAATAAGAAATTATAAACAAAACCCAATACATATAATTACAAGTGCATTTAGAACCCGCAGATATGGAATTAGATGGAAACAAGCAGAACCCAGATGGCAGAACATGAAGAAGAACGGAAAAAGTAGCAGAGATGAGAAATTTTTGGATGAGACATGAAGGGTTTAGAGAGAGAGAGAGAGAGAGAGAGAGAGAGAGAGAGAGAAAGAGAGAGAGAGATGACTTGTGGGCACTGTATTGATATTCCGAGTTGATGAGCTCCTGAGAAGATGAAGGGGTGGTGGCTTGAGGGACAGCACTGAAGCTCCTCCAAATCACACTGTTCTTCAAGCTCGTTGTGCTCAGCGCACGCTGCAGACATCTCCTGCTCGCCATTGATGGATGACGACGATGGGTTCTTCTCCTTACTTGTTTGGTGCTATCAAACTACCAACTTTCCAAATCGTTTCGGATGAAATTATGGAAGAATGGGATTGTGTATTTATTTTTGTTGAAGTATTTTGATACTTGTCATACGATGATTGTTTGGTTTGGATTTTGGGATGATTGTCGTCATACGACGCAGTGTTGCACCTTCCAAAGCATATCTTTGATCCAAAAATAATAATACTACTACTCACATCACTCGTCATTGTATCTAATCATTTTTCAAAAAGGATCAATTTGTGGCATGGTTATGACAATTCATTTTTTTTAGAGTCGGAAAAATTTACAGAGGCGTTTTAAACTCTTTCTACAATTATAGTGTGATTTAACAACATCAGGAATTGAACTTAAATGTGCCATTTGAAATACAGGTCAGAAATTCGTCTTCAACCACTTGGACATTTTATGATGATTGTCATTTTATCCAATTTACATTTCGCTCCTTTGGTTGTTTCGATTGTGTTGGATTACGAGACTTTCTTAAAACTAAAAACTGAAGGTCTCGGGTTCGAAACCCGCTGCTGGTGTGGAAGCCAGACTTGTAGCCAAAAGGAGGCTAAAATGCTTCTCTAAGTCTTCCCAGCTCCCGGAAATGATGAATAACCGTGACTTGCCACCAGTTGTCCCATTTTTTAAAGAAAAATAAATAAATAAGTTGCTATCTATATTGAAGTAATGAACATATGTTAAATAATTTTTTATACCTCTGTGAGATGATTAGAAATGAAAAGTTTTATTAATCTCTAATTCATCTCGTCTATAACTCATACAAAGATTCAAGGTCGTTGATTGTCACTGGTCTAAGAGCCATTAACCACCATCACAAATTTTTAAGAACAGTTAAGCGAGAATTAAAATCTGATCGTGTCTACTTAGTATTTTGTTAATTGTTACCAACAAGCACTAAGAAATAAATTATTTCTATTTATTTCTTTCTTTTTTCAATTATATTTCTATTTATTATTTAGCACTAAACTATTTGCATGATTTGACATATCATATGAAAATTAATTGGGTAATTTTAATAAGTTATCTAATCATTTTGAGTGGGCAAAATAAGTTGAGTACACGTATGAACCCATAAGATAAACTAGCCATTGATGACTCGACCAGATTATCGAGAAATGTTTAAATATGTCAAAAACACAGCTGAGTTTGAATGCACTATGTGTAATAATAAAATTGATTTAAAAATTTAAAAAAAAATATTTTAACTAATTATATTATAACACTTAATATACCAGGTCGTATTTTCGACATCCTAAAAAATTTCTCCCGATCATGCCTTTTAAAATTATTGGTCTCAAACTCCATAGGAAACAACCAAATGTGAAAGTCACAACACAAACCATTAAATACATTTGTTTTTCCACTCATTTTCCATTTCTTTTTCCAAATTTCACCTCTTCCCTATACTGTTGTCGAAATTTTCCTAATTTCTCTATGCCTTTGATTTCTAAGACACAATTAACGAAATTGTTATTAACACTCCAAAAAATCACCCTACACTCTCTAGTGAAAAAAGAAAAAGAAAACAAAAGTGTGTATGAGCACTTTTTTCTCGTGTCAGTATCAACTCTCCATCTTTTATCGTATCGTGAAAGGTTCGGATAAACTAGCTCCAAAACAAAGAAAGCATGAATTTCCCATATCAACTCCACTCATAAATTCATAACCAACAAATCAAACATCAAACAAGCACTTGTCAAATCGTTTTTGTGGTACATTACTAACAAAATCTTCTTTTACATCACAGACAAATGTAAGTTATGCTCAGTTTTAGCACATTTGACATCCCCCTTCCCAAGCGATCACACCGGTCCTCCTCCACCTTCCGAATTTCAATCTCAATCTTGAAGCATCGCATGTCAGTTTCAGTACACAAGCAACCAATAGCCTGTAAAATGCGGCCACAGCCATGCTATACCACTGATTCAACGCATGCCCCCAGCAACGGTGAAATACCAATCTTAATTCGATTTCTCAAGTCTAAACTAAACACTTCTTGAAATACACTTCACAGAGAGAGAGAGAGAGAGAGAGAGAGAGAGAGAGAGAGAGAGAGAGAGAGTAGAATGTGTCTTCGTAGAGTGGCTTGACAAATATCTAGAGTAGAAATGGAGCTGAAGTAACTAGACCCTGAAAAAATTCGGGTCCTTAGTACGCACCTAAGAGCTTTTTGATGTGATCAATATTTAGCAAACACCTACACGAATGCTCCATTGTAATCTAAAGGAAGGGACGAAGTTGAAATTCAAGTGGCTTGCTGAGATGTCGTCTTATTGTTAAGTGTAATCTACAAGTGGTTTAGAGTTCAGTGTGAAGTAAGTCATCTAAATTCTATATTTCTGTGCGCCATATCTCTATCTATAGAAACTAGAAGTTTCAGAATCGTAAACAATTAAAGCTACACCACTAAAACAAACGATTTAGACATCAAAATGGCGTTAAGGTGGTGAGAGTATGTGGGTTCTAGGGAAGCATCATTTAAACTGCAAACTACCACACAATCAGGCCATGTTTGCAGACAAGAATTCGAAGACAAAATGGATAATTAGAAGTAGAAGATGATAAAATAAATCTGCACCAGAACCAGAAGACGGTATCTGAACATGCGAGCAGTTTGATGTACGAGGGGCAAATATTGACTCAGATAATCTACTAATAAGCCTAATATTATTAACAAAGATAATCCGTTTCTGTTATTTACTAACATTGAATACCTAGATTAGTTAAAATTGAGAAAAGAGAGACTAAGCTGTGCTAGAAGCACAGTGGCTCACTCATGGATTAGATTAAAATGGGAAAACCAAGATCCTATAGCTGTTCGAAACCACTGCAATCAAGAGGATATAATGAAGTCAGTCCCATAAGAGAGCCCCATAGTCGTGAATTTTGACATTTATCCAACGATCTTAAGAAGCAAAAAATGCAAGTATTAGGGAGTCCCAGGAGGTCTGTTTACACAATACCTCCCTGAGAGATTTTCATGTGTGGAGCACACAAATTACTATTAGAGAAATGTTGTGAATTAACTATAAAAAGGTCAAGGATGGCACCAAAAACGAGCCAAAAGATCAATTAGTATTTAATAAATGCAGTGATTTCAAAAAACCAAGATGAAGACAGAAGATAGAAGATAGAGAATAAAGAAGCAAAAAGATTCCCTGTGGTTTATCTAGTTGCAGAAAGTGATTCCTCTCAGTCTGCAGTACGCATTAAGTTAAAAAGAACAGCACAAAGAAGAGATCATTACGAATAGCATTTCACTCACACAATTGATTAGAAGATGCTTCAAGCAAGAAGCTGAGAGCATGAGTTGAATGGCCAGAGAAATAACAAGCATATACTATAAGATTGAAAATTATGGTCATTACCGAATAATCTTCTGGCAAGAACATCAATTCATAGAATAAAGAGTGACAGTACCGAAAATTAGACGAACTCTATACTAGTGAAGATAAGGACAGATGAAGCGACGCGACAAGAAAGAAAGGAACTAATATTGTAGATAAGAATAGATTTGGCGACAAAGATGGGGCTACATGCCTAATCATAAACCCCGCAGTGAATCCTCTGGCAGAGTCAATACCGGCTTGAGTAGGAGAATCAGGAAGAGTCGAGTTGAATAAGCCTAGGAAAGAAGCCTTCTCCAGAACCGAATCTAAAGAACTAGGAGAGGAAACATGAGGGAGAAATGTTCAAAATTCTCTGCTGTAAGCACCAGACATATATTAACTTAAAGGACTATTCACCTTTGAACAGCAAGAAGCAGCCTGAAAAGTTAGGGGGCCATTATAAATGCCTGAATCAAGTTCTCTGCCGTACACTTCTGTCCAGGTGTACCAGATATATGTGCAACACGATCACCCCGGGAAGATTTGGACTCAGAGATCTCTACCATTGCTCCCGATATCTGGAAAAGACACAAATATGAATGAGAATGACATTCAAACACACAAAGCCTACGTGTTCAGGCAAAAACTAGCTAGACTTTTCGTGTTGATCCATCTCTACACAATAATCAAGCAGTAGATACAGATACAAAAGGAAAGATCCTCCCACCTTCCGAATATTGGCTATATTTGCCCCGCCTTTGCCCATCACTTTACCCACTGCATTCGCAGGAACTAGCATCTCAAGTGTTGAAGGGGGTGGCAACCTGCATAATGTTATTGAAAAGCAATCTAAGGATGAATAAAAACCGAAAAAGACAAGCTTCACAGCAAGATAGGCAAAACTACATACGCTGACCCTCCATATAGCTTGGATGGATACGAAGACATGGATCCATAGCCATTTTCTCCCATCTAAAGGAAAAGAAAACATATATAACAAGTAGTATCAGAGGTTTATTTAAAGTTTATTTAGCTACAAAATAACTTGGTTAAATGGACATACCGACACAGATCCATATCCATAGAGGCTACCAGAAGAAAGCAGGCCCAGGCCACTTCCACTTTCAGCCCTCTGATCATAACCCATCGAAGTAACAGGGGGGACAGAAGGCAGGACAGGTGGCATTGAGAGACCAGTGCCACCCGAGTACAGAGATTCAGCACCACCAGAGGTGTTAAGACCATCATCTCTATCTTTCAAGATATCATCTCGGAGTCTTAGAACAATCTGAATAAGCGCATCCCTCAAACTACTGGGATCTCCTGCCACCTATATAAGGAAAAAAGAAATGAGAAAGAGGTGATCAACAAGAAAAAATTGGATTGCAATGGTTAAATATTTATGTAGAACCAACCTCAACAAGTTCATCATTAGCATCAGCACCCCTAGGCTTATCAGCTTTTGAAATACAGACATCAGCTTTTGTTCTCTTTCGGATTTCATTTATAATGGAACCACTTTTTCCAATAATGCAACCAATAACTTTAGATGGAACAAGAAGTCGAATGGAAACAGAGTCATCATCTTCATCATTTATCTTCCCTTGCAGCAAAAGAACAGCTTCCACTGCCATAGATTTTAGATCATCGGGTGACTGCCAAAAAAGAAACCCAACATGATCAACATGTTCAAGGAGATGAATGCCGAGCGCTGTTGTGAGACCCATAGAAAAATACTAGTCAAGATTATTCACAATTTAATCACCCAACACAATGTTGACATTTAAGTTTAAAAGTTGAGGATGGATTATAATAAGTCTTTCTCGTAATGAAATCTATATTTTTTACATTATAATGGTTAATAAACATGAGCTCATGCCCAGAGAAAGATCCTGGAATTACTGACGTCGGCATAAACCAGCAACAGAAGCAAAATACTGGATTTGATAGAATATTCTAGGTTATTTTAGCCTATAAAATACTATGCAGACGCATAACAAAACATAAAGAAATACTGAACCCTTAGTGGAAAATGCATTTATACTGAGCTCTTCCCAAATTTTGTTCTTGATAAGTCTACCAAAACATAAAGAGTCAGTATACCATCGCGGTCATACTTCTATTGCAGTAATAGTAATAGTATACTATCATGGTCATACCTCTGTTGCAGTAACACTAATTATACACTCATCACGGTCCTTGGTATCATCAACCTCAATACGAGCACCACTCCCCTGCCTTATGCTTTTAATGGTGCCCCCACCTTTGCCAATGACACGACCAATCTTGTCAAAGGGACACAGTACTCGCACAATTAACTCCTCAGATCGGGAGGCAACGCCAAAACCAGAAACTAAAGGAAGGGCAGATGAATACAGGGGCCATGTGTTCCCTGTATCCGTGTAACCCTGAAGATCCTGTAAATGTGTAGCACCTATGATTGGAGGTACAGATCTAGAAGAGACAATAGGATCTCCACTTTGATATAGTCCACCTGGTTGATAAATAGGGACATCTGATGGGATAATAATACTTGGCGGGGCCACTGGTACCGATGTCTCAAGAGAAATCTCTTCCTTTGGAGCAAACTTGTACATAATTGCAGAAACTGCAAATAATGCTCTTTTAACTGCTTCTGATTCTCCGTTTATCTGTTTGGCAAAGGGAAATGAACTCTTAACAGAAAATATTACCGGTTAAGAAGTTAACCAAACAGAAAAGTTAAACATCTGTAGCAAAATTTGCAAGCATGTAAACATATTACATTTTATGCACAAAGAAGGTTCATTTAACACAACAATTCAGGAACTTCATATTAACATTTTCTAGCGGTGTAGAGTGCCTAGCCTGTTCATTCCCGACTACTGTATGGCTACAATGAGAGTGTAAACATACCCAAAATACTTCATATACAAGAAAAATGAAAACGATTCTGAACCAAGGCAAGGCATCAAATATGAACTATCGAGCTACTGTACTGATAACCCAACCTTTGAAAACAAGAACGAAAATGCCTACTTGGAAAAGCAAAACTGAAACATTGAGTAATTATTCTTATTTAATAACAAATACTAACCATAAGAAAATTGTCAAAGTCCATAGCGCACGAATGTGTTGGGTCAGTGGCATCTTTTGCAACAACCTTGATGTTGGTCCTCGTCTTGCTCCTCAGTTTCTTTATAGTCGACCCCGCCTTACCAATAATATTTGCAGACTGGCTAGAAGGAACAAGAATTTGGCAGTCTTCCCTACTATCCCTCCGTCTCTTATCCGAATCCCCAACACTAGCCAATGCATTTGAAATCGCAGAATGAACTCTGAGAAGAGCATCCTGGGCAGCACACAAAGGTTCCCTATCACTGAACTCATCATCAACCTCAACCTCTTCCTTATCCTTAACATAGCTATAAATAGTTATAACCCTATCTTTCGCACCCGGAAACGGATCCACAACCTTGATTTTCGCTCTAGTATCTTGCCGGATCAAGTTGATCACTTTCCCACTCTTGCCAATAACACTCCCAATAACCCCATCAGGGCATAGAATCCTATAAACCACCAATTCATCACTACCCTTTTCGTCTCGGTCATTGAATCGTCTCTTTTGGTTCTTGTTTCCCCCATCGTGGTCTCTCTGCGATCGATACCGCTTACCCGTCTCCCCCATTCTTCCTCTGGATTGGTTTTCTTGTTCCTCTGGATTGGCTTTCCTCCTAAAACCACACCAAAATAAAAAATTCAAAAACTGGGCACTCCCCAAAATTACAACAGAAAAGCAATAAGCAGATAAAAGAAAGAACAAAATTTGATTCAAATAACATTGGATTGCCTTCCCTTTGGCAATCTTTGTACCAAAAGAAACAGAAAAAAAACAAGGGGTTTTCTTCAATTACCAAAGTAGGGTTTATTTGCAGCGGAAAGGAAAACCCTTTGGAGAAAATCAAAGAATCAAAGCTTCCGAGTCGAACGGGTAAAACCCTAGTCGAAAACTCACCTGTTGTAATCAGTCGAATACGGAGAGCTCCGGAAACTATTGGGCTTGTGAAGCAGTCGAGTTCCTAGGTTTTTTTTCCTTATTGTCGTACTTGCAGTCTGATATATGACGCACGAAGGAACGGTTAGTTCGTCATCTTTTTTTATTGTTGTTTTCTGGATCTAAGTGGGCCCGGTGTCCAATAAATAAAGTGAGCATTTTTTTTCACCACCATTTAGTGTGTTGTATGCTTACCATCATATTTATCACCGTTATATGAATTTAAATTTCTAGATTCGTGTAGTGGATAAGCACAAATCTCAAAATCCAAACTCATCTGACAATGATAAATAGGATGATGAGCATATATCACACTAAATGATGATGAGCAAAAATGCAATCATAAATAAATAGTGAAAACAATTAAGTAAGGGTTCGACTTGGTCCGGCTCCATTTTCAAATTGAACCGGAATTTGAAAAATATCAACGGTTTGATTCGCTGCGGTTTCGTTTAAATTATTTTTAAAATCGTACTGTAGTTTTAGTTCGATTCATGTTGGTTCACGAATCCGAATAATAAATCATTGAATCTTGCAAACATATATGTAGAGCACATAATAAAGGCAAAGAATTTTTATAGTAAAAGATAGAAATTGGATCACACAATGAAAAACATGCATGATCAATCATAAAGAATGATGAACTACAATATAAGAAGATTTGAAAATTTAATGGCACCAAAACTTACAAAAGTTAACAAATATTATTCATATCAACAATTCACATAATACAAAACACATCACTAACAAATTTAGCTTACCAAACCTATTATGGTTAGTAATTTAACGATCTAAAAAACGAAATACTGAAGCACTAAGGTTGAAATTCACAAAAATTTCAAAACCCAATTAATTATTTATATTCACGGTTCGGTTCAGTTCTAAGTGGTTCCACCAACACACAAATTGAAACCGGTATAAACGGTTCAATTTGGTTATTGAACCTATGTTAACTTTTTTTTCGTCAACTCGATTTTTACATGTTATTTTATCACGATTCGATTCGGTTTTCTCGTTTGACGGTTTTTATGCCCTAAAATCAAGCCCATTGGATCTTTGGATTCCCATCAAGTTGCTCATTATAAATTTATTTATCTATATATAAAGCCAGAGCCCCAATTTGGGGTCACGGCTTCGACAAAAAACAATAGGACGAGTGTAATACCCTGAAAATTTAAATCTATGAATTAGATATTCATAATTATGAATATGTAGAGAAAAATCGAAATTAAATCGATTTATGATTATGGAGATTGAATTGAGAAATTTTACAACTTTTGTCTCCGGAGATTATTAGGATTTACACCGTAAAATTTATTGAAAAGTGAAATGACGAAATTGCCTAGTTGGTTAAATTGAGTTATACGAGGATGTATTTTATCCTCAAATAATCTATCGTATTTCTTTACATAATTGAATAGAGAGCGACCCTACGAGCGTGTAGGCGCAAACCGTTTGTGAAACGGGATTATAACGAAAGAGTTATTAACGTTTAAAATCAGGGGTACTTTGGTAATTATATTTTCATTTAGAAGGCTCTAGAAATGCCACGAGTTGTGTCACGTGTGTGGCTGTGATTGAAAGGGAAAATAAAGGATGGATGGTTGTGATTAAAAGAAAAGAATAGAAAAGAGGAAAAGGAGAAAAAGAATGGGAGAGGGTGACGAATGGGGGGAAAGAACCGGGAAGAGGAATGAGAGAAAAGGGACACCGGGGATCGGGACCCGGGTCTTGGTGATCTGACCCGGTCGGTGCCTATACATGTTTCCGACAGGTTTTCACCCTTTTTTTCGGTGAATTGCTTCATACAACCACTTGGAAACTCCTCCAAGACCTTCCATCTCCTTATTACACCCCAAAAATCATGAAATTTGGTCTTGAAATTGGGAAGAAAACACCCGTGGGTGCCGCGACTCTCCTTGCTCGAAATCTATCAAACTTGAAATGATTTGGTGCAATCACCCCCACCAACATATCCCTTTAGAACCCAGGAACAAAGCCCAAAAAAGTTTTGGGGCGTCGGAGCTGCTATGGAGTTGGATCGAAGCACAACCATTCTAGGGTTTCCGCGAGGGTTCAAGGCAAATTGGTGCCTTTCCCGACCAAATTGGCATTGGCCATAGGTATAGAACTTGCTCCACTCATCGAGATCTACATTTCTGTAAAATTTGGTAAATTTTAGAAATAGTTGAATTTTCCGACAAGTCGGGGCACCCGACCGCCACCCGCGGCGGCGCACGGCCAGGGTGCCGACGTTGTGTTTTTATGCGAATTTTATTATTCTAATTATGTTGTTGAGATCTAACTACTATAATTTGAATATTAAAAACGATTGTGATTTATGTTGGATAAATTGTTTATGCTTGGATTTGGTTTGAATTTTGGATTGGTGAACTACGAATGGCTTGATCTCTATCGAGAATACGTAGGCAATCTAACGAGGAGGTTAGATGCAGCCATAAAGTATACGAAAATTTCTACGCAATTTGGATCTTGAATTATGCTATATACATATTCTGAAGGCGGGGTATGTTCGAGATACAAGTATTTTGTGACGTCACGTGTCGATTCTGGTTCGTATGTCGGGATCGGGGAATGACAACGAGAATGCCCCTTAACCAAAAAAATCCTAAAGCAAGCTAATATAATATATCAAATAATGCAGGGATAATTTGGTAATTTGATCATCATGAAATAAAATATAAATATAAGTGGGAAGAGAGAAAAGAATAAAAAAAATGGAAGGATGAGTGAAAGTTGATGGTGCCCACGTGAAGCAAAAAGAAAAATAGAATTTGTTCATTAAATATTATATTCTCTGTTCTTAATGTAAATTTTATAGAAACCGATTTTATTATGTGAATTCAGCTGCTTTAATTGGTTTATGAGGGGTTTCTTCTAGCATGATCTAAAATTATTCATTTACTTCAAATATTTGACTTTCCTTTTGTCAATTTACGCATATAAATACATTTAAATCGTGTAAGTTGTGCGTAACACGCGGTGATTTAAAAAATGTCTTCTGCATGCGCGTGAAGGCTAGTATATACTAAAGCAGAATGAGAAAATACTGTTCATAAGCAACAGTGTTTTGACGTTTTTGCCCTCATTCTACAATGAAATCCTCAAATTGCAATACAGGCAAACGTGTATATGGAAAAATGTTTTTCAGGCGTGGCATGCTAGGGAAATTTCTCTGCAGCACCGCTCAACCAAATTTTCTCACCATTCATTCCGTACTTCTCCACCTCTTCAATCGTGCTGCACCGTGAATCGAAACAAAAAACTGCTCATCCAAATCAATTTCAGTTAACTCAAATCCCTAAAACCCAAATTTCTCCAGACCGCTGGAATCAGTTTGCCTTTGCTGTTGCTAATCTACAGGTAAAGCTTAAATTTACATACAATTTTTAATTTTTCTAGATTGGAATTTGGAAAGAATTACAGAAAATTGGCGATGCAGCGCTCTCACTCTGCAGCTGAATCAGACTCCTCCTGGGTGTCCACCGAGTCGGACGCTTGGTGGAGACTCGGATGCTCGCTTCCCTGACATCACTAGGCATCGATAAACCCACAGCATTTCCGATTACATCACTTCTTCATGGTTAGCTCCTCCTCCTCTCCGTATTTACTCAACGCCTAATTTTGGCCTTTTTTTCTTCCTTCACTGATTTGTTCTGGAGATTGCAGATTGTTGAGTCAGAGAAGAGGTACTTTTCCATTTGGGGTTTTTTCCCAATTGATTGATGCTGTATTAATTTGTAATTTGCCCATTTGGGGTTTTGAGATTTTTGGTTTATATGGCTGCTTTGAACTTTTGAGAGAACCCACATTGTTATTTGGTTTATTTTTTATCAATTTGATGTGATAGTTTTGGTTGGTGTTGGTGTTTTGTGATTCTTTTGCCTGTCTGCCTGTGTTTTGTGGCTGGAGATTCTTTGATTGATGAAATGAGCAGATTCGTAAAAAAAAATTGGGATAGACAGGAGAAATTTTTAGTTGTAATGGGAACACGGATGGTACATCACGTGTTTTTATACAAATGGTGGAAAAATTTTAATTTTTAAGTTATTAACCTTTTAACACACATAACCCACTATTTATATAAGGACACGTGGTGTACCATCTTGTGTGACGGTCACACTGAAAAATCTCTCGATAGACGGGGCTCACAAGGAAATTTGAGCTTTCGTCAAATAAAATATCTTCTTTTTTTTTTTTTTTTAATTCATGTTAATTTGCAGTAATTTATTTTATTTAATTTGGTTTTTAATTCTTTCGTTGTTGTTTTATGATTATGGGGTTTTGTTTTCAGACTCGAACGTCGTTTTCTTCCGAAGTACAGTCAATCTTCTAAATCAGGTTTAATTGTGCCTCAAATACGCAATTTTCAGAGGTATTTTAATTATTGTCTTGCACCATTTCCTTTTCTACTTATGGTACAAGAAATCAAGATTCAATTTTGAATCTTTGTGCAGGTACATTTTTGTCACATCACCAACTACTACTACTACACCTAAGGGACAATTAAACAATCGTATTCTCAAATCCATACAAAAAAAAATTATGTAAATTGTAATAGTTAGGACTTAGAAATTTGGATTTGTATGGTACATAGACTGTTAATCTAAATCTAATAGAATATAGATGAAATTGAAAAACTTATTTCACCATGTGAATTCAATTGCTTTAATTGATTTATAAATAATTTAAGAAACAGGTGTGTTAAATTGTGGGTTACGATTTGAAAACCCGCAGCAAAGCGCGGACATATTTGCTAGTTTGTAAACATTGATTTTTGAACTAGGCTAAAATTCGACCATTGCTCCGGTTCTCTCCTCATTGTTTTCCCCAGCAGCAGTGGCCGATCCGAAGCCGATCATATTCAGACCGAATAGGAAGAACATGGAACAAGAAGCGGCGAGCTCAGATGGGTCGGAGCCGGCGTCAGTGAATCGTGCTAGGAAGCTGTTGTTCCGGCAAATGCTAGTTGGGATAAGGGATGGCCGATTTTTCTTGGGCACCTTTCAATGCATCGACAAGCAAGGCAACATCATACTCCAGGACGCGGTGGAGTATCGTAGCACGCGGCGGTCCTCGCCGTCTTCGATGGAGCAGCGGTGCCTCGGTCTCATTCTAATCCCTTCTTCTTGCCGTACTTCTTGTCACGTTGGTTGCTCTGTCGAAGAACAATTGTCTCTGCTTTCCTTCTAGAACCAAATTTTTGTATAAAATATGGTATTGTATTGGGATGTTTGTATTCTCATCTTCCACGAGATGATATTCTAAACTACTATGACATGCGATGTGCGAAGAGGGGTTTGATTTTATAAATGATAGAAACTGTTTTGCTTAGAACTTGCATTGTATGTGTGGCTAGGCTATCCATGTATGAATTCGATTTTTGTTTGAAGATCGATGTTTTCGTTCATCGGAGAATTTCTTGAACAGATTGGCATGAACTGTGAAGCATTCTTTTCACATTTGAGATATCTGATGTGCTAATGTCTTGTGGTTTCTGCATTTTGTTATTCTGAGGCTGCATTTTGAATGATCATGAACAAATTTACATAAAATTCAATATTCGTATAGATATTCGATTTGTTCTGTGATGATTACATTTTAGGTACAACGGTAGATTTTGATCAAAATCTGTCGCGGTATGGTGTTCCATATACAATAAGATAAGGCACAGTTCGCACGACAATGTCAATCGGTATTGCAAAGTTAACTCCAGACGATGCTCCTGTCCCTGCAGTATACACGTAGAAAATTTAAGCATTTGAAAGTCTTAAGGAAGTCCGAGTTCCAGCTTCCAGGCAATACAACTTGGTTTCTAGATCTCTTCCTAGTTTAGTAAGCTTAATGATGTGCTGAGGAATAAGCTTAACGATTACCTTTGCGAGTGAACGTTGCTGTGTTGACTCCGATAATATGGCCATGCGAATCAATCAACGGCCCTCCTGAATTCCCTGCAAAAATTCCACCATTGAAGGTTGTAAACCTTGAATTTACATGTACAAACACTTCAAAAGTGTAGTCCACCAACGGTTTCAAGCAAAAGCAACCGAAAATAAAAGGGAAACCTAAGTTGTCAATGATCATCTACTGTCTCTGAACGAAAATGAGCAAGTTTGCAAAGTTTGGAAAGCTTCGGCTGTGTTTTCGGATGAAACAGGAAAGACGTTTTTCTTTACCCTACAGTAGCTAGCAGTAGGTTAAACATAACTTGCAGGCAATGAACTTCAGCAGTCTGATGCATTATCAACTAACTAAATCAAATCGGTGGTTGCATTACTAGAATTAAGTACACAGTGAAACCGCAATTCGTTTATACTCATACAGAACACGATTATGTTAAGAAGAAGGGTGAAAGCTGAATGAAAGCTTATGGAAAACGAAATTTTTTACCAGAGTTAATGGCAGCGTCCGTTTGAATAGCTCCTCTGATGGCCTTTCCATCTGGTGAGGGTATCTCCCTCCCTAAGCCACTGACCACCTGTGATATCCAAAGAACCCATCAGGCCATAACACAGTTGGCAGAAATTGATGAAAAACATTAAACAGACCAAAAAAACTAAGTGTGGAGTAGTGACAGTAGAAAAGTTACCCCTATTGTTAGTGTGTTCTCGTATCCATAAGGATTTCCAATGGCGAAGCAGCTCTGACCGACATGTAAATCGTTAGATGTACCAAGAACAACAGGTTTTAAATCATGTCCTTGAACATCAACCTGCACATGGTATTAAGCTAAGAATCATCAACACTTCACATGTACTCGATAGTTTATGCACAAAATGAATGCGCATGGTGCATTAGTTATGATTTTATGAAACGAGATTGAGATCGATAAAAAGCCTTATCCTTATCACATGCATCATACCATACCATACCTCATGGAAATTTCTTAAACATGACTTGGTTGCAAAAGAGTGGCTGAACGCTTAGAATGCATATTACAACAAGGAAGTGAGACCAACGCCGAGAGAATAAAATTGGTGAGTTTTGCTGAATACCTTAAGAACAGCTAAATCATAGGTTGGATCGACACCAACAATCTTTCCTTCACTGTAAAAACCATTGCCTCTTGCGTCCACAAGGTAAACCTATAAAGAAGGGCGCCAAAGAAACTTTGAAATTCAAACGAATGACTTGAACTCCAAAATAAACCATTCAATTACGTTCGGAACAAGAACTTAAAAATCTGACAAAGATTTTAAATCGAATAAAAGGACAAAACCTTACAACGCTGTAATCCGCTTTGATCTGTAGCCAATTTAGCTATAACATGGTAATTTGTGACCTGGAGCCACAAACGATTGACTGGCTTTAGTACCAGGAAAGTAAACATCGATAAACTAAAAGGATAATACCTAATTATCTGGGAGAAGATGCAAACCACTAGATACTACAAAACTACAAACTTACAAGTTACAACAAAACCTGTCTTTTAGGTCCGAAAATAAAGCACAGCTGCATATGTATATAAAACCTGCTAAAACGTTGCTGGAACGACCTTAGAAAAACTAAGCTAATTTTAGATCTTTAGTTTTCTTCCTGAGTGCAAGTGACAGACGAAAATACAAGCATTATGACTGCAAACTGAGGCAAGTTGTTAAACAAATATTATGAATACCCATCAGATTGTAAGAGAAATGATGAAAAAGAACTCGCCCAGTCATAGCATCTAAAGTTAAGTTCACACGGAGAAGCAGAAAACAGGTAAGCTTACAATGTGACCAAACTTATCCCAAATGAAGCCTGAACCTGTTCCTTCAACTTTGGAATTTTCATCTCCGCTTTGTGAGACAACATCAAAAGAGGCCTTGAGGCTTTTGTCTATTTCAAGGTCTTTAATAAAAACAACTGATGGAGAAGTTTCCTGCAATCACATTTCACAATTGGTGAAGAATGAGAATAAAGAAACCATATGTTTTAAATCGCCAGTTCATTGAGACGAGGTTAGTAATAGATTCACCTACAAGTTCTCTGAAAATCTTACCTCACCTACAAGTTCTCTGAAAATCTTACCTCACCTACAAGTTCTCTGAAAATCTTACCTCATCTACAAGTTCTCTGAAAATCTTACCATGACAAAATAACAATTCACTGAGGTGAGGTTAATAACATGTGCACCTAGAAGCATAACATAGAGTTTGGTTTACGTGGAAGCAATTTTGAGAAGGAATGACTATAAACCATAGAGCTCGATTTGTTTGGAAGGAACGGGTTTTCAAACCCATCCAAATCTTATTCATAGGTATTTCATCAATGTGAATTTCTAGTTTATACACAAATAATTCGCTCCACCGTTTGAATAAAGTTTTCTGAGCAGCAAAAACAAACAACCATAAGACCCACCTTAAGCAAATCCCAGAGATTCGGGCAACAAATCTAAGGCTTTCGAACTGATTTCAGAAAATCTACCAATATTGATGATCACACTTCCAATTAATCACATCAGAAAGAGACATGGGTCACAGAAAAATGATGGTTGAACGATTGCACGACAGTGCCATTGCTAAAAAGAGGGCGATAAAACTAAAATCTTTAGGAATTTTGAGCAGCATATGGATGCAGAAATTAACATAAAAGAAAAAGTAACAATTCAGTGACTTAATTCCAATTTCTGCATACTTTCAACAATTATTCCATTCAAGTTTTCATCTTTTTCCAACCAACCACATAAACAACCAAAAGGGTCAAACAAAATTAGCAAAAATTACAGAATCAAGCTTAATTCCACGACCTACATTCAAATCAACGGGCCAACAAAGTGACACAAAACATTACAAAAAATTGTCAATTTGGTGAAAAAGTGAGACCTGGAAGAGATTGACGGCGCGGTCTTCGTCTTGCTGAAGCTCATCCTGCAGAGCGAGTGCAAGGCGAGATGAAGGTTGTGTGGAAATGGGGTTACAGAAATGGAGCAAGGAAGCGGCCACAAGGCTTGGGGCAAGCACCATGGCTCTTCTCCTGGTGAGAATTTTGTTCTTCTGTGAATCGCGTGAGGGGTTTGAGGAAGAAGAAGAAGAAGAAGAGTTGGTTGGTATTGGAGAGGGCTTGATTTGGCTAAGAGAACCCAACACCACCGCCATTTTTGTCTTTCCCGGGAATTTTAACTGAATTTTGAGCTTTATTTACCTCTAACAATGGAGATTGAATCAATGTGCTTTTCTTTTTCAATGGGCCGGATTGGATTTTGTACTCAATTTGGGCCGACTCTTAATTGGGCCTTTTTTTATGATAAAAATTACTAGCCTCTTTCGACAATTTGCTCTTTTGTGTGTTATTTTCGTTGTTTTTTTATTTTGTTGTTTAAAAAATTAAAGAAATAAACGAAACAACGTCGTTTTGTGATTTTCTTTTGTGTGTTATTTTCGTTGTTTTTATATTTTGTTGTTTAAAAGATTAAAGAAATAAACGAAACAACGTCGTTTTGTGATTTTATCCTTATGAGTTAAATTGTGTTATATTGAAAATTCTAAGGTATATTACATAAAACTAGCTCAACTATTGGACCAATGACAGTTTCATACCTCATCTTTAAAAAATGTTAATTTCATACCTCATCTTAAGAATTTGTAACAATTTCATACATTCCGTCAGTTTGTCTGTCAATCTTCCGTTAAATAGGAACGCGGCTTAAGATGAGCTCCATTTTCTATTAAAAATTAATAAAAAAATTAAAAATTAATTAAATACTAAAAACTAAAAAAATAAAATCATTTTTTTTGCATGGGGACCCACCCCTTATCCCTTTCACACCTTTCTTCCCCATCCACATGTGTGCCCCCCCCCTCTCCAACCCTTTAGCAATCTCTGCAACCTTCAACCCCCCCACCCCTTAGCAATCTCTGCAACCTTCAATCCAAAATCACAGCAAGCTTTGAACTTGTTGCGTCTTGGAAATCAAAGCAGCCATTCCCCTCAACCTCCAACTCTCAACCCCTTCATCAAAACCCAAAACTTCAAATTCCTTCGACAACTTCCCGACACCCAAATGCTTGCAGATCAGCAACGGTCTCAGTTCCCTCCACCACCAAAGTTCCTACCTGCAGCCACCCCTGCACAAACCCATCTTTGCAACCCAGCTACAGCCACCCACCGACGACGTGCACAACCCCCTCTAAGCTGCGGTCTCAGAGAAAAATTTACACTCCCTTCGAAAAGACTGCAGACCCGCGCCCTCAACCTGCTCACGCTTCTCTGTGTCACAGCCCATTCGCATGGGGGAGATGCAGAAGCTTTTTTTTTTTTTTTTTTTTTTGAAATAGGTAAGGGTGATGGGTGTGTAGGAGGAGGGGGAGGGGGAAGAGCACCATGGGAGGGAGGTGGAGATGGAGGAAGAGAGCGCGGCGCGGGGGGAGGGGGTTGTCTGGTTTTGGCGTTGAAGGTAGGTTGGGGGGAACACAGGTGGATGGGGAAGAAAGGGTGAGGGAGATAAGGGGTGGGTCCCCATGCAAAAAAAAAAAGATTTTATGTTTTTAGTTTTTAATATTTAATAAAAAGTGGGTCTCTGTCTTAAGCCACGTCACTATTTAACAGAAGATTGACAGACAAACTGACGAAAGGTATGAAATTGTAACAAATTCGTAAGATGAGGTATGACATTGACATTTTTTAAAGATGGGCTATGAAACTGTCACTGGTCCAATAGTTGAGGTAGTTTTATGTAATTTATCTAAAATTCTAATTAGGGAGGAGCAATTTTGGTAGATTAAATGATTCACCAAAATTTGTCATTTTTTGTATATATAGATTAAGAGGATGGGGAGGGTTTGACCGGATGTATAATACATCGAAGACAAACAACTTGACAATCAAGGCAATCCACCACTTACATAGATTTTTCTTTTAAATAAATTAATTTTGATCAGTTTCATACTCAAATTGGCCACAAGCCACTATTCTATAACGGATCATGTTCGGTTTCTACTGGATCATATTTTGTTCAATTTTAATTCAAATTATGGTTGAGCCAAAATACTACTTTATAGTGATATTCTTCTTCATTAGCCGCTCATTGTGAGGCTTAACCACTTACAACCCTTTAATGTAGGTAATATCGTTTGTTAAAAAAAATCATGGTTGAAACTTGACAAAATCAAACCAAACTATTATTGTGTGGGTTAGCACATGGCATACATATCCGGGCCAAAAGTTGATAGAGATACGAACATATAGGAATAATTGAACTCCGACACACGTACAAACATGCAAAGTAAGTGCAGAAAATTTGAACTCCTATTTTAACAGTCCAATAATTTACTTGAAAATTACAGAAGCTGATGTGACTCAAACCCTTTAGTTACTTGATTGCTTCGTCCACTAACAACACCTAAAATTTTGTATAATAATTATCACCCATGTTTGCGGTATGTCTTTGGATATGTTTAATTTAAAAAACATAAAAAAGTCATTTCATTAACTTCATTTACGATTACTTATACATACATAACTTTGGTAACGTGATTTCCATGGTATAAAAGCTACTTTAGCAAATTTAATATTTTATTCTTTCCACTACGCTTAAAAAAGTATTTCCGAATGAAAAATAATTCGTCGCGCAATTGATTGTGGGAAACTACATGACTTAATTTCTTTTCTTTCATTGATGGAAATCTTCGTCGCTAAACACTTTGAACGACGAAATCTTCGTCATGGATAATTTGCAAGTGGTTGTAAAGCTAAATGAAAATGACATCAGAAAAGGGAGCTAAATTGTGAAAAACTTGTGGAATGTTGCAAAAGGAAGAAATCCTTTGTGCGACAAAATCAATCTTCTTAAAGGCAAATCTGTTCGGTTCATCCATTTTTTTTCTTACTCAACAATTGTCGATAATCAAATTAAACTCATGTGGTACTCAAATGGAACACATACTAAGTGTCAGTAGACCGAAAATGAACACGAGTCAATGATGTCCAATCAATAACAGAATTTTTTATAGAAAGAGTTATAAATGGGAAGGGCTAAATGGTTACCACAAACTTAATTTTCTTCCCTCAACTCTACTAATAATTTCTCACGTCCTCGAATTATGTCATTTGTTGTACTAGTAGTAATTTTCGTTAATTATGTTAACTTTTCCGTTAAGGTAAGGGATAAAATAGTAATTTCATTCAAAAAATAAGAAAATAAATTTTTTAAGAGAAAGACTTGACTCCTCAAGGATTGAGGAGGAACTCCTTCTTAAAATATCTCTTGACTTATTTCGATCATAAACATGAAATTTTATAAACAGGCCACAAAGTGTTTTGAGAAAGAACTTAATCGTAAGGAGCTAAGCTCTTATTTTTTTTTTTTTTTTTAAAGTTGGATTTTTTTTTTTGTATAAAAATACCACTTTACCCTTAAATTTTACAGAAAAAAGCAAATTTAACGAAATGACCATTTATACAACGTTAATTAAATTCGTAGACGAAAGTAACTAATATAAGAATTTAAAGATGAAAACTAAACATAAGATAAATTTCAGTGACCTTTACTGTCATGCACCTAGTAAGAAAAGTAAATATATATTTGTTGATTTGCTTTGTCTTTTCTTGTCTTTCCGTTGGTGGTCGGATAGAAAATTAGTGGGAGCGGCGCCACACGCATATAACTGAGTAAAGATGAGATCTTATTTGATTTGGTGCTTTATGTCACAGTAAAAGTTATAAAGTTAAAAACAATATGGATTTAGAAGGAGGAAATATTATAAAATTCTAACCGACAAACTCAGTTTATTATGATCTTATCATGGCAAAAGTTCATGAAATTAAGATCAGTAAATCATATCATGTCTTAGTCTTTCTCGATTAACAATGTGCTCTGATGAGTAAGAATCATGCCAATCTCAATTCTCAAAGGTGTGAAATACTGATCCGAAAGATTTTTCAATGTGTACAGCTTGAAGAGAGATCTTTCATATATGTGGAAAATTGTATACGATAAAAGTCGTATGTACGGTTTGGAGGGAGATCTTTTATATCTTTCAAGATCCATCTGTAACACAAAGTGCTACACCACATGTAATTGTAAAATTGGAGGGCCACTTGAAAAAAAAAATTTCCACCAATTATATGACAGCATGTGGTATACCCCTTCGTGTTTTGAGCACCCTAAAAAATCTCTTTACTGATCCAGAAACAATTGTTGCAATTTTTTCCCTCGTCCCTCGCACTGATGTTCCAAAACAAAAAATTACTGTTGCAATTGGTTATGTTTTTTACTACCGACACAGTGATTAGTTGATGAGTGTTATATAACAAGTGATGTAATCTCAATTGATGGGTGGTATAAAAACAAGTGATGTATTTATATAAGTCCGTTGTTTCATACCAATTTTTATTTATCTTATTAGAAGGTTACATGGATAGTCATGTGATGAGAGGAAAAAAAAATAAAGAACGTATGAAGCAAGAGATATGAGACCAAAAGTAAGTACATATATATATATATTCATACTAAAGTCCAAAGCATTACATATTATTGACAGACGAACGAAAAAGGAAAAAAAAAAGTTGAAGAAAGAAGGCAGCAAAGTTTTGGAAGATCTACTTATACTCTCTTTGATATTCCATATATGCATGGAACAATTTCTAGACTTTGGGGAAGGTTGTAGCTGCTGATTGAAGCCTAATTTGTCTATTAAACCTCTGAATAAACTCTTCAACTCTTCTGTTCAGTTCTTCATCCGACATGGTCGAAAATTCATTGTCTTCATCAGCAGTTCGTTTGCGCTTCTGATCAGTTGTCTCTGACCTCCTTAGAGTGTTCTTGCTCTCATTGATCATCCCTCCTTTCGCTTTTGCAGACTTACTTCGCTGATAAGTTTTTGCCTGAACATTTTCTCTGCCAGCTCCACAACCTTTATTCTGATCATCGCCTTTTGATACGTGCATTACCCTCTTTTCTTGGATAACTTCTGTATTTTGAGCTACGAGGATTACTTCTTCAATCTTTGTTTTCATATTGTTTCCCGCCTCTAATTGCCCGGGACTGCTTTTGTTGACAATTTGAGGGTATTGAGAAACAAATGAGGAAGCACTTCGAGCTTGGCTATGCATCATGTACTCTTGGTAAGGATGGTCTTGTTGGTCTTTGGAGGCTGAAGAGAATGCGCCATAGTCGGCGGCGATGATGAGGATGAGGGTGTTGGATATGGCAAACCAAAACTTGGAGTTCTTAAAGAGAGTTGAGAGGGAGAGGTTAAAAATATAGAAGATGCAAATATAAATAAAGATAGAGAAGAAAAAGGCTAAGAAGGATATCCCTTTGGCTTTGTGAGGATAATATTCTCTGGCATTGTAGGGTTTCACTAAATCTTGCTGTAGATTTGTTTGAAGTTTGGCCATCTTATGTGGAGAAGAGAAGAAGTGGTAATGCTTGAGATGCTTGTGGGGTTTATAAAGAAGTGTGGGATTTTATATGCGAACTTTTAGTCTACATCCAGTCAATGACATTGTATTTGAATAAACCCACCCTGAAATATAATCCACCTAGATATGAGAAATTTTTCAATGTGTTCGGAATATGGGGTTGTACACCACATATCATTATATGAATAGAGGAAGTTTTTTTATTTTTTTTATTTTTTTTTCAACTGTCCCTCCAATTTTATAGTAACATATAACGTACTGTCATGTGTTCTCTGCATACTAAAAAAACTCTACCGCATGTTGTAAGTTACGTATACCATTACAGAAGTAACCCTAGCTAGCTTGTGGTCTCTTGTACTTATGAGCAATTGATTGGAAATGCTCTCTCTATCTCTACTTGTTATATATACTTTTAAACGGGGTTTTTGAACTTTAATTATTCAAGAAGATTAAAATTTAATAAAAATCTATTGTTAGATTGAATATTGATTTTAGTCCTCTAATGTGTACTTAATTCAAATTCCTATTATATTTTTGTTTTAATATTTAATAATATCTTATTTAATGTCATTACATTAAAATTAAAATTTATTATTATACACATTTTAATTCATTAATTTTATTTTACTTCCTCTAACTAGTGTACCTAAACGTCCGTATCATAATATATTTTACTAAATTAGTTTACCGAAATGTCTGTACCTAAATATATTGTAGTGAATTAGTGGCACATAAGACAATATGCAAAAACATAAATGTACCGAAAAATTCAGTACCTAAATATATGATACTAAACTAATGTACCGACATGTCAGTACCTAAATATATTATACTAAACTAGTGTACTGAAATGTCTATACCTAAACATTATATACTAACCTAGTGTACCAAAATATTCGTACCTAAATATATTGTAATGAATTAGTGCCACATAAGAAAATATTCAAAAACATAAGTGTACCGAAAAATCTCTACGAAAATATTTTATTATATAAAATACTTACCATATCAAGAATTCAAATTCATAATATTTTCATAAAATTTAATTTATGAACACCATAAATTATAAATAAAAAAGAGAGACATTCAATACATATGTTGGCATTAAATAGAGTTTAGAGACTAAAATTAATTTTTAATCTTGTATAAGACATTTTACTAAACTTCATCTTGTTTAAGGATTAAAAACTAGTTTTCTAATTTTTAAACTCTCAAAGTGTTTCCATTCACAGTAGTTGGATACTGAAATCAAGAACATGAAGTTCAGATTACTCATCTTTTACGAAAGTCTACAAATTATTCGTATCTTAGGCATGCCATGGTGGGTGTGGGCCAATGCTTGACACCTCAGCTTTTTGATAAATCATGGTCCTGAGTTAATTACTTGGCATTTTAAGTTTTGAACTAATCCAAAAGTCTAAGCATGATTAATGATAGTATCACAATGACAATATAGATCTCACCAACAATGATTACATTAGATAACTCGCATTTCATCTATGAGTCCTATATGAGTCCTATTTTGTTTAGAAATATGTATAACTTTGTTTATGATAAATTTAATGTGGTGCCCGTAATTCCCCTAATATTAAAAATAGTAATATCGTAACATATCTTACTTGAGCTTGCATTGCACTTTTCTGCCCACAAAATTTCTGGTCTTTGTGACTTGCTTTATTTTAATTAAAATCTGGGGAACAAACACTCATGGAGACCCTAGCATGTCATTTGCTGATTGGTTACTTCAACATCTCTCTCTCTTTCGTAATCGAATCATGGAAGATATTATTAACAATATAATCATACTTTATGTACGTAATTAGATTTTGTAGTGACGAGAGGAACACTCCAAGAACAGAAAAACAAAACGAGTTCGGTTTTGTTTAGTTAAAATATATACTGCGTTCATCATACGAAAAAAAATATTTATATACTACTTCGATCACGGAACAAATACCATGATTTGCGGTGCATGCATCTTGTGGAGTTTAACTAGTCAATTTTAAGGGGCTTGCTGAAGTTCTCTATGATTGAAGAACGATACGACGAACTCATGATTTGTGTTGACATGCATACAGAAAATTTACTTAATTTTCATAATTTTTTCCTTGAAATTAATACGACCAATTAAACCAGTATGATTGGCTTTGAAACTCTGTTTTTTTTTTCTCTAATTTATTCTGCAGATTGTTTCAAGAAAAAGAAAATCAAGCATAAATGGAGAAACAATGAGTGGACTTGAATGGCTGAGATTTCATTAGAATCCATATTTTCCTCCACACTCAACGACTAAGTATAAATAATACAATGATTAATTGTCAAATATATATATATCTCTCTCTCTATATATATATATATATATCAATGATTATCATTTTTTTTTAAAACATTGATTACCGAATTTGCCCCTGGACTTGTATGGAGGTGCCAATTTCCTCCTTGAACTTTAATTTTAGCCGATTAACCTCATGAACTTTTATAATTAGCCAATTTCTCCCTTGAACTTTTATTTTAGCCGATTACCCCTTGAACTTTTATAAATATCCAATTTTCCCCCTGACGCTAGATTTTAAAAAATTTCATCCATCCAATTTTTTATCTATTTTGATCACGCGGACAACACATGACGATGTATTGGGGGCCAAAAAAAATGGAAAATTGGATGGATCAAAAATTTAAAATCTAACGCTGGAGGATAAATTGGCTATTTATAATATTTTAGGGGGGTAATCGGCTAAAGTTAAAGTTCATGAGGGAAATTGGCTAATTATAAAAGTTAAGGGGGGTAATTGGCTAAAATTAAAGTTTATAAAGAAAATTGACACCTCTATACAAATTCAAGGGGCAAATTGACAAATACCTCTTTAATTTAAGGAAAATAATTTATTGGCTTCGTGAATCCCGGTCCTGTTACCTAATGATTGATTGGTTCTAGTCCAACCATAATTTATACAAAGATGCGGTCCAAATAGGGTTTTGATCACAAATGGTTCCTGACATTGATCAAACACATCACTTTGGTCCCTGACATTGAAAATCAATAGAAATGGTCCCTGAGATTGATCAAACACATCACAAATGGTCCTTCCGTTAAAAACTCTTTGGGCAATTTTCAAAGCTTCGTAAATCAATTGTTTCTTAACCAAATTTGACCCATAATATATCAAAATGAAGATAGGAAAATGTAGAACAAGATTATACTTATTTGGAAGCCCAATGGTTGCCGGAGATGGCCGGAAAATAACCTCAAATGTACTGGTCCGCGGAAAAACTGGAAAACTTGCCGGAAACTGGGTAAACTTTAAACGTTCATAACTTCTTCAATAATCAACTAAATCGAGTGATTCAAAAACAAAAATCATACTTATCAACGAGACGAAGAGCATGGTATCTTTCTTGATGGCTAACTCGCCATAATTTGGCCGGAAAACGACTCGAAATTGGCTAACTCGAAAATGGTTATCCAATTTCGAGCCGTTTTCCGGCCAAACCATGGTGAATTAGCAGTCAACAAAGGTACCATTCTCTTTGTCTCGTCGAGAAGTATGATTTTCATTTTTGAATCGCTCAATTTCGTTGAGTATTGAAGAAGTTATAAACGTTTAAAGTTTATCTAGTTTCCGGCAAGTTTTCAAGTTTTTCCGCGGACCAGTCACATTTGAGGCTATTTTCCGGTCATCTCCGGCAACCATTGGGCTTCCAAATGGTATAATATTGTTCTACACTTTCCTATCTTCATTTTGATATATTATGGGTCGAATTTGGTTAAGAAACGATTGAGTTACGAAGCTTTGAAAATTGTCTAAAGAGTTTTTAACGGAATGACCATTTGTGATGTGTTTGATCAATCTCAGGGACCATTTCTATTGATTTTCAATGTCAGGGACCAAAATGATATGTTTGATCAATGTCATGGACCATTTGTGATAAAAACCCGTCCAAA
Organism: Heteromeles arbutifolia; assembly: GCA_024362995.1. Classification (NCBI taxonomy): domain Eukaryota; kingdom Viridiplantae; phylum Streptophyta; class Magnoliopsida; order Rosales; family Rosaceae; genus Heteromeles; species Heteromeles arbutifolia. The sequence continues at coordinate 5,501,091 of JANCRC010000002.1, read as the reverse complement.
TATAGTTCAGCAGTTGTCATGTAGATTATGGAAGGGGGTTTAGGGTTGTTAATATTTACCCAACACGCCACTACTCCCAAACTGCAAGCACCAAAACCCGGACAAACGTTACAATTTCGCATATATTTAAAAAAAAAAATTTATTATTATTAATGAGAGAGGGATGGTTCGAAACTAATACAATAATTTCACATCACCTTTTATCAATCTTGAGCCGTTGTTGTTTGAACTATCGCAGTTTTCTTGATTTTTGGGACTTGTCATGCATGAACTGATTTTATATGCTATGATATATTCACTGGGATTTGCAAATTAAGTCTATAGATGTCTGTTAATCACTGATCATATAGACCTTTTGTAAATTTCTCTTATCAGTGAAACTAGGCTTCTGGTTTGGTATATCAGATGAATGAATCTGATATATAGGTTCAACGTTCAAGTGAACCCGATGAGACAGTGAGCCATCAAATATTGGACTCTTCATGAGGAGTTATCAGTCGACTAATGCTTTTGTAGCTGAAGTGATTGCTTGATGCAAAGCTCCGACTCCGAGCACTAGAACGGCGTTACAAAAATGGTGCAAGTTCTAATTTCTATTGTCAATGTAATGCGTGTATAATATTTGATGCAAAGATATGTGACTACTTGATGGAAAGGTGAGAAGAACCAGAACGAAAGCAATCAACGTGAAACTCAAAAGGCCATAAACAAGTAACTGCAGCAACAAAGTAGGTCATTAAATCAGATAACGGTATGTTGAACCATTTATTTCAAACATATACTCTTAAAATTAGGCGGACTCATCGTCACAAAATAGAAATGTTGCTTAGTTGGATTAAAAGTCAGTGGACCTAAGTTGATAATTAAGATCTTTAGGATTAACCTAATAATTGGCTACATATTGATCTTATATCTAATTATCTCTGGATTAAACCTAATAATCGGCTACCTTTTGTCTTTTTACCAAATACTTTGTATCCATATTCTTGTTTCCGTAGGCGATTCCACAACTAACTCGTATTTCAACTTCATGCTTTCCTAACTTGAAACTTTGGCAACAAAAGATTTAATAAAAATTTGGTTGGTCGATTAGTCAATCCTTCGTTTCGGGTACTTGGCTGTGACAACTGACAGCAGAGAAATCTGCTTGGCTGATTAACTATTCTCAAGCTTCAAATATTTCACCAAAATACCTTTCCAATTCCAAATACAATGTCAAAATATATATACATATATATAACCCACCGGCATGAGTTACTTGTCTTCAAGCAACATTTCTAGCATTTTCAAGTTCTAAACACATCAACCCTTGACACTTGACAGTTCTTAGCTTTCCCCTTTGTATAAACGTGTACGCACATCTTCTAGGTTTAACCTGCCTATTGTTGAAAATTATATATTATAGTATAAAATATTGTAATATATAATTTTAATAATTGAATGAAAAATAGTGTTAACCATATTTCCTAGAAAGGTTATGTTATTTAGGTGCATTCCCTTGTCAAATGATGTATACTTATAGATGAAAAGTTACATCTCTTTAACAAGAAGTACTTGAGTTCTATATAAACCCATGAAACCATTATCATTAAGGATATAGAAAATTAAGAGTTAATTTTTACTCTTGAGACCACTTTGTTTCTCAAATGCTTCGTGTGTCAAATTCCGAGTCGTGTCTTGAGAGTACGGAATATATGAAGTTCGCTAGAGTCCGAAGATTGAAGTGCTTTGACTTCGGATTATAGATTGTTGAATCCTGGGAGACGGACGCCTACCGAACTACAAGCACAAAAGTAGAGGCGAAATTCTGTCTTTAGGACATTGTATTTATGCAAGCCTCAATCTCAAAGTTTGTCAGTTTTTCTAACTTTCTCTCTAGTTATTTATATTAATCTCATATATAATTGATGTTGTAAATCCCTTTATGATTATTATTATTAGAATTCGTGCCTATTGAGTTGAGATAGACCCTAAAGTCTATACCGCGTCACCAAAATGACGTTATTAGGAGAGATTCTTGTGACTAGCTGTTGACCAAAATATGAGGTTTTACGTGTGCAAACAAATGGCTATGTTCCAAAACGACGGACCTAAAATTTTCTACATACATATAACTGCACAAGGATCACTTTTGCATTCATATCCCCTTCTATGTCTCTCACACGGTCACCTAGTGTGAGAGGGAGAGAGAGAAATGAATAAATCACCAATTGGCGGATCTGCTAATTCAGTAGACTCACGTGAAATATGAATTTGGTTGTCCACAGAAAATGAAAGACAAAGGAAGAATAATGATGGTGTGATGGCCGGTACGTAAAGAAAGAATCAAGCATTTAGGATTGTGGTACGTTTGGTAACCAAATTGAAAATGCCAGATTAAAAATCGAACCCAAATTTCTGTTAACTAAAATATTAAACAAAAATAACAAATATGCTTTTATTCGGTTTTTGGTTTCGGTGAAACCAAACCTACCAGTTTTGCTGACGAAAACTGAACCGAAATCTTAACCTTCAATTTGAGGTGTTCCCATGATCCTAGCTAGTTGTGTTCCATTTCTTGTATATTTTCTTCTTAGCTCACTTCCATATCTGTGTGAATTCGACATTTGACCCTTTTTTTAATGTATAGGTTCATTGGACTTGTATACTTATTGTATCCTAAAACTAAGACGAAAACATCACTCTTATACGATTATTGAAGTGCACTCGGCCAATACCCCACCATTACCATTTGAAAGACTTAACTTTGTATATTCTTTATACTAGTATATGAATTTTAACGAACCAATTTACTTTGCTGGACTAGGAGTTTTGTCCATCTTAGAGCATTTACAATGTCTCTCTATTTACAGACTTCCACCACTAACCTTGAGGACTTATTTAGGGACTCTAAGGGATTATTCAGGTCTCTAAAGAAATATTGTCTGCAATAGGAGGTCCTTATAATATAGTCCCTAAATGTAGAGACTAAAATACTAAAAAATCATTATTTATTTCGTTGGAGTATTATGGCTGTTGATAAAAAAACGAAAAGCTATCTCCACCATTAGAAGAGAAAGTCCAAAGAAAAAAAAAGAAGTTGTTGTGTAGCATTCCCACGTGGGTGGGATTGTTCCTCACTTAAATTCAACAGTGAGCCCATGCTTTGAGTCCTTGTATAGTGTCTTAACATTTGGGGATCTCTTTGAGGTCTTTGAGTCCTTATATTCCAATCCATTGAAAACCTTTTCTACCTATATTTAAAGACTATATAGTTGTAGAAACTCCATTTAAGATCCCCATTAGAGATACTCTAAGAGTGTAATGTACTTAGTAGATTCGTAACATTTTCGGACAATTGTCCAGTACCAATTGGTATTTAAGTGTCTTATTCAGCAAACAGACACAATTAATCACTAACTAGAATCTTTCCTAGAACAACAATTCTTGTCCAACACACACAAATCGATGCCCGCGCATGGATTCCCAATCGTATCAAAAGGGGAGAGGGAGACCAGTCACCTGTAAAAGCATGAGAGCCCTTGATCTGTCGGCTTCCTACTGAGATGGATAGACAGATTATAGAAAGAAAGAGCTTAAGTCCCATCGTGTAGTTACAATTCTTCTTTTGAGATTCATCAACTCTTCTGACATCTTCTACTTCTAGTAACTGTTTTCCCTTCGCCCATCGCACTCTCACTTTAACATGCAAAAACCAACACTGTCAGCCTCAAACTTGCACAATGTGGGAAGCAAAGGTGACGACTTTTTTTTTTTTTTTTGATTTCTCAGCAGGCCTCTGCAAGTCCTGCAACTAAAGATCATGATTTTGAATTTTGATAAATATTTGGGAAGTATTTTCTTTACTTTCTCTATCCTTTTTGTCATCAATGCAATTCGAGAAAAAAGTGAAATAAAAAGCAAAGAAAAAACCTTTAGCCAGTACTTTTTTGTTCTAATTAAAAAGCCACATTTTCCTCTGTTTTTCTTCATTTTTCACTTGTGGGTTTTCTCTCATTTGCTTCCAATTGCTCTCCTCTGAACTTTCATGGCTTCTTTGCCTCTTTTCCTAGTTGGGTTTCTTGTTTTGGGAGGTGGGTTGATTTCAGGGCAGCAAAACTCAGATGGGATTATGAAAAGGGAGGAGCTTTTGGGACTATTTGAAGTTTTGGGTGGCCTTCTGGAGGACCCCAGCTGGGCCCAAGAGCACTCACAGCCCTGTGATGAGACTCCATGGCCTGGTATTCAATGTGAGATTGATGATGAAAATCCTCCAACTTTTCATGTCACAAAGATTCACATTGGCCCTGTTATTCTCGCCCCTCCATGCAAATCCTCTGCTTACCTTTCAAGTTCCCTCCTCAAATTACCCTATTTGAAAACCCTCTCAATTTTCAATTGCTTTTTAACTACACCAGTCACTCTCTCTCCATCACTATTTGGTGCATTGTCTTCCTTGGAAACCCTAGCCCTTGTTTCCAATCCAGCTCTCTCAGGAGAAATCCCCCCAAACTTGTCAAAACTTACAAACTTAAGGGTCCTCAGCCTCTCACAGAACAACCTACAAGGAAACATCCCTAGGGAAATTGGTGGGTTGGTGAGACTAGAGCAGCTTGACCTAAGCTACAACAACCTAAGTGGTGAAATCCCACTGGAAATTGGAGGGTTGGGGAGTTTGACAATCTTGGATTTGAGCTGGAATGTTCTAGAAGGTCAGGTGCCTAGCTCTGTAGGGCAGCTTCAAGTCCTCCAAAAGATTGATATGAGCTCCAACAGGCTCAGAGGATTGATCCCTCCAAATGTAGGGCAGCTCAAGAGGTTGGTGTTGTTTGATCTGAGTCATAACTTGATCAATGGGCCAATCCCAGAAACCCTTTCAGGTTTGGAGAATTTAGAGTATTGGGTAGCTGATAAAAACCCAATCAATTCAGAAATTCCTCAGTTTGTAGGGAAACTTAAGAATCTCAAATCTCTGAGTTTTTCAGGATGTGGGTTGATTGGCAACTTACCTAACTCCCTATCTTCCTTGAAAAATCTCAGTTCCCTCTCTCTAGACAACAACAGTCTCAATGGGACAGTCCCTACAAGTTTAGGGACACTCCCAAGTTTGGATCAGCTGAATCTGAGCAGCAACCAGCTGAGTGGGGCCCTGTCACTTCCAGAGGATTTCATTGAGAGGCTTGGGAAGAGGTTGGATGTGAGAGGAAATAATGGGCTGTGTGCAATCAATCCATTGTACAAGAAGAAGAAGGGCATCTCTGCAAATCTGATAAGTGCCCCTGTTTGTTTGAATGCAAGTGGAGCAACAAATGACACGGCCTTGGCTGGTGAAGAACCAAATGTGTCTGAGAGAATGAAGCCATTTGGTCAGTACCCTGTTGAGAACAACAGTTCTGGTTCTCCATCGAATTCAAATGCAAAGATGGTTTCTTTCGGTTTTGTTGTGTGTTTCTTGTGCCTCTTGTTGTAAAAACCCACTTCGTTTTTGTTCAATTTTAAGGCAATTTGATGAACTTGTTTTGATTTGAATTAGCTCATTCATAAAACTAGCCAAAATTTACATACTGCATAATTTGTTTGCATCAAATGCATCTCTTCGTAAATTAGTGTAGTTTAGAGTAGAATATCGTTTTTCAGAAAAAATAAAAGATCAAAATAAAGTTTGTCACACATGACTTTTTGTGACCTATTTTCTTTTTGGATTTTACTGGACTCATGGTATTTACTATCAAAAGCTGATTAGTCTCTTGTCTGGATGAGATAATAAAAGAAGAAAAGCCGATGAGTGTTTGTCAACTTTGTCTAGTCTCAGGTCTCATGACTGAGAACTGCCTATAATCTGTATATTCTGCAGGCTTTTGCTAAGGAAACAAAGAGATGCCTTGATCATTTACAACATTCTGACTTTAATCTTCATAAATGTTAGCAAATGACATTGTTTCCGGTGAATTAATTATATACGTGAGGAATACACGAATGGAGAGAGATAAACGCAAAATGATCTACATCGGATTACACCAGAATTTTGTAATGCAGTTGGGCCTGCATCTGAAAGTTATAAGCAATTAAGAAAGGCTTCCCTTTTCTTTTAATAAATTTTGATTGAACATCCAAATCCAAAATCCAAAAGTTTAAAATTGTCCAAAAGCTGCAGATATATTCCCTTCCTTATGCAGCTCCTTGTTTCTCATACATGCATCAAAGAAATTAGGGTGAACTGACAATTTAGTTCCTGAATTATCACCTCAGTGAAAATTAGGTTCCTAAACTATTTTTTCAGAAAAATCAGTCCTTGAATTATAAAAATCTACCAATTACATCGCTAATATTATATTCGAAGCTACTATATTCAATTTTCCGTCAATTTAAACTACGTTACTTGCATGTGATACACATTTGAGAGTAGATTAATAATTTTTCATAAAGAAATATTGTATGGAGTTAACTTTGGAGGGTAAATTGGTAGTTTAGTGTAAGTTAGCTTCAGATGGTAAATTAGACGTATATGAAATGTTAAGGGCTTGTAGGCAAGAAAATAACGGTATTACACTTTAAAGTGTGTCAAGTGGCTTAAGTTGATGAAAAATTGGATAAAATAGCTTTGAATATAATATTAGGGATGAAATTAGCAATTTTTAATGAATTTAAGGACTTATTTTACCGAAAAAATAATTCAGAGACCTAATTTTCACTACAGTGATAGTTCCGGGACTAAATCGGCACTTCACCCAAGAAATTAATAAGAACAAATGGAAAAAAGGAAACAAAAATAGGTCAGTACATGAACCTAATGTGGGCCCACAAAAGAAGAAGAAAATTAGTGGTAATTAGAATGATCATCAATGAAATCAATGCAAACTCAAATTCTGATAGTACTGCTGCACAATCATCATCCTAATTAGCAATACTTTTCTTTTAATTAAGGAATAATAATATTATTATTAGACATGTTTAATCCCATATCCAAAAAATAATAATTTGCCAATGTGCTTCTCCACCCCTTAATTTTGTGAAGTAAAATTCTTTTTAGTTACCAATCACATCGTTACACTGAAAATTTATTTATGTTACCTTGTGATCAAAATTTGCACAAAATAGAGAACAAAGTTCGCTTAATTTAAATCAACGGAATTTGCTTAAAATGCAATTTGCAAGCGAAAAACTGATCAAAACATGAGATGACGCAAATTAAATGTAATGACATTTTAAAATTATACAGTTAACACCACTTAATAAGATAAGAGGGTGTTGTTGAGTATTAACCCAGGATATTATTATTTTGACATTAAATGGGATGAGCATGGAGGAATGATGGACTTGACAATTGCTCTCGCCTTAAGGTTTTGATCAAAATCATGTATGATGTATCAAAAATGAAATCTTTTCTGATTGTTGTATCGAAATCAATGTTTTTCTTTCTTTTTTGCCAATCATGTGTTTGATTTTTTTTTCTTCTGAAGTGATATAGTAGAATTTGAGACATGCGTGCAACAAAGTTTGATTTTTTGAATCCGATATGTGTTTGGATTGTTGGGTTATTGTTAGATTTGTTCAAGCTTAATCCTGATTTTTTTTATTAGTGGGACTAATCAGAAGTTTAATGAACATAGCAAGCCCCATCAGTCTAGTCTCAGGATATGGATCACTAGTCATAGCTTATGAGTTTGATCGTTCATAGCCCTACTGCTCTACATCTGTTATTGTAAATGCTTGGGATATCGTCATCCTTTTTCGTTGTATGTAAGTTCTTCTCCAATTTAAGATGTCCCAAGAATGTCTTAAAATTGGGGATCACATCCCCTGCAGTTAAAATTTTGAGACTTGGAAACTTGGAGGCCACCGGTTTCTGGGTTCTGGGTTTAGGGTTTAGGGTTTAGGTTTTAGGGTTTAAGGGAAACTTGGACGCCACCGATTGTCCAAAAGCTGCAGATATATTCCCTTCCTTATGCAGCTCCTTGTTTCTCATACATGCCTCAAAGAAATTAATAAGAACAAGTGGAAAAAAGGAAACAAAAATAGTTCAGTACATGAACCTAATGTGGGCCCACAAAAGAAAAAGAAAATTAGTGGTAATTAGAATGATCATCAATGAAATCAATGCAAACTCAAATTCTGATAGTACTGCTGCACAATCATCATCCTAATTAGCAGTACTTTTCTTTTAATTAAGGAATAATATTATTATTAGACATGTTTAATCCCACATCCAAAAATAAATAATTTGCCAATGTACTTCTCCACCCCTTAATTTTGTAAAGTAATATTCTTTTTAGTTACTAATCACATCGTTACACTGAAATTTATTTATATTACCTTGTGATCAAAATTTGCACAAAATAGAAAACGAAGTTCGTTTAATTTAAATCAACGGAATTTGCCTCAAATGCAATTTACGAGCAAAAAAATGACCAAAACATGACTTAGGCATACAATTAAACATTTGATGCAAAATGAACGCAGTAACATTTTAAAATTTATACAATTAACGTGACTTATTAAGATGAGAGTGTGTTGAATATTATTATTTTGACAGAAATGGGATGAGCATGGAAGAATGATAGATTTAACAATTGCTCTCGCCTTGAGAAACCAAATCCACTCACGTTTCTTTATTTTCTTATCTGGATGCTTGCGTACCTCTTTTGTCTTCACCCCTTCCTCCATCATTGTTTAATATTTTGTCTCGAATCATTCCTGTCACTCTTATCACTCTGTTTGTTCGCAGAAAACTTGTATATAAGTATCCAAGTGGGAGTTTGAGTGTTCATTTTTCTCTCATTTTCTCTTTAGCCACCCTCTTCTGCAGCTGCTCTTTGTTTCTGCAATCACACAAGGTGTGTTCTTTGCACTCTTTGATGATTTGTTTAGATTATTTGGTTGAATTTCGACATGGGTTTTGATCAAAATCATGTATGATGTATTGAAAATGAAATCTTTTCTGATTGTTGTATCGAAATCTATGTTTTTCTTTCTTTTTTGCCAATCATGTGTTTGATTTTTTTATTTTCTTCTGAAGTGATATAGTAGAATTTGAGACATGAATGCAACAAAGTTTGATTTTTTGAATCCGATGTGTGTTTGGATTGTTGGGTTATTGTTAGAATTTGAGACATGCGTGCAACAAAGTTTGATTTTTTGAATCCGATATGTGTTTGGATTGTTGGGTTATTGTTAGATTTGTTCAAGCTTAATCCTGATTTTTTTTATTAGTGGGACTAATCAGAAGTTTAATGAACATAGCAAGCCCCATCAGTCTAGTCTCAGGATATGGATCACTAGTCATAGCTTATGAGTTTGATCGTTCATAGCCCTACTGCTCTACATCTGTTATTGTAAATGCTTGGGATACCGTCACCCTTCCCCGTTGCATGTAAGTTCTTCTCCAATTTAAGATGTCCCAAGAATGTGTTGAAATTGGGGATCACATCCCCTGCAGTTAAAATTTTGAGACTTGGAAACTTGGAGGCCACCGGTTTCTGGGTTTAGGGTTTAAGGGAAATATTGAATGGCGACCCATCCGAGTTGATATCTCAAAACCCAGTTAGGCAGGGTTTTTTTTTTCTTGTTCTCCTTTACTAGGTTGCTTTTGTTGGTTCATAGTTTCTATAACTTAAAATTAGGATTGCTTTTTCGGTCAATTGCTTGATTCTCTGAATTCGAAAGAATCCGACATAACATGATATTCAAGTGATTTTCATTCACTAATACTGCGGAGATAGCATAAACAAATTGCAGAGATGGAGATAACCAATGTTTCTGAGTATGAAGCAATTGCGAAGGAGAAATTGCCAAAGATGGTTTATGACTACTATGCATCAGGTGCAGAAGATGAATGGACTCTCAAGGAGAACAAACGAGCATTTTCGCAGATTTTGTAAGCCTTATCTTGCTTTTGGGTTTGGCCAATCATCTCAAAAGTAGTTCTTTTTGTTTTTTTGATTTTTTCAGGTTAGATTTCATTCATCATAAGAAAATTTTCAATTGAAGCTATTTACTGAACTTGTGTATTTCTTTTCAGATTTCGACCTCGTATTCTTGTAGATGTAAGCAAGATAGACTTGAGAACAACTGTTTTGGGCTTCAATATTTCGATGCCAATTATGATTGCGCCTACAGCCATGCAGAAGATGGCTCATCCTGAAGGTATAAACCCCTTTTGTAAAAGGGTACTACTTTCTTGTTTATTTATACTCTTCTGTGACATACAACTATATAAGTTGCAACATTTATAACTCAAACAGCAATTGGAATTACCATCAATATCTTTCAGTTGTTGAATCGGCTCAAAGCTCGATAAAGTTTCTCTTTGTCAAGTTTTTCTTGTTAAGTAGAGATTGGCTAAATTTAATTTGTATTTCTCAATCAGGAGAGCTTGCAACGGCAAGAGCAGCGTCTGCAGCTGACACAATTATGGTATGGCTTAGAACCATCCAGTTATTTTTCTAAAACTGAATTCTGTTTTCCTTTAACAGTTTCTCTAATATTGGATTGTATCAACAATTTCAACTTATGTATGCAATTTTGGTTGTTGTAGACACTGTCGTCTTGGTCTACTTCCAGTGTCGAAGAGGTTGCGTCCACAGGACCTGGCATTCGCTTTTTCCAACTCTATGTGAGTTTAAAATTTATCCCTCTATCTTTTTCTGCTACTCTCTTTCTTGTTCTTTTATTTTCTATTTGGCTAAATTCACTCATTTAACATGCGGTGTTAGATAAGCTCTAGTGCTGAGAGAAATTTGTTTCAGGAAGAAATTTCATTCACGTAACGTTTCTGTTGAAAGCTTGGTTACAATTTAACGAACTAAACTTGTTCCTCAAACAGACTTCCTAATAATTTCAAGGTGACTTTAAAAGTTTAAGCGAGTTCTTTGTCCTCCAATTAAGTGACCTCTGTCTCTAATTCGCTATATAGAAGTTAATTAAGGCCTGAAACAAATATTTACTTTCAAGGTTCTCATTTGTCATGCGTTGTTAACCTTATCAGCGATTGATGTGCTTCTTTTTAGGTGTACAAAGACAGAAATATTGTTGCACAGCTTGTAAAAAGAGCCGAGAGGGCCGGTTTTAGGGCAATAGCTCTTACTGTGGACACTCCGAGGCTTGGACGCCGAGAGGCTGATATTAAGAACAGGTGGGCATTGATTCAAGAATGGTATTTGTAAAACTAAGAAATATAGTTACTAGAAACATTTTAGGTTGTTTCGTTACGAATTGAAATCTCATTTAAGGTCTTCAACAGATTTGTTTTGCCACCAAACTTAACATTGAAGAACTTTGAGGATTTGGATCTCGGAAAGATTGATAAGGTGGGTGACTAACCTACATGACTTTCAATATCAGACAAATGTAGCTAACTTCGTTTTAACGCATACATTTCTTGACTTTTTGGTGATCAAATTTTAGACCAATGATTCCGGACTTGCATCATATGTTGCTGGACAAATTGACCGGTCTCTCAGCTGGAAGGTAAGATGGTAGCTTCAATATATGATTATTCAAACAATAAATCTGAAGTAAGATTTCACACGGTTTTCTTCGCGACATTCACAGGATATACAGTGGCTTCAGACAATCACCAAATTACCAATTCTGGTTAAGGGTGTAATTACCGCCGAGGATGGTAAGCAACCATATCCCTTACTCCGCATACCAATAGAAATCCAGCTCCCCAGCTTGGTCTATCATTGAAAGATTATGACAAATGAACTATATATGTGCTGAAAAATGTAGCACGACTAGCCATACAATATGGGGCTGCAGGAATTATCGTCTCCAACCACGGAGCTCGTCAACTTGATTATCTCCCTGCAACTATTATGGCTCTGGAAGAGGTACATTTGCTTCATATATTCTGCTGTTATCAATTTGTTAAATGCTTAGTGTTCCGAAATTGTTGAGTATTCTCTCAACAGTTCATATTCTTGAAACTTTAGTCATTCTATCTAAATTCCAAGTCACTTTCTTTGGTGTATAGAGCTGTAACTAGTAATTTTCTGAAATTATGGTTTTGTTGTAACGGCTTATAGGTCGTCAAAGCTGCACAAGGCCGAATTCCTGTGTTTTTGGACGGTGGAGTAAGGCGAGGAACGGATATTTTCAAAGCCCTGGCTCTTGGTGCATCCGGCGTATTTGTGAGTAAAGCTTATGTTACTTGACACTAAATAAGATACTGCAACTGTGACTCATTAAGCTTATGTTCAAATTTCAGATTGGTAGACCGGTGTTGTTCTCATTAGCGGCAGATGGCGAGGCTGGTGTAAGGAAAGTTCTTCAAATGCTTCGTGACGAATTTGAGCTAACCATGGCATTAAGTGGTTGCCGTTCGCTGAAGGAGATCACGCGCAACCACATTGTAACTGAATGGGATCGTCCTCGTATTGCACCTAGATTATAAGAAGGCCGCGATTCTTTTTCGCGGATTGATACGATGAACTACTAAAAGTTTCCTGTCTTGAACGTTTAGGAAAATAATATTTGACAACTCAACTTCTGTATTGGTTCAGAAAAATATATCTGAGAACTCAGCTTCTGTATTGGGGATCAAATGGTAGTCAAGAAAGAGCTTCTACTTGGTTATCTTCAAGCCAATATTAATTGGTTTAAATTCTGCTTCTGAACCGAATCTATCATGCTTGGTCATTTGTTTTATTTCTCTGCTTCCACATGACACCGTGTGATTAGTTTCAGTTCTTTGCTTCCACATGACATTGCATGGTTGATTTGAGATTTCCCCGTTATTAACATGAAATATCCCGTCATTAACATTTCAGTTGCATGTAAGTTCGTCTACTTTCCTCTTCTTTTTGCCGTGATGATGTTATAAGCCAAAAAGGAGAGACGTATAGTATGAATCCCTCATTTCAATGCTAGTGGTGGGAAGCTAAGAATCCCCATTACCATGTAACTTAACAAAATCTGCCAGGAAATTACCCAAGCAATTTCGTGTGAAAGACACCCATTTCCATCTTTTCTTTAGCTCCAATACCATTTGACACTTTTTTTTTATTTTTTTCATTTAGCTTATAAGGAAAGATTTTTCAATGTTAGTCTGAAAGTGGCATGATCTTGTTCAGGACGATAGGTCAAATTACAACTACATGTATGCAACATCCATCTTTGATTGTTAAAAACGCGTTGTAGGGTGTAAAGTCTCCACACAAAAACACTTCTGAATATAAGTCTCACATCGGGAATTTGAGATAATAAAATACAATATATAAGTGTATGATTTCACTTTAATAACACATAACTATTTTGTGATAAAACTCGACACCTAGCAATAGGTGGCTGAGTTGGGACAATGTGAGTGCGGTTACGGATGACAAAATAAAATCTAATTACATTACTACTTACGTCAAGGCCTTCATATAAAAACATGTTAATTGTGTTTATTTTCTTATTTGGTTATCATCAAACGAAATTAGTGAACCATTTGACATTGGTATAGTTTTTGAATTTTTCAAAACATGTTCTCCAATGGTTGATTTATTTGTGTCAACGAAAAAAGGTGCATGTGCCGTAATGTATGCAATCTTCTCTCCCGCGTCAACAAAGGAACAAAAAATGTCATGTCATAGTTCGATATCAAAATAACACCATATGACAAAAAAGATCTAAATCAACAAAAAACAACGAACATATGATGTCTCCACATGACGATTTTTTTATTTTTTTTATTTTTTTTTATTTTTTATGAATCTAGTGTCTCCGGGTTTTTGACCCGACTACTCACTAGGCCACCCGTCTGACCCCACAACATTTGGCAGGCAAGAAACTCTAGCAATTGCTAGGTGGGTACCTTGAGAGGTGTCGAACCCCAGAACTCTTGGTAAAATTAACCAATTTGCAAAAAGCTATCATAAATCGATCGATCACCCCTAACCGAAAAGGCAAAAAAAAAATACCAATCAAAATAATCAATTGGCCATAAATAATAAATTCAAGATTGGGAGCTTCAACTTTAACTGTAATATGAGTTACCTTGTAATCGTAATCTTTAGCAAATATTACTGCCAGAGTTTTGAAGCTGGAACTTTGAACTTCAACATTCGAAAGATCAAAACATGAATTTATTGACAAATTCTCAATGCAACCATAAGCAAGTGGAAGAATCTTGAGTCACCTTTACGAGGGACATAGATTTCAAAGACAGAAGCCTTATGGAATAATCTGAGTTTATTGTCACACACTCCAATTCCTACATAGTTAAAGATTTCACTCTGAGAATGGCATAAGATACGCAATACAACCTGACACTGCATTTTAGGCTTAAGTATAACTCTTTAACTACATATATATATATATATATATATATATATATGGCCAATTTCAACGAAAGGTTCCCAAATAATTCTTGGAAAAGCAGAGCAACCAACAACTCAACCAAAAGATAGAACAAGTGAACTACTCAACAACAAAACATTAGCTACTTAACCTCATGTTCCTGCAGAGAGACCAGTGCATGATAATGTTGTATCGGCTCTCCGTGCTTGGCTGCAAGTCCCGATTTCACAGAGAGTTCGAGGAGGAGGCGAAGGGTCCATCCAATCCTCGCGAAACTTCGATCCAACTACTAGAATTACAAAGCACAACCAACAACGGTCTCAACTCCTGCCATGGAACGAACTTCAACCGCTCCAATCATTCGGTACTCTGCCTTTGGCGTCAATCCTGATCCACAAAATCGCATTAGTTTGATGCACCGAAGAAAAGGGCTAGTATCCAATCAATGTAACATCACAACCTATTTTTATAACTAATTCAAATTTTGACATCATGAGTAAGCACATCAACCATAAACAATTCCACCTCAATACAACGAGATCAGTGAGCGAGTGGCAATGACGAAGGTGTACGGAACAGGGCCATACGATTTCAAGCGCCACCATGTCGCCGAGTACCTGCTCGAGTACCCGGTTCGGCGCTTCCTAGCTCGATAACGCTGTCGGAGATTCAGCGGGACCGGCTCACGATGATTGCCGCCGATAATTGGTCCAAAACTCTTGACGCTTCGAAGCCCAAGAAGCCCAGAACAGCAGCTTGCCATTTTAGCATGAGAAAAATAAATATTTTTCACCACCCCGTCGATTCAAAATCCCTAATTCAGAGACCCTATTCAAAATCCCTAATTCCAAAAGCCCTAATTCAGAAACCCTAATTTCAGAAATTCCTAATTCAGAAACCCAAATTCAAAATCCCTAATCGAATTTGGAATCAAACAATCTGTATGAACTTTGGTTGAGTTTATTGCAGGAATTTCTTACCTTGTGCAGTGAGGAGGAGTGCGGACTGAGACCGAGAGCTCGATTCAGGAGCCGGATTCGGGTGGTATGGACAGTGGGTGAAGTCGCGATTCAGGCGATGGATTCACGAGTGAGGACTGAGGACTGAGGACTGAGGAATGAGGACTGGTGTGGATAGATTCGGGATTCAGGCGACGAATTTGGGTGACGTCACTTAATTGGGAGGAGTGAGAAATCAGCGAGGAGGGTGGTGAGTTTCAGGTACTGAGGTGAGGCTTGAGTCCGAGGTGAGAGAGAGTGAGAGTGACTGTCGAGAGATGGAGAGAGACAGACAGAGACTTCTTGAGCAGGTTTGATTTATATTCAAATCTCAACCGAATCCGACGGCTGTTACAATTTCAAATATATATTTAAAAATTAAATAATATATATTTTTTATTTCGGTTTAGTTCGGAATTATCGAACGAACGAAAACTTGAGACCGATTCCCATACCAAAATTTCGGGATTGGTTTGGTATTGCGTACCAAAATTTTTGAAATTTTCGGTTTGGTATTTTTTCTATTCGGTTTGGTTTGAGATATTTGGTTTTTTTTTTCCACCCCTAGAAATACGAATAGCAACGGATGTTGAAAATATCTTTTAGGGTTTGATAACTTTGTATTTTATATGGATGTAAAAATATATGTGGAATAATACTATTAAATGAATATAAAACTATTTTTGACAAAAAAAAAAGGGGAGCAAAACTAAATCCTAAGTTAAAAGACAAAACAATATGACTTTGGTGTCAAAATTTTTACAATTGACACCTATGAAGGGTGTTGAAAAGGTTTAAGGCACCAAATTCAAACAATAATGACACATACATATACAAAGTAGTGATGGTAACACATTTGGTGCCCTCAAATCGGTGCCAGATAACACATTTTCTAGTAGTGATGGTAATTTAGGGTTTGGAACTAAAATTACCAAAAAACTAAGAGACTGAAGAATGATGATGAAGATTTAAAGATTGAAGATTGAAGAGAGAACAAAGGATGATGTGGAGGAGATGCACCCAAAAATCCATGTGGTCTCTCTGTACTTTTGTTAATTGGCTGATAATTTGGTTTATTTTTTATTATTTTAATTATTATCAAATTAATATTAATTATGTTTGGTTCAATTAACAAAAACACAGAGAGACCACAGAAATTTTTAAGTGCAGAAGATTTGGACTCGATGTGGAGTGGGTTTTAGAATGATGAGATGGCATTATATATGAAATTGTCATATGCATGTCGACTGAGAAGGTCCCCACATAAATGTGACTAGAAATGCTCCTTCCAACACGAAACGTACGCACATTTTACGCCAAGATAGTGTTTTGCGGCGAAAAAGATTCCCCTTTCATTTAATCACGTGTCATGATTTTTAAACTTGGTTTTTTTCTTTCTTTTCTTATTTTTTGAATTAAACTGTATTTTACACCACAGAATTTGGGGTCATTTATAAATAAGCCACAAATTTCAAATTCCAAATATTGACCGAGTGATTTTTGAATTGTACCAATTTAACTTCTCTGTCAATTTTAGAGTCTCTTTAGATATGAAGTGCTGATGTTGCATAAATTGAGTTTGACTATCAATTTATATAGGGATTAAAAGAGTAAAGTACTAAACGGTAAATCAACGGACAATGTGTGCTTCAAATGTGGCACATACTATGTCACGTTAACACTTAACTCTAATTAGACGGTGAAATTGATGAAGAGGTTAAATTGCTGCAATTTAAAAATCACAAGTGTAATATCTGGAAATTGAAATCCAATAGATCTAAAATCAATCAAACAATAGATATAAATGAATATATGATATGTCTCTCCCACACGATGATTTGAAGCGCTTAGAAAGCTCTCCTCGATCGATCGATCACCCTCTAACCGAAAACAAAAATACCAATCAAATTAATTAATTGGCCACAAATAATAAATTCAAATGCTTTAATTCCTAGTGATGGTATGGAGATGTTGCTTGAGTTCGATGCTTTCTCTTCTGCAAAAACCTTTGGAGTGATCTCTTCATAGACACACCAGCAACGGTGCTACACAGCGGAGACACCACATTTGGTGAAGGTGGTTCTGATGATCCACTTGGAGGAGTAAATGGACTCTTTACCCTTTCTTCCATTTCTTTGTTCGCAAGAAAAAGGATGGATCTGGCCTGCAAAATCCCAACAAATCAATTTAATAATTTATTAGAGGATAATTATTTCATTATAATATGACTAATAGTAATTAGGGTTGGTAAATCATCTTAAACATTAAAAGAAGGAGAACGTGAAACAAATTCGAATGGTTATATATATTTGGAAAAACAAGCATGTGTCATGTGCGGTCTTAGAACTTTTAAATCATATTTGGATTAATTAGGTCAAACATATAGTTCTGTTCCTTATTTGTACTAATGGGGGAGGGCGGAATGCATCTTTAATTAAAAATGTGAAAATTTGTGACCAAAGGCATGGAACGAAATCAAAGTGTTGTAAACATTACATAATTCAAATCATGAACAGTTTTCTGGGAAATGGAGAGTCAACACTGGCATGAGCCATAACAATACAGACACAGCTCACTACAGCACTTTTATCTCTGCAATGCTAAACCTAACTTTGATCTATCTATATTTCATTTGCAATATACTCCTAGATTATGAACGACCGTTGTTGAATAAAATTGAAACTTAACCGGAGAAATCTAAATGCACGAAACTGATCTTCTTGTGTTTTTAGGTTACAGATTAAGAAACAAAGAATTAAACAAACTCAAGACTTACCTGAAGCTCTGTAACATCTCGAACGCACATCCTTCCGTTGTAAAATACGGTCAGCTGCTGCTGCTGCTGCTGCTGGTGTTCTTGTTGCTGGGTTTCATTAGAACCTGGAGAATATAACTGAAGCTCCAAATTGCAGTTCCTCCTCATGTTGATTTAGGGTTTAGACTCAAAATTATCAAAAAACCAAGAGACTGAAGAAGGATGAAGAACGAAGATCCAAGAGAATTGAAGATGAATTGTGAGTTCTGGAGAATGATATGAATATATGGCTTTATATATACCTTACACTTTAAACCAATAAAGTATACGTATTTTAAACGTGCTTTTAAAAATTGCACTGTTGCTGCCACCTTTTATTTTCCGTGTGCAGTTTTTTCTTTTAAAACTCTTTCTTCGTTTTTTCTTTTAAAACTCTTTCTTCGTTTTTTCTGAATTTTACACCGCTTTTTTTTTCACTCACGTGCTCGGAGTCGGCACCACCTTTCTCCATCAGCAACAACAACTTGCCTTTCCATTTTTTGTTTTGTTATTATTTTAATCATTTTGTCCATACTTACAAGAAATTAACTTGGCTCATCAATGTTGAGAGAAGTTTTTCCTTAATTTACTTCATGACCAATTCACGAAATTCATAAATCACAAGTTTCATAAAACATAAATATATTCAACAGTAACACTATTCTTAGTCGTTTTTCAGATTTGCGTTTCGCCAAATGTAAAGAAGATAATATCATATCGTAGTATGCCATGATAAAAGATAAAAAGTTTATATGCATGTTCTACATGATAAGAACTATTGTAGCGGTGATGTTGACTACAATATACAATAATTGTGGAACGCATTGGTCTTCAATTATCTTTCTAATTTTATGCCTAACAAATTGTTTATGCTTTTTCTTCAATTCTAGCAATATCATACAAAAATATTTAAAATAGAAATAGAAATTTTGTAAGTCACGCCTAGCACACATGATTAAAAAATATGTAACCAACTCATAATGCGCCTATTTAAAAGGTCTTTGCACCTATGTAAGTAACGTGCAGCGTACCGCATTAAAAAAAAGTCTTGATGTCATATGACATGTGGTTTCTATTTACATAATATATTTTAAGGTTATGTAGCGCTCGTGAAAATAAAAATGTCTCTCACATGCACGTAAGCACATGTGGAAAAGCTAGTATAATTATATATCCGTTGACCCTCTATGACTGGCCCGCGCTTATGATATCCGGTGGTTGTGTCTCCAAATTTCCAATCTACAAAATCAAGCTCGTGATTCTAAATAAGGCCACGCTTTTCTCTTTCTTGAATACTATATTTGTTATTTGTCTGTTTTTATTAAATAGTTTCTATTTTTTGATATTTTCTTATATGCTATGGAATATTTTATATACCAAGATATTTTGTCATTAGATTCTTGATTTATTCAAGGTTCAATTATTGCTATGGAGTATGTTATGTATCAAGATATTTTATAATTAGATTCTTGATTTATTCAAGGTTCAATTATTAAATCTAACGACTAAACTTATACTACTATAGAATACATCCGAGCATAGTAAAATTTTCATTATTTTTAAGATACTTTTGTCCACCGCAACTGCAAGATACCAAAAAGTTAATATTAGTCAAAAGATAAAAATGAAAAGAAAAAAAAAATTCTACTCGTGATTATGTTGATGAGGACAAGTAATAGTGTTTACTGAAATGTCGTGATTCTTAACCACTTTCTGCTTCAGCAATTGAAAAGCAGAACTTCTGTAACCGATTATTTGTAACAAGTTTTAATCACAAACTAAGCAGATATGACAATTAAAATGACGAACATATATATCATGTGTTTCGCACTATCCTATGCACCATCCCGACATCAGTATCAATTGCAGCGGGAATTGCGTTTTCATTAAATACGATTTGACATTACGTATATTCTCACATGAATCACCATATTAAAATTTGGAATGCAATTTCTAGAAGAGAATTTTAGGTTTAGGGTTTAGGCAAGGTTATAAAAATAGTTAGGCGCTAGTCAGGCGACAGGCAGAGGTCAAGCGCATAGGCGGTTAGGTGGAGCCTAGGCGGATTTATATAAATTTATTATATATCTTGTAAATAAGTGTCTATTTACAAGTAAAAAAAAACTATACTTGTATAGATAATAAAATAATGATAAAATGCAAATTAGGTACACCATTTCCATAAGTATACCACCATGAAACCAAAAAAGAAACAAGCACACAATTAATAAAAAATAAATAAATAAACCGTCTGGGACCGCCTAGGTGCCGCCTAGCTCTCCACCTAGGAGCCGCCTAGCTTCCAGGGGATTTTTCCAAATGCCTTCCCGAGGCTCCACCGCCCAACGCCTAGGCGCTACCTAGGCCGATTTTTAGAACAGCGACATCATAAGACAACCAAACTTTTGAGGGATCAATTTTTAGGGTTTCACATAAGATTTTGAATCTATGGAGACACAAATTAACCACATTAAATGGTAGAAGGACAATCTTACCCTTGGCGTTGTGAGCATACCACAAAGTACTCCAAGGAACCCAGCATCTGTTTGCCTTTTCAGAGGGAACGTGGCATTTGTATGTCTTTCCAGACGGAACGTGGCATATGTCTGCCCTGTGGGTACAAGGCCTTTGGGTCATTAACAGATCAAAGGTTTTTCGAGCTTATGATATGTCCTGCTGCCCGGCCATACCTATCAATGGTAGCATGAAGTCAACTCTTAAGAGTCTCCTCTTGAGTGTCTAGCATGCGCTCCTACCAAGAGGGACCTATGGGACTACTAGTAGGCAAGACCAAGGTTCGAAATGCCGATATTATCGATGATATTTCGCCGATAATATCGATTTTTTGAGTTACCGATATTTTATTGCTTATCCAATGAGTTTTCGTCACAATATCGCGAAATTATCGATAATATTGTGATATTACTGAAATATCGCGATATTTTGGATTTGTGCGAATCGGAGAAGAACGCCGGAGCTTCTATAGCTCCGGCCGACTGTAAAAGAGCACCCTAGACTCCGATCTAGGTATCAAAATGAAATACAAGACAAGAGGAATGTTTTTATACCTTCCGTTTGCCGTGAAACGGTCGGAGGTGTTCGGAAAGTTCCTCGACACTCACGGCCTCGCCGAATCTGGGTGCAACGGCAGCCGAGGCTCCGTCGTCGCAGCTGCTAAGATTTGCGCCTCTCTCTGCAATCCACGCTCAGACCCATCAAAATGAGCAATCGAGGTGGCCGGAATATGTGTTGGGTGTTCTTGGGGTCATCGGGGTTCCTCTGCGCGTCGCCGTGCTTCCCAGAGACGGAGGAGAGGGATGGAGAGTTCAGGAGGGTGGTGGAGATGCTGCGCTGGCATCGGGGTGGACGAATTTGGGTGTGCCTGGGTGTGGGTGCGATTGGGGAAATAGAGTGAGAGAACGAGAGTTCGAGAGAGAGATAGAGTTGAGAACTGAGAGAGAGTGAGGGGTCCGAGAGAGACTCGGGAAAAGAGAGAGAGAGATAGGGTGATGGTTAGTGGGTTGCCACGTGGCAGCATGACGGAGAGTGAGAATCAAGATGGACGGTCCAGATTAGATTAGGATAAATGACTCAATTGCACAATTTATATAATTTTAGGGAAAGAGTGAAAATATAAATTAATCTGGGGGTGGGGTTTCACAGGATTGGAGTTCTGCTTTCAACGGACCCGTGTCCATAACCTCAGAATGTGGCTTCTGCTCCACTTGCAAAACCCGACACTTACAAACGTTTGTGCCTATTCAACATGATGGTTCATCTAAAACAAATGTCCAAGTCGGCATTTGTGCCTATCCGAGCAATTGTGGCAGTAGATCGTGCACTGGGCATGCCTACCTGTTATGTAAAGATCTGTGCGTGTGTGGTCTGTGCGTGTGTATGTGTGTGAGTGTGTGTGTCCGAGAGAAAAAAACAAAACGTGTGTGTGTGTGTGAGTGTGTTATCCGAGAGAAAAAAACAAAACATCCAAATAATTTTGACAACTTTTGGGGATTTATCATTTGATGACTACTCTTCACAATACATTTACTCTACACAATAGTGAAAATTTTGAACCTCATAGGAACTCTATGTGGTACTAAGTCACTCATGTATCTTACCATGCAATGTATAAAGTGTAAAATATTGTACTAATTCATTATATATAAATGATTATGGTGTGTTTAAACTTCTTTCATTAATTACTACATATTTTCTACACTCACAATGTTTGACAGCTCGCTATATAATCAACTTAAATCAGTTAAATCCATCATGCAATGCATTTCCTTCCAATTTTTTGTGATAAACTAATAGATAATTGACTAAATAAACATCCTGCAAAGTTTCAATAAAAATTTCCAAGTTTTTCTTACAATTTCCGTGGTTTCCATATTATTTTTATCGATATCGATAATATCCCGATATTTCCATCAATATTTCCGTGTTTTTGGACTACCGATATTTCCGATATCATCGATACAGAGACTGCTCACCATCACTAGCATAACACTAAAGTCTGCCTAGTATAGTCTGCAACCTCCCCTCCCAATTGCCTGTTAGGATTTACGTCTATGAATAACTAAGTCAAATAGGAAAAACAAAAATCGCTACTTACTACTCAGAACTCTCTCAAGTTCATAGTTTCTCCCAAACTATCTATCTGACTTAGAGATTGGAGGCCCTTGGTAGACGACCTCCCCTATTTCTTGGGCAGTTGTCATTTAGATTAATGATGTTTGTTATTTTGTTGGTTTGATTTCGTCAATCTAGCCTTGTACTAAATTTGCCTTCACATGGCCAATGCCTCAAGGTTAGGTGTTGAGGGGGAAGAAAATGGCTAAATAAGCTACATGGATGAAGGTTGTGCAAAGAAATAAGAAGAAGACTATTACCTAGCTAGGTTGTGCAAAGAAATAAGAAGAAGACTATTACCTAGCTAGGTCTTACATTTTTCTTTGGAATCTCTACTAAGCTATAGCCCACCCCAGCCAAGTCTGAATCGTCCATGAAACTAAGTTAATAAATGATAGACTCATATGCTACTTTTGTATCTATAGTCATGGGTTGTAACCTTCGTGCCTAACTATACATTGTTCAATATTATTGATATTCTCTTTGAGAATGGATACCTACCGGGGCAATCTTACTTGATAGAATGGCGTTAGACTAAGCCAAGGTAGGTAGCCAAAATATATATATATATATATGAAATCATTAAGGGAAGGAATCTCCATTTTTGTATAAAAACATGTATTAGTTGTGGGGTTCACACTACATCGAACTTTAACGATCTGAACCGTCTATTTTTCAAGTTGCACCTCATAGATCATCTTTACAAAATATTTGTCAACTCGGAAATGTTTAAGACATCTAATTAGGTTCAAATAAATTAACGAATATTTTGTTAAATAAGAAACAATGAAACTTTATCTTGATAATTAAATAGGCAAATGATTTTGGATTGAATTGAATTTTTGCAAGGATGATCTATGAATCGAGACTTACAAAATAGATGGTTCAGATCATTGAAGTTCGATGTGAACTAGTGAGCCCCACATCTAATCCCCATTTTTTGAAAAAAAAAATGGGGATCCCTTCGCATAAAGGGTATATATTAATGTTGAATATAAGTTTCACATTGAAGAATTAAGAAAAAAATAAGTGTTTAAATTGGGACAATATTGAAGTAGTAAGAAGTTAGTCAGTGATACGTCTCTCTGTATATCTAACAGTAAAACTTCAACCTTACGCCAAACTACAAGTTTAAAAGAGAAAATAAAGAAAGTTGATGCTAACAGTTCCGTTAATAACACTTGTACAATGAAAAATATTTTTTAACCGCTATTGGGTGCATATTGAATGTTATATTTGACGAATAAATTTAACTAGTCTAATTTGTTACATGATTCACGAATTCTTACAACCTTGTATGGTCTCTTGGCAAGGTCTAACAATTGTTTTCTACAAATGTTATTCAAATATTTATGTTCTCTCATATCCAAAAAAAAAATGAAAAGATTGTAGGTATATTTTCCGGTCAACCTTTTGGGCATGTGGGCATGGAGTATGGACCATGCGCGTCCGCGTCGGTGGAGGTTTCCCAGCAATTCGGCCAATCATGGCGGTTCGGGTTTCTGGCCACCTAAAAAAAGGGCAACTTCCACTTGTTATTTTCATGCACGTGATCAATGGTGCGCGCAGCCGGAACTCCTCCGCAGATATTTTTTCCTGCACTGCATAAAATCGACGACGTGGGATCATCATATTCCTCCGTACTGCTGTCCACATCAAGTTATTACAACTCGGATTTTCCCATGAAAAATGTGGAAGCTATTTTTTTAATGACTTTTTAGCCGAATGGTCTACGAAATTAACATAATTCCTTATTTTGGTTCTTAAGATTTAAAGTCAATAGAATTAGTCTCTGAGTTTGTCCACTGTCAATCATTTTGGTCATTCTATGAAAAATATCCATTGAATAAGGGAAAATGACAAAAATACGCTCCATTTTTGCCAAATCATTTTGGCCCGTTGTTATTAAATTGAGGGTGTTTTTGTTATTTTGGTCTTTATTAACAGAGATTTCTTATAATGACCAAAATGATTGACGTGGTCAAATTCAGGAGTCAGTTCTATCGATTGCAAATCTCAATAATCAAAGTAAGAAGTTATATCAATCTCATAAACCATTCTAACTAAAATGTCTTTTTCAATTTCCGTCAATTAAAATGACAGAAAAGAGAATATTTTTGTGGTGGGATTTAAAATTGGCATGGTTTGGCAAAGGTTTGTAGGGCATGGCCGCAATGGGACACGACATTAAAAATTACAATTATTTTTTGGTACGACTTAATTTAATGAATTAAAGGGCCTTTTGCTTAAACTTTAATTAATAATCTGCAGAAACTTGTTAATTTGTTTAATATATAAGATTAGAATATTTGACAACCATATTGTGTAATTAGAACGAGGAGTACGTGTATGGAATTGTTTTTGGTCACATTAATATTACTATAACATAAATTCTTCAACACTAATTTAATTATATTCTCTTTGAGCATGATTATTATGAGACCAAGACGTTTGGCCAAATGCCTTAAAAAGACTGAGGCGTGGTATAACCGTATAAGTAGCCGATGACTGCAAGTCAAAGTAGTGTTCCGGACTTCATCTTACCTTTGGAAGATAAATTTATGAATCAACCACTGTATATTCTACTCATGCTAATTACGTGATGAGTGCTAGAGGCGGAACACTGAGTAATATCCGCTTGGTATATATGACAAAACATTGACAAGAGAGAATACTATATAGTTTCCTTGTTTCTAGAGGAAGCCTAATTAGTTAATTGTACGGTGGTAGTAAGTTCATTAGCTCAACCGAAACGGGGCTGAAAGGACAGCAATTTATGAAAGTCCGTATTGGCCAGGAGCTAGAATCGCAACAACCCCGTGATCGACGTTGGATACAAGTAGCTTCAAAATCTGATGCTTAATTATGTTAATTCTAAATTTCTTTGACCTTCGCCTCATCGTTAGCCAACTAATACATTGGTGAATGCATGAATGTTAAGTGGTGTATGCATGTATGTTAAGTCTCTAATTCATATTTTACTTGTATTATTTTCTTCATTCAGCCCGCCTGAAAAAGCAGAGGATCCGAATACAATGTTTCTTTCTATTAACAATTGATACACATTTCAAGCAAAGAAAAAACAAATCGATAGATATATTTATTTTAATTTTCATTAAACCTCAAGGTTTCCTTCAATTATTATAAGTGGAAATAATGATTATTTTAAGCCAAAAACACAACTAACATTCTTGTAGGACTCTTAAACTAAATATTAAACATAAATGAGCATCATAAAAAAGAGAAAGGGTGTGATCCTCATGGCACTATGTGATTATTAATTTATGCGTTATTATATAAGCAGATGTTAAAATTTAGAGCTCGTTTGAAAATGTTTTTAAAATGACTGAAATCGCTTTTGATGAAAATATTTTTGAAACCAATCCTTAATAAAAATCTAATTACATCATGTAAAAACACTTGAAGTGCTTCTTGTAAGAAGCACATATACGATGCTTCTTCCAAAAATCACTTGATATGCTTTTGAAACCAAAATCAATTTCACCAAAAACAGTTTCAGTTATTTTAAAAATACTTCCAAACGAGGTCTTATATTTTATAAAATATTACTTAATAGCTGCATGTATTATGATTTTAGTACATTTGTAACACAGTGTAGCCGTGTGGTAGGTATACTGAAAATTTTCTAAATGCTAAATACTATTTGGCTCCTTTACATGAGCCATTCACCGTTGCATGTCAACCACAATTTAACACTTACAGAAAATGAATCGGTAAAAATACAAAATGAAAAGTTTATGAACACATGTTAAACTGTGATTTGCATATAAAGAAAAATAAACTTCGTACGTACAAGCAACCAAATATTTTCGTCACGGGAATAAACTCGTCTCCTTGAGTATTTCTTTTTCTTGTTTGTTGCTCTGAAGAATTAAGGCCCTTGATTTGTAAGGCATTTTAGGCTGCACATAGCATATGAAGTGGATTGGCTTTGATTTGATATCCCACAACTTGAATATCACTCAAAACTAAAGGTAGTTACCATTCCATCACATATAGAAACAAAATTACATGAAAAAAGAAACACGAATCCGACGTTTTCGACAAATAGTTTGAGTATGAAGCAGCTCATGTTCAGGAGGGAGCTGAAGTAATCCAAAAAGCCAGGTAGATACAGAGAAACCAAACTTCTTTGCCACGATTTGTGTCCCAAACCGAGACATAAACAAGATTGCAGCCTAAGCTTTGAGCTTAACCTAAAATCTAACTGCAACCTAAGATAGAACATGCATTATTATGTCCTTTCCAAGGCCTTGCCTACCGGACCTACGTAGTTCCCACGAATCCAAACTTCAGGAAGAACAAAAACAAACAAGAATGACCGAATTCCGCTGCTTGCTTCCCATGTTAACATAGAGGACAAAGCTAGTCCTACCTTTTGGAGTCAACCCCAAGGCCACTTAGCATCTCTCCATGTACAAAAACGATCCCCGCTGTTAGCTATACATCCTTGACCATTTCCTTCAAGTTGCAGATGCCGTTTATCTTCACCAAATCCAACAGCCGGACAGCATTGAAGTTTTTTATCACGTACCAAAGCTTCCTCCCTATATGCAGGGTTGGAGTACCTTGGATGTTGGACAAATGACACATTTTTCCACCACAGTTTGAAGGCCTGAGATAGAAAAAACATCAGTTGATTCAATTTTTGACGGATACGCATCCTGCTGACATAATCTCAACTTGGAAGAGTCAATTAAATCTTGAATTAGTTCCTAAGTTTAGCAACTGCATTTAGTAACCGAGCTTGCTGCAAGTAGTTAATCATGAAGGTTTTTTCTTTTAGTTAGATTACCAAGACCAAATAAAGCAGTATCTAACTATACTTACATGCCAATAAATCCACACGGCAACTTTATGCGGCATCAACCAGAAAAACAGTGCGTGATCAGATGCCGAAGTTGAGGATACCCTTTTGGCTTTTAGGGTAGCTGTGAAATAATTGCCAAGGTTTGGGTGTTGAACCGAAATTGAAACAAATAGATCATCTTCGGGAGCATTTGCTCTGATACTCCAATTCCCCAACATATCCTGCAAATGTCATAAGCAGTTTCTCAAAAGAGTCAAATTCTTTTTGCTGCTTAGATTTTCGATTAAGTTAATATCTGCAGAATGCGCTAAGCAGACAAACCATAAAAAATGCATTACTTTTCAGTAAAACTCAGTTAACATGGTTGATCACTACAGTTTGTCAATTCAATTAACCAGAGTTTTTTGAACACTTTTTTCCTATTGATGAGAATGGAATGTGTGAAACTCCTAAATTTCGACCAAGTACCAGCAAGAAAACATCTATCAGAAGCCAGGAATTACAACCCCGTTTTTTCGGGAATTCCAAAAACCGCTCCTAGCTTCCCTTATCCATCTGGCTTCAAAAAGCATAACACTTTCCCTCTCCAGTCACAACACGGGAAGATCTTACTTCAATGTACCCTCAAAGATTCATTTTCTTTATTGTTTGCTACAATACATAACAATATGGTATGACATTTCCCATAACCAATGTTTCTTTCTGAAACCTCATATGCTTCCCTTTCACCTATTGGGCATCTAACCATCTGAATCAGGACGCTGTCTTTCGCATCAATAAACGCTACCACCAAACAAATGACGTTACATTTTAACAAGGATATAGACGAATTCATCCATTTCAAAACAGAATCAGTTCAAATTAATCCCACTAAGGCACATCAAATTATTACTAAAAAACAGTAACATACCATGAAAGGGCTGACATGTAATGGTTTTGCCACTAAATCAGAATTTGGGTTGAACACAAATGTCACTCTTTCTCCCCATGGTGTGTTGGTTACCTAAGATATATATCAGCATTCAACAGTAGGGTCAGCAGCGAATACATAAATCCACACGCGTGTCAAACTGTGATTCGCAGGTAAGTTTTCCGATGTCTAATCAAACATAATCAAGCAGCAAAGTTAAAAAGCAAACCTCAGCAATGCACTTTTTCAAAAGCTGCTCACCAACATCATAACAGTAGTACAAGCTCAGTGGGTTCTGCTCATATCCCACGCTTTGCGGAATTGTCAAAAGCAAGCTGTTCATCAAACACCAAATTAACCAGCAAACGCAGAAATCATGAACTGTTTAATTAACCAAAAGCAAAACCCAAATGATAGTTAAGCTAATAATTACGTTCGGCCACCGGTGCCGGCTATTCGGCGAGCTTCGTCGGCGGAGAGGTGGTTGGGGAGGGGTTGCGGCGTGTGGTCGAGGTCAATGAGCGCGTAGCGGACGGCATAGCGAAAAGAGTGGTGAACAGGACGGCGGCGCTCGTGCCAGACGGTGCCTTCGTAGAGGGAGGTGGAAGAGGAAGAGGCGGCGCGTGAAGAGAAGCGGCGGAGGATGGTGTGGAATGGGAGGAGGAGGGAGAGAGTGAGGGAAGTGAGAAAGGTGGAGAGGATTGAGCATAACAGATAGAATACCTCCATTGTCCACGCGCCCTTTTTTCTCCGGATTTCTCCTTTATTTCCATTCCAGTGGATT
The DNA here is from genome assembly GCA_024362995.1 of Heteromeles arbutifolia. Lineage (NCBI taxonomy): Eukaryota > Viridiplantae > Streptophyta > Magnoliopsida > Rosales > Rosaceae > Heteromeles > Heteromeles arbutifolia. Next base: position 5,471,880 of record JANCRC010000002.1, on the reverse strand, counting down.
AATTTGTCTGAAAATAATTATTTTTTTATTTTTTTATTGGACAAAGGTGACGAGACGTATTAACACTGGTATTGGATTCCAGAATTTTATGAATTTCACATCTTAATCATTTCATCGTGTATCTTGTAGTTACAAATCATTTGATTTTTTTATTTAAAATTAAACACAAATAATATCTAACGAAAATTAACCGCACAATATACGATAAATGATTAGAATGTGAAGATTCGTAGGATCCTCACAAAATGAATTCAGAGAGGCTTCCACTACCAATAACCACCACATGTAACATGGGTTGCCTTATGAGCCCATATATGAATAATTTTATTTATTCATTTTTTTCGAATTACAAACATACATTTTAAGTCGACCGTTTAGTCATATTTAGCTTAATTATATAGATCTTGTTTGAATGTGTCTTTAAAATGATTAAAAGTACTTTTATAGAAAATGTTTTTGGGTTCCAAAAGCACTTTAAGTGATTTTCCAGGATTTATTAGCATTTTTACTAAGGATTTTTTTCAAAAATATTTTCATCAAAAATATTTTCAATCATTTTAAAAACACATCCAAACAAACTCACATTTAACTAAGATTTTGTAAAACAAGCAAAGTTTGTTTTGCTTAAGTCGACTCATTTAGTGATCCGGCCCAGCACGACTCATGTCCTAATAATTAGGGTTGCGAGCAGGGCTGGAGTTAATGTTTTATTAAGTGGATGGGCCCAAGCGCAATTAATCTATTAAGTGGGCCGACCGAAACACTGCCCAAATCCAAAAGTCCAGTGCGAAGGCGGGCCGGCCCATTTAAACCCAATAAACTTTGACCCGTCCGATTCCTTCAAGAAACGTATCTTCAGTTGGTTAACCAACAAGTGCCCCACACAGCAACACACCATCAACGGCAACTTTAATTCGCACCATACAACCACCTCCCTCGACATCCCGCACACCCACTAACATCCCTCCACGTAATCACATTGCTCTAATATCGTAATTTCACTGACCTTTTCCGCTTACGTGGCTGATTCTCTACAAACTCTACTCCAGCGCCCGCATGCAGGGGATCATACCTGGATGGAGGCGATGAAAACTAAGCGGGACACACTGTGAACGCACGAGTCTCTCTCAATTAAATCGCCGATCCCATTTCTCAATCCCTCCGCCCAAATCGTTCATATAAGCTTCCTCTCCCGCTCCGGTTCCACTTCATTCGCTCCAATTTCCCCAATCGGTTCGGGATTTCTCGGAATTTCAGTGTCGAATTTCGAGAACGAATTCCGAATTTTCCCGATGGCCGCCGTCTCTCAGTGCTTCGGAGCCGCTGCCGCTCTGTCGGTCTCTTCCGTCAATTCCAGGAAGCTCCACCTACCTTCCCGCAGATCCCTCCCAGGTCGGCCGCCGTACTCCGCTTTCTTTGCCTTTCCGTCTCCGGCGCCGTTGATTTTCTTTTTAAAATTTTGCTAATTTTTGTGTTTTGATTTGATTCAGGGAGGAAAGCGAGCTTCTTTGTTGTCAGATCTGACGCCGGGGTCAGCTCGGGTTCGAATTCGAAGGCTCGCCGGGCTGATCAGCTGATTACCAATGCTGTTGCAGTTAATCATCTTCTTTCCTTTCTCTCTTTAGCTTTTGGAATTGATTTCGGATTTTGTTGTTATCTGTAATGCCTGGAGTTCTGAATTTAGATGTTGGGTGTTTATCTTTTTTAGACCAAAGCAGATGGCGCTGCAGCTTTGACCGCATCGAAACCTGGGTATGTTTTTATATTTGCTAATTTTTGAGCTCTAGTTTTTGCTAAACTCGATACTCAGACATAAATACTTCACATTTTAGCACTATTAATTTGTGGGTTATGCATGTAATTCAATGTTGAGGAATGTTAGGATAGGATTCGACCTCGGGTGACTGTTGTTTCCGATTCATCATCTGAAAATTTTCGAGTATATTTGGATGAATTGTGTGATTAATTTGTGTTTTGTATGCAATCAATTTTTTTTTTTTTTTTTTTTTGGAGTAAAATAGAAGCTATTGTGGAAACAGGGTCTGTAGATATAAGATGTGAATCGCATTTATACTGCACGCAATCTTGAAAATTTGAATTTTTTACATCAAGGCTTTGCATGCCTTGGAGTGAACTGTAATTGCAAGATTCAGAATGAAACCATGAATTTGTAAGTTTAGAATTCACGATATTGTTTAGTTTGTGCAGCTTTTAATTTCCTTAATTAGATGAAAAAGACAGGTAGATACACGTCATACTGGATGTTTCTTGTCCGTTGATATCCTTTGAATTGGAATGTATTGAATTTGTTGATAAAAAAGAAATGTATTGAATTCACTTTTAGTTTTTCTCTTTCCCCTGCATATAGTCCTATTCGTTACTCGCTCTAACTGTTTCTTGTGAGTTGTCACCGTATAGTACTTGCATATTCTATGCAGTTTTCTTTGCTTGAAATTGATCAGTGGTTTATAGGTGAAGTGATATACTTGGATAAGAGAATCACATAGGATCGTGGTATAGTTTTGATAGTTATATAGTTCCTCTTATACTCATTGGGGTGTGAATTAACAAGACAAACATTCTTTCCTCAGGCATGAACTTCTGCTTTTCGAAGCCTTGCGAGAAGGATTGGAAGAAGAGATGGCCAGGGATCCCACTGTATGTGTAATAGGTGAAGATGTGGGCCACTATGGAGGATCGTACAAGGTGACCAAGGGCCTGGCTGATAAGTATGGGGATCTCAGGGTTCTTGATACTCCTATCGCTGAGAACTCCTTTACGGGTATGGGTATTGGAGCTGCCATGACTGGTCTAAGACCAATTATTGAGGGCATGAACATGGGATTTCTTCTGCTGGCATTTAACCAGATCTCCAACAACTGTGGTATGCTCCACTACACTTCTGGTGGTCAGTTTAAAATCCCAGTGGTTATCCGAGGTCCTGGTGGAGTGGGAAGGCAACTTGGGGCTGAGCACTCACAACGTCTGGAGTCCTATTTTCAATCTATTCCCGGAATTCAAATGGTTGCATGCTCAACCCCTTACAATGCCAAAGGTTTGATGAAAGCTGCCATTCGAAGTGATAACCCAGTGATTCTGTTTGAGCATGTGTTGCTGTACAATCTCAAGGAGAGAATTCCAGATGAAGAGTATGTGTGCAATCTTGAGGAAGCTGAGATGGTCAGGCCTGGGGAGCATGTCACTATCTTGACATATTCTCGGATGAGGTATCATGTGATGCAGGCTGCCAAAACTTTGGTGAACAAGGGTTATGATCCGGAAGTGATTGATATTAGGTCATTGAAGCCATTTGATCTTCACACCATTGGGAACTCAGTGAAGAAAACACACCGCGTGCTGATTGTGGAGGAGTGCATGAGGACAGGTGGAATTGGAGCTAGTTTGACAGCCGCAATCACCGAGAACTTCCATGATTATTTAGATGCCCCTATCATATGCCTGTCTTCACAGGATGTGCCCACTCCATATGCTGCAACGTTGGAGGAAGTGACTGTTGTTCAACCTGCCCAGATTGTGATGGCGGTTGAGAAACTCTGCCAGTAAGTAATTGCAGTAGCATTAAGTTACCTCTCTTTCTGAGCAGCTTTTCTAGCAATCTCCAGTTAATTTCAGATTTCTTTAGCAGTTTTGTGTTGTCCGAATTTGCAACTGTTCAAAGTGGTACAAGCTTGTTTGTTTTTATTAATCATAATCGCATGTAAAATCACGTTTATCCTGTAGAACGGTGCGAATAAGGATTATTGATTTAAATTTACCAATGTAATAGATAGGTCAAATTGCTAAATTCAGTGTGAGGTTCCAATCGTTTGTCTTTTTTTCATGACTTCTTGGTTTCATCTTTTTTACTTTGCTGTTTGGAATAATTGGTAAATCCCAGGGACGGTTTGATTCAAGCACTTGGAAATGTTTCCTGGAAAAAGCACCATTCAGAAAGCGCTCGTAGAAGCGCTTTTGATTTTTTCTGATCGAGTAAACAGTCTTTATCCTTGAGTTTGTGAACTTAATGGGATTTCTGAAAATTTGGTTGATAATATGGCAGCCCAAACTAGCTGTAAGATCTACTGACCCCAATTGTAGATGGGCCAAGGAAGAGGCCTACTATGGCCTGCTGTGTGCAATTTGACTTGCCCTTTAGGTCAGCTGAGTCCTCAAGAAGAGAGAATGGTTTAGACTTTTAGGCCCCGTTTGTTAGGCCTCTTTAGGGGGACTGGCTTAGCTGGGATAGCACTCGCATGTTTGGAAGACTAGAAAAAATGACGCGAAGTCTGACTCGTGTCGACTAAACGCCTCGCTAAGTTGTGTTATCTAATCCTGAGTGAATGCTTGGTATTAGGTAGGACTATCCTCGCCTACAACTTCATGCTCTTGGTATTAGGTAGGACTATCCTCGCTTACAACTTCATGCTCTTGCAGAGAGCAGTGTTGGTCGTAGCCCCCTACGGCCGACACCCCAAATTTGAAACCCATCAGCCATCTACATTTTTTTCTTTTCTTTCTTGTTACTAACTCTGAAACCCATCGATCAAATATTGCGAATTGGGTTTGGCTGGGTTCTTCATGTTGCTCAATTGAATTTATGACTTTGGGTTTGATTAATATGCTATGTTCTCTCCCATTTGTTCCACAGTAATCAAATATTTTCATGGGTTTTTGCATTCCAAAGAAGAACGGCTTTGAGAAAGAAACAAACGGTCTTGCTTGCTTGATGGACATGATTTTGTCTCTCTGCGAGGAAGAAGGGCTGATGACTGTTGTTAACTTATTTTTTTCTTACTTTCTTAGTCCGGCGCTGCCTCAAACGTTTCACAATTCATATACCGGTTAGTCCATGCCAAGCCAATCCAGCTTAGTCCTTGAAGCTAGTTCAGTCCGGAATAGTCCAATACAACAAACGCACTCTTAGGGACTAAAAAGCTAAGAACCACTTTGAGAAGCTGAATCCCCAAGAAGTAACATAACAATAGTGTAGATATTATGTTATGAGTGTGGTTTGGATTTCGTTCTACAAATAAATCGTACAAATATCTTTTGGTAAAGTTTTAAATGTAAGAAGTGTTCTCCTGGTCACGAAGGGCGTGTTTGTTTGCCTTCGTTAAAGTTCACTGGATTGGACTACTTTGCTAAGACTATTAATCCCGTGTTTGGTGCAAGCTGGACTAAACTTAAATGGGATTAAGTCGGACTCGTTCCAACTAAGAGCTTCGCTAAGTCGTCCTAGTGAGACCCCCCAAAAACCACGGGATTGCTAATCTCGTCTCCAACATCGTTTGCACACCTTTGTCATCTGCAACTCCTACTCCCTTACCTTTGTCCAGATATGAAACCCACCCCCCACCCACTGCCTAAATCTCAAAATCCAACATCTAAAATTCCCCCAAAAGCACATGCAGACGAATCTCCCAAACAAATTCAAAACAAAAACGCAAAATCACTAGAAAATCCAGAGATTTTCCGAGAAAATCAGAGGAGGCGTTGGGTGGTGAGCTCTAATGAATCCTCTGCATAAGGAAAAAAAAGGAGAGGTTAGGGAGAGAGTGGACGGTGGAAAGGAGGGGATGGGAGGGAGATGGGCGGAGGAAAATAGAGAGATGTATACGGAGAGTGGAAGAGAATTCTAGAAAATGGTGAACCAGATAAAAAGAGGGAGAGGGGAGAGAGAGAGTAGCGAAGGAAAAAGGAATGGGTTAGAGTGATCTGCTTGGAAAAAAAAATACTGGCCATTAGATGGGTGTTTCTAGAAACAAGTAAAATGATAGATTAATAATAAAATATTAATAAATAGAGATTAAATAATATAGTATCTAAATTTAATAGTTATCCTGCTTCTTAGTCCGACACTGCACCAAACACTTCACTAAGTCTGTCCAGCTTAGTCTAGTCTAAGCCAGTCCAGCTTAGTCCCTGAAACTAGTCCAGTCTGATATAGTCCGGTGCAACAAACGCACCCTAAGGGATCAAATAACGCACAATTCTTCACTCTCGAATTTGATCTTAACAGTTAACAGTTGAAATTAAATCATAAAAAAAACATTCATTTATAACATAGGATGTCAATTCCAAACATAAATGACCAAGAAAACAAGACTCTTGTAAGTTGTCACAGTTTAAACTAGTTTTAACCGAAAGAACTACATAAGGATGTTCATGTTGATGATGAAGAGTTTAGGGGAGGAGAGGATACCCCATCTCAGGGCTAAGGCATATCACAAGCCTCTTTAAGGACTTACAGAGGGGGTCTTAATTCTTTCTTGATTTTTACAGACTGCTCACCAAGAGGGATTGCCCACTAAGAGAGATTGCAGGTAGTAGAACTCGAATCTAGGCCTTGGTCTAGTAAAGAAAACGATCATTACCAACTCAATCAACCATCGTTGGCTACACAAGAATATTCTCTTACTTTGTATTTCGGATTTGTATTAAAGTTGTCAGTGATACCATGCATGTATGTGAATTTGTTTCTTAATTAACATACCAAATTGACAACTGGGGATTATGCTTCTCATGTGGATTTTCATACCCAAAATCCGGGAAATGAATCCTTCGACAAAATTGTTGTTAATTAATTGTATTATAATTTATAAATCCGCAACAAGATCCACCCATGTGGAATGGTTGGAACAAAATCAGACTCACCTAGATTTGCAGCAGTATAATTATTCTTATTATTCATAACAATGCCATATTGTAATGCCTAACCAATGGGGATTACATTAATGGTATTGCTAGCTATTCAATTTGTTTGTTTCTATATTCCACTTATCTCAACTAATCTCCAACATACTCATATAAATAGAGAAGAAAAAAAATATATGTAATCTAATGACGTGAAGATAAAGTAGTCAGTTTAATTTCCGAACTAAAGAAAATCAATTTTAAAATTGCCACTAGCACTACAGTTTAGTTATATTTATTCTCCACTTGTAACTTGCTAACACTACATTTTAGTGATGCTATTCTCCATTTGTAAGTGACAGGTTTCAAGTTCACTTGTTATTGACACGCCAAAATAGTACTCACTCGTTCCTTTATTATTTTTTCATTTAGAAAAAGTGAAAGATGATCGTGTTAAGAGTGCTAATAACAATTCGCCAAATCTAATACAGTGAGAATATATTAGTGGAACTGGGTATGCCCTTAGAGGCAAAGAAGAGTGGAGAGTGATTTGGTTTTCCTACGGAACAATTGACAGACATTTCAGCCAACTTGTATATGATGATTTTGATCCTTATAAAAACATGCTTAAACATGTCCTCGTGGAACTTGTCACACATGAACATGGGCTTGCTGTGTTATCTGCTAACATGTATGCATGCCTAGCCAGTAGTGTGATTAATCTTTGCATATTAGTTTCCTGCAGAGGCAGATCAAGGAAACAAAAAAGCAAAGGCCGTTAAGTTGAACCATATGCATGCATGAACATATCGATCAGCATATACATACAATAAATATACATACATATACATACATACATACATAAATATACATACATACATATATATATATATATATATATATATGAATATGTATATGGTGGGTGCATGGCATGCAATTTGTTGGGATCAAATGTTTTATTTTGTCTTCGAGTACACAATATGGCTGTTCTTTCCGACATGGTGCCGTCTAAATTGTCATTTAATTACAACCATGTGGAGGAGGAATCGAAGTTGGAATGTGGGGTGAGATGGCATTAGATTTTTGGATATATGATATGTTCGTTGTGCCAACTTTTGGCATTAATCTGTAGATATTATCATAATTATTGGATATGATTTGTTCTTTGGCATAACTTTTGGCATTTTTCAGCCGTTCATCTCTTAGTAAACGTGTTTCTTTTTCTGCCTTAAGTCTGGGATTTGCTTATATATATGCTAGTTAAAGAACCATAGTTTTCAGACATCATGCATGCATGCTTTCCACACCTTGTAAATGTCCTGCAACCTGCATTATTAGATCCTTCACTTTGCCCTGCTGCCTGTAATGACCAACATATGCGCACCAATTAGTTTTGTCAATAATTGAAACCTGACTTGTTATTTGAACTGAATAAACATATGAAAATTAATATTCTATCTTCTTTATCAAGCAATTGTCGTCCATACGACCTTAATGGATCATAACTTTTTCCAACAAAGTAAAGACTGTGCGCCACTATATCAAAGTCACTAATATTTTATCTGTGTAGGGGTATATATGAGGACTTATGATAGTTGTAGTGAATGTTCGATGCATGTGGCACTACGTGGAGGAGTACATATAGTGCATTACGCAGTAGGCCAATGTCACATTGTGGATCCGGGGAACCAATTGGAGCGTAACACCTTGACCCTTCATGAAAACGACTCTAAATATCCATCTTGTCCCTCTTTCTGCATGTAGTCTCGCATTATTCTCTTGTAGTTGACATAGTGGCCCCGCAGATAGCAATCGGGATATAGATGGAGTCACTCACTGGCCGGAAGGCAACGTGATCAATTATTCTTTTATAAGTCTCGAATAAATTTTCTGGGGATTATGCATTGAATTGATAAATGAGTGGCCCTGGTATGTGACAAGTGATATACACGTTTGTGGATGTGAGAGAAATTGGGACATCAAAATTGATAAATTGGTAGCATTTCCAGATGATGATTGTCTACTGACTAAGCTTGTTACTGTTTGTTTTCTGGCTCTATTGTGTTGATAACCAAACTAGAAAACTGAAAAGAATTGCTAAGACTACAGAAATGTAAGAGAGAAGAGAAATGAACACTTTAGAGAGAAAAATCAGAATTTGATCTTTGTATTTCAACTTAGTACAAATGGATTACAATCTGTCCTCTTATATCTCAAGTTAGTCGGCTACAGTGCTAACTAACTCTCAACAGATTCTAACAAGCCTAACAGACTTTACTGACATGGCTATGCTGATGTGGCTGTTGACATGTCATTCTAACATCCTCCTTCAATCTCAGCTAGGATTTCCAAGCTGAAGATTGTAGCAATGGCGAACAAATGCAGGACTGTGAAGTCCTTTGGTTAAAACATCAGCAGTTTGCTCATCTGTAGGAATGTATCTTACTTCCAAATCACCTTTTTGAACTCTCTCACGAACAAAATGGTAATCTGTATCTAAGTGTTTAATCCGTGAATGGAAGACATGATTAGCACTCAAAGCTATGGCGGACATGTTATCACAGTGAATTACTGGGGTGTGAACAAACTAACACCTAAATCCTTCAAAATATTTCTCACCCAAGTAACATCTGCTGCAGTATGTGCTAAAGCTTTATACTCAGCTTCAGTAGAACTTCTGGAGACTGAATTTTGTCGTTTTGACTGCCAAGATATTGGATTGTTACCCAAGAACACAACATATCCAGTAACTGATCGTCTAGTATTAAGATCAACAGCCCAATCCGAGTTTGAAAAGGCATTAATGTCAAGTACAGTGTCTGAAGAATACAAAATCCCTTGTTGACTTGTTCCCTGAAGATATCTCAGTATTCGTTTAACAAATGCAAAGTGCAATTCTGTTGGGGATGACATAAATTGGCACACTGAGTTGATTGTGTGTGCAATATCTGGCCTTATGAGTGTCAGATATTGTAATGATCCAACCAGACTTCGATATAGTGTAGGATCTGTCAAAACAGTACCTTCTGCATCAAGTAATTGCTGATGTGGCTTACACGGAGTTGTGGCAGGTTTGCAAGAGTCCATACCGGCCCTATGAATCAAATCTTTAATATATTTAGACTGATTCACAAATATATCTCCATTGGTCTTGTAGTGAATTTGCAATCCTAAGAAATAGGTCAGTTTACCCAAATCTTTGAGCTAAAAAACAGAAGACAATTCTTGAATAACTTGCTAAATTTTGGAAGGATTTGAGCCTGTGAGAATAATGTCATCCATATAAAGCAACAAGACTATCATATCTGAGCCATCTGTTTTGACAAACAAGCTTGCATCAGATGGTGAAGCAACAAATTGTAGAGCTGCCAAATAACTAGTGAACTTGGAATTCCATGCTCGTGGGGCTTGATTCAATCCATATAAGGATTTGATTAACTTGCAGACATAAGTAGGATGAGAGGCATCTACAAAACCCTGAGGTTGTTCAATAAACATCTCTTCTTGTAAGTCACCATGTAGAAATGCATTCTTGATATCAAGTTGTCTCAAGTCCCAATGTTTCATTGCAGCCAAGGCTAGAATCATTCTGACAGTGGTGTGCCTTACCACAGGACTGAAAATGTCTAAATAGTCAATACCATGCTCATGTGTAAACCCCTGAGCCACAAGTCTGGCTTTATACCTGGCAATGCTCCTATCTGGATTCTTTTTAACCTTATACACCCATTTACTTCCAACAATAGCCCTATTTTCTGGAGATGGCACTAAAATCCAAGTGCCCTATGCTTGAAGTGAGTCATATTCGTCTTGCATTGCTGTCTGCCATTGAGGTAATGTTGCAGCTTTTCAAAATGATGAAGGTTCTGAAGCATCAATAATCTCAGACAGAAAAGAATACCCTCCAACAAAAGGTTCATCCTCAGTAAGTTGAAGAGAATGCAATTCAGGACATGATCCAAGTAATGCTGCATAATTCTTTCTAGGTATAGTGCCACTCTTTAATCTAGTGGTCATTGAATGTGTAATTAACTCATTGTCTGAAGATGAATTGGATTGAGGAGAAACAGGAAAAATTACCTCAAGTTGTGTGGATGAAAGGACAGACAACATTGATGATGTACCAGAGTGATGATGGGGTGAATGATGTGGCTGTTGACTTTCTGAAGATTCTGCATTAATACTTGAAGTACACTGTTGTGAATCTGATGTCCTCTCAGTATCATTCAGATCAGAGATATGATTATTTGGCACTAAAGTGTTGGTGGAGTCATTATCAATCACTGTACAAACCTCCTGCAAATTCTGTCTAGTTTCTGTGGAATTGCCAATTGCATCAGGCAAGTGAACTATAACATGAGAATGTGGTGCTGGTGTATGCCTGGAAATACTTTTGGAACTAGATTGACATAAGAGTTGAAAATGAAACACATCTTCATCATGTATCACATGTCTAGAGATAATGAATTTGCTAGACTTGATATCATAGCAAATAACACCCTTATACCCCATAGCAAATCCCAAAAACACACACTGAATGGCTCTAGGTTGCAGTTTATTTGCATTAAAGGGTCTAATTAGTGGATAGACAGCAGTTCCAAAATTTTTGAGATTATATACTTCTAGATCTTGATCAAACAAAACCTGATAAGGAAACTTCATCTCCAAAATTCTTAAAGGCATTCTGTTAATCAGGAAAGCAGCATGTGAACAAGAATGAAACCAGAAAGATGTAAGAATCTGTGCTTCTGTCACCAAAGTCAAAGCTGTCTCAACTAAGTGTCTATGCTTCCTCTCAGCAATTCCATTCTGCTGAGGAGTGTCTGGACAAGATACCTGATGGACAATACCATTATCTGCCAAAAAATTCTTAAACACATTACTCATGTATTCTCCTCCACCATCAGATTGAAGACATTTAATAGTAGTGTTGAACTGATTAAACACAAAGCTGTGAAACTTGACAAATACAGAAAAAGTATCTGATTTATTCATCATAGGGTAAATCCATACAAACCTAGAGAAGTCATCTATAAAACTGATGTAATATCTATAGCCTTCTACAAATTTCTGTAGTGAAGGACCCAAACATCTGAATGTATCTTTTGAAATACAAATTTTGACCTCTCTTGTTTTACATGGAAAGGCAGTTTACTCATCTTGCCTTGAATATAAGCAGAACATATAGAACTAGATGAATCACTACTAACTGGCAACTGTGCATTCTGCAACATTGAACTCAATACTTCTTCTGAAGGATGTCCCAATCTCTTATGCCATATTGATGTCTTCACTTTTTTCCCTATGAATGCATCACACTTCCCCAACCTTGCAGCAAATGAATTAGAGAACACACTAACTGGTATCTTGAACAGCTCACCATCATCACTCTCTCCCTGGTACATGATCATTCTTGTTGCCTTATCCTGTATAAAGAAGACTAAATCATCACACACAAACCAACAACCATTATCTCTGCATAACTTTTTAACTGACAATAAATTCATGGTTATTCGAGGAACATGTAAAACATTATGCAGAATAAGATCATTAGATGATGTTTTTATAGATAAGGATCCAATGTGTTGAACTTGCAAACCTTCACCATTTCTAACAGTGATTTTAGCATCACCATTGTAAGGAATAGCTTGATTGATGATATCTAAATTAGCTGTCATGTGGTGAGTGGCACCTGTGTCCACTACTCATGTATCAGCTGCAGAGATTTCATGAACATTTGGATTGGAACCAATACCATTTGAACATTGAGCATTCATACCAGCAAGTAATGGAGGTAGTGAAGGGTTGCCTTGATATGAGTAGTTGTTCCTGTGATAGCAATCCAATGCTATGTGACCTCTTTTCCACAAATTTGACACACATTATTATTCCCAAAAGATTGATTCTGATGCTGAGTGCTCTTGTAATAACAATTAGAAGCAGTATGCCCTCTTCTAGAGCATATTTGACATTCTGGTGACACTGATGATCTGTAGCTTGTATTACCCTGCCAATTACTTCCTTGTCTTGAACCATTTCCAGAGAAGAACCCAGTTGAACCATTCCCACCATAACTGTTTTGATTGCCTTTAGTATATGAACCATCATTTCTGTCAGAATTAGATTGTCTAAAACTGTTGTTGGAGTATCTTCTGTTATTATAATTGTTGTAAGTATTCCTCTGTTGTGGCTGAAAAGGCTTTCCCCCATTTCCAGCATAACCAGACCCTCCATCAAAGTTTACTTCTCCCTGAGACCTGTTAGCATTAGAACTATCCCCTTGCTCATACCCTTGGTAACTTCCTTGATATTTCTGCGAATTGCTAGGCTTACCTTGAACACACATAGCTGACATTGTGGTTGACAGACTTGTAACCTTAGAATCAATATAAGCCTCAACACCAAGAAGTTGTGCTCGAAAATCTTTGAATGAAATTGATGTATCTCTAGCAAGCAACACTGTTTTAATAACCTCAAACTCTGGTGGTAAACCAGACAGCACAACAATCATAAAATCATTATCTGTGATCTTTTCTCCAGCTGACACTAACTGATTTCTAATCCTTTTCAATCGGAGTAAGAACTTATCCACAGAGTTAGTCCATTTCTGTGCATTGTGAAATTTTGTCTTCAATTGGTTCACACGCACCATTGAAATAGAAGCAAGCCGATCTTGAAGACACTCCCAAGTTTCTTGTGACGTTTTACAACCAAGTACATGATTCATGGCTTCATCTGAAAGTGTCGCGATCAGTAAGCTTAACAAAGCTAAATCTTTCTTAACCCATTCTTTATAGGCTGTAGTAATTTCTTTGGTGACACCACATTCAGGAGTAATGCAAAACTTTGGTGGACACTAAGATTCACCATTAAAGAAATCAAATAAATCATACCTTTTGAGAACCGATTGAAATTGATAACTCCATTTGACAAAGTTATCATCTTGAAGCTTAACAATTATCATTCCTAGCAAACTTTCGATCTTGACATTATTAGACGCCATAGCAGAGATAATTCTTCAACACAATCTTTACAGTAACAATCTTTGCGCCTTTCAATTCACAATCTGTAATTCACAAACTGCAATGCACAATCTTCAATTAACAATCTTGTAACTCACAATCTTCATTTCATACTTCTCAATTCGCAATCTGTAATTCACTATCTTCAATCTTTAAGAAAATCTCACTGCTACTTATATTTGCCTCTAATCGATTTTTCTTAGCAATAATCTCAATCAATCACCAATTTCATCAAACATTCTCGAATTTCAATACAATTCCAAGAAAAACTTAACAAACTTCTCATTGTGACAATTTATCAAACACCAACTATGCATAAAGTTACAAGAATATAACCTGAGGAACCAATCATCCGAGACCTTGAATTGAACAAATCGAAGACCCAGAGTCAAGAACCCAGACGAAGAAACTCGAATTGAAGCTCCCCAACAAGATCACCAGTTCATAACCTTCAACGGAAGACGATGGCACCAAGGATCGTCCGGACGAATGATACCATGATAACCAAACTAGAAAACTGAAAAGAATTGCTAAGACTATAGAAATGTAAGAGAGAAGAGAAATGAACACTTTAGAGAGAGAAATCAGAATTTGATCTTTGTATTTCAACTTAGTACAAATGGATTACAATCTGTCCTTTTATATCTCAAGTTAGTTGGCTACAGTGCTAACTAACTCTCAACGGATTCTAACAAGCCTAACTATGCTGATGTGGCTGTTGACATGTCATTCTAACATACGGATGCTACGATGAATGATCATAGTAGAATCTATTTCAAAACATGTAGATGCCAAGTACACGATCATTTCTCCGAAACCCTAGACAAATATTTATTCTAGCTTGTTCAACACGTCACTCCGAAAAATATTGGCGTAGCCTTAGCTAGCAAGATTAGGCAATAGTTAATGTTAGGACATGCATGTTCGAGTGCTTATGCCTAGCCTGGCAACAGAAATCCCACTTGTGCACAAGATCTGTTAATTCCTCAGATCATGGAGATGACGGTACAGAATATATGTATAATAAACAAATTCATCTTATCATATGCTCCTTGACCCTTGTTGGAAAAAAAAAAAAAAAACCCTCTTATGCGCTTGAAGGGGCAAACTAGCTATGATTATCATGTTTGCTTGGCTCTCCAAGGTACTAGGAGACTTCTGAAATTGTTTATGTTTTCGCTCTTATATATTTATTAGTCCTGTTTTTTTCCTTCTTGTGTGTGTGTGTCTAGATACAGACACATACACAAGTCCGGATGACATAAATTACATATAACTGTAGAACCTGACACGTTAATTGTTTACTTTGATAACAGCTTGAGACGTCTAACTCAAAATCAATTAGTACTAAAAAAACGAGAGGGTGGTTTATATACGGTTAAAGAAGACTTTAATTTTTTTTTTGTGTGGAATATATGACTCAATCTCAATATGACGCATGCGTGCAGACCATGCAAGAAGGTTAATAAATAATTGAATGCTAGACTTAAAAAAAACATTTTGAAGAGGCCTCTACTGCGACCACATGTCTCTAGCTGATCATAAGTCATCGAGCCATTGAGTCATGACTCATATATAATCACTAATTAATTTCCCAGATCCTTTGGTTTTTTAGTAACATGCAAGGGGTTCCATTTTCCTGGACCTTCTGGTTCGATCTATTATTATTCGGTGAAGGTATTTGGTCTACAAGAGAGAACCGATACCAAATATGTTGATGATGAAATAATGATGGACGTATACCTCAACACTATATATATATATATATATATATATATATGTATGTATGTATGTATACTGATGATCAATCTGTTATGTCTCATGCTGGAAACCTGGAAATGGATGGCCATGCAGCAGCCGTCTTCGATTTCAGACAAGAAATAAAATACACATGGCTGAATGTTTGCTTCACACGTAGATTACATGTTATTATTCTCCGAACCAATGGGACTGATTTCATTGAAGATTGCAGATAATGCGCGTCATGTAGATATCTTCTCTTTGTCACCTAATTATCAATAATTCACGCTCATTCATCTTTAGATTGATATGAAGAATTGAGAGTAAAACATAAAAAACACATCTATTTATTGTTTACCTTAAAATTTACATATATGTATAATAGCGAGTGATCATACATTTTCCGATCACCTAGGACCATATATATACCATTTATGCATCTATTTATTATATACACACAAACATGAAACATTGGTGCAGCTTAGGAGGAAGCAGGTGCGAGTTGAATTATTACACATTATTAGTTCAATATTGCCATACAAAATAAATTGTTGTTGTGGACCTGTGGTGGTGAGCGATCGATGGATGATGATGGTGGTGACAATACTGCTCGTACGTATGTAATTAATCATGCAATATATATATGATGCCTCTTGTGATCTCATCAGAGGCTTAAGTTTGTGGAGGCTAAGAACCCTATGATAGAAAAATCAAAGTTGAATGTATACAACGTTTCATGAAATCTTGGAAAGGATTCCAATCAAGTTGAATGGTGGGACGTTTTTGTTTTCTGATTGAATCAGAACTTGGGAAGTTCGGATGTTAATCGAATCCTGTGGCCTAGACCTAGCTGCCAGACTTGGCTAGGAAAACAGAAGGGAAGATAAATAAAGATTTATATGACCACCGCCCAGAAGCGATAAAAAACATATGAGGCTGAGTGTTTCGCATCTTATCATTTTTTAATGTGTATATACAGTATAGCCAGTGATCACCACGCAAGTTTTTTAGTGTATGAGGGTATTACATTAGTATTTGACCGACCGCAATAAGGATATGAGGGGGTCCATGGAATTAAGGTTTCTTTTTTAATGTGTATATACAGTATAGCCATTTATGCATCTTATCATTTTTATAATCGTTTAGTGTTTTTTGTCAATGGTCATTACTTGATAAGGATATGAGGGGGTCCATGGAATTAAGGTTTCTTTTTTATCCTCATTTTTGCTTATCCTTTAGAACACATCAGAAAAGTTGGATAATGGAAGTGACGTAGTAGAGAGTGGCCATTTCCCCACTTCTCTCGATCAGGTCCGATCCCCTGCTCCAATTATCTTAAAAAATGCCACACGCAACAAAACACTCAAGTCTAGTCGATATACCAAACGTGAAAAACACTTACCTGTACTGTATCAGATAATCAAAATAATTTCTCAAACCATTCAAATTTAAAATTTAAAACAACAATGCTCAGTCACACTAAATTAGTAATTAACAAAAGAGAGAGCTAGTTATAGTTGAACATGACATAGGAAAGAGGGTTGCGCTTGTTAATGTTGAGAGTTGTCCCACATTGGTGAGGAATAAGGTTTGCTATGTGCTTATATGGTCTTGGGCTACTCCCCATATTGCCAATTGGTTTTAGGGTGGAACCTCAATTTCATCATGGTATCAGAGCAAGGTTGTCCACGTGTGAAGCCCAACGGCCACATGCGCTCCACGTCACCCAGTTATTGTCCACGTGTAGGCTTGAAAATCCGCCACACGTGCGGGGGCGTGTTGAAAGTTGTCCCACATTGGTGAGAGACAAGGTTTGCTATGTGCTTATATGGTCTTGGGCTACTCCCCATATTGCCAATTGGTTTTATAGTGGAACCTCAATTTCATCAGTTAACTCTATATATAATTGAACATGACACTGGAAAGATCGATCATTATATAACACCAGATAGATATGTATAAATAATGATCACGATTAAGACATATTTACCTATAAAATATGTGTCTATATATATAATACCAATGAAATGATAATATACATTACTTTTAACTTTTCACACATTATGTTTGATTTTAACTATTACTTCTATGTAATTTATTCAATCCAATAGCCAAAAATAAAGAATGATCTATGAGAAGCTAATTAAAATGGTGCGCAAAAATCAGTGCCCTAACACTATCATAGAAGTATACAAAACACCATCATAGAAGTATACATCACAGTTCGTCATAGTCCACCCAACCCTCATACCACTCATGACTAATTGGCTCTTTGTTTCCACTCCCACTTGAATCCTTGAACTTTTGAGCTCCCAGTCTACAATTTTTACGTACATATATAGGAAAGCAGGGACGTGTATGCTGCAGCTACACATATAGGTGAGGGTTGTGAGTTGAGAGAGAGAGGGATAGAGATTACAATCACTGAGATTTCGGCCTTTGTCAGGGCCAAGCAACACCTGCCTACCAATGGCGGCCATCGTCGGACTCATACGCGACCACAAGCTTACGGTCTTCTTCTTCTTCTTTATTTATGTTTATTTTACTTATTTTCAGTGAACTTTTTCGATTTTCTTCTTTCTTTATAATTTTATTTATTTGTTTGCTAAGTTTGACCCATTTTTATTCATCTTGATGAATCATTTTCCTTGGATGTTTGCTCACTGGTTTTCGGCTTCTAGTCTATGTATCACGAGGTTTCACATGTTCTGCGTGTGTGCAAAGAGGGAAGAAAACGTTCCGAATTTGGTCATTTTCCTTAAAACGTGTTTTGCGCTGTCGTTTCTGTCTTTTCTTATCAGAATTTTGTTTGTATTTTTTGTCCAAATGTGGGCCATGTAGCTTATACATTAGCGCATAAGAGGGTCTCAAGTTCATCACACCACATAAATTCATGAATTATCATACAATCAATTGGAAGGGCATTTTTGAAGCCTGGAAGGTGCTGCAGCAAGGGTTAAGGTGACGGGTGGGAAATGGAGCTTGCATTAATATTAGGAAGGACCTGTGGTTCCCTAAACCCTCGACGTTTAAAGTTAGACCAAGAGAATGCTTAGAAGGAACTATGGTTAGTGATTTAATTGACCCGACCTCAAATTCTTGGATGGTTGATCTGATCTCGGCTAGCTTTAATCGGGATGATGTGGCTCTGATTTTAAGCATTTCTTTAAGCTACTTTGGCTGTTGTGATAGATACCACACCGTGAATGGGGAATATTCTATTAAATCTAGTTACGGGGTGGCTGTGAATCTCATGGAAAATGGTGCACTGGGAAGGAAAGGTCGGGGTGCCCCCAGTGAGTATCAGAAGCAAAACCAGGTATGGAATAAGATTTGGAGTTTGCAAGTCCCCAACAAAATCAAAATCTTCATTTGGCGATGTTGCAACAATGCCTTGGCAATTAGACGTAACGTCAAGAGGCGTCATATGAGGGTTGATAATGTGTGTGGTGTTTGTAATACGTTTAATGAAACGGAAAACCACATGTTCTTCCGGTGTAAGTTCAGTCACTTGTTTTGGTTATGTTCGTCGCTTTATTTGAACTCCCATGATCTAGAAGGGGCTGACTTCTTAGAAAGTTGGGGAAAGTTCTGTAATCAGGTCAAGGACAGGGATAATGCCGATGAGATTTGTCAAGAATTTGTCTTTGGTCTGTGGAGGCTCTGGAAAAATAGGAATGAGGTTGTGTTTAATGGGTTGCATCGTCAGCCTCTGGAGGTCTTGGAGACCTGGAGGAAGAGTATCTCTGAGTTTCGAGATGCTTTGTCACGGGGGGTTGCCGACGATTGCCCAAAGAGGACACTGACTTTAAAAGGTGCGGAGCGACCGATTGTTCAATGAAAGAAACTGAGGTACGGCGTTATTAAGATCAATACTGATGCGGCTTGGTGCAAGAACATTATGCGTGCAGGTATGGGGTGGCTGGGGCGTGATTTTGCTGGTCTGCTCCAAGCTGCGGGAGGCTCGGGCAATGGGTTCTGTCATAGTGCAGCTGCTGCTGAAGCTTGTGTGATTCGTGTTGCTTTGTTGGCTTGCATTGACTATGGGTTTGATTAAGTGATTAGAGAATCTGATGCTAAGGCGATAATTCAGATGCTCAGGAAGGAAGTGTCTCATGACTTTAGTATTGAATGTATTCTTAGCGACATCGAGCTTCTAGTGCGAAGGTTGACGTCGGTGACGTTCGCGTTTGTGCCTAGGAAGAGCAATCGTGCTGCTCACTCGGTGGCTAAGTATATGTTTAAGGAGGGTCGAGCTTTTACCTGGGATTGTATCGGCCCGGAATTTTTGTTCAATTTCCTAGCTCAGGATGTAAACATTTCTATTCGTCTTTAATATATTTCTATCTTCGGGAAAAAAAAAAAAAAAAAAAGTTTGACCCATTTTTATTCGTCTTGATGACTCCTTTTCCTTGGATGTTTGCTCACTGGTTTTCGGCTTCTAGTCTTTGTATCACGTGGTTTCACATGTTCTGCATGTGTGCAAAGAGGGAAGAAAACGTTCCGAATTTGGTCATTTTCCTTGAAATGTATTTTGAGTTGTCGTTTCTGTCTTTTCTTATCAGAATTTTGCTTGTATTTTCTGTCCAAATGTGGTCCATGTAGCTTATACATTAGCGCATAAAAGGATCTCAAGTTCACCACGCCACATAAATTTATGAATTACCATACAATCAATTAGACTAAGGTGTAAATTGAGAGAATCTCAGTACTTTAAGACTAACATGAAAAAATAAAATTTCGTGACCTGAAGCATGATAAATGTAAAATGTTTAATGACACTATATTCTAATTAAACTATAAAAATATTCTTCTTTTTTATCAATGAGGTGTGAGGTTTGAACTATAAACTTCTTTCGCATTAATGCAATTAATGGGACTGTTTTTACCCTTGGCATCTCTCTACTTTGGTGTTTAAGATTCAACAGATTGCTCTCAAATTTTAGAATAGGGAACTTTCATGAAAATGGTTTGGACTAAGTTTATTTTAACAAATAACCATGTTATAACTTTATTTAATGAAAAATAATTAAATTTTAATAAAAAATCCTTAAATTTTAATAAAAAGGATAAAAAAAAACTTAATTTTTAATAAAAAGGACAAAAAAAACTTAATTTTTAATAAAAAGGACACAATTAAAAAAAAAAAAAAAACTGCCGCGTGCAGTACCTGAACACTGTTTATGAAACTGAACATTGGTTCAATCTCATAAATAGTGCCTAGTTTTTTGTCCATTTTTATAAATAGTGTATAGGTCTTAGTCATGTTTAATAAATAATGCCTAGTTATTGGGTCCAGTTTCATAAATAATGTATTTGGTACAGTTTCATCAATAGTTTCTCTTTCTTGGTCTGATTTCATAAATAGTGTCTAGTTATTGATCCACTTTCATAAATAGTGCTTAGTTCTTGGTCATGTTTCATAAATATTGTCTAGTTCTTACTCCAGTTTCATAAATAGTGTATAGTCCAGTTTCATAAATAGTTTCCACCTGTTGATTTAGTTTTGGAAATAATGCCTAATTCTTGTTTTCGTTTCATAAATAGTGTCTACTTATTGGTGAAGTTTCATAAATAGTGTTTTATTCTTGGCTCAGTTTCATAAGGTTTGAAACTTAGACCATTTTTGGTTCTGTAAAAGCACCCATTGTGCCGAAAACGATGAATCCAGAAGTGACTCTTTAGATCAAAACCTTTAGAAGATTATGTTCTCGGTAATTATATTTACAAAGCTGTTTTCAAATACCAAATTAAATTTTTCTCAATTTTTTCACATAACTACAATAATAAATGTAGCTCTCCATCCAATTTCTTGAGCTTGGGTGTCATTTTGGAGAAATTTGTCCTTGTGCTCGTAACACAAATGGTATACCACGTGTTATTATATAAGTGGTGAAATTTTTTATTTTTTATGTTATTAATTTTTTAACACAAGAATCTCACAACTTGTATAAAGTGTATCACCCCGTATTCTTGGCACATTGAAAAGTTTCTCATCATCATGACTACTATTGAAAAATAACACCACAAAAATAAAACAGGAGAATGTAATTCAATTCGAAGTATTTTTCTTATTCTAAGCAAAAAAAAAAACCTATTAATGTACTTGACGATGGGACAAAAAGATGGGGAAAAGAAGTAGAGTGTTTGAAGTTTTTTTTGGAGGGGGGATAGGGTACGCATCCCAGTGCTTGGATTTGTTAAGGTTATTTTTTATTATTTTTTTTATTAGTCTTTTGTTCTTATGATTAAATAAAATTAATATGTGATTTTTTATTAAAATATAAAAATTTGAAGGTTTTTTCATTAGTTTTTCTTATTTTCTTTCACCATATTTATCAGAAAATTCATTTTGTAGCTAAGGCATTAGATTTGGTGATATGTCTTACGATTGTCAGTCGTGGTGATTCACTCTTCCTTATGAGGCCCGTGCTGCTTGGTCTTGAGACTTCTGTTTCACGTCCAGAGGCTTTCTTTGGAGGATTTGGATCCTCTCCTCTCCTGAGCTTGGACTCAAGAGCTTCCTGATCAACACACGTGGATCGTTAAATTTTGATCTAACGGTTACAATTATTATATTTTTTTTATAAGAATATCCTATTTATAACCGTTAAATCAAAATCTAACGATCCACGTATGTTGGTCAGGATACTCCTGAGCCTAAGCTCAGGAGATGATCAAATTCCTTATTTGTAATGGTTTCTTTCCTATAGAAAAAACATTCTTTCAATATTAAAATATAATTAAGTACCACCGACTCAATGATTAGTAGGCTCTAGACACTAGCCTTGTCACTTTGTTAACAAATTTGAGTTTTTGATTTTGCCAAATAAAACGGAATTGGATCCTCTCATGAGTTTAGGATGATGATCATCATGAGCAGCTCATTTGGACAGTTCAAACTTAATCAAACGACTGTAATTATTATAACTTTTAGAGAGGCTCCTTTTTTGGAGCCGTTGAATCAAATTTCAACGATCCGGATGAACTGCTCAGGAGGATTCCCATCCTAAGCTCAGGAGAGGATCCAGTTCCAAATAAAACTACTTTGATTCCACCTTTCACCTTTTCAAAAGGAAAATAGTTTTGTTTTATCTCTTGATTAACTATCTTTAGACATTGGGAGATAATAATTCAGACTTTACCTCTGGACTTCAAATCTTTTTCAAGAAAATGCTAAAATATGTCCTTTTTGCAAAGTTTCATTTGTTGTGGATACAGGGGGCCGGGGGGTCCAAGATGTCAAAATGTTCTGAAAAGTATCCAATATAAAAAAGAAAAGGGAAAACCCCAACATAATTGCCAGTATTTTGTATTACGTACCTAGTTGCATGTATTGAGTAATTTAAGTTAGCTTCCTGTTGTTGGAAATGGCACACATAACCCGTCCACCATGACAGTCCACCAGCAAAATCACACTGCAAGTATAGTCAGATGATGAAGAAGCCCACAGTAAAATTAATTGCCGACAAAGAAAAGAATCCCAAGAAAAGAGAGACAATTACCTTGAAATTTCAATCTAGCTAGCTAACTAGCTTCCATACGATTACTGGCTAAAGCTAGCAAAAGGATTATACTGCAACGTAATTTTTTTGGTGTCAATAACATTATACAAGTGTAAGTTCTTTTTACTTAGTGTTGTAAATTTTCTTTTTTACTTGGTGTTCTAAAATAGGAAAAAGGAGATTCGTACATGGATTCTCAGGTGCAAGGAAAAAGCTCTTAATCAATTAAGCTCCAAACCACTTGTTTTTATTTAATACTTTACATCAATGATCCGTAACATATAAGATGCTATCCAAAACTAAGGATTACTGGACAACCAACATGTGTCTAACGTGAAGATGGTCATCTTTTTGAAAGGTCATAAGTTCATCCATACGACAACAAATGAAACTTACTGCACGATCAAGATTTTGACATTAGCATGAGATCTTGTAGTTTTGCTTGGGTATGTCCACAGCCAATAAAATTGTTCCCTGGTGTGCGATTATTATTGCCTCAACTATTTTCCCTTGATAGACGTTGATTTATACCATTAATCGACTAATAATACAGATAGTGGAATTGGATTAGAATCAAAGTAGCTAAAATATAGGTCGGCTATCTGCCAAGCTTAATTAAGCAGAGGGTCAATTATATATGGCAAAATTTTCCTTAAAATGTGTAATCGTAGCCTTTTGATTTTTCTCCTTGGCCGTACATAGCTTTATAGGATTATTCTAAAAATTTCCGCCTAGGCGCTAGGCAACTGGTTACCTTCCCGATTAATGCCTAGGCGTTTGAAAATTAAGAAATTTCGTCTAGCCCGCCAAGACCTGTCTAGGCACCCGCCTAGGTTGCAACTCACTTAAACAGAAAATAGATGACTTTTATTTGTATTTTATTTTTTTCAATAAATTGTAAGAGACTTGTTAAATACTTAAATAAACACACATTATATACTTGTTTCTCATGTTTTCATTATGTTCTAATAGCTCATAACATATATGTCATTCTATTTTGTAATTTATGATGAAATTATATATATTTTAAGTATAAATAGACACTTACTTACACAAAATATAATAGATTTAATTAAATCCGCCTAGACGCTAGGCTCCAGTCTGATGCCCGACTAGCGTCTAATGTTTTTTAGAACTTTACTTTATAGAGAACATAATTTCCTAATCAGAACTTGTCCAAAAAAATAGTCGAAATGAAAAGAAAAATAAGAAAGGGAGGACGAAAAATCATATTGTTAATACCACAGCCCCAACATCAAAAATACAAAAAACAAAACACCTTTGATACAAAACGGCCCTAGAGCTGTCTGCTACAAAACATAACATTTCAATAATTGCTAGCTACCCCGTGGTGTTCTCGTGTCGGAGAGATTTTTCTATGCTCATAATACAGGTATATATGTTATATGTTATATGTTAATATAAAAGTAAAAATCACTTGAGAAAAATAATTTTTTTACTTACATGATAAAATATGACGTATCACCTCGTGTCTTGAACTCACCAAACTTCTTTCTTTCTTTCTTTTTCTCAATAGCGAGTTTGCTAAAGTGGCTCAAATTTTTTGTGGGGATTATAATCGCGTGCTGTGGTCGGTTGAGTTTTCTTCGTTAGGTGACAAGTCTTCTCTCTGCAACATCCACTTTCCATCTATACATGTTACACGTGTCATGATGTTGTATGGGACAATTGCCAAAGTCTTGTGATATAAGTGATTGAATTAGGGATGTATTAAATTGAGAATTTGAGAGACTTTCATGGATTTATAAATTTATGGATTTTTATGGAGTTTAATTGATTTGTAGAGATTTCATATAAAATTTTGATTCAATTCTCTCGAAATCTCATGGGAAGAGGTGAGATTTGTGGATGCTTAAAATACATTACGAAATCTCTCTAATTCCCTCTAATTCCTCAACTTTCTCAAATTCTTTAAAATCAATTTTTAATTGAATACACCTGAAATGTTATAAACTTCTTTAAAATCCTAATTGAATACACTCGGATTTCTAAGGATTTTAATAAACTATCTTAAAATTCTAATTGAATACACCTTGAATTTTAAAAAATCACTGAAAATCCTAATTGAATACTCCAAGATTCATTAAAAGAATTAAATTATCTCAAAATCCCAATTGAATACACCCCCTTAGTTAGTGGGTTGCTTAACTTATAATCTAGTACTTATAGTTCATGGTTAGCATAGCGACAATACGTCCCTGTTTCACTAGTTGTTAGTCTACACACACCAGAAATCGGAGTAATGTTTTTTTCACTTGTTACTACACTTGTTCGACTTTCGCAAGAATCGACCTAATCAGAGTTTCAAATTATTACATTTTCATATAATTAAAGACGGACTTTAATAAAGAGAATATATCAACAATAACTTGTACAATAAATTAGAATTTATTAGAAAATATATAAAAAAAACCTCAAGTTTATTAATTAAAAGATATGAAAGATTACAAACTCTAGCATCCTGAAGGTTGTTTATATAATGCCTCTTAGCCCTAGACTTTAGATCAAATAGGAAACGAATTAGAGAAATAAATAACTTAACAATATTCTAAAACCTTAAAACGTTAATAAAACATAGTAAACGATGGCTTGTGGCCTAAAAAGCCATAATTCACAACAACGCGTTGAGTTGCACTTCTGATAATATTCACTTCCAAGTAGCGGCTCATTGCTCAAATCAAACGCTAAAATCCCAATCTACAAAGCTTGGATTTTGTTGCCAAACTTGCGTATTTCAATTTGATCTCCGATCCATTGCGCTATATATGTAATCTGCCTTTGTTAATCCATCAAGAAAACATTTCTTTATAATTCAAATGCAAGAAAACATTTCTTTATAATTCAAATTTAACATGAAACTTAATTCATGATGCCAAAATTCTTATTGCAGTTCAAATTATTGTATATTAATCCGATGGAACCAAATATATGTGATGAATAATGAATAATTTTCCATATATATATATATATATATATGGAGAGTAATGCTAGTGAGACCCAACTATTTAGATTGAATATTGTAAATCACATGATGTGATTGTTTATAATTAGATTATTACTTAAGTATTGATTAACGTGCTTATTTTTTGTTACTGACACATCACATAACTTGTAAATTTAATCAAAAAAATTGATCTACCTAACATTACTCATATTTGTCACTCAAACCCTAGCTAGCCATTGTCTATTGCCTTCCCCAACATTACAATAGTCACCTCCCCCGCCACCTACTTTTAGTATTTGGACGTAGGTGCGTCATAACATCACTAACTAGTTACACTATATTTGAAGTTAATTAATCATAGGAGGACTCACCATTGCACGAAGTTTGGTACATTAATCGATCATATGAAGCACGCTAGGGGCATTTCGAAGAACTATATATATCTAGAAAATAAAGTGGCCGTTGTATTTTAAACCTGGATCAAGATCATGAGATGATATCATGGTCATTAATTTAAAAAAAAAATAAAGTAGGCTTCCAACTTTTTTATCAGTTATAATTTTTGAAGTTGTACTATATTTCAAGTTAATTATTCATTTGATGATACTGCTAATTATAATGGGTAATGTTAGAGAAACTAAACTTGTAGATAAAATTTGCAAACTAAATTATTTTTACCAATAGAAATGAGCACGTTTATCAACGTTTAAGTAATAATCCAATCATCAACTTCCATGTCATTTAGTTTACAAAATTTTATCTACAAATTTAGTCTCCTTAGCGTTACCTAGTTATAATTATTGGCTTCCTATAAAGGTACTATATATTTTATATAGTGTATCTCTCCTTGCAAATAATTAAGAGTTCGTTTTCAAGCAATGAGAAGAAGAGCAACCATGCATATATATATATAGAAAAGTAAAAGGTAACCTTTATAAGAAGAAGATAAATACTAAGAAGATGCTCTTAAAATTAGGATTTTATGTAGATTTTCTGTCACCTTATATTTTTTTCATAATATTTTATAATATTAACACATGAATTAATATTAAAATATAAACTGACAGATGATTCATGAAAAGCTTCACTTTTAAAAAATCTCATCATCATTTCAGAAGAAAAGCCTGGACCCCTTAGCCTTTTAGACAAACCTCTCTACGATAAAGTCAAGTGGGACTTCTTGTATCCCCACACCACTTCGCTGTAACTGTCACTGCCCATAAACATATTTTTGCAAAGTTATGGCCACCATTGATTCGGCGGCAAATAAGAATAAAATGTCTTAATTTTAAAAAATTTGAACACATATATGCATAGGTATTGTATTGAAATAATTAGGGAGTTAGAGCTGCCTGTGGGGTTTCACTATCATCATCACTACTTCTCATATGGTAAGCAACATATGTGCAAATACAGAAACCATATGTTCAATACGTACCCATGGAGGATCATGTCATCAACGTCTTGTGGTCATCACCTTTATAATATAACAGTACCATTAAGTTGTTTTAACTTGGTAATTTGACACATTATATGGCTTATCAAATGTATTGTTCTTATTTATCGTGTATGTATGCCTTGCTAGCGATAATTCATGTTATACGTAATCTTATCAAATAAGATATTTTCTATACTTTGTCATTATGTGATGAAGACAACACTCAAACAGTATTGCTAACATAATTGTCTTGTAAATTGGATAATTGTTCATCCATATTAGTCATATAATTCATCTTTGATATGGCTTTTAGCCTTTTATCTATGGCCTAGGCCGCAAGAATGCTTCCATGAAAGCAAAGTTGTATACCAACATGAAATTCAAGAAAACGGGAATCTTTACCAGTATAAGACTAGAAAATGTGATAAACATTCCAGAATTTTTTACTACAACTGATATTTTATACTAATTTATGCTTAAAAAAAAAAAAATTGAACTCGTAGCACAGTGTGACTTCTTTCTTGGATCCTAAATCTATCACCCACTCTTTCTCGGATCCTAAATCTATTACTCACTTACTAAGGGTTAGGCGTTAATGTTGGCTTTGACCGTGGTTAATTGGTCAGGGAGGAAAAAGCTTTGCAACCGACCGTTGGTGGGTATTTAGGGTTATGTGCCGACAATGATTCAAAAAGTTTCTGAGTTGGCCCATTCAACAGAGAAACAATCCAGTAGAGTAAATAATTATAATTGCAACCACAGTCCCCAATGTTTTTTTTTTTTTAATATTGTTAGTTTAGCTAATTGAATTCCAACCTCACATATTTACGCTATAAATTTTCCTTTTATCAAGGGAAACACTCATACTATTGCACAAGTAATAAACATGTGACAGATTAATGAACCATTCTTCGTGGGTGCAAAATAAAGCACATGTCGCTTTACCTAGTTTGCACCGACTCCAAAATTTACCTCAGTTCGTGAGAGACCTTTTACTAAAAAAATGTTAGGAGAGCTGGAGAAGTAGGTCTCATCTCGTTAGGGAGGTTGTACAATATGGTTTATCAAAATATAGTCTCCAAATTAACCCTTTACTAAATATTGTACGAACTTTGAATAACATTATGAATAATAACAATAAAAAATGAGGGGTAATGGATTCATATGGCTTGAGTCATACTATTCGGACACATAAAATTGACATATTTCTTTCTCAATAGCCTTTTTGAAAAAAGTTTTAGTTCTTGAATTTCCTTAATTTTTATGTATCACGTTTTTCTTAATTCACGAAAACATTTGCGCTTCAGATTCTTAATTCACGTTTTTCTTAATTTTGTTGGAGACATTTGCGAAAATAATAATTGCATATGGTGCAAATTCATAAAATAAAATTCTCAGATGTGTAGAGGTAAAACTGTAAATATATATTTATCTCATCATTTACAACAGAGAAATGACAGAGATAAAAAAGAGATCGATCTTCTGCATTAAAATATATCACAGAAAGAAGAAAGAAGAAACATAAACCAGCTGAGCTCGAAAGGACAATCCAAAAGCTACAAGCTGGTCTCCGATCATCATCGTCAAAACCTAATTACAGTAACCAAAAGATGACTGTAAAAAAAACTGTCTGCCTGCCTAACAAAACCAAAAAAGTTGGTAGGGTTAAAAAATATTCCAGGATAAAATCCGGGGACCTTGTCTGCTTCTCTGCAAATCCCTCTGGTAATTTCTCCCTTCCGTATTTTAACCCACCACCAACAACAACAGTAACAACATCGCTCTTTTTTTTCTTTTTTTTTTACCGTTCTGTCTATGCTTGATATACCAAGTCCTTCGATTCTATAAACGTCCCATGAAACCCGTAGGGCACCCTTGAAGGTAATTTTACCGTAGCCTCCAGCTTCATATTGACCGCGTCAACAATCTGAAGCTCCGACTTCCAGTTCTTCTCGTCGTGAACGAACGTCAGAATGTAACCGTCGTCCTCCGACGCGTCCTCTTCCGTGCTCGGCACGAAAAAGGGCTCACCGCCGTACATTTTCTCGCCGTAAAAAAACTTTTTCACCTCCCCGGTAAAAAGATCAACTTTAGCAAAACCCGAAACTTTAGGCCAGGGTTCGGCAATTGCGAGGTAAGCGAACCGCGTTTTCCTCCCGAGTAAGTTCCGATTTACCATTCCCGCCTCCAAATTCACATCATCCGATTCAGACAAAATAGCCCGCCGATTCGACTCGCCCGTTTTCAAATTGAGCCGGATTTCGGACAGCACGCTCTTTAA
The DNA here is from genome assembly GCA_024362995.1 of Heteromeles arbutifolia. NCBI lineage: Eukaryota > Viridiplantae > Streptophyta > Magnoliopsida > Rosales > Rosaceae > Heteromeles > Heteromeles arbutifolia. The sequence goes on along the minus strand of JANCRC010000002.1, from coordinate 5,442,296 downwards.
GTTCTCGTCGCACTCGTTGAAGATCGAGTCGGGCGGCGTCATGCAGGAGCCAATCACGACGACCTCATCGGACTCGGGCTCCTCCCACGCGTTCCAGAGGTGGAAGCAGAACGTATCGGGAGAGTCGACCCAGATGATGTCGTCGGCGTTGTCGGCATTCTTCTTAAGAATTCCGAACCGCGACATCTTGCTCTTGTCGTAGATCACGGGGGACCCACCCGTGATCATCTCTCCGAGCTTGAACACGACCTGCTGGTCCGGGATCACCACGTAGTTCTCGGTGATCGCAAAGTCATGCATCATGGTGGGCCCTGCCAAGGGGATCTCCACGTCCGGGGATTTCGCGCCGTTGGGGCTGAAGTGGAAGTATTTTAAATACGGCTTCTGAACAACATCGTAGCTGAGGGCATGGAGGGAGCCGGATTCCGGGTCGACCTTCGGGTGTGCGATCATTGTGGACCCCAGCTGGCTGTCGAAATCGTAACGACCCACCGTTTCGAGGTCCCCGGATTTAGAGACCCGGACATGGTATGGCAAGTCGTCTTCCGACATGGCTAAGAGGCGGCCGTTGTGGTAGACGAGGCCGGCGTTTGCGACGCCAGTGCCGTGGTTTTTGTCGAGGAGGCCTAAAGCCCCACGTGCAAAAAATAAGAGGAGGCGAGCGATGCCGGAGTGGCCGTGGAGCTCGCCGATGGCTTTGGGGAAAACGGGTCGCCCCATTTCCCTTTCTTGGACGAGCCTCTGGGTCTCCGTGAACCGGCTGGCGTAGCTGGCCGATCCGGAATGGATGCTGACGGCGTGAACCATGCCGTCGCCGTCGAAAAGGTGGTGTCCGGCCACGGGCTCGTGTAAAGGGTTGGCGCCGTTGCGGAGGTAGACGCCGTTAATGCAGTCAGGTATGGTGCCGATAATTGGTAAGCAGTGGCGGACGGCTTGTTCCGGCACCGGAGCGTAGTTTCCGGCGATTTGGACGCGTGGGTCTGAGGTTTTGGGAAGTGGGTTTTGGCGCTCGCGTGAGACTAACGCTCCTTCGACCATGTCGATCGCCATGGCAGCTGCTTTCTGTAGTAAGTTCCACTGTGGAAGCTGATGTGTTCTGGGTTTTGCAGGAGTAGCTTCCTTGGTAACTACTGGTGTGTTGTAGGGTTGTTTTGGGAAGTGAAGAACCGAGGGAGATTGCAAAGCACAGTGAATGCTACTAGAACTTCTGCGGTTTTTGCTGCTTTTCAAGAAGATGGACCTTTTTGGGAAGCCCATAGGATCCACTACTGATGAGGAAGAAGAAGAAGAAGAGAAAGAGTGATGCATTTTTGCCCAACTATTGGAGTGTGGTGCTTTTGGAAGAGTTGCCATAGTTTTGTGTATGTTCGCAGTGGTTTTTGCGTTTTTGCTTCTGTTAAAACCTCTGGATGGTTTTGATTATGAAAGCAAAGAGAAGAGAGAGAGAGAAGAGAGGGAGTGAGAGGTTTGTTGTGGAGAAAGTGGGAAATGTGGAGTATAAATAGAGTTGGGAGAGGAGGTGAAAATAGTAGTTTGTGAGGAAGGGAGGTCCTGTCCACCTCAGACATCTTGAGAGAAGACCACGTATTGTGTTGGATTGGTGGAAAGGGCATTTGGGGATGGACATTCGAATGAGATGGTCCAAATCCAATTTTTTCTTCCTCAAACAAAATGAAAATGAAAAGGAAATTGTATAATGTTAGGGAGACTAAAACTTTTAAATCAAATTTGTAAATCAAATGATATGGTGATTGATCATTTGATTATTACTTAAGTGTTGATTAACGTACTTATTTTTTTATTGGTAACACATCATTTAGTTTGCAAATTTGATTTAAAGATTTGGTATCCCTAACATTATCTAAAAAGAAATGTATCGTAGGTGACACACCCCGACCTAAATCAGGGCATGCTGGTCATCACGTGGAAGTGACGTAACCATAAGCACAGTGCGGAAGCAAAGATTAAGTGTGAAATACACAACCAGAGCCTAATTAATCTAAGTGCAATCAAGGAGAACAAAGTACTAATTAAACAACACCCAAAGGTGATCCTACATTTGGTAAAATATGTCAGAATTGCCCTGAAGCCCTCGCAATGCCACCAACGATAAATCTTACTTAGTACCTGGAGGATCGAAAAACAAAAAGCGTGAGTGGGCAAAAATAAAGCTTTTCAAATTCATTTCTTTCTCAAAAGGTTCTAACCCCTCGCCGTAAAACTTGTATAGTTTTCCCAGAAAATAGTATATGTAAATACATATCTCAAATCATGCTCAAAAATATCAAAATCCGCATATAAAAATGCCATGCATATGCCATGTCCAATACTTACACCATGTCTACTATCACAATATCACATAAGTAAGCCAGGTAATATAATTCAATGTTAATAACCCATCTAGCCGGGAGTCACCTCTTGTGACATGTACGGCTCAATCATATATCTCAACAAGTATCTAGAGCTCGTCTATCTAGCCGGGAGTCACCTCTTGTGACATGTACCGCTCAATCATATATCTTAACAAGTACACAACTCATTAACCAATATGCCTGCACAAGTGTAAATAAGTACGTTCTAGTGCTACGATCACGTGAAGACTGTGCGAATAATTGCGAGTCACCTACGAGTCGGGAACCACCTATAGTGGTCTGTAAGACAGGACTATGCACCTAACTTGGATCCAAGGTGAGCGTATGGTGCGGGGGTGAACATCACGTGAAGGACTATGCCCTGGCCCTGGGCGGGAGCACTAACACTGGGTGCAGGTTATGAGCTCTAATATATCTCAACATCATCATCATCACCATAACGTCATAACCACTACCATCATAAAATACTCACCTGTGACATACTTGGGCCTCCGCAGCATCATGCGACAATATGCATATTTAAACTAATGCATATGCTCAAATATCATGCATGTAAGACATGGCATTTCAATCACATTTCATTTAAATATGGTTCTGGGAAAAACATCAAGTGTGTGTATATATATATATATATATACTGAAAACCAAAAGCCCACTCACTGGTATGTCCAAGGGTCGTAGCCCCCTTGCCTTGAATGATTACACTCGTCCTCGGGATAGGTCTCACCTATATGCGAAATAACTATATAAACGTCACTTAAAGCACATAAAGAACACAAGCTAATAACTTCTCATATATTGCTCAATTTGGGTATATGAATATACCACTGAGACCTACTCATCCTCAGAAACATCCCCATATTTTTAGAATAATTTTCTAAGGTCTCACGCGCCGCCACGCGCTGGCCAAGGCATGGCCAGACGCGCCGGCCACGCACGGGTAACCCTGACAGAATCCTAACTGTCGTTAGGAAGATTCCTTTAAAAAGCAACAGAAATCGTTAAATATACTTGACGACGTTAGAATATTCCATCAACTCTGACGGAATATTCTCCCTTCTTCTCCGGTGGTCCTCGCCGATGCCGTCGCCGTCCGAACTTCGCCGGAAACTGGAAAAATAATTAAATCCTCATTTCTCAACCAAACTTCACGATTCTTCGACCAAATTAAAGCTTAAGATGAGGAGAACATAATCTTACCAATTTTAGGACTTAAATCTCACGGGATCTCGTCGGAAAAATTCACGATAACCGGCCAACTCTGCAACTCGAGCTTCTCGACGTCCAAATCACTTCATTCTTCTTCTCTGAGCTTCGTGGAGAGGTCCTAAAGCTCCCTATAAGCTTGAAATCCTTCAAAAATCACATATTTACGTGTGCATGAACAGTACCTCAAAATGGGATCTCGGGTTCTCGGGTTTTCCGATGGTTCCACGGCCAACCAAGGGTATAGATGGGTTCGTATGGTTACAAGGAATGTGATGATGATATTAGCAAACTCGATCCGTGAAGAAATAGGTTAGTTTGGAGTTCGTCCGTACACTTGTACGGAAAATGGTAGAAATCCGAGAGAGGGAGGAGAGAGAGAAGGTCAACGGGATTGGGTGTGGGTGTGTGGTCCAAATGGCAACAAAACTTAAGTCCTATAGTTCTAATCGGGTCCAATTAATTAGGAATAGCACTAATTGGTCCCTTTTCTTAGCCCAATGCACACAACACCACAAAGTGCTCAAAGGCAAAATCGTCAATTCACGCCATCGAAAAAATATATTTCGGGACGGACTGTCACAGTAGGACATAATCATAACTATACGTAAATTAGAGGAGAGTAACTTACATAATTTAAGACGCTAAAGTAATTGTGCACTTAAGTCGTGTAAGTCATGTAAAAAAAAATGATCGAACGCAAAATAACAATGAATATTAATTTTAACTAACTGAACTATAAATTTTTTATACGTTTGTAATTTGAAACAAAAGGGAATTGAATAATTGGGTTATTATTCAATTGGGGTTCTAGAATTAGGGACCAATAAAATAAGAGTAAGAGAGAAGGAACACAATGACACATGCATGCCCACAAAGGGGGAAAGGATGATCAAGTACAGAGGATGGGGGGTGAAAAATACAGAAATAGTGACCAAGAACAGCACCAGTCCCTACTCCAAGTCCAAGTGATTAGTGATGGAGTAATACTAAGAAGATTAAATTTGAAGATTAAATTTGAAGACTAAATGATCTGTCATCAATGGGAATATAAACCCGTTTATCAACGTTAAAGTAATCAACTAATTATCAACTTTCATGTCCTTTAATTTTGTCAACGTTTAAGTAATCAATTAATTATCAACTTCCATATCTTTTAGTCTTCAAATTCAATTTTGTGCATTATTCTTCAATTTTGTGCATTGTTCTTCAATTTTGTGCATTATTCTTAGTGATGATACCCTTTTTTTATGCAACTCCGCGTCCCTTCCTCTTCAGGCCCCCATGGTCAGGTCACCCCACCCCACGTGGCCGTTTTCTACTCTTTCCACCACTAAAATCGTGGTTAAATCACTTGCCGCCACGCCTCCCTCTCATCCCTCCCACATCATACATACTTATATTATACCAAAGTAATGTAGGAGTAATCGCTTTTTTATATTACATTGGTTAGGAGCTCCATTAGTTAATCGCATGGCATGATAGAAAGTTGATATATCTATATATATAGGAATATTTTAACAAGAGGGATCTCCATTTTTCTAAAAAAATGAGACACTCTTTTAACCGTTGGATTTGACTTTAATGAAATTGTGTGGCCTGTGATTTAATCTTAACCACATAATTTCATTAAAGCCAATCTAACGGTCAAAAGGGTGTCCCCATTTTTTTTAGAAAAAATGAAGATCCCTCTTGTTAAAGGGCCTGTATATATATTGTATAACTATTAGTTTATATAACACGAGCTTTTTCAAAATACACTACTCACTACAAAGATACTTATGTAACTTATAAATGCTTTTAGTTATTTGAAAAGTGTTTTTAGTCGTTTCAAAAACATTGTCAAATAGAATTTTAGTGTGATAAAGTAGTATAGAATATAGTTGAAGGTCAAGTGAGGCAAAAATATATGATCTGTTTAGCCATTTTCACTATCCATTTGGTTGTGTTTCTTTGTGCTTGATTTGTTCTTGTTGCACATACACTATGAATATGATGCCCCCTGTCATGAACTCTATCAACATCCATGGCCCCTCTATGTGACTAGCACGTTCCCACCCATTTTCTTATTGTAAATGTTGTGCCCCATTGATTTAATTCAAAACTTTCTTTTTGTCTGGCTAGAGTAATTGTTGCGACCACATTGTTGTCTTTATTAATGTCATATTTATATCATATAGTTTGTGTTTCTTTATATTTAAAAATCCCAACCGAAATTCTCCATCATATCTCAACCGCTATCATAGAAAACAATAAAATAAAATTAATGAAAATTATTCTTGACCTCTTATCTGTATAATCAAGGTTATAAAGTTAATTAAATCATACATGCACTTTTAATGTTTAGAATGCTATGTATTGTTCAAATCATGTATATACCTTGACAAGATTGAAGAATGAATGCTTAATTATTAATTTTCTGTATTTATTTGCCTTTTTATGGTTGGACTGTATTTATTTGCTAAAAACATATATTGAAAGAGAGATGCATGCTTAATTAGCATATATATATATAATTATAAATTATTAAAGAACTTGCAACTCAAGTAGCTAAGATGATTTATCGTTCCATATCCAAGCCAAGGTCCTGCACCCCCAAAATGCCAATGGTTACCTTCTTAGTTTGGGATGTCCCTAGTGATTTTAATTAGGAAACTTTAACGAAAAACTCTCTGTACTGTTCACTTTAACGAAAAATCACATTTGTACACTAAAAAGTCAATCTTGATACTATTCACTTTACCATTTATTTTGTCCTTATCGTTAAAACTCAAAGTTTTCAAACAATTTTTATTAGTTTTCCTTTTTAATTAATGATGGCATCGAAAGTCGGTAATTTGGTGTGTGATTTGTAGTTTAGTGAATATATCCGGGACCCCAAGATGGGCTTCGGGTTGCTGTCGAATATCAAAAGCCACCGGAGGCACTTTCGAGGGCCACCGGACAAAGACGGATGATAAAGATGGCTGATGGTGCATTATCTTCACCTCTCCATATATATCTTCACCTTATATAAGCAACTATTGTTGTATTTTTCCTGTTGGAGAAGACTTACATATCAAACTTCAAACCTAACCTAGACAATTAGGGACTGCCTTCTTTAATTATAATTAACAGGATAACCTAACCCTAGACAACATTTTCAAAGTACCATAATTTAACTCCATGGTTTGATAGAGTCAAACAATTTAAAAAGTTGAAAAGAATACATGGATGATGCATCCAGCAAGCAGCACAGACTCAGAGTCACTTTCATTTTACACACGGTAAATGCTCAAATGAAATAAAACAAGGAATGAACCACACTTAACTGCTTTATTTACTGATTTGTTATAGATCCTATTTCTTAACAATAGTTGTTAACTTAACAAAATAGTAGAGCCCTATCAAGCTTAACCAAAATGTTCTAATAGTAGTGTACCTAATTTTAAGTGAATATTTCCTTGCATAAGTAACCAATACTATATTTTATAGAACTGCTAATATGACCATATTTGATTACACAAAAAAAAATGCTCAGTTCATTTGCGAGCAAGTGTTATATACTGATATTAAACTTTTCATTACGAGAATTGTTACCCAGACTCCCAAAAATCATTTTTCTTTTGGTAACTTAAATGTGCAATTTCTTCATTATATTTTGAAATAGGAGAGTGAAACATGTTTTTTTTTTTAATTATGAATCTCAAGTAAGTGTTATGAAATCTCAAGGACTTCTCTTCCGTTTGAGCTACTATGGCAGGAAATATTCACTCCATTTCCAACCTTACCACTGTGGACTTCATAGTATTTTTCTCGTGGGCCTTCCTCTATCCATGCACCGGACAGAGAATGTTGTTATTCATTCTGTTAAGGTTAGAGAGGATAAGATTTAGTTTTAGGTTAATTCTGCTCAATTGTGAGTGTGAAATGATCTCTCTGTCGCTCTCTTCTTTACGAAACCTTTCTCCAGATATTCATCAATAAAAGTCATACTTCTTCGTCTTTTTGCTATCTTAACACTCGTGGAACCTGCACGTTTAAGTACTCCAACGACCGTCCAAGCAAAATATACATCAAAGTGACTTGGAAAATTTTGAAGGCGACAACATCGGATGGGGTCATCGACACCATGAGGGATTGGTGAAATGATGAAAATAGGGTAATTGCATGGCAATCTAGTAACGTCCAACATACAACTTGCAAAAAAATTTCTAGTACAAGATAATTATTATAACAGAGATCTAAAGTCTTCCAGTTTAATATTGTTAAATATTGGCCAATCCTTTTTGTTATGCATCTACATATACGTGTTACAAATGAATCTCACGTTAATGGAAAAATGATCTTGCATATGTTTATAAGAAGTTGGGCTGCTCATCATATTGTCAATTAGTTTTATGGTAGAACCTCAATTTTCTTCATGGTATCAGAACATGTTGTCTCACGTGTGAAGCTAAACGGTCACACATGAGGCAGCATGTTGAGAATAAATTTCATATTGATGGAAAAATAAACATTGCATGGACTTATAAGAAATTAGGCTACTTCTTATTTTGCCAATAAATTTTATGATGAACCTTAACTTTGTTCATTGTGAATGACTGCTACTCGTTAAAAGAACAATCCAAGCCTATTAAGGAACAATGTAGCAGTCTAAGCTACTTGTGAAAAGCCATGCATGACGCTTTGTTGTCCTAGCTAGCTCATAGGATCTGATTGGCTTTGAAAATGACAAACCACCCAATTACTTGGTTCGCAATTCGGGAACAAATGCACAACACAGCGTTGGATTAAAATGAAAATTGTGCCATTAATTTGGGGTTCACACCTCATGATGTGTTAGTTAAATGAAAATGGCGTTTCAGGACAACCCTAGCTAGCCAACTCCCCGACCCAAGTTGCTTAGTTTGGTCATTATTATTTCTTAGTTATAAAATACAATGATTGGATGTAAAACGTTTGTCGATGGCTGTTTTAATAGGATCAGGATCCCCTCCTGAGCAAGTGGTGAGGATCCTTATGACTATACCCATCGGACCGTTCAAATTTTATCCAACGGCTACAAACAGGGGGCACTTCTAAAAGTTATAATAATTGTAGCCGTTGGATAAAATTTGAACGACCCAATGAGCCTGATCATGAGGATCCTCACCACTTGCTCAGGAGAGGATCCTGATCCGTTTTAATATACCGTCAATTCCCAGGAATTAGACATTGTTTTTTTATTACTTAACACTATGTTTGGATAAAGAAATTTAAGATTATTAAGGAATTTTAAAATGACGGTGATTGAAATGACGAGATTTTATTTTCTAGAATTTGTGAATTTTTTTGTTTGGTTAACCTAAAAGAACAATGGAATTTGTTATTTTTAAACTCTGAATCATAGAAATTGGAAAATAACACCTATTTACCTGAAATTTAAACTTGGGAATTGGAGGTCGCAAATTCCAAGTTTTTTTTTCCATGTGGAAATTCTAAATTTCTATGTTTATGAATCCGAACAAAGGAATTGGTGTATGTCAATTTATGAATTCTGACTTTTATCCAAATTTCAAGTTTGTTTCTCTTGTCCAAACATAGTGTAAGCTAATTTTAATCGTTCAGACAATCGAACTAAGGAAGAAAAATGTTGCTGTCCATTACTAAAGAGATATGACATTTAGGCCATCCACGGCTCATCTGACTGGCTTTGACATCGACAAACCACACAAATCGCTTCACAATACGGGGACAAAAGTACTTCTACTGCAGCACATAGTGACAGACACAACTAGCCTGAAGGAAATGAATGGTTTGTGCTCAACTCAAACATTATGCTTCCTGTTTAGAGCAACTCCACCCATGAAGCCCTTTTCCTGGTAATCCACTATTCAATCCACCATATTGAACAGTAACTACCTTTAATGAATAGTAACTGCCATTAATGAACAGTAATTTGCCATTTGCATCTCCACCCTTGGAGCCCTCCTCCCTGGCAATAGGCAATACAATATTAATTTTTTTTTGTTTGTTTAAATAATACAAGATAAAATTATTTGTAATTTCAGATAAGAATTTTTAAATTGTACTTGTTGCGCCACGTGTCATTTTATCCAAAAAACAATTATTTTTTCTGATTTTTTACAATTTTTTTTAAATTTTTATTCAACTAATTAATCTCTGCCGTTGGATTTAAAAAAAAATTGAATTCCAACACTCCAGATTGTGCCACGTGTCAAACGGTAACTTTTCTTAATTTTAAAACTATTTTTTCTTTTTTTTTTAAAATTTATAAAGCAGATTAATATCAACCGTTGATCTTAGATCGAACGGTTGATATTAAATCAATTTTTTTTATTACCGTTTTAAATCGGACGGCTCATATTAAAGAGCCGTTGGGATTGAACGGACCGTGGGAAGCCACGTGGCTTCCCAACGGTCACTGAATCGCGCGGGCCCTGCGCCTGATTTCCGGTCGGGCGACGCCCCCCCACTCGCACGTGAGGGGCACGCGCCTGACACAAAAAAAATAAAATAAGCACGGGCCTCGGGCTTCAGGCCCGTGGCTTCCCCACCCCACCCTCACTCGGGCTCCCACCCTCACTCGGGCCCTCCAACGCTGGAGCACAATCCACTGGCCCTCGGGCCCTTTCCTCTCCCCTGTCCCCCGAGCTATGTCCAAGGCTGGACTTGCTCTTACAGTTATGTTTTCATAACATTCTGTTTCCTCACACAAAAAATAGGTTTGTAATATATATATATATATATATATATATATATATATATGTGTGTGTGTGTGTGTGTTATAGTAGAGCTTCTATTATTATTATTTTTAGGAGGCAGATTCTCTGCCCTCTCACTTCCCATACACTCGCATCCTCTCTTGTTTGTGCGGTCACGGTTAAGTCACGTAAACATTTTATATTACTATTGCTTTTTGTCTTATTATCTTTATAAAAAAATCAATATAAAATGTTGACGTGGCTTAACCGTGACAGCACAAAACATGAGGGAATGAGAATGTATGGGAAGTGAGAGGGCAGAGAATCTGTCTCCTTATTTTTATTGTCCATTTGAGAAACTTGAGGGCCGGCTTTTGTGCGTTGAATTTGAACTCATTGCATCTTCAAACAAAGTGGTATTCTTCTTTTGTCCCTCTAATTCTAAAAAGAATATTAATCAAACTCTTCGTGAGTGTCGGTTTTGGTTTCTCTGTGTTACTTGTATATAATATTTACTTTTTCTCGTATGTTCTTCCCTTTATTCAGCAGCAGTAGTAGTATGGATCAATATATTATTAATCTGGAAAAGCACCACCTTGGATAAGGCTTTAAACGCGTATGTATAAAGATTAATTATTAGTTGAGTGGATTACCCATAATCATCAAAAGCTTAGGATAACTAAGTTTCCGATCCATGAAGCCGGACAAATCACATGTTAGCACTTAAAAGTTTAATTAATTAAACCATATAAATTAAGGGAATTGTTATTAGCACTCCACAAATCTCATTCTACACTCCTCACAAATGTTTTTCTTCTTCTAATTATAGAAAGTTTGAAGTGCAAAATAAATTTTTTAGAATGTCAGTAACAATTCCCTAAATTAAACCACATTATAATAATTATAACATGAACCAATAATGAGTTAATGGATGGGTTAAAGCTCAGAAACCTGATTATTTCAAATGGAGAAGTTGGTTATTGTGGTAGTTAGCAGTTGGGACATGGAATACACAAGAAAATATCTTTTGAAGAACTATAATTTAGAGCAATAATAGTTGATTAGTGCAGTCGTTAATTGAGATTTTAGAAAGTGATTTCTGATGATGACAAATTTTTAACAATATAAGTCAAGGTGCAATGAATTGGATTTCATAGACGGTACCATCAACTTTTTTTGAAAAGAGGAGAATGATATTTCATTCATTGAAAAAATGGCTTTATAAATACATATAATGAAGAAGTCGTTCAGCTTCCAAAAGGGTTCTTACAAATTAGATTTAAAAATGTTACAATAAAGCATCACTAATCGTAAAGTAATGAGTAGACATCAAGCATTCATCCGAGTTTATTGGAAACCGCAACATTACATAGGTCAATATAATCATTAACTCATGTTAACAAAAGTCTCAAATCATATATTGGGGTAGAGAGTACGATGCCCATGAGTCTAATCACACATCTAATCATTGTCACGATCCTATAACACCAAGTGAAGTAGATTCAGCAAATCAAACAACTTCACCATTCACAGTTCACACATAGATCCAAAAGAGATGTAGCACACCAAAACGAAAAAAAATTAAATGAAGCAACTCTCCCATAAAGAGCAATCAAACTAGAAACTCTCCTAAATAAAACAATTCTTGAAAAGTATTAAACAAAAACAAAATAAAAAAATAAAAATCATTGTCGCCACTCCACGTTCTCTGAATCGTATCACAACACCGGCTAATCCATAGCGTCGTACTAGCTAAGTCCGATCCCTAGTCAATCCGACAATCTTCCATGATTCTGGATAGTTGAAGTTATGCAAATATGATTTTTTTGTTTGTTTGAGAGAATGCAAATGTGATTAATCCAAAGTAAGTAAAAGGAAAACCATTATTTTAAAAGATAAGAAAAGGGAAGTGTGACGAATAAATAAGGGATACTTTGGAAGTTGTCCTATTAATTACTAATGTACATTAATTGAAATTTAGATTTTGATCAAAATCTTTTGACTTTGTACACATCAACATATTAGCATTAATTAATTTTCATGTCAATTATTTTATATTTTAAATTAAACATTATATTAAATATTGTAATATAGACATCCTTTAAAGCAATTTTTTTGTCCAAACATTTAAAGCAATAAAATAAAATAAATTACCACATTTATGGGATATAAAATCCAAACATTAAAACCCATATGTGACAACAAGAAGAAAAACAATGTACCCATATAAATTCTTAATGTAAAAAATGATTAAAGAATAGAAAAATGGAAGCAAACCATAAGACCAAATTACTTAAGGGTACATACTATATAAATCTTATAGGAAAAAGTTATACATATATGGGTACAAAAAAATTTAGAAGAAAAAGTTACAATGGTAGTATAGAATAAAAGTAGGGTACATGGATTAAGGAACAAGAGAAGAGAATGTACCCAATGAAATTAAAATTGCATTCAGAGCAATATAATGTTCATTTGTTATGATTTTGCAATATGATGGTCACGGAGAAAAAATAAGTTTGAAATTTTTTTGGCGAAATTTAAATTTGAAGAAATACATATTCAATATAATAATGTTGAATTTGAATATAAGCACAAATTTGAGCGTGAGAATTTGGGTATTTTCAATTACAAACGTGATAATGTGGGAGATTATATTAAAATTTGTTGTAAAAAAATAAAAAGCTGACATGGAAGTATTTTAATAGTAAAATGCTGAGGTGTACAAAGTCAATAAGTAAAGGGACTCTGATTAAAAACTGAAAACCAATAAGGTTTTAATCTATGAACATTGGTGACTAGGGACTGGATCCTAATTTATGTTTAGATGTGTCCAGATTTAATCACAGAAGATATGATGTTCATTCTGAGGCCTGATAACCAAGAAATTTAGTGGTTAAAGATTGGAAAAGATCATATAGGAACCAAGAATTTGGTTGTTGTTGCTGCTGCTGTTACAGAAATTTCCATACGATGGAGAAATGATTGACACCCATGTTTTATGAGTAAACATAGCCCATAGAATGTTCAACAACCCGAATGACTGAGACAACGTATGTAGTAGTTTTTGATAATATATGGCCAAAAAAAGAAAACTATATTGATTTATTAGTGATGGAGTATATAGTGAGGATGTTGGACACAAATAAGGAATTTAAATCTAATTACTATAATTCATGATGAACTGTTTGAGATAATAGAGGTTTTGTTATTTTTTCATATAAGAGATAGTTCATACTAGTAAATTCAAATTACGTAGAAATAGATTCAAATTTGAGTATAAAGAAGAACATATACTATTCTAATCAATTTGACTAAACCTAATTAAATCTGTAATATATAACTATATATATTAGAAAGGCAAGAGATCAAAACCCCCATATCTACGAGGTTACTAGTCAGTGTGTAGGACCTCCAAGGAAAGGCTGGCTGAAAAAGCGCATCACGTAGTGTTCGGTTCCATTCTTCCATGGTTGCACATGTGTGCACACGCAGATTAGATAAACCCTAGTGTTCTTTTTTACACTATTGAAAGAATTAACTTTGTCAAGAAACCCTAGTCTTTTTTATCTATCATAAACCTAATTCATTAGATATGACCTCCGACTACCAAATTAGCAATAGCAAAAGTGATCCACGAAAACGCATGATTAACGCTCTCTCGTAGATTAATTAATTAATGTGTGTCATCCTTTTGTTTTAAGCTTTTTCCATTTTGACCAACGCAATTAATTGAGGAAGACTTATACGTCCTTTGACTATAGCATTGGAGAGATTTTTTCAGTACGCCCGAAATACGGGACATAACACTACATATCATTATACAATTGAAAAGATACTTGAAAAAAAAAATTTCCTCCAATTATATAACATGTATTTCGTCCCTTATTCCGGTACACTGAAAAATCTTTTATAAAGTTGAATGAAAATGCATGCCCATGTTAATTAGTTATCTTAGGCAAAAAGTGGGATAATGAAGATTGACTACTTAAGAAAGTATAAAGTAGTATCGTACACCTAACTAAAAACTAGAAAATATTAACACCTAGTAACTTTTAAAAGTCCCCTAACTTTTGACAAACCCTCTTAGTTTTCGGAAAGGGATGCTCTTCGGATCTCTTCTACCAAATTCACCAAATCAATCAATGCAGACTCTTAAAATTTGATCCAACGGCTAAAATTATTATAGCTTTTAAAAGGGCCCCATGTTTGTAGTCGTTGGATCAAGTGCCCGAATTGATTGATTGAGTGAATTTGGTAGAAAGGATCCGGAGAGGATCCCTTTCCTTAGTTTTCCTAATATTTCCTTAATATTTTGGTAGGTAGAGATTATGCAAATCAAAATTTAGGTATGTGGAAAATATTACCCCTCCGAAAGCCTCCTTTCCGAGCTTTCTAGTTTTTACACACCAAACACGGCTCAGCGTATGCATATTGGGATGCAAATCATGTGGTCCTCTTTGTCTTTCTCTCTCTTTTTTGATAGAATAATCGACTGCAAGGAGGAGCTCCACATGGATAAATTAATAAAACAGATCCCCAACTGATCTGACCGACCTGAATAAACTACCAACTGCCAAAACCTACCTAACTTTATCACTTGATTAATTAACTAACGAGCTCTTAATTAATACTTAATGCCATATAAGTTATCTTCTTTGGTTTTTTTCATGATGGAAAGCTTTATGCTACGTACTATTCCTTAAGGAATTGTATTGGGGTACTCTACCTTAATTTGGTTTTCTCTTCTTGCCACTCTCTCCCTATCGTAGACTCTCTTATACATGCCTTGCACCCTTTGACCAAGTTCTAATCAGTAATATTGTTTTCTTATAACTTTGGCTTGCAGAATGAAAACACTTCAACAACATACCAAATTGTTCTTGGAATCTGTTTTCTAGAAGAATTTGGCTTTTTTAAGGCAGAACAATATTTATGAGAGAGAGAGAGAGATTATCGAATAACATGGGATGTATAATCCATGGAATACAAAGGTTGGAAATTTTGAGTTGAGAACATTGCCAGATCTCTGTATCCAAAGTCCACGGATTCGGAAATTCGGACCCTTCGAGATAGAGAGAAAGAGATCCGGATCGTTCAAGGGCTTAGTTTCGCATGAAGTAAGCCAGTAAGATGGGCTAATGGGGGCCACATAATTTAAATTGAATAGTTTAGATTTTCGAGTCCGAGTCTCAAAAAAGAGCATTGCATGTGTGTTGAAATTAAGTCTCTAGTAAGAAAACTCTGATGGTGTTTTGCAAATGGTCACATTTTCTTTTGAATTACTTGTATTTTTCCAGTTAGGACTGATTGCAATTTGCAACAAAAAATATTCCAATGATATATGTGTCAGATTCTTGTTCTGTAGGTGTACTTTGAGCAAATCCCAGATCAATATCTTCAAGAGTTCCATACGTTATTCTTTAACTATGAATATATGATATGTTACTTTTCCACACCCTTTTTCTATCCCTCTCTCATAATAATTCCTAGCCTTATCGATCAGTTTGCTAAACTTCCAATTTAATAAACTTTTCTTTTGTTTTCTTTCTTTCTTGCTTGCTTATGTGTATTTCTATATAATCATTAGGTTTTTTAGCACTCGTTCTGGTGCATGAACCAGACCAATGATATCTAAGCATATCTGGGAACAGAAAACTCTAAAGTATCTTAATATTCAAGTTAGGCAAGTGGGGTTAGAAGACATAAATCATGAGTCAAGATATATAGGGCTTACCGCCCCCACACGTTATTCAACCTAACCATGAAACTAACTTTACTTATTAGAATTAACTTAATTAGTTGCAATGGTGGAGTCATAAATTTAACCTAGGAGGGGCCCAAAGGTCTCGATTCAGAAAAGCTCTCTTGATCGTATAAAAATTACTTTGTAGTGTGGTGAGCAACCAACCAATGTTGTTTGGGCCTGGTATGGTGTTGTCTTCATCATCACCTTCCTTAAACCTAAACTCCAAGCCTCTCTCTAACTTTCTTCCTCTCTCCCTCCACTGATTGCAGACCAAAGTCCTTCTCAAGCTCACAAGCAACAGATTACTTGCACTCCATAGGAGCCACCAATATGATAATATCAAATCAAACCCGATGAAAGAAATAAAAGTAAAAAACGTCAGATTGGAGCCTTAAGCCTACGGACAACCTTGAAAATCATAAGCATAATACAAAACTTTTTCTGCGTAAAAAAAAGTCAGGATGGATATGAAAGCGAGCATCTTGGTCCCTTCATAGCTCCGCCTCTAATCATTAGACACCATTTTATACTTCTTTATACAGTTCCTACATATAGATGCTGATCATTAACTTATATATGTGCACAAGTAATATACTCTTGCTGACAAACTTATATTATTGGACAAATGGTTTATATGGTCAATGCGATTTTGAGCCCCACAATATGCATGCATGTTTTGGGTCGTATATATGCAAGTGGCGGGCAGAAAATTTGCAGGAGAAAAGTGTGACCATAAGTTGCTTGTGTTATTGCCAAGCTGAATGGACAAGAAGTGTTGCTGATGGTATGTATTTCTAATTGGACCCGAGCATTGTGGAGCAACCAAGTTAGGCGTATAAACGTGAAGAAATCCACATCAACATCTGATGTGGCTGCACCATACAATTAATATACAACTGGAAAAAACAGTGACAAACCACACACCCAACAGGGAACAGGCTGCCTAGGGCAAGGCAGCCACATATACAATCCGGTATACACCCATGTCACTTGTCATGATTCATGACCACCCTAGCTGATTAATGAGATCGATGATCCTCTCTGCACTTGAAGAATGGAAAATGATTTATGCACCTTCAATATGTTTCTCTTTTTAATACATTTTTGTCTACAATTGTCTCTCGAGTTTTTATTATATTTGATAAAGAGACTAATTAAACGCAAACAGGTAAAAAGAGAAAGAAAAAAAAAAGTGTAAAAATTATTTCCCATGTCATGTTGTCATCAGACTCACCATCCCCAGCATGATCAATGAGATCGATATAGAGTCCTCTCTCTCTCCATTTGCAGAAACTTCAATTCGTGCAAACTCATCGATATATACTCCATGCCAATTTTCCATTTTTTCCCTAAAGTCCATGCCAATTTTCCACTTATACAACCACTTTCAACAAAGAAAATCTTTATCCTTTACAAAAAGGATGGAACTTTTTACCCACATTTGCTCAGAAATTATAGTTACGTATGTACTTTGCCAAATCAATGAACTTACTAATTACTATATTTATCAGAAGCACAATCTGATGTGATCATGATCATGGACTACATTATGAAATTGATTCGTTAAAACCCAAAACCTTAAAACAGTGGATAAATTGGGTCAATGGTCTCCATTGCAATGACCCTAAACCCAAAGTGTGGATTGCCAGAGAATTGCATCCATAGCTAAGAAGGGAATTCGATCTGGTTTTTCTGGGGTTTTGCATTGTATAATCTGCATGCAAGCAATATATATTTTATCGTAATTAAAATTAGGAGAATTTGCATGTGTCTTGGAATTCAGGGTTAGGACTTAGGGTATTGAAAACTATAAGGAAAAATTAGTATCCGGTCCTTAGTTACTGATGTTCATTGATTGAAACCTTATTAGTTTTTAGATTTTGATCCAACTCCCTAGTATTAATGTAATAATGAATTTACATTTTAGTTACATAATTTTTTAAAATAAAAATTAATAATTGATTTAGGATTTTAATACTCACACCTTTATTAAACTCCTAACTAATTTTTAATCCAAAACATTTCCAAAATAAATAAAAAAATTAGAATAAGTTTGTACCCATTAGTCTTTTTAAAACATGTTTTCAATTTTTTAATTATATGTACCCATTCATGTAATTTTTTCAAATTTTTAATCTTAAAATGTACTCATTCTTAAATATACCAATTTGTTATATGTAAAATGTATCATTTTTTGCTAGCAAGTTTTTTATATAAAAACTATTCATTTTTTTTCTAATCAATTTTTAAACTTATATGGATACATTCTTTTTCTTTTATTTTGAAAATGTATCCATGTCAAGTTTTATCGAAGAAATTTACTAATGTTATTAAGCCTAATATCTATTATTTTTTTTATGTGGATTTGAAGAATGTACCCATGTTTTGATACAATAATTTTTTTGTTAATTTTGATGAATGTACCCATGTTTATATATACACAATAGTATAATTTATATTTTAATATTTTTAATCCTACAAATTATGAGTTTTTATTTAAAATCTCATTAACCTAAACAACTATAAATTTCAATTTTTAATTAAAAAAATATAGTAACGTAAATAGAAATAAATTATCACATTAATTTCAGGGATTTAGATCAAAAATTGAAAACCAACAAGATTTTAGTCAAAGAATATTGATAGATAGAGACCGCATCCAAAGTTTCCCAAATTATAATTACTGATTTTTTTATACAAATACAATTGCAAATTTTCCATTCTTTTGGAGGGGCTTTTCCAAATCCCAAATAGGATATCTTAGTGATTCAGGACTAGATGCAACAAATACACATCATATAAGGTGAAATTGACTTCCACTTATAGAGTTCAAGGTAAAGTTAGTTCAGTTGAACCAAATTTTGATATGTTAATAGAGTAGGTACGTAATTGACAAGACTTGTCATTATCATAAAGTATATTGCGCGTACGCAATGTTACCAATAAATTTGGTGCATTATATTTTCTGACATTATATTTTCTGAGACGGAAAGAAGAACAAATATGGGGTTGACAAAGTTTCATGCTCGTATTTATCATCACTAGTTTGAAAGGACGTTTTTGAATTAGTTGTAAAAACATGAATTGGATGCAACGTAAATATATAAATATCCACATAGTGTGGTGTCAGATCACTTCTCAAATCATTTCAACCAGATTTTGATGCCCAAGACACACAAAAAATTGGTAAGTAATTGCCATAGTATCAAGTAATCCAAATTAACCATGGATTGTGAAGAACGAACATGATTAAAATTGATTAATTATAAAGCTAACACATATGTATCACATTGAATTGATCTTCATTTTGTGAGAGCACTCAAGGACTCTGATGGGTTAGCAAGACGGAGCACAATGAGAGATTTTTCAGTGTGATTAAAACACGAAACAATATATCATACGTCTCTACAATTATATAATACCATATAAACGTACTGATATGTATTCCGATTAATACTGAAATCTAGCACTGCAAGTCTGCAATGGCCTCACTTGGGCCCTAGTTTGGCCTTGGAGTAAAACAAACAATGAAAGAAACCAAAGAAGCAACTTGTGTTTCCATGGGCCTACCATTGGACAAACCTGATGCCACTCTGAACCACGTAAAACAGCAGTTGGTCCTACACCCAAAACTCTTGTCTTTGATAGTCTTAAAATCCAAATAATCTTTCATCTCTATGCATGTTAAACTTTCTTTATCACCAACAATATAGCCTAATTATTAGAGAGGGCCTACTCTACATTTGGGGTTATGTTTGTATGGTTCATGGCTTTGGTGATTTGACACAAAAGGGCAATAGTGGAACTATGAATTCCAAGCTAAGCTACTAGGATTAGACTTTGGTAAGGATTCCTTCATTTGTATCATGACATGTGGTGTATTGAGCTGTGTTCCCATAACATGGGAAAATCCCTTGTAAGATGAGTATTGTGGTGGACAGGAGTAGGCCTAGAATTCCAAACCCTCCAACGTAATAAAAAAAGAAAATTATTTCTACAATCCAATTCAGGTTGTTTGCACGGAATATGACGAATGGGACATAGTACTTGGTATACTTTCTAAAGAGAGGGTGTGTTGAGTAAATTCCATAGGTTTCCAAAAATGGGCCAAGAATTTGTAATCCAAATGGGAAAAAATTGTTCATGGCCCGCCAGGCCCAAGTCGATACTCCCGAGGTTCAATGTATATCCATTTCCAACACCACTGATCTAAAATCCGCCACCGCCACGCCTTGGCACCTCACTCGACACCCGTCGTACAACAGCTTGCTCCATACTCAGAACCCTCCAAACGCCTCCGTCAGCTCCGCCGCGGGCGACACCGCGCCCATCGTCAGCAACACTCTGTAGCTTTCGCCATTGGTAAAATTCTTACGCTTTATTGATGTTAAATTTTGGTTTTGTTTGGATTAAATTATGCAATCGATTTGATTTAGGAATTTTGCTCCCCTATATGTACCAAAACAAATGAAACGTTGTGCTGTAAATTAAGCTAGGGTTTAGGGTTTCTTCGCAGCCTGATGAGCTCACTCGAAAAAAAATTTGAATAATTTGCCCGACTCAATCCATTTCCATTGGAATTGGGCATAAATCACGAGCTACATTGTTCCCAAAGCATCAACTTTGCTTGCAAAAGCTCTTCCATGATGGAAGAACTTATCTTGGTTGTAGCCAATGACAATTCTTGCTTTGTTTTTGCACATCTAAGAGCTGGGTAGGCCGTTAGCGGTAGATCGTTAACATAAGTTCTATAATCGGTTGCATTCTTATGTACTTTTTTGCATTGGTGTTGTGTATTTATCTATGTGCAACATTGTAATCCCAGTTAACAACTTATTCATCTGCAAATTATACCTTGTCTAAAAGTGTGTTCTTTTGTGTGTTACTGGTTTATTCGGCCACTGACCAGTCCGATCCTGGCCCAGATTGGTATTCAGAGCCTTTTAATCACTTACATGTCCAATCAAATTGGAGAATTGTTGAACTGCGTGAATGACAACTGCATATGGAAAGTCCAGGCGGCCAAGTCGCGAGACTGATTATTTTATGACAACAAAATATGATACTTGCAACTCTTGTTCATCAGATGCTAAAAATGGCAGTCAACCACAAGCAAGCAGCTCTCTCATTGGTGAGTTTGTAAAGTCAAAGTACAAGCGTGTTTTGTGCCAATGCAAACCGAAAAATATCATTGAGGATGTGCGGAAAGATCTTGGAGTGGATATAAGTTATTCGACAGCTAGGAGGGTTTTTGAATGTGCATTGAAAGATATTAGGGTATGACCACAAGAACTTTCTTCCAAACGGAGGTCATGCGAAAGGTGCAAGAAGGAAAGAATTTCATTTCAACCAAAAAAAAAAAAAAAATCTCATGGAGAAGAACAGTCTGCACGGAATTGTGGAAAATGTGGCTCAGCTGGTCATTACCGTAAATCCTGCAACAACGCTATTACTCTTCATCTCAATTTTGAAAGTGAGTTTGCTACCTAGAATTGGGACATGAAAAGGCCTGAAGTTGCTGTAGTAATTTATTATCTAGAGAATGCATTATCGTCTTTTCAACTGTTGTAAACTTTTCATGTTTTCATTGACACTTTTTATTAAGCTTTGAAACTAGCTTGACATATCTTCAAGTAATGTAGCTGAAACAAAAAAAAAAAAAAAATGTAAACATGGTTTTGAAGTACTTTACTTGAAGCCTTCTGAGCCTGCTGGAAAAGATTTCAAGTATATTACCTGAAACCATTTGAACATTCAAAATGGTTTTGAAAAGACTACTGAAAACAAATTTGAGTCCAACCCAAAATGGTTCAAGCTCAGCATTTTGAAAGGCGTTTCCGGTTTTTTATTTTATTTTTTATTTTGTCCTTTTCTGTTTTACATCATCAATGATGTTGAAGAGAACTACTCAAAACCCAACTGCTTGGGCTTGTTATGGTTTTGGGTAAGACTTTGACATCCTTTGTATGTAATTTAGGCGCAAAAAGATATGTATATTCTTACCCTTAAAAGAAGCTGTGCAAAAACTAGGTATGATGCTTACCATTCATGTAAAAATGATGTAATTTTGGCTTAATGTTCCAGGAGTGATGAATGGCGTGAAACAAGGGGCTCTATGGCTTCAGCAACAGGTGAAGCAAAGGTACGTGTGGTTTTGAATTTTAAGTTTACGTTTTTTGTTTTGTTTTGTTTTGTTTTGTTTTGTCGTTTTCCGTAGTTTGGCTTGATTGGAAAGCTACTATTAGTTAGCTTTCGGAGTTTCCATAGCAAGGGGGATTTTAGTTGTTGTCTTGCTGATTCTCTTTCAAGTTTTCTTTATGGACATCTTTTCCAATTGTGTAATTTTGTTGTCATAAGCTTTTACATTTAGTTTTGTCCTCAAACCCTTGATTCCTTAACATAATGCAACCCACTTGATAATATTCTTCTAATTGCATTGTTCATTGTAATCTAACATTTTTTTTAAATTATAATAAATTTAATGAAGAAAAGAGATTTAAGAAAAAGGAAGAAATAAATTCATTGGTAGACAACTGAAAGTGCAGATATAGAATTAATAAAAATATGAAGACGTTAATGAAAAGAAAAAAAATGAAGAGTTTTATTTTATAGAGGGAGACCTCATGTCCTTCTATCAAACTCTATGTCTATATAGATATCAAATACATTGAATAGATAACTACAAATATGGAGATTGATCTAGGAGAGCCATTAATGCTTAATAGGATAAAAAAAAGTTGTCACGTAAAGGTTATGCAGTAAAACTTTAAATCAATCTTATTGGCAAGAATCTGCATCAAAGAGAGTCATTAATGCTTAAGAAAAATAAAATTGCATGTTGAAGAACAAATATAATAGAATCTCAATTATTACACATTCTATAATACGGTGTCATGAAACAATCTATCGCTGCCGCTTTTGCATCAGTTAGTATTGGATTTTTTATCTCGTAGAAAAATACAGAGTTAAGAAAGGTGACTCAATGTCATAGTCGACCATTATGTGAGTTTATGCTAATACCATATTTTTCTGCGAGATGAAATTCCAATACTACTTCGTAACTGATGCGAAAGCGGTATTGACATGTTTCATGACCATTCTGCAACATGTTCATTGGCCATGCAAATTTTTTTCTCAAGTAGTATGAGCTCTCCATGCAAATTCTTGGCGATAAGATTGATTTAAAGTTTCCACTGCATAAGCTTTACGTGGCAACTTTTTTGTCATATTCACCCTTTTGCAATAGAAGCAGTGGACACCCACATGTTTTTCTGCCTTTCCTTTCTTAGGGTTTAAAGGGAAATTCATTGTTGAAGTGAAAATGACGCCCCTGAACAAGAGTTTTGAGAAGAAGAAGATAAAAACTAGCAGGAGCAAAAACAATGAAACGGTGAGGAAGATACCTTGCTTCTTTCCTCTGTTATATCCATGTGCGGGATGATACAAAACCAACTGATAAATAAAACTATTCGGAAAACGGCAGTTCTCATAAAACTCATTTAAGAAAAGAAGATACGTTACACAAATGGATCGATTATTTTATTTTGTCATAAATGGAGTTTGTGAGCTTAATAAGGATCAATTCCAATCTTTTACGGATGGTACGCCATACCTTCAGGCCCGCATCAATGGTATGATTTCATATCTTGTGAAAGTTGTAACTAATATTGATTCAGGTTTTAGCTCAGATCAGTCACCTGGCTTCAAGGAACCTCATACTGGTGGTTCCTTGCCTCCACATCCCAGTCAATCTTCTGGCCAAGGTGAAATCGGTCGGTGTAAGACAGAGACTGTCTTAACCTCTGAGTAAAGGAAGCAGTGCTCTTACGTGAAGCCAGAGGAACTTCTGAGATGATGAATGCACTAAAAAAGCCTAAGATCAACTCTGAGTCGTCAATTGAACGGATAAGCATCCGCATCTCTGTCAATATTTAGGCCAAGGTGAGATCATGAATTCACATCGTTTGTATAAGACACAAACTGCCTTGAACTCTGTAAGAGGTAACAGACACTGCTTTGGTGGAGGAGGAGGAAGTGTTGAGATCATGAATTCATCGTTAATGGAAAGAGAGAAGCTTCGAAGAGAGAGCTTCTTCTTTTTAAAGATTCAGAGAACTGCTTTTCTGGGGCATGAACAGCTTTTAATGCGAAAGAGGAAAGCCAAACAAATCTTGATCTCTCTCTACATCTGTAGCTTTGTATCAGCTATATTACAAAACTCTTAAGTGACCATGGAACAGATAAGCCTCGGAAGAGCTTTCTAAAGATGAAAACTCCTTTTCTAGGTCACAAATAGCTTTTATGCGTAATAGGAAGGCCAAATAAGTCTAGATCGATCTCTAATTTGTAGCTTTATCTATTCAATGCATATAATTGCCTTATTTACCTTACATGATTACTAAGCAACAAGGTTATTGCAACAAATTTATTTCTGTTATTGAATAGGGTGTACAGTGGAGAAAAGTACCTTATCGGTAAGAATCTGCATGAAAGAAAGTTATTAATGCTTAAGAAAAATAAATTGCATGGGTGGTGAACATGTTGAAAACATAATAGAAATATAATTATTACACATTCTATAATAGGGTGTCATGAAACAACCTGTCACTGTTTACATCAGTTAGTACTGGATTTTGTATCTTGCAGAAAAATACAAAATTGAAAAAGGTGACTTAATGTCATAGTGAAGACCATTTCTTATGTGAGTTTACGCCAATGCCTATATTTTGGTGCGAGACGAAATTTCCTATACTACCCCTTAACTGATGCAAAAGCAATACTGACATGTTTCATGACCATGTTATAAAAATGTGTATTAATTATAGTTCTTTGGCATTTGTTCTGCAATGTGTTCATCTTCCATGCTCATTTTTTTTTCTTAAGCAGTATGAGCTCTCCATGCAAATTCTTGCCGATAAGATTGATTTAAGGTTTCCTTTGCATGAGCTTTATGTGGCAACTGTTTTGGTCGTATTTGTGTAATGTGTCTTCTTTTCTTAAATGAGTTTTATGAGAATTGTCGTTTTCCGAATATTTTAATTTATTAGTAGGTTTTGTAGCATCCCCACACATAGATATAACAGGGCAAAGAAGCAAGACATCTTCCTTACCCCTTCATTGTTTTTGCTCCTGCTAGTTTTTATGTTCTTCTTCTCAAAGCTCTTGCTAAGGGTTGCCGTTTTCACTTCAAGAATGAATTTCCTTTTAACTCCTAAGAAAGAAAAGGCAAAGAAACATGTGGGTGTCCACTGCTTCTATTGCAAAAGGGTGTTACAAAATCGTCAGGCTCTAGGGGGCCATCTGGGCCATCTTAGGGTTCATAAGGAAGAGATCAACGCAAAAAGGAGCTAGATTTTGCTAGCCTTTTCAACAACTCGACAAATATGACTTACAATGCTCCTCCTTTCAGCATGCGCCACCCTGAAATTTTTTCTGGAGTTGCTGGGAGCAATCCAAGTAATCTCATCAGTAAGTTAACCTCTCCTTTGAATTTCTCCACGAGATTACACTCAAATCAAAATAGCTGGGTGAATGTGAGGCTTGTGAGCAAGGCCTATGAGACCAATACAAGCGCCATGCCTCCAAAATTTTCATCTAGCAGTGGCTATGATGAAATCCCAGATTCTAAACCTTTATCCTTTATGGTTGCTTCCTCTGGTAGCGCAGTACCAACTGGTGTCCCTTCCAGCCCATTATTCTCTTATGTCATAAATGGAGTTTGTGAGCTTAATAAGTATCGATTTCAATCTTTTACGGATGGTATGCCATACCTTCAAGCCCACATTGATGGTATGATTTCATATCTTGCGAAAGCTGTAACTGATCTTGATTCAGGTCTCGGCTCAAATCAGTCACCTGGCTTCGAGGAACCTCAAACTGGTGGTTCCTTGCCTCCACATCCCAGTCAATCTTCTGGCCAAGGTGAATTTGGTCGGTGTAAGACAGAGACTGTCTTAACCTCTGAGAAAAGGAAGCGGTGGTCCTTATGCGAAGCCAGAGGAAGTGCTGAGATGATGAATGCAATAAAAAGGCCTAAGATCAACTCTGAGTCGTCAATGGAAACAGATAAGCCTCCACATCTCTGTCAATCTTCAGGCCAAGGTGAAATTGGTCTGTTAAGACTAAACTGCCTTAAACTCTGTAGGAGGTAACGGACACTGGTTTGGTGGAGGAGGAAGCGCTGAGATCATGAATTCACTGTCAACGGAAAGAGAAAAGCCTCCGGAGAGAGAGCTTCTTCTTTTTAAAGATTCAGAGAACTGCCTTTCTGGGTCAGGAATAGCTTCTAATGCGAAAGAGGAAAGCCAAACAGATCTTCATCTCTCGCTACATCTGTAGCTTTGCTTCAGCTATATTACAAAATTCTAAGTGATCATGGAACAGATCAGCCTCGGAAGAGCTTTCTAAAGATGAAAACTCCTTTTTTGGGTCACAAATAACTTTTATGTTAAATTGGAAGGCCAGATAAGTCTAGATCAATCTCTAATTTGTTGCTTTATCTATTCAATGCATTTGTAAGCAGTGAATATTTATAAATAAATATGGGTTTGATAGAAGAACATGAGCTCTCTCTCCCTCTCTAAAATGAAAAGAAATCTTAATTTTTTATTTTCATTAATGATTTCATATTTTTACTCATTCTATACCTGCACTATTCTGTTTCTTTTTCATCCCTGAAGTAAATGTATTGTGTTTAGGAAATAGACCGAGATATTGTGGTGTGCCTCTTTACTTTATTACTAACTATCGTCTGTACCTTCAGTTTTGGTTTATAAGTCTGGCGGGGTAACCGATCCACTCAAACTTGCTTAAGCCTTAAGATCATCTTGGATTATTGTTGTCTTATACATTGTTATGCTGAATATGATAAGGTTTTCTAGTCTTTGTATCCCTCTTTCTGTACTATCTTGTACAATGCATGTAATTGCCTGATTTACCTTACATGATTACTAAGCAACAAGGTTATCGCAACAAATTTATTTCTGTTATTGAATAGGGTTGTACAGTGGAGAAAAATACCTTATCGTAAGTGACATATGGTCCTTGCACTCTCAGAAATGCTTGTTATTTTTAATTCTTAAACATTTTGCAGTTACATGCCCGCAGAGAATTTGGTGCGACTATTACCGGTGATCCTGCTGGTTTAATTGGACGTGTCAGTGATATGCATCTATGGGGGACACTTGAAATGTTCACTTTGGTGTCTGCGTATGGCCTGTTCTTTGAAGGGGACCAACGGCCTGGCTCTTGCTGGAGCTTCTGTGGGAAAATTGCTGTATGCCAACTACGGCATTGGCCCATTGATCTATATTTCATATATTGAGAGATTGCAGCAAAAGCTCAAACCATTTGGGAGACATCAGAGTGGCAAACCAGTTTGTTACTCCTTTTATTTGGATTGTAAGGTCTGTATGCTTGTAGTGTGATAGTCTTGAACTGAGTAGCCTGTTTATCTGCACATGTTGGTATCTGTCAGAGGTTGGCTGGTCGCCACTTCCTCTATTCTCAAAAACCAATTGGAAGTTCAGATCTTTCTGGCATGGGAGCCTCCTGACATGGGATGTCAGAATATGAATGTTGATGCGCCGAGGAGAATGGCATCTGGTGGATTTGGAGCAGGGAAAGTTATTTAAGCCAATCTTGGCAGGGGATATTGAAGCAGAAATCTGGGGATACATTTTGGCTTGCAGTTTCCAATTTAGAAGAAAAGCACTAAAAGATGTATTCAGATGGACTTCGCTATTATTCGAAAATTGATGAAGCAAGGTAATGCTTCCGCCGTCACCCCTTTTGAAGTGCAGATTTTTTTATGCAGCAATTTGAACACTGTACATTACTGCATGTTTATAGAGAGAAGAATGCAGTGGCAGATGGGATAGCAAATGGAGCTATAACACTTATTTGGGAGTCTAAATTCGACCACGTAAGCATTCTTATTGCTGTTTTTCCCCTGTAAAGAATCGTGTTTAGACCTTCATTGCATTACTTTTATGGAATCATTGCAGGAATCTTACTGCTGCATTTCTTTTTCTTTCTTTGTCGATTGGAGGTTGTTCTGTTTATACGCAGATTGCAGATCATGATCAAGGATGTTAATGAGCAGTTGCAGTCTTCTGTCAAGACAAGCTATAGCTTCTCTTTGGAAATTATATATATACTAAAAGAGAAACATAACTGAAACACTGTTCATAGAGCAGTGTGATACCGATTTTAACCCTGCTTGCTTTGTTTATTTCGTTTGGACCATTCATCTGTGCTTCCTTTCTCTTTTCTTCTTTTCTGGACCCTTCTGCTTCATTTTCTTCAGAACCCACACTCAGCTTCGCCATCTCTTTTCCATCTCTGCTCTCTTTGATCTGTGCTTTGCGCTCTTCAATCTTTGCTTCGTCATCTCCTCCTCCGTGATTTCTTCACCAGCAACTTTGCTCCAGATCTTTCCAATTGAAAAAACCCAGGTCATCATCATCTATTCCTCATCACCACAGGTACCTTCTACACCTATTACATGTCAAAATATGCTTCGTGGTCTTCTGTGAGTTCTTCGCCCTATTTGGGTGGTAATTTTGTGTTTTGCATATTATGTTTTAAAAATAGGTTTTGTGTTCGAATTTCGTTTTTGTGATTTTGGGGGTTTTGTTTCTGACCTCGGATCGTATATCTTGGTGTTTGATTTGGTTTTGTTTTCAGACCCAGGAGTTTCTAAGTTCTAATTTCTTTGTTTAGGAAAGGTTCCGCGGTCTGCTTTTGTTTCTGAAGTTTCTCCACTTGGTGATAAAATACAGAGGTAACAAGAAAAACCCATGAATCCTCTT
Source organism: Heteromeles arbutifolia (assembly GCA_024362995.1). Classification (NCBI taxonomy): domain Eukaryota; kingdom Viridiplantae; phylum Streptophyta; class Magnoliopsida; order Rosales; family Rosaceae; genus Heteromeles; species Heteromeles arbutifolia. The sequence goes on along the minus strand of JANCRC010000002.1, from coordinate 5,413,471 downwards.
CTTTCACAGTAACAATTTTAATTCAAATTCGGCACGGTTTAACCTCTTTTTATATATTTTTTTTTTTACAGAGGTAAACTCTGATTTTTTTTTTTTTTTTTTCAAGGAACACCACGCATAACTTGCCTTCCTCTTTCAGTTTCCAACTTTAAATTTTAAGGTATGAGGGGTTTCGAACAGGGACACTTATAGAAGCTGCACTCTCATTGTCTAGGTGTATAACGAGTCGATTCACAGGGATTTGGTTGCTTCTGGAACTGAAGAAAGTAAAGGTATGAGTAACCCTTTTCAGCTCAAGGTAGAAAAAGAAATTTAAGTTGAACCTGTTTTTGGTTTTGTGATTAGTTGTAGTTTTTGTTATCTCAGTTCATAAATCTCGGATTTGGCACGAAATGGAATAGCGCTATAATGTTGTTCTTTGTTTACTAGGTGTAGCATTAGAAAGAACCCATGTCGTGAAATTGATTACTTTAAGTGCACTTGGTCTAAGTTTGAAGATTAAGAAGTTGCACAGCAACTGTTTGATAGAAGTTGCGAATGAAAAACCCAAAGAATCAAACATTGAGCAGTCAATTTTAATCGCTCCCTTAGAGCTTTTACGTCTCTTCCTTTGATCTGATACATGCCATGGTGTGGTTTGAATCCTATACAATCGTAGGGGTTCACATACTTTGTGTAGGTACCATTCTTCGTTTACTAGGTGTAGCATTAGGAAGAACCCATGTCGTGAAATCGATTACTTTAAGCGCACTTGGTCTAAGTTTGAAGGTTAAGAAGTTGCACAGCAATTGTAATAGACAACAGCTGAAGGGCATTTCCGCCAAAACACTGTCCGTGAACAGTGCACTGTTGCTGAGTAAAGAGCTAACCATCCCTACATTATCCATTTCTGTGCCTGCATTTCTGCTAACTTTCCAGCCTAAATTTGACGATATTGGAGAGTTAGATCCATCAGGGAGCATCTCTTGACAGTATTTATTCAAGGAAATGCAGGGATAATTTAGTTCAGCAGCCAAATTAAAGTAAAAACCCAATATTAGTTTAGTCTATGTACCAAAAAACTTTATGAGGGTTAATTTGTTCATCATTGGCTTTACCTTTCTTGACCTTATGCGCTTTAGTGCAGAATTAAGCTGTTGCTCTAAATTCTGAAGCTCTTTGAGACTTAAGATTTGGAGATCTTCTCCCATATAATAACTGCAAACCAACCAAGATCAGTGAAAAGTAGTATGCTTAGTAGACCTTTATATTATCAATTATAACGGAATTAAAGAGGAAAACTAATACTTGAATTTGGTATACCTTTGATTTCTTTGTAAAACTATAGCCTTGAGCTTTGCATGTTCCAGAGTCCAGTTGCCCTATAAAACAAGAATAAATATATGGCATGAATGATCTGTTTCAAATAAAAAGAACACGAGAAAAGTAACGCTAGCTAAGGACATGTTTGATAACCTCTATTGACCCTTCATGCAAATACCTTTGACTTGGCATGCAGTTTCCCTTTCAAAATCTTTATACATATTATGCACAATCACATTATACGTACTGATATACGTACGAGTAATCATGTTGCACCACCAATTAGCTACATAGTATTACATGACAAGATTATTAAAATTAATCTCACCAATCATATATATGCAGAAGGAATTCTTTGAATTTAGAAGGCCATCATGTGCAAACTGATGCACTCAACAAATGTAGGGCTGTCCTTCCTATGTGCTGGGAAGATTGTCTGGACATAAATGACTGGATTAAAACCAATTCCTGACTGATTTGTCTCAGGAATCCATCCGTTTAGGTGTTCATTAAATCCAAATCTCGGCTGATATGTCTTAGGAATCCTTTTAAAGTCTGTTGATCAAGAAGTGTAAAAACTGAACAGCTTTTCTGGATGTATTTTATTGGACTTCGGTAGACAAATGTATCTTTGTTGATCAATCTTATCTCCGTGTGGTGATTCTCTTCGTGTTATTTAAGGCTGCAATTTTTTTCTATGTTTGTGATATTAATTTTTTTTTGTCATGATTGCAGGTTTTTGAAAAAATTCGCCTTCACAGACTAACTAAAAATATTTAAGGGCTGTTGCTAATCGGTATAAAGACAATAAAAAAGGTAGCATCTCTTGACAGTATTTATACAAGGTTTTGCATCCCATGTCACCCAGGTTAATTATTCCAGCGACCAAATTAAAGTAAAAATCCAATATTAATTTAGTCTATCTATCAAAAAACTTTCTGAGGGTTAATTTGTTGCTTTTTGTGTTTTTGTTTTTTTCCTGTTTGGCTACCCATTGGTGAATGTTGGATTAAAATGTGGTTACAATCTTTCGTAACAGATTAGAAAACTGACTGAAATTTGGCAATTGCTTAGTTTTATTTACTGAGATTTGAGTGGTTAATTTGGATCAAACTCTAATGATTTTCCTTTGGAACAGTTGCCCTTCACATTGCAAAGCTCATCCTCTCCATTGGCAATTCTGGACAATTTGAGGTAACATCCTCAATTCATTTTATCAATTTTATTTGTTTGAGCTATTAATTATCGCAGAAACCCAATTAAATTTCAATACAAAAACTTGAATTTTGTTTTAATTTTAATAGTTGTAGTAATATATATCATTGATTTAATTTTGTACAACAGTTCTTCCCTGCTGGTTCCGCAAATCTGTAAACTTCGCACCAGAAACCAATGACTGCGATGTAGACAACTATATGTTAGTTATTGTAAATATCGTTGTAAATAGATTTCCACATGAATATATAGTGTTCCATATCGTAGGTATTTATAACTCTCTGTATGTTTAATATAGTTTTAAAACTCGCAGCATCGCGCGGGCACCATTGCTAGTTTATCCTCTGCGGCTGAGTATGGCAAGAATTGGGTGGGAGGAAATTTTGTTCTCTCTCTTTCTCTCTCTCTCTCTCTCTCATCACACGACATGTCAGGTGATGAGAGACACAGAAAATGCGAGTGTTTGAACCCACGATAGCCAAGTTTTTCTCCCTAATGAGAGACACCGGTTGTTTCGATAGTTACTCGTTCTTTTTTTACCATAACCAGATTATTAACAATGTGGTTTGGTTTGGTGACGGTTCCAATCTGCCTACGTTATCTTTCCAAAATCTGCAGACAAACCCAACATGTGTATTTTTTGGAAATGTCTGCAAACTTGGTCTGTTTGGCAAAGAGAAATATCCAAGCCAAGGAGGATTAGGAATCATAGGAATTGCAGTGTAGGAGGTTGAAAAATGACATGCCTCCAAACAACAAATGCAGTGACGTGAATTGGTTGGACTTCAAAGGGATTGGGAGTCAAAAAAGCCATGCTCATTGCATGGCCATTAGCCCTCCATCTCATACCCTCATTGATTGTGTGATGGTTATGTGATTTGGACCAAACCAAACCCAACAATACAAACTAGACATACCTAAAAATCAAGTGTGGTGCTATCCAGACACTTATTTTTATCTCTCACAATATTCTTAATTTAATTTTTGGTCGGCTGATCGAATGAATTAAAAAAGATCAATGGACAAAAATTAACAAGGGTGTGCAGGAGGTATAAAAGGGGTGTGAATACTGAATAGCACAATACAAAATTAAAAGAAAAAAATCTAGCAATGCTCCATGAATTGAGGAACTTGTTTCGCTTTACATTTGAACTTTCAATTTGGTTTTGAGTCTCCATACTCTCTCGATTTCAGTCACAAACCAACACCTCAACCTCAATTTTGTTACAATTTTTTGCTAATTTTATCAAATGCAGTGCGCGTTAAACTATGAGAAAAAAGTAAGAATAAATGAACAAAAAGGACCATCAATTTAACGGTGTAACTAAAGAAACCAACGTCGAGAGACATTGGCATGAATTAAAAAGCGCAAAGCAGTTCTAGAACTAAACAGAAAGTTCAGATGGCAAAATAAAACACGACGAAGGGAAAGTAGTGTTTCATTTTCCCCAAAAAATAAAATAAAATTCGGTTTGATTCCCACTTGTCTTTCTTTCGTTTTCAATCATCTCCAAAAAGAGTAAAAGACTAAACGTATCTCTTTAGCTACAGTCCACTCTTTTGGGAGCCAAGATCATTCACATAAGCATTTCAGCCTCTCTTTAGCTACTATCGTATGATTTACGAGTATCAAGAATCGAATCCATGACCAATCTTGTGAAATACGAGCTTGAAATTTGCCTCAATCACTGGACCACCTCGTGGTGGTTCCTTCCTTCTCTTTTTGTTAAAAGAGAATAATAGTATCTTTCTCCTTTAGCATTGTGGTACCTCCAAGGTTTGATGACTGCAAAATTCTTTTCTTCCGTTTAAAGGAGACATCCCTTTTCTTCTTCTTCTTCTTTCTTTTTTTTTTCCAAAGGGACTAATCAGGAGTTGGGAAGATTCATAGAAACATTTCAGTCTTCATCTAGCCACTATCATATGATTCATGAGCGGCAAAAATCAAACGCAAAACCAGTCATGTGGAATACGAACCTGAAGTTCACCCCGACCATTGAGCCTCCTCGTGGTTCCCTTTCTTTCTCATTTGGTTAAAAGAGAATAATGGTATCCGTCTCCTTTAGCATTGTGGTACCTCCAAGGTTTAATCACAGCAAAATTCTTATCTTCCCAGTAAAGGAGAATAATATGTGGGACTTTATAAGATTTAAAGTTGAGAACTCATTCTATTTTATTTTAGGGCCATTTATTTTATGCATGTATTATTAGTTTAACACATACGGTTGGTTTGTTTCTTAAGTGGTCAAATTTCTTCCATCAAACACTAGCATGAATAAATCCAAATTCGAGCTGATTTTACCTCGAACTTTAATAATAGGTCTAATATGATGTCATAACTTTAATTCTAATAGTTCTTCGTCCAAAATTACATAACACACTCATTCTCGCTTATTTGTTAATTAGCAAGATATACGATAACATTTATTTGTTGCTCAAACTAACTGAAATGTTCAAGCCCTTAAGATAATTATGCGTTATGATTATGTTAACGCATAATTATCTTAAATCAAATGTTCAGGAAACAAAAAGAAAATCATAGAATTAAAATAAACATGCAAGCTTCTAGAATTGAGAGAGTTAAATTAAACATGCAAGCTTCTAGAATTGAACTTAAAACAAAATTCTCTATCAAACAATTCATTTCGAGCTTTAAAACACGCATTAACAAGGGTTTAATAATGAGAATTGTTATTAGTACTTCAAAAATTTCATTCTACACTCCAAAGTTTCTATATTAGGAAAGAAAAATACACTTGTGAGGAGTGTAGAATGAGATTTTTGGAGTGCCAATAACACTTCTCTTAATCTTAATCTTAATTTGTAGGCAACCCCCTTTTCAATATTCTAAGAGTGAGTCTGCAACTTGCTCCACTTTCACTAAGGAGCGTGCAAATCATTCTCCAACTTCTATCAAAAGAATTCCTCGTCTTTTCTCTCCCATGTGTAATTAACCACATAATAAAAGAACCATGTTTGCCACATAATAAAGAGTAAATTGTAGCTATAGTCCCTTAACTTTAACTCAATTAGAGCAATGGTCCCTCAACTAAAAATCCATTACCATTGGTCTCTTAACTTTTCAAAACGTGCAGCTATGGTCCCACAACTAAAAATCCATTACCATTGATCCCTCAACTTTAATTCAACTGGAGAAATAGTCCCTTAACTTTAACCTAATTGTAGCAATGGTCATTCCAATATAACTTGTTTTGACATAGCTGACGAAAAGAACCATAATTATACACTTTGATGAGTTGAGGGATCCTAATTGTATAAATGGTCATTCCAACATAGCTTATTTTGACAAAATTGATGAAAAGAACTATAGCTACACATTTTGATAAGTTGAGGGACCAATGGTAATGAATTTTTAGTTGAGGAATCATTGCTTCAATTTGATTAAAGTTGAGGGACCATTAGTACAATTTACTCGATAATAAAAGAGGAAGAACAGGCTGATGGGTCACCTTCTCTTCCTTGCAAATGAAAAAAAAAAGAAAAAACCTCTCTAAATCTCGTCTCAAGTCACCATCTTTATATAACAATCTTTCAACCCTTTTCTGGTTGTAAGTTATTGTTCCCCTTACCACTTTATCTCTCTTCCTTCTTTCGCTCTCCTATGCTGCTTTTGTTCACAAGCTGTACAGCTTGTTTGTGTTCTTCTGGGTTTAGTGTTTGGTGAATGTTGAAGCTGAAAAGGTCACAGAAAGTTTGATTCTGTGTGATTTCCGAACTGGGTTTTTGTCTTCGGTTGGATTTGTTTGCATTAAAGGACAAAAGATTGGATTTTGAGCTGCTTTTTGAGGTATTTTTGTCTTATGAGTGATTGTGAATTTTGGGTGTTTTCTGTTTTTTTATTCAGTGGGATGAAATTTCGTAGGTTTTGGTTCTGAATTTGGTGTTCTGATTGGCTACAGTGGCTGTGGTGTATATAGAGAGGAAAAGTTCATGTTTTTTTGTTCATAAATGTGCGTAGAAGTTTGGATGTTTAGATTGTGATCATGCAAAGGGCTTTGCTTCTGTAAATTTGGATATTGGGATTGCTTTGTTTGCACAAAACCTGTGGAAGATAAGTGCTTTTCTTAGTAAGATTATCGGAGACGAAATATAGGAACTAAGTTGCATTTAAAGCAAGGGTTTTGTATATTTTGCTCAAAAGGGGAAAGGATGCAACGGGTTAGACTGTCCTCCCAACAGGCGCCGGTACACAAGCTAGGGGATTCTCAGATTGCATTGTCCCCGAAGTTTAGATTAGCGGTTATCCAGTCTTCGTTGTTGAATCCTTCCCTGGAGTTAGAGCTGTCTCTTGAGGAAACCCCCCTCATTCCTGGCCTTCCTGATGATGTTGCACTTAACTGTCTCCTTCGGGTTCCAGTCGAAGGCCACACAGCAAGCAAAGCTGTCTGCAAGCGTTGGCATCTAATGTTTGGTAGTAAAGAGCGGTTTTTTACTCGAAGAAAAGAATTAGGCTTCAAAGTCCCTTGGCTTTTTGTCTTTGCCTTTCACAAGTGCACTGGGAGGATTCAGTGGCAGGTTCTTGATCTCACTAATTTCTCTTGGCACACTATCCCTGCCATGCCTTGCAGAGACAAAGTTTTTCCCCATGGATTCAGATGTGTATCGATGCCCCACGAAGGAACTCTCTTTATTTGCGGTGGTATGGTCTCTGATGTGGACTGTCCGCTTGACTTGGTCCTGAAATATGAAGTTCAGAAGAATCGGTGGACTGTGATAAATCAGATGATAAGTGCGAGGTCTTTTTTTGCAAGTGGAGTTATTGATGGGAAGATTTATGTGGCTGGAGGAAACAGCTCAGATCTTTTTGAGCTTGACTCAGCCGAGGTTTTGGACCCCGTTAAAGGGAGTTGGCATCCCATAGCTAGCATGGGAGCAAATATGGCCTCTTATGATGCAGCAGTTCTCAACGGAAAGCTTCTTGTTACAGAAGGCTGGTTGTGGCCTTTCTTTGTCTCTCCCAGGGGTCAGGTTTATGATCCGAGAACTAATAATTGGGAGAGCATGGCTGTCGGACTGAGAGAAGGCTGGACAGGTTCAAGTGTGGTGATTTATGGTCATTTGTTTGTGGTCTCGGAGCTTGAAAGGATGAAGCTTAAGGTTTATGATGTGGATACTGATTCCTGGGAACCAATAGAAGGGCCCCCTTTGCCAGAGCAGATCTGTAAACCCTTTGCTGTCAGTGCCTGTGATTGCATGATATATGTTGTGGGCAAGAACCTTCATGTTGCTGTGGGTCAAATCTCAAGGCTTGGCCATAAAGGAACTTGCGAGAAGAAGTGGAGCTTTGGTGTTCGATGGAATGTGGTTGATGCACCGGATTGTTTCTCTGACTTGACGCCCTCAAGTTCGCAGGTCCTGTCTGCTTAGATTGTCAATCTCTCATCTCATGTTCTGCCACTTTGTATGTCCTTGAATAAGTTCTGGTTATATAAAATACCGTAGCTATAAAAAGCTAATGGACGCGCGTAAAATGGTTGTGTTATTGGAATGTATTCAAGTATACGGTTGTTTTTCCTCTGTTTATATGGTTGTTCATCGTTTGTTTTCTCTTCCGCTCTTACCTTGATTTCGCATTGTGTGTTGCATATACTATTTTACTCTTGCTTGGATACCCCTGATATTATCCCCATGTTTTCGGATGAACTTGATATACTGTTTATCGCGAGATTAATTTAAATACGCTGCTCCTCTTAGTCTAATGCAGAATGTTAGTCATCTCTCCTTAACTGCATCTTGCCCGTGACCATGGGGTTCGATTGAGCTAGCTACTTTTGCTCCTTATTGTGGTCACATGGTTTGCTTAGATTCCTCCAAACTAAACACCAGGTTTACGTAATCCCTCCATGACTTTCTTAGGTTTGCGACTGTTTTCGTATGTGGTTTTAGTAAACCCTTGGACGAGTTGCTTTCGTGCTAGGGCGTCTGCATCGGATTTTTCGGCGCTTTACATTCAATGGTATTGACATCTGGATTGATCATGAAGCTGTGTGAGCTTCAAAGAAAAGGGTGAAGGTAGGTATAGCTGTTCTTGAACCAAACTTCGAGAGGACCATGCCCTTAATTAAGTTGCAGATTGTTCAATAAGTGGGAGTTAATGGAGCATTTGTGGCATTTGTGGTTGAGAAGAGCTGGATTTGGGGTTGAAAAGGACACCAAAACAGAGAGGAACAGCTGGTGGAAACCAGTTAACGTACAGCTTGGAGTCGAACGGTCCTGTGAGGGAAGAAACTTTTATATCCCTTGTTTCATACGCCTCTCCTTATCGCTCTCTCATCACGTGATTCCTCATGTGATGAGAGAGAGGATAAGGGGTATGAAACAAGGGATATGTCATATGTACGTTTTGTGAATGTCGGTTATTTACTAAAAACAGAAAAGTAGAAGAAACTCCAGAGTCCTACTATACATCACTGTATAGTATACATTGCGTTTTAAGTGACTCAGATTTATCTGTTAAATTCTCTGAACTTTTTTAGACTTCTTTAGTGCATACATGCGACAATATGCGATCGAGGTTGCCGGATAAATTTCTACCCTCTGATTAGACCATCTGATCGTTAAATTGAGTAATGGAAATCATGCTTGATGTACTTTAGAATCTTCGAAAACGGGATGTAATTTGTGGGGCTATTGTGAAACAAAGCGTCTATGTTACTGAAAACAAAGTGTGAATGGTACCTCAACGTTCAAAAAAATAGTAAACTGTAAATGGTTCTTTCCTTTCCTAAATTTTTACTGTGTACTAGCTTACCCCAGGAGCAAGACTCAAGGCTGCTCTGTCTTTTGTCCTCGATACATTAGGGTGGGTGGATAGGGATTTTTGAGAAGTGCATTCTGCACACTTTTTACTTATGCAAGTTTGTATTTTGGGGTAAACAAATTAGAAGAGAATTACGAAACATAAATGAACGTAGAGTATTTAGAAGGAGAAAATGCGCATGCGAAAATTAGTTCCCTTTTGGATATCGAGATCATTTTCAAGCATATAGACACAATTTTCGAGCACATAAAAACGATTTTCGTAGATGATTTTTGGGTGCATAGAGACCGTTTTTCAGTGCGAAAATGAATAAGACTAGGATCGCCTCTTTTCTTTTGACAAATGATTCGAACTCGGTTTCTAAAAGTGAACACTGACCTAACCAACTAACTTAACGTGTTTTGGCCAAAAAAAAAAAAAAACAAATGTTCGCGTCATTTCCTATGGAGGCCTTACTAAATGGGCTTAGACGAGGGTTAGGTGATGCTGAGTGTAGCCCAGCGAGGTAGCTTTATCAAATATACTCTTCGTTGGCGTAGTGAGCAAAAACGACACCGTTGTGAGTTGAGACTCGAGGGTGAAACCCTAGAATCGACGAAGCAGAACCGCGAAGAAGGAAGAAGAAGAAAATGGGGGCAATAACGACCTCAGTGATTGCAATAGTGGGAGTCGTTCTCGGTTGGATCGCCATCGAGATTGCCTGCAAGCCCTGCCTCGAACAGGGCCGCGAAGCCATCGATCGCAACCTCAATCCCGACTACGATCCAGACGACGCCGTCGTCTCCTCCGACATCCGCGCCCCTCTCAACCCTCCCGCCATCAATACCATCGCCGTGGATCTCGAGGCGGAGGATCCCAAGGCCGCTGCTGCCATCGCAGCTTCTTCACATTCCGATGGCGTCAAGGCCGTCTGATAGTTTTCCTTTTCCTTTTCCGATCATACACTGTTAACTTACTATTCAATTTTTTCTTGTATTTTGTTATTATTATTAATAATTATTTTCTGAAACTTAATTAAAATTTTTAAGGGTAAATTAGTACAATATCTCGTGGTTATTTATCACGTGGAACGAAAAGAATTTTATAGAACTGTAATCTCGTTCTCTACATGATGATCTGAGTTTATAATCACCACCGTCGCATTTAAAACCGATGGTGGAGATTAAAACATCAACGCACTACCATTCATTCTTCACCTTTGCACCCTTGATATATCGGCTCCAAGGGTGACGGTATTTTGTGGTCACATTTTGTTAGAAGAACGTTACAGCCAGGACAGATAACGTTTTACCGCAATGGGCAGAAGAAATCAACGCTCTACTGCAGCAACAAAAAGCATCCAAACCAAACCCATGTATCACAGGATAAGTTCAATCCTCGCAGATTTCCATCTCCCCTAACACCCAGTCCATTACCGTTATCGTTTGTTGAAAAGGACAAACAGCCGGAAACGAATTTCGGTCAGACAGTAAACATTTTTTAAATGTCTTGCATGAGTTTTTGAAAAGCTTTTGGCCCCGTGAAAGTTCTACAAGACTACGTTTTATGATGAACTTTTTTTGTTGAAATTCATAAAACCGAACGTAAATCCAGTGAAAGAAGCGATTGCGGAGTTTTGGTACGAACTTTTGTGTTGTAAAGACTACTGAAAACGAAACGCGTGCAGAAGACAATAACACAGAGAAGACGCCACCGACACCGACACAGGGAAAGAACTCCGCCGCCGCAAGAGAAGATAAAGATAATTCTTTTTTTTTTTTCTTTGCTCACAGCAATTCATTCAAGTAGTCGACTCTTTTTCGTAGGAATAGGAGATGTGAAAAACGGAGACTAAATATTCTTTACAATCAAGGTACAAAAAATTTAAAGGAAAAAAGATAAAAACTACAAGTCGCTGTACATAATAAATTAGACGAGGGAAAGGACCGGACCGGACGCCCTGCCTTCTTCCCTCAAGACAGAAGCCGTCGTCTTTCCCGTGTCATTTACAAAGGAGAAAACTTCAATATCTGCTGGGTTTCATTTCCTTTATTATGCTAGGTAGTTGTAAATTTGCGGGTTGTTCTTGTCCCGTTCTAGGTACTCCCGGTCAATCAGGCTTTCAATCCTTTTCTTCAAATCTGCCGGCTTTATCGGAAATTTAAGCTGCTCACCACAACAAACACCAACACCACACAATTTCCCTCAATACTTTTCCTTGCTCGTTACTTATTTCCAGGCCCGTAAATGCTGATTTGTATAAATGAATGGATTTGAATAAGAAATCAAATGACTTTTTACCTACCTGTTGGAACAGTTCTGTTATCAGAAGAGTGTGACTCAGCACCTTCCTAGTTTTCATTATCCGAACAATTGCAGCATCAACCTGCGAGACAATTTTCAATCAGAACGATCACAACAATCTATTTTGAAATTTGGGATGCAACCAACGTGCGTAATAGGAAAAATCTGGAACGCAGAGAAAAGGCTGACCTGATATTGGCGGTCTTGAAATACTCTTTCAGTGGTGCTCGTGTTCTCCTCCACTGTTTCCTTCATTTGGATCGCATTCACCTGCATCCATCAAAATAATGTAAGCAACATCATGGAACCGAGTGGTCCAATAAGGTTACCCTGCAGTGAACCTGAGTGGTTTTTAAAGCACAGGTGAAAACTGACAGGACAATACTTTCAGATACACGAATTCTCAGGCTTATATGAGCTTTGTGCACATGCAGCTTGAGACCTTCTGATAACAACTGTTACTATGCACTAATGCACTTACAAATCAAATTACCTTTATGCGGTAGAGAGGAGCGGTAAATGTGTCATTGAATGTAAATGTATCGCCGTCGTCCACATCTCTCCCTTTGGGAAACTATAGCACAAATTAGAAAAAGGTAAAACACGAAAAGTAAGGATAAGACCCGACATTTCCAAATATGTTACCGATAAAGATTTTACCTATGAACCTAGAAAGACATCCAAGCACCCACCTTTTGTAGGACACGAACTTTTCCACATGCAAGGGACTGCAGAGTTCTTCTCAGTTCCTTGTCCTCAATGCCAGTTGAATCCTTAATGTCTTCAAGGCTTAGCTTCTCAGCATCATTAAACAGCATCAAGACAACAGTCTGGCAAACCAAACGAATATAATTCATTCACTTGGACAAGTAGATTTACAGAATTCTACTGGATAACGAAAAACGAATGCCGGTAAACAGAAGCATAATGACCAACCTGAAAAAGAGAAACTGCAAGCTCCTTTTTGCCTTTAGGAAACTCTGCTTTCAAGACGCAGTGGCCTAATGAATTTTGCCACATCAAACGCCTACCACTGTACTTGCTTAGGTAAAACTCCTTGAAGATATCCTGTTGAACAAAGAAAAATGGGTCAGACAATTTACTAAGCACATTAACCTCGCCAAAAATGAAAGCATCTGTTGGGTAGCATGTACTGACCTGGTATACATTCAATTCATGAGGAAGTCTAACATCCATGGGAGGATATGTAGGCCAGTACCTGTACCAAAGCACTACTTAGAACTCTGCAGATATGGAGAAAATAAACAACGCAAAAAAATAAAGTTCCAAGTTTTAAGTACAGTTATAGGTTCCATATGTTCTCTCACTAAAATGCATAATTTCAATAATAAGGTATAAGCACAAACTAATACTTTTAAATAAATACGGTATCTTGTTTGGCAGATCGAAATGCGGTATAATTAAATGGAAATGACATAAATCAAATTCCCCAAACTTTATAAACAGTTTTAAAGTAGATCCAGCAATATCGAAAAAAATTTAAATTCAACGTGAAAATTTATGAATTGATTTTTTTAAGACAAATGTTTAGTCAGATTCATGATCTTCAGTTTTAATGCTAATATTGTAACGGAACATATTGAACACGTCACAAGAAACCAAACCAACTTTTCACATTCCATTTTTGAAAATTAAAAGAAAAATTAATAATTTGAAGCATACCCAGTCGTAAGGACATGAACACTCATCTCAATCCCTGATGGGAGTTTTGTCCTGGCCTGGGATGATTGTTTGAAGGACTCGTTTATCTCTTTCGACAGTTCAATATCCTGAAAAGATGTACATGCAAAGAAAAAATTTAGTATCATTAAATATTGCAATATAACTCTAGCCACAAGTGAATCACAAATCCATTCCTATATAAAGTAATGAAGAAAGTGGATGATAGAGAAAGTAATTATGAATCCCAAACTAACTACAGGAGCTCATATACAAATGAACTTTGTTGATCTCAACCCAGTGCTATAATATTTACATTTCCCCAGTTGCCCACCAAAGAAAAGAAAATACCTACAACCCATAACATGAGCAAAGTTGAACTCAACCATACAGAAAGTTCCTTTTCTTGTGTTTTACCATCATTAAATATCGTTTTCATTTGGAAGGAAAAACAGAAAACAAATAAAGTAAGACATTCAGAAGGAGATTCCAATTGTTCCTTCATTTCGACTACCCTTTCCTTCCTATGATGCATACGAAACAACAGGAGAGAAGAAAACTCCTCTCCATCCTTCCAACTTTTTGTTCCTTCATAACATACCCTAATTCATCCTCCCTAGTACCAATCATAGTGTTACACGAGCAAAATGGTTGACTGAAAACCACTAATGTGATAACGCATATTGTGATCAACTAATGACTATCACATATGCCTTGCATTGCTAATTAAATCTACAATCTTTAACAAAATCCTCCAACAGTAGAACTGCCAAGAGTACTCGCAAAAATAGAACAGCGAAAAAGTTAAGCCTAGAAAATGTGTTAATCATGCTACGTTAACTACAACACCTACCCGCATGTAAGATGGAATAGCTTAAATTAGTAAGAGAATTCATTGGACTATAGCAGTTAAACAAGCCTGTAAGAGATCCATTTCCACATTTTACATCCTATAGAGATAAGCAACCTTGGGCCTGGAATAAGTTTAAGAACAAATCAACCCCGACAATCTTGACCTCACTTTTTGTGCACTCTATAAAAGTCAATCTGAAATGATGCATCAGCAAGGACAAATTCTATCCCTAATTTTGGCATGAAATACTGGGGGCAATATTAATTAATCAATACAACTAAACATACGACTTAGAAAATATGCACACCTTGAACATTCCTTCGAGTTTGTTTGTAAACTGACTGCCACACTCGGTCTTCAGCTGTCCACATATGAAATTTGGTCAGCACAATCAAGTGACAGAGAGCTCATTCAGTATTATGTCAAGAAAATCAAATCCATTATTTACCTTGGAAATCATAGACTTCTCTGCGTCAATAGAAGCACTCTTTCCCAAAAGTAGCCTTTTTGCAAGATCTTTCTTATAAAATGCTTCAAACACGTCCTTACCCTGGATTAGGAAGAAAGGACCTTAAATCAGTACCATTTGTAGACAGACACAAGCAGCTAAGTAACAAGGGCTTGCAAGCACAGATGAGAGAAAATATGCATATGAGATATGCTAATTACCCAGTAATCAAATTATTAATTTGGACATTAACACTTCAATCTTACCTGTATAAACCTGAATAAAACCAAGACTTTATCAAGCATTCCCTCCAATTCCTCTTCAGAAGTACCCTTATTCCCAGCACGAAGCTTCTCGTCCAAAAACTTTGCAATCAGCTCAGCAGGTCGGTTCTATAACAGAAAGAAAAACTCGTGATCAAACATGTCTATTTAGATATATATGAGCAGTACATTAAACTTAAATTGCAAACACACTGAAAAGGGTGGGGAAGGGCTGATTGTACATGGAATCAAACTAGCTACATTCAACTGAAGACACTAAACCTATAGATGGTTATTCATGATAGAAAGGTCATAACCAAAACTTATCCAAACTCTCAATCATGTACTTCCCACTTTTGCATCGAGTATCATTTCTCTGCTAAATTATGCCTTTCCTGCATCACTTGAAACCCCGTCGAAGATTTCCCGTTGTATTATGAAGGAAAAGAAAGACAAGGAAACACGGGAAAAGTCAATGGGATAAAAGGTTACCTGTCGGAGATTAATTAAATGCTCGAAGGCATCCTTTATGGTGTTGCAAAATACTTCATTCTTGAAAAAGCTGTCTTCCCATATAGTGTCAAGAGAAGCCTTAAATTCCAAAAGAGAAGCAACCATTTCTTTATCTTTTTCTTCATCCATGATAATCCCCTGCCCTGTCCTCCGGATGTATGAACTAAGCGCTTGCCTTAGTGATTCCAGGGCATTGACTCTGGAGAAAAGAGTGTGCATCCTTTGAAGGTCCTCAATGCGATTCCCATCCATCAGCAATGTGAAACCCTACAAGGCAAAACCATAATTACCTAAATTCAGTACATAGGGGTAGAATTCAAAAACTTGAAGATAGAAAAATAAAGTTCATAAAAAGATAAAAACCTTGTCGAGAATGGCAGGAATATGGCGCTCTAAAAGCTGTTTTTCCGCTGTTGCAACTAATGGCTTTCTTGTACTTGCATCCAGGTAGATTAAACATCTTTCATGTTCTTCATGCAACCTTGTCTGCAACATGTTATCCATAAATCTCCAATGGTAGGCATAAGTCATCATAGAGACAAAGAGACAAGCTAGATAGGTGCAAAGTAATTGGAAGAAGTCATTATGTTCAAAAAATACAGATGAGAAGAAAAGAAATTGCTGAAGTAAATAGGTCTCATAAAGACTTGAGAGATGGAGAGAGAAATATGCACCTCCACATGCTTCAAGTAATCCGGAACATCTGCTTGCTGCATATATTTCATGCCTTCAGCAGCATAGAATTCAGAAGTACATTCAAGAAATGGCTTCTCAAAGCTTTCTGAGTAGATTCCTAAAGCTGTAAACATCTTCAAAAGATGGTTAAGCAGAGTCCTGGCCACTGCTTCCCCTAATCTGGAAAACCAAAACCACAACATTGTAGATTTAATAGTTGCAAAAACAAACCCAACAAATAAATAGAGACTTGTAATATGTTAATAGATCAACATTCAAGTCTTAGGTCTTGATAAACACCTGGGCGCTAAGCTTTTTACTTCATGGTGTGGGAGCTCTATGGCATGCCACATATACTATTACAACTCATGGCCTACCCATTAATAAAACAAACATTTGGAGCTGCAAGTGTCTACCCTTACAGACCCAACATCATGGAAGAAAAGGTTATATATAAAGATTTTATTATTGTACACAAAGTCAGTTTCTAGGCAAGATGAAAGGCAGTTTTCTTTTGACAGCAAGAGGATTCAAATGCCTATAACATATAACATAAGTCTACGAGCATTCATGAATCAAAACCTCACCTAATCAGTCCAACCATACAGCCTAAAACCCTCACTCACCTTCTAGAAATAGGAGAAATCTGGGAAAGTAAGGACTAAAATTATGGTCTTGGAAGTTTAGGGATCATTTTTTTGACCTACATTTTCCAAACCAACCCACCACAAATGTTATCTTATCTGTCCTACAACATACCATTAGTTGAAATTGGTAATATAACTTACCTTTCTTTCTCTATCATTCTTAAAAGGCCAGTGACAGTTTTGTGTTCAACTTCTGGAGACAGAGAAAGATGTTTGCGGAAAAGCTGCAATCCCATGTCCCACAATGAACGCACATTTGGTGTTTGTTTCACATATGTCCTATCAAGATATAAGGCTATACCGCGAATCATTAACATCTGATCACAAAGGTCCTGCCAGCATCTCTCGACAAGTGACAGAAAAACCACTAAATCTGGGCTTTGGCCAACCAAAGTTTGCAGCGCTGCAGCTATGTGTCTTTCGCACTCCTTCTCAATTCGTTGATAAAGACTTCCTCCCATCTTGTGCAGGCAGAGATCAGTAACAGCCTGAGGAGAACATGATTTGTTTTCTGTTAACCCTAATGCATGGAAATTCATATTGCAAAACAAAGAGAAATGTGGTTGTTCGACCTGATAAAGCTTCTCCAAGTCACAAGAATTAGGTTTCTTCAAGAATATAGCACAAATGGCCGACTTCAGCTTTGCCCATGTTTCCTCTTCAAAATTTGTGGGTAACGTGGGTTTAGCTTCATTAAGACGAGAACATGGAATTAGTCGGTAACCTTTGTCAAAATGTAGTGTAATTTGCAAAGCAAAATGAGCATGACATTCGTGAGTAATTCTCTCTATCTCTATCTTCATGTATGAATGTATGCATGTCTGTGCGTTTGTGTGTATGTGTGTGGAAGCCAGTACTACACCTTGCTGCAATGAAACCAGACAACCAGCCCAAATTAACAAGTATTGTGTACTGCTATGTCCGCTCGTAACTAGCACCCCAGAAAAACATAATTTCTAATCCAAACCTAACCATGCTACAAAGAACATTAGCCCTATGTTTTGGACGAAGGATGTTGAAAGTACCAAGGAACTTTAAACTCGGTATAATCACTACAAGGACACTACCAAAGAATACCCATGCACTACAAAGCTACTACTATAAGACTACAATACACTACAAAGACACGTGGAATATCAAAATGACACCTTTATTGAATTCTCATGGTTCTAGTATGAATCTGAGGTTTTAATCAATTCATAGGGTCTTAACAAGAGAATTCCTATCAATAATAAAGAAAACAGCAGCAAAAGTTCTCTCAAATCATTGCATCTCGTCATTTTCAACCCTTTATCTAATATTTGTAGTGCATTCCTAACAAATTTAGCCCAAGTTCCATGGAACTCTAAAGTTTCTCATCTAAATATACAATAGATAATAAGCTCAAGCTATATGCCATGCAAAACCTTCACTTTGTTCATGCACCAACTACTTCCTACACAGAGAGCACCTAGGACAGCAATGCTGACACCTAATTCAGATTACCATAAACAGAACTGGAACTGTCCTGGTTCAATCACTGACCAGATAGTGGCCAAAGAAGTACTTGCCATCAAAATCAGCTAGCCAATCACAGTAACCGCAGACGAAACATGTTTTCATCAAATGCATGCAAATTGCATAGGACACGCAAGATTCGAGCACCAATGTTAAACTAATTTGCAGAAGTGCTCGCATGGAAAGAAAATTAAGGGCAAATACACATTCAAAAACATAAAAGGATTTCTTTATTCCCGTCTTGCAAATGATACAAGTTGAAATTTTGCACAAAACCCACATGAAACTGAAGTATCCAAGTTGAAACCCACCTCTCAGTTCCACCTAATTGAACCCAAAACCTAAGTTAACAAATTGCCCTAGTCCTCAAACCCCAAAGCAAAACCAAAGATCCTATCCAATCCTACAAAACCTAGATATAACTATCTGAACCCAATAATCAAAATTAGCCCAAAAGACGACGGCGTTTTAGGATCAAGAAGCCGTACCTTTGACGAGCTTGATGACGAGCTTCTTGGTAGAGGGCTGAGGAGGCTGGGCCTTTTTGCGGGACAAATTGGCGGCGACGCCTCGGGGAGAGGGGTCGTCGGGCCTGAGATCATCGTCGAGGGACATGGAAGAGGGGTCGAATACGGCGTCGTTATCGGGGTCCTGGGTAGGGTGAGTGTGAGGGTGGTGGTGGTGGTGGTGGAGGCCATTTTTGCTGGGATCGAGGGAACAGGCCACCGCCTGCGACTTGGCCTTTTTCATGGGTGGGCCGGCGGAAGAAGGGTTGAGAGAGGAGGAAGAGGAGGAGGAGGTGCCGCTGCTGCTATGGTTGATGGCTGAGGAGCGTTTGGTGGGGTGAGACATCAAACTCATCAACAGCACATTGTAAGTGAAAGAGATAGAGAGAGAAAGTGAGGAGAGAGAAAGCGAGACGAAGATTTGAGAAGGCAGCAGCTGATAGATTAGACCCCGATACGAGACAGAGATAGAGAGAGAAAAGAGAAGAGAGAGAGAGAGAGTTAATTCATTTTTCTTTCTTTTTTTCCTGTAATTAATGACCAAATAATTTTTTTTAAATAATGACTAAAGATTTTTTTCTTTCATGTTTTTTTAGGTTTTATGGTTTTCTTCTAATTTGATCCATAAAGTTTTGTATGGTTTATATTTTGTTAAGGTTGTTGTTAAATTTAATCTTTTTGTTGTAACTAGAATAATAAATTCTGGTAAAAAACTGTATATAGCTATTAACTTCATGATCAAGTGTTTTTTGGTGTTCTAAATTATTCTTGCATTTTAAATGTTTTACCTTTATTATTTGCATGTGACGGATGTATAATTTTGCTTGTATCATGATGTACATATAATTTTCCTTTTGATATAAATTTTTAATTTGTTCTAGAAAAAAGTTTAATATTGGATTTTTTTTTTGTGCTGGGAAAGGGGAGGTTTGACACAATATTTTATAATGTTTGCATGAGAATTAATGTCAAAATGCAAGGTGACATAGAATTCGTAGAGAGTTCTACTTATGAGAGAATACCCTTAATATTTTTCGATATACATTTTAGAAAATGAAATGACTAATTATGTAAATCTTACTAAATTCACTAATGCCTAATTTTTTATTTTTTTGTTGATCCCTTTACCTTTAGCATTTCTCCATAACATTGTACAAAATGCTAATAACAATTCGTATGTTTAAGGCGATATAAAAGTATCAAATTTTTTAAAAGTAAGATGGTCCAATTTAATTAAGTTTTGAAGAAACCGGTCTTGGAAGTTGGGCCACATATTTCAGCCCAAACCTGACTATTAGGGTCGAGGCGATTAAGACGGAGGGAACCTCAGTTTAGTTCACTTCTAAACCTTAATGAGCTACACTGAAGCCCAAAGAAGTGCTCCATAAATTCAGCATGAATGGCAAGGGACATTTTTCGCTTTTTCTTTTGATCAATTTGTCAATTTGCCTCCGAATTTGTATAGAGCTGTCAACTTTTCTCTTAAATTTTAATTTGGGTAAATTACACAGAAATCCTTTAGATTTGAAGTCTATTATGATCTCATAAAATATCTTTAAAACATTTCACTTTCATACCTCACGTACTATTTTATTTCAAAATAACACATCCGTTAGATTTTCCATCCAATAGTCTCTTAAATGCTGATGTGACTGACAAAATTTTTTTTTTATATACATTAACAATATTACAATATTAACCCTATTTAAAAAATATAAAATAAATAAATAAAACAAGAAAAACCCGAACCCAACCCAGATCCCCTTCCTTCCCCCTCACCTCTCTGCAACTCTTATTTACAGAATCCATTCCCCCAGAAGAAGAAGAAGAAACCAAACCCGTCCGTTCCCCCCCTCACGACGACCCACCTGCTGTGACCCACTCCCTCTCGGGCGACGACCCACCTGCCTTCCTCTGCCTTTCCCGTCGACGATAAGCTCCCGCGACCCCCCCCCGGGGCGACGGTTGCAGGTATTTGGGTTGTGGGTTGTGGGTTGTGGTTTTGCAGGTATTTGGGTTGCAGGGGTTTCTAAGAAAACCAGTGAAAAAAAAAAAAAGCAGAGAAGTGATTAAAGGTGGGGGCTTTGAGGTGGGAGAGGAGGAGGGGGGATATGGGTTTTGGGGGAAGGAGAC
This sequence comes from Heteromeles arbutifolia, assembly GCA_024362995.1. Lineage (NCBI taxonomy): Eukaryota > Viridiplantae > Streptophyta > Magnoliopsida > Rosales > Rosaceae > Heteromeles > Heteromeles arbutifolia. The sequence continues at coordinate 5,392,675 of JANCRC010000002.1, read as the reverse complement.
ACGTGGAGGCGGGAGAGGGGTGGAATTCGAAGTTCAAACCCTAGAGAGGGAGAGGGAATGAGGGAATTGAAAAAAGGGTTTCATGGAGTGTGTTGGGGTTGGTGTGGAGGAAGAAGAAGAGTGGGAGAGATGGGTAAGGGGGTGGGGACGGACGGACGGGAAGGAAGAGATGTGTAAAGGGCGTAGGGGTGGGATGTGGGGTTGCGGGGAAGGGGATCTGGGTTCGGGTTTTTATGGTTTTTTTATTTTTTATATTTTTTAAATAGGGTTAATATTATAATATTATTAATGTATTAAAAAAAACAAATTGCCACGTGGCAGCCACATCAGCATTTAACAGACCATTGGATGGAAAATCTAACAGATATGTTATTTTGAAATAAAATAGTACGTGAGGTATGAAAGTGAAATGTTTTAAAGATGTTGTATGAGATTGTAATAGACCTTAAACCTGAGGTGTTTCTATGTAATTTACCCCTTTAATTTTAATCAATTACCATCCTGAACTTTTGCAAATAACCAATTTCTCCAAGTGTTAGATTTTGAAAATTTTCATCCATCATTGTCACGCGGACAATACATGGAAACTGTATGTTGGCAAAAAGGTAATTTTGTTTTGATAAAATGGGCACAAAGCCAATGCTTTGTAGCTGCTAATTGGACTCTCCTGACTAATTCAAACAGAAAATGTACAGAGTCAACTAGCGGTGGAAGAAGCAAAGAAGAAAAAAAAAAAACAATTTGTTGTCCAAATTAGAGATATAATTACTTTATTGCTCTCAAATATTTGTCATGTGACCAAAATGAATAGAAAATTGGATGAAAATTTTCAAAATCTAATGTCAGAGGAGAAATTGGCTAATTATAATAGCTTAGGGGAGTAATCAGCTAAAGTTAAAGTTAAGGGAAAATCAGCAATTCCTTACAAGTTCGTAGGAACATAAGAAGCTTTTTGTAAAGGAGGATGAATGACCTTATTTGTGACATTCTCATTCTACTTTATCCACTCTCTTTCTTATCTTACAATGTTGCATTATGATAGAAATGGTCTACTTTACTTTCTAAAAATCAACTCTGCAAAAAATCAACCAAAACATAAATCTTTAATTTAATCGTTCAATTAATGTTGAATATAGATACCAAACAAAACTTCATTTTTCAAAATTTTATAAAATAAAAACAAAAACTGAAAATTGAAAACGAAATAATTATCAACCAGTCCCTATATAAAACACAAGTTATGCATAGGAGGACTTGCATGTTAAGAATATCTCACTGTATGAAGACTGGAGATCCATGTACAACCAAATAAAAAGAGTTAAAAGCCCTACATGATGAGGCATTTTCTTCTTTAACTACGTCTCATTGCAGCGCCGACTTGCATGGCGACCAGAACTGGGTGACCACCAAAACGTGCGACCATGCTAGATGCGTACCAGCTGCATAGCTAAGATAAAAAAGCAAAAGCTAATTATACCCTTGAGAGGTTGTGTTACCTTATCAAGAAATTCACAACACCGTATATCTCTAACCCAATAATCACTCTTGCTTTTCAACCTTTTGTCATCAATTGGCTTATCTTGATAACGTGCTCTTTTCTTGCAAAGTTGCTGTTGTTTTCCAACGTATATTTTTATGCATGGCTTTAACAAAAGAAGGAAAAATAATAATAATTCGCATGCATGGCTAGGGCTATCAGCTAACCCTAAAATGCAAGTGATTGACTCTTAGAAATAGAAAAGAAAAACTTAATACGTTTACGAGCAATATTGTAAACACGAAAATCTTGTAGCAAATGAAATAAGAACACGTGTACAAAGTAAATGTTTGTATTAATGTAATTGTAGGGTTACAATCTTTGTTAACAAGTTTCATCTTATTCGATCGCCGAAAGATGTGTAGATGTGTATGTTGTTGATCCAAGGATCACGATCACTTGATCTCGGATGAACGGTTGCCGTGAGGTTTTGGCCCTTGGCGATTTGAAGGATCGCCACAGGTAATAGTGCTTGATGATTCTTCGAAAGTTTGGTGAAGAATGCAAAGAGCTTTCTGAATTCTTCAAGGTGTTATTTGGGTGCTTGAGCTTTAGCAGCGTCTAGGTGCTTGAATGATTTGTGGATTCTTTTTTTTTGCCTTGGAGCCTCGTATTTATAGACTTCTAAGCTTTGCCTACAGATGAATTTGGCCTTGATTGTGGGCTTGATTAATTTACGAAAGAACCAGGACTTTGTGGGCCGGTTCGTGATTTGACTCAATCAATTAATATTTGATTTAATTTAATTAAAATCAAATAATTCCTTTCCGCCAAGTGTTGACACGTGTCATTCTTAATGACTCGTTCGATTTTGATGAGTCACATCCACGTGTACGATTTGTGAGACACATGGTGTATGCCACGTATGCCCTGGCATGTCGAAACTTTAATATGTTAGTGAACATTTATTTCATCGAAATTTCAATGTCTACGAACGTGATCTCGGGCTTCTACATTTGATTTGTGTATTTTTCGTGTTTTTGCTACAAATCAGTGACGAATTCAAGATTCGAATTTTAGGGGGTCTCAGATGAAGAAAGTTGAGGTTTTATCATAAAATCAATTGCCAATATGGAGAGTAGCCCAACTTACTTATAAGCCCATGCAAGGTCCCTCCTCCTATCAATATGTAGAATTCATTCTCAACACGTCCCACCACATGTGGCGAATATTCAAGCCTAACATGTGGACATCACAATGTATGTCGTGGAGCGCGTGTGGCCGTTTGCTTCACACGTGAGACAACCAACTCTGATACCATGAAGAAAGTTGAGGTTCAACCATAAAACCAATTGGCAATATGGGGAGTAGCTCAACTTACTTATAAGCTCATGCAAGGTCTTTCCTCCCATCAATATGGGATTCATTCTAAACACCACTATTAAAGGTTCAAGTTTTTTAGATCGAAAAAGAGCACGAAGCGCGCGCAAAAAAAAATACAATTTATTCCCTGAGACATTTTGTTGAACACTTGGTGAGTTTGTGTCGTCAGCCAAACCAAGTTGCGCACATGTCAACATGTATTGACATATGCCGAAACAATATGTTGAGTGCTATTGAAAGAATTTGAAGAGTGTTGTCGACACAACATGTGAGAGCTTTCCTCAAACACTTGGTGTGCACAAAAAAAACCCGTACCAAACATTCAAAGAGTCCTCAGAAGACCTTCATAGTATATTTCTTAGACTCCAGATGGTGTTGGAACCACCTAGATTCCAATATGCATCCACCACTGCTACAAACTAAAGTTCTCAATCATATACCAAACAAAAGTATTTTAACACATGAAATTAATAAATTGAAATGCACATATGGGAAGTTACATTTTCCAAACCATATGCATCCACCCAAGTCTCTCTGGAATGATCGATTTACATAGGATTGATCTTTGAAAAGAAGCATGTCTTTGAGCAAACATACACATGTGCAACAGCGAGTATTCGTTCCCTTATGCATCACATTTGCACCGCTCTCACTTTTTAAGCACCTTTATTTTTTCTTCGTCTTCCACGATGTTTCCCCTCTTTAACAAAAGCATGCATGTTCTTTACAAAAAAACTTCTTTGGATGGGATTGTTCTCGATCCCTTCCTTGCGTATACAAATCCTTTTGGATCGATGGCAAAGAAAGGAAAAAAGATGGCATTGACCAGAAAATAATTAATTATCCAGGTACATGAACATAATGGTCTACGACCATGCATCTTATTTTGATCATTAATTGATGGAATATTCAAGTATTTATTTATTTAAAAAGTTGCTAGTCACACTCTAAAAATCTCATTGTGCACATTTTTCTTTTTAAATATAGGAAGTTTGGAATGTACAATATAATTTTTAAGTACCAATAACAGTTTCATTTATTTATTATCAAACTAGAACATCTTGTAACATGAAAAATAAGAGATATCATTAAATTAAAAGATATCATCACGATCCTCATTAATTATTTAATAATAGAACGATAATGTTAACATCAGTGAATTAAATAATTAGATGTGAAAAAAAAATCGAGAGAAATTGAACTCGCAACAGAATAAATAGGCATAATTAATTTTTTTTCACTGCAGTGAAGTGCTACGCGATCCTCATTATTAAAAATAATAGAAGAAGTGAGACTTCATGGTGATGATTCTGCAATAAACCAATAGCTATTAGAAATGTTTTCAATTTTTTTCTTTTTGGATTTTAATTATTGCTTGGCCTTAGTGGTATTTTTCTGCTAACGGGTTCCAACTTGAATGGTGCCTTTCAATTTACAGTTTCAAAGCAAATCCAAGTTGGAGTTTAAATTGAGGTAAACTACAACTTTTTTTTTTATATCTTGGGGAATTAGAACTTCAGATTTCTTTGATAAATTAATAAAAAAATATATATACCACTAAACTGACATATAGTTAATTGCTTGAATTAACAACTAGAAGCCAAACATTTGTAGACATCTAAAGTCCCAATAAAAATCTTAACAAGAATCCAAAAAATAATATTAATAAAACTTCACTCGAATGTAGCAATAGGGACAATGTTCGTGATATTGGAAATTGTGAATGTGAGGGACCTTTAGTCCCACATCGTCCATTCTTCTTTTGACGATGCACTTAATAAGTCTTTTCCCTCCTTCATGGTTTGAAGGTAATTAGGTTAAAATCATGAACCTTAGACTTTAAACTTTTGAGGGTTTGGGTGTATATATTAAATGTTAAAGATGACCTAGGGCCTTAGGGCTTGGATTGATGAAAAACACAAGTTATTTTTTGATTTTTTGGATTCAGTTTTTCCGAAAGGATAAAACTGATTGAACAGTTACGTCCGTTGATAAGTATGAACGGTTACGTCTATTCAATTACGCCATTATATATAAGGAGCTTTAATAAATAGGGCTTGAGCTAAGTTTAATTTAATAAAAAACCACCATATACTATTTTTTAACCAAAAGGGTTTCATATTTAATCATAAGAACAAAACTAATCTATATCAGACCCACAAACATTTAACACACATGGGCTGAACTAAAAGCCCAAAACGAAATGATTTTTTTTCCACATTTGCCCCTAACAGCAATGCTATTCTGTCAGTCAATTCTGTTAGAAATAAACTTCCCTTTATTTACAAGTATGCCATTATGTCAGCTAGTTCTTTCTCTCTTTCTTTTTTCTTTTGGCCGTTCGTTCTCTCTTCAGGTTTTGCTTTTATTTGCTTTTTTTTCCCTTGTTTTCTTCTTGTCATCCCCCTTCCTCCTGAAAGGGAGGTAAAACTCAACGTGGGTGAAGGAGAATGGCCACCTCCTCAAACCATTTTGCACGTTTAAAGAAAATGGGAGCAATTGCTTCCCCAATTTCTTTTATTACACACACACACACACAGAGATATATATATATATATATATATATATATATATTTTTTTTTTTATTGTTATTATTTTATTAGTTTATTACTTTTTTGTAATTAGGTGGTTTACATTCTTTTGTTGATTAATTTCCACCCTTAATTTTGTTTACCACTTAGAACCCATTTTCCTAGAATGCAGGAGCCACTCCATTAGAAATTATCCCAATTTCATTTTCAGTTTGTGAGTCTTTGTAGATTTGGCAGTGGGGTCTCGACTCTTGACGGATAAAACAATGGTCTTGTAGATTTGCTCGTAAAGCTCTGGTATTTTCACCGGCTTAGGTGTTTTTAACATCACCACCTTCTTCTTATTATCTACCTTTACCGGCAGTGTTGTTCATGGCTTTGTTCTGTCCCAGCAACAACCTGAAAACAAATCAACAAAAAATGCATCAATATCATACTAACAATTTGATACTTTACGTCTTCAAGTAAAAAAAGAAAAATCAAATAGCTACAATATTTCCCCAAGTAAACAAAATTATCAATTATAAACATTGAACACTAACTATCTCTCGAATTAGATAGGGGTACCGATACTATTTCTTAAATAGAACACTAGTACTATTATTGTTTCTTAAATTGAACACTAGCACTATCATTATTTCTTAAACTGAACACTCACTATTTCTTAAACTGAGTACCGGTACTATCACTATTTCTTAAATTGAACATTCATTCTTTTGTAAACTAAACACGAGTATTATCACTATTTCTTAAATTGAATACTCACTATTTTGTAAACTAAACACGAGTATTATCACTATTTCTTAAACTTAAGACTAATATTATTACTATTTCTTAAACTGAATACTGATTATTTCTTAAGTTTAACACTGACTATTTTTAGAAATGAACACAGGTACTATCACGATTTCTTAAACTAAACACTGACTATTTCTAGAACTGAAAACTGACTATTCATTAAATTGAAAATTGACTATTCATTAAATTGAAAACTTGTACTATCATTATTTCTTAAACTAAATACTAACTATTTTTCGAATTGGACAAAGATACTGTCACTATTTCTTAAACTAAGTACTGATGTCATCACTAATTTTTAAACTAAACACTATTTCTACAATTGAACATGTGTATTGTCACTATTTCTTAAACTGAACACTGCTATTATCATTATTTCTTAAACTTAACACTGATTATTTCTTAAACTAAAATTGGGTATTATCACTATTTCTGAAACTGAACACAAGTACTATTTATGAAAGTGAACACGAGAACTATTTATGAAACTGAACACGAGTACTATTTATGAAACTGAACGCAAGTACTATTGCTGAAATTGAACACTAACTATTTCTAAAATTGAACATTAACTATTTATAGAACTGAACACGAGTAATATCACTATTTATTAAACTAAACAACGACTATTTTTGTTATGCATGAAACAAAAACACAATTTCAAAACACCTCCAAATACACCACATAAATTTTCATTTACAAATTTATTATTTTCATTCACAAACCCATGACACAGCACCCCAAATGCACACATATAATAGCCAGCCATCATCAAAGGTTTATAAACTACATCACAAAACAAATCCTTGAGAACATGAGATATTACAAACAAACAAACAAAATTAAACAAACCAAACTCTCATTTTTATTTTAGCATTCTAATGGCTTATTTTCCAAATCAATACAACTTTGCCTTAAATCTGCCTTTCATTCCAATCAATGCTTCCTTGTGCCCAGAAGTAACAAAAGAATGCTCACCAATACTTGCAACGTAACGCAATAGCTTAGTGATTACAAAAGGGCAGCTTTCCCTCAAGTACTTAAATCCATCAGTTTCTCCATTATTCCTTTATGAAATGAATCAAATATATCAACCATGACAGATATTTAATATTTTTCTCTCTAATTTCTTACCAAAAACAGCAACACAATCAAACATTCAACAGAACCCGCAACCCGCATCTGCCCCTTGATATATTTTCTTCCACAACAAAAGGAATAACTAGCCAATCCCATGAAGAAATTAAACTACATTCAGAAAGAACACAAAAACAAACACCCTTTATTCCTGTGCAACAATGGTTCCCCCCTCGCTCATGTAGATACCATCAAGAAACTTCCTGATATACAAGATGGCATTTCTGGTTAATCAGGGCACAAGATTGAGAAAAATTCATTTCCATCCAAGATGGGGTTATCATTGACCTTTTCACATTGGGTGATAGAAACATCATCATATCCACCTTACTCACCTTCTTTCAAAAAGTTACGTGTGTCGATCGACTTGGCTTCATTAGTGATGAAGACATTGACGGAAAAATTAGCATACACAAACGTATCTTGTAACGATACTCCTTGGTGATGTCGGTGATGAGATTTTCTATGTGGGAGATAGCGGTGTAGATGGCGGGGCTGATTTTGAGGGAGCCGAACCAGGCCTTGACCTTCAGCTTCCGCTTTCTGGCCTTATTCCCGTGATGACCTCGATGATCTTGGCATGGGCCTTGATCTTGACACCTTCGAGGATGTCCATGGTCTCAGAGGAGAGGATGGTCATCATCTTCACTGTTCTGGTTGTTTCTCATTCTCTCTCGCTTTGCAGCTCCGGTTGGTGATGAAAGGAGATGAGGAATTTGAGGTTATGGAGGCAGGGAATCGCAGAGAAGAAAGGAAAAGAGGATAAATAGACAAAGACTTGCCGTCGGGGCAAAATCAGAAATTTATAGTTTGGGCCATTTTAATTGGACTAGTTTAATATTGGGCTTTGTCCTAACCATTAAATAAAGTTATTACATGGTTTTTTGTTAACATTCAAAGTTTTCAAGCCCTTACCATTAGTTTTCCTTTATATATATGGTAGTAAAATCAGAAACTTAGAATCAATTCATCACTTCTTTTTCATCTTTCACAGAGAAACACCACAACCAATTCGCCAAGAATCCAAGTTCGAGTGCAAGAACTTGGGTTAGATAGTTGTATCCTGCAAGATAGACGCCCGTTGAACTACTGCACTGTGTAGGGGTGAATTTCTGTCTTAGGAGATTGCTACTGCAAGCCTTTATCTTCATAACCAAGTAAGTGGTTTGTGATTTTATATGCAATTTTATTATTTGTATATATTGTATTTGTTGTTGAATTTTTCATTCATAATAAACTGTACAATTGTTATATATTATATACCTGTAAATTGATTGATCCTAACAATCTAAGATAGAAACTCTGTGATACCATTGATCAATCAAATGTTGGTGTCGTCAAGCAACACGTTGAGAAACCTGAGAAGTTCAAGGGAGTTGATTTCAAACGTTGGCAACAAAAGATGTTGTTCTATTTGACAACTTTGAATTTGAGTCACGTCATTACTTCGGAAGCCCCTAAAGCACCAGAAGAGGGAGATATTCCTGCCGAAATTCTGCAGGCTATAGAAGCCTGGACACACAGTGAATTTCTATGCAGGAACTACATTCTGAATGCTTTAGATGACTCTTTGTGTGATGTTTATTCATCATATAAGACAGCGAAAGAACTGTGGAAGTCTCTAAACAAGAATTATAAGTCTGAAGTGGCTAGTTCCAAGAAGTTTATGATTGGAAAATTCCTGAATTACAAGATGAGTGATACCAAGTCTGTTGTCAAGCAAGTTGAAGAACTCGAAGTGATTTTTCATGAGTTAGATGAAGAAAATCTTGGTCTGAAAGAAGGTTTTGTGGTTGGCTCTATTATAGAGAAACTGCCTTCGAATTGGAAGGACTTTAAGATTTATCTAAAGCATCTAACTGAAGACATGAGCATGGATCAATTAATTCTTAAACTGCGTGTGGAAGAAGATCATCGCAAAAATGAGAAGTATGATGTTTCATCGCTGGAGGCAAAAGCCGATATTGTGGAATGAGGAGACTCACACAAGGCAAGGCACCATCTGAAAAACAAAGGCAAGGATGCTGTAAAGAAAGCACTGACTGCTGCGAAAGGGAAAACCTTCAAGAAAATCAAAGGAGGTTGCTGGGTCTGTGGAAAGACAGGTCATAGGGCAAAGGATTGCTGCCACAACAAGGATCAGAATTTTGAGAATTCCAATCAAGCAAACATTGCAGAAGACAAGTTTGTTGCAGTTATATCTGAAGTCAATTTAATGACTAATTCCAATGACTGATGGGTTGATACAGGTGCAACAAGGCATGTTTGTGCTGATCGAAATTTATTTGTTTCTTACTAATCAGTTGATGGTGGAGAAAATTTGTACAAGAGAAATGCAACTGCATCTGCCGTTGTAGGGAAGGGAAAAGTGACGCTCGAACTCACTATGGAAAAGATCTTTCACTCACCAATGTTCTGCATGTTCCTGATATTCGCAAGAATCTGATTTCTGGGTCGCTTCTGACTGACAAAGGTTTCAAAATAGTCTTTGAATCTGATAAGTTTATAATCACCAAGGGTGGGGTGTATGTGGGAAATGGCTACCTGTCTGAGGGGCTCTTAAAACTGAATGTACTTTCTACTGATGCTATTAATAATAATAAGCCTATTGCTTCTTCTGCTTACTTGATTGAGTCCTCTACATTATGGCATGCAAGATTAGGTCATGTTAATTTTCGTTCTCTTCAAAGAATGGTTAACTTAAGCCTATTGCCTAAATGTTCCATGAACAAAGTATCTAAATGTAAGATATGCACAGAATCTAAATATGCAAGAGATTCATATAAATCAGTGGAAAAATCCAACGAAATACTTGATTTGATCCATGGTGATCTTTGTGATTTCAAATCCACACCAACTCGTGGAGGAAAGAACTACTATATCTCTTTCATTGATGATTGCAGCAAATACTGTTATGTCTATTTGATTCATAGTAAAGATGAACCGTTAAACATGTTTAAGACATTTAAAGCCGAAGTCAAAAATCAACTAGAGAAAAGAATAAAAGTCTTAAGATCGGATAGAGGTGGTGAATATGAATCTAATGACTTTGCAGAATTTTGTTTAACACATGGAATAATACATCAAACGACAACACCATATACTCCTCAACAAAATGGAGTGGCTGAACGAAAAAATCGTACATTGAAGGATATGATTAATTCCATGTTGAACAGTTCTGGTGCACCACATAATTTATGGGGTGAGGCACTCCTTGCTGCAAACACGATTTTGAACCGAATTCCACATAAGAAGACTAATCAAACACGATTTTGAATCGAATTCCACATAAGAAGACTAATCAAACACGATTTTGAACCGAATTCCACATAAGAAGACTAATCAATCTCCTTATGAAATCTGGAAAGGTAGGTTACCTACATATAAAACGTTGAAAGTGTGGGGTTGTCTTGCGAAAGTTCAAGTGCCTCTTCCGAAGAGACCAAAACTTGGACCAAAAGCAATGGATTGTATATTTATTGGTCATGCCAATAATAGTTCGACATATAGATTTTTTGTTCATAAATCTGAAATTGCAGACATTCATGTAAATACAATACTTGAATCTGCAGAAGCTGAGTTCTTTGAGGAAATTTTTCCTTATAAAGATAGGTCATATGTTTTGAACAAAAGAGTACATGATGATACTACAAGAAATGACGACGAGAATCATGCTTTAACTTCTAGAGTTCAAAGCCAAGATTTGGAACCATGGAAAAGTAAAAGAGAAAAGATTGCAAAGGATTTTGGTCCTAATTTCCTCACTTTTATAACCGAAGACGAGCCTCAAACTTATAAGGCTACATTAGAATCCTCTGAAGCGCCTTATTGGAAAAAAGCTATTCAAAGTGAAATGGAATCCATTATGCAAAATAATACATGGGAATTGGTTAATTTGCCTCCTGGAAATAAACCAATAGGACACAAATGGATTTTCAAGAGGAAATTGAGACCGGATGGTACGATAGACAAGTATAAAGCTCGTCTAGTTGCCAAAAGGGTATCGTCAAAAAGAAGGACTTGACTACTTTGACACTTATTCACCCATAGCTAGAATAACATTTATAAGGTTATTAATAGCTATAACATCTGTGTACAATCTCGAGATACATCAAATGGATGTCCAGACTGTGAAATTCCGTTCCCGGATTTCACTGTTATAATCTACGTATTTGTATTATTGAGATTTTATATTATTTTTGAGAATTGATATTAATTTATTTGAATTTAGATTGTAATTAAACTAGTTACGAAGTTAAAGTTTGGAATTTAATTATTTAAAATTTGTAGACCGTTCAAGGTCACAATTTATATCTTTGGATAGAGCTCGACCTCACGAACGCGTAGGCGCAAACCGTTCGTAAAATGGATCTATAACGAAGAAATTAGAGATGTTTTGGTGTCAGAGAAAAAAAAATGAAATGAGGGACTGGATGCTGCCAGGTGGCAGCCGGAGAGAGAAGAAGATGAGGGAGTGCGGGAGAGAAAAGGAGAGGAGCAGCTCAATCAAAAAGGGGCGTAAGGAAGGGAAATGAGAGAGACCCGAGTTGGGTCATTTTTGACCCCCGAACGATTAGTTTTGAACCGGCCATATCTCCTTCATCCGACTTTCATTTTTGGTGATCTTGGTGTCCATGGAAAGCTCTTGACAAGTCCTACATCCCTATAGTGTTAGATTTCCATTTTTCTAGGTTGAAGCCACAAAGTGCCGAGGGTTTTCCGGCTAGTTTTCTCATGTTACGGTGATTTCGACGACGATTACCGTCGATCACCACTACCAATAGACTCCCCTCAACCCCAGGAACAAAGCCCAAGTAGTGGTGGAGGCGTCGGAGCTCGTATGGAAGCCGAATCGAAGCACACCCTTTTCTAGGGTTCCTGTGGGTTTGTGTAAAATCGAGGTGTTTTCCGGCCAAATTGGCCTTTATCACAGGTATGAAAATTGTTCCCCTCACTGAGATTTACTTTCCTATAAATTTTGGTAATTTTTGGAAATAGTTGATTTTTCCGGCAAGTCGGGGCTGCGCGTGCGGCGACGGCCTGGCCAGTGGGCCGACGATGTCCTTTTAAGTTCAATTAGATGGCCTAATTCCATATGTGAAGTCCAATTGATGAAATCTCATTGTTTAAACATAGTTTTGTTAGAGACTGCCATTAGGTTATTATATGAATCGACGATCCGATCGTTGGATTGTTACCAAACTTTAATACGTTATAGTACGTAATATTTGAGGACAATAGGAACTTACGGATTGGGAATCCGATGTACGGATCTTCCTGAATAGGATTTGTAAGTTTGTTAAATAAAACGTCGACCGCCACTTAAATGTGTGATTGGCAGAGATCCGGCCGTTGGATCGTAGTGAGACTTTTGTATGTTATTCTAGAAATATAATGTGGACTTTGAGGAGTTACGGATCAGAAATTGGATAGGCGAGTCTTCCGATTTAGATTTCTAGGGTTGTGCACCCTACCGTTGACCGAGAGTTGAGTTTTGGTCAACATGTCTCGAAACGTTCTAAATAATAAAATTAATACTACGGAAGACTAAGTGAAGTCTAGTGGGCATACATTGGTTAGAGAGTGACTTGAATATATGTGATATGACTATTACCTTGATTCCTTATATTGGTATCATTTGTGAATATAACTTGGTTTTATATTATGATTTTTATTGAATTGTGATTAATATATATTTAGCCATAGACTTATGTTTATTAAACATGATATGGCTTGTGTACTGATGATGATTGTGATATATGTGTGTTTAATTATCTTTTTAGTAATGTGAATGGCAAGTTCGATAAATGTTGTAACAATGTGATCGTAGAATCCTATTAGTAGTATGTTGTAGCACTTATATACTTGTGTGACATATCAGTGATGGCCTTGAGAAGTTGATGGTGTAGGTGTGACTCTGCTTAATTTATTCGCATTGGGGGGTCACTACCTACTTGATTATCTTGACCCTGCTTGGTTAATCCGCATTGGGGGGTCATTAGTGGTCCTGCTTGGTTAATCCACATTGGGGGACCATACTATATGGATCGTGCTTGGTTAATCCGCGTTGGGCGATCCTTATGGCCATGTATGCTTAGGAGTGATCATGCTTGGTTAATCCACATTGGGGGATCACTGTCTATTAGGTTACTCTCTAAAGTGTGACTTTGCTTGGTTAATCCGCATTGGGGGTCAATAGTGGTCCTGCTTGGTATATCCGCGATGGGGGACCATACGTATTCTAGAGATGATGATGATTAGTTGTACTTGATACATTTGATTGGTGATCATATTTGGTCTGGTTCCGTTGAGTGGTCCGGAACCCGAGGTTGTTGGATTTCGTAGAGTGGTCTGGAATCCCATTATTTGGAGAAGTAGGCTTGGCCTAACAGTGTCATTCTAGCCTTAGTTTTATATATATATACACACACACATATGTGACAATGGTTTCAAGAATCTTATGAATTAAGTTAGAAAATATGTTGGACGTCTGGGTGACTCCTTCAGGATTTTCTGCGATTCGATTATGATTTCATCAAGTATGAATTTTGAAAATATGGGAATGATTGTTATTATTTTGATCAGATTAATTATTTAATGTGGCTAGAGAATGGTTTTGTTCTTCGTTGGTTCTTAAATATGATGTATGTTGTGAATTGCGATGTGATGGGACATAATGATTTATATGTTGGATGAAAGAGAATCATGATTTTCATGAGGGTTTGTTATGTAGCCTGAGTCCAGGAATTTCATGCTGTCAGGTTATAATAAATGATGGAGGAATGCTATATTTTTATGTTTGACTGAGTGTGATAAACATTTGATTTTGTGAGTGATGAACTACGAATGGCTTGATCCCTGTTTAGGGTACGTAGGCAGTCTAACGAGGAGGTTAGATGCATCCATAAAGCATAAGAAAAATTACCATGCAATTCAATGCTCGAGTTGTGATCTGCCATATTCCGGATGCGGGGTATGATTGAGATGCGAGTATGTGGTGACGTCATGTGTCAATCCTGGACATATGTCGGGATCGGGGCGTGACACAGACTGCATTTCTAAATGGTCAATTAGACGAAGAAATATATGTGGAACAACCTGAAGGTTTCATTGTCAAAGGTCAAGAAAAGAAAGTTTGCAAATTGATTAAGTCATTATATGGACTTAAACAAGCTCCTAAACAATGGCATGAAAAATTCGATCATAATATGATCACAAATGGATTTGTAATCAATGAAACTGATAAATGCATTTATGTTAAGCAAACAAAAAATATTTGTGTTATTGTATGTCTATATGTTGATGACATGCTTATATTAGGAACAAACAAAGATGTGATTAACTCCACAAAGAAAATGCTAAATTCTAGCTTTGATATGAAAGATATGGGAATAGCTGATGTGATTCTTGGAGTTCGAATTATAAGGAATTCAAATGGATATGTTTTAACTCAATCACATTATGTTGAAAAGGTTCTCAAAAGGTTTGGACATTATGATTGTAAACCTGCAGTAACTTTATTTGATCCCATTTATAAACTCACTAAAAACGTAGAAGAGAGTGTATCTCAATTGGAGCATACCCAAGTTATAGGTTGCTTGATGTACATTATGAATTGTACAAGACCTGATCTCACTTATTCAACAAGTCAATTAACTAGGTATTCAAGTAATTCTGGAAGAGATCATTGGAATGCTTTGATAAGGGTATTAAGATACTTAAAGCATACAATGAACTCTGGTTTGCATTACACTGAATATCCCCCAGTATTAGAAGGATATAGTGATGCAAATTGGATTTCAAGGAGCACAGACAGTAAATCCACAAGTGGATATGTATTTACACTTGGTGGAGCAGCTGTGTCATGGAAATCATCTAAGCAAACGTGTATAGCACGTTCGACAATGGAATCAGAGTTTATAGCCTTAAATGCAGCTGCTGATGAAGCTGAATGGCTTAAACATTTTTTGGAAGATATTCCATTATGGCCCAAGCATGTGACTGCAGTATGTATACATTGTGACAGCATAGCTGCACAAGGTCGAGCCAAAAATGTTGAATATAATGGGAAGTCGAGACATATAAGACGACGACATAGAACCATTAGACAGCTACGCAAGAATGGAACTATTTCCATTTACTATATTAAATCTAAAGAGAATATTGCCGATCCTTTGACAAAAGGCCTATCCAAGGATCAAGTGGCATTTACATTGAGGGGAATGAGTTTAAAGCAAACTTAATGAGTTCTAACTTGACGGAAACCTAACCTAGCTAATTGGAGATACCATGGTCTAGGTTCAATAGGCAAACTAGTTAAGGAAAACTCAAAGTAAGAAACACACAATCGTTACTCATTCCAATGATGGAAAACAGTGTGTTGCCTGTAAGATGAAGCGGGTGAATAACTATTCTTAATAATGCTAATATCTTATGATTAAGATGAATATAACAGGCTATTCTTAATTAGCATTACCTATATGAGATCGATGTGGGGTTGCATTTTTGAGAATTGATATGGCTACAATTCTCTAAAGGTCTCATAAAATCAGGATATGTTCAGGACCAAAATGAACACAACCGTATGAATTGAAGTGTATCCAGATGTGATATGTGTGATACTTATTGTTTCGATCTACTACTAAGAATGATCAGTTCAAGATATTAAATTCACTGCTTCATTAGGTAAATTCGATAGGTATTCACTTCAAGTCCAAAAGACACCTATCCCGATGCGTATCATACCTAAGTTCTTTGGAAAAAAACATTACTAATTTAGTTAGTATCTTATTTTTTTTATTCAAATGTGGGGTATTGCTAGAGTTTGAATAGAAAATGTGGGGTATTGTTGGAACTTGTGAATGTGAGGGACCTTTAGTCCCACATCACCCATTCTTCTTTTGACTATCCACTTTATAAGTTTTTTCCCTCCTTTATGGTTTGAAAGCAATTGAGCCAAAGCCATGGACCTTGGGCCTTAGACTTGGAGGGTTTGGGTGTATATATTAAATGTCAAAGATTGGCCTTGGGCCTTGGGGCTCGGATTGACGAAAAACACAAGTTACTTTTTGATTTTTTGGATTCAGTTTTTCCGAAAGGATAAAATTGATTGAACAGTTACGTCCGTTGATAAGCATGAACGGTTACGTCTGTTCAATTACGCCATTATATATATGGCAGTAAAATCAGAAACTTATAATCAATTCATCACTTCCTTTTCATCTTTCACAGAGAAACACCACAACCAATTCGCCAAGAATCCAAGTTCGAGTGCAAGAACTTGGGTTAGATAGTTGTATCCTGCAAGATAGACGCTCGTTGAACTACTGCACTGTGTAGGGGTGAATTTCTGTCTTAGGAGATTGCTACTTCAAGCCTCTATATTCATAATCAAGTCAATGATTTGTGATTTTATATGCAATTTTATTAATTGTTTATATTTTATATATATATATATATATATATATATATATATTGTATCTGTTGAATTTTTCATTCATAATAAACTGTACAATTGTTATATATTATATACCAGTAAATTGATTGATCCTAACACGTGATGCCCAAACGCGTCGGTCGATAAATCAGAGAAGTAGAAAGAAGTGATCAGCAAGAAGATAAAATGGTGCATGCTTTAGCTCTTACTAGCTATTTCCAAGGGTTTGATGATGACTGGAAGTGGTATATAGCTTTTGAATCAAAACTAAAGGGCCTTTCAACTTTGAAATGTGAGTCTTTCTTTTTATCTCTTTTAGCAGTGAGAAACCAGATGCTTGGCTGGGGATTGCTACAATTTGTTTACAAAATGCTAAAAGCTAGAGAAACTTCACCGATCGATCAACTTGTCTCAATCTTGCAGATCAGGTTATACAAAAGCTGATAAAGTGTACACACACACACACACACACACACACACACACACACACACACACACACACACACTTTCACACTTCATTCATCTAACTTAGCTATATATATCTTGAAAGCTGCTTGTCAACCTCCAACTTGGGTACTCCCATCTCGATTCGTACCTAATTGTTCATTAGGTCGGTTGTTAATTAGTGTAAGTATAACAAATTTGATGTTTCGATCATTTATTTAATTACTTTTTTTGTTCAATAGATTACTTAATAGAATAAAGTCCAAAAAAAAAAAAAAATACACCGATCATGTACAGCAGGCAGACTTACAATAAACTATAAAAAGCACTACCATATAAACAATATGATTCTTCTTGTGCGGTGACAAAACCAAAATTTTATGTGCGGGAGGACCAGGACATCTACAGTTGGTGAATGGCTCCGCTCGTATTTCTATAGCATTTATTAAAAAAACACATAAAACAGTATCACAAAATAGCAATTACTCACTTGTAGCATTTACAAAGAAATACATAAAATAGTACGGCAAAATAACACCCCTAAAGCTGTACCGCGTTCAAACATTTAAAATCCCTACATAATAAACAAATCTAAACTGTGAATATACAACACCAGAATATTGTAATTTTTGGCTACTCGACTCGGTTGATAGGTTGATTTGGTGGTAATTAATTGAGTTTTGTAGCCACTAAATTTATGGATCTGAATTAAAAAAAACACTGTTTTGAATACAAGAAAAATATCAAAA
The DNA here is from genome assembly GCA_024362995.1 of Heteromeles arbutifolia. Lineage (NCBI taxonomy): Eukaryota > Viridiplantae > Streptophyta > Magnoliopsida > Rosales > Rosaceae > Heteromeles > Heteromeles arbutifolia. Next base: position 5,374,720 of record JANCRC010000002.1, on the reverse strand, counting down.
AAATGTATAGGCAAAGGATTGTATCTAACCAACCAATACATTAATCTCCGCCGTATTATTTGATATCTCAAGCTATACATATCAAATACCTAACCAACCAATACATTAATCTCCGCCGTTGGCAAGCTGTGATTCTTTCCTACCGTATCTAATTTTCTTAATTAACTTGATCAAATTAAGCTTCGTGGTTGTTGTCCGAACAAGAACCCTAATCAGAATTTAATCATTAATTTAAAAAATGACAAACTTAGCTCCTATTTCTGCACGAGTAGATTATAAGAATTAAGAACCCTAAAAAATTTGACGGTCTAGATTGGTGTATTTGGAGTGAGTCGATCAGATGACAAGAACGTTTCATGAATTTATGCAACTACCTGGTAAAGTAAGGAAAAAAAAAAAACTACGTAGGACAACGCTCATTTGGTCTCCATCATTCCCACGTATTGAGATTCAACCCTTCTCCACCAACCAAATTTTGGCTGACCCTTTTTAAGACGACGTCTATGTCTGGCCTAATCACGTAAATTTTGCTTTCGATTTTTCTTGTTAAATATAAGACCGAATAATATTACATGTACTCCTTGTTTGTCTTCTTCGCTCTCAAAAGTAATTAAATTTGGGGTTCCTTTATATATCCTACTCGACCAACAATTCCACCATGCATGCATGGTTGATGTTTTTATGTCTAGGAGGCCAGCTTTTACTGTTACCTTTTCGTTACAATTTACTAGTATATGTTAACACACAAAGTCTGTGAAATTTTTTACTTTGGTTATTAAAATTGAAGGAGAGAAGAAGAGAGTGAGAGAGAACTTGGGAGTGAGGAGAGAGGGAGAGAGGTTGTTTTTTATTTTTTATTTTTTTTAAAATTAGAAATGATAAACTTACATGTAGGTGAAGTTTAAAAAAAACAAAATTTTGATTTGTGAAATTACGTTACTGTCCTTAACTTTTTTTATTGTGATAGAAGACAAATATGTTTTTTCATCCTTTTTTGGTTACAAAGAGAATTTTATTAATGTAGTTTTAGATTATTAAGTAGATTAATTGTCGTAAAAATGGGAACACACGAGATTCGAAAGAAAAGAAAATGGTTCCAACTAAGTAAAACATAGTTCTCTGGATTCTTGAATATTCTTAAAAAGTAAAACGTAGGATTTTCTTTCCCTTTCTTTTCTCTTTTATTTACCCCCAATATGCTTACCAGCAACAAATATCTGCAAAGAACAGGAAGAGAAAGGAAAAGGTGATATGATTCATAAGCCAATAGATTTCGTGTTTGCCAAGGTGTAGAAGGTGGACTCACTTGGGTTGTTTTGATTCACTAGCTTTAACCATGAGCCAATACTTTAACTTTAACTAGTGTACGTGGAGCCACTTAGTACTACGGTCTAGTGATATTTCTCTTCACTTGTAAGTGAGAGGTCTTAGGTTCAATTCTCGTCAAAGGCGAATTTGAACCACATTATTGATAGCCAATTGTAAGGCTAAACACACTCCCTTTCTTTAGTGTAGATAACATCGTTTGTTCAAAAAAAAAAAACTAGTGTATGCGGAAAAAAATTATTGTCCCCACATTTTCTTCAAAGGGCAGCCGTCAATAAATAGCAAAACACGTCAACATGCTATCGATATATATATTGACATTATCAATACAAATTTTCATCCTTCTAACAAATTAATGATAAATTTGCAGTGAAAGTTTATGCGCATCCTTATATGCTGTTTTACAAGGTCCAGCGCAAAAGATTTGTTTTCACCTAATTAAATATATATGTTATTTTCAACGTACAAGCATGCAGTTACAAAAATTCAAAACTCAACTTTGAGATTTTTTTTTACAAATCATCGTTCACTAAAAAAAACTTAAATAGTATACCAAAGACGTGTACAAGTCATGCAATTTAACAAAGATTACAAAACCAACATGAAAGAGGAGGTTCGATCTACTATATGATAAAGGCATTTTCATTTAGGTGCCTCAAAATTGGGTTTATAGACTTTAAGAAAGTTTTCCCGTCTTTGTTACTTTAGGGTGTCTTTGGTACACGAAAATGAATTTCAGGTAACCTCTCCTCTTTGGGCTTATATTTAATACATTTTAATATATACATATATATACACACATCATCCAGATAAGTGAAATCGAAGCAATTGGATGTCCGACTCAGGCCTATATTTATTGATAGATAGAAATACTCTAACACTCCATATTTGTGTGTGTGTATATATACACATCATCCAGATAAATGAAATCGAAGCAATTGGATGTCCGACTCAGGCCTATATTTATTGATAAATAGAAATACTCTAACACTCCATATGTGTCTAGTTTTCCATGCCTTTTCCCAGGGAGTGGGAAATATATTTTCGTATTACCATATTTGGTAAAGGTGAAAAAGTAAACATGAAATAAAGAGACAAATTAAAATTAGTATTTTTATTTCTTGATAGAGGATGAAATTTAAAAGTAAAAAAAGTTGACTCGAAAGAGTTATTGTGGACAATAATTGATTTTTTGTTGTAGCCTATTTTATCTAACAAGGAGAAGGGGGCCGGCGGCAAGGGTAGAGAGAGAGGAGATATGTGTTTGTAGAATCGTAGAGGAATTATGTATTGAGGATATGTTATCCCCCCTACGTAGTGCCTTTATTTATAGTAGTAAAAGAAGAGAAGAAATCCTTCATCCCCAAGGAATACAAGTCCATATAGGAAAGAATAACTAGAATCGAATCTAATCTAGAATTTACACAATCACACTTAAACTAGAAAAGTTCACAACACTCCCCTTTGAATGTGTAAATACTCAAGGTAGATCCAGCATCATGCAGAAGTTGAGGAAGTCGACTCGTCTGCACTGATTCTAAGGAACAACACTTATTCTCAATAAGGTATGAACTTGCATAAAGTAGTAAGTCTCACTAAAAAAACCCTAAGGCTATGGCAAAAACCCAAGTAGGGAAAAAATCCATAGTCTAATGAAAAATGTGTGAGAAATACAAAGTCAAAAGAAACATCTACGGGACGTCATCAGGGATATGATTAACCCAAGGTGGGTGCCTCGTTAAAACCTAGTTAGGTAGCAAAAAAACTAGTGGGAAAATGCTCCTAATCGTAGGGAAAAGAGTACATTAAGATCAGGCAAATATTCTTCAGGATACTCCCCCTGAGTTTGACATAATTCCAAAGAGAAATAACAATGTTACAACTCAGAAAGTTTACGCATACCAATTCCTCGAACAAGCTTCTGAAACGTCGCCTTCTGTATTGATTTGGTGAAGAGGTCGGCTAGATTGTATTGTGAACGGATTTGTGTGACTTCAATCTTCTGATGCTCTTGTTGTTGATCTGAAAAAAAGAACTTCGGCGCAAGGTGCTTGGTGTTGTCTCATTTGATGTTACCCTTTTTAAGCTGTTCGATGCATGCTGCGTTGTCTTCAAAGATCGTCGTAAGGACATCTGCGGCGGGGTAGAAATCGTAGGAGCTTCGAATATGGCCCACTATTGCTCTCAACCAAAAGCATTCCCTAGTTGCTTCATGTAAGGCGAGAATTTTAGCATGGTTAGACGAAGTGGCAACTAAGGTTTGTTTAGTTGATCTTCAAGAAATTGCGGTGCCTCCAATGGTAAAGGCATAACCTGTTTGAGAACACACCTTGTGCGGATAAGATAAGTATCATGTGTCAGCATAACCAACAAGGCAAGAATCGACTCAAGAAACAGAGAGTGCGGCATCACTCGAGGATCCGTAAGGATAAAACGAGCCCAAATCCATAGTACCCTTAAGGTAATGGAAGATGTCTTTCACGCCAGTCTAGTGTTTGCATGTTAGTGCATTACTGTATCTTGCCAAAACATTAACAGAGAATGAGATATCGGGTCTAGTGCATTGAGCTAAGTACAATAAAGTGCCTATCGCACTTAGATAAGGAACTTCAGGCTTCAAAATCTCTTCATCATCCTCCTTTAGACGGAAGGGATCTCGTTTTGCATATAGCGATCAAATGACCATAGAAGTACTCGAAGGCTTCGATTTATCCTCGTTAAAGTGGCGCAACACCTTCTAGGTGTAGTTCTTTTGATGTACTAAGATTACATCCGAACGGTGCTCTATCTCGAGACTGAGACAGTATCGAGTCTTACCTAGATCTTTCATTCAAATTCTGACTTTAGGTGCACGGCAGTTCTCGCAAGCTCTTTAAAAGTTCCGATAAGGTTCATGTCATCGACATATACTACAACTATTGCAAAACCAGAATGCGACTTCTTAATGAACACACAAGGGTATAGTTCGTTGTTCACATATCCCTGACTAGTCAAATACTCACTAAGACAGTTATACCATATTCTTCCAGATTGTTTTAAATAGTAAAGTGAACGCCTCAGCCGAATTAAGAGCATGTTCCGAGGTTTGGAAATATTTGATACAGTCAATGTAAGTCCTTCGGGAACTTTCATATAGATTTCCGTATCAAGATCCCCATAGAGATACGCAGTTACTACATCCATCAACTGTGATGAGTCGATTTTATATTATAATTTTTACCCTATTCTTAGTTATAATTTATTAGTTTATTTTGGTGAATTTTGATACTTTGTTATGTATTTTCAATGTAGGACATTCGACTTCCTCTTGAGCATAAAGTATTCAAACGGATGAATTTTGGAGTGATTCCAATTGAAGGATGTTCATGTGCCTTTCAAGATGATTGTATCAAAATTCCTGATTTTTCTACCAAGCCGTTTGACCGTGGCAAAGAAAAGAAGGCCCAGCGCGCAGCTTTCCCAAATTGATGTTTCGGGACGTTTTGGGTATTTTGGAGGTCAAGAGGGCATATTTTGAGGAAGATTCCTTCTGTGGATTCGTAGGAGACAACTTCATCTTTCAAAAGAGACCTTTTGGGACTAAATTGGAGTTGATTTGGTTAGTCAAAAGACTAATTTTCTGAGAAGTTCGAATTTTAGTTCAAATAGGAAACCTTTTATTTTCTGCTTTATTATTTTATTATGTTTCCTAGTTTTATTCTAAGACATTTTAGGGTTTTATTTTGGAGTAGTATAAAGAAGTCTTTTTAGCCATTAGGGTTCTCTAGGCAACATAGGAGAGAACGCACGCACTACTTTGGAGCTTTCCAGTTTATTTTGAAGGTGTTTTCTATCCATGTTCTTAATAGTATTTTATTTTATGATTGTTAGTAACTAATTTTTGTTTGCTAGGGCGAAGCCTTGAGCCTTAGCATGAATATGTAATTTTTATTTAATTGCTTATGATATTATGCATGTTTACTTTGAATTATTAATCACTGTGCTTAAACTGTCTCTATGTCTTAATGCTTAGCTACCATTAGGATGTTTAGATAAGTAATTTGATGCAATTTTGGTCGGAAGGTTCCCTGAAATTGATGCTAGCTTCTTGTGATTGATAATTGTAATTTCACTTAAGATGAACACCACGTCTTAAGGGTTGCATGGTTTTTCAAAGGGTTTTCATAAAGCATAATGAGTCTCTCGTGTTCAGATTTGATCCGAACGTCCGGACGGGTTGCATGTTAGATATACGTTCTATGTTGGAGGTTCCAAGTAGAATATAAATTAGGAAAACCTAACCTTCAAAGTTGCATGTGTAATTCATAAGTAATTGGTAAAACTATATAGGATTGTTAAGGAAATGGCGGAACCCTAGGTTTTTAACTTTATTTTCAAAACTATTTTCTTTAGTTTTTCTTTGTTAACTTCTTTAATTGTTTTATTTTAAAATTCGTTTTTATTATTTTAAATTACAAAATCAACATTTTCAAAACTTTGTTCTAAATAATTAGCTGAGGGTTAGTTTAAATACAAATTATTCAATCAATCTCTGTGGAAAATGACCTTGCTTGAGCTGCTATACTACGACAACCTTGTTATCTTGCAAGTATTTTTATGTGTTTTTATCCCTACTTTTGTAGGTGGTAAAAATCCTATCAAACTGCATACTCAGTTTTTCATAAACTACCAAACTGATAATGTAACGAAAAGTAATCACATCCATAACGGGTGAATAAGTTTCGTCATAGTCAATCCCGGGGCATTGTGAGAAGCCTTGTGCAACAAGACGAGCTTTGTAACGCATAATTTCGTTCTTCTTATTACGCTTCCAAATGAAAACCCACTTGTAGCCGACGGGCTTCACATGTGGATGAGTATGAGCCATAGGTCCAAACACCTTACGTTTCGCAAGCGAATTAAGTTTGACTTGGATTGCTTGTTTCCAGTTTGACCAATCAGTTTTACGTCGACATTCATCAATGGAACGAGGTTCAGGTCATTCCTTAACATGATTTCAGTAGCTACTGCATCATCGACGATCATCTCATTTCTACACCACACAACATCTAAGCTAGCATGACAGACCGAAATCCACGATTCTCGGGAGAATGATTTGTCTCTTCAATGACGCTTCCGTAATTTAGAATTTCCTCATGAGTTGGATATAATGAGTAAGTGATAGTCGGATTCACGGTAGGCTCTTCAGAAGCTTATGCCATGGGTTTCCTTTTCTAGGGGTGTGAATCCTTTGAACCAAGGGGTCTACCACGCTTTTGTGTAGGGGCAGATGATTGGCTAGCCATTAATGTACGTGGATTACCAAGGTTGGCATCCCAGGCCTCCAGGAGGGAAGTTCATCGTACATTTGGTACATCCATCTTTGCAAGCACATTCGCAGCTGGAATATGTGATCTTGTCACGCGCGTTAGATTGGTGAAAGCATCTGGCATGCTCTGAGCTATGCTCTAGAGATCTAATATGCACTGCATTTCAATTTCAAACTGAACGGTACAGGGATCTAAATAAGACAAAATATGAGTCGTCCATGATAATTCGCGTCGTTCTTCAAGAACATTGACGTTGTTATCTCCCCCTAATGACAGGAAGACTGTCTTATAAAAGTGACAATCTGTGAAACGAGCGGTAAACAGATTGCCTGTCAAAGGTTCTCAGTAATGAATAATCGAAGGAGAATCATATCAGACATAAATTTGCATCTTTCGCTGAAGCCCTATTTTTGTAAGTTAGGGTGGCGAAATCGGCATATAGACCACACAACAAAAAATGCGCAGATGAGATATATCGGGTTCGTATCCGGTAACCAATTGAATGACCCTATATGGTTGGGTCGCAATAGGCCTCAGGTGGACTAACATGGCTGCGTGCAATATTGCATGGCCCCAAGCAGCGATCGGGAACTTGGTACGTATGACCAACGATCGAGCAATCATTTGTAAGCATTTAATAAATGTCTCTGCCGGGTCATTTTGGGTGTGAACATGGGGTACTGGATGCTCAACTTCAACCCCACCCGACATGCAATAGTTATCAAAAGTTTTAGATGTCAATTTTCCAGCATTATCTAATCAAATAGATTTGATCGGATAATCAGAGTGATGAGCCCTGAGCTTGATAACCTGAGCCAACAGTTTGGAGAATGCAGCATTCCTTATGGACAACAAGCACATGTGTGACCAACGTGTAGACACATCAACCAAAACCCTAAAATATCTAAATGGTTCGCATGGAGGGTGAATCTGTCCACAAATGTCCCCCTGAATCCGTTGTAGAAAAATGGGAGGATTCGAACGAATCTTGTCATAAGAAGGCTTAGTAATAAGTTTTCCCATAGAACATGTTTGACATGCGATTCCTTGAATCGAACCTAAACTTCAAGTTAGTGGATGCCCGTGTGATGATTTGAAGATACGGCGCATCACTATTCGTCCAGGATGTCCCAAACAATCATGCAAAAGTGTAATTTCGTGCGCGGTCCCAGAGGTTAGGCCAGCCACATAATGGATTTCTATGGGGCGTATAGTTGTAGTATACATACCACTCAGGATATACTTCATCTTCTCTAGAATACGTTTCTGGCCATATTCGTAGGAAGTTATGCACAGAAATTCAACTTTGTTTTCTACGTGGGTTTTAGCGTGGTAATTGTTATCTCTAATGTCCTTAAAGCTCAACAATGTTCTTCTGGAACGTGGAGAATAAAGAGCTCATCAATGGTCAAGATTGTACCATTGGACAACATTATTCGTGCCTTACCGTATCCTTTAATCAAGTTGGATGAGCCTGAGAGGGTTGTCAAAGGTGAATTCTTAGGTATAAAGTTAGTGAAATAGATGTGTTCACACAAAACGGTGTGCGTGGTTGCACTATCTGTCAGACAACTAACTTCCCCACTAGTCATACCTAGAATAAAATTAATTGAACTAGTCACTTGCATAAAAGTTCGAAAACTTAAATCTATTCAATTAATTTTGTTGAGAAAAATTTATGAACTTCAGGTTCATAGTACCTTCAAACAAATGCATATATATACAGAAATATGCAACAAGAAAATATGCAAATAGAACTTAGTGTCTATAATTATAATTGAATTAATTATTTGGACTTCGGGCCAAATTTAAAGTGTGGGTGAAAAAATATAAAACCTATTGGGCCTAAAAATAATTAGGCAATTAAACTCGAGACCCAAAATAAGGCCTAAGCCCACAGGTGGGCTGAGTGGTGTGAAATATGCGGCCCAGGCCCAAAAATTATGCTTGAGTGGGCACAGGCTGATGAGGCCCGAATATTCATAGTGGGCTGCAAGCCCAATATAGTAAACTGGCTGCACAAAATGATGGCCCAGACGGGGAATCATGTGTGACGCGACACGAGGGAACACAGATACATCAGTGGGGCTGGGATCTAATGCGGTACACATCGCCGGGACACCATGGCCCTTTGGGCTGGTGTTGGGTTAAGCCACGTATTGGGCCGCATCTGCGAGCCCGTTCTAGAAGAAAAAAAAAATTCTTCTTTCTCTGCGGGCCGAGAAGGCCAGCCTAAATATTGGGCTTAGGGTTTCAACCAAGAACACCCCAGCCGAAGCTGGGTGCAATCACCAGGGACGAAGGCTGGTACTGCCGCTGCAGGGGGCCGTGTTTTGGAAGAAATTTCTCGGTGCAAGGCCACGGGTTCGACGGAGGGAGTACCTCGACATCAGGGGCAAAAATAAACCTAAGAAATTCAAACTGGAATTTCACCCAAATTCGATGAAATTCTTAAGGAATTTCAATGATATTGGATCAAAAATCACGACACCATGTCGAATTTAGGCAGAAAATTACACGGCAAGTTCGTGGTCTCACTTCATGCGATGTGGGTTTTCTAGGTTTGGACGCCATATGCGTTGGGTTCCAAAGGAGCTTGATGCTCCATGCTTGCTCGGGGTCACGGGTTCGAAGAACTCAGATGGCGATTTCAATGTTTTTTTCTTTTTTTTTTCAATTGAATTTATAACATATTCAATTTAATAATTTTAATGCATTTACAATATTTGATGCAATTCATGGCAAATATCAAATTCACATAATTCAACAATTATGAATATAATGCATACACAATTTATGTAGAATCTAAAATTCAAAAAACGTAAAGTTGGGTCATGCATTATGATGAATGTTCATGCTATCAGGGCTGCAAAAATATCGAGATAAAAACTGTTGTTTTGAAATAATCTAATTGCATGATGATATAGATGAACTGGTTTGATGCATAAAAATCTTCAACGTCAGATTCCTAAGCGTAGCGGTAGGAGTGTGCTAATAACATGTTGTAGCCTATTTTATCTGACAAGGATAAGGGGGCCGGTGGCAAGGGTAGAGAGAGAAGAGATGTGTTCGTAGAATCATAGGTGAATTGTTTATTGAGGATATGTTATCCCCCCTTACGTAGTGCCTTTATTTATAGTAGTAAAAGGAGAGAAGAAATCCTTCATCCCCTAGGAATACAAGTCCATATATGAAAGAATAACTAGAATCAAATCTAATCTAGGATTTACACAATCACATTTAAACTAGTAGAAAGTAGGATTTACACAATCACATTTATACAAGTCCATATATAAAAAAAGCCATCTTTCTCCCAAGCCAGAAAGAAAAAGCAGAAACCCTTCTGTCGCCGGCCTCCAACTCCTGCTTGGGGCCGGTGGCTACTACCCTTTCAGTTTTGTGTTATCCTTCTCCCTCTTTCTTCCTCGCTCTGCTATGGCCCCGGTTCCCGGTGTGGTTAGAGATCTATCTCCAAGGTTTTTGTCCCTCCCCACAAATGCGATAGCCCCGATCCTCTTCATGGATCGGTGGAGCAACCTGCCATCTACTGGTGGTATGGATGGAACACTGTTTCCAGGTTTTGTGCCCATGTTTCAAGGTTATACTCCTTCGATTTGGGGTTTTTGGGACCAGATTTGGGGTTCTTGGGGTCGATTTTGGTCTGCACTCTTTCACCTCCATTATTTCGAATATGCTCTCCAATTCCTCATACCCGCCATTGCCTTCCTCTCCAGCTTTGGGGCTTTTCATCTCATCTCTGCTATGCTGCTCCGGGTCAGAGACAACTATATGTTGTCACCCCTAAGAAGGTCTGGTATCTCTTTAGAATGGTGTTTACACCACCCGACCTTATTGGTTACAGCTTTGTTCTGGGCATTCGCTGCCGTTTGTTTTCGTCCGATGACAGGATTTGTGGCTTTCAGGATGGGTTTGGTTGTTCTAGATCTGCAGGTTGGGCTTCTTTTCACCTGCTTTGAAGCATTGATGGATTTTTGTATTGCTCTGTGCGATTGTATCTCTCTGTCTTTCTGTTCGCCGGTCGTCTTCACCTTGTATGTGGCGGTTGAAGCGGCGGGTGACCTGTTGACGAGGGTTCACTTCTGCGGCGGCTTTAGGGTTACAATTATTGTGTTTTTCAGATGGGTCACTTTTGGGCCTCTTTAGGTGGGCTCGGGCATTTGGGCCGAGCCACAACTTCTGTAATTTTCTTTTATGCCTTAGGTATAATTGAGAACCTTTACTCATGCGATGATTGCATAAGTGACGTCTCTTTTATACCTACCTCATTTATGAGGCCGTTATCTTTGTACTGTGTCCATCTAGACTTTATTTATAAAATTCCTCCTTTGACCCAAAAAAAAAAAAGATTTTGTAATAGATGCTAAAACTGTGCAATAAATTATAAATGATAGAAACAGAGGCGGAAAAGCAAACCCTCCATCCTCTATCGGTTTTGTTTCCCCATCTCTTTTCCCAACATTTATTACATTTTTCCAACAAACTCAAAATTTACCAAACATGAGAAAAGAAATGATTTCTCATTTGCAAGTCTCATTTCCTACATACCAAACGCATCCTTAGAATTTATTTTTCTAACTTTGTGACTGTATAAACCCCAATTCTAGCAAGAGATTTCTCATTATGGTAGATTCCAATTCTTGAGACTCTTGTCTTCGAACAAACTTTAGTTCTTGTTATCATATTCTCGTCGTTCGATCGGATCACCAAATTGGTGATCTCTAATTGCATATTTAAGTTTAGCCGACATTTTGTTCAAAAAAGTTTAACCGACTTAGTGGGATTTCCCTTTGCCTTTATCGGAAGAAAGTGTCCGGGATATTTTGGTCATAGGAAGTATAAATAGGCACTTGGCGAGCGTTGGAAGAGAAACAAGCCTGCCATTCCAAAAGAAACCTGAAAACCATCGAGTCAGAAAAAAAATAGAATCATCCCACAAGTCATTTAAAAACCAGTCGGGAGGGTAAAGAGCCAAACCAAAGACAACATTGGCAAGGGAAAGCTATAACCAAAAAACCCCAAAATTTTCAGCCAAGAAAAGAAAGGAATTCTCTCCTTCTCCTTCTCCTTCTCCCTACTCAAAAAATAACAGCTCTATCTTTACTCTCTCTCTCTCTCTCTCTCTCTCTCTTCCCAGTTCTTCATCTCTCTCTCACACACATATTTCTCTCTCTAGATGGCCACATTTTTCAGCAGAATTGCCATTTTCAAGATTTTTCTTGTATTTTCTCTATGTTTCTCAGGTACCCTTTTTATTTTTCTTGTTTTTGTGTGTGTTTATTTTTTCAAAGTTGTTCATGTTTGATCACCAAATTGTAATGATTTTTTTTCCTCACAGATATTGGTTTCCTACAAGGAACTACATCACTTGGCATCAACTATGGCCAACTTGGCAACGATTTACTTCCGCCAGAGAAAGTCCTGGACCTCTTGAGCTCCCTCAAGGTAACGAAAGCGCGAATCTACGACACGAATCCTCAAATCCTCACGGCATTTGCCAATTCCGGCGTCGAGCTAATGGTGACGATCGAAAACGCCATGTTAGGCCAGTTGATGAACCCTCAAGCAGCCTTCCAATGGGTTAGCTCCCACATCAAGCCTTATTTCCCAGCCACAAAAATCACCAGCATTGCCGTAGGCAACGAGGTCTTCACAGATGATGACACAACAGTACTATTATCCAATCTTGTCCCGGCCATGATCAGCATCCAAACGGCACTAGCTCGGCTAGGCCTTGATTCCTACATTAAAGTCTCCACCCCTTGTTCTCTGGCGGTCCTCGAAGAATCCTACCCGCCTTCGGCCGGAAGTTTCAAACCCGAGGTGGCTCCGGTCATGACACAAATGTTACAGTTCTTGCAAAGCACAAAGGCACCTTTTTGGATCAATGCCTATCCATATTTTGCATACAAGGGTGATCCAAACAGAGTCTCTTTGGACTATGTACTATTTAACCCCAACCAAGGGATGGTTGACCCTTTCACCAAGCTACACTATGACAACATGTTGTATGCACAAGTAGATGCAGCCATTTATGCCATGGCTAGGTTAGGGTTCAATGGTATTGAGGTCAGGATTTCGGAAACGGGCTGGCCATCCAGTGGGGACTCGAACGAAATTGGTGCAACGCTACAGAATGCTGCCATTTACAACACGAATCTGTTGAGGAGGCAGCTCGAAAATGAAGGCACTCCTCTGAGGCCTAAAATGAGGCTGGAGGTCTATGTGTTTGCTTTATTCAATGAGAATATGAAGCCCGGACCGACGTCCGAAAGGAACTACGGACTATTTCATCCGGATGGGACTATGGCATACAATGTTGGATTGTCTGCCAAATCAACTAGTAGATCACCAACTTCATCATCATCGTCATCATCGTCATCGTCATCGTCATCAACAACCTCATCAGCTTCCATTTCTGATGTCTGTTCCTCTGCTACAAAGGTAAAAAAAACCATAGGCTCTCTCTCACTTTCCTCGGAATTCTTTTCTTTTCTTTAACATATGATTCATCATGAGAGAAAAATGTGTAAAGAAACAGGCCAAAAGGCAATAGTGTAACAGAAAGTTGTGCATGCATATACTAATGCAACGAGACCATTTTCTACATAAGCACATTAAACATAAATTCTCTGTGCATGGCGCCAGCTCCTTATTAAATAATAGATACGCTGCATACGCATCAATATTGTATCAATATTTGAACATGGATCGATAGCATATCTGTACATCGATCTGTTTTAGGTGACAATCAGTTTGTCCTTTAGATGTCTGCCGGACTAGTAAATTAAAATGCTAAATTTGGATAATTTGTGATCTGCTTCTTTTGTTTTATTTCTTTATATAATTTTTCTTCCTAATAATTAATGGAATTTATTTTGAAACAGGCAGCAACCATGGAATATCATCAAAGCTGGGTGTGCTGGATTTCTGTTTGCATGCTGACCTTCCATGTTTTTATGGGAAGACCATTTTAAGCAAATGGGGGGAGCTAGTTTATGTAAATATCGCATATTTTGGGGTGAGAAAAAAAAGGATTAAATTCGAAAGCTTATATTCTTCACAAACAAGACTACTACATTAGGCCATGACCTTCATCGACATTGAGTTGTCATGCAGCAGCTTAGTTAGTACTCTGTTAGAGAAGACTCAAAGCCATTATTTGAGTTTAGTAACTGTGACAAAGTCCTCAGGATCATCATATTGTAAAAACAAGTATTCCTCAATTTAATTTCAATGTCATTATATCTTAACAAAAATATGTCTGTACATTATTGTGTTGTTGCTGGAGAAAAAATAGAATATATACAATCGCTTAGTTCAACTATTTAAGAGCATTTATATTTACTCATGCACTCGAAGTAAAAAACCCTAAAACTTAAAACATTTTACTCATGTACTCGGGGTCATCTGTTCCAGTCTTATTCCTCTCTCAATAAACCTTGTATAAAAAAAAAGAGCATCACTTAGTACTACGATCTATTGGAATTCCTATTCATTTGTAAGTGAGAAATTTTATGTTCGAATCTCTTGAATGACAAGTTTGAAACTAGTTTATTCCTCACTCGTTAGTACAAATATATCGTTGAATAGATATGTCTCTTCTGATTGGTTGCAAGGAAAAGCTCCTTCCTTTGGTACGTGGAATCCATAACTGTTCCTGCATATATAAATATTTCTCAAATTTGCTTTAATTCTCTCCATGACCATCCCTTTTTATCCACCTAAAAAATAAAATATGACACATAAAGTTCATGTATAAAAATGAGATAATGAAACCGTAGAGTGTAAAAAAGGGAAAGGCCTTGTTTGGCTCTTTTTATTATCCTGAAGAAGCACACAATTTGGGCGGCCAAAGCTAGCTTTATTCCCCATGGCCTATCACAAAGTTAATAACCGTCAGCATTAGTCATTGCCTTGCCAATTCCTTTTCGCAAAGGAGCTTTTGCTTAGCTTTTGTTTGGCCTTAGTTCATCCTGATGAGGATGGTCTTCCTCTTGACATCAGCGAACGTGCTGCACATGCACTCCAACAAATTTTCACACCCCCACTAAGATTTCTCAATTTTAGCTTTTTAAATTAAAACATAAAAGTAAAAAAGCAATTTAGTTGTTAAGTGTTTTTTAACCCTTTTAACTGGAAATTAATTAATTATCAAATTGCCCAGACTTCTGCAGAAAATTGTTGTGTAGCTCGGCGTTTTGCTGGCCTTTTTGGCTTAAGACAAATTAAATCAGCCTACATTTTATAAACAAATCAGCCTATATTTTCACTGCCAGATATTACTCTAGGTGATCACATGATGAATGATATACCAACATATGAATACTACTCTAGGTAATCACATGATGAATGAAATACCAACATGGAAATATGAGGATTTGCACTTGGTGAGATATAAAAGTTACGATCACGTGACGAGTGCTATATACTCACACATGCGGGAATATAAGGAATGTACATCCGGTGATGACATGCAACATGTTCCCCTTGTATAATTGGGACTCAAACATTCGGGCTGGGGCATTTGATTTGATGCCTTGATTCCTAGTTTTATATGATTTGATATGTTTATATATACCGGATGACATGCGACATGTTCCCCTTGTTTAATTGGGATTAACATTTGAGCTGGGTCATTTGATTTGATGCCTTAATTCCTAGTTTTATATGATTTGATATGTTTATGTCATATATATATGCGTGTGTGTGTCTGTGTCCATTTTCTTTGACATGCTTAGGTTTCTGTCCAGTGTATCAGACATACAAGCTTTATCTGTCAAACATATTATATTGTGTCATTTCATTCTATCTTGTTAATTGTCTTCTTCTTCTTAATACCCTTAACCTTTTAGATTCGGAAGGCACATAAATCCAGAGCTTTATATTTATATATATATATATACATGTCCATTTTCTTTGACATGCTTAGGTTTCTGTCCAGTGTATCAGACATACAAGCTTTATCTGCCAAACATATTATATATATATATATGTACACAAGCTGTATACAAGGGATGATGAAACTTATCGATTGAAATGTAGGGTCATTGATTCTCATCTCCCCCCTATATATATAAAATATACATATATATATATATGTGTGTGTGTGTGTATGTACACAAGCTATATACAAGGGATGATGAAACTTGTTGATTGAAATGTAGGGTCATTGACGCTAGGTGGCTGTTTACCTTCTCGATTAATCATTAGTAATTTGAAAATTGATAAAGGGTTCCTAGACCTGCTTAGGTGTCTGCCTAACCCACTTAGACCGTCTAGGCACCTATCTAGGTCACGACTCTCACTTAGAAAGAATTTCTATAATTTTCATTTTGCTAAATAAAATATAAAAGACTTGTTGAATACTTGAATGAACGCTCACAATATGCTTATTCCCCATGTTTGACAATATGTTCTAACACTTTATAGTTTATATGTCATTTTATTTGCAATTTATGTATTCAAATACAATTACATATTTTTTTAAAGTATAAGAATGCACTTATTTATATGATATATAATAAATTTACTTAAATCCGGCTAGTCCACCTGAATCGCACCTAGCCGCCTAGGCACTAATCCCCAGCCCGGCGCCTAACTAGTGTCTAGTGTCTTTTGGAACTTTAATATATGTGTATATATATATATATGAGAAATGCTAAGAAGACTCTCGAAAAGTGAAACTCTCTATGAATTTTTTGCTACCTCATAATTTGATGTCAATTCACGTATTAATATTATTAAAAATTGTATTAAAAATATAAAGTGACAAAAAATCAATAAAAAATCTCACTTTTTCATAGTCACTATAGCATCTCTCTCTCTCTCTCTCTCTCTCTCTCTCTCTCTATATATATATATATATATATATCCATGATTTACTATATTGCATGGTTTGGAAAGGTCACGTTGTAGGTGGCTTTTGAGTCATGGGCTTCGGGAATGAGATTCGGTATGAGAAATTATTAGCAAGCCTAAAGAGCAGGATGCATGCTGCGGTTATATATATGGACCACCGTAATTCTTAGGAATGATTCTGTCGACACAATGATCTGACACGGAATATATGGTACCCCTTTTGTATATTATATATGATCCTTGGCGGAACATTAGTTGAATCATTTGTTGCCACATTAGCATGATGAGGATTATCATGATCGTAATATTCCAAAATGATAGAAGTATATCCCACAAAACCCCCTTTTTTTTGTAAGAAATGTAATTTTTTATTATTAACATTAACAATAACAGTTACAAGAGTTGCCAAATGAATACAATATTCAGTGACCAAATATCGGATATGGAAATAATTCGCAGGTTTTTTAGCCAAAATGGTCCATGAGATTTCCGTAACTCCTCAGTTTGGTCCCAGAGATTTGAAATCGATAGAATTGGTCCCTGACTTTGTCCACAATCAATCATTTTGGTCATTGGGTGAAAAATCTTCATAAAATAAGAATAAAATGACAAAAATATCCTCAATTTTGGTCAAATCATTTTGGCCTATTGTTTATTAAATTGAGGGTAGTTTGGTCATTTTGATCCTTATTTAACATAATTTTTCACCTGAGGACCAAAATGATTGATAGTAGACAATCTTAGGGACCACTTCTATTGATTTCAAATCTCAAGGATCAAAGTAAGGAGTTATGCAAATCTCATGAACCATTTTGGCTAAAAAGCCCTAATTCGCACCAACAAGCAATGATTATAATCTCCTAATTGACTACTACAAGCGCACACACTAGCACAAGCATTCTGATACAAATCTGTCACAAATACGGCAGACACAACAGACTTTTTATCCCTTATGAAAAGCTAGTGATAAAATGTAGTTTATTACATATGCAAAGTAATATAGTGCTACAACCCCAGCTTTTTTTGCCAAGGGTCAATGGCAATTGTCCTATATGATTGTGGTAGATTTTAATAAGCGCACAATGATAGGTTGATGAGCTTCATATTCCATGTTTAAGGGGATCATGATCCATATTACGCTGTAATTACTTGTTTAATGATACCTTTAAAAGGTACATATATAATTGTGGAAAATGCTTTTATAAAGTGGCTTCAATTCCTCTTACATTTTAGGCCATCAATGGCA
The DNA here is from genome assembly GCA_024362995.1 of Heteromeles arbutifolia. Lineage (NCBI taxonomy): Eukaryota > Viridiplantae > Streptophyta > Magnoliopsida > Rosales > Rosaceae > Heteromeles > Heteromeles arbutifolia. The sequence goes on along the minus strand of JANCRC010000002.1, from coordinate 5,356,960 downwards.
TTCTCATTCACGTGGAAGTTTTCACTTCTCGGCAGTTTGCTTTGTCAGATGCAATTAAAATCAATAGTAAACAACTAAACATATGGAGAGAAACTGTTTACGATCAAGTCACAAGACTCGCAACAAAGGTGAATTATGTGCGTCTTTACATGGTTGAGGAAAGAAAAGTGCATAAAAATTACATACCACACACCAACATTTAGATTTTGGAAGTTAATTTGCATATATTTCTTTAAATGGTAATAGATTATCATATAAAAGGCATCTTAATTTAGAAGAGGGATCTCTATGTTTGTTTGTGAGATTCGCTCTCATTGTATTTCAATTTTCAACTATTCAATCTATTTTTTTAATCACAATTCATGCAAACTGAACGGAGTGTTCAAATACAACGCAAAGCACGAACACTGGGAACCCCTCCTCCCATACTGGCAATGTATATCTAGCAATGCAAGTCAATATTGTTTAATAATTCTCAATATCCTTTCTCACTAAGAAAGCTCTCAAGATCTGCAAAGTTCTTCATGCATGTGCAGTAGGATCTTCCTTTGAAAACTGTATGAACTTTTATATGTAAGGTGACCGTGTCAGCATTTGGAGAAAGTGAGGAGAGTTTGAGGAATAACAGTTTTAAATTCAAAGTATTATTTTCTTTTGACAATTAGAGTCAATGGGCGGTTTGTCCTAATTGTTACCTCATCACTAACATGTTAGCAAAAGTCGATTAGTATATGGTAACATGGACACAACAAATTAAATTGAGGAGAACACACTCCCTATAAAAATATTGGGAAATTGGCTGTATTAAAACAAATTTAAACAGGCGGTGCCGAATTAGAAAAGATGGGAGGTGGTGGTTATAGAAATTTTTTGCATGCGAAATGAATGAAAAGAACTTGCTTATAAGCATTTATATCAACACGATTAGACCAAGCATTTTCTTGCACGACCTTTTACCTTAACGCGAAACGGTACGAAAATAACAAGTTCTGAGTCAACCCATTAACTAGTTGGGTTGTTATCGGGTCACTCGTTAAGAATATGTTAACAAGTCTAGTCATTATCGAGTCGCACGTCAAGAACCCATTAAGATAACAAATATTAACACGTAAGCGATACCAAAACGACCGGTTTGTCAGGTCTAGACATTAAGCATGATAATTTATTGCATGGCTCATTAACCTAACACGAAATGAGACCACCTGTAACGAGTCATGTCATTATCGGGTCACCTGTTACGATGACTGGTATGACACGAAAATTACACAAACCTGACCCGCTTTCCAGGTCTAACACGAACTACATGAATGACAAACACAATTTCAGAGTATTTCGAATCATCCTCTCTAACCTCTGGAGCTTCCCTTATCGTGATCACTCCCAATCGGTACTGCTACGAAACTATGGAATCACCATATCTGCCTTTAAAAACATAATCAACAGTACACCTAATTGGGTTCTGTATCATCATGTTCAGTGATTGATCTTAAGCTTCATTTATCCTGTGTCGAATATTTGTCAGATCTGAAATTTTATGTCTATTATTGTGCTGAGATGGGTGAAAATAATTGCATGCTCAAGTAGATTCTATATCGGAGGTAGGATATCATGTATTTGTTTGTGTTCTTGAATTGATGTAGTATGTATTTGGATAGAAAGATGGAAGTTTGACAATAAACTTATTCTTTAGAAAAATCTATTTAAACAGATGTTTGGTTCATTATGAGAATGTCAATTGTTAACAAAATCGTTGATTTATCTTACATATATAAATGATTGAACAAGCATCAATTTAAGTGATTTTTTACAAAGATAATATTTAAATAACGCTTAAGAAAATAAACAATTTGATTATAACAATTATAGTTGAAATACGTCTCCCACAACTAAATGGACAAAGGATTTCACCACGGAGTGAACACAACCACCACAGTTTTTTATACTTAAGTAAACAATTTAGGTACAATTACAAGAATTAAGACTCTTTCCAAATCTCTATGATAGAGGCCAAATGACCAGAGGTCTGGGCTGTTGAAGATAAATATTCGAACTGTTGGTTTGTATAAAGTGAAAAAGTGAAATAGGGCCAAAAAATCATAAAATTTAAAATGAATAGTTCAGATTTTCTAATTCTTGGACTCCGATTTCTAAAATCGATTCCAATTAGGAAAGAGTTAATCGGATGTCACCCTTTGCCACCGATCGCATTTGACCACGTATTCCAAGCTGCCACCGTATATATTCCCCAAAGTTCAAAATTCCGTTGACCTTCAGAAACAGAACCACAATTCTTTGCGCCTTCTCTCCCTCTGCAAATCGCGATGGCGCTTTCCACCGCGTTCCGGGAACGACTCGAACACATGGAGCATACCCGCAACCAGCGCCTCTCTCTTCTTCAGGTCATCACAAACCCTAACTTTCTTAAATCATGTTTGGTTGCCGAGAAAAAAAAGCGAGACGAAAGATTTAAATTTTCGAATTTCGTCAATTTTCCCACGCTTTCTCAGCTGCCAAACAGATCGCTCCGGAGTCTCACTTATTCTTGCTTTGTTTGCAGGTGGAGAAAGAAGCGCAAGCGAACAAGTCTCAGGTGTTGGAGATGAAGCTCGCAAGCATGAGGGCCACGGAGCAGAGGTGCTTAGCGCTCGATCAAAAGATCGCATCGCAAAGCTTCAAGATCTGGGCGCTCAGGTCCGAGATCGATCGCCTCGACGAGAAATATCGATCCGATTCACATCAATTGAGGTATTAGCTTACTAATTTCTCAATCGATTAAATTTTTGGTTGCTTGATTAATTAATTAGGTTAATATTGGGTTGGAATTGAAATTGAAATGGGGATAATTTTAGGGTTTTGAAGAGTGAGGTGGAGGAGCTTGAGGAGTTGGAGAAGGAGAAGAAGAGATTTTATGAGTTGAAGGGATTTGAAATGAAGGAGTTCAAGCAAAATGTGGAGATGTTTGCTTTGGAATGTCAAATGCAAGTTCAAAATTTGAAGAAAGGCATCAATGAGGTAAAAGATTATAGCTCTAGATGCAAAGGAAGAATTTGAATACCGAGAAAACTCGAGTGGTACAACACTTATTTTCTCACGTGACCGACGAAAATTTCACTTATAAGTTCACATTTTTAGTGATAAAACACTTATTCTCACACGGCTGACGATGGTTTCATTTTGAAGTTCATATCTTTAGTAGTAGAGCAGTCATTTCCGGGCGCAATGACGAGATTTTCCCTCTTATAAACTTTGGCAATGTGATTTCATCAGTTTGATCATGAAGAGTTTTAATTTAAGATGAGATGTTTGATCTTTGTTTCAGATTCAATCGAGCTTTGTCAAATTCCAAGGGAGTGAGAGATGCACAAGTAATGGTGAGATAGCTGCAGCTGAGAGGAGAAAGTGTGAGCTTTCAGCTATGAAGGAGGAGCTGGACAGAAAGTTGGCTTCTAATTACCAAAAAAAAGCTCAACTGCAAAAGCAGTTTCAGGATTTTATCACCAAACACAAACAAGACACAAATTGCCAATTATGATATGCTTGTAGTGCCAGTTTTGTGATTGTGATTTCATCATGTACATAGTAAGTTCTGATAATTTGCAAATTATAATGCAATTTGCAAAAGAAGAAAGAGAGTTTTCTTTCATTCTCTTTTCAAAGTTTTTTTTTTTTTTTTTTGAACAAACGATATTATCTACGTTGAGGGGGAGATAGTGGGTTTAGCCTCACAATGAACTAGCAATAATGTGATTCAAACTCATCTTTGGCGAGAATCGAACCTAAGACCTCTCACTTACAAGTGAAGAGGAATACCTCTAGACTATAGTACTAAGTGGCATTCTCATTTCAAAATTGGAAGAGGTATAATTCGAATCACCTTGTCCCCGATTAATCAAGAATGGAAAAAATTTAGTTTATGGTCCTATTACGATTTTCCCAACTTTCGATTTTGGTTTGTCAAGCTTTCTTTATTTTTAGGTTTATAACACGTCAGCCTTAATTTATATCAAGATTTATTTATAATCAGATTATCGGATCTGATTCGTATTTGGATTATTGAATTTACTTGTAGCATTATAAAAAAAAAATGGAGATTTGATATGTGTTAAACAATGGGGAGACTCATAACTAATTTAAAAGTCGAGGTGACATATCATTAAAAATTTCACAAATTTACGTGACATTGCTAAATTTTCTCATAAAAAATAGGAATTTGTGGCCATGGGCTTCAGAGAATCACTGTTGGGTCAATTTTTGTTTACAGCAGCTAATTACCAAAGCCCAAATTACAAGCCCTAACAATCATCCACGTGTAAAACCCTCACAACATTAGCAAATCAAACGTCGAGTCCAGAACCTTCTTGGAACAATAAATTTCCCGATCTGCCCCTCCCCACTCCTTTCCAGCATTTTCTGCAAACTCCCAAAACATAAAAACCCTTATAAAATTTTACAGCCCATTTCTCTGGAGAAGGACTTAGCAACCAAAGCAAGAAAATGGCGGAGGAAGTGGCGCTGGATGTGGAGGAGCTCCGCCACCTTCAGAGCATCGCGAAGCGACCCCGTGTGATCGACCTCATTTCCTCTGAGATTCGCACTTTAGAGAAGAAGGTCCACTTTTTTTTGTATCTCTACTCTTTTATTTAGTAATCAGCATTTGCTTTTTAATATATACTATTTTTATATGTCTCAAACTTGGGTAACTAAATTTTTGCCACAATATGATTGCTTTGGTAATGTCCCCAATTTTTTGTGTGAAATTTGGTTTTTATTACATGACCCACAAAAAGAAATTATGAAAAAGCTGTAATTTATTTTAGAATTTAGTATGAAGTGAATGCTTGAGAGAGATTTTTCAGTTCATTTTGTCGGGAACACAATTGATTTGAAACTTTGAAGAAAAAAATTAATTAACAACCAATTATATGAGAACATTTGGTGTACTGAACAGTGTTCTAGCACGATTTCTCGAAATTTGAGCTCAGTATTAATTATGCCTATGGATTCTTTCATCTGTGTTGTTGAAGTTTGATTTGGCATATGGCCGCGCCATGTACCCAAGTTCGAATCCCCATAGACTAGTTTAGAATGTCGTCTTGTCAAATTTTTTATTTCAAAACAACTTCATAATTTTGTCTTAGCATTGGCATTATGAAATGTTGTAATGCTTGAAACAGTATGAAATTTTTATGGTATCTTGTAAGGGATGAGCCCATATTAGGATCGTATGAACCCGCCATTTCTAGGCCAGATGTGGAATCTTGCTACGTTTGCTTATGGGATTATGGTGGTTAATGTAGTTTTTGATCGTTGCAGTTGTCACAAGAGGCTGTTCCTTCACCTGCATTGCAAATCCCAACTCCAGCTTCAACTGCTACTGCCACCCCAGCGCTGCATTACACTATGCTTTCGTCGTTCAGCTGGGACCAGGATAATGATAAAGTGAAGGTGGGAACGTATTCCCCATGTGTTTTTGCATTAGGTTTAGACTGGTCATGTGTTTTACAATTGCTAATTTTAGGTTTCTTCTGTGTTTCTCGTGTCGGTTTGATCACCTTTCCTTTTCTTGCAGATATACATTTCTCTGGAAGGAGTTGATCAGGAGAAGATAGAGGCTGACATCAAGCCTATGTCGTTGGACATCAAATTCCATGATGTGAAAGCAACGAATTACAGGTTTGTTTTGCCTAAGCTGAACAAGGAGATTAATCCAGAGAAGTGTAAGGTGCTGGTTAAGCCTACAAGGGTGGTTATCAATTTGGCTAAAACTTCAAAGGATTACTGGTTGGACTTGAAATTTAAGGAGGATAAGGTACATTTCATCGTATCTTTTGTACTCTCCTGTTTTATGCTTTGGCGAACGGCAGAAATGGGAACTCATAGGATCTTTTAGACTTCCTCGTTTTATGCTTTGGCAAATGAAGAAATGGGAACTAAATGTTTTAACGTTTTGGTCTTGCAGTTGAAGCCGAGTCTGGATAAAGAGAAAGATCCCATGGCGGGAATCATGGACTTGATGAAGGTGAGGTTACCAAACATGTACATTGTCATACATGAAAAGTTATACTATATTTCTGCACTGCTTTTGTTAATTATTGTATGCACCTGAACTTGTAGAACATGTACGAAGAAGGGGATCCGGAGATGAAGCAAACAATCGCCAAAGCGTGGACCGATGCAAGGCTTGGAAAAACCGGCTGATCTACCAAGGGGTTTCAACCAATATGGAGCTGAGTCATTGTTTTTGAGTAGTTTTCTTTTGTTTGTATGATCTTAATGCTCAGTGAGTTCTTTCGCGGTAGGATGGTTCGTTGTGTTGTTAAGAAACTCTGTTGCACGTAGCTTTTCCGGAGTTCTATATAAAAGATTGAAAGGATTTCAGTTTATCAGAGCAGCTTGTGATGGCAACTCGCCGAGTAGCCCTAGTTGATGATCTGATGTGTTTTTGTGGGATTGGAAGGGTGAATATTGCATTCTGGAATTTAGGGTTTAATTTTTGGTACGGTTCGACTGTGACATTAGGGTTTTGGTGTTTTTGAGGTATATGATATGTGGATAGTTGGCATGTTGGAGTTAGGGTTTAGGGTTTAGAGGGCCCTTTATCAAATCCTCTCTACCAAACATGTGAGAAGAAGAAATGAACCTTGCTCAAATGAAACTCAAACCTAATGTTTTAAAAGGCGAAGCCAAGGTGTTTCAAGGTGAAGAAACCTAACAACAAAAAAAATGCCTCAAGCACCTAGGCGAGTTTAAGCCTACTTCCACTGGGTCGAAGCGTTTTCCTCACTGCCTCGCCTTGAAGGCCGCGTAGGAGCACCTCAAGGCTCGTTTTTTAAAACACTACTCAAATTACAACATGCCAGAAAACACGAACGGAGTAACGTGAGCTAAAAAATTGTAAAATCATTTCACCGGCAAAAGAACTTGTAACTTTGCTGCACTGTGGGAGCACAAACTTGAATTTGAAAGATTTAAGCCAATCCCGACTAATCTGTTCTTACATCAAATCGGAGTCACAAAATCAGAACCGTAGAAATACAAAACAAATAACCTAGTTCAACCGAAAGAAGCGAACTTCTTATTCGGTTTTACGTGAATCACCCTTCTCAGAACCCTATAAATGTGGAATAGGCATTGATAATCTAGTGATCTCCAAAACTACGAAAAGTACATCTAATCATACGAGACGATGGATTGTGTGCCGTCATTGGAGTATTTGACTACCGTAATCAGCATTGAACTTCTCGTAACGATGAGCTTGGAGATGAGCAGACGGCCTTGTGTTCTTCAAAGCTGTCTCAATATCTTCGGGTTTGATCGGTCCAACCTTAGGCAGTTCTGCAACCACAAACATCAGAATTGCAGGGTTAGAGTTTATGTTAAACTTATATACATCTAATTTTTGTTAAATATCGAAAGCAACTATTTTTTAGAGTCACATACCATCCTCAGGAACCGTCTCCTCTTTGTCTTCAAGGAATGTCATTACGCGTCTCAAAGGCTGCATGGCAGCCTCCTTGCACACCAATCGAATATCCGAACCTGAGTATCCTTCTGTCCTATCTACCAACAAATCATAAGGAAGTTTCTCCTCATCAGGCTGTGCTGGCAGGAGCTCCTCAAACATGGCTCTTCTTGCTTCTGGTTCAGGCAGAGGCACAAGAATCTAAATTTTCATGGTTAATGGGAAACTCGAATAAAATAGCCGGCTGCAGACTATGCTTGATCATGTAAAAAACTGCCCCGTATTTTGATACCTAGCTAGAAGAGAATGCAGACAAGGGAAAATTGATGTGATACCGTAGTTGAACCTTCCCATGTTCTATACCATAATCAACCCCAAGATGATCCTACATCTTTTTCGACATCTTGAATATCCTGTCATGCAGTAACCAGCACTCAACTAACTCGTGCGTTGTTAATGACTGTGAAACTATGATTTTATTCAGACCTAGGAGATTGTAACCAAGTGTATAACATGATATGCCAATAATTACAACTTCCACGGTTTCCATGCAGTTGACTTGGAATCCATGCCTAAAAGCATTCAATTACAGTTAGCTACAATTGACGGATATAACTGGGTTAGTTTCAAAAGGATACTCGCTTCTCAAGACGCCGGAGCATGGCTGCATCCAGTTCCCAGGGAAGATTTGTTGCAGCCAAAACAAAAACAAGTTCACTTGTCTTCGTCAAACCATCCATCTGCAATCTAATACAAGCTCATCAATTTTTGAACAAACACAGTTGAAATGTACAAAATTGGAATATCCAACAGCGGGTCTGATGCTTGGAACCAAGACAATTAAAAGTTCTGAGCACAGTGTTAACATAGTTTTCAAATGTTATAAACTGATACGAAGCAGAAAACAAGATTATGTGATCTACACAGTAACATATGATGGGAGAGAACACAAAGAAAGCAGCACTCTTTAAAAACAAACATCACCTGTACGAGTAGCTCTGTCTTAAGACGCCTACTTGCTTCATGCTCACTTCGTCCTTCACCACGTTGACTAATAATTGCGTCAATTTCATCAATAAATATAGTTGATGGTGCATGGTGCCTAGCAAGCTCAAATAACACCTTCACTAACTTCTCTGAGTCGCCTGAAAAATCATGCAAACATTAAAATTCAAGGAAATATTAAACGGATAGGAAGCTCAAATAACAAGGTGGCACATTTGGACCCTACTAAATTCTTCCCCATCCATTTTATGACAAATAAGCCACAAACAAGCATGACCTGCAGAAAATTGTTCAACCTAACATACCACGCCATTTACTGACAACGGACGATGCTGAAATGTTGAAAAATGTGGTCTTGCACTCTGTTGCAACAGCCTTGGCAAGCATTGTCTGCAACATCAGATGTTAAATTAAATTTTGTCCAAAGGATCATTGTAAAAGATTAACTGGGGTTGTGCATCAAATGGACTCTGGAAATTCATCTTCATTTCAGAGGAAGTTTTTCATAAGAACTCATTGCATGGAGAGCAATTTAGCATGTACTTTTCTAGGACAACAAAGACAAGCTAACTAGCTAAACTAGCTAAGGTCTCCAAGTTCCATGAAAGTCAGATTTTAACAAATTAATTTTACAAACCCATCTCCCAATCCCCCCACCCCCACCATGAGCACTTCATCAAGGAAAGGTACAAACGCAATAAGGATAACAACTTTTCTTGGGTAAGCAAATAGAAGAGCAAATATTGTATAACAAAAGCACGGAAAAAGAAACATAAACAATCAATAGGATTGGAAAGAATTACAAACCTTTCCTGTCCCCGGAGGGCCAAAAAGAAGAATACCTTTCCACGGTGTTAAAAGTCCAGTAAAGTACCTATAGAAAATAGAAAGATCAGTTTGACATTGGAATGATTTTGCATCATGCCATCATTCATTCTGATTGTTTTAAAATTTTATTCCAAATTTCCAGACAAATAGCTGCAAGAAACTGTATCAAAATATTCTAGCACATATTGATTTATTTAGCTTAACATGAAGAAAAACATTTGGTACTCCATGAATTTAAAAAATTTAGGATGAGCAAGATTAAATTAAGTTAATATTGGTTTCAATCTCACAGAAAAAAGGAATGTAAACTGATACCATGCTTCACTAGTAGACAACTAGCAATGCAGCAATCTTATTCTTTTAAACTTTATGAACAAAAAATAAAGGAGTGACATAAAAATGCAAGAACAAACACGTGTAACTGTGTATAAAATAAGTATATGAGGTGCTCATTAACCAGACGTACTTGGGATATTTAATTGGCATGACCACTGCTTCTTTGAGCAAACGCTTGGCATTCTCTAATCCCTTGATGCTTTCCCACTTAACATCTGGACTACCCCGAACTATATCCCTGCACAAGACATGATAAATAAATGACAAAACTTTCAGGGTGCAACTGTAATCATCCTTGGCCACCGGAAAAAATATATGCAACAACAGTAACTTGTATTCCATCATGTGAAGTCATTCGTGTAAAATCACCTGCATAAACTCTCTCCTAAAGAACGCATTTCTGCCGATTCAAAAGCAGGTAAAAGGGACTTCTGCCTGTGGAGTCCACAAAAAAATGTCAGTAGGTTCTTAAAGGAACATTCTTCAGTGAAATTTAATACAACAAACGTAAAAATGTCATAACATTACTTAACTAATGATAGCTAATACAAGAAATCCAATAAGAAAAGTTGCGAGAAATCATACGGTATCTCATCATGCCGATCAGATAAGACTCCATTTGAGTGAGTCGCTGAGCTCCTACCCTGAAAAACAGAAAAAATCGAAGAACAAATGAATCCAACTCTACAAAGTCCAATGCAATGAGTCAAATCCAATACACCACGTGATAAGATGAAATCCACTACCTGGTTTTGAAATTGCTCATAGATGGCCAAGTCAGCTGTTCTCTTCACATGACCATTCCCATTCGCAGTCATGCCGGAACTACTCCCATTACTCACAGCTCCATCAGTGGACTGCCCGTTTTGCTGCGGCTCCGGCGCTTTCTTTCTACCAAACTTGGCATCATAAAACAATTTAAAATCCTAAAAATACAAATAATTTTAACTGAGATAAGTCCACGAATTCTTGATTCAATCCTACCCATCAGATCAAGATTCGCAACTACACAATCTCAACAACCAAAATTTAATCCAAATCTACTAAACTCTAAGCATATAATTAATCCCAAAACACAAAATTATATTAGAATAAATTTGAGATCAGTAAGCTCATATTTGTGAGCAGAGAAAACAGAAGCAAGCAAAACAAACAAAAATAGAAATTGGGTTTCTTCGGTTTCTAGTTCCAACCCAGAAAAAGCTAACAGCTACTCTAGTCATAGTTTCCTTCAAGTCTCACACTTTTAAAGTCAATTATCCAATCAACCAATATTTTCTCGGGAAACAAACAGAAAATGTTAAGAGAATTGGTGAGTGAGTACCTGAAAGGACCAGCGAGTGGGAGCAGGCTCGTCGGACATTGCTCAAACAAATCTGGAGCGGAGAAAAATGAGAAGAGAAGAGAAAAAGGAGAGACTTGTGGAGATCTCTCTATCCCTCTGTCTCTCTCAGCATCTCTCGGTCACTCTGGTGAATTATTATACAGCTAAAAAAATAAAAAAACCACGTTGAACAAAACGCACGTGTGATTTCTGAATTTTCATTATTATTAAATTGAGAAAAGTTCGCCATTTTTTTATTTTTTATTTTCGGTGAAATGATTTTGGGAAGGTTTGGTTTGGGATTTTAAGAGTAAGTCCACTTCTAAAAAATGCGCTAGCACTCAGCCTATTTAATTCACTCAGTGTAGTGATAGACCTCATGAACAGTAAATTGGCCAAATGTTTATCCATCTTTACAAAATGCGCTGGCACTCAGTCCATTTAAAATATTATTAATTTTTTTATAAAATAGTAATTTTAAATTTAGTTTTAATTTCAAATATAATTTTTAACCAATCTTGTCACTGCCATGTGTCATTATCTAAAAGTACTATTATCCGAAAATATTGAAATGTGATGTAAGGTGGAAGATGATGGTTGGTATTTATAGGAAAAAATAAATTTTTTTTTTAATTTTTCCTGTATTTTTAACAATTTTTATTAAGTAAATTAATGTGGACCGTTGGATTTGGAAAAGATTCAAATCCAACAACCCAGAACACACCACGTCATCTAGCCGTTGGGTTCGAATTTGAATTTTCTTTTATCGTTAGAAATCCAACGGTCCAGAAAACTAGCCGTTGGAAATCCAACGGCCCATAACGAGCCACGTGGCCATTCACGGATCCAAATCGGTGCGTTGAAACTAGGGGTGGGCACGGGCCGGGTCGGGCCCAAATTTGGAGGGACCGGACCGGACCCGTTTAAAAATCTAACGGGGCGGGGCGGGGCGGGTATAGCAATTCTGAGTTTTGGAACCGGACCTAACCCGGCCCGTTTTAAACGGGCCGATTCGGGGCGGGTCCACGGGTCCAATTACTTTTTTTTTCTCTTAAATTTTTATTTTGTTGAATTTTCCTCTGAAATGTAGCAAAGAAAACCTTGATGAAAAACAAATCTGGAAAGTTCTTTCTGCAATAATCTAGAAGGCTATAGGCTTGAGATCTTTGGGGGCTCTTGGGGGGCTGAAGAGGTGAGAAAGTAGCATCTTCAGTGGCTGCACATCATTCGAACTCAGAATTAGGTAGGAATGCATTTGCAATTGCTAAGAAAATTCTGGCTCCATCGTCGTTCTTTGCTGAAGTGGGTGTGTTCTCCCAATTAAATGTCTCGTCTGAATGTGCGGGGTGAGTTGAAGCAAGTGAGGTCCTCGCCAAAGAGGACGGAGACCTGATTAAAATAACAAGAAACACAGAGAAATTCAAAAAGTTAGAGTCTTTTCCCAGAGAAACTCAAATCCCAGCAAATAAATTTGGAATGTTCGAGATCTGATTAGAAGTTTAAAAACAGAGAAACTCAAATCCCAGCAAAATACAGAACCTAAGCAAAAACGAAGTCTGTAATCCAATACCAACCATATACTTCATCCCTTGTAATACAAACATTTAACAAACAAAGGGTCAACATTATCATCTCTGCTACAAACTCCCAATTCCACTCAAGAATGGTGAAAAACCAGTGCTGACTTTCAAATCAACCCCACAAAACCAAACGGTTCAAAACACTAAATTTCACATATTTTTCATAAAATCCATTACTATAAACATAGATTTATGCAATATTTCGCAATTCATTTAAGTAAATTTTCAATTCACAAGTCAACAAACCAAAAATTGGACAGTGAAGGTGCCCAAACCGAGAGGAAAAAAATACCTGGCGGGAATAACAGTCAGGTAATCGATAGCATGAGGGAGAAGCTGAACCACAATGTGGCCTCCAATGAGCACCACCGACAAGCCCTTGCATAGCCGTTTGAATCCAGAGAACGCATCTGCGCTCTGCAACATCCAGAGTAAAAAAATTCGAATTGAAACCCGCAAATCGGAAGAAAATTGAAGAAAATTTGAAAGCTTTACCCCTAAGAGTGATGGAGTACGACGGCGGAAGACGCGGAACTCGAGGATCTGGAAAGTGAGCATGGGCAAGAAATAGGAGTGAAGGTTGTTGAAGATGAGAGAATCGAGCCAGCGGGATGTCGTCGAGGAGGATGGGTGGTGCCGTCGTGTTGGTCGTCACGACGGAGGAGAAGACGACTGAGAGTTGGATTCGAGGGACGGACGGCGTGGAGTGACTGATTCTGGAATCTGGAGTAGAATCGGGAGGAAGGAGTACTAGGGTAGAAACTAACGGTTGAGATTGGATGGCAGTTTATCATTCAATCTTGTCCGTCCATTGCTATTATAAACGGGCCGGTCCGGGTACCCGTTTTTCTATATTTCTGGAACCGGCCCGCCCCTAAAATTTCAAAGCCCCGCCCTGCCCCGCCCCGTTTTTCTTTTTAAAAATTAGGAACCGGCCCGTACCCGCCCCGAACCTTGATTACCCGCCCCGACCCGCGGTTCCTATACCCGTTTGCCCACCCCTAGCTGAAACAGCAGGCCCCACAGCCTATTTTCTGTCCGGAACGCACACCTACGCGTACTTGTTTCCCACGTGCCTGATGCAAAAAAAATATAAGTGTGCTGTGACGTCACGCTAGCGTCAGTATGACGTCACATAGGCCAGCTGATTGCTCAGCACATTTTGGGCCGGCTTATGGCTTGGCTTGGGCTGAAGGCCAGCCTATTAGGCTGGGGTGGAGTGTTTTGGGGGAGTGCCGGTCCATTTTTCACACTTTGAGATGGCCTACCCCTTGGGGTGGACTTGCTCTAAGTGTGTTAGTCTCACTCTCTCGTTTTAAAAAAAAAAAAAAAAAAAAAAAAACTAAATGATCTTATAAACTCTGACTTTGGACATTGTAAAAGTAAAATCGACAGATGAAAGGAGAAACGATGCTTGAATTTGAGTTGGTCAACTCCACACAATATAAAACATAAATAATCTAAAATTACATTAGTAGTTGTAAACTTTAAAAAACATAAAATAATTTTTTATATTATGCAGTTTAGTTCGATTTCGGTTTGATTTTAGATACCAAACCCCTTTATAGCTTGTGCTTCGGTTTTAAAACTGTAAAAATTAAACTGTTCAGTGCGGTTCAGTTTGTGTTTTGGTTTATGTTTTCAGTTCCAAGTGTCCACCTCTACGATCTAGTAATATTTTCTTCACTTGTAAGTGATATGTCTTAAATTTGGTTCTTATGAATAACGAATCTAATACTAATTTATTTTCACATTCTTAGTGTAAATATGTCGGTGTATCACAAATCTTTTAAGATCAAAAAAAGAAAGAAGAAGTGAGTCCATAATTAATTTCCAAAATGCTTGCTCTATTCGACAATTTTTTCCCCTTTTTAGAGAGAAATTATGTCTTAATGGGAAACCACATTTGCACACCTATTTCTTTTTCCACACTCGTTTTTATTTATTTTTTCCTTTTTAATCCAATCATTAATATGTCATTTAGTACTACAGTCTAGTGGTATTTTTCTTTATTTGTAAGTGAGAGGTTTTAGGTTCGATTCTTGCCAAATGCGAATTTGAACCACACTATTGATAGCACATTGTGAGATTCAGTCCACTCCTTCTTCTTTAGTGTAGATAATATCGTTTATTAAAAAAAAAATTCAATCATCAATAATTTTTTAATTATAGTTGTTTTTTTTTTTTTTTTTTTTTTTTTTGTTCCAACCATTATGATTTATCAATTTTATCTCCTACTTGATCCTTGTTTGGTTTTTATCCCATTGCAACCATGATTTTGTTCCCTTCTAATGTTTATTGCAAATTTCAACAACAGAGACTATTTATCAATCTACGTCACCATAAGAGTTTGCTTTCTCAACCCTTAAATTTTAATTTGGGGCAGATTACCCTCTGAACTTTTATAATTAGTCAATTTATTCCATAAATTTTAATTTTAGCCGATCACCCCCTAAACTTTTATAATTGACCAATTTCTTCAATGAACTTTGATATCCCCCTGAACCCTAATATTCAAACAAAAGTGTATGAAGTGAACTAGCAAAAGAGAAGAAAAAGGAAAAAACAATATGTTGTCCACATTAGAGATAAAATTACCTTTTTGCAATTATAAACAAAAGTTCAAGGAAGAAAACCAATTACAAAAGTTTAGGAGGGGTCTTAGGCTAAAATTAAAATTTATGGAGAAAATTGGTCAATTATAAAAGTTCAAAAATATAATTTTCCAAAATTAAAGTTCATGGCAAAAATTGACAGTTCCTTGCAAGTTAAGAAAAGGAGAAATCGACAAACAAACTCATTAACTAACTTATTATTACACAAAATTAAAGAATTTGAAATAACAAGATAACTCAAGTGGTGGATAAGACCTTCTTCTCCAACTCACTACATCTCGAACCCAAACCCTTTCATTGATGAATTAGTGTAAATTATCTAATCGTTTTAACGAGCAGATAAGTAAAACCAACTTTTTTTTCTTCTTTTGGGTAGAAAAAGAGTGGCAGAAAATCGTGAGGTAAAAATAGTGATGGCCTCGTCCAATAAACAATGATGGGCTAGAGTGGAGTTCGTAATACGTTATGGTCTTCGGCTCAAACCTAATGACTCGTGTCACTTTTATCATACTCTTTACTAACCCAACCCAAGACTAGGTACTTGGACTCAGTCCAATTGGTTCACCTTTTTTTTTACAAGGAATTGGTATTCCTTTTCGAAAAATTCTGTTTACACCTAATATTAGTCTCTAGACACCCAGTTTTTTGGACACCCATTTTCAAGAGAAATTATCAAATATAGCAAAAAATTACCCTTTAATTTTAAAAATATCAGTTTTTATAAAAACTTTCAAATATATCTAAAATTTCACCTAAATAGACATAAAAACCCTCAATTTATATGAATAGCTAGTTGTTAACTAAAAGACCTGTGCTATATGATCAAGTGTTGCTCTCTCTAATATTTTTCTCCTTTTTTATTTATTTTCTTTTTCAAACAAAGAATGAAGTTCTCTCTCAATTTTATTTTTTACTAAAAGTCAAAGAAACCTTTCTCGCATGATTCCCACAAAATAGTTGATGGGCAACATGCATTATTCATATATCAGAAAGTGAACTACTAGAGTAACGAAATAAAAGTGAATTAACTTTTAGTTGTACGTACAACCAAAATAAACAATAAAATGATCCAAAGAAAAATATTTATCCATTACATCTCAAATTTAAAAAAAAGTTCTGCAAAGTAGAATAATGTGGAAAGGGAATCCTACAAGTTTGCTTATAATGGCCATTTGAAACACATTCTTAACACCTCCAAGTTGATTTTTTCTCCACGTGATAGGATCCTCTTTTCTTTGCACCTACTATATCTTCTTCGTGTAATTGGTGGTAGGGCAATTCTTTCACGCACATCATTAGTTACTATCCAATTGGTCTGATCACCAACTGGCCCTATAACTTATGCATACGCAATTAGAGTTTATAGTATAATAATGGGAACATATAAGATAGCATGAATTTTATCGGTGTCTACATCCGGCACAAGTTGTGAGAAAGGTAGTAAGTCAAGATCAAATTGCCGGAATGTGCAACTCTTTTCCTCAAAATTCACAACTTCAATGCGAAATCCATTGTATACATGAAGCTACAATGGACGATACCTGCATATTCATATGTATATATATCACTCAAACAAATGAAAAAATGAACAAAAATAAATAAATCCGCATAAAAAATAAATGCCTTCACGTCATCGTCATCAATTATATTTGTTGGCCATGTAGTTTCCATTGCATTATATATGACTTTCATAGTTATCTCATACTCATTTAGGTCCACGTTCACAATACCATTACTTTCCTATGAAGCTCAAGAAATGTAATTTTATCTGAAACAAGTAATCCCTTTGTTTTGCCATTTTTGTACCCACCATAGTTCACCAAAATTGTCAAACTAGACATTCTTCTTAAATATAAACAAACAATTGATCTACATCATTCAATTTCTCAGCAGTAAGGACAATCACCACAAACTTCTTCGCATACAAGACTCCTCGTATGTGAAGAAATGCCTATATATCAATAATAATGAAATTAGTTACAATCGAAGACTCATACATTCCAAAAATAGTGCTTCATACCAAAGGAAAATTGAGACAAACAACATTACAGAGGTTGACCGTTCATTCTTTAATAATTATTCAACAAAAGAAAGAAACTACAAAATCCATTTACCAGTCAAGTTATAACAAAAACTTAAACTCCTTCGTTTTCAAATATTTTACTAAAAATAATGATCTAGATCATTCAAATTCTTAGCAATAAGGACGTTTCCATATTGGAAACCAAAATATATATATATATAGGCCTTTTATGCAAAGGGATTTCTATTTTTTTTCAAAAAATAGGGGCTGAGTGTAGGGCCCACTCCCCATCAAACTTTAACGATTTGAACGGTCTATTTTGTAAGTCTCGTTTCATGGATCATCCTTACAAAAATTCAATTCAATCTGAAACCATTTACCTATTTAATTATCAAAATAAAATTTCATTGTTTCTTATATAACAAAGTATTCGTTAATTTCTTTGAACTCAATTAGATGTCTTAAACATTTCCGATTTGGCTAATACTTTGCAAGAATGATCTATGAGGTGCAACTTGAAAAATAGACGGTTCGGATCGTTAAAGTTTAATGTGGTGTGGACTCCACAACTAATCCCCATTTTTATAAAAAAAAAATGGGGATCCATTCTCTTAAAGGTTTCCTATATATATATATATATATATATATATATATACACATATATTCGACTTTGTTCCTTAAAGGCCTTTCCATGCTTTTTAGTATAATCGAATAGACATAAATACGTTGTATTTGGTTATATTGAAAGGATAATGCTAGGGAAATTAAATTTTAAATCAAATTTACAAAACAAATAATGTGTCACCAATAGAAAATAAGCATGTTAATTAATACTTGAGTCATAATTTAATCATCAACTACCACATTATTTGATCTACAAAATTTGGTTTAAAATTTTGATTTCTCTAACATTACTCATATTGAAAAGACATGACAAAACTTTTACAACCAACAACAAATGGAGATTTTTTAGAGACATGATGAATTTGTGTGTTCAATAAAAGTATTATGTTGTACAAACAAACACTAGCTTATCGTATAAAAAGGTTAATCATTTTTAAGAAGACATTAGTCAGACAGATTGCGTGCGCGTTCAATGAATTTGGTGGACTAAAAGAAGCAGCCAAATTCGATTAAGTGACACGCATGTGATATAAACCCTAAAGTGGGCAATCTGGTGTTCATTTTCCACTGCTGATCAATAAGTTCACCGTAGACTTAAAAATTCATGGGGACCAAAAATATGGACGAATGCCAAGTAACTACCCAAAGAATGTCAAAAAGTTGAATCAAACCTTAGACTTTGAAAAGCACTTTCTCATTAAAAAGTTACTTCTAGAAACAATATAGGCCGCAAAGTTTTTTGCATGCCTATGGAAATAAGCACTGTCAGCTTAATGCGCGGATTCAAAGTGGACGTTGTCCTAAGATAAAAGGTGTTTTAGATTTCAACTTTTAGAATTTTAGTTTTTTTTTTCAAGAAATAAATCTTAATTAATAGAAAATTTCCGAATACAACCAGTAACACCACGATCAAAGTTAAGGGCTTTGATCGCAGCAGTAGGGATTAAATTTTAATATTTTAATATCTAGAGATTTTTTTAATAAACGACATTATTTACACTAAGAGGGTGTGAGAGTGAGTTAAGCATCACAATAAGCTAGTTCAAATTCGCATTTGGCAATAATCGAACCTAATATATCTCACTTACAAGTGAAGAAAAATATTAGTAGAACGTAGTATTAAGTGGCTAATATATAGGGTTTTAGACTTTTGATTTCTTACTTGTATAAAAATCAAGATTATTTATAGTTTTAAGTGCTTTTGAGTTTTGAGGAGAAGCCAAACATGGCGCAATAATATTATCCTGCGTACGTAAGACCCAACTCAAATGGTGCAAAAGCTCATAAGTTGCTTTCGGTCAAATAATTAAACTGCAGAAGCCAATACAATGTATCTCTTTTTGAAGCTCTACGCTAGTCCAGGGTTCTATGTTAACAAGGGTAACTATCATTTATACTTGTCTCACTGGTGTCGGTAGATGAAAAGGACATTTGGAATATAAACATGGAGCATGCATCATTGTCGAACAGAATTAAATTCCTAATCATGTATACAGTACTTGTGCATTCTCAAAGTATGAGTGTGTGTGTGTGACTGCTTTCCTGGATATAGGGTTTTTGAAAGTGATACTTTCAAATACATGCATGGAGAACGCTGTTTTGTGGTGAGTGACCACTTCTCCACTCTTGTATGAACAAAGAATTAATTTTCCACCCACGCTTTAAGAAGAACAAAAAGAACGGATGTCACGCATGAAAAATTTGTGGTTTAAGTTTACTGTCTCACTTAAGCATTTTGTGTCTGAATTACATGTGTCGACATAAGATATTTAGGTTGTCAGATTCTCAATTAACCTTTAATTAAGTTTATTTTTGTCTACAATATGTGATTTAATTTCGAACAACATAATCTTTATGCATTCAATTATGTACATAAAATACATATATCGATCTATATCTATTATCCATTCGCCCATTTAAACACTGAACCCCTCTTATCTTAGCAAACCCAAATTAAGTTTTCAAGCTTATATCGCTGTTGCGGTGTTCTTTCTTTCCAAATATCTGTTAATTCCAATTTCCACCATGCAATTGCATGTATGTAACAGCACGTTCTTTGTACAAATTGCTTTTCTCCGGAGATAATAGCATCTGAGAAAAAACTGCGGTACTTTACTAATGAAAAAAATTTCCATAGGGCACTCCCATTTTTTCTGTTTTGAGTAACTTAATTATTGTACTCGTTAGTTACTCATCATAAAACATCAGGTAATTTTACCGTACACAGTGGGGTGCTGTTAGCTAGGGGGCTTGTCACTGTAAATTTGCACTTAAAGGGGGAAAAAAAATTAGATAGATGCACAAAGACAAACATGTTGATATGATATATAAAGGGAATTGTTATTAGCATTCTAAAAGTTTCATGTGGCACTCCAAACTTTCTATATGCATGTTGCCAGCGTTCATCCTAAGCTAGAGAAAGAAAAATACACTTGTGAGTATTGTAGAATGAGATTTTTAGATTGCTAATAATAGTTCCCTATATAAATATGGGTTAAGGTCGAAGGACAAACATTTTGACAAATAATTTTACACTCTTTATCTTTATTGGCTCCTGGATTCATTTACATCTAGGGCATCTTCAGATGAGATATTAAAATGTCCAAATTAGCACTATACTAAAAAAAATAAAAATAAAAAAATAAAAATTAAGCAACAATTTTTTTTTAACCAAAAAACCAAATCAAATGTGGCATGATAAGCATCTCACCCTTGTTGCTAAAATTGACAGCAACTTCAAATCTTTTTTTAATTAATTATTAAGTGTGTTTTATTTATTTATTTATTTTGTTTTAAAACATTTATTATAATAATTTAATGTAATAAAATAATAATTTAAAAGACGTTAGTGTACAACATAAATTATCAAATTTAAATTTTATGATCAAAACTTGACATCTGAAAAATAGATGAAACAAAAGTCCAACTCAGGATTAAAGTAAAAATTAATAATGGTGTACTCTTAAGAGGGTTTACAATTTGAATTGTCCAGGTCGGTTACTGACAATCACATCAACAACCGGAAGTTAGTTCTCTCATATAGATTTAACAACAAAAATCCAACATCGATGGCTGAAAGGTAATATAAAGTATGTTTACCCAACCAAAAAAGGTAATAACTAGGGAAAGGGATCTGGAGAGATCCATATCTCCTAATCCATCAAATTTAGAAATCCATGTCGTTGATATTTGATTTAATAATTACAAACAGGATTCATTTTAAAAATTATAATAATTTTAACTGTTGAATCAAATTTTAATAATCTGAATCCCCAAACTTGATAAATTATGAGAAATGAATCCGAAGAATATCATTTTCCAATAACCAGTACTCACAGATTTAACAACATTAGACCTTGCATCGATGGAAAAGCACATATATAATTTAAATGTTTGTTTAATTTTGGCAAAAAATAACTATCTGACTTTTGGAAAAAGAACAGCGTCATATTTAGTACGGAATGTCACCCTGAAGCAGATAAATTATTGCATGGGCCACTGGTGACTATGCATAGCTGTTCATTGCGTGGAGTTCCCAGATTCACACATCTGTAAATATCATCAAACTTTTTCTTGAGCTGTCAAGTCATGTCATTTCAGAGCTGTGTTCACCGAGTCGAGCTCAAAGAAGAAAATGGACTTGAGCAACTTCGCCGGACAATTATTGTTCTCAAACAAGACCTCAAGAAGGTGTACCACCTTCAAACTTCTCACGGGCCAGAGCTAGCTTCTTCATTTTAGGTTTAACTTTCTATTTTCGTTGGTTGACCGACCCCATCCTCCTTGGTTCGTGTATTAAATAATGACGGTTTGCCGTCCACATTAGGTAATCTTGGCTTTGTGGGGGGCGACGTCTTGGCACGCGGTGCGACGTCTGTCTTTCTTGTAGCTCCCTGCAAGGCTTGTATCTTCTGTACTAGTTGGTGTTTGCCTTGTTTAGGCTTTCGGTGTATTTTGGCTTCTTAGCCGTGGCCATGAATATCCAGTTTACCAAAAAAAAAAGAAAACAAAGTGGGTTGTGATCGCATCTGCACTTCGAATTTATGTTTATAAA
This sequence comes from Heteromeles arbutifolia, assembly GCA_024362995.1. Lineage (NCBI taxonomy): Eukaryota > Viridiplantae > Streptophyta > Magnoliopsida > Rosales > Rosaceae > Heteromeles > Heteromeles arbutifolia. The sequence goes on along the minus strand of JANCRC010000002.1, from coordinate 5,335,109 downwards.
TTAATGGAGATCTAATAGTTGGCCTAGGAATCAATAGTATGTGAATGGATAAAATTATAATTTAAGCCTAAGTTAATGTCCAGACATAAAAATATACCATAATTTCCTAATTTTTTTTTTAGTAACAACTAACAAGAGCATTACAACAACTGCTATCACTAATCAAATATACAGTCTACACATGGTTATAACTGGGACACGTCCACCTACCATATAATTTCCTCTATTTTATTTTTATTGTTGAAAGGTAATGCTGCAGATACTGTCAGTGATATGATAGACCCCAATGCATAAATGGTGGGTCTGATGCTGTGCATATATGATCATTTCTTGAGTTCTTCAATTTTTCTGTAAGAGATTTTTCTTTCTGATATCTGTCTAAATTACCGGGATAAGTTTTAATTTGAGTACTTTCCTTTTGCTTCATAAGGTGCTTTGTATTTGAGAATAGATCTCATATTGACAGAAAGGAGATCTTATTCAGGCTTACAGGGAAGTTGAGTTATTTTTTATATTATTAATTAATTTTATAATAAAACATCAACATTCAGAAATCAAACTTCTTCATAATGCATGCTGCCTAGATGTTGACATGTTGAACAAGCGAACAGTACTGGTAGAAATCAACTGTTGAAGGAAAGATAGTGAAAGCTAATTCATGGTACGAAACAGTCCGTATTTGTGATGATTCGAAGTACTTAAAATTTATGGAAATGGATCATCTTCGAATCATTTTTCACCTAATCCACCTAATCTAGAATCCGGATTGTTGAAATTTAATCAAACGGTTACAAACAAGGAGCCCCTTTAAAATTGATAATAACTATAGCCGTTAGATCAAATTTCAACGGTCCGAATTCCAGACTAGATGGATTAAGTAGAAAAAGATCCGGAGAGGATCCATTTTCAAAATTTATTGATTAGTTAGTCAAAAGTGAATGAATTAACACTTTAAGAGTCGGACAAAACGTTATAGATTTTGCTTTCTGGTGAGAAATTTTTAGTTGTGACAGGAATACAAGTGATACACTACGTGTTTTAATAGGAGTGGTGGGAAATTTTATTTTTTAAGTTATTAACTTTTTAGCACACATATATTATCATTTGTATAGTGACACGTAATGTACCACCTCGTGTACTAGTCACATTGAAAAATCTCTCTTTTCTGGTATCATCACATTGTCCAAAAGTGTACCTTGAGAAGGAGCCCCTTATAATTTTCACACCTGGCCTCCTAACGATGAAACTGCAATGTAGCCATAATGATGAAACTGCAATGTCATAGGGAAAGAGTGTGATAGAGGGTAAGGGATCCTCTCCGGATTCTTTCTGTCTAATCCTACAAGTTTATAAATATAGATTTTTAAAATTTGATCCAACGATTAAAAACAGAAGTTTCATAAAAAATTATAATAATTTTAACTGTTGAATCAAATTTCAAGAGTCCAAATTTGTGACCTTGGTATATCCCTTTCCGTGATAGAGATATGCAATAAGATGCGCAGAGCTTGGAATTGTATGCCTGGAAGTGTATGGTCAAATACAGACTCTAGGGCTTGGGACATTCGACAGGTCGTAGCTGCTGAGAGTGAGGGTGTTGAGATGGACTGGGCACTGTAGTATCTGACGGTGCACACCACTCCCTTCCTTACCGAATCTTCTTGTTTGTGTGCGAATGTGGGGACTCCATAACTCATGAATTCATGTTAAAAATCATTGCTATCATTTTCCGGCCCCTCTCGTTTCCCTATATATGGTTAAATAACCTTTTTCTTTTCATGTTAAAAGAAAAAGTTTAGTCTGACCCCCACTGTCAAACTGTAGTGCGAGCGACTTATCAGTTAAGCTCAAGTGTGTACTGTGTAGAATTATTCGTTCAAAAGACATATACATGTTCAATTATTTATTTTAAAATTAAATTTGATTGCAAAGTTTATCTAACTCCAACATTATTATTATAAAAAGTAATTTTGAGAATAATTTATTGATAAAGAAGAACATGTTCAATTATTTATCAATGTTAATCTTCGTGTTAATAAGAACTCACTCGATGAATGATTTCGATTAAAAATTCAGCTACAAAGTTTATAGCTTTAGTTATGATTAGCTCATTGTAAGAATTAAATCACTTTCTCACCCTTTTAATACAGATAATATTCGTTTGGTCAAACAAATTTTTTTTATAGCTTACTACTTACAGTCAATTGAATAATTACTTCAAACTTTCAAAGGTCCACTTTGAATATAAAAATAATCTCAATTATATGGCATGTAAAGGCCAAATCGATGTCGATCTCCCTTGACTTTTCTTTGTTTTTGATCAACTATCAATCCCTAACTTATTCACTTTTAACCCCAAATTCTGGAAGAAGTGGATCTTTCAACATATAAATATCATAGAACTTTTGAGATCAAATAGTGTCCAAATCATGTTATGTATTTAAGTTTTGGACCGTCTCTCAAAATAATAACAAGGTATGGATTTTTTTTTAAAAGTCAGTTGCTCTTAATTGCATGCGAATAATATCATGGCCAACTTACATTGGTAAGTTTTGTTTGCAGTTAAGGTAAAGCCCCAAGGAATTGTGTACAACATTGCTCTCGCGTGCGACAGCTGTCGATATTAGCAAAATTAATAGCTCGTTTGCTTTGAAATGGGATATTACATATAAATATGTGATTTGAATGACATATCATGTCTGTCATAAAAAATGTGCCAGAAATTAAATAATTCTCCGACCAAAACGTTTTATAATTCTGAATTTTTGAAATCTTTTTGTATTTGTATAGATTAATAATAGCTTAAGAAACTAATGTTGTGACCTCTCAACCAGAGCAAGGATCGGAGCTCAGAATATTGGTATAGACTATGGACAAATGAGAAGTCTAATTTACGACGGGAAACCATTACTTTTGCGTCCAAATGACTAGATCTGAGTCACCAACTGCATAAGCAAGTAGTGTGAATGGGTCTTGAAAGTAAATATTGCTTATGTCAACTATAATTTATAAATAATATTTGCGTCAATGGCGAAATTGATTTATTGGACCAAAATTTGATTTTCGAAAAATGACAGTGTCTCGTTGCACATACACACGTGAATCTCTTTGGGCAAAACTTCAAGTAAAGAGACATTAAAAAAATATTTTTTCTACTTATATTATAACACCTGATATACCAACTTATATTTCGTTCACATAGAAAAATCTCTCAGTTCATTGAACTTGATTCTCATAAAGCATAGAAAAAAAATTATTGTTAGCACTTCGTGACATTTGTTGTGTAATACTCTAAATACTATTTCTCACTTACTGTTAAAAAAAACGGATTTATATAAAACAATCGCTCAGTTTTTCTATACATATAAAGGGAGAAGCAAAAAGAGTGAAGCTTTCATAATTTCCAAATTTTCCTTCTCTCATTAGGATTAAAAAAACAATATTAAAAAAAACAATGCAGGGTTGTTAGTAAGTTAATTATTTTTCAAAATATATTTTAATAAAAAATAATATCTAAAATAAAAAAAATTATTGTAAACAATAAAAAAGACCCAACTGCCACATGTGTAGGCGTGTGGCAAGAGACTAGTATATCCACATAAATAAAACAACATGGTGATGATAAACAAGCATTAAATAATGGTAGAGGGTATTCTAGAGAAATGCTAAGGTGACTTTCTCAAAGTGTGACTCTCCTTGGACTCTGTTACCTCACGTTTTTAGCACAATGCTTCATAATGTGGCACGAGAATTTATGTTAAACTGTGAAGTGACAAAAAGTCTGTGAAGAGTTCTACTTTTGAGAAAACTCCCTTAGCATTTCTTGGGTATTCTATTTTCTTTTTGTTGTTTGAAAAAAGCAGTTTATAACAACTATTATGTTTAATTTTAGAGAGATTTATCTCACATAAATGATGATGATGATAAAATTTGTAATGAATTAGATACCTAATTGTGAGTAAACCTCTTATAAGAGTAAATTGTACGAATGGTTCTTCAACTTTAATCAAATTGGAGCAATGGTCCCTCAACTAAAAATCCATTACCATTGGTCCCTCAACTTATCAAAATGTGTAGCTATAGTCATTCTCATCAATTTTGTCAAAATAAGCTATGTTGGAATGATCATTTATACAATTAGGATCCCTCAACTCATCAAAGTGTATAGTTATGGTTCTTTTCGTCAACTATGTCAAATTTTTTGTCAAAACGAGTTATATTAGAAGGACCATTGCTACAATTGGGTTAGAGTTAAGGGACCATTTCTCCAGTTGAATTAAAGTTGAGAGACCAATGGTAATTGATTTTTAGTTGAAGGACCATAGATGCACGTTTTGATAAGTTGAGGGACCAATGGTAATGAATTTTTAGTTAAAGGACCATTGCTCCAATTGAGTTAAAATTAAGGGACCGTAGCTACAATTTACTCCTCTTATAATAGAATAACATTTTTGTGACAACGTGTATTATGTAAATGACTTGTAAATATCATATTGTTCGTGAAAAACAAGAGAAAATGGTTGATTATTGAAGATAATACGTCTTGTAATTCAGACAATGAATAATTCAAATTCAGAAATATCAACAACAAAATAGAGACCAATATTAATAGCTAACCGGTAAGTATGACACATTCAACACAGTTTATACATGCATGGAAACCCTAATGGATAGTTCTGAACATGAAGACATGAAGATGATAGACTCGCATTAATGGTAGAAGGTTGGTTGTTACATCCGAACAAAGAACTAGAGGAAAAAAGTTAAAAGAAAAGGAACAGATGGAAGAAATAAAATAAAAGAAGATGATAGATCAAGAACAACCTATTTGTTTGCCATCTATGGCAAAAACATGAGTGGATTGGAGTCAACTTTTTCACACCTATTCTGAGCTTTAGACAAAAACCCAAATATATTGGTTACTAATGTTGGGAATTGGACAGCATCACAGGAGCAGACTTCTCAAAGAGTCCTAGCCTGTAATCAGCCAGCCTTGACCTGTACGCAGACTTTTTGTATTCACTCCACGTGAACTCTTTGTACAAGCTCTTTTCTCCTTCTGCCATTAGTGACGGCAGAGGTGCTATCTTCTCACTCAAAGGTGGCCCTCCAAAGTAGATCATTGAAATCCTTGAACTAATTGTGTCAGCCAAAACCCTATGTTTCACACTCTTAAACCGCCCATTAGTCATCACCTGCATCAAAATCCCACTCCCAAGTTATCAAGAACAGCAAGTTTATATTACTTTTCACTGCAAAAAGCCACTAAAAGATTTCACGGCCGACGCAACAGCAATAAGATATTTTAGGGTAAATTTCAAATAGTGAAGAGGAAGTGCTGGTTGTGGCATGTCGTAAGAGTGTTATGGAAGAAAAATAAAGATGAAATGCAAGTTGCCTGCTAGAAGTTAGGTTTTGACCTTAATTTCCAGAGAAGTTAACCAATAAAATAGTGAAAAGACAAACTTAAAATTTACATATATATATATATATATATATATATATTATCTATATATAATATAAACAATGAATGAGTTTCATTTAAATGGGTACCTGCAAGCAATCACCAACATTGACGAAAAAGGCAGTCTGATCAGGTGCTATTGTGACCCAAGTCCCATCCTTGAGACAGATCTGCAGGCCTGATGTGTTGTTAGATTTCAGGACAGAAACGATCTGTGGGTCTGTGTGCTCCCCAAACCCTATCAAATTTCGTCCACTCAATGCCTGAAGCTCTGGACATGGCGGATAGTAGTTTAGCCTGAAACATGAGTCACTCTTCTCATCTGTCAAGAGCTTGCTCAGCACATTCCTTTGCTCAATCCCCAGCCCATCAGCCACCATTTTGAGCACTGCAAAAGTCATGTTCTTCACCGCCGTAATATAATCTTCAACTGCAGCACTGAAAAAAGAAAAAGTAAATTAGTTTAAGAGTAAAGAATTTGAAACGAGCGCAGGAGACCAAAAATGAGCGTTACTATACTTAATTTATGTTTTTGTTTCTTTGTAAGGCAGACCATGAATAGTGTTTCACCTTGCACCTGATGTTTTATGTTTTCCAGTATCGCTTGTAAAAAATGAAAATAAATAAAAACAGAGAAGAACAGAGTACTCTGTTTTTCGTAAGAATTTTTACCGGAAAATTTCAGGGTTTTCCCTTAGAATGGAGGGGGACTTGTGAGATTTGATATCAGGATTGGTGTTGAGGAGGATATATTCAATCCAACCCACGTCGCCGTTTGGACCGATTCTCTTGCTGCCGTAGCCGAAAGGGTCGGCGGGGCCAGCCTTGTCCTTCTCCGACTGAGGCAGGCTGAAAAATTTGAGAGCTTGGGCTTCCACAGTGGTCATGAAGTCCAATGGGACTCCATGGTTGATCACCTTGAATATGCCGTACTCCTCACAGGCCCTGACTATGCGGTGCTTTGCGTCAGGCCTCGAAAGGTCGACGACTGGGATGCCGGCGAAAAGGCCGGTGGGCTTGCATGTTTTGGTTAGATCAGAAAAATGGTCTAATGCAGCTGGTTGTGACAGAACCACCATAGCTAATAGATATGTGTTTTTAGAGAGGGAAAGAGTCTAGAGAGAGAGATGGGTTCAATCGTGGAAGAAGAAGAGGTTTGTAAGCTTTCGGAGAAGTTTGGGTTGGGCGAGAATGTGGAGGAGTAGGGTGATGGGGGGTTTAAATGGGGGAAAGTTGTGAGGGTTTGCTTATGCATGAGTGAGGGATACAGAGGCGTAAGCAACTATAAAGAGGAGCCATCTGGCTTTGTGTGTCTGCTTGGTTGGTGTGGTGTTTATGCTTTCGAGGGAGAGAAAAATTATTTTTCCTATTTTCATGTAAGTAATTCTATCTCTAGACCCAAAATTGATATATTTTTATGGCTTATTCTATTAACATCTCATATATTGTTGATTAAATCTCACATACTTAATACACCTTACATTTGCTTTTTCAATTAAAAATTATCTTATTTGTAAACAAAAAAAAAAAAAAAATTATCTTAATACACCCTACATATTTTCTCATAATACCCTTACATCCCACATTCTCATACACCTAATATTTTTCACATACACCCCACTTTTTCTATACACCCCCACATTCTTTAAATCTTATAATACTCATTTTCAATTTTTATAAATTAAATTGACTTAGGATTAACCCCAACATTCTCTAAAAATAGAAGTCTACAATCCGGTCTATTGAGCTTGAATTTCATTGGGTCATCACAGCCAATGTCATTTTCTGTCTCTTAAGTCTTTTGCTAACAAAAAAGAGGATTTCTGCTAAAAAATGGCAATTAGGAGGAACCTAACAGAGCAAAAGTAAACCCCAGAAGATGAATAAGAATGTAAAAGGCGTTGCTGGGTTGGCCTCCTATGAAATTGGGTAGTATGGAAATCAAAAGCAGGCTTAAATAATTACCAATGTCGTTGAATAATTAAAACAATCACAAATACGAAATTTTACCTAATGTGAAGTTTCTGAAATATTGATATCATGTTCCATTCGTTAATTTTTTTTCTCAATCAACGTGTTTATAGTTTCAATAGTTAGAATTTTATTCAACAATGGAGTGGAGGGTGAGAGGGGTTTTGATAGTTGAAGAAGATAAATAATACGTTAAAAGTAAGTTGGGGTGTATTTAGAAATTTCTTATTTTCTTTAAACCTCATAAGGTCGAAATTGTCATTGCATAGTAGGTTACATAAGCCACTTAATATTAAATTTTAATATGGGATGCATTCAACATTATGTGGGGTGCGAATAAAAAAAAACCTATTTTTATTCACAATTTTTTTTAATAGAGATGATATCTAAATGTGAGACCCACCTTTATTCCAAAGTTGAAAACAAAAATGTCAAGTTTATGTGTAAAGATGGTATTAGGAACGTGTATTCAATTGAGATTTTAAAAGATTTATAAATATATGAAATTTATGTATTCGATTGAGATTTTGAAAGATTTTATAATTCTACTTTAAAAATGTAAATAAATTCATATAGGGATATATTTAAATATTTTATTGAATACCATATGAATTTGTAAACTTCAAATGCCTAACTGAATACACTTTTTTTTATTCTTTTTGTATTTTTAATTACGTAAAAGATATGTTCTAAATGTTCTGGAATATTCCACATAGTTATTAAATTCTTAATAAAAAATTAACGTTCAAAAACTTTGAAATATAAAATATTTCGAAATTCTCTCAAATATTATATTACTATGTTACATAGAAGAGGACCACTGCGTTCACTTTTATATCATATTGATATTGTTATTGTAGATGTATTCTTTTATATTATATAAAATATGTTTTTGTTATTTATAGAACTTTCGAGATATGTGTGACAGCCCGTTCCTGATTTTACAATTGTATAAAAAATTTTAATATGTGATTTTACGAAATTGCCCTTCAAAGCACATGTGTTGACTGAGGTTAATTACGGTGTCATGTCACCTAAGTTTTATTTTCTTGGCATATTCTCGTAGTACTCGTCGCTACGGACGCGTGGGCGCAGACGGTTCGTGATTTCGAGCTATACCGCAGAAGTTATTGATGTTTGAAGTTTGGGACATTTTAGTAATTTAATTATTTTTAGAGAGTTTCAGATTTTGTGGAGAAATCTGGGGTGCCACATATGTGGCCCAGATTTAAAGATAAAATGGGATGGATGGTGGAGATGAAAGGAAAGGAAAAGAAAAGAAGAAGAAGAAGATAAGGGAAGCTGCCTGATGGCAGCGAAGGAGAGGGGAGGAAGAGAGCAGCAGGAGAGAGTGGCCGAACGAGGAGAAGAGAGAGAAAGAGACCGGCCAATAGGAGGAAGAGGAAAGGAGAAAAAGAAGGGAGGAAAGAAGGAGGGGAACGGCCGGATCCCTTTGACCCGCAACTCGGTCTCGACCCGGAACAAATTCCGGTGGTTTTCATCAGTTTTCCGACGGATTGAGCCGAACCACCACTCCCAATCCCTATATCAACCTTCCCTCTATCCATTCCACATCAAATTTGGGAAGATTTGGCTTTCAAAATGGGTGAAACCGTACGGTGGGTAAGGCGGCCTCGTGTTCTTAATCCACCAATTCCGAAATGTTTTCCTTCAATTACCACTACCATTAGACTTCCCTTGAGGCCTAGAACAAATCCCAGGCAGTGGTTGAGGCGTCGGAGTTGCTTTGGCGGTCGAATTGGAGCACACCCAATTCTAGGGTTCTTACGGGTTTTAGAGAAATTGGAGCTCTTATCAACCAAATTGGCCTTAGTCACAGGTATGAAAGTTGTTCTACTCTTTGAGATCTTCAATTCTGCAAATTTTGAGAATTTTTGGAGAAAGTTGAATTTTTGGGCGAGCCGGGGCGGCCGACCGTCACCCACGACGGCGCAGGCGGCGGCGCGTGGCCAGTGGGCCATCAATGTTATTTTTAGGCTATGTTTGATATCCTAAATTCAGTTTTGATAGTGGTTTGACGTAAGTGGATCATTGAGCCAGATTCTTTACGATTCGTGGTTATGTGAAAATGTGAATTGGCGATCCAACCGTTGGATCGTCACCAAACTTTGATACGTTGTAGTAATTAATATTTGAAGAATGTAGAAACTTACGGATCGGGAATCTGATGTATGGATCTTCCCGAATTGGATTTGTAAGTTCATAAAATAAAAGGTTAATCGCCACTCGGTTTTGGAAATTGGCGGAGATCCAACCGTTGGATCATAACGAAACTTTAGTATGTTGTTCTATAAGCATAATGTGAATCATGAGAAGTTATGGATGGGAAATCTGATATGCGGATCTTCTGGATTGAGTTATGTAGGGTTGTGGTCCCTACCGTCGATCTTTGATCGATGGTTATCTTATGGTTAATGAGTCTTGAATCACTCTTGAATGCCCTTGAGGATGTGTTTTATGTGAGTCATGTGTTCTATCGACAAGTATTCTGAGATGTGATTTACTAATTGTTCTAGGCGCCGATGGTTTCGGACACTTCGGTACTCGTTCTAGAGAGTTATGTGTATATATATATATATATATATGATTCCCAGAAATACGTTTTAAATGATTTTATGAAGTTGAATGCCATGTCGAATGCCATATATATTTATTGCTATGTTTGTGTGATTATATGTTGTGGCACTGCGGATGCCAAGTAAGTCAGGTAAGTATGTATTTTTGTTATGAGGATTATGGTGATATTGATGAGATTAGCATATGGCTCATTTACGTGTACATCGGGGTTTGTGCTCCGCCAGAGTAGGGCCTAGCTTTCACGTGATCGTTCGCTTCCCGCACCGTACGCTCACTTTGGATCCAAGGCAAGTGCCAGCCTGTCGTACAGACCACTATAGGTGGTTCCGACTTGTAGGTGACCCGCGATTCGTCACCAGCCTTCACGTGATCGTAGCATAGAGCGTTTTTATATACCCAGCTTGTCGTACAGACCACTACAGGTGGTTCCAACATGGGTGCGGGTTATTGATTGAGAGTTGAATTGAGGATTTGGTTGAGGAGCCATAGATTCAGCCGTACAGGTCACTATAGGTGACTCCGGCTGATTTATATGCATTGCCGGCATGTTATGCATTGAGATATCACCTGATTGATTTTGATGATATTTGTTGCACGTTTGATCTTGATGATATTTGTTGCATGTTTGATCTTGAATATGGTTCATTCGGACATGGCAATATTTGAATGATGGTTTTCAGTATCAGTACGTACTTATATATTTTTCTGGGAAGTATATATGTTTTTACAGAGAGGGGTTATAACTTTTATATCGAAGTGATTTTGTAAAACTTTGTTTTTGCCCACTCACGCTTTTTGTTTTGCGCCCCTCCAGGTTCTTGTAGCATAATTTCTTTATCGACAAGGACTCGTGGCATATCTCAGTTCAGGTGGCCACTTCTGAGGGTATGATCTTTACCCACACTACTGTAGTTTACTTATGCTCTGACAACGCGTGTGAAATGGGTCCACACCCACTAACAGCGCACTTTGATAGTTAGGCATCTTTAGGTTTAAATCTATTCGCATTATTCCATATCATCACTTTTTGGCTTCGTCACCTTCTAGGTGTTGGCCAGCACAGCTCGATTCGGAGTCTTAATGGACATTCCAGGTCGGGATGTGTCAATATGTATGGCATGTATTGATATTGATTTATTTGATTAATGAAATACTATTTATTTTAAAAAATGAGTAACGAGTTATATTCTTTTACTTCCAGTTACATGCTGAGTTACCATTTCGACCAACTGTACAAAACCTTTACTTGATTCCTTACCAAAAAGAAGAAAGAAAACCTTTACCCTATTGAGGATAAGGTAAAAACTAAGAGGAAAGCTGAGTAAATGCTCAAAATTTCTAATCTGAGTACAAAATCTCGTGGATGCATTTCTTGGGTCACGGAATTTGCTTTAGTGCTCCGTTTAACTTGAAGACAAAAATACGTTAAGGTTTTATGTAGTACCACTGGATGAAGAAGAGAATTAATCTACCAATGTGTTGTGGGATGTCTCCTATATTATATTACAAATGGTGGATTAATTCTCTTCTTCAGTACACATGTAACCACAAAGAGAGAAAAATCAGTTTTTGTAACATGCTTGAAGGAAGAAACTCAAACTAATGCTACAATCATGTGAAACTTGAGCCTATTCTTTGTTTGGAGAGTTAATAATATGTGATATTCTTGCTTTCTAAAGTCGTTGCATGATCTCATTATTTCTTTGCTTGTTTGCTACTTAGAATGCTTTTTCATCATTTTAGTTCCAAATACTAGAACTCATGCCCGTTTCATTCAAAGCATAAAATTGATTGCATAACAAATAACAAGATAAATGTGTTTAGTTACCACAAGAGCCAAAAAGCCTTATCCCTTGCTTATGTATTGTAGGTTTAACCCCTTTGAGCCTTATTTAGCCTATTTTCCTTGTTATCTGCATTATCCCTACCTAGCCTAGTATAGGGATATCCATACCCTTATTCTTAAAGAATAGTGAAGCATGATTTATTGGGAATTCCTTTTAGTCTATGATTTGCAGAAAAACAAGTGTGGGGGGAAGGATTTGTTCTTTTGAATCCAGTGAAGTAGTGTTTATGTTTTATGTTTCAAAGCAAGAAGAAGAAAAACGTTGAAAAAAAAAGAGAAAAGAAAAAAGAAAAAAAGTTGAAAAGAATTGAGAATGAGTTCATAAGTGTTGGTTGTTGAAGAAGGGTTCGAAAATGTGAATCTGACCCTAAAGTTGTACGAATCTCCCCTTTGTGTTTAAAGTTGGGTGCTGCAATCAAAAGTTGAATTATAAATGTTGATTTCATTACTTTGCTTACTATCACTTTAAGAACATTTGTTTATCCTTAACCTTTCTTTGTTAGCCAATACCTTAGCCCTGTTACAACCCTTAGACTTTTATCTTGATTGTTACGTGTTTCAATATGTGGAGTTTGAAATTGGTACGAGCATATGGAATCCATGGTTCTTGCTTATAAGTAGTGGCATTCCGTTCATGAGATCATATACATGTTTGTATTAATAATTCCAGAAAGTGCCTTCTTTGTTATAACATTTGTGAGTGCTAATCTACATGTTTACATCAATCTTCTCACATATATTTAGTTTAGGGAGTGTAGTCAGAAAATCTATGTGAAAATAGAAAGTATATCCGGTGAGGAATTGAGTGAATTCTCTAAGGCATGTTACTACTCTCAAATGTTGTTTTAATTGATTAAATGTGAGCTAGTGAGTGGTTACTGCGGTAAGTATAAGCTCAAGTAAGAATGGCTAAAATCTATGTAAGTAGTGATTTTTAACATGTCATGTTTCATTGGAAATCCCTGAGGCAATTGTTGGAAGGTTTAGGTTTTGTTTTGTTTTCTTTGTTTTGCTCGGGGACTAGCAAAAGTTAATGTGGGGGAATTTGATAGGAGCATATTTATGCAACTTTGTTATCTTATTTCTTTGCATTTACTTAGTTAATTTCCATTTATTGTGGTACTTTAAGTTATTTTCGTATTATTGTAGGTCCATTTGGTAAAGATGACAATAAATAGCCAAATGAAGCAATTTGGAGCAGTTTTGGACTTGGATTGGATAGCATGCGTGGATAGCATATGGGCGGGACATTTTTGGTGTTTAAATGGTGTTAGACATGTGCTAAACTCTGGAGAAATTAAAGTTGAGGCTTAAAAGGCAAGGAATTACACAAGAAAGAGGAATCCTAGTTGGAGAGGAACATTATCTTATCATATCTTATCCTATCTTATCCAACCTTATCTTATCTTATCTCCAACTGCAAGGAGGAATTCTAATCACATTCCAACACTCTCTACATGATTCTTAGAGTCCTAAAATAATTCAAAACGCCAAAACATTTTCCTCCTTGGATTCAGTCGTCCCCTCCCTATATATATAAAATTCATGCACGTTTAAGGGGGTGCTGCGCCTACTATTCATCCATTGAAGTTGTTGAAATTTTCAGAGTTCTTTTTCTCTTTGTTTTAAGTTTCAATGTTTATTTTAGATTGCTTTTTAATTATGATGAACATGTGTAACTAAGTTTCTTTTTAGCTAGAGGTAAATTCGAAGCCATGATCATATATTGTTACATAAAACATGAATGCGGTTTACTTATCTACTTTATAGAAAACTTATTCTTGTATGTTTATTAAGGATGCATACTTAGTTTGCATGCAGAGATTTGATGCTAGAATATAAGGGAATTTCACATAATCGTTATGAACTTATATTTGGAAGTAGTAAAAGTCACTAGTCATGATTGAGTTAAGTAAATTATTGGCAGGATTATCATGCTTTTCATAGTTACGAATGTTTTGTCAATGCTTATGATTTTCACATAACTTAATGATCTTTGAGATGCATCTCTATCATGCTTTTCATAGTTAGGGAACTTGAGAAGAAGAATTTGGTTACGTCGCTAAGTCCAATTCAATGAACTTAGGAAAATCTGAGATTTAATTAGTGTTGTTCACAATTAATTTACGGTATTGTCATTCATGGTTTATAGAAAGAATAACTGGAGATCGATTTGTATGCATATGATTTATGTGTAGAGAAGAATCTTTTAGCTATCATTTCATCCAGATTTCATTCACAACTTAATTTACTTGCTGCCATTTACTTTTGTTTTAATTAAATTCGTCCAAAATCCCCCAGTCACTGTTTTGTTGTTAGTTTAACTTAGTTTTCAGTTTTATAAGTTTAATTTGTGTTGATTAGCATCCCTTATAATCCCCAGAATAGAACGATCTCTACTTACTCGTACTACGATTGCATAATATATAGGATTTAATTTGTGTGTTAGTTTTTACCACATCAAATTTTGGCTGTTAGCCTTTTACACAATGAATTCTGATTCACGAGAAAACCACAGGTGCTGCCATTCAACAATATTCCTATGAAACTTTTCTTTTTAGAGATGTTTTAATATAAACGAGTCCAAAATGATACTTAATTGGTTTTCCTAATTATGGTTCGAAAAATGGAAAGCTCTCTCGATGCATTTTAATTAAGGATTACGATCAAGAGCAAACGAGATCCCATTTCAGTAATAACTACGAGTATATATGTACATCATTTGCAAAAAAATTACATTTTTAATTAGGGTTATTATGATGTTTATGTACATCATTTGATAAACATATTTGATTAATAAATTAGGTGACTGCCACTATATGCTTACGTACCTTCTGAGGTATGGGAAACTATTGAAAGAGATTCTGCCAGAATTGTACCAAAAATATTCCGTAAGAAACTGGAAGTAACATCAATACTTTTTAGTCCTCTAAACAGAAAAAGAAAAAAAGGAAGAAAAAAGAAGCAATCCATTTTAATATAAAGTAGAAGATAAAAAGTTACTTCTCTTCTTCTACCTTTCTGATTCCATGAGGGCGTCATCAGTCATCATTCAAGTTAGGAGACTGGTTAGGGTAAACGATCAAGAGCTTAAATTAATCGATATGTTTGTTGTTTTACATGTAAATGTGATGCAGATTTCCATGTGTAAAAGTTCTAATACATTAAGGTAAGATGATAAAAGGAGAAACTTGATATTTGATTGCTTAGATATGGTACTTAAAAGAAAAAAGAATCAATCTGACCCTAAACCCTTCCTCCAACAAAGATTCCAATATTATTACTGCTAAACAGTCATCAACTATAAAATCCCATCCCTTTTATGTTCATTAACATTAAAGTGGCTAGCTAGTACCTTAAGGTCCCAAAGCTACCCCTAATCACATCACTTGCATATAATATAAAAAAAATTAACTAAATAATAAAAAGGATTATGCATGCATGAAAGCGATACCACTCTTTTCGCATTGGACTTTGATTAATTGTTTTTATTGAGATTCTTACATCTTATTCATAACTGTAATTTTTACGTAAATTTAATCGGTTGTCTTCTTTATTATGGTGATATGTGTTTTGGCGGCATTTACAAGTTTGGTTAGCTGCTGAATAAAAGTGAGGTATACACACATGAGTAATTTAGAGGAGACAAATTTTTGTAAAACTCTACGTGTCACTCGATAATGTCTAATGACACGGTTAAATTTTAACTACATTTTCTTATTTACATTAAAAATAAAAAATATATTATTTCCAACATTAGAACTAGAATAAAATAAAAACACTCTGCCCCAGACCTTCCTCCACTGGAAAACCCTCAAGTGCAAGTCTAAAGGTAGGAAAAGAAATTTAATATAAAGTAAGGGATGCTTGTTGCTTTCATCCCGTTCCTCCGGTTTATGAATAAAATCTCCTTTGTCTTCAAATAATTGATCCCATCCTTTCATCGTAGACATCGAAATTTTAGTGAAGTAAATATTCATTAACAAATTAAATTTTGACTTGCTAGGGCTTATATGGTGCACACTATGGGTCTCGTCAAATTGCAGACATTGCACGTGACTCATCAAAGTCAAGCGTGTCATCAAGAGTGACACATGTCGACTTTTGAGACCTCTGTTAAACAAATCAAATCAAGTCAAAAAAGCAAATTAGCCCTAATTTATCAAATATCTCAATTAGGGTTTAATTCCTTAAATTTCTGATTTTGATTTAATTAATGACTAAATTAAATCAATTATTCTAAATTAAATCAAATCAAATACAAAGGGGGACAAATCAACTATAATTTGATTAATTTGATGAAATTATATCAATTAGGGTTTAATTTTTTAAATTAAAGATTATGATTCAATTAAGAGCAAAATTAAATAATTAGCTCAAATCAAGTCAAATCAAAAAATCAATCTCACAAATTACAGAATTCAAATTGGGAATTTCAAAGTAAGTACGTGCCAATTCATCTACCACTAAAGCTGAAGACGACTCACCACGTGACATTACTCGTGGTCTACTTTTGTTCAAGATCAAGCAGCCACGGCCATTAAAGAAACCACAAACCTGAGTTAAGATCAAGTGTTCATCATCCTTAAATCAAATTCTACTTTGGAGATCGAATCTGAGAACTATTCTTAACAAAAAAAAAAAAAAAAAAACCACAAAGGTTGTAACACTAAATACATTAATACAAAAATTTATTTTGTACACGTACATGTTGTTAACTACATTGCAAAAGATGAAGAATTGGTACAAAGGAAGAGAAAGAATTGGTAGAGAGAAACAAGAGAGATTGTATTGATTGAATGAAGAAAATGTATACAATTGAACTTAAGGAAATAATAGCTATACAATCCCTTATATAGCCATATAACCCAATTACAATAATACCCCTTTAATTATATTTCTGGTATATCAGTTATTACTCCCCCCTCAAACTAAACTTAGAGTATCCAAGTGAAGTTTGAATTAGCCAGGTATTTGAGACTGATCTGCAACTATTGTTACGAATTAACTGAAAAACTTTCTTGGATACATCTCGAGTCATCTGTCTCTCATGCAAGGTCAGAGTGAGTGCCTTGAGGAATGCAAGGAAGCTGTCCCATCTTTGATGTACGCTGCAGCACGATTGTCTGATTTTGCGTGACCTCCGAACTCTGTTTAGTGAAAAATATGGAAATTCTCTCGAACATTTTCTGAATAAAGAGTTTGTGGAGAGGTTGAAATCAAAGCCTCCAACGAAGGAGATGAAGATTCAGTTAATGCATGACATAGCACGGGAATTCTCAATTGAATGGGATTCAAAAGCCTTGGAACAGAAACTGTACACTCCGTCTGCACCTGACCAAGGTCAGAGCAGGTATGTCTCTTATGCACAAATTAAGCCACACAACGGCTTCTACTGCATCAGAAGGAAGTGAGATCGACTTGAAATCTCAGGTAAGCAAGGGCGAATCTTATGACAGATACAAGCTGCAGAGCAGCAGTGAAGACAAAACCACCAGTGTTTGATACAAGTTCCACTTTTGATGCTGACAGTAACCATTTCTGATAAAGTTGATGATCCAACATTGTAGCACTTTTAACTACACCAACTTTGAATTAACTTGACAGCAAGCTTGCTGGAACAAATGCAACAAGTAACTCTCTGCATTTTACCACTGCTGAAGCTAATCCGTAGTCCCATGAAGGCTCCATGATGAAGACACAAGTCAATCCACAAATCAAAACAAATAAATTCATCTAGGCAGCAAGAGAATGACACTCTTGACACAAATGCTAAGGCAGCAAGAGAATGACACTCTTGACAAATTCTAAAGCAACAAGAGAATGATACTCTTGGCAAATTCTATGGCAACAAGAGGATGATACTCTTGGAAAATTCTATGGAATCAAAGAAAGAATGATACTTTCTTAACCATCAAGAAAGAATGACACTTTCTTGAAATCTCGTAATCCAACCAACTTCACAAAACAAAAACAACCAAAACCCCAATTTATGTGTCTTCACCAACTTCACAAAACAACTTAAGCTGTGCATTTCTTCAAACATGTGGACTTCACAGCCATCTCCATGAATCAAAATTACTAACCAAGTAATTAGCAGTAATTTCTTCATACACCAACTTGCAGTAGTTCCTTTGACCAAGTAATTGTAGCCCCAATTGATAAATGAGCCCCACCAACTTGCAGGTCTTAATCTCCACCAGTTTTAGTATCAACATACAATTTCAGCAGCGATTATAACATAAGCAATTACAACAGCAAGCGAAGCAGGTGTAGTCACAGCACCAAGCCAAATATCCCAAATATCACAAACACTGATCTTGAAATGAAGAATCTTGAAAGCAAATATCACAACCAACAGGAAGAACCCAAAAAATGAATGACTACATATCAACTGAATGACTCCATATCAACTGAAGGACTCCACATATCAACAATTTTCATAGGCAAGAAACATATATGGTTTTGTGCCTTAACAATTTTCCAAACACTTCAACACTGTTCAACAACTACAGAGACTGAAAATGGCTTTGTGCCCAAATTTTAACCTCAAGAATTGATCAATTTTACTGAGAATCGAAAAAAAATGACCTGATTTCACGATTGTCTGCAGCTTCCAAACGCATAGCCATTGCTTCAAGAAAGAACATCTTAAGGGAAAGAAATGAGACCTCTGAACCAACGAAGAAGAAAGAATCTCCAGCACCGACAAACACCACCATCTCGAACAACTTCGATTTGAAACCAACTGTGCACCAATCTTCACATGAAAATTCTGAGCTGGGCAATTCGTCAAACACTTGGGCTGCACATAGGTCTAAACGTTCTTCCATACCAGAGAACAGAACACGGATCAAAATCGCAGAAAATAGAACTCAGAAATCCAAGATCTCAATCAACAGTGCAAAGAATTAGTCCTGCATTGACCTATTTCCCATAAATCCAAACAACCCATCTCTCCAAGAAACTAGAGGATTCCCTCGTTACCAGAGGAGCTTGCTTGCCGCCGTACATTCACCACCTCCGCTGGCACGGCTCGCTCACCAAGCTCATGTTCTGGTCTTTCATCTTCCTCGGCATGATCTTGATCTTCTTCTTCCGCTCGATGTCCTCCAATTCTCTGCCATTCTGTATTCCTCATGCTTAGACACCGAAAAATCAACCCACAAACAATCCCAGAAGCACCAAAAATCTAATGGAAATTGAAGAGAAACAACACTAAAAAAAATATATATGTATACTACGAAGAGAAACCACCAGAATCCATGGCGTGAGCCTGTGGCTCTGATACCATGTTAACTACATTGCAAAAGATGAAGAATTGATACAAAGGAAGAGAAAGAATTGGTAGAGAGAAACAAGAGAGATTGTATTATACAATTGAACTTAAGGAAATAATAGTTATACAATCCCTTATATAGCCATATAACCCAATTACAATAATACCCCTCTAACTATATTTCTGGTATATCAGTTATTACATGTTCTTCTTTTTTTTCCAAAGTTCTTCTGTAGTTTAATGAATCTCATTTGTCAAAAACAAAAGGGGCAAAATATAATGGTCAATTTACAGTTCGCGCGCTTATTGTTTGGGGCATGTTACAATTTTGATCCGTATAATTTAAAATTTTGATATTTTCCTACCCTAAAGTTATAGAGTTTTACATTCTTGTCCTTTCCATTTTTCAAACTATCAAGTTAGCTATTATCTTTTTACACGACACTCTATATGCCTACCTTTTACTACAAAAACACCATATGAATGTCATATATGTCACGATGAATCTCTATCTATATCTAGAAGGTTAAGAATTTCTTCGAAAACGAAAGTTCTTACATTTTGTCCATATAACATTTATTAATCTACATGTCATCAATATGATCCCATGCAAGTAAAAAGATGGGACAACTGACTGCAATGTCAGAAAAAAATAAGGATTTTTTTCGAATTCTTTTTGTAAAGATCTCGATGATTCATAAATTATGCCTGTTTATCGTACATTATACGATTAGAAATTATTTTAAATTATTTTATTTAAAATTAAATACAAATAGTACCTAATCGTATAATGTACGATGAACAAACATGATTTATGAATTTCTAAAATGCTTACCAAGAGAATCAGAAGAAAATTCTCGTTCGTCATAAAAATAAAGCTACCTTGACAAGTAGGCTAACAGAGGGACGAATAACATAAGAATATGCAATATTTGTGAATTATATATAATTTTTTTCCTTTTGACGTATCTAATTGAGGAACAAACTTGGAAAGAATGGTCCAGAAAATGTCACCCAACTATCAACAAAAACAAAGAATGGTCAAAATGGTGGTGTATTCCGAAATCCTCAAGACAAAGATTTTCACTTATCCACTAGCATACGGAACAAGAAATTTTCTATTATTAGCTGGCTCCAATGAACTAAGCTGTCAATTTCATTATAGTTGAGCACTAAATTAACCTATTTTATGAGAAATATTACAGAGATTCTCAAAGTGAAACTCTTTATGGATTCTCTGCCGTCTCATATTTTAACGTTAATTTTTGTACCAATATTATAAAATATTGTAAAAAATATGAGGTAATAAAAAGTCCACATAGAGTCTCACTTTTGAGATTGTCTCGTTTCTCCCAATTTATTTATTGTTACTGTCACCCTTGCACATAGTTACATATATTTAACTCTCCAATTTTCTGGTGAATATCAATTAACTGGCCGGGTTCAGCCTAGCCAATTAATCCATTTCGGAGACATGAAAAATGAAAAATAATCAATAAAAAAGAGTAGTGTTAGGTAGATAAATTTTTTAGACTAAATTTGCAAATTACATCACGTGTCACTAGTAGAAAATAATAAGCACGTTCAATAACATTTAAGTAATAAACCAATTATCAACAATCATATCATATATTTTACAAAATTTAATCTAAAAAAAATCTTTCGAGCATTATTCATAAAAAAACGAGAATTTTATGAACTGCCATAGAAATGCACATGCATTTGGTCAAAGGACACAAGAGACCACTTTGAATAGAAGATTATAAGGTACTCCATATAATGATATTTATGTTAGGAAATGAAATAACCGTATAGTCACTTTGTTATTTTGTTTCCTAATCGTTTTCAGGTGCTGATTAAAGCATGATACTTTGCTTGTGTAGGAAAATAATAATAGCGTGTGGAACAACAACTTTTATTAAGTCATGGTCAAACTTCCCACGGGGTCAAATCTTATCAAAATCACATAATTATTATATGTGATTACTTGAAGCCAAAAATAACAAGTTTCGGATTGTTTTATTTACTGGTGTGAATTTGTGAAGGTTTCGGGTACTTCCCTTGCATCTCAACTGCAACTAGTTCAAGCAAACGAGCGTTCCATATGGAGGCATGATAATGGACCTATTCCTTGACAGTAAGAATGATACTCTAAAATTCTAAATAGTCGAAAATTCTTAAGTTCAAGAATATTATATATTTTTGAAATAATATGGCTAGTTAACTATTTTTATATCAAATGAGACTTTAAGCAAGTGCTGGATGGCATTGATGGATGGGGCATCATGTTCTTTAACCACTGTGTTTCGCATCCTTATTCCTTAGAGTAGTAATATTACTTGTAATAAAAAGAAGTTTAAGACACATTCCATTACTCGTTCAATGCTTTCGAAACATTTTCTTCCTTTTAAGAATGCATTAGAACTCTTACTATCACCGCACATATATGTATATACAACTTTCTGTCAGATAGCGGGACAATACAAAATTTTTATATAATAAAATTACTGAAAATGAGTTTTCCTCTTAAAACTTATTTTCTCTGGCTTAAAACCCATCCTCTTTATTTTTTCAAACTTAAAACACCCCCCCCCTCCCATTTTTTTTAGTTCAATGATATATTTTAAACTAAAAGGGGGGGGAGATTTCGGTTAAGCCACACAATGGGCAATCTAATTTAGTATAAAATTCACTATCTATGAGATTTGAATCTAAGACCTCTCACTTACAAATGAAGAAGAATATGATCATACCGTAATACTGAATGGCGACTTAAACACCATTTATTAGAGTCCAAGTAAGCAAATTTCCTTAACAAGCTCGGTATGTCAGTTTTTATAATTCTCGTGTTCGTAAAATACCCTCATAGAGTGTAACGTGGGTTTGGTTTGACTCACAGTCTAAAAAATCGATATTATCGGCGATATTTCGCCGATAATATCGTTTTTTTGACCGGCCGATATTTTTTGGAGCAAAATTAAAATATCTTTAAAATATCCCGATAATATCGCGATATTAGCGATAATATCGCGATATTAGCGATATTATCGCTAATATTCGTCGTCGCCGCCGCCGGGAGGTGAGAAAGGGAGGAGGAAACCACAGGTAACTCGGCGGAGTTGCAGAGAAGAGATGGGGGGGAGGTGGTGATGGTGCTTGGCGGAGTTGCAGAGAAGAGATGGGGGGGGAGGCGGCAGAGTTGCAGAGAAGAGATGGGGGGGAGGTGGTGATGGTGCTCGGCGGAGTTGCAGAGAAGAGATGGGGGGGGAGGTGGTGATGGTGCTCGGCGGAGTTGCAGAGAAGAGATGGGGGGAGGCGGCGGAGTTGCAGAGAAGAGATGGGGAGGGAGGTGGTGATGGTGCTCGGCGGAGTTGCAGAGAAGAGATTGGGGGAGAACTGGAGAAGGATCGAGTTCGAGAGACTAAGGGAGAAGAAGAAGGATGGAGAGACTGAGGGAAGGATCCAGATCGAGATCGAGATTCGAGGGAGAGAAGGAGACTGGACCGAGGGAGAGAAGGAGACAGAGAGACCGAGGGAGAGACGGAGACGGAGAGACCGAGGCAGAGAAGGGTTCCGTGTGCGTGTGAAGGAGACGGAGAGACCGAGGGCGAGAAGGAGACGGAGAGACCGAGGGAGAGAGAGAAGGATCCAGAAAGGCTTCTGGGTGGGTATGCGTGTGTGCGTGTGCGTGTGTGCTTGTTGCGTGTCCGTGTGTGCGTCTTGCGTGTTGGCGTGTGCGTGTTGCGTGTGCGTGTTGCATCGTGTGTGTGTGTGTGTTGCTGCAACTTGCAGAGGTGAAAATAATTTTGCACCCGTGAAAAGATGTGAAAATAATTTTGCACCCGTGACTGCAGAGTGTTGCAGAGGTGAAAAGAGGTGAAAATAATTTTGCACCCAGAGGTGAAAAGATGTGAAAATAATGTGCCTGTGACTGTGAGATGTTAGGTTTGTGTGAGTGTATGCCAATAAATTTGCAAATAAATCCAAAGAAAACCCACTGAAACTGAACCAAACCGTCAAATCACATGTGAAATGTGAATATACACTGCCAAACCCATGTGTGTGTGTAAAAAAAACAGTGCCAAAAGTTCAAAACCGTGTGCGTCCCAAAGGTGGAGTATCAGATCATCACACATATTTTGACCCTTCGAAAATTGAAAAACCTATATTACACATTTCCGTTTCTTCTTCTTCCCTTAGCCCTTTCAGAGCCTTTCCAGAACCTTTTCTCTCTCATTTATTCACAGACGGCAAGCTGCAGAGGATCGTCGAGGTTTTACTGCTGCTACGTACGACATCGAAAGTTCCAGATTTGTTACATTTAAGGTAAGTTTACAAACTTACATTTATATTATTGTAATTTATACAACAACAAAAAAATTTGTGTGGACCCATGCATGAGATTCTTTAATTTTCACATCCTCACACTATCGTAAATGAACTTTCCAACACCAAAAGAGGGGCAAAACATTTACTAACTTTGGTTTATGGCTTTGTTCGAGCTCGTTTGCTCCTGATTATCCATTTTGATTAAACAATTTCTACATACCTCCCACGAAAAGGGTCCATAATCAATCCTTTTAGTCTCCATTTTCAAAGAACATAAAAGAAACGGCAAGGAAAATAAAAGGAAAGAAGAAACAATTTTAAAAAGTTTTAAAACACTTTTCTCAAAAAAAAAAAAAAAAAAAAAAAAAAAAGGTTTTAAAACACTAAAAAAGAAAGAAGTTTGTCTAGAACACTTTATTAATTCTTAACAATTTGTAATAATGTATAATACAAACACTAGTTAAGTTGGATATATAGATAATGTACATATCTAAGGAGGTTAATTATACAAAAAAATTTGTGTGGACCCGTGCATGTGATCTAAGAACCAAATAATATGTTAATTTTTTGAAGTAATTAAGTAATGTTGTATAATTATTCCCTAGGATAATTTTAATATGTTTAATGTTATTTATTATTTTATTATCAAACTGGTTATTATTCATTAATATTAGGTTTTATTATTCCATATTATTTTTATAATTACTTAAATTCTTACAATCATTTTCTTTACTTCCTATTTAATTCTTTTGTAGAATAACTTTATTATTTAGGTTCTCTTATATAACCGTCACTACTATATTTTTTGGCCAAAAAATAATTGCCTAATTTCCATGCAAAATAAATACAGGTACGTTTAAGATGTCTAAACGTGATCCAACTTGGGAACATGGAGACCCAATAGACGGAAACAAACATGGCACAATTTGCAAATATTGTGGTCATGTAATGAAGAGTGGCGGAGTGACACGACTTAAGCACCATCTTAGTGGATTAGATCCAGGACATAATGTCCAACGATGCGATAGTGTCCCCCCAGAAGTGAAGGCATTCATCACCACATTATTAAAAAATAAAAAACACCAGAAGGAAAAGAAAACATATGGAATGGAAAATATTCGAGCTGGGCTACGAGGAGAAGGCATTGGCCAAGCGGTTGACAGTGATGATGATGACGATGAGGACGAATGTGATGATGACATGGGACCTGAAGAACGGCGCAGTTTCAAACAAGCATTACGTGCCTCCAAACAGTCAGCCTGGGAAAGAGAACACCTTCATAAAATTCCTAATAGAGGACAAGGTTCCGGGACAAGTGGTGGTGCACAAATGAGACGGGGAGCAAGTGTTAGAGAATCACAACCAACACCACCAATAGCCCCAAGTTTATATAACTCATCCAAAGCACGTCAAAAGAGTGTTTGGAGTTATTTCAAGGGAGGTAATGTGAAGGAGGGAATGGGACGTCTAATTAGCAAGTTCTTTATCTATGAAAATGTCCCTGCTGAGAAGGCATCATCACATCATTTCAAAAATATGGTATTGGGATGTCAACAGGCCGGTGTTGGAGTACAACCTCCCACTCCCTATGAGGTAAGAAACAAATATTTGGAAATGGAGCATAAAGACATTGGCGAGTATGTTAACAAGTTGAGGTCAAAGTGGGAAACCAATGGTTGCACAATCATGTGTGACGGATGGACTGGCCCAACCAGATTGTCTATCATAAACTTCATGGTATACTCCAAGGGAAAGACAATTTTTTTGAAGTCCGTTGATGCTTCAGACCATATAAAGAACTACAAGTATATTTACAAGTTATTGAGGGATGTAATCATGGAGGTGGGAGAGCATAATGTTGTCCAAGTCGTGACCGACAACGGTTCTGCATTTGTCAAAGCTGGAAAAAAGTTAATGAAGCATCATAATGTGTTTTGGACATCATGTGCAGCACATTGTATAGATCTCATGTTTGAGGCAATGGGGAAGAGAGAGAATATTGCTAATGTTGTAAAAAGAGCTAGAACGATCACAAATTATATTTACAACCACGGTTGGTTGTTGGCAAAGATGCGTGAATTTTGCAAAGGAGAAATTATTCGTCCAGCTACCACTCGATTCGCCACCAACTATATTGCATTAGACAGCCTACTTAAGAAGAAAGCAGGGTTGAAGCAATTATTCACTAGTGAAGATTGGGCCAACCACAATTTGAGCCGCTCAAATGCAGGTCGTATGGTGGAAAGTATAGTGCTTGATCATGCTTTTTGGACTCAATCAGAATATGTGTGCCAAGTGTTTGAACCTCTTTACAAAGTTTTACGGATTGTTGACACAGAAGTGTATCCTACTATGGGGGCAATATATGAGTTGATGCGTGTAGTGAAGGAGGAATTGGAAAGAAAACCTGGTGCAAGGTGGGTCATAAAGATAATTGATGACCGATGGTATAAAACATTATACCACGATTTGCATGCAGCAGGTATAAATTATGTCATAATTTGCAATTCATTTCTTTAGTTGCATAAGTATTATTTCTCTTATTAGCGTATGTGTTTCTTTGAACAGCATATTATTTGAATCCTCGATACCAATACAGACCCGGTGTTGGAGATGATGGTGCCCTTATACGTGCTGTACATAGTGTATACTCTAAATTGGACCCTGCATCACCAGAAGTTGGCCAATTTGGAAATGAGGTACACAATTACTTAAATTATAATAATTACATTGTTGGATTAAACTAACACGATTTATTGAATGCAGCTAACATGGTTTAAAGATGCAAGAAGAACTTTTGGAGAACCAACATCGGTTGCTGCTCGAACAAAAATGTCTCCTAGTGAGTGTAAACATATTTCACTATAAGTTTATAATAGAATTTGTTGGAGTTATTAGGCTTATCAACATTGTTTTTCATTGTAGCTGAATGGTGGATTATGTATGGGACCGATGCACCAACTGTGAGAAAGTTAGCAATCAAAGTATTATCACAAACAGCTTCCTCATCTGCTTGTGAAAGAAATTGGAGCACATTTGCACTCATACACACAAAGCAAAGAAATAGGTTGGCTCATAGTAGGTTGGAAAAATTAGTTTATTGCTACTACAACATGAAGCTTCAAGTTCGAGATAAGGAAGCAGAAATAGATCATGTCGACCGTGGTGACCCACTAGATGTGTTTGATATTGTTGCTGAAGATGATGATACAGAGGGTAACCAACTTTATCAGTGGATTAGACCTCTTCATTTAGATGATGATGAAGGCAACCCAGCTCCCAGAGTTGCTGAAGAAGCACGTAATGAAGGGATAAATGTAGAAAGAGTATTAGAGGAGGAGGTGGGATCTAGCAGCGCTGACTCTTTGGAAGAACTTTTGCGCCCAACACCAAGAAACACTGGAATTCCACCTTCTTCCAATACTACACAACCACAACATCGTGCTGATACTAATGATAGCTCTAGTACAAGATCCGGAGACTCACCTACCACCGGAGGTGGGAATGATGATGGATATAGTGGAGCTGGAGGTAGTGGTGGTGGATATGGAAACTATTATGGACCACCTCCCGGATTTATGAGCCCCTTCACTGGTGAGGCAAACTTCACACATGCAACACAAGATGATGACCATGGCAGTAGGCGGGCAGGACCAGGAATTGGTGCCATAGGGAAGGACTATACTCGTAGAGAAAGAGGCAAGGGGATTTTGTCAAGTCAAGAAGATGACTCGTTATCTAGAACTTCGGACTCTGTTGGAGTGGGAAGTAGTAACTATGGTTATACTCATAACCAACCATTTCC
The DNA here is from genome assembly GCA_024362995.1 of Heteromeles arbutifolia. Taxonomy (NCBI): domain Eukaryota; kingdom Viridiplantae; phylum Streptophyta; class Magnoliopsida; order Rosales; family Rosaceae; genus Heteromeles; species Heteromeles arbutifolia. Next base: position 5,307,817 of record JANCRC010000002.1, on the reverse strand, counting down.
CTACCCTTCATATCCCATTCCTGTTGGGATGGAATCGAGGGACTCATGGAAAGAATCCGAGACCCAATCTTCAAATGATTTTGCTTATGGACAACGTCAACCAATCTCGGATCCATATGGGTGGCATGTTAACAATTACATGCAAAACTATTTTGGGGATTTATCATTTGATAACTACTCTTCACAATACACTCACTCTACACATAGAGATGATGAAGATAGTGAAAAATTTGAACCTCATAGGAACTCTATGTGGTACTAAGTCACTTATGTATCTTATCATGCAATGTATAAAGTGTAAAATATTGTACTAATTCATTATATATAAATGATTATGGTGTGTTTAAACTTCTTTCATTAATTACTACATGTTTTCTACACTCACAATGTTTGTCAGCTCGCTATATAATCAACTTGAAAATGTTAAATCCATCATGCAATGCATTTCCTTCCAATTTTTTGTGATAAACTAATAGATAATTGACTAAATAAACATCCTGCAAAGTTTCAATAAAAATTTCCAAGTTTTTCTTACAATTTCCGTGGTTTCCATATAATTTTTATCGATATCGATATTATCCCGATATTTCCATCGATATTTCCGTGTTTTTGGACTACCGATATTTCCGATATTACCGATATTTAATACCTTGGTTTGACTTATGACTAATAATAAATTTTGCATTTTATTGTTTTCAATGCAATTAAATGTCTATTAACCTATTATTTGATTAGTCTTTCTTATTTAACATCTAATCTAACAAAATTTATCGTCCGACAAAAAAAAAACATGGCTGACTATTTGAATTTTGGGTTTTATTTGGATGTTTAACATAAGGTGAGTTTTTGTCTATAAAATAACAGTTACAAGAGACTACCCATAAAATTATAAATCTAAACAATTCATAAAAGCTATACTTGGATGAGAGATTTCCAAGGACTAAGAGATTCAGGCTAAATAGAGTTACAAATGAACTACAAAAATTAAATGAAGGAAGATGACTAATTGAAAGAAATCATTTTGTAATTCTTTGTTTACAACCCAGTAGTGCATTTGGAGTCGCTCCTTCTGCACTTTTATAGTCAATTTCAAATCTCTCTCTCTCTCTCTCTCTATATATATATAGCCAGAATCTTTTGCTACTTACAAAGCTATCACCAAACATATATTCGTGTTTTAAATGTTTTAATCGGATTAACTAGCTAGAGAGAAACCTTACCTTTATCTATACATGTATATATTCAGACTAAAAGAAAAAAGTATACATGCTTGTATAGACAAAGGCTCCCATCTCTGCGGAATCTTCTTTTTCTGAAACAATAATGCAAAGAAATGATGCGTCATGAAGATGGTGGAGACATTCAGAGACATGGAGATAAACTACCAGCATTATATGCGTGGTTAGACAGACTTTTTTAAAGACTGACTGACTGCTGAAATAGACCTCTCTCTCCAGTCTTAGAGATGTTTTATCTGCGCAGGAGAGAGTGGATAGTAGTGGTACTGTCGAGGACCCTCATTGGGGCATTTGATGTTTACCCTTGGAGAATACACGGAAAAATTATGTCGATCGATGCAGTTAACCTGTTAATCTGATCACTGTCAATGCTCTAAGAGGAAAAGTTGGAATTGTCTACCTCGCCTTTGGGTTTTTGATCCTCTATATCCAACTAGCCTTCAGACCTAGCTGCCCAACCAAAATAATGAGAGCGGAAAAGAGATTTTGGTTATGGTGGTCCGCATGCAAATTACGTGATCAGACTCTGGGTGCAAAGCTTATATATTGTGTTTGACTATACGCTCCCATACGTTTTGTGAGCAAGAATCCCCACTGCTGCCTCCCGCAAGGGTCTGAGCCGTGTCCCAATCTCAATGTGGCTGATCATGAGATTCATGAGATTCTATCGATACAGAGTCAATTCCAGTAAACTTATTAGAGGGTCCGATTGGCGTGAATATCATTTGAAAAAATTTCAAATTGTCTAGCGATTGCAGTCAGTTTGATAATAATCGAGTGGCACTGAAAATACTAGGTTGACTCAAGATTTCCAAAGAATCAACTTAGTGAAATCTCATACTTCATATATCTGAAAAAATAATGATCCGTTAAGTTTGGGATTAACCTTTGATAATAGGTCGGATCGTACCAATGTCAATATATTTGATTCTATTTATTGGAAGGTAAGAATTCAACAACTATTTAGCCATGGCCAAATCAAGGAACTTCGGAGGTAGTATTTGAGTTGTAAAGTTAGAATTTGCTATGTCACGCAAGACAAATGCATCGATTGAGGTAGTAGCCTAATTAGTAAATTAATGAATTAATAACTGACCTTGCATATTTATAAGATCAGTTGCTATTTCTTCCAGTTAGTTCATTGGGTCGCGTAATATATTTTATTCAAAAGTATTGTTCGGTAAAAAGTTTGAAATAAAATTTGTGTCTCACAAAATAATTTAAAGTTTGGAAATCAATATTTTAAACTGAAATTGTGTATTTTAATGGGGTTAAGTTTAACAATAAAACTAAATGTTCAGAAGTTGTACTATTATTTAACGATCATATATTTGTTTATAAAATACTCAGAAACGTACTAAAAAATCTGAATAATATAACATTGTATAGGTATGAATGGACCCGCCTTCTCTGTCCTCCCCCTTCCCATACATTCTCATTTCTTTTTATTTTGTACGGTTACGGTTAAGTCACGTCAACATTTTATATTAATTTTTTTATAGAAATAATAAGATAAAAAATAATAATAATATAAAATATTAACGTGATTTAATCGTGACTGTATAAATAGAAATGAATAAGAGTATAAGAAGTGGGAGAGCAGAGAAGTCAGGTCCTGTATGAATGTGATGAATGCATGACAATTAATTGACATGGACAGGCCATTTGAAACGAATGGTACGAGCTCTTGTTTCTGGAATGCGATTCCCTTTGATTTCTTATGGGGATATAGAACCGCATTCTTATGGGAATTTGAGCATGACTGGGTGATATTGACAAGCCGCTGGTGTTTCCAGCTGCCTGGCCCCTACTAGGTTCCTCTTCAATTGGTAAAAACCACAAAGCCCGTATCATCTCCTTTTCTATGACTCCTTTTCCATGCTTCTGTAGCCCTAAGTACTAGCCAGGGCATACCCAACACACGTGGTATTATATCATCGCCTGCTGAGAACCATACTTGGTATCGTGCTGACACGTGGAGGACCAGGGTACGATTACGACTTTGATTGTGAGGTCGTTTCTTTGGTGACGTGGTTAACCCTCGTTCTGCTCTGGTCATCTCATGACTCATATATTCCCAGCTCTCTCTGTCTCTACCGTCTCTCTCTTTGAGCTGTAAATTCTTCTTATTGTGGCTGTCTTTTCTTCAGGCCCACTTACAAGTTACAACTCAGTATTTAACTTGAGAGAGAAGTGATAGCATTAGTCATCTAGATTATATACATCACAATAAAAACATGCTTTGTGAACAATTCGATGCTAACAAGCTCAGCAAGTGGCCCAACTCTAGGATCGCAAATTGTAGCTTTTCAAAAAGATAAAAAATTTAAGAGGTTTTGGGTTTGATGTTTCGAGTTAACGAGTTTGCTTGACTATGATTACGCGCAAGATGAAATTTTTCATTGCCTCTCTAGGTCCGAAATAGATGAATAATTGTAACTTGCCACCAATTGTCTCTTTTATAGAAAAAAAAAACAATTAGATGCTAACATAACTCTTTGAAGCCAATGTATGTTTTATGTACCAATATTTGTTATAATTCAACAAAATATTCCTCGCACCGAATGATGAGGTTTCTTAAAAAGGATAAAAGTTTATGTGCTAATACCTTGTTTATATCTCAAAGCATGTTTTTGACATAATTTAGAGTTAATTTCATTTAACATGAAGATTTTCAAAAATAATTAAGATTCGTATATGTTATCGATAAAAACTATAAACATCGGAATAATTCAACAAAATATTCCTCGCACCGAATGATGAGGTTTCTTAAAAAGGATAAAAGTTTATGTGCTAATACCTTGTTTATATCTCAAAGCATGTTTTTGACATAATTTAGAGTTAATTTCATTTAACATGAAGATTTTCAAAAATAATTAAGATTCGTATATGTTATCGATAAAAACTATAAACATCGGAAAATTATCTTCTACTAAAAATAAGTGGAAGATTCAAGATCCTTATTTATTTTCCCTTAGGAATCTAGATCGAACCTTTTTTTTTTTTTTCCTTGAAGGAATCGAGATCTTTAGCTTGTAGGTAAAGTCATTTCCAACCGAAGGGTTCAAAGGGTCAGAGGTTCGAAAATAGTCCGAAAACCGTTTCCAACAAAGGGCTAGGCCAAATGGTTTGTGGGCCCCACTGGACAAAAAATGGCCAAAGGGCCAACTGGCCGACCCACAATTTGAATGCAACGGTAACTAGCTGACGTCAGCTAGTTGTTATTTTTAATTTTTTTTTTTACAGTTTTTTTAAAAACAAAAATTAAAAATTCTATTTGTTTCCTATAACTTCCTAAGCCATTAAACAACATTAAATAACATTAAGTAACATGAAACAACATTAAACAATATAACTTCCTATAAATTTAAGTTGTTGTAGTTTTAAAATTTAAATAATAAATTATGTTTGGCCCTATGATCATTTAGCCCTCGGTTGGAGATTGTTTTTTGTGACACAGCTATGTTTGGCCTTTTGGCCCTCAGTTAGAGACGGTAAGAACTATAACCCTGCACTGTTCATTAAAATATTAATTTCTTGGAGGGCTAGAAAGCTAAAACGAGACTTCTGTCATTCCTTCGGTTGAAGATGACCTAAGCGCATTAATTTACTTTGGAAAATCATTTATTTATTCTTACCTGAAAGTTATGTGACACATGTAAACGAACACTTACATTGCCCGTCACAAACTAAACTAAACCAACTTACAAGAACAAGGAATCAACACAATCGTCTTCTAGGAAGACAAAAAGGGCTGAGCCGATCGATTATGACAGATAAATCTATAGTAATTTAAGAACTTGAAATATCCATCCAATCTTAGACAATTCCAACATACAATGACAGCAAAAACTAGCCAAAACATTATTTAATAAAACTTCGATACAGAGTCATCGACTAATAGATAATGGTTGACATAACACATGTAGTTAAAGTTAAAAGGTTTATTGGAAATTTTAACGAAAAACTCCTGATATTATTCACTTTAACGAAAAATCACATTTTTACATTAAAAAATCAATCCTGGAACTATTCGCTTTACCTTTTATTATGTCTTTATCGTTAAAGAAATTGTGGTTTCACTATAAAACCAATTGATAATATAGAAAGTAGCTCAACCTCTTATAAGCCATTACAATGTTTATCCTTTCACTAATGTGTACTCTTTTACTTTCACATCCTCACACGCACCCTTACGTGTGACGAATTTTCAAGTCAAATACGTGGACAACACGAATTGGGTAACCTGGAGCACATGTGACTGATGGGCTTCACACATGGTCAACTTACTTTGATACCATAAAGAAATTGAGGTTCCACCATATAACTAATTGGCAATATGGGGAGTAACCTAATCTCTTATAAGCTCTTATAAGGTTTCTCTTTTTACCATTGTGATACTCTTTTACCTTCACATACTCACAAAATCAACATGAAATATCTTATGGTAAATTGGTCATTTGCTTCAATATTCTAAAAGCGTTGAGCTGTGATTATTTATTTGGTTAATACAACATATACCTGTCAATTAGTACTACGACCTATTAGTATTTTTCTTCACTTTTAAATGTGAGGTATTAGGTTTGATTCTCGTCAATGACGAATTTGAACTAAGTTATTATGGTTGATACATTGTGAAGCTTAGCCCACTCCTACACCCCTTAATGTAAATAATATAAACCATATACTTAAATGGTCTGGAAGCTCCGAATAGAAAGATCCGAAGGGAATCTGGATCCCAACCGCAATCTGCAACTTCTTTAGTGATTTGGATTGCACGGTTAGAGGATACGTCCCAATGACTATGAGATCTGGATCGTTAAAGAGAAATAGATCCGGACCTTCGTTTGTGTGAGGTGGGTTAATAGAGGCCACAAGATTTAAAATGAGTGGTTCGAACCTCTTGGTCCGTCGGCTCTAGACACAGAGATCTGAGAGGATCTTAACTCTTCTTGCATGTCAATAAAAAAAATTAATTCGCCTTTGACTTCACTACTATTATTGGACAGATAATGGTAGATGACCAAATTTTTAAACCAATTTGCAAACCAAATGATGTGTCACCAATAAAAAATAAGCACATTAATCAACACTTAAGTAATAATCCAATCATCAACATCTACATCATTTGGTTTACAAAACTTGGTTTAAAAATTTGGTCTCTCTATCATTACCCTTATTGGACATAAATTTAAAACAGGCACGATGATCACTTACATTAATAAATAAAAGAATAATGCTTGTGTCTCCAGAGACTTACTTGTAGACTTACGATTTGCGAACTTTTATCATCTAAACATTATAATTTGAACTATTTACTCTCTTTATCATCATCTAAATATCATATTTGCAAAAAAATATTTAATCTGAAAATCATTTAGTCATCTATATGTGTAAAACTAATCAATAACTTTGGTAACAAGTAATTTTTCAATCGTAAACTTTTATACTTTTACATATATGATCTTTAGATGATGATCAAGATCCTTTGACTTTGGTCTCTGTCATTATTGAGAAGGAGGTTGTGACAATGTTTTTTTTTAGTACATCGATATTTTTACACGCTATGGGAAGATGTAGTTCGGCTAAGTCATACAATGGACAACTTAATTTGATATCAAATTCGCCATCCACGAGATTTGAATCTAAGACCTCTCACTTCCAAATGAAGAAGAATACCATTAGACCGTAATACTGGGTCACGTTACAATGCTACATTTTAATAAAATATAAAAAAAAATTGATGAATCTCCCGGTTTTGTACATAATAAATTAAGGGCCTCAGACTTTGATAGAATATGATATCATCACCATAATATTTTCAGAAAGCCTTTCCACACAACCAACAAGGCAATTTGTCGGTTTGACCAAAAAAAAAAAAAACAAGGCAATTTGTCGTGCTGACATTTATAGAAAATAATGAGGGAGATGGAGATGGCTAAAGCCCCATCACGTGTATTAGTGCAGTTTTGCTCAGTTATTGGGCATTAGGTCAGTCCACCTCGTGGCTGCTGAGGCTCAACTTCATGCCTTTCAACCGAAAGTGGTCCGGGACTCATGACTCAGAGACTCAGGCCACGAGCTGAGTGAGCTCCTTGGATCAGCAATCAGCTGTAATATATGTTTCTCCACACCTGTCCTGCAGCATGAGACAAAGAAACCAACAAAATATAAACTTCGTTCATTCACTTGGTCATCTGCAACATGATTTCCGACAGTGGCTCTGTCTTGAATCTCTCACACGTGAAATTTATTTGGATGACAGTATTACCTTCGGAGCAACGACGCGATAATACTCGTCCCTGGCTCTTAATTACAGGTGGGCAAGAAACCGGTGGCATCATTCAAACATGCGAAATTCGAGTGCTTTTCGTTCAGTTTCAACAATGAAGAAGTGTCAGTTTAGATCAAACCAAACCAAACAGTAATTAGTTGGTTTCTGAAAAGAACCTAAATGTAATCAGTGATTAGCTTAATCACTACTATTAGCTTTAAAAGATTAATGTGTAATTCGGTTTCTAATTATTAGGCTGAGTTGGTTAAGTTGTTAGAATTGCCACTTGGCAGTAGCTGGATGTTTGGGTTGTATAAAGGCACCAATGTGATGAGTGGATGACCAACGGTTAATTTGAATAAAAAATATTATTACAAAAAAATAGAAGGTTCTGTCCGTTGTCTTCTTCCTTCCTTCTCTCGCCATTTCTGATCTCGAATTAGGGATAGGACCTCTGAGGTCTTATCGGTTTCGTTTGATTTTGTCAAAGAAAACCAACTAAACCAAACTAATCCGTATATACTGATTTGCAGTTAATTAGTGTTAATCCATCCGTGCACTTAGATTTTTAACCTAACATTTGCGGCTTTAATAGTTTTTGAATTAACTTAGGCCTCGTTTGGCACACGGTATACAGTACCAGATAGAATTAATAGTACGAAGCCAGTTGTTTGGTACAGTTTCGTATTAAGTAGCCGGTCGACTAATTATCCGGTCTATACCTGCTAACTAATACACTCCAAATGGGAAGAATAATTAGTTGGCATCTTCGTCTCTCTCTTTGTTCCTCGTTCTTCTTCCTCCAACCCAAGGTATTTCCTTCCACTCAACCAACCATGGCAGCAATCGGAGTGATTCCGGCAGTCATTCCAAAGCCAATTGCCGCCGACCCTAGTCTTCTATCTTTCTCTATTTTCCGTTCAGATCTTCGCGAGCAAAGACTATCCAGAATGTTTGGGGAGACTTCAAAGAGATTACCCAGTGCAGAGCAATCCTTCTTTTTTTCCTTCCATATTCTCACCCTTCATCTATTTCATTTTCCTAATTTCTAAAATAGAATAAAAACTAGAAGCAAAAAAGAAAGCAATGCCATGCCTGCACAATTTTTTCTATTTATTTTAGTTCAAATTTGTTTGAAAGTTCAAAATCCTTGTTCAATTGCATAATACCCATTTTCAATTAGTGGGCTAAAGGGGAAGATTTGTATGGGAGGATGAGATTTGATGCATAGTGAGGAAGATGGTGAAGAAGGGAAGTCGAGAGAAATCTGGGTTTTTGTTTGATTTTTATTTTGTTTGTGCTATGATTAATTCTATTTGTTCTATTTTTCCTTAACTATTTGTCATTTTAACATCAATTAATAAGTGAAAAATTATTATAGTTCGACGTACTATCCGATGTACAAATTAATCTGACATTACCCTAAATGCTTGATTATTAGTCAGTACTATTTGATTCACATATTAGTCAGTCCGACTGAAATAATCAGTACAGTCTAGCGTGCCAAATGAGACCTTAATGTTCATTGTGCTCTCAATCAATATCTCTTCATTCCCACATGCATATCATCAAATTAACCTTTAATATAACTAGATTATTACTTGTTTAAAAAAAAAAAAAAAAAAAAAAAAAAACACTAGATTATTACTTTGAATATCAAATGTTTGATGTTGTTAGGATATTATTTTGCCACATCCCGAGCTCGGATCCGCCATAGCACGATATTATCTGCTTTGGGCTTACCATTCCATCACGGTTTTGTTTCTGGGAACTCACACGAGAACTTCCCAGTATGTCACCCATCCTAGGAATGCTTTCGCCCAAACTTGCTTAACTTCGGAGTTCCGATGGAATCCGAAGTTAGTGAGTTCCCAAAAGGCCTTGTGCTATAGGGAGGGGAGCATGTACATATAAGGCACATCACCCCCTCTCTGTTGATCGATGTGGGATCTTGCAATCCACCCCACTCAAGGGGAACCCAGCATCCTCGCCGACATATATGTACCAAATTACAGAGTCGCTCTGATACCAAGCTGACACACCCCGACCCGGGATGTCCACTAGGACTCTGAATCGAGCTGTGTTGGCCGACACCTGTAAGGTGACGAAACCATAAAGTGTAGTGATGTGGAAAATGTGAATAAATTTAAACCTAAAAGTGCCTAAATACAAGAGTGCGAGGTGAACGAGAATTAGCCCATTTCACATGTGACGACAGAGCATAAGTACAGTACAGTACAGTAAAATAGGGTGAGAATTATATCATCAATGGTACTCGTCTACACCAAGATTTGCCAATAATCCTTGTTGGTACGAAAACTCTGCTACAAGAACCTGGAGTGGCGAAAAACAAGAGTGAGTGGGCCTGAAAATAAAGTTTTAATAAAAACATTTGAAAACGTTTGGCAGCCGACGTTGGATCGTTCCGAAATTTTAGGATGTTGTTCTAGAAGCTTATTGAAACTCTGGGGAAGTTACGGATCGGAAATCCGAGGTGTGGATCTTCCGGATCGAGTTACGTAGGGTTGTGGACCTTACTGTCGACCTTTGACCGATGCTTGACTTTTGGTCAATGGGTTTCAAATCATTCTAGAACGTACTTGGGGATGTGCTTTACGTAAGTTACGTTATCTGTCGATAAGAATTCTAATTTGTGATTTGATAATTGTTCTAGGCGCCGATCGTTCGCGACGCCTCGATAGTCGTGCTAGGGAGTTGTAGTGCGGACCTCAGGTAAGTGGGTCTTTTCCTTTTTATAGTATATATATGATTGATAGTTTCCACAAATGCTTTTAAATTGATTTATGCATTTTGATGCCATGGTTTATTAGTTTTAAAAATGCTGCTATGTGGTTGAGATTTATATATCATTATGGCATATTCATATACATTTTTCCTACTCATAAATGTTGTGCATGTTTGAAATGCTAAAGTATCACAGGACGCACATGTAAGTCCAGGTAAGGTTATGTTGTGAATTGAAATGGTTGAATCACTATGACATGATTTTCATATAGACTGCTCATCATTGCTACACCACATGTGAGTGCTCAGCCTAGGCCAGGCTAGTCCTTCACGTGAATGTTCACCTCCCAGCACCGCACGCTCACCTTGGATCCAAGTAGATGCTAGCCCTGTCGTACATGTCACATTAGGTGACTCCGACTCGTAGATGACTGCGCATAGCGCAAATCTTCACTTGATCGTAGCACTAGAGTGATTATTATTACACATAGCCTTGTCGTACATGTACATTAGGTGACTCCGACTCGTGTGTTAACATATGACTGATGATCGATAGGTGCAGTTGTACAAGTCATATTAGGTGACTCCGACTGACATATTAGCATGGATTACAGCACATGATTATATCTATACTGCTATTGAGTATTTTCTGCTATGGTATACTTTTGGACTTACTTTTGGCATGCATTTGATTTCATACTTATACGTAGTATGATTTTCTGGAAACTATACATGTTTTACGGCGAAGGGTTATAACATTTTCAAAGGTTTTTATTAAAAATTTATTTTCAGGCCCACTCACCCTTGTTTTTCGCTCCTCCAGGTTCTTGTAGCAGAGTTTTCGTACCGACAAGGATTACTGGCAAATCTTGGTGTAGACGAGTACCATTGATGGTATAATTCTCACCCTATTTTATTGTACTGTATTTATGCACAACCATCACTTGTGAAATGGGTTCATTCCCCCTCACCGCACACTATTGTATTTAGGCACTTTTAGGTTTAAATTTAGGAAACTTTAACGAAAAGATCTAGGTACTGTTCACTTTAACGAAAAACCACATTTTTACTCTAAAAAGTCAATCTTGATATTATTCACTTTACCTTTTATTTTGTCCTTATCGTTAAAACTCAAAGTTTTTAAGCCATTTTCATTAGTTTTCCTTTAAATTTATTCACATTTTCCACGTCACTACACTTTATGGTTTCGTCACCTTCTAGGTATCGCTTAGTTGACGTCAGCACGAACATAGCTGACAAATTTGACTTCGAACTACTCGCGTGTTGTTCGTGTTAGTTTATATACACATGTGAAGAGTTTTTCATCCTGAATATATTTTGATAGTTTTTTAGAACTAATAAGTTAATCAATTTGTTTACTAAATAATAATGGGAACTTTAACGAAAAGCTCCCAGTACTGTTCACTTTAACGAAAAACCACATTTTTACACTAAACAGTCCATCCTGATACTATTCATTTTACCTTTTATTTTGTCCTTATCGTTAAAACTCAAAGTTTTCAAGCCCTTTTCATTAGTTTTCCTAATAATAAATCAAATCCCTGATGTGCGACAAAGTTGTTTAGTTGACGCAACATGGATGAGGCTGACAAAGCTGGCCTCTAAGGCCATCTCCGACTGAAGGCTGGCTAGATGGCTCGTTTTACCCCTCTGGCCCTTCAAGAAATTAATATTTTAATGAACAGTGCATGGCCATATTTCTTACCATCTCCAACTGATGGCCATATGGCTCATTTTAGCCATGTCACAAAAAACTATCTCTAACCGAGGGCCAAAGGGCCATAAGGCCAAACATAATTTATTATTTAAAAACTACAACTTAAATTCAAATCCAACGGCTAAGTGACGTAAGCTAGCCGTTGCACGCTGACGTCAGCTAGTCGTTGGATGTGAATTTTTTTGGGCTATAAATAGGGTGGATATTGCCCTATAATTCACACACATTTGAATTCAATCTATTTCAATTCAAGTTTGCAATAAACTCCAACTGGGGGTCCTCATTCAATTCCAAATTGGAAGAAAAATGGGATCAGATGAGACGAGAAGATGAGGAGTCTAATGAAGAAGATGAAGCATGGCGCAACACACAATATGTGGCAGCCATGGCTGCGGCCATGGTGTGTCAGCCAAGTGAGGAACAACCTCAATAGGGTGACTATGTTGCTGGTCGCTCTTACAAACCACGAAACAAAGCGATGATGCATGCCAATCTGATGAACAACTATTTCAACCCCAACTCAGTGTACACAGAAGAGGATTTCAGACGTCATTTCTGGATGATGCGTCATGTCTTTGAGTGTTTACTTCATGATGTCCAACATGTCAATCCATACTTTCGACAGGATCTTGTTGCACATCTTTGTGCCAAAAGAAGCATGGAGTAGGTGTTTAAGTTTTATGTTGTTAAATGTTTTTAAAAATGTTGTTTAAGTTTCATGTTGTTAAATGTTTTATTTTTATGTTGTATAATTTTTATATTGTTTAATGTTATTTAACGTTGTTTAATATTATTTAATATTGTTTCATGTTGTTTCATGTTACTTAATGTTATGTAATGTTTAATGGTTTAGGAAGTTATAGGGAAAAAAAAGAATTTTTACAATTTTTAAAACAAATTTTGTAAAAAAAAAAATTAAAAAAAAAAAAACTGTTAAAGAAAAAAAAAAATCAAAAATAACGACTAGCTGACATCAGCTAGTTACCGTTGGTTTTCAAATTCTAGCCCGGCCCCGGGAGGGCTGGCTGGCTCCTTTGGGCCAGCCGGTTGGCCCTTTGGCCCTTTTTTGTCCAGTGGGGCCCACGAGCCTTTGGCCTGACCCTCGATTGTAGACGGTTTTCGGGCTATTTTCGACCCTTTGACCCTCTGGACTCTTCGGTTGGAGATGACCTAACGACTCCCTTGTCATCCATATTAATTTGCACACACATGTAAAGAGGTTTTTCCTAGTCCAGTTGATGCAGCTGGTCACTGTTCAACAGTAACTTCAAGAAGAACATGTAAAACTGTGAGTTTTATTATGCACACACATATATTAATATTGTATTTATTGCATTTACAAGTAAAATTAATAGTCACATTAAAGAGGAAAAATCTCTCTTCTAAATGTGGCGTAAAATAGTAGAGTAATAGCCTTCACATATTAAACATATGAAGTACACTTGAGTTGTTTAGGTGCCCAAAATAGTAGAGTAATTGATTTTCCAACAAATTTTGATTTAGTTTACCATAATTTGTGTGTTTTTATTGTTTCAGTTTTCTATTTTACATCGTGGAATATTTCTTTGAAACTGACCGTGGGTTGGCCTATTGTTATGCTTCTTTTGCAATAGTCAATCAGGATATTCAACAAGTCGATTCCAACGGCAACATACGCTAGTTTCGAGTTTGACGAAGAATGCTTGAACGTCATTTCAAAGAAATTCAAATCTTCAAATCAAATTCCAAATTGTAACGTTTCCCAGACAAAGCCGGATTTGATGCTCGCCACAAATACAGGAGTTTCTAATCAATTGCTCTACCTACTTAGTGAATCTATGTGGCAACTTGATTTAGTAGGTTGGACTGCATCTTTTAAACTGTTGCAGTGGGACTGGACCCCAAATAGATGAATGTTTCCCAGCACTCCTTTGCTTCTTTACTGTCATCAGACTGTGTGTGTAATAGCTGCAAATTTTTTAGAGTAAAAATAGTGAGATTCTTTTATTTGTTTTTCTCTTCAATCATGCAGGTGTAATAGCTTGCAAAACTGAAATTCAAGAACAAATAAGATCATCGGTAACTACAAAATAAAATGGGTAAATGAGGTGAGGTGAATAGTTAACCCTAGTAAAAGTAACGAGTGAATGAGGTTTTGTGTGACTTTGACACGTTTATTTTGTGTGACAAAATCAACAAAAGTTGTCAATCTACGAATTCGGTGTATTAAAGTATTAAACTGAGCGAAAACATACAAAGTTGTTGCCAATCTGCACGTTCGGTGCATTAAAGTATAAAACATAGAGAAACGGACAAAATTTCAATTTAGACACACTTGAAACTGGTAAAAGAAATGTTCAAAAAAAATGAATAAACGGAGCTAGTTGTTCGAGAGTAATCTATTCCTACCCCTCTTTTTGCTCATCTCACCACTTATTTGTTTTTTTATGACAAGATTGCCCTTATGTAGATTACCTTAGAAGATAAAAACATTATTAAAATACATAGATAACAAAATAATTTGTTGATTCATTACCTTGTAGAGATGAACCCGACCATCCGATGGGGTAGCGTACTCTTTCTTCAGACAATCACATTTAGCAGCTTCTTGGTACTTACCTGCATAATAACAAGTAGACATACATTTGTTCATATGATAACACGAAAGGTGAATATCGAAGAAAAAAGTGTTTTTGGATGATATATTTTCATGTTGAGTTGGGCTACATAATCGTCTGTTGTGTTAGTTCATGAAAAACTTGGGAACTTAACATCTTTACTACCATATTAAAGACTTTAAGCCCCCTCGAGATCTCTTGAGCAGTACTCAAACCCGCTTTGAACGTGCTTGAGTCCTCCCGACCGGTTAAAATTCAAAGATTATGCTTTGACAAGTAGTGGAGCAGAGAATTTCCTGGAGTTGGAGAAAGTTGTAGGGTTGGGGAAAGTTGTAGGGTAAACCTGGAAAATGAGAATTGGTACTAATCCCATCTATACATTGCCTGCAGACTCCGAGTTTCCTCCTTGCACCATGGCATTAACAAGTATGTATCTTGCAACTGTCTATCTGCTTCATCACACTTTCCAGCTTTGATTAGCCCTGGTGCCCTAATCTTCAAGCAATGCACCAAATCAGCAGTGGAGTAAGTACAAACTTAATTAGCAGTATTTAAGTACGCTAAATCAAGAATTGAAGATTTAAAATTACCAATACGTTTTTCATCAAAGGCTCGGGAGGCGTCCTAAGCTTCTTTATGGCACTCTTCCGTTTTGATGAGGCTACGTACTCATTCATCATCAATAACAATGATTGTAACACGTCCTTTTCACTCTTCAGGTACATCTCTTGCTTTCAGAAAGAATGACCTATACGATATCTGTCCCTGGTAGCTGCAATGGCTCTAGGAATGGACTTATCGTTACAATTGATGATTCCAAGGACAGAGGCCAAAACCGCAGATTCACCCCCCATGCCTCTCGCAATTTTTTCATTATCTCACATTCTCACTTATTGAAAGCTGTTGAGTGCTTAATAAGCGCATAAATCGAAAGCTGTTGAGTGCTTAATAAGCGCATAAATCGAAAGCTGTTGAGTGCTTATTAAGCGCATAAATCGAAAGAAGTCCTGCCTCAGTGTGGCGCTGTGTGTAGGAAAATGAGAAGAGAGTGAGAGAGAAGAAGGGTTGAAAGAAGAATAAAGCCTGGCCCCATTCATGGTGGAAGGCACACGTAAAATTATAGAAGGTGAGACAGTGCAAAATCCATGAAACAATTTGTGCTTTTTGAGAATACGAAGCATGTTTTATTGGTCATAGTCTGAATGGCAGTTGAATATAAAGAGCATTCCAGGAGTGAAGTAAGGTATCACTTTGTTAGTTAATTAAGGCAAAGGAATCACCCTCGTGTCCTTTTGTAATACAGAATTTACTTTTTTGGCGAACTGGGACTGCTATGTGCACTCGAAAACCAAAATGCGTTACACATTCATGAGGTGCAAGGAAGAATTTTGCAGAAGGAAACGGCACTATCAGTAGTCTAGAAGCTGGCATTACAGTCTCTCTAACCTTTATATACATATATATACATGTGTATGTGTGTGCCAGGGCCAGGCCATTTATACCTTTTCCTGTTTCTTTTTCTAATGAATAACTGGATACTTTGCTTTCCTTGGAAGATAAGAAATCACAATAAAACACTAATGGATGAGGTTCTTGCTTCTTATCTAGGAGAAGAATTAACTTCTCGGACAGCTTGAAAAGGTACCCGAAAACGCACACAGTTTGATCACCCACCTTTCAAGACTTAAATCAGAATTATTTGACATCTTTTCCGTAGTATCAATTATAGCCTTCCATGTCCACCTTTTCTAAATAGGTGCCAATCACATGGTATCATCCTTTTTACTTCTACGTTTCAAAAATTTAGGGTACCATTAACGTAAACGAAAAATCCTCACTGGAAAAAACATGGTGAACTCTTCCAAACTTTCCAGTGCGAGAACCGTGTATGGAGCAATGGCAATGGCAACCGCGGTCTTTGCCGGCATTTATGTTGCGCGGGCTTACATATTTCGTGCTAGGAAAGAAGAGGCTCAAGGTCCTAGACTTATGAGGTCCATGTCCATAGCATTCCTCCATGGAGGGCAGCTGGCCTTGCAGAGATTGCTTGAATATCATGAAGCTCGAGCGGATAAATCAGCAGTGGAGATAGCTGAATGTGAGTTGAGGACTCACCTTGTGGAGCAACGCCCTGATTACAAGAAGCTGCAGGTTAGGTATCTCTATATAGAAAGTCGTTAATGGCATGATGAATTTTCAAGTTTATTGATCAAACTGGTATTTTCTCTTAATCTATTGTCTTTACGCACGAAAGTCGATTGTTGCGAAGCTTGAAATGAGTGGAAAAGAAGCCAAGGCAATTGAAATATTGGCGAAAGTAATAGCAAAGGCGCATAACGAAGGAAAAAACCATGAAGCATATGAAAATGAGATGCTACTGGTGGAAATGCTTATATACAAGGTTTGCACTTCGAAATTTACAACATTCCAATTTAGAGAAAAACCATGAAGCATATAAATCATATGATAATTGATGTGCCTTGTAGGGTGATTTTCAGGAGGCGCTAGGCCGTAAATGCTTGCAGCATGTAGAGATTTCAGATGCAAGGCGTCCGCTGTACAAGGTCGGAAAACCTTTCCTAAAATTATTTTCTTGGCAACCATTCAACCCCATATAGTTTAACATGATTAAAATTGTGTTTAAAATTGACAGGCTATTATTTACATCATGTTAAAGCGCAACAAGGATGAAACTATAGAATGCTGGAAAGAATTTAACGCTCTAAAAGAATTCCAACGTTTGCCTAGTGACAATAAAAGCTTGGAAGAAAGCCAAATTCATAAACTCAGTACAAATTATGAGGAGTTCGAGAAGGTCGTCAACATACTCAGAAATGACATAGAGGGGCAAGCAAGGAAGAACAAGAAATAAGAGATGAGCTTTTCACTAGTAAATTTTCCTTTGCTCTCAGAAAACAAGGAAAAATAGAAAGCAATCACTTGCAATACGGTGCACGTGGAAGTGATAAGTTCATGAGTGACACATTTTATTCATTTTGTAATCGTTCTAAAGTTCATTACAAATTTCCAATTAACCAAGAATCTAAAGAGCAATCAAATATAGTTGTACTGTTATTTTTCTTCTCTATATAGTTGTTATTCTCAAATGTAATTGTTAGTATTACTAAGGGTATATGTGTAAAGTGTTAGTATTACTAATGAGAAATACATGTATTTTCAGTCAAAGAGTTTTCTTCCTCTCTAAGTTTTCTCTGTAAGCTTCTATATGGTATCAATCGCCCTCTGCCTCCCGGCGACTTCGATCCATCCATTTTCCATTCACACTCTCTGATTCTTGCCGCCATTTTCTCTCTGCTTCTTCGATTTGTGTTCTTGTAAAGCTGCATCAATGGCCTATCCGTCGATTTCCTCTCATGAGTCGGTCCCGAATTCAGCCCCAATTTCATCTTCCTCAAACCCTAACTTCTCAAATTCGTACACCTCTCTTACGATTCAGAATATTGGCAGTATGGTACCGATCAAGCTGAAACGCTCCAATTATCTCCCATGGCGTGCGCTGTTCAGTCCTATTCTCCGTCGCTACAAACTTCTTGACGTCATTAATGGCACAGAACCGTGTCCTTCTCCTCTACTTCCAGATCGTTCTCTCAATCCTGCTTTTGACATTTGGTATGAGAAAGATTAGAACCTTCTTATTTGGTTAAATTCCACGCTCTTTTAGGAAGTTATTCCGTTTATGGCTGGGGTTTCATCATCTTGCGAGCTGTGGATCAAGTTAGAGCAGCTATTTGGGGGTGTTTCAAATGCACATATTCATCAATTGCGACCTCGTCTTCAATCTCTTCAGAAAGGCTCTTTGTCCATCTCTGAATATTTGCAGCAAATCAAAAAAATTTCAGATTCCTTGACTGCTGCTGGAGCTTCGGTCACTGATCATGATTTAATTGCCGCTATTCTTCCTGGCTTGCCTGATGACTACGAGTCGTTTATCAACTCTATTATGCTTCGTCTCTCTAATACAACACTTGATGAATTGCATGGCTTGCTTCTCACTAAAGAATTGTCTATGTCTCGGCAAAAGAAATTTGCCTCCTCCACTGTCACTGAACCATTTCAAGCCTTTTCGGTGCATTCTCAGGCTTCTCAGGCTCCTATTCTTCCTCAACCACAAGTATTTGCTGCTCAGTATCCTCAATCACAATCATTTGTGAAGGACAACCATGGTAATCGAGGCAATAATTACAACAATTGTGGTCATACCTACACTAATCGTGGTAATCGTGGCTCCAATTACAATTCCAGAGGTAGTCACTCAAACCACTATGGCAATTCTTATGGTTCTCGTCATTTCAATCCCTCTGGTTATCGTGTGCAATGTCAAATATGTGTTCCACTAGTCATGAGGCTATTGATTGTTATGATCCTATAAATCCTAAGATTGTTGGTAAAGTACCCTCTGCAAAGCTAGCTGCAATGTGTGCTCATCATTCTGTAAAGCCCTCTACTCCATCCTGGTTAATCGATTCTGGTACCATTGCACATATTACGAATGATATCTCCAACATTCAATCTCCCAGTCCCTATCATGGAGAAGATAAAGTTTATATCGGAGACGGTAAAGGTCTGTCCATTGATCATACTAGTCTCTCTTTGCTACATACTCCACATTCTACTTTTAAATTGCACAATGTCTTACATGTGCCTCAAATGCAACACAATCTTCTTTCTGCTTATCAGTTTATTAAAGATAACAAATGTTCATTGACTATTGATATTGATGGATCCTATGTCGATCGTACTACGGGGATGATGCTTTTGCGGATACCAAATAATGATGGTTTCTTTCATCTTCAAAGATCTTCTACCTCTTGTGAATCTTCAGTCTCTTCTCCTACTACATTAGTAAGTAATAAAGCCTCTGCCAAGGTGTGGCATAGCAGGCTCGATCATCATTCTTTTGCCATTTTCAGAAGGGTACTCTCTACTACTCAACTACCATTTCAAGGAAAATATGCAGTGAACTTCTTTTGCACAGATTATGCCTTAGCCAAGAATCATAAACTTCCCTTTGCTAGTACTAGTTATGTTTCATCAGTATGTTTAGATTTGTTGCATTGTGATTTGTGGAGACCCTCACATGTGTTGTCTGTGAGTGGTTATAAGTACTATCTACTCATTGTTGATGATTTAGTAGGTACTGTTGGTTTTTTCCCTTGAAGTCTAAGGCAGATGTGTACTCCACTTTTGTATATTTTCAATGCTATGTAGAAAACATTCTTGGCAATAAAATCAAAGTTGTCCGGTCTGACTCAGAGGGTGAATTTACTGGAAATCAGTTTCAATCTTATCTTAAGTCTCGTGGTATTCTTCAACAATTCAGTTGTCCCCATACCCCTGAACAAAATGGCTGTGTTGAACGTAAACACAAACATTTAGTTGAAACTGCAAGGACTTTGTTAGTTCAATCTCAGGTACCTCATTCGTTTTGGGTTGAAGCATTCTCAACTGTTGTCTATTTGATTAATAGACTTCCTATATCTCGTATTTCTCAGTCTCCATGGGAACTTCTGTTTCATATTCCTCCAGATTATTCAAGACTGAGAACATTTGGTTGTAGCTGCTTTCCAAGGCTAAAACCATACATATCTTCTAAATTGGATAACAAGAGTAAGCATTATGTTTTCTTAGGGTATAGTGTTCAACACAAAGGATATCGATGCTTGGATTCAACACAAAGGATATCGATGCTTGGATTCCTTTACTCAACGCATTTATATTTCCAGACATGTACTCTTCAATGAATCAGAATTTCCATTTCATAAGATTCAAGTTGCAACATCTATTTCCTCAACCACATCTACATGTTCTCCTTTTAGTCTTGAATTTTCCATTCCTCACTGTGCTCCATCTATTAACCCCAGTCATTCACTGTCTACTTCTACTACAAGTTCTCATCTTCAAGCGGCATCTTCCCTACATGAAGATCTTGTTTCATCATCCAGTGTAGCTTCCTCCAATACCACAGTTTCTCCAAATGTCACTAATAAACATCCTATGATCACTCGATCGAAGGCTGGCATCTTTAAGCCAAAGGCTTACACGAAAACAAAGCATCCATTACCCTCTTCAATTGCTCATGTCCCAACTACTTATCTTTAAGCATCCAAGTTTGAACACTAAAGACATGTTATGCAAGAGGAATTCAATGCATTGCAGTCCACATGTACTTGGTCTTTGGTGCCTTTTGCTTCTAACCAAAATGTGGTAGGTTGTAAATGGGTTTTCAAGATCAAAACACATCCAGATAGTAGTATTGATCGCTATAAAGCCCGGCTTGTAGCCAAGGGCTTTCATCAACAAGAGGGTCTGGATTACAAAAAGACTTTTAGCCCTGTGGCTAAACATGTCACTATTAGAATCATCTTGTCTCTTGTTGTGCAAAATGACTGGTTTTTGAATCAGCTTGATATTAGTAATACATTTCTCCATGGTGATCTCAAAGAATATGTCTTTATGACTCAACCTCCAGGTTTCTATGATCCACAGTTTCCCCATCATGTCTGTAAGCTCAACAGGTCACTCTATGGTCTTAAACAAGCTCATCGAGCTTGGTTTGACAAGTTGTTCACCACATTACAATCTCTTGGTTTTCAACACTCCAACTCGGATACTTCTCTTTTTGTGCTTAAAGCCCCCGTGTTAGTTATTGTTTTGGTTTATGTTGATGATATCTTAGTGACTGGACCCAATTCAAATGTCTGCAAACTCTTCATACAGAAGCTCAGTTCCATTTTTCCAGTTAAATACCTTGGTTCTCTACATTACTTCCTTGGTCTTGAGGTTCAAAGAACTCCTGAAGGTTTATTTCTGCATCAAAGTAAATATTTACTGGAATTGCTTTAGAAAACCAAAATGCAAGGTGCCAAACCTTGTTTTACTCCTCTGAGCAGCATCAAACTTGATCATACTGGACCTTTTCTCTCAGATCCCATAAAGTATAGGTCTATAGTTGGTGCCTTACAATATATGACCTGGACTCGACCTGATGTATCTTTTGCAGTCAACCAAGTTTGTCAATTTATGCATGCCCCATGAGAGCCTCACTTGCAGGCAGCTAAAAGGATCTTAAGATTTCTTAAAGGTTCTCTCACTCAAGGTTTATGTTCAAAAAGGGGTTTGTTCATCTTTTTGCCTTTTCAGATGCTGATTAGGCAGGTTGTTCTTTTGATCGCAAGTCTACAAGTGGTTATTGCATTTTTCTAGGACCCAACTTGATTAGTTGAAGTGCCAAGAAGCAATCCATCGTTGCTCGCAGTTCAACTAAGGCTGAATATAGGTCACTAGCTCACACTGCTGCAGAAATTACCTGGATTTGCAAAATTGTTCATGATATTGATATGCCTCTTCTTAAAGTTCCTGATCTATGGTGTGATAACATTTCTGCTATCTCCTTGGCCTCTAATCCCGTGTTTCATGCTCGTACTAAACACGTGGAAATTGATTATCATTACATCAGGGAACTTGTTCTTCCTCATTTGATTAAAGTTCAATATGTTTGCAGTCAGGATCAGCTTGCGTCATCTATAGTAAAGCCTTGACAAAACACATATTTCGGTATTTGCAGTGCAAGCTTCCACTTGGTTCTTCTCAGCCCCAAGTTAAGCTTAAGGGGGTGTAAAGAGTAATCAAATATAGTTGTACTGTTATTTTCTTCTCTGTATAGTTGTTATTCTCAAATGTAATTGTTAGTATTACTAAGGGTATATGTGTAAAGAGCTTTCTTCCTCTCTAAGCTTTCTCTGTAAGCTTCTATAGAATCACCTTTTATTTTTTAGTCAAGAAATCGGAATGGTGTTATAAGATAATGTTCTCTTGCCAAATTTAATTTCGATCATATATTCAAATGAAAATTAACTTAATCGATGACCGGCTAAGCTGTTTGAGAAAATAATGTTTTTGATGTATGTAAAGAAAAAATAGGCTCACTTAGTTTCCTCAAGACGACAATACCAGTGCCGTTGCAGTCAAAATTGTGCGGTGCAACCTTCTTGTAGTGAAGATTCATGGCAAATGAGGCACAGTTGAACCAAGAATTTGGTACGAAACACATGAACCACCGTCTACTAACTCCTTGCACCTTAGCAATGACGATCGTCCACCGCAAACTAATACAAGTGTCCTGCGTATCCATCAAGTTTATAATGTGAAGCTTGTGGTTTAGGTCCTGGTCCTGCGAGACTGTAATCGGTAAAAGGACAATATCAATCGTGTTGTCGTTTCATCATATGGTAGTATGCTTTGGCGAATGAGGCATGGTGCACTAAAATAATTTACCTACTCCTTGTATATATATGTAAGTAGGTAAACTAAAATGATTTACCTACTCCTTATCATAGGTAAGTGTGAAAATTGGTTTTACAATATTCTAATTATGTAAACTAAAATATAAATCAATTTACTTATATTTTGAATTCTCACTTAGATATCTTTTCCATACAAAGTTACTACAACATTCCATAGAGAATATCGATGAAATACGCAATAAAAATTAGCTTAGGTGAAGCCTAATCACTAGTTTTAGTTAGAAAATTAAATTGTGTTGGGGTTTAAATAAAGAAAATTGAATTTTAGGGAGCAAAGTCATATTTTCATTAATTCTATTATTACATAATTATATGGATGACATTTGAAGTGGACATTCACATCATTTAAATTAATCAGAATGTTTATTCAATTAAAAACATTTGAAGTGGACCACATCATTTATGAACTTTGTTATTAATAAGGGTAAATTACAAAAAAACTACCTCAACTATTGGTGTCACGACACTTTCATACCTCATTTTTTTAAATTGACAATGTCATACCTCATCTTACGAATTTGGTCCAATGTTATACATTCCGTTAGCTTGCCGTGAATTTCTCAGTTAAATGCTGACGTGGCTTGATCCGGGGCCCACTTTTTATTAAAAAATTAATAAAATATTATTAAAAACTAAAAAAAAAATCATTTAATATTTTTTTAAATATTAAAATAATAAAAAAAAGCTAAAATAAAAAAAAATAAAAAAATAAAAACACAAACCCGTGCCCTTCTCTCTCTCCTCCCCCATCTTCTTCTTCCCCACCTTCTGCAACCCAGAAAAAAAAAGTGGAAAAAAAAAAAAAAAACCCAACCACCCTCAGTTCGTCTTCCCCAACCCCCACCCCATCTTCTCCCTGCACCCACCCTCTTCCCTCCACACCCATTCCCCCCATTTTCTGCTCGCCTAGGTTCTTCACCCTCGGAATCGGCTTGGCGAAGGTTTCCTGATTCCACCTCAACGGGATCTGGGTTTTTTTTCGATTTTTTTTTTTTTTTTTTTTTTTGGGTTGCAGGTAGTGGGTGTGAGGTTGCAGATAGTGGGTGCAGAGGGTTTAGGGAAGACGGGATGGGGGAAGAAAGAAAAGGGGGTCAGGGAAAATCGTGAACCTTCTTTTTTTTTTTTTTTTTTCCTTCCTTCTGTGTTTTCTGGCTTGCAGGAGGGGGAAGAAGAAGATGGGGGAGAAGAGAGAGAAAGGGGAGGGAGAAGGGCACGAGTTTGTGTTGGTTTTTTTATTTTTTATTTATTTTTTATTTTCTTTATTATTTTAATATTTAAAAATATTAAATGATTTTTTTTTAGTTTTTAATAATTTTTTAATAATTTTTTAATAAAAAGTGGGCCTCGGATCAAGCCACGTCAGCATTTAACTGAGAAATTCACGGCAAGCTAACGGAAGGTATAGCATTGGACCAAATTCGTAAGATGAGGTATGACATTGTCAATTTTAAAAAATGGGGTATGAAAGTGTCGTGACACCAATACTTGAGGTAGTTTTTTGTCATTTACCCTATTAATAAAATACTACATTTTTTCAATAAAACAAAATGGAAGGTCATCGTCTTGAAAAATTAGAGGTCCAAGAGAAATTCGAATCTAGATCAACCCACTGATGTTCCAACTGTTCTGATCAGAATGTTCTGGTGGAGAGTTTGTTTGGGTGAGGCTAAAATGGTGGAGAATAATGCTGCATTCGTACATATGTTTTGGCATTTTGCACTATAATAACAAGGTTCTAATCCGCACACTGATCACTCCTATTTGTTTGATTAAGTTTTAATTTATTTGTATTTTTCCATATCTTTTTATTTTACCGCTTCGTTATCTTTCAACGTGCACGCCTTCATTCGGGTATTTATATAGACACTTTAAAGTATATATATTTTTTTAATATATGTGATTATTCACCTTAATTGCCACAAAAGCCTTTTTTAATTGATGTGATTATCAAGGGAATACAAATCAAGGCGAGCAAACTTACGGAATTTTATGGGGAAAGCAAGGTCCACTCCTCTCCTCTTTCAATCAAAGTTGGTGTGTTTCTCTCTTCTCTACCTCTTCACCTCTCTGTTTCTAGCTCTCTACACCTCTCTCTCCCAAACCAAATGCCTCTTCAGATCTTCCCCCTTCGACCCGATTCAGGCCCCTCTCTTCTCCTACCCTTCCACCTACGGCGAGCACAAGTATGCAATCCCAACCCACCGCACCTCTTGCTCTTCTCCCGTCTATTTTTCAGGTAACACTCCCTTTTTTTAGCTCAATTTTTCTTCAATTTTTTTGCCTTTTGCTAATTTTAATTCTGGATTCCACCAATTGGGTTTTGTTTTTGTGATCAGAATATTGGATGGTCTTGAAGGAGATCCAGAATTTGTGTAAGAATTCTTCGTGGTCTCCGTCGGTTTTGAGGTATTTGCAGGGAAGGGCTGAGACATTTGCAGGAAATTTAAGTACCCAAGCGAGGATTCCCTATTTTGTTCATTACAATGAGAGCACTGAAATCCCTTGTGGATTCTTGAAGAAATTTCCGATTAGTGATTCTGGTTGGTTTGGCATCCAAGCAAAGTTCTAAAAAGTCCTTTTTTTTTTCTTTCTTTTAGCTACATTTGTGAATAAACATGTTTTTTTTTGTATGTAATTCAGATCGAACGGCTATGGAAAACTGTAAAGGAGTTGTAGTGGTCTCGGCGATCTTCAATGACCATGATAAAATCCGACAACCACGAGGCCTCGGATCAGAGACCCTAGACAATGTATGTTTTTTTCTGTTCATAGACGATGTAACCCTAAAAGGACTTGACTACCATAGATTGATTCCGAGAAAACCCCAAAATTTTAAGATTGGCGCGTGGCGGGTTGTGAAAGTTTTGGGCAAGGAATTGTATGAGAATCCTGCAATGAACGGTGTGATACCAAAATATTTAGTCCATAGGCTTTTCCCAAACTCGAAATTCAGCATTTGGATCGATGCAAAGCTGCAGCTAGTGGTCGATCCGTTGCTGTTGATTCATTCACTTGTGGTGTCTGATAACGCAGACATGGCGATTTCGAAGCATCCTTACTATGTACATACTATGGAGGAGGCAATGGCGACGGCAAGGTGGCAGAAATGGAGTGATGTTGATGGATTGAAGAGGCAGATGGAGACTTATTGTGAGAATGGATTGCTTCCTTGGACCCCCAGCAAGCTGGCTTATCCCTCAGGTAACCCCACTTGCACATAATTAGTGTATATCAAATCATGTCATCTTTCAACGTTTTTAGTGTTTTTTTTTGGTTGAAAGCTTCCACACATGATATCATTTTAATGATGTTGCTTTGTTTTACAACTGTACAAAAAGCTTTAGAAGCTAACTTGGCAAGTTGATGAATTTCTTAAGGGTAGTAACTTTCACGCTCTCAGTTTAGCTTGTAGCACTCTCATGAATGTATAAAATTATAGAATATTCAATTTTTAGTGTTAGAAATTACATTGGGAATGCCAAAGTCGCTAACTTTTCCTAAATCGAATTTTACTAAATGGTCTTAGGAGACTAATTAAACTTTGAAGTACACTTCCCCTCATGTTTCCTAAGATTATAAAATGCAACTATTAAGATACTGGTTTTGGTGTTTGAGAGTAAGCTTTTGGCTGAAGAGAAGGTGAGAAGTTCAAGCCATGGGATAGAAGATGTACATGTTCTAGGGTTTTTAAGATTAAAAAATTGGACTACTTAGTGTATAAATACAAATGTCAAGGTTATAAGATTATCAAGTTGAACTACTTGGTCTGCCCAAAAGAAGAAAATGAAAAGATTAATGGGATGACTTGGTGTTTACATAGACTATGCATTGTACAAGTCACATTTGCATAAGGTTTAGACTCTAAGGATGAGTTTACAGAGACTCAAATTTCTTAATTGGATCTTCTAAAACCTATGCTAACAGCGGTAAGATGTTTCTTCTCTTTCACTCCTTGTTATAACTTATTTCCAATTTTTCTCTTTGTAAAAACGAAAAACACTTTATGAATATGTGGTCCAGAAATAGAAAGAAACTGTGTGGTCCAATGTGGTCCAAGCAAGCAACTTGCAGTCCATGGTAGGGTAGAAGAAAAACTTTGGTGTAACCGGAGAATGTATCCTCATCTCTCTATCTCACTCGTCACTTAATGAGTGAGATAGAAATATGAAAAATGTAACTTTGTATTGCTTTATTTTTTTGCATACAACGGCACGCAATGAGTGAGACATAAATATGAAAAATGTAACTTCATATTACATTATTTCTTTGCATAAAACAGTATAATTTTACATATAACTTAAATATTAATTCATGAGTTGTGAGTCAGACATACAAACAAGAATTCACAAGTGTTCTTGCTTACTTTCTTTTCTTTCCCTTGCGTTTACATAAATTTTGGAGGCTGTTCATGCCAATGTGATTAATTATCTCTTTCCTATTCTACAGTACAACAAAAACTTTCCTATCCCTTGTTCTATATCACTCTCATCTCTTTCTGTGACTACTCATGTGATGAGAGAGGTAAAAAGACGGATATAAAACAAAAGATAAGTAAGTTACTTTCCCGCAATACGAGAACTAACAACTTAGTTATTGGTGTTTGGCAGATGTACCAGACAGTGCTCTAATCCTGAGGAAACATGGATTGAGGAGCAACCTATTCTCCTGCCTGTTGTTCAATGAGTTGGAGGCATTTAACCCTAGAGACCAGTTGGCTTTTGCCTACGTGAGAGACCTCATGAGCCCAAGGCTGAAGATCAACATGTTTGACGTCGAAGTGTTTGAGCAAATTGTTGTGGAATACAGGCACAACATCAAGCGTGAAGGTGGGGACAGTGGAAGCCAAATGGGGTCCAAAGCCCCCAAAACCAAAAAGACCAAAAGGGCAAGCCCGGATTTGTTGTATGTTAATGGCAGCTGCTGCAGCAAGTGCCAGAAGTATCTTTTGGAGATGTGGGGTGAGGAGAGTTGATTTTTGTCTCTAGGAAGTGAGCCTGCGTGTTCCACGGGGGAGGAGGGCAAAAGAGACAAAGTAAGGGAACAGGACAGAAAATAAAACACAGCTAGACAACAACATTGGAGGCTTTTGACTGATGAAATCCGCCAAACAATAACAGGTTTTCCAGGGCTTTTTGCTTTTTAAAATTTGATTATTCTTTTGGTGGACGTTGACAGGACATGTAAAATTCTGGAGAGAGCATGCAGAGGAAAAAAAATAGGTTACAATAATGTGTTGCATGAGCGATATAATATGAGACGCAAATACACTGGTTTATAATAACACGCAAAATTTTCTCTAAAAATTTGTAAAGACCCATGAATTCGTTAGAAATACCGACACAAGCAAAAATCCAGTAATTTTGGTTCCTCTTTCAGTGACACTTGCAAATACACGTATATTGTTCGTGACATTTAAATTTAGCACCTTGTTAAACAAATTAAAATTAGTAGACCTTAATTGTCATTAAAGTTATGGGCATTACCTCAAAACAAATTACGTATCAAATTACCATACTGCAGTACTCACAAGACGCAAAAAAAATATTTCATTTTTGTTTTGCATGAAATCGCTTATATATTTCTATAGTTTCGCCCCCAAAAAAAAAAAATCGCTTATATATAAGAAAAACTAAAGAAAAAAATCTAAATCCAAACGTACAATCACCCTCCATCCCATGCAAGCAAATTCTCATTAGCCAGAAACATCAATCCATCTGAATTTCCATTCTCTCTCTCTCTCTCTCTCTCTCTCTCTCTCTCTCTCTCCAAATACACAAATGTCAGCCCAACAAATCGCCGGCCACAGAGAGGGCGCCGAGATCTACCACGGCGAAGCCCTATGCAGGCAGAAGTTCCACGAGCTGCTCGACAAAATGTGCCTGCCACGTGGCCTCCTCCCCTTGGACGACGTCGTCGAGTTCGGCTACAACTCCACCTCCGGCTTCGTCTGGCTCAAGCAGAAGAAGAGAAAAGAGCACCGCTTCCGCGCCATTTCCAAAACGGTGTCGTACGACACGGAGGTGATGGGGTTCCTGGAGGAGCACCGGATGCGGCGGCTCTCCGGGGTCAAAAGCAAAGAGCTTCTGATTTGGGTCTCCATTGCGGACATCTACGTGGACCCTAATTCGGATCTGAATAAGATCACGTTTGCTAACGGCTCCGGAATCTCCAGGTCGTTCCCCGTCACGGCGTTTGGGCTTGAAGGAGAAGAGAAAAACGGTGACGGTGATGGGAGAAAATGAAAGCTTAACTTAAGCTTTTACGAGATCGAATAAATCCTGTTTATGAGTTATCATTTCATTTATGCAGGGCCAATTAGGATAATCATAACTTGATAATCAAAATTAAATTACGTTTCTCTCACATGTTTTGTTTTGTATTAGTTGATTACATGACTTTGTGTTAGGATGTTTGATGAGAAATTCTTTGTGCAAGATGTCATGCCGACGCCTTCTGCAATTTTAAAGGACTCCATGTTTGCTCTCATCCGCTCTCAGTTGGTTCCACCTGATTGTCTCTTCGTCTCATATACCACCGCATATAGATAAGATCTTCTCCATTTCTACTTAATTTTCTCAACTTTAAATTTTAGGTATAGAATGGTTGTTTGGAGCTTTAATTTTAGGTTTTAGAATTACAGTCGAAAGCAGAAACCTGAAGTTTCATCTCTTTAAATGTCAACAGATGCGATCAAAGTTAAACTTTAACATTGATTAGAAGTGAGATTTTTTCAACGTGCCCCATCTTTAAGAAATATTGAACGTTCTTCAAAACGTCGGATTGGTGCCTTGATGTAAGGAGATGTTGACACATCAACAAAATCATCTTGCACTGCTCAAAGTGAACTTTCTCATATGGGTTGAAAATCGAAATTATTGCTCAAATAGAAACTCATAGCTGTGGTTGCTAATTTTTAGCTTGACCCCCTCTAATCTAAATGTGTTTATGAATTTCGTGGAGTAACATTAACACCAACTGCAGGACACAGTTAATTAGGCTGAAGTGGTACTTATGGGATTTAATTTTAGCATCTAATGCACAATTGCTAATTGCTGGTTAGGTGCAAAGTGCCTTTTCATTAAAAGAAATATCCAGATTAACATCTGAAAATAAAACTGAAGTAAGATAGTCATATCAATTTATTGTTTACTAAAATTTATATTTCTTTTCTAATAATGTGCAGTATATTTGATATTGTTTTAACTTGATGAATAGTTCTTTGTCCCAAAAAAAAAAAAAAAAACTTGATGAATAGTTGTACAAGACCTTTTTTTTTTGAAATATATAATCCAGAAAAAGGTACATCGATTCAAAAAAATTGTGAGTGATTTTCACACATGTTTCTTCCATTTGCATTCTTCTTCTTGCTCATGTCCTTGTATTATCATTTGATTTGTCAATTTTAAGAAGCACACAAAAGAAAGTGAGATTGCAAAAATCACTTTCCTGAATGAGAGCATATAATGTGCGTGTTTCTTTAATTGTTAATCTTTAAGGGTACGTTTGTTGCAACGGACTATCTCGGACTGGACTAACTTTAGAGACTAAGCTAGACTAGACTAAGCTGGACTGATTTAGTGAAGTGTTTGATGCAGCGTTGGACTAAAAAGCAAGATTACAATATTATATTATTTTATATTAATTTAATATATATCAATTAATATTTTATTATTACTTTTCTTTTTCTTTTTATTTCTAGAATCCTCTTCTTAATTTTGGAAAGATCTCATCCATAAACCCACTTAAGCAAACTGACATTCCACTCTGAGAAAACAAAGCAGCAGTCCATCTCGCAAAGCCTTCTCTCTCGCGGGTAACTCCCAATTGTTCATCAATCTTTGCTCTTCAATTCACAATCTCTCTCTTATCAATTTTATTTTAGATTTTGTGCTTAAACCTTCATGGGTTTTAATGGGTATTTCAAAATTTTGTTTTCTGCCCCTTTCCCTTTTTCCCCATTTTTGTCCCTCCGCCTCTCCCTCCCATTTCCCTTTTCTCCCCATTTTTGCCCCCTTTTTTTTTTGTTACCAGCGTCTCTCTCGTTTCACCTCTGTATAATGTCCCCTCTCCCATCGCTCTCTTTGTATTTCTTTTTTCTTTTTTCTTCAAATTTGGTTCCTGTATTTTCTGGGCAAATCACGGTTGGTCAAGAAAAATAACTCAAAGTCACTGCACCAATGCTAAAGTTTTCAATGTTGCTGTCAGGGAAAGAATCTGGGTCACCATGAGATCCGTTTTTGCTGTCGTTCAGGTCGACCCAGATGGAAAAAGACACCAAATCACCGACCCAGATGCCAAAAGGGCACTGGGTTTACGGGACGATGGAGGGCTGATGCTGCTCATGCGAGTTTGAGCGACGCTGCTTGCAGAAGAGGGAGACGGGACTAGCAATCCTGTGGTTTTTGGGGGTCTCACTAAGACCTCTTAGCGAAGCCTTTAGTGTAGGCAAGTCCGGGTTAGTCTCATTAAGACTAGTCCGGCATGATAACAAACATCAGACTGGACTAACTATTAGTCCAGTCTAGCCCAAGGACAATTAGTGAGGGCAAACAAACACCCCCTAAAAGGATTGGGGACCAACCTTCAAAAGTCCCTTAATTAAAAAAAATTGGATGTCTAAAGTGTGTAGATTTGAGCAGCTAATTCATGCTAAAAGACGACATTAATCAAAGCATTAATGTACAATTAGAGTGCATTAGGAAGCTGAAAATCTAGCCAGATTCAAGGCCCGTTTGGTACAGCTTTTAGGATTCTTTAACCCTAAACCCTGGAAATCTAGCCACGTTAGGTTTCTGTTACTTCGGTGGCAAGCAACTTGCAGCCAGAGCTTTGTATACATTATGAATCCAAATCCTGCAGTCCATTTCCTCCCACCACCAGTTCTTGATCCTTCCCGAACAATTCCATTCTCAAACATGTCTTCGGCACTAATCAAAACTCATCGAAGCAACGCAGAGACTTACCACGGTGAAGCTCTGTGCAAGCAGAAGTTCCATGAGCTTCTGAAGGAACTGTCACTAAAAGGCCTCATCAGGGCAGACATCAAGGAGATGGGCGACCACCAGCCATCAGGCTTCGTGTGGCTGAAGCAGAAGAAGACAACGCACAAGTTTAAGAGCATCGGCAAGACCGTCTCTTACGATGATGAGCTTACAATGCTGGTTGAGAAAGGTAGGATCACGAACCTCACTGGTGTTGCCAGTGAGGAAGTATTAATCTAGATTTCCGTTTGTGAAATCTACTTCGATGATCTCTCTTCAGACAAGCTTACCTTTAAAGTTCCCGCTAGCCTGACCGCAACATTTTGGCTTTGGCATTTAAAGACGAAGATGAAAAGGACGACGGTGAGCACTGAAGTGTTTGCTAAGCAAACATTTTTGAGGGAAAATCATAGAGGGAAACTTGGCCCTAATCATTGTCCCAAATCCGTCACTTCTGACTTCTCATTTGTGCTGAAAGTTGGTCCTTTTCTTGCTTTTCTTACTGTCGCCTTGCAAATTTCAATCACTCAAATATACAGGCGTGTAGAGTCCTTCAGTCCAGCAACAATTAAAAGCAGCTAGACTCAGAAAGAAGCAGCATATTGGAAAGTTGACATCCTTTCATGAAATGGACGCTATTAGCATTCCAAGCAGGTGCACTACCCCGTTCAACTCTTGATGAAGTTCCATTTGCCATTCTCTGATAGAATTCATCATGAGCCAGGCACTTCCACGCAATCTTTTCTTGTTTCTCTTTCTTCCCTTAGCTTATAGTTCCGAACCCCAATGGTTTTGAAATCCCACAGAATTTCAGATATCTCATCTTGAGGCAAAATTAAACCATCTCGTTTAATTGATCTATGCAAGGCACAAAAGAATTTTGGGTCTTCAAGTCTGATGTAGTCACGTAAGAGCAGCTCATGATCCGGGACCCAATTTCTAGGAAATGGAGAGTAATCACAAGATGGAATCAGAGACATGTGTGAGAACTGAACACCTTCGATTGCATCAACAAGTCCCACCCTCAGTAGATCAGAATATTCGGGTGCAGAATTGTTGCTGCTCTCCCTCAGTGGACGACTGAGATCACGTGAAGCTATTCCATACACCTTGGCTCGTGATTTTAGTCTATATCTTGCAGCGTACAGTTTAGCCAAAGAACTACGAATAACATAGGCACAAAACCCAACAACTTTCTTGCGATTATCAGCATACTTGTACCAATCAGCCATGGTCTCTAACAACTTATTCATCTGGGAATTTGTATGAGCTTGACCAGAGTAAAGCATTGGAGTGCAGGGCAGTGGCTCAGGATCTTTATCGCCCTTAACAAACTCAAGCCGCCTGAATTGGCGAATACATTGTTGTAAGCTAGCAGTAACCGAAAGGAGAGTCCCCACCCCTTTCTGGCTCACAACATTGCCTCCAGAGGCCGTGTACCTAAGCGTGGGGTGTATAACCCTTCGGGAAATTATATGGTCTAAGAACTGAATTCCCCTAGTTATGTGTTCAATCTCCACCTTGGAGTTATCCAACCTTATACCGAATCTTCTCCCACATAACTCAATTATTTGCTTACGAATATCCACCGCATCCTCTCTAGGCCCTCGAATACCAATCAAGAAATGACCCCCGTATCGAATATAATCCATTTTTCTAGTTTTCTCATTCCCACTAGAAGGAACAAACTCCGGCCAAGACGGGTTATGACAACCATCATTTATCGAGTTTTTCCATATAGAATCGAGACTAGATGGCTTAAAAAACTCAACTATCTTATCCTCCATAACTTGATCCAATTCATTAAGACAAACATTAGCAAGTAAAGGACTCAAAATTCCACAATGTCCATAAGAAGGTACCTTAGCAGCTTCTTCAGGTGCAAAGTTGAAGAACGTCCTCAACCA
Source organism: Heteromeles arbutifolia (assembly GCA_024362995.1). Classification (NCBI taxonomy): domain Eukaryota; kingdom Viridiplantae; phylum Streptophyta; class Magnoliopsida; order Rosales; family Rosaceae; genus Heteromeles; species Heteromeles arbutifolia. Next base: position 5,274,013 of record JANCRC010000002.1, on the reverse strand, counting down.
ATACGGGTCCGGCTTCGGCTCCTTGTCGTTCAAAATCTTCTTCTTCTTCTTAGCCGCTTTCTTCTTCTTTTTGTTCTTCGGCCATTCGCCATCACCATGGCTCTGTTTTCGATTCGGTGCTCGGACAGCCGATTGGATCAAACCCAGTATTTTCCTGTCTCTCACGGCCTGCTCTAAGCAACCCATTACACAATTCCTATCCACATTGTCAAAAATCTCACTGATATCTCCTCTCAGAAACCACAAGTACCCGGCGAAGTTGCTCCGGATGGTCCGAATAACCGTATGGGCATTCCTTCCGGGTCGAAAAGCGTGGGACTTTGGCGAAAACCGGGCCTCGAAAACAGGCTCCAGTATCATCAAAAGGACCTCCTGAACGACCCGGTCTTGGAAGCAGGGCTCGTCAGACTCGAGCATAGCCTGGAGCTTACGCTTGGATACGATCTCTTTGCTGCATTTTTCATTGGGGCTTCGGATATACTGCTGGGTCTTCTTGTTCCAGGAGAAACTCCCCCGAACGACGGAGTTTCGGAGGGAGAGGAGGTCATGGAGGACGTGGGAGTGGATAGCGCTGCGGGGCGGGAACGTGCCAGTCACGTGGGCGCAGGAACGCTGGTAGGCCAATACCCAGAGGTCGAATTTGGAGAGGAAGCCGGTGAGGTTGGGGAAGGCGATGGTGGGCGGGGAAGAGAAGGCCTTGACCCACAGAGAAGAGCAGATTTCGATTGGGTCTTGCTTGAGGAGCGAGTAGGGATCTTGCTGGTCTAGCTTTGAAGGCGGCGGTTTTGGCGACTGCGGCGGGGAGGAAAGCGACCATGAGAGAGAGCGAGTGAGAGTTTTGAGGATTGCGGAGCGGTGGCACTCCAGGTGTTTGATGGAAGTTCGCACTGACATTTTGTCGTTGCAGGACATAGAGAGTCTGAGACACTTTTGGTTGGTTTGGGACCGTTGGTAATTCACTATTGAAGCTGAATCTCTGTCTTTGAGCATGGGGCTTGGGTGTGTGATCGGATGGGCCTTATTGGTCTGGGCCATAGTTTCTTCTTCAAGCTAGTGTATAATGAAGTTTGGGCCCAACGCTTAATTGGATGCACTAGGCCCTTAAAATGGGCGAGATACATCGCATAGGCCGTATCTAAAACCATGTAATAGGCAATCTAATTCAGTATCGAATTCACCATTTACGAGATTCAAACCTAAGACCTCTCACTTTCAAGTGAAGAGGAATACCACCAGACTGTAGTACTGAGTGACCACCTGTGCGTTGTTATCAGGGGCGGATCCATTACAGGACCTGGGTGGTCCCAGGACCCTCTGGAAGATCGAAGAAGCATCTGTGAAGATCGTTGAGGACCACCCGACTGCCTGGTCCCATGCTGGTTTTGGAACTCAATGAATTTGCAGCGCAGCACCCAGCAGAATTTAGCGAAGAAAATAAAGTTTAATATTGTTTTTAATGACCTGGCCTAGACGGTGCCGTTTTGAGCCAGGCCCAACTACTTCTCATGCAATTCCCTCTTTTAATTAGCACAAAGCCCTAAATCCAGCCATCCAATACAAACCTTACCCCGGAACCCCACCACAGTTATTCCACCTCTATCTTTCCATCATCACCTCATTACAATATTGAATTTCAAATAAATTTTATGATTTTGGTCTTATGTGTATTAGATGAAAATATTCATATGATTATTGTGATGTAGTTTATGATTTTTTTATAACAATTTGATCATTGTTGGTTAATTTATAGAGAACTTTTATCTATACTTTAAAAATCACATTTTCCACTCCTCGTAAGTGTAGATTTATTTCTCATTTTAGAAAGTTTGAAATAAAAAGTGATATTTTAGAGTGCAAATAATAATTTATAATATATATATATATATATATTATGTCTTTGTTAGTTCATATGCTTTTTTATTTTGATTAGATCAAACAATCTGATCTTGGAATGTTTCTCTCTAACATCGAATGGTAATTTATTGTAAAAATTTTCAATGTTATTTTCGTTTAAGTTTTTTTGAAACTTTTACAATTAAGACCACCTAATGTTGAAATCATGGATCCGTCACTGGTTGTTATATGAAAAAGTAAAACTACTCAAGTAATATAAAGGTTGCCCAAACATTTCCCGACTTTATGTCATTGTCTCGTTAAATTATTGATAGGTTTACCTACATAGAGTAACAACTTAAATGATTATATTTCTTCAAATCCATGGGTTTATTAAACATTGGTATTTGAAGCATTTCCTTTCTCGTCTTCCTCAATGTTTACTAAAACACGTGAAAATGAATCACTAGAGGGGCAATGTGTTCTACTTACATGTAATTCTTAAGTCAAGTTTCTAATTTACATAATTTTCAAATCAAGCACAAAATCAAAATCTAACGGTTTAAAATTTTCAAAATATTTCGTACTCCGAATACCATAGAATTTTCGTTAAACCAAAATGTGAAGGCTATAGCTAGTGTATAAATATATAAATATATATATATATATATATATATATATATATATATATATATATACTGTGTAAGGAATGTATATATAGATTTGCACACAGATTGACATATTGCAAAGAAAGAGAGCCCCGTCCATGCATGGAGTTGGAGTATACGCTACGAAAACTTCGACAACCCAAACAAAACAAGTGCGTGCGGTGTGCCCTCCCACCGATCTCTCATGGGACTCATACGATGCATATTCACATGCCCTCTTCCTATTTTCCGGCGGCTTAAATTCTCACACTCACCCACCATTGACTTTCTGCATGATCTAGGACGAATCAAACATGCCCAAATCTGTATACATGTGTGTGTGTTTGTCAAAAGCAACAGACATTTCAGCAACATTATGTGTCAACATGCGCAGTATAATACTAATTAATTCATTAATCAAATTTCATACATTAAGAAATTAAGGTGAAAAAAGAGGTATTTTCTTATCATATCCATTTAAAATAGGGAGTTTTAACGAAATACTCGGTACTGTTCATTTTTAACGAAAAACCACATTTTTACATTTCCTTAATACTATTCACTACACCTTTATTTGTCATTTTTTATTAAAACTAAAAAAAATTTGAATTTTTCGTTAGTTTTCCTTTTAAAATATGATATGTGACACCATTTTTTCCCTCCTCGCATTGGAAGCCCTTGCATTTTACCCGAAATTCTATCATCTTGTACGAATTATTCTTCAATTAATGAATAGCGTAACATTTTCATAAAAAAAAATTGAACTAACATATAAAACACAGAGAGAAGATGTAATTCATATATACCTATATATTGATATAGGCTAACAAAAAAGTGTTTTACAATTGATGTTCTCTTGGGCCACCTTATTTTACAAACCCTAGCGCTTCAAGCAAAAAGGCGGGTGACAGATCCGAAACAAAATTCACCAAGAAAATCATAAAGAAAGTAGAAAACCAACAGAAAAAGTACTCCTCCAGTCCATCGATCTTCTTCATCATTTGTTTTCATCGTCGCGTGGCACGCATGCACGTGCGCGGGAACAAACTGAAACAGCGGTGGTTTAGGGTTTTGCAGCAGTGGGTGCGAGGTCGCAGAAGAAAGCGACGGAGTTGGGGTACGCATTGTGGCAAGGCGACGAACCGGAAGGCGGGACGAAACCCTTGGGCAGCATCACCGTGAACGGCGCCGTTTTGAAGTCTTTCTTGGTCGTCGTCTTCTTTCTCTTCTTATTCCTGTTCTTCTTGTGCCTCTTCATTCTGTGCTTCTTGATCGGTTCTTGTCTGTCCATTTCAAACGGCGGCGTGTTCTTGATGTAGAACACTCGGTATTGGGTGGCGGCGGCCATGGGTATGGCGGCTGTTGGGGTTTGGGGTTGGATTTCGTGGGGTTTTGGTGATGCGGGGGTGGATGAGGAGGAGGAGATGAGGGCGGAAGAGGAGGGGGTGCGGAGGAGGAAGAGGAAAGTGCAGATCATGCAGTTGAAGGTGATTTGACTGTTACTGAAACCCATGAGAGAGTTGAGAAGAGTTGGGTTCTTGGTGAATTTATGATGAAGAAATGAAATTTGGAATTTGAGAAAGGTGTTAATCCCAAGAAAGCTTACATTATATATAACCAAGACCTAAACACCTGTGGTTTAAGAAATAAAAGGATTAGTGGGATGCTTATATTAACGTAGATAAGTGACATTTTAAACATTTACGTGGGGGTACTATTTAGAAACAGGTAATGCTACATTTTACTATTTATTTTATAGAAAACTTCATTTTAATCCTTAAAAAAGATGAGTTTTAAACTATAACCTTGTGTTAGATTAAAATCCAATTTTAATCCCTAGTACATTTAATCATATCATTTTGACGTTTTATTTATCTTTTTATTTTAATTTTAATGTATTAATTACATTTAAATTTAATTTTTATTTCATTCATCATAATATATTTTAATGTCTACATTTAGGGAACTAATTTTTTTATAATATGTATTCCGATAACAATTTTGTATGTTCTTCATTTAGGTACATTAATACATTTGAATATTTTGGTATATCCATTGGTACAAACATATAGTTACATTGATTCAATATAATACATTTCGTTACATATATTTTGGTACACACATTTGAGTATTGACTTTTAGGTACATTAATTCAATATATTATATTTCGGTACGTACATTTTGGTACATACATTTCAGTATTGACATTTAGGTACGTACATTTTGGTACATACATTTCGGTAATGACATTTAGGTACATTAATTCAATATAATACATTTAGGTTCATTATAATATATTTCAGTACAATCATGTAAGTACAAATATTTCGGTATAAAAAAGTTAATTTTATATATTTCGGCATAGTCATTTCTGTACACTTATGTATTTATATATTTTTGTATCACACAAATTTCTTTTAATATTTTCTCATTTACATTCATTTATAATTAAAAAACTAAATATGTGCATATTAATAAAATTAAAATTTAATGTTGAGAGATTAAATAAAAATACACATTAAATAACAAAAATTAAATGTAAATTTTGATAAAAGTACACTTCAAGAGATTAAATTGAATATGTAATCTAGCACCAGGTTTTTTTTTTTTAAATTTTAATCTTTTATAAGGACTAATGTTCAAAAACCCCTTTATTTTACGTTTGTCTTGTTTTGTTTGGGGTACTATTTAGAAATGAGAAATGATATACTTACTATTTATTTATATCATCTCTTTAATATAAGTGGGCCCACCAAGCAATTTTGTTTAGAAATTTCATTGTTTTAAAAGTAATACTACACTTCTCATGTATTTACATCATCTCTGTAATAGAGGTAGCGCTCACAAAAAAATGTAGATTCCATCTCTAATGATATAAATGATAGTATAAATAAATAGTAAGAAGATAATTTTTATTGTTTTAATTCATTGGTTGTTTTGATGACAAACAACATTCTGAACTGATGAGCAGGGAATTTGAGCTCGGTTATAAAGAGTTCAAGTACATCTGGAAACCTCAGCAATGGGATTACTTGCCCGAAGACGAAGAGTACTACTGTTTGTAGGGAAAGCTTCTCGATAGCGTGATCCGCCCTACTACAAAGGACCGACTGCAACCCAATTAAAGAGATCAATCAAAGGGAGTTATGATCGACTCAGTCTACCTAAAAACGATGAAGGCCTCATGATAAATTGACATAACGATCATGCAAAAATAAGAATTTCAAATCCGATTACAATTGAATTAGCACCTGATATAACCAAATAATCTCATTGTAGTCAAATTGCCTGACCAATTGATATTGTCAAGAATTATTATTTAAATTTATTTGCTATTTTTATTTTTATTTTTGTTGGAATTGAATTGTTTTTCCCAAAATTAAGTTGTCAAGGAGGAGGGATTTTTCAGTATGATTGGCACATGAGTTAGTACATCATATGTCACTATACAAATAGTAAAATTTGTGTTTTAAAAAATTAAAAACCTAAAAAATAAAAATTTTCACCGCTACATAATGTATTACCGTGCCCCGATCAGATTGAAAAATTTGTCGGAGAGATCGGACTTCCGAGTCAACTCTCGCAACGTCCGAACAAGTCCAATGGAAATTGCCCGTCAAGACTTGTCCTCGTCGTGACGTGTTCATCCAACGGTCAACAATAACTCTCTCTCTCTCTCAAAAACGGGAGAGATGAGGAGCTTTCACGCCTGAACGATCGCTAATCGCCATTCTAACATTCCCGCGAATCCATTTCCGCGCGCCCAATTCTCACGATTCCAAAAACCAAAATCCAACATTTTCCCTCATTTCCTCGCAAAATCAGATTCCGGCGGGATTTCGATCCAAATCGCCGCGCGGTGCTTCTCAGCCTCCGATTAGAGGCGGAGCTGAGGACTGAGAACGGAACCCTAAGACGGCGGCGGCGGCAACGACGATCGGATCGAGTATGTCGTCCAAGTCTCTACCTTACTCCAAGAAAGATGTCCACTACGACAACGCCAAGTTCCGCCATCGCTCCTTCTTCAAGGTCTTCCATTCCCCAGATCCCTTCCATTTTCTCCCTTTCGTTGACTTCGATTCATGATTCCGATTGCGATTACTTTTGTAAATCGATTCAATTTATTGTCTGTTCATCGAGCTGAAATTTTAATTTTCTAACATTGTATGATGCTCCTCTGTTTTCAAGTTTCGACTTTCAACGAATTGAACAGCTAAATTTATGAATATAATCACAATTGAATCATAATCTTCTCAATTTTTCATATGGCTGGTGTAAATTCTTTTGCTTTCTAAATATCCTGTAAAACCAATTAAGTTTCTATTTCTTGTTTCCCAGGTGATAACTCAAACTTTACAGACCAGTAAAGTAAAGAATCATTGTATGAGTTGTAGTACAGGAAAGTTTCTACTTTTACTAATGATATTCGGTGTAGCGTATCTTATGCTCACACATACAAGTCCCACCACTGATGGATTCGTGAAAGGTCGTAAGAATGGTACGTATGAGCAGATTAAGAGTGGTGGCATTAGGTTTGGAAATATTTTCAGAAAACCACCGAGGCTTCCTCCTCAGTTACCACCTGACGAAAAAGGTAGTCGTGGCAACATTGATCTTGATCATAGGAAGTTAAATTCTGACCCGAAATGGATTGCTAGGCAACAGAATGTCAAGAAGGCGTTTATTCATGCGTGGTCGGGATATAAAAAGTATGCAATGGGTTATGATGAGTTGATGCCCGTGAGCAAGCGCGGGGTTGATGGGTTAGGTGGTCTAGGTGCAACTATTGTGGATGCTCTTGACACTGCGATGATAATGGGTGCTGACGAAGTTGTTTCTGAAGCTGGATTATGGATTGAAACACACCTTTCAAATAAGATTAATCAGACAGGACAAGTCAATTTATTTGAAACTACAATACGTGTTTTGGGTGGTCTTTTAAGTGCATATCATCTGAGTTCCGTGGAAAATGGGATGGACCCTACACGTAAAGGACCTAAGCCAGTTGTTTATCTAGAAACTGCTAAGAACTTGGCTGATCGTCTACTAACTGGCTTTACTTCCAGTCCAACTGCTATTCCTTTTGGTGATATTGTTCTTCGAGATCTTTCAGCGCATCCAGCTCCTGATGGTCTTAGTAGTACTTCAGAAGTCTCTACTTTGCAGCTTGAGTTCAATTATCTAAGTTCAGTTTCTGGTGATCCAAAGTACACTGTGGAGTCTATGAAGGTCTTGGAACACATAAAGACTCTACCTAAGGTGGAAGGACTGATACCCATATTTATAAGGTATGAGTTTGAAATATTATACTAATACGTGCACCATTATTCTTTTCAATTTCTTAATTCTTGTTCATAAGTCTAGCATCGTGTTGACATTTTCCTTGTACTGAGGAGTGCCTTTCTGTGTCATTAACGCTGCAGAAAATTATTTGTATTTTTCTTGAATGATGATTATTTATTGCATGCATTATATTATGGTATGACATGTAGGTTGATTGAAACATTTATATAGTTGGGTCTTAGAAATTAAAATGTAGAGCTGGGAATATGAAAAGGGCCCCCTATTGCTTAACTAAGAACGAAACATATGTAAGAGTGTACTTCTTTGTTCTTTTATGAGAATTGCTCACCTGGTTGATTCCATGTAGCCTATATATGTAATAACTTAAGCAGTAAAAGTTATCCTTCCGTCTTACTTTTTTGGACAATGTGTGGTCCATGTGTTTAAACTCTTAGGATATGAGCATTCTTATTGAAGAGGGTGCTGAAAGATTACTGATTCTAGTAGTGCCCTAGGTCTTATGGATACAAATTTTGGTGGATATTTTGAGTTATTATTAGTTTTCCTGACAAACAGATGTATTTATTTGTTCTTGTGAGTTGAGAATGTGTGTTATCTTTATGTTTCTATTTTTTACCAAAATTTGTTTGGGAGTTGGCGTCTCCCATGTTTCTTCTTGATTTTCTCCGAGTTTATTAGTTTACTATCTATTTTTTTGGTGATGTTGTCTATATTGTCTGCAGCCCTAGCACTGGTGAATTTTCTGGAGAAAATATAAGACTGGGATCTCGTGGTGACAGCTACTATGAATACCTACTGAAAGTTTGGCTTCAGAAAAATCGGGAAAGTAATTTTACTTATCTCCGTGATATGTACGAGGAAGCAATGAAGGGTGTCAGACACCGTCTTGTTCAGAAATCAATCCCCAATGGATTGGTTTTTTTAGGGGAATTGCCTTTTGGAGCTGATAGTTCTTTTAGTTCCAAAATGGACCACCTGGTATGTTATACTTCACAAAATCTTTGGCATTTAGATAGCTTATAAGTTTTTTCAAGTTAGAGAAGGAAAAGGTTGACTAGTTGGACATCATGTTGCCCCACATAGGACAGTGACGTGTAGGTGGCATTGAATTTACTTAATCAAAGTTTTGACGTCTAGCTTGATGAGAGAGCAATTCATACAGCCGACCCCACATAGTGGGATAAGGCTTTGTTGCTGTTGTTGTTTAAGGATTCGGGTTGGGATTATGTGAGAGAAAGCAATTACCATTATTATCAGGAAACAGTCCACTGAAAATTGTGATGGCAACCTCTGTCCTCATCCTGCTATGTGAAACCTTCTAACTTATTTAATTTAAAATTGATTGTTAATATTTAGCTTTATATTCTTTCCAGTTGTAAGTATTTTGCACAACCACAACATTCATGTATGTTTAGCTTTTTGTGGTACCTGGAAAAGCACTTACCTGTCACTAGAATGATGATCGGCACCCTTGCTCTTCTGAAAATGGGTCTTAATGTGACATTTTGTACTGCCTTTTGCAGGTATGTTTCTTGCCTGGCACTCTTGCACTCGGGGCCACGAAAGGCCTTACCAAGGAAGAAGCAATGAGAAATAATATGCTTAACTTTGAGGACCTAGAAAATTTGAAACTTGCAGAAGATCTGGCTAAAACATGCTTTGAAATGTATTCAGTAACCTCTACTGGTCTTGCTCCAGAAATTGCTTATTTCCATACAAAGGTTAGTTTTGGATCGGTTTTGAGTTGTTTGGGAAGAGATCCATGAACTTATTATCATGTTTTTTGGTTTTTTTTCAACTTTATATTGTCTATATTGTACTGGTGGACTTGACAACTCTTATCGAAGCAGGAATTTTCTGAAGGAGGTCTTGATGGTGGTAACAAGAGTTCTGAATATATGAATGACATAATCATCAAGCCTGCTGATCGTCATAATCTCTTGCGTCCTGAAACAGTGGAATCATTGTTTGTCTTGTACCGCATCACAGAAGATCCAAAGTATGCTTTTACTTTCTTTCTTGTGCATCAATCCATTTCAAATCCCCATGAATAACACATGCGTAGGGGATAAGTCATAACCCCTTCTGGAGCACTTTCACTTACGTACTTGCACATTGCAGATATCGTGAATGGGGTTGGCAGATTTTTGAAGCATTTGAGAAATATACCAGGGTTGATACTGGTGGATACAGTTCTTTGGATGATGTAACTTCAGTTCCTCCTCATAAAAGAGACAAGATGGAGACGTTCTTTTTGGGCGAGACTCTGAAGTACTTGTACTTGCTGTTTGGAGATAGTTCTGTTATTCCATTGGATAAGTTTGTTTTTAACACAGAGGCTCATCCTATTCCAATTGAAGGCACTGCCAAGATGGGATAAAACTTTGTTGCATTACAGCATCAATTCAAAGGAAGGAAAGTATGTATGGACAAATTATACGGTAGCAGGCGCAAACATGGATGCTTTCTTGAGACTCCCTGGTGTTTCATACATATTTAGAGAGTACATCTGATTCCAGAAAGCAGTCAATACCCTGGTTGAAGTTTTAGAGGCGGCTTAGTTTGTTTATTTTCTTGTGCAATTCATCGGGGATTCTTCTACGTGATAAAGATACAAGACCTGGACGTCCCTGTACTAGGGGTAAACCAGATAATGAGAAGATTTTAATATGCAGTTCTTGCTATTTTAGAATTTTGATTAATTACCTGACGGGGTTTTACCCATCGAAATTATTAAGAGCCATATTCTGTAATTGACTCTTGCACTTTTCCAGTAGTATTACTGGTTTTAGTTACATCAAAATTTCTGTTACTCTCTTATTATACATTGCCTAAAAGTTACAAGCTATCTTTGCATATACGTAGTTGTATTTTAATGAGATCGTCACATCAGAATTCATAGTATTTCAGTCGTTATGGAGAAGAAACAGGTGATCACCATCCCGAACAACACTTATGTCACCTATTTCTGCATTCTCTGCGTTCACAACTTTTGTAGGTTTGTGTCCTCCGAACTTCTCACCTGCAATGTCATAAACTGTGAAGACAAAGCTATGCCGTTTATGAAAAGTGTATGCTGATCCTGCTCAAGGTATGTTTTTGACATTCAATTTTGTCTTACCTTTGTTGAATATTATCTAATTTTTAAGAACTTATAATTCAGGTTTGTCTAAACGTGCGTTTTGAGGTGAGAAAAAGAAAGCTTACTGGCAACTCTGAGCAGCTCTTCGATCGAATCAGGTAGGATTATTAACTTTGCAAGCTGCCTTTCCGATGCAGTTCCATTCTGAAAATGCATGTGGATAGTTACTCTATTGTTGATTGATCTCATCCCTTCTCTATCTGGGCTAGAATTGATCGCGTAGCACTTCATGGGTACTTCTTTCTGGTGAGAGTGGGAAAATTGGGCACCCTCGTGTCTTTTGGAATTTCCTTTACAAGTGATTTCAGATGTTTCCAGTTCAATAAACTCTGCTCTATGTTCAGCTATTCTCCTATTCTCATATCTTCGTAAGAGGTCAGTTATGCTCTTGTTTCCTTGCTGTTGTGCCAGATCTTTCGGCGTCCATCCTCTGGCATCTGGTTTGTTTACGTTTGCTCCTCCTTCCACCAAAATTTTGACCATTTCCAAATCTCCCTGGCAAACAGCAGTGTGAAGAGCCGTCTGGCCATCCTCAGCCATCGTGCTGACATCCATTGCACATCTAGTTGAAATATCAGCTTTGCCTATTTCGCTCTTTTCTGTAGTCTCTGAACCTGTAAACAAATCATTCCTTGCTTCCTGCATTGATGGTTCTTGATGCGAGTTATCTTTGCACCCCGCGCAAGAACAGCATCCTTCGGTATGTGGATATTGACAGCCCAACCCTTCTTGTTCCTTCAGTTTCTGTAAAGTAGAATACAGAATATCAGTCTTTGGAAGAGAAGGGTGGTGTGCATGACTGCATGTACATTTTTCCGTAAACAGTTTTGTTTCGGTACCAGAAAAATGTTGTTCATGATAATCTGCTCGTCATCCCTGTTTGCTTGTATACTGGTCATGAGTGAACTTCTGCGGAGTCGTAATATTTGGGAAAGTTCGGTTGTCCGAACGGTGAAAGGCTGCGGCCTATGACATAATACTCCGATTTCCCCCAAAGTATCCCCCGCGGTAGCCTTTCCTATAACCTGTTTAAGAGTGTGAAGTCGGATATTTCCTCCTACATGTTCTCCAATCTCACACGGTATTGAAATGTTTATAATCAGGAGCAGGTTCGCCCTTTGCGGGATGTCAAAGCCAGTTGACCAAGTATGTATTTCGGGTCAGCTGGACTCTCACATCCCGCAAAATGGGATCCCCTTTTTGAAAGGGTCCGTATACATGTGCATGTGTGACTTACTTGATCTTGCCCATCAATATTGGACACCAGATCCTGCAACCATAAATTTTTCCAAAATGAACCTCACGTCGGAAAGCATTTTTAAGAACGTTAGGGGATTATGCAAGAGGTAAGAGTTAAGCCGGCTCACCGCCGCACTGGAAACCAGTACGTAAAGATCGGTCGGAGCCTCATTTTGCAGAATTACGTCTTCCTTGGGCGGAAAATACTCTGCATCTACTTCTGAAACCTTAAGAAGGGAGTACATCGTTTTAGCATCTTGTGAGAAACAATAATGCTATTTGGACACACAACTGTGAAGACATTGTGGACAAACTATCTAATAGAGGTGGATCCTGTCATTGGGACCCACTTCCATTAGTGAGAGTGTTAGCAATGTGGTCCGTTTTGTATCTGAATAACGTTAATACTCAGTGCGCACGATAACAAGTCAATGCGATGATCTTACCAATTGAAAGAGGAATTCATGAGAAACTCCTTGAAAGAGGTAGATTTTTTGAATGATGGGGAAGAAGAGATGTTGGGCAATGCTAGAACGAAGGGCTTTTGGGAGACCATTTAAGGTCTCTTGCTGCTTCAGTCCTTCTGTCTTGAACTTGAGGCATATATGTGAGAGCATTTGTTCCTGAATCCTTGGGGGCAAGTCATTTCTTGCTGCAAATTCTGTTGCAGCTCTCACTGTGTCCCTCTATCAAACACCAAAATCAAAGAAAACAACAATTAATCTGCGGTGTATTATGGGTAAAAACTATTAGGGTTTTGTGTCATCGCAGAGAGATTTTGTCTTATCGCCGAGGTTATACCCTTGTGTGGGTATCTCATGTTCCTTGGTTGAATAACTCACGGTTGATCCACTAGCTGTCTGGGTCCCACCCAACCGCGGTGGAAAGATTTCAGTGAGTTATGTCAATCAATAATAAAATAAACCGATGAGTGAGATAGGAACTATATTCATTCTCAAATGAATAAAGTTAGCTGAGATACTTACATGGGTGTATATCACCGATAACACCCAAGAATTTTTCTTCAGTTTGAGTATTATATAAAAACAATTTTTCTTCGGTTTGAGTATTATATAAAAACTAGATCTGTATATTTGTCCCATGGGGATGGGGGACTTGTAACCTCTCATAACAAATATTTTTTGTGAGTTGGGTTAGGGTTGAAGAAACGCTTTCAAAATGTGGGGTAGCAAGAGAGCATACAAAGGAAACATTTCCATGTCTTTTGCAAGTAATATATGGCCATGGGACCTTTTTCTAAAACTTTGATTGTGACTGGGGGTTTGTTCTAGTCCATTCAGAAGTAGAACCTCCCCCAGAAGCTGCTGATTTATTTATTTGCAGTACTAAAAACTAAGAGCTGGAGTTGGAAGGAGGACTAAAACTTACAAAGATTCTGGTTCTGCTGGTCCAATGAACTACAAGATTTGTCATGTTTCCTATGAGGTAAGAATTCAGTCCCAAGTTGAAGAGCATGTAGAAAATATCAAACAGCATCTCTCTAGGGTTCTCAGCATGCAAATCTCCATAGCCAGTGGTTGTTAGTGTTGTGATGGACCAGTATATTGAAGTAACGTATCTGTTCCAGAGACTGTCTTGTTTGAAATCCGGGTACACTGCACCGATCCAGGTTCTTTTCGGGTCAGGATACCGGTCTGCTATCAGATAGTTGATGCATCCGGCGCAGTGCACTGCAAAAAGGGTTACCTGAAATTTGACAGGGGACAAGTTTTGATGCCACAGAGATTAAAATGGTGAAGAGAAAAATGACGAGAATTGTGATGCACTTATGGGGTTTTTCGGGGCTTACAAAAATGAGCTTCGTGCAGCGAATCCAGAAGTAGTTGAATCGGATGTCCTTCTCAAGTCTGAACGAAAGCAGAAAACGGTTTGTAAGTGTTTTGTGTATTTTGAAGGAAAGCAGAAAACTATTGGTAGTTTTATGTCAATTGGAAAGTTTGGAGAAAAAACAAACGCAAGGGAAGATGGAACCTTGCAAAGAGGTAGCTGACTCGTCTGAGGCGCCAGAGGCGGAGCATGTTGAGTACTTTAAACCCAAGTCCGCTGCCGTGATTTGTGAAGAGAAGGCTGATAGACAGAAATGGTGCAGTGGAACACACGTCGAAAAGAAACCAGGTTGATAAGTACCTGTTTGGTTGCATTGTATGAAAGAAAAAAAGAGTTATTTCTTGCAGAGAAATTAAAACATGTAATATATGTTAGTTGTTTCGAACCAGAATGAAGCCTTTTACGCACCTCATTGCAATTTGCTTTGGATTGTCAACAAGAAGGTAAGAGCGGCTGTCGAGATAGGCAACAAAGAAAGTGAGAATGATGTCAACGCCAAAGAAGCCGTTGACAATGTTGTCAACGACGAAAAGAGCATCCTGCTTGTAAGGGAGAAAGGCAAACTCGAACGGGCAAATCCATGCAGAGTAGATGACTAGAAGAACAAGTACCATCTCCCACGTCCTGAAAAATAAGCATCTTGCTTAGTATTAGAATTGGAGAAGTATATAGCGTGGCAATTATGAAGGATGATCATCACCTATAACAAGGATTATATGGCGATATAATGTATTTCCGGAGCTTAGTAGACTGGTTGATTCTGGCACCAAGGGAAGGCAGAAGATCGGTTGAGAAGAAGCTGCTCTGAGCAACAGTGTCCAGTTGGTATTCATCAATACAGAACCTCCGGAAGAAGTTTTTCGAGCACGAAAATGTCATGTTCTTCTGTGTTCGAGTAAAGCGGTTTTTGCTAACTAGATTTTTCAGGTTGGTTAAAGTCTTGTGAGAAAAGGGTATTAATAATAGCTGCAGCTTCCCCTGTTGCTCTTCGGGTAGTTTAGTTTCGACTTTCACACTTGTGACCTATCTGCTTTAAAAAGAATATGCTGGAAACTTATGCTGTGCAGGCAGGTGGCTCGTGCTGGTTACGGATTGAAAAGGGAGTAGGGAAAAAGAGAGAAGAAAACTTTACATCTTGTTTGAACAAGAAATGAACGGATGGAAGAGAGAAAGACGAATACGAAACGAACACCATGAGAGGAGACTGAGGAAGTGGCAGACGAGCAGCTTAATTTGCGTAATGCTGTTGGAGCTGCAGATATGTTCTGGAGTGAGTGAGAAGCAGAGAAGATGGTAATGGTGGTTCTTGTTGAGTAAAGGTGGGGGTGGTGGGAGCTCCATCATTGATGCATGTGAAGATGTGCTCCAAGAGTTGTTGCTCGGCTAGGACAGATTTCATTTGGGTTTTCAGCATGTTGTGACATTGGTGCCTTTTTTCATTTCAAACTATTAGAAATGAGAGAAAACTCTGGTGAGACTGTTTTCGCCACGTGACAATATAAAGTTGCAGAAAAAAAATCTAGTTAAAAGATAACATGTGATTGAATTTGATGATATGCAGTCACTTTACACTGCTACTAGAAAGGAACAATCCCACATAAGTTTTTTCTCGAAAATGCTGATTCTGATTTAGCTCAATTCATAGATGCTATGTGGACCAATAAGAATTTTTTTTGAGAGGTGGTTACACAATCCAACAAAGAAAAACTCAATTTTGCTTTTTAACTAGATCATGACTATTAAGCTCCCTTCATATACAAAAGTAAGAGGCTAAGAGTGAGATTGTTTGTATGTGAAGCTCAATCAGAACCATAAAAGTGTGAAATAAATTGGTGCCATATACACTACCTTTGGTATATGGTTTTGACCCGTTTGTAGTTGCATGGCCCAACCTTTTCCACCACTACAGTGTTTTACCGACTAATTGTTTCATGGTTTTCTTTTTAAAGAACAATTGTTTTATGTTTGTGGTCTGCATGTTCATACAGATGATTAAGGCTTAATCCATTAACTAAATAAAAATGGATGGTCAGGATCGGTTAATCTGGAATGATAATTTCCCATCTGGAAACCTCCAATCATGCAATGCAGATTTGCTGGCTCCATGAAATCTTATTGCATGACATTTGATGCCCGATGTGGCTTATGGGATGTTGGTTTTGCCTTTATCCTGGAAAGCGTGACTGGTTGTCAACAACAAAGTCGAAGAGAAAACATATTTTTCAAAAAAATTATTCCTCTAATATAACTACCACTGCTGGTTTGCTTAATTAGCCCTCATCTCTTTTCCAAAGCTAGGGGTGTAGTGTTTTAAGAATTATACAGAATTTTTTTCTGAATTTTTTAGGTGATAAACATTCACGGACTTAGTATATTTTTATTGATTATTATAAACTTCATAGAACTCCATAAACTTTTAATGATGTACTTTTGTGGAAGATAAAAGAGTTAAATGAGAGAATTAAGCACAATTTTAGAGACTTTAATAATAAAATATTTTGTCACTTAGTACTACGGTCTGGTGGTATTACTCTTCACTTGGAAGTGAGAGGTCTTAGGTTCGAATCTTGTCAATGACGAATTTGATACCAAATTAAGCTGCCAATTGTGTGGTTTAGTCGAACTCCCCCTCCCTTTAGTGTAAAAATATCAATGTACTAAAAAAAATACTAAAATATTTTAGAATTTTGTGGATTGTTTAAATTTTTTTTAGTTTTCATTTATTGAAGTTGTGGTGGTGGGAAAGATGGAGGTGGAAATGTCACATAATGATTTTTGGCAAAGATGATGACAGCAAAATTGGTGGTTTTGGTGACTGATAACAGCAGAGGTAGTGATTGTGGTGGCGGGGTGATGTTTGGGTGGTGGAGGAGTAAGGATGGTGGCAGTAATAGGGTGGTGATGATGGTGGCAAAGGTGGCAATCATGGTGATGGTGGTGTCGGTGGTGGTCATAGTAGGGATGACGATGATGCTCATGGCGATGACAATGACAACATCGATGATGACAGTAGTAGCGGTGTGGATGGAGGAAATGGTCATGGTAAAGTGGTGGTGACAACATGGTGGTGTAACTGGTGATAATGATAATCATTGTATTATGATGAATGGTGGAGTATACCTTCAGAAAATTGAGAAAATTAAGTCCATCAAAATGTTAGGAAGGGGTTGGATTTGCTATGACAGAATAACCATAGAACGGAATATGAAAGATTGGAATGTTTCATTAGAAAATCGTTTCTCATTTTCTAAGAGTTGTGTACGTCATTACTTCTCTAAAGATGACCTTTAATCACCAGCTTAGGCAAACAATTAAGCGATAATTAGACAAATACACAACGAGTATAATCCATGTCATTGGGTTAATGCTGATGTGATTAGTAGGCATGAAAGCCCACCTGGTGCGTTTGCAGTACTAAGCCAAACCTTGCAGAGGGTTGAAAGGGCAATGTCAACGTTAAGGCACGTGCACCGCGTGCGTGTTTGGGCATGATTAGGCAGAAACCCTACCCCTCTTCCATTGTTAGTGACTATGTCGAGCAATTTTCATCTGCAATTATAGGACTCTCTCCTCATTGGACATCCTTATTTCTTGGGAAAGCCTTATTGAAAAGGACCGTGCGGGTTTGTATGTATATATGTATGCTTCTTTCCTCATTGAACCTCCTCAATTATTTAGGTGGATTGTGCCAAAAATTTCAAAACACCATGTGAGGTGTGATAAAGTTAAGGAAGACAATCCTAACACCCAAATAACTTTATTTATTAGAGTAAGCTCTGGGGTTAACTCAGACGGTGAGAGTAAGAAAATAAGTTAGAATTCAACTAGATTAAGGGTTTTTTAGAATTCAACTAGATTAAGGGTTCGGTTTTCTTTTATTGTAACAAAATAGAAGCAACGGTTAAACTAATGACGCAATACTTATGGGTGGTTTATGCATGCAAAATGAAGAAGATAAAAGTGCCATGTGACCATATCACATATAAAATTATACATTAGAGTAAGTTCTAGGGAAGGAAAATGAGTTAGAATTTAGCTAGGTTAAGGGTTCGGTTTTCTTCTATTGTATCAAAATAGAAGCAATAGTTAAATTAATGATGCAGTACTTTTAGGTGGTTTATGCTTGCTAAATGAAGAAATTAAAAGTGTCATGTGACCATATCACATAACAAGTTTGAACTTTTTTGGTACCACACATGCATGCTTCATGGACCATGAAGCACTTGGAGTTGAATAAATAGATGAAATAAATAAAAAGAAAGCAAAAGAAGAGAAAGAAGTTGGTATTCCCGTGATGGTTGGGAGGCCATGGGCAATGGCCAAAATGGTGGGGCAAATTATTAAGGTGGTGCAAAATGCACATGTAAAAAGGAAGGATCATCTCCTTGAAAAAGTAGTGTTGTTGAACTTTCCAGCATTACTCCTGATTAGGTGCCTAATTAATGTGCTAATTAACTAATAGTGCTGAATGTTGGTTATGATGTTTATACAAATAAATTGTTGTGTTGCGAAGAGTATTTGTCTTACAATTTACACATTTTATGTGTTAAGATTTTAGAAACGTACATGTAGGCACAATAGTTTAAGTTCCACATTAATTATTTAATTTTAACGCTAGCACGTGAATATCACGTACTAGAGAATTAAACAAGTTCAGTAGTTAGGGCCCATGTAAATAACCTGCTCCATCATGTTAAGATTTTAGAGAGACAGACCATTGGTATACTTATTCCTCAACTACATGTGCAATCGAATAGGTTTAAGATTTTATCACAAAATATCTCGGTCCAATTAGAAGTGAACCTATTTAATATAAGTTGCAATTTATTTTCGTAAAATGCCCAATGTATGCTTTTTCACATTACTCAACATTATGTTGTCGTAAGTTTTAATCATTAAACAAGTAAATTTAAGTCTTGATATACAGTTGAGTAAATTCAAGTCTTGATATACAGTTGAGATTATATTAATTTAATGATCACCCCTCCGTTGAAGTTGCTGTGTGTGGATCGTCCAAATCATAATTGGCAGCTAGCCATCACCGTCAACTACATTTAAAGAGAATCTAAGTCTTCAATTTCTGTAGATTGTGGATATGATTGCAGTCTTGAAAATGGTCATGCGTGCATGTTGAACACCAATGTAGATTGATTAGATCAAATACCTAAATGTTTGGAACTTATGAAAGGAATAATTGCTGGTTTTGTTTGCATTGCATACAGTTGTAATATCCTAAGTTGTCCAGAAATGATTAAATTAATTAATTAGGTTAAGATGCCTACGGAACGGATCAAGTTCCTTTCCTTAGGCACTTTAAACCAAAAACTATCTTCAACTCAAGGATGGAAAAAAAAAATTCAAACTTTGAGTCCATTTTTTCTTCGATAGGTGTATTTCGGGGGTTGGAATTATAGGTCTTTTACCCTTAGAAGAAAAAACTGACTAACCTTATACGTATAGATAAATAGTTAAAAATACCTTACAAAATTTTGAACTTTTACACCCTTGAGTCGAAGATGGTCTTAGACACTTTAAAGAAAATAATAGCTAGCTTTTTGCTTTAGTTTGGAGAATAAAAGAGAGATCCTAATTCATAGGGTCATAACCCTAGCTTTCTCAATTCATAGAGCATATCTTTCCAAATTTGGGTCAGGTATCACTCCCTATCAAAGGTTCATGATACCCCTCCCAAACTCATCCCCAATTTAGTTACTTTTTGGTGTACTAACTAAGAATACCGAATTAGTAGTCATCAGTACTCAAAAATCTAAGCAAACGAGACCAAAGGTCAAACCATACTAATTTCTCCTCTTTCAACCTAATTAACTTGTGATCTTTCCATCTGATAATCATATATCCTCCATTATATTTTTTTTTTCTTACCACATATCTTAAAAGTAGACTTCTTTTTCAATTTCAAACATGTAATCTTTATTTTAGTAATCTGTGATTCGAACTGTTAAGAACATTTAGTTCTGTACTTGAAATTCTGTGTTTCACTCTTCTCAATATTGCTTGTCAACTTCGTTGAATCCCTCGCATTGATCACATCAGCTTTATCGTGCAGTCAACTAACTTGGTACGGGGATAGAGTTGTACATAGATGATTGCTATATCCCAAAACTAAATGATTAGTTCCATGAATAGATACTCTCTCAAAATGTAACATATCCTTCTGCAAATAATAGCTGATTCATTATGTATGCAGGTGTTAAGATTAAGCTAATGAGCATAAGTACATAAACGTACACTCATACATGGAATTTAGAGTTGTAGAGTTTGTTGGCAGCTACTAGCATCTTGTAGTGAAAATGATGTAGAATATGTTCCTCACCACTTAAAGTGATTGGCCATCGCATCCCATTAACTAGTTATTAACAGTTGATCAGGACGCTATCGGGGACCAAAAAGCAGCAAACTGATCACACTGCCGTGAAGCAGCAAACTGATCAATTTAGTTCGTACAATCTGCATGATCACGGCCAGTTCATATTGTACGTACCCTTTTAAGCGTGGCTTCTTTGTCACTCAACTAAATTGATCTCTCGTGAGAGAACCTTATTATCATTTCATGGTCCACATTTTAGTTCTTAATGGATGGGATTTCGTACTTATCTACTTATCCCATTGAGTAGGATATATATCCATAACACTACTTTTACTACAGTTTATCTTTTAGATCTTTTCATCCAAATATCCTAAGATCATGTATACAAAAAATCACTCAAATATGAAACACCATATGATCACCATTGGATTAAAGGGTTTCTTTGTAGAGTCGTATTCGTCAATTTTCTTCACAACAAATGAATGTCTTAATGGTTTTTTATTTCTCTTTTTGTAATGATGATATATAAATGAGGTTATAAACGATAGATGGTTCGGATTGTTAAAATACATTACAAAGTGAGATGGTTTGAATGGTTAAAATACATTACAAAGTGAGCTCCAAAAAAGCGTGTGTCAAAAGTTGTATAAAAAAGTGGTTTCACGGATTTGCGCTCATATATATATATATATATATATATATATAGAAATGGACTAGTTATTGGGGATAATATAAAACCGTAATGGAATAGTGCCGAATGTACATGATTAGGAAGCTCAATAGATAGAAGGGAAGAAAATGGCATGTTTGAGGTGGATATGTGTATTAAAAGGGAATGTTTTTGGCAGCCGCCTGGAGAGCTTTGGAATGGCAATTTTGAGTTTAGATTGTGAAATTGCGCTTTTTTTACTTTGAGAACTATGCATATATGCATGCTTTGTTAACTAGGAATTGAAGTTGACATTTTATACATAGAAGATGGTTTGGCGGAGTTCTTATATATATAGTTGAGTAAGCCAGTTTTCCAGCATGTGTACACGAAACAAAACAAAGCAATCAACTATATTAGCATCTCAATATCTTCAGTGAATCGCGATATATGGGTGAAAGATGGGATGGGGAAAGTTGAGTGGTCTCACTCACCGTGGCAAAAGCCAGGGGTTCGTTTGGGTGTATTGGTAATCAGTGGACACGGATCAAACCATGTATTCAATCGCGGAGTCAAGAATTATTCAGGAGGTGGGCTAAGTTAAAATTATTAAAATTTAAAGTATGAACTCTTAAAATCCAAACAATAAACACATAAACTCGCAGTGTATTATACTCAGTTTTTCTATTAGTGTGGCGCTGCTGCTATATATTATTATATTACCATTTGTTTCTGTGTTCGTTTGCAGAGAATAATGCATGCGAGGGTTGATAATGTGTTAAAATTCCACCAGATTACCAGATAACTGTCCAAAAACTGAATACATTAAGGCACTTTCTTGGTTTAGTTCTGCATTATTCATGAATGACATTGTACAACTTTATATATAAGTGGCATGAGGGTTTATGGACTAGAACCAAGATGTCCGGACAGATCTCCACTAAATGATCTATAATTTACCATGGCTTTAGCTAATCAAGTTGAAGAACTGCTCCCTGGGTTTATGGATTGGAAAGCAACATTTTACAAACTAGCTCTCTGCTACCAGGGGCGGATCCAATAAGGGGCCAAGGTGGTCCCAGGACCACCCCAAACCTTGGATAAATGACTGTAAGGACCTTTAAGGACCATCCAAATCTGGGCAGTGGGAGAAGAACAGCAGCCATGGCTGCTGCATTCTGTGCAAGACAGGAGGAGGAGGAAGAAAGCTAATTTTATTCTTAAATGATTTGGCCAAAACGACGTCGTTTTGAGCCAAGTCATTAAAAAAAATTTAAAAACTCACGCTTCCCAAGCCAAGCGAAGGACATCATCGGCAATTGTCTGCCTGCCTCCTGTTCCTCACGCTTCCCAAGCCAGCCGCACCCATCAGCATCAACTATAAATTTTCTGTAAGTTTAATTTAGTGTTGGGTTCTTACTTTTTAGTGTTGGTTGATTTGTTAGGATTTTTAGTTTTAGTTTTAGTTTTAATTTTTTTTATTTTAAACAACACTAATTAAAAACAAAGGGGCCGAACTTGATGCTTAGAGTTTTTCATATCTATTTTAGGATTTTTTTCTTAGGATTGTTGAACAGCATCAACCTTATTTATTGTTAATTTTTTAGAATTTTTTCATATCTATTTTAGTGTATTTTAGTGTTAGTTCATACATATTTATTGTTGATATTATTTGAATTGTGTTATAGGATTTTTTTTTTTTTTTTTGAAGATTGGCTTTGATTTTACCAGTTGCAACTACTTCAGTGGAGAGAACATTTTCTGCCATGAATATCATTAAGAGTCCACTCCGCAACAGAATGGGGGATCAATGGTTAAATGATAGTTTAGTTGTTTACATTGAGAAAGATGTTTTTTCTTATATTGACAATGAAACTATCATGACACGTTTTCAAAGTATGAAATCCCGTCGTGGACAAATTTAGTATTTCTACCTTGTTTAGCATAAAGATTATGAATGAAAAGTTGTAGTTTGTCATTTATTTGTTCACCGCTATTTTCGTCTTTTTTTTTTTTTGAGCTTTTATATTATGACCACCCTATGTTAAAATCCTGAATCCGCCATTATCTGCTACTATGGAGCAGGTGAGGATTCAATTGTCTTAGATCTACTGAGGAAATTGTTGAGTAAGAGCGAGGATCCAATGTGTTTTCCAGCTTTGTTATTGGCATCGAAGATATGTGGCCGAACTCTCAGATTCAACTTCTGCTTTTGAAATAGGTTATGATATTGCATCACTGGTTGGGAAACAAGGCAGATTATCATCTACAATGGGCCCAATCTCTTATTCAATTTATGGTTTGAATTGTGTTTTTGGCAAGTTGTTGCAGGACATGTTCTAGTTTTTCCATATCATTGGAGCTATGAAGATCAAGCAGATGTCTCAAATTGCAAGACTCAACTGTCTATTTCATACTCACATTGCTGCAATTGTGTTCTGTTTTATGATTTAATAGCAATGATTGCAGATGTTTGTTCCAATCTCAAACTGGGTTACCCCAATTGAGATTGAGATGGAGTATTAAGGGTACAAATGTAAAACAGTTAAAAATACAGTTAGTAAGGTTGTTAGTATTTGATTAGAGTAGTTAGGATTTCTCTTATAAAAACAGAGTGTGTAATGTTCATTCAATCAGTTAATACAAATTATATTCCTCTCTCTAAACTCTTTCTCTCTCTAATATCTCTATGTTCTTCACTATGTTCATCATTTCTTCTTGATTTTTCCCTCCAATTCCCAAACACTACAATGTAGTTAACAATAATTACCTAAAAGTAATTAATTAATCAGAAGTAAACTTAAAGTTCATTTGGAAAGTAATTTTAAACGATTATTTGTATAAAAAATAACAATATACAACCATTTGATCTCGCAGAATCAAGTCTTTCACTCGGTTAAATTATGCCCTCTATTCAAATCTTATGTGGCAAAGACAAATCTTTCATTTCTTGGTCATTTTGCACACCTTTTACGAATTTATTCAAGGAACAATCATAAACCTTATTGCATGTTTCCACTAGCTATAGCTAGCTAACAAGTACTACCACGGGCCACCCTCCATATTTCATGACATTATTACCAAAAACATCATCTTGTCAAGTGACAGCAATTCTCCGGACTTACTCTATTACTGAAGCGCTTCTGCACCTGCTCCATATACGCATAAACATATATATGCGTGTGTGCGCGCGCGCGCACTAATCCCCATCGAATTAGTTGAGAAGAAACTAGAACCTTTGTTAGTGCCCTGAAGGATGGACAATCTGTCATGTCAGTGCGTACGCATATCACCCTAGCAGGCTGGCAGCTGCTTGCTTTGTTTCAGTCTCACCAAGCACCATGCATCTAACAATCATCAGTCGCATTCCTTGTTACATTGAATCCTTGGAGGTTTTCCCGTTTGGTTCGCGGATTGGCTAGAGACTCGATCGGGAATGGGTTTGAAATTATATTCTAATGTTTGGCAAGTACAATTATGGGACTGCTAATCCTGGTTCATGGTTATGATACTCCCATGAAGGGGTGACTTTAAAACCTTAATTTGGGGATCTTTGGGTTTGCTTTTCCCCTCACTTGGGAATACATTCATTGCAATACTGCAATTTTGGTTTATACTTTTGTTGATATTTTATTCTTTCTTTTAAGAATGATGTTATTGAAGAAATAGAATCAAGGAACAAATACTTCGACACATATTTATACACTCTTTTGTAATCATTAGAATTTATAACATCTAATGGTCTTGATTAAGAGTAATGTTGAGATTTTTAAACCTAAAGTGACGTGGATGATGACATGAATAATAATTAATAAAAAACAATTATGTTAAATGAATAAGAATCAACTCATATAACTCAAAAGAAGAAAAAAATCAAAACAACGTTGAAAGTCGTGCACCTTCGCTAAATGGCACATGTTGATTTGATTTTATTGATATAAAATTAAGGGTAAACTTCCAATTTAGTCTCTGAATTATCATTTAGTGAAAATTAGGTCCCTAAACTATTTTTTCAGAAAAATTAGTCCCTGAATTATAAAAATCTTCCAATTACATCCCTAATGTTATATGCAAAACTATTATATTCAATTTTCCGTTTATTTGAGTCACGTTACTTGTATGTGATACACATTGGATGATAGATTGGTAGTTTTTCATAAAGAAATAGTGTATGGAGTTAACTTTGGAGGAGAAATTAGTAGTTTTTCATAAAGAAATAGTGTAAGTTAACTTTTGAGGATAAATTAGACATTAAATTCGCAACTTATATGAAATGTTAAGCACTTATAGACGAGAAAATGATGGTATTACACTCTAAAGTGTGTCAAGTGACTTAAGTTGACGAAAAATTGGATAAAATAGCTTTGAATATAATAGTAGGGATGAAATTAACAATTTCTAATGAATTTAGGGACTTATTTTACCGAAAACTTAATTCAGGGACCTAATTTTCACTGAGGTGATAGTTCAGAGACTAAATCGGCACTTCACCCTAAAATTAAAAAACACACGAAGCATATCAAGTTATCACTCGATTTTTTGGATCTTTTTGTTTGGTAAACAAAACTAAACCTGAAACCCTAATTCTTCATTCTTTGTATCTTTGAGTGATAAAGTAGGGTGTGGAAAACAAATTTTTTCCTCATCTCCCCATTAATATATAGTAACAACAACACATGAGTTTCTAGAGTAAAGAGATCAGGAAGGCTTTTTTTTTGACAGAAAAAGACGAAACAAAAAATACTAAGAGAAGACCTATATGCGGCAAAGCAATGGAGGTTTCAGGTCTCTTGCCCTCCCTCTCACTTTGAAGTTCGAACGCTTACGGTTCATTCTTCTTCTTTCTTCTTCCAATATTTATTCCTTTTAGTTTTATTTCTATTTATAATATTAAGTCCACGTCACTTAACGTTCAAAAGCCTTTACATTACTCTTAGTAAAGACCCTTGGATGTAAAACTAATGACTAAAAAAGAGCGTAAAAATATTTGTCAAAATGTTAGTCTCTTAATCTTATCCTATTATATTGAAATATTCAAGAAATTTTAATTCTTATTACTACATTAACCAAACACGATAATGGTAATAAAATGAATTTTATGGTACCATTTCGAAACATGAGAATGAAAAATGTTCCCCTGGAAAGGTGAACTGCCGTGATGAAGTCACCAGCTGATTTCTTTAAAAATAAGAAAAAACGTCATTATCCTATGAAGGACATGAATGTTTCATTCCTCAAATAACTCGTTTCACGAAGGAAACCCTAAGCAACTGTTGACTAAAAAAACCCCTAAAGTGTATATCAAGAAGGGAAAAAAAAACCCTAAAGAATGCATTCCTAAACCCTAAACCTTATTTGCCAACATACATGTGATTCATTGGCTAGATATAGTGGGTTTCCATCGTGTATATGCGTCATGAACAAAACGCAGTCTTGTCGCTTATCAGAAGCATGCGTGCCGTACGTGGTGGTGATCGAGCATCCTTGACAAGATTGGCAAACCTTCCAACAGACTCAGTGCAGTTCGACTCATACTCCCTGCATATTCCTCGAGACTTGGGGTGGTGGGTTGGGGGGGGGGGGGTGTGGAAGAGAGAGAGAGAGAGAGAAAGTGTGTTTGTACTCTATGTAAAACCATGTTGAAGAACATTACTATCATCATGCTAATTTGTTTGGGTTTGGGACTATGTGCATGAATGAAAATGGGGGTTGGGACTTGGGGGAGGTCTAGACGTACCCATAAGATTCACGTTAAACTTGAGCATGATTGAAAATGGCCAATTCTGATATCTTGAATGTGATCATTGTGGCATGGAAATTATATATACTCCCTCCATTTTTGTCTGTTTTTCTATTTCTAAGGAATTATTGACACTTCTAAAAAGTCATGATACACTCTTGCAATTGTCAAATTTACCATCTATTACTAATGACGACGTTTTTTTATTACTTGGTTTAAGGGATCAAACTGTTAATTTATCTTAATCCTAATTCATTTTCTTATCTTCACGCACGACTAGCGCCAACACAAATGTTAATGCAATAAAAGCTATAAATTGTGAAATTGCATCGGTTAATAAATAAAAGAGTTTAAAACAAGAGACTAGTGCATAATGAATTTCTAGGTAAAGAAGTCCGTCACCGTTAAAATAAATAAGAGGTTTTCAAAAACTTATTTGGCTTATTTTTAGCTATACTCCCTGGAACTTCATTTTGATCTCACTTTGCTCATGTAACTTAAAAGTCACTACTTTACTCTCTGAAACTCAAAATTTGTTCCACTTTGACTTGTGGACTCTCTCTTCGCCCTGTAATTTATAGGTCGCCTCCTAAAATCAAGGTTCTAAAAAACCCTAGGCGCTAGTCGGGCGGCAAGCTAGCGCCTAGGCGGCTAGGCGGGATCTAGGCAGGCACCTAGGCGGCCTAAGCGGATTTAGGTAAATTTCTTGTATATCTTGTAAATAAGTGCATATTGACATATAAAAAATTATACTTGTATGAAATTCATGGATAAGATAATAAAAGAATGATAAAATACAAAAAGAGTATCCAACAAGTTCAAAATTTAAAAACACATTAAGCATATATACCATATAACTTAAGACATTTTGAATGATTAGTAAGTTAAATTAATTAAATTCAGAGAGATAAAATATAATTCAAGACATTTTAAATAATTAGTATTTAGTTTTTAAACAGTAAATATTAAAAAAAACCCAACCTAATGGGTTGGGTAGTTCATAAACATTTAAAAATCAAAAACTTGTTCATTAAAGTCCACGTGTGAGGTTTGACACCTCCCCTCCACCCCACTTTCTCACATCAGATTGGATTCCCCACCCCACTTTCTCACTTCAGATTGGATTCCAAAAAGTAGAGCCGTTTTTAGGGCTGGAAAAAAATCCCAAAAATCCCAAACCAAACCAAAAAAATCCCAAACCAAAATTCCCGAAATTTTCGATATGTCATCCCGAACCAAACCGAAATTTTCGGTACGGGATTCGGTTTTGCATCTCCATATTTTCGATATTCCCATACCGAACCGAAAGTAAATATTATATATATATATATATTATTTTTTAATTATAAGAGAATTATTTCAACCGTTCATTGTTTTGGATTTAATCTGTGCCGTTCATTTGTTTTTAGGTCAGATCCCATTTCACTTCCGTAGTTCCATTCCATTGATTGATTCCATCCATCGAACTCGAAGTGCAACCCATGAGCCTCCCTCACCGAGCCCTCATCTCATCTGTCTATGTCGAATTCCGGCAAGCCACCGGCCCACCACCACACCATACTATCGTCTCTGACTCTCCAGCCTTCCTTCACCACACAGCCACCGCTCTCTCTCGCGATCTCTCTCTCTCGGGCGATTTTCTCTCAAGGACAGAACTCGCGATCTCTCTCACCACCACACCGAGTCCGAGTCTCACTCTCACCCCAAATTAGGTAATTAATTTAGTGTTTTGAAATCTAATTTCTGTCTTCCTTTTGAAATTTAATTTAGGGTTTGGAATTAATTTTGTTTGCAGAGTTCACTTTTCACAACAATCTTGAATCTTCCCTTACTGGTTTCAGAAGAGCGAAAGGCTATTCAGTTTTGGGATCGTCTGCGAAAGCCACACTAACTTAAGGTGAGACGTCATATCTCTGTCTTCTCCTTCTTCAATTTTTTATTTGTTCGTATTTCTCTATTTTTGTCACATCCCGGCCCAGGGCGGATTGTAACAATTTGGTATCAGAGCCAATCCATGGCCGGAAGTGTGCCGACGAGGACGTCGGGCCCCTAAGGGGGGTGGATTGTGACATCCCACATCGCCCAGGGGAGTGATCCTTATATGTATATTCACATCCCTACCTAGCACGAGGCCTTTTGGGAGCTCACTGGCTTTGGGTTCCATCGGAACTCCGAAGTTAAGCGAGTAGCGCGCAATAGCACTCCCAGGATAGGTGATCCACTGGGAAGTTCTCGTGTGAGTTCCCAGAAACAAAACCGTAAAGGCATGGGGAAGGCCCAAAGCAGCCAATATCGTGCTACGGTGGAGTCGAGCCCGGGAAGTGGCTGCGCCTAGGCGGGGATGTGACAGTTTTTGCTTATGTAAACTTGATTTTTGGGTCTGAATTGGAAGATGGTGCAAAGTACAAACCCATTTGATATGCTAGGGTTTGTAGCGTGTGTGTGTGCGCGCGCGCGCGCGCGCGCGTGTGTGTGTGTGTATTTGGCGTTCTCAAGGGATGATAAATATATTAATCTAGCTGAAATGATAGGGATGTGAAATAGAAGGAGAAACTTATGTGAGATGAGTGAATTATGATGAATTTTGTCATGATATCATGGATTAGTAAATAGATAGTCAGTTGTAGCGTCTTTTTTTTGTTGGTAGATTCTGCTTTGAAGTTTTCAAATGGTTTTAAGTTTTAACTGCTAATGATATTGTTAGTTCAGTCAAAATGTTTTAGATGATCAGCTTTCCTGATTCCATTATAGCCTGCTATGTAAAGTAATAGAACCCTGTTTAAACCTTGACACTAACAGAGAAACAGAATCACATTTAAGAACTCTCGCATATCATTCACTTAACTCAGCTATATATAGCTGGCTGCAAGTTCAGCTAAAAACCCATGAATTAACTAATTGCTAATCACATAATTAACTGTTAGTTAGCTAATAACCAAATAAGATGCTTACTCATCAAGATGACTAAACTAATTGACATAGCATCTTGTCACTGAGACATGACGTTACAAAGTTTGTAGGTTTGCCAGCCCCGAACTGTTTAAGTTTTTATGATTCAAATACTGACGCTTTTGGTTCAAACCAGTTTGATGACATGAATATTTAGTCTACGATCATGTACATTTAAATGCAAATTAATCCTTTTTCCTGGTTCCACTCCTTAACTAATGCCAAATATGAGAGCTCTACTATTTACTAATTAGTGAGAAGAATAATTGAATAAATGTGTTGTGGTGCACTTGATTAAGCCGCGGTTTGGGCAAGGAGAGTAGAAGAGAGTAGTTTTGTAATGTTTTAGGAAATTGGACACTTTGCTTTTGGTTTTTTAATTAGTTGAGTTTTTCAACTACTCTTTGACACTTGGTTGATCATGCCTCATTATGTACTTTTGTTCACCCAATCTTTTCATACTGCATAGAGGAAGAAACTTCTAGATTACTGATCATATTAGTCTACTATGATGCTGTGTTGTTAAAGAGTGATTCTCTACTAATTATTTTCTTGAATTATTATTCTTCAGGTTGTTTTTCTTGAACCTACTGATGCTCGAGCAGCTTTTAAAGGTTTAGCATACAAGCCCAAAACCATTTCGGGATTCCCGATTTGTCCCGAAATTCCGAAACTATTTCGGGATTCCCTAAAATTTGGTTTGGGATCAGTATTGAAATTGGAATTCCCGAAAATTTCAGTTTGGGAATCGAGACAAGGATTTCGGTAAGGGATTCCATACCGAACCACCCCTAGTTTTTATGCCTTGAAAAGCGGACGCATTATTTTTTTTGGGTTTTCTTTTCCTCTTCTTCCTTGGAAAGAGGAAAGCCATTAATGTTTTGAATTTTTTTCCTTTTCCTCTTCTTCTCCTTCTCCGATTACTCGATTACTCTGTTTTTCCATTTCTTCTTCAACTGTTGTTCTGCAAATTTCCACAGCAGCCTCTCTCACTTCTTCTTCGAGCTCCTTCCTGCTTCCAAGGCGCTCTCTCTCTCTCTCTCTCTTCTAGCCGCCAAACAGCCTAGCGTCCGCATAGACCTTGCCTATTTAAGAAACGATTTTGAGTTAATCGCGGTGGAGCACCGCCGCCTAGCGTCCAGGCGCCGCCTAGGCGGCCGGCTCAATTATTTTTTAGAACATTGCCTAAAATATATGTGAGACCCAACATCCAATAAGACTATGCCACATGTGCAATACATTTGATTATAAATTTCTTATGCGATAACATTTTACAATTAAAGAATATTAAGTTTAAAAGAAATTGAAGCGATGAAAAAATGATTAGCCTAGCTCATCCAAGTCAAATCCGCATAAGAAATTAACAGATCTAAGACAATCTGGAACGAATATTTAGTTTTACCGAGACGAGCTTCAAGTTTCAAGGGCAAAATAGAATCAAAATCAAGTTTTAAGAAACAAAATGAAACGAACTTTGAATTTTAAAAAGCATAACTAAAAATAAGCCAATTTATTTCAATAAGTCTCCCATGAGTCAAGACATTTGCTTTTTCCTCTTTTGCTCCACTCCTAAGTAAACTAATCCTTCAATGCACTCCTTGTCAACATGCTTTTATGACGAGACCTCTTGAATCACATATGGCAGGTTTTGTCTTCTTGAATAAATTATGGGGACAGAAGTGACTCGCCCAAGTCTTATTTCATTTTCTCGAAACTTCTTCTGCTGCTCCCCCGCTAGTGCTGTAAGAATTGGAGCCACTCCAGACTTTAGTGTTCGAAGGTTAGGAAAAAAAATAATTTGGTCTTTTGTGTGCAAATAAATCAAAGTTATTATTTTGTGTGAAGTTGACCAGCGAAATAAGTTAATGAGAACCGTCAAATGCAATTTGTGTGGTCCAAATTTTTTGATCCTTAAACTCCAGACATTAAAATCTTGAAGTGTATTTTTACCCCTAACAATCTCTCGAAACGCAAACTGATGGCTATATATATATATATATATGAAATAATTGACGTGTACTTCATAAACGAAGTCTAAACACCGTTTGATAATAATTTTGTTTTTAATTTTTTTCTAACTGAAAATTAACAATTATTACCAAACAAGTTTTCAGTGAATGAATTCTTATTTCAATTTGTGGTTCCAATCCACGATCTACCAGAAACCCTAAACGCTAAACCAAATGAAACATAAGGGATATCAGAGAACACAAATGCATACAAAGAATTGATCTTCTTAATTAGAAATTCTTGTATTTTCATGCTTTGATAGGTTTACAATCATACCGAAGGGAAAACTAAATGCCAAAGGTACATGTGATACGGATAAACCAAACGAGAACAAAATACGCTAACATCCTACCACAACTAGAGTGACAAAAACCATTTCCAATCGGCACTCTATCGTTGAGCAAACAAGAACGAAAAAAAACTACATGCAATCGTCAACAGAAACTCGTAGAATACATTACTTCTCACCAAGAGAACACAACTACGGAAACAGATTATGCCTTCGCTTTTCCAGCCTGGACTGCTTGAGCCCTCTGTTGTAATTTTAAAATCTGCAAAACATCATATCCACCGGAAACAATTAGTATTGAGTTATATACCGAGATTGGTTAAAATGGTAAAATTGTGTAGTTATGACCCTTTGCAGAGTACGCCCTATTCAAGTTCATCGTGAGAAGGTAAAAGTTGCGGCACAAACCAACGCAGCAATTCTATTGTATTCTTCCTGAAATATGTTATCTCAAGAAAAGAAATTGTCTAGTCTAGTTATATTATAGTTACTAAATATTGATATCATTTCCGTGTCGATGACTTAGTGTCTTTATCACAACATTGGTACTTACACGACGCTACAGTTAAACGTGTATAGCTCTAATAAATTCTTCAAATGCTATAAATATATTATCAAGACTGAATCAAGACCAGGGACAATATGAACAACTCTGGCAATATAAGAGAGCAGGTGCACGGAAAAAGGAAGAATACAAACCGTCTCTTTCTTGCTATTTTGCTTCTCTTCCAAATCTTGAAGGGTAGCATCCAGCCGTTTTCTGTTGCGCATAATAAATATAGTTTTGCAACAAATTAAACGAGTATGATGGTAATAAAGACAATGGTATGAAGAAATAGGAGAAACTGTACACAGTTTTCCATATAAACACCCAAATGTAAAGTTGTGAAAACATATATCCTAGCCACACATGTACCATTACAAGGTAAATCGCAAACCAGAAAATGTAACAGGTTACCGGTCCAAGATCCATCTAATAATTCCCACACAGGTTTCTCATGATAAGCCTAGGAACAGAATGCACAGCGTCACAGAACATCATTCATTCCTCTACTTTTTTTGCAATTTACCCAAATAATAACGTTTCTTTGGATACGACTTTGGCCCACAGTTACTCATACGAAGACAGTGGGGATGAATACATTGATCATCCTCTAATTAAATAATGCCCATCCTTCCCCAAGAATTTGGAAATTACTTGTTCCAATGAACACAGACCCAAAGACATCATTTTGTGAAAACTCAGTGTCTTGTTTTATGGTGAGAAAACCGATTGCTACAAATTACAAAAACAGTGTTTTTACGGATATGGTGATTGAGAATGCAGCCCTACAGTTTTCTCTATGCTATTGAACCCCGGTACTTCGCCATCTGGTGGGAAGAAAATAACCCTTAAGATGAAATTTGTTTGTTGAGATCGTAACTCTCACCTTTATCATACAATTCGAAAATCGTTCACAAAATCCATGTTAAATCACATTTTTTGTGCATTTCATCTTACAAGTTTTCTTGACTAGTACACTCTGTTACTAAGCCTCATCATTGAAATTATTGGTTTTGAGGATAATTTAACAAACCTAACACGATAGTCCCGAACTTTATATCTAAAATGATAACCTAAACTGCGAAACAAATTCCAACGATAAATTATAAACCCTAATACAAATACATAAATAAACGAAACAGAGAAGCATACAATTCAGCGGAGATGTATTCGATTCTCTTTCGCACATTGGCCCTGGCCTCTGCCAAATCCTGCTTCACAAGAACCGGACCGATCAACTTGAACACATTGGCGTCTTCGCTAAGAAGATCCAATTCCTATAAACAAAAGCAGTCAAATCACCATTAGATCAAAAACTAAACCACTAACCAATAACCACGAGCTTACGAAAACCCAACAAAATCCATTTGCTTCCAATTAAAGGAAAAGTTCACACATTTCAGATATCGGTAATCAATTCGGAATAAAAATCACTTGAAAAGTTATGAGAAAATTGTTATTTCAATGGAATTTAGGGCTAGCTGAGTTCGTTTTCCCGGTAACCAAACAGAAAATAGAGAAATCGCAAACGATAAAGAAGGAGACCTTGAGGACGAGCTCGTTCTCGCCCAGCTGGATAGTGTACTTCTTCCTCACTTGATGATTCTTTGAAATATCTGAAAGAGCAAAAATGCTACGTTAGGGTTTTACAGATTCAAGTGCAGCTGTATACACATATATATATGTATATATGACTTGCCCTTTTGGATTTTGCTGAGATCGTTAGCTTTGGCCTCCAATTCGCGCTGAAGCTCTCGAAGAGCTGACGACGACGCCATTGACTTTGTTGCTATCTGCTGCTGCTGCTTCTGCGCAGGAGCTCAGGTCTCTCGCCTTTCTTTCCCCTTTTTTGTTTGAGATCCGGTTCCGGTTCGGTATGATTTTGGTCCGTGAATTATGTTGAGCCATAATTTAATAATTCAGGTAACACACTGGGCTTTTTCTCGGTGAATACGAGAAATTTGGGCTTCGGTTATTTACATTGTTGGCAACGGTTCGATTTGGGAACGAAAATGATATATTCATCTCCATAACCACAAAAATTAACCATATTCATAACCGCAAATTAACCATCGGATATTATCCATAACCATACACAGCGGGTAACCGATTTTCCATCGGTTAACGGGTATATCCATTTTCGTCAATACAAAAAATATATTCGTTCAGTTAAGACATTATAAGTTAATAGATATTAATTTCGTCATTAAACATTTGATGTATAAAATGATTCAATGAATGGATGTTGTTGAGTATAAAAATTAAAACACTGATGATATTGGCTTGTCTTTGATATCTCACATAAGCATCATTGAGTTCACATTGATTTTGATTCAAAACTTTACTTTCCTACAAAATGCAACTTTTATATTCTCAAGGTAATGGTTCGGTGAATAATGGATATACAAATATATATATATATATATATATAATACTATTATATTATTTACTAATGGGGTCGGATTCAGTTATAGATACGATTTGAGGACTTCTAAAACCATATCCAAAACCATAACCAAATAATATAAACGGTTTTTCCTCATATCCTGCTTCAAGTGCAGCTGTATACACACATATATATGTATATATGACTTGCCCTTTTGGATTTTGCTGAGATCGTTAGATTTGGCCTCCAATTCGCATTGAACCTCTCTAAGAGCGGACGACAATGCCATTGATTTTGCTGCTGCTGCTTCTGCTTAGGAGCTCAGGTCTCTCGCCTTTCTTTCTCGTTTTTTGTTTGAGATCCGGTTCCGGTTCGGTATGATTTTGGTCCGTGAATTATGTTGGGCCATAATTTAATAATTCAGGTAACACACTGGGCTTTTTCTCGGTGAATACGAGAAATTTGGGCTTCGGTTATTTACATTGTTGGTAGGAATGAAAACGGTTCGGTTTGGGAACGGAAATACTATATTCATCCTCATAACCACAAAAATTAATCATATCCATAACCGCAAATCAACTATCGGGTATTATCCATAACCATACCAACTGAGTAACAGATTTTCCATTTGTTAACGGGTATATCAATTTTCGTCAATATAAAAAATATATTCGTTCAGTTAAGACATTATAAGTTAATAGATATTAATTTCGTCATTAAACATTTTATGTATAAAATGATCCAATGAATGAATCTTGTTGAGTATAAAAATTAAAACACTGATGATGTTTGCTTGTCTTTGATATCTCACATAAGCACCATTGAGTTCACATTGATTTTGATTCAAAACTTTACTTTACTACAAAATGCAACTTTTATATTCTTAAGGTAATGGTTCGGTGAATAATGAATATATATATATATATAATACTATTATATTATATATAAATTATATTATTTACTAATCGGGTCCGATTTGGTTATGGATACGGTTTGAGGATCTCTAAAACCATATTCAAAATCATAATCGAATAATATAAACAGTTTTTCCTCATATCCCGCTTCAAGTGCAGCTGTATACACACATATATATGTATATATGACTTGCCCTTTTGGATTTTGCTGAGATTGTTAGCTTTGGCCTTAAATTCGCGTTGAAGCGGACGACGAAATACTGCTGGGCAGGGTTTGAGTTTTTTTTTTTTTTTAAATTTATTTTTAAGTTCAAGGTTTAAAATTAGTTTTAAAAACTGAAAATGATATATTTAATTAACAAGTAATTAGAGTTAGAAGAAGTGACACATGGCAGCTAATAAGCTATATGGTGAGCATACACCAAAGTTAATATGGGTGAGAAAAAATGCACCTAATTAAATAATGTGTCACCAATATAAATGAGCACGTCTATCAACGTTTAAGTAATAAATCAATCATCAACTTACATGTCATTTAGTTTTCAAAATTTAGTCTCCTTAGCATTACTCTTAAATAAATACTTTTTGAGTTTGAGTAATGATTTTCACATTTTCCGTTTTATCCTTGTGCAATGCTCTTGTTTCAATCACTTAATTTTCTTTGATTTATTCACTTTTTTTTTTTTTAATACAAACGATATTCAGACTCATGTTTTAGAATTGAAGCTAAAAACCTCTTTTATACCCAATGTTCTAAATGATTAATAGATTAAAGTCAAGGCTAGTGGCATTGTTAGGTATTTTATAGGAAGAAAATGGGAAGCATGAATGTGAACTTTGTACAATGTGTACGTACCGAATAGTTTATATCAGTGTTTAATTTGTGTGAGGGGATAATGTCACTTAGTATTCCCGTCTAGTGTTATTTTTCTCTATTATAATTGAAATGTTTTAGGTTAGATTATCATCAAAAGTGAATTTATTTCACATTATACTAATTCATTCAATTTGGATTTTGAGGGATTTTAATTCTTTTAATCAATCTAGGAGTATTTAATTGGGATGTTAACTGATTATTTGCAATTCAATGTATATTCAATCAGGATTTTAAGATAGTTTATTAAAATCTTTATAAATCCGGGTGTATTCAATTAGAATTTTAAAGAAGTTTATAACATTCCAAATATATTCAATTAGAATTAGAATTTAAAGAATTTGAAAAAGTTGAGGAATTAGAGGGAATTGGAGAGATTTTGTAGTGTATTTTAAGCATCCACAAATCTCACATTTTCCCATGAGATTTCAAGGGAATTCAATTAAAATTTTACATAAAATCTCTATAAATCAATTAAACTCCATAAAAATTCATAGATTTATAAATCCATTAACATCTCTCAAATTCCCATTTAAATACATCCCCTTAAGCCCACGGTTTATTAGAGAAAGAATTTATGTTTCGGGGATAAACAAATAAATAAAATTACGAGTGCTCGAAGGCTGTCAAAGAAAACATGAAACGGCGCAAGTTCGCGGGGGCCCGCAGCAAGACCGCGATTCTCAAAACACGGCATTACAAATATAAATAAGTTAACAAATATTCCCTCCCAGTAATACTTAAAAGATATTCGGATTAAAAACAACTGAAAAATATCTAAAGTGGTCACTTAACTTTCCTTAGTTACGGTATAATGACATTCTTCGTTAAGAAATGTTAAAAGAGACTATTTAAAATAAGATTTTTTATGAATTTTTTGTTACCGTAGTTTTTATCATAATGTGTTACAATATTGGCATGAATTAATTAACTGTAAGGTGACAAATAGTTTATGAAAAATCCAAGATTCTAAAACACATTAGCACTAGTCGAGCGGCAAGCTGAGGCTTAGTACCTAGGCGGAAGTCTAGGTGGATTAGACAGATTTAAACAAATTTATTATATATCGTATAAATAAGTGACTATTTATGCTTAAAAAAGATACATAATTGTATTGAGATACGTAAATTGCAAAATAAAATAGCTTATAAATTATAAAGTATTAAAATATATTGAGAACATGAGGAGTAAGCATATAATGAGTGTTCATTCGAGTATTCAACAAGTCTCTTACATTTTAATGAAAAAATAAATTGCAAATGAAAGTTATCAATTTTTTGTATAAGTGAGAATCGCAACCGATACGGGTCTAGCCTGCCAGGCAGACTCCTTAGCAAGTCGAGGCACAATTTCTTAATTTTCAAACGCCTAGGGATTAATCAGAGTGGTGACCAGCCGTCTAGCACCGCAACAGTGGAAAATATCACTTTGAGAGAATCTCTGTAACATTTATCGTATTCTTTTTGCTCTCGTGGATCAGTCGTCGTCTATGGTTTTATTTATTTTTTATTTAGTTTTTTTCTATTTTTTTGTTTATACTGCTGTAGTAGGTTAGGTAGTAGAATTTGTTTGTGCCATTACAATGATTGATTTGTATGGTAATGAAACACTACCTACTATTGTGTAAAAATAGTAGTTACTTAACATTTCAGTCTAGTTCTTTTATAGGTTGAAGTACAAAGCTTTATTTGTTTAAGGTCAATTTACAAGTTCAATAATTTTCGTATAAAAAGAGTAGTTACTTAACATTTCAGAATCACAAATTCAATAATTTACGTATACATAATTAACAATTGTATACATATTATGCATGTATTTATTAAAAATTTTAAAAATAAAATTTACAAAAAGATAAAATATAAATATTCATGAATTTTTTTTTTTTGTGTGACAACTTCAAATGATTTTTCCTCCTTGAAGACGTTGTTCATATCTTTTTGGACTATTATGGCTGTTGATAACTCTTTCATAACTAAAAGTTTATTTTATTAGAAGAACAACGTAAAAATGAAAAAAAAGGCCAACTGATATTGTTACCTAGTTGTGAAATTTTGATAAAAGGGTAAAATTATTTTGTATGTAATTTACTATATTACCATACTTTTATTTTAATTAATTTTCCTTAATTTTGTTGACATAATTAATTTGACCCTTGATATTTTCACTCTTTTTGCTTTAGAAGGAGAATTTTGTTAATAAATTAAACAAATATATCCTCACAACAATGATTGAAAAAATTATCTGAGGTGGGAACGGGCGGAAGACTTTTGTTTCTCTATTTTCTTTTTATTTTCTCGAGATTTCAGAAATAAAAGAAAGTTGAAGCCTGCTGCCCTTTTTGTCAAATTAATGATATTAAAGCGTTAAGCTTTGGTTAAAAAAAGTAAATCCCACTTATGAACTAAAGAATAAAGACGATCTGTCACTCAGTACTACGGTTTGGTGGTATTCATTTTCATTTGTAAGCAAGAGGTTTTAGGTTCGAATCTCGTGGATGACGAATTCGATACCAAATTAGGTTGCCCATTGTATGGCTTAGCCGAACTCTCCATTCTCTTAGTGTAAAATATATCGTTGTATTAAAAAAACAAAAAACAAAAGAATAAAGACGACCTTAGCAAAAAAAAAAAAAAGTCGACCTTAGCCAAAAAATAAAAAAAAAAAAAAATAAAATAAAGTCGATTGAAGTCGAATCTTTTGGATAAAAGGACACTCCTCACAGTGCTATTCACTCCCCTCTTTCCTCTGTCACTATAAACCTCACTAAACGCATTGCACAGAGAGAGAGAGAGAGAGAGAGAGAGAGAGAGTTTGGGCTGACAAGATGGGTTGGAGCTCCACATTACACAAATGGGTCTTACCGATGCTGCTTCTTCTCGGTCATTTGGCTGCTGAAATCTCAGCAGATGACGGTACGTTTTCTGGGTTCTCTCTGTCTCTCGCTCTCTCTTGAATGTTTGGAACCATTTTGCAGTTTTTTGTTTAAAATTACTTTATATTTTGTTATTTTTTGCTCATTTATTCCAACTCCTGAGATCTAATTAGTATTATTTAGGCTATTAACTTTCATGGGTTCGTATTTTCATTTGCAATTCTGTGGTTTATTTGGACATGAATATGCATTTGGTTTAGCTAATGACTGTTTAGTTAGCTAATTACCACCGTTGTTTGAAACTTTGAGACCCTATTTCACTTTTTCGGAAGCTATCGTAATCCTAACTCATTCTTCCGACTCTTGTTCACCTAAATCACTTTCACATAGTATGCCCTAATTAATGTAACCCCCCTAATTTTCTTAACCTCAATTTTCTCAGTTTCTTGAAGCTTTTTCAAATTTCAAATCTCCATTTAAATGTGGTAATGTATTTTTTTTTTTTTTGTATTTTTTGTATTTTTGTGTACACTGGATTTGGTAATTTACTAGGAAGATAGCTATTTTGGTTAATTCGGAGTTCTTTTTCGTAGATTTTGTATCAAAACTTCAGAAGATTGGGTAAATTAGTAAAATTACTCGCAGGATAGCTATTTGCGCTACAGCTAAGTTTTACTTTTACCCTTTTTTACCGTCCCGCTGTTGGTGGAAATGTCTAAATTGACCTAAGTAACCCGTATTCGCGCCAAATTTATGGCACGTTTTCCCCCTACCTAATCCAGAGGACAAAGTACCTTTCCGTAAAGGTCACTGACCCTATAAACAATCTATTTTTCCAAAATCCACGAATCAAGTGATCTGGACTTTTTAAATTTGATCAAACGATTAAAAATTATTATAACTTTCTTAAGTGTTCAAATTTCAAGAATCGTTTGATCAAATTTCAAAAGTTTGGATCACTTAATCTGTGGATTTTGAAGAAAGAGATCCGGAGAAAATCTCTTTTCCTATAAACAATTTATAGATGTCCTTTCCGATCACCACCCCAAATGGGTTTGGTGGTGTTCTTAAAAATAAGGTCCTTTTGTAGGGTCCACGCGTTCAACTCAAAGATTTTTCCTTTCTCTCCACATTTTTTTTCTTTCTTTCTTATAAATAGATATTTTAAAGAAGAATTTTAACTATAAGCTTTCGGTACTGTTTATTTTAGTAAAAAAATCATATTTTTATATTAAAAAGTCAATCTTAGTACTATTCATTTTACCCTTATTTTGTCTTTATCATCGTTAAAACTCAAAGTTTTCAAGCTCTTTTTATTAGTTTTCCTTTTTAAAGGGAATTGTTATTAGCACTTTAAAAATCTTATTATACACTTCAAACTTTCTATATTAGAAAAGAAAAATACACTTAGATCATCTCCAATGGTTGGGCTAAAAGCCAAATATTTTAGCCCAAAAAATTTAGCTTTTAGCCCAGAAACAGTTTTTTTGCTCCAACCGTTCTAGTCTAAAATTTTAGCCCGGGATTATTAAAGAATAAACTTAGGCTATTTTTTTTCTTAAATTAAATTTTTAAAAAAAAAAAATTATGTAAACCATCGTAAATTAATTTTCTGAACATTTTAATCAAAAAAAATTTAAATTCCGATAAATATTTTCACTCTATTCGGTGAAGCCCACATCGATTTCTGGGCTAAATTCTGGGAGGAATCTGGCCTTGGTTTAGCATTTAGCATTTAGCCCAAATTTTCCCCTTGGATTAGAGTGAGTTTCGGGGGAAATTTTAGGGGATAATTTGGCTTTTAGCTCACCATTGGAGATGGTCTTATGAGGAGTGCAATGAGATTTTTAGAGTGCCAATAACACTTTTGATTTTAAATTACTTTGAACTAATTGGCAAAAGAGGGTGGAAGCTGAATGCTTGTGCACGTAGTCAAATTTAACTGACTTAACTTACGTCTATCCGCATTAAAGATGATATTATTGTGGGCTTCCCAACATTTGAGGCCCATGAATGGATAAGGCTATCCAGAGGATCTGCTGAGTGTCTCGCAGAGATTGGAACTTGGATAGATCTTCAGCTTTCTCTGGTGAATTGGGAAGTTGTAGCGGCACAAAATTGAAGACAAAAAAGATGAAAAAAAACATCAATTTATTCCAGAAAACATTTTAAATATTTTTGGATTTGAAAACAACACCTTAAGAATGACATTTTTCTGATTTTTCTCAACTTGTGATATTATTAATTACACAAAGAGGGAAAATATCACTAGCCGACACAATTTTGTCTTGGAGTGAGCAGGGTCCTCGGTGTCATGTCGTGATAGAACAAAATCCAACTGTTTTTGTTGAATTTTTGTTTCACATTTGGGAGGCAGATTGTCTTTCCGCTCTTCCCATCTTCTTTTATTTTGTGCGATCACGGTTAAATCACGTCAACATTTTATATTAATTTTTTTATAG
Organism: Heteromeles arbutifolia; assembly: GCA_024362995.1. Taxonomy (NCBI): domain Eukaryota; kingdom Viridiplantae; phylum Streptophyta; class Magnoliopsida; order Rosales; family Rosaceae; genus Heteromeles; species Heteromeles arbutifolia. The sequence goes on along the minus strand of JANCRC010000002.1, from coordinate 5,231,983 downwards.
AGATAATAAGACAAAAAATAATAGGAATATAAAATTTTAACGTGGTTTAACCGTGACCGTATAAATAGGAGGGGATGGGGAGGGCAGACAATCTGCCTCCTCACATTTGAGATCTGGAAAGACCAAATTTTTACCATGGAATCATAAACTCATGGGCCATGCCATGGGTAACGACAATTGAGAAGAGGTTAAGATTGAGTAGGAATTCCTTATCAAAATATATCGTAATTTATTCATAGAGTTTTGTGTTTATATTTATAATTGTTTATATTATGAGCCATTACATAAGGATAATCTCTGATCGTTAGTCAATTAATTGTAATAAATAGATAGACGGTTCGTTATATGCTTTTGCCAAATTTGTCTATGTGTTTTTATACAATTCAATGACTAAACGATCTTATTTTAATTAATTTTGTAGAAATCATCTTTACAATATGTTTTATAATGTAAACGATTTCGATCATAAACATGAATTTTATGATTAAGCCACAAAATATTGTGAGGAGCGGAGTCATTGTCATAATAATTCAAGGCATTTGCCCTTTTCCTTTTTACAAAGCGGTCCCCATTTTTGATGTGGGAGAAAGGCCGAGGCAAAAGAATTTCAGCCTCTTCTAGGACCATGAGTTGGCTTTAGGACAAATGACGTACTTGGCTTTTTTAGGTTAACCCAAGATTAATGTGGTAAAACACTTCTTGATATCTCTCTCTCGTATCGGTTTGGGGAAAGGAAGGCTACCAATTTAGGAGTTTGATTTCTTATGTAAAAAGCACTTTCGCGTACTTCTTTTAGCTCACAACTAAATTTTTTTAGATAAAATTAGGCACTTGTAATGCATCCTGAGATCTCCAGAAAGCACCAAAAAACGTATTTAGAATCGAGATTTGCTTTGGTTATAATTATTTCTATCAAACGTTACTACGTACTTAAATTTTATTTCGTTCGAGTAAAATGTTAGCGTCAATTGCTTACGAGCTTTTGCATAAATCACATTGTTAAGGAATGTGGCCGCAATGAGTAACGTACATTTTAAAACCAATGTCGTTTATTGCAGGGCCGGTGCCAAACGGAGATTTTGAGCTGACCCCATCAGGCGGCTTTTCAAACGAGGGTGTCGTAGACGGGCCCGCCGGGATCCCCAGCTGGAAAGCAAACGGCACCGTCGAGCTTGTCGAATCGGGGCAGAAACAGGGTGGGATGATCCTCATCGTACCGCAAGGTAGACACGCGGTGAGGCTCGGAAACGACGCCGAAATAAGACAGCAAGTGAAGGTGGAGAAAGGGTCCGTATACTCGGTGACTTTCAGCGCGGCTCGCACGTGCGCACAGCTGGAGTCGCTGAACGTGTCCGTGCCACCTGCGTCGCAGACGATAGACCTGCAGACCTTGTACAACGTGCAGGGGTGGGACCCCTACGCGTGGGCCTTCGAGGCGGAGGAGGATGATGCGATGTTGGTCTTCAGGAATCCCGGCATGGAGGATGACCCCACTTGTGGGCCCATCATTGATGACGTTGCTATGAAGAAACTCTTTACCCCTGATAGGCCCAAAGGTAAATTCCTCCTTCTACACTTTTATTTCTCAACCCTATTGGCCCATTAACTTAAAGTTAAAAAGTAAAAAACTTTGTACACGTGGCCAAAAATGATATGAAGCTTTTAGAACTTAGGATCCACTTTGTGGGGGATGGGATCGTCCTATATGAAAACTAATGAAAAAATTTTGAAAATTTTTCATTTTATCAATAAAGATAAAATAAAAGGTAAAGTGAATGGTACCAGAATTGATTTTTTAGTGTAAAAATATGATTTTTTTGTTAAAATAAACAGTTAGAAGAACTTTTCGTTAAAATTCCTTTGTCCCATCACATTCAAAAGTTATGACCCAAAATTTTGTCTTTGATGACAAATCCAATACTTCTTGTCAAATAAGTGAGGATGGGATTGAATTTCAAAAGCCGATGCAGCAGGAGATGTTAATGTGACAAATTGATATTATTTTACATCAGTCATAAAATTGTCGTGACTTTCAACTTTAATAGATGCCTTACCTATTTTTGTTGTATACCAACCTCCTTTTTTTTTCTTTTTTTTTTTGGCCCTCATCACATTATTAATCATGCGCGAGAGAGAGAGCTGATATACAACAAAAGATAAATAAAGACTTGTTTGGAAGTGTTTTTAAAAGGCAAGTGAATCTTGAAAAAAATACTTGAAGTGCTTTTTAGCGTTTTTTTTTCAAGAAACACTTCAAGTCTTTTTGGAATCCAAAAACATTTTCTTTAAAAGCGCTTTAAAAATGTTAAATTTTGTGTTGAACTGGCATATGAAAGAAGATTAACCTTTATCTTGATTGGACTATAATTTTTGTTTTTGTTTTGCAAAGTCTAGCAATCCCAGAGTACCAACTTTCTCACCATTTGCCATATTTTGTGCAGACAACGCAGTGATCAATGGTGATTTTGAGGAAGGTCCATGGATGTTTCCAAACATCTCACTCGGAGTCCTGCTCCCAACCAACCTCGACGAAGAGACTTCTTCCCTTCCCGGTTGGATCGTCGAGTCCAACCGGGCTGTTAGGTACATAGACTCATACCATTACGCAGTGCCACAAGGCAAACGAGCCATTGAATTGGTATCTGGAAAAGAAGGCATCATTTCCCAAATGGTTGAAACTTCACCAAACAAGCCCTACACCTTGACCTTCTCATTAGGCCATGCTAATGACAAATGCAAGCAGCCTCTCGGCATCATAGCATTCGCCGGAGACCAGGCGCAAAACGTCCATTACACACCGAATTCCAACAGCACGTTCCAAACCGCCGGCGTGAATTTCACGGCCAAGGCTGAGAGGACAAGGATTGCATTCTACAGTGTGTATTACAACACCAGGACTGATGACATGAGCTCACTCTGTGGGCCTGTGGTGGATGATGTTCGGGTTTGGTTTTCCGGGTCATGGAGAAATGGGCTCGGTGGGTCGGGCCGGGTGGCACTTGGGCTTGCTTTCTGGGCTTTTGTGTGGGTTTTGGTTTAGTAAGGGTTAGGGTTTCCTAAGGAAGTTTTTCTTATGTAACGTTTGGGTTTTAGTACCTCTAGCATGGGATTTGTTGCAAACAATAGTCCCAAGTACTAAGTTGTATGTGGGCTTTTACTGTATGGTTTTTATATGAATGAGAAATGTGTTCTCCTTGATTCAATTTTCGTAATTTCGGTCGCATCGACTTTTAATTTCAATGGTGGAACACTTTCGCTGCTCTTATGGTTCTTATCATCTTCGGTCCATATCGAGACATACGTTCAATATAAGAATGTATGTGTACTATTGGGTCGATATCTTCCTTAAAGAAGCTCATAGATTGGTTTTTTAAAGTACAAATCGTATGTGATCATCATGTAGTTTGATGCTAAAATACAAAAATGTTTGACAAAGTACAAGATAATTAACAAAATGACATGTAAGCTTCATCTTACTCTTGAAAATAAAAATTCATAAATTTGCCACACAAGCCATTGAATTTGATGGTCCCCACTAATCCATTCTGCTGGTTCACCTCACACAAGTTAAGGGACAAATTTTTTGGTCGTTAGCCTCTGGACACTAAGGTTCAGAGGAGGATCCAAATTCTGAAGAAAATTTATCATTGGATTGCACACATTTGACCTTGATAAAATTGACAAAATGGAACTACAAGTGCTATTTTTGCAATTTACAAAATTGAAGAACAAAGGAGGGACCGAAATGACGGTAATGCCCTAATCACACGTCATGCGTATCACTTGGGGTTGGGTCTATATAAAGATGGAAAGGGGAAGAAAACAGAATTAGGAGAAGAAAGAGCGGGGGCCTGTCCTCTCATTTGAAACCTTTGAAAGGTTCGCTCCCTCCTCTCTCCCCTCCCCTCCTCTGTCTGCTTTCCACAAATGGAAGGCGACGAGGGGCCCACCGTCACCACCGCCATCGCCGCCGCCGACACCACCCCCACCGTCATCACATGCGGCACCGACGCCCCCCCACCGTCTCCGCCGCACGGTTCTGATATCTCACCCGTTGGATCTCCCGGACGCGCCTCCTCTGAGATTCAACCCCAGCCGTGGGATGATGACCCTGATCAATCGTCTCGGACTCGCTGTCTCTCTGAGGATCTCAAACAGAAGATTATTAAGCAGGCAAGGATCCTCTCTCTCTCTCTCTCTCTCTCTCTCTCTCTCTCTCTCTATATATATATATATATATCTATATATATATATATATATAGGAATTGCTTAAGGGGATATATATATATATATATAATGAATTTGATTTGGAGCTGATAATTTGATATTGTGTAGACCTAGCAATATGTGTTGTATTGATTATGAACCCTAGAGCCACATTTATCATTGTTTCAGTAGCTCTACGATTGTTGGAATTATGTTCTTGATTCCTTCTTGCTTTGGTCTAAATTGAAGGAACAAGTAAAAAATTGGTGAAATAAATGCAATAAAATTGTTCATAGATACGATGATTTCCGCAATGCATACGCATGGGATAAGTGAATTCGAATCGAGTGCGTATCTGGAACCACATTAGTATAGACCATAATGTACTAATTTCTGAGCCCATTTTGTTGGCCGTTAAACCGAATTTTAGCTGCCCTGAAGTCCTGAAGTCCAAATTTTAACTCGCATTGAGCTTTAACCAAACGGTGGGGTTAAGAAAGTGTTTGAGTAAACGTAAAGGGAGAGAGAAAACGAAGTATTCTCAATTGACACTGTAAATGTTGCGATACTAATTTTAAGTTCTCTCATGCGAGGTTTGTTTTTCTGTTCTTTGTGGAATTGCAGGTGGAATATTATTTCAGCGATGAAAACTTGCCCGCTGACAAGTATATGTTGAGTATGATTAAGAAGAACAAAGAAGGTTATGGTGAGTGGTTACCGTTATTGTCTGATTTAAACATAGTTTTAATTGTTTGATGCTTTTTGTACCGAACTGAAGCTTGCATGTCTTTTCATCTGATTTGATAACTGCCCACATTAGCCAAATATCTTTCCCATGTTGTACCCCAAATGGCTTCTTATTTCTTCTTCTGTGATTGATGCAGTGGTACTGTTTTTCAAGATGACTTCAGGAAAAGTCATTCTAAACAAAATCTTATTGTATTATGCTATAGCTGTCTATGAACTTTGTTCACCCGTCGGTTTAATCCCTTAATAAAATAAGATAAAGGTCCGTGTGAAGAAACTCATCCGTAATCATCCAAAAGTAGAATTAATCTCATGCAGATTCCCATTTGGCAATTATAGACTATTGCAATTTGTTTGACTTACCTCCACTTCATGTGGCTGGATGTTGATCTAAACCAATATATTCCAAGGTGTTTTATTTGTCATTCTCTAGTACATGCTTTACGGGTGGTGAAAGTTTTTAATGTTAATTATGTTTATGTTAATAAAATCTGGTATTAGTAGAGTAGAGAAGATGAAGGTGAAGAGTAAAGCAGGTACTTCTGACAGCTTGCCTTGCCTGGGTGTTTTCCTGGTGCAGCCAAATCTGGTTGTGCCGAGCATCTGTGGTTGGTGTTGAATGACCATGCAACTGACTGCTGACTGATTCCTTCTCTATTCATTAAATTCTATTGCTAAAGCAGTTTTCAGAATTAGAAACATTTTTTTCATTCCTCTTGATTATTCTTGTTTCTAATTTGGTGATTTATCACTTCTGAGAAAGGGGGTGATTGCTTTTCTAGTGGCAGGAATATGAGAACTGCCCTATTATTTTTTCGACTTTGTTATCTCCTTCCTCTGCTTGTGTATGTGAGTGTATTAACCACCAGCTGCAAATCCGTGTGGCACTGAAATTTTTTTATACATCAAATTGCTTCTTCTGTGGTGGTAAAAAATCTTAGTTGTAAGTTGTAACAAGTTGAAAAATTATTAAGTAGTCTCCTTTTCTTCACCCTGTCATGTTAACAGTTTTCACTAACTATTGCCATATCTTTTTGCAGTTCCAATTTCAGTTATTGCTTCTTTTAGAAAAATGAAAAAGCTCATTCAAAACAATTCGTCAATAGCGGCTGCATTGAGGGAGTCTTCCCTCCTTGTAATGTTCTTATTTTGTTCTCTATAAAAAAATTAAGTGCAAGTTGAATCACGAATATGCTAAAAGATAAGCATAAATCTCCTTGTAGGTTGTGAGTTCGAATGGGAAGAAGGTGAAACGGATTCATCCCCTTCCATTAACTGAAAACAAGGATCCAAAGGTATCCTTTCGAACTTGATTTAATTTTTTTTTTTTGTTCTTAATTTTTATGTATTATTTTTGGAAAACTTCAAGCATCTAATTTCCGCATTATAGTGCACTGTCTTGGTAGAGAACCTACCTGAGGATCATTCAGTGGAGAACCTTAAGAGTATACTTGGTGAAGCTGGAAAGTATGTTCTTTTCCTTTTTCTTTTTTTTCCGATGTTGTGACATTACTGTTCTCTACAATTTTGATTATAGCATGGTTTTCAATTTTCCAGAATAAAAGATTTGTACATACTCGACCCACATGCAATAGAAGTGTCTACAAAAGGCGGCAAGGCTAAGAAGCTGATTAGTAATAAGGTATGGTTTCTAAATTTTATGTGCATGATTGTACATGCTAATTACCTGAATCTGGTGATTTAGAGGGATCGGTTACTGAGATGCACATTCCATGATCGGGATTTTTGTGGTTGGTGAAAGTCTTCTGTTCTTTGTGTTCTGAGGCAAACGCTGTCTTTACACTTATGTTTTGAGGTCTTTCTGAAGACAATTTTGAGATATTTTGGCAGCCTTTTGTAACGTGTCTTGTTTTTTGTCGCAGTTGCATGCCCTTGTGAAGTATGATACCGTGGAGGCTGCTGACAAAGCTGTAAGTGTTTGTTCTTTCCAATGGTATAATCATCAACATCAACATCATCATCATTTTTCATAGGGCTCCCCGTAGCTCGGATAATCAATCCTTAGCTTACAGTTTTTTCCTGGTGATTTGTGTCAGGTCACTACTTTAAATAATGAGGAGGATTGGAGAAATGGCATGCGGGTGAAGCTTCTAAAACAAGTGGTATTTGATCCTGACTTTTTTCCTTTTTCTTTTTCTATCTTCACTTTTGGCTACAAGAAGAGTTAATGTTGGTATTATTCACATCAGGGGAAGTATGGACAGAGAAAACAACCCTGGAGGGGTTTCGAATCTGAGAAGAGTAGCGGCAACAGAAGTAATGATCAAACAGGAGACGAGGAGAATCATACTGTAAGTGTGAAACATAATGATGCACGGACAACTGATGAAGAGGTAAGCGGTGGTTATGCTCATGAGCAATTGGTGTTGTTTTTGTTGGAGTCCTTGATGGATCCAGTTCCACACAAGTGTTTCATTACACTCGACTGGTTTTTAAGTTTTGACCTTTTTGCTTCTGCCATTCTAGGACGGAGAGCGAGTTCCCAAGGAGAAAACTGGGCATAGAGGTCGAAATAAGGGGCAATCAGGAAGCCAAAAATACCGTGGGACCAATGGATTTGGTACGTTGATGAACTAATATTTTGAATAAATTTCTTTCCTTCATAGACTCTATTCACTTAATCTAACCAAAATGTTTCCCCAGGTCATGGAACTACTTCGGCCAATCACGGCATTGAACCTTCGAAGCCACCACCCGGCCCAAGGATGCCTGACGGAACCAGGGGATTCACAATGGGGCGAGGGCGGACTCTGAGCACAGCCCAGAGTTAGCAACTGGGTTGATCACCAGACCTATAGTGATTTTGTGTTCCGTAACGTTTGCGTATGTATTGCACTGAGATCTGGTAGATCCGTGATGCGTGTACTCATGCTGGCGGACTTATGTGAATATTCATCTATCAATCGTTATCCGAATTTCTGTTGGGTGTAAGGTGGATAAATTGTTTAATCAACTGACTTAACTAACATTTGTAATATCGAGAAATTATTTGATATGACATATTCGATCGAAACATTGAGCTAGTCAACGGGTAAATTAGGTAAAACCTAACACTAGTAAGCTTTGGGGTTGTCAACTAACGAGTGGCAAACGTGTTGGATTTTCATTTCTTCATGACAAAAATCAACTGAAATAATTCAGTTCCTGCTCCTCACCAACCACACGTGTTCAAGTGATTGGTTTTTGGGGTGTGTTATTCACACATCTCATTTTACTTTTCACACACCCTTTGATAATTTCTGTTAGTTGATCATTTTCCAATTCATCCGATCCGACGGTCGAAAATTAAAAAATATGTGAGAAGTAAAATAAGATGTGTGGATATCACATCTCTTAATTTTTTAATCACAGATTTGACGCGTGCCCATCTGTAATTAGTGAGGAGCAAAAACTTCTCTGATTTTTTCAGCAGCCAAGCTCTTTCCGAAATAAAAAAACATTCCCAATTCAGCAGATCCTCTTTCAGGTGACACCTGACCCCACCAAACCAATCCATAGTCCATGTCTGGAAAGGCCGTCTCCCTCTCACGCGCCATTCGGCGCGTCAGAAACTCGTTCCGGTGAGAGAATTTCAAAGTTTCCTCTTTCGCATTCCCTCCGGCGTTCCTTTCTTTTTTTTTAAAATTTTTTTTGCGGTATAAAAAGCTACAAAACTCGAATATCCAATTCTCTTCGTCCTCTCCAGTTTTTAATGGACTCACCAACCTCTCCGAGATCTGAATTTTCATCTCCTTCTTCTTCCGCCGAGACATGACGTCATCATCATCTTGTTCTCTCACTCTCCCCCGGCACCTCTCTCCTCTCCAACTCTCTCGCTCCCGCCACTGCTCCCCCTCGCTCTGCACCGCCATTGGCCGCCGATCCGTTTCGGCGTTTTCGTTCGGGAGCTCCGGTGTCCGATACGATCTTCAGGTTTGTTTTCTGGTATCGCGGATTCGTTTCGTAATTTCTGTTTGGTTGCCGAGAAAGTCATCTGCGAGGGAATTCGAAAGCCACTCGTAGACTCTTTTCTTTCTTCTGTGAAATGCTTGTTCTGATGTGTGCTGATTTGATATATCATCAATTTCAGTTGATTGGGCGGAGAAATGGGCGCCAATTCCGATACAATTCTGTTGATTTCGGGTCTTTTGATTCGGTAAGCCTCATAGCTTTTGTTCAAATTGACGGTTGTTTATCTGTTTGGTTCATATATGGGGTTTGTATTTTGACTAGATTTCGGTTTTGATAACAATTTGAAGTTATAGTTTACATTTGTTTTGGAATCAACTATCAGTGTTTCGTGCTTTTCGGATGCTCGTTGAATAAATTCTCTGTTCTAATCGAAACATACTTTTACTATTCGAATACAAAAAACACCGATTTTCCACACACACATTAGCTCCTCGCTTTACCATTTTAGTAAATTAGGAAAAACACCTGGACAACTATATGAAAACACTTGAAAGAGCTCAATTTGAGGGAAATAAATAATCGCGCATCTACATACGCGTCATGTTCTAATTCATTCTTAGTTCGAAATCTCTTTTGGTGCCCTCCTCTCATTGCAAAGTGGGCAGGGAGCTTTTCTTAAGTATTGGGTTTGAAGTGTTTCTTTTTTTCGTTGTAAAAGTGAAATGTTATCAAGTGCTTATGCATATGAAAAGCTTTTCTTTTTCCTTCAGGAAGCAGCTGATATAGCACCACTTGATGATTGGGGGGGAGGCCATGAAGACTCTACAGGGTACATAATGTATTCCAGCGGTGAAGATAGTGATGGAGAGTTCGTAGTAACACCCGTAGCTGATGTTGATTTGCCTGCCATCACTGTATCAACTGATGATGCTATGACTGTCACTGCTCATCGGCTTGCAATGCTTGGAAGGCAGCGTAGGAAACACAGGCAAGTCTGCCATCTGATTAATTCCTCACTGTTCATAGAGTTGAAGAAGTACAAATTCTAACATATTGACTGCAACCTATCAATGTTGCTCGAGAAAAACTCAAACTTCAGTTTTTTATGATCACCATGTGTTTTGATAGATTTTGACAAGTGATATACAAAATTTTACAACAAAAAAAACATATAGAATGAAAGCCGTGGTATTTTAAAGTTGTTGATAAAATGGTGTTTGCAATTTATACAAGGTTTTTGAGTGTGTTGAGTGACAATATGTGGCTTTTTTCTACTAGTTATTCAAAAGTTTAGAATTCATTGGACATTTAGAGACTGGTCCAAAATTTCCTCTACAATGAGAAGTCATTATCTGTTATTTGACGGGAACCTATTCACGTGCTTAAACTAGTGATGTATGTGCGTCTTTCTTAGTCTGATTGTCTTTTACACTCTACATTTGCAGGGTTAGACATGGAGTATTACTCAATATGGGACTGATACTGTTCTTAGTGGTGTTACTTTTATATGTGGATTCGTGTGCATGGAGGATTGTTAGACTACCTTTGGCCCCATTTCACTTGACCTGCCCTTTTTTTGTATCAGCCGTTTTAGCTTCGTGCGCAGGATATGTTTGTGTTCCCCTACTCTATGTTTTGAAGATTCGTCAAATTATCAGAAAAGAAGGGCCTGCAAGGCACTCCTTAAAGAAAAGAACTCCCACGATGGGTGGATTATTTTTTATACCAATTGGTGTAATTGTTGCGAAATTTATTGCCGGGTTTTCTTCTGTTGAAGTTTCTGGAGCAGCTGCAGCAACTCTTGCATTTGCTGCAATTGGGCTGCTTGATGATATCTTAAGCCTCGTCAAGAGACATAACACTGGTTTATCTGCATGGACAAAAATTATTTTGGAGGTGAATTGACTATTGAATTTCTCTTTCGCAAACTTTATGTGCGGATTTCTGGTTAATCTAAGAGTTGATTTTTAAGTTCTATTAATCTTTTTAGCAATATTTAAGTTATGCTTATTTTGCAGGTAGCTGTTGGGACCTGGTTTTCGTATTGGTTGCATACCGCAAATATATCATCACCCTATGGCATGTATATCTTCTTCTAACTATTTTTCTGATGGTAACTCACATTTCTGTTCTTACAATGTTGAGTTTAAAAGAAAATATCAAACTTGTGTTTGGTTCTTATTTATCAGTCTTTCACAAAAAGGGTCTCTTGCAATTTTCTCTCTTTTTTGGTTGTTTTTGTTGTACTGTTAAAACTTCCCGTTCTCAATGGGGTCGTATATTTGTAGCTAATTCTGAATAAAGGTTTTCCTGAAGACCCATTGGTACCTCTTCTCTTCCATAATTATCCATTTTAGATTGCTGAAATATGTTCAACAGGTACTGTATGATAATCTTAACTGTAAAAGTTGAAACTGAGATTGATACCATACACACTAAATTTAACTTGCCGATAGTGGGACATTTTGTTTTTGGATTGGCTGCTTGGCTGCTTCTATGTAATAAATGCTTTACTCATGGTGCTTCTACTCAAGTTGATCTTTGATTTCTGAATGCAGGAAACTGTTGGTTCCTTTACCTGCACTAGGGCTTGTGTTCCTGGGAAAATGTTATTTAATGTTGGCTTCAATCTGTTTCGTTTCTATGGGAAATGGGGTTAACTTAACAGATGGTCTTGACGGTCTGGCTGGAGGGTCTGCTGCATTGGCTTTTGCAGGAATGTCAATCGCAGTGCTTCCAGTTTGTTCTGGTCAGTGTAGTTGTCATTGTTATGTCCTTTTTATGTTGCACGCGATAGAATTATGCTGCTTTTGAGTTCACACTTCACATAAAGACTCTAAAGGCATGTTGCACCTCCAGTAACACAATCCCACCAAGGGTTGGAATTTTAACTTGTGGTTGTCAACGATAAAGAAAAACATGTCTCTTCTGCATAATTTTTTAGTACTAATTATTTATTTTCATGTGAAACAGACCTTGCTATATTTGGAGCATCAATGGCAGGAGCTTGTGTCGGTTTTCTTTTGCACAACCGATACAAGGCATCTGTATTCATGGGTGATACCGGATCCCTGGCACTCGGTGGAGGGTTAGCTGCAATGGCTTGTTGCACGGGGATGTTCTTCCCCTTATTTATTTCATCTGGAGTCTTTGTCATGGAAGCCTCATCAGTTATTTTGCAGGTTTGCTGCGCATGCATTCAACATATAGCGTGTGTCTCTGATTTTGTTTCGTGATTCGAGCAAATGGACACATTTCACTTTCATAGTTGGTTTCAGTTTTACTGCGAACTGATATTTGATGTACTTTCAGGTATTATACTTCAAGACAACCAAGCGTTTACACGGAGCTGGGTGCCGTCTCTTCCGAATGGCACCCCTCCATCACCACCTTGAACTATGTGGATTAAAAGAACCAGTCATTGTTGCTGGTGCTTACGTTATATCGTCCACACTGGCGTTGTGTGCTGGCTATCTCGGCCTCGTTTCTGCATAGCATTTGAACGTTGTTACCATTCTTTGTAGCTAGGATTTACTAAAATTATCGTTTATATGTTTGTTTCTAATGTTTTTTCTATAATTGTTGAGGTTGCTGAGAAAATAGAGTTTATATGTACAATTCAAACTTGTATGCCAAACTTTGCTAAGGAAAGTGAAAGTATAAAATGGGCCGTGCTTATCGATATAGCCCACTTAAGTTGGACTCTCCTGTTTTGGAATTTCAACTTTTTCGCAAGTTACGGAATACAAATGTGGACGTGCATTGAACATTTTGATCTGAATCGTTTATTTTGTAAGTCATGTATCATCGTACAAATTTTACTGAAAGCTGAAATCGTTTACGCATTTGCTAGTGCATTGAGCATTTTGGTTGTTTTTAACAAGAAAATAAATTATATTAAAGAGAAGCCTCGAGAACACCCAAAGCCTCTAATGTCAAATAAAAGGATGTTCCTTGCTTGAGGAGGAACAAACCCATCCCAAACGTACGTATTATTGATTCCTTGCTTGAGAAGGATCCTCTCCGGATCCTCTTTGTGAGGATCTTGGGAATCCTCAAATTGTGTTCGTTCATTGTACATCATGCAACCAATTTTCGTCATGTACTATTCATATGTACTATTCATATTTAATTTTAAATAAAAGTATTTAAAATAATTTATGGTCACACGATGTACGGTGAACGGACATAATTTGAGAACCTCCAAGATCCTCACAAAGAGGATCCTCATTCCTCTGCTATGGTTCTAATTCTTGAAGGCATCCCCAATAGTTAGTAGGGGTAGGCGCGGTGCGGTTTCGAGTGAAACCGCAACCGAAACCGAAACTTTTTGCGGTGCGGTTCGGTGCGGTTTTGAAGCCAAAATCGAAATGAAACCAAACGGTTTGGTTTGGTTCGGTGCGGTTTCAAACGGTTTCGGTTTGATTTTTGAGAAAGAAAAAAAAGTACCATTTAAAATATACACCTATTTATGCATAAGACGGTCTTATTTTTCTCATATATTAATTAATGAACATGCATCAAAACTGCAGCAAAAACAGCAACAACAATGCCGCAAAACAGCAGCAAAAAACTGAACCAAAATTGCACCAAAACTGTGCATACATGAAATTTTTAGTAGACATACTTGGAATGTTCGCTCTTTCCTCTTTGAGTACCAGAAAGCTGATCTGCTTGCTTGAATAAGGCCAACTCTCTTTCTAGTGCGGCTCGTCTAAAATATAACTTTCATTAATCCTAGTATAAGCAAATTCCTTGCAAAATAAAGAAAGTAAACAAAAATACATACAATTTCTTTTGATTCTCATATTCCAAACGAACTTCCCACACATGCACAATGACTTCCAGCTCATGAAGTTACAGTCCAAGAAGTGTTTAATGGGGCAAGTGCACCTAATGCTCGGCTTCTTCAAGAAGGCTATGCAAATCGTAAATACCAGGCCACACAGCAACCAAACTCCTGCAATCACATACCCATGGACTCCTGTAAATGCCGTAGACTGGAAAATGAAATTTAATATATGGTGCGGTTTTGGTTTCGGTTTCGGTGAGGTTTTGAAAACCCAAAACCGAAACCAAACCGTTTTCTTTGCTGCGGTTCGGTTTCGAAACCGAAACCGTTTCAAAACCGCAAAACCGAACCATTCGGTGCGGTCCGATTCGATTCGTGTTTTGGTTTCGATTTTCGGTTCCAAGTGCCCACCCCTAATAGTTAGTGCTTCCGCCATGGTGACAATGGTAGAACCCAAATTATAGGGGGGTAGCGAGCTATTAGGAAAAGTAAAATCCAAAAATAAAGGTGCGTAAATCACAATATTCAATAAATCAAGGGATATTTCCGCAAATTCCAAAGTCTTTAATCTCGTCACACAGAACCCTAGTTTGCTCTCGGATATAAAAGGAAAGCGCCTACACAAGCTCTCATTCTTCTCACTGCTTAGGGTTTTTCCAGTCGGCCAAAGCAACCAGCAGACTCCTCGAAACCCTAGCCCCCAATTCTCCCCGTTTCGCAGCCATGGTAAGCAAATCTCAAATCCAATCTCTCTCTCTCTCTCTCGCAAGTATTTCGTCTCCGATTTCATCTGCCTCTGTTCGGAATTCAATCTGTGAGCTTTGGTGCTGTGTATAAATCCCCAGTCTTCCATTTTTCTGTAGCTATGCTTCAGATCAAGAACCCTAGATCTTCGTTTTGTGCAGATTGGGTTTTTTTATTTGCGTTCCGATTTTCGGATGCTTAACACTTGGTGCAAATGGAATATTGTGATCTGTTTTTTTGGGTTCTTTTTTCTGAATTTGATAAACTTGTTACTGTCTTCGTCCTAACGAAACCCTTTGTGATTAAATTAGGTGCAAGGTTAACATACCCAATTTAAATGTTTAATTGGTGGGTTATAATGCAGATAATCAGGTCTTTTAATTAGGTTGTAGTCAGTTTGTGAGCTTGGTTTGATTTGGGATTTTATCTGTTAGTTGTATGTATATATACTAATCAAGGTCTGACATGATAAGTTCATTTTTTGTTGATAGGAATGAAAGTAATTTATCAACATCAAAACTTGTTGATTCTATTTTGATTGTTCAAATATTGTTATTTGGAGTGGATGGTTCAAATGTTTGTTTTTCAGTCGGATGAAATTTGCGCTAAAGACAGTAACTTCAATTCGATGAGTGGGTCTAAATCTAATGATTTGCTCTGCATTGAATATTTATAGTCATTTTTGTTTGTGGGTTACATGTTTGTAGTGTATTTTTGTTGGCGCTAGCTCTTCCTGTTTTGACATTTTCTTGTTTTGATGTGTTCTACAGTCGAAGAAGAAGGTTAGGGAGCCAAAGGAAGACAATGTTACCCTTGGTCCCATTCTCAAGGATGGAGAACATGCCTTTGGTGTTGCACACATTTATGCGTCATTCAATGACACATTCATTGTAAGTAAATTTATCTGTTTCTAGGCATGTTATGCATAATTCATTCTGTCTATGTTTCTGGTTCTAATGTTGATTCCTTTATGTTTCAGCACGTAACTGATCTGTCAGGAAGGGAAACCCTTGTGCGTATCACTGGTAAGGAAATTCTCTCTTCTAGAATTAAGATCAGCTAGATAGACTTTTCTATTTCAGACACCGTGGGATCATGTAGTGGTTTCGTTTGGTGAACACTTTGGTATATTTACAAGTTTTATTTCAGAATGTGTTGTAGACAATGTTTTAGAATAATCGTAATTGTAGCGATATGAATTTAGCCACCTGTTTATTGAGATGTTTTGTTATGAATAGTGATCTGTTGTGTTTCATAAAGTGTTCATATCTTTAAATGCAGGTGGTATGAAGGTTAAGGCTGACAGGGATGAGTCTTCCCCATATGCTGCTATGCTTGCAGCACAAGATGTTGCACAGAGATGCAAGGTCTTGATCTATTTTCAATACACTTTGTCTATTATTCTTTGTATTCTTGAAGTGATTGTATTTCTTGTCAAAGGTCATTTGGGCCATTTTGTTGGATTGTTCCCATTGTCATAGCTCCTCGTTTTATGATTTTTTTTTTTGCTGCCATTTAATGTACTTAACTTTGACGAATGCAGGAATTGGGCATTACTGCACTTCATATTAAGCTTCGTGCTACTGGCGGCAATAAAACTAAAACACCTGGTCCAGGTGCTCAGTCTGCCCTCCGTGCTCTTGCTCGTTCTGGAATGAGAATTGGTCGTATAGGTAAGCCCTTAATTTCTTAAAGAATGTTGTCATATTGTCCAATAATGCAAATTTTCTCTGCTGTTCATGTTCTCATAATTGGCCAATCTGTATTTGCAATTGAATTTGCAAGTTGTCTATCATGTTACAAGTTTCTAAGATTATTCTGTAAAAGTTAAGTAGCATTGCTTGTATACAGTTTTTGATTTTCTTCCTGCAACTGTCTATCAGAGTATGGAACGCTGACCATTCTTTTTTTATCGTTTTTCAGAGGATGTGACTCCAATTCCTACTGATAGCACCCGTAGAAAGGGTGGAAGGAGAGGAAGGAGGCTGTAAGCTTGCACCTCTTATCTGGTCAGAACTGCTTGTCATGGTGGTCGCCGTGCCTCCGTTGGATTATGGTACTCCGAAATTAGGCGCTGTTACTTTCAATTTCGAAGCTATGTAGCTTTTGACTATGTTTTCTCAAAAGATTTAATTTCAATTAATTCGGAAATAGTTTTGGGACTCTTTGAAGTTTTGTTCTGTTATCTACTCTTATTGTGGTCTGCAATGAAATATCTTTTGGTCTATTTCATTTTAGGGTAAATGACAAAAAACTATCTTAACTATTTGTGACACGACATTTTCATACCTTATTTTTTAAAATTGACAATGTCATATCTCATCTTACGAATTTGTGTCAATGTCATACTTCCGTTAGTTTTTTCTATTAATTTTTTTGTGAAGTGCTGACGTGGAGCCCACTCACTAATCTAATTGGATTAAAAAAATATTAAATATATTTTTAATAATTAAAATTTTAAGTTTTAATTTTTTTTATTTTTATATTAAATCTCTCTCTCTCCCCTCTCTCCTCTCTCCTGTGCATTCCAGAACCAATTCCCATCTCCCCTCCACCTCGACCCCTTCCGTGCAACCCCCCCCCACCCTTCCCCACCCATGCCAACATCTCCCTTTCTCTTAGCTTACTCACTCTTTCTCCCTCTCTCTCGCACGGACTATACCTTTTTCCCAGATCTACACTTACGCACCCATTTACACCCACACCCACCGACAACGGTACCAAAACCATCGTTGGCGTCAACCCTCTCTACTTTCGTCTCCGTGAGGCTCCGGGGCACCCAGAGGACACCCAACCCAGGTTCGGCGAGCCATGGGTGTGCGAGCCCAAATCTCGGGTGGGGACGAATTGGGTTTTGATTTTTAGTTTTTTTTTTTTTTTTCGTTTCGTTTATGGGCAGCAGGGAAGAAGATGGGGGAGGAGAGGGAGTGGGGTGGGGACGAATTGGGTTTTGAATTTTTTTTTTTTTTTTTCGTTTCGTTTCTGGGCTGCAGGAGAAGAAGATGGGTGAGGAGGGGAAGAAGATGGGGTGATGACGAATTGGGTTTTGAATTTATTTATTTATTTTTTTCGTTTCGTTTCTGGGCAGTAGAGGAAGAAGATGGGGGAGGAGAGAGAGGGGGTGGGGTGGGGACGAATTGGGTTTTGAATTTTTTTTTTTGTTTCATTTTTCTTTGTTATTTTAATATTTAAAATATATTAAATGATTTTTTTAAATATTTTCTTAAGTTTTTAATAGAAAGTGGGATTTGGATCAAGCCACGTCAGCATTTAACTGACAAATTAACGGTCAAGCTAATGGAAGGTATAAAATTGACCAAATTCTAAGGATGAGGTATGACATTGTCAATTTTAAAAGATGAGGTATGAAAGTGTCATGAGACCAATAGTTGAGGTAGTTTTGTGTAATTTACCCTTCATTTTACTTGCTTGCAATTGTTGATCGAATCTCCCTCTGCATTGGTACCCCCTTCATGGTATGAAGATGATTTTCTCACTCCTTTTATTTGCTCATACGCTATCTTTATCGTTGGATTGAAACGGAAACATCAGTGATTAAGTTGGGGTTTGCAACAAGTTAAAAAGGGTTGTGTTTATCGCCCAAATTACAGAGAGTCTCGTTTGCTATGATTGACTCTGCATGATCTTTAGGGTCTTAAAGAATATTTCTAATGGAAACGTTAAATATTAATTTGATGATTGACGTATTAATTTATATTTTTGGAAATTTTAATGAAAAACTTCCGGTACTGTTTATCTGAATGAAAAACTATATTTTTACACTAAAAAGTCAATCTTCATATTATTTACTTTACTCTTTATTTTGTTATTTTCGTTAAAACTCAAAGTTTTCAAGTTATTTTTATTAGTTTTCTTTATATTTTTTTCTTTTTTCAATTCATATATTTTTCTGTAATAATATTATCTTTTTGATTATTTTTTAAAAGAAACCAGTTTAATTAAATTATCATGATTTATATTTGGTTCATTACTGATGTCAACACAATCGATATAGGATTTGCCATTTAATTAGAGCTTCTTTCTATTTTTAAATTTAATTACAAGGATAAACACGTCATGCCAGCACCATCTCTCAAACACAAAAAGAATAAATAATATGGACTCGTTCTTTCTCTTCCCTTTCAACTCATTATCTCTCTCTCTCTCTCCTCATTACATGTGGCAATAGTGGATCTCACTTTTTAGCTTATGGACACTAAAATAATAATAAAAATAACTTCCAAAAAAGACACGAAGATGAAAAAATAAAAATAAATAAACAAATTCACATTGAAAAATAAAAATGGGGACATATCAAGTCCCTGCCACCTCCAAGCTCAACCTCCGACCACCAAATCCCTACCCCAACCTTTATATTCAAAACCCAGGGTATATCATGGTAACATTGATATTAGTTGCCTCAAAATCTAAATCTCAACATACATTATATATAATGGAACCCAATGGTCAAATGGGTATTGAATTGAATCGAAAATGGACGCAAATTGAAAATACATCAGGAGAGCAATTTCCTAACAAAGAAAAAGGTTAAGAATTCATATAGGTTTTCAAGGAGCTTTGTTTCTGCTCATGTGGTTTCTCATTTGCTGATTCTCAGCTCGTAAAGCTTCCAGTTCTTCTTTGTAGTCTGTGAAGATTGACTAAAATGGGCATAGCCCATATCGTTTGACCTAACAAGCAAAGTCCGATCCAATTTTTTGGTTTATCAAACCAAATTGAAACCGATCGAATTTTTCAATTTATCAAACAAAATCGATACCAATTTTTCAATTTATTGTGTCCGGAACATGAATTCTTCTTTGTATGCGGTAAAGATGGACTAAAATTGGCATAGCCCAAATCGAAACCGATCCAATTTTTCAATTTATCAAACCAATCCAAATTTTCGCACAAGAGTTATATAGAAGTAGACCTTTACGTGTCCGAATTACGTGTCCGAATTATTAATTGTATTGCCATCATTCATATTCTTAATTACTTAATAAATGTAGCCCATAGAAAATTATAGAACCTTACTTGTTAGGGTAAATAAACCTCATTAAAGAACTAGCATGATTATTGTTGAATATTGCACGAAAATACAATAAAGAAATTGAATATTGTAACGAATTCCATTCTTTATTGTATCCGAAACATAAGTTCTTCTTTGTAGGCGGTAAAGATGGACTAAAATTGGCATAGCCCAAATCGAAACCGATCCAATTTTTCAATTTATCAAACAAAACCGATACCAATCCAAATTTTCGCACAAAAGTTATATAGAAGTAGACCTTTACGTGCCCGAATTATTAATTGTATTGCCATCATTCATATTCTTAATTACTTAATAAATGTAGCCCATAGAAAATTATAGAACCTTACTTGTTAGGGTTAGATAAACCTTGTAAAACAACTAGCATGATTATTGCAACCTCGTAAAAGAACTAGCATGATTATTGTTGAATATTGCACGAAAATACAATAAGAAATTGAATATTGCAACGAATTCTATTCTTTCTCTGCTTTTCACACATGTGGTGGATTTTGAGAAATTTTTTATTGTAACCAGAACATGAGTGGTACACTATATGTTATTATATAAGTAGTGAAAAAAATTATTTTTTAAGTTGTTAATTTTTTAAAGGGTTTTTATCACAAATGATCCTTGAAATTGACCCACCCCATCAAGATGGTCCCTGAAATTGAAAATCAATCAATGTAGTCCCTGAAATTGGGTGTTGCAAATCAATGTAGTCATTCCGTCATAATTCCGTTAAAAATTCTGTTATGTGCTGATGTGGCAAGTGACGTGGCAAGTGACAGAATGACTACATTGATTTGCGACACCCAATTTCAAGGATTACATTGATTGATTTTCAATTTCAGGGACCATCTTGATGGGGTGCGTCAATTTCAATGACCATTTGTGATAAAAACCCTTTTTTAGAAGTATCTCATTATTTAATACGTGATGTACCATTCCATGTTCTGACACACTAACAATTCTCTCCTGAATTTGGCTTTTAACCTCCTCCATTCGATTGTTCTACAATAAATCCTCCATTCGATTTGTTCTACAATAAATAAGCCACATGCACATTGCAACCCCTGCGATCGCCCTCCGCGATGTGAATTAATAAATAAGCTCCACGCTGTGAATTAATAAGTATGCCCCATGCACATCCAGTGTAAGCTTGGACATATGTATTGGACATAGGACGGATTTGTGACACCTTTTTTTTGCATAACTTTCGACATACATTTTTTGGGGCACACTTTGTAATGTATATTAATAATTATTGTTCATACATCAAATTATGTATTGCAATTGCATGTGGGCGCGCGGATCCACCTTGACGCAAGGTGGGTCAACTGGCTCCCCTCACAAGCTTAGAAATTCTATATGAAAGGGTGCTACCATTTGAAAATTTGAGATGTCTTTGAAAGTTGGGCTTCAATTGTTCGACGAATTGTCTCTATGGGCACTGGGCAGGATAGCTGCTAGCCTCATCATTTTTTCAATAGGCTCACTTGGCATATGTCGACGTGCGCGCTTAAATACTATTGACATTAATCGACATGCTGGCTCGGAAGCTATTGGTAACTGCCGATGTACGTGCAATGTAACTTAGCAAATGACCTCAGACCTACCAAGATTCAATGAAATGCCGATTTACATGCTTATTGCGTCCAAAAAAATTTGCGTGCTGCTCATATTATTCATATTGACCCCATAATATTTTCTAGATCTGCGACTGGTCATTGTTGTACTGCATGTGCATGGGCTTGTCGTTGTTCCATACATCAAATTTGCTTCTTCTACTATTATTGCCAAATTGCCAATACTCACTTTCTTAATTTTTATTTCCACTAAATTATTCAACCATCCACTGTATTATAGTTGTCCATTTAAATTCTCATTATATTTTTTCTTTTTGTCAAATTTGTCATTATATATACGACTAGTTTTTTCTTTATTTTTTTAATACGATTAAAACATGAAAGTTTAATCGGAACTTTGTAGTATAAGAGTTTAGTCGGAAATATAATCATTGTCAAGTTGATTATCTGACAACATCCTCTTTTGTACTTAAGTTCCAATCTTCTTTCTCTTGAATTAAATTAAAATAAAATATAACTTTAAAAAAATAACACGAGGGTTTGATCTATATACTATCAATAAAATATTTTATTTTACAACAAGATTTTAATTAATTGAATTATCTAGGTCAGGAGAAATTTTTACTTATGACGGGAATACGTATGGTACATCACGTGTTTTTATGTAAATGGTAAAAAATTTTAATTTTTAAGTTATTAACCTTTTAACACACATAACCCATAATTTCTATAGGAATACGTGGTATATCATCTCGTGTGACGATCACATTGAAAAATCTCTCCTAAATCAGCTCCTCACCGTATATATATTCTCCAACCCACTCCGCCACCGTATATATATATTCTCCTCCCACAGCTTCAAACTACATTTTCAGTCGGAGAAAGCACAGAACTTGCAACAAATGCCGTCTCTTCCCACCCCAACCTTTTCTTCCTAGACTCCCCGGCCCTTCCTTACTATTTATACCCACCCACACATTCTCAAAACAGAAACTCTAAACTCCCTCCCGACGGCGATGACGGCGCCTTCACTCCTCTCACTCCTCCCCTACGCCGCCACCTTCCTCCTCTTCGTCCTCCTCCTCGAACAACTCTCCTACCTCTCCAAAAAACGTTCCCTCCCAGGCCCCACCGTCGTCCTCCCTTTTCTCGGCAACGCAATCCCCTTAGCCCGCAACCCGACCCGCTTCTGGGACATCCAATCATCTCTCGCCGAGTCATCCCCCGTCGGCCTCTCCGCCAACTACATCTTCGGCCGCTTCATCCTCTTCGTCCGCGACACTAACCTCTCCCACAAAATCTTCGCCAACGTCCGCCCCGACGCCTTCGCCCTCGTGGGCCATCCCTTCGGCAAAAAACTCTTCGGGGAGCACAACCTCATCTACATGACCGGCCAAGCCCACAAGGACCTACGACGTCGTATAGCTCCTAACTTCACTCCAAAAGCCCTCTCCACCTACATCGCGCTCCAGCAGATCATTATCCTCCGACATCTGAGGAACTGGCTCCGAATTTCGTCCCGGTCAGGCCAGGACCCGATTCCGCTGCGGTTCCTCGTCCGCGACATGAACCTCGAGACCTCCCAGACCGTCTTCGTCGGGCCCTACCTGGACCCCGCGGGCCGCGAGCGGTTCAAGTCTGATTACAATTTCTTCAACGTCGGCCTGATGAAGCTGCCGATCGACCTCCCCGGTTTCGCCTTTCGAAACGCTCGACTCGCGGTGAGTCGACTAGTCGAAACGCTGTCGGATTGCGCCAAAGAGAGCAGGAAGAGAATGGAAAATGGAGACGACGACGTCGAGCCTACTTGTCTAATCGATATTTGGATGCGCGAAACGGTTCAGGAGCACCGAACCGCGGGTGAATCTGGGTTGATAGAACCGGCTCCGGCTCACCCCAGCGAAGCCGAGATAGGTGCGCACCTATTCGACTTCCTCTTCGCGGCTCAGGACGCTTCGACGTCGTCGCTGCTATGGGCGGTGACGCTGCTCGACTCGCACCCGGAGGTCCTGGAGAAGGTCCGGGAAGAAGTAGCCGGGATTTGGTCGCCGGAGTGGGACTCCCCGATAACGGCCGAAATGCTCTCGAAAATGAAGTACACCCACGCGGTGGCTCGCGAGGTGGTGAGGTACAGAGCTCCGGCGACGATGGTCCCGCACATTGCTGCCGTTGACTTTCCGTTAACCGAGACGTATACGATCCGTAAAGGCACCATTGTGTTCCCCTCGGCTTTCGAGTCATGTTTTCAGGGGTTCACGGAGCCGGAGCGGTTCGACCCAGACCGGTTTTTGGACGAGAGGCGGGAGGACCGGGTTTACAAAAGGAATTACTTGGCGTTCGGGGCCGGGGCCCACCAGTGCGTGGGACTGAGGTACGCTTTGAACCACCTTGTACTCTTCATCGCGATGTTCTGTACGTTGATTGATTTCATGAGGCACAGAACGGACGGCTGCGATGACATCGAGTTTGTCCCGACCATCTGCCCCAAGGACGACTGCAAGGTTTTCCTGTCCCCGAGATGCACGCGATTCCCCGCCGTCTCTTCGCCATGAGCGATTAGTCAAAAATGCCCTGCCTGCGTCGGATTTAATTTGTTCGTTTTAAGGTTTACAAGAAGTTTCTAGCGTCCGGTCAAACAACGTGCTCTTCCGTCGTCGTTTCGTGCGTTCAATTGTGGGTTTGTCAATTGTGTATGGATGTTTCAGATGGAGGGCTACGATTCTTTGGAAAAAGTGTGTATTGTTACATCGATTTGGTGGATAATTGGTGGACGATCAAGATGATAATCCGTTTAATGTTATTTAATTGTTTTATTTGTTGGCATTTGTTTATCTTGAATATTTAAACCATGACATAACAACAGTCTAAGTAGCACGTGACGATAAAAGTGTCATCAATGCATGTAAATTTCAATCATGTCGAAAACATTAAGGTGCAGTTTGAGATTGAGGTGATTAAAAAAAAAAAGCTGGTAGGGGTTTTGGTGTTTGGTAAACATCCCAAAACCGTTTTATTTCAAAGTTTCACATGAAAAAAAACCAAAAAGTGGAAGCTACATTTTACGGCTTAAGAAGCCGCTTATTATCCAAAACACGGAGCTACAGTACCAAGTTAATGAATTTTTTCAATTTGCCAATACCGCCCCCTCCTTTCTCCTTTCTCCTTTCTCCTTTCTCCTTTCTCCCTCTCCTAATTCCTACACTCTGCACTCTCTCTTTCTCTCTCGCAAAATACGCCGCATGCCCCTCTTCGCTCCTGCTGCTGCACCTCTTCCTCCTCCTCATTTTCCTTTCTCTCCGTCGGTCTCAGCGGCGGGAGGTTCGTCGGATTTCTGGGCTTCGTCGAATTTCGGGGCTTCTTCGTCGGATTTCTGGGCTTCGGCTGATGCGACCCAGCCTTCCTTCCATGCTACCCAGCCTTCCTTAGGATCTGGCAAAGACAATTAGAGAGAGAAGGGGGAGAGAGGGGCGGAAGAGAGAAGTACAGAGGTTCTGCCAAAAAAAATAGGGATAAGGTAGAAGAAATGATCCCTGTGAGTTAAGAATAGAATAAAAAAATATAAATATCATGATATCATGATAAAAAAAGGTAAACATTAGCAATATTATATCAAACACGCTATTGTATTATTTGACAAAAAAAAAAGAAAAAAAAAAGAAAAACGTTACTGTATTATTTTACAGATATAATTGATGATTGCATCTAATTAGACTACTTTCAAGTACATTAACAATATTGTACTAATGAATCCTAGCTATTCAGTCTAAAATATTTCAATTGAAGTAGTTTGTCATACTAATTAATATTTAAGATAAAATTTATAAATATTTTTCTTTTAAAAATAAAGTATATTTAGTAATTCACTTTTATTTGTTAAGAAAATTAAATTAATAGCACATCTAATATTACACAATTTTTAGTCATTTCACACAGTAACAGCTGTTTTACATAAAAGTTTACCAAACACTATCATACTGCTTTTTTTTCCAAAAGCACTTTTACAAAAAAAGTTTACCAAACACTCTGCTGCTTTATTTCACAGCCACTTATTCTCACAGCACAACCGCTTATTCTCACAGCAGCTTTTTTTCAAAGCACATCAATACCAAACCAACCCTAAGTGTCATAATATAAATGATTAGATATTTAAAAAAAAATCAATTACTTGTATTATGAAACTTGGTCTATTGGACTGTATTTTTGGCACATTGAATTTTTTTTCTTCTAAAGAGTGAGAGAAAACTTATCTCGAGTAATTCCAGTAATAAGCAGCGTATAAAATTTAGTAGTCATGCGACTAAATCGAATAACTCATATAGAGGGACTCTCTATCAATTATGTTACCTCATATTTTTAATATAATATTTTATAATATTAGCATGAAAATTAACGTTAAATTATGAGGTGATAGAAAATTTACGGAGAGTCCCTTAACACTTCTCAACAAATGGTCAGCTGCATGCGAGCAAATCAAAGAAGTTGCATGCATGGTGGTGCCAGTCCCTGTCGTATGTATTTACTACAAAGTATGACTTGAATAGGTAAAAAGTTCATGAGTACTGTTACAGTACAGTAGAGAATTTGTAGACAGATTGCTTTTAAAAGTGTGAGACAAGACGAGGAAAGCGGAACGAATCGTTTGCTTGCTGCTGTGTTTGTGTTGGTCAAACTTGTTCCTTTTTAGGGTTAGGGTTAGGGTTTCTGCAAAGTTACCTGGTGCTGTCAAGGATCTGTATGCATGCGTGCCTTGTGTTTTACGGTCTGCGGCATGACATATGATTTGCGACATAACAATGTGATTTCACTGGTTTGGATCCAGTGTTTGCCTATTGGTTCACCAGAAAAAAGTCATCTCTCTTTAACGGGTTTCTCGACCGGCCGGCCGGCAAAGGAATTGTTTGGTAAACATTTCGTTTTTAATTCTTATTTTTACTAATCGCAATGCAATTGTATAAATACTGCAACCCAGCTGCACGTTTAATGGTTGGTAGTGCTGTTACAATTGATTGAAAAAACTGAAAATTAAAATTTGAAAATTTTAATAAACAAAAATTTTGTGTGGTGTTGATGTGTGAGTGGTCCCTAATATATGGATTTAATTAGATTAAATTATCAAAAGCTAAATATTGTTGTCACAACATCATTTGCAATGACACAGGCACGTTAATTAGGATTAGTTTATTGTTTGTATTTTTCTTTTTGCTAGGAAGATTATGTTTGTGTTCAAGTTGTCCACTCTCATGATGTTACTTTCAATCTTTATATTATTATTAAAAAGTTCAAATTGTTTATGTGTGGTTTTATGGTCAGAAGGTTTTAATATTTGTCAACTCCATCTTTCCAGAAAACTTAAAAACTTCTTCACTACAAGAAAACATGGATTAGGTGACGGAATTTTTTGTGGCGCGCAAAAATTTATCACATTTGGGTAAAATAAGTGACGCTTTTTTAGAAACCGTCACATAATAATTTTCATTGGACACCAAAATACTTTGCGTCACCTAAACTTTTGAATTTGTCACAAACTATTGGGCGAGAAATTGTACCGCCAAATGAAATGTTAATATGTGACAAATCTTTAAAATTCATCACATAACAAAAAAGAAGGCCACGTTATGCCATTCGTCACATATAGTATTAAAATAAAAAATAAAAATATACCGAAGAAATAATATCAAAACCCCAAAATGTAAAACCTATTTCACTCAATTCTCTGTTCTCACCCATTCCGGCTGTCTTTAACTCCCCTTTGCTTACTCTCTCTCACCCCGACTCCGACGACTAACCACTGGTGGTTGCCAGCGACGACGACAACCACTCTCCTTCGTTTTCCTTTCTCGGCCACTTTTTCAGTATCATCTGCTGCTCGTTCTTTAACTCTCTCTTCTCTCTGACATAACAGGACCGAAATTGGGGAGAGAGAGATTCGATTTTCTATCGAGTTCTTCAGGCGAAAACAAGGTAATTATTTGTTTCCCTACATTTCTTTAATTGTCTTTTGGATTTTCTTCTTCAATCCGTTATTTGGTTGCCAAGCTTAGACAGCCAGTTATCAATTTCCTTTCTCTTTCGAAAATTAATGAATAATGGGTGAAACTGTACAATTTTAACCAAATCCACATAATGTGAAACTTTAATTTTAATTTGCTACTATTTCATTGCCTTCGATTTTTGTCACTGCTAGTGGCGACCAAAAAAAGCAATGAGCAGATGGACATGGGAAATACAAAACTTTCTGGATGAGTGTTAGGAGTATACGATCACCTTCGTATGCTCAACCCAATCTGATAGGATTGAAGTTTCTTTTCAATTTTTTTCTATCATTTTTTTTCTTCTAAATTTGGTTTTGAATGTGCAGGTACATGCCTCCAGTAGCCCTCTGCCTGCACATCCGCACTTTACAGCCTATAATTTGGGTAAATTTTGGTTTTGATTTTTCTAGATCTATATGTATTTGTGCCTGGCTGTTTAATTCTATGATTGAGGATTTTAAACTAGATTTATTATTATATATGGAGGATTTTTAATCAATTTTTCTATTTGCTTTTTACTTTTCCGTATTTTTCTTTTTATTGTGAATTGTAGGATGAAATTATTTTTCTAGAATGCTTCTATTTTTCTTGCAAGATGAAATTATTTTCTAGAATGCTTCTGTTTTTGATGCAGGATGAAAACATACATAATTGTTTAAGTTACCACTTTATACTCTGCAGTCAGTTGCTAGAGCTATCATTTATGTTTTCTGGAGAAGTGATTTTATTATGTGAGGTTCTATTGGAATCTAAAACAGCTAGTGCCAATGGAGACAAATTATATTTGGAGGGACCAAATAAATAATGAGCTAAATTGGTAGTTGCTGAGAAAAAGAAAGCTAACAATATATAAGGTGATATGTGATATTTGAGAATAATTCATAGGCAAAGGGTCCATCGGAAAAGAGGACCATATTAACACTTATCCTACAATACTAGTTGTATATGGTTCAATTTTAGTAGGTTGAGTCTGACTTGTCCTAACTTAATTCAACTCGCTATTTGATACCTAACCTCAAATCTAAATTATTAATTCTTATTGGATTGGGTGTTGAGTTTCTACTTATGTATCTCGGTTCGAAACTCTCCCTTTCCCTCAATTAATGTAGTAGTTTGGAACTCTCCCCTCACTCCTTAATAATACTAATTTTTTCTTTCTAAAAAAGGACATGATAGAATGCATGTGAGGTAAGTTTTTTTGAGGTCGTGATTTAGAAAGGGAAAAATGTTGTGTGGTGCTGTTGGAAAGTTAAATCTTGTATTATGAGAAAAGTTTGGTCTATTTTCAATTAGTTTTGGAGTGCAACTTCAACTTTCTTCATGTAAGGGAAAGAAAAAAGAAACAAAGAGTCAATAATGAGTGATGGAGTGCCCTAACATTGTTAGTCAACCAATTGCGTCTCAAGTTCAAACCCTTATCCTTTCACTAGTGTAGATTAGTAGACTTTTGTAATATACTTCAATATTTTTCTTTCTTGTGTTTTTTGGGAATCTACATTTGGATCATTTCGGATGTTTGGTTAACTCATTCTTTTATATTAATTTTCAATTACAGGTTGGTACTTGGTTGCTTGACTTCTAACCCTTTTGTTAGCTCATATGAGTAATTGTGTGCGTGTTGTATTCTCTTTTGTTGTGATGGATTTTTGTTTGAGATTTTAGTTGGGATTCTTGTTACTCCCTGAGTCTACTTGCTTTGCTTTATATATAAATTAGTCATCATTTGGGATTGAATATTTGGGTCTCATTGTTTTTCAGGAATGGTCTCTTTGCGTTCGGTTAGGTCCACTAATATGGAAAAAAAGGTCCAACTACCCTGGCCAGCAAATAACTTGTGTGAATCCATTTATGTCTTTTGTAGGTCAATCATGGTATTCGTTATATCACCACCTATATTTCCAGGTGCTATTACAAATATATACGGGTAAAGTGGTTTAATAACTTAAATAGGTGTTAATATATCTTGTGTATCAACACTTTTTTTCTTGCTATAATGTTTTTAGTAAGTTATGCGCTTGAACAACATTTGAGTTACCTAACCGTTTTGTTTGAGTGAAACAGTTCTTGATATGTCTACTGGAATGGATTACAAAATGAAAAGTGGTGATGCAGCTGGAGCTTTAAAGATTGAACCTATTCAAAGGGCTAGTTTCTTCTACATTGCCTATTATTGATGCTACAGATTTTGTAGCAACCAACTCCAATTCAATACTTTTAGTTATGATATTATCTTTTTCAAGCTACAATTGGGATGTATTGTAGGTTACTGTGGACATGTTGATGTAAAAACTACCTATATTTGAATTATAAGAATTTTTTTTCATTGAGTTTCATAGTATTGTTGACCCTAAAAACCACCAAGTTTATGTGGCGCGCATGCCGAGTAATCTATGAGCTAACTACGTCCTTCGGTTGTGTGCGGGGCATGCCAACTCGTCGGCCGAGGAGTAAAATTTGTTGATGTTGCGTTGGTCGCGCTGCTGACTTCTTGATCTTGCGACTGCGGCCGAGGAAGGAACAATTCTCGGCCTTCGGGTTCTAGAGCCTGAAGACAAGGCTGCTAATTTGCGAAGTTCAATATCAAATTCGGCTGTCAATGTGCCGAATGTAGTAACCTGGTAACACCTCACTTTGCCGAGAAGGCTAATGAGATGACCTCTGTCAATAAGGATTCGAAAATCCTTCTCGACCGAGACTTGGATAGGTAACCAGTCGGCTTCTTCGCAGTGCTGTTTATCCAAACTGAAGGTGCTCCACGGTCGGCTGATTCTACGGCGATAGTGCTGTTTATCCAAACTGAAGGTATCACCGGTTGCCTTCACAGTGCTGTTTATCCAAACTGAAGATGTGTTGGCGAAAAGGAAAATAAAAATCCCAAGGTTGTTGAGAGGTTTCGCGTAGAGCGAGGGTTTGCGCAGGGCAGATTTATGTGTTGAGTTGGAGAGGGCTTGAATGGTGCCATTGCCTCTGTATTTATAGGAGCGTCTCTGCAATCAAGTCATACTTGGATTAGGGCTCCGTATTCTGATCCAAAACTATCTTGATTAATCTTTCTTCAATCAGGAATTTGAACCTAGCCTTTATCATGCCGTACACATCTCCATATCTCGTCAACCTCATCCTTGCCGAGACCCCTTAATGAATCAGGATTCATGTTATCCGTAGGACTCTGCCTGCTTCACCTTTATCCAAACAGCATTTTTCCTGACAGGACCTGGCCAATCTCAGCCCATGGGCTAAATAAACCACAAGCCTCCAAATAGACCTTCTGGGCCGAGAACAATTCTAATTCGGCCCAACCTGATATTTTGGGCCTAAACATTGCCCCCTCGCTTCTGAGGTCTTCGGCCTGGAGATCTACCGGCCGAGCCCTGACCTTGAAGAAGCGAATATCTCCATCACCCTAGTCCTCGATTTCCAAGGAGCATTTATGAAGCACGATTGCATGATCTTCTTTCTGCCAACCGTCTCACTACGTGGCGTCGTCTGCCATAACTGCCCCTAGTAATGACGCCTGAAGAATGCGGTTCACTAAACCGTCGCATCTCTTACTAAGCCTAATCATTACACCTCGATCCGTGGATTTTTAAATAACCTGGCGATCGTGCAAGCATCAAAATGTCATTTCCCATAAAACTCGCCTCCACACGTAAACGTGCATCCTCAAAATACGAAAAACTCGGTCTTTTCACCTGGATTCTCCGGATATTCATAATGATTAGAGACTTTCGACTAATTTCCTTCTTATTTCGAATTCTGAAACGATTGATCTTCCTCCAAGGACCCTATAAATACCAGAACTCTTTCATTTACACCTTTACGATTTCCAGTTTTCTGAAATCTCTTGCTCTCACTCCCGAAACACCCAAGGAAAACCTCTTTTCTCCAAGATCCTTGCACTCAGACTCCAAACCAGAAACCCCTTTTTCCAGAAACCTTCCAACTATTAGCAATGGCTTCCATTAAAACCATTCGCTTCGAATGCGACATGAACACCCCCCATCAGATCCTTGGTCCTGTTTTCAAAGCGGTCGTGCCATCCCCTATTACTGAAATTTTCAAAGCCGAGAGCCTGAAATTCCTGCTGCAAGGCTTCTAGTGGTCAAAATGGAGTTCGGCAAAACCTCAAGGCTCTTGGCCCTCGACCACTGCAACCTGGGCGGCCTGGGTCGAGCGAATGGAAATGGTTTTCGACGAGCAGTGGAAAACACTCGGCATCTATGACGCTATTCGCCTTTCATCACTGAAGATAGCTATGGACAATGAGCTTCTCATAGCCGCCACAAGCCTCTGGTGCTCGGCTACTAACACCATGGTCCTCCATCTCGGCTCCGTCAGTCCCACCATCCTCGACGTCACGGCCCTTCTGGGGACCGCCCCATCTGGCATTCCAATCGATGCAGCCCTCTCTGGGTACCCGTCAAATCTTGACCTGAAAGCGCTTTTCGACAAGCAGGCTCTCGAGATACCGAGCGGCGAAGGTCAAACACCCTCGAAGGAAGAGGTTCAAAAACTTCACAAGAACTTCTTCAACTACAACACCCTCTACCTCCATTTCCCCGGCCGAGGGGACGAGGATCTGCGAGAAGGAGAGCACGAGGCCTTTCTCTTCTATTGGTACAACAAATACATCTGTTGTACCAAGTCGAACAAATGTCTGGTCGAGAACATGCCAGTGGCCGAAGCTCTGGCTAGCGGCCACACTTTGGCTCTTAGCCCGACGATCCTTGCTTACCTTATCCGCTGTTTGGCCGAGATGACCCTTCACAAGGTCGACCCGCACCAGAGCGGCTCTCTCTGGGTCTTCCAACTCTGGCTGCAGGTTTACTCATCCCCCTTCGGTCAGAAATCGCCAACTTCTTGCCCACCGAGGCGTTTGGTGCTCAGTTGGCTTCTCGACCAGCGGCCCCGCACAAGGCCGAGGAAGTATTCAAATACTTTTTTACCCTCGATGCTTTCTCCGATGATGAATTTTTGATCTGTCGTCGTCGGGAATACCCTTCGTCAGCGTGGAGCACAAAGGAAGACGCCGATCTCCGTCAATCCTGGGGGTCGTTCGTGCTCGCTCGTGACCTTCCTCTTGGCTGTGACGCCTGCCAAGCGAGCTGGGAGGTCTACTATCCAAACTTCACCGCCCGGCAACTCAGCTACCTCCAAGGCTGCCCGGTCCCCTTTCTCACTTCTTGCACTCTTTTGAGCCGATGATGCCTTTCTGGTTCCTCGAAAAAGGAATGGAAAGATGTGAAGATGGAGTTTCAAGAGCGGTGCCAGAAGCTTCGCCTTCGACCGGTCGTCCCTGAATCCCTCAGCACCGATACCTTTGGTGACTGGTGGGAAGAGTACACCCAACAATTCTTTGGCGCACCGGTTGAAGATATCACAAGCAGACTCTTCGGTGACCGTCCGAATAAGACCCCAGCTCTCCCGCTTAAAGAAGCGGCCCAAGGTATATAGCTTTTTTTACTTTGCTTCTGAGAGAAAAATCGTCATAATTTAACTGACTCGATCTCATCTTTTCCTAGGCAGTCAAGTGCCAAAGAGGGTAGAAGTGGTGGCCGCCGTTGCGGCCAATAAGAAATCGATTCCATCCTCCAGGCCAAGTAAACGACCCCGACAAGAGACCGAGACAGCAACCGTGGTCCCTCAACCTTCCAAGCGTGTCAAGAAATTGGCAAAGAAAATGGAACAGGAGATCCATGTCGTCGATAGCCAAACGACAGGATCAGCCGCAGCTGACGTCTCTCCCTCCATCGGCACCTAGGCGGTCGTGCGGCGGGCCTAAACTGGCCAAGCACCCAAGGCTCGATCTGAGCCACAAGTCATGGCTGAGCTGGCAACTGCCCAGCTAGCCGAGGACACAGCACCTCCGGCCTCGGTCGAACCGGCTGCTTCTTCGCCGGTTGAGAGAACGGCCACTTCTGAACCGGTCGTGGCCCCTGTCTTGGAAGAGGTAATCGCAGCGACGAGAAGAACTCATTCCAAGACTCCAAGACAGTCGGCAATTATCATGAAGGTATAATGATGCGGTTGTTAATTCCTTCTCTCTTGAACAACTTTGAACAATTTTAACAACCTCTATTTCAGGATGATGAGAGCGACAACAACCCCAACAGTCCTCCTCCGACGGTCAAAACAACCGGCCGGGTCGAGACACCTTCAATCGCTGAAACGGTTGGTCAGGTCGATCCTCCTGCAGTTGCTCATGGGAAAGACCTTACCGCCGAGCCTGAAGCAACGACGGAAATGCCGATCCACCCGCAGGATCAAGACCTCGGCATCCCTCATCAGGAAGCCACCTCCGCCTATGTAAGCACTTTTTTCATTGTTCTGTTTTATCAACTTTCTGCCTTAGAATGCTAAACCAGAAAAATACTAAATGCCAGGTGCCCGCGTTCTCTTTTCACCGAAATTTTTATGCGCCGAAGGTCGTTATCTATATCTCTTGGCCACCTCAGTGGCCATCAAATGTAGTCTAAAACACTGGGCTCGGCCATTGAGCTCTCTGGGTTCGAGCAACGATCCAGCAGACATGGCCGAAGTCTCTTCTCAGCAGGTCTAGAATTTCCCTCTTGCTTGCTTGTCTGATGATTCAACATATTCTGATGTTTACTTTTCGTGTAGCCTTCGTGGGAAGTTGAATTCGACGCCCTTCTCTCAGCTGCATCGGGAACTGCTGGTCCTTTTGTCGCTTTCGGCCCTCCAAATTCTCGAACGTAAGAGCCTCGACTTCGTCGACGAATGTCTCAATAACCTTGCGGTTAATGGTCAGTTGAGCCCTGAAGCTATTACCCGGGCATCTTCGACCTTGGAGCGGACTCGAGAATTCTTTGGCATTTTCGAGAAAGCTCTTCGGGTTAAAGATAACTTGAAGGCTGCGTCGGGTGTCCTCAAAACTCTCCGCCCAAAAGTTGAAGCCATGAAAGTGAAGAAAGACACTCTAGCCGACCTGGACCGTCAGATTATCGATCTTCAAAATCGGAGATCGGCCGTGGCTTTTGAACTTGCAAAGGATTTCTAATTAGGTGGCAAAACCTGCCTATTATGCGGCTAGCGTGAAGCTGGTCGAGCAGCACAAAATGGATAAGAGGATTCGTCAAAACGAGGTCACAATGGGCGAAGTGAGGTGGCTGGAGCTGAAGGCCGTGCTTGAAACTCTTCTTCCTCCGTCACCCTAGATTTACTTATGCGCTGACTGACTGGCTCAAGCTGTACTTTTTGACAATCTTTAATAAGATGAAACTCTTTATTCTCGCATTTCCCAAGTAGTCGGATAGTATTTCTTTAAAAATTTCCCATTGATTGGTAACTTGTGAACTGCGCTGGTTCGATCTTTAAGGTGATCTGCCCCCTTGCCGAGGACTTTATGAACGATGAACGGTCCTTCCTAATTCGGCGACCATTTGCCGAACCTAGGATCTTTAATTCCTATAGGCAACACAGTTTGCCAAACTAAATCTCATTCACCGAATGTTTTCTGTTTAACTTGTTGATTATAGGCTCGTTCGGCAATCTTTTTATGTGCTACCAGTAAATTATATGCATCAAGCCGCGCTTCTTCTAGATCTTCTAACTCTTGCCTCATAGACTGACTATATTCGGCGCTGAACAAACTACTTTGCTTGATTATCCGCAACAAATTTTTGTTCAATTCGACTAGTAGTATTACGTCATGCCCGTAGGTTAGAGCGTACAGGGTTGTCCTAGTCGCCGTTCGGAGTGACGTCCGATATGCCCATAAAGCCTCATTCAACTTCAAATGCCACATGCCAGGCCTTTCCCTTATTATTTTCTCAAGAATACCGATCATCACCTTATTACTTGCTTCGGCTTGTCCGTTTGCCTGTGGATAGTATGGCGTGGACTGTTGAAGCCGAATCTTTAGATTCGCCGCATACTTTTTAAACCTCTCGGTTGTAAAGATCGCGCCATTGTCAGTTATGATAGTTTCTGGTACCCCGAATCTGGTCACGATGTGTTCCTTCACAAAGTCGCAAACCTCTTTAAACGTTAATTCGGCATACGATTTTGCTTCGACCCACTTGGTAAAGTAATCGGTCGCCACAAGTATCCATGCATGCTTGGTAGCCCCGGAGGACGGCGTGATTTTGCCAATTACGTCCATAGCCCATCCTCTAAATGGCCATGGTTTGGTGACCGAGTGCAGTGATTCGGCCGGAACTCTTTGTATAGGACCATGAATTTGGCATTGCACATATTCCTGTGCGAACTCAATGCAATCTTTTAATATACTTGGCCAAAAATAGCCATGCCGTCGAAGCAACCATCGCATTTTTCGGCTCGACTGATGAAATCCACAAATTCCTTCATGAACTTCTGTGATTGCTCGAGCAGCCTTTTGGGGGCCGAGACATAACAATAGTAGTTCATCTTTGCCTTTTTGATATAATTCATTTTGGTACATGACATAATTCGCGGCGTGAACCCTCGTCTTGCGGTCGTGTTTGCTATTAGGATTACCAAGATACCGCATAATGGGCTTCTTCCAATCATCTGGCATTGCCTCAACTGCGAAAACATCTATAGGGTCTTGTCGGTCCAACAACGAAGGTAATGACATGACTCTTGTGTGTATCACGTTATCGCGTAGGAGGACTTGCTGATTAACCAAAGTCGGGTATGGTCGTTGTAACATAGGTATTTCCCGGCCTAGCTTACCCCCAGGAGTTATGCTCCGGAAGCGATTTGAGCCAGTTCGTCGGCGTCGGTATTATGAACTCGGAAAATGTGCTCAAATGTAATGCCATCGAAAGACTCGGCCAAATAGCTGGCAATCATGTGGTAGGGTGCCAGAGTACAACTCATGCATCGACAAGAACCATTGAGTTGGTTAATCACAAGTTCTGAATCACCGAGGACGAGGACACGGGTCGCTCGTAAGTCATAGAGGACATGGAAGCTGATGATAAGAGCTTCGTATTCAGCCTGATTATTTGTATAATCGAAATCGAGCCGGAGAGAAAAATACCATCGACTGTGGCTAGGCGATTGAATGACGATGCCAACACCAGCCGAGGCTGAGGTACTAGAGCCATCAAAGTACATCGTCCAGTAGTTATCGCGTGCTTCAACCATGCCGAGTTCGACGTCATTGCCCCCGACATCATATGGGCAGGGATGTTGGGCCAAAAAATCGGCTAAAGCTTGGCCTTTAACGGCTTTCTGAGGCACGTACTGCAAACTGAACTCTGATAATGCCATTGTCCATTTCCCAATTCGACCTTTTACTATAGGTCGCGTTAGCAAGTAACGGACGACATCGGTTTGGGCGATGACTTGCATGACTGATGGAAGCATGTAATGGCGAAGTTTTGTGGTGGGGAAAAACAAAGCCAAGCAAAGTTTCTCGACAGGTGAATAATTGATCTCAGGTGCATTCAGACCCCGACTGAGATAAAAGATAGCTTGTTCGCGGCCGGCATCGTTGTCTTGCGCGAGGAGGTAGCCAATAGACTCTTTGGCCGCTGAAATATACAACTTTAGAGGCTTACTGCGCCGAGGTGGCACGAGAATCGGTGGCGTGGTAAGGGAAACCTTGATCTGTGTAAAAGTCGCTTGATGCTCTTCGCCCCACTCAAACCGATCCGAGTCATTCAATTTCAAAAGCGTAGAGAACGCTTTCATTTTCCTCGCCGAATTAGATATAAAACGGCGGAGAAAATTTATCTTGCCGAGTAAGGACTGTAATTGTTTCTTTGTCGTTAGAGGTGGGGCAGCGATAATTGCGCGTGCTTTGTTTTCGTCCACCTCAATTCCTCGATGATGCACAAGGAATCCTAAGAAGTTACCGGCCGATACGCCGAATGCGCACTTAGCCGGATTCATCTTGAGGTTATGTCACCGCATGCGAAGGAAAGCTTGCCGAAGATCATCTAGATGTGTTTGGCGGCTTTTTGATTTAACCACCACGTCGTCAATGTATACCTCAACTATGGTACCAATCAGATCATGAAAGATGGCGTTCATGGCGCGTTGGTATATGGCACCAGCGTTTTTGAGGCCGAATGGCATGACTACCCACTCGAATGTTCCGAGTGCCCCCAGGCACCGGAAGGCAGTTTTATGAACATCGGCCTCGTCGATAAAGATCTGGTTATAACCGGCATGGCCATCCATGAAAGACATCATGTCATGAGTAGCTGCGGCGTCAATCAACAAATCTGAGATCGGCATGGGATATTCATCCTTGGGAGTTGCCAAATTCAAATTACGGAAATCAATACAAATGCGTAAGGCACCGCTTTTCTTCAGTACCGGCACGATATTTGCCAACCATTCGACATATCGGGCAGTTCGAATAAACCCGACGTTTAAAAGTTGAACCAGTTCTTCTTTTATGCCGAGTTGAACTTCGGTTGAGAACCTTCGAGGAGGTTGGCGAAAAGGCTTGCAACCAGGTTTGATGCGTAATTCATGCTCAACGAGGGTTCGGTCAAGGCCAGGCATCTCGTGATAACTCTAAGCGAAACAATCCTTAAATTCGCCAAGCAACTTGCAGAGTTTAGTCTTAGTATGCTGGGGTAACAAAGCACTAATGAACAATGGCCGAGGGTTATCGGCTGTTCCCACATTTATTTCATCCAATGGGTCTTTGACTTGGGGCCGACTATCCTCGAGTTCGGCCGGGGCAGCCTGGATTTTGTCGAGAGAGATGACAGGGCCATTGTCGCCTTCGGCGAGGAACTCCACTAGGTTGACGCCCGAATCTGGCTGTTGGGAGATAGCGTACCAATGAGCCAGTAACCGTTCCATGGTCGATGAAACTGCGGCTCGGCGTTTGGTCTAACTGGCGTCAGACATCAGGGTCGGTGACGAAGTTGGCCAACCCGAGCCTCGTCGAATCCTGGTGAACAGTTTCGGCATCAACCTCGATGGCCTTCTGAACAGAAATCTACGTTGGCCGACCTTCTTCGTTAAGGCCGTGTAAAGTGATGTACCCGACGTGATCATCGTAGTATCGTGCCTAGATCATGTTAGCTTCGAATGGCTGAGAATCGGCTGGGTGAACCACGACTGTCTTGCCATCCCAAAAGATGAGAACTTGATATAGCGATGAAGGGATACAACTGGTTTGGTGAATCCAATCCCGTCCAAGCAACGCATTGTACTCGGTTTTGGAGTCAATTATAAAGAAAGCGGTCATATGGTTGCGACCTGGGACGGTCACCTCCAACGGGAGGACTCCCTTGGTTTGGGATTTGTCACCAACGAAACTGTTCATGGTGATCCCTGATGGAATAAGCTCGTCGTTAGAACGACGTAACGCCCTCATGATTGTCACAGGCATGATATTGACCGTCGCTCCACAGTCGACGAAAATTTTGGACACTGGGTATCCCTCGATATGAGCCGTAACATACAACGGCTTTAGGTGATGGAGATTACCCGATGACGAACGAGGAAATAATTCGGCGAGAGCTGCCTTGAGGTTATCTTCTTTTGTCGCTAACTCGACTTCGGCAGGGAGCACGAAGTCGGCCTGGGTAGCCTCCTCGGCCACTACGTCACCGTCTAGGAAGTTAGGTTGGGACGTGCGTGGTTGAAAATCTGCAGGCAGAACATGGACCATACTGATTTCCATGTTGTTGAGGACCAAATGACCCATCGGCCCGGTATCTCCCATCTCTGACGGTCATTCGTTTGCCGGGCTTTTCTCCTCCGGACTCCTGTCATCGACAGTATTTGGGTTGACTTCATCGACCGTTGCCGAGGTATGTTCTTGCAAGGCGTCTTGGATGACTTCCTTCTGTTGGTCGAGGGGCTCAGGCTTATTGGGAACCATAACAGGGTCTAGGACTTGCGTTGTGCCACGAGCCTGCTCTTGATATATAATGTGGGCGTCCCTGATGTCTAGGTAGGCATCTAAGCGTTCCACGTACTTCGTTTCATCTGCCGTAAGGTCGAAAAGAGAAACGGCCGAAAAGACTTCGAAATGGTATCGCAAGTGGTGGAGATCTTCCAGAGAAAAAGGGAGCTCGCTCGTCTCGATGTCGGTATATAGGTCGACGTCAAAGCTGAGAACTCGAGCCTCTCGTATATGCTGGAACCTAGCTTTCAACCCTAGGTCCGAATTCTTTTGAATAATTCGATCGGCATCAGAACAGGCCAGAACAAGATCAATCGTATCTTGGCATGCTTTCGGCAAACCGTATAGATCGTTGGCCGAATGCTTTTTGTGAAACTCTCACATATACTCCAATGCCTCTCCGAGGAACGGTGGATGCAGGTTCCGTCTAACCCTGATCAAAGGCTCTTGTATAGGTAGCGGGGTGGGTTTGCTCTCGGCTTCCTCCTTCAAATGTTCAAGGCGCGCCTTCATTTCCTTGGGTCGAATGAGAAGTTTGATTTGCTTATCAGCCTCCTCAAATATGGTTTCCACGTCAGGACTGATCACTTGTCTTTCTTGGAGCAACTCTGTCATGATGGTCGGGGGTTATCGCTCGTCGTTACTGCTAGTTTTGTTCTTCGGCTGCCACTTGGGGGCTGAAGTTTCCTGAGCTGCTTCTCAGTGAGCCATGCAGTCCATTCTTTGGTGCCAACGCTTTTGTGATTTGGATAGTGCAGTGTACACACCTTTAGGGGAATGATAGGTGTACCAACGTTGATCACGCGGTTCCGGAGGTTTGAAGGTTTTCCGCTTTGCCGATGAGTTCGAGCTGCTAGAACTTCGTCCGTAATAATCCTCGTTATAGAACGGTGCATCGAAGTCAATGCGCCGTCTAACTGGGGGTAGTTCGGTCGGTCGCGTTTTGGGGCCGAGTCTGTCGAAAACTCCCTGGCGCTGGCTCGCACCGAGTGTCTTCTGAGGTGTTACGGCCAAGTCTATCTTAACTTGAAGCAGCAGTTGGTCGAAGATGGCGTCGGCCTTAGTGATGTCGAAAGTATAAACCTTTGATGTTTTGGTGGTAGATTCTTCGGTGGCCGAGCGAGTTTTTACATTCTTGGGATTGGCGTACGTCAATGTTTTGCAAACATACGGTTTATCGATGACTATCTCGGCTGCATCAATATTAGCATACTCTTCAGGTTCAGTCGAGGCATAGCTAACCGTGGGGTTTTTATAGATGGTTCCTCGGGATGGAGACTTTGAGACGTTTTCTTCTCGGAGTAGGTAGTCATATTGCTCAACGTGTTGAGCTAATTCATACATGTCTCAGAAGTTTACCCCCAGGAATTTCTTCTTGTACTCTACGTCCAGCCCATTCAAAGCTAGTCTAACAAATTCGACTTCAGGAAGGGGTACTCGGCACCAATTTCTTGCTGACTTAAACCTGGTCAGGTAATCCATTGGCGACTCATCTGATGCTTGAGCCATCCTAGCTAATGATTTAACCGACATTTCCATCCCCGGCCGATAGAATTGCTCATGAGATTTTTCGGCCAACTCCTCCCAGCTCTGGATGGAGTTTGGTGGGAGATTGATGTACCACGCAAAGGCCGAGCCTGTGAATGAGAAGTTGAATAGTCGCAGTTTATGGAAATCGCTATTAACATCGCCACATTGAGCGGTGAACCGGGCCACATGTTCTAACGAGGACAAAGACGACTCTCCGGCAAACAGACTGAAATCTGAGATTTTAAAACCTTTGGGATATTCAAATTTTTCGACGTAGGCAGGGTACGGGTGGATGAATTTTGGGAATTTCGGCCCATTTTTCAAGGCCGAATCGATCATCCTCTGGATCTAAATCGCATCGATGGATGTCGCTTCTACTTTCTGGTCAGATCCATCCGCTCTACTACTCGATCCTCCTTTCTTTTCCAGGTCAATTGACTTGAGCCGAGCTGGCACTGGCTCGGCCCGTACTATTGGTAAAGGATCATTCATTGGTGGCAATTGCCGAAAATGATCGGAGGGTTTTTCTTCACAGATCTTATGTACCAGCATTTCAAGCAATCTGGTGTGTGTTTCACTAGTACTGCTTATTACGTCGCGCAGACTGTCTATTCCTCGGCTGAATACCTGTTCAACTTGCCGAGATTGTTCATCTAGCCGTCTTCGGAGAAACGACCTTGTTGGTGGATCAGCGCCTTCACCACCATCTTCATCGCAGTCATCCACTACCACCTCATTGAAAATGCATGCGGTTCTGCTAGGGGCCTCTGCATTGCGAGGCTGACCGCCGAGACCAGCTTCTTTTTTTCGGCGTGTCGTGCTTGCAGACTCTGGTGTTGCGGTAACAATGGGGTTTTGTGTCTGCGGTACTGACAAATCAGTCGTTGATTTTCCCATAACTGCTTTCTTCTTGACTGATCGTGTTTCAATTGGCATGAACTTCGTAGTTTTAGCACTGGGTCCCACTGGGCGTGCCAAAA
Organism: Heteromeles arbutifolia; assembly: GCA_024362995.1. Taxonomy (NCBI): domain Eukaryota; kingdom Viridiplantae; phylum Streptophyta; class Magnoliopsida; order Rosales; family Rosaceae; genus Heteromeles; species Heteromeles arbutifolia. Next base: position 5,190,595 of record JANCRC010000002.1, on the reverse strand, counting down.
TGTTGACCCTAAAAACCACCAAGCCTACGTGGCACGCAGGCCGAGTAATCTATGAGCTAACTACGTCTTTCGGTTGTGTGCGGGGCATGCCAACTCATCGGCCGAGCTCGGCCGAGGAGTAAAATTTGTTGATATTGCGTTGGTCGCGCTGCTGACTTCTTGATCTTGCGACTGCGGTCGAGGAAGGAACAATTCTCGGCCTTCGGGTTCTAGAGCCTTAAGACAAGGCTGCTAATTTGCAAAGTTCAATATCAAATTCGGTTGTCAATGTGCTGAATAAAGTAACCTGGTAACACCTCACTTCGCCGAGAAGGCTAATGAGATGACATCTGTCAATAAGGATTCGAAAATCCTTCTCGACCGAGACTTGGATAGGTAACCAGTCGGCCTCTTTGCAGTGCTGTTTATCCAAACTGAAGGTGCTCCGCGGTCGGCTGATTCTACGACAATAGTGCTGTTTATCCAAACTGAAGGTATCACCGGTTGCCTTCACAGTGCTGTTTATCCAAACTAAAGATGTGTTGGCGAAAATGAAAATAAAAATCCCAAGGTTGTTGAGAGGTTTCGCGTAGAGCGAGGGTTTGCGCAGGGCAGATTTATGTGTTGAGTTGGAGAGGGCTTGAATGGTGCCACTGCCTCTGTATTTATAGGAGCGTCTCTGCAATCAAGTCATACTTGGATTAGGACTCTGTATTCTGATCCAAAACTATCTCGATTAATCCTTCTTCAATCAGGACTTTGAACCTAGCCTTTATCATGCCGTACACATCTCCATATCTCGTCAACCTCATCCTTGCCGAGACCCCTTAATGAATCAGGATTCATGTTATTCGTAGAACTCTGCCTGCTTCACCTTTATCCAAACAACATTCTTCCTGACAGGACCTGGCCGATCTCAGCCCATGGGCTAAATAAACCACAAGCCTCCAAATAGACCTTCTGGGCCGAGAACAATTCTAATTCGGCCCAACCTAATATTTTGGGCCTAAACAAGTATGTACTGGCCATTTACAAAATTACATTAAGCTGAAATGCTAGTTTAATTACTAAAATGATAAAATGTAAAAGAATAAATGGATTAAAATATAATATAAACAATTTAAAGAAGCAGGTGACGATATACCTATTCATCGCATAATTTTAGGATTTATGACGCTTATAACATCAAAAATTGAGTCAAGATTGGCATTTGGGCTTGAAAATATGTGAGGAATCGGGTACCACATATACTAAGAACATGTGACGAATCACAAATTCGTCACATATACTATCGGTTACGCCACATAGGTGACAGCCTTTGTGACGACCGAAATTCGTCACATATACTATTATATGACAAATTTGTAGTATTCAATGACGCTTTGCCATCGTCACTGAAGCCCTGTTTTCTTTTAGTGCTTCGTATACTTTCCGTTTGTTTGTTGTCAAACAGAGACGTTTGACTCTTTACATATAACTAATCATTTCTACTCATATATAAATACAATTCACAGTTTAATACTTATACAACTATAATTCAATAAAAGAAAACGGTATGATTGGGCAAGAAATGAATGATGTTAATCATCTTTAGGCAATTCACATTTGTTACCTATCATTTTCATGCAATGGGGACGAATTATGAATAATTTAGTGCCACATGGATAATTTGGGTCTTTGAGATAGGCATAATTCTTCACTTTGGTCTCTAAGATTTAAAATTGATAGAAATGGTCCTTGAGTTTGTCCATCATCAATCATTTTGGTTATCCCCGTGAAAATCTTTGTTAAATAATAAGGAAATGATAAAAATATCCTCAATTTTTTGTCAAATCATTTTGACCCGTTGTTTATAAAATTAAGGGTTTTTGTCATTTTTAACAGAGATTTTTCACTGAATGACCAAAATGATTGATGGTGGACAAACTCAGGAATCATTTTGGCTGAAAAGCATTAAAAATTTTCCAATTTGTCCATTAAATGATGATATGGTTAATGTAAAACTCGCAATTATTTATGATGCGGTTTTTAAATTCGTTCCACTTAGATACGTCAAACTATAATTTACGAAAAGAAAGACTCAAATTTGGACACAATGGACAATTCTAACTAACTAGTCTAACCCACAAGAGTATAAGGACCATGTCACATAGATGGTTGAGTATCTCATCTTGACCTTATACTTCCTTGAAATATACTACGGCCCCCCAAGCCACACCAAGACTCGGGTCGCATGGGCTTTGAGAGGCCCAAAAGAGAGAAGCCCAAAATATGAAATAAAAATGGGCCCGAACTCCAGCAAAATTACGATCCCGCCAGCCTGCCGAAGCAGCCAGCTGAGCTAATCAAGAAATTGAAACCACCGCCCATTGGAGATTGAAACCCTCCATCCTCCCCAAATTCTCAATTGGGGATCGAAACAATGAGCGACAACTCCAAGACCAGAACTCTCTCCGGCGACCAGCAGGGCCAGAGCCAGCAGCAGTACTACGGCACTTTCCAAGGCGTCGCCAACTACTACCCTCCGCCTCCGCAGCCTCCACCTGAGCCGGTCGTCGGTTTTCCTCAGCCCGTCCCACCTCCCGGTTCCTCCGCCCCTCCTCCCTTGCCTCCCCATCACCACCATCACCAACATGGATACCAAACGGTCACTGGTGTGAATTTTTATTTTCTTATTAATTTGTTGTTATTTTTATTAAATTGGGGTTTTGTGGTTTGAAGGTTATGCTGTTGTGGAGGGAAGACCTTTTAGTGAACGCCGCCTTCCTTGCTGCGGCATCGGCATAGGCTGGTTATTGTAAGTTTATTCATTCGCTTTCAATCTTTACTCCAAGTTTTTATTTGTTGGGTTCCTTTGTTTTTGTGTTTCAAGGCATTGAGACCTTCGGAAGAATTCATAAATTTCCCACAAAACATATTGGTTATGGAATATTTTTAGTCAAGAATTAGGATGGAAAGCTATCAGGATCGAAACCAATACAAAATAAGTTTGTTTTGTGGGTTGAACATCACCTGTGCTGTACTAATCACCGTAGAAGGATGAAATAGTTTAACCATGTATCGAATGAATACCATTGTGAATTTGGTGCTAGCTTCTGGTCCTTAAGTAGTTTACATGGTTGGATGCGATATGTTCTTACAGGAAGCGGTTTATAATGGGATGATAATTTGTTGGACAAGTTATGAATTTTTAAATTTAGGGAGTTCTACTAGTTCCGGAGTTCATCATAGGATCATGACAAGAAAAAGCCTTTTTGATGCTTTGTTATGAAATTTTAAATTTTTGACCTACAATACGAGAATTGTTCCTTCCGCATTCTTCTGGCTGGCTGTTGCTGAATACTGACAGATTACATTTTGACTATTTCTGAAGGTTTATAACAGGGTTCTTTCTTGGAGGCATCCCCTGGTATGTTGGAACTTTCATCTTACTTTGTGTGCGGGTGGACTACAGGGAAAAACCCGGATACGTAGCCTGCACGATAGCTGTAAGTGTTTCTTCCTTAAGTTTCGTATCATAAAATGTACATGTCTAAGTAATTCTCCTCGTTGTTTTACTTCCACATTTTTAGGATTCATGAAACGGTAATCGCTTGGATGTTTGTAAAATTTGCAACCAACAACACATGGGCACTAGATATATCCAGTTTTATATGTTAACCATCCACATAATGGGAACTTGATAAGCGATGGCTCTGGTTGTTACTTTAATTGCTTGTTTGTTAGTCTTATCGCAAGACCTGCAATCTTGGTTAACCTCATCTGTGTTATGGATGGAGGGTTGTTCTCCCTGGTTAGCCGTGTGTCTTAGTCTGTATTTCACTCGGATCTTTGCAATCTATTCGCAGTAATGTCCACACTGCCTGTTTTAAGTCTACATACCTTTCCACGGAGTTATTGATTGTTTCAGGCCACCATATTCTAATGCTAAGACGTGGTCTGATTGTTGTAAACATGGTATGCATGTTATGCTTTGTGTACACCGAGTGTTCTTTGTCATTGGGGTAATGCTATTTACATGTTGTTCGTTCCTGCCATACTCGAGTTAATTTAGAAAATAGAAATAGAAGTTGCACCCCTCGTGTTTTTTTTTGGGTTCGGTCTTTTGGCTGTGCTTTCATTTGAATTATGTTTTTACATTTTTCAGTCGATTCTTGCTGTGATTGCTGTTATTCTGGGCGTAACAAAGGGAAGTGAAAACCTGGTGAGGTTTAATTAAGGACTGTGAACGATGATCTGATCCCGTGTTAGTACCTAACATTCATTCGAAGGAGCTGTAGGGGATGTCTATTGCCGATTATCATTACGTTGGCTTATCTTGCTTGTACATGTACTTGACAGAGAATATTGGGTGTTTGTAATTGTATCTCAGAATTTGCTAGCTTTGCATTACTCAAAATACATACATATAAAGTAGCAGGGAAGCAATGTTTATATGTAATAATCTGCTCTGATCCGTTTCATTCGATTTTCTTGTGACAAATCCAGATTGCCAAAAATCCTAAACGAAAATCCGTAAAAACATGGACTCGTTGATGCGAATTGATATTCGTTACTCGTTAGGTATGCAAATGGCAATCCATCCGTCCAGAAGTTATTTAGTGTGACCGTCAAATTGCCTGTTAGTAACATCACGTGACAGTTTAACCGTTAAACTTCAAACTTCTGTTGTCATCAGTCCCATTTGTTGGCATCACAAAATAGGTTTTAATCACACTTTTGGGTATATTTTTGGGTTTTCTAAACGGGCCTTACTTGTACAAAGCCCAACTGTTAGCCTTTAAAAAAAGCCCATAATTTCTCCGGTCAATGGAAGTAGGGTTTCGTCCTCGTATACAAACAAAACAAAAACCCTAGCCTGCGCTTCTCACACCAGAGAGAGGCCTCGGAGATCTTAGCCGCGTCTTCTCTGATTCTCCGACATGGGCGTTTTCAAGGTAAGCCTGCGTATCTTCTTCTCCGATCCGCCCCCTCTTGACAGAAATGGGGGTTTTAGGGTTTTGAGCTGCAACTAACGTCGTCGTATTCGTGTTACAGTTCCACCAGTACCAGGTCGTCGGGAGGAAGCTCCCTACCGAGACCGATGAGCAGCCGAAGATATACAGAATGAAGCTGTGGGCCACCAATGAGGTTCGCGCCAAGTCCAAGTTCTGGTATAAAACCTTCCCCTGAGCTCGGATTATCTGATCCCATATCTCCATGGTTGAATTTTGCTTCGTTTCTGAAATATTAAATTGTTGATTCTGTTTGGATTAGGTATTTTCTGAGGAAGCTGAAGAAGGTGAAGAAGAGCAATGGCCAAGTTCTTGCCATCAATGAGGTTTGTTTTCGCAGTTTATGAATATGTAGAGACTGGTATTTAGGAATGCAGAGCCGTTGAGGTTTTAGGGTTTAGGGTTTCGTAATCATTGACTTGATGTTCCAAATGCTAGATTTGAGATTATTCTTGCTGTTGTGAGAGATGGTATTTATCTATTTGTGTGGAATTCGGTTGCAGATCTTTGAGAAGAACCCGACAACCATCAAGAACTACGGTATCTGGTTGCGGTATCAAAGCAGGACGGGTTACCACAACATGTACAAAGAGTACCGCGACACCACGCTAAATGGTGCCGTGGAGCAGATGTACATCGAGATGGCATCTCGCCACAGGGTCAGGTTTCCTTGTATCCAGATCATCAAGACTGCCATCATCCCCGCTAAGCTTTGCAAGAGGGAAAGCACCAAGCAATTCCACAACTCCAAGATCAAGTTCCCGTTGGTGTTCAGGAAGCTTAGACCACCGTCCAGGAAGTTGAAGACAACATACAAGGCGTCGAGGCCCAACTTGTTTATGTAATTCGGTCGCTTGTTCAACAAGCTATAACAGGGGTTAGCGTCGGATAAGTGTCTGAATCGTTCTGGTAGAACTCGCGGTTGCTGTTTTTTGGCTATTTGTTTCGACTAACAAACAATTGGAGTAACTTTCGGGATTCTAAATCCCTCACTTCAAAATTTGACATCGATTATTTTTGTTGTTCTGTTTTCATTCATGTTGTTGAATGGAACCCTCGATTGTACGTTTGATTTATTTTGCTGTTCCACCGGTTGTTTGTCGCTGGATGTTACTGCTTTGAATCCGGCGGGGTGGATGCTGTCGAAACACGGTAGTTTGAAGGTTTCTTAAGTTATGGTTTAGTAATGTTCCTTCTAATTATTTATGCCCTTTTGAGATGACGTTTTTGTTATCCAAAAAGTAATTTTTTCAGTGAATCAGGAGTTTTATATACCGACTTTTGGCCAACCGAAATTATCAATTCATTATTCAATGAGGTCGATTAGTGGCACCGACGGGGACGAGGTCTTGGAACTCCTGGTGCTCCAATGGCGACGAGGTCTTCTGCTGCAAAGCTGAGCAACATATTTTTGGCACAGACGGTAAAGTCATAACCCAATCAAAATCTTTATTAAAACCTTTGCTAAATCATACCAGATATTCCAACTTTGATCAGAATTATGTGATATCTTAAGTACTAGCCACTCTTACATTTAACCATGACTTTGAGCCCGTTTGGAAGTGATTATCGAGGGAATATAATCCCTTTTGGGAGTAATGTTTTGGGTTGCTTAAGTTTTTAAAAGTAGCTTTTTACAAAAGTTGAGACTTTAATTGTGTTTGGTAAACGAAATAAAAAAAAAAAAATCTAAATCATAGGTTCAAAACAGTAGAAAGCAAAAGCAGTTTTACACATATTTATCAAAAAGACCTTTTTTCTGTAAAAGACAAATAAACAATACCAATTAATGAAATTTCATATTTACTCCCAGAATCACTTTTGCTTTTTAACGACCGTCTCAATCAAGGAGTCTGCTTGTTTCCTGTAACAATTCTATTATTGGTGGAGGAAGGAATAGTTAATGAAAAAAGAAACTGCAAAAATTCAAGAAAAAACTTGCCTACGCTTTCATGACACGAACCGATGCCTTAAATTTAAAGAAAAATTAATGAAAATGACTTGAAAATTTTGAGTTTTAACGATAAGAACAAAATAAAGGGTAAAGTAAATAGTATCAAAATAAAGGGTTTTTCGTTAAAGTGAACAGTACCGGGAGCTTTTCGTTATAGTTCCCTAAATTTAATCTCATATTTCATTAAGAAAACTAATGAAAAGGGTTTGAAAATTTTGAGTTTTAATGATAAGGACAACATAAAGGGTAAAATGAATAGTACCATGATTGATTTTTAATGTAAAAATTTGATTTTTCATTAAAGTAAACCGTACCAGGAGCTTTTTGTTAAAATTCTCTATTTCGCTCATTTAATATAACAAATGTGAGAGACTCGCCTAAGAAAAATAGATATATGCAAGTTTTTGTCCTGTTTAAAATTCAAATAAACCGCAATAAAAAGGGAAGACGCACTATATATACACGTGAAGCTAAAGAGCAAGCTAGAAAGCTAAATATGAGTTAGCTAGATTGTCATATCTAAAGTTTGGTTTTCTTTAACACCTTTTTTGTGATTTGGCGTTACTCATTTGTATATAAAGACCAAAAATCACGGCAATTTCAACCTCCACTTTCAACTTTGGTTAAAGTTTTTGAAACTACCTACCTAACATTCATATCATTCCCCTTCTTTTGTTTCTAATTCTTTATCTATATCTTCTCTCTCACACTAACCACCATCCATCAATCGCCCCAGGCTACAAATCCAATAAGCTATTATAGCACAAACGGTAAATGGAAAGGGATTGATTGAATAAAAATATTCTTAATTTTATGGAGATTTTTCACGAATTATTAAAATGATTGACGGTAGATAAATTCAGGGACCACTTCTATTGATTTTCAATCTTAAGGGCCAAACTGAGAAGTTATGCCAATCTCAGTAATCATTTTAGCTAAAAAAATCAACTTTTATTTTTAGGGTTTTCATGTCCATGGATCCATGATAACATTACATTTCAGAAAAAAATTCAAGCTTTGTACCTTAATAAAGTACTTTTCAATGGAGAAAAAGCACTGATGTAATTTCAAAATTAAGAATAAATTAGAACATGTGATTTGCTCAGAGGCTTTCCTTTTCCAATTAAACTCTCCAAAGTGTTTTTCATATATAAAACTTCTAGTTTACTAAAATTTTCCTTTTTCTACTCACTTATGGATCATACCACATTGTCTAAAGCAAAACCAGCCTTGACAAGTTACACATATATTCAACTTTTCCTTCTCCAAATTATCCCAAAACCCATCCAAATCAGATTAACTATATACAACACATCCTAAAAGTGTCTACACAAAATGATGAAAATCTGAAATCTGTAGAGAGAGAGAGAGAGAGAGGTGAAGGCTTTGGTTCTTCTTTTCCCTTGGCCTTGTAATTCAGTCATATATTGAAGAATGCAAACTTCTCTCAAACTAGCATCTTTTGCTATAACTACATATTATCTTCTTCTTCTTCTTCCATTAGTTGGCTGCTCATTTCATGAAGATGTCAACCAACACATCAGTCACAAGAACATAAAAGAAAACATTCACAAGGTATAGTGTTTTTAAATCGGTTTTGCTTTTTTTTCTTCCGGCTCTTCGGATGAATATTTTCTTCTTATTCTCCTTCTCGGATTGTTGTGTTTGCAGCTGAGTCCACGGATGACGTCTAACGTTACAATTCACGGCCTCCTCTCATGGTTTTCAATGGGGTTTCTGATGCCTCTTGGAATACTTGTAGTTAGAATGTTTGTTCGAGAGGAACGTGGGACAACAAGAGCCAAAGTTCTCTTCTACCTCCATGTTATTTTGCAGGCAATCTCTTCTTAATTTCTTCTCATCTTTCTTTCAACTTCCGATTCGAGCTGGTTTCCAAAAATTTACTTAGAACTAAGAACACTGATTATCCAATTACCATTGCATTAACTGGATTGATTATGATTAAGGAGTTACAGCATCAGTAATCTTTCAAGTTTTGATCTTTCTTCTAAGTAATCATGAAAAGCCACTTTAACTTTAATCATGCTGTCCACTGTTTCTTTTTTGTTTATATACCTATCTGCTCCACCTTTTTAATTACTTTAAAGTTGAAAAAATACTGCAACCATATTTGTCAATAATCCTACATGATTACTTGAACAGCAAGAATATATAGCAAGTTTCTCTCTTTCTGCTTAAACTCATGAATCTGTTTCCTCCAACTCAGTAAGATCCTACACTAATCAGTATACTTAATTTCATTAACTTTGCAAACTAAACTCACCATAATCATTCCTATTTTGGTATATAAAAGTAGATTGCAGATCATCACTGTCTGCTACGTACTCCATATACTGGCATAATTGCTCCGTCAACGTAATAATTTAGGCATGTTAAATACAACTGTTATTGTATATGGTGGCTTCTGATTGAACTTCGATGTATACACAGATGCTGTCAGTGCTTGTTGCCACAGCTGGAGCTGTGATGTCCCTAAGAAACTTTGAGAACTCATTCAACAACCACCACCAGAGATTAGGTCTTGCACTTTATGGTTCCATATGGATACAAACCCTAATAGGATTTTTCAGGCCACACAGGTAACAGTTAAGTAAGGGAAAGTTCGGTCCACGTCTACTATAAATAGACAAAAACAACCCTAAAGTTGTGAATTCTTACACCATTGGCCGGCTCTTCCTTCAGTCTAACCATCAAGTTAACTTTTGTTTTCTAAACAGGAGGAGCCAACAGTGTAACGATTCGTAACTCTAAAAAGTTGCTTTTGTCAATTTTTCTAAAGCCACGCACCGAACTGTTGGACTGTTGACCTCGTCGTTAATTAGTGTCAGATTTGAATGAGAGTTTTTGCTTCTTATAGGGGAAAGAAAGAATGGAGTTTTTGGTACTTGGCACATTGGATGCTTGGGACAGTGATATCCTTGTTTGGGATAATCAACATCTACACTGGATTAGAAGCCTACCATAAGAGAACACAGAGAAGCTCAGGACTTTGGACTATTCTTTTTACAGCTGAGGTCTCCTTCATTGCTGCCTGTTATCTCTTCCAAGACAAAAGAGATTACATACAAAAGCAAGGAGTGATTTTGAGCAATCTTGAACAGGCAATCACAATCAGGCAACAAGATGAAGAAACTGCTCAAGGGCAGCAGCAAATTCAACGGGACTTGTTGCCAGATCAGCAGCCATGTGGCAAAGTCAATGCACTCAAGAACTTGTTTGACTGATCACTACAACATGGGTTTTGTTTTATCTCTTTTGCTTCTCTTTTGCTTTTGTTTGTGAGTGCTCATTTGTTTTATTTTTTATTTTTTATGCATGCACTCTGTACAAGTGTGGGTGCTTTTTAACAGGAGGACAGTGATGGAGTGCATGCATTAGAAAGTGGATGATGGAGAGGGCACTCAGAATGTCATATACATATTAATTTGTATACATATTATTTATCGACACCAATAAGAAAGAAATTCTGAGGAGTGTTTCAATTGCTGTACATTGTTGATGTATCATCGTGTGTAAAGTTGGATATTTGACCATAAAACGACACAAATACATAAGAACACAAGAACGTATTGCAGTTCATTTGAAGTTGGGCTATGTCCACACTAGTGTAATTTTGTTTTTAATATGATAATTGGGTTACAAAAATTTAAACATTAACTAAGGGTGTTCATAGTTCACACAACCACCAATACTACAAAGGAAAATATTGCTCTTTAATAGACGAATTGACAGACAAGAAGATGAACGTTTGACATTGCAACGAATTAGTAAGTTGATATATATCATTGTAATGTTTAAAAGATGAGATATGAGATTTTTATGACTCAAAAGTTGAGGTAGTAAAATGTAATTTATCTTTAGCAATTTTAAATAGAGAGATTATATTCACATATCCCAAATTACTTCTCTCACACATTTTTAATTTTTTAATATTTTCTACACACCACTAATATTATAGAAAAATATTAAAAAATTAAAATAATGTGGGAGAAGTAATTTGCGAGGTATGAATATAATCTCCTTTTTAAATATTAACTAAGGGTGTTTTGGTAAATTAAATTTGTAGTTATCCTATACCGTATGTGCCCACCCAAACCAACCAGATCTCCCCGTTCTTCTCCCTTTCTCCCTTTTGACCCACAGTAGAACTCTGCAGACTCTAGTGATCAATGGCTGACCACCACCATGACCATCACCACCATCAAGATCATGATCATGGGAGTTCAGCAACACCAAATTCATTTGTGGGCCCAGATGGGAAGGTGTACCATAGCCACGATGGGCTGGCACCACACTCACACGAACCCATATACTCCCCAGGGTACTTCAGCAGAAGAGCTCCACCTCTCCTCTCCAGGAATTTCAATGAAAGGGCTTTCACCATTGGCATTGGTGGACCTGTTGGTACTGGGTAAGCTGGGTCATTTTTGCCTTTAATTTATTTATTTTTAATTTTTTGAATTATTTAAAACAATTTAACATTTATCAATTGCATCATAGCTTAAAAGACTAGAATTTATGTAAAGATTGACACTTTATTTTTACTGTAATTCTGCTTCCGGGTTTTTGAGTGTACGGTTGTGATTTCCGCACTCCTTTTTCACCTTTTGCACTCCCGATTGAATAAATCAAAGGAAAATCAAGCGACATGGTGAAGGGAGGAGTAGAGTAGGTGCAAATGGGAGTGCGAAAATCACTCTCAGTTAGGGTGGAGTGGTACAATTTAACTTTGTATAACCTCGTCTTTTTTTTGACTCATAAGTTTTGTGATTGTTCATCAATTTAGCAATGTGGGTTCATATTGGTTTCCCCAGATTCTCCCTGTTAAATTGTTTAGTTGCTTGGACAGTGTAGCACCCACCAGCAATATCAAATTATCCTCATTTTGCAGCATGGCAATATATAAATTTGTTTGAATGACTTCGGATTTTTCATGATTTGAAATTCATGCCTGGATTAGTTTTCTTAGTTGTGATTCTTGTGAATACTAATTTGCTAGAACAAATTGTCCCGTTCAATGAGAGTTGATGAAATGCTGCTTCATGTCATGCAGGAAAACTGCTTTGATGTTGGCTCTGTGTAAACTTTTGCGTGACAAGTACAGTCTTGCTGCTGTAAGTAGGAACAATTTCGAATATTTAAGCTTTTGTGTCTTTACCTTGCTGCAAAATTGTATTGTAGCTTCGGGTAGTAATTGTTAATGTCTGCGAAGACCTTTAACGCCGGTGCTTCAAGTTGATTGAGGAAAGGGTAAAGATAATAAGCGTAACAATTGCAGGTGACAAATGATATATTCACAAAAGAGGATGGTGAGTTCTTGGTAAAGAATGGAGCACTTCCGGAAGAGAGAATACGTGCTGTGGAAACTGGGGGCTGCCCACATGCTGCAATTCGCGAAGACATCAGTATTAACCTTGGCCCTCTTGAGGAGCTTTCAAACTTGTACAAGACTGACATACTGCTTTGTGAATCTGGGGGAGGTATTTTCCAAAACAATTGTAGAAGACTATTGCAAGACTTGATCACTTCAGTTTGATTATAGCAAATGACTGATGGTCGTGGTGTAATTGCACTAATACTCTTGAAATTAAATGACTTTACGGAACCATCTGGAGTTGGGTGTTAATTTAAGAAAATGCAGCTTCATCAGTGGAAAATGTTGCAAAAATTTATTATTAATGGAAATGCTTATTGTAAAGTTTGCAGTTTGTATTTGAATGATGACTAGCGGCTGAATTCTGGTTTTCTACGTATTTTATGAAACGCTATGGTATTGAATTTGTGTGGATGCAGATAATTTAGCCGCGAACTTCAGCAGGGAGCTGGCTGACTATATCATTTACATAATCGATGTATCTGGTGGTGATAAAATTCCACGAAAAGGTGGCCCCGGCATCACTCAAGCTGACCTCCTGGTATTCGTTTTCTGAAATTTGTTGCTGTTGTTGTGAATACCATATCTGTCTAGTATCTATTATCAATCATGTTGACTAATTTTTTATACATGAAAAGGGATTGATGTGCGAATGACTTAATAACATTGGATTGTAGGTGATAAACAAGACTGACCTTGCACCAGCAGTTGGAGCTGATTTGGCAGTGATGGAGCGTGATGCACTACGAATGCGAGATGGAGGGCCATTTGTCTTTGCTCAGGTTGGTTGGTCGTACCATCAAATGCGCTCATAGCGTTTGTAAACATGCTGTGAGCTTGATATTTGTGCTTTTCAAATTTGGAGATGCACAAATGCACTAATTTGTTTTGTCAACATGAAATCAAAAAGCTGTGTTTGCTCAGGTTCGGAAATCCCATAATCTGTGATTACTACATATCCTTGACACTATTATCCCTGTCAATGTTTCGTTGTGCCGGGAAGGTGGTTCTCGAATGATTTGTTGTTATAGGAACGATATTGAATTTTTATGTGCATGATTTACATGCTTGTGAACTGTGTATGTGCAGGTGAAGCACGGGAAAGGAGTAGAGGAAATCGTGAACCACATATTACAGGCTTGGGAAGTAGCAACAGGGAAGAAGCGCCACTGAATCCGTCATCTATGAAGTTTGGTACCTTGTTTCGTCTGTCCCCTCTACATTGAAGCCTCGATGAATAAATGTGACTTCAATTTTCTGTCTCTTTTATTGCACGTACGTGGATGTTTGATACTTCGTTGCTTCCATCGTTTCAGTCCAGTTATAAATGGAGTAAGAAGGCTTCCTTGCTTCAATGTACCTCAGTTGAGTTGTATGTGTCTTAAAAGATCAAGGCAGTCACTTTATTGAGCTACATATGTCTAACAGGGGTGATTTTCGGACTAATCGGATCAAAATACAGGGTTTCAATACCAATCCAAAAATTTCGAATCAAACTTTGTTTCTAATTGCGGAATGTTCAGATTGTACAAAGTTTTCGAAATTTTTTGAATCGGTTTTATTTTGTAAACTAGGTTCACAGTGATTTGACGTAAAAACGGATTGCCGGCTATTGACTGCTTGACGCCTCTCTCTCCTCCTTTATCCGGGCTTTGAACCGGCAGCGAATAATACAGCTACCCACCAGAGATAAACATCTAGTTTTGTAAATTGCAGCATATAGTTCTGTAAAAAAAAATGAAAGAAAATAGTGATAAATTATAAGAATGGGCCTCAATGGGCCGGGCCACAATGTGGCGGTGGAGTCCATTACCAATTTACCACCCACCCGACGGAAGAAGCGAAATTCCGCGAATCCGATAAAATTAAATTCGAACAGAGGAAGAAGAAACCAGAAATCTCCAGTTACCAACCAACAATTTCAATCCTGAAATTGTCGAAAAATGGCGGAGGACGAGGAGCCAAAGAAGAGAAGGATGGTGGTAGAATCCCTCGGATGGCTGACGGAGTCCTCAATTATGCCGAGGAAGCACCGCGCCATCGCCGGCGTCGGAGCCTCCTCGATCATGGAGCTCAAGGCCCAACTGTATCAATCCCAAGAAGAATCCAAGAAGTCCAAAGAACTCGCCGGCTCCGACATCGAGTTCCATCGCGCCAAGAAGAGAATCACCGCACACGACGCCTTCTCCGCCAAGAACTCCGGCGTCGACGCTCGGGCCCACAAGTACGTCTTTTTCTTTCTTTTTTCCCAATTTTTTTTTCTGGGTTTAATTTCAATTTACTTAATTATCAGCTGTTTTGTTGGGTTTTTGTAATTTATGGATTAGGGTTTCTTTTGGTGATTTAGGGTTCCTGTTGTTATCTGATTGTAAATTTAGGGTTTTTGGGTTCTTTTTAGTGAGAAGATGAGATTTTTGAGCTCTCTGTTTTGGACGTTTCAACTTCTGTTCAATTATCTCTAGGCTTTAATCTGGGTTTCTGCAAAAATCAAACCAATTATGTTTTTTTGCTGGTTTAAATTCAGGGACAAGCTTGAGCTGAAAGCAGTTCATGATGGATCGGCGAGCTATGCAGCGTTGGAAAGGAAGGCTGCATTGTACGATAAGCTAGCAAGGGGAGAGCTATCGGATGAAGAAGATAAAGAAAAGTATTGTGTGGATTTTTTCGGCAAGAGAGTTGAGCAGGACGAACCGCAGCAGACTCAGCACCATGATTCACCTACGGTAGTATCTCCGGAGAATCAAGATGGCGAGATCAACGCTTCTACGCTGTTTAGCACGAAACCTTTGGGGCTTGGGCGAGCAGATGCGACAGTGGACAATGATATTCACAAGCGTTTTGTGAGGTAAAATTTTCAAATTATTTCTGTGTTAAGTTATAAGTATATATGCCGTACAGACAGTTTAGTTAGAGTTAACTAAACATAATCAAATAATGAAAAAGCATTCATCGCTTGAGTGAACCTTTGTTAGTGTTGTACTGTTATTTTTTCAGTGTTACCATTTTCTATATAATTCTTGATACTTAACGTTTAGCCACAGTAATTTGGTGTTGCCGCTGTTCCTCTTCTAAGCGTCTAAGGTGAAGTAGTTGAGCTGAGACTCATATTTGGGCTGGGGGTTGGTAGTAGAACTCGAATCTAACTGCTATGAATGAGTTGCTTAAGCTCTTCGAACTGTTCTTGATTTGCATTCCTGTTTTTTAATTTTCATTTGCTCTATATAGGACTGCCGATCTATTCTGTTAACTTTCATCTGATTTCATAAGTCCTGTACAATGTCTTGAGTGCCGGAAATGAGCTGAATAAAGTATAAAAAGAATAAAAGAGTGTAGTTTTAGAATGCTTTCGACACAAAAACTTGGAATCTATTTCATCAATAAATGAAAAAATGGTTTGGATTAGGGTTTCTCTTATTCTCTTCTTTCGTATTATTTGTTAGTTTATAGTTTCTCCATTTACATGGGATGTTTCTTATTGATTGAATCTAGTCCTTCGTCGTCCTGGCCACAGATACGTATTGCTTGATTGAAATCTCTATGCTCAGACATCTCATGATTTCTGGTCTTGTGTTCCTTTTCGTCAGGGAAGTACACGAAGAAGCAAATCAAGCAAGAGAGAAGGCATCTGAGCTCAAACTGCGTAGGGAAGAGCAAGCAGCTGCTCGTCGGGAGAAGTTAAAACAGGCTTATATACGGAAACAGTTAGAGAGACTTAAAACAGCATCATGTAATAAGGAACAGACAGAATAAACAGCAGGAGGCGATGATGACCACAATAGCCATCTCGAATCCTGCTGTTCACTTCAGGGTTCATTTTCGAAGGAAAGAAACATGCTAAGCTGATCGACGCCAACCAAAGTGGCTCCATTAGTCGTTTCTCCATGGAGGCACAGAACAAGAGCACTTGACATGTATTCCTTACTAGAGCAATCAAAAAACTGTAATTATTAGTCTTTTTCCTTCATATATTTGTACCATTGATGTAGTCATGTACCTTCTATCAATGCTTTCCCCTTTTCGGCCTTGCAAGTACCCTTTCGAAAGGAAGAAATCAATTTGTCCAGTTAAATGGAAGACCATGTAAGAAGAAAGCCGCCAGCTCTTTTGCCTAGCTATCCGATATCAAATTCTCAATATCTCGTTGTGTGGCTGAGCCTAATCCCATTAAAAGATTGTCGTATAAAAATAATTACAAAGGATATTCCCTAGTTTTGACTTTTGAAGGTTGAAGTAAACATGAAAATTGCGAAATTGGATAAAAAAAGAGAGCTATAAATACAAAACTGTTATAAATAGGCAAAAGTTAGAGAGGTAACCTTTGCTAGGGATAGGATTGAAGCGGATGCAAAATATCATACTGTAATCTTAGTAGCTATAACACAAAAGTATGGCAGATAAAGAGAGGGAGGGATACTGATATTATTTCTTTGATTCTTTCTTTCGCAGTGTGTTTTGATAACACACGGTATGTTCTTTTTATATAGCAACTCCCGTAATAACAACCATCCAAATACAATGATGACACTTTTGAAAGTATCCTTTGAGTGGGCATTCACCCACTAATCTTTCGCAGTGTGTTTTGATAGCACACGGTGTGTTCTATTTATGGAGCAACTTCCGTAATAACAACCATCCAAATACAATGATAACACTTTTGAAAGTATCCTTTGAGTGGGCATTCAACCACTAATTCTACAACAAAAACAAAATACAAAAAAGAAGATAATTGTTGTAGAATGTCAGAAGTGGGATTTGAACCCACGCCCTCTTTCGAAGACCAGAACTTGAGTCTGGCGCCTTAGACCACTCGGCCATCCTGACTTATTGTTTTGATGTTTTGTATCTCTTTATTTTAAAGGAAATGCATTGCATTTAAAATAACAAAAAAATAAAAAAAGAAAGGACAACGACTCTGCTGGGGATCGAACCCAGAATCTCTGGTTTCGTAGACCAGCGCCTTATCCATTGGGCCACAGAGTCGCTTGTTGATGTTTGTGGTTTGTCCTAATATTTTACGACTTCGTGTGAATAAATTCATCAACACAATCCCAAGGTTCTAAAAAACGCTAGGCGCTAGTCGGGTGGCGGGCTAGCGCCTAGTGCCTAGGCGGATTTAGGTAAATTTCTTGTATATCTTGTAAATAAGTGCATATTGACACTTACAAAAAATTATACTTGTATGAAATCCATGGATAAGATAATAAAAGAATGATAAAATGCAAAAAGAGTATCCAACAAGTCCAAAATTTTAAAACACATTAAGCATATATGCCATATAATCATAGTGATGGTTATTGTAGGATGACACATGCACAACAAGTTCACAATTTAAAACAACATAAAATGGAAAATAGGAGGAAAATAAGAAAATTTAGTAATGTAAGATGCTTATCTTTAGCATCCCGGAATTTAAGTTGATACACAACACACCTATTCTATAAAATTAACAAAATTTCAAGGTATAATTAGAACTTAGACTTTAAACAAATTTCAAAAAAAAAGAAAAAACCACCCAGCCGCCTAGCACCGCCTAGCCCGCCTAGGTGCCGCCTAGAGCCACCCTGATTTTTCCAACTGTTTTGCACAAAATCGCCTCGGTTCCAAGGCGCCTAGCGCTTAGGTGGCCGCCTAGGGTGTTTTTTAGAACAGTGCAGTGCACAATCCATTCTACTATGTTTTTATTATGAGCCTTTTTACTACTTGACCTCTAAAAATAACTAAATTTTTTTGTGAATTGCGTATTTCTTAATATTTTTATTGAAGCATAACCTAATCGTCCAAAAATTATTGTGTATCACATATTTCTTAATACTTTCATTGAAGAATAACTTAATCGTCCATTCATGTTGTAATACGTGAAAACAAACACAAACATGACGCGACCAACATATTATAATGCGTGAACAAAACAAACATTGTTCTAACAATCTCTCCAATTTCGTACAACCTACTAATCAGAGTCTTAAAAAGAATAATGTTATTTGAACCACATTTATTCCATAAAACAAAGAAAGTAATTAAATGTACGTAACCAAGAAAAGATAAAACTATTTAAACCACATTTACTTACTAATCACCTCCCTAATATAGTGAGAGTGATCCAAACAAGTACTAGTCCATTGCATGCACGAAAAACATAAACATTTGCTCTACGTGTCACATGCACTTTTATACAAGTGACACATCGAAAGTTCAAAACCTATGCCTCGTCGCCACCTTTCACCGCCACCTCCGTCTCGTCCTCCTCCGCCTCCTCCCTCACACTAAACGACAAAGACTCCCTCCTTATCAAGAACCTCCCAGTCGGCGGCACCCACAGGTTCAGCAGCCCGTGGGGCCTACCCGACGGCCTCCACACCTGCACCGTCATGCACTGTATTGGATTATCCTCCGGCTCCCGTGCGTCCCCGCCCTTCAAAACGTCGCACAGCAGCACCCTCGCGCTCCCCACCGGCTTCTCCCTCACGAGCCCGTGCGCGTAGATGTCCACGTTCAGCGCCGCCAGCACGTCGTTCTCCAGCAAGTCTTCCCGGAACTTCACTTTGACGACCTCGTTCCACGTGGGGTTGGTCCCGCCGTGCTCGTCCACGCTCGTCCTGGCCGCGTGGCAGTCCTTCTCCACGTACACCACCGCGTACGCTCTCACTTGCGTCACGTGCTTCA
The DNA here is from genome assembly GCA_024362995.1 of Heteromeles arbutifolia. Taxonomy (NCBI): domain Eukaryota; kingdom Viridiplantae; phylum Streptophyta; class Magnoliopsida; order Rosales; family Rosaceae; genus Heteromeles; species Heteromeles arbutifolia. The sequence goes on along the minus strand of JANCRC010000002.1, from coordinate 5,171,610 downwards.
CGTTCTTCAGGTCCTGCGCCGAGATTATCAGCACTTCTATTTCTCGGAACTTCGTCGTCGCCGCCGGCACCGCTCGCCGATATTTCGGCACCTTACTCATTTCTGTTCTAAATTTCTAATCAAGTTGAGAGAGAGAGAGAGAGAGTGAGTGGATAGACTCCTCTTGCAATTAATTTGTAGTTACAATTGGCGTTATTTTTAATAAATATTTGACACGTGTTAAAACAAAATTATCCGTTTAATAAACGCAAAGGATGTACATTGAAATCAAAGTGGTCCATGATTATTCGGAGTCTGAAAAATATACATGTGAAGGTCAAAGATCTTCTGAATGTTTGGTACAAGTTCTTTTTATGTCTATCAAGTGTTTGATAGGCATAACGTATTGGGTTGACAATGCTCGACAAAAATTCTCTCGATATTACTCGTCAAATTGCTCAGCATTTTGTTGAAATTTGTTGATATGTGTGCAACATCGTTTAGCTGACGACAACAAGCCAACTAAGTGTTCAACGAATACCTGAGTGAATAAACTGAAATTTTTTTACACACTTCCCGCTCTGAATCCATCACTGCCTGACGAGAGATTTTTTAATGTGACCGGTACACGAGGTGGTACACCACGTGTCACTATACAAATGGTGAGATATGTGTGCTAAAAAGTTAATAACTTAAAAAATAAAATTTCCCACTACTTCTATTAATACACATGATGTACTACTTGTATTCCCGTCACAACTAAAAATTTATCCTGCTTGACACATGATGAGAGCATTTGTGTTTGTGCTAAAAAAGTATTTAGTATCTTTAACAATATTCTAAATCAATCACGCAATGCTGTTATAACAATGCTTAACTTGTTTCTCTAGATCAGTTAAGTTTCTCTACTCTCCATTATGTGGGTCTCAAATTTGAAAGGTCCAACTTCTATCCTCCATTGTGGGCTTCAATTTTGAAAGGCCCAATTTGTGGAGCAATCCAATGACCTCAATATTCAATGATTCGTGGACAGCACATTGCCCACAAACCTCGAAAGCTCACATGTATGCCACTAAAAATGATTCAAATATTCCAAGTAATTGCCTGGAAAGAGATTATATTCTCCTACTCTTGCAATTTTAAACACAGGCCTGACTACTCCCAAATCATTTTGTTTGCGGTTAAAGTAACATAATTTGACAGGTGTCGGGCTCCCATTTGCTCAGCTCCTTAATCCCCTACCTATAAAACCCACTTAAGCTTCCTCATTTTCCTCAAACCAAAAGCATTAGCACACTTCTTCCACTTGTGACTTGAGAATTAGTGTTCGGGAGGAGAAGAAAATATGGAGGGGTGCAAAATGGCCATGGTTTTCACCATCTGCATGATTGTTCTTGTGAGCTTCGCGTCGCTCGGAGCTGCTGAAGATGTTGGTGTTCCTGCACCTGCACCGATGGAGAGCGCCGCGGCTGCTCTAGGTGTTCCTGCTGCTGCACTAGGAGCCATGGCTTCTTTGCTGGCTTTCTTCTTTTAAACTTGTTCACTTAAGTTCCCAGCCCATCATGTTTTTTTTTTTCTTGCATAATTTCTTTTGGAAGTGGTGTTCAATTTCTTTATGGTTAATCTAATTTGATTTCAAGAAATCAAGAAAATTGTTCATAATTAAGTTTCAGTTCTTTCATATACATGTATATATGTGTGTGTGTGTGTGTGTGTGTGTATCTTATACCGATTTAATAAATAAAAAAAGGTAATGCAAAAGGAATACAGGCAAAGCAACATGGTAACTGGATTCCGGAATGACACTGAGCGAGTGAAAGATCACCGTTGATTGATGGAACCGAAAAGATCCTCATACGAACGCTTAGGGGCATCAGGCCGCGAAACTATCTCCACAACCTTGTAAGACGCTTCAGGATTCAGTAATGCCTCGACAGCCACTTCTGCAACCAGGTCTCTAGAGATGCTGCCTTCCGAAAGAGTGTCCTATCAAGGAGATCATAGACAACATTAAGTTAAAGCAAATCGGGTTTTCGTACTTAAACAAGATTAAATGGGGACAGTTCTCAAAGTGTGACGAAAATTGTGTTACCTCTGGCTCCATTACAAGATTTCCGGTTGGAGGATCGTTTCTCAACCCACCGGGCCTTATAATCGTGTAGTTTATACCAGACTTCCTGATATAATTCTCTGCCTGAAGCTTTGCTATTAAGGTGAGCCCAAAAACATTGAGAAAGATGTAAGCTGGGTTGAGAATCTGCCCCATTGCTGCTCCATTGACCAAGATGGAACTCACAAGAATAAACCAGTTCACACCAAGTTTACGGCATGCTTCAACAAGGTTTACTGTGCCAAAATTATCAACCTGCACTAAAATAAACCATTTTCAGACATCAAAACATGTTCGAATAACGAATGTTCTTTCAATTACAACCTGGACTAAAATTATCTTATTTCAGATAGCAGAACACGGGGCTAGCCACTTTCTGGTGTGCATAAACAGAACCATCAAATATTTAGTGCCATTAGAGTTGCATTATGTACTGAAGCCAAGAAAAAGTATGAATTCGTTTCCCACTCAATGTTCGAATAATGAATGTTCTTTACATTACTAGCCAAAGGCTAAAACTCAGGATTTGAAAGGCATGAATTTGAAGCATCACTCATTTGCTAAAGTAAAACTGAAACAAGAAACTACTTAAAGATTGAACTTAATCAAACACCAATCGAAAATCAACGGTGGACTACATAAAGATAGAAGTAGTATTAAGATTACAGAAAGATGGACTACTGATCAACGCCGATACCATCCCCAACTCAATCACTTGCACAGTCTAGCAGGCGTAGGGTTTTATACAAAAGGCCTCGATGCAATTAGCTGAACCACTCGTTATATAGTGTATTTTTCGTTTGCCAGGTTTCTGATGTGGGAAGTTTACATTTTTTCAACAAGTTGCTTCACAAAGTAATAGAAATAGATATTAATTGCACAGATAAAAGAATCAAGTTGACCTTCCATGGAGCAAACACATCCCATCCGTAGCTAAATCCAGTGGCACAAATCACAGCTTCTGAATCATCACTTATCACTTCTGCTAACTTAGCAGAACCATCTGTCACATCTGCCTTCACCTGCAAACGATCACAAGAAATCGTTTCATCGAAAACCCAAAAAATATAAACATTCCCCAAAACAAAACAAAAAACCCAATTGAGTTTCCAGCATGAATCAATACCAGCACATGAAATTATGAAGAAACTCACAATTTGAAGAGCTGGGTTGTCTGAGGGAAGGCTAGCTTTCGCTTTCTCCAAGTTCCGAACTCCGGCTTTAACTGAGAAACCCTTGGCCAGCAGCTGCTCAACAATTCTTTTACCAGTTTTTCCAGTGGCACCAGCCACAAATATTTTCTTCTTCCCAATCACATTGGTCTCAGTTGAACTTGTCTCTGTAACTTCCTCTGTAATTTCACCCCCTTCCATCTAAACCAGAGATTAACATGTTAATAGTTAAAAACTAACATTAATGGCATTGAAGAGAGAGAGAGAGAGAGAGAGAGAGAGAGAGAGAGACCTGAGTGGACTTTAGGATGGGAAAGGACCTGGTGTTGGAGGAGGAGAAGGAAACCAGAGAGAAGGGTTTGATGGTGGTGGTGGAAAGTGGAGGGAGGAGGTGGTGAGTGCAGAGACGGTGAGGAGGGCTTCTGAGAATGAGAGGCAGAGGAGCTGCCATTTGCTTTATCTTGCTCCCTTGAAACTTCTACTTATTTCTTGTCCTCCAAGTCCAACCAACAGCGACACCCTGTCCTGTCTTGGCTTCCCATTTGCTGCGTGGGACTCTGGGTGGGCAGCTTCCACATCAGTGTTTTTCTACGGCCCCCTTCCTCTCTTTAGTGGGGTTTTTCTTTTCCCTTCTTATTGGAGAGACTTTTCATTGTGACGGAAACACGAGGTGGTACACTATGTGTCACTATATAAATAGTGAAATATGTGTGTTAAAAAGTTAATAACTTAAAAAATAAAAATTTCCACCACTTGTATAAAAACACATTGTGTACCAGTCGTGTTCCGGTCACAATCTATGGAACGCACGTCGGTTCTTTTTTTACGTATATGTTTATAAAGATGATTTGAATTTAAGTTGTGCAAGGATTGAAGTTGATGATGTCCTTAACTTCATCCTATTTCTATTTCTAGGGTGTTGTTCAACGATCAAAATCGTTTAGTTGTAAGATTTTCATTCAAGCATTACCGATGTAAAAAATTGGATAAGTCAACATTTTTTTAGCCATTCAATTGTCTGTAATTTCATTTCAATTTTATCTAACGAACGATGGCTTTTATGCTCGTTTAAGAGGACCGAACATTTTCAGATTTGGATGATTTTTTTGCAAGGATGACCTTTGAATGAAGTGCTAAAATATAGACGGTTCTAATCATCTAAGGCACTACAGGATAGCCTTAAGAAATATAAGGACATGAGTAATAGGGTCATCATAACATATCTGCGTTAATTTTGATCAAGCATGCTATCTGCAATCTCAGAATCAGAAGGCTTCTAAACTAAAACTTCTGTGGAACCAAACTGATCAGAGGTCACCGGTGAGCGATTGAACTAAAAAGTTCGCCACATGAACGCTTGGGGGCGTCGGGCCGCGAAACTATTTCTACAACCTTGTAAGATGCTTCAGGGCGGATTAGTGCCGCAACTGCTACTTCTGCAACCTGATCTCTTGAGATTATGCCTTGATAAAGAGTGTCCTATACCAAGAGAGAGCAAAGATAGAACATAGAATTTGAAGCGATAACTAAGGTTTTAGTACGGAAACAAGACTAAATGAGAAAGAACATAAAGGCTGACGAAAATTGTGTTAACAACATACCGCTGACTCCATCACAAGATTTCCAGATGGAGGCTCGTCTCTCAACCCACCAGGCCTGATTATCGTGTAGTTTATGCCCGACTCCCTAACATATTGTTCCGCGCGAAGCTTTGATATCAAGGTGAGTCCAAAAACATTAAGATAGATGTAAGCTGGATTGAGAATCTGGCCCATTGCTGCTCCATTGACTAAAATGGAACTCACAAGGATAAACATAGTGACACCAAGTTTCCGGCATGCCTCTACAAGGTTGATTGTGCCCAAATTATCAACCTGCAGTGAATTTACCTTTTTCAGAACGCCGGTTAATGTTATGTGTTCATAAATCAGTGGAAAACCAATTATGCTCAACGTAAAGATTTTGCTTCATAAGCAAAATGGACATAAAGGTCGACTGCATAAATAGAGAATCGAAGTGACCTTCCATGGAGCATACAAATTCCATCCAGGGCGACATCCCGTGGCACAAATCACAGCTTCTGAATCATCGCCTATCGCATCTGCTAGCTTCGCAGAACCCTCTGTCACGTCTGCTTTCACCTACAAACAAAAATGCAAGTCATTCTTTCATCCAAAACCCCAGACATTAAGCAATCCCAAAAACAGCAAGGACCCAACTGAGTTTCTAGCATGAGGCCTGCACTTGAAATATTTGAAGAAACTCACAATTTCAAGAGCTGGGTTGTCATGGGGAAGGCTAGTTTGCGCTTTGTCCAGGTCTCGAACTCCAGCTTTAACCCGAAAACCTTTAGCCAGTAGCTGCTCAACGATTCTTCTGCCGGTACTTCCAGTAGCACCTGCCACAAAAATCTTCTTTTTCCCAATGGCACTCCACTTGATTTCATTCCCCTCAGTAACTTCATCTGTAGAATCAATCCCTTCCATCTGAAAACCAAGTTATATCGATTGCATGATCTTCACACACAGAGAGAGAGAGAGAGAGAGAGAGAGAGAGAGAGAGAGAGAGAGTATCTTGGTGGAATTAAGGATGGGAAGAGACTTGACGTTGTGGAGAGAGATGGAAATTGCAGAGATGAGTTTGGTGGTGGTTTGCATTACGGAAAGAGAGTGGCGGCGATCGGGGCTGGGGGAGGAGCGAATGGAGCAGGTGAGACGACGACGAGGAGGGTTTTGAAAGAGAGGAGGCGGAGTAGGGTTCCTACAGCAGAATTCTTGTCCTCCAAGTCTAACACGCACGCCGTCTTGGCATGCCATTAATTTACGCCCTGCCTGGCTGCCTCTATAACTTCCCCTACAATTTTTCTTCTTTCTTTGGCTTACATTACAACTTTACAAGTATAAAGTCACAAAACCTTCAAACTTCTAATTTCCTCTCTTTTTGAAGGGTTTTTTCTTTTCTTTTTCTTTTTCTTTCATCGCCATATTAACTCAAATTTTTATAAGACAATATTCTAAGTTAATTTGATTTTTGAGGAGGGGAGTTTGAACTTGGGTGCTAAAGGGCGTAAAAATTGTACTGACCAACTATCATAACTCACATTTGTTAGTAAATTAATCACTTGGATGAGATGATCCGCATCATGTTATTTATATTGTTTAACAATTGGATTTAAATAGTACATGTTCCCTGTCGTCGTAACGTCCTGTGATATTATACAAAGCCATGTGTATGAAAGCTTACAAAGATCATTAGCGTGTAAAGCCACGTCAGCTCATATACCTGTGTCATGTAAGTTTTTAGAATTTGTAGTGTTTTTCAATGCTCGTCACACTAATGTAGCCATCGCCCTCACTTGTTTAGTATCCTATCAGGTCATGTAAGTTAGAATTTGAGTTTTAATCAAAATTACAAAAAGATGTTGCAAGTAAATAGTACCAAAAATGACTTTTTAAAGTAAAAATATCTTTTTCATTAAAAATGAACAATACCGGAAATATTTCATTAAAACTCCTATAATAAGGAAAACTAATAAAAATGATTTGAAAACTTTGAGTTTTAATCAAAAGAACAAAAAAATGTTATAAGTGAATAGTACCAAAAGTGACTTTTTAAAGTAAAACAGTCATTTTCGCTAAAAATGAACAGTATCGGAAGTGTTTCGTTAAAACTCCCTTAATATTATGCAATAAATTTTCCACCATCCATAAAAAAAGAATATGCAAATAAAAACAGATTACATTAATGAAAATCTGCTTCTTAATTCAAGGTCTAAGAACTACAGACAAGAAGATACACGAGGCCAACAGCGAAAGTAAAATCAGTATTCCCCTCCAAAGATGCGCAACGGGTCCAATCTGTTGCCAAATTTTGCTCTCCCTGGAATCCAAGACTTGGAAGTGAAGCAAATCCATCTCAGCAACATACATACCTAGCATTACACGTTGCAGGTGATCCTTTACCAACTCATGATATTATGAACACTGTTCCACCATCTACCATCACTATGTTTCTCTTTCGGAGTTCCTGAACATTATCAAGTTCGTGAGTTATTATTTATCCTTCGTGCGCAAAGATACTAGCTCGAAAAATAATACAAGGAAGAACTAAAAAGTCAATGATTTTAGCACAGAGATTGCAAGATGCTCGTACAGTATGTCTTCCGTGAATTTAATGAAAATTTACCTCTAATAGGAAGGTTATCTCTGTACTTGAGTAAGGAACACTTGCTCCGTCATTGACAGCATTCTCTAAGGCCTCAACAGATATGCTGTCCGAGCGCTGTACTGTACGTACTTGATTTAAAACATCAGTAAGTGCTTTTAACCTGCAGGTGCAGAAGGAATAAAGAAATTGAATTGGCATTAGAAACAAACTACTCAGATGTGAATTAAACAAAATAAAAAACAGAAGAGCAGCATGGGTTGGTGCTACTAGGCAGAACCTTTCGGAAGAGTTATCAGCAGCAGCAGATTCAGTGTGAGGGTCGACATCCATGGGTTCAGTTGTTGAACTAACACAGGCAAAACAAGAGAAAACAAGTTAAATGAATGTTGTGAATTTGACAGCACAGATAACATCAATTTATGGATACAGGCAATTTCTGGAAAGTACACTTACCCTTCATTCCCAGTACCATTGCCAGACCCATTATCTTGACCTGCGGGATGGTTAGCTCTGCCGTTCCTCTCCAATTCTTGCTCTCTTTCTTGCTCGCGCTCCTCCATGTCAGTCAACTCTTTGTGATAAATTGCAAAATTTAAAACTTTGAGAGCAGCGTCAACATCAGACTTTGAAACCTGTTAAGGTAGATTTATCATTACTTTTGAGTTTGATGAACGTTACAATTGACAGTCACAGAACACATAAACTGATGAAGAAACCGTAGTTTTGATTCCAAAAATAAATGAATGAGCAGAATGAACTTGTCCCGTTTGGTCTTTATTAATCACTAAAGTTGACAAGGTACCTTTCTGCTCAACTTTAATTTTGCATGAGCAGTTGAGAGACGAATGATGGTTTCTAATGTTCTGGCGGTAATTGGAAGTGTTCCTCCAGTCTGAATGACAAAATTGATATCAGATTATAGTCAGAAAGTCATTGCATTGACCATGCCTAAATATACAATGATGACAAATGCTGACCTTTGCATTTGAACTGGCATTTCTGAGTTCTGCATACGCTGTAGCAATTTGTTCAGAGGCCTGTTGGAAAAAAAATTGTTATTAGCTGTCAGACAGATTCATAATGCACTGATCAGGTCAGGAAGACAAGTTCATAAAACTAACTGAGAAGGCTCGCCACAAGAAAGAGATTATATGGCAGATTGCACAAGATTCTAAGATAAGCAACCCAAATGATGTGACCAAGGGAAAACATACGTATATTATTGAGTAAATAAATCACCAAATAAAGAACCAGTACCTCATCAGTCAGATCAGGCTCAATCCTATTCTTTGCATAATGAATATACTTTTTAAGAAACTTGATTGTGAGCGTATCACGCTTTCGACCCCTATCGGTTTTTTTCCCATGTAGCATTCGGTTATACTTAACAAACACAGATGAGTCATTATCAGTTTCATCTTCTCTTCCAAATGCCGAGCTCCCATCAAGCATTGCCTCACCTACACTTATAAGTTAGTGAAACTTATTTTGTACTTCTCAAAGATCACAAAACATAAACAGGAGATTTCTGCTTTAGTACCTCCAGTTGCAGAACGATATCGATGCATGCGCAACACATGCTCTGAGACATGACGGTCAATGTCAGGATCCATTTGATCCAATACGATAAACAGTAAATCAAAACGAGAGAGCAAAGAGTCTGGAAGTCCAATATTCTTTGTTGGTGTCAATGAGCGATCATACTGCATGATTTATAAAAAAACCCAGCGTTAAAAAAATTTAGACTAAACTAATTAAATAAATAAAACGCGACAGTCAGAACAACAAATTGCAAATATGTTATCAAACGGTTGTGACCATTAGCTGTGTCACTTACAGAACCATATATGGGATTTGCAGCAGCCACCACACTGCACCGTGCATTGAGGGATGCATGGATACCAGCTTTGGCAATAGTTACAGTCTGCTGCTCCATAACTTCATGTATGGCAACACGATCTTGATCATTCATTTTGTCAAATTCATCAATACAGACAACACCACGATCAGCAAGAACCATCGCCCCAGCTTCTAGCCTTCTCTCCCCTGATAGCAGACAGATTAGTATCTTCCTGGTAATAACATCATATAATGCAAAAGTTGAACTGCAAGAGATGGAATATGTTATTACCTGTCTCTTGATCCGAAGTAACAGCAGCTGTCAAACCAACACCAGAAGAACCCCGGCCTGTAGTTGATATTGCCAATGGAGCGATGTTCATAATTGCTCTTAGAAGTTGAGATTTGGCAACAGAAGGATCACCAACCATCATCATGTTAATGTCACTAAAAGAAAAGTAAAGACATTGTTTGATCAAGATTCAATTTTATGCTAGAGGAACACTTAGGCAGGGCCTTAGAAAAGAAGGGACCAGATAGATAAGCACAATTAGGACGGTAAAATCAAACGGAAAATTTTGAATCATAACTTACCCTCGTAAGTGAGTACCATTCTTTAAGTTCTTTTCCATTCCACCAAGCATTAGCAATATTACTGCTTTCTTTATCCATGAATGTCCATAAATAGAGGGTGCAATTGAATTCCCAAGCAGGTCAAATGTATCACTTCTTTCTGCTATCTTTTTTATGTTCTTTATGTCATCAGGACTGTAAATTGGTGCATTTGCTTCTTTGTTGAGCAGCGAAACGTTGTTCGCTATGAGAACAGTCCTACACAAACAAGGCCATTAAGTCTAAGTATAAAACTAGAATACATTATTGTTTAGATAAACAAGATAAGAACTTTTGCAGTCCTCGTGGTTGAAGCTACCTGAATACTCCATTCACGCTTCCCTTGCTTTTACCAGGAAGAGCTTTGTAAATCCCTACAATCGCCACACGGTCTCCTGGTTTACATGAATCAACGAGGTCATCCTCAACTATGACATCCACTGTCCGCGGAAGCTGACCAGGAGCAGAGTTCTCAGGAACTTCTTGCATAGATAAAGTTTGATGATCTTTGTATTTGCAAAGTCCATACTCAGTCACCAATAAGTTACCATTTTCATCCTGTGGCAATATATTTTCTTAAAAAGTCTCTTCTCCAACGATAAAATAAGATACAATTAAAGCGAAAAACTTGAGATTACCCTAGTAGGATAAACTGCTCCTGTAGGCAAACCCATATTGGATGTAATGTCTCGGTATTCTCGAGAGGTGAAGTTCCCGGTACTAGGGCAGAAGTGAACACTCTTAACAACTTTTGGCCTCACAAGAGAACCTACAAATGAGTTAGTTACCAGGTTAGACTCAACCATAGCCAACACTCCCAACAAAAACATATTGATCTATTTCATTAGCGGAACTGAAAACTAAGCAAAGGAAGAATCTTAGGGTTTATGATTTTCTAGTCTAAATCAACACCACTAACCTCGAATTTCCAATAAAATTGTTTCTTTTATTTATGTTTTTCCTCAAATTTCAATCAAGAATGGCCATTTCCGAGACGTAAATCGAGCATGAAATGAAAGCAAAAGTAGAAGGCAGGGGAGGAAGAAGGTACATTTGGTGACAATGCCCTGGACGCAAACCATGGAACCAATGTACTCGGAGAGCAGATCTCTCGGCGTGACACGGCGCGAGACGAAAGCCCCTTCAAACCCCACCAGAAGTTGTTCTCCTTGCTTCAGGTACCTCGGGTCGATCCTGTTGGCGATTTCAGTGGCCGCGTCGTTGAAGGATTGCATATAATCACTTGGATTTCTCAGAATCCTGAAAATTGAAAACCGAAGGCAAAATTAAACTAGGATTCTTGTGAAATCAATTTGGGGATAGTAGAAGTCGAGCAAAGCTAGCTAGTGAGGAGTTTGGTTGGTGAGAAAAGTGAATGAACCTGGAACCGATTTCGCCGTAGGAGTGGAGATCGGAGATGTCGACGATGAGGCGGCGGCGGTTGTGGTTGAGGACGGCCTTGATTTCGTCCATGTATATCTGCGCAATACTTCAACTAGTTAGAGAGAGAAAGCAAGAGAGTTAGATAAAGAGAGAGAGGATGAGGAGGAGGAGGAGGACATACGCCATCTTCCAAGAAAGCAAGGAGCTCTCGGCGGTGATTTGCCCTAACTTCTTCGCTGATGTCCATTTCGCTTCGCGCTCGTATTCTGCGGAGATGTGAAGAGAAGATCGGCGACGACGGCGATTGAGAGTTTGAGATAGTGAGCGACTGCTCAGTGCTCTCCAATCCCCTTCTTCCAGTCTAGGGCTATTTATTTTGGCGGGAAAATGATGGAGCTTTCCCCTTCCCTTGGCGCCAATATCATCATCCTATGCCACGCTGGCGCTTTCCTTTTTATTTTGAAAGTTTTAATAAAACACTTTCAGTACTGTTTATTTTTAATAAAAAATCACTTTTTTACATTTACCTGATACTATTCACTCTACCTTTAAAAAAAGGCTTTTCGTTAAAAGATAAGTTTTTTTAGACTTTTCATTAGCTTTACTTTTTTTTTTTAAGGAAAACTAATGAAAAATGCTTGAAAACTTTAAATTTTAACGGTAATGATAAAATAAAGGGTAAAGTGAATAGTATCATGATTGACTTTTTAGTGTAAAAATATGATTTTTCGTCAAAGTGAACAGTACCGAAATCTTTTTATTAAAGTTCTTTTTTTTTTCTTCTGAAATATTTTTTTTCAATTTTACCTTACTAATAATTATATAGTCATTATATTTCTCTTTCCATACCTCATTCTTTGTGCGCGAGAAATTTTTCTTGTACACATAACATAAGTGGTATATTATATGTTATTATATAAGTGGTGAAATTTTTTATTTTTTATGCTGTTAACTTTTTAACACAAAAATCTCATTATTTGTATAAAAACACGTGATGTACCATTTTATGTTCCGGGCATATTGAAAAATCTCTTCTCGTGCGCATAATTCGAATAGATAGTGTAGTGATAACATATCTTAATATAAAAAATGTATCTGCATTTCACTGTTAATATGACGAGAATACGTCGTGAGGTCATGCACAAATCATTCACACAACCCAACTTTCTGAATCGAGGAATGAAAAAGATTATTCAAAAGCTTCGAGTTCAAGAAGTTTTTTTTTTTTGGGTCAAATGATAACTTTTATTAAATTATAATAGAAATGTTTACATCTTCAGCAAGAATATTAAATAAAAACTCCGGACCAAGAGCATTCCAACGGAAAGCACATGCAAGGCAACATATGAGGCTACGACATGAGCAGCGGCATTTCCATTCCGCTTGACAAACCCACACCTTGGCTACACCCGCGTATGCATTTCCTTTATATATTAGTCACACTTCATACTAACCATCAGATAATTTGAAGAAAAAAAAAAAAACATAACATTCTAGTTTCCTCACAGAACCAGGTATCTAGAAACGACTTGCGTCCATAAAAAAAAAATGAACATTTCTGAATCATTACAAAACTACAAATGGACTCAAATGTCAACTGAGGAAACTTGCCTCCGAAATAAATTATGATCTCCTCTAAGCATCGTTGATGTACTACAAAACTTGAACGCAAGTCGGATGATCAGGGCTTGAACACGGAGAAGGCAACGACAGAGTTATGTCCACCGAATCCAAATGAATTCGATATGGCTGAAAAAACACATGAAAGTTTATTTGAACGGTATTTGAGCAATTGGAAATGTAAAGGCACTGATAGTTTCAAGGTTTGGCCTTCTTACCAACATTCACTTCATGCTGCTGTTTTACATTGGGAACAGTGTCAAACTCCACTGAAGGCTCTGGGTTCTGTTACATAAAGGACATGCCACACGTCGGAAACCATTACTATAATGTTTCATATACGAGAAATCAAACTAACGCTAAGCTGGAGAAACCAAGTCCAAAATCATAGCAACAATAACATACAAATTGGTTTATGGAAGGATGCAACCATCCAGTTGTTATGGCTTTAATCACAGCAATAGCTTCCAAACCCCCAGAAGCACCAAGACAGTGGCCAATCATAGACTGAAACAAAGTAAAGGCAAGAAAAACATGGTCAGGAAAGAAACATCATATGAATTATAAAGAGACAGAGGATCAGAGAGGAGAGATTGCCTTGGTTGCATTGATCTTGATATCCTTAGTGTTCGTGAACACCTTCTTTATAGCATTTATCTCGGCAAGGTCACCAGCAAGGGTAGAAGTTGCATGCGCATTGATGTAGTTAACCTGATAAAGTGAGGGAGTACACTAAATGATGATGAGGAACAATCACTATATAACACAAGAAAGGTTTACGGAAAAGAGAGAGTACCTCCTCAGGTGACACACCAGCATCTTCAAGGCATCTCTGTATGCATGTAGATACACCAAGCCCATCAGCTCTTGGATCAGTCATATGATAAGCGTCACAGTTAATACCACCTCCCAAGTACTCGGCAATAATTGTAGCACCTCGTTTTGTTGCATGTTCCAAGCTCTCCATTACCTGTCAAAACAAATACCCTTCTTATGTTATGATTAAAATCATAAGACAAAAACTGGGTCAACTGCAGTGTATACATTCAACACTTCAGTCAGTGTGAATTCATGATTAGCTGAGATAGAATTTTGTAGCGTTCTGTCTACTAAAAATTAGATTATATGACCATTTTGTTTCAAAATTAAAATCAACGCAGGCTTACCAATACTCCAGCACCTTCGCCCATAACAAAGCCATCTCTATCTCTGTCCCATGGCCTGGAAGCCGTTTTTGGATCATCATTTCTCTGAGACAAGGCCCTGCATGCAACAAACCCTCCCACCCCAACAGGTATTATGGCAGCTTCAGTTCCGCCAGCAATCATCAAATCAGCTTCACCCCGACGAATGTGATTTGCAGCAGCATAGAAGCAATAATTTGAAGTAGCACAAGCAGTCGAAATGGAATAATTGGGTCCCATAAAACCCAGATCAATAGCAAGCAACGCAGACCCCATGTTTGTAATAGCATAAGGAATGAAAAAGGGGGTAATTTTCCTGTGACCTTTCTCTATCAGTGCATGAACACCATCAGAAAAGACAGTAAGACCACCCATTCCCGATCCAACAAGCACCCCAGTCCGTGATTTATCAAGCTGTAAGTGAAGCAAAACCAACCATTTTAGACACTCATTTACACTACTCAGAACACAGAAAAACAAATCCTACAAACATTTCTGCACTGCATGTGTTTAAACACAACCAAATCAAATTATATACTCCATACATGTTAACGATTCTTCCATGCATGTCCCGAAGTAAGCAAACCATGAAATCCCAGATCCATAGTTTCTAACAGAACCCATTACTCTTACACACAAAACTACATCAAATCAATCTCAGAAACAACCAAATTGTTCAAATCGGCAAATTAGCACATTCTGTTCAAACCCCATCAAGCTAATGAGCATAATTAAACAAATGCTTTCAAATCAAAGAAAGCAATGACCTAGGAGCACTTATCGGTACACATTCTACCGAAAACCCCTCAAGCTAATGAGCATAATTGAACAATTGAACACATGCAAATAAAAAAAAGCAATGACCTTGGAGCGCTTACCTATCTCAGAAAGAACCAAATCAGCAAATTAACACATTTTGCAAAACCCCATTAAGCTAATTAATATACAGAAACCATTAAACACATGCAGATGAAAGAAAGCAATGACCTTTGAGCGCTGATCGGCGCCAAGATCAGCATCCTCGAGAGCTTTCTTCCCAGCAACAATCGAGTACCGAAGGCAATCGTCAAGCCGTCGATCGTTCTTCCCATCAATGTATCCCTCCGATGAGAACCCGCGGATCTGGCCCCCGAACCGGGTCGGAAACTTGGACGCATCAAACCGGTCAATTGGACCCACACCGCTCTCTCCGGCGAGGAGCTTGTCGTAGTAAGTATTGACGTCGTTGCCGAAGACGGAGACAAGGCCCATTCCGGTGATGACAACCCGCTTCTTCGGGTCCATCTCGCGCTTAGGGGCGGACACGGCGGGGACGGAGGAGGCGGATATGAATGAGATTCGCCTGGAGGAGTTGGCTGTTCTGGTAGTGACATTGGGGAAATGGGGGGTCCGTTTCCGAATCGGGTCGAGCGGAGCGGGCCGGAGAGTGGAGGATTGGAGGGACTGCATGGCGATGAGAAAGAAAGTGAGTGATGAGAGAGAGAGAGAGTGGGTGGCGACGCCAACGATGTTTGTTACTTGAAGGAGGAGAATTTTGGTTTGGAGTCAACTTTTGAGCTGCTCTGTATTATCTGTGTGATGCCACGTCACTGTGCGTAGGAGATGAAGCCCCAGTTTGGGGTTGAGGTGATTTTAAAAAAAGCTGCTGTGAAAAAAAGCTGGGACAGTTTTTGGTGTTTGGTAAACGTTCAGCTTCAGCTTTTTTTCACAGTTTTGGGTGAAAAAAAGCCAAAAACAAGAAGCTGCAAAACCCAGCTTTGAAAAACCGGCTTTTTTTCACATCTGTTTTACATAAAAGTTTACCAAACACTATAATACTGCTTTTTTTTTTTCAAAAGCACTTTTACAAAAAAGTTTACCAAACACTTTACTGCTTTATTTCACAGCTGCTTATTCTCACAGCACAGCAGAAGCAGCTTTTTTTCAAAGCACAGCAATACCAAACCAGCCCGAAGAGCTGCGGCTTCAAGCCTTCAACAACTGAGATTTTCTTTCTATTTTATTTTTTTCATTTATTTTGTTGTCAAACTTCAACAGAGATCTTGACTCTTTGGTAACTGTACATGGAAAAGGGATCCTCACCGGATCCCTTCCTCCTAATCCATCAAATCAGGGAATTCGTGATGTTAAAATTTGATCAAACGATTGAAGTTATTATAATTTTTAAAGTGGGTCCCTGTTTGTAGCCGTTGAATTAATTTTCAACGGCATAGATCCCCTGATTTGATGAATTAGGAGGAAGGGATCTGAAAATGATCTCATTTTATGTACATGGATAATGCTGGCATCCTCACATTGTCACATATTTTTTCATTTGTGAATAAAATATCTTAATCGAATAAATTCAAACATCATGAATTTGAAGATTATTCTGATAAAAATAAAATCATTCAATTGATGATCGTTTAATCATTCAAATATATCAAATAAATTGATCGTTTATCATAAATATGTAAAAATGAAGGCATACATACAAAGTTCTTCGAGAAAATTGGTACGTTATGAGATTATATTAGAAGACTGTTTTTATTTCATGGATATTATTTTTTGTTTTTCATAACAGGGATATTGTGTTAAAATTAAGTCAATCCGATTCCTAAACCTAAGTATTTCTTTTAGTATTATTTGTGTTCACATATGATTAAGAAGAAATTGGTTTGTATTGTTTGTTGCCATCAACCAAATTATTTATAAAACAAGTTAAGTTTTGATTTACCTACAAAATCAAACGCAAAAAAAACAAAATCCTTTTCTATTTTATATATAATTATCGTCCAATGAGATTTGAATTTTAAACTATCATAAACTGTCGTGCCTCGTTATTAATATCGTTATTAATATTTGACGGTAGAAATTGGGCCCAGCCTAGTTACCTTTTAAGTGATTTTTAATTTTTAATTTTTTGTCAAAGTTATTAAAATCAAACACATTAATGTTTGAGGCTAAGTCCATGTTATTAATATCGATTGTTAAAAAAATGCTACATTTAAGTGATTTTTAATTTTTTGTTTTATTGTGATTTTAATGTTTGACGGTAGAAATTGGGCCCAGCCAAGTTACCTTGGGCCTGAATTAACTACACAGCCCAACTTCGTGGAGAGACTATCACTCGTTAAGCCGTCACATCACCCACCGTGCCCGCCAAAACGTTGTCGTCCTCTCAGAGCGTTCGCCACGGTCTAATCATCAGTCGTCACTGTGCCTGCCCACTTCCCACACCAACCCACTCACCCGACCCGACTCCACGACCGACGCCAAAAGGCCCGAAGCGAAGAAAAATGGCAAAGAAAACGAGCAACTCCCAGCAGTCTCCCTCGTCTTCTTCCTCCACCACAAAAGCTTCAACTGGGTACTCTTCCTCTGCTCTCTCTCTTTTCTCACCACATGTTCATCACTGTTCGTTCAATGCTTTCTGAAATTTTGTTGGGTTTTTGAAAAAACCCATGAAATGATAAAATAAAAAAAATGGAAAAGGAAACCAAAGATCGTTACTTTCTGCTATTTTGTTAATTGGGTTGTGTTGTTTTGTGTTGAAGAATGTGGGGAACTCAATACTTGGAGAAGCTAGGTTAAGCTCAGTTGGGTGATGGGGTTTGTTCTGTTAGTTTAAATTTGAGAAATTGGAAATTGGTGATTTTATTGCTTCAAATTTCGTTCGGTTATTCTTTAGCTTTGTACCCTTTTGAATTTCGAGCAATGCTTAGCGTATACAGTGTATACTTACTCTCAGGCTGCTTGCTGAGGAATTGGGTGATAGAAAAGAAAAAGAGGAAATAGAAGAACTAGGAAGGGAAGGAGCCTTTCAGGGTTATGAGTTGTGTGGCTCTGAGTTTCACTTTCAAGAAAATGTTTAGTGATCGTGTGAGGCTCGACTGGATGGAGGGTTTTTAGGTCTGTTGTGCTTTTGTTGGTGTGACATTGACGGTTGAATTTGTTGTTTCATTCCTTTTATTCCCGGCCTAGGCATCGGCGGTCATTGAAAGAAATTCTTCAATCTTTTTAGGGAAATGGTGTTGAAGGTCCAACAAAGTGAGGGGACAAGGAGGTCAACAAGGTTAAGCAGCGTAAACGCGGAGGGAAAGAGAATCGTTTCAGTAAAGAAGTCCAAAACCAAGCAGAAGAAGAAAAGTGCAAAAGTTGATTCCAAGATACCCAAGAAACCGCCAACTGCTTTCTTCTATTTCCTGTATGTACCTCTTTTCGTTCCTGTTTGGATTTTGATTTATGTTTATTATACATGTTGTTTGATTGTCAACTTGCTGTAATTGATTAAATTTCCAACTTGCTCAATGATTTTGTTGTTTGATTGTCTTAGTCCTATAAGAACACATCATCCTTTTGGATCGCTGAAATTGAGTATCCAGATACTGAGACTGACCAACCTCAAACACCCAATGGCCTTAAATTTGGAATTTGCCCCCTCTAATAACGAAAGATATAGAAACTGAAGATCTCTCAACTATCCATAATATGAATACTAAGATCCAGAACAATAATCATGACTGATGATGAAAATTGATATTAAGTTATTTATCAAATCTACAAGGTTTCAGTCGATTTCTGAAATTCACTAGTTGTAACTTTCCATAGAAATTTATCGGTGAAGTTTTCTAAGTATTAGTCCCCTCATTCTTATTCAGTATTATTTTACTTTGTTTTATTTTCATTGATACTTCAATCTGAAAAAATAAATCCACAGTTTCTTCGTTTTTAAATTGAATTTCCCTTACTTCTCACCACAGTTATTTTGTCAGTGTAAGGTCAGATTAACCAAAGCTGGTTCTTTATTGTTCTTTTGTTATGACGTTCTTTATTTTTTCTGTGATTAATTATAATGTATAATGCCTCAATGAGAACGCTATTTATCAAGCTCACTCTGAGCACCTTTCTCATATATGAAGAATCAACCATAAACCTCTTGAGGTTTTACTGACTTAAACTGGTTTTTCTTGTGTTTAAGGGAGGATTATCGTAAGGAACTTCAAGAGCAAAATCCAGGTATCAAGCAAATGCGCGAAGTAAGTTTATGATACGGTAATCCGTTTAACTTTTTGCATGTTTTTCATTGTTGCTCATACCATCAGTTCTCTTGCATATGAATATACACTACTTTCTCATTCAGATTGGGAAGGTGTGTGGAGAGAAGTGGAAAACGATGACATATGAGGTTTGTGGTCTCTGTATACTTTAGTTGGCTTTTTATGTTTTCATTATATTTTTGCTTTCAAATCGTGGGTTCCATTTAACCTAATGTTCTGACCTATAGTTTTGGTTAAAATATATGACCCATTCACCAGTATGGACTTGTTTGATGTGTATGTAGTTGTCTTTTTTTACTTCAGCTAATTACTATAGTGGATTCATCTCGCTTAAATACTGACCCGCCTTGGGTTCATGAGATTTACAGCTAAGTGATACTGGCTGAATCATGCAACGGTTCTTTCCTAATGACTCTGCGTGGTTCTCACCATTTGGACTATCTTACTTGTTGGTCATCTAGTGGCATGAAGCATCAAATAATATTTTAGCTTTTTGACTGTTTACGAGTTTCCCTAACCATGGTGATTTGGCCAAAAATAGCTTATAGAATTTTGTTCTTCGTTCTTTTCTCTCTCTTTCTTCTTATATTAGGAAAAGGTTCAGTATTATGATATAGCCACGGAGAAACGAGCTGAGTTTGAGAAGGCCATGGCAGAATATGCACAAAGAAAGGTAAACATGCTTTGAATGATATTTATAGTTAATAAGTTGAACCTTATCTTACAAGCAATGCCGAGTGGTGCTGAATTGCAATTTACTAAGCAGATTTCGAACATTTGCAGGAAAGTGGCGAGGATGAAGAAACCGAGGATGAGGAAGAGGAAGATTGGTCTGTCTAAGAAATCATGTTTCCGTATGGTGGAAGTACTCTAGTTGCATGCAAGTCATAGGTCCTGGCCGTGTGTCTTTTGTAAAACTGTCTATGCCTGTATCATTCTTGTCCATAGCGGTTCACAATTCGAATTTAGTAGTGAATTCAGATTTCAACAGTTGGGTATGTACTTTATTTAGTGGGAGATGACAAGTCTAAACCTTACTAGGAACTTCTAGTTTTAGCTGTCCCCGGGCAATTGTATCGAATAAACTCATTGTCGAGTCATGTACTTGATTCCTAACAGTTTTCGAGAATATATAACTTCTTTTCCTCTCTTTCTTTTGATTTGTTAGTGTAGTTGGCGAGAACTTCTTTCAATTCTTGCACAGAATAAGATTCGTTGAGGGTAATCTGGTTGAACGAAAAATGTTCTTGCACCCGATGCTCGGGTCCAAATCGTTCTTGTTCTGGGAAGTTCAGTTTATGCTGCCAAGGAAAACAAAACCCAGAAATCTGAAAGAAAACTGCTGCTCTTATTTATTTGGATATTGTTGCCAACAATGTATGTATATAGCTGCACTATATGATTACTGGATTACAGTTTCAAAACTTGTTCTTCAGCTGCAGTGAGCCTACCAGCTGAAGCTCCTAATGAATTGGAAATACTCCTCACTTCTGCAATCATTGCAACCACATCATTGAGCTTGTTCACGGCTGAGCCGACGCCCTGTGTCCGAAAATGATGAAAAAATCTGTAAGTTAACCACACAAAAATAGCCAGACAACGGACTTCGGTTTTGACGGATTTGGACTGTGGGGCAAAGTGAGACGGGAAGTACGCTTATCAAGCGCAAAGTATCACAAATTCGGTTTCAGAGGGTTAAAGTGAGATTCGAGTTGAGTTTGAGAGGGTATTTCAACAAATAAGCTTTTGATGAAATGTGCATATTACAGAAGCAGGTTCATGGTTTACATACCACACCGGCAGCTCCTGCTGCTATTGCCATTGGGGCTGTAACTGCACTCAGTCCGGATGAACACATTACCGGAATCTTGACAGCACGGGATATCGAATATGCTGCTGCCAATGTTGGTGTTGCCTAAAATATGAAATATTATCATCAAATGTGTCTGTTGAAATAAAACTGGTTGCATGTGTTCAATCCTAAACACGCTCTAGGCAAGAATTCAATTCCAAGCTCTTGGTTTCTTTTTCGTTTGTCTACTCAGGCTCGTCTGGAGCCTAAGATTAGATTGGATAGCTCGTAACAGTTAAGGTATGTGTAGGTTAACTCGTATTACCTTCTCGACCAAACCAAGAACACCTGATTTCGAAGGACTAGTACATTTTCCTCCTTCGGTTTGAATGATGTCAACACCTTCCTGCTCCAGCATCTCTGCAAGCTTGACCTGTACATTGATTCAACTACCTTGATTAAACCAAATACGTCGTGCCAACACGCATCGATAGTCACTTTCAGCAATGATTCCGACCTGATCTGGAAGGCTTAGTGTATGAGGAACAGTGACTGATAAGGTCACAGATGGAAGAATCCTCTTGGTCTCCTTCGTCAGATTTAATATCTGCAAAGGAACTCAACAGAATACAACAAGACAATCCGATTAGTATTCCTGATCGTTATGTTTTTCGTAATTTGCAAGGTAACGAATGTGGTACCACCTGCTCCGAAGTGAAAACCACTCCCATCTCGTAAAAGGAGTCGTAGTTTCCAATCTCAACCTGCAAAAGCCATCAAATTTATCATATCAACACAAACCGAAAAGCACATAGCAATATTGTTCTGAAACGATTTAGCATTCCCTCGAAGGGAACCAGGTCACATAATCAAATTTTTGGCCTGAAATGTATAGTACGAAAGGGGTTAGTTTGTAGTCGAACCATCAGTGCTCCTGCTTCAACCGCAGCTGGAAATGCCGCTGGATCTACAGAAGAAACACAAACCTGCACAAGGAAGACATCCTTATACATGCAAACTGCGGTTGGAAAATGATGATCACGATACGCTTAGAAAGCATATGAATATACCGGAAGAGAAGTTAAATCGATAGCAAGCTTCACCAACTCCGGGTCACAGGCTATATCCACATGAGTTGCTCCTCCCTATAGATGCAATGACACATGACAACATGGCATAAAAAGTTCAACATTTGCTCGGAAATTCGATGAAATTTGACACCACAAGCAGTGTGCTCTAACATATTCATATCCCTTGGTTCAAAAACATAATCTGTTTTTGTTTAGCGAGTTCATCATTAGTTCATAACTTCATCTATAAACGGAGTAAGAAACAAACCTGCTCAGCGGCAGTAATGACTGATGCAACATTTTCTTTGTCAAAATTCTGCAATCCTGAAATAATCTGAAAAAACACAGTTACATCAGAATTCTTGGATATCAAGACATGGTTATTAAATTGCAGAACCACAAAGTATTTTTCTTTTTAGCTTCTCCACGTTTTCCCAGCAACCAAACAAAGCAAAACACGATAATAATGCCACGGTACAGTCAACGGGAAGTAGGATTCGCTTTACCTTGAGAGCTCTGCGTTCATGAAAGTCCCTGAGGACTGATTGCTTGGTAGCTGACAGAAGTGCTTTTGTGGTTAAAGTGACTCTTTTTTTGAGAGCCAAACATGGCCTTGAAGGCAGAGAGTTACCCAGAAGAGGGTTGTGGTGGGTAGGTCTGAAACTGGATAGAGAGGGTGTTGAAGTTTGTAGGCAGATTGAGGCCTGCATCTTTACTCTGGCTGTAGGTTTTCAGGGGGTAGAACTTGGAGGGAAAGGGATAAGAGAGGTTTGGCAGTGGCAGATAAAATGTTTCAGAAGAAGATAATTTGGCTGCCACCTCAACATAAATACCATGCTATATAATTATGTATGCTTATTTGGCTTTTTAGCCCTGACAATAAAAATTGATGGACAGATTTGGTCCACTGCAATTTATTTTAATAATTCTGTGAAAAATTTATCAATATTCTCGTTAAATTATCATGTAAACGACCACGTGACTACCTTTTTAAGAGTATTTTTGTCAAACCAACTTCTTCACTTAACGAGAATATTGACAGTTTCTTTAGGGAATGACCAAATGATTTACGATGAACAAACTCAGAATACCACTTCTATAAATTTTCAGTGTAAGGAACCAACATTAGAAGTTAGGTCAATCTCAATGACCATTTTGACTAAAGTCTACATATTTTAGGGATTGTATTGGCACAAAGGTACCAATAACGAACAAAAAAATGATTTCCGCTTCAATGCAACTTAGCATTCAACTGTACAATTAAATATTTTATTTTTAATCCCATCTATTAAATATTTAGGTAAATTACATAAAACTATCTCCATTATTGGATCATTAACCTCGTCTTTAAAAAGTTTTAATGTCATATCTTATCTTCAAATTTGTTGCAATGTTATACATTCCGTCAATTCCTCTGTTAAATGTTGACGTGGCTTGAGGAGGGGCCCATTTTCTATTAAAATATTAATAAAATAATAATTTACCCTTAAAAAAAAAAAAAAAAAAAACCAATCTGGTTGTTCCCCGACCCTTCCCCCCCTTCCCTTTCTCCCTGCAACCCAAATCCAAAACATCTCCTCCACCACCTCTTCGACTCCCCCTCCTTCCGTTCCACCAAATCTCTACCTCTCATGGGCTCGAACCCGACCCGATCCCTCTTGTCTTCTCCTTCGCAACCACCTCCCCGACCCGATCCCACTCTCTCTCTCTTCTGTAAACCCTAAAAAGCAAACCCCCAAACTCTCCCTCTCCTGACCCGCCACGACCGCACGTCACTGACGCCGAGATTTTGATCAAGAGCGGCGGGTGTGCTGAGGAATTTGGCTGGGTTATTATTATTTTTTTTTTCAAAATTTGTTTGTTTATAGGGAGAGATGAGAAGAGTGGGGGAGTGGGATGAGTGGCCGAGGAGGGTGGGGGATGTTGGCGCGGGTGGGGGAAGACGGGAT
The DNA here is from genome assembly GCA_024362995.1 of Heteromeles arbutifolia. NCBI lineage: Eukaryota > Viridiplantae > Streptophyta > Magnoliopsida > Rosales > Rosaceae > Heteromeles > Heteromeles arbutifolia. The sequence goes on along the minus strand of JANCRC010000002.1, from coordinate 5,147,694 downwards.
CGGGAAAATTTTTTGATGGGGATAAGGGGTGGGGTGATGGGTTTGTAGGGAGGGACGGAGATGAACAGAGGGAAGGACGGAGATGAACGGAGGGAGGGAAGGAGAGGAACGGAGGGAGGGGGAGTCGAAGAGGTGGCAGAGGAGAGGTTTTGGATTTGGGTTGCAAGGAGAAGGGGAAGGGGGGAAATGGGGAAGGGGTCAGGGAACAACCATATTGGGTTTTTTTTCTTTTTTTTAAGGGTAAATTATTATTTTATTAATATTTTAATAGAAAGTGGGTCCCACCTCAAGCCACATCAGTATTTAACAGAGAAATTGACGGAATGTATGACATTGCAACAAATTCGAAGATAAGGTATGACATTGAAACTTTTTAAAGATAAAGTATGAAACTGTTAATGACCTAATAATTGAGGTAGTTTTATGTAATTTATCCTAAATATTTTGTGTCACTCAATGTTATATCTCATTAAAAAAAAAAATCAAAAGTAGTATGTTTTCTTATCCACACTAGAGAATTACCTTCCCAAGATAACCCAAGAATTATGGGTAATGCTAGAGGCTAAATTTATAGACAAAATTGCAAACTAAGTGATGTGTCACCAATAAAAATGAGTAAATTTATCAATGTTTAAGTAATAATTCAATCATCAATGTACATATCAATGTTTAAGTAATAATTCAATCATCAATGTACATGTCATTTATGTAATTTATCCTAAATATTTTGTGTCACTCAATGTTATATCTCATTAAAAAAAAAATCAAAAGTAGTATGTTTTCTTATCCACACTAGAGAATTACCTTCCCAAGATAACCCAAGAATTATGGGTAATGCTAGAGGCTAAATTTATAGACAAAATTGCAAACTAAGTGATGTGTCACCAATAAAAATGAGTAAATTTATCAATGTTTAAGTAATAATTCAATCATCAACGTCCATGTCATTTAGTTTACACAATTTTATCTAAAAATTTAGTCTCTTTAACATTATCCAAGAATTATATTCCTTCTTGGATCTGATGCACTCAGCTAACTCCAGAGTCAGTCACCAGATGAGACCTAAAGCAATGCAACCTCCACCGGCTAACACATTACTCCCAATGCATGAATTAACAATTCCTCAAACTCAAATGCGTTTTATCTCCTCTCTCTAACCTTTCCTCCCATCTGCCTTCAAGCTAATTCAAGCTAAAAGAAACCCTCATAGCCGGCGCTCCTTGTTCTAGCTTGGGGTCAGCGGCAGCCCGACTCCCCCTCTTTCTAGCCTTCCTTCCCTATTTCTCTTCCTTTTCCACCATCTGCATCTTCCCTCTTCCCCTTCTACCAAATTAAAAAAAAACTCTATACCCATGTTTTTACCTTTTTATCCCTCCACGTGGTAGTTTTGTTTTGCTAGAAGACTACAAATTGAAATATTTTTTTCTTAAAATCTGAATCAAATAAGAGTATTTTTGGATTATGGTTATTTTAACATTTTTGTCTTCTGGATCTATATATATAGAAGAAGAAAATATAATAATAGTAAATAATATTATAAAAAATCCAGGCAAAGAAATATTGCATACCAAGAAATTGAAAGAAAGCAGGATAAAGAGGGAGATCAAGAGAGTTGGCCTTAATTCATCAAAAGCTTGGAACTGCAAAAAAAATAATAATCAATAAATGGTTGTTATAAGCACATGAATAAGAATGTAGAGATTGTAAATAATTAGATAGAATCTCACACAGAAAGGATAAAACAACAAAGAATTAAAGCCAGAGAGATTTAGTGAATTCGTTACTATTTGTAATCCTGTCATACGGTTACAAACTACAAATATATAAAAATTGCTAATATACAAACCAATGAAGCGAAACACCTCTTTCTTATAGATCTGCAACATTTGAAGTAAGAGGAGAATTAAAAATTACCTCTAGTAGAAATATGATGCAAAGATGTGGTAAATATAACAGTAGTCTTTTGAACGATAGGTGGAGCCCCGAGGAGATACCAAGTTGACTGGGAAAATTACCATAAAAAAGTGGAGGAGAAGGTGACACTCCAATATTTCTATCCCTTATCCTTACGACACATGAAATGTAAAATTACATAGATCTTCCAGGATAAAATTTATAAAACTCTTGGTTTGCTAATTTGGCTTTGGAAGATTCCTTCTGTTCCAAACTAAAATGGGGCACACGGGTTGTAGTTCAAAGAACTAAAAGGGTTTAACTTTACATACGAAGTCCTGTGTTTAATCTTTTCCTCCATAATATAAATAGAAAATTCTAACATATAACAATGTAATTAGAGTGACGTTTTATGCCAATAATACATGGATATGTATACATCAATAAAGTGGCACCGCCATCCACAGTCAAGAATTTCTCTAGTGGCGTAGGCAATGACATTAAATATGTACAATTCAAAGTAACTTTGAAGAATGACAAAACCAATTTCCTGAATTAAATTGCAGAAAAAGAAGTCAGAATTCATGAAGAAAACAAAAGGTTAACTGATCATTAACATTGTACATAAACATAATAAGCATATTAGCAACGCCAACATCACAGAACCAATATCCTTCCCAGAAAAAAAAAAAAAAAAAACCCTAATCCATTTAGCAAGCAACTTGATCTGTCAACTATACCCTTCTTGAAGCAACGCAGAGAAAACCAAGTGCAAAGAGAGTCGGCAGAACACCAAAAGCCTCTCAAAAATGGCATCCGCAAAACAAATAGAAGAAACAGATGCTGAGCAGCAAAACCACGGCCTCGAACGCCGCCACGATCTTGAAAACCACATCATCGTAAAAGGAAAGCTGCAGATTCAGCGGCCGGAACTTGAAGGCAGACCCCAAATACTTCCACCTCAAACTCCACGACTCTTTCTTCATCCTCTTAAAGAACAACCACCTCTTCTTTCCCCCACCCGCCATCTTCTGTTTCACTTTATCTCTCTAGATTCCCCCCTCCCCTCTCTCTCTCTAGATTTCAGCCCTTCTCTGCCTTCTCCTTTCTGTATTTTTTTGGTTTGGGAGATGTGGTGGTTTTATCTGGGGAGGGGAAAGATTCGGTTTCTTAGAAGGCAAGTTCTCTAGAAGGTAGGGAGATTGAGGGAATTATGCGGCGGGGAAAGGGTGTTTTGGGAAAGTTGATGGGGGTGTGGGGTAAGCGGATGACTATATTGCTCCGCGTTTTGATGGTCAATGGGAGTAGAAGACGTGGGGGAGTGGTTTTATGAGTTGTATGGGTGCCTCCAGCAGAAAATTATACAATCAAGACCAGTCCTAGGAAATGTCTTCATTCCACTCCAAGGAACCCTGGACTAATATATGATGAGCTGTTTCTTGGTGGCTTCTTTCTTCTTCTTCTTCTTCTTCTTTATTTTTTTTCTTTAATAAAGTTGTGAAAAGATGAACAACATTACCATAACGGTACACTGTTACAGTGTCATCCAGTGTCAATAAAATATGCATAATTTTTTGTCTACATATTTACGAAACGCCGCATGGCAATATACTACGTCCTTTAATTTTTTTTTAATGTCTTAGCTCCTCTCCGTGTAGAAAAGTACAAGGATTACGATTTCATTATAATTTCTACCGTATAAATGAAGGAATTGGCTACAACATTTACATATCATTATTTGAAGGTCAAATAGTAATTGGATTGAATACATATAAATATTGTAGCTGAATCCGTAACAAAGAAAAAACCGCAATTACAAACTAATGTAGATGAGTAAGGTGTGGATAGAGAGAAAACAGAATTGGGGACAGAAAATTTGAGTGCATTAAAGAAAAGGGAAATAAAAGGAAAATGACTTCAATATTCATTTTTAATGTAATTAAGAAAAATTTGAGTAGGGTAACAATTTGGGTACTATTTCACGTAAATATAACTTTCAATATAGCACATAAGTTCACCTTTTTGTGAAAGTGGACTCTCTCCAAATGCAATAGAAGAAAGAAGTTTTTGACTTAGCTAAGTTGGACAGAGCAATGTGCTTACCTCTTTGTACCCAAATTTGATTCTCTTTTCCGTAGTTTAGATGAATTTAATATAAATTCTCCTATCGTTTGTAGAACAACAAAATGCAATTGAAAGTTAATTTCTGAAAATTAGTTTAACTCAAAAAATTTGATGGCGATGTTTTATGTAGGCCTGGTAAACAGATCTTGTTTATTTTGTTCATGTCATACTCGTTATTTTAATAGGTTTTTAATAGGTGACTCATTAACAGATCGTGGTGTTTCATGTCGAATTAACAAGTCGTACAAAAAATTACCGGACCTAATTTTGTAGAAAAAGAAGGGAAAAGCAGACAGAATTACGTACACAATTGACAATTGGCATGCATGGACCTCCATTCAGTTCGTTCCAAAGTAATTGGGACGGTGGAGTAGGAAACAAATTCCTTGGGCGACACATCACACATACATGAAGTAGATAGCGTTACTAGCTATATTATTCTCTTGGGATCTTATACTCCTGAAAGTGAAAAAGCAACGGAATTTCACAGCCATGGTATTTGAAATTCCCTTCAATGATTTCTAGCTAGATGTGAGAGGATTTAGAAAACCTTGAGCTTAATTATTAAGTTTTTGGGCATGAAAGATTCTTATTTTGCTTATTCTTTAGCTAACGAAGAAAGTTGAGGTTCTATTATAAAACTAATTGATAATATGGGTATAATCCAATTATTTATAAACACATGTAAAACTTTTTTTTTCTCCGATGTGAGATTCATACTCTCAATAAATAGTGACACATGTCACCTAATATTAGGTTCGACTCTCGTAAATGAAAAGTTTGATACTAATAACTAATACATTTAGCTGGAATATCTTACCTATTAATGTAAATACGTCGTCGTATCATAAAAGAAAAGTAGCTAACCACTACTACCATGCTGCCTAACTTGTTCTCCTAGCTAGCTAATCCAGGAGATCAGCAACATAATAACAGGCTAGCAGTAGTTAATTTGTATATTATTTAGATGCTCCAAAATAAACAAATGAAGAGTGTAGTCCAAAATATCTATAAAAAATGAAGTCAGGAAATAGATAGCTAGCTAGTTTGTCCATCCCATTGGAACGCCAGGTCTTATACGAAATGCTTACTCTGTTTTGCCAAAAGTTTCAACAAAAAAAATTCCAAGTATTCCATGTCTACTTCATCTATCGTCTGCTCATGCCTGCAATTTCGTTTATATTTTGAATTATTTGTTATAGTTTCCACAATTTAGGTAGCTCCACATGTACGTTTCATTTGCCTTTGCGGGCTTTGGTCTCCCAGTGCCTAAGACACCCAGTATTTAAAATATTAGTATGGTCAAAATATTGGTATCGGTAAAAATATTGGTATACAAATTTGTAGAATATCGATAAAATTGATATCAATTGCATTTGATGGAAATGATGGAAGTTTGCTCAAAAACTTGGAAATTTAAAATGAAAATTTAGGGAATGTCAACACTAGTTTAGAAGAAATATAAGAGTTTCATTGATATTTAACCAATGCATAGGACATATCGACGAAATCTGTCGATTTTAGCCAAAATTTAAGATTTTCTCCAATATGGACTTCATCCCACCTCCTCTCCATATATTTCTCTAATTTTTCCAATATATTCACAGAAATATCGATCGTATTGAAAAAAATTCAAACACTAAAGACACCACATTATCATCCATACCATAACATGCATGTTCTTTTCTAGATTAAGGTATCAATTAAGAGTTTATATTTAAGTCTATCTTTATTTTGATTTACAATTCATTATATACTTGCTTTTCGAGATATAAGCTACTAGGTATCTTTTTATTTTTCAATGTTTTCACCATTTACATGGATGATCCATATCTTTTTTATATATAAAGTCTTTTGTTTATTGATATCTAATTAAATTAGGCTAAGCTATGCCTATGGATAGAAAGATTCAAATTTGAGAGCACCACTGGCCTAATAGTAAATTTTTTATTAATATTTTGCAACTATTATATATAGGAAAATTAAGCTTACTAGTCCTTTTACAAATACACCAACAAAAAATAGTCCTGCTTTCAACATGTAATCTTTACTATTTCTCTTTGACGAAAAATATTCGATATTGCGTCAATAAGCTATCTATCGATATTGTGTCGAGAATGTATTAATATCGTGTCAATAATATATTAATTTAATTAAAGATATTTTTGCCAAAGAGGGCTAGGCAAGGCTGCATTTTTACAGCAGGATTATCTTTGGTTGATGGATTTGTAAAAGGGCTACTAAGCCCAATTTCCTTAATATATGTGAGGAAGACCTAAAAGCAAATGGTTTAAATAATTAGCCTTGACAAAAAAAAATGGTTTAAATAATTAAAATACATTACAAAGTAAAACACACAAAAGTATATCTTGTTCGTGGTCGGAATGTAAGGGTGCGAATACCCTTCTATGTGTGTGTGTATATATATATCCCACAATTATAAATATTCTCTCAAATATATATGTCCAAACCATTACTAGAAGAGTTTTAATGCCATTAATCTCCGATAAGTATAAAATTAAATTACATACACCCGGGCTTATGAGCCTTGTAAGAAAACTCATCACGAGCTCTTATCAAATGATGAGTGCTATAGGCAAAAAGATTTACGCACTACTATTTTTTTTATTCAGACTGTGTTTGCTTATTATGTAGACAACACGTATTTATGAAGAAATTATGGTATGAAACTTTAATGAAAAATTTTTGGTACTATTTATTTTAACGAAAAATCATATTTCTACATTAAAAAATCAATCATGACACTATTCACTTTACCCTTTATTTTATTCTTATCTTTAAAATTTAAAATTTTCATTAATTTTCTTATTATAATATAGTACAGTAATACCACGTCACTTGTGATACTTTCATTCAAAATCTGACAGCGATAAACAGACACACACATAGGCTTCCCTGATCCTCACTCTCTGCCGGCAAATAGCAGCAGCATCTGCAATCAGCCAAGGTTTGGTTCACTGGTCGCTTGCACGTGCCGGGAAGTTTAGGGGTAAGACCCCGAAGGTCGCCAACTCTGTCTATAAAAATAATTTTATAGGCATCACTACTACAAAATTATCTATTGCTGGCGATCCAAAAACCGACAAGAAACATATATTACTGCCTGATATTATGCAAAATCCGACAGAAAATGGATGCAGTGGCGGATATAATAAGTGATAGATTTGCCAGCGTCTGGAAATGAATTTTCTGACAGAAAATACTCTAAAACCGACAGAACTTGTGTCGGATATAACCGACATAAAATATATTAATAATGAATAAATAAGAGCAATTTGTATCGGATAAAACCGACAGAAAATACTCTAAAACCGATAAAAAATACATATAACCGACATAACTTGTGTTGATTATAACCGATATAAAATATTAATAATGAATAAGTAAAACATTATCGGCTAAAATTGACAGAAAATATATTAATAATAAAAAAAGTAAAAAGGACATGAGAGCAACGTCATGGCACACCTTGTGAAAGAACCACGGAGAAACACACTCCTTCCGCCATAAGGCCAGACAAATCGCGTCGGAATTAAAACTGGTACTGAAAGTCTACTGCTTTGATGTGCAGCATCCGGACCAGACCCAAACATTTCCCACCAAATTAGATTAACTTATACAAATATCCCAGAAACTGCAAACTTCGACACCTTCCCAGTTGATTATTTGCCACAAAAACTCAAATCCCACCAACCCAGTACATTACTTTTCCCAGAATTTAAGAACCCTTTTATCAAATCACACTTCAAAAAAACCCCACTCTGTTTTTTTTCTTTGTTCTTGCTTAGTAATGGGGATCCTCCACAACTGAGCAGAGGACCCTCAATGCTTGCACATGCAGTGCCACCAAATAAAAACCCAAAATACAAAATTTGATATGTTTCAATCTCAGTACTCTCTGATCAAATTCTCAGTCCAAAAGGTCAACAAATCAGCGGGCAGGACACATCACGATTGCCTTCTAAAGAAGCCAGGATGACAAGAGCAGCTGCAACAGTTGAAGGCCAGTAACGAAGTTGGCCGTGGTCCTGCATCTGCAGCACTGCCAGGTACTTGGCAGGGAAACGGAAAACACATAAAGATAACAAAATTCAATACCAGGACCGAGACTTATCAAACCAAAGGAAACATCAACCAAACCCATTATCCTAACTTTAGAAATTCCAACTGTAACATCGAATTTTTGCCCACACCCCCACAAAACCCTCAAAAGGCACCAAGGGCGATCCGGCGAGGTGGGTAAGACCTCAAAAGATGCATCAATCTTTTCTCAATTGAGATTAAAATTTACATAGAAAGAAAAAGATAAACAGGGAGAGACAAAGAGCAAGTGAAGAGAGAGGAAGGAAAAGAGATGGAGAGTCCGGCGTCCAGAGGCAGGTTTTTCACTCTATTTTCAGATTTTTTATATTTCTTAATTTAATTTTTTGAAAGAGACAAAATGAATTTCAAATCCACGTGATGATACTGTAGTATCTAATAATTTCGGAGGTAGATTCTCTGCTCTTATTTTCCTATACATTTCTCATCCTTTCTTGTTTGTGTGATCACGGTTAAATCACGTCAACATTTTATATTTATTTTTTTATAGAGATAATAAAACAAAAAGACGTAGTTTAACCATGATCACATAAACAGAAAATGATGAGAATTATATGGAAAAAAGAGAGCAGAGATTCTGCCTCCAATAATTTCTCGTATTTGTGGCTTTGTGCATGCATCGTTCGTGCTCACAATTCAAAGAAATTTCAAGAAAGAATTTAATAGCCAGTCTCCCATGCACACCGGAGCGAGTGCCTATATAAGACCCACATCAAAATATTGAGAAAATAAAATATAATATATAAGATTATGGTTTCACTTTTAATAATACCGAGGTTTTTTGTTGAGAAGTACTATATTTAGTAATAGGTAATTAATTAAGTTAGGACTAGGGCTGGTTCGGTATGGGATACCGAACCAAAAACGTTGTCTCGATTCTCAAACCGAAATTTTCGGGATTCTCAATTTCAAGACTGATCCCAAACCAAATTTTTGGGAATCCCAAATTTCGGGAATCCCGAAATAGTTTCGGAATTTCGGGACAAATCGGGAATCCCGAAATAATTTTGGGCTTTTCAGATTTTGGGCTATAATAACTTGCTTGTGCTGCTGTGCAGTGTGCAGCCACTCTGCATATCTATAGTTCCCAAGCATGAATGAAGTGATCAAGTTATTCTGTAGAAATAAAATCAAACCAAAATCATTGCATATATCCCCTACTCACAATAGCCAATTTGATCGGCCTATTCTACTACACATGCATGCAACAAAAATAAATTAACAAATCCAAAAGCAAAAAAATTAATTACAAGCCAAGGTTTCAAAATAAATGAAGTAACAAACCTAAAAGCAAAAAAATTAGTTACAAACCAAAGTTTCAAAATAAATTACGTTACAAACCAAAAGCAAAATGAAAAGCTTAAAGTTTATGAAGATTGTTGGCCTCTTCGGCCCCTTGATCTTGTTGATGGTTGTGGTTGCTCCCTTCTTGTTGGTGAAAGACCTCCTAGTGTCAATTTGCAAACGTTATATACACAAGGTAGCCAACAACATTAAAAGAAAAAGGACGTGTATTCCCGTTACAAGGATTCCATTAATAAAGTAGAACTAGGACAGTACAAAATGTAATCGAAAATTTTCGTTTCTCCTTAAGCATAGGACTAACTTCATATATATTCATAAAGAGGAAACACAATTAAGGAGTCATCTATTCATAAAGAGAATTCATATTATTCATATCTAACTAATATACTGATATAAATGCATGAGTTTAAAACAACCTATGTGGAGCAAGAGGCGAAAACGGCCAGGGGTCAACACTCCCTGCTTCATGGGGAAACCTTGCTTGTCGCAACCTCCCATGATCTTGAAAACATAGCCCTTAAATTCCTGTTTCACAGATAACAATCAATAAAAAACTTGGAACCAAAAGAAAAACAGAAAAAAAGACACAAAAGAAAGGCAAGTTTAGTACCTCTCCAAGAGCATCTCCGCTAACCTCCTGAGAGATTCTCTTGTCAAAAAAGGCCCGCCTACACAATAGCACAAGCAAATAAAATCAAACTCTTTGTCCAATGAACTATCTAAACAACTACAAGATTTTAGACAGTTTCTGGTAAATGATCAGACATAAAATGCTAACATTCAAACAACAGTTTAAAACATAAGAGCTTAGCGTTCACAAAAAACTGATCTTACCAACAAATCTGAAATACAAAATGAAAATCAAGAATAACTCTAAACACAAAACAACTCAATAATCCAATTAAACATATCGAACAACTTTCAGAAATGCAAAGAAATACTCAAGGCATTGGAGCTACACACCAAAAGGGACAACAGGGGCTACAAAGAACTAAATCATGGCTAAAATTGCACAAAGTCGAAAAATTTATAGCATTTCAAGAAAACCCAAATGGAAAAAGACGTACAGTTTGTGGTCATCATCGATTTCGAGCTTCTTCTGGCACCCAGTGGTGGGGTTGGCGATGTTAAACTGCAAAGAAAATGCAAACAGGATTAGAAAACAGCGAGAACAAAGAAGGAAGAGATAGATAGAGGGGGAGATGGGGAGAGAGGGAAAGGATGAGAGTTGGGTAGAGAAAGAAACCTTCATGTTTGGGTCAGAGACGTTTTCTACCAGACTCACAATTCTGCCTGGTAAAAAATAACAACAAAACAACTAATCTCAAATTCCAACCCTCAATTAAAATTCAAACCCTAAATTAGCTTGTGAACTTTACCTGATTTGGGGGAGAATTGTACAGTGCACTGGATGACTGGAATCAAGAGAAACTGAGACACTGAGAATGAGAGCGGCCCCGGTGGCCGTGAGTCATGAAGGAAGGCTCCTCCACTGTGACTCTGTGAGGGATGAGAAGTCGAGAGAGACTGAGAGAGAGATCAGAGTGGTGACAGTCGAGAGAGATGTGACTCAGGTGAGTCACTTGTGTGGCCGGATTCGAAAATGGAGAGACAAATCGGCGACAAGGGTGGTGAGGTGAGGGTTTGAGTCTGAGGCGAGCCGCGAGAGAGAGTGAGTGAGAACCGAGTGTCGAGATAGACGGGAGAGACAGAGTATAAGTGTAGGGTTTGATTTCTATTGAACGGTTGAGATTTAATCCAAACCGAATCCAACAGCTGTTATAATTTCAAATATATATTTAAAAATTAAATAATATATATATATATATATATATATATTTTATTTCGGTTCGGTTTGGGAATACTGAAAAACCAAAAACTTGAAACCAATTCCCGTACCGAAAATTTCGGTTTGGTTCGGTATGGAGTACCGAACGTTTCGGGATTTTCGGTTTGGTTTCTGGATTTTTTCGGTTTGGTTTGCGATTTTCGGTATTTTTTTCCACCCCTAGTTAGGACAGTATCGATGTGGTTATGAGTAAACCAATAACTCGTCTCTCTAAATATCCGACATGGTATCAAAGCGGGTTTGATTGTGGGTCCATGTCGTGCCCGAGTTACTAGGTTTAATGTAACATCATGCTTCTGCGCTTAATGTATGATGTAAGATTGGTTACACGTACGTGTGGCCACTATGTAGTGGTCCCACTTGAGTGTACAAGTTAAATATAAGTCTCACATTGGAGAATTGAGAAAATAAAATGCAATATATGAATGTATATGGTTTTATTCCTAATAACACCAAAGACTTTTTTGATAAAACTCAATACTTAGAAATAAGTAGTTAAGTTGAGACAATATCAGTATAATTAAGAGTAAACGAATGATTCGTATCTTTGAATATCTAACACCCGCGACACAACTCAACAATAGAAGCACACAAAACATTTCCACCGACAGACAATTGGAAATAATATAACATATAAGCAACCACATATGTCCGTCAACCCATTTCACATATTAGGAAATTCCAGCTCAGGTACAAGCAAAATTAATCTACCTAACACCAGCATCACACAAGCGCAGAAAGACATTCATTCCCTAAAGTTTACCTAATTCAGGTTTGTCATTTTTAGCAACAGTAGTCATATCAGTCTCTCCTGTCATTTGCCAGGAGCAGCAGCGAAGACGATGCCTCCACCTCACTGGCTCTTTCTTTCACGGTCTCACGCAGCGCCTCCAGCGACGCCTTCATTTTTCGAAGATCTGCCCGGCTCAGCTCACGAAAGCTCGGCGGTTTGCTTTTGAGTGGCAAACCCCTTGCTTTCAGTACAGCCTTGTCAAGCACAAGTCCTCTTTTCTTCTCAGCCTCCAACTGGCTGTCCATGTCCTCCAGTTGCTGGTTAAGCCTCCCCGCTTTTTCATCATTCTTTGAAACCCTAAATTTTGATTTAGGGCACTCCTCATTTAGAAACCTATCTGCGACAGACTCCACATTCGGGTGCCCGAACGAGAAGGGCTTCCCTCCCGGAGAGAAAACAAGGACGGCAATCTCAGCGCCGCACAGAATGGCGAGCTCGTTTGCTTTCTTGAACACGCCACTCCTGCGCTTGGAGAAGGTCACCTGCCTAGAGCTGCTATCCTCCACCACTTTCATCTCAATTTTTCTCCTCCCCATGGCTAATGATTTTTTTTTTTTTTGGGGGGGGGTTAGATTTTTATTGGAAAATTTATGGGGAAGTTGATGTAAGTGAAGGAGTATATATAGGGCTTGAGATATAAGTACCCCAAGTAATGATTCAATGTTTCTAATATTGGTTTTTAGCCCTTAATTTTATGAGAAAATTGCTGATATAGAAAGCTATTAAATTTTATATTATCTTTCCCTTTTGTTTTTGAAAATTTCCATATTGCATTAGAGCTGGCCACTTTGGGTTGGCATCATTGAATTCAAATTTTGCACTCCGTATTCTGGAATTGAATGAGCAAAAAAATTTTGGATTACATATTAGGTAAGCTCTCTTTTTGTAGCTATCCAATTGTATGAGTTTTCCAATATAAATGGCAGTTATAACTTGAAAAGGAAAATGATATGTGAATTCTTTCAATTAGGGAAACGATAAACGCACAATTTTTAAAAAAAATTCACGTATTTTTGTTGTATTAGGTCCCTTTTTTTGGTTTAATTTATCTAATTCAAGAGCCAGAAATTAAAAAATAGGTGTAAAAAGTCAAAAAGAGTGAAAATTATCACAAAGTAATAAATTTGTTAGGTACATGGATGGTGTGATAACGCATGGCCTCTAAACTGGCAAGGGGAAAGTCCAATGAACATGGTTACCAATTACAATTAACTTACCATTCTTTAATTGCCAACGATGCTTTTCCTTAAATGATATTTCCTTGAATGTATTATAGTTTTTGGCAGGTGTTTTATTTTAATTTTGTAAATAAACATTTCTGTTTAATATTTTCATTTTATTCTTTATAAAATGATATTGAAGGTTAGGATTAAGCATCTAATGGATCAAAGTAAAAGGAATGTCACTAGGATGTACTGTATTACTGGTCTCATGTTTCATCTTAAAAATTTATTTTTTATCAACTAAATAATCTAATTGCAAAAGATTTGTAGCTTAATTTATCGCGCGATAATTCACTCTTACACTAAAGTTCTTGAGTTTAGTTTTCCCTCCCCTAATATTGGTTGTTAAAAAAAATAGTAGTGCTTTTCTCTAGTTGGTCAGATGAGATTTCAATGTGTTTGTACATATTTTGGTAAACCTAATAAGTCACGTGGGTCCAATCACGTTACAATATATATTTCAGTTTCATGTGTTACCAAATTATTTGATAAGAGAAAATGTCACTTGAGACCCTATAAATTAGACCATGAACCATGGGTATGTTCGGTGAAATGTTTTCGAATTTCAAGGCATTTAAGTAAATAAAGATGAAATGGGTCAGAAAAAAGTTTAACAAGAGGAATTAAAATACACTACATAAATATTACAAAAAGTGTAGAATTTGAAAATGAACTTGGAAGAGTCCTTTATAAATCTCCACATTACTTTGTAATGCTCATACGTGCATTTTCTAATTCTTTCTATCTAAAATTTTATAATCAATTTTTTCTTTATATAAAACTTTAAACACGAATCCCAAACATCGGAAGTGATGCCCTTGAAACTATAGCGACATGAGATCATCGATTGCATATGTTGAAGTCAAGGGAAAAAAGGGAACATAATTAGAAACCATTGGAAACAAGATCGATATTATATAATTGGTGGTGGCTTGGCTTTTAACGCTAATTCTATTTAAACACACAAAATAAATATATTTGTTGATACCTGAATATCCACATAGATAGTATGGACAATAAGTATGTAACTTTTGTGTATCTAGCTAAAATTATTCTATAAACAATACAAGCATATTTGACATTTATGCAACAAATTAGTATTTACTGGACTATTAGTATTTACTGGACTATGTATGCAACAAATTAGTATTTACTCCTTACACGCATCATGTCTGCATGATGGCCTGTTTGTGACTATTTCTCCAAAAGAGATTTTTCTTATAATTAAAGTGCTTCTGGATCATCCAAGCGTTTTTTGGAGAAACATATGTGATGAGATGCTTTATGGCAAAAGGCATTTTCAAATATATTTTTGAAAAAAAGTATGCTCTTGAATTTTTTATAAAAATTACAACACGTGTCTCCAATAAAAATATGTTTAGCAAGAACGCTTATGAGCACAAGTCATAAATATCAAATACATACATTAGTCATTTAATTTTGATTATGTTGAAATATGATCAAGAAACTTCTACTCCTGGTTCAATTACTCATATAACTGAATTAAAATGCAAGTAATAATTATAATTAAACAAAAAGTAAATCTACATAAACTCATGTGGGCGCAACAATTGAAATTACTAAGTAATAAAAGGGGCATTTGGATTTGGTAAAATAACCCACTCATGTGTCCTACTTTGAAAAACCCTAGCTAGCTCTAAGGAGGGTTTTTCAAAATTAATGGCCGTAGCCAGGAGGAAATGCATAAGAACCAGTCCCACTTGGATTTGCATCAACGTTGGGATTGGTTTGTTGGACAGATCCAGAAGAGGAGGCACCAAAAATATTAGTACTCCTCTCCTCAAGATGGTTGGAGATTGTCATGTGTAGCTCCGCCGAGGATGCATAGACTTGTTTGAGCTCATCCACCCCAAGCTCATCAAGGGGTGCACTCCACCACAGGTGCTCTCGATTCCTCCTTCTCCTGGCTTTCCTTAGGAGCGATTTCTGTCGCTCCTGCACATCTTCTAACTGGTTGATAAGCTCGTCGTACTGTTCGATAGCCTCGGAAATTCTCATCTGTCGATGGGCCTCTATGAACTGAATAGTGTAGTCATCGTTTTCGGGTGGATTTTGGTCCAGAAACCGATTGATGACATTGTCGACAGATGGATGACCATATGAGAAAGGCTTGCCAGATGGTGAGAAAACCACAATTCCCACCTCACCACCACATAGTGTTATCATCTCGCTAGCTTTTTTGTAGACGCCGGATCTCCGTTTCGAGAAAGAAACGAGAAGATCCTCTTCGTTTTCGATCCTCTTCATCTCAATCTTTTGCCTACCTCTAGTTTGCTTTCCCTCCATGGCCATTTGGAAAATGATCAAAGAATTGTTTTTCTTGGCAATTGGCTTGTAAAAAGAAGGTTTGCTTGGTTTGGTTTTCCTTACAATTCATGTGCTTATATAGGATGAAAAACCGCATCTTTGGTCATTCAATGCTGTTGACCAACTAGACATGTTTTTCAAATTGTCCTCTCTCCCCAGTTTTATTTGTTTTGGGTTTTAACTAATTTCCAGTTAATTAGTCGTATTAGTATATTACCAACATTTCCCCTAAAAGCTTTTATTTTTTCGATGTATTACTGTTGACCCTAAAAACTACCAAGCCTACATGGCGTGCAGGCCGAGTAATCTATGAGCTAACTACGTCCTTCGGTTGTGTGTGAGGCGTGCCAACTCGTCGGCTGAGCTCGGCCGAGGAGTAAAATTTGTTGATGTTGCGTTGGTTGCGCTGCTGACTTCTTAATCTTGCGACTGTGGCCGAGGAAGGAACAATTCTCGGCCTTCGGGTTCTAGAGCCTGAAGACAAGGCTGCTAGTTCTGCGAAGTTCAATATCAAATTCGGCTGTCAATGTGCCGAATGTAGTAACCTATTAACACCTCACTTCGCCGAGAAGGCTGATGAGATGACCTCTGCCAATAAGGATTCGAAAATCCTTCTCGACCGAGACTTGGATAGATAACCAGTCGGCCTCGACGCAGTGCTGTTTATCCAAACTGAAGGTGCTCCGCGATCGAATGGTTCTACGGCTACATTGATGTTTATTCAAACTGAAGATGTTCACCGGTTGCCTTCACAGTGCTGTTTATCCAAACTGAAGATGTGTTGGCGAAAAGGAAAATAAAAATCTCAAGGTTGTTGAGAGGTTTCGCATAGAGCGAGAGTTTGCGCAGGGCATATTTGTGTGTTGAGTTGGAGATGTCTACAACAATGCACAACCTCCTCTATTTATAGTAGCAGATCCCTCTTCAATCGAGTTCAAGTCATACTCGGATTAGGACTCCTTATTCTGATCCAATCTTATCTCGACTAGTCCTTCTTTAATCAAGACTTTGAACCTAGCCTCTTATCATGCCGCACTCATCTCCATATCTCGTCGACCTCATCTTCACCGAGAGCCCTTACTGCATCAGGATTCATGCTAGCCGTAGGATTTTGCCTACTTCGTCTTTATCCAAACAACTCTTCTCCTGATAGGATCTGGCCGATCTCGGCCCACGAACTAAATAATCCACAAACCTCCAAGTAGAACCTTCTGGGCCGAGAATGATTCTAAATTCGGCCCAAACTATTATTTTAGGCCTAAACATTGCCCCTCGCTTCTGAGGTTTTCGGCCTGGAGACTGCTAGCCGAGCCCTGACCTTGAAGAAGCGAATCTTAATATTCTAAGGATCCGAGTCCTCGATTTCCAAGGCACATTTATGAAGCACGATTGCATGATCTTCTTTCTGCCAACCGTATCACTACGTGGCGTCTTCTACCATGACTGCCCCTAGTAATGATGTCTGAAGTGTGCGGCTCACTGAACCGTCGAATATTTTACTAAGCACAATCATCGCACCTCGATCCATGGACTTTCAATAACCTGGCGATCGTGCGAGCATCGAAACGTCCTTTCCATAAAACTCGCAGCCACACGTAATCGTGCATCCTCAAAATACGAAAACCTCGGTCTCTTCACCTGGATTCTCTGGATATTCATAATGATTAGAGGCTTTTCGACTAATTTTCCTTTCGGAACGATTGATCTTCCTCCAAGGCGCCTATAAATATCAAAATTCTTTCATTTGCACCTTTACGCTTTCCAATTTTCTGAAATCTCTCTTGCTCTTACTCCCAAAACATCCCAGGAAATCCTTTTTCTCCCAGATCTTCGTTCTCAAACCCCAACCCAGAAACTCTCTATTCCAAAAACCTTCAAATATTAGCAATGGCCTCCTTCACTTCCCAGCTTTCCAAGGAATGCAAGAAATGCGAGAAGATCGTTGATCAATGCGCAATCAAAACCATTCGCTTTAAATGCGACATGAACACCCCCTATCAGATCCTCGGTCCTCTTTTCAAAGCGGCCGTGCCATCCCTCATCATTGAAATTTTTAAAGCCGAGTGCCTAAAATACCTGTTCCAAGGCTTTGAGTGGTCAAAATGGAACTTGGCAAAACCTCAAGGCTCCTGGCCCTCGACTACTGCAACCTAAGCAGCCTGGGTCGAGCGAATGGGGAAGATTTTAGGCGAGCAGTGGAAAACGCTCGGCATCTACGACGCCATTCGCTTTTCATCACTGGAGATTGCCATGGACAAGGAGCTTCTCATAGCCGCCACAAGCCTCTGGTGCTCGGCTACCAACACCATGATCCTCTCCCTCGGCCCCGTCAGTCCCACCATTCTCGACGTCACGGCCCTTTTGGGGACTTCCCCGTCTGGCATTCCAATTGACGCTGCCATCTCTGGGTACCCGTCAAACCTCGACCTGAAAGCATTTTTTGACAAGCGGGCCCTCGAGATACTGAGCGACGAAGGTCAAACATCCTCGAAGGAAGAGGTTCAGAAACTTCACAAGAACTTCTTCAACTACAACACCTTCTACCTTCATTTCGCTGGCTGAGGGGAAGAGGATCTGCGAGAATGAGAGCACGAGGCTTTCCTCTTCTATTGGTACAACAAATACATCTGTTGTACCAAGTCGAACAAGTGTCGGGTCGAGAACATGCCAGTGGCCGAGGCTCTGGCCAGTGGCCGAGGCTCTGGCTAGCGGCCACACTTTGGCTCTTAGCCCGTCAATCCTCGATCACTTCCTTCGCTGTTTGGCCAAAATGACCCTCCACAAGGTCGACCCGCACCAGAATGGCCCCTTCTGGGTCTTCCAACTCTGGCTGTAGGTTTACTTCGTCATCTTTCGGCAAGAAATCGCCAACTTATCGCCTACTGAGGCGCTTGGTCCTCAATTGGCTTCTCGATCAACGCCCCCCCACAAGGCCGAAGAAGTATTCAAATACTTATTCAACCTCGATGTTCTTTCCGACGATGAATTTTTGATCTGCCGTCGTCGGGAATATCCTTCATCAATCATACTCCCCTCGTCAGCGTGGAACATGAATGAAGACGCCGATCTCCGTCAATCCTAGGGATTGTTCGTGCTTGCTCATGACCTTCCTCTCGGCTGCGATGCCCGCCGAGCAAGCTGAAGGTCTACCATCCAAACTTTACCGCCTGGCAACTCGGCTACCTCCAAGGTTGCCAAGTCCCCCTTCTCACCTCTCGCACTCTTTTGAGCCGATGACGCCTCTCTGGTTCTTCGAAAAAGGAATGCAAAGATGTGAAGATGGAGTTTCAAGAACGATGCCAGAAGCTTCGCCTTCGACCAATCATCCCTGAATCTCTCAGCACTGATACCTTTGGTGACTGGTGGGAAGAGTACACCCAACACTTCTTTGGCGCTCCGGTTGAAGATATTATTAGCAGAATCTTTGGTGACCATCCAAATAAGACCCCTGTTCCCCTGCCTAAAGAAGCAACCCAAGGTATACGGCTATTTTTACTTTATTTCTTAAAAAAAAATCATCATAGTTTTACTGACTCGATCTCATTTTTTTATTTTAGGCAGCCGAAAGTCAAAGATGGTAGAAGTGGTGGCCGCAGTTGCGGCCAAGAAAAAGTCGATTCCCTCCTCTAAGCCCGAGCAAACGACCTCGACAGGAGATCGAAATGGCAGCTGCGGCCCCTCATCCCTCCAAACGTGTCAAGAAATTGGCAAAGAAAGAGGAAATGGAAATTCATGTCGTTTCCAGCCAAACGACATGATCGGTCTCTCCCTCCATTGGTACCCCAGTGGTCGTGCGGCGGGCCCAAATTGTCCAAGTACCTGAGGCTCGACCCGTGCCTCAAGTCACGGTCGATCCAGCAGCTGTCCCGCCAGTCGAAGATACGGCACCTTCGACCCCGGCCAAACCGACTACTTCCTCACCGGTTGAGGGAACGGCCACTTTGGAACCGATCGTGGCCCCTATCTTGGAAGAAGTAGCCCCGAAGACGAGAATGACTCCTTCCAAGACCCCAAGACAGTCGGCAATCATCAAGGAGGTATAATGGTGCGGTTGTTAATTCCTTTTCTCTCGAACAAATTCAAACAATTTTAACAAACTCTATTCCAGGATGATGAAAGCGACAACACCTCACCGGAATGCTACCCCCGGTCGACTGATCTTCTCTTCACCAATCCTCCTCCGATGGTCGAAGTGGTCGGTCAGGTCGACCCTACTGCGGTAGTCGAAGCGTTCGATCAGGTCGACCCTCCTGCGGTAGTCGAAGAGGTCGGTCAGGTCGACCCTCCTGTGGTCGCTCGTGGGAAAGGCCTTGCCGCCAATCCTGAAGCAACGGCGAAAACGCCAATCCACCCGCAGGATCAAGACCTCAGCATCCCTTCGCAGGAAGCCACCTCTGCTTACGTAAACACCCTTCTTTACTGTTCTTTTAATCGATCCTCTGCCTTAGAATTCTAAACCAGAAAAATATTAAATGTCAGGTGCCCGCGTTCTCTTTTCACCAAAATTTTTAAGCGCTGAAGGGCGTTATCTGTATCTCTTGGCCACCTCAGTGGCCGTCAAATGTAGATAACCTTCATCGGCCACGTGAATTGAGAAGCAGTCTAAAACACTAGGCTCGGCCATTGAGCTATCTGGGTTCGAGCAACGATCCAGCAGACATGGTCGAAGTCTCTTCTCGGCAGGTCTAACATTTTCCTTTTTCCCATTGTCTGATGATTCAACACATTCTGACAATTCTTTTCCGTGCAGCCTTCACGGGAGGTGGAATTCGACGCTCTCATCTCAGCTACGTCGGGAACTGCTAGTCTTTCGGCAGCTACGATTGGGTCATCGGCTTACTCATCTACTCTCGTCAAGCTGCAAGAACTCCTGTCTCTTTCGGCTTCACAAATCCTCGAGCTCAAGGGCCTCGACTCCGTCGGCGAATGTCTCAACGACCTCGCGGTTGATGGCCAGTTGAGCACTGAAGCTATTACCCGGGCATCTTCGACCTTGGAGCGGACTCGAGAGTTTTTCGGTATTTTTGAGAAAGCTATTCGGGCCGAAGACGACTTGAAGGCTGCGTAGGGCGCTTTTGAAGCTCTCCGCCCGAAGGTTGAAGCCATGAAAGCAAAGAAAGACATTATGGCCGACCTTGACCGTCAGATCGTCGAACTTCAAAATCGAAGATCGACCGTGGCTTCTGAACTTGCAGAGGATTTTGAGTTGGGTGACAAATCCTGCCTAATCGATTATGCGGCTAGCGTGAAGCAGGTCGAAGAGCTTAAAATGGACAAAAGGATTCGTCAAGCCGAGGTCACAATGGGCGAAGTGAGGTGGTTGGAGCTGAAGGCCGTCCTCGAAACTCTTCTTCCTCAATCACCCTAGATTTACTTATATGTACTGATTGATCGGATCAAGTTGTATTTTTCTGACAATCCGTAATGGAATAAACTTTGTTTATTCCCGCATTTCCCAAGTAGTCGGATAATATTTCTTTAAAAATTTTCCGTTAATTGGTAGCTTGTGAACTGCGCCGGTTCGATCTTTGAGGTGATATGCCCCATTGCCAAGGACTTTATAGACGATGAACGGTCCTTCCCAATTCGGCGACCATTTGCCGAACCTAGGGTCTTTCATTCTTGCGGGTAGCACTGTTTGCCATACTAACTCTCATTCGCCGAAAGTTTTTTGTCTGACCCGCTGATTATAGGCTCGCTCGACGATCTTCTTTCGTGCCACTAAAAGATTGTAAGCGTCAAGTCGATCTCCCTCCAAATCTTCTATCTCTTGCATTATGGCCTGATTGTATTCAACGCTGGACAAACTACTCTGCTCAATCACTCGTAGAGAATTTACACTTAGTTCGACTGGTAGCATCGCGTTATGCCCATATGTTAACGCATATGGGGTGGTCCCCGTCGTTGACTGGGGTGAAGTTCGGTATGCCCATAAAGCCTCGTTCAACTTTAAATGCCACATGCCAGGCCTTTCTATTACTATTTTTTTGAGAATGCCGATCAAAACTTTATTACTTGCCTCGGCTTGTCCATTCGCTTGTGGATAATATGGCGTAGACTGTTCGAGTCGAATTTTCAAACCCATCGTATACTCCTTAAACCTATCGGCTGTGAAAATTGTGCCATTATCAGTTATGATTGTTTCCGGTACGCCGAACCTGGTTACAATATGTTCTTCCACAAAATTGCAAACCTCTTTGGATGTTAATTCGGCATATGATTTTGCCTCGACCCATTTAGTGAAATAATTGGTCGCCATGAGTATCCATGCATGTTCTGCTGCTCCGGAAGATGGTGTGATCTTGCCGATCACATTTATTGCCCATCCTCTGAACGGCCAAGGTTTGGTAACTGAATGGAGTAATTCGGTCGGGGCTCTTTGTATAGGCCCATGGATTTGACACTGCACGCATTTTCGTGCATACTCAATACAATCTTTCAATATGATCGGCCAGAAATAACCATGTCGGCGAAGTAGCCAACGCATCTTGTGTCCCGATTGATGGGCTCCGCAGATTCCTTCGTGAACTTCCGTAATTACTCGGGCGGCTTCCTTCGGGCCGAGGCATAATAGCAATAAACCGTTCTCGCCTTTTCGATATAACTCATTCTAGTACGACACGTAGTTCGTGGCATGGGCTCTTGTCTTTCGATCGTGTTTATCCCTGGGATTATCGAGATACCGCATAATTGCTCATCTCTAATCGTTTGGTAGCGCCTCGACGGTGCAAACATCCACACGATCCCCTCGTTCCAACAACGAGGGTAAGGACATTACCCGTGTACGTATCACGTGATTGCGCTGGAGAACGTCCTGATTAACCAAGGCCGGGTGAAATCGTTGTCCTGCAAGTATTGCCCGGCTTAGTTTGCCCTCAGAAGTTGTGCTCCAGAGGCTATTTGTGCCAATTCGTCTGCATCAGTGTTTCGAACACGCAAGATATGTTCGAATGTAATCCGCTCAAACGACTCAGCCAAATAGTTGGCCACCATGTGATAAGGTGCCAAAGTACAACTTATGCAACGAAAAATGTCGTTGAGTTGGTTAATCACAAGTTCTGAATCACCAAGGACGAGGACACGGGTCGCTCGTAAGTCATGGAGGATGTGAAGGCCGATGATAAGAGCTTTATATTCGGCCTGATTATTTGTACAATCGAAATCGAGCCTGATAGAAAAATACCAGCGGCAGTGGTTAGGGGATTGAACGACGATGCAGACACCAGCCGAGGCTGAGGTACTAGATTCATTAAAGTACATCGTCCAGTAGTTATCGCAGGCTTCAACCATGCCGATTTCGACGTTATTGCCCCCGACACCATGTGGGGAGGGGTGTTGGGCCAAAAAATCAGCTAAAGCTTGGCCCTTAATGGCTTTCTGAGGTACGTACTGCAAACTGAACTCAGATAATGCCATTGTCCATTTCCCAATTCGGCCTTTTACTATAAGCTGAGTGAGCATGTAACGGATGACATCTGTTTGGGCGATAACTTGCGTGACTGATGGGAGCATGTAATGGTGAAGTTTTGTTGTGGCGAAAAACAAAGCCAAGCAAAGTTTCTCGACAGGTGAATAATTGATCTTAGGTGAATTCAGATTCCGACTGAGATAAAAGATAGCTTGTTCACGGCCGACATCGTTGTCTTGCGCGAGGAGGCAGCCAATGGATTCTTTGGTCGTTGAAATATATAACTTAAGAGGCTTACCACGCCGAAGTGGTACGAGGACCGGGGGCGTGGTAAGGGAGACCTTGATTTGTGTAAAAGCCGCTTTATGCTCTTCACCCCACTCAAACCTATCCGAGTCCTTTAGTTTCAAAAGCGTAGAGAACGCCTTCATTTTTCCCGCCGAATTATATATAAAACAGCGGAGAAAATTTATCTTGCCGAGTAAGGACTGTAGTTATTTCTTTGTTCGTTGGGGGTAGAGCAGCGATAATCGCGCGTGCCTTGTTTGCGTATACCTCAATTCCCCGATGATGCAGAAGGAATCCTAAGAAATTACCGGCCGATACGCCGAATGCGTATTTAGCCGGGTTCATCTTGAGATTATGTGGTCGCATACGAAGGAAAGCTTACCGAAGATCATCTAGATATGTTCGGCGGCTTTTTGATTTAACCACCACGTCATCGATATACAATCAGGTCATGGAAGATAGAGTTCATGGTGTGTTGGTATGTGGCATCAGCGTTTTTAAAGTCGAATGGCATAACTACCCACTCGAATGTGCCGAGTGCCCCCGGGCAACGAAAAATAGTTTTATGAACATCGGCTTCGACGATAAAGATCTGGTTATAACCGGCATGACCATCCATGAAAGACATCATGTCATGAGTAGATGCGGCGTCAATTAACAAATCTGAGATCGGCATGAGATATTCATCTTTGGGAGTTGCCAGATTCAAATTACGAAAATCAATACAAATACGTAAGGCACCGCTTTTCTTCAGTACTGGCACGATATTCGCCAATCATTCGACGTATCGAGCAATTCGAATAAACCCGGCGTTTAAAAGTTGAACCAGTTCTTCTTTTATGCCGAGCTGAACTTCGGTTGAGAACCTGCGAGGAGGTTGGCGAAGGGGCTTGCAACCAGGGTTGATGCGTAATTCATGCTCAACGAGGGTTCGGTCAAGACCAGGCATTTCATGATAACTCCAAGCGAAACAATCTTTAAATTCGCCAAGTAACTGACAGAGTTCAGTCTTGGTATGTTGGGGTAACAAAGCGCTAATGAATAATGGCCGAGGGTTATCGGCCGTCCCCACGTTTATTTCGTATAATGGGTCTCTGACTTGGGGCCGGCTATCTTCGAGCTCGACCGGGGCAGCTTGGATTTTGTTGAGAGAGAGGACAAGGTCATTTTCGCCTTCGGCGAGGAACTCCACGAGGTTGACGCCCGAATTCGGCTGTTGGGAGATAGCGTACCAATGAGCCAGCAATCGTTCCATAGTTGATGAAACTGCGGCTCGACGTTTGGCCTGACTGGTGTCAGACATCAGGATCGGTGATAAAGTTGGCCAACCCGAGTCTCGTCGAATCCTGGTGAACAGTTTTGGCGCCAACCTTGATGGCCTTTTGAACAGAAATCTGAGTCGGCCGACCTTCTTCGTTGAGGTCGTGTAAAGTGATGTAGCCGACATGATCGTCGTAGTATCGTGCTTGGATCATGTTAGCTTCGAATGGTTGATGATTGGCTGGGTGAACCACGACTGTCTTGCCGTCCCAAAAAATAAGGACTTGATATAGTGATGAAGGGATACAACTTGTTTGGTGAATCCAATCCCGTCCGAGCAACGCATTGTAATCGATTTTGGAGTCGACTATGAAGAAAACAGTCAGGTGATTGCGACCTGCGACGGTCACCTCTAATGGGAGGACTCCATTGGTTTGGGATTTGTCACCAACGAAACTGCTCATGGTGATTCCTGATGGAATAAGCTCCTCGTTAGAGCGACGTAACGCCTTCATGATAGTCACCGGCATGATATTGATCGTCGCTCCACAGTCAACGAAAATTTTGGATACTGGGTATCCCTCGATATGAGCCGTAACATACAACGGCTTCAGGTGATGGAGATTGGCTGACGACGAACGAGGAAATAATTCGGCAAGAGCTGCCTTGAGGTTGTTTTCTTTTGTTGCTGACTCGACTTCGGTAGTGAGTACGAAGTCGACTTGAGTAGCATCCTCAGCCACTACATCGCCGTCGAGGAAGTTCGGTTGAGATTTGCGTGGTTGAAAATCTGTAGGCAGAACGTGGACCATACTGATTTCCATGTTGTCAAGGACGGAAAGACCCATTGACTCGGTATCTCCCACCTCTGTCAGCCCATCGTCGGCCAGGCCTTTCTCCTCCGGACTCTCATCATGGATAGTATTTGGGTCGACTGCGTCGACCGTCGCCGGGGTATGTTCCTGCAAGGCGGTTTTGAGAATTTTCTTCTGTTGGTCAAGGGCCTCGAGTTCATTGGGAACTAAAACAGGGTCTAAGACTTGCTTCGTGCCATAAGCTTGCTCTTGATATGTGATACGGGCGTCCCTGACGTCTAGGTAGGTATCTAAGCGTGCCACGCGCTCTGTTTCATCGGCCGTAAGGCCGAAAAGAGAAACGGCTGAAAAAACTTCGAAGTGGTATCGTAAGTGCTGGAGATCCTCAAAAGAGAAGGGAAACTCGCTCGTCTCGATATCGGTATATGGGTCGACATCAAAGCCGAGGACTTGAGCCTCGCGTATGTGCTGGAACCTAGCTTTCAACCCTAGGTCCGAATTCTTTTGGATAATGCGCTTGGCATCAGGACAGGCCAGAACGAGATCAATCTTATCTTGGCATGCTTTTGGCAAACCGTATAAATCGTTAGCCGAATACTTTTTGTAGAACTCTTGCATATACTCCAATACCTCTCCGAGGAATGGTGGATGTAGGTGCCGTCTAACTCTGATCAAAGGCTCATGTATAGGTAAAGGGGGAAGTTTGCTCTCAACTGCCTTCTTGAAATGTTTAACGCGCACCTTCATTTCCCCGGGTCGAATGAGGAGTTTGATTCGCTTGTCAGCCTCTTCAAATGTGGTTTCCACATCAGGATTAATCACTTGTCTTTCTTGGAGCAACTCTGTCATGATGGTCGGGGGTCGTCGCTCATCGTCATTGCTAATTTTGTTCTTCGGCTGCCACTTGGGGGCTGAAGTTTCCTGGGCTGCTTGTCGACGAGCCATGCAATCTATTCTTTGATACCAACGCTTCTATGATTTGGACAGTGCAGTGTACACACCTTTAGGGGAATGATAGGTGTACCAACGTTGAACGTACGGTTCAGGAGGTTTGAAGGTTTTCTGCTTTGCCGAAGAGTTCGAGTTGCTAGAACTTCGTGCATAATAATCATCGTTATAGAATGGTGCATCGAAGTCGAGACGCCGTCTGACTGGGGGTAGTTCAATCAACCGCGTGTTGGGGCCGAGTATGTCGAAAACTCTCTGGCGCTGGCCTGCATTGAGCGTCTTCTGATGTGTTGCGGCCATGGAAGGTGATTGTTTTATCGGAGCTTGACACAGCCTTTTATTTGGCTCGGTGGTGACGTTTATCTTACACCAACTGCATAGAATCGCCGATTTATCTTTTTCTTTGGCGCTGGAGTCTATCATAGACTTGATGATAGCCGGTCCCGAAAGAACTTTGGGTGGCTTGTTCGAAAATAAATCTATCTTGAGCCGTGGTCGAGAATTCTGCTTTGGGATGTGTTGTAATGGAACGAACTCGGTCTTCTTTTTCCCCTTGTCCCTAGGTAGATGAGCATCTACCATATTAACCATCGCTGTAGGAAACGGGTCGGTGTCAACGCTCATTTTCTTTTCTGGAAACTTGAGTTTGCCGTTATCAACCCAGCTTTGGACGGCATCTAGAAATACGACACAGTTGTTTGTCGTATGTTTATTTGAGTTATGGCACTTGCAATATGTTCTTCCCTTCAATTCTTCGGCCTTAGGAATATTATGCCCAGGCCGAAGTTTGATGATCTTGGCAAGTAGTAGCTGGTCAAAGATGGCGTCGGCCTTAGTAATATCGAAAGTGTGAACTTTTGATGTTTTGGTGATAGATTCTTCAATGGCCGAGTGAGTTTTGACATCCTTGGGATTGGCATAAGTCAATGCTTTGCAAATATACGGTTTATCGATTACTATCTCGGCCGCATCAACACTAGCATATTCTTCAGGTTCAGTCGAAGCATAGCTAATCGTGGGGTTTTTGTAAATGGTTCCTCGGGATGGAGACTTTGAGACTTTTTCTTCTCGGAGTAGGTAGTCATATTGCTCAACATGTTGAGCTAGTTCGTACATGTCTCAGAAGTTTGCTCCCAGGAATTTCTTTTTGTACTCCACGTCCAGCCCATTCAAAGCCAGTCTAACAAATTCGACTTCAGGAAGGGGTACTCGGCACCAATTTCTCGCCGACTTAAACCTGGTAAGATAATCCATTGACGACTCATCGGATGCTTGAGCCATCCTGGCTAGTGATGAAACCGACATTTCTATCCCCGGGCGATAAAATTGCTCATGAAATTTTTCGGCCAACTCCTCCCAACTCTGGATGGAGTTTGGTGGGAGACTGATGTACCACGCAAAAGCCGAGCCTGTCAATGAGAAGTTAAAAAGTCGCAGTTTATAGAAATCGCTATTAACATCTCCACATTGCGCGGTGAACCGAGCCACATGTTCTAACGAGGATAAAGATGATTCTTCAGCAAACAAATTGAAATCTGGGATTTTAAAACCTTTAGGATATTCAAATGTTTCCACGTAGGCAGGGTATGGGTGGATGAATTTTGGGAATTTCGGCCCCTTTTTCAAAGCCGAATCGATCATCCTCTGGATCTCGGTCACATGGATAGATGTCGTTTCTACTTTCTGGTCGGATTCATCTGATCTACTACTTGATCCTCCTTTATTTTCCAGGTCAATTGGCTTGAGCTGAGTAGACACTGGCTCGGCCTGTACTATTGATAAAGGATTATTCCTTGGTGGCAATTGCCGAGAATGATCGGAGGGTCTATCTTCACAGATTTTATGAACCAGCATTTCAAGCAATCTAGTATGTGTCTCATTGGTACTGCATATCACTTCGCGTAGACTGTCTATTCCTCGGCTGAATATTTGTTCAACTTGCCGAGATTGTTCATCCAGTTGTCTTTGGAGAAACGACCTTGTTGGTGGGTCAGCGCCTTCCCTACCATCTTCATCACAGTCCTCCACTACCACCTCATTGAAAATGCATGTGGTTCTGTTAGGGACTTCTGTATTGCGAGGCTGACCGCCGAGACCAGCTTCCTTTTCTCGGCGTGTTGCGCTCGCGGACTCTGGTGTCGCGGTAACAATGGGGTTTTGTGTCTACGGTACTGACAAATCAGTCGTTGATTTTCCCATAACTGCTTTCTTCTTAACTGATCGTGTCTCGATTGGCATGAACTTCGTAGTTTTAGCACTAGGTCCCACTGGGCGTGCCAAAATGTTGACCCTAAAAACTACCAAGCCTACGTGGCGCGCAGGCCGAGTAATCTATGAGCTAACTACGTCATTCGGTTGTGTGCGGGGCGTGCCAACTAGTCGGTCGAGCTCGGCCGAGGAGTAAAATTTGTTGATGTTGTGTTGGTCGCGCTACTGACTTCTTAATCTTGCGACTGCGGCCGAGGAAGGAACAATTCTCGGCCTTCGGGTTCTAGAGCCTGAAGACAAGGCTGCTAGTTCTGCGAAATTCAATATCAAATTAGGCTGTCAATGTGCCGAATGTAGTAACCTAGTAACACCTCACTTCGCCGAGAAGGCTAATGAGATGACCTCTGCCAATAAGGATTCGAAAATCCTTCTCGACCGAGACTTGGATAGATAACCAGTCGGCCTCGACGCAGTGCTGTTTATCCAAACTAAAGGTGCTCCACAGTGGAATGGTTCTACGGCTACAGTGCTGTTTATCCAAACTGAAGATGTTCACCGGTTGTCTTCACAGTGCTATTTATCCAAACTGAAGATGTGTTGGCGAAAAGGAAAATAAAAATCTTAAGGTTGTTGAGAGGTTTCGCGTAGAGCGAGGGTTTGCGCAGGGCAGATTTGTGTGTTGAGTTGGAGATGTCTACAACGATGCACAACCTCCTCTATTTATAGTAGCAGATCCCTCTTCAATCGAGTTCAAGTCATACTAGGATTAGGACTCCTTATTCTGATTCAATCTTATCTTGACTAGTCTTTCTTCAATCAGGACTTTGAACCTAGCCTCTTATCATGCCGCATTCATCTCCATATCTCGTCGACCTCATCTTCACCGAGACCCCTTACTGCATCAGGATTCATGCTAGCCGTAGGATTTTGCCTACTTCGTCTTTATCCGAACAACTCTTCTCCTGACAGGATCTGGCCGATCTCGGTCCACGAGCTAAATAATCCACAAGCTTCCAAGTATAACCTTCTGGGCCGAGAATGATTCTAAATTCGGCCCAAACTATTATTTTGGGCCTAAACAATTACCAACATTATTCTAACCATAAGTTGGACGTTTTACTCATAAATTAATGTGTTATTTGGCAATGCATATGTTGGTGCCATATACCTTAGAAAAAGACTCGTCACATGGTGTTGCTGTTTCACAATTCAACCTCAATAAGATTTTTTTTTACTTTCAATAATTAACTTGAGAGGGTAATGTCTTAACTGATTGTTAATATATTATATACTTTATTAACTCCTATATTAAAAGTTGGAATTTTTGTCTTTACGAAAGAGATACAATCATAATATTGTCGTGCGTTAGATGTGCGTCCACATTTTTTAGATCAAAGTTAATTAAATCTAGATAGATGAAATATGATAAATTTTTCATCCAATAATGTGCGTCCACATTTTTTAGATCAATATTGTCGTGCGTTAGCATGACAGCCTAATATAGGCAAGCGATGGATTGTTTTGGTGATGATAATCTTCTGCTTCAACTCACCGGGTCCTAAGTTCAAACATTCCCCCTTTTCCTTAGGGTAATTTACATTAGTAATATTGCTTGTATTAAAAAAAGAGTAAATTACAAAAAAACTAATTCAACTATGGGCCGAACCACAATCTCAGACCTCCTATTTTAAACATTACAATGTTATACCTCAACTTATGAAATCTTTGCAATGTCATACCTCAACTTATGAATTCGTTGTAATGTCATACCTTTGTTAAGTTTTTTTTATCAATTTGGCTGTTAAATGCTGACGTGGCAAGAGTGGGGCCGCTCATTCGCCAACTGGAATAAAAAATTATTTATTAATTAATAATTTATTTATTTATTAAAAAATTATTAATTTGCAATAAAAATCAATAAAAATTAATAATTTTATAATAAAAAAAGGGAATTGTTATTAGCACTCCAAAAATCTCATTTTACACTCTTTACAAGTGTATTTTTCTTTCTAATTATAGAAAGTTTGGAGTGACAAATTAAATTTTTGGAGTACTAATAACAATTCCCTAAAAAAATAATAATTTGGCTGTTAAATGATGACGCGGCGAAGGAGTGAGCATCACTCCTGCCACGTCATCATTTAACAACCAAATTGACAGAAAACTTAACTGAGGTACGACATTACAATGAATTTATAAGTTGATGTATGACATTGCAATGTTTAAAACATGAAGTATAAGATTGTAGTTTGACCCATAGTTAAGATAGTTTTATGTAAAAAAATAGTGTGATAGGAACATAACACGCTCTTGTTAAATTAGTGCTAGAGTCACTAAATCTATTTACTAAATTTGTTTGCCAATTTGGAAAATCAAAGAGATAAGGCCACATCATTTGATGAACAAATTTTGAGATGCTCTAATAAATAATTGACCATAAGATGGTGTCAAAATTATTAATGGTAAAAACCTAACTTGTAACGACAATGCTATTTAGACATATCAACCTTCTGCAAAGGTCTGTGACTCTGTCGATATATGGTTTCAGTTAAGATCATTCACACGGTATTGATATCCGTTTGATTTGGATTTTTTTTGCTTAACTTCCAAGTTTGTTTTGGATTGTTGTTTCGGTTCTCCCAATCGTCCATGCATGCAGTTGGGGGGCACTCCACTTTCGAAATTAGTGGCAGTTCCAATCACCAGACTATTTTTTCTTTCCATTTCCACTGGATCAAACAATTTGACATTCTCAGATTAGTGGATTGTTATGTCTTTCTTTCTTGCGGTTGCAGATTTATGATGAAGGACGAGAACATGCAGATGGAAGCAGTTTAGCAGAAGCGGAGAGAAATGAGAACCGAAAATAAAGAACAGATGAAGAAAATTGTCAAGGATCCAACCTCCAAGAATTGAAAACATAGACAAAGTAGGGGTTACAAAGAAAATCAATTGATTGGTGGAGGCTTCAAGGGAGAGTTTGTCAACTGTGCTCTCAATCTTAATTTTACGTTCGAGGTTTTATTTGACTATTTAATTGTTTAATCTGTGGACCTTTCATCTACGTGCTGTTACTTGGTTCAAGCAATTTGTTAGAAATTAGAATAGTTTAACACCTTTTTGTGTTCAACTGGGTTCTCATGTTGCCATTTAATACTACGATCTAGTAGTATTTCTTATCGCTTGTAAGTTAGAAGTTTTAGGTTTGATTCTCACCAAAAGCAAATTTAAACCACATTATTACTAGGTCATTATGAGGCTTACCTCACGCCATCGATTCTATAGTGTAATAATATCGTTTGTATATTAAAAAAAAAAGGATCCTCATCTTCCATTTTGATAAGTATATTTTTTACCATGACCGTATTGTTAGGCAGGAACAAAAACTTCTCAAAATGGCGAAAATTATTTCTTATTTAACTGCGAATAATAAGAATACAAAATGAATATGCGTAGCGATCGTAATAAATAAAAGATTTTCCACATGTGCATGTGATGAAAAAACTAATAAACAATAAAGTAAATATAAAAGTAATTATCAATCCTCGAGAAAACTATAATTTAAAGAAAAGAAAAAAGGGAAGACGAAGACCATAGCTACTTTAGCAAAACTTTACATACTAAAAATAATAATGAAATAAAAAAAGAAAAAAAAAAGAAAAGAAATTATAGCCTTTTTGTTATTGGTTAAAATACCAAGTCAAACCCGTGGGAGTCAAAAGGGGCAAAAATTATGATTTTGATATGTTGATATGGATACATCATACATTCATGGGAGAATCAAAGCCGCCCGCGTGCGCGAGAATCAGACAGTGTGCGTCCAAACTACCGATTTACCCTCGACATCGTAAGGTTATTACTCCAAATACCACCAAGATTTTGGTCTGTTAAGTTGGAAGAATTCGTTGTTGGGTTGTGGGGGCAACACCGCAAAAATATGAAATCAAAGCAGCATCAGAAGCAGCGCACAGATCTGTCATGAAAGATACCATCAAAGGCACAAAGGGTCCGTACGCTTCTCCGTCCCTAGACTTGCTCTTTTGCTTAACTGTCTAGTTTTTAATTAATCTAGAGAGAGAAAGAGTGGGTTATTGAGGAGAGGGAGAGAGGGAGAGAGGGAGAGAGAGGGTTTGGAAGAGGATGTTTGGATTGAGAGAAGGGTCTTGCTTTCCAAGGGTGTTGGTGGGAGTGAATGTGGGTCTTGCTCTGGTTGATGGCATCATAGCACTTCTTGCATTTTATCAGGTTTGCTTCTTATTTATTTATTTGTTTTAATTTTGTTTTTGAGTTCAGTTTTGTGGGCATTTGAATTTTCCCAATTGGGTTTTGTTTGGTGAGATTATATTGTGGGAAAGATGGTCAATGTGGGTTTTAAAGGAATGTGCCTTACTGTG
Source organism: Heteromeles arbutifolia (assembly GCA_024362995.1). Classification (NCBI taxonomy): domain Eukaryota; kingdom Viridiplantae; phylum Streptophyta; class Magnoliopsida; order Rosales; family Rosaceae; genus Heteromeles; species Heteromeles arbutifolia. The sequence continues at coordinate 5,114,736 of JANCRC010000002.1, read as the reverse complement.
AAACTTGAGGAATGGGATTGGTAGCACTTTCCGGGGTTGAATGTTTTTGGACAATTTGAAATGGGCATTTTGTTTGATATTTTTTTCTGATTTTTTGAGAATTGTACTTGTCATTTGGTTTTCTCGTTGGACTGGTAATTGGGATTTTGCATAAATATGTGAATGGATTGATTTTAGACCAACCAGTAACCATTTTTGATAGAAAGAATGTATGCTTCAGAAGCAGGCAGTGACCCTTTTTGTTTCTTAGGTTCTTGCCCAGGGTATAACTCTTCCTTTCGATACGCATGAACTGATTACAATGGGGAAATTGGAGACAAGGAATTATTTTGAATTCAACGAATAAGATATATAATTAACTGATACATGAAGGAGATCATATGGGATAGCTAAATTGTTTGAGATCATGTTTTGTATAGCTAGTGTAATGAATACAAATTCATGGTGCTCAAAACTTTGTCGACCAATTGCTCTTAGCACATGTTTGTAGGTAATTATACCTATAAATGTTCGGTGTGTTTAGTTTAATTTATGTTTAGGATACTTGAAAGATCACATCATGTAGCCTTACTAGTCCTCACTTTGAAGAATAGCTAGGTTATGAGACTTGGGCGTGACCAAGGTTCTAAAAGACGCTAGGCGCTAGTCGGGCAGCGGATTGGGGCTTAGCGCCTAGGCGGGGCCTGGGCGGACTAGGTGGATTTAAGTAAATCTGTTATATTTCGTGTAAATAAGTGCCTGTTTATACTTAAAATATATATAATTACATCATAAATTACAAAATAGAATGACCTATATATCATGAAGTATTGAAACATAATGAAAACATGGGGAACAAGCATAATTTGTGTTCACTTTAGTATTCAACAAGTTTCTTACAATTTATTAAAAAAAATAATGCAAAATGAAAGTTATTTATTTTCTGTCTAAGTGAGTCGCAACCTAGGCGGGAGTTTAGGCGTGTTTGGACGGGCTAGTCAGGCGCCTCAGCAGGTCTAGGCGCCCTTTCTAAATTTTCAAATTAGAACAGTGGGCGTGACTTTAAGATTACTGCTAAATCCCCATTCTCAATCTCCGTAACTTATTATCCTCAAGATACATTCTTATGTTTAAGTAAATTTGGTAACAGCAACCTTTTAAAACTGGGGAAGCCCATGGTTGGCGTCTATGAGGTTCTTTTGTTGAAATGATTCTGAGTTTCTTTTCCTTGCTATTTCAGTTAATTAGAATTCACTCGAGGAATTCACAACTTGGCTGGACTCGACAAAAAGTAAGTGATGAACCATGCTTTACTATTCCTTATTTATTTTTTTTTTTTGGTCAAGATTACTATACCTTATTCAAATTCACATTTTATTTCTGTTTCATTTTGTTTGTTTGTGTGTGTTTTTTCTATATATATGCAGGTATGTAATACAAATACTTACATATGCGTACATACATACCAACACATTTATACATGTGTTTGTGCGTGCGTGCATGCATGATGTTGCTAAATTTCAAAAGAAATTGTTAGCTTGCTGGATTTACCTATTTGTTCTGGATGTAGTAGTTTGACATCGTAAGGCCTCCTAGGAATCAGTCTTAATGTGAAGAATTATGGTGACTATTAGAGAAATTGTGCTGTCACTGAATAGTGCTTCTTCACGTTTTCAGCTTTTTTTCACCCAATACTGTGAAACTAAGCTGTTTTTAAGTATTTACCAAACACCTTTTCGAGCTTAGCTTTTTTTTATGCCCACTTTTTATAAAAGCACCTCAGTACCAAACAAGTACCAAAGTCATAGGTTGACAACTCCCAAGGTTGAGTCCCATAAAAAATTGCATCTATAGATATTGTTCCTAAGAATTTGGTAGGGAAATTCAATTTAGAACGGATGCATATATGGGGAGGAAAATGATGAAGGGGTACATCATACATGTGCATGATGGCTATACAGTAATATTTTAGTGTTTGATGCTGCATCTGCATGAATATGCTCACTTGTACGCATGTGAATATGTATATGTACTTACGGCACGACTAATTGCTACATTGAAGCTTACTAAAGCATGCTGGCATTGTCTTAATACATACTATTGCCTCGCTGCAGGTTTTTCATCTGTTGATTGGCTCTTCTAATTTGGGTAAAAATTGTTTATTCCCGATCCTGATGCACTATTGCCTTCTATTCTTGTCTGAGATCTGATATTCTCTTTCAAGAATGCTTCGCCGTAATTATGTTGCTTATCAAGAGCCTTGATATTTTGGCTCTCTTTTCCTGGCTTTTGAAATCACCTGATGTTCTATGTATGACTGATTTTGCAACAACTTGGTTTTTCATGAGTTTGGACTCACGGAAATAGCCAGTTGTTACACAACCAAGATAAAGAACTGATGATATCATCTTAAGTAATGATTGTTTCCATTAACTTATGACTTCGACAAGCATGTTGTATTTACATCTTGATTCAAACTGATTTAATTTATTTGATCTTGTCTGTGACAGGTTGCTCAATTTATTTTGTATTAACTCTTTTTGCTGCCTGCAAGGGGTGGCAATGTTGGTCTAACTCTTGTGGTTTTACCCTCATGGGTATGCTTTCTCTTTCAATACACGCCATATATCTATCTTCAGTGCTTGGTCAGAGTATCTGAATGGTTAAAATGCTTTGCAGCATTACCCGAAATTCTGTTTTTTGCTGTGTTTCTTCTACTTTTATCGTTCTGGTAAGTTTTCTATTTCCTTTTCTTCTTTTTCAGTTTAAACAATCCAAAACTGAGCTCATGAACTTTCATGAAAATGTCGAAAAAAGTTTAGAGATCTTAGCTTTGTTCATCTATCTTGGATACAACCTGCCTTTTACGTTTTCGATCAGCAGCACTGTTGTTTCCATTTGCAAACACAGAGGTTGAGGTGGGACTAGAGAGTAAGATGGATGAAATGGAAAAGTGCATTGGGAGTATTGTGTGACCATAGAATACCTGTCAATTAAAAAGTATAATAGTAACATCATACATTGTGCTGGGCAACTAGGCAAAAACACAATCATGGGATGAGGATAACAGAAGTATGGATGTGAAGATGAATAACCAGCATTACCTGAGAAGTAGTACATACATAACAAATCAACATCTATTGAGACGTATAGTGCTCCCATATAGTTTTATATTATGAATCAGCAATTCAGCATATAGATGATCCCGTTACTTTTGTATTTTTCTCTTTCGTTGAACGATTTAGAAATCCATTGCTTATGGATTTGAAGGATATGGCTTTGATGGATCTGTGGTGTGCCTTTCCTGTTTTCTTTTCAGGCCATTCTGTTAAAGTTAGGATCTGTTGTTGATTACTAATGTCTCTATAGTGTGTTTTTTATGAGCCATCAGAAAATAGAGATCTGGAAGTGCACTTTTACATGAATAAAGATATATCGACCATTCTTTACCTGAATATTGCCTTTCTCAAGTTGGTACTTATATTGAAAAGGGTGTTTCGTTTGAGCTATATATGACATCTCTCTTTAGGGTTGACCTGTGTCATCAGGCAGATGACGAGGATGATGAGGATGAAGGGAATTTTCGTGAAGCTTTGTTGGAGCAGACATTCAGCAAACCAGATTCATTGGACAGAGATAGTCATAGGACCTGTTTTCCTCTGCGATTTATTCGTATTGGAAGCCGCCAGAGAATCGTAATTTTGGTATTGCCACAGTTCAGAGTTCCCTGTTATCTACTCATATATGATCTAATATTAGTCCTTAGCGTTGCATGATTTCCCTATGTCATGTTTTGTGCAAATTAATGTTAAAGTTTATTAACTTTGAGGTCGTCTACCAGGTCACCTTGCTAGTTTTTGTTATAATGATAGCAAGTGCAGTGATAATTTGGATCGGGATGGGACAAAATCCTATTGATTCTGCACTGGTGGCTCGGGTATGAACGCGTTGCTAATTCTAGATTGTTACATGTGTGATCACCTTCTATCTTTGGTATGCTATAGTTCCAGTTTTGCTATATTTAGATGCTAAAAGAAATAAGGTTTTGCTGCCTCAGTTTTGTGTTCAGACCATAAAATAATTCTTCGGCTTAGAACTTGGATGCAGACTGTTAGTAATGTAGTGGTGTTTAAAGTGTGTATAATTCCTTTTTGATGATATAAAGAAGGTTGTCACTGTTGTGGCCAAATATACAGTTTTGCGTCGTACTTATTTCTTATTAACGAGTAGTTAACCCGTGTTGAATGAATTTTATCATTATCCAGGTATATGTAGATCTCTTTGCAATAGCGATACTATTATTAGGAGGAGCATTAGCGTGTTACGGTGAGTAACTATCGTTTCACTCTTGTACTTTCTTGCATTTCTTTATGTGCAACTCCTCCCTATTTTTATAGGGGAGGGGCGCACGATGACTATTTTGGAGTGTCAATAACACCTCTGTATACTTATCCTTCAATCTGAAGCGACGTTTTGCTTTGTCCTGGATTTTCAGGGCTCCTATTATGCCTGAGAATGAGAAACGTTAGATCTGAGAGAGCTTCTTCTGAGATGTGGAAGGTATATAATATCATTCATCTGTCCGTTAAAGTATCAGATCATTCGGAAAGTGTATTGTTCGGCGAACATATGATATATCAATGGCTTGCAGTTTATCACTTGCTTCCGTCTTTTTTTTTTGACAGGTTGCAGGTTTAGCTGTTGTTTCCGTTCTCTGTTTCGCCTCAAGCTCTTTGGTGGCTCTATTAACTGATATTCCTGTACGTACTTGATTGTTAGCTCAAAGGTTTTTTTCGTTATTCCGACATCTAAGTCAGTTTAATGAATCTCCGAAACTTGACCGTATCGTTCTGCAGATGCTTTACGATTGGCATCAACAGCGTATGAAGGATGTTTATACTTCCGTTTTACTGATTTTATATTATTTCGTAGGTAGGTCGTTCTAAATTCCTTTACCGTTCGTGGTTAGATGAATCCTGTCATTTTTAGTATCGTTACGATGTTTATACTGTTTTTTTCAGGTTCATCAATACCCTCAGCGTTTGTGTTATGGGTCATGAGAGAATTACCACCCTCTGTAACAGCTAACACACGAGAAGAACCGTCTACGTTAACCTTCATCAGCGACATTTCCACGACATTACAAGATCCTCAGAGCTGGAATGCTGCAATGAGCTTGCGGAGCCAGGTTTGATTTCGCCGTGGTAGCTGGATGTTACAGTAGCGGACCTATTTGAAATCTCGGTTTGTTTCGTTGATAGTCGTTCAGGTTTGTGCTCACTGAGTTTGGTTTTCAGGTGGAGGTATCAAGAACAAGCCCCGTATAACACTCATCCCGTATGGAAAGTGAAGAGTCTTACTAACGTTCCTGGGTGCGAAGCACGTCCTCGCTCGCCAAATTTATGAAGTGAGCTGGAATCAGAGAACGATATGCCAGATAACAAGTGCGACACTGAGAGGACGAGATGAAGAGGGCGTCGAGTGACATTCTAGGCCGGAAATTTGTGTACAGCCATAAGTCGCCGTTGCCACGGTTTTTTGACATTTTGGGGATGTAAATAGCAACCATATGCTACGTGAGGGATTCTTTCCGCTCCAAAAGTATTTTGATGTGCTTCATTGAATTTTTGTTGAAGTTGAAATAAAAAGATAACGGCTTTGTGTTTGTTGAGTAAAAGTTGAAATTGAATCGATTCACGCCTGATCTGCAGACTTGCGCCGGAAGGAACATTCTGTAAGTAAAAAGATTAATCTCTCAAAGATTCACATATAAGAAAGTTTGTATAAAGAAACGCTCCGATCAACCCAAATCATGAAGACTGCAACCCCAAGATTTCTCAGGACTACTGAAATACGATAAATTTATGTAGAAAGTATGAATTCTTAGAGATCACTTCCATCGAAAGTCAATCACAATCCATGTATACAGTAAACCGTGACATCAATGGAGAAATCACTGAAACGTAAGTTGGTGGTGGATTTAAAGATTGAACCACAAAAGATTGAACCTCAAAACTGTCTAAGATGTGTAAAATTCAACGACTGTCAGTACCGGCGTGCCCTTAACTGGAAAAGCATCTTGTTCCCTCTCTAGCTACGACTATGTTGCGAAAAGGATTTTATCCACTCAATGATTTAAAAGGAGCTTATACATCACTCAAACAGCAGCTTCAGAACAAGATTGTCTAGTTACAAATGGCTTACTAACAGTATGCATGTTCAGTAAGTGTACCTCATGAGTCCATATCCTTCCCTTTGCTTTGCTCCAACGATCCAAAGTCTTTAGGCGGCCATATCTAATGACAAAGTGATCAAACACGAGATATCTTTAGTACGAAACAATAAAATAAAACTACTAAAAGACACTTCGTTGTTCATTTCTATCATACTATACTAGTTCTACCACTGCCAGTGAATACATCTTCCGATTCTTCACAGTGAAAAGCATAACGGCAATCACTTACACGCATCTTATCCCTTACAATTTTCACCATTACTTGAATTCTAGCTTCTATTGGAGCTAAATTTCATATACTTTCTGCAACAACAACAACAACCAAGCCTTATCACACTAATTGGGGTTGGCTACATGAATCATACAACGCCTTTGCGCTTGGTTTTCCACCATGTACTCTCCTAAAACACATAATCCTACAACTCACAAATTGAAAGGGCATATCTTCTTCACAATTCCACTCAACATGAATTCCTTTACGCATAGCAAGTCAATCCGAAACCAATCCAAACGATGTATATGCACATAATTCAAATCGAGCTAAAAGAAGAAAACTTTCTCACCCTCCAGAAGATTCTGCCTTCAACAAGCCCGTAAGGAACCGGCCCGAAATTCCTCGAATCACGCGAGGCATAGATGTTGTCTCCCTCTACCCAAACATGTCCCTTAGGAACCTATTACCAACAACAACATTACAATCTCCAAAATCCTTAAAAAAACCGAAGAACAAAACGAAAATGTCGAAAACCAAAAACCCAAAATCCAAAACAAAACCAACATTGCAAAGTTGAAATGGAACACGAAGATACCACTATAGTCTCCGACCGATCACTGTTCTTAGGGTCGACAACATAAGTAACAGACTGACCCTCCGTTGCTATCAATCTCTTGGCGACGGTCTTCCGAGGAGCCTCAGGCGACCGTACCATGACAATATCTCCGACACCGATTCTGTCGAACCGGGTCGAGATGCGTTCAGCCAAGCACAAATTATTTCCGGCCAGGCCGATGGTCGGGAGCATGCTGGGACCGTAGCACTGCACACACGGAATCACAACCCATCCCGTGTTTCTGTTCATTTATGCCCTCAGCTCATCGAATTTAACGTAATTAAAAATAATAATAAAATATCAGTTAACAGTTACCAGAGCTACGGTGAGGAGGTGCGTCTTGGTGACTTGGACGAAGCATACGAACTTTACCAGTCTCGGAACGACGTCTCTTATTTCTCTCCCTGAATTTTTGAATGCCTCCGAAGCCAGAAACTGCCTTATGTATCCAAACGCCATGGGAGGAGCAGAGAGCAGAGATGTACAGTGAGAGAGAAAGGAGGAGGAGGAGGAGGGGGGAAGAGAGGAGAGGGAGAGGGTGGGGGGGGGGAGACGTCTTTTACTTCACTGCGTTTAGGATTTTTGTTTTTGGGCATGGATATGACAAACCAGGAAATGGGAGTTTGTAATGGGCTTTTGGATTTTCTAATGGGCCACCGTTTTTTTCGAAAACAGTGTAAATGCGTGTTTGGGGGTGTTTTTAACTAACTGAGCGACAAGTTTATACATGAACCACCGTTTTGTGTTGGAAAATAGTGTAAATGTAGTTGTGTCATCTTTATTTATTTATTTTATAGGTATGAGATAATACCATATTAGGCTAGGAGAGTATCGAACTCAAAACTTTGAAAACAATTTTGATGATATAGCACAACGTCTATTAAAAGTGGAGCACGTCTTAGGGGTGAGCTCAATTGATTCAATATCGATGAACCTGAAAAAATGTTCAATGTTTTTAACTAACTGAACACAACTCCTTGTCGCATCATCATCTTTAAGATGCCAAAACAACTCTTAACTATATGGGTTACTAGTAACTTATTCATCGAATAATTATCTCACATTTTTAATTTCCAAGAAATATTCATTTCATGATGTTGTGGTCACATTTATTTGATGCCATATAAGTAAAAATGAAATGACTCTAGAACCTCTTATTACATGAAGTATGATTTTATAATGACTACCAATTCTTCTAACAATTTACCAATATATATATATATATATATATATATATATATATATATATATATATATATATATATATATATATTACAAGGAATACCTCACAATTACAAGTATAAATGTAACTGAGATATTGGCAGAAACTAAAATATGAGGTAATTTTCATTTTCTTAAATTATTTGCAATAGCAGTAATTGGAAATGAGAGATGTATCAAAATAGTAATACATTATTTTCACCCAACTGAATTTTTTAGATAAATAATTCTAACTGAATTTTAATTTTTGTTTTGTTTTGTTTTGTAGGTAGAATATATTGATTGCATATTTTTTTATTTATTCCAAATTAAAAAAATTAGAAACCATGGTAACAAAATGAAAAATGTTGTAGCTTAATACCTTAACCTACAATCCACTGGTTAACACTACCATTAAAAATCTCTACAATATCACCCTCCCCAACCTGATGTCACCGAAACTAGTTGTCTTTGTCCATCACATTATAAAGAAATAGGTTTCTTGCGGCAAATGAAAGTGGCGCAACCTCTTGAGCTTCTCCCTCAACTACTCTACATTATCTAATGTGTTCACTTTCACCTCAATCTTCTTTGTACTGCACTTTGTTAATACGATAAGCTTCAGCTTTTGTACCTGTTGACCCTAAAAACTACCAAGCCTACATGATGCGCAGACCGAGTAATTAATAAGCTAACTACGTCATTCGGTTATGTGCGGAGCGTGCCAACTCATCGACCGAGCTCAGCCAGGGAGTAAAATGTGTTGTTGTGGCGTTGAGAGCGCTGTTGACTTCTAAATCTTGCGACTACAGCCGAGGAAGGAACACGCCTCGGCCTTCAGGTTCTAGAGCCTGAAGACAAGGCTGCTAGTCTTGCGAAGTTCACGAATCGTCGGCGCTGGATTCGGTCACGGTGATTATATTCGTAAGAGTATAAGCACGCCGAACTGGCACCAAACTATACGAACACAAGTACTCAAAAGAGATGTATGTCTTAATGGTAAATGTGGTTCGGCTGTCAGAATGCCGAACTTTAAAACTAACTTATGAATATCCAATCATAAAACAACTCGGCGTTCAATGTGCCAAGCCCAGTAATCTGTAATACCTCACCTTGCTGAGAAGGCTAATGAGATGACCTTTGCCAATAAGGATTCAAAAATCCTTCTCGACCGAGACTTGGATAGATAACAAGTCGACCTTGACGTAGTGCTGTTTATCCAAACTAAAGGTGCTCCGCGGTCGGCTGATTCTACGGCTCCAGTGCTGTTTATCCAAACTGAAGATGTGTTGGCGGAAAAAGAAAATAAAAATCTCAAGGTTATTGAAAGGTTTCGCGTAGAGCGAGGGTTTGCGCATAGCAGTTTGTGTGTTGAATTGGAGGGGCTTGAACGATGCACTGAGTCTTGTATTTATAGCAGCGAACCTACTCCTAGCCAAACCAGAGATGTACTCAAACTAGAACTCCTTATCCCAATCTGATAATGATTCGGCCAATCCTAATTCCAATGGGTTTCTGAATTAAGCTCCATAATAAGCCAGATTCACTTTCGAACTCTAAGCGCCTTTAACTCTGAAATCCCCTTGTCGTACCAGAACTCGGCTTCTTCATTCTTATCCAAACCAATCCTTCTTGCATTAGGACTCGGCTAGCTTGATTGAGCGTCCTATGGCAGATTGACCGGCCCACAGTGCCTCTGGAAAGACATTGGGCTGAGAACAATCATGAACTCGGCCCAATAATATTATTTTGGGCCCAAACAGTACCGCACCTTTTTAACGTGATAAGCTTCAGCACTTGTTTCCAACTGCATGGAGCACCAAACGATTAATAGGAAAGAACTGATTGATGGCTTGACTTTTCTCTTTTAGCTTCGAGATGGTGTTGTGTACGGCGATTTCAATAGAGACATGCATTCGGACGTGGGGTCTTCATGTTGAGCTTTATAGGCTTGTCCTCCATGGCCTTCACATTGTTGTTACAATTACTATTGTTCGCCGGTTCATCGGATTCAGATGCGACCAGGAGTTGGATGCGAGAATTGTTGTAGATGTCGCAGTATTCAACTTCGCATTGGTCGTGTAGGACTTGGTCATTGAAGACTAGGGTTTGGTTGGAAATGGGAATCGCTTGGGTATTTTTGAACCTTCTCTTTGATATTGAGAACGGTGTCGAAAAAAAAACAAGTTATGTTCTTTTTTTTGGTACAGCAGATGAGCCTAGCGTTGACATGGTAAAACTTTGAGGATTTAAAACTCACAAGATACTCAAGTCATGCGAAGAATTCAGACCAAAGAGCATGTCATTGACATGGTAACTATCAATAAAATTCATAACAGAGAACATAACATTGACATGCTAACTAATAATATCCGAAAGAAAAAGTTAAAGTGAATTTTAGCAGAAAAATAATATCCAAAATAACCATTTGTATGGGAGGTTATTTTTGGCTTATCTTACAAAAGTGCCGTGATATAGAGTAGATGAATACAAGCCACCTTGTACTGTAGTACTTACAGACGAGTTTCAATACAACCATGAAACTGAGATTGTGGTTAGGGTAGAGAATGCGGGTAAAAAGGGGTGGAATTGAAGTCATTTTGTTTACTCAAACCCCATATTGTATCACCGCAACGCATGCCCGATCGGGTTTGAGAAGGTATTTGTGAAATTGGAAGGAGCGAAACCGTTCAATTTGTGTTCAATGTTTGCATGAGCTTAAGACTCGTCAATTACAATGCATACAATCATCTCACAATGGTCAAGCAGACACAATTATGTCCTGTTGATTTCATTTCTTGCTAAATTTCACTAATTCTTCCGTTCTAATTAAACTTCCATTGAAGCTTAGTTTTATGATTTATCAAAAGGTCACTAGTTTAGCACTCATGAATTCAAAGCCATATCTTGAAGAAAGCCATAAGGAACAGTCCCAAATTTGAGTGTTGAAAAACTTATGTCAAATGTAGTCTACGAAAAGTTTGTATCAGATTAATATGACACAGTATAAATGTCTTTGAATTAATTACAAAGGTAAGATATAGAAAATAAAATATTACATTTCCTTCAAAATCAAAAGAAGGGAAATTCTTTTAAAAGGTACAAATAATAAGGCTAATTAAGTTAGACAAATTTCTATTTACTTAAATATAGGGCCACAATGTTATAAATTAGAAAACATAAATTATATTTCATAAAATTACAATTTCGGATATGAAATTCAAGACTAAGTCAGCTTCTATCCATATCATATCCACAGGATTTTAAAAACTGAATTAATAATCTTGATATCCACATCATATATATCCACATGATTTTAAAAACCGAATTAACAATGTTTTCACTTATCTCCGGCCTATGTTTCAAATATTAGTTCATTTATCCCTTATACGTATTAATATATATATATATATATATATATATGTAGGTTGGTTCCCTCAATCGTTCATCAACTTAGCTAGTAACCATGGATACCAATATTGTTGTTTTTCTTGTTACTTTCCCCATTGCTTGCTTTGCCATTTCTTCCAATGCAGGAAGAGTCCTAGACTCGAACAATGTTGCATGCAACAATGGTGGTAGCAACTTCACTCATGTATGTGATCCTTCAAGGTATTCCGACCTTGGTTTGGACATGTCAGCCTTTGCCTTTTGCGACTCTACACTTTCGTTTGGCGATAGGGCCAAGGACTTGGTAGACAGGATGACACTGGCGGAGAAAGTGATGCAGCTTGGAAATAATGCAAAGGGGGTTCCAAGTTTGGGGTTGCCAAAGTATGAGTGGTGGTCTGAGGCACTCCACGGTGTGTCAAATGTTGGTCCCGGGACTTATTTCGATGATCTTATTCCGGGTGCAACAAGCTTTCCCACTGTTATTCTTACCACCGCAGCATTCAACGAGTCTTTGTGGAAGCAAATTGGTCAGGTAGTACATTGTATCACTAAATTTTTGTCAATGTTTTTGGTTGTAAAAGATGACAACACTAGACAAAGCTATGGAAATTACTTTTTCTTAATAAAAAAAATGCTCAAAGCTACTTTTCGTTTGCTTGAATTGTATAAATATATTAATTTATATAATTTGATCTTGTACTAAATGAATTTTTTTTCTTTACGAATATTTTAGGTTGTTTCAACAGAAGCAAGAGCCATGTACAATCTAGGAAGAGCCGGGTTGACATATTGGAGTCCCAACGTTAATGTAGTGAGGGATCCGAGGTGGGGAAGAGCCACGGAAACACCCGGTGAAGACCCTTATGTTGTTGGTGTTTATGCCTCTAACTACGTCAGAGGCTTGCAGGATGTTGAGGGCACAGAGAATGCCACAGACTTGAACTCTAGACCTCTCAAAGTTTCCTCATGCTGCAAGCATTATGCCGCCTACGATGTAGACAACTGGCTCGGTGTTGATCGTTACCATTTTGATGCCAGGGTAATTAAGTCTATAATGTTAGATAATAAACCACGTATAATCAACTAATTAAAGTGATACAAAATGTGTTTCCTAGCATATTCTTATTTCCTTTTTGTTATGAATAGGTGACAGAGCAAGATATGGCGGAAACTTTCCTAAAACCATTCGAGATGTGTATTAAGGATGGGGATGTAAGCAGTGTAATGTGCTCTTATAACCGTGTTAATGGCATACCTACTTGTGCTGATCCGAAACTCTTGACAGATACCATTAGAGGAGAGTGGGATCTTCATGGGTACGTATGCTAATCACCTTTCAAAAATTTCTCCTAAAGTTTTCATGGATACGAATAATTTTTATTTTATTCTTTTGTCTTGCAGATATATAGTCTCGGATTGTGACTCTCTTGAAGTTATGGTGGACGACCAGAAATGGCTCAGCGACACCAAAGAGGATGCTGCTGCACAAGCTTTGAAAGCAGGCTAGTACTCCTTGCAAAATTTACTTATTGAACCGTTTTTATTTGGGAAATACTTATGTTCTTGCTTTTTCGTACTTAATTACTAGGTTTGATTAATTAAGTTCCATGTTAATTACTTTAGGGATGGATTTGGACTGTGGAGACTACTACCCAAACTTCACTCAAAGTTCGGTGAGGCAAGGGAAGGTGAAGGAGGTAGAAATCGACCGATCACTCAAGAACCTTTATGTGGTGCTTATGAGGCTAGGTTTCTTCGATGGGAATCCCACTTTTAAGTCTCTTGGCAAGAAGGATGTGTGCTCCAAACAACATATTGAATTAGCAACAGAAGCAGCAAGGGAAGGAATCGTTTTATTGAAAAATGTCAATGAAACTTTGCCATTGAAATCGAAGAAAATAAAAAAACTAGCCATCGTCGGGCCTCATGCCAATGCTACTGCAGCAATGATTGGAAACTATGCAGGTATTGAATCTAAAAATGCTCTTTGAATTAAGTTCGACTCAAACATAATATACTCATCAATTAAACATACAATTCCGATTTTGTGTTCAGGTATTCCTTGCCAATTCACTTCACCTCTCGACGCATTTTCATCCTATGGAGAAGTTAAGTATGAAATGGGATGTGATGGAGTTGCATGTGCAAATGATAGTCTGATATTCCCTGCCATGAAAGCCGCAAAGCACGCAGATGCAACCATAATTTTTGCTGGGTTGGACTTATCAGTTGAGGCAGAGAGCTTGGATAGGGTGGACCTGCTTCTTCCTGGCTACCAAACCCAATTTATCAATCACGTTGCTCAAGTCTCCAAGGGTCCAGTGATTCTTGTAATCATGTCAGCTGGCGGTGTTGATATCAGTTTTGCCAAACAAAATGATAACATCAATGCAATATTGTGGGCTGGGTACCCGGGGGAGGAAGGCGGTCGTGCCATTGCACATGTTGCTTTCGGACATTACAATCCTGGTAAGTACACATAAAGCTAAAAGAATCACATTTTTAGTCCACATTAGTTGATGATAATGTTGCATCATTTAGTATATTTTTGTTCCTAAATGTATTTCTTAGCTTTTAACTTGATCACCAAACATCTAATGTATATGTTTACTATGTTACAGGAGGAAGATTGCCTCTTACATGGTACGAAGCTGGTTATGTGGATATGCTACCCATGACATCCATGCAATTGAGGCCAATCGATAGCCTAGGCTATCCCGGTCGTACATACAAATTCTACAACGGCTCCACAGTTTACCCATTTGGATACGGCCTTAGCTACACCCAGTTCAACTACACTCTGCGATCTGCAAAGAGATCTCTGGATATAAACTTAAGAAAGTCCCAACACTGCCGCGACATAGAGTACAAGGATCATGAATACAAGCCACCTTGCCCTGCAGTCCTTATTGACGACTTGCAATGCAACCATGAATTCGGGGTCGGGGTTGAAGTTAAAAATGTGGGTAAGAGGGATGGAAGTGAAGTCATCATCGTTTACTCAAAACCACCAAATGGCATCGCCGCTACGCATGCCAAGCAAGTGATTGGGTTTAAAAGGGTTTTTGTGAAAGCCGGAAAAAGCAAAACTGTTAACTTTGTGTTCAATGCCTGCAAGAGCTTGGGACTTGTCAACTACAATGCTTACAATCTTCTAACATCAGGCAGACACACAATTTCGATTGGTGATGATGTCGTCTCCTTCCCTATTCAAGTCAACATTAAAGAGTGAATTATTATTGTAAATGAACTCCCAGTGGGGTATTAGGCTTATTGTGAGTAAATAATTATTTAGTAGAATAATTAGTAGGGTAGCTGCTGATGCACCTCCTTTCCCTCTTCAGATCAGCTGTAAACAGTAGCCAGTTGATTTCTAATTTCCATCTACTTCATGTCTATTTGATCATCTATTGACGCTACACGATATCTAAACAATCTCTCCAAACCCACCTTAGCAGAGCCAAAGAATTTGGTAATTTATATGGTCTTATCCAACTGCTAGTTGTTTTACTCCTGTTTCCTGGCATCGAAGGTTTCATAGTTTTTTTCAATTTCCCAGCTATTTACTCGGCATTCAAAGATTTTCTTTTGAAAATTACATGATAAAATTTTGGGCGAGATTCAGTGAAGATTTCCATATCATATTATCCACAACACCACTAACTGAAGTTAACAGAACTGACCTTATGAGATCTCTTGCGATTACGAAAAACAGAAATATATCATTCAGATAAGATGTCAGTAATTTATGGATAATGTGTTACAACATATAATTAACTAATTTCTTGAGTTTTAAATGATAAACATATGATTTCAGTTAATTAAGTTCCATGCATTCTAATTAATCAGTACAGGATTGGGTTTGGACTGTGGAGCTTACTACCAGAATTTCACCGAAACGGTTGTGGAGCAAGGAAAGGTGAATGTGGTCGACATAGATAGGGCACTGAATTACCTTATGTTTTGCTTATGTGGGTAGGCTACTTTGATGGAAACCCTACTTTCAAATCTCTTGACAAGAAGGATATAATTATATGCATCAGAGAACATATTGAGTTAGCCACAGAAGCAGCAAAGAGAAGAAACAATGCCGATGAAACTTTGAGTCTGAACTCTACTAAGTTCAAAACCCTGGCCGTTGTTGGGCCTCATGCCAATGCTACTACCAAGGTCATGATCGGAAAATATGCTGGTATTGAAAATGCAAAAAATGTTTCCAAACTCTTGTTTTACAGAACAAATGTGTTACATGTAACATTATTACTTACTACATTGTGTACGTGTTCCTTGCAGTACACTTCACCTCGTGATGCTTTCAAATCCTATGGAAAAGTGAGGTATGAAGTGGGATGTGATGTTGCATGTCTAAATGAGAGCTTGATATATATTCCCTGCCATGGCAGCCGCCAAGGAAGCTCATGCAACCATAGTTATGGCGGGATTGGACTTATCGGTTGAAGCGGAGGGCTTGGACAGAGTTGACCTCCTTCTTCCTGGTTACCAAATTCAATTATCAACCAAGTTGTTCGCCAAACAAAACGATAATCGTAAGTACAAAAACTGTTAATAGAACTGCATTTTTAGACCACATGATGGAACAATTAATATGTTAGCCAATATTTAATTATAATAAAGATAATAGATGTAATAAGTACATATCAATTGCTTCGTCATGTGATCAGCTAACGTCCTAACAATATATGTTGACTGTTACAGGGTATGAAGCTAGTTACGTCGAAATGCTACCTACGACATCCATGCCATTGAGGCCAATCGATACCCTAGGCTATCCTGGTCGTACATACAAACTCTTAAATGGCTCTACCGTTTATCCATTTGGCTATGGCCTTAGCTACGCTCAATTCAACTACAACTTAATAGCTGCAGTTGAATCGATGAATATTTTGTTGAACAAGACCCGACGCTGCCACAAATTTAAGTACGGCGATGAAACATGCAAGCCATCCTGCCCAGCAGTCCTTTTAGATGACTTGTAACACGATTTTTCGGTCAAGGTTGAAGTGAAACATGTAGGCAAAAGGGATGGGAGTGAGGTTGTTTTTGTTTACTCAAAGCTCCCAGATGGAATTGTAGGCACACATGCTAAGCAGGTGATTGGGTTTGAGAGGGTGTTTGCGAAAGCTGGACAAGGAAAGGAGGTTAATTTTGTGATCGGTGTTCCTAAGAGCTTGGGAATTGTTGATTACACTGGTTACAAGCTTTTTACCATCGGGGATACACGCGATCATGGTTGGAGAAGATCATGGGATCTCATTCCCTCTTCAAATTAACTTTGAGACCAGGTGAAATTGGTTGTTAACTGACAATTGTAATCAACTTTTAGTGGTAATTAATTAGGTTATTTCGAATGACTAATTAGTAGACTTTTTAATGCATGTACCTCACTTTTTCTCTGTTTAGAATCAGGATCCTCTCCTGAGCACATGGCCAAGATCCTCATGACCAGACTCATCGGACCGTTCAACTTTTATCCAACGGCTACAAACATGGGGCCCCTCTAAAAGTTATAATAATTATAACCGTTGAATAAAAGTTGAACGGCCCGATGGGCCTGGTCAGGAGGATCCTGACCATATGCTTAGGAGAGGATCCTGATTCCTCTGTTTAACCTTCAACATGTATACAGTACACCCTAATGATCAATAAAGTACTCTTTTCTTCTCTTTTCATTTTGGTTCCTCATTCCCTCTTCAGATTCTAAAAGTCATTATGCACTCTTGTCTAGTCATCCCTCTTTTATTGTTCTACTACGGAACAGTGTATAACGACATTTTTAGAACGTCAATAACGGCTCTGTTTTTATATTACTTACACACACACACATATATATGCAAGAATCAATTTCTACCATGAGGAATAATCTTAAGATTATTCCAAATTAAACTTGACAACGATGCAGGTTGAAAAAGACTTTACATAAATGCCTTGAGATTAGTTCAAATAAGGAAAAAGTAGATAAATGAGTTACAATTAAGGTAGGTTAAAAGAAATCAGTTTCTTCCAGTATAACCAAAAAACAAACTTTACGGTACATCTAAGAAGTAAATAGTTCCCATGATTACATCCAACTGAGAATGTATTCTATCCAAATGTAAGATCCAAGGAAACATGAACACAAAAGTAAGTAGATTTCTTATTCTTTGTTTCAAAAATTTGCACAAGGAAATAAAGTAGATATATGGATGGGCAAAAAGCCATCAGAAAACAAAGAGAACTGGGAGGGATGATGGATAGGGTAGTCCCAACTTGACCAAAATTGATCCCAAAGAGGGGGGCCAAAAAGGCACAAAAACTACCCAGCAAGAAATATTGGGGTTAAGTGGGGAAAAGAGGTTTTCAGTGGTGCGCCACTATCCTCAAATCTTATTGGAACCTAAGAAATATGTACAGGGATGGGAGGAGGCAATATCTCCATCCATCCATGTCCCCACTATTTCCAGCACCTCAAAAAGCTAATAAAAAAGTATCCAAATTAGAGAGGGTATAAATAAATTAAAAACAAAAAACAAAAAAAACAAGAAGATAGTGACACGAATTTGAGCAAGTCCTGCTCACATAAAGCAACCAGTGATTATCTGCAGCTTTTGAGAAAAGCATCAGCTTTTAACCGAATCCAGCACCAAATACAAGTGTGCCACAAACATGTCTGCTGATTGGTTGTGAGGGGAGACGCAAGAATTCACCATGGATGCATGCATAACCATCATGTTCACGTTCACGTTCCTGGATTTCCAACGGATGAATGTGAGAGGTATGGAAAGGAGATAAAACAGTGACGTGTCTCTGAATCATGTGACAGGATTAAAAGGATTAAAAGGATCGTTATGGTTTTGTTTGGTGCCTGGAACTGGATTGGATTGGATTACTAAATATATTAAAAGTACGTTGAAAGAAGAAATACCGAAATTTAATACCTCTTGAAAATAGAAGTTGAATTAAAGGAAACACATTAACGGATTAGAAGGAATATGTTTGTTTCATGTAAAATCCCTTCTAATCTTCGTTAAATGCAAAATCATTATACCATCATTGTGTCATCGATATAACTAATATTTTACGATATATCCAATTCACTTCCATCCAAGGGACCGAACGAGTATAAACAAGAATGGAACATCAAATATAACTAACAGAAGCAAATTTGAGTTATTAACCAACAGATGCTGGAGTGCATAGTTACATAGCAGTCGATAGCTGCAACTTGCCATACGAAATTAAGTGAAATACAAGAAAATGAGCATCCATACTACAAATCATAATACAAATCAAAGAGAAGACTGGAATACACTTCAGGAGCCGGACGAGAGAGCTCCAAAACCAGATTCAGAGTGACAACAGCACAGCCATTACGTTTAATGGCCCAATATGAGGGATAATCGCCTTCGTTTAACAGAGCGGGGAATGATAAATAACTACAGGAGTTTCCGTTATTACCACCATAGCTCAAGTGCACGTTCAGTCGTTCAAATTCTCAACTCCAATCTTCTGCAGCTCAACCTTGAGAGACTTCAAGTACTGAACAGCTTCGTCCAGAACAGCGACGGTGTTCATTTCATTCCCACCAGGTACAATCCCTCTCAGCGCCCTCACCATCTTCTTCATTTTCTGGCGTTTCCTTTCACTGTTGCAGCTGCTGCTGCTACCAATGCCAGAAGACTTTTCAAGTGAAGAACGCAGCCTTTCCTTCTTGGTTTTCAAACCATAACTGGAGCAAGAATCAGAGAATGAGCTCCCATAATTTCCATGAGTTCGTGCTGTACTGACCTCTTCCTCATCATAATCTTCCAGCTCTTCCTCATCCAAGCTCAACAACGCATCAATATCATCGGAGTCCTCCTTCAGAGTAGACGATGCTTCTCTATTGTCATTATTTCCCTCGTTCAATCCCAGATTGTCCTGGATGTAAGCTGCACAGAGGTTAAAGGCAGGACCAGTTATTTTGTGGGCAATTTCAGGATTGAACATAATCTGACTTCGATGATCAGTCTGGTCGAAGATAATGAAATTCTTCGGGCAGATGCTAGAGGCTTGAAATTCAACACCATGGAAAGGTTTAAAGTGATTTGCCTCATTAGGTAAAAATGCCCCACACGCAGAAGCAACTGGAATGTGCATGTAATTATTACCCGCTTGATTTGCAAAGGGCGGAGCTGCCTTGTTGGGGTCAAACTGCTGGTCACTCTGCATCAGAAATTCTAACTAAGGCTTAACAGACGGAGTTTCAACCGAAGTGTGAGATTCTTTGACTTGTAACTGGATGAAGGTTCGCAAAAATAATACAAGAACTGTTTGCAAATCAAGTTATTTCCATTCTGGTCACGAGAGCCACCTATTCCCAACCAAAAGCAACCACAGTAACTACAACTGCCTTCTTATGTATGAATACTGCCAGAGTGAAAGTTTGTCCCAAATCCCAGAGTCCAGAGGGCTTCTGATAAAATACTACGTAACAGGTTTAAGTAGCTGACGGAAATATTCAGCCTGTGAGAACAAACAGTAGGATATCAACAAATTAGTGTTAATATCTTCAAAGTGGTACAATCAAGCATGTACGTCAAGAACAATCATTTGAATGCATATCAATACATAAGTCCTGGTAAAGACAGCACTTCTAGAGGGAAAAGAAGTTAAATACAAATTTTGTAAAGAATGCCAACAACTATGGAAGTCCACACAAAACCGCAACGACAATCTTCTTTCATTTTTAATGTAAGTGAATTCAACTGATCATTTTATTGCAATCAATCGACGCTGAAAGAAGACGAACAACGACAGGGAAATATGAATATCAGATGTACCTGACAAACTTGCATCTGGTGGAAGTAGGCAATGACCCCAACACTCATTAAAATCTTCCCGACTTCCTTAATAGCTCGAGATTTCTTTACGTTTACCCCAATGTTCATTCTCACTCTTCCAACCACCCCCAAAAATCACCAAATAAAAGGATTCTTCGAAAACAGAGTTCTACCTGCAACAGTTAACCCACAAAGCAGCATTGTTAGAATGAGACCAAAAGAGCAGTGCGAAACCGAAACATATCATCAATGCCACACTTGATAAAGAGTACGAAAACATCAACTTGTTCCAAGAACGTAAAGCACAAAGGAAAAAACTTCAGTTCATCGACCTGACGTTTTTGTTCCACGATGACAAAAAATTTATAGAAACACATACGGCAATCAATCGGTTACATTAATCCTTTAGAAGTTTCCGTTTTTACACAAATTTTTAAAACCTTATAAGCCGAATTGACAACGGAGAACTAACAAAGCACAATAAACTGTAATCTCACCAAAGCGAAGCAATTTACAGTATGACACGGAAGAACACCACCAAGCGGACGCAGTTCCTGCTGTAATTCACAAAAGAAGACGTCCACGGCATCTTGAATTTACTTCTTCAATTCCAAATCAATAGAAAATGCTCTCACTCTTCCACAGGAAAAACTAAATGGAAACAAAATCTCAGAGTTAATCAAACATTATGCAACACTTAGCACAATAAACACACAAAGAAAACCCAATTAGTCCAACGAATCAAAATTTCAGAAAAAATGAAGATTATTTCATTAGTCTAACAAAGCAAAAGCTCATGACTAAACTGGAACCTGATCAAATCACAACACATAAATCAAATCAAAATAATTTCTTAATTTGAGCAGTTTCCTAGCAACATAAACAGAAGCTAATTACACAGAAACACTCAGAAAACAGACAACCAGCAGAATTAAAAATTACTTAAACAATTAATCCCAATTCAAAACCCTAGATTACGAATCCAAACCAAACTAGATCATTCATTATATCGTATCATCCAATGAAATCAACAGGAACTACCCGAAAAGCAAACAAATCAACCTTCAATCCCCTTAAAAACCAAAACCCACAAAAAATTACAGCAGAAAAATGTAAAGATCAAATCTTTGAGAGCAAAACCTAGGTTTTAAGGAGAAGATGGCAGATTAGAACCAGATTATCGATTGCAGAGGATCAGATTTCAGATTTGGGAAATGAGTACTTTTCTCTGAGCAGAAATTTCCCAAGATTTGCGCTGCTGAACAAGATCTACCACCACTGGTCTATAGAGAGAGAGAGAGAGAGAGAGAGAGAGTGTGTGTGTGTGTTTGTGCGAGGAGAGAGACAGAGAGATGGGAGGGCGTGTTTGGGAGTAGTGGGTATTTAATTTTGGGGTTTTCGTTGGGATTCGTGAAGGGGCCGACACAGAGAGGAGTCAAACACGGAGCGTGGGAGCCGTCGGATTGGGGGCCTTGGAAATGCTTTCCGTCTATTGCGGGTGCAATGATGGCCGTCGGATGGAGCACGCGTGCAGGGGGCAAATGTGGGGCCCTCCTCTGCGAGGTTTGACGATTGCGTATCGTGGAAATGACTCCTTTCCTCTTTGCTCGTGTGAACGCCCCATTGCCCTTTTTTAATTACCCCCTTAATCACTTCAATTATGCTTTCCATAATTTGCTTTTAGTGAGCTTTCTCCCTCTACAACCGCACCCCATCCACTTTAACATAGACTCCTCTTCTGAAAAAACCAATAGCACTCTTCTTTCTTCTTTTGAAATTTAGTTACACAAACAAGTGATATTCAGCATTAATTAATTGAATCAAAACAAATGTTCAACATTGTCTTGTGAGTTGCCCTACCAAGGTTCGAGCCTTGCTGCCAAAGTCTTCGTTGGTTCGTGATCTGTAAATTCCTATGGATGGTAGCTAGCGATTTATAAATTCCTACAACTAGCAACTTTCAGTTGGTTGTGGATATACCATGGTGCTGATGATGAGAGTAACCAATCTCTCCTTACACTTTATAAAATTTCGACATATCTCTAACAAAAGCAATCTGGCAGAAGTGTTTATTAGCATATAATGCAATATATGCCCTTAATATAAAGAGCACCGAGAGGCCGGGTGACATTAGGACATCAAAAGGCCGCCAAATTCTATAGCAAATATAAAAGTTGGTACAAAGGTTGGTAATTTTAATTTATATACTAATTATTGATTTAATCTCCATTAATCTCCATTAAGTTATATTTTTGTTTATAATTTGAACTTGTTGTATTTATGTGTTGTTTTCTTTTCCCTTTTGAGTTGCTGTGATATGTTTGAAGGAAAATTAATGAAAAAATTTTGAAAATTTTGAGTTTTAACGCTAAGGATAAAATAAAGGATAAACTAAATAGTATTAAAATTAATTTTTTAATGTAAAAATATGATTTTTCATTAAAATAAACAATAACAAAACTTTTTTTTTTTAAAGTCCGCTATCTTTGACGAATTTATTAATACGTGAATACGACCCCTCAAGCTCAAGGTGCATGAAAGACGAAAAGATGGTGATGGATGTGTCAATTTGTCAATTGGTGCAAAGTATGGGCTGCCAAGTGGCAATAACTTTCTAACCACGCACCAAACTTCATGAATTGACAGAAGTGACAAAAGCCCTATATTATGCATATTTTTTATATAGTAATGTTAAAAAAATTAAATTTGTATATAAAATTTACAAATTAAATAATTTGTTGTCAATAAGAATGAATACGTTTATCATTACTTAAGTAATAACATAGTTATCAACTTTATATTATTTAATTTATAAATTTAGTCTCCGTAGTATTATCTTTTTTTTTATGAAGCATGGCAAATGAAATTATTTCTTAATTTGTAATAATTTTTGTTATTTATTTTATTTTTATAGTTACTAATTAGACAAGAAAATTAAGTATTGTTTATATATTTTTATTTCTTGTTAAGGCTTTAAGTTATTTTCTCTATTGAAGCACAAATATAATTTAGGGTTTCGAAGATTTTTGGAATAATATTATTGAGTATTGCTCTTTTGAGAAGCAAGACTTTTTTGCGGTTTCTCCCTTTCTTCGTGTGTTTGTTTTATGTGCAGTTGTTGTTGATGTTTGCGCTTCCAAATCCGTATCACACTACCTATGAAAACAATGATCGGATTGGATGGATGATATTAATAATTTGGTTTTTGAAGTAAAAGGGGAAAGAGATGTGCTTAGCCTCATATTGGGTTAGCAATAACATGATTCAAATTCGCTTTTGGCGAGAATTGAACCTAAAACCCATTACTTACAAGTGAAGAGGAATATCACTAGAGCGTAGTACTAAGTGACTTCTTATACCGTTTGTTAAGTTTAACTTGTAACAATTTAGCTCTTAACTTTAAACTTTTAACCTCGTAACCCCCTTCTCTCTCTCTAAGAAAAAAAACTTTCAAAGAAACAATCCTAGCCATTGACCCCAATCTTTTGGTTTTAGGATCGGTTACAATCTTTTTTTATATCTTCTCTCTTTTCTATTCTGGTCGTGGTCGTTCTCTCGATCTGTTGAAAATAGCCTTTGTGATTGTGGTCACTCTCTTGTTTTTTCGAGGAGAGTTGTTATGGTTATGATTGTGAACCTCGAATCCTAAAGCGGCATCTATTGTTCTAGTATGAGGTGATGCTTTAAGGATGCTCGAGTTTGTTGGAGGTGATTCATAGCAGGATTTCTGACAATTGCAAAATCATCAGCAGATGGTGCGTTCTTTTTTTCGTGGTGCTTTAGTTCTTCGGCTTGCAATGTGCGTTTAGTCCTCGTGGCTAGGCTTTAGGGTTAGGAATTACAGTCCTCCATGGCTGATGACACACTCCGACCCGAAAGAGGGGCGTGCTGGCCGTCACGTGAGAGTGACGTAACCATGTGCACAGTGCGAAATCAACATAAGATAGAATTTACGGGTCAATTAAAACTGAAACACTAGCAAAACTAGTGTACAAGAAGTGTGAATTCCATTAATACAGAGCATAAAAGTCTACGTGCAGTCAAGCAGAAGTACTAAATAAAGATAGCACCCGAAGGTGGTCCTACATAGGTGAGTTCTGTCAGAACGTCCGATGAGCTCCTCGTGTGCCACCAACTTTCACTACTTAATACATGGAGGGGCGAAAAACAGAAAACTGAGTGGGTTAGAAACAAATCTTTTCAAAACCTTCTTTTCTCAAAAGTTATAACCCCTTGCCGTAAAACCTGTATAATTTCCCAGAAATAAAGTATATACTCATATATATAATTCTCAAAGTCCTGCTGGAAATATGTATGTATGAAAGTATGTATATGCCATGCCAAAGTATCATAACTGAATGCCAAAGCATAACTCTGTAAATGTGATTGAATACTAAATAATCATCTAATCCCTCGGCTGTATATAGCTCATAATAATCTCATATCATATAGCTCATACTCATCTCAATCATATCATCATATATATACCCTGCACACACATCAATACCACCTCTAGTGGTCTGCACAACATCATTGATAAATAACTAATATGCTATAGTGCTATGATCACGTGAAGACTGAGCGATAAATCGCAGGTCGCCTACGAGTCGAACCCACCTATAGTGGCCTATTCGACAGGACTGAGCACCTAACTTGGATCCAAGGCGAGCATACGGTGCGGGAGGTGAACATTACGTGAAGGACTAAGCCCCTCTCTGGGTGGGAGCACTAATATCAGTGTGCAGGTTTATGAGCTCTAATCATATCACATTACATCACATTACATCATTCGTTAACAACTAGTAAATAAAATTTACCTGCCACTTACCTGTGCGTCCTCAACATCAACATTAATATAAGCAATCAATAACGCATAATAAATAAATAGATACTTTGCATGACATTTCATATCACATTTCATTTAAACTGATTTTCTGGGAAAAACTCATTTATATAGGTATATACGGAAAACAAATGCCCACTCACTGATAAGTAGACGGGTCGTAACCCCCGTGCTTAGCCCGGCTATGCTCGTCCTCCAGATAGGTCTCGCATATATGAGAAGTAATTGAAATAACGTTAATTAACGCACATAAATGAAACCTTAGAAATAACTTCTCATACATTGCTCAATTTGGGTATATAAATATACCGCTGTGATCTACACAATCTCAGGAACATCCCCACATTTTTAGAAAAAAATTTTGACCACCCACGCGCCGCCACGTGCCTGGCACGTGTAACTGTACAATAACGCCGTTAGGAATATTTCGTGGAATATTCCGTCAAAACCTAACGGAATCCGTCCAAACTAACTGACGGTGTTAGCATATTTCGTCAAAACTGATGGAATATTCTCATTCTTCTCCGGTGAGTCGCCGGTCGCCGACGACTGTTCGCTGGTTTCTGGGTATTTTTCCAAACATGGTTTCTCACTCATTTTAGCACCATTTTCTACGTACTGTATACCAAAATGAAGATCTCACAATGATGAACACAACCATACCTGACTAGACCCTTAACTCGCCGGAAAAAGCCTCGATAATTCCTGCCAAAATGAAACTTCCCGATCTCGTTATTTCGACGTCCAATCTCTTCCAACGAGGCACTCCGAGCTTCCTTAGGACCTCAATAAGCTTCCTATAAGCTTCAAATCTCCAAAAACACAAGGTTTTAGGTAAGCATGAATAGTGACAAATTCGGGGGTTATGAGAACTCGGGTTTTTCGAAGGCTTTCTTACCTGTAATCTGCACCAATGTGTTCGTATAGACCTCAGGAACACGATGGGGTACTTCACGTCCTCGATCTGCCAGGTTTAGAGAGGATTTGGGCTTGTCCGTACGAAAACGAGAGAGAGAGATAGAGAGTCTGAGGTAGAGAGAGAGAGTGTGGGAGTGAGAGATAGGAAACAGTGACTCTGTGTGTGTGTGTGTGTGGTCCAAGTATAACCAAACACCCAAGTAAAAACACACACGTACCTTATTTTATGCCTAGGGGCATTTTCGTCATTTCACGTCCGCAGTACGTAAACTCCGGAACAGGCTGTTACAGCTGAGGAATTGTATTACACTTTTGATGAGTTTGCAATTGTGAAGTTGGTGCATGTTTGGCCTTTTGGATTTGACATGCTTATTTTATATATGTTCAATTGATCATGTTCTTAATGAAAATTCTTAACCTCGCAATCAAAATATTTCATATTTAGTTATGGAAATTTGAAATTTTAACTCTCATTAGTCATTGCTAAACTTTTTTATTTTTTATTTTTATTTTTATAAAAGCAACATTGGGAATGAGCCTGAAAGGAAAATTGCACACAGAACCTTGAGTGCATGAGTGAATAAAATACTTTCAATATACGATTTGAGATACAAGCCACTTGATCACATTGACTTTACATACCGTATTTTATTCATTTCATTATGTATTTTGATTTTACGTTACTTATTTCCTTCTTCTTCTTTTTTTCTATGTTTAATACTAAGTTGAGTCCAACCGAATCTTGTTACATATAAATATCAACCATCAAGCAATTCATCCCAAATACAAGCCAAGAGAAAGTGACAAAGTCATCAAACTTTAACGAAATTGCATATTCTAGCAAAGTTTAAGCATAACTATCTCTGCCTCTGGATTTCAACACTTCAACTAAGCTCAAGCTTCGCAGAGTAAAATAATAGAAAAACAGTATGTTAATATCAGACATAGACGCAATCACCAAGACCTGCAATATATAACAAGCACATTTTGTTAGAATCATAGCAGTGAGGTAAAGGAAAACAAAAATATTAGATTATGCAGTGTGTTATGGTAAACAAATTGGCTTACTTGGATTCGTCACGACGACAAGGCCAGCGCCATTGAAGTCGCAGTTGTAGTATCCGTCGGCCTTATAGTAAAAGATTCATGGCAATTGAGGAATGGCTTATCAGTGTATTTGGCAAAAAACATGAACCATGCTTTTGTATCTTGCTGCAATCTTTCAATATTCCACAACTGAAGTCTATGATTTCTTGCAATGCAGAGTCTGGGATTCCTGGCTTATACACCAAGTGTCCTGCAAACTCAAAAAAAAACATCTTAAACTATCTGAATGATTTCATTGATTTGCGATTTTGGATTAAAGGAGTTATGCTTTTGGGGGGGAGAAATTAGATTTTGATTAATTACCTCCTTTTTCTGTGGCAGTGGAGGTCCTGATCCTCCTGCCAATTAATAAGGAGGAAGGCACACAAATAAAGTCATACAGATATTTTGCATATGAATATAAAGGAAAATACTTGGCTCTTCTTCTCGACAAAGTCATTATTACTTACATGTCAATCACAATTTGATATATGTGCATAAATTTTAATTTTTGAGGTTTTAATAAATTTTTCTTTATGCTTTCTTAATTTTTTTTAGTTTTAGAGTATGTCAAACTGTGATTTGCAGATAAAGAAACGACTCGTTTGAGAAGAGTTGAGAAGTGTCCAAATGCAAATATTATTATAGACACATACCAAGCTCAAGGTCAAGGTGCATACGTGAATACGACCCCTCGGGCTCAAGGTGCATGAAAGACGAAAAGATGGTGATGGATGTGTCAATTTGTCAATGGATGTGTCAATTTGTTAATTGGTGTAAAGTATAGGCTGCCAAGTGGCAATAACTCTCTAACCACGCACCAAACTTCATGAATCGACGGAAGTGACAAAATCCCCATATTATTATGCATATTTTTATGGAATAATGTTAGGAAAATTAAATTTATAGATAAAATTTATAAACTAAATGTTACATTTGTCGTCAATAAGAATGAGCAAGTTTATTAAGACTTAAATAATAACTTAATCATCAACTTTCATGTTATTCAATTCATAAAATTTTATCTATAAATTTAATCTCTCTAACATTATTCTTTTTTGGATGCATGGCAAATCGAGAGATTATGTCTTAATTTGTAATAAATTATGTTATTTATTTCATTTTTATTGTTACTTATTATACAAGAAAATTAAGTATTTTTTATATATATTTTTATTTCTTGTTAAGGCTTTAAGTTATTTTCTCTATTTAAGCAAAATATAATTTAGGGTTGAGAAGATTTTTGTAATATTATTGTTGAAATTGCTCTTTTGAGAAGCAAGACTTTTTTGCGGTTCCTCCCTTTCTACGTGTGTCTGTTTCATGTGCAATTGTTGTTATTGTTGTGTGCGCTTCCAAATCCGCATCACTTTACCTACGAAAATAATGATCGGATTGGATGGTTGATATTAATAATTAGTTTTTGAAGTAAAAACAAAATTCAAGGGGCTTTTCACAAATCAGGTTTGCACTAAGTTTAGCTCTTTTTTTGGCAACGTTATATAACTTGATTCAAGAGACACAAAGCGAGATATCATAAGTCAAATTTGAGTTTTTGGGTAAGAATTTTTATTTAAAAATTTAGATCTTCAAATTAAACAATCATAAACGATGACCGTCATGTGGTTACAAGTTTCAAGCAAGACATACCTATACTCTTTTTATTTTTTATTTTTTTAACAATAATATGGTTCAAATTCTCTTTTGGCGAGAATTGAACCTAAAACATCTCACTTACAAGTGAAAAGAAATACACTGAACGATAATACAAAATGACTACCTATACCGTTTGTTAAGTTTAACTTGTAACGATTTAGCTCTTAACTTTTACTTTTAACCTCGTAACCCCTTTCTCTGTCCCTAAGAAAAATAACAAGCCACTTGATCACATTACTAGACTTTAAATACAGTACTTTCTTCGTTTAATTATGTATTTTGATTTTGTGTTACTTATTGCCTTCTTTTTTTTTCTCAGTGTTTATTACTAAGTTGACTCCAACCGAATCTCGTTACATATAAATATCAACCGTCAAGCAATTCATCCCAAATACAAGCCAAGAGAAAGTGACAAAGTCATCAAACTTTAACGAAATTGCATATTCTAGTAAAGTTTAAGCATAACTATCTCTGCCTCTGGATTTCAACACTTCAACTAAGCTCAAGCTTCGCAGAGTAAAATAATAGAAAAACAGTATGTTACTATCAGACATAGACGCAATCACCAAAACCTGCAATGTATAACAAGCACATTTTGTTAGAATCATAGCAGTGAGGTAAAGGAAAACAAAAATATTAGATTATGTAGTGTGTTATAGTAAACAAATTGGCTTACTTGGATTCGTCACGACGACAAGGCCAGCGCCATTGAAGTCGCAGTTGTAGTATCTGTCGGCCTTATAGTAAAGATTCATGGCAATTGAGGCATGGCTTATCAGTGTATTTGGCAAAAAACATGAACCATGCTTTTGTATCTTGCTGCAATCTTTCAATATTCCACAACTGAAGTCTATGAGTCTGGGATTCCTGGCTTAGCCACACACCAAGTGTCCTGCAAACCCAAAAAAAACATCTTAAACTGATCTGAATGATTTCATCGATTTGAGATTTTGGATTAAACGAGTTATGTTTTTGGGAGGGAGAAATTAGATTTTGATTAATAAGGGATGGGAAAGCACAAAAAATAAATTAAACAAATATTTTGCAATGAATGTAATGGAAAATACTGGGCTTTTCCCCTCGACAAAGCCATTCTTACTTACATATCAATCACAGTTTGATATGTGCGCATAAATTTTAATTTTTGAGGTTTTAATAAATTTTTCTTTATGCATTCTTAATTTTTTTAAGTTTTATAGTACGTCAAACTGTGATTTAGAGAGAAACGACCGACTCATTTGAGAGGAGTTGAGAAGTGTCCAAATGCAAAAATTATTATAGACACATACCACTCACAAATACTCAGCTGGCATAGTAACCTGCAAAAATGGTATACCCCCAAAATGTTTAATTAATTTGTCGGAAAGAAAGTTCTAAAATTGAAACAGACTAAACTATTTATATTTGTCTATATTAAATAATGTGAAATTGAAATGGCCTACTTTTATCTGTCAAGGAAATGAGACCAGTATTGGTAAAATTGCAATTCCATTGGTTTCTTCCCATCTTTTGGTAGCAAGCATTCATGGCATATGAAGAATGGTGCACTGGTGTATCTGGATAAAAGAAAAAGCCTTCTTTCTCTGTTGGGCTCCAGTCTACGTAACTGCATGCATAATCCGCTGCTGAATGTAGGGTTTTTGGTTGTGCTGCAGGATTTGCCACACACCATGCAGATTAATTAAATTCTAATTAAATTAATCTAAGAATTTGTTGATTGTTATGAAAATATGGTTTTCAGCTGGCTTACCTGTGCATTCACCAGCATTGAAATCTCTCCTGCAAAAATATTGAAGTCATGGGTTATATATAATTAGGCTATTTTGGGGAGAGAGGATTATAATTATTAGTTTGGCCAAATCACCTTTTTAGTCCCTTCACAAAGTCGCACTTTCGTCCTTTTATTTTCAGTTACATTCAATTTGGTATTCGTCAACTCCGTTGATTCCTTGTAGATCGGAGGTAATTTTGGCAGATTTCATACAAGAAATCAACAGAAGTTGACGGATGTACTCAAACTGGAAAAAGGTTGGAGCATGGACCAAATTCGTTGCAATTGAAAATAAAGCCACGAAAATGTAACATTATGAAAACTATAGGAAAGGGGGAAAGTTCACAAATGTAAAATGCTGCATAGAGTTATGAAAATAAAAAGGAAAAACTAGTTTTGCCGGTTAAGATCAAATGGAAGAATCTCGATCCTACCTGAGAAGAACAGAAGAAGGATAGAAAAAATATGACATGGTAGAGCTAACTCGGCCATTTTCCGTACCGTGTGAGCTAGTCTAACTCTGTGATGGAATTCATGTAGAGGGGAGATGAGTTACTTGTAGCAGTTACAATATGATGTGCTCCACTTAGTCCAGATTGCATGAAGTTTGGCAGTTGATAGGATTTTTAGTACCTGCGCAAATAGGGTTAAAATCACTGAAAATACTTGCAAGACTACAAGGTAATTGTAGTATAATTGCTCATGCAAGGTCGTTGTCCCCAAAGATTGTTTAACTAATTTGTAATTAAATCAACTCTTAATTAATTATTAAAATAGATTTTATCAAAGATTTAAGATTTATGAATTTAAAAAGATTAAACTAACAATAAAGGAAATCTGAAAGTTTGGAAATAATAGCAGCAAAGAAGAAAAACGTTTTTAAATTAAAATCAATTTAGAGAAATCTAGGGTTTAGCCGTCACCGTCACAACCCTATGCAATTCTATCAATTACTTATGAATTTCCACATACATGCTTTGAAGGTTAGGTTTTCCTAATGCCTATTTTCCTTGTAATGTTCAAGCAAAAACGTATATCTAACATGCAATCCGTCTGTAATATTCAGATCAAATATAAACATGCAAGACTCATCAAGCTTTGTGAAAACCCTTTGAAAAATCATGCAACCCTTAGGAGCGTGATGTTCACCTTAAGTGAACTTACAATTACTAATCACGAGAAGCCCTCCTCAATTTTAGGGTGATGTTCCAACAGAAATTGCATCAAATTACTTGTCTGAATATCCTAATGGTGATCAATCATTAAGATATATAGATAGTTTTAATTGCAGTGATTAATAATTCAAAGCAAACATGCATCAATTCATAAGCA
This sequence comes from Heteromeles arbutifolia, assembly GCA_024362995.1. Classification (NCBI taxonomy): domain Eukaryota; kingdom Viridiplantae; phylum Streptophyta; class Magnoliopsida; order Rosales; family Rosaceae; genus Heteromeles; species Heteromeles arbutifolia. The sequence continues at coordinate 5,082,674 of JANCRC010000002.1, read as the reverse complement.
AATTAATAAAATTACATATTCTTGCTAAGACTTATGGCCTAGCCCTAGTAAGGGAATTAGTTACGCATACTCATAATAAAAATCAAAGGAAATATCATTAGAATTAATAAGAATGAAAACATGTTGAAGTAAAAAATCTTCAAGAACCCTAGCAATTCTCTCTGTCTCCAAAATTGCATAAAAGAAAGCGTAACCCTAAAACTAGGGCCGACTAAAACCTTAAATATCTCCCTAAAACCCAGCGGCACAATCCCTAAGAACCAAGTCTCTTATCTCCACTAGGAAGCTAACTTAAACTAATAATAAAATATATGGAAATTTTATTCAAACCCGTTTGTTGTATCTCTACACCCAACTTATCAAATTTCTCTATCACATTTCCAAATTTGCCCTTAAATAAGTAATAAAAAAATTATATTAAAACCCCATGAACAACAAAACACTATTTCTATCTCTACACCCATCCATTTATTCATGTAAACTCAACTTAGATGCCGGTTACACTTTCACCGACGTTGTCGACGGCCACCATTCCCTTTCACTTTTTTTTTCCTTTTCCTTTGTTTCTTGAATTTCCTTCGGTTTTTGGGGATTCAATCAACTCTTGTTCATGAATATGCTTAACTTCTATCTCACCCTTGTTTTTCAAGGACCTCAGACGAAGAGTATTTGTGGAGAAGATTTCTTGTCTGGAGTCAAGATCTTCTCGTTCTGTTCAATATAATAATCATCTTCATCATCATACCTAGCCTTTATGAATCTTCCTTTGTTGTTTGATATGTGAAATTTAGCACTAGCAGCAGGTTTAGCTCTTCTTGCATAAATGCTTCCCATCCCCATGCTTGATTTACTCTATGATCACAGTGGAGAGGTATGGTGGCTGTCGAAAACGTCGGGGAATTGTCGCCGGCTCTTGGCTAGGTTCACAGGAATGTATGTAAGGGGTGTATAGATAAGAATAAAGAACTTTCTGTTTTTATGTTTGTGGGTTTTAGGTATAATCTAAATTTTCTTTGCTATTAATTAAGGGCAAAACTGGAAGTTTGGTGAAGAAAATTTATAAGTTGGGTGTAGAGATATATAAGTAGGGTTCGAATAAAATTTCTCTAAAATATATTAGAACATAAAGTCCTAATTAAGTTAGGATAAACTGCACAAAAACTGTCCAGCCACGTTTTAGCCTCAAATCTCCTCCAAATCCGGCCCAAGATAGCTTGTTTTAAAGATAAGAATGTTCTGAACACATCGAAGGCCACAAACCATCAGAGATCATCTTAGGCTCCAAAAACGCCCAAACGTCACTATTCCAGCACCGCGCAATGCTTCTTTATTTATTCGCCAGAAAATCACCGCTTGGTAGAAAAATTCCAAATTTTGACACGATCAAGCCAAGTGACTCATGAACGTCCTCCAACTAGAATTACTCCAAAATTCATCCATTTGACCACGTTCTACTCTAGAGGAAGTAGAAAGTCCTGTATTAGAAATACAATTCAAAGTATCAAAATTCTTCCAAAATATTAATCAAAATATACTAAGAATAGGGTTAAATATATAATATAAAATCTACTCATCAACAGTACTTAATTTGAGGCCACCTGCCGCACAGTTTTTTTTTTTCTTGGTCGTACAGCTTTTTTTTATCGGTTACTAGATTACAAGAACCAAAGGGTCCAATTTTTCATGAGGTTTTGCCCTTTTTTCTTTAAAACTAGTGCAATCTTAGATAATGCTTAGGATTATGTTAATATGTCTGAGCAGATTTGGAGAGTCGGTGGAAAGAGATGGGAAAGCATCCGATTGTGTTCCTTTTTAAGACAGCTAATTATAAGAGAGAATGTTTTGGAACTGTGGCATGTATACAGTTGGGATAGCCTGCATGCACTACAACCAGTAGCAAGAAGAGGTGGTTACGCCTCTAGTGATCACAGAGAAACAATGGGGCATGTATTGAGCAGCTTGAGATATTATTAGGGGTACTTTTGATTTAGGTCTAAAAGTTTGAGTTGTTACTGTGATGATATAGGTGTGTGTGTGTGTATGATCTTAAATTTCAGGTAGACGGGCCATGGGTCCACTCCAACAACACCGATATTATCCCCACTTGGCCACCTACTCAATCCGTCAGGTATGGGGTTTTAATACAAAAGGTCTCGGTGATAGTTAGAGTGGGGTAATTCTATATAAACGGCTTGTTCTCAAGCCTTCTAGCCAATGTGGGACAGAGGAATTATAACATATGATGATGATGATATTTATAAAAAGGAGGCCAACGGATGAGATGTTTCATGTTTGTTGGCGAAATGAATTTAAAGCAATGGATTGCAAATTCTTTAATTCGAGATAATGCAGTAGTTGAAGTTGTGGATGCTGATTTACTTGGGACAGAACCGTGAGCAGGAGGGATTGCATATCATCCACTATAGGATTAGCTCTACCTTGTTCTGCAGAGTTGCTGGAGGAGAGAGGATTAGCATGAAAGACGCTGGTTGCTGTTTTCTATTGGCAAATGACTGGTTTGGTTCTTCTAGTGATGAGGATGTTTGGAAAAAATGTACTCCTCTAGTCGTATAATCACTATTTGGCCCGTCAATATTGGTTGGTCAGGGCAGTGCTTCTACCATTTGCATCCGAGTTTCAATCTCTTCTCGTAAATTAGAGTAACTAGGACTATGACTTGCATCAAAAACAGTACATTTTGCAACATCACTTGCTGCAGCTAGGCTTAAATCCACCCCGCGACTGTATATGTAGTTGTACTAATCTTTTCAGCACACCAATTCACCAACCAATTAATAAAACGCAACTTCTAAATAGGGTTAGAAATCCAACTCATTACTTTGGCTTTTATATGCAAGTTGTGCGTAATGCGCACACGATGTTTGGTCGAAACCGCGTTGGCACGATACACTCAGAACCATAATCTGCTCAGTTTATAGAATTGGAAATTCAGACTCCCACTAGAGTCCCAATCACAAGATGCCCTATAGTCCTGTATTCGAGTGCCAGAACGAAAAGGGAATGCTGTCAACCAGATTTGTCATACTTAACTTGATATGAATGTTTCACGTGTTTACTTGAAACGGAGGAAATCGTGAATTTAGAAAATCGGTAAATTTTAGGCATGTTTACTCAGGTAATGAATTACGGTTTATACTGTAGAATCCATATACTTAATATATTTCAAATATGTTAGTAAACACGTGGAGAGTCGAAAATCAAAATAATTATGACCCTCAGAGCATCTCTAAAGGAGATATCAAAATGTCCACATAAGTTATAACAGTAAAAAATATCACACTAATGTTCTTCAACCAAAATGTCAAATCCTATGTGGCGATGACATAGATTGGCATCAAGAGAATTGATGTCAAATTTGACAATAGCTTCAAAATTAATTATTAATGTTTTTTATTATTTTTTTATTGGTTTAATCATCATTGCAATTAATGTTGTTGTTGACCCGTTTCCCTTTTGTTCAATCGAGGTAAGTGAATGATTCCCTCTTGTTAAAAAGAAATGATGAACGGTCAGGATTTCATAATTATTAAATGCCTTTTATTAAGTTTTTACTAATTTAATCATTTATTTTATAATATAATAAAATAATAATTTAATTTGATATATCAGATGAACAATAAAATTTTAAAAGATGTCAAAATATTACATAGACTGTCAAATTTAAATTTGAATGTTAATTCCAGATAAGTAAACATGCGAAATATCTCAGATTTTGCGTAGTAGTGAGCTAGCCTTTCCGTATTTATATACTTCCTGATAAGTAAACACGTGGGTAGGCAGCTAGCCTTTCCGGATTTATATACTTCCCGAGTGTACAAGTAGGTTAGTGGTAGGGTTTGGTCCTACTGGGTTGAGTTCAAACTTCAAAGTCAAATTGTACACTCTCTGCTGCAGCGCGGGCGTTGAGGGGGAGCGAAAGGTATAGTCGCATAAGACCCCAAATTTGAAGAGACCCCTAAAGTTAGAGTTTTTGGAAGTTTTTTTCAATTTGATTATTTAAGATTGAACTGTTTTGATTATTTAGTGAACGTTATATTTGTAGCTCTTTTTATTTATTAATGACATTTTTAAACTTGCAATTAGTGAGTGCTAAACTTTGTTTTGATTTAAGTGATTACTTTCTAGTATCAATACATTGTCCTACCTTCTAAAAATAAAAACTATCTTAAATAGGGACCCTTTTATTAATTTCGCACAAGGCCTCCAAAATCTCAAAGACGCCCTCCTCTGATGATTCAAAGAATCACAATCTTTTTGTCTTCCTTCCCTTGATCACATGCAGTTTGACAAAGTTCACTTAATTAATTGTGGGGTCACTGATTATTCGAAAAGCTTGTGTATAAAAGGCATTATCCTCACTTGAAAGCTTATCTGCTACAAAAATGGTGTCTCAGAGATTAAGTTTGGTCATAGTCTTACTCTGTTCTGCTCTACTTACTGTTCTTTCGGCTCAGCCAGGCTTGGAGGTTGAAGTTGAGGCCTTGCATACATTCAAGAAATCGATCCACGGTGACCCCAGTGGAGCACTTGCAGACTGGACAGATGCAAACCATCACTGCAATTGGTCTGGCGTTGCCTGTGGCCCTTCCACAAATCGTGTCATTTCGATTTCCATGTATGACAAGCAGCTCAGCGGTCAGATATCACCGTTCCTCGGAAACATCTCAGGCCTCCAGGTTCTTGATTTAACTTTAAATTCATTCACTGGACATATTCCAGCTGAGCTGGGGCTTTGCTCCCAACTCTCTGAACTTATTTTGTATCAAAATGCTCTTTCGGGTCCAATTCCGCCAGAGCTAGGCAACCTTGGAAATCTTCAGGCATTAGACTTAGGTGATAACTCTTTAACTGGAAGCATCCCGGAGAGCATTTGCAACTGCAAAAACCTGTCACAGTTTGGTGCCAATTCTAATAATCTCACCGGAAAAATCCCATCAAACATAGGAAATCTTGTTAATCTTCAGCTCTTCGCGGTGTATCGCAACAACTTGGTAGGCTCAATACCTGCTTCCATTGGTAGGTTGAGAGTTTTGGAAGCTCTAGATTTAAGTCAAAACAAGTTGTCAGGTGTAATGCCCAGAGAGCTAGGGAATTTGTCAAATTTAGAAATGCTTCTCTTGTTTGAGAATTCCTTTTTCGGGAATATCTCTACTGAACTAGGTCGTTGTAAGAAGCTTGTTAATCTTGAACTCTATGACAATCAGTTCACCGGAAGCATTCCTTCTGAACTTGGAGATTTGCTTCACTTGGAAACATTGAGATTGTACAACAATAGGCTAAATTCCACAATCCCACTTTCCATTTTTCAGTTGACGTCGTTAACCCATTTAGGACTTTCGCAGAATGAGTTAACCGGAACAATACCAGCTGAGATTGAATCTTTAAGATCATTGCAAGTACTGACCCTGCATTCCAACAAGTTCACCGGCGAGATCCCTTCATCCTTGACAAGCCTGACAAATCTAACATATTTGTCAATGGGCATCAATTTCCTAACCGGGGAGCTTCCATCAAATATCGGGTTGCTTTATAATCTGAAAAACCTGACCATGAACAGAAACTTTCTTGAGGGATCCATTCCATCAAGTATCACCAATTGTACACATCTTTTGGTTATAAGCTTAGCTTATAACAGAATAACAGGGAAAATTCCACAGGGGCTGGGGCAGTTACCAAATCTTACTTTCCTTTCGTTTGGATCGAATAAACTGTATGGAGAAATCCCAGATGACCTCTTCAATTGTACAAGCCTAAAAACTCTAGATTTGGCCATGAACAACTTTAGCGGTTTGCTGAAACCAGGAATTGGAAAACTCTCAAATCTCAGGCTTTTTAATGCCGTCTCAAATTCATTTGTCGGGCCAATTCCACCAGAAATTGGCCAATTAAGCCAACTTATCCTCCTTTCACTTGCTGAGAATAGCTTTTCGGGTCCAGTTCCACCACAGTTATCTAAGCTCTCTCAGCTCCAAGGGCTTTCCCTGCACGACAATGCTTTAGAAGGAGCCATACCTGAGGAATTTTTTAAACTGAAACAGCTAACCAATCTTCAGTTGCAACACAATAAACTGATGGGCCCAATTCCAGATTCTGTGTCAAAACTTGAGTTGCTTTCATACTTAAACCTCGGGCATAATATGCTCAATGGTTCCATTCCAAAAAGCATGGCTCGCCTTAATCGGCTGACAACCCTGGATCTCTCTCACAACCGTCTCTCGGGATCCATTCCTGGATCAGTGGTCTCAAGCATGAGAAGCATGCAGATATATTTGAACTTCTCATTCAATTTCTTGGATGGCACCATTCCGGATGAGCTTGGTAAGTTGGAAATGGTACAAGCCATTGACATTTCCAACAATAATCTCTCTGGAATCATTCCCAGAACAATAGAAGGCTGCAAGAACTTGTTCTCTTTTGATCTATCGGGGAACAAACTTTCTGGTTCAATTCCAGTTCAAGCTTTTGCTCAGATGGACATCCTCACAAGCTTGAATCTTTCAAGGAACAACTTAGATGGTGAAATCCCGGAAAAGTTATCAAATCTGAAGCATCTTAGTTCCCTTGACCTTTCTCAAAATCATCTGAGGGGCATTATTCCTGAGAACTTTGCCAATCTTTCCAGCTTGAAGCACTTAAACGTCTCTTTCAATCGACTTCAAGGCCATGTTCCAGACAGTGGAATATTCAAAAAAATGAATGTGTCCAGCTTGATGGGGAACCCAGATCTTTGTGGTAACAAATTTCTCAAGATATGCAAGAAAAGTTCACACCGGCTGTCCAAGAAAACCAAGTTTATCCTGTTGGTGCTTGGACCTGCTTCTCTACTTCTGGTTCTAGTGCTCAGTATTCACATCCTCCGCCGCTTCACCAACTCACGTAGTACAGAAAAGCTTGAGGATCCAGAATATGAGTATGCTTCAGCATTGACCCTCAAGAGGTTTGATCAAAAGGATTTAGAAACTGCCACCGGTTCCTTCAGCAAAGATAATATTATAGGTGCAAGCAATTTGAGCACTGTGTACAAGGGTGAACTCGAAGACGGGCAGATGGTAGCCATAAAGAGATTGAATCTGCACCAGTTCTCTGTCGAATCTGATAAATGCTTCAATAGAGAAATCAAGACACTGTCCCAACTACGGCATAGGAATTTGGTGAAGGTACTCGGTTATGCATGGGAGAGCATGAAGTTAAAGGCCTTGGTCCTGACGTACATGAAGAACGGGAACCTGGACAGCATTATACATGAAGATGAGTTGAATAATTGGAAATGCACATTATCTGAGAGAACAAACATTTTAATTTCGATAGCAAGCGGATTGGATTACCTGCACTCGGGTTATGATTTTCCGATTGTTCATTGTGACTTGAAGCCTTCTAACATATTGTTGGATGATGACTGGGTGGCCCATGTGAGTGATTTCGGGACAGCTAGAATGTTGGGTGTTCATCTCCAGGACGGGAGTAGCCTTTCCTCAGCATCAGCTTTCCAAGGAACAATTGGCTACCTGGCACCAGGTGACCCTTTTTAGTCTTGCCCTAAATTCCAACTTTAAACAATGAAAGTTATAACTCATCTCCATTGCTTATATTTTATATGCTGATAGTGTTCATGCAAATATGCAGTCAATCGGTTGGAAACAACTTACACTGGACTTTTCTTTTCAATTTCAGAAACTAATATTCAAAGCAAATACATTCATCTCTCTTTCTCCTTTTTTTAGTCTTGCTCTAAATTCCAACTTTAATACGTCTGAAAATACAATGTTATCACTTTCCATGGTACTCACCAGCTTAAAACATGCCTCTGCAGAATTTGCATATATGAGGAAAATCACAACTAAGGTCGACTTATTCAGCTTCGGTATAATAGTGATGGAGCTGCTGACAAAGAAAAGGCCAACAGGACTTACGGAAGAGAATGGGCTGCCAATGAGCTTGCCTCAACTTGTGGAGAAAGCCATTGCAAATGGAACGAAGACGCTTCTTCAAGTTCTGGACCCTATGCTAGCTTCAAATATGTCAACGGAAGGGGAGAAAATTGCAGAAGAGCTACTTAAGATAGCCTTGCTTTGCACCAACCCGGATCCTGACAACCGACCTAACATGAATGAGGTGTTGACTGCCCTTCTGAAGCTGAAAAGGGAAACATAGTACAACCACCATGGTGATTATATTTCACAGTTCAATAAATGTTGAATCAGTTTCAGCGATGGAAGATAGGAAGAATAATGTTGTCTCATCGTGCAATAGTTGTTGTGCAATGAAACGTATAAATTTCTTATATGTTCCACAGACATGTTCAAGTTTCACAATGTTTTGTAGAATCGAACTCTGATGTATTAAATTCCATTTAAAGTATGGCAGTCACTTGGATGCCAAAAGAACATTTCCCAAAAAAAACTGGGTTGAAAGATTGAAAAACAACCGAATTTGATGAACAAAGATTGGATCTTTCACTTAATCATTGCATAAACCATAAAATTATGAATACATGTAAACAACAGTTAGGAAAAAAGAATTACATAACTACTTTATGCTAAAAAAATTAGATTTATGCAGAAATTCTTACAGTTCAAGACCGAGAATAAGATAAAGAGTAAAGTTTTGGTGCCTTGATCAATCTCTTGGGGGAGGATCTTTGAGCAAAAAACCCCCAACAGTTGAAGGGAATTCCAAGCCTCCAAAACCATGACCAGCACCATCAGAAACAAAAGCAGCTTTTCCCAAAAGCAAATGTGCCAACCTGAAAGGTTCAATACTCCCCTCCCCACCACCATTCATAAAGCACTTAATCCAACCCTCCAACCTCTCCACTTCTTTCCCACACTTCGGCCCCTTCACCCCAACAATCTTCTCATAAAACCCGCCTTGACAACGACAAGAACCACCACCAATGCCGCTACCACCACCACAACAATCACCCCTTTCTTCCTCTCCTCCTTCACAATTAGACAAACCCAAGAGTTCAATTAACTCTTCAATATCACCGATTGCATAATTTTCGGTGTCATTGATGGTTTCGGGTCGATGCAGGGCACTCGTTTGAGGTGGGTTTTGTTGGGTTGGTGGGAAAAGTGGGGAGCATGAGAGGAATGCTTCTGGAGGTTCACCACTCTCTTGCAATGCGTTTAAGCTCTGATTGTTGTTGTTATTGGACTGGTCAAAGGGGAGATATAATGGTGAGCTTAGTGATTCCTCTTCTGTTAAAAGCTTGCTGCTTTGTAACAATGGTGATGGTGAAATACTGGATTTTTTTTCTGGGTTCTCTAATTTCAGTCTCTTCTCAACCTATGGAATTAAATACCAAGAAAAGAAAAACAAATTCAAGACCAAGAAACACACTAAACTAAATCCATAAATTAATTTTTTTTTAAATCTGGGAAACAGAGAAATAGATGAACCTGTTTCAGGGAGGAGAAGAAATTGGAGTGCAGAGACGCTGGTGACCGTCCTTCTTTCATGTTTGACTTGTTTTTCAGAGGGTTCATACTTGATAGCTTATATGGTACCGAAAAACAAAATTGCTAGGCAGACTGCAATTTGTAAATTACCTTTATATCCAAAGCCGGCCCTGAGGGTAGCCGGAGTAGGGGCCCGTCTAGCCCCTACTTCGGAAGGGTTCCTAAGTAGAAATGGGTGGAAGCTATGTGGGATTCTATGTAAACGTCGGAATTTAGAAATTTTTTGTTGCAAGATCAGCCTCGCACGAGGAAGAAGACAATCTTATTCCCAACATCATTTTAATTGCACAATTTTACTTAAGATGGTCCCATCATTTTTTTTTTATAGTTGCACGTCTTCTCCCTTTTAAATAGTTCACACCATCTTATTTTTATTTTTTTGCTTCTCTCTTAAATATCACCTTTATGTTTATTTTTATGGGGTTTTATTACCCTATTTTAAGATCACACCACATGTATCTTTATTATGTACCTAAAGGGCTAAAACTCTCACATGTTTGAAAAATGACATTATTTAATGTTCAAATTAATTAGTTTATATAATATATAATAAATTATTCAAATATGTTTCGTCCGCCTAGGCGCGTATACGAAAATTACTATCCTCTTCACTCTAGTATTTTTCCTAGTTGTAAAATGTTGTCTCTGTAATCCAACCATTCATTCATTTATTGAATGTAATAAGTAACATTGTAACAATAGAAAAATAATTGGAATTTGGCTTACTAGGTAGGGACTTCTCTTTCGGTTTGAATTGGTTGAAACATTAGATTATGTAAACTTAATAAGTGCATTTGCATCTAAAAACGTGAGACGGGTAATATTTGAGTAATATTTGTACATCTTTCTTCTTTTGATATTAATTTTTAATGATATTTGATGTAGAAATAGACTTTTCATATATTTAGTGAATTTTTTTTACATATGTCAATGTACAAAAGGTCAGGAGTCAAAGAACTCTAAGGTCCCATTTCGAAGGCTCGCCTAGAGCCCCCCAAATTCTCAGGGCCGGCCATCATCTCTCAAATACAAGTGGTACCTATTTATACAGTGAACCTGTCTATGAAAAAAAATTGAGGATGTTAGGAACACGAGAAATTCGAAGTATCATAATACAATTGATTAAATTATTTTTTTTAAGTTTCTAACCAATTGTAAAGACACTTAGTATTTTGAGCTGTATTTCCAGCACGCTAAAAAATCTCTCCCTACTTCATGTAGTTTAGAAAATATAGTCTCAATGACAACACCCATAGAAAAATGGTAATGTCAGGGAGAATACATTGGTAGACAAAATTTTGAAAATTAAAGGACATAGAAGTTAATAATTGATTTATTACTTAACCGTTAATAATTGGTTTATTACTTAACCGTTAATAAACGTGTTCATTCTTATTGATGACACATCATTTAATTTACAAATTTTATTTACAAATTTAGCCTCTCTAGCATTACCCTTATCCTTTTAAAGCTAAATTCGTTAGGCAGTGCCCTCTGCTCCGAATCACTTAACAATAACAGTACAGTAAGATTTTTATTCCAAGAGGATATTTTAACCTTTTTTTTTTTTGGAAGAGCGTTAGCAATAGTGAATTAGATAATAATAAATTGTTAGGAGGATAAAAACTCACACCAAAATGCATAAATATAATTGCAGAATGCGTTATCTTAAACTACATTAGTCCAAGAGGAGACAAGAGTAAGGATTGTACTAGCCAACTAGTAACTTAAACCACATTTGCTCGAATGTTGTAATTCAGATTAGATTAGAATATCCTCCAAATAAACAAACGGCAGATATATTTGACAAATGTTGAAAAAAATTTAGAAATTTACTCCATTCAAATTCAGCATTACATAAATAGATAATTCACATTTTTGTGCACTAGGGTTCGCCCACCAATCTACAACATGAACAAATTTTCCACACTCAATTAAAGGGACTCACAACATGTCTTCAACACTTCTCATACTCTCACTCACTTTCCGGGTACAAAGTTTGTGGCGTAGTTCCAGGCATTGTTGGCGACTGGGTCGGCGAGGTGGTCGGCAAGGTTCTCCAATGGTCCCTTTCCGGTGACGATGGCCTGGACAAAGAATCCGAACATGGAGAACATGGCCAACCTTCCATTCTTGAGCTCCTTCACCTTGAGCTCGGCAAAAGCTTCTGGGTCGTCAGCAAGGCCCAAGGGGTCGAAGCTTCCACCGGGGTAAAGGGGGTCGGTAACCTCTCCGAGGGGTCCGCCGGCAATTCTGTATCCCTCAACTGCTCCCATCAGCACAACTTGGGTAGCCCAGATGGCCAAGATGCTCTGTGCATGGACCAAGCTAGGGTTTCCCAAGTAGTCGAGACCGCCCTCGCTGAAGATCTGGGCTCCGGCCTTGAACCACACAGCCTCGCCGAACTTGACACCGTTGCGGGACAAGAGCTCGGGGAAAACGCATCCAAGAGCTCCGAGCATGGCCCATCTGGAGTGGATCACTTCGAGCTCACGGTTCTTGGCGAAGGTCTCTGGGTCAGCTGAGAGTCCAGCGGTGTCCCAGCCGTAGTCACCGGGGAACTCGCCCTTGAGGTAGCTTGGGGGCTCACCGGAGAATGGGCCCAAGTACTTGACTCTGTCAGGGCCATACCAAGGGCTGCCAGAGGAAACTTGTTTGGTAGCAGTTTTCCTCATGGACACGCTCCCGGGGAAAGTTGCAAGGCTTTGCCGGCGAAGGTTGGGGAGGAGAGAGCCATTGTGGAAGCAGCCATGGTTGAAAGAGAGAATTGAGGCTTGATTGATGGTTGAAGTTTGAGAGTGGTGATTGATGGTTGGTGAAGTTTGGTTCGTATTTATAGTGCGTTTGCTATCAAAGCCATTTATCTTATGCTATCTAAAGCTTTCATCTCATTGGACCGCCAAGATTTTTCTCTTTGTTTTCGTTTGCCACATGTCTGTCTCTCTAATCCACCACGTCCTCAAATTCAATCCCTGGCGTATAACCAACGTGCCACTGACACTGTCTCTAACAATCTTGATAAAAATCTACAAGCTGGTACGTTGGAGAAATTTTTTACTTTCCGGAATCCATCCCAGTAGTACATTACGTGTTATATATAAAAAAAAGTTGTATTTTTCAAGTTCTTAATTTCTTAATACAAATATTTCATCACTTATATAAAAACATGTAGTTTACCAACTCACATTCCGACCACATTGAAAAATCTTTCAATACGTTGGTGCATTCGATAAGATATAGTATATGAATTATGGTAAAATGAAAATGTAAAAAAAGTAATTAATGTCGCTGGAGTGTTACAGATAGGAGTCGTGAGAATGCCTTATCAACGTCTGTCGATTATGTTAGGGTTGATTATATGGTAATTTTCACCCTTCAGAAAAAAGTTAATGAAAAATCATGTGGTAGGCAAAATATCTCTGCAGAAGAAGAAAAAATCTTTGTGATAATCTTGGTCCACTTCCCAACTTATTTTCACGAACCGGATTAAAATTTCGATGCAAGCCATTATACCAAAACTAGCGGTATTTTTTTTTAGAGTCTGGTCGGTCGGTATTCATTTAATATTATTGATATTGTCTTAGTTTAACCACTTACTATTAGGTATGAGTTTTATCATAAATGTCTTCGGCGATATTACAAGTGAAAACTCACATATATTTATATATTATTTTATCTAATATGACCGATGTGAGATCATATTCTTAAAAAAAAATACATACAATTTGAAGTTGTCTCCTATTAAAGTAGGAAACATGATTTCAGAACAAAGGGTTATCGTGAAAATTCTGCAGCTGGCTATAGAAACATATAATTTGACTAGTTTTTATTTTTTATTTACTTATTAATTTGGCTAGTTGATTGGCAGCCGTTGGAAGTGGCTTCATTCATTCATGGCTAGCAATGCAGCAATATTCTGAGAGGTCCAGAATTTGGAAACACGTAGGTGTACATTTGCATGGTAGAATTAGGGTTTGGTCCTACAGAGGAAATCCTCTACTATCTCCAAGCACAGAAAGCCTATCCAATTGGAACAATTGGCAATGCCGGATTGGACAAACTAGTGGTGCCCATGCATGCCTTTAGATTTTTCAAATACTGGACAGAGATCCACTACGAATCAATTAGCCAATCTAGACCACTTAAATTGAATCTGACGGTTCTATTAACTTCTTATGCTGGCCTACCTCGTCACATAAATCAAAGGCTTCGATTTCTCATTCGCACATACTAAAGACTCGAATTTCCGGTCACTAATTAAGGTCTCAAATTCCAAACTGTATAATCCAACGACTGTTGGTACTGGTGGTAGAGGGTGCCAACTAGACAAGGAAAATCGACCATCAAAATCTCACAACCAATGAGAATTAAGATGTCGATTTTCTCGGATAAGGGCACTGATCTATATAAGCCATGAAGTCAATCACAACCACCCATCATCCTCTCTTCCCTCAACTGTTTTTTCCTTCTACTTGTATCACGTTAGTTTTGCAATGGCTGCTTCCATGGCTCTCTCTTCCCCAACCTTCGCCGGCAAAGCCGTGCAACTTTCCCCAGGAGCCACCGAGCTTTTCGGAAACGGAAGAGTGTCCATGAGGAAAACTGCTACCAAACAAGTTTCCTCTGGCAGCCCTTGGTATGGCCCTGACAGAGTCAAGTACTTGGGCCCATTCTCCGGTGAGCCCCCAAGCTACCTCAAGGGCGAGTTCCCCGGTGACTACGGCTGGGACACCGCTGGACTCTCAGCCGACCCAGAGACCTTCGCCAAGAACCGTGAGCTCGAAGTGATCCACTCCAGATGGGCCATGCTCGGAGCTCTTGGATGCGTTTTCCCCGAGCTCTTGTCCCGTAACGGTGTCAAGTTCGGCGAGGCTGTGTGGTTCAAGGCCGGAGCCCAGATCTTCAGCGAGGGCGGTCTCGACTACTTGGGAAACCCTAGCTTGGTCCATGCACAGAGCATCTTGGCCATCTGGGCTACCCAAGTTGTGCTGATGGGAGCAGTTGAGGGATACAGAATTGCAGGCGGACCCCTCGGAGAGGTGACCGACCCCCTTTACCCCGGCGGAAGCTTCGACCCCTTGGGCCTTGCTGACGACCCAGAAGCCTTTGCCGAGCTCAAGGTGAAGGAGCTCAAGAATGGAAGGTTGGCCATGTTCTCCATGTTCGGATTCTTTGTCCAGGCCATCGTCACCGGAAAGGGACCGTTGGAGAACCTTGCCGACCACCTCGCCGACCCAGTCGCCAACAATGCCTGGAACTACGCCACAAACTTTGTTCCCGGAAAGTGAGAGCTCAGGAGTTGTTTTGTACTTCTGTTTGTATTGTTGTCGGTGTTGTAAACTCAGGAGTTGTTTTGTACTTCTGTTTGTATTGTTGTCGGTGTTGTAAATTTGGTACCAAGTAATGGACAACAATAATTTGAACTATGTGCTACAATATGTGTCTGAAATTAAGAGATTACATGGTTCAGATCCACCTAAAATCTTTCCTCCGAACTCGAATTTTTTATTGCAAAAAACCACGATTCAATTTAGGCATAACTACAACTCAATCTATTCCTTTACTGGAACAACGATTTTTCTTGAGTACATACAAATACAAACATTTAGTATCGACACATGTTAGTTTGAGTGTTAATCTCACCCATGTAAGTTTATCTTATGCTACTGGTCTGAAATCCGAATAAAAGAGAAGGGAAAGTGCATAAGATAGGCAACAGCCAACACTTTGTTCTTCACGTCGAATCCTTAAGATGTGAATCCTACAAAGGAAAAAGATACAACAATTACGAGAATAAAAGATTGAAGCATTCAAACGACAATTAGTATTGCTCAAAATGGAGATGATTTTGAACATTTATTTGTTTCATCTCTCTTCTATATGTTGCGTAGAGAAAATGGCCTGAAAGGTATACAGCCAATGACGGCAACAACAAAGCCTTATCCCACTAAGCGGCGTATACTAGTTTTGTAATTATAGTAAGAACCTAGTCATTAGCATACAAGTTACAACAACTACAGCTGGTTTTATGAACAAATAAATGGCGATCGAATGTTAAAAAATGAACAATTGGACTAAGGCGCAGCGACTCTGTCGCTTCCAGCATTGAAGCATAACCCTTGCAGAACTTGAACATATTCGATCTCAAGCTTCTGTTGTGCTCGCTGGTCAGATTACTTGCATTCAAAACATGCATCCATGTATTGAGCTTATCAGTCTAAGCTCCAACTTGTCAGAGACGAAGTCACATTTGTTTCGCTAAATAAAGCGTCGACATGTCTGGTTTAGCGAGGTATCGCAAAGCTCAAGTGCGAGCGGCTGCCCTTGCTCTGGCCACAGACTTGGAGTAGAGTTCTTCGTATTGTGATGCAGAAGTATCCCAACTGAAATCTATATTCATGACCTTCTGAACAAGCTGCTGCCAACTATCAGGGTTATTCATGTAGAGGTCGAATGCACGTTCCATAGCACCGTTTAATCCCTGTCGGCATTTCCAAGTCAGGATACAGTTGATCATGGACGGAAAACTAAAATACTGAAGTGGAGAAAAATCACGAGAATAACGGAGACAGATGATGCAAGGATGTCCTATCAAATTCCAAGCCTTGGGCACCACCAATGCCAGATAAAAAAGAAGAATGAAAGAAAAGAAAAACAAGAATGTGTATGTGTGCGAGATTTACCTGTTCGTCAGGAGTCAAGAATGAATATCCATTCCGAAACTGAAGAGGTATGGTGTCATCATCAACATCAAAGACACTGCAGACAAAGTTTATAAGGAATTAAGTTTACTCTTTAAGGAATATAACATAAATCGCTAGCTATAGGCATTGGATACCCACCTATCATTTAGACCACCAGTTTTTCTTGCAATGGGTATAGAACCGTATCTCATGGCTATCATCTGCCCAAGAAAAATAAGACGTTAATCCAGCAATACGTAGTGACTAGTGTGCTGAAGTTTTGCACAGGTAAAGAGAACAGACTTTACCTGTGTAAGTCCACAAGGCTCAAAGATAGACGGGATGATGAACATATCAGAAGCAGCATAAATGGTATGGGAAAGAGAATCATCATACTTCAAAATCAACCGAATATGATCATGATTCGCAAAATGACTTGCAATACCCTCAAATTCCCTCTACAGTAGAAAACACAGCAAGAAACCTTTCAGTTAATCGTTCTACTAATAGGTATTTACAACCACTTGTTAATCAAATAAGCACGACGAACACACCACAAAGAACCCAACACGCAATATTAAATTGGACTTGAACCCAGAATCTTAGTAATATATTCGATTAGAGAATAGGTATAATGTTTGATAATCCATTCATCTTAACAATATATTTATATGATAAGAGACTGCCCAGACATGTCCCTTCTTGAGCATATAACAACATAAAATTCTAACAGTAACGAACATAGCCAGGATATAATATCAAAACGGAAGATAGAGCAGTGCCTGAATATGATGCACTGGGCTAGAACCCAGAAGAACAAACTGTCCTCCGAGCTCCAAGGTTCGATATATCGCATGTCTGATAAGATGTACACCTTTCTGTGGCACCAATCTTGTTATGCAACCCACCTATTCAAGAAGTGATCAAAAAGTTTCAACTAAGGACTAAAGTTGCTTGACCAATCACTCATCTGGCTTACCGAAAATAGAATATGATGTCATTTTATAGAGTGCCAAATATGACTCCATGTGAAAATAAAATTTAATAGAAAATCAAATTACCAATGGCCTCTTGACATCTGCCGAAGAAAGCCCCAGATTTCTTCTTAATGCTTCCTTATTTTCTGCTTTCCCCTGACGATCATTAGCACTGTACTGTACTTTGAGATATGCATCAGTGGCAGGATTCCACGCATCAGAGTCAATACCATTTAGAATTCCAACGAACTTCTTAGAATGGAAGTTTAGTGTTGAATGGAGACCGTGTCCTCCCTGTGATCATAAATAAACAACTATTTTTATACAAACGGAAGTTCAAGAATATCCAATAACATGGAAGCATGAAATGATACATCAGGCAAACCATATGACTGACAAAAATTCGACAAATTGGCTAATTACACAAGATTTTTCACCCATAGCATCTTAATCAATTTCAAGGCTGTCTACCGTAAAGTTATTTTGACTATGTCATGAAAGTTCAAAACAGAGACCATGATGTATTTTTGCATGAGTAGGGAAGAGAAATGTTGTTCTCTTTTCTCATCTGTGAAGTGTACTTATGCCCAAAAACAGAATAAAAGTGGGATATTGAGTGTCCAACAAGAAGAACCTATTGATTAGGAGCCACATAATTTACTAGAGTCCAACACCTGATGAACTCTATATCAAAGCTCTCATAGAAAAGCACATTTTTGAAAGTTTTTCTTTCATCTTAAAGAGGCCAACATCATCTCAACACAAATCCAAAAACAAAATCATACTCAGATGTGTTATTCCTAACATGTCTGGAATCTGGATTACTACTTATACAAGAGAGACATATTTACACAATTTATGACAGAAATTAACATTTGGTGAAAATAATTAGATTCTCCAAAATCAAATGTTAAAAGGAAACAATGTCTCTAGGCTGGGACAGGGCAAGCAATTTGAATTTGAATCTGATATCTATAGGAACTTGTAAGTATGAGCAAAAGCCATACCTCAGCAGTCCGCACCTCTTGCGCATAGGTGGGTGATACTGTTGTCACAATATTAGAGAATACAACTGCACCCTTAAAGAGAAAAAACAAAAATGAAAATGGAATCAGGAAAGGTTTTGCCGACTTCCAAAAGATGCTGGTAATAGATGAATCAACAATTGCTATACCTTAACAGCATTGATCCTATCGTGTGTTGAGTTGTCCTGCATTCTATCTGGTCGATTTAACTGGTGGACATCAAGACCACAAGATGCCAATTCTGAAGCACGTGCAGTCCCTTGGTATTCAAAGTTGTGGCATGTAAAACATATTCTAGCTGAGTTCAATCCCTTTGGAGCATATAGATCCCAGTAAAGTGGTGCCTAAGAACAGCAACAAGTCAGTCACCGAGAGAACTAAGGTGGTCAAAGACAGCATGGTAAGAAAAATGAAGGGTTTAATGGTCCATACAACAAAAGCTGTCTGCCAATCATGGCAATGAATTATGTCTGGTTTCTTGCCAGATTGAAGAAGCAACTCAAGGGCTGCACGACTGAAAAAGGAAAATCGCTTGAAATCATCACGTTCCCCATAAAATTGTCCTCTCCAGAAGAACTTATCAGGATGAAGAGGCTCAATAAAATAAACTGGAAGACCTGCATAATCAACACTAGAGTGAGCATCCAAGACTACAGTGAGAATCCAAGACAAAAAAAGTCATGCAAACAGAAACTTTCAATGTACGAACCTTCAACAGTGCCAACCCAGACTTTATTTTTGAATAGTTGACCATCAAAGTATGACTCCAGCACCACATCTAGGGCCTGCATGTTAACGTGTAATGAGACTCAAGTAGAAAAACATCTTTTCTAAGATTCATTAAGTATTCAGTTTACCCTTAGGTCAGGAACACGATCGTACTGCATGCAGTCATATTTGGGAAGTATAATTTCCACAAGGTGTCCCTTCTTCTGCAGTGCTTTACCAAGACCAGCCACAACATCCCCCAAACCACCAACCTGTAAAATTAACTAGTTATGTTGATGGTATGTTTATCAAACCAAATGAAAGATCATTGAGTTGTCCCTATACATTTACACAAATATTAATGCTTAACAAATTCCTGAATCTGAACTCCTGTAATAAAAGTTATTGTAGCTTGACAAGTAAGAAACCCCACTCGGTTATCTTAATAGAATAAAGCAAAGAAAGATACAAATGTATAAAGGCAAGCTAATCTCACCTTAGCAACTGGTGCCATCTCTGCTGCAATATGAACGACATGCAATCCTGGACTAAAAATCAACAAAGTCGCAGATTAAATAGAAGCTTAAATACGTAACCCCTGCATTCTTCTAATACTAGAATGTTCATACCTTGTTTGTGATGATATCAGTTTGACAAATGTAGACACAACGTCATTCATGTTCTTTTCCTTGCATGCCATGTATGAGTCACGAATTTGTCGATCTCTCTTCCAGACCATTTCTCTCAACACCTTGGCATCATCCATTGATATTTTTTTCTCAAACAACCAACCATCGATCATAAGCAATAAACGACTCCAAAATTCCCACGGCATATCATCCACAGGTTCATCAACTGCCCTTCTCTTGGTTTCTTCTTTTAGAGTATTTAGTGTATCTTGAAATTCCTCCACAGATTCTTGATATAATTTAACATAGGAATGTATCTCTTCGTCAGATCTTTGAAGCCGGTCCTCCATAAGTTTTATCTTCTGCTGCATTAGCCCATTATATTGTTGCATCTTTTCTGATGACTCTTTATAGATATTAGCTGTTTCAAGAGATTCTTCTAATTTATCAACTTTCTTTCGAATCTCCTGGTTTTGCTGTAACACGGTAATAGCTTGATCTGCCTGTTTGGTTGACTTATCTAGCAGTAACTGCAAACTCTCCACCTTCTCCCATAATCCTTTGCATTCGACTTTAAGATTGGATAGTTTGGAAACATCTTCCTGAGAAACTGACAATTTCAATTCCAACTCTTTCAAGGCAGACTCTAAAGTCAACCGCTGTTTTTCCAGCATTACCACTCGTTCATCCGTATTCTTCACATAACTAAGCTCCTCCCTAAGTGCTTCTATGTCATTCCTGAGGGATTGATTTTCTAATCTCAATGCATTCAGATTGGCAACAAGAGCATTGATGCTAGTTCTGTATGGTACAGGAGCTTCTTCATTAAACAGCTCGTCTTCATTCTCAAAAATCTCCACCTGACCTCTTTCGACACCACCACCACTATTAAGATTCAGATCATTCCGCATCTTATCTAATTGGTTTTCTAGAAGTTCCACCTTTATTTTTTCCTGGGCAGCTACTCTAATCCGTGCATCGGTCTCTGCCAATCTCATTTCCAAAGCATTCATCTCTCCTTGCAATGCCTCCTTCTCACCAAGAATCTTGTCAAGGTCTTCAAGCGCATTAACCCGCGCTTGGTTGAGAATATGGATATCTAAGGCCACAAAAATATATACACATTTCACAAATCTAATAGATTAGGCATAAACAGTAAGGCCTGTTTGGGACTGCTTCTAAAGACTAAAAGCGCTTCGGACAACATTTGAAAAAAAAACTTAGAAGCACTTTTACATAAGTCAAGTGCTTTCTGCATTTCAAAAATCATTTGAATTACTAAAAGAAATTTCGAAGTTCTCTAATAAAGGTGCTAGAAGTGCTTATGCCTGGAAGTGCTTCTAACAAAAGCAGTCCCAAACGGACCCTAAATGAAACCAAATGAACAGGGAAGAGTAATATCATACTTTTCTCTGCATTTCTAATCATGCCAACCAAATCCTGTGTATTATACGCCTGTAAAGCCAACGAGTAATCAAATTTATGAAAATTGAACAAATATGTATATATGAACCCTTGAGTTTCGAAAAGCAAAGGCGATGAGTTACCGAAGGATTTGCTTGATCAGACGGAGTCAGAACCGTCGAAATCGAATCGTCTCCATTGGCAGTGCGAGCTTCGTCAACAGATACGCTTTCAATGGGGACGATGACGCCCGCCGAAGAAGCATTTTCAGATTCGGAGTCGTCGTCGCCATTGAGCGGGAAATCTGCAGTCGTCGAAGGCTGTTCGACCGAGCCTTTCTTCCTCAGTCTCTGCCTCTTATTCACGCAATTGCAACTTCACAAGTTTGAAATTGAATCAAAATCATCATCAATCACTTGATCAAGCAGATTGAACTTTGAGAATTTGCTAGATAAACGAGCTCAGAGAGAAGAGAGTGAAAGAGAGGAGAGGGAGGGAGGGAGGGAGGGAGGGAGGGAGGGAGGGAGGGAGGGAGGGAGGGAAGCGTACCTGAGATTGCGGTGCCGGAGCTTGCAGGAAGAAGCGGGAGAGCAGTGAAATGAAAAGCGGGAGCTCGAATTTGAGCAGTGCCTGGAGGTGGAGTTGGAGCCGCTAATGGTGAGCCCCTGAGTCACGAACCAGGTCGTTAGCCTGACCGCCATTGATGATCAACTCAAGCTTTCTCTCTCCTCTTTCCGTGGAGAGAGAGAAGGAGGACTGATTTCTTTGGCACAACGAGTACTAGTCGGATTTACTATTATCTCTTTCTTCTCATCGTACGACTCGCGGTGTGTCCAAGCAGAGGCAGTCTCCTGTCCAAGGAAAGTATTCGATTCTTCTGCCCTTTTTATTTTGTTATTTTTTATTTCATTTTTCACGGATTCATTTTTGGGAATTTTAACTAAAAACTTCCAGTTCGGTTCATTTTAACAAAAAAAATCATATTTTTACATTAAAAAGTCAATACTGATACTATTCACTCTACCCTTTATTTTGTCCTTATCGTTAAAACTCAAAGTTTTCAAGTCATTTTCATTAGTTTTCCTTTTAGATCAGATTAGTAGAGCTGGTGAATTACTCAATAATAATTAAAAATTATTAAAATACATATGTGAATCTTTCTCATTTTAAAAAGTAAATTGACGTACCAAAACCATTCGTTAATTTATAAAATGAAAAATTAATTTGTTCCGAGAAAGCTCATATTTTTAAAATTAAAAGAAATTAAAAAAATGAATTGGATTAGTGAGCAATATTGAGGAGGTGAGGTGTAGAATGTAGATGAAAAGTTGGGCGCATCACACTCTTATCCAAAATCGAATGGTGATGGGTGTGGGTCAAGGGAAAGAGATCATTGATCTCTTCCATCAAATTTTGTCTATCAATCAATCCGGATTTTTGAAAGTTGATCTAACGATTAAAAACAGAAAGTTCCTTTAAAAGTTTAATAACTTTAGCCGTTAGATCAAATTTCAAATGTCTGAATTTGTTGATTGACAAGATTTGGTGAAAGAGATTCGGAGAAGATCCATTTCCGTGGGTCAAGGTCCATATTGGGTGGGCCCTTCCACAAAATTTGGAACTTAGGTCACATGAGATCAGTTCCACTCCTAGGGTAGGGATGGCAACGATTCGGTTTGGGGACGGAAATGCTATATCTATCCTGATAACCACGAAAAATAATCATACCCATAACCGTAAAATAATCATCGGGGATTATCTATAACCATATCCACCGGGTAACGGATTTTCAATCGGTTATCGGTTATATCAATTTTCGTCAAAAAAAATAATATATATTTATCCAATTGACACACTATAAATTTTAGTAGATACTAATTCCGTCATTAAATAGCCATATCCAATTACAAAAAACATAACAATATGTTTGAAATTGTTCATGATAAGCCGATATGATAAATTGGTCCAATAAAAAAAGAAAGAGGACAAAAGCAAATACGAGAGGAAGACAAAGCAAATTGTCTAATAATTCCAAAACTTATGACGACAAAAGAACGAGAAATTTGCACTTTGCTTCTAGTTCCACCAAGTCAGTGAGACTCTTGAAGATAGATGAATTCAATAAACTTGGAACATTTGATAATTGATATATAAAATGATTCAATGAATTAATTTGGTTGAGTATAACAATAAGAGTATTAAATTGATGAGGTTGTTGGTATCCCCCATGCATGGTGTTTGGTGCATAATAAATATAGTATAGGGTTTGATGAATGCATAATGAATTAAAACAGGAAGTGTCGGTAAATTGAATAAAAATATATTATATATCAAATACATACATATATATATATAATATTCGGATCGGATTCGGGTACGGATACGGATTGGGGACCCCTATAACCATATTCAAAACCATAACCGAATAAAGTTCACGGTTTTTCCCCATATCCAAACCATACCCGAATTTTCATAACCAAATCCAATCAATTCGGACGGTTATCCACGGTTATCGGGTTTAACGGTTAGAATTGTCATCCCTAAGGGACATTAATTGTCATCATTGTTACCTTAAGGGTTTAAACTTGTGAAATTGGAACATTAATTGTTACAATTAATTATTGTCATCACTGTTACCTTGTGGGGCTGAAAGTAATTAGTTAATTAACTATTTGTTTGTTGCATTTTTACTGATTGGGCTTGACTATCCCTATTTTGTTGGGCTAATTTGATGTACTTGTATTGGGTCTTCCTTTTTCAATGAAACTGCTTACTTTGTTTTCGACAAAAAAATAATAATAATTCTCATCATTGTCACCTTTTATGACTCTAGGATTTGGGTGCTTGGGATTCAGATAAATATCCATTGATTTTGCTCCCAGGCCGAAAGTCTGGAAAGAAAATGAGGGAGAACGATGGGATGTAAAGAGAAGTAGGGGTGGGCACGGGCTGGGTCGGGCCCAATTTTGAAGGGACTGGACCGGACTCGGGCTTAAGATAAACGGGCCGGGCCAGGCCGGGAACAACATTTTATAATATAGGAACCGGACCTAACCCGGTCCGGTTGAAACGGGCTGGTTCGGGCCGGGTCCATAGTTCCTTTGTTGATTTTTTTTTTCTTTCTTTCTGGGATACAATTCAATCGGTTTGAATTTGATACAATCAAGCCAGCATTGACAATAACAATCAAATGGGCATGTCAAGATCCATCAATAACTATCATAAACAAGCAATTAATCACAAACAAAACCAGAAAAAATTCAATTGAGATTGCGAAATCCACCCATGCCCATACCCCCTCATTCGTATTCTTCTGCAACTCAATAGCACCTCTCGAACGACTGCCACTCAATGCCGTCTTCGCCCATGCCCACCTCATCATTAGATCCAAACCTACCAAACCCAGTTCCAAATCGCCACCCACAATGAAATTCGACACTGCCTAACCCAGATCTGCCTCTTCTCCTGCTCAAATTAAATTTAAATCAACAAAAGTTTCAAACACAGTCGATTCAAATTTAATTCAATAAAAGATTTGAAATTGGAACATAACCGAGGTCAAGGTTCAAGAACCCAACAAAATCCCTAAATCTAGAAAACCCTAATTTAATTTTCAATCCTATATCCCTAAAACGTAATACCTTAAAACTGAAGATGACTATGAACAGAGTCGTGCGCTGCAAATATGGGTCTAAGTCAGATGGAGGAGACGCCGTTTCGAGTTGTTTGATTTTGTCTGTCCCTTTGAGTTCGTCAGAGAGAGAAAGAAAGAAACCGATTTCCAGATAGCGAGTCAAGAGAGATCGAATTCGAGGCCTGATGATGATGGCAACGGACGAAGTGAGGAAGACAGGAGCGAATCAGGAGAGATTGAGGTCTGACGATGATGGTGGCGGGGTACGGAGCTGGGACGGTGGGAGGCTAGGAGCGAGTTAGGAGGAGGTCTCGAGGTATGAGTGAAATGAAAGGAATGAGTCGGGGAAGAGAGATCGAGAATACTAGGGATGAGGAAAAGAAATGGGCTGGGTATGAGTGAAATGAAAGGTGTCGAGGAAGAGAGATCGAGAAGACTAGGGATGAGGAAAAGAAACGGGCCAGGCTAGGGGCCAATTCCCTTCTATTTTAAGACCCACCCCGCCTTGATAATTTCATATACCCGAACCGTCCCGCCCCGTTTTGTGTTTATAAATATTGTACCTGCCCCGTACCTTATCCGAACCTGAATTACCCACCCATACCCACAGTTCCTCTACCCGTTTGCCCACCCCTAGAAAGAAGCAGATCGGGAAAGGCACTGCTGGTGTGGAAGTCAGACTTGTGGTCAGGAGAATGCTCAATTGCCTTTGTGAGTTTTTCTAGCCTCTGAAATGGATGAATAATTGTGGTTTGCTACCAGTTATCTCTCTTTTTCAGAAAAAAAAAAAAAAAAAGTGGGAAAAAAACGAGGTGGTATGAAAATGTTAACAAAAAGTTGAAGAAATTATCAATTTTGAGCTTGAATTTTAACGGACTTTACCACAAATATTTAAGTTTGAATTTTTTCTCTATGGTACTAACTTCCGATTATCTTATAACAACGGAGACCATTAAAAGCCATTATTTTATGACATACGATAGTTAGGAATTGGAGTTCCTTGTGGTTCAATGCAACTTAATATTTTTCTGGATAATAGAAGTCACCTGTAAAATCGCGATTTATGGAACTCGGAAGCAGCGTTTCGAGAAGCCAAGGAATTTATTATTTCTAAATAGATAAATAAATATCTTTGCAAAAATTCATGGTGCTGTGATCGGACACCGACATTCCTGATGAACAAAGCCACCAATTTCTTCAGGAACCCATCTGTTTCTCTGCGCTTCAGCTCCTCCTTCTCGCACTCCGCCGCCCGGTCGCCTACTCAGCCGCCGCACGATCTCGCCGCCTGCATAGCCTCCCTTCAAGCATGCGCCCGCCGCCAGAATCTCAGAAAAGGCAAGCAAGTCCACTCATTTATGCTCGCCAATGGCTTCCTCCGTTCCCCTCTCTCCACCACCAGCCTCATCAACATGTACTCCAAGTGCAACCAGATGGACGACGCCGTTTCGACTTTCAATTATCAGTCTTTTGACCACAATGTGTTTGCTTACAATGCTGTCATTGCTGGGTTTATAGCAAATGGGCTGGGTAGAGATGGGTTCGAGTTTTATAGAAGAATGCGGTTTGCCGGTGTTGTGCCGGATAAGTTTACGTTTCCGTGTGTGATTAGGGGTTGCAGTGGGGTTCTGGAGTTGAGGAAGATTCATGGGTTGGTGGTGAAATTTGGGTTGGAGTTGGATGTGTATGTTGGCAGTGCTCTGGTGAATACGTTTTTGAAATTGGGGTTGATGGAGGAGGCACAGGAAGTGTTTGACGAATTGCCTGTTAGAGATGTTGTGCTTTGGAATGCGATGGTTAATGGGTTTGCGCAGATTGGGCGGCTTGAGGAGGCTTTGGCGGTGTTTAGGATGATGGGTGAGGAAGGGGTTGTGCCGAGTAGGTTTACCGTGACTGGGGTCTTGTCGATTTTCGCTGTGATGGGTGGTTTGGACAATGGGAGAGCGGTGCATGGGTTTGCGACGAAAATGGGGTATGATTCAGGTGTTGAGGTTTTGAATGCGTTGATTGACATGTATGGGAAATGCAAGTGTGTTGGAGACGCCTTGAAGATTTTTGAGATGATGGTTGAGAAGGATATATATTCGTGGAACTCAATTATTGCAGTGCATGAGCAATGTGGTGATCACGATGGGACTCTGAGGCTTTTTGATAGAATGTTAAGGGCTGGAGTTCTTCCTGATTTGGTAACCATCACGACGGTCCTTCCAGTGTGCGCTCATCTGGCAGCATTGATGCATGGTAGAGAAATTCATGGATATATGATTAAAAATGGGTTGGAGAAGGATGTGAATGTTGACGACATGCAAATCACCAATGCAGTCATGGACATGTATGCAAAATGTGGGAGCATGAGAAATGCATATATGGTTTTCGATAAGATGAGGAATAAGGATGTTGCATCCTGGAACATCATGATCATGGGTTATGGCATGCACGGATATGGCTGCAAGGCATTGGATGTGTTCTCTGATATGTGTGAAGCACAAATTAAGCTTGATGAGGTTACATTTGTTGGGGTTTTGTCTGCGTGCAGCCATACAGGTTTAGTCAGAGAAGGGCGTGAATTCTTGAGACAAATGAATTCGAAGTATGGCGTGGTTCCAACCATCGAGCATTATACTTGTGTAGTTGACATGCTTGGTCGAGCTGGGCATCTGGATGAGGCTTATGAACTGGTGCTAGAAATGCCTATCGAGACCAATCCTGTGGTGTGGAGGGCATTGCTAGCAGCATGTCGACTCCATGGGAACCAGGATCTCGCAGAGGTCGCTGGGCAGAAGGTGATTGAACTTGATCCTGGGCATTGTGGTAATTATGTGCTGATGTCCAATCTTTATGTAGCGAAGGGTCAATATGATGAGGTAGTAGAAGTTAGACATTCAATGAGCCAGCAGAATGTGAAGAAGACACCGGGCTGTAGCTGGATTGAGCTGAAGGATGGTGTGCATGCTTTTGTTACTGGTGATAGAGCCCATCCTAAAGCTAACTTTATTTATGCCGAATTAGATTCATTGACTGCTCGTCTTGGTGAGCTTGGATATGTGCCTCATTTCTAGAACTTGATTTGTACTGAAGTCCAGCGTGGTGGTTCTCGATGGATATTTTCCCCATCTTCCCTGCAATAGGCAGAAAACAAAACAAACAGGACAATTGACATTAGGAGTTACACCGGAGAGTGAAGAAACCATTTTTACTTGCATTTTTGGCCGAAATGATCTGGATCTGCTCTTGCTTGGGGTGCAAGGTTGATCGCCGCACTCACTGAACAGCAGAAGGGAATAGCTTACTACACTTGTGAAGAGACGGAAATTGAAGAAGAGACATAAGAGAAACCAAAACTTATTTTGATGCTCTCGTTTGGGGTGCTCTGAAACGCTATGCTGTGTTAGTCAGGATCGCTGAATGCTACTCGACCGTAGATCTGAAACACGAAATGGCTTGTGACTGTTTCGGTTCTGGGCAATGTTTAATCAGTGTTTGAAGACAGCTGCAGCACTCTCAGGACTTGACAAGCAATTCTTCAGAACATTATGCAAAACAAACAAATTTTGAGCCATGAACATTTTTTAGTATTTGTAATTTGTTGTTCACAATACAAATAATATTTGTTTCTTTTTCCATTTTTCCTTTTAGAAAGAGCAAAGGATGATCCCAAATCAATAAGGCGACCCACTTTGCAATGATCGGGAATATATATTGTACGTAGCCTTACTCCTACTTTGTAAATAGGCTGTTTCCATAATTTAAACTCGGGACCTTTCGTTGCAAAAGAGTAACTTTTTCATTTCTACAACTCGTCCCCTCCTTAAAAAAGGACCAGCAATCGACACACATGCTCCACCTATACAACTAAATTTATTTTTTTATTTTACTATGACTTATCATTAATAAGCACGGATGACAACTCCAAAAAGAAAAGGACAGATTAATAAAGGGAAGAGAAAAGGTGGGAGAACGTGGGGAATCTAGAGAGAGGAAGAGGAGGAGAAAAGTGGGGTTTATTTATTTTTTAATTTTTAAATAAGATATGTTATATTTACATGATTACGGTGTTAGTATAGAAAACATTAAAATTTGTGTTAGACGTAATTACTAAATTATTCACGTTTTTTATTTTTGTTCGGTCCTAGTGAGAAGGTTAGAGTGGTAATTTGATAGAATTTTGATTGACAAACATGTTTTATTAATATGCAATTAGTTAGTTAGAATAAAGGAAAAATAAAATATTTTTTTCCCGGGAATAAACCGAAAATTCCCTTTTGTTTCTTCGATCACCTCATCTGAGAGTCGCTTCCATATTTTCCCTATAGTCCTCGCCTTTGACGGAAAGCAAAAGCCTTTCGATTCCCCAAAACATGGGCTGCGCCGTCGCAATCACTCTTGTAATCGCCGCCGCAACGCTGATCGTCACTCGGTTCCTCTACGTCCTGCACCGAACCGGCAAACCCCACAAACCCCGCAAACCCAGCAGCTCGAAAGGCTCAGCTCCCCAACCCCTCAGCACCCTAATCGTATTGGGCTCCGGAGGCCACACCGCAGAGATGATCAACCTGTTGTCCGTCCTTCAAAAAGACAGATTTGCCCCCAGGTTCTACATCGCCGGCGCCACTGATAACATGAGTCTCCAGAAAGCTCGACTGCTCGAAGAGAACGCCGATGAGAGTTCGAGCTCGCAGTTCATGCAGATCTACCGGAGCAGGGAAGTGGGTCAGTCTTATTTCACCTCTGTTTTGACTACTTTGATTGCTTTGGCTCATGGGCTCTGGCTAATGATCAGAATCCGACCCCAAGTGGTAATCTTTTTGCCTTTTCGGATATTCGCAATTTCGCAATTTGTTTCTGTTGATATGAGACATTGGAGATCAAATTCTTGGTGATCAATGCTGTTGGTGTTGCAGATTCTGTGCAATGGGCCTGGGACTTGTGTTCCACTTTGTGTAATTGCATTCTTATTCAAGGTTTGGATTGATCCTTTTGATGTTCTTTTCTCATATTTCTTTGTTGGGTCATTGCTTTTTTCTGCTGTTATGAGTTTCGGGACTTTTTCGATTAGTGAGGTGATATCTGAAATGTGCAGGTTGTGGGGATTAGATGGTTGTCTGTGTTTTATGTTGAGAGTATAGCAAGAGTGCAGAGGCTCTCCCTGAGCGGCTTGCTTCTTTACAAGTTACGGATAGTGGATCAGTTCTTTGTCCAATGGCCTCAGTTACAGAAGAAGTATCCCAGAGCTCACTATGTCGGTTGTCTCATGTAGTTGATCCGATTCTGCTGCTGCTATATGTGCTCTAACGTCCAGGTTTTCTCAATGTAATGTGCACTTCTCAAGGTTTTTTAAACCTCTACAGTTATTTTAAATTTAACTATAGTTGCCAGCATTTTTAACTTCTTACTAATTGAAGAAGAAACTGATATCATTGTGCTACGAGGATTGTGTAAAGATCGTTACGATATTTATAATCTTTCTTAGGGAATACTTGAAATCAAAAGTTATGCATAACTGGCTTCAACTTGTAACCTCTTATAATTTAACAATGATTTCGTTCTACTTTATCATAATGCAGCATTATATCTTACCTTTTAGGCTCTGCAGTCTTCCCCTTTCTAGTTCACACTTCCACGTGATGATGTTCTGTATATATTTGGCACTCATAATGTTTCAAAATGTTGACGTTTTAAACTTTTCTGTATATACTGAAGGCATAGCTCTAAACCGGCATGTCATTGATAAAGTCGATTTGGTTATGTCCAATGTACATACCGTTTTTGACATTCAAACTTGAAGGATTAGTTTTAGTTGACAAAACTTATGTGCAGCAAAAAGACTCTGGTAACTACTGCAGACAACAAAGAAACTGACGTTGTAGAGTCTATATCTTAAATAATTATTTGATTTGATGAACACAAGTTATGATTAAACTTCACAGCGAAAGACAATGCCCAGAACTTTTACTGAACATGAATGGAACAAATAGGTATAGATGAAATGTTTCCATCTTCACATAAAGTGTGTTTGCAGTGCTTTCTTTCCTTTGTTAATGGATGTCTGGTTGTCCATCTTATTAGTCGTTCAGCAGTTGACCTCTTTAAGTAAAGGAATCATTGAAATTTCTTCTACATGTTTAGTTTCAGATTTGGACTCCGAATCGTCAAGGTAGTGCTGATAGAGATATGAAGCAAAGCCCCAGAGGGCCAACACCGTGGCAATCACCTTTATTCCATCCATGTTATCATTGAAGAAGATTACAGCTAGAACTGGAATGAAAGGTAAGCCGGAAGCACTTATGACATTGGAGAATAAAGAAGACACCTCAAATATCAATCCTATGGCGCCAATGTTGAAAGTTTGCCATGCTGTAGCTGTACAAATCAAAGTCAGGAAATAGGCTAGCCTCCCCAACGCAAACTCCTCCATCTCGCTCTTTAAACCCTTCCATTCTCCAGTGACGAAAAGTCCCACTAGTGTAGCACAGGTTGCAATTAGAGATTCGTAGATTATCATTTCCAATACAGTTACAAAAGTTTTTGCTTTTAGAACCTTTTCGAAGGAGAACTGTGTGAGGGAGAACATCAAGCCGTACCCAGCTGATGCACCAACAGTGCAAATGACCCCAATCATATACCTCTGTTTGGATACTCCGGTGAGGTTTGCTGAGTTGGGGTGAAACACAAGCAGGGTGGAGGAGATGGTGAGAAGGACTAGAGAATTGACTATAACAGGAGTGAACTTTTGTGAATTAAGGCAGAACGAGAAGAAAGCATTGAAGGCCAACTGCAATGCACAAATGAGTGAAAAGGTAGAAACGGGAAGGTACAAGAGTCCCATAGAATACAACAAGCTGTCTGCTGCTAGTAATACCCCGAGAGAGATTCATCGCTGCCAGTACTGAGGCAGATGGTTGGTGCACATTGCTATGTGCGGCGATCTTTTTGGATGATAAGATGCAGTGGTAAGGAATTAGGATCGGAAACCCTATGAATTGCACTAGTGTTGCCATCCATATGATTTTTCCACCGTTGTCATAGTAAAGTCGGCCCAAGAGTATAGCTGCTGACTGACCGGAGAGGATGAATAGCGTATAGATGGTGATACGCACCCATCGTGTAAAATCTCCGGACTGAGAAGTTGCTGGGTGGGGGTTTTTCTTAAACTCATGTGCATTGTCTTCTCCAGCTTCTTTAACTGGTATGAAACACTGTTGGATTACCATGGAGGTAGCTTCATCTATGATTTAGTTCATCAATAAAATCTCAATTTTTTCTCTATAGCATATGAATATAATCGGTCTGTCAAACTATTCGGTGTTTTTTCTTCGTTCCTCCATTGCAGATATGCGCTATAATTCTACTGCTAGATAATTAACAAATATAAAGGGAAAAAACCGTCGAAACAATTTTCGGAATTTATGCAGAAAAACCGTATAAAAACATGAAAACCAGAAAATCTTTGTGTACATATGGAAATCTAACTTACCTACGATGTGGGGTTGCATATCTTGAGCCGTTCCCATGTCAAAAGTGTAATCTTAAACTGATATACCAGAGAGAGAGAGAGAGAGAGAGAGAGAGAGAGAGGAGAGAGAGAAGGAAGAGGAGGAAGAAGAAGAAGCAGAGCTCTTGAGTAATATGGAAAACCTGAAATTCTTGCAGGTGATGGAGGTATCACTGTCAAGACGTTACGACACCTTTTTAAACATTTTTGGAAAACATATAGGCTGCATCAACAAGCATCAGTCAGTATATATAGCTAGATTGGTATGATTTAAAACATGTTTCAGGCCATTCGAGACAAGATTTCATTGGAAAGCAACAGCCTTTCATCAGGACAATTGGTAAGCTTGTAATTCTATTCTTTTACATGAAACCAG
This sequence comes from Heteromeles arbutifolia, assembly GCA_024362995.1. Taxonomy (NCBI): domain Eukaryota; kingdom Viridiplantae; phylum Streptophyta; class Magnoliopsida; order Rosales; family Rosaceae; genus Heteromeles; species Heteromeles arbutifolia. The sequence goes on along the minus strand of JANCRC010000002.1, from coordinate 5,050,264 downwards.
AGATTGATCTACAAAACAGACCTCTCTATTCAACCCTTAAAGCTTTCGAAGATTCATCATTTCCGGCGTTTCTATTCTCCATCTTGGACTTACGATCGTCAATGTAGTGATGATACGCGTACGAAACAAATCCCCAAATACCCAAAACCATGGCTATTCCCTTGATTCCATTCATTTTTTCATGGAAGAAGATCACAGCCAGAACTGGAACGGCAGGCAAACCCAAGGCACTTATGGAGTTGGAGAAGAGGGAAGAGGCCTCCAAAATCAAGCCTACTGCTCCAACAGAAAAGACCTGCCACGTTATTGCTGTCCATGTCAAATTCATCACATAGGATACCTTCCCTTGCTTATACCCCTCCATCTCACCCTTCAAATGCTTCCACTCTCCGCTAGCGAAAAGTCCGACCACGGTAAAACAGGTTGCAACCAGAGTTGGATACACTATCATGTCCACGAGCGCTCTAAACGTCTCCCTTTTTATAACCCTTTTGAAGGCAAGCTGAGTTAGGGAGAGCATTAATCCGTATCCGGCAGATGCCCCTAAGGTGCACAGGAACCCGATTGCATACTTGAACTTCGACCCTCCACTTGGATCGTCGTCTCCAGAGTCGTCTTCACCTTGGAACGCGAGGAGGGTGGAGGAGATGGTGAGGAGAACTAGAGAATTCACAATGTAAGCACTGAACTTTTGCGCGTTGAGGAAGAATGAGAACAACGCGTTGAAGGCCAACTGAGATGCACAAATGAGGGAATAAGTAGATACAGGAAGGTAAGATAGTCCAACGGAATACAAGTAGCAGTCTAGGGCTATCAGGAGGCCAAGAGAGACATATACTGATGCGAGGACTTTGGTAGACGGTGGTTTTGATGGGATAGGACTATCTTTTGGGGTTGGATTATTTCTGCTTGCCGGGATGAAATAGTAGGGAAGCATGATAGGGAAGCCACAAAGTTGTACTACTGTCGCCAGCCAATTGCTTTTGGCGCCTTTGTCGTAGTACTGTTTTCCCAATAACGTTGCAACTGACTGGCCGGCAATGACGAGGAACGAGTAAATGGCGATTCTAATCCACCAGTTGACGCCTCTGCGCCGCGGTAGCAGTGATCGGTCGGAGGCATCTGAAGGCCCTGATAAATTTGTTTCATCTTCTCCATTTGCTTCCTTAACTATAACAACATATATTTACAAGGATCAGTATTAAGCTTAGGATAATAACAAGGTTGGGATTTTGTAGAATTCTCCCCCCAAAACCACTCCAACTTGTAACTTTTATGACTCGCGTAAGTTGTAATAAGAACATAATTCACTTCTCGTAATTTGATCCACTTAACATGTATCAATCGAAAGTTCTAAATAGACCGGCTCGTAGCATTATCTAGGTAAATGAACAACTGAATATGCGGTCAAGAATTCCGGTGCATACTAGATAAGCTTTAAATCAGTTGCTATATATACTCAGAAAAGATCACGTAGAATAGAAGTAGACTTACCCCCGATGCTGAGCTGAAGTTCTTGAGCTTCTCCCATGTCAAAGATGAAAAAACTCACAAACAATGGACGAGAGAGAGAGAGAGAGAGAGAGAGAGAGAGAGAGAGAGGCCTTGTTTCAGCTCACATAAACTATGTAAATGAAATGCATGCTGGCCACGACTCTTGTAATTTGTATTATCGTTGCTTTTTTTATATTTTTTTTGTATCCTCAGAAACTGCAAGCTACAGACAAGGATATCACATTCATGAAAAATAAAACGGACCAAATTGGATCACTCAACCTTGTCTGATATATGATTCTACCTGTTTTCAGGCGGCTGAGATCATTGAAAAAACTCTATGTCCACGCTTCATTTTCTGGGCCCCCTACGTGTGTGTATATTTGAGCACAAGAACTTCAACTCCTTTAAGATGAGTAGGATGTCGGTGATCTAAAGCTTTCAATCTCGAAGATACAGTAATTAGCGTTTACTTACTTGAAATGAAGTCAAATATATATTCTTCTTTTGAAAGCTCTATAAGAATAGCAATCGAGATTTTTTGCGAATCTCTATGTTCAGAGTCTATGGATTAAGAGATCCGGACCGCTAAGGAGGGAGAGAGATTTGAACTCTTACTTTGTATAAGATAGACCGATAAAATGAACTAATAAAGATCGCATGATCTAATTTGAGTGATTCGAATATCTAAATACGTCAGTTTCAAACACAAAAATGCGGTGAGGATCTTAATTAAGAATAGCAACCTCCAAATTTGGTCTCTTGTAGAAAGTCGACTAGTAGTTGATCACGTTCTGAGCTTCACTTTACCAACTCAAAAAAAATCACTCATTAAATTCCAAAACAACAGCTTCTCGGTCAAATCCTGCTTACTGCAACAAATAAAAAATCACAAAAGAAAGCTGCCAATCTTTGCTTCCAGCAAGCTGCAATTTTTTTACGTTATATATTGGAGAAATTCAACCCTAATCATAATTTTATCTTAATTCAAACAAAATTCCATAAAATATGCCTACCAACCCAGTTATTCCTCAATATTTATTTATTTATTTTAGCTCGACTGCAAATTAACTTTCGATTCAGAATTATAATAAATAAATAAATAAACAAACAAATCTTGATATTCATTTATATCATGCAGAGTGTCAGTGACAAGTCAAGGTCACGCCCTAGCCATTAAAATTTCGACAAAGATAGGTACAATTATTTGTAGTCATGGGTCCATGACTTTACTAGTTCATCAGCTGCTAGCTAACTACCACCAGCACACAAGATTATAATTATATCATATACCTCACAACAGTAGTAGGTTAGTTTAAGTAAGTTTGACGAGTCTTACTTACAACCATACAACACTGTACGACACATTACATACTTACAACTCTAATATTAAATAAAATATATTGTTTAGGTATTGAATTCTTCGATGTTAAACTTGATATATGCAAAAACAAGGAAACGGATCCTCGCGGAATCCTTTTCCTAAGGATCCTATGGATCTTGTAATCGTGATCGTTCGTCGTATATCGTGCGATCAAAACACAACGAAAAATGACCGCAAGATGTACGATGAACGATTACGATCACGGAATCCCTAGCAAAAAGATCCGGCGAGGATCCTTTTCCCAAAAACAAAACCTCTTCAACTATTTTCATTTGTGTTCTCCCCTATTGGACGTTTGGGTCATCAAGGTAGTGCTGATATGAAACAAATCCCCGAATGGCCAAGGGGATTGGAGAGGAGACGAACTGATGGAAGTTTAAAGGATGCTGCGGGAATTTGCATATTTGGCATCCGAGGCCATTTTGACTTCCAAAACTGCATTTTAAGTCCTGTAATAAAGATCAAACTTTTCGTTTGTCGTCCTATTAATGTTGTTTTGCTTTCATTTAATTTTCGAAGGCCTCTGAGTTACCCCAGGGTGTTGTAATCAGGTTATTTAAGCCATTGGCTAACTACTATTGTAATCATCTCCCAAAATCTGATGGGCTCTAGAATTCGTTCTTCGAGGGCTTACGTCGGTATCCTTATTAGCTTCGTGCTGCGTCGCCATTGCCTTAATCCCATCCATCTTGTCATGGAAGAAAATGACAGGCAAACACAAAACATTTATGGCATTGGAGATCCCACCATACCAACACCAAAGAGTTGACATGTTGTAACTGACCATATCAAGTTCATGACACAGGATACCTTCCCTAATTCGCACCCCTCCATCCCATACTCAAACCCTTCCCACTCTCCGCTACCGAAAAGTCCCGCCAAGACGGCGCAGGTTGCAACGAGAGATTGGTACGCTATCATATCCATCACCGCTCTTGGATATGATAGTGTACCAACCCGATTGCATACTTTGCTTTCAATCCTCCAGTTGGATCGTTTGTAGAGTCGTCTTGGAACACGAGGAGGGCGGAGGAGATGGTGAGGAGGAGGTTCAAGTTCGAATTTCTCTTCCCCGTTAATTAAAAAAATAATATCTTAATAATCATTTCTTCAGAGTCACGTCAAACAGATATTGCACTGCTCATGAAAATTTGAACTTTGACTTATAACAAACAACAAATCTATGTCACAGAGATCTACATTTTCTGCAGTGATTTAACAAAACTGTAGGACAGAGAAAAAGAAGATACAGAGATCTACATTGTTGCTTCCTGCTTCCTGCCCTCCGGCCAAACTTTCCAAAGCCAAATCTAACATCCATATCCAAGCTTTCACACGGCAACGGACAGTTTGCCATTCTCGAAACAAAAAAAATGTTGAAACGCAAGCTTTGCAGGTTATATTTGCAACCGACATCTTCCAATTCCCTTATTGAAGTTCTTTCTATATTTGCACATCCAACAGGAAACATCTGTATAACCCACTTTTGGGTCTTGAACGGTTAAGCCTGTAGTAGTAGAACTCGTTAATATATGGAATTATGAACAAATAAAGAAAGAGTGAGCGCATAGCAGAAAGGGTCTTACGGGTCAATGAGGTATCTGAACAAGAATGAACGAGACAAAATACAAACAAGTAAATATGGCTGCCCCTGCAAGAAAATTATGAAGCAGCCTTTGGTTGTCTTTGGTGGGTACAAACACTGTCTTAAGGGTATTGGTTAACTCAAAAATCCGATGAGATACCTGCAGAACCAAGTCAACAGAACAGCAGATGGAAGATGAGAATTTGTAAGTACCGTTGGCTTGCAAAGTTTTAAGGGCTAAATGAAGATTCTCTTACCAATACATAGATGGCGGTTGTCAGCATGAAGTTGAGCAACGGGTATTCTGGAATGACAGAGAGAAGCCACTTAGGCTGTCCATTAGGTGTGTTTGTTCTGTACGAGAAAAGGAAAAGTTTTGTGTAATTCTTTATGAAAATAAGGTTGTAAAGACTAAGATGCATTCCATTGGTCAATAAACGTATGGACTAAGCGGTCATAGTTAAAGAACGAAAAAAACAAATAGAAGTGCCACGTACCTCAACCAGATGTGGAACTGTGAAATATAGGTCTCCAAAGTAATCTTCCCAAGCCACCTAGCATTACAAAAGTGAAATTGTACACAAAATGAGTCAGCAAAACCTTTCATAAACATGAAAAACCACTTAGGACTGAACAATTATTAACCCTACAAAAGGGACTGCTGTGTTTGACTCTCAGATAAGAATACGTACGCAAAGAGAGTCAAAGAGACACCCCGCAACTGCTGAGTAAAGTTCCGCAAGCATATATACACACTGAAAACACAATAAGCAAAGGTGATGGTAAGTTGCTAGTATGAACTGAAGAGTAAACGACCGAAAATTGTGCCATCTGATAAAACTCCCAGAAAAACATTCTGTTTAAATTGAAAAAGAAAAAAAGAGTTTTATAACACTCACGTTATCGGAATCCAGGATGTGTAGGGGTGCAACTTGTTGTATGAAACCTTGTCCAGCTTGTAAATATATTCATACCACAGATACCCAACCTAACAACAAAGAAATAATGAGCATGAGATCAGATTACAAGATCAAAATATTTGCCATTTTTTGTAAGCAGATAACTGCCGTAAAGGATGAAACTTACAAATATAGAACTGGAAAATATTCCAGCTTTGATTGAGACTCTCCTTCTGGTATCAGATTCTTCCAATTTCTCCATCCATTTCTCCACCTAAGAGATATTACGTTTAAAATTTCAGCAGTTGGAGTATCAAGAGAGCAAAAGCAACCAGATGTAGATATTCAAGAGATTACATTAGGATGATAATAGGCATATATCATTCCAATGATCCATATGTAGCGATCAAGTCCAGATCTAAAATGCCATTCATGCAGACGATGGAGATCTGGTTTAGCAGGATCAGTATACCCTGCACGGTAGGAAACAAAGACAATAAGTTTGAACAATGCATGAACAGTAAGAAATTCATGCACGGAAACAAATCAAGAATCACATATCAACCTTTTCTTCGTCTTCTTTATATAAAGAATCTCAAATTAGTTTAAGACCTATATGTACAAGCGGGACTTCTTTTTTTTGCCAAAACCTCAAGCCCGTTAACTTGAAAGTATTTGAACAGGTCAACTATGTAAAGTTATTCAATATTATTCATGCATATATATAAATAATTCAGAAGAGGATGACTATCTTTTATTGGTTATAAACTATTTTTCATACAATATTGGCCAAAGGTTCTGAGTAATGAGCCTGTCCAAAAATGAAAATTGAATAGCACAAAATAAAGACTCTAGGATGAGTTTGATCAAATTTTATCAAAAAGTCTGCCTAGAATCGGAAGAACAACCATGCCGAAAAGACGAAAGTTCTTGAGTTTTCTAACTTTTTTTTTTTTGGGGAATGAATTTCCAACAGTGAAAAACATAATATAAATAAAAAACCAGAAAGCTGAATGGGCTTACTCACCCAATAAGAATGATAAAGGAAGAAAGACTATTTCAAATACTCCGGGTATTTCCCAAATCAAGATAACCGCAAGAAAGCACCCGAGAATCTTCAAAGCCATCACTGATCTGATCTCATTGTTCTTGCTAAAGATGCCAAGGGCCCCATACACCATAAGAGTATACAGAGTGTGCATTGGACAGATGTAATAGAGCATATAGTCATTGTTAAGAACAATACAGCAAAACGCCACAAAAAAATTCAGCCGCCACATCATCTGCATTGTACAATAAAGAATACAACTATTTCAGTACTCCCCAAGGACATTTGCAAGAATATACTGCCCAGAACTACATTTTACCTGAGCAAAGCGGGCGAGGCTAAAATCCTTTCTAATGTAGTAATAGGAAAAGTTTCCAAATCCAGTCATCCAAACATAAGCAGCAATAAAGACACGTATTGCATTGTAAATCTCACTTGCAGCAAAGTAATGGTACATTAGAAACAGGACCTGCCAAGAAGCAAAAAAGATGTATTATACTCATAGTACATTCATAATTAAATATTATAAAAAGTGTAGTGAGCGCACCAAGCTCTATATATAACATAGTTTAATGTTCAACTGGAAGAAAACTAAAGAGTACCATTGTAGGTTTTCGCATCAAATCTGATAAACTCTAAATGAATAAAAAGCCAATCAATCTACAGATTTATCTAGCATATAGTATCCAAATTTAAGTTCAACCGATAACGAAAATATCAAAGGATGACACATGCTTGTTCCAGATGAGCATGGATGGTTCATGGTTATTATGTACAAACACCCGAACAGTAAAAATAACAGTGGCAGGTCACCACGAGTATAAGTTCAGAGTTCCCCTCATAAAACAAAAGAGAGAAGAAATACCAAGAGCACACAATTCTTCTTTCCCAAAGGAAATATCTGAACCCTAAAAGTGATGATCTTGGTAAAGAGTACTTGCCTGCATCCACCCTTTCCATTCCTCAGTCTGATGCCGATTTAGGTAAAGTATGGATTTTCCAGAAAATGCTGATCTGTCAGTATGTTTCTTCAAAGATGTCATTGCTGAAACTATGACAAGGATAAGGTACAGGAAGATGAAAAGATCCCGATTGTATTTCTGTTCAAAGAAGAACCACATAATTAATCAATTTTACAACAAAAAAACCAGTTTATTGTTCTTATAGTACATATCAGCATGTGATGATCTGAATATAAAAGAAAGAATTTTTGTGTTTATCAATGTGTGAAAATAGTAACACCGACATCTTAACTTTTTCTTTAATAGAAGCCATATAAAATATAGTATCCTTTTATATCAGGATGTGAAATAATGAGCAAGATAGGTGAACTCAGGGCACTTAGGCAGAAATATCAGTGAGAACGAACGGATAATGTGGAAAAAGCTAATAGATTAGGACCTTTAATGCGATGATAGACATTTATTATCATGATAATAGCGTCTGTGCAAGTTTTCCATATAAGTAACTAGTGGTAATTTAAGAATACATTCAGGAAGCAGACAAATGTACCTTCGCAGAATCTCCCAGTATATTTGTGCGGTCACATATGTAGAAATAGAACAGAATTGCACCAAGCTCAGACCTACAATTGGCATTGAGTGCAATATAAGTATAATATAAATAAGAAATCTGGCCCTGAGAAGATACATATTGTACTAATTAGTAATTACTTACATCACTCTAAGAGTTGCTCGGTTTTCAAGTAAAAAAGAGTCATCCATTGTCAGAAACCTAAAAGTTCATGAGAAATGGAATGTGAGAAAGACCTTGAAAAGTAAAATCAACACAAAAATTCAATGAAGATACTGAATATTATGGATGGTAACCTGATCAAGTTTATTTTGATGGATGAACTATCAAACTTTGTAGATGCTGATCTTGAAAGACCTCCTTCCAGCAAAACAGCTCGTTCATCTTCCTTGATTGTCTCCTTCCCCAACTCAACCAGATTAGTATCTGTATCTGAATGACTACAATAGGATAGAAAAAACTTAGTTGTTCCGCATTAGAGAATATTGGCTCGAAATATCGTATCTTTGAAAATCCTTGTATCTCATTTCTAATCAAAGACATATCTAGAGCACCATTACCACTCATCCAACGTACTCAAAATACTTTTAATCACTAGTTGATCATATTTATAACTAAGTTCTGTTAAACATTCAAAGTGGGCTTGTTTATTCATCATTGTCAGAATCCCTTAAAAGTCAGTGCTTTTCTGTTTTCTTCCTTTATTTTAATGAAAAAACCAAATAGACATGTTTCACTTGGACTTTGTACTAGACTTAATTATCAAGTACCAGAATATATGGCCACAAAAACTCTGCATGAGGCCTGGGTGGGTTCCTTTCGATTGAAAAGTGAGGAGGTGAAAAAGAAAAGCACTCTCTGTCACACTTATCTCACGGTCAAACTATGTGAACTAGGGAAGCCAGCATTACCGTATCAGCTAACAGAATAGAATATAAATGAAATATTTAACTCCATATTTCATATTTCAATAAAAGGTAAGTGGAAACATGTAAGTTGATGCCAATAAAACAAAAGACCAATTCATATCGCCAGTTTGAAGGTAAGGAACTTACACTTTAGGATGAGATGAAGATTTTTTATACTCCAAGTACTCTGAATATATCCATGTGACAAAAACGGGGATGATTCCAAGTAAAAACGACACCTGGAGAATGATATAGAAAGCGTCAGTAAATTTGCTCATTCATTTAGTTCTTACATACCAAAACAAGATCTTTCGTAGCGTTTGAGACAAATCTATTTAACATAGGCTCAAAAGTGTAGCTAGTTTGATTGCATGTCAAACATTTAGAATTGCACAAATGTCCAAACACATTGAGGCATTGCGTTTCCCATGCACCAACAGAAATGTGAGTCATTGGTTATGATATTACTAGAAGAAAAACAAGATCCTTGATCTACATGAGTAGAAAATAAAATATTAAGGATTGGTTGAACAGAGCCATCGTTGTACAATGTTGCATTTTCTTTGTTACCAAGATACAAGATTTACTACTCCAAATAGAGCTCCCTTTCTATGAGCTACTATAACCCAACCAGCCACTACAAAAGGCAACTCCATTACGAAATCACGCAACTTTCTTCGGATCAAGAACTTAAAAAACAAAGCAATTTCTTATTGTTCAACAAAAATTAAAAACCAGTACTTCCTACACATTCACAGATCTTCATCAGAATTGAACAACTACAAATCAAACTAAGAAAATGAAAAAGTCTAGGAATTCAATCAAATCATCAGAAGATCAAATTACATAAAACAAATTAACAGTCTTTGCATTCAAATTAAACTACCTGTCCCGGCGTAACTGGCCCCGCGTCCACCATTTTCAAAATCCCCAAATCGGCCCCGAACTGCAAAACCCAAATCGAAATTCAACAAAAAAAAAAACAGTAGCAGAAATGGGAAATACGAAGCGTAGATCGACGCAGAGAAACGTACCTAGTCGAAGGAAGTTCAGAGACTGACTACTCTATCGAACATTGGGGATAAACATGAAAACCCTAGCTGAAGATCGAGGATGAAGAAGAAGAAGACGCTGTCGTTTTAAGCTGTTGCTTGAAGAATAGGGAAAATGTCGGAAGGAACGTCCCTCTCCAGTGAAGTTTGTTTTTCCCCAAGTGGTTGGTGGTGGTGGTTGTGGGTTGTTGTGGTTTAGTTGGCCTTTTGTTTTCTTAACAAAATTAAAACATAATTAAGTTGCTGATTTAATTATCAGGTGATAATTGCGATTTGTTTACTGTTTAGGATTAACCTAATTAAGACAATTATTTCATGTTCAACAACTACTAATCTTTGACCACACCATTGACTAGATTTCCTAACAGAAATTTGAACAGAGATATGTTAAGTATCTTGACTCTTCATGGACATTTTGTCATCTCATATTTTGGCACAGTATTTTATAATATTAGCATGAAAATTGACGTTAAACAGTGAAATGACAGAGAGTATATAAAAAGTCTCACTTTTGAAAAAATCTCATTATTAAAAATAAAGAATCAACATTTCTCTTACTACGAATACGGCAAGAAAAACAAAAAATGAACTTGAGAGAATAAAGAATGAGCATTGGATCAAATGCTCTTGTGATTGATCTAATTTTTTGTTTTACATGTATTTAATTATAAATTTTAGAATGTTATTCGTATAAATTTTGATTTTTTATGTGTTAGTAAACGTGAAGAAATTAGAAATTGAAATAATTTCGTTTCCTCTTGTACCTATTTTAGATGGAAGAGGATCCTCTTCAGATCCATTTTGTGGGGATCTTAGAGATCCTCACATCTTAGCCGTTCATCGTACTTCGTGTGGTCAGTTTTCGTCAGATACTATTGTGTTTAATTTAAAAAAAAAAATTAAATAATTTATAACCGCACGATACACGATTAATGACTAAGATGTGAGGATCTCTACAAAGTAGATCCGGATGGGATCCAATTCCATTTTATATGTAAACATGTCATTACTTTCTTTGTTGTAAACGTCTAGAATAAACTTTCTTTATTTTATGAGCACAACGATGCCAATCTATACATTAGTATTGTTCAAGAAGAGAGTATTTTTGTCAGATATGTAAAACTGGCCGTCTAAATCAAGCAACTAGATCTGTGCTAATCAAACATTAAATAATTAAGTTTAAGGTGGCATATACTGATCTCCGTTTAGGTTTTGTGCTATCAAACATTAAATAATTATTAATTAAGTGCTAATTACATGGTGATGCTTGCTCCCGACAGAGGTCCCTCTAGGGATCATGCACCTTTAGATACCGAACATTTTTTTTTGTTTGAGCATTTTCAAACGAGATGTCAAATTTTAAATATAAAATTTAAATTTGCAAGTTTATGTGGCACTTTGATCGTTTTAAAAATGTTATTCTCCATCTGATATGTCAAATTTAAAATAGAAATTATTACGTTGTTTACATTTCATAATTGTAAAAGTATTTTTAGAACAACAATAATTAAAAAAGTGATAAAAAGCATTTACTAATCCCTGAAAATAAATTTGAAGGGGACAACAATTCACATCATGCAACATAGGATTTGGCATTACAGTTGGAAAACACTAATGCTGCCTTTTTTTACTGTTATTATTGATGTGAACATTTTAACTTCTTATTTGAAAATGCACTTAGGCGATCCATGCAAAATGATATAAATGATATAGTCTATATTGGAAGAAAGTTGGCTAGGTTTCTCCTTTCACTAATATAGGACTCTTTTATCTTCATATCCTCACACGCTCCCTCACGTGTGACGAATTTTCAAGCTAAACACGTGGACAACACGAATTGGATGACGTGGAGCACGTGTAGCCGTTAGGCTTCACACGTAGGTCAACCTACTATGATACCATGAAAAAAGTTGGAGTTCCATTATTAAAATCAATTGGCAATATATGGAGTAGCTCAACCTTTTATAAGCCCTTGCAAAGTTCATTTTTTCATCGATGTGAGGCTCTTTTACCTTCACATCCCCACAATATTAAATAAACTATATCTTATAAAGTTATATTTATTTATTAAATCAAGAAATTAAGAAATAAACAATATTTTGCATGAGGTGCATCAGTGCATGTTATTTTTCCCGACAAAAGTGCATGTTATATATTGATTCAAACATTTCATATGATTATATGGTTTTCAAGGATGCATGTAAAATCAAATGTATGCTCGCCCAGCTTTAAATCTTTGTATTTTAACTTCCTGCAAGGTTTTCTCAATGAATAATGTCCTCTTTTGCTGGCTGGATCGGGAAAAAGACTAATCATCTACGTTTCCGATCATGCTCAAACCAGATTGAATTCAATCATAGCCAATGCAGCTTGCAGCTGCACACACAGACACACACACATTTGTTTGACTTAAAAGTAGGACCGAGCACGAGGTTTGTGACCTAGTTAGTTAAAAACATTCACTTATGTTCTTTAGATATTGAGTTCGATTCTCCATTTCCAATATCGTTTGTATCAATCAGTGGTTGCACTGGTCTCAGACCATCATATAGGAAAGGTTTACATGTGTATATGCTAATTGAACGTGTGAAATATATTAATTTCAAGTACAAGTTGAAGAAGTTTGTTCATCGTGATGATTCAGTTTGAAAAATAGTGCTAACAATTACTTAATGGAGGAAAACACCACCACCATCCTAGGGCTGAAACCCAAGTGAATTTCACAACGGTTTAAAACCTTAAAGGCCCATTCCTTATGGCACGAATAGATCTATTTTCTTTCACTCTTTGTAGCAAATCAACTCAGTGCATGCATGCACATAGAAAATTGAAGTATACCCTTCGCATTCGGTCCCTTCCCTTCAATGCTTATTTATATGGAACAGGAGATGTCTTCTGATCAGTCAATGACCATTCGAAGACTGACCACAAAATTTCAAAAATAAAAAAAATAAAAATTCTCTCTCGCAGTTCTTGACCCATCCTGACATTATATATGATCATATTTTTCTCATATTAGTAAATAGGATAATGCCTGTGTTTCACTCATGGGAAATTATTTGTCCCCCCACTTATAATTAACGTATCTTCTTCATCATATAAAAATTATAATTCAAATCGTTCATTCTCTTTATTATCATCTAAAGATCATATATGAAAATTAAATCACTCAATTTGAAGACCGTTCAAGTTAACCATTAATATGCATCAAACTAATCAATGGTATTGATAAAAGTAGTTTGGCTTTCACGGCCTTCACTTTTGTACTGTGTTTTCTTCGTTTGAATGAGAATCTTCATCGCTTTCATAAGAAAAAAAAGGATAATACTTACATTGCTCATTGGCAAGGTCTAAAATATCGATGATATCGGAAATATCGGTAGTCAAAAAACACGGAAATTTCGATGGAAATATCGGGATATTATCGATATCGATAAAAATTGAATAAAAACCACGGAAATTGTAAGAAAAACTTGGAAATTTTTCTTGAAACTTTGCATGATGTTTATTTAGTCAATTATCTATTAGTTTATCATAAAAAATTGGAAAGAAATGCATTGCATGATGGAGTTAACTGATTTAAGTTGATTATATAGCAAGCTGGCAAACATTGTGAGTGTAGAAAATATATAAATATTTTAGCATATTTTCACAAAAATATAAGTGATATGGTGGTCAAGGTGTTGAAGGAGTAAAATGGGAGGGGTTCGAGTCCCCTTGGTGTTTTTTTAAATATAGAAATTTAAAAAATACGGAAATTTCGATGGAAATATCGATGACATTGGAAATATCGGTAGTCCAAAAACACGAAAATTTCGATGGAAATATCGGGATATTATGGATATTTTAGACCTTGCTCCTTGGGGGAGGAGCTCATTCCGGGCCCCTTACGAAAAAATATATCTTAACTGTATAAATTTTAAAATTGGAACCGTTCAATTTCTTCATCTTCATTTGAAGATCACCTTTACAAAAAAAAAAATTTAATTGAAGATCATTTAGTCATTCAAATGTTTGAGAAAATCGAGGTGTGGGTACCAAGTAACATATTTATGATGAATCATCCATCTATTTAATATATTTGGATGATTAAAAACCTCCAATTCAAATGATTTATTGTAGAAGTGATCTTGAAATGAATATTAATGAACTGAAAGATTTCGATCTTTGATTTTATTCGATCAAGATACGTTATTCGCAAATAGAGTATAAAAGTATTATCGCCCCAAAAAAAAAATTCATCTTGGCTATTTATCTTAACATAGTTTCACTCGCAAGTGCCAATATGGTTAACTCTGATCCGATTCAATTAATCATGTTTGACATGCATGATCATGTGAACCGTGAACACCGTACATACTACGAGAAGAAATTAATTGTTGGAATTGCGTATAAAGAAATTATTCACCAAGTTATACAGAAACAAAAAGAAAAGTAGTATATATTCAACTCAATAAAAATACCACCCTGCTGCATGAAAGCAAGGCTGCAGTGCACAGCAAGGATTTTACAACACATTAATCCGTAAATAAGAAAATCCTGTTGCACCCACTCGTAGTAAGACAAGCAAGCATGAAGCATGCAATTCTCAGTTCGCATGCACTACGTTCGAACCACTGTAAATAAACTCAACATCTTACAAATCCACTTAACCTCAAATAGATAGAAGCAGTTCGAGCTAGCAAATTACCTCCAGATGGAAGACCGAGGAGAAAAGAATTCCCACTTCTGGATGATGCCATCTTCAATGGACTTATTTGTACAAGGACAGTCCGAATTAATCTTACACCGAGAGATCGGAGAAAGAACCGAACTTTCTCTTTGACGATAAGTGTGTAGGATAAGTGCTCTACTGCTAAAGCTATCAGTAATTTCCGCCTCATAAATCTAAGTGGAATTCAAATGATTAGAAGTGAAGGGTACGTAGTATCTGCTACCTAGCTAGCTCACTAATTAAAAATGTCAAGGATGTTCAATCAAGGTCATGAGACTAGCTAGTATATGTAATAATTAATCATATCTACAAATTAACGAGCTAGAGATCGATCGAGAGGGAGATCAAGGCTCTTGTTTGAGGAACATGGAAGGAACAAAGTCCTGCAAAAGTCCATACTGATCAGCAGCTGCATGAGGCAGTTGATATTGCTGCAGATGATGATTAGGGTTTCGTGACGATCCCTGATTAACATTGCTACTGATCATGTATTGGGGCATTTGAAACAAGAGTTCCTGAGGAAAGGTAGAGCTCGGGCCACCAGCAGCCAAGTTCGACAGGTTTAGCATAGAAGGTGGGAACAATGCTGCAGCCGCATTTCCTCTTAGGGTTGCTGGAAGTTGGTGGTTGTGCTGGCCTTCATATGTTGTAATCACAGTAGATGGGTCCTCGTACGACCTCTCTACGCGTTTCTTGACCCCGCATTTTTGTGTCGTGCATCGGTAGTAGCTTCTGCAATAGACAACCGCAGTACATGTATAATTAGAGAGTCGTGCTCAAATCAAACTTAATTTGTTAGGTTTTTTTTGTCAAAAAACTTTTTTCAGTTTTACTACCAAACAAATTAAGAAATGGCGGATTAGTTGATTAAAAGGGTTTTTCTTGATTTAATTTAGCTTCATTACCCAATACACAATTTGCGAGATATATTAGTATATAGGACTAATATTTGGGATCATATATAACAAATTAGTCAACCTTTGGTTTTAGTGATTAGTATGGCTTTTGCATGACTTTTTGGCACAGTTTGGTGGAGTAAAATTTAAAAAATTAATTAAATCCTTGAAAACTAAAGCACATGAATGAAACAAACTAATCAACTTTCGAATATATTGCTTATTTTTCCTGTTTAAGGGTTTTTCTTGGTGGGTTCTTTTAAGTGCAAACAAAGAAATAGCTAGGAATTAAAACATTATATATCCATTAATTACCTTGGATATGGGCTATTTTTCACAGCTTTTTGTCCATATTTTCTCCATCTGTATCCATCTTCTAGATGATCAACCTCACTCTTGGTCATGAAGGCAAATCGTGGCTCTTTTTGCTTTTTCTCTCCCTTCTTTTTTGCTGGTTTGCTCCTGTTTGGTCATCAAATACATCAAACATGATCAGATAGGTATATGTGCATGTCATTAATTACCCAGACAGTAATTTTTTTTAATTGATGCGAGCGATAGGGAAGATCCAAACTTAGGACCTCGAATGAAAGAAGAATTACTCTTAACCAACTGAGGGACAAACCTCCTTGCAACCTAAGACAGTATTAATATGTATTCAGTTCAAACTTACACTTTCTTAGAGCTATCTCCATCTTCTGATGACCCTTTTGGCTGCCTATCTTTCTTATTCTTACCACAGTCCTTATCAGCATCAGCCTCAGCTGAAGAAGAAGACACTGAAGAGTTTGGCGTCAAAGGAGTTTGACCGCCGCCGCCTCCAAGATGATCAACAGCGTTTTGATTGCCTTCAACGGATGAAAATAGTGCTTCAGATGTTGAAGATGACAAGCCGAAAGCCGTGGTAAGTGAGTTATAGTCCACAGATCCTTTCGAACACTCTGTGAAGTTCATGTATGAAGGATTCACATCAAACCCTTGCAAATTTTGGTGGTCGCTGATGCTGACCATCCCACCATTGAGGTGTTCATGAGCTTCATACTGAAATAGGTCATGGTAGTAGAGGTCTTTAGGTTCATGATCAGACATGGAAGAAGAAGAAGAAGAAAAAAGACAGATAGAAGAAAGAAGGGTTTAGACAGGGGAATTAAACTATGGAGATTGGAGGACTGCTACTCTTTGATTCAAGACTTGAAATTTCTCTCTCTGGATATGGTGGTTTGGTTTGGAGAATACAATATATATATATATATAATAATAATGGAGAGAGAGAGGGTGAGCCTTTAAGTTTGAATGGACTTTGCTAGCTATCACTTTTATGAAGGAGGTTGACAAAACACCTTCCGATTGGGAGGACCAAAAAGTGACTCCTCAAATGGAAACATTGTTAGTCCTTTGCTACTCCCGTTTATTCATACGAATAAAGTAACAAATATTGAAGGCATCATATTCCTTGACAACTTTAATTGATAATACAGTAGTCATTACATAATTGATCTGATTAATTCTTAATTCTTAATTTAAAGTATCGTATAATATGACCATTATAAATATAGAGGATGAATCTGTAGCATTATTTTTTTACACAATTTTTTACATACGTTTTGGGGGTCCATTTTATAATGTATTTCAACGATTCGAACCGTCTATTTTTTATGTCTTCTTTCAAAGATCATGTATATCAAAAATCACCAAAATTTGAAACCGTATGATCATTGGATTAAGGGTTTAGGGTTTCTTTGTAGAATCATATTCATCCTTTTTTTTTTTACTACAAATAAATGTCTTAATAATTTTGGATTTGTCTAATTTTTTTGTGAGGATGATTTATGAACGATGTTCTAAAAGGCATACGGTTCGGATCGTTAAAATACATTAAGAAGTGAGACTAAGTCCACCCCCTACCCCCTTAATGTACATAATATCGATTGTTCAAAACATATGTCATTGAGGATACTGCTGGCGTTACATTTAAGTAAACTATACTACTTAAATAACAAAAATCACATATAGTAATATGTGATTAGATTTAAATAACGTGACCTTCCAGGTATAAATTTTCTTTTTCATTTTTTTAATTTTGACGGTTCGATATAATAACAGAAGATAAAAATGTACAGTACAGTTAAACGGGTAGTTTTATTCTCATGAACTATTAGAAATGTAATTATCACAAATAAAATGCAATCCAACAATCTAATTTTATTGCTCATTATAAATATCTCTAAGTAAAAATAAAAAAATTAGGGCAAATTTATGTACAACAATAATTTTACAAAGCTCGGAAGAACAATTTGTATAATAGAAATTTACTGTTATAGTGACGTTTTGTATACATATAAAAAATCACATATTTTTATATTATCAACACGCAACGTCACGCGACGAGAAATTAGTCCTATGCAAATCCCTCCGGATGATTTCCATGTGTGGTCCAATTGTGCAAAGTTTTATTAGGAAGGCAGTGTTTGGAATATTAGGCAATACGTGGCACAAGTGTTACCGGTATTTGACCGTAGTCTAGTCGGCAGCACTTAAAATCACGTGCTTGTCCCTGCTGACGCGTAACCCACGCCAGCCTTCTTTTCTCTATCCTCTGCCTTTCAGCGACTCTTGTCGGCTCTCCTCGTAGTCCTTGATCAACAATATACTTTCATATTATTTTCTAAATTTTTTTTTTCGATTTTTGGTCTGTATTTTTGTTACGTACGTAAATAAATTTACTATCACGTGGAATACAGATTTAATAATATATTGTCATATAAAAAATTTATACACAACAGTATATCATTGAACAAACAAATTACGTAGCTATGAACTACATTTCACGTAAGTCGTCATTGTGGAGCCAAAAATAATCACAATGCGACACGTGGATTTTTGGATTAAGAAGACAAAAATACCCTTGAGGTGTACTGGGATTTCTACACGCGAGCAGCAGAAAATCGTCCTTCAACAAAGACAAAAATGCTCCAAAAAGAGGTAACCTTCAAAATAGTGTTAATGGGTTAATTAATGAATTAATTACACAATTAACCCATTAATTACCAATTAAATTATACAATTTAACCCCAAAATTATCAAAGGGCCGGCCATCTCCCATTCTTCCTAACCATTCTCACTTTTCTCCATTTTATTACCCTATTTATACAAATAAACAATTTTGTAACCTCCCATTTATTTCTTTCATACTTAATTAGCCAATAAATTGACTAATTAAGCCAAAATCATAACCACAAAAACCCTCCAAGGCCGGCCACACCTTGGGGAAAAATGGGCAAGCTTAATCCTATAAATAGGCACCTATTTTCACCAAAAACTCATGCCAATCCTCTTGCAAAAAATCCCAAATTTTCTAAACACTCTTTCTCTCTAAAATTCTAACTTTGGCATTGGAGGTTTTTCGGCCAAAGCCCCCCCCATTCATCGTGGGCGCGTGAGGCTTTTGGCCTTGACCTAGGGTGTTACTTGTTTTGTAGGTGCAAAATTGTCCAAGACCAAGGAGGAGAAAATTTGCATCCACAGCCATCTTTTACGTCAATGCTATTTTCCTGATAATTATTTTAGCAAAATTAAAGGACATTATCTAAAATTTAAGTAACGTTTGGGAATTGAGAGCTTTTTTCTCCCATCCACTGTAACTTTTTTTATCTACGTATAAAGCCAGCACTTCAACATGGTGAAGCATTTTTTGTTTTTTTGTTGTTTTTGTCAAAGATGAAGCTTTCAATATATTAAGAATGTCCTTCATTTCTTAAAACTCTTGAAATGGGCAATTTAATGACAATGGAAAAATAGTAAATGCCCATACCACGTTTTCCTTTTCTCCACGTATTGAAGTAGTTTTGCTGACTCCTTTTTTTTTTTTTTTTTTTTTTTTTTTTGAAAATTTTTAATCACATATTTTAAATTTAAATAAAAAAATAAAACAGCAAGTTGTCACTTGCATGAGCATGTGATAAGAGGTTAATATATATAAACTTCATTTAGGTGAGTACGTAATTGGTATGGTCATGTGGTTATCGTCCATACGTGTAGCAAAAGACTAATATATATAAACATCATTTAGGCAAGTACGTAATTGGTGTGCCCATGTGGTTATCGTGTTAGCTGGACAATACATGTATAGTCTTCAATACAACAGTGATAGATCTTGTCCACGTTGATGTACGTATATAGTACCAAAAACCAACTAAAACATAACGCTTTTTCCCTAAAAAAAAAAAAAAAAAAAAAAAAACTAAAACATAACGCGTAAAAGTTTGCAGTGAAGAGAAGTAGGACCTAGAAGTTTTGAATTAATAATTATTAGATTTAGAATACATAATGCATTCTCACATTTTCTCAATAAAATTAAGGGTAAATTACATTTTCATACCTCAGGTTTGAGCTCTATTTTAATTCCTTACAATATCTTTAAAACATTTCACTTTCATACCTTAAGTACTATTTTATTTCAAAATAATACATCCGTTACATTTTCCATCCATTGATCCGTTAAATGCTGAGGTGGCTGCTACATATATGCCACGTGGCTGCCAAATGTCTGCCACGTGGCAATTTTTAATTTTTTTTATTTTTAAAAAACCTGAATTTTTACAAAAACAAAGAAAAAAAAAAGGTAAATTGCACTTTCATACCTCAAGTTTGGGGTCTATTTCAATTCCTTACAACATCTTTAAAACGTTTCACTGTCATACCTTAAGTACTATTTTATTTCAAAATAATATCTCCGTTACATTTTTCATCCATTGATCCATTAAATGCTGACGTGGCTGCCATATATATGCCAAATGTTTGCCACGTGGCAAATAAAATAATTTTTTAATTTTTTTTAAAAACCCTGAATTTTCTCAACAAAAAAAAAAAAAAAAAAAAATTGAAACACACATATGCAAGAGGAAGGAAGAAGAGGGAGGAAGAAAAAAAAATTGTCCCTCCCCCCAGCGACCCACATATGCAGGAAGAAGAAGAAAAGCCCTTCCCCCCCCCCCCCCCCCCCCCGGGACCCTCCTCCCTCTGCGATCTGGTGATTTTCAGTGTGGGTGAGTTTTGAAAATAGTTTGAGTTTGAGATGATTTTTGGACTGGTTTTGTGGTAGATCCACCTAATCTCGGGGTGAGATTTTTGGGGGTGGGTGAAAGGGGATTTTTGGAAGGGGTGGCTCAGGTGGGATTTTGGGGTTTTTTTCTTTCTTTCTTCCTCCCTCCTCCTCTTCTATTTCTTCTTCTTCTTCTTCTTCTTGTAGATGTGGGTCGCTGGGGGGGGAAGGGACAACTTTTTTTTTCTTTCTTCCTCCCTCTTTTTTTTCTTGCAGATGTGGGTTTCAAATTTTTTATTTTTTTTGTTGTTGAGAAAATTCAGGTTTTTAAAAAAAAAAATAATAATTTTATTTGCCACATGGCATACATTTGGCAACTACGTCAGCATTTAACGGATCAATTGATGGAAAATGTAACGGAGGTATTATTTTGAAATAAAATAGTACTTAATGTATGAAAGTGAAATGTTTTAAAGATGTTGTAAGAAATTGAAATAGACCCCAAACCTGAGGTATGAAAGTGTAATTTACCCTTTTTTTTCTTTTTTTTGTAAAACTTCAGGGTTTTTTTAAAAAAAATTAAATTTTTTTGCCACGTGGCAGACATTTGGCTGCCACGTGGCATATATGTGGCTGCCACGTCAGCATTTAACGGATCAATGGATGAAAAATGTAACGGAGGTATTATTTTGAAATAAAATGGTACTTAAGGTATGAAAGTGAAATGTTTTAAAGATGTTGTAAGGAATTGAAATAGAGCTCAAACCTGAGGTATAAAAGTGTAATTTACCGTAAAATTAAACTGCACATGTACTAAAGTAATGTACGGGTGGAAGGACTAAAATGAGGTATGTGATTCACACTAAACTCTACCAACCATAAGAAAATAAACAGTGTTTACGTGATGGACAAACTTTCTCAACCATATGTATATAAAAGCAAGTTTAAGTCTGGTTTGAAAGTACTTTTAAAATGCCTAAAATAGCTTTTGGTGTAAATATTTTGAAACCAATCATTAATAAAAATGCAAGTGCATCTTGGATTAGCACTTAAAATGCTTTCTGCAATAAGCACATGAAGATACTTCAAGTGCTTTTAGAACCCAAAAATATTTTCTCTAAAAGCCTATTAATCATTTCAAAAACACTTACAAACGAACCTTTAAATTTTTGTACATATATAATGCATTGCATGCTAAAACCGGTTATTCAAATTAATAATTCAATACATTATTGTTGATATGTATGGGTCTAGCTAGATTTACATTGAGAGAGATAACATCTGAGATGTCAAACATAAAAAATTAACCCTATTAGCTAGTCTTCCTCGAAACTGTTGGAATTTTTTAGATTGACGGGCCAGGGGCCCCATCCTAGCAACATCGATATTATCTTCAACTTTACCACCTGCCAAATCCGTCAGGTATGGGGTTTTACCACAAAATGCCTCAGTTTTAGTTAGAGTGGGGTAATCCTATTTAAAGTCATTGATGGCCGACTCTATATTAAGAGTCAAAGCTTGTTTCCAAGCCCACACTTCCTTGTGACAAGCCTTTGCACGGGCCCATAACCGTGGGCTCTGATACCATGTTGGGATATTTTAGATAGACGGGCCTGGAGGCCCCACTCTAGCAACACCGATAATGTCCCCAACTTTACCACTTGCCAAATCCATCGGGTGTGAGGTTTTACCACAAAAAGTCTCAATTTTAGTTAGAGTGGGGTAATCATATTTAAAGTCATTACTTTTCTTTACCCCCACCGAGGTGGGATTCCAACAAAAACCAAATAGTTGTCAACTTGTCGAGCACATCGTAGCAATACACAAATTAACACTTTTACTTCATTTTCGAAGGAACTTACTTACTTTTAAATCTTGAATACAGATAAAAAGGATTAAAATATTCAAACAACGTCAACAATAGTCTTATCTCATTAAGTGGGTCGACTATATTAATCTTAAAATGTCACTACACTCTGTTTTTTCAGCAAGTATTCCGTTAACCCCGAGTACTTCATGTCTTTTCTTAGATAACACCAACTTGATTGAGATCTTCATCCAATTCTCTGTTTTTTCACAATATTAAAATATTGAAGAAACATACGTACACATGTGGTTAAACCTGCCATAGTTAACACCACCTTAAGTTGAGGTTATTGGCGGATACGATAGTATTAGTTAAACGGCAGCAGCTCCATGCATTAATGGGGAGTTGGTAGTTGCTCTTTGAGGGCACAGAAGCACCCACCACGATGGAGATTAATATAGACTACTCTTCAACTACTTGAAGCAAGGTGCAATGTTAATTACATGTTTAAAGTTTAATTAGGTGCGTAACTTGAATAATTATGTATTAATTACCTTCCTATCATACAAAGAAAACACCCATATCTAATTTGTGATTTATCTCTCTTATAAAATCGATCAATGTGGGAAAGGAAAAACAAAACAGAGCTTCCATCACCGCCTATTTTATGAGAAGGAAGAAAGATGCAAAATTACAAACACATCTGACCTTTTATGTAGTCAACAAAATTAAACTTCTGTAGCTAGCAAACATCATAAACCAATTGAAATTATGAGAGAGACCAATTCAATTCAATAAACTTTGTGAGATTTGGTCAAACTTGGAAAACCAAGGGCCAAAGTTATTGCTTGAGAGTGACATAGTTCTAAAAGTCCATGCCTAACGTTGCTTAGGCTCCTTCTGGGTGTTAGGCGGCTGGCCGCTGCCACGATTAATCTCTAGGCGTTTATAAAACAAGAAAGGGCTCTTAGACATGTTTAAGTGCCAGCGTAGCCCGTATAGATCTGTCTAGGTCGCGACTCTAATTTAGACATTAAACAAATACCTTCCATTTCGCATTTTAATTTTCCATTAAATTGTAAGAGAGACTTGGTGGATACTTGGATGAACAGTCATATATGCTTGTTCCTTATGTTTTGAATCCTTTATAATTTATATGTCATTCTATGTTGCAATTTATGTATTTCAATACAATTATGTACCTTTTTAAGTATAAGTAGACATTTATTTATATATTATATAATAAATTTAATTAAAATTAACAAAAAATGCTTAGGCCCCTCTACGTTTAGCCGCTAGGCCCCTGCCCGCTACTAAGTGCTAGATCTCTGCCCACTGTTTGACTAGGACATTTTAGAACCCTGCATTATCATTTTGTAAATTATAAGCATTTTATTTGATTATGGCTCTAAACATTTCATGCATAATGCATGCAGTTTCTTGAAAATACCTAAGTGGTTCGTTCATGTTTTGCACGATTCATGTAGGATGTGGCACCATAAACCCTTAATGTGAGCTATTAATTACTCATGGTATGAATTGTGTTAGCTACTCTCCACTCAAAAAGAAGAAGAGGAAGAATAAACACACATGTCACACATGACGTGCACAATGACTACTGGTGCGTCATGACTATCATCATGTTTATAATGAAAGAAACTATGTAAGTAATTTGGAAGATTAATGTCTAATCAGAAGAGTAATTAGCTTGGTGTATTTTGACTAGGTAAATTAATCAAAAGGCACTAAGCATAAATACATGAATTAGGAGAGAGTACATAGTTTAAGCTAGTTAAATCTAATCAAAGCGTAAATCAATCCGATCGATGGGGTTGGGGCGGTTGCTTAAGATGGATGACTTTTAATGGAAAAAGTGATTTAAAGAAGAAAAGCATGAGATTGTTGACTTATTTTTAATTAGTTGCGTCCACAATAAGTGACATAAAATAGGGACTTTGGCGTTGGTAATGGAAGTCGCTATCGATGTAGTAGAGGGCAGGTTTTTTGTTAGGTGTGTACACTAAGAAAAAGAATCTTTAGGATGTAGACACGTTTGGGTTAACTTGCACCCAATCCTCGAATTTAAGGGCATCACGTTGCATCTAACCTATGTTTTTGTTGTGATCAGCTGCCTAATCACTTCTCATTAGTGACAAACTATCTTATCCGTACATACACAATATAACTTTCTGAGTCATATTTATCTACAACTTCGTAGGATATAGAGCTGTGAGCTGTGAGTTACTCGTATTAATAAGATAGCGTTCTCTCATAATCTGGATCACAATAAGTGATAGTTATTGTCCCTACTCACTATGTTAATTTGCTATTTTGAACCATACTTATGAACTTACACACTATATATGGATGTGTGTATTTTATAAATTTACTAACTTATATTAATAGGATAACGTTTTCTCATTCGTGAACAGACCACACAAGTACGAGTAAAAACTATTGCTCCTACTCCAATGTTTGCTACCCTTGAAGTTGTCCAACATTGTATTGATTTTACTTTTGCATGGCTTCCGTTAATAGGATGACGTCTTCTCATTCATGAACAGACCACACAAGTACAAGTACAAGTATTGCCTCTACTCCAATGTTTGCCACCCTTGAAGTTGTCCAACACTGTACTGATTTTCTACTTTTGCATGGCTTCCGTTAGCCAAGGTATTTGACGGCTAAAATATATATATAGGTAGGGTCGATGCATATGCAGCTTCGTGCCCTCTCGGCTTTAAGGTAGTAGCAGGAACAACCCCTTTCAGTCGGAACCAGCCGAATGACTATTGATATATTATAGTATGAGTAATGCATATATATGCGAGGTTTTGCCTGGATTAAGCTAAGCTAACACAGCCAATAATGGATAAGAGGTCCACTTAGCAGTGTGTGCCTAACTTTTCTGCTCAATAATTGATTCAGTTCAGAGGGCCTGGCTATAAACTGATATGACAATGCATATGTACTTAGTACTTTGCGTTTGCATGTATTATAAGGGGGAACTCCGGTCCAAGAATCAGCATGCTAACTTGTAAGCATGAAAGTTAAAAAAAAATTAAAGTTATCTGCACCTATACATATGTATTTGTATAGATGAACTGATCGCAAGCTTCACAAATTTCCAAACTATCATGTACACCAAGAAACCCTAACATTATATGTATTAATTACAATTATACATCATACCATTTTTTGGTTAATACACATCATACATGCATGCACATTTAGCTAAAAATGAGACTTTTTTATTTTACGAGAGCTGAGACAGGTGGTTGACTGACAATGCACCACTCGTCAACCAATTGCCTCACATTCGCTTCTGATAATGTAGTTTAGATAAGGTTACATATAACAAAAGCCATTCTGCAGCAATAATGAACAGCTTCTCTTCCAGATATATAACTTCTTCGTTCAACAAGTTTTACTTGGCACAACTTTTTCTCTTCTTTTTATTAGTCCTCTCTTTTCCTTTCCGGTCAGCGTCCAAACAGATTGTTTTTAATTATATATGGCTGAAGAAATGCTGACAATCCAATTCACCAGAACCTTTATCCATCTCAGGCTAATGTTTTTAAATCCTGATATCAATGATTCCAATTGACTTGAAAGCCAATAGTCAACATTGGAAATGACTATTCAACATCCACTCCACTCAGAGTATTTCCTAACACATAAATATAAATATATATAAGTAAATTGTACGAATGGTCCTCAACTTTAATCAAATTGGAGCAATGGTCCTTCAATTAAAAATCTATTACCATTGATCCCTCAACTTATCAAAATGTGTAGCTATAGTCATTCTCATCAATTTTGTCAAAATAAGCTATGTTGGAATGATCATTTATACAATTAGGATCCCTCAACTCATCAAAGTGTATAATTATGGTTCTTTTCGTCAACTATGTCAATTTTTTTGTCAAAACGAGTTATATTGGAAGGACCATTACTACAATTGGGTTAAAGTTAAGGGACGATTTCTCTAGTTGAATTAAAATTGAGGGACCAATGGTAATAGATTTTTAGTTGAGGGACCATTGCTCCAATTGAGTTAAAGTTAAGGAACTATAGCTACAATTTACTCATGATATATATGTATAGAAATATCTGAGATGTGCCTGAAAAACCAAGATTTATGATGCAAATTACAAATTTAATAAGCAAAAATACAGATGGGAATTGTCTCATTGAAATCCTAGCGTAAAAAAAACCCTACTCGATATTCTGGATCAAATGTGAAAGGTGCCCCACATCAAAAGATTCTTCAAGAGGTCAAAAATCTACTTGACCGGTTCTTCCAACAACTGCAGCTCTCCTTTTTAATTTATTTATACAATTTGAATTTTCTAATTAGCATCATGCTTCCACTATTTTACTAACTGTTACAGAACAGAAAACGAAGCAAAAGACCTTCCTTTACCAAATTGTTAATGTATTATTTTTTGATACAGTCATTAGCAGTCATAAACTGCAGAGAGTTGATTACTTAAGTTGACTCAGCCTTGCCATAATATGTACTAGCAGAGAGCATATACTTTGTATGTGTGAACAACCGCCCACCTCCTTCCACGTTCTCCTCAAGCGCAAACGCAAACACTCATCTCCTCCCACGTTCTCCTCAAGCGCAACCTCTTCAGTTCATTCAAACTATCCAAAAAACAGCATGATTTCACTTACCTGTATGAAAAAATGATGGTGGGACAATTTTTCTTACTAAGTGCATATTTATATCTTATGTAAATATTTTGATACAAAATTACTATTTTGCCCTCCTTATGTAAATATTGTGTATTAAAAACGAGGGCAAATAAGAAAAAAGGGGATATGATTGTCATTTTGTCAAAAGGTATAAAATTACTATTTTGCCCTCCTCATCTCAACATTGTGTATTCAAAAGTGAGGGGCAAAATTGGAAAAAAGGGGCAAAAAGGTTGACAAGATGTGTTCTCTTAATATATAATATAGATTTATAAATATAATATATTTTTGCATTTTTGTAGTTTTTCTCTCCTTGTTCGGTAATCGCTGTAGATTCAAATAGAACGTGTCTAAGTCTTTGCTTCCCAGTTAGTCAAGAATATCACTACGCCATAGAATTCAAGTCTTGTTATGATGATTCTTCAAGTTAACTAGTTTATGATAGAGAGAGAGAGAGAGAGAGAGAGAGAGAGAGAGAGTAAGAGAGACTTGGTATATATGAAGCTTCTTAACACTAATTTTTAAATGCATCACATGATATATTTAATTCACTCGTATTATAATATGTGTAGTTATTCAAGAAAGTATACTAGAGTTGTCCATAGACTAGACAAACTATGCGTACATGCAATGATCTGAATATGATTTAAGGTTTCTCTTGACATTGTTCAGGATGTTCTCATTCATGAATCTGTGTAATTATGGTGTCATTTATCTATACATCACTTCTTCTTTTTTTTAAATATTGAACATACATTATTCACGACGTTTTGAGTATGAATTAAGGATCCTCCTGACATTGTTCATGACGTTTTGATCAAAGACTCGGTGTAATTGTGATCTTAATTATTTATACATCTTTTGATTCGTTTTCTTTTATAAAAAATGTTGAACACATGAATTAATAACAATACAGGACCGTACGTCAAGCTAGCAGTCGCACTATAAACTTCTTGTGCTCTTCCATAGTTTTGAATTCGTGGACATTGCTCTAAGCCTGTCGTACACTTTCAAAGAAAAGGACAAGTTTCATAATTTTATAGCAACCTTTTGAAGGGAAAAAGAATAAAGAAATATAGCCAGTCCTTGGTCTCCTTTTCAATTCAATCACCCTAATAAGTCGCAAGAGATTATGAGTGGATATTGCTTTGCTGATCAAACTTTTCAAACCGACACAATCAAAGTTGGCAGCAGAATATACTCGCAGATTTTCTTCGGGAGGAGATATTTTTCAGTGTGACCGGTACACGAAATAATACATCACATGTTATTATACAAATAATAGGATATGTGTGCTAAAAAATTAATAACTTAAAAAATGAAATTTCCCACCACTTCTATTAAAACATGTAACGTGCCACTTGTGTTTCTGTCATAATTATAAATTCCTCCTTCGTGAGACGAAAATGCACAACTTTAGGGTTTATCATGAGTGCCTTTCATGTTTCCAAGAAAAAGAAGAAAAGCATGGAACATCCGTAGGTGTGCAGAAATTCGGAAGCAAAACTTTCAATAAGAGTATGCGGTCAAAATTCAAATTAACTTTTTGCCGCATTTAACTTTACTTTTGTTTCCAAATTTAGGGCAAACTTTTGTTCTGTGTTGGTGACAATGCATCGGCTGGTACCAAGTTATCAAGCCGGAAAAATCATGCCATCGAGCTGCAGAACAACGGTTATTTTGAGTTATGAACACAGAATAGTGATTTGCACATTCTCGTTTTCTTTTTATTTTTAGGATGTCAGGTGGCATCATCATGTGATGACAAATGTACAATAGATATTAATAGTTAGTTATTAGCTGTTAAGAGTTAGAGGATTACTACGAGAAATTTGTAATTGTGACAAGAATAAGAGTGGTATACCACGTGTTTTTATGTAAGTGGTGTGAAATTTTATTTTTTAAGTTATTAATATTTTAACACACATATCCCACAATTTATATAATGACACGTAGTGTACCATCCCGTGTGCCAGTCACACTGAAAAATCTTTCGATTACTACAAATAGTATCTTGTAAAAGAAGAAAGGCAATTAATGAAATCGTATTTGGTATTCTGGGAAACTACCATTCTCTGTACAAATGTGGAAGACGGAAAACAAGAATTTAACATTGGTATCAGCCAATCGTTCGATTCCTCTTAATCCCTTCCTTGGTCTCCTTTCCATTCAATCACCCTAATAAGTCAGCAAGTGATTATGAGTGGATATTGCTTTGTTGATCAAGCTTTTGAAACCGACATAACCCAAGTTGACAACAGAATATACTTCTTGCAGATTTAGAATGAGTATCCTCTCCGGATCCTCTTTGTGAGGATCCTGGAGATCCTCAAATCATGTTTGTTCATCGTACATCGTGCGGTCAGTTTTCGTCAGGTACTATTTATATTCAATTTTAAATAAAAATTTTACAATGATGTATGACCGCATGATGTACGATGAACAGACGTAATTGAAGGATCCCCGAGATTCTCACAAAGAGAATTCGAAGAGAATGCTCATTCGCAGATTTGCACATTCAAATTCACTTTTATATATTATATGTATGAATATGTTACATGTGTGTGATGTGAGAGGAGAATTGGTAAATCATGAGTCGAAAATGCAAAACTCTAGGGTTTCTTATGATTGCCTTTCATGTTTTCCAAGAAAAAGAATAAAAGCATGGAACATACGTACGTGTGCAGAAACGTGGGCAGCAAAACTTTCAATAAGAGTGTGCCGTCAACATTCAAACACACCTGTGACTTCTTGGCATTTTTCAACATAACCTTTCCACATTTAACTTGTTACTTTTGTTTCTAAAGATTTAGGGCAAACTTTTGTTCTGTGTTGGTGACAATGCATCGGCTGGTACCAAGTTATCAAGCCGGAAAAATCATGCTGTCGGACGGCAGAATAACGGCCATTTTGAGTTATGAGTGCCTGGCAGTAATTTTCGCTCTTGTTTTCTCTTTATGCACTCATCCAGTCATCCCCTTGCTTATGTCCGTTGATACTCCTGTGATTCATTCGTTTCAAACTCAATTCATTGACAACTCATGACCTGCTGATGCAGAAAAAAGCAACATTTTAACAAAATCAATCTACCAAAGTGTTCGTATTTGTGGTTATCAACAACTTGATCTCAATGCAACAAAAAGGATCTCAACTCTAATTTACAGTTATGAAGCAGCAAATTTACAGTTAGAGAGACGTAAACAAGGTGCTTCTCCATTCATTCGTACTAATTTACAGTTATGAAGCAGCAAAAAAAAAGGGTCTCAACTCTAAAGCAAAATGTAACATTTTGTAGATTCTGAGCTTTTATCTTTTATATTCATTTCGGCAAGATTAGTGCTAGTCGTCTATACTGACATTCGATTTGTATAAAATCGAAACTACCCTCAAACAGGAGGTTCTCCCATCACTAGTATTCTTGTAATATGCCTATGAGTCTGAACTAGTTGTTGACTGTTGTATAAAAACAGGAAATACATCCGAGAGGGTTATTGTGCATCAGTGTTTAAAGTATGAAAGATTTATTTGATGCTTAGGATGCATGGGCAAGAGACCAACCGATATGGCAGCGAAGTTCATGCTTCATTAGTGACTTCCGTGAGATCTCTGGCTTATCATACTTCATGTTTAAAGAGAGAAGGTATATGCTTGCGTTGCTGTATCATGATGAAAAGTAACGAAAAGGTACTTGGATATCAAGGTCGACTCACAAGATCAGCAAGGCTTATCTTTCCGCAGTTCCCAGTGTCTAGCCTATCGAATTGGGTGCAGATCTGCATAATATCTTTCTCTGATACCTTTCCCATCTCCTTGAGTTTGTATATGACATATTCCGACTTACTGCACATGTAAAGCCAATATAATTAGCCAACATAAACATGACTATTTGCAGTTTACCGTAACTCAGAATAAGCAAAGAAATAAGTCAACGACTCCAGACAACGGAAATAAGCCGCACCAGTGACAGATACATTTTTAAGATTAGAAATTTACAAATAAACAGATACATTTTTAAGATTAGAAATTTACAAATAAATGAAGTCGGCAGAGAAAAACTAGCACTAGTTTCTAATCAAAAGTTCCTTATGATAAGAATTCTAGGCTAACAAAATTGAAACTACTAGTCAATAAGAAAAACAAAAATCGAAACACATTGTTGCCTAGCACTGAGGACAACTTATACAAGTTGCTCAGCCTCCAGATTTCTAGAAGGAACTAAATAATCAATGCACGTTGAATCGAAAAGGTCACTACTCAACCATTCTTTTTATTCTTCTTCAAAATTGGTGTAACCTAGGCACTTGAATCAACTCTCGTGCTCATATTCTCTTCGTCACCAAGAATTTTTGGTTCCGTAAGTGTTAAACTGTTTAGTACATTGACTAATTATTATTTTTTGGTAAGATAGGGGGTAGAAACCCCAAACAGTACATTCACTAATAGGTAACGATAATTGAATCAAAACTTTTACTTTACTCATTATTAGGGGTCAAAAATGCTAAATCAAACGTCAGTTCCCAAGGTTCCAACTTCAAATGCTATACATTCAATTCCAAAAGGAGTGAAGGCAAAAGGACTATGCAGGATATCAACTCATAAACAGTTTGATCCAAGACAAAGTTCAGAGAGACTATCCCGTAAGGAATTAAGGAATAGAAACCATGTTCTATACACAACAACAACAAACCCTTTTCCCACGCCCAAGAAATTTGCAACAAATTTTGATAATTAGAATATGGATGGAATACTGTGCTGAACACAAGTGAAACGCTAAGTTGTTAAGACCCGCAGAGGGGGATGAACTAACATGATAAGGAGAATGGGGAGGGGTTTGTGCACAGCCTCATTTCATAAGCGGGTACTCTATTATAACTTCTCATCCAAAAGCTATTTATAACAGGTAGTTTCGAATGAGTATATTCATAGAATAGATAATCAAAATTCAAAAGACAACAATCTCAAACCACAACACTGATCAAAATGTCAAAAGACTCAATAATAACACATACCTCACAAAACCATTATTGTCAATGTCAGCGGCAAGAAACTCAGAAACAGTCATATCCTGACCAAGAACCCACTTTGCCATCCTCCTATGCCGCTTATCCACCCTAGCCTCAGCCAAAAACAGAAATGCTCGAGCAACTGCAAGTGTCGACACAAGCAACCAAATTGAAGCAAAGATACGTCCTGGCAAAGACTGGAAAGCCCGGTCACCATACCCTACAGTGGTAACTGACATAACCGAAAGATAAAACGAATCCAACCATCCAAGCTTTTCCACAAAATGCATCACACCCACACCGATCCCAATACAAAGAACCACAACTCCCAAGGCCAATCCCACCTTCATCCTAATCCTCATCCTCCCCTTCTTAACATCAAATATGTAGGACTCCTTTTTCTCACCCACATCCTTAAGGCTCCTCAACAAATAAGTCTCTTGCAAATCAAGCACATAACTAACCATCCCACTAAGCAAAATATCAATGAATCCAAACCCCACCAACACAAACATAATCGAAAACAACTTGGTTGCAGTAGTAGTAGGCGTAATATCTCCATACCCAATTGTGCACATTGTCACAATACAAAAGTACAATGCATCAACCACAGGGTGCGTCTCCGACGCAGCGAAATGATCACGGTTAAACCAATATATAGTCACACCCAATGCAAGATATATAACAAGAAGTACAACAGCTTGTCTTACAATCGACTGTGAACCGAATTGGGGTCTGGGAACAGAGCGCCGGTTCTCCACCTCGTTGATCACGGCCATGGCAGGAGCTGTTTTGGAGCGGTGGAGGTTGGTTTTGGTCCATGAGTAATTGGGGTCGATGAGCCATGATTGCAGGGGTGGCTGTTGGGTTTGTGGGTCCTGTGAGATTGTGGCTACGGAGTCCAACAGAGAAGACGACGAAGGGGGTCTTGAAGTTCTTGGAGAATTGATAGGCAGAGTCAATGCATCGACGAGAGGATAAGAATCCTGCGACGAAGCAGTTGCAGGGCCAAAGATTATACGGTCTTTGAATTCCGAAGGGGTTAAAGGGATAGTAAATTCATCCTCTTCTGGAAGTGGGCAGAGAGTGGGTAAAGGTGACAGCTTTCTTCTAGGGCTGCCTACGTATGGGAGTAATGGCTCTTTCTCCATCTGGGTCCGCCAGAAAACCGCTTCTGGTGCCGCCGGGAAACCGGAAACCGGAAGTTTTTTGTTGGTTGGGAGAAATGGTATTGTGGGGAGCGTTGCAAGGAACTTGGGTCAATTTCCAATTTTTTCACCTCTTGCGCTGCCTACGTATGGAAGCAGAGGCTCATCTCCCTCTGGGTAGGCCGGAAAACCGCTCTTGGCGTCGCCGGAAACCGGAAACTGGAGATTTTTTTGGCTAGTCTGGAAAAATGGGATAGAAAAGCAGGGATTTTGAATATTCAATAGATTCGGTCGGTTTGTTGGGAGCTGGGGAAGCAAAAGCCTAAGCGAAAAAGCGCAGGGTAACGAAATGGGGTGAGAGAATCAACGTCGCAGATTACGGCGAGCGAGAGGCCGAGTTCCAGATGTGTTGCGTACTCAGATTCGGGGACCTCGGTTGAATCCGATTCGACCACACACAAACATTATGGTTTTGGGGGTTTTTTTTTTTTTGAAGGTCAAATCTTAAGTAATTTATATAGTTTTCCAACAAAATAAACTGCAACGTAAAAAAAGATTTTCAATTTCATAGCATTAAATGTTATCAGATTATATAGATTTTCGATATCAAAGGAAAAGTAAAATAAAATATCAAATCATGTCATTCAATGCTCGTAGCATGAAAGAATTTTCTGTAAAAAAAAAAAAAAAAATAGTTGATATCTCTATGTTAGAGTGTTGAGATTCCTAATGCTCGTGCCCACCTTCTTTTTACAATTTAACTTCCACCACATATATGGCATTAGAGGTGGAAATTTTTACTAAATTATCTTACCAACCGCCTTACCAACCATACCATACCAAATTATTACCAAAAATTTGTACCAATTGGTAATGATACGGTATTTGTATTGTACCATACTGTTTCGATACAGTACTAGTATCCAAAATCAGTACCGATGGTATACCGTACCTACCGATATTATTAATATTGTATTATGTATTTATTCATATAATTATTTGAGGGCAAAATTAATAAAATTAATAATAATTATTATAGAAGTGTAAAAAATAAAAAATAAAAAATATACAATCACTCATAGTGACAAGCTTTACAACTTTCATTAAGGGGTCAGCTTCAAAATCTAACACTATAATCCATAAATCTTAAATTTATATTTAACCGTCAATTGTCATTTACGTTTGATTCTTCTTACTGAATTTCATTTTTTAAATTTTCTTTTTTGAAAACATGATCATCTGGCCGATATAAGAAGATGAATAGTTCAGATATTTGATATCACGTTTCGATATTTACGATTAACTGAAATATAAGTCGATGTCATATAGTTTGTAGAAACTTTATAAACATCAAGCAATATTTTCACTAACCGTAAAACTCAGAACATAATATCAACAATTCAAACCGTTCATCTTCCTGCATCCTCTAATAGATCATGTTTTCAAAAAAGAAAATCCAAAAAAAAAAAAATTGATGAGAAAAATGAAGCGTAAATGTAAACAATAATTAACGGTTAAATTTTGATCTATGATTTATATGATTATAATGGCGAATTTCAAAGTTAACATCTTCATGAAAGTTGTAAAGCTTGTCATTACATATGTTTATACATTTTTTCTATATTTTTTACACTTCCACATTAATTAAAAAATGTTAGATTTTGGGCAAACAAAGTGACGTAAAATAAGATGGCAATTACCATTGGCATACCATACCAACCAAACTATTTGTTTGGTATACCGATATTCGGTATACCGAAAGTTTAGTACGGTAATGGTAATAGATTTTACTGTATCAAATATTTGGTATGGTAATTGGTACAGAGATTTTGGTACGGTAATGTACCAAAATCATCTCTATATGGCATGTAACATTTTTTTAGTATAAATTTTATTGACTTGCACGGAGGATTGTCTGCCCTCCCATTTTCGATGCCCTCTCATGCCCTCCTATTTTGTCTGGTCACGGTTAAGCCACGTCAATATTTTATATTATTTTTTTATAGAGATAATAAGACAAAAATAAATAGTAATATAAAATATTAATATGGCTTAACCGTGACCACACAAACAGGAGGGCATGAGAGGGCATCAGAAATGGGAGGGCAGACAATCCTCCTCCTTTTAGATAATTTGTTGTGTCAGACTTGGGCATAGTTACGTCAGCTACGACAGTTTATCATCTCCTTGCTGCACCTAATTTCGCATCTTCATTTGTCCAACTTATATTAGATTATAAATAATGAGTAATTAGTTGTGATGCATTTGTTTCCTAATTTTGTTTAAATTGTATTTGTTTTCTAGTTAACCTAACTCAACATTGTAACATGATTAAATGCGGACCATGTGGTGGAACCTCAGAATTAGTTAAGCACAAAACAAAATTGTACATAAAACAGCTATAAAAAACATTAACAATCGAATTGAATTTTTGAATAATTTGATGAAAGTGACACTGGTAGTGGATATTTAAAGTAAATTTTTTTTGTGGATAGCATCAATTATTTCATAGCCTCTTCTAGATGGTACAACAGAGATGGAGTAAAGAGAAATGCTAAGGAGATTATCTTAAAAGTGAAACTCTCTATGGACTCTTGTCATCTCACAGTTTAATGTTAATTTTTGTGCTAATATTATAAAATATTACGTAAAAAACATAAACGGTAAGAGTGTTTATAGAGAGTTCAACTTTTGAAATAGTCTCGTTAGCATTTCTTATGAATATAAAATCTACCACCATCACATTCATCCGTTTGACAAATTTGTAAATTGTAGTTTTCTTATGAATTTAAAACTACCGCAATCACATTCATCCGTTTGACAAATTTGTAGTAGTCATTATCGCCTGTTATCATCAAATTTGTAACCTTCCAAGTCCTCGGACTAAACGTCTGTCTAGGGTGAGGATTAGTCTTTGAACTTTTATGTATCACAATAATCTTTTAGAATGTGTTTGTTGCATCGGATTAATTCTTTTTAGGATGCATTTGTTACACCGGATTATGTCAAACTGGACTAGCTTCCAGGACAAAATTGGATTGGTTTAACTTGAACTAAGCAAGATAAGAATAGTGAAGGTGTTAGTCTACACGAGTCCCATTAAACTTAATCCCTATCTGCAACAAACATGGGACTTCACTAATAACCAGTCCAATCCAGTCCAGTGAGAATGTAAAACAAACACACCCTTAGAGTATTGTTAGAACTATATATAAAATTTCTAAGGCTCAGTGAAATAGGATTTGGATCCTCGCCGGATCCCCTCCCTTGGGATCTAGGGATCAACGTATGTGGACCGTTGATAAAAAATTGTGCGGTCGTAATTAAATGCTTTTTATATTTTTAAAAATAAAATAGCCTCGTTTTGCATGAAAAATATAAAAAATGAACAAATTGTGACCGCACAATTTTTTATCAATGTTTCACATGCGTTGATTCCTAAGATCCCCAGGGAAGGGATCCAACGAGGATCCAATTCCAGTGAAATAGACATATCTGTGAATATGCAGACTATCTAAACTTAGACAGAAATACTATATAAAGCTTCACTGTTCCATGGGATAGAGTTTAGGTGAAAGGCGGAGAAAGCGCCCTTCCACCAGGCAAGCCAATTACTCAAAAAGGGCCATTGAATCACATAGTGACAAATTTCGAGATCATTTTGGAGGGTTTCACCACAGGATAGTTTGACAATATGGGAAATAGTCTAGTTATTTATAAACATATGCAAGGTTCTTCATTTTTCTTTTTTAATTTGAGATCATTCTCAAAGCACCATCTCACGTATGACAAATTTTCAAGCCTAATACATAAACAACACAAATGAAGTGACATGGAGCATAGCCGTTTTGGACTTCACACGTAAAACAAACTGCTCTGATACCATAAAAAAGTTATGTTTCACCATAAAAATAAGTGACTATGAAAAATAGCAAAACGTAAAATTTATTCTCAACGAGAATAAGCTCATCACAAAATCCACGACTACGGGCCTTCACCGATTTGGCTCTCTTTCAGAGTACCTTTTTCTAACCAAAGAACGTCCCGCAAGGACCGCACCCTTTCAACCATTCTCAAACAACATGGAGCTTGATGTTACCTCACATCGACAAGGATTCACATGCTTTACCAGTTCGAAAGTATACGCATCCAAAAAATATAAATTGAACGGATATATTTGCACGTCAAGACATTACCGGAAAACATCGAAATCACAGGCTACAAGCATGGATAGAGTTGAACATTACACAAACAAATAATCAAAGTACTTTTTCTAATATACAACCAACCAAGAACAAAATGTCCTCAACTGCAACATACAAAATCAATCATCGTCCTCAAGGACGCTCCTACGCCTCTGAATCTGGAATAATGAGTGACGGAAAGACGTGTCAAAACCCAGTATATTTTTTCATGTAAAACTTCACCCATAAAAGGAAGAAACAGGATTCAGTATTATCGGTCACAACTTACAGTGACTTTGGTCTGCTTGTTTGTTTGGTTGTTGATCTGCTCCAACAACGAAATGAGTCTCTCCTCAGATACCTGAAAAATGAAGTAATGAGCACTTTGTTTCTGTTTAAACGAACTCTAGTTACTGCACTTCAAAATAATAAATAGCCCTGCACAGAAACTATAAAGCCAACCATGACATGAAGTATCACACCATACCTTCTCAACTATCTGGCCCATTTGAGCAGCTCTCAGTATAACATCTTCAACACCCCTTGCCTTCTCAGGTTTCACCAAAGCAATTCTAGCAACTGTACAATGTATAGCAGCAAATGAATTAGACCAACAGATAAGGCTAACCC
This sequence comes from Heteromeles arbutifolia, assembly GCA_024362995.1. Lineage (NCBI taxonomy): Eukaryota > Viridiplantae > Streptophyta > Magnoliopsida > Rosales > Rosaceae > Heteromeles > Heteromeles arbutifolia. The sequence continues at coordinate 5,012,234 of JANCRC010000002.1, read as the reverse complement.
AACGTAATTCTACCAACATTTCATCTTTCCTCCTTATTTTAAACAACCTACTTCTCGTGCCAAAAATACACTAGACCAATAATAGGTTAGTCCATGAGAGGAGAAGTGCTGATATCGGAAGTTTTCTAAAGAGTACCAAGTAAAATAATCATATTAACTAATGAAAATGTTAGATGTGACAGCTTACTTCTTTCACGAGCTTCGCCTGAAACAATCTGACTAAGCATCATCTGCCTCCGTTCTTCAGCCTCCCTGCATTAATTGCATTATGTATTAATCAAATCAATAAGAACATTTTGGAGAAGTGTTGTCCAAATTGATCTGAAACCCAACCCAACCTCTTGGCATCTTCATTTGCCTTGTGCTGCTCTGGGTTTTGTTGTTGCCCTCCAGACCCTCCCTGTTGATCAATGTAAGGTAGTGAGATCAGCAAGAAATCGCAACAAAACGCAACCACAGAGTTTGGCGAAAGTGTTCAAATGAACTAAAGCTGATTGCTTACTACACCATGTTGAGCCATAAGCTCCTGCATTCTTCTTTGTCTGATTGCTTCCAGTTCAGGATCAGCCTAAAAGAGAGACGCACGAATTAAAAACAACAAAAGTCAAACGACAGGCAAACAAAACACTTGAGGAAAGACTTCCCTTAATATAAATATTTTGCTAACCACAATGATATGTATACCAGAAACTATAGCTACAGCATTTAGTTCCTGCCATTCGCTATCCATTCAAACCAACTCAGCTAACTAAATGATTCTTTTCCTAAGTATACACACACATACATGTAAATACCTGGGGATTCTTAATGGGGATCCCATTTCAACTACAAAGTGCAGAACTTGAATAGCAGCATTTGGACAGAGTTTAATGAAATCTACGAACTCATAGCTTAATGAAAATAAAACCTGTTTCTGAGTGATATATCACAAACCCTTCTTAGACCAGCAAAGAAACATGAGGATTGAGAAATCAGAACCCATTTTCCCCATCCCTCCCAAACCCCATTGCATAGTACATCTCGCATCCCAGACGCAAAATGAAAAACCAAAAGAAAAATCGTAGAACTTGTGAAGCAAATCTCCTGACTTGTTCAAAAGACAGACAGTTTGGAACACCCTACGACTACCAAGACAGTCGACCAAATCTTTTGAATAGACATACAAACAATCCGCATGAATGTTCAAAGCCATGCTTATATGTCTATGCTCCAATATACCTAACTCTCTTTGAGCATGTTTCACAGTTTGAGGAAGTTTTCAAATCCCATTGATTTCTATACCTGCTCTGCTCGGTTTAAAAAGCCGCCCTGCCCTATAACCCTGAAAGCTACAACTCTCTTCCTCTCACAACATCTAAGTGTACAGGCAGCACCAATTCCTCAGTAAACATTGAACTCCCAATAGTCATTTCTTAGCCAGTTGCACACCAAAATCCCAAAGAAAATCACAACCCCGCACGAAATTAAATCATCCAAAACAGCATCAAAACTTGTGAATGATTCAATTCAAACCCTAATTTTGAGAAGGAAGATAAAATCGACAAGAACTCTATACCATTTACAGACAATTCGAAACCCTAATCTCACTACATTTGATACCTGAACCTAAAAATAGCAGCCGAAAAAGATGCAGAAATGAAATTAAAAAAATATATATCAGAGAGAGAGAGAGAGAGAGAGGGAATACGTTACCATTGATTCGAGTTCCGGATGAGCGATCGAGTCTCCGAAACAGGTTGCGTTTGGCAGAAGCGGATTCTAAAAGCCCTTTTATATATTTACTCTCCCTCACTCACCAACCAACACACAATACTGTTTACTGTGTGTAGCGTAGCTTTTTTGTTTTATTTTAAAATTTTATTTATCAACTGCAATATTTTTATTTTCAAATCAGTCACACAATCCGTAATATCGAATCCGAATTCTCGCCGGAATCTCTTTATGAGAATTTCGAGGATTCATGAATCTTATATGTTTATTGTACATTGTGTGATTATTTTAAATATTTTTATTTAAAATTAAATACAACAGTACTTGACAAAAACTGACCGCATGATGTACGAACATAATTTACAAATTCCTAAGATCCTTACAAAAAAAATCCGAAAAGAATCCTGTTGCCATAATATCATAGCAAATGTATCATGCCCGTCACAAGAAAAACGAAAACCAAAATTTGCTTTATCGGATATGAAACGCAAATTACAAGCAAATAAAATACCCTTTAAAAGTATTAACACCGTCGTATGAATTGTAAATGCATGGATGTATATGTCCATACAAAATGTGTGCGAAATATTTTAGTTTTTCTAATTAGAGGTGATCACTTGTAGATGAGACTTAAAAAAAACCACCAAAATTTTAGAGCATATTTGGTATCCTATTTGAAAACTTTTATCATTTCTCAAAACATTTCTTAAGAACATTTCTTAAAAACAATTTTCTTTAAAATTAAAAAACTTGATTGGTTTGCGATTTAAAATTTTTAAATCTTACGATTTAAACTAGACAAAGAGATCTAAAAAGAGGAGACCGCAGGAGAGAGAGAAAGAGGAGAGAGGAGAAAATAAAGTAAAAGATGATTAAAGGAAATAGAAAGAAGAGAGAGGATACAATGAGATAGAGAGGAAGATGAGTGAGATAAATAATCGAGAAAATGAAAAAAAGGGATTAGAGGAGAGACCAAAAAGGTAAAAAAAAAGGGAGAGAAAGAAGAAAAGAGAGAGATAGATTTGGAGTGAGAGGGGAGGAGGGAGAGAAAAGAAAAGAGTGATTTTAAGTTTAAAAACTCAATTTTTATGTCTTTAGAGAATATATTATATTTTTTAGCTAGTGTTGACTTCAGTTTTTGAAAATAGTCATATCAAACAAGTTTTTAAAGCTTAAAAATTGAAAATTATTTTTGAGTTTAAAAAGTTGGATTTAAGTAGAGGACCAAACAAACCTTTATTTTCTACTACAAAAAGTCTTTACAAGACAAAAAAAAGGCAGTAGGAATGGAAAAAAAAATGACAAAGTACGAAATGTAGTAGTATTTGCAACCAGCCGTTGGATTCCAACAAATCAACATCTGCATGGTCTAGGAAAGTGGAAATCCGCACACTTGTCCCAATCAAACGGTCCAGAATCCCCAAATCAAATCTCAAATCTAATACGCTGATCATACCGAATCACACCTCAGTCTGCTGACTGCTCACTTGCTTCAGTGGTAAGTCAAACAATCAGTAAGAACATCACAAATCACAAGATTCAAAATGCTAAATCCAAAAATCTCAATCACTCTCCATTTCCCAAAAAAAAACCCAGAAATCTAGAGAGAGAGAGAGAGAGAGAGGGGAGAGAGAGAGATCAAAACCCTGGAGAAACAACAGAGAGCGAAGCAAATGGGAGTGACAATGGGTCTGAATCTGCTGCTGCTGATGGCCATGGTGGCCACCAACATACTCTCACTCTACCACCTCTCCTCCACTCTCCAAACCCCAAAACCCCCAACTCCCAAGCCAGTCCCTGACCACCTCCTCCACCAGCTCCACACCATACGCGCTACCATTAACCATCTCACGCGCCACCACCCATCTCCCTCTACCGCCACCGCCAAAACAACCAAGCGCACCGTCCCCTCGGATCTCCTCCTCTACTCTCAGCTCTCCCCCATCGCCTCCTCCTGCCACGACCACCCTGACCTCCTCCACAAGTACATGACCTACACCCCCTTCTCTCTCTGCCCGCTGGACTCCGACCTCGCCGAGTCCCTCATTCTTCGCGGCTGCCACCCGCTCCCCCGCCGCCGCTGCTTTACCAGAACCCCACCAAAACCCACTTCTTCTCTCCCCATGAATCCGTTTCCTCCTTCGCTTCCAGACTCCAGTGTCGTGTGGGCCAAGTATTCCTGCAAAAGCTTCAGCTGCCTCGGCGGCAAAAACCCAAATTTGGGCTTCGACCTGCCTCACGAATTATCCAACTTCATGACTTACAAGTCGGAGCTCGACCTCCCGATCCCTCAGCTCTTCCAAATCGCCAAAGCAGCCAACTCGGTCCTCCGTCTCGGCATCGACGTCGGCGGCGGAACTGGGACTTTCGCGGCGAGGATGAAGCTCTACAATGTCACCATTCTCACGACCACCATGAACCTTGGAATCCCCAACAATGAGGCGGTGGCGCTGAGGGGGTTGGTGCCAATTCACGCTCCGCTGCAGCAGCGGTTGCCGGTGTTCGACGGAGTGGTGGATCTGGTGCGGTGCGGGCACGCCGTGAACCGGTGGATACCGGTGACGGCATTGGAGTTTTTGCTGTTTGATGCGGATAGAGTTTTGAGGGGAGGAGGGTACTTGTGGTTGGATCAGTTTTTCTGCAAAGGGGTGGATCTTGAGAAGGTTTTCGGACCGTTGATTGGGAAATTGGGGTACAGGAAGGTGAAGTGGGCTACGGCGAGTAAGAACGATTCCGGTGGGTTGAAGAATGGCGAGGTTTACTTGTCTGCTCTGCTCCAAAAACCCGTCTCGAAATGAGGCTGCAATTGGAGGTACTAATGTGCTATTTATTTCCCAGTATGTTCATTGAATCTGCAATTTGTGGTCAAAATTGATTAGTGTATTTAGTTGGATCCAGCATTTGTTGGTGGTTGCTGTGTAGCTACAATGTCAGCTGAATATCAAGTATACTCGAATTAGTAGATTGAGAATCGCGTTGCTATCTTAGTTGGTGTGAAGTGTTGTGCATTGTTGCGTGTTCTAAACTTGATTGTTTCGTCCCTGACATGCATTGCTTGATATGATTTGTCGATTCATGTTGTTGGACAAAGTTCTATGAGATCTTAATGCAAACCAGAACCAGTCATGTATGTTAGTTCTTTCGTTGCTATCAAATAACGTGGTGTTCTAGGGATGGACTACACTTTTCGAACACCAAGTATCAAAAAAATTTCGTCAATGTGGGTTCTTTCAGTTACTGGTTTTTGGTTGTTTCTTCACTGAACAGGACGTTTTAGGAAGAAGAACTTATCTTCGGAGGGAAACTAGGGAATCAAACCAAACGGAAATAGGTTATACATTCTGCTCTTTACCAGCACACGGTTTTAAGTTTTAAGGAAGTCTAAGAGGATGAAAAACTCAGTTCACATGCGTCGACTTGATGCAACTAAGCTTCAGTGGAGCAATAGTAGATGGTTGAAAGAATGTAAATGAATAGCAGATGTGTTTGCTAGGTTTTGCTTTAGTCGAATGAATAATCCAAGATGTGACACCCGGCAAACATTGGGTAAATTTTTCGGAGAGATGTGGTACCCGGTAAACCTTGTGAGCAGTAGCTAGTTTTTAGTCATATGTGAACCATAAACTACATTTTCTAATTGCTTGGAAGTAGTGGTGTTGGATCATCGGATCATCGCACTATCTGCCACACGGTGATTCAAACTGATGAATGGTTTCAATTTTTGTTCCCTTCAAACTACAGGAACTTTTAACTGGTATTTTTGTGTGCTTACTGTAAACTTACAATCTGGCTGACATGGGGTTTTTGTGCTTGGGTTGCAGGCATTGCTGCCGATCTTTGCTGTTTTCGAATTACCTCTCCTGAGAAGATGGGTGTCCTTCATCGAGCAATGAAACGGTATATTTACATTCTCCGATCTGAGGCGTGTTACGCCTTTTGCTACTTGTTACTGATGTAAACAATCGTCGAACGTCACAAGATTTGTAACGCTATGGTAGGCCGGGTGTAAATTCGAAAAGGGAACCAAGGGAGAAGCTGAAAATTAAGCATGTTCATTGGTAACCCTCTGTTAATGTCGTTTTGTAGGATTACTCTTGACAAATTGTAATATTTATTCCAATTAATTCGTCATAAATGAATCTGCATGACTAGATGTATGCATGAAGTAGACAGAAGGAGGTTTTTTTTATGTTTTATTGAAGGATTTATTTTAAGATACTCGCTGATTGCCCCCTTCCCTCCCCGAACTTTGCAAGTCGCTGTTAATTTTCTTCATGAACTTTAAATCTAGCCGATTACTCACTAAATCTTTATAATTAGTCGATTTAATCTTTGGATCATAGCTTTTTATCCGTTTTACGGCATTGAAAGTACAAGTTAACAACCCCAATCTCCATAGAAAATATCCAATAAATCAAATTATTCCCAACACTTTCCAAATTATTTCTTTTAAAATGTTAGAAGTGCTTTTAAGTTTCGCTGTCAAACACTATCATAAACACTTTTGATGATCTAAATGTGATTTTAGTTATTTTTAATCACCTTCAAACATACCCGAGTACAACGCTAAACTATCGTTTGAACTCATCCATAGTTAAAAAACATGACTTAACAATGACTATTCCGCGATAATAAATAGTATCCCACCCAATGAAATATTAAATAAGATAGAATGCGTCTGACGTAGATGGAAAACCATAATGTGTACGTTCTGGTCATCATCCACGTCTTCATCTAGTTGGATGGAAAAATGTCAGAGTCGAGATATAAAATGAGATCCACTTTCGATTCTGTGTCCAGAACCCGCGAACCAAAATATCGGACCATTTAAGAAAGAGATCCGGGCCGTTTCAGTGTTTGAATTTTTGTTAAGTGGACCAATTGGATAGGCTAACGAGAGACGTAAGATTCAAAATTAGGTAATCCGGATTTCTCGGTTTGCGAGCTTCTGACACAGAGATCCGGAGTGGATCTTAATCCGTCAAAATATGGACGCATTACACATGTAGTTGGTAAAACAGCCCAGCTATAATAACTTGCAAAATTATAAAACCAAAATTAAAAAGTTGGAAAATGAAATCTCTATCACCACAGCACAAAGAAAACAGTACCTTCAAGTATCTGCCTTCAGGCACGCTTGCTAAAAGAAAAAAGAAAACAGTATCAAACCAGGTAATCTCCTTCAAAGCGTCACTTCAAACCAAAGACGATGCCAAACGAAAGCCGAAAACATGTCTTTCCATGGAAACATTTTCTCACACAGGCTACACAGCTCTGACGGCTCAATTGGTAGCTTTCCGCCTCAGTAGGTGTTGCATGCTGATTCCATTGATCTTAGCAGCAAGTATGAAGTCATTCTCGGTCAATCCACCTGCACAACGCATATCATGTCAAAAACTATTTCTCATGTGCATCGAACTTTTCAAATGAACTGGCTCTTCAAGTACATCGAAGGACTTTCAATGTTGTATTAAGGTGATCTCTAGTTGTAACATTATTAGCAAATGGTGCAGAATAGGGAACATTCGGAGTTCGGCTGGTCAGTTTTGGTGAGGTACAATTCCATCTAATTACACTGCAATTTTCTAAGGAAATATTTGGTTCACGAACGCCAGGAACCAATACCAAACAAAAGTCTGAGCCAAATAGCTGGATTGAGTAAGCTTCAAGTACCCTATGTCAAACCATTTTCCTCAAGGTAAAGCACGAATTACAATACTTTTATTTCCTAAAGCCTTAATGGTAGTAGGAAAACTTCATAAGCAAAACATTACATACACCGAGACTTGGGGACAGAAAAACCTCAGCCCTCCAAGCATGGACGGAGCCAATGAAGGCTTACTGGGGGCATATGCCCCCACTCAAGTGATTCGTTTGTTAAGTTGCCGACTACAATTATATAATACACACGAGTTATCTTTGAAGAAAAGATAAGTATCTAATGTCCAACATACCTTCATACTGCATATACCTCATATCAATTATTATATGAGCAAAAGTGCTTTTGTTCTGTCATTCAAACTGAAAAACCTCTCTCCCGCGTGATCATGTATTAATATTTTTCTTATCACTCTGCCACTTTCCACTACTACACTGAAATTTTTGTAACATTGGAATTGTGATACATCATCATTTGAAATCATCTCTATTATCATATTGGGTATAAGCTATACTGTAATAAGGTTTTCTTAGTTGATTTTCGAGTTGCTCCCACTAGAAGAAATTTCTAGCTCCGTCCTTGCCTCCAAGGCTACCTAATGCATACTGGTTTTATTCACGAAACATGTATAAATATATAGCACCAATTAATTAATGGCGAATCCTTACCAACCGCATGTGTCCATATCTCGACTGTTACATTGTTCCATCCAACTAGATGAAGATCTGGATGATGACCTAGAACATACACAATTACAAATTATGGTTTTCCATCTACATCAGTCACATTCCATCTTATTTAAATTCGAACGCATTCTTTATACATGCAGACAGCTACAGCTACTCATCAGAAAACAAAAACAATCTTAAAAATACCTTCTGCTTCTGCAAGATCAGCTATGAGCTTAAACATTTCAAGTCCTTTCGTGAAGGTCTTAACTTTCCATGACCGTTTCAGTCTCAAAGCATCACCTTCATGCACCAAATTCCATCCGTCCACCTAAACCAAATATATTAGCTTTAAAAGAGAAACTTACATGTGTGTATATTTAAATCTTGCAGGTGATAGTAAATCATTTAATAAACCTTTGTGATTAATTCATTTGCTGCTTGTTCAGTCATGGGTCGCATATCCTTTGAGTTGCAAGACACACACTTCTTTATTGACAAATCTAATGCAGCCAGAAAACAGTGTCAGATAAGAAAAATAAGACTTCCCTTACAAACAAAGCTATCAAAACTAGTATTACGAAAATTTGATAGAAAAAATAATAATCAATGCCAGTTATATTAAATAACAAAATAACAGTCGTGGATAAGCCCAGCAAATCAAGAGGCAGGTTCCTTCCCTTCAATGCATACGAGCTTCAATATCTTCTAGAAACCATACAAGCTAACCATGGAGGATAGACAGAAAAAACAGAGATGACATTTTAGGCGTGAGTAGATAAATTAGTTTTCAGCCATGTGGATTAAGCCTTGCACACAAGAAAAATTAGTCTTTACAAGCTATATCTCTGCTCCTGAGAAGTAAACAGGTACAGCTGATGTCCAAAATTTCGTAAATGGATGCGAATGGAACAATGACCCCAAAATGGCTTCATAGAGTTATACCAAAGTAACGGGATGTTCTACCGCATGCTAGCACTCCAAGATTACTTGAAAGGAATCGTTACATAAATTGAAGTTCCGAGAGAAATTGCATTTGATCATCAAACTACAAAAACGACGAAAGGTCTAGACGCACCTTCGCCAGTGCAAAAAGTTCTAAACCCAGAAACTGATTTTCTACTGGATGACAATCCCACAATGACATTGTTCTGAACCATCTCAAACACTCGGCTACCGGAACTGTATTTTAAGTACAAAATTTGTTTTCACAAAACAATCCATCGTCAAGAACGCGTGCATGCTCAAGTTATAAATAAATCTGAGAATTCTAAATTCTAAACAAGAAAATTGAATGTAAAGCAGCAATCTTTCAACCTACAAATCTCAAATTCTCATCAAACAACACAATAAATCACAAGATCAATGAAAAACCGAACATGGGTAAGTCGAGAAATTATAAAAAAATGAAATTGAAGATTCAAAAAACAATTTTTTTTTATCATCAACAAAAAGGCATGCAGGGAATTACCGTCCATGAGTTCCGGTGAAGCTTTGAAACACAGATGCTAATGGTACCTGAAAATTTTCCCGATAAAATTTCAGCAAAAAGGGAAACCTGAGAGAGAGAGAGGAGAGAGAGGAGAGAGAGGAGAGCGATAGATACCTTCTGTAACAGTCGACTCATGATTGTTTCTTTAGACTCCGGAAGGAAAGGCGATATTTGAACGGTTGGCTCTGACCAAACGGTGTAATAGAAAGAAACTCGAAAGCATGTGAGGTGGTCTGGATGTGTTTTTGAAATTGTTATAATCGTTTTTGATGAAAATATTTTTAAAATTAATTTTTAATAAAAATACAAGTAAATTTTAGAAAAATACTTAAAATGCTTTTTAGAAAAAGCACAAGTTATGTGTTTCTTCAAAAAAACACTTCAAGTGATTTTGGAATAAAAAAATTTTCCTCTAAAACCGTTTTCAATAATTTTAAAAGCGCATAAAAACTAGGGGTGGGTTCTCGTACCAATTACCGTACCAAACTTTCGGTTTGGTAAAATCTATTACCATTACTGTATCAAACTTTCGCTATACCGAAGTTTGGTTGGCATGGTATGACAATGGTAATTGCCATTTTGTTTTAGGAAAAAATCTGTTTTTGTTTTTTTAACCCAATTCAAGGGCAAAACATTTTTTGTACCTTTATCTCATACATTGTAGCTTAAATTTATTTATTATTCATCGTTCACACACACAATAATTCAAATGATACATCAAGATTCATGATGAAAATTAAGCTTACAATCCAAGTAGAAGTTACGAACCAAAACAAATAGAAGTTAATAATCCAAATAGAAATTAAAGTTTCAAACCAAATGAAAATTGGAACTAAACTTTAAAAAGTAGAATTCATTGATCAGTTATTCAAGCTTAAGAAGTCGAAACTTTTGAACGAGGCATTGAACTTGTGTCAAGCCTACATTACAAACAAAAAAAACATATTAATTAGTAGCAAGAAGAATTAAAGTTGAAAACCATTTAATAACAAATTTACTAAAAAAATTAGAGCATATATTTCTAGTTTCATCTTCTTCCATTTCTTTGTAAATTGACGCATAATTCCTTATAGAAGTTTACTTCATCTGCCCTAAGCCAACCACTAGTACACATTAGTGCCTCTACTATTTTAGGAGTCAAGAAAGGGTCCACAACCCTCATCCCTAGGCTAAATGCATTTTCACTAGCAACGGTAGAAGTGGGGGTTACAAATATATCTTGGCTATTTGTGAAAGAATTAGGAACTCTTTTGTGTTTGATTTCCACCATTTCAAGAGATCAAAGTCACCAACAATAAGAGTAAATTGTAGCTATGGTCCCTTAACTTTAACTTAATTGGAGCAATGGTCCCTCAACTAAAAATCCATTACCATTGGTCCCTCAACTTATCAAAACGTGCAGCTATGATCCCTCAACTAAAAATGCATTACCATTGGTCCCTCAACTTTAATTCAACTGGAGAAATAGTCCCTTAACTTTAACCTAATTGTAGCAATGGTTCTTTCAATATAACTCGTTTTGACAAAATTTTTGACATAGTTGACGAAAAGAACCATAATTATACACTTTGATGAGTTGAGAGATCATAATTGTATAAATGGTCATTCCAACATAGCTTATTTTGACAAAATTTTGACAAAATTGATGAGAAGGACTATAGCTACACATTTTGATAAGTTGAGGGACCAATGGTAATGGATTTTTAGTTGAGGGACCATTGCTCCAATTTGATTAAAGTTGAGGGACCATTCGTACAATTTACTCCCAACAATAATGCTAATATAACTAGGGTTTTATTTTCAAATTATTGGAATATTATAAATGTGTTATATAATTATCTATTATATAATTTATAAATTATAAATTATATTGTATTTTTGTTACGGTACGGTCTTACCGAGGTAATGGTATCCATTACCAATACCGTACCATGAAATTTTGGTACGGTACAATACCGTACCATTACCGATTGGCACAAAAAATTTGACACAAAATCGGTATAGCACGGTTAGTAATTCGGTTGGTACGGTAATTTGGCAAAAAAACGCACTCCTAATCAAAACAAACTAGCGTACTTCTTCCGCGAAGCTTTCGCGGTAGGACGTTACTGAAAAAGGGAAAAAAAAAGAGAGAGATAACAGAGGCTGAAGTGAAAAATCGGATAAAATTGGTGGAACTATTATCAAATAAAATTAATTTCGGGGTGTTTTTTTTTAGAAATAACGTAAAATTAAGTGGTGGGTCGGGGAAAGTATAAAGTTGAACAAACGTTTACCGAAAACAAAAAATTTCGGTGCTTTCTGCTGCTTCGTCGGAGACTCCGGAGTCGCTCTCCTCCGAACAAAATGGTCAGTTTCTCTCTCACTCCTCATCTTTCTCTCTCTTGAAATTCCAATTGATTTGGCAAATGTTTAGGGCTAGGATTAGGGTTAGGGATTAGACATTGGTATCAGCTTCTTGATCGGTTTGTGAGTGGAATAGTTGGTTGGGGTCGGATCCGAGTTCCTTAGAACTGGATCTTGCAGATCCTGCAATTTTAACATAAATGAAATGCATATTTTTTAAATTAAGGTTATATATATGTATGTATGTATGCTAATCCATTGTTTAATTGGAAGATAATAAATTGTTCAGATTTTATGTTTGTTTGTTCTTGTTGATTTGATGCTGTTAAATGACTCAAAATTAACAGATGAGTGGCATACATGGTCCCATTTGAATTTTTAAGAAAAAATTGGATTTGAGCTTGCAACTGAGTTACCGTAGCGGACCCTGATCCTGGGAAATGATTCTAGTAGTTTTATGTGTTTGTTTGATCTTGTTCATGTTGTTATAAACAATGTAGTTGACATTGTAAACGGATCACACTTAAGTTTTTAAGATGTTCAATATGAGCTTGTAAATGAGTTAACATAACCAACTATGATCCCGGGAAATCATTTGCGTAAACTTGTAGTGGAACATATTCAGTACAATTGTGCAATCGCAATGTTAGATGTACACGATAAGCATGGATGGGTGAGATATCGGACCCTTTTGTAATGGCAGTGCTAGAATCAGTTGGTGCAGTGATCCTATAATGATCCATGTTTTGCAAATCGGTTATTGGTTGTTGATTGTAGGAGTCATGCCCTTCGATAAAGAACATCCTCCTCCTTGATTCTGAAGGGAAACGTGTGGCTGTCAAGTATTATTCAGAGGAGGACTGGCCAACGAATGCTGCCAAAGAATCTTTTGAGAAAGCTGTGTTTACAAAAACTCAAAAGACAAATGCACGGACAGAAGGTAATTTAAGCTTTATTTATTTCTGTACGGGTCATATGTCATCAAATTATTTGAATCCCTATCAACTGATATCCCCTCATATGAAGCATTGTGTTGTTTTGATTCGACCTGCGTCCATATTAACTTGTTGCGTCTTCCTGTACAGCTGAGATAGCAATGTTTGAGGGCACCATTGTAGTTTACAAGTTTGTTCAAGACCTTCACTTTTTCGTTACTGGGGGTGAAAATGAAAATGAGCTCATTTTAGCCACAGTTCTCCAGGGTTTTTTTGATGCAGTCGGCATTCTCCTGAGGTCTTTGTTCCCGTCATAAAACTTGATAATTTTTACTCTCAAGTAGTTGTAATTTGATATTAATTTGGGCTTTCTTTTGTGCAGAGGCAATGTGGACAAGAAGGAAGCACTTGAGAATTTGGATCTCATTTTACTATGCCTTGATGAAATTGTTGATGGCGGGTAAGCTAAATGAAAAGCTAGAATGATATAAGAACCAAGATTGTTTTTGCAATGTATATTGCTACCTTTTGTTTAGATTGGTTGTACCTTATATCTTTTACGAATCATGACCCACTAGACCTCAAATCTCGCAGCCTGAGCCTAACTGTTTATTTTTTGTTCAGTATTGTTCTTGAGACTGATTCAAATGTTATAGCAAGTAAGGTTGCAAGTCATAGTATTGACGCTGGAGCTCCATTGTCTGAGCAGGTATATTCGTTCACTAGATAGTTAAACTCGACGTGTAAAACTACTGTGTCAACAACTGGATACTCCGTGCCACCAAATTTTATGTTGTTAATGTATGCATATTTCTTTTTGCAGACAATAAGTCAAGCATTGGCGACTGCCCGCGAACATCTAGCAAGATCACTTCTTAAATGATGTGTTGAAAGAGGAGAGGCAAGGAGAGAGGACATCAGTTTTGTATGTTTCTGTTCCATTATTGGTGTGCTTGATTTCAAGTATCGAATTAGCCTAAAATGCTGCGATGTTATCAAATTCGATTACCTTTGTAGAACTTGGTTAATTCGGACATCGGAAATGTCAAGGTTTTACAATTCAGGTTACCGATTTAAGATATACGGTTACATCTTTTGATGAATTGAATGCCACATGAACTCACAAACGATCGTGATTGAGCTATAAACTTTGTCAATAACACTTTCAAAACTACGATATATCCGTTATACATCTATATTTCGTGAAGGCATCACCAGGAACCATACTCTTCCTATTCTCTTCTTTTCTGTTTCCGAGAAGTCCGACTGTTGGTGTATAAACGGTACACCAACAATTGTATCATACTCATTGAATCATGACATAATCTGCATCACGTAGGAAAGCATCGCCGGCTGTTGGGGGTAGATTTTTGCGAGACGCGTTTTTACGAACCACTTCATGATTCTCTGCCTCGTGCTGAAACATCTTAACCAACTCTTGAAGCTCCAACTTTCTAACTTCGACTTGCTCTCCAGTGACCGGTTTTTTCAACCCAAGGCAGAGCAGCCCGACCGCAATCAGCACAGTTCCTATAAAGATGAGAATGGCTGAAAATACACCAAAGGCATATGGAGCGTTCTCTGCTCCCGGCATTCCATCAACATTAATTCCAAATAGCCCAGTGATGACCGAAAGCACAAGGCCGCAGCCACCAAAAACAGTCAGGTTGTGTGTCACTCGAAGGCTTCGATCCTGGTTTAACATTCAGGACGATAATTTTACAGTCAAAAATCCGAACAATAAAGAGTTTTACAGTTAAAACCTAAGAATGTGTACAGACCTGTAACCATGCACGAACAGTGCTCTGCATCACGTCCTGAATGGTGAATAAGCGACCGCGAACTGCTTCTTGTTCCTCGATCATTTCTCTTGTACTCTTTCTTATTTGCTCTAACAAGGTTCTTGCGGCATTTCCTCTCAAATGTTGGAGAAGCTCGAACACGATCTCTTCTCGTGCATGAAGTGACCACTTCACTCTGATAACCTGCAATGGAGAGTTTGCTAACAAAATCTATTAATTTGAATGGCAGGGTAACCTCAAAGGACAGTCAAACAAAATGCTTCTACTGACTGCCTAGATGCTAAACCTAAATGTTAGCCGGACTCGATTTTTCCACTTCAACAGGGAAGGGTTATTGAAGGCCATAGGAGATACGATACCACATATGTATGGTGGCTAAGGGTTATATATTACGTATGCACCCAACCCAAACACCAGGAACACAGTTAGACCCGTAGAAATAATGGAAGTAGGGTAGAGTTTCTTGCTTCCATTTCGATGTGCAAGACCTGTACATTAGTATATCACTCAGTCACTCACACAGCCGCACCCCAGTGGCTCGTAGAAGCCATTTGTCTTACTAGGAGTGATATCCAAGGGCTCATAGAAGTCATTGTCTTACTAGAAGTTCAGGTTGTTCATCTTTGCCAGATCCTTTCAACAAGAATAAACACAAATATATAATCGAGCGATTTTCACATCAGCTGGAATTTGCTAGCAAGGAGATACAGCATACCTGTGTCGATAGCTTTCTGATTTCTTGGTTGAGGATTACAGTGAAAAGATTCATATCCTCATGGTTTCTCCTATTCAAAAAAGAAGGTAGAGTCATAAGTGAAGTACAAACTAAATAGTAATTAACGAGGTAATATTACTTTACGAGGAATGGTTGTTTGCATATGGAAGAACCTGTCCATAAATTTTAATTCAACCTCATCTGCTGCTCCAAATATGGACTTACGGAATAACCTGAAATAGCAGAGACATTGAAGGCGGCAAGCTAAATCAGAACGACTGTAATTTTTGCTAAACCAGAACGATAGTGTTAAAGTTACCTGTCATCCCATCGAGAAAGGCGGCAAGCTAGATGTGCTATGACTTCATGCACTGTTCTCGGTGCATTATAGCCTCCAGTTGCAAGAAGTTCCTAACCATATCAAAGGATTAAACCACCAACCTTTAAGTTCAATGCACAAACAACGTAACACAGTAAGAAGATCAAAGCCGCTGAAAGGATCAATCAAGGATGAACAACCTGAACTTCTGTGATACCCAACACATTTATACTTGACACCGAGCCTTTAATATGCAAAACCGTTACAAGGAAGTTTTGGGCTTGCCACGATCGAAGTACAATGGGGACATCATCCTCATCAACAAATGGATTCCCAGCAGACTGACCCAAAAGCTCAAATAGCAACCCCCCAGCAACCCTAACTGGGACCTGGATAGAGGCATCAAAGCATAAAATCAACTCTTCAACGAAACCAGATTCCGAAAAAAGTTTGAGCTGAAAGCCAGTCACTTTGTTACAATCCTGCGAATTACTGCAACAGGCTTTACAAACCAATACTACTAATTATTTAGCAATTTCAGATATAACAAACGCAATGTACCTCGTATAGCAGGTGCTTCATCCGGTCACTGATCAGTCGACTTTCATCTCTTAAAGCTAAGCCAACTGCAGGGTGAAGCCACTGGGCATTCCTGAGCCATGCTTCAACTGTGGGGTGGCCTGCAGAGACATGACACCACCAAATGGGCCCTGCCGGACGCTCCCAATACGGAGCTGCTAAATCTGCAACAGTGAAGTCATCTTCACCATCCATCCCAACCCGCTGAGAGGGCCAACTAGCATTTGCTTGCACAGTTAGTACGATTTCCGAAATCCTAACCCACCCAATTGGAACCCAATGACCACCCTCAAATCTTTCGATATCCTGAACTTGGCCTGATTGCTGGCTTCTATCTTCCATTTGGGATGGAGAATCAGAAAATCCGTAAGAAGGAACGCACACCCTTTCTTGCTCACCATCTGCTTGTTGTTTGGTTGGGATTCTTGGACCAGGTTTTGAACTGATTGGTTTCTTCCGGCTCCGATTAAACTCAAAAGCACAAATAAGCCCATCTTTCCAAAGATCACTCCCAGGCATTGGATCTCTACTATGACTATTTCCATGGTTATCCGGTTTCTTCGTGTTATCGCAATGGGAAGAAGAACTGTTATCCCCAACCCTACTCTTTCTCTGTTCCATCAGTGCACATAACAGTCAGCCAATATTCTCAGAAGCCCAAGGAGAATGGACAATCACAATGTTCAGTTGCAATTCTTGATCACAGCTAAATACTGCAATGTTTGGAAAAATTATCAAAACCTGACTACAAGTAATTAATGAATTATAATTTCAGTCCATGGATTGCAGTTTGCAGTTTGCACTCATAATTTGGGACAGTATAACTGATAAAGATTCAAACTTTCCATCTCTGAGTCTCAAAAATTTACAGACATTGCAACCTGCAAGGCTCCAAGTCCAAG
Source organism: Heteromeles arbutifolia (assembly GCA_024362995.1). NCBI lineage: Eukaryota > Viridiplantae > Streptophyta > Magnoliopsida > Rosales > Rosaceae > Heteromeles > Heteromeles arbutifolia. The sequence goes on along the minus strand of JANCRC010000002.1, from coordinate 4,995,107 downwards.
CTAAACAAGAAAACAGAAGAACTTGCAAGCAAACAAATAAAATCTACTCATATAAGCAAACAGACCCAGAAAACAAATATAAGAAATACCCAAGAAACAAAAATCAAGTGGGAGAGAGAGAAAATTGTCCCTGAAAAATTACAGGGCAAAAAAAATGATGAATTTAAATAGTAAATTATGGGTTTTTGAGTGAATGAAAGATGATTTATATCTCTTAATTATTATGAGGAAATGAGATGAGAGGAGGAGCTTACCCAGGAAAGAAGGTAAGTGTTACTCAAACTAAACTCCAAAAAGGCAATGCCTTTGTTTGATTTCTGCAGAAGAGAATGCTGAAAAACTTGAACTCTGAGAAAAAGGGGAGGACGTGGAAAGGCTGCTAACGTTGGATTTCTGTGGGTGGTGTGCATTTACACCTCCATAATTGTTCGAATACACCCCCACCCACAAAACACCTTCACACCTAATAGGATAAGTCCGTTAACGGTCTTGGTTCGATTTCTGGTGTCACATGATTAAAATAACTTTACGAGTCTTTTCGATTTTCAGAAGAGCGGGTTCTGAGAATTTGGGGTCTTAGATGAGCCTTCGAAGTGGGTTCATGGATTCTCACGCCCGACCCTTTATACATTGATATGTCTAATAAAAAATTTGCTAAATACATGAAAAAATTTATTTTCACATCAAATATTATTAAAAATTAATATAAAAATATATATATACAAATATTACTTAAATATTTAGACACAAATATACTATTTAAGTTTACATAATATAATTTTGGGAGATTTTGGATGCGGTCATTAGCTATGAATATTCTTTGATTGAAACCTTGTTTATTTTTAATTTTTGATCGAGGTCCCTGAAATTAATGTGATAATTTATTTCTATGTACGTTACTATATTTTTTAAATTAAAAATTAGAAATTTTAGTTGTTTATATAAATGAGATTTTAAATAAAAAATCATAATTTGTGAGATTAAAAATATTAAAATATAAATATACTATTGTGTGTGTGTGTGTGTGTGTGTGTGTATAAACATGAGTACATTCATCAAAATTAACCAAAAAAATTATTGTATCAAAACATGGGTACATTCTTCAAAATCACAAAAAAGAAAGAAAAAGATATTAGGCTTAATAACATTAGTAAATTTCTTTGATTAAACGTAGCATGGATACATTTTAAAATCAAAGAAAAAAGAATGTACCCATATAAGTTTAAAAATGGATTAGAAAAAAATTGAATAGATTTTATATAAAAAAAAAAAGGGGTACATTTGACGTATAACAAATTGGTATATTTAAGGATGAGTACATTTTAAGATTAAAAAGTTTTACATGAATGGGTACATTTAGCAAAATAAAAAGTACAAATAAAAAAATATATATGGGTACAAATACAAATAAAGTTTAAAAAATATGGGCACAAAAAGAAATTAATATATGGGTACAAATTAAAACTAAAAAGAAAATTGGTGCAAATTAAAAATGAGTACAAACTAAAACTAAAAATGACACATCCCGTCCCAAGAAGGGTGTGCTAGCCGTCACGTGAGAGTGACGTAACCATTTGCACATTACGAAAGCTAAAGATAAATATAAATACACATTCAAAGCAATAGGAACATCTAGTTGCAGTCAAGGACAATTACTAGATATAACACCCGAAGGTGAATCTTACTTTTGTGAATTCTGTCAGAACACAGTTGGATCCCTCGTGGCCACCAAAGCACTACTACCTAGAACCTGGAGGGGCGAAAAACAAAACGCGTGAGTGGGCAAAAACAAATCTTTTCAAAACCTTTTCTCTTTTCAAAGGTTCTAACCCCTCGCCGTAAAACCTGTATAATTTCCCAGAAATATATAATACGTATATACTTATCTCAAACCATGCTCAGAAGTAGTGATATGCAAGGTATATGCCATGCCAAATATATCTCATAAAAAATCACATAACTATATCAGGTGAAATAACTCATCATAAATGATAACATGTCCACCGAGTGATCAGCTCGGCTGAACTATAGCTCATAATCAATCTCATCATATCTCATCATATATATATATATATATATATATATATATATATATATCCTACACACGAGTCGGAACCACCTCACGTGGTCTCACCGACAAGACTGGGTGTAAATAAATACGCTCTAGTGAGACGATCACGTGAAGACTGAGCGCTAATCACGGGTCACCTACGAATCGAACCCACCTATAGTGGTATATTCGACAGGACTGAGCACCTAACTTGAATCCAAGGTGAGCGTGTGGTGCGAGAGGTGAACATCACGTGAAGGACTGAGCCCTGGCCCTGAGTGGGAGCACTAACACCGGGGTGCAGGTTTATGAGTTTTCAACAAATCTCAACATAAACATCATTTCATATTAATCATTCTCTATCATCAACATATACTCACCTGATACTAACATGTGCATCCACAACACCAATTACCATTATATACAGCTACTAATGCATGAATAAAATAGGTATATACTTTGCATGACATATCATATCGCATTTCATATCACATTTCACTTAATCGATTTTCTGGGAAAAATCTCATTTATATAGGTATATACGGAAAAAAAAAGCCCACTAACAGATATATCGAAGGGTCACAACCCCCGAACCTCGATTAATGGCGCTCGTCCTCAGGATAGGCCTCACCTATATGCGTAATAACCGAATAAACGTTATTTAACGCACATAACCAACAATAGGTAATAAATTCTCATACATTACTCAATTTGGGTATATGAATATACCACAGTGATCTACACAATCTCAGGATCATCCCCATATTTTTAGAAAAATTTTCTGACCACCCAAGGCACGGCCAGACGCGCCGCCCACGTGCGGGCACGTGCCAGACACACTGACGGCGTCAGTTAACGCCGTCATGAATATTTCGTCCAAAAGCAAGTATATTCTGTTAAAACTAACATGACGCCGTTAGGTTCCGTTAAGAATATTCCGTCAACTTGACGGAATATTCCCCTTTCTTCTTCGGCGCTCCTCCGGTGCCGTCGCCGGAAACTGGAAAATTCTTTAAATCTTCATATCTTTCTCATTTCTCAACCAAAATCCATGAAATTTGTACCAAAATGAAGCTTAGGATGTAACGAACAAAACCTTACCACTTTCAAGCCTTGAAATCCACTGGATTTTGCTGGAGAAACCTCGATAATCCGGCCAAAATTTCAAACTTGTCAAACTACGCTCCCCGACGTCCAAAACACTCCAACTTTCTTCCCCGAGCTTCGTGATGGTGTTTTAAGGCTCACTAGAACCTTAAAACTCAATGAAACCTCCACGATTACGATCACATGAACAGTGCACCAAAACTGGGTTTTCTGGTTTTCGAAGGTTTCACGTCGAACTAAAGGTATAAATGGAATCCTGGGCTCGCCAAGAACACGAAACCAACCTTCAAAGCCTTGATCCGTGTGTGAAGTTGAGGGTTCAAGGTTTGTCTGTACAGTTGTATGGAAGATCCAGAAAATCCGAGAGAGAAGAGAAAGAGGGTCAACGGGAGAGTGAGGTGTGTGTGGTCCAGTTTGCAGCCAACCAAAAACAAACAAAAGTCCTTTAGTTCCAATTGGGTCCAAATTATTATGACCTAATATAATTGGTCCAATTCCTTAGCCCAATTTACACAAACACAACCCAACGTCCAAGAGCAAAACCGTCTTTTCATATCAACTATACAAATTTCCCGAGACAGGCTGTTACAAAAAATATATGATAAAAAATTTAGTCATAAATATAAATATACTAATTGTAACATTTTTAACATTAAATGAATATATTTAGAAATAAAAAAAATATTTTATTATTGAAATAATTAATGATGTTATTAATACCCAAGGTGTAACAGTCCGTCCAGGAAAATTATTCTCGAAGGTGTGAAAAGACTAAAATGCCATTGGACGTTAATTAAGGTACGTGTGTGTTTAAGTTTGGGGGGTGGCCCAATTGTTTTGGTTGGTTGTATTTGGACCACACACACACACATATTCATATCACTCTTTTTTTCTCTCTCACTCCCGTACTCTCTCTATCTCTCAGACCCTCTCTATCTCCTTCCCTATGTACGGACACACCCAGAAACCCTTCAAAACTTGATAGATCGAGCTCGTGCTTGGTTCCATTGTGTTCATCTCGTCCATACGAACTCACTGGTACCCATTTCAGGTAAGGATACATTCGAAAACCCTAGTTTTTCATGATCTCCGATTTGTGCACTGTTCATGCACTCGTAACTATGGATGTTTTTGGAAATTTGAAGCTTATAGGAAGCTTATTGAGGTCCTTACGAAGGTCGGAGTGCTTCATTAGAAGAAATTGGACGTCGAAATCGCGAGATCAGAGAGTTGCAATTTTGGCCGGAATTTTCGAGGCTTTTTCCGTCGAATCCCCGGCGAGTTGGGGGTCGAGTCAGGTATGGTTGTGTTCATCTTTGTGAGATCTTCATTTTGGTATAAAGTACGTAGAAAATGGTGCAAAAATGAAGAAGAAACCATAGTTGGAAGTTTTTCCAGAAACCGACGAACAATCACCTGCGACCGGCGACTCGCCGGAGAAGACAAAGAATATTCCGTCAGTTTTGACGGAATATGCTAACGCCATTAGTTAATTTAGACAGATTCCGTTGGTTTTTAACGGAATATTCCTGACGGCGTTCACTGACGCCGTCAGTGTGCAGGTCACATGGCTGCGCGTGGGGGCGCGTAGGGCTGTGCCCTTGCCAGCGCGTGGCGGCGCATGGGTGGTCGGTAAATTTTTCTAAAAATATGGGGATGATCCTGATATTGTGTAGATCACTGTGGTATATTCATATACCCAAATTGAGCAATGTATGAGAAGTTATTAGCCAGTTTTGTTTATGTGCTTATAATGACGTTATTACAGTTATTTCTCATATAGGCGAGACCTATCCGGAGGATGAGCGTAGCCAGGCTAGGCACGGGGGTTACAACCCGGCTACTTATCAGTGAGTGGGCTTTTGTTTTTCGTATATACCTGTATACTTGCTTTTCCCAGAAAATGAATTTAAAGAATTATATGATATGAGATGCCATGCAAAGTATCTATTTATTTTATTTATGCATTAGTGATTGCATATGATAATGTTGGTGCTGCGGACGCACAGGTAAGTGGCAGGTAAGTTTATATAGTGGTTATGATGAGAATGAATGATGTGATGTGATATGATTAGAGCTCATAAACCTGCACCTTGATATTAGTGCTCCCGTCCAGAGTTAGGGGCTCAGTCTTTCACGTAATGTTCACCTCCCGCACCGCATGCTCACTTTGGATCCAAGTTAGGTGCACAGTCCTGTCGAATAGACCATTATAGGTGGGTTTGACTCGTAGGTGACCCGCGAATCATTCGCACAGTCTTCACGTGATTGTAGCACTAGAGCATATTATTCTATATACAGTGATGTTGTGCAGACCACGAGAGGTGGTATTGATGTGTGTGCAGGATATATGATATGATTGAGTTGATTATGAGCTATATGATATGATGATTGTTATGAGCTATATACAGCCGAGGGCTGAGATGATTATCTGGTATTCAATCACATTCACAGAGTTATGATTTGGCATTCAGTTATGATACTTTGGCATGACATACATACGTTCATACATACATATTTTCCAGCAGGATTTCGAGATTTATATATATGAGTATATACTTTATTTCTGGGAAATTATACAGGTTTTACGGAGAGGGGTTATAACTTTTGAGAAAAGAATGGTTTTGAAAAGATTTGTTTTTGCCCACTCACGCTTTCTGTTTTTCGCCCCTCCAGGTTTTAGGTAGTGTTCGTTGGTGGCATACGAGGAGCTCATCGGACGTTCTGACATAATTCACTTATGTAGGACCACCTTCGAGTGTTATCTCTATTTAGTACTTTCTGCTTGACTGCACGTTGACCATTTATGCTCTGATTGTGTAAACCATCTTAATTTTTGCCCTAGCACACTATCTTGTTTTGGGTTGCTGGTTGCATGGTTTTAAATTGTTCGTATCTTTCTGATTAATCTAGCTTCCGCATTGTGCACAAGGCTACGTCACTCTCACGTGACGGCCAACACGCCCCACTTTCGGGTCGGGGTGTGTCACAAGGACCTTAATCAAAAATTAAAAAGGAATAGGATTTTAATCAATGGAGTAGCAAAATGAAGGATGAGAACCTAATTTCTCCTATAATTTTTCAATTAAATCAATTGATAAAATAGCTAGCCCATTCAATCTTTCTTGTGACATAGTTGATCAAATATAAGATTTGAACTTTAATTTTGAAAAACTTCTTTTTACATAGGCAACTGTAATTGGTATGATAACAAATTTCTATAAACAAAGACTCAAACTTTGTAAACTTGCTATTTGAACAGACACAAAGTTTTAATGTTAATATATATATATATATATATATATATGGATAATGCTATAGAGACAAAATTTATAAAATAAATAATGTATCACCAATAGGAATAAACACATTTATTAACGTTTAAGTAATAAATTAATCATCAACTTTTAATGTTAATATATATATATATGGATAATGCTATAGAGACAAAATTTATAAAATAAATAATGTATCACCAATAGGAATAAACACATTTATTAACGCTTGAGTAATAAATTAATCATCAACTTACATGCCTTTTAGTTTACAAAATTTTATCCATAATTTTAATCACCCTAGCATTTCTATATATATATATAAAATAAAAATATTGGGAGGCCCCCTCAGGGCCGACCCTAGCACAACAATTGAAAAACCCGTAGGATCGTATATGAAGGTCAATAAAAACTTGCGGGTCGACTACATCACCAGCCATCAGGGGTAAATTACTCCAAGACACTTTGTTACGAACCCCGCCAGTTTTTCTCTCGAGCTGAAACTCCTTAACTAACTTTTGAAGCTCCAACTTTCTGTCTTGAACTTGCTGTTCTGTGATGGGCATTTTCACCCCAAAGTAGAGCAACCCGAGTGCAATCAGGACGACTCCTAGAACGACGAGGGCTGAAAACAAACCGAAAGCATAGGGTGTGTTCTTTGTCCCGGGGATTCCATCGACATTGACTCCAGATAGGCCGATGACAGTGGAAAAGACAAGGCCGCAGCCGCCAAAGATAGTCAAGTTAGAGTATCTTCAAAAGAGATGTCAAAAATACCATGTAGACATACAACAGTAATAAATAGAAACAAACTCTCTCCAAGCTTTTAATTTCTTACATGGCGCTGAGTCATTTGAAAGGCAAAGCCTTTGACAGCAGATGTCAAATTTATTAAATAATTTTTTAATAGATTAATATAATATATAATAAATATTGTTATGTTTTTCAAATATTTGATTAGTTGCCTTAATTATTGGAGGACTCCACAAAAAGATTAAAAGATTTATTAAATGACATTATTATTTAACATATCGGGTGGAACAAAATATTGTACAAAATGTCAAATTGCCACATAAACCATCAAGTATCATTTTGATATTTAAAATTTGACATCTCCTTTAGAGATGCTCTTATTAAATAATTTTTTAATAGATTAATATAATATATAATAAATGTTGTTATGTTTTTCAAATATTTGATTAGTTGCCTTAATTATTGGACTCCACAAAAAGATTAAAAGATATATTAAATGACATTATTATTTAACATATTGGATGGAACAAAATATTGTACAAAATGTCAAATTGCCACATAAGCCATCAAATATCATTTTGATGTTAAAAATTTGACATCTCCTTTGGAGATGCTCTTATGCGTCACTCGAAGGCTTCTACCCTGCATTAACATTGAGGAGACGATGAATAATATTACTTTGGTTTAAAGAAGGGTTTTCAATTGCACTGTTTAAATAAACAGTGTTTGGAACCGAATTTCACTGCTTTTGCTGCTGGGTTAGTTCGTTTTGGGCTGTGTTTGCTACCTCAATTGTTAATGAGGCCGGCCCTTTGGGTGTTCAAATGATGGAAATATTCATCTAGGGTTAGGATCACGCGGCTAGAATTAAAGGGTTGCAGGGCACTTTTGTCATCTTAATTTTGGGATTGGGATTGATGGTGAGGGCAGACAGAGAGGGACAGCGGCCATGGCGCTTGCAGAAGGAGAGAGTGATAGAGAGATTTCGTGCGGATCTTCGATTCGGGAGTGGGAGGGTGACAGTGAGAAACCGAGAGAGAGAGAGAGACTTCGTGCGGATATTCTAATTGTTCATTGATTCTTAGGTGCTACAAAGTCTTTTTAGTTGTTTTGCGTGGAAACTATTCATATCTGTTGCGACTAATGCATTCAACGCTCACAGCAAAGCGCGGGCACATTTTCTAGTGGAATCTAATGAAAACAAAGGTTTCCAATTTATGTTGCCAGGCAGTAAAAAAGTGGCCAGAGTGAAAACGAGCTACAAACGACTGCTTTCCCTCAAAAAACAAACATTTGATACTCCGGAACAAGTGAGAAGCAACCATTATCAATATCGAGACCGAAAGTAGAAGGTTTAATGATCCACATACAAAGGTAAAGCCACGAATAATCACATATGGAGAACGACTATCAGCATTATAGCATAAACAAATGCCAAGTTTACAAAAAACAGGGGAAGTATTGTCATAAACTTAGCACAGGATATTAGAAAACAAAGTATGACTCATAGAAGCTATGATGCATGGTCACGGACACGGTTACGGGGATACGGTGGCTTTCTCCGGTGTCCATGCATCATAGCATAGAAGCAGCAACAAAATCACAGGAGTCCATATAATCAATCCAAAGATTTCACTGTCTGCATTCATGAAATCACGATAACCATACAAACCATTTGCACCCAAGAAGCTTCTCAACGACCTGAACCAAATACCCATTCACCACTCAAACATGTAAGCAAATCTACAACAAACCGAAAAGCTTCTGCAATCATAAGCAACTACGCGTATAGCACACGTGATGAAACTGATTCAGGCAGCAATGAATACGCCAAAGATACAGCTAAAACAAAATTAGAAGAAAAAAAAAACCACTTTTCTATTCGAGTTTGACATTTTACAACATAAAGCATCGTGACACTTCTGCTATAGCAAGATAAACTCCTAAGCCAGTATACTAAAAACAGAAACTATAAATATGAAAATTAAGCTCTGCTCCTCCCCATTTTTTCCTAGGAAAAATCTGAGGCTGCAACATGAAACCCACGAACCTAATTGGCCGCACCATCTGCCGATATGCTGAAGGGGTCCTCATTGTATAAGGGTAGATCTTGATCGTCCGGATCTGGATTATTGTTGGGGGTGGACCATCATTGGGAGCCCCTGCGGGGAAGAAGCATCCTATGCTTGTTACTCCCACGTTTTCTCCAATAATACATTCATGCAAAAGCTGAAGTAGATTTACAGATAAAACATTATTTTGAATATAAATGTCTATATCTACGCTATACCTAAGTCCTTGCTCTGCCGGGCGGTAGAGGGAATGGCGTAAGGTCTGCTAGAGCACACCCTACCTTTACAACTTTAAAGTCGTTATTTTTGGGCACATTTCCGAGTTGCATATGGAGACAAATACAATAACCATGTGATACGAGCAGTAACCTGTTCTCGGGAATGGGATTGTCAAGGTAGAATCTCTTGTCCCAAGTTCCTCGCAGTGTTCGAAAGATGGACTTTATAACTTGTCTGTGGTGTTGTATGTCAATAAAGAATGAATTCTTGCATTCCAAATAGCATTATTGGTGTGGAACGGCAGAATAATAATTATATTCCATAAACAAAGAATTTAATTAAGCTATGTTCCTGAATGTATTAGTATTCCAGGATTGGAGATCACCTCTAGAGTATCATGTCCGTGGATTACCAGCTGGTGATAAATTTTTCAGCCATGAACCCAAACCTAACCCTAGAATCAAAGGAAAGAATGAGGTAACTCTTCTCTCGGTTGGGAAAATTTATCACCAGCTGGTAATCCATGGACATGATAGGTGATCTCCAATCTTGGAATACTAATACATTTAGGAACATTTATAACGAAGCTTAATTAAATTCTTTGTTTATGGAATGTAATAATTATTCTGCTGTTCCACACCAATAATGTTGTTTGGAATGCAAAAATTCATTCTTTATTGACATACCAACACTATAGACAAGTTATAGAGTCCATCATTCGGACACTATGAGGAACTTGGGAATGTATTATTCCATTTTCTATTTTTGTTTTTGCGTCCATCATCCAATGAACAAATAAAAACATTATTGCCAATATGACGTTGACAATCCCATTTTCGATAACAGATTACTGCTCTTATCGCATGACTACTATATTGGCCTCGATATGCAACTTGGGAATGTGCTCGGAATTCACGATTTTAAAGTTGTAGAGGTAGGGCGTGCTGTAGCAGACCTTACAGCAAGGAATTAGATATAGCGTATATATAGACATTCAAATTCAAAATAATGTTTTATGTGTATATCTACTTCAGCTTTTGCATAGATGGATTATTGGTGAATTTGGAGAAAACGTGGGAACAACAATAAGAGACAAGCGGAGGATGCTTCTTCCTCCAATAATCATGCATGCATGAGATAGTTCGTATTTATTTTCCCTTGAGCTAATAACGGAGATGAGATTGAAGGAGGAAAGTGAGACACTTTTTACCTTTCATGTTTGATTCCGAGGGATTTGGGCTTTAGATGAAATGGAGGCTTGGCTCTTTGAAATTCGAAGCGAGAGGGCGAGACTTGCAGACATGGAGGTGTGGGTTGTTTTGGTTTTGGATTGCAGGTAGAAATGACCAAGAGCGAGAGAGGCTTGAGTGGAGCAGCTTCCACAGAGATAGAGGCCAACGGCTGCTATGGTGAAAAATGAAGAGTAAAGCTGTTAAACCAGCTTTTATAGTGCATTTGTTAGGGTTTGATACACGTGGGAGCTAGCACGTGTGGCTCCGTGTGTTTCGGGCACAGCTCAGCGCTTTCCTTGTACCCCGACGTTTTGAGTTCGAGTCCAGGTGGGTTCATTCCCTTTATTTTTATTTTTCTTTTAGTTTTTGTTTTGTTTCTTATTTTATAGGGAATTTGAACGAAAAGCTATCGATACTGTTCACTTTAATAAAAAATTATATTTTTACCTTAAAAAGTCAATTCTGGTACTATTCACCCTTTATTTTATCCTTATTGTTAAAACTCAAAGTTTTCAAGACATTTTCATTCATTTTCCTTATTTTACATTCTGTTTTACTTTATGTTTTTGTTTATTTTCTATTTTTATTTGCGTCGTATTCTTTCTAGTCAATTAGGGTTAATGTATTATTTTAGTTACTTTTATTTTTTATTTTTATTTATTTTCCACACTTTGATGATAATATGTGATTTAAGTTTAGGAGTGGGAAATAAGAAATTTTAGATTTTTTTTATGTGAGTTAAAAATTTTCGTTTTTAAGTTAATATCTATGGATTATTTTAAACGTTATAACAAATGGACATGGTGAAGGTTAATCCTATAGTAGAGTATTTTCTATTTATTGTTGTTTAGACACTAATTCATGAGTTATAGTTTAAAAATTTACACATTCACACCAACATGGTTTGTGGGAAGTGGGATTGAAACCCTTACTTTTAGTCTAAGTGTATTTTAACTTTTATTCTTAGTAAAGTAAAGTTTAGGGTAAATTACACAAAACTACCTCAACTATTGGTCTCACGACACTTTCATACCTCATCTTTTTAAAATGACAATGTCATACCTCATCTTACGAATTTGGTCCAATGTGATACCTTCCGTTAGTTTGGCAGTGAATTTGTCAGTTAAGTGCTGACGTGACTTGATCAAAAGCCCACTTTCTATTAAAAAATTAAAAAAAATTAAAAAAACTAAAGAAAAACATTTAATATTTTTTAAATATTAAAATAATAAAGAAAAGTAAAAAAAAAAAAAACAAAACAAAACCTTTCGTCCCTCCTCCCCCCCCCCCGGTCCCCTCTCTCTCTCTCCTCCCCCATCTTCATCTTCTTCCCTGAAACCACCTGAGCCCAACCTGCAACCTAGAAAAAAAAAAAAAAAAAATCATCTTCATCTTCATCTTCCCCGGCCCCCCTTCCCTGCAACCCATCCCTTTCTTCCCCCCTCCCGTCTTCCCTAAACCCTCGACACCCACTTCCTGCAACCCAGAAAAGAAAAAAAAAATCCCATAAAAAAACCCAGATCCCGTCTACCTGGCGAAGGCCGATTCCGCGGGTGGAAAACCTGGGCGCGGAGAAAATGGGGGGAATGGGTGTGGATTTAAGGAGTGGGGTGTGTAGAGGAGGGAAGAGGGTGGGTGCGCGAGATTGGGTGCGGAGGGTGGGTGCGGGGAGAAGACGAACTGGGAAGAAGATGAAGATGGGGGAGAAGAGAGAAGAGGATGAGGGGAAGGAGAAGGAGAAGTTTGGGCTCTTTTTTCTTTTTTTTTCTTTTTTTTTTTTGTCTAGGTTGCATGTAGGGGAGTCGGGTGGGAAGGGGGGATGCAGAGAAGAGGGAAAGGCGACAAAGAGGGGGGAGAGAGAGGAGAGAGAGAGAGATTTAATAAAAAAAATATTTTTTTAATTTTTAATTATTAAAAATATATTTAATAATTTTTTAATCCAGTTGGATTAGTGAGTGGATCCCGCATGTAGCCACGTCAGCACTGAACAGAAAAATTAACAGAAAAACTGATAGAGGTATGACATTGGCACAAATTCGTAAAATGTGGTATGACATTGTCATTTTAAAAAGATTAGGTATGAAAGTGTTGTGACACCAATAGTTGAGGTAGTTTTGTGTAATTTACCCTAAAGTTTAGTATGTGTTATAAATCAAGTGATAATTGTTCCACCCGAGACTTTGCTTAGTAACCGGGCCAGTCTTGCATAATCAGCAATGATTCTCGCATCAAACGGTATAGTCTTAGCAGCCTTTTCAACTCGAGTTAGTAAGTCCTTAAGGTATTCTACACCTAGTGCCCTAAAGCCTTTGTGGTTTGGGAGTCATTGACTTAAAGCTCGCTACATGGGTTAGATCGAAAGCTTAAAGGAACTGGCATTGCACGACCACTACTGTTACTAGAAAAAAAGAAAAGAAAAAAAAGCCAAAAAAAAAAATATATATATATCAAGTTATTATGTTTGAAGTATTAAATAAAAAGGATGAGAAGTAAGGGTTTTAGTCAAGTTTCTTTAACTTTGTTGGTTCACTTTACACCAAAGGAAGTTCATGAATTCTTTTCTAATTGATTCTGAATGGCTTAGACTCTATAGTGGGATGTTTTGATTTTTAACGTTTTCTATGGCTTGCAACTTAAAGTGAAAATTGTATTAGTCAAGTTTTTGTTAAGTTTCTAGTTTGTTAGTTTTTTTTTTTTTGTTTTCTAGTTTTGTTTTACTTGAGGACTAGCAAAAAGTTAAGTTTGGGGGTATTTGATGAGTCGATATTATACTATATATTTTACCCTCATAATAGTATTAATTTATTGGTTATTTTGTGTGAACTTTGATACTTTGTTATATATTTCTAATATAGTGCATTCGACTTCCTCTTGAACAAAAAGTAGTCAAGCAGATGACATTTGGAGTGATTCTAATTGGAGGATGTTCATGAGTCTTCAGATTTTTCTACCAAGTGGTTTATTTATGGCGATGAAATAAAGGAGCAATGTGCAGTGTTGTCAGAGTGACGTTTTGGGTTTATTTGGGCTTTTTGGCATCCGAGATGATGTCTTTTGGGTTTGAGGTCTTCTACAATTATGTTTAGGATATCTCAAGCTTTAATTCAAGTCGTTTTGGGCATGTTTTGGAGCCCTAGAAGTCCAAAAACTTGGCTGATTTGTAGCTGGGCAGATTTCCCAAAGTTCGAATAAGAATGTATTTCCTAGTTATCTTATTCTATTATGTTTCTTAGTTTTTAGAAGACATTTTCTAGTAAGGATTTTAATTATGCAGTAGTATAAATAGGGCTTTTTAGCCATTAGGGTTTTTTTGGGAGGAGACAGAGAAGGGAAAAAGGAGAAGAATGAACGCACTAGAGCTTTTGGATTCAAGTTTATTTTCAAGGTGTTTTCTATCTATGTTTTTAATAATATTTTGTTTTATTATTCGTAACTAGTTTCATTTGTTAGGGCGATGCCACGAGCCTTAGCAAGAATATGTAGTTTCTTTTAAATTTACTTATGATATTATGCATGCAGGTTTGAATTATTAATCGCCAGTTTATACTGTCAAATTGTCTTAATGCTTAGCTACCATTAGGATCTTTAGAAAAGTAGTTTGTTGCAATTTTGGTCAGAGGTCGGTCCCTGAAATTAACGAAGGCTTCTTATGGTTAATATGTGAAAGTTCACTTAAGATGAATACCACGTCTTAAGCGTTGTATGGTTTTTCAAAGCGAACTTTAACGAAAAGCTCTTGGGACTGTTCACTTTAACGAAAAACCACATTTTTACACTAAAAAGTCAATCTTGGTACTATTCACTTTACCCTTTATTTTGTTCTTATCGTTAAAACTCAAAGTTTTCAAGCCCTTTTCATTAGTTTTCCTTTTTAAAAATAGGGTTAATATCCATAAACTACCTTAAAATTTCTTGGTTTTCAACATTTAATCCATGAAGTTTTTTTCATCTATGAGTGGTACATAAAGTTATAATTTTGAGACACTTTCATACATCCGTTAAGTTTGCTATTAAATCAGCCGTTAAATGGTAACGTGACGCTTACGTCGAAAGTGATTAGATGCCACATGTCATAGGGACCCGCATAAATATTAAAAAAGAAAAAAAAAGGGGTTTATGGGCTCAACCCCCGATCCCTCCCTTCCTTCTCTCATCTCCCAAACCCTCAATTCCATCTCCGCCGTTATCGCCTGCTTCCCCTTCCGCCTGCTCTCCTGCCCTTCCAGCTTCGAAATCACGTTGCTCGTGGCCATGTACCGGAAGATTTACAGAGGAGATTTCAAATGCTCACCGTGGTTCTCGTCTAAGGCCCGGAGACTCGTGACGAAGCTTCTCGACCCAAACCTGAGTACTGACGAAACAGGAGCAGGAGTTCGACGAGCCGAGCGAGAAGATCACGTCGAAGCAGACGGAGACGCTGAACGCAACCCACCCACACACACAAAAATCTAATTTCCCAACAAACCAATCAACAAAGAAAAGAACCTGAAAGCATTATTGTACGGTCGACAATTTGCAATGAGGAAACAAATGCACAAACCCATAAACCCAAACATTCAAGCCATAAAACCCAAAAATTTACCGGAACTTGATGGTCAATTTGAATACCCAATTCACCAAATCACCACGAAAAAAAAAAACTATCTGAATTCAGAAAAGTCGATTTACCCAGAAAAAATATAAGAATTTTACCTCAGACCCACATCCTGATTTCACCTCTGCTTCTAAAAGCATCATCCCCGGCAGATTGAATCATTCAGCACAAAGTGGGTGCTTTTGCAAACTCCATTCAGGAAGTTTAGATCGTCATCAGGTTGAAAAAAAGGAGATTTCGATCTGATGGGCCACTCTCTCTCTCCATCTCTATCTCATTCTCCCTCTCCCTCTAACAAAAAAAGAAAGAAAGAAGAAAAGCACAGAACTTTAGAGAGAGAAAGACTTCTATTTTTTAGAGAGAGAAGAAGCGGGAGGAGAAGGAGGAGCTGCGTAATCGATCCGAATGGTTTGGTTTCAGGTATAAAATTTCGGATATTTTACGGGTATGGATAACCGTTGGGTAAATTTTTCGGTTTCAGGTTCGGTTATGGTTATTGGGAGGTATTCGCCCCAAACTCATACCCGAAACCGAACCATTTCATCTATAAATAAAAAAATATATAAATATTTATTATATGAAAATGGGTTGTTAATAATCATGCATTATTAAATATGAAATTAATTATTTACTTTTATATCATTAATAAGAGGAATTATATGCTTATAATTTTTAAGAGTGTAAATGTTTTCGTAGTAATATAAATTTTTAATATTACTTATTAGATGCATTGTATCAATATTAATAATAGCAATTTATTTAATATCTTTTTTTTTTTAATATTCTTCATTTAGTTAATAATATAAATAAATATATAACTATCATAATGGGGAAAACCGTTCCCTGATCAAAATTCCATCACCCGATGGGTTCGTTATGGGGAAAACCCGTTCGAGGATTCTACGGGTTCGAGTTTGGGGAAAATAAACAGGTCGGGTTTGGGGATGGCACATCCGAACCCAATCCGCCCCGTTGCCATCCTTACGGCCGACGAATAGCGTGATTTCGAAGTTGGAGGAAGTGGCGGCGGCAGGAAAGTTCAGGGGTGAGGCTGCAGGGGCAGGAGAGCAGGCGGAAAGGGAAGCTGGCGATAGCGGCAAAGATGGAATTGAGGGTTTGGGAGTGGGTGGAATGAGGGAGGGGGTCGGGGGTTGAGCCCATAAACTTTTTGTTTTTTTATAAATTTTTTTAACTTTTTAATATTTATGTGGGCCCCTATGATACGTGGAGCCTAGTCACTGTCCACGTGAGCGTCACGTCACTACTTAACGGCTGATTTAACAGCAAACTTAACGGATGTATGAAAGTGTTCCAAAATTATGATTTTATGTACCACTCTGGGATGAAAAAGACTTTATGTACCACTCTGGGATGAAAAAAACTTCATGTATTAAATGTTGAAAACCAAGAAACTTCAGGATAGTAAACTGAGATTAACCCTTAAAAATAATTTAGTCCTTGACTTAGTCCGACATTGCACTAAATGTTCCTTTATTTTTATACTACTTAGTCCATGCCAAATCAGTCCAGTTTAATTTTTAAAGATAGTCCAGTCCAAGATAATCTAGTACAACAAACGCACTCTAAGTTCACTAAGAATCACAAAGTGACACATTGGAACCTCCAGTCTCAACATTTCGCCCCTTATAAGCAAAGTAAAATAGAATAACCAACCAACAAGCAAATAAAAAATGCTAAAGTTTACCTGAAGAAACAAGAGAACAACCATGAAAAGCAAAAGCATGTGAAAAGTTAGAAGAAAGGTACATAATGAAGAAAAGAGAAGTGCTTGTGCGACAATAAATTATGAGAGGGAGAAGCTTAGGCCATCTCCAACCGAATAAGGGTTAAAGGGCTTCAAATTAGCCTTATAGTTCTACAAGAAATTATATTTTAATGAACAATGTTAGGCCATATTTTATACCATCTCCAACAGAGGAGGCCAAAGGGTCATAGGCCAAACATAGCTCTTTGACAAAAAACTATCTGCAACTGAGGGGACCAAATGGCCATAGACCAAACATAATTTATTATTTTAATTAAATTAATATGGTTAATTAAATTAAACTACCATATTAAAATAAGATTTTCGAACATATTTTAAGTGCCACTTGTCGCCAAATGAATAAGCCTCCGGATTTCTTATCTTTATACAATAATTTTTTGGATAGGATTTCGAGTGGCACGTGCCGCTAATGTGAGTAACTCTCCATATTTTTTATCTTTACGTAATCTCAATAATTTTTTGTATATGATTTCGAGTGACATGTGTCGTTAAAGTGAGTAACTCTCCAGATTTTTTATCTTTATGTAATCTTAATAATTTTTCAGATAGGATTTTGAGCGCCACGTGTCGAGATGTAATTGGTTGTGCAAATTTTAGATAGGATTCTTATCTACGTGGCACTTCTTATTGTAACAGCTCGTCCCGAAAATTTCGTACAATGGACGTGAAAAGACTAAAATGCCCTTGGACATTAACTAAGGTACATGTGTGTTTAAGTTTGGAAGTGGGTCCAATTATTTTGGTTGGTTGTACTTGGACCACACACACACACACATTCACCTCACTTCTCTTCCTCTCTCTCTCTACCTCACAGACTTTCTCTCTCTCTCCCGTACTCACTCTATCTCTCTTCCTCCTTCGTACGGACGCACCCAGAAACCCTTCCAAAACTTACAGATCGAAGGAACCAAGGACACTATCGTGTTCCTCGTGGTGTGGTGAGTTCAAAGGTACCATTTTTCAGGTTCAAATACATTCGTTTTCACGTAGAAACCTCACCCTCTGATTTGTGCACTGTTCATGCACACGTGAAATATTATTTTTGAGGGAATTTGAAGCTTATAGGAAGCTTTATGAGGTCCTCAGGAAGCTCGGAGTAGTTCGTTTGAAGTTTTTGGACGTCGGAATAGCGAGATCGGGGAGTTTTCGTTTTGGTCGAAATTATCGAGGCTTTTTTCAGCGAATCCCCGGCGAGTTGGGGGTCGATTCAGGTATGGATGTGTTCATCTTTGTGAGATCTTCATTTTGGTATAAAGTACGTAGAAAATGGTGCAAAAATGAAGGAGAAACCATAGTTGGAAGTTTTTCCAGAAACCGGCGACCGGCGACTCGCCAGAGAAGACAGTGGAATATTCCGTCAGTTTTGACGGAATATGCTAACGGCGTTAACTGACGCCATTAGTTAATTAACGGAATATTCCACGAAATATTCCTAACGGCGTTACTGTACCGTTACACGTGGCCTCGCGTGGCCGGCGCGTCTGGCCGTGCCTTGGCCGGCGCATGGGTGGTCGGAAAATTTTTCTAAAAGTATGGGGATGATCATGAGATTGTGTAGATCACAATGATATATTCATATACTCAAATTGAGCAATGTATGAGAAGTTATTTCTAAAGTTTCGCTTATGTGCGTTAATTAACATTATTTCAGTTACTTCTCATATAGGCGAGACCTATCCGGAGGACGAGCGTAGCCAGGCTAGGCACGGGGGTTACGACCCGTCTACTTATCAGTGAGTGGGCATTTGTTTTTCGTATATACCTATATAAATTAGTTTTTCCCAGAAAATCAGTTTAAATGAAATGTGATATGAAATGCCATGCAAAGTATCTATTTATTTATTATGCGTTATTGATTGCTTATATTGATGTTGGTGCTGAGGACGCACATGTAAGTGGCAGGTAAATTTTATATACTAGTTTGTTGTGAACGAGTGATGTGATGTGATGTGATATGATTAGAGCTCATAAACTTGCACACTAATATTAGTGCTCCCGCCCAGAGAGGGGCTCAGTCCTTCACGTGATGTTCACCTCCCGCACCGTATGCTCGCCTTGGATCCAAGTTAGGTGCTCAGTCCTGTCAAATAGGCCACTATAAGTGGGGTCGACTCGTAGGTGACCCGCGATTTATCGCTCAATTTTCACGTGATCGTAGCACTAGAGCATATTAGTTTATATTCAGTGATGTTGTGCAGACCACTAGAGGTGGTATTGATGTGTGTGCAGGATATATATATGATATGATTGAGATGAGTATGAACTATATGATATGATGATTGTTATGAGCTATATATAGCCGAGGGCTGAGTTGATTATTTAGTATTCAATCACATTCACAGAGTTATGCTTTGGCATTCAGTTATGATACTTTGGCATGGCATACATACTTTTATACATACATATTTTCCAGCAGGATTTTGAGAAATTATATATATGAGTATATACTTTATTTCTGGGAAATTATACAGGTTTTACGGCGATGGGTTATAACTTTTGAGAAAAGAAAGGTTTTGAAAAGATTTGTTTCTGACCCACTCAACTTTGTTTTTCTCCCCTCCAGGTATTAAGTAGCGTTCGTTGGTGGCATACGAGGAGCTCATCGGACGTTCTGACAGAATTCACTTATGTAGGACCACCTTCGGGTGTTATTTCTATTTAGTACTTATGCTCGACTGCACGTAGACTTTTATGCTCTGTATTAGTGGAATTCACACTTCTTTCACACTAGTATTGCTAGTGTTTTGGTTTTAATTAATCCGTAAATTTCTATTCTTTATTGCTTTCGCACTGTGCACATGGTTACGTCGTGCTCACGTGACGGCTAGCACGCCCTACCTTCGGGACGGGTGTGTCGCTTATCTTCAACATTCAATGTTGTAGGAATGGAGTAGGTATTTATAGGAAAAAATTAATTAGAATTTTTTTTTTAAATTCGTCCAAAAAGAATTTCAAATCCCAACACTAACCTGACGTTAGCTAGCGTTGCTAACTGGCGTCATGCTGACACCAAGTAGGCGTTGACATTCAAATGGGCTTAGTTGGAGGGCTGGCCTAATTTGGGGGTTTGGGCCTGGTGGGGCCCACAAGCCCTTTGGCCTAGCCCTCGGTTAGAGACGGTTTTATTCTAAGTTATTTTTAGACCTATGGCCGGGTTGGTTGGAGATGACCTTAATTACTTACCACAGAATGAAGGTGGCAGGGTGAAGTTCAATTTAATTTCCATTCTTTTTCCCGAGAGAATGTTTAAAGCTTGGAACTTTTAAGTTGTAGGAAGCTCCTCAATTCATTTGAGTTTGAATTCCTCTTTCGTAAAGATAATAAGTGGATTGTCCGACAATTCCGACCCACTTCTTAAGAAACAAGCTCACTGTATGTAGGTCACACAGGTCTCGCTCTTTAGTCGGTAAGTCGACAGTCCACCTGATTCAATCGTTGAACATAAATTCTTCTCCCGTTTGATCAAAGAAAATATTATTAGATCAAGAACTAAGGCCTTGCTCGATAGTCAGTGAGTTCGACAGTTCACCTGATTAACCCGTTGAACATAACAAATTCTTCTCCCGTTTGATCAAATATAATATTACTAGATCAAGAACTAATTACTAAACCCGCAAGTGTTTTCTATGCATTGTGATTTACTCTCTAATTTGTATCTTAGCTAAGAAATGCATAAATTTCATTGCGAGGAAAACCATATTTTCTCTGCTACGGGAAAAACAAACAAACAAACAAACAACTGAACAGGAAAACAGAAGAGAGAATAGAAACGAAAAGGAGCGTAGTAAAATATCCACTAAACCAAATTAGCACACTTGTTTTTACCTAAGGTAACAGGTTAAACATGGTGAGCAAGAAAACAATATCTAGAAATACAATCTCTCTCGTGGCACAGGTACAGGCACAGGCACAGGCACAGGGACAGGGCAGCAGCCAAGCCAAGGTCTCTTCCTCTTATGACCAAATAATGATACATGATGATGATTATTCCGACCGCAGCAAACGCCTCTGATTGGCCACTTTCAAACTCACTACAAGACCCCGAAAAAAAACTTGAGGAGAGGGAGGGAGATGACTGAGAATTAGTAGCTGTTCTGCCATAGCTGCTGTTGTGACTGCTTCGAGGGTTGGCCGCCTTGTGAGCCGCCCAGGGATGCGTCCCTCGAACTTTGCTGCTGCTGGTGTTCTAGGGACATCCCCGTTTGGGAGTGATAAAAGTTGGGGTAACCGAGAGTTCCAGCATACTGCTGTGACGGCGGTGGTTGCTGAGCTTGCCGGAACCCTGCGTGCTGCTGATTCTGCCCCTGAAAGCTGTAATAGTTGCTGGCTGGAACAGCGGACATTGCTCGGGAACCAGGTCCATGAACCCACATGCCCGAGTTATCATTTTGCTGCTGACAAAGAAAAAAGAACAAGAAGAATGAGTCTTACTGATTGCAGAATAGTAGTTGTTTGCTTTGAGAATATACTGTTAAACGAACAAAAGGATAAGCACTTTTCATGAGTTTTTTCCCAAGATAACAAATTACCTGCTGAAGTGAGATCAAATGGCTGTTGTCCTTGTACTGAGAGTTTACGACATCGTCATAGCCCAACGTTGTTCCTGTAGGTGCCGAGGGTGGATTCAAAGGAAAGTTTCCACCAGGAATACTGGTTGAACTACTGAACCCATAACCAGGCGGAATATTAGCAGACTGAGGCAAACTGCTAACAGAGACGCTATTTTTATATTGTGGGAGAACTGCAGCCAGAGACTGATGATATGTGCTGTTACCAGCAAATTGTTGCTGGAAAGCTGATGGCATATACGTGTAGCTCTGAGGCAGGAAAGGATAACCGATCATGTTTGAAAAATGCCCTAGCGGAAGAGTAGGTTGAGAATAAGGGTGCACTGCAAGGTGTTGTGGAAGAGCTGGTCCAGTAGCAACATTAGCACCAGGCAGGCCCTGTGGAGTAGGCTGAGGTGCAGAAATACCACCTGCTCTCAATGCCTGTGTATCCACAATAAAACAATTGGAAGAAAATTTGAGATCTCTAATATGTCCGGATTTGATCAGAGCAATAGAGAAATAAGTTGACCAAAAAAACCTCGAACAAGAACAATTTCGTTATCTGGACTTGTTGTACATAACAAACAATTTCAAGAAGATGATTTCCACAGCATTGGAACATACACACGAAATACAGAAAACAGAGGCAACTAACTCACATATAAGTTGCAATCATAAGATGGTAAATGCTCAGAGTCAAACCAAAGAAAATGTGCGGGCTGACAAGAAATATGTAATTAGAACAGACAAGTAGTGAATCTTTTCCTTAAGAAACCAAGGATATAACTTTAGCAGAATGATGATGAGTTAGCACAAGACAACCAATTTCACTAATAATCTATGGCCTCTATAGAATAGAATGAATACAATGCAAATTTCAGCCAACTTAAACTAGTTTGACTATGTTACATTAAGTTTCTTGGATTTAAGCATGAATCTCGGTCAACAAGAATGTGTGAACATCTGCATGTAATTCTTTTTCTTTGCAAGCATAAGAAACGTACATCCACAATGTAAGTCGTAAAAATGTTCTAGTATTTTTATGGCAGTCAAACTATCAACTAAAAGAATAATTCATAAGCTTAATACACAACAGAAAGGAAGGAACCTCTGCCATGGAGATGGTGGGACCGCTGATAGAAGAAGCAGCATTGCCAAATTTTGTGGGCATAGATTGGGTCATGGGGAACGGTGAGTATGGAAAATCCTCCCTTGCAGCTTGAGCACTCGAAGCTAACAGAGTGCTGGGCAATGAATTTGTATATGCCTGCTTTAAAGAAAATATGAGAAATGAGATTCAACTAACAGTAACAAACAGGATTTGCAAAATGCAACCACTTCACTCTAAGACAAACAAACACACCAACAGAACCGAATGATCTAAAGTATGATGATACTAAAGGCTAAGCTTCATCTCATGCCCCTTTTGTCTTCCCAGTTTTAATTTTCCAATGCTTATGTAATGTATATAACAATGTGAACATACAGACAAAACACACTCGCAACACTTGGTAATTAAAAAAAAAAACATACAAACTAGCATTACATGTGATGTATATAATGATGTGAATCTAAAGACTCCAATGCAGTCGATCTAAAGGCTCTAAACATGTAAGATCTCAAGGTCCAATGATGTTGGCATCCCAACCAACTGGCAATATATTGCTCAAACCGGAATCAATTATTATGTGGAGACTGCAATATTACCACAAAACAATTAACACAACAAACAGAAAAAACATAGTTCACCGCCTTACCATCACATTCGAAAAAGGAGCCATATTCTGCATCTGCGAGCTTGTCTGTTGGTGAGAAAATGCTGCATCCAATTGTTGGGAGTTCTCATATGCAAATCCAGGTGCAGAAGAGAACACATATTGATTCCCCTGATCAGGTTCATGGGTTTCTTGTTTCAAGATATCTGCTTGTGAAACTGAAGGAGATTCATAATCCCCAGCACTGGCTACAGTTCTATGAACTAGATTTTCGTCCGAGGCATTCATGAGATGCTCATCTCCATAATACTCGGGATTTCTGCAGGAAAAAAAAAATTCTTAAGATGGTGCTAAACAACCAACAATAAAATCAAGGGAATTATTATCACCAGGTCATACCTTGCATCTGAGCATGCAATTGCAGAAACATCTACGGCCCCAGATGTCTCTTCAAAGTTACTTTTTTGTGGCTCCGATGCAAATGAATCGGAGCTAGGAAGAGCAGGATCTGGGCCAGATCGGAAACTTCCAAAGCTCAAGTTCAAGACATCTGGAGTATGAAGCTGAAGGTGATTAGGAATGACCACAGGAGGTTTTTCTTCTTCAGGAGCTGCACCCCTATCATCGTTTTGTAAATTAAGTTGCTGCAAGTTTGCAGCCACTGATGACACATCTTCTTCAGCTGGGGAAAAAAGGGAAGGCAATTTCTTAAAAAAGGCATTCAGCATTCTGGAATTTATTAAAGTTTAAATTAGCAACTTCGCTATCCAGAGAAAAAATTAGTTATAATTTATGGAAAAGCAAAAAACTTTTCAGGTCAAAATCCACCAAATTAGAGTATTAAGCTTTTCTTCCCCGATTCAAGATACTAACTTCAAAGCACATGTTGCAACTGAGTTTTCAGTTACAAACAACCCCTTAAAATACTCTTTGCAGAGTATCATAAACCTTCATCACAATATTTCCATATCTTTATGCAATGTTCGTATTGAAATATATAGTGGAACTTTGAGAAATATAGGTCAGAAAGAACAGAGGAAAAAGACGTTGCAGGACAAACCCAAAAAAAAAAAAAAGCCATCAGGTTACCTTCATTCTCCTCGAAAGCATGCCTCTCTGGTTGGTAGGAATTTATGTCTTCGTACAAGTTATTATCAAAATTATATGCACCTCCGGAATTATCTTCTTGTAAATGTCTACCAGATACAGAAGTAGGCTCATTATGGCTTGGAAGTGCCTCAACAGAATCATCTTCTTCCACCTCAACCTCATCTATCTGGGATCTTATTTGTTGATTAGCTCTATCGATGGGCAAGTTAGATGAATCAGCATACAGCTCAGAGTTTGTGGGTGCCCCAAGAACAGAGGACATGCTAACAGATGGTGGATCAATCAAGGGCCACTCATCATTGGTCGCTGACAACTTTGGAACATGATCTTGCGGTGAATGCAAATTGTGATGCAATGATGCTGCAGGAGGAGCCCCATCATGATGATTACCACTATGATTATGGGGGTTTGGCATGGTGGTAGCCTTGGCTTGCGGCCTGCCCATCTTAACAATGTCGGCCATGGATACTTGACCTGGAACCCCACCCCATGCAGACTGATATCCTGAAGAAGGCTGTGAGAATGACGATATTCCATCATCTGTGCTCAATGTTGGCATTGGCATTTTGTTTTCACTCCCCACAGAATCGCTGCAACAGATTTACAAATAGATGAGCAACACATCGAGTATGCATCATCCCCATGTTTTTAACATGAATAGCTATCTATACCACCCCAAGGGCTATCGAAGTAATAAAAAAATGACCAGCTAGAGAAAAACTGCTACAGACAAACAGACATGCAAATAAACCACGTATGATTAATGTAGAGCATGTTTTCACAAAGATATGAAGATGAGAGAACTTCCTCTGCAATTTACATGTCAAGACTCGAGACATAACAAAGGCCTAATTGCGTTCTTTACTTCTTTTACAATTGAAGTATGTCCACAAGAGCATTAATATATTGAACAGAAAGTTGTTAGAAATGAAGTGACCTGTAACAGTAAAAGTTTAAGTGCGACAAAACACTCAACAGATAAAAGCTTTCTTTGAAAAATTCAAATACAAGTTTAAAAAAGCCAAAGAACATGAATAAACAGATGAGGGTTAGCAACTTTCTCAAAATTAATAACTATATTATTTAGTTGCATTTTATGCTTCTAAATCAGAGAAAGAACTGTATCAGTTTGAGGTTTTATAGTTATAACCTGTAGGATGTAGGTCGTCGACCTGTGTGATGTCCTGCCATACCAGACCCAGAACCTGGATAAGCATGTGTCCCATTTTCCTTCTTGTATGCAGACTTACCATGCGAAAAACCAGAATCTGAGGGGGAAAAGAAACAGTTAGGTGAGACTAAGTTTATCAACGTTCTGTAGAAATTTTCAAACTGTGTAAACACAGTATTATCCAACTTTAATTGCATCGGTCCGCCACATACCATTAGAGCTAAAGTGGTTTGATCTGCCACGTGCAGAATAACGGTCAACACCTCTAGCACCATAACTTGAAGCGTTACTCGCCCCACGGGACCTGGAATCTGTCGGCTCCTTACTCTGAAGAAAAATATGAGTGTGTGTGCGTGTGTGTTACGTTAGAAAGGATAGAATAACATAAAATCTTCTCAGTACATAAACCATGAAGAGAACAAGGATGGGAGGTAAATGACAAAACACGAACTTGAAATTAGGCAAATGACACGCACGGACCTCTTTTTTCTTTTCTCGTTTGCTCTTCACTTCATGAAAAGGATCTACACAAGTTATAAGCTTTACATCAGAAGCAGTTTCAACAAAAAAACATATATATATACAACAAATCACATTCATATAAGCACTAAGACCTCCACATACTCAACCTACGAAACCAAAAATTACAGAAAAGAGATCATATTTCAACTTTCAACCGCAATTTTACCGAGCAAGCATCACAAGCAGCATGCTTCAAGGACATAATTAATGTTTTAAACAACAAAAATCTTAAAAAACTCATTGATTTCATTTCTTCCAAAGTATGATTTTTCAAACAAGATGAGTGAACGAGTGCGAGTGAGAAAGATGGGAACCCAGAAAATAACTAAATAAACAAAAACCCAAATGGGGGAAATAGCCCAGCAAAGCATGACATATATATTTTTCGAAAATTGATAGACCAAATAGTAGGGAAAGCACAAAACTTGATAAATCAAATGAACAATTTCCTTCAACCCAATAAATATTTTTCCTTTTATAATCCAGAAAATCCACTGGACTGTCACCAATACTACAGCTATGCCTCAGTCCGATACTAACTTTTTGATTTGCCCTCAAATGGAAAAAACCCAAAACTTCAAATTCAAAATAAAAAATTGGACAAATAAATTTGGAAAGAGAGAAGATTTTAGAGAGAGAAAGTGAGGAGAGAGAGAGGGATAGGGGGTGGACCTTGGGCTAGGAGGCGATTGACGGCTTCGTTGGGGTCCATGTTACAGTCTTTAAGCATAGCGTAGATCTCCTGCTCAGTGCAGTTATTCACAATCTCCTTCAAGCTCTGCACCATCTTCCGAGACCCCGCCGGTATGCCGGAAATCCCAGTATTGCCCTTGCCATTGCTGGCCACGCCTCCTCCGCCTCTCCCGCTCATTCTCTCTCTCCCCTTCTGTGAGAAAACCCTTATTAGATCTGAGACTGCCGATACGGCGACGTATTGGATTTAAAGCTGTTCGTCTCTCTATCTCTGAGTTTCCGCCGCTGCTGCCAAACAGAACACAAGGAGGAAGAAGGTGAAGATAAAAATCCAAAGTCTCTCTCTCTCTCTCTCTCTCGGCACCGAAAACCCTTTCCTTTCGCTCTTTCTTTTTTCTTTCCTCTGTGAATGTGCAAATTTTTTAATTAATTATTATTTTCGGCTTCACAAATTTAAAACCCCACTAAAGTAATTATATAGTGATTAGTCCTTAGGGCAGACATAGATCTAGGAATCAATTAATCGTGTCCGTTTATCATACCTTATACGGTTAATTTTTATTAGGTTGTATTTACGTTTAATTTTGAATTAAAATTTTAAAATAAATTCTAACTGTACAATGTACGATGAATAGACACGATTAATTGATCTTCCGGATCTCCACAAAGAGAATACATAAAGGATCATATTCCCCCTAAGTTATTACTAAAACAAATTTTAAATTATAAATAATTTGACTTTTTGTTAATTGGCAACAACCTATCTTTGTCTCATACCAATAATTTAGTACTACAATGTCAAATTATCTTACACATAATATGAACCCGAGTAGCTTAGTAGTTGGAAATAAATTTCAAGCTCGTATTTTACGTAGTACATTTTGAATTTGATTTATGACGCATTTGAATCACAATATATTCCACATAGCATGTTTTGTGTTCGCTTTATAACGCTCCTGAATCACATGACGGTGACGAATACCATCTTCAACCCTTGGGTTAAAACCTAAAATTTAGGTTTTAAACTAACTCAGTCTTTCTCCAATAGTTGGGCCTAGAATAAGTTTTGGGTTAAAAATGAAAGGGGGTGTATTCAATTGGGATTTTGAGGGATTTTAATTATTTTAATGAATTTAGGGGTATTCAATCAGGAATTTAAGTGATTATCTGAAATTCAATTTTTATTCTATCAGGATTTTAAGATAATTTATTAAAATCCTTAGAAATCCGGGTGTATTCAATTATAATTTTAAAGGAGTTGATAACATTCCAAATATATTCAATTATAGGGGGTATATTCAATTGGGATTTTGAGGGATTTTAATTCTTTTAATGAATCTAAGGGTATTCAATTAGAATTTTAAGATAGTTTATTAAAATCCTTAGAAATCCTGGTGTATTCAATTAGGATTTTAAAGAAATTTATAACATTTCAGGTGTATTCAATTAGAATTTGATTTTAAAGAATTTGAGAAAGTTAAGGAATTAGAGGGAATTGAAGAGATTTCGTAGTGTATTTTAAGCATCCACAAATCTCACATCTCCCCATGAGATTTCGAAAGAATTGAATCAAAATTTTATATGAAATCTCTACAAATCAATTAAAGTCCATAAAAATCCATTAAAGTCTATCAAATTCTCAATTGAATACACCCCCCATAATTTGTTTTTAAAGAATTTGAAAAAGTTGAGGAATTAGAGAGATTTTGTAGTGTATTTTAAGCATCCACAAATCTCACCCCTCCCCAAGAGATTTTGAGGGAATTGAATCAAAATTTTACATGAAATATCTACAAATCAATTAGACTCTATAAAAATCCATTAAAATCTCTCAAATTCCCAATTGAATACACCCCCCCTAAAATTTGGCCAAATTTAACCCTGAATTTAGGTTTTAAACTAACTCAATCATTCTTCAATAGTTGGGTCTAAAATAATTTTTTGGTTAAAACCTAAAATTTAGGCAACTTTAAATTTTTAAATACATTACATCTAAATTTTTAAAATTTAGGCAACTTTAAAGTAAAAGGGTTGGCCCACCAAAATTTAGGTTTTTTTTTTCTTTGAACAAAAAAAGTATCTATACTGTTGGATTAAATAGTAAGTTAAGCCTTATAATGAATTAGTAATAATGTGATTCTAATTTGCTTTTGGTGAGAATCAAAACCTAAGACATCTCACTTATAAATGAAGAGGACTATCACTAGATCATAGTAACACTGCAATTTAGGTTTTAAACTAACTCAATTCTTCTTCAATATTTGGGTCTAAAATAATTTTTTGGTTAAAACCTAAAATTTAGGCAACTTTAAAATTTTAAATACATTACATTTAACTGCTGATATCAAATATAATCAAATCTAACGGTAAAAATTTTCTTATATGTATATTTGATCAGTTATATGTACTTTTCCATTTGCTAATTTATACTTGAAAAAGTAGGAACTACACAATCAAGTATATATTTAGCCAAGTTCCTTCTAGACAATATTCAAAATGCGATCTCCCCCAATTCCTTGAGTTAAAAATGTATTGAGAATACATTTACAATTTTTTATGTAAAAAGATTCACAATGATTGATGGCCACCTTAGCAATCCTCTTAAATCAAATCAAATCAAATTGACCATCCTCGCATAACACTAACACACTTGCCTCTTGTGGAGAATTCTATGGGTGTGACTTTCGTATCCCGTAGCTTATTAGTTCTAAAATGAGATTATTAATTACAAGATGACAACGATGGATATATAATAATATAGATGGTGATTTAATAGATTTTAATGACTATACAACTGGTGGTCATTTCGTACAACAGTCAAATAGTATTTTTCTTTACTTATAAGTGAGAAGCTTATATTCGATTATTGTCAAAGACAAACTTGAACCACATTATTGCTGGCCCGAACAAGGCTAGCAATAAAAATAGGTGTTTGAAGCTCCTTGGAACTTAAGATCACTTCTGGAAGATATTAGGTAGCTTGCTTCTTCTTTTTTGAAGGTCAAGTGGACTCGTACATTTAGAAAAGCTAACTTTATGATGGACGCATTTGGCTATTATTAGTCAAGTGTAGAAAATTTACATATTTAAGAGTTCTGTATCCAAACAAGACTTTTAACGCTTTTTATTTGATCGTATTGGAATCGGATGTACTCGAAGATTTTTTATTTGAACGAAGTTACTTTAGTAAAGAAAAATATGAGTGGGATGGACGCGCCTTTAAAGTGAGTATATGAAAGGAATAATATTATAACAAATGATTGTACTTATCCTAAAGTTTTCATACGGCGAACTCGCATACATTGAATCAAACTAAGCTCGTCTCAATCCAGTCCAAACTAATGGAAAGGGATTTTTTTGCGAATCATTTCTACCAAATCCACCAAATCATTTAATCTGGGCTTTTGTAATTTGATTCAACAGTTAAAGTTATTATAATTTTTAAAAGGATATCCTGTTTGTCGTCATTGAATCAAATTTCAAAGATCTAAATTGATTGATTGGTGGATTTGATGGAATGGATCCGGAGATGATCCCCTTCCCAAACTAATATCTTCCCAACTCAGTCGTCTAGTCCAATCCGGTCCAAGCTATGTTCGACAATCCAACACTTGGCAACCGAGGGGTGGACAGTCCGACACCTACTCAACAGCTGGCCCTGGCCCACCGCCGTCTGTCCTACCCCGGGACTGGATTAAACTCCCACACGCACCCAAACCGCCCCCTTCACACGTGTCAAACTGTCACAACGGTCAAAAAGCCGCGTATTTAAACTCCCGCGAAATTAAAATAAAAAAGTAAATTTTAACTTCTGATTGGAAGGAGGAGGAGAAGAAGATGAGGGTTCTGTTGCTCAGCAACACCACTCTCTCACTCTCACCGCCGCCCTTATCGGAAACCCGAAAATCCCCGATTCGATCCAATTTCAAGCGAAATTCGACCAATTGGGCCGAGAAAGCTCTGGTTGGAGCCCTAGGTGGGGCTCTGTCGCTCTGTCTTTTGGTCTCTTCGCCCTCGCCTTCCATAGCAATTGAGCCTTCTCCTTCTTCTTCTCCGCCGTCGGCGGAGTATTGCCGCGAGGAGGAAGGAGGTGAAGCGGCGGAGTTTTTGGTGCCCGAAGCAGCGGCGGCGGTGACCAATGAGGGGATTGTGGAGGAGGCTTGGGAAATTGTCAATGACAGCTTTATCAACACCGGCCGCTTGAGCTCGTTCCCTGAAACTTGGCAGGTACACACGTGTGCATTTGCAGAACATCGATTTTGACGCGTGCGAAAGTTGATTGTAGAGAAATGTGAAACAAAGTTAGTTGATTTCCGGAATGAAAGTTAGTTAAGGACTTGATTAGAGAGTAATTGTTCTGTTTTTGCATATGCTTATATACTTGGTTGATTCAGTTCATAATATGTGCGTGTGTGCCGGCGCTCGTGCGTTTATGTTTGTATATATATTGCGTGTGTATGAGATTAATGGTTGGAGATGTTTTTCGTAGAGGAAAAAGGAAGACATAAGAAGTAGTTCAATAAAGACAAGAGCTAAGGCTCATGATATGATTAAGCGAATGTTGGCCAGCTTGGGTGACCCTTATACGCGATTTCTTTCCCCCGAAGAGGTAGTTCATTATTTGCCCCCCTCCTCAGTCTCTCTGTATTTGGATTTTCTAGTATTTTTACTTCTGATATCGTTTCTTTACATGACCATCACGCTACAAGGTTTAGTGTTAGGACACGTTGTGCTGAGGAAAGGTGGGAAGAAAAATTAAGGGCTTTGCTTATGAATGTCATCCCTTACAACATACATTTTGTCTTCACTTGGTGTTTATTTACGAACTTTACAGCGTATCTTATTCCATGGCATATGTCGCTTTTGTCATGTTGAAATGAAAGTTCTCCAAGATGGCGAGGTATGACATGAGTGGTATTGGAATAAACCTCAGGGAAGTCCCAGATGAAAACGGAGATGTGAAAGTGAAGGTACTAGGACTTGTACTGGATGGTCCTGCACAATCTGCAGGTGTGAGACAGGTATTCCTATACCATACTTGCAGTTATAGATGTAATATTATGTCTGTTTCCATATCTCCCTCTCCACTTTGGCTTTTCAACAAACTCAAATAAAGTCTTGACGGGGTTTTGTGTTGGCTGCTGGTTATATGTTTTCTTGCATTTTATTATTTGGTAGGGGGATGAAGTACTAGCTGTTAATGGATTGGATGTGAAAGGGAAATCAGCTTTCGAAGTATCATCATTGATGCAAGGCCCTAACGAGACGTTCGTTACTATTAAGGTTGTGATACTATTTGTATTGAATACTGATGTTTTGTTTCTCTACCAAAAATAGGTTGCCATTTAAATTAAGCTTCTCAATGAGTACTGCTAATTTACCATTTTGTTGGTTTGTTTTAAAATGATTGTTGAGAATAAACATCATCATACATTTCAGGTCAAGCATGGCAATTGCGGGCCTATTCAGTCTATTGAAGTCCAAAGACAACTTGTTGCTCGAACCCCTGTCTTTTATCGGTTGGAACAAATAGAAAATGGAACCAGATCTGTTGGATACATGCGAGTAAAAGAGTTCAATGCATTGGCTAGAAAGGACTTGGTAATTGGTATGTGGTTTTAGCAAATTCAACTGAATGTTTGATATCACTTATTCTTAATCTAAATTAATCAGTTGCATGTTGCTATAATGCGTAAAATTTCTGAGCATGAAAGTGTTTCTTTACATATTTTAACATTAGTGGTAAATGGAAAGGAAAAAGGAACTACTTTC
Organism: Heteromeles arbutifolia; assembly: GCA_024362995.1. NCBI lineage: Eukaryota > Viridiplantae > Streptophyta > Magnoliopsida > Rosales > Rosaceae > Heteromeles > Heteromeles arbutifolia. The sequence goes on along the minus strand of JANCRC010000002.1, from coordinate 4,962,486 downwards.
CTTCTCTTTGGGGCTGTTCTATATCTAGGAGGAACCGGATAGTATCCAAAGTAATAAACCTATTTTACTGGAAACAATTGAATATATAGAGATTGGGCAATGTCACCATGGAAATACCTGCTTTTATGATTCATCATCAGTTTCAATTCGTTACACCTGCTGAATCATGAATATCTTCACAACCATTTGTTATTTTTCTAAATACTTAAATTTCTCAGTTTTGTTCCCAGTTCGCTAGCTTCAATATTTTTATGCTCTACCTTATTTATAACGGCAATAGCAGCTTCTTTTTTGCTTTATACTAGACTTATATAGTGTCGGTTGGTAGTAGGGTAGATATTGAAGGAAAAATTGATTTTGCAGCTATGAAGCGGCTTCAGGACATGGGTGCCTCATACTTCATTCTGGATCTTAGAGATAATCGTGGTGGACTAGTGCAGGTTTCCATTCTGGATCTTGAGATAACTTTAAGTTAGTGCTAGGTTTAATGATTACACCTTGCAGAATTTCTTTCTTCCTAAGTTCCTAACTACTGCTTTTGTTGGCATTGTGGATCTTTTAGCTAGTGACTAGGTTTTATTACTCATATACTCCTTAACTATAACTGCTAGTTGTGAGAGAACTTTTGAGTTAATGCTAGGTTTGATGATTACACCTTGGAGAATTTCGCTCATCCTAACTACTGGTTTTGTTGGCATTGTGGATCTTTTAGCTAGCTAGTAGGTTTATTACTCATATACTCCTTCACTATAACTGCTAGTTTATCTTTGATCACATGATGTACAAATTTATTACTTCTATCCTGTTCTAGCTTCCAAAAGAATAGAGCCATTAAAAAAGCGGTAAATCTCTCTCCTTTTTTTGCTCAATCAGGCTCTATAAACACATGAGCCATGTGAATGTTTCGATTCATCATGACTTGCAATTAGTCTTGGTCGTATTTGTCACACTGTACGATTGTCTAAATAAATGACAATTTCAATAATATTTGAAAATGTTGCTAGATAGTCCATATGTGTGGTCATCATTTATTGTTTCAATCACAGAAATTGAATTGTCGTTATCAAGTCTTCATACGACAATGCCATTGTCAATAATAAAATAAAAAATTACATATTTTTGTGAAAAATCATGCATCCCTTTTCTGTAGTTGTATTCAATCAATCATGCAACATTGATTCTTAGCACAAACTCTGTTATGTTCTATGTTCCCTGTTAGTACTTTGTTCAGATGAATTCTGCAATATAAAGATTCTTTATTTAAACCCGTTTGCATCTTTTCAGGCTGGAATAGAAATTGCCAAGCTATTTCTAAATCAAGGGGAGACGGTATGCGTTTTTCCTTTTTCCAGATACATTTTTCCTGTTTATTTTCTTATCAGTGGTGTTTGTGTTTGGCGTTAGTCCTTTATGTTGCATTGTTCTCTAAGTAGCTCCTGTATGCTAGTAGAATGTTTGTGTTAATGTGGTATTTTCTTGTTGATGTTTATGAACAGGTGATTTATACTGACGGGAAGGATCCCGAATACCAACAGAGCATCGTTGCAGATACTGCACCATTAGTTACAGCACCTGTTATTGTACGCCCCTGTACATATCGAAGATACTTTTTATCTGTTTCCATGTATTGTATTTGTGGCAAGTGTAATTGCAAGCATCTCGAGTTTATGAGTTATGACAAGGCTCTTGACTTGACTTCTAACACAGGTTTTGGTGAACAACAATACTGCTAGTGCAAGTGAAATTGTGAGCAGCTTGATGATCCCAATTACGTATGATTATTTTGGTTCATACAATTCAAGCACTTACATCGGTGGCTCTAATTGCAGGTTGCTTCAGCTTTGCATGATAATTGTAGAGGGGTTCTTGTGGGTGAGCGGACATTTGGCAAGGTAAAAATTTGCCATCGCTGTTTCAGTTTTTACCGTTGCTCGGCATTGTCTTTGCATGTTTATTGTATATGTCTTGTGACGGAACTGCATTTAGCTAGATTCCTCAAGATTCCAGCCACTTGCTTTCTAATGGTTAGTTCTCTTTATGATTCTGATGGCGTCTCTGATGCTTTTGACAGGGTTTAATTCAATCTGTATTTGAACTTCGTGATGGCTCTGGCGTGGTTGTAACTGTTGGGAAGTATGTCACGCCAAAACACAGGGACATTAATGGCAACGGAATAGAGCCTGATTTTCGAAAATTCCCAGGTACAATACTTAACATCATTCTTTTGCAATAAATGTGCTCAAGTCCTCAAGTAATCTGAGGATCTCTTTTATTTGCAGCATGGAGTGACGTCACGCAACATCTTTCACAGTGTAGCATGCTTCAGCGGGGATAGATCAGTGGTTCTTACCATGAAAGCGGCAGCGGTATTTGTTGATAATATGTGCCTGCAACTGCACGAGATGGGCAATGTGTTTAGAACTCTTGAATTTTGAGTTCTGTGATGAAACATATCGCAGGAGTGCTCTGTGCTCGCATGGGGATTTTGCGTTGGAGAAGAACCTGGGGGATGGCGGACTATACTAGCATAGGAAAATAGCTGTATATTTTTTATTTTATTTCTATATGCGCACGATGTATTGTCCAATAAAACTACGGTAGCTATTTTCTGATTACCTTATCGAGGACCGTTTATCTGATTAAGCCAATTTAAAATACAAAAGTTGATAACATAATGCATAACTATAAGAAATTGAAATTTTTTTTTCTTGGAATAAGTTAAGAACATCTTGAAAATTTTGATTGGAAATTTAAAGTTATCGGAATTGGTAAGTGCATTCAGATTTTCGTTCAATTTTTTTGAAAATTGTTCGGATTCAAAAAATTTTGGATTTAGATTTGAAAATTTACTGTCGGAAAGCGGAAACTATCCCAACTTGCACTCCTATTTCATACTGACACACCCCGACCCGAGAATCAGGGCGTGCTGGCCGTCACAAACGTGACGTAACCATTACGCAATGCGGAAGCAATAATATAAGAGTATGAAATACACATAATCAGAGCATAAGGTTCAAATGCAATCAAGTAGGACAACTACTAAGTTACAACACCCGAAGGTGAATCCTACATGAGTGAAGTCCGTCAGAACAGCCGTGGGAATCCTCGAGAGCCACCAAACACTCCTAACTACAACCTGGAGGGGCGCAAAACAAGGTGAGTGGGTCAGTAAAACAAAGCTTTCAAAATCTTTCCTTTAAAAACGTATATATCCCCTCGCTATAAAAACCTATATACTTTCCCAGAAAAATAGAATATATAATTATATATATAGCTTCGGAATCTCAAACACCCTCATTCATCATTTTCAGAGAAATATGTCATAAGCCAAAAGCATAATATGGATGCATCAACAATAATCAGGTGAAATAATAAATCAACCGGAGACCCAGCAGTGGTCCTGTACGGCTGATTCTAAAGCTCATTATTCAATCCAGCCGGAGTCACCAACTGTGACCTGTACGGCCCTGCCGGAGTCGCCAACTGCGACCTGTACGGCCCTGCCGGAGTCGCCAACTGCGACCTGTACGGCACTACGCTGCACATGAGTCGGAACTACCTATAGTAGTCTGTACGACTCGGATGGTGTAATAATACGCTCTAGTGCTTCTCTCATCAATCATCTGTTCACATAATCTAAGGTCACCTACTAGTCGGAACCGTCTCTAATGGTCTGTACGACTAGCATGTCGGAACCACCTCCAGTGGTTTGTACGACTAGCATCTACTTGGATCCAAGGTGAGCGTGTGATGCGGGTGAATAACATAAGCACTAACACCAGGGGTGCAGGTTATGAGCTATCAACATAAATCTCATCCAACAATTCAATTCATCAAATGTAACTCACCTGATACTCACCTGTGCGTCCGCAGCACCAAATCAAATATATGCATCATATAATATCCATTCACATATTTCATGCAATTTCTATGTATGGCATTTCAATCACATAATTCATTTAAATTCAATTTCTGGGAAAAGTCATTAAGTATAGGCATATAATGAAAACAAAACTGCCCATTCACTGGTATGTCGCAGGATCGTAACCCCCGTGACGCCTCTGACTGCGTTCGTCCTCGGGGTAGATCTCACCTATATGCGAAACAACTATAAAAACGTTATTTTAAACACATAACCAACAATTCGAAATAACTTCTCATAAAATGCTCAATTTTGGCATATGAATATACCAACGCGATCTATACAACCTCACGAACATCGCGATATTTTTAAATAAATTTTTCTATGGCCCACGCGCCCTCACGCGCCGGGGAGGCCACGGCCTCACGCGCCCCCCACGCGCATCATCTTCAACCTCCCGACGCCGGAACAGTGTCACCGGCGCCGGATTCTGGGCTACCCTGCAACTGCCCTTTTCTCACTCGTTTTTGCACCATTTTTCATGAAATTTTCACCAAAATGTCACAAATCATGAGAGGAAGAAGGCTATACCTCTTTGGAGCCTCAAAACCTTCCAAATCGCGTCGGGAAAATTTCACCAAAACCGGCCACCTTCGAACCTTATGATCCCGACGTCCCAAACCTTCAAACGAAGCACTCCGAGCTTCGTGGGGACTTCCTTAAGCTCGTGGTAAGCTTGGATTGTCCTAAAATGCAACCATTTAAAAGTTGGTGAATAGTGACAATCACGGGTCTCGTGATTTCAACGTGAAAACGTATGAAACCTTACCTGAAATGGGTACCAATGGGTTCGTATGGTCTCTAGGAGTATGATGGTGGTCTCAACCACATCGATCCGTGAAGGTTTGACAATCTCTGGGTTGTCCGTACCGTTCGAATGAAAAGGGAGAGAGAGACTGTGCGTGCGGGAGGGAGAGAGAGAGAGAGAGAGGGTGTGAAAAAAAAATGAAAGTGTACGTGTGTGGTCAACAAGCACCCCAACCACACCAAATAATTCCAAAACAAACTTAGGATAAAACAATAAAACCCAAATGAAATGTCACATACCGTAGAAGATTCAAGGGCAATCCCGTCATTTCACATCCTCGATTAATTAATTCCGGGACGGGCTGTGACAATCTACCCTCCTTATAGAATTTCGTCCTCGAAATTCACATAACCAAACCAATATTAGTAACCATAAAACAACCTCGGATACATCTCTCTCAATCGATCTTCAGTCTCCCAAGTAGCTTCTTCTACCGAGTGGTTCCTCCACAATACTTTTACCATGCTCACTGTCTTATTCCTTAGAACCTTGTCCTTCCAATCCAAAATAGTCACTGGTTCTTCATCATACGTCAAATCTGGATTAATCTCCAAAGGTTGAGGAGGAATCACATGTGAATGATCCGAAACATAATGTCGAAGCATCGAGACATGAAACACATTATGCACCTTGGATAACTCCGGAGGCAACTCCAACCTGTAGGCAACCTCACCAACCTTTTCAACAATCACATAAGGTCCTACGTACCTAGGACTTAACTTGCCTCTTTTCCCAAATCGAACCACACCTCTCCAAGGTGATAATTTCAAAAATACCAAATTACCCACATTATATACTCGATCAGTGGCATGCCTATCCGCCATACTCTTTTGCCGATCTTGGGCCGCTTTCAAGTTAGACTTAATCACTTGAACATTATGAGTAGTCTCCTCCACTATCTCTGGGCCCACCAAAGCTCGCTCACCTACCTCTGACCAACATAAAGGCGTTCGACAAGCTTTACCATAAAGTGCCTCAAAAGGTGACATACCAATACTTGAATGAAAACTATTATTGTAGGCAAATTCCATCAAATCCAAGCGGTCATGCCAAGAATCACCAAACTGCAACACTGAAGACCTTAACATATCTTCCAACGTCTGAATAGTCCTCTCAGATTGACCATCTGTCTGAGGATGATAAGCAGTGCTGTAAAGCAATCTCGTACCAAGAGCTTCTTGAAAAGCCACCCAAAACTTAGAAGTGAATCTTGGGTCTCGATCAGAAATAATACTCACCGGTACCCCATGATACTTCACAATCATTCTAATAAACAATTTAGCCAACTTGTTCAAAGGATACTTCTCCCTCACTGGAATAAAATGTGCTGACTTGGTAAGCCGATCTACGATCACCCAAACACCATCAAAACCATTCTGCGTACGAGGAAGTTTATACACAAAATCCATAGTAATGTTTTCCCACTTCCATAGAGGAACGGGAAGCGGTTGCATCAACCCAAATGGCTTCTTCCTTTCTGCTTTAACTTGTTGACAGACGATGCATTTACTTACATATTCAGCAATTTCCCTTTTCATACCCGGCCAATAATAAAATGGTCGAATGGTATGATACATCTTAGTTCCTCCTGGGTGCATAGCATAAGCCGAACAATGAGCTTCATCCAAAATTCCTTTCTTTAATTCCTCATCATTAGGCACATACATCCGATTCTCTTGCATAAGCATACCATCTGATTCCCTGATTCTGAAATCCTTTTTCTTACCTTTCTCAATAGCCTCGATTATCTCCTGAGATTCCTCATTATTCATCTGAGCTTCACGTACCCGATCAACCAATACCGGCCTGACTTGGAAACTAGCAAGAAATGCTTCCATTCGATCTTCCATTTCCAGTTCCACTCCAGTAGACCTCAAATCTGCAAGAAGAGGAACACGACAAGCATACAAGGCATTAAGTCGTCCTTGAGGTTTCCTACTCAGTGCATCAGCTACTACATTTGCACGACCCGGATGATACTCAATCGTGCAGTCATAATCGCTTAGCAATTCCAACCATCTTCGCTGACGAAGATTAAGATCATGCTGAGTAAAAAGATACTGAAGACTCTTATGATCTGTAAAGATCTTACATTTCTCACCATAAAGATAATGCCTCCAAATCTTCAAGGCAAAGACAATAGCTGCCAACTCAAGATCGTGAGTAGGATAATTCCTTTCATGAACTTTCAATTGCCGAGAAGCATAAGCAATCACTCTATTATGCTGCATCAAAACACATCCCAAACCATTCAATGAGGCATCACTGTAAATCTCAAAATTACCACCATCATCAGGAAGTACCAATACTGGCGCATGAGTGAGACAATACTTCAACCGCTGGAAACTTTGCTCACAATTATCATCCCATTCAAACTTAACATCCTTCCTGGTTAACCTCGTTAGTGGCAAAGCAATCATAGAGAAATCTTGCACGAATCGTCGATAGTACCCTGCTAGACCAAGGAAACTCCGCACCTCAGTGACGGTCCGTGGTTGCTCCCAATTCTCCACTGCTGCAATCTTTTGAGGATCTACTTGAATTCCTTGTGCCGATATCACATGCCCCAAAAATGCCACTCGATTCAACCAAAACTGACATTTACTAAACTTAGCATATAATCGATGCTCTCTCAATTTCTCCAAAACCAAATGAAGATGTCGAATATGCTCTGATTTCGATTTAGAGTATACCAGAATATCATCAATGAAAACAATGACAAATCTATCAAGATATTGCTGGAATACTTCATTCATCAACCTCATAAAAGCTGCTGGTGCATTAGTCAATCCAAAAGGCATCACCAAAAATTCATAATGTCCATAACGGGTCCTAAAAGCCGTTTTAGGGACATCCTCTTCTTTAATCTTCAGCTGATAATAGCCAGATCTCAAATCAATCTTAGAGAATACACGAGCACCCTTAAGCTGATCAAACAAATCATCAATACGAGGCAATGGATAACGGTTTTTAATCGTTACCCGATTCAATTGCCTATAATCAATGCATAATCTCAGTGTTCCATCTTTCTTCCTCACAAACAATACTGGGGCTCCCCAAGGTGAACTACTAGGTTGAATAAAACCTTTATCAATTAATTCCTGCAATTGAGCTTTTAACTCTCTCAATTCAGCTGGAGCCATCCTATATGGAGTCAAAGATATAGGATTCGTACCTGGAAGCAAATCAATAGAAAACTCCACATCTCTGTCTGGTGGCAATCCAGGCAAATCATCGGGAAATACATCAGGATAATGTCTGACCACTCCAACTTCCTCCACACTACTAGGAGCCACATCATTTAGCACCACATGTGCTAAATATCCCTGACAACCTTTAGATAATAACTTCTTTGCTCTCATGGCAGAAATAACACCATGCCTCACCCCACTTCTCTCGCCCACAAAAGTAACCTCAGGTAGTCCAGGACGATGAAAAGTGACAGATTTCCCGTAACAATCTATATGGGCACGATTATAATGCAACCAATCTGCCCCTAAAATCACATCAAAATCCACAATATCTAACGGGATAAGATTAGCTGGCATAGCTACATTCTCTATCATCACTGGACATCCTGGATAAACACTATCAACATAACATTTATCCCCTCTAGGCATAGCAAACTCTAAATCAAACCCTAGAGGTGTAGGATGAGGTTGTGTCATTTGAGCAAAAGTATGAGAAATCACAGAGTGCGTAGCACCACAATCAATCAAAACTCTAGCAAAGTGACCAAGGATGTTTAACGTACCCATAATCAAATCTGGATGGTTCTGAGCATCCTGCAGTGAGATGTTGTTAACACGTCCCTGGTTTTGCTGTCGTCCTCCACGACCTCTGCTACTCTGATTACCACGTCCCTGAGAACGTCCCTGACCTGTCTGGCTAGACTGCCTAGATAATCCTGCACTGCTAGCAGCAACCTCTCCCTGCTGGAACTAACCTCCCTGATACCACTGCGATCCACTAGCCGGCATAGAAGGATAAGGAGTATAACCTCCAAGATTCTGGGAATACCCACTCTGAAAATAAGGATCCTGGGAATACTGATACTGCCCTGAAGCATAGGGAGCGGCATCGCCCTGATAGTGGTAAGCAGCACCACCCTGACTCATCTGCCCAAAACTGCCTGACCTGGGGTTTTGCTGAATCGGCGCTGGAGGAGGCATAACAGATTGCTGAGGTCTCTGCTGACTCTGGGGACACTGTGCAGCTCTATGTCCAGTCTGTCCACATGTATAGCAAGCACCACTAACTCTCCTGCACTCCCCAAAATGTCTGGAATTACAACGACGGCAGAATGGAGGGCCTGAACCACCAGCACCACCAAAATCTCTCTGTCTCTGAAACCTGGGTCCACTAGTAAATCTTCCACCTCTCCTCGGACCTGTGGCACTAAATCCCCCGCTAGAAGAACTCGAACTCACTCCACTTTTCTTGAAATTCTGGGTCTTACGGGGTCCCGAAGTCAAAGCACCTTTACCCTTATCATCTTTCCTCTGATTATCCCCATTCTTATCTCTCTCTTCTTCACTTTCACTAGGCAAGTTTTCGGAATCCTCAATCCGAACCAAAATCTCAGAAAACTCATGATAAGTGGTGCAAGGAATAGCACTAGCAATTGTCCTCCATCTCTTCTTCGTTCCCAACTTAAAGCGACGAAGCATCTCCACTGGATTAGCAGCCACTTCTGGATCATAGCGAGATAAATCAGTAAACTTCCTATAGTACTCATTTGCCGACATTTTCTTTTGCTTCAGCTGAGTGAACTCCTGCTTCTTGCGATCAATATACTCTGGAGGAATAAATCTTCTCCTAAATGTTTCCTTAAATGTTTCCCAATCAACTGCTGCCTCAGGTGACATAAACTTAGTCTCATTCTCCCACCAACTTGCAGGTTCTCTTCCTAAAAACCATGTAGTAGTCTCGACCCATCTACTAGCAGGAAAGTTCCCCTGACTTTGCATCACCTGATAAGTCTTCTCAATACGATCTAACCACTTTTCTGCCCCCTCATGACCTTCATTACCAACAAAATGCTCCAACTTCAGATTATAAACAGTCTCCAGGGGTGTTCTCTGAGGAGGACGGAATGAAGTCTGAAAGGCCTGGGCTATAGCTTCCCCTAACTGGGCTACATTAGGGAAACTGGGCTCAGAAGAAGAACGTGGATCCCTACGAGGCGGCATAGTTCTGACAGAAGACACCAAAGATAATTAGAAAGCTCACAATTATACAGGACTGCAACCTAAGCTCTGATACCAAACTGACACACCCCGACCCGAGAATCAGGGCGTGCTGGCCGTCACAAACGTGACGTAACCATTACGCAATGCGGAAGCAATAATATAAGAGTATGAAATACACATAATCAGAGCATAAGGTTCAAATGCAATCAAGTAGGACAACTACTAAGTTACAACACCCGAAGGTGAATCCTACATGAGTGAAGTCCGTCAGAACAGCCGTGGGAATCCTCGAGAGCCACCAAACACTCCTAACTACAACCTGGAGGGGCGCAAAACAAGGTGAGTGGGTCAGTAAAACAAAGCTTTCAAAATCTTTCCTTTAAAAACGTATATATCCCCTCGCTATAAAAACCTATATACTTTCCCAGAAAAATAGAATATATAATTATATATATAGCTTCGGAATCTCAAACACCCTCATTCATCATTTTCAGAGAAATATGTCATAAGCCAAAAGCATAATATGGATGCATCAACAATAATCAGGTGAAATAATAAATCAACCGGAGACCCAGCAGTGGTCCTGTACGGCTGATTCTAAAGCTCATTATTCAATCCAGCCGGAGTCACCAACTGTGACCTGTACGGCCCTGCCGGAGTCGCCAACTGCGACCTGTACGGCCCTGCCGGAGTCGCCAACTGCGACCTGTACGGCACTACGCTGCACATGAGTCGGAACTACCTATAGTAGTCTGTACGACTCGGATGGTGTAATAATACGCTCTAGTGCTTCTCTCATCAATCATCTGTTCACATAATCTAAGGTCACCTACTAGTCGGAACCGTCTCTAATGGTCTGTACGACTAGCATGTCGGAACCACCTCCAGTGGTCTGTACGACTAGCATCTACTTGGATCCAAGGTGAGCGTGTGATGCGGGTGAATAACATAAGCACTAACACCAGGGGTGCAGGTTATGAGCTATCAACATAAATCTCATCCAACAATTCAATTCATCAAATGTAACTCACCTGATACTCACCTGTGCGTCCGCAGCACCAAATCAAATATATGCATCATATAATATCCATTCACATATTTCATGCAATTTCTATGTATGGCATTTCAATCACATAATTCATTTAAATTCAATTTCTGGGAAAAGTCATTAAGTATAGGCATATAATGAAAACAAAACTGCCCATTCACTGGTATGTCGCAGGATCGTAACCCCCGTGACGCCTCTGACTGCGTTCGTCCTCGGGGTAGATCTCACCTATATGCGAAACAACTATAAAAACGTTATTTTAAACACATAACCAACAATTCGAAATAACTTCTCATAAAATGCTCAATTTTGGCATATGAATATACCAACGCGATCTATACAACCTCACGAACATCGCGATATTTTTAAATAAATTTTTCTATGGCCCACGCGCCCTCACGCGCCGGGGAGGCCACGGCCTCACGCGCCCCCCACGCGCATCATCTTCAACCTCCCGACGCCGGAACAGTGTCACCGGCGCCGGATTCTGGGCTACCCTGCAACTGCCCTTTTCTCACTCGTTTTTGCACCATTTTTCATGAAATTTTCACCAAAATGTCACAAATCATGAGAGGAAGAAGGCTATACCTCTTTGGAGCCTCAAAACCTTCCAAATCGCGTCGGGAAAATTTCACCAAAACCGGCCACCTTCGAACCTTATGATCCCGACGTCCCAAACCTTCAAACGAAGCACTCCGAGCTTCGTGGGGACTTCCTTAAGCTCGTGGTAAGCTTGGATTGTCCTAAAATGCAACCATTTAAAAGTTGGTGAATAGTGACAATCACGGGTCTCGTGATTTCAACGTGAAAACGTATGAAACCTTACCTGAAATGGGTACCAATGGGTTCGTATGGTCTCTAGGAGTATGATGGTGGTCTCAACCACATCGATCCGTGAAGGTTTGACAATCTCTGGGTTGTCCGTACCGTTCGAATGAAAAGGGAGAGAGAGACTGTGCGTGCGGGAGGGAGAGAGAGAGAGAGAGAGGGTGTGAAAAAAAAATGAAAGTGTACGTGTGTGGTCAACAAGCACCCCAACCACACCAAATAATTCCAAAACAAACTTAGGATAAAACAATAAAACCCAAATGAAATGTCACATACCGTAGAAGATTCAAGGGCAATCCCGTCATTTCACATCCTCGATTAATTAATTCCGGGACAGGCTGTGACACATACCCAAATTTAGCTGTAATTTATATTCCTCTTCACTTGTAAGGTTCGAATCTCGTGGATTGCAAATTCAATACATATTGGTTGCTTATTGTGTGGTCTTGCCGAATTTCTCATCCTTTAGCGTAAAATATATCGTTGTACTAAAAAAAAAATAATAATGAATTCAAGTACGTCCGATACCAAAAATGGAGGTATTGCATTACGTTTTAGTTAAAATTGGCGATTCTGCTTTTGAGGAGATGAACCTTAATTTCCACGAAACTCCACCCTGACCTCAAAAGAAAGGAAGCAAGAAACCCAAATATGTCCTTTCGTGGCATACGTTTTTTCTCCTTATCTGTCGTTGGTTCACACCAAAAGTTTTGTTCTAAACCAGGTCAAAAATGCACATATTCAGTACGTTGGGTTTCAAGAGTTTGATACACAACAAGAAAAAGACACATGAGCGGTCATGATTGGGCGTTTAAAAAGAATGGGCTTGTTTGAAACTGCTTTTTAAAATTGCTGAAAGTGTTTTTTGTAAAATAGTTTTGAATCAATCTTTAGTAAAAATGCAAATTTCCTTCTATGTGCTCCTCCTATGCACTCGGATTCAAATTTCCTTCTCTATTATTTAGATTAGTTTAAAGTAAAAAATCGCTCGTCGAGTTCTCAAGGGCGGATGGTCGCTTTAGGCAAAGTTGCATGGCTCTTGAGGACAAGTTTCTCATTTTGCTAAGAAAAAACAAGGCCAACTTGTTCTTTGAGAAAGCAAGACATTGTCACATGAGCAATGAACAAAGAAATCGACCAGGAGGAGACAATATTCTCGATTACAGACCACCAGATTCCACTCATAAACTGCCTCATCAACAACTTTAACTTTTTGATTCACTACCATGAAAAATATAAAAAAAACCACCTCAACTGAACAAAGTACACCAAAAACAGTTGAAAGAAGAGCACAAAACAAAAAGGTTAAAAAACAAGATTCTGCAGAGAGATTCCCAATTTATTAGCCCAAACAACAACCACCACTGAGCCTTATTCTAGTACTAAGTGAGGTCGGGTGTATGAATCCCAAAACGCTACTGCGTTCGGTTTTGCGTCAAGTCTTCTGTTAGTTAAAAATACTACATATCTTTTTTTAAATTATCTTTCCAAGTCTTCATAGGTCTACCTCTACTCTTTTTGCCCTGACGTTCCGTCTCATGGTCGCATCTCCTAACCGGAATAAAACATGAGATTTGAATCCCATGAGCATTGAACATGAGATTTAAATCCCAACAGATCATTCTCTTTTGCCTTTCCCCATTTCATACACTTCTTTTTTTGCAACCATCTCTTGCTTGCATATCCAACTTACCCAATTCCTCCTTTCTCAAGTTTTCTATATTCTCCGTCCCCTTCTCTGTTTTCGTCTCTCTTCGATCCAAGAAAGATACGATTCTTCCTCTAGGTATATTATATATAAAATAAATATGCAGAGAAAGGACGTACAAGCTTCTTTTGCTGTACCTCCACCATTTCTGTTCCTCTTGGGTAGTATATCTTGGCTTCTGCATCATTGTTTCGAGCCTCAAAGAAAACCTGCAATCACAAGAGTGCAGAAGAAGAAGTGGCAAGGAGAGATGGGTGTTGGCTCGCTTCGGCATTCTGCGTTGTTTTTCTTGTTTTTTTGCTTTAGTTCAGGTAATTTGAATTGCTGTATGGGTCTCTGTTCCTGCCTGGTTATGTGTTTCTCTTCCTTCTGTGTGTTTCAACACGAGCCTTCGAACCACCAACCCAGATTTGCTCAATTTCTGACATGATCATCAATTTTCCTTCATGTCTATAGATTTATGAAGAGGTTAAGATTACTGTTTCTAAAGAGCACTGCATTCAGAAACCAGATGCTTCGTATTTCAAAAGTTTATGATCATTGAGCATACGTCTACGGTTTGTGACATTTTCGAGTCAAAACTACATGAAGTTCTATCTAATGCTAATCCACCTCCTTTCCGTATGATCCAAGCATAGGAAAAAAGATTATATTCAAGCACAAGAAGCATTTAGCATGCTCTTTTAACTCAATCTGATACCATGCTTTTCATATCTTCAGGTTCAAGTGTGCCAAAGAATCCTCTTTTGGAAGCAACCCACCAAAGCAGAACGCAAGTGAATCAAGAAAAGCCTATACTTTCTGCATCTTCGGTGTACACTACGCAGCTCGATAATATTCCCACTGTCAATCCAAGTACTCTACCAACAACAACTCCCACACCGTTTGTGAACCCAACATACCCACCATCACCAACCACAACAGACCCAACCACAACTCCAATCCCAATACCACCGACCCTGACCCCGACAACTCCCACCACAACTCCCACCACGACTCCCACCACAACTCCCACCCCGACAACTCCCACCACAACTCCATCATCAGGTGGTACTTGGTGTATTGCAAGCCAATCTGCGGCACAGAATGCCTTGCAGGTAGCTCTTGATTATGCTTGTGGCTATGGAGCTGCAGACTGTTCAGCAATTAATCAGGGCGGAAGCTGTTATAACCCAAATACTCTTCAAGGTCACGCTTCCTACGCCTTCAATGACTACTATCAGAAGCACCCATCTCCTACCAGCTGCAGTTTCGGCGGAACAGCTCAACTCACCAACACTGACCCAAGTATGACATTTTCAGAACGTTGTTTCTATCAAGCTCATCACTTGTCCTAAAAATTTCACTTATCGCAGAAAGAACTCTCCATTTCTTTTTCCAAAAGTTTCCTGACCTTGCTGTTCTTGTTACATGTACGCTTGAATAAATACTGAACTCCTTGCTCTGCCAAATTGCAGGTACTGGTAGTTGTCGCTTTGCATCTTCCTCATCATCAACCAGGTAACCTTTCATACCCCTACCTCCAACTTCATTTATAAATACATAAAGTAAAACAGAAATCTTATTCTACTTTGCAAATTCAGCATAAACTCACCACCAACGCCAACAATGTCGCCACCAACGCCAATGATGTCAACAACGTCATCAACACCGACAATGCCGACAACACCAACATCACCATACACCCCAAGCATCGCTACACCAGGTGGAGGATCAACAATTTATGGTGACTCGCCAACAGATTCCCCTAACTCAGCAACCTCAATCTCATCTTGCATGTTGCTGCTATTCATCATGACTGGGATCTTGGGGTCACTTCTCGCAGAAAATTATGTCTAAAGGGAAACTACGTTTCAGCTACTCTATCTGCAATTTGATGGCAAGCCATTCACTTGCCAGCATCCTACATAAATTTCAACGAGGCCCCGAGACTCAAAACGAGCTACTATGTTATCCCCAGGCCTTGTTCCTCACCGTTTAAATTACTGCCATACTTTGTCAATGTCCACCCAAGAGTTGACTATTAAGCCTAAGGACAGAAAAGCATAGATATTATTTAGGTTCTTGTACTTGTAGACATATAGGTCCCTTATCTGCAGTTTTAGTACAATAAATTATTAGTTAAGGCCACCAGGCCTCAACCCCTCTTTTATAATATATTGATATAATGCTTACTAAATGATATTAGCCAACGCAATTTCCCTATGATCCCATTGAACAACACATATATAGGCATATGACAGAGTAATAGGTGTAGTAATGAAAATTATTGACCTAACTAGAAAGAATGGATGTAAAGTAGTCGGTTGAAGGAATAACCTATGTCTTATCTGGCATACCACATTAAGATACTACAGAAGAATCAATGTATTCAATATCGGGTATGTTTCCTGTTTATCAACAAACACATAAGAAACTTACCTAACTTGTACACTACTTTCTTGGAAGACGAAGACAACAGATACCTAAGCTCTTCTTCATTTGCTACTTATAAAATGTTAATACAAGTTATTTCGACAGTAAAATTTTGCTTAATTCATATTATTGTACTTTCAGTCTTTCATTATAGATCCCAAAAATGGTACCAGTTTACTCAAAAGTGAAGCTTTCCAAAAACCACCTCCCGCAACGCAGGGTTAAGACACTCCAAAAGAAGAATACTAGAACAAGGACAGAAGACAATTCTTGTGCGCATGGAAAGATCAACTTGCTCACTAACTTAACAAACACAAAACAGGATGCACAATGCACAAAGATTGATTTATGTAAATGTATCTCAGTGGTCTAAAGTGAACCATTTGATGTGTCCTGGCATCAGAAAATTATGATTGAAAATGAAGAGCAACAACCTGCCTCTTAGCTGATAATATCTCTTTTATTACCGTACATACGAATGATTCAAGAGTGCAAAATCAGATGATAGATCACACTGACAGTAATTCCTTATAATAAACAAACATAAATACAAATTTAGAACTTTATTATCTTGTTTGCTAAAGAAATCTAACAGGAGAACGAAAGGTAACTAATGACTATTATCAGACTTACTCCTTATTTACAATAAACTCAGAACAGGAACAAGCATGACACAGCAGTGATGGAAATGGTGGCTATGGTAGCAATAATTGAACCACGCTCAAATGATCTCTGCAGGTTTCCTATCCGTGAGAAGTGCTGGAAAGCCAAATATGCTGCAACAACCAGTGCAATAATAGCACCTTCTTGTCTTCCCCTGCCAATGGAACACATTGAAACATAAGAACCAAGAAAATCACTGATAATTGGCAAAAGTTCGTCTTAAACGATGCATTTGCGCACCTTATTTGCAGAATTTGGTAAGGAGCCACAATCACCAGGAGCACTGCTGTCAATGGCAACTCAAGTTCCCCTGAGAAAGAACAAAATAAGACCATATATAATGTTAATTGACAGAGGATAATTGATATGGCAAGTGCACCACTATATTAACACACCTCAATAAGACTTAGAGAAGTGCCAATTTCAGACCAAACTTATACCTATGACCCGGACATGGTTCAAAATATGACTCCCAATTTCAGACCAAACTTAAAAGTCAGTATATTGAAAATAAGGGCACCTTCAAATACTATAATAGCCCCAAAGATGGGTAGATTACGAGAAATGGGTTGTTCCCCACTAGTGAATTGAATAAAACCAACAAACCGTGTCGTAACTAGAAACTATCATTTGAGAAAACCAGATTTAGCATTGTCTAGCCCAACACTCAAACCAAGAACTCAGAATTCAGAAGAGAACCTACCGGGAATAAAGAAGAAGAGACGAACAAGAAGGGCTAGGAATGCAGTCCAGATACCATATTCACCCCTGCAAGCCAAAGTCATGAATGTCAGCCAAGTTATACATTTAAGCTTAGACCGCAAACGTGCTCCACAGGATACCAAGAAAAAAACTTTCTAGCAATAAAAAACAAGAAATGGAAAGAAGAAAACCCCAAGTTTTTGAAATGCTTACTTAATCCATGAGATGACGGCATCCGGCGCTTGTAGAAGAAATAAGGGAACAAGAAATGATTTCTGAACAGCAGTCCCTTTTGCAAGCAACAGAACCCTGGAAATGTAAGAAATTTGAATATCCAATTACCCATCAAACCATTAATCCATCTAACTCAACATCTCAATACTGAAAGCAGAAAACTTTCATGGAATCTCAAAAGATTTATTAGAAAAACACCCCACAACAACAATAAAATTAAATTTAAAAATTAAAAAAAAAAAAAAAAAAAACCATCTTTATCAATTGTCATGCTCTAATTGATTCTTAGTTTTGAAATTTCTTTTTCCCATTACAAAATCAGCTGGATTTTTTTCTCTAAAATATTGAGTTTGAAGGGTTTTTACTAAAATCCAATGCTGTCGAGGGAGGGAGGGAGAGAGAGAGAGAGAGAGAGAGAGAGAGAGAGAGAGAGAGAGAATTACGCAGAAGAAATGGTGGAGATAAACTGGAGGGTGTTGACAGAGAGAGGTGCAGCGTAACACATCGCACCCGATCCCCTCCTCTTACCCTTCATCACCATGAACTCCTTCTTTCCACCAATCGAAACTCTGCGCCAAACAAAAACAACAGCGTTGCACTCTGAGATCGATTGATATCTGAACCATTGAGACTGAATTGACGAGATTACCTGAGAGGGTTGCGGAGGAGTGAGCTCAGACGAAGACAAGAGAGCTTGGCCGGCCTCGGTTGAAAGGCGGAGAATTTGGAGGTGGTAGTGCCGCTGCTGCGGACGCTGTAGAGAGAGACAGTCGGTGGTGACGTGGAGGAGAGTGAGAGAGTCGCCATTTTTGTAGTTTTCGAACTCTGCTTTCTGCTTTTTTGTGCTTTCTGCTTGCTGCTTTTGGCTTCAAGGGCACAGCAAAGAGACAAACACTAGAGTGTAGTTCACTATTTCGCGGCAAATAGTTTGGATCCACGGCCACCGTACACGTGCGGGGTTTGCGGTTCTAGGTCACATCATACACAGGTAGGATGAGAGATCTTTTCAAAATATCAGAAGCGGTACTTTACATGTCATGATACGAGGAAAGAAAATGATATAATTTTTGTGTACTTTCACTTATTTTATGATACGTGGAATTTACGTTTGAATACTTGGCACTTGACAAAATTTCTTTAGTTGGATGTGAAATTATAATTTTTTGGCTTAGATCGAAATCAAATGAATGAAAAATGTTTTTATTCTTCGTTAAGCTAATTCTGTTGCAGATGCTTTTAGTACGTGTAATGTTTAGGTGTGTTCTTATCATATGGCCGTCTTCCTTGCTTTTAACTTTGGGGTTGAGATTAGGTTTTTGTGGTTTGTTTAATCTGATTAAGTGATGAAATAGTTTGTATTATAGATTCATTTGATTTACTTCAATATGATGATTTTAATTGATGTGATTGTGTTAACATGTTTAGGCATCGATATGTATCCAAAAAATTAACGATTTTGGTAACAATTGAGAATCTTACGACATTTTGGCTAAAAAAATTAATTCTTATAATTGTTAACGCATGGTCATTTCCGACCCCTAAAGGTTCAAAGGAACACAAGCTCAAAGGAAGATCATGGAGCACTACGAATGACTGCTCGACGGTTTGGTTTGTTTGCAAGCAACAAAACCGAGCGCTTCCTCATAAAGTACTTTCCAACTGCTAGGAACGAGTTGGTGTACTGACAACTTTATAACACAAAATCTCAAAGACAAACCTACTCAGACATCAACTCCAAACCACGTGATGACTATGAGAAAGAACATAAGCCTATAAGGGAACTAAAGGTTAACAGATTAAGCACTCAAGTGTGGACTCTCACCAACTTCAGGGTCGAGCAAGACACTCGGTACACGTTGCCCAAAAAAACATACAAGTGGACCTAAATGGATGTCACTTTGCAACAGGAACCTTGTTCCCATCGTGGATGGCACTAGCCAGTGCGCATTTTTTAAGAGCAGTGACGTCAATATTACTGACACCGTCAATCCGGCCTTTGAGACCTGGACGGTGTCAAGTTATATTTCCATCACTGTCCTTAAGAAATGCGGGAGGGCACTGACTGGTGCCATCGACGATGGGAACAAGGTTCCTGCTGCGAAGCAGGGGCGGCATTGTGCTTGCCAAAGTGGGTAATTTGTATGATCAAGCTTGATCGTCAGAAAATTGGAGACATTAGGGAGAGTGGGGATGGGTAGGGTTGGTGAGGAGGAGTCTGAGGAGGCCATTGCTGAGAAAAAAAAATTGTTTGTTTTGTCGTGAGACTGATTTTCTCATGGATACCATATAACAGAAATATTCACGCATAAAAGTTTGAAAGCTAAAGAGTTGCTGATGCTCAACTCAGTTAATTCTGAGTGAGTTTAGATCATTGTATTTATAGGCGTGAATTACATAAATTGAGGAAACTTATCTCGAATTACAATTTTACAAAACTGAAAAAATACAAGATAATACAACGAATTATCAGTTGAAGAGTTGGATATGAATCCCAACTCTTCCAGCTAACACAGACCGTCCATTCTTTAGTGAAACCATTTGTTATATATGTCTTATCAATAACAGAATTAACCTTTTTGACATCCTAAAGCACTTCTAGAAAAGTTACAGACGGTCAAAAGCGGTGGTGACTGTTACTCTGTTAAAAAACTTGTTCATGACAGCTTTCTTGCTAAACATAGCTCCTAGCTAACACAGACCGTCCATCCCAACTATTTACTGTTGCACATGTAAATACCATATATAGACTAGCTCTTAGTTTGGTGCTACGACGTTCTTTTTAGAGTTGGAAAAGGTTTCAAGTTCGAAATCATCTTCTTGGTCTTCTAGTAGAGCAGTGGCGAAATTTCGTACCAAGAAAAAATGAATAATGTGATTCCTCATCATGTAACAATATGCACGGTGCTTCCGCGTCGGGTTAATTCAATAGGCATATGGAATGCATCACAAACTAGTAGGGTGAGTGTTAATGCACCGCTCCTGCATTTCTCGTTTCCGTTGCAGAACTACACCCTCCCAGTTCTGGAATTTGAAATGACTCTCATCTACGTCGTCACCCAACTCACCCATTTGTTTCTCAATATGTTTGGCCTCCCAATGCTTGCCGCTCAACTTGTGGTACGTACGTTCTACATTTATCATGTGCCTTTAGTTCCCATGCATTCAAGTTTTTTTATTTGTTTCGTCTCTATGGTCGGTCTAGGTTAAATAATCATAGATATATCGATCTCACATAATGCAGTACATTATAGTTGATGGTCGTCCATGGGAATGTCCGAATTGTCTTACGCGGCCACTTAATTAGGTTTTATTAGAAAGAAAATAATAGTAACAAACAGGTGGATTCAGGAACGGAATTTTGTTTTATGTGAGATATGAGACAGCTAGCCGATCACCCTACTGTCACAAATCCCACAAAAACAAACTCCCTCTCCCACTACCAGAAAATACGGTTGCCCTACAAAATGTTTCCCGATGAACCACATTTTGTCGGGTAAAGTACTTTATTCGACAAAATTTTCAATTGGTAGGGCAAAACTAGTCAACATTTAGAGTTTACTCAAAATCTTTACAAGAAGGAACAGAGTCATAGGGCAAAGGTTATATTCGTCGGACAAGTTTTTGGCGCCAAGTTTAATATATAACGATTGACAAAACTAAAATGGTCACACCAAATTTATTTGGTTTTTTTTACCTAGAAACCATTAGTTTTTTTCTACTTCGTTAATTAACTCATGAGTGAATTATGAGTGATACTACACTTACCACCTATTTGTACCTTTATTTGTATTATCTCTCTAATAGAGATAGAGCCCGCAAACGCATGTGGGTCATATCTCTATTAGAGATATGGTACAAATGATGGTACAACTAGGTAGTAAGAGTAGTTTTTTTGGTGAATTATATTTACTATATAGCGGTGACATTATTTGACCAATTAACGGACACTTATTTTCTCTATTTTTGTTGAACCATACAGACTGGAATACTCCTTGGTGATGCAGGACTTGACAGAGTGATCCAACATTTTCGTCCCGAACAAGAGAACCCCATATTTCCTTTTACTAATCAAGAAGTACTCAACGTAATATCACTGTTTGGATTCACACTCTTCAGCTTCTTGATCGGAGTCAAAATAGAATTGGGATTAGTATCGAAAACCGGACAAAAGGCTATCTACAACGGCCTGTTAACCTTGGTAGTGCCTCTAATAGCCGGCTTCTTAACGCTGCTCTTCCTCTCCTGGGAGTGGTCCTTAAACGCGGACGAAGTTGTGCAGCTTATTTTCGTAACAGCAATGCATATTCAGGCTCCGTCTACCGTCATTGCTTGCCTCCTCACCGAGCTCAAGATCCTAAACACCGAACTTGGCCGGCTCGCGTTATCTTCGGCACTCGTCTGTGACTTCTTTAGCATTGGCCTAACTACTGTTGCGACGTTGGTGAAAGTCTTGCAGAACGATGCATGGAGGGGCATGAGGGACATTGGGGTGATGATAATCTATACTTTATCTGTTTTCCGTGTTTTCCGTCCAATAATGTTTTGGATTGTGAAAAGAACCCCTGAAGGCAGCCCTGTTAAGGATTCATACATTTTCTTCATCCTGCTGGCATTTTTGGGATCTGGATTGTTTTCCCACTGGTGTGAGCTCCCGATCATGATTGGCCCTTTGATCTTAGGGTTCGCTGTGCCAGATGGGCCCCCACTAGGAGCTACTTTGGTCAAAAAGCTTGACTTTATGGTCAATAGGGTTTTCATGCCAGTTTTTGTGACCACGTCCTTGATGAGGGTTACTGTATCCTTAGAAATGCCTCCGGCTCATAGAAGGGTGGTATTAGGCACCGCCATTATTACTTTTGTGATTTTCTTGAGCAAATTTGCAGCCTGTATGGTGACTCCTTTGTGTTGCAACATGCCTCTGAGGCATGCGGTGGCACTGGCTCTCATAATGACCAGCAAAGGCGTTGTTGAGATAGCTGCATACACCATCGCTAGAGATTCTTGGGTATGTAAACTTTTACATCAACTCTATAATATTACGTGACATGTGAATATGGTGTTAGGAATCAAGATATAAACTATAAATAATACTTGTTTTAGTTTGAATAGATTTATTCGACTATGTGTAATTGTTGTCGTGAATTGATTTTTCCATATTACTGACCACATCTTTAATAATAGTAGAATTAAAAAGCACATTCATATTTTGGTCGCAATATTACAACAAAATGCTACGAAATTATTAATTATAACAAACTCTTGTCGGAATTTGATTAGGTTCATTATACCATGTCGTATTGTTATGACACACTATAATTTCTTTATTGTTATGACACACATTCATGTTCTCCATGGTTTTCTTTTGTTATGTGCAGGTTATAGTTTCTGGGGTCTTTAACCATATGATGTTCACAGTTTTATTGAGTGCAATTGTCGTGCCACCTCTTGTGAAGTACTTGTACGATCCTAAGAAAAAATATGCAGGCTACCACAGAAAAACCCTTCTCAATTCCAAACCCAATTCGGAGCTCCGAATTCTCGCATGCATCAACAGAGCTGATAACACCCCCGCCATCATCAACCTTATCGATGCCTCGTGCCCGACTCGAGAAAGCCCCATCGGCCTCTACGTTCTCCACCTCATCGAGCTAGTTGCTCGAACCACCTCCGTCTTAATCTCCCACAACTTACAAATGAGAGCCCTCTCCAATTATTCGTACTCCGATAACATCATCCGTTCGTTCGTTCAGTTTATGAAAGAGAATGAAGAAGCAGTCTTCGTGCATGTATTTACGGCTATATCTCCACCCCTATACATGTACGACGACGTATGCACCCTCGCGCTGGACAAAAACACATCGCTCATAATCCTGCCGTTCCATCGAAAGTGGTCGGTTACTAACGGGTCTATAGAGTCGGAAAACCAAGCCGCAAGGACGCTCAATTGTCGGGTGCTCGAAACCGCGCCGTGTTCAGTTGGCATTCTTGTGAACCGGGGTCACGTAAAATGCACCAACTCCTCAGCATCACCTGCAGAAACGTATCGAGTTGCATTGGTTTTCATCGGAGGGAGTGACGACTGGGAGGCGCTTATGTTCGCGAAACGCATGGTTAGGGACGCGTGCATTAGCCTGACGGTGATTCGACTAGTGGACGCGTCCGAGGACAAAGAAAGTTTCACCAACTGGGAGGTGCTGCAGGACAATGAGATGTTGAAGGAAGTAAGGCATAATGGTGTAGGGTACGTGAGTTATGTAGAAGAACACGTGAACGACGGAACTCAAACGACAAGGAAAATACGGTCGTTGATGGACGAGGATGAATACGACCTGTACATAGTAGGGAGGAGATACAACGTGAGAAGCCCTCAGACATTGGGTCTTGAGCAATGGAGTGAGTTCCCGGAACTGGGGGTTATCGGCGACATGCTTGCCTCGGCGGATTATTGCTGCAAATTTAGTGTGTTGGTGATTCAGCATCAGCAACAAGGGACTAGCTCGTAGGTGTTGGCTACTTGGGGAATTAGGAGACACTTTTTGGTGTATCAAGGACACCATCACATAATGATTTAAAATTATAACACGTTATTTAGTTTTTTAATCAATATTCTATTCTTAGAAGATGGACATATTGATCATGTCGCTCACACCATATTATAACATGTGCAGCGTGATGGCAAGTGTTTTCTCGCTACTTAGCGAGTCAAACACGGAAAAAATGTTTCGAAAACCACAATTTTGTAGCACTTCTTGTAAAAATTATCTGGAAGAAAAATGGAGAGGTGCTAGGGACGAGCTCATTTCAGCCAGCAGAGGCTGGCCCTTGTCTATTGAGCCACGGTTTTGCGTTGCAAATAGGCTTCAAACATGAATTTGTCAAATGTCGATGTATGTTAGAAGGATGTTAGTAGCCAGTTGAACTGCATATTGAACATTCCACAATTCGTAGCTTCGCCGTTGCTTGTTCATAGCCGTGGAAGCATGTATTCTCAGATTTATCGAATCATAATGTTACGATGAAAGAAAACAACCAGCAGCAGCTATACTTGTATTTATATTCAAGATAATCATAGCCATTGGCAAGTATGAAACAAGCAAATGAAGGGGGAAGAAGCAACGAACGGAAAAGAATGTGATTATCTAAACAGGAATTACACAACCACCCGTTGCAAACGTCAATTGAAGTAAAATTCTATGCTTTTATAATACAAGTCTTTACAGACTTATCAAGAATTAACTAGCAACAGAACTCGACAACTGACTTACATTACCAGAAAATGTGTTAGTGTTCTCCGGGTGACCTGCAGACAACGCATGCAAAGTTGTAAAAGCGCAAAGAGACTAAATTCGCAGAAGATAGTCAAGCTAATTTAACAACCAAACTAATCTCTCTGATATTTGAACCCTTTTTGTCTCCACAATCTGCACAGCTCTCTCAACAGGATAGCAGAAAACTATATGCAGGAGGCCGATCCTGTCAATACTTCATGCATTATCTTTGTATGCACAAAAAACAAGCATCCTCACGACGGTTTTCCATTTAAGAGGTCAGTCAGTTCAGCATCCAATGAAGAGTATGACCTAAATCAGTTTATATGCTGGATGTCATGCCCCATATCCTCGTGGGGTAGAAACATGCCTATACTTAACCTGAACTTCCTATGCCACCATGCGGTACAAATAGTTCACTTAAACATATTTACGAGAGTAATCTTGAATCATAGTATATAATTCACTTAAACATACAATCAGTGATGTATTATTCAAAGGTTTGAATTCCTAATCAGAAAACAAAATTGACAATACCTAATTTGATTTGATGTATAGTCAAATTACTTCCCCTCACATTTCCGTTTCAAGCTATTTTGATTTAATCGAGAAATGGAGCTTCGGTTATTTAAACTCTTCAGGAAAAGAAAATGAAACTAAAAACTAATTTCTAGAACATAGTAAACCAGAAAAAGTCAGTCCGTCAAAGTCAAAGCGTACGAACAAATCTTCTGGGAACATGATGCCCTGTAGACATAGGATGCACAAGTAGTTTGTCCTCCTCTTTGTGTTCCTCCCTGTTTCTTGTTTCTTATCCAGAAGGGCCAAACCTTCACAGAACTACAGAAAAGTTCTCAACTCCACTTAGCATAATACGAGAAATCATTTCATCAGAAGCATGACTTAATTTTAAGTTCAGAAAGTATTCAATGCTGTTAGTTATTGTAGCACTTCCATTTTTTTTCCTCAGTATAAAATTTTATGAACTGTTTATTTACTACAGAATCACAGATATGCAGTATCACAGGCTCAACTTTGAGTTTTTACGGTAATTATTACTTCCATGACTATCATTTGAATTTTGAAAATTCAAATTAACGAACGTTAAATTCAGAGTTTGAATATTTCCTTACTAGTAGATATTTAAGAGGATGTCAAAAAGACAAGGTTTAGTAAGAGATTGTCCTTTATAAGCCACTTGATTTGTTTTCTATCTATACAGGCTTGTTTTCTACACTTGATTTGTTTTCTATCTATACAGGCTTACTGCACAGGCTTTCCAATTCAAAATTTTGACACAAGATATTAATTACTTTTCTACGAAACATAATCTTATACTTAAATGAAAGTATAACAAAATATTAAGAGTTAAAAATGACCAGATCAGCCCCAAAGTTCCAGCTTTCAAGTGCTAGCATACTTGCATTGTGAATGTTATTATTTAAGACAATGTATCGAAAGCTGTGTGTTATATGCGGCAAAAGTCAGTAAGAAGTCACGTTTTCAAGAATTATAGCGTTCATGCATACTGTAGAAAGCAACTTAAAATTGTTTGATAGGAGCAAAATAGGCATTCCATACAGTTACCTTGGAACAAAAACTAACAAACTATTCTGCAGTGTTGTCAGCTGAAAGGAAGAAAACAAGGAAACAGGATCGAAGAGCTGACAGCCAATAAGGAAAAGAACATTTAATTGCATAGCTAAATCTCACGAGATCAAGTGAAAAGAAAGTGGAGCATCCTGACTAAAGACCAAGATTGTATAGATAAATTTTCCCATGTGTACACCCTGATAAGCAAAACTTAAAACTATACAATAAGGATAAATAAGACTTTCTCTACAATTACCTTTGAACAAAAATCAGACAACCCATTCCACAGTGTTGTCAGCTGAAATGCAGAAAATAAGGGAACAAGAACCAGCACGCTAACAAAAGGTAAATTAAGAGCTTATTCTATAGCTATTTATCTCATGAGCTTAAAAGAAAAAGAACGATGAGCATCTAGATTAGAGGCCAATATTTGCTAAAGAGGATGAGAGGGGGCAATGAGCTTCTATATTCAAGCAAGTGAGAAGGCAATTGACTCTTATTCCTTGTTACTGAATTTTTTGGCAATTATAGGACGAACATCATCAGCATTAACCAGGGTCTCTAAGAAGGGAAGTAACGAAATCAAAGCACTATCAGACGGATCGTCAAACCAACTCTTTATAGGAATTCCATTATTAACTTGCAAGCGGAAGACCTGAAATAGTCAAAAGAGAATAAAGGTAAAACAATCGGTTTATTCAGTAATAACAAGGTTCATTCTTTTCACGTTTTCTCTCTGCCTTTATGTTTATTTTGCAGGTACAAGTATAGTAGGCTAATTATCATTTTCTTCCTTTCTTCCTTTCTTCCTTTCTTCATCTCTCTCCTCTTTTTTGCCTACTTACATATTTTGGTACGACTAGGGTTTTTTTTTTCACCAGGAATAAGACCAGTTTTTATTTAGTACCCACTGCTTGCCAGCTTCAAAAACATAAAGAGTACTGTTCGAATCATAAATTTTTATTTAGGCAAAAGAAGAAATTAATAATATAGAATCTGAAATAAAGTGCGAGTTCTCAAGCAATAGAACAACCCATAATGCAAAAAATATGGCAGATAAAAAAATAAGTAAATTCCAAGCAATTAACACAAAAGCCCAAGGGCTATACCTGTGGAGTATTATCAATTATGGCAACTTTCGCAAGATCAACACCCAAAACTGTCAAATCTTTAGTGTAACTGCCATCCAAGAAAATGCATGATTCACGATAAACTCGGCGAGATATAAACTTTGCATATGGATCCAATATATCAAGAAGTTGCGCTGCATATATGCTTTGGCTGGCAGTAAAAATAACAACTTCAAACATTTCTGCAACTCTCTCCAAGAAAGTTTGCAGGTGAGGCCTCTGTTTCACATATACCGTGTGCTCTTTCATGTTGAAAAAGACAGTAAATGTGAAGTCCGCGTCATCTCGATGTTCCAATGTAGAATGAACCAGTGTTTCTGCACGTATAGCAACATTACATTTCAGCAACCTATCATCAACGTACATTTCTCCAATGAACTCTAAAAATCACACTGAGATTACACTGAAAAATATCTAAGTAGAAGACTGGATCTGCGGGAACCCTAGTTGATCTATCCCTGCTAAGGGCATGGTTGGTATGGTGGTCCGTATTTGTACCTTATCATTTACATCGTATTTGGAAATAGTATTTCTGACTGATTAAATATTTTCCCAAAAGATCAGACAAAAGTCAACCAAATAGAGAAACGAAAAAGGAAAAATAACATTCTTAGAGCCTTGGTGTACTGTATCCTAAGCCTAAATTATAAATACACAAGCACTCACATATATACATATGAATGTATTAATGTGGCCATGGACAGGCAAGCACACACTCACATAGTACATGTGAACATGTTCACGTGTAAGGTATTAACTGAAAGAATAAGAGATTTGCTTTCTAGACAGAGGTCAGATTGTATATGTGGCACATATACCAACCAATCACAGGTCTTATATAAGCACTATAAACTGCATTTACAACTTGTCAACATATTTGAGACAAAATTAACTGAAAACTTTTGTTAAAAAAACAGTGTTCACTGAACTGGGTCACAGTTTGTGTCATTATGAGCAAACAAAGACTGAACTATAAACATATATATATATATATATATATATATATATATATATAACATTCTATGTATAACATTATGTATGATATTAAGAGATAAGGTTTTCTTGCACACCCATGATATTAAGAGATAAGGTTTTCTTGCACACCCAAAACTTCAACTACACAATGGATAGAATCCTAAAATGTTGCACTGAGACCAGAAATGGGTAACACAAAATTTTCCACAACTTCATTAGTAATTTTCAACATTATGGCTTTCAATTTTGACTTGTAGGCATTTTGTTAGTATACCATCTTCATGTAGAGTTCAGGACGAGGTTCTCTACCAGTAGCGTAGATCAATGGACTTTGATGAACTTGTTAAGGGAACTAAATGATTTCAATATAAATTCATTCGGAAATTTAAAGAATATTTGTCATTTAAATCTTAAGATAACATTTAACAAGTAAAATTTCCAAAATTAGCGATTAAAATGGCCCAACTGGTCTAAAAAATATGTCCGATGTAACATTAAAATGATCTAAAAAATATGTCAGATGTAACGTTAAATGATGACAAGATAGCACACAACCATATGAAAACACATGCGTATAGCATTACTTACCATCCAAATCAAGTACAAGAGTTACAGACTTTCTTTTTGAAGCTTCCTCAGGCAACATGTTGGGTTGGTAATTTGATACCACCTCTGATAATTCTGGTAAGTTTTTTATGAACAACTGTGGATCAAAGGACTCTGCCTGATTTGAGTCAGAAGAGTTAACAACCGTTTCCAGGTTGCAGGGGCTCATCTGACCAATTCCCAAATACATTTCAGCATAATTTGTATCTATCATGGCTTCTTCACATGATTTGTCATCGTTAGTATTAAAATTACTGCTTCTGATTGTGTCTTCTAGGAAAGGCAATACCATGTATTGCTCAGACACATCAAAAAACATATTTGGTTCAGCTGATTTGTGGTCTTGGAAGCAATTCATTTCACTTATATCATCATGAAATGCATTCTCGTCGAAGGGTAAGCTTGAAATTATCATGTCAGAAATGTAGAAATCTGATACATCGCAAGTTCGATTATCACATGAACTTCCGTTATCATCACTGTCACCAGCTCCTAACACTGAAAAGGCAGGACAAGATTAGCATATTAGATATTCTCTCTTGTCTGAACATGTAACATTACATTACATTAATTGACAAGGAAGATTAGATTATTTATATGAAACACGTTTACCAGTTTACCACCTGAAAGTGGTTGAATTTTATTTGGTCAAATAACCTAATATACTGAATAAAGTTTGAGGATAGCTTTACACTTGGTTCAGGGCTAACACATACCTATCCTATTTGTTCCTTTTTTAATTGTAAACAAGAACTGAGAAGGGGTTGTTTTATTCAACTTTGGCTGGGGTTTCAATGGCAAAACCACAAATACCCAGTAGATTCTCTATACGTTCAATCAACTGAGTTTGAGACATACCTGCATCAATGTCAGCATGTGGTTCACTATTTTGTTCGCTGTTCACTTCACTGGACTCCAAAGCAGGAGAGAAAATTGTCTCTATGTCTGATGGGCAGGCCTGACAGGAGTCCTGGAATTAATAAACAACCGTTGGTGTAAAAGCTTATAAGGAATTTTAAGGCCCACAAGGTGCAATTCTAGAAAACCTTGAGCAAGAAGACAAAGATGAGAATAATGAATTTTCATTTACAGGTTACTCAAACTTCATGAAATTAAAGGCAATGCACTGTGAAATGACAAACTCAAAAAAATGGTACCCACAACACCGTAACTTCGAAAGAAATACTTGCCATTCTTTTGGTGGGAGAATCACATGACTGCTTCTGAATTTGACCAGTTTGTTCACCCAGAAGTTCCTGATGTTCAATTGCTTCATCACTTCCAATTTCTATAGTAGAAACTTGTGTGCTTGAAGAAACTATGAGAATAATAAGAAGCTCTAATATTAATAATTAAACAAACAAATTTAGATGCAGATAGTTGTGCATGGACTGAATCAATGTCCTTCATTGAAACTTCCATTGCTAAAAAGTCTGGAATTACAAAACTAGAAAGCCAGAGAGCTCAAATTCGTGGAAAAGTAACACAAACTTTGAAATTCTGCTTTTTTTTTCCAGACTTTGCTAAGCAGTGCAACCTAGTATCATAGTTTACCATATTACTAATACCCACAGAAACTTGCGTGAAATGTTGAAATCTGGATAGGCAGTATGAGATAGCTTGATCACATCAATACAAAGATACATAATGAAGTCTTTACTATAATACTATATGATAGGTCAACCTTCAACTTCTTTATGTTTGGTTTCTTACCCTCCTGACAATTATTACAAGTGTCAAAATCTTCTGAATGTTCCGATTTCCTAGCATGAGAATTCTTGGAAATCACACTTGACCTTTGACATACACGAAGACCATTTTTTTCTCGTAAACATCCCATGCTTGATTGAGCCTTCATCTTTAAAGATGGCATTTGATCTGTACTTGTGATGTGCACCACAATCTTGACTCTCTGTCAGAAAAAAAAAAAAAAATCAAGATAAGAATAAAGTAAATGATACCAATCTAAAAGAAACCGTAACAATGGGAACCATGCAGTAGAGAAATTAAGCAACATACAGTTTGTAGTGGGGTCCACGTATCTCTGTCTGGGTATCTAATCAAAGATTCATAGTACTGATGATTAGCAATCTAAGCTCCAAGCTTTTTGAAGTTTTCCAAAAACTGTGTCAAACTGTCGCTAATGTATCTGTTTGGGGAGGAAAAAAATTAAGGCTCGTCAGCACGAAAATAAAGTAACTTGCACACAGATAAACTACACAAGATAATCAACAAGTAGAAAAGCAAGATTTCACCTAGTAAATTGGGAAATGAGTTAATTAATTACCAAAGTTATCTTCCCCACAACAATCAGTAACCATGTAAAAGAATATCGTAATCAACTGCTGATTCTCTTGCATCAGATGCTGAGGTCATCCATTAAAAAGTAAAATATTAAATAAATCCATCTAAAACTGGACTTCCAAAAGAAGATGCTACAGTTTTGCAACTACAACCATATATCGTTTGTTTCTGCTGTGTGACGACGACAACAACGTAAGACACCCTTTAACGTCAGGGATCACATTGATGGATACCATCCACTCAACATGATTAAACAGATGCAAGATATTCACTACATCCCGCATTTAAACACCCACATGTTTAAATTCCCTTTTTCCCATCCGAAAAAGAGAGAAACTTCCCTCCTCCCCAAATCTAAATGAGCAGCGATGATACTTTTCATCTCAACTTCAAGAAATGAAACCTAACTAAGTCAAACACTGGGCTATCCTTAAAACAAGTAAACTAACCCAACAAACGAGGCTCATTAACAAGGCTATTTAAATTCCCTTACTAACCAGAAAGCTTTCATGACGCCATGACACTGCCACGGCCTCCTCAGCACCCCACTGCTCAAATCACCATCTAAAAGTCAAAATTATTGTGTTTACAGATTTATGCATTCTACGAAATGATCCAAACATGATATATCTGAATCAAGGAACAGAAAAATCCATCCAAAATGGCCTTTGACCTCAAAATTTACAATACCATCTCGTTGAAATCTAAGTAAACTCAAACACCGATTCCAAAATCTACTAAAAATGCATAATTTCTTCTTCAAAAACCACATTTCTTGAAAAAAATTATGAATTAAAAACTGAAAAATAACCTCAAACACACACGCACACTAAAGATAACATACTGATTACCTAAAGAGGCACAAAATCGAAAACCCCAATGTGAAAGCTCCTAAATTTCCAAGTAAAAGCTCGAGATTTGAAGTCAACCAAACCAAACCAAGTCACTCATTACGAAAAGCTTCTAAATTCCAAAACCCCATTGACCAAAACAACTACTCTCAAATAGTGTAAGCATTTCCTCAAAGAAAGAACAATCAAAATCCGCAAACGAACTTAAAACCCTAAACACGAAGCTCCAATGGCAGTTGTATACAGTTAAATCAACCAAATTCAAAGCACTGAAAAAGCAATTGAATTCGAGCAACAGGAACCGTAATTAGCTAAATTAATTAGTAATTATTTAATAATTATTATACTGAATAGTGGAAAGAAAAAGTTGAAAAATTGAAGAGGAAAATTAGGAGAAAAAAATACCTGTAGAGAAAGCTGACCCCCTCTCCCTCTCCCTCTCCCTCTCTCTTCCTCTGTAAGACTCTGTTCTTCTCTCTCTTAACGGTCAGACAGAGGTAATATGTCGGCTTCGCTCGGATCATACGGACGGCTCTGATGGGATCTTCGTCAAATGAAATTCGCCAATGGGGGTTTGCCACGTAATCTGTGGAGTCAGCTTACAGTGACTTGTTGACACGTGCACTTTCCCGGAAACAGAGGGAGGTGTGTTTGTTGCTAGGCAAAGACCATTTTGGTCACCCTCTTTTTAGCGCGTGAACCACTTCGTCAAAGCAAAGAAAATATAAATTAAGAGATATTCAATTTACCCCCTGAACTTATAAGGATCGGTCAATTTCCCCATCAACTTTAATTTTGACCAATTTCCCCCTCAACTCTCATAATTAGTCACTTTGCACCCTACTGTTAATTTTTTTTAATTTTCCATCTATTCTTTCATTAAGTAGGTATCTGCATGACTGCCTTTAAAGGGCAAAAAGGTTATTTTCCCTACACCTTATATCTTCTTCATTTTCTTCGAACTTTCTCTTCTTCTTACTTTTCTCCAAGCCGAGCCCATGCTGGTTCCAACAGTGCTCCACCAGCACGATTTTCCCAGCGACGAGGTGTGGGCAGCTGCAAACTGTAAAAACAGCATATCAAATGGACTGGGCTGCAAACAGTAGAGGAGGGAGGCGTTGGCGGCAATCATGGGCTCGGCTTGGAGAAAAGGAAGAAGAAGAGAAAGTTCGAAGAAAGGGAAGAAGATAGAAGATGTAGGGAAAATGACTTTTTTGCCCTTTAAAGGCAGTCATGTGGATACCTACTTAACGGAAGAATAGATGGAAAATTAAAAAAAAAAATTAACAGTAGGGTGCAAATTGACTAATTATGAGAGCTGGTGGGGGAATTGGCCAAAATTAAAGTTGAGGGAGGAAATTGACTAATTATGAGAGTTGAGGGGAGAAATTAGCCAAAATTAAAGTTGAGGGAGAAAATTGGCCAATCCTTACAAGTTCAGGGGGTAAATTGATGAATACCTCAAAAATTAATTCTCTCTCCGTAAATTTATTTTTGATTTTTTTATTCTTATTGATCATATAATATTTATTTTTCCCTAATTTTCGCTCAGGAACACTTCACTTGTAAGTGAAGATCGTAAAATATTCATTACAGCTGTAAAAAATTTCGTAAATATGTACCGATGACAGCTGACAATTAAGTGTCATACATAAGTTCATTTGTGACTGGCCAAGCGTAGCAGTTGTTGCGTGAGAGGTGAGATTGAGTTGATGATAAAGATATGAGGACTTGGGTTGGCAATGGCGAGCTTGACGTGATGATGACCAAAAGAATCCATTTTTGGTTCCTTGGCTTTCTAATGCTGTTTACTTCCGTTCATTTGTAGTCACGTTAATTCGACTTGCACAACTAACTATTTTTTATTGATTGGTGATGTGTTTTCATAGCTGTTACTAGGAGAGTAAAGAAGAAGAGAGTAAGATTTTGTAATAACAGAGTCACGCACCGGATTTAAGTGGTTCGCCAATTCGGCTACGTCTACTAGAGTTGCATATGCATTTATTTTTTCACTATGTAAGAAAGATTTACAAATTACAATGAAAATGGCCTAGAGCCTTAAATATATAAGAAAAGGTATACAAGAAGGATGATTTTGCTCTCTCTTCTTTCCTCCCTCTTTTCTCCATGTCCTCCGTTGGTTCTTTGCTTCTTCCTTTATAAAGATTGCATGACATCTTCATCTCCAAAATATCTCCCAAATGTGCTAATAGAAAGAAACCAAGTGTTATGCTAATCATTACCATAAAATGTGTTCCAATAACAAGGCAACAAATGTTGTTCTAATGATTAAGAATGATAAGTGTTCAAGTGGCAAAGCAACAAGTGTCTAGTTAGTTATGAACAAATGAATATCATGCAAGATGTTCCTTGCATCAAAGGCCATGTCCAAACTCTAAGGAATATGAATCCCACCCGTTCTCACCTCATTGGAAAATTTGGAACAAAATTGAATAGAGAATATTGTAGCCAAATGATTAAGATTCCTCTTAGCCTTGTGAATCAACACTCTAAAACCACAAAATATTGCCAACTCATGCACTTAGACACACGTATAAGCCAAAGGCTTCCCACCTCCACATTTAGAGTGGTGAATATCATCCTAATGATTAAGATTCCTATAGATTGATGAGTAAGCACTTCTAATACCTCAAAGTGTTGCCACCTACATGCAAATAGACTAACATACACATGCTATAGACTCCACCTCTTCACCGTAATTATTAGCTTCTATTAAACTACCAACTTCCACCTCATTCTTTGGAAAAAAATCAAGCTAACTCTACTAGAAAATTCCCACCTCTCGGAGCTTAACTCTCCAACCCTTTTACACTTCACTAATTAAAGATAAAAAATGCTAGCAAGGGTAACTTAGTTGCTATTGCCACGAAAAAGGTAAGTAGAAACCCTAACAAATCAAACTAATGCATATATACATATAAGATACACAGTTACTGGACAAAGTTACAAAATTATGATGAGGATGCCAAAAAAATAGAACCCTCTCTAGTTGGAGACATTTGAGTAGGGGTGGGTTCGGTTCAAATCGGTTCGGTTTTTCGCCAAAATTGAAACCGAACTGAAATTTCGGTTCGGTTCGGTTCAGTTCTTATTTTTTTTGGTTCGGTTTCGGTTTTTTTTTTTTTTTTTTTTTTTCAAAAAATTAAAAAACTTGAAATCTTAAATGTTAACATCTCCAACACAATCATAACATAAATATTCCAACTAGAATCAAAGACAATGAAAATAAACATTTAAAGTTCAACTAGAATCATAACATAAAGGCTTTTTTTAATATTTTGGGTCTAAAGTTTAACTGTAAATAGATTTCTTTTTAGAAAATTTTACTTTTCTACCATTTTCTTCATACCTCAACTCTTAACTATGAATAATATGAAGAGCTGGTATAGGTTGGTGGACATGAGCTGAATTATTTTACCATGATAGTACGTACAATGAGAGCATTATCATACTATAACCCACTTTGAACCAACGAGTGTCGTATATCGATTATGCTCTCTTTGTATGTATTATCGATCATTTAGTAATGTAATTTGCTATTTAGTCGACAGAAGTAAAATCAAAAGGGAAAACACTTGATCAAAACCAATACCTTATCACTGCATATAACAATAAGCAATGAAGTAATGAATAAGCATACAAATACTTGAAGCAAGAAGCCAGATTAAACAAGAATAAGGAACTAAGTTCTAACAGTACCGTGTGAGGAGTTAGCACCATTTTGGTATCACTATTTTAGGTCCTGCTTTTTTATACGACTTCTTCCTTGTAGTTATAGGAAAAGTAGTAGATGCATAAATATATTTCTGATTTTGGCAACACGTTGGGCTTACAAATTGGGTTTAAAAATTAATACCCAAAACAAATAATTAAATAAATAAAATTAAAAAAAATATTAATTTAATTAATTCGGTTCGGTTCGGTTTCTAGACCACTAAAATCAAACCGAACCAAAAGAATTCGGTTCGGTTCCGTTTTTTCAATTCGGTTTGGTTTTTTCAGTTGCGGTTCGGTTCGGTTTTCGGTTTTTTGAACCCACCCCTACATTTGAGTATGAAAGTACTAGTGAAATATTAGGCACAAAAATATATTTTTGTAGTGAAAGAATCTCTACTAACTTAGATGTCAAAAATACAAGTTCTTGTACTTATAATATGTAAAAGGAAATTAAAAAAAAATCATTACATTTGAAATAGATATAAGTATGTACACACACATTTATATAACCATTTTTTTTAAATACGGGGTATTACATTCCCCCACTCTCGTGTATATGTTTCTTGATTATCTTGAAGCTTGTTTGGAAGTGTTTCTAAATTTGCTAAAAATGTTTTTGGTGAAAATGTTTCTGAAACCACACAACTATCTATAACTGGCGGTCCAAAAACCGACAAAAAATGTATATTACTGTCGGATTTTAAGCAAAATCTGACAAAAAATGGATGCAGTGGCAGATATAATAAACGACAGAATTGCCAGTGTCAGGAAATGAAATTTCCGACAGAAAATACTCTAAAACCGACAGAGAATATATTAATAATAAATAAATAAGAGAATTTATGTTGGCTAAAACCGACAAAACTTGTGTTGGATATAACCTACAGAGAATTTATTAATAAGAATAAATAAAAGCATTATTGTCGGATAAAACCGACAGAAAATATATTAATAATAAAAAATATATATTGAAAATATCAAACCTCACTGAACTAATTTGCGGCAAGCAATACGAGCTTTTCTGAGACTTGCTTCCGTCTTCAGTTCCATATCCACGCCATTGACAGATGATGCCAGGACTCCAAGCTCATCACATACTTGTTGGGCAAACTTCAAATGTTCTCTAAATGATATTTGGCAAGGTCATGGCCGACATAGACACAAAAATTACTGTATATGATCAAGATATTCATGAAATAGTGCACATGGTAAACTTACCTATGTACAGCACGCTCATGGAGCAGCTAAAGTTTCAGTAACAAAATTCTTGATTTTGAGATGGATAAAAACTTCTCTGCAGCTATTTTAAAAGCAGCAAAAGCCTCTAAACAAGGAGAAAAAAAAAATGCAAGTCATCAAGGATGAACAGCATTTGTTTATGCGATGAACATGAGAGAGAGATAGAGTATTCGAACCCTAAATTAATATGGCAGTATCTATGAAAAAAGTATATTCTTTTTAGGTACTCAAGCATTTTATCTAACCTTTGCATCCTTTATAAACGGCTAGATGTTGGATGAACTTCAGATATGCTAATGCTGTGTCAGATGAACTGAGGACATCCATGAAATAGTCAGGCTCAAGTTATAAAAATGGAAAGGAATATAAACAAATATGTAAATCTTGTGATACTTTCAGTTAAAAATTACCTTGAAACATCAGGAAAACAAGTGCATTAAATCTGGCAAGAGAGGAGCTGAGAAGGAGAAGGAAATGAGGAGAGGAGAAGGCACCGGCGCAAGGAAGAGATTGAGGGGTTTTATTCTGGAAAATTTCATTACTGTCGGTTAAAATCGATATAAACATTTTTTAAAATATAAAACCGACATAAACATTTTCATTACTGTCAGTTATAA
The DNA here is from genome assembly GCA_024362995.1 of Heteromeles arbutifolia. NCBI lineage: Eukaryota > Viridiplantae > Streptophyta > Magnoliopsida > Rosales > Rosaceae > Heteromeles > Heteromeles arbutifolia. Next base: position 4,924,645 of record JANCRC010000002.1, on the reverse strand, counting down.
CCGATAGCAAAAAAAGGGCGGCAAAAATCCCCCCAACATTCCCTCCCAAAATTTTAATTTCCCTCCCCCCAACAAATTTTGTTATGATTTTAAAAAATAAAATAATAATTTTTTGGTTTAATAAATAAATAAATAATATGTATTTAAAGAGAATACATTTTTAAAAATTAAATAAATAATTGTTTGGTTTAATAGATAATAATCCATGTAAAATATGCAATAAAGAAACAAAAAGATAATTGTACAATGAAAATGTACTACAAAAAGATAATTGTTCAATGATCGAACCGTCAAACTTGTTTGTAGATATTACAAGATCACATATGTAAAAAATCGTAAAAAACAATCATTTAGAGATTACGTAACAGAACAAAAGTTTTCGACGGTTATAAACGAAAAATCACAATTTAATGGTTATTTTAGCTCCAATTTTAATGATTTTTTACAGGTACACACCTCGACCCTATAAGAATGCAATGAATGAATTTGATCTTCAATTGAAAATATTTACACTAGTGGATACCACAAAATCTTATTTTATACTTAATGGAAGTATAACATTAACTCTTAAGTGTTTATTTAATCTACTGTTTTGACGCGATCAAGGAACAAAATGCCGATAATATCGGCGAAATATCGCCGATATTATCTATTTTTCACGGTACCGATATTTTAATTACTATCAAACTGGTTTTCATCAAAATATCGCAATATTATCGATAATATCGCGATATTTTCGAAATTATCGCGATATTTTGAAAGGAGAAGGAAACACAGAAGTGGGGGGAAGAACAGGGCAAGGCACCCAAGAGGAGACCCCATCTGTGTGTGTTGGGGGGGCGAAAAGGGGCTTCGAGAACGTCCCAGCGCCAATCTGCAGAGGAAGGCGTTCTGGGAAGGAGGGGAGGGGAGGAACCTCCGGGGGGGGGGAAACGGGGGGGGGGGGGCGGGAAGAAGAATCTGGGCAGCAGGCGTTCTGGGAAGGAGGGTAGAGGGAGGGAAGGGAGGAGCGGAGAGGGAGGGAAGGGAAGAGAAGGAAGAATCTGGAGGGGAGGAAGAATCCGCCCCGCGCGGGGGGGGGGAAGAAGAATCTGGGCAGCAGACAAGAGAGAAAGGTGGGGGAAGAAGGGATCCTGGGCAGTAATGGGGAGTGGAGAAGAGAGGGGGGTGGGTGTGTGTGTGGGGGGTGGCGTGCGTGCGTCTGTCTGTGGCACATGGTCACACACGGTTTTGGCACATGGTTTTGTACGAAACCACGGTTTTGGCACATGGTTTTGTGTACGGTTTTGTGTGTGTGTGTACGGTTTTTTCTATGTGTGTTTATGTGTGTACGATTTTTTTGTATGCCCGTCAGAGAAGAACAAAAAAATAGAGAGAATACCAAATATTCTCCACGTGAAGACCAAATATTCTATAAGAGAGGAACCAAAACACGTGAAGACCAAAAATTTTGTAAGAAAAGAACCAAAAAATATGCTTACATTTACAGCCTTTACATTACAGCTTATACAATTTTTGACAAGACAAAAATAATAGTCTGTATCTGGCAAGTTTTATAACTTGTACAGTTTTTGACAAGACAAAAATAATAGAGTGCTTTCATAATGAAACTGTGTGCCACTGTGAGTCTGTGATATTCTTTCACATTCAAAACAGTGTGCCACTGTTTGTTATATTCTTTCACATTTGTATCAAAGCCATTCAGAGCATTTTCGTTTCTTCTTCTTCCCTTACCCCTTTCAAAGCCATTCCAAACATATATTATTTCACATTTGTATCAAAGCCATTCAGAGCATTTTCGTTTCTTCTTCTTCCCTTACCCCTTTCAAAGCCATTCCAGATCCATTCCAGAGCTTGAACACAAAGGGTTCCATATTTAAGGTAAGTTTAAAAACTTATATTTATATTATTGTAATTTATACAACAACAACAAAAATTTTGTATGTTAATTTTTGTTAATACTTGCATGTTAATTTTTGTAATTAATTAAGTAATGTTAATTTTTGTATGTTAATTTTTGTTAATACTTGCATGTTAATTTTTGTAACTAATTAAGTAATGTTAATTTTTGTATGTTAACAATTACATGCAAAACTATTTTGGGGATTTATCATTTGATAACTACTCTTCACAATACACTCACTCTACACATAGAGATGATGAAGATAGTGAAAATTTTGAACCTCATAGGAACTCTATGTGGTACTAAGTCACTATGTATCTTACCATGCAATGTATAAAGTGTAAAATATTGTACTAATTCATTATATATAAATGATTATGGTGTGTTTAAACTTCTTTCATTAATTACTACATATTTTCTACTCACAATGTTTGTCAGCTCGCTATATAATCAACTTGATAATGTTAAATCCATCATGCAATGCATTTCCTTCCAATTTTTTGTGATAAACTAATAGATAATTGACTAAATAAATATCTTGCAAAGTTTCAATAAAAATTTCCAAGTTTTTCTTACAATTTCCGTGGTTTCCATATAATTTTTATCGATATCGATATTATCCCGATATTTCCGATATTACCGATATTTAATACCTTGGACGCTATACACATTCTACGAAACTTTTTTCAATGATCTAACTATCAAACTTGTTTGTACACACTCTGAGATTGCATACATAAAAAATCACAAAAAACAAACATTCATAGATTAGGTAACAGAACAAAAGTTTTCGACGGTTATAAACGAAAAATCACAATTTAACGGTTATTTTAGCTTCGATTTTGATGATTTTTTACAGCTACACTCCTCGACCTTATAAGAATGCATTGAACGAATTCGATCTTCAATTTAAAATATTTACACTGGTGGATACCACAAGTCTTACTTTATACTTGATGGAAGTATAATATTAACTCTAAGTGTTTGTTTAATCTACCGTTTTGATGCGATATACATTCTACGAAACTTTTTTCAATTACCCAACCGTCAAACTTATTTGTACACACTCCGAGATTGCATACATAAAAAATTGTAAAAAACAAACATTCAGAGATTACATAACGGAAGAAAAGTTTTCGACGGTTATAAACGAAAAATCACAATTTAACGGTTATTTTAGCTCTGATTTTAATGATTTTTTACAGCTACACTCCTCGACCCTATAAGAATGCAATGAATAAATTTGATCTTCAATTTAAAATAGTGAATACCACAAAATCTTATTTTATTCTTAATGGAAGTATAACATGAACTCTTAAGTGTTTATTTAATCTACCGTTTTGACGTGATACACATTCTACGAAACTTTTTTTAATGATCTAACCGTCAAACTTGTTTGTACACACTCCGAGATCTCATACGTAAAAAAGCACAAAAAATAAACATTCAGAGATTAGGTAACAGACAAAAGTTTTCTACGGTTATAAACGAAAAATCACAATTTAACGATTATTTTAACTCCGATTTTGATGATTTTTTACAGCTACGCTCCTCGACCCTATAAGAATGCAATGAATGAATTCGATCTTCAATTTAAAATATTTACAGTAGTGGATAAATCTTATTTTATACTTATTGGAAGTATAACATTAACTCTTAAGTGTTTGTTAAATCTATTAATTTGATAGGATATGCATTCTACGAAACTAGTTTCAATGATCCAACTATTAGATATGTTTGTATATACTCTGAAATAGCATGTGTAAAAATCACAAAAAAAAAAAACATTCAGAGATTATTCTGGCGACCGTCCAAAATTTTGCTTTGTTCGTGTCGGTTTATATCCGACAGGGCCATGAGTGAAAGAAAAAAATTATTTAAAACATGTTTTTATTTATTTATTTTTAATCAATATAACATTTTAAAATAATAAAATCAGACATGATAGAGTACACCAGATGTTCATGTGTATTTATGTGCCAGACAATGTGCTTTGTGACGTATTGAAGAAAAATTGTTTGAATTTCTTTGTATCTTGTTGCTTGCCTGTGAGGAAGCATAATCCTTATTACAAAAATGATAGAGCTTCATATTGTAGTCTGTTGTTATTATTCTCTCAAAAAATTTATGGCTCGTGGGAATTGGGTTCATTAGACTTTAGGGTCATGAGTGAATTTTTTTTTCTTCAAAATATGTGTTTATTTATTTATTTTTAATCAATAAAACATATTAAAATAATAAAATTTTCATTTATGTCGGTTATAACCGCCAGAAAGTAAAATAATAAAATCGTCAATTTCTGTCGGTTATAACTGCCACCATTAACTTAAAACCCGCCATAATCTTCAAAAATATTTATAAAAAAATATTCAAAAATATTGTCGGTTATAACCGACATGATTTTTTTGATATCCGCCATTAAATATCCACCAGGACTTTTTGTCGGATATAACCGACAAGATTTTTCTAATATCCGCCACTAATTAAATGATGTGTATGATATATTTTATCCGACATGATTTTTCTAATATCTGCCACCATCATCCGCCACCTAAAGCTAATATTGTAGTAGTGCCAATCCTTATTAAAAATACAATTAAATTTTGGAAAAACACTTCAAGTGTTTTATGCAAGAAACACATAACTTGTGCTTCTTGCAGAAAACATTTATAGTGCTTTTGAAACTCAAAAATATTTTATCTAGAACCGCTGTGAGATCCCACATCGCCCAGGAGAGTAGATCTGATGAGCCTTATATGTATATTCCCATCTCTACCTACCGTGAGGCCTTTTGGAAGCTCACTGGCTTCGAATTCCATCGGAACTCCGAAGTTAAGCGAGTAGCGCGTGAGAGCACTCTCATGATGGGTGACCCACTGGGAAGTTCTCGTGTGAGTTCCCATAAACAAAACCGTGAGGGCGTGATCGGGGCCCAAAACGGACAATACCGTGCTACGACAGAGGCGTGCCCGTGATGTGGTTAGGGCCCTGGCCGGGATGTGACAATTTGGTATCAAAGCCTAACCCTGGCCGCGTGTGTGCCGACGAGGACGTCGAGCCCCTAGGGGGGTGGATTGTGAGATCCCACATCGCCCAGGGAAGTGGATCCGGTGAGCCTTAGAGCAACTCCAGCGTGGGAGCCCTCCCCTCAGACAATTCACTATTCAATCCACCCAGTGAACAGTAACTGCCCTTAATGTACAGTAACTGCCTTTTGCATCTCCAGCGTCGGAGCCCTTCCCCTTGGCAATATGCAATAAAATATTAATATTTTTTTATTTATAAAATAATACAAAATAATTTTATTTGTAATTTCGGATAAGATTTTTAATCGTTCTCGTTGCGCCACGTGTCATAATCCGAAAAAGACAATTATTGGTGATGGATTTCCGATAAGATTTTTAATTGTTCTCGTTGCGCCACGTGTCATTATCCGAAAATACAATTATTGGTGATGGATTTCCGATAATATTATTAACCAATCACGTTGCGCCACATGTCATAATCTGTTTACAATCTTTGAGGATAGATTTCCATCAGATTGTTAACGAATAACGGCATGCCACGTGGCATTATCTATAACCTAATCCTTTCTGAATCCTCCATATAATCCACCATCCATCCTCACAAATCTCACACCAATTTTCTCAAGATCTCTATCATTATTCATAGTTTCTGCTTCCTTATTCACCTAAATCTCTATCATTATTCATAGTTTTTGCTTCCTTCTTACAATGTCTTCTTCTTCCTCAAGGATTATGTGGGAAATCGATCAGCAAGAGGAAGAATTGTTTAACCAATCTGAATGGATGTTCAATCTCCAGGTAGCCCAAAATGAGATGGAAGAGAATGAGGAGCGTACAAGGAAAAATGACGAAGCAAGAATGGCTAGAGCCTCACATTCATGTCGAGTCATCCAAGCTGTTGCTCAGATATCCAGGCCCAGCCGTTCCGGAAACCTTGATAGAAGCATGCAACGACGAGGTGCGGAGCTGTTGGACGATTATTTTGTCCATAACAGTGTATTTCCTGATACGTACTTTAGACGTCGTTTTAGAATGGAACGACATTTGTTCACCAAAATCATGATTGCTGTTTGCAACCATGATTCTTACTTTGTGCAAAAGAAGGATGTTTTTGGTGCTATCGGTCTCCTTCCTGAAAAAAAAATTACTGCTGCGTTGCGGATGCTTGTGTATGGAGCATCTGCAGACCAAGTGGATGAGATAACGAGGATAGGAAAATCAACCATTCTTGAGTCCCTGATAAGGTTTTGTGGAGCAATAGAATCTATCTACATCGCAGAGTACCTCCGGACACCTACTTACATAGACTTGCAAAGGCTTCTGAAGAAGGCCGAGATGCGAGGTTTTCCTGGGATGATTGGAAGCATCGATTGTATGCACTGGACATGGAAAAATTGTCTAAGTGCATTGCAAGGCGTTTATGGGGACAAAAAATGAGCAAAAAGTATCATTTTGGAGGCGGTGGCATCTTTTGATACATGGATATGGCATGCCTTTTTTGGGGTTCCAGGGGCTCAAAATGACCTCAACGTCCTAGCCCAATCCCCAGTGTTCAACGATGTCCTGCAAGGAAAGGCACCAAAAGTCACGTACTGCGTCAACAAAAGTACGTACGACGGGCCATACTACTTAGCAGACGACATTTACCCAAGGTGGTCAACATTTGTCAAAACAGTGCCACGTCCACGAAGTGCAAAGGAAAAACATTTTGCAAGCTGTCAAGAGGGGTGTAGGAAGGATGTGGAGCGTTGTTTTGGTATCCTCCAAGCTCGCTGGGCGATCGTCATGGGTGCTACCAGATTGTTTGATGTAGAGTCGCTTCGATCCATCATGATGACGTGCATTATTCTTCACAACATGATTGTGGAAAATGAGTACGATTATGATGCCGTTGATGAATATGAGCCATACACGATGAACAATTCAAGAACACGTACATATTGTGCTCATGACGCCGCCGAGGAACCCGTGCAACATGAGCCATTAGAAAGGGATGGACATTACAATGAATTGATCATTCAACGATATACTACACTTCAAAGGCCATATATGCACAATGCCCGACAAATTGATTTGATAGAGCACCAGTGAGCATTGAAACAAGCTCAAGATACTTAAGTTCATTTAGTGTGTTTATTTTTATTTGGTGTGTTTATTTAATTTTATTTGGTGTGTTTTTTTTTTTGGTTCATTTAGAGAGTTTTTGTTTATTTGGTATGTTTATGTAATTTTATTTGGTGTGTTTAAATGTCTTTTGAATAAAGATTCTCTTAGTATAAATAAATTACCAAATTAAATAAATATACTCTTAGTTTAAATAAAGTACTAAAATCAATAAATTGGAAACAACATAAAGTACTTTATTCAATAAATAATAAATTACAACCCAAAGTGATTGGAAAATTATGGGCTCCGATTACAAAAAGTACTCTATTCATTATCACTTAACCAATTTGTGGTGGTAGGAAGATCTTCTCTTGTCGGGCTAGGACCATCTCATCTTGCTCTCGTTTCTCTTGTCGTGCTAGGACCATCTCCTCTTGCTCTCGCTTCTCTTGCAAGCCTCATTCGCACCACTTCCGCTTTCTCTGACTTCCAAAAAAATTTAGAATTTGGAGACTTCCCTTCTAAAGGCGTGTTCATAATGTCACGATCTCGTTAGGCCATTCTTTCTTCTCTAACCTGTTCCCTTTCTTGCCTAAGTAGCTCTCTTTCTCTCTCATTAGCTTGAAATGATGTCTCAACAGCTGCAGCTTTTGCCTCCTCTCTAGCCTTATCAGCCTCAAATTTTGTCATTTCCCGCGCCAAAGTCAATTCACCTTGGCGAGCAAGTTCTTCCATATACTTTGCATAATCATTCTTGGAAGCACTCCCTTTTCTCTTTGAAGCCTTCTTACCTTAAGACCTAATTGGATAACAGGTCGATCCTGACGCTTGTTCAGGGAGGGGCGTTTCGGGCACTTCTTCTGCTTCATCTTCATGAACATGCGAACTATGATCGGGTGTAGAGTGTAGAGGGGTGCTATTCATGAAAACTTCTGGACTGAGAGGCACAACTTTGAATTTAGGACAATCTTTAACAATATTCGAACATTCCCACCGGTTGAATGATTTATTTTTGCTTTTGGTTTTGGCACCATACCAAGCTTGTGCTTGAAGTTGTTACACAATGCGGGATAAGAAATAATTATAATGAAAGTAGGTAAAAAATAAATAATACAAACAAATAATTATAATGAAAGTAGGTAACAAATAATTATACTGTAAATTTGGGTATAGTACAAAGAAATAAATAATATATTGTTACCTGATCTGCGTAATTTTCCCCACTTCGAAGATTAGAACTAGCTTGTGCCAAGGTGTCTCTCCACATACCAAACGATTGGCTAAGTAATTTCCAACGACTGGACATTGATTCTTTGGTTCTTTTCCCACCCATTTTCTCAAGATAATTGGTATGAATAAGACTCCACATTTCTCGCAACTGCATCTCATTACCCCTAAGCGAACTATGAGTAACTTCAACCAAGCTACTACACAACGCAACATCTTCAAGAAGCGTCCAATTCGTACCTGCATCAGTAGTCATTTTGTTGAAAAAAATTGGATTGAAACTTTGAGAGAAAGATAGGAATGTGGTTGAAACTAGTTGAGAAAATATGAAATTGTGGTGTAGGGTAGAAGATAATGAGAAGATATTTATAGAAAAGTAAAATCTTTTTTTTTTTTTTTCAAATTTTTTTTCCGGATTTTTATTAATTTTTATTAATTTTTTTTAAATTTTTATTCACCTAATTAATCTCTACCATTTGATTTTAAAAAAAATTGAATTTTAACACTCCAGATTGTGCCACGTGGCATAACAGTAACATTTCACAATTTTAAAATGTTTTTTTAAATTTATAACGTCGAATAATGTGGACCGTTGATCTCAGATCCAACGGTTGAAATTAAATAAGGTTTTTAAATTTTTTTTACCGTTGGAAATCCAACGGCCTAAAATTTGTTACCGTTGAAATCCAACGGACTACGGGAAGCCACGTGGCTTCCCATCATTAACATTTTTTCACTGCGCCACAGGCCCCAGTTCCTGCAATCTTGTCTGCCGACGCGCGCCTACGGGTGATTGAGGCCCACGCGCCTGACAGAAAAAAAATAAAAAAAGGAGCTGACGTCTGGCCGATGTCAGCTGTGTGTTAGGAAGCCTTCGGGCTCTCGTGCTGGCACACGCTGGAGCAAGTAAGCCGGGCTACTGCCCTTTGTTTTGGACATGTCCCTCGAACTCCAGCCAACGCTGGAAGTGCTCTTATATGTATATTCTCATCTCTACCTAGTGCAAGGCCTTTTGGGAGCTCACTGGGTAGCGCGCGAGAGCACTCTCATGATGGGTGACCCACTGTGAAGTTCTCGTGTGAGTTCCCAAAAACAAAACCGTGAGGGCGTGGTCGGGGCCCAAAGCGGACAATATCGTGCTACGGTGAAGGCGTGCCCGGATTGTGGTCGGGACCCGAGCCGGCACGTGTCAACCGTTTTTAGTTATTTTAAAAACACTACTTCTAAACCATTCTTTGATTTGTTCGATCTAAAATAAGAGAATATTAGAAGAGAGAATAATGTGCGGAAATCACTTTTCGAAATTAAGCCTTTACCAAAACAATTTACCCCCAAAATTGCCAAACAAATGAAAAAAGAAAGAAAGTTCAAAGTCAGCAAACCTTTGAGGTACACATCATCATCCTTAGCTAGCTATTTGGTCTCAATGATAATGAGACACATTCATTGCTAATGAATAAAACTAACCAAAACAAATTGAAAGGGAGATGCCATTTTATGTGGACCAAAACAATCACAGGACCACGTCGTTTTTTCGATTAGTAGGTCTTGAGAGGAAACCAACTGATGACGAAGACACGACAGTTCATCATTTTAATAACTAGAAAAACTGAGGCATTTGGACTTCTTCCTTACCTTCATCGCGTAATTCATAAGCATAAGAAGTAACTCAGACCAGCTGTGCTGAATATGGTCCCGCTTATTTTGATCGTCAATATCACGTGGTCGTACATATGGAGTTAGAAGCGGACTCATTATGGTTGTGAAGCATATGGGCTGGCCCACATGTTGATTATTTGTTCCTAAACCACTTATCAAAACACAAAGTAAACCGTGTTTAGTTCGTAATTCCCAAGAAATAAGGCTTAATTAGCAAGGCTGAGTAAACTTAATTAATCTGAAATTATGAGTACGATAAAGTAGTTTGAAGTGACTTTGTTGCAGGTATTGGCTGTCTATGCATCCAGGTGGTCCACACAAATTACATTATTTGTGGTCAATACTAAATCAAAGATTATAAGTTTTTTTTTTGGAAGAAATAAAAAATTATAAGTTTGGCTCATCACTTTATGTCACTTTCTCTTTTTTTCTTTTGACGGGATGTGATATTCACGTATCATACTTTACTTTTCAAATAACTTTTTAATTTTTGACCGTCTGATTAGATGAATTGAATAAAATTAACGGATAAAAATTAATAAGGGATGTGTAAGAAGTAAAATGGGGTGTGTGGATAGCACATCTTTTTTTTTGCTTTCTATTTTCTACAAAGTCTAGTTGTCAAACATTTCTCACAAAAGAGCATGTTTTATTGTATTTGAGTATTATCCGACTTTATATAGGTAAAATTGTTAATTCGAAGTCCTACTCTTTTGTTAGTCAAATTGTCCTCCTATCCCATGTTACGGGTCAGCTTATTATGTATGCGTAGGGAAAGAAACTTGCAAGGGATATCATAATGAAGATATTTAAAACTGATTTTATTTTGGCGTGTTTTAATTTTCAACACATATTGCAACAATTTACCTAGAATACGATCTTCGTGTCATTCCACCATTAGTCGTGGATCTAGAATTTGTATCTTGGGTTCTAGTGTCAAATACATGTTTTTTTTCAAACATGTCCAGATATATCTAGTATGTATTACATTGAACATTTAGTAGGCACAAAAGAGATTCGCATTGAACATTTTGAGGATCCTTAGAAGACATTCGTACGTATATTTTTCAAACTTTGTGGTGGTCCTGAGATCACCTTGGTTCCTACTTCCATCCACCTCTGCCTACCACCTTCTATTCACTCTTCTTAAATCCTTCTTTTCATCTCCATACTTCATCTATTTGTAGCATAAACGTTAAAAATAAAATAATTATCAAACGAGTCTTTATTATCTGTTATTGCAGATCCAACAACGAGTACCATTTCATATCCTAAAAGGGGAACTTCTTGAACATTTTTTGTTGAATAATACTAGGAAGACTAAACTTATCGACTAAATTTGCAAACTAAATGATTTGTCATCAATAAAAAAATAAGTACGTTAATCAACACTTAAATATAATTCAATCATCAACTTAATATCATTTAATTTACAATATTTAATATACAAATTTAATCTCCTTATTATTATTCTTTCTCGTTTAGTAGAGAACGGCTTTAGACGGTTACCGTTACTCGAAGAAAACTGAATTTTCCAAGTCCCGCACTTTTTATTGTTTTTTTTTCTCTCTCTTCTTTTTAGTCTTTTGCTTATTTATATACGTAATGTGTTAAAGCCCTTTTGCTTATTAATTTGCTTATTTATACACGGTGACGCGTCGTGCAATTTGCATGGCGGAAAATGCAGGAACGCAAACTGGAGAGAGAGAGAGAGAGGAGGACGACAGAGAAGTGGACTGTTGAGCCAAATAACATATGATTAGGAACGGATGATCAGACACGCTTAAGCTTGTGGAGGAGATAAATTCTAAACCGCGAAAACGATGACAGGGACGTGAGGAAGATCCAAGCAGAAGCATCACCAACCAACATCAACTACCGAAGCACCAAGTACAGAACTAGCCATGCCACTCATACTATCCTGCTTTTCCATTTCCAACCCCCACATGAAAAAGCACTCCCCACTGAAAGCACTTCTCTTTCTCCTTCTCCTTCTCCTTCTCCTTCCCAAAAGCACTCCAAATGGAGCTTGAAAAAAGCAGTGACAGAACACGCGCCGCCGCATTCTCCTCGTCCTCCGCCACAAGCAACATGAAACCCACCCCCGCTGCTGCCAGACCCGACAAGTCAATCGCTCACTACAGAGAGGACGCCAACCTCTTGGCCGAGTACGAGCAGTCTGCCGTCTCCGGTAAGTCCTTCAACTACACAAGGTCAGTGCTTTTTCCTCCGGATTCTGTCCCCGAGGAGCAAATCAGTGCCTACTTATCGAGAATCCAAAGGGGTTCTCTCGTCCAATCCTTTGGCTGCATGCTTGCAATTGAAGAACCCACTTTTCAAATTATCGGTTTCAGTGAGAATTGCTATGAATTGCTGGGTTTGGATAAATTGGATAATGTTTTCGAGTCAAATGAGTTAAAGGGTTTGATTGGGGTGGATTGTAGAACTCTGTTTACTCCTCCTTTCGCGGCTTCATTGACGAAAGCTGCTGCTTCGAGGGAGATTTCGCTGTTAAACCCGATTTGGGTGTATTCTAGGAGTACCCAGAAGCCATTTTATGCTATTTTGCATAGAATTGATGTGGGGATTGTGATTGATTTGGAGCCTGCTAGGTCTGGTGATCCTGCATTGTCACTTGCAGGGGCCGTACAGTCACAGAAGCTCGCAGTTCGCGCAATTTCTAGGCTTCAGTCTCTCCCTGGAGGGGACATTGGTGTGTTGTGTGACACAGTTGTAGAAGATGTTCGGAAGCTTACTGGATATGACAGAGTTATGGTTTATAAGTTCCATGACGATGATCACGGTGAGGTTGTGTCTGAAATTAGAAGGTCAGATTTGGAGTCTTATTTGGGTTTGCATTACCCTGCCACGGATATCCCTCAAGCAGCCCGTTTCTTGTTCAAGCAGAATCGCGTGCGTATGATCTGCGATTGCAATGCGAATCCAGTTAAAGTCATTCAAAGTGAAGAACTGAAGCAACCTCTGTGCTTGGTCAATTCAACTCTCCGGTCTCCACATGGCTGCCACAGACTCTACATGGCGAACATGGGCTCGATTGCCTCGTTGGTGATGGCAGTTATTATCAATGGTATTGATTCAACGAAGCTTTGGGGGTTGGTGGTGTGCCACCATACTTCCCCCCGCTATGTCCCTTTTCCTCTTCGTTACGCTTGCGAGTTTCTTATGCAGGCATTTGGGCTGCAAATCTACATGGAGCTTCAATTGGCATCGCAGTTGGCTGAGAAAAAGATTCTCAGAACACAAACCTTGCTTTGTGACATGCTCCTCCGTGATTCCCCATCCGGTATTGTGACCCAATCTCCGAGTATAATGGATCTCGTCAAGTGTGATGGGGCTGCATTGTACTATGGTGGGACATGCTGGTTGATGGGTGTAACTCCAACTGAATCACAGGTTAAAGATATAGCAGAGTGGCTGCTAAACAATCATGGGGATTCCACCGGTCTGAGTACCGATAGTTTGGCGGAAGCTGGTTACCCCGGTGCACCTTTACTGGGCAATGCAGTTTGTGGTATGGCTACCGCAAGGGTCAGTTCAAAAGATTTCTTGTTTTGGTTCAGGTCCCACACAGCAGAGGAAGTTAAATGGGGAGGAGCTAAGCATCATCCAGGGGACAAGGATGACGGTGAAAGGATGCACCCGAGATCATCATTTAAAGCTTTTCTTGAGATAGTAAAAACTAGAAGTTTGCCTTGGGAGATCTCTGAGATTAATGCCATCCACTCTTTGCAGCTCATCATGAGAGACTCGTTTCAGGATATCGAGGAAACTGGTTCGAAGGCAGTGCAGCAGAGTGATGCTGAGATGCACTTGCAGGGGATAGATGAACTCAGTTCCGTGGCATGTGAAATGGTTAAGTTGATTGAGACAGCTTCTGTTCCAATTTTTGGGGTTGATTTGGATGGTCTCATCAATGGATGGAACGCAAAAATAGCTGAGTTGACAGGATTACAAGATAGCGAAGCGATGGGGAAGTCCCTAGTTAATGAGATTGTTTATGAGGACTCGCGTGAAGCTGTTGAAAATCTTTTACGCAGAGCCTTACAAGGTAAATCTTTGATTGCAGTTATAAATTACCATCTGTGAGGATTTGAAAGTCAATCAAATGCAATTTACTTTCGAAATTTTCATGCTTAGTTTGTGTCCTCTCGTACGCCTCTCAATAATTTTCCCTAACAATATGACCGTTGTTAACTTCTATACCATCCAGGTGAGGAGGACAAGAACGTTGAGTTAAGACTGAGAAATTTCGGGCTTTCACAGCGTAACTCCGTTGTCTATATTGTCGCCAGCACTTGCACAAGTAGGAGTCCTGCAAAGAATGTTGTCGGTGTATGCTTTGTGGGGCAGGATATTACTTGTGAAAAGGTTGTTATGGAAAAATTCATCCGCTTGCAAGGGGATTACAAGGCAATCATACAAAGTCTTAACCCGTTGATTCCACCGATATTTGCATCTGACGAGAATGCCTGCTGCTCTGAATGGAATTCAGCCATGGAAAAGCTTACTGGTTGGACAAGAGATAACGTTATTGGTAAAACGCTTCCCGGGGAAATCTTTGGAGGTCTTTGTCGACTGAGAGGTCAAGATACACTGACTAAATTTATGATTATGTTGTACCAAGGAATCAGTGGTAAAGAGATTGAGAAGTTTCCGTTCGGGTTTTTTGATAGAAAGGGGGATTTTGTTGGGGCGCTCTTAACAGCTAACAAGAGGACTGATGCAGGTGGGAATATAATTGGTTGTTTCTGTTTCCTGCAAATTTTTTTGCCCAACTTGCAGTCGGCCTTGGAAGGACGCATACAAGAGGATGGAGAATGCTTTTCGAAACTTAAGGAATTAACATACATGCGACAAGAGATGAAAAACGCTTTAAACGGTATTCAGTTTACCCACAGACTCCTTGAAAGTACAACTATTTCTGAATATCAGAAGCAATTTCTTGACACTAGCAATGCGTGTGAAAGACAAATCATGACAATCATCGAGGATATAGATGTGAAGAGCATAGCCGAAGGGTGAGTATTCGTAGTTGGTTCATGATATGCGTAAGTTTACTGTTGTAACTTTATTTCCATAGTTTCGTTTCTATTTGAGTGTACTGATGAGCCTGTGTGACAACGCCTCACATCTTCTCCGGGTTAATGCAGTAGCGTGGAGCTGAACATGGAAGAATTTATGTTGGGAAGCGTAGTGGACGTCATTATTAGCCAATCAATGCTCTCGCTGAGGGAAAAGAATCTGCAGCTCCTTCATGAGATTCCGGAGGAAATTAAATCGCTATCTTTACATGGCGATCAAATCCGGCTTCAGTTGGTTTTGTCAGATTTCCTGCTCAATGTAGTGAATCACGCACCTTCCTCGAATGGTTGGGTCGAAATTAAAATTTCACCTGGTTTAAAGTTGATACAGGACGGCAACAATTACATCCGCCTCCAGTTCAGGTAACGGTCTATGTTTTACCATGCACAGACACTAAATTTGGCATCAGTTCTACCTGTCCTCGACAAAGTTTATAGCCGAAGCCTTAAACCCTGAACCCTATTTTTCATCTTCTTGTGCATGTAGAATGACACACCCCGGCGAAGGCCTTCCAACAACGCTTGTACAGGATATGTTCGAGGGAGGAAACAGATGGACGACACAAGAAGGTCTCGGACTGAATCTGTCACGAAGAATTCTGAATAGAATGAATGGTCAGGTGCAGTATGTTAGAGAGCGCGATAAATGTTACTTCCTCGTTAACATTGAACTTAAACACAAGAAAGAAAGGCAGAGGCTGTGTGTGTCTCATGAGAGCAGCACGACTTGAATTTCATGAGCGCGTCTGTGTTTATTGAGTCTCCATCTGTTTAGCATTGTATTTTACCTTGTTTAGAACAAAATAAATAAATAAATATCATACGGATTTGACATAAGAAGAGTGCCGGTTGTCGACTAACTGACGCCCTCCCCTCCTTTATCCAAGCTTGGGACCGGCAATGTAAGATAAACTTACACAGATGGAGTTAAAATAAATAAATAAATAAAATAGCATGTATCAATTGTGTATTTTGTGTAATGCAAATCTTCAGATGATCATACATTGATTGGAGTTGGAGATTCGAATTTGGGTACAAGAAGTCGGGCACAATGCTCTGATCCAAAAATTGATCATAGTCCGTCTAGAAAAATGATTTGCAGACACCCAAATTTGCAGACACCTCTGATTGTTTTTGTCCGCGGATTCATCTCCGATTTGGTCAATCTGAAGGTTAAAAATATGCAAGGATGCGCATACGGAACAAAGGGTGCGTGAAAATCACTTCCCGTTTCAATGTTCAACTACACATTTGACAACCTTTCGACAATTAATTTGAAGCTGAGAAACATCACAATCTCAAATAAACATTTGAATTTTCCATTTCAAGAACTGCAACAAATTAACAAAACGCCAAAAAGCAGCAGGTTTTCCCCCCACTATACAAATTTGTACCGCTTGTCAAATAACCACCCCTCCCTCAAAACACATGTACTCAGATACCTATATGCACATCATATTTGCAGACTAACTCATCCACACCCCAAAGTCGCACAACAAAAATGAGCCCAAAATTCAGAAACCCGCACAACCGGCGGCAAAACGCTCTCAGCAGGGAGGATTGGATTCGTCGACATGCACTCTCGTTCTCTCATCTGACCGTTAACTGCAGATAAACAAAACGCTGCTGGGTGTTTCCAGTCAAACCCTCTAGAAGATACTACTAAAAGGAGCTACAAAAGAAACTCTGCATCCCATACTTCTCCGACTCCTACATATATATACTTGATAGTGTATGATGGTTGGAAGCCACGGCCACCACCAAATTCAGCCGTGGCATCTGCTTTGATACACTGTTAACTCTTATCTGGCTTCTCATCAAAGCCACGCTCTGGGCTTCCTGATGAATCAGAGTCCGACTCCTTTTCCTGACCGACCTGGATGTCCAAATTGTTGGAAGGAAGATGCTCTTGGATGATCTAGATAGAACAAATGCACAGGGTCCTATCAAAAATGTCTTCAAATGTATGGAATATCAAAACAAATCAACTAGTTTTATGAAGCAAAGAATCAAAGAAAATGCGAGCACATTAATCACTACAAGTTTCATGAAGCCATTGTTTTCCTGTAGTGTTTACTGTGTTACCTGATCACCAGCCTCAGAACCCTCCGAGTGAAAGAGAATCGGACGACAACGTTTGTCTTCATTCATTAGGCTTGAATTTTGAAAGTGGGCTACAAGAGCCGCCTTCCCCTGGATTCGAGCATAAGCCAAGGAGGCAACTTTCTCACTATTGAACTTCTCCCACTTCTTTCCATTAAATGCCTGTAGAAAAATGGAAGGGTACATTAATAACACATCCTGTTGCTTTTTATACCATGCCGGTACCATTTCAGTTTCTCAAGGAGAAGGCTTAAATTGACAGTATGCATCTCACCGTTCAATGAATTAAGATGTAGAAATAACCCAAAGAATTGAACATAAAATCCAAAAGGGCGAAAGAACCAAAAAAAAAAAAAAAGTACCTCATAAAATGGGATGATGTGTGAAGGAGACAGCATGTTGATAAATGCATAGCCCACATTGCATTTGTTCTGCACATAAAGAGTAAATATCAATCAAGGGAGAATTCTAGAAGACAATAAATGAAAATATAGTGTATCGAAGAAAAAGTGTCAAAACATACTCTTTTAAGGAAACCAAAAATTACCTTAAAATCAATTGGCAGATAGAGAAAATCAAAAGTACCCCTGTGATTTTCATCTATTGCAGCAAGTAACATTTTCGAGGTGTACCTAATAGACAACAAGAATATGAAAATCATGATAATGGCGGTCAAATATGATAAATATATGAAATATTGTAAAAGTCAGTCTTACTTGTTTGGAATATTTTTAATCATTAATGTTGTTCGAGTATCTTCCCCGGAGACAATCTTATCCAAATCAAGCTGAAACTGCTTCTTGCTATCAATCTGGGTCCCATTATTCTCCGTTCGTCTACTCCTCCCACGCTCAATCAAACCATCTATGCTTGTAGGTGGCAGTCCTGCGTACGGGCCATTCCCTAAAAACACAGGGCTAAGCTTCGGTGAGCCCACCATTTTAAAGCTTGACGAATCAGACATATTTCCCGGTATGGATATGCCACTATTTCTTGAAGCACGAGCACCCATGTTAATCATAAAATTTCCACAACTAGGGCCCAAACTCATGCCTCCATAGGCAGCGGGACCCAAAAAAGATGTTTCTGGTGACTCTGGAAAGTAATTAAAGCGGCTGTCTAAATGAACACCAGATGGGGCAGATCCAACATGATGATGATGATGATGGGAAGAGCTGAGCAAAGAGCCATTATGACCTGAGAATGGAAAGGCATGCCCCTTCCCATTGGATGTAAGTTGATGTCCCACTGATTGGTGATGCCAAGCTGAAGAGTTGGTGTTTTCTGAGTAAGGAGTCGGACTCCCCCAAAGGAATTGCGGGCCTGATAATGTTTCCACACGAGATCCACTTGAGGTTGAAGGACTGAACGAGGGCATGGATCCTTGGAAATGGGTTGAGTTCTCTGGAAATGAGTGGGATTGTTGAAATGCAGATCCGTGGGATGAGTTTGTATTGGAAAATATATGATCAGCATGACTACCCCTTCCATGGTTATTGCCAATGGGTGCAACCTTCAGAGTGTTTGATGTCTGGGGATGCAGAATTGATGCTAATCCAGACAAATGGTTGCTGTTTGTTGGACTAATAGTCCCGAAACCAGGAGATTTACTAATACTCCGTACAGGACTATGTTCCATTGGGTTGTGAAACTGAGCCCAGTTACCTATGAAGAATTTTTCATTGACCTCATTTTGTAAGAAAAATGCAATAACAGAAAATATTTACTTGTTGAAGCCCTAATATGTTCACGAGTGATAAAATTTATAAAATGCAATAACAGAAAATATTTACTTGTTGAAGCCCTAATATGTTCACGAGTGATAAAATTTATCTCAAATGAGAAGTTACCTGGTGGAGAGATGGTTATCGGGGAACCCACTGGATGTCGAAAACTCTGAGATTCATCTTGTTCAGGGTCTTGATTCAGTTGCAGCATCAAGCTAAAAGGTCGAGGATACAATCAATTAAAGACACCAACAGTTGGTTCAAACTTCAAACACAATTAAACAAACCAAAATCCAAGAAACCAAATAGAAACAAGATCACAATAAATAATCACAAAGCAAGAAATCAAAACATTTATATTGTCAACTCACTTTCGACGAGCTCCACCAGGTCGACTGGGTTCAAGCTTTATGCGTTTACCAGCTATGTCACTCCTATTTAACGACTTCAGGGCTGCTTCTGCAGCTCTAACATCATAATACTCAATAAATTTATGATGCCTCTTGTGTGGTGTTTCCCTTATCTGCTTTGTACAATGAACACCAGAAACAAAAGTTAACCGCCTCATACTTTCAAAAGGAAATAAACACAAAGCAAGAAATAGAGGGGGTGAAGCAAGATACATTCATCACCTCTTTGACCTCGCCATAAGCCCCAAATATTTGACGGAGGTCGTCATTTGAAACTGATGGATCCAAATTGAAAACCACCAAAGTTCCTTGATTAATATCCTTCTCTGATGGATTATCCTGGTGTTGCATGAGAAAGAATGCAAATATTGTAATTTATATATTTTCACATATACAAATGAATGTCAAAGAACAACTAATTTAGTACTGGAAAGTTGTTTTGACCTTTGGAATTGAGAAGTGAATATCAAGTTTCCTCCGTCGCAGAGGCTTGTTTTGTAATGTGCGCATAGCAGTTCGAGCAGCACGAATATCATAATAAGATATCATCACAAAGCCCCTATGTTTACATGCAGTGTACAGCGTTCTAATATCCCCATATTGCTACAAAATAGAGAAATGAAAACACAAATTAAGAGCTGGATCTTCCAAACTGTATGGTGTCAGATGATGCATCAGATTTTATTATTTAAACAACTGTTCTGGGATTCAAATACACAATGCCCTATGAGTAAGAGGCAAAACTTGTACAAATGTATGATAAGTAAAACCTGTACATCAATATGAAAAATAAAAACTGGTGGCTATGGTCATCTAGCAGAATAACTGAAATGGAACCAAATCATTAGAAATGAAAAGAAAAAAAGATGGGGTGATAGGTACTATTTTCCTTTTATGCACGGAAGAACATGCCAAATAACGTCAGTACTTAAGATCATCCAAAAACAAATTAATACATTGCTCCTATTCGCAGTTTAAAATCAGGAAGTGCATCTTATGCTCAGAGAGTGAAAGATTTATGCTAAAATCAATTGGGTGACTAATAGAATCCATTACAATTTCTCGAGAGGGGATTAGAAAACTGAACAAAGGATATGGGTATTACTGGTATGAACATGAACACAAGGAGTTTTGCCTTGATTAAACTACCTCAAAAAGTGTTCTCAGTTCTGAATCCTCGACATTACTATTGATATTTCGCACAAACAATGTTCTGGAAGGATGCTCTCCATATGGATGTTCTCCAGCAACAGCTCCCACACCATTTGGAAGGGCAAATTGAGCCATCCCATTCCCAGTAGAACTGTCAGCTAAACTTATTTTTGACATGCCTATTCTCAGGCTCTCCTGGGTATCAGTTTCCAATTCCATGCCGCCTCCACTACCAAATAGATCATAATCTTCCAAGTCTTCCAGTGAACCAGGCAACCCACTGAGGTCAAGATCATCTGCTATGCCAGCTATGCCAGCTAATAGCTCCTCCTCATCACCAGGAAGCAAGCTTCCAATTGCATGAGTTTCAATTTCTTCAAGCGGATCATTACCCTCCAAAGTTTGGTGGAGTTTATTTAAGCCAGACGAAAGATCATCAATAGATTGATAGCCATGTTCCGTACCATTCACGTTCACTGCACATATGCAAAAATACATGAGGCATTCCCTTCTAAATCTAGACATTAAAATTCTTAATACAATAGCTCACACATACACTTCGGATGTGGAAGAACAGGTAGTGAGCTTGAAAAGAGGGTAGCATCACTTGAGGCATTGTAGGCACCAGATCCAGATAAAATGCCCCATCCTCCTCTACCCACTTCTTTAGGAATGCCCACCATTGGAACCTCAGTTGAGCCTACAAGACAAGTTAACAGACATGTCAATCAGATCACAAATAGCACATAATCAGAACATACACGATATATGATTGAAGAATATTACCAGAAGATGAAAAGTTCAAAGACTGATTCATTGCATCCCTTTCCTGTTTACCGTGAACAATACATAAGAGTTAAACTTCTGTGATGGTAACAAAGTAAGAGTAAGAGAAATATATATATATATATATACACACACATTTCTGGGAGTACACTGATGCTATTGGCCAATGAGAAAAACCAGTGCGTGCACAATGAAATTATTGCGAGTAAAGGAACTCAAACCTTACTTGTGCTCTAGTAATGAGTTTCAAGAAAACACAGTGCCGTTCTGTTTTAATCTTATAAAAATAAAACCCCAAACTCATCATCATGTTCACAGTAATACCATTGAGTTATATATAAAACATATCGGAAGTCAATCATAATTTAAAAATCTTTCTCACAATTTACGCAAAACAGAAAATTTCTTAAGGCCACACATAGGTGCACAGAATCAAATATCCCATTCCTAAAAAATCCACGAGCCCTTTCCTTTTAAACCGAACTGTAGTTTACCAATTTAGATGCCCCTTAACGAAGCGTAGAGAATTGGCACGAGAAAAAATAACTTCCATCTAAGTACTTGGTTTGCCCGATTCAAGAAATCAAAGACGTCTCGACATAGAAATACATCAAATTACCAGTTAGGAAAGGAATTAACAGCATATTTTATAGAGGGTAGGTGTCCATTTCTCTATAGGTAGGACAATTTACAGCCAGAGATAAATGCTCCCGCCTTGAATTCACAAATATAAACAGCAATTCATATGGAATCAAAGACCCATACTTTTATAGATTACACAACAAGTTTCAAACAGCCCTTAAATATTCTATAAAAAAAATAAAAAAAAATCTCAGAAATGCATATCAGTCCAAGCTCTCAAGTTCTCATAGTGGAGAATTACTGATTAGGACAGTTAATTCTTTGCTCCTTTTTGGGTATGAACTAATTAGCACAGTAGCCATCTAAATACCAAAAAAAAGCTCAATAATTTATACAATTTGGTCAAATTTTATACAATTTCCAGCAAAACCCAATACTCAATATTCTAAAAGGAAACCAATAAATGATTGAAGCAATATTACACACAACTTTTGCAAGTCCAAAAAACCCATTTGATCAAACTTACCAAATACTGAAAGAAAAAAAAAATTACAACCAAAATATGGATTAAAAATTACCTCAACAGCTAACAGAGGCAAAGCCAAACCCTAGAGCTTCGAAGTGAAGAGACGATCACAGAGACGGGAGCAGTCTTTCTTCCTTCCCCACTCCTGCTGCCACTCTCCCTCTAAAAAACCAATTGGAAATTGCTTAGAGAGAGAAAGGAGAAAGCGATGATGATTGGACGAAAAAAGTATAAAAAAAACCTAAAAGGGCGCAGAGAATGATTGAGAGGGAGGGTTGGGTTTGGGTCTGGGTTTGGATTTTGGGTTGTGAGGAAAGGGGGTGGGGGTGGTTTTAACTTTCAAGTGCTATTTAAATTGAATTTTTGGTAATCCAACAACAAGAAGTTAGTCTTTAGTGGATAAGTTAATTAATTTTGGGTTAAATTATTAAAAATAAAAGCATAAAAAAAAGGATAAATTACACTTTCATACATCAGGTTTGGGCTCTATTTCAATTCCTTACAACATCTTTAAAACATTTCACTTTCATACCTTAAGTACTATTTTATTTCAAAATAATACCTCCGTTGCATTTTCCATCCATTGATTCGTTAAATGCTGACGTGGCTACCACATATATGTCACGTGGCTGCCAGATGTCTGCCACGTGGCAAAAAAAATTTAATTTTTTAAAAAAAAACCTGAGTTTTTACAAAAAAAAAAGGGTAAATTACACTTTCATACCTCAGGTTTGGGATCTATTTCAATTCCTTACAACATATTTAAAACATTTCACTTTCATACCTTAAGTACTATTTTATTTCAAAATAATACCTCTGTTACATTTTACATCCATTGATCCGTTAAATGGTGACATGGCTGCCACATATATGCCACGTGGCTGCCAAATGTCTGCCACATGGCAAATAAATTAATTTTTTAATTTTTTTTTAAAAACCTGAATTTTCTCAACAAAAATAAAATAAAAAAATAAAAAATTTGAAACCCACATCTGCAAGAAGAAGAAGAGGGAGGAAGAAAGAAAAAAATAAATAAATTGTCCCTCCCCCACCCCTCAGCGACCCACATCTGCAAGAAGAAAAAAAAGAAGAAGAAGAAGAGGGAGGAAGAAAGAAAGAAAAAAACCCCAAAATCCCACCTGAGCCACCCCTCCCAAAAATCCCCCATCACCCACCCCCAAAAATCTCACCCGAGATTAGGTGGATCTACCTCAAAACTAGTCCAAAAATCATCTTAAACTCAAACTATTTTCAAAACTCACCCACACTGAAAATCACCAGATCGCGAAGGGAGAAGGGTCGTGGGGGGGTGGGGAGCTGGGTCGGGTTGGGGGGGGACGAGAGGAGGGTCGTCAGGCGAGGGGGGGATGGGACGGGAAGAGGGTTGCAGGGCGGGGGCGGGGGGGGGAAGGGATTTTCTTCTTCTTCCTACATATGTGGGTTGCAGAGGGGAGGGACAATTTTTTATTTTTTTTCTTCTTCCTGCATATGTGGGTTGTTGGGGGAAGGACAATTTTTTTTTCTTCCTCCCTCTTCTTCCTCTTGCAGTTGTGGGTTTCAATTTTTTTTTTTTAATTGTTTTTTTTTGAGAAAATTCAAGGTTTTCAAAAAAAATTAAAAAAATTATTTTATTTGCCACGTGGTAGACATTTGGTAGCCACGTGGCATATATGTGGCAGCCACGTCAGCATTTAACGGATCAAATGATGGAAAATGTAACGGATATATTATTTTGAAATAAAATAGTACTTAAGGTATGAAAGTGAAATTTTTTTTTTTTTTTTTGTTGAGAAAATTCAAGGTTTTCAAAAAAAAAAAAATTATTTTATTTGCCACGTGGCAGACATTTGGTAGCTACGTGGCATATATGTGGCAGCCACGTCAGCATTTAACGGATCAATGGATGGAAAATGTAACGGAGGTATTATTTTGAAATAAAATAGTACTTAAGGTATGAAAGTGAAATGTTTTAAAAATGTTGTAACGAATTGAAATAGACCCCAAACCTAAGGTATAAAAGTGTAATTTACCCTTTTTTTTTAATTTATTTTTTTTTTGCCACGTGGCAGACATTTGGCAGACACGTGGCATATATGTGGCAACCACGTCTGCATTTAACGGATCAATGAATGCAAAATGTAACAGAGGAATTATTTTGAAATAAAATAATACTTAAGGTACGAAAGTGAAATGTTTTAAAGATGTTGTAAGAAATTGAAATATAGCCCAAACCTGAGGTATGAAAGTGTAATTTACCCTAAAACAAAAAACAAAAAAGGGAAAGTTTTACCGTTTGGTTTAATGCTTATCCCACAGTATTATGGCATGATTGGCATGATAATCAGCCATGCCATAATATACTCCGAGAAATTTTTCAATGTTTTCGGAACACGGGTGATACTTCACATGTAACAATTTAATAATAAAAAGAGTTTGTAACTCAAGTTGTTAATAATTTTTAAGTTGATGGTTAGTAGTCTAATAGTATTCGTCTCTAATAGCAAATGAGAAATGTTAGGTTCGAATATCGTGAATGAGTTCAGTACAAAATTAATATGGTTAGCCCGTATATATAGTTATATATCCCTTACGGACCCGGAAAGTCGGTCGTATTTATACCCTTTGCAACTAAGTTCAAGTCTTTCCCTCCTAACTTAAAAAATATATTTCTTTAAAAAAAATTTGATTCCGACAATATAGCCATCGAGTTAAGTTTTCAACCCACTCAATTTTTTTTAATAATAATATTTTAATTTAACATAAACTATAAGCAGGAGAATAAAGATTATAAATCAAGTGTAAAGAGAAAGCACACAACTCTATCGACTAAAGTAAATTTAATCAATTTGACATGTGCGTACAAGTAAGTTGTTGTTTTTTCCCTTTAATTATTGAAAGGAAGAGTGGGAAATGGGTCACACACTCAAGAAAAATGTAAGAGTTTTCAACTTTGGAGTAATGTAGGAATATTCCACTTGTTATCCATTAACTAGTTGATGTATGGACCTTTTGCGTTTGCATAACATATTCGTCCTCCCAACAGGATCCTCTCCAGATCTTTTTTATGAGGATTCTGAACATTCGTGAATCGTGTATATTCATCGTATATCGTACAGTCAGTTTTTGTTAAGTATGATTTTTGATCGCATAATATACGATAAACAAACATAATTTACAGATCCTTGGGATCTTTACAAAGAGAATTCGGACTCTTCGTCCTCGTACCTAACTTTCCCATTAAATAATATAATATATTCAAACTTGGTCTAATTACAAATTCATGACTTGTCAAACATGATTTGTCCAATTTAGTTACTCACCGTGATTCTTGAACTAAATTCCGATTATTGCATGACCTGTATAATGGAGAGATTCGCCTAAAAAAAAAAAAAGTATAATGGAGACAAAAATCGTAAGAAACAATGTTTTACGATAAATGCAATGGTCCTTTAACTTTAATTGAATTTGAACAATGATCTTTTAACTAAAAATATATGATTATTGGTCCCCTAACTCATCAAACGGTGCAGCAATGATTATTTTTGTCAACTTCGTAAGAACTTCCGTCAAAATATATTTCTTCGAAGGGCAAATATGGAAAACCAAAATGAGAAAATTGAAGGAATGTCCCCTCGATTTTAACCCAATTGTAGCAATAGTCCTTCCACCAGACTCATTTTGACGGAGTTGACGAAAAGGACTATAGCTGCACGTTTTGATGAGTTAAGGGACTAATAGTCAGATTTTTAGATGACAAACCAACGCTCGAATTGGGTTAAAATTGCAGGACTACTACTACAATTTTCTCTTATTATTGTGAGTCAGTGTTTAAAATATTGATGTGCAAATTTATGGATATGTCGATATCGAAATCAGTTGCCTTCAACGGAAATTATAAAAATTTGCAATGGGGTGGATATATAAACTCATTCAGATTTAGTCGAAACTGACAAAGTTGTTGATGCTCGTCTCTTATTGCAAAAGCTCAATTGATAGGACTATTTTTCTCTTATTGCTAAAAATATTGTTTAATTATTTTAATTTTACAAAATTAAGAGAAAATTAAATAATTGGATCCTCTCCAGATCCAAGGGATCTGAGCCCACTGAGCAGTGCATCCGGGCCATTGAAATTTGATCTAACGGCTACAAACAAGGAGCCCTCTAAAAGTTATAATAATTGTAGCCGTTTGATCAAATTTCAATGGCCCGGATGCACTGCTCAGTGAGCTCAGATCTTTTTGGATCCGGAACGGATCCAGTTCCCAAAAAAAACATGTTTCCTTCTAGGGATGGTGCAACTTTAATTTTTATAAAAAGCACAAGTTGTTTTGCCAAAACAATAAGTTGAGCAAATTATGGCAGCTTGAGTTTTGGGAACACACGTTTGATAGTTTTAAAAGAAAACTTTCCCTTAAAGGATATGCATTTAGAAAAAGTAAACTTTAAATTTTGTCATGGTGTCTCTTGACTCAAACCCTAACCAAAGATCGTGCACTTACTTGCAATCCAAACATAAATTAATTAGGGATTGATAGGGATCCAGTCATTCTCCTAATCCTTTTCCCTTTTGCTTGGACATTTCCCAAATCTCGAATTAGTACAACAAATAACCCATGATGTGTTTAGGGGTCCCGAAATGGGTGACAAGTTGCAAATTTAAAAACGTCTTTGTTCGAATACGCGGTGATACAAAGCACATGAATTTACTTGACATGTATGTTTTGTGGGTGGTTCGTGACTTCACGTATAAATGGTTCAACTTAAGCCTTGTCTAGAAAAATGTTCCTTATTACACAAGTTTTGGTCCCTACGACACCTGAAATACATGTAACTTATTCATCACAAGCATCTATCCTCGCCACCAATGTTACCAAGTTGTCGGTTTTGTCATCATGACCTATACTATTTATATTTATCTTTCTCGTCTTAAAAAAATGACATAAAAGCGCCTTGTCTAGTTTGGAGCTATGAACCTTACCTTATTATAAAAAAGGTAGTTTACTTACTTACTTGTTAGAGGAAGGTAGCTTGCTTACTAAGTGTTTGCACTAAGAGGAAAGGGCTTTATCGGCTGGTGCGCAGGAGCGCACTTCCATTTTCCCTTTTCTAGTAGGGGGTCCTGTGGTTCCAACGCCGTTGCGTTTCTTGGTCCTTTCTTTTAGTGCTTCGACCTGAGGTGATAACTTCCAGCTACAATTTTAAGATAAGTTTTCTCGGATAATTTATTTGGTTGTTCTTTTTTTTATTGGTCAATAGAATTTACTAGCACATCTAGAAGCATAATAATATATGACTCAGTAATACATAATTTAATTCTTGAAAACTAAAAATTATATTGATCATGGGGACGGTAGATGATGATCTCATTTTCATTTCTCCTCTTTTTTCATGTATTCTTCAATTCATAATTTTTCCATTGTAAAAAAACCAAGGTTCTAAAAAACGCTAAGCGCTAGTCGGGCGGCAAGCTAGCGCCTAGGCGGATTTAGGTTAATTTCTTTCTTGTATATCTTGTAAATAAATGCATATTGACACATAAAAAATTATACTTGTATGAAATTCATGGATAAGATAATAAAAGAATTATAAAATACAAAAAGAGTATCCAACAAGTCTAAAATTTAAAAACACATTAAGCAGATATAACATATAACTTAAGACATTTTGAATGATTATATCTATTTAAAAAAAATAAAAGTAAAAATCTGACGTAGTGGGCTGAGTGGTTAATAATAAAACTACTAGGAAGCCATGCCAGTTATCCCTTAACGAAACCATGCCCATTGGTATCATTCCAAAATCCTCTCTCTTTTATTTATAATTTTATTGGTGTCCTAGTTTGAACTTTGGAACCAAAACTTTTATTTAAGATTTTATCTGGGTTGGTGACACTTTAAACTTTGGAGCACCAAAACCGGTCAGAGCATGCATCTTTCCCATTTCATATCAATTGGTCCCATCTCTCTCTCACCTCTCTCACGTCTTTTCTCTCTCTCTCTCTCTGACACACACACCCCACCTTTCCTTGCACTTTCCACTCCCTCACGTCACTCTCCCTCTCTCTCTCTAAACCTACACACTCAACCACCAATTCTTATCATCACTCACACATCACCATCATTTTTTATTTTGAAAACTAGTTCTCTCTTCTCTCTCTCTCTCTTTCTCTCTCTTTCTCTTTCTCTCGTTTTGAACTCTCTGCCTTCTTTCTAAACCACCATAGCCAAAGAGAGCTACATGCACCATCACCACAAATTCCAATTAAATCGAGACCCCAAACCACCAAATACAAGACCTGCGCAACCTGGGGATCCCTATAGTACATTTGCATGTTAAATTATGTCATGGAAAGTAGGAGAATCCAAGCATGGGTTCTCGGTGAGAGTTGCTGTAAAGGAATCGAGCTACAACCTTTGAAAATTGAGCTTCTGGCGTGGAGTTCCGGCGAGGGACCCGTCGAACTTGGGGTCCCATGAGCTCGAATTAGTCCCGTTCGAAACTTAGGTAGCTTAACCCATGCTCTGCATGTTAATTTCAAGTTTAAATTTGAGTTTGCAATTTTGGGTTTCTGCTTGGAATTTCTTCCCAGGAAACCATTTCACTCCGCCTAGACCGCCCAAGCCGCCTAAGAGCGCCTAGGCGGGCGCCTAACAGCTCCCCGATTTTTCTTAACGATTTAGACCTAATCGCCTCGGCACACCTCCGCCCAGCGCCTAGGCCGATTTTTAGAACACTGAAAAAAACAAACATACTAAAATAAATTACAATACACTTGGCGACATCTGCGTGCCACAAATAGGAGAAAATTTTCAATATGCTGAATAACACGGGTTGGTACACCAAGTGTCATAATACAATTGGTTCTAAATTTTTTTTTTCAAGTTTTCAACCAAATATATTATTACACTTAACAAACTAAGCAATATTCCCGGCACACTAAAAAATCTCTCTGTAAAAAAAATATTTAAAATACTTTGTAGGTTCCCTCAATGAAAACAAAGCACATTATTCCTAGGTCGATTTAGGCCTTGTTTGGCACGCCGTATTAGGCATCGGATAGGATAAATAATACGGGAGCGGGTGTTTGGAGACTTATGTACTAAATAGTCGCCAGACTAACGAATCTGGTCCAAGTTAATGAGTACGCCTCACACCCGCTAGTTAGTACGCTCAAAAAGCTCGGTATAATTAGTCGGCCTCAAAACGCGTCGCACCTCTCTCGCATCTGCTCCGTCGTCTCGTGTCTGTTGCTGGAGATTCAGAGCTAAATCAGCAGAACCACTCCCGCTCACAGCTGATTGCATCATCTTCCTCATGGGTGTTTTCTCGTTTCATCTTCATCGTCTTCCTCTTGTTGCAATTTTCCATTTTTTTCTCTTTTTCTCTCTCTGTCTTGTTTCCTTTAGTTTGTGATTTTTTCTATTTGATGGATCAGTTGATTTTCTCTGTTTGATGGATTAGTTTGTGATTTTCGTTTTGGTATGGGTTTCAAAGGGATATCGAATCTCTGAGCATTTCTCCCCTGTTCGTCCTTCTCTGGGTTTCTTTTGATTTTTATTTTTTTGTGATTTTTTTTTTGTCGAATTTATTTTAACTTGAATTATCATTTCAAAAATACTATTTACAAGTAATTAAAAAATATAACATAATCGATCTTATTAATACGGTGATTAGTCCGATATTGCATCAAACATCCGACTAATTTAGTCAATACTATCCGACGACTATTTATCCTATCCGACTGAAATAATTAGTGCAGTCCGAGCTACAAAACGAAACCTTAGTAATTGTCTTGTCTCATCCATTTCTTTAATGTCACTTGCCGAAAACAAAGCTTAAAAACAATCGTCATCTCTTTGTCTATCTCAACTCTCCACTTCTAAAGTGGTGCCATGGAAATAGGGAGAGTATTATATTTGAATTTGATTGATGTCAACAAATAAAAAAATTGAGCAATCTAATCTAGTCTTATGCAACTTGCAAAGCAAGTGTGTATTGCGTGTGGCCCCTTGAGGGAGTGGGTCTATTTCAAGCTTTAAATTTTGGAATTTGAATCATCTTCGGAATCTAAAGATTAGATAATTAGGACAATTCAAGAAAGAAAAAAAGAGATTTGAACATTTAATTTATGTAAGATAAGCCAGTAAAATGAGTTAATAGAAACTATCAAACTCAATTTAAACGATTCGAATTATCTATTTTTTTTACTTCGGACAATAAAATCAGCAGAGGATCTCAGTCGCAAACTTTCAAATGATGACGAGTTTTCTCAACTTGTTTTCCACATGGACGTAGAAAGTAGGGTTGGCGCGCAAAAGCGTGTGTGTGGGTGGGGTGAGATTTTGTCGCCTAGTGCATCATCGTACGGCCACCGTGGCCTGATCCACGAGTTCACACGTTTTTATGTAGGAACACACGTACTTCTTGCCTGGAGGAGGGATATTCTGCTTCTATTTTTAAGTGCATCGATATTTTTATATTAAAGAGATGAGAAATTCGGTTAAGCCATGAAATTGACAGCTTAATTTGATATCGAATTCGTCATCCACGAGATTCGAACTTAAGACATTTCACTTCCAAATAAAGAGGAATACCATCAGACCGTAATACTGAGCGGGGATATTATGCTTCTATGTATATGGATACTCCATTCTCCGTAAAACACACACCAACCAGCCATGGGCTTTCACACACTCTTATTTCATATTTTCCGTTAATTTAGCTTAATTTATTAATTTTAATGACAAAAAATAAAAAGTTGCTTGTTAAATTTTTAATTATAATTTTAAAAAGAAAAGTGAAGACAAGGCGAAATTGAAAAAAGAAGAAGTTATTAAATGGACGTAAGATATTAAATTGTCATTATGGAGGTGCAAAGATTAATGTTTGATATCCTTTTACGTATAAACATGAGGTCATGAGCAGTGCTATATTTTTCATCTATTTGACAATTTCTTTAATAGAGGTAGGATTCACCGACATATGTGAATTCCATCTTTATTAGAAAGATAATACAGATGGTGGTATAAATAGACGGTAAAAATATCATTTTTGTATAAACACAAAAAAGTTTAAAAATAAGCAACTCCCTTTACAAATACGAGGATCTTATAAAAAGAAGGAAAATTCATTTGGTTTTTTCTTTGTGAGACATTTCTTGATTTAATGACAAAACAAATCACGGCCCATTGGGCCTTGAACAACTGAGTGTGACCGTAGCCTTACAAGCCCGTTCACTTTATTTTAAAAAAATGTTAAACAATTAATTAATTAAAAAAAAATCTAAGAGCATCTTCAAATGAGATGTCAAAATGTACACATCAGTTATAACAGTAAAAAACGACCACACTAATATTCTCCAACCGAAGTGCCAAATCTTATGTGGCGATGATATGGATTGGCAACAAAAAAGATTGCTGTCCAATTTGACAGAAGCTTCAAATGTTTTTTTATTAATTATTAAATGTATTTTATTAATTTTTAATTAGTTTAATCATTTATTATAATTAATGTTCAGTTGATCGATGCAATTATCCTACTTTTTCATTCTTTTCAATTAAGGAATGTGAATAGATTACCAATTAAACTTTAAATGTTCTTTATTAAATTTTAATTAGTTTAATAATTTATTTTATAAAACAATAATTTAATTTAATATACCCGTTAGAAAACAAAATTTTAAAAAATGTCAAATTTAAATTTTATGTCCGGTCTAAGGACGTCATAAACACAAATTAAAAGAATAAATGTAAAAATCAAGCCCGTTATCCTCGTGTAACAGAGCTTTGCGGCGGGTGAGAGAGCGCCAAAATGCAGAGAGCTTCTTCCATTCTCTGCTCTTCAAATCCACTTCCGGCTCTTCCCCCGACCTCTCACAGACTCGTCGCTCCGTTCCAAACTCGACCGACTCGTCCCGACTCAGTTCCCTCGCCCCTCCGGTTGCCCCTGACTCGTCTGCACAATTACCGCCTTGCCCTCCCTCCTCTCCACAGCACTGGTAACCTGCTCTTCGCTTATCAATTGGAGTATTTGATTTTGGGTTTTTTTATTTTGGAGTGTTTGATTGATGGGTTTTGTTTATCTCAGTATTTTGTTTACTGGGTCTGATTAATTTTGGGTTTTAGTGGCTCAGAAGCTAAAAAATGAGTGAGTTTTTAGTAATTTTCAGTGGAAATTCATATATCAAGGTGAAGCACCAGTACTTATGAGTTAAAACTTGTTTAGTAACTTAATTATTATTAAAGTCTTTGCTTTCTTCTGTTATTAGCAACTATGTAATTGTAACATCTGTTTATATGTATTGCATAATGTGATGAATCGATGGGATGTTTATGATAATTCCATTTGGTGGATTTGGTGTTTCGACCCAAATAGAAAAACCATCTTGGAATTCATCCGAATTGAATACATATGTGGGATGCCTTTGATGATTTTGATGTACTTTCTTATGTTACATTGTATGCTAAATTTATTTATTTTTGTGCTTTGTCACTTAAGCCACTGAAGAGATTGTTGAGACTGCAACGGCGGAGTCAGGATTCACTCAAGTTGGGTACATATCGAATGTCCACGGGCTACAAGGGGAGATTCGTGTGAAACCCAGTACCGAATTTCCTGAATTGCGGTTTTCCAAGGTAACTATGTATTCGAATGGATTTGGAATGTGATTGTTTGAGGGTTTTATTTGTCGAATATTATAATCTAATTGTGGATAAATTGATGTTATTTAATTAGCCTGGAAAAAGATGGTTGAGACAACAAGTATCAGGCAGAGAAATAATTCAAGAAGTTGAGCTGGTGGAGGGAAGAGGACACCCTGGTCAGAAGAGTTGGATACTGAGATTGGGAGGAATTGAAACAGTGGATGAGGTGAGCTTTTTGAGGGCTGGCTTTTGTTTTTGGTTGTGCATGCAATAATGCCCGTGTTTCACTTTTTCAAATTTCATAGTTCTGTTTACGTGTAAAAGATATGGTGATATACTAATTTGGGTCTGGTGTCATCTTTGTTCTATTTACACATAAAAGATATGGTGTATACTATCTCTGAGCATTACGTTTAAGCTTTCCTTGGTAAAATCTATTGTAAGGGAGAACATTGATTACGCTTTTGTGTTCACAATCATTAACTTTTAATGTCTTTATGTGGGGTTATATTTTTCAGGCCAGACAGCTAATTGGTTCAACTTTACTTGTGAGGGAAGAAGATAGGCCGCAGTTGGAGGAAGGCGAAATTTATACTCGTGATCTTGTTGGGATGAAAGTTATTCTTAAGGTTTGTGTTGATAATGTCTTTTATTTTCAAAAGATGTAGCTTTGTGCATGAAAATGTGTGTGTTCTTGACATCTACTAAATATAGATTGG
The DNA here is from genome assembly GCA_024362995.1 of Heteromeles arbutifolia. Classification (NCBI taxonomy): domain Eukaryota; kingdom Viridiplantae; phylum Streptophyta; class Magnoliopsida; order Rosales; family Rosaceae; genus Heteromeles; species Heteromeles arbutifolia. The sequence goes on along the minus strand of JANCRC010000002.1, from coordinate 4,890,972 downwards.
TGTGATAATATCATTTTATACTAAATTCATTCTTTTGAAGAGACAATTTGTTTATCTAGTATTTTTCACAGATTTATGTTTCACTATAATTTTTTTCTGGAAAAATGTTTTGTCTGACTTTTATCTCTAGCTTTTGTTCATCAGTTTTCTTTGTCTTACTTGGTGCAGAAATTTGTCCTTTCCTTTTCTCATCATGGATTCATGGTTGGAACTCAATGTAGGGTTTTTATTGCTGTAACTATGTTCCTTGTTTTCAGGGAACCGGTGAACCTGTGGGAAGTGTTGTTAATGTTTTCAACAGCGGAGCAAGTGATCTTTTACAGGTCATGCTCGATACATCTCTAGATATTGTTGATTCAACTGGAAAGCCAAAGCCAGCAGGAACAAGATTATCTGGTCACCTTGTGTGGATACCATTTGTCCAAGAAATTGTTCCAAATGTCGATATGAACAGGAAAGAAATGCAGATTACACCTCCAAAGGGACTCTTGGAACTAAATTTACGCTTTGATGAGAGGTCCAAGAAAGAAAGGCGCCAACTTGTGAGGCACACTCTCTTTTTTACACATCATATCTGTTATTTCTTATTAACTGAGCCACCTTTTCCAAAATCACGAAATACAGAAATATGGTGTTTCTTCTTGCATTATAGTCCATGTCATCAAGCTTTTTGTTCAATTCTCTTTGAAACAATAACTAAGTCAAAGTCCCACCAGTTGGAACTTTGGTTACAGTTGATGTGTTGGAGGCTAATTGGATTATACTTTTGTAGATTGATAGTGTTATAATGTCCTATCATGGCCTGATAACAGACTTACAGTAGGAAATTCCTGGCTTGCTATGGTTTAAAATGTGGATTACCGATTACGTGATCTCATGGAGATCCTAAACCCCATATCATCCATGAGATTTTGTACTTAGATATGTGAAGTTATGAGTTTCATGTGATTAAATGATTATATTTTTTGTTACTGCATAGCTATGAGGAGATTAGGCAAGTGAACAAACTGCAAAAGGTAGTTACATTCACCTTCTTGTTGTCTGCACAAAAACCTTTGAAAAGCTTACTAGTGTAGGTTACTGTAGTGAATTTAGATGTAGATTAATATCCCATCGGTTTCTTTAAGTTTAAATTATCCTGCTATTGTACTCGATGGCTTTTGTGCCTTTAGTTAAAATCTTTTCATATGATTCAGGAATGGAAAGAGAGAAAAAAGTTGCAGAAGCACCTCATAGCAGCAAAAAAGAAACTGTGTGATATGGAGCAAAAACATGTGTTCGATGGGTTAAGATTTGGAGAGAAAGCACAAAGAAGCTTACTTGCTGATCAGATTGTTGGTGTAAATTCGAAATTGCTTCAACAGGCTCTAGAAAATGTTCAGATACCATCCAAAAGGTAATATGATTTGTTCACATGTTAGTTTTTTGTTCCTCTGCTTCAAGCATTTTGACATAAAATGGAATGGATTTCAGTCTCAATCATTAAAATCTAATATGAAAAAAGTTATGTTGTTTATGAAACTGTGTTCACTGACTGAATAAGATGTCTGCTCTACTGCCAGATGTACTTGTCATTGATTATTGAACTTTTGTCTGACTTCTTGGTTCAGATGGAATGTAACTGAGATGATCAATGCCCTTAAAGCCAGAGAAACAACTAGCACTCTGGAAATTTCAGAGAAATGCCTCATGTCTTCTGCAAGCAAAGATAAGCTGGGTACACATCTTCATTTGCAAGAGAAAGGACTAGATCTCATATCGAAAGGAAAAGTTGCCGTTGCTTTGGTTGTAAATGACAATGGGGATCAGCAAAGACCACAACTGGCCTCTAACCCTGATCTTGAAAATTCTGATGGCACTGAGACAATAATGTCCTCCTCTCTTCAGACATTACTTTGTGACGATCAAAGATTTGTAAAGGTGATACTGATTCTTGTCTTTTATTCCCTTGAGAGGGTTTTTCTGATTGTCTTTATGCATAATCTATACTTTTCCATTTGTTCCCGTAAGTTGTAAAGCTTGGAACAAATTTATGATCACTTGAGTTCTGGATGGAGTTCTTCTGTTATGTGCATATTAAGAATTTGTTGTTTCAGTTTCCACTTCATTTTAAAATATATTCTTAACGTAGTCAAATTTTCTCAAGTAGATTTGAGTGGGGAAAAACAATGTCAAACATTTGTCATTTATAAACGTTTCTTTTAGTTGTGAAGATACACTATGGAGTGGGTGCATATTTGAATTTTCAGTTGTCTCGAATGTATTCAATCTCCCATTTCATTATAGAAACGTCACTTGGTACTTAATTGTTCTCCAATAAGATGCATGTTTCAGTACAATTGATGCTTTTTGAAAATAATTATGAAAATGGGGAGAATTGTCTCTTCCCCCTTTTTCTTTCCACGGTGGCAGGGACTGCCTTGTTTGGATAATGTTTTCACAGTATGGTCTACTGGGATATGTGTTATTGCAGATGGAAGATCGTGCGTCAGTACCTTTGGTTCTGGTTTGCTCGGCCCAGACGGTTCAATCTTTAAGGATGCATTTCTCAGAAAATGATTACTTTGGCTTCGTCCCTGAAAAGGTTTGTAGTTACAGCATCAAGTGAAGAGTCTCTTGATAATTTTGACATAGCATTTGGCATGACATGGTACTATAGAAGCACTAAACACATTAATAGTCACATCTTATAATGGTTACAATGTGGCACTCATTGAAACGGTAATTCACACTGCAGAGGATCAATGGTCGTATAAATTGAACATAAAAATTTCCTTGAATAATCAACTCTTCAATTTATATTAACTTTATTTATACTGATAGTACAGAATATGATGCTCTAGTTGAAAAGTTAGTCCATTCCAATTGGACCAACATTTTCAATTTAAAATGCATAACCTAATTGTGATGTTCATGTCTCTAATGATATGAGCCTCAGACCCCTGTTTGTGTGTGCATATGTAAGCTAGAAATAAACTAACCATCCTATTTAGAATACTGTGTTGTACACATACGTCTTACTTCTTTTTCATATAGGAGGGTTTCTTTGTCTTAAAAAGAAATCACGAGTAACTGGAGTTTGATTTTGTTTTTTTGTATATGCTTCCTTGTGCTCCCTTTGAACCTTTCACAGGTCTGGTTCTTAGAGGAAGAGAAACTTCCAGTTGTCAGCAATTCAGTGGAAGAAGAAAAGAAGCATAAGATTTTGATGAAATCACCTTGGGAAATACTTCAATTGCCGGTTGGATCTGGCGGAGTTTTCAGTTTGCTTTCATCAAACAATATTCCAGAGAATCTCAGTGAAATGGGTGTGGAGTATATTGAGGTTAGATAAATTCATTATAGTCCATTTCGTAGTTTTGGTATTCTCAGAGCGCACTTAAGAATAAGATAGAAAAATCTTTAAGAACTCACATGTACGATAACCTGCTCGTAGTTTTGGTATACCTAATTTACGTATAACCTGCCTATGCTGGAGTTGACAGTATCTGAAGTACTCTATATTCATATCTGTGAAGTTTTCCAACGGGTCTTTCCTTGGTGGACTGATGCTTCATTTTCTTTTTTGTCTTATGAAAGCATTTTTTAACGGTACCATGGCCTTTGCATTAGCTTTCCCCAATGCTAATGCATTTGTCAACCAGCTCAGCATATGCCAAACTGTCTAGCAGATCACAGTATTAGTGTTTCACATGCTGCAGTTATAAGTACCCATGCCACACGTAGGCTTCATATGAATACTGTGTCTGCTTGCATCGTTGATCATTTCATCCCTTGAGCACATTTTCTCCTACTTGATTCATTGCTTCTGCTCCCTCTTTCAGGTATGCAGCACCAATCCTGGACACGTAGGTGCAAACTCACTACTTCTTGGTTTGGTTAACTCGTGGAAATCTGACATCGGGATCCAAATCTTCAAAGGCAGAAAGGACTACGAGGAAAGTTTTGACTTTATATTCTCAACAAACTTGATGACGATGTTGACGAAACAAATTGATAAACTCCAGTTCTATGCAACTCCGAAGCAAAATTCGCATGTTGAGATGGCGGGAAAAGAATGGGTGGACGTTACCCCCAGCTCTCCCAACTCTTATGAGTTCGGTGGTTCAATTTACAGCGCTTTAAAGGTCTGTCCTTCCAACAAGCTTTGTATAATGGAGGTTACAGAGTAAACCTTGTAATTTTGGGTACCCAAAAGATATGAACAGATGTGTATACCAGTCTTTTCAGTATATATGGATAAATATATGTTATTTTTGGACAACCGTACCAAAAAAATAGTCATTCATAAAACCCTAGCAACCCCAATGGCACATACACAGCGGCTAGCTTGCTCTGCAAGTTACCAAAAAACCCTTGGGAAGCTCTCTGCGAAACCGTAAGAGAGTGGTGTGTTTAGGTTAATGGTGGGAAGTTTGCAGGTCGAGTTTCGATAGAATTTCATCTATTTTGCCACCAAATACTAACACGAATTTACCCTCAAGAGTAAATCACGTACTGGTCCGGTGCAAGTTTTTGACAGCAAAGTGGATGAAGTTTCATCAAATCTGACGGTGAGGTGAGAGTTTAAATGGCTGATTTCAAATAGCTAAGAAGTTAATTTACTAAAAAATAGTTAAAGAGGTCAATTTCAATTAGCTATTACTCAAACAAGCATGAAACGTTTGCTTGCGTAAATAATAATTGATAGGATGGGTAATGTTTGGGCCCTACAGAGCAATAGGCTAGACCCAGTTTTCAAGCCCAGACTTAACCGGGGTTACGTTAAACCCATTAGCCAAACAGACCAAATTTTAGTCCACCCCCGAAATCACAAAACCCTAGCAACTGGCAACCCCAACCTCTCCCACTCTTCGCCTATAAAACCAACTGCCCCAGCTACAATCCGCAGCTCGGCGGCTCAGCAAAAACCCTATGCACTGTAAGCCTCTCTCTCCCCTCTGATCTCTTAACCGGGGTTACGTTTGCTTTTGCTCCTCCACCCACACTGTTATTTCATCTGATCCAACTCTAAGATCTGCTCTCAGACAGTGAGGGCAGTGCGGATACAGTTGAGGACTCCTCAACTGTGTCCTGACTGTCTTGAGGGTAGATGTTGATCGTCCGGCAGGATGTGGATATGAGGATAGGTATTTTGCCGTGTCTTACTTGCATATGTGGTGAATTAGTGATCGACTGTCTGATCTTCTTTAGCAATAAAAATTTGGGTTTTTACCATTTGATTGGTCAATTTGTGGGCAATCTAAGGAATTTGCTTCAGTCTTGTTCACAAGTTTACTGGTTTGTTCGAAAGGGTTTTAATTTTAAGCGATATGCAACAAGAAGTGATGATTTGTACCCATCTATTCTGCAATTTGAATGATGAATACTTACATGCACTACCATCTGATCTTCGTTGCTTTTCCATTTTCGTTTACCACTTTTAGTAATTTGTTTTCTGTTTGGAAGTATTCCAAAAAGTATTATAAAATAAATAAAATAACAAATAAAAAACCAAAAAGCAACGTAGAAATTTAGAGGAGTAAATTGTACGTTATTCAACTTTAATCAAATTGGATTAATGGTCTCTCAACTAAAAATTCATTATTATTGATCCCTCAACTTATCAAAATGTGTAGCTATAGTCATTTTCATCAATTTCGTCAAAATAAGTTATGTTGGAATGATCATTTATACAATTAGAGTCTCTCAACTTATCAAAGTGTGTAATTATAGTTCTTTTTGTTAACTACGTCAAAAATTTTGTCAAAACGAGTTATGTTGGGAAGACCATTGTTACAATTGGGTTAAAGTTAATGGACTATTTCTCCAGTTGAATTAAAGTTGAGGGACCAATGATAATGAATTTTTAATTGAGGGACCATAGCTGCACGTTTTGACGAGTTGAAGGACCAATGGTAATGAATTTTTAGTTAAGGGACCATTGCTTCAGTTGAGTTAAAATTAAGGGACGGTGGCTACAATTTACTCAATTTAGAGCAGGCCTTATCAGTTGGAGGGGAAGGGGAAGTGGTCAACAAAATGATAAGAGGAAAACAAAACACAAGAAGGCCTTTCGGTTGCAACAGCAAGACTGAGTCCAATTTCGTACAGTGATTACATGCTAAGAACAACTGTATATTGAAACATCATGACACATCATGAAAATAATAAAGAAGATTATACAAATTTGGAAGAGAAAAGCAATATCTATGAATGTGAAAAGAAATCTGAGGGGGTAGGGTGAGATTCTTGATGCAATTTGGTATTTATACCACCCACCTTGAAATTTATCAAAATTCCTAAACCATTAAAATCCTCACAAATCTTTAGTATTTTTACTACCCCTAAACTTGTACTGATTTTTTTTAAGTCATATTTGACTGCCCATGGATTTTGTTGTATTCTTTAAAATCCTACCAAATCTTAATTTGACTAAACCCTCTAAGAGCTCGTTTGAATGTGCTTTTAAAATGACTTTCAATCATTTTGGTGAAAATGTTTTTGGAATCAATTTTTAGTGAAAATGCAAGTAAATACTAAAAAACACTTAAAGTGCTTCCTGAAAGAAGCACATAACTGGTGCTTCTTGCAGAAAGCACTTCAAGTGTTTTTGGAACCCAAAAACATTTTGTTTAAAAACGCTTTCAGTCATTTTAAAAGTACATCCAAACGAGCTCTAAATCTGCAATCCGTGATGCAAATATTTAACATTAATGACATCCTGTGATTATTAAGTTAAAAATCACGATCTTAACTGTTGATGATGCACAACAGGTAAACCAAGGACCTTTGTTTTGCCTATGTAAATTCCGATTTAGTTTTCGCACAACATTTCTAACTTGCATTGTCTTTCTCAATTAGGACAATGTTTCCACAAGGAAGAGGAAAGAAATTGTTGAGAGAGCCGCGCAGCTTGATGTTGTTGTCACGAACAAGCTGGCCAGGTTACGCAGCCAGGAGGATGAATGAGCTCGTCTCTAACCTACATTTTTTTAGTGAGCATTATTTTTTGGCACTACGAGGAGTTGTAATCTTGATACTTTAAACACCGAGCAACGGATTTTTATATGTTACAATGTGAGCAATTGAACATGGGGTTTTATTTTTTTATTATGATTCCGTTATGTTAGAACTATGTTCATTTCAAATCCAGTACCTTCGTATTTCATTTTGTTACCAGAGTTGCCGTACGAAGTACAAATAAAGTTGCCATGGTCGGTATCTAACAGTGATTTGGGAGCACACCAGTCAAAGCTCAATACAATGCTCCAAGCAATAAGTTTTGCAACTTTGATCTCTGTTCTTTTGGTCATAAGTCCAAACTTGATCACAACTTTAGACTTTGTTGATTTACTACGTGATGACTTATCAAAAGATACAGAAGCCACGAAATGAGCATGTTTTCGGAAAATTTGTAAAAAAATGTCGATTGATCAGTAGGCGAGGATGTTAAGTGTCTCCAATCTCATCTTCAAAGAAGCCGCAAATCTTATTAACAAACAATATCACGTTAAGATGAAGGGCAGTATTGGAATAATCACAACCAAGTAAGGGTATAATTGGTAAAAGAAGTCCATTCCCGATTCCCCTCCAGTCCATGAATTGAAATACCTCCCCCATGCAGGGAGTCAAATTCCTCCAAACTAAGGAGTGGGATTCCCAATTATTTTTTTGGTAAATTAATCCGCTAAACTATTTGACATTAGCCATTTAGCCCTTCACTATCAGATTTGATAAAATGTCATTTATTTTGCTGTCAAATACTAACATTACTTTACCTTCAAAAGTGAATCATGTGCTGGTCGCGTGCTAGTATTCGACGACAAAATGAATAAAGTTTGATCGAATATGACGGTGAGAGTGAGAGGTTAAATGATTGATTTCAAATAGTTTAAGAAATTAAAAGGGATCAATTTCAATTAGAATAATAATTTATAGGATGGGTAATGTTTGGGCCCTACCTCAATAGGCTAGACCCAGTTTTCAAGCCCAGATCTCTTAACGGGGGTTACGTTAAACCCATTAGCCAAACAGACCAGATTTTAGTCCACCCCCGAAATCACAAAACCCTAGCAACCCCAGTCTCTCCCACTCTTCGCCTATAAAACCAACGGCCCCAGCTACAATTCGCAGCTCGGCGGCTCAGCAAAAACCCTATACACTGTAAGCCTCTCTCTCTCTCTCTCTCCCCGCCGCTTTCTCCTTGGAGTTCAGATCTGTTCTCTAAATCGATTCTATTAGGGTTTCGCTAATAAAATTCCAATCTATTGTTTGGATGTTTGGATTTGCAGGAGGTAAGTGAATATGGCGGTGCCGTTGCTGAAGAAGTCGATCGTGAAGAAGCGGGTCAAGCACTTCAAGAGGCCCCAGAGCGACCGCAAGGCCTCCGTCAAGGTATAATACCAAAATCCTTCATCTGCCATTTTTTTCTGATTTTTTTTTTGTTATTTTTTGTTTGTTTTAGTGTCGATTTATCTGGAGAAAATGATGATACTGTTGTCGCCCCAGTCTTACTTGCATTTTACAATGGATGCAAGATGGTGATAGACATACTTATATCTGATTCCGTTGCCATATATTTAATTGGGTAATTAATTTGTTTGTATAGATTTATATAACCGTTTGATTGGGGTTTTTTTTGTTGAATTTTGTTGCAAACGTATGGAATAATTTTTTTTCGTGTTGTCGAAGCGGTACAAGATAACATTTCGTTATTTGAACTTGGTTTTTGATGGATATGAGGATAGCTATTTCGCCGCTTCTTACCTGCATCTTAAGATGGAATGTGGTGAATTAGTGATCGACTATCTGATCTTCTTTAGCAATAAAAATTTGGGTTTTTACCATTTGATTGTTCAATTTGCGGGCAATCTACGGAATTTGCTTCAGTCTTGTTCACAAGTTTGTTCGAAAGGGTTTTAATTTTAAGCGATATGCAACAAGAAGTGATGATTTGTACCCATCTATTCTGCAATTTGAATGATGAATACTTACATGCACTACCATCTGATCTTCGTTGCATTTCCATTTTCATTTACCACTTTTAGTAATTTGTTTTGTTTTCTTAAGATTATCAACTTTTTTTTTTCTGTTTGGAAGTAAGTCTGCAATCCGTGATGCAAATATTTAACGTTAATGACATCCTGTGATTATTAAGTTAAAAATCACCATCTTTCGACTGAGATTGCAGTTTGAACAGTTAGTTCATACATTGTGATTGCTCCGTTTGTGTCTAATATGTGGTCGTGTGTGTGAATATGCATTGGTGTGGTATCGTTTTAGGAGTCGTTTGCCTATGGTATCTGATGTCCAGATTTATTAACTGTGGCTGGACATTTCGTTTAACAGGGCGTACATAAAAGTTTACAGGTCTTTGCGACACAGTTAGCTTTGATTCTCAACAGCTTTCTGTTACTTTAACCCTGCAAACATTCATTTTCCTACATTGTTTATTTATCGGACCTTATCATTTCCTTGTTTTGAATTGCTCTGACTAATAATGTTAATAAACTTTTGGTTTGACAGCCCAGCTGGAGAAGACCAAAGGGTATTGATTCTCGTGTTAGAAGAAAGTTCAAGGGATGTGTTCTCATGCCCAACATTGGTTATGGGTCAGACAAGAAGACTCGCCATTATCTTCCCAATCATTTCAAGAAGTTCGTTGTGCACAACGTCAAAGAGCTTGAACTGCTGATGATGCACAATAGGTAAACCGAGGACCTTTGTTTTGCCTCTGTAAGTTCCGATTTAGTTTTCACGTAACATTTCTAACTTGCATTGCCTTTCTCAATCAGGACCTACTGCGCTGAGATTGCACACAATGTTTCCACAAGGAAGAGGAAAGAAATTGTTGAGAGAGCCGCACAGCTTGATGTTGTTGTCACGAACAAGCTGGCCAGGTTGCGCAGCCAGGAAGATGAATGAGCTCGTCTCTAACCTACATTTTGTAGTGAGCATTATATTTTGGCACTATGATGAGTTGTAATCTTGATACTTTAAACACTGAGCATCGGATTTTTAGCTGTTACAATGTGAGCAATTGAACATGGGTTTTATTTTTTTATTATGATTCTGTTATGTTAGAACTATGTGCATTTCAAATCCAGTACCTTCGTATTTCATTTTGTTACCAGAGTTGCCGTATGAAGTACAAATAAAGTTGCCATGGTTGGTATCTAACAGTGATTTGCGAGCACACTAGTCAAAGCTCAATACACTGCTCCAAGCAATAAGTTTTGCAACTTGATCTCTGTTCTTTTGGTCATAAGTCCAAACTTGATCGCAACTTTAGGCTTTGTTGATTTACTACGTGATGATTTATCAAAAGATGAAGCCACGAAATGGGCCTGTTTTTGTAAAATTTGTGAAAAATGTCAATTAATCAGTAGGCGAGGATTTGAAGTGTCTTCAATCTCGTCTTCAAAGAAGCTGCAAATCTTATTAACAATGTCTTGATCTTGTTTGGTTTGTTCTTCTTTCTATTGTCAGCCTTCACATTTCCAGCCAAAACCACCGCAGCTACAATTCCAGCACACGCCGCCAACGCCACCACAGGCAGAGCCCACTTTGTCTTCCACCACCCACTCACCGCCTTCTTTGCAACCAGCTCCTCACTCTTCTTCCTCTTCAGCTCCTCCATTGCCGTCTTCAACGCCAAAGACTCACTCATCTTCCACTCCATCTCTCTCTCCTTCTTCCATGTCCTCTTTCATTACTTGCAAATCAAGCAACCCAACCGTGCTCCTCTCTATCATCGAATCCAGCATTTCAATTTCCGCAAGCAGTTGAGAAACTCCCTTCCCGCTTTTATCGTCATCTCCTCTCTCGGGCATTACATCGAACAGCTTCACTTCATTATCAGCTTCCAGTTCTTCCGACTTGTCGAAGTCTGGCTTCCGCGTAATTTTCTTCATCTTCTTAGGGGACCAAATTGAAGTCTCTGGTTTCAATTTCAGAAGCTGCCTCAGTGCGGTGGTTCTCCACCGCATGATGATCGGCGCTGTCGATGGTAGGGCGGCTCGCCACTGATGATCTCCGCTATGAGAACTCGATTTGGTAGTAGCGCAGTAAGATTCAGGCAGAGTCCATATAAGGGAACTTTAACGAAAAGCTCTCGTATTGTTTACTTTAACGAAAAATCATATTTTTACACTAAAAATTTAATCCTGTACTATTCACTTTACCCTTTATTTTATCCTTACCATTAAAACTCAAAGTTTTCAAACCATTTTCATTAGTTTTCTTTATAAACAACTCAAAACGGTGTCGTTGGCAACTCAAAGCAAATTTCAATTTTGCTATTTATTTCTCCTTTTTTTTTTCTTTGGCCCCTCCGATTTGTTCCATTTCTTTATGTGATCTTGTAACAATATTTCCAAATGTAGAGATTTGTAAGGCTAAATTGTTTGTTTAGAATATTATCATGGCTTGAATAGAACAACAAGGAAAGACCCGGTCAACCTGTCCAAAAAATTCACACAAATAAAAAATAATAGTAATTATAGCTTTATTGTAAAAATATAAAGGCAATAATTGTTAATTAAACTTCTATGGTGAGTCCCACTATTAGTTTGCGATCGAAAATCCAAATTTCTGTTAGTCTTTCTTTTTCGACTTTTTAGCCAAAATTGTTCTTAAGATTGACATAACTTCTCACATTGGTCCCTGAGATTTGAAACTGCTAAATCCCTTGAGTTTGTTCACCATCAATCATTTTGGTCATTCCGTAAAAATCTCTATTGAATAAGGTTAAAGTAACAAAAACACCCTCAATTATTGTCAAATCATTTTGGCCCATTATTTATTAAATTGATTGTATTTTTGTTGTTTTGGTCATTATCCAAGATTTTTCATGAAATGACCCAAATGATTGATGGTAGACAAATTCAGGGACCAAAAGTGAGAAATTATGTAAATCTCAAAGACCATTTTGGCTTAAAGGATTTCTTTTTTCAGCCTCAGTATCATGCAAAAGGCAAATCTTTGATCGAAAATGTAACCAACTTCCTTCGATCTTTCTTCTAACCAACCAGTTTCTGATAAATTTGCTCACTAAGACCATCTCCAACCGGCCCGGCCAAAGGGCTATAGGGTTAAAAATAGCCCGTTTTGACACGAAAATCATCTCCAACCGAGGGCTAGGCCAAAGGTTTCGTGGACCCCACCTGGCCAAAAATGGGAGAACCGGCCAAAGGGCTGGCCAAGAGCAGCCTGCTCGCCAGCCTTATAGCCTAGCCCTCCAGCGCCAGAATGTCAAGCTTCACATTTTGCCAGCCCTCCAGCTCAGCCTATTTGAATGCCAACGGCTAGCTGACGTCATGCTGTCGTTAGGTTACCATTGGAATTTGATTTTTTTCTTTGACGAATTTTTTTCCTATAAATACCTAAACCATTCCTACACCATTTCTCACATACTTTCACAATTCCGTACTATCTTACCTCATTTTATTTCAATTCTTCACATTCTATTCTCTTACCTCTTCCAATAATTTTTCCTTTAATTTTTTTAATAATTTTCAAATGGTCACATCTGCAATGAAAGGAAGGGCTTGAACCCGAAAAGAAGATGAAGCTCTTTGCAGGACTTATAGATGGGTCTCAGAAGATAGTGTCAAGCGTAGTTCTCAAACAAGTGAAGGTGTTTGGAGGTGTGTGAATTCTACCCCAATATCCATCCACTTTATTAACATTGGAAGCTGAAGATAAGAAGTGTCACGTAAATAAGAATCTTATCTAAAATTTGCACAACCAATTATATTTCGACACGTAGCACTCAAAATCCTATTCGAAAAATTATTAAGATTACATAAAGATAAGAAATCTAGAGAGTTACATACTTTAATGACACGTGTCACTCGAAATCTTATCCGAAAAATTATTGAGATTACATAATGATAAGAAATTTGGACAGTTATTCACGTTAACGACATGTGTCACTCAAAATCCTATCCAAAAAATTATTTAGATTATATAAAGATGGGAAATCCGGAGGCTTATTCATTTGGTGACAAGTGGCATTCAAAATATGTCCAAAAATCTTATTTTAATATAGTAGTTTAATTGAAGTAACCATATTAATTCAATTAAAATAATAAATAATGTTTGCCTATGGCCCTTTGACTCCCTCGGTTGGAGATGATTTTTTATATCAAAGGGCTATGTTTGGCCTATGGCTCTTTGGCCCCCTCGGTTGGAGATGGTATAAAATATGGTCTTGCACTGTTTATTAAAATACAATTTCTTGCAGGGCTATAGGGCTAAAGGGAGCCTTTTGACCCCCCTTCGGTTGGAGATGGCCTAAGTAACCCAACTGTAACCAGGTTGTTTTACAGTTCTCGACTGTTTCATCTTCTCTCGAATTCTCGAGACGTCGCTCCATCTATTTGCAGAAGCATATAAATTTGACAGTAAAACATAAGCAGCACTGCAATGCGGGTCAAGATCTTCGATGCGTTTTGCAGCTTTTTCAGCCACGTCGAAATTGCAATGCATCGTGCAAGCGCCAAGTAAAGTTAGCCATACCGTCTTGTTCGCTTGCACAGGCATGTTCTTAATCAGCTCCTCTGCTTCTTCCAACTCACCGCATCGAGCTAAGACATCCACCATACATGCGTAGTGCTCAAGTTTCACCTCGACAGATTTCCGCTGAGAGAAGTATTCGAAAAAGCGTCTTGCTTTCTGCAACATCCCCGAATGGCTGCACGCAGAAAGCAGCCCCGTGAATGTGATTTCATCTGGCTCTACTCCAGCACGTATCATTTGGTTAAAGAGTGTCAAAGCCCACATGCCACAACCGTGCTGCGCACATCCGACTATGGTTGAGTTCCATGACACAATGTTCTTATCACCGATTCTCTTAAATATAGCAACTCCATCATTTATGTTTCCACATTTGGTGTACAAGACGATAAGTGAATTACCGACAAAGACATCAGTTTCAAAACCTAGCTTAACCGCTGATGTTTGAATCTCCTTGCCCCGATCAAGATCTTCTAATCCGCAACACGAATTCAAAGCACTAGTGAAAGAAGACTGATTAGGAAGGACACCCGATTTCAGCATGTTCCTGAAAACCCTCAACGCATCTTCGTGTTGACAGTTCAAACCACATCCTGTCAAAAGAGCCGTCCATACTACAACATTCTTATGCAAGCTCTCGTTGAAAACGCTGTACGAATTCCCCATTTGCTTGCAGTTTGCATAGAGTGTTATAAATGAAGCAGCTACAAACTCGTCGAAGCAGTAACCTAACTTGACAATCTGACCATGAATCTGAACACCTAAATCTAAACGCAACAAATTTGCAGAAGCTGTCACCACACACACAAGTGTTGTCAAAGTGGGTTGCACACCAGAACCCATCATCTCTCGAAAAAATTGCAAAGCTTCATCCGTCCTCCCACTTCTGTCAAGCCCCCCAATCATCGAAGTCCACGAAATCACATTCTTACAATGCATCACTCTAAACAACTTCTTAGCATCTTCCACTCTTCCATTACCGAAGTATCCATGAATCATCGAATTCCAAACCGCCACATCCCTCACAGGCATCTCACGAAACAACCGCTCTGCCATCTCAACATCACCAAACTGCAAGAATCCATTCATAATCGTCGTCCACGAAACAACACTCTTTCCAGGCATTCCATCAAAAAGCTCCTTAGCCTTGCTCAAATCCCCACAATCCAAACACCCTTTGATCATCGAATTCCAAGAGACTGCATCCTTCTCAGGCATTTCGTTGAACAGTTTAAGGGCATTGTCGAGCCTGCGCATTCGCGCATACCCCATGATCATCACGGTGTACAAATCAACGCTGGGAAAAGGGATTTCATTGAAAACTCGGCGAGCTTGGTCTAGATTTTGGTTCTTTAGGTGATCAGAGAGCAGTGATTTGTAAGATGGGGTGGTCAATTTGGTGTAATTCATCAAACCCACCAAGCATTCGGAGAGTTTCGGAAAACTTTTGTGTAAATTGGAGCGTGAAATGGAGAGTGAGAGTGGAAACTGTGAGGTTCCGAGGCTTCGAAAAATGGCGGGAAATCTTAGCATGACCGTTAATCGGTAACGGTGCAGAAAACCAACGTGCTGCCGAAGACAGACTGGTTGGGTGGTTTACACTAAAAGGCCAAAACGCAGCGTCTTGTACGCGTCGAAAGTTTCTTTCCGTTCACATTTGACTTCCGCACGCTATTTTGGTCTGGTGGTATTCCTTTTCACTTATAAGTGAGAGGTCTTAGATTTGATTCTTGTCAAAAACAAATTTGAACTAGCACATTGTGAGGCTAAGCCCACACTCTCCCCTTAATGTTGATAATATCGTTTTTTTAATAAAATAAAATAAATAAATATGAGCGTGTAGAAGGAGAAAAATAGTGCAAAATCATTTTATTATAAGTTTTTGCTGTTAATAATAAAGATAAATTTGAATTTTGTCTAACCCTTATTGCATTAGACAATAATAGTTGATCGGTGCAATATTTTTTTTCTAGTTTGATTCTTGAAGTTCTCACTAACTTAACTGTAGTCAGGGAGGTTTCATTCTTATTGTTCTTGTGGATTAGGACATTTGTCTAGCATAGTGTGCTTGCTCCTTTGCACCCGAGTTTGAATCCTCTCTGCAGTTTAAATTAGTTTAAACTATCATTTGTATTAAAAAAAACAAACAAATCAGAAAAACGACGCTACTTAAACAAAAAATAATAATATATGTGTCCAACTTGATAAGAATTCCACTTTCTTTTAATCTCTTAGGAAGAATTTAATGGCACAAAGCCTAGAAAAAGAATGTACCCCAAAAAGAAGACTTAAAAATGTGAGCCAAGTAAGAATCTGGACATTTTTTGCTTGGTTTGCCTTGATCATCAAGCATCCACCTCCCTTGCAGCCCCACACATTGAGGGACCAACAGCCTTAGCAAGAAAAGAATCAAAACCTTCTTCCAATTTCCATGCCATATATATAATAAGATCATCTCTTTCTGCTTTAACACATGCAGTAACAAGTACAAATCCTTTCTGCATTCCAACAGCTTTTGATCCTACAGAAATGGCCAACCAGCAGTTAAAACCCGTTGCCGGTCTGCTTTTGGTTCTCAATTTATGCATGTATGTCATCGTTTTGGGCATTGGAAGCTGGGCCATCAACAGAGCAATCGACCACGGTTTTATTATTGGTAAACGCTCTTAACTGCTTGAGCTACAACCCCTTGTCCCTGTCTCTCTTTCTTGTTTTACACTTTTTGTAGTATATGATTTCTTCTATGTATGCTAATGCTGAGTGAGACTTTTGTAGGCCCTGATGTTCATCTCCCGGCACATTTTTCCCCCATATACTTCCCCATGGGAAATGCTGCGACCGGGTTCTTTGTGACATTCGCTCTGCTCGCCGGAGTTGTTGGCGCAGCTTCAGCTATTTCCGGTATCAACCATCTTCGATCTTGGACCTCTGAGAGCTTGCCATCTGCAGCCACAACTGCTACCATTGCCTGGACCCTCACCGTACTTGCCATGGGGTACTTACAAGTCATTGCCATCCATAATAACAGATGCATACAATTGCTTGAACTACTTTTGCTCTGTATTAACTGGCTGTTAACCTAATTCGTGCAGCTTCGGTTGCAAGGAGATCGAGCTTCGGATCAGAAATTCCCGCTTGGTAAGATGAAAATTTTATGTCGTGACAAAATGGTTATCGAACGAACCCTAAAATACTCATTCAATTTCTTTGCAGAGAACAATGGAGGCCTTCTTGATCATCCTTACCGCGACGCAGCTTCTGTATTTAGCAGTCATTCATACCGTTGTATCGAGGAGATGATCGTTTAGAGTAGAACAACTTTTGTGTTTGTGTGCAGCGTCTGAATTCTTGTGTGTTAATTTTTTTTTCTTTCACTTTTCACTTTGAATAAACCTGGCCATGGTTATGGTTTCCATAGTGTGATATAATTGGATTGGATTGGATTGAATACATAATGTTTTCAACACTCATCTTATGAATTACGCTCTTAACGCTGGAATTTTTATAGCGTGACGTCCAACGCCTTCACCTGGTGTTACTAACCATCCATCGCGACCGGAAAATAGAAGATTTTTAACTCCGATCAATAAGATATGTAAAACGGCTATGAATTACGGGAAGCGGGATTCGAACTTGGCTACAACAATCAAGTGAAGACTGATTGAGAAGAAGTTGCAAATTTATGGCACCGCTGGCCTACCAATGCAAAAAAAGGAAGTAAAAACAACAGAGAAACTATTCTGCAAAATTAACAAGAAAGAAAGGTTGTAAAAGCAGGAGATATAAAGCTGCCTACTATTCCCGACACCATCACCACCACAAATCTTAAATTGGTTTTTATCTAATCGGGTTCTTGCCCATTATTCTTTAGGGGGCAAAAATACAAGTTCTAATATGGAAATATCACAAAATTCTCCGAACATTCGTGATTCTTCACTTCCATGAGCTTCATGAGTCCACTGAAAGCCGTCATGCTCGTTTTTTTGGTTACAAAACCGCTTCATCCGTTGTTTCTGCATCACAATGAAACCTTGAAAAAGTAAACCAAAATGCAGTTTAAAAGGTACTACAAACTCAAACGGTAACATCAGTCAATTCCATAGAAAATTGTTATGCAGGAAGGCCATGCTTATATCTCAATGCTGGCATAAAGTTGAGCAATAATCTATAGCTCAGCACCTAAAACTCAGCAACGTTCTCAGAATATGAGACAATTTAAGCAGGTTCGGATCAAATCAGAAAATACCTGACTCTTGAAAAGATCACATTCAGATAGCACGCTTCGTAGATAAGGTAAAACAGAAATGCCTAATAAATTCTCCTTTAGGTGAGCTAGCAGCTATCTAACCACTCCTAAACGACGAAATATGAGACCCTGTTCTTTTAATCTCAAGTACAATCTCTATCTCCCTTTACAATCGGCAAAAGGGACTGTGGACATCAAGATATGAGTTCTTGAACATTTGGAATTCCGGCTTCTACCTAATTTCTTCTCCACGAGGACAGCTGAAAGTCCGAAAGTACTGCTTTAAGTCTCCTTTGGGAAAAAGCCTCATCAATTCTTCTCCATTCTTATCTTTTAAACAAAAAAACTTTAAATCCAGGCACAATGTATTGTTACACCTTTACTCTTCTTCTCACTGCTTTACTACTCAACACTTGTATGGCGTGACAATCCTACTCGATTGATGACTAAATTTCCTTTTAACTACGTAAGATAACACATTTGCAAAACATTAAACGTAATTCTCCATCCACTATTTACATTCCATAGGCAACATGATAAACATTATTTTGAGAAGAACATGATAAACATTATAAAACCCTTCATATGAGAAAATCGTAACCGAGGCCTTTCGTGGCAACCAATCTTGACATATTGACTAGGTGGATATCTCGTATATGAAAGCTAGCAGTTCGCCCTGTCTCCTCCAGGGACACTTCCAGTTTTTTGTTACTATTTTTAACTAGAACTGCAATCCATATTCTATAAAAGCATAAATCAGACACCTAGAGACCTCGGTCAGTAAAGATCAAGAATTCAAAATTTCGTAGTTAGAAATGACCACTTAAACAATTATGGCATCCCTGTTACATCATAAACACTTCTGACTACCTCACTGACCCAGTCTGCTCATTTGCACTGACAAATATATAGAGACAAAAGGCAAGACATGTTATTTGAACTTCTTAGAAAAATCCCAACCTGAACTCATCTACCGGAGCCTGTTATCGCATCCAGAATTCCACAGCAGCTAAGCCAAGATGCTTTTTGTGTCACAGGTGGGGCCGGAGCTACCAGAGGCTGCATAATTCCAGACCAAGAAATTGCATTTAGAGATGAAAAAAAAGAAAGATATAACATCAAACTTTCAATGAAGAAAAAAATGTGGCCAATACCTGCTTTTCAGAATATTCTGGAACGTCAGCATCTTTGATGGGTTCAGCATCATTACTAACTTGGGCCAGAGAAGTACCTAATGATGGCAATGCTTTACTCTCATTTTCTTTAGACGCAGATTCCACCACACTTGAAGATGCCTTGGCAGTATCATTCAGTAACGGCAATGATTTATCCTCAGTTTTCTTTGATACAGGATCCCCAATAGGCAGTGACGTCTCTGTACTATTCTCTAACCCCGCATTTACTACATCATTGGAGATCGCTGCACTTTCATCTAGCGTACTTTCTGTGATAGAAACCTCATGCTTAACAGAATCAACAGAAGGGGCACTCTCTGTAGTAGCTGAACTTGTAGTCTTCCCATCTGGTACATCTTCATTATGAATTTTTTCCTCCGGAACTGAAGCATAGGTATCCTCCTTTCGCCTTCTATCGACAACCCGAGACTCTTCATCTGAACTACTACTGCTAGAGCTTCTATCGTCCCCGTTAGATGATCCCTTTCCAGACTTAGCATCATCAATAACCACATCTTTGCTCCCAGAATCGTCTTTCAGTTCCCTCTCAATTCCAACTTTCTGAACAGCCTCCGCATCCCTAGGCACTCCCTTATCTTGGGAGTTCACATCATTACTTCCTAACATGGTTCAATTCAATCACAAGACTTTCAATCAAAATCATGCAAAGCTGAAGACTTCAATAAGCACCCATTAAGCCAATTCAAAACCAAAAAGCGTCAAAGACTCTAAAATTCAAAACTGTCATTAGAGAGGGGCATAGAGTACGAAATGAGAGATTCACTAACTAGCATGCAACCACAATTTGTTCACCCAGAATAAAGCTAAACACATCACATCCGCAAATACCCACCAACCCAAATGGGGGAAAATCAAACAAAATCAAAGCTTCTTGATTCATCCCAACCAACCCAAACCAAAAACAAGAAACTGGTAAAAACCCAATTACCCAAATCGAAAAAATACAAAGAAAGTTTAACTGAAAAGGGTTCGGAAACAATCGAGTGAGAGATGGGTAAGTGTGGGATTGACGAATTGAATAAATAAACAAGAAAAGAAAGCACCTTGAAGAGGAGGAGGAGGATTGGATGTGCCGTTGTGGGTTTCCTGCTCCTTCTTTTTCTTGGCAGCTTTTCGCTTCTTGGCACCTGATGGCATGATTACAGGCTCTCTCTCTCTCCTCCTTGTGGGGATTGTACAGCAGGAATGGGGTCTCTCTCTCTATCTCTCTCTCTCCTCTCGGACGGAGAGACAGATCTTCGTATTATTCAATCGAATTCAAAACCCCCCGATGGTCTTCTCCTTCTGTCTCTCTCCCTCTCTCTAAAAGGTAATTATGTGGGACAGTGTTTTGGTGGCGAGGATCTATAACTGGACATGTTTAAAAATAAATAAAAATTAAAACTTGAAAATGGTAAGAAATAAGGAGAAGAGGATTGTATTGGGATTTCCGAAGAGAATTTTCAGGTAATGATCCTCTCTCCCTCTATATATAGATTTGTCTGAAGATTCTATGTGTTTTGCTTGGGCTAGTTTATATAAAAATTGGAGACTTATGTCCGAGTCATCCGGCAACAGTGGCGGAGTCATAAATTTATAATTATGAAATCATAAAATAGAAGTTTTCAAAAATTGATCATACTTTTATATAAAATTGCCAATTTATATTTTTTTTTTTTTTTTTTGCAAAAAATTAATTCCATAAACCCTAAAACTCTCAATAAGCCCATGATGAGAAAAAAATACTGATATGGTATGATTGGAAGTCCCGTGATACAACCAAGTGCCATGAAGGATGCCTGACCTAACTTAAACACCGGAGAAGTTTTGAAATAGGAGATATGACTTGGTGGGGAAGGCGTTTGCGTGTTTGATAAGTCTTCAGCTTGTTTGAGAATTAGCATGCTATAACTTTTTTCAAATAAAACACAACACAAACGACGCAATTTTTGTTTGCTTCAATTTAAAGATATTGATTAAAGTTCTCCTTGTTTCGTTTGTCTTAGTATAGGGATCAAACGACATTTCAAATAGGGGATTTTATATTTATTGTGGTCAGCAGTAGCCATTGCCCCCATATTGGCTTTGTTATTGGCCGAGAGAAGCTTACTTACAATTTGAATGTCGATGTGCCAATATTTTAAAAAATAACAGATTAGCATGAGAAAAAGTTAAATTTTACCATAAACATAATTGATTTGAGATATTGTTACAAACCGCGTTTGGAGGTAATATAGCACGGGTTCTAATTTTAGTGCCAAGTGTCATTTTATTAGTGGGTTCTTGATGTTGATTTGTGGATGTTTGAATTTTGAAACGTTCACGAGGAGTGCGAAAAACAAAATGGGGTTGGGCCCTATAGATTAGAAAATGGGTCATTTTTTAGGGAATGTGGCTTAAAATAATTGGGTGCACAGGTGTGTGGTATGCAATTTTTGCATGTCTTTTTGTTTTTCATTTTGGTTCCAAGTGCTAAGATATAGTTATGTTATACTTGGCGCATGGTCATGTAACTCGTGTTTGTCGTGTTCATATCATATATGTTATTTTATTTGCTTAACAAATAATTCAATTTATTAAAAGGTTGTGTTATTTCATGTTGGATTAATGAGTCATGCAAAAAAATTATATACTTAATGTATAGATATGGAAAACGATATGTTATCTGTACTTAACGGGTGGCTCGATATTGACTCGATTCATTAACGGATTCTTAAAGAGTGATCCAATAACGACCCGAATTATTAACGAATTGATTTGAAATATGTTATTTTCGTATTGTTTCGTGTCGAGTTAACAAGTCTTGAAAAAAAAATCAGTCAAAAATCATGTATCATGTTTTAATTTTGTGTTATGGGACTAATAATTTTTTCTTGGGGTTTTTGGGTTATGTATTTTTTTGTTGGGTGGACATAATAATATGATTCCGGGGTGCATGTGATTCTCTGTGAATCTGTGACTGCCATTATTATTTTATAGTTGGAAGTAATGTTTGGCTTTATTATGATGTGATTTGAAAATTTTCATATTGTGCTCCATCTTTCAGCAGCGAAGCCGAATTCTTCACAGAAAAAAAAGTGAATAAATAGACTTTTTTTATAATTCGAGAGAAATCTAACTAAATTAATTTTAAATTAAGAAAATGGGGTTTGAATTTGAATACAAAGGGATGAGCACACTAATTTAACAACTTAATTAGGTCAATAAGTATGCACCCCACCTGCTTATGCAACGATCTAATCTCATATGTTGTCAAAATTAAAACCATTGACTTTTACAACAAAAATGAAAGTAAGTGAAAGAGTAGGTTGTGAAGTTTCATATTCTAAGTTCGTTGAACATATGCAAGAAAATAATCCGTGTAATTGTCATATTATCATGTAATGTTATTTTGTTATTTTATTATTTTGTTGTAAACGTATATATATAATATTGATTTGTTAAGTTTTGGATGATCAATAACAATTCTTTTTAAAAATATCAATCATATTAGAAAATCGTACTATACGTGCGACTTAATAACACCACGTACGTTCTAATCTTTAACATGTATATGTATGCGAAATAATTAGATATTATTGCAATAATGTTTTATCTCACTTTGTCGAGAAATGTTGCAAACTCCAATCCCCCACTCACAAATAAAAGAGAAAAACCTAAAAGAAAAATAAGAAAGAAGGAAAACGAGTAATGCTTGAGAAACTATTTACTTAAACTATAATTTGTAAATTACATAATGTGTCGATTGATGATTGGATTTCCTCTTTAAACTACTAAAGTAGAAAACTAACCATCAACTATCATATCAACTGATCTACAAAATATAATCTAAACAGATGATATCCTTAACATTTTCTTAGTTGATGGTTGGATTTCTTCTTTAAATTATAAAAAAAAAAAAAAAAATCAACCATAAACCGTCGCATCCTGTTGTTTACAAAAAATAATCTAAAAATATGTGGAGAACTCTTTTAAAGGGAGGAGGATTGTCTGCCCTCCCATGCTCTCCTGTTTTGTGTGGTCACGGTTAAGCCACGTCAATATTTTATATATATTTTTTTATAGAGATAATAAGACAAAAATAAATAGTAATATAAAATATTAATGTGGCTTAACCGTGACCATACAAACAGAAGAGCATGGTAGGGCACCGAAACTGGGAGATCAGACAATCCTCATCCTTTTAAAGTGAGGAGGCATACTACTGCGTCTTCACACACATCACACTCAAAGTGATTCAACATCCTTGACTTGTTTGATATGATTATTTATTTTATAATATAAAAATTTAAACAGGTGTTTAAAGTTTAATGTGGACAATGATAATATTAATAATACCCAATTTGAAAACATAACATTCAAGATTAATGATTAAGACGTTAGCTGGGGACGATGCCACTTAAACCTTTCATTATGAATATTGATTAAGACGTTATCTGTCGGCATACCCAATTCTAATAAACATGCTTGTATTGATAAGGGTTTAGTAAGCAAATGTGGATTAAACTAGTTAGTCCCGACACCGTATTTTTTGAACTCATATTTGAATCTCTCTCTATGGTAGTTTAAAGGAAAAAAAAAATTGAAATGTTATATAAATTTGTACAATTTATCATTTTATCCTAACTGCATTAAATTTTCCAAATAAGTGACTTGTCTTCAAGGTTATTTCAGACATTTCAACACCTCACTCCCCTTCAAATAAATTACCTTTGACAAAAATAATTCTAGGGTATCTGAAAAAATACACAAAAGGGTTGACCTAGCGTACGATGATCTGATGGTTTTTTGTTTTAAAAAGGAGAACAACCTGCACTCACTTCTCTGTGTTTTGGAGTGAAGATGGCTAATAAATATAGTCATTGAGGACCCTTCAATCTATGGTAGCGTTGGATGATAATCTTTATGTTGAAATATCCTAAATAATCCTGAACACAACTCATGTGAACTTATTTTAGATGGAAAACATAACGCAGTTAGGATAAGATAACAAATTAATGATTTCGGAAAGTTAGTACGACAAACCGCTTAAAATTTTAGTTTATAGGACAAATTGAAAAAAAATGTATAACCTTCATATGACATTTTAAAAACAATTTCCTAGTTTAAAATATCATTTGTCTATAAGTAGTCGATTTCCTTAACAAATAAGACATTTCTCTTCAACTAACTGCATTTCAAGATCAAGTTCTCTTCTATCTTCTCGTTCTTTAAATGTAAACCACCAAACAAATTTTTTTTATGGGCCATGCCCAAAGAATTAGATGGACATTATAAAAACCAAAGATCCAATGTAAGTCCACTGTTTAGGCCCATGATCAGGATCTTCCAATCAACTCTATCCGACGGTCATGAGCCTAATCAAATCATACACCTCACCACCACAGAAACATTTCCCAGAAAACAGAGCAGCACTTTTCAACTGCTGTATGTATAGCTCCCAACCCAACCCAGTCTCTGAAAAATTCTAGTTCGATTTCAGAGTTTCAGATCCATAAACCTTCAAATCCAAAATCCCACTCACTTCACCAACAATCCGTCTTCGTTTTGAGCTCGATCTCAATTCTCTGCTCTTCAAGGAAACAGAGCCTGAAGAGGAAGAGGAAGAGGAGGAAGAAGAAGAAGATGGATGCTATAAGGAAGCAAGCCAGTAAGCTTCGAGAGCAGGTCGCCAAGCAGCAGCAGGTGATTTACGAACAACCCATTTCTTTGTTTTTTAATTTTCTCGTTCTCGTTCTCGTTCTTGTTTTTTTTTTTTTTTTTTTTTGAAGTAAAGTTTTAAGCTTGCTAGTTCACTGTTTGGTTACTGAGAAAATGCGGCGGTGGATTTTCTGCTTTGTGCTTGTGTTGATTTTCTAAATAATGAATTGGGTTGTAAATTTGAAGTGATTTCAGTGGAACCCAGTTCGTTATTCGATCGAAAATTTTACAGTTGTTGATTTCTTGAGAGAAGAATGGTGCTAGTTAATTGAATTAAGCAAATTCTGTTCATTTCGATTTGAATCCTCAATCCGGATCACCTAAATCTGAAAATTGTTCCTTTTCTGTAATCTATATAGAACCAATGAGCAAATGTAGTTTGAATTTGCTGTATTTGTTTGTATCGAATTTCTTGGCGAAGGGGAAGATTGAATTCATTGTTTTTCAAATGAACCCGAATTCGGTAATTATCTGTACACTTTGTTGACAAAATTCAGTAGTGGTCGATGATTTTTGATAGCTCACTTTATGCAATATATAGCAAACACCACCCACGGATAAGTGTAGAAAATAGCACACTTTATGCGTTTGATGATAGTAGAGACAAGTGTAGAAAATACCACCCTCGGATTGTTAACTTAAATTATTTAAGTTCATATAGCACTCCATTATGGTTCTTCTGCGACTCCGATCTTTCTATTTATCTACTTTTTTTTTAGCTTGGTAGAAAAATTCATCCGTTGATTAGTTGCTATTGTTTCTGTCCACCAATTTGATGTTGTAATTTTGTTTTCAAATTTTCAGGCTGTGATAAAGCAGTTCAGTGGGACTGGTTATGAAAGCTCAGATGTAATGGTAATAGATGAGGTTGAGATGCAGAGACATCAGCAGCTAGAGAAACTGTACAGGTCCACTCGTGCAGGAAAGGTACATTTTAAATGTGGCCAACAGCCATTTTGAAATTAAACATTAACTTAAAATGATATATTCTTTCTGTCTTCGTTAAAAAAAAGCAAAGCACTCCTGTCGTGCTTTTCTAAGATGTTTAATATCTTTGAGGTTGGTGCCAGAAACTGATTATCTCTGTATTTATTCGCAGGATTTTCAGAAAGAAGTTGTTAAAGCAGCAGAAGCATTCACAGCCATAGGGTATAAGCATATTGAAGCAGGTAGAAATTTGTTATTCGTTATCGGTGACATTGGATTATCTGTAGGGAAATGTGTATTGGAGTGAACAACCTTAGCCTATGAAATTAGTTTCATAACTTCAATTAGTAAATGGAACGCATATGCCTTTGTAGTTGCACTTATTACTTGTAAACTTTTCGTGGTAGCCAGGAACCAAGTTGTCTGAGGACTGTAGCAGATATGGTGCGGAAAACACCAGTGACAAGATTTTAGCTAAGGGTGCATCTATATATGGAGATGCTCGTAAGCATGTAGAAAAGGAACAAGAAGACTTGAATAAGCTGTTATCTTCACAGGTTGACTTCTGAATATAATTTTATTTATGTTGTGCTTATGACATCATCATTGGGTAGTTTCTATCATTTGTTGTAATTCGTAAACAGTTCTTAAAGAATTAGTTACATTGTTGGATACATGATTCATCCATACACAGGCACGCTCACACATACATCATTTTTATATTACTTTTTGGATGACAGAAGTCTTCTGTATTTCTGACGATTATTTCTCAAACATGGTTGCGTTTTAGTCATCACTGAAGTATTGTAGCCATTTCGTGCTGTGATGCAGGACATGAATTCTTTCATGGATATTTTTTTAAAGTATACGTGTTTGTAGATTAGAATTATATTTTAGAATGGTATTGATTGAAGTATATTACACTTACCTTAGAAGCTTTTGAGTAGCTTGCAACCTTAGATGGATTTTTATACGATTAAATTTGTATAGGTTGACTTCATTTTTTAAGATTGTAATGATAATAATAGTAATATTATGAGTGAATTAAGATGGAGCATGTAACTTATCCTTCGCTGTTTTTATTAGATTTTAGATCCGTTAAGAGCAATGATAGTTGGTGCTCCTTTGGAAGATGCTCGTCATCTTGCTCAACGTTATAGTCGAATGAGACAGGAAGCAGAGACACAGGTAAAATACGTTCCTATCTTATCATGCTTGATAATATTTGCCTTTGCCAACATATTAGTGACCTTAAGAAAACAACAGGCGGTAGAAGTTTCCAGAAGACAAGCACGAGTAAGAGAACTTCCAAATCCTGAAAATGTTGCAAAGCTTCAGGCAGCGGAAGCAAAGATGAAAGAATTAAAAGCAAACATGGCAGTTCTGGGTATAGAAGCTTCAGCTGCATTGGCTGCCGTGGAAGCACAGCAGCAAAGACTAACTTTCCAGAGGCTTGTTGCACTGGTAAGAACGCACATGATTTCAGATGATTAGTTTTTATGTTGAAATTTATAGTGATTCTACAGTTATACGCGTATGCACTGTTAAGGTTGAAGGAGAGAAGAATTATCATCTGAGAGTAGCTGCCATACTTGGTGAGGTTGAAGCTGAGGTCAGTTCCACTCAGGATTGTCTTTTAAAGAAAAGCATTTCCGATTTAATTATATAAACTTATGTTATAGCCTGGATTTTGTGGCAGTTGGTCTCAGAGAAACAACGGAAAGAGTCTGCTCCTCCTGTGATTCCACAAGAGAACGGCTCAGAGAAAACAATGTACTTCTTGGCTGAAGTATGCTACTTTTCTTATCCGGGATGCTGTATTTCTGATTGCTTAATCAAACTTAGAAGTATTAAAAGAAACTTTATTTACCCTTTTATACAAAGATTAACACGGGAATATACAATAGGCTGCACATTGCAGGGGTCATATAGTTGTAGAGAAAGTTAACAATTTAGGTTGGATAGAAAGACAGGAGAGAGGGATTAACAGATGAGATAGTAAAAGATGAGATAAGTGTTCTTCGTTTTCTATTCTTAGAACTGTAGGCCTTAAATATCCAGTTTTGTGCCTGTTTTAGCCATTCTTGAACTGGCTCTATGACATATCATACTTCAAGTGCGTCTAAGAATCTGAACTTCTATGTTTTTACTCTTTCAGGCAACACATTCTTTCAGTGCTGCATCAGAGAAGGAACTAAGCTTGTCAGTCGGTGACTATGTCGTTGTGCGAAAGGTAATCTCCTCGATACCAGTCTTTAAAATGTTCATCAGCACACTGAAATATTGGTTGACACTTAGCTGCTCTGGATTAAACTCGCCAAATCTTAAGTTTTTCTTTGTTTGAATTAACGTGCCTAATATTCTCGTTTGCTGTTCTGGAAAACTTTGTTATTCAGGTGAGTCCATCAGGATGGTCAGAAGGAGAGTGCAAAGGTAAAGGAGGATGGTTTCCGACAGCCTATGTGGAGAAACGCCAGCGGATTCCATCCAGCGATCTCGATGGTGAAGTTTACTGAGCCCTCCTCAACCATTCATCCCGGTAGTTTCCTTTTTAGGACTCTCATCAAGTACACAATAACAAAAGATTGTCTAGACATGATGTTTGGTCTTCTCATGTGTTCGTTTGGTGTCGTCCCACGATGTATTCAGGACGTGCGTGTGCATATTGTTTCGTACAAGTTTTCCAGACAGAATGCTACATAAATATGTAATTTAATTGATTCCCTTTTATTAAAATTGCTCATCGTTTCAAAAAGGAGAGAATTGGTGCTTGTCAGTCCTAAACTCAAAACTCAAAACTAAAATGTGTGCCTTAGGTCTGTGATACCGAAAATTTACTCGAATTCAGCTTGTCCAACTTCTTTATCTTGTTATGTGTTCGAGCTGGAATGAAGTGCCACCAAAGAAGCGTAAGCCCCGTCAGCGATATTCATTAGGAAATCATGGCTTCCCTTCTCCGCAATCACGCCATTCTTCACCACCGCGATCGTGCCTGCTCCTTTGATCGTGCTAAGGCGGTGCGCGACTACTACGGTTGTTCTGTTCACCATAACCCTGTCCAACGCGTATTGCACTTTGCGTTCGGACTCTGCATCCAGTGCGCTCGTAGCTTCATCAAGTAGAAGGATTTTCGGGTCCTTGAGTATAGCCCTCGCAATGGCGATTCTTTGCTTCTGACCTCCTGATAGCTGAACCCCTCGTTCGCCTACTGAGGTGTCGTAGCCTTGAGGCAATGAAGATATGACATTGTGCACGTTAGCTGCCGTGGTTGCTGCTATGATCTCTTCCTCGGTAACATCTCCTGGCTTGCCGTATGCAATGTTGGAACGAATGGACTCGTTGAAGAGAACTGGTTCTTGACCAACCAACCCTATCTGCTGCCTCAGCAAGTTTAGCTTGAACTTTTGGATTTCTACTCCGTCAAGTAGCACGCGACCTGAATCAGGATCGTAGAATCTCTCTATGAGGGCTATTACCGTCGACTTCCCGCTGCCACTCTCTCCAACCAAAGCAACAGTCTGCAGATGGAATTTTAAGCTAAGTATGCAATATATAACTCAAGGGAAGAGATTTCCGCACACCCTGTTTACTTTTTGGCCTTGATTCTCTTTTGATTTATTCGATTCAAATTCCAAAAGCGGTGTTGCAGAAACCAGTTCTCGAAACTCAAATGCAAATAAATAAAACAGGCACTCTCAAAACAAACTGGTGGTGGTAATCACCTTTCCAGAGGGCATCTTCAAACAAAGGTGTCTGAATATCTGCACATCTGGGCGCGTAGGATACTTAAAGCTGACACGCTCAAACTCGATTTCTCCAATTAAATGTGATGGCGTTATGCCTTCATCGCTGCTAGAGTCAATCTTAGGCTTGCTGTCGAGAATTTGAAATATCGAAGCTGCTGAGTCCTTAGCTTTGTTGAAGTCGGGAGCCATGCTAGTAGATTGTGAGACCCCATTGCAGACATTGTTACAGCGAAGAAAACCTGTGAAAAAAATGAATTGTTAGAGTTAAAGCAGAAGAGCAAAAGCACTTGGTCGACGAAGTTAAGGAGTAAATTAAGAACAAGAAAAGTGAAAATCTCACCATGAATACTTGTTCAAATGTAGCTTGACCATGTTTCACAAGAATAGCTCCAATATAGAAAACCAACGCATTTGTGCAGAACATTATGAAGAACGAAAAACCAAAACCGAAACCACTTACTACTCCTAACCGTACTCCTTGTTTCAAGGGACCCTCACACTTCTTCTCGTATGCCTCCATCACCTTCTTCTCAGAACAAAATGATGCAACTGTTCGGATGCTACCAATCGCATCGTTTGCCACTTGACTGGCTTCTTCATACATAAGCTGCAGATATTCAAAACGTTACAAGCACATTCAGCAAATTTTTTATTTGAAAAAGTATAAAAATCTCGGGCAAGACTCTCACCTTGGCATCTGCACTAAACCCTTTAAGAAATTTTGCCTGAAGTGTTCCTTGCAGAATCATCACCGGCGAAATGGCTAAAACTATCAGCGCCAGTTTCCAGTTAGCTGTGAAGCCTATAATGAACCCTGCCATGACTGTTGCTATATTCTGCACAATCAACGCTAAGGCGTCACCAACAAGACTCTTAATAACTGAAGCATCTGTAGATAACCTTGCACCAATGGCGCCGCTGAAAGAAAACAAGATTTCAGTTAAAATATTGAGAGTTCAAAGCTCGCCAAAATTACTATTTCAATTAACATACCTTGAATTTTCAGGGTCATCAAACCAACTGACTTGCTGGTGCACAACCTTCTGGAATGACAAGGCACGCATTCTCTCTACCAATTTACCACCGGCAACTCCAAAAAAGAAATTCTGCACAGGAATCACCCACAGACCTGCGCAAGCTAAACCTACATAAACTAATGTCCATTTTCTGCAATCGTGCCTTAGCTCATTGGGTGGTTCGTAGAAAATTCTTATGGCTTTCGTGAGTAGTAAGCCGAAGATAGGGAAAATTACTCCATGCCCTGCTGCAGCAATGGATCCTAGCAGCAAAACTGGAAGCTCAGGTTTGTTAAGGGCGGCCAGCCTTCGGATTGAAACTGTCTTGCGCTTTTTGGGATCAACCTTAGGTCTGTCATGTTCGCCCGCGTGTTCTACTTCGCTTTCTTGTATATCAATTGGACCGGGAATGCCAAAGCCAATAGTGAATGAGAGCCGGCTACCTGATGAGCCTCTGCTTATAGACCTCCTCATTGATAATCTCTGGTTCCCACAGCTGTGCATAGTCCTATCTATATGTAAGCTGGTATCCACTCTATTCGGATCAGAGGCTTGTGCTTCGTTGTCCACTTTCGATCCTTCTTGCAAGCGGATTAGTTGGCTGTAAGCCCCTTCCGGATCTTTGGTCAACTCATCATGAGTCCCTATAACCAATCCAATGGAAACATTAGCTTAAGGATCTCAAGTGTGTCAAAAATTGAGAATGATAGCATAGGCACGCGTGTTGTCCTTACCTTTTTCCACAATTTTGCCTCTGTGCACCACTGCTATGCAGTCAGCATTCCTAATAGTTGTCAACCGATGCGCAACAACTATGGTTGTGCAATTTGACATCAAGTTCACCAGTGCATCTTGAACAATCTTTTCAGACTCAGCATCCAGCGCACTTGTTGCTTCATCAAGAAGATGAATTCTCGGGTTCTTCAGAATGGCTCTTGCAATTGCAATTCTCTGCTTTTGTCCACCGGATAGAGATGTCCCGTGCTCACCTACCATGGTGTCGATTCCCTGTAAAGAAAAGCAGGGTTTCATATTACAGATACCAATCTCCGAAAAAAAAAATGTCAAAGCAGAACTTTATAAGAACATGAAAACTTTAAAAAGTCGGTTTACCTGGGGTAGCTTATCAATGAATTTTGCAGCATTTGCAAGCTCACTTGCTCTTCTAATCTCCTCATCAGTTGCATCATCCTTCCCATATGCTATGTTCTCCCTTATAGTGGTTGTAAAGAGATTTGGTTCCTGACTAACCAGCCCGATCTTCTCCCTTATTGCTTTAAGCTGCAACTTCTTTAAGTCCACGCCATCTATAAGTACTTCACCGGCTTCTGGATCATAAAACCTTTCTACTAACCCAATCACTGTCGACTTCCCGCTTCCACTCTCCCCAACCAAAGCAGTGGTTGTGCCACTTGGAACATATAATGAGAACCCAGCAAAGATCGCCACGTCTGGTCTGGCAGGGTACCTGAAATACACGTCTTTGAGTTCGACATCACCTTTGACATCTTCCAATACAATTCCACTTGTGTCGTAGGGATCGATAGTTGGATTTCGGCTGATGGTCTCAAACATTTTATATGCAGCAGCTTTCCCTGATGCAAATGCATTCAAAGATGGTGATGCCTGACCAAGTGACCTAATGTTTCAGAAAGTGAAATTTCATCATCTTAATTCACAAAAAACATTACGAAAACTAGTAAGCATGCACATTGAACATGGTTCTATACAATGCACAATATGTCATGCCATTACCGAATCAGAAAACCAGTATATATACTTACTGTCCACCAATCATGAGTGCAAATATAACATTTATGACTTGGCCTCCATTGTATCCTCGCTTGATGATCAATTGGGCTCCATACCATACCGCAAGCGCGTATGAGCTGAAGATGAGAAGCATTAATATTCCAAGTCCAAGCCCTGTGACTAGCCCTTGATGAACCATGGTATTGCAGGCAACTTTTAGCTTCTGGTTGTACTTTTCAATTGCTTGCTTCTCCCCAGTGAAAGATGCGACCTGAAGCACATTTTTTTGTTTTTCAAAAATCAATTGATTAAGATATCATGTAATTAGTTATGAACTCTGAAGAGTTAAATTAAAGAGGTTTAGCATCAAGGCCTTACTGTTCTAATGGAACCAACTGTTTGTTCTACTATATTGCCAGCTTCTGCATAAGCAGACTGTCCGCGAGAAGACATTTTCGACATGATAATAGCCATGATTGCACCAGCAATGACAATAGCAGGAATGGTTGCTAGTAATACAACGGTGAGGCGCCACCCCTTGACAAAAGCAATCACAAAACCACCAAGAAAAGTTGAACAAAGTTGGATAAACTTCCCCACCTGCCACAAATTAACAAACCCCTCATTATATATACATACATACATATGTGTGAAGTTGAAGACCAAATGAAACCATAAGACTTCTTCACAAACAAACCATTCAAAACTCCCTTCCATTGTCATAAGTACTTAAAAGCACCGTCTTGACAGAAAAATAAACCCGTGGACTCAACTATTATTACGCCATTGCACTACAGATGACGGGTTTTCCTCTAAAGTTTGTTTTTTTAAGTGTTTTCACTAACATTGTAAGGTGTCGACGGGGAATAAACTAACACTTTTCAGTATTCATTAGAAGTTAAGCCAAAAACAAGGTAGCTTAATTAGTAAGTTAATTACCTTTTCCCCCATGGCTGATTGAATAAGAATGGTGTCCCCAGACATCCTGCCAATGATCTCTCCAGTGCTAGTTTCAGTGTCAAAGAAGGCAATGTCCTGCCTTAGGATTGCCTTCATGTACTTGCCTCTAATTCTAGCGACCTGCCTTTCTCCTGTCACCATCCAACATGCCACCTCTACAAATTCACAGAAACCCAATTAACAAAGTAAATAAATTTATGAGATAATGAAACCCAATTAACAAAGTAATTAAATTTATGAATTAATTAACAGAAATAAGAAGAAAAATAGAAGAAAATAATTTAGGATCATTGAGGCTTACGTAGAAGTGCTGCAGCTCCAGTGCCAATGGCCAAGTACACAAATTGTAGAGACACCTGCAAAAAATGGTTCAGAAAAAAATGACTTGGAAAGAAGTACATGCATGCGAAGTAACCTAGAAAAAGTGGTTTTTGGTTGATAAAAATATATTTTTCGTTTTACGGTAAAACAAAAAAGAAAAAGAAAAAAAAGAAAAAATGAAGATGGATAAAAGAATAGGGTTCTTCTGAAACTCTTCCAAGAAACGCAAAGAAAGCTGTAGACTCTTTGAATTCTAAAGATTTTCGCTGTTTCTTAAAACCAGTTAGAGAAATAGATGTATAAGTTTCCAAGATTTCTTGATTAACTAGAGTCCATATAATTAACATGTTTGTTATATGATCGCATTACCATAACCAATCAAAGAACCCAGAAAACTCAGAAACCATGATCAAACAAAAAAGCCAAGAAAATTCAGAAACCAAAAATCTCATTGTATTCGGAAGAAAAGAAGAAATGAAAGCCAGAAAACCAAGAATCTTGACGTGCTTGTAAATTTGTAATCAAGAACATGAATGCATGTATGTATATGTATTTGTACCTTAGAGACCATGGGAACGATATGACCAGGATCGGTGGAACCAAAGGTGTTGATAAGATTGCCAAACACAAGAGTCATGATCGGCGGCGACAGTCCATTCCCCACGGCACATATCGTTCCAACGATCATCAACGCAACGTCCAAACGGTCTGCAAACGAGAAGAGCTTATAGAAGGCGACTTCCTCCTTTTCTTGAACTGCTTTCGCTTGTGACCCATTATTATTATTAACTTCTGCGTTTCCATCTCCTCCTCTTTTTCCTCCTTCCATGGCTGTTGCTCGCATTCGAAGAAGACGCTCTCTCTCACTCTCACTCTCCTCTCTTTCTAGGGCTTTCTCTCTCGCTCTCTCTAGGGCTCTCTCTCTAGAGCAGATGATCGATCTCCTTTGTTGTTGTCTGATGAGTTGAATGATGCAGGAAAACAAGTGAGATATCAAATCTTTTGGTATGGTGTGAGATGGAAATGGAAGAGGAGTTAAATTTGTGTAGAACTTCGACAAGTAGTGGTTGGTTAGAGGAGTATCCGGCGTTTGGCTGCAACATATATATCATCAGAGTCCTACTAATCAGCTACTACGTTCAGTTATCGCTTCCTCACTGTATGGCTACTTGGTGAGAAAGAAAAGACCGGAGAGTGGCGAGAAAGAAAAGGCCGGAGAGTGGTCAGAAAGAACAGGCCGGAAGAAAGGGACGGAGTGCATGCATGGAAAAGCAACAGAAAAGGATCTGCCTTTGATAAATGTTACCAGATAATGAGAAATCTGCATTATTAATTATGTGGATTCTTAACAACATACATTGTCCTTATAAAACTAGATAAATCTAAAATAATTAAGACATTCATTTATAGTGAATAAAATGGACAAATACGGTTCTACAAAAATATTTTAATTTACTTCAACTGTCGTACGACTTCCGTTTTGGTGATTGTTGGTAGAGTTGATATTGAGGAAAACATAAAAGATAGGCAATTAGATATTCATTGAAATACATTACTGAATGATCTCCACAAAAACGTGCGTCAAAACATGTGTAAAAAAGAAATAAACATTTCGTTAGGACATAAACAATTACATCGTTTGATAATAAAGAAAGCAACATGAGTGATTCTTCTTTAATCGAAACACTAAAGCCTGAATCCCTTAGAAATATTATAGCAACTTGAGTCACAAGCTTCTTCCAGTTATCATCACACTAAAAGAAAGCAACACGATTGTGTATTCTTCAATCGAAACATGAACCCTGAATTAAAAATAACATAGCAACTTGAGCTACAAATTTACAGTTGGCAACGGTTAGTGTGACGTAACTCAAATACAATCTCAACACTATGTTTGCTACATATTGAATAAATAAGAAAGTAAGTCATGGTCTATAAAATTTAGTCTAAAAACATAATCTCTGTTTTTTTGTTTTTTGTTTTTTTTGCTTAAGCAGATCATCTAGAAGGCAAAAGGAGAAACTTCCACGACGGATCCATATCCTAGGGATTCCGCAATCGTATCCGTTCATCGTATATTGTGCGGTCAGTTTTCGTTAGGTACTATTTATATTTGAATTTTAAATTTTAAATGATTTCTGACCGTACGATATACGATAAACGGACACGATTGTGGGATCCCTAAAGAATGGATCCGGCGAGGATCCTGGTTCAAACTTCTTTTCCAACCATCATGCAAATGCAAAGCTTATGGGGCCACCCTTTGCTCGTGGGCCCGCCACAAACTGTTTAGAAGCCAAGGGTGTGTGCAAAAGTATGGAGATTATGATGGAAATATCGGTTCAATATTAGCGGAATTTTCGAAATAATTTTGGTGGAATTTTGATTCATTTTGCAGAATAAACTTGAGAACTGCAAGGTTTTATGGATAAATTTTAAATAAGCCGGACTATTGGATAGTTCTTTAGTGAACACCTTTAAATTTAACGTTTCTTAACATAATGAGGTAAATTGAGATTAAAAGAGTTGAAAATGACAGTTTATGAAAATAAAGTGAGACAAAACCAACAACTTAGTACTACGATCTAGTGTTATTTCTCTTACCATGTGAATGAAAGATCTTATATTTGATTTTCATAAAAAAAAACGATTTAAACTACATTATTAAGCCTTACTCAATAGCGAAAGCAAAGCCAAACCGGCAAAACCCAAAACTCTTTTTATCTTATATACCTATGGAAAACGGAAGCCCACGCCCAGTCCCTCTCTTTTCTCTCAAAACCCACAAAACGCCGCCTTTTTATTTCAAAGAAGCCACATTTCCCCCTTTACTTCTTCTACAGAGGGGAGTCTAGGGTTTAACAAACATGTCTTCTGCTTCTCAGTTCCAAGCCCACCGTGGCCATGGCCTTACCCAGTTTTCAGTGCAGTCCCCTGAGACCTGCCATGTTCAAGAAAGGTACCTTCTTTAACTTCCTCATTTAATTAATTAACTAATTTGTTGAGCTGTAAGTTTGCTACAGATAAACTCATAACCCCCGTTTTGTGTTAGGCTTTTGAAGGTGTTTTGGTAAACAGAAAATGCTTGTTCGTTCTATTTGTGATTGTGAGTAATGGGTTGTGATTATTTTGTCGATTTGTAAGTTTAGTGATCAGATTTCTTTCAACATACATTGTGGGGTTCTTTGATGTAGAGAGAGAGAGTGTGTGTGTGTGTCTGAGTTTTTCGATTTGTTTGTTTGATACAAGCAATATTGAGGGAGGGGAGAATCGAACTTAGGACCTCGGGTGAAGGGGTGAACGTTCTTATCGCTTGAGCTACAAGCCCCTTGTTAGTCCTTACATTGTTTGATTTGTTTGACAATGCTGATTTTCATCCAAATTTTGGATCTTTAAGGAATTTAAGAGAAAAAGATCATGTTCATGTGGGCTTCTTTTAACTTATCCAGTTTGTTTTGTAGTCCTAGTACATTACCGCGATAGTGATGCATACAAATTTTACAAGGTTTCTTGTATTTGTGCTATTGAATGCTAAACATACCTTGCCTAATCATGATTTCAACTTCCTTTACGGATTTATGCTGAAGAATTCGATACAGTTATAACAGTAGGTGGGAAATTTGACTATTGAGATGAATTACTTCAGAGGATAACTCTAACATGCGGCTTAGATGGGGAGGATATCATTAGGACCGGGAGAGAGAAAGGAGAGGCATTGTGATTTGTTGTACAATGAATGTGCAAAAGCCAGTAGATGTCAACGCGGTTTTTGTCTTGTTTTAATATTCGATTTCAGAATCTGAAAATCTCTAATGAGCATTCACGTACATTTTTAGTCTTTTAAGTATTGAGACCTCTAGGCTCTAGGTATATATCTTAATAAAAGCATATTCATTTATACCTTAGTCATACGAAAGCATATGCATTTGTACCTTATTGTTAGAGTGGGCAGTGACTTATGGGTATGGAAGCACATGCATATGGACCTTGTTGCAGCAAACATATGTCATGATCGAGGGGAAAGTTACAAGAAAAGAGGAAAAGATGATTGAAGCAATGACATAACAGTTAGAAAATATTTTCCACCTTTAATACCAGTTTAGGTTGAAACTTTCTGTAAAATTTAAGTTTAGGAATTTTCTTTGCTGAAGTCAAGGAGTTTCTGTTTTTCTTTGTATTTCCAAGTGGTTATTTGAGCTCAGTACATCGGGATTAATGTTTTGAACTAGTTCGGTTTTCTTTTGTAGTTTATTCCTTGGCCAAAGCAACTAGGGTCAGATTTAGTTGAACTGTACTCAATGGTCAAGCCTATGTAACATATATAAACTGTGTACTACTGACATATCTAGTAGCTCGTGATGAGATATCTAGAAACCTATTGCTTGGTGTGCATTGCATTCTCGCAATGGTTTCATGCCCAAGAACTTGATATTTCCGACAAAAAATTTAGGCAATAGGCTTGAAGAGAGAGAATCATAAGTTTTTCAGGGTCATATTGCTTTCTCGGAACCTCCTTGTTTTTAACACATTGCTTAAACCTCCTGATTTCATGTAACTTATGATGAAGCATAATTTATCCAGTGATTCGGATATGAGAATTTGAAAAATTATAGAAACAGATCACTTTTAGGTTCTTCAAATGGAGTAATTATTGGTTTGGTTCAGATTAGCAATGCTTATTTATAACTACTAATTTGTATCTAGTTTTCGTTTACTAACACTTGTTCTGTTTGATCAATTTAGTTTCAGGGACAGTAATGGCTGCTCGAAGGAACATGATCCCCTCAAACATTGTACATGAAAGATTTTCTCGTTAAAGGTACTGTTGTTGGGTTTATGTATTTGAAATACATAAAGGTTTGACATAGGGAATGAAGCCGATTGGTCCGTGTAGCATAGTTAGAAATCTAATATTCACAAATTGTTGTAAAGTGCTATCACATCGACATACTTTTTTGTGTTGGGTTTTTTCCAGCCCATGATAAGTTGTCCTAAGTCTATTGGGAATTAATAGTCTTAGAGGATTAAATTGTTTTCCCAATTGGAGTTGTTTACCCAATTGGAGTTAGTTTCTCAATTGGAGAAGGATTCATAATTAGATTCCAATTAGGATTAGTATTCCTTATTGAAGAAGACCTTTATTATGTCTATATAAGGGGGCTATTGTACTAGTTTTGTATTAAGGGAAATGTGTGTGCGAGAGAAAAGAAAAGAGATAGTGTATTTCTTGTTCTTGTTCTTTCAGGTTTTTTGTCAAGTCCTAGTTCTAGAGATTTGGCAAGATTATTGGTTGTACTCATTATTGATATAGTGAAAGATTGTTGTTGCTGTCCCGTGGATGTAGGCACATATTGCCAAACCACTTAAATTCTTGGTGTTATTTATCTTCGTTATTTGTTTTTCGATTTCCGGAGTTTGTTCTATTTTTCCCATTCTTAAATGCGATATTCTCAACAAGTGGTATCAGAGCCAGGTTTGGCTGATATCTGTATAGAATGGAGGGTGCAACCCGCTTTAATTGGGTTACGTGAAAATCAAGAGGAGGACATGCTTTATTGAAGGTGTTAAGAGCAAGCCAGCAAGTATGTCTGATGCTGATTGGACCAAGATGAAGATAAGCGATGTTTTTTGGCAAAAAAGTCTATAATTGCCTTTGCCAATGACGATGGTAGTTTTGATCAGGGGGAGCCTGGTCAAGTGAATTTTGGTCAAGAGATGTTCGATCACATGGAGT
This sequence comes from Heteromeles arbutifolia, assembly GCA_024362995.1. Lineage (NCBI taxonomy): Eukaryota > Viridiplantae > Streptophyta > Magnoliopsida > Rosales > Rosaceae > Heteromeles > Heteromeles arbutifolia. The sequence continues at coordinate 4,851,895 of JANCRC010000002.1, read as the reverse complement.
CTGGTTATGGGTATTGCGATCAGGGGGAGCTTGGTCAAGAAAAGTCTAATCAAGAGGGTCTTGGTTAATGAGTAGTTCGATCAAGGGGGGTTTGATCATGAGTAGTTCGGTCAAGGGGAGCTTGGTTATGGGTAGTTCGATCAGGGGGAGTCTGGTCATGAAAAGTTCGATCAATGGGAGTTTGGTCAAGATGAGCAGTCCTATTATGGTATACCTTCCTCATGGTCTGGAAGGGGAGATTGTTGGGTTTTTTCCAGCCCATTATAAGTTGTCCTAAGTCTATTGGGAATTTATAGTCTTAGAGGATTAAATTGTTTTCCCAATTAGAGTTAGTTTCTCAATTGGAGAATGATTCATAATTAGATTCCAATTATGATTAGTATTCCTTATTGAAGAAGACCTTTATTATGTCTATATAAGGAGGCTATTGAACTAGTTTTGTATTAAGGGCAAAGTGTGTGCGAGAGAAAAAAAAAGAGATAAGTGTATTTTTTGTTCTTGTTCTGTCAGGTTTTTCGTCAAGTCCTAGTTCTAGAGATTTGGCAAGATTATTGGTTGTACTCATTATTGATATAGTGAAAGATTGTTGTTGTTGTCCCGTGAACGTAGGCACATATTGCCAAACCATGTAAATTCTTGGTGTTATTTATCTTGGTTATTTGTTTTTTGATTTCCGGAGTTTGTTCTATTTTTTCCATTCTTAAACGCGATATTCTCAACATTTTGGATAATAGATTTGGTGCTGCAATTTCTGACTTTAGGCTTATCGTAATAATTTGATATCTAACTCGTCATTTACAAGTGGAGAGAAATATCACGGAAGTCTATTTTTACCTTGATCTCCCTGCATGATATGACAAGGCTCTCTTTAGAAGTTTACATAGTTTCTTGGTTTTTGTTATGGCAAGTAGTGATGATTAGACTCCCCTTAGACCAGGTTGCCCTTGCCTTCTTCTTGGTTATGAATCCTGATGACATCTATGCATGATCTAGTGGGAGTGAAAAAGATCCCCTGAAGAAATTTGCAACACCTATTCTCTTGAACAATGTGCGTCTCTCCGGGTAATGAGGCTCGGCGCAGGTCCCGTATCTCTGTCCAGTTTCGGGCTTTAAAATGTGGCTATGGACAGCCTCTCGTTCTCACGATTAACCGTTGCACAATGTTCGATGCTGCGGTAAATTCCATCTGTCACATTCTGGCAAGTGTGAGAGACATCTAGCTAATGTCAATCTAAATTATACATTCAAATTAACAGCCTAATAACGTAACATATGATATTGTTTGACAATAAAAACATTATTCAGGGGTTTTAGAGGAACCCAAATCCCATCCTTTTTTTTTATCTGAAGGCCTTCGATTTCATTTACTACGAGGACAATGTCCAAGCGAGGGTTGAGGCCAATGGCGAGCCTAACGGTAAATTGAGAAAAAAATCATTTCATTAAAAAAGAGTAGATTCTTGAGGTGTTCACGGGAAGGAAAAGACCTAACAGGAAGCGAAGTCGAAGTCATTGGAGATGCTCTTATCTGAGTTAAAAGTGTGATACCATCTTTTGAACCATATTTTATAAACCATATGATATGTAGGTTGATGGTTGGAAACCTTCTTTTTAGACCATATTTTTTGAGTCATTAAAGATGGAATCCAAGTATTAACCGACATACCATGTGGTCGATAACACATCTATGCAATATCACTTCACACTAGACAATATTATGTTGTCAATAACATATCAAGATGATTTTCGTATAACTTGCACAAAAACTATGCTACAATACTATAGTGCTATTTGAGAACATTGTGTTGAGAATGTATCTCAAATTAATGTGAGAATGGGTTTGCATGAGCTTATAAATAAATGGCTTTTTAGCCAAAATGGTTCCTGAGATTTGCATAACACATAACTTTGGTCCCTGAGATTGAAAATCAATAGAAATAGTCTCTGAGATTGTCCACCATCCATTATTTTGGTCATTCTGCTAGAAAACTCCGTTAAGTGGTCTCGGAGCTCATACCGGAAATTGGGATTTTTGCCAGAAGTTTGGGCAATTTTCAAAGCTTCGTAACTCAATCATTTATTAACCAAATTCGACTCATAATATATCAAAATGAAGATAGGAAAGTGTCGAACAAGATTATACCTATTTGGAAGCCCAATGGTTGCCGGATATGGCTGAAAAATAGCCTAAAAGGTGACTAGTCCGCGGAAAAACTGAGAAACTCACTGGAAACTGGGTAAACTTTAAACGTTCATAACTTCTTCAATACTCAACAAATTTGAGTGATTCAAAGCCGAAAATCATACTTCTCGATGAGATGAAGAGAATGGTGCTTTCTCGACTGATAACTCGTTGTGGTTTGGCCGAAAAACGGCTCGAAAGTGGCTAACTAAACGAGACCAAGACAGCCACTTTCGAGCCGTTTTTTGGCCAAACCACGGCGAGTTAGCCGTCGAGAAAGCACCATTCTCTTCGTCTCGTCGAGAAGTATGATTTTTGGTTTTGAATCACTCAATTTCGTTGAGTATCGAAGAAGTTATGAATGTTTAAAGTTTACCCAGTTTCCGGCGAGTTTCCCAATTTTCCTGCGGACCAGTCACCTTTTAGGATATTTTCTGGCCAAACCACGGTGGGTTAGTTGTCGAGAAATGTACCATTCTCTTCTTCTCGTAGAGACGTATGATTTTCGTTTTTGAATAACTCGATTTCGTTGAGTGTTGAAGAAGTAAAGTTTTCTTACTTTCCAGCAAGTTTTCCAGTTATCCCGCGGACCAGTCACTTTTCAAGCTATTTGCCAGCCATCTCCGACAACCATTGGGCTTCCAAATAGGTATAATCTTATTCTACACTTTCCTATCTTCATTTTGATATATTATGGGTCAAATTTGGTTAAGAAACGATTGAGTTACGAAGTTTTGAAAATTGCCCAAACTTCCAGCAAAAAATCTCAGTTTCTGGTATAAGCTCCGGGACCACTTAACAGAGTTTTTAACGGAATGACCAAAATAATGAATGGTGGACAATCTCAAAGACCATTTCTATTGATTTTCAATCTCATGGACCAAAGTTATGTGTTATGCAAATCTCAGGGACCATTTTGGCTAAAAAGCCTAAATAAATTGAGGTTTTACTATAAAACCAATTAGCAAATGTTTTCATGGTATCATGGCTGGTTGTCCAACTTGTTAAGCCAACGACCATACGTACTCCAGTGTTGTCGATGCATTTGACCTGAAAATTTGTTACTCGTGAGGAGCATATTGAGAATTTATTCCACATTGATGGGAGAATAAACCTTGCATGAGTTTATAAGTAAGCCGGTTACTCTCCCATATTATCAATTAGTTTTATAATGAAATCTCAACTTTCTTCACATTATTGCGATATTATTCTAACTTTGAGAATAAACGGTCGTTTGTTTTTAATATTATTTTATACAAATACAATGTACCTGGATTTTAGACAAGTTCCAAAGTTAGATTTCTTTGGTGCCTCCAATTGTGTTACTTCTTGAACAAAAACAAACAAACAAACAAGTTGTATTATTTCAGAAAATGACTCACTAATTCTAGTAATGCCTTTAAGTTTAATATAACAAACAATGTCATTACGTCAAACACTTGTCTCCGGTAACTATCAATACATGCATACAAAATAAATGGCACTTAAATCTTCTTGACAATCTTTTTCGAACTTGGCGGCAGCAATCGATCGACACCTCCAATCAATTGCACCGATCCCTTGAATTTGAGGGTTGTCCACTTTGAGGATGAGGAGGCATGACCATTATTGGTTTCCATCTTATCTAGAGAAACCAGATCACAATTAGCTTTCTACTCTAATTTGGATATAAGGTTACGATCCAAATCTTAAACCTAGAATTAAACCTCTACACCGTGACTGATTTTTGAATCCATTCGATTTCTTAAAAGGATTACTAATCCTTGAACTTTTCAAGGAATCCTTCATCAATGGTTGTGAATGACTGATTTCTCTCAATCTTTTCGACCTTGGTTATGTAGGCGCAAGTTAGACAGATTGAGAAATAGAACCATATAATTTGATTAGTTTCTCGATAGCCAAAGAATACTTCTAACAAGATATATATCGAAGAATTAGTGCTAGGTTATTTATCTGAAGCTTGGTCTAAAATTCCATAAAAAAAATTAGCTTTTTATGATTACATCGGCAATAAGGCAAGGGAGTGGTTATTCAGATTTCGCCTTTCTAAAGGAACATAAGCTATAACAATTGTGTCTCCCTCTTCCAAAACAACCGGAAATGTTTAAAAAAATTATGCCACGACGTACAAAGCGTTCGTGCTCCTCTTTATCACTAAATATAGGATGTCCTAATTAACCACCCAACAAATTTTCCAATCTTGTTGTCCATTGTGCCTGTAGCATATGTTTACTTATCATGAAAGAAAATGTAAGATATGAGTATCATTCTCATTTATGGGAGAGTGTAAAATACATATCGTTTCCGCAACACATTCTCTCTACATAAACATGTGTTAATATAAAGGCATGTTTGCTTATCATGTATGAGGATGGGAATGATGGGCGATTCTAATCTTGTGTTTACTATGAAAAAAGTTGAGGTTCTATCATAAAATTACTTGACAATATAAAAAGTAACATAACTTCTTATAAATCCTTGCATAGTTTGATCCCTTACCGATGTGGGAATGCTCTAACCATATAAGCCGCATCAGTTTTGAATATGGGATACTTGAAAAAGAAAGATATCTCATTAACATAGGAAGTTGTCCTTCAAATCCTCATTCCAATCCACATGGTTTGACCACTTCCTTGATACATTCCCCATGTAAGGTCGAAATGCTTTGGATGAGAGATTAGTTTACTCTCGCATCACGGCTTTATTTTAATAACCCATTATAATAATTAATCTTCCATTATCCACCAACAAATTAAGATTTATGTATATCATGAGAAATTTTTCAGTATATTGGAAACATGGTTTGTTATATCAAGTGTAATAATACAATTGGTTGAAAACTTAAAAAAATAAAATCCAACTAATTATATTATGACACAGTGTATACCAGACCGTGTTCCCGACACACTAAAAAATCTCTTGCATTTCAGGCTTTTGAGGGTGGAGAGATTTTTCAGTATACCCGAGCACGGGTACATACGCCATATGTTCTTTTACAAGTAGAGCGATACTTGGGAAAAAAAAAAAAAACCTTTTCTCCACTTGTATAATTTCATATTTATGACGTATTGCCCTATATTTCAGCCACATTGAAAAATTTCTCTGAAAAGTGAATGGAATGTATTGGTCTTAGGACCATGCCACCATGTCCAATATCAGGTTTAATTACCCCAATTCTTTGATAATCATGCATGTTGAATCCTCCAAGATCTTGGAAATTAAGAAGTATTTATTTCCCGCATATTTACAACGGCGACCGAGAATAAAATTATCACTTTATTTGATCATTTTTATACTTCTTTCCCCTCCCCCTACAAATTGAGGTATGCACGTACGTGGAAGCACATGTTCTTGGTTTGTATTTACTACGCTTTAGTAGCAAGGAATACGAATCCTACCTCTTCGAAATTAATCGATTTTCGGATATGGACAGAGAACCAAATGCTAATCAGATTATACATATTTTGGCCATTGATTAAGTCCACTTCTTTGCTCTAGAAGGTCATCATCCACTAACTTTTGGATATTCTATTTAATCGTGAATTCTTGGAAGCAATATTAACCACTCCAAGAATATGTATTAATTAATTCTAAATTAGCTATCCAGTTAATCAATATCATAAAATACTCAAAGCACATTAGACAGTTAGCCCTTTGACCACTTCAAGGAAAGATTTTTCAGTGTTCCGGAAACACAGTTTGATACACAAAGTGTCGTAATATAATTAGTTGAAAACTTGAAAAAAAAAAAAATTCCAACCTATTGCATCATGACACTTAGTATACATAGCCCGGCACGCTAGAAAATTTCTCCAAGAGATTAAATTGGCCATTTGGTTTACTTGAGATAAAAAAACCATCATACTTGCATCAGTTGTGTTAATTTGTGGTTAAAACATGACTAATTGCCATTCCAATTTCCAGCAGCATGTATCACTCACGTCAGTTGTAATCCTTACTAATAATTAAGTATCTTTGGGATCTTTTGATCGGATCGTTTTGATATGTAAATTGTAACGATACTTCACATCAACCTCTACGTAGCCTAAAACTATATACAACCTTTTTTCTCAAATAACATGAAACATGCATGTGCCATGTATGATGACCCAACAGAAACATCGCATATATATATATATATATATATATATATATATATATATATATATATATCGGATCCTTTAACAAGAGGAATCCTCATTTAAAAAAAAAAATGAGGAGCACCTTCTTGACCGTTGGATTGACTTTAATAAAATTGTGTGGTTGAGATTAAATCACAGGCCACACAATCTCAACCACACAATTCATTAAAGCTAATCTAACGGTCAAGAGGGTGTCCCCATTTAAAATAAATAAATAGGGATCCCTCTTGTTAAAGGATCTGTGTGTGTGTATATATATATACATACATATACATACATATATATACACACACACACATATAGGGATAAAATCAAGGGACAAACATTTTGACAAATATTTTTACACTTCTTTTAAACCTTTAGATTACAAAACATCCAAAAGTCCATATTCATTCATTAAATGACATGGATGCTTAAGTGGATTTTAACTAATATTAAACATAAAAATAAAATTCAAAAAGCATAAAATATGGAAGGTAATTAAAAATAAAATTAAAAAGGAGAGAGGAAAATAAATCACACTTTAGAAAAGGAAAAAAAACAATTTATTTAATGGATTCCTTTAAACCTGTAGATGACTTTTAACATGAAAGATGGTTAATCCATCCAAACCCATCATCTGCAGTATTGTCTTCGGTGTTGCTTCTACAATTGTAGACTGAAAGTCGTTCTTTTCTCATATTTTTTTAATAGATTTGGTGTTTTACTCGAGAGTATAGGTCTAGTTGAAAGGGGAATCACCATAAGTAGTGGAAACAAATTCATTAATTAACTCACGGCTTTGTTGAATTATTTCTTGGCAATCAATCTTTTGCTCATTCCATTTTTGTTATTTATTAGGGTTAATTTTTTATAAAATGAAAGAGGAGAATTCATCCAAGGCATTGCAGGGAGGGAGATGGAGGTTACAATATTTTATGTTTTTTTTTCTTCTTATTTTTTTATTTTTTATGCTAGGTTCAAAGTTTGATTATTGATTTTTTCAATTTTATCCTATTAGATATTCATTTTTAATTTAGATTAGTGTTTTCTTTATTAGTTATAATCCACATCATCATCCAAGTCATTTAATTTTAAAACTCTCAACATCACTCTTAATGAATGTTATAAAATCTAAAGGCTACAAGAAAGTGTCAAAATGTTTGTCAAAATGTTTGTCCCTGATCCTATCCTATCATACATATATATATAGATACTATTTTGATAAACAGGGCATGTATAACTATGAAATTTTCAGCAGAGAGTCCATCATGCATCCCAGAATCCCATGCTATATATATTTCTACATGTACGTATGTAAGTTATATGTACCCATGCATGCATAGCCCTTAGGCAGAGAAATTATTAGGTGATACTGTGGCACCAGCCAAGACCGATTTTGAGATGAAAACTAGAAAGTAACGGGATTTGAACCACGCAAGGTTTAACAAAGAAACACCACTTGTGCTAAGAGCCAACCCTGTTATTATAGTGCACAATATAATATATATAACCTATATAAATTGTATAATGTTAAAAATTTCGAGGCCTTTCAAAATCGAGAGCCCTGTGCGGGTGCACCTCTTGCACCCTCTCAGGACCGGCACTGGCACCAGCTGCTAGCTACCAGTGTCGAGTGCTGTTACTGATCCGCTAAAAATTTGACACGTGTACAACTAAAATACGTCAACTTCTGCTGTTAACGCCCAATTACAATTACAAACCACCCTACCGGGTTCAAGCAACTCCATGCGATTACAAATAAGGTCGAGAGAGTGAATTAGGGTTTAGGGTTGAATTGGTTAAGCACTAGTACTGCTTGGTATTGAAAAGGATCAAGAACGATGAAGTAGTTTCTCAACGAAGGCTGTTTGTTTAAGTAGGAAACTAGATCAATAGAAGTTGTGGAGCCCCAAAGGCTCTAATACCAAACCAAGACAAAAGAACAAAAAGATTAGAATTTCGTGAATTTTATCAGTGGATAATTACACAGGCAGCACCTTTTAATACAACCAACACGCAGCACCCAGATTTACAAGTGGCGGGTTGGCTTCCAATAACTCCCTCCGCCACCACCATTTTCAATTAGATAGATTTTCTCCCATCTTCAAGCTGTTGCTCACAAATTTGAAATCAATTGCGGCGGTGGTCATGTCTGTTGCAATGGTTTCTTATTGTTAAAATTATATATTAATGAACACTAAATGCAGATAAAAAAAATAGAGAATACTTAACGATCTGAGTCTTGACCATTGCCAGAATAATTTAACATCATCTTTAGTATGTAACTGGACATTAACAGCAGAAGCTAATTTGTTTTAGTTGTACACGTGTCAAACTTTTAGTGATGAATATCACCACTCAAAACTGTGCGAGCTGCTGCAACAGTGACATCTAATAACGTGGACACATATATAGAAACGGCACTAAACTCTAGTTTGTGGCCCGGCGTGGTGAAAATTTTCCATCACTGATGACGATCGTCCCATCATTTAATTAAGTGATCACTTGAATATGTCCGCCGAATGAAGACATTATTGCACCACAAATTGGCTCGTCCTAATCAGAAACGTGCTCTTAAACTACTAAACAACTAATAAATACTCCATCAGTCAGACAACGTGTATCCATTTTCCAATTAAATAGTACACAAAAGGTCAAGTCAGATTACATGTATCAATTTATACAAAAGAAAATGGATAATTAAGCACGTTTTTGTTCTATAAGGATTAAATAATTCATTCCGTAAGTAGCTAGCTGTAGGTGAAAATGACATCCATAGGCACCATCACGCAACCTTACATTGTTTGAAAAGAGAACAAAATTGTGGGGTTGTTTACTTTAGAAAATTAGATTGTCATCTCTAAATGAAAGTGACAATCTAATTTTTATTAAACTCTGATATTTGGTGAAATATTAATTTACCATAAAAAAATTGAACTTCTCCCTTTACGCCATAGCAAAGAACAACTTACATGACGTAGGTACCAGCGTAGTATCATTTGTCAATTAAACGATGATATGTAGAAAAAATTTACACGTATTATTACATCATGTGCAATGCTAAGGAGATTAAACTTGTAGATCAAATTTTGTAAACTAAATGATATAGAAGCTGATAATTGGATTATTTTTCACGTATTCATTAACGTACTTATTTTTTATTGGTGATAATTTGCAAATTTGATTTACCTAATATAGAGATGACAGTTTAATCGTGTGGTTAAATCCTTATCGGGGACAAGGACATGCATTCACCTAATTATTTTTTCAAGGAGGGTAATGTTTAAGGACTTGGATTGTCTGCCCTTCCCATCTCATACCCTTCTCATCCCCTCCTATATTATGTGGTCACGATTAAGCCACATCAACATTTTATATTGATTTTTTTATATAAATAATAAGACAAAAAGCAATAAGAATATAAAATGTTGACGTGGCTTAACCGTGACCACAGAAATAGAAGGGGATGGAAAGGGTATGGGATAGGGAGGGCAGACAATCCAAGTTCAATGTTTAATTAGTTGTGAGAAAGTAGGTAGGAGAAAAATAAATACGTGTACATAAGTATATTATTATAAGTACATTGGAATATTTTTTTTTTTTTTTTCATAAATAAGTACATTTGGGTTTGCATCCTTTCATACAATATGGCTTTTTTTTCACTAAGAAGTGTAATTTCCCTTTTCCACCCGATCCAAAATAAGAAAATGGAATATGCTTGAATTTCTAAGAAATACAAATTCTCATTAAACTTAGACATATATATACAATCATTTAACTTGATGTTCTACCAATAAAGCATATTAGACCATTTGAATTTTTCCTTAGCGTTTTGTTTTATTTCTTCTAGATATATTGCAAAGGGATAAGGGAGCCAAGAGCAGAGAGAACTGATGATAAAGTTTGTTTCATGACTCATGAGTATTTACTAACTGATCAGTATAGCTAAACCTATATATATATATATATGTATATATGTATATATATATGTATATATGTATATATATATATATGTATATATGTATGTTGATTGAAACATTATGCCATTTTAGTCAAGAGTCATCTATATAGTTAATGCATATAATAGGTTGTCTGTACATATTATAAATTAAATGGGCTCAAGCCTGCAACATGCATCTGGGAAGAGATTATCAATCACTGTTCAATATATCAGCTGCCACCTTAAAGGATGCTCCCGCAATTCATCCTACATATATTAACGGATTCATCAAACGTTTACAAAGCTCAGAGATCAATCCAAGAATTATATGGGGATGGAATATGCATTGAAAATAAACTCCTCTATTCACTCGCACATATAATATAAAGACTGAACATAAACACTTGGATTATGTTTGGTTCTTAATCTTAAAAACCAAAGCTAATTTTGATTTCTAATAACGACTCACAACTGTGAAAATAATTCTTAACGCATTATCTATCTGGGTACTATTAGTTAACAATAATGCATGTGTATTTTGTATGGTTGAACTCACTTCCCGGGGGAAGTTATAACAGATATGCAGGCAATATATATGGGATGTTTCTTTTCAGGTTAATTTTTATATCGAACATAAAAGATGTAGACACCGGTTCATCTCTAATTGACGATAAGTCATCGGTTCGATCTATCAGAATTACTTATCGAAATCCTAGCAAATGTATATATGTTTTCTGACCAACAGAAAGATAATAAATTTGAATTTGAGACTTCTCATATCACAAGACTAAGAGCTAGTTAGTAATTACTTTTCCAAATTGGTAAAATCTCCAAGGAAAAGTTACTATACTTGTGTACTGCTTCAGGTATCAGTAGTACAATAACGACATGCATGAAAGGCGTAAATTAACGACGTCGGTCTTGCAGAAAACTTCAGATAGAAGCATTCGCCGAAAAACTCACCAATAATATTATTTGGACCAAGTAAAGGGAACAACACTTTAATTACACAACTATGCCCTAGTTTTTTAATAATTTGATATCAAGAATTTCTCTCTCAATATTTGCAGTTTTTGCCCATACGTTTTAGCCTATATAAACACCCATAACTTTGTGGTGTATATACACTTGAGCTCATTAATAAGAAATGAGAAATGGCATCACTATCGCAGCTCCCAGCAGGCTCTGAAAGCTCTAATTCGCTATTCAGCGTCATAGAGACCGTCAAAGAGCCCTTAACTTCAGTCCCACAATGTTACGTTCGTTTGCAACAAGAACCAACTCCATCTGAACTCTCTGATGATAATAAGGGTACCTTCCGTTCTATCCCTACCATCGACATGACGAAATTAGTTAAGGGAGAAACCTCAGACTTTGAAAATCAACTGGAGAAACTGCACTCAGCTTGCAAAGATTGGGGCATTTTTCAGGTCTAATATTGATCTTTCAAATTTCTTGGACTTAAATACTTTTTCTTAACATAGACACTAGTACTCCACTTAAATATTATATATCTCCTCATCAACAAAAGCTACAGTAGATTTACATGAATTTAATATCCGATGAACTAATAATAAATTGGAATTAAGATTTCATAGTTAAGCATAGCTAGTTAGATATATTGTCTTGTTTTATAGGGCTTTAATTTTTTTTCTTTCTATTTCTAATTTCTAGATTAATTTTTGTTATTGTGTAAACGAATTTTAATTTATTATATATATGTCTACATAATTTATCAAACTAAAGTTGGAGAAAACTCATAACCTTGATGTTGTCTTTTTTTTCTTTTCTTGCAGTTGGTGAACCATGGAGTTAACCCTATGCTGTTAGAGAATCTGGAACATGAGATTGAAGTATTCTTTAAGCTTCCCTTGGAAGAGAAAATGAAATATGCAATAAGGTCAGGTGATGTTGAAGGCTATGGAAACATAGTCAATACCAAAGACCAAAAGCTTGACTGGGGTGATAGGTTCTATATGATAACCAACCCTATTCATCGAAGAAAGCCGTACCTCTTCGCAGAGCTCCCTTCATCCATCAGGTCCTCTCTCTGATAAGTCTTAAGCGCCCATTTGATAACCATTTCAGTTTTTTATTTTCGAAAACAAAATGAAACAAAAGCTGAAAACTTAAATGAAAATGATTATGAAATGGCCCCTAAACTTGTATACAATTGTCCTCTTACGCATTCAAACACACATGCACCCAGTTTTTCTAAATTTTTATTAAATTGACATGTTTTCTTGGTATATACTAGGAATACCTTGGAGTCATACTTTATGGAATTGGACCAACTTGCCATGAGACTTCTTGGGTTTATGGTGAAAGCTCTGAAGACAGAGATGAGAGAGATAGAGGAGTTGTTTGATACAGACGGGATGCAATCAGTGAGGATGACATACTATCCTCCATGTCCACAACCAGAGCTGGTTGTAGGGATCACACCTCACTCAGATGCATCTGGGATCACCATCCTCAACCAGCTTAATGGAGTTGACGGTCTCCAAATTAAAAAAGACGGGGCTTGGATGCCTGTCAACTTCCAAAAAGATGCCTTTGTGGTGAATGTCGGGGACATCTTTGAGGTTTGTCCTGTATATACTTCTTTCCTCGCACTTCTTTTCTAGGCTATATATTTGACCACAAAGTAGAAAAGAAAAAAGAAAAAAGAAGATAATTAACTGTTATATGAGTGTGTGGGAATATTTGAAATGAAATTTTTCAGTACTATACAAGCACTGGGTGCGGACAATAATTAACTGTTATATTTGATTTTAATGATTTAACTGAATGAAGAAAAATTGTTACACTAAATTCAGCGGTTAATTATGTGACGCTAAATATATAATTAATAAACAACATTAGTGAAATTGAGGCGTAAATTAGATAAGCTGCAGCAAAACACGTGAGTGCGGGCAGAAAGAAAATTTGAGATTTGCATGATGCATGAGTACTCCACACACTCACGTTAGCAACAGGTAACTAATACTACTTAAATGAAACGGTGCGTACTTGCTTTATCAATATTATTGGATTGGGCTGTAGGATGAATAAACAACGCTGTAGAAAATTGGTTAATGTTAAGAAGAATGAACAAACAACGCTGTGGAAAATTGGTTAGTATTAAGAAAAATGCTATGGAGATTATGTTTTTAGATCATATTTTGTGGATCACATGATGTGACGGTTGATGGTTGGATTCTTTCTTTCACATCATGTGATCTACAAAATATAATTTAAGTAGATGATCTTTCTAGTATCACTTCAATATTAATGGGTTGAGACTGTTGAGTGCGATCGTTTAACAATAAAATAAAAACTTGACTCTATCATATTAGGACAACACTTGGCTTCACATCACAGCTTAAGTCCTTGTTCTTGCAATGACAACGAGTAATCGTTTCACATCGTGACTGGAGAAGGAATGACTTCTTATATGTGGAGTCAAATCGTTGTGTCCATGATATTAATTCATTTATGGTATTATATGTGTATTTTTATGATAATACTATACCTTAGATCATGGCATACACGGGGACATACCAATATTAAGGAAAATTTATATTACATTTGCAGATGCTGAGCAACGGAGTTTACAAAAGCATTGAACACAGGGCAATGGTGAATTCAGAGAAAGAAAGGGTGTCGGTTGCGATGTTCTTCAACCCTAAATTTGAGGCAGAGATTGGGCCACTCAGAAGCTTGATAACCCCAGAAAACCCACCACTGTACCAAAGGGTTGGGATGGAAAAGTACGTCAACGATTTCTTCTCCCGCCGTAGGCTTGACGGAAAATCATACTTGGAGCAAATGAAAATCTAAAATGCTTGATTAATGACTGATCGATCACTTATTTGATCGATGAGCCATTAATCAATATATATTGTACTATATGGTGTGACAATAATTGAAGTTGTGCATATATATATATATATATATGCATATACTTTTCCAAATGTGTGGATTCTGGAAACTGGGAATGAATCATACTCCTATGAAATAAGGCGTTCTTTGTACAGCAAGAAAGCCAGCTTCTATTTGGTATGTTGTGTATCCTATATAGTAAAAGTGAGAAAGGAAATAAAATGTGTGGTATGTTTTATATCTTATAAAAATCCCCGATTAAGTTTATTTACACTACAACAAAAATGGCCTATAGATACAAAATTGAGGACACAATTATTTATTTTGTGGGTAACTAACCAATTTTACACAAAAAAAAAAAAAAGTATTTGTTTCCTTTCTATGAAGGCACCAATTAATGTGCCCATTGTTCTACAAATTTGGCACAAATATATTTCCCAGACATTATTGTATAAAAAATGGACTCAAATATATCAATTGTGCCAATATTTTACTTCTAAGAGCAAGTCCACCTTTAAGGACTTTGTGCCAGCACCCAGTGCATTTATCCACTCAAGTGAACAGTAATAGACTCCAGTGAACAGTAATAGGCCAAAGCATCTCCACCCCTAACAAAAAATAGCCTAGTCCATTTTATTAAAATATTATTTTTTTATTATAAAATAATAATTTTATTTTTAATTTCTGAATTTATAAAAAATAAAATAATAATAATAATAATATCTAAATTTATTAAAAAGTTTCTGTATTTTTTAAAAGTGAAATTCTTAATTTTTTGGGGGAAAAAACGTGGACCGTTGATCTGTGATCGGACGGTCCAGTTTAAAAGTGAAATTCAATTCTTTTTACCGTTGAAAATCCAACGGTCTAGAATAACTAGCCGTTGGAAATCCAACGGTTGCAAGTGGGCCATGTCGCCCAGCCCGGGTTGTGGTCTGAGTGCGCCTGCGCGCGGGCCTCGCCGCCTGATTTCTTGTCTCCTACTGACGCCCACGCGAGCGTGAAGGCCATGCGCCAGCGCAAAAAAGCAAACAGGCCAGTCCCTTGGTCAGTAAAAAATGGGCTGGTCTAGAGACTGGCTTGGGCTGGGTGCCAGTCTATTCCACGGGCTGGAGTGAATTGGCTGAGTCCCAGCCTGTTTTTTCCACTGGGTGCTGGCCTCTTTTTGCTCCGGTGGACATGCTCTAAAGACACACACACATGCTACTCTCTCTCTCTCTCCCCCTTTAACCCACCCAGACGCCACACCCCACTTTCCCCTCTCTCTTCCTTTAACGCCTCCCTCTGCCCACATCATCTCCTCTCTCTCCTTCTCAACCAAACAAAATCATATCCTTCTCGCCCTACCTCCCTCCCTCCTCTCAGATCTGAGATTTTCTTTCCTTTTTTTTTCAGGAAAACTAATGAAAATGCTTAAAAACTTTGAGTTTTAATGATAAGGACAAAATAAAGGGTAAAATAAATAGTATCAGGATTGACCTTTTAGTGTAAAAATATGATTTTTCGTTAAAGTAAACAGTACCATGAGCTTTTTGTTAAATTTTTTTATTTTATTTCTTTTTTCTTTTAAAAAACACCAACACCAAGCATGCCTCTTCAACAACACAAAGCCATTGTCCATCCTTCCAATTCTACCTTCGAACCCTAAGGCCGCAGCTCTATCTCAAACCCTCTCAACTCTTAGCCCCTATTTCTCCACACATCCGTCGCTCTGCGAGCTCAGATTCGAAACCCAGAATCCACCTCCATCAAACCTGCAACCCCCAAACCTTGGGTCTGGGAAATTAAAACCCATAGACTTCCAAACTCGAGCTTGAGAAATCAAACCCAGGAATCTTCAAAGCCATAGACGTCACATACACCAACCCAGACCACCGTCATCGTCTGAGCAAACTGAATCTCAGAAATCAGAGATTCTAACCACAATCGTCATGTAGTTTATGAAAAGGTAAACGGCCTTCGTTCTTCTGTCATTTTTCTTGTCCAGTAGCTGTCTTGAAAGTCAAAATTGCGAAAACCTCAAGCATGCTTGCTCTCTGTACGTGTTTACAGTAATTATATGAAGCTCAATTTGTTTATGTTTTGGTAATTTCGTAGTAGAAAGGCTGGAAATCGATACTGTACGTAGTTTCGTCTCTGGGATTTAGTTTCGATAGTTTAAATGTGTAAGTGGATTACGATTTGGTGCTAAGAAAAGTGGAGTTTGTTTACTGCTCTAATTGTGTGCTACATGCTTGGAATTTAGGAGCAAACTAAAACATAGTGGTAATTTTAGAAAATAAATTATTTTAAGGATATCATTTATCCCCTTCTTAATCTGACCATATTTGTACATAGCAAAGTTTTGGCGGATATAGGTTTGTCTGATGTATTAAAGTGTATGGCAGTTTTATGTATCTATTTGTGTGTTTAATCAGTAATCCAGTGAATTAAGGTTGCTTTAATCTATGAAAAAGAATAAGATGGTCATTGAATTTTGAATTTTAGTGATTGGTTGATGCTGTAATTAGTTGTTTAGAGATGCAAATTGTATGATGAACTAGGCATCCGAGAAATCTGAGTAGTTTAGGGAGATTTTTTAAATTAAAACATACCTTTGCATCGCCTCTTCATCCAGGGGAACAACATATCTTAAGAAATTTTGGGGTGCTTTGGAACAATGCATGTACGCAAGGTTTCTTTCGGAGTCTTTGTTGAGTTTCTAAACTTTCCTCTCTGGTTTTCTGATTATTTTCTCAATTGTGATTTTTTTTACCATTTTCCTTTGAGATTTGTGCGTGTGTTTGTTAATGCTCTGTTTCTTCGTTCTTACAGGAAATGGAACTGCTCTCTTCCTCTTCTTGGCACCCACGTATGCCCTTTCTCTCTCACATTCTTTCATTTGGGGTCCAAAGGTGATGCCTTTTTGCCTAAAATATCATTTTGTTAAATGGTTGATGATATTTTGATTCTCTGCACATTCTGCATGGTTCAAAAAGCAAAATCACTCTCCATCTCTTTTGCTTTTTGTGGCTAAAGATCATGTCTTTTGTGTCATAAATTTGATTTTGTTAATGGGATTATGTATATTGGATAATCAAAAAGCTTGAATTCTTATTGGATTTCTTTAAATTACTGTGAATTCTACTGAGTAATTTTGAATTGTTATTGGGTTTCTTCATCAGTTTTCTTATTGAGCCGTGCACTATTGCCATGGATTTGGAGGGAATTGATGGGCGGGAGAGAGGTGAGGTAATCGAATTTTCATTAGACTTCCACTGTGTTTTTCTAGGGAGGATATAGTCAGAGCTGCAAAATGTTATATAGTTTAACTTCTCGGATTTATTAATCGTTTGTGCTTCCTCTGAACTCTTATCATTTTTTGTTTATGAATTAAAATCTATGTAAAAAAGGAGAAAAGGGGTGGGAAAGGTGCAAGAGAGGGTAGATTATGAATTCATGCTCCAAGTGTGCAATATATTGAAGCCTAGAAGTTTCGACGGTTTTCGTGGTTTTTTCGCCGATTCCGGCCAACCTTGCCGGAAATGGGTCTCGACCCAAGAGAGAAAAATACTCCTTTCATCATGCACTTCCAGGATATGTAAGTGGATCTTTCGAATTCCAAGTCTCATTTTCGAACAAGTTTGAGATTTAAGTGTTTAACTCGAAATTTCGGGGTTCTTGTTGAGGATTCGTGGTGATGAAGTTGATTTAAGAGCGTAGTAGCAAAGTGGTAGATTGGTGAACAACTTTGGAGGAGTTTGGATGTGAGAACCCAAGAAACCCTCATATTTTCTTCTTGGTTCTAATAGATGAGTTAATTTATGTTGAGTTATTGGTGTAAGTTGGATGAATTTGTTTGGATTTTTAAACTTGTAACTAAAGTGGCAAAGAATTGTGTTAAGTTGATGAATAGGCTTGCCAACTTTAGATGTAATACTAGGTTGATGAATTTCTGTATTTAATTACTGGAAAAATTGCAATACAGTCTGCCTAATTGCAATAGTCTGCCTACTGTGCATATCTCTGGTTGAAGTCTATGTTTTCCATACGACTTGTGGCACCTCTGCAGGTTGTAAAAACTGTGTATGCATCTCTGAGCTGTGTCAATTTTCAGTTGGACTTGAAAAAGGCAAGTTTAGGTACTTTCTGATAAACGTGATATCACTGGATCATGTCATTGCTTTCACTGGATTCTAACACTATCGATGACATTTATCTAGGAAGTGGAGACAACACCTGCTTATCCAGATCTTTGTTTTGCAATCGATGACTTTGACTCCACTTTTGATGTTGTGGTAAAAGACCTATTGTGTGATGAGATCATTAACAAACGACCTTCCATTGTTATTTTGATAATGTTCTTGCCACAACAGTTAAATGTGTAATCATGCTTTTTATCATCACTTTTCTGTTATTAGTCAGTTTGAAGAACCTGCTTGCTTTGTGACACATGATTTTCGCTTCTTTTTTATTTCAATTCAGATCTTTCGGACTTAACCAACTTTTTGTGCTAGTCTTTCAGTTTGCTTCCTGGCATATCTACAATTTACAATGCTGTAAGAAATGATTTTATGTTTTTCCAGGTCTTGACTGAAACAGACCATTGCTACTGCGTAATTCTCAATGCACACGATGGGGCAGCATTTCCTAGGGTAAAGGAGTCTAATGAATGCAGTTCTGGTGATAGTTCATCTTTGAGGATTGAGACAAATACTGCAAAGACGAAAATACTAAGGTTTCTTTCTAAATCTCTGTTTCACATGCCAGAACTACTATTAGAGATGAGGTATAAGTGAATGTCTCACGCATGTCGTTACTTCAAGGAATACTCTGTAAACACTCTGATTTTCTGGTGTTCTGATTGCAGCCGACTCTTTTTTCGGGATTCGTCAGCTATCAAATGGTCCGAGATGCATATGATGGTAAGATTTCCTAGAGATAATAACTTTATGTTGCTGTTTGCTTTTGGTTTTCAGTGAAAATCCCTTGAAATGGATTTATATTTGTTCATTGTACCATTAGATACAGTTTCCTTTTTCCCTTCAACGGATGGATGGCTTTGTATGTTTTCTGGTTTAAAGTTGGATGGAGTATAAAGTGTCTTTCACCGGTTATACATGCAGAGTTTTTGAAATGTGTTGACTTTAGATGTGATGTGCAAAAGTATTGCCCATTTGGATAAACTCGCTAAATTCACGTTGTTTCATTTAGACCTAATTTTTTATCGACTTTCATTTAGAGTTTGATTCAAAATTAGTCCATTCGGACCGTGTTCCACCCAAACCACCACTATATAGTTTGAAAAATGCATTTAATATTTCTGGCAACGCCATTTATTTATCTCTCAGCAGCCTCACCTTGGATTTTGGGTGATCTTTGGCTAATTTTATTCATGTTGGACTTGATGGAGGAATTATACGAAAGTTGTGGAATCTGGTTATGTATATATAATTCTTTGTTGAGTATTAATCCATTATTTTATTAATTTTCTGATGGGTTTTGTCTCTCAGCAGCCTTACCCAGATTTCCGGAGAGGGCTACGATTTTCAGGCTGATTTTAGGCTATCACCGGCCACCCAATGGCCCTAAGAAGGTAAATTTTGAATACTTACCTTTGTAGCTTTGTTTTAGCTTTTGAATTGTTGAAAATGGTTGTGTTTTGGACCAAAACGGACTCTGAAACCCCTGGCGTGGCTGCAGGTCGCACCGTCGCTGCGTGTGGTACTGTTGTGGATATTGCGTGGAGCACAGGAAGGATGAATATACGTTTTCAAATGTTTGTTTCAGGTTGTAGGGTATTTCGAATTTGTTATTTTTATTTCTTTTTAAATTTAATTGACGGCACAATTACAAAAATTGTGCTAACATGAAATCTGAAATGGCATCTGCCAGGTGTCAGAACAGGGCACAAAAAAAACCTTATCCGTGCTCAACTCTTTGAGCACACATGGCCGTATCGTGCCCTCTAATAAAAGGCAACGCCTATAGAGGGCACAAATAGAAATATAGTTGTTGTACTGCTGCTATTGGTCTATGGACACAATTGTTGGTGTTCTTTGGCCTCAAAGGGCACATATAATTTATTGTGTGTAGTGCTAATTTATACACAGTTATGTCTAACAAAACGAAACAATTCTTGAAGAAGTATAGTTTTTGAATTCCAACTTGACATGAGTCACGTTTTTGATCGAGCTAGGATGAGTTTGGTACGATTTCGTAAGAGTTGTTAATTTGTTATTCTCACCTGCATAATTTCCCACCCACATGTAAATAAAAATATTGATGTTAATTCATGCTGTTGAGAGTATCCCCTGTTGTGATAAACTAGTTAAGTGCGACAATACCAGTATGGTTACGAATGAGAGTGGAAATAAATAGAAATACTAGCACCATATCAAACATGATGAAATTCCAAACCCAGGTGTGCAGAAAACACTCATTCAACACATTGCCAAGATAGGGTATAGTTCACGCACACATTGAATTAAAGTCGATTAACATGATGTTGGATGATACAATAAAGAAACTGAATGTTGCAAGTTTGCAACGACGTCGAATATTCATCTCTGGTTTTCCCAGGAGTTGTGGACTTGTTCTTTTATCTCCTTCATTCTTCTGTTTCTTCGAAAGAAGTTGGCAACTTTGGCACCTCCCTTCGCGCTGTGAAAAAAATAAGGCCATGCGATATAAACTTGGACATGTATAGATTCAACTACTATACAGGTACAAGTAATTAGTGCAGTATATATCTTCTCAGGGATAAATTTCTTATCAAATGTCTGAACTTGGGTTGTACAGAATCATGAGCTTGTAGACAGTTAATTTTCAGATTTATTTTCCTTGCAAGTTGAGTGTGTGATTTGCGTTGGTAGTGTGAATCCCACGTCGGAGATTTAAAGAAATTTGCATGTGTTTACAAGGGGTGGGTTATTTCTCCTATTGCCATTTAGTTTGAGGGTGAAATCTCTACTTCTCGTACATTATCAGATGTTATCCATGTGAACTCACGTCACCCAATATGGTCGTGCACATGTTAGGTTTAAATATGACAAAATATGATTCTTATACATAACCTATAACATATAATTTTCTTTTTTATAAATGATAAGATAATCTACACTAAATTCATCTAAACTACAGAGAGGGAGATTCAAACATGGAACCTCAAATGCATAAGCGTATGCTCTTAAGTTACCAATTGAGCTACAAGGCACATGCAACATACAACATATAAGTCACTTTTAAAATTGAAATGGTTGATGTGCGGGATTAAATTATTCTATCAACTTCAAAATTGCCCCAATTCCATGATGCCACTTGTTTTTCGTATAAATAACACAAGACATGGAATGCATATTGCACAATTGGTGAGAAGTAAGATTAGGAATGCATATTGTGCAATTGGTGAGAAGTAAGATTAAAATCAAATCAAAATCCGCGCCAGCAAATACATGCGCTACGGCTACGTGCATCAATCCAGCACCAGCTCTCAGGCCGACCATGTCTGCAGTAGAGAGCATGCTTGAAGGACGGACACTTGTTTGTGAATCGGTCATGAACCCAAGTATTTACGGTGATGAACTGAAGTTAGCAGCCTTGAGAAACCCGTTTGATCTGATTGCACAGCGGAGTACAAGTGGAACTCAGAGCCTTGTTGGTTATGCACAGGGGAGTACAAGTGGAACTCTTAGAAGCGCATAACAGGGTACTCAAGCTCTTAGTTATGCGCTCAACCATGCAAATTCTCTTGTGTAATGATGAGTAGTACGTTCACTTTTCAATATCAAAGCTTCAGCTTTGCACTTTTGATTACAACCTGGGGTGTAAGAAGAAAGACTCTTAGTC
Source organism: Heteromeles arbutifolia (assembly GCA_024362995.1). NCBI lineage: Eukaryota > Viridiplantae > Streptophyta > Magnoliopsida > Rosales > Rosaceae > Heteromeles > Heteromeles arbutifolia. The sequence goes on along the minus strand of JANCRC010000002.1, from coordinate 4,829,958 downwards.
AATTGGGCTAACTCTAAATGGTTTGCTACATTTGCTACGTAGAAGCTCTATGTAACAAAGCAAGTGGAGAAAGAAAAAATACAGTAATTTTAAGTTATTCAAATTCAATTACGTATATGATTGTTAGGATCTAAGCTGTCAATTTTCCACTTGACATGGTTTAAGTTGTAAGGAATTATAGCATGGACGAAAGGTTGAATAATTTAAAGTTCGTTTTTCGGGCTCAAGATGCAACATGGATTGGTGGTTCTGCTACCACTACATCTTCAGATCTCTACAAAATTAGTCCTAGTTCTTGTTAAAGGAGGCCAACTCTTGCTTTTGTATACATGGAATATGCATACAAAGTGTCCAGGAAGATGTGAATATTTAGATTACGGTTACGGATTTTAATTAGGCAGACAATTAAGGTGCACTAAATTGTGGTTTATGATACTCGATTTATTATGTGTTTAACCATTACTAGTTCTATTCTGTAGTTGGTATTCGTAAATGTTTCTTTTTATGCATATTAGTCCCAAAGATCTCTTGCTAAACGCTCTCTAACTACGTTCAGCAGAACATAAAATTTTGGGTAAATTACACAGAACTATCTCAACTATTGGGTCAACAATTTCATACCTAGTCTTTAAGAAGTTTCAATGTCATACCTTATCTACGAATTTGTTACAATTTCATACCTTCCGTCAGTTATCTGTCAATTCCTCCTTTAAATGCTGACGTAGCTTGAGGCGGGACCCACTTTATATTAAAAAATTAATTAAATATTATAAAAAATTAATTAAATTTAAAAAAAATAAAAAAATAAAAAAATAAAAAAAAACCCCAAAAAACAAACCCAGATCCCCTTCCCCTCGAAACCCCCCATTCCCTTCCCATATGCCCCGTCAGTCCCCTCCGCCCCCCAAAACCTTCCTTCCAAGCCCAGAACCCCACCTCCACCTCCCCCGCAACCCCCCCATTCTCCTTCCCTCTCCTCCACTCTCTTCACCTCCCCTCCCATTCAAAACTTTAAAAAAAAAAAAAATTAAAAAAAAAAAACCAGCGCCAACATCCCCCACCCTCCATGACCACTCATCCCACTCCCCCACTCTTCTCATCTCTGCCCAGAAACAAACAAATTTTGAAAAAAAAACCCAGCCAAATTCCTCAGCACACCCACTGCTCTTGATCAAAATCTCGGCGTCGGCGATGTGCAGTCGAGGCGGGTTAGGAGAGGGAGAGTTTGGGAGTTTGCTTTTGAGGGTTTACAGAGGAGAGAGACGAGAGATAGAGAGTGGGATTGGGTTGGGGAGGTGGTTGCGAAGGAGAAGACAAGGAGGATCGGGTCGGGTTCGAGCCCGTGAGAGGTAGAGATTTGGTGGAACGGAGGGAGGGGGAATCGAAGAGGTGGTGGAGGAGAGGTTTTGGATTTGGGTTGCAGGGAAGGGGTCGGGGTCCTCGGGGAAGATAATTGGGTTTTTTTTTTTTAAGGGTAAATTATTATTTTATTAATTTTTAATAAAAAGTAGGCCCCGCCTCAAGCTACGTCAGCATTTAACAGAGGAATTGACAGACAACTGACGGAAGGTATGACATTGCAACAAATTCGAAGATAAGGTATGACATTGAAACTTTTTAAAGTTGAGGAATGAAACTGTTAATGATCCAATAGTTGAGTTAGTTTTATATAATTTACCCTAAATATTTTCAAGTCATAAAACAGTTTTATGGACAAACGCAGGTTAGATGACCTTTTTAAATGCACTTTCAAGTAACTTTTCACCAAGTACATGAATTTTTAGTAAAAAATTTACTACATTCTTTATTTCTTTTTTTTTTTTTTTGAAAAAATTTACTACATTCTTAAGTTTATAACAAAAACACTTGTAACATACACAATGCTTATTAACAAAATGCTTTCTACGAATGCATTCTCTTTACGATAACCGATCTAAGCATAACATTCCCCATAATTAGTAACCACGGCCACATAATAATTATAAACCAAGTTCTTTAACTACATTTATATACTAATAGGAATGTTATTGACACTATAAAAATCACATTCTACACTCTTCATAAGTGTAATTTTTTCAATTACAGAAAGTTTAGAGTGCAACTGAAATTTTAGAAATACAAAATGAGATTTTTAAAGTGAATATAATAATTTCCTATTATTAATATCCAATTAACTATGTGGGACCCCATGTGTGCCTAGACAAGATTTTTCCTTTTTTTAATTCTATTATTATATTCTTGAGCCATTCAACCAAGAGATTTTTCAAAGTATTTGAACACATAATAGTATATCAAGTGTCATTATACGAGTAGTGAGATAATGCTAAAAAATTCACAACTTAAAAAAAAAAAACTCTGTCCCCTTACATAATAACATGTACTGTTTATCTGTATCTCAGACACAATGAAAATATTTTTCCATTCAACCATGTCTTTTATCTTCCAGAGACGTGATTGTGAATGAGCTGTGACTTTCAGCCATTCAACATCTGTCTCTTCAGAAAGCTCAAAAATTGAAAATTTTTCTAATTGAAAATTTGAGTAGTCTTATTCAAAAGTTGAGCGATCCCAACTTGTGGTCGTCAATTAGTTCACAACCAACATGCGTTAAAAATAACAGAAATCCTAGAGACTCTTTGAAAGTAGAACTTGCTATAAATTTTCTGTCATCTTATGTTTTTGATATAATTTTAGTGCCAACATTATAAAATATTATGAAAAAAAAAGGTGGCGGAGTGTTTCACTTTGAGAGAGTCCAACTTTAAAAGAGTCTACTTAGCATTTCTCTAAAAATAATAACAAATTTATATCTTAATGAAGATCACAAATTAAAACTAAAGAAAACTAATGAAAATAGCTTGAAAACTTTGAGTTTTAACGATAAGAACAAAATAAAGGGAAAAATAAATAGTAACATGATTGACTTTTTAGTGTAAAATGTGGTTTTTCATTAAAGTGAACAGTACCGTGAACTTTTCGTTAAAGTTCTCTTAAAACTAGTCAATGAGCAAAGATCACGAGTTAAGGACTAGTTTTGCTATAAATGCTAAGGAGACTTTCTCAAAAGTGAGACTTTTTATGAACTTTCTGTCATCTTATTTTTGTAGCACAATTCTCGTGCCAACATTACAATGTGTCAAAAATATGAAGTGACAAAGTCTATAGAGAGTTTTACTTTGAGATGGTGTATTTAGTATTTCTCCTGGTTATGGTTACTCGTCAACCTACTCGACTTATGTCTCCATTATTATAAGAAAAAAGTCATAAAAATAATAATTTTAATTCAAAACGCATACATTTTTGTCTTTATTTGTACTTGAACTTTTTTGTCTAATAATAAATTCTTTCTTTAAAACTAAAGTGTTTTTGCCACTTAGTACTACGGTCTAGTGGTATTCATTTTTACTTGTAAATGAGAGGTATTAGGTTCAATTCATGTGCTCAAAATCTACGGGGTTTTAGCTCTTTTGGATATCATAGGAGGGTTTAGAATCTCCTTGGGATGCTCGGAGGACAAAATTGAAAGAGTTTGGACGTCGGGATCGTTGGTTTGGAAGTTGGCTGGAATCTGGAGAATTTCTCCGACGAGATTCACTTGGATTTTGGGTTCAAAACAAGTATAAATCTCTTCTCCTTGTTCTAAGGATCATTTTGGTGTAAATTTCGTGAAATTTGGTTGAAAAATGAGCTAGAAATCAAAGGTAGAAAATTTACCCAGTTTCTGTCGACATAGCGGCGCCGGTACCGGTCGCCGGCGACTGAGGTTGAAGATGACGGAATATTCCGTCAACTTTGACAGAATATTCCTAACGGAGGTTAACGGCGTCAGTTAATTTTAACGGAATATTCTAGAATTTGACGGAATATTCCTTAACGGCGTTAAGGATTCCGTCCGTGTGCACGGCACGTGGCCGCGCGTGTTGCCGTGCCTTGGCCGGCGCGTGAGGCTTCCAAAAATTATTTTTAAAATATGGGGGTGTTCGTGGGATTGAGGAGAGCATGTTGGTATATTCAAACACCCCAATTGAGCAATGTATGAGAAGTTATTACTTGATTTGGGTTATGTGCGTAATTAACGGTTATTTAGTTGTTTCGCATATAGGTGAGACGTATCCTGAGGACGAGCGCAACCACGCGAGACTCGAGGGCTACGACCTATCTACATATCAGTGAATGGGCTTTTGGTTTTCAGTATATATATAATGGATATATATTTTATGATTATGTGATTATATATTGTTGCACCGCGGGCGCCAGGTAAGTATGTGTTTGTGATGTGATAATTGAGGTGATATCGATGAGATTGGTATATGGCTCATTACCTGCACATTAGGGTTTGTGCCGCCAGAGTAGGGCTTAGCTTTCACGTGATCGTTCACCTCCCGCACCGTACGCTCACCTTGGATCCAAGGCAGGTGCTAGCCTGTCGTACTGACGACACTAGGTGGTTACAACTCGTAGGTGACTTGCGAGACGTCGCCAGCCTTCACGTGATCGTAGCACAGAGCGTTATGCCCAGCTTGACGTACAGACCACATTAGGTGGTTTTGTCATGGGTGCAGGCTATTGATTGAGAGATGGATTGAGGAGCCATAGATTCAGCCGTACAGGTCACTAGAGGTGACTCCGGCTGATTTATATATATATTGCCGGCATGATTTGAGTTGAGATATCTCCTGATTACTTGATGGTACTTGGTATATGTTGATCATTGATTATGGTTCATTCGAGCATGGCATTGATTGTTTGATTGATTGGTTGATTGATGGTTTTCAGTACTATTACGTATATATATATTTTCTGGGAAGTATACTTGTTTTACAGAGAGAGAGGTTACAACATTTATATCGAAGCGATTTTTGATAAAGCTTTGTTTTTGCCCACTCACACTTTTGTTTTGCGTCTCTCCAGGTACTAGGTAGTTTTGGTGGCAAATGAGGCATCAAAGGCATATCTGACAGCACACCATCCATGTAAATATTTTACTTTCTTGTTTATGTATTTTGGACTACACCTAGAACGCTCGAACTCTGTGAATCATGTTATTAACTTCCTTACTCTTTTATATGCCTGTAGCACTAATAATGATATTTTAGTACCTATTATTTATATTTATTCTTCCGTACTGCGCACATGGCCTTGTCACGCTCACGTGACGGCCAGCACGTCCCGATGTCAAGTCGGGGTGTGTCAGTTTGGTATCAGAGCCTAGGTTTGGCAGTCCTGTGCATTTAGTGAACATTCTAACTAATTTGGTGTCTTCTGTCAGAATTATGCCGCCTCGACGTGAGCCACGTCCGATTTCTGAGCCTAGTTTCCCTGACATAGCTCAGCTAGGGGAATCTATCGCTAAAGCTATTCAGTTGACGTTGCGACCTCCCCAGAGAACTCCTCTGGAAACTGTTTATAACCTGAAGTTGAATACTTTTGTGGGTAATGAAGGGCCCGAAGATGCTGAAAAATGGTTGAATCATGTGGATAAGACTTTTAGATTGATGCAGAGTCAGGGGAGTTTGCCTGTAGATAGATGGGTTGAGACGGCCTCGTGGTTTTTGGGTAAGGAACCGGCGTCCTGGTGGGAACAGTCAGCTGAGGAGTTATCTCGAGAAGAAGCTGCAGACTGGGAGATATTTAAGCAGTTGTTTCATAAAAGATTCATTACTCCTGCGTACATTGACAGCAAAAAATAGGAGTTTACAAGTCTGAAGCAGAAGAAGATGTCCGCTAACGAGTATTACAGGAAGTTTACAGACTTGTCCAGATATCACCCTGAGGTGTCGATGAACCTAACGAAGATGCTTCGTCGATTTAAATTGGGTACTCGTAAGAAGTGGCGTACTGTGGCTACCGGGATTCCCTGTTTGACTTATCATGAGTTTTATGAGATTTTACTGCAGATTGAGGACTCTGAGAACTTGTCTAGCGATAGTGACGAGGAAAAGAAAGATAATTCTAAGAAGAATGATAAAGGCAAGGGTATTGTAGCACAGGGGCCCAGAAAGACTCAAAGTTTTAAGAAGAGTGGGACTAGTTCGAGTTCATCCAGTGGAGGATTTAGTTCCACATGCCAGCGTAGAGGTGGTAGATTTGCTGGTGGGTCGCGTTTTCAAAGGCAGCGGGATGCTGGTGGTTCTAGTGGTTCGGGAGTTCCGTTCTGTCAGAAGTGTAACAGCCGACATGCCGGTGAGTGTAGGTAGGGTATGCGTGGATGCTTTACCTGTGGGCAGTTTAGTCATTGAGCAGCTAATTGTCCACAAACTCAGCAGAGGCCACAGATACCTTCTTTTCCAGCACCAGTGCCGAGGCAGCAGGCTCCGGCGTCGAGTGGTTATGGTCAGCCGAGCTGGGGGAGCACTTATCATTATCAGGGTGATGTGGTGCCCTATCCAGCAGCGCCGTATCCTTATGCTCAGGATCCCTATTATTCTAGTGGCTATCAGAGTAGGTATCCTTATATTCAGGAGAGTATGCTCCGTATCCATCTTATTCAGCAGGGGGATCTCAGTGGTATCCAGGTGTGTAGCCGCAGCAAGGTGAGGTTACCTCGAGCAGTGCGGGAACCTCAAGGCAGCCTAGTCAGTTGGGGCAGAGTCGTGGTACATCTGGGCGTAGTGGCCAGTCTAGCAGAGGACGATGAGGGACGTCAGCAGACCCAGGGACGTATTCATAATGTTTCAGTGCAGGACGCTCAGAACAACCCCGATTTGATCATGGGTACGTTAAACGTTCTTGGACATTTTGCTAAAGTATTAATTGACTGTGGTGCTATACATTCGATTATTTCTCATGCATTTGCTCAATTGACACAACCTAATCCCACACCCCTTGGTTATGAGATAGAATTTTCTATGCCTAGAGGTGAGACGTGCCAGGTAGGGTGGATGTATCCAGGGTGCCCAGTGTTAGTGGAGGATGTAGTTATGCCCGCTAACCTTATTCCATTAGACCTTGTTGAATTTGAGGTTATTCTGGGCACTGATTGGTTACATTATAATCGAGCTAACATCGATTGTTATGAGAAGAAGGTTACGTTTCTATGACCGGGTTTATCGGTGGTTACATTTGTTGGTGAGCCTAATGGCGTCAGGCACGGTATTATCTCAGCTGTGAGAGCCAAGAAGTTGTTGCAGAAGGGTTGTCAGGGGTATCTGGCACATGTGGTGTTGAATGATGAGGTGGCCAGCATAGTGGAGGATGTTAGAGTGGTCAGACATTTTCCAGATGTTTTTCCTGATGATTTGCTAGGGTTGCCGCCGGATCGAGACGTTGAGTTCACCATTGATTTATTGCCAGGTACTGACCCTATATCTCTGACTCTTTATCGAATGGCTCCTGCAAAATTAAAGGAATTGAAAATTCAGCTGCAAGAATTATTAGATAAAGGTTTTATTCAGCCTAGTACTTCACCCTGGGGAGCTCCAGTTTTATTTGTGAGGAAGAAAGATGGTACTTTGAGGCTGTGTATAGATTATCGGCAGCTGAATCGGGTGACGATTAAAAATCGTTATCCATTACCGCGTATTGATGATTTATTTGATCAGCTGCGGGGAGCTTGTGTATTTTCAAAAATTGATTTGAGGTCTGGGTACTACCAATTGAAGATTAGGAAGGATGATGTTCCTAAAATGGCGTTTCGAACCCGTTATGGTCATTATGAGTTTTTGGTAATGCCATTTGGGTTGACTAACGCACCTGCTGCTTTTATGGATATGATGAACAAGGTGTTTAAGCAGTATTTAGACCGTTTTGTCATTGTTTTTATTGATGACATTCTGGTTTATTCTAAATCTAAAGCGGAGCATGTATGACATCTTAGTTTGGTGCTGAAAAGGTTGAGGGAGTGTAGGCTTTATGCCAAGTTCAGTAAATGCCAATTCTGGTTGAATCAGGTGGCATTTTTGGGGCATATCATTTCAGCTCAGGGTATTCAGGTGGATCCCCAGAAAGTGGCAGCGATAGAGAATTGGTAGTAGCCGCGAACCGTCTCGGAGGTACGTAGTTTCTTGGGTTTAGCAGGGTATTATAGACGGTTTGTTCGAGATTTTTCTGAGATTGCTTTGCCACTTACTAAGTTAACAAGGAAGAATGTTAAATTTGAGTGGGATGATAGTTGTGAGCGGAGTTTTCAACAGCTGAAATATTGTCTTACTCAGGCACCAGTGTTGGCACTTCCTGACGACAATCGTAATTTCGAGATTTACGGCGATGCTTCATTAAATGGTTTAGGCTGTGTGTTGATGCAGCATGGCAGGGTGATTGCATATGCCTCTAGACAATTAAAACAACATGAAAGGAATTATCCTACTCATGATTTGGAGCTAGCAGCGATTGTATTCGCTCTGAAAATTTGGAGGCATTATCTGTATGGTGAAAAATGTAAGATCTTCATTGACCATAAAAGTCTTCAGTATTTGTTTACTCATAGGGATTTGAATCTTCGTTAGTCGAGATGGATTGAGTTGCTGAGCGACTATGATTGCACGATCGAATACCATCCTGGTCGCGCAAATGTGGTAGCTGACGCACTTAGCAGGAAATCCCAGGGCAGGATTAATGCTATTTACGCGAGCCGTGTTCCTCTTCTGGCAGAGTTAAGGTCGACGGGAGTTAAGCTAGCTATGGAAGAATCAGAGGATAATGATCAGGAAGCCGCTTTACTTGCTTATTTTCAGCTTAGGCCCATCTTGATTGATCAGATACTTGAGGCGCAGATGGAGGATGACGAGGTTCAAGAATTAATTCAGTTAAGGAATGATGGGAAAAAGAAAGACCTTCGGATTCGGGAGACAGATGGCATGCTTATGCAGGAAGGCAGGATGTACGTGCCAAATAATGCGGAATTAAAGAAGCCATTTGGACTGTTGCAGCATCTCCCTATTCCACAGTGGAAATGGGAAGACATTACTATGGACTTCGTATATAAGCTTCCTCGTACGAGGAATGGATATGATGGAGTTTGGGTGATTGTTGATAGACTTACTAAATCGGCACATTTCATTCCAGTTCGAGAGAAGTTTTCTTTAAATCGGCTAGCTGAGCTTTTTATCACCAAGATTGTTAAGTATCATGGCGTGCCAGTTAGCATTGTATCAGATCGAGATCCGAGGTTCACTTCTAAATTTTGGACGACATTTCAGGAAGCTTTGTGTTCGAGGTTGTTATATAGCACTGCATATCATCCTCAAACAGACGGACAATCTGAGAGAACGATTCAGACATTGGAGGATATGTTGAGATCTTCTGTGTTGCAGTTCAGTGATTCATGGCATACGCATTTGGATCTGATGGAATTTGCTTATAATAACAGTTATCACTCAAGCATTGGTATGTCATCATTCAAGGCTTTGTATGGTAAAGCTTGCCGGACTCCTTTGTGTTGGTCAGAGGTTGGAGAAAGAGTTTTAGAGGGCCCAGAGATAGTGGATGAGACTACGGAGAATATTCAAGTGATTAAATCTAACCTGAAAGCGGCTCAAGATCGTCAGAAGAGTTTAGCTGATCGACACGCTACTGACCGAACTTATAATGTAGGCGATTGGGTTTTCTTGAAGTTATCACCTTGGAAAGGTGTTGTGAGGTTCGGTAAGAAGGAGAAATTGAGTCCCAGGTATATTGAACCATATCAGATTTCTGAGCGGATTGGTGAAGTGGCTTATAGACTCGAGTTGCCTTAGGAGCTGTCTAAAGTGCATAATGTATTTCATGTGTCGATGTTTCGCCATTATATTTCAGACCCATCACATGTTTTGCCTCCACAACAATTAGAGATTAATCCTGATTTGTCTTACGAGGAGGAGCCGTTCACTATACTGGATTGGAAGGATAAAGTATTGAGGAACAAGACAGTACGTCTTGTGAAGGTTTTATGGATGAATCACTCGGTGGAAGAAGCAACCTGGGAGATGGAAGAAAGGATGAAAGAATTGTATCCACGGCTGTTTTATGAGTATTAATGGATTTTATGTGATAAGTAAATTTCGAGGACGAAATTTTATTAAGGTGGGTAGATTGTAACAGTCCGTTCCGAGTTAATGGATATATTAATTATGAAATGACGATTTTGCCCTTACGGGTGTGAGAGGACGGGTGAAAAAGGGGTACTACTTATATATATATATATATATCATATGAGGGTTTAGAATCTCCTTGGGATGCTCAAAGGACAAAATTGAAGGAGTTTGGGCGTCGGGATTGTTGGTTTGGAAGTTGGCCGGAATCTAGAGAATTTCTCTGGTGAGATTCACTTGGATTTTGGGTTCAAAACAGGTATACATCTCTTCTCCTTGTTCTAAGGATCATTTTGGTGTAAATTTCGTGAAATTTGGTTGAAAAATGAGCTAGAAATCAAAGGTAGAAAATTTACCCAGTTTCCGGCGACACAGCGGCACCGGCACCGGTCGCCGGCGACTAAGGTTGAAGATGACGGAATATTCCGTCAACTTTGACAGAATATTCCTAACGGAGGTTAACGGCGTCAGTTAATTTTAACGGAATATTCTAGAATTTGACGGAATATTCCTTAACGGCGTTAAGGATTCCGTCCGTGTGCACGGCACGTGGCCGCGCGTGGGCGGCGCGTGAGGCTTCCAAAAATTATTTTAAAAATATGGGGGTATTCGTGGGATTGAGTAGAGCATGTTGGTATATTCAAACACCCCAATTAAGCAATGTATGAGAAGTTATTACTTGATTTGGGTTATGTGCGTAATTAACGGTTATTTAGTTGTTTCGCATATAGGTGAGACGTATCCTGAGGACGAGCGCAGCCACACGAGACTCAGGGGCTACGACCCGTCTACATATCAGTGAGTGGGCTTTTGGTTTTCAATATATATATATATATATATAATGGTTTGATTTCCTAGAAATGCGTTTTAAAATGCTTTTATGAAATGAATGCCATGTCGAATGCCATATATATATTTTATGATTATGTGATTATATATTGTTGCATCGCGGGCGCCAGGTAAGTCAGGTAAATATGTGTTTGTGATGTGATAATTGAGGTGATATCGATGAGATTGGTATATGGCTCATTACCTGCACATTGTGGTTTGTGCCACCAGAGTACGGCTTATCTTTCACGTGATCGTTCACCTCCCGCACCGTACGCTCACCTTGGATCCAAGGCAGGTGCCAGCCTGTCGTACTGACCACACTAGGTGGTTGCGACTCGTAGGTGACTTGCGAGACGTCGACAGCCTTCACGTGACCGTACACAGAGCGTTATGCCCAGCTTGACGTACAGACCACATTAGGTGGTTTCATCATGGGTGCAGGCTATTGATTGAGAGATGGATTGAGGATTTGATTGAGGAGCCATAGATTCAGCCGTACAGGTCACTAGAGGTGACTCCGGCTGATTTATATATATATTGCCGGCATGATTTGAGTTGAGATATCACCTGATTACTTGATGGTACTTGGTATATGTTGATCATTGATTATGGTTCATTCGAGCATGGCATTGATTGTTTGATTGATTGGTTGATTGATGGTTTTCAGTACTATTACGTATATACATATTTTCTGGGAAGTATACTTGTTTTACAGAGAGGGGTTACAACTTTTATATCGAAGCGATTTTTGATAAAGCTTTGTTTTTGATCACTCACACTTTTGTTTTGCGCCCCTCCAGGTACTAGGTAGTTTTGGTGGAAAACGAGGCATCAAAGGCATATCTGACAGCACACCATCCATGTAAATATTTTACTTTCTCGTTTATGTATTTTGGACTGCACCTAGAACGCTCGAACTCTGTGAATCATGTTATTAACTTCCTTACTCTTTTATATGCCTGTAGCACTAATAATGATACTTTAGTACCTATTATTTATATTTATTCTTTCGTATTGCGCACATGGCCTTGTTACGCTCACGTGACGGCCAGCACGTCCCGATGTCAAGTCGAGGTGTGTCAATTAATATACTATTACGAATGTTATTAGCACTATAAAAATCTCATTTATTATCACTATAAAAATCTCATTCTATACTCTTCACAAGTGTATTTTTTTTTCAATTATAAAAAATTTAAAATGCAAATGAAATTTTAGGAATACAAAATGAGATTTTTAAAATGCATATAACAATTCCCTACTATTAATATCCAATCGAAAACCATGTGGGACCCCATCATGTGGGCTGCAAGTTTGGTGTCCCGAATTATGTGTCTCCTCTGTGTCTCCATTTTAGTTTTGTGACAAGTGTCCTCCACTTAACTTTAAAACTTAACACCGTCACTTTGCATAAAATTTAATTAAAAATTAAAAAACTCAGAAGAAAAAAAAAACCCACTGTTGAAACCCATCATCCCCAATCTCCCGGCAATCTTTCCCCCAATCTCCTGCAATCCTTCAAAAGAAACCCTTAAACCCCGTGGAAACTCATCATCCTTATCGTCCTAATCAACCTCGGAAACCAAACACTTCCCATACTGAAACAAAATGAATGAAATTTCACCATGGCCGTCGTCGACCCGATGATTTCCAAGCTCGAGGAGGTGAGATTCTTGACGGGTCGGTCCTAGTTCGCAACCCAGACGTAGATCAAGACCGGAATCAGAGCATACCAAATGCCCAAGTACCAGTTGGGACTTTCGTTGTTGGTGGAGAAGAAGTCGCGTTCCCAGGATTACGACTTCGCTTTTCCTCGCCATTGGGTACTGTAAATTCGGGAGCTTCGCCGTCACCGTCACAAGTACGGGAGACCCGTTTGTGCTGCGCGTGGGGGAGTCAGGAAAGTCGGGGACTTTGGCTCTGGTGTAGAACTGGGATTCGATTCGGGGTGACAATTCGTCAATGGGGTTGGCGTTTGTGGGTTTTAGAAGAAGGGCTAGGAGTAGAAGAAGGAGAAGAGAAATGGGCAGCATGGAAGAAGCCATGGCGAGTGGTGGCGACGACGGCCATGGTGAAATTTCATTCTTTTGAAGGATTGCAGGGAGATTGGGGATGATGAGTTACAACAATTTTTTATTTTTTTTTTCAGTTTTTTTATTTTTAATTAAATTTTATGCAAAGTAACAGTGGTAAGTTTTAAAGCTAAATGGAGGACACATGTCACAAAACTAAAAATGAGACGCAAATGAGACGGGACACCAAACCTACGGCCCCATCGTGTGTGCCTCGACAAGATTTTTCCTTTTTTAATTCTATTATTATATTCTAGAGCCATTCAACCAAGAGATTTTTCAAAGTATTTGTACACAGGGTAATATATTAAGTGTTATTATACAAATGATAAGATAACGTTAAAAAATTCACAACTTAAAAAATAAAAACTCCACTCCTTTATATAATAACACGTACAATACAATTCGTATTTCAAACGCAATGAAAATATTTTTCCATTCAATCATGTCTTTATCTTCAAGAGATGTGACTCAGTTGTGACTTTCAGCCATTCAACAACGTCTGTCTCTTCGAAAAGGTCAAAAATTGAAAATTCTTCTAATTGAAAAATTGAGTAGTCTTATTCAAAAGTTGAGCCATCCCAATTTGTGGTCGTCAATTAGTTCACAACCAACATGTGTTAAAAACAAGGTCTAAAATATCCATAATATCCCGATATTTTCATCGAAATTTCCTTGTTTTTGGACTACCGATATTTCCGACGTCATCGATATTTCCATCGAAATTTCCGTATTTTTTAAATTTCTATATTTAAAAAAATACCAAGGGGATTCAAACCCCTCCCATTTTACTCCTTCAACACATTGACCACCATATCACTTATATTTTTGTGAAAATATGCTAAAATATTTATATATTTTCTACACTCACAATGTTTGCCAGCTCGCTATATAATCAACTTAAATCAGTTAAATCCATCATGCAATGCATTTCCTTCCAATTTTTTATAATAAACTAATAGATAATTGACTAACTAAACATCCTGCAAAGTTTCAATAAAAATTTTCAAGTTTTTCTTGCAATTTCCGTGGTTTTTATTCAATTTTTATCGATATCGATAATATCCCGATATTTTCATCGAAATTTCCGTGTTTTTGGACTACCGACATTTCCGATATCATCGATATTTTAGACCTTGGTTAAAAATAACAGAAATCCTAGAGACTTTTTGAAAGTAGAACTCTTTATAAATTTTCCGTCATTTTATGTTTTTGCACAATTTTGATGTTAATATAATAAAATATTATATCAAAAAAATGAGATGAATGAGAGTTCCGCTTTGAGAAAGTTAAACTTTAAAAAAGTTTACTTAGCATTTCTCTAAAAATAATATAAATTTATATTTTAATGAAGATCACAAATTAAAACTAGTCAATGAGCAAAGGTCACGAGTTAAAGACTAGTTCTGCCATAAATGCTAAGGAGACTCTTTATGGATTCTCTGTCATTTCATTTTTGTGGCATAATTCTCGTATCAACATTATAAAATAGGAAACTTTAACGAAAAGCTCCTGATACTGTTCACTTTAACGAAAAACCACATTTTTACACTAAAAAGTCAATCTTATACTATTTACTTTACCTTTTATTTTGTCCTTATTATTAAAACTCAAAGTTTTCAAACCCTTTTCATTAGTTTTCCTTATAAAATAATGTGTCAAAAAGATGAAGTGACAAAATTCATAGAGTTTTACTTTGAGATAGTTTCTTTAGCATTTCTCCTAGTTCTGATTACTCGTCAACATACTCGACTTATGTCTCCATTATTATAAGAAAAAAGTCATAAAAATAATAATTTTAATTCAAAATGCATACTTTTGTGTCTTTATTTGTACTTGAACTTTTTCGTCTAATAATATATTCTTTCTTTAAAACTAAAGTGGTTTTGTCAATAAGTACTATGGTCTAATAGTATTCATTTTCATTTGTAAGTGAGAGATCTGAGGTTCAATTCTCACCATAGGAAAATTTGAACCATGTTATTGCTAGCTCATTATGAGACTAAGCCCACCCCCTCTTCTTAATGTAGATAATATCGTTAGTCCAAAAAAAAAAAAAAAAAAACTAATGTGGTCTAAGTTTGAGTAAACAAATCGTAAAGGGTGGGAAAAAAAGTGTACTTAGAGCTTCTCACACTCTCTTCTTTCTTTTTAGTCATTAGATTGAATAAGTCAAACAAAATCAACGGCTAAAATTAAAAAAAAAATGTATACGAGACTAAAAATAACGTGTGTTAACTATTTTTATAAAAATAAAAAATAAATAAAAAAACACGGGGGTCTGTGTTGGGAAATTGAAATATGGCCATTTTAAACAGCACTTATTTAGATATCAAAATGCAAATCTTACTACATTTTTCATGCCACATTTGTAATCTCTCTAATAAAGATATGATCCATATTTGTTTGTAATCTTACCTCTACTAAAAATGTGATACAAACGTAGTACGAAAAATTTGATAAGAATAGCATTACTCATGATCAGAAAGCTAATAACAATAACAATTCAAAAGACAAAAGAAAAACAAAGTCATAAAGAGAACCAGCAAAACGAGGCTGAAAGCTCCAAGGAAAGCAATCATGGTGCCTTTGTTGAGGCTTCTAAAGCGAAGGTTCATAGCCACAAGTGACCAGCTTTCAAAATAGTGTATTTGGACGGATGTTTTTCGATAAACTATCTTACTTGAATGAAGAAAGAAAGAATTCTTCTTTATGTACAAAATTTTCAGTCCAATCCTTTTATTTGTACCGGAAGAGTGAGCAAGGAAGAGATCAAAGCTGCCCGTTGTCCTTTATGTATGAGCCCAACAGAAGCATGGCATGTATATGTATGTATATATCTGCTGTTTTGAAAAACAGGGCATGAATAACTGAATATTTCAATACAGAGTCCATACCACTTAAAACTGCGAGCTGCTGCTACAGTACCACCTAATGACGTGGGCGTGGTGAAATTTTTCCATCACTGATGACGATCGTCCCATCATTTAATTAAGTGATCACTTGAATTTGTCCGCCCGGTCAAGACAGAATTGCACCACAAATTGGCTCCTCCTAATCAGAAACGTGCTCTTAAACTACTAAACAACTAATAAATCCTCCATCAGTCAGACAACTTGTATCCATTTCCAATTACATAGTACATAAAGGTCAAGTCAGATTGCAGGTATCAATTTATACCCAGAAAAATTGATAATTAAGCACGTTTTTTTTTAGTACATAAAAGGTCAAGTCAAATTACAGGGATCAATTTATACCGAAAAAAAATTGATAATTAAGCACATTTTTTTTAGTACGTAAAAGGTCAAGTCAGATTACAGAATTCAATTTAAATCATCTTCAACCGAAAGGTCTAGAGAATCAGAGGATTCGTGGGCCCTACTTGACAAAAAAGGGTCAACCGGCCGGTCCAAATGAGCCAGCCGGTCCCGTGCCGGGCCACATGATGACATCATATTTTATTTTATTTTTTACAGTTTTTTTTTCACATTAAGTAATATAAAACAACATTAAATAACATTAAACAACATAAAAAAATTTAACAACATGAAAATTATTGACAATCCATAACATAAAATTATTGAGGTAATTTTATTTAAGTAACTTTAGTAATTCAATTAAAATAATAAATTATGTTTGGCCCTTGGTTGGAGATGAAATTTTGTGACATGGCTATGTTTGGCTTGACCCTCGGTTGGAGACGGTAAAAAATATTACCATGCACTGTTTATTAAAATATTAATTTCTTAGAGGACTAGATGACTAAAACGAATCATTGGGCCATTCTTCGGTTGGAGATGGTCTTGTACCAAAAAAAAAAGGATAATTAATCACATTAAGAATGTTTTTTTTAGTACATAAAAGGTCAAGTCAGATTACAGGTATCAATTTATACCCAAAAAAAATTGATAATTAAGCCCAAATGAGCCAGCCAGCCAGCCGATCCCGTGCCGGGCCACATGATGACATCATATTTTATTTTATTTTTTACAGTTTTTTTTTTCACATTAAGTAATATAAAACAACATTAAACAACATTTTTAAAAACATTTAACAACATGAAAATTATTGACAATCCATAACATAAAATTATTGAGGTAATTTTATTTAAGTAACTATAGTAATTCAATTAACATAATAAATTATGTTTGACCCCTTGGTTGGAGATGAATTTTTGTGACAGGGCTATGTTTGGCCTGACCCTCGGTTGGAGACGGTAAAAAATATTACTGTGCACTGTTCATTAAAATATTAATATTTTAGAGGACCAGATGGCTAAAACAAGTCATTTGGCTATTCTTCGGTTGCAGATGGTCTTGTACCCTAAAAAAAAAAGGATAATTAATCACATTAAGCACGTTTTTTTTCAGTACATAAAAGGTCAAGTCAGATTACAGGTATCAATTTATACCCAAAAAAAATTGATAATTAAGCACGTTTTTGTTAGTACATAAAAGGTCAAGTCAGATTACAGGTATCAATTTATACCAAAAAAAAGGAATAATTAAGCACGTTTTTGTTCTATAAGGATTAAATAATAGAGACTTTAGATGCGGTCTCTAGCTATAAATATTCTTTGATTAAAACCTTGTTGGTTTTCAATTTTTGATCAAAATCCCTGAAATTAATGTGATGATTTATTTCTATATATGTTACTATATTTTTTAAAATTAAAAATTGAAATTTATAGTTGTTTATAGTAATGAGATTTTAAATAAAAAACCATAATTTGTGGGATTAAAAATATTAAAATATAAATATACTATTGTGTGTGTGTCTATATATATAAACATGGGTACATTTGTGACATCCCACATCGCCCAGGAGAGTGATCCTTAAATGTATATTCCCATTGCTACCTAGCACGAGGCCTTTTGGGAGCTCACTGGCTTTGGGTTCCGTAGGAACTCCGAAGTTAAGCGAGAAGGGGGCCAGAGCACTCCCAGGATGGGTGATCCACTGAGAAGTTGCTTGTGAGTTCCCAGAAACAAAACCGTGAGGGAATGGTAAGCCCAAAGCTGACAATATCGTGCTATGGTGGTGGAGCGGGCCCGAGAAGTGATCCGTCCCGAGCCGGGATGTGACAAATGGTATCAGAGCCAATCCCTGGGCGGAAGTGTGCTGACGAGGACGTCGGGCCCCTAAGGGGGGTGGATTGTGACATCCCACATCGCCCAGGGGAGTGATCCTTAAATGTATATTCTCATCCCTAACTAGCACAAGGCCTTTTGGGAGCTCATTGGCTTTGGGTTCCGTAGGAACTCAGAAGTTAAGCGAGAAGGGGGCCAGAGCACTCCTAGGATGGGTGACCCGCTGGGAAGTTGCTCGTGAGTTCCCAGAAACAAAACCGTGAGGGAATGGTAATCCCAAAGCGGACAATATCGTGCTACGGTGGTGGAGCGGGCCCAGGAAGTGATCCGCCCCGAGCCGGGATGTGATAACATTCATCAAAATTAACCAAAAAATTATTGTATCAAAACATGGGTACATTCTTCAAAATCACATAAAAAAATATTAGGCTTAATAAAATTAGTAAATTTCTTCGATTAAACTTAACATGAATACATTCTCAAATCAAAGAAAAAAGAATGTACCCATATAAGTTTAAAAATGGATTAGAAAAAAATTGAATAGATTTTATATAAAAAAATGGTACATTTTACATATAACAAATTGGTATATTTAAGAATGAGTACATTTTAAGATTAAAAATTTGAAAAAAATTACATGAATGGTACATATAATTAGCATGGGTACATTTAGCAAAATTAAAAATGGGTACAAATAAAAAAAAAATATGGGTACAAATACAAATAAAACTTTATAAAATATGGGCACAAAAAAAAAATTTAAATATGGGTATAAATTAAAACTGAAAAGAAAATTGGTTAAAATTAAAAAACGGTTGCAAATAAAAATGGGTACAAACTAAAAATAAAAATATATGATAAAAAATTTAGCCATAAATATAAATATAACTAATTGTAACATTTTTAACATTAAATGAATATATTTAGAAATAAAAAATATTTTATTATTGAAATAATTAATGATGTTATTAATACTAAGGACCTTAATCAAAAAATGAAAATGAATAAGGTTTTAATCAAATGAGTAGCAAAATGAAGGATGAGAACCTAATTTCTCTATTAAATAATTAATTCCGTAAGTAGCTAGCTGTAGGTGAAAATGACATCCATTGGGCACCCATTCGCAACCTTGCAATGTTTAAAAAGAGAACAAAATTGTGGGGTTGTTTACTATAGAAAATTAGATTGTCATCTCTTAATGAAAGTGTTATTTTTATTAAACTATGATATTTGGTGAAATATTAATTTACCATAAAAAAATTGAACATCTCCCTTTACGCAAGAGCAAAGAAAACTTACATGACATAGGTATCAGAGTAGTATTATGTGTTAGTTAAATGATGATATGTAGAAAAATTTTACACGTGTTATTACATCATGTGCAATGTTAAGGAGACTGAACTTGTAGACTAAATTTTGTAAATTAACTGACATAAAAATCAATTATTGAACTATTGCTCAAATATTGATTAACATACCTATTTTGTATTAGTAATAGTTTGTAAATTTAGTTTACCTAATATAGAGATGACAGTGTAATCGTGTGGGTTAAATTCTTATCGGGGACAAGGACATGCATTCACCTAATTATTTTTTCGAGGAGGGTAGTGTTTAATTAGTTGTGGGAAAGTAGGGAGGATATAAATAAATACGTGTACATAAGTATATTACTAAAGTACATTGTATATATGCACTTACGTACCTACATAAATCCAAAATCAGAAGATCTTAAGTACATTTGGAATATTTTTTTATAAATAAAGTAAATTTGGGTTTGCATCCTTTCATACAATATGGCTTTTTTTTTTTCACTAAGCCCGAGCGTAATTTCCCCTTTCCACCCGATCCAAATTCCAAAATAAGAAAATGGAATATGTTTGAATTTCTAAGAAATACAAATTCTCATTAAACTTAGACATATACAATCATCTAACTTGATGTTCACCAGTATAGCATAAACCATTTGATTTTTTCCTTAGCGTTTTGTTTTAATTTTCTAGATATATTGCAAAGAGATAAGGGAGCCAAGAGCAGAGAGAACTGATCATAAAGTTTGTTTCATGACTCATCAGTACTTACTGATCAGTATAGCTAAACCTATATATATATATATATATATATATATGTTGATTGAAACATTATGCTAATTTAGTCAAGAGTCATCTATATAGTTAATGCATATAATAGGTTATTTGTACATATTATAAATTAAATGGGCTCAAGCCTGCAACATGCCTCTGGGAAGAGATTATCAATCACTGTTCAATCTATCAGCTGCCACCTTAAAGGATGCTCCCGCAATTCATCCTACATATTTTAACGGATTCATCAAACGTTTACAAAGCTCATAGATCAATCCACGAATTATATGGGGGGTGGAATATGCATTGAAAATAAAGCTCAAAGATCAATCCACGAATTTTTAATGATATTTGATGTAGAAATAGACTTTTCATGTATTTAGTGAATTTTTTTTACACATGTCAATGTACAGTACACATGATCGGGAGTTAGAAAACTCTAGGGCCCCATTTCGAAGGCTCGCCTAGGGCCCCAAATTCTCCGGGCCGGCCCTAAACAGATATGCAGGCAATATATATGGGATGTTTATTTTCAGGTTAATTTTTATAGCTAACATAAAAGATGTAGACACCGGTTCATCTCCAATTGACGATAAGTCATCGGTTCGGTCTATTTACTCATCGAAAAACTAGCAAATGTATATATGTTTTCTGACCAACAGAGAGATAATAAATTTGAATTTGAGACTTCCCATATTACAAGATTAAGAGGTAGTTATTAATTCTTTTCCAAATTGGTAAAATCTCCAAGGAAAAGTTACTATATCTATGTACTGCTTCAGGCATCAGTAGTACAATAACGACATGCATGAAAGGCGTAAATTAACGACGTCGGTCTTGCAAAAAACTTCAGATAGAAGCATTCGCCGAAAAACTCCCAATTATTTGGACCAAGTAAAGGGAACAACACTTTATTTACACAACTATGCCCTAGTTTTTTAATAATTTGATATCAAGAGTTTTTCTCCCTCAATATTTGCAGTTTTTGCCCATACGTTTTAGCCTATATAAACACCCACAACTTTGTGGTGTATATACACTTGAGCTCATTAATAAGAAATGGCATCACTATCGCAGCTCCCAGCAGGCTCTGGATGCTCTAATTCGCTATTCAGCGTCATAGAGACCACCAAAGAGCCCTTAACTTCAGTCCCACAATGTTACGTTCGTTTGCAACAAGAACCAACTCCATCTGAACTCTCTGATGATAATAAGGGCACCTTCCGTTCTATCCCTACAATCGACATGACTAAATTAGTTAATGGAGAAACCTCAGACTTTGCAAATCAACTGGAGAAACTGCACTCAGCTTGCAAAGATTGGGGCATTTTTCAGGTCTAATATTGATCTTTCAATTTCGTGGACTTAAATACTTTTTCTTAACATAGACACTAGTACTCCACTTAAATATTATATATCTCCTCATCAAGACAAGCTATAGTAGATTTTCATGAATTTAATATACGATGAACTAATAAATTGGAATTAAGATTTCATAGTTAAGCATAGCTAGTTAGATATATTGTCTTGTTTTATAGGGCTTTAATTTTTTTTTCTTCTATTTCTAATTTCTAGATTAATTTTTGTTATTGTGTAAACGAATTTTAATTTATTATATATATGTCTACATAATTTATCAAACTAAAGTTGGATAAAACTCATAACCTTGATGTTGTCCTTTTTTCTTTCTTGCAGTTGGTGAACCATGGAGTTAACCCTATGCTGTTAGAGAATCTGAAATATGAGATTGAAGTATTCTTTAAGCTTCCCTTGGAAGAGAAAATGAAATATGCAATAAGGTCAGGTGATGTTGAAGGCTATGGAAACATAGCCAAGACCAAAGACCAAAAGCTTGACTGGGGTGATAGGTTCTATATGATAACAAACCCTATTCATCGAAGAAAGCCGTACCTCTTCGCAGAGCTCCCTTCATCCATCAGGTCCTCTCTCTGATAAATCTTAAGCGCCCATTTGATAACCATTTCAGTCTTTTAATTTCGAAAACAAAATGAAACAAAATCTGAAAACTTAAATGAAAATGATTATGAAATGGCCCCTAAACTTGTATACAATTGTTCTCTTACGCATTCAAACACACATGCACCCAGTTTTTCTAAATTTTTATTGAATTTGACATGTTTTCTTGGTATATACTAGGAATACCTTGGAGTCATACTTTATGGAATTGGACCAACTTGCCATGAGACTTCTTGGGTTTATGGTGAAAGCTCTGAAGACAGAGATGAGAGAGACAGAGGAGTTGTTTGATACAGACGGGATGCAATCAGTGAGGATGACATACTATCCTCCATGTCCACAACCAGAGCTGGTTGTAGGGATCTCACCTCACTCAGATGCATCTGGGATCACCATCCTCAACCAGCTTAATGGAGTTGACGGTCTCCAAATTAAAAAAGACGGGGCTTGGATGCCTGTCAACTTCCAAAAAGATGCCTTTGTGATGAATGTCGGGGACATCTTTGAGGTTTGTCCTGTATATACTTCTTTCCTCGCACTTCTTTTCTGGGCTATATTCGACCATAAAGTAGAAAAAAGAAGATAATAAATGAAAGAGAAAAAGACTACTAAGGTTAGCAAACGTGGGATTTCGAATCTCTATATATTAGTGTGTGGGAATATTTGAAATGAAATTGTTCAGTACTGTACAAGCACTAGGTGCGGACAATAATTAACTGTTGCATTTGATTTCAATGATTTAATTGAAGAAAGATTGTTATACCAAATTTAACGGTTAAGTATGTGACATTAAATATATAAATAATAAACAACATTAGTGAAATTGAGGCATAAATTAGAAAATTAATACTAATTTATGCCTCAATATTAGTGTGCGGGACAAGTTAACTAATACTACTTAAGTGAAACGGTGCGTGCTTGCTTTGTCAATATTATTGGATTGGGCTGTAGGATGAACAAACAACGCCGTAGAAAATTGGTTAATGTTAAGAAGAATGAACAAACAACGATGTGGAAAATTGGTTAGTATTAAGAAAAATGCTATGGAGATTATGTTTTTAGATCATATTTTGTGGATCACATGCTATGACGGTTGATGGTTGGATTTCTTCTTCCACATCATGTGATCTACAAAATATGGTTTAAGTAGATGAACTTTCTAGTATCACTTCAGTGTTAATGGGTTGAGACTATTGAGTTTGATCATTTAACAATAAAATAAAAACTTGAATCTATCATATTAGGACAACACTTGGCTTCACATCACAGCTTAAGTCCTTGTTCTTGCAATGACAACGAGTAATCGTTTCACATTGTCACTAGAGAAGGAATGACTTCTTATATGTAAAGAGTCAAATCAATTCATTTATCTTATTATATGTGTATTTATATGGTAATACCATACCTTAGATCATGGCATATATGGGGACATACCAATATTAAGGAAAATTTATATTACATTTGCAGATGCTGAGCAACGGAGTTTACAAAAGCATTGAACACAGGGCAATGGTGAATTCAGAGAAAGAAAGGGTGTCGATTGCGATGTTCTTTAACCCTAAATTTGAGGCAGAGATTGGGCCACTCAGAAGCTTGATAACCCCAGAAAACCCACCACTGTTCCAAAGGGTTAGGATGGAAAAGTACGTCAACGATTTCTTCTCCCGCCGTTGGCTTGACGGGAAATCGTACTTGGAGCGAATGAAAATCTAAAATGCTTGATTAAAGACTAATCGATCACTTATTCGATCGATGAGCCGTTAATCAGGATATATAGTACTATATGGTGTGACAGTAATTAAAATTGTGCATATATATATATATATGCATATGCTTTTCCAAATGTGTGGATTCTGGAAACTGGGAATGAATCATACTCCTATGAAATAAGGCGTTCATTGTATATAGCAGCAAGAAAGCCAGCTTCTATTTGGTATGTTGTGTATCCTATATAGTAAAAGTGAGAAAGGAAATAAAATGTGTGGTTGTTTTAATAAAGTGATGATTATTGTGTTATATATCGTTTTATATCTTATAAAAATCCCTGATTAAGTTTTATTTATACACAGTTATGTCTTACAAAACGAAAAATAATTCTTGAAGAAGTAAAGTTTTTGAATTCCAACTTGACATGAGTCACGTTTTCAATCGAGTTAGGATGAGTTTGGTACGATTTCATAAGGGTGTTGTTAATTTGTTATTCTCACCTGCATAATTTCCCACCCACCTGTAAATAAAAATATTAATGTCAATTCATGCTGTTGAGAGTATCCCCTTTTGTGAGTTGCATCTATATATGTCCAAGTTTATATTGCATGGCCTTATTTTTTTCACAGCGCCAAGGGAGATGCCAAAGTTGCCAACTTCTTTCGAAGAAACAGAAGAATGAAAGAGCTAAAAAACCAAATCCACAACTCCTGGGAAAACCAGCGATGAATATTCGACGTCGTTGCAAACTTGCAATATTCAGTTTCTTTATTGTATTTTTGTGCAATATCCGCTAACCCTATCTTGGCAATGTGTTCAATGAGTGTTTTCTGCACACCTGGGTTTGAAATTTCGTCATGTTTGATATGGTGCTAGTATTTCTATTTATACAGGTACAGGTAATTAGTGCAGTATATATCTTCTCAGGGATAAATTTCTTATCAAATGTCTGAACTTGGGTTGTACAGAATCATGAGCTTGTAGACAGTTAATTTTCAGATTTATTTTCCTTGCAAGTTGAGTGTGTGATTTGTGTTGGTAGTGTGAATCCCACGTAAGAGATTTAAAGAAATTTGCATGTGCTTATAAGGGGTGGGTTATTTCTCCTATTGTCAATTAGTTTGAGGGTGAAACCTCTACTTCTCGTACATTATCAGATGTTATCCACGTGTGCTCACGTCACCCAATATGGTTGTGCACGTGTTAGGCTTAAATATGACAAACTATGATTCTTATAGGTACCCTACAACATATAATTTTTTTTTACAAATGATAAGATAATCTACACTAAATTCATCTAAACTACAGAAAGGAAGATTCAAACATGAGACCTCAAGTGCATAAGCGTATGCTCTTAAGTTACCAATTGAGCTACAAGGCACGCGGAACCTACAACATATAATTCACTTTTAAAATTGAAATGGTTGATGTGTGGGATTAAATTATTCTATCAACTTCAAAATTGCCCCAATTCCATGATGCCACTTGTTTTTCTTATAAATAACACATGACATGGAATGCATCATATTGCACAATTGGTGAGAAGTAAGATTAAAATCATATCAAAGATCGATCCGCGCCAGCAAATACATGCGCTACGGCTACATGCATCAAGAAGTGAACAACTATAACTTGGGTGAACGGCATCTCAAATTCGCTAGAAGAGCTTGTTCTTTCAAGGACGATTTGCGGTGTCAATCTCCGCCTCAAAGGTGCGAGAATCGACACCCAAAACGTCGTCGAACTGGTCATCGGAGAGGCCGCTAACCTGTCCGATGACTATAGGATGACGGTGAGGTTTATAGCAACAGAGGCTTCCTGCGATGTTCCCGTCTCCTACACCAAGCATGACACTCTTATAGCAACATGAGCGATGACGGTCTTTACACTGGTGTCAATACCTTCGACTTTAAATTCGACATTTCACCAGTACCACCACACTTGCAGGTGGTCCTCCAACAATAACAGTATGGAGACTTGGCTGGTCCTCCACTTCTTCGTGGATGTTAGTTACGTGATGGTTGTATGGACCTTGTTCGTTACTTAACAATAAGTTAAACGAAATAATTGAAAAGTCTTCAATGCGATTCTGTTTCTTGCGTTTATAGTTTTCCAAACAAGAAGATTCGGATGCAAGCAGAACAGTTTCGTAGGACGTGAACAACTCAACAAACTCAGTCATATAACTCATCCGTTGTAGCTATTCACATCTTAAACCGAAAATATGAAGTCGTCTAAAATCTGTAATTGTAAACGTACGAGGCCCGAAGAGAGCAAACATTAGTCAGAAGTTACTCTGCATGCTAGTATAGAATGCTGTTGCAGTTTGGAAAGCATTGAGCACTACCAAAGAACAGCACTATACACATCAGGCTACGTATTTATTCTTGGCATTTCTCTCGAGCCTCTTCGCATCCTCCTGCAAAAACCCGAGAATATAGGGCATTGCTTATTTACGAGGCCCCCAACATGACATGAAACTGAATAGAATAACGAATAATATAAGTAAGAAACAACATCCTTACATGAAATATGAATCCAATAGTTTCATTGCAATCCAGAAACCCCTTCCATTGTTTCGCAATGCTCAGCTGCAGCAAGAAAGTGGCTATGAGACATCATTGCAACTTTCTTTACCAGAATGCAACTCATAGCTATATATACAATAAGTGCATGTAATTTGACCGCCATATTCTCAAAGAATGGGCCTGTTTCCACGCTCGGTGTTTGGAGTAGGCAATAAGTCCGGCTCAACAAATTTAAGTTATGTACAAAATAGATTCCTATAAACCATTTGGCCCTAGCAGCCAAGTGGCCACCTTCTGGTTTTATAAGAGACCATATATTTGACTAAAGAGGAAAGCACTTGAAGTAGGGACAGGGAGAAACATAAATCGATCAACTTTATGAATAATTCTTTCTTTCTTCCTTGCAGCTGGGAGGACTAAAGCAACACAAACAAAAAATTCCTATGCTAGTAATAAACAGGAAATCTTTCCTTCTGCTAAAGCAACAAACCCAAAAATGTGATGCAGTGAAATTCTATCTAATGTAATGATACAGAAGTTTTATAATTTTCAACTTTCATGTATGTAATGTGCCTTCGTGCAATACACAACATACAGGGAGTCAATCAGCAATTACCTGAGCAGCTTCATTTGCTGCATTCCTGGTCCAAATAGCTATTTTTTCTTGGCTTTTTCTGACATTGACAACTGCTCCACAGATTTCATCTCCATGATCAAACTGTTCTCCTATCATTGCTAGCAACTAGTAACAGAAAATACAACAATTAGAGGCCCACACACACGCACGCACGCACATATGCACATACCAATTCACCCTCAAATACCACTTTCAGTTTAGACCATACCGTATACAACCAGGAGGCATCAGATTTCCCTTTAGGATAAGTGACAGTCCACTTTCCTCCATTAGCACAAACAGGATCCTCCCATTTTGGCTCAATTTTGTATTTGAAACAATGGAAATCCGTCCCCACATTCAACTTGCTCGGATGACGTATATTGTTGTAAATGCTGAATGCAAAACAAATATTATGAGCAAATTTGAGTCCCTATAAAGAAAGAGGAACATAGGCAGACAGTAAGCACAACTGCTGGATAATTCGTGCAGTTCCATGCAAGTAATTCTCATTACATACAGTTCTTTTAGATAACATTTTGGATTTAGGTGTCTTTATGAAAAAGGAACCAAAGAGTTTGTTATACATACGGTTTATTAGCTCAAATCCCACAACAGAAATACTACCGTGCTTGCTTAAATAACATTACTTGGATCGCAAACATCCACACTGATACATTTTGAAGCACCCCAAAGATCTAAGGAAACCGCTTCTAGCAATTATTTCAACGCCGTGTGAAATCAACATGTGGATGTAGAAAAAGACACATTCAATTCCCTAATCAACTAGGAGTGAACCCGATGAAATATGACTATATAAATCCAGATCGGGAGTAATTGGGGAACCTCTAAATTCCCAGTATCAAGAAAAAGGCTAATTGGACAACAGGAAATCAAGAAACAAATGCAACGCCAGATTCAAAACAAGATTTTCAAGGCTAACTACTTTACAATCTCACTAATTCTGGCAGCATTCATCGTTGCTAAATCAATCAAGAAGGCTACAGAAGAGACACAAGCAACCGAAATCAACACAAACACCCCAAAACATTTATCTCAAACAGAACCGAGTCACGAATTTACAGAAAACATATGAAAAGAAATGAAAGCATTGGGGGCACTAAGAAAATGTAGGAAAACAATAGAAACCAAAATCTCGAACTTTAACGGTGGGGAAGCAAATCATCACTCTAAATCACAGAGCAGTCCCGTGAGTTCCATAGTTTCCAATTTCTAGGTTTACATCGACACGAAACCAAATCCATTTCCTTTACCAAAAATCGCTGAATTTGTTTTATCACAAACTACAGCAAGCACATAACAAACGCAAAAGATTCAATCTTCTATCAGTTTTCCTACCAACCAAACAAAACTAAACCCAAAAACAGAGGAAATGAAAGAAATTAACCCCCAGAACTCCTCGACGGTAGAGAAGGTGTAGATCGGGCGGATGGAGCTGCCCCAATCCTCCTGCTTGGACTTGGCGGACTTGGCGGCGGGGCTATCGAACCAGAAGGTCCAGGAGTGCTCCAGAGGGTGTGACTGCGGTGCTATTCCTTTCGACGGCTTCGAAGAAGCCGAATCTTGATCGCCAACGATCTCTCCTTCTTCGGGCTCGTCGTCGTCCTCCCTCGGCATAGGGTTCGCCTCGGTCTTGGCCTGATCTTCGGAAGCTGAAGTCTTGGGTGCGTCTTCGACCACCATTGTTAGGGTTTGCAGAGGAGTTTCTTGCGCTCTCTCTTTTCTTTCTCTCTCGGCGTTTCTTGTGCGAAATGTGAAACGCTTGCGTTTCGATAACACTCGGGAAAATTCTCTTGGGTGTGTATCCATGCATCCCATTTTACTTCTCACACACTTTTGATAATTTATGCCCGTAGATCTTCTTTAATTCATCCAATCCGACGGCAGAAAATTAAAAAAAAAAGTATGAAAAGTAAAATGAGGTGTGTGGATATCACACCCCAATTCTCTTATCTTTTTTTTCATGTTTCGCCGCGAGACTGAAGTTTTAACGGTTGACATGTGTTGGATAATCAGGCAATCTACGGAGCTCATATTGTGGAAATGGTGGTGGGCCTGGCCCATAAACGCTCACAATAGTCATTGAAACTGGTATGACTCTCATTTGGTTTCTGACACCGAAAATCGATGAAAGTGATTTCTAAGTGTGTCTATCGTTAATTATTTTAGTATTTCCACAAAAATTTTTTACTAAATGGAAAAGCAAGTGAAAGAGTTGATTGGACAAAAATACCCATAATTTAGTAGAATTTTTTCACGAGAATGATCAAAATAATTTATGATGGAGAAACTCATGACAATTTTTATCGATTTTCAATGTCATAACCAAAGTGAAATATTATGTGAACTCAGGGACCATTTTAACTAAAAAACCATGATTATTTTTAGTTTCTAATTTTTTATTTATTTATTCAATTTAAAAATTAAAAATTAAAAATAATCGCATGTATATAAAATATAGGACAAGAGTCACTTATTTTCGTATTTATGAACAGGGTTGAGTCAAAAGAGATATTCTTCTAAGTCTAAACTACCAAAAGGGCGTTTGTTTGCTCTCACTAACATTTACTGGCTTGAACTGGCTTAAATATTAGTGAAACCTCTGTTTGTTACCTTGGGGGATTAAGTTTAATGAGACTACGAAATACTAGCCTCGCCTAAAGACCTCACTAACTGGTCTTAGCGAGAGCCCCTGATAAGCTTGGGACTAGCTAAGACCGCTTCATCCTAGTCCTCTCCTCGTCGTTGCTCTCTTCCTTTCCCTGGTTTTTGTTGCTGTCCTCTCTCGCTCTCATCGCCCTAAACTCAGAATTGTGAAAAGCCCTCAGATTCGAACATCAATCGGATAACCACGAGCTTCGTCGTCCGATTCACCGATCAGACCAAGCTCATAGATCTCGCCCTCCATTTGGACTCCGTCCTCCTCGACCTCGATTTTTGACGGCACGGGCTTCATCTCCGACGACCTTGTCATCTCCGAAGTCGCTTGTTCGTTTAAATTTTCCAATTCGGATTCTGGGTTCTCTTCTCTGCACTCGAAGTGTTTTTCCCCCCAAAGATCACTATCTTTAATGTTGGAATTGCATTTCTTGAATGCCCAATTGTGAATCTTGAAGTTTGAATAGGGTTTCGAACAGTATGGGAAGTGAGAGAATGGCCAAGAGATTGTCTTTGGGTGGCATAATGAAGAAGAAGCTACCGACATCACCAATTTGCAGGCTGGGAAAACGATGAGCGAGGAGGATGAATTTGTTTAGTGGGTAAAATCTCACTTGGGTCCTCTTCCAATTTTTTTTCCAATTTTCCAATTTTTTTGCCAGAATTTCTTAGTGGGTTTTGTTTGTGTTTGTGAATTTCTAAACTAGGAAAGATTGTTGAACTAGGAATTTTGAAATTTAGCATTTCAGTGCATATATTAGTTAATTTTGGTTGGTTTATGCCACTTTGGTTTTGGATTTAGGAATGGGATGTTGAAAATTTAGGTTGAAAATTTTGATGTTGGTTGAAATTGAAGTTAGAAGCAAATAATATGAATTTTTTGTATATATTATGGGTTTTTTTTTTCTTCATTATTCTGCTTTTTAATCCGACACTACATCAAACGTTAAATTTTTATCGATAATAGCCAAAATTTAATACTCAATTTCATAAATGTCATTTTTATAAAATCTTTAAAAAATAATAGAAAATCCACTTAAATAGACTTAAATAACCTCATAATTAAAACAAAATAAACATAAAGTAAAAAAGTCTGGGTTAGCCAAGAACCAAGGACCATAAACAATAAGATCTACACAGCCCTCAGCCACATTATCGTTCCCAACTTCCTTGTCGTAACCACCAGCAGCAAAAATTGCTGCCAACAATGAAGGTACCATTGAAAGCCTTTCTCATGGGTACAAGACTGTGGGGGGAATCACTCTTTTTCTCCTACTGTCTTCATCGTTGGCTCAACCATATGGCAGTATGGGATCCCATATTTGATCAATGAATTGACCAGATAAAGGCCCAACGCTTTTGAAGCGGTGTCCCGAGCAACCGAACTTCAACACCAGCAGCAACAATGGAGATCGATCTCGTGGCAGGAGGTAAAAGCAAGAAGACGAAGTGCACTGCGCCCAAGTTCGATGATATCTATCTCAAGCTTCTTGTCAAGCTGTACCATTTTCTTGTCCGAAGGACTAGAAGCAAGTTGAATGTAGTCATTCTTAAACGTTTGTCAACAAGGCACCCTTTCTCTCTCGATGTTGATTAAGTATATGCAGGGAAAGGACAACAAGATTGTTGTGGTTGTGGGGACTATCACCGATGACATTAGGGTTTATGAAGTTCTGCAATTGAAGGTTACAACACTGAGGTTCACTGAGATTGCGGCAATAGGAGAGTAGTTGACATTTGATCAACTTGCTTTGAGAGCACCATTGGGTCAGAACGGGGTTCTCCTCAGAGGTCCTAAGAATTCGCGTGAAGCACTTCTATGTAAATGGTTTTGAATTTTGAGGATATTTAGGTCTATTCATGTGAGTTTTCTGATATATTCGAAAGTTTTTATAAAAAGTGACATTTATGAATTTGGATGTTAAATTTTGGTTATTAATGATAAATACTCCCAAACGTTTCACTAAGTCAATCTAGCTTAGTCCTTGAAGTTAGTCCAGTTCGAATTAATCCGATGCAACAAACGAAGCCCATCGAGCCATAGACACATCTACTGAAGCCAAAAAATGTGTCTTTAGACCGAATGGGGCTTGGGACTTCCAGGTCATCCAGACCTAAGAATTTCTCCAAGTGAATCATAATGAAAAGTAGAACCAAATTCGAACTCATGAAACACTACTCATCGAACCATACATTATAGCATTATACAACTCTGCCCAAGAACATTCCAGTAGAGAGAGAGAGAGAGAGAGAGAGAGAGAGAGAGAGAGAGAGAATACATTATAGCATTACACAAGTCTGCCCAAGAACATTCCAGGAGAGAGGAATACATTATAGCATTTACACAACTCTGCCCAAGAACATTCCAGAGAGAGAGAGAGAGAGAGAACTGATGAAGAACAATATCATTTTCGTTCTTTAAGATGGAGAACTATATATTATTAGGGTAAACTGTCAATTTAGTCCCTGAATTATCACCTTAGTGAAAATTAGGTCGCTAAACTATTTTTTCAGAAAAATTAGTCCCTGAATTATAAAAATCTGCCAATTACATCCCTAATATTATATTGGAAGCTACTATATTCAATTTTTCGTTAATTCAAGTCATGTTAGTTTCAAGTGATACACATTAGAGAGTAGATTGGTAGTTTTTCATAAAGAAATAGTGTATAGAATTAACTTTGGAGGATAAATTGGTACTTTTTCATAAAGAAATAGTGTAAGTTAACTTTTGAGGGTAAATTAGACATTAAATTCACAACCTATATGAAATGTTAAGGGCTTAGAGACGAGAAAATGATTGTATTACACTCTAAAGTGTGGCAAGTGACTTAAGTTAACGAAAAATTGGATAAAATAGTTTTGAATATAATAGTAGGGATGAAATTAGCAATTCTTAATGAATTTAGGGACTTATTTTACCGAAAAAATAATTCAGGGACCTAATTTTCACTGAGATGATAATTCAGATACTAAATCGGCACTTCACCCTATATATTATATATGGGTATTCAGTCAACATGTCCACTACTGGAAAAGTATTTACATCGGTCTCTCTTCCCTCTCAGCAGACTAATATGAAACATCCCGAGTTAGAAAAATAGAGCGCGCACAAATAAATAGCAGACCGACGGAAACCAACGCGTATCAAACAATCTCTCCTTCCTCCCCATCCCCGTACAGCGTTGATTCATCATCATCGTCGTCATCTCCTGAATATTCGGGCTTTAGAAATAAACCTAGCTGCTCCAAAGGGGATGTGAACCCCCGAAAGCCCCAGACCCACGATTAAAGTTGAGAATAGGAGCAGATACGGAGAACCCAGTAAACCTTCCAAGTTCCTCTAGGATCTTCAAGCTTGTCTCAATCTCAACTGTTTGCCTCATCTGGATGAGGGATTATATTAAAGTCAGACCACAAAGGCGAAAAAAGAGACAGCATTCATGCAAGAAGCCGTAAAAACTTTAAAACGAAGGTAAGCTTCTTCTCTTTTTCTTTCCCGTTGCTGCTTCAACTCATTCTCAGCCCTCATTCGTGTGGCAGCTTCAGCAACTCTTATTTCTGCTTCGATCCTTGCTTTCTCTGTAATTAAGGTAAGCTTAAGACCGTCAATTATAGGTAGGTGGCGACAGGATTAACAAGGAGATCTTTGTCTATGACTGATGCACTGTAGTATCTTATGAATTTAACAATAATAGAATGTTACTAATTGAGATATTAAATGTTTTCCACATAGACAGACTTAGGAGTAGGCGAAAGAAAGCAAACAACGCAAAAGACTAAAATCAGGGGGTTTGTAAACAAACATATCGAAAGCGAGCACTTTCTCATTGCAAGTCACGAGAAAGGAAAAAATACCATTAGCATTTGGGTTTGCTTATCCAGTGTTTCCTCCTTATATCCAGGGTGATAGAAGTGATCCACTTAAGATGCAGCAAGAAAGGGCTAGACTGGAGAGGAAGCAGCGTGAAGGTAAATAACTTGTTTTTTGCCGAAAATAATCTAGTTTTGATTTTCTAGCGATGCTTCTTCCTTTAGTGTATTTCATCATTTTGGGTTGAGAGATTCTTTATTTTATTCAACTGCAGCCCATGGTTACACCATGTTACTTTAGCCTAATGGTATTTTTTCCTTTCTCGTGACTTGCAATGAGAAAGTGCTCGCTTTCGATATGTTTGTTTACAACCCCCCGACCTAGCCTTTTGCATTGATTGCTTTCTTTCACCTACTCCTCTGTGGAAAACATTTAATATCTCTATTAGCAACATTGAAAAAATAACATTTAGTGTGAAGGTTAATTTGAATTAGATGAATAGACACTTTGTAGATGATTAGAAGTATGATGAGTATACACCATAGTTTGTGGTGGTAAGCAAAAATGCTCCCGACCCACGTATATTGGTCGGGAAAACAAGAAGGTAGCCGAACCCAAAAACCCTCCCTTTGCATTGGTTGCGTTTCTCGTTGATAAAAAACAAATGGTAAGCTTAACAACTCTCAAGCTCAAGACCCCACTTATCCCACATAAACCCTTCAAAACAAAGGAAAAGGATCCTCGCCGGATCCCTTTCCTAGGAATCCTAGGAATCCCGTGATTTCACCGGTTCATCGTATATCGTACGATCAGTTTTCATTAGGTATTATTCATATTTAATTTTAAATTTTAAAATGATTTCTGACTGCACGATATACGATGAACGGATGAGACCACGGAATTCCTGAGAAAAGATCGAGCGAGGATCCTTTCCCCAAAACAAATATTGGCTTACATCACACTAGGGAGTACACTGTTGAGTTCCAAACAATTTACCAGGACGCCAAATGTTTTAAGTCTCTAAATGACGTCACATGATTGATTTGGAACACAACAATCCCTGTAAGTCCGTCACATCAACAAAATCTCAAATTCCGAACCAGAAAACCTTCGCCGTTAACAAATTAAATTAAAACTGAAGAGCAACTTCTAAATGAATGCAAATTGAAACATAAACAGTAGGAATCAAGGCGAAGGCTGCATTGGTACTCTAATCTCAATCTCAACTGATAGTTAAAATTAGTGCACAAACGCATAGACGTTGAACGTAAAACTAACAAAAACTTGAAACAATTCATCCATATTTGCTTTAAAGCTTCAACAACATTAGTAACGTAACAGTACAGCCAAAACAATGCATTTAAAACAGAGATGTTCCCT
Organism: Heteromeles arbutifolia; assembly: GCA_024362995.1. NCBI lineage: Eukaryota > Viridiplantae > Streptophyta > Magnoliopsida > Rosales > Rosaceae > Heteromeles > Heteromeles arbutifolia. Next base: position 4,795,176 of record JANCRC010000002.1, on the reverse strand, counting down.
TCCCCTTCTTGTCTCCACCGATTTCAAAGTGCTTGCACCTCTGCAGAAAAAACCAGTGCGCGTTAGATATTATCGATAATCTAAGGCAGACACCAAATGAAGCAATTTGCACCATAACACTAACCTTGATCGGGTGCTGGGATACATGCTTGCAACCCTGGCATTGGAGCCTCAGCACAATCTTCTTAGTAGTTTTTGCCTGTTTATCAACGTCAAGGTTAACAATGCAACAAATTTGAAATCAAATAAAAACAAGGGATGAATTAAGCTGTTGTATACCTTCTTGTGGAAGACTGGTTTTGTCTGTCCACCATAACCAGACTGCTTGCGATCGTAACGACGCTTTCCCTGAGCAGCAAGACTATCCTTGCCCTTCTTGTATTGTGTGACCTTGTGCAAGGTGTGCTTCTTGCACTCCTTGCTCTTGCAGTAGGTCTTCTTTGTCTTGGGAACGTTCACCTGAAAAATTACAACATGGGTTGCGATCCATATGCAAACGAATCAAGCCAAAAAGCAAGATAGAAAACGGATTATGAAATCTGATCAAAACCCCGATACAGTAAGTTTCAAACAAATCAAACAGAAAAATATGTAATCTTTAAACTTCTAAAAGAAATCGAACAGAACATCAGAATACAAAACGATTTAAAATCTGATTAAAACCCGGTTCCAGTGAGGTTTCAAACAAATCAAACAGCAAAGCAAAATTGAAAACGAATCAGCAATCGGATGAAAACCCAGGTCCAGTGATAAACAGGAGATATAAATTACTAACAAAACGGATTTATGCAATCTGACATAGAAGCATGAAGCATAACAACAAAATTGCAAAACAACAGCAAAGCCCTAAACTATCAACGAAATCAGATTAAACCCATGAACTTCAACCCAAAGATAAATGATTTAATCTTATATTTAAGCTGAAAGAAGCTGGAACATAACAGTCCCTTCGAATCAAATTCACGGTTAAACTTCTCAGTAATTATTGCATAAACAGATCCAAAACAAAAAACTAAGAGAACCAAGTTGCACGTATATCTGTGCGAGAGAAGAAGAAGAAGAAGAGAGAGAGTGATACCATGGTGGATTTACCGCGGCGTCGACACAGAAATGAGCAGCTGAAGCTTGTTACAAGAACCCTAGAGGGCTTCGGAGCGGTATGCGTTGGGTTTTATACTTTGATGGGATGGGCTTTTGTTCGGCTACAACTGTTCTTATTTTGGAAACGGGCTGGGCTGCCTTCAGTGTCTTATCAAAGTTGGGCTTTTGCAAAACCTGAACCGTAGACCTTTCTATTACATAGGTTCGGATAATTTTTTTAGTTATATTTGTTGGTGTATAATACAAAGCAACGTACAATTTAGAGGCCGTAGTTTTTGTGTTGTTTTTTCGTTACATTGGATGGAATCGAACCCCAAGGTTTCGTTACTTTCTTTTATAATTTTTTTTTTTGATAAAAAAAAGAGAGACCAGCCATTTTCCAACACCTCCAATATTTGGCAAAGTACGTGCAAGGATATGTTCGCGACTTCAAAGTACGTGCAGTGGTGGTCGGATGATTTGGATCTTCAAACTACCTCCCCTGAGATTATCAGGAGGTAATTGACACCCCATGCATCTTAGTCTTCAAAGTCTGAGTGACGTTATAAACAAAACTTTCTGCAAATTTGAGATGCTATTTTGTTTATTTTAATTAGAAGTTTGCTAGTAAATGACTCAGAATATCGTTACATTTCGTGTTTATCTTGTAATGTTTAGTAGTTAAAAGATACTAATTAAAGAGAAATTTTCCAAGTAAAGAATAGTTGGAATATTACCTTTTTTCTATGTACTTGGTTTCCACCCTGTAAAACTCATACAAAATCTGATACAGTTCTCTCTCACTGTCACACTTTTTAGAGTACTTCTCATTGTATCAAGGCCAAGAAGTTTATATAGATTTAAAAATATAGACAAAATCAATGCCTTTCCGGCGATCCTACACATCCCGAATGCAATCTTTTCCTCGTGGCAGCTGAAAGAAATTTTCACTTCTCAATGTATTAAGGATGCCAATATGTTCGTCAGGCGTATGACACTATCAATGGCTCTCTTGAGGCATCTTCGGATATTTTGCTGTAGTAGGAGTACAGAGCTAACTGGACAAGCCCTAAAATTGTTCCAATACCATTTGGGATCTGCATCCAAAATGTATTTTGAAGAGGATCAACACAAGTTCCAAAATTCGGGTTTGGCATGTTAACATCTTGCTGCAGAAAACAGAACACTTACATAGAGGAAAGGGTCTTCCTTGAGCACTCCATATGCAGAGAAAGAGAGACTCATCAAAAACGTCGCGAGAGAAAGATTAAATGGCATGAACTCGACACTCCTTGTTTTGATCACCAATTTCTGAAAAAGGGTACACGCGAAACCGTATCTGTGAGGATAAATTGCGCTGTCCAAAACCAGTGAGCGAAAAATTTAACACGCAAACGTACTATGATAAACAGCGGCGAAGCAAACATTGAGATGAGTGAAGCAACACTCAGGTATCCGACGAATGTTTGCCTCTCATCGTAGTCTAAAAGTCCCAAGCTCACAAAGACAACGAACGCAAGCACAACAATAACTGCCGCTATCAATCCCATCATCTTCAGCTGCAAAAAGAAATTTCAAGAACACAGTCATGCAATGTTTTAATAGGTATTGGCTGTCTACATGAGCAGGTAGATTTGGGGAAAAATATCACCTTGATCGCTCTTTCGGCGTGCCTAATGAAAATGCTTAAGTAGACTAACTGGAAAACCGCCCCGATTGAATTGACTGTAGCCACCAGTATAATCCCAGTTTTCACAACAGGCATGCCATACCAGGAGCATATCAAGCAGTTCAAAAGTGCATATATGTAAGGCAATCCAGAAAATTGTTCTGTTGACTTAGTTTTGACAATTCTCTTAAATGTTGGTCTGGAAAACAAAACATGGCTATATTATGACCAGAATAAAGAGCAAAATTTCATTAATCTCCATTTTTTCGTGAACTTTTTAAATGACTTACATTGGTGACACAAATAACACAAAGGCAAAGATATTCCCTGCAATTGACAAAGATATGTGTTAAAACTGGCAATCTGAGACATTCTTTCCTTTTTCTAGATTCCAAAACTGCATAGACATATATTTCCAACTGATTCTTATGCATCTTTTTGACATGGCGATATTCTAAATTAACCCTATCTACGGAGAAGGGGATTCAAACACGGGTAAAAGAGGTGAGCATATTGCCCTGGTTAGCCTAACCTCACATGCATCTTGAACAACATATGCTTTTCTTCATAAATCAACATTCCAAAAACCTCCAATCACCACAACAATATCTTATAAAGTCACTCAACGGAATTCATGGTTATGCTTCCTTAAAAAAAAAAACATAAAACTATGAACTTACCCTTGCACCCGAGGTCCGAAGTTCAATTCCCCCGCTTTTGATCAAAAAATGGAAGAAGCGTAATGAAGCAGATATAGTGTTAAGATAAAGAAGGGTACCTGCAATGCCGGCTGCAGTACTCCAACCTAAATAAACAGAAAACATTCCAGTCGGCAACATCGATCTATGTCGATTATCAAAACAACTGCTCAACAAATGTAAGTATTCAACTTTACTCACTGCTACTCCACACCAAACAGAAGCTCTCTCCCTCTCTCTTAACTTTGTATATTAATGGTCCAAACGAGAAGGATTTTTCTTAATATATATACTTGTTACAGAGGACCCCAGATAACTTACACCATCCATTATTTACTACCAACTTTTTGAGACTTCTTTAACGTGCCACAAAGTTTTTGTTAAACTAATGATATCAGATTATTTACACTATGGTATTATGATAGAGTTGAATATTAGAGTGTGCGACGAACAAAATTACAAAATAATAAGAATTTTATTTAACAAACGAAAATGCCGAAACGGCTACAAAACTCCAAGAGACTACATCGTGATTAACTGAATAACAAGCATGCTATATATAATAAACTAACCCTAACTCTAAAAGGTAAGAAACCGAAATCCTAATGCTAACGGGCTAAGCCCAGAAAACCAAACATCAAAGTAAACCTAAATACTAATATTTTCCAACACCCCCGTCAAACTCATGGCAGTACACGACATGAGTTTGCCAATGTGGATGCAAGCTTTGTTATGCTAACTTCCGATGCCAATTTCAATACAAAATTCCATCGGTGTAAGTGCAAGATTCCAAATTCCAATGCCAATGCCAATACCAATGCCAATGCCAAATTTCCACACCAATGCAAAACAACCTAGAGAGAGAAGAAACAAAACGACCCAATTGATCTGATTCACCCATTCAGACGCGGGGGGGGTGGTGTTTGATTGGGGCAGATTGCAGTGCGGTGGTGGCGACAAGAACGACTTTGACTACGGATGAGCGGAAGACGACAGACGAAATTGATACCCAGTAAACTGACAAGCAAAACTGATACAAACAAATTGACATTAATCAAGAACAGATTAAATCCTGAAGGATCAAACCTACTCTGATACCAAGTTAAATATCAGAGTGCGCAATTAACAAAATTAAAAAATAATAAGAATTTTATTTAACAAACGAGAATGCCGAAACGGCTATAATAAAATAACCCTAACTCTAAAATGTAAGAAACCGAAATCTTAATGCTAACGGGTTAAGCCCAGAAAACCAAACATTAAAGTAAAACCTAAATACTAATATTTTCCAAAAATTATGATGGGAAATTAGGAACCGTTAGTACTCCAAGTTAGCCAAATGCAACTATAATCCATACATTTATATATTGAACATACGATACGTTATGTATAATGATTTTATGACGGTTTTAACCACACAATAAAGCTATATCATTTAAGTTTAAACGTTGAACCCTTACATCATCGTAATAAAACTAAATAGATATGTGATACAGGCTGCCCAGGAAAATGCGAGACCGCAAACGATTTTGTGGTTTAGATAGACTTCAAGTGGGTTCATCCCTCACTTTCACTCATCAATTGGTTGAGATTTGTATAGATTTTGGGCCATGCAAATTATTTGGAACCTGTTAGTCACTTGTATATACGTTGTATTGGTTATTATCACGTGTGATATATATATATATATTTATTCACATCTCATCTTTTATATTAATAAATATATTAGAATATACAGAAGGTTATTTAGGATCGTGCTATCCATACATTCTTTTTTATTTTTTACATTTTCTCAATTTTCAGCCGTTCGGTCGAATGAATTGAATGAAGTTCAAATGACAAAAATTGACAAGGAGTATGTGAAAAATAAAAATGAGTGTATGGATAGCACCACCTGGTTTTTTATTGTCAATTTTGCTTTTTTGGATAGGTTAATTTGATTGGGACAACGAACAATACAATGGATGTCTTGATCAAACTTTATTTTGATAATTTTATACACAACTCAAATCATATTAAGTGGTCACACATGAAAAATATGTGTATGAAAACAAAAATGGACCTGTCAAGACCCCCTCGTCCTCATGTTACTTAGTACCTCAATTTACTTGAGAGAAAAAGAGTGAGCTAGCTGTACTTTTGTTACTAATTACAAGTAACAATGGTCCCAAAACCTCATGTTAAAGAAATATGGTTTGCAATTTATTGTGAAATTGGCCCTCATTTAAGGTGTCGCGATATTGACCGTTAGGATATGAGATTCATACTTTTAACACGTTCTTATGTTTGATGAATTTTTAAGTTTACCATGACCATAAACCAATTCACAATATAAGAAATAACCACTTATAAGCACATGCAAGGTCAATTCTTTTCTCAATGTAAGATTCATACTCTAAACGGAATGGACATTGACCAAACCACTATATATGAAACTTGTGTTCTTGTCTGAGCTTGATTTTGCTTGGTGTTTTGGTATTTTCATTGTGGTTGGTTTGATTATTTGCTCGTCAACATTGATAAATCCATAAAGGCATTGTGCACCATTCATATATATATATAGATCCAAGGAAGCACAATCTCTATATTTAAAAGTATAGTTGTTATTCTCGCTCAAAAAAATGATCATGTATTTCTTCGTTTTATAAGTATAAGAAATATACATTATTGGAGATGCTTCAAATGTATCTTCAGTACACTTTAAGAGTGAATATTATTTGTAAACTTGTCTTGGATTCTAAGCCGTTTAGATTTTTCAATAAACTCTTTTTTCTTTTCTTCCTCATATTTTTTCGCTTCTCACATTACGTGCTTTTTAAATATGTAACAAAAGAAAATGATTGAAAAATATATATTTTGTATTTGATGTCTTGTCTTCGATTTGTTTATTTATGTGCTTTTTTTTTTCTTCCCTTTCTCGTGAAGAATCGGGTTGCCTTACTTATAATTTAAAACATGATTACTTAAAATATTATAGTGCGTATTTATATATTCATCTACTTTTCAGGTTATTGTGTGCATCAACTGTTGAGTGATTAGGAATTGGTATCAACCGAATTAAGAATGGCATGGAATAAGCACGTGGATATGTATATATTCATTGAAACAAGACGGTCAAAACATTTGCCAGCTGCAGATGCAAACGAATATATGCCAAACCACAAAACGTTACGAGCCATCCGCGCGCCATGATCAGTGTTGAGTTCACATGGCCATTCCAAATTCATACTGGTGCATGTTTCATCGAAAAAACTTCAAAATAGTCGTTATGCATTCATTTAAGCAGTTGATTTTCTTTTGAAATAAATTCCTAAATTCTATTTGGGAGTTCATTTACAGAGCTGGTTGGAGATTCTCTTACCTAACATATTACTTTCCTAGTATATCTCTGGCGACTTTGTTGAATGCGATATATGTGTACACACTTTTATAGAAAAGGAAACTAGGTTATAGATGCTTTAGCTTCATTTGAGGCAAATAATTATGCTTATTACTGGTGGTCTCTAATTTTAGAATGCGTAGCCTCTGCTCATGCTCGTGACATTTTGTTGGCAATTTTTGTACTTGCAGATCTTGGCATAGTCCACCGCCTGCATGTTTTTCGTTTACTTTCATTTTTATGAATAAATTTGGTGTACAAGGGACGTGGTAGGGGCTTCCTAGGTGTAATGGTCTTTATCCCTTCATAGGAGGATAGGTGTCTCACATACGACAATTACTGAAGAGCTAATCTCACCTAATCTTTCTCCATTTGAAAAAAAAAAATATATATATATATATATATATATATATATCTGTACATGATGCCTATTCTTGCTATTGTCTATTAAGCAGAAGGAGAACCCTCATTTTCCAGTTAAGTTCTAAGGAAATGTCACTTTGACAAGAAAAAAAGAAGGCAGTAACTTTGGTAAATATTTAAATAACATATTACACACTAAGAATTAAAAGGATTTGCATCCTTATGAGAAACATTCCTTTAAAATCTGATACTCTTCTCTCAGTGTAACAATTTATATCCAACGGCGTATAGTTGAAGAAATTGATGAATTTCTCCTAAGTAAATTTTGTACCGAAGGACAAGCATTTCTCCAAAGGAAATTCGGTCACGGATGTGTAGCTAGCAATGGTTCTTCTTCTTCTTCCGCGTCTTCTTCAGATGGATTTTTGTAGCGGCAGTACAGAACCAACTGTACAAGGGCTAACATTGTTCCAATACCATTTGGCATCTGCATCCAAAATATTCAAGAAATAAACGTAATGGTTATGTAATGCAAGTGTGATGTGGTTGATTGGTGCTTGAAGTGAATGAGATTCAACTACGTTTTAGGATTCAATTTAGACCAAGAAATGAGATTGACGAATAGGTGCTATGATGGTTGAGATTATATAGCTGCTGAAATTTTGGATTGAAGGAAACATAGTACTTACATAGAGAAAAGGGTCCATCTTGAACACTCCATAGGTAGTGAAGGAGAAACTCACTAAGAAAGTTGCAAAAGAAAGATTAAATGGCATGAACTCAACGCTTTTTGTTTTGATCACCAAATTCTGAAAGGGTATGTGTGAAACCACATGAGTGAGGACAAATTCATCGGTCTAATAGCAATCTGATTGAGGATCATCCGGCACAAACTTACTATGACAATCAATGGCGAACCATACATGAAAATAAGTGAAGCAATACTCAAGTATCCAACGAATAATTGCCTCCCATTGTAGTCGAAAAGACTTAAGCTGACAACGACAATGGACACAAATAGAACGAAAACTGCGATTAACAATGCCAACATCCTCATCTGCAATAAACATTTTAAAGAACAACACATAGTCAGTAATGCAAAGGTAAAAGGTATTTTAATAAGAAAAGATGAAGGTACCATTACCTTAACCGCTCTTTCGGCGTAAGAAATGAAAATGCTCAAGTAGACTAACTGGAAAACAGTCCCAACTGAATTGACTGTAGCCACCAGTATAATGCCACTCTTCACTATAGGCATTCCATACCAGCAACATATCAAGCAATTCAAAAGTCCATATATGTAAGGCATTCCAGAAAATTGTTCTGTTGACCTGTTTCTGATAATTCTGTTAAATGTTGACCTGGAATTAGAACATCAAAGATTAACAATCAGTGGGAAAGTATGACAGAGATTAACAATCTGTGTGGGAAGCAAAAAATTTCATAAATCTCCATTTTTGGCAAAATTTTGTTGAGCAACTTACAGTGGTGACAGATACAACCCAAAGGCAAAGATATTCCCTGCAGTTGACAGAGATGGGTGTTAGAATGTTTCTTGCACAACTACCATCTTGTTTGTGAATTGGCAGAATTTTTCAGGTTGCAGTAATCCATATTGATTTGTTAAGCCAACTTGTTATCTGATTCGGGTCATGAAATTGAGATAAAAAGTTGATACTCTCTTAACTGCATAGGATTCAGATCAAAATCCGATCCGTTGACACGTCTACATATAAGGCATCTGAAACAACATATAAATATATCCTGCAACCTGAGACATTTCTGTTCAGCAAAGGTATATGAATTTTCTATTCAGATTCCAAAATTACTAAGCAAAACCATACGGCATATGAATTCTTCATTAAACTAAGAATTCAACCAAGGTAAAGTTATCGATCCACGACAATATGTTATAAAGTCATTCAAAAGAATTCATAGCTGCGCCTCATGACCAGCAGAAATCTGCATCTAACTAAAGCATATAATGGAAGAAGCATAACGAAAGAGATTATATGGTGCAGAAATGAAGAAGGTTACCAAGAACGCCGGCTCCATCGCAGAAACTTTGATAAACAGAAGACAGTTCAGTTGACAACATTGATCTATCAATTACCAGAACCCAGGTTATAAGAAAATATGTATGTATATATTCAAAACACCAAGCAAGCAGAAGCTCCCTCTCTTCTCTCTGTATCTATTTTGTAGCCTTGTACAGTAGGGTCCATAAGGGAGGCTTCTCTTAATATACTTGCTCAAAAGATGTGGGACCATGTGTTATTGATTTACTACCAACTCTTTTGGAGATTTTTCAATGAGTTTGTATAATACTTCCAAGGATAGTCATCTAAACACAAAACTTCCTCCAACCAATGAAAACTTTTACGAAAATGAAACGATTTTCGATTTGATTTTTTGCAACCGTGATTTTTAAATAATTTCTTAAAAATTGTCTGATTCATATCATAAAATAACATTGAGGGGAAAACTCAGATGAGTAATTAGTGCCGTAGTAAGAACTTTACAACCATCAAATTATGTAATATAATTCAAACTTTGCAGCCATTGGTCCTTTCATCAGGTTTAACAGGTGTTATATAGTCTGAATCTGTGACCTATCAAATTGAGTATCCGATAGAGGAGATCAAATCTTTTGTATCTATTTTGTGTATATGATCTCTCTGCGACCTTTATCATTAATTAACACATGTTAGTTTATGACCACAAAGTTAAAGAGATAAATTTATTATCACATGTCAATCAATAAGAGGAGTTACACACAAAATAAGTGCATATGATTTAAACTCTCGATAAATTATTGGGGTGTGCAGAGTGCTCTTTTTGTGGTCGGGTAAATTGAGTAGGACGACAAGGAATCATCACATGGGGTCTTGATCAAATCTTCTCGTCCAATATTACTATATCATATATATACCCAACAAAAATGGAGCTCTCAAAACGTCCTTGGTCTCTCTAAGTTGGTCAATAAAGATAGAGAAATGCTAAGGGAACTCTTCAAAGTATGACTTTTTATAGATTTTGTCACTTTACAGTTTAACGTTAATTTTCGTGTTATCATTATAAAAGTTGTGCAAGAAACACGAGATGACAAATAGTTATGGATAGTTCCACTTTTAAGACAGTATTCTTAACATTTCTGTAAAGATATTTAACGTAATAGAAAAAAGCATGTACTAGAAAATGCCTGACTCATTTCATGCTACGATGACATGATTCGCAATCATTTTAGGACCCATTTAACTTTAATAATTCAATAATTGCTTTTCTTTGCCGTCTCTAATAATTTGCAAAGAATGGTACCGGACACTTCTTTATTCTTCTTCTTTAATTAACGTTAAACTATAATATGACAGAAAGTTTATAAACAGTCTTACTTTGGTGGCAGAGAGTCCAGTTCCACTTAAAAAAATCTCCTTAACATTCATTTTTTTTCCTTCTTCTTCCGTTTTTCTTTGGAGATTACGTAGAATATTAAATTGTTTCACTTGACCTAACTGTTTCTTTACCTACGGTACTAGATGTGATACATGATCGGTGATAAGTATTGACTTTTGTATTTTAGGTAGGATCCCTAATTGATTGTAATTCCGTGTATTCTTATGTAATCACTTATAATTAGTTCTCTTTCCATTTATGTTAGGGTTGTAAACCTATAAGTACCTCTTATTGAGAAGAATATAATACAATTCAAAGCATTCTCTTCTTGGCACCAGAGCCAGGTTAAGAAAAATAAAAAAATTATTATTATCGCAATTTGTCCGGAGAACAGAAATCGCCGTGCAGCCTGTTGTGCCGCGCACTGTGAAACCAGCGAGCGACGTCGTCGTTGCTGATCCGAGTCCACCGAAGACCACCGCGCATCTAGTTGTGTACCGTGCCCGTTCGACCAGCGAGCAACGTTGTCGTTGCTGACCGGAGTTCACCGAACCGATCACTGCATCCACTCACGACCCACTGCTGCATCACGTACTCACATACTCACTATGCATCGATTTGATCAAACCGAACATGAGAGTAGGATTAATCATAACCGATTCAAGTCGTGTGCATTGGTTGCTGAAGCTAAGGCAGATTCTGATCATACAAGTAATGATGGTAAGGCTTTAAAAATTTATGCATCTGTTATGAATAGTACATGGATAATTGATTATGGTGCTACTGAACATATGACTTGTGATTCTAGACAGGTCCAAACCCTAAAACCATCCACCAATACTATAGTTAGTGTTGCCAATGGTAATGTTGTCCCCATTATTGGGGAAGGCGATGTCTCCTTCTTTGATATCCTGAATCTTGACTCCGTACTTGTTGTTCCTTCCCTTGACTATAATTTATTATCTATTGCTCAAATAAATGTCGCCCTACATTGCCTTGTTATTTTTTGGCCTTCCTTTTTGTGTTTTTAAGGACATTCGGACTTGTAAGACGATTGGTTATGGTATTCGGAGGGGAAAGCTCTACTACTTGGAGCTGACATCGAACAGTTCTCAAAATTTGACTCAAGCTCTTGCCGTGGAAGGATCTCATGGGGAGAGGGATAAAGCTTCAGAGGTTTGGTTGTGGCATCGTTGACTTGGACATGCTTCTTTCCGCTATTTATGAAGGTTGTTTCCTAGCTTATTTGTTAAGCATGACGTTTCTAGCTTTAAATGTGGTGTTTGTGAAATGGCTAAAAGTCATCGTACTTCATTTTCATCCAGTATGAATAAAAGTTCAGTTCCATTTATGATAATTCATTCTGATGTTTGGGGGCCATCTAAAACTGCTACGTTTGGTGGTGCTCATTGGTTCGTTACTTTTATTGATGATTGCACACGTATGACTTGGGTATGTTTGATGAAGTCCAAAAGTGAAGTTCCTTCTTTTTTTGAGCAGTTTTATAAAATGGTACAAGTACAATATAAGTCCCACATACAGGTTCTCAAGAGTGATAATGGCGGTGAATATGTTAACTCTGACCTTCGTGCATTTCTTGATCATCATGGCATTGTTCATCAAACCACGTGCCCATATACTCCACAACAAAATGGGGTTGCAGAACGTAAGAACCGTCAGCTTTTGGATGTTGTTCGTGCTTCTTTGCTCGAGGCTCATCTCTCGTTATCCTATTGGGAAGAAGCCCTCACCTCAGTTGCGTATCTCATTAATCGTGTTCTATCTCGATCCGTTGATTTTCAAACACCACTTCAGGCTCTTTCCTCACATGTTGATGCTCCTGCAGTCCCTAATCTTCCACCTCATGTGTTTGGCTGTGTGGCCTTCATTCATCTTCATAAACAGCAGATGAGTAAGCTTGAACCTCGGGCCTTACGATGTGTGTTTGTGGGGTATGCCTCAAATCAGAAGGCATATCGTTGTTATCACCCTCCGACGAAAAAGTTATTTGTCAGTATGAATGTTGTCTTTCATGAGAATGATATGTACTTTGCCAGGCCTGAGTCTTCACTTCAGCGGGAGAATCAAACAGAAGTTCAAACTCTTGACTATACTATTCCGAAGACAGATAGTATGAATGACTTGGATTTAAGTGGTGATGTCTTGGAAATAAATGGTGATCATTCACAAGAAAATAATAATGTGAATGAATTGGAGGTAAGTGGTAATGTCTTGAAGACAAGTGGTGATCATTCACATGGAAACAATGTTGAAAACTTTGAAAGTAACGAGTTGACTGCACCAGATAACTCACAGCCTTCATCTCCGCCTGACAGCTCACTGCCAGTTTCCTTACCAGCGTACAACCCTGTGTCGCCAACTACCTCACAATCGATCTCACCGCCCTTGAGCCCCAATAACCATAATCAATCGCCTTCGATCCCGGATGCACCACCGCCACGTCGCCTCCCTGACCGTGTAAACCGAGGTATTCCTAAACCTACTTATGAAGCTGACCCTAAATGCAAAACTAGGTATCCAATGAATAAGCCTAACCCTGAATCCAATGTGTTATACCCATTAACTAATTATGTGTCGACCAGTCACCTGTCAGAATCAAATAAGTCATTTGTGTATCAATTATCTACTGTATCTATTCCTAACAGTGTGCATGAGGCTTTAGGTGATCCACGTTGGCAAGCAGCAATGAATGAAGAATTAAAGTCTTTGAAGAAGAATGCTACCTGGGAGATCACAGACTTGCCAGCTGATAAGAAACATGTGGGATGTAAATGGGTTTATACTGTGAAGTATAAAGCTGATGGGACGGTGGATCGCTTCAAGGCAAGACTGGTAGCAAAAGGATACACTCAAAAATATGGAATTGACTATACAGATACATTTGTTCATGTGGCCAAGATCAACACCGTTCGTGTTTTGTTGTCCTTGGCTGCAAATCTTGATTGGCCTTTACAGCAGTTTGATGTGAATAATGCCTTCTTGCATGGAGATTTGATAGAAGAGATTTATATGGATCTTCCACCTGGATGTAATGCTTCAGATAAATACAAAAGAAAGGTGTGCAGGTTGAAGAAATCCTTGTATGGCTTGAAGCAGTCTCCTCGAGCATGGTTTGGAAGATTCACAAAATCTATGAGAGCATTTGGTTACAGACAAAGTAACTCCGATCATACTTTGTTCCTGAAAAGACAGAATGGGAAGCTTACTGCACTTATTGTGTATGTAGACTATATGGTGGTAACAGGTAATGATCCGGAAGAACGTGCGGCCTTGCAAAGATACCTGTCTACAGAATTTGAAATGAATGACCTTGGATCCTTGAAATATTTTTTAAGGATTAAGGTGTCGAAAAGCAGTTCTGGAATTTTCTTGTCTCAGATGAAGTATATTATTGATTTGTTGCACGAGACTGGCATGTCAGCCAGTAGCTACACCATTAGAAGAATGATTGAAACTTAGTGTTGATTCTAATCAAGTACGAGTTGACAAAGGAAGATACCAAAGGTTAGTAGGCCATTTATTGTATTTGGCACACACAAGACCGGACCTTGCTTATGCCTTGAGTGTAGTGAGTCAATACATGCATGAACCTGGAGAAAAGCATATGAATGCCGTGATGAGAATATTGCGATATTTGAAGGGAAGTCTGGGCAAAGGAATTTTGTTTAAAAGGAATAATCACTTCAGCGTTGAAGGTTATATTGATGCAGACTGGGCAGGTTCAATTGACGATAGGTGCTCAACATCAGGTTACTTTACGTTTGTTGGGGGTAACTTGGTTACATGGAGAAGTAAGAAACAGGATGTGGTTGCCCGTTCCAGTGCAGAAGCCGAATACAGAGGTATGGCTTTGGGAATTTGTGAAATTTTGTGGCTTAAGCTTCTGTTAAGCGATTTGGGTATACAACATGATCAGCCCATGAAATTATTTTGTGATAATAAAGCTGCCTGTGACATCGCACATAATCCGGTACAACATGATAGAACAAAGCATGTTGAAGTTGACCGGTTCTTCATCAAAGAAAAATTGGAAGATAAAATAATTGAAGTACCGACGATAAGAACATAACATCAGTTGGCAGATATCCTCACAAAAGCTGTTTCAAGCCACAAGTTTTCAAGTTTCTTACACAAGTTGGGTATGAGCGACATATATGCACTAACTTGAGGGGGAGTGTTGACTTTTGTATTTTAGGTAGGATCCCTAATTGATTGTAATTCCGTGTATTCTCATGTAATCACTTGTAATTAGTTCGCTTTCCATTTATGTTACGGTTGTAAACCTATAAGTACCTCTTATTGAGAAAAATATAATACAATTCAAAGCATTCTCTTCTATAAGCTTTCAACTTCACTTCGGTTTTTAATGTTTTATACATGCGTACGTACATTACCTAAGAAAATGAAGTTGGTAACTTATTACTGATGATGTATCACATTGAATACACAGATAAAGTTTGCGTTTGAAAATTTTATATTGAGATGAGAAATCGAACTCGTAACCTTAAGTGCATAGCCGATGTTAATTGGCAAGTTGGGTTCGGAAATTTAATATTATCATATAATTTTAGTGTTCGAATGAAAACTAGGTTAAAATGTTTGCATTGCTTCACAAGCTAACCTGATAACCTAAATAAATCTTGCAAGCTGATGAGCAGATTTTATATTATATATTTAACCCTATTCTTAGTATATTTTGGTTAATATTTTGGAAGAATTTTGATACTTTGAATTGTATTTCTACTATAAGACTTTCGATTTCCTCTGAAGCAAAACATGGTCAAATGGACGAATTTTGGGATAATTCCAGTTGGAGGACGTTCATGAGTCACTTGGCTTGATCGTGTCAAAATTTTGAATTTTTCTACCTAGCGGTGATTTTTTGGCAATAAAATAAAGGAGCGATGCGCAGTGCTGGAATAGTGACGTTTTGAGCTTGAATTGCGTGTTTGGAGCCCAAGATGACCTATGGGTTCATGGCCTTCTGGAGATATGTTTAGAACGTCCCGATCTTCAAAACAAGCTATCTTGAGACAAATTTGGAGGATATCTGAGGCTAAAACGAGGCTAGACAAGTACTTGGCAGATTCTCTTAGGATAATTAGGACTTTATTTTCTAAGATATTTTTATTTATTATTTGGTTTCCTAGTTTGAACAAAATACTATTTTCTAGGGATTGTGCGTTGGTTTTTGGCGTAGGGTATAAGGCTTTGCCGGCCCCAGTTTTTCTCTACGCTTTCTTTTATGCAACTTTGGATGGAGACAGAATAATTGCTAGGGTTGTTCGAGATTTTCTACTTTAAGGTGTTTTCATTCCTTTTCTCCTTAATAATATTTTCTATGATTTTAATTATGATTATGCGTAACTAATCCGTTTTGCTAGGGCGAAGCCTTGAGCCTTAGCATGAATATGTAATTTTTATTTAATTGCTTATGATTGATTGCATGCATACTTTGAATTATTGATCACTGTTTTAAACTATCTAATTGTCTTAATGCTTGATCACCATTAGGATCTTCAGAAAAGTAATTTGATGCAATTTTGGTCTGAAGGTTTCCTGAAATTGACGCTGGCTTCTTGTGATTAATAATTGTAATTTCACTTAAGATGAACACCAAGTCTTAGGGGTTGCATGGTTTTTCAAAGGATTTTCATAAAGCATAATGAGTCTCTCGTGTTCAGATTTGTTCCGAACGTCCAGACGAATTGCATGTTAGATATACGTTCTATGTTGGAGGTTCCAAGTAGAATATAAATTAGGAAAACCTAACCTTCAAAGTGGCATGTGTAGATCATAAATAATTGGTAAGAATTCATAGGATTGCTAGATGATGGTGAAACCCTAGTGCTTTTCTAAATTGGTATTTAAAACTCTTTTCTTTTATCATATTATTTTTAATTAAAATTCATTTTTAATATTATCTAATTTCAAAATCTCTTTTCTCAATTTTCAATTCTAAGCAGTTAATTAGAAATTGTTTCTACATATGAATTTGCAAGAGCATATATACTACAACATCTTTATATTCTTGCAAATATTTCATGTGATTTTGACCCTATTTACATAGATGGTAAAATCGCTATCACAAGCCTCAATCACTAATTTTGTTAGCGTTTTCTTTCTTTCATCCTCTTATTTAAACACTTGTAATTCATTATGTTTCATTATTAAATTGTGGGTGAAAATTCTTTTATAAGAAGTTATTAATATTTGTTGATAATTGTCCCATCAATCTGAATAGTAAAGATTCGAATGTGAACAATTCTCGTACTCAGACTAGAAAGTATATTTATTACATTGGAAGAAACATCATATCAAGGCGAAAAGGGACACAGGAACGACTAATTTTTCAATGTACTTGGAACATTGCTCACTGAATTAAGTGAGTCACGATTAAATGTTATAATATAAGTGATTAATTTTTTTTTTTTAATATTCAATCATTTATATTATAATAGTTGATTTACCAAATCAAAATTTCAACACACTAAAAATGAACAAGGCAGGCACGAAGCCAAAGCGAACATAAAAAGCTACAGACGCAAGCCATTCATGGCAAAAGCAGCGAAAAAGGAAAAGTCTGCCCAGAAACTTAGGGCGATTACATTGAATCCAATTGTCCACGCAAATCCTCCTCATGGCAGCCTAGTTAGCTTCTATAGGGACCCAAGACCAGTGGAAACGAGCAATCGAGTTTTTTACTTTAAACATTGCTATTGAAAGATGTTATATTTGACGTTGATCTACCCCTCTTTCTTGCGAGAGACACATTTGAATGAACTTGACATGAACGTGGGGCGTGGACCATGGTTAATGAACCTCTCTAATTTCTGAGCCTTCAACTCAAGAGATTTTTTAATGTGTCGAGACATGTCCAAATACAATAAATGTAATAATATAATTGGTTAAAAATTTAGAATTTTTTTTTTTTTTGACTAATTGTATTTTGACAATAGGTGTACCAGACCGTGTTCCCGGCACACTGAAGAATTTCTCCTTCAACCCCTTATGCGGGCTTAGGCAATGTTGCCTATCACGCTTTGGATCCTGGGTCCGATGGAAAAATATTTCCGCATTCGGTGCGAAATAAAATAACTTATTTAAGTCACATAAGTTTCTCTAGACTTACCATGAAATTCGACTACAGAAGTTTCTCTAGACTTACCGTGAAATTCAACTACTTTTCAAGTTTGGTTCAACACCTGTCAAATAATTATAAGGGGTGAGCTTCTACCTTTGCACTCTCTAGTATTTGCATTCAATAATGCAATAGACAATCAAGTGACATAACAAGAGATGGGGACAAAAAAGAAAAAACAAGTGTGTAGAAATCGTTGATGAAGTTATTTTTTTTTATCTGTAATAACTAGTTAATATGGTATAGACACATAACGAGAAAGCCAATTTGTTTTGAATTGTTGACCCAAGATATGTCCCATGAAAATATGAAAATGACCTCCCCCAAGATAAGAAGCATCTTTGGAAAATGGATTCCCATCAGGCCATAATGACACGCCCCGACCCCGATGTCCTCGGAACATAGGGATGGTCACGTGCTGGCCGACACCCGAGGGGTGACGAAAGCCATTTAATTTAAGCGAAAGCGGAGGAATATACTAAACAGGCATATAGGGACGAATAACACCAAACTAGATTCAATAGCTAATTATTAAACGTTAGGATAGTGCACAATATGTTCAGAGCATACTTATAATACAGAGAACAAATGGAAATTAAGATAGGAAAGTGCTATTACAATAGGTGTCAAGCAGAGAAGAGATAGCACAGAATCACTAGTAAGGGAAAGCCTCGTAGCTCATTTCGTAATCCTCGTTCTGTGGTCCTGAAGGGGGCGCAAAACAAATATGAGTGGACCAATTTGATATATATATAGAAAAACAGTTATCAACATACTAACCCTCAGGTTTTATGAAAACACATAAATATCATGATAAACATAGGTTTTCCGAAACCTAGCATGTCGTGCACTGTCTCAAATCATAACTTGTATATATAATAATCACTAGTGAATGTCCAATAACCACCAGGCCCCATGCTGGCTCCCCATCTCTGAGCAGATAGTCAGAGGAAATAACCCCCAGGCCCTATGCCGGCTCCCCATCCCTGGTCTTAAATGCCAGAGGAAACACCCTCCAAGCCCTATGCTAACACCAACCTTCACCCGGGACGGACCTGAAACTATCCCTACGTCCCGTAGCGGAAAGGACCACTAGGTAAGTACAAAACCATTGAACATACGTACATTTGAAAGGCATCTTCATAGTATAAAGTCATCCATCATCTATACTATAAAGAAGTGTTCGAAACGTATTCTAAATATCATATCGTCATCCATCAGATATTCTATAAGAATACGGGTTATAGGAAAAATAGTAGTAATTCAAAATAACCTCAATAGACACAATATCTTATAAAGCATTTCATAGAACATAATCATAAAATCATGCTTTTCATGTGTAGTTCTACTATAAAACATGCATTTTAGAAGGGGTCTACTCACAGTACTTAGCTGCCGAAAAGCCACGCAACAAACGAAGACGGAAACGCCACAACAATTGTCCCTAAGTATATAAAGGGGTACATTTAGTCAAACTCTAATCAAATGACTTAATTTGGTAAAACGGACTTCAGAAACAGGTCCAGAACGTCAAAATTAGCCTAGGAGAGGTCACGGACGAAAACCCGAAAAGTCAACGGTCAAAGTTAATGCTGACCGTTGACCGGGTCAGTCAACGAGTCACGGGTTCGGGTCGGACCAAGTCAAACGGGTCAGCGGGTCTGGGCTTTAGGGTTGGACCGAGTTTGGGCTTAGGGTAAATGGTTTAGGGAAATAGGGAAATGGGCTGGAAGCCCAAGTTCTAAACGGCCTGAAGGCCTTTAGCCTCAGGGTTTTGGGTCACGGGCCTAAGGCCTTGGTTTGAAAAGCCCAAAGGCTTAAAGCCTAAAGGTTTTCTGGGTTCAACACAAGCACGGGCCAAAGCCCTTAATTGAAACGGCCCAAAGGCCTTTTGGGTTTTTAAAACAAAATAAATAAAATTAAAAAGAATGTGGGCTAGGTTATTGGGCTTAAGCAAAACGGGCTTAAGGCCCGTGGGTTATAGGAAACGGCCTGAAGGGCCTTGGCTGAACGGAGATGAACGCCGGAGCTTCTACAGCTCCGGCCGACTGCAAACGAAAGTTTTAGACTCCGATCTAGGTACCAAATGAAAGCACAAGATGAGAGGAGTAAATTTATACAGTTGGTTCGCCGTGGAACGGCCGGAGATGTTCGAAAAGTTCCTCGACACCCACGCCCTCACCGGAGCTGGGTGTGCTTATTCCCGAGCCGATCTCGTTCCAAAACCTTGGAAAACACGAGTATAACACTTAATAAATCACATCGCAGCAACAACTAACGGAGAGAAAGAAGATTGAGACTCACCACGCCGGAAAACTGGATTTGGGTGTCTCGGGTTCGCCTGGGTTTTCTTTGGGCTCTGCCGAGCCTTACACATCGAGGGAGAGGGGGAGAGAGAGAGAGAGAGAGAGAGAGAGAGAGAGAGAGAGAGAGAGATACGAGATGATGATGCCTGAACGGTGGTGCTGCCGTGTGTGAGTTTACGGCGACAGAGAGGAAAAGAGAGAGAACGCAGAGAAGATAAGGAAGAAGAAGGATAAGAGTTACGGGGTAGGGGTCAGAACAGAAAAACGTGAGGAGAACTGGGGGTGCTGCCATGTGGCCGTTTGATATGGTTTAGGAAACTAGATGAAAGGTCCTGATTAAGTCAAAATAGAGGACAAAAATGAAACTTTTAGAAAAAATTTAGGGAAATTATGACATTAAACAGATAATTGGGGGTTAGGGTGTTACACATAATCAAATCGAATCATCAACCTTCATTTTTTTTGGGGTCATTTTTCATGGTTGAGCATTAGTCGGTGGAACCAAATGGGTCGGACTCATTAGTTCCAAAGGCAGTTTTGATATATCATAAAAAAAAAAAGGAAAAATCGATTAATGACGATCGTTTTTCCCTTTAAACTATTGGCATCTCTCAATGTTTTAGTCTTTTTTTATTTTCCTTCTAATCGGAGAAGAAAGGCAACTAAATCCCCGATGTACATCGTCTGCAAAGCTTTGAATTCTTGGTGCTCTGAGGAACACTTGAAAAAAAAAATTTCTCCATCTATATAATAAATATATGACGTACTGCCCCGTGTTCTGAACATATAAAATATCTCTCCACTTTGAGGTCGAGTGGGTGTTTGACCTTAGAATAGTTGACCAACATTTGTGCATCATGAAGTCTTTCTAGCACATCATTTTTTTAGCCATTTTTATGTTTTGCAAAAATTTTGTGTTTGCGTGGATTGGTCAAAGAAATGACAACTACTTACGTAAAGGCAAATTTTATTGACTTTACCATTTTTATTTTAATATTCAATTTTTTTTTTTACAAAAAACATGTAATTATTCCCCTAAACCATTTTAGTTGTAACGGTGATATTGACTTTGAGTTTTTTTTTTTTTTTTTTTTTTTTGAGAACAAACGATATTATGTACATTGAAGGGGAGGAGGTGTGCTTAGCCTCACAATGGGCTATCAATAATGTGGTTCAAATTTGTCTTTGGTGAAAATCGAACCGACCTCTCACGTACAGGTGAAAAGGAATATCACTAGACCGTAGTACTAATTGACATATTGACTTTGAGTTGTGACAATAGAAATTGGCATTGCCCTCAGTCAACCTAGTTGATCTAATTATTTATTAAATATTTAACTAGAGTGTAAGTTGATATATGAAAGGAATGAAAAAAAGTCAACTCAATGAGTGAAGTTGATTGGAGATTCTAGGTTGAACAGACAAACTAGCTGCAATAAGTTAACAGACTACATGCCTCATTTTAGGATAGCAAAAGTGCTTTGTACTTGTACAATAGTAGTTTTTTAAAAGGGAGTTTCAATGAAACACTTCCGGTACTGTTCACTTTTAACGAAAAACCATTTTTTTACTTTTACCTTACACTATTCACTATACCTTTAAAAATGACTTTTTGTTAAAAGAGAAATTTTTTTGGACTTTTCATTAGTTTTCTTTTTTTAAAAGTCTCTTAAATTTGGGATTAGTTGAGGGAACATAACTACATAATATATTAGGATGAGAGATGTAAAATTCATATTGTCTTGTTAGTTTATACTAGTGGTGAATAATTCAACATCATTTTATACACTACTTGAGATAAATCTGATAAGTCTCTTCAAGTACTCTTATAGGTTCATATACATCGATCTGCACATGTATTTCAAATTCTTAGTTTTGAATTCAGGTGGAGGATTGTTGAAAATTTGTATTGTAATTTGTTTAATGGTATTATAATATTAGATGAAAAATAGGTTGAAAGAGCTAATTCACATGCAAACTTGATACTGTTATTCAATAATTATTCAATAATTCCTACTTACTAGTAGTTTATACCAATGCAAGGGGAGCGTGAATTATGCAAGAATGAGCGGGACAAAGTTGACAAGATCGAAAGGGGCACAGAAAGAAAACTGATTAATGAGTTACAAGGCTAATGCTTATGGATGGTGACAACCCTAGACTGTTACAATATTTTCCTAATTAAGTAAATAATAACAACAACTAATTAAGAGAAGATATGCGAAGATAAACAGTGCTAATTGTGGAAATAATCCAACAGTTGACCTAGGGCTAATATTACCCTCTTGAGATCTTTTTTGTTGATAGACGAGTGGGATTCTACTGCATCACGTAGAAATTCCATACCCTTCACTACAACATTTTATGACCTTGGGCTTTGATTTTATTGCATTGAGTTTAAACTGGTCCAGTAAGTTCGTTCACCACGCATCCAAAATTAAACAAGCAATGGTTCTCTTGAGTCATCATCTCCAGATATTTTGCTGTAGTAGGAGTACAGAACCAACTGGACAAACCCCAAAATTGTTCCAAGACCGTTTGGGATCTGCACGAAAAATAATAAATACAAGTTAATAAGTTATACAAGTGTGATGTTGTTACTGCTTAGAGTGATAATAAAACTTCTGAAATTCACTTAAGGAAAAAGAATACTTACATAGACAAAAGGGGCGCCCTGCAACGCTCCGTATGCACAGAAAGAGAAACTCACCAAAAAAGTTGCAAGAGAAAGATTAAATGGCATGAACTCAACACTCCTTGTTTTGATCACCAAATTCTGAAAAAAGGTATATGTGAAACGACATCAATGAGAAGAAATTGCACAGCAACCTGAGGGAGAATATAATTATGATTCCATGCGAACTTACGATGATAAACAATGGCGAAGCATACACTGAAACTACTGAAAAAGCACATATATATCCAACGAACAGTTCCCTCTCGTGGCCTGAAAGTCTCAAGCTCACAAGGACGACGGCTGCAAAAAGAACAGAAACTGTTCCGAGCAATCCTGATATCCTCAACTACAATAAGCATTTTAAAGAACAACAATTGGTCAGTCATGCAGAGTTGAAAAGGGGACTTGATCTTAAGAAGAGCAGGTAGAATTTGGGAGAGATGATTACCTTAATTGATTTTTCGGCGTACATAATGAAAATTATCAAGTAGACTAACTGGAAAACAGCTCCGATTGAATTAACTGTAGCCACCATTATAATACCACTCTTCACTATAGGCAGGCCATACCATGTGCATATCAAGCAATTCAAAAGGCCGTATATGTAAGGCAATCCTGAGAATTGTTCTGTTGACCTGTTTGTGATAATTCTCTTAAATGTTGGCCTGAAAGAACATAAAGGATTCAAAAGTCAGTGGGAAGCGAAAATTTTCATGAATTCCTATTTTTCTCATAAACTTTATAAACAACTTACATTGGGGACATATATAACGAAATTGCACAGATATTGCCTGCAGTTGACAGAGATGAGTGTTAGAATGTTTCTTGCATGTCTAATCGTTTTTTTTTAGTCAAATTTGCATATCTACCCCATCGATCACACTTTTTATACATATTTCCTTTGATCGGCAAAGGTTTTTTTTACCAATAATATACTTTAATTTTCATACAAGAAGTTGAAAAAATGATTATATTCTACCAGAAAAAGACCTCCTTCAAATGACATTTATATACAGTAATAAAACAAATAATTGACAAATTATACATACTAACTTGGGTCAAATTACTATTAGCTCTAATTCATACTTGATTTGTTAAGGTATGGGTTATTGACTTCGGATCATAATGGATTATCATCAAATCGGGATCAGGTTTGAATAAAAATAAAATGCATTGACAAGTCTATGTACAACTGAAGATTAATCGATCATAGAAAGCTTGTCCAGTACAGTAAAATTGAGGGCATATGATTGTATCTAGGCATGGGGCCGTGTATCATATTCATTATACATACATGCAAAATTAATAAATAAATGTCTCAGATTGTTTTGATGAGTTTCACATTGTTTCTTACGTTATCATAACCAGGTTTTCTCAATTTTGATCCCTACGTCTGATGAAATAGGCGTCATAAAAACCATATAATATACATATGTCAAATCTCAGACGTTTCTTTTGTGCAAGATATATGTGAATATGACAACTTGAATATTTTTTTATAGATTCCAAGAATATTAAGCAAGGCCATACTACTTGTGAATTTTCACCTTAAACTAACAATTAAATCAAGGTAAAGTTCTTGATCCGCAACAGGATGATATGAAGTCATTCAAAAAATTTCATGCATGGTTGTGCTTCATGAAGCAGAAACATGTATCCAGAGCTTATGAATGCATGGAAGAAGTTATAAGCAATATATATACATATATATATATGCACACAATACATACACACACGCGTGCACACAGAAATATATATTGTGTAAAAACGAAGATGGTATACCAGCAATGCCGGCTGCAGTACTGCACCATAGATAAACAGAAGACAATCCAATTGGCAACATATTGACCTATCGATTATCAAAACAACTGCTCAGGAAAATGCTTGTATTCACCAAGCAGAAGCTCTCTCTGTCTCTCTCTCTTCTATTGTGGCTGTGTACATTAATGGTCCAAAGGGGGAAGCTATTTATAGATATACTTGTTAGTTGTTACATATAGAACTGCGAGCATGTCTAACTACCACCATCTTTTTTTATATTTTTATGTGATGTCATATATTGTTTGTGTTTTCACAAATGAGAAAATGTTTATAAAGATGCTATTTTGCAACCGCACACCCAAAAAAAAAACGACGGCACACTAAATTCTGTAAACACAACTGTGAATCAAACTCATAACAAATATCTATTGTCTTGCATTCCTATATGTTTCCATATAAATCTTTTGTGAAGCAAACGATATCGAACTATATGCATGCTAAACTTGAACATTTATGGAAAATTGTGATACAGATAGAGATATAGATAGAGATTGAAGTGTGTGAGGGATAGGATGGATAAATAATGGTGGAGAAGTGATGGTGGAAGGAGAGTTATAAAGAATTATGTGGAAGGATACACAAAATAAAAACTAAAAACAATTTTAAATCTTTTTTCCTAAAAATTTCCTTCATTTCTTTTTCCTCCCTCAATCAGTAATCGTTATTCTTTCATAATTTCGCCTTTATATTTTTCCTATGTCTCTAAATCAAATAATAAAAACTAAAAATAAAATGGAACCTATAAAAATTGGAAACCAATAGTTCTCCTAGTATAATGCAAATTATAACTAACTTTGCAATTAATTATTAGTTCTTTCACCACCTATTGGTAGAACTTTCGTCACTTAAAATGATTGGTTCCTTCCACCTTGCAACCACACACAAACACAACACCTGTGTTTTGGTTCATCAGAACTCATCTGTTCCACCTCTTGCACTGGCAGCCTTACAGCTTAGTATTGAGTGCTAGCACAAGCCTGACCACATACGTGGCACCTCACTCAAGATTCTCTCGACATATAATATTAAGATGGGAGTGATATCTTGACATATAATATTGAGATGGGAGTGATACAACTAGGAAAGGTCAAAATCGTCGTTGGTTTAGATTTTTCATAGCCAATGGAAACTTCCAGTACTGTTGCCTGTTGCTACTTGTCACTTGCATACACGTACATGTATGCGTTGTAGTGACTCTGCCCTCATGCATTCTATATATTTTAATTCTGAATCTTTGACATATTAAATTAAACATCCGAAAGAATATTGGAATATGCAGAAATGTTCTTTTGTGGTCGGCTTTATAGAGTGGGACAACAAACTACTACATGTGGTCTCCCTCAAATTTTCTTCTCAAATGTACACTTCATCAAGTCCTTAAAATGGATATTTCATACCTCATTCCTCCTGAAGTTGGTCCCTAAACATATATACTTTATATGAGAGAAAAAGTGCCAGCTAGTGAAAGAAAAAGCTGGCAGAGGCGGTCGACCTGGTTTTCTGTGCGACCCCTCTCATAAAGAACTACAATGGTTCCGTTCCGATGCAAAGGATGCCATTTCCTATAAGAGCGGCACTTCACCAGTACTACCCATTTTCATTTTCAACAAATAAGCCGTATTTCTATAACAAAAATACATCAAAATAGATGGGAAAATGACATTTGTTCGTTCATTTCCTATAATTGTAAAATTGAATAAATCAAAAGAGAATCAAAAAATATAAATAAAGTGATGTAAAAGATAAGAGTGAAAATCATTTCTCATTCATAAAATATTCTTAGTGAAAGATAACAAGATCAAGGATCCAAATGAGTACAAGTGTGCTCGTTATTGGTCATGGCTTGATTTGAAATCATTATAGTATCCATCAATTCAGGATTTTTTTAATTTTTCCGATGATGTACATAAAATCATCTATTATTTCATATAATTTCTCATGTGAATTTAAACTGCTCATAAAACTTTCTCACTTAAAGCTAAAGCTCAATGAAGGGTCCAAAGGAGGACAGGTGTACTCGTTCTTGATCATGTTTTGGAGAAATTTTTTAGTGTGTCGGGAGTACGGTCTTATACATCAAGTGTCATAGTACAAATATAGTTGAATTTTTTTTAAGTATTCAACTACTTGTATTATTACATTTGGTGTACCGAGCTATGTTTCTTGCACACTGAAAAATCTCTCCATGTCTTGATTCGAAATCATTTCATAGGATCCACCATCTCCGGATCTTTTTTCTTATTTTTTATACACTAGAAGGATCTATTATTTCAAGTATATGATTTCAATTATTGCTTCTCATTATTTGCAACTGGCAAATGTTTGAACCGTAGCTAGTCTTCTTGTTTTTGTAAAACCTGTCATTTCATATTATATTAAACGAATCTTGCATACGAGGTGAATCATTACATAGGACATGAACATACAGATGGACACAACAAAGCAATGATGCAGGTTTCATTTGGCCAGGCTCGGCAGGTTTTACTTGTTGGCATCGATCCTATGTTCTTATTTCACTCTTTGTTTAAGCCAAGAGATATGATTTTCATTAATGATTTGCTAAATAAAATAACAATTAAAGGTGTAAATGTTGTCGCTCATGTGCATATTTCATACCATTAAAATACAAAAGCTTTTTAAATTAGATTTTTTTTTTTTAAATGTCATATGAACTTATACACATTTTTCAATTTGCCATATGAACTAAAATTTTAATCGATTTGTCATATCAACTTTCCAAACATTAATTTGTCATCTCACCCTAACTTCGTTAAGTTTTACAACCAAAAAATTCATGTGTCTTGCACATGACTTGTATCCAAGGATATTTCGGTCATTTCAACACCTCACTCCTACTTCGATAAAAATAAATCTAGGATTTCTAGAACAAAATACAAAAAGGGGTTGATCTGGTATACGATGATCTGAGGGTTTGTCGTTCGAAAAAGGAGAACGACCTATCACTTCAATGTGTTTCGGACTGAAGATGACCCAAAATAGAGTCATTGGCCCTCCAATCTATGGTAAAGTTGGATGGTATTCATCATGTTGAAATAATCCTAAACACAAGTTATGTGCAAGGCACATGACTTATCTTGGATGGAAAACGTAACAGAGTTACAGTGAGATGACAAAGTAATGATTTCAGAAAGTTAGTATGATAAATCGCTTAAAATTTTAATTCATATGACAAATTAATAAAAGTCTATAAATTCGTATAACATTTCAAAAAAATGCCATTCAAATTGTCGCATGTACTTTATTCCATAAAAAATAAAAGCAAAAATTTAGCAATGCTCGTGAGTTGTGAACTTATTGCATGTTAAATTTGTATTACTGGCTTACTGCTTTTACTCATTTCTCATAATTCAATTATCCGAGTTTGAAGTATTTACTAATTCTCCTTCTGTAGTTAGCGTTTTATTGATGCATATGCTCTTAAAAGTTGGTCAAGTGCATTACACGTGAGAAATTAACGGAAAAATAACGACAGAATTGATAATTAAGGGGATAATGACACAACCTAAAAAGGATGAAAGAAAAGAGATGTGTGCATGATGAATGTTTTTCAGTGCTATTAAATATTAATGAATCCCACAAAAAAAAATTTTGAACAAACACAAAAGTGAATTTTTACACACACACATTTTCTCACATGATACATTATTATTTATTATTGGTCAGTAAATTGGATAAACAAATGAGAGTCACGGGGTATAAATAAACAGAACGTGCAGATGAGAAAATGAGCGCATGAACAAAAAAACTCTATCATATTTTATAGGGTCATTTTGGTTCAAGTTCCTAGTTAACTAAATTATTAGAATGAAACCTTATTTGTTTAAATAATTTGATCAAGGTCCCTAGCATTATGTAAGGAATTTAACTCCTGTATTTATGCATTCAATTTCCCACAAATTATGAAATTTAAACGAATTCAAATAATATTTTACAATATAACAATTACTTAAAAATTAATAATAGAGTAATATGATTATTCACATAGTTTTAATAAAAAAATAATGTAACCCACGTAATTATTAATATATTTTAAGATATAACTATTGATATATTTAAAACAATAAAATAAATACATATAATTAGCATGGGTACATTCACAAAAAAAAAATATGGGTGCAAATTAGTACATATTAAATTAAAAAATTATGGGTACAAATTAAAACTTAAAAGAATATTAATACAAATTAAAAAATGAGGTTCAAATTATAAATCGAAATATATGAAAAAAAATACTAAAAAAATATATTTGGAAATGATTAATAAATTTTTCATTTTTAAAATTATAAATCGACATATGATGACTTGTAAATAATTTAATATTTAAATAATGGCATGGAGAAAAGTGAAGGGACCTTGATAAAAAAAAAAATGGTCTCAATTAATGGGAAAAAAGAAGAATGAGAACCAAATTTAGAAAAGCGGTACACATGTTGGATACACTATGTACTAGTGTAATGTTTTTTTTAATCAATAAGAGCAAGTCCACCAGGAGTGGATTGCCCGGCACTCAGCACCCAAAATAGTCCGGCCCTCAGCCAAATCACTCCACCCCAGCCTAATAGGCTGGCACCCAGCCTAAGCCAGGCAAAAGACTGGCCCAGAATCGATAGACCCACATGCCGGGCCATTTGACGTCAGCCGGGTCATCCACATTGTCAATGCCGACGCCAGCTCTTCCCACAACCTTTAACCTCCCGCCGAAGGACTCGAACACCTCGCGGGTGACCTTGGTCCCGCTACGCACGATCAACGCGTCGGAGAGCGAGATCTTGGTGCAGAGCTCCTCGGGGCTGAAGTTGATTCCGGGTTTTCCGAGCTTCTCTGAGATGAGGACGGTAGGCTTGGCGTCGAGGTTCGTAGCAGACAGCACCACGACAAACCGCAGAGGAGCCCGGCGGCGTAAGGCGGGAGTTACTGAGAAAGCAGAGAGGGAGGGCTAGGAGGTGAGAGAGAGAGAGAGAGAGAGTGGGGTTTTGGAAAAATGGGGAGCGAATTTGGGACGTCGACGGTGGTGTTTTTGTATATACAGGTGTGTGTGGGTGTAATTTATAATAATATTTTATAAAAATATCAAAAATTAAATAATATTTTTTTATAAAGTCAGAAATTAAAAATAAAATTATTGTTTTATTATTATTTTATAATAAATAATAATAATATTTTAATAAATTTGACTAGGCTATTTTTTGTTTAGAGATGGAGATGCATTTGGCATATTACTGTTCATTTGAGTCTATCACTGTTCATTGAGTGGATTAAATAGGCTAGGTGTTGATGTATTTTTATAGGGGTGGACTTGCTCTAATGCACTAAGCAGGCTGCTGGTATCTATTTGATCTACTATTGGGCTAATTTCCTGGACTACAATATTGGGCTGCTATTCAATTTTTCAAAAAACTGAGAGATTGACCATACCTTTTTGTTTTGGTCAACCACGCTGACCTTTACCATTGAAATACTAAAATTATTATTATTTTTTCAAACCAATTTTGTCTCTACTAATTAATAAAACCCTCTTTATCAACCAAAAGAGTGTGAAAAGATAAATTAGTCTTCTGTAACACAAAAAAAATGATGAGCAATAATGTAATTTCACATGTCCAAATTTTACTGTTTTTTATTGAAGCCTCACCTACATGTGATGTTAAAATACCTTCAATATTGAAAAAAAAAAAAAAAAAACCATAAACAAAAACTTCCCACTTCCCCCCCCCCCCCCCCCCCACGTTCTCTCTCTCTCTCTCCCCTCCTCTCTCCTTCTCATTTTCTAAAAAAAGGTGTTCATACACATAAAGTGTGTAGGCAAATGCTAGTTTTAATTAATGAAACATCCCATGACCCAACACAAAACTCCTCCTCGCCAAACAAACCACAGTTTACTTGTACCAAACAAGAAATTTGTTATTCTGTCTGAACATGATTGGTATACTCTAGATCATTACACAAGCATGAGGAGTTTTATTTTTAAGTGACCTTACACTTGTAATGACATGTGTTATATTACTTTGTGATCCAGTAATATTGAAAAATGCTAGGTAAACTAAGTTTTTAGACAAAATTTACAAATCATGTATATGTCACCAATAAAAAAATATATACGTTAATCAATATTTAAACAATTTAATCATAACATCAATAATTACGTCATATTCATATAATTTAAAAAATATGAATTAAATAGATGGCGTCTCTATATATCGTTACCTATTCCAAAATGTTTCCTGCCATTAGGGCTGGGCTCGGTTCAAATCGGTTAGGTTCTTCTTTTTTTTTGGTTTTTTTCGGTTCGGTTTGATTTTGGTTTGGTTTAGGTTTTTTTTTTTTTTTTTGAAAAATGAAAAAAATTGATATCTGAATTTTAACATCTCCAACATAATCATAACATAAGCATTCTAACTAGAATCAAAGACAATGAAAATAAACATTTAAAGTTCAACTAGAATCATCAATCAAGTCTTCCAAAGTCCAAACTTAAAATAAACATCAAAGTTTAAGTCCTCAAAAAGTCCAAATTTAAAATAAACATCACACTTCAAGTCTTCCACACTTCTTTGAGTTTGAGCTCGAGGTCTTTGATGCATTTGACTTCATCTAATTAAGATACAAAACATATAATAAGATTCAATTAGGGAACCAAAAAAATCACGATTCATAAAGCTTTCCCATACACCAATTACATAACATAAAATTGTACATGACAGTATGACATCCACTAACACAAATAATAAGACCAAGAATATGTCACTAATCAAGAAAATGTCCCTAAAAATTATGTTTCAAAATCAAACCTACAAATGTACTTTTAACCAAATATATAAAAGTTATTTGAACAAAATTGATTGTAACAAGCATTATTTTGATACAAAAGTGATATTAGGGACGGGGGGAAGCAACAAAAAAGGATAGAAAAATCCACACCTTGATAAATATAAATTAAATGAGCTTCTAATCCATCTAGACGCAACCAACAGATCAGCAAACAAATATGTACCACTTGAGCCCTCATATCTCGACACAATAAACAACCAATCATTATCTGTCAAACACCTCCTCAGTATATTATACTCGTCTTTCATGCATCTTAGATCATAACTTCAACCAAAACCTCTTGAATACATAACATTCAAACTTCCATTAAATTGCTTGTTGTGTGACTATGCCTTGAAATGCTGTCATTGCTGGGTTTATAGCAAAAACCCCAGTCACGTTAAACCTACTCGGCACAAACCCTTCTTCACCCATCATCCAAAACATCGCCAAAGCCTCTCAAGTTGCCTAATCTGCGTAAACCCATTAACCATCAGCAAACCGCATGAATCTTCCTCCTAACCCAAATTTCACCACCAACCCATAAATCTTCCTCAACTCCAGAACCTTACTGCAACCCCTAATCACACACGGAAACGTAAACTTATCTGGAACAACACTGGCAAACTGTATTCTTCTATAAAACTCGAACCCATCTCTACCCAGCCCATTTGCTATAAACCCAGCAATGACAACATTGTAAGCAAACACATTGTGGTCAAAAGACTGATAATTGAAAGTCGAAACGATAATGATAGCATTTCAATCAGATTCTTCCAATTGACAACAATAGTAGTAAGCATTATTATCATAGGAACAACAAAAACCACTAAAAATAAAAGAAAATCTCAAAACTCATGAAATTGAAAAGCTACAGAACCCATGAAATTGAAAAGAAAATATGTAGAACATAAGAGAAATTACCATGAGACTAACCTTGCAAATGAAGTATTGTGGGTCGAGACTCGAAACGACGAGAGTTGCGGGTCACGGGGGTGAAAGACTGAGAGTGAGACGACAACACTTGCAAATCGACAAGATGTGAGAGACTAACTGACTGAGAGTGAGACTGGTCGCATGTCGCTGGGAAGGAAGAAAACGAAGACTAATTGAGTTGAGAGAGAGTGCGTGAAGCGGCGGAGGCTAGGAACTGGGAAGGAGAGGGTCCAAAGGCTACAGAGGGATCGATGTTTAGGGTTACCAATACAAATGCAAGTCTTTCAGACTGAAAGGAGAACAAACGACGCCATTTCTAGTAATAAAAGCATTAATTTATAATTAATTATAGGGTAAATTACATAAAACTACCTCAACTATTGGGTCATTAACAGTTTCATACCTCGTCTTTAAAAAGTTGTGTCATACCTTATCTTCAAATTTTGTTGCAATGTCATACCTTCCATGAGTTGTCTGTCAATTCCTCTGTTAAATGTTGACGTGGCTTGTGACGTGGCACACATTATATTAAAAAAAACTAAAAAAATATTATTAAAAACTAAAAAAAATCATTTAATATTTTTTAAATATTAAAATAATAATTAATTAAAGAAAAGTGATTTGTTATAAAAAATAAAAAAACAACCAAGTTCGTCTTCCCCCCCCCAACCCACACCCCTGCAACCCATAAAGAAAGAAGAAGAAGGAAAAAAAAACCATATTCATCTTCCCCGGCCTCCCTTCTCTGCAACTTACCCCTTTCTTCCTCCTCCCGTCTTCCCCTTCCCTCTTCCTTTACACCCACCCTCGCACCCACCCTTGCACCCACCCTCTTCCCTCCTCTACACACCCCATTCCTTAAATCGACACCCATTCCCCCCATTTTCTATGTGCCCAATTTCTCCACCCTCAGAATCGAAGGAAGACGGGAACTGGGTTGCAGGGAAATGAGGGTCGGGGTCCGAGGAAGATGAAGATGGGTTTTTTTTTTTTTTCTGGGTTGCAGGTAGTGGGTGCGAGGGTGAGTGCAGAGGAGGAGGAAATGGGAAGATGGGAGGGGGAAGAAAGAGGTGGGTTGCAAGGAAGGGGGGTTGGGGAAGATGAAGATGGGTTTTTTTTTTTTTTTTTTTTTTTTTCCGTTTTCTTCTTATTCTTCCTTTCTTTCTTCTTCCTTTCTGGGTTGCAAGGGGTGGGGGGGGGGGGAGGGGAAGATGAACATGGGTTTTTTTTCTTCTTCTTCTTCCTTTCTAGGTTGCAGGGGGAGGGGGAGGGGGGGAAGATGAACGAGAAGGAGATATGAAGAAGGGGGAGAGAACGAGAGAGAAGGGCACGCGTGTGGGGGGGGGGGGGTTCTGGAGTGAAGGGGGAGACGGGTGGGAGAAAAGAAAGTGGGTGGGTCCCACCTTCTTTTTATAAAAATAAATAATTGTATTTTAGTTTTTAATAATATTTTATTAGTTTTTTAATATAAAATGTATCACGTCACAAGCCACGTCAGCATTTACCAGAGGAATCGACAGACAACTGACAGAAGTTATGACATTGCAACAAAATTCGAAGATAAGGTATGACATTGAAACTTTTTAAAGACGAGGTATAAAACTGTTAATGACCCAATAGTTGAGATAGTTTTATGTAATTTACCCTTAATTATAAAACGATGTCGTTTTGACAACACTTCGGTTCGGTTCGGTTTGGTTTCCGAACCCTAGAAACCTGAACCGAACCAACCAGATTTGGTTCGATTTGGTTTAACAGTTTCGGTTTCGTTTTTTAGGCCTCGGTTTTGGTTTTCAGTCCCCTTTTTTTCGGTTTTCAGTTTTTCGAACCCAGCCCTACCCGCCGTGTTCTTTCTCCTAACGCTCTCTCCAATTGGTAGATGAAGCCATTTGAACAAAACTCATATCTAGCCTGCGACATTGAGAAGGGCGAAGATGGGGATTCAAGGGCTTCAGCCGCTGTTGAGATCGATAACGGCGCCAATCCACATTAAGGACTTGAGGGCACTTGCGTGGCAATGGATGCCTACTCTTGGCTTCACAAAAGCTGCATGTTGACATTTCACCTTCAATTGCAGTGAACTAATCCAGGTGAAAAAGTAGGTACTTTTGGGTTAAAGATCACTATCTCTTTAGACTATCAAATCTTCATAGGGATTTATTTTTATCCTTAGTTCTAAGAATTTTGTCTCCTCTCTTGTTGACATTGTTGCTCCTTGAAGGTGTTCAAGCAAGAGAATGTATGTCATGTGGTGGCTCCTTACGAGGCAGATGCTCAAATGACGTTCTTGGCTGTCAGCAAGCAGGTAGGTCAGCAGTTATCACTGAGGATTCCGATCTTATACCATTCGGCTGACCCAGGGTTAGTTATCTGTATAGCACAGACCACTTCTTTCTTTACTATTAGAAACTTCTATCTGTGTGATATGATAATTCTTTCTGTAATCCAGATTATCTTTAAAATGGACAAATTTGGGCAAGGTGTTGAATTTCAATATTCCATGCTACATCGGAACAAGGACTTGACTTTTTCTGGATCACAAAACAGATGCTTCTGGTGATGTGTATTCTGAGTGGTTGTGACTATTTAAAGTCGTTGCCTGGAATGGGACTGAAAAGGGCTCACATCCTCGTTAAAAAGTTCACAAGTTATGACAAGGTGAAGTTTATTATTCATGCATTCTATAAATTTTGGAAAACAGACCGACATCATTTGAATAATTTTGTTGTAAAGTAACTGATGACTCATGACAGTCCGATTTTAGGTAATTAAGCACACGAAGTACAGTACTGCTTCAGTTCCTCCCCTATTTGAAGAATCATTCAAGAAAGCAATATTGACCTTCCAGCATCAACGGGTTCATGGTTCCGTTTCTCAAGATATTGTATATTTGTCTGATATGTCTGATGATGTTGTGGATGGTTTCGACTTCTTAGGACCATATCCTTTATATTGTTAATCTCAGTTAACCATCTCATTACGTTCTTTTATTGTTTCGTTACTTCCTTGCTCCTCCTATTCTTTTCAATACATAAATTGTGGCTTAACCTGAGATACATCAGTACTACAACATATAGCTAAAGGTATAGCAGAAGGTGATATAGATCCATTTACCAAAATGAAATTCTAGGTATTCCCTGTGCGATTTCCACAAGGATTAATTTTGTCCGATTGATTTTCTTCAATTCTGTTTACATCTGTCTTGGAGTGTGTTAGTTTAGTCTGAGACTAAAGTAAATTTTCTTCTTTCCTCTTGGCATGAACAGGAAGAGAACGTTAGTGCCGCCAGAACTTACCAACCTAAAAATGTCAATCTTGGAAGGACAAATAAAAGGCAAGATTTGCGTGTGCAGAATAACCTCCTGACAAAATATTTTTGTCCTTTGAATCCCCTTTTTCTTAAGCTTGGTTACATTACCTAGGTTTTAATTCAGCATATTGTGCTAAAAATTCAGTATAAAATAATGTTCACAGTATTGCATTTTTGTAGCTTATATTGTGCTTGAGCTCAAGTTCTGTAGTTTTTATTTGACAACTAAAGGCTTTGCCTCCCTTGAAGCAAAGACAAAATTCAGGCTCCACGGAACTCACTTGATTCTCCAAGTCCAGTTGATGATTCTTCTTTCAGTCCCAGTGAAAATTCCTCTGCGGATGATGTTCCGTGTAAAACAAACTGCTCAAAGTCATCCCTTGTTAACTCTGACAACATGGGAAATGAACCTCCTAGTGGTCAGTGAGTTTCATAAATGTGTGTTATATGATAAATTTTAATCGAACATCACTTATTAATCAACTGTCGTTACACTTTATAAATTATCTCTGTCTTCTCTAGGTATAAGATGACCTCGACACTGATGTCCCTGATTTATTAGAATCTCAAAACCATGGTAAGGATGTAGTTTCCCTTTGATAACTTCATGGATCCAGTTTTAGTTTTCTGGTTACTAATAGTTGCAACTCACTTGAATTTATGTTCCTGACATTGAAAGACATGGTTTGCGTGAGACGAAGTCCAGAAAATACATTGTTGCAACAATCCAGACATATTCTATTCATAAGCCTTGTCTAACGCTGCGTAGGGAGCGTGAATGTAAGAATGCCCCAGACACAGTTGAAGGTGGTAAGACAAGAACGGAGCACAGAATGGTCATTGTAAGTTCTTATTTCAAGGATAAGTCAATCAATGAACACAATCCGGAAGATAAACAAGGAAAGCAATTGCTGAAGGATGATCTTGCTATTGTTATGCACGAGGATGCAGTTCCTGAGAGTGCTCAGTTTGAGAATAGCTATTTTAAAGGCAAAGTTGCGAAAAGGACAACCTCCCCACATGACAACGTTCAAATGGTAGGCGTTTTTCTTTCTCTTTTGATTTTATGCTTACAACGTTAGTGTTTATGATTGTTTTTCGTATAAAAACACTAATGTTCAACTACTTCAGGAAAATGTGAAACTAAAACAACTGTGTATCAGTGCATCCCTTCCAGATGATGGTAAGTGTTACTCGAAACTCAGAAAAAATAGTAGAGCACTCTTGTTCACTTACTGATCCATGCTAATACCAAGCTTATCAATCTTATATCGTATTGAATCTTTCATCCGAGCAAATATTTTGTTTTGTTTCTTCAATGTAGGTTCCCGTGCATCTAGCCTGAACAAAACAATTACAGACACAGATAAAGAAGGAAAATTCGGATCCAATATTTCCCTTTTAGGTCGTTATTCAGATATAGCGAAGAAATCAATGGAAAGATATGTATCAGTAATATCACCATTTAGATTTTCCTCGTCTGGTTCTCATGCAAGTGGTCTTCGTGCTCCTCTGAAAGATGTCCAAAACACTGGTACCAATAGGTAATGCCTGTATTGTGTATGGACGATTTAATTTTAAAGTTCATTGCCTTTCTACAGCTAACATGGACTTGATCTTTGTATTGCAGACCAACTGTTGATGATGACTTTAGCAAATTTGAATACGTACCAAGTAATCAAAAAACTTTCCCAGCATCTCGCAAACGCTGTTTTAGACCGGTTTAAAGCAAAACAGTGAGGCTGTGAGCATCCATGCGATCCATTTATTTTGAAATTCAAAACTTGGGGACTACAATTGTTGACAGCACGTAAATCCTCTCTGTGTGTGTGTGTATCTAGAGTGTCGCTTTCCTATATCTGAGTGTATATATAGTTCACCATTAGCAGATTTATCTTTTCTTCTTTTAGCTGATAGCAACACGAACCCTATTTCAAAAGGATAAGATTAAGGCAGGCAAATTAAGTACCTTGTGCAACTGAAAAAGCACCTAGCTATCACTATAATCAAAGACTTCTGATTATATCTGGAAGTTCGGTTTAGGCCTTTTTCTTTCACACTTCCACTCATAGCATTAATGGAAATGGAAAAATATAAGGATG
This sequence comes from Heteromeles arbutifolia, assembly GCA_024362995.1. Classification (NCBI taxonomy): domain Eukaryota; kingdom Viridiplantae; phylum Streptophyta; class Magnoliopsida; order Rosales; family Rosaceae; genus Heteromeles; species Heteromeles arbutifolia. The sequence continues at coordinate 4,757,452 of JANCRC010000002.1, read as the reverse complement.
TAAGATTTTTCTGTTAAACGAAGAAATACTATTGATTAATGATTGCGTGAAAGAGCTGCAAATTCCGACGTCCATAGTTTGAATCGGTTTCCAGCCCTGAAGCCAATTGTTGAGGAGGGGTGAAATTTAAAAGGGTAAAATTGTGGCCGGCGAGGTTTCTTGTCATGAAAATATCAGATAATATGCTCATTCACTACAAAAGAAACGTTATTAGTGAGGGTCAAATGCTATTGGAAAAGTATTATGCCATCGGAAAACTTTTTTCCTAGAGAAAAAGTTTGTCATTGATCGTTGGAAATTCTTCTAATGGAAATACTTTTTTTCCAACTAGTCGTCCAAAAAAAAACACATTTTTGACGTCAATCACTCTTTGGTTTTGGTTAAATCCTCGTAATAATTGAATTTTAAAAGTGTTTATTAATCTATTAAATTAAAGAGGTTTTTTTTGTCAATGCAGTGCAAATATAGTTTACAAGTGAGCACATCTAAGGATCTCAAGCTCACAATGTCACCAATTTAACAAATTATCGTACAATTAACTAGGTCGAAGACAAAATTATACACTTTCAATATCTTATGGCGCAATATAAGAAATTTAAAACTGCATGGTTAAAAATCACTTTAAATATGAAAAGTGTAAATTGTAGTTAATCCAATTTTTAAGGTAAACTCTAAATACATACATTCTTCATGTTATTACTCCTTTGAACAAGATCAAAATGGTCACAATCACAATTATCCAATATCTACATATAAGTAAGAGATAAAGTTTTGTGTTAAATACTAATATCTACACAAGGTGACTGCAGGTGCAACTAGATTTTTTTTTTTTTTTGAACAAACGATATTATCTACATTAATGGGAGGGGGTTGAGCTTAGCCTCACAATGAGCTAACAATAATATGGTTCAAATTTTCCTTTGACAATAATCGAACTTAAGACTTCTCACTTACAAGCAAAGATGAATTGTTTCGCCTTTGTCGTTGGTCGTAAGAAATTCTCCTGTTATTTTTTATTAAGTCAACACGGCATGTTTCAATTATTAATTTTTTTTATCCCATATGTAAAACGACGTTGTTTGGCCTGTGTATATATAAAAAATAAAAAAAAACTTGCAGCAGTAGCGCCACCTAGGCTCATAACCAGAGGGCGCGGTCCCTCAATTTTAGTGTCAATTTTTGGCGACTGAAGATGCGGCCGCATCTCCTTGCGCCTACATGACTTTCCCCCTACCGACTCAATGGGTTCGTATATGTAGTTTGTAAGTGATTATATACATTGAAAATTAACTAAAAATTTTACACAGATAACATTAAGAGTAAGTCATAACGATTTTCTCGTTTTCAAAAACAGAATCTTAGTGGTTTGTTTTTTGTGTGTGCGAATCAGTCATTGTTTAGCTACCATATTAGCATTTAGCACCTTTGTGCTCCCATTTGGACAAATGCACGAAAACAACTTCTGTTATATTTTACATTCAGGTCTCATAAAATAATGCCTATGAATTATGATATGTTGCCATCAAATCTTCTGATTAATTCAATTTAATTTTAGAGTTCCAACCTAACTAAAGTTTGACAACTTTAAAAGATAAAAGAAAGATGCATCTCAATTTTATGCCAAAAATTCATTCGTTTCCCAACAACCACTCATTTTGTTCAAATTATCCAAACATTTCCTTAATTAATTAATACTTGCAGGATTTGATTAAGTATTCAAGTCATCGGGAAACTTCAATTTTTTTACTTAATTTTTTTTTCCACATGAAAGATGCGAGCATCTGCTGAGTTTGCTTAACGTTTTCTGCGTACTATTTTTATTACAGGTGGTCTTAATGTTACCTACAGTGGAGGATTCAAGATTCGAATATTTGATGGTCTTAATGTTAAAGGTCTAAAATTTATATATATAGACATAATGCAAGAAGCTCACAAAAAATTTAGTTTATTTATTGAGATATTTTTCCTTCTAAAAAATAGACAACTCGTGACTAGCCACAGTTATTTACCTATTCCGGGCCTAGAGAAGTTATAGGGAATTTCACCATGCTCGTGACTTATTTATTGAGATATTCTGTTGAACACTTGATGAGTGATTTCGAGATAATTTGTTAAGTATTGTCCATGCAACCTATCAAGCTATATTTGACACATATTACATCAATCGCTTAGTAGGTACAAAGGGACCGTAAAAAACATTCAGAGGATCCTCAAAATACCTTCAAGTGTGTATTTTTTAAACTCTAGGTGGTCCTGGATTATCTACATAATTTTTTATTATTTACACAATTCTCGTTAATTTATTTTTAAAAATTGTGGAAAAGATAAATGACATGTTCGAATAGCATCACCCTATTTTTAAATCTTAAATTCCTTATTCTGGACTCTAATGAAATTTGTCGGTTTTCGAAGTTTGGAAGCCATGACGCTTGAAGGAACAAATTCCACACGCAACGAACTTCACACATAATATAGTTTTCTTCATTGGAAAAGCAAGCTCCGACAGCCATATGAGTAATAATTAAACACAACGAGGCGTATCTTATTTTAAATATTTACGATATCTGGTTTTTTTATTTAGTTTTCAGAATTGGTGACTTTGATGTGATCTACGTCATTGGTTCATGAGTTTGACACTGTCTGGTTTTTTCTGACATGAGGATCACAGCCATACACGTGTCTCTGATTTTGAAGATGCCCACGTGGCCACGGTGTCTTTCCTCTTGTTTCTGTATGGATTTCTTCTTTTAGTATTGTTGATCGGGTTCTCATCATCAATAATGCCTGTTTCTTTTTAAATGAGATCGCATAATTGTAAAGCGAATGCCACTTGTCCATAACATATGTCACTTTTAATATATTTGGCGACGATTTTAACCTAAGTCGCGCATGAGAACAAAGTTGGTGACGATAATTTAAGTTTTTGCAATCAATATAAAAGAGAGTTAAAAATTGGTTTACGCGGCATCTTAATGGTCATTTTTATTCATTGAGAAGTAACAATATACAAATACTATTCGATATATATAGCGATTTGTCACACTATCTTATGGTACTCTTATTATGAGCATAAAAATAGTTAATTTGTGGTGTTAAAAATTAAATTGAGAGTGCGAAAATTGTTACCCTATATCAAGTCTTTGAGACTCTAACTATAATTGGATTATTCATGTTTTTGCAATCCACATGCTAGAGAGCTTAGAATCGATTCAAGCGACTTATCTTAACGCTCCTCTTATTTCGATAAAAAAAACTATACAAATAGTACTATTCAATATTATATAGCAATTGTCACACTGTTAATTATATATTGCTAATTAACACAAGTCACGCAAGAGACGTGAATTGATAACATTCATTCATGTTTTTGCAATTCATATAATAGAGAGCTTAGAATCAGTTTACATGACATCTTAACGTTTCTCTTATTTTATTGAGAAATAACAACACACAAATATTATTGGATATATGTACTCTTATAGTATTCTTGATTAAAAAAAACTATAAGATAATTAATTTGAAGTTTTAAAATTGAGAGTGCGAAAATCGTTACTCTATAAATATCAGATCGTTGAGACTCGTAGTGAAGGATTAGTGTGATAAAAGGTAATCATTTTAATATGATAGCGACCAAATAATAAAACAACACTGTGGGATGCTGTTCTTTAGAGGTATGGACTGCAGGGGGGTCCTATAGGTGGGGAACAAGCTGAGAACAAACACTGTGATGACCATGGTGGGGGTCTTGCTCTCCTTTTATGTTAGATATTCTAGGTTTTGTGAAAATTGGCTGAACCAGGGGGGCCACTGCACCCCATTGAAAAATGTGGTACTAAAATTGGTTCTTAAAAGTGGCTTCACTCACATGATCATGATCAGAAGCTCCACTATGTGAGAAAAGTTAAATAAATACAAATTGGATCAATAAGTAGTAAAAGAATTATAGTATATGCATGTGAACAATGTGAAAGGGTCTGAAAATATTACCTGTTGAGAATAAATTTACAAGATAATTTGTGTACTTAATACATTTACTAAATAGCTTTATCATCTAACACACTCTAATTATACATTTACTAAATAGTTATACATGCATGATAATTTATTTTTCTAATTATATATTATTAAATAATGAATGCCGGTCCCATCAAAATTACCAATGTAAATGAAAAAGTAGAAGATAATTTTTTTTTATGGATTATGTGAATAATAATGTGATTTAAGGCCACATCTTTTATTTTTGGATAATACTATTCACACTTTTTTTTTTCTTTCACTTTTTATACGTTCTTATTAATTTTTGTTCATTGATATTCTTCAATTTATTTATTCCAACAACTGAAAATTGAATGAAATATGTAAGAAGTAAAAATAGATATCTACATAACATCCCCTGTTTTTTACTTTTGTTTTTTATGTACTAAAATGCAATGACTATGACTTCTTGTTATTGGTAGGAAAAATCCCTCTCCTTCTATCTATACATATATAGTGACTAGATAACACGTGTTCAAGTCATGGTGTTATTTTCAATGTGAAGGCAATGACTGACTTTAACCTTTGTAGTGCGCTTTTATAATATGTATTTTAATTAGTCAATTGTGTTAACAAATTATAGGAAGGAAATAAGTCAATCATTCTCTCCACATTTTTTTTATACAAGTGATAATTGTAGATGGAAATCACACACGGCGGAGCTACTAAGAGATCAGAGTGGTTCCAGATCCATTCTAACTACAGTGTAAGAAATTCTTCGACGGTTTCGAGTCTGCATTTGTCGTGTAACATGAGGAAGAAGGTTGATTGTTCCCCACGAATATTGTACAAACTCGATCATTTCGCAGTGTTGCGTAACTGTTTTGAATATTAGCACATGCTTTAGAATAGACTTTGGTTAGTTAGAATGCCAAGAAATACTCAAATTTAATCACATTTCCAAATAAAAAAGAAGGTAAACTCCAAACTAATTAAGAAAGAACAAACCCAGGAGAGATTTTTCAATGTGACCGTCACACGAAGCGGTACACCACGTGTCCCTATATAAATGGTGGGATATGTGTGTTAAAAGGTTAATAACTTATAAATTAAAATTTTCCACCACTTATATAAAAACACATGGTGTATCATCCGTGTTCCCATCACAACTAAAACTTTCTCCAAACCTAGAACTCATCATAACAATAACAGAACTTTTTGTTGACGGATACTCTACGGAAAATGAGAAAACACACTTGTTTTAGTTTTTCACACATTCTTGTTTAATAATGATTATTGTTCGTTTGATTTAATCAATCTGACAACTAGAAATATAAAAAAAAAAAAAGTGTAAAAAACTAGAAGGAGCGAAATCACCTAACCAATTGATCTAACCAATATGGACTAAAGAAAATGAAAATAAAAAACATTAATTGAAAGGACCCAACAAATTAACAGTAATTGACAGGGGAAGAAACAATTTCAATTTGCTCTCCCTCATTTTTTTTTTTTCCTTTGTATTTTTCCCGTCTAAATAAAAATAAAAATAAATAATAACAGTTAATTCTAAGCTTCCAAGAAACCAGTCATTCTGAGAATCGAATTCCGGACTCGACTCAAATCCCTTCCTTTAAGCGTCCGCCCGTTTCCTGTGCACACGGAGAAAGCCATCTTCCCGGCAATACGCCGGCGCACAATCAGATGCGGCGGCACCATTTCTCCCCCGTCCCACTCCTCCTCCTTGTAGTAGTCTCCGTCGCTGTCGTCCTCGGAGCCGCTGAAGATGTTGTTGGGGATTTTCACTGGCACAGACTTGATAATATTATTGTTGCTGTCCTTGTTATTTATCTTCCCCATTTTCTTCTTCTTCGAGAAATTCGACTTGTCGTTTTGATGGTGACGCCGGAAATCCAAGCAGGTCTCGAAGTCGAGATTATCCATGGAGAAGATGACCTCAGATTCTTGAAACTCGTAGTCGGCCATGGCTAGATTCATAGAGCTAGAGCTGAAAGGAGGAATAACAATATTTGAGAATTTGATTGCAACGAAACATCAATGGAAGTTGGGTTTATGAGAAGCTTGGATTTCGTAGGGTTTATATAGAGAGAGGAAGAGGAGGAAGAGAAAGAAATGAAATGAGAAGCTTGGATTTCGTAGGGCATTGAGTGCGGTCCCCGCCAGCCTTTTTTTCATTCAAATTAAATCCCTCTCCATTAATTTTTTTATTTAATAAAAAATCCAAATAATGATTTTGGATTGGATGACGATTTCAAGTCTTTTTTTTTTAATTTTTTTTACCAGAAAATGCTCTAAGCTACTCTAATTTATGAGAAAACAAATTCGAACTTTGGTGCTCGGGAGCAAAAATATTGTCCCAGCCAATCAATGGAATCCACGTTTATAATTTGACTATTTTTAAAGAGTCATATATTTTTAGGTTTTTAGCCAAAATGGTCTCTTAGTTGGCATAACTCCTTTTTGAGATTTGAAATCGATAGAAGTGATCCCTGAGTTTGTCCACCATCAATCATTTTAGTCATTTAGTGAAAAATCTTCATTAAATAAGAACAATGACAAAAATTGAATTGAAGTCATGTAGTTTTAGTCCTTGTTGGGTATCAAAGATTGAATTGAAATGGATATCCCATTATATCTATAGTATGTTGAAGATAGAAATAAAAAAATAGTGTCTAACTTGAAAATGAAAATAAAAGATGAATTACTCATTAAATAAATTGTATCCATTAAAATTCACCACAAAATAGTAAAAACAGAAAAATAAGTTTCTTTCGTGTCTCTAATCTCCTCGTCATCCTCTCAATCTTAAAAATATTCACATCCACCTTTAATTTACCCTGCATATTACGAGTTACCCAGTCCATTCCTCTTCTAGACATCCAGCAAGTCCTATGTCACGTATTTTTTCTATTTAAGAACAATTTGTTTAGGTTATATGTTTATCTTCAACAAAATTTAGTACGATGGTAACATATGTGAAGATGATATATTGGCCTCTTAGAGATTTAATGTTTCTCAATTGCAACACTAAAAGTATAAGAACTGAAGTCAAACTTCGTCCAAATTCCAAAAACCAATATTATAGTGTGGCCGTTTTTTGTTACAAGACTAAGGGGTAGGAAAATAAACTAGTATCGACCTTGTCATTCACAAAACTCGAATCTAAAATCTCTTACTTACAATTGACGAGAAGTACCACTCAATTGTAGTCTTAGTTTAATTATTGTTGTAGCCTTTCTAACTTCGTCTCTCTTTCTATTACCTCACGGCTCTTCTCTTTTTCTTAGCTAATTAACTGCACATTGACTTGGTGTGTTTTTGGTTGCGGTGGCTCAGCTTTGGGGGGATTTGATTGGGTTCCGTTTTCTACCTTCCCTTTTGGTCAAAAATTGAGTTTTTTGTATTTAAATTTGCACCCATTTGTTTCAAATACGGATGCAAGCTGCTTGGGCAACAGTGCACGCATGGTCAATTGACAATTGGTACTGTAAAATCTAAAATATATCAATTTATATAAGGACTGGGTTTATATTGAATTTTTGAGACACACCTATTAATACTGGCTTAATTTTTTACTTTCTGTTGAATAAAAACAATAAATGCATAATGATTATTTGGCTTCGAAAGATTTTTTAGTGTATCGAGAATATGAGGAGGAACACCAGATATTATTGCACAACTAAAGTGAAACTTGAAAAAAGAAAAAAAAAAAACTACTCCCTAATGACGTGGTGTTCTGCTCGTGTTACGAGCATACTAAAATATCTCTCATTTGGCTTCATTGCATCTTTCACGTGGAATGTAATGATGTCAATGTTTTGTGAGACGCGCGTTGAATTTTTTATTTATTATTTATTTTTGTGTAATGTAGTCATATCCTTATTAATTTCATAATATTACTACAATTTTTGGAATACTAATCTCGTATCTGATTATTAATTAATACAAATGAGCAAAAATAAACTCCCATGTATAAGTCTTTAATCCTGTATCTGAATTAGTACCAAAGTACGTTGCATTTTATGACAAGAAATAACAAATCATATTCGAATGACAATGTCTCTTTGTTTCCACTTGTTTTGGTTTTTAAGTTTCATTCCATGAATACGAGGAATATGTATGTGCGCGATGAATTCGATATCTGATTGTAACAAACTCGGTTGTAAAGTTGTGGGTTTTACTATATATGGTTCATCATAAGGTTATAGGGTTTATCTGGAAGTTCTTTTGAAACAATTAAAAATGTTTTTAAAATAACAGAAAACATTTTTAGAAAAAATATTTTTAGAATTCAAAAATACTTGAAGTATTTCTTATAGAAAATATTTGAAGTGCATTTCTAAAATTCATTAAATTTTACTAAGAATTGATTCCTTAAAATTACTTCTAAACGAACCATAACCGTCAAAAATTACCAGCCATGGAAACAAGAACTGTAGATGAAAATAATTGCATGAAGATCGAATGACCAAAAAAGAAATATTCTACAGGATATTATTCGTAAGAAAAAACAAAAAAAAGAAGTACACAAAATTTGAGAGAGCTAGTTGGCAAGCCGAGCCAAGTTGCTTGCAGTAATTAATCAGCTTGCGGTGACTTGTGAGATCTGTAACATTCAGCAATCATTGGGTGGTGAAAGCGTCGGTGTAAAGCTACGGATCAGCCAGCTCGGCGCATCCTGCGGCTCATGCTGCGGGTCAGAGCGGGGCCCAGCCCCCGAGAGCGTTGGGTGTGGTCCACCTAATTTATCCAATTATCGCAAGATGCGGCTTTGGGCATACGACAAAAACGACTGGAAGAGGGACACGTGGTGGGTGACATCAGCCGGACACACACAGGATGCACGAGCGCGGGAATCTGAATGATTGGTGCTTGAATGCCACGTTGACGCCGTTGTTTTCGTGTAATAAATTAAGTGAAGCAAACGTAGGACTTCTAAAGTGCCAAGTCTTGGTGTTGATGTTTAGGAAGCAACCAATACCAATCAAACAATCACTAGAGAATATGAACCTTTAGGGTTTTTCACTCGATGAAGAGTACGTTATCAACCTTTAAATTAAGAAAATGATTTTTAACAAAAGAATCTCTGAGATTGTCTATCGTTAATCTTAATTTTTTCGTTAAGTTGAGGAAACCACTAGTTTAAGAGTAAGGTTTGTTTTGACAAAATAAACTCAATTTAATGGAAATTTCTTACAAAATGACAAAATGATGGACGATGTATAATTTTAGGGACCACTTCTATCATTTTGAATCTCACGAATTAATGTGAAGAGTAATCCAATCTCATAAACAATTTTGGATAAGAAGCCTCAAGAAAATAATGAAGTTATTTTCATTTGAAGGTAAGAACACAAAGCTGAAAAATTCTTGTAGCTAGGTGAGTGTAATTAGGGTTAGATTAAGGAACTAACCCGCATTATAGCTCTTTTTTCAGGTAAAATCACATTATATGTAAACTGTAAAGTGTTTTTGCTTTCAAGTAATTAAGAATATTAAGTTAACTATGCACTCGAGGTCTGTTCAATATTCCCTTTCCCCTCATATAAACAAAATGTAAAATCACATCTTTTAGCCTCATTCCAATTTAATTTGTAATTTTTTTCTCCAGTCATGAGTAAATTTGGACTTATGACCTCTTTCAGTATTGGGACGAGAAAACAACATTACATCAACCAGTTGATTCATCAAGCTACTCATATAATTTGAATGAAACTTATTTTCCCTTTTCTGTTTAATTCTTATTGGTAAGATTTTGCAAGTGGTAATGCAATTATTTTAATTTTACATGCTAACAAAACATAGAAAAAGAAGAAATAATTGTATTTTCTTTCACAAATTGGAAGTAGGGTTTGTCTTAACTACTCCTTCAAGCACAACATTTTCCATAGGGGATAAGGGAGAAAATGCTATATATGAAGAAAGTAGACTAATGCCAGAAGAATAAGTAAGCAAACAAGCAATAATATAATGCAGAAGTGTGCAAGTATATGGTCCATGGGAGAGCTGGTTTTCCTTTTCCCAGTTGGATAGACGTACGTATAACTCTTTTTAGTGAAAACGACTAAGCACAAGGTCTGGAATTGAGTCTCTGGAGGTTTGGTATTGGTAGATAGATATTTTTATATGTCTGTTACTGGAATAAGACTTCGATCTCATCTCTACTAGTGGTTTAATTTAGTCAGTGTCATCACATAATTAAGACTCGGCGACCGGTTATGAATGATTCAACTTTTTTATTATAATCTAATGGCTCGTTAATTTGGAAGTGTTTTTAAATACAGAAGCGCTTTTGTTGAAAAATGATTTTAGAACCAATCCTTAGTGAAAACGCAAGTGAATCTTGGAAAAGCACTTGAAATGTTTTGTGCTTCTTCCAAGAAGCACTTCAAGTGTTTTGGGAACCCAAAAATACTTTCTCTAAAATCGCTTTCAGTTATTTTAAAACGAGCCATAAATCAATTTGAGACCGCAGCTGAAAAATCAATTAAATTATATTGTTTTTGCAAGGGTGTGCTGCTCAAGTGGCACGCATTTATCTCTATGCCTTTTGTTCGATTCTCTCATGTTTTCAGTATCGCTTGTATAGAAAAAAAGATTAGATATTCACAATTTTCGGTCCATTTCGCAAAAAAGAACGAAAACTCTTGGATTTGAAACCCACCAGAAACCCTATATGTACTTACCTGTTAGTAGACTTATATAAAAATGCTAAGTTGAAAAATGAAAAGAAAAAAAATGTTTAGTGGCATTTATAACTATTCTTTCCTTAGAGTTATGGTAATATAGATGGATAAACAAAGAGATGACCAGGTATAACACTGAACATACATTATGTTTTGGTATCGCCGATATTCTACGAAACCTTATGAGTTATGATATAGAGTGCATGTGATGTACAGAGATTTTCCAAATTAATAACAATTAGTGCAGTTATGTTCAGCATACGTAATACTATGCTTTCACATCATATCATCCGGTCTCAAAAAATAAGAACAAGATTTTAATTGAGCTAGTTGTCACTAGTTTACAAAAGCTCGGCTCAACTGATCATCTGAAACTAGTTGTTTTTCATAATTTGTTTTCATTAACAATTACAGAGCACGCAATTAGTCCCCCCAAATCTGGAACTTTGAAGGCCTTTTTTCTCCAAGGAATTATATTTTAATAATTCATGAAAAAACATTGAAATTTTACTTCTTTGCTTTGTTTATTGTGTCAAAAAGAAGAGATTTTTCAGCGTGCCGGGAACATAACCTGATACAATAAGCCTCATAAACCTAATGTTCCTGAAAATTGTGGAAAGAATGTAGTCGATGTTAAAAAAAAAATCCTTTGGGAGTCCGCTTGTGTTGGTCAGAGTAAAGCTGCGGCCACAGGAAGAGGATGGAACAACCGTACTACTTGGAACAACAACAATTCAAGATATAAGATATTGGCATAGTCAGGATCTCGCGGTGGTTACAATGGCCGGAGGGTGGTGGTGGAACAACGAAGGAAGAAGAAGGAACATATATTCAGTTCATGTTGGTTATGAAAACCTAGATTCATGTTATTGATAAGGCTCAGAAAGCTGTGAAACTTGGAAGAATTTAGTTGTTTACACGATCGATTAGTAACTTTATACTATACAATAAATATATTTTTGTTTTTAATCTTTTAAAACTTATGTATTTCTTTTATTCTCTTTTTATAGCAATAGGATAATACAAAATGTTTTGCATTACTAATTAGTTCTTACTCTTTGGTGGTATTTGTTATCTTCGATGTTTTCCGTTTGATAATTATTTCATTGTATTACTTTTATCAATTTTTTTTGGTTAGGAGTGCCTTTAAGAATCTTCATTAAGGCATTTCCGACTCCACTCGTGTCGACATGACGACTAAAAATCTCCTTTAGGCAGACTAGCAGGCTCAAATGCATATATAGGCCCATACTAACATTAGCCCACAAAAATGACAAGTCCAATCCACTTGGAAATGGAAGTCCACCCCCCTCTCTCTCTCTCTCTCTCTCCTTTTGCTTCAGCAACTTATGGCGTCCATAGCTCCTAACGGTTAAAACCCACTGGGAGATTCTTCACATCCGCAAGGTATGTATGTGCGCTCTTCTCTTTGCTTTCGATTGAACCCATGTTCATGTTTATGCTTATGCACCTAATTATTCATCTTTATCTTCAAGTTTGCTGAATTTTTCACTTCCTCTAAGCTTCGTTCTTAAAACCCATTACGAATATAATCATTAGGAAGGTAGTACAAGTTTTGGTAAAGTTTTGCTGTTGTATGGCGACCCACTTGATCGTATGCTTTCATTTTTCATTACCCAACTGAGCTTTTCATGTTCACATGGTTAAAAATTTGTTCTTTGAATAAAATACCTGTTTTATTGAATGCTTATGTATTTGTTAATCCTGAATTCTGGAAAAAGATTGTATTTTTATGCAGAAATTGGATAAGAAGTCTCATTCTATTTGTTTCCTTGTGAAAGTCGAATAAGAAGCTTTTCGATATAATCCTTGTGGACATTGCTGGTCCATGTAAACTGCTCTCAAGATATTGGAAATTAGAGAAGACTAATGTTTTTGAATTCCGGACATTGTATTCGTTGTCAGTTCCCCTTATTAGGAATTGATCAGGTAAACAATGAGTTACCTTATCCATAAATTTTCGAATTTCATTCAGAGTGCTCCTTATCTACTTGAGTGTTTAATCTAACTTCTCGGATGACTTGGTAGATGAAAACAGGTGAAGCAGCTTTATCATTGGGGTTCAGCTTCTCTAATTGCAGAACTAGTCTCTTGTGGAAGGTAACTGGGTTTGTTGCTTGCTGTCCTCGTTGTTAAGGCAAGCTAGAAAAATGTCGTACATGTACTTTACCTCTTGCTAACTTGGACGTTTTCATTTAAGAGTTTCATCACTCCTCTTTTTTTCTTCTAGAGAAATTTGCCACATCACGCGGTGGCTCCAAGTCCATTCAATATCAACTGCTCCTACAAGCAAAGTAGAAAGCCTCTAACTAGTTCAAAACCGGTTGAGAAGTAGGTTTGCTATCTTAACTTGTAGTAAACATCTGATGTTGTCCTTGTTCAGTTGAATTGCTTCAAAGCACTGTTTCATCGTGCTTGATGACACTTTATTTCGATATGAATGTTTAGCTATAGCTATTTATGAACATTTATTTGGTTTTAGGCTGTCTTAGTGCTTAAAAAAGATGTACTTTGCATGAAATGCAGGAAAATAATCAAGAAGGCGGGAAAGAAAGAGCACCACTTATGGCAAAAAAAAGATTCGGCTGGGTCTGGGCAAAAGGCACTCAATCTCGTTAGAATTGTTAGTCTTTCTTCCGTTTCTTGAGTGTCATGTTTTTGCTTTTGCTCTTTCAAGCTTTATAAGTTTCTGAAACTATGATTTGGATCCTCTTTCTACTCTGTTTTCTTCATTAACATTAAGAATACAGGTTTCGAATCTTCCTAATGAGAAAGAGACCATTTTTGGAGCATTAGATAAATGGACGGCTTGGGAGACGGAGTTCCCATTGATTGCAGCAGCTAAGGCCTTGATAATCCTAAGGAAGAAGAGTCAATGGGTGCGCCTAATTCAGGTATGACACTTGCAGACTGTACTTCAGATTATTTAGAATTTATACTGCTTACTTTAGGCACAACCTGAACCTGGTGACCGCCGTTATCAAATTGCTTTCTAGATAATTAAAGCTTAGATGGATAAACAAGTGGAAATTTCGCTTTTGAATTTTTTTTCAAATGCCATTGAATGTGACATACAAATTAGCTTGGTTTAATCTGAGACCTACATGATTCCTTTATAGGATAGCTCCATTTAGAATACACCTTAGCTTGGATCACTCTTGAGAACTAAATGCTTAAAAGCATAAATCTGCAAAAGTCTGCTTGACACGAAACTATAGATCATGATTTGACTTAGAGATATTCTTCAAGGTGGCTTTACATGATTAATTTTGCCCCTTTAAGCCTAAATTAACCGTACAAAACCAGCTGTGTTAGTTGTTGGATCGCCTCATTTTTTAAAGTACAGAAAATGCCTTTTGCTCTAGCTATGTGACAGTGAAAATTGCTGGTTGTATTAAGAGTGGCTAATCCATAGTGGTGGTCAGGTGGCAAAGTGGATGCTGAGCAAAGGCCAAGGAGCAACAATGGGAACGTATGACACCCTATTGCTGGCATTTGATATGGATCAGAGGGTAGATGAGGCTGAATCATTGTGGAACATGATTCTGCACACGCATACACGCTCCATCTCTAGGCGGCTGTTTTCTAGGATGATCTCTATGTATCATCATCATGACATGCAAAGCAAGATAATAGAGGTAATTCGACAATACTGTGGCTCTAGCACCTTGGCATTTCCTGAGAAATTCGACAATATTGTACTGTGTTCTGCATCTGATGTCTGCGTTAAAGGTGAATAAGATTTCATCTTAGTGCTAGGATTTAAATCTCTTTCCTAAAAATTCAGGTATTTGCAGACATGGAGGAGCTGGGTGTAAGACCAGATGAAGATACTGTCAGGAGAGTGGCACGCGCTTTTCAGGAACTAGGGCAAGAAGAGAACAAAAAACTTTTCTTAAGAAGATATCAGTGTAAATGGAAGTACATTCACTTTAAGGGTGAAAGAGTTAAAGTGAGAAGAACTAATGCATGGAATGGAGATGACAACTTAGGCAACTAAAATTGGACTTGCTGGGATGCACAATCTGATCCTGACATCTGTTTTCCCGTCCTCCATTTTTAACCCATAGATGAAGATATGTACAGATATAGGGTAAGATTCATTGCTACGTACTTGCTAAAGACAATACTCAGTTGTACAATCTGATGGATTCGGTATGCAACTATGCATCCATTTTGTTAAAGTGATCATCTTAAATGTTTTGGATCTGGGTTCTCTGTAGTAGTAGATTATCTTCTTTTAAATGCAGTAAATTGTTTGCAAATAGGTCATTTCCATTGTAGCTGATGAGCGCAAACCGCCAATGCAGCTGATGCTTTTCTTTACAGTTTGACAGTGTTTGCTTCGATCATGTACTCAGAATCACGATTGTTACTGAAGTTCTTCATTCTTTAAAGTTTGCAGATGGTAATACTTTCTTATTTTTCCATCTAAAAAAAGATGAAATAGGTTTACAACTCCACAGAATAATATTCTGCCCGAGCCTTTTGCTCCGGCAACCCCTTCAAGTACTGCAATGTAAGAGTCCTCCTATCTCTATTTCTTTGTTCCTGGGGTTTGGAATGACATCGAAATCTAAAAGAAATTAAAATGGTGACGAGTTCTTATGCTAACGACACTGCAATAGGACTCCTCACAGTATAGAACCCATCAGTCCATGTGTACCACCCAAAGACGTACTCATCTTTGCTGTGCTTACTAAGCATCTCTCTTCTTGCTTTAACTGTTATGGTGAAGCTCTTCTTCTGGCCGACATGATCGAAGAACAATATGCTCGGGGATGCCTTAACGGAGATTCCCAAAGGCGGTTTGGCGGTAAAGAAGTAAATGCTTTTGCTGTTGCCGACGTTTGTGACTGTCCTCTTGATGATCATTGGGTCCTTAAGTTTGGGGATTGCAATGGAAGGGTAGTTCAAGTTGATTGCTGCTGGCGGTGATTTTGGACACTTGAACGTTGGGTCGAAGTCCTTGGCTTCTCCTATGCTGCAAATGTACTGAAGATAGTCTTTGTACGAAGCATCATAGACAAGGCCGGGGTCTGCTGCCTTCGTGGGACGAAAGTGGCCAGCCCCGTATGCAAAGGGAGTAGCAACACTTCCTGATTCATCATTCAATGGCAAACCCAAGTTGTTCCTTATTCCAGCTGCAAGGCAAACAACAAAAGTTAGAGATTATCAAACAATGTACTGGCTTTAAACAAGTGCGGCCCTGCCTCGTAAAATTTTGTGGTATTTAGTTTACCTGTGGTCATGATACCAGATCTTATGGCAGCACTGCTCCAAGTAGGGTGAATTGCTTTGACGAGTGCTGCTGCAGCTGCAACATGAGGGCAAGACATTGAAGTTCCGGAGTATATATTATACTGAACAACTCGGTGATCTATACCCGACAACTTGGTAGGCGGATCAGCCTCAGTCCACGCTGCCAATATATTCAGCCCTGGAGCTGTGATATCCGGCTGCCAAGGTGAAGGAAGAGAGGTTAAGTTTCAAAACCATTAAATGCCTAAACTTCAGTACGTAACTGTTCCTTGCCAACATTAACAGTTGCCTGAGAGACTGCGCTAATTAGTAGGTAACAAAAATAAGTACGTCACAAAATTTACCTTGAGAAAATTAGGGTCAATGATATTGGGGCCTCTACTAGTGAATGCAGCCATGAAAGGAGCTGGTTTTCTATTCAACACAGTCCTTGCTGGTATAATAGTAGCCGTTGGAATTTTGGTAGAGTTGATGTATTGAAGAATTCTGTAGGCATCTTTATAAAGCACCGAAGTGGCAGGAATAACATGAGCATCACATGCAATTTCAACCCCATTTTCTGCACTGTTTCCTAATATAAATCCAACTCCTCCTGCCCTTTTCACTTCCATGCCTTTTACAACTCTCATCCCACTTCCTCTCATGCACAAAACTATCTTTCCCTTCACCTTCTCAGGTGAAAGAGAGCCTGGTAGGCATTGTCTGCAGCCACAATATTGAGTTTTTTTTCACAAGTCATTAGCTAATTGAAATCACTATCTAACTACTATAACATATATTAAGTGAAGAGAGATATGCATAAATAGAACCGATTATAGACTTTGAATTAAAAACAGTAACTGAGGAAATTCTAAACAGACGACAAGCCGTATATAAACCACGGTTAAGTGCCCTTTTATATTTAGTTTAGTGTCTGGCAGTTCTAATTAAGTCTTACATCAGTTCCGTTTGTGCATATTTTCTTTAAGTAAATCATAGAGTAAACTTTACCCTGCCATATCTTTGGGTACACCAGAGTTAATAACATCTGCAGCATATACTAAAGGGTACTTCTTATTCTCTTCCAGCTTGCTTGGTGTCACTGTTTCTCCCTGAATGTTAATTCAATCAAACATTTTAGAAAGTACCGAATGTACTGCATGTCCTTATAGGAAAAAAAAAAAGCTTCCAACGACAGTGATAATGAGAAGAAGTGCTTCCTAAAAAAGTATTCCTGAAATGTGCCCTAATTCAAATGCTAACAAATCGTACTTTCCAATTATAAGTAATCTTTTAAATTACCTCAATTGTGATCCCATTTCCAAGCACAACTGGCGCGATGAATGCCCGGTCGAGGCTACTAGCACCAACTGTGATGATCCATGGAGCTGAATTTACAAGAGTAGATGGGGCAGGGCCAGAGTTCCCAGCACTACATGCCACCACAATGTTCTTCTTTGTGGCATGCAATGCTCCAATAGCAATGCCATCATTGGTGTAATTTACAGGTTGGCTTGGCCCAATTGATATGCTCAGTACATCAACACCATCACCTATTGCATCATCAATGGCTGCAAGCATGTCTTCCTCAAAGCATGTGTTGCCGCCCGCCTTGGACTGGCCTGGTATCGCCCAACACACTTTATATATGGCAAGGCGCGCCAATGGGGAACCACCAGAGGCGGTGCCTAGGGCAAAACCACCCAGGGCCGAGGCATTTGGAATGACTCGGCCTGCAACCGTTGAACTTGTGTGTGTGCCGTGGCCATCCATGTCACGCGGTGATCGGTAATCCTCCGAGGCATTTACTACATGGCCATAGTATTGCTCGTAACCTTTGAGGTAGTAGCGAGCTCCTATCAGCTTCCTGCGAAACAAGCCATATCATAGGTGAACTTGACATCATTTACTTGTGAGTATAAGACTTTAAGCACAATGTTTGATTCTTGCTTTGCAAGTTTCACTACAACGAAAACCCAAGTTCCGCACAAGATTTTATTTATATTAGTTAGATATTAAGAAAATAATTCTACCAATTGGGTTTTGCTCCATGTAGTAATGAGTTAACCAATGAGTTACATGCATCCACAGCATGTATATGTACATGTCCATAGCATGTATATGTACATGTGCATGCTATATAAAAGGTAGTAGGGATTTTTCATGTAAAAGGTGGTAGGGATTTTCTATATGTGCATATTATGATTTACCTAATGATCTATGTGTAAATAATATTGTTGAATAGGAAATATATGGGTCTCGCATGGTTTTGTCTTTTATTTCTCCTATAAAAGTAGTAGGGATTTTCTATTTCAAGATAAAAACTTTTCATGCAATATGATGAGCGAGATAAGAAGGCATATATACTCATATATTTGAGTACAAATCTAAATAAACAATATGTCAATCTTACTAGTTCTTTAGTTGAAGACGAGATAATTAATAAATAACTGTTGCAAACTTTGGGAAATCAAACCTAATACGTGGATTAAACATGCAATTTGGACTTCGTACATATATAAAAGTCTATTTGTAGTCTGTCTTTATTAATTTAGTTGGTACACATCAGTATAATTTGTTGTACTACTTTTATTAACCCTTATCACAGATATGACCTATAATTTAAGTAAGCAACTTATACATTTTTTGTTATCTGTAGAAATATAAGTGTTCAATTTCTGGTACATGCAGTAGAACACACACCACCGAGCTGCCCAATTGCAGTCGTTCTCTTTCTGATAATAAGAAAAAGTTGAGAACCGTGCAACTGAATAATTGGGTTTAGGTCATTTTCCAGAAACAAATAGCTAGGCTGACTCCAAATGCAATGTTCACAGACAGGCCCGCAAATAACGATAAGGAAGTTCACAAGACGCGAAACAAAAGAATCCAAAAGCAATCAAATCAATTATTTGTTTGCAAACAAACAAGCTAGTGATCATGCATGTTTGCTGGGTCAGAAATTCTTTTATAACTCAATTCTCAATAATCCCAAACAACTATTTATCAATTATGCAAGTCAAGTGGATGCTGTCACTGAATCTTGCTCTTTTTTTGGGTGCAGGTAATGGGGAATTGTACAACATGAACGTGCAGGCCTAAATACTGGTATCTTGATTTTTTCGATAAACGTTTACCCTTTATATATTTTGTTATATAAAATATAGGATTATATACTGTAAAATGTAGTTAATGATAAAATTCTCTATCTCTAATTCCTTGGTATCATCAAATGCAATCTCACTTCGATTACATATTCCCAAAACTGACTTTTTGCAGACCCAATTTCCCCAAGATACGCAGGAGCAACTTGTATGATGGAAAACTAAACCACCCCATAGTAGAAAAACTTAGAAGGAAAGTCTAAATTGAAAGGAAAGAGGAGTGCAAATGAATCTACTGTTTCTTTGAACTGATTACAACTATTCATGCTTGTGTGATCCACAAAATAATAACACCAAAATCACACCGTGCGTGCAACTCATCTTAATAATTCTCCACTCCTCTTAATAATGGTATAGCTAGTGAAACATTTTATTTGTTATTTTTCAATTTCAATCCTCACATGGAATATGACCTATAAATTGTAGGATAGATAAAATTAAGAAATGGAGTTGAATTTTCTAAAGTTTGTGATTTGGAATTTGGAAGGCATGCAGTGCCATGCTGGAGGGCAACTTGCTAATGCTTTTTTTGATATTGACATCACTACGGTTCCTTCTTGGCTCATTTCATATCCTTTAGTGTGGGGTTTAGCTAGTCGCCTCTAAGGGAGAGATTTGTATGAAATTAGATGTAACTCTATCGTCACGTATATCATAGATATAGACAAAAATATATACAGTCCATTTCATTTAAGTTTTAGCTAGAGATAAAGATACAAAAATATTTTAGAATAAAATGTGTCCAAAGCGCAAAGCTAGCCTTATGTAATTAATGGTATTAAATCACTTCACATGTATTGCTAAATATTCTAATTTGCCTCACCAACACAATTACCCGTGCCACAAAATGGCTACATATATAATCAAAGAAAGTTGATGGAAGGAAATCAACAATTAAACTAACAAACTTACCTGTTACAGTGAGATGAATTAAAACCAGGTCCTGATTGGCAGATTCCCTTCCATGAATTTGGTACGGGCCCCATTCCTTCATCCATAAAGCTCTTTGATTCTGGCCAGACACCTGATCATAAAATCAACAAACATCATCATCGCATGCGTCCAATCATTCCCCTTCCCTCCACTTAGGAGAGAATCTAACCTACAACGGGGTTATCTTTTCACGTCCGCAACATTAATCACGTGATCAGTTGTAGATATAAATTAATACACCTCCACCAGCGAGTCAGTAACACCATATATTTTCTCTCAACCCAACACTCACATAGTGTTGGAGACAAAAAAAAAAAACTATTTGGCGCAACAAATTTTCTCCATTAAACACAAAGTGATATAATAATACTGGTGACACAACATATTTCCTAGTAAAATAAGTGCTCTAGACACAAAGAGATATACCACCACACCAATCGTACACGCATGCATCGGATTCTTTACCACCCCAGACACACAAACGCAAGGAATCACATGTGAAACAGTTCAATAGACAAACAAACTAATATATGAAGTTTGATAAAATTGATATATTCTTAATTTCTTACCACTATCAAGGAGCCCAACTATGATGTCCTTGCCAAATCTGGCTTTGGATAAGAAGTCTCCTCCCATCTTGTTGTCTATCCAGTGCCTCTGTTCCTCTTCTAGTATGCCTGAAAACTCCCAAGACCTTGTGGTGTGCATAGAGTACTTTTTTGGGTGGCTAGTCCACACAGACACAACTTCTTCCAACTCTGCACTTACCATTTAATTTCTGCAGCATTAGAGAGAGAGAGAGGGAGCGAGAGAGAGGGAGAGGGATAGAGAGGATGTGATTGGTTTGGTTAATTACCAGATAGCTTGGAAGCTTCGTCCTGAGTGAGGACTGCTGCAAAGCCATTGATGCTGTGCTTGTAACTGTAAAGCAAAGAAGCTCTGGCATCTTCTTCTGTTTCTTTCACAGAGAGCAAATACGAGTGATGGGTGTCCTCAATTTCATGCAGTGCTTTCTCTCCCCTGTGTTCTCCAAAATACACTATGTAGACCTATAGATACATACAAACATGTATATAAGTATAAATAAATGTGTCATATATACAAGAAAAGATATATGAAATTGAAGAAAAAATAGGTTTATCATAGCCAAAAGGGATGACCTTTTTTTGTTCTGCACATGAGGCTAAGAGAGGAAGAAGGAGAAGGAGAGATAGGACGAAAATTTTCTTCATTGGTTTTGTGCCGAGGAGTTTAGTGATACAAATTTTGAACTGATCAACAGTATTTATATAGAAGTTAAGATATAAACTGAATCAAATTCTTCTTATCTCTTATATGTCAAAAGCTCCCTCCTCGATTTTAGGGTAGGGGCCTAAATAAATACATGGTAAATATATGATATCTGATATATGAAATTTGGTGTACAGATGGATACGTTCCTACTAGCAGTGCTCTTTTAGACAATTAAATTGCTATTATTTTTTTCAGTTACAGTTGAATTTTTTATTTAGTTACAGTTGATTTCTTTTTATTTACTTATTTTGGTTGACTGATAAAAAAGGTCGTCACAGCTTAATTTAGATTTTATTAGCCTTAATTTTCTTTAACTTGATATGTTTTTTTGAACGTATTGCTCTCATTATCTTATTTATCCTGCTCCCTTTCTCACCTCTCTTCTCTGTATACTTTCTTAAATTTTTCTCTTGATTTATTTTAAAATAAAATAACAAATATCTTACCAAACTGATAGTTAATATCCATAAGTAAATTGATAATTAAAAAGCATCACGTGGAAACAAAAAAATATTATTTAATTACTGAATTCAATAGGATAATTATACTAACATTTTCTGATGTTTATCACCTCATATTCAATAAATGGAGTAGGATTCTCTCCCTCTAAATCTCCTCTCCTCCACTCCCCTCCTCTCTCACTCCAAAAAAAATAACACTAACACTTCTTGGAGTTTTAATTCACTTTCAAATCACCCATTTAAGGACGAATTTACCCTTGTATATAACTACTTAAATAATAAACAAAACATGGCCAAATCAAATTAATGGTCCTCATGGTAGTAGGCTATTCACAAAAATATCCATGTGGTGGAATAATTAAGATTTAAACCCTCGTGGTGAAGACAGTTGAAGTGAAATTTCCGTCAAATCTTCGTTAGATGCAAGGATAAAAATGTCCAGCCACACTCATTTTTGTGTTTACCTTCTTCTTCTACTACTTCTTCTCTATCTCATAAATTGAACCACTCTATCTTCATGTTCGTGATCTGATTTCCTGAGATTGAATCCTTCCCTTCCTTTCTTATCCATCCTTCACCTTCATCATCCCCCAGTTTTCACAACTCACTTCATCTTTTTCCGGAAATTCAAATTCACTATTCAAATTTATTACAGATTCACAATTCAAAATCATATAGCTTTAAATTCCATTCTTTTCAAAATGTGCTCGCACCTTCTCCTGCTCCATCAGATTAATTTCAGTACCGAAGTCAATCCAATTTATTAAATTCAATCTGCATTTGTAAAATTAATCAAGCAATCTGAATAAAGTTTTACTTGAAGATAATATTTCCTATGTTCTAGAGTCATATGTGTCACACTTCCTGCATTTGCGATAGCTGGTGAAGCGCAAATAATTGTGTTTCAAATTTCTTTCCCTTGTAACATGTTTATATACTAGAAATGGAAAAAGAAGGATTGTACGACTAAACGTGTTACTTATAATTCTTTGTTTTTGCAGTTATTGGGTCACATATTTCTTCATTCTTTGTGTGTTTGCATGGAAAATAAAAAAATCATTCCAAGTAAATATGCCATTAATTTGTTAAAACACAAAGAAGAATATTTCAATCATTAAATGATTTTTTTTTTTCACAAACGATAGCGTTAATATATTATATAATTAGTTATTAAGAGAAAAAATAATTGGTAGGGATCAAACCCGTACTACAATACATAAATATGATTGCTTTCAATGTAAAACACGAATCATTAAATGAAGAAAAAGACAAAAGAAAAACACTTGCAATTGAATATTTATTCTTTTTGCATATGGACATATATTACTGTTCATGATGTCAGTATTGAGCTTAATATGTCCATCTATAGCAATCATAATCGATAGGAAAAGAATATTGTCTTCGTGGGTCCAAATAATATCAAGCAAAATAAGTATTGTTCATTTCACCAAAGTAAGAAATGGCAAGTGCTTAGGCACTAGGGGCAGTTCCACTTAATGTTAAGGGTGGGGTTGGATATATAGAAGAGAGTGGGGATTGATTGGGATATCATTTGTATTTTGTGCACAAGTCTAAATTAGTACTAAAATATTTATGGGCTTAAAAGGGATCCCGATTTCAAATGCATGACGAAAGGGCACAACTGATCATCAATTTTCCTGGTTTTTGGTTCAACCTATAAGTAACTGTTTATATCACAACATTGCCCACTTTCTGTTGGCCCATGCTTACAACTGTATGTATCCCATTTGCAATTACAAATTTGTTCTCCCATGCCTCACGTTTCCTCTTACCACCACTCACATTGTCTTTGAACATTTTTTCCCCAAATTTTCAACACATACAGGGCTTTTTGATTTGTGTGTGTATATATGCTGCAAGTGCAAGACTTCCAAGATTTCAGTCCTTTTGAAATTATTTAAGTATTTACGGAGTGTTTATTTCTCCTCACTAAAGTTCACTGGACTGGACTAGACTAAAGATTAGTCCAATCCAATCCCGTGTTTGTTTCCCATATGGCCTGTAGCTTTAATGAGACTAGCTCTCACTCGCCTAGACTAAAATAGGGGCTAGCCGGTCTTAGCTAAGCCCCCCCCCCCCACAAAAAACCATGGGATTGCTAATCCCGTCTCCAAACTTAACGATCGCACGCTCTTACGAACGCTGCAAGTCTACTAGCATGCTTCTGGGCAACTCTGTTTGCCAGCCCATTTCCCAGATCTGAAACCCAGCCCCACCCACTGCCTAAATCTCAACACCAAAATTCGAAAAAAAAAATGCAAAACAAAAACAACAACAATCCCCATATAAAAATTCTTCCTTATTCCCGATAATTCCCAAAAAATTCCCAGAAAAAAAATCTTTTCCCAGAAAATTCCAGAGAAATGGATAGAGAAAGAGAGAGAGTAGCTTTAGGGATGATTTTGCAGGAAAAATCACTTTGAAGGATATTGTTTTGCAGGACAAAATGGAAAAAATGAGTGCTGGGGGACAGCACTTACGAGGAAGAAAATAAAGAACTCCCAGGGAGAGTCCAGATAGAGGATGAGTGTTCTAGACACTCTAAAAAACACAAAGAAAAAGCTTCAATAAAAAAAAACATATTATTGAATTAATAATAAAATATTATTAGATGTGTATTAAATGATATAAAATTGTAGTTGTTAACTTCTTTTTTTTAGGCCAGCACTTTACTAAACACTTCACTAAGTTAGTCAAGTTTAATCTAGTTTAAACCAAAACTAATCTAGTTCAAATTAGTCTAGTGCAACAAACGCACATTTAAATGATTGTGGGCAAGAATGCGTGCATGCATGAGAAAGACACGGTACGTCAATTTCACGAATGTCAAATGGTGGGCTGCTCTACTATGGGATTGTGGTCCTTTATCAAATACATCAGAATTTTCTCAGTTCGTTTAAAGTTAATTACCCAATGAGCTATATTATTAATTATTTTTAATAGTTTCTAATTTACTCTAATATACAAAAAAATATAAAAAAGGATTCAAATTGGATAAAAAAAAAAGCAGAAACATAGCCCTAATTAAGTGGCTTAACCCCACTATATATCTGCATGGTTGATGCTAGATGAAAAAGCTACAAAGTTGGTATTAATAGTTGTGGATAAATTAGAGACTCGGGTTTTGATTTCGAACTAATTCAAACCTACACATGCCATTTAGTATTATGGTCTGGTAGTAGTCATTTTCACTTGTAAGTGAGAGATCTTAGGTTTGAGTCTCACCAAAGACGAATTTGAACCACATTATTGCTAGTCCATTGTGAGGCTTAAACTCCCTCCCTCACCCCTTTAGAGCAACTCTACCGTTGCAAAGGCCCTCTAGAGCAAGTCATTATTGAATAGCCTCCAATGAACAGTAACTGCCTTTTGCATCTCCACCCCTACACTGAATAGCTATGGCAATAGGTAATAAAATATTAGTATTTTTTATTTTATAAAATAATAAAAAATAATTTTATTTGTAATTTGGGATATGATTTTTAATTGGTCTCGTTGTACCACATGTCATTAAATAAGAAATTACAACCTAAAGTATTTGAGAAAATATAAAATTATGGTGTAAGTTGGAAGATAATGATAACATATTTATAGAAAAATTAAATCAATTTTTTTTAAATTTTTTACTTTTATTAATTTTTAATTTTTATTAATTTTTTACTTTTTTTATTAATTTTTATTAATTTTTTACATTTTTTATTAATATTTAATATTTTTATTAATTTTATATTATGGCTGACGTCACCCTGACGTCAACCATTCATCACTTGGGCCTCAGGCTCTCGGGCGATGGATTCCCGCTTGGCATGTCCATCGGGCCTCCCCCGAGCCCCATTGCCAGAATGGGCTGGAGCCAATTGCCCAATTGCTGGGGCAATTAGGTGATTGGAATCGCCGGTCCATCGGGCTAAAGAGCATGCTGGACTTGCTCTTATTGTAGATAATATTGTTTGTTAAAAAAAAAAATTCAAGCCTACACATGCCTTCAAAAGACAAAAAGGTGATGGCAAAAGAGAGAAAAGAAGATAAAAGAGAAGACCCATATTGGCTATGTAGCCTATGTTATATGCTGTTCGGCTTTGAAGACCTGAGCTTTTGAACCATAAATTCGAATAAATTGTTATGCTAATAAATACGATTGGTAATTGCTAATTAACCATAAATATACAATGAAAAATAATATATATAACGATACCATGCAATCTGAATCTCAATCACTTGAGCAGCAGATATAAAAAGTTAGGCTTGTATACAATCAACTTCATCAGGAACCCTCAGCCATCTCTTTTAAGAGAATGACAACGTCGTCTGATGATCCAACGAGATATATCGTTCACTTGCAGTTCGCTTTCTTCCAACAGCACAAGAGAAGTAAAAAATTGTCAGCCTCAAGCAAGGAAGACCATGGAGAGTGAGGCAGAGTGGAGACATACGTTGCTGTTTCGTGTTTTTGTTTTGTTTTGGGTTCGGCAATGCCGAGGAGGTCGATGACACGGAACCAAACATTTGCATCCAACTCAAACAAAAGTTTCGGTTCTTATATTTATTTTCTGAGAGGTTATACAACTTAGGACTTGCAGTGCACTATGTTTGTATGTGACCCCACCACCAACATTGCACAATTTCTAAGTGAATTGGTATTTTGTGAGTTTACAATAATTAGAGTCCAAAAGACTTCTCCTTTCTTGATTTAATGCATGAAATAAGGTTTGTTATTATTATTATCTTTTTTATGCAAGTTGGATTGGAAATTTCGATCAGATTGGAAAAATTCGGTTTTGAATCCACAACATCTCCAATCAGAATATTTAAAAAGCCGGATAGAAATTGAAATGTATTTTAGAGATTCGAAAATTTTCAAAAATCTAATCCAATTTTATATGAAATTTTCCAAACTAATAGGATCTCAATTTTTTGAGACACTCCCACCATGGCAACTTGGTGTATCCATTTCATGTAAGTCTCGTTTGAAAAACATACTCGTCACCGGCAATAATTTGAATGAATTGATTACAAGTAATGCTATTGGGCATGCAAATAAAGCCCAAAAGCTTAAAGTTTCTTGTGTGCTCATCACCAGCCCACAAACCTTCCCTTCAAATTGGACTTGGGTCCCCCACGTCACCAACATGGGACCCACCAACCTTCCTTCGCTCGCTGGAAAAGGAATCCTTTTCCTCACTCCAACTTTAATGGAGAGAATAGGAATGGTTTTTGTAATTTGAAACACTTTCAATCTCAAGAGAATAGTAATGCGCTTGGGAAATAATTGTCACATTTTTAATGTCGTCCCAATAATTATGGCCCCTCAACTTAGAGGACAATGGGCTCCCTTATTTATTGCTTATCGAAACTAATGTCAATTTGCCATAAATTTTAGGTGTTTTAGCCAAAATGACCTTTAAAATAGGGATGATAATTTTAACCGTTAAACCCGATAACCGTGGATAACCGCCCGAATGTATTGGATTTGGATATGAAAATTCAGGTATGGTTTGGATATGGGGAAAAACCGTTTATATTATTCGGTTATGGTTTTGGATATGGTTACAGAGGTTCCCAAACCGTATCCATAACTGAATCCGACCCGATTAGTAAATAATATAATTTATATATAATATAATAGTATAATACATATATATATATATGTATTTGTATATCTATTATTCACCAAACCATTAGCTTGAGAATACAAAAATTGCATTTTGTAGGAAAGTAAAGTTTTGAATCAAAATCAATACGAACTCAATGATCCTTTTAGGACATAACGAAGATAAGCCAACATCATAAGTGTTTTAATTTTTATACTCAACAAGATCCATTCATTGGATCATTTTATACATCAAATGTTTAATGACAAAATTGATATCTACTAACTTATAATTTCTCAATTGAATGAATATATTTTTTGTATTGATGAAGATGGATATACCCATTAACCGATGAGGAATCTGTTACCCGGTGGGTATGGTTATGGATAATACCCGATGGTTAATTTGCGGTTATGGATATGGTTAATTTTTGTGGTTATGGGGATGGATATAGCATTTCCGTCCTCAAACCGAACCGTTGCCATCCCTACTTTAAAATTTGCATAACTCATCATTTTGGTCCATGAGATTTGAAATCAATAGAATTGGTCTCTGAGTTTGTCCACAATCAATCATTTTGGTCATTCCATATAAAATCTCCATAAAATAAGGATAAAATGACAAAAATACTCTCAATTTTGTCAAATCATTTTGGCCTATTGTTTATTATATTGAGGGTAATTTTGTCATTTTGATCCTTATTTAACATAATTTTTCACCAAAGGACCAAAATGATTGATGGTGGACAATCTCAGGAACCACTTATATGGATTTCAAATATCAGGGACCATTTTGGCTAAAAAGCCTAAATTTTAGGGTTTGTTAGAGATTGTTTTTGTGTTTGGAAATCTTTTGTAGGAGAATTTTTTTAGGGTAAATTACACTTTACCACCTCAGATTTGGGGTCGATTTCAATTCCTTACAACATCTTTAAAACATTTCACTTTCATACCTCAAATACTATTTTATTTCAATATAATACAGCCGTTACATTTTCCATCCATTGATCCGTTAAGAGCTGACGTGGCTGCCACATTTGTGCCACGTGGCTGCCAAATGTGTGCCACGTGGCAATATTTTTTTTAAAAAAAAATTTAACAAAAAAAAAAAAAAAAACTAAAAAACCCATCTTCTTCTTCGCTTGCCTCTCCTCCGTCCACCCCACCAAACATCCCTCAAACTCCCACCTTCCTCTCCATCCAGTTCAACGAACTCACGAGACTGCAAAGAGCAATACCATCCCTGCGAACTCGCAAGAATGCAAAGAGCACCCACCTCGACCCCAACATTGCAATCGACGCAACCCTCCCACCCTGTAAGCTCACACCCCTTTCCAAAACCATAACCAAGCTCTGAATTCGAGCAATACCAGCCCACATCTTCTCCATGTTTCTTCTCTAGCGAGCTCCACGATGCCCAAATGGGTAGACGTGCACCACCATCTGTAAAAATTCAAACTCGCGTGGGGGGCGGGGGGCTTGCGAGGGAGATGGGGATGGGGTGGGGTGGGGTGGGTTGCAATGGAGGTGGAGGTGAGGGTGGGGTGGGATGGGGGGTTTGGGTTGCAAGGAAGGGAGGTGGGTCGGGGGGGGGGGGGGGAGATGGGTTTTCTGGGTTCGTGATTTGTTTTGGGTTTTTTTTTTATTTTTATTTTTTTTATAATTTTATAATAATAATTATTTTAATAGGGTAAATTATTATAATATTTTAAAGGTATAAAAATTTTTTTTTTTCGCTATGTGGCACAAATTTAACAGCCACATCAGCACTTAATGGTTTACTTAACGGATTTTCTAACGGATGTATGAAATTGAAATCAAATGATAAGTCAATGTATGAAATTGAAATGTTTTAAAGATGTTGTAAGGAATTGAAATCAACTCCAAACCTGAGGGGGTAAAATGTAATTTACCCATTTTTTTAGTATAATTGGAACACAGGTCGATACACCATATGTCATACTACAAGTAGAGAAACACTTAAAAATAAATTTCTTTTTCACTTATATTATGACATGTGGTATATCAATGTGTTTTGGGCACATAAAGCTCAGGCCAGTACACTATAGTCATTATACAATATTTTGCTTCATAAGGTTCATTTGGTATGTAGAATTGGATTGGAGGTGGAAGTGAATAATTTTTCATTTGGAGGGGATCAGAAGATGACAAGGCATGAAGAAAACTCGTTTTTTCTAATTTTGCCATTTTCAGAGGATTGAAATGAATAAGTTTTATTCATGAGTAATCCATCTTCTTCGCTTTAATTGGACATAATTTTTCTTCTTACCTTAACATACCTTTATATTAGGGACTTAAATCTTTCAATTTAATTCTACATATGAAATGAGCCCATAGTTTCTTTCACTAAGATAGAGTGTGACTACTTTTTAAAATACACATCCCATTTTTTGAATTAGAAGTCCAAAGGCTTTATGGAAAAGCATTTACAGTTGTTTCTGCCAAACATTGAAAGAGCGTGGATTTAAAAGCATTCCTAAGCAAGTTCTTTGAGACATGTTTGAGAGTACTTTAAAAAAAAAAGCTCTTCTACTAAAAGCGTTTTTGCAAGAAACACGTCAAAATCGTATTAGTTACTAATCCTTTCATGCAAATTCAGTTTTAGATACATGAAATGAACAATGCTCGTCGATCATGGCCTAGCATGCATATACCCAAACATATGAATGGTGTCGTGGACCCAGTTTCTCCAAATCCATCTTCTCTTTTGCTAATAAAGATGGAACAAAGCTTAGAATTTGTTTAAATCAGATCTAGGTGGCCATGGCCTATACAGTGATGCCCATAAATAAGTGGCATGTGGTGGGTGATGAAATAATTGAAACCAAATGTTTGATAGGTGATATGATTGAGAGAGTTTTCAGTGTGCTCGGAACACGAGGCGGAATATTACATGTCATTAAAGAATTGGAGAGACACTTGAAAAAAAAAAATTTCTTCAATTGTATAATGACATGTGATATTCCGTCTCATGTTTCAAGCAAACCAAAAAATCCCTCGATATGATATGGCCAAGTAGTATTACTAGGCTACTAGTATCTCTACCTCAGCTAATTATTTAAATATGAAAACTAATGAAAATAATTTGAAAACTTTGAGTTTTATCTATAAGGACAAAATAAAGGGTAAAATGAATAGCACCAAGATTGATTTTTTAATGTAAAAATGTGATTTTTCGTTAAAATGAACAGTACCGAGAATTTTTCGTTAAAGTTTCATATTTAAATTGTGTCACTTTCCTTGCGATCGAAAACATTAACTTTATCACTTTCTTATTAATGCGATCATTCCTTCACCTATACCCTTTCCCATAAATTCCATTTGATTATATTAAATTTGAGGGCACGGGTCTTGGTGCTGCTGGTGAAACTCATGCTTTTCAAATCTACTGGATATTACAAGATTTAATTGTTCGTGCAGAGCATACATGTAATGGAACCATTTGTTTCATGTGTTTCAAGTTATAGACCATTTATTCCCTCACACACAAATTCACAATCAAATGTTTTAAGCTCTTGCATTTCCCCCCTCAAACAAAAATTGTAAAAGAGAAGTAGATCGTGGTCAGGCTAGTTAGTCGGAGCAAATGTGTACGTCAGTTCTTTTACACTCAAGTTCAAATCTCTTTTTGTAGATTACAGTAATTTAGAATATCAACTTGTAAAAAGAAAAAGGAAAAAGAAAGGTTTGGACTAGTGACTTGCCTCTAGAGAGAACAATTTGACTCACTACACTTATCATCCATTGATCACTCATTGGGACAGATATAAATATGAATTTAAGTATTTAGATACGAAAACCGCATAAAGTATCAATATACTGTCAATTTGTCACGATAATAGTGCTATCTAGGAGCATTTATGTTAGAAAGCAATCAGGATCCCTATCATAAAAGGGCCTAGAATAGGCGTGTAATCAGTAATTAATATGTATATATTTCATTCATTTCTTGTATAGTAGTATTGCAGGATCAGCTACTTGTTTATAGGAAACTCTCTGTATAAAGTTAGTAGACTATTATCAATACCATTATTCTGGCCAATTCTATTCCTTAGTCATTTGATTAGATTTTACATGGTATCAGAGCAGGGCTTCCTTTAGCTCTACTCTGCCACGCTTCCGTCAGATTTTCTCGTGCCTATACAACGAGCTTGTTCTATTTTCCATTTTTCTTGTTTTGTGTTGTCAATCCTAGCCATGGGTAACGACCAAAGCTTGGATGGAGGCAAACCAAAAACCTCTAATCCATTTTTTATTCACATCCTTGTTTCCAATGGAGAAGATTATGCAACCTGGTCTAGATCACTCTCAGAGACCCAGTTTCAACAAATGTTTTCCATCATGAATAATAAAGCGACCAAGCCGTCGTCAACCGTTCCACAAGCTTATACCACAGGCAGCGAACCAATTCTGTCCAGATTTCCAGTGCACTCTGGTCAATGGTTAATCGATAGTGGACAACTGATCACATCACGTCTACCCCACACTTGCTCGACTCCACCACCAAAACCTCACTGCCACCGGTTGCATTACCTAGTGGAGAAAAGGGTCCTATCACTTCTATTGGCAATTTATCTTTAAATTCATACATAGAATTGAGAGATGTTTTGGGTGTACCTAGTTTCAAAGTTGATCTTATGTCGATTAGCAAAATTACAAAGGGTTTGAGTTGTTCGGTGACATGTTTTCCATATTGGTGTATTTTACAGGACTTGGCTACAAAGAAGACGATTGGTCTGGGAAAACAACGCGAGAGACTTCACTACCTTATGGCGTTGGCTACTCAACAATCCTTCTCCAACAATAAACCCTCTTGTAATCTTGTCACTATTTCTTCTTATTTGTGGCACAGGCGTTTGGGTCACATTTCTTCCAATTGCTTGGAATTTCTATCCAAAACTTCATTAAAATTCCCTTATTCTCATACTACAGTATGAGATATTTGCCCTTTAACCAAACAAACACGACTTCCATTTGGTACAAGTTCCATCTCTACTTCTAGTAACTTCTCTCTTATACACTGCGACATTTAGGGACATAATAAAACCACTTCCCTCTCTGGAGCACATAATTTTTTTAACTATTGTCGATGATTTTTCTCGGTATACATGGGCGTTCCTCATGCGCCATAAATCCGAAACACAAGGCATTCTTAAGTCTTTTTTTGCCTTCGTTCAAACACAATTCAATTCCAAAATACAACAAATCCGAGTGGATAATGGGGGTGAATTTTATTCTTTGCGTCATTCTTTCCAAGATAATGGGGTTATTTACCAACATTCATGCGTTTACACACCCCAACAAAATGGGGTTGTCAAACGGAAACATAAGCGTCTTCTTGAAACCGCCAGGGCATTACTTTTTCAAGCCAATCTTCCTATTAGATTATGGGAAGAGAGTGGCCTCACTGCTGCCTACATTATTAATCGACTTCCCACTCAAATCATTGCCAAGAAAACACCATTTGAGAAACTATATCACAAACCTCCATCTTACACCCACATGTGTGTTTTTGGGTGTCTTGCATATGCCACTTCTGTTCACCCCACTTCTAAATTTTCACCCCGTGCCATCAAAAGTATATTTCTCGGTTATCCCACTAGACAGAAAGCTTATCGTCTATTTGATTTGGACACCGGAATTTTTTTTACTAATCGTGATGTTGTTTTCTTTGAAGAAATTTTTCCCTTTCAGACTACCAATTCTGACCAACCCGTGGCCGCCAATACCCATGCTCCAGGCCCAACTACAATAGTCCTTCTTTTTCGTCCCGTGGTCCCAACCACATCAGACCCCATTATTCCACATATTGTTTCTTCTCATTCATCCATGTCTGACACGCCTCCCTTTTCCTCAACTGTTCCAACACATGCTCATTTAGCCTTATCCTCTCATTCAATTACGTCGTCTCATTCAACCTCACCCTCTCATACTTTAGAATCCTCTCATACTTCATAATCTTCTCCTTCACCAACCAACCTCATCCCTCTACCTTCAGACAATTTTCCTTCTTCTCATATGCCATCCATTGTTGTCACTTTTCCTACTCCATCTGAGTCCCCAGCACCACCACATGCTCTTCCTCTTCGCCAATCACAACGCCAAAAACAACCTTCCGTTATTCTCAAAGACTTTGTCTGTTCGCAAGTGACTCTCCCCCCATACCCTTCGTCTTCATCGTCGCTTAGCCATTCACCAGGTACTCGTTATCCTCTTTGTAATTTTGTTTCTTACCATCGGTACTCACCCAAGCATTTATCATTTATTGCCAATATTAGTAGGGATATCGAACCAACCTCTTTTGCATAAGCAAAATCACATGTTCATTGGCAACATGCGATGAACGCCGAACTTGAGGCTCTCTAATCCAATCATACATGGACCCTCACTTCCCTTCCATCGGGCAAACATCCAATTGATTGTAAGTGGGTTTATAAAATTAAGCGTCATTCAGATGGTTCCATTGGGCGTTACAAAGCTCGACTTGTCGCCAAAGGCTTCACTCAAACCGAATGCATTGATTACCATGACACATTCTCACCCACAACGCAAATGATCACTGTGCGCTGCATTCTTGCGATTGCCTCTGCTCGTAATTGGCCACTTAATCAACTCGATGTCAACAATGCATTCTTTCATGGTGACCTTCTTGAAGAAATTTACATGACACCGCCTCCGGGACTTCGGCGACAGGGGGAGAACCTAGTGTGTCTCCTTAACAAGTCCTTGTATGGCCTCAAACAAGCCTCACGTCAATGGTTTGCTAAGTTTACTGAAGTTGTTCAAGCAGCTGGTTTCGTTCAGTCGAAAGCTGATTATTCTCTTTTCACTTGTAGGAGAGACAAATCATTTACTGCTCTATTGATTTATGTCGATGATATATTGATTATTGGCAATGATGAAAATGCAATCAGTTCCCTTAAAAAATTTCTTCATTTCCGGTTTCGTATTAGGGATCTTGGTGATCTCAAATATTTCTTGGGCATTGAAGTTTCTCGTTTGAAGAAAGGCATTTGTATTTCTCAACGAAAATATGCTCTTGATATTATTAAAGATGGAGGTATATTAGGTGCCCGACTTATTTCATTCCCAATGGAGCATGGAACCAAGTTGTCTAATACGGGTGAATTGCTAAAGGACCCATCTCAGTTTAGACGGTTGGTAGGTCGTTTGATCTACCTTACCATCACACGGTCTGATATTACATATGCCGTACATGTTCTCAGTCGATTTATGCATGGACCTTGTCGACTACATATGGAAGCTGCATTTCTGTCACATCCCAGACCGGCTCCGCCGTAGCATGATATTGTCCGCTTTGGGTCACGCCCTCACGGTTTTGTTTCTGGGAACTCACACGAGAACTTCCTAGTGGATCACCCATCCTAGGAATGCTCTCGCCCGAACTCGCTTAACTTCGGAGTTCCGATGGAATCCGAAGCTAGTGAGTTCCCAAAAGGCCTTGTGCTATAGGGAGGGGAGCATGTACATATAAGGCACATCACCCCCTCTCCGTTGGTCGATGTGGGATCTCATAATCCACCCCACTTAAGAGGAACCCGGCGTCCTCGCCGGCACATTCGTACCGAAAGGCAGAGTGGCTCTGATACCATTTTGTCACATCCTAGACCAGCTTTGCTGTAGCACGATATTGTCCGCTTTGGGCCACGCCCTCACGGTTTTGTTTCTAGGAACTCACGAGCAACTTCCTAGTGGGTCACCCATCCTAGGATTGCTCTCAACCAAACTCGCTTAACTTCGGAGTTCCGATGGAACCCGAAGCCAGTGAGTTCCCAAAAGGCCTCGTGCTATATGGAGGTGGGCATGTACATATAAGGCACATCATCCCTCTTCGTTGGTCGATGTGGGATGTTACAATCCACCCCCCTTAGGGGCCCGACGTCCTCGTCAGCACACTCGCACCACACAGCAGAGTGGCTCTGATACCATTTTGTCACATCCCAGACCGGCTCCGCCGTAACACGATATTGTCCGCTTTGGGCCACGCCCTCATGGTTTTGTTTCTGAGAACTCACACGAGAACTTCCTAGTGGGTCACCCATCCTAGGAATGCTCTCGCCCGAACTCGCTTAACTTCGGAGTTCCGATGGAATCCGAAGCCAGTGAGTTCCCAAAATGCCTCATGCTATAGGGAGGGGAACATGTACATATAAGGCACATCACCCCCTCTCAGTTGGTCGATGTGGGATCTCACACTTTCGCATACTCAAATACCTCAAAAGTGCTCATGGCCAATGCCTTTTATTTCCAGCCGAGAATACATTGAAGTTGAGTGCTTTTTGTGACTCCGACTGGGCAGGTTGTCCCATCACTCGAGGGTCTACCACTGGATATTGTGTATTTCTTGGAAATTCCTTGATTTCATGGGGAATGAAGAGACAAAAAACTGTCTCATTCTCTTCAGCAGAAGCTAAATATAGGGTGATGACAGGAGCATGTTGCGAGCTCACCTGGCTACGGAGTTTTTTGCGTGACCTGTAGTTACCACATCCGGAAGCCTCATTACTTCATTGTGACAATAAAGCTGCACTACACATAGCTACGAATCCGGTCTTTCATGAGTAAACGCGACACATTGAAATAGATTGTCATTTCATTAGAGACAAAATAAAAGATGGATCGATCACTACCAAGTATGTCACCTCCTCGCAGCAACTAGCAAATGTTTTCATGAAGCCTTTGGGTAAAGATTCTTTTTCAGTCATGATTCGCAAGTTGGGAGTTCTTGACATCCACTCTCCAACTTGAGGGGGAGTGTTAGAAAGCAATCAGGATCCCTATCATAAAGGGCCTAGAATAGGCGTGTAATCAGTAATTAATATGCATATATTTCCTTCCTTTCTTGTATAGTAGTATTGCATGATCAACTGCCTATTTATAGGGAACTCTCTGTACAAAGTTAGTAGACTAATATCAATACCATTATTCTGACCAATTCTATTCGTCAGTCATTTGATTAGATTTTACAATTTCCGTATAAACACCAGCAGTGATTCGCTTTTACAATGACAAAAGCTATACAAGCTCTTTAAACTTTCACACAGCAGCAAGCAAACCAGCCAAAAACCTCTCCTATAAAGTGAACAAGATAAACATTATAAATATATATTTTGGCCCTATATTGTAATGTTTGACTTCTCGGCTCAGGGACCACCGTGGATGAAGGGGAGAGATGAGATGAGAAATATCGATTTCCATGGAGGTGCCACTTTCCTTTCACTTCTGAGTCAACTTAAAAAGAGTGGACTCTAGCCTGTCAAATTGACCAGCAAAACGTGTCAAGT
Organism: Heteromeles arbutifolia; assembly: GCA_024362995.1. NCBI lineage: Eukaryota > Viridiplantae > Streptophyta > Magnoliopsida > Rosales > Rosaceae > Heteromeles > Heteromeles arbutifolia. Next base: position 4,720,723 of record JANCRC010000002.1, on the reverse strand, counting down.
TGGTTCACAATATTTTGCATCTTAATACATTTTTCACTCGGTTTTTAAAGTATAAACACGTATTAAGTACAAACACTTACAAATTACTCATAAGATGATGCATTGGATCAATCAAATGATGATACATCAGACTAATCAAATAGTGTATACGAGACCCTTGAAATGGTGCTACGCCATTTTATGGGCTGAATCTACCACTAAATGGAACAAATATATCACTCAATGGACCGTAATGATAGTATTTTCAAGCGTTCGTGCTGCAGTCAAACTCCTTTTTACTAATGTTTAGCTCCTCTAACACACTTTCCTTGGGGTTTATTTTTCTTCTTTTGTAGTTAGGTGCTTACTGTTTTGGCCTAAGAAAGTTTGGTTCATACTTCTCAATTCTCATCATATTTTGGGTAGCTGGGTTTGCTTTATTTGTAGCTGGCTTTCACTATGTTGTGCATTTTTTGTCTTCCCCTTCCACATGAAATGGAGACCACCGACGGGTAAGTCAATGAAAACTTCAGAAAGAGACATCTTTCGTACCATATTGTGTATTCATTTTTCTTGTCATTCATGCTAGCTGGGGAGATGGTTGTAAAGGCGGTTATCCTTACAGGGCATGCAATGCAATTGCAATTTGGCCCAAATCATTAAAGATTTGCCACCCTCCCATATTAAATTGCATGTGGGTTGGTTTGGTCTACATTTTTGTAGAACATGCTCAAGACCAATGCCATTGCTAGGCCGGGATAATTATATGTTTTTACTGCATGAATGGACTATTTGACGTTTTAAGTGATGCATACATTTATTAATTGACGTGATATCTATACATTATTTGTTACATTATTTGACGTTTTAAGATTTAACAAGATAAATTTATTAATTGACGTGATATCTATACATTATTTGTTACATTATATGGTACGCTAATGTACGTGGTAAAAAAATTGATGTCCATATCATTTTCTTTACTAGACAGATTCTCCGCACACCAATAATTATGTTATGTCTTGATTCTTGAATCTCAGCCCTTGATTTTATCTGTTCCCCATGACCCTTTTTCTAGATCAGGATATAGCTCTTTTTTTATTTATTAATTTGCTTGATCAGTTCTGTAATGCACTAAATGGTGAGGAGCCAAAGTCAAGGCAAAACGGACACAGATTGCATTAGAGGACCACAGAACTCTAGAAAAAAGTTGACTTGGAATAGTTGTGCACATCACCAAACACAAGAGCATGGATACCGGGTCCAAAACTAGTGTAGCACAGACATAGTAGTATTACATAGACTAACATCAATGATTAGGATAAAACATTATCCATTTAGTTAATTATGATTGATGAATATACATGGTGTCAATTCCATTTTACAGTCCAAATCTCCAATTTCTGTTCACGGTGCTTTATAATCTCTTCTTATGCCATGTTTACTAGGAACGGAGAAAGACATGAATAGGACAAGACTAATCAGGAATATGGTAGAGGTGGAATGAGTAAGTGATCAACTATTCCTTTCGAATCAATCTAATTTAAGACGGAGCAAAATATAAGGCGTAAATTGGACGTGACCCCCACTCTTCAAAACCTCCTTTGAAGTCTGCATAAACTTACAAAGTTATGTGCAATTCTTCATAAATATTGAAGCTATTTGATCCTCCACAATCTATACCAAGTCCAGCTCCACCAATGAATACCCAAACTAGAACAATTTCGATACTCATCCCAACTAAATAACTAAACATGCCACCATAATACAATATCACTCATGGCAAAAGTAGATTTGAACAAATAGAAGCCAATGGTGTCACAATGTTAGGGTCCTAGGAGAGCTACACAAATTTAGTGCGAGATTACCAATATGCCATGCTGATGATTGAATTAATACAAGGGAACATTAACGAAAACCTCCCAGTTCACTTTAACAAAAAATCATATTTTTACACTAAAAAGTCAATTATGGTACTATTCACTTTACCCTTTATATTGTTTTTATCGTTAAAACTCAAAGTTTTCAAATCATTTTCATTAGTTTTCCTTTAATACAATGATTAATGTTAATGTGTCATTGGTCGAGTTATTAATTCGAAGTACCGACGTCAAAGGCCAAGATGCACATTGGATACACAAGATCTTGATCAAATGCAAAACTTAAGTATTGAAGAGGTATTGGGGAGAGAGAGAGAGAGAGAGAGAGAGAGAGAGAGAGAGAGAGAGAGAGAGAGAGGGTGTTAGAGCTGGCTTTGCCATACAGTCGACTCTCACATTATATCCGCGTGTAATTAATGCCTCGAACCAACTATCTCAACTGTAAAAGATATGCATTACCTGCCATTGCTTCCCTGCTATTATATATTCTCATCATGCCTTGCTTTTACTCCTCACACACTCACCTTCCTTCTTTAGGGTTTCTCTCTCACCTTTCTAGCCATTTGGTCCATCTCATTCTTCTTCCCCCAGCTTTTAGTTTTAATTTACTGCTAAATTGGGGTCGATACTACGATGGCGGGAACGGCGAGGAGAATATGGGTGGCGACTGTGGTGGTTTTGGCCGTGAGCATGTGGTGGAGTGGCGCTAGGGCTGAACCGCAAGTGCCCTGCTACTTCATTTTTGGGGACTCTTTGGTTGATAATGGCAATAACAACCAGCTGCAGTCCTTGGCCAGAGCTAACTACTTGCCTTACGGGATTGACTTTGGTGGACCGACCGGAAGATTTTCCAACGGAAAAACCACCGTTGATGTTGTTGGTGAGCTTCTCTCTCTCTCTTCCTCTCTCGTTCTCATTTCCACTAATATTTGCCATGCATGCTTGCACTTTTCTTTGTTATATAAAATCATCATGAGAGATTCTTTCTTGCAACTAATATTTAGGTGTTATTGTCCAATATTTCTTTTTAAAGTGTTACAAAAATATACAGTCCAATAAATGATCATCACATGGTAAATTATTACATAAAAGAATATCTCTTGCCAAATTGCACGAGTAAAGACTATTAATGTGATGCCATGTCGTCGCTAGCCTAGTAGGTCCGTCCAAATAAGTAAAATAATGTGATATCATAATGTTGGTCCGGCAAGGTTTTAGCGCAGTTACGAAATTGCACCCTATCTTTCTTGTACAAATTTCTCTTTACATACCTTTTCTCTAAACAAAATTTTTAAACTGAAATTGTGAAATTTCAAATCCTGTTTTGTGCGTATTTGACTTGCATAATGTTCTGCTAAATAGCTGATTATGATCACTTAATTTTTACTTCAATCTCATGTCAATTATTTGTGAAAACCTGCATTTGGTAAAAAAAATTTAGACTAAGAATTCTCTTATATATGTCTTCGATTTTGTGTACATGCAGCCTCCTATCCATTCTTTAAAAATAGCAACAAAAAATGGTAGCTCTCAACCAGTCTGTTTTCATCATTTATGACCTCGAAGTGAGAATTTATTTCTCAGAGCCTTTCACATGTTGCTTTCTAAAAATTCAGAAATCCCATATATATTTAGTTACATGATCATATATATAACTCAAGTGGGGAAAAATAACTGCATGTGTAAAAAGTAAAACCATGTTACATGGGAGACACAAACCACTTACCAAAACAGTGAAAGTCACCTTAACTGAGTTACTGATGACTTCAAATTAACTGCATGCAGCTGAGCTTCTGGGTTTTGATGATTTCATCCCTCCCTATGCAACTGCTAGAGGCCAAGACGTACTCAAAGGAGTAAACTTTGCATCTGCAGCTGCTGGAATTAGAGAGGAAACTGGACGCCAATTGGTAATTACAATTTTCCATGACACATATTTTCACTAGAACATTAATTATGCTTAATATGTCTTAATTGTATCTAATCAGGTCTTAATTAAATGTTGCAGGGAGATCGTATTACATTTAGTGGTCAGGTAAAGAATTACCAAAACACTGTGTCCCAAGTGGTGAACTTACTAGGTGGTGAGGACCAAGCTGCAAATTATCTAAGCAAATGCATATACTCAATTGGATTAGGCAGCAACGATTACCTTAACAACTATTTCATGCCCCAATATTACAACACCGCCAACCAATTTACCCCGGAGGAATATGCCGATTCGCTTATTCACGATTACAGTCAACAACTGAGGGTTAGTTTTTCTCCCCTTCCATTCATTTTTTGTGCATTTAGGTTCATCAAGACCAATTTAATGGTTATGAACTTATAATGTTAATACAAAAGTAGCATTATTTCGTCAAATAATCTAATATATTATGGTATCCGACGATTTGGTAAGAGAACATTTCGTATTAAGATCGTAACACTCCCTTGAATAGATCTATAGAGGTTATATAGTAACTATGATAACAGTAAGCCCAAATATACCACAAAATGAGAATGGGCCTTAAGCTATTGTCATGTGTTACTTATTATATAATAGGTATGTATAGTTTTTGCTAATTTGCATATGAACGCGAGCGTAAATATATTATGAAATTTAATTAGGTGGTTTCCTTTAAAAACATTATATTATATTTATTTAATGTTGATTGATGTGTGCTGTATAGATTTTGTACAATTATGGAGCAAGGAAGGTTGTGCTGTTTGGAATTGGTCAAGTAGGATGCAGTCCAAGTGAATTGGCACAAAATAGCCCAGATGGTTCTACATGCGTACAAAAAATAAACTCTGCAAACCAAATTTTCAATAGCAAGCTCAAGGCACTGGCCAATGAATTCAACACTAATCTAGCAGATGCAAGATTTATCTTCGTAGACACTTATGGCATTTTCCAGGACATAATAAGCAGCCCTGCACAATATGGTAATTACAAAGGGAAATTTTCAAAAACCCTCTATTATTCATCTTGAAAGCACAAACTTTTTTTCCCGTTGTGACACGTAAACCCTTTCGTTTTTCTTCTTTTCGTTGATTCGGTAAAAATTAACGAATAAACGATCACACAATCACAAATGATTGATGAAGTAGGCAAAATTGACAACTCTTGCTCTTGGTCACGTGATTGCTTTTCCGTTAATTTGAACATAATCGACTAATAAAGGAGGAAACTCAAGGTAAACATGTTGCAACACATTTTACATGAAACCCTTCTTTGGTATTTTCAAGATAAAGTTTAGTGTGGTTCATGAAGTTTGCCCCTAAATAATACTTAACACTCACTTGGAATAATTTTTTTTTCTATTACTTTTAGGAAAATAAATTTGTGACATGGTTGGAACAAACATTTTTTGTTTTCGGTGTGTTTTATTTCAGGATTTAGAGTTACAAACGCAGGCTGCTGTGGGGTAGGGAGGAACAATGGCCAAATTACATGTCTTCCTCTCCAAACTCCATGCCAAAATAGGAAAGAGTATCTATTTTGGGATGCATTTCATCCAACTGAGGCTGGCAATACTGTTATAGCAAGGAGAGGATACAGCGCTGTTCGGGCCTCGGACGCTTACCCTATCGATATACGGCGGCTTGCCCTTCTTTAATCGTCGTCATCATCGTCGTGATCAATGATTATGGCTGCAGTGGCATATAATCATGCTTGCACACCATATCATAAAAAAACAACTAGCAGCTATATATAATACGTATTGCATTCTCCTATGTCATGGGTTTCTTTGTTGCAATTGTTACAGTTAATCATGTTTCCTTTAGATGTTCATCAAACTTTGATCTTCTTCTTGTGTACTGCTGAAAGGTTTAAATTAATACGAAAATGAGTTTGTTTGGTTTTAGACTTTAGAGGCTCTATGAGTTGTCAATTTTAGTATTTTACAGACAGGTTGAATAGGTGAATAAGTACATAGTATTATAATCTCATCCACCAAAAAAATTAAAATGCTACTTTCCCACCTATTATTATGTTGAATTTTCAGGTCGAGAGACCGGGGGCCTCATTTTAACGGTACCGATACTGTCTCCAACTTAATAATTATCACATGCCTAATCCGTTATGGTCTTATCACAAAATGATTCAGTATTAGTTAATTGGGTAATCATATTTAAACTATTTCTTTCTTCTTTCCCCCACCGATGTGGGATATACACTATTTTAATGGTTCACACGTGAAGATCTACATATCGACAATTGAAACTTAGAGGTCGGCTCCATGGCTTCCAAACTTGTTTCCAATCCTAAATAACCACTAACACAAATCTAAATTTACCTTGTCATCTTCGAATTTCTCTACCAATCTTGAACGCAACTGCAAAACTTTGGCTCTGCTAATCTATTCTTCGAATTTCCTCATCCCGTGATTTTATTTTTTCTTATGATATGAAAATAAATTATTACCTTGGAGTTATCATCATATACATAATTGAGCTAATACACTTAACCAATAAAAAGGAAAATCTGCTACAAGATTTAAGTCCTTAGAGCCAACTCAGTGGAGGCGTCGGAAAAAGTGGGGCTTCAAATAGTTGATGAATTTTCACTCAGGCTTATATGCGAGAACAAATTTTCAGAATCAAAACTTTTAACAGTTTCCCACCTATCCTTTTTCGCAACTATGTTTTCCGGCTAAATCCAATAGATGATGGAGGTTGAGACGGTGATTTTCGTGTACCTCCTATTTTTGCATCTCGCTGGAGATCTGAAACGTCGATGACAGAGGAAAGGAGAGGAGAAAAGGTTAGTTGGTCTCTTCTTTTAACTTTCACATACTCACAAAGAGTTTGTTGTACAAACAGTGGAGCAAGGAAGGTAGCCTTGATTGGACTTGGCTAGTTGGACGCACCCCAAATGCAATTTCAACATTTGGTACAAATGGCACCGCGTGTGTTGATAAATTGAACAGTGGTGCCTAATTTTTTAACCAAAATCTTGTATCTCTGGTCGATCAGCTCAACACAAATCTGACCGATGCAAAATTTACTACGTCAACAGCTTTGGAATGGGCTTAGGAGACCCAGCAGCAGCTGGTGTATGTTTATAATTTTGGGGACTAACTACCATCTTCTTGATATGATTGCATTTGGGGTCCATCGTGGTCCGACATGACGTGAAAAGCGCATTAAAGAATGTGAATTCTTAAATAAAAAATCAGAAAAAAATTAAATACAATTAGGCACCATTGTTTGCACAATGTTTTTTTTTTTTATTTTAAAAAAACTTCAATTGAGATAAAATTCTAGGTTTTGGATGAATAATGTTCTGATTCTATTCTTCTCACATAGAGGAATATATAAACTTATACAATCTCCTACAAACTAGAAAACAAGTATCCCAAATCTACAAGGATACCAATTACATAACTTTATACCCAAAATAACTCTACATTCCTTATTCCCTAAAATTTCCTCACGCAACACTTTCCCTCAGGTTGGTGCGTAGATATCACATAGGCCTAACTTGTCAAGTGAGTTCTGAAACACCATTGTCGCCACTACATGGGTTAACACGTCAGCCAGCTGGTATTCGGATCTTACGTATGGAATATCAATTAACTTAACATCCAACTTCTCTTTGATAAAATGTCTATCCACCTCAACATGTTTTGTACGATCATGCTAAACTGGATTATTAGCTATTTCTTGCGCAGCCTGATTATCACAATATAAAAGCATTGCTCCACGTGGCTTTAACCCAATCTCCGTGAGAAGAATCTTCAGCCATAACAACTCACAAATCCCATGTGCCATCCCACGGTATTCAGCCTCTGCCGTGGACCTCGCCACCACATTTTGTTTCTTGCTCCTCCAAGTCACAAGGTTTCCTACAACAAATGTAAAGTACCCTGACGTAGAGCGTCTATCAGTAATGTTCCCCGCCCAATCAGCATCAGTGTACCCTTTTACCTCCATATGCCCATGTTTTCTGAAAATCAACCCTTTTCCAGGTGCACCTTTCAAATAACTCAATATCCGCATAACAGCAGCCATGTGATCCTCACTCGGAGAGTGCATAAATTGACTTACTACACTAACAACATATGCAATATCTGGTTTTGTGAGAGACAAGTAAATCAACCTTCCTACTAACCTCTGGTATCTTTCCCTGTTTGTTGGAACCTGATCCGGGTAGATAGCCAAATGATGATTTTGAACTATAGGGGTTTCTGCTGGTTTGCACGCCAACATCCCAGTCTCAGACAAAAGATCCAGAACATACTTCCGCTAAGATAAGTAAATACTGTCACGGGAACGAGCAACTTCAATTCCTAAGAAGTACTTCAAACCTCCTAAATCTTTCATCTCAAACTCTAAAGAGAGATACTCCTGTAATCTCTCAATTTCCTCTGTATCATCTTCTGCGACTACTATGTCATCCACATATATTATCAACAAGGCAACATTTCCTTCCCTGCGTTTGATAAACAAAGTGTGATCCGCATTCCCTTGTCGGTACCCATATTTCTTCATTGCATCAGTGAATCTTCCAAACCAGGCCCTTGGCGATTGTTTGAGTCCATAAAGAGCCTTTCATAGTCTACATACTTTGCCTGCTTTATTCTGCACTTCATACCCAAGTGGGAGCTCCATGTATACTTCTTCCTCCAAGTCTCCATATAGAAAATCATTCTTCGTACAAATTGTTTCAACGGCCAATCAAAGTTAGCAGCTAAAGACAACAGAACCCGAATAATATTCATCTTTGTTACTGGAGCAAATGTTTCCTGATAATCCATTCCAAAAGTCTATGTGTACCCATTGGCTACCAATCTTGCCTTGTATCTGTCAATGGTTCCATTAGCCTTGTGTTTGATGGTGAACACCCATTTGCATCTCACTGGTCTTTTTCCTTGTGGTAGTGACTCCACGCTCCAAGTTCCATTTTTTTGTAGAGCCTTCATTTCTACCTCCATTGCTTCCGTCCATCGAGGTTCCCGTAAAGCTTCTTCCACTTTTGTTAGAATTTTGATTCCATCCATTGTATTCACCAAGGCTTGGTACTTGGAAGACATTCGGTGAGTAGAGACATACTTTGCAATAACATATCTAATTTTTCCATCCGGAGAATACCTGTCAGGAGGTTTCCCACGATTTTGTCTAGGAGGCAATACATAAGTACTTTCAATGTTAGTCAAATTATGAGCTTCATCAGATTGGGATAAACTTACTTCATGGATATCCTCGGGGACACGGACGGGTACAACTAGAGGATGGTTATTTCTTGAAGTGCTTGGGTTGTCAAAAGTAGTTAAAGGTTGCGGCTTGCTGCTGCATGGCCCAATCTGTGCGCTGTCTTCAGAAAGACCTTCACTCATCAGGCCCTCAGGCCCACTTGTCAAGCTTTCATCCCTCAGGCCCTCAAGCCCACCTGTCTTATCTGCTATACTCGGTAAGCCCAAGCGGCTGGGCTCACTGGTACTTAAGTTAGTGGGCTCATGGCTGCTCCAAACCACGGCTGGACCACTAGAATTCATGGTGGGCTGGCAGATGCTATTACAACAAGTGTCATCCATTTGCATTCACGGTGGGCTGGCAGATGCTATTACAACAAGTGTCATCCATTTGCACAGTTGGCAGATCAATCCAACTATAATCTTCATTTGTGCTCATCTCCCCCTGAAGATTATAGTGGGTGTGTTCAGTGAGAAAAAACATCTCATGCTCAGAAAAAATAACGTCCATGGTGACGTACATATGCTTGGTTAGTGGGTGATAACACCGGTACCCCTTTTGCTGATTATCAAAGCCCAGAAAAATACAACGTACTGCACATGGGTCCAACTTACTGCGCTGATTTTTGTGGAGATGCACATATGCCACATAACCAAAGATACGTGGGGATAAATGAAGAGAAGATGGTAATGTCACATGGTCAGCAAAAACTTCCATAGGAGTGCGAAAATTATGCACTCGGGATGGCATTCCGTTCATTAGATAAACAGAGTATCGAACGGCATCCGCCCAATAGAAGTGAGGGGCGTGGGCACCAATGAGCAGTGCTCGAGTGGTTTCCAAAATATGTCTATTTTTGCGCTCTGCAACACCATTTTGTTGTGGAGTTTGTGGACAAGTAGTCTCATGAAGAATGCCGTGCTCCTGAAAAAATTGAGAGAGTTCAGTGTTGAGATATTCCCCACCATTATCTGACCTGGGAACCTTAAGGGGAAGAGAGTATTAATTTTTAACCATGCAGTAAAACTGGTGAAAAATCTGTCCAACCTACACATTAGAATGAACTAACTCAAAAGGAACTGTTCTTTTATTGAAACTCAAATGATAAGAAGTACGATGACTTTTTGCAAGAATGCAATCATTACACTGGAAATCAGAGTCTGAAATACCATGAAATAAAGACGAAAGCAATTTTTTCAAGTAACCAAAAGATGCATGCCCTAATCGACGATGTTATAGCCAAATTGTCTTATTCTTGTTCAGGTGGCCACTGCTCACTTGATTTACTCGACTTGCCGATACATCATCCACATAATATAAACCTCTCGTCTTAGTACCACGCCCAATCATCGCCCGAGTTTGGATATCCTGAAGTAGGCAAAAAGAGGGAAACAGTAACACAACACAATCTAATTGCTCAGTAACTTGACCAATAGAAAGTAGATGATTGGATAATGACGGAACAAGTAGTGCGTTGTGAATAGACAACGATGGAGTAAGGGAAATAGAACCCGCTCTCGTTACAGGAGTAACATCACCGTTGGCTGTAATGACATCTTCTTTAGATGGTGAAGTCATGTGATAAAATAATGATGCATCGTAAGTCATATGGTCTGTAGCTCCAGAGTCAATTATCCAACTAGTATCTCTTTTGATAGATGTTATTAAAATAGTACCGATTTTACCTGAATCTTCCAAGTTGTCACCCATTGAAATTTGATTGATTAAGGATAGAAGTAGGACTGTTTCAGTCTTCGAGTATGCTGCATCTGAAGTCGGCATAGCAGATTGGGCTGCTGCAATTTGATTACTGATAGAGTTGCGCATGGGATATGTAGCCCCAGTTTTTTGTTCTGCCATTGTACGGACAAAGTTGCGAATTGTTTCAACTTTGTCGTAGCTTTGTTGATTTCCAAAGGCTACGTTGTTGTATTGATATTTCTGGGTTCAAGATTTGATGAACACCAGATTTTGACCGCTAGGGTATACACTAGTTTAGGGTTTTTTTTCTTTTCGAGAAGAGACAGGTCGAAACGTATCAAGATAAAATTCTAGGTTTTGGATGAATAATGTTCTGATTCTATTATTCTCACATAGAGGAATATATAAACTTATACAATCTCCTACAAACTAGGAAACAAGTATCCCAAATCTACAAGGATACCAATTACATAACTTTATACCCAAAATAACTCCACGTTCCTTATTCCCTAAAATTTCCTCACGCAACACAATTGTTGTTTTCTAACTAGGGCCTTTCACAATCAAATCTTTGAGAACTATACCTTTTAGAAGAAAACCCCAATATTTTAGAAAACATACACCCTTAGCGGGGTCAGTCCCGTTCCTTCCTCTTTTCAGTAAATTATTTCTGAAAAAGCAAAATAAGGAGATAAGGAATGTGAATAATATCAATCAAGTACATTGCCTCTCTAGCATACTTATCTTAATATTTTTATTTTTGAACATACAATATTATCTATATTAGGACAATCTCTAACCCATGAAATAAAGCTTAAAGTATAAGCTTTAAAACCCCCCCAAACCATCACTTAGTATTACGGTCTAGGAGTATTCCTCTTCACTTGTAAGTGAGAGGTCTTAGTTTCAATCCTTGCCAAAGGTGAATTTGAACCATATTATTGTTAGCCCATTGGGAGGCTAAGCCTACCACTTCCCCTTAGTGTAGATAATATCGTTTGTTCGAAAAGAAAAAAAAAACCTCAAACCATCTCCAACCATTGGGCTAAAATAAGTCCTGGGGATAAAATAGGATTTAAGCCTGGCTTAAATCATTCTGGACCCACCAAACTGTCATATTTCAAACTTTTTTTATGTTTTTTATTTATAATCTAACAACTATGATCAAATGAGATCAAATCTAATGGTAAAAAAAAGATTTGACGGTCCAAAATTAAATCTAATGTCTAAAATAATTTAAGAAAATATTTAAATCAAGTTTAACTTAAAACTTTATAAATACCTATGTATTTGTATGATTTTTAATTACTTATCAGAATTTATATATTCTTAGATTAAGATGTTCATAAAAATAAATTAGGATAATTTACATAAATTTTATTTTCAAACAAGTTACCGAAAAAAAATTAGGCTAAAATCATTATTTAATAATCTCAGGCTAAAGTTTTAAGTCATAAGGGTTGGAGGAGAAAAACAGTTTAGATGGTCTAAGAGGGCAGTGGAGTTGGTTAAGCCTCACAATGGGCTAGCAATAATGTGGTTCAAATTCGCCTTTGGCGTGAATCGAACATAAGATCTCTCACTTACAAATAAAGAGGAATACCACTAGACCGTAGCACCAAGTGACTACCTATTTTAATATTAACTAATTAGAATTAAGTAGATTGTCCTTCATTAACCTCAAGTCAAACGTATTAACTATTTCAGTTTTGAATTTCTTGCCATTGAGGCCTCAAATGTGGAGGGAGTGTAATTGAAACCTTTTAAGTTTTTAATTAGCAAACTTATCGATCTTGATTCTTGACTAATAAATAGATTGGGTCCTCTACTATTCCCTTTGGCTACACATGCATGTAACATCTCCAAGCCTCTCTATATATATTCTCCCCACTTCTCCAATTTCTTCACATCTTAACTTGTTCTGGTATTATAAATTTATAAATATCCTTTTCTCACAATGGCAAATGAGGCAAGAATATGGTTTGTGATGGATATTGTTGTCATTGTGGTTTCAATGTTATCACAATCTCCTCCAGTTTATGGAGAGCCACAAGTACCTTGTTTCTTCATTTTGGCGATTCATTGGCCGATAATGGCAATAATAACCTCCTCCCAACATCTGCGAGAGTTAATTACCAGCCGTACGAGATTGATTTTCCCGGAGGACCAACTGGAAGATATTGCAATGGCTGCGCGCCACCCCCCCCCCCCCCCCTCTCTCCCGGAGGACCAACTGGAAGATATTGCAATGCCGCCCCCCCCGGCGCATATAGTTTGTGTTCCCCCCCCTCCTCGTATAGTTTGCGTCCTCGCTCCAGTTGTTATTTGTTCCATTATATAATAATTCTTATGAATCCTTGTATTTCCTAGCTCGTCCTCGGTTTAACACTTTGCGGGCACAAATGTGTGGTTTGCAAATGATGACACATATTTGAAATTTACACACTATTAATTCTATCTGCCATTTTTTTTTCATTCTTTATACTTGGTTTAAAGGATATGGTTTAGAGGATAAGCCTTCAGTTAACCCTTAATTATCTCCATCACCACTTATCATGCTCACTAATATTCATCAGTCCTTGTTTATTTCTTTGAATTCTATTTCCTGGTTTTGTAACTTTCTTAAACTTTAATTTTCTCTTTAATTGTAATTTTGACTTTCTAGTTTAACTTTACCTTTCCTAATTTTCATTGTCTTGTGTAAATCCGGACTTTCCATTCTAAGAAAAAATAATTTTATCCAATACTATTTATTTTATTATGTATACATTTTTGTAACTATATATAAGTTTGGTTGCAAGACATGCAGAAAATGAGGCTAATATAAGATGCTTTATATTGCAATAATGCAGCTGAGCTTTTGGGTTTTGAGAACCCCATTCCACCATTTCCAACTACCAATGGCCAAGACATTTTGAAAGGTCAATTATGCATCTGAAGGAGTAGGAATTCGACTGGAAACTGGCCGCCAATTGGTAACTAATTGAGTCACTATAAACGTCTCAACTTCTCTGTAATATTAACCTGTATTTAAGTAAAATATAACATATAATTTCTCTTTGCTTGCAGGGTGCTCATATAAGCTTAGATCATCAGTTACTACATCACGGAGAAACAGTCTTGCGCATTGCTGCGATACTGAAAGCTAATGAATCTGCTTTCCAGTATTTAAACAAATGCTTATATTCAGTTGGAATGGGTAACAATGATTACATTAACGGTTACTTCAAGCTTCAGTTTGACCCCACCAGTAGAATATTTACCCCTGAACAATATGCTCAAGTTCTTATTGAACAATATTCTCGCCAAATATTGGTAACAATTTTTTATTAAAATTTCAATATCTTTTTAATTTTTGATTTCAAAATATAATAGTTTTGTTTAAAATTTGATTGTTTAATTTGCTCCATATTATTTCTGTATATACTCACCGATGTAAAATTTGTCTATGTCAACAGTTTTGGGATGGGTACTTCAGGGATTCCAAATAAAGCTGCTGGTAAATATATGCGATGCGACTACAATCCATGGGGAAATGATATCTCAAAACATCTTTTCTCCTTCTGCTATTCAGTTATTTATGTATCTTTATTCCATTTTGAGTTATTATGTTGAAATGTCGAAAATTAACTGGATGTGTCAACGTTAAAATAAAAAACATGCGGAAATCACTTTCCATAATATTTTAGTTTTGAAAGATAAAGCTGACATTGATTGATTAGTCATTTCTTTTATTCATGTCAGGATTCAAGGTTGTGAATGCTCCCTGCTGCCCAGTGAATAAGTTCGGTCAATGTAATCCTGCCCAAGCTTCTTGCCAGAATAGGAAGGAGTATGTATTTTGGGACGCGTTTCATCCAACTGCTTAAATCAAATCACTGCAAGAAGAACATACACAAAGCCGGCCCTAAGGGTAGCCGGAGGAGGCGCCCGCTAAGGGCCTCCACTTCAAAAGGGCCCCCAATTTTTAGGCGAGTTAGGAGGGTCTGAATGAGGATGGGCGGGAGCTATACGGGCTTATATGTAAAAGCCGGAATTTTGAAATATTTTGTTGTAGGATCGGCCTTGTGCAAGGAAGAAGACAACCATATTCTCAACATCATTCAACCAAAGATATTCCAACTTCGACAAAAAAAAACACCCACCCTTTCATATTCTGTTTTGATAATATATACCTCCCCTTTCTCTTACTTCTCTTCCCCTTTATCTTACTTCTCATTCCGGTGTTATATACGATTTTTAAATTCTAGCTTATTCTTTCACAATGTCGACAAATGAAACAGCAAAATGGATGTCGATGATGATTAATGTTGTTTTTGTGATTTCATCAGTATCACAATCCTGCGTTCGTGGAGAACCAAAAGTACCTTGTTTCTTCATTTTTGGTGATTCATTGGCAGATAATGGCAATAATAACCGCCTCCGGACCCCGGCAAGAGCGAACTACGAGCCTTACGGGATTGATTTTCCACAGGGACCAACAGGGAGGTTTACCAATGGCCGAACAACTGTTGATTTTATAGGTCTGCACATTGTCTCTCTCATTCTAAATTTCATTTATGCACTCTAAATTCTTAACACACTATAGCCTTTTCTTTATGTCTGATTTATTTTATCATGTATTTTTACGGTGCATTCGCTTCTTCTTTTTTTCTTTTTTTTTGTCAAGCATTCGCTTCTTTAACGGCCGAGAATAAAGCTAGTAAGTTGTAAACTCGGGACGTTCTAAGTAAGCGGAATCTTGATGAACATCCAAATTTACATGATGAGTTCTTTTTAGAAATAACATGCATTTGATTAGGTTTAGTTTAGGGAGATGATTTATGCACACATTTTTTTTTTTTTTTAACACCCCTATTTATTTGTTATCCATAAAGGAAAACAAAATGCATACGCAACTTATAGCCATGCGCAAGCACTATGCTTTACATTACAGCTGAACATAAAGGCGATTTTAAACTTCAATCTTTTACATTACAGCTGAATTTCTGGGTTTTGAAGATCCCATCCCTTGTTATGCAAATACTAAGGGGTTCAAGAACATGGTTAGAGGTCTGAATTATGCATCTGCCTCAGCAGGAGTTCGAGATGAAACTGGCTCCCATATGGTAATTAATTAGCTAATCACGATTAGAAAATGACTTAATTACATATGTAAATTCAAAGTAGCAATGTATCATAATACATAATTTCTCCTTGTAGGGTGAGAATGTCAATTTAAATAAGCAATTACTGAATCACAAATCCACAGTCAAGCGCATTACTTCAATAATGGGACTTAAACGATTGTCTAGGCAGTATTTACAAAAGTGCTTATATTCAGTTGGACTGGGTAGCAACGATTACCTTATGAATTACTTCCAGCCCAAGTTTTATCCCACCAGTAAGCGATACACTCCTGAACAATATGCTTCAGTTCTTATTAAACAATATTCTAAACAAATGAAGGTTAGTAACTAATTAACATAATGCACTTGTGTTTAATTAATTTTCCATGTCTCTGAGACTCGAAACAACTGCATAAGAAAAGTTTGAGTATTGACTTATTTCATTTATTGGTTTACTTAAGACTCTGTACAAGTATGGAGCCAGGAAGGTGGTCCTGAATGGAGTAGGACAAGTAGGCTGCACTCCATCTTCAATTTCGACTACAAATGGGTCTACATGCGCAGAAAATATGAACAATGCTGTTCAATTTTTTAACCAAAAGCTTAAGTCTCTCGTCGATCAGCTCAACACCAAACTGACTCATGCAAAATTCATCTATGTTGACATGTTTGGAATTTCCGGAAGTCCATCAGAGGTTACAGCTGCAGGTTTTTCAACTCTCTTTGTGCTCTAATTTCTTTAATTACAATATTATTATTAACTGTTATATTGTGAGACTCACATGCATTAATTATATGAAAAGGAAGTCTGTTGGGGGAAAAATTTAGAGTACCCAACTCTAACACAAGTGTTGGAGAGACAACACAAGTAAACAAATTACTTGTATTAACTCACAAAATATTACAACACTCACAAGGACAACTTTAGAAGCTATGACACTCACTCTTTCTAGAGACACACTCTACACCACTCACACTCCTACAAGACTACTCTTGCTTCTTACTCTCACTTGGTTGCCTACTTGCTTCTTGATTTCTTGGTTGGTTACTTGTTGATACAAATGGTGTGGATGCCTTCTCCTTTTATAGGCATGGATGGAACCTTGGAGAAGCATGTAAACATCATGCTAGAGATATCTAGATAATTCCACTACCTTCCTAAGCTAGAATTATCTAAACTAATCTTGCATGTTGGTGGAAACCTCACCATTCTTCTAAACTCTTCCACCAACTTAATAAACAACCTTCTAGTCCTTTCTACAAAGGATTGTTTTAACTTGGATAATTCTAGCTAACCAACTTTAGTGAACATTCTAGAATTCTTTATTCTAGATTTGTGTAGGTCTTTCAATGAGATGGGGTTGATTTCTTTAACAAAGTCATATGTGACTAGCTCATATATGCCAATTAAAATCCTTGCTTAGCCATATTTTCATAGATAGAACAAGCTAAAGTGTCATAATTTTTTTTTCTTTCATATTTTAGGAATCAAGGTGACGAAAGCTAACTGTTGTCCAGTAGATGAATTTGGCCAATGTGTTCGTTCCAAAGGTACATGCCAGAACAGAAGTGAGTATGCGTTCTGGGATTTATTTCATCCTACTGAAGCTTCCAATCTCATCACTGCAAGAAAGTCATACAATTCTTCTAACTTGTCGGACACTTATCCAGCGAATATTCATCACCTAGTTCAGCTTAGGCTATAAAAATGGGTACTCTTGAAAGTATTATTTACATTGAAATTAGTCTTCCCCATGTACATATATAAGGATCAACAAATTAATCACCATGTGACATGTACAAGACCTAACTACGAAGAGTATACTATAATTGTAAATATAATATATATGCATTTTTGCCAAGTTGGCATGAAATCAAGCTTTTAGTGTAATAGTCCAATTGCGACTCCAATTCAGTTCTACGAATCTTTTTCTTTCATTGATTAAACGCTTCTATGAACTAGTTATTTGGTTAGCAGTATATATTTTTCTTTCTAATTAATGTTTGAAAGATGTTTCAATTTCAAGTCCCCCTCTTTGGTAAAGTTGAACTAAGCATTCCAAGTATTTTGTACTATATCCGCGGGAGAGATTGATGGAAGTATAAGATATAGACTGATGGACCTGTTAATGTGGTATGTACCCTAACTCCCGTATGCCTTTGCCTTTACGCATGGCATCTCTTAGTCTCATTTTCTTTGGTTGCGAGAATAGTTGTGCACGAGAACACATCTTTTTGTCCTCAATCTTAGAAACATATCAGCCACAAGCACATCAAGTAAATTGCTTGCCAATGAATTGGTAACCCATTGAAAATTTGATCAAACAAAGTTTTCAAACATGTTGAGAACATTATAATGTTTAAAAAGATTTCTTATAGATGAACAAAGTCTAAGATGAGTACGAGCCCATTCAGGGTTTCAATATTTATACAGCTGCCTTACTCTGAAGTAGATTTGTAACAGCTAATATGATATTTGTCATATCATGTGGTGACTAAAACTTGGAATTTTTTTTTTTTTTGGCTGTAGTGTTAGATACCGGTAGGGATAGTAATTCTGCTACTTTTCATGGTGAGCGTTATTCTGGCAGGCTTCATTGCATTTGTGTGATCCACATCACACATTCTTTGCCCCCACGACACATATTGCACTCAGGCTTGCTTCAACCAGTTATTCTGCAACCGAAATATTTAATAAATAAAAATATAATATACATCCATGTAAAGACCGTTTGATAATCATTTCGATTTTCAATTTTTTATTTTAATTTTAATTTTTTGAAAATTAAAAGAAAAACAAAATAGTTATCAAATGACCCTTAACTTAATTTGAAAGGTTAATTTAGTATTACAAGCTAGTGGTATTCATCTTCACTTGTAAATAAGAGATCTTAAACTCTCAGGTTCGATTCTCGCTAAAAGCGAATTCAAATCAAATTATTATTATTTGTCCATTGTGAGGTTTAGCTCACTCTCTCACTCCTTAGTGTAGATAATATCATATGTATTAAAGAAAACGTTAATTTGAACAACAATTCCCCAATTATAAGTCTAATTTGAAGACAGTTCCTTGGAGTACACTAATTTTCCCCTTAGGTGGCTTAGTACGCACCATTTCCAAGCTTCCCTCTCTCTCTCTCTCTCTCTCTCTCTCTATATATATATATATATATATATATATATATAAAATACCTCCATTTCTCTTTACAGTACTGCCTTAATTTTTTTTCAGTGTTATACAATTGCAATTTCACTTTAGCTATATCATTTCATAATGGCAACAAATGAGGCAGTAAGATGGTTCATGATGATCGGTTTTCTGGTGGTTTCAATATCACAATCTTGTGCTTATGGAAAGCCGGAAGTACCTTGTTTTTTCATTTTTGGTGATTCATTGCTCGATAATGGCAACAATAACTTCCTCCCAACGTTGAGAGTGAACTACCTCCCCTACGGGATTGATTATCCCACCGGACCAACCGGAAGATTTTGCAATGGTCGAACTCCAGTTGACGTACTTGGTCTTGCCTCTCTCTCTCTCTCTCTCTCTCTCTCTCTCTCTCTAAATTTCTTATGCTATATTGTTAATATCATAATCTTACTCTATAAATTAAGAGCTATAGAAATCATAAAGAAATATAATTTGTAGTTACGAAACTTGCTTACCGTAGTGTATTATTTACGATGGATAGAGAAGATGTCGTCAAAGAGTTTATTTATTTACAGTTTGACAATACAAGTATTTTATGTTACCGGACATTCTGACAAGTGAGGATTTGCATATATAAATCGTAATCAGTTTGTTTGCAAGGGTTTCAATGAAAGGAGGCCTAGCTAGCTATAATAAGAACCTGATTGTTTACATTACAGCTGAACTTTTGGGCTTTGAGAATCACATCCCACCATTTGCAACTACTTTCGGCCTGGCCACACTTAGAGGCTTGAATTACGCATCTGGCACAGCAGGAATTCGAGCGGAAACAGGCTCCCAGTTGGTAATAACTAACTAATCACAACACAAACATGATTTATAATAATTAGCAAAGATAATTAGTATATAAATTAATCTTATAATATATGATTAATTCTCCTATGCAGGGTGTTAATGTCAACTTTGATCGGCAGATACAGAACCACAAATCTGCAGTCTTGCGCATTGCTTCCATACTGAGAAGTAAAGAATCAGCTATGAAGTATTTAAACAAGTGCTTATATTATGTGGGAATGGGTAACAATGATTACCTTAACAATTACTTACAGCCGCGGTTTTTTAACACCAGTCGCATATATACCCTTGAACAATATGCTGCAGTTCTTGTTAGACAATATTCCAGCCAAATCATGGTTAGTAAGTAGTGATTAGTTTTCTAATTGATTAGGCCCAGTTTGGACTGCTTCTTTATGAAAGCACTTGTACTTATTAGCGTTTTTTCTAAAAGTGATTTTCTTACAAACATGTCGAAATTTCTATTAAAATCCAAGTTATTCTTGGAGACGCACTTGGAAGTACTTATTCATGGAAAAGCAGAAACAGCGTTTCTTTGATGCGTAAACAATTTTAATTAAATTTTCCTATCAAATAATGTGGCCAAAAGCCGTTTAGATTGTAACAAAGTGTTTTAGGTATTTCAGAAGCAGTCTCAGTTCTCAAATACGCACATGTTGTCTTGAGAACGGAATATCAGTTTTCTTTACGTTTTAGAATATTAATTATTCTGTGTTTTATGTTGCATTTAATTAAAGACTTTGTACAAGTATGGAGCGAGGAAGTTTGCCTTGGTTGGAGTGCAAGATATAGCAAATGCGACCTATGCTTTTAACCAAAAGCTTGTATCTCTGGTAGAAAAGCTCAACGCCGATCTTGGCGATGCAAAGTTCATCTATGTCAACTCTTCCTCGGTGACACGTTCAACTTCTGCTGGTATATAGTTAATACATTTGGGATATATCACACTCTTCATCTGCAATTTCTTTCGTTACAATACTTGTTTTACATGCCATAATTCCGTTATACAGCGAGATCCAAAGTGTGTATATGTTGCGAAAAAGAGATCAGTCATACACGACCTGCGGTTCCACACAAATTAAAATACCTAGCGTGTATATTTAATTTCTGAATTAGTGACATTGATTAATTTGTTATGTTGATTTCAGGATTCAAGGATTATGACACTAGCTGCTGTCCGGTAAATCGAATAGGTCTATGTGCTATTTTCCAAATTCCATGCCAGAATAGGAGTGAGTATGCATTATGGGACTCATTCCATCCCACTGAGGCCTCCAACATGGTCTCTGCAAGAAGAACATACAATTCCTCCGACCCGTCGGACACTTATCCGATGGATATCAGTCACCTGGTTAACCTCAGCCTAGAATCCTGACTAATTATCACACAATCAAGCATATATACACAGATGATTAATGAATAATCTACTATGTAGCTTTGGATATTTATATATCAGATATATGTAATAGATATTCAAACCAACATTATGAAGATTCAATCACATGAAAGTTGGAAGAACTTGTTAGGGTAATGTCTCACAGAAGTCTTAGTAGTACACGTTGCAGGAGGCATAAATATAAAAATACAGACAAGAAATCCCCTTCCATCAACTAATATACGTACGTATACCTACGTACTTGGTAACGGTCTTCACTCCCAAAGCAATCTGGATCATTCATCTGGTGTCATTATACACACCCACCACAGAAAACTAAATCAGCAGAAGCGATACAGTCCAAGCATATATATTAACTGCACACGAATAAACGATGATCAAAACAATGTGAATATTGCTGGTAGTTTGTGATAATGTGTTTGATAATTTGGGATTTTTATGAACTTACACTAATTGAAGAGAAATCTGATCGTGGCGGGGATTGTACTGATGATTGGGTTGTAACGCGTTCACTTGGAAATAGTTCCGAGAGTCGTATGGCTGAGACTGCAGGATGTCATAGCTTGAAGTTCCTCCTCCAGCCATCAGATTTATGTTCTGCTGGCCCCTCTCATTCTCAGCTATCTATATATCCAATTTATAATTCCTAGTGAATACTAGCTAAATACGTACTGCATACTCACAGAAACAGAAAGACTATGCGCGCGAGCACACAAAAAAACACATTTTTTTAAAGAAAAAGAGAGAGAACTCGCCTTTGCTCGCAGGAGCTGGTTATTGTTGTGCAAGTCCAGTTCCTGCAAGGAAAATTTGACAAAAATGAAAGCGAAAAAATATCAGTTTGATGAGTAGAACCCTCATATTTGTTATACGAAGATTTCAAAAGTGCGAACATACAACTTGTTGCGATAATTCACCATTCGCACTCCTCCCCTTGTTTTTTTATCGTTTCGCTTTAATTTGTTTACTCAATTACCGAAACACAAAAATAAGAGAGAGGATTCCAAAGTAGATATATAACATATATATATATATATATATATATAAGAGTGTGAAATTCGTCACTTAATATTAATGTTTGGTACATGTAAGGTACTGTTAGTCAGCATAGAAGCTATAAGAATAAGAACAAATGGTGATGGGCGTCTTTAAAAGTTGAAAGAAAACTTAAACCTAACCAAAAATTTGATGTGTAAAATTTTCACCATTTGAAAAGTATTAGTTTCAAATCATCAAAAGTACGATGATTTATAACAATGACTTACATATTATCATGTTTTCTACCATGCATGTACTAATTAGGTTGATCAAGACAATTTGATGCCGCCAAGCTTTCCAAATGCAGATGAACCACATTTATAATATGTTCAGAAATTAAAGCATAAGTAATTTCGTAAAATGAGCAAGCTAAGTTTGAAGAGGTGTACCCTTTTCTGCATGTACTCAATTTCGGCAAACAAGAGCTCATTCTGAAAAGAGTTCAAGATTTGAAAGAAAGAAAAGAAAAACGTGTTAATGGCTATGCAAAAGCTAGAAATATGAGCACATTCTGAAAAGAGTTCAAGATTTGAAAGAATGAAAAGAAAAACGTGTTAATGGCTATGCAAAAGCTAGAAATATGAGCACAACGGACAGTTCAAATTGCGAAAATGGTCACAAATGATCAATAGCTTCATTAGACACCTTTTTGGATCGGATTCTGCTAATTCCTTTCTCTAGTTTACTCTCCAGGCTCTTCAAGTCCTTGATAGGCATACTACTCAATGCATCACCCATCATATTCCTGGAAACAACATTCATTGTCAGTTAAAAGGCTGCCAATTCAGAATATAGGATCTGGGAAAGCTTGTGGTAGCTAGGATCTTTAAGAATATTACCGGTTGGCATTCTGCAAATTCCCGATCTGCGCACGCAATTTTGCAGCTTCTTGCTGGTAGTACTGAAATTTACATCAATAATGCAATAGGTTAAAACATCTGAACATTAACGACTATGATCAAAATTCATAGAAACACTGCTTTAACAGGACGCATGCCTTAAGAAATCACAGATACACCTTCACATGTTTGCTTCTTAATTAGGGTTTATATGTTACTACATACATATGTGTATAAATGTAATACACACACTCACTCACACACGAACACAACCAATTAGTATAATTACGGGTCCATGTAACTATTCATGAATTAAAAGTTAGGAAAAATAAACCAGAAACAGTTCCATTAACTGTTTAGTTCCCTGAGAACTTGATATCTTTGTATCAAATGTGCAGAGTATGAAATCACTCCTTGAAGGCAATTATATTAATCAAGATAATAGGTTAACTACCCACCAAGGCATATTCTTGTAAAAGCTTTTGCTTTACCGGTATCTTTGGTTGCAATGTGAATGAACAGAAAATTGAAATGGATCTTAAACGCTCACCCATATTCCAGGATTTATATGGGACATAATTGATTGATTAAATAATACAGGTTAAAGTGCAAGAGGCTTGTAGCTTAAGCGATAAGGAACATTTACTCTTCCTTCCCACAATATCGCGTGTATAAATTAAATTATAAAGTAATATAGCCTAAGGTTTGATAATGACATCCAAAAAGGAAAACAAGACTTGTCTTAGTCATGGATTATTGGCTTTGTTCAACAATCAAGACCTACATAACTGTTAAATGTCCCACATTGGTGGGTTCAAAGAAATCCAATGAGTTTAAATAGGATTATCCTACTCTAACTAATACTGAGATGTTTTGTGGTAAAACCCCACACCTGCAGATTGGGTAGGTGGTAAAGTTGGAGACAGTATCAGTGTCGTTAGAGTGGGGTGGGACCGGCGATCCAAAAATCCAACATGGTATCAGAGCCACGGTTTTGGGCCCGTGCAAGCCAATGAGCTTGTATGAAAGCCAACGAGCTTGTCACCCGCAAGGAAACAAGTTTGAACTCTTAATATAAAGGCAACCGCTGAGTTCCATTGAAAACAAGTGGGCCCAACGTGAGCCGACCTTTAAGTTTCAATTACCGATGTGGATCTCCATACTAAATGAGGTTACACTTGAGGAGGAGTGTTAAATGTCCCACATCGGTGGGTTCAAAGAAATCCAATAGGTTTAAATAGGATTATCCTACTCTAACTAATACCGAGGCCCTTTGTGGTAAAACCCCACACCTAACGGATTGAGCAGATGGTAAAGTTAAGGAAAATATCGGTGTCGTTAGAAAGGGGCGGGCCCGGCGATCCAAAAATCCAACAATAACTAGTCTTGAAGTCAATGTCTGAGTAGTTCAAGACTTCAATTTCATGGTTCCCCAGATGATATCAAATAAATATGATAATGAAATCACAGAAAGAACTGAATCTAACTTTTAGAATCAAACTCCAAGGTTACGAACTTTTCTGTCAAATAATATCTACATTCAGGGTAAGTCAGTGTACCTGAGTACTAGCTTCAGAAACTGATCCAGTATTTGAAGAATCTGCACATGCCTTCTTGTACCTCTCAACTGTTGCTTTAACACTGCATGGTATGCACTCATAGTATTAATATATGAATGTATATATGTAGGGACCATTGACTAAGGAGGATCTAACATATGACTAAAATGATTAATGGATAACACTTCTAGCTCCAGAAAAGAATCTCATGCATTGATAACCCATATTAGACATTCTTGTTTGGTTACTATGATTGGATTAGATTGGATTGGACAACTCATAAAATGCAAGTATGTTGAAAGTAGAGGTGAATCATTGTCATTTTTAAGGATATTAGACCTAAAGGAATTTATCTCTTTTAATCCTACCATTTTGAGGAGATTGAAAGGAACAAGTTTCTTTCAAGAGTAATCCACATTCTACCTTGAACTTGGACAAATCTTCAATTTTTTCCTTGAACATACCATAAATATGGTGAGCTATGGAATCCAATCTAATCCTAAACACCAAATGAACCCTTAGTCCAACCAATATGCTTTGGAACTAGTACTCAAAAGGAAAAACACCAATATAATTAATGCATGTATACTAAATTCTCAAATTTATAAGAAAGCTACATTTATATACTATAGCATTGCTTATGCATTAGACGCTTTAATAATGCTAAGAAATGTATAATCTGAAATATTGTGATAGTTTGAACATAATATGAAAGGCATACCATGAGGGAAGCTACCTAGCAAAATATTGGTTCTATATCTGGTTTATTTGATCAAACTTTCAACATAAGGGTTTTTGAAATAAGTTCCTATAAACATTTTCTACCTAAATAAAAAAAACTGTGAAACTAAAGATATTTTTCTTAAAGCATCTAGGGAGATAAGATGGTAAACCTTAAGAACATGGTGTGGAGTGGAAGCCTCAACTTCTCACGCTGTACTTGAGTGAGGGATTACCAAGTATCAAAGGATTCGGGCCAAGTTACTAAGGAATTGATCATAAAATGTTAGATAGAGGGATTAGAAATGTAGGTGTGTGAGAGAGATTTGTAAATGTATCTTTCCAAGTAATGATATGCAAACCCTCTTACATGCCTATGAAATGCGCATCGAGGGCTTTTCTAATTCCCTTCGCCTAGCATTTTGTAGTCTATATGTTACTAACTTGGCTTTAATTAATCCTTTGTGACTTAAAAGATCCTCAACCAAACATAGCTGGATAGCCTTAGTCTAGTGACACTTTTCTTCCCAAGGTTTAAGTATGAATCCCCTTCTATTTTGACAAAAGAAAACAAAAGGTGTGGAACCTTAAGATTTTACCATTTTCTGTTGCCTTAAGTAGTAACTTGCTTGAAGTAATGGAAAGCTTTACAATATTTTCTTTCCTCAAATTAAAATTTTTTCTCTTTACCCTTCTGAATACTAATTAAAATTGATTTTAATATTTTTCTCAACTAATTAACCGGGGAAAATATAAAGAAGAAACTTACTGTCTTTTTTCTGATCCAAAGTAATGCATTATGCATTTTATACATGTAGGGTTCCAGTCTCAGTTTAACTTATTAGCTAAATAGATCTAACTACTATTAGGCTCTCTTGTCATCTCCTCACAAATAGTTTCTAAAACAATGAGTACAAAAATTAGTTCATTTTAATTAACTAGTTATAAGCACTTTGGATAATTAGATATAAAACTGCTGATGTTCATGTCAATTTACAGAAGAAAACAACATGTAAAGGTGGTTCCCAACCGCAGCCAAATTTCTAGTGTTGGGAAGGGGGAGAAAGAGAGAAAGAGGGAGCATCTGATTGATTGAAATATAAATGGTAATTGAAGTTGTTTCCACAAAATGCATGCTTATCCTCAGCGGAATTTCTGAGTCAGATTTCTGTCTGTGCTATAAATTGAATTTCTTTCCCCAAGCTCCAGCCTTTCTGCCTAGTTTTATTCATTTCCTTAGGCACACATGCTATCACATAACATTAAGGGCTAATTCTACTGACTTAATCTGAGATTTTATGTTTAAATTTGTAAATTATAAGGCAATTACTAACGGTCAAATGAACAAACTCTTTCAGTCAACTGAGCCTAATTAATAAGAAATCTCAGTTCCTTGACACCAGAAAACTCGGTTCTCTGAGTTAGACCGGCCGGCCTAATTCAATCAGTCTCTCAACTGACGGATGTGATACAAAACCACATATCAATATCATAATTATACAATTGAATTAAAAAAGATCATTAATTTAATAAAAAAAACAAAACCTCACGTTTTCCTATGCATACTGATTCCTTAAAATCGTCGAGCTTGTGATTGGTTCCCTGTGCCACGGTGGCACAGCTCCCCAATATGATTGGTTCAACTAGATAAGAGGTCATAACTCTCATTACACAAGGGATATTTTCCTGGAGTTCACCTTTTAACCCACCTCGAGTAAAACACAAACAGTTTAATGAATTTTGTATGTTTTTATTTACTTAAAAATATAAAGATTTGATATTTTTTCTTTTCTATCTGAAAGACTGAAACTCTGATGTGAACATCAAAGCCGTCTGTTTCCAGCGGCAGAGAAGGCAGACATATAAGCCAAACGAAACGCTCAGAACTCACCCATTGGCTCGCAGTTGTCGTACGTTGTCTTCTGTTTCACTTGTATCTCTCAAACACTTAAAACTTGCATAAATATATCTACGCAAGATCACTGCAAATGCAAAGGCCATTCTATGATGCCATAATTTTGATGACCCAGTTGAGCTATGATCTTACTCTCTCTCTCTCTCTCTCTCTCTCTAATAATTTGGAAAAATAAATTATAAAAGAATATTTATTTATGAGATCCAATCCAAGTAGAAAAAAAATTGACCAGAAAGGTTAAAAATTTAGGGTTGAAGAACTGGGAAAAGGGGAAGAGAAGCCAGTGTAGGAATCATGACATAAACGCCTTTTGTCAGAAGTCAAGAACCGAAAAATCTTGTGTGACGTGACCAAAGATTCTATAACCAAAGACAAAAGAGAAAAAAAAGAAACAAAAAAACCAGAACCTAACCCTAACTAGACCGCATCCCATTTCCAAAAAATGTCAAATTTAAGAAAAGATGACATTTTGACACTTGAGCTGTGGAAAATATGTCTCCTTTACTCGATTTAAGGGTTACCCACCACAAATCTTTGGACAAATTGCATACCCAACGTGGTTTCTTATGAACCCTAATTTGGGAAATTAGGGTTTTAATTTTCTGAGGGAAATTCCACGTGGTGAAATTGAGATTTGGGGAATGTTAGCTTCTGGGTTTTGGAGGTTGTAGCCAGATTTGGATCTACAGGGAAGTTTGTTTCATATTTCAAGCAAAACACATTTGGGTGCCTTGGAACCCTAATTTGTGCTTATTTTGCAGAGGTCCTGTCAATACATTATTTAATTATTTTTTAATTAAATTTGTACTTTAACTTTCCTGATGTCTATAGCTGACTTGCTATTAAGGAAGTGTCAAAGAGATGGGGGGCTTGGCTAATGGGGGCATGACAGCTTGTGTGTTGTAGGCCTGCTTAGCTGCATAAGATGACATAGAGTCATGCAGCATATGAGAGAGAGAGAGAGAGAGAGAGAGAATATGGAAGAAATCAGAAAGAGAAAGGGAAACAGAAAATTAACAACAATGGAGGGAGGGTAAGGAGCTGATCTCAGAAGCCTGTATACATTCCCAAAAACCACTACTTGTTGCTATATACATCCTAATGATAATATACATATATATATGTATATACTTCTTATTTCTATCTATTACACCAGATCTATGTTTCCACCAAACCAAGAGCTAAGAAAATGATCACAAACAGAAAAGAAAAATTAAATTAAAAAAATACCCAACATTATTAAGCACATACATGGAAAAAAACAAAACAGAAGAAAGAAAGACAAGTGAATCTTATAAGTTATATAGAGAGATGAAAGAGAGAGAAAGAGAGGAGAGAGAGAACTCAATCTCAACTCAACTGAGTACCATAACAATGATAATGTTTTTCCTGATTAAATCCAGCAAAAGATCTATTTCACAGAAGCAAAAATCTTGAGGACTGAAGCACCAATAACTTCTTGAAATGCTAAATTGTGACAAAAATTTGCACAGAAGAAGAAAGAAAAAGAAAAGAACTTTAACAAGAACAAAGAAATCTTATTAAAAGGTAAATTGAAAATAAAACTTGGGTCTGAAAAAAATCCTAAAAGCCTTC
Organism: Heteromeles arbutifolia; assembly: GCA_024362995.1. Lineage (NCBI taxonomy): Eukaryota > Viridiplantae > Streptophyta > Magnoliopsida > Rosales > Rosaceae > Heteromeles > Heteromeles arbutifolia. The sequence continues at coordinate 4,691,804 of JANCRC010000002.1, read as the reverse complement.
CATTAGAAAAATTAAAAGAATAAGAAGAGAAAATTAAGCAATAGTATTATTACCTGTTGTTGGCATACTCATAGAGGCGGCCACGGTTAGAGAAGACTATGAGAGCAATCTCTGCATCACAGAGCACAGAGAGTTCATAGGCCTTCTTGAGCAACCCATTGCGCCTCTTGCAGAAGGTCACTTGACGATTGGTCGTGTTTTCGATCCGCTTGATCTCGATCTTTCCCCTACCCAATTTTCTCTGGGGAGAGTCGATTGACAAGGATTTGTTTTCATTGGCCATAGTTGCAAGCTGAATCAATAAGAACAAAGAGATCAATCAATTAAGCACCTTTTTAAATAAAACAAAAACCCCAGAACTTCAATTACCATATTCTTGATAACCAACAAAAAGTTTGAAATTAACTTGCAGAAACAAATGAAAATATGAAAACTTGGTGCAATTCAACTACAACAACTAGGTAGCTTAAAAAATAATTGAGTAGCTAATTAAGCTAGCAATCCCAAGTTAGTTCAAGAAATTGTGAGCTGAACAGATTTGATGGAACTAAAGTTTGAATTTTCATATTTGTTTTGGATGATCTTGGTGAAAAAGATTTATAGGGCTAAAAGAAGTGAGGCAAATGAACAAAATTTAGGAGATAGTGTTTGAGTATTTTGATCAATGAAGCATGGCAAGAACACACAAAGAAAAGATCATAAGATGATGATAATTAAGGACAGAAACAGAGGTTTCTTTCTTTCTACCTTTCGGGATTTTTCTCAGGTCTTTTTCTATCTTTCTTTCTTCACAAATCCAAACGAGGAGATAAGCAGAAAATGGAAGTGAGGTGGGATGAGGGGTGTGTATTTATAAAGGAAAAAACGACATTTCCACAATTATTCTAATTTCCAAATTAATTACTTCAAATTTTTAGTTATTTTCTAAATTATTTACTTTCAATCTTTAATCTGCAAACTTTATATTTTCACTAGCTAAGCGCATGGGGTTTTTATGTATTGGAGATGAAGCAAAAGAGAAAACATGGGAAATGGGAATCACTCATTTGATTCAGACTCCATCAACCATTCATTTTATTATTGTTCATTACTTATTTATTTAATTATCAAATATATTTTTCTTGCCTGTGAAAGATGAGAGGTAATAGGGGAGAAAGAGAAAGGAAAGGTACTTTCTGAAAGCGATTATTAATGGTGTGAACGTGACGTTTGGCTAAGCGCGCGGCTAGCTAGCTAGCACACCTCCTTTAGGTTAAACCACGACGACATCAAAACTTTATTTCATTAAGTGGGGAGTCGACTGTGTGAATTTAAGAACGGTATTGTGTTTGTTTTGTGTCAAATATTCTGTTAACTTCAAGTACTCCGTGTCTTTTCTTAGAGTCTTCTTACAAGTCTTCCTAAGTCTTCATCTACTCATTTTGCCCTGAGTCCCTGTCTCGTAATCGCATCTTCTAACCGGAACATTTGTAGGTCTTTGGTTTATGTATCCAAATCACCTTAATCTTGTCCTTTCTCGTGTCCCCACACATTTAACGAAGCATTCTCATCTCAGTGACACTCATTTTTTTCATGTGTTGTTGCTTGATCACCTAACTTTCCATGTCGTAAAGTATTGCTGACCTTATTGTTGTCCTATAAAATTTTATCTTCAGTTTTAGTGACTTACGACGGTCGCGCAACACACCCGATGCGCTCTTCCACTCCATCCATCCAACTTGTATTCTATGGTTGAGATCTACATCAAATTCTCTGTTCTTTTGCAAGGTAGATCTAAGATAGTGAAAGTGTTTGCTCTTTAATACGTCATGGTCTCCAATCCTCACCCCTTATCATTTGAACCCATATGTTCCTATTAAACTTGCACTTTATATACTCTGTCTTTAACCTACTTGGGTGAAAACCTTTAGATTCTTCTCACTAAAGGTTAAGCTTCGCATTTGATCTCTCCCGAATTTTATTTATTAACACTATATTGTCTGCAAAAAACATACTCAAATGGATACTTCTTAAATATATCTAGTTAACTCATCCATTACTAATGCAAAAAGGTGAGGACTTAAAGCTGAGCCTTGATGTGACCCTACGGTCATGGGAAAGCTTTTGGTTTGTCATTCATGAGTTCTTATTGTAGTCCTTACTCCATCATACATATTGTTTTGTTTTTTTTTTGGAAAAAATCATACATATTGTTTATTGCTTGGATATATGCTACTTAAACACCTTTAGGTTAAAATATTTATAAAATTATATCCATGTGAAAAATAGATGAACAAAAACTTAAGGGAATTTTTCATCGATTTTTTGTGTAATTTCTTATTACACAGAAAAAAAGGAGGAGAGTACTGAAGGTTCGATTTACTAAACAATTCACCACTTGCTTTTTTGTGTACTTCTACTTTCAGAATTTTTTATTTATATATTTCTCTGAATTTTTTATTTATTTTTAGTGAAATTAATTTTTTAAAAGTAGGTGACTCGGAACTCATTTAATTTTAGTTTCTAATCTATTTGAATTTAGTTTCTTAATTTGGAATGCTTAAGATATGGCTTTTCTACCCCCTACCTAGGTCAAGAGGTTTAGGAAATAGAAAAAGTAGTCGGTCTTGGTGGAATGAGAAAATACATATACATATGTGTGTGTGTCCCAATTTCCCACAAATATGAAACATGATGTCAATTTATTTCCTAAGAAAATATTGCATATAAGTATATCAATTTGTCTGCCATATGTCCAGCCATATATGCAGCTCCTTAATATGCTTATTCATAATACAGCAAGGAGTTCTAGGCGTTGTATAGAAGAGACCAATAATTTGTTGTTGGGATGGCCTGGCCATAGCTAGCTTGTATTTGACATTTGCCATAACTAATCCAATTTCTCGTCGAATCGAAAACGTTGAGCCGTCGATGATCATTTGGTGTAGTGACACTCAGTCTCAATTTTGTTGAAAACTACTTTTAGCCCAAATCTCATGAAAAACAATTGTTAAATTAAGAAAAGAGAAAAATTTAGCAGTGACTTATCTTGATATTTGGACATTGTTTGATTTTTTCCGTCCGAACTTTCAATATAGTTTGAGCTCTTTTAAATTTTCAATTCGTATCAATATACCTGAAAAAAGAAAAGTTTTGATAATTCAAGTGTGAGAAATTTTACAAGCTTGCACATCGGAAGCAATTCAAAGGCTTCCCCCATACTAAATGGACAAAAACAGTCCTCAATTTGAAGGAACAATGGCAGAACAAACAGCGAGGAGAATATTGACGTGAAACTAAATTTAAAATTCATAGGGCAAAGTGAAACAAGACGTATAATTTGGTGGCGTTTCTATTTTTTATTTTTTTTCCAAAAATAAATTCCAATTTCTCACTTTTAACCGCATGTCCATTCGATCTGATTTGACCTAGGAAAAGAGGTAGCGCCCACCTGTGTACGTAGTACTCCTGGTTGATCATATATTTGTTTGTTATGCCATGTCACTCGTGGTTTGTAGAAGACATGTCACTTTTCCTTACCCACCTAATTGCAAACACAGGGATGATAACAAGTTTGCGAGGAGATGTGTAATGTTGGCCATGCTCGATCGACATTGGAAAAACATATATCATCCATCTTTCTCTTGTTTTTACCCCACACACACACACACACACACATATATATATATATATATATATATATATATATATAATTCGACCTACTGCATGTACACTACCCATTTAATCATCGTAGGTGCTTTTACGTAGAGTAGTACATTTGGCCACCATCCATTGTTGAGAGTATTATCCCGCATCAAAAGATCTTGAGCATTTTCATTCATTATCAATTAATTTTACGATAAATGCTAATAATTTTAATACAATACCAAAGTAGGCTGGAAAAGAATGTTGAAAGTACGAAAAAGAATGTATTTAACATCTATTTTATAATAAGATAGATTAGAGGTTTGGTATGTACATGCATGTAACGAACATCCTGAGTTCATCTTAACATGTTTAATTATTTAAAATAGAGAAAGTCATGAATCAAAGAAGGGAAAGAATGAATGAGTTGCCCCTTAGTTGATATGATTAATGATTTGTCAATAATTGGATTACAGTTTTACTGTAACCGCAACATTTTTCAAAAATTCAAATGTGTGTTGATACATGAAAGTCACGAAACAGAATAATTCAAAGGAAAAGATAAACACATCATTTTTAGCCTCTTATACACTCATGTTTGATCACGACCGTTGATTCTGTTTGACTTATTCAATTTAGCATGGTAGAAAAAAAAAAGTGTGTGAGAAGCTAAAAAGGGTGTGAATAAATTGTGAGGATGTGAAGGTTAAACCGTAAAAGAGTTCCATATTGGTGAACGAAAAAACTTTGCAAGGGCTTATAAGAGGTTGGGCCACTCCCCATATTACCAATTGGTTTTACGGTTTAACCTCAACTTTCTTCATGGTATCAAAACAAGTTGGCCTACGTGTGAAGCCCAACGTCCACACATGCTTCATGCCACCCAATTTGTGTTGTCCATGTGTTTGGTTTGAAACTGTGTTAGCATGAATTTTAGCCAACCAAGATCAAAATATATTTAGGGTTTACTTGATCCCATTCCAAGTAAAAACACATGCGCGCCAAGATGAATTTTAGCCAACTAATTTGGGTTTATCCAAGATTAATAACAAATCCCAATGTTTTCCTTGGTACTAACTTTATTGACTTAATTAATTTACCTCATGTTGTAACAGGAAAATTCAATTCAAAATATGAGTCTTTATACATAGAGAATTGGCACCACCGTTGTCTTCTCTAGCTATGAAGTTATGGCACATATACAATTCCTAGCGTTGTCTTGAATATTGTCGATTTCCTCATCTCTTGTTTCTTGTTGTTCATGTGATCATCAATGCACCTTCATCTAAACTTTCACTGCCCATAAATTTCTTTCACCATAGGAGTCCATACATAAATAACACATCACTGACACTAGATCCTAGATGCCACATAACAATATACGTATATATGTGTATTGTTCAATGCGTATATATGCTCTCATTGTCTCTTGTACATATATTACCAGTGACGACGGATCCAAAAAATATTATTGGGGGTCAGTAAGAACAATGCACAAAGTGCACAAATTTTTTTTTGGTATAGCATGAAAATTGGCATTTTATCGAGCTTTACTAGGCCCGAGGTCATTTGGCAAGTCATATTGCACGCTTGTTGACAGATGCCAATAGCTTCTGAACGAGCATGTCAACTGATGTCAATAGCTTTTGAGCGATGCCAACATATGCCAAGTGGCCTATCGAAAGATGCTCATGGCAAAGCATACAAATGCATGAGGCTAGCAACTACTTTGCCCAATGCCCATAGAGGCAATTCGTCGAACAATTGGACGACATCTTTCAACGAAATCTCAAATTTTCAAAGAGTAGCATCCAGTTCTTCTATGAAGAATTTCTGAGTTTAGGGAGTCAGCTGACCGACCTTGTCCCAAGGTGGATCCGCCTCTGTATGTTATTTTGGTGACTCCATAAATATTGTATGATCAATCTTTAGTGAAACATCACCCTCAATCATTTGCCATGATTTGATTATTATCCTCTCTTTTTTTTTTCTTTCCTCTGTGAATATATGTGTGCATAAGCTTTCTCCAAACGTTCCAATACACCTTTTGATCGCATTGCATCATGTCTGAGTTTTCTTAGTTCTAAAATAGGAAGGCCATGGTAATTCTCCATGTTCTCACAGGTCCTAACTCTTTATGGCTCACAACAAGAAAATCTCCCCCATATCTAGAAGAGGACCACATTGAGGGCAACTCAATATATCATAAACCCCTACTACTCAGACATATCCATCCACACCATACATGGTAAATGTTAAATAGTGTTATCGGTCGCTAGACTCGACTCTCTAGTGTGATTTCGACTCCTACGAATTTCTTTATCGGTACGTTGGATGCGATTGAATTCCCGACCTATCGTAGAGTGAACGGTACAGTCGAAAACAAATGGAAAAAAACCTAAGAGACTTTTGGTAAAAATGGTACTATATATAGCCCTTTGTTGACATTGTCCTGCGAAAAGGAACCCTAGCTATGAACATCTAGTAATGTGATTCAACGGAAAGGAAAATTAAAGTGAATTTGGACTTGTTCAATACCCCAATTTAGTTGATAGGACTCCAGGGAATTTCCTAACGGTTCAAATTGATCTTACCATTCGTTGTATATATACTAGTAATGTTTTCACGAAACGTTCAACCCTTTGTAAAACCAGAAACGAGGCAAACTTTGAATTGTTTAGCTAAGAAGGGAAAAGAAAGTAGTTTAGTTCATAATGATAACCTCTACAATACCACTTTAGGTGTAAGTATTGCTTAATATATATATATATATATATATATATATATATGTGTGTGTGTGTGTGTGTAATGAGGGTGAGTTAGTGGCACTATTTTTTACACAACTTTTGATACACGTTTTTGTAGGGCCCACTACACAATGTATTTTTAACGATCTTAACCGTCTATCTTTTATAACATTATTCATAGATCATCACATCATTCATAGATCATACTTGCAAAAAATTAGACAAATCCAAAACCATTAAAACATCCATTAATTTGTAGTGAAAAAAATGGACCAATTCTACAAAGAAACTCTCAACCCTTAGTCCAACGATCTTTTTGGATTTGGGTGATTTTTGGTATACATGATCTTTGGGAGAAGACCTAAAAAATAGACTGTTCGAATCGTTGAAATATTACGAAGTTGGCTCACCAAAAACATGCGTTAAAAATTATGTTAAAAGAATGGTATCACGGATCTATCCCCATATGTAATAATGTAGTAATTAAGTTAATTTTCCGTTTACATGTCTAAACACATTTGAAATATTGGTAGTAAATCCAAGTCCAAGTCTAATGAAACTAATTGTATTCTCTCCAAGGGCAAAGGGACCACAAAAGCAACAAAACATTTCTTTCAAATGATGTTGAGAGGTTCATGTCTTCAATGCAAGACCTAATACCATAAATGCGTCATAGATTCATAATTTCATAGTCCATTGCAGTTCACCATCTTTTTCACTTCTTTGAAGGGTTCTTCTACTTTTAATTCATGGTTTTTATTAATTATTGAACTAAATACTAGTAATTATAAGTTTCTTAAAAATCTTATGAGGTAATTAAGGGTCTTGCACAAGATGGTGATATGTAACTCAAGTGATTAATAGCTTTCAGTTGCGCCGAGGTCTTGTGTTGAGTGCCCCCTCCCCCAATATCACATGTTTAGAAATAAAAATAAGCACCTCATGTCCTCATCTTAAAGTTTAAGAGCCCTAGCCACTTAAACTACAGTTTTATGATATTCTTCTTTATTTGTAAGTAAGAGGTCTTAGATTCAAATTTCATGAATGACGAGTTCAAAATTGAATTTTCTCCCAACCCTTAGTGTGTTTATTAAAAAAAAAAAGAAAAGACATCAACATAAAAAAATAAACATTTGTCCAATGAATATCCACCTAAAACAGTTGCTTTGGACAACTTTAAGTGATACACTTAGTAACCAATGGGTCACTCTTTCAATAGCTTACCAAATTTAGCTAAACGATCTGCCGAAGTCTAAGCCTTGCTACATGGCAGCTAGCAATGATATATGTACAATGTATTATGAACTATAGACCTTATTATTGATCTTTTTATGCTTGCTAGTGTTGCAAGGCTTGTACACACATTAAGTTATTAAGTTCAATTATTGATGTTCTACAAAACTACCGCATTAGAGGTTGGATTAATTGTAGTAGTGGTTCCAGAACTTTACTCCTAGTTTAATTTTCATCTTTGAATTCTCATATTAGTTTCTTTAGTCCTCAAACTTAACAATGTGTAGCACCATTGATCATTTTCACTAACACCGTCTTTTTTCCCATTAAATCTAGGAATGTATTAGGAACTTCAACATAAAACTAAAATAAATAATAAAAGAAGCTAAAAAAGCAAATATAAATTTATATCTAATACTTAAAATAAAATGAAAAAAAACTATTAAAGTACAAAATGAAAATGGTTGAAACTATGAAAAAAATTTCTCTGTATTCAATTTTCGTACACAAAAAAAAAAAAAAATCTGATTTCTTTAAAGGTTTTTTTCTCTTTTTTTCATTTTTAAATTCATTTGTAGTGATGTGGGATGAAGTTCCTAATAAACCCCTAGACGGTGTTAGTGAAAATGACTAATGGTACAACACATTGTTAAGTTCGATGACTAAAAAAACTAATATGAGAGTTCAAAAATTAAAATTAAAATTAAACTAAAGTTCAGAGACCATTTTACAATTAAGCCTTACTTATCTCTATGTTAGGGATTTGATTTTAGCTTGGCTGCGATCTCTGCCTCCATGGCGGTGCTTACCCCGTCATCGACAACCGTGGCAGCTCCTCATGGCAACAAGTGAGTTCTTGATCTTATGGTTGTGATCGGAGGAATACTTCATATATTTGTCTAAATATTGTTAATGCATCCTCTCTTGTATTTGTATTATCGTTGTGGCTAGTGGCCCTTTGATGCCAAATTATGAATGAAATTACCTTTTGATAGAAAATAAAACAAAACGAACTATGAGAAAAACCCTTTTAATTTCACAAATGATGGCATGTCTTCTTTAATTGGTTTCTGTACGTCGTTAATAATCCTTAATTACTTTTAACTTGTAAGAGTGATATAGGTTATACATTATACTTGTAACTGTCACCACTCTCCACCAGAATTTTATTGACGCCATGTTTAGTTTGGTTAAACATTTCACGACGTAAAAAAAGTTTGAACTCTGAATCTCATTTTTACCGTTAAAAAGAGAAATACGGCTAGCTATCTAACTAAGAATCAGCCAGTGTCACATGTAGAATTTAGAGCACTTATTTGAAAAGAACTGTGTTTCCTTTTTGTTTTTTTTTTTCTTGAAAACATTGAAAGCGAAAGCCTTTCATCTCAAAACAAGAATGTAACTGAAAAGCGATGAGAGAAAGTGAGAGGCTATGTTGGATTAAAGCTGGTGGTCCTTCTCAAAGGCATATAGTCCCCACTTGTTACTAAAGGTTTCACTCATTAGCACAACCACTCCAACTTTAATTCCTTTGTCATGGGCAGGTATTTGATTCCCACTTCCCATGTTTAGAAATACTTAGTTGACGTTAATGTAATTTACATATGCATAAATTATATGTGTACGACGTTAGTTGACACTACCCCTGTTCAAATGAAGGGTGACATGTGTAATAAACTCATGGATGGCCAGGATTAATCCTGCAAATTGGAATCCTCTCATAAGATTGCAAACAAGACACTAGCCCTGTTTCAATGAAGGGAGACATGTAATTATCAGTATTAATATTTTTCCTTTAGGAAAATGTTTGGGAAACCAAATTTTTAGACCATCTTTTGTAAATCATATGATATGGCGGTCGATGGTTGGACTCATTTTTAAAGAAATCCAATCATCAACTACCATATAAAGTGGTTTACAAAATATGGTCTAAAAAATTAGTCTCCCGAATATATCCTTTTGCTTTTCGAATCCACAGTCCGAAGGACAATCATGATTGCATTTTTTTTTTCTTTTGGGTGGTCTGGAATACAATTATTGTTTCCATTTCCAATTTCATGCTCACCTTCTTTCAAAATTATTGAGTTGCAACTGCGGAATTTTCTACTATCCACGTTGCGCAATAAAGAATGTAAAAAATCGTATCGCGAACAAGTTTTTCTTTGTCAATTTTTAGCTTCATATACGAAGTTTTAAGTTGGAATTGTTAGCTTCATATACATATACATTGTTATTTTTTTAAAACAAACTTAAGTTTCTAGGGTTAACTTATTGTCTAACATTGTTACAATTGAATTATCTTCTTACCCAACTGATGCAGTTACAAGACAAGATGCATTTCACATAAGGAATTACCTTGGCTCCAATGAATGAGGAGTTCCTCCTCAATTCACTGTGTGACTGACTTACAAAACTTCATGTTTATAATCTAAATGCTCATATTATAAGTCATTATATAAAAATCATATCTACAAAAAATTGATTAAAATTGAGATCATTTAGTTGTCGAATTATATAAAAATAGATTATGGATTTGGTAAAAGAATACGAACCGTCTATGTATTTGCTACAATTAATTAACCAAATAACTTTAATTTTAATTGATATTTTTGTACAGTTGGTATTTACAGAGTAATTTATAATACGAACGATTTCGATTATAAGTACAAAATTTTGTGGAATATCATTTATCAATCAAAAGATCTTGTTAGAAAATCAAATTGGACAATTTAGAGCCTAATAATTAGGTGCAACGGCTAGTTCCACGCTTACTAAGGCCCTTCTCAATGGATTTTGCTCACACAAAGTTATATGACCAACCACAAAAACTAACCCGACCAAACCACAAAAAGAAGAGATTTTGTTGTATAAGCTAACTAATTAGTTTATGAAGTGTATCTTTGTTTCGGGTTTTGACCTGTTTCTCAGGGCAGTATGCTCACTCCTTTGTATTAGAATTTGATTCGCCTTCTTATAGAATTTTTTTTGGGCAATGCCCTCCTATAGATTAGATAATTTAGAATATCACATCGGAAAATTTCTGCTCATAAATCATGTTCACAATGGCTGCAGCATGAATCAAGTAAAATCGGCTGGGTTAGGCAGCTAGGCGGTTTTTTTTTTTTTAAATTAAAAAATAAAAAAAATCCTATCTACGTTACTATATTTACTTATTTTCCTCATATTTTGCATTTTATGTGGTTTTAAATTGTGAACTTATTGTAAATGTGTCATCCTACAATATTCCCTACTATGGTTATATGGCATATATGCTTAATGTGTTTTTAAATTTTGGACTTGTTGGATACTTTTTTTGCATTTTATCATTATTTTATTATCTTATCCATGAATTTCATACAAGTATAATTTTTTGTAAGTAAATATGCACTCATTTACAAGATATACAAGAAATTTACCTAAATCCGCCTAGGCCACCTAGGTGCCCGCCTAGACTAGGCGGCTAGGCGCCAACCCACCGCCCGACTAGTGCCTAGCATTTTTTTAGAACCTTGAATAATATCATTCATCATCAAAAGTCTACTTAATGCTTGCAAAGTTACAAGCAACCTATCTATCTTACAAACTCAAAAGCTGGGCATGAGCACGAAGATGACCATTCTTGGAAACATATATGAACACAATATGATACATAAAAATGTAGTTATATGCGAAAAATGTTGTACAGAAGGCGATTCTCTGCTGTCTTGACAAGAAACTTATTTGTCACCAAGTTGGAATGAGTAACTACGGCTGGCAGGCTGTTAACACAAATGCAGAAACGGTTCCTGTTTTATATGCTGCTGGTAGAACGTGACGAACGACTTCTGCTGCCTCGACCAGAACAATCTTTCCTTAACATGGCTTCAAAGTTTTGAAAGCATTGCAACGGTCTAACCTGTACATGTTATATGTGTGGGGGTGGGGCAAAAGGGGAAGGAATATTCAGCTATGCAAGTAGTAATGCAGGAACATAAAGGTAAACAATGCAATAGCAAACCGCCACAGGTAGAGAGGTCACCTTCCAACGACTTTTCTGACCAAGAGTGTTATACATAAATTCCAGCCTTAATATTATTTGCCTAAATGCAGGTCTTTTAGCTGGATTCTCGTTCCAGCACTCTTCAATCAACCTGTGAGCAGGTATCACATTAACAAGATTAGCCTAGTTTTTATGACCGTAAAACACAGAGAGGTAAACATATAAGTTTTTATGAAGAAAAGTGAATTTTGATTTGCATCCCAAAATCATAGCTCTCTCTCTCTGAAAGAACTACACAAAACAGAACGGTAAAGAAGTTGACAAATAAGCGATGGTCAAAAGTCATGACAAAATCTCACTAGTTGAACATTAATTTTAATGGATAAGTTGGAGAAAGTTGTTCTTAGAAAGATATAGCACTTACTCTCTAAGACCATGTCTATAAAGCTTTTCTGGAGCTCTAAAAGGTGGGCGCTCTTTTGCAACATATGCTTTTGGAACTTCATTATCTTGCTGGGCAGCAAATGGTAGGCAGTTTTCTATCATCTACAAACAGTATCTTACAAAGTCACGAATGAAGCCCGATACATCAACTGATTGGTATGAACTACTTGGCATTTGATATTATGTTCTTCTGTCAATAACTTATTACTAAAAAAAACGTTTACTTAGATGAGGGTACACACTAAGATGGCATACCAATAACTTTATAAATACAGTTGGTCCAGTATTTAGAAATGAGTCATATTTACCTCTTGTAGAATTAGAGCAAAAGAGAATACATCCACTTTGGTATCATATTCTTCGTTCTTGAAAACCTCAGGAGCTATGTATCGACCTGTCAATCAAATTAACACATTCCACTCAAGACTATGAACTCATATGGTCGCTTGTAGATTTATTAAGGGCTTAGGCAAAGGAAAACTATGAAGTTTTCTTGGCTAGGATCTATAAAACGTATTAGCTACAACGGTTTATTCCCAGAAGAAAATACTCACATGAAGTGTCTTGACAAATCAAAGGCCTATCCTCTTTAACTGTCAGCAACTTGCTAACTCCAAAATCTGCAACTTTCAGGTGCCCGGAATCATCCCGCAATATGTTCCTGTTATCTTACTCGTGAGCAACATAAAAATAAGATGCCGACTGTTCCACGCTATTATGAGAAACAAGGATTCATCTTTTTGGTAGTTCAATGCCAATATCAACATATGCTTTGCTCAGCAAAATAAGAAAAAAGAAGAGGGGTAGACCATTCGGTCTTTTGGATCACGTAAGTGCAAAGTGGAATGGGACTTTGACATGGGTTCAATTCTTGCCAAGAAAAAGAAAAGGCCAATGAAGAAGAAGAAGAAGAAACTTACGAAGGCTCAAGATCCCGATGAATTATAGCTTCTGGCTTATTCTCATGCAAATAACTCATTCCCCTGCAAGATATCAAAAGATAGGTGGTGAGGAAAAATATCCAAGCACAATACATAATCTTACTCTCACAACAAGAATCAAGCAACCAACTTTTCTTGTTTTATAGCTACTATTAGTCAAGCATTGATTAGTACATAGTCTCTCTTCATTTGTTAGCTAAAGAAACTCGGAACAAGATAAGCAAGGCCAATTCAAAGTAGTACCATACCTTGCAATATCGAGTGCAAATTTTACAGCTGTAACTGGTTTTAGTGCTCCTCTTTTTTTCAAAAATGCACGAAGGTCTCCCTGCAATCAAAAGACAGAAGAATAAAGATTTAAGATCTAAAGAAAAATCTAAATTGCACTGGTTTTTAAGCTATAATCTAACTATTTTCCTCTCAATTTTCAATGGAACTGAACAGAGTAAAATGCTCTATGAGTATTATTGTTCAAACAACCATGCCACTAACAATGTCATGCCTATTTGACTCTGGAATTTTCAATGAAACCCTAAAACTAAATTTGACGATTAACATATGCAAACAAGGGTGGCATGCTAAAGAGTATCATATTCCACTCCACACTATAACATAGGAACTTCAACTTTTACTACTAAACATTATGAAATAGACTCTTCGCACTATTTCAAAATACAGAGAGATACAATGGCCACAAATACAAAATAAAGAATGAGAAGGCCAAATATAAGCACAGTATAAACAAAACACGGGAATGGTAACAACTCAGGAAACTATAAACCATGGCATTAATATTCCATGTTAAGAAGACCAACGGAATGGGAAAATACCTCAGGCAAATATTCTGTTACAATCATCATTGGACTGCTTTGAGTCACTGCACCCAAAAATTGGACTACATTTGGATGTCGTATCTTTTGAAGCAAGGCAAGCTCATCCCTGAATGCCTTCCTGAAGAAAGACCAAATTGACCTATAAATTCAAAGACCATAGAGCAAGGAAATCACGAATTGGAAAAGCAATGAACAGTTTACGAACAACGCACACTTTATCCTCATCAACAAGCACTTCCTCCGCGAGCATTTTAACAGCAACCTGTATTCCCCGCCAGGATGCAGTACGGTATGTTCCCTGTTAAACAACAAACGGTTGAACAGAATCAAATAAGGCGAGTGACAATACTAAAAGAGGCACAACACCCAATTAAACAACTAATCAAAATGCTTATAAAACACTCAAATTCATACAAAGATAAGATGGTTCCAACTCCGAGAGGTGTAATTCATAACAGGGGAAACAAGAAACGGCAAATCTGTATACCGAAGTAATCGGAAAACGAAAACTTTACCTTGGTAATTTCATCACTGTTGGTAAAGTCCAGTTCTTTGGGATCAATTTCATACTCTGGGACTTCTCTGGCATACCTAACGTGCATGGGAGCCATCTGAATGTTACACTCATACAAATTAGAATACAAAACGAGCATAATATACAAAATTAAAACAAACCCAAATCATAAAACACATTTAGCTGAATTGGGTTTGTTTAATTTGTCAAAATTTAAAAATTCAAATCAGCTAAATTAATCAAAAAGTACCAGAGGCTTTGCCCCACGCTTCTCCAGAAGCTTGATCACATCATGGTTCTTATAGTAAATAGCATCCGCAAGAGGCTGTTTAATCAACATTAGATTATCACTAATCACTAATTAAACACATTAATTTCCCATTTTTCAAATTTTCACATTGGAAATGGGTAAATATTATTTCAAAATTTCACTTACGGTGCTCCCCCATCGGTCTTTGGGGTCAATGTCAGCACCGCGGTCGAGCAGCAGCGAAACGACGTTGGTGAGCCCCTGGCACGCGGCGACATGGAGAGCCGTCCGATCGTCGATGTCCCTGAAATTCACATCCACTCCCGAATCCAGAAGCTCCTTAATCCCATCCAAATCAGCCTCATTGGCCAAATACATTAGCTTCACTCGGGGATCGATCCCCTCCGGATCATCCTCCTCCCCCACGCTCTCCTCCCGCTCACGCTCCGGCGCCAGCGACGACTGCTTCCCCAGTGTGAACCTCAACGGCTGCGTTTTCAAATCCATTGCCAGAATTTTCTTTGCTTGAGTATCAGCAGAAGTGCTTTTCTGTACAGCAATTTGCTATATACGCGACGGATTTGTAGGAAAAGTGCTTTTAGTTCTACGTTCGCGATTTCCCGTTTTTATATTTTTCTGGTGGCGGGCTCAACGTGGGGGAGCGCGTGGAGGGAAACTTCGGCGCTACGGCGAAGACGATACATGATAAGAAGGGTTTATCTAAAGTGAGCCGGGCTTTTATGTGCGCCTCACCAACGAACTAGTCCTGGGTACAGTTGGCGTCGGCGGTGAAGTGTGAACTGTCACCTGCCAAGTGTGCCACACGGGAATGTCAATTTTTCCTCCTCTTTTTTGGGGGGTCGTGATGGGATGTTTGGTTATTGAAGGAATTTTAGCTCAATGATGAATGATTATTGAGCAGCTCTGATAATTTCTTGCACAATCGTTATTTCGATGCGAATTGATATGAAAATAATGGGTTTGCGTAAATTTGTTAATGAGTTAGGTGGTTATTAAGTAATATGTTAACGTGTCGGGTCGTTATCGCGTCACTTATTAAGAACCTGTTAAGATATCGTTTGACAGATCTAGACATTAGGCATGATAATTTTTTGCATGACTCGTTAATCCGATATGAAACGACACGACCTATTAACTAATCGAGTTGTTACTGGATCACTAGTTAGGGATCCGTTTTCTTAACGAACTGACACAACACATTAAGATAACTGATATAATAAGAGCACGACACATTAAGATTACTAGTATAACACGAACACGACAAACACAATTAGTTTACAAATAGCCCATAAAAATATAATTACAAAATAAGAAAAAAGAATTTTGAATTTTCTTACAAAGAAGTCCCCATCAAGACAAGTTTCTTCTTTTCCCATAATTTTCTTGTCGACAACCTTTTCCCTTACAAAGGATATGGATGTCCTTCCATTTCCATTAAAAAGGATATGGATGTCCTTAATATTGTCGACGACCTTTTCCCTTATCCATTAAAAAGGATATGGATGTCCTTCCATTTCCATTAAAAAGGATATGGATGTCCTTAATATTGTCGACGACCTTTTCCCTTATCCATTAAAAAGGATATGGATGTCCTTAATATGGCTGTCAATTAATTCCACAGTTTGACATGGTTATCTCCTGAAAATTAATAAGCAGTTGCTATTTGAATTGTGTTGGAAACCTAATGCACACATGTTATATTTGTAAGATTGTGAATGACAATGAATGTTGTATTAAATCATTTTGTTGTAAACCACTTGTCTATCGAGTTGTTAGCAACCAAAGTGATGTGATAGTCCTAACATAATAAGGATTATGGAGTCTTATCCCTTGCAATTAACCTAGAGAAATCTAATAGATTTTATTACGAAGATGTAGAATCATGGTGGGACTTAAACACTAGAGAGAGGGTTTATCTTCACAGCCAATGATAGGTCGGGTGTGATAAAAACCCTAACGTTATAAATACCACGGTTAAGTTCCTGCTTTCATACGTTTGTTCTCTCAATCACGCAAAACCCTATTCACGGTAGAGAGACATTTTGAAGTATTGGAAGTAGAAGACAACCTAGAGTTCATCAATGGCTTCATCTTCATAACAATGTCTTCCGCATTATACATATAAGTTTAATATAATTAGTCGATCTATATGTTATATTGATTTGATTTATTCATGATCCTAATGTCTTGTTGTTGTGATTTCAAAATATGTCTTACATGTGGTATCAAAGCCATACAACAAGTGTTTAATATAATTAGTCGATCTATATGTTATATTGATTTGATTTATTCGTGATCCTAATGTCTTGTTGTTGTGATTTCAGAATATGTCTTACATGTGGTATCAGAGCCATACAACAAGTTTAGGGTTCGATTCACAGATAAGTACATCCATTTAGAGTAATGAAAACACTTGGATGATCTTGGTTAAATGCTTCCGCAATCCTGAATGAGTTTGTTGTAAACTTGCTGCATATTTCGCACGCATCAAAACTGGTACTTTACATATTTGCTAATTGCTTCCATCCCTAATTAATTAACGTATACATACATATACATGCTTGTACAAATCTGCCACGGAAGAAATGCTTGCAGAATGGCATCAAATAGAAGGAGTATCAGACTTCAACAAATGAAGTAAAACTTTAGGAATCAATATCATTTATCTATCACTAAACGACTAGACAGATATTGATGATTGATTTTATTTTGGATGAACCATGTGAGTGTTTGCTCAATGGTTCTTGGTTAGAGGTTCAACTGATTAACATAAGCTTGAGACGCAAATATTTTTCCGCCGGCTTTTGGCTCTATTCAACGTTTTTCATTACAAATTCTCTCTGGAAAGGTATGAAATTGTTCTTCGCAATTTAATCTCTATCTCATTTGGTTGAATTGAAATTAAGCTTTTGGTTCCAACTAAATCGATTAAGTTAAGAGTTCATGCTAATCTACTTATGTTTTAAAATTTAAAATTTAAAATTGGTAAGTTCTCTATTACAATCTTGTGATGTTATTTTGAGTTGATGGAAATTACCTCATGGATACTAGTTTCCTGGGTGAGCCATTGTATATGATTTCATACTTTAAAATTTGGATTTGGATGCTATGACACTAACATGTTTTAGGCAGGCACACATGTTCATTCATATCTTGGATGAATGTGTGAACTCATTCTGCAGAAATTAGAAAGGTTTGAGAACCCCTTTCAATTCCCAAATCTTGCGATCCTAAGGAGCTTGAGCTATATGTACATATAATATCTTGTCCACATGTTTTCTGGACCATATGCCCAGAATTGGGGTTGTGAGGATTTTCTTCAATCACTTTTAATTGTCGTTTGTTCTAATCCGCACCATAATTTTGAGTAATGGATTAATAAATCTAATTTTTCCTTCATTTGATATATGTAATTAGATTTCAGTTCATGTCTACTACATTTGTCCTTTGTGTTTATTGATCTTCGTATTCAAACATAAAATTAGATTACTTGAGACCCAATTGATTTTGAGAAATTCCTCAAACACACACTTTAATGCTGTGGCCATTTTGGGTTCACCTTTGAATTGTTTTCTTATCTTAAAAAGTGATTTTGATATATCACAATGGACATGCTAAAGGTTGTTTTAAAAACAAGACTACGCTGTTCTATTTTTGTTTCTGATCTTGATAGACTTCCATAACTCCAAATATTATGAAATTTTGTCATGTTGTAATATTGAATGAATTATAGATGCTGGTATTTTTCCCCATTTTTGGACAAGAAATGGATTTATGGTAAATTTTAAGTGTTACACTATGTTGCTGGAATTCTGCACCGTAGTCTACTTGTGACAGTATTTTGATATATATATATATATATATATGTAACTCATAAATTCATGAACTTTTAGTATGATATACATTGAGATGTTTATTTCAGGTCTGAAAATTTTCACGCACATTGATTTGAAAATGACTTATTGGTGAATTTTTTAACCTCGGGACTATACTGCAGAATTTAAGCAGTTTCTGCAGCACATTCCATTTCGATTTTATTTTTAGCCCACTTTTAAGATTGCAAAAATTATGGAACTTTGGGTGACAGTAAATTTATATGTCTACTTCATTTCTGAAAATCTTCATGCATATTGGAGAAAAATTGAATTTTTGGTGAATTATATAGTCTCCAGTATGTACTGCAGAATTTTTGCCGTTTCTGCAGCACATCCCATTTCTAATTTTCTTTTAGTGCACTTGTAAAGTCTCAAAAATTATGAAATTTTGGGAATTAACAGATTTGTATGTTTAATTTATGTCTGAAAATTTTCATGCATATCGGATGAACAATGAATATTTGGTGAATTTGTAATCTCAAGTCTGTACTGAACATTTTCTGCAGTTTGTAAAGCACCTCTCTTTTCGAATTCATTTTTGGCACGCTTAAAAATTTTAAAAATCATGAAATTTTGTGAAATAGTAGCCATATATGTCTAGTGCATACCTAAAAATTTTCATGACAATCTAAAGAGAATTGAGCTTTTAGTGAATTTGCAAACTAAAGTAGTACTGCTGAATTTTGGTACTTCAAAATTAGTTTTGTTATGTGATATTGTTTCACTGATTTGTGCACATCTATTGGTACCAATTATTATACAATTTTATGGTTCCAATATGTCCTTATTTTATGCAAATTCTCAATACTAATGAATTTTATAGACAACACTGATTAAATTTTGATTTAAAGATGTATTGGTTTGTTTTGCTTAAACCAATGTTTTGTTTGATCATCAATTCTGATTATGATGATAATTTTCTTTTGAGAGAAAATTGGAAAGTTGCATCAGTTTACTAATTGATCATTTTGGTCCCTATCGAATAACTAAATAACCATGTTTCCTCTTTCGAGAACTCTATTGTTCAATGTCAATAACGACATACTTTTGTGTCTGATTGAATCTTTTGAAAATCATTGAATATCCAACAAAACGGTTATTTAATACTGTTCTAAAGGATTATTTTGAAAATTCAGAATTCTAATTTATATAGTGAATACTTTTGTCCCAATTGGAATTTCAGGAAATCACTCACCAATTATAAATTAGTATTATAGCAAATCATAAAGTACTTGTAACATATTTTCATCTGGCCAAAGCTATTGAAGCTATATGTATTTTGTGTATTTTATGTTTTGGCTAGCTATGCAGGTATTTTCTTTGCATGATTAGTTTCTGCCCAAAGGTGTAACAATCATGCAATTTGGAGTTTGTTCGATCCTCCACAACTCGACTACTTCCATGATGAATCTTGCAAAATCGAGAATGAGTAGGTAAATTTGCCAATCTTTGAGTAGGTAAATTTGCCAATCTTTTGCCTTAATTTTCTGTGAATTCTAAATTGGTTAAAATTATTGTTGAAAAATTGATGTTGTTGAGATATCTATGTGTTTACTTTAATTCTACTTTGTTTTAGAATTAAAACATAAATTTTGAGTTTGGATTCTTTTATTAGGTTTCATTTTAAGTTATGACCTAATCTTCAACACATATGTGAGTCTTTTCGCATACACTAAAATAAATTTTGTAGCCATTGGTTTATCTAATCACTTGTCACTTTTAGATCGATTAATAATGTTGAAATATTGTTCCTTATATAAGCCTAATTTTGATACATATAGATTGGTTTATTATGTCCAAACCAACTATTTTGTGACTCAACAAATTTGTTTAAGAAATTTTAATGTTTTGGGCATATTAAAGGTTATTTATCTAATGAAATGAACCTTTAATTTATTTAAGAAATTTTCGTGTTTTAAAGATTGTAACTTGGTTTTACTTAAATTATAACTTGGTTTTACTTAAATTATGATTAAATCTGAAATTTTGGTAGAGCTTGGGAAATACTGATGGAGTTTTGCATACCTTGCAACATGTCCTATTTGATTACAATTTTGATAGATTTTTCTAACTCCAAACTTTGTAAAAATTTGCAATGTTATGTTATATAATGGATTGTGTACACTATCTTTATTGATTCAACTAGCCTATATTTTGTTATATGAAAACCACTTTCTCTAGTGTTTAATCTTGCAATTAGGAGTGTTTGCCCAAGTGGGAGAAATAATGTATTATGGGCTTCACACTCATCTTTTTTGCATGCTTTTAATAGTCATAGTTTTGGTAGATAAAATGTACATTATCATACTTGTTTATATTTTATTTGTTATATATGCAACTAATCTTGTAGGAAATTCAATAAGGGTTAATGAGTATATTCTGCTCAAAAGTGTTTTGCTTATTAATTCTTGTATGTTGTTCAAGAAATTGGACTTGTGATTTATATGTTATTGATAGGTAATTAATTTGCTCAAAAGTGTTTTCTTATTCAGTACAACTATAAATCAATGTATAATGAAGCATGGAATTGACAAGATGGTATATACTTCATCTGCTCAAAAGTGTTGAAGCTATATACGTTTACCCTTGTATTTCATGTTTTAGCTGTGCAAACCTAATATAATTAGTTTCTGTCCAAAGATGATTCTAGAATTATACGCTTTTGATGCATTAGAAAACATTTAGTTAAAGTTTTATGTTTTTCAGTCAAATGTTAGATGAACAAAACTGATCAAATGATTTTGTATAGTTTTTCAGTCACAAGATTCACTTCCCTACAAATATCTAGAATAAAGATGTTGAGCTCACAAATTTTATGTTTTAGATCTCATGACTAATGTTTTGCTAATGAGAGTATTTGAAAGGTGTCTGTTTCATTTTGTACGCATTTATAAAGTTTTTTTTTACTCTCTTAATCAGTGGGAGTAATAATTTGTTTATCTCTACTAATCAGTGGGAGTAAGAGATTACCTGTTGTGTTAAAAATTTGAAGTGTTAGTGGCTGATATTTTAAGAGTAAATTTTGTTTAAGTTTTGTTCATAAGTTTTAATAAGAGGTTCTGATTTTGTAAATAGTATGTCGTATTTTACTTGTTCTCTAATCATATTCTAAATTGACAGAAAAGTTGGATGTTGTTACCAACTTTGTTGAGTTCTTTTGTGAACTACTTTTGTACTGAAATATATTTTCATATTTTCAGTTCGACTATTGTGAGCTAATGTTTTGACTATTAGCTCTTGACACCATGACTTTGATAGCAACAAAGTACTTTTAGTTGAATGTGTATGTAATCATGGAGTGCAAGGGACAGACCAAATTGTCCTTTGTTTTCTTTGGTTCTACATTCGATTCAAAGTGACAAGTTGCTAGGAAAGGTTATTGCATACTTATGAAGACTCAGTGATCACCATGAATTCTTATTTTGTTAGGATGAATCATTGGCATTCATGTGGGAGAATGTAAGATTGTGAATGACAATGAATGTTGTATTGGATCATTTTGTTGTAAGCCACTTGTCTATCGAGTTGTTAGCAACCAAAGTGATGTGATAGTCCTAACATAATAAGGATTATGGAGTCTTATTCCTTGCAATTAACCTAGAGAAATCTGATAGATTTTATTACGAAGATGTAGAATCATGGTGGGACTTAAACACTAGAGAGAGAGGGACTATCTTCACAGCCAATGATAGGTCGGGTGTGATAAAAACCCTAACGTTATAAATACCACGGTTAAGTCTCTGCTTTCATACGCTTGTTCTCTCAATCACGCCAAACCCTATTCACGGTAGAGAGACATTTTGAAGTATTGGAAGTAGAAGACAACCTAGAGTTCATCAATGGCTTCATCTTCATAACAACGTCTTCCGCATTATACAGATAAGTTTAATATAATTAGTCGATCTATATGTTATATTGATTTGATTTATTCGTGATCCTAATATCTTGTTGTAGTAATTTCAGAATATGTCTTACAATATTTCCATTCTCCGGCAGACTTTTATGTTCATACTTTCTCTTGGTAAATTTTTTGATCTACTTACATAATAAGGTTGAACGAAAAGTATGGGAAAATAAATAACAAACTGATTCAGATGAGTACAATTCTATTCAATTATTATATAGAACAACACATAATAGCGTTAAATTTTTCGCATATAAGTATATACGATTCTATTTAAGGAAAACTAATGAAAAAAGCTTGAAAACTTTGAGTTTTAACGATAATGACAAAATAAAGGATAAAATGAATAGTATTAGGATTGACTTTTTAGTGTAAAAATATGGTTTTTCGTTAAAATAAACAGTACCAGAACTTTTCGTTAAAATTTCCTTCTATTTATTGTGAGTGTGTTGTTCTATGCAACAACTATAACCGAGACTTTCTCTTGTCACGATGACTAAGTTGTTTTATGGTTAAACAAAAGAAATGAGAGGAAGATGAGGTTGGCATTTGCAGAAGTGCTTTTCTGTACAGCAATTTGCTATATACGCGACGGATTTGTAGGAAAAGTGCTTTTAGTTCTACGTTCGCGATTTCCCGTTTTTATATTTTTCTGGTGGCGGGCTCAACGTGGGGAAGCGCGTGGAGGGAACTTCGACGCTACGGCGAAGACGGTGCATGATAAGAAGGGTTTATCTAAAGTGAGCCGGGGTGTTATGTGCGCCTCATCAACGAACTACTCCTGGTGACAGTTGGCGTTGGCGAGGAAGTGTGAACTGTCAACTGCCAAGTGTGCCACACGGGAATATCAAATTTTCCTCCTCTTTTTTTGGGGGTCGTGAGGGGATATTAGGTTATTGAAGGAATTTTAGCTTAAAGATGAATGATTATTGAGTAGCTCTGATAATTTCTTGCACAACCGTTATTTTGACGCAAATTGATACGAAAAATAACGGATTTGGATAAATTTATTAAAGGAAAACTAATGAAAATGGCTTGAAAATTTTGAATTTTACCGATAAAGACAAAATAAAATGTACAATGAATAGTACTAGGATTGACTTTTTAGTGTAAAAATGTGGTTTTTCATTAAAGTGAACAGTATCAGGAGCTTTTCGTTAAAGTTCCCATTTATTAATGAGTCAGATTGTTATTGAGTAATACGTTAACGTGTCAGGTCGTTATCGCGTCACCTATTAAGAACCTAGTAAAATATTGTTTGACAGATCTACACATTAGACATAACAATTTTTTGCATGACTCGTTTATCCGATATGAAATGACACGATCCATTAACTAATCGAGTCGTTACTGAGTCACCAGTTAAGGATCTGTTATCTTAACGAACTGATACGGCACATTAAGATAACTGATATAACACGAACGCAACAAACATGATTAGTTTGCAAATAGCCCATAAAAATATAATTACAAAATAAGAAAAAATAATTTTGAATTTTCTTACAAAGAAGTCCCCATCAAGACAAGTTTCTTCTTTTCCCATAATTTTCTTGTCGACTACCTTTTCCCTTATCCATTGAAAAGGATATGTATGGATGTCCTAATATGGCTGTCAATTACTTCCACAGTTTGACATGGTCATCTCCTGAAAATTAATAAGCAGTTGCTATTTGAATTATGTTGGAAACCTAATGCGCACATGTTAAATTTCCATTCTCGGGCACACTTTTATGTTCATACTTTCTCTTGGTAAAATTTTTGATCTACATACATAATAAGGTTGAACGAACAATGTGGGGAAATAAATAACAAACTGATTCAAGTACAATTCTGTTCAATTATTATATAGAACAACACGTATAATAGCGTTAAACTTTTCGCATATAAGTATATACGATTATATTTATTGTGAGTGCAACAACTGTAACCAAGACTTTCTCTTGTCACGATGACTAAGTTGTTTTATGGTAAAACAAAAGAAATGAGAGGAAGATGAGCAGAGGGGGCGTTGAGGGGGAGCGAAATGTGCAGTCGCACAGGGTTCCTATAAAAACTTGGAGTACAATGAGATATTTTGAGTGTCAATAATAACATCCTAAAAAATGACAGTTTCTTAATTTTATTATATAACAATGTTATATATTCAAATGAAACTTTAAAGTTAGAGGTTTGAAGTTTTTTTGCTTCATGTTTGGTTGTTTAAGATAAAACTGCTTTTGATTATTTAGTGAATGTTATGTTTGTAGCTCTTTTTACTTATCATTAAGGACATTTGTAAACATGCAATCAGTGAGTACTAAAGTTTGTTTTGATTTTCTCTTTTTGAACAAACGATAGTATCTACACTAAGGGAGTGGGAGAGTGGGCTAAGCCTCACAATGAGCTAACAATAATGTGGTTCAAATTCGTCTTTGGCGAGAATTGAAACTAAAACCTCTTACTTACAAGTAAAGAGGAATACCACTAGATCGTAGTACTAAGTGTCTTTGTTTTGATTTAAGTGAATGTTATTTAGTATCAATACATTGTCATAATTTTTTAAAAACTTAAAACTATCTTAAGAGGGGCCTCTTTTATAAATTTCGCACAGAGCCCCCAAAATCTTAGAGACGGTCCTAAAGATGAGTTTGGCATTGGCCAGGTCGGCTGCAACTTGTCAATTTGATAATTTTCTTCCCGCCATCACCAACACCAAATTAAAATCTTGTCTCAATCATGGCAAGTGGTCAAAAGAAAAAACCTCATTTTTCTAATGGGTTCAGTTTTGTTGGCTTGTTCAATGTACCATACAAAATGAACTATTTAAGCATATCTATCAAAGGAAAAGATGCTCCATCAACGTGCTAAAGAATAATTACAAAAGGGCGATCTTAAGCCAAAAAGGCTTCTCGTTTTACGAGGATCGAGTGGAGGGGAACGTTTATCGTGCACAACCTTATTTTTATTTTGCAAAGAGGCTGTATCTACAACTTGAATCGGTGACCTTTCGATCACTAAGAAACAACATTTCCATTATGCCAAGACTCGTCCTCAACTGAAGAATAATTACAAGCATAAATAAAAAAGAAATTGGGTTGGGGATCGGATTTTGACCTGAGAATATATGAATCAAATGATAGGGGGTGGGTTGCAAGTCAAAAATATCCAGAGAATAATTAAGGCCGGCTGCCGTTGACAACTAACTAAAGAAATAACTAAATATAGGTTTTTGCATTATATTCTTGTGACTGTGGATAAGATCCATCACATGGAAGCTTACATACTTTGCTTAGGATCTATGCTATATTTTCGATTGAATTTCTTGGCCATCGTAATATTATTGACTTAATCAAAACTAGTCTGCCATGCTGCCATCACCATTTTTTTGTTGATTTTTTACTCCTTGCACCTATTTTTAGCACATTAATTACAAAGATAATAGACCTAGCAAATGTGCCTTTATTTCATTTCCAGGTCGTGTCCAAACGTATTTTCTTTGGGTTGTTGGACGCAATCATCTTTCTTCAACAAGTTGATATAAATACAACTCGTTAAGTTAATAGGTAAAAAAATTTCAAGCACAAACACAACTCACAAATTAACAGATTCACTTTACCGGTTTAAAAAATAACCACCGAACTAATTTCTTCTTTAACCCAAAGGAACAAGGGCAACAAAGATTTGGGCTCTTTTTTTAAATTTTTATTTTTATTTTTGTCTTTATATGCTTTCATTGGCCCAAAGAAAAATGGGAAACAAGAATTTAGCCTTTTTGTAATTCCATTTCCACTCTATCAATAGACTGGTCTTTTAATTTCATTGGAAACAAAAAAAAGTTCAACAAGTAGTAGTGCACCCGACGAGGATGAATCTGCCTTGTAACCTGTTGTATAACGCATTTTTATATAGATTTGTTTTATTTTCGTTTTTATATTTGAACTATATCAAACTCATTTGAGAGGGATATGAGTTGAAAGTCTCATTTAAAAAAACTTAAAAAGGGAACATATTAAAATCATAGTTGATTGGTGGTCACCAAACCAAGCGTTTACTTAAGGAACAACACAAGCTGGCCAAAAAATCCCCAGCCTACTTCCAACTTGTTAATGTTCTTGATCATGCAAGACGGTTTTTGCCCAAGAAAAAAGAGAGAAGATCAAGAGATGACGGGGACACTGAAATAGAATCTGGTTACAAGCTTAAATATAAGCATGCGGTAAGAGAAGTAATTCGATTTGACAGTGAACTCAGCAATCTTTCTCCCAGGATTTGAGAGTTTTATCTTCGGTGTCGGTTTTGTACAATGCAAGGCGAGTAACGGGGAAGCTCAGGCTGGCAATGTTCTCATCGAGATTGTTAGCTTTTTCTTGCGCCCTTTTCTTCTCTTCGTCGGGCATCCTCATCACAACGACTTAGTGTATAGGCACTTACCTTTTCTAAGTTTTTGGTACAACGATATCAAAAACTTAGAGAAGCTAAGCCACTAGGCACTAAGTTAGTCGTTGACTAGGTAAAGATACGTTATCATGGTTCAAAAAATCTTTCTAATGTAATAAACGAGAAAACTAATAAAGGTTGCATTTATAGTATTTTAAGTTTGGGGTGATTTTCAAATTGGCCCATGAGGTTTAAACTTATTCACATTACACCATGAAGTTTAACACAATATCAATTTATGCCTTTTGTCAAACAAATCATTTAAATCTTCATTGAATTGATGACACGGTGAGCGTGGAACCTGTAATTGATCAGTTGACATGTAAGCCATATTTGTATGAAATAGACTAAAAAACTCATCAATTTAACAGAGAATTAGATGCACAAGTCGACAAAAGATATAAACTGATCAATTACAAAACCTTAGGATGCTATGTGAGAAACATGAAGTCTTATGGCCCATTTTGTAAGTCACTTCAAAGTAAACTCCTTAAAGGTGTTAAATGTACTTGGCCTTATTTCTATTTATCTACAAGCAATATTAGAGGAGAGGTGCTTAGAACCTCAGATGCAAGATTAAGCTCATTTAACTACTTGTTGTTTAGCTTCATATGAAATGTACCTCAGCTTTCAGTACTCTCTTTATTAATAAACACAATAATTTGAGTACTGTCAATTAATACAATAATTCAAATGATTGATCCAAACATCTATAAAGTAAGCAATAAATAAAATACACGATATAAAAAGGAGAATGAATAAGAGCGAAGAAATGATAATAAGAGAAATGTAGAAGAAGTGTATAAGAAAAAACACAAGGAAAAAAACTCAGAATTCAAAATCAAATTATTTGAATTATTTTCACTTGTAAGATATTATTTTCATTCGTTATTCTTATTTCCCTCCCTCCTCTCCCACCACCCTTTCTTCCTCTGAATTCCCTTGAATTCTATATTTTTTCCTCATATTTTAAGCACCAAAAGTTAAAAGTAAAAATAAAAAATCTCAATGATCTCCTTCCTCCTCCATTCCCGTCTATATTTTCCCATATTTCAACAAAAAAAAAAAAAAATCAAATAGTTACCAAAAGGGCCAAAAACCCGGCCGTTTGGTTTTTGTTTTTAATTTCTTGTTTTCATTTTGTATACTATAAATAAAGAGGAAGTATAAATAGTGGTAGGATGATAGTTGAAGATTTATGTAACAAGATTGATTTGGGTGTAATCCATAATAACAACAAATACCTTATCCTACTGCATCAAACGTCTACTAAATACCTTATCCTGCTGCATCAAACGTTTACTAAGAGCAAGTCCACCCCTGAGAACTTTGTGCCAGCACCCAGCGCATTTATCCACTCAAATAAACAGTAATAGACCTCAGTGAACAGTAATAGATCAAAGCATCTCCACTTCTAAAAATACGTTGGCACCTAGCCCATCTAATATTATATTATTTTATTCATATCAATTAATATTTTATCATTTAATTTATTTTTTATTTTTTCTTCTTTCTTCCTTTCCCCCTCCGGTCCTTTCTCTCTTTCCCTCTCCCTCTCTCTCTCTTTTCCAGCTCACTCCCGTGAGCTCTCATTCTCCTTCTCCTTCCTCTTCAAAACCTTCAACAAATCAATCACAAAATATTATTTTTGTAATCCCTGAATCTCAAGGAACCCAACCATGGCCTTGCATGCGGCATCGGTGCATGGTGTGAGGTCCTACAATTGACGCCGAGAGCTTGAGCTCTCCTAAGATCTCTCTCCCTTTGTTTGCTTTTGCGGGTCCAAGGGTTTCGGTGCTGCTAGATCTCTCTCAGCTATTCAAATCCCTCTTCGGGTTCAAACGCTCTCTCTCTCTCCCTCTCCGCGGTGGACTCACACTTCACGGCTGCATCGCATCCGTAGATCCAAGCCGCCGATTCCATCCCTGACGTCAGCATGGTGTCATACGGGCCGGTCCCAAGGTCTGTTGATTTTAGACCGGCCTGTGGACTGGCTTGGGCTGGATGCCAGTTGATTTCACGGGCTGGAGTGAATTGACAGGGTGCCAGCCTGGTTTTTTGACTGGGTGCTGGGCTAACTGCTCTAAAGGAGAGCGACTATATAATCGATTTTAACGTCTACCAAATAGAGTACTCTTATGTCTTTTCGCATCAAACGTCTACTAAATACCTTATCCTAAGGCATCAAACGTCTAGTACAGGAGAGTAGACTATATAATCGATTTTACACAAAGCTCTAAGTACTCCTATGTCTTTTTTCAAAATGTATGTCCAAATCTTCCTAAATCTTCCTCCACCTAGCCCGTAAGCCTCCATTCGATGTTGTCCGTTATACAATTCAACGAAAATTGTTATTAAAAATAAACTAATAATATTGTACTGTGTAGAGTCCGAAAAATATTAATGCGCAAGAACTTGAATATATATGTAAGAACAGTACAGGCTACACACAACCCAAAAGAGCCAAAACACAGATGCCAAAGTTTGTACAGACAAAAGCCAGCTAGCATACGCACATTTTGTTCTTTTATTTATGGCGTCTAATTACCTAAACTAAAACCATGCATGCTCGTCTAAGAAAAGAGAGTGATTTTCTTCATTACAGTTTGCTTAATGTCCACCGCAAAACCCTTGCCATGCTGCTTCCAGTAGTCCGCTTGCGGATTGATCCACTCTGGCTCTTCAATCTCCACCCTCGACGTCATCAAGGCATCTGTTGATATGTTATATTTCGCATCCCTCGCTTGCAACAGCTCGGGCTTCACCATGCCCAAATTCACCGGCTGAGGTGACATCATAAGGGCCGGTGCTCCCAGTGGAAGTCGGTCACCTAATTGTAAGAACCCACAATTTCATAATAATGAGGAAATTTTAACGAAAAGTTTCCGGTATTGTTCACATTAACGAAAAACCACATTTTTACATTAAAAAGTCAATCCTGGTACTATTCACTTTACCCTTTATTTTGTCATTATCATTAAAACTCAAAGTTTTCAAACTTTTTTCATTAGTTTTCCTTAATAATAAATCAAACTAACTAATTTAATTTCTAGAAGAAAAAACATCTACCGGTTCTTTCTATGAAAAAAAAAAGAAGTTATTCTAGCACAGAGAGCTTATGAATAAAAGTTCCCTAAGTTCAGCGCATGTGCCAACTGGCGTGATCTGATTACTTACCTCGGTCAACTTGCCATGTGCACCAGAATTTGCCATAAGTTTTGGCCAAATTCTGGAGTTCAGTTGGCCAATCATCTCGGGGATCCAAGGATTGACCCAGAGGCCGGTTTTGGTCTCATAAGCATGGGAATGCCAAAGCTTTTGCTCATCCGGTGGCAGCGACTCAAATATCTTATCAGACACTATATTCTACACCTGCACAAACATGACAAAATTGCCAATTAAGCATTAATTAACCCTAACCGACAATAAATAGAGAAGAAGAAAAAAAGGCTTCACCCTAAAACGCATTGGCTTGGTTTTAATCGAAGTTTTTTACTCGCCAGTTTATCTTACCGACGAGGCGGTCGTGGGAGTCGTCGGAGTCGTATACGGCGCACTGGAGGAAGTCCTGATTGACGCGAGTGACGTAGTGGTGGGTCTCGATCTGACGAGTCATGTCGTGGCTGTAGAGCGCAAAAGTGCACACGTGCTGGCTCATCTGGTTCACCGGCTTGAGGGACTGCATCATCTCGGCGCCCTTGTCCAGCACGTATTGTCCCATCGTCATCGGCTTCCCCGGCGGCGTTGGCTGATCTCCCGGCATGGAGGCAGGGTTCGGAGTCGGTGTCTTGTCACTTGAAGCCATCTCAAAACGACGTCTTGCCTTGTTTCTGATCTCAAATATCCAGTCCAGTCTCTGTGTATCTCTCGTTTTAACTGCTATATAACCAGAGAGTTTAGAGGGAGGAGGAATAAATAAGTGGATGGGAACGTACGTGGTTGTTTTGGGAGGCTTCCACGTAGAGCTGCATGTTGCATGGCGAGGAGTGAGGTGGCTGAGGCTTGTGAGTTGAGGCAGCCAACTGTGGAAGATTGAGTACACTTGGGTTGCTTTGGTGGCTTCTAAGTACATTCAGGTGAGCTTATAAACACTGACATCTGTTGGGTCAGTCTTTGATTCGGTTTGGTCCGGTCAGGTCCGTTTCAGTCCCAAAAAAGGTTTGTCTTTGGTTTCACCCACTGAAAATCGGGTTGAGTAGTGCTAGGCTGACCTTAAACATGCGTGGCTCATAACGAAAACCGATCAACTCGATCCATTATACATTGTTGAACCCTATGGTTTGGTGTTTTAGGTACATGCTAGATAATTTTTTTTTTTTTTCATATTCTTTTGTGTTATATAAATTAAACCACAAAATTTTTTATACTTAAAAAATGAATGAACCGTTTGATAATAATATTGTTTTTTGTTTTCATATATTGTTGAAAATTGAAAATTTAATTTCTGAGGAAAGGTACGATATTTTGATTTATTGAGTACAGGACATTATAGAGACATATTCATGAACAATTGAACCCCAAAATGATAGATTTAAAAATATTACAATAATTATGGCTAATTGCAAAGCAATAAGCAGACTTCAAGCACTTCGTTGAAAGCCAAGTTTACTGGGAACCAAATATTATAAGGACAATGTCGTTAAATCTCGTGTTACATGAAGAACATCTGAGAACAAATACTCTCAAATTGTATTGAGATAGGGATTACAATGTCCATAGGTCTAACTGTATCACATAATCACCACCAATGAAATCAAGTGAAGTAGATCCAATCAATACAAAAACTTTACTCCTTTCATTGAAAATTCAAAAAATAAACACCTCTCCTAAGGATAGAAAGTAAAACCAGCAAACTCCTATTGAGAATCTGAAAATTATTAAACATTAACAAAATTAAAAGGACAAAATAGTGTCGCCCTAATTTGAATACAAATTATGCGTTAAGTAAAAGGAAATTTTCTTACTAGAAAATTTAGCATGTTATATTATTGTGAGACTGAATAAAAATTATAACCGAAGCGCATGTTTCCACCAAATATATATACATGTGTGTGGGCGCGCAAATGAAGTGGCATGCTTAATTTTATCCATCGTCAATGGTGGATTCAATCATGTCAAAATGAACGACTGTTCTTCATTAACAACCTAGCAACATAACATATGAGATTTCTCGCAACCAGAAAATCATTTATGAGTGGTCAATGTTCTTAATTAACAACCTAACAACATAAGATATGAGTGTTTTTGCAACAAAAAATTAACCTCGAAACTAATGATGAAGTTGAAGCTTAATATGGTGTCATTTTAAGGGTGGAAGATCATATATTTTGGTAAAAAATTGTCAGGTACCTGAAAATGGGTTTGTGGGGTATTAATCTTGTTCAAGAGCAGCTTCCTTGTCTTTGCTAATCTCATAGTTTTGAAGGGTCCTCAGGAAGGCTAACATTTCTGGTACGAATTGACATGGCCCGATCCCGATATTCCCCGAATACCAGGATAGGCACGTGCTAGCCGACACCCAGAGATGACGAAAACCATTTATTGAGTGCAAATGCTGAAAACAAAGGATATATAAGACTTATAAATATAAAAGAATAAAGAATATGCATTTAAGAAACGTGTTCATAGCACACGTCTAATCTAAAACACTAAGAGAATTAATATAAAAATTGAGTGAACAAAGGAATGGGTCCTACACCGAGAGGACTCCAAGATGCCGATGCAAAAGTGCCTTGACGTCGGAATTGTATGCCTCGATTCTAAGTCCTGAAGGATGCGCAAAACAAACATGAGTTGACCAAGTTGATATATATAGTAAAACAATTATCAACATACTAACCCCTAGGTTTTATGAAAACACATATATCATGATAAACATAGGTTTTTCGAAGTCTAGCATGCCGTGCAATGCCTCAAATCATAACTTGTATATACAATAATCACTAGTGAATGTCCAATATCTCTCCAGGCCCCATGTCGGCTCCCCGTCCCTGTGCTAATAGCCAGAGGAAACACACTTCGGGCCCTATGCCAACACCAAACTATCGCCCGGGACGGACCGGAATCTATCCCTTCGTCCCGTAGCGGAATAGGGACCACTAGGTAAATACAAAACCATTGAACATATATATATATATATATTGAAAAACAATTTCATTGTATAAAGCCATCTATCATCTATACTATAAAGAAGTGTTCGAAACATGTTCTAAATATTATATCGTCATCTATCAGATATCATATAAAGAACATAGGTTATGGAAAAAAGAGTAATAATTCAAACTAGCCTCAATAAGCATGTTATCTCACAAAACGTTTCATAAAACGTAGTCATTAAATCATGCTTTTCATGTATGTATTTCTACTATTAAAACATGTATTTTTAGAAGAGGTCCACTCACAGTACTTAGCCGTTGGCTCCCCGTCCCTGTGCTAATAGCCAGAGGAAACACACTCCGGGCCCTATGCCAACACCAAACCGTCGTCCGGGACGGACCGGAATCTATCCCTTCGTCTCGTAGCGGAATAAGGACCACTAGGTAAGTACAAAACCATTAAACATATATATATATATATTGAAAAACAACTTCATTGTCTAAAGTTATCCATCATCTATACTATAAAGAAATGTTCGAAACATGTTCTAAATATTATATCGTCATCCATCAGATATCCTATAAAGAACATGGATTATAGGAAAAATAGTAATAATTCAAACTACCCTCAATAAGCATGTTATCTCACAAAACGTTTCATAAAACGTAGTCATTAAATCATGCTTTTCATGTCTGCATTTCTACTATTAAAACATGCATTTTTAGAAGGGATCCACTCACAGTACTTAGCCACTAAAGAGCCACGTAACTTGCGAAGATGAAAACGCCACAAATAATTGCTCCTAAGCACATAAAGGGTACATTTAGTCAAACTCAACTCAAACGACTTAATTTGAAAAAATGGACTTCATAAACGAAACCAGAAAAGTCAACCCGAGGTCCATTTTTTCAAAAATAGCCTAGGAGGGGTCCTAGACGAAACCAGAAAAGTCAACCCGAGGTCAAAGTCAACGATCAACGTTGACGAGTCAAGGGTCAGACCGAGTCAAGGTCAACGGGTCTGGGCTTGGGTTAGATCCGGGTTGGGCCTAGGGTTATAAGGCCCAAAGGTTGAGGGTTTTAAAAAGGATTGGGCTTGGGTTACAAAGGCCCAAGGTTTTGGTTTAAAAGGGACTTGGGTTCTGATGGGTTTGGAACCTGGGCTGGGCCTAAGGCCTGGGTTCGGCCCTAAAAGCTTGGCCCAAGGGCTTGGGTTGGGCTGCAAGGTTTTGGGCTGGGTTCAAAGGATCTGCGTCGGGTTTGACCCGTTTTCAGGCCAAGTTTTTGGCCGGTTTCTGGGTTGATTTTCCAAGGCTCATATCTTCTTCGTTACTCATCCAAATTAAGTGATCCAAACATGAAAGTTGTAGTACTCGACGACATGAAGAGATTGATACCCTACACGCCGGCCAAATCGCCGTGGTTTGGCCGGAAAATGCCTCGAAAGGGGCGGTGCTCGCCGGAAAACTGGGTTTTTGGGCCGAAGGTTTGGGCAATTTTCAAAGCTTTGTAACATCTTCGTTTCTTAACCAAATTGAGTGATTCAAAAGCTAAAATGTAGTTAGGAATGTGGAGAAGAGATTCATACCAAGTGGTGACCGAGTGGTGGGCGGAGTAGGCCGGAAAATGGCCGGAAAGATGGCCAAACGACCACGGCCTGGAAATTCCAGATTTGCACAGTGACTTTCCTTGAGTTTTTCCGAGTTCCTACACCACCAAAACCACCCAAAAACTTACTAACCGTGAACCTAGACATTATCTACAATGATAGAGACCAATGTCGAGGCTTACCTTCGTCGGGAAATCAAGAAATACGTCGGGGAAGACGATGAACAGTGACAACGTCACTGTTGAGGTACACGGCTTCTAGCCACGGTTTCACGAGGTCCTTGCGTCACTTTGGAGGGTTGTTAATGTTGTTAAGCTCGGGGATGAGGAGGATGGATTGCAGAGGAGAGAGAGCCCTCGGGGGTGTGGGAACGGGTAGAAAGAAAGGGAGAGAAAGTGATGGGAAGAGAGAGAGAACTGTGTGTGTGCGTGTATATGTGAGAAATCAGAAAAAGAGGGGAGAGTGAGAGGAAAGATACCGGGAACCAAAAAGAAGAAGGGCCCCACCCGGCTCACCATTTAAGAACTAAAAATAATATTTAAAAACGGGGGTGGGGTGTAACATGGATGGCTGCAACATACGTATAATTATACGTGAGTTAAAATTTTTGAGTATCTTATACTTAATTAGTAATTTCGAGTATCAATAATTATACTTAACAAAAAAAAATTTGAGTATTTTATTTAATTCATTTAGCATCAGGGTTTTGTTTTTTTTGAGATATAAAATGGTAGTGATGGGCTACCACTTCGAGTCTTTATATTTACTGTAACGATATGCCCTTCCTAAAGAATTTGTTTACATGCTGGAATTCGAACCCCTAACCTCCCGAAGTCAAGCACTTAGAGGCCACCCAACATGTGGTCTAGCCAGCTTTCTCCACTAGACCAAAGACCATTAGGTAGCATCAGGTTATTAAATTATGGACCATACAATGTGCCACGTAATTAAAAGAAATCTTAACAGAGTTTGATAGTAAAGACGAAATTTATGAATGAGTCGATACAACCGATGAGTTTAAAACATAAGAGAGTAAAACTACGTTTTGCAAAAACAAGAGACAGCTAAGTTCTTAACCCAGGCACCATCTGGCGAACACAGTTCAGTGGCGGAGCAAAAAACGAAAGACGCACCTCGCAAGTCTCGTTGAAGAAGAAGACCTACCATTTCGTGAAAAGTGGGAGGAAC
Source organism: Heteromeles arbutifolia (assembly GCA_024362995.1). Classification (NCBI taxonomy): domain Eukaryota; kingdom Viridiplantae; phylum Streptophyta; class Magnoliopsida; order Rosales; family Rosaceae; genus Heteromeles; species Heteromeles arbutifolia. The sequence continues at coordinate 4,656,131 of JANCRC010000002.1, read as the reverse complement.
ACACTGTTTTTATTTTAAAATTATATTGTTTTGTAGGGTGAACCGGTGAGTTTCATTGTGCGTGGAGTGAAAGGGTGAGTCTCGTTGGGTTAGTGTTATTTTCCAAGGCAGCCTAGAACCCTTTGTAATTTTTAATTCCTTTAATTCCCTTCCTAGTTCCCACCTCTCTCTCAAGACTGGTTTTCAGTTCAGTTCATGAACTTGCAGTAGCTTGAAGTTGTGGATAACATTTAGGGTTTATAGAATTGCACGCAGTGTTATAATTTTGGGATGATGAGACTAGAAGGGAGCAGTTAAGTGGGGATATTGAGATAGTTCTTCTGGGAATAATTTAGTTCAGACCAAACAAAAACTAAGGGCTTGAAGTTTTAGACCAAAAGAACAATTTTGCCTTAAAGTCAGCCCACCCCATTTTCAAATCCTAGGTTCGTCCCTATAACTTACCCCTGTCGACCTGCCAATGTGCACCAGAATTGACCTAGAGGCCGGCTTTGATCTCATTAGCATGCGAATGCCAAAGCTTCTCCTCGTCCGGAGGCAGCGACAAATTGCGAATATGAAGTTAACATTGCATCCAACATTCTAATGTCTAAAATCTCTAACATCTTAATGACATTCAAAATTTCATCAAACTAAACTAACAATCTAAATTGTCTAATAATATTATTATAAAATTATTTGGACACATAAAACTGATACACATTTTAATAGAAGTGACACTTATCATTATACGTGGTTGATATCTATACTAAAGAGTGTGTCAGCAAATGCGTTAGTTTTGTGTGTCAAATAACATTGCGCATTATGTTTTGAATAAATAATAAGAGAAAGTGGGACTATCCATGACCTGTCTACCACCTCATTTTTTTGCATCCTACTTTATAATTTTGGTGCGAAAATTAACGTTAAATTGTGAAGTGGCGTAAAGTCTACATGTTAAGTGAAACACAAAATATTAATACGTGAGAAATGAAACAAACACATCATACTTGCTTTCTACAATCTTATGATGTCAAATTCATAAACCTAAAAATTATGACAATTTTAAGCATATATGAAGTTAACATTGCATCCAACGATCTAATGTCTAAAATCTCTAACATCTTATTGACATTCAAAATTTCATCAAACTAAACTAACAGTCTAAATTGTCTAATAATATTATTATAAAATATTTGGACACACAAAACGAATACACACTGTAATAGAAGTGACACTTATCATTATACGTGGTTGCTATCTATACTAAAGAGTGTGTCAGCCAGTGCGTTAGTTTTGTGTGTCAAATAACATCACCCATTATGTTTTGAATAAATAATAAGAGAAAGTGAGACTATTCATGACCTGTCTGCCACCTCATTTTTTTGCATAATGTTTTATAATTTTAGCACGAGAATTAACGTTAAATTGTGAAGTGGCATAAAATCTATAGAGAGTCTCACTTTGAGACTAGATTTTTCATTGATTATCATTTATGTAAATAATCAATCAAATTAAATTATTGGAAGGTGTGGGAATTGAAAATTTTCATTGATGGACAACAAATTAATTGGTCACAGATACTAGCTGAAAGGAAACAAACGTCCTAGGCCTAAATATCATATTTAGGATACATTATCCAATTTTCACACATTACATTAAACCATATATATATAATAGCTGCTTTTTTTTTTCCTTGAATCCTCTCACAACTCATTAAACTCAATTTCCTTCTTCTTCTCCTTTGAAACCAGCATGGGGCTCCCAGGCCTATACTTGTACCTCTTTGCAACAAACACATAGATAAAGAAGTTGATCAAGCTCATCAATGAAAGCAACCAATAGAAAAGATTCAAATGGTTCAAGTTAATGTTGTTCCCAGCCAACCAGCCTCCACTTTTTGTGACACCCTTTGTTGCATTATTCACAATCTTAACCAAAATGGTGCTGAAAAAATACCCTAGTGCCATGGAGCTCCACAAAAAGCAAGTTGAAATTGATTTCAACCCTTTGGGAGCCTCCGAGTAGAAAAACTCAAGAAGCCCTACGTATGTAAACATGTCGGCGATTCCAAAAATGAAGTACTGGAAAGACAGCCAGAATGTGCTGATTGGCAATGGCTGCACCACCGGCCTTGCAAACAGCATGTTGTGCTCTCTTGCCACATCTTTCCTTTTCACTTCCATGATTCCAGCCACACCCATGGAAACACATGAGAGAACTAAACCCACCCCTATGCGCTGTAAGTGCGTTATGCCAGAGGGTATGCCGGTGAACTTACTTGCAATGGGGACGAAGACACGGTCGTAGACAGGAATTATGATGACGAGGAAGACAATGGGGATGATGGGGAGTGAGGCTGGTGGGATTTTGAAGTGTTTGGTGATACTTGTGTCCATGGTGAGACCTTGTTGGATGGAGAAGGTTTGGAGTTGTGCCAGGCATAGAGTCATTATAATTGTGCAGCAAAATATTGGGACCATGCCTAGGATGATTTTTGCATTTTCCACTTGTGTGACTCTGCAAAGTTTCCATGGGTTTGGAGGCTGTCGTTCGTCAACTTGCCCTCTTCGGATGGATGCTTTGTCCAAAAACCTGAATAAAATTCAATTATGTGTTAGGCAAGGAGCTAACAAGAAGTTATCTTATGACGGAATAGAAATTCAATTGTGTTACCAAACAATTTGGCATGTTTTATTGTGAGACTGAATGAAAATTGTAAATTAGGTTAAAATATGACCGAATGTTCGGTTTTAATCCAGTTCAACCGATAACATAACTTATCAGATATCTGGTATGAATTGATCAATGCTAGACTAATAATGGAAGTCCATATTTCCACAAAAAATGTATTTAAAAATCATGGAAAAGCAAGCTTAATTTTACCCCTCTTCAATGGTGGGGGATCATATATTTTGCTAAACATTTGAATAGAAATTGATTTAGAATCTAATCATTTATGAGTGTACGAACGTTCTTAGTTAACATCCTAATTTTGTATATTTCAAGGGTGGAAGATCATATATTTCGGTAAAAATTTGTAAGGTACCTGAAAATGGGTCTGTGAGGTAGGAATTCTTGTTCAATAGCAGCTTCCTTGTCTTTGTTAATCTCATACAATTCTGCGGGGTCCTCAGGAAGGCTAAGATTTTTGTTACGGATGGCTGCAACATACACCTGAAAAGAACATGAGCAACAAGTTAGCTAGTTGTGATTAACGTTCGATCTGAACAAACTGAACATGTTTGGAAGCATATTAGTTAAGAATCTTCCTTAAGCCGACCTCCAACCAAACACCAATAGGTAGAGGTGGCAAATCAACTCATTAGGTTGTTAACTGGTACATAGTAAAACCCATTTTAGTTTGATTTCACCTTACACCATCATCACCATTACCAATCTCACCTCTATATTATAGTAATATCAAATTAAACGGGTACTCATTAACAACTCAATGGGTTAATATGTTACCTCTACTAACAGGAAAAAGAAATATGTACACTAAATCTTAGTGACTTAGTCAATCGATTATATTGATTTGGATTAACTTGTAGAAATCAATCTTTATTAGCATCCAAAGAAGGTTTTTGCACCCAAGTTTTGTTTGTTACTTCCCCCACCTCAGTATTCGCTTGTATAAAGCAAAAAAAGAAAAACAGATAAAAGAAAGAAAGACTTGGAACTAGTGTTTAAAGGGTTGACAAAAGAAAAACAAACCTGTATAAGATCAACTATAGCACTAGTTCCTCTGATAACTTGTATCCGATACAACGGCAATCCTGCGAAAAAGATGACCACGCCCAAGAACATGGCGATAGTAGAGATCCCAAATCCCCAATCCCATCCTTTATTGTCTTGAACCCACACAATTAGGGTTAAACTGACTACACCACCCAAGCACACTGCTAGCAACAGAAAGTTAAAGAAGCTAGACATCTGCCTTGCCTCTCTCGGGTCCGATTCGTCAAATTGATCAGCACCGTGTGATGGTAACGTGGCCTTCAGCCCCGCAGCTCCGGCCGCCATCACATAGAGAGCAATAAAAAGAAGGGCAGCATTTCCACCTTCAACTTTTTCACATTTTGCAGTTGGATCAAAGACACTGCAGACTGGTGGCCTCAGTTTAGGGTAGTGAGCTTGCACAGTCATTAGTGCTAGTCCCTGAAGTGAAAATTTACAAAACATAAATGCATAAAAAAACTATGCAATTCCTAAACCGTTTCAATTGTGAATTATACACAAATAGAACTGAGGGTCACTGAACATACAATAAGTTGTATTCAAAACAATTTAGTGACATTTTGTTGTGTAGTTAGCATCCAGTTCTATTTGATTAAAGGTTCATAACTCGTTGTATTTGTGCATATTTTGCCATTTATGATGAGTAATTTGAGTATTTTGTGCATACCACAAACTCGAAGCACCCGGAAATGAGAAGAGTTTTGAATCTGCCAAAGAAGGTGTCGGCAAGGATGGCCATGAGAATGGACAGAATATAGCCAGTTCCCATGTAGTTGGTGAGTTGGTTAGCTGCATCTGCTAGCTCAAAGTGCATGACCCCATTGAAGTAGGTAACCAAGTTCACAGCCAGGGCAAGAGTTGCCATGTTCTCAAAAGCAAATGTACCTGCAACATATAAAAACAACCCCAATCTTTGTAAATTATTTAAGAACTACATATTATTGCATATGGTGATCATGTAAGCAGCTGTAGATTATGCTAGTTAGTCAAGACAGTGTGTCCCTCCTCTTATGCCAAAATTAATCTCTTTCACGTACATTAGACCAGTTTAGAATGTCGTTTTCTTAGAAGAAAAGAAAGTGATCATTTATAGGATGTGTATACTAAAGGAGTACCTAGTATGAGCACAGCAGTTTTCATTCCTCCATGTTTATATTTCACAGCTGAACTTCCCTTCCAATCAACCTTCCCTTCAACAAGCTCAAGTTTCTCCTGCAGGTTATAAATCAAAGAGAATATAATTAACAAGGTCGAATTCGAAAGGATAACATGAACAAATATGCTCATTAATTTGTTAAAATTACCATAACTAGATACAAGGATTGCAGTGATCTCTCTGGTACTAAAGAGAACAGACGTATGAATTTTGGAAAAGGGATGAGAGGCTAATGGAAACTGAGGTTCGTATATATAAGACTTTGACACAGATGGGCTTTGGGACTTATTGGAAGTTGCGTAACGACCATTTGGGATGCCCATAATGCCCTTTAATTTGTTGGAATGTTGGTACATGTTTTGCTATAACATTGCCGACCTTGAGTAAGAGATTCCCAAGACATTGTCAAGATTGTCCAAGAGGAAACATGAATAAGGACGACAGAGTGAGAGCTACCCATTTAGCACTTCATAAAAAATAAAATAAAATCATACTGTTTTGGTACCAAGAAGTGGATGATAATTTTTTTACCAAAAGGTGAGGACTTGAAGCTCCAATGATGGCGTATTTACTTAAGATAGGGTAACAATTCAACTCGTCCTCTTCTATGGATGAGGATCCTCTCCGGATCCTCTTTGTGAGGATCCGAGGGATTCTCTTTGTGAGGATCCTAGGATTCACTTTGTGAGGATCCTAGAGATCTTTACATCCTAATCACTCATCGTACATCGTGTGATTAGTTTTCGTTATGTACTATTTATGTTTAATTTTAAATAAAAAATTCAAAATGATTTCTATCCGCACGATTTACAATGAACGGCTAGGATATGAGGATTCCTAGGATCCCCACTATTTAGATCTGGATGAAATCCAAATCCCTCTTCTATAAAATCTTGAGGTTTAGGCTTTCGTGTGGATTATAAAATAAGGAACTTTAACGAAAAGCTTCCAGTACTGTTCACTTTAACGAAAAACCACATTTTTACACTAAAATGTCAATCCCGGTACTATTCATTTTACCCTTTATTTTGTCCTTAGCATTAAAACTCAAAGTTTTCAAGTCATTTTCATTAGTTTTCCTTATAAAATAATAGCCTTAATGGGCATGTCATACTCCAAAAACCTAAGCAACTTTTTATGTTTCATTGTCTAAATTATGGGCAGTGTTATGAAAAAAAAAACTATGGTAGTAGTTTTCATATTTTTGTTTTTTTCATTAATTTATTCTTCTACTTTAGTTTCTTAATTTTTTTTTTAATCAATCCAAAAACTAGAAAAATTGGGATAATTGCATGGAGAAAAAGTAAGTGTGCGAAAATTACTATCCTAATTTTTTATTTAAATTTTCAATTAATACATGTTGGTAATTTCTTGTCGACACTAAAAGAATAGGTAAAAGAAATGAGTACGTATGAAGTATTCAACAAGGGATTGAGTGCAATCCAAAATCTTTGGGGCACTTTCAAGTTCAAATTTCACAAAAGAAACATTACAAGAAGAGTCCTGCATTTCACCCGAGTCCAAAAGCATCTAAACACCCAATCTGTCTTTGCCCTTGGAGAGCCTTTGCTTTTGGACACTACTACCCGCCTCTTTCTCGATAAAAATCTATTTTTTTTTTGCAGCAAATTAATCATTCACATCAAGAGCAGAATAGTTTCCACGTACATGATTAGCGAAAGCTAATTAAAAAACCCTTTAATTGGTGCAAATTGTCAGACTAATACAACTATGGAGCTTAGCATTAAAAAGGACTTGTATGTTGTTATTGGATAAGGATCAAAACACAGACAGCTGACAGATTCTAGAACAAACATCTCAAGGGTTCACGCTGTGTTATATAATGTACATAAACACTGTTTAATACTTGGATTAACCTATGATGGTGAGGATGATTAAGTCAGATGTGGGCTGCATTATCTCACGGGTAGCAACTTGCCTGCTCCAGTCTCGCCGGAGCTATAGAATATTTAATGGCTCTGCGCGAATGATTCCGGCGGCGTAGGTCATATGTAAACTTTACGTATGTTTGTTTGAATTAAGGTCTGAAATGCCGATATTAACGGCGATATTTCGCCGATAATATCGGTTTTGTGAGAGAGCGATATTTTCACACTTATCACTAAATTTTCGTCAAAATATCGCGATATTATCGTCAAAATGTCAGAGCGATATTTTAGGCTGGTGCGAATCGGAGAAGAACGCCGGAGCTTCTATAGCTCCGGCCGACTGTAAAAGAGCACCCTAGACTCCGATCTAAGTATCAAAATGAAATACAAGACGAGATGAATGTTTTTATAACTTCCGTTTGCCGTGAAACGGTCGGAGGTGTTCAGAAAGTTCATCGACACTCACGGCCTAACCGGAGTTGGGTGTGCCTTCCCCCGGGTCGATCTCGTTCTAAAACCTTGTTAAAAAAACGAGATAAAACTTAGTATATCTCAACCACACAACATCCAAGATGAATTGAGGCAACCCGGGGCTTACCTAACCGGAGAAGGATTAAGAGAACTCGCCGGAGAGTTCCTAGGTTCCACTGTCCTAGCTGCACCGAGAGAAAGGGAGAGAAAGATGAGGTTTAGATGGTGATGATGATGCCGTTGACGGAGTACTACGAAGGGCGTAGAGGGCGTCGATGGGGATGACCGACTTGAGGTAGAGGTCACAGCTCACGAGAGATGGAGACGGCGCCGACGAAGCGGAAGACGCGGACGAGGAGGAAGGCGAGGGAGGAGCAGAAGGCCATGTGGGAGAAGGATCGAGAGACTGAGGTCTCTGTGCATGTGTGTGGGAGAAGGGAGAAGGGAGAAGAGAGAAGGATCGAGAGATCTGTGTGTGTGTGTGTGGGAGAATAGAGAAGGGAGAAGAAAGAATGATCCAGAGACTGAGGTCTCTGTGTGCGTGTGTGATCTCTGTGTGCATGTGTGGTGGCGTGTGAGAGTCTCTGACTCTGTGTGTGTGTGTGTGGTGGCGTGTGAGAAAAAAAGAACATCCAAATAATTTAACTTTTACAACTTGTACAATTTTTGACGACAAAAATAATGGCGTGTGTGTCTGTATCCAAGGAACAAAATGCCGATAATATCGGCGATATTTCGCCGATATTATCGGTTTTTCACGGCACCGATATTTAAATTACTATCCAAATGGTTTTCGTCAAAATATCGCGATATTATCGATAATATCGCGATATTTCCGAAACTATCGCGATATTTTCGAAATTTGCTAATCAGAGAAGAACGCCGGAGCTTCTACAGCTCCGGCCAACTGTAAAATGGCACCCTAGACTCCGATCTAAGTATAAAACTGAAATACAAGACGAGAGGAATGTGATGATGATTTCCGTTCGCCGTGAAACGGTCGGAGGTGGTCGGAAAACACCTCTACACTGACGGCTCTCACCGGATCTGGGTGTGCCTTCCCCCGGGTCGATCTCCTTCTAAAACCTTGTTAAAAAACCAGATAATAAAACTTAGTAAATCTTGAGAATCTTAACCACATCAGACAACGAAGATGAATTAAGGGCTTACCTAACTGGAGAACTCGCCGGAGAGTTCCTGGGTTCCACGAAAGGCGTAGAGGGCACCGATGGGGGTAGAGGTCACGGGAGATTGAGACGGCGCCGACGAGTCGGAAGACGCGGACGAAGAGGAAGACGAGGGAGGAGCAGAAGGCCATGTGGGAGAAGGATAGAGTCGAGAGACCTCTGTGTGTGTCTGTGGGAGAAGGGAGAGGAAGAAGAGAGAATGATCGGAAGAAGAGAGAAGGATCCTGTGGGAGAGAGAATGATCCAGAGACCTCAGTCTCTGTGTTCGTGTGTGATATGTGTGTGTGTGTGTGTGTGTTATGCGTGTGTGATCTGTGTGTGCGTGTGTTGTGCGTGTGTAATCTGTGTGTGCGTCTGTGGTGGCATGTGAGTGGCTGTGCGTGTGTGTGTGTGTGTGGTGGCGGCATATGAGTGGCTGTGCGTGTGTGTGTGTGTGTGGTGGCGGCATGTGAGTGGCTGTGTGTGTGTGTGTGTGTGGTGGCGGCAGGTGAGTGGCTGTGCGTGTGTGTGTGTGTGTGTGGGTGGCGTGAGAAAAATTTTTTCATCCAAATAATTCAACTTTTACAGCCTTTACAGCCTAACAGCTTATACAACCTTTATAACCTTTACAGACTTTACACTATAATGGTTTGTACAACCTTTATAGCCTAACAGCTTGTGAGTGGCTGTGCTTGTACAATTTTTGACAAGAAAAAAATAATGATCTGTATCTGACAAGTTTTATAACTTGTACAGTTTTTGACAAGACAAAAATAATGGTGGTTTCATGCATCAAGATTCAAAACCGTGTGCCACGCGTGATATTCTTTCACATTCTCAGGGGTTCAACTTTTACAGCCTTTACATTACAGCTTGTACAATTTTTGACAAGACAAAAATAATAGTCTGTATCTGGCAAGTTTTATAACTTGTACAGTTTTTGACAAGAAAAAAATAATATAGTGCTTTCATAATAGTCTGTATCTAGCTGTGATATTCTTTCACATTCAAAACAGTGTGCCACTGTTTGTTATATTCTTTCACATTCTCAGAGGTGGAGTATCAAAGCCATTCAGAGCATTTTCGTATCTTCTTCTTCCCTTACCCCTTTCAAAGCCATTCCAGATCCATTCCAGAGCTTAAACACAAAGGGTTCCATATTTAAGGTAAGTTTAAAAACTTATATTTATATTGTTGTAATTTATACAACAACAAAAAAAAATTTGTATGTTAATTTTTGTAATTAATTAAGTAATGTTAATTTTTGTAACTAATTAAGTAATGTTAATTTTTGTATGTTAATTTATACAACAACAAAAATATTATTGCAAGTATTAAGTAATTAATACTTGCATGTTAATTTTTGTAACTAATTAAGTAATGTTAACAATTACATGTTAATTTTTTTAAGTAATTAAGTAATGTTGTATAATTATTCCCTAGGATAATTTTAATATGTTTAATGTTATTTATTATTTTATTAATAATAGGTTTTATTATCAAATTAGATTATTATTCATTAATATTAGGTTTCTTTTATTATCAAATTGGATTATTATTCATTAAATTGGATTATTATCAAATTGGATTATTCATTAAATTGGATTATTATTAAATTGGATTATTATCAAATTGGATTATTATTCATCACTATGTTTTATATTAGGATTTTTTTTTTTATCAAATTGGATTATTATTCATTAATATTAGGTTTTATTATTCCATATTATTTTTATAATTACTTAAATTTTTACAATCATTCTCTTTACTTCGTATTTAATTCTTCTATAGAATAACTTTATTATTTAGGTTCTCTTATATAACCGTCATCACTACTATATTTTTTGGCCAAATAAAAATTGTCTAATTTTCATGAAAAATAAATATAGGTACGTTTAAGATGTCCAGTGGAGTTACTAAACGTGATCCAGCTTGGGAACATGGAGACCCAATAGACGGAAACAAACATGGCACAATTTGCAAATATTGTCATCGGATAATGAAGAGTGGTGGAGTGACACGACTTAAGTACCATCTTAGTGGATTAGATCTAGCAAAAAATGTCCAACGATGCGATAATGTCCCCCCAGAAGTGAAGGCATTCATCAGTACATTATTAAAAAATAAAAAACAGCAGAAGGAAAAGATAACACATGGAATGGAAAATATTCGAGCTGGGCTACGAGGAGAAGTCATTGGCGAAGCGGTTGACAGTGATGATGATGACGATGAGGACGAATGTGATGATGACATGGGACCTGAAGAACGACGCAGTTTGAAACAAGCATTACGTGCCTCCAAACAGTCAGCATGGGAAATAGAACACCTTCATAAAATTCCTAATAGAGCACAAGGTTCCGGGACAAGTGGTGGTGCACAAATGAGACGGGGAGGCAGTCTTAGAGAATCACAACCAACACCACCAATAGCCCCAAGTTTATATAAGTCATCCAAAGCACGTCAAAAGAGTGTTTGGAGTTATTTCACTGGAGGTAATGTGAAGGAGGGAATGGGGCGTCTAATTAGCAAGTTTTTTATCTATGAAAATGTCCCTGCTAAGAAAGCATCATCACATCATTTCAAAAATATGGTAGTGGGATGTCAACAGGCCGGTGTTGGAGTACAACCTCCCACTCCCTATGAGATAAGAAACAAATATTTGGATATGGAGTATAAAGACATTGGCGAGTATGTTAACAAGTTGAGGTCAAAGTGGGAAACAAATGGTTGCACAATCTTGTGTGACGGATGGACTGGCCCGACCAGATTGTCTATCATAAACTTCATGGTATACTCCAAGGGAAAGACAATTTTTTTTAAGTCTGTTGATGCTTCAGACCATATAAAGAACTACAAGTATATTTACAAATTATTGAGGGATGTAATCATGGAGGTTGGAGAGCATAATGTTGTCCAAGTCGTGACCAACAACGGTTCTGCATTTGTCAAAGCTGGAAAAAAGTTAATGAAGCATCATAATGTGTTTTGGACATTATGTGCAGCATATCGTATTGATCTCATGTTTGAGGCAATGGGGAAGAGAGAGAATGTTGCTACTGTGGTAAAAAGAGCTACAACGATCACAAATTATATTTACAATCACAGTTGGTTGTTGGCAAAGATGCGTGAATTTTGCAAAGGAGAAATTATTCGTCCAGCTACCACTCGATTCGCCACCAACTATATTGCATTAGACAGCCTACTTAAGAAGAAAGCAGGGTTGAAGCATCTATTCACTAGGGACGATTGGGCCAACCACAATTTGAGCCGCTCAAATGCAGGTCGTATGGTGGAAAGTATAGTGCTTGATCATGCTTTTTGGACTCAATCAGAACATGTGTGCCAAGTGTTTGAACCTCTTTACAAAATTTTACGGATCGTTGACACAGAAGTGTATCCTACTATGGAGGCAATATATGAGTTGATGCGTGTAGTGAAGGATGAATTGGAAAGAAAACATGGTGCAAGGTGGGTCATAAAAATAATTGAAGATCGATGGTATAAAACATTATACCACGATTTGCATGCAGCATGTATAAATTATGTCATAATTTGCAATTCATTTCTTTAGTTGCATAAGTATTATTTCTCTTATTAGAGTATGTGTTTCTTTGAACAGCATATTATTTGAATCCTCGATACCAATACAAACCCGATGTTGGAGATGATGGTACCCTTATACGTGCTGTACATAATGTATACTCTAAATTAGACCCTGCATCACCAATAATTGGCCAATTTGGAAATGAGGTACACAATTACTTAAATTATAATAATTACTTTGTTGGATTAAACTAACACGATTTATTGAATTCAGCTAACATGGTTTAAAGATGCAAGAAGAACTTTTGGAAAACCAACATCAGTTGCTGCTCGAACAAAAATGTCTCCTAGTGAGTGTAAACATATTTCACTATAAGTTTATAATAGAATTTGTTGGAGTTATTAGGCTTATCAACATTGTTTTTCATTGTAGCTGAATGGTGGATCATGTATGGGACCGATGCACTAACTGTGAGAAAGTTAGCAATCAAAGTATTATCACAAACAGCTTCCTCATCTGCTTGTGAAAGAAATTGGAGCACATTTGCACTCATACACACAAAGCAAAGAAATAGGTTGGCTCATAGTAGGTTGGAAAAATTAGTTTATTGCTACTACAACATGAAGCTTCAAGTTCGAGATAAGGAAGCAGAAATAGATTATGTCGACCGTGGTGACCCACTAGATGTGTTTGATATTGTTGCTGAAGATGATGATACAGAGGGTAACCAACTTTATCAGTGGATTAGACCTCTTCATTTAGATGATGATGAAGGCAACCCAGCTCCCAGAGTTGCTGAAGAATCACGTAATGAACGGATAAATGTAGAAAGAGTATTAGAGGAGGAGGTGGGATCTAGCAGCGCTGACTCTTTGGAAGAACTTTTGTGCCCAAGACCAAGAAACAATGGAATTCCACCTTCTTCCAATCCTACACAACCACAACATCGTGCTGATACTAATGATAGCTTTAGTACAAGATCAAGAGACTCACCTACCACCGGAGGTGGGAATGATGAAGGATATAGTGGAGCTGGAGGTAGTGGTGGTGGATATGGAAACTATTATGGACCACCTCCTGGATTTATGAGCCCCTTCACTGGTGAGGCAAACTTTACGCATGCAACACAGGATGATGACCATGGCAGTAGGCGGGCAGGACTAGGAATTTGTGCCATAGGGAAGGACTATACTCGTAGAGAAAGAGGCAAGGGGATTTTGTCAAGTCAAAAAGATGACTCGTTATCTAGAACTTCGGACTCTGTTGGAGTAGGAGGTAGTAACTATGGTTATACTCATAACCAACCATTTCCCTACCCTTCATATCCCATTCTTGTTGGGATGGAATCGAGCGACTCATGGAAAAAATCTGAGACTCAATCTTCAAATGATTTTGCTTATGGACAACGTCAACCAATCTCGGATCCATATGGGTGGCATGTTAACAATTACATGCAAAACTATTTTGGGGATTTATCATTTGATAACTACTCTTCACAATACACTCATTCTACACATAGAGATTATGAAGATAGTGAAAAATTTGAACCTCATAGGAACTCTATGTGGTACTAAGTCACTATGTATCTTACCATGCAATGTATAAAGTGTAAAATATTGTACTAATTCATTATATATAAATGATTATGGTGTGTTTAAACTTCTTTCATTAATTACTACATATTTTCTACACTCACAATGTTTGTCAGCTCACTATAAAATCAACTTGATAATGTTAAATCCATCATGCAATGCATTTCCTTCCAATTTTTTGTGATAAACTAATAGATAATTGACTAAATAAACATCCTGCAAAGTTTCAATAAAAATTTCCAAGTTTTTCTTACAATTTCCATGGTTTCCATATAATTTTTATCGATACCGATATTATCCTGATATTTTCATCGATATTTCCGTGTTTTCGGATTACCGATATTTCCGATATTACCGATATTTAATACCTTGTCTGTATCTGACAACTTTTACAACTTGTACAATTTTTGACAAGACAAAAATAATTGTGGTTTCATCAAGATTCAAAACCGTGTGCCACGAGTGATATTCTTTCACATTCTCAGAGGTGGAGTATCAGATCATCACACATTTTTTGACCCTTCGAAAATTGAAAAACCTCTATTACACCTTTTCGTTTCTTCTTCTTCCCTTAGCCCTTTCAGAGCCATTCCAGATCCATTCCAGAGCCATTTCAGAGCTTCAAGCTAAATAAATGGATATGCAGCTCGCGCCACTCCAAATTAAATGTTAAATACCTTCTTGCTACGTACGACATTGAAAGTTCCAGATTTGTTACATTTGTGTAATTATTATTTTATTGTTGCTCCACGCAGATTCTATTTGGCCTTTACACAAAGGGTTCCATATTTAAGGTAAGTTTACGAACTTATATTTATATTATTGTAATTTATACAACAAAAAAATTTGTGTGGACCCGTGCATGTGATCTAAGAACCAAATAATACTTGCATGTTAATTTTTTGACGTAATTAAGTAATGTTGTATAATTATTCCCTAGAATAATTTTAATATGTTTAATGTTATTTATTATTTTATTAACAAATTGGATTATTATTCATTAATATTAGGTTTTATTATTCCATATTATTTTTATAATTACTTAAATTCTTACAATCATTTTCTTTACTTCCTATTTAATACTTCCTATTTAATTCTTCTGTAGAATAACTTTACTTCCTATTTTCTTCACTTCCTATTTAATATGTTTCCGTGACTACTATATTTTTTAGCCAAAAAATAATTGCCTAATTTTCATGAAAAATAAATATAGGTACGTTTAAGATGTCCAGTGGAGTTACTAAATGTGATCCAGCTTGGGAACATGGAGACCCAATAGACGGAAACAAACATGGCACAATTTGCAAATATTATGGTCGGGTATTGAAGAGTGGCGGAGGACACGACTTAAGTACCATCTTAGTGGATTAGATCTAGGAAATAATGTCCAACGATGTGATAATGTCCCCCCAGAAGTGAAGGCATTCATCACCACAGTATTAAAAAATAAAAAACAGCATAAGGAAAAGATAACACATGGAATGGAAAATATTCGAGCTGAGCTACAAGGAGAAGTCATTGGCCAAGCGGTTGACAGTGATGATGATGACGATGAGGACGAATGTGATGATGACATGAGACCTGAAGAACGATGCAGTTTCAAACAAGCATTACGTGCCTCCAAACAGTCAGCATGGGAAAGAGAACACCTTCGTATAATTCCTAACAGAGCACAAGGTTCCGGGACAAGTGGTGGTGCACAAATGAGACGGGGAGCAAGTGTTAGAGAATCACAACCAACACCACCAATAGCCCCAAGTTTATATAAGTCATCCAAAGCACGTTAAAAGAGTGTTTGGAGTTATTTCACTGGAGGTAATGTGAATGAGGGAACGAGGCGTCTAATTAGCAAGTTCTTTATCTATGAAAATGTCCATGCTGAGAAGACATCATCACATCATCTCAAAAATACGGAATTGGGATGTCAACAGGCCGGTGTTGGAGTACAACCTCCCACTCCCTATGAGGTAAGAAACAAATATTTGGAAATGGAGTATAAAGACATTGGCGAGTATGTTAACAAGTTAAGGTCAAAGTGGGAAACTAATGGTTGCACAATCATGTGTGACGGATGGACTAGCCCGACCAAATTGTCTATCATAATCTTCATGGTATACTCAAAGGGAAAGACAATTTTTTTGAAGTCTGTTGATGCTTCAGACTATATAAAGAACTACAAGTATATTTACAAATTATTGAGGGATGTAATCATGGAGGTGGGAGAGCATAATGTTGTCCAAGTCATGACCGACAACGGTTCTGCATTTGTCAAAGCTGGAAAAAGGTTAATGAAGCATCATAATGTGTTTTGGACATCATGTGCAGCACATTGTATTGATCTCATGTTTGAGGCAATAGGGAAGAGAGAGAATATTGCTACTGTCATAAAAAGAGCTAGAACGATCACAAATTATATTTACAATCATGGTTGGCTGTTGGCAAAGATGCGTGAATTTTGCAAAGGAGAAATTATTCGTCCAGCTACCACTCGATTCGCCACCAACTATATTGCATTAAACAGCCTACTTAAGAAGAAAACAGGGTTGAAGCAACTATTCACTAGTGACGATTGGGCCAACCACAATTTCAGCCACTCAAATGCAGGTTGTATAGTGGAAAGTATAGTGCTTGATCATGCTTTTTGGACTCAATCAAAACATGTGTGCCAAGTGTTTGAACCTCTTTACAAAGTTTTACGGATCGTTGACACAGAAGTGTATCATACTATAGGGGCAATATATGAGTTGATGCGTGTAGTGAAGGATGACTTGGAAAGAAAACATGGTGCAAGGTTGGTCATAAAGATAATTGATGACTGATGGTATAAAACATT
This sequence comes from Heteromeles arbutifolia, assembly GCA_024362995.1. Taxonomy (NCBI): domain Eukaryota; kingdom Viridiplantae; phylum Streptophyta; class Magnoliopsida; order Rosales; family Rosaceae; genus Heteromeles; species Heteromeles arbutifolia. The sequence continues at coordinate 4,639,760 of JANCRC010000002.1, read as the reverse complement.
ATACCACGATTTGCATGCAGTAGGTATAAATTATGTCATAATTTTCAATTCATTTCTTTAGTTGCATAAGTATTATTTCTCTTATTAGAGTATGTGTTTCTTTGAACAACATATTATTTGAATCCTCGATACCAATACAGACCCGGTGTTGGAGATGATGGTACCCTTATACGTGTTGTACATAATGTATACTCTAAATTAGACCCTGCATCACCAGCAGTTAGCCAATTTGGAAATGAGGTACACAATTACTTAAATTATAATAATTACATTGTTGGATTAAACTAACACGATTTATTGAATTCAGCTAACATGGTTTAAAGATGCAAGAAGAACTTTTGGAAAACCAACATCAGTTGCTGCTCGAACAAAAATGTCTCCTAGTGAGTGTAAACATATTTCACTATCAGTTTATAATAGAATTTTTTAGAGTTATTAGGCTTGTCAACATTGTTTTTCATTATAACTGAATGGTGGATCATGTATGGGATTGATGCACCAACTGTGAGAAAGTTAGCAATCAAAGTATTATCACAAATAGCTTCCTCATCTACTTGTGAAAGAAGTTGGAGTACATTTGCACTCATACACACAAAGCAAAGAAATAGGTTGGCTCATAGTAGGTTGGAAAAATTAGTTTATTGCTACTACAACATGAAGCTTCAAATTCGAGATAAGGAAGCAGAAATATATCATGTCGACCGTGGTGACCCACTAGATGTGTTTGATATTGTTGCTGAAGATGATGATACAGAGGGTAACCAACTTTATTAATGGATTAGACCTCTTCATTTAGATGATGATGAAGGCAACCCAGCTCCCAGAATTGCTGAAGAAGCACGTAATGAAGGGATAAATGTAGAAAGAGTATTAGAGGAGGAGGTGAGATCTAGCAGCGCTGACTCTTTGGAAGAACTTTTGCGCCCAAGACCAAGAAACACTGGAATTCCACCTTCTTCCAATCCTACACAACCACAAGATCATGCTGATACTAATGATAGATCTAGTACAAGATCAGGAGACTCACCTACCACCGGAGGTGGGAATGATGAAGGATATAGTGGAGCTGGAGGTAGTGGTGGATATGGAAACTATGTTAGACCACCTCCCAGATTTATGAGCCCCTTCACTGGTGAGGCAAACTTCACGCATGCAACACAGGATGAGGACCATGGTAGTAGGCGGGCAGGACCAGGAATTGGTGCCATAGGGAAGGACTATACTCGTAGAGAAAGAGGCAAGGGGACTTTGTCAAGTCAATGACTCGTTATCTATAACTTCGGACTCTGTTGGAGTGAGAAGTAGTAACTAAGGTTATACTCATAACCAACCATTTCCCTACCCTTCATATCCCATTCCTGTTGGGATGGAATCGAGCGACTCATGGAAAGAATCCGAGACTCAATCTTCAAATGATTTTGCTTATGGACAACGTCAACCAATCTCGGATCCATGTGGATGACATGTTAACAATTACATGCAAAACTATTTTGGGGATTTATCATTTGATGACTACTCTTCACAATGCACTTACTCTACACATAGAGATGATGAAGATAGTGAAAAATTTGAACCTCATAGGAACTCTATGTGGTATTAAGTCACTCATGTATCTTACCATGCAGTGTATAAAGTGTAAAATATTGTACTAATTCATTATATATAAATGATTATGCTGTGTTTAAACTTCTTTCATTAATTACTACATATTTTCTACACTCACAATGTTTGCCAGCTCGCTATATAATCAACTTAAATCCATCATGCAATGCATTTCCTTCCAATTTTTTGTGATAAACTAATAGATAATTAACTAAATAAACATCCTGCAAAGTTTCAATAAAAATTTCCAAGTTTTTCTTACAATTTCCGTGGTTTTTATTCAATTTTTATCGATATCAATAATATCCCGATATTTCCATCGAAATTTCCGTGTTTTTGGACTACCAATATTTCCGATATCATCGTATTTAATACCTTGGTTTGAACAACACAACTGCATTTTCATGCCTTATTTTACAGTCATGAGCTTCATGTCCTAAAAGGACCCTTTCAACGATGCATATATACGACAGACCCATGAAAAAAGCTGGACATAATTTAGATGCAAAGATCGACTTTGACTGAGATTGATAACTCGCTTAATCACAAAGATATTATTAAATGGTTTTTTCGCCACAAGAGTAACATTGACTTATGATCCACGCCACACCAGATGATTTCTGCAATTTCGCTCATTTGGTAAGAAATTTTCTTATGCAATCTCTCTTACAACTGTTAGATTCACATCAACATGTTGGAGCAGACAATAAATTTCCCAGATGGCGTAAAAACTGTCATTAAGATTGCAAACTCATCCAACATCCAATTATGTTTGTAATAATAAGCTTGTGTTAAGAGATTAGTGTTAATTACAGGTTAGTGGAAGTGACTGATTTATTTCTTTTCTCTTTAGGTGAATTAATTCTGGTTTAGCATTTAAAAAAAAAATTATTATTAAGGTGAGGAGGGAGAGTCTGAAACTACTACATTAATTTAGAGAAATGAGAGTTTCGAACTTGATACGCATGGGTAAAAACTCAACAATAAGCAAACAAAAATAAAAGTGATTCAAGTGCCTGACATAGTTTTCTTCACTGATGGTCTCATAAAGAAGTTTCCTTTAAGTACATAGTTTCCATCACTAGGCTTAATACTGTCCCATTGCACAAAAGCAATCAAAGAACTTCCCTTCAATCATGAAATACGTTCGACAATATCATAGTAGGTGAATTAGTAACACCCGTCAAACTCAAATTTCTCAAAGCGGAGATGCTTTTTAACTCAAAAAATCAAATGCGTAAAATGATACGGAAAACTGTTCATGATGGAATTGAAAACATGGAAATATATGGATGCAAACTCTCTAGTTGATGGTCATACGCAAGGGTTGATGTCACTGAAAAAATGACTTCATATATTACCTAAAAATGTATATAAATTATAATTATTCAGAAACATACATTGTGTTCTCAACCAATTCAAGAAGAAAACCCCTCAGACAAATAATGATGTGACTATCAATTGAAGATGGCTAAGAAACAAAAAGAAGAAAATGTACAGAACAGGGGTTGCCTGTGCAAAGAATGCCGGACTAAAATTTTAGTGGAATGCCTACGATTACCGGGGGGGAAAAGGCCGATGATCAGTAGTTCAGCAACGAGTACTTTACGCGCAATACAATCTTTCCCTTGTCGACTCCAAGCTTAGCCCCAGTGACTAACCAATGACCTGGTATATCTAGCGGCCCCTTCGACATTTCCGTCAAGTCCACTAGTTTTGCTAGTTTTTCCTTTTTATCGTCAGAGCTTCTGTTGTTTAAATGTGATGAAGAAGAACCATCCGTCCTCAGCGCAGAAGACGGGGTGGCTGGGCTGTGATCCCAAACAGACCGCCTAATTGTGCAGCCTGGTACTTTGGAGAAGAGGAGTTTGAGGTGCAATACATTTTTGGCACCAAAATCCCATACACCAAGCTGAGCCCCGGTGACAATGTGAACACCAGAGAGGTCACCAATAGAGGTTTCCACGTGCTCTATCGGTGCAGTGCTTACATGGGAGAAGTTCTTCCACTTGATTGGCTCAAACCAACGGCTGTCTTGCTCTTCAGGACCTTGCCACTTGGGCGCACCTATCGCCATGTGCGCATCCCAATGGGGTTGAAGAATTTTCGGAAGGGACACTAGATGTTGCAAATGTATAGCCAGTCGGTTCTGTTTGCTGCCTTCTAGATTTAGTCTAAGCCCTGTGACAGGCTTACGGCCTACTGTTACCTGCAGTGTCAAGAAACTTCTTCAGTTAAGGTGAGGTGAAAGTGGAAAACTACAAATATAAGGAAATGAAAGAGTCATTTCTTTTCCCACACAATAATTTGATAATAATAGCCATCAAAGAACTAATGAGAACCAACAAAAGTACCTGATCTGGACTGATGTAAAGCTTTGGACCCATCAAGCTGAACTGAAGCGATGAACACACAGGTTCTTTTCTTTGCAGTTTATTTTGCTCCGGGGCCCAAACTTGACCAATTTGAAAATCCAAGAAATACTGCAGATCTTCGATTGGTGGCTTGTCTGGTATAAACAATGACAAACATATAATAAATGTCAAAAACACCTCCAACACCTGAATAGGTGGAGCTACAGGTAAGCATGCTTCTAGCCATATAACCAATTTTCAGGTTCTAGACAAACAATTCAAGCTAACCATAATTAAAATGATATATCCGTCATCAGATTGGAATAAAAGTCACCACTTTTTATGAAATACATTTTAGATTAGATCTTACACTCTAAATATAACTCAATCGCGCGACTCAAGTGCTTTATTCCAGGCACTCCTTCAAGCAAAGAAACAATGGGTGTAAATGTCATGTTAATCACATCTGGTGCTAGTTGTACAGTTTCGGCCCACTTGGAATGACTCTGCTCAAGATCATCACCCCCTCTTCTCCTGAATATGACTGTAACATCCTGAAGGACACAAAATTAATATATTCACAAACAAATCCACTGGAAGTGACAATTCATCAAGAATTATTTTAAGAATGGGCGAAAAGTTTCATGAGACTTTTAGACGAAACACCAATGATACAAACCTTATCCTTGTACTTTAATGGGCCTGAATTTGACTGGCTTTTTGAGTCCACGAACCTATGATCACCAATGTCTTTCACATAATTCTCAATGTCCCCCGCTGACAAAGGAGATGACTGGTGCTGCCTGATATAGAATACATCTCTTCCACCAATAGTTGCAGATGTGACGATATGGGTACCATAACTCTCGATAAAACTGAAAAATGAACAAGAGGAGAAAGAAAATTGTGTATCAAAATTCTGGTGTTGTACAGACCAACAGATCTAGTAACCTTATCAAGGGAACACCCTGCAGTTGTGCATCACCAAATATTGCAGTTTGGAACATTTCGAATTTAAATTTTCAATATGAATCGATGGGGCGCCATGTCCAAAATTATTCTTTGAAATATGTAACTATAAGAACTGCCCAACATAATGAAATTTGATTGATTATCCTTCTTGTTAGTGCATATCAAGTTTGGTTTCAATAATAGTTACTAGCATCTTTAAGTACATATCCAGACCATTTTGAATCAAGTGCGTTGCCATTAGTTTGAGGCTTTGAGCATACACAGGTCTAATGGTTAATCATTCAATTTTTCATCACCAAGCTCCTTAGTTGCATTTTATAACCCACTGATCAAAGTAGGAACAGAATATGACAGAAAGCAGGTATCAAACAGAGCAATCAGGTACTGACAAGTTGAATTGTCCTCGAAAATATCTATTAGTTTAACACATAGACAGGACATGAGTTGTAGGGATTAGCCTATCAATTTTGTTGGTAATTGACTTTTTACCGAGATGATTAGAATTGAAAAAACACAGACATTTCATGTTTATACTCTTATCATATTTAGTTGCTTACCTTGCTAAGGCTGCAGGATCCCATGAGTAAGGAACAGCACGCTTGATTTCCTCATGCAAAACTAAATTATCCTTTTCTAATTTAACTTTGTATAGGGGAATGAAGTATCCAATCATGGCGAGGGATTTGGTTGCTGCTGCATCAACTTGCCAAGAACCGGTGAAATTGAACATGGCATTGAAGCTTCCAAGAGGAATGCGCCCTGATATACCTGATTTCTTGTTGAAGTATTCTGCCATCTGAAATTTCAAGCATCAAAGCCACAAGTTCACAAAATTTGTCGTATAACAATAAGGTAAAATGGTTGCTATAATTAGGAGAAGCAAGTCGAAATCCCAATGCATGAACCAAATGCTGACCAAATAGGAGGAGATACTATTCATTCCACAACGGTGAAGACATATTTCAAATGAGAAAATGTAATTTAAGAAACACGAATCTAAACTTAGCTATGTTAGAATATATACCAACTGCTAGCTCACATCCTAACTGCTCAAGCTTTTCGGGATTGTAGTAACCAAACAAACTTTATCTTTAAGCATGTTTACAGGATCTCCGTAAAATTTTATTCTCTAATGCGCCAAATAGTTTTAGCAAACTCTGCAAACAGTTGAAATAAACAATCACGAATGCCAGATTTCTTTATTTAGCCATCTATATGTTGTCTGAGTATGCAACATTTTGCGTAGTACATTGACTAATTACACTGGCTATTAACCCACTGTACAATCCATTATCAAAATACAACACCAACACTGAAATATGATTTATTTAGCCTAACGAGCTCAAATAAACATTCAGACTAGAACTTTAGCCTAACGAGCTCATAGGGCATTGCTCCGTAACAGATGAGTAATCTATTCTCTGCATATCACAAAACAATTCATAACAACCTAGCCTATAATGCTGACAGCAAATAAGGCTTTATCTTCCCTACAAGCATATATGGAGAAAAAACAACTCAGAAGCCTGGAAGAAGAGAAAGACATGATCTTTTCGAACTTTCAAACCACGCTACACATTAGCAATTGAATGACACAAATAATAATTTTGAGACAGAATGTACGGTTATTCAAATTTAACACAGGAGTAAAACTAGAAGAAATCTAGAAATTCATGAAATACGATATGCGGAATCAATGATTTCGAAAACAAACTAATCCCAGAACCACAAAAACCCAGCAAAGCAACATTATCCAACATAAAACAAACCAAGATTATAACTTTCTGTACTCAACCAAACCACACCCAAGAAAGTTCAATTCCCAACAAGTCCAATACTGAACTGAAGCTTCTGAAAATTCAAAAACACCCAAAACAAATCACAGAATTCAAATCCAAACTCACAAAAAACAAAAACCCATCAACCGAAATTGGATAAAAATTCACCTCATGGAAGCTGCAGACATGAATTCTATCAATGGACCTCTTCTCCGGCGCGCACTCAACATCAATGGGCACATTCGGCACAACAACCCCATCAGAAAAAACAAGATCTTTCCCCTGATCCTCCTCCAGAATCACGAGCCTCGAGCCGGCTGCCCCTTTGCAGTAGAGAAGCCTGATATCGGAAGTGACGTCAAAACCGCGACCCAGAGCCTGGATTGAGTTGGAGAGCGTGGTGGTCAGCGCGGCAGAGCTGGAGCTTCTCGCCGCCGCAGCAGAGGATTCCATAGGAAAAGAAGGGTCTTTGTCTTTCATTGGCGAAGAGAAAGAAGAGAAAAAGAAATCGATGGCGTTGTTGGTGTTTTCTACTTGGATGGGGGAATCATTCGAAATACAGAAGTGCTTAAAAAAAAGTGCTTTCTGTTTTGGTGTTTTGCAGCGGCTGGCTGGCTGGCCTTTTAGGCCAAGGAGAGAGAGTGGGGATTTGCCTTCTTCTTCCTTGTACCAAAGAGCCGAAGGAAGGAGGGCAGCTCTTGCCGTTGACTGTAAAAATGGGCTCAAAACGCGTATAAAATGTGTACATTGTATGGAACTACACGAACTAAAAGAGGATTCTCAGTTGACTGGTCTTCCTTGTAAAAGGATTTTGAAGTCAAACCCCTACCAAAAAGTCAGACCAAACCAAGATTCCTACTATTAATTTTTTTGTTTGACTGTCGCACCGTTATATTAATTCTAGTATAACTTAAGTTTGTAATAGTATGTTCGGTTTATTATAATTTGTGAACGAGTAGTACGATTTGATAGTGTGATGGACAAATTTTAGACGAGCACACTCAAATACTTATCAAGATGAAAGTTTTGTTTACACTTAAAATTGAAACTTTGAATTCCCTAAAAATAAAAATTGTAACTTTGAACAAATAGGAGTTATATATCGTACTTGGGTACTTATATCTCATGGACCAAAAAATTTATGTATCTCACGTTGCAGCTATTAAAAGCATTTTTAGATAATCATAAGCGCTTGTAAGTGTGTTGGAAATTAAAACACAAAAAGAAGATGCATTTTCCAAATGAATTTAGGGATACAACTACTTAACCATACCAAAAGGTATTTAAAACAAACAAAGAGTTGAGTTTTGTCTGCTTTATTTTTCCTTTATTTGGTGGATTGAGCATAGGATTTGAAACAGAGAATTTAGGGAAGGGCCATCAAGTTGGACCTAAATATTATTAGTTCATTTTTAGACTTGTTTGGTGGCCGTCCATCGAGCCATGTTGCCGAAAGTACTGATCTTGGGCTAAGCTAGCAGTAGACTCGGATCGCAGACATATTAGCTCCAGATTTGAGACAGTTTATAAAGTTTTAAACTTTTAAGTCATTTTTAGGAAAGATTATTACGTTATGTCTCATCTTTCTATCTCACGCATAACATGTTTGACAAGAAATTGAACAGAGTTATATACTCATCTCACTCTCATTGCGTGTTTTACATGACCGAAATTATATTTTTTATTTGTCAGTCTCACTTACCTCTTGACTTATATTATCACTATTATGCTTTCTCTCTATTTCATTCATAACGTGACTCCTCCTCCTGCTATAAAATAAAAGTTTTGCTATGTGTGGCTTGCTGCTTGTATGTTGGAAGTATATATTGTAACAAAAAATTAAAAAAAAAAAAACATAAAACAGAATTATATGCCCAGCCAACCAAAAAACCCGAATGAAAGATGAGACCTGGTCATTGTCGGGTCTATCATTTTGCAACGATCGTATGCAAATTTAGGCAAAGATTTCCAATAACTTAGCATTCGCACCAAACAGAAATCCTAAATTTAGACACCACTCCAAAAGGCATCAGCAAATTCTAGAGACAACCAAACATGCTGAGAAAATTTTGCATAGCCTCTCAAAGAAACCTAACCAAAGTGTCCTTCATCTACATATAACACTCCGTTCTCCCCCTCTCCCCTCATCTCCCATAAGCAGCCTTGGGTCAAAACAAGGAGGCAGTGGAAAAATCATGCAGGCCTATGGCTGCTTTCTAGTTAGCTTTTTTATTCTCTCTTTATTTTCCTTCCCCTCTTCTGCCCTAACCGATGCCGAAGCGTCCTTTCTTGCACATCGCCAGCTCGTAAGCCTCCCGGAAGGTGGTGACATTCCTGACAACTATGAATTTGAGGTTGAGCTTGATCTGAAGTTTCCCAACACCAGGCTTCGACGCGCATACATTGGGCTTCAGGCTCTAAAAAAGGCCGTGTACTCGGACCCTCTCAAAACAACCGAGAACTGGGTTGGCGAAAATGTATGTGCTTACAACGGAGTCTTCTGCGTGCCAGCTCTTGATGATCCGGAACTTGAGGTGGTGGCAGGCATTGATATCAACCATGCAGACATCGCTGGACACCTTCCTGCAGAATTAGGGTTGTTGACGGACATGGCGTTGTTCCACATCAACTCTAATAGGTTTTGTGGAATCATCCCCAAGAGTTTTAGAAGGCTAACTCTTCTCCACGAGCTTGATGTTAGCAATAACCGCTTCGTGGGATCGTTTCCCGACGTTGTCCTAGAAATTCCTAACCTCAAGTACCTCGACCTTAGGTTCAACGATTTCGAAGGGAAGCTGCCTCCTGAGCTTTTCAACAAGGAACTTGATGCTTTGTTCTTGAATGACAACAGGTTCACATCCACCATTCCTGAAAATCTCGGCAACTCCTCCGTATCAGTTCTAGTCGTCGCCAACAACCATCTCGAGGGCTGCATCCCCAACAGCATTGGAAAAATGGTTAAAACTTTAAATGAGGTTGTATTCTCCAACAACAAGTTTACTGGATGCTTGCCTCCTGAAATCGGACAACTCGTAAACGTGACGGTGTTCGATATTAGTTCAAACACATTCAGTGGGATTATGTCGAAAACTTTCAAGGGCTTGGAAAAGGTGGAGGAGCTGGATATTGCACACAACATGCTAACTGGGTTTATTCCTAATAGTATATGTACGTTGCCAAACTTGGGAAACTTCACGTTCTCGTACAACTACTTCAATGGAGAGACCCAAGAATGCGTGCCAGGATCTCGGAATGATGTTGTGCTTGATGATGTGAGCAATTGTTTACCAGACAGGCCTGAACAAAAGTCAGCAAAAGAATGTCATGCTGTGGTGAGCAAGCCAGTGGATTGCAGTAAGGCAAAGTGTGGCGGTGGACATGGGCCGTTGAAACCTTCTCAGCCTCTGGTTGAAAAGCCAAAGACACCAGAGCCAGAACAACCCAAACAACCACCACCACAACCTAAGCCACAACCACCACAACCATCACCTGAACCGGTTCAAACACCTTATACACCAAAACCAAAACCACAACCACCCAAGGAGGAGCAACCCATGGAACAACCTGCCAAGGAGGAGCCACCCCAGGAACAACCTCCTAGAGATGAGCCACCAAAGGTGCAACCTCCCAAAGAGGAGCTACCAAAGGTGCAACCTCCTAAAGAGGAGTTACCCAAAGAACAACTTCCAAAGGAGGAACCACCCAAGACACAACCTCCTCAAGTAGAAACACCTGCTCTAGAGCCGGTTTCAGAAACCCCATCACCTACACCTTCACCATCACCCAAAGACATAGGTCCTAAGGTTCCAATTTTCCCTCCACCAATTGTTGACGCTCCTCCACCAGCACCCTTTGGGCAAAGATCTGTCGTTCCAATCCGCCCTCACCCACCACTAGTTCATTCCCCTCCACCAGCTGTAGTAGTGCAACCACCACCAATGAGCTTGCCACCACCTCCGGTTCACTCTCCTCCACCACCAGTCCATTCACCCCCACCAATCCACTCTCCTCCACCACCAGTGTACTCACCCCCACCACCCGTTCATTCGCCTCCACCACTTGTGCACTCACCCCCACCACCCGTCCACTCTCCTTCACCACCCATCCACTCTCCTCCACCGCCTGTGCACTCACCTCCACCACCGATCTATTCACCTCCACCACCGATCTATTCACCTCCACCACCAATGCACTCACCGCCGCCACCAGTGCACTCGCCGCCTCCACCAGCACCAGTCCACTCACCGCCACCTCCAGTCCAATCACCACCACCACCTTCTCCATCTCTACCACCTCCTTCTCCCGTTTCCTCACCACCCCCTCTAGTATATGACTTTGTATTGCCACCTACCATCGGGTTCCAATACTCATCTCCACCTCCACCAATGTTCCCAGGCTACTAAGCGCATTGCAATATCAAGCTCCCACCAGGCCCTGCATGAAAATTTGTTTATAAATATTTACAATCTCACAGAAATACACCCACTTTTGTTAGGACCATAGCTTGTAACTCATGACATCAAGTGTAAATCTTTTCATATGCTACGGAATGCAATAAAAAGGACGTTATCGGCAAATCACACATCCATTTTTCTCTCGTTTAATTATAAGATTCTATTTTATGTGTGTGAATGCTAACTACAATACACGATGAAACATCACTACATATTAGAGCAGAAGAAAAACTTGCGTGAGACTCAGTTGTCATGAATCTTGCTGAGTGAAACTACACCCTACCCAGAGCTTGCCACGTAAAAGTTTTAAATACAATCTTTTATATTTAAAATTTTCATAATTCTTTTTCCTACTAATTAATAAACAAGAGATTCATCTTATGGGTTTTTTTTTTTTCCGTCTTCTCCTCTCTTTTTCTTAATTTTCTATATTGTAGGTAGTCTTCCTCCCTACTCTGTCTTTCCTTTCTTCATAAAAAAATGGAAAAAAATAAAAAAAATAAAGCCAAGTTCTCCAGATAGCAACGGGGATAATAAGAGACAAGATACGATGGTTAATTGTTTAATAAATATATTTTTTGTGATATGATGGTTTCCATCCGGCTTTTTTTCTTCTCTTCCTGCTACTATAATAAATGTTGCCGCATATCAGTCTAATACCCCTTTTCTTCTGTATCGGTTTTCTTAAATAAATAAAAAAATAAAAAATGATTTTCGGGCACCTTCATGCCTGCGAGCTACTACAACCATTATGTTATACACGCTATAAGCAGAATCTATGATACAGTAATACGAATAAACTGTAGAATATGGCCGTACTGTCTCTAGTGAATTTGTGCTTTCACTTTGGTATGAGCACCTGCCTTCAACAACGGACCACCCGGTCACACTGTTCTTCATTCACCACGAGAATCACAATCAACTGCATAGATATCCTAGACAGAAAATGAGGTATTGGCGGTCCGTTTTGCATTGGGTGAATACAGTAAGCTTTGCGTGCTCTGTACAGAAGTAGTATCAGAGTCCTCAGTGAAGGCCCTAAACCTCAACTCGTCACCATAAATACTCGGGTTTATCTTCACCTCGTGAACAAGAGTTTGGCCTTCAAGCATGCTCACTACTGCAGACATTGTAGGTCTTAGTGCCGGTGATGAATTGGCACATAGTAGAGCTACCTTTATCATTCGCAATGCCTCTTCCTTATTGAACTCAGACCCCAACTTTCGATCCACCAGCTCCATCAGATTTCCATCTTGTTGCAAAACAAGGGCCTGCGGCATTGAGAAGAAATGCAGACGGAACGGTGAGAAGTTGAAAACATTTGAAGAAGAAAATGAAAAGCCATGTATCTTAATTCTTCGGTTCTATTTTACAAATACAGTTGAGCCAAACAATTTGCATGTGTTGGAAAAACAGTCCTACAAAAAGCACTCTGGCTTCCCATATACTTTTTCCTGTACTAAAAATGACTGCGACGAAGGTCTTACCCAATCAAGAAGGCATACAAAATTCTCATTTGGACGATATTTGACATTGTTTTTTCCAGATATGAGTTCCAATGCAACGACCCCAAAACTGTAAACATCTGCTTTGTCACTCAAATAACCCCATAACGCATATTCTGGTGCCATGTATCCTCTGCACATTAACAACTTCTGTTAGTGTCCATAAAGACGTCATCTAAAGAACTTTATGTAAATTGATTATATTGATTTCGATGATGTTTTGAAATACAATTTTGCAATTAATACATCTACTTCAGTAAAGTTTTTTATCGTTAAAAAGAAGATTTGAGTTAAAAAGTCTTCATGTTATCTAAATTAAGAAAATAAAACGAGCAAAATAGAGACCACAACAAATGAAAGAACAAAATGAAGGATTGCTCACATAGTTCCAGCGACTCTGGTGCTAATATGGGTCTTCTCCTCTTCGTCCAGCTTAGCCAAACCAAAGTCGGATATCTTAGGGTTAAGCTCTCGGTCAAGCAGTACATTGGTTGTTTTGATGTCTCTATGAACAATTTTCAGTGTCGATTCCTCATGCAGGAAAGCCAAACCTCTTGCAATGCCAAGACATATTTTATGCCTCGTATTCCAGTTCAGTTTCTTTAGGCCTTCATCTGGACCTGAAATTAGCAGATAACTCAAAGAACATTCATGAAACTAATTATAACATACGGAAGTATTGCACTTCGTCCAACTTACCAAACAAAACATGGGAAAGGCTATTGTTCTCCATATATTCGTATACCAAAAATAACTGATTTCCTTCGATGCAGCATCCATACAATTTCACAAGATTTGGGTGTTGTAAGGCAGAAATCATGCCTATTTCATTCACAAATTCACGATTTCCTTGCTTTGATTTTGAAGAAAGTTGCTTAACTGCAATAAAAGTGCCATCTAATAATTCGCCCTGCATTTTGAAATATAGTACGTTTGAGGAATATGAGTCAACCATAATACTCTCCAAGTGTGATACATCGTAGCATTTAAAAACAGAAGAAAAGTTCTTACAAATATAAGGAAACAAAAAGGAGTTATGGAATACCTTGTAAACAGCTCCAAAGCCACCTTCCCCAAGCTTGTTTGCAACATCGAAGTTGTTAGTTGCAGCTTTAAGTTGCTTGAATTTAAAGAAACCAGTTTGCAGATCGAATCCCATGAGATCTGTTTGTGTTGAAAGGTTAACATATTGAACTATTTATATATTCACTGCGAATTGAGAGGGCAAGTGAACAACAAAAGGTAGAATAAGAGTTGAAATTGCATTTATAACAGGCTTACAACAAGGGCCGGCATTAAACCCCTAGTAAATTTTAACACATTGATGAACTGTCAAATTCCATCAGATTCGTCCATTCATGATTCGATGATGAAATTGTTTTAGTAGATGAAGTTAGAAGTTGGATTAACTTTAAGTTAGAATTGTAAATGGAAACGTTAAAGGATAAGGATTTGAGTGAAATAAATAAAAATTAGTAATCCTAGAAATAGGAATCAAGGTTCAGTAAATATAGATGATAAGAATAAGATTTTCGATCCTCTTGACTGTTCAACCAAGCAGCTGACCTTCGTTGATAAGTTAAACTCTAATGATTCAGCATACTGATAGGTGCTACTAATGTAAAAGCCCCTTTGAAAATTCATACTGTAGCAAGTAGAAATATGAATAACTTTTCAACTTTTTAAAAAAAAAAAATGACCTATATGGTATTGTCTGTACCTTGTTCCCTGGTTGTCCTGCCTCCGAAACAGCCTTTCAACCAAAGAATGCCCAAAATTACGAAAACAAGGAATAACGCTGAAACAACTCCAATCACAATGAATTTCTTCCTTTTGCTATCATCAGGCGGCTTGAAATCTAGAATAAGAGCCAAGAACAGTGATTGTGAGAGAACAATAAATTTCGACAGGATTGTATAGAGAGAAACTTAAACATTGCTACTTACCAGACTGCACTGAGATAGCTGATATCAGAGAACCATATGTTCCTGATTTTGGAACATTTGTTGTCCCTTTCCCAGCCCACTGAAAGCGGATTTCTAAAGTCTTAACGTTAACAACTGCTTTAAATACCTTAATCACTTCCTTATCAACCCCTTGTGCTTCCTTTTCAATATCAAAATCCTCCAAAACCAGTTTATCCTGCAATAAATTATTTACTCAGTCAAGTAGAAAAATAAGAAAGACGAGCAGTTAAGAAAAATTGTAAAAAAGTATGAGGAGTTGTGGATCGCCAGTTAAGCTCTGTGAGTGAAAAGACAATGAAAAGAGTCAAAATTATCCAAATGGTTAAAACTAAAAGTGACAAAAAAGTAAAATGTTTACTATTTTTACAGAGCCAAAAAGCACTGCAAATGACTACCTGGATATAAATGTTAAAAATTCGTCTTCCATCACCATAATAAGACCTGTTGTCTCTGAGAACTATTTCCGCAAAGTGCAGTTTCAGAGTGTAATTTCCATTTGCTAAGCAACGAGCATAATATGTGAGAGAAAGAGGAGACAGTCGTGCAGTTTTATACAATTCAGAGTTGTTCATTCTGAGTATCGAAATATTATTTGCTATATAGTCTTTGTTGGAGCTCCAAACATCTGCAAAATCACCAGTACTACTAAATCCCCAATTTGCTGAGTTCTGAAAAAACTTTGCTGCACCTCCTGAGGCGTCATCTGCCTCATACTTGATGTTTCCGATGGTGGTTTGATTTCCACCGCAATTTAGATGTAACGAGTACCGATCTATATAGAGAAAGAATAAGAGAAAGAATTTAAAACAATGCTTTGTAACCTTTTCACTTCATATGAACACGAATTTACTCCTCTGGATTTAATTCTAACAACAAATTTTAACTACCTTTTGAACATGGAAAGAGGCAATTGCTAAGGAGCCTACAATATGAAAAATAAACATTAGCTTCTTAACTTAATGAAGAGAAATAAAAAGTCTTTGCATGAAGCTTATGAAGTTAGAAGCATACGAATTGTTACGACTGGAAAAACTTCTGAACAAATTGCTGATGCAAAACACATTACAAAAAGTTAGATTCATCAATATAAAAAGTCAAAGAAAGTAACGTAGGTTTATCTCAAGGACATTAACATAAAAAAATTGAAAAACCGTTATGCTTACAAGGTCTCTCGACAAGAATTTGGGACAGAGTTCTGAGGAAAATTATTGTAAGAAAGATCTATATTGCTGCACAGTGCACACAAGCATGAAGTTCTCTGTTAACTTCGAATTTTGGTAAAATCAATACCAGAAGATTTTTGTGAAACTTGTAAATAATATAATTACTTGTGGTAATTCAATAGTATGCATATCAACAGAGTAAAGAAAAAAAATAAAGCAGAACATATGAAATTCAGGATGACGAAGCAGAAAAAATATGTAAAATTCTGGGATGAAGAAGAAACATACTAGCGACTGTCTCTATTTTTAATCCACTCTGGAAGACCAGTAAGCAAGTTGCTTGTCAGATATCTGATCAGTGAGCAATATAAAACAGACGTCAATGAACATATATTTATAGGTATACTGGTTCAAAATACAAAGAAAGACGAGAAATTTAAAGTCTTTCTAAGGCCTTTCCCTTGGTGCAGTTATGATTCCTAGCAAGAATTTGGTCGAATCCTAAATGTACTCATATCTCTATACTTTTTTTTTTCTTTCTGGTAAACGACAAAACAAAACTGCACTTGTTCTCATTTGGTCAGAATGCATTATCCAGAAGTAAGCTTCATGTTAACTTCAAAATGACAATGTTAAAAGTTGGATCGTGACACTTGTACAAACCAAGGGAAATGCCTCCATGCATCATCATGTGTGTTAGCTACCCTTATGAGTTATATTCCTTACATTGTGGCCAATTCCATAATATCTGCAAAATTTGGAATACCTCCTTCCAATCTGTTGAAGCTAAGATCTCTGCAAATAAATATGTATACAAATAATCAGAAGTAAATTAAGCAAATCTTAAAAACATAAATGAATCAACCAGTACGTAGTCTGTTAGTGTGAAAAATAAATAGAACACTGTCTGCACACCAAATTCACGATCGGGTTTTGGACAAATTTAAAATGTGCTGCTTAACTGAAAGTTACATGTTCTAAAGCTTATTACGTGCAAGGTCAAGCAAACATTTTAAGTCCACAAATCTCAAAGTGTAAGGTCAAACTGCTCATAGTGTTACCAGTTTGTTATACAATATTAGTAATAATCCAGAGCTACAGTGTAAAACCAATTATTGAGAGCTTCATGTCATGAAAAAATGGAGAATAATAGATAGAAGAATTACAAAACAGTCAGACTTGTCATGGTAGAGATATATTCAGGCATTTCTCCGGTTATATTGCAGCTCCTTAACATCCTGCAATTTGAACAACCGATATTCGAAAATTAGTTTTCATCTGCATGCGTTATGCTAATAGAAAAATATACAAAACCTAAAATATGGCTCACAATTTATTCATGCCCGTCATGCTTGATAAGTTTGGAAAAGTTGAGCTCTCACCGCTTAAGTCACTAATCCTTCTGCAAAAGGTTACAGCATGATAACGTGTTGGAATACAAGTATCTTCCTAAATCCATTTTTCTCTCTAAATTAGAAAGACGCAAGGAGATCATGTAAATTAAGATAACTATAGCTTAGAAGGCAGGACTCACAGATCTGCCATATTATTCAAGGCAGAGAGACTAGATGGAAGGGGGCCTTCAAGACCACTCGCTTGCATCTCTCTGTAAACAACATATTTGATGGATTTAGGATTACACATTAAAATATTTCAGTTGAGAATTTAAAAAGTGCAATAAAAGAGATCTCTTACAAGGCCCAGAGGTTTTTCCAACTTCGAAAGTAGTCAGGTATTCTTCCAGTGAAGTTATTACTGCCAATCTGACTGTAAATAATGCCACACAAAGCCGAAATATTAAATGACATAAACCATAAGTATTTCATGGAACGAACCTCCATTATTTAAGGTAGTCATATCACTTACAGTACTCTTAATTTGGTCATTTTAGTGAGGGCCGAAGGCAGCTCACCGGTGAGATTGTTAGCACGAAGATAGCTGTAGTTTTCGATGGTAAAACAAGACCAAACCGTTGTCAATTAACATATATACTTGCTTATGAAAATCCAATAAAATTAAAAAAATATAAACATATAAAGTTACAAAGGACGATAAAATAGAAAACTAACAGAAACTCCAGGTTGACCAAATTGCCCAATTCCGGGGGAAGAGTTCCAGAAAATAGGTTGCTCTCCAAGGCCCTGTAAGCAAAGCCTTGTCAAGTTCGTATTGGTGCACAAAACTAACTATTCTGAATGAGGTGATAGCAATGGAAGAAAGAATAGATGCATACAGAGATTGGAGAGTAGTTATGCTTCCCAAATAACCAGGAATGGGTCCTGATAAGTTGTTCACACTGAGAACCCTGCATGTGCATGAAATTAGTTCAATAATTGTTAGGCGAGTTTATTATCAACCTCAAACAAAAGTCTAGAATTCACTTACAGATATTCCAACTTTGTAGAATTCCATTCGCGTGGTATTGAACCGCTAAGGTAATTCCTGGCCAAATTACTACGATCATAAAGAAACAGTGCTATTAGGTTTTCAGACAGAAGCTTAATAGATTTGTGGTCGGAGAAACTAAAACAAATTAGTGTAAATATCTTCATACACTTGCTTAAGGTAAGGTAGATTCGACAGTGCTGGCGGAAGCACACCATCAAGGTCCTGTCCGGTAAGAAAACTGCAAATAAGGATCCAAAACTTATAGGTTATGAATGTTGTACCAAAAATCGCAATCTCTTACAACTTGATAGACAAAAAACCTTCACACACTTGCAATTGCAGCATTGGCCACTACCATCACCGGAAATTTAGAGCAGAAATTATAAACTACAGCTCGTAAAAGGTGCATACATGCTTTGGATGTGGCATACATTGCCAGAGAAAGAGCAGTTGCAGACGAGAGTGTTGTTGTACTCATCCGTATGCGGGATTGAAATAGTTGGAATATTGCTACAAGGATCACTGAAATTCCAATCCTTTTTATTCAACTGCACAGCTATTTCACGAAGTGCTTCCACTGCCACACCCAAATAGACAGAAACACAATCTCAAAATCACTTTTCACAAAAGCAAGTAATGGGTAAGATAAAGTTTCATCCCTTCTAGTAAGACTAATACAATTGGCCACAGAAAATACAGAAAAATTTGAACTCCATAAAAAATTCATGCATAAACTCTGTTCTTATTCAATTTCCTGTCAAACTTTGTCTAAAAAGCTTACAAATCTAAGTTATTTCCACCATAAATATACAATTTTCAACGTTTTTCAGATGAACAATCCAATTCCAGCAACTAAAATTGCAATCACTTCACACACAGAGAACATCAAAACTAGAGATTTCAAAGTCAGAGAGCCCTTTACCTTCATCATCTGCAAGAGTGCCCACCTGTTCCTGGGATTTGATTGGCTCAATGCAGATAAGCACTGTGAGTAGAGCAACATAGCAGAAGAAAAGCTTTGAAAGATTTTGACTTTCTGCCATTTTTCTTCACATAATCACATTCCACGGAGCTCTGTTGCATGTCTGCAGGCTCTTATATAAGTATAATTATCTATCCTGAAATGGAAAACAGTAGTGGATTATTAATTTTCTTAGTCACCTTTGGTGCAATTAATTATCCCCACTCTTGTTTTCTTTGTTCAGGGTCAAAAGAGTAATGCTATTCATACCGTGTTATTATACCACATTTTTATACCATCTTAGATGGCATCTGATGTGGACAACTACATCATTTGAAAAATTTGCAAAACCCAAGGAAATGAAGGAGAAAGACTCCTCGTATACCACAATCATCATTTAATTAACTAGTTTTTCTTAATTATTAGTTTAATAAATAATGAATTAAATTTAAAAATATGATTAATTCAAATGATGTGGCTGTCCACCTCAAATGCCACCTAAAGTGGTATGAAAATGTGGTACAAAAACGTGGTATGAATAGCATTTTTGGGGTAAAAAACATTAGCTAACGTAGACCCACATGATTTATTTATTGAAAATGATATGCATACGTTTTCTAGTCACTCACACATTTTTATTTAATTTTGATCGTTATTTTTTTGTTTTATTTATTTAACTTGACGATAAAAAAAACGTGTGAAAATCTTTGGCTAATGCGTTTATAGTGATTAGGGTGGTTATCTCCTATACGAAATATCATTTTTCCACCGTGACGTGTTTTCAAATTAAGATCACATTAAGATATTATTAGATGAAGTAAAAAAAAGGTGATGAATTATTATCTTTTATGACTTTTGTGGAGGCAAAGTTGAGTAGGTTCTTTGCTTGTTGACTAGTCTTTAACACCTGTTGGTTGTTAACTAAATGACAACTACAACTTGGATTAGCTCAACTATGAATAACACTATATTAAGTCTCACTTAGTAACAA
The DNA here is from genome assembly GCA_024362995.1 of Heteromeles arbutifolia. NCBI lineage: Eukaryota > Viridiplantae > Streptophyta > Magnoliopsida > Rosales > Rosaceae > Heteromeles > Heteromeles arbutifolia. The sequence continues at coordinate 4,619,625 of JANCRC010000002.1, read as the reverse complement.
TTAACGAAGAATTTTGTTCTAGTCTCATCTGTGTGACTCACGTGCTATAATTAATAAATAGTTGGTGAAATTTTCGATTTTAGACTTAAATCTTAACAAACTTCAATAGGAACTTAAATTCTAATTCTTTTACTACATAAGCTATTTTCCGACTATCCAATAACTACGAGGGCTAATAATCCGGCTTTCTATTTTTTGTACCTTCTGAAGAGAGAGAAGAGATGCACACAGCCGACGGATCACATGCCACGACGGGTTCCCACATGCTTTTCGATTGTATTATCCATATAATAATGTAGGCAAAGAAGGTGGTTTTATGATTATGATGCGCCCATGGTTTACCAATACGGGGAATGTTTTGCTCACGAACACGGATCCCCACCGGATTCATTACATGGGATCTTAGGAATTCTTATATCTCAGCCGTTCATTGTATATCGTGCAATTAATTTTCGTCAGATATTATTTATGTTTGATTTAAAATAATAAAAATAAAATGATTTCTGACCGCACGATTCACGATGTACGGCTGAGATGTGGGGATCCTACATAATGGATCCGGAGGGGATCCGTGTTATCTGCTTACATCGTAAAGGGAATGTTTTTGTAGGAAGCATTTTTGCTAATAAGCGTTTATGTTACTAGTTTTTTTGTTATATAATTAAAAAGATAATACTACGGAAACTAAATTTAGAGATAAAATTTTGAAAACTAAAGAACGTGAAAGTTGATGATTGGTTTATTACTTAAACGTTGATAAACGTGTTTATTTTTATTGGTGACACATCATTTAGTTTGTTATTGGTGACACATCATTTAGTTTGTAAATTTAATCTCTCTAATATTACCCTAATTAAAAATACACTAAAATTTTATATAAAAGTTTACGTGCGTGAAAAATCATTTTAAAGTGCGTAACAAATGTCATCTAACATGTGTTTCTCTATAAAGCAGTCTTATGACTTGAAAACATTTATGTTTTGCTAAATGTCGGTAGTGCATTTAGCAAGAGATATTTTGACAAATAAGCATAAAGAGAACAATTTACGAATCTCTAATATAAAATAGAACTAATAATGGTTAAACAAATAATAAGTCGTTTTCTTTTTGGTGAAATATTGGTAATTATCCAACTATAGTGAAGTTTTTGTCTTACTGATAGCATGCTATTGCCAACAAATATCACTAAACAGATAATAGCCACATCGTCCAAACCTAGCTTAACCTTCATAGCAATTAACTAATAAACCAGTTACGCTAAAGCATGTTTAATGATATATTAAGTATTTTTTTAGGCGCACAAAACAAACAAGACAAGCTAACGTACTGCATGGGATCATTTACATACGTATTTTGCCAAATTGTGGGACAAAATTTAGGGTATACCATGACATGCTATCGCGTGCCAATGTAGAAAGTATCAGCAAAACGCATGTCATGACATGCTGATTTTGGCAAAGTATCAACATAATGCATCGCAAAGTATATCAGCATAATACTGATGCATGTCATAACATACTCATGGCATGTCAGACTTCACAAATATGACAAAATGTATGTGATGACATTATATATAGCTACTGAATAGTGTTCAATCTCATATTCTAGCGTCAATCTCATACGCGCGTACAATATTATTGAGCTCTGCGTTGGTGAAAATTGTTGAGGTGTTTTGGTTCCTTTCCTTCCAATATTGACCATCTCTCTGATTTACTTTATGCATTTAACTTTTTTGTGCCAGCAACTAGATTAACCTTTGTTTGACTGGAAAGTTCAAACCATGGAAAAAACCTTGTCTTTTGAAAAGTCATCACAAGGAATGTATAAAACAATATTGCGCCTATATTCAAGGATTCATTACACATGCATGGTCGATCTGGTCCAGTTCATGCATATGCACAGCAACTCATTACAAGGCGTTTGGTTACAGAAAAATGGGTTTGGAAATCAAGCAGCGGCGGATTCAGCATTTGAACATTGAGGAATTTCAAGGTTAAAATAAGTTTTTTTAATAAAAACAGACGCGAAACGCGCAAAAAACGCTTACATGTCAACAAATATCTACATATGCTTGCCGAAGCAATTCGATGAGTGCTATAGAGAAAATTTATCGAGTGCTCTTGACACAACTTGCCGAATGCTGTTGAGATATACCTAATAAACATAACATCAACTACTTGGTGAGGATTACATTCAAGTATTCCCTCTCCAATCTTCACTGGCTCCATGGCTTTCATCTCTTGTGATTTTTTATTTTTTTTTGTGGGTTGGTTTAAAAGAAGGATTTCATGCCTACTAGCTTTCATGAGAATTTAGGAGTCAAAAGGATAAAAAAAAATAATGAAATTGGTTTAAAAGAAGGATTTCATGCCTACTAGCTTTCATGTAATACCTAAAGGGTAAGGAATTTACTTTCCTACTATTAAAAATGGTGAAAACACCTTACAATTCACCCAGTTCTCTCTACACCTTGCCGCTGCATCCTTCTCTGTAATTCTTCAGTTAAATAGGCCTTCGACAAAAATAAAGTTATTAACGGAAGACAGAGACTTGAAGTTTGCTATTTTCTTTATTGAAGTGTTCAAATCGAAAATAATGAAACTAATCGGAAAATTGAAATTGAAATTGAATGATTGGGCTTGTCCAAGTCAACTCATCTGTAACATCCCACATCGCCAAGGGGAGTGATCCTTAAATGTATATTCTCATCCCTACCTAGCACGAGGCCTTTTGGGAGCTCACTGACTTCGGGTTCCATAGGAACTCCGAAGTTAAGCGAGAAGGAGCCAAGTCACTCCCAGGATGGGCGACCCACTGGGAAGTTGCTCGTGAGTTCCTAGAAACAAAACCGTGAGGGCGTGATCGGGGCCCAAAGCGGACAATATCGTGCTACGGTGATGGAGCGGGCCCGGGAAATGGTCCGTCCCGGGTCGGGATGTGACATCATCTGTCACTTAAGATGGTAAAATATTGTAGTAGAAAATAGAATTACTCTGAATATATTAAGCAATGTTTTCTTGGTATGCTTATATTACCAGACTGAATCTGAATTTCATTATTTGATATAATGCAAAGCAATGTTCCAAATATTTGAGCCAAAATAACAACAATGTAAGGAAAAAGAAGAAACATCAATCTATTAAGCAAGCTCAATTTAGGATTTACAGTAATAAAAACCATCGTGTATTTGATGTTACCTCTTTATATTGTACAAGCTTGTATAGCCGTGTAGTCTCTTGTGAAGTTGTGCTTTCATTTTGGTATGAGCACCTGCCTTCAACGGCGGAGCACCGGGCCACACTCTTCTTAATTTAAAGTTGAGAATCACGATCAACTGCATACGTATTCTAGACAGACGATGAGGTAGAGGCAGTCCATTTTGCATCGGATGAATAAAGTAAACTTTGCGTGCTCACTTCAGTAGTAGTATCAGGGTCCTCTGTGAAGTCTCTAAACCTCATCTCGTCACCATAAATACTCGGGTTTATCTTCACCTCGTGAACAAGAGTTTGGCCTTCAAGCATGCTCACTACTGCAGACATTATAGGTCTTAGTGCCGGTGATGGATTGGCGCATAGTAGAGCTACCTTTATCATTCTCATTGCCTCTTCCTTATTGAACTCAGACCCCAACTTTCGATCCACAAGCTCCATCCAATTTCCATTTTGTTGCAGAACAAGGGCCTGCGGCATTGAGCAAAAATGCAGAAGGAATGTTGAGAAGAAAACATTTGAAGAAGAAAATGAAAAGCCATGTTTCTTAATTCTTAGGTTCTATTTTATAAATCAGGTGGAGCCAAACAATTTGCAGATATTGGAAAACCAGTCCTACGAAAAGCACCCTGGCTTCCTATATACTTTTTCCTGTACAAATCGAATGAAACGAAGATCTTACCCAATCAAGAAGGCATACAAAATTCTCATTTGGACGACATTTGATATTATTTTTTCTAGATAAGAGTTCCAATGCAACGACCCCAAAACTGTCAACATCTGCTTTGTCACTTAAATAACCCCATAACGCATATTCTGGTGCCATGTATCCTCTGCACATTAACACTTTTTGTTAGCATCCATAAAGATGTCATCTAAAGAAATTTTTGTACATTGATTATATTAAGTTCAATGATGTTTTGAAATGAAATTTTGCAATTAATACATCTACTAAGTTTTTTTTTTTTTTGTCATTAAAACGAAGATTGAGTTTTACCAAAAAAGAGAAAAGAAGATTGAGTTAAAAAAAGTCTTCACGTTATCTAAATTAAGAGAATAAAACGAGCAAAATAGAAACCACAATGAATGAAAGAACAAAATGAAGGATTTCTAACATGGTTCCCGCAACTCTGGTGCTAATATCGGTCTTCTCCTCTTCGTCCAGCTTAGCCAAACCAAAGTCGGATATCGTAGGGTTAAGGTTCCGGTCAAGTAGTATATTGGTTGTTTTGATGTCTCTATGAACAATTTTCAGTGTCGACTCTTCATGCAGGAAAGCCAGACCTCTTGCAATGCCCAGACATATTATATGCCTCGTATTCCAGTCCAATTTCTTTAGGGCTTCCTCTGGGTCTGAAATTAATAGATAACTTAAAGAGTATCCATGAAACTAATTATAACATACAGAAGTACCGGAGTTCCAAATTGTCCAACTTACCAAACAAAACATGGGCAAGGCTATTGTTCTCCATATATTCGTATACCAGAAATAACTGATTTCCTTCGATGCAGCATCCATACAATTTCACCAAGATTTGGGTGTTGTAAGGCAGAAATCATGCCTATTTCATTCACAAATTCACGATTTCCTTGCTTTGATTTTGAAGAAAGTTGCTTAACTGCAATAAAAGTGCCATCTAATAATTCGCCCTGCTGTTTGAAATGTAATACATTTGAGGAATATAGGTCAACCATAATACTCTCAAGTGTGATAAACCAAAGCATTTAAGACAAAAGAAAAGTTCTTACAAGTATAGGGAAACAAAAAGGAGCTATGGAATACCTTGTAAACAACTCCAAAGCCACCTTCCCCAAGCTTGTTTGCAGCATCGAAGTTGTTAGTTGCAGCTTTAAGTTGCTTGAATTTAAAGAAACCAGTTTGCAGATCTAATCCCATGAGATCTGTTCGTGTTGAAAGGTTAACATATTGAATCGTTCAGAATCGAGAGGGCAACTGAACAACTAGAGGTAGAATAAAAGTTGAATTGCATGTATAACAAGTTTACAATAAGGGCCGGCATCAAACCCCTATTAAATTTTAGCATATTGATGAACTGTCAAATTCCATCAGATATCGTTCATGCAAGATTCGATGATGAAATTATGTTAGTAGATGAAGTTAGAACTGGGATTAACTTTAAGTTAGAATTGTAAATGGAAACATTAAAGGCTAAGGATTTGAGCGAATTAAATAAAAATTAGTAACCCTAGGAAAAGGGATCAAGGTTCATCCATGCAGCTGACTTTCATTGATAAGTTCTATTTCATGATTCAGCATACTGATAGTGCACCAGTGGAAAAACCCTTATGAAAATTCATACTCTGGCAAGCAGAAACACGAATAACTTTTCAACTTTTCTAAATAAAATAAATGACCTATATGGTATTGTCTGTACCTTGCTCCCTGGTTGTCCTGCCTCCGAAACAGCCTTTCAACCAAAGAATGCCCAAAATAACGAAAACAAGGAATAACGCTGAAACAACTCCAATCAGAATGAATTTCTTCCTTTCGCTAGGCGGCTTGAAATCTAGAAGAAGAGTCAAGAATAGTGACTATGAGAGAACAATAAATTTCTACAGGATTGTATAAAGCGAACTTAAATGTTGCTACTTACCAGACTGCACTGAGATAGCTGATATCAGAGGACCAATGCTCCTTTTGGAACATTTGTTGTCCCTTTCCCAGCCCACTGAAAGCGGATTTCTAAAGTCTTGACGCTAACAACTACTGCTGTAAATACCTCAACCGCTTCCTTATCAACCCCTTGTGCTTTCTTTTCGATATCAAAATCCTCCAAAACCAGTTTTTCCTGCAATAAATAATTTACTCGGTCAAGTAGAAAAATAAGAAAGACGGGAAGCGGTTAAGAAAAATTGTGAAAAAAGTATGAGGAGTTGTGGATAGCTGGTTAAGCTATGTGAGTGAAAAGACAAGGAAAAGAGTCAAAATTATCCAAATGGTTAAAACTAAAAGTGATAAAAACATAAAATGTTTACTATTCCAGAGCCAAAAAGCACAGCAAATGACTACCTGGATATAAACGTTAAAAATTCGTCTTCCAACACCATAATAAGACCTGTTGTCTCTGAGAACTATTTCCGCAAAGTGTAGTTTCACAGTGTAATTTCCATTTGCTAAGCAACGAGCATAATATGTGAGTGAAAGAGGAGACAATCGTGCAGTTTTGTACAATTCAGAGTTGTTCGTTCTGAGTATCGAAATATTATTAGCGATATAGTCTTTGCCATAGGTCTCAACATCAGCGAAATCACCAGTACTACTAAATCCCCAATTTGCTGACTTCTGAAGATATTTTGATGCCCCTCCTGAGGCTTCATCTGCCTCATACTTGATGTTTCCAATGGTGGTTTGATTTCCACCACAATTTAGATGTAACGAGTACCGATCTATACAGAGATGAGCACAAAGAAAGTACAAGAGAAAAAACAAAAACAATACTTTGTAACCTTTTCACTGCATATGAAGACGAATTTACTACTCTGGATTTAATTACACAAAAAATTTAACTACCTGTTGAACATGGAAGGAGGCAATTGCTAAGTATCCTACAATATGAAAAACAAACATTAGCTTCTTAACTTAATGAAGAGAAATGAAAAGTCTTTGCATGAAGCACATGAAGTTAGAAGCATACGAATTGTTCCGACTGGAAGAACTTCTGAACAAATTGCTGATGCAAAACACATCATAAAAAGTTAGATTCATCTGCTTAGAAAGTCAAAGAAAGTAACGTAGGTCTATCTCAAGGATATTAACATAAATAAAAAAATGGAAAAACAGCTGTGCTTACAAGGTATCTTGACAAGTGTTTGGGACAGAGTTCTGAGAAAAATTATTGTAAGAAAGATCTATATTGCTGCACACAAACATGAATCTCTCTGTTAACATGGAATTCCAGTAAAATCAATATCAGAATATTTTGGTAAAACTTGTAAATTATATAATTACTTGTGGTAATTCAATAGTATGCATATCATCAGAGTAATGAAAAAGATAAGGCAGAACATATGAAATTGAGGATGACGAAGCAGAAAAAATATGTAAGATTCTGGGATGAAGAAACAGACAAGCTACTGCCTCTAGCTTTAATCCACTCTGGAAGACCAGTAAGCAAGTTTCTTGTCAGATATCTGATGAGTGAACAATATAAAACAGATGTCAATGAACATATATGTGTAAGTATACTGGTTCAAAATACAAAGAAAGACGGGAAATTTGGTTGAATCCTAAACATATTCATATCTCTACATCTTTTTTTACTGATAAACGAAAAATAAAACTGCACTCGTTCTCATTTGGCCAGAATGTGTTATCCAAAATTAAGCTTCAAAATACAAAGAAAGACGGGAAATTTGGTTGAATCCTAAACATATTCATATCTCTACATCTTTTTTTACTGATAAACGAAAAATAAAACTGCACTCGTTCTCATTTGGCCAGAATGTGTTATCCAAAATTAAGCTCCATGTTAACATCAAAACGACAATGTTAAAAGTTGGATCATGACACTTGTAGGAACCAAGGGAAATGCCTCCATGCATCATTATGTGTGATAGCTACCCTTATGAGATAAATTTCTTACATTGTGGACAATATCGTAATATTTTCAAGATTGGGAATGCTCCCTTCGAATCTGTTGAAGCTAAGATCTCTGCAAATAAATATGTATGCAAATAATCAGAAGCAAATTAAGCAAATCATAAAAGCATAACTGAATCAACCAGTATGAAGTCTGTCATTGTGAAAAATAAATAGAACAGTCTGTACACCAAATTCAAGATTGGGTTTAGAAAAAATTTAGAACGTGATGCTTAACTGAAAGGTGCACGTTTTAAAGCTTGTACCAGTAAGGTCAAGCAACAATTTTAAGTCCACAAATCTCAAACATGACCTAATTGTCGTATATAATATGCTCATAGTGTTACCAGTTTGTTATACGACATTAGTAATAATCTAGAGCTACAGTGTAAAACCAATTATTAAGACGACCATGTCATGAAAAAATGGAGAACAATAGATAGAAGACTTACAAATCAGTCAGACTTCTCATGGTAGAGATATATTCAGAGATTCCTCCTGTTATATATTGCAGCTCCTTAACATCCTGCAATTTGAGCAACCGATATTAGAAAAGCAGTTTTCATCTTCACACGTTATGCTAATAGAAAAATATATAAAACCTAAAAGATGGCTCACAATTTAACCGTGCTCGTCATGTTTGATAAGTTTGGAATATCTGAACTCTCACCGCTTAAGTCACTAATCCTTCTGCAAAAGGTTACAGCGTGATAACGTATTGGAATACAAGTATCTTAATAAATACACTTTTCTCTCTAAATTAGAAAAGGGACTCAAGGAGATCATGAAAATTAAGATAACTGATAGCTTAGAAGGCAGGACTCACAGATCTGTCATATTATTCAAAGGCAGAGAGACTAGATGGAAGGGGGCCTTCACGACCACTCGCTTGCATCTCTCTGTAAACAATGTATTTGATGGATTTAGGATTACACATGAAAATATTTCAGTTGAGAATTGAAAAAGTGCACTAGAAGAGATCTCTTACAAGGCCTGGAGGTCTTTCCAACTTCGAAAGTAGTCAGGTATTCTTCCAGTGAAGTTGTTACTGCCAATATAACTGTAAATAATGCCACAAAAAGCCGAAAGATTAAATGACATAAACCATAAGTATTTCATGGAACGAACCTACATTATTTAAGGTAGTCATATCACGTACAGTTCTCTTAATTTGGTCATTTTAGTGAGGGCCAAAGGCAGCTCACCGGTGAGATTGTTAGCACGAAGAAAACTGTAGTTACCCATTCAAAAAAAAGACCAAACCGTTGTCAATTAACATATATACTTGCTTATGAAAATCCAAAAAAAAAAATGATATAAACATATAAAGTTACAAAGGACAATAAAATAGAAAACTGACAGACGCTCCATGTTAACCAAATTGCCCAACTCCAGGGGAAGAGTTCCAGAAAATAAGTTGCTCTCCTAGGCCCTGAAAGCAAAGCCTTGTCAGTTTCGTATCCAAATCAAACAAATTGGTGCACCAAACTAACTATTCTGAATGAGGTGATAGCAATGGAAGAAAGAATAGATGCATACAGTGCTTGGAGAGTAGTTATGCTTCCCAAATAACCAGGAATAGGTCCTGCTAAGTCGTTCACACTGAGAACCCTGCATGGGTATGACATTAGTTCAATAATTGGCACACGAGTTTCATCAACCTCAAACAAAAGTCTGGAAGTCACTTACAGAAATTCCAACTTAGTAGAATTCCATTCGCGTGGTATTGAACCACTAAGGTAATTCCTTTCCAAATTACTATGACCATAAAGAAACAGTGCTATTAGGATTTCAGACGGACACTTAATAGATTGATGATCGGAAAAACTAAAACAAAATAGTGAAAATATCTTCACACACTTGCTTAAGGTAAGGTAGCTTCGACAGTGCTGGTGGAAGCACACCATCAAGGTCCTGTCCGGTAAGAAAACTGCATGAAAAGGATCCATAACTTATAGTTTATGAATGTTGTGCTAAAAACCGCACTCTCTTACAACTTGATAAAGACAAAAAACCTTCATACACTTGCAATTGTAGCATCGGCCAGTAACCATTACAGGAAATTTAGAGCAGAAATTATATATTAGAGCTCGTAAAAACTGCTTACATGCTTTGAATGTGGCATACATTGCTAGAGAAAGGGCAGTTGCAGACGAGAGTGTTGTTGTACTGATCTGTATGCGGGATTGAAATAGTCGGAATATTGCTACAAGGATCACTGAAATTCCAATCCTTTTTATTCAATTGCACAGCTATTTCACGAAGTGCTTCCACTGCCACACCCAAATGCAGAGAAACACAATCTCAAACAAAAGCACTTTTCACAGAAGCAAGTAATGAGTAAGATAAAGTTTCATCCTTTCTAGTAAGTCTAATACAATTGGCCACAGAAAACATAGAAAAATTTGAACCTCATAAAAAATTCATGCATAAGCTTTGTTCTTATTCAATTTCCTGTCAAATTTTGTCTAAAAAGCTTACAAATTTAAGTTATTTCCACCATAAACATACATTTTTCAAATGAACAATCCAATTCCAGCAACTAAAATTGCAATCACTTCACACATATGAAACATCAAAAGTAAAGATTTCAAAGTAAGAGAGCCCTTTACCTTCATCATCTGCAAGAGTGCCCACCTGTTCCTGGTATTTGATAGCCTTAATGCAGATAAGCACTGTGAGTAGAGCAGCATAGCAGAAGAACAACTTTGAAAGATTTTGACTTGCTGCCATTTTACTTCACACTCCATGGAGCTCTGTTGCCTCAGTCGGTACAGTGGGAATTGTTATTGGCACTCCAAAAAGTCTCATTTTACACTTCAAACTTTTTATATTTGGAAAGAAAAATACATTTGTAAGGAGTGTAGAATGAGATTTTTGAAGTGCCAATAACACTTCCCTTATCAATACTGAAATGGAGGAATAGTAGATTATTATTCTCCCTCACCTTCCAAATCCAGGCCGACGACCCTCTACTCCATGAATTACTGTCTTGTCACGCGCTTATGTGTATAACAATTTGCCTTTATAGACCTTATTTTTATCATGTATTTTTATTTAGTTTGGATTTATGGCAGAACTAGTCTTTACTCGTGACCTTTGCTCATTGACTAGTTTTAATTTGTGTTCTTCATTAAAATATAAATTTGTTATTATTTTCAGAGAAATGCTAAGTAGACTCTTTTAAAATTACTCTCTCAAAGTGGAATTCTCCACCACCTCATTTTTTTTGACATAATCTTTTATAATGTTGGCATTAAAATTGTGGTAAAAACATAAGGTGGCAAAAAATTTATAGAGAATTCTACTTCCAAAAAGTCTCTCTAGGAATTCTGTTATTTTTAACACATAATGTTGTGAACTAATTGACGACCACAAGTTGGGATCGCTCAACTTTTGAATAAGACTCTTCAATTTTTCAATTAGAAGAATTTTCAATTTTTGAACTTTCTGAAGAGGCAGATGTTGTTGAATGGCTGAAAGTCACAACTCAGTCACATCTCTAGGAGATAAAGACATGGTTGAACGGAAAAATATTTTCATTGTGTATGAAATACAGATGATACAGTAAATGTTATTATGTAAGCGGACGGAATTTTTATTTTTTAAGTTGTGAATTTTTTAACACTATCTCACCACTTGTATAATGATACTTAGTACATTACTCTGTGTTCAAATACTTTGAAAAATCTCTTGGTTGAATGGCTCTAGAATATAATAATAGAACTAAAAAAGGAAAAATCTTGTCGAGGCACACATGATGGGGTCCCACATGGTTTTCGATTGAATATTAATAGTACGAAATTGTTACATGCACTTCAAAAAGAACATTTTATTTGCACTCTAAACTTTTTGTAATTGAAAAAAAAATACACTTATGAAGAGTGTAAAATGAAAATTTTATAGTGCTAAGAACATTCCTAATAGTATATTAATGTAGTTAAAGAACTTGGTTTATAATTATGATGTGGCCGTGGTTACTAATTATGGGGAATGTTATGCTTAGATCGGTTATCGTAAAGGGAATGTGTGACATCCCACATCGCCCAAGGGAGTGATCCTTAAATGTATATTCTCATCTCTACCTAGCACGAGGCCTTTTGGGAGCTCACTGGCTTCGGGTTCCATCGGAACTCCGAAGTTAAGCGAGTAGCGCGCGAGAGCACTCCCATGATGGGTGACCCACTGGGAAGTTCTCGTGTGAGTTCCCAGAAACAAAACTGTGAGGGCGTGGTCGGGGCCCAAAGCGGACAATATCATGCTACGGTGGTGGAGCGGGCCCGGAAAATGATGCACCCCAGGCCGAGATGTGACAGAATGCATTTGTAGAAAGCACTTTTGTCAATAAGCATTGTGTATGTTACAAGTGTTTTTGTTATGAACTTAAGTGTAGTAAATTTTTTCAAAAAAAAAAAAAGAGAGAAAAGAATGTAGTAATTTTTTTTATTAAAAATTCATGTGGTTGGTGAAAAATTACTTGAAAGTGCATTTGAAAAGGTCATCTAACCTGCGTTTGTCTATAAAATGGTTTTATTACTTGAAAAAATTTATGTTCTGAGCGTTTAGCAAGAGATCTTTGGACTAATATGCATAAAAAGAAACATTTACGAATACCAACTACGGAATAGAACTAGTAATAGTTAAACAAATAATAAATCGTGTATCATAAACCACAATTTAGTGCACCTTAATTGTCTGACTAATTAAAATCCGTAACCATAATCTAAATGTTCACATCTTCCTAGACTTTTTGTATGAATATTCCATGTATACAAAAGCAAGAGTTGGCCTCCCTTAACCACCAATCCATGTTTGCATCTTAAGCCAGAAAAACGAACCTTGAATTATTCAACCTTTCGTCCCTGCTGTAATTCCTTACAACTTAAACCATGTCAAGAGGAAAATTGACAGCTTGATCCTGACAATCATATACGTAATGCTTGGACTGAATTTGAATCACTTAAAATTACTGTATTTTTTCTTTCTCCACTTGCTTTGTTACAGAGCTTCTACTTCGCAAATGTAGCAAAACCATTTAGAGTTGGCTCAATTGATTAAAAGCGTTTATTCTTGCACCCAAATTTGTAATCAAAAGTACGAAGCTGAAGCTTTGATATTGGAAAATGAACGTACTACTTATCATCACACGAGAATTTGCATACTTGAGCGCATAACAAGGTTTACGTTAATTACTAAGTAGACGTACTACTACTAGGACCGATTTTATAGAGATCCGAGGACGTAGTAGCAGAAGAATTAATACATGTTGCATCTGATGAACCAACAAGGCTCTGAGTTTCACTTGTACCCCCCTGTGCAGTCGGATCAAGCGGGTTTCTCAAGGCTGCTAAGTTCAGTTCATCGCCGTAAATATTTGGGTTCATGACCGATTCACAAACAAGTGTCCGTCCTTCAAGCATGCTCACTACTGCAGACATGGTCGGCCTGAGAGCTGGTGCTGGATTGATGCATAAGAGAGCTACCTTGACCATTGTAATCGCCTCTTCCACTTCAAAATCGGTTCCCAACCTTGGATCCACTAGCTCTATTAAGTTCCCCTTTTGTTGTAAAACAAGAGCCTGAAATAAGCAGATCAAAAAGACTGAGCCGAGATTAGCTACTCAACGTTGACATGTACTCAAGCTCTTAGAATGAAGATCTTACCCAATCCACAAGGCACACGAAGTTCTCATTTGGACGATATTTCATGTTGTTCTTTCCAGCAACAATTTCCAATGCAACTACACCAAAACTGTAAACATCTGCTTTATATGTTAAATAACCCCATAGTGCATATTCTGGAGCCATGTATCCTCTGCACAACAAATTGAGTTTCAAGGAGTTAGACATGACATTAGTTCCAGGGGACATTTTAATAAACAAGCATGTAGAATATAGTAGCAGCACGCTCACATGGTTCCAGCAACTTTGGTGCTAATGTGAGTGTTCTCCTCTTCGTCAAGCTTGGCCAAACCGAAGTCAGAGATCTTTGAGTTGAGGTCTTGGTCTAGCAATATATTTGTAGCTTTAATGTCTCTATGTACAACCTTCAGTGGCGACTCCTCATGCAGAAAAGCCAGACCTCTTGCTATACCTATGCATATTTTCTGCCTAGTAGACCAGTCCAGCTTTAATGGACCTTCCTCTGGACCTGAAACAAACATGAATTTCCAGGTCCTTTTAATTCACCATTCCTGTGTAATTTTGTTACTAAACTTGATAACTAAGCTTACCAAACAAATTACCAAACAAAGTATGTGCAAGGCTATTATTTTCCATGTATTCATATACCAACAGTAATTGGTTTGATTCAATACAACATCCATACAATCTGACAAGATTTGGATGATGCAAAGCAGATATCATGCCTATTTCATTCACAAATTCCCGATTTCCTTGCTTTGATTTTGATGATAGTTGCTTAACCGCGATTATCGTACCATCCAACAATATACCCTGCATTTTACGTAATAGCCAAATAGTTAATTCAGGACACACAAAAATATGGGAAAAGACGCAGGTAGGATTAAACGGTACCTTGTAGACAGACCCAAAACCGCCTTCCCCGATTTTGTTTTCAGGATCAAAGTTGTTAGTGGCAGCTTTAATTTGCCTGAAGGTGAAAAAACCAGTTTGCAGATCCAGTCCTCTTAGAGCTGTCCAAATAACAAAGTCAGAAAATTGGTAATATCTTATACATTCACGATATTTCTTTTGAACTTAGAGCCTGAGAGTGTATTTCCTAGCAGCATGGAATTTGACCAAGTGATGTAACGAATAATATAGGATAAAGGACACAAACTCTAGAACACAATAAACCCTAAATTCTTGTTGATTCAGACAACTGAGAATAGCAAGAACGAAGAAAATTGTTGATTCCTATGGAATACCCAAGTTGATAGAACAGAAGAGAATAAACTCTTTACTTATAACTTAACGTTCAAAAACTGCCCAGCCAACGGTTTTTTTGAAAAGTAGACGCATTTCTGATTGCATTGGACTGGTTTCAAAAGGGTTCGATTTTATGGATAAAAAGGCTTTTGGTGGTAACGTGGGTATTAAGGTCAACATTGCTAAAGCTTTTGATACTTTGAACAAGGATTCTCTTCTGTAGGTGCTTTCTAGCTTTGGTTTTTCTCGTATTTTTGTGGACTGGGTGCATGTCTTATTACAGTCAGCTTGCCTTTCAATTTTGGTAGATGGCACACCGCATGGGTTTTTCTCTTGCTCTCAGGGGATACGCCAGGGAGACCTATTTCTCCACTACTTTTTTTTGTCTAGCAAAGGAAGCTCTTAGCAAGGGTTTATCTTTGCTTTTTCCTACTGGACAAAGTACTGCTATTTCATCTCCGCGAGATTGTTGCCGTCCTACTCATGTGTTATATGCTGATGATCATTTTATTTTTTGTCATGGGAATGTTCTATCTCTTCGTGCTCTTCAAAGTTTCTTGGATAAGTATGGTTGTGCATCATCAACTTATTAATGCCACTAAGAGTACTTTTTATCTCGGCTCCTCTTCTGCCCATTCTAGAGCGCATATCGCGCGACATCTTGGCTTTCGTTTGGGTGTTGCTCCTTTCACTTACCTTGAGGTACCTATTTTTTATGGTAAGCCAAGGAGAATTCACTTTCAAGTTTTGGTAGATACGCTAAATCTCGCCTCTCGGGTTAGAAAGGTAAACTTCCCTCAATGGCTGGACGGCTTCAATTAGTGCAATCTGCTTATCAACGTTTCCCGTAATTTCTCAGTTTATCAATTACCAGCTTGCCTTGTAAACAATCTTTTTGCTTGCGAAATGAATTTTATTTGGTCAGGTGACTTGACTTCCCGGAAGTTGGTGAATTTTGATTGGAGTATGGTGTGTGAACCTAAACATGAAGGTGACCTTGGTCTTCATGATTTAGCTTCTTTGAACTTGACGGCTTTGCTTAGTTTTGGTTGCGATGCTTTAACAAGAACTAGGACTAATTTTGTAGAGGTCTGAAGACGAAGTGGTAGCAGAAGAACCAAACCATGTTGCATATTGAGCCAGAAAAACCAACTTTGAATTATTCAACCTCGCGTCCCTGCTGTAATTCCTTAGAACTTAAACCATGTTGCATATTGGACTGAATTTGAATCACTTGAAATTACTGTATTTTTTCTTTCTCCACTTGCTTTGTTACATAAAGCTTCTACTTTTTGAATGTAGCAAACCATTTAGAGTTGGCTCAATTGATTAAGAGCGTTTATTTTTGCACCCAAAGTTGTAATCAAAATTACGAAGCTGAAGCTTTGATATTGGAAAGTGAACGTACTACTTATCATTACACGAGAATTTGCATACTTGAGCGCATAACAAGGTTTACGTTAATTACTAAGTAGAGGTACTACTACTAGGACCAATTTTATAGAGATCTGAGGACGTAGTAGCAGAAGAATTCATAAATGTTGCATCTGATGAACCAATAAGGCTCTGAGTTTCACTTGTACCCCCCTGTGCAGTCGGATCAAGCGGGTTTCTCAAGGCTGCTAAGTTCAGTTCATCGCCGTAAATATTTGGGTTCATGACCGATTCACAAACAAGTGTCCGTCCTTCAAGCATGCTCACTACTGCAGACATGGTCGGCCTGAGAGCTGGTGCTGGATTGATGCATAAGAGAGCTACCTTGACCATTGTAATCGCCTCTTCCACTTCAAAATCGGTTCCCAACCTTGGATCCACTAGCTCTATTAAGTTCCCCTTTTGTTGTAAAACAAGAGCCTGAAATAAGCAGATCAAAAAGACTGAGCCGAGATTAGCTACTCAACGTTGACATGTACTCAAGCTCTTAGAATGAAGATCTTACCCAATCCACAAGGCACACGAAGTTCTCATTTGGACGATATTTCATGTTGTTCTTTCCAGCAACAATTTCCAATGCAACTACACCAAAACTGTAAACATCTGCTTTATATGTTAAATAACCCCATAGTGCATATTCTGGAGCCATGTATCCTCTGCACAACAAATTGAGTTTCAAGGAGTTAGACATGACATTAGTTCCAGGGGACATTTCAATAAACAAGCATGTAGAATATAGTAGCAGCACGCTTACATGGTTCCAGCAACTCTGGTGCTAATGTGAGTGTTCTCCTCTTCGTCAAGCTTGGCCAAACCGAAGTCAGAGATCTTTGCGTTGAGGTCTTGGTCTAGCAATATATTTGTAGCTTTAATGTCTCTATGTACAACCTTCAGTGGCGACTCCTCATGCAGAAAAGCCAGACCTCTTGCTATACCTATGCATATTTTCTGCCTTGTAGACCAGTCCAGCTTTAATGGACCTTCCTCTGGACCTGAAACAAACATGAATTTCCAGGTCCTTTTAATTCAGCATTCCTGTGTAATTTTGTTACTAAACTTGATAACGAAGCTTACCAAACAAAGTATGTGCAAGGCTATTATTTTCCATGTATTCATATACCAACAGTAATTGGTTTGATTCAATACAACATCCATACAATCTGACAAGATTTGGATGATGCAAAGCAGATATCATGCCTATTTCATTCACAAATTCCCGATTTCCTTGCTTTGATTTTGATGATAGTTGCTTAACCGCGATTATAGTACCATCCAACAATATACCCTGCATTTTTCGTAAAAGCCAAATAGTTAATTCAGGACACACAAAAATACGGGAAAAGACGCAGGTTGGATTAAACAGCACCTTGTAGACAGACCCAAAACCACCTTCCCCGATTTTGTTTTCAGGATCAAAGTTGTTAGTGGCAGCTTTAATTTGCCTGAAGGTGAAAAAACCAGTTTGCAGATCCAGTCCTCTCAGAGCTGTCCAAAGAACAAAGTCAGAAAATTGGTAATATCTTATGCATTTACGATATTTCTTTTGAACTTAGAGCCTGAGAGTGTATTTTCTAGCAACATGGAATTTGACCAAGTGATGCAACGAATAATATAGGAAAAAGGACACAAACTCTAGAACACAGTAAACCCTAAATTCTTGTTGATTCGCACAAATGAGAATAGCAAGAACAAAGAAAATTGTTGATTCCTATGGAATACCCAAGTTGATAGAGCAGAAGAGAATAAACTCTTTACTTTTACTTTAACATTCAAAAACTGCCCAGCCATCTAGGCTTACAAGAAAATATAAGGTGAAAAGGCTGAACCCCAATAGTCCCAATATAAGGTGAAAAGGCTGCCCAGCCATCTTTACTTATAACTTATTATGACCCTAGGTAATAAAGCCAAACCCAAAATTACTTCCAATTCGATGCATCACTACTTATTTAGATATAAATGCATAGATGATCATGTCTCCTATCCAAATGTTTCTGCATCACCAAGGTACTACATCAAACTTTCACAGTAGCTTAATTAGTAGTACCTTTTTCCCTTGATGTCTTGCTACCAAGACTGCCTCTCCACCAAAGAATCAAGAAAATAAGGCACACAACAAAGGCTCCAACTGAAGTTCCAACCACAATAGGTATTTTGCTTTTGCTACTTGGAGGCTTGAACTCTACACAATTTGTAAAAGAAATGAAAAACAAAGTCATGAACGACATATAAAGGCTCCTTTCTATGATCTACAGCCGTACAGAGGGCATATAAATCCAAAGTAAACAAACTTTCGCATGTTTGCGTGCGTGTGTGTGAGAGAGAGAGAGAGCTGCAATTTAGAAGATACCAGAGTCTACAGAGATAGCTGATATAAGAGGACCATATGTTCCTCTCTTTGGGGAAGTTGTTGTCCCTTTCCCAGACCACTTAAACCGGATCAGTAAAGTTTTATCCTTAACTTGAACTGCTTTAAGTTCCTTAACGACTACCCTATCAACCCCTTGTGCTTCCTTTTTTATGTCAAAATCTTTCCACACTAGTTTCTCCTGTAACAAACTTTACCAATCAGAGAATTCATCTTCAGTAGCATATAGATAGAGCGCACAAAATAAGGTGCAGTTAACTACCTGAATGTAGACATCAAATATCCGCCTTCCTAAACTGTAAAAAGATTTGTTGCCTCTGATTATTATCTCCGAAAAGTGAAGTTTCACGGTATAATTTCCATTCCCCAAGCAGCGTGCATAATATGTGAGAGAGAGAGGAGATAGGCGTGCACTCGTGTACAACTCTGAGTCGTTCAATTCAAGCACGGACATATTATTTGTAATGTATGGCTGGATGGTGGCGTTAACGTCCCAAAAACGTCCAGTGGTACTGATTCCCCAATTAGGTATCACCGGAACAAAACGTGAATCACCACCCGGGTCTTGATCCTCTTCAAATATAATTCCTCCAACAGTGGTTTTACTTCCTCCACAGTTAATATGTAATGAGTACTCCTCTTCAAAGATAATCAATATCATATCAATTATAGTCAGATTATAGAAAATACCCTTTCCCATCATCTCTTTGATGAAAACTGTAATTATCCCAGTTGGGTACGTAACTAAAAAGTACAAATTATAATCATATTTTAAATCTGATACAAATGTTGTCTACCTTTTGGACACGAAAGTTTTTCCAGGCACCCTCCAGATAATCTACATTAGTGTAGTAAAAATTAGCTTATTATGTAAACTTGAAGTCGACATAATGAAAGGGAAAAGAAAATCGCTCCCATGTTGAAGACTAATCTAGTTAGAAACCTTACGAGTTGCCTTGTCCGAAAAAGCTTTTGAACAAGTTCCTGATATATACATGGTCCAAAAGAAAATTAGAGGTGACTCAGGTGAGTGAAAACAGTGAACTTTGCCGAGCACATCAACTAAAAGAAAACTGTTCTTACAATTGTTCTCTACAAGTAGTTGGATGCTCGGAGGTCTGAGAAAAATTATTGTAAGAAAGATCCATCTGGCTGCACACATACACAGTAAATTCGTAAGCCATTATACCGGCCTTTACTAGAAAAGTAAATGTTAAAAGTGTATATAAAGTTGTCTGCTAAAATGATTATTTATGACAGAAAATCTTAGTCATTGGTTAGCTAAATGTTTCAAGAGACACAAATATATGCCGTTAAAGATCAACACCAGCCCATTAAGATCAGTCGGTACAAAGGAAATAGATTATTCTAGTTCAAACATGCATGATTTTCTCTAGAAGATTCTATAATGGGAATATGCTAGAAAACTCTAGCAAAGAAGGTAGCAAGTTGGAAAAGCCTAAGTCCACCGTCTTAGGCTTAAGAAAATCTAGAAAAATGGTTTGTTTGTAGAAAAGCCTAGAACCATCACAAATGTGTGGCTATTATGTAATGCCCATGTCGGTGGGCAATTGGAGTCGGCAAAACACCACCTATAAATAGGTGTGTGATGTTGTGAAATAAACCAACCAAGTAAGCTTGTAACGAAGAAGTGATAAAGCAACTAAGTGAGAGTGAGAAGTAAGAGTAGTCTTGTGAAGAGTATGAGTGGTCTAGAGTTCGTCTCTAGAAAGTAAGAGAGAGTGTCATTACTTTAGTCTAAAGAAAGGTTCTCAATTGGCACTGTAGAAATGAATAGTGTTCCAATCCGAATTTCAGTTTAATTACAACAATGCCATTGCTCTTTGTGTTGCCTTTGGGTGAGCAGCCTGGCTTACAGCCAGGCCCAAATGTATTGGCTTTAGTTGAGAGGCCCGGCTCTCAGTCAGGCCCAAATTTTAAATTACAGTTTTGCCCATAAAAAATAACAATCTGATGGTGGGGATGGTGTATTAGGAAGGACAATTTTGTGCTTTTGATTTTGGGCGAGATAGGGGGTAACTGGGTAGGTTTCATTTGCTGTCGTTGAATGAGGGTTTCGGGGATGAACGCTCTGTGAGAGAGAGATAGAGAGAGAGAGACAGAGATAGAGAGAGAGGGAGATGGTGATGGAAGAAGAGCGAGGGGGAGGGGAAGGGTTCTCGGCACTGTTGCTGCAGGTGGATTTCACAAGTGGGATAGTGGGTCTGGTCAGAGAAGACCATATAGGTCGTCGGGATTTCAGGGAAACGGGGTAGGGGTCAGGAACGAACCCTGCTGATAGTGGGTGCTGGATCTTGAGCTGCATGCCTCAAATCAAAGATAAGTTCGTTTTTTTTATTGTATTCTTTAATGGTAGCTTAGCTTTTGGAATTGTTTAGTATGTTAGGTTCGGTTTTGGGGGATTTATCATTTTAGAGAGAGAGATGGATAGAGAGAGATAGATAGATAGAGAGAGGAGAAAGCATGGTTGTGTGCATTTTTTGGTGTTAATTAATGGGGTGGTGCGCAAGATGAGTGACAGAGTGACGAATGGGGTTTTAGAGCAGTTCCAGCGTGGTCCATTGTCCCAAGGGCAATTCACTATGCTATCCACCCAGTGAACAGTAACTGCCATTAATGAACAGTAATCGCCTTTTGCATCTCCACACCTGCACTCAATAGTCCTGGCAATTGGCAGTAAAATATTAATATTTTATTTATTTATAAAATAATACAAAATAATTTTATTTGTAATTTCGGATAAGATTTTTAATCGTTCTCGTTGCACCACGTGTCATTATCCGAAAAGACAATAGCAATAAAATATTAGTATTTTTTTAATTTATAAAATAATTCAAAATAATTTTATTCGTAATTTCGGATAAGATTTTTAATCGTTCTCGTTGCGCCACGTGTCATTATCTGAAAAGACAATTATTGGTGATGGATTTCCGATAAGATTTTTAATCGTTCTTATTGTGCCACGTGTCATTATTTGAAAAGACAATGATTGGTTATAGAAAAGTAAATATATAAAACTATGAAATTGAATTCAAACTTGACAATATATGAAATTGGATTGAAACTTTGAGAAGATATGAAATTGTGGTGTAAGGTAGAAGATAATGAGAAGGTATTTATAGAAAAGTAAAATCTTTTTTTTTTTTAATTTTTCAAAATTTTTTTCGGATTAATTTTTTACATTTTTTAAAATTTTTTATTCACCTAATTAATCTATACCGTTGGATTTAAATCAATTTGAATTCCAACACTCCAAATTGTGCCACGTGGCACAACGGTAACATTTCTGATTTTTTAACTGTTTTTTTTTTCAAAAAATTTTGAAGTCTAATTACGTGGACCGTTGATCTTAGATCTAACGGCTGATAATAAATTAAGTTTTTTTTAAATTTTTTTACCGTTGAAAATCCAACGGCCCACAATTTATATCTGTTGAAATCCAACGGCTGTGGGGAAGCCACGTGGCTCCCCAACGGTAACAAAAAATAAATGGACCACAGGCCCCGTTTCTGATGTTATGTTTCCTGATGCGCGCCCACGTGCGCTTGAACTGCACACGCCTTACATAAAAAAAATTAAAACTGGCGTTTGACATCGGACTGCCCTCATGCGCTCGGGCTTGCTGGGGCACCTTCACCAGCCAACGCTGGAGCAGATCCCTCGGGCAATTGGGCCCTGTGCTGTCCACAGTCCTAGAGCAATTGCTCCCGCTAGAGCTGCTCTTATTTGTTGTTGACAACGGGTGCGCAGAGAGACGGCGAGGCAGGTTGGGAGGGCTAGGGGTAGGGTTCCTTTCAGAATTTTGGTTCCAACTGGAAGCTATTTCCGCAACAATTAATGGGGAAGGCATGGTTGTGTGCAGTTTGTGGGGTTGGCCGGTCAGGAAGGGGTTACTGAGGGAGGTATGGGAGAGTTTGATTTCTCTGTTTCCTCCCTTGCTTGAACAGGTAATACACTGTTTCCTCCCTTTATATCTCTGTTTTGTCTACTATATCCACCAGCCATAATGCACAAAAGCAGTTCTACTCAACACGCACATACACACCCCGACACCTCCACAACTGACCACCCCACCTCCATTTCAGCTCAGCTCAGATTGTAATTACAAGTGACCATGCACTCAAATTCTGTTCTTTAATGGTAGCTTAGATTTTCGAATTGTTTAGTATGTTAGGTCCGGTTTTGGGGGATTTATCATTTTAGAGAGAGATATGGACAGGGAGATAAAGATAGAGAGAGGGAGAGGAGAAAGCATGGTTGTGTGCATTTTTTGGGGTTAATTAATGGGTTAGTGCACAGGGTCAGTGAGGACAGAATGACAGAGGGATATATGGAAGGGTATGGGTTTTCAGTTTTTTCCTTTGATTCAACAGGTTATGCACTGTTTGAAAATCATTGCTTATTGTTTTGTTTTCCGTTTGCTTTGTTAAAACCATAATTCGAATTTTTTGGTTTCACTATGCTCATTTATGTGCTTCTTCATAATTTCCTGGTGTTTGCTTCTCATCCCTCTGTTGGTAGATTTTTTTCCCATTTCTTGGTTCCTTAAGTATTCCTTGGTACAAATCTGTCTAATTTTTGGCTGTGTGATGATCCTTGCAGGTGAACTATTGATGGTGAGCACTATGACAATAAGAAGATCCAGCTGAAAAGAGTATACAAGATAGAGAACTGGTATGCTGCTTTGTCTTTGTGTTGGATTTTGAAGTTTATGTTTTGCTACTAAGTAGATTCTATAGTGTTCTAAATCTGTTTTGTAAATGTGCTTAAAGATTGGACATGTTATTGAATATTAGCCATGTAGTTTGGATTGGATACGTGGACCTTGGTGAAACCCACTGTGTGTGGATTTCACGTTATAGTCAAACAGGCTTTCATGTTGCGTATTTTGATTAATAGTTGTGAAACCCACTGTGTGTCACACCATGTAAGGAAATGGAATTGCTCCGTTTTGAGTTTAGGTAGATTTTTTTAGCGGTTTTCTTATATATTGCTAGAAACTTTGTCTTTTTATATATGGTGATTTACGTTTCCATTGGTGCGACTTTGGAATCTTATTATTTGTTTAGGAAATTCTGTTTCTGTATTTATTGTATAATATTTCCTTTGTTCTCACCATTCGATTCGATTTCGGTGAGTTCTCAGTTGATCCTTGCTCTCAAGATTTCCCAAATTGGTATTTTTAGGCGACTTCAGTTGTCGCTTTGATCTGGAAATTTCCGCGTTGTTTCTTTTAATTTCTGGGTTTTTATTTTTTCTCACGCATAATATTGACATTCGATATAGTTGACACCATACATTACTTATAGAGCATTTTTTTTTTACTGTAAGGACTATTTTGAATTGATTTAGTAAATGTAGTGTTGGCATAAGAACTTTGTGTTGTTTTGCAGTGATTCATGAACAGTGCAATGTGTCGTTGCTGTAACATGAAACCCAGCTTTCAGCTATCCACTGGCATCTCTCTGAAGCTTTGTGTACTATCTTATGTGGAATTGGGATGGTATGACTTTGAATACTTGTCGTACATGAGGAAAGGAAATGTGAAATGTTGCGATGATTAATTAATAGAGAACGAGAGCATTGATACTATATGATTGTGTAGATTCAGTTATGTTGATTGAGTATTTGTTGGTGCATTGCAATAAGATGCATTTTTTCATAATAAGTTGATGTGGATGAAGAGTATAACATCATAGTTCCGGGTTGTTGTATTTATATGCATTATATGATTCATCTGTTCTGCTTAACATGAGATATTTAGCACTAAATAGGCATTTCATTTTACAGAAATTTTTAGCATGGGGATCGCTTAATGGTATCTAACATACTGCTAAGGCCGCTCCATCATCTGCTAGCTTGAGAAGTGATGAAAGCGCAGATAAAGGAGAGGCATCCATTAACAAACCCCCCGACATCTTTTTGTTTTAATTTAATAGCCATATATATGTAATCGCTTTAAGCAATATATTTCACTTTTCACAGAAATTGGCCACAAAATCCAATGCGAAAGTGACAGAGAGCACACTCCCAACCAAAGTCAAAGGTATGATCTTACAAATAGTTATTCTTTTAAGGAGAATAATATTATACTTGTGTAATTCAAGTTTTGTATCAATGTTCATTTGCTATTACCCTATGAGTGTTGCTATACGACTCAGAGAAAATATAACTATGTTATTGGTGATTAGAATTATTGGCGAGAGTAAAAAAAGCAGCGGTTGTGGATCTAATTGAATCTGAGAAGGTTCTGAAAGCAGCCCAAGAACATCGCATCGGTATGAATCTCATCCTCACCACTCTCCACCACTGGTCTATTTAGACTTCCTCATCCAATTTACCATTCAATGCCTCATATTCATACTGATATATATATATATATATATTTATATATACACATATTTGTTTTGGGTGTTTTAGTACTTTCCAGAAATGGATTTATGGGGATTTATATCGTAGTTGGGTACATGATGCGGATTCATATTCAAGGAAAAATGATCCCCGCTCTTGAGGTCTCTTTCTTGATTCGATTGATCGTTTTGCTAGGGTTTCGAGTTGTTGCAATTAGATCTTCAAATTGTATTGTAGAATTTATTAGCATAGTGGTCCTCACAAATCGCCATCGATGTAGCACCTAATTAATCGTATCCAATGTTGTGATCTGAAAAGAAGCACTAATTAAGGGAGTAATATTTAAGGTTGGAGATAAAAAATTCGCTATAGCTGATAGTTCTAGATGTGTAATTACATAATAATTAGCTCTGTTGGTTAATCCAGTTTGTTGAGGTGAGGAATATATTTTGACTGATACAAGTGCATGCTCTCATGGATTTCTCCCAAAGATTGGATTTTCAGTTTTTGGGAATGTTAAAAATTTAGTTTTTTTATCTTTTCTTGAAAGGATCTGAAATTGGAAATCCAAAATATCAATTTTTTGTTGAAATTATTTGACTTTTCGTTCAAAATTTTGAATGCAAGAGGTCCTGTTGGTCCATTTTTGACCTTCTTTTTTTTATTTTTTTTTGTTATATTTTGTTGTTAGCAATGAATTTATGAATGTATGAAAACAGTGGATGCTAAATTTAGGGGGATTTTGCTCAAATGAAGATATTTTTGTATGGATATTTAGTATAAGTGCAATTTCTGCTTCTTGAATTGGGGCAAATAGCACTTTGATATTGCTCTTGGACTTCAGAAAAAGTTTCCCCTTTTATGAACACGTAGCCGAGTAATTTTAGGGAACATGTGAAATTATAGAAGTTTCTATGTTGAATTCACTTTATTTCACTTTGAATCGTTTTCAAGGGACTGCTTTTGGGAACTTGGTGGTGCATGAGGAAGTTCTTCGGGTTATTCAAATGTTCTGAGGTTAACTTTCTGTTTGGAGATTCTAGAAAATAAGTTGTAGTCATGAATTTTCAGCAAGAGAAGTTCGTCAGGTTAGTTTGACAATCAGTACTTCCCAATATTTATTCGTTTCATTTAAAATGGTCTACAACGACATCCATAATTATGTGTTAAGTTTTTTTTTGTTTTTGGGTTAGGCACTTATATGGTAATGCCTCTGTTCTCTACCTCCTCCTCTGACTCTCCTTTTTGTTTCTTCTTCTTTCCTCTCATTACAAATTGCAAATATGGCTGAATATGTGGAACTTCCCACTAGCCTCGGCATCCTTCCTTTCCAAAACAAGGCCCTCTTACCTAGCGCCATCATTCAAATTCGCTGTACTTCACCCAAAAGGTACCTTTGAGCCCCTAATCTTTCTCTTTTTATGCTTTATAGTGAAATATGTATTTGTGAATGGTTTTGTGGGATTTTTTGAGTATCAATTCATTACCAGGTGCTGTTATCTAGATAGTGTATCTTTTTTCTGAAAATAAACAGTGGATGTTATGGCTGGGAAAGAATATCTAATATTTAAATGCGTAATGTATGTGAAGCATCTGTCAATGAATTCAACTTTCATATATCAAGTTAACCAAGTCCATGTTTTCTTAATCACTCAACTAATCAAGTTCTTAGTTTTCGTTTGTTTCCGATTAATTCACGAGTTTGGGCAAATAATGACAGTTGAGGGAGCTTTCGATCATTACTTTCCATTCTAGGTTTTTTTTTTTCCTTTCAATTACTCTTTTTATTAGATAAATTGTGGCGTTTAAAGGGGTGAATTTAACATGATTGGATTACAACTTCGATACATATTTAGACCATAAGAGGGGGAGTAGGGTTGCTATATTCAAGCTTTTTTTTTTTTTTTTTTTTTTTTTTTTTTTTTTTTTGTTTTTTTGAATTGCATTTCATTTTTGTGTGATAGGTTGATCATCATACATCATTCGTGAGAAGTGGGATGGTGAGTTTCTCAATATAGTTTTATTTTTTGTGCAAATAATGTTTGTAAAAAATGTGTTTTTATTTAGTTCATTGCAGATTCTTATTCTTTTATTTAGTTCACCATTCATGCTTTTAAATATAAGAAGTGCAGTGCTCTCTCAGATGTTAGTTTTGGGAGGCAAAGTTTTTAGCTTTCTGCATTAAAGTTCCTGTTTTTGAGACGAAATTTGATGTTTTAAGATGTCATGAACAAATTGTTGCTGGTTGGGTTTTGTGTTGTTGTGAATTTACTTGAGATCCTCACTTGATATCTCATTTATGCTTCCTTCTGCATATAAGGGCCAAACATGGACATCCATTTTGAGTAGACTCATGCACTTCCTCTACTTTATAGCAAGCTGTGCTACCGGATTTAAGTTAATTTCTGTTACTTTTTTGTTAATTGTTAAATTGGCTTCTAATTATATATTTTTGCCTTTTATGTTTACTGAGAAATTGATGAAATTAGAATGGAATGCTATTTCTTTGGTCAAAATAGTTGAAAATTCACATTTGCTTAATGCTATTTTATTGGTGGAGGTTGAATTTTGTACTTTTTCTTGGGATGCAAAATCTGTACTGTAATATTAACTGAATATACTCATACTAAATATATTCATACTTTGATTCTACCTGTTTATTGGGCAATGATCTTCTCCTGAACTAACAATCTGACTATCTGCTGAGTTGGAATTAGTCAAATAGGTTCTTAATCGACTGACTGGGCTTAATAGGTTTTTGGTGGCATTATGAAGATAATTTTTGGGTGGGTTTTGTGTTTACTGTAGTGAATTTTGGGTGATTATGTTAGTGGCATTTGTATTTGGGTTTGGGCTTGATGGGTTTGTTCTTGATGATTGGTTGTTGGTTATGAACTTAGATTCTTGGTTGTAATAATGCTTTTGCTTAGTTGTTTATGTAAAAATGGAACATTTTTTTTGTACATATATCATTTTATATTTGTTTACTATTTGAACTTATGCTTATTAACTTGGTCATTAGTAAGGCTCTTCTAGAGGCAGTGTTGGCGTGTAGAT
Source organism: Heteromeles arbutifolia (assembly GCA_024362995.1). Classification (NCBI taxonomy): domain Eukaryota; kingdom Viridiplantae; phylum Streptophyta; class Magnoliopsida; order Rosales; family Rosaceae; genus Heteromeles; species Heteromeles arbutifolia. The sequence goes on along the minus strand of JANCRC010000002.1, from coordinate 4,591,694 downwards.
GATAAGGAATTAGGCGATGAAGAGGAAATGACGAAGGCGGAGGACCAAAAGGTGTTATAGAAGAAGAAGAAGCTCAGAAGTCTGATACACCAAGAAACTCCATCTGAAAGCAGAAGAATCCAGAGGTAAACCCCTTCGAACTCTTCGATTATGGTGTTCTTTAGTCGATTGCAGGACTAGAACTTGAAAAACTAACACATGCATATAATTTTTTGTGTAGGAACTGCGGTCCAGTGGTTGTATGGAAGAAAAGGACAACGCATGCTCTCTCTCTCTCATGGTAGCTTCGTGTTCCTCTCCCCCCAAACCTAATGGCTTCGGCCTAATTCGGAGCTCCAGGTGAGATAATTTTCCCCAAATTGTATTCAATCTATGTTGCTTCATTTCATTTTCCATTTTAATTTGGAATTGTTGATATTTTAGGCAGGTATCGCATCTATAACCACAACAATTTTTGTGTTGGATTGGGGTCAAATTGTCTAGCTTTATTAGCTATTTGGCCGCCTATGTATTTGTAATCTGAATAATATGAATTAGGGCTTTTCTGTTAGTGTCCGATTGGTTAGGAAATGATGCTTCTTTTTGGTTATCATGCATATTTAAATTGTAAACATATGAAAAACTGCTTAATTGAAGTGAGATTTCCAGTCTTTGAGCTCAGTTTCAGGTCATGAGCTTTGAATTTGTTTACATGTATTCTAGCTGAAGCTATCTAATCGTAGTTTAGGAGGATTTTGCTCAAAATCTGGAGAGCTCTCTTGCTCAAAACCCAAGAGAAATTCCATGGAAAGTGTTAATGTCTGAACTAAGTCTGTTGAAATTTCAAAGTAAAACATTTATTTCATTGCTTCCTTTTTGGTATAAATTTTTTTATTATTATTTAATAAAGACCTTTTTTTATGGATTGTTGACATATGTAAGAAATTGTTTCTATCCTAACATATTAATTTTGCTCAATACTAATGCCATAACTGAAATTTTATAGAAATGGTGTAATTGGTCAATCTGAAATTTCGAATTTTAGCCGATGAATGAACTCTTACATGATTGCTACTGCATACAGACATATTTTTTGGCTGTTAGATTTTGTTTTTATTTCATTTTTTGCTATATGCAATTGTTGGTTTTTCAAAGAACTGACCTTTAACTTACGTAGTTTTACCTTATTTGGTGTCAGAGTATGGGTTGGCTTTATTTAATAGACTGACAGGTATTTTTGCGTTATTTGTTTTCAATAATCAGTTTTCATTATTGGTTTATTGGTAATTAAAAGTTTCATCCTTTTAAATTTTATTATGGATAAGTGAACACAGTTATGAGTATCAACCATTTATCCTCATTCATATTCAAATATAATATGGACAAGTGAACACAGTTATGAGTATCAACGCATGCCTGAATATCGTCCATAATGGCTGCCTTTGTTACATTATGATTTATGTTTTTTGCTATAGTGTCGAAGATGTCCGATCTCACAAAAAGTGAACAGCCATGCTCTCCATCATTGAATGCTGCACACCATGTTGCATATTTTTTTGTTTAAACATCTGTGCTTGACGATTTACTTGCTCAAGCACCGCTTTTTATGCGTTTTGCTAACTGCTAAGTGAGGTATGTAGGCTGCAGGGCATATATTTTGCTATCTTAACTGCAGGGGCAAAATATGTGTAAACGGTAGCTTGCATCTGTTTCTTCAGTTTTGTATGGAAACATATCTTCTGCTTATTTTTGTGTTTGAACAGTTGTGGTTACAAAATTAGCTACTTGAACAAGTCCTCAACACTTTATGTTTTTAATTACCTGTTGAAATGGTTGCCTACAGTGCAGGACACATATTAGATGTGTGAACTATATGTTTGTTCTGTTTCTTAAGGAAACAGAATTTTTTGGGTAACCATCTCTTTCTAATCAACGCGTTCAGTTTCTTCCTACTCATTGTACAATGTGTTTATATATTAGCTCACTTGAATGTATGTAAAAACAAAACTGCTTATCTTATTGATTTCATTCACTCATTTATCCCTTTGTTTGTTTATAATTGTGTTGAATTTATTTAACTTAAATGTGTTTTATTCATCCGAGTACGTTTGAAACAGCTGGTTCCCGCGGCAATGCGCGGGCCTAATTTCCAGTTACTTCTAAAGTGTCTTTGATAGCTTTGAGTGTTGTAATATTTTGTGTGTGTAATACAAGTAATTTGTTTACTTATGTTGTCTCTCTAACACTTGTGTTAGAGTTGTGTACTCTGATTTTTCCTCAACAATTGGTATCAGAGCGGAACGATCGGGGATCGTCTCTAGTAAAGCTTTCGAGAATCGTGAGAAGTTTAGTACTTCGCAAGATTGTCGTCTAATCTTGTTCGGCGTATTGAAGCTTTGCCGACACGATGGGAGATTTTTAAGTTGTTGGAGGAATCAAGAAGTTGAACAACAAAAATTACAACACATGGACGATATGTATGGAGTCTTACCTACAGGGCCAAGATCTTTGGGATGTCGTCGGCGGTAATGAAGTTACGCAGCCGGAAGAAGACACTAGGGACACTTTGCGGAAGTGGGAGATCAAGGCAAGTAAGGCCAAGTTTGCCTTAAAAACTACAGTTGAAGATTACATGTTGGAGCATATAAGGAAAGCCAAAACACCGAAAGAAGCGTGGGACACCTTCACCACTCTTTTCAAAGAGGAACGATACAAGACTACAACTTCTCGAGAATGAACTATTATCAGTGGCCCAATGAGACATGACGATTGCCGAATATTTCCACAAGGTAAAGTCTATTTGCCGTGAAATTTCTGAATTAGATCCTCGTGCTGCCATTGTAGAATCCAGGATAAAAAGAATAATTATCCATGGATTGAGACCCGAATATCGAGGCTTCGTTGCCGCTGTACAAGGATGGCCGACCCAACCATCACTTGTTGAGTTTGAGAATTTGCTTACCGATCAAGAAGCTTTGGCAAAGCAAATGGGAGGGGTCTCATCAAGAGGTGAGGAGGAAGCACTCTACATCAAAAGTAAAGGCAGCTTTAAGTGGCGTACTGGTGGTGGATCTAAAAGAAATGGTGACAAGGCAAAAGGTCATCAAGGAGGAGGGAGTTCTCGACCAGGGGGAGCTCTGAAGTATCACGACAACCGTGGTTAGTCCCAGAATAATAAAAGGTTTGAGGGCAAGTGCTACAATTATGGAAAGAAAGGCCACATGGCGAAAGATTGCTGGTTCAATAAGCCCGCAGAGAGTAACGTCGCCAGCTTAGAGAAGAATAATGAAGATGCTTAGCATATCTAGCTATGGAGGAAGAATAGGATGTTGAAGCATCTTCTTGGTGGTGCTCAGAAAATGAGGTGTTGCCTGACTCGAGAGAGATTGAAGATACGTTGCAGGAGAAAATGGAAGACCAAGTTGCCCAAGTCCAATCGAGTCCAGATGAGCTCGAGGAATTGCTTGATGGTGACGATGTCAAGCAAGAAGTACCTAAGAGTCCTTGGCAAGCAGGTGTGTATCAACCACCAGGAGAAGTTAGACCTGGTGAAGTAGAAGTATCGTTTCCACGATCACAACTAAGGAGGTCAACGGGAATACCGAAACCAAATCCCAAATACGCCGACGCAGCCATAGTAGAAGAAGCAGTTGAAGCTGAGATGCGTAAAGAAGCATCACAGAATTCGGAATGGCGTAAAGTTAGGAGAAGAGGTCGATGCATTAAAGAAATATCAAACTTGGGATCCAGTGGCAAGGCCAAGAGATGTGAAACCTATATCATGCAAATGGGTGTTCAAGATAAAGCGTCGACTCAGCGAGAAGAAAAGAATGAGCTAGTGTTGAGGGGGAGTGTTAAAGATCAACACCAGCCCATTAAGATCAGTTGGTATAAAGGAAATAGATTATTTTAGTTCAAACATGCATGGTTTTCTCTAGAAGATTCTATAATGGGAATATGCTAGAAAACTCTAGCAAAGAAGGTAGCAAGTTGGAAAAGCCTAAGTCCACCGCCTTAGGCTTAAGAAAATCTAGAAAAATGGTTTGTTTGTAGAAAAGCCTAGAACCATCACAAATGTGTGGCTATTATGTAATGCCTATGTCGGTGGGCAATTGGAGTTGGCAAAACACCACCTATAAATAGGTGTGTGATGTTCTGAAATAAACCAACCAACCAAGCTTGTAACGAAGAAGTGATCAAGCAACTAAGTGAGAGTGAGAAGTAAGAGTAGTCTTGTGAGGAGTGTGAGTGGTCTAGAGTTTGTCTCTAGAAAGTAAGAGAGAGTGTCATTACTTCTAAAGTGTGTCTTTGAGAGTTTTGAGTGTTGTAATATTTTATGTGTGTAATACAAGTAATTTGTTTACTTGTGTTGTCTCTCCAGCACTTGTGTTAGAGTTGTGTACTCTGATTTTTCCTCAACATATGCTTCTGTCAATCTACGCAAACAGTACATCCAAAGCTTATGTACCCGTTGTATGTAACATTACAATGAATCAGAAGAATATATTGTTGCCGGATTCCATGTAAAAACAAACTCTAGCAATCTGGTAATATGATGGAAAACATACGTTTTACGATCTTCTCTCTTCATGATCCAGTCTGGAATAGGCCCAGTGAGCAAGTTGCTTGTGAGATATCTATTCCGGAAACAATTAATATATGGTCACATTCAGTTAAACTATATAATTACTGTTCCAAGGGGGTAGTTACACAGACGAAATATTGACTGGATAAACAAATAAAGAGATTTTGATGTTTCTTACAGCCACTGCAAGTTTGACAGGGCCATATCAGGAATGTTTCCTTCCAAATTGTTGAAGCTGAGATCTCTGCAAGAAAATAACTAAACTTTTGTTACATGGATGCCTGATTAACTGAAGAGAATGAACTCGTGAATAAGAAGATATCAAATAACTTTTCTGCGCACTTGAACAAGAAAAAAAAACAAAATGAAAAATGGAGAACAGTAGTATTACAATGATTGCAAGTTTGCCATTGTCGGTATATAATCGGGTATAATTGCAGACAAGCCACAGCTCCTCAACATTCTGCAACATTATATTGGCAAAAGTGCGTACTAAGTATTGATTAGTCTAAAATTACAAAAAAATACAGTACTTTCACGACTTACAATCTTATCATGCTTGTCATACTACTCAAGCGTGGAAATTCTGAACCCTCTCCACCTATATCACTGATTCTTCTGCATTAAAAAAGGTGCATTCGATAGGAAGTTATGATAAACATGTAAACCCAGATTACGTTATTTTAGCATTAATGCAACTTAGGATCGAATGCAGAACTCACAGCTCTATTAAATTACTCAAGACAGAAATGCTCGATGGAATTGGACCTTGGAAGCCACTAGCTTGGATCTCTCTGTCAACAACAGAATTCAAATCGAATAAGATGTTACACTAGAAAAGCTATACTTCTTAACAATTTTGAAGATGGAATAAGAAAATCACAAACAATTTGAACAACAGAAGTCGAAACGGATAGATGCTACACCAGAAAATTATATACCCTAACAATTTAAAATATGGAATACGAAGCTCACAGTTTCTGAAGTTGCTTCCAGCTTTGAAAAAAATCTGGTATTTTTCCAGTGAATTTGTTACTACTAATCCTACTGCATAAATACAATCAGGGAATACAATAAATCCTACGATTTTGTAACAGATTTACAAAGTAACAATAAGAAAGAACACGTACAGTTCTGTTAACTCAGACAGATTAGTGAGAGCCCTAGGCAGCTCTCCTGTGAGATTGTTGGCATTCAGAATGCTGTAGGTACCAATGCCAATTTATCAGTACTGGTTCTTACTTATTCAAGGTATCTAAAAATTAAATAAAAGCTTACAGATTATTCAAGAAAACCAATTTCCCAAGCTCAGGAGGAACAGTCCCAGAAAACATGTTATTCTCTAAGCTCCTGCAAACTTAATCTCTTTCATCAGCATTACAGTACGCTAAACCAAGCGCAAAATTAAAATTGATGATTACAAATAATATAAGGTCATAACGAGAGATCAAGCCAGAGCATACATATGGATTAGGGTGGTAATGTTTCCCAAGTAGCCAGGGATTGATCCCGTTAAGTTGTTCACGGTAACGGACCTGCATTGTACTCATTTTGTTAGTGCTATTAGTATAAACGGCTAACCTTGAACATGAAGTTGAGAGATCATTTACAGATATTCCAACTTCGTGGAAGCCCATTCACGCGGTATGGTACCGCTGAGGTAGTTCCGCGTGAAATCACTGTAAACAAGAGAAATGATATTAGTCCACCAATATTTGTGGAAATGATGTAAAACAACTTTTCAGCGAATATACAGCTGAAAATGTTTCCTTTCCTTACACTTTTTTTAGGTAGGGTAACTTTGCAATTGATAGTGGAAGTACACCAGCAAGATCTTGCCCTTTGAGAAAACTGTATCACAAAATGTCAAGAGCTCACAAACTTTAAAAACTGTATGCAAAACGAATCCTAATACTTTATATCTATGAGAAGTGAGGACAAAGTCCTACATTAGTGAGGGACCAAACCATATGCAAGAGCTTATAAGGAGTTGAGCTGCTACCCATATTGCCAAATGACTTTTATGGTGGAACCTCAACTTCTTTATGGTGTGTGAAGTCCAACAACCACACATGCTCAATGTCACCCAATTTGTGTTATGCATGTGTTTGGCTTGAAAATTCATCACATGTGAGGGGGCTTGTGAGAATGTGAGGACAACGTCTCGCATCGGCGAGGGACCAAACCATGCAAGGGCTTATAAGGACTTTGGCTTCTCTTCGTATTGCCAATTGATTTTATAGTGGAAGCTCAACTTCTTCAATATCTACTCTTATGCAAAGAGGGGAATTATATGTAGCAACCTAAAATGCAGTCTTAGAGTCCGTAATGTTGTTACAAAAACCTGTAGGCATGGTCAACCCTGGCCCAGTGTGGCTGGGCGACTGTCCAAGGCCCAAAAGAATTGGCGGCACCAAAGTTATTGGGGTTGTATATTCATTTTTGTTTTCATAAGAGTATAATTATGTAAAATTTGGTTAAATAATCAAGAAGTTTAACTAGAACTAGTGGTTTTTGTTGCTTAAAATTAATGAGAAGATCCTGAGTTCAAAACACTATATGCGTTTACTTTACTTACCAATTTTTAAAAATTTCTTTTTGTAAGAGTATAAATTTATAAAATTTAGTCAAATAATCAAAAAGTTTAACCCAAAGTGGTGGTTTATGTTGTTTAAAATTAACAAGGTGGTATTGTGTTCAAAATGCATTTTGTGTTTTATTACTTTTCAATTTTTACGAATTTCTTTTCATAAGAGTATAAATTTATAAAATTTGGTTAATTGATCAAGAAGTTTAATCATAAGCAGTGTTTTTTGTTGTTTAAAATTAATGAGAGATCCTGAGTTTGAAATGCTATGTGCATGTTTATTCTTTCAATTTTTACGAATTTCTATTTGGTTGTTAATTTCTTTTTAATTACTGGCTAGTAGCTATGTGGGTTCCAGCTTTTAAACACTCATTCCAAAACAAGTCTAACTTTCAATATTCTTTCAAAAAAAAAAAAAAAAAGTCTAACCATCAATGGAGAGTAATGTGTAGACTGAATTTTTAGACCAAATTTGCAAATCATATGAAGTGTCACCATTAGGTTTAATTTAGTGTTCATTCATTACTTGCACATATCAATTAAAGACTCGAGAATATGATTATTTTTTTCAGTCCCATATTGACAAGGTTAGTAAATAAGAAAAAAGGTCTCACGATTTATATAAAAACACTTTAAAAGTTCAATTAGAAGGGAAACAAACTCATCATCTATATAGTTGTAAGCTTGGGGTTTTTTGGTTCCCTTCTCTCAAATACAAAATTAGTTTTTCCGTATTTCTAAATTATTGAGTTTGAAGTGTTTTTCTAAGCATAAATTTATCGAAGTCTTTTTTTTTTTTTTTTTGAAAAAACGATATTATCTACACTAAGAGGGAGGGGGTGGGCTAAGCCTCACAATAGGTTAGCAATAATGTGGTTCAAATTCACCTTTGGCGAGAATCGAACCTGAGACCTCTCACTTACAAGTGAAGAGAATTACCACTAGACCGTAGTATTAAATGATAATTTTATCGAAGTCTTATGTGTGAAAACAAATATTTTTTTGTATATGAAGTTAGGGTATATATTTTGTAGTTGGGCAGGCCTAAAAAATCTTAGGACCGGCCTTGCCTGCTAGCATACATAATGTTATTACAAAACAAAATAAAATGTTATGCCTGGATTATAGTGGGAATCAGGATCCTCGCCGGATCCATTCCCTAGGGATCCCACAATCCTATCCGTTCATCGTATATCGTGCGGTCAAAAATTATTTAAAATTTAAATATAAATAGTACCTAACGAAAACTGACCGCACGATATAAAATAAACGGACATGATTGTGGGATCCCTAGGGAAAGATCCGGCGAGGATCTTGATTCTTATAGTGGAACTATCCAAAAACGAAAAGTGGATTGGAACGCTTCAGGAGATAATTCAATCTATAAATAGACGAACGTAGAATATAGAAAAATAAGGTTTAAAAGTTGGCCTACATGCTGACAACATGGCAAAAACCATCAGGGTTGGAGCAGTTGCAGATGACAGTGTTGTTGTAGAGAGTCAATTTATCAGATTTTTGGGTAAACCAATATGTGTCATTGATGCATGGGTCTATGCTGAAGTTCCAGTCTTTTTTCCCCAGTTGTATAAGTATTTCTTTGAGTGCTTCCACTGCGCACACAAAATAATCCATCAAATTTCTATTTTATTAAAAACATCTTATTCAAGAATCCCAGTACTTTCAGAGGAAAAAGAAACCAAGGGAATTCATGTAAAAGAACTTTATAGAAAAATACACTTGTAAGTCAGAGATCTTAGATTCGATTTTCGTCAAATACGAATTTGAACCACATTATTGCTAGCGTATTGTGAGACTTTGCCTACTCCCCGACTCCGTTGGCGTGGATAATATCGTTTGTTCAACAAACAAAAAACACGTAGTTGAGTACGTAATATGAAAATTCTCAATCATAGAGACCAATTTTGGCATTGAGCACTCTGATCTCTTCTTGAGTGCTCTTCTTTTCAACAAGGAAAAAAAATCCAAACTTCCATAAAATACAAAAAATTAAAATTAAAATTTAAGAAACAATGAGGCTTCAAATGATAGACTTTTGGTATTACCAACTTGAACATTGAAAAAAAAAATGTCAAAATGAAAATTAAAAAAAAAAAGAGTTACCAACTTGAAAAATAAAATTAAAAAGGGTAACGAATTTATTTTTTTAAGAAAAAAAGGGTACTGATTTTTGAATTCTCGTTTACTGTCCTTAATTCTTTTTTATTATTTTATCCAACGATTTATAGAAAAGAGAGAAGTGAACTAGGAGTGCTCTAACACTGGTGTAATCTTTACACCAAACAGGTTTGAGAAGACAATTCTTCTCTTAATCAAAGAGAAAAAGTATTGTACTACTGAACATTCTTATCTATTCTAAAACATTAGAAGAAAAACTGAGCTTGAATGATACATTTTCAGTATTTCTAATACCAAACTTAAACAATAAACAAAACAGCAAATTAGAAAAAACACACTCGCCTTTATAAAATGCCAAAAAAAAGGCTTCAAGAGCTTAACTGAAGATTAAACCCCCTCAACCGACTGTTCGCTTGTCATGTAATCTTAGTTGCAAAATTATATTGGTGCCTTCGCATAATGCAAAGTAGGTATGCTTACTTTAAAGTACTTTGGGGTGTTTTTCTAAAATATCAAGTTTAAAGTGTTTTATCTAAAGTGTAATAAGATTATAAGAAGATGAATAAAGTTAAGGTCTACCCGAAAAACAATGAGAAAGTAACTCAACTTTTATAAGCACATGCAAACCTCCTAATTATTGCCTGAGGTGAGATTAACACTGACAACAAAATGGCTTGTGCATAAAGAGCTGCTCTTAAAAAGATTAAGAAGTAAAAAGAAAAGAAGAATAAGAGTGACTTGCTACCTTCTCTAGGATCAGTTTGAGATTGTGATTTAGCTTTGACTGTTGATGAAAAGCAGAAGCAAAGGATCAATGTGAGCACGATGAGAAATCTTGCCATTTTCTTCTATCGTTACATATGATATGAGCCCCCCAACCCAACCCAAGCCAACGCACATGACTTTATATAGCAAATATCATCCAGCTTAATTGTTCATCTGATCATCAATCTCAATCTTGTTTATTAATGAAGGGTCCCTCCACCCGGCCCTTTGATTAGAACGTACAAACACACTTTGTCATTAACTTCCAAGTCTACCTAGTTCCCCCAATTATTCACAAGATAGTGTTTTCTTTGTCCTTTTCAAAATAGTGGACCCTTCGAATCTTGGCACGTAAGTAAAGTAATGGACCCTTGGATTAGTAACTACTTTGTTTAGCTTGTGTCCTTAATATGTATCTTTGATTACCCTTCAACATTTTATAACATTGAGGTTTTTCTTTCATTTTTTTCTTTTCTTTCGCAAGTGATATTGAGGGAGTAAATCGAATACCAGGGAAGGAGCCAAGATTTTTTTTTCTCGGGTGGGCTATAAGATCCCCCTAATATTGTTTGTCACATAATCAACTAAAACATACATACATATATGCTCATCTTTTCTTCAGCTGTCGGATAACCAGGTAGCTTTGGAGGTGGGTAGTATGTCAATTTGGTACCTCTTTGCCTCTTTCAGATTCTTTGGATGTTTTTTGGGATATCTATGTGCGTAAGCCCTTTTCCCAACAGTTGCACAATCTCTAGATTTTTGCCGGTCTTTCTACTATTACGGCTATTTGGAAGGCTCGAAATAAGTTTATTTTTGAGGGCCGACCACTCTATTTTCACCGTCTCTGCATGTCTATCAATTCTACGATTGTTCATGATTGAAAGTTTATTCCTGGTTACTCTCAGGGTTTTGACACTCGAATCATCTCTTCTATGGAGATCCTACCTATCTCTCACAAGGTGCCTACTATTCTTCTTGTCCTTTTGGTCCCTCCTTGGTTTCCTTGGATTAAACTTAATACAGATGGTTCATCTAAAGGAAATCCCGGTCCTACTGCTTGTGGAAGAGTTTTCAGGAATTGCCATGGTCATTTCTTGGTGGTTTCTGTCAATGGATTGGTTATCGCAACTCTATTTTTTGCAAAATTATCTGCAATTATTATTGGTTTAGAGTTTTCATATCAGATGTGTTGGCATTGTCTTTGGTTGGAAAGTGACAGCTCTAGTGTTATTTCTTCTCTTCATTCGTCTGATTTTGATCCTCCGTGGCCTCTTCGTACGCAATGGTCTATTTGTTTGGACCGCATTCAGAAAATGACTTTCTACTCATCGCACATCTATCGGGAAGGAAATTTTGTTGCAGACAATTTTGCTAACATGGGCTTGTCTTTTCCAACTTTAAATTGGCATGACTCTCTTCCGCCAACGGCTCGTGCTGCATTGTTTTCAGACTATGTTTGCTTGCCTAGCTACTTTTTCTCAAATTAATGTGCATCTTGACATCCAGGTTTGTCTCACTTTCTGTTTTTTCCTAACTTTGTGGTGTTGCTCAACTTGTTTTGCAAGTTTAGACCTTTAGGTTTGGTTTTAGAGGGGTTAGGTTTCATGTCCCCTCTCTTTTCTTTGTATCTTTCTTGTTTTTATATCTAGAAGGGTACAGTTTATGTGCCCCCTTCTTTTTCGTGTATTGTTTTTGTTATCTCTATTTTATGAGGGGTAAAGTTTATATCCCCCTTGACTAGGTGTATCTTCTTTTTTCGTTATCAATAAAAAATTTCTTGTACTGTCGAGATTTCCCTATAAAAAAAGGATAAAAATAAACATATATATATATATATATACACACACACACACACATATAAAAACATGTATTAGGCATAAATGATATCATAATGAACAAAACTCAAGTCTGAGTAAATTTCGTTAACAATTAACATATATATACTAGAAAGGGGGACATAATGAGCCTTGTCCAACAAACACATACATATAACGTACAACAAAAACAAGAAGCAAACATGCGATGTAAATATGTGCTACATAAACTACTTAAGTTCAATCTTAATATAATGAGAATACCTCAAAGACTCAAACAATTAACTCGAAAGCTCAACAAATACAAACAATTTATCTTAAAGAGTAATGCTAGGGAGACCAAAATTTTAAAATAAATTTTGTAAACCAAATTGACACACCCCGACCTGAATCAAGGCATGATGGCCGTCACGTGAGCGTGACGTAAGCCATGTGCGCATTGCTGAAGCGATAAAGAATAGAATTTACGAATAAATTAAAACCGAAACACTAGCAATACTAGTGTAAGAAGAAGTGTGAATTCCAAGAATACAGAGCATAAAAGTCTAGTTGCAGTCAAGCAGAACAAGGTACTAAATAACCGATACCCTCAGGTGATCCTACATGGATGGTGATCTGTCATAAACTGCATTGAGAGCCTTCACTATGCCAATAGCGAGAATTCTACTCAGAACCTGGAGGGGCGAAAAACAAAGTTGAGTGGGTTAGTAAAACGAAGCTTATATGAAAACCTTATCTTCCTTTGAATATACTAACCCCTTGCCATATCGCATCATGTATATACATATCTGCACACGAGTATATACATATCTGCACACGACTCGGAACCACCTTACATGGTCTGACCGACAGGACTGGGTGTAAAATAAATACGCTCTAGTGCTACGATCACGTGAAGACTGTGCGCTAATCGCGGGTCACCTACGAGTCGAACCTACTGAAAGTGGTCTATACGACAGGACTGTACACCTAACTTGGATCCAAGATGAGCGTGTGGTGTGGGAGGTGAACATCACGTGAAGGACTGTGCCCCTAACTTTGGGCGGGAGCACTAATACCGGGGTGCAGATTAATGAGCTTAATATGCATCACAACATCACCATCTATCTCATAATCATTACCAACATAATATACTCACATGTGGCTTACCTGGGCCTCCGCAGCACCATGCAATAATATGCGTAATATTGATAATGCATATGCTAAAATACGATGCAAGTATGACATGACATTTAAAACACATTTCCTTTAAATACTTTTTCTGGGAAAAACGTCAAGTGTGTGTGTGTGTGTATATATATATATATATGTACTCACTGATAAGTCGAAGGGTCGTAACCCCCGTGCCTAGCCTGGTTACGCTCGTCCTCCGGATAAGTCTCGCCTATATGAGAAATAACTATATAGGCGCTATTTTAGAGCACATAAACAAAACTAGGTAATAACTTCTCATACATTGCTCCAATTGGGTATATGAATATATCACCGTGATCTACACAACCTCAGGAACATCTCCATATTTTTAGAAAAATTTTCCGACCACCCACGCGCCGCCACGTGCCTGCCAAGGCACGGCCAGACGCGCCCCCATGCATGGCCACGTGACAAGCACACTGACGGCGTCAGTTAACGTCGTCAGGAATATTCCTCGGAATATTCTGTTAAAACCCAACGGAATCCGTCCAACTAACTAACAGCGTCGGAATATTCCGTCGGCTCCTACCTCAGAAATCCGGCTACCGTCGCCGTCGCCGTCGCCGAAAAACTGGAAAAACTTTAAAACTCTATATCTCGGCCATTTTTGCACCATTTTTCACGATCTTTAAACCAAAATGAAGCATACGAAGAATAGAACAAGTTTATACCTCTTTCAAGTCCCAAAAACCATGGAATCTTGCCGGGAAATTTCGAGAAAAACCGGCCAAGTCTCGATCTCACGATTCCGACGTCCAATTCCTTCCAACGAAGCACTCCGAGCTTCGTATGGACCTCCTTAAGCTTCCTATGAACTTAGAATTCCCAAAAACAAACGTTTTTACGTTAGCATGAACAGTGACCAAATCGGATCTAGGGTTTCCATGTGATTTTGTAGTAGTTCTTACCTGAAAATGGTATGGATGTGCTTGTATGGACTTCAGGAACACAATGGTGACCTTGGATCCTTCGATCTACAAGGTTTGGGTCCATTTATCTGCTTGTCCGTACGTAGAGGGAAGATAGAGTGTGAGTTCGAGAGAGATAGAGCCTGAGAGAGAGAGAGAGAGAAAGTGTATGGGAGAGAAGAGCGAGGATGTGTGTGTTTGTGTGTTGTCCAAATGTAACCAACCAAAGACTTAGACAAGTTTTTTGTTCTAATTGGGTCCAATTATTTAGGACTTGATATAATTGGCCCAATTTCTTAACCCAAAACACAAACACTCACCCAACGCTCAAGGGCATTTTCGTCATCTCACATTATCGAGAATAATTTTTCCGGAACGGGCTGTCACGAAATGATGTGGTTGTTGATGATTGGATTATTACTTAAGTGTGGATTAACGTTCTTATTTCTTATTGATGACACTCCATTTGGTTTGCAAATTTAGTTAAAATTTTGATCTTCCTAGTATTATTCTATCTTAATACATGAGGCATTAAAACTATGGAGTAGGATTCTTTCCCCTCTCAATCTCTCTCCCCTTCCATTCTCTCATATTTAAACGGTTACGATTAAACCATGTTAACATCTTAAATTGAGTTTTATAAAGAGAGAAAGACCCCAAAAAATGTGAGAGGAGGCGTGAGAAAGAGAGAATTAGAAGATAAGAGAATCATATTCCTAAAATTAGAACCAGGATCCTTGCTGAATCCATTCCCTAGGAATCCTAGGAATTCCGCAATCGTGTCCGTTCATCGTATATCGTGCGATCAGAAATCATAAAAAATTTAAAATTTAAAATTCAAATATAAATAGTACCTAACGAAAACTAACCGTAAGATATACGATGAACGAACACGATTGCGGGATCTCTAGGATCCCTAAGGAATGGATCCGACGAGGATCCTAGTTCCTAAAATTATATGTCCCTGTCGAATACAGCACATTAACGTGTAAGAAAATGATAGTGATCCTTTTTATGGGTGATTGATTTGCTGTCCAACTGTAGTGAATTTTTTGTTTTACTGATCCAAGGGTTAGGGGTTGAGACGTGCTTACCAAAAAATATCACTAAACCGACGGGGCACATCGTTCAAATCTATAGCTTAACCTTGACTTTGGTATACACCATTGATGGCAATTAACTAATTAACTAGTTACGCTCAAGCATGTTATTTTATTGGCGCACAAAACAGACAAGCCAAGCTAACGTCCTGCATGGGATCATGTACTTAGCAAAATTGTGGGACAAAATTGACTGCGTGTCATGTCCATATCTAGAATAGTATTCAATCTCAGTCGCAGTAAATGAAGGGACGCTCATTACACATAATAATAAAGGACTTCTCATGGCACGTATTATTCAATCTCATAGGTACAATATTATTGAGATGTTTTTTATTTTTGCTGGAGAAAGTTATTTAGGTGTTTTGCTTCCTTTCCTATCAATATTTACTTTAGTTTTTTTTATTTTCATAGAGTTTTGTATTTATGATCCGAACTGTTCATATTATAAATCATTTTGTAAAGATTATTTATACAAAAAAAAATCAACTAAAATTAAGGTTATTAAGTCAATCAATTATAGCAAATAGATAGACGGTTCGTAATTTTTTTTATTGAATTTATTCATCATTTTTATATAGTTCGATGACTAAACAATCTCATATTTAATTGATTTTTGTAAAAATAATTTTTATAGACTAATTTATAATCTTAATGATTTTAATCATAAATATGAAGTTGCATGAATCTGTCGTTGAGGAACAAAGTTAATTCCTTTAACTTTTATGCGTCGGCAATTAGATTAAAACAATATTGCGACGATAATCATGTGTTTTGACAAACCTTGTGTTTTGAAAAGTCATCAGAAGGAACACTGTGCATGACAAACCTTGTGTTTTGAAAAGTCATCAGAAGGAATAAAACAATATTGCGACTATAATCATGTGTTTTGAAAAGTCATTAGAAGGAATAAAACGATATTGCGACTATAATCAAGTATTCATTACACATGCGCGGTCGCTCTGGTCCAATTCATGCATGGATGGCAACTAATTAGAAGGCGTTTGGTTCACAAAAAAATGAGTTTGGGGACGAGAAATTTAGATTTGGGAAAAAGTTGTCTAGCTCGTAAGAAAATTCAGAGGAAAATGAAACCCTTCATTCACCTTAAGTTTCAATAAGTGATGCTGGTGAAGTAGTGCAACCAAACAAGTCCCTTTCTTTCGAATTGATCAAATGGCCACGAGTAATTAAAGACAGGACTCCATGAATTGCAGATATTCTTTTGGAACTTGAAAGTTTCAACAATCATACGTCGCATGATCATGACTTGTATGTTGTAACTTGTAACTGTGACAAAATGTCAATTTGGTAAATTGCTGAGTCCGTATAAGCATTCAAATAAATACTGCGAAAACTGAGAAGTTAGAATAAATTAATTTGTCAAATACTAGCATTAATTGATGTGGAATTGGCTCATGTATTAATATAGCGAGATTGAGAAAATGTATGATTCGAAAGTGACTTTTATATAGCGTGATATCTTGTTTTGTTTTTTGTTCTTTTTCTTCTCATTGGTCGCTCCAGATACGTATTTCTCGATTACAAAACATGATATTCTATTGTTCTCCTACATTTCGAGAAGGGAATGCAATTGCTGACAAATTAGTCAATTTATAGCTTCTCTCGTCTTCACTTGTTTGGCATGCCACTCCTCCCATAAAGATTTTTTCTTTTCTGCATTCAGATTTCTTGTGCACTGCACCTACAAGTTTATCTCCCCTTCTTGATGTGTAATTTTCTTTTTTACCTAATATTTTTGGATTTTCCTTTTTTGCTTTGCAGCTTGTCTTGCAAGTTCTTATATTTTACGTTTTATTTTAAAGGGGTTTGCCGGTTTGGTCCTTTGCCCACCCTTTTTTCCTTTGTATTTTCTTTTTCAAGAGAGGTAAGGTCTATGTCCCCTTTTTTTCTTGTATTTTATTTTTCAAGAGGGGTAAGGTGTATGTTTCCCCCTCTCTGATTTTTTTGTATTTTTGTATTTTTTTTTATGCTTCTATGAGGGATAAGGTTTATGTTCCCTGACTGAGTGTAACTTTTTTTTTTATATCAATAAATTTATTTTGTACCACCGAAGTTTTAAAAAATAAAATACGAAATCAATATTTAATTTGTGCGATTTAGCCAAAATTCTCATCATGAATTATGATAGACTAGACAATTTTATAAAAGGTTAAATTATTTGTGCCGCATTGTTGCCACTCTTTCATACGATTTTTTTTTTTCAATGGAACCTAAACTCTAAACTTTTTTCATTCTGGGATGCGAGTGAAAAGAAGGGATAGGCCCAATATATAGTGGATCAAAAGTTGAGTTTCTATGTGTACCAAGTTCAAAACTCCACCCTTCCCCGTAAAGAAAGTAGAATTTAAAAAAAACAAAAAAAAGTTTTTATGGTAAATAGTCTCTGAAATTGACCAATCCCATCAAAATGATCTCTGAAATTGAAAATCGATCAACGTAGTCCCTAAAATTGAATGACGCAAATCAATATGATCATTCCGTCATAATTCCGTAAAAAATTCTATTAAGTGCTAATGTATCAAGTAATTGGGTCTCACATGTCTAATTAAATATTATTATATAAATGAAAAATATTTAAATAATGAAAAAATAATTTTTGTTTCTATATAATTATAAACTTGAAAAAAACAAAAGAAGATTACTGTTTATCTTCAATTCGGATTATCGGCGCCGGCAAGCACGAGGACTGCGGGGAACATGGTGCGACAGTGGCGTTTCAAGGGGAGGAGAGCCCCCACCCACCATGTTGCCTGCACCTCCGGGTCAAGCAAAATCGAAAAGATTTCAAATCGGATTATCGGCGCCAGCGAGTGTAGTTGTTTCAATTCGGATTATCAAGCTTTCCCTCCATATCTTTTTCTTTTGGGAAATATTTGAGAGAGTAATTGTTTCAGAATTTTCTTTTCTTATGTAGGTGACAAGGTGGGGTGGGGAAGAAGATAAACAGTGATCTTCTTTTGTTTTTTTTTATTAAGTTTATAATTATATAGAAATAAAAATTATTTTTATTATTTAAATATTTTTAATTTATATAATAATATTTAATTAGACTTGTGGGATCCAATTACTTGACATGTCAGCACCTAGCAGAATTTGTGACGGAATGACCACATTGATTTGCGGCATTCAATTTCAGGGACTACATTGATCGATTTTTAATTTCAGGAACCATCTTGATGTGATAGATCAATTCAGGGACCATTTGTAATAAAAACCCAAAAAAAAAAACACACACACACACAAATGAATTTCAAATGATTCCATGCAAATATTATGTCATCTAAACAGTCATTTTAAATTCTTTAATTCAACCCAATGTTTTCCAATTACTTTAGTCTAAAGAAAGCTTTTCAATTGCACTGTACAAATGAACAGTGTTTGGAGCCGAATTTCATTTTATTTACAAAATTGCCACCGCCCCTTCACTGCCGTTCAGATTGGAATTTCTATTTACGAAATTGCCATCGCACTGTGGAAGAGCGCCCATGCGTGAATCATCGTGCAATTTCTTCCTCTCTCATCAGATATCTCACTCTCATTTCATTTCATCTTCTCTCCAGGAAAAACAAAACCTGGCCACTCAAATTTCTCTCAACCCGAGCCGTCCCTCATCTTTCTGTCTTCACTCCTCTTTCCTCTTCTCTCGACAGTAGCACTTGATCACTTCGGTTGGGAGAGTAGGTGGGTTTGCAGAGGAGTGACAGAGAGTGGGTCTAGGGTTTCAGGGAGGGGTTTGAGGTAGAGAGAGTGATTTGGGGTAGAGGGGTTAGAGTGGTGCACGATTCACCCTTGATTTAGGGAATCGTTGAGATGGGGAGAAATGTCAGGGTAAGGTTGAAGGGAACCCGCTTGCAGAGAGATGGGGTGAGAGGTATGGGCTGGTGGGTGGGTAATTTTGCTTCCCTTTGATTCAAAAGATAAGCTTTCTTTCAATTCCTAGGTTACTGTTCAAATAATCCTAGGTTTTAACTGTTAATAATTTTTGCTAATAAATTAGGGTTTCTTGCAATGTATTGTTCTGTAGTTAGGTGTATAAGACCGTTGCATGTAATTTGCTACATTCACAAGGGAATTTATAGGAATTCACATATTAATTGCACATGCATACTTAAGTTTGCATATGAATGCATCTCTTTTTTAATCATGGCTCAGATGGTCAGATATATTTATTTTTTGTACCTTTGGGCCCACTGTGAACGAAAATTATACTACTGTTTGATATAGATGTAGTATAATATATTGATTTTCAGGGATTTTTGGTCTTTGCAGGGTTTTATCTGGCGGAAAAAATGCCTTTGCCATCACTCTGTAGGTATAATTTCTTTTAGGCAAGGCAATATAACTATGACATTCAGAAAATGGTTGATGAGGCAACACTGTAATATCTTATTAGTTCCTTTATTAGTTTGATTCGAATTTAATAAATTTGTATAATGTAGAGTAGAAATCTCAAACTTCTTATATGAATGATGTTTGCGTGATGTAGAGAAGGGGTTGACCTTTGAATTCAGGCTGTTGCTGGAATGGCAGGTAAAATTTGAAACCTCTTCTACGAATGTTTGTTTATTTCATGCTTTCATGTTCCTTATGTGTGCCTTTCTCTGCAATATGTATGTGAAGATTTATTGGGTGAGGGAGGTATGGGTATGGGTTTTTAGTGCCGGTTTCCAGGGAGGTGGTCTGGTGTCGGTGCCTTCGTAGCGTGGGGGCGTGATTGGTTGCAGAGAGTCGGGGTGTGATTTGGGGGAGATAGGGGAGGGGGTTGGTTGCAAAGAGACGGGTGAGGGTGGCTGCACGATTAGGGGGACAGAGAGAGAGTTGATTGGGTGCACGGTTTGAGGGTAAGGTTGAGAGAACGAGTATGTTGGTTGTATTGAGGGTGGGGTTGAGGGATTGTATCTCTCCCTTTCTGTCACCTCTATTCTTCTTCCATTTACCCTTTCGTTCCATTTGGGATTGTGTTGGGGGTTTTCTTTGTAGCCGCGATTTTACGTGTGGTTGTTTAATTTGGTTGTAGCACTGTGTATGCAGTTAAATGACGATGTTGTATCTCATACGCATGAAATGATTTACTAAGTGTGTTGTATCTACTGTATATGCAAAACAGATTGCTAGCTAATCTTATTGTTATTAACTCTTCCCTTTACTTTTCGATTTCTGTTATGATGTGCGGGGTATTGAATTTGGGAGAAAGCTTGCATGAAAACTCTTTTTGCGTAATGTTCATGTGTGAGTCCTTTGAAGTTTGCCTTGAAGTGTCTTTATATTCTCATTCACTTTGTTTTATTGCTAGGAAATTCTGAGTGGAAAGAAGTTCAAAGAAAAATACTCAAGCAAAATTACATTTGATCTACAAGTGGTTGGACTAACATATTTCTTAAACAATGAAGGCGTGAAATATAAGTCGACAATTACAGTTTTTGATTTCATGTCAAACCAATTTGTGTCACATATATTATGCCATTGTTGACATATTTTCTTCTGTTGTTTTCAACCATGCTTTTATGTTACATCAAGAAAAATCTATTATAATTGGGAACCACCTATATCGGTTCTTGGATGATGATCCAATTGTATCTCATTCATGGTTCGGATAGTTATTCAGAATAGGAAGGGATAATCGAGTTGAGTTCATGAATTAGAGTAGGTCGGGGATGTATTGCGTTTGAAAATGCTGAAAATTAATTGTTTTGTTGGAGTCCGATTGATTTTGAAGGATCGGTGGTGGTTTTTAAATTTGTATTTGTATTTGGTGCGTAATTTAAAAAACTGGAGTGAGTTTGGTGTGGATCTGAGCTAAATTAAGTAATTAATTGACAGTGCAATTTTTTTAATTTTTCATTTGAATTTTGTTTCAGCAATTTCAGCTCAATTTCTATGTTTTGTGAATTTTAATTTTAATTAATGCTTTTGTGGAAAGAAATTTTATTTTTTATTTATTTTTATGTTGTTTAATGGAAAGATAGGTGCTTAGATGGGAGTGGACGCAGGAGCAGGGAGTGTTGCGAGGAGGGGAAGTAGTAGCATAATCTGCTGTCTTGCAGTAGTGAAGTGATGAGATGTTGGTATGGCATCTGCTAATGATTTGTATTTTATGTCGATGACCAATATGTGATCATAATCAATATTTATTTATAGATAAATAACTGAGTTTTAGTTCCAGAGATGGAATAGGTATGAATGATTATTGAAATCTGTTCTGTTGTGTTTTTTCTGCAGGAGACGCAAGAATTTCCAGGATCTACGGTTGCAATGCTTTTGATACATGCAGTAAGGAGGGAGCTACTACTCTTATGGAGCTTCTTTGGCATGGTAAGTTGAAGTTGCATGTCTTTTTTTTTTTGTTCATAGAATTCATTATCTTGCTATCTTGGCAATTAGCAATGTCTGAAAATTGGTAAAAGTATGAATAGATGTGTCGAAGTTTGAATCGTACACATGAAGTGATTTTAACAACTCTAACTTACATTTCTTAATAATTTGAATCGTACACATGAAAGTGATTTAAGCAAGAATTTCGAGGAAGACAAGGCAGATGCGATCGCCATTATGCAGCTCAGACCATCACAATTAGAATATAAGGTAGTTTTTGAGTTTGTGGACATTTATATATATGTGGAAATTCAAGTGGTTGGTTTATTTTGATTGCTCTGTTGATTTGTTTGCGTTTGTTGCCGTATCTGATTTCAATTTTTTTTGGTTGTTTGGGTGTGGCTTTGTGATGCGGTTTGATTTTTGGTTTCAGGAAAAGTTATGGATACGATCTAAGGTTTTCTGGTGAGTTTTCTGCTTTTCTGATTGTATGTTTTTTATATTCTTTTTCGTGCTTTGGGTCTGCCTTTCTGATCTGCTTTCATATTTGATTTCAGCAAAAGTTGTTCGAATTTTGGCCTTTTCTGTATGCAACCTTGCAAGCTGTTTGCGATCAAGGTATATAAGTTTTTTTTTTTTCGTGTTGGATCTTTCTCCGGTGATGGTTTGTTTGATTGGTCAAAAAATGAAGGAAATAAATTATGAAATTTAAACTGAATTATGCTTCATTTAATTAAAGCTTTGGTTTTGTCGGGTTGTCATTGTTTGCCCTGTTCTCAGAGTATTCCCCTCCTTTTCGGTTTGCGATTCCAGAGTTGTGACGGGCTTTGAGGTGACTTTTCAGTCCAGTCTGGGCATGGCCTGCCTTCAGATCTCTCTCACTCTCTCGCAGATCCTTCTTCCTATTTTCTCCCATAAAGAATCAACGCCACCAGCCTCTACCCACCAGTCACCACTTCCTACACACAAGGTATACATGTCTCTCATATCTCTGGTCCTTTCTTTTAATTGATTTTTTTTAATTACATCTTGCAGAAGCGTTTTTATCTTTTTGTGTTTGTATATTTCATTTATGGTTTACTGTGTTCTGGGTGTTTATCAATTGAATTACTCCAACTAATTCAGGCTGTAAATTTGGCTTTCCAAATGGGTTTTCTACACAAATTTCATTTTAGTCTTTTGGGGGTTTTGATCCCAGGCTCCAATTCTAGGTTTGGGTGTTTAATTTAGTTTTCTTTTTCACTGTTAGAGGGTTTGGTTTTTCTCTAATTGGCTGCTCATCGTCACAAAATTCTTTTCTGGGTATTTTAAGACTATCATCACTTGCAATATATATTAGATGATGCATAATAATTTTATGATTATTTGGTATATTCTAATATAGTAGTAAGTATACCGTGCTGAATTTCTAATAAAACAAAGTCAATCTTAATCTTAGTTGAGGTATAGATAGTAGGGATAACTAAGTATTGTCAATAGGTATTAGCTTTATTTATCACTGCATTTATCTTTTTGGTCATTTGAATTCCTGTTTCTGTTTGATCCGTGCAGACTGTTCTATTCAATGATAGGTTCTGATCCTAAACTCGATTCACACCGTTTCAAGGAAATTCCTATGAGGCAATAGCTACAGGTGCGCATATGTTTATTAAGGTTCAATTTCATAGTGAAATTTCTGGGATTTTGGTTCATGTTTTAATTTTAAGTGCTTGGATATAATGTTTATATTTATGTCATTGAAGGATTACATGGATTTCGAATTATTCATTGAACATAGTCATTTTAGTTTCAGTTATTACATTACATTTGCTCATTTTGTGGATTATATCTTGATGGTTATAACAAATCTAAGCTTATTGTCAAAATATGAATTCATTCTTTTAAATCCTTATTATGTCCAAATGAAGTCTGTCTCTTCTATCTTTAAAAAAAAAAAAAAAATTTCAATCATTCTACCACAAATTTAAGTCAATGTTACTAGGAATTGTCTTTTTCTGAGTAAGTACTGTCACATCCCGGCCCAGGGTGGATCACTTCCTGGGCCCGCTCCACCACCGTGGCACGATATTGTCCGCTTTGGGCTTACCATTCCCTCACAGTTTTGTTTCTGGGAACTTACGAGCAACTTCCCAGTGGGTCACCCATCCTGGAAGTGCTCTGGCCCCCTTCTCGCTTAACTTCGGAGTTCCTACGGAACCTGAAGCCAGTGAGCTCCCAAAAGGCCTCGTGCTAGGTAAGGATGGGAATATACAATTAAGGGTCACTCCCCTAGGCGATGTGGGATGTCACAAGTACAATGCACAAAAAAATAGGGTTAGCAATTTGCTTCCATTCTGCTTGCTTTGGCCAAACTGTAAATTTATTGCGCTGTAAGTAGCTTTATACGTATTGTAGGCCATCACCAATACATCAGTTTATATAGCACCAGAATGATTACGAACATTGGAAAATCTAAAATAACTTTTAACTATTGTGCTTGATTCTAAACTTTTCTAATCTTTGCCTATAAAGAGTTGACGACTAGGCAGTGATTTTGATTGAGCATCAGGCATTTGCACCCCTTCCCTCCGTACATAATTGAAGTGCTTTTGACTCTCTGTGGATATGAGTTACAAGATCAAATTGTGTTATTTTTTTCTTCCATTTTTGTTTCCTTTTTCAAAAATTAAGATAGAAAAGGAATGCTATGATAATTGGAAGTTTTTTGTTTTGATATTCATATGTGTACTTTAGTAGGTACAAAAAAAGGATATTTAGTTTTGAATGGTTAAAATTTGGTAATTATACTGAAATTATTCAACTATTTTATTTGTTGTAAGCATGTGAGATTAGCTACACAAACAACGGGGAACTTACTGATTGAGAAGCCAAGTGTTAAATAGACTATGAAGTCCTAACAAAAATATAGCATTTGAACCTGTTGACTGTTTGAATCCCACTTTTGAGCTTTTGGCACATAGTTTTGGAAATTTTTATTTGGCTAGAGAAAGGGGAAGAATATAGGAAGAGGAGAATTACATGCTTTAGAAGAAATGCTGCATTCTTATTTGTATAACTGGTTACAGGATTGCAAAAACAGTTCAGTGCTGTTGTTTGTCTCTTTATAGTTTCGTCAAGCTCTAAAAAACACTGGAATAAAAAATCAACTTATGGATGTAAAGCAAACAAAATTTTGACAAAAAATGCAATTGTTTATAAAGTTTTAGACTATATGTTTTGTAAAGAAAATTTAATCTTTTTTACAAATATGCTTTTTTCAGTTATGCATTGCTTTGAGTGGAAAAGAAAAAATTTTACTTTTACTGTTTTGTGTGTTTAATTTGTAATTTCACTTTTTGCTGCAGATTGTTATATGAGAAAAAAAAAGGTGCTCTTGGTCAAATAGAGAAAAAAAAAAAGGGAAAGGTGAGTCAGGCTGTTAAATAGTGTAAAATTTTTTAATTTACAAATGTTTGTTAGTTGTGTTAATAATTGCTTTTACATGTGTATGCTGGTATTTGTATCATTCTTTTTGCTTTTACATGTCAATTTGGTAAATTGCTGAGTCCGTATAAGCATTCAAATAAATACTGCGAAATCTGAGAAGTTGGACTAAATTAATTTGTCAAATACTAGCATTAATTGATGTGGAATTGGCTCATGCGCGAGATTGAGAAAATTTATGATTTGAAAGTGACTTTTATATAGCGTGATATCTTGTTTTGTTTTTTGTTTTTTGTTTTTTTTCTTCTCATTGGTCGCTCCAGATATGTATTTCTCGATTACAAAATATGATATTCTATTGCTCTCCTACATTTCGAGAAGGGAATGCAGTTGCTGACAAATTTGTCAATTTACAGCTTCTCTCGTCTTCACTTGTTTGGCATGCTACTCCTCCCATAAAGATTTTTTCTTTTCTGCATTCAGATTTCTTGTGCACTGCACCTACAAGTTTATCTCCCCTTCTTGATGTGTAATTTTCTATTTTACCTAATCATTTTGGATTTTCTTTTTATGTTTTGCAGCTTGTCTTGGAGGTTCTGATCTTTTAGGTTTTATTTTAAAGGGGTTTGCCGGTTTGGTCCTTTGCCCACCCTTTTTTCCTTTGTATTTTCTTTTTCAAGAGAGGTAAAGTCTATGTCCCCTTTTTTTTCTTGTATTTTCTTTTTCAAGAGGGGTAAGGTGTATGTCTCCCCCTTTTTTTTTTTTTTTTTGTTTTTTTTGCTTTACGAGGGATAAGGTTTATGTTCCCTAACTAAGTGTAACTTTTTTTTTTATATCAATAAATTTATTTCGTACCATTGAAGTTTTGAAAAATAAAATAAAATACGAAATCAATGTTTAATTTGTGCGATTTAGCTAAAATTCTCATCATGAATTATGATAGACTAGACAATTTTATAAAAGGTTAAATTATTTGTGCCGCATTGTTGGCACTCTTTCATACGATTTTTTTTTTTCAATGGAACCTAAACTCTAAACTTTTTTCATTCAGGGATGCGAGTGAAAAGAAGGGATAGGTCCAATATATAGTGGATCAAAAGTTGAGTTTCTATGTGTACCAAGTTCAAAACTCCACCCTTCCCCGTAAAGAAAGTAGAATTTAAAAAATAAAAAAAAAGGTTTTTATTATAAATAATCTTTGAAATTGACAAATCCTATCAAAATGGTCTTTGAAATTGAAAATCGATCAATGTAGTCTCTAAAATTGAATGACACAAATCAATATGATCATTCCGTCATAATTCCGTAAAAAATTCTATTAGGTGCCAATGTATCAAGTAATTGGGTCTCACATGTCTAATTAAATATTATTATATAAATTAAAAATATTTAAATAATGAAAAAATAATTTTTGTTTCTATATAATTATAAACTTGAAAAAAACAAAAGAAGATTACTGTTTATCTTCTTCCCTGCTCCATCCGACCAACAAAAGAAGATTACTGTTTATCTTCAATTCGGATTATCGGCGCCGGCAAACACGAGGACTGCGGGGAACATGGTGCGACAGTGGCGTTTCAAGGGGAGGAGAGCCCCCACCCACCATGTTGCCTGCACCTCCGGGTCAAGCAAAATCGAAAAGATTTCAATTCGGATTATCGGCGCCGGCGAGTGTAGTTGTTTCAATTCGGATTATCAAGCTTTCCCTCCATATCTTTTTCTTTTGGGAAATATTTGAGAGAGTAGTTGTTTCAGAATTTTCTTTTCTTATGTAGGCGACAGGGTGGGGTGGGGAAGAAGATAAACAGTTATCTTCTTTTGTTTTTTTTTTTATTAAGTTTATAATTATATAGAAATAAAAATTATTTTTATTATTTAAATATTTTTAATTTATATAATAATATTTAATTAGACTTGTGGGATCCAATTACTTGACATGTCAGCACCTAACAAAATTTGTAACGAAATGACCATATTGATTTGCGACATTCAATTTCAAAGACTACATTGATCGATTTTCAATTTCAGAAACCATCTTGATGTGATAGATCAATTTCAGGGACCATTTGTAATAAAAACCTTAAAAAAAAAAAAAAAAAAACACACACACACACAAACGAATTTCAAATGATTCCATGCAAATATTATGTCATCTAAACAGTCATTTTAAATTCTTTAATTCAACCCAGTGTTTTCCAATACAACCTAAATCCTAGAGAGAAGAAAATTATTTCATTAAACAGTCATTTAAATTCATTAAACAATCATTTAAAGAGTCATTTAAAATGATTCCAGGCAAATAATTATTTCATCCAATTTTTTTTCAGTACAACCTAAACCCTGGAGAGAACATATATATATATATATATATATGTATGTATGTATGTATGTATATGTATGTATATGTACAAGAAAATATGGACACAACATATCTGCATATGCGTTTACAAAGACTACCAATACAAGAAGTTTGCTACAAGAGAAATATAACTTCCACTATTTCTCAAGAGGGCCTTGATTCCGAGTTGATTTCCGAGAAGTCGAGGCCAGTCGTTGAGGTAGATTCGAATGCATGGACAGTAGTTGAATTTTGAGTATGGCTAATAATCGAGCTATGATCACCCCGCTGGCGGTGGAGCTCTCTCATGGCCTTAAATCTCAAATCCTCCTTATGCGTCCTCGGTTCTGGTAACAGGACAGGGACGGGTATTTGTCCTTCTAGCATGCTCACCGCCTCGGACATGCTAGGCCTAAGTGATGCAGAGACATTTGTGCACAGGAGAGCTACTTTAACCATGATCTCTGCTCTTTTTTGGTCAACCTCGGAACCTAACTTCTCATCGATCAGCTCCAATAAGTTACCTGTTTGTTGCAAATGACAAGCCTGCAAATGTTCATCGTAGTTTTGCGCTGAATCAGTATTAATGATAACAACCAGATGAATGGATGCGAAAATGGATCAAACAGCAAAAGGGTGTGGTAAGAGTACCCAATCTAAAAGGCAAACCCAATCATCACTCGGAATATAATTGTTGTTGTTCTTCCCACTGATGATTTCCAAGGCCACAACTCCAAAACTGTAAACATCCGCTTTGTAGGTTAGGTGACCCCATAGTGCGTATTCTGGTGCCATATATCCTCTGCAAATCAAGATCCCGATATGTTGTTACTTGAAAAAATATTCACCAATTTAGCTAGATTTCACTGCAAGTATAACACGAAGTCAATGTACACAAGGATATGGCAAGTGGCAACTGACATGGTCCCAGCTACTCGGGTGCTTATGTGCGTCTTCTCCTCTTCATCAAGCTTTGCCAATCCAAAGTCGGATATTTTAGGGTTCAAGTCCTCATCAAGCAGCACATTAGTCGCTTTGATGTCTCGGTGAACAATTTTAAGCACAGATTCTTCATGGAGAAAAGCTAGTCCTCTTGCTATCCCAATGCAGATCTTAAGCCTTGTTGCCCAGTCCAATTTAAGATGATTTTCTCGGCCTACAAAATTATATCAAAGAAAATATTGCTCACTCAAACTTTCTTTTCATCTCTATAATAATTATGTAAACAGATATTTCCGAAAAGAACGAAACTCTACTTAGGGAGTATAGAAGAAGAAATCTAGTAATCAGTCTAGCGCATCAAAATACAAATAAATAAAGGATAAACCATACTTATACAGTTCATTAATTGGCATCATACTCACCGAACAAAGCTCGTGCAAGGTTATTGTTCTCCATGTACTCATAGACCAACAGTAACTGACCTCGTTCGATACAACATCCATGAAGTTTCACAAGATTCGGATGTTGCAAACAAGAAATCATGCCCATCTCATTTAAGAACTCACGATTTCCTTGCCTTGACATGGATGAAAGCTGTTTAACGGCTATCACTCTACCATCAGGCAATTGACCCTGCACCCAATTCGTGTTCAGAGTTACGTATCTCAATGTAAAAAAGAGAATCTTAAACACCAGGGAAACAATTCAATGTACAGGTTCCTAAAGTACCTTGTAGACAGGACCAAAGCCACCTTCTCCAATTTTGTTATCATAATCGAAGTCGTTAGTGGCGGCTTTTAGTTGTTTTAAAGTAAAACCACCTGTCTGCCCATCAAGTCCGTCTCTATCTGTCCAAGGAGGGGCAGCAGAAAAGCACGTAAAATATTATTCATCACTATATTTCCTTTCTTGAGCAAACACGTCGTCTAATTGTTAGTTTTCTCTTGTGAAAATTATCAATACGAATCACTGAATCTTAGAATGGCACATTTGAAAGATCAAGCACCTTTCTTCCTTCCCCTTTTGCAAGGCAAGTACCCTTTCCACCAAAGGATCCCTAATATCACGAATACTAGGAGAAATGCTCCTACTACGACTCCAGTGACAATGTGAGCAGTCCCTTTTTTTCCACCATTTGAGCAATCTCTGGAATCTGCTCAAAGGAATAAATCAATTAGTTAACTGGAATAACATATAAGAAGAAAGGACAAGATATATGTCCAGGTACACGTTAATTTCAAGGGTTGAAATGAACATAACACTTTCAATATTGAACAAAAGAAACCGTAAACGAAGTTGAAAAATTGAACAAATCAATTGATTCTCATGTTCTAAACTCAGAAATTTTTGTGATAGAAGCTTTTTCTTAGGCATACTTTGCAATATGGCAAAGAAGAACTCATCAAAACAACTAACCAGATTCCACGGCAATAGCAGAGATAAGGGGACCATATATTCCTCTTTCAGGAATCCTTGTTGTACCTTTACCAGCAAAATAGAATCGGATCTCTAAGATATTATTTGTCACACTGACATTGTGTTCTTGTATTACTACAGGTTTTTGAGCCACCTTTGCCTCATCTTCAATATTGAAATCCTTCCGCAATACTTCATCCTGAGACAAAGTGCTTCAGTTAAACCTCTTTGTGACTTCAAAATATATATTTGTAACAATATGACCAATTACCTGAACATAGATATCAAAAATGCGCCTTCCAAGACTCGTATATGTTTGGTCATTTGTAAACTGTATCTCCGCAAAGTGAAGAGTTACGGTATAGTCACCATTTTCTAAGCAATAATGGAAATAAGTGATTGAAAGTGGAGATATGCGTGCTGTTGTGTATAATCCAGAGATATTGGAAGATGCCAGAGATACAGAGTAGCGTGTATTCTGGAAATCGTTGTCATCCATGAAGTCTCCAGTGCTGCTAAATCCCCAATAAGAAGCATCATTTAAAAAAAATTCTGCAGCGCCACCTTCAACTCCTCCGTCTCCTTCATACAAAATGTTTCCTTTGTTTCCTTCGACAGTGATGTCATTTCCACCACAATTAACATGCAAACAAGTTGAAACTGGTATAATACGTTAAAATAAAAGTATAAGTGAGAGAACATGAAAGAATGCTGGATAGTAACGTACTAAGGATGCAATACAATAATCTACTAACACACAACAGTGATGAAAACATTAAAGTTTCGAATTATGTAATGTTCTATGTAAAAAAAATTCAGGCAAAGCAGGTTTCAAACTTCACTGCCAGCATTTTTTTTTTTGAAACAAACACTTTACAATCAGAAGAATTTACTTTATTGCGTATATAATCTTAAATATATCCTTACATCGTGGACACTCGAGATTCTTCAAGCATGGAAGACCTCTCCTTCTGCCATAATTGAGTGGAAAAATATGTTAACATGGAATGTACACCATGCATATATGAACATTTTTGTGATTGCTATAATGCAACAAAAGAAAGCAAGACAGAGAGACAATCTCACAAGTTGTTTTCTCTTGAAGAGCTCCGGAACAAGTTCAGGTTTAGATTGCTAACAATAGGGAAATATGTGAAACAGTAATCAGTTTATATCGCTATAAAACTGGCATAAAACATGAATATTTACTAGAGAAGTATTCTGACATGTTGTCTCGACAAGCAGGTTTCTCAGGGCCTTGCCATGTGAAGTTATTGTACGAAAGATCACTGCATGCAAGAAATAAATCGTAAAGGTCACTCTCTATCTAGGAAAAAGGTACATAAGCTAGAATGATGTTGCTCCTGGAGATGCCATTTCTGGACGCGCATCCCCTCTCCGTCAAAGCCAAAAAGAATGAAGAAGATTCAACTAAGGAAATGAAAAAATGGAACAGGAGACTGGTAATCTGGTACTGTACATGTATTTTATAGCAAAGCATATTGCAGATTTTGGAAAATAATATACTTCAAGGAAAAGGTGAGACTGAAAAATCTTCCACATGTGCAATCACCGTTATAATGCTAAACAGGTTAGCTCCCAGAATACCCGACAGGTTAGTAATAATACACTCATGAGAAAGATCTTGGGTACAAAGAGAAGCATCGAAGGTAAAGGTGAATTGCCAATATATCAAAAGAGAGAAAGAAATAAGAGGACTCGTTGAAAATAAGTATCGGACATACATGTTACTTCCATCCTTGAAGACTGAGTCTGGTACACTTCCACTCATAGAGTTGCCAGTTACAAATCTACAGAAAGCAACATCAGATGTTTGGAGTGTTACATCAATATTCAATTAGATTATATAACGAAAGAAAAAACAATTAAGCACGCAGCAACCTGAAAATCTAAAGTTTCACTCCCAAAATATAGTTCATAGTTAATGTATCAGAAGGTTGTACTTACAGGAATCTCAAACGCTCTAAGTTCAATGCGGATGGAATTTCCCCTACTAACTTGTTAAAACCGACATCCCTATAACAATCAGAATACAAAAATATAATCAAACTGCATTCCCAGTCATAAGACAACAGTGCAATCAATCCCCAACTTCACACACTACTTACAACATTTCAAGGTTTTGCATTGTCCAGACGTATGGAGGAATCTCTCCAGAAATGTTACAGTTTCTCAGAACCCTAATATATGTAATTAAATAGCATTAGAAAAACTGGCGTCAAAGGTAAATATAACTAACACCTTCATGGTATTGGATGATACAAATACTCGACGTACAATCTTACTAGGCCTGTTGTGTTTTTTAGTACTGGAAAACCCTGCTCTGTCCCATTTATATCGCTAATCCTCCTAAGTAGGCACCACAAGAAATAAAAGCAAGTAATTCAATAGAACAAAAATAAAAATAACAACTTAAAGCTGCGAAGAAAACTTGAAAATGCGTTTACTCACAACTCTCTTAAGTTGATCAAGAGAGATATGTTGGAAGGGATGGGTCCCTGAAGACCACTCGCATGCATTTCTCTTCAACGATCCAAAATATACATATTTCATGCATACATGAAACGTTAGAAACAAATAAGTCTGAAGTAATTTGGCTCATCTATAATGATTTAAACGGCAGGTCTGAATTTTTTCAAAAGCAAAAGATCTTACAATCTCTCAAGTTGTTTCCAATTCTGTATAAAATCAGGTATTGTTCCTTTGAAGTTGTTATCGTTTATTCTACTGCATTGGACAATAAAATTGTATCAGGTGACACGTAAGCAGGTTTTTAGACATTAAAAAACAAACACACTGAAAAAACTTACAAGTCTGTCAAATTTCTTAGCCCAGAAAATGTCATCGGTAAGTTTCCAGTCAAACGATTGGAGGACAACGTCCTGCAATTCCAATGCCAAAGCAATGAACCATCAATTTTCACCTATCGTTCATCCTTCAAAAAGTGTTAACAGTGTACCAAAAAATATATAAAGAACCAAATTTGTCTAAAAGGAAAATTGCATTACATATTTCCCAAGTTGATTAAACTTCCAAGCTCAGGGGGAACAACTCCGGAGAATTGATTTGCTTCAAGATGCCTGATTGTCAAAAAAGAAAGAATATTGAGATTGGAAAGAGCAAGCCAGAATCACTTTCATTGACTGCGAGAAAATCCAATTTGGAGGGAAAAAAAGGGTTTCACAATGGATGCAAATAGAAAAGCTTCTGCAGCTTTTGAAGTAATAGCAGAATGTAATCCAGGGAGACGGGATGGAGACCCTGCCAATCTTAGTTACAATAAGTCCATGATCAACAAAATAATATACTGAGAAAAACGAAAAATCTAAGCTTACAGGTACATAAGAGTCGTAATATTTCCCAACTCCTTCGGAATCTCCCCTGACAAGCGATTCACAAGAAGAGAACTGCACAGAATTTCTATTTAATTTACAACAAGAAGTACGAAATCAAAATACAATCACAAAAATTGACAAGAGCTCACATTGAAGTTAACTGCATTGCACCCCATTCTTTTGGTATAGTACCATTTAGATAATTGAGAGCAAAATCACTACACAAAGAGGAAGAAAAAGAAAATGAAGTGATACTCATAGTCACTAGAAATAAAGGTCACAGATAGAACAAAGTCATTAGACATAGTCACAGTACTCTTGAACTTTACAAAATGCTCTTACATTTGTTTAAGGTAAGGAAGTTTGACAAGTTGAGGGGGAAGCATGCCGGGTAGACTATAACCCTTGAGTACTCTGTCAGATTCAAAATTATGAAATCAAGTATTACGCAGAGTACAATGTTATTAAGAAAGCAGAATAATCATAAAGGGGGTTGCTTGCAAATGAATGATTAGTGGTCTTCATTTAGAGTTATTCTCTTTCTGTGAAAAACCCTTCCTTTAGACGGAAATACTAGTATGGGCAAACTACACAAACCTCCGAGACATTAAGGTCAAGAACATCAAGCTTATTACCACTGCCAAGTTTAGCATTAGGTAGAAAACTGAGAACATCTATACCTCCAGCAACAGAACTTCTTCTAGCACCTATTAGACAAGGACGGCCAAAGGTAAGTTCTACCACTGCAAGGAGGATTCTTGTATTTCACCTAACCCCTTCAGAGGTCAGTATAGTTTACCCGAAAATAGAGAAACAAGTATAAAAACTTTCTCCACTTATTTTATTTTTCTTGATTCCGAGTAAATTATTACAAAATATACCAACCTCTATTATTCAACGACATATAATTACGTAAATGAATCAAGACATATAATCATGTAAAAAATATTCAGTAACAAGATGAGGGAACTATACATTTCTGTGACATGACAGACAGTGTTGTTGCATTCACAACTAATACTGCTCTCAGCTCCTTTTGGTGGCCCTTCTGTTACCCCAACAGATTCAATCTCGCAAGAATCGCCATTAAAATTCCAATAATTTGCACCCATCGTTTTAGTTATTTCTTGGAGAGCATCAACTATCCACAATTATAAGGAACCATCACATACAGATATAAATATTAAAGAAAATAATGAATTTCTTGCATTCACAGATGACAAATAATTTACTGATGAACTAGCTCCCTTTCGGGAAAAAAGTAATATTTAGCATTTGAACATCACATTAAAGAAAAACAAATTATGCCCACAACAATTTAAGTTCCAATTACCCATTTTGGTCACTGAGAAAATCTAAGAACAAAATTTAAGAAAAATGGTTGATTCTTATTATTACAAAGATAACAAAACCCAGGTTTTAAAATTTCAGAGCGCAACTTCCAAAGATTCAAACTTTTCATCTCCCCACACATTTTGGCACCAGCCTAATTGAAGCTCAAAGCAATAGAGTAAGAAATTATCTCTTACCTTGATCCTGGGGCACCACGGACTCACAAAATCTCAGCAAGCTGAAGCTGCAGCTGAAAACAATAACCAGTAGAGCAGAGAAGCTGCTGCTCTTGGGCAGCATGGTGAAGATGATTGAAGATGTGGGACGATATTCCTTGTCCTCCTGGCCTCTGAAAGATGTGGGACGAGAGTCCTGGCCTCTGAAAGATTTGTGACAATATATAGTACTGTACAGTGAAGCCAGTGATATCCTCTTCAAGATTGGAAAGCTGGTAACTTTGGAGTTTGAACAAGTCGTGGGGTCAGCCAACGCAGGTCATGTTTCTAGAACAAGAATGTGGAATTGAATTTCGATTACAGAGTACTTCGGTGTGTACTAAGCATAGAGGAATAAAAAAAGCAGTGGGACTCACACAAATTTTGGAATTCAATTCCTTGTATTGATGGAATTGGATTCCCTAGATATATGTGGTAATCTGATTCCTGATTGTTTGGACAATCGGAATGACACTTTTGTTCCCTTTATGCTTTCACTTACTTTTTTTATTTCCAATACTATGTTTTATAAACCTATTAAAATATATAAAATATTTGATTTGGAACGAAGATATTTTAATAATCATACCAACATGAGACTCTTTTTAGTATTTCTCTATTAAATATTAATTTGGTATGTACCGTTTAAAGAACCGTGATAAGATCTCAGGCAATTGAAAGTTCATGACGGGATATAATAAAATATTAGGGGCGAGGTTGTTGGTTTCAGAACAAGGCATACTTAAGACTTTATTCGAAACATTGAATAAGGCCAGAACGTAAGGAGCCGTACAACTCCTTCCACGCGCGTCAATGCATGTAATTTACTATTTGATGGATAATCTTTTTATTAGATTACAGGATAATTTTTCTCAGTGCGAATTCAAACTCGAATTAGGGGTCTTAAATTTTTTTTTTTAACAAATGGCATTATTTAGATTGAGGAATGAGAGAGTGGTTAAACCTTACAATAAGTTTGTAATAATGTGGTTCAAAATTCGAATTTGGCGATAATAGAATATAGAACATCTCACTTACAAGTAAGAAGAATACCAATACGTCATAGTATTAAGTGAGGGGGTCTTAGGGGTAAGGTTTAAGATTTTAGTTAGAATCAGAGCGTGAAGTGACAAAAAAGATCAGTTTATTCATTAAGGCGTTTCGTCGAACGCTTGGTGAACTTGTTGTCGTCAGCTGAACAAATTTTCGTATATGTCAACAAATATTGACATATATTGAAGCAATCTGATGAGTGCTATGAGAGAATTTAAAGAATGTTGTTGATTCAACATGCAACAATCATTTTGTCAAACAATGCATACAAAAGATATTTGTATCAAACATTTGTAAAATACACAAAATACCTTCACATATATATTTTGGGATATAATATGCACACACTCCTTTTTAATTCTCTCATATTTTTTTAGTTTTTAACCATCGGATCGAATGAATTAAAGAAAATCAACGGACATAAATTATCTGGATGATTCTATATTTTTTTCAACTTCCAATGATCCGAAACCGCCTAGTACTCAATTACATCACGTGGACAAGTAGGAAACGACCTCGTTGTCGCCATGGGTGGGGCCATGTCACATTTGTCAACATGTAGGCAAGAGCATTTTTTAGACTTGTTTAATTGTTCGTGTTTTTCCGAGTTCCAACTTCTTAATATCTTTTTACACCATTTTTTTCCCCCATTTTTCATATGCACGTGTCGTTGAAACAACGTTTGTAGTTCTTGGACTAAAAAATCCAGACAAAGTTGAATGCATGCATGGCGGCTTAAACCCTCGGAGACTAATCAACCTAGAGTACGTGGAATCACTAGTTTATGGCCTAATTTTTGTTAAATCGGATTCAAATATGGACATTGACAAATATTATGGATCGAGCTTGCTTTTGACTGCTTTAATTGCAACGAAAACGGCGGAATAAAGTTGAGATGATAAAGCAGGAAGACGGAGGCTGGCAGCAAAACCCGGAACGTGTGCATCAATTGTTTGATGAGTATTTTATCAAGTTATTTACTTCGTCTGGACAGAGGGAATGGGCGGAGGTTCTGGAATGTGTTACTCCGGTGGTTACAGATGGCATGAATCAGGCACTGATGATGCCTATTATGGATGAGGAAATTAAGGAGGCTGCCCGGCAAATGGGAGGTTTAAAGGCATGGGGTCCGGATGGTTTTTCAGGTGTTTTTTTATCACTCTTTTTGGGATAATATTAGTACCGAAGTTAATGAGCTTGTTCGCTTTTTGATGACTGGTGATTTGTGTCCTAGGCAGCTTAATGCGACTCACATTGTCTTAATACCAAAAGTTCAGAACCGGGAGATGGTTTCTCAATTCAGGCCTATTAGTCTTTGCAATTTTTCATACAAAGTACCATCTAAAGTTTTAACTAATAGACTGAAGCCTCTTCTTCCGAGTCTTATTTCTCCAATGCAAAATGCGTTTGTTGGGGGCACGCAAATCCAAGATAACATTGGGATTGCGCG
Source organism: Heteromeles arbutifolia (assembly GCA_024362995.1). Classification (NCBI taxonomy): domain Eukaryota; kingdom Viridiplantae; phylum Streptophyta; class Magnoliopsida; order Rosales; family Rosaceae; genus Heteromeles; species Heteromeles arbutifolia. Next base: position 4,554,759 of record JANCRC010000002.1, on the reverse strand, counting down.
TGAGCTTTTCCACTTCCTTAAGCTACAGAAAGCGAAATGTAAGTTCGAACTTGGCATAAAGCTTGATATGCATAAAGCCTATGATCGTGTTGAATGGGACTTTCTGAATGCGGTCATGGCAAAGATGGGGTTTCATCTAGATTGGCGGAAGCTAATAATGGGATGCGTGAGTTCCGTTAACTTTGCTGTTATCCTTAATGGGCAACCTGGGTCTAAATTTGCTCATTCCCGTGGCCTAAGGCAAGTTGACCCGCTTTCTCCATATTTGTTTCTTTTGGTTAGTGATGTATTAGCCAAGATGATTTGTCGGGCTACTGATACCCAACAGTTGCAGGGGGTAAGGATGAGTGTCGATGGCCCATCCATATCCCATCTTTTCTTTGCTGATGACACCTTAATCTTTTTGAAGACGGATACTGTGAATTGCAGAAATTTGGGGTTTGATTCAGTCTTATTGCTCTGCTTCAGGCCAGGCGATGAATCTTCAGAAATCGTGTGTCTTTTTAAGTGCCAATAATCCACTAGCTGTTACCATGAAGTTGGGAAATGTTCTCGGTATACCGATGGTTTCAGATCCTGGGAGTTATTTGGGAATTCCAGCTATATGGGGCCGGTCTAAATGTCGTAGGCTCGCTTATGTGAAAGGTCAATTGTTGGGAAAACTTCAAGGGTGGAAACGGTGCACACTATCTCAGGTTGGTAGGGAGGTGCTAATTAAGGTTGTTGCTCAAGCAATCCCACAATACCCGATGCATCTTTTTAAGTTTCCGGATGCAATTTGTAATGAGATAGACTCCCTGATTGTTAGGTTCTGGTAGGGTCAGAAAGAAGGTGAGCGGAAAATTCATTGGGTTTCAAAACAAGTTTTGGGACTGCCCTGGAGAGAGGGGGTTTGGGTTTTAGGAATTTCAAAACATTCAATGATGTTTTTCTTGCCAAGCAATGTTGGAGGTTGATCTCTGAGCCGACTTCGTTATGGGCTTGATTCTCAAGGCCCGGTATTTTTCCAATTGTTCTTTTCTTGATGCCCAGCGCAGAAGCCGAGCATCTTGGGCTTGGACCAGTTTGTTAGTGGGTCATGATGTTCTGTTGAAAGGGTCGCATTGGCAAATCATAGATTGTCGGATTGTCCGATTTTGGGTTAACCGGTGGCTCCCGTCCCCCCCCATTGGGCCATCATGTTCCAGTTGGTATGGAGTCGGTCACTAGGAATACCCGTGTGGAAACTATTATTTGTTCATCATCTCGCTCATGGGATCTCTATTCCCTCAATCCATTCTTATCTGTGGAGGCTCTTCATGTTATTCGTGACACCCATATTGGAGATCCAGGGAGAGGTGATAGGTTCATTTGGCCGTTTACGAAGAATGGTAATTATACGGTGAAGACTGGCTACCACTGGTTGCATTCCCTCGCATTCTGTCTTTGCAGCATCCTGCTTCTTCCAATGCTTAATGGAGCCGACTTTGGAAAATCATATGGAAGTTACAAACCCCACCAAAGATCCGGCATTTTTTGTGGCGGACCCTCCATGACGCTTTGGCTACAATGGAGGCATTCTATATGCGGCGCTCAGTTCCTCTTCCAACTTGTCCAATATGTCAGAGACAGGTGGAGTCCATTGAACATTTATTCCTCCAATGCCCATGGATGGAAGCCATCTGGTTTGGTGGGATTCTAAATCTTTGAATTAACAGGTATGACATCTCAAATTGGGTGGAATGGCTCTATTCTTTTTCCAATCTGCCTGTTGGTTCGAGTGGTGACCGTATGTACTTGCTCTCGTATGTTGTTTTCACCTGTTGGCATATTTGGAAAGCTAGGTGTAACTTCAAGGGTTATATGTGCTATAAATACATCAATTGCAGCTTTCTATGAAGTTGTCCGTAGGCAATCTGCGCCCCCTGGACCTCTGCTGATCAGTGATCAAACGTCCAGTTCATCCCCTCCAATCGCGCCATACTTAAAAGTAAATGTCGATGCTAGTTGGTCGGCTCGGTTGTGCTATGGTTTTGTGGGGATTGTAGTTCGAGATACTGAAGGTTCTTTTGTGGCTGCGATGCGGCATGCAATTCGCACTCCATCGGTGGGAGTTGCTGAAGCGGTGTCAATCCTCAAAGGATGTGAATTTGGTCTAGCAATGGGACTTTCATAGGTTGTTATTGAATCTGATTCTCATGACTCTATTACTTCTATGTTGAATTCAGTTGAGAATGGCAGCTATGAGGCTTACCTTTCCTTAGTGACTGCTAAACGGTTAGGGGAGTCTTTTCAGAACTGTCATTGGTCTTGGGTTCCAAGGTCAGCCAATATGGCAGCGAATTTGTTGGTGTTGCATAGGTGCGCAGAGATGTGCGCTGTCCTCCGTGAAAGAATAGGGGCAGTGGAGGGGGCGATGGAGTAGCATGGCTATGATGTCTTCCTTGTAACTCCCTATGCTGTCCGGTTTTTTCTCTTTTGCTATAATGTTTGCTTGCCTCACGGTAGGCACTCCCTGTATGTTTGGCTTCTTAGCTCGGGTAATGCAATTCCGAGTTTCCCAAAAAAAAAAAATAGTTGACCAGGCTACTGACGGAGCCTATTATGTCACTGGGTACACACAGAGGGGGCGTTGAGGGGGAGCAAAGGGTACAGTCACACATGGCCCCAAATTTGAAGGGGCCCTCAAAATTTTTGTCATCTAATATATTGTGTGTAATAATGTTTTATATTTAAAAATTGTTTTTGTTATGTAATAATGTTCAATATTTAAAAATTATTTTTATTAGCACTTTAAATTTCATTGTGCACTCCTTATAAGCGTAATTTTTTCCTGTAAGTATAAAAATTTGGAATATAATGAGATATTTTGAGTGCCAATAATAACACCTTAAAAATGATTTTTTTTTTCAATTTTATTATATAATAATGTTACATATTCAAGTGAAACTTCAAAGTTAGAGCTTTTGAAGGTTTTTTTTTTTTTTTTTTTGTTTTGTTTTGTTTAAGATTGAACTGTTTTTGATTATTTAGTAAACGTTATGTTTGTAGCTCTTTATCCTTATTATTAATGAAAATTTTAAACTTGCAATTAGTGAGTGCTAAACTTTATTTTGATTTAAGTTATTATTTTCTAGCATCAATACATTGTCCTACCATTTTTAAAACTATCTTAAGGATTGGCCCTCTTATAAATTTCGCACAAGGCCTCCAAAATCTCAGAGACGGCCCTGGGCACAATGGGGATCAACCCCAAGGGAAGGAGTGTCGACCATATCAATCGTAGAGTACCCTTACGTAAATATAAGACTCCTTGTATTTTGCTTTCATTTGACCTTAAAGTCTCACTCGAAGCATGTTTATTTATATGAAATAAGATAAGTCATGGATGAGAATGAGGTATACTCGTTGATGTAAACCGACATTATTGATCTCATATCTAAATGCTCGAGTATGACGGATAGCTAATTTCAACTTGAAAACCAATTTTTCATTCATTATGTATTAGTAAAAGCATGATATATCAAGAATGAGAATAATACTGATAATTTACCTACCGCTTCCTTATAAATACACATGGCCTCCGTGTGAGAGCTATCATAGTCACACAAGCCTTCCAAATATTTAATATTTTTTCTTAAGGAATTAGGATGATAAAATTACAACAGAAGGACAGACAGCTAGCTAGACTGCTACTACATACGATGTCCTCAGGATTGTGATTCAAATTTGATTGAACTCAATTCTTGGCCTCATGTAGAGGAAGAGTCAAATTTATAAGAAGTTACCAAATTCTCGGATTGGCTTCCACTTGAACTTTGTGTTTGGCTTTGATGATGTCGATCTTTCACGGCCTTGAGCCTCCAATCTTGACTATAATTTCTCGCTTCTTGCTTCGTGTCCGGGACTGTTGTTCGTCCTTCAAGCATGCTCACCACCTCGGACATGGTAGGCCTAAGTGACGGAGAAACATTCGTGCACAGCAAACCGACTTTAACCATTACTTCTGCTTCTTTGTCATTGACTTCACTCACTAAGCTCTCATCTATCAGCTCCTTCAAGTTTCCACCTTGTTGCAACTGATAGGCCTGCATGCAACAACGGAAATTTCGCTTTATCAAAAGGTGTCTTACTGATTAACATAAAATTGTCGGAAAAACCACAAATTATGCAGTAGCTCGAGAGATTGAAAGCTGTATAGTACCCAGTCTAGGAGACAGACACAATTGTTACTTGGCACATAACTGTTCTTCTTCCCACTGGCAATCTCCAACACAACAACTCCGAAACTGTAAACATCTGCCATGTAGGTCAAGTGACCCCATAGCGCATATTCTGGTGCCATATATCCTCTGCAGATTAAGATTGTCCCAATGTTTTGTCACTTTCCAATTAAAACGACAAAACTTACATATTTATGTAAACGTGCGTCGAAAGAAAATTTTATGACAACTGACATGGTTCCTGCAACTTTGGTGCTGACGTGTGTGCTCTCTTCATCATAAAGTTTAGCCAATCCAAAGTCCGATATTTTAGGGTTCAAATCCCCATCCAGCAGCACATTGGTAGCTTTTATGTCCCTGTGAACAATCTTGAGTCTTGATTCTTCATGCAGAAAAGCTAAACCTCTGGCTATCCCGATACAAATCTTAAGCCTTGTAGGCCAGTCCAGTTTAACTCGGTTCTCCAGGCCTATATATCATCCAACCAAAAATACTTCTAAGATTACAAACAAAAAATCGATAATCAAATCTGAAAATTTCCCTTAACAGAAACGTTAAAATTATAGAATGTCCAATAAGAAACTTAAACCAACTGTTAAATGTCTTGTCTTGTATATTCAGGTTTTAACTTGATCAGATTCTATTGATGTCATGAAGGTTACCGAATAAGGCACGCGCAAGACTATTGTTTTCCATGTATTCGTACACCAGTAATAATTGATCCCTTTCAATACAGCATCCATGCAGTGTCACTAGATTCGGGTGTTGCAAACAAGTTATCATGCCCATCTCGTTTAAAAATTCGCGATTTCCTTGCTTTGAATTTGATGAGAGCTGCTTAACTGCTATCAATGAACCATCAGGTAAGTGACCCTGCATTCACACCATAATTTTTAGAATCTACTTTCAGCCATGAAGATTTGTATTACAAGAAAAGGACTTGTTTTGGGAGTTCTATATATATTCCAAAGAAAACCAGGGCTACCTTGTAGACAGGACCAAAACCACCTTCTCCAATCTTTTTTGCAGAATCAAAGTTGTTAGTAGCAGCTTTTATTTGTTTCAAAGTAAAAGTCCTCGTCTGCATATCTTGTCCAAGATCTGTCCAAGAAGAAATTAAAATATGCCAAACATCCTTTTCGCAGAATCAAAGTCTTTAGTAGCAGCTTCTAAATTGGGTGTTAAGAAAGCTAGTTTTGTTTTCGATATACTTTTCAGCACGATGCGAGCTAGCAATTTGAGAATGGGATGTTTAATGTAATATGCACCTTGTTGTCTCCCCCTTTTTACTCCCAAACATCCTTTCCACCAAAGGATTGCCAGTACGAATAGTGTTAGGCATCCCCCAACAACACCGGCAATGATGTAAATGGTTCGCATAGTTCCACCATTTGTACACGGTTTAAAGTCTGAACAAAAGAATAAGCCAGTTACGCTCACTCAAAAAAAGCTTTCGAGCAAAAAGAAAGATGATAATGCTGACTACAAAGATTTGGTCAGATAAGCAAAATCATGAAATGTGAAAACAATATCCAAAATGTGCTAATACTGCAGGAATGCCTTTCATATTCTACAGTATCTTAGGAAGCCTTTAGACAACCTTCAGTTTAAATGATCGTACTAAAATGATAGCGAAGGAAGCGTAGACAAGATTGACTCACTGGAAACCACAGAGACAGCAGATATGAGGGGACCATAGTGTCCTTTCTCTGGAATCTTCGTTGTACCTTTTCCAGCCCAGTAGAACCGGATCTCTAAGACGTTACTTGTCACATTGACATTATCTACTTGCTTAACTAATCTCTTTTGAGCCATGCCAGCCTCATGTTCAATGTTGAAATCCTTCCACACCAACCTTTCCTGAGAAAAGAATGACCTTATCAAAACCTTAAGTTACAAGAACATAAAGATGGCAATCCTATTAGTGTTGCTAATTACCTGAACATAGATATCGAAAATACGCCTCCCAAGACTAGTGTATCTTTTGTCATTTGAGAATTTGATCTCCGCAAAGTGGAGAGTTATAGTGTAAATCCCATTTTCTAAACAACGGTGGAAATAAGTAAGTGAAAGCGGAGATATGCGTGCTGTTGTATATAACTCCGAAAGATTGGAAGATGCCGGAGATATAAAGTAGCGTGTATTTTGCAGCTCGAAGTCGTCCATGAAGTCACCAGTGCTACTAAATCCCCACATACTTTTATCATTCCAAAAATATTTAGCACTGCCACCTTCAACTCCCCCATCCTTTTCAAACAGGACATTTGTGTGATTCTCGTCATTGACAATTATGTCGTTTCCGCCACAGTTAATATGCATACAGTTTGAATCTGCCCAAAAAAATCTGTCATGAGTGAAGATAAATACAAATATGGTGTAATTTCTGACGGTATATGTGCACATTCCTAAATGAACTCGACTCTGAATTTTTAGGTGTACAATAAGGCTAATGAGATCAAATTAGTATCATAGCAGTCCATAATTAATACTTAAACTCCCTCATGTATGCTTACATCTTGGGCACTTAAAATTCTTCAAGCATGGAAGAATTCCCCTCCTGTCACAGATTGATCCGAACGATGAATAAGCAAATTTTGAAGTTAATTTGGGAAGTTGGAAAGAAAAGATATGAAGAAAGAATCAATCAAAACAAAAGGAAGCATCTTACAAGTTGTTCTCCTCTGAAGAGCTCCGATACAAGTTTAGACTTAGATTCCTGAAACATGACGGTGAAGAAACTATTAGTTTTCCTAAACCACCATAATCTAAAAAGTAATCTATAGAGAATAGTATCTATTCATACAAGTTCTTTCTACAATCTGGTTTCTCAGGGCCTTGAAATGTGAAGTTATTGTACGACAAATCACTGCAAAAAAAAAAAGCATAAAAAACGAGAGTCAGTTTTGCAACAAAACAGGAACCTGAGCCATGGAATTAGAAATAAGAAGGGGAGATATTTGCAATATACAACGGTACATGATTACACATAATTTAGAACTTCGTAGAATGCAGATATAAAAAGGAACCAGAAGCTAATAGAAAGCATTTCAGAAAACAAACTTACACTTTACTTCCATCTCGCAAGATTGACCTCGGCACATTTCCACTTAGCAGGTTGCCAGTCAAAAAGCTAATCAAAGCAACACAAAGTATCAGTATTTGATATCTGGACTATCGAGAAAATTGCGAACTTCATCAATTTTGTTTCATTTCTATGACATAGTTATTGGCGAAAAAGCAAGTTGTTGAGATGAAAAACTGTTTAATTATAGTGTGCCGATATGCTTGTGTGCAGATGCAGATGTACATGCTTATATAAAAATCGTCACGTCTTTTGTCCTGTAATAGTTACGACTGGTGTATCCAGAATTTGAAATCAACTGACTGTTCTCTTTTATATATTCAAATTGATAGTATCAAAACGTAAATAATTTCGCACTTACACAAATTTTAGACGCTCAGCTCCTGTCGTGGATGGAAGTTCGCCTGTTAACTTGTTGAAACTGACATCCCTATCACCATGTCATAATAATCACCAATTAGTCTCCACCCTAAGTCCTAACATAGATATCATTCAGCAGATACATTAAATAAACTTTTATTACTTACAACATCTCCAGATTCTTCATGGACCAGACATATGCGGGGATCTCTCCGGAAATATTGCAGTTCCTCAAAACCCTTCAATTTGTTAAATAATCAGCATCAAACATCTCTTATTTAGAGGCTTATAGCCATTGAATAGAAAAGGAACAGAAGATACACATATGATTTTTGGCAGAAGAACTCGTCGATGAGCACGAAATCCATGCTCACCAACTGTTAGGTCAAAAACCAGCAGTAATAATCAAATCCAGTATAATGCTTTCACTAGCGGTTGATTTTGTTTTAACATTCACGAAAAATGGAATTTTGTCTTTCCCAACAAGTAGTAAAACATGATTGTCTGTGTGCGTGAGTATGTGTTTGCACTTATACATGTATATGAAATCATCAAGGTTATCAAAGCATTCAATGGCGAGACGCTCTCAACATACAATCTTACTAGGCTTGTCATATTTCTCAGCAAAGGAAATTCCTGACTTGGTCGATTTGTGTCACTAATCCTCCTGTATAAAGATATGACATGATGATGCACAGAATTATTAATCAAAGATACACGAAAGATCATGCAGAAAAACTGAGCAGAATGAGAATGCAAATTACTCACAACTCTTGCAAATTGTTCAAAAGAGAAATATTTGATGGAATCGGTCCTTCCAGTCCACTCGAATGCAATTCCCTTCGACAAGGCAATTGAAAAAAGAAAACGATTAATATGGGGTATAAACTTTTAAATGGTCAAAAGGCAATGGGAACAACTTGTTTTACGAAAGTATAAGGATCTTACAATCTTGTGAGGTTTTTCCATTTCTGCACCCAGTCCGGCAGTGTTCCACTTAAGTTATTATCACTTATTCGGCTGCATTTCATTAGAATTTTGCTGATTAATTAGTTACAAAGCACCAGTTTAATGTTATAAAAGAGCAGCAAATCTAATTAAACCTTACAAATCTGTTAAAATCCTTAGCCCAGAAAATGTCTCTGGCAAGTATCCAGTCAGCTGATTGGAGGAAAGCATCCTACATTTGCAACATGCAGTAATGAACTATCAACTCGACATAAAATTCTATTAACACCTTTTTAGAAATGTAAAGAGAGGTTTGATAACTTACAAAGTCTGCAAATTAACCAAATTCCCAAGCTCATTAGGAAGACTACCAGAAAATTGGTTCGCCTCAAGGTTCCTGATGATTTACGAAAGAAAAAGAAAGAAAAGTTGATGTATCGAGTATATTTTCAAAACAATCACAAGAACTTGAATCAAAATGCAGTGTCGAGGTCCCCTAAACATAAACCAATTTTCAATACGTACAGGTCTGTCAGAGTGGTAATATTTCCCAACTCCTTTGGGATTTCCCCCGATAACCGATTGACAAGCACAGAGCTGCAGGAAATTCACTATTAGATATACGTACATAGCAACGAGATTAAAACATTTTAACAGAAATTCAAAAGGCTCACATATAAGTTAGTTTCATTGAAGCCCATTCCTGTGGTATTGTACCATTGAGATAGTTGTAAGAAAAATCACTGCAAGAGAGAAATGTTACTTTGATTAATTAATTAATAAATAAAGATATGTAGCATCCAATTCCGAATCTCCAATGTATATCATGTAAGTCAAATATGATAGCTCTTACATTTTTCGAAGGTAGGGAAGCTTGACGAGTTGAGGTGGAAGCAACCCAGGTAAACTGTAACCCATGAGCGTTCTGTAACACATTAAAAACATGATATTAAAGTTGCTACTGAGATTCAAAGCTCTGTGATATGGAAGGCGTTGCCTTTTCTTAAGCCGAGATGGAAAAATTAATGTAAAAGTGAAGACTCGTACAGCTTTGCAACATGACAAACAGTGCTGTTCTCAAAGTTGCAATCACATTCAGTATTTCCCTCGGATCCCTTTGGTTGCTTCTCTGTTAGACCCACCGTTTCAATTCGGCAAGCACCAGCGTTAAAAGTCCAATATTTTGCACCCATCGTGAAAGCAATTTCTTGGAGAGCATCAACTAAAAGGCACCCAAATTCAAACGATACTATAAGAGCCATAGCATGTAGCAAATCAATACTAAAAACAAGCAATGAGTGAATGCCAAGACTAGATGCCATTTTATTTAAGGAGCTTATATATTCTCTAGATTGCTTATGGAAGGTTCTGACGACTGAAAACACTTCAAACTAGGATTGACAACAATACTTAAAGTGCTTTTGCGTTGAGAAGCCCCTAGCACTTCTTCAAGAAGCACTTGGATTGTCAATAGAATTCATCATGTTTGTAACAAAAGCGCTTATATATGAGCGGTTTTCCGAGAAGCAGTCTCAAAAGGAGGGCCCTCATAGTGATAGCCACGAAAATGAGAGCCGACACAATTCTCAGTTTGGGTTGTCCATATCAGGCAGGCCATGCAGCTAATCCAAGCAACTTTGATGAGTCCTTGTACGTACCAAAGACAAAGAATTTCTTCCCGCGGCGCAACTTTTTCAAAACCAAACAGGCAACTAGGGAGGGTAAACAGTAGAAAGATATATAGTAATAAGCACTCACCTTCCTGTTGGGGCAACTTAGGCAGCTGAGCAAGTCCCAGAAGTGTGGAGCAACTCAATGCAATAATAATGAAGCAAACAAAGAGAAAGAGGTTACCAGCCAGCTGCTGCATCGTCACCAATTAGCAATGAAATTGTAGTAATTGGGTAAGTTTTTGCAGTAGCCAATGCTTATTAGGAGTGCGAGAAGCAACAATCTTTGAAAGTTTTAAGGACTCCATGGATGTGCTTAATATTGAGTAAAGGACGTACACATTACTGTTCATCGTCGTAATTAGACGTGTTTTGTGGTGAATATTTTGACACGTGTAAAAAAAGAAACTTGTAAAAGAAGCTTTATAGAAAAGTAGAATGAAAATAATGCATACCTTTGTGAAAAGAAGAATGTATGCCCAAGTGGATTCAAACCAAAGTGACTGCTTTTAGGTGGAATAGTCTTGTGGTTGTTCGTAAGTACTTTTATATGGGTTCATTTCACATGAAGATACCTGATTTCGAACACGGATCTCCTCCGGATCATTACGTGGGGATCTTAGGATCCCCACATCTCAGCCGTTCATCGTATATCGTGCGACCAATTTTCGGCTAAGATGTGGGGAGCTTAGGATCCCCACATAATGGATCCGGAGAGGATCCGTGTTCCCTAATTGCAACTTGAAACCCAATTTTTCATTCCTTGTGTTAGTCAAGAATGAGAATAATACTGATACCTTGCATACTGCTTTATAAATACACAAGTCCACGGTGTGAGAGAGATCCTAGTCAAATAAGCCTTCCAAATATTTAATATTTTTCTTAAGGAAGAGCATATGTACTTGCTAAAGAAACTCGCAACAATTAGTATGATAAATTTACAATAGAAGGATAGACAGCTAGCTAGACTGCTATTATGCATGATATCCTCGGGATTTTGATTCAAATTTGATTGAACTCGATTCATGGTGCCTGACCTAGAGGAAGAGCAAAATGTACTAGAAGTTGCCAAATTCTCGGATTGGCTATCACTTGTACTTTGTGTTTGCCCTTGATGTCGATCTTTCATAGCCTTGAGCCTCAAATCTTCAGTCCATAATTTCTCGCTTCTGGCTTCGCGTCCGGAACTGTTGTTCGCCCTTCAAGCATGCTCACCACCTCGGACATGGTAGGCCTAAGTGACGGAGAAACATTTGTGCACAGTAAACCGACTTTAACCATTACTTCTGCTTCTTTGTCATTGACTTCACTCACTAAGCTCTCATCTATCAGCTCCTTCAAGTTTCCACCTTGTTGCAACTGATAGGCCTGCATGCAACAACGGAAATTTCGCTTTATCAAAAGGTTTCTTACTGATTAACATTAAATTGTCGGAAAAACCACAAATTATGCAGTGGCTTGACAGATTGAAAGCTGTATACTACCCAGTCAACGAGAGAGACACAAGCGTTACTTGGAACATAACTGTTCTTCTTCCCACTAGCAATTTCCAATGCAACAACTCCGAAACTGTAAACATCTGCCTTGTAGGTTAAGTGACCCAATAGCGCATATTCTGGGGCCATATATCCTCTGCAGATTAAGATAGTCCCAATAATTTGTCACTTTCCAATTAAAACGACAAAACTTCCGTATATATGTAAACATGCGTCGAGGAAAATTTTAAGACAACTGACATGGTTCCTGCAACTTTGGTGCTGACGTGTGTTTTCTCTTCATCATAAAGTTTAGCCAATCCAAAGTCCGATATTTTAGGGTTCAAATCACCATCCAGCAACACATTGGTGGCTTTTATGTCTCTGTGAACAATCTTGGGTCTTGATTCTTCATGCAGAAAAGCTAAACCTCTTGCTATCCCGGTACAGATCTTAACCCTTGTAGGCCAGTCCACATTTATCCGGTTCTCCGGGCCTATATATCATCCAACCAAAAATCTTCTAAGTGTACAAATAAAAAACAGATAATCAAATCTGAAAACTTCCCTTAACAGAAACGTTAGAATTATAGAATGTCCACAAGAAACTTAAAATCAAATGTTAAATGTCCTGTATATTCAGATTTTATTGACGTCATAAAAGTTACCGAATAAGGCATTCGCAAGACTATTGTTTTCCATGTATTCGTACACCAGCAATAATTGATCCCCTTCAATACAGCATCCATGCAGTGTCACTAGATTTGGGTGTTGCGAACAAGTTATCATGCCCATCTCGTTTAAAAATTCGCGATTTCCTTGCTTTGAATTGGACGAGAGCTGCTTAACTGCTATCAATGAACCATCAGGTAAGTGACCCTGCATTCAAACCGTAATTTTTAGAGTTTACATTTTGCCCTGAAGATTTGTATTACAAGAAGAGAACTTTATTTGAGAGTTCTATATATATTCCGAAGGAAATCTGGGCTACCTTGTAGACAGGACCAAAGCCACCTTCTCCAATCTTTTTAGCAGAATCAAAGTCATTAGTAGCAGCTTTTATTTGTTTCAAAGTAAAAGTCCTCATCTGCATATCTCGTCCAAGAAGATCTGTACAAGAAGAAATTAAAGTATGCCAAACATCATTTTTTTGCAGAATCAAAGTCGTTATTAGTAGCAGCTTTTCGATATAATTTTCAGCAGGATACAAGCTAGCAATTTGAGAATGAGATGTTTAATGTAATATGCACCTTTTTGTCTCCCCCTTTTTCCTCGCAAACATCCTTTCCACCAAAGGATTGCCAGTATGAATAGTGTTAGGCAGATTCCACCAACAACACCGGCAATGATGGAAATGGTTCGCACAGTTCCACCATTTGTACACGGTTTAAAGTCTGAACAAAAGAATGAACCAGTTACGGTTACTCACACAAAGGTTTCGAGCAAAAAGAAAGAAGATAATGATGACCACAAAGATTTTATCAGATAGGCAAAATCATGAACTGTGAAAACAATAAAATATTCAAAATGCACTAATACTGCAGAACTGCCTTTCATATTCTACAGTATCTTAGGAAAGCCTTTGGACAACCTTCAGTTTAAATGATGGTACTAAAATGCAAAGGAAACGTCAACAAGATTGACTCACTGGAAACCACAGAGACAGCTGATATGAGGGGACCATAGTGTCCTCTCTCCGGAATCCTTGTTGTCCCTTTTCCAGCCCAGTAGAACCGGATCTCTAAGACGTTACTTGTCACATTGACATTATCTACTTGCTTAACTAAACTCTTTTGAGCCATGCCTGCCTCATGTTCAATATTGAAATCCTTCCACACCAACTTCTCCTGATAAAAAAAAATGACCTTGTCAAAACCTTGAGTTACAAGAACATAAAGATGGCAATCCAATTAGTGTTGCTAATTACCTGAACATAGATATCGAAAATTCGCCTCCCAAGACTAGTGTGTCTCTTGTCATTGGTGAATTTTATCTCCGCAAAGTGGAGAGTTATAGCGTAAATCCCATTTTCTAAACAATAGTGGAAATAAGTAAGTGAAAGCGGAGATATGCGTGCTGTTGTATATAGCTCAGAAAGATTGCAAGATGCTAGAGATACAGAGTAGCGTGTATTCTGCAGCTCAAAGTCATCCATGAAGTCTCCGGTGCTACTAAATCCCCACATACTTTTCTCATTCCTAAAATATTTGGCACTGCCACCTTCAACTCTTCCATCTCCTTCAAACATGACGTTCGCGTTATTCTCATCCTTGACAATTATGTCACTCCCACCACAATTAATATGCATACAGTTTGAATCTGCCCAAAAAATTGTCATGAGTGAAGATAAATTCAAAGATGGTGTAATTGCTAAATTTATATGTGCATGTTCGTAAATGAACTCGACACTGAATTTTTAGGTGTAAAATAAGGCTATTGGTTTCAAATTAGTCTCATAGCAGTCCATAATACTTAAACTCCAGCAAGTACGCTTACATCGTGGGCACTTAAAATTCTTCAAGCATGGAAGAATTCCCCTTCTGTCACAGATTGATCCGAACGTTGTATAAGCAAATTTTGAAGTTAACTTACGAAATTGAAAAGAAAACATATCAAGAAAGAATCAAGCAAAAAAAAAAAAGAAGCATCTTACAAGTTGTTCTCCTCTGAAGAGCTCCGATACAAGTTTAGATTTAGATTCCTGAAACAGGACAGTTGGTGAAAAAACTATTAGTTTTCCTAACCACCGTAATCTAAGAAGTAATCTGTAGAGAATAGTATCTGTTCGGACAAGTTCTTTTGACAGTCCGGTTTCTCAGGGCCTTGAAATGTGAAGTTATTGTAAGACAAATCACTGCAAAAAAGCATAAACAACAACTGTGAGTTTGCAACAAAACAGGAACCTGAGTGCCATGGAATTAGAAATAAGAAGGGGAGATATTTGCAATATACAACGGTAGATACACATAATTTGGAACTTAGTAGAATGAAGATATAAAAAAGGAACCAGAAGCTAAAACACTTCAGAAAACAAACTCACACATTACTTCCATCTCGCAAGATTGACCTTGGCACGTTTCCACTTAGCAGGTTGCCAGTCAAAAAGCTAATCAAAGCAACACATAGTATTAGCATTTGATATCTGGACTATCGAGAAAAATGCGAACTTCATCAATTTGGTTTTATTTCTATGACATGGTTATTGGCCAAAAAGCAAGTTGTTCAGACAAAAAACTGTTTAGTGTGCCGATTTGCTAGTGTTGCAGATGCAGATGTACATGCTTGTATAAAAGTCGTCGCTACTTTTGTCCTGTAATAGTTATTACTGGTGTATCCAGAATTTGAAATCAACTGACTGTTCTCTGTTGTAGATTAAAACTGATAGTATCAAAACGTAAATAATTTCGCACTTACACAAATTTTAGACGCTCAGCTCCTGTCGTGGATGGAAGTTGGCCTGCTAACTTGTTGAAACTGACATCCCTATCACCATTTTATAATAACAATCAATTAGTCTCCATCCTAAGTCCTAACACAGATTTCATTCAGCAGATACATTAAATAAAATTTTATTGCTTACAACATCTCTAGATTCTTCATGGACCAGATATATGCGGGGATTTCTCCGGAAATATTGCAGTTCCTCAAAACCCTTCAATTTGTTAAACAATCAGCATCAAACAGCTCTTAGTTAAGAGGCTTATAGCTATTGAATAGAAAAAGAACAGCAGATACACCTACAATTTTTGGCAGAAGAACGCAATGATGAGCACCAAATTCATGCTCACCAATTGTTAGGTCAAAAAACCAGCGGTAACAATCAAATGCAATAAAATGCTTTCGTCAGAGGTTGGATTTTGTTTTAACAATTGATGAAAAATGGAGTTCTGTCTTTCGCAACAAGTAGGAAAACATGATTGTCTGTGTGCGTGAGTATGCACTTGCACTTATACATGCATATGAAATCATCAAGCTCATCAAAGCATTCAACGGTGAAGCTCTCTCGACATACAATCGTACTAGGCTTGTCATATTTCTCAGCAAAGGAAATTCCTGATATGGTCCATTTGTGTCACTAATCCTCCTGTATGACATGATGCGCAGAATTATTAATCAAAGATACACAAAAGATCATGCAGAAAAACTGAGCAGAATGAGAATGCAAATTACTCACAACTCTTCCAAATTGTTCAAGAGAGAAATATTAGATGGAATCGGTCCTTCCAGTCCACTCGAATGCATTTCCCTTCAACAAGGCAATTGAAAAAAGAAAACATTTCATACAGGGTATAAACTTTTAAATGGTCAAATGGCAACAGGAACAACTTGTTGTACGAAAGTATAAGGATCTTACAATCTTGCGAGTTTTTTCCAATTCTGTACCCAACCGGGTAGTGTTCCACTAAAGTTGTTATCATTTATTCGGCTGCATTTCATTAGAATTTTGCTGATTAATTAGTTACAAGCACCAGTTTATTATAAAAAGCAGCAAATCTAATTAATTGAATCTTACAAATCTTTTAAAATCTTTAGCCCAGAAAACGTCTCTGGCAAGTATCCAGTCAGCTGATTGGAGGAAAGCATCCTACATTTGCAACATGCAGTATGAACTATCAACTCAACATAAACTACTCTAAATCCTTTTTAGAAATATAAAGAGAGGTTTGGTAACTTACAAAGTCTGCAAATTAACCAAATTCCCAAGCTCAGTAGGAACAATACCAGAAAATTGGTTCGCCTCTAGGTTCCTGATGATTTACGAAAGAAAAA
The DNA here is from genome assembly GCA_024362995.1 of Heteromeles arbutifolia. Taxonomy (NCBI): domain Eukaryota; kingdom Viridiplantae; phylum Streptophyta; class Magnoliopsida; order Rosales; family Rosaceae; genus Heteromeles; species Heteromeles arbutifolia. The sequence continues at coordinate 4,538,253 of JANCRC010000002.1, read as the reverse complement.
GAAAGGAAAGTTGATGTATCATTTTTATCAGTATATTTTCACAACAATCACAAGAACTTGAATCAAAATGCAGTTACGTACAGGAATGTCAGAGTGGTAATATTTCCCAAATCCTTTGAGATTTGCCCCGATAACCGATTGACAAGAACAGAGCTGCAGGAAATTCACTATTAGATATACGTACATAGCAACGAGATCAAAACCTTTTCAAAGAAATTCAAAAGGCTCACATATAAGTTAGTTTCGTTGAAGCCCATTCCTGTGGTATTGTACCGCTGAGATAGTTGTAAGCAAAATCACTACAAGAGAGAAATGTTACTTTGAATAATTAACTAATAAATAACTAAAGATATGTAGCATCCAATTCCGAACCTCAAATGTATATCATGTAAGTCAAATATGATAGCTCTTACATTTTTCGAAGGTAAGGAAGCTTGAAAAGTTGAGGTGGAAGCAACCCAGGTAAACTGTAACCCTTGAGCGTTCTGTAACAAATTAAACACATGATACTAAAGTTGTTACCGAGATTCAGAGCTGTGACATGGAAGGTGTTGCCTTCTTAAGCCGATGGAGACGGAAAAATCAAAGAAAAAGTAAAAGTCAAGACTCATACAGCATTGCAACATGACAAACAGTGTTGTTCTCAAAGTTGCAATCACAATCAGTATTTCCCTGGGATCCCTTTGGTTGCTTCTTTGTTAGACCCACCATTTCAATTCGGCAAGCATCGGCGTTAAAAGTCCAATATTTTGTACCCATCGTGGTAGCAATTTCTTGGAGAGCATCAACTAAAAGGCATCCAAATTCAAACAATACTATAAGCATCATAGCATGTAGCAAATCAATACTGTAAACAAGCAATGAATGAATGCCAATACTAGATGCAATTTTGATAAAGGAGCTTATATATTCTCTAGATTGCTTATGGAAAAGTTCTAACGACTGAAAACACTTCAGATTAAGATTGACAACAAAACTTAAAAGTGCTTTTGCGTTGAGAAGCACCTAACTCTCCTTACTTGGATTGTCAATAGAATTCGAACATGTTTGATTACTCGAAAAAGGAAACCGAACAATTCTCACTTTGGGTTGTCCATATCAGGCAGGCCAGCTAATCCAAACAGGCAACTAGGGATTGTAAACAGTAGAAAGATATGTAGTAATAAGCACTCACCTTCCTGTTGGGGCAACTTAGGCAGCTGAGCAAGTCCCAGAAGTGTAAAGCAACTCGGTGCAATAATAACGAAGCAAACAAAGAGAAAGAGGCTACCAGCCAGCTGACGCATCGTCACCAATTCGCAATGAAATTGTAGTAATTGGGTAAAGTTTTTGCAGGCAGCCAATTGTTATAAGGAGTGAGAGAAGCAGGTACTTTTTACTGTTCAATGAGGTCACTGTACATGTGTTTTGAGGTGATAATTGCACGTGTGATAGAAATGTACGACAGGCGAACAGTGTGGTCGTTTTTTAAAGAAAAATAGAAAGAAAATAATGCATATGTTGTGAAAAGAAAGAATGAATGCTCACGTAGAATTCAAACCAACGTGAATGTTTTTAGGTGGAAAAATTTTGTGGTTGATCAATTATCACATAGTAAGTCTTGTTTCTACATTATAATTCTTATACAGTTCATCTCAAAACCTGCACTAAAAATAAATCAATCTTAAGGTAGTGCATAGGACTTAGATTACAATGAGAATCCTAATTTTAATTGGAATCACATTCAAGATCCTAAAATCCTTATCACAATCAAATAAATAAATTATCAAAATTTATCCACCATGAAAATAATCCAAGTATCCAACTAAGAAGTGTCAACCAAACCCAACCCATAGAAGACACAAAAACTAAACATGAAATGCAAGAGAATTTCTCTGCCCTTCTCCGATTGATCGGTTGCCACCTACTATTGGTCGCCATGGTACCAGAACTCTTCAAATATTTCTTTTCTGCTTCTGTACGATCGATAGCCACTTCAAGATCGTATCCGACACTTTAATTTTGAGCTGTAAATCGCAAGATTTTGACCAATAATCTAACGATTAAAAACCACAGGAGTATAATAAATTTCTAGTAAAGTCGAGTTGATTATCATAGCTGAGCTGTCAAAAGCCGAAAATCAAGAACTTTTCATTGAGCAATGTTCATTTGAAAAATAGAGACGGAGCAATTGGTAGAAAAGGTCGGATTTTTGTTTAGTACAAAAACTTTTAAATTTAGAAACTATAGCCATTTTATGGCCTGATGTGATGAAGGGGACGAGCAAAATGTATTAGCATTTGCCGAATTCTGAGACTGACTGCCACTCAAACTCTGTGTTTGGCTTTGATGATGTACATCTCTCAAGGACTTGAACCTCAAATCTTCAGTATAAGTACTCGCTTCTGGGATAATGTCTGGGACTTCTGTTTGTCCTTCGAGCATGCTCACCACCTCGGACATGGTAGGCCTAAGCGACGCAGACGCATTTGTGCACAGCAGACCGACTTTAACCACAACTTCTGCTTCTTTGTCGTTGACTTCAGTCCCTAAGTTCTCATCAATCATCTCCTTCAATTTTCCAGTTCGTTGCAACTGATGGGCCTTCATGCAACCACAGAAATTTCACTTTATCAAAAGGTTTCCTACTGATTAACATAAAGTTGTCGAGAAACTATAATTTTATGCAATGGCTTGAGAGATTGAAAAGCCGTAATTAGTACCCAGTCCAGGAGAGAGAGGCAAGTGTAATTTGGGACATGGCTGTTCTTCTTCCCACTGGCAATTTCCAAGGCAACAACTCCGAAACTGTAAACATCTGCTTTGTAGGTCAAGTGACCCCATAACGCATATTCTGGTGCCATATATCCTCTGCAGATTAAGATCGTCCGAATATTTGGTTATTCCAATTAAAAAGAAAAAAACAATGCATAAATATGTAAACGTGCGTCCAAGAAAATTTAATTGTAACTGACATTGTTCCTGCAACTTTGGTGCTAATGTGTGTTTTCTCCTCTTCATAAAGTTTAGCCAATCCAAAGTCGGATATTTTCGGGTTAATATCCGCATCCAGCAGTACATTGGTAGCCTTTATGTCTCTGTGAACAATCTTTATTCTTGATTCTTCATGCAGAAAAGCTAAACCTCTTGCTATCCCAAGACAGATCTTAAGCCTTGTAGGCCAGTCTAGTTTAGTCTGATGGTTCTCCTGATCTATACATCATCCAAAATAAAATTGCTTCTTGCTCATCCCAATAGAATTATTATTTCGTTCTCTTTCGAAAAATTATATAAGTGATCAAATGTTTAAGTACTCCGATCTTCAGTTGATCAAACCGAAGCCATAAAAGTTCAGGATTAGAGAAAATAACAGAAAACCTACCGAATAAGGCATGTGCAAGACTATTGTTTTCCATGTATTCGTACACCAGCAATAATTGATCCCCTTCAATGCAGCATCCATGCAGTTTCACTAGATTCGGGTGCTGTAAACAAGATATTATGCCCATCTCATTTAAAAATTCACGATTTCCTTGCTTTGAATTGGATGAGAGCTGCTTAACTGCTATCAATGAACCATCAGGTAACTGACCCTGCATCCCCACCTTAAATTTTAGTATCTACTTTTCAAATCATGAGAATTTCATATGCTGGGAACCAAAAAAAAAGCGCTACCTTGAAGACAGGGCCAAAACCACCTTCTCCAATCTTGTTTGCAGAATCAAAGTCGTTACTGGCAGCTTTGATTTGTTCTAAAGTAAAAGTTCCCGTCTGCATATTTTGTCCTACAATATCTGTTCCAAAAGGAAAATAAAGTAGGCCGATGAGTTCCTGGTGTTATTTAACATATTTTCTTGGCAATGACATTGCTGGTTTAATGTGATATGCACCTTGTTGTTTCCCTCCTTTTCCTCCCAAACATCCTTTCCACCAGAGGATTGCCAGAGTGAAGAGTGTTAGGCATAATCCCCCAACACCAACACCGGCAATGATATAAATAGTTCGCACAGTTCCACCATTTTTACAGGGTTTAAAATCTGGCCAATGAGTAAACTAAACAAATTAACGTCACTCGGAAGCCAGAAGTGCTTTCGAGCAAATGAGTAAACCTTTGCACAATCTCAGAATCTACGGTATGACAGGAAACCTTCACTCAACCTTCAGTTCATATGATGGTACTAAAATGACAGCGTAGGAAAAGTCGACAAGACTGACTCACCAGAAACCACAGAGATGGCTGATATAAGGGGACCATAATTTCCTTTCTCTGGAATCGCCATTGTTCCTTTTCCAGCCCAATAGAATCGGATCTCTAAGACATTACTTGTCACATTGACATCAGATACTTGCTTAACTAATTTCTTTTGAGCCATACCTGCCTCATCTTCGATATTGAAATCCTTCCACACCAACCTTTCCTGAAGAACAATGGTCTCTTATCAAAACCTCAAGTTGCAGCCTTGCAGCCATAAAAAGATAGACATTTTGAGCAGTGTAGATAATTACCTGAACATAGATATCGAAAATACGCCTCCCAAGGCTACTGTATTTTTTGTCATTTGTGAACATGATTTCCGCAAAGTGAAGAGTTATAGTGTAAATTCCATTTACCAAACAGTAGTGGAAATAAGTAAGCGAAAGAGGAGATGTGCGTGCTGTCGTATATAATTCAGAGAGATTTGAAGACTCCCGTGAGATAGAGTAACGTGTATTTTGCAGATCGAAGCCATGCATGAAGTCACCAGTGCTACTAAATCCCCACATACTTTTCTCATTCCTAAAATATTTTGCAGTACCACCTTCAACTCCTCCATCTCCTTCAAACATGACATTCGTGCGATTCTCGTCCTTGACAATTATGTCACTTCCACCACAATTAATATGCATACAATTTGAATCTGCCCAAAAGAAATCGTGACAAGTGAGGATAAATATGAGTTAGCCAGTAAATTAAGCATGATGCAAATGCTAATCATCTTTACAACTTTGAATTCCAAAGGACAAAAGTGAGATATGCACGAACTCTAGTACGTATACTTACATCGTGGGCACTTGAAATTCTTCAAGCAGGGAAGAATTCCCCTTCTGTCACAGAATGAGCAGAAAGATTTTAGCAAATTTGGCACATTGTCTTGTAATTAACTTAAGAAATTATATTGAAAAGAAGCAAAATAAGAGAGCTCCAATACAAAAAGAAGCATCTTACAAGTTGTCCTCCTTCGAAAAGCTCCGATACAAGTTCAGATTTAGATTCCTGAAACATGACAGTTGTGAAAACACTCAGTTTTCCTAAACCACCTCAATCTAGAAAGTAATCCATAGAGAAAATTATGTGTTCTTACAAGTGTTCTTGACATTCCGGTTGCTTAGGGCCTTGCAACTTGAAGTTATTGTACGACAAATCACTGCAAAAATCATAAGAAAGTAACTGTACTCAGTTTTGCAACAAAACAGGAACCTGAGTGCCATGTAATTAGGAGTAAGAAGGGATTTACTGTATACAACAGTATATAGGTATTAATAGGAAGCGTTCGGGAAACAAACTTACACATTACTTCCCTCCAGCAAGATTGACTTTGGAACATTTCCACTTAGCAGGTTGCCAGTCAAAAAGCTAATCAAAGCAACATAGAGTATTAATATTGTACCTCACAATACAATCAAGAAAGATGCTGAGTTCAGCGATTAGGTTACTGCATTTCTCACTTACACAAATTTCAGACGCTCAGCTCCTATCGTGGATGGAAGTTCGCCCACTAGGTTATTGAAACTGACATCCCTGAACATCGCATAGTAACAATCAATCAACCTCCATCCTAACACAGATTCATTAACCAAATATATGGCAGAATAAGTAAAGGGTTGATTGCATCCAAGAAACATTGTTTGAAAAATGAACTATATGTTTGTGCTCGACATACATTCCTCCTCTAGAGCAGGGTGCTGATTGTAGTCAGATAACATTTTACATTTAGGAAGCTGGGCAGATAGCTCATTCCAGCGGGAGACTTCTGTACTATTCCGCTTTATTGCAGACATTCACTTCTGTAGGTGTCTGTGTGTGGTGTGATTCAAGCATCAAAAGTAAAGTTTTTACGAGTTTTATTACTTACAACATCTCCAGGTTCTTCATGGACCAGATATATGCAGGGATCTCTCCGGAAATGTTACAGTTCCTCAAAATCCTTCAATTAGTTAAATAATCAGCGTCAAACAGTTCTAGTTATAGCCATTGGACAGAAAAAGATATGCGCATGAGTGTGCGCTTGTGAGTATAAATGTATATGAAATCATCCGAGTATTCAATGACATAGCTCTCTCTCAAACATACAATGTTACTAGGCCTGTCATATTTCTCAGCACAGGAAATCCCTGACTCGGTGCATTTGTGTCACTAATCCTCCTGTACAAAGACACACCACGATGTACAGAACAATTAATCAAATCTGCAGGAAAGATCATGTAAAAAATAACTTAGCAGAATGAGGATCCAAATTACTCACAACTCTTTCAAATTGTACAAAAAAGAAATATTTGATGGGATTGGTCCCTCCAGTCCACTTGAATGCATATCTCTTCAAGAAGACAAGTTTTTGGAAATAAAAAAGATTAATACATGCTCATAAAAAATTTAAAAATTCGAAAGGCAATGAGAACAGCTTGTTTCACTAAAAAAATATTGGATTTTACAATCTTCCGAGTTGCTTCCAATTCTGCACCCAAATCGGGAGTGTTCCATTAAAGTTGTTATCATTCATTCGGCTGCATTGCAGTATAATTTTGATTATCAGACACGAGAATCAGTATAATGCTATAAAAGAGAAACAAATCTAATTAAACCTTACAAATCTCTTAAACTCCTTAGCTCGGAAAACGTCTCTGGCAAGTTTCCAGTCAGCTGATTTGAGGAAATAAACCTACACTTGCAAGCAAGGGGCTATTAACTCAACATACACAAGTTTGTAGTCCTTTTAAAAAATTTGGGAATAAGAGGATTTGATGTCTTACAAAGTCTGTAAACCGACCAAATGCCCAAGCTCAGTAGGAAGAATACCAGAAAACTGGTTTGCTTCAAGGTTCCTGATGATTTGTAAAAGAAGTGAAAAAGAACGTTGATGTAACAAATATCATATCTTATGGAAATTTCGTTCATATATAGGTCAACTAGCAACTAACGAGGCATGTAGTATAGTTAAACAACACGTACAGGAATGTCAGAGTGGTCATGTTTCCCAACTCCTTTGGAACTTCACCCGATAAGCGATTGGCAAGAACAGAACTGCAGAAAATTCACTAATAAATATACAAAGCAACCTGATTAAAACCTTTTCACAGAAATTCAAAAGGCTCACATATAAGTTAATTTCATTGAAGCCCATTCCCGTGGTATTGTACCCTTGAGATAGTTGTAAGCAAAATCACTACACGGAAAGAAATGTTACTTTAATTAAGATATAAAGATATGTATCGTCCAAATCTCGAAAATCAAGTAATTCAAATACGTTAGCTCATACATTTCTCGGAGGTAAGGAAGCTTGACGAGTTGGGGTGGAAGCAAACCTGGCAAACTATAACCCTTGATCATTCTGTAAAATGTTTAACAAATAGTTAAAAGTATTGAGCAGAAACTACCGAAATTGAGAGCTTTGAAACATGGAAGGCATAGACTTTTTCTTAAGTCATGGAAAAATCAAGGTGAGACATGAAGTTCAAAATAATCATACAGTTTTACGACATGACAAACAGTGTTGTTCTCAAAGTTGCATTCACAATCGGTATTTTTCTGGGATCCCCTTGGTTGGTTCTCTGTTACACCCACCATATCAATTCGGCAAGCATCAGCACCAGCGTTGAAACTCCAATATTTGGCCCCCATCGTGGTAGCAACTTGTCGGAGAGCATCAACTAAAAGGCAATGGCATCCAGATTCAAACAGCAACAGATAACAAATCAATGTAAAATGAGATAAAGGGCAAGGCCGAGAGTACCCTACTTTTCTTTGTGTAATATAAGGTGTATTTCGTAATGAAATCAGCATAATCATTGAGACCTATACGAAGTTCTACACCATGCTCTAGAAGAACTTGATGCAACAAATGATCTTAGATTCTCGACCGAGAATGTAATTAATCTAATCTAAAGCTACAAGGAGCGGGATTCGAACTGGGTGTGGAGGGGGGAGCACACTGATCTACTGCTAGGTCTGCAAACTTCAGCCAGTTAAATGACTGCAATAAGGATCTTATAGATCCAGTCATGGATGAGTCCTTGTACATACCAGCTATGGATATATATAAAATATATACACATGTCTGTGTGTGTGTGTAAATATAAACAACTCAACTCAACTCACCTTCCTCTTGGGGCAACTGAGGAGGCTGAGCAAGTCCCGGCAGCCGGAAGCAACTCAATGCAACAAGGAAGCAAACAAAGAGCTTACCAGCCAGCTGCTGCATCATCATCAACATTAATGAAAATTGTACTAATCGATCTTTAACAAAAGTTTATTCTGAGGATACAGTGTATGGATTTGTCATTTGTGAGGTAGATGAGCATTCGTCTACTGTTCCCTGATGTGATCATTGAACATGTATTAAGCTCGATGGTGGGGAACAAAGGGGACGAAGACGCACACTCAGGAACGTTATGGTAGCACTGTAGTGGCGGCTTAAAACAAATAATGCATTATTACATGACAAAGTTTAAACACACGTGAGTGCATTGTAGGCTTGGTGGCGGCGTTTAGAGTATAGGTGAGTTGCTGTTGTCGCGCCGCAGTGGAGAAAAGGACGATGGTGGTCAATTACCAAAGGCGGGCCTGACTGGCTAAGCACCTCTTTACCTTTAATTCCCTTTCGAAATTAAAGTTGGATTGGTACAATCACACAACATGAAACAATTACACGCAATAAAAATTGACTTGAGTTGGACCAATAAGCACTTGCATGCATGGACCAATTACCGCCCAAAAACTTGACCCATTAAATATCTAACATGATAGGTCAACACCACATATTCTTCGTTTTGTCACCCGTTGTATACAATTATGAGTATTTAGTTAATAAACACAATTATACGCCATATTTCATTAAGCTAAATTACTTACTAACAAAATGTTCTTTATCCATCAAAAGAGGTCAAAAGACAATTTGATCTTTTGTCACAAAATAAAATTTTGAACAATAATAAAATTTTGAGCAATAATACACACCAACACACATGTATCATAACATCTCTAATTTTTTTTTTAAACAAAAAACAAAAAACAAAGCCCACATGTTTTCTCGCTTACATTTCTCTCCAACTTCTTTCTTTTCCATTTTTTTTTTTGTTTTAAATTTTTTTATATTTGCACAAACATAGTGAATGGGCTTCATCTAAAGATTATGATGATATCAAATCGGTAATCGTTTCATTTGTTAAAGACAATAATATCAATAAATTATGGGATGTGTTATCCACACACCTTATTTTACTTCTCACACACCCTTTGATAATTTTTGTCCGTTGATCTTCTTCAATTTATCCGATCCAACGACCGAAAGTTAAAAAGGTGTGTAAGAAGTAAAATGGAGTGTGTGAATATCATACCCCTAAATTATAGATAGTTTATGGTCATTCATAACCAGACTACATTTCTATTTATAGCAAGGTTCTAAAAAACACTAGGCGTTAGTCGGGCGGCGGGCTAGCGCCTAGCGGCTAGGCGCCTAGGCAGATTTAGGTAAATTTCTTGTATATCTTGTAAATAAGTGCATATTGACACCTAAAAAAAAAAAACTATACTTGTATGGATAATAAAATAATGATAAAATACAAATTAGGTACACTATTTCCATAAGTATTGGATGAACTTGTAGTAAATCCATCATTTGCAAATTAGATGCACCATTTCCATAAGTATACCACCATGAAACCAAAAAAGAAAAAAGCACACAATTAATAAAAAAAATATAAAAAAAACACCTCCTAGGACCGCCTAGGGCCGCCTAGCCCGCCTAGGCGCAGTCCGATTTTTCAGCCCGATTTGCCCAAAAACGCCTCAGTTGCTAGGCGCCCAGCGCCTAGGCGGCCGCCTAGGGCCTTTTTTAGAACACTGATTTATAGTGAGCAAGGTTTCTAAAAGGTCCTAGGCGGTGGTAAGGACGGCGGCAAGGGCCTAGTGCTTGGGTGTCTAACCAACGCCTAGGTGAGAGCCTAAGTGGTTTTTCAAATTTTAATTAAATTTATTATATAACATATAAGTAAATGTGTACCTATACTTAAAAAAAACATAGAATTGTATTGGAAAACATAAATTGAAAAATAGAATGATATATAGATTATAAAGTATTAAAGCATATTGAAAACATAAATAACAATGATATAATGAGTGTTCATCCAAGTATCCAACAAGTCACCTACAATTCATTAAAAAATAAAATTCAAAATGGAAATTATCTATTTTCTGTTTAAGTGAAAGTTGTGACCTAGGCATGTCTAGACGCCCTTTATTAATTTTTAAACACTTATTAATTAATCGTGATGCTGAACAGCCGCCTACGCCTAGACGAGTGCCTAAGCGGTGCTAGACGGGATTTTGTAACACATTGATAGTGAGAAACAATTTTTACACACTCTTTTTAATCTTAATCCAAGAAGAAGTTAAAAATAATTTAATTTTTACACTCTTTCCTTGGAGAACGGATACTCTCCGAAGCTAAGCAGCCGGAGTCTAGGGATCAAGTGATATGGGCCCTCGAAATTTGATCAAAAGGCCATAAGCTATTGTGTTTTTTAAAACTTTTTACTACTTCTCTTCATTTTAACTGTTAGATCAAATTTCAAGAACCCTCTCGACTCCGGCGGCTTAACTCCGGAGAGGATCCGTCCTCCTTTCCTTGAGCATTTACTTTATCTAAAGCTTATCCAAAAAGAATTAAAAAACGAGTTTCCAAAAAAAAAAAAAGAATTAAAAAACGAGAAGGTTACGTTCGTAAGTAATGAGTGGCAGATGCTGATACGAATACGATAGCAATAAGCAAACTCCAGCCCCACGCTACGCGGCAGCAGCGATGGAAGTTACAGAACCTCCCGCCCCAAACAACGAAGACGAAGACGAAAACGAAAACGACGACGTCTTCTTCGACGCCCTCGACAACTTCCCCTCCGACGACGAATCAGATCAATCCACGTCACCCCCAACACTCTCTCTCCCCGATTCCAAGCCCCCTCAGGCGACCCACCTCCGTCGCCGGTCATTTGTCCGAGCAATCACCGGCGACGACTCAAACACTTCAACTTTAGAAGAATCCTCTCTGAGCTCCTCCCGAATTGACCCCACCAACGACGCCAGGCTCAGTTTCCGAGCTAGAAGATTTAAGCTTCCCCGGAATTTGAGGGAGTCCGAGTCGACTCCGGACCGAGGCAGCTCGGCGCAAGTTCCGAGTGACCAGAACGACCAGGGTTCGACTGTAACTACCGCCGCCAACGACGGCCCATCCGCCGACTCCGCCGACTCGGCCGCGCAAATCGGTGACCCTTCGTTTAACCTTCTTGTTTTCATAGCAGGATTGGTAATCAAAGCAATTGGGCTCCAAATTAATCTATTCGTTAGCATCTTAACATTTCCCATATGGGTTTTGCACAATTCTTACATGCTGGTAGTCGACCCCTTTCAAATTGTGCGTCGAGGGAGAGAGTATTTGAACGGAAAGTTGTTAAATTTGTGGAATTTGGCTTGTGGGTGTGTGAGTCCTCAGGTTTTCGAGTGGTTGAAGGACAACAATGCGGTTTGGAAGGTGGCATTGCGGTGTGGTTGGGGTTTGTTTTGGTCATGCTATGTTGGTATTGTCTTGTGTGCTCTCTTGGTCTCGGCGATTTTGCTTAGTGGAGTTCTAGTGAGGTGCATTGTGGTGGAGCCACTGCAGATGAAGGAAATGTTGAATTTTGATTACACCAAACACAGTCCGGTGGCTTATGTGCCAGTGATGTCGTGCGCCGGTGTGAGTTGTGGTACGGATTGTAAAGAGAAGGTTCAGGCTGGGGAGAGTTTTGGGGGGTATCGGGTTATACCTCCTGGTCATAAATTGAGGGTTACTGTTTTGTCCATATTGCCTGAATCGGAGTACAACAGGAATCTTGGAGTCTTTCAGGTAACTTGCTTTGTTCACTTAAATGTGAATTCCTATTTGTTGTTTCAGACTTCTATCATGCGTCTTGTTTTTTTCGTTAATTCATAATGGAATTGGTTGTTTCGAGTTTGCTGTTTCATGGTAGAGTTTTGTTTGTTTTATAAAAGGGTATATGAAGTTTGGGTTGGTGATCGTAGTCGTTAGCTTCCAAGTAGCATTGTGTACATATGGTGTGTTATGGCAGTAGTTTTCTCCTTGCTTGTCCCCCGAACGGAGATGCACCAGATTGTCACAGTCGTCACTTGATTTTAGAAGGCATAGGAACCGTGGAACAATGTGGGACATGAAGATTGATTAGTAAGCCTTTCCTTTAATCTAAAGCATGGATCTTTCGTAGAAATCTGGTGATGCTGTTCTTTTGTTTGGAGATCTTACTATCATCATGAATTCTTATACTGGCACCAGGGGAAGTAAGGAAGTTGAATTGTTGATACAGCGGTACGAAAGGAGCTAGTATATCTCTTTCCAAGTCTCTGAGTTAAATACCTCGGGTACCTCATGCCACTTGTATTACAGGGGAAGACATGAAAATTTTAATATCCATTAGAGGCTTTCACCATCAACACTTTTAGATCCACTGTTAATCCTGAATAACAAAACCTAGTTAATTTTACATTGCCATGTAATTGAAACCAAAAAAGAGAAAAACTAAAGATTTGGCAATCTTTCGCTCTTTTTCTCTCTGAAAAGACGTTTTGCTATCATGAATTTTTATTTGACTAATTTTGTTTTATTTTTGTAGGTCAGGGTCCAGTTCCTGTCTGTTGGTGGTAAAACCCTTGCCAGTTCGAGCCAACCATGCATGTTACAGTTCAAAAGTGAGCCTATCCGCCTTCTGTTGACTTTCCTTAAGGTTGTTCCTCTTGTTGCCGGCTATGTTTCAGAATCCCAAACTCTGACTCTCAAGTTTAGAGGGTTTATCGAAGGTGATGTTCCCACTGCCTGCTTAAAGGTGACAATAGAACAGCGTGCAGAATACTCGCCTGGTGCCGGTATTCCCCAAATATATGATTCATTGGTGACCCTTGAGTCAGAACTTCCCCTATTTAGAAGATTTATATGGAATTGGAAGAAAACTATATTCGTCTGGATAAGCATGATGGTGTTCATGATGGAGATGCTCGTTACTCTAATCTGCTGTAGACCATTAGTTATTCCGAGAACTAGACCAAGGGATCATTCTGTCAGCAGCACTGCCACTCAAAACAGCCTCCCGGTACGAACTTAACTGGAAACATGCCGGTAGTTACGGAATTAGAGGAACCTTTGTTAGACTTTTCACTTTTAACCTATTCAATTCTATAGTATCTAACTTAAATTTTCCACTCATTTTTTGAATTCTTTAAACCGCAGTGTAAATAATGTCTTTTACCTTTTGAAATTTGTCTTTCCATATAAATGTCCGAAGCAATTTATAATTTACATTTGTATTCTACATTTGCTCATTAAGCCATTGACATTTTACTTGGTAGCTGTTGTGCGAATGAATTAAGTTGAGGCTTGAAATTCTAAGACAAGTTTGTGTTACGAAATGGTTGTAATTTGATTAGGAGTGTGGAAGTTTTCTATACGGCAAATGCCGAGGGAGCGTGAATTTGTGGAGAGCTGTGTGCAAGGGAATTACAGGTCTTCAGATTATGGCATTGGAGATCAGATAATGGTTTTGAATTTGTCTAAATTTTGCAAGGATGATCTATGAATTATGTTTTATAAGATAGACGGTCTGGATTGTTAAAATACATTACGGAGTGAGCTTTATAAAAACATGTGCAAAAGGTTGTGTAAAAAAAGTGGTGTCACGGATCCGCTCCCATATATATACACACTGTAACAACAACAAAGTCTTAACCCACTAAGTGGGATTGGCTGTATGAAAAGTTTCTACAATGCCCTTGTTTGTTTAACATTGCTTCCTAGCACCGATGGTGATATAATGACCCTTGCTCACTTATCAATCTCGGGCCACGCAGTGCGTCACTTCCAAGTGAAAACCAAGTTTTAGAGCAATTTCGTTTATGATTCATTATTATAGGGATTCGACATGAAAAGGAGTGTCGGCTGTCGATTATCTGACGCCCTCTCCTCCTTTATCCGGGTTTGAAACTAGCAGCGTAAGATAAACTTATAGATGCAAGCTTAATGAGAAAGAAAAGACACAATGATAATTGTCTCTCATATCTTTCTCAATTTGTTTTTAAAGCAAAATATTCAATTTTTGTTCTTTTTACTTTAGTAATAAGCAATCTACTCAGATATCCTTTTCTTAATATGACTTCTGATTCAACTTGTTAAGCAAGTCATAAATTTTCGGTAATCTTTTTCATTTAAAGTACTACATGGCTTCTTAAGTTCGATAGGGTTTTCTTTTCATATTTTATCAACCATGTCAAACACAAAGCCAACCTTTCAAGTTTCAACCATGTCAAACGTGCCGCCGGAGTTAATCGTTGACATCCTTTTACGGATCCCTCCCAAGGATTTGATCCGATTCATGTGTGTTTCGAAAGCTTACCATGCCACCATCCATGACCGAAAGTTCATCAATGTCCATCAGCAACGTGCTATTAGAACCAATTCTTTTCGCACCCTTTTAATTGAGGGAGTCGAATTCGGTCCTCCCATCGCTGCGGAGAACGACTTGTGTTCATTGGCGTTCTACGATAATGATACGTTCGGGTCCATTGAGAAACTGGAAGCACCGCTAAAACGCCCTGGTACTTGCACTCACATATTGGGCTACTCTAACGGCCTTGTTTGCATCCGCAACACTAGACATAGGAGCGATGAAGGTGATTTTTGGTATGCCCACTTGGATTCAGACGGCTTAAAAAGGAAAGATTGACGGAGACAGTGCAGAAATTAAGAGAAAAGGGTAAGAGAGAAATTGAGGAAAGAGAGGCAGAGTTCATTCATTCATTTCATAAGTGTTTACAGCTCTCATTATTATATATATATATATATATATATATATATATATATATATATATATATATTCCTCGTAAAGGTACCCCTAGCTGTATGGACCCGGAGGTGGTGCAGGTACGGGCCTACTACAAGAGAAAGAGTGTTGGGCAGGGGCTCACATAGCTGGGCTCAACAACTCCTCCCCCGTCAGAATAGGCCTGTCCTCAGGCCTTGAAATCTGGGTAATGGGCCAAGATGTCGTCAGCTCTCTCCCAAATGGTGTCTTCAGTGGGTAGGCCAGCCTATTTAATCAGCCATTTTGTCACAGGTTTGTTTTTAACCTTGAACATGCCCCTGTCTAAAACTGTTTCTGGTAACCATTGGAAAGCCCCGGTGGAGTCGAGATGAGGCAAAACAGAGAGTGGTGGGGAAGCATTTCCAAGCTTTCGTTTGAGGAGTGACACATGAAAAACTGGGTGGACTTTGGAGTCTGCAGGCAAGAGGAGGCGATATGCTACAGAACCAATGCGCCGAGTTACCTGGAAAGGCCCATAGAACTTGGGTGCTAGCTTGTTGTTTGATCTTGCAGCCACTGATTGTTGCCGATAGGGATGAAGTTTAAGGTAGACCCAATCCCCCACTTGGAATTCTCTCTCAGTTCTTTTGTTGTCATACACCTAGCGCATTCTATTCTGAGCAAGTTGCAGATTTGTGCGCAGTAGGCGGATCAACTTATCTCGATCTTACAGAGCCGCATCGGCGGATTGTACCGCTGTTGACCTAGGCATATACATGTGGATTGTTGGTGGTTCTACTCCGTAAACAGCCTGATAAGGGGACATTTTGATGGCAGATTGAAAGCTTGAATTATACAACCATTCGGCCCAAGGGATGAGAGAATACCATTTGGAGGGTCTGTTAGAGGAAAAGCATCGAAGATAATGCTCTAAAGTACGGTTGAGGACTTCCGTTTGGCCATCCATTTGAGGGTGGTAGGCTGAACTGAGGCAAAGTTTGCTGCCTTGAAGTTTAAAAAATTCTTGCCAAAAGTTGCTTATGAAAATCGGGTCTCGGTCGGACACAATTGATTTGGGCAGTCCGTGTAGTCGAAAAATTTCCTTGATGAAAGTATCAGCGACAGAGACAGCTGAGTATGGGTGTTTGATTGGAACAAAGTGGCCATATTTTGAAAGACGATCGACGACTACGAGGATTACGATGTAACTGTTAGATGGAAGAAGTCTTTCGATGAAATCCATAGCTATGTCCTGCCAAATACCAGTGGGAATGGGTAGAGGCTGTAACAACCCGGGAGGATGTATATTCTCAATGTTTTGGAGCTGACATTCAGTGCATTCAGCCACAAACTGTTTTGTTTCTTTCCGAATTTCTGGCCATAAAAAATTCCTGAAGAGTCGCTTGTAGGTTCGCAAGAAACCCGAGTGTCCCCCTTGGAGAGAAGCATGGAATTCCTCTAATAGTTTAGGCCTTCATTGGGATGTTAGGGGAACAAAGACCCGTTGCTTGTAATGCAGGACGTCATTAACGAAAGAGAAACCATTGATGGACGTGTTTGGAGCTTGAGCTAAAAGGTGCCAGACCTTTTGCACCTCGGGATCATGAGGATATGACTTTTGCAATAGTGGAATACAGTCGAAGATGGGTGTTGAGAGTCCCATTAAAAGCAGAAGTTCCTGTTTTCGGGAGATAGCATCTGGAACATTATTTTGTGTACCGGGTCTATATTCGACGGAATAGTTGTATCCCAACAATTTCACCAACCATTTTTGTTGTTGAGGGTTGTAATCCGCTGTTTAAAAAAATGTTTTATAAGTTGATGGTCAGTGAGGATGCGGAAATGCTGGCCCAAAAGATACGGACGCCAATGTTGCACTGCAAAGACAATTGCTAGCATCTCCTTGTCATATGTAGAGAGACCCATGGTTCGCTCTGACAGTGCTTTGCTCATGTAAGCAATTGGATGACCCTCTTGGCTTAATACAGCCCCAATACTGCTGCCTGATGCATCCGTTTTGATGACAAATTGCTTAGAAAAATTTGGGATGGCGAGCACCGAGGTTAAGGCTAGCACATGTTTCAATGCTTGGAAGGCCTGAATGGAGTCAAGGGACCATGCGAAACTGCCCTGTTTCAACATATTGGTGAGGGGCTTGGCAAGTATGCCGTAGTGCTTGACAAATTTACGGTAGTATCATGTTAATTCGAGGAACCCTCTCAGGCCTTTTAGTGATGTCGGTTGTGGCGAGTCCATTATGGCCTGAATTTTTTATGCATCAACAGCCACCCCTTTGCCCGATATGGTATGTCCCAGATAGTCAATTTGTTCTTGGCCAAAGGAACACTTGCTTAATTTAACCTTCAAGCTGTGGTGAGATAAAGTTTCGAAAATGGTCTCCAAATGGGAGATGTGAGTAACTAATGAAGGGCTATAAACAAGTATATCATCAAAAAAGACTAAGACAAATTTTCGTAAGTATGGACGGAAGATAGAATTCATCAAAGATTGAAATGTGGCAGGTGCATTTGATAAGCTAAAGGGCATTACCGTGAATTCATAGTGTCCGTCATGGGTGCGGAATGCAGTCTTGGGGATGTCTTCGGTATTCATTCGGATTTGGTGGTATCCGAATCTCAGGTCCAGTTTAGAAAAGATAATTGCGCCATTCAACTCATCCGAGAGTTCATCCACCACTGGTATAGGAAAGTGGTCTTTGATGGTGACTGCGTTTAAGGCGCGATAATCAATACATAAGCGCCATGTCTCATCTTTCTTCTTAACAAGAATGACCGGGGAAGAAAAAGGGCTTGAACTGGGGCGAACGACACCTGCAGTCAAGAATTCATGCACTTGTTTGTCAATCTCAGCCTTTTGGAAGTAGAGATATCTGTATGGGCGGATGTTGATGGGGTTTGTATTTGGAAGGAGTGGTATAGTGTGGTCGACGGATCTCTCGGGTGGAGAGTCGACTGGGAGGAAAGATATAATGGTGGGGTGAATGTTAATGGGTGGTGTAAATGTGGTATCGGAGGTGGGAATGGAGGCTAGGAGAGAATAAGGGTGTTCAAGTAAGGTATCGACGTTGTAACATGAAGGAAATAGGGACGGTGAGGGTGTCAATCCCTGGAGGGTATAAGTCTTGTCTTCCACTGAGAATTGCATTTTTTTTGTGCTTAAAATCCCATCCAATAAATCCCAATGATTCTAACCATTCCGCCCCCAAAATGAGGTCGCACCCAGGTATGGTTAACAAGAGGAACGAACTGTGCAGTGTATAATCTTGGATTTTGAGAGTTACACCCGTTGCTCGTTTGGAGAAGTAGCGGTCATGTGATGCTGTGGTGAATTTCATGGGTTCAATTTCTTGCATAGGTAAGTGCAACAATATGAGGATTGAGAAAGTTACATGCTGCTCCAGAATCAATGAGGACAGTGACTGATTTAGAGGAGATGGACCCTTTCAACCGCATCAGTCTGCCTATATTAATGCCAGGAATTGTGAAAAGCTCAAGCATGTGACAAGAAGGCTCTTCAAAAACCGTGGTCTCCTCATTGCAGTCATGGAAATCCAAGGAATCGTCATCCAGTGGTGCAGGGTCCAGTATGACAAGCAGTGGGACTTTACATTTATGGGTGTGAGTGTATTGCTCTTAGCAGCCAAAACATTCGTTCTTTCATTGTTTCTCCTGTACCTCCGCTGGTGTTAAGCGCTTGAGGGGTCCGTTAGGCAAGGTTGAGTGCCTTGTGGTTGTTGTTGGTGTTGAAGTGGCGATGGAAGAACGGGGAGTGGTGGTAGGGGGTGGGAATTGGCAGGGAAAAGTGGAACGGACAGAACGTTTAGCTTGGAGTTTTGTTTCAAAAATTATGGCCAACTTCTGAGCTTGATGTAATGATTCCGGTTCAAGAGCGAGGACGTCATGGCAGATGTCCTCTTTGAGGCCGCCCAAGAACACATGTTTCAATTGGTTTTCTGACCAATCCATGACCCGGCAAGAAAGTCTTGTAAAATCTGCCAGATAATCCTCCACGGAGGTCTTTTGCTAGATATGTGTGAGTTGTGACTCGATGTTGGCACGATCACCGCCCCCAAATCGTTGAAGCAACATTTCCACAAAAAGGGTTCAGTTTTCTCGCCCATGCCGTTGCTCAAAGCCGCGCATCCAAATGGAGGCATCAACTCCAAAATTGTACGCAGCCACAAGTACCCATTAATGGGGTGGCACCTCATAGTAGTCAAGGTAACATTCTGCCATTGCTAGCCAGCCATAAGGATCCTCGCCATTAAATCAGGGCAGTTCCATTTTTAGAGCTTTAAAATAGGAATGTGGGTTCTTGATAGATGGGTTTGTGAATATGGGTGAGGGATTGGGGGTTGTAGAGGGAAGGATATGAAAAAAGTGTGGATGGGTCGAGAATGAGAAGGGTGTGTGTGGTGAGAAGAGTGAGGACGAGGCTTGGGAAGGGTGGGTTGGGTTGGGCCGACTTGGTGTGGTGGTCGAAACTGGGTGAGGTCGCGTGGTGGAATAGGTGAGGAGGGGGCTAGGTTTATGGAAAGTGGGTTAGAAAGCCCAAGACTTGATAAGGATTGAGCATTGGAGGGCACAAAAAGGGAACGAAAAGAAGGAGATGAAGTTGGGTTAAAAGGGCGGGGATCGAAGGGTGAAAGGGTATTCTGTGAAGGGTGAATGGGGGTTGAAGCGGGGGTGGTTGTGTGGTGAATGACAGTGTGGGTGGGTGTTTGGGAGGGTGGGGCACTCAATTTGAGGAGTCGAAGTTCGTCAAGAATAAGAGATTGGAACGCTGCAAACTGGGAAGTCATATTGTTTTGAAAAGCTGTGTTGGAGGTGTTTAAGGTATCAATGGATTGCTGGAGGTGTGTTTGCTGCGTTTCCAGGGCGGAAATGGACTCACCCAAGTCGTCGACTTGCGTATGCAAGTGTTCTTGACGAACATCGGCCGCTGCAGCTATGGCATCAGGATCGGGGGTGGTGGAATGAGTGTTTTTGCCCATCGAATCGACGGGCTCTGATACCAGTTGGTATGCCCACTTGGATTCAGACGGCTTAAAAAGGAAAGATTGACAGAGACAGTGCAGAAATTAAGAGAAAAGGGTAAGAGAGAAATTGAGGAAAGAGAGGCAGAGTTCATTCATTCATTTCATAAGTGTTTACAGCTCTCATTATTACATATATATATATATATATATATATATATATATATATATATATATATATATATATATATTCCTCATAAAGGTAGCCCTAGTTGTATGGACCCGGAGGTGGTGCAGGTACGGGCCTACTACAAGAGAGAGAGTGTTGGGCATGGGCTCACATAGCTGGGCTCAACAATTTTGCCATATGGAATCCATCAATTCAAAAGTTCAAGAAGATACCCTCTACAAGCTTTGAGCAGCCAACAAATTTGACATTAGGACGTCCCCGTTATGGTTTCGGGTATGATTCCGCTAACGATGACTATAAATTTGTGAAAATTGTGGAATTTCTTGACGCGGACGGGGTTATTACAGGCGCTCAGATGAAGGTTTATAGCTTAAAATCCAACTCCTGGAAACGGTTCCAAAACATGTCTACCAAAGGTTTTGGAGTTGATTCAAAGAATATCCTGTTTCTGAAAGGTGCTCTAAGTTGGCTAACAAGAAACGCAGGTGACAACCGTTACAAAATTCTATCTCTTGATCTTGCCACTGAGCAATGTTGTGAGTTTCCCACCCCGGTTAATGGGGATGACAATTCTAGACTGTTTTTGGACGTTTTAGGAAGCTTTTTATGTATTTGTGTTGATCATATTCATATCCGGAAGGATTTTTGGATTATGAAAAAATTTGGAGAGGCAGAATCTTGGTCCCTAATTTGTTCTGTTGATGTGGGAACTATGCGTACATCGCTTGGCTATTTCAAACCTTTGGCTTTTTCAAGGAATGGTGAAATGGTTCTTTTTACGGACAACTATGATAACTATGATAAGTTTTTTTGGCTTGATTTAAAGAAAAGAAGTATCAAACAAGTTGAAATTGAAGGTCGACATGAAAACACAACTATTTGTGTGGGAAGCCTTTGTCTTCTTGACGGCGATTCTGTTATACTTGCCTCGTCTCCGTAGAGAGACATCGAAGCCTTTGTCCCTCTACCTCTATAGAAGAGGAAATTTCAGGCAGCGAAGGGTTTCTTGAACTGGTAGTCAATGGAACAGATGATCAGATTGGGGAGTTGGTTTATGTAACTTGTGTGACAAGGGTGAATTTACAAGTGGAGTTACAAGTACGCAAACTTTTGCGTGCCTTTCATTTAGTTCATGTGGAGTTCGTTTCAATGGGAATTTATCTGTATTCTTATGATCAAAGATGTCTGTGTTAGTTTCTTTGCCATTATTCCATATTTCAGTCAACAAATACGTAGTATTTGCAGCCCTCTTTTGGGTTCACGTTGGAGACTATGGATTTTTAGGGTTTGAGATTTTGAGA
This sequence comes from Heteromeles arbutifolia, assembly GCA_024362995.1. Taxonomy (NCBI): domain Eukaryota; kingdom Viridiplantae; phylum Streptophyta; class Magnoliopsida; order Rosales; family Rosaceae; genus Heteromeles; species Heteromeles arbutifolia. The sequence goes on along the minus strand of JANCRC010000002.1, from coordinate 4,516,694 downwards.
GTCATGAACTGCATAAACCATTGGATAGATTTTGAAAGGCATCAACTGAGTAAAAAATTATATAATTTAAATAACGTAGGATAACAAAAACACACTTCGATTTGATTTATAACCTGTGCATGGATCAGAAGATAACATGTGATACAGTAATATCCAAACATGGGAATTCAAATTTCCACATTCAACTGTAGAACAATACATCTGCCACCTGACTTGCTGGAAAACAAAAAACAAAAAGTGCATAAACCATAAAAAAGGTAGGTCTTTTCCTTCTCTTTTATCTAACCACAAATCTGTTTAAATTCTGTAGAATTAACTAGTTAATAAACCCTTCCTTTCCTCTAATTTTTTCACCAATTCGAGCCGTTACTTGCTCCCCACTCCTTTTAAGAAAGAGCTACTCTTAGTGATCTCACGCAGCGGCTTGTCTGTAAACCTGATGACATTGTAGACCAAGGCACCACTCACAGCTCCAAGAGTTGGTCCAAAAATGTATACCCACAGGTGCTTATAGTGCCATGATGCAATTGCAGGTCCTATGCTTCTTGCTGGGTTCATTGATGCACCTGAAATCTGTCTGCAGGGTATAATGTGAACCCAAATCATTAGGACACATCTTAATTTTTAATTAAGAGATATATGTCATAGCTTAGTAAACAAATATATCTTTGAAGGATGTTTAACATGATATTACTAAGTTAATACCCTGTACACATCACGTTAAGAAGAACCGTAGCGCCAACCGCAAGCCCGGCAAGCTCTCCAATCTGCGTAAGCAAACAAAAGAAGAAAAATAAAATCGCCACAAGATTTCTGGAGTCACTGTCGTTATGGATATGATTCAATGATCAAGTCACTGTCTCTGTAATAGTTTAACATGAAAAAAATATATGATGCAGACATTTTGGAATATATTAGTTTAATTAAGTAGTATAATATTGCCAAATCAAATTATATCAGTCTAACAAGTTCAGAAGTTTGACACCAACCCTTGTTAGCTAATCAACCATATTGGGTATGGTTACTTATAAAAATTGGGAAATTTGGACCAATTTTGACAATGTTGGGGTTAATCAATGGGAAGAACTTCATTGCACTTAGGATGCTACGATGGCAGAATCTCAAGTCAATCACAAATTTCTCCATGAGGAATCAAAACACATAGGTGTGCATGATTGACATGAGAAACTTTCAATGTTAGGTCCCATACGAAAGTAAATTGTATAGAGGTTATGAGGTAGAAAAAGAAGTAATTACCGCTCGGTTATCAGTGGCAACACCAGAAACAACAAACATGAGGTAAAATGTGATGATGAACTCAATCACAAATGACTGGAAGGGAGTTCCAGAAGGAAGTGTTCCTGCAAAATGGTTTTGGGGCCCATTGAATATCAGTCTAAGAGTACCAGCTGCAAGTGTTGATCCAAGAATTTGAGCTCCTACATAAGCAGGTACCTATAAACCAAAAAATAAGAACAAATAGAGAGAAATGAGTAACATAAAAAAGGAACTGGGCAAGAGAACATTATGGTTTCGGTTTCAAATTATGTAGCAAAGTTTGTTTTGTAAGCAACATGATTTTCACGTTGCACATGACAATTTCGTCTGACGGCACTCAGTTTCTACTTACGGGGCACGAGAGTTTCTTAGACTAATCTTATTCAACAAGAAACACATGCATTTTTATTTATTTACAAGAGGACATTAGGAAATTTGATCTCTGCAGTTTACCAATTTCAAAGGAAGAAATAAAAATTTATGGGTTGGTTTGATTAGGTCACCTGCTTCAGTGGAAACCTCTTGGTCACTGCAAAGGCAATGGTGACAGCAGGATTGAAATGGGCACCAGAGATGTGACCAACAGAGTAAATCATGACCATCACAACAAGCCCCCAAACAATAGAAACCCCAGGAAACGACACCGTCTTGTCTGAGACCAAATTCACCACCACAGACCCGCACCCTGCAAATATCACGAAGTAGGTTCCCAGCACCTCAGCAAACACCTATCCCACAAAAAGGTTTCAACTTTATCATTCACTTTAAGATCTGCTTCCTTAAAACAAAAAATTTATATTTAACAAAAATGATTTTACAGACTTGAATTTAGTCAGTAAGCAGTTTGTTGTCAGTCTGCCAATTTTCCGTGAATTAAAATAGTTTAGAATATCGACTTCTCATTAAAAACAAAATGATTCTCAAACTGAGAGTTTGGCAGAAAGAAGACGATTAAGTCACACCTTTTGCATGAAGGGGACAGAGACACAAAAGCTGCCGGATTCTTGGTTGGTTTTGTGATTGGCATCACCATCTTCAACATTCAAGACATGGGTTCCATTAGTTGCTGTAGTCTCAGCCATGGCTGAAGCTAGAGAGAGAGAGAGAGAGAGAGAGAGAGAGAGAGAGGAGGAAAGGTCACCCAGGAAGGAGATTGCTTCTGCTTTCTCTTCAAATCTTGGAGTGAGCAAACAACCCTGCAGGACAACCCAATTTATGGGAGAGAGATGTTGACTTAAGAAGAAAAGGATCGGGCTTTATGTTTAGTAGGATTATTATTTATTTCATAAAAGGTATGTTCAGATGGGAGTTCCATAGGAGATATCGTTGAAAAATGTGGCAAGCTTGTGAAATAAAGAAAGGGCATTCAAGACTGCTCCAACTACCCACCGGAAATACAGAGTGGACACGAACGCCTTTTTTTCTGCGGGTACTCTCCTTTCAAAATTCTCTCTCTCTAATCTTTTTTTATTTGAATGGTCAAAATTAAGTCACGTTAATTTTTTGTATTTTTTTTTATTTATAGAGAGAGACATAAAGTAAGATGAGAGGAGAAAATTTGGAAGAGAGAGAATCTGCAGACTGCTTGAAAATTCGAAACTACCCATCGTATATTTGTTTGATAATGACTAAAATACCATTAATTTTTTTGATTTTTTTTTGTAAATCGATGATCTTAAGATGATGATTTAGCAAATGAACGTATTAGACAGATCTGTTAAATGCAAAGGTTGGAACGAGGAGGTTCACCAGGGATGTTGTCTTTTTTTTTTTTTTGGTTGTTTATGTTAAGCAAGAATTGTTCATTTATAACACACAATCTCTCTCACTAAGCCCTCTTTCTCTTCATTTCAACTTTAAGTTCCACCACTTCGGTTTATTAGTTTGGTCACTACTTTAACAAAATCCTCAAATATACTAGTGATGCAATAACTTCTCTCATTATAATCACCTTAATTAGTAACTAAATTCATGAGAAAGATTATAGTTGAAGGTTCCTAAGTTCTAGCAGATGGAGTTTTACGACGGAAAATAATAAGGCCTATGCACCTTGGTGCATGTTCGATCCGTCTTGATTCCTATCTTCCTTAACATTAACAATTTAACCTACTAACAATATCATTTTTCAAAAAAAAAAATAAAAAAAATAAAAAATTCCTAAGTCCTAAAAACAAAATGTAGGATCACGTTATGTAAGGATCCTATTAGAAATTTGAGCTTGGCCATAGAATTGGAGGCCATTTCAAAGGTTTTATTCATTCTTCGTGCCGCTAATGTAGTGGCTCATGATTAAGCTAAATATTCTTTGTATTTGGTTCAAGAAACCTCTTGATTTCCTTCAAGATGTCAAGAATTGTAATTTGCAGTTATAAACAAAATATCACTTTCATTGCCCAAAAAACTAATAAATTTTTATCTAGCAAACCCAAAATTTAAAATTATAGAACTAAAAGTTAAAACCTCCAAAGTCGACCTTTATTCTTTTCCAAGCAAGTAGTGTAAGTAAACTAGATTGGTGATAAAGTTAGTGAACATAAAAAGATGCTAAACAGCAAAAAGACAGGCGCAATATCTAAAATGCATAGGTTAATCATAATTAAGTCGTCTTGGAACTACCATAACACGGAATTGCTCTTCAATTATTTAAGACAGAAATAGAATGATCCCCTCTTTTTAATAAACAAACCAATTATTTTGAGACACTCACATTCGTCCTGAAAGTATAGATGAGTATAGGGGGAAATAAACAAGAAATAATGTTTTGGTGGAAATTGACAAGAAATACGTAATATATTTTCTGATGAACTTTTTCGTAAAGGACTATTCGAGACGGTAAGAGATCAAATTAAATTGTAAAGACAGGATTTTTGTCTTCAATCCGTGAGTGATGATCAATTACAGTTCATCGCATAGATTTTAACACTAAACCAAACAATTAATTTTATAGAGTATAAGATGATATAGCCTAAGACTAAGAGCCACCACATATCTTCTTTTAAAAAATTGAATTATTTTATTCTATATTTAGTATAAGATGAAATAGACTAAGACTAAGAGCCACCTTTGACACACACACACACACAAATATTAAGAGCCACCACATTTCTTCTTTAATTAAATTGAATTATTTTATTCTAAATTTAGTATACTATTAACCCATTACTGCGTTACTTAAGTTTTGGGTAATTCGGTCAGAGAAAATTACCCAATACGTTTTGCTGGATCACTATTACTTTCTAATACTATATAATTTATGATGAATGACGGATTGCCTAGTGAATAAGATCTTCATCTGTAACTCATGATTGTGTTCAAGATTTCAACACTCTCCTCCTCTTTTTAATTCAATTTAGAGTAGTAACATTGCTGGTAACAAAAACGAATAATGTATATATAATTTATATATATATATATATATATATATATAGATATTAATTTACATGACCTTTATCCAAAATTGTACCCCCTGGTGATTCAGTACTAGTCAACCACACTACCTTGCATGAAGTGCCTTTTTATTACCCAATTATGAAGCAATTAGAAAGTTAATTGTTTTTGCATTGACCCAATTAGTTACCTGAATCTGATCATGCTGACGAAATCTAATTATGAATATATAATTCTTAGTGCATGCATGCTAACATCAACTTGTCTTTAATCTTTCAATCAATTCAAAAGAAGAACCAAATGATGAACAAGAGAAATTTGATACCAACCCTTAAATTTGTTCAATGCGCATGCAAAATCTAACCTCCCACTATTCACCATTTCAACATCCATGTGGTTAGTTACCACCCCATTTGTCATACCAATTATTTAGGGTTGGACTAATTAAATTCTGGTATATTTCCTCCAATCTGCTGCTTTCACACAGGATTATATTCACACTTTTTGTCTTTTGGTAGATTAGTAAAAGGGTGACCGAAACCAACATGACTCTCCACTTTGCGACGGAGGGACGTCGTTTATACATAGCCTTACTCTTGTTTCACAAAGAGACTGTTTACACAACTCGAATCTGTGACCTTCCCGTCACAAAGACACAACCATTTAGGTAGATTGGTATGGAGATTAAATTATTTTGACCAATCCATATGGCAAGTGAAAGAGAACTTTAATAGAGGTCTCCAATAAATTCGTGGAGACATGAAGTTGCTCTAGAAAGCTTTATGTTGCTTTCAGTGGCAGGCAAAGACTCTTTCCTGCATTAATTTTGTTAATTTGTGAAGAAATTTGCCATGCATTGCCTGTTCTTTTTGGTTGTTTGTTTTCTCCATTTTTTCAACAACAAAGATTCTATACACACTCTTTTAACTGAAGCTTGGTCAAGTCCTTTTTTTTCTTGTTTATAGTTGTAGTATCATGATGCTGGTGTTTTGGGTAAGCAATGTTCTTACAGAAAAAGATTGGAAAATGTACAAAAGTGTGGTCAAGTAAATTTTGCATGCTTTTTTTTCAGTGATGTCATTCTTATGCCTTGCTTTCCTCATTTATTTATGTCTTTGTATTTTGTTGGTTTGTTGGGGTAGGGGTAGGTCTGAAGATGATCGACAGTTAAGTACTTTTTATTTATATGTTTATTTGACAGATAATTGTAACCCTAAATTCTCTCCCCTTTTTTTTTTCCTCCCCTTCCCTCCCCTCCTATTTGAATGGTCACGGTTAAATCACGTCAACATCTTATATTAATTTTTTATAGAAAGAGAAAAACAAAATAGACAGTGTGAGATGAGGGGATGGAAAGAGATAGAAAATGATCCTTTTAGTGGGGTATTGGCAAAGAGAAATGCCAAAGTTTAAGGGGACTCTTTCAAAAGTGAAATTATGAATTATTTGTCACCATATATTTTTGGCACAATGTTTTATAATGTTGACGAGAGAATTGATGTTAAACCGTGAGGGCAGAGAGTCCATAAAAAGTTCTAGAGTTACAAAGGAAAAAATGAAGTATTACTAAATATTCCAAAAAAAGAGTTATGAAAATGAAAATAAGGAATGAAGAAGTGCAACATGATATTTTGTAGTGCTAATAACAATTTCAGAAAACAAAGTCAAATTCTTCACATAGATCATCTTAATTTAGCAAAATCTCATTCTGGTTAGGTAAGTAAGCAACCTATAGGCTTTGTTTAGTAGGATTGTAAAGGAGTCGAGGCAAAAGCAAGTCTAACTCCTCGAGTTCTTGTAACAAAAACTTCCAACTTAACAACATTTTAATAATATAATGTAATACATGAACGATATTTTACTTAAGAATTTGATGATTAGGAGTAGCGGTGGGCTAAGTTGTCATGCTTGTAGTTTCTTTTGAAACAAAAGAATACTGAACTAAATGTCAAATTGAAGATAGTCAATCCAAAATTAGAAAAAAAATCAACTAATACTATGGTTTACTGGTATTTCTCTTCACTTATACGTGAGAGGTTTTACTTTCAACTCATATAGATGGCGATGACATATTGTATTTGTGTTGAGTTCGCTTCATAGTTAGGGGTTGACCCAACATGTGACCTATCCCAACTCCCTTCTTAGAATAGAATGTTGTTTATCAAAAAAAAAATGATGATTTTACTCTAAGAAAACTTCTTGAATAGAGTATAATTTGAGTTGTTTTATGAAAAATAAAATATGCACGAGCTTTGTGAGTCAAACATATCAATACTCAAGCTTGATTTGTTTCTTATCGAGCCGAATATAGGTTTGACATGTTAACCTTTGACGAACCAAACACAACCTGAACTTGGAACAAACTCGAAGTGTTTCGAACCGATTTCCAACCCTATTATATAGAATGGAATGGCTATTAATATCATCCTTGTTCGGCTTTGATTCACGAAAATGGAATCCTAGTCCAAATGATGGCCTTCTTTAATTTACAAGGGCTAACATGCAAACCCAAAACCTTGTGGATGAAGCCCAATTCTTTTTGTAGTGCAGCTGTCCACAGCTTAAAATAAAATTAAGACAGGATTATTAACTAGTGCCACGGTCCACAGATTTCAAGTTTGACTCATATATAGCGGTGGATCTATTTATGGATTCGGGTGGTCTCGGGACCATTCAGAATTTCGAAAAAGTGCATGTGAAAACCTTCGAGGACCACCCAACGGTCTGGGCATGTGGTCAAAGAGAAAAGACCATCATGACTGTGCAGATGTTGTGCAACATAAACTTTGAACTAAAAAGAAATATCTAATTTCAGACGAGAAGAACACATAAAAGATCACCATAATTGTGCTGTTCTTAGACCTTAATTCCAACAAAGAAGAAGAAGGAGAAAATGACTCTCTCTTTCCATTTCCCAAGCTACCAACTCCCCATTTTCATTATTTTTTAATTATTGTCCAATCAAGGTGCCGTGCCAAAGCTACGGGTCTCTCTTAAGAGAGAAAATAAACAAGCATGGAAGGCGAATTGGGATGATGACTTGGTACTCAATTTGGTAGACTTGGTAGTGATGGGTCCACTACGAAACTAAAACCCTAGCTAATTAACAGTTAACTGTAATAACCAAACCATGCATGCAATATTGTGTTTAACTTAATAAAAAACCAATTATCTCCGAACAAAATAACCGCGGCTAAAACAAACTCAAACCTCACTTAGGCTTCGGTTCTAACCTTCGCTATCGATCGTTACACCGAACCAAACATTTTAAAAATCTCTTCACTCCCCCAACATTTCTTACCAAATTCAACTTCTCCAACACTTCATTTCAAATTCTAACCTTGAACAAAGACTCAAGCAATCAATTCCGGAAAGATAACAGCGTACCTTTAACCTAACATCCGAGGTCTAGAAAACAAAAGAAAATGGTGTCCAAGATTTGGAAGAAAACCGCAATCGACAAAAATCCCATGTCCACCAAGGGGTGTCGTGGCATAAGGCAGCGCCACCGCCGCAACTGCTCCGTTATAAAGGCCGCAGCTGCTGCCTCCTCTATCGTGCTGACCCGCATTGGCTCCAAAGGATTTAAGATCATTCAAAAAACCCGAACCCGAGAGGGTCAACCTGAACCCAAATTATCCCGGGAACGCCGTCCGCTCCCGCCACTGACTTCGCCGGAGAAGCGGACCGTGTTTCTCGATCTCGATGAGACACTGGTCCATTCCGTGACGGGCCCGCCGCCCAAGAGATTTGACTTCGTCGTACGGCCGATGATTCGCGGCAAAGTAATGACTTTCTACGTCGTGAAGCGTCCTGGCGTGGACGAGTTTTTGGAGAAATTAGGAAACAAGTACGAGGTGGTGGTGTTCACGGCCGGGTTGCGCGAGTACGCGACGCTGGTGCTCGACCGGCTGGACCGGAAGCGGGTGATTTCGCACCGGCTATACAGGGACACGTGTACGGAGGTGAATGGGAGGTTCGTGAAGGACCTGGCAATTCAGGGGAGGGACCTGAGCCGGCTGGTGATTGTCGACGACAACCCCAACGCGTACAGCTTCCAGCCGGAGAACGCAATCCCAATCCTGCCGTTTGTGGACGACGTGGCCGACCGGGAGCTGAGGAGGGTGCTGGAGTTCTTCGAGGACGAGGAGGCTAGCTGCTGCGACGACATTAGGGACGCTGTGAGGCGGTTTGTTGGGGATGACGAGTCGATGACGTCATCAGACGACGACGACGGCGGGTTGGAGTTGGAGTTGGAGTTGGAGGAGATGATGGATGCCAAGTGTAAGCTCCCGGTGCTGATGGTTTCATCAAAAGCGCGGGAAATCATGAGTCGACGTGAAGTTCACCCGTTTGGGATACCCATTTTAGGGTTTCGGACGAGGATGGTGGTGATGTTCTGTTTGTTTCTGCTGCTACTTCATGTAATGTGCTTTCGCACAAGATCAGTTCACACTTTTTTCTATTAGTATTGAAATTTAACAAGAGCTTCTTTTAGTTTTGTTTCTTATATATATTGAACCGTTCACTCTCTTTTACATTTAAGTTTGAATCGCTTCGACGAAAAAATATTGAACAAAATCTTACCGCCAAAAATAATAAAAAGACTAAAATACTCCATGATTTTTAGTAAAAAAGATAATTATAATGCTAGTAAAAAAAGATAATTGCAATACATTATCACCCAACAGCTACGGAAGCTTCCTCATCAAAAACAAGAACAAATAAGAAGGTTCTCAAGGATAACAAGAAAAAGAGTTGGCAAAACATGTAATTTTGCAGAGATTATGTGAAACCTGGCAGCCAGCCGAGCCCTCCGAACCAAACCAACAACCGCCAATCCCCCTCAAAACAAAGGAAAAGGATCCTAGCCGGATCTTTTTCCTTGGAATTCTAGCGATCACGTGATCTCATCCGTTCATCATACATCGTGCTATCAGAAATCATTTTAAAATTTAAAATTAAATATGAATAATACTTAACAAAAACTGACCGTACGATATACGATGTACGGATAAGATCACGGGATCCCTAAAATCCCCAGGAAAATGATCCTCCCAAAACAAACAGACTGAGCCTCAGCTTCGGATCCGAACCTACACTGACGACCGTTACACCGAACCTAAAGTTTAAAAAAACTCCCCCAAACCACCGTTTTATTTCAAACCTCCAACCCCTCTCTCTCTTTATATTTCTGTTTCTTTCTCTTGATTTCTCTTATCAAGATTTCTCTCTTGATTTCTCCAATCAAGATTTCGTAGAAGCAATTGGGAAAGCAAGAAATTTGAATTTTTGAGGAAATGGTGTCGAAGATTGTGAAGAAGAGAGCCAACAGGCGACGCAATGGCGGAAAGTCCTCGGCCAAGAAGGCGGCAGTCGAGGCCTCCTCCGCCGTGCTGGCCTCCCTCTTCACTTGCCCGCGCCGCCTCGTCAAGCTCTTCGCGAAACTTGCGCGAATTGGCACTCCGAACCGCCACAAGGGCTTCAAGATCCTCAAGAAAGCCCAAGTCCATGAGGCGGAGCCTGAATCCGAACCCGGATCGGGAAACCCGCTCTGCCGCGAGCTCTTGTTCGAGCCGCCCCTTCCGCCGCTTTTCTATCCGGAGACGATGACGGTGTTTCTCGATCTGGACGAGACCTTGGTGCACGCACAGGCCGACCCGCCTCCGGAGAAGTTCGATTTCATAGTGCGGCCGACGATCGACGGAATCGAGTTGAATTTTTATGTTCTTAAGCGGCCCGGAGTGGACGAGTTGTTGGAGAAGTTAGGGGCGATGTACGAGGTGGTGGTGTTCACGGCAGGGTTGAGAGAGTACGCGTCGCTGGTGCTGGACCGGTTGGACCGGAAACGGGCGATTTCGCACCGGCTCTATCGGGACGCGTGTAAAGCAGTGGACGGGAAGTTTGTGAAGGACTTGTCCGGGCTGGGGAGGGACTTGAGCCGGGTGGTGATTGTGGATGACAATCCCAATTCGTACCTCCTTCAACCGGAGAATGCTGTTCCGGTCCGACCGTTTGTGGATGACATGGCGGACCGGGAGCTGGGGAGGTTGGTGGAGTTCTTTGAAGGGCTGGATTGTGAGGACATGAGGGACGCTGTGAAGAAATTTGTTGGCTGCGGCGGCGGAGGCGACGGCGGTGGATCAAAAGACGGCGAAGCAGTGTGATTTTCATTTGTTTTGTTGAAGTTGAACAGCAATGTTCAATTTTTTTTGGAATTTTAAGGGAAAGTGAAAAAAGAGGCTCTTCTTGTTTCACCAGATTTGATTTGTAAACTCAGCTCTCCGTTCAGTTGCTCAATTAATTATATGTAGCTTGATTTGGTTTCGGTTGTTCTTTTCATAAACTCATCGTATAACTATAACGAGAAATTATTAGATGGTACGTTATTACCACGTCAGCTGGTGACATTTCCATTCAAATTTTGACGTGTGTGTAACTTCACAGCTGGATTTAAAACTTTTTTCAGTTCGGAAACAAAATAAAAAATTAAAAGTAATTCCAAGCAACCACCCCTTTCGCCAAAAGCCTCAATTCCCCACCAGCCACTTCACTCCCTGCCATCGATTTCCATGGCTGCCTTCCTCCTGAAAAATCACCTCCATTGTCATAAGAAAACGATGTCCTCCTTCAAAAATTAATATGCACCTTTAACATCCAGCAATCGTTCATCTACAAAAGTGGAGTCGTGCCGATTTCAACAATGTGAAAGCCGAGAAAGCGAACGTCAAGAAAGGTGCAAACACCACTGAAGCATCTGTAAGAATACGACTATGGAATAGAACTGGCTATGGTGTTTGAGAATTGTCATTCAATTGATTGAATCTTTATCCTTGTTAAAGTTATTCTTACAGCATCGGCTTAGCCGAACTCAGCCTCCGCGTCGTCTTCCTCCGTTGGACTCACTAATTTCCCTGCGCCATAAAAATTCCCGCGTCTACCTCGTTCACCTCTCATGCGTCGTTTAAAGCCCTCCTCTGTCTTCCTCTGGCAGACTGGGACGTCTTCAATTCCTACCCGTGATCATAATAAGGACACTTCAAATAAAACTACGCCAGTGGCGACGGTAGAAAATCAGAGACGGCAGCATTCCTAACTCAGCTGTCAAAAACCTATACAAATGGCAAGTTTTGAGTTGAAGTATTTCTCCAACAGGAATCCCCTTTGTGTGTTTCGGGCTAACGCGTTTCTCGCAGTGTTTTGGTAGCAAAATCCTTCACTATTGTCTCGTTGCAATGGTTTGGTATAACAGAAGACAATGTCTTTGAGGGTAAGGGCCAAAGCAGAGGATCTAAGCTTCATTCGAGCACACGAATCTCCACTCGTTTTTGTTCTCCTTGTTCTTAGGATGCAGCTCTACAACCAGAAGCCAAACCACTGATGACAAGCGAACAAAGCTAGATAAATAACCCTCAAACATCATCTCCGGGTGGGGAGCTGTGAAAACCTAAGGTTCCGAAACCTGATTGCCCTACACTTGAAGGGGTCTTTTGTATAGCAAAGTCCTTGAGTAATTTATCTTCCTAATCTGCAAAATCTGTCTCAATCTCTTTCTAAGTATAACATTATCTTACTACTAAATCTTCCTTATTATCCGAAGAGTAGCGACTTCCACACTCACATTTTCTCCGTTTGCACTCGTCCCCTTGTCTTTACGCTTTGATTCTCCTTTCGTTGACTCAATTACCAAAGCGCAAAGACACGAGGGACGAGTGCAAATCGATAAATCGATAAAATGAGAGTGCGAAAATCGCCACCAATCCTAATTCTTTAGTGAGCAAAACCACAATCTTGTAATCCACAACAATCACAATTTGTCAATTTCAATCACATCCCATCAAGATTCAGATCTTCAATCGAAGAACAGAAGCAATTTCATTCCACAAACACAACATTTACAAATCACAAGATGCAGTTGCACGATTCAGTACTCAACTCAACAAATGAAACTATTAGATTAAAGCCGAAAAGATTTGAAAAGCCGCAGACACTTCAATCAATCAACTCAAAGCTTACTGATGATTTCTGCCAAGTCGGGAGTAGTCAATTTTGCAAGTGAAGACCTGAAGTGGCAGCCGCAAAGCCTCGAGCTTGGGGAAGCACATGTCGTTGAGGACGTCGCTGCGGCACCACCGGCACTTGGGGTTGCGGGAGCACTGCGATTCCGAACACATGTCGTTGCAGTTCTGGATCTGACTCTGATTGCCGCCGCTGTTCCTCCTTTGGGTGCCCAACAGGTCGCGATCCGGACGGATCCGAGACTCGGATCCGTGGCAGGAGCTGTAGAGAGTAGCTAAGAGGAGCAGGACGAGGATCAAGGTTGCTGCTTTAGAACTGGGACTAGGGGACTCGGTTGCCATTGACGGCTTTTCAGAAAAGGCGGCTCGTCTCTGCCGGTTCTGTCGCGGGGATGTTCGAATGCTGACTTGGTGAGATATGAGTAATTTATCAAGACAAGGCTCAAAAGTGGTGGTAGGAACACAAAATATGATACAACGGGGGTGTGCTATCCACGTACCATTCGTTAATTTCTATCATTTGATCATCTTCAATTCATCTGATTCGACGATTTAAAATTAGAGGGGGTGTGAAAAGTAAAAGATAATATATAGATATCACACCCCTAAAAACAATAGGAACTAAAAAGATATTCACTATTTATTGACCTTGTGGTTGGATGAAAGTTGTTTTGATTGAATCCCACGTCAAGAAAAAAAAGTACGTAATATGTGTTTATAAACAGTTAAATTATTTTTTATATTACATTTAGTTTTGTGTCGAAATTTCAACTTTTTTTCAAAATTATTATTTTTATTATTTTCATGTATTCCTATTAAGGCCTTTAGAGTATGTAATTAAAGTGGTTATACGCATTTATTTTTATGCAGTTGAATATATAGTAGAACTTTGATCATTTAATAATGAAAAGTGCTAAAAAAACTTTTTCAAAAATCCCACAACGTCCTTCTTTGTGTGTCGGAAATATAAAGCGAGTGGACCGAAAAAGAACAAGAACATGTCGATCTATTTTATGGCGAAGCATCGGAAGCATAATTGCACACTCGCACAATCTTTGCCGAGAGATATTATTGTTCGATGGAACCGATGAACTACACTTGCTTTTAGATAGATGTGTGGGACAAAGAGCTCCTGGTACTTACTACCCACACCTCCTCCTGTACTTTGACAACAGTGTGAACGAACCTCCTCCTCTACTTTGTGAACCGTATGAACGAAGGGTGAGGAGAAGGGAACAATTCTCGATAGACTCTCTGTTATCTTACTTTTTAATATCAATTCTCGTGCTAATATATTATCTAATGTTTTATTTTGCTAATATTATTATTTGCAGACTCATTGAGTTTTATTTTCCAAAAAGTAGGGAAAAAATTAAATTTCTTATAAAGTTGATAAATAATTAAAATTGAATAGAAATAAATAATAGAGAGGAGACGTTTAAGAGACGAAGACCGACACACACGACATTACAGCTCCTTCCTCTACTCCTTAACCATATCGATCATTTTTTTTTCTATGCTTTAACAATTCTGTAATTTTTCGACTCTTCCTCCTAATTTCTTCGTCGCTTGTAAAATTCAGTTCCTTGATGATCTGTATATGCCGACGAAGAACATAAAGATTAAAGGGCGAAGCTTGATTTGGTTATACTAATGGAGGGCCCCCATAAACTCAATTCTGACGTTGAGGCGGAGGATTTGGCTTCTAGGGTTTCGGATTTTTCACTTCGCGGTGACACCTCCCACTCGAATTTCCATTCTCCCCTGGTAATTTCAATCCTCTATTGCTTTATCTGAATTGGGATTTTGTGATTTTATTTATTGCGTGTGTTTAAGTTTTCAGTTCAATTTTGGAATTTGATCTTATGCTTTGTGTTTATTGTTCTTGATTAAGTCCCAAAATTTAATTGGTATTGCCTCGGCTACGAGAACAATTAGGATTTAGGGTTTCTTTTCGTGGGTCGGAAGTAAAACTCAATTTGGAGAGATGGGAAAGTTACCGTCTTTCGGTGGTTTTTCGTGGTTTCAAATTTAGGGTTTCTCTCAAAATAAGATAGTGATTAGGTCTTTCTGATTAATTTAGGTTTTGATTTTGCTGCCGTGTTGCTTTGTGCTTGGGGCTTGCTACTTATTGAATTGGAAGTTTGAGTCTTTTCGAAGTTGGATATTTGAAACACTAAATGGTTCTGTTTTGTGGATCACAGAATGATGGAGTTGTTAATCATGGAGAGCGGAAGCGTAACGATGATCAAATAATGACAGAATCTAGAGAATGTGATGCTGGGAATCACGGGAAGGAGAATGGGAAGCAAAAGAAATACTTTTATTATGATGCTCCTGTTTCTGAAGAAACCGGGGTTTGGATACCTGTTTCTGTTCCGCCTATGTGGGAAGCTGAGCATGATGGGTGGGGCAAAGGTTTCTACTCTAATGGAGGATACTTGCCTGAGAGTGACATGGGTTGGGGCCAGTATATTGGGGATGAAAAGGAGCTGACTATGTGGGATGTGATGGTAGAAATGTTGCTGGCAGCCCGTGGGAAAGTAAGTTCATTAGCTTCAGCTGATACATACGGATGTAAACTTTCGTGGATGTCTGATAATCTCCTTGATCAAGCATGGAAAGAAATGGCCCAAACACTCACTGATGCAAATTTTGCTAATGTAAGAGAACTCATTGAAGCTGATCCCCCAAAATGGTTGGCCGATAGTTCTGCATCTGCTTGTATGCTGTGTGGTGTGCATTTTCATCCAATCATGTGTTCTAGGCATCACTGTCGGTTCTGTGGAGGAATATTTTGTGGTGACTGCTCTAAGGGAAGGAGTTTGATGCCGGCTAAGTTTCGTGTTGCAGATCCCCAACGAGTCTGTGATGTATGCTGTGTACGACTAGAGTCTGTCCAGCCGTACTTAATGGACCAAGTAAGCCATGCAGCCCAGGTGCCAACCCAAGATCTTACAGATCTTAGTACTTTGAGGTCATGGGTTAATATTCCTTGGGGACAGTCCATGGAGTCTGAGATATACAAGGCGGCAAATGCAATTCGTGCTTATAAGAAGGTAAGAGTCTTAAGTGGCAGAATTGTTGAACAAATATATTATTGATGCTTGCTGTTTTAATAGCCAGTGAGCTGCGATTTTACTTCGAAGGGCTTTTGCGGCTTTGCCTTATTGTTCCAATATCGTAGTGACTGTTTGCTTAGGCTTGAGAATTTGGTTGTCCGACTTAAATAAATGTGTGGTGATAGAAGAATTCATGAATATTGTTGTTTGTATGATATTGAAATGTACTCTTAATTTCTGAATGAGATTATCTTTCCAACTTTATCGAGTTTCTTTTTCTAAATGCTGCTCATGGAATTAATTGCCTCAGGTGTGTTCACTAAAGCCTGAGAAGTCAATTCCAGATACCATTCTGAGACAAGCAAAAGGCCTTGCAATAATCACCGCTGTGAAAGTTGGAGCTATGGTTACCTATCATATCGGTACAGGAGTTGTGATTGCTCGTAGAGAAGATGGCTCTTGGTCTCCACCATCTGCTGTTTCTACATTTGGTTTAGGCTGGGGAGCTCAGGTATGATATTTTCACTGTAACAACTTTGACTATAATCTCCGGTCTGACAATTTTCAGCCACTATGACCGAGATAGCCAGTGCATACTTGTGTTCAGTTTTAATCAAATGTACCAAATTTAGAAATTTTGTGCTTTAGGCTTTACATTGAATCCTTGTTTGAAATGTGATATTAGATCACCATGTGTTTTGAATTTTTCTAAGAATTTAAAAACTCCGTTCTCATCCCTCCTTTATTGTTGCAGGCTGGAGGGGAGTTGACAGACTTCTTCATTATTTTGAGAACAAGTGAAGCTGTAAAGACATTCAGCGGTAATGTGCATCTATCAGTTGGAGCTGGCTTGAGTGCTGCAATTGGCGTTGTTGGAAGGGCAGTTGAAGCTGATCTTCGAGCCGGTGATGGCGGTTACACTGCTTGTTATACATACAGCTGCAGTAAAGGTGATTCTCATATGCCTTTTTGATGTCTCACCTTAAACCATCTTAATTGTCTACTAAGCAAGTTAGCATACGATTGGCATCGTGATGTTATATCTGTATTTTCTTTCATATTTTCGTCAGTTTTCTGCATTTGTTGCATAGTTTCCTTATTGAGAATACCACACAACTTCACCGAACATTGCATTTGCAGGTGCATTTGTTGGATGCTCACTTGAAGGTAGCATTGTAACCACCCGCACGAAAGTGAATTCTCGATTTTATGGCAGCCAGTCAATAACTGCATCAGAAATTCTTCTTGGCTCGTTGCCTCGACCCCCTGCTGCTTCTACGCTCTATCGTGCTCTTGCAGATCTATATCAGAAGATCGAGGTGTGTCCCCAAATCATTCACTGAAGATTTCTAGGCGATCATGGGGAAACAAATCGTTGAAGTTTGTACATTCTATGCATATATGCTTTGAAGCTTTTCAGTTGTGAAGGTTCGTTGCTGCCATTCTTTGCCCATTAAATTTTTTTTTTTCTGGGACTTATCGTGTACATGGCGACCACCGCAAGGGAAGGGGGGAAAATGTACCTTATTGGAGCCACTGTATATAATCATTCCTTCTCGTTTTCTATCTGTAAATTATACATTTATTCTGGAGAAAGCCAGAAACTTACTGGAAAAGTATTTCTTAACAAAAGAAATCAGAAAAGTTGGTATTTTGTTGTCGCTGATGTTGAAATGTTTAACTCCGCCTGTGTAAGTCTGTCATACGCCGTCAGTTCCAAGTCCGGACAAAGGAGGGGGAGGGCGTCAGGTAACCAATAGCGGGCACTCTGTTTCCACGTTGAATCCCTATGATGACAATAAGGCTTAGTAGTTGTTGCTTTAATGTGGAGGAGTGGATCATGATGTATGATTCAAGGCTTTGCTCCCCAGAACGATGACGATTTGCGACAATATTATGAACAAATTTGGTTCTAATAACGAATTGTCGGGTTTTAATCGAAGTACCAGGGCGTCATCGTCCTCGCCAGCAGCCTTCCTTGCCCTTGCCGGAATAATGCACCACATCCCCTAGTTATTTTCCGAGCTTTTCCCGTTTCATTTAAATTTTCCTCCACTCGTGGATTCACTTATAATTCAGCTAATTGAACCGAAATAATTGAACCATAAAAAATAAAATAAAAAATGGTTCAATTATTTCATATCAAGTGATCGATCGAAAATCAAAAAACAAACAAACAAGCGATAAATTAATGTATCAATCCTTCCAAATGGTAAGTGGAAAAAAGAAAAAAACTGACAAAGAAGAATAAAATCGGATGGATGAATTTAACACAAGACCATGAACTATTTATAATTTAATTTTTAGTCCTTTTTTTTTTGTTAAGGAAAAAAAAATAAAAGGAGAAAATGAAAAGAAAAAGAAAAAAACCAGCTGCTCCTACTTACTGTACTTGTAACTGATCAACTGAAGATCAACTGAAACACCGTGGAGACATGAAGTGGAAACTAGGCAAGAACCTCGATCAAGAGACTCGCACGCAATTATCTTCTAACCCGATTCCCTCAAGCCGCTCTATCTTCAGCGCCAACGCATGCCCTTAACAAACAAAGCCGGTAGAGTTGAGGAATTCTCCAAACGCTGGAACCATTTCGCCTCTAATCGGTTCCTCCAACTTACCTTGTTCGAGTGCTCCCGAGCGTAAGTTCGAGATCATCTGATACGCATTCCTCAATCCTCTCACCTTCCCATGGCTTTACTAGTCCTGTTGTGTTACTGCCAAATGCAAACTCAGCTGCCATCCCGTCGGACATTGGAACATCTCCGGTGTGATCAATGCTTGCAGCAACTGCCGGGGAACATGTTCCACTTTGCCCGGGAGTCCACATCCGAGACCCTCCACCTGACAATGCCTCCTTCAAGTTAAAAGGGTTTCTCGAGACAAGGCTGAATGTTGGGGATGATGGGCCACTCTGGGGGATTTGCAGTCCAGCAAGCCATCCTGAATCAGGGAGAACCTGCCGACCGGGGCTTGGTGGGGTGGACGAAGGCAGGAAAGGATAATGCTGCCCTGCCCAGTTTGAGCCAGCCACTGCTTCGTCCCAATCGCTCTTGGTTCGAGGAGTTCGACAAGTTGGGGAGCTCAGTGGTGGGGTGACTGGAGCACTTATGGAACCCCCTTGAACAAAGAGTTGGGGGAGCTTGGACGTGGCGGATGATGAGCCTGATGAGAGCGTTTTAAGCCATGGGATCAGAGAATTGGCATCAGCATTACCGTTTCCATTTGCAGGGTAGCGAGCAGGACTTGGGAAGGAAGATGAGGCAGGACTTGGATTGTAGGATGCTCCGGGACTTGGATTGTAGGACGCACACGGACTAGGCTGGTATGATGAACATGGACTTGCTGATGTAGAACCCCCCATTATGTCCATGCGATCCACGGGTTTGCGTCCCTGCAACAATCAACACATCAGATATGGTGAGACAAACAACATAATATGCCAGATTAACCTTTTTATGTCAAACGAATTCAGAAACGCGATTTTCTAGCAGACGTAAAATTGTTTTTCATTCATTGTTTTCCTAAACTTGAACAGATAAAATAGTTGATTGAAGCAGAAAGATTCGTCCTTGACCGATTACTCTTTACAACCATGTTTTCTGTACTGAAGGATAACACAAACGAGCACAGTTCTACGATCATCACTCCTATAGTTGTTGCAAGTTCGCAAAAGCATTGAACTAATGATAAAAGTCTTATGAAACTGCAATCCGGCTCCTCTCGCCGAAAGAATCCTTTCAGTGAGTAGCCGGGGAAAAACTTGCATACACTCGGGTTCATATCCTTTGCGTGTCGGGGATGGTGTTACATGAACGAGGGGACAAATGTAATATCCATACAAAACTGAGGCCATGCTTAACAAGGGATGGTGACACAAATGTAATTTGACTAATTGCACTAAAATTGAGAAGTAAGACACAATTAAAAGAGGGGGCAATAATGTCAAACAGTGGATGCATGCATATTATTAGTTGGTTATCGGCCCCTCCACGACACGCCATCCCCCAACATGTTCCCTCCATCACAATCTCAAACCCACCACCGCACACGCTTTCCTGCCTCAAATTTGCATTTACAAGTTTAGCCAAAAAAGGCCAACCCATCAATAAAATCACCCTTTTCTCACATAAATCTCTCTTTTGGGCTAAACCCATATTTTAATTTTTTTTTTTCTAATGAAAGGATATTTACATAGTCGTTCACAACGCGCTCACAGTGCCACAATACAGGCAAAGCCTATCACAACATTAACATTACTATTTAAGATTAGGTTTCGAACTCATCGACACAAGTATGAAGATCTAACACCTACGTGGGTCAAACTAAATGAAGACAAATATTGCTGAACCAAAACTAATATGTCACTTTTTTATAGAAATAAAAGGAATGGGGAGTAGGTGGTGATTTCGCTACGGCAAACCATCGTTTCGAAAGTCGAGAAGACTCACAGAAATATTGCAGCATTTTCTGAGTACTAATTCACCGGTCCTATAAATCAAACCGTGTGGGCCTGAAATATGTCGCATTATTTTAATCGTAAGCGAAATTTCCACTTTCTAAATTAACAATTAATTATTACAATAAACACCAAGATTAAAAAAAGGAAGAGAGCAGCGGCCCACAGACCATCATATGCCATGTTCTCAATCTAACGGGAAAGTACTGCCGCGACTACCCGCAAATCTCGGAAAACAGGCCATAGAATACCAAGAAAATAATTTAAAACAAACGTCATCGGTCGTCGCACCCATATGGGTGTATAAAGACCGAACTGCCCTCACAGCCCAACGGAGAGTTAAGCCGGGTGAAGTGGCACTTCGGGAAAGACGAAACGATAAGCTTGCCACGGTAAAAGGTATTTTCACTTTCACGCGAAATCTACAGATTCTCACGAGAAGTAAAAAAAGAAAAAGTCTAAAGCAGGTCGCAGGTCACAGTCCACAGACTGATAAAATAGAAAGAACATTCAGTTGAATTAAAGGCGAGTGAAAGTTGGAGGTGGGTAAAATAAGCCAAATGACCAAACTGCCCTCGACAAAAAACCCGAATGGCCGATGTGGATCGAGTGTGCGGAGAGGTCATTTCCCCCGGTCTGGCAGGGTATTTTGGGAACACAAAAAGGTCTGGTCGTCTCTGAGCCTGGAGTTCATCGTGTTTTTGTGAAAAAAAATGGAAAGCTGCTGCAGAAGCGAATCTCGAAGAACCTCGTGCTCCGTGCTAACGTGCGCCGGTAGCTAACATAATTAACTAAGAAATCAAACGAATCTCAACCGTCGATCGCCGCAATCGGCACCGGACTAATCGCAGGCTCCGCCGCTTAAGCTGCCTTAACCAAGAGTTTTCAAAAACGCACAGAAGAAAATTTGGATCGGGAACAGATTTCGAGCACCGCCGCCGCAATTTAACGGCGCAGGAGCCGATTTGCTATCGTGTGCATTCGAGCTGAAAATGCTTCGAGAATTTTAGATAGAGAGAGTGGGGATGAATTGTGTGCGTACCTTACGGTAAGTGGTGCCGTCTTCCTCCACGGTCCATCCGGCTTCGTTGCAGAGAGCTTTGAGGACCTCATTGTTGTCGCAGTGCTTCGGGAGCTTGTAGTTTCCGTACATCCTCAGCCCGGAGTAGATCTTCGCAGCGATGGCACGGCGCCGCCGCTCCCGCTTCTTGTTGTTCTCTCTCTCCTTCCACGTCGGCATTCTGGTTCCCGACGTCATCATTCGGTCGCGCGGCGTTTCTGATTAACTTTCTCGGCGAACCAAACGGATCTACCGGGAAGCGGGGAGGACCGGTGGCGCGAACCGGGAGTTGGCGGTTTTTTGGTGGAGGCTGAGTGGTTTTATTACAGAGAGGGAAGTGAGCGGGGGAGGGGGAGTTTGGGGGAGGGCGAGCTAAATACAACGAGTAAATGTAACTGCCCTTGTATGAAGAAAATAATTACGAAGGGTGCCACTCATTTTCTTTTGATTTGTTTTTGGGTTCCGACTCCGGAATCACGGGGCTTAACACGTGTTTAGGCTTTTTAAAAAGGTTACGGTTGTAGCACCGGACTTTTGCGGCAGCTACGAGTGATCACGGCGTCGTTTTGGTTTATAGATAGCATTAAAATGATTGCTTTGCCTGTTGATTTATATTTTGATGTTCCAACAAAGCCAAGCAGGAGTGATTAGGGATAAAGACAGGAATGGGCAAAATCGGAAATTTGAGTGGGAGAAAGGTGGTATTGGGGATAAGGTTATGATTAGGCTTGTCATGATTGTGACAAAATTTCAAACGGTCACATTCACCTGACCAGATCGCCTAATTTTGACAAATCTTGCGATTGACCGGCCCTGATCTTTTCCTGGGTCGCGCTAATTGGAGTATTGAACTAAGCTACCAATATTTCAAGGCCAAACTGATTGAGTTTAGGGTTTAAACACTTTTTAATAACATGCACAAGTGTGCAGAGTATGAACGAATTGTTAATATCGTGTAGCATCGTGACAATGACCGTTTAAAACGTTAGTAACCACAAACAAATGTACAAATGATATTTATGCAAATTAATTTTCTAACTATTCTCACGCTTATTTCACTATCTTTTCTCTTGTTTTAGTTTTAAGAATCAGCTCACTTTAGTTTGAATTTCTGATTTAAAGATATGTTTTGTAGTCAGCTGTTTACGCGCATGTGTTAATGTTGATTTACACAAGCGGTGGGCACAGTTTGGTTCGGTGCAGTTTTGAGTAAAACCGCAATTGAAACCAAAACTTTTGTGGTGCAGTTTTGCAGCCAAAACCGAAATGAAACCAAACTGTTTGGTTTTGTTTGGTTCAGTGCGGTTTCAAACGGTTTCGATTCGATTTTTGAGAAAAAATATACAACTTAAAATGTACACCTACGTACGGATAAGACAATCTTATTTTCCACGCAATACATATATTAATAAACTTGTAGATTGTGTTCGAGCAATTGTCATTATTAGACAATTCCAAAAAACAGCAAACGTGAAGGATCTAATCTTACCGAAAACTAGGTGCTTATTTCATCCAATCACGATGTAATTTTTAGTGTATACATACTTTAATTCTTTAAATGTTTAATATAACTTGGCAAATATTTCTTGCTCCGAGTCATATAAAAGGCTGAGTACACCATTCATTTACATAGTATTTCTTTTTCCATCTTTCAAAATCTGGATATCAAACTAACAGTGACTATGACACGGAATTTTTTTTTTTTTTAAACCTAGTGTTGGAGAATGATGGTTTATTCAGAATGAAGGAAGCACCAAAGGTAAAAACTAGGAAAAGGATGACATTCTAGTGTGGTTGAGTTCATACTAAATGTATGGATTCTAACAAACAACCAATTAAAACATGACATCGGTTTTGGTGCGGTTTTCAAAAGCCAAAACCAAAACCAAAACCGTTTCTTACATTGCGATTCGGTTTCAAAACCGCAAAACCAAACTGTTAAGTACAGTCCGATTTGGTTTGTGTTTCGGTTTCGATTTTAAGTGTCCACTCCTAATTCACACAAACTTCGTAATACGTTAACGACTGAACATAAATTATTGACAGGTAAAAATGATTGAACTTTGCATTTAAGGCCATCTTAAACCGAAAGGTCTAGAAGCCCGAAAATAGCCCGAAAAACGTCTCCAACTGAGGGCCAAGCCAAAGGGCTCGTGGGCCTCACTGGATAAAAAATGGCTAAATGGCCAATCGACTGGCCCAAAGGAACCAACCAGCCAACCTCAGGGCGGGCCGGATTTTGAATTCAATGGTAACTAGCTGACGTCAGCTAGCCGTTATATTTGATTTTTTATTTTCTTACAAAATTTAAAAATTATATTTTTTTCCTATAACTTCCTAAGCCATTGAACAACATTAAATAACATTAAGTAACATGAAACAAAATTAAACAATGTTAAACAACATTAAATAACATTAAACAACATAAAAATTATACAACATAAAAAAAAACATTTAATAATATGAAACTTAAACAACATTTTTAAAAACATTTAACAATATAACACTTAAATGCCTACTTCATGCTTCTTTTGTCCCAAAGATGCGCAACAAGATCCTGTTGTAGGTACTTGTTTGTGGCATGAGAACGTAGCATCATATAGCGCATCATGTACTCATTTAAAGAGACACTACTAGTTCTTAGATTTAAAGCCAAATTAGGCCCATCATATATTTTTGCACGAGCCTTTCTTGACCTATTTGGATCCTTTTGATTGTCATCAGACTCTTCATCAATATACTCATCTCGCTCATCATCCACAATCATGTTGTGTAATATGATGCAAGACATCATGATGGAGTCCAAATTTTCTCGACTCCACCCTCCTGCCGGTTCCTTGCTGATTTTTCACCGTGCTTGTAGAATACCGAAAGCTCTCTCAGCATCTTTTATGGCCAAATTTAAAAAAAAAAAAAAAAAAAATCTCATTTTTTCCTATAAATTTAAATCGTTGTAGTTTTTAAATATAATTTGTAGTTTTTAAATTTAAATAATAAATTATATTTGACCATCGGTATTGAAGATAATAAGAAATATAACTATGCATTATTTATTAAAATATTAATTTTTTAGAGAACTAGATAGCTAAAATGAGTGATCTGGCTCTATCTCTTTCGATTGGATAGGACCTGAGCGTCTAAGCAATAATTAATAACCTGAAATGGAAAGGGTTCGGAACGGCGCGTTAATTAGACCACGAGTAGAACTAATAGTGTAAGCTACGCCCACTATACCCTAGCCTAGGTTACCTTAGGTTGGCAGCACAGCGTACGTATAATAAAAGTCAAAGATGAAGAGAGAAAATCAAATTATTTGATTAGGGCAGTCAGTGGGGGGCAATTTTAATGTGGCGGGGTCGGGATTGCGTGCCGGCGTGCGGTGGCTGTGGGAAAATCTCTCTCTCTCTCTGCTGTCATTTTTGTCTTTTGTCAGTACTCTGTGTGTGTGTGTGATGTGTGAGTTTTGGATCAGATGTGTGTTGGTTGGTACTTTGGATTGGGGTGCACCGGATAAACCGTGATCCGTCATGCACCGGACTAGTGTCCGGTGTTTTGTTTGGGAGGTTCACGTGACAAATGCTGGGGGTGGTGATCTAATTTGCGTGAGTGGGGACCGATGGATCCAAGCGTACGACTGACTGACAAGGTTCACATCCAGGTGGAGGAGGTGGTGAGCTTTTTGTGCAGGCCAGGCTCGCCATCCCTCTGGCCCTCTGCCTCGTGTGTCACATCACCTTGGCCGATGATCAGGTGGTTTCTGACACTTTGTAAATTAGATGGCGTTTAGGGTTCAAGGATGGAGCTAAAATGGGATCATTGATTATTTATGACCCTAGTAGTTTCATAGTCTCGATGTATATTCATATGTATGTTTGTGGATAAGTCATATACACAATTGCGAAAAATTGAAAAAATGAGTAAAAAAACACTTAACTACAACCTGCTACTTATTTTTTGTATTTCTTCTCTTATTTCTTGCATGTGACCCTATGATCTACAACAAGAATTCGATAAAATGCCTCACTTGATAGGCTTCGACAAAAATCAAGAGAATGCGGTATAACTTGGTAGGTAGCTTGGCGAAATGATCCAATGAAATTGTTTTTGTCAAAATTATGACCTCATTGTTATAAAATTTTGGCGCTTCCATTATTATGTTGTTAAACATGTACGGATAGAGGGGTGATTTCTTCAAACCTCTTATTAGTGTCTGTCACCGTGTACAAGCAGAGTCAAAAGATAGCGCAGAAATTACTTTTCAAGTTGATATTGTCATGTTGTGAATAAGAAAGTATAATTTTCGCCAATAATCAACCTAGGTATAGATTTATGAACCTAGTTTAGAATCCTGACGCATAATTTTGCATTTCATTACCGACTAGATAATCTCAAAAAACGACGTTAATTAACGACAATATAAAATGATCACAATAGTCGTATTTTGTTAGGTTTTTAAGGTTTTGATGTGACTTACAGCTTAAAATAAACGTAGGAGTTTGTAAAGATAAAGAAGCAAGCTGCAAGTGTCAATTGGCAGCTTCTTATTTGGACAATAATAATATCACTTTCATAAGATAAGAAAATTCAACAACGTGCACGTGCGCCGCGGACTCCACCAACGGACCAAAACCAGATTGGATCCCACGGCGTTGGGTCCGCCACTGCATTTTTGCCCTTCCCCATGGTGCGTGCCACCTGGATTTGTGGGATCTACCTCGTATGGTGATGGTAGTAGTGGTGGTGGTGGTGGTGGTGGGGGTCCACCGTTTTATATATACCTTAATCATGTCCGTCCTGCCGGCAGCCCCACGTGATGCCCGATGTGTCAGCCACCCACGAGGCACCGGAGATACACTGCTGATTTGACCAACCCTCTCTCCCTAAAACGACAACACACATTATGCTCTCTTTACAAAGTATTTGGGTCGTTTTATACAAATTTGCAAACTAGAGCTCTCCACTTTTTACAAAAACATGATGTATTATCTTGTTTTTAACAAATTTAATGAGAAAAACAAGGTTATCTTATCAACAATTAACAGTTAACGACCATTCACATTCGCATATTCAACTCATTGTCTCTCTAAGAGAACTTTTGAGAAACAATTTGGTTGCACAATAGCTATACTCAAGGCAAGCGTCTCTTCTCTGCCTTCTGTAACAAAATGGTAATTGATCAACGTTATTTTTGCTCTCATACACTCCAAAAAAATGAGTTGAACAATGATACAATAGATATCTTGTATCTTTGTTGTAATATACCATTTCAATTTTGACGTGCAATAGACTTACACAACGACAACTTGTCTTTGATTGGGATTTCGATTGAGGCTGATTGGTGTTATCCCAATAAGTCAGCGGGCGAAAAGAGGAGAGGGCTCGACAATCATTCTATCACAGTTGAAAAAGCTTGTTTCCCTCAGATAATACGCCCAATAGGTATCGTGTCCATTCATTATACATCTTACGATCATTTTTTGTCAAGTACTATTTGTGTTTAATTTTAAATAAAGATATTTAATATAATTTCCGACCACACAATGTATAATGTACAAAGAGGATCCGGCGAGGATCTCGGCTCATTCTCAAAAAATCAATCTTAATCATGAAATTGTTAGATATTACATTTATTAGGAAAACTAATGAAAATGACTTGAAAACTTTGAGTATTAATCAAAAGGATAAAAAGTGTTGTAAGTAAATAGTAACATAAGTGACTTTTTAAAGTAAAAATATAATTTTCGTTTAAAATGAACAGTACCGAAAATATTTCATAATACTTCCTTTCATTTTTTCTGGCCTGCTCTGCCTCTGACAGTTTAACATGTGCAATCAGTCGTGTACTATAAATCTGTCTTATCAAAATCCATGCGGTTGCGCGGGAATGTGGAGGTTGGCCACGCGCCAAAACGTTGCTTGGGGTTCTTGAGCCCAAACCATAGCATTCGAAGCATTGGTGGGCTGAAATTATGTCCAAACCAATGCCTCATGGCCAAATCTGTTTTTCCTTTTTTCAAAGAGTGATTGGTATAAAATTAGGGATGTGATATCCACACATCCCATTTTACTTCTCACACACATTTTTAATTTTTGACATTCGGATAAGATGAATTGAAGAAGATCAACGGACATAAATTATCAAGGGATGTGTGAGAAGTAAAATGAGATGTATGGATAGCACACCCCTAAAATTATGTCATTAATTAGCAAATTCAATATTTTAGGATAATGATAAGAGAAATGTCAATAGCGCTCTCTCGAGAGTGGTTTTAAAATAGCTTAAAGCAATTTTGGCAAAAAGGTTTTTGAAATTAATTCTTAGTACAAATACGAGTGAATTCTGCAAAAAGCACTTGAAGTGCGTCCTGTAGGAGGCACTTCAAGTGCTGTTGTAACTCAAAAATAATTTTTCTAAAAACGCTTTCAGTCATTTTAAAAATAATTCTAAATAAGCCGTAAACCAACAAGGTGTGAGCCTCCGAAACAAAGAGAATTATTTGAGGTGTGAACACTTTATCCAACCAGGTTCAAGCCTAGTTTTAAACCGTAGATTAGGTATAATTAGTTCTATGGAGTGGCTTGATCACGAAATATTAACTTAGTTACAAAAGTCTTAATTAGTGAGGACTAATCCTGGTGTGATTAGCGAGTGATGAACTACCTAACCAAAAATGTTGCATTAAATAAATACACGTATTTATACTTAACCAACCAACGTGTAGTGGCGTATCGTCAAGCCACGTGTACGGTAGACGTTAAAAGATGTTTGCATTTTCTTTGAAAAACCGTCTTCTTAATATTTTATTTTAAGTCCTTCCAAAATTCTTTTTTTTATTAAACAAACACGGCCTTGCGTAGCTCTGATTGGCTGCAAATCCCTTTTACATAGAGCTACGCCACCAAAGCACATACGTTAGCTCCCCTTGATCAGACAAAACGACACAGTAGCAATGTTATCTCGTCATGTTCGTTTAATAACATTCTGACTCAGAATAATTTCTCCTGGCATCGGTCCATTCTTACAAGTATAAGAAAAAAATATTGTATTTAATTACAATATTTACATGTATTTAATATAATTACTATCTGACTGTCACATATAACGAATATAACAAAATATAAATGTGCCAAATTAAAAGGTAAATTGCCGTTTGACCTTCCTAAACTATCATTCTTGTAGAAATCGACCCTATAAACTGTTTTTGGTAAATTGAGGAACTAAACTTTTTAAAAACGGGCAATTTACCTCTTTCATTTGCCTTTTCTTATCTATCGTTTCTTACCGTCACTTGACATGTGTACTCTTGTAACAAATTAAACTACATACTTCATACTTTTAAGGTGGAAAATTAGAATTTATGATATTCATGCATTAATTATGCCGTTTAACTTGTTTGTGAAATAAATATATCGAGTGACGAGTAGATAAAGTAAATAAGAAAAGACAAATGAAAAAGGTAGATATCATTACTCCAACCGTAAATATAATTCAAGGTTGTATTTGTGAGACTATTTTTACAAAAGACAATCAACTTGTCTCCTTTTATTAAATAAAAAATCCATAAAACAAATCGAAAAAATCTAAAATATCATATTGCATTCAATACAACGCATGATGTATGAGTGTGAATAAAAAAAACAAATCTTGTACATTCATTACTTTCGCCAACCCATTAATATATCGATGCACTTAAAATACATCGTAATATTTTCTCGTATTATTTCATATGTATATATTATTTTTCTAGTGAATAAAAATTCCTCACGCGTTTCGAAAACAAGGATCCCCAAATATCCGGCCGATACGAATCGTTTCGGGCCTTCGCAGTCACGGCCTCTTCTTCTCCCAGCAACTTCCTACTACTGCCCCCCTCTATTCTTATCAACTTCTTGTTGCTTTTGCTCCAAGCTTTACGTTCCATTAAATTTTTTTTTTTTTTTCAATATTTCAAACCTTTTCGTTTCAAACTGTTCCAACGAGCTGCAATACGACTCGCCAAAACTGCGATTTTGTTTCGAAATTCTCCAACTAAATAAACAAATACGTATTTAGTTTCTGTGGGTATTATATTGCGGTAACTTCCTACTGTTCCTCTGTCCGGAGGCGCTTCGATTATTGCGGTGGATTTTGTTTTCAATTTCTTCAACTGATAAATCAGAGTTGAAAAGTTATCCGGGAGGTTTGATTTTGGTCAATTGCTGGATTCTTGTTTCCATTTCATTCGGGGGTTGACTGAACTGCGACTTCTGGTAATTATCTAGAAGTTCCAGTCGGCTTCCATTTGGGTATTTCTATCGGGTTGAATTTGGAGTCCCCAGTTGAAAATTCCACGCGATTTTCAATTGGGTGCTTCTGATTCTTTGGAAAGTTGGGGTCTTGGAAGGTTCTCGTTCGAAGAGTTTTCAGCTGGGTTTTCGGAGTTGAGAGGAAGGTTCCATTCTTGGAGTTGAGAGGATATAAATTTGAGGTTTTCGGATCGAGTTTTTGTGGGGCTTTTGGGTTTTCTTGATTCATTGGAAAGGTTCTTTTTTGGGGTTGAAAATGTAAATTTGAGGTTTTCGAATCGATTTTTTGGCCCTGCATATACTAGTGAGCTTGAAGGATTTTGTTTTTCCGGGATTTTAGAGCTTTGAGCAATGAGGAGTGGTTGATCATTTATTTCTGGGTTTTGGGTGGCCTTAATTCCTTGGAAAGTTTCGTTTTTCGGGTTGAAATACTGTAAATTCGAGGTTTTCGAACAGGAGTTTTGGTCCTGGTGAATTTTCTTGGATTTTAGAGTTTCTGAGATGGGGTTGATGATTTAGTTCTGGGTTTTGATTTGGGTTGTGGGGGATTGATTAGGATGGAGGAAGCTCAAGGCGGCACGAGTTCGTTGCCTCCTTTCCTTTCCAAGACGTATGAGATGGTAGATGATGCTTCAACAGATTCAATTGTGTCATGGAGTGCCAGTAATAAGAGCTTCATTGTTTGGAACCCGCCGGAGTTTGCCAGAGTTTTTCTGCCAAAGTTCTTCAAGCACAACAACTTCTCTAGCTTCATCAGGCAGCTCAATACCTACGTAAGTCAACCGAGTTTCTAACTAATTCCATTTCTGTTTCAGCTTGCTTTCTTTTGCTTCAGTTGTTTGACATTGGTATATATGCTTTTATGGTACGTTTGTAGTTTTGGTTGCTTAATTTGATTTGAATTGTTACAATAGGGTTTTAGAAAAATTGATCCGGAGCAATGGGAATTCGCCAATGACGATTTTATAAGAGGTCAGCCACACCTTATGAAGAACATCCATAGGCGAAAGCCGGTGCACAGCCACTCTTTGCAGAATCTTCAAGTCCAAGGCCAAGGGCAAGGGACTTCATTGTCCGAAGCTGAACGGCAGAGTATGAAGGATGAAATCAAGAGGCTTAAACATGAGAAAGAACGCCTTGGTGTGGAGTTACAGAGGCATGAACAGGAGCGGCATGGATTGGAGTTGCAAATGCAGTTCTTGAAGGACCGTTTGCAACACATGGAAGGGCAGCAGCAAAGCATGGTGGCTTTCGTGGCTAGGGTTTTGCAGAAACCGGGGATTGCCTCTAATCCTGTTCCACAGTTGGAAGTCCGCGAGCGAAAGAGAAGGTTGCCAAGAACCAGTTGGTCTTTCGATGATGCTAACAATGGAAATAATCAGATGGTTAGTTCAGAAGCTGTAATTAGAGAAAACGGGGGTTTGGAAAAGTTGGAGCAGTTGGAGTCATTCCTAACATTTTGGGAAGATACCATTCATGATGTTGGTCACAATAACATTCCACTTGTGGATGAATCTACAAGTGGTAACGAAAGCACAGCCGTATCTTCCATACAATTGAATGTTGACATTCAGTCCAAATCCCCTCGAATTGACATGAATTCTGAGCCCGCTGCATTCGTTGCTCCCGAGCCTGCTGCATCGCAATCCTCTATAGAACAAACAGCTGGAATTGCTGCTTCTGCACCCACCACCGCCTTGATACAACAACCGTCTAATGAAAAACCAGCTGGAACCACCGCTTCTGCACCCACCGGGGTCAATGACGGATTTTGGGAACAGTTCTTGACAGAGAATCCTGGCACGTCAGAAGCACAGAAAGTTCCGTTGGAAAGAAAGGATTCCGATGGTAGAAGAAATGACAGCAAACCTGGTGATCATGGCAGGTTGTGGTGCAATATGAGGAATGTAAATAACCTTACAGAACAGATGGGGCATCTTACTCCAGTTGAGAAAACCTGATACTAGTTACTTTATTCCGTTATAAATTTAGGTATGAATATTTTGTTCTGGCATTCATAGATATTCTGTGTTTGTGTTCATTTTCTTCTTGGTCATCTTTATATTTTGATTACTATTCTTATACCTATAAACTAAATAATATCACTTAATATTTTTATGTCCAAAATTTACGTGCTTTTGATCTCATTCTCCTTATGATACCTTGTATGTTAATCAACAATTCATATCCTTGCATCCGCAGTAACTTTTGTTATCAGACATGGATTTTCTGATTAAAAACATAGCATTTTGATGTATTTGTTTGATTGAGTGTGTTTCTTTGCAGTACGCAACCCCTTTGCTATTATACTTTCACTATTAAAACCCCTCTTTTCTCCTAACATTCTTCAGTTGACTGATTATCATCCCCCATATGTACTAAATATCATCCCAGTTGTGTTTTGCGAATCCAGGACTACATCTAAGATTCACCATGTACTGTGACTGCACTCGCTTATGGTTGTGCTAATGAGTCTGTTGACCACTTGCATCTGGTGTTTGATTGATACTTGATAGTTGAACGAAGGTCTTCAGCTCGAGTAATTGCTTTTTTTTAGAATTTAAATTCTTTGTCGAGGAGATCTGCATGTGAGATTAATATCGTGTTGTGGTAAGGCAGCACCGAGACTTAGGTCCTTTATTTGGCAAAGCATCACACGACTATTTGTGGAAAGTTACATAATTCTGAACTCATATGAAATGACTGTTTGCAGCCCTTATTATGCATCTCCTATTTTGACTAAGTTCTCTGTGGTTGTAGGTTCCTCTCGATAAGTAGTGTTTTACATTTGGTTTGAAGAACCATATGAAATATTTACGGGGTTTATAGATTGACCACCATAAACTTCCCCACATTTGTGCATCTTACACACATTGCAATTCTACATTTGCATTGCTCAGTGAACTTTCACAAATTTTGAAGCAATAAGAGCCAAACTAGATGTGCAGACTGCAGAGAAATAGAAAAGTAGTAATGTTATCTATTTTACAATTTGGCTGCAAGTTTTTCTATCGTTGTGCATTCTGTAGTTCAGTACCGAAACAGGTCTGATTCAAGTCAAACCATACCTGCCGGAACACCTTGATAATGAGATCATGGTATTCGTCGGAATTCAAGGTCAGGTAACAAGCCAAGAGCTCTTCCAGATCCTCCGGCTGGGTTATCTTTTTCTCCACAACCATCTCAACCATGGAGTCTCGGAAGTCCTCCTGTGGGTCGAATGAGCACTTCACCACTGCAAAGCTGTTCAACCCTGTTCGTACCTGCTGCACCGCTCTCTGCTCAGCCTCCTTTTTTGTCTTCAGTTTGGCTTTCGTCATGTCTTCGAGAGCTTTCACTTTGCAGATTTTGACCCTTGAAGCTGTCCGCGGAGAACAAACTCTGACTTTGCAACTCCTCCTCGTTCTTCTCCTCTGCAGTTCCCTGCTGATGTAGAGCGACTTCCTGTGTTTCTCGTTCTTCGACTTCACCTCTTGTATCTTCCTTTCTTTCAGTTTTTGCCAATCTGAAACCAGTTCTTCGTCTTCAGTCTCCAAGTTCAAAGATTCTTCCTCAATTGTTTCCAGACCGGAACTTCTCGAATTCCACAAGGATAAATCCTGATGTTTTCTTGCTGCTAACAGTTCTGGTACATCATTTCGCACTGAACCCGTTGATCTCTCTTCTTCCTTCCTATGCACTTCTCTTTCCAATTCCACCCGCTTCTTTCCGATAACTTCTCCGTTTTCCTTCCTCAATCTCCAGTCTCCGTCATTCCGAGTTTTATGCATGCCCTTCAACTTCTGAGACCCTTCTCTTCCCTCCACTTTTCTACCGCTCTTTTGAAACCCTCCACAAATGGATTTCTGAACGTCAAACTCATCGTCCGAATCGTACCGAACTGACCTCAAAACCCCCCTGTCGTTCTTCCCTTGAGCACTATCTTCCCCAAAAGACAGCCTCCAAAATGCATCGTCCTCGTGATCGTCTACACCATGGAACCTTCCACCCCCATGACTACCACACCTTGGTAAATCTGAAGGCGGAGAATTCTGCTTCCCTTTCCAGTTTCCCTTACCGGGTTTTGGTTCTGAGCTCTCACTCTTGTGCTTGAACTTGGAAAGCCATGAACTTGGAAAGACATGAGAGATCAAAGAAGCCTTTGAGGCAGAAGAAGAAGTTGAAGAAGCAGGTAGATGCTTTTTCTTTTTGCTACCCCACTTCATGATTAAATTCCACTGAAGTTCTGCATTCCAAAAGGGAATTTGGATGGTTCGAAGTTGCAGAGAAGGAAGACTGATGAAGTTGTAGGGTTGAAGGAGCTAGAGGAGGAGGAGGAAGGACGGTTTATAGGAACGTGGGGTAGTGTATTACTGGATTTGTTTTTCAAAAGAAAGGCCCGCCCTAAATCTTGTGACCACTCACCCACTTTTTCCCTACTTGCCTTCCTAGTATTGGTTTGGTATTGAGGTGATTTTATAAAAAAAAAAAGGTATAAAAAAAAGCTGAATTTAGAAAGGTGTTTGGTAAACACTTAAAAATAGCTTATTTTCATAATTTTGGGTGAAAAAATGCTGAAAACGTGAAGTAGCAAAAATGAGTTTATTCTCACAGCACAACAAAAATAATTTTTTTTTTCAAAGCACAGCAATACCAAACCAGTTATTGAAACCATAAACAGCTATTTGTGTGTCTGATGGGCGCATTTTTGTTCACCGCACTCAAGTAGTGGTAATGCTCATCATCTTATTTATCATCGTTGGGTAATTTTAATTTTTAAGATCGTGTTTATTTAATATATATCTTGAAATTTAAACTCATTTAACTGTAATACATAAAGTGACAAGAAAAATATATTCGTTGTGTCTGCCCATCATAACATATTAGCATTAGTCCAGCACAAATTCGAGTAGCTTCACATTCATTAATGCATGAAAACTACACCTTCTTGAATTTGATTTGCTACAGAACAAAAATGTCCTACTTCATTTATTACAACTTATTAGAAATTAATTCACTCTTGTAACTCGAAGCAAGTTACAAGCAAAAAATTGGGCAGAGCAGTCGGATCATGTGTACTGTTGAATTAATCTAAATAAATAGAGCGTTCCTTGTATTTTGTTGGTCTTACACGACTCTTAAATTTCACAATGTGTGAGAGTTGTCATAGTCAGACAAACGTTTCTCTTTTGGTCGACTATGTAGTGTAAACAACGATATTATGAGTGGGGGTGTAGCTCACTTTGATGATGGAGCTAAACAACGATATTATGAGTGCAGGTTTAGTTTACTTTGATGACGAAGCATACTTTGATAAGATTCTTAAGTATCACTAGTTATATAATTCTCTGTGTATCACTTGTCACGTGACTAAATAAATGTGTGATTATATTCAACTGACAATAGTACAGGTTTCTCCGTTTATTCGGTTACCTCTCCTTTTTGGTCCTTTGTGCTTTGTTGCTTTGTCTTTGGTCCTGAATTTTGTATCTTTCTCTTCTGCTTTAGTAAAAAAGATTAGTACAGTGGTCCACTGGGAAGATTAGTTGAACGCGAAAAGGTCTCCGAATTGGATTGGATTGGATTGATCTGAAATTTAGGAGGGTACCAAACATGAGAATTGCTGATCCACATCTGGATTGGGCTCCTGAACTTGGTCTTGCCCAAATTGGATTTGCATATGAATTAGTTTGTACAAAGGTTTAGGATTTTTCTCTGTCCACAAAGCCGAACAAGGCATGTACAAAGATTTAGGGTTTAGGGTTTGGTTGATCCTACGGACGTACAATTGCTAATTCAGAACGAAGAGCAATTTATGTCGTACAAATCATGGAGTTCTTACAATAACAGAGAAAATTAAGTTGTGAATGAGCTAATTAGGCACGACGGATGTTGATGGAACTGTGGAAGTAAGCGAGGGTTGATAGAGAGTCGATCGAGTTGGATCTAAGTTGACGGAGAAGATTGTGGGCAATTAACCACAATTAGGAGAGAAATTTCGGAGGTTGAGTTGGTCATACAAAAGAGTGATACAAGTAATTTGGAAACTTAAAAGTTGCAATTATGTGTTTTCTAGTCAATTAATTTTGTTTTAAATTTTTAATTATGTGTTGTAAGAGGCTTGTGTGTGAAGAAAGGAATGTGATCTAGGTTTCTGGTTGGGTGGCTCACAGGTTATAGTCCCGTCCCATGTGTGGCCCAATGATTATCTGACCCTCCTAACTCGATGGTGTTCTTCCTCCACCTCTCTAAATCTTGCTTACCAAGTAACTTGTATTACTCATATTTGCACCAACATCTGATAGCTAAAGGTTAAAGCTGGTAAAACGTGTAGATTTCCCCATCTTAAATTGGTCCGATCCAAGGTTGTCCTACTTGTTTCCAAAGATGAATCAATATATAATGGGGACGTCAAGGTGATAATATTTTAAATCAATCACGTCACGCTACGTGAAAAAGTTCAAATACATGGTGACACATAATAAGTTTGAAACACTGCCACCTTAACATCTTGATTGCGTGTAAGTCTCACGCTTGACGTGAAAAATAAAACCCGAATGATTTAATTGTCTGTCGTTTCAAAACAACAGCACACAGTGTATGAAGTTGGTCCCTTTCTCTTGACTAATTTATAACCAACCTTATGAAGGATAAGTGGAAATGGACTTGAACGTTACTTGGTCCTAAGAGGGTAATTAGTTAGTTCAAATAAATTAGTAGAAGAGTTGCATCCTAAAAACTGTCCAAAGAAAATGAGGAGAGTGGATTTGTTTGGTTGTGTCGGTTGGGAAAGTACGTTTTCAGGTATGAAAGAGAATGTGCACCAAACTGATCACTACTGACGATAATCTAACAAAGAAAAACTCTGCCTTTTCTTAATTAACAAAATTGATCATGTGGCAGTCTGGCAGATGGATCCATATCGTTTTGCCAAACAACACTTTGCCTAGGACTTTCTGATTATGGTGGTTTTTAAATCGGGTAAAATTAGCGTAGAGTTGGATGAGACGAAAAACATAAAATTTCATGCTTTTATAAAAACTTTTTTCAGGAATGATGTGTTCTGGTATAAATTTTCGTGGGTATGGTGTATGAGGACAGAGGACAGGGTAGGCTGCAATGGTAGTACGAATGCATGATTAATTGTCTTTGATATGTAGTTCTACTCACCTAGAATTTTTTTTTTTCAAAAAAAATAAAGGTCCGAAAGTCCCTACATAATTTTTTTTCCCCTAGCATTACTCAAAATTGTTTCTTGAATTTAAATTTTATATCCCGTATGAGTAATGCTAGGGAATCCCATATAAATTTTAAAATTTAAGCCCCTACATGTTGAATCCGGTATGAGTAATGCTAGAGAGATAATCTATTTAAACCAAATTTTATAAAGCATATGATATGATTGTTGACGATTGAATATTACTTATTGTTAATTGACGTGCTTATTTTCTACTGGTGTTACATCACATAATTTACAAATTTGGTCTAAAAACTTGGTCTCCCCAACATTATCCTATCCG
Organism: Heteromeles arbutifolia; assembly: GCA_024362995.1. Taxonomy (NCBI): domain Eukaryota; kingdom Viridiplantae; phylum Streptophyta; class Magnoliopsida; order Rosales; family Rosaceae; genus Heteromeles; species Heteromeles arbutifolia. Next base: position 4,479,647 of record JANCRC010000002.1, on the reverse strand, counting down.
TATTATCAACGTGACACAGATGATATAAAAGTAAAGTTCTTTATGAGAATGAGTGCCGCACAGTACTACTAAACCTCCTAAAGTTTTTAGTAATCAGCTTAACTAGACAAAGCATTTATCAACAAGAATGAGTATGATCCATGCAAACTGCAAATGTAATATCTTGATCACAAAGTAATTCCCTCGAATCACACTAAAAACTCTCCAAATCATCCAATTTCATCAACCCTTTAGTAGTAGCTTTTTGGTATATAAAATGTACAGCAAATAAACATTCATATCTCAATTTTTTATCAAATGGCTCACAGAAAAATCCCATTTTGTTTTCTTCTTCTTCTTGTTCTGGTTTTCTGTGAAGGGTTTTTGTCCGTGACGGCGAAGAATGAGTATGTATCGGCGGTGGGCGATTCGGGAATGAGACGGGACAATCTCCGGTTGGCGATCGAGTCGTGGAATCAGTGCAATGAGGTTGGAGAAGAATCTCTAACTGGCAGCCCAAGAGCTGCTGATTGCTTTGACATATACAGAGCTTCTCCACAGCCAGAAGGTATGTTTAACACTCTTCATATTTATTTATATTTAATAACTAGAAGATTATGCGAGATTAGCTCCTCAGCGAAGGTTACAGGATGCAAGCTTCCACCCTCGATCCTGAATGGGGTGAGAAGTACAATACCACCAATGAAAATGCTGATTTTCTCAGCATGAATTAGTCTTTAAAATTTGTTTCTTTTGTATGAATTTTTATATGTGACAGGGGAATCATGCTCTTGCAACAAGATGCCGTACGCATTAGTCCACAGAGTCACAGAGCGAGACAACAAGTTGAAGATGGGAGAGCCTTTTCTTGGTCTGCAGCAAAAGGCTCAGTTCAACGTAGATCTTTACGCGGTGGATAAGGAGCTTTATTTGGGATCTAAATGCCAAGTTGAAGACACCCCAAATCCATGGCAGTTTTGGATGATCATGCTCAAGAGCGGCAACATGGACACTTATGCAGCCAAATGCCCCAAAAATGGTCACAAAGTTGGACCCTTTAAACCCGAAGGAAGCGGTTTTCCTTGCTTCGGACATGGATGCATGAACCAGCCTTCTATTTATCATGACTACACCAATTTGAAAGTGCCTAATTTGACTCTAAAGGGAAGGTTTTATGGGTCGTGGGATAAAGATGCAGATTTGAGCAGAGGGATGGTTGGAAATATTTCTTACCATTCTGTCACTTGGGAAAAGAAACTTGGAGAGGGAAGTTGGGTTTTCCATCATGTCTTGAGGACTTCAGCAAAGTATCCTTGGCTGATGCTTTACTTCAGATCGGACACCACTCGTGGACTTTCTGGTGGATACCATTACCCTACAAGAGGGATGTCCAAAATTGTGAGTAACCCTTTTCATATTTTCATGAGCTTTACCTAAGAAAACGTTTCTACTAGTCAATCTTTGTGGCATCTTTAAGAAAAGCATACTTTTTTTACTTCCGAAAGTTTTTTCTTGCAAGCAAAACATTTCTTGGGGATGAAGATACCTATCTCACTCCACGATCCACATTTTCGATTGCAATGCAGATTCCGGAATCGCCAAATTTTAAAGTGAGGTTCAATTTAAATGTGATCAAAGGTGGGGGTCCTAGCAGTCAATTTTATCTCATGGACATTGGGAGCTGTTGGAAGAACAGTGGGAAGCCTTGTGATGGCGATGTGACTTCAGATGTTACTAGATACAGTGAAATGATCATAAACCCTAACATAACTTCATGGTGCCAACCAAACAACCTCAATGTGTGCCCGCCTTACCACAAATTCCCTAACGGCACACGGATTCATCGCAATGACACCGCCCGCTTCCCTTACGCCGCCTACCACTTGTACTGCTCGCCGGGGAATGCGGAGTATCTCGAGCCTCCTTTTAGTTTATGTGATCCGTATAGCAATCCTCAACCTCAGGAGATAATGCAGATCTTGCCACACCCGGTTTGGGGTGAGTACGGATACCCTACAAAGCAAGGGGAGGGTTGGATTGGGGATCCAAGAACATGGGAGCTCGATGTTGGGAGGTTGTCACAATCACTTCATTTTTACCAGGTTTGATAATGTTTACCCTTGTGAATTTTTAAAAATTTCTACATGTAGAATTCTCTGTGCAGGAAGTCCGTTCTTTGTTAAAGGATAGATTTTGTATTATAATGTCGATATTTGCACCGTGTTCCACATTTGTGACATACAAATGTTGCTAAGTTAAGTTGGTGATATTTGCAGGATCCAGGAACTCCACCAGCTAGAAGGCAATGGATGTCTGTAGATTTGGGGACTGAAATTTTCAAAGATCCAGAACAAGTAGCTGAGTGGACTGTCAGCGACTTTGACATCCTTGTCCCCAAGCAATGAACACATATTTTTGGAAGCCTAAGCAGACACCAGCTATAGCTTGAGCTTGAATCCAACGGACTTTTTCGGCACATAGGCCACCTTTGTATAAAAAAAAATAAAAAAAAATTCCAATCAATTTTGGAAATTTCGAAATCCTCAGACCTCCGATTTTGATGTTTAATTATTTTTCTGGACAAATGCTAAAGGCTGAGGTGATTAGTAGCTTCATTTTTGTTTTTCCAGTATGGAAATTAAAATGAAATGAGCTCAGTCCAAGTTTGTTGCTCATGTGAAATGAAGCATCCATGTTTTGCTTGAAAAATGAACAACTTCCAGTCTGTAACATGCCAAATGGGCTTCAAATTACATTTTATGGTTCATTCTGATCAACTCTATTCAATTTTTAGTTGGACTTTCTCATATCGTGATGCAGTTAGTATATTTAAAACTTTAGGTTATAATAGGAATCCAAAGGAAGCAGAAAAAAAAAAATGAAAAAGACTTGAAATTCCGAAAACCCTACATGCAAGTTTTGACTCATCTCTTACGACTCTCTGTATTTTGTCTCACCCAACTCTGCGTCACTCTTATCTTCTCGGTCACAAAGCGGGATTCCTTGTATTTGATCCAGTGTTCTAAAAAACACCCTAGGCGGCCGCCTAGGCGCTGGGCGCTTAGCAACCGAGGCGTTTTTGGGCAAATCGAGCTGAAAAATCGGATTGGGGCTAGGCGGCCGCCTAGGCGGGGTAGGCGGTCCTAGGCGGCCCTAGGTGGCCCTAGGCGGTCCTAGGAGGTTTTTTTTTTATTAATTGTGTACTTTTTTCTTTTTTGGTTTCATGGTGGTATACTTATGGAAATGGTGTATCTAATTTGCATATGATGGATTAACTACAAATTCATCCAATACTTATGGAAATAGTGTACCTAATTTGCATTTTATCATTATTTTATTATCCATACAAGTATAGTTTTTTTTTTAGGTGTCAATATGCACTTATTTACAAGATATACAAGAAATTTACCTAAATCCGCCTAGGCGCTAGGCGCTAGCCCGCAGCCCGACTAACGCCTAGCGTTTTTTAGAACCTTGATTTGATCACTCCGACTGTACTCATTGTCATGTACGGGCTGCCTGCCACACATAAGGTCTTCTCCTCATTTGGGAGAAAATCGTCGGTTTGCACCATTACAAGTGAACAAACTATGTATTCATGTACCATTCGACCTCACTTAAGAACAATCTCAATGCACGGGTCACACTCCTTGTGATAGTGCCTGACCATGTTGATGGGATCAGTATACTAACTTGTGATAGGGCATCTGTTCGTACTTCCTACAACTCTCATTATGTGACTACACCCTAAATATCCCATCACTCGATTGCATGTAAATGTTTCTCCTAGTTAGGACCGTATCAACGAATTTTCTGATTACCAAGGTCTCATTTTTAAAGTTGCTAGTATTAAATCCAACGAGAATACCTTGATAAAGCCTAAGACCAAGACTACTACAACACTATTCTCGTCTAGAATTGTTGTTTCCTGCCGTAGAATTGTTATTGTATTGCCAAGACTTTGATTTTTGGAATGGTCAAACACTACTCGAAGCATTATAAACCCCTTTATTTGGTATGATCATCACATAGTTACGTCATATTACAATTCATCTATGTTATAACACTGGTTTTATTTAATAATGAAGTACTATAAAATACAAACTCGTCGATCACATATACAATTATGACACTTGAATTAATAACACAACGTGACGGTATTACGTACGGTCACACCCTCTTCTGTCCGTCTTGTTCCTACTGTGATGGGCAGATCTCTAGATTGATTCCTTTGGCTGGGCTGAAAGTTCCAACATTCAAGTTTCAACCATGTAATATTATAATATGCCTCATTTTTACACCCAACCATCGTCTTCCGATAGCCGGCTACAAAGAAAGACATTAATTCAATGAGAATTAACGTTCAACCATCTTAAAATAACCTAATTATATATATATATATATATATATATATATATATATATATATAATGCACTAATACCAACTACAACGTTAAGAATTTATGACTCAACAGACTGAAACTACAATTCTTTCTCCAACAGAATCCAAGACGTCCTGCATTGAAGGCAACGTATTAAATTGTACTAAAAGTTTAAGACTTTTCTTGCCGTCCAGGCAGTCCAAGTTATGAACAAATTGAACAAAACCAGAGAGGCGTGCCATGAGGGTTGCCGTGTTTGAAGGTGAAGAAGAGAACCCCTCCCCCCATGTGCACATTATCTTCCACTTCGGCATTGCCAAATGGATGGAGAACAAGCACACAGAGTGATATTCCTATTGCTATTACCAAATGGCAAATAGAATTTAGCGTTTTTCATGCAGTCAAATCACAGTTTAACGTGTGCATAAACATTACTCTAATCTAAAATTATACATAAAGAAATCAAACTTGAATATAACAGAGCGAGTACTGTCCCGGTCAATTAACCGAACCCACGTCTACAATGTAATGAATTTTTTTAGGGTTTTACCCAGCTACTTTTTATATTTGTCATAATGTAATTTAGAGATATTGACCCAAAAAATATGATTTGGAGATAAAGAGTGACTCTAACTAAGGAGAAATTTTTTAGTGTGCTGGAAATATGGTTGATATACTAAGCAGTTGAAATTTTTTTTCAAGCATTCAACCATTCATGTTATGAGACTTGATGCACCAAACCGTGTTTTCGGTACATTGAAACATTACTTCTAAACAATGAGTTGATCTTTGAATCTTTATTTGGGACCCAAGAAAGTTCAAGTTGAGCAACTCCGTTAAAACATAGCCCATCGTTTTTTATTAGTTATTTATTATCATTGTGTATAGACGATGATTTGTTTCATTTCTTTAATATAGGTCAAAAAAGAGGGAATTTGATCCCCTTTTGAGCAAATGGTTGGGGTTCTCATGATCAACTAACATAGGCCGTTGAATTTTGATTCAACGGCTACAAACAGAAGGTCCATCTAAAAGTTATAATAATGGTAGCCATTAGATCAAAATCCAACGGTCCATGTTAGTGGATCATGAGGATCCCCACCATTTGCTTAGGAGGGGATCCAATTCCAAAAAAGAGGACCGAGAAAATGGGTTATAAGCTGTAACCAATATGGATGGTGTGCTATTATCATTAGAAACCATCATTACTACTCCAACTGCTGTGATTTGGCTTCAAATATATGATTCGAGATTCTCTCCTCCAACTCCGGAGCCCGTGGACCAAAAATTTGAGCCGTTCAAAAGGGGGAGAGAGAGAGAGAGATTAGAACCTTAGTTTGTATGTGAAGCGATCCAATATGATGGATAAATAGGGGTCTAAGATTTTAAGCTCTACTATGAGATATGTCTTACCACGTCATCTTTAAATACTTTTCACAAAAATATAAAATTCTCTATATTTTGATCTTATTAAATTTGACTCGGTGTAAGAATTGACCTAATCAAGCAGCCTGTTAATACCTTCTTCTCTAACCATAAAACAAGTCTTTGATCTCAGTCTCCAAATATAATTTAAGTAAATGGCGTCTTTTGGTGCATCAACTTTGAGTACGTTCCCTTCCTTTCAATCTGATAGTAACAAGTAGATGGGATTGGGTTAGTGAAAGGCATGCTTCCTCCACTACACACAGTTCCCATTACAAAAGCTCTCGATTGCAAACAAGATTCTGCTTCCAAGTGGAATTTACCAACAGACTTTAGTGGTTGCCTAACGCCCATCCAAAACATATTCTCTTTAAAGATAGGTTAAAAAAAGAAGCCAATGACATCTTCCAAGCTTTTTCTCAACCAATCAACTCAATGAAAACGATAAGATTATAACGATTTTGGCATTCTTCGTTTAACTTGACACTCGAATCGAATTTGAGTAATCGTGAGTGTTGATAGCCAGACGTCTCATAGTAACAAAATCGCTAATCTAAAATAATAAAGAAAATACCAGAATAGTGATGTGACTCGATTGTCTGATTAATGCTTGGCTGATAAGAATCTAGGGCGTGGATGAAACAGGTTGGGTCACCTCACCAAACTTGGCATTTGGTCAAAAGAAGAAAATTATGTCCAATATTACACCACTCACAACTAACCACAATTTCTAGTCTCCGGAAAACGTCTTCATCCCTTTCCTCTACACTCTTTCATAAAAGTAAATTCTTCAGACTTTTTAACAAGTATAGGTTTTTAGCTCTTCTAAAATATAAAGGCAAGTTTGAAAATGGTTAAAAGCGCTTTTGAAGAAAAAAAAGTTCAATTCCAAAAGCACTTTCTGCAAGAAGCACCAGTTATGTGCTACTTCCAAGAAGCACTTTTAAGTGTATTTCCAAACTTTACTTGCATTTTTACTAAGAATTAGTTTTAAAAACATTTTCATCAAAAACGTCTTTAGTTATTTTATAAACACTTCCAAACGAGCTCTAAATCTTTAAAGTAACAAAAAACGCGCATGACATATAAAAAGTTACTATCACTATTTAGCACTTTTTAAGTTTTTGTAACAAACATAATCAGAAGCGTTTTTTATTGTCAGTGAGCGCTTAAACTGAATGTAGACTAAGTTTTTATTATGCTAGTTCATAAGATTTCCAAGAATCATGCCACACAGAGTATTCTTCAGTACAGAACATCGAAAGCAATCTAAACTTCTGCATCAGAAGCATATTTTACGAAGGAAAAAATGAGAAACATCCCCTGAAAATGCAGTTTATCAATTTGGAACGGTCTCGCAATTTTTCTGAACAGTAACTTTCTGGTTTCGTTTTCCAAATCACTGGACATTACAACGTATACGAATCTTACAGTAGAAGCTCGACAACAGAAAGCATTCTCTGAAAGCTCACTAGATAAGATACTCCTGTAACTTCTTTATGACCTCCAATGTCAATGAAAGAATGTGTAAATATGTTCAACAAAAATGAAAATATATATGAGCAAGGAATACCATGAATCTAAGGGGGATGTTACCACTATAAAACAGGCACGGAAATGGACATCGGCACTGAAACATCACCTACGAAACTCGAATCCCTATTTGCAGTCGAGTTACCTGCAAGTGCATATCCCACGCCGAGACCACCAAAATGCATTGCTGCAGCATTCTCACACCTTTGGAACACTCTAGCAAGAGAAGCTGCCTTTCTTCTTGCCCGCTTTGTACCAGTAAAAAGCAACATCTGAAGTAACCCCGCCAAAGCTGGCGCCTTAACTACCCTCTCAGTTGCAGCAGCTCCACCGCATCGGCACAGCTCGAGCAAAGCTGCAACTGCATTTTCTTTACCCCTTGGAGTCCCGCAACGCATCATCCCTATCAAACCTGCCACTGCAATGTCCTCTTTTGCCACCGCTTTAGCCCCAATAGGCTGCCTGACAACCAATGCCAATGCACCAGCTGCTTCCTCAGCAATCCCTTCGTTTCCCAATGCGCTTACAAGTGCTGTAATAGCCCCAGCCTCTATCATTCTCATGCAATTTTCGGTGTGAGTCGACAGGTTAAACAAAGCTGTCACGGCGTCCTTCTTTCCTCTTGGGGTACCCTCTCTCAACAAGCCTGCCAAAGCTTCGATTCCCCCTTCCTCGTCTGCTATTCTCTTCTTATGGTCATGAACTGCAGAGAGACTAAATAAAGTTGCTGCAGCATTCTCCCTCGCCTCAGTCGTGTGACCAAACCTCAGAACATTAACAATGGACCCCAAACACCCTTCTTCGTCCACAATTCGGCTTTTGTTTTTTTCATATATCGATAAGTTGAGCATTGCAGTTACAGAATTCTCTTGGGCAACAGAGTTTGGAGACGAGAGTAACTTACAAAGGTGGGGAATTGCCCCAGCTTCCGCAATGAAAGCACGGTTTTCTCTTCCTGTTTTTGCCAGCAACCGAAGTTCGCGAGCAGCTATAGTTTGTGCACATGGTGATCCATCCTCCAGCCGTTGGATTAGAAGCCCGGCGGTCGCTTTATTGGCTGCAAGTGCAGCCTTAGAGGGAGAAGCAGCCGCAAAGCTGTCTGCTGATGCATCTGCAGACTCTGGAGGGTCATACGGAATTCCATAAGCAGTGCACCACTGCATGATCAAATTCCTCAAAGCCCGATTCGGAACAAGGCGAGTGCTGGGCAGCATTTGTCCTGTTTTCGGGCAAGTACAATGCCCTTCTTCCAACCACCTCGAAATCGAACTCCGATCATACGTCTGTCCTGTCGAAATGATCACCGGCTCCCTCATCAAATCCAATGATATGGGGCAGCAAAAGTCCTTCGGAATCGTTATAAAAGTCTCGGCAATCTCCTGAGTAATCAACCCTCTTCGAGGCTTCCTCTGATTGTTCCCAATCCCCGATTCAACCTCGTCTTCTTCGAAACCGAAAAGCAAAAACCTGCAATACCGAGTGAAGGCCACAAACCCATTGAGCACCGAAACGGTGGGCTCAACGTCACCTTCGTGGTTCACAATCTGCTCCTCCAAGAACTCGATTTCGTGCCTGCAACTCTTGGCGTCTCGAATCCCCAATCTTTCAACCAAAAACAACCACAAATCGGCCGAGTCAGGAACCCGGCCCTTCTCGAATTCGTCAAGAAACGAAAAGAACTGAACCCTCAGCAGGTCGTCTCCTTCGTCGATGAACAGCCTCGCCCTCCTGGCCTGGAGCTGCAGGAGCTCAATCTGCTCCCTCACGTCCTCCCCCAATCCCACGTCCTCCATCGGAAAAACGTCCAAAAGGGTCGAAATTTCCTGATTCATATCGTGAAAATGGCCGGATATTGGATGGTTCTGAAGCAAAAGCCACAACTTACTGGATTGTGCGCAGTAATCGAGGAGTATTTTGGATCTGTACAACAGCAAGTATAGCTCTTTCAGGCAGATGACCGCCGTACACGGCAGGGCAGCGTCGGAGTCCCTCAGATACTCCAAGAGCACGAGAAAGATCTCAACTTTCCGCACCAGGGACCTCGAATTCCGCCGCTGGATGGATAAGAACTTGTCTGAGAAGGAGGAAACTATGTCGGCAGCGACGAAGACAAGGGTTTGTACAAGGGCGACGTCGGAAAGGTCAACCGGAGCTAAAAATGCCTCCAGAGAAGGTGACCTCCGCCTCCGCATCGATGAGAATATCGCCGCCGAAGCCATGAAACTTTAGAAGAAACAAGCAACTGGGCACAGTCAAAATTTCCCAAGGAATCCAAAGCCTCTCGCTTTGATTGGTGGGTTTTTGAATCTTCCAAGGAAATGAATAGGGAAATTGTTTTAATGGTGGGTGACGATTCCGTGTTGCGAAAGCGGACTCGGCCGACTCGGATGACTCGGTGCAGGAGAGGTTTTGACCGAGAAGAGAGAGAGAGAGAGAGGATTCGATTGAATTGAAAATATACGAGTTAATATTTTGGAGAGGTTGCTGTGCAGCGTTCAATGCTGTGGCAGCGGTAGCTTCCCAGTGTCCACATTTCCTCGCCTTCTTTCTTGCCGCTGCTGCTGCTTTCCGTGACTAAAAAGGACACGCATTTTCTTCCAATTACTTACGCCTTTGGACTTTGGATCCTTATGAAGTCATCCACCATTAACGGGGAAGGTGGGAGATGAATGTCTATCTCTCATGTATATTTTTTCAGTTACGTTTCGCGTCAATAATATCAGTACTTGTTCTCCTAAGAATTTATGATTTAAGAAAAAAGTGATGATATTTACATATTTATTTTATCTCTCATACATCATTGTCAATTTTTAACCGTTAGATTAAATGGAATGAAGAAGTTCAACGAACAAAACTTAACAACAATGTATGTAAGGTAAAAATTAATGTGTGAATAACATTATTGTAAGAAAATATATTTATCCATTGTTCAATCAATCTAATGAGCAGTGACAGACAGGAAAGTAAAACAACAAAGGTTGAATAAATAGTTTTTTTTTCTTCCAACGTTGAATTAAGACAAACGAGAGTTGACAACAATTTTTTTGGGTCATAGGATTCTAGAAACTACGTTATGTATTGTATTGTTGACACAAAATACCACGGTAGTAATACATCGAATTATAAACGTCATTCTCCTGAAATGTAGAACACTGAAGTGGTTTCTACGTGTTTTCCAAAAGTAATCCTGCTATGTTATTGATTTGGGGTGTACTATCCACACATCCCTTTTTAATTTATGTCTATTGATATTCTTTAATTCATTCGATTCGACAGCTGAAAATTAAAAAGTACAAGAGAAGTGAATTTGTTATTCACTTTGGTTGCCACTTTTGGGAATCCCTTCCGTCAAACTGCCATAGTTTAAGCCCACCGTTTTTGCTATCACCTAAATTCCCCTATCACATCACATCACCCAACTGTTTATGTGGTTCTTAGGTGTTCTTCCAAGTGCACGTAGATTTGCCATTGCAGCTTGTACAGTCTAAATATGTCAAATCCTAAGTCGTCAGTTTTAAACGAGTGTATCTTGACGCAATTGAACATCTCGTTCAAATGATCGAAAAAGATTAATTTTCGAACATGAAATATTCGTTGCAGATATTTTTATTTTTGTTTCTCATTTGTCATGCAATATGATGAGTGATGAACACTCGTCAAGTCTAGATCACATGGAAGTTGATTCTTCTGTAGCCAAAAAGCACATATTACGGAGGAGCAAAGAGAAAATAGTATTTGCATGATTGCTTTGCTCAAAGTAAAGGTTGGTGTAAACTAAGCAAGCATTGGCTTCTGATTTTGATGATTCAGGGGTTGACTGCATAAAGCTGTGGGGTCCACGCAGCTTTTATGAGCGTTGAAATTTGGACGAGAGATTTTTCAACGTGTCTAAACATGTGGTGATACATTACATATTATTATACAAATTGAGAAACGCTCGAGATATGCAACTTTTTTTTACTTATGTAATGACGTACATTATATCATCTGATATTTTGAACACACTGAAATTTTTTCTATTTGGACATCATTAATATTAATACTATTAGCTGGACCTAAAAGAGCCTGCGTTTTAGGTTCTCACATATCCCTATTTATTTATAATTATCAAATTAAATAAATCAAACAAAACAAAAGCCAAAATTAAATAAAAGTGTAAGTTGACATAACATACACAAACACAATTAAATTGCCACTCTTAGTTGGTGGTATTATCTAAACAATAAATTAATATCTTTGGAGGATTTAGAAAAATCTAATAATAAAACTGAAACATTTGTTCCATGCTTTTCGTTTTCATTTTGGGTCAAAATGTTGGAGCTTTGGATTGGGATTTCAACTATAATTTTGTGGCATATTTAATAATTTTGACCATTCTAAAACCAACACCTAATAACTTATTCAATAATGTAGGTATTAAATTATTTGTCCCTTAAAAAAATATACAAATGATACTTGAGTAGGAGACATCAAACTTCAAACTTCAAATGCAGGTATGCATAATGTTAACTAACTGAAATACAAGTATTTTGCAAGTATAAACTTAGTTTCAAAAATTGAATCATTACACAATTATTTTAAGAATACAATTGGAACGAAACAATAACTTCACAATATCGTCGCATGGTATTATCACTGCTAAAAAAAGCATACAATGTTCACGTGAGTTTGACGGTTAAACTTCAACATAAATTACCCCATCACTCTAGACTCTAGTTGAATACTAATATGAAAAGAAGAGTAAGTTCAATCGCAACTGAAGAAGCAGACAAAGAATCATGCCCATAATCAAACCCTAAACATGATAGATCGGCCAATCGATCCAAGAAAACAGAGACGGAAAGGAGAAGAAACTGACCTAAGGATTCGCAGAAGGAAGAGCACAGTCAATCGATCCAAGATAACGCGTTTTGGCAATTGGTTCCGATGGTCTTTGCGCTCTTCAATTTGGGAGGTCTTGCAGCGAGTCCTCTCTAGTTTCATTAAACTTAATCTTTGTATGTAACAAATACTGAACTACACTAAGAAATAATCTAGTCTAATGAACGTTAATGATGACAAACAAACGCACCCTTAATCCTATCGGTTCTCCTAAGACGAATTGCAGGAAGGCATTGGGTTCCCCTAAATTTCTGCCTTTATTGTGATATATATATATATATATATATATATAAATCAAATCACATGTTTTGCATATGCCACCCAATGATTGTCCTTATTACGTAAAATTTTAATCACACTTTGAGGAAAAGAAAGATGACTACAATATGTCATGAGTGAGGCCGGTTAGTTAAATTATAGGAGAAATTAGGTTTTCATAATTTCTTTTGCTACTCATTTGATTAAAACATTATTCCTTTTCATTTTTTTATCAAGGTCCTTAGTATTAATAACATCATTAATTATTTCAATAATAAAATATTTTTTATTTCTAAATATATTCATTTAATGTTAAAAATGTTACAATTAGTATATTTATATTTATGGCTAAATTTTTTATCATATATTTTTATTTTTAGTTTGTACCCATTTTTAATTTGCAAGCCTTTTTTAATTTGTACCAATTTTCTTTTCAGTTTTAATTTGTACCCATATATTAATTTCTTTTTATGCCCATATTTTATAAAGTTTTATTTGTATTTGTACCCATATTTTTTTTATTTATTTGTACCCATTTTTAATTTTGCTAAATGTACCCATGCTAATTATATGTACCATTCATGTAATTTTTTTTCAAATTTTTAATCTTAAAATGTACTCATTCTTAAATATACCAATTTGTTATATGTAAAATGTACCATTTTTTTTATATAAAATCTATTCAATTTTTTTTCTAATCCATTTTTAAACTTATATGGGTACATTCTTTTTTCTTTGATTTGAGAATGTATCCATGTTAAGTTTAATCGAAGAAATTTACTAATTTTATTAAGCCTAATATCTTTTCTTTTCTTTTTTTGTGATTTTGAAGAATGTACCCATGTTTTGATACAATAATTTTTTGGTTAATTTTGATGAATGTACCCATGTTTATATATATATATACACACACACACACACACACACACACACACAATAGTATATTTATATTTTAATATTTTTAATCCCACAAATTATGGTTTTTTATTTAAAATCTCATTAATATAAACAACTATAAATTTAAAATTTTAATTTAAAAAAATATAGTAACGTACATGTGACAGCCCGTCCCTGATTTTAAGATTTTTTAAAGTTTTAATAAAGGATTTTACAAAAATGCCCTTTGAGGCACGCGCATTGTTCGAGGTTAATCGTTGTGTTGTGCCATCTAAGAATTGTTTTCTTGACATATCCTTGTAGTATTCGTCGCTACGGACGCGTGGGCGCAAACGGTTCGTGATTTGGAGTTATAACGAAAAAGATATTAAAGTTTGAAGTTTGGGCATTTTGGAAATTATAATAATAAAATATGGAAATTCTTTTATGAAAATGGACGGCCCAGATTTAATGAGGAAATAAATGGATGGCTGGGATTAATAGGAATAAAATTATGTGTGTGTATGTGTGTGTATGTGGCCGGCTGGAGAGGAAAGGAGGAAGAAGAGATTGGGCAAAAACTGCCCAACCAGGAGGAAGGAGCAGCAGCTCCGGGAGAGAAAGGAGGGAGCCGGACGAATGGGGAGAGGAGAGAGGAAGAGAAGGGCCAATCGGAACAGGGGAAAGGAGGAAAGGAGAGAAGGCGAGAAGCGGAGGAGAGAAGGAAGAAAATGGGTCTTCACCCGCGACCCATTTCGACCCGCGGCACCCACACCCACATTTCGGCGAAATTAACCCGTTTTTCCGGCGAATTGATTCAAGGAACCTCATGGGAAACACTCTAGGACCCTTGCTCTATCCATTCCATCTCAAATTTGGAGAGATTTGATGGTGAAAATAGAAGAAACCGTGCAAAAAGGGGGCGCACGGGTTGGGTCCCTTTCCGTCAAGATGTGAAGCAATTTCTTCCAATAACCACCACCCATGGCATCCTCTTGAGGCCTAGAACAAAGCCCAAGCAGTGGTTGAGGCGTTGGAACAAGTTTGGAGGTCGAATTGGAGCACACCAAACCTAGGGTTTCCGATGGGTTTTGTTGGAATTGGAGGCTTTGCCGACCGAATTGGCCTTGGCCACAGGTATGAAAGTTGTTCTACTCATTGAGATCTTCATTTATGTAAATTTTGGTAATTTTTGGATAAAGTTGGATTTTCCGGCGAGCCGGGGCGGCCGACCGCCACCCGGGGCGGCCGACCGCCACCCACGGCGGCGCGTGCGGCGGCGCATGGCCAGTGGGCCGCCAATGTTATTTTTAAGCTATATTGGATGTCCTGAGTTCAGTTTTGATAGTGGCTTAACGTTGGTTGATCATTTGGACTTAATTTCGATACGATGCATGGTTAGGCCAAAATATGAATTGACGATCCGACCGTTGGATCGTCACCAAACTTTGATACGTTGTAATACGTAATATTTGAGGATTATAGGAACTTACAGATCGAGAATCCGATTTACGGATCTCCCGGAATTGGAGTTGTAAGTTCATAAAATATAATGTTAACCGTCACTTAGTTTGGTAATTGGCGGAGATCCGACCGTTGGATGGTCATGAAATTTTAGGATGTTGTTCTAGAGATTTATTGTGGACCTCTGGAAGTTACGGATTGAAAATCTGAGTTGCAGATCTTCCGGATCGAACTTCATAGTGACGTGTTTTATATAAGTGATATATTCTATCGATATGATTCTGAGGTATGATTTGATGATTGTTTTAGGCGCCGATCGCCATGACGCCTTGATGTGTTGTGCTAGGGAGTTGCAGGGCGAACTCCAGGTGAGTGGGCAGTTTTGTTTTACGTATATACCTATATAAATGAGTTTTTCCCAGAAAATCTATTTAAGTGAAATATGATTTGAAAGTGTGATTTGAAATGCCATGCATAGATTCTATGAATCATGTGATTTGAAATGCCATGCATAGAATTTATATGAGATATGTGAATTGATATTATATGATGCATATATGTGAATTGGTGCTGCGGACGCACAGGTGAGTATCAGGTGAGTTATATTTGGTGCATTGAATTGTTTGATGTGATTTATGTTGATAGCTCATAACCTGCACCCCTGGTGTTAGTACTTATGTTATTCACCGCATATAGTAGTCTGTACGACTAGGATGGTGTAATATTACGCTCTAGTGCTTCTCTCATCAATCATCTGTTCACATAATCTAAGGTCACCTACTAGTCGGAACCGTCTCTAAGGTCTGTACGACTAGCATGTCGGAACCACCTCCAGTGGTCTGTACGACTAGCATCTACTTGGATCCAAGGCCGTACAGGTCACAGTTGGTGACTCCGGCTGGATTGGATATTGAGCTCTAGAATCAGCCGTACAGGACCACTGCAGGGTCTCCGGTTGATTTATTATTTCACCTGATTTATGTTGATGCATCCATATTATGTTTTTGGCGCATAGCATGGCATATTTTCTGAAAAGTGATAAAGAATGGTGTTTTGAGAATTTTGAAGCTATATATATTTATATATGCTATTTTCTGGGAAAGTATACATGTTTTACAGTGAGGGGTTAGAACTTTAATAAAGAAAAGTTTTGAAAAGACTTGTTTTACTGACCCACTCAACTTTGTTTTGCGCCCCTCCAGGTTCGAGTTAGAGCAGAGCTTTGGTGGCCACGAGGAATCCAACGGTATTCTGACAGAATTCACAATGGTATTTTTTAAGCTTCCGAACTGTGTAAATGGTTACGTCACTCTCACGTGACGGCCAGCACGCCCTCCTTCGGGACGGGGTGTGTCAGTACATATAAATAAATCATCACATTAATTTCAGGGACTTGGATCAAAAATTGAAAACCAACAGGGTTTTAATCAAAGAATATTCATAGTTAGGGACTGCATTCAAAGTCTCCCTATATATGTATATTCTTCGATTTAAAAATCATTCAGAATATCATCGTATTGAAGTGATAACAAACGCGTGGTAGGAATGAAGCAAATTTACAACCATAATTTCCGTAGGAAGCAACAAAAACGAAAACCACAAAAAAGAAGGGAGAAAAGGGTTTGGGTTTTATTCCTGAAAAGCAAAAAGATTGAAAGAGTTCCTTTGCTAGGCATCTCTTTTCCCTTCCAAATTCAAAGAAACCGACCACGGAGTTTGAAATTGTGACTGACTGAAAGAAAATACCGCCCATTATTTGACCAGCAAACGACAATTAGGTCAACATTTAAGTATTAGTTTAAGAGAGAGAGAGATGCCAAACAAAACGACTGCGACTTGAGAATCCATGGATTCATACCAGAACCTTTGACAAATACTACAAAATACACACCACCTCTTCCTCTTCATATTGCTTTGTGAGTAAAGTAGGGTTCAATCAAAACAACTAAGGTTATCTCCAACGGAAGGAAGGTCAGAGAGCTCTTTTTGATCCTATAGTCCTCCAAGAAATTATATTTTAATGAACAGTGTTAGGTTATATTTCATAGCATCTCCAAACGAGGGGCCAAAGGGTCATAGGCCGAACATAACCTTGTGACAAAAAACCATCTCCAACTGAAACGGCCAAAGGGCCACATGCCAAATATAATTTATTATTTTAATTGAATTAATATAGTTAATTAAATTAAACTATCATATTAAAATAAGATTTTTGAACATAGGAAGATTATTATAAATGAAATAAGATAGTATGAAATGGTGAAAAGTATGTGTTGACCCTAAAAACTACCAAGCCTACGTGACGCGCAGGCCGAGTAACTAATAAGCTAACTACGTCCTTCGGTTGTGTGCGGGGGCGTGCCAACTCGTCAGCCGAGCTCGGCCGAGGAGTAAAATTTGTTGATGTTGCGTTGAGCGCGCGGCTGACTTCTGCGTCTTGCGATTGCGGCCGAGGAAGGAACTTGACTTGGCTCTTGGATTCTAAAGCCTGAAGACAAGGCTACTAAATATGCGAAGTTCACAGTTCGTTGTCGTCAGATTCGGTCACAATGATGGTGTTCGTCAGAGTAAACTCACGCTGAATTGACACTAAAGTGTAAGGGCACAAATACTTAAAACGGACGTATGTCTTGATGGTGAATGTGGTTCGGCCGTCAGAATGCCGAACTCTAAAGCCCACTTGTGAGTATCCAATCATACGACAACTCGGCGTTCAATGTGCCGAGCCCTAGTAAATTGTAACACCTCACTTTGCCAAGAAGGCTGATGAGATGACCTCTGCCAATAAGGATTCGAAAATCCTTCTCGACCGAGACTTGGATAGGTAACCAATCGGCCCCTTCGCAGTGCTGTTTATCCAAACTGAAGGTGCTCCGCGGTCGGTTGATTCTACGGCGATAGTGCTATTTATCCAAACTGAAGATGTGTTGGTGAAAAGGAAAATAAAAATCTCAAGGTTGTTGAGAGGTTTCGCGTAGAGCGAGGGTTTGCGCATGGTAGATTTGTGTGTTGAATTGGAGAGGCTTTGAACGGTGCCACTGCTTCTGTATTTATAGGAGTAGATGTCTCTTCAATCAAGTTCAAATCATACTCGGATTAGGATTCCTTATTCTGACCCGTCCCTATCTCGACCAATCCCACTTCTATCAGGACTTTGAACCTAGTCTCCTATCAAGTCGCATTCATTTCCAGGTTGTCAGCGTCCTCATCCTGCCGAGACTCCTTATTGTACCAGGATTCGACCTCCTTGCCTTTATCCAAATCACTCATCCCCCAATAAGACTCGGCCAACTTGACTTGGCGGCCTATGGCGACTGGACCTGGCCGATCTCGGCCCATGGACTAAATAACCCACAAGCCTCCAAATAGAACCTTCTGGGCCGAGAACAATTCTAATTCGGCCCAAACTAATATTTTGGGCCTAAACAGTATGTGAGAAATGATGTCGGAAAAAAATTATAATTTAAAAAAAAAATGTAGGCTGGCTGGCTAGTTGGCCAGCCTGCTGGCCTGATTAGTTGGTTTTGGTCCGGTGGAGCTCACAAGCCCTTTGGCCTAGTCCTCGGTTGGAGACAGTTTTCGTGTCATTTCGGGCTATTTTCAACCCTATGACCCTCTGGCCAGATCGATTGGAGATGATATTCTTAGAAATGACCCCCAACTTTTTGGCATTTTCCGAAATCGTGGTTACCAAAAAGTAGGTAATTAACTTAATTTAATCAAGTTTCGTGTTTGTTTAAATGTGAATATCAGTTGGTCAAAAGCGTTCACCCCTGTACGAATGTTTTAACTCAACCCTCCTCCCGTATCGCTTGCGTAAAAAGAAAGAATGGTTATAGCTGTAGAAAAGAGAAGTAAAAGTTAAAAGTAAACCGAAACTAGCAGAAGTTAAAACTTTTTTCCCCTACCATCTTTTCATGAAATATCATTTTTATTCAATGTAAAAGGATATAAATTGAGCTAGTAAACTGAATGAAATTGGCTAAATACAAGAAATAACAGATGAGGTTGTACAAAACCTTTAAAGCTACAGCCAAAACCTGTCTCTCTTATATTGCCCTTGGAGACCTTGAAGAGAGACATTTTCCGCAGGACACGAGCTTCAGCAATGAATGCGGTCTTCGTGCCCTTTTCTTCAACCGCGAAAGCTGCATGTGAAATACATCCGTAAGTTTCATCTTCAAATTGACTGCCATGACAATTAACAAGGATGCAACGAAAGACCCGAGCATTATAGCGTTCAGTTAGAAATTGTATATCTAAGTACTATGGCATGAGGAGTAAACTTAGGTTTAAAAATGACGAGTAAGGCCAGGGCCTGCATATTATGTCGCAAGGCACGTCAGACTGCTCAGGAATTTCATTGCAAGAAAGGATAAAGAGATTCAAACGACTTACCCTTCGACGAGTTGCTCTAGATGCTTTCCAGCAAAGCAAACTTCTCGTTCGAGATTCCAGTCTCCTGTGATTTAGAAAGAATCAGTGCCATTTCATATAAAACAATTAATCAAGAACATAAGATATGAAATACAAGTTTTTTGAAACGAAAAGATGAAGTAGATGGAATTGCATTACTTACAAATTATCTTGTTCGAGCTTTTCAGCAATAGAAACTGCTTTATGTTGTGACCATCCACGTTGCAACTCTGAGTGCTGAAGTACATGTGCAAGGGACACCTTGCTCCTAACAATGCTTTGACTCTGGCTTTGTTGTTTTTCTGGAATTATCGCCATGGTTGATTTCTTTTGGTTATGCATTTGACCACTACCTTTGCTTTCCCTAGGAGAAGCAGCTACTTCAACAATTTCACTCGTCCCCACTTCACGGGTGCTGAACGTATTTTCATCTCTAATCTGGGATGAACCATCCTTTGAAGCTGGTATAATAATAGGCATCTGGGCCCATTCTTCACTATTTCTTTTTGATTCACATCTAATCTCAATTGTCAGGGGAGACCCTAGAACAATCTCAAATGCCTGCAAAATCTGCGCTCTGAACTTCTCCGCTGTAGATTTGGTCATATGCGAAGAGAACACCAACTGCGCAGTGGGAGCTGCAAAAGAAAGGAAACATGTTAAAGGAAATAATGCTGTGTTGGTATTTGATTTGAATAGTTATGATCAAATTTGGCATGTGGCAGAATAAGGGGCTTATTTTAGGCATACAAATCTGAAATGTTAGACATTAACTACAAGCCAATTCGCCTTCAGATTTCTTGAAACATGAATTGAATATAAGGTAATAAAACAAGGATGAAAAATTTGAACGAGAAGCATATGATTATCTCATTGTGAAACGGAGCAAATTGAGAGTTCTTAGCAAGTTTATGAAATGTAAAATGTCATGTAATTAAGTCAACTTTGCATCCATGTCTCAGGATCATAATCCAAAAACCCTACAAACAACTATTTTCCCAAAATATATTTTCAAAACCTACAAACCACCGCTACCAGTAATTGCATAGACGATTGACATATTTCGTGGAAGGATAAATGTGTGTATGCACATGTTTATAAGGATTAAATGGACCGTAAAGGGCATTCATAAAAGAGCAGTTATTGCTTACCTGCACCGAAACTAACCGAGGTCAGCTTCCCTTCTTGGTACAAAAATTCTTTTACGCGATTATACGGAATTTTCTCAAGCACCTCCAACCAAATTTCTTCAATTCCTTTGTGGCTTTTGCCATGGATTTGCCTCCCATGTACCCTGGTTATTTCAGCGGAGCTTGTAGCCATCTGCTGAGAAGCCATACCCGTCCCAGCATGACGTTTTCTATCTAAACTCACACCTTTTCCAGAACTTACAGAATTTCGAGCATTTGCTGGCAAGCCTTTCTCATAATTTGGCATCTCATCTTTTTCACTATCTCTCCTGACCGCATCCCTTCCGCTCACATTATTTAAGGCCAACGGACTCTGATGGAAACTTGTGCCTCCAGAAGAACTAGGCAACATATACTGTTGATCAGGAGCAAGTTGGAGAACTGCAGCGGTTAGCCATGTTAACTTGTCATTTGACATCCTCAATTGTTTCTCGGCCTCAGATAAAGTTTTCAAAGCTTGACGCAACTTCTCCATGTCTTCTTTTGATACTGCAACCAATTAATTTGTTTTTTAGTTTACTGAAAAATGCTAACACAAAAAAGGATATAAGTTTACAGGAATCAACCATTGAATTTCAAACGGCAAGGGTTTTCAATGTCTACTTAAGGAGGTTTCCATTAGGGCATTACATGCAACCAAGAGTAGTTCAAGCATGCTAAATATTTCTATGGTGAACACCGAAGAGAACATAAATGATTCTATGATAAGTATATATTTGGAATCGAATATGAAAATCACTGAAATAAATTATTATTGAAAAAAATGGACTATTTGATTTCTCTAGTAAACTTTTGGACTCACATGGTTGGTTCCGAAAGAACTTCCTTCTACGCCTTTCTTTTCTATAATCATAGCTGCCAGCAAGTATATCTGTAATTACCGTTGCAAGTTGTGACATCAAAGCTAATGGCTCAACTCCAGTTTCCATTATCATTCTCAAATTCTTCACAGTATTAACTGTGTCTGCAGATAATGCTAAATCAAGAAGATCTATCAATTTCTCATCAGATATAAGCCCAACCTGCAAAACAAAGTCAAAATCTTCAGGTAGTTCATCTAAAGTAACAAGAGCAAAGATAATTGTCTTACAAGACCATGCTGGTTTCAAAGCATTCCGATATCTTTATATGGAAATAGTATAATACTTGTAACGCCAAACACGAAGCAAAAATAGGAAGGAATCCAAAAGGAATTTGCTAAGAGAAACTGTAATAAAAAAAAAAAAAACATTAGGCAGAGGTGCAGAAAATACAGTACCTTAATATTTATATTGCAAATGGATACGTTAGCCGCACCGATTGCAAGCTAACTATTCAAAAGAAGTTTTAAAACGTCTCATTTCAAGAAATCAGAGAGATAAAAAAAGCTTGAAACATAGAGGAAATAGGGATCCTCATTATTTTTAATCATCATCATTTTTCAAGGCAATATATACGGGAAAACCATTAGCAATTCTCATTCTGGTGGATCAGTACAGAACAGGGAAGAACATACCAGTTCCTGAACAAGAGGAACTGAGATTCTCTGGCCAAGCAAACTCAGTTGCTCTAGAGTCATCTCAGCATCCCTCAATGAACCATCCGACCTTGACGAAATAAGTTTCAGTGCATCCTTGTCAATTTCTAGATCTTCTTTGGCTGCTATCCATTGCAAACTGTAAATAATATCTGCATCCTTTAGCTTAGGGAAAAAGAACTTTTGACATCTGGATATGATTATGTGAGGCAAAACATCAAGACTTGAACAGACAAGGACAAAAACCACATGTCTGGGTGCTCGATCAATGACCTTCGATAAGGCACTCCAGCACTCAGGGGACAATGTATCACAATCATCAAAGATACACACTCTGTACTGTGATGGCAGTTGGGAAATACTCATATTGTCAAGTAGGTCCATAATGCTATCGAAGTCGAAGTTACTAACAGGCCCAACTTCCTTTATATTTCTACTCTTGCCCATATCATGTGCGATGCAAGAATTGCAAAAGCCACAAGGCTTGGGATGATCCACAGACTGGCAATTTAGAGCTCTAGAAAATATGCGAGCACATGATGTTTTCCCTGTGCCATGAGGACCATAGAACACGTATAGCAACCCAACTTTCTTTTTCATGACAGCATTTGAAAGAGCTTGTGCCACCAAATTCTGCCCCACAAGATCTCTAAAGGTTCTCGGCATGTATTTTTGCGTCAGATTTTGGTGCCTACGACGGCGGTGTCCCCTCAATTTGCGTTGATCACCAGATCTAGCTTCAGAAGCATAGTCAGAACCGACATCATGCTTGAATAAATTATCAGCATAAATACCAAGTTCACCAGAATAGTCATGTACCCAACCAGCATTGTCAGAGCTTGCCTGTGATCCAGATGCTTCAACTAGTAAAGGAAGTGCCTCAGATTCAGATTTAGTAGAAACGCTCGAGTTATCAGTCGCCATGGGCATGTCAGAAATATCTCTACCATGGGCAGCCAGACCACCCTTCTTAAACCTTGAATCAGATAAACCACAAGAAATGCTCCTTCCAGCAATGTCAAGGAATGTTTTACCTCTATGATGGATTCTCGACCAATTCCAGGGAATCCCACACCCGTTTCTAGGAGCCCTTGTGACATTTTGCTCACCATACTCATCCACTCCCTGTTCCATGTGATACTTTCGGTGAGCTGACCCTTGAGCTATAGAATTAGAAGCTACAGATAAACCATGCTGAGGTCCAAAGTCTCTGGATGCTACAGAAGCACGGCTTCTTCTTGCACCTCGAAATCTCCGCCTTTTTACCCTACTTAGTCCACTGC
The DNA here is from genome assembly GCA_024362995.1 of Heteromeles arbutifolia. NCBI lineage: Eukaryota > Viridiplantae > Streptophyta > Magnoliopsida > Rosales > Rosaceae > Heteromeles > Heteromeles arbutifolia. Next base: position 4,456,445 of record JANCRC010000002.1, on the reverse strand, counting down.
AATAGCCTTGAGCGCTGACCTCCGGTTCCTTAGAGACTCTTCCCTGCTGGGACCGTCTTCCTGGTAGGTGGATATTAGAGGATGCTACATCATCAGTATCCATCCTAACATCATTCAATTGCTCTGAGAGAGTCTTCATTCGAGAACCTTGGGTGTGCTTTCCCTTTTGTTTACTTTTTCTAATTTTGGATTCTGAATTCCCAGAAAGAGCGTCATGAGTCAAATCATTACCATTCTGGTCTAGCGGAGGCTCCTCATTGCCACCCAAACTTTCACTCCTATTACTCTTCTGACTAGATTCTTCTTTCCTAATTTTCCTACCATCCCTAACTCCACTCTTGCTTCCATGTTCACTGGTTCCGGCCACACCATCATTTCCCCCACTAGCCCCACGTTGAACAACTTTTGGTGTCGCTAAACTTGCCAAAGGTGGAGAACCTGCTGATAGCCTCCTGGCATCCCTTCGATACTCACTTCCTACTGACCTTCTCCCCTCACGCACCAAGGCATCATTTTCACCTTTTCTGGAAAGCATATCAAGAATGGAAGGCGAATGCCATGAGGGCGGACTGGCAGAAGGGTCCCTGAGAGATCGCGACCTCTGAAGGACGACAAGGTCCCTCATAAGTGACCTGTCAGTCAATATGGGGCTTTGCTTGTGCATATGGTTCTTCAAGTGAATGCAATTTGTCAAATGAATGTGGTTGCGCAGATGATCACTAGCATCACCATTCGCATCCTTGAGTATCCTATTGCGAACAGCCCTGGTCATGATCAGACCGTCAACGTGTCCGATGGCAGAATCTCTTTTGAACTAATGAAACGAACAAACACGTTCGCATGATTACTTAATAAAACCTGAATCTCCGGAACAATGGCAGCATAAAAGCAACAAAATTCCCTCAATGACCACCAATGCTATCCCCCCACTAGTCGTTCGGCAAAGCCGCCAAAACTAAAGCAATCAAAGATCCTCCAACAAGACAACAACATTCGATTTCAAATTAAACGACACCATTTCTAATGATCCCTCCTCCATCCGCTCCACACACAACGAACCCCTCAAAACACATAATTTCTCACTGACAGGCAATGAACCCAACAGCAACAACGCGAAGAACGACACAGTAATCCCCTCAGCTCATCAAAACAGCATTAAAGACATAATCTTGAAAGAATTTCACCCAAATGGAACCCCAAAGAAGCAGAAACAGCCACCAAAAAACACAGCTGAAATTCAATGCATCAATTAAACAAAAACCCAAAACTTACAACTAAAAGAAACCCATTTGCAGAAAGCTCAGAAGCAATCAAAGCACCATGGCTGTTGCTCTGAAACCCTAAAGAGGCTAACTTTTGGGGGGAAACGGGAGAGAATTAACATAAGGCTGAGATAGAAAGAACATGAAAGATGAAAAAAAAAGGAAGGGAAAAGATGAAAGGGAAAGAAGGAAGCACTCCAATCACCTGAAATCAGAAAAGCCAGTGACCCGTTTGCACATTAAGTCCCCCACCCAGATCTCCCACCGAGCTTCACATGAACTTCACGAGGCCTCTTCCCCTTCAAAACAACCACCTTTAGAGTGAGAGAGATGGTTAGAGAGAGAGAGAGAGAGAGAGAGAGAGAGAGAGAGTTCAGCAGCAAGAGGGTAGTGAGAAAAACAAGAGAGTGAGAGTAGAGAGAGAGAATCTGAGAGTGTAGAGAGAGAGAGAGAGAGAGATTGGTGAGATCTGTTACAGACAGACACAGAGAGACACCTCTGCCAACAGAGACCACATTGCAAATAAAGCGGTGAATCCGTTTGTTTGAGCATGCAGAGTGCAGACCAAACTTTTTATTCCTTAAATTTCCTTTTTATGTTCTTTTTAAAAATAAAAAAAAAATTAAGAACTCCGTTCCGATGAAAATTGCAGAGACCTTAAATTGGTATTTACCTTAAAATTTGAATGATTTAAGTTGACATTGTAAATTTGAGTGCAAAAACTTCAAGCTTTACCATTTTATCTGCCAATCAATAATTTATTATATCATATGCATATGTGTTAGTGTTCTCAATTTGGCTTCCAATTATTGAACCTAATTTAAAGGGATTTTAAGTCACATTAATGAAATATTTACTTTTCTTCATTTCTTAATGACTTTTTGATACTTAATTATCAGTTGGCAAACCACGATTATCCACCTTTTTCGAGCTTGGAGAGGCTATGGAAAATTTCATCCTACCCATGGCCACAATCAAGCAGACTCACCATAGTGGAGTGATACTGCTTGTAGATGCACTATGATTAATTTAAGTAGTAATTTTGCAGTTGTTCAATTAACTCCTTTGTGATATTGTGACACAGCCACAATCCCTACGTTCCAATAGGCAAAAAGTGTGATATCATGAGCGGGAGAAATTCTAAAATCTAAATGATATCGGATCACATGGTTGTCTGATCATGGACACAAGACACTCCACCTTCCATGTTTTTCGATCCCACATAATCTTTAGTCTATGTCATATGCTAAATAGTCATGTGATCTAGTTATCGAAGACCTAAAAACTTCTCATGTAATAAAATCATAAGGAAAAAAAAAGGTAACTCACGCTATTTTTTTTTTAAAACTTTTATAGAAGAACTCGTTATAGTAAGTGACCAACTATCTCAATACCATTATCAAGAGCATTCAAAAGATGGCTTGTCGATTTCATGACGTGGAGTTTAAACATGTTTTTCGTGAAGCAAATTTCGTTGCTGATATTCTTGTTAAGATTTGTCCGAGATGCTCAATTAGCTTTGGCTATGGGATAGTAGCTGTGGTGGTTGCCGGAGGGGCTTATATAAAAAGAAACTATCAATGTCGACGTCACGTGCACCGTTCAAATCATGAATGATGAGAGGGTGATGTCTCAGATTCAAATCATGAATGATGAGGCTGATGTCTCTGATTCTTAACAAGTAGAATGATGGCTTCTGTTAAGGATAACGGCAATAATCTGTTAAGAATAACCTGACATAATTTTTATTTATTTTTATTCCATTTATTTCTATTTTTCTAAGGGTAAATTATATAGGATTCTTTTTTTTTTTTTTTCAACAAATTATATAGGATTCTCTGCCACTTCGTTATTCCAGAGAATCTTTTAACGCAAGACAAACTGTTATTTGCAGTGGACAGATTGTAATACTGTATTAGGCTCCTGATGAAGGTTTGACTTTATAGATTTACATTAAGAGGGTGAAAGAGCGGGCTAAGTCTCATAATAAACTAGTAATAATGTGGTTCAAATTTGCCTTTGATAATAATCGAACCTAAAACCTCTTACTTACAAATGAAAAGAAATATTAATAAATCGTAGTAATAAGGGACAAAGCTTTTACTTCATTAAACATTACGGGACTACAAAACCAAGAATATTATTTCTACAGCCAGATAATTAACGTGAGTCGATTCAAGGACAATTCATTCAATAGCCAAAGCGGCACTTAGATCAGACCCACTGATCATGTCAGACGGAGGACATGGTAAGCCGTCCCGAAGAAAGAATGAAAACCAGGGAAGTTGGTCGTCTGCTACTGAGAGACCCCAACCACACAACTTCCTCCTTGCAAGTTGATTCTATCCAAACATCTATGATATATAATCCTTCCAAAGCTGCCTGGACTACCATCTTCCACAGCTGCCCGGATTCCTTGGACGGACCATGCTCCGTCGCGATTGATGGAGGAGCTGACCAAATAGTGGATGGAGTAGGCGATGCCTCATGAAGCTCATGACGGCTTAGTGTGGGATGTTTGATGAATCCTGTCCGTTGAAGACAGATTTTCCTTTGGTACAAACATAATTCAAATGAGTTTCTTTTTTGTTTCTTGTTCTTTGTTGGTTTTTAGTTTAATATATAAAAGCACAGAAAATAAAATCAAAATATTGTTAGCTGGATTTTCATAATTGTATTAAGAGTAATGCTAGGGAGACTAAACTTGTAACTGAAATTTGTAAACTAAATAATGTGTCATCAATAAGAAAGAGCACGTTTATTAACGCTTAATTAATAATCCAATTATCAACTTCTATGACATTTAACTTACAAAATTTTGTCTATAAATTTAGTCTTCCTAGCATTATCATTGTATTAAACTTGATTTGAGCAGGAGCAGAGACCAAGAATTTACAATGCACAGAAGGACTCAGCAAAACACCTGTTGGTTTGCAGAAAGCAAAACCCAGAGACCCATAATATTACCCAGTCAGCATACAAGAGGTAGGCCCCAGGGCTGTGAAGTTCTTATGAACAAAATCCAAGTCCCCATCCTACTAAGTGGCCACTGAGATTATATAATGGTTGGAGAGGGGACCATATGCTTGTTTTATTAGTGCTGCCAATACAAAAAAGAAAAGAAAGATTGTATACATGAAAAGGGTAAATGCATTATACATGTTTTCATGTCATAACAGGTATTGATTTTTATACAAGCGATAATGAGACGGGTAAATAGAATTTATAATCTCAGGTGCAAATATATACGAATCAGTAAGAAGTTTTATTAAATTAAAGCAACAATTAAAAGAGAGAGATCAAACTCGAAACTTTGGCTGCAAAGAATGGATTAGAGACATTGGTGAAGTTGTTATGAGATTACATTCCATAAGGCCCCATTGTGGTCAGTGAGATATATGTAGTGGAGGGGACAAAGGAATTTAGTAAGGATGGTGCATGGTTTAATACTTGGTGAATTATCTCATACCAAAGACTTGGGATATATTTTCAGTATTTGGTTAAATAATAGGTGTGGCGGTCAGTCCATGTGAGATTTCTTGGATTCTCATTGGTGAAAATAAAATAAAACAGGAGGGCAGGACCACATAATGTGGTGCCTGCAGGCAGCCAAGAATATATTTGTGTGTGTGTGTGTGTATATATATATGTATATACATATATATATCAATGCAGAATATATAGCAGAAATAAAGAAGCAGCAGGAAGCAAGTTTTTAAGGCAGAGAAAGGTGGGGTTTTAAGCAGTTGAAGGGCAACATGAAGTCCATGTCCATATGGCCTTTTTGTTTGGTGACCTAATTCACACCATATTTATATTGGGGGTGGACATTAATCTGGTTCTTGTTTCAACCGCTAGCCCCTTGAAAAGATTTATGGAAAAAGAAAGAAAGAAAAGGGAAAATTCTTAACACCTCTCACCTATATAAGCGGTGAAATTTTGCGGTGCGATCAGCAGTACAATTACAAAGATAATCTCAATGATCTCATTTTTTTGGATATGATGTCGTCCGCACCCAATATTTCTATTATAACATACAAAAAAAAGAAACGAGAAAATTCATAGATTACTTAATGGTGTCTTCTAGCATTTTCCTTCTGAAAGCATCATTTCTTTATTTCTCAACAAATTTTTGACCGATGCTTTAATTACTCGACTACAAATCCTTTTTAAACCTTAATAAAAACTTAGACCAACTTAAAATCAATTTGATGACACCAAAGTGAAAGTGCTTGCTTGCAACTTAAGTAATTAACTAATTTAATTACTTTGTTATCTTCCAAAGCAAATGATTAGGCGGGCACATAATACACAAACTTTATAGAAAGCAAGAGCAAAATTGACGTTACATGGCTAACATATATAGGGTCCAATATTTAATCTTGACTAAAGCAGTTTATCAAGTGCATGCAGCTGACTTTGCTAAAAGCCTTCCTAAACCTTTCATATTTATTTTCCATTGGGGGAAGAAAAGGGTGGAGAGCATCATTTTTATCCATCGGAAAAGCTCCTTTTATGTCTAGTTCCGGAGGGACAACAGTATCGTCATGTGTTCCAGGCCTTCATATTTTTTTTGGTTTAGGGAGTGATGCAATCTCTAATCTATGCAAAAACTAGTTCCTCAAAATTTGTTTCAAGTAATGATTAGTTAATTGCATGCCAAAGTGAATCTTTGCGACGGCTAATTCGCACTCTATTGTTTTTGTAAAGTTATTAGGGGCGGCTACGGGCTAAATGTTGAGTTTGATAATACGTTCTATTTTAGACAGTGAAAACAAATTTGGAACTTATTTTCTCGTGTATTATATGGTCTAATGATTAACGCAACATTGTATATGTGCAAGTAGCCACACTTAAAAGAAGTTTTTTTTATTTTTTATGCTACTTTACCTCGTCAGGATATGGAGTGAAGAAAGAGTGTTCTTTTTTTTGGACACCCAAACACCCTTTGAATTTTCTTTGGACAACCAAAACCAAGATTTTTGAATTTAAGTTCTTGTTCTGCCCTTATCACTAAAATAGTCTGCATTAACACACCAGACTCTGCCCATCCCTCTCTTATTTCTTCCATCAGAAAGTCTCATTCATATTGGTGGATCATCTAATACATTGGGTTAAAAATTCCATCCCACACATATTTTTTTACAAGTGAACAATTGAGTTTTAACTAAATGAAATTTATGTTAAATTAGCCGTTCTCTTTTGTCCCCTATGTTGGGATAGAATTTTATTTCACTAAAAACTAATTGATTATAAGAATAGTGACTCAACTCTTTATAAATTTATGAAAGATTTTTTTATAGTAATTTTTTATCAGTCAATATTATATTATATATTTTATCCTATTCGTATAGTTTGGTAATTATTTTGGTAGAATTTTGATACTTTGCTTTATATTTTCAATATAGGACATTCGACTTCCTCTGAAGCAAAACGTGACCAAACGGATGAATTTTGGAGTGATTCAAATTGGTGGACGTTCGTGTGTCTCTTGGCGTGTTCGTGTCAAAATTTGGGATTTTTCTACCAAGCGGTTATTTTCTGCCAATCAAATAAAGAAGCAGTGCATTTTGCTGAAAAGTGACGTTTTTGGGCTTAAATTGCATTTTGTGAGCCCAAGATGACCTGAAATGGGTTCGTGGCCTTCTGGAGAAGTGTTCAGAATAGTTCAAGCTTTAAATCCAGCTATTTTGGGCCAGTTTTGGAGATGATTTGGGTCCAAAACGCGGCTGTGCAGATTTTTGGGCTAATTTCCCCAGTTAATTTAGGATTATGTTTCCTAATTTATTTCAATTTATTAAGTTTCCTAGTCTTATTCTAAGACCTTTTACTAGGAGGATTTTATTTAGAGTAGTATAAATAAGCCTTTTTGGCCAGCCCTAGGGTTCTAACGTACGCAAGATTAGGGAGAAGAATTTGGCTAAAGCTTAGAGATTTTCAGACTTTATTCTACAAGGTGTTTTCATTTTTTTTCTAGTTTAATACAATTATGTTGATTTTAATTATGAATATGCATAGCTAATTTTCCGTTTGCTAGGGCGATGCCTTGAGCCTTAGCATGAATATGTAGTTTTTATTTAATTGCTTATGATATTAGGCATGCATACTTTGAATTATTAATCAATGTGTTTAAACTGTCTCTATATCTTAATGCTTAGCTACCATTAAGATGTTTAGATAAGTAATCAGATGCAATTCGGTCGGAATGCCACCGGAGGATTGAGTATTGCTTCTTGTGATTGATAGTTGTAAGTTCACTAGGACGAATGCCACGTCTTAGGGGTTGCATGGTTTTTCAAAGGGTTTTCACAAAGCGTAATGAGTCATGCATGTTTATATTTGATCTGAATGCCACAGACGAATTGCATGTTTGATATACGTTCTAGCTTGAATGCCACAAGTAGAATATGCATTAGGAAAACCTAACCTTCAAAGTTGCATGGGTAATTCATAAGTAAGTGGTAAATCTACATAGGATTGTTAAGGGGATGGCGGAACCCTAGGTTTTTACAATTTGGTTTTCAAAACGTTTTCTTTTGTTTTCTTTACTTTGCTAATTTCTTTAATCATTTTAATTAAATCCGTTTTTATTATTTTTAAATTCAAAATCAACTTTTTCCAATCTTTGTTTCAAATAATTAGCTAAGATTTTGGTTTTGCATAAATTGTTTTAAACAATCCATGCGGAAAACGACATTGCTTGAGCCGTTTATACTATAATAACATTGTTCTCTTGCAGGTATTTTTAAGTGTTTTTATCTATACTTTTGCAGGTGGTAAAAATCCTATCAATTTCCTAATATAGAATTCACACCTTCTACACACCCCTCTCGGCTCTCACCATGGATGGAGGCAGCTTGTGCCCAACTCAACTTTTCTGAAAAATTCTGTATATTTTTTCAAAGGATAATGTTTTAGGAGACTAAATTTATAGATAAATTTTGTAAACTAAATGACATGAAAGTTGATCATTAATTTATAATTTAAGCGTTGATAAACGTGTTCATTCCTATTGTTGATACATCATTTAGTTTGAAATTTTGTCTAAAAAAGCACTAGAGTTACTAGATATCGAAGTTTGAACACAAGTCAAATACTGACTCTAGTACTTTTTTTGACCAAGTAGAGGAAAACATAAGAAAGGCTAATGAAATCCAAACTTTCATGTTTTGCGTGAGAGATAAAATCTCATGCTTTTTTTTTGGCGGAAAAGGTTTCTTCCTTGTCGCACACTCTTTGAAAACCACAAACACTCTCCCTCTTCCTTCTGGTCAGTCTCCACCCATTCTAAATTAATAAGATCTCATCCTCTTTTGTTGTTTTCTCAAATCCCATACGTTACCTAACGGTTCCAGTAAATTTTGCGGGTTTGGATTAGGGTTTAGGGTGTAAGTGTGTGTGACAATGGCGGAAATAGCTATAATTTTAGATATATTGAGAAAAAACCCTAGCCCTTCTACGGTCAAGGCATTACACTCTTCTGGGTATTTCTCAGCCAAGGCCGCTGCTTCTGCTGCCGCCGGAGCTCCTTATATGCATACAACGAATTATTGGGGTACTCTCTCTCTCTCTTCCCAATATGTGTGTGTTCTATGATGTAGTAGTGCGTTGCAATTATAGGATTGGATTGGACGTTAGGCTCCACTGATATTGGATTGTTTGTTTCATATGGTATTCAGTAGAAATATGGACATGAATGTATGTTGTACTGTGGTGTGCTGATGTAAACTATGTGAGGATGGGAACTTAATAAAAATAATGCTTTAATAAACTTTCTCTGACTTTGCCTTTGACATGGGGCGTGCCTATATTTTGCTGAGGTATCTCAAGCCAATTACACACCGCAACGCATTTTAATTTTCTACGTAACAATGTTTTGCTTTTGTTATATTTCACTTTATCTTATTTTGAATTTGACAATTGTAGTTGGCTTAAGTTTGACAATGTACTAACTTGCTTAGTATTATGAAACAGTAATTTTAGGACACCAGTTGTCTACTGTGATGCTGGAACAGCATGGTCTGAAGATTATGTTTCTAGTTCACCAAGTGCATCTCAAAGAATCTTTGAATCTCAGCTTTTGAATGGAGGGCTTTAGCCGTCACAATCTTCAAGTAATTTGTATCGTTCTTTGTATTTCATCCACCGGAGCCTTGTTCAAGCTCGAAAGATGACAATGATGACTTGCCGCTGGACAAGGAAAAAGAAGAGCAGCATGCGGCAGATTATGTTGTTCTACTAAAAAAAAGCAGTAAAGCAAATTCTTCGTGACGTGAGTTGTCCGGCCTGCATTGTGCATTCTTATTTCCATGATCAGTATATTTTAGTACTCAAAATAAGTTAAGTTCTTTGCATCCCATTGTTTGAAATGGTACCAGGCATGTTGTTTAGGTTGATAATTTTTGATAAAGATTGAAACTTTCAATAATGGTTTCAAGAAATCTGTGTTTTCGAGTGAGAGAGAGAGAGAGAGAGAGAGAGAAAAAAGGCTGTGTATTTCTTTTGAAGAAAAAAAGGAATTACAAGGACTATATTCCTCACAACTGGTCAAAAAATTAGATCCTACATTTTAGGGTCCTAGTACACATCTCCGGCCACTAAAGTCATCGGAGGATATCAACCATCCACCTGGAAGAGGATGAGAATACATAGTATAATCATATAAGATAAGAACACCAGCTGTAATCTTTCTAAAAATGAAAAAGAAACTAGCCGTTGGATTTTGAATTCTAACGACTCCTTCTAATTTTGGCAAGTTCTTCATTTCTCCAGAACTTCTCAGCTTCCTTTCGATTTCAACTGCAGGATTAACTTTTGCAGATTAACTCCAAGGCTAGTAGGCAGCTTAATTCTCAACAGCCTCTCCTAAGCTGCTTACTGGCTTCACTTCTAACTTCATCCTCAAGTAATTAAAACGATCTTTTGGCAAAGCTTTTGTAAATATATCTACCAGCTGTTCTTCACTTCTGCAAAATTTCAAATCAATGGATCCTTGCTGCAATGCTTCCCGAATAAAATGATATTTCCTGTTTATATGTCTGGTCCTCTGATGAAAAACTGGATTTTTGACCATCGATATTGCTGACATGTTGTCACAAAACAGTGGTGTTGCTTCAGTTTGCATTTCACCAAAATCATCCAACACAAACCTTAGCCAGATAGCTTGAGTTGTTGCCTCAGCTGCTGAGACGTACTCAGCTTCTGCAGTTGACAATGCAACTGTGTTTTGCTTGACTGAGGCCCATAAAAATGCACCACCACCAAAACTGAATGCATACCCATATGTGCTTACACTGTCATCTTCACTACCAGCCCAATCTGAGTCACAAAATCCAATCAAAACAGCATCCTTGTCCCTTGTAAATTCAATGGCATAGCTAAGAGTACCTTGAATATATCTGAGCACTCTTTTAGCTATTCCCATATGCTTCTTTGTGGGACCATGCATGAATCTTGATAACAAACTGGTTGCATACATTATATCAGGCCTGGTTGCAGTTAAATATAACAGACTGCCAATAATTTTTCTAAACAAACCTTCATCAGCCAACTCACTTCCATCAACTTTCTTAAGTTTCTCACCAGTGGGTAGGGGAATTGTCACTGACTTACAATCCTCAAGGCCAAACTTTACAAGTAAGGACTTTGCATACTTGCTTTGATGAATAAATACCCCTTTATTAGTTTGTAGAACTCCCATTCCCAAGAAATGATGTAAGAGTCCTAAATCAGTCATCTCATACTTCTGCATCATGTCTCTTTTAAACTCACTGAGCAATGCATTACTGCTTCCAGTATAAACTATATCATCAACATATATAGAGACAATGATCAGTTTTCCTTCTTCATCAGTTCTGGTATATAATGTGGCCTCACTGATGCTTCTTTTAAAGTTGCAACTAGTGAGATAAGTGCCAATCTCACTGTACCAGGCTCTAGGGGCCTGCTTCAAACCATAGAGAGCCTTTATTAACTTATAGACCTTATGACTTGCATTTTCCACTTCAAAACCCTCTGGTTGCTCAGTGTAAACCTCCTCCTCAAGTACTCCATTCAGGAAGGCTGACTTAGCATCTAATTGAAACAACTTTCAACCCTTTTGTGCTGCAAGTGCAATCAAGGTTCTAATTGTATCTAACCTTGCCACTGGTTCAAAGGTGTCATTACAGTCAATACCAGGTTTCTGGGCATACCCTTTTGCCACAAGCCTAGCCTTGTGTTTTTGAACTGATCCATCTAGATTCAGCTTGGTTTTAAACACCCATTTGACTCTTATGACTGGTTTGTCTGCATGCATTTCCACCAGCTCCCAAGTTCCATTCTTCTTAATAGTTTCAATCTTAGCATTCATTGCTTCCTTCCATGCTTTGTCTTCAATAGCTTCATGATAGGTTTTAGGTTCAATAATGGTCATATGACATCTTGCATAGATGTCCTCCAAGCTTCTCAGCTTTACTGGTGTATTGCTTGGTGTTGAACCTTGACTGGTACTGCCAATGTTGCCTCCAGAGACATGTTCATCATCAGAGATTAATTGAGTGAGATTTGGAGAGTCAATGCTGTGAGTTTCATGAGAGGATTCTTCTGTTTTAGTTATCCCATAATTTTCCAAGGGTGAGTGGCATGTAAACTGTTTCAACTTGCTTGTTTTCCCAATTCCAAGACTTATTCTCATCAAATATAACACTTCTTGAGAGTATAATCTTTTCAGTTTGAAGATTATAGATCCTGTAGCCTTTCTCACAGCTGCCATAACCCATAAAGATTCCCTTGCTTGCTTTGTCATCAAATTTCTGTCTAAGATTTGATGGAATGTGACTGTAACAGATGCTTCCAAACACTCTCAGGTGTTTTACACTTGGTTTTCTCCCCGTGAAGGCTTCAAATGGTGTTTTGTTTGTGACTGCAGTGGTAGAACACCTATTTTGCAGATACACAGCAGTGCCAACTGCTTCAGCCCAAAACTTAACAGGAATTTTCTTCTCAGTCATCATTGATCTTGCCATTTCTCCAATGGTTCTATTTCTTTTCTCAGCAACCCCATTTTGCTGAGGTGAGTAGGCAATAGTTAGTTGCCTCTCCATGCCAAGATCACTGCAGTACTCAAGGAATTCATGTGAAGTGTATTCTCCACCTCTGTCACTTCTTAGTTTCTTCAATTTGAATCCACTTTGAAGTTCAACAAATGCTTTGAATTTTTTGAACACATTTATCACATTTGACTTGTTTCTAAGAAAATATACCCAACACATCCTTGAGTAGTCATCAATGAAAGTGATGAAGTATTTATTCCCTCAAATGGACTCATTTTGCATTGGACCACATACATCTGTATGTACCAACTCAAGTGGATTGTTTGCTCTCCAAGGTTTCTCATTCTCAAATGGTTCTCTGTGACTTTTACCATACACACAGCTTTCACATACTCATTCCTTTTCTGAGAAATCAGGTAAGCTTAACACCATTTATGTTTGTTGCATTTTCTTTATGCTAGCAAAGTTCAAATTCCCCAATCTTCTATGCCAAACCCATGGATCTTCTTGTACTGCTGCTTTTCTTGCCACTGTGTTAACAGATTCCAAGGACAATGGAAAACATCTATTTCCAATCATTTCAACTTTAGCAACAACATTATCAAGATTATTATCATCATATATTAATGCATAGCTTCCTCCAAATAGAATGTAGTACTCATGCTCCATCATTTGCCCTGTGCTCAGTAGATTTTCATCTAATCCAGGAACTAGCAGCACTTCATTTATGTATCTTTTCCCTTTTCGTGTCTCAACTACAAGTGTCCCTTTTCCTGTGGCTTGAACAAGGTCACCAGTGCCCATTTTTACTTTGTAGGTCACTGACTTATCAAGATTGATCAATAAGGACTCTTGAGAGGTCATGTGGTTGCTACATGCACTGTCAACAAACCACACAGACTTGCTTGATGCAATTGAACTTGCATGACAAACATAGAACATTGTTTTTGTGACTGCATCTTCTTCCTTTGCACAATTTGCAACTTGTTTACCATTGTCACAATCCTTAGTTAAGTGACCAAATCGACTGCACCTGCCACACTTGGGTTTTCCTTTATATCTGCATATACCAAAATGGTATTTGTCACATACTTGGCACAGTGGTTTCACATTTTCTTGGTTGCCATTTGGTTGTTTGTTGTGTGCAGTAAATTTGTTGTTCCAACCACTACCGCTGCCATTATTCCAGCTGCTGTTTTGAGGCCAATTCTTTCCCTTCTTATACTGACCCCATTTTGGATTTGTCTTATACTGGGACCCTTTGAAATTTCCAGTGCTATTTCCATTTTCTCCAACTTTAAGGCTGCTGAAGGCCCTCTCAGTACCTGTGTATTTATCTCTTTCATCATGTAAGTCTTCTCTCTTATCATAGACTTTCATAGAGGCTAAGACTTCTTCAACTCTAATAGTGTCTAGGTCTCTGGTTTCTTCAATGATTGACATTATGGACTTGTACCTCCTACTTAGACTCATCAACAACTTTTGAACAATCATTTTTTCTGTTACATCTTCTCCTAGAGATTTCAAGTTGTTTACTGTCTCAAAAAACCGAGCCAAGTGGTCATCCAGAGATTCAATATCATTCATCCTTAAATATTTAAAATCAACTCTAATGGCATGTAATTTCACAGCTCGTACCTTTTTATCTCCTCTGAACTCTCTTCTCAGGATTTCCCAGGCACTGTTTGTAGTCTTCTCATTTCGGATTCTGGGAAAAAGTTCATCAGTGATTGCTCCTTGAATGAGACTTAGAGCCTTGGCATTCTTGATCTTTTCCTCCTTTGAAACAACTGGTCCTTCAACTGGAATATGCTCTGACTCGCTTTCTCCTTCTTCCTCAGAGACTTTCTCTCTGGGAGTTTGTTGTTCAGTAAGGCTAGCTTCAACCACATCCCATAGATCGTAGGCTATGAGAATGGTTTCCATTTTAACAGCCCAAAAATCGTAGTTTGACCCATTAAATTGTGGTGTTTGTAAATCACCACTAGAGGAGCTTGATCCAGCCATCTTCTCAGGCAGCACAGCTCAAATGGTTATAAAGGTACCACCTTTAACCCTTTCTGGGTTTGTAACTTCACAGAAACACGCCCCTTCTTCGAAATCAGACCTAGTGCTCTGATACCATGTTTGAAATGGTACCAGGCATGTTGTTTAGGTTGATAATTTTTGATAAAGATTGAAACTTTCAATAATGGTTTCAAGAAATCTGTGTTTTCGAGAGAGAGAGAGAGAGAGAGAGAGAGAGAGAGAGAGAAGTCTGTGTATTTCTTCTGAAGAACAAAAGGAATTACAATGACTATATTCCTCATAGCTGGTCAAAAAACTAGATCCTACATTTTAGGGTCCTAGTACACATCTCCAGCCACTAAGGTCATCGGAGGATATCAACCATCCACCTGGAAGAGGATGAGAATACATAGTACAATCATATAAGATAAGAACACCAGCTGTAATCTTTCTAAAAATGAAAAAGAAACTAGCCGTTGGATTTTGAATTCTAACGGCTCCTTCTAATTTTGGCAAGTTCTTCATTTCTCCAGAACTTCTCAGCTTCCTTTCGATTTCAACTGCAGGATTAACTTCTGCAGATTAACTCCAAGGCTAGTAGGCAGCTTAATTCTCAACACCCATGTCAGACTACTGTTGTAACTACTAGGCGGATTCTAGAACGAATTTCTGTGCATTATGTTTCAAGGAGAATGGCATGCAAACTTCTGAAAGGTAAATTCTTTCCACAATAATTCAAATCTAGTTTCATATATTCGAGAAGACTAATTAAGCAGAAAACAAAAAAAAGGCCTAATGATAGTACACATGAATCCATTTGCCCCAAAAATCAAATGTTGCAAGTGACTGACACATGCATTATATCAATATGAGCAGATGTTCCAAAGTCGGCCATGAGGAAATCTGGAAGAAGATTGCCTACTGCGGTTTTCCTCTTCGGTGTTAGAGAGCAACCTTCAGAGGTGAGATTCTAATCCATGTATATATCGTATTCCGTAAATAAAAATCGATAGAAAGAAAGAGAAACAATCGCGTGGTTTCATTTTGCCGTCCATGTTTATATGTTTATGCAGGGCAAGGTCTTGGTCTTGCAGCCACATGGTTCATCGAAGTTGGCATTGAAATCAACCGATTTATTTCTCGCGTGATAAGGTCTAGAGAAGAGGATGACGACGACATTGATTTGGGAGAACAACTTAAACTTCTGGGGAAGAAGGTTTCAGGTACTAGTATCCGGTGTGGCACATCACTAGCTTTTGGTTCCATTGGAGCAGGCATTGGTGCCACCCTTATCCGCCCTTCAATGGGTCAGCATGTTGGTAAGTTATCAATCATGATGCAGGAGAGAACCAAGGGTACCGAGGAGAGGGGAATAGATAACCTGGGATTCGCTCAACCAGGGGCAACGGAGCTTGCTCACGTCGCTAATCGTGGATTCGCTCACATGACCAAGCCAAATACTTGATTGGGGAATGAGAAAT
This sequence comes from Heteromeles arbutifolia, assembly GCA_024362995.1. Lineage (NCBI taxonomy): Eukaryota > Viridiplantae > Streptophyta > Magnoliopsida > Rosales > Rosaceae > Heteromeles > Heteromeles arbutifolia. The sequence goes on along the minus strand of JANCRC010000002.1, from coordinate 4,440,662 downwards.
CACTCGCTTCAATTGCACAAAGCAAAATATATTTTAATTCGTTCAAGTCTAGCCCCAAAACTTCTAATACATCAATATTTAAAGAAACTCAAGATAAAGGAACATAAATATACTACAACTTCCCAAGAAACTCTCTAAAAATGACCTAACAAGTTCCTATGTCATTAAAATACACAGCCTTATTATTCCAATGCATACTAGTGGTCTTCAAATTGTTTTCTTCAAGGTCTGCCTCCCACATCATTCTCCTCTTCTCAAAAAAAACTCGTCCTCGAGTTTCATTTAATCTTCCTTGATGCATGAGGGATATTTGTAGCTTCATGACTTGTGGTTGTGGGAACTAACTTAGGCTCATCATGGAACAAATAAAGATCAAAGATATTAAAAATTGGGACTAATTTTCGTCCCTTTTGGAGATGACTCATCATCGAGTTTAAATCTTCGTTGACTCCGTTGTAATCTTGAAATTGATTTTTGCCTTTCCACACGAATAAATACTTGGAATATTTCCTCATTCTTGAAATAGTAAATTCATGCTCCATGACAAATCTTGTAATCCAATTGATATCAATTTTCATTTGATTAACTAAATCAACCAAAACTTGAGAAGCCTTCCAATTAAAAATATCAAAACCAATAAAATCAATGTATTCATAAATAGCATCTTCTTTCATATCAACAATATCTTGGAATTTAATATCTCCCACTTCAGCAACGTCACCGACTTCCTTCAAAGATTTGTGAGATGAAAACCCTTCTTCTCTCCCACCAAAACTTTTGTTATTACTCAAGCTAAAACCATCACAAATTTCACAATTACTCAAGCAACGATCAAATAAAGGAGGCATACTCAAATGAATTAAAGACGAAGCCTCAATATTTTCACACCCATAATTTGAACTAAGATAATTCAAACTAACCGTATCTTGTGCCAATTCATTGTAAACTGCTGAACAACAATCTCCTTCTTCAGTTGACTCAAACCACAGAGCGTAATCATGAAAAAGGTCAACACATTGCAAACAAATGCCTCCCTCCCCTTCAAAAACCACAACGCCTCGTCAATTTTCGATGCGAGAAATTTGATTGGTGAGATGTTGATGCATCCTCTTAATCTCTTCCATGTCGTCGTCAACATACTTGTCATAAACTGGTGGAGAATTCCAATCAACCAAGCTAATCTCTTCAACCATTTGATGTTCAAACGGATGAAAAATATCAGCCATGATCTTCTAACGCAGCGGAAAACCTGCTCTGATGCCACTTGATGCAGGAGAGAACCAAGGGTATCGAGGAGATGGGGATAGATAACCTGGGATTCGCTCAACCAGGGGCAACGGAGCTCGCTCACGTCACTAATCGTGGATTTGCTCACACGACCAAGCCAAATGCTTGATTTTAGAAGGAGAAATAACTTTCTTCAAATGCACAAGGCAAATACAATTTTAATTCAATCAAGTCTACCTAAACATACATATGGAGTCCTTTAAATAGAAAGATTACAATACATTGGTAGGATAAATACTTATTACTAATGATTATAGTTACTAGAAACCTAATAAAACATAGCTTTGAAAGATGAAAAGCCACAAACAATCAAATTTAATATAAAAACTATATTTAATGTCGTGCATTGCATCATACTCCTCTTCTCGAAAAAAACTCATCCTCGAGTTTCAGTTGACTTTTGGTTTTCCCTCGATCTTTTGGAATGCCTTTCAAACTTTTCCTTAACAGGTACAATAGCACAAGAAATTTACGAGTGTTCGAAGTCTTGATCCATATTCTTTCTTCAAATGGATAAGCTCGAAATGGCACATGACTCCAATGGTGAGCAATGCTTCTCTTTTTCAAAGACTTTCTTCTAACCAAATCATCATGATAAAGAAATTTATCCCACATATAATCATGAATATCAGTGTAAGGAGTTTTTGCCCAATGTTGAAGTTGTGCATTAATTAAGTCTGAATTTACCACCTCGCTCATAAACTGTAAAGTTTCCTTCAAATCTACAATCTTTACTTGGTGCTCAACATTCAAGAAACTACCTTCAAGAATCTCATTGATCACGTGAATAACAATATCATCTTCTAAGAAATTATACAAACTTGAGGAGTATAACTTGCTTACCTCACTACCATCCTCATCAACTTCATTCACAAAACGATTATTGACTTCGGCTTCATCAATGTACTCATCATACATTGATGGTAAATCCCAATTGACGAAACTGATTTCTTCGACAGTGTGCTTTTCAAACAAATTGTAAATCACAACCATAGTCTTCAACTGCAATGGAAAACCTACTCTGATGCCACTTGATGCAGAAGATAACCAAGGGTATCGAGGAGAGGGGGATAGATAACCTGGGATTCGCTCAATCAGAGGCAACGGAGCTCACTCACTTTGCTAATCGTGGATTTGCTCACACGACCAAGCCAAATGCTTGATTTTAGAAGGAGAAATCACTCTCTTCAAATGCACAAGGCAAATACAATTTTAATTCAATCAAGTCTACCTAAACATACATATGGAGTCCTTTAAATAGAGAGATTACAATACATTGGTAGGATAAATACTTATTACTAACGATTATAGTTACTAAAAACCTAATAAAACATAGCTTTGAAAGATGAAAAGCCACAAAAATCAAATTTAATATAAAAACTATATTTAATGTCGTGCATTGCATCAAATCATCTAATTGCTCTAGCTATGTATCATTTTAATTTTATCGGATGTCCTCAGCGTGACGGGGTATCTATTACTTATGCATGACCTAATTACAGTGCGATCTTTTCTTTTTTTTGTTTGCAGGCTGTGTTGTGGGGGAGTCTGCAGGGCTGCCATAGTATCATATTGCCTTGGGCTGCCATAGTATCATATTGCCTTGGGAAATTTTCTCATGTAACCCTAAACTCTAATACATCAAATTCTGGTAATTACTGTCACTCTCTCCTTCTTGCACACACAATAAGCACAATTATATGTGTAAGAGATTAGTAATTGTTTATTACATTAGAAGAAATCGAACTCTAAACTTCTTTTCGTCCAAAATCATTACCCCATCGTCAAGGGCGAGTTAACAGCACGATTACGTGAACGATGAATTAATATTTTCTGCTTAGCTCAATACATCATCATATGTATTAATCAATCTTACATGCAGATGAGACAGTGAAGAATGCCCGAAGCTATTGAACAAAAAGAAGTGAAGAGTAGTACGGAAGCAAATGATGAAGTTTGGGTTTGTACAACACCCATTAGGTTTTGCATCAGGACTCGCCCGTGTTAAGAATAAGAAATGCATATCTGAGAATTATGTTGGCGGCAAATGCGTCTTCTTCTTCCGCTGCGTTTGCTACGCCCCTTGTGCTCCCCCGGCCCTAAAGTAATAAATAAAAAAATCAAAATAAAAAACTTACTCCTCAAGCAAATTGCAAGGCACTACACAGTTAGTACTGCAATTAGTGTGGTAATTAAGTGAAAGTACTGGTACACACGTTCATAAATATATATATATATATATATATATATATCAGGTTGTCGGATTGAAACAGACTTGCAACGGAATATAAAATTAACGAGCAACGCACAGTATACGGCAATGTAGGATTTAATGAGCCAAAATCTACTATTGGGAAAATCCTAGAGCTCTTGGCTAGGCAGAAAACAATCCACTATATGTCAAACAAATACAAATTAAATGGATTTGACAAAAACTCGATCTAATAGACACGCACACCAGAAGGTAGCTTCGTCCTCCGTGCCCTTGTTACTTGAGTACGCAACAAACTTACAGAAGTGGCACGACACTGGTCTAGATTGTCAATCACTCCAACACGAACTTTGCACGATACTTCTTTCTCAAACGCATATGAGATATGCGATCATGCACTATTAATCATATGAATATAATTTAACACAATAAATCAATTAGGAGAATCTCAAGGAACATTGTAGTGTTGATATTCCGAATAAAGAACAAAGGAGACCATGAATGTTGTGATCTCAGTTGAGGTACATTATATGGACATCAACATCATGAAATAAGATGCATGATATTTCGTATCATGAATATTTAATGAAATATACCTTAATTTGTAGTGACTTTTTATTCTTATTATATATAATATTTTACTATAAATATATCCTTGCTTGAATTTCTTCGGTTATTTTAGATCATGAGTAACCATTTTGAGTGTGGTGGGGACAATTTGGACAAAAGCTAATTTCACAACTCTCCGGATCCTCTTTACGAGAATTCCAAAAATTCTTAAATCGTGTCCGTTCATCGTACATCGTGTGGTCAGAAATCATGTTAAATACTTTTATTTAAAATTAAATATGAATAGTACTGACAAATTTTGAGAATCTCTAAGATCCTCATAAAGAGGATCCAAAGAGGATCTTCATTCCTAAATATATATCACTATGCTGGTGTTTATTGGAAGAGGTGAAAATATTAAGGGTGTATTCAATTAAGTTCTAATAAATTTTAATAGATTTATAAATCTATTGATTTTGATGGAGTTTAATCGAATTGTCTAACTTTTTAAGATCTTTAAAAATCAAATTTTAATTTAATATCCCCAGAATGTTATAATTTCTTTAAAATCTAGATTGAATACACCTGGATTTTTAGAGAATCACTTAAAATCTTGATTGAATACTCCTGAATTTATAAAAAGAACCCAAATATCTCAAAATCCTAATTGTATACACCCCTAAAATTGTAATTAAAGTGTGGTGTTAACATAGAATTATGGGTGAACTCAGATACGTGTTTGAGTGCCAATAATGGTAACGTGAATAGCCACTTGGTCCACTCAGCACTAGAGTCTGGTGGTATTCCTTTCCACTTATAAGTGAGAGGTTTTAGGTTCAAATTTCGTGGATGGCGAATTCGATACCAAATTAGGTTGTCCATTGTGTGGCTTAATCGAACTCTCTCTCTCCTTAGTGTAAAATATATCGTTGTACTACAAAAATAATAATAATGATAATGTGATTGTAAAAGTCCTTTATTTCAGGGAAAGGGATCATCTCCAGATCCCTTCCACCAAATCCACAAAGTCAATGGATATGGGCCTTTGAAATTTGATCTAACGGCTAAAAGCATGAGGCCCTTTAAAAGCTATAATGACTTTAACCGTTAGATCAAATTTTAAAAACCCAGATTCCCTAACTTGATAGATTTGGTGGAAGGGATTCGAAGTCCTTATTTCGGTATTAATACATTACATCAAACTGGTGTCCTATCACAATTCTTGAGTAATGTGTTATGCGTGACATTATTATATATCGGGGAAAGACGTCATGTATTGTATTCAACGGCCGAGATTACATGGACGGACGAGGGATGGTTCCACCAGTCCGAGCTGCATGTGATACAAACTCCCTCTTCATTCATTCCTGGGAGAGATTTTTCAGTGTCATCGGCGCATGAGGTGGTACATGTGTTATTACACAAATGGTGAGATATGTTTGTTAAAAAATTAATAACTTAAAAAATAAAATTTTCTACCACTTACATAAAAATTCGTGATATACCACACATTCATGTCATAATAAAAAATTTCTCCATTCCAGAACATCGTGTAGGGCTGTAGACAAAAGCTGCCGTTCCGCTTGCCACGTCAACTCTCTCTCTTCTTTTACACTCTTCGAACATTCGCACCACTTTCAACCTTCCTCCTCCTGCTCCCTCTCTCTCTCCCTCCTGCTGAAATCTAGGGCACAAAATCTTGCGTTGCAACCATGAATGTCTTCAGATTGGCCGGCGACATGACTCACTTGGCCAGTATTCTGGTCCTCCTCCTCAAAATCTACGCCACCAAATCGTGCTCAGGTAACACACACACCTCTTCCCTCCTCGATTTCCAATTCCCATTTTTCCTATGCCCTGTTTGTTTCCCGAGAAAACGCAGGAAAATATTCATGGAGAATTGAATTTCATTGTTTCCCACCTAAATATTTCTCAAAGTAGAAAACTTTAGTCAATGAGGCAAACCCAGATTTTGTTTTGATTTGTTTAGTGTTCAAGAGAACAACATTATGATTTAATTCCGTTGAATTTGTATGCATTAGCGATTATTAGTTTGGTAAATTGGGGTTTAGGGAAATTGATTAGTGTCTTAATGGTGGTTAGGGATTTCGCTTAAGACTCAGGAGCTCTATGCCCTGGTGTTTCTGGCTCGGTATTTGGACCTGTTTACGAACTTTATTTCGGTATATAACACTGTGATGAAGCTGGTGTTTATCGGAAGCTCGCTGGCCATTGTTTGGTGTATGCGGATGCACAAAATGGTGAAGCGTTCTTACAATAAAGAGCTCGATACGTTCAGGCATTATTTTCTTATTGTTGGCTGCTTTATGCTCGCCCTGCTTGTCAACGAGAAGTTCACGTTTCAAGAGGTGAGACAAGTTTTTCGACATTCTCGACTTGTTTGATGCATCTAGTCTGTTTTGAAATTGGTATGCGTGAAACAGGGTATGATTGTAATGGTGAATTGAAACTCCTTTCAGGTGCTCTGGGCATTTTCTATATACTTGGAGGCGGTTTCTATTATTCCGCAGTTAATTTTGCTACAACGAAGTGGAAATGTGGACAATTTGACAGGGCAATATGTGTTCCTTCTTGGGTAAATATATTTCTTTCCTCTGATCCGTCCCTAACTTGCTGTACACTCTGAAATATCTTGTGGTTTGGTTTTGATTGCTGTCGATAAGGCAAAGTTTAATTGATTTTGTTACTCATTTACCTAGTTTCTCTGATTACATTTAATGTGATTATATGTGTCGCATATTTTGAACTCAATTTGTTTTGACATTACGGTTCATAATGTGAAATTTTGATGTTCTTGAAATCAACTTCATATTAATACAAAATATAAGATTTGTAACCAATGCCCAATAGGTTTCATGAAGTTGCTGTCATATAGATTTAATCTTGAACCAAGATGAACACATTAGAAAAATCTCTGCCAGTGTTTGTATGCATGAACTCTATGTGGTCTGAAGACTGAAGAGCTACTTTTATCACATAAGAGAGGCATATGCCATTTGAGAAAGCAATCCTTGTTGCGGGAAAAACTATAGGGTGTATGCTATTTCATTTATGGGATGCTGACCTCAAATTTAGGGGAAGGTTGTAATTGGGACAACATTTAGGAGTGAAGCACGTGACTTGTTTGCTGGTGAAGTAAATTGTCTTTCTGGACTCTGGCAAAGAGGGCCTTACCATGACTTTTCCTTCTTTTGCGAAAGTTATGAAGTTGGCCCTTCTTTGGAAAGATAGAAGAGAAGAGGCAATTGGACTGGAAGTTCTAACTGGTTCGTAGCGGTAGCTTGTTCGTTTGCTTGCAAGATGAATTTGTTCGTCGATGTCACAGAATCTACCATTTATGGTCGGGACTCGGGCAAGTTGGAAGAGTTTATAGAAGTTAGATTCTGAGACATCGAAGCAAATATATATTTTATTTCACAGCATAACATTTCCTTTACACATACATGGTTTTAAGATTGGTCCCCAAGTTAGTGTGTGGTTACTATAGAAGTGATTTTGTTTCTTGCTTCCTTGAATGAATGCTGAATATATTGAAAATTTGAAATCAAGTAAACAAACAAACAGATACAGCAGTTTAGACCAGATTAGATTGATAGTTGGTATACTTTTACGCATTTGCGTGCGAAGTTCATCTTGGATTGTGACATCTTTTCAGAAAAAAATCTGGGGATATAAGTTAAGTTTCATATTGCAGGGCCTACCGTGCATTGTACATTCTCAACTGGATCTATCGCTACTTCACAGAACCACGCTTCAGTCGATGGATAGGTAAGTTAAGCGAGAACCATTGAGGACAAATATTTTCTTTCCTATGTAGTCTTATTTACTTTGGGGGGGTGCGGGGCCTTATGCTCTTTGTATGGTTTGGCTGACTTGTTTTCTTTTACAATTTTGCAGCGTGTGTCGCCGGTCTGGTTCAGACAGCTTTATATGCAGATTTTTTCTACTACTATTTTCTCAGGTAGCTAATATGGCACCTTTCTTGCCGATGATCCTTGTTCACTCTCTTAGATAGTTAACATGACAAGCTGTTTGTTTTGCAGCTGGAAAAACAGTGCAAAGCTTCAGCTGCCAGCATAAGCCAAGGAAACATGTTTTGTTCTTACATCTGACTTTTATACACTATAGCTGATAAATCTACATGCGGGATAACTCTGCTGGAAGAAGCGCATAGGGATTACGTAGTTCCGAATTAGGATGGCAACCCCATTGCCACAAACGGGTGAGTAGTAAGTCAATTTAGGGTGTAGTTACCCATATTATAGGCATGTTATAAAGATGTTGAATGCTGGAAAGATTAATGGAATAACAGGCATGTTATAACTCTTTTTCGCCTTTTCCTTTCGTTTTGATGGATGTGTATTTCACGTCTACATAATGTTTTTGTACCATTGTGAGAGAACAACTTACATGGCACGTGACACTGTGTTGTGCATCACATGCACCTTTAATATTCATTGGTACCTTTATTTTCTTGGGACCAAAACAATGGGACTTTTTATATCTCCAAACCATTAAGCTCTTAAACTCCCTTTCGTAACAAAAAAAACCCTACAGCCCTGGACACGATTGCACTCGACTATCAATTGTTAAGATGTCTTAGGTTCGATTCTTGTCAGAGGTAAATTTGAACCACATTATTTTTAGCTCATTATGAGGTTAAGTCCACTGTCTTTCCTTTAGTGTAGATAATCTCGTTTGTTAAAAAAAAAAAAAAAAAAAAAAAGTATCAAAGAGCACCGATTACCATCATCGTGGTAGGGAGAGCCCGTACAAGAAAAGTCTTGTGTCCGCACGCCTAAGGAGAAATTCTTCAGTCTGCATGCCTGTATAAGGTGGCCAGACTGAAGCAGAAGTGGGTGAACCAAAATATATGAATACTAAGGGTTTTGCGTGCGCGGTGGGACAACTACGTGGTCCGGTTGTCCACCCTAAGAACCGTCATGCAGGAAGGGTGGACCCAAAATACAAGAGGTGGGGATTGGGTCCGACCCAAGAGTTCTCGGGCCTATTAGAAAATAAAAGGCCTAATTAGAAACAAAAGTCAGAAAAATGAAAAATGGAATGCCAGAAAGCAAAGAAATTGAAAGGAAGCGCAACAAACGAACACGTCACGCTGCTCAACGAGAGTCACACACGGCAATACACGATTGGCTCAGTAGTCGTCACTTGTCGTTGTAATTTGTGCCCGGACGCTGACTGTGCATGCAGGCTGACTCTACGTCCGCCACAACGTGCACGATAACTCGGCGGCTAAGTCACAATTGTGTATGCTTAATTTGCAGAAATGGAGCACAAAAGTTGATGGCCATCCTGATTGCTGTTGGTCAAGCTGTTGCCTATGTGCTTTCGGGTATGTATGGTAGTGTCGGTCAACTTGGTGTCGGGAATGCCATTCTTATCATAGTTCAGCTCTGCTTTGCTGCAATTATTGTGATTTGCCAAGATGAACTTCTTCAAAAGGGATATGGTTTGGGATCCGGGATCTCCCTTTTTATAGCAACCAACATTTGGTACGCTGGAAACCTGTATTTCTTTTACCTTTTAGTATTATATATATAATCTATGGTCTTGCCGTAATTGACTTATGGTTTGATTATGCAGTGAAAGCATCATCTGGAAGGCTTTTAGCCCTACAACTATCAATAGGGGACGCGGAGCTGAGTTCGAAGGTGCCATCATTGCACTGTTCCATCTCTTGATGTTGGAAGATTGGAGGATATCGGGAATCCCATTGACATAAGTCTAATCCTATAGTCAACTAGGGTTTAGAGTTTTACTCAAAGTGTAATACAAAGCTCCTTTGTCCAATGTGCTTACTTGTGTTGTAATTAACCTTGCTATTGTAAATAGATTAAGAGTGATTTGTAGAGTGATTTGAGGGTTGAGTGTTGTCCTCTCTAATTCTCTCGTCTATATGTTTGGTGTTGTAACCGGTTTCATTCAAGAAATATACACATCAAAATTCAAGATGGTATCAGAGCAGGAACCCTAAATTCCTATTTCTGTTGTTTGTTTCCGATAAGTTCTTCTTACTTTAAGCCAATATGGCTGAAGAAAACTCCTCTGAAGCTGAAAGCCCATTGGCTCCTTCAGTTCTACCCGACGTTGATATCAACCCTAATCAACGTTTTAGTTCTATTCTGTTGAATGAATTCAACTATCTTCCCTGGACTCGTGCTGTTTCACTTGCACTTGGAGGGAGATCCAAGCTAGGCCAGGACCATGTCTCGCATAAAGATATTCCAAGTATTTCAAGTGCCTTCTTTACTGCTCTAAATGCTAGTAGTGAGCATGATTATTGGATCATAAACTCAAGAGCCACGGATCATATGACAAATCAAATTACCAACCTGCATAATTTTGAAAAAATGTCAAGACCTTTCTAGTGTCAGTAGCTAATGGTAAATGTGTCTCGGTCGAAGGAAAAGGCAACTTACTGTCAAAACACATAGAGTCAGTAGCCCTTTACATTCCTTCTTTTCCTTTTCAACTTTTATCAGTAGGAACCATCACCAATTCTCTAAACTGCCTAGCCATTTTCTCCCCTCACAATGTTATTTTTCAGAATATCATCACCAAGATGACGATTGGTGAAGGTTTCTTTTTGAATGGCCTCTACTACCTAGCTAAAGACACCAAGGATCGTAAGTTTTTACAAGTCAGTTCCAGTGTTTCTCAAGAGCAACAACTTTGGCACCAACGTTTGGCACATCCTTTTGAAAAGGTGATGTAGTTTTTGTTTCCAGGACTAGGACTATGTAAAGACAAGTTACATTGTGATATTTGTCACTTGTCTAAGTCTTCTAGGTTGCCTTTTGATTCTTCCACTTCTAGAGCTAGTCATCCTTTTGAAATCATTCACTCAGACATTTGGGGTCATGTACTAGAGTCATTTGATGGGTATAGGTATTTTGTAACCTTTGTTGATGATTTTACAAGGATAACTTGGTTGTACCTTTTGAAGTTTAAGAGTGAACTTGCAAATGTTTTTGAAGATTTTTATAAATTGGTTGGTACTCAATTTGCATAAAAAAGTCATATACTAAGATCCGACAATGGCACTGACTACATGTCCCATAACATGTCTCAATACATGAGTGTTCATGGCATTCTGCATCAAACAACATGTGTTGGCACACCCCAACAGAATGGGATTGCCGAGAGAAAGAATAGAGACCTCTTTGAGAAAACAAGATCACTCATGTTTTATATGAATGTGCCAAAGAAATTCTGGTCACAAGGTGTACTTATAGCCACATATCTTATCAATAGATTGCCTAGTCAAGTGCTAGGTTTCAAGTCTCCATATGAGGTATTGAAAGGCAAAAAAATTGATCTTTCACACTTGAGAGTGTTTGGTTCCACTTGTTTTGTTCACAATCAACCTCTTCACCATGATAAACTCGATCTCAGAGCAACCAAATGTGTCTTCATGGGTTATTCATCCACCCAGAAAGGTTACAATTGTTATAATCCAACCACAAGAAAACTTGTGGTCTCAAGGGATGTGAGATTTGATGAAAACATCCTTTACTGCTCAAAGAAACTGAATGATGAATGTTAGGGGGAGTTTTTAAGTGACATGTTTCCCTTGTCTAGTGTCCTTCACTACCACGAAGAATCCACATCGCTTGATACTTCAACCTTACCTTCAGAGCCATCACCACCTTCAGAGCTGTCATCTCCTCAAGCCACAGGTCATAAACCTCAAGTCCCAATTCGACAAAATCCTTCTTGGGTTCAACAACCTCCACTTCGACTACATGATTATGTCACTCATGCTTCTAAACCTCGAGCCACCAAACGAGCCTTGCGTCTTTCAATAGTCTCATCTGTGTTGAACTTCGTTTTGTACACCCAACGACTGCCCACTGCTTTCTTCCATTTGGGCTTGCAGTTCATCCCTCATTGCATTTCACCAAATTTCAAGTTCATTGGCTTCTTGAAATGTTTGTGGTTCATGAGTACTATCCAAGGTAATAAGAAAGGAAGTATGAGTAGCTGAAAACTGCTTATAAGATACAAAATCTGTGAGGGCAGATCTATGGCTTAGATTACAAGGAAACCTTTGCTCCAGTGGCCAAAATGAACACTGTAAGGGTTCTATTATCGGTTGTTGTGGATTAGTCTTGGCCTCTCTATCAAATGGATATGAAGAACGCTTTTTTACATGGTGAATTGGAGGAAGAAGTGTACATGAAACTCTCACCAGGTCACCCTCAATCTAGTGATCCTGACATAGTTTGTAAACTGCACAAATCCATTTATGGATTGAAACAGTCTCCACGCGCATGGTATGCAAAATTGAGCTGGGTTCTTAAAGAGTTTGGCTTTCAAAGAAGCAGTGCTAAATCCTCTCTTTTTGTTCGTATTGGTTCAGTTAGGAAGTTAATTGTTTTAATCTATGTTAATGATCTCATTGTGACTGGTGACAACATTGAAGAAGTTCACTCTCTCAAGCTTGCTATTCGAAGCAAGTTTGCACTCAAGGACCTGGGACATCTCAAATATTTTCTCGGTATTGAGCTTGCCACATCACAGAAAGGCCTCTTTCTCAATCCAAGGAAATACACTCTTGATCTCTTGATAATAAGTTACATCTCAATGATCATGGGGAAGCTCTTCTTGATGTCACTGAGTATCAAAGGTTGGTAGGCAAGCTTATTTACCTCACAATCACGCGTCCTAATATCTCATATGCTGTGAGCATCGTGAGCCAATTTATACATGCACCTACATCAGTTCATATGCAAATTGTGAAGAGAATTCTTCGCTATCTCAAAGAGTCTATTGGTCGAGGACTCTTAATGTAGAAGAATGACAACGTTGCCATCATGGGTTACACTGATGCTGATTGGGCAAGAAATTGCCTTGATCGTAAGTCAACTACAGGTTTTTGTACCTTTGTAGGTGAGAATCTGGTAACATGGCAAAGCAAAAAACAAAGTGTTGTACCTCGATCCAGTGCTGAGGCTAAGTATTAAGCTATGGCCTCCACTGCATGTGAACTAATTTGGTTGAAAAGCCTTCTGTTTAATCTAGGGTTTCCTAGCAATGAACCTATGTCTATGTTCTGTGACAATCAAGCTGCCATGCATATTGCCTCCAACCCTGTCTTCCATGAGAGAACGAAGCATATTGAAGTGGATTATCACTATGTTCGGGCTCAAGTTTAATCCAAAGTCATACACACGCATTACACTTGCAGCCATGATCAATCAGCTGATGTGTTTACCAAGTCTCTTCCTACTGTTCAATTCTTGCACATTGTCCAAGCTTGGATCCAGGAATCCCCTAGATCCAGCTTGAGGGGGAGTGTTGGAAGATTGGAGGCTATCGGGAATCTCATTGACACGAGTCTAATCCTATAGTCAACTAGGGTTTAGAGTTTTACTCAAAGTGTAATACAAAGCTAGGGTTTTGTCCTTTGTCCAATGTGCTTACTTGTGTTGTAATTAACCTTGTTATTGTAAATAGATTAGGAGTGATTTGTAGAGTGATTTGAGGGTTGAGAGTGTTGTCCTCTCTAATTCTCTTGTCTATATGTTTGGTGTCGTAACCGGTTTCATTCAAGAAATATACACATCAAAATTCAAGACTTGATCACCAGGCCAGACAAAGTTCGCGCTCTTCGCAAAGCTTTCTACAGGCAAAACCTGCCAAATGTTACTAATCTGCTTGCCACGGTCTTAATCTTTCTCATTGTCGTCTACTTCCAAGGTTTTCGTGTTGTTTTATCGGTGAGATCAAAGAATGCCCGTGGACAGTAGGGATCATATCCTATTAAGCTTTTCTACACCTCTAACATGCCCATCATTCTACAGTCTGCTGTTGTCTCCAATCTTTATTTCATCTCTCAAGTAAGTTACTAGTCAATAAAAACTAAAGGCTCTTTACTGCATTTGTTAATCAATTGACATGAAACTTGTTTTATCGTAGAGTTGCTTTACAGGAAGTTCAGTGGGAATTTCTTTGTGAATATTCTCGGAAAGTGGCAGGAGTCTGAATATTCCGGTCAATCTATTCCAGTTGGTGGTTTTGCCTACTATGTCACGGCTCCAGGAAGGTGATCCAGCACATATTTTTGCGTAAAACCTTTGAAATCTCCAGCCATTTCTTATCATGTTTCATGTGTGAAAGCATGTACTCATAGCAGTGTTTCTTTTTCTTTGTCAATGTGATTTTAATCGCAGCTTGGCGGAAATGGCAGCCAATCCATTCCATGCTCAGTTCTATCTAGTATTCATGCTTTCAGCCTGTGCACTCTTCTCACAAACTTGGATTGAAGTTTCTGGTTCTTCGGCCCGAGATGTAGCTATGCAGCTCAAGGTATTTTGGCCTTCCTCATCCTATTTATTTTGTTTTGATTTACTTATAATCTGCAACGATATTTTGGAGAGTTCATAGCATGAGTATTAATGTGAAGACATGAGATTTCTAGGATTAAATTCTTATTCTCAAACAACTTAACGTCATGAACTAATACGTTTCTAGTTAAGGGAGTGCTAGCAACCTTTGCATTTGGACCATTTCACTACTTCAAATGACACATGTCATGTTTTTTTACACAAAAAACAAGACCTTTAATGATGAAAAATAGAAAATATAATTCCAAGGGCATTAATGATTGACATTTATGTTGCTTAATTCTGCAGGAGCAACAAATGGTGATGCCTGGACATAGAGATTCAAACTTACAGAAGGAACTAAACAGCTACATACCAACTGCCGCTGCATTCGGAGGCATGTGCATTGGTGCCTTGACTGTTCTGGCAGATTTCATGGGAGCAATCGGCTCAGGAACTGGGATTTTGCTTGCTGTTACAATCATCTATCAGTACTTTGAGACATATGAGAAAGAGAAGGAAGGCCAACTTGGCCCTTGCGGCCCTTAAGCCCTAACAAAAGTAAAGATAGCTGAGAGTTGTAAGTACGTCCAACCTTGGATAACACACTGGGGGGATACAATTGAGGTCATTTATAGTCTGATTACACCTTGTGACTTGTTACATCCTTCGTGGAATAGAATCACAAATTTTCAGAATGCATGCTATAGTTTGTCTTTGACACGATGATATTCAAAATTACTCTTAATTTACGGGAAGAGGATTCTCAAACTTGGATGGAATGGGACATCGGATGCAGGGTTAGATTACTTTGAAGCAATTGAACTACAAGCCACTCGCATTGGACATGCCGATTATCACCCTACTTTTTGTTTTTAATTTTTCACCGTATTCCATCTTCTCCTTTAAGCTACGCAAGAGTATACGTATGATTTACTTTGTAATTATTTGGTGATTAGTGAATCGGTCTGGTTTGTTTTAGTGTTGTGATGAAGTGGAATCATGGTGCTTCCTGGTAATTGGACAAACTTCAAACTTTGGATGGATGGATTCTATTCGTTGCAACTTTTGTCCTTATTTTTTTGTAGATTTAGGTGCAAAAATTGAGCCCCATTTTGCACTAGCTTAGGTATGAGTCGTATGATTGGATTCCTTGGGGTACAATTTTTGGTAGCAAAGCAAAGACGCTTGCTGGACACTCGTGTCGCTGTCAAAGTTATGCGAAGCTTAATAGGGGTGTTTTCTTTGTTAAGCTGAAAACCAACCTAGGCAATCATGCTTTTTAGGATAAATATATGTTGTATGAGTGTGGAGCTCAAGGTTTTAATAAGTTGTCATGAAAAGCATAAAGATGGCATGAAAGATGGATTGGATTAATTTAAGAAATGATTTACACACATACTATTTCACCTTCTAATTCTATACACTACTTCTTGAGAGATTAAATATACAATAGAGTCTCTCTAGAATAATACTTTATTGGGATAATCTCCAACTTAGGACTAGTTATGTATTGAAATAAACGTGCTTATTATTATTAGTGACACATCATTTAGTTTGTAAATTTTGTCTCCAAATTTACTTGGAGCCCAATGAATCCTATGTAGGAAATACAACACTAGTTAAGGATAAACAAGTCAATAAATAATATTTTTTTAACTATAGTAATAACCTCTCTAAAATTATATAATTGGTTTGGTCCCGACTGTGTAACTTTTGAGAGCTTTTACTGTATAAAAGAAGATAAAAAGAAGTTTGCAGAAAATGAAAATTTGGCGTGCAAAATGCTTGGGAGATTATTGTGAACACACATAAAGTGATAAATGTTGTAGAAAAACCCGTTATGTAAGAAGTTTCCATCAAGTTAATAAGTAAGAAATGCGCCCAGAAATTAAAGAGAGTTCGAAATCACCACCGCTAACCCTATTATAGTCCTAAACTAGGCATGAGAGAATATAGCAATTGTACTTTGAATTTATCTTTAGCCCTAAACTTTCTCCGAGTACTTTGAGTTATACGTACCTATGACATTCTCTTACTATTAGCCTAAATGATAGATTAGACATTTCTGTTTTTACCATTGAGAAATGCTAAGGAGTTTCTCAAAAAGATTATTTACGAATTTTCTGACACCTTATGTTTCATCCGTTGGCATGAAAATTAATATTAAACTGTGAGATGACAGAGAACTCCACTTTGAGAGAGTATCCTTAACATTTCTCATTACCGATTTATATAGCCTGGAAAAACTGATTCTGCTGCACTGAGTCACTGTACCACTGCACGAAGTAGAAAGGTCCAAATTCAACTGCACTACAAGTCCCCTCCAATCTCAATTACAGCAACTGCACTACGAGTGTGAAGTTCCCAACCCTTTTGATATGGCATTGGAAATTTACAGCAACTGGTATGCAATGTGAGTGTTGAATGCCCTACAGTAACTCCTACTTGCACTTGGCTATTATTACAGGATTTGAATCCTTTCCTGAGCAGGGGGTCCAAATCCTCCTAACCTAATAACATGGGTTGTTGGATTTTGATCAAACGGCTACAAACAGAAGTTCTTCTAAAAGTTATAATAATTATAGTTGTTGGATCAAAATCCAACGGCCCGTGTTATTGGGTCAAGAGGATTCTGACCCCCTGCTCAGGAGAGGATCCAAATCCATTATTACAGATTATGATGCTTTAAATTTTCCACATTATTCACACAGAACTGAACCAGTTGAAAGTACAAAGCACAAACTCAAGCAACAAGCCAAAACAAAGCAAAAGATGCAGATTTGGGAAAGTTAAACTTGTTAGGATATGTGTTTTGGAAGATTGGTAATTCATCCAAATGCAAATCGATTTATTTGGCAACCAAGGGATGGTGATCACGTATTCACAACTTTATTTGCCATTAGCAAGCCCGAAGCACCAAACTCTGCGGACCTTATTATATTATGTAATTTTATCTTAATCTATATATATGCAACATACTTATGGCTTGCTTCTTATATGCTCGCGGGCCTTGTTTCCTAAAAATAAAGGGAACTTTAATGAAAAGCTCCCGGTACTGTTCACTTCAACGAAAAATCACATTTTTACACTAAAAAGTCAATCATGGTACTATTCACTTTACTCTTTATTTTATCCTTATCGTTAAAACTCAAAATTTTCAAGCATTTTTCATTAGTTTTCCTAAAAATAAATTGTCTTCATCATTTTGGTTACAAAAAACTACTTGAATGCAAATAATTCAATTAAATGTCAATTCATGATCTCTCTCTCTCTCTCTCAATCATTCATTTTTATTCTTAATTCGTGATTCATAATGGTCACACTAAAAAAAAGAAGTAGAAGCCATGACACGTAATATATAAACTATTATGTTCAATCCCTTCGTAATCATACACTAACGTCCCATGCCGAAAAAGAAAGAAAAGTTTATGTGCATGTTATGGATTTATGACCAACAGCGAGTTTAGTTATATGACAAAATTATGTTGTATTTCAAGAAACATGCAATTTGGTCTGCCATGCAAAATTTAAGAAACTATATACTATAATGCATGGAAAATAGTTTTGCTTGCCACTTTGTGTTGGAAACTTGGAGTTTTTTTCTTTCCTAAAAGGAGATCAGCTAGTGGTTTAGCTATGACAGTCCATCTTTTTGAGGGTCGAGAAGACTCACATAAGCATTTCAGCCTTCTTTTGACCACCATCGTGTGACTTCTCAACGTCAGAAATCGAACTTAGAACGAATTGTGTAGAATACAAGTCTGAAATTTGTCTCAACCACTAAGTTACCCGTGGTGGTTTTTAATCAAATGACAAATTCTAATCAAACTTGGAGGAGTTGAGGTTGTGGTCCCATAATTGACCACATTACAACTTTAGTGTAATACAAGGGTTTAGTCATAATGAAGACTCATTATATATGTAATCCTATTAACAATTAAATATATTGCCATGATAATGGGACGTGCACATTCTAATTCACAAGACGTCTGCTTAACGTCTATGCAGTTAAAAAGTCCAAATACTTTTGCTTAATTATGTTTTAGGGTTTGGCTGAGCTATTCTGGCCATTCACATCCCACCATTCTCATTTTATTTTAAAACAAAACTCGGGTCTACAACAATTAAAAAACCGGAAAAGTATATATAATTATGAAAGATTGTATGTACACGATTCTCATATGTACGATTTGATCATTTTTTGTGCATGTAGATTTTTCCCTAGTTTTTGTAAATGTGTTTCTGGATACTCCTTATCATTTTAATCTAGAGTTCAGGAGTTCCTCTAACAAGTTTATGAAGGTCATTAATTAGTATAGTTAGTGAATTCGCGTATAATATGTGTATTATATACATGCAACATATTTTTCTTACTTTCACTTTTCGTACATATATTAATGATTCGTTAAATTGCACGTTTTTAAAATATGATGCACCGCTCTATATATGGAGTTGATTTTACCATCATAACATATGAAAGTTCTCCACACCATCTCATCCTTAAGTCAAATGGATGTGTTGGGTTATGGGTCATGTTTCATGGTTTTTGTTATGAGTAAGCTACTTTTGTGTAGGGATGTGCCTTATTTTATACAATGAACCTTTGGTTTGTAGACAATAAGTTTTGTCCCACTCCTATTGTCTGGTAATAATGTCCAAGAAGGCCACTAATTTGAATTTTGAAACACATCTATCATCCACTACCTTAGTTACTTGAATGTATTGTTTGGATCAATAATACAAGTGAACATGTGAGCTCTTGTGGGACATGTTCAAGTTTTAAGGCAAGAATGAAACCCATAACTGAAAATGGACTAGTTGGTTGATCACATATTGAATTGATACATGTTGGTCCATTCATTGTCACATGCAGTTTGTCTACAATCTTTATGAGTTTTCATTTTTGTTTTGACAATACAGAAAGACGGAGATTTAACACATTTTTTAATAGGGAATGTTATTGATTTTCTCAATTCAATTTTTTCGTTATATTTTTTTAGATCTCTTATAAAATTGCACGTCGATCGAAACGTTCTATTTCTAGTTCTCTTTAAAGACCAGTTTCGCAAAAATCAACCAAATAAGAAATTGTTTAGCTATTTTATTGTCGTTATCCAACTTTCAATGGGGTTGATCTTTATAAAATGCCCTAAAAAGTAAACAATTTAAATCATCATGGAATATTACAGATATGAAGAATAATCGATAAGATAGAACGAAAAGATTCAAAGAAGTTTCTAGCATTCCTTTTTTCGACGATACTAAAAATAAAATCAAATACAGGACTTTGAGTTAAGGTAAATATATATATATATATATATATATATATTTTGAACAAACGATATTATCTACATTAAAGAGGAGGAGGGTGGGCTTAGCCTCACAATGGGCTAGCATAATGTGGTTCAAATTTGCCTTTGGCGAGAATCGAACTTAGGACCTCTCACTTACAAGTGAAGAGGAATACAACTAGACCATAGTACTAAGTGGAGTTAAGGTAAATATATTCTTAACCACGTTTTATATTTGTTGCAATTCTTGTACTGCAAGAAAATCGATTGATTGAAGCAGGCTGAAGCAATTAGTGTGGTGTCCACAGATGGGGAATCAGTCTGCATCTGGACTGTGATATCGTCACAATTTTCTTTCGGCTATGTCCCTTTTGACATGTATGTATCTCCCATACGGTCCGTCCAACATTACCCTGCAGCTGCAATACAGAGATTCCAGGTTTTAATATTCACTACCATATAGTAGTACCATGCCTGCCCAAAAAAGGAAAAACAAAAACTAGGGTTTCAAAACAATTTCAACAAGCAAATTGTTATTTATAGACGCACATGGCTCATGAACGTAGTTTGTTATTTATAGAAGCACATGGCTCATGAACGTAGTTGTGTATACGTCCAAAAAATATATATATATATATATAAAATAACCGTGGAACAATTTTGGTTTTCTTTTTGGACTATGTTATTCCTTAAGAAGTAAAGAAAATCGTATAAGAGGATAGAAAAATGTGAAATAGTCTGGGTAAAAAATCTTGTCAGGATTTTCAACCCAGTTCAAGAGAAAAAATGGCATTTTCTTGTTGTCTTACTATCTGTTTTTGCAAAAGTTGGATTCCTAGTTGAATTTGGTTTCTAGGGTGAATTGGATTCTGATTTATTTTATCTCCTTTTCCTATTTTCAATAGGTTATACACCAAAGGAATAACATGTATCTGAAGTGTGGAAGTCAGACTTGTGGCCAGGGGATGCTGAAATGACTCTGTGAGTTTTTCCGGCTCCCGAAAATGGTGGATAACTGTGGCCTGCCACTAGTTGTCTCCCTTTAAAAAAAAATATAACCTGTATATGAACTTTAAATGTGGAAAATCACAATAGAGAGAAGAGAGAGACGCTAAGATAAAGAGAGTTTAACAACTAGGGTTTAGCAGAAGGACTAAAGAAGTGGAAGTATCTTGTTGTAAGCAAAATTACACAACTAGGGTTTACCAACAGCAAATAGTATCGCTATGTTATTGACACATTTGTATTACGCCCGTCCGTTCTTTGGTCTCAATAACTTCTGAATTTGCATTGTTGTTTAACTGTAGGCATTCTTAACTATAGATTAAGAATGTGATTAGCTCCAGCTAATTGCGATCCAAACCCCAACTGTAGAGTGTGAATTCACCAACCAACAGTGAAGTCCACTGCCTAATTTCCTATGATTAAAAAACTGTATTACATAAGGATTACAACGTGTATTTATGCTAAGCTTGTCCCAACCCTAAACCCTATTCTGCTACTCATCAACCATGCATGAACCACATATTAAAAAGGGAAAGTACATTATTGATTGAGACTAATTGGACATTATAATTAGAGTGCTGACAGTTGGCTAATCTTGGTTCCTCACCAAAATTAGTAAACTGCATTTTTGATTCCGATCCCTTGATATTATGAGAGAGCTGTCGTTATAAATGTACGTACATACATGTCATTTGATTTTTGGCAACTATCTATCTATATATTTATATTTAGTCCTAATTTATCATTGATACTGATGAATATTACGGATTGAGATCATCCCTGAACCTCAAACCCGGAGGCGACGGACCTAGTAATATATAGCATTCGAGAGAGAGAGCTGAGTGAGAGAGATATGAGGGTGCGTGGTTCTGTGTGTAAGTTGGACCAATGAAATGAAATTAGTGGAAACCGCAAAATTTAAATTGAATGTTCCAAATTATTGAATCCGTGAGCTTCTGAGTTTGAGAACCGGAGATGATCTCAATCCGAATATTACAACCACTTTTGGTTCTCCTCC
Source organism: Heteromeles arbutifolia (assembly GCA_024362995.1). Lineage (NCBI taxonomy): Eukaryota > Viridiplantae > Streptophyta > Magnoliopsida > Rosales > Rosaceae > Heteromeles > Heteromeles arbutifolia. Next base: position 4,418,927 of record JANCRC010000002.1, on the reverse strand, counting down.
TCCTCCCATGAATTATGGATATGCAACCAGGTAGGGTCGATGAGTAGATGCTAGCAATCTATCACTCACTCACATCATCCCTCTGCATACCATATTACAAATAACGAGAAATCACTATACTATACCATATGCATGACCTAATGTATGGATGTGCATTAATATTATATTGATATCATCAAAGTGAGAGTGATTTTAACGTTCTATTTTTCACCTTCTGCATTATTGTTGATACATTCTATTAGTTATAATAATATCAACATGTTGTCAACAACATATACATCAATAATTTCTTCTTTAACAAAACAGCAGACGCTCGTTTCATAACCAGATTGTACATGTAACATGAGTTTTATATCTTCGTAGTTTTTTTTTTTTCTTCTTTCATTTTAGCAATATATATTCATAGTTGTGATGCGACAGACATTACTTGTTGTATACTCACTTATCAGTAAATATACACAGTATTTACACTGTCAACTTTTTCCTTTTTCCCGCGCTTTAAATCTCCCCCACTTTTCTCTCACCTCCTCTCCCCTCCACTGCTCCGCCCTTCTCTTTCAAACACCTTTCATTCCCTCATCCCCACAAAACAAACCCCAAGTTTTATGCCTCCAACCAACAATTTGAACTCTCTTTACTCACCAATCCTCTGATTTTTCACTATTTGCAGATGGACACCACCATGAGACCAAAACAGAGCAGATTATCAAGAACTTTCAGCAAAGTCATCAAACTCCGAACGGCGACGAGCCGAATCACTTCCAACAAAGGCATTTGCATCCTCGTGTCGAACGGAAAAGTCAAGGACGGTTTTGAAAAGCGGAAGGATTCGGACAAGGAGGAAGAATTCAAGGTTCGGAATAGAGCGGTGTTGGAAGCACTTCTGGCCAAGCTCTTCGCCGGAATCACTTCCATAAAAGCAGCTTACGCAGAGCTCCAAATGGCGCAGGATCCGTACAACAACGAAGCGATTCAGACGGCCGACCAGTCCGTGGTGAACGAGCTGAAATCGATATCGGAATTGAAACGCAGCTTTTTGAAAAAGAAGCTCGATCTCTCGCCGCAAGTCACTATGATGCTCGCGGAGATTCAGGAACAGCAGGCCCTGATGAAGACGTACGAGATTTCGATCAAGAAATTGGAGTCCGAATCAGGAAAGAAGGATTCCGACATTTCGTCCCTGCAGAAAAAGCTTCAAGATTTGGTCTTGTCCAACAAGTGCTTGGAGATAAAGCTAAACGCCAGCGGGTCTCCGTCTCTCTCCGTTTTTGACAACCTTCGGCTTTCTGAGCTGAATCCCACGCATTTCGTTCAATTCCAGCAGCAGACTCTGAGATCCATCAAAAGCTTTGTGGGATTGATGATCCAGGAAATGGAATCCGCCAACTGGGATCTCTCCACAGCCGTCGGATTCATCGAACCCGGCTCTGTTTTCGCAAAACAGAGCCATCGATGCTTTGCATTCGAATCCTTCGTTTCCAAAACATTGCTTGAAGGCTTCAACAATCCAAACTTCGGCCTACCCAGTGATTCTTTATCCCCAATCAACAAAACCCACCTTTTGTTTTTCCAGAAATTCAAGAAACTCGTATCCGAAAACACGAAAAATTTCCTCACCCAGAACCCGAGTTCTTCGTTTTGCAAGTTCACGAAAGCGAAGTACCTCCAGCTCGTTCACGCAAAGATGGAGTGTTCGCTTTTTGGGAATTTGAACATGAGGAAAGTTGTCAGCTCCGGCGGAGTGCCAGACTCTGCTTTTTTCGCGGCGTTTGCAGAGGCGGCGATGCGCGTTTGGCTTCTGCATTGCTTGGCGTTCTCGTTTGGGCAGCAAGTTTCAATCTTTCAGGTGCAGAAAGGGTCGAGATTTTCGGAGGTGTTCATGGAGTCTGTGACTGCCAAAGATGTCGAGACGGAGCCGTCGGTGAGTTTCACGGTTGTTCCCGGGTTTAAGATTGGCAAGACGGTGGTGCAGAGCCAGGTTTACTTGTCTCCGGTGACTTCTCCGGCGGAAATTTAAGATCGGATGGTGATAGGAAATGTAAATAATGCATCAGAGCCGTTGGATGTGGTGTGGGGCCAAAGTGGTAGCTGTAGTGTAGGTGGTAGTATAAAGGTGTATACTATTAGTACAATTGTTTTCCTTATATATCATTAACATGGACTCAATTTTCACTTTGAAAGGTGCGGCGTGAATAATTTATTTTTAACCTTTCGAACCAATTACGAATCAATTACACATTGTTACAAGAGAAAGTGAAACTAGGTCAGTATTTCGAGCCAATTAGACACTATTATGTAAGAAAGTTAAAATGCAATGCGTAATTAACTTAAAATACTGATATATTGTTGTGGCTACATGAACTAAATGTGTTATGTTTCTTTGAGCGTATAGTAGAGAAATAGTCGCATATCTCATGTTGTTTACTTGTTTTTCATTGTCTCTCTAATCATGTGACGAAAGAAATAAAGAAAAAAAGTGACGAAAGAGATATAAAGGAAATGAGGTACACAATCCGGGGATATCGGATATGTGAGTTTCTGTTATATAAAGGTATATAGAATTAGTGCGAGTGGGGAAATAGGAGCAGCAGCAATGGCAGAAGATATGATCGGGATTGGAATCATATTAATGGAAGATAGGAGCAGCAGCAATGGCAGAAGATATGATCGGGATTGAAATCATATTAACGGAAGAGAGAGAGAGAGAGAGAGAGAGAGAGAGAGAGAGAGAGAGAGAGAGAAAGAGAGAGAGAGAGTCATTGATTCGTTGGCTAAATCAAATTATCAACGGCTCACAGTCTTATTGTAAAAGACTTGTAAACATTTGATACATTACATAAACCGTTAATTATTCATACGTGTGTAGACGATTAATACTAACAAAAGTCGGACTAATCTATACATTGGCGTATAGGACTTTTGAAACGACCTTTAATTGTACACAATTATATGCAACTGGTTAAGGTAGTATTATTGTATGTAGGCCTCTCTAGAGCCTAAAGTTGGTCATATTTTTGTTTTGGTCTCCCATTGTACGATATATTATTAGGGTTATAGGGAGTGACAACTCTTCGACTATGAGCATTTGGTTCACGGGCCTTTCCCCTTGTAACACGGCAATGGCCGACTCAGTTGAGTTGCAGCATTTGTTTTGTTTGGGTGTCTTTATCTCCTCCATCTCGCAATTGCCAGCAACTCCAAAACCACATACGCGAACTTTTGGTTCTATTTTCAAAGTATATATCGACAAGATCAATTACCGTTTCGCATACTGAATTTGTAGCATACCTTTCGACATCCGGCGTTTCAGTACAAGTGATTTCTGCACATACTTTTCATTTTCATATAATATCTTTATTTACTTTTAGTCTTTGAATTAAATAGATCAAAAAAGAATCAAGAGACAGAAGAATATATAAGCATGCAGAAATCTTCAACACTATTTTCTTCATCAACAACGGTCGCCCAAGAGATACCCAAGACTTCCAGGTAGGTGAAAACCGGATGCCGCTCGACCAAATGATCATATGCATCATTGACCTTAATTGCGTGTGAGAAAATAAATTTACGTCTACGGGGTCATCCTTGGAGAGATAAATGTTGGTACTGGGGCTCTGGAGTCGTAAAAACCGTGAAGCTGCTTGGAAACCTGCAATGTGGGTCTCAATGCCAACCGCAAAGCGAGAGCCTGTTTGTTTGGTTGTAAGCTGTCCAGGGTTCCCTTTCTCCAACATATTAATTTACTGATTAGACGTGCGTTGATGAATCACAGGATATTCACAAATCACAGGAGATTTAACGAGCAAATGTGATCCACTTAACACGCTATGTATGGCGTATATTGACAGGACTATGCATTTTATTTTTAACCCCGTGCAAATGACAACTCCTCAGTTAACAGTAATCTGAAAGATGGCATCTTTGGAAACGTAATCATTTCTTGCAAATGTTGCTATATAATTTACAGGTCTAATTAGACAAGGACTTGATCCAAGAAACAAATGGCAAGGAAAATTCACTCAGAACAATGAAGAAGAAAGACCAGTATGCTGTTTCAAATGGGGATTTGAATACCATTTCCCCACCATATTACCGTAATCTAACGTCCCTAGAATGCTCGTGCGCCAGACTACTTAAGCTTCGCGTATATGATGCAATCTTCAACAATCGATTTCCCGTTTCCTTTCTCAGTCCAAGTCGTTCTCAACGAATAAACATTGTCGATTCCATCAGATCTTCAGTTTGAGCTCATGTTTAGTTGTGTTTTTCGACCAAGTGAACCCACTATAATCCACACTCTGCATTGTTTGATTGTTTATATCACAGAAGAAATCCAAGTTACCAATGTTCCGGAACTGGCTGAAAATCATCAGTCAGAAGGTCACGAACATGAAATCTTTCCTCCAACAATTCAGATCCAGAAAAAGCTGAAAAATGATTACTTTCTTCCATCAAAGCCCATCGTGTGATTCATCATCATCGGCTTCAAGAAGGACACTCTATCTAACAAAGTCCTCGAGGAAGATTTCAAGGGGAGCCTGGTTCACCATCTGAGGAAGGCGGAGAATCTGAAGCATCTGCAAGAGCGTCGAGCATTGTAATAACATCACTAGGGTCATCCAAATAGTACTTGGCTTTACTGGGTTTCTGTCCAACAGTACAAGCGAATACATTGGTAATAGAGGAGAGGATGCCGTTTGTCATAGCACTACCAATGATCTCAAACATATGCTCATCAGATCTATCGTCGCCAACACACAGTACAAAGTCAGCCTGCTTCCCCGTCTCGTGCATTGATGTGAAGATCTTTTCTGCAACCACGCCTTTACTGACACCCTACAAGGCACAACAAAAATTGGGTTCAATCATCACTTCACTTAAAAAATCAATTGGTTTGCAACAATCCTTAGCAACGTCATGTAGATCTCTTTTATCATCAGCAAGCAAACTATTCGTCTTAAACTTTACTACTGTGGTTTCTCTGTGAGATTGTTTTATGAGCCAACGTCAAAGCATTGCCATCCTTCACAGTTTAATCTTTACAAATGTTTCTCGTGAGGATACTAAACAAACCCTCATTTTCTAAAATTCCTCAAAGTCACTAGATTAAGATGCACGCAAGCATAGGGTTATTACGCATATTCTCAGAGTTGCTGAGCATTTTTAGTGTGTTACACTTGCCAAATGCAAAGGTGCTTATTCAGACGAGGTACCAGTTCTAAGCATAATATTCTAATTTATGACTTGCAAAAGACCCCTAAGAGACGAAGGAAGAGAAGAGAGGACCCAAATCAAAAAATCAAATAAGGAAGGCTGAATGGAAATTTCTACAGATTGCAAGATGAGAAAAATATATGTTGTGTCTATCTTCCATGCGTTCTAACAATGAAAATGGGGGAACTTGGAGCTTTTTCTGTGATAAATAGGAATAGGTAGTCGATCCTAGTGACAATGGTGATGTTAAAAATTGAGAGAGAGTTAAGACATTCACCTGTGGCTTCACTTCTACAATGAACTGACCACTCTTCACAGCAACTGGTTCATTTGCTAGCACACTTTCTAAATGGTCGAGCAACTCTTTAGCCTGACTGGATCCAAAACCAGGATCTGCATCTCGATGGTGCCAAACCAAGGCACTCTCCTTTTTTTCAATGCTAGAACCATCGGTGGCTTCTGTGTAGAGTTTCATCACTGGTTCAGCTATATGTATCCAACCAAAGTTGTTGCTCTGCCCGCAAACATCCCAATCCTTGTCAGCAGACCACCTAACAAAAATCAATTTACGTTAAAACCAAACAAAAAACAAGGATAACTGTAAAGGACAAATAGATATTGGATATACCTCATAAAATAACCATGTTCAGCAGCAATTCCGAGTTTCTTGCAAGGAGAAAACCACTTGCTCAAACTATCCCTTCCTCTTCCACTGACCACAAACACTGTGTTTTTAACATCACCACAAAGCGTATTAATGAGGGAGATCACTTCTTGACTCGGGCTCTTATTTATAGATGTTTGAGGCATCACAGTGCCATCGTAATCCAGTAGAATCGCCCTACTTTTAGATCTCAAATAAGCAGAAACGATGTGATCAATAGTCAACTTTCTGAAGTTAGGATCAAGTGCTATAACCCTGAAGCCGAAGCCCAAACCAATACCCCAGCAACGCCTTCTGAAATGGTCTTTGCAAGTTCTCTCCATATCTTGGAAAACACTTCGTGACCAGTATGCCACATCATGTGTACTAACATACCTATAATGCTTCTCATGGCGCAACTGCTTCTCGGGTTCCTCCATTGAAATTGCCTCATTCATTGCCTCCGCCGTTGATTCAATATTCCATGGGTTAACCCGAATTGCACCACTTAGTGAAGGGGAACATCCAATAAACTCTGATACTACTAGCATGCTCTTCTTCGGCCCACTGTGTTCGGAATTAGAATCTGATACAGAGTTTCCTTGCCTGCACACAATGTATTCATATGGAATAAGATTCATCCCATCTCTCACAGCTGTGACAACTACACACTCGGCAATGGTGTAATATGCAACTCTTTCACTAAGAGAGACTGGCCTATCAATAAACACAATGGGTTCATAACCAGTCCGACCAAATTTTTCATTAATTCTTTTGATGCTTGCCTGTATTTCAGCCTGCGTTTCCTCAAGATCTTTCCCTCTTCCCCTAGCAGGGTTTGCTATCTGCACCAGAACCGCTTTCCCCTGCCACATCGGATGCTGCTTCAGCATCTGTTCCATTGCCAAGAGCTTCAAGTTGACACCTTTAAAGATGTCCATATCATCAACACCCAGCAGCACAGTCTTCCCCTCAAACTGTTGTTTAAGTTCTCCTACCCTCCACTCCTTATCGGCAAGCTTCAACACTGACCCAATCTGCCCCATATGAATCCCGACAGGCATGATCTTTATCCCAACTGTCCTTCCAAAATAATCCAGCCCAATATAACCCCGCTTTGACTGATACTCCAAACCCAACATCCGACTACAACAAGACAAGAAATGTCGAGCGTAATCAAATGTGTGGAACCCAATAAGGTCCGAATTTAGAAGTGCCTTTAGGATCTCTTCCCTTACCGGTAGAGTCCTATATATTTCTGACGAAGGGAATGGGCTGTGAAGAAAAAACCCCATTCTCAATCTATTGAATCTCCTCCTCAAGAAGGTAGGCAGCACCATTAGATGGTAATCATGAATCCACACATAGTCATCCTCCGGATTTATTACCTCGATCACCCTTTGTGAAAAAATCTTATTTGCAGCCACATATGCTTCCCACAAAGACCGATCGAACCTCCCACCATGGGTTGCTGAGAATGGAAGCATGTAATGAAACAAAGGCCACAAATGCTGCTTACAAAACCCATGATAGAACTTGGACAAAATGTCTGGCGGCAAAAAAGCTGGAACACTCTTGAATCTATCCAACAGGAGCGCTGATACATCGTCCTGTTCATTCGAATCCACTTCGACACTCAAAGAACCTACATACAAAACCTCCATATCTTCAGGTAAACCGTCCTTCAACTGCAATAACAATGAGTCCTCATCCCAACTAAAGCTCCATCCTTTATTATCCGGTCTCCGCTTGGCTTTCACAGGGAGCTGATTGGCAACAATAATTATCCGGTCCTGGATGATCGAGGACGGAACATCCGAAGACACACTACCAGCCTGATCATCATCAAGCTCAGATATAACACCGGCAACGGTCATTACACGCGGAAGCCGCCGTCTTTCGCGACCCATTACCGGAAAGTTCCCGGAGGCTAGATCTAAAAGATTGGTATACGATTTGGACATCATCTTGAACAGAATTTATCCGGGTTTCCCCAATCCAACTCAAAAATCACAGACAAGATCTCACAAATATAAACCTGACCCAAGATTCCTTCCCTCTTCAAGTAACAAAAATTAAGCAGGATCTGTAATAACATGAAATAAACAGGCATCAACATATAGCAAACTAAGCATTGATTCCAATACCCAAATTAGATTCAATCACTGCAAATAACCATTAATTATTAACACTTCCAAATACCAAAAACTGCAACCAAAAAAAGCATAAAATCTCATGTTTCAGTTAATATCCAAAAACAAAGTACACCCTAGAGAGTGAATTGAAATATTTCCAAAAACTGAAAGAAAAAAAATGAAAATAATGATACCTTCAGAGGTTTGAAAGAGCAAATTTTGAATCTTTCCCAGGAACAATTTAGATCTGAAAATTCAAATAAAAAATTAATTGGGGGTGAAATCAGCAGGAAAGAAATCTAGCGTTTCGTTTGGTCTTCTCTGAAAGTGAACGGCCAAGAGTCACACTTGCAAAAATCAATCCCCCTCCTCTCTCCCTCCCCGTACGAATATAAAACAAATATTTTTGCTTCCATCTTTTTGGAGGAACAAATTGAATAAAATTGTGTATATTTTTGGAAATTCAAAATTCAAAAAAAACAGTAAAAAAAAGAAGAGGATAAGGTTGGCCAGTAGACTTCCCAGTAATGCCAACTGGTCCTTTATGCTTGAAAGCTTCCCCACGCTCGTTTACTCCCGCGTGGCAGGGAATTTGGTGACGTGGCGAAATCCTACACTTGCGTTGGCATCTCACACGCCGTTTGAAAGGAGGCAGATTGTCTGCCCTGCGTCATTCCGATCTTCTTATATTTTGTGCTGTTACGGTTAAATCACGTCAATATTTATATTAATTTTTTTTATAAAGATAATAAAACAAAAAATAATAAAAATATAAAATATTAACATAATTTAACCGTAACCGCACAACTATAAGAAAATAGGAAGAGCACCATAACAGGAGGGGCCTGCCGTTTGAAAAGGGAAGGGGACACATCGTCTTTGTACTTCGTAGCCCACCGCCCGGGTCCACGCGTCGCCGGATATATATCCACTCGGTTAAAATGATCCGCTGTTTTCGCGTTCAGGATAAATATCTGCGCTCATTGGTAACTTTTTTTTTTTTTTTTTTTTAACAAACGATATTATCTAATCTAAGAGGTCGAGAAGTTGGCTAACCGTTTATAATAAATTAGCAATAATATGGTTCAAATTCATTTTTTACGAGAATTGAACATAAAATTTTTCACTTACAACTAAAAAAGAATAATACTCGACCGTAGTACTAAGTGGCCCGTGATGGGAATTATTTAAAAAAAAGAAGAAAGAATTGGAATAACGTTGGTGGTGGGGGGGCACAACAAGTGCCTTTTGTGCAATTTGCCACATGGTGCCATATAATAAATACGAAAAATACGGAATAGGCCATGCCAAAGAGGTGATGACGTCATCGGTGACGTCACCAAATAGTACCACTTGGCAGGCACGTGGTTTTGGCGCGGACCGGAAAAATATGTGGGCATAGGGGAATTTACTAGTATACCACCCACGTTAAACTACATTTCACACTCTATATTTGAGGTAATTTTTGAAATAAGTCCAAATGGTTTTAATTTTCTCATGTTGCATTAAAAAAATTTGGAAATTGTTTTAATTTACCCATTTTCTTTCAATTTACACCTTTTGTCTGATGAATTAATTGAATCCTCAATAACTAATGACATGATGAGTATAAAACTCGTAATTACGGTGACGTGTAAGCAACATTTGCACCACATTGACAAAAACACTCATCACCTTAATGAATACTGGCAAAGGCCACACACTCTATGTGTGAAAAATATATTTTTATTTTTCTCAAATATTGTTTTTTAATTTTTTTTTTTTGGGAGGAGTTATTTGTTTTTAACGGGTTGACAGACATTTAAAAATAAGGGGTTGGCAATTAAGAAGAGAGAGTGAGTTTAGAGGGTAGTGATAGCATGACATGACTGTGAACTTAAGAAAAACATCACAATTTGTTTGTGCGAAATTATTTTATTGCTCATTTGTTTCTTTTCTAATATTGTTGTTTCAGTTATATATGGAAAATTAATTTTATTAGTTTTTAGGTAATAGAAAGAGTTCTATTAATATGTAGCTTAGATTAGACGTTCAAATATTTAAAAGGTGAAATTAATACAATTTCAAAATCTTATAAGGCAATGTGAAACGGTGCATGCAAACTTTTGTGAGAACTCTTAGGGTAGCGAGTCATATAGCAAAACAATTACAATAATTTGGTGGGAACTAATTATCTACGAGAATCGATTTTAAAATGTTTCGCTACCCAGTAATACTAAGTAGCAGAATAATATTCTAAGTCACTTTCACACGATCTCATCTCTCGACTCAAATTGTAGTATTGATTTTTTACTAAAGATAGTTTAGAAGAGGTGTATGCCAACCATGTCGTGAATCATCACGTGATTGTTTTTTGGTACAATAAAATATCTCGTGATGAATAGGGGAGATATTGAAAATGTGGATATAAATTTACATGGTTGGGGTTAAAAAGATGGGAAGTGGGAAGCAAATGCAATGTCGTTTTCCTCCCAGCTGGATTTGTTTTATGCGTGCGAATAATACCTGGCTTGTTCTTGAAAATAAACCAAGGAACCATGACCGTATGGTGTGGTGGCCTTTCTCTCATTTGACCAGCATAGAATATGCTTTTGCTTTGCTTACCTAATTTTTCCTGCATGGAGAAGGTGAGGGTGAGTGCAATACTCTGGAATAAGATAATGTTGCTATTCAATTAAGTCTCATACATTGTTTGTTGTCACACGAAACTATTATTTTAGTTTTTCAATTAAAACTGGATCTTTCTCTTCAATCTACGAATCTTCTCGAATTGAAATCCTGCTCTTATTTTATCTACTTATTTCGAGTTCAAATTCTCCCTCTTACGTTTTTTTACAAGATTTCTGTCAATTGTTTCAGCCAATGTCGTTTGTCCATGTGACCTGAACTCGAGAATTCCTCCAACAACTTATTGGCTCAAGTTCATCTCTTGAATTCGAGAAAAATACACTTCCATTTGACCATTTGTTGTAATTCATGGTTCAGTTACTTTCAAAGCTTATGGCTTCTCAAATGGAGTTCAAAAGTCCTATTTTAATATATTTTGACTTGGGATATATATGAATAAACCAAACATGGTTGAGTTACTTCCAAAGCTTGTGGTCTCTCCATTGCATAATTCCTATACGAGTCGAAACTCGGACAGACGAAAAAATGTCATCGGGAACGATCGTGTTCTGGTTGATCTAGCAGTTAGTTGTGAGGGAGTGGAAGGAGACCTATGGATGGATATCGATATTTGGAGCCGTTGCTGCAATTGCAGCAGCTTTTTCGACCGGTGCCAACAATCTTCCGTCTCCGGTTTGTGCATTTTCATTAGGGTTCATGTGTCACACTGTTATGCACATTTTTTATGTTCATAGATATATGATTGTCCATTTTATAGCATCCGACGTTTGTCTTTTGTTTGATGTTTTTCAGTTTTCAACACCTATTGGGTCGGGGAGTTTGACACTTCTAAAGGCATTTGAAGCAGCCTTTGCAAGTTGCGGTAGTTTTGTGAATGACTTGTTTTCTGATGTACGGATTAAAACACTTCCAATTCAACTCTATTTTACGTCCAAAGAAATTGTACGTTACAACACGGATTTTCCTACAGCACAGTTAATTGAACTTTTTAAACTGCGGATATGTCATGCAAATTATTGATAGTTTTGATACTTCAACCTTATAGTTGTCAATATGTCGTCAATAAACTCGACTGAGAATTAAAGTGCAATTAACCGCACTGTAGAAGGACTGGCGTATAGTTTAGCTAATAGAGTTCTTTATATCCCCAGTTTCTCAAGGAAAATTAGCCTAGTTCAGGCTTCTTGATGTGGAGTATGGTAGTTGTTGTAGTAACCGCAGGTATATTCAAAGACTTGCTTATTGCTGATATATTATTTTGTACGTTATTTTTCTCATGCCAATAAATTTTTTACAGCAATTTGGCTTGCTCTGGCTACATATTTGCAGCTGCCAGTCTCACCTCAGCAGTCAATGCAAGGTGCCCTATTGGGAACTATACTTGTTACTGAAGGTTTTAGCTACATACCCTTGCGGAATAAGGTAAGGAGGTATACAGATTAGGTCACTTAAGTAAGACGTTCCACACGAAAAATTTACGAGAGGTTGAAAAATGTAAATGATTTCACCTCGTTTTGGTAAAACAATATCCTGTTTGCGCTATTCATTTCCAAAACATGTAAGTCTTTGATGTCAAATGCTTATGCTTGACTTGTTTTTTGCAATAATTCTTTCGTTTCCTATTCTCGAGTGATTGTGAAATGCAGAATGCAAATCACAATTTCAATGGTGGAGGACTTCTTTGGATATTTCTTGAATGGACTGTTTGTTGAATATTTCAAGAATATATATATGTATATATATGATTTGGTGCTGCATTGTGCAGCATGTGTGTGGTGCTGCAGTGCGCAGCATGTGTACAGTCGGCAACCCTTTACAAAAGGTTGGATTTTATTCAACTTTTTGTATATTTTGTTAATGGTTGCAACTTTTGATTAAAAGACACGATGCTTATTCAAATTGTATGAGTAGAATTAAAAGATGTAATTAGCCAAATTTATTTTTTGAAAATTCTAAATATACATGTCTTTTGGATCAACACTATTAAGAAGGGTTGTATATCTTCAACTAAAATGAAAGGACTCAATGAACGGGTGCCTTAATGCCTATAAACACCTATTATGGCATAATGTTTCACACACAATTTCAGAAATTTATTTCTACATTCCTTGCTCTCTACTCTCTCCATCACATTCATACAATTTCTTTCTAGTTATTTCTAAGGGAATATAATTCGGTTTTGCTAATCGAATATTTCATACTTTGTTGTATCCTAGAAGTGATTTGCCAAGAACCCTTTGGCAAACTCATTCGAGTGGGGGCAAATAATACTTTAAGGAAACGATTCAAGTCGTACCTCAAAGTCATCATTCGGATTATTCTATAAATTTCTACATTTACTCTAACACTGTTGCTCCATTCATAGCCTTTGCATGTGTACTCTTCCTCTTCAGCGTAATGAAGGCTTCTCTGCTTCACCGTGAAAATGCCGAAAAAGGGTTCTTGTTCTTTTCCCATTTGGCTATGAGTATCTGCAGGATTGCTTTGCCTCTTTTTCACGTTTCAGGTAAATTTTCTCGGCGTAATGAGTAGTGTAACCATTATATATTGCATTTTATTTTGTCAATTTTTTCATGTGAACTTTTTTCATTCTTACTACAATATAGGCTATCACTGGCGGACCAAAAACCAACAAGAAATCCGAATTCTATCGGAAATTTGGCAAAAATCCAACGTAAAACAATGTAATGTCGGATTGGAATAGTGACACCATTGCTAGCGTCACTAAAGGGCTTTAGTGTCGGTTTGTTCACTTAATCCACCATTAAGCAGCGTCGGTTTAAAGCGATACTGATGTTAACATCGGTTTAAAGCGACATATACTTCAACATTACGTCGGTTTAAAGCGACGTTAGATAACAATTAAATAAATAAAATATGCAAACTAGTGATGGTTTTAACCGACACCACCTTTGTTAATAATAATAAAAATATTTCAAAATTTGTCTCTACATTCGTTTTCAATTAATTGTAACTAAAAAAAAAAATTATATAATCAAAATAATAAATTTCAAGTATAGGCCAAAACAAACAATAATAAAATTAATTAACAAGAAAAATAGTGCCAAAATATACAAATATTTTACATCTAACATTCTACATAATTTACAAAAACTCATCCGATCAAAGTGTCCTAAGTTCTTCATTATCCTCTTGGCCTGACTCAATCAAAGTTTGCAGATTGCTCTCCATTGTTGCCTTGCATTACAATTTTTAAAATTATAAATTCACACAATCGTAAAACAGAAAAATAAGCTATAGATAATAAAAATTAATAACAATGAAATACTAACACGAAAAAATCAATTACCCATGTACGCTCCGATGTTTCATCAATCCAAGTTTTATCTTTTCGTGTATGACATTCACGAAAAATGGTTACAGGATTTGCCTCTTTCCCATGCTTCTTCCGCTTTATCAAAAAAAAAATTAATACAAACAATTTTAAGAAAACCTCATATTAAAAATAAAATTTCTAACGACTATAGATTATTTAAAATTAGAAACAATTCTTCAAAATGTACAGTATATACAAATTCTTGCCGCACTTTTGCAAAAGATTTTGTACCGGTAGTATGGTTCATTGTTTTCAATTGCCGATTAATCTTATTTTTTCAGCAATCTCCTGCAAAAAAAAAAGAAATTTATTAGACAAATTTAAAGTTATAACGAAATAAACATGTAACAATTATCTTTGTTTTTTCTCTATTCCAGTATGCCACCAACTCAACCCACTGTGTAGGATTCACATCAGGAGGAGGGTGGCTGTGCACCTCTGCTGCTATTTTAGTATAATACTTTTTTTTTAACTTATTTCTATACTCTTTGTGAGCATGCTCCGCAACCTTAAGCGTCATATGGCGGATCATAGGCATTTTTACTATATCTGCATCTTCAAAAAAAATATTTCCCTACATCCATAAAAACAAAAAAACCAAGCTAATCAATTATTATTACAATCATTGACTTATTTCTACGAACAAAGCTATTTCGTCCACTTGGGAATTGAGGGTCCGTGCCTCCGTTAAGATGTTTCTTATTAATACAAAAAAAAAACAATTAAAAACAAGGAAACAATTGTAAATTTTCAGTTTAAGCATAATACTTGTTTAAACACAAAACAAAAACTGAAATTAATAATAATTAAAAAAAGAACCAGCTTCGAACTCCCCCTCTTCCAAATGACGTTCCTCAGAACGTTGATTTTCGCTAGAATTATCCATAGCAAAAGTTAGTGGAAGGAGAAAGAGTAAGGCTGAAATGGGAGAAGTAGAGGGAGTAAATGAGAGAGAGAAATGTAAGAGAGAAATGGAAGCACAGAAGTAATGGGAAAGACGGGGTTTAAATATGGAAGCACAGAAGAAATGGAAGCGTCGGTTAATACCGACAGTAATTATAAGTTGCGTCAAAATATGAACACCTTACGTCGGTCAAAACCGACACCATCTCTAACAAACTGACATAAACGTAAGTAGCGTTGAAATATTTGGACTTTGCGTCGGTTCAAATCGACACTAGGTTTGACACGACTTAGAGACACGCAGCCTGACACACTTTTGACTGAAATGCCTGACACACTTTTGACTAAAAGGGTTGACGTCGAAATAGGATCACATTGAGTCAGATAAAACCGACGTTAGTCTGACAGATTTGTTTGGCGTCAAAATAAGGACAAAATTGCGTCGGTTCAAACCGACGTGTTGCTGACAGACTTGATAGTCGTAGCAGGTGGCCTTGAAATCGGGTTTCAAAATATTTAAAAAACTAAAATCTATGTCGCTCAGAACCAACGCAGACTTTAAAATATTTAAAAACAATAATTAGTGTCGCCTAGAAGCGACACTCATAATTTATGTCGCTTAAAAGCGACACTGTTTTATTTAAAGCGACACCAGTATTTAAAAATTATTTAAATATATGTCAATTATAAGTGACACTAAATGTTTACGTCGGTTTAAAAGCGACATAGACATTTTATGACGCCTATAAGCGATAGTAAATCCGACGTCATGTTCAGTAAGTGTCACAACTGTTTTGTCCACCACTATATTATATTAAACCGACACAACCCACTGACACTATAAGACCCTTTTGTAGCACTATCAATATCTTCCATCTTCATTGCTGTTCATATTCCAGGTCAATGAGGTCATACCGTCTATAAGTGCAGTTCACAGTTGGGTTACCGTTGTTGCAGTTGCCGTGGCCGCCATGACTGGAGCGCTAGCATCTTTGGTATGTTCGACATCAGATTTTTTTTTTCTCAACCTTCCTTTCTCTATGTTCAACCTTAATTAGGATCTCTAGAAACAGGGTTCAATGATTCCTTTAGCCACGAAGAAAGTCAATACAGCCAAAAATTACAAGACCGTGAAGAGAAACATTTCTAAATCCATAAACCTAAAGTGTATAGAAAGCCAAGAACAAACCTTTTTTTTTTGAAAAGAGCCAAGAACAAACCTGCATTAGTAATAAAATCTTCGGATGACGGAGCACAGTCTGAAGAAGCCTTGAAAGATTTCCTGCAGATGTACTGTGTACGAAGAAGAGGATGAGAGGAGGTGGGCTTAACCGGACTCAATACAAGAACCTGAACCTGCGCCTACTCATGATCATTCTGCTTTCGAAGATAAGTCTAATACGGAGAAACCTAGGTCATTTGGGCAGTTGCTTGAGTCTTCAACAAACCAGGGTCAAACAAGGCACTTTCACAAGATTGAAAAAACAACTCCGGTTGAGAACTCCTTTCGGCTCATAAGAGGCCATCAAAATCAGCTTTTTTTTTCTCATGTGAGACCTATACATACATATTTCATTCTTGCCTGAATGTGCGGTTCAGATTCATTACCTTATATCACGCTAACCTTCATGCTTATGTGACGGAATAGGTAAACGAGTATGACTGACAAACTCGTGTTCTAGCTGAAAAATATGATGATGTGGAAGGCTTGTTCATCTTACCACAGATTATAGCTTCGTGTATCTTCACGTAAGTTCATTTCTGCCCCTAAAAACCAAAAACACTAAGTTCATTGATGTAAAATATAGTGAGGATATTGACACTATGTTCTTGCAGGCTTATTCAATCCGCTAATGAAGTAGCTGCCATTGTGAGTCCATATGGAGCTATTCTTGATGTATTTCAACACAGAATACTCCGGAAATGGAGAATCGGTGATGAGTTATTGACTGTATATAACCATGTGTCTATCACTATTTCCTGTATCTTATCATCTTGACAATCAAATACTTGATACTTGTAGGAATCCATCCATGTGAATTGGTAATTTAAGGCGATTGGCGGATTTGGTGCAGCAGTTGGTTTCTTGATCTGTGGCAGGAGGCTGACACAATGCCTAGGTGGAAGCTGACTTATATAAGCAACTCAAGAGCACAATGCCAAGGGGGGAAGCTGAGTTATATAAGCAACTAGAGAGGCTCCACTGTGGCAGCAACGATTTTTGTTCATAAGATTAAGCTTCCCGTTTCAAGTGTTCATGTTTTTGTTGGATTGTTAGTAGGACTGCAGGAGTCTTCTCGGTGTCTATACACTCCCCAGCCTATGTGGTGCCCTAAATCCGTCTCAAATTGTTCTATCAATAATTTCATTAAAAAATGATATTCTTAAAACATTTTTTCATACTATATTTGTACCACTTTTCTAATAAAAATGAAATTCACGTATGTTGGTAGAACTACTAGTAAATAATCTGGCGATGCGTATAAATAATGTTGAGATGGTGCGGGTGGGGTGGGGGAGTGGTGGAGTGGAGTAATAATTTCTTTTACTAACAATAAGAGGTGTGGGTGTGGCCCAGAATTTGCATGGAATATCGTTTGAGTTATTAGAGTGTGCATAAATGCCGCCCAAATAATTTAATTTGACAATTTACCAACAATAAGGGCTTACTTATTAATTAGAGAGGATGTACCACTTCCATAATTTTTTTACCAAACTTTTTATGAAAGAGCATCAAAAGTCATATAAGTAAGCCCCTCCTCCTTAAAGGCATTTTCGTGACTTCACGATCCCAATATAACTTCTCGTAAAAATTACGCTGATTAAAACTTGTCGGCATAACATAATTGTCGTTGACTCTATTTGGCTTTTGTTGTGTCACGAGCTTTTAATAAATGCTATTCTTACCCCAAATCATTTATAAATCATGAAATAACAAAACCGCTCTTCATCGAGTGGCACAAGTAAGAAGACAACATATTTAAAAAAAATTAATGACAATTAATAAAAGTGATACATTCAGCACAAAAAGAAAGATTTGAACTACCCATGATGATTGAAAATTCCTTGAGTGATAAAAAAGATATTAGAGCACACTCTTGTGTTTGTGAAATTTTTGTGAAATAGATACTTTTTTATATGAAAATAAAAATGTTGTTTTTTATGATAGGAATGTCACGGATTCAAATCGTGAGAATAATCTCTTTACAAATATTTAAAACTAGGTACAACAAAGTGCCATTCTGACTGCAAAGTAGAAAACTTTGTTAACTTAAGATCGTTCTTTAGATATTTCATGACACACTTAAAAAGAAGTTAGATTAGCCCACGATTTTCTACTAAAAAAAGGATGTTCTTAGTCAAATCGTGGGTCCCACGCGATCACTGTGTGGCGAAAGGCCATCGTTGATTCGAATCCAGTCACCGTTCATCAAAGAGATTCAGAATCTCACGTGCCAAAGTTTGCCAAGTGGCTCCCGAAGTCGTCTTTCTTGAACATCTCTGGTCGTGGCTGCTGCGAGTTCAAATCCCATCTAATTTCTTCAACTTATCTCTTAAAAAAAAATTAAAAACTAAAAATAAATCAAGTTAAAATACCAAGTATCACTCAAATAGGTAGGGCATTGGCAGGTCGCAGCGGTTGTGGGTGCCGAAGATTTGACTCGTCTGCTGCACCTCTCTTGTCGTATATAACACTTTCGGCCAGCATCTCTCTCTCCAAACAACCAACCAATGGCGGCGGCTGTGTCATCACCGTGCTCCCCTTCACTAGTGGCCCAGAAACCGAGTTTCCGAGTGGATTTCCGGCATGGGTTTTCCACAAGTTTCGATCTTGGCCGCCAGTGGCCGCTCAAATGGAAGAGTTGCGGGCTGAAGAAGCTGGTTGTTTCTGCTAGCACCGGCAATGCTGTTTCTGTCAGTGATTCTGTGCCCTCATTGACTAGTTCTAAGTGAGTACTTTTCGTGATTAAATTTGTTTTTTTCTCTAATTTACGTTTCAATTCTTTCTGGGATTTCTTTGAATGCAATGAAGCTTTCATTTTTTGGTAATTTTGTGCCCTTTTTTGTTGAAATTTGCTTGCTTTTTTCTTGGGTTGAGCTGAAAATTTGTGGGGTTTTTGTTATTTCAGCTGCTGGATTAAGTGCTTTTGTATAGAATAGAACTGTTTTAACATTGTTATCAGCTGCTGGATTAAGTGCTTTTGTATAGAATAGAACTGTTTTAACATTGTTATTTTTGTCTTTATTTATTAACATTTGGTGACCAACATGTATATTTTTTCCTCAGCGGGTATTGCCTTTGATAATTTAATTGTTCCAACCAATCTGTTTTTGTTTTTTTAAGCTTTGGTAAATCGACTTTGATGGTGACCAGAACCAAATTTTATATTCAATTTTTGAACTTCAGTTAAAAATAATTAAAAAGAATGTACCGATGGAGTGAAAAACTGATTTGGGAGTTATACTTTTATGGCAAGTGTAGCAAAAGTAAAAAATACAGGCGATGGTTGTGTCAATGAGGAATGATTAGTTCTTCATTTCTATAGTTTTGGAATCCCAGGTCGTGGACCTGGAACTCTATTTTGATATTTTGTCATGAATGTGCTAGAAATTTTTAATCTGGAAAGACTTTAGGGTGATTTCAAGTTTTCAATTCTAATTCTATAATCATTTCAGGGTCAAGCGCCATACGATTTCAGTGTTTGTTGGGGATGAGAGTGGAATCATAAACCGAATAGCAGGCGTTTTCGCCAGGAGAGGTTACAATATCGAGTCTCTTGCTGTTGGTTTGAACAAGGACAAGGCTCTTTTTACCATAGTTGTGTCTGGAACTGAAAAGGTTTTGCGACAGGTTGTTGAGCAGCTTAACAAGTTGGTGAATGTGATAAAGGTTAGTGGACATCTTTAGTATTTTGTTTAAAACCTTTTGGTAGTTTCTGCATTATCTTCACTTCTACTTCTGCTTTATCAGGTCGAAGACATCTCAAGGGAGCCACAAGTAGAACGTGAATTGATGCTTATCAAACTTAATGCGGATCCAAGTACACGTGCAGAGGTAAATTTTGGACCATCCTACCAATATTTGGATAGACCTATTCCTGTTTATACGTTTAAATGATCCACCCTAAGAATAATCATCAGTAATATGAGGTTTTAATTCATCGTGTATAATTCTCTATAGATAATACCATAAGATGTAATTGTTCCACAGAACTTGTTGATTTGTTATACATCCTTGGTTGATCTCTATTATATATACATATCTGATTTTGGGCCCATCAATCACGTGTGTATTAGACTATTAGGCTGTTGTGCTCTGCAATGGTTATGTATTGCAAGCTTCACTGGTGTGGTTACCTTATATTTGTTGCAGGTGATAATTCTAGTTTGATGGTTATGTATTAAACTGAAGTTAACTTCTAGTTTTATGGTTATCAGCACTGTTTGAGATGCTCTTTTATCATTTTGGTCATCATTTTACCTGATAATGTTCCTTTGTGTGCATTTTCAGATAATGTGGTTAGTGGACATCTTCAGAGCAAAAATTGTTGATATCTCGGAACAGTCGCTGACAATTGAGGTGAATTTTGATCCTTATGCCTCAACTAGTTGTTGCAGTTTGTTGATGTGTTCATTTTAGCACATATACTTAATTGTCTATCCCAGTTTATAACTTAGGTGTCACTATAGCACATATACTTAATTGTCTGTCCTGGTTTATAACTTAGGCACCCAGGCACCTAAAACCTTACAGATGACGAACTTGCTGAAAATTTTATCTGGAGGATACATTCTGATTAATGAGGCAAAAACCTTTACAGTTTGTTATAATCCACTAGTTCTTGTTGATTGTGGTATAAAATTATAAAGCAATTATGTCGTTTCTTTGTTTTCTTATTTTCTCTGATAAAAACAATGCAACAGTTATCTAGAAAAGGAGTATACTAAGTCATAATGACAATGCGTTAAAACATTTTAGAATAATTTCTCAATGTTAGATTAGTTAAACTGGTGAAGTCATGAATTTTGTTTATAATGTGATTAACCCCACTCCATGAGCAGTTGGTGTCATTTTGTTGTTTGGTTCGCTCAACCTACATTTGTAGCTCTAGGAAATTTTATAAATTGTTTTAGCCAATACCCTTTTGACATACAAAGTGTGTGCAAACTTGCAATTTTTTTTATGGCCTCTTATAGTAATACTGGTACCAAGTCCATCTATGCTTACAAAATCAGTTCATCTCAGGTTACTGGAGACCCTGGGAAGGTGGTTGCTGTTCAAAGAAACTTAAGCAAGTTTGGAATCAAAGAACTTGCAAGAACTGGAAAGGCAAGTTGTATATTTGCATTCTGATGTTTATGCGTATACAAAGATGTCCATTTTATGCATGTGTTAATGGGTGCAACCCTCTAAAACAACACCATGCAGTGAGTCATATGTATATGATATCCAATAATTAAATGGTTCTTGAGTGGCCAAAGAACTTGAACTGTCAAGTTGTTCACGACTAACAATATGGAATGGTATTCCGTCTAGATGTTGACACTTTTTTTTCTCTCTTCAATCTTTATTGCATTACGCAAGTATCATCTAATTGACGTGTTCAATTTGACTCTTCCAACAGATTGCTTTGAGACGAGAAAAGATGGGTGCGACAGCTCCTTTCTGGAGATTTTCTGCAGCTTCTTATCCAGATCTTGAAAAGTCCACGTCTGATGATGACCTTCCAGTGAAAGCAAATGGTACACTCAATGGTGATGCTGGTACCGCCTCAAGGGTATATATGTTGTTCTTTTTCTATCGAGCTGATTTCATATGCGCGGTTAATATCTCTGCAGGCATAGTATTTAATTCTGATATATATGGAATCATTTTTAGTAAGGCTGAAAGAGGTTCTCCTATCATATATTGGGTGCCCCATTCACAATACATTCCAGATAATGTTTAGTTACTTATATGCCGCACAACAAAGTATGTTGTCCTCCATTAACTGTTATAATTTACAATGATAACATGTAGGTGCACAACTTTTACCCTTGCCTTGGCCATTTTGGATTGAACATAATTGAACCTCATTTCATTATTGCAGGGAGATGTTTATCCTGTGGAGCCCTATGATGACTTCCGTTCGAATAAAGTTCTTGATGCTCATTGGGGTGTTCTCTATGATGAAGATGTAAGTTTCTTTACAATATTCAAATCACGTTGTGTTTCACTTTAAGTCCAAATATTGCCTTGTATGAGACACACAAGGTGGAAAAAGTCGATGTATCTGCTTAGGAAGTAGGCTCTAGATACTTAATTCATGTTTGTTTTACTCTACAAATTGAAAACTAACCTGTGCATTCATTATATGCAGTCAAGTGGGGTTCGATCCCACACTTTGTCTATGATTGTGAATGACTCTCCTGGGGTTCTAAACATAGTTACAGGAGTCATATCTCGAAGAGGTTATAACATTCAGGTTTGTTGGTTCTGATCTGCGCTCACTTTTTATATTTGGTATTCTTGGGCCTTTGCTCATCTGATTATTGGATTTCATTTCATACTCCTAGAGCCTAGCTGTGGGGCCCGCTGAAAAGGAGGGGCTTTCTCGCATTACAACAGTTGTTCCCGGTACAGAGGATTCGATTTCCAAGTTGGTTCAGCAACTTCACAAGTTAATAGATCTTCATGAGGTGAGGGTTGCTGAACTTACATGTTCACAAGTTTCTTTTGAGAATTTAGAATATTCATTTTGGGTGATGATCGAGTAATCTATTAAAGAAAACTGAAAATTGTTAGATTTTGGCTATTTGGAAGATTTACAAATTTTGTTCTTAGTTATGGAGTTACAATATTCAATCATACAAATTATATAATCTATTGACAAAGCTCGTACACATTTGAAACTCTGCATGTTCGATTCTAATCACCTTTTGCAAGTTAAATGCCATTGTTTTGGTAGCAGTCTGATCGATGTGGAAGGTTGGGGTTGATGACTAAAGTAGTAGTACGAGTCTACGGCCCAGGATCTATTTTTCCTTTTTTTTCCCTCTCCATATTTAGATGAATCAAAATATGCTCCTCAGTTATCTCAGTCACTGATAATAGGCAGCCTTGATAATATGATCCTTACCCATTTCAACATTGATGAGTTAATGAGTTTTAATCTTGAGATGATGAAGTTTTTCCAAGGTTATTCTCAAAATAAGATTTGTTTGTTGCTTCATGGATGATAATGCCGGTTGTTTCTCCAGGTTCGGGATATTACTCACTTACCATTTGCTGAGCGAGAGTTGATGTTGGTAAAGATTGCTGTGAACACTACTGCTAGAAGGGATGTTCTTGATATTGCCAGCATTTTCCGTGCTAAAGCTGTTGATGTATCTGATCATACAGTTACCCTTGAGGTTGAAGCCTTGTCCTGCATTACTATGATATTATCTATGTATTGTGATTATTATTATGAATTAGTGTAGCGGAATACGTTGAGAAGTTCTACCTTCGAACAGGATCAATTTCACCGTAATTTTTGTATTTAGTTTTACCAATAAATGCTGTTATTGCTAGTCTTACTAATAAAATTTACTCATGATTGTTTTCAGCTTACGGGTGATTTGAATAAAATGGTTGCACTGCAGAAGTTACTAGAGCCCTATGGGATTTGTGAGGTTCGTCTTCTCATTCTTTTGTTGGTCTTGTACTGATCAGTTAATTAGCATATAAATTTTCAGGTTTTCACATGAGATTGGTCCTCACATCTTAACATTTTTTCCCCTCCTTGAAGGTTGCACGGACTGGGAGGGTGGCGTTGGAGCGGGAGTCTGGTGTGGATTCCACATATCTCCGCGGATACCCTCTTCCATTGTAATGCTGAGTTCCTCATCCGCTTCCTATCATGGCTGGCCAGGTTATGTGAGTTTTTTCCGGTCCGTTTTGACGAGCTCACTTTGTGCCTATTAGCTATACGATAAGGAACAAAAATCCAGTTTGGCTGTTAGGTCTCAGGGAAGAGTGAATCAACATGCATGGAAGTTCCAAGTCTCTGAATGTTTTCTCCTTTTTTCTTTTACTTTACGAGGAGGGATCGACCAACCTCTAACTTGGAGGTCGTTGATAAACCCTGGATAAAGGATCTGACTCCCGCGACCCTTGTATTTGGTAAGCCGAAGCATTGCGTTCGAGGGTGTTTGAACCTCAGGCCCCCATGCTGGTTAAAGTTAAGTAGCTTGAGTGTACGAGTGTTTTAAGACACAGGAGGTTATTCAGTTTGTGTTGTATCAGTGTAACAAACACACGTGTGAACATCTTACACGTTCTTCTAATCGAATATACGGATAGATCAAAACTCTTATTGTTCGTTTTCGCCTGTTTGAAACAAATGGCATGAGTATTCAGAAGCAAACACAACTGAAATCATGGGAACTCATTGATGCAGAGAAGAAAGGAGAAACCGAGAAAAGAACCCGACTTGTCAAAATCCCAAACGAAAGATATCAGATTTGACTTTGCTCTCCATGCCGGAGAAATATCGCTGAAACCAATCGACAATGGCCCGAAAAGTGCAACCACAAAAGCTTTGAACACCTTACAGAAGCTAAAAACTTGGCTCGCTTATTCTTCGTCCAAAGCAAAAGGCAAATCCAGGTGAAGAGAAAAACAGAACCAACTTCACTGAAAAATAGTAAAAAATGAGACAAAATGAAATGGCCCATACAGGTCTCGAACCTGTGACCTTCGCGTTATTAGCACGACGCTCTAACCAGCTGAGCTAATAGGCCGGTTGATGTTGTCTTCGCTTTTCTTTTATTTAGTTGAATGAAATTTTCGGAAATAACGATAGAAATTTCCTAATTCTATCATTTGAAAAATCATACAGTTACTACCCTTTTGATTAGAAATTCTCCTAAAGCTTGTCCACTGGATAAGATCTGATCCATGGTTGTGGGTAGTTGGGTTGTTGCTGCTAGTGCTTCGATTGGTTGCATTCTACTCTCCAAAAGTATGTGATGCATGCAATCTTAGTTGAATTATACCTCCTTAAATTATTGGTTTCAGAAGAAGCCTCTCATCAACTCATCCCAAAGGACCTGGATTGTATGCCCTCATCATCCCATACCCTTTCCATCTCCTTCTATTTATGTGGTCACGGTTAAACCACGTCAACATTTTATATTTTCATTACTTTTTGTCTTATTATTTCTATAAAAAATCAATACAAAATGTTGACGTGATTTAACATTGACCACATAATTTAAGAGGGGATGGAAAGGATATGAAATGAGAATGGCAGACAATTCAGGTCCATCCCAAAAGCACTTCCTTCTTCAAAAGTGCAGTACAATGACAAATCAAATCAAATCAAATAATATTTGTACCTACCATGCAAGTGGCAACTTGCAACAACAAAAAAGAAGAATTGGTACTTAAAACTCAAAAGCATGTGATTAGGAACTTAATTAGGAAGATAGCCACACTGTGTAACTTTTTTCCAAAGTGGTCTTCTGAGAGCTTGCTTTCACGAAACAAACGTAGCGGTCTTCTGAGAGCTCGCTTTCACGAAACAAACGTGGGCTTAATCTATTGAGAAATTTTTCAGTATGTCATGAATACAATCCGATACATCAATTGTTATTATACGATTAGTTGGATTTTTTTTACTTCAAGTTTCTAACCAATTATATTATTATTTTTGATGTACCGGATCATGTTTCCGTAACACTAAAAAATTTCTGTAATCTATCAATTAAACCATTTCATTCACTTTTTCGTGAATTTCAAAATCGAAATGATGGTTGTAGGATGCCGAAACCTTATCATTGACAAAATGGGAAAGAAATGCGCATTGACTGGCATATGATTGTGAAATATGAGCTTTTATATAGGCTAAATTCAATGTCAAAAGTTAGGGTTACAAACAAGAACATGAACATCATGGAGAAAAAACATCGCCGCCGACGAAATTAGTTATCTTATTTCTCCAAATTTTTCATCCAAAAAGTCACGTTATGTACAATATCATTTAGTTGCTCCCATTCCATGCATATAAAAGCCACCGTATACAGCATGCTATTCAGGTCAATACCTAAACCCTAAATGCTGTATCATGCACTCCGTCGGTCGGAAACCCTTTTCTTTCTTCTTAGAGTAAATTGTAGGAATGGTCCTTCAACTTTAATCAAATTGGAGCAATGATCCCTCAACTAAAAATCAATTACCATTGGTCCCTCAACTTATCAAAATGTGTAACTATAGTCATTTTCATCAATTTCGTCAAAATTTTGTCAAAATAAGTTAAGTTAGAATGACCATTTATACAATTAGGGTCCCTCAACTCATCAAAGTGTGTAATTATGGTCATTTTCGTCAACCACATCAAAAATTTTGTCAAAACGAGTTATGTTGGAAGGACCATTGCTACAATTGGGTTAAAATTAAGGGACCATTTCTCCAGTTGAATTAAAATTGAGGGACCAATGATAATGAATTTTTAGTTGAGGGACCATAACTGTACGTTTTGATAAGTTGAGTTGAGTGACCAATGGTAATAAATTTTTAGTTGAGTGACCATTGCTCCAATTGAGTTAAAGTTAAGGGACCATAACTACAATTTACTCTTCTTCTTAACCAGTATATTAAAATTTCTCTTAGTTTTGGCACCCATGGCATCTGCAAGTCGAACCTACCCAACACCAAATGTACCGGATTGTAAAAGCCAAGGCGCTTCGGAGACTCCTATAGCTGTCCCTCGGCTGGTGCTGTTAGATTTGCAGGAGAGGCTAGTGGCTGTTTTTCATCATGTGGTTCTTTCTAAGCGTCCTATCCCACCTTCTGGTCCAAGTCATAGGAGTAACAAGGCACCGAATTTCTCAAGGCATTTGTTATTAATTAGTCCATGATTTGGCTCAGTAGTTGTACTAGTTTGTAGTTTTTTGCCTAGAAAATGAGGCCTTGAACTTTTGTGGGTTTCTCCAACCCAAATTGAATGTGCCGGGAACTTGTACTATAATTTTTTATTTGTAATTTAGATTTTGAACAAATAGTCGGTTATAGGTTCTACAAGACCGACTTGTACTCAATTTCAATCTTGCTCAATCTCAGCCACTAAATAGGCATGTATGAGTGGATTGAACTTGGACGGAGATGCATACCTTTGAGAGAGTAATTTGAATTCTTTTTGCCATTTTTTTGTTACTTGGAAGGAATCGAATATGACACTTTTTATAATCATCTCACCACTCAGACAAATCCCTAAAGCTAAAGTTAATTGATGTTTGCTCAAGTAAGTTTTTATATACAAGCGATATTAAAATAGAAGACTTTTACATTAAAAAAGTCGGTGCATGAATAACACGCCCCTTGCAACTATTGTTCAATTAGGTTCACTTACACCACACGTCTTGTACAACTCTAAACTAGAAAGTAAACCCACCAAAATATCCAGAGGTGTTGCTACCCAATGTAGGTCGCCACTGGTTAGTCAATGGCCGTCAGTGGATGACAAATATGGGAGCCATGCTTTGCACCCACACTTTTCTTTGGTTTTTGTTTTTTCTTATATATTTCGATTATATTAATTTAACTTGAGCAGCACTTGTGCATTATTGATTTGGAAACATAATTAATCTGTATGCCAAAAATCACAAACCAAGTGGAGGCATTTTGGTCCTATGATCAGGTCTAAATTAACGAATGAGTGCGCGGTTTTGTGGATTCCTTGAGTTGGTTTACAAGAGCCGGTTCGATGTTCTTGAGCCTTGGTTTAGTCATTTTTTACGTTGTCTAATCAAATTGATATTGAGCAAGGTTGTGTAACTCGAGTACTGAGATTATGCACCTAGGTTTTAAGTTTGATTTTTCTTTCTTCAATATAAGTTTTGAACAAATATTTATCGATTCACTTGAAGTGATCTTAGGTTTGAATTTTCTTCTTCAATATCATTTGTATAAAAAATCAAAAACAAAAACAAAAACAAAAACAAAAATTAAACGTTAACAGATTTCTTTTCTTTTTTTTTTAATTATTTCCTGTAGAAGTGGCTATTCTTTCATAAACATAACAAATTGGGCTGCCAAATTGCGAATTTTGATTTTTCAGAACTTTCTTTTCCTTTCTTCTGGGTCACATTCCAAGAAAGCCAGAAGAAAGAGATGTGAATAGACTTATGAGTGAAACCTGCTTGATCTTAGAATTTTTGACTTTGAAAGTTAATAGATATTCTTGGAGAAAATAAGAAAGTTGTAGACTAATGAATATTGTGCATGCTTATCTGATCCAACCTACATAGTCAATCCAGAGGATTAGGATAAGAATAATGCTACATAGACTAAGCGTTTATTTATAAGTGTTTTTAAAATGGCTGAAGCGTTTTTGGAGAAATTTGTTTTGGGTTCCAAAAACATTTTAAGTGTTTTTTGGAAAAAGTCTCAAATATATGTTTCTTGTAAGAAGCACTTCAAGTGTTTTTTCATAGTCCACTTGAATTTTTACTAAGGATTAATTAAAAAGAATTCACCAAAAGCGCTTTCAATCATTTTAAAAGTACTTCCAAACGAACATTAACTTTTTAGATTAAATTTGTAAAATATGTGATGCACCACCAAAATAGTTTACAAAAACCACGTCATAAGGATAATGCTAGGTAGACCAAATTGTTGTGTCACCAATAGAAAATAAGCACATTAATCAATACTTAAGTAATAATTCAATCACCAACAACCATGTCACTTGGTTTGCAAATCTAGTTTAGAATTTAATTTCTCTAGCATTACCTCGTCATATAATTTACAAAATATAATTTAAATACATGATCTCTCTAGCATTATCATACATACCCATCGTATACGTCTTTGATCTCTCTACTTATTTCACATTCAATTAATGGATGTGTGTCTTTGCAAGTGGCACCCTTAGACCTAAATTATATCTTCCTTATGGACGTGATTTCAAAACACGTTTAGTTGATTGAAAAACACTTCAAAAACTCCCAAATAAAACCATGCACATTATAAATTTTATTATGACAAAAATGCTATTTGTAAATTTCTACTTGGTCGTGAATGCGAAGGGAGAAAGGGAGAAATTTTTTAATATGTCAGAAATACAATACATCACATGTCATCATATAAATGGAAAGAAATTTTATTTTCAAGTGCCTTCCAATTTATATAGTGACATATATGTACCAATCCATATTTCAGACACTAAAAAAATCTCTCTAATACAGGAGCTCTATGCCAAATGTCATTTTGTTAAAGAGCATCCAACAACTAGTCGGCTTGTGAGGGTCCTGCTCCAAAAGCAAGTCCCAAAAACGCGCTTTTGCATTTTCTTTCACTTCTCCTTCACCACCTTTAGAGCCAAATGGCATATACCATTTTATACACTATCTCTCCACCATTGTTACTATTTATTTACATTTTTTTTCCAACACTAAATGATAATAATTTATTTTAATTCAACTTCCAATGAAAGTCTTATATGTATCCCCACCCAATTAATAAAAGAGAAAATCTCTGTTTTAGGAACTTTTTGTTTGCTTTGGTATGATCTATTTGTAGAACTTCGGCAAAGAGACCAAAGTGTTATGCTCAACACTTTTTGCTACTTAAATGAACAAGAATTACAGAAACAACTGACGTTAGAACCTCCACCACCCACTTAGAAAAAAAATTATAGCTTATGGAATCATCAAGAATTTGGAGAGCTCTTAAATAGGAGATGCCAATATTTAACCAAATGCAAGTCAAGAGCTCTTAATTAGGAGATGCCAAATTTAACCAAATGCAAGTGAACGTCTGAGTTTGATCTCCTTTGCACCCGAAGTTCCGAGTTTGATATCTCATTACTCAAGAAGAAACCAATAATCCTTGTTCCTCTCTTACCTTTTACTTATATACCATTCTTCATCTGTTTTCTCGTTGAAAATTCGCACAACTATTTTTCAACGGTGAGATGACAACATATTAAACAAAAAGAAAAGAGGGGAGCCCAAGTATAATAAAGAATATGAACAATGTTACAAATACGATCTTGTAAAAGCACTGTCTTTATAATATTTAAAGGTATGCAGATTATAAAAATGAATCCCAACAAATTAAAGAAAATGAAATAAATAACATCTACACTGTCTATACATTTCTCTTCAACTCTTTAAATTTTATACCTAATGAAGCTCCAAAATGTAGTGATCTATAGAGATCTGAAAACTAATGAAAAAAAATATACAAATAGTTATGAATGTATAACTGGTACAATTCAATGACCGACGCCGGGGCTGGGAACAGACTGCGCCAGGATCCGATATTTTATGACGCTAAGATGGCGGGCAATGAGCTTTTCGTTGATGACGACGGCGTGACCCTTCTTGCTTGGGGTAGAAGCTGGCACCTTGCCCTTCGGAAGGGCACTTAGGAACAGAGAAGCCGCTTTCTTTTGGTACTCGGCATCCTCCTTCTTTACATCCAAAAGCTTTCTGCTTTCTAGAGTTGACACAAATGAGGCCATTGCCACTAAGAAAATCAGTGCCAAAGCGCTCAGACGAGGCATGATAGTGAAGAATGTAGAGACAGAGAGAGAGAGAGAGAGAGAATTGAGAGATTTGGGATTTTGGGTTTTGTGTAAGTTGAAGAAATGCTGATGGGGGATTGGTTAGGCCATATATAGATAGCAGCAGGGTTAGAGAGAGAAAGTCGTGTACGCCGTGGCGGCTAGAGAGAGAGAGAGAGAGAGAGAGAGAGAGAGAGGAGCTTACTGAACAAGTTAGCCAGAGTCTACAGGGACAGGGAGGTGGCCAAGTCAAGATCAAGTTGGAAGAGAGAATCAGGTTAGTCAGAGGAAAGTGGCAATAATGTCATTTCAAACTATGTGGAAGACTAGAGATAGAGAGAGAGAGAGAGAGAGAGAGAGAGAGAGAGAGAGAGGAGGCCGCGTGGAGGAATTGGAGACCGGTTTGGTGGGGGTGAGCTCAGCCGCCGGCCATGTTCTCTTCATTTTCTTTTTGTTGAAAACACATGCACCGTCAAATACCAACACCTTCCCTCCAAGTTAATGCACCCCGGCTTGGCTCAAGTATAATCAGCTGACACCCGGGGCTAGCCAATTTGTCTTAAACAGGGTATCTTATTTGATGGCTAATTTTCATACTCTCGTTTTCTCATTTTACATTCTTCTATTTATCGAACTTTTAAATTGAATGAATCAAATGAAAGAAGTTCAGAATGAGAAAAACCTCGGCTAAAGTTTGCATAGAGAAACAAAAAATATGTAATTCGAAAAGTATACATAGAAATTAAAGCGCAATTGTGCAAGATTAATACTCTTCATTATTTAAATTACAGGTTTCTTCCTTTAAAAAGGCAATTATATTTGTGATTAATAGAAGTAGATTTAAGTTCATAAGTACTTATCTGATTTTTTTTATTACACTCGTGATGAATTCAATTCAATGTGAGTTGAGGCATTCAAGTTGCAAGGATTATTACTTCTTTTTTTTATATTGATCATATATTCTCTTCTGGTGCTAATACCATCTTAAAGGAAAATTCTTTCACTCCTAAATTCATTAACTAAACCCAATGTTAATTAAAGAGCTAAACCTTTTCAATAGAGCATCCAAAACATCTTTTTAAAAGTTAATTATTTTTCATTTCTTGAACATAGGTTGGTGAGGTATGGAGTAATGGCGGCTCAAGAGCTTATTCAGTTTGAGGAATCTCTGAATTTTATTGTTGATCTTCTGTTAGAGGATACTCATATTATGTAATTGTAGGGTGCGAGACCCAAATGAAAGCACTATATCCTCGCTCTTTGTGTGTGTTCTTTCACTTTTTTATCAAAGAATATCGTACATTTGTCACAAGAAAAAATATTTCTCATTTCTTTAAAACTTAAAAGGGATAACTTTCTGCTTTGCAAAGAAAGCCATGACTAGACATAGTGGATATTTATGTGTTAACTGTGGATGCAAATTTCTTTCTTTTTGATCTTGGACAAAATTGCACCTACAAAACAAATAACACCTTAAGTCAAGGCCAAGAGCCTCACGCGCCCATGATGAATGGGGGGGCTTTGGCCGAAGAACCTCTGATGTCAAAGTTAGAATTTTGAGGGAAAAGTGTTTGGAGAATTTAGAGAGTTTAGCCAAATAATTCGAAGTGAGTTTTGGAGAGAAAGAGAGGGCTTTTATAGGGGTGTGGCCGGCCTCCTTAGGTGAGAGAGGACCAGCCACTTGGCTATCTCTGCGGGCCAGGTTCTTGATTTGTGTTTAATTGGGCATAATTGAATAAATAACTAATTAATTAGCCAATTGATAGGATAAATGCCTAACTGATTAGCTAGTTAATATAATAAAAAGGGAAAGATTTGGGAGTTACCTTGTGGAGAGGATTTGATAAGGATGGATGAAATAGGTTTTGAATTGTTACCTATATTTTTGGGCACTTTTGACTTGGTTGATGGATGATTGCCCGCTGCTCGAGCGTAGGAATTCCGATGTGCCTCAAGGGTATTTTTGTCCTTTTTTATCAAAAGATCCACGTGTCGCCTCTTGATTATTTTTGGCTCCACATTAACGTTGCAAAGATGTTTCTATATAAGGAGAACACATTTATTTGAGTGTTGCTTCAATGAGAGAGATTTTTCAATGTGTCCGAAATACGGGACGGTAAGTCACATGTTATTATACAATTGATGGAAAGTTTTTATTTTCAAGTATTCCTCCAATTGTATAATTATATATGATATACCACATCGTATTTTAGGCACATTGAAAAATCTCTCCTTCAATGAAGCCTTCATGTACTATAGTAATTATATTATGAGACTGAGATGTTGCAAGAGTTTATGAAAAGAAGGTAATTTATTTATTCTTAAATCAAGGTAATGAGGTGCGAATAAAATCTACTTCACCATAATCTATACCATAATATTTATTTAGTAATAGTATAACACAAAGAAAAATATAAAAGTGAAGGTTGTGAAAAGCATGGGACCTGCCAAGCGCAGCCGAGCCATTTGTTTTGGAAGCAGAAGCTTGGGACTTTCTTGTTGTTTTTGTGTTGGTGGTTGGGGGGAAGAAATCAATGAATTCGAACCACATAATCGTTGAATTCGAGTTGTTGAAATTTAATCCAATGGTTAAAAATAGAGATTTCTTAAAAAATTATAATAACTTTAGTTATTATATTAAATTTTAAAGATCCGAATTCATTAATTATGTGAATTTAGTGAAAGGGATTCAAATAGAATTCCTTTCGGAGGAGCTCCTGGATAGGTGGAGAAAGTCAAAGCCGTGAAGCTGAAGAGAAAGGAAGATCCAAATGGTCCCTCACAACCCAAGAAAAAATATATAAAAGCGATAAGGTTTTTTTCTTTTTACGTGGAAATCTTAGAGAAGAAAAATGGGAACGTGATTCAACGGTCTAACACTCGTGACATCATAATTTACTAAATTCGAACGTGATTTTCAAGAACTAAGACTGCATCTTAAAATTTTAATTAAAAAGGTATGCTGCTTGAAAATGGTAATACAGGGCATAAAAAAAATACACTATCACCTTTAATCCTATAACTAGAATACAAAATCCTCCTAATCAGAATTGAAGACGATCATATATATATATATATATATATATATATATATATATATATTTCGAATAAGGGTTTAACTAAGATGTCTCTTTTAACTAAACCCTACTAATCAGAATTGAAGACGATCATATGTATTTCGAATAAAGGACAACTTTCAGCACGTAGATGGTGATTCCTTAAAGCAGAGCTGCAACATATGTTTAATTTATTCTTGATTATTTTGGCCATGCATGCATGCATACTGAAATTGAAAGGTTCAAAATATTGACTGAGAGTTTTCAATGCTCTGGAAAGAGAGAACAAATGAACGTGTGCACTGCAAAGCAAAAAAAATACCAAATTGGAAAACGATCATAAATAGAATTCAAACTAATAGTACACGTTCAACTTAATTTAAAGGGTTGGATATAGCAACAAACAATATACGGTTCAAAATATATCGATAGCTCCTTCTTCAATTGTCAAATGCAGCTCAAACATCAGTTTCATCTGTTTTAGGATATCTTACAGCCAGT
Organism: Heteromeles arbutifolia; assembly: GCA_024362995.1. Lineage (NCBI taxonomy): Eukaryota > Viridiplantae > Streptophyta > Magnoliopsida > Rosales > Rosaceae > Heteromeles > Heteromeles arbutifolia. Next base: position 4,384,977 of record JANCRC010000002.1, on the reverse strand, counting down.
AGAACTTGGACTAACCACATGTACAAGTCCCCCTTTAACAGCTGTGGCTCAAAAGTTGTACGTTTTGTACTCTGAAATCCCTAGTCATTTTGCATTGCAATTTGCTCTTGTTCCAAATTGTCATGTCATTGTTTGAGGTGAAACAATCATATATAGTTTTAATGTTGTGAGTACGGCCGGTACTCATACTAAAAATACTTAAAAATAAAGAATAAGTTCAACTTGGTCATTCTAACCGCTACTGTATTATTTGATTAGTGGACGTGACAAGCACGAGAAGTAGTAAACCAATAAATTGTCATATCATTTGTCAAATGGTATTTGGAATTTTTGCCCTTTCTCTCTCAATTTCTTTTATGAGGGAAATTTAATTAGTTGGTCTCAGCAAATTCAAATGGAATATTATTAAATGGCATTCATACCTTATGAGTCACAACATTCTAGCTACTAGCCAGACCAAATCATAGAAGTTCCCCATTAAATAAAGAGAACTTTAACGAAAAGCTCCCGATACTGTTCACTTTAACGAAAAATCACATTTTTACACTAAAAAGTCAATCCTGATACTATTCACTTTATCCTTTATTTTGTTTTTATCGTTAAAACTCAAAGTTTTCAAGCTATTTTCATTAGTTTTCTTTTAAATAAATGTCACAAAGAAAATGCTTACTTAGATATATGAAATTAGGATATACATTTTTTTTCTTCATGTGCTGAAACTTTATGTTGTATTGTCAGACAATAAACATTCTGGGCCATGGGAGCAGATAAATGTTCCAATGAAAATACCTGAGCAGCTGACATGGGTGAATGATTTAAGGGTTGTTTTGTTGACATAGTGCCCTGCACATGCATTTCTTCTTCCTTGGGCCATTCTATGCCGACAATGCAGGAAATTCAGCACCATACTACTGTTACTTCTCTATCTCTTGCATTTTTGGCTAATGTTTTTCTGCGTAATGTAGGTAGTATCATGCAGATTTGTTTTATGCACAGTAAGGTAGCTAGCATTAAGTCAACAATTTTGATATGGTACGTTTTGTCTGTTATGGGCATGCATAACCAATTGGCCATGGGAGACCTCCATCCATATGTTTCTGGTTTTAATTTATTTTGTAATATTCTTATGGAAGTGGATATTTATTTTTGAAATTAGGGTTTAGGCAATTGATACTATGGTGTAATAGGAACAATATTTGAATGGATGCGGAATTGACCTGTTAATATTCACGTATTAACCTATGTTGAAAAATAATTATTCATTATTAAACCCGAAGTATGATAATTATTTACTTGCGAAACCCAAATTATTTGCTATAATTTCTGCATATTGAGAATAATGCTTGCCATGAAAAATAATTGCTCTCATATGTATGTGTCGAAATTAGGTGATAATGCTTTGCATGTTCATGTTTTCAATCTGTTTAAATAAAAATATATAAACAAAAACCGATGAAAATTAACAAAGCAAAAGGGTCCTGCAAAAACCAAATAAACGGTTCACGAGATATGATATACAAATTAATTAGGAGCAAAAATAAGTAGACCCATAAGGGTTTGTCACAAGAAAATGCATAACATCTTTTGAATATCCTTCTCTTGAGCTTTGAAGTTTGGACGAATAATATTTTAATCAAATTGATGATCCGTCTAATGGTGTATCATTTGAGAGTTGTTTGCTGACTTTCGATCTATACAAAACAAATGCAAGTTCATATGGTTGATACTAGCTTTTATCCTCTGACCAACATTATTAATTGGTGCATACAATTTATGACATGCATAGCCGAATGCAAGTTAGTGCATGTCTATCAAAAGATGAGCATAGTAGTAGATGAGATTGTCAATTGGAGCTATAATATGAATCTTGGGTACTATTATTTTGAGAATCTTCTTAATTGGATTGAAACTCCGTTATTTGATGATATATGACGGAAGTCCCTAAGACTCGAACTATCTATAATAACTCTTTAAGCTAGTTTTTTGGGTGATCCACTCTCTTATGTTACCAAAACAAAAAACGAATGCAAGTTGAGGCTGAATTACAAGCGGCCAATTACCCATGCACTACGTGTTCAAAGTAGATGGAAAATATAATAGACAATGCTCCAAGGTCAAATAATGAAAAATAATTACTCTTCTATATATGATCTTAACACTTCAACTACAAATAATGTTAAAGAATTTTCACGATTATCTTTAGTCCTACAGCCTCCTAGGTTTAATTAGTTAATTAATTAACTAATTAAGTCAAACTTTGTTAATAATGTTACACTACGACTGCAGTCCATGTCTCGCACGTATCATTGACCTTAGGCTGCTAACAAAAGATAGGACATTGCGATGGAATTATTGGATTATTTGATCTTTGAATTATTATCCCTGTATTATATTAAATAATCAATTAGTTTAGGTGGTTCTGGTTGCGTAATAATACTACAAAATTGATAGCTACCCCAAGGCATATATGTTATAATAATATTCCATGGCATCGGCATTCTGCAGCAGTCCCACGAAACCGCGTACCAACAACTGCTAACAATTTACTTTCTAGCTATGAGATTTATGCCAAAACCTAAACAGCTAATTAACTAAATCCAAAAGATTTAATTCTGGTTCCTCCTTAATTAAGTACTGTACGTCTTAATCAACCATGACTTGTATGTATAAAAGACATACACATACGTACATGCTCACACAGATACTGAGATACCGTACCCCACAGGAGCCTGCAGCGACGGCCGAGCCAAGTTTGGTTGATTCTCGCTGGCTAAAATATAAAAACAAAACTGAATATACAATCAGTTAATATATATATATATATAGGAAACCTTTCAGTCAATGGTGTCACATATGATCAAGTTCTTGTGCGAATTTCAGTCAAAATTAATCCCACGGCTGTTCACACTTGTTAGGAATGTTGGCTTTCCTTGTTGCGTTGCTGATACGGAAATTGATTCGATCTGTTGATACTGGATAACTACTGGAGTCTGGATAGTTGCAAACTTGCAGGGTGCCAACAATGGCGCCAAAAGTAATTAATCCAAAGAAAAGGTCATGGCCATGTGATTCTGGTTCATCTTATGAAGAAAATTTTCTTCCTAGTTAATACATATATATTGCCACACTTTGCCACAGATACTAGAAAGAGCTCCTATATGCAACATTAGTCAATAGAAAAAATCAAGAGAATGTGTACGAAGGAGAAGTTTTCCGAATGACATGTTTATTTGCTTGGAATTGGTAGACTTAGGAATAGAGGCTGAATGAGAATCAGTTCAACTATCCAAAAAAAAAAAAGAGAGACTTAAAATAAATAAACAAATAAAATTAAAAATTAAAAAATGAGAAGATTGGTATGACGCTACCGATCCTCACCTGTTCAGTTGATGCAGTACTACAAATCTTAACATGAGGAGTTAGTAATATCATATCAATCCTCCCATTCTTCAATTTTTTTTCTTTTTTTCTTTTGATAACACCAAATTATTGTATTTATGTTATACAAAATGTACTTATCGGTGTAAATCTCTAGGAATTCAAGTTTAAACACTCGAAAAACAATGATATAGAAGTTAAAATTAAAGAATTTTGAATCTAAACAAATGAGTTCAAATACTAGTATATTATATACTCACCTCCAACTGTGGTTCCAATGGTGGTGACGTCCACCTGCTCGCAATTGGTGGCTGGTGGCAGGAGTTGGATGCACTCTAAAATCACTGGATGCACATTCCTCAGCTCTCCACCAAGATCACAAATTGGAATTTCTCATGGATTGTAATTTTTTTTTTTAAATTTTGAATTGAAAACTCGCTGACGCAAAAAATTGAGGCTACATTAAGGTACTTTCAGTCATGGAAATCGATCTCTTAGAAAATTAAATAGTGTTTAGGAAAATTTGTTCGCTTTTAGATGTTTTTCACTAAATTGCAGCTTCATCAGTTTGAGACTCTCTTTTAAAATGAGCTTATCAAATAACTCATTTTCAATTAATCACTTTTGAATCAGACATCTAGTTGATCTCATTCCAGGTTTTGGAGATATTTGATTACTGATTTACAGTGGGACCACATATGGTTTGATTCTTTATAAGTAATGAAGCATGCATGGAGAAATAAAAAGTTGTAATACAATACAATGTCATTCACCCATATTATAAACACATAAATTAATAATCCTACTTGATAGTGTGACCGTCACACTACAAAATTTCTCAAGCAGTCGAGGGCCAATTTGGTTATGCCGATTAAACTGTATGATTATTGGGCTTCGGACACTGGCTCACTGATACGAAGTGGGCTGGCTTTACACGACAGCTCCGGGGATTCGGACTGGCACAAACAATAGTTTGTTAATAAGGTTATGTTTTTCTCGGACTCAGTATGGTTCACTGTGATTAGAGAATAATGTAATTCCAATTTGCATTAGTAAGGTGCATTGTTAAACAATAAACTTTTTAGTTCCTAATGCAAATTGGAAAATTGTATCACTGCACACTGAGTATACTAACGACCAAGCATCAACTAACTCTTCGTCTAGTGACATTTCTCCTTGTAACAAAAATATTCTTAATTCAAGTTAACTCTAGATTGTATATGCACAATGCATGGAGAAGGAGCCACGTCCAAGTTCCAACAAAGAAAGTGACAGTTAGTGTGGCCCTTTTCTTATTCACCCCTTCTATATGTGGTGTGTATTTACTCCCACAAATATCAATCATCACTACACAAGATAAAAACCCAGAAGAGTCTGGAATTCAGTTTCCAACCCTCGCTGGAAAATTGGAAATGGAATTAGGTGCCATTAATCTGTTGTCCCCTTTGTCTCCATCAGCCCTCAGAATTCAGGTAAAATAACCCCATTATTTTACACTCCTGCTTCTGCTTGTTTCTTATCTGCTAATGTTTCTATGAATTGCATGACTAGAAAAGTAGACATTGTGGTGTTTTGGTATAAAGTTCAAATTTTTCATAGCCAATCAAACCTGCTAATTTGGGAGGTGGTTTTTAAAGTTTTGTGTAATTTCATTGCTATGTCTGCTTACCAAGATTCTGATAGGCAAAGGTTTAATCTTTTCCCCAGATGAATTCTGATAGGCAAAGGCTTAATCTTTTCCCCAGATGAATTTTATTTTGTAGTAAGTAAATGCGTAATTTGAAAAAAAATATAAGGACATCTGCATAAATAGAAGAAGTTACAAACTTTTAATAAAAAGTATAACTGGGAGGACACTAAACAGACAATAAACTGCGGTTCATAGACGCCGCTTATTGTTTCCTTAGTGTCTTCCCAGTTTTAGTTTTTATTTAAAAGTTTGTAAGTGATCGGTGATCCCCGAAATTATAGTTTGTTTTCTCTTAATTATTGAACACTTGGTACTTGGTTCAGAGTGTTCAACTAATTCCAGTGAGCAATTAAAACAATTTTACTGTTATTTTACCTGCATTTCTACGTGAAGTAATGGGGATTGTCTTTAGATCAATTCGATGCTCAACTTCATTTCAGCTCAGCCAAGCTTGAATTGTACCGATTATCATGTATAAACTGCAGGAAAATAGCTAGTGAATCTTAATTGCCAGGACTTAATTACTTGATGGCTTGATATTGCAGGATTTTTCATCACCTGTTGGTAGGAATCATTTTAAAAAATCTTTACATCCTCAGTTGCTGTGCTCTCCACTTCCTAAACCCTTTCTTCAACTTAATGACAGACCACACAGCTTTCTCTACCAACAAAACACTGATAATCTCTCTACGAGAACGTATAGAAGATACATATCAGCAGAAGCTGGAAAGCAAAGTTGGGACTTGACTAGATTCTTGAAAACATTATATTTCTTCAACGAACCGCCCTCTCCTGCTAAGGTTGAACACTGCTAAAGTTTTCGACATTTCTAAAACAAAAAAGTGCTCTTGTTTCAACTAACTAGAATTTGTTATTTGTGAAGTTTATTGAGGCTTTAATTGAAAAACTATCCGGTCCATCACCTAGTAAACCAGAAAGGAAAATGGAAACTTCTGGCATTGTCCTAGTGGCTGGAGCAACCGGTGGTGTAGGTCGAAGGGCAGTCAACATCTTAAGGAAGAAAGGGTTTCCTGTTCGAGTATTGGTATTCTGCTCTTGCCTTATTGTTGCATACTTGTTTCATACTGTTTTTTTAATTTTCAAATCACCTTTACTGCTTAAACTTTCCTTCCTCAAATTTATGTTTTTCATATAAACTCTCTCAGGTTAGAAATGAAGAAAAAGCACGACAGATGTTAGGCCCAGATATCGACTTGGTGAGCTCGCAACCTTGTATATTAAATTTCCTTGTTGGAATTAGTTATGAGATTCCTACCTTTAGTGGTGATACTTTACGGTGAAGAATCAGACGCATTTGTACAAGACTTATTCAATGGTTGTGGTGTCTTGATGCATGCTACAAGTATATTGTACAAATTGTGGTTGTGGTTTCATTTTTTTATCTTTTACATTCTCAACGGCAACCCTCTTTTATTTCCTGGAAAATGTCAGGTTGTTGGAGACATTACTAAGGCGAGTACGCTAGTTCCTGAGAACTTCAAAGGTGTGAGGAGAGTGATTAATGCGGTTTCTGTCATTGTTGGTCCAAAGGAAGGTGACACTCCTGATAGGCAAAAGTATAGTCAGGTATGTTCTAAAGGCTTTATCTTTGATGCCTTCAAAGTTCATTTATCTTTCTTAAGCAAATACTTGACAAGCAAATTATTGTTTTGAACAGGGAATCAAGTTCTTTGAACCAGAGGTGACGAACTGATTGCCTACATTTTGTATTTGGAGCCAGAAATTTCTTGAATATAAAGTTTAATTTGGGCACGAATAATTATTTTACTTATGTTATGTGTGTTAATACAATTATACAAACATGTTGTTCTTAGTAACCATAACGCATTGGTTGATTGATGGAAGCAGATAAAGGGGGATTCACCCGAAAAGGTGGAGTACATTGGGATGAAAAATTTGATCAATGCTGTAAAAGGAAGCGTCGGACTTCAGAATGGGAAAATACTTTTTGGATTCGAAGGTATACTCTTCTGAACGGTGAAAACGCTGATTACTATCCTTGCGGCTGTTTTATACTAGGTCCAGTTACTTTAGTTGGAAATATAGAAAGCTCTTTCGGAAAAGGGAAAAAACAGGGGGAGAATTTAGGTTTATATGAAATATAGCAGGGGAAGCAAATGGTGAAAAACTTTTATTATACTTGGAAAAAATGCAAGGGAAGATGGTCGAATTTTCCAGATATGGAAGTTAACTGAAATCATCAATGCTTGTAATCTATATGGTGCTCATATATGCAAATGTTCTAAGGTACCAAATGAGATCCCTTCTTTTGTTTGTAATTTGCAGGTAATAGTTTTAAGGAAATGGCTTGGGGTGCTTTAGATGATGTTGTGATGGGTGGAGTGAGTGAAAGTACATTTCAGATTGACCGAAACGGCGGTGAAAATGGTGGACCAACTGGACTTTTTAAAGGTCTGCTCTATTCAAACTTTAGAACTTTTGTCTATGTGTTGCCTTTCTAGTGCTGATTCAAGCAGATCGACAATGTTTGATTTTTTTTCTTTATTTATATTTGGATGCATTTAGCTAACATTTATTTATTTGGTATGTCTCCTTCAGGGGTTGTTTCCACTGCAAACAATGGTGGTTTTACTAGTATCAGAACAAAGGTAAATAGCAATGTTTTCTTCTGACTTGTACCTAAATTCTGCACCAAGATTGTTACCGCCCTTTGAAGTTCATAAGTTGCTTATTATCTAGTGATGAATATGCTTGTTTTTAGAATCTACCAACAGCTGAGGATCTCTCTGCATATGATGGCGTGGAGCTACGCCTTAAAGGTGATGGTCGACGCTATAAGCTAATTGTTCGCACAAGCCGTGATTGGGATACTGTTGGTTACACAGCAGGTTTTGACACTGTTGGAAACCAGTGGCAGACAGTAAGTAACACACTACCCTTTGATTAACATAAACAATGTGATTAAAATCTAAAACTCCATTAATAATCTTTCAAATTCCTTCCAGGTACGCGTGCCATTTTCTTCTTTGAAACCAATATTTCGAGCAAGAACTGTATCAGATGCGCCACCTTTTGACCCGAGCAACATTGTGTCATTGCAGGTACAATTTCTGTAGCCATAATGTTCACGTTATTTTAGTCTATTATTTCACTTTTTTTGCTTCTATACTTATTGATGATATTCAAAATTATGGCAGCTCATGTTTAGCAAGTTTGAATACGATGGGAAACTGAATCCTACTTTTGTGGAAGGCCCATTTCAGCTCCCATTATCAAGCATACGGGCATATCTAAAAGATCCTATAACTCCCAGGTTTCATGTTCTTATCATTTTGTCGAACTATTTTTTAAGGACACTTTCTGGTTTAGAATTTAACTAATCTCCTTTCTTTGAGTCCAATGTAGGCTTGTACATGTAGGTTCTGCAGGAGTCACCCGACCTGAGAGGCCTGGACTTGACCTAAGTAAACAACCTCCCGCTGTTCGCTTGAACAAGGAATTGGATTTTATCCTGACATACAAGTTGAAGGTTTCCTCCTAATCCAGTGCAATCTGTTTGATAATTTGACTTGTATATATTTACTACTATGTTGGGCTTCAACATTTTATTGCATCTTAGTGTTATGCTGCTATTTACATGTAGCAAGTAGAGTTTTACGATTTAGCTCTTACAATTTTCTGACATTTGAAAGTTTTGGATCAGGGGGAGGATTTAATACGGGAAAGTGGAATACCATTCACAATTGTGAGGCCTTGTGCATTAACCGAGGAGCCTGCCGGAGCAGATCTCATTTTTGATCAAGGAGACAATATAACGGTATAGTTAAAGGGAAGATCAATATTCCCTTTTGTTTGTGATGTATTTAAGTCTCTTTGCTTTGCTTTTGCACGTCAAGTTCGTCAACTATCCAATGGGAATAGTATTCCAAAGAATACTGCAGGCATTGGGTTCTTGGACAGCAGATAATCGTAGATGGCATCTTCCCCTTCTGAATGTGACGATTTACATTATGTATACAGGGTAAGATTTCAAGAGAGGAGGTTGCTCAAATTTGCGTTGCTGCTTTAGAAAGCCCGTATGCAACTGGCAAGACATTTGAGGTCACGCCCTTAATATAGTGCTGTTTCTACATTGTGTTATACCATTCATCAACTTTTGCAGATTATGACATACTTATAACTCCTTTGCAGGTTAAGAGTGTTATACCATTTAGCCAGCCATTTACAGTGGACCCTGAAAACCCACCTCCTGAGAAGGACTACGATGTTTACTTTAAAACTTTGAAAGATGGAATTACGGGAAAGGAAATCTTGGAACAAGACCCTGTACCGGTGTAATGCTGCATGTATAGAGCTCTGCTATCAACATTAACTCTGTAAGTAAAAAAAATGGAGCATAATATGCTAACAATTTCGGTCTTATAACAGATATTTTTTCTCGCATGGAGTTTAAAATAAAGTTACATCCAGCCATTAAATTCCGCCATATATGTTATACATAGATGTACTCTAGAATGGTCGTTTTCGATATAGCATTTCCTTGGAAACGCTGCCCTTTTAATTTAAGGCTACCTCCTGTCTCTCTCATTGCAGGTGTATATACTCATAGCAGATGAAAGGCAGAGGATTCTTTAGGACCATCAAAGCAATCAAAGATTATAGGGTTCTTTAGGACCATCATAGCAGTGTTTAACTTTGAAATTATAGTCTTTGATCATGAGGTCCAAATCTCCTTATATATAAAGATTTGAAGGATTTTTTCAACATCAGTTTACTTTGCACACGAGTAGCTTATATTATGTTTTCTAATGATATTCAATGAGATTATAAGTATATAGAAAAATGGGTCCTTTTTTAAATTCTCTCATTAAACCCTATAGTCTCTGGAGCATCCTGAACTGAGAGGAACAAAGTGAGGAGAAAATATTCAGTAGAGCAGCCTGCTGGTCAAGTCACTCTCACAAAGGGTGGGCCTTTGTGCATTGGAAGTCATGCTTATGTATAGTGGGGGCTTATTCCATTGTGTGTGTACCTCAACATCCAGTTAATCAAGCAGCTCTATATAAGTTTTTTCCAGAGTGAGGCCTCATGTACGAGAGTAACTTACCTGTAACTAGAAGTCTCAAATCTCATAGTGGTAGTATCTCAAGCCAATTAAACACTGTTATGTGAGAAAGTTAAGACGCATTACACTATTTGAATAGTTTGTGATACTGTCACAAAATCGCAGCCTAATTCATAGGTAAGATATTCTCCTCATGTAGCTGACAGGTATGAATTGGAGGCTCTTGCCTTTAAATTTCTCTGTACAATGTAAGCTTTGATGAATGCTCTTGCATCTAAGTTTCCTGACCTTGTCATGCTAAAAGTAGACATCTGTTTGTACAATTGGAATATATGTCTGGGATTGCGAAGCATTGCTGCCACATGCAAAATAAAGCCTTGGGCGCTGGATCACTGCATGATATGTACATATACGATCTCAAGGATATTATTCCCTTTGTTATTGAATGCAAAAACTGCAATTTGAGGACCCCATAAGCTTGTCTCAGTGAGCTGTGAATTTGGGATATGTTGCATGACCTCACTAAGCACAGCATGGTAGTTAATGTTAAAAGAAACTTAACTACATCAAGATGTCATCGTTACAGTATAAAGTCAATCATATAGAGTATCATGCATTTTAACTTTTTTACATAGCATATGTCATTGGTTTGAAATACTGCTCAAATGATATTTCTATTTGACAATATGATTAGTTTAAAATGTTATTGCAGTGATATTTCTGTGACGTAGCGGTCATTCTCATTGATATGCGTCGTTCAATAAAAAATCATTCCCTTTTTTTTGCCAACCTTCCCTTCTAGGTAAATGTGTCAAAACTTTCACCTTGTAACCGACACATTAGCTTAAAATTTATCATAGGTCATAAACTTTCATAACCCAATTTCTCACACTCCCAATGTTCGAATCTTCCTTCCGTATACAAATACATTAGCAATAGTTTTCTACTCCTAGCTACATTAACATTTTTCATGACATTTATGTATATGGAATAACTGGCTAATTGAATAACTAATATGCAAATTACAGAACTTCCCAGTCGAATATTCCTTCCGTATACAAATACATGAGCAATCATTTTCTACTCCTAGGTACATTAACATTTTTCATGACATTTATGTATATGAAATCACTGACTAATTGAAAAACTAATAATCTAATATGCAAATTACATAACTTTCCAATTTTGTAAACGTAATTAAAGACCCCAAAAAAAAAAAAAAAAAAATCAAAGAATAAAAAGACTCGATGCCAAAATATTTCTATTCTCTAAATATTCTTTTTCCTTGTTTTTTTGGTTGTAAAAAAGGAACATTTACATGATAAAGTAAAAGAAAAGTAAAAAATGGGGTTGTCTGTTTCTTCTTCCTTGTTTGATTTGAATCGGTTTCTTGACCTGCAATCCTCATAAATGAAGTCAGGATGGCTTCAAAATATCCTTCAAGAACACCAGCATCCCTACAAAATATCAGACAAAAACATACATAAAAAACCAAGTGGGAAACAACCTAGGCGCGATAGAGAAGCACAAAAGTAAACCAATCACACAAACGAAACAAGAAGCTTAAGCAACTCACCCCAAAACAATCTTTATCGTGTCTTGCAGAAGGAGCGTCCGTTAGGGTTGAAAGTCTGGCAAGCATTTCTTGTTCAGTGACGATTTTTCCTTGAGAGCTCAGGAACACCGTACGCCGGACCGGAGGAGACCACAATCCGCTCTGCTCGTAATCAAAGTCGAACTCCGTGGCATCGAAGAACTTCTGCAGAAGTCGATCAGAGGTAGATTTTGGCACCAACTGCACAGTTGGACAAGTGGAAGGACGGCATGTGTCAGGCAACCCAGGTGAGGACGAAGAAGAAGGAGAAGAGAGATCAGACTCAGTACCAGAAGACATTTGGACAAATTGGAATCAAGAGTAATGGAACTGGAAAGCTAAGGAACTTATAACTTGACAAAAATAATGTGTGTGTATAAAGGGGAAGTGTGGTAAGAACGTGTATGGCTGTATTCAATCATAGGGGGAGATCGTGGATACTATGACACTTATGTCTTTGTTTATGTGTTTCAATATCTGGTAGCACTCTTTGTTTTTTTAAGCTAAATAGTCGCTGGAATTTGAAAAGGTTTGCTTAGAGAGATGCTAGAGGAGTACTGTATTAAACGAGGTCTATAAAAATTGGTTCTGTAGTTCACATCACAAGGTGGTTAGCCTGCTTATATACGTGTGGGGCCCGTTTGGGGAGAAATTTTTTATTGTGACCGGAATACGGGGGTACACTACGTGTTTTTATATAAGTTGCGGAAAATTTTATTTTTTAAGTTATTAACTTTTTAATGCACATATCTTACTATTTGTATAGTGACACGTAGTGTACCACTTCGTGTATCGGTCACACTGAAAAATTTCTTCCTTTTGGGAATAATTTATGTAGGAAGCTGTTGTACTTGTGCAACATATGGCAGGGGTAGAGTGGATCGAACAATAGCTTGACAAATGTAATACATCCAAGTTAATCATGCTTTACATACTACTTTCAAAGTTTCGATGTGAGCTCACAATCTGCTGTTTTAAAGAGAACAGCATCGCGAGTCAAATAATTCAATACCACGTCAATCAACCTAAACCTTAATCCGCTGCGAATGGACATGGTGGCACACGTAAATCAGTTGTGGGTCTACTTCATGGGACACCCAACTAATTTCTCATCGCTTGCATAATTCATGGTTGGTGTGGATGATTGTCTGGTTGGTGAGGAAAGATCCCAAATTATATTTTTGGTGCAATTTCAGGCAGAAAAAACTGGTTTCTATATGACATAGTTGAATGTATTATTTCCTTGGACCAACATCCGTAGAGTATCAGGCACCTTTTGAGTGGTCATGCTATACAAAGAAAACTTTATTGTACAACAATGTATATCATGCATCGATCGTAGATAAAATGAATTTACCTTTTCTCTGATGTATGACAATGATAATTATTATTGTTGAATTTGCAAAGTGATGTAATGATAGAAAAACGCTACTAGTGATGATTATAAGTGGCGCAGAATGAAGATCGATCACTTTGGTGCTGAAAACAGTGTCAGTTTTCATGCTTTCAGAAACTTTATCAAAAGGGAACGATCATGAAAAAAATGTGAATCATTATTACAAATCAAGAAAAGGCAGCAATAGAAATATCACATTCTATTGTAGTCATTAGCTAACATGGTTCACGATATTCACCATAACATATATACCCCCAATTATTGTGACACTCTAGTTGCTTGTTAAGTTCTTTGGTGTAATTTGTTCATACATATATTACGAATGGCTCTGATACTTGCACCGTACATTAGTTTAGTGGTGGAACCAGAATTTTATGTTAAAAGTCTCAATCTGAAACGCTTTGCTGATCTTGCAGAAATTACTTTGTTGTGTGGTGAACAACTACCGTCGTTTGGATCTGGTATGGTGTCGTTCTCATCATTCTCTTTCTTATACCTAAACCCCAAGCCTGTCTAACTTTCTCTCTCTCCTTCCACTGATCCCTAGACCAAAGTCCTCCTCAAAGCTTCAAAGCAACGAATGTTCTAAACTCCATAGGAGCCACCAACCTCAAATCAAACCTGACAAATTTTTTTTCAAGTAAAAATTTCGAATTAAGGCTCAGAGCCTACGAAGAAAACCTTGAAAAGCATAAACATGGTACTTAATCTTTCTGAGTGAAAAAAAAATGTCAGAATGCACAGGCATGATACCATCCTGGTCTCTTCATTAGTTAGACCACATATGCTATCTCTAAACATTTGAATTCGAATTTTCCTCATATAATTTAGTTCTAACATTAGATTATAACGTTAGAAAATAGAATAATAATTTCATTTATTAGATAGTTCATCACGTTTAGCATATTAAATCTTCCAACAGGATCCTCTCCGCCTCCGGATCCTTTTGGTGAAGATCCTGGGATCCGTGAATCGTGTTCTTAAATCGTACATCGTGCGGTTAGTTTTTGTCAAGCACCGTTTATGTTTATTTTTAAATAAAAAAGATTTAAAATGATTTTTGACCGCATAATGTATGATTAACGAACACGTTTAACGGATTCTCAAAATCCTTTCAAAGAGGATCTGACTCTTAAATCTTAACCAACAACATTATTAAATAAAATATCATAATATCTCACTCGAATCTGCTAAATTCTATCCTAATTTCTTGTTTCCGAAAGCCCACTTAGCCCAAAGACCAGAAATTAGAAGACCCAAAAACGAGCATCCCAAAATCTCAAAAACACCCTCAAGCCGAATGAGACCTCTCAGCTGTAACCCACACAGATCGAGCAAGGACATAAACGTCATTTCACTTTCCACATTCTCTCCCTCCAGACAGCAGTCTTCCACAGGTCTCACGCGCCTCCGAAAAGCCGAAAACAAAATTAATAACGAAGATTTCAGAGGGCAAAAGCAAATCACCGGGAGAGATCTGAAGAACGAGATCACCACCTTCTTCTCAGAAGCCAAAAATCTTCAAACTTTTTCTTAGGGGTCACAGTAATGGCTGGGTACAGAGCTGAGGACGACTACGACTACCTCTTCAAGTTGGTGCTGATCGGCGACTCCGGCGTCGGCAAGTCCAACTTGCTGTCGAGGTTCACCAGGAACGAGTTCAGCCTCGAGTCCAAGTCCACCATCGGAGTCGAGTTCGCCACCCGCAGCTTGGATGTCGACGGCAAAGTCATCAAAGCCCAGATTTGGGACACTGCTGGCCAAGAAAGGTTGGTCTGCTTTCTTACTTCTTTCTTCATCTTTCTGCTTTTTTGTGATCTGGGTTGTTCTTATTTTTTTGAGTTTTTATGTGGGATTGAAGCTTTTGGTTGATGATCATAAGATATGAAACGGGTCAGGGTTTGTTGGGTTTTAGGAGATGAGAGAATTAAGCTTTTGCAGTTTGGTTGGTGCCTGGATTTGGTGCTTTATTTGGGTTGTTTTAGTAGATCTGAGTATTAGAATCAAAGTGCTCATAATTTTCTTGGTTTCGATTTTTTACTGTAGCAATCTAATACACAGATCAAGCATTGATTCATTGTCTGAAGGAAAATTGTGGTTTTGACATTATTTTGTTGTTGTTGTTGTGCATATATGCATTTCTTCTGCAATTCATTTTAACTTTATATATGACTTATGAATTAGAAATGAATGAAATGTGCGAGCTGTGTTTATAGGTCTCTGTAATTTATGCTTTCCGGTTGGTGTGAATTGGTATTTGGAAATGCCTGGTTGCTAGTTGCTACATGTAACGTCATTGATCCATCGGATACAATGCTTAAATAGTAAATGCCATTACTTTCTACAGAGAAATGTACTTATTTTCGGTGGAATGATGATTTTTAGTGCAGAACTTCTGTTTGTTGGATACCATTACTTAGTGAAGCTTTGTTAATGGCTGGCTTTTCTTAAATATATGTGGTAGTCAAACCAACCTTCTCTGTTTCAAAGTCATTACTTTCTGGAGATTCCAGCTACTGTGTTGGTAGAGAGATCTTTCATTAAATCTGCTTTCAAATTTTCATCTTGGCTTCAAATTCAGTATGGTCACCAGTAAAAAAAAGATGTAATATAACTGTGGTGTCGCCTTTGAGTATTCTTACAGTTTACTGATGAGGCTACAGTCTTTTGTTAGAAAAAAGGCAACTTGTTTAACATTAGTGGAACATTATTGTTTGATCTCCGCTAACATGGAATTATCAAAGAGATTGTATTTCTTATTGAGAAACTGAACTGATTTTCTCAAAGTGCAGAGTTTGAACTTTGACATGGTTTGAAAAGAAATTGGTGTGATAAATGTGACCTATAGGTAATGCATTTAAGTTAAGTTTTATATTATGCTTTCTGGAATGAATTACTGGTGGGAAGTGCTCATGCAAAGGTGTGCTATAGTTTGCCTTGACCGTTATGATCTTTAGGGGTAAAAATGTGATGGTTTTAGTATTTCATCATTATGAAAAGCATGCAAATTATACTCAGTTTCAAATCTTACCACTATAAGGTATAATATAATAAACAAGATAAGTCATATCTGAGCGGATGGATGTTGAAGTTGGCCAAAGTTTTGCTTTCTGTATTACCTACGATCATATGTGTCTCTATATTCTAATGACTTTCTATGAACCTGGAGCAATTTTGCATTTCGAGAAATAAAGCCTTCCTAATTTATTACCATTCAAACCAGTACTACGACTACAAATCCGAACTCTCTATTGTCATTCAAACTCCTTCACATGCCTTTTCACTTTGAACAGGTTTTCTGCATAACTGTTTAGCCAGTATTGTGCCACATGCACACTTGCTCTTCTATTAACAATTTTGGTTCGAATTTTATGCATATTCAATAATGGATAATAGTTTGAGCACCCAAACAGACAGCTGATGAGCATTATCTAGTCTCCCTTACTGTTCTGGTGAAGTTGTACGAACGGCGAGACAGTTCAATTACCCTCGAATTCAAGTTACATTATTCTTGCTAGAATAAGAGGGGTGCGATGAGTGTAAACTATCAGGTCCACTTTCTTTTCTAGCATTAAGAAGGAGAAAATAATGAATGTTATAATAGAAAAACAAACATGCTGCACATTCTTATGAGTTATTCTGCTTAAGCTGACAAGATAATTTAAAATCTCTTCATTGAATACTACGTGCTCTCCTAGCGAGAATTGTGGCTAGTCCACATAAACAAATCGTTTGAAGCATATATTGAGTGCTTCATGGTATATGCCAATATAGTTGTCCCAGGACTACCCCTTCTCTTGAAAAAAAAAAAAAGGTAAAATGAAGCCATCTTATTAGCAACACTGAGGTTGTGATTGACACCAAATATTGGTTGAACTATTTTGTTTGAAACCCATGTTAGATATCCACACAGGATTGGAGTAAGATAGACTAAATAACCCAACCTACCCTCCGTGCCCAACTATTATTAAACTGTTTAAACCATTGATGATTTGAGATAACTAATCTCTTCACTGTGTTATTCGACATGCACAAATTATCTTCTGAAACATATTGTAAAGCCACCATCTGACTTCAGGTCCATATCTGACACTAAGTTACCCCAAGCCATCCACCTCAACCCAACCCATCAATATTTGTTGTCTGTGTACCGAAGTTACCATTGTGTATAGAAAAATTGATGAACTTTTGGCTCTGTTCAGATGGGTTATGTATGGTTGTTTCATATTATTATTAAATATTCAATGTATAATTTGACAGCATTTCTTTTTTGTGATGATGTTGACACTTGATCTGGAACACCTACATTTACTGTCATGTAGAACTTCAATATGCTCTCATTTGATAGTTTATATGTAATTGTCTCTCTCTAGTAATGCTGTATATGGGATTTTGAATAAGTTAATGGTAATTTGATGTTCTAACTAATTGTGTTAGTATTATATTGTTATCGTTATCATTATTTAGTATCGTTACATTAGTGCTATAGTTTGGGACTTGGCAGTGAAAAATTCTATGTTTTTTAGATTCCTTTCACATCAAGCATGTATTTACCTTTTGTATTGTATTTGTAGGTACCGAGCGATAACAAGTGCTTACTATCGAGGGGCTGTTGGTGCACTACTTGTGTACGATGTCACTCGGAATTCAACATTTGAAAGTGTGGAAAGATGGTTAAAGGAATTAAGAGACCATACTGATCCCAACATTGTTGTCATGCTTGTTGGTAACAAATCAGATCTTCGTCACCTTGTGGCAGTCTCAACCGAGGACGGAAAATCCTTTGCCGAGAGGGAGTCTCTCTACTTCATGGAAACCTCTGCACTCGAAGCGACCAACGTGGACAATGCATTTTCTGAAGTCCTCACCCAGATCTTTCGCATTGTGAGCAGGAAGGCCATGGAGGCTGGCGATGGAGCTGCCTCGACCGTTCCTCAAGGAGAGAAAATCGATGTCAGTAAAGATGTTTCAGCTGTGAAGAAAGCTGGATGTTGCTCAAGCTAGGGCCCGAATCTGCACTGGATGTAGCTGGTTTCTGTTACCACATGATCTGTTATTCCCTCTACCGGGGTTGTGTAAAAAAAAATCTTGGAAATTCTGCCGGCGTTAGGAGATAGGCAGGCGGGGTTCTGTGTTTACTTCCATTGTCGTTATCATTAATTATCCTAAGACATATATGTTTAGCTGATCAAGAGGAGCTTGTAACAAGATATTCCATGTTACTTTTCACATAGGTTTTCGCCCGAATTATTCGGCATTCCGAGATTATATTCTTGAGACGAATTAATTGAAATTGTTCATTCAACTCCCTCTGTATAATCTGTCGTATGTTGGCATATGTTTCATGGCTGCTGTGTAGTTCCCTCTTTACACAGGTTGTCGTACAGGTCGATTCCTAGAAAACAAAACAGTTGGTGAAGGTCAGTTGGTGAAGGTGGTCCGAGTCGTTTTGGAATTCATTTTTTGCCAAATTCAATAGTTTAGTTTGGACGTCGTTTTTCGATGATCTGATGTGTCCGTAATCATCGGGGAAGGATGTCATTGCCGATACGAATTAAACAATTTCAAACACTTTCCTTGTCCACAGGCAACGCCGGACGGCCGGCGTTCAGTAATCCACAGATTAGCCTAGCTACCACAACAGCACAAATTGCACAATATGTTGTATTATCCATTGAGGAAAGCTAAGGAAACCGCGATCTGTTAGATTTGTGTGGACCACACAGTGAATCCGCTCCCACCAACGGTGCAGGGAGAACTTCCTTCGGAGATATTATTGTGGCAGATATTTCAGTCAATTACGCAATATTATGTGAAATAATTAAAACATAAAATATATATAAATACGTGCATGGTCAATCATCTCTAACGCACCTCGATTTGTTGTGGGACTGCTAAATTTGATCACACAATCAAATCAAACTGTATGTGATTCATACAAAGCTGGGGTCCAAGAAAATTGTGATCACTCACTATTCATTTTAATCTAACTATAGGCGGTCATTTAACTCTTTTGTTGTACTTTCTCCTCCACTCTTGAGATTATGATCGAACAGTGAGTGACAATTTTCTTGAACCCTGATCTAAAAAAATGGAACTTGTGATTTATATGTGATTGTCAGTTTAGCACCATAATATTTTAGTTTGTCCAATGAAAAAATATTTCTGACTTTACCGTTATTACAAGTGTGCCTTATTCAAACCTAGAATCCAGCCAATACTCGCGGAAGGTATTAATGCAGAGCACGTTACATGCAGAGACAAAAACTTGGCAAGTTGGCAGGCTTTGAGGTTTATTAGGGTTTGAATAAAATGGTGAATCTTCATGCCTAAGCTGTCATTTGCCTTAATTTATTCGGACATGGATCCTTTCCGGATCCAGTTGTCCTAATCTACTTAGTCAAATTATTTGGGTCATTGAAATTTAATCCAACGGTTAAAGTTATTATAATTTTTAAAGTGAGCTTCTATTTGTAACCGTTGGATTAAATTTCAATGATCCGAATAATTTAACCAGGTGAATTAGGACAACCGGATCCGGTGAGTATCCATGTCCAATTTATTCAATCTCTGCCTTTCTCTCTCCGTGAAATGCCGTAACGGATAAGGAAGAAGTAGATCCCATCCAACTATCCAAAAGGATTCGTCCGTGACATGAGCAATGACTGTGCAATAATTTATATGACGTATCAAATGCTGTGCAGATGTTGTAAATCAAATACTAAAATCAAAGGCCAGTTGCAAAGATGAGACATTTTTTGAACAATCGTATTAATTTTTTAAATTCGACAAGACCAAGTAGGGGTTTAAACTTTAAATAATTTAGGTTAGTCGTAAAAAAATAAATAAATACAATTTAGGGTTTCAAACTATAAATATAAAAAAGAAAAAAAATATATACATATAATTTAGGGTTTTGAACTATTATATATATTTCCAGTTGGGTCCCCTTCTTTAGTCTTCATCAACAACTTATATCACTCTGAATCTTTCTTCCATCAATTTTAGGGTTTATAATATGTTGAGGTAAGCTGGTACGGTTAAGGATTGTGCTATCACACCTCCATTTTTGCTTTTCACGTAATTATTTTAATTATTGAACGTCAAATCGAATAAATTGAAGAGGATCAATGCCTAAAATTTAATAAAAATGTACGAAAAGTAAAAAAAAAGTATGCAATTAGTAATGTTTCTTAATTTTTTGAAAATTAAAGTGTGACGTGCAAGATATTTTAGTATGTTTTTTCTATGGGCCACCATAATTGGTGACGGGGTCAAAATCCAGCTATATCATCACTACCTAAAAGTAAAGGGTTTTGGCTTTCTTTGACTTTGGAAATGATCTGCCTAGAAAGTAGAAAGGCACATTCGTTCGACGTCTAATCGAACCTTGAGAATCTTGCTCTTCAAGTTCATAACGTACGTGGGTTGCTTATGATTATGAAGGTGGAATAGAACCTACATAATGGCGTGCGTAGAAAATTAATACGGAAAAACAAAACCCTAAGGCTTGGTACTATTTTGTATTCTTTCTTTTGTTTTTGAAACTAATGAATATTAAGTAATTTATTTTTATTTTTTACAACAAAAAATTGGATTAAAAAAGGATACCAAACAAACCCGAATTGTCTTTATATTATCTTTTGTATGTTTTTATTTTTTTACAACGGGGCAGAAGCTTTACAGAAAATGAAAGATTACATAAGAATATTATGAGGCTACAAAACTCTAGCTATATCTGCAACTAGCAACCAACGATAAGAAAGAGGAGCTTGCTCAAAAAAGATAGACCCAAACGAGCCAAATCATCAGCAATAAAATTATTTTCATGATAAATATGACGAATTTAACAAGACCAACTTTGGTGCATAAGGGCATGCCAATTCAATATTAAACTTTCCAAAGGGTGACAATAAGGGCATTTTTGCATTTAAAATCAATTTTACTACAAGTGGAAAATCCGATTCCACCATGATCTTCTTATGTGTGTGTGTTTTGACCCACTATTTTTGTTGTTGTTAATATTTGTATTTATATTATTGCGTTGATTTTAAATCAATCATATGTATACGAGAAAACAATATTTGGACAATTATTGCTGGGATTATACACTACTTCGTGTTATTTCTCTCATTCCACTAATTACCTGATGAGAAAGATAGACACATCATTGCATAATATGCACATGATGATTCTAAGACTAAAGAGTTACCCTAGTATGATGGCAATACTATACATCATTGAAAAAAGGAAAGGAACGTTTAAAAAAAATATAGTGTGGATTGCTTCGGGCAAACAAAAGTTGAGAAAATTCAATGTGCAGGATAAGATCGATGGGATTCAAGGAATAATAAAGAGGAAGCAAATGGCCATGTGATTATCAATGGTTGCTGGATTATTTTATTTGTCATAATTAATTTGGTTGGAAAAAGAATATAATTAACCTAGCCAGCTCCAAGGACTAGCTAACAGTCCGACTTTTGAATTGGGGTCAAGTTTGATTTGGTTCTAATCCCCTTTTCAAGATGCTAAATTGAGTATGGGAAGACAAGAGAAAAGACCACAACTTCAATACAAACACAAGAGATAGATTAGATCGGATAACTTGAGATTTGTTCAAGCCAAAGGTAGAAGATAGATCACTCGTGAAGGAAATTTGTCCATTTCAATCCCCATAGAATGATATTAACATCTTATATGATTTCTTCACATCTATCAATTCAATCCTTGACACCAAAGGACTCCCTCTTTATCAACACTTTAGTTAAAAATTATTAACATATAATTTTTTTTGTTCTGAATTACTAGTCTACGAGTTCATTTAGAATTACTTTTAAAATGACTGAAAGCATTTTTGATGAAATTATTTTTGAATTCCGAAAGCACTTGAAGGGTTTCCTGCATAAAGCACCACGTATGTGCTTCTTACAAGTGCTTCATAATTCACTTGCATTTTTACTATAATTGGTTACAATAACACATTCATCAAAAAACTGTTTTGCCAATTTCAAAGCACTTTCAAACGAATCATAAGTTATACATATTATAAGAATAAACGGGGGATTAAGAAATTATGTCACAAACGTGTGATTAGCATATATAAAATTAGCAATAATGGATTGGTGAGCCCCACTTAAGAATATTCTAATCTATGTACACATTTCAAACGGACGGCCAAAATATGCTAATTACACCAACATCATGACAGATCCAGATTTAAACATTCACTAAGCTAAAATCAAGGCAAGGAAAAAAATAATTAAACTCTTTTATTACTAAAAAATAAAAACTAAAATCAGAACATTGTTAAATAAATAATAAAAAAAAACTTTCGGTATCTTAGGGCGCACGATACTCGTTTGAATGACACAAAACTCTTGTATTTACGGGAAGTGAGAGAGTGTGTGTTAAAAAAAGACAAATAAAAATGGAGGGTTTTGGAAGAAAAGGGCAGACGTGTCAACAGATCTGAGCTTGTGGTCCCACACCACCGTGCCTAAACACGAAAGAGCACTCCGGCAGCTCGCCCAGATCGGCGAAGAGCGACTCGTCCTCCTCTCCCATGGGGAACACCATCGCCGCCTTGTCCGCGGAGTCGGACCCGACTGAGCTGCTGCTCTCGGCGAAAATGGGGCTCTCGAGCACCCTCGACGACGTGGTCTCCATGTCGGCGAACCAGACGAACTCGTCGTTTAGGATAAGCGACTCGTGGTTTGGAACCGCGAACCTAGAGTCTTGGTCTTGATCTTGGTGGTCGGGTTGCTGGGCCTCCGGGGATTCGGTCTTGGTGGGGCCGCGTTTGGTTGCGGCGGCGTAACTTGAATTGTTGTGGTTGTTGTGGTGGTTGCGAGAGGCGGGCCAAGGGTGGTTGTGTTCGGAGGAGTAGGTGATGACCAGTGTAGTGGGATCCACGCGGCTTCTCTCTACTTGTTTCCTCGCTGGGCATCCCTTTGAGCTACTGCACCTGTAATACCCTCTGCCCAATTTGGTAAATTAACCAAATCCCAAAGAAAAACAGAACAGTAATTAGTCACGGATCATAAAAACCTGCCAAATTCGACAGTATTCTAAACTGCTGTAATATATGTGAGAAAAAAGATTGCAACGTAATACAAAGAGGCGGACGAATGGGGTTAAGAAATAATTATTAGTATGGAAAATGAAATTACAGCCTCGCTCAAACTCGCTTAACTTAAATATGTAATTACGGATTGATTGATTATTAGTAGAAGTACCTGGGATAAGGTGAGCCTTTGATGGGTTTTTGGCCGTACTTTCTCCAAGCCCAAGAATCGGACGGTGGCGGAGTGTTGCTGTTGCCGTTGTCGCCTTTGATGGGGACCGAAACCACTCGTTTCTGTATTGCTCGCCGACCACTGTAACAATTAAATTCATGTAAATTAACTTTAATTTAAAAATCCCACTATTAACATTGGTTTTGTGCATGGAGTTGAACTAAAGCTGGGTTAATTTGTGAATCGAGAAAGAGTAAATTACAAACCTTTTTTTGGGGGAGGAGGTGGAAGTGGTGATCTTGGAGTAGTCGCTGAAATTGGTGGACGGCGGAGGAGAGTCTGAGCTGTTTTCCGGCGTGGAGGTGGTGGTGTTGTCATTCTCTTCCTGATCGCTCAGAAACTGTTTGCTGTTGCTGCTGAAGAATGTGGAGTCCATTTTTTGGAACTTCTGGAGCTCTGAATTTGATGATGATGCGTGCAGAGAAACACAAACTGGCTGCTCAGAGCAGAGACGGAGGGGCAGAGAGAGAGAGATGGGAGAGTTTCTGATTTGATGATGGGGGGTTTAGAAGAAGAAGAAACAAAAGGAGGGAGGTGTTGGAGAAGAGGGATGGGTTCCTTAAAAATTGGCCGCCACATTGACAAATGGGCTTCTGGATTATATGTTTATAATAAATTAAGGACGTGCAACCAAATGTTTGTTTTTTAATTTAAACCCCCCCCCAATAATTGGATTTATGAATTATTATACATCTCCATTTTCTCCTTTCTTTTTCTACCCAAACTAATCACATTGCAATCTGAAAGAGACCCTTCTCTTTTTCTTTTTCTTTTTTCCAATTTTGATCCACGTAACGTAAGCCCTCTTCAGTCTTTGATTTCATTGCCCACCACCCCATACCTCCACTCAAGGGAGAAAAGATAACAAGTCTTATGTATCTTTGTACTTGATCAAAAACGTATTTGCACAAAATTTATATGACAAATCGAATGTGTTTTACCAATTTGAAGAAGTTTCTATTTGGTTTCCTTTTTAAAGGTTGCACACGTCCTCTGATCCATTTTTTTACGGTCAATAAGATATTTACGTAGATGAGTATTAGTATCGGTCAAAACGCTCACGGTATTATAATTGGACTAGCCGCAACTGAGAATTCACAAGATGTGTTTTAATCTTGGCATCTCCTTTGAAACCAGAAAATCATCTTTCTTTTTTTGTGTCAAATCAGTCCACGTAAGATTTTTGACATCTTATTTGGGAGAAATGTTAGGGAGACTCTCTTAAAATGGTACGCTTAATGGACTGTCTGCCACTGCATAGTTTAACGTCAATTTATGTACCAACATTATAAAACATTGTGCCGAAAACAAAAAGTGGCAGAAAGTCTGTAAAGAGTTTCACTTTTGAAAGAAATTCGTTAGTATTTCTCCTCCCCATTTGGATATGCTCTTAGAGCTCACCTAATGCTTGATATTTTGTCACATTAATAAATGCTTGTCTATTATTTTGCGAGGGAAATGATCATCTCCGGATCTTTTCCACCAAGTTCACCAAGGCATACAATTCGGGTTTTTGAAATTTGATCCAACGGTTAAAATTATTGTAACTTTTAAAGTGGACCCTTGTTTGTAGCTGTTTGATCAAATTTCAAAGGTCTGGATTTTGTGCCTTGGTGGAAAGGATCCAGAGAGGATCTTTTCCCATTTTGCGAGTTTGTCAACACCTACTCCATTGTGATTAATCATAAATAAACAAGGATATTAGTTATGTTCTCCTCGTTAAATTCAATGGAAAACGGTTTAATTAACTTCACACGGACTTCCTTCCCCAACCGAAGATACAAGGAAAATAGAGAGGCAAGTACCATGTATGAATATGACTTATCTAAATGACATGATAAATTGATAATGTTGTTTAATCGACTCATTTTATATAACCATGATGATCTCACCAAATTTGTTTCTCCTCCCTGTCTGTCAAGGGCTCTTAATCCCCATCTAATTCAAACTAATTTTCCATTAATTAATAAGAAAAGTCAAATTACACCTATTGTAGCTAGGCTAAGCAGTACCTCAATGACGTAAATTTTACTTTCTTTTCATTATAGAGTCAGGTTAGTCGATCATGATAGTGTATTCAATTTTTTCGATCTTCTCTAACAGTTAACTATTTAGTTCACTAACGTCATTGCTCTATTTAAAAAAAATATTGTGCTAACATAAAAGCAAAACATAAATTAAACTTGATAGAATGTTATGATCACAATAAAACTATTCACAACGAATTATATACATAGAGTAATCCCAAAAGGTGGAAGATAATCATATGTTTTTAATTAATTGCAGAACATTTAGTACATTTTTAAGGGCCGTGATTGAAGACAACGCCAAAGATAATATCTCTAAAATATTTTGGATAATTTGAGGCATCTGACATGGTTCCAAAATTTAAAATTTTGGCGTGAATCTAAAGTTTAGCCTCAAAACTTGACCAAGTCAGTCCCAATTGGTCTATATGTCACATCAAAACTATCAAAACCCTAAATAAATACAAGTCTTCTAGAACCCCATCCATGGGTGCCGTGAAGCAATGTATGTATGTATATGAATACGACTTTTATATTGTTCTTTGTACATTGTACAACTCTAATGTTTACTAAGCCTAGTTTTTTTTATATTTTTTTCATTTAATTTAATTCATTTTAGTATTCCTTCACCCACTGCATCCGTCATGGCCGCTCTACCTCAAACATATGTCACAGCTCAGAATCTTCTTTTTAATTATTATTACTAATGTAGGGTTTGAAACTATTACAATAAGTTAGGACATGGAAAAATTTCGAACCTGATATGCATGAGTAAAAACTCAACTTTCCATTCATTAGAATATTGAACCACATGCAATAATTAGTTGTTAAAAAGGAGGGGAATTAGTAAGATCGAACTCGCATTATAATGCATAAACACCATAGTGCATAACATTATTGTTTTTTGCCATTGTAGTAAAACGCGATATGCAGCCTGTTCACAACTATGTATATTTTTCATGGAATGGGAAAGTTCCCAATGGCTTTCCTCAATCATATTTTAAATTAGAAATGAATCTTCGACTTGAATATTTTTCCTAAGAGCCAAACACATGCTTTTTACGCTCGACAGGAACATTGAATAGGAAGCAAGCATGTTCATATTTATGACTACGATGCGATAAGAAAGAGAGAGCCATATTTGGGTGAGTATATGTCGCATTGAAGCTTTGTGATCTCCCAGCAAATCAAAATAAGCAAATATTAACCAACGGAATGTAACCCACATGTTGTCCTGATCCGTGTAATACTGAGAGGGTCAAAACGGTATCTCAAATTTTTTTGGCTGGGTAAAAAATATATACATAATTTTAAGCAATTGACAAAACTACCCCAATTTATATCTTCTTCAAATTTTCTCCATGACACAGACGAGTTCAAAAAAAAACTAAACAACATTGACATCTCTCCAGTGCAACTCTACCACTCAATTATCTTCTAAGACCATCGGGAGGCGAGTATCAAAGTTGGTTATTGCAATTCATCAAGAAAAGTAGGGGAAAACCTATATATTGTTAGATAATGATAACGTTTTTGAGAAAAGTTTAACAATCATTTTCTTAAAATAATAAAGGCCCATTAACCTTACCTCCTCTTAATTGTCTTATAAATTAGAGCTCCTGCCCCTTTACATATTTGATTAACTCTTTGTTGTAGTGACTGTTATAATATTGACCTAAACACACAATTAAACAAACACTAAAGGTCGGGATGTACGCTAAGCACACAATAGCATTGTTCAACCAAGTGCTCCAAGAAATGCCTCACCAAAAAACTAGAAAAAATTCTTGGCACTTTGCCCGCTATTATTAGCACGCAACGAGGATAAAATCTTACATCTGCCTCTACTTAATTATTCTCCCTGTAAACTATTTGTCTAGCTTTGCTCCTGGATAAGAAGATATATCACTCAGAACTACGTCCGATTAGGGTGGGGACACGAGATGGATTCACCTTGTTAACCTTTGTCCCAAGCCAATTTGGCATCTTCACAAAATCACACCTAAACGTAGAAGGAACTCTTGTTGATATATTCATAACTTAGCCAATCAACTTAGCACTGTGGTGTTCTTACTTAGCAATGGAGCGCGCTCAATCGCTTTGTTGATATTTTGGAATAGAGGTTGCTACCGGAGGCCGGAGTTAGACATGTCAGGGTGGCTTTCTAATATCCTGACAATTGGTATATAAACGTCTATAATTTGATAAAAACTCTACCCAACATATTTTAGATATACCTTAAGCTAATCAAGCATTATCATTATTTAACAGATCACCTGACAACTTGTACTTCATCCATATTTTGGGTTCATCTTATAAATTCTTATATACAATTGTTGTATGACATTTTCTTGGAAGGGGCACTAATTATTTGGTTTACTTTAGCTTTGTTTCTGACTTTTTGGTTTTGTGGGAGTGATGCATTGCTCTTTTGGACCAACCACGGTTAGAATACAACTAACCAACTATTTATATATGTTCATGAAAATTGAGAAATCGTCCTATTTAACCGATTGGGTGAAAGCTTTTAACAAGGAACTATGGAAGTGGCCCCTTGTGTACCTCCAAGGATTTAAGCTAATTAAATCTGCATGTACGTAACTTTTGTCACTGCACTTCAAAGAAGAAATCTAGCATTTCGTCATCAAGCGGATCACATCAATCTGATATATAATTAAACTATTTATTGATGGTCAAGATTGAAGCTGCAGCCTGCAGGCCTGCTCTGTAATTTTCAATAGGGTGCAAGTTGAAGTAGGTAACGTCGACATTTACAACAGTTGCATAAGGCCTTGTTTGGCACACCGGATAACACATCGGATAGGATTCATAATACGGAAGCAGTTGTTTGGTGCACTCTCGTACTAAATAAGCACCTGCTTAATTATCCGGTGCATAAAATTTTATCCGGCTGACACCGGACTATTAAAACACCCCAAAAACTCGAGATAATTAGTTGGACCGCATCTTCTCCACCTTCACGAAGCCGCCCTTAACAACTTCTCAAAGAGGGATGTCGAGCAGTTCCTTGACGAGTTCTCCTCCCCGGCCACCACTCATCTACAATCAGTTCCAAGCAATTTTCCGTTTGGTTCGCCGCTTCCTATTCCATCGCGTCTCAGTCGTCGACATCAAAGTGCGAAGATGTGGACAAAGATGTAGTTCAGATCAAGAAGCCCAATCTTCATCGTCAACAACAAGAAGCTCAGTAGCTCAATCATCCCGCAGCCAACGGCGTTGGATCCAACTCCGACGACTCTGGTTAACTCAGACTAGTACCACGAATTGAATTCTTTTCTTCATCAATTTGCATCTTCAATTTAATTAGTAGTATTGTTTTGGTGGTGAATCCATGTGGGTCTTGGGATATTGAAGAAATTAGGAAGGGGGTTCGTATGGGAGGGTGGGGAAGATGAAGAAAGGGAGGCACGCTGGGAGATAAACCTCAACCTGGGTTTTTTCCCTTTCTTCTTTAATTTTTATTTTATGATGATTAATTCCTTTTTACTGTTTTTCTATGGTTTTCTCTCTTTTTATTCATTTTAACAACAATTATTTTGAGATTTTTTTTAGAAAATTATTATAGTCCGACGTATTATCCGGTGCACAGATTAATTCGACAGAACACCAAACGTTCGACTAATTTAGTCAGTACTATCCGATGACTATTTATCCTATCCGACTGAAATAGTCAGTACAGTCCGAGCTGCCAAACGAGGCCTAATTGTATTCCTATAGAAGCTTCCATGGGTGAAGTTGATGGATACGGCCATAACACCCATGCACGTACATTGCACATGTGTGAAAATATGCAACTGTTTGCACTGTAAAATTGGATTGGATTGGATAGAAAGTTTTCTATAAAAGAGGTAAGAAATGTACGTGAATTTATTTTAAAATGTTAATTTAGAAGTTTGAATTCGATATATACTTTTTCAGGTTACTAAATAGGGTTTTGAATGCTAGATCTGTAATCTAACTTTATTTATCACCCTACTTAGTTACCCTCATCAATAAATTAACCTTAGTAGCTTACATATGTTCATGTCGTAACTTATAATTAAGTTCAAAGTGCATGTTATGAAAGATATAATGTAATGAAAACAAATTTTATCCAAATAAAAAAATGTAATTTCCTAAAATATATAAGGAAGTGTTGAGACTCATTTGCAAGTTGCCTACTAGTTCGTACCATAATTCTTGGTTTTTGGTCAGAGGTGTCACTACCAAGTACCAATTTACCTATCAGATAAGAACCAAACTTGAATTTATAAAGCACCCCTGCACACTGCATAAACCAAAGAACAGCTCTGTACCATTATACCCTAACACCAGTTACAACCACCTCCATCTCCGCCTTCAATCCCCAGTAAAGGCAAATCTAGGGTTTGAGCTCTGGGCAATAATACCCTAACCTGGCCAGTTCAGTAGCCTGACCAAAACTAGTACTGATATTATGTAACCAAATTAACACCAGTACCCACACCATCTGATTTATATATGGCTCTTGTTTGATGTGTGTTCTCTTCAAGGTGTGTTTTGAGTGTTGATAAGGGTTTTCTATTTGGGTTTTTGGAGCTTTGAAAGTGTATTGCTACTTTGGGGCTTTGCAATTTAGGCTTTTGTTTTTCGGTTTGGCTGCTATGGTTGTCTCGCAGTTGTGCATTTGTGGTTTCAGCCTGCGGTCCGACAGTTTCTTTCTATTTTAGTGAAGTCTCCGTTTTCGAACCAAAAACACCAACTGCGATTAGGCCGCCTTTTTTGAGGAAAGGCCCAAGAGATTATAAGCCTCCTTTTTTAGGCCTAAGCATATAGAAGGAATCAAGTCAATGTCTTCTTTTAAGTCCCCTGAAATAGATTTTCTTTTCTAACAAAGGAGTGTTAGCAACCTTCTCACTTACCTACTTATTTTAACCTTCTCACTTTTACTCATGACGTGTATTCTACAAGTACGTAGAACTAAAATTTTAATCACCTTTTGGTTGACAAACTAAAATTTCAGGTATACTAACCATGGAAGAAAGATAGTAGAATTTTATTACAATTAAAAATACAGTTTTTGAGTGCTAATAGAGCTTTGAAAATTAGAGTGCCAAATGGACAAACGACGAACAAATTATGAAACTATAAATATTATCACTAAAACAAAATAAACAAAAATATCAAAACGACTACAAACCAAGGGGTACATTTTGACAGACTTAATTCTCAAACTAAATTACAAGCTAAAGACCTAAACCTAAGAAATCTCAATGCGTAAGATACCAAAAATACCCTAATACAAAATCAAATCAAATATCTAATTAATTTCCTAAATAAACTCATGAATTCCAACACCCTCTCAAACTCATGGTGGTACGTGGCATGAGTTTGAATATGTCGGTGTAGACTTCGCTAGGCTAACAAGCAGGCATGCAGATTCCAAATTCAGACATATGACAAATGGATATAGATTGATATGGCAGATAACATATAGATTCAGACAGACAGATTCCGTTAATTATCGGACATGCCCTAATACAAATAGATTCCAACAGACTGCAAATTCAGATTCCAATAGACAGATTTTGAGGACATGAAAAAAGAAGAAGCATATGAATGCTCCTCGTCCCTAAATGAAAGAGATTCTCATATCTCAACTGCAGTAACAAACAAACAGACAATCCAATCATGAAATAGATGATATAAACTCTAACAACGTCATCAATCAAAGCACTCGAGTGATCATTCCTGTGGTATCTTTACCGATTGGCCCAAAAGCCTTTCAAGAATGACATTGCTCTAGCACCATCTTACAATTGCAAAGAACTAAAATAAAACCCCAAAAAAATTGAAAAACAAAAAAATAGAGGCTTGGAAAGAAAAACCCCCCAAAAAACTTTGAAGGCTACATACACATGCATTAAAGTTCCAATGTATTTTATTGCAAAACTTAAAGCCCTGATGCCATAAGTTCCATTGATGCTAATTAATATTGGTTTTAATTCATTTTACCATAGATGTGAAAGCTAGTTCTCTTGCATCGAAACTCCTTGTGAGCAAAGAACTTAGAATACAAGAAATTTTTGTAGTAACATTCCAATGTGTATGTACAGTTCCACTTAATCCAGAAAATTAATGTCTCACTCCAATTTGTTTTATTCAACATACGCATGTATAATTTACTTGTATTTAGACTTTCATATGCTTTATATTCATCATGCACAAAAAAAAATAGTGATCTGAAATCAATTAAAAAATTACTAAATTAGACAACGCAATGAAGTTTCAATTTTGGTCTCATTACCAGATTTCAATACCTTTTTCAGATGTTCAAAGTGGAAGTGACACAAAAATACTTCTATATTACATACGCATCAATTAATATCTTCATTATACATTGATTAGAAGATTCAACACTACTAATTAAGAGTTATTAACTTGAGGAACTACAAATCATTCATGCGTCTCCTTTCCATCTTGATTAATCTTGGTGGCCCTAAGTATTGTTTGTGTCACAACTATCACATCCAGCTTTTCTTGGTTTTGGTGATCATCTACAGCTGCAATGGCTTCCATGGAAAAATTGTTGTTGCATGAAACTCTAGCTTGCACAACATTGAGACCCATTTCTTCAAATACCTCCAAAACTGAAACCAGAGTGTCCTTTGCTTTCTCACACTTCACTCTCACATGAAACCCTTCCTCAATCTTCTCTACCTTCACTTCCTGCCCATCCATGCATATACAATATTCACAAAATTAATAAATATATATAAAGTACAGAGAGAGAGAGAGAGAGAGAGAGAGAGAGAGAGAGAGAGAGAGAGAGAGAGAGAGGGAGGGAGAGAGACCTCGCGGACTTGAAGATGTTTGATTAGGTTTATGTAATCTGTCTTGATAGCCATGAGTTGCAAGTACTCTCTGTGGACTGCTTCAAGCTTGAGTTTCAGCATATTGATGTGGGGTAAAGCATCCACGACAATGGAGGTCCTCTTGACCTTTAAGTATAAACATCCAACAAAACACACAGAATGTTTAATAGGTTAGCTAGCTAGCTAGTACCAAGAAATCAAAAGAACAGATGATATTACGGATTTTGTCTTGGTAAGGCTCCTTAGAATTTGAAGCTTTCGGCGCAATGCTACTCTCTTCCGCAGCCCGGAGACCATAGCTCTCATCATCTCTGTTTCTTTGTTTGGCTGTTTCTCTCTGTGTTTTTTACTTTTAAACGCACACTAGCTAGTATTCAGATTTGAGTTAATAATTTTGTGGCATGCATGGGATGGGATGGCTTTTATAGCTTGCCAAGAGCAGCGCTTTAACTGATCAGTGGGTGTTGGAATTTTGAATTTCCAAACTATTCTCCTCTTGTTTTTATCTGAATAGGCAAAGGTACTGCAAAACTGTATATCCAACAGAAGTTTTGTAAACGATTCAAATGGCATACATTTTGTTTTTTTTGGCAACAGTAAATTATTCTACACCAATTTTATTGAAGTTACGAAAATGAAAATTTGAACTTAGATGCAGAGAAGAAAACATACGGTTCTAACCAACTTAGTTAAGCCTAAATCTACAAATCAAATGGTATGTAATTGTATAAGACACCAAATTTGGTCCAAAACCAATGGAAATGGTAAAGTTTTATTTCTTTTATTATTGATAAAAAAAAAGAGAAATAATATTACTAAATATTGTAAACATACACAATAAACAGAGTGAATTCTATGTTTCTAGTTGTGCAAGGAATGCCTTGCACTTTGATACTAGAACCTAGATGCCTAGAGGTTTTTCCCTTTACTTTTATTTTCCTTTATAGAAAAAATAGAGTGAATTCTATTTTTACATGAATGTCACTCTCACTTGGGAGTTGGTCACCCATTAATATGGTGTTAATCAATCACGTTAAACAATGTCTTATGACTTGATTGCTGAACACAATATGGATTATTGAGATATATTGTGGCCGCGTGTAAGGATTTCTCGTTCATATTATTTAATGACCCATATATGACTTTAGTAATTTAATTTTCAACATATGTTAAAAAAAAGGATCTGCCTTATCAGTTTGTTTGCGTTAAGAATTTGTAATTTAGTATTTCAAATATTAAGATTTAGTACTATCTAATATGAGATGGAGGTGGGATCTAGTAATTGGTACATGTCCAAGACATGAAGATTAAGACAAATTATTCACTACTATTAGGATTGAAAGAGTTAGGAGGGGCACAGAAGGCAGGTGGGGACTAACTAAACTAGTCAAGTTCTAGCTAAATAGCTATTTTTATATCAGCAAGTGCCAAAACCACAAAAGAAGGAATGGGATTATGTTATTGTCCCATTCACCTACTTTTCCAGTTGGGAAATTTGCATTGGGATAGCTAGGGTTTGTGGGAAATGAGTCGGCAGAGATGGGGTTCATGTCAGAACAAAGACACATGTATGTACATCACAGACACTGAGCCAGCTAATAATATGGAGGAAGAGGCATATATAAGACATGTATTAACACTGATTTAACAGTAGTAAGTATTCACGGGCCTCTCGTTTGGTATCGATTTGTCTCCCCTTGCCTTAATATATATACCACACTGCATGGCCATACCCTTAAAGTGTATATTATTAGTGCTGGCAGGTGCAGTTGATTGGCTGAGAATCAAGGATCCTCATTCTCTATTAATTGCTTTACTACTGGCCGTAGCTCACATGCTCTGACACTATGCCTTCTGTTTTATTCTTTATCGTTCTTTCCCCTTTAGTAGGGCTCACCAAATTCCCTTTACAAAATGATATAACGAGCCACTCAATCTAAACATATGGGATTATATTTTAGACTACATACAAGCTACGTTGCAAACTCAAATATTTGAAATCTCAAATGCAAGAATGCTTAATTTATCATTAGGTGTTGATTTGCATTATTTGATGGTAGGTATTCAAGATTTAGCTATAATATTTTATATCTAAAATAGG
This sequence comes from Heteromeles arbutifolia, assembly GCA_024362995.1. NCBI lineage: Eukaryota > Viridiplantae > Streptophyta > Magnoliopsida > Rosales > Rosaceae > Heteromeles > Heteromeles arbutifolia. Next base: position 4,350,595 of record JANCRC010000002.1, on the reverse strand, counting down.
AGAGAAGTGAAATACGAAACTTAAGATTGTTGTGCTACTAAAAAAGAGGAGATTTATAGCTTTTCGTTTTCATCTTTAATTTTGTTATAACAATCACTAACCTTAAAATCTTAAGTTGTTATAAACTAACAAACAAAAATAATGTATATCAAACTTTAGTGCAAACAAATATAAGAGTGAGAAACAGAAATTAATTAAACTTAAGATTATTACAAAGACAGTTCTGGTATTATGTCAATTAGACAACCACTGGTCCTAAAATTTAATCTCACTCAAGAATAACCAAAAACTAAAACAAGGTTACAAATTCAAATTAAAGAATTAGTATAATAATAGTAATGATAATGCATGTAATGAATCAATATCTAGAAAGATGTTAGAGAGTTGTAAACAGTGGAAGATTAGCTCACTATTTCATGCTAGAAAATTCCAAGCATATAGCTAGCCCTGTCCTTTGCCTGTGCCGTGAAAAGACATGTGCATCGACATTTCAATTATATTTCTCATTCTTGTTCATGTTGTAGAGGCATATGTGTACAACAACACAGAAGCACTAAACAAAAAGGCAGAAGCACTTTGGATTTTAGCATGCAGTTGCACATACATACCACCCTAAATCACTCTCCCAATGTATGGCTGCTATCTGTAAATTGTTTCTTGTGTGAGCTACCAGAGAGTCACAGAGCTAGTGTTACCCCTGCTTTTTAGAGGACGGATTACTAAGAGGTCCTTATCTGTCTCCTTATTTTTGTGCTTCCCATTTCTCTTTGTCCATTTGTGTTTGACATATCTCTCTCAAGTTCTCAAGTGGTACGGGGAGGGAGGCTCAATGCATGGCACATCTGATCCCATTCATCTTTTTAATTTCTAGGCTTGCTTGTGAAACTTTTTTGCTTTTTATCACTTCGTTTAAAGAATCCGCACTCACAAGATTGGCAAAAGCGCAATCCAATTTTTGAAAAGTAGCTAAGACTAGGTGATTTATATGATACTAAGGTTTGTTTGTCAATAATCGTGTCTCAAACATGGTCGTCTTTGGTGTTTGCTTCTTAAAAACGAACGACAATAATCATTTTTTAATTGTATGGGATGTGAATCAAATATTGCTTTTACTAGAGAATAATTAACCAGAACTACTTTTTTCTTTCTTTAAGAAAATATATTATTTACACTAAGAGGAGGATGAGCTTAGTCTCACAATGGGCTAGCAATAATGTGGTTCAAATTCAATTTTAGCGAGAATCGAACCTAAAACATCTCACATACCAATAAATAGGAATATTACTAAACTGTAATACTAAATGACAACCAAAACTCGTTTTTAATTGACTAAAACTCCACACACATGATTAAGGTTTGATTTCTGACTCCACCAACCATACGTCTATCTAATTATTTATGCCATAACTTAAGATGGAAACTAAACAAAAAGAATTCACCCATACTATAAAACATGTATTAATAATAGGCTTATTTTTGGCAATGTTCCATATAATTCTACACAAAATCTAACGTTACCCTTTACACTCTATTATACTTCAATTTATTCCATGCACTCTTGTTTTGTGTCTCACTTATCCCATTTTGTCAATGTTGAAGAAGCATTAGTTTTGCTAACATAGCATGGACTCTTGGTCGTTTCAACAATGAATATAGGAATGAGTTACGAGCTTGTTTGGAAAGTACTAGTAAATGACTAAAAGTATCATTAGAGAAAATGATTTTAAGTTCTAAAAACACTTAGAGTACTTTTTGCAAGAAGCAGTCAAAGTGTTTTCAAGATTTACTTGCATTTTTACTAAGGATTGATTTCAAAAACATTTTCGCTTTCAACCCAAACGAGCCCTACATTTTTCCCGAGTTTTTAAGTTTAATGAGCTCGGCTCGTATAACAAGCAAGTCAAATTTAGTTTGAGTTCGAAATAAATTAAACAAAATAAACTTAAGAAGAGTGATATTCAATTTGAGTCAACGAATTTACAACCCTAGTGTATCGCAATGGGGCTGACCCTCAATGCAATCGTTTATTCATATGTGGGCTTCTGCGGAGATGCTAACTTGAGATCGGATACAACCCAACTTAATCTATCACATGTTCATTAAGGTCCATGCCTCAATCATGGGCCTACAAATATAAAAGTAAGAAGGGAAGGTCGACATTTGAACTTTGATAATTTTAAAATTAGAATTAGAATTTTAAATTTGATAAATATTTTAACCATTCTACTATTTGACCCCAAAAAAAAGCATGTATGTTGAGATAATGGCATGCAGAAAGACCAATTGTAAATGGCAGTCTCGAACTTCCGCATAATGTGATATGAGAGTTGACAATAGAAAAAGAATATATATGAGCACACACACATATCATATATGCTCCAGCATCTTCCATCATAATTCTGACATGAACTAAACATATTGGAGGTCCAATTCATAGCATTTGGTGTAAACGTTACACAAGGAATTGGTTAAAAGGGAGTCAAATTAAAGACAGCCTCGAATTTTATCCCCACATATGGTGTTTGTTTAAAGGATATACTTCAGTTCTAGGGCATATCCTGCAGCCTCATAAGTCACTCAAGCTTATGTGTTCCAGCAGATCGATGAACATATTCATCTTTCTTTTTAGTTTTCTTTGGGTAGAAGCCTATCGAAATTTTCATTATTACCCTTTAAAATTTAGTCTTTATGTTTGAGTTTAGTTCTTCATGAAGGTGCAGTTGCACTTTGCTAAAATATAAAAAGTCTAGGGTTTATGGAATTTTTGATGTATTAATTATTCCTCTCAAAAGTAGAGGTATATATAGGAAGTTAATTATAAGAGGACTTTACAAGTAATTAAAAATACAATAGGCAACCTAGCTAGATAATTACAGTGGGATTATATATAATAATCAATAAAATAAAATCCCCTAACTAATATAGGGTAACTCATGTCATGCCAACATAGTTCTCTGGAAATATATAATGAAAAAAGTAAATTAAATGGATACGTACGTTCGAATGTATATATACACCACATGGGTGAATGCACCCTCGAATTTTTGCTTGAACAAAATCAACTTCTGTTAGGTCGATTTGGCTGGTCCTGAAAGCGATGAAGGTGACATTACAAGACTACAAGTGGAAGAAAAAGATATACTGAGAACATGCTCTGAATCTTCCCTCATAAATTTTCTTTTCACGATCTTCAGGTCTGTCCTTTTAATGTTTCACGTCCTAGCTAGCTAGTAAAACTACATGTTTATATATACTACCTTGTCGGTGGCTAATTTACTAGGGATTATAATAAGAACCCTAGATAACAAAGCATTAGACTATTAATCTCTCATGTATATATGGCACTGGTTTAGTACTGTGAATTTGATTAGTTGCAGTTATTTTTCTCTTCTAGTGCAGCAGCATATTACTTAATCCACTTAAAATCACGAATCAATTCAGTAAAATCAGCTTCATGAAGAAGTCTTTACAGCATGTAACCGAAAAAAAAGTAGTAGTCTGTGCAACTAAATTTTTTCTACCATGAAAAAGTCGGACGCGAATTGTGGATGAAGTCAATGAAGCTTGTACTTTTCAACAGACAAATGAAGGCATAGTTCCTTAGGATCCCTAGCATATGCTCTCTCTGGGTTGCCATAAATAACAGTCTCCACTTCAACACTCCGCAACTTAAGCTTTTGGTTGTGCAGTTGCATAAATTACAGAGCAAAGTCTCCTCTGGCATGTAGCCACGTACAATTACAAATGCTTAATTCTGGCTGAACAAGCTGGCCAGCCTTGCATTATTTTTGTAGTGTGCTTTATGCCAAAGGAGATTTGCTCGGCAATTCTTCTGCACTCTTTTGCTTGCTCTGTTAGGATTGGCAGTTGAAATTCATTCATTCATTCATTTCCCAACCGCAGTCTGTTAAATTTTTACAATGTACTATACCAAAACGGTATACGTATATATTCGAGTTGGTGTAAACTAAACCTACAATCTTAAATTTAGTTTATTTAGCACTTGAATTATCCAGTATGCGTGATTACTAATGCATCTAAAGAAAATTGAATTATGCATGCATGCCTCAGGTACCATTTAATTTCTCACTTTGGTATTGATTCAAAAACTGATTGTGCATGACAATTTTTTTTCTCATTTTTTTTCCTTTATAATTTTCAGTTTTCAGTGATCACCTGTGTTTCTGGAGTACTACAACCTGAAGAAGGGAATCAGCAAAGAAGCGCAGGCGGCTGTCTGAATTTAGAGCTGGCGTTGCATTTCATGGGTTTGCTGAAGCCTGAAGCTCCGTCACACTTGAAACTTTTCTGAATCTAAACCCTATGTATACGATGATTGAGGTCATGCATGTGAAAGTTGTACACAATTAATTGTGACAATAAATTTTAATATACGGTTTGAAAGTAATCTGTAGTGCAGAACTACTTCACTGAGACCAATATATAGAGCTGCATCTCATTCTTTTTTCTAGAGTCATGGCAACTTGAACCAACAAATTAAAGACTACTAAATTTACCTACCACATTAACCACCCTGCTGCACTACCAAAACGAGCTATCATGCTTAAATATTGTAACATATTTCATGCGATCTGGTAATATTTATGCTGTTATAGGAATTAGGAAGGGAGGATTTATTGTTTTTTTTTAGCTTATTATATATATTAGAAGTGTACACTGTTCTTAATATGACTTCTTTTAGAAGAAATTTTATATGTGAACTTATCTCCTTCAATTCATCATTGCATTATATTATCCTAAATCTCACATGCATGTGTCATGTGTGTGTATAGAGTAGTCCACATTTGACAGGAATAATACCATACGGTTGCAAAACTTGGATCCTGTATATGTATACCGTAACTATTACCTGCAGTACCGTGCAGATGAATTCAACTCCTAGGTCCTTTGTATTGAGACAAACATGAAGAAAAGCTTTAATCTAAAATGTTGTTAATTGTCTTGGAGTCTGATTTTCAATTCAGACTTACTATATTTGTAAACCCTAATCAACTGCAGTCTGTCAAACCTTAAAGGTTGGTACGTGCTTGTATCGAAAAAAAGCAGTAGTATTTGCTACTTCAATTCGGCATATGGTCTACATGTTTGGAATAGCTAGGCATATCAAGAACTAGAGTAAGAATTGGCAAGTGCTGAGGATCACCTACAACATCTTCAGTTCTTTACCAATTTTGGTACTATATCCACATCTCCTCTATTAGAGCTGAGCTACTGCCGACCATGGAAAATAGAAGGGAAGCCTCAACAAAGAGAGAAAACGGATATTCGTTTTTTCTTTTCTTTTCACATTCTCTATATTGTACGTACATTATCTTGTAGAGGAGATGCGGATACAGTACCATAAAAAGCCTTAATAGAATGACCACATATATTCGGATGTGTTGGGTTTTCCAAGGATGGACAGGGACATATGTTGGACCACTGTCTTATAATATGGTTGACTAATGATATTTTTTTTTTTTAAACAAATGATATTATCTACACTAAGGAAAATGAGGGTAGACTTAGCCTCATAATGAGCTAGTAATAATGTGGTTCAAATTCACCTTTGGAGGTGAGAATCAAACCTAAGATCTCTCACTTACAAGTGAAGAGGAATACCACTAGACCATAATACTAAGTGACAAATGAATACATTTTTTATCTCTCTCATACTGTCATGCATTAATATACCTTTAAATATTCCCCTTGATGGTTCTAAGACAGCGTAATAGAGATTTAAAAAGGTTTGTAATAGAGAAAAAAACTAAGTTTGTTTAGTTTGATTGAAGTTTTTATTCTTCTATCAAACTGTTGTTTTGCAGGTAAATTTGACGGTGGGGTGTGAAAATTTTGAAGTGAAATTTGTTAGGTGTGTCCTTCATATATATTTTCCTGATTTATTTTTGTATAATATTAGGTGCGTTCTGAAAATGATGAATTACAGCATAAATTCAGATCGGCTTAATTTGGGTTTGACTTTTTGTTTCTTTTGTTTTCTCTTTGTTTTGTGAAAAGTAGGTGGCTTTGTTCATTTCGTTTCATGTTTGTGAGCTACATAATTTGATTGTTTTGTTTCTTATTTTTTTCTTAAATGGTGGTAATCTAATTTGCTTTTACTTTTTGTGGTGTATCTACATGGATGGATCATGAAAGACACATACTTTTAACTTTGCATCATTTCAGTGTTTGAGAGGCAGAAGATTGAGTAGACATATATGTTTTTTTAGGCTACCAGTTGTATCTACTGAATTTAAACTTCTTCATGATACTTGTACCATAATCAATTGAAGTATGAATCACCACTTCGTACTGCGGTCTAATGGTATTCCTTTTCACTTGTAAGTGAGAGGTTTCAAGTTCGATTCTCCTCAAAGGCGACTTCGAACCAAATTATTGCTACCCATTGTGAGGTTTAGCCCACACCTTCACCCCCTTAGTGTAGATTATCATTTGTTTAGAAGAAGAAAAATTGAAGCATAAATCATTTTAATATTAATTTTTTTGTTAATAGTTCATTTTTTTCGTCTAAGGTGGTGATGGCAAATAAAATTAACCATAAATATATTTGACCCCAAAATGTGAGAATACAATCAAATAATTAATGGGAGAATGAAAATCGTTTTTCAATTAATACAATTTTCAAAATGCAATAATAATAAATATAATTGTCATTAACTATATATAATAAAGTAGGGGCCTTAATAATCACCTCTAATACTTTAAACATCTGCACCTAAGCAAAACAATTAAGGGCGGAAATATGTGCCAAGCTAGCTATTTGCCCCTGTTTATTAATATATTGTTTTTGGTGCGATTTTAATATCTGCTCTTCACCCCCCCCCCCCCAACACAAAGACAACTATTAGAGCATTTTCAGTGGAGCCACAGTACAAAATAGGTACAAAACAAATATAGGGACAAAATGGATCTCCAACAAATCGGAAAGTGAGTCCCTAAAGTATAGAGACTCACTAGATATATAGTGTATGTATAGGGACACAACCTTGAGTGGAAAACGCGGCTCACAATCTTGATTGAAGCTTTTAATGCTTTTAATTAATTCAAAAAAAGGTTAACATAAACAAAAAATATGCACCTAATCAAATTATCACATAAATCATAATAAAATTTCAAATTTAGGGATTGTACTACAAGGACTATCCCATTGGAGGCAATATTCCTTTAGAGACACAAAGATTCCGTCCTAAAATGAGTACTCCAATGTGGTGGTCGGAGTCCCTAAGATGCTCTTAGGTGTGAAAATCCTTAATTTTTATCCCTATTTTTAATTAATAGGTGTAAATGTATTGGCCTCTACTTATTCATACTTTTGTAGCATTGTGGATAAGGGAATAAAGTTGGTGTTGCTCAAAGGTATTGTTCTTTGAGCATACATATACCTGAAGCGCTTGTATAAATACTATGGCTTTTGGCTATTAAAAATCCATAGCATAAAATTTCCTTGTAACTACAAATTCCATGGTTTTATTGGTCATAAAAAATCCATAGCATTTTGAGGCAGTGCCGGTGAATTACCGAGCAGTCTCCTCTTGGCAAACTGCCTATATCTTCTACATACGAAATTGAGTACATGCACATGGTGGTCTGGCCACATGATCTAATGAGAAAGGCTGTCTGCCAAAGGAGATCTGCTCAGCAATTCTACTGCAGTACTTTCTATTTGCATGAACATACCGTACTCCTAATTAATGTGCTTATACATGTGATTATTAACATCGTTACTTGAGTTTTAATTCGTTCTACATAGTTTATGTAGTTATTTCATATTTATGCTGTAAACTTAATGTCTTCTTAATTTCCAATCAAGACACATTCATTATGTGTGCTAATGGCCGCTGGTACATATGATTACAGGTAGTTTGCCACAGGTTACTGGATCATTGCAGATTGGCTCTTCAAGCTGTGATAATTTGATCACTGAGGTTTCACCATAAAATCAAGGGAATTGTTATTAGCACTTCAAAAATCTCATTCTAAACTCCTCACAAGTGTATTTGTCTTTCTAATTATAGAAAGTTTAGAGTGCCAAATGAGATTTTTGAAGTGCTAATAACAATTTCCAAAATCAATTGTCAAAGCCTAACTTTTTATAGACACATGCAAGATTCTTTATATAGGAAAATTTCGAACTATTTCGCTGAAATTTAAGTAGGTAAAAGTGCGTGGAGGAATTGATTAGAAGAGATTGTAAGTGCATCAAATATGGGGTTTTTCAAACCGCACCAGACTTGAATTTTTTGTGTTTCTTTTTTCGATTTGAGTTTATATATTTTTCAGATCTGAGTTATTGTTTATTTTGTTTTAATTTTATTTTGTACATAATTTTGTTTTATATGGTTTCAGGATCCCAAGTTCTTGGGGTGCCAGGAAGCTCCTCGAGAAAAAAAAATGAATAGGACTCCTATTTGGTAGGTTTTATTTAAATTTTTAAGGTCTTTTATTTATGTATGCGAAGTACTATCATAAAATGATACTTTTACGAAAGAGATTATAACTTTTTTTGTTTCTTGTTAAAAAAATTATTTTGAGATCTGACTTAGCTCGGTGTTTATGATTTTCTTATTGAACAGAAGGATGAGATGAGGTGAAAGATTTTGGGAAGATGCAGTTCAAGAAATATGTTTATGTTGTTTTTTTCTGTGTCATTTTTTGTTGTATTCTGTGTATTCTTTAATTTTAGCTTTTTAGATGAGGTATTATTACATACTATAGTGTGTACATTACTTAATTGGTTAATGATTACAAATTCTGTAGAGATGGTTTGTTTTTTTTTATTTGGTATTAAAAAAATAAATCATGCTTCATGGGCACCGTTATGTGCTCGGTGCTACATAAAAGTGGGAATCAGACGAGAATTTCTTAAGTTCTGAATTTAGTGGTACCCCAGCTGAAATTACGCCCACAGTCTCTTTGGTGCTAATGATCATTAGGAACTTAGTTATAGGGCACCCTTGATGATGGTAGTATGCTTATTTGGTGCCTAATGTTCAATGAGCACTTTCAAAAGGTGCCTAAGATGGGATTGGCACAGTTTTAAAATGGTGCCCTATGCCAAGATTTCTAGTAGCTTGTACATCGATGTTCTTGGAATATATAATATGATATTCATACAAATTTGTCGTAACAAAATTTTAAATTTGACAGAAGAGAATTTGTGGGATCATTCTTAATTAAGACGTGTAATATTTGAACTCGTTTAGGAGTTCAATTCAAAGCAACTGAACAAAAAGCAGCACCATGCTACAATGCCTACTACTGTTGACATGCAGAACCCTTTAAACTGTGTTAAGCTTTAGCTTTAGTTGTCTAAGCTTAATTAAGTTGAGTTTGTCTGTACGGATGTACGGATGTGAACTTTTCAACTTGTTCTTCTAGGGTTTCCTCTGCTTTGTCTTTTGATGTTAGCTTACGTTGAATTTGTCCGTATGGATGTAAACTTTCAACTTGTTTTTCTAGGTTCTCTCTTCTTTGTCTTCTTCTCTCCACTAAGAGAGTTTGAACCATCAATCGTGCACATGTACGATTTCTTGTATGGAAATTCATATGCATGTTACACATGGATGTGTGATTATAATACATACCGAAAATTCTATGGTGCTCTGAAATATAGAATACTCCAGACTTTTAACCGTTAGTTTTTTTTTTTTTTTTTTTTTTTGGTCAAACAATAAATTTTGTTAGATTAGATGTTAGCTAGATTAGCCACTGACGAGCTAACACCGTCATGAAATGGCTCAACATCTTTTCACCATTGTACTAAATTGCCACTTGCTTTAATCGCTAGTTATTGATTTTTGTATTTTTGACCAAAAAATCTAACAGTTAGAAAGCCCGAAATATCTTATATATACTTGACCACCATAAAAAATCATTAATACATATATCATTCCTGTCAGTGCTCGAGTGGTCAATATCCATTACGCTAATAGCACAACTGTATACAACCCTAGCTAGCAAACAACATGTGATCATATGTGCGTCCTTGCTCGAGTTTCTGCTCACAAATATAACTTTCAGGTCCATCTGCTGGCTGTTGACGACAGCCATGAGAACTGAGATTGCAACTTTACACGTGCCTAAATTAAGATATAGATTTTGGAGAAGATGCCTGTGGAATATGGATCTTCCACAAGCATCCATAAAAAATCTGTTCTCTTTCTCTTTTTCATCTTTTCCCCATTTTCTCGATAACCCTATCAAGCATTGTTGTATTGAAACCAGAACGCTACTTCAAATTTGATCCTGTGTGAAAGCTACCTTATATATGTGACCTTTCAGGTTGAGGTAGGCACATGATAATTATATGCATTGAATACAAAATTAAGACCCGTCTAATAAATTGTTAACTAAATTGATGTGACATCTAGCATATGATTTTAGGGCATGGAGGAATATTTCAAGTGTCAGAAACCCTAGTATTCTGAATTCTGGGTAAGGTGATGGGTACTATAGGTTAGAAATCCAGGGGTCCAAACTCTCATTTGTAACAAAAAGAAATCTGGATCCAGAACGTGTAATGCATACAATTTGCGAAACAGAATCCTTTTCAACGTAAATTAAGAGGAATTAGTACTTATAATATTATGTTCAACGTAAATTAAGAGGAATTAGTCCTTATAATATAAAGTGATGAAAAGCGTTCCAAGTCACTCAAGAGTCAAGAGAAGAAAGCACTGTTCTATTGTATATGCTCATCTTGGACAGTAGAAATAACTGGTCTCCATGGCATCATTCTGCGGTACTGAATGAAGATCAGCTAGCTGCAGTTGCATTACAAGGCAGTTCTCTCCTTTGGCAGACAACAATTATGAGATGCATGTGTTGGCTTCATGCATTCCTGCCAGGAGATTTGCCCAGCAATTCTCCTGCCGCTTTGTTTCACCTACAAAAATTCTGTTGTTAATAATTCGCTTTTGGATATAGATGTTTTGATTTATATAGAGTCATTCAAATTTATTGATTACAAAAATGGCACGGTTAGTCTATATCTGTAAGTATTTAGCTACACACTCAAATGGCATCGTCACTTTATTAGATTTCAGTAGATGTTTCACACAATATTCATTTCTTATTTCATGTCTTTCGGCAGGACGCTGGCTATATACACACATATACATCACGGAGTAACAAACTTTTAGAGTAAATAAAATATGTTTCACAAGATCATAAAATAATAAAGATAGTTATTAGCAAGGAAGATAAGTACACAAATAAAAAAGGGACCATAGCTAGTGACGTGCCAATGAAAATTTTGAGTAAATTTAGCATTTTATGATTAAGGATAAAAGAAACACACGCGCACAAACGAACCTTCGTAGGGTTTAATATTCACGTGGTGTCGAAAGAGGTAGAACTCTAGCTCAGGACTTTGGATAAGAAAATATGAACAAAAAATTCCTTGCATTGAGAACTTTTAGGTAACTTTATATCATTAATTTATTTTAAACTTTGAAGGCACGAGTCACGCCATTGCACTTTTGGGGCAAATTTGACACACAAAATTAGTCATGTTTCTGAAAGAAAAAAATCATGATGCCTATATTGAATTTTGATGCTTTATTCATTAATGAGAGTAGTGATAATGCTTAGTTAAAATTTTACGGAAATTTTGGGGACATATAATATACCTTATTTCTGTCCCTAAACATCAATAATAACACTAATGGAACAATCAGATCACCGAATTATGGCGACATTGTTCTATAGATTTTGGCCAGTCACGTGTTGTGTCTTCATAAACACACATAGAAAGTAGCTAGAGGTGTTTTTCTTGTAGTGATTGAGGTGAACCCTTTTACACTACTAGAATTATAGCCATTGCACACCATTTTTTGCACATCCTTTACAATTGGTGGCCATAGATATAAAGCTGCTACTCTTACTATTTTTTGGTGGCTTTACAGTGGGATGCCGCTGATATCGGTGGCCTTCAACGTTGAGCCACCAATGATTGGTGTCCTTTTATTTTTTATGTCTTTTAAGTTGAGATTGGTGTGTTGCTTTTGTGTAAAAAGCTAAATCCTCTCTCTCCCCTTCACAAACGTCCAACACCTCATTCGCTTCATTCTATCTCTCCTCTTCCTCTTCTCTTCACGCAACAACGCTGACAACGGGAGTCGAAGACAAACGACGGCGATGAGAACACCAACGACCGTCAACTTGTACCTCCAAAATCCTCTTCCCGTCCTCTTTCCAACTCCCAAGTTAGTTTCATCAAATTCGAAGTCGATTTTTTTCAATTTCAGATCTAAGAAAAGGTAACCACCGGTTTTCCGGTCAACTGACGGCCAAGCTTGTCGGAATTGGACCTCGACCCAAGAGGTAAAGATGATCCTCAACTCGTGGGCTGTCCTCCAGTGTAAGTTCTTTTCCAAAATAAAAGCTCAAATCAAGTGTTGATGTTGAAATCTTGGATTGAAAGTTCAAACTACCATTTTTATTGGCAAATGAACTACTTCAGCTTAAGTAATTAGTACCCATTTTTTCTACTGCAATTTTTTTGTAGTTTAAGAAGATTTAAACTTCTGAAAATGAAATACGAAAGAAGATCATGTATGAATATAGCTGCTTGTTCAGTAGTTGTAGTTATCATTTTCTGTTTTTGGGTCATTGCTTATGGTTATAGATGATTTCAGGCTCCCAACAACAAGGAGCTTCTGGGAGCGCGGAGTGCGTTATTAAGGTAAAAACCAACTGTTTGGTTTGGCCATTGTATCACTGTTTTTTGGCATGTATACAAGCTAATTGGTTGACTTGTGACAATGGTGAGCAGGCCACATGTGGTGGGGCATTCAAGTACGCAGATCTTTTTAAAGAAAAGCTTGGGATTTTTCTTGACAAGGCAGATGAAATGGACTGTCTTGTGGTCGGAGCAAATTTTTTGCTTAAGGTGGGATCCTAATACCACTTACATTCAGTCTAATCCTGTTATATTCAGCACTTACTGTAAGCATTTGGGTCTGCTTGCTAGTTGTACAGCTACTTGTGTATGAAGTGTCTTTATATATATGTTTTACATTCAGTCTAATCCTGCAAGTGTTAAAGATATAACATTCAGTACTTACTGTAAGCATTTGTCCGATGCCTTATCAATTGTTGTTACTGCACTTTAATTTTTGTGGACTAATGATCTAGCATATGCTTTGCATACTTCACTTATAGTTTTTTTTGCTGTTATATTCTGCAATATCAATTTATGGTCTAGGGCGAAACAAAGAGGAAAGATTTTCAAAAATGAAATTTTGTATTTTTATTTAATTGCAAGTTTGCACCCTTATGTGATTCCTCATTTTAATGGTTTAGCTCGGTGGTGGTTATCTTTTTGGGCTACCTGTTGGCTTTGTTACTGATTCAATTGGAGCCACTTTAGGTGCACAAGGGCTGCTTTCCTTCTCGGAAGCACTGTATGTTTCTATCCTAAACTGTTGTATTGCAATTTCCTTTTTTTTTTGAGTTTCTAAAAAAAGAGAAAATATTAATGCATTTATATGTGTGGGAGCTATATCTTTCCTATTAAGTTATCTGATTTTGATATTTTGGTTTTTCAAGTTGATGTTTAGACCAAAGTACAACAAACAGAGCTAGAGGCCTAACCAGCCAGGCCAAATAGTAGCAGCAACATGAGAGTCTTCATGGCTGATATTATGACTGCAAACCTTGTGAAATACTACATTTCCCAGGTATTTATTTGATCATATCTCATTGATACATGTCCTCAACTCTAATTGCTTTAATAGTTGAAGTTGAGTTAACATTATTTTTATGAATTTTGTGGATTTGACTTTGGGTGCAGCAAATGATCAGATTCAAGTTATTGACATGATTAAGCTCTTTGGAAACAGAGTGTTCAAACACTTTTCAAAGTTTGAGTCTCAACATTTGATTTATGGTGGCAGTTTTTATTTTCTATTGGGTCTGAGACTTGGAAACTCAATATCTTTGTGATATTAGATTAACATAGTTAAACTATATTTTCTTTTGGTGGGCATGTCTACATTTATGTATTCGAGCTGTAGGGATGTCTTATATGGTGAAGTGTTCAAAATGGTCTGAACTATTTTGTTTAATTAACGAAAACATGTCACTTCTCTCTATGGTGGTCCCTTAGAGTTTATGTTTATCGTGGAAAGCACAAAAGACCCTGCTTATCGGGTTGTATCTATGCTACTATCAGAGCTTAAGGTATACGCAACAATAATCATGATTTCTTTAATATAAGAAGAACATCCAGGACAAGTCATATATAATATATGCTTGGAAGCACAAGTTTAATGCATAACATTTTTTAGGTTACATGTGTTTCCAGATTGATCTGTTTTAAGTTTAACTTCATTTCCTTGCAGGAGGAGGTTGATGTTAAGATTGTTGTGGCTGGTATTTCAACAATATGCAGTTAGAAAATTCACAACCGATTGGTATGTACCTGATTAAAATAATTTACGCTTTGCTACCATGCTGGTGCAATAGCAAGGTCTTGCACAGTTTTAAGTGTTATCTTATCAAATTTATCACATTATGTACCTATAATTGTTCTATACAACGAGTTTCTTTTCTTTATGGAATACATGAATATAAATTTATTACTAAGTCTTAATGGTGTAGGGTATATGTAAATGAATTCAATTAGAACTTTTTTTTTTTTTTTCTGTTTTGTAGTTGCCTTGATCATTAGTTGGTGATCTCTTGTATTGGAATTTCCTGGTTTTTTTAGTTTCTGAAAAAAAGAGAAAATGTTAATGCATTTATATGTGCGAGTATGCTTCACTGATATTCCATTCTCAATTCTGTTCTCCCTCATTCATATGTAAATGCTTTGTTGTATCTTGTCCTCTGCCCATTGGTCATAAATATAGTATCTATGCTTTCTTTATCTTATTCTTGAATACCCACGCTGATTGGGAGATCATTTGTTGTTTCAAGGTTGAAGGTGGTCTGCATATTCATGAACTTGTCAATTTAATATGTTCTTAGTTGAAGTTGCAGAAGGGTTGCAGTGAATTTGTGGAGATTTTTGTATCGTAAATTATGACTGCAAACCCCTTGAAAATCTACTTTTCCCAGGTATTTATATGATCATATCTCAGTGTTGTCCTCAACTCTAATCACTTTCAGTTGGATTTGAGTTAACGTCATTCTTACGAAATTTGTGGGTTTGATTTTGGGTGCAGGCTGCAGCTGATGATCAGATTCAAGTTATTGAGATGATTAAGCTCTTGGAAACAAAGGGTTCGAAGACTTTTTTCAGTTTTAGTTCCAACATTTGTACAAAATTCTATACAGTTATGCAAATTTATAGTTGTATTCTTATATTTTAATGATATAACAATTTGTTTTCTCACCAAAAATAGAAAAAGAAATATGATACTCCAATTTGGGTGCCCACGCAGGGCATCCTTTTTTTTAATATTATTTTTGCAACTTTGCTACCGATGTGAATTAGGGTGGCACTGCAGGAAAGGCACCAATGCAATATTAGTAGCCATTGTTACAATAGAGTCCTCTATATAGGCCACACTCTCTAGTTTAGTGGGTGCTTGGTGGCCATAGAGGTTTGCCACCAATGTGAGTGGCAATACTTGACAACATCCACCAATGAAAAAGGTGGCTTATAGCCAAATTTCTAGTAGTGTTAAATACATCACAAGCCCTTATACAAGGAATAAGATTTTTTAAAGAGTAAGTAAATTACAAGTAATTGCAAGTTTTGTGGGAGAAGAAATTCTAATTAGGTTTGTATTTTATCACATAAACCAATGTGGATTTGTAGCCCACTTAGAAACCAATTACGGGATCCAATTTTAATACGACTGTGGCAAAACTATACATAGGGAAAATACTAGAAAGTGGAGAAGGAATTAAATCAATTAATCCTCTGAAATGTTCAAAACTATTGTTAGTGGATATATATACCAATTTTAATTGGCACTTTTCTAGACTAAACCTTTGTGTCTAAGTTAAGTCTTAGATGTTAGGATTGATTCTACTCAAGCTATCGAAGATTAAGCCCAACTAATTAAGTTAATCAGACTTGAAGGTTTGGTGCTAGGTTTTACACTTGAAATATTACATATATGCTAGCTTGCTACCGTGAAAAGTTATAGAGAATAGAGAGAACTCACATATGCATTAGAGAGAAATTATTTGTGCGTGTAAACAATTTTTGAGTGAGTTCATGTGCATACCATATCATGATCCTAAGATTTGTTCCTTGGTTGAGATCTTTCTAGCTAGGGTTTAAACATAATTCCATATCTTGAGATTGTGAGTGGAAGATCCAGTGGAGAAGAGTCGTGAATCGAAATTGTCATTAAGACGACGTAGCGGCTGTGTAAGTCCCGGGAGTGTTGAAGGGTGTCCTTGCGTGCTAGGCTAAGGTGTCATGGTGATTGCCTAATCCCAATACGTGAGTCTTGTAAAGTTATATTTCTCATAATGGATTTGTTTCACTGGATTGCGTACACAAGGATGTTTCTCCATGTGTTGAAGTTTTACTTTGCTAAATCATAGTGTACTGTTATTTAGTTTTCCGCACTTCATTTATTCGTGCAACAGAATTGATATCTGCTTTCAATACTGTTGTCTAATTGTTATTTGTTTTCGCTTATTGCACTTATTGATCACAACTTGGTTTCTATTTTCGATGCATACCTGATCAACACGATTAATAGTTAAAGTGTGTGTGAAAATTGGATGAAGCCTATTCAACCCACCCCCTCTAGGCTTTGTGTTACAACTATTTGTGTTTTCAACTATTCACAATTTCTTGAGTGAAGTTTCATCTATGAATATATTGTACAAAAAAATTAATTATTTTTTTATTTATTTTTATCGGCTTTCAAGCACCGCTTGACTTATACAAACTATCAAAGACTTAATTATGTCAATGCTAATATAGTGGTACTTCTCTGTCATCCGTTGTGTTTGTTGCTTTGAATCATCTCAGTACTTTTCAAACGGTTGTATCAAGATCATCTGAAATCACTAGCTTTCCAAGAATCAAGTCTAGTTAGGGTTCCTGAGCGCTGCACAAAATTTAGTACGTACAAATCAAACTGCAAATTTGCAGTTATCAATCTGTATCAGGATTTCATCAGCATTGTTGTGACATGATAATGCAGACGAGTTTCTCAAGTTGAAGTTGAATAATGTAAGGCATATCCTGTTTGCCTTTTAAACAATCTGATGTCCACCCCATCAAGTTAACTACAAGATCATTAATTAACAGCAACAGCTAGCAACAAATAAAGAAGACAAAAATACAAAGATGTGCTTACTGTATATGAAACCGATAGATGGAAGTGCATGAATACTAAGTCGCTGGACTGGACATATATATATATATATGGATATTCCTTGGTAGAGTTTTTGAATTGCAGGGCAATTCTCCTTTGGCAGAAAGCATATATATGTATCCAGCGATAGTACTCAAAAGTATATGCACCAGAATGACTTCTGCCAAAGGAGAATTGCACTGTTATTCATCCCTACCCTCAGCACTGTCCTTAATTAACTGTGCACCATGCATCATGCATATGCATATATACCTGTTAATGCGCGTTGCTGCAGGAAGTTGAATTGCTTGCCATGGTTTTTATTAGGGTATGAATCATTTGATTCGCACATTTGACACGGATATTCCGTGGAGAACGATCAGTATATGCCAGGCATCATTCTCTATTGAGCTTCTCTCTTCTTGCTATATGCTATCATGGTCCCCTTCCCTTAACAAAGCTGTTGTGTATTCTCTTCCCACACATGTCAACATCAAAATGTTTAGTTCAAATTTCTATTCACATTATGTTTGTAGTCATCTGTCTTGATTAACTAATATTGTCCAGTCCTCTGGCTTCTGCCTAAATTATACAACGTGCGTAAGATAGGTTTAGGGTTTACCATATATGTTAACAATAAAGTTATGTGTAGGTTTAGGACATATAGGAGCTTTTGTATCGATCAAATTTGTTAACTTAGCATATTATGCCTCTAAACTTTACACCTGTTGTAATAATTGACCTTTCTCTATATTCTCAAACAATATGTCAATAACAGAAAGAAAGCAACAACATTCAGAAATCACTAGAAATGAAAAGGGTAATTGGATATGCTGAGGAAAACAGTCGCATATGCTGCGGACGGGTCGATATATTCCTCCTGGAGCTAGCAATAGGTTCCCTTTCTCCATCATGTGATCGTGGTCCAACCCAATTTCCTCTCCTGTCCATCTCAATATTTTAGTCATCTTTGTGCTGTGAGGTCCGGTTATCAATCTCTCCTTTAGTCCATATGCATGTTACATGCAAAAGTCTTTATATACGAATATACGTATTTACAGCCTTCATTACGGAAGCAATACGTACTTGGAAAATAGGCATGCCTGGTGATTTGCACATTCCGTTGAATCTTCCTCCATCAAAGTCCTTTTTGAGTATTTTTCTTTTTTGGGCGGATTTTGAGTTTTCTTGTTTGACCTTTTTTTTTTACTTCTTCTGTAATTCATATGTGACACAAGTAATCAGGCATAACATCCTAGTGTATATGAATACTCTGTTTCCATCGATTAAGCTTTCCATTGTCAAACAATTCTCCACATCCTCACGTGTGGCGCTGTTCAAACCAAAAAATGCAAAGTGGAAAGAGTTAGGAGTCTAATTAAATTACTGAAACTAGTCGACTACATAAATATATATCATTCTAGTAGATAAATAAATCCATAAAATATTTATTTTTCTTTAAGATAAATGTAGTAGCTAATCTTTTCTTTTCTTATTATTCAAATGTGTGTGCATATTAGCTAGTACTGGGAAATAAGGCAAACTATACAAGGTTGTGGTGGCGAAGGAATAAAAGCTACAGGACCACATATTCTCTTCACTGCACTACTCAACAAACTAATCTAACTAGCTGGTTAATTGGATGTGCTCAGGATATGCTATTATGCATGGCCGGTTCCAGACTTTTCTTTTCCATATGACTGTATATAAACATATTGAAACCGTTCTGTACTCCTCCCCAAATCAAGTCACGAGTCACAACTATTGGCCCTTGATTATTACTCATATACATATAGCATGCACCTCTTCTCCCTAAATATTTAGGGTGAGATAATCCACAGGAGACGGAAGAGGCAAAATAAATAGCAAAAAAAAAAAAAGAAGAGTGAGTGAGATAGAGAGTGAGCTGGTCAGTAGTCAAAGGTGGTTATGCATGGATGCATTACTGGGCAATTACTCCTTTGGTCGTTGGTCAGTGACCTACTACCTGCATGTATACTATACAGTTATATATGTTTATATGATTATATTAAACGTTGTCTATGCTCACTGTCAAAGGAGATTTGCCCCGCAATTCATCAGCTGTGCAAGTTAACTCATATCCAACCCATCCATATATGCATGTGATCATGAATCGTCTCCAACTCCTGCAAGACGTCCCAACTGCAGGTAAGGATATAGTACTCCCACTAGGCCACTACGTTATGTATATATGCACGCATCACTGGTGGATATGTATACATAATGTAGCTCACAAATATTGAAGAGATTAGTATATAATGACTTTTTTTTTGTTCTTTGGTATAACATGCAGAGAATAGAGGGCATAGCTCATTTTCTTATTGCACCACATGTGTTTTGATATCAACTAGCCTGAACGAAAAAAGCAATAAAAGCGTTTGGTTACACCACATGGGTTTAGGTTGATCACCTAACTTATATATATAAGAAGGGCCTACATGATGAGTACGTAGATCATAGTTTTCCGTAATTAAGAAGAATATATATTTTTTTGTTAATCAATAATCAAGCATCGATCAGTCAAAGGAAATAAATATGTATATATACTTCTTTAACATCTGTATAAGCATTTAATCTGACTTCAATAGTTCGTTAGCAAAGGTTAGTTTATACGTAATTTTTCCAAGAGAAAAAAAAAATAACAAGAAGAAAGAAGAGGGAGGAGGAGGAGCTAGGGTTAGGAGGGGTACGTGTAGTGTGAACTGTGGAATTGTGAATCAGTGGCTCTTTAATTTAACTTCCAGTCGGAACCAACCATTGGTTGAGAGGAATATGCACGTGTGTAAACTTGGATTATTTAGTCAAAACGTGACGCATATGAGTTTTGACTCACTGATCCAGTCAGCTGGGTTTATTCATCTTAGTATGAGAATATTCTTTAAAATCGGGTCCCTCCGTACTGAAACTAATTGTTATATTATGTACTCTGGTTGAGATTACACTATAAAACTAATCAGTTTATTAATGCGCAACCGAGATTCAAAGTTAAACACATAACTAACCGATATCGAATATTATAGGTGATATGAAATACATATTGTTAGAATTCCTCTGTCCCACATCGGCCAGAAGGCTTGAGAACAAGCAATTTAAATAGAATTATCCTCACTCTAACTATCACCGAGACCTTTTGGATTAAAACCCCACACCTGACAGATTGAGCAGGTGGCCAACTAGGGGCAGTATCAGTGTTGTTGGAGTGAGCCCATGGCCCGTCTACCTGAAATTTAAGATGGTATCAAAGCCAAGGGACGGACCCGTACATCCACGTGAACGGGTGTGTCCCTTTTGACCCTGCGCGAATGGGTGAGCCCCGACTTGGCTTCACGTAGGCCAAAAGATGCCATGTGAAATGGGTGCGTCCTCATTGGCCCCGCGAGAACGGGTGAGCCCTGGCTTGGCTTCACATGGTTGCCGATGTGTGGAACTCCACATGTGACTTAACCTGGCATTTTCAACCCAACCCGTTAACTCGACTCAACCCAGGTCCCGATTGGCCCCACGCGAATGGGTGAGCCCCAGCTTGGCTTCACTTGGTTACTGATGTGTGAAACTCCACTTGTAACTCAACCTGGCATTTTCAACCCAACCCGACCTGACCCGTTAAAATTAGTATTTGGGTGAGTGATAAACGGGGCTGGTGGTTAATGGGTCAACTCGTTAAATAACGGGTCAGTTTGGGTGAACCCACAAAACTCGTTAACTACCCGTTAACACCCGTTAGTAAGGACTTTTGTGTAATTTCAATAGTCCTAATCCAAAACCCTCAGGTTCCTAACTCTCTCTCTCGCTACCTCGCACGCCGTTGCTCTCTGAGACTGAGATATCGCTGTGCTCCTTCCTTTTGGCTTCGGTTATCTCCCTCATCTTCTTCCCTAAAAATTTTTACTAAACTCCACCACTCTCTCTCTGGTAAGCTCCGATTCCCTTCCACCTCTTCTTTCATTTCGATTACTTTTCGTTTCTGCAAATTTTACTTGTGAATGTATTGTGGGAGACTATGGAGTTTGCTTTTTGTTCATGGGTTTTGTGTAAAATTTGTTCATTTGTATATTCTCCAATTAAAATTCCCATTTTTGGGTAAATTGGAGTTGTTAATTTACCCCATGAAGTTAAAAGTATTGAGTTTGCTTTGTTTTGGTTGGTTTTTGGATTGGAATTGGGTTGTTGTTGTCGTTTCCTTCTCTTTTTGTTTTTAAATTATATTTCGTTTCCTGTTTTAAAATGATAGTGAAATATGTTAACTTGTGGTCAGCTGTTATTTGCTGGGACATATACAATGCTTGTCATTTGCATTATGTCTATTGTTTTTGCATTGATTAGGTCTTAGGTTAAATCTTTAGTTTTGAGGCTGCTGTCGATTGTCACCGAGAGAAAGAACATGCATTGATTAGGTTTTTGCATTATGTTTAACAAATCGCAGGACATAGGATGCTATTGTTTTTGGATTTTGGCAGACTGTTGGTTTTAAAAAAGGAGGCGTTAGGCTAATGTAGTGTAGGGGGAGAGTAAGAGGAAATGTCCTGAACAAAAGCACTTCACTTTTGAATTTGGAATTTCAGAGGACATGACCTGCTTTAGGAAAAATATATATAGTAGTTAGTTTTAGTATCTACTGTTACAACGGAATTTTCTATGGTATTTTGTAACATTTGATTCTTTGGGTTTTTGAATCGTTAAATCTTTAGTTTGGACTGTAACTAGATAAGCCAAAGGAGTAGAACTTGAGTCGCAGAAATTGATTGAAAAAATGCATTCCACATCAATTGATAGCATGCCATTTCCTTACAGACATTAATGTTTTCATCATCAAGATTCTTGTATTCTTCTTTTCGTTTTTTGGCATGGTATATTGACATGTATCAGGATCTCTCTTTGAGTATAGTAGTGTTTTCTTTTATGCTCTCAAATTGCATCTCAGCTTGTTAGTATTCATATATGTATCTCCAATTTTTCGGATTCAATTTGCAATTTGTTGTGAATTGTGTGCAAAGTTTTCTGATAAAATGCTTGAAAGATTTGGGATTTGTACATCCCGTATACTATTAAATCCCATAATCAAGGTGCATCCCGTATACTAACAGATTAATAACATCCCCACTATAAAAAGGAACTCAAATCAATTGCAATTGCAGATTAATAAGTTTACCACTATAAAACAGAACACAAATCAATTGCAATTTCTATTTTGTTTTTATACGTAGTAATTTGATCATATTTATCCAGATGGATCAACTTCAATTGAAAAAACTGAATTACATCTATATCTTGAAGAAAAGAGACTCGATAGAAAACAAGAGTTGGATATTCTTTCATGGTGGAAACTGGAGCAATTTCGTTATCCCGTACTTTCTCGTATGGATTCTGATGAGTTAACAATTCCTATCTCAACTGTTGCCTCGGAATCAGCATTTAGTATTAGTGGTAGGGTGCTTGATCAATATCGAAGTTCTTTGTTGCCTGAAACTGTTCAAGCCTTGCTATGTACTAGAGATTGGCTTTTTGGCAAAGAAGGTAAATTTCATATTTCTTTGTATTTTTTTTTGCTTATATAATAGGTTATAATTGTTTTTCCTTTTTTCTTTTTATGTTTAGCTTTAGAGAAAGAGGGTGCTGACTTGGAAGAACTTACTGAAGAAATTTTTGACATGAGCCTTAACGAAAACTCAGGACAATGCTCCAGTAGTATTAGTCTTGATTAAGCATGGTATGTATTTTAACTTGTTCTTTTAAAGATATTTTTCTGCGTAATCTGCATGTAATACTAGCTGAGAGATATCATTAGGAAGACAACATCCTCCTCTGCAAATCGAACATGTTCGAATCTGCTCGTCTTATGCTTTGTCTATTAAATCTTGTTAAGCTAAGGCACATATTTGATACTTTCTTGTGTTGTTATAAGCTCAAATCTATGGTGGGTGTTTGTGTTTTCTGTTTCTTCTGTCCGATTTGCAATTTCATTTCTTTCCTGCGAGTATGAACCAGTTGTGATGGGTTATCTGATATTTAGTTTAATTATCCTTTGATGTTTATGCATGCAAGCATGTCTATCAGAAACATTTGTCACATAGAGGTGAATGTTGAAGGCAAAAAAGCAGCAGAGGATGCAATGCAAGAAGGTTGGCAAAAAAAGCAGCAAATGATGCAATGCAAGAAGAAGAAAGAGAGCTACTGTAGTGAGACATTGGTTGAGATTTAAGAAAGAGAATTATTGTGTTTTACTTATATTCATGTTAAGATTCGAAGACGCATGTAATTTATAGAAAGTCGAATTCTACTATATAAAACAGGGTTGTAATTGATTTGGATGAAATGTGTAAAAAAAACATGTAATGGGTGATCTGTTAGCTTAACGGGTTGGGTTCGGATGACCCGTTAAATTAACGGGTCGGGTTCGAGTTGAACCCGACCCGTTTACAGGCCTACGTGTGACCCATAAAATGGGGTCTCACTTGCGGGGGAGTGTTAGAATTCCTCCGTCCCACATCGGCCAAAAGGCTTGAGAACAAGCAATTTATATAGAATTACCCCCACTCTAATTATCACCGAGGCCTTTTGGATTAAAACCCCATACCTGACAGATTGAGCAGGTGGCCAACTGGGGACAGTATCGGTGTTGTTGGAGTGGGCCCATGGCCCGTCTACCTGAAATTTAAGACATATAGTCATCGGATTTTACATATAAACCGAAATATTATGATCTAACATGAAAAAACTTGAAATTTTATCTTCAAATTAATTGAAATAAAAATAATAACCCAACTATTTATAAATTTTATAAGATTTATCAACTTTCTGACGTGAGAGACAATAAACATCTTCTCACACAAAGTTCTCAACCTTCACACGGTATCTTCTAATTGACTTGTAGTTTTCTATAGTCTACTCCTAACATTTTCTTAATACTTACCCAATGCAGAGAGCTCATAGAACTTGTCACTCCTTGCAACTGTAGTTGCTTATTGTGAAACTAAAGCCACATGATCGGAGCTTTTCTCTTTTAAACCATACCTTTATGAATAAATTATTTGTGATACTTAATTTTGTTTGCTCGAAAATCAAACTCATAATGTATCACAAATTGATGGGATTGTGATACAAAAAACATGATTAGTTCGATTACACTATTCATCACATTAATTCAATAATTAAGATCTGCTTTTCATGAATGAGTATAATACTAATATATATATATATATATATATATATATATAGGAGTGTACGAATTTTTACTTTCCACATACTCCTCTCATTTTTTGGCCATCAGATTGAAGAATTCAAGAAGATAAAAGAACAGAAAATAACAAAGAAGTATGTGAAAAGTAAAAATAAGTGTGTGAATAATATGTATATCACATATTATTGTAATGAGAAGATCAGGCTTCAGGCACATGATCAGCATGGTCATAAGTAGCGGGGATCCCCCAAAAAGATGGTGCCAAGAGTGCTCAATCTCATGATCATGTGCTTCCTTTTTATTTGGCCCAACAGAACCATACTTTCCTTCAAGCTCCCACAAACAGTCCCCATATATAGCCTGTGTAATACTTTTTCGATGCACTGAGTCCAATTCAATAATTTGATTCTATCTACTTGAAGAGGAGATAGTTAACTCGATCGGTGCACACAAATCTTACCCAATTGTTTGGTTACAAGTGCATGTCAAATGTTGGACCAAGCCGCTTTTATGATACATATATGCGCATGAACCCTATTTATGAAAGCTGTTAGATTTGTGTAATTCAGAAGCAAGCATCATTGCTATAGTTATATCATTGATTTCCCATTGTTAGGTGCACACTTATGTCGGTAGACATGCCACCAACATATATATATCCCAACCGTTTTTAAGGCTTATCTTTTAATTTTACAACGAAATAATGCGCATGTAACAAGTTACACAATTATAATCAATTGATTATAATTAAGTAACGAATGAAAATTTACATGAATCTAACTTGAAAAATTCTTTAAATCAAGTAGATAGAACCGGTAAAACTACAAACTATGTTGAGAAGGTGTTGTGGTTTATAGCGCAGACAAATAATCATACATCACATAAGCAACAACTTTGTCACAATCCAGGGTTTTATCTACTAACTTCCGCACAATGTTCACATAAGTTCAACGAGGAATTTTTAAGAGTAATGCTAGGGAAATTAAAATTACAAATTAAATGATGTGTTATCAATAGAAATAAACACGTCTATCAACGCTTAAGTAATAAATCAACTTCTATGTTTTTTAGTTTTCAAAATTTAATCTCCAAATTAAATCTTCATAACATTAATTATTTTTTAATGTGCTGAAAACACAATCTAATACGGCAAGTATTATAATACAAATTGTAATGATATTTAAAAACTCATGAATCCTACTTGAAAAGAAAAAAAAATCAACCACAACGAGCCGTGTGCCCAGCGTACTCGAAAAACCTTTTCACGACACGCATTAATTCCCTGCACGTTCATGTGGCTTATGAATGTACACACTACACTCGGCAAATAAAAGTAAAATCAATCAAATCTAATTATTAAAGAAAAGACTCAGATGGAAAACGTGTAATGATAGTCATGACATGTTGAATTATTTCAGTCATATTAGGGCAAGACCGAGGTCAATTACGTAACTCTAAAGGGAAGTCTACGTATTTATAAGGCCTTGCACGCGAGCACTTGCGCAAACACGAACAAAAACAAAAATTGTTCTTAATTTTTTCAGCCGCCTCGCCATTGATGGAAGCAGACGAAGTAATGGAGCTATATGATTCTTTCTGGTTTGAGCTCCAAATCATCAACAAACAACCGATTTCACCAATCCCATCAAGGATTCAAGAAAACCCAGATCATGAAATCGAAGAAAATCCAGAAAAACCATCAAAGCCAGAGTTTTTACGCATTCCAAACGGGCACACCAGGTCCATGAGCGACGAGTTGAGCTCCAAAACGACCTTCAACTTGAGCTCTCTCTCGCCGGACTCTGTCCTCCACGGACCGAAGCTCTCCACGGTTCTTTCCGGAAAAGAGGCCGGGGAAATCGAAAACCCGAAACAGATATGTGCAGAAGAAGAAACACCGAAGAAAGTTGAAAGGAGGAGAAGAAAGAAGAAGAGTGAGAGCAAGAGCTTGACGGACCTTCAGTTTGAAGAGCTAAAAGGGTTTATGGATCTTGGTTTTGTTTTCTCAGAGGAAGATAAAGATTCAAACTTGGTTTCAATCATTCCTGGGCTGCAAAGATTGGGAAAGAAGGATGATAGCAGATATGAGAGTTTTGATGAGTCTGCAATTTCAAGGCCGTACCTTTCTGAAGTTTGGGAGGTTAGGGAGAAGAGGAAGAGAGAGAAGCCATTGATGAATTGGAGGTTTCCTGCTTTGGAGAATGAAATTGACATGAAAGACAATCTCAAATGGTGGGCTCATACTGTTGCTTCTGCAGTTAGATGACGAACAGCCTGGTTCTAAGATTTCTGTATGTTTTTTTCCTTCTGTTTGGCTTCAATTTTTGTTACAGTTTTTATACAGAAGATGTCAATTAACATTGTTCTACAATCTTGTAAATGCAAATAAAAGGTAGAAACTTTTTCTTGATCAGCTTATGAATACTTGTGCTTAACCTCCTCTGCATTCTAATTTGGAAAACCTCAGCAATGCAACTTAAGAATTTCTTTCGATTTGTTCTCGAGCATTCATTGTTTTTTTTTTTTTTTTTTATATATATGAACAATACTAAGAAAAAAAATTTGACCTTAAAATCTCGAGAATATTTTGAGGAATGCTCTTAACAAACTGAACTGCAAAACTCTTTGCAAAATGTCATAATGTTTTAAATTGTGTTTAATAGTCCCCACCACCATTCCTTTTTGTGATGAAAAGAACCTTTTATTTGAAGCATAATTTGACGGGGTATTTTCCCTCTTATCTTTCAAATGATACACAATCGAGCCAACTAGAGGAATAAGAATTCAAACATCTTGGATAGTGGAGAGAAAAGTTAAAAAGCATTGAAATTCCTAACCTACCAAGTCCTCACGAAGTGTATCTACTTCAATTCATGCATATCTAATATCTTATCTTAAGAACCATTGTTAATATCGTTATCATTTAGTTTAATATGATAATCACGGTGATTGATCACATCCAAAATAAAAAAACTAATCATATTTATTTATGTGTTAATTCACGTCGGCTTAGTTATTGGAGTTTAGTTTTGCATTTTAGGGTTTGACAACTTGTAATTTACATCATTAATGTAAGGGTATCAGATTTTTAAATAACAAAAATCTTGTTAACTCGAGTTGATTTACTTTTCCAAACAGGAAAAAAATAGAGTTAATTCACTTAAAAATTTTGTGCAGCCTACCTAATACGAACTGAATAATTGTAAACGCAAAAAAAGTTGCTCTTAATATCTCCTTAGCCGCCACGCCATTGATGGCAGAAGATAAAGTCATGAAGCTCTATGAGTCTTACTGGTTAGTCTGGTTTGAGTTCAACAACCAAGCTCATCAAACACTACGTACATCAAGGATATCGGAGCAGAACTAGATCATGATATTGAAGAAAACGATCAAAACACAAATGATTTTACGCATTCAAACCCTGCGTGACCCTGCGTACTGGGTTCGTGATGATGAGCGATAGAGATTTGTTGAATATGAGTTAGGTTTCTGTGAGTTAAAGTGCAGGTTTAATATATTGAATTAATGAGTCCATAAGGAATCTAGTGGCATGGTTCATGTGTTTAGTTATGAAATTTATTAATTAATTTCTTGTGACGCCTATGTAAAAAGCCATATGTTGGAACTTTTTCTGTTTTTTTAAAAAAGGGAAAAACTAGTGGCAATCCACGGTTATTCATTTCTTCTGGGCCTGGAGAATATAGGAAATTTCATCCTGCCCTTGGCTTAAGCAGACTTACCAGCTTGGAGTATCAAACTCAGGACCTCCCACATTTTTCTGTTTACTAAGGAGCTGCAGTTCGCACCCTTACCTTGAGCCACTTGTTGTGGTTTTCTCGTTGTTAATTTGTTGAATATAAAAGTTTGAGCTAATTATAATGGTTTTACACTCTGTTTGGATGAGGAAATTTAAGATTACTAAGAAATTTTAAAATGACGGAATGACTTTGTTATTTTAAACTCTCACTCATGAAAATTCAGAAATGACACCTATTTGTATGGAATTTAAACTTGGGAATTGAAGGTCCCAAATTCCAAGTTTTTTTATCACGCGGAAATTTTAAATTTTTATGTTTATGAATCCAAACAACGGAATTGGTGCATATTAATTTATAAATTCTGATTTTTATTAAAATGGTTTTTATCACAAATGATTATTGAGATTGATCAAACTCATCATTTTGGTTCCTCATTTAAAACTAAAAGTAAAATAAGAAACGAAAAACCAAAACTAAAAGAATAAAAAAATCATCTTCATCTTCATCAGGGTATG
The DNA here is from genome assembly GCA_024362995.1 of Heteromeles arbutifolia. Taxonomy (NCBI): domain Eukaryota; kingdom Viridiplantae; phylum Streptophyta; class Magnoliopsida; order Rosales; family Rosaceae; genus Heteromeles; species Heteromeles arbutifolia. The sequence goes on along the minus strand of JANCRC010000002.1, from coordinate 4,321,830 downwards.
CTAAAAAAGAAAAGGAAGGCACTATGACACCACTAAAGTACTTGGCTTCCTAAGCTCACTCCTCATTTTCTCTAGTTGGTTATAATCCTATCAAATTTGAATTGAATTTGGATTCAATTTTATTGAATTTAGATTAAAATTCCAATTAGGGTTGTGGGATGTGAGAAAAATGTCAGAACGGAGTACTCGTTTGTTGGTTCACTCTTAAAAAAAATAGTTTCTTATAGTTAATTCATGTGGAGCCATATGATTGGATTATTGGGACCACATCAACACACAAACGAAAAAATATTGATGAAATTTTAACGGAATGACTAAATTAATATGTGGTCAGAGACCAAATTTATTGATTTTTTAAACTCAGTGACCAAAATAAGGAGTTGGATCAGTGTCAGAGACCATTTGCAATAAAATCCATTATTTTGTGTAATCCACATGTCACCATTTCATTGGATTTATGGGTCCCGCATGCAAACTAACAAAATAGTTGACAGAATCTTAACAGAATGACCAAATTGATGTGGGGTAGTGAATGTTAGAGACGATATTAATTGATTTTGAAAGTGAGAGACCAAAATGATGAGTTTAATCAATCTCAGGGACTATTTGTGATAAAAACACTTATTAAAATTCAAAGTTTATTTTCTTCATCCAAACATAATGTTAAGCTTTTAATTAACCTAAGGCTACGTTTGGTATACGAAAATAAATTCATGTAAAATAAATTTTTGTATTTTTTTTTCTAGGGGATGGGAAATGAAATTTTTCTGTAGGGGTTCAGGCTTGCTTGTCTCGCTCGCATATGTTAGATAAATAATTTTCTTTTCTACTTTTTACATGTCAATGCTTGATTAAATTTTAAGACTTGTAATTTCAGAGTGCTTGTATCGATTATGAGTACATCGTTTTCTGAAGTTCAGTTTCATACTAGTTACATATTTTCTAGTGATCAAATCTTTGATCATAGAGAAATTTGCACAACTAACACATCATATAAATCCCTACATGGCTACCACTAACAACTACCACAAACACGAATGACAAATAATACAAATTTGACGCAAAGACAATAAACACGACAGATTGGCACTGAATGTCCACACAAAACCATCATTGAAACAGGTGAGGCTACCTCAACCATTGCAACAACAACAAGGCCAAAAAATTGCTGAAGCAACCACAAAACAATAAATTAGCTAATCCGAGAATGGTGTTGGGTTTTTCCAGCCCATGATGAGTTCTCCTAAGTCTACGAGGAATCATATTATTAGAAGATTAAAGTGTTTTCCCAATTGGAGTGGGTTTCCTAATTGGAGTTGGTTTCTCAATTGGAGAAGGATTAATAATAATCAATGTTCTAAAAAACGCCCTAGGCGGCCGCCTAGGCGGCATCTAGCAACCGAGGCGTTTTTGGGCAAATAGGGCGGAAAAATCGGGTTGGGCCTAGGCGGGCTAGGAGGCCCTAGGCAGTCCTAGGAGGTTTTTTTTTTATATTTTTTTTATATTAATTGTGTGTTTTTTTTTTTGGTTTCATGGTGGTATACTTATGGAAATAGTGTATCTAATTTGCAAATGATGGATTTACTACAAGTTCATCCAATACTTATGGAAATAGTATACCTAATTTGTATTTATCATTATTTTATTATCCATACAAGTATAGTTTTTTTTTTTAGGTGTCAATATGCACTTATTTACAAGATATACAAGAAATTTACCCCGCAGCCCGACTAGCGCCTAGCGTTTTTTAGAACCTTGATAATAATTAGATTCCAATTAGGATTAGTAATCCTTATTGAAGAAGACCTTTATTATGTATATATAAACAGACTATTTCACTAGTTTTGAATTGGAGCAAAATGATAAGTTTTATACCACTCAAGGAGTTAAAGTGAGAGAAAATTGTGACGACAAAGTGTGTGCGAGAGAAAAGAAAATATATAGGAGTTTGTATATTCTTGATCTTGTTTTTTCAAGTTTTTTGTCAAGTCTTCAACCTAGAGGCTTGTCAAAATTATTCGTTGTACTCCTTCTTTATATTGTGAAATATTGTTGTTGCTGCTCCGTAGACGTAAAAGCATAACCTAACCGTGTAAATTCTTAGTGTTACTTATCTTAGTTATTTGTTTTTTATTTTAAAGTTTGTTCATTTATCCCATTCTTAAACTCGATATTCATAGCGAATGAAACCACCAGTTCATCTTCGTACCGAGGGCTACACCTCTTCTAGAAAGATTTGTCACCTCCATCAAAAAGACACCAAAGATCTGTATGGCGGCTCAGCCGAGGGTTGGCCGAGAAGCGCACAAGCACTATGGAAATCGAGTCGTAGGCGTAGGAGGTGGATCCGACCAACCAGAACCACAAATCTTATCCACAACCACGAATCAAGGCCAAATTCAAAGGCACACCAGATTTGGAAAGAAGACTCCAAAAAGCTTTGGAGGGTTGTATGCAAAAAGGTGGAAGAGAGGATGAGAGGAGGGGGGAGGGAATGCTAGGTAGCACCAAGGAGGGCGTCTGAGGCGCGGGCAAGGGAACAGAAAGGGGAAAAGGAAACAAAGGTGATGTGCGGGGCAAAAGGAGGGAGAGGGGCGACGCGGTGGCAGAGAGGGGAAGAAGAGGCGGGAGGAAGGACTATAAGAGGGTCGAAAGGGCTGCCGTCGGCCCCAAGTTGCTTGGCGGCTGTGATGCTTTGAGATCCAGGATTTTGGAGAAGAAAGGTTAGAGATCAGCGGCTGTGATAGAGGAGAGGATAATCGGAATCAGACTCAGCCGTTTCAAAATAACAATTATTAATGCAATCATATCGTTTCCCACGTTATTTTCGACCGTTGGTTAGTTTTCCAGCCCATCGCATTCGAACAACGTAAACCTGCCGCCCACTGTTTGCTGCTCAAATGACCTAAATACCCTCACAGATTCCTCACAGAATCCCTCAGGTGGGTAAGGTCAGTTTGGTCAATCCAGAACATAGAATGAGAATATTTGAGGTCAGTCCAAGTAGAAAGTGCAAGTGTCGCCCAACTACAAAGCTCTGCAGTCTCTCTGCGCCTTCCTTTGTGACTTGGGCCAGCGCCGTTCCTCATGGACGATTCGCGAGTCGCGGAGAGCTTTGACTCGCTCTGGTTCTTCGGCAACGTCTTCTCGTCCAAACCCATGTCGCCCGTTGCTCAAAATGGGCGAACGGAGCCGCCGCCAAGGGCTGAAATTTCAACTCCAATGTGCCCCAAATGCGACGAACCAGAAATTGTGGAGCCAGATTCCATGGAATTGGTGGTGGAGTATTATGATTCCGCAGGTCAAAGGTCAACGGAGAAGGCAAAGAGGAGGAGGAGGAGGAAGAGGGGTCTGCAGAGAAAGAGGAAGATTCTTGGAGAGCTAGATACATTGGGCCTTGATGATCGTGCGGAGGAAGTGGGTTATGGGAATTCTTGGTCATTTAATCGGACGACTGAGGGGAATTGTGGGTTTAACAATCAGAGGTTTGGAGAATATCAGAATGCAAATTATGGGATGCCTTCAATCAGTGATAATATGGCAATGAAAGAGCACCTCAAGTCATGGGCTTGTGCTGTTGCTTCCACTGTCAGATAAATTTTGGGGCCGCCGTTTGATAACCGTTTCATTTTTAGACTCTCTAATTGCTAATTGCAGAATTCAACATAATTTCATATGTGACTGATGTTGTTTGATTTGGGCATTCCTTTGACAATGTAATGGTTCTGATATGTGATTAAGGTTGTACTAATTTGATTCCAATTTAATTATGAATTTTATTGTTGCTTCTTCTTCCTTCTTATTCTTCTGCATCATCTGTCATTCTTTGATTAAACAAATTAGTTTTGTGTCAGCCTGTCAGGACACTAACGAACAGATGTGTAGTCGATATTGAATAGATATGGCCGATAATATATCGATAACATGTCAACAAGTTTTAATTTAGTGGCAGTTATATCATTACACTATCGATAATATATTGGCAAGGAACGTAGTTGGCTGCTCCTTTCCTTGAAAACAGTCCTAGATTCTTGTTAATCACATTCTAACATGCGTGCAAAATTTAACATGCTAAGCAATGTATTTGGTCCTATCAATCGATCGTTCTTAAAACAGATGTTTGTTCCATAATCGAACTGTTACCCGAAGATTCTATTTAATATGCAATAAAATCTCAATTTCTGTTCAAGTGGGGGGTCCTGTGTGTTTCCCGACTGTCCAAACCAGCCTCCATATATATGCAACAAATAGGTCGTCCTTTTCTTGTGAAACCATGCTTTTTTAGCAAGCACGCAGCTTTGGGTGTCAGCTTCCTCTGGTACACAAGTTAAATGCCAAAGCTTTGGCTTATTTAGAAGCACTTTTGGGAAACTCCGTCACTAAAAATCCGAAGTACAGTCACAGGGAAATTTCTGTTCAACAAATCTTGTCGGTTTTATGCAGATACCTTTTGAGTTCACGTGTGCTTAGAAAAAAGAAAGGGTTCACATGCATAATGCTGTTGCAATTGAATATATTCTACCGGAGAAGATTTTGTCCCACAAGGAAATGCAATTTCTACCTCAAAATATTTTTTTTATCTTTTTGTTTGTGAGGTGATTTAAACTTGTATTATTTCTTGTTTTGCTTCGGTTTATTGTGTGTGGGTGGCTGACTAGCGTTGTCTTCAGAATGAAACGTACCATAGTTTAAACTTTAAAGGTAGGAGGCAATGCGTCGTGTTCATGTTCTAGTTGTGTTAATTGTGTCTTATATTCATATAAGTTTCGAGTCGTATAACGTCTTGTGCTTAAAATTGTCGCCCTGTTAAAGGCAGTTTTGGTTAAACGGAGGGCTTTAAGGATGAAACGTTTTCAGTTGCCATGATTGGAAGTATTACTACACTAATTATGTTAAAATTGGGTTAATGATCAGTTTTTAATTTTTCGTTTCATCAGTTCGACAAGTTTTCTAACTTCAACTTTGTTCTTGGGTATTGGAATTTGGACTGGGCTGGGCCCAAGTGTCTGAAAAATGGGCTGGGCTTGAAATGGCGGCAAACCTTACCCAACCCAAGAGAGCAGCGGCACCGCCAACACCACCGCGCACGCCAGGCGTAAGACCAAACCAAAACGAAGAGAGTGACAAAGGTAAAGGAGGAGATGGCGGACCCGAAACCAAGACGACTGAAGGGTCACAAGGCCACCGCCACGTGCTGCATCGCCTCAGCTGCTACACCCGGCCTGGTCGCCACCTCCGGCGAGGTATGGTTATGGAGGAAATTTCAAATATGAAAACTCAACATTCTGCGGCGTTTGCATGTTTTTGGGAAATTGGGTTTTTGGTTTTGAAATGGAAAAATCGAAACTTTGTAGGATGGCTGCGTTTGCTGGTTCGATATGCGATGCAAAGATGCGATTGATATTATGGAGGCGGGAGAGGAACCCATTTCATCCTTATGTTTCAGGCCGGGTAAAATGTTTAACAAAGTTTTGAGTATTTGAGTTTTTTAGAGTGAAAATTTAGGAAATTCATTTTTGTGGGTTGAATCAGGAAATGAAAATATGATATATGTTGCATCCGGGAAGCAAGTCAAGAGCTTTGATGTCCGTCTGGTAATCATCAACTCTCCCCTCTCACTCTATGTCTTCGTGTTTTCGATATTTTTACTTGTTGAATGTTTAGAGTTTGTCATTCCATTTTCAAGGGGAGTTCATGCTCGTGGAAGCCCCTGGAGAGCTTTGATTATAACAAAGAAGAGATAAATCAGGTATTGCAGTTGAGGTAGACATTGTTTCGAATTCGATTGCTTACTTTGAGTTCAGGTGCCCCATTTCTGGAGCTTATTCGTATGTATGTTTGTGATTGCAGATTGCATGCAGCTCTAAGTCCTCTTTTCTTGCTGCTCCCGATGACGGCGGTGAAATTAAGGTCCCTACTGATTTTTTCCGTTCATATGTAATTGAATGTCTATCTCATAAGCGGCTGACTGTAATCATTGTGGCAGATTATTGACATTCGCCAGAAACGAATTTACAAAACATTAAGAGATGGCCATACAAGTGTATCCTTTTTTCTGTTGTAGATAATTCAAGCACTTCCATTTTTGCTTCTTCTACAAAGAATGTGACTCAGCGTCGGATTTTGAGCAAAATATTGTGCTGCATATCTTTCCATTTTCCTTCTTTCTTTTGTTAATTTTCAACTGCTTAGTTCCCAGCATGATCTGTTCCTTTGAAGTTTTTGCTATCCTACCCTTGCAATTCTATCACCTTAACTATACACTGTAGATTTGTAGCACCGCGCAATTCCTTCCTTGGAAACCTTGGGAAGGTATGTCTGCAGGATTTCATTTGCTCTCTCTCCTTCTTGGTCGTGCTTTCTTCCATCATGGATTTTTGTTTTCAATTTATAAACTGGAGAGAAGAGTCATTCAAATCCTTTGGTGCACCCAAGCATTCTCTAAGTTTGCAACAAAGTGGAAAGAAACGAAAAATAATACATCTTTACCATAAATTAAAGTTAATAGTTACATTCACTTTAAGAGAACAACAAAATATGTGTACCTATATTGATAATGTTAGTTGGCACTAGTTGGATGGAAGAAATTAAAGCTTCCGTTAAGCATTTTTAATCCAAAATAGGGCTTTCAACCGGAACTCTGAGGGCCTCTTATCATGTTTTGGTGCTGTGCTAATATATTTTCCAAAAATCTTAGGATTTACTTGAACAAGGCACATGGAGCATACATGGCATATGAGTGTGATTGTGTGGGTTTGTTTGTTGAAGAATCCAGTAAAATTTCATCTCGTTCTATTCACAGATAATTGACTACCAACTTCTATCTTGGGGTATCTTGGACAGTTGTCACGGGAGGTCTTGATTCAAAGCTTGTAATGTGGGATTTCTCCAAGGGGCGCCCAAACAAAATTATGAATTTTGGTAAAACTTCTATCTTTTGTAATCTACAACTTTATCTTCCTAAATTTGTTGCTTTCCTTATCCCTTATGACAGTAAATCAAAATTGGAATTGGTTCCAGGCCTATCACGCACTTAGGAAATCGTAGGCACATGAACCCTTCCTAACCATTTCTCTTGCCTTGCCACTGGCCAGTGCCTGGTGCAAAATATGATTTTTTTTTCTTCATTTTTATTTCACACTTGTCCTCCTCTCAACATGTTGATGCACTTTATTTCGTTTCTACTAAAATGATCATTTTGATGATTTTTTTTGGAAGAACGTATCAATTTAAATCATTGCAGGTCAGTGGTTGGATTGATTTTTTATACGATTCGTGCTTGCTGTCGCAGATTTGCCTGATGCAAATAATGGTGAGGCCAAGGAACAGTGTTTTAATCCTGCTTTTGTTCACTCAATAGCAGTTCCAGAAATGGATATGTTAGACAAATCAGGCAAGGTTTGCGTTGTGGGTAGGGGTGATGGTGCAGTTGATGTAATTAATATAGAAGCTGAACTTGCTCCCCTGAGGTCACAAGGTTCTAAAAAACCTCAGAAAGGATCTCAATCAAGATCGAAAGGTACTGATCTAGAAAACCCAGATCAAGAAGGAAGGAAAAGGTTGCATTTGGATTACTCATCCGGCGGTCACACTGCTGCTGTCTCTTGCGTGTAAGTAATAGACTTAAATGCAGTTCAAGGAAACCTAATTCACACATTGACTAGTACATGTTATTCAGGGCATTTTCGTTATTTGGAGATAGAGGAAGATTTATAATATCAGGTGGAAATGATAAGTTGGTAAAGGTCTGGGATTGGACCAAGTGTCTTGATGAAGGTAGCAGCAGCGATCGTCTACAATTGAATATCAACCACAGCAAAAAAGTGAGGTTACCGTTGCTTTACCGCCTCTTTCCTTTTCATTTTATCTGAAGCTTCCCATCATGAAATTGATTGCCTTGACAGGTCAACTGGCTCTGTACCACTTCGGCTGATACGGCAAACCTAGTTGTTTGTGATACAACAAAGGTGGTAAAGGTTTATTCTGTTGCCTAGATTAAAGCCGCGCAATCAATGACTGGCAAACTCGTTCCCAGATATCTGAAAACTTGTTTACTCTCTGCGTATTGTGCCTTGATCTGCAAATCCTTAATCGCCATAATCAGCTTGCTGCACTTGACCCGCAACCTTCTGCTTTGGGACTCGCCCCGTATTCGATGACCTGTAGACGTTTCCTGTGTGTAAGTTGGGAAATCAGATGCTAGTCTGTAACTCTATCATGTCACTGCTGGTATCACATGTTATGTTGTTTTGTGTTTGGAGTTTTGGTTGGTATGCAATATCACATACCGTTGTACTCCATAATATTATAATATTGTTGAAGCGATGTTGATTCAATACCTTGTGCGTCACCAAGTGACTTTTGTGGAACGGGTTTATTGTCAGTGTCACATACAGAGCTTAGTAGAGGGTGTTTTAAACATGACATTGTATTATTGATTCAGAACGTCACGATAAATGGCCTTCTATGCAAGTTCCTCTTTTAACACGCACCTTTCGAAGCACTTGGCTAATTCTTATACGTCTCACAAGTAGAAAGAAGGATGTACTTGAGAACCTTTACCCAATAAACCTGCAGGTTGAAGACCAACTTTGTAACGTATTAATTGTGAAATTGTCACCGAACAGGAAGTTGCATGTTTCTATCCGACTTATGGTAATTTTGTTTTCTCGTCTCTTCCAAAGTGGAGATATGTTCCTAACTCTTTCATAATCATCAATGTGTGATAAAATTCTTTTTTTTTTTTTTACAAACAATGGCGTTAGGTTAATTGTTAGTTGTTAGGAGGAGAGATCAGTGAAAATCAAACCCGCACCAGAGTGCATATGTATAATTGTTTTCCATCACTGCAGTAAAGTGTTGTCTGCCAAAATGTTTGAAATAACACAAATTTGGACGCTTGTGATTAATACAAAGTATACGAAGATTCCTGGTTAATTTCCTAGAGGTAGGGTAAGTAAAAGCCCTAATTAGTCTTTCTTAATTACCAAAGCCATTTTATAAGGCATGCTTGTAGGGCATATATTTTGCCAGGTAAAGGTAAAAGACAGCCAACAGGATCCTCTCCGGATCCTTTTGGTGGGATCATATGGATCCGTGAATCATATCATTTCATCGTATATTGTGTGGTCAGTTTTTGTTAAGTACTATTTATGTTTATTTTTAAATAAAAATATTTAGAATAATTTTTAACCGCACGATGTACAATAAATAGATACAATTTATAGATCCCCGAATCCTAACAAAGAGGATCCGGACTCAAAAGACGGAACTCCAGTCCACCTCGTTTGTTCTGAAGTTTTTGGTGGGTTAAGGATGTAACTTGCCCAACCGAAACCTTCCTTACACTTCACGCAAAAATTTCAAATCTCATTCCTTTAGGCAAAAACAAAGGAAAAACAATGCGTAGCTTAAGCTTCCCACCACCCTCTCTCTCTCTCTCTGCAAAAACAATGACACCAACACTCCAACTTCCACCCCCTTCCAACCACCACACTCCATCCACCTCTTCCTTCTCACCATTGCAAAGATGGGGTTTCGGCATTTCGTATAAGACCAGCAAGAAGTCCCAGATTGGCAAGTGGAGTGAAACCCCCTCTTCCAAGGATCATTTGTTATTTTGGGTTTCTCTGGAAATTGAGGAAAGGCTTCGACTTTGTCGAAAATGATGCAGTCCGTTGCTCCTCTGTGCAATGCCTGCGGCGAGCAGGTGGGGCTTGATGCTAATGGGGAGATTTTCGTGGTGTGCCACGAGTGTAATTTCCCCATTTGCAAGGCTTGTTTCGATGATGATGTCAAGGCCGGGCGTAAACTCTGCTTAAAGTGTGGCATTCCCTATGACGGTATGTCTTGTTCTTGGATTTCTCTGAACCATGTCTGTGCTTTCAGATGCTTTGGTATATGTCTACATTTGTTATTTGGTTATATTGGCAACATTCTGTGATAATTGTACTTATTTGTACATGAAATTGGAAATTATGTACATTTTAAATTTATAGAAATAGTTTGGTTGATCACATTATAGCAAAATCTTTAGGATACTGATTAAGTTCCCACGCTCGCACTCGATGATGAACTAAGATCGAACTTTCTCTTTCTCTTAAGCTGATTTGGGCAAGTTCATCGTGTGCGTTTGCATATTCAAAGTTCGGTTCCTCTATGTGCTATTTGGATTTTGGAAATGATGCGAGGAGAGTAATGAAACCAAATGTGCATATAGGTGAAATACCGTTCTGAAATTGAGTCCTTTTGAGTTTCGGAGAGAGATTTGAAAAAGGGCTCATTTTTTTGGCCTTGATTGATAATGTGACATTTGTCATTTATACAGCTCGTTACATAATCAAATTTGTGATTCTCATGATTCCCAAGCTATGATATTGGCTGTTAAATTCTTCAGATAGCTCGTTGGCGGACTATGAAACAAATGTGTCTGGCACTCGATCCACAATGGAAGCTCACCTGAATAGTTCTCAGGTACAAATGTGTATCTACAATGCTGTAACTTATAGGTACTCTATGTGAAATGAGATGAGTGAAGTTTCTTACAGTTTGCTACATACTTGTTTCAGCAGGATACCGGAATTCATGCTAGGCATATCAGCAGTGTGTCTACACTGGATAGTGGTGAGTCGTATTTCTTTTCCTTACATGATTTTTTCCCCCATGTCTCATCTTTACCAATTTGCATTTTTTTTCGTTATCCTTGAAGAATTAAACGATGAATATGGCAATCCAATTTGGAAGAACAGAGTGGAGAGTTGGAAGGATAAGAAGGATAAAAAGAGCAAGAAGAAAAAGGATACGCCTAAGGGGGAAAAAGAGGCTCAAATTCCGCCTGAGCAGCAGATGACAGAGGAATAGTAAGTACAACTAAAACTTGGGTTCTGTATAGGACACTCTAAAACAGAAATGATAAAGCAGTTTCAAACGTATAAGGGCCTTGCGGTGCTAGTTTTCTAATTAGGCTCCGTGTTTTTGAGTCTTTTCCATAACGCTGTTGTCTATGTCATGCAAAGGTTCAGGTGTTCATGAAAGGAAAAATTGTTTTTGGCTTAGACGAGATGACTTTTACTCGTATGCTGTTATTTCATGTTGGGATGGTGTTCTATGTTCATTATAGTTATCCTGCGATTCCAAATATTGGACACGAAAGAGTAGAAAAATGCATATCAGTATCCTAACAGTGCTTCATAAACACAGTTAATGAAATGATTAAAAGCATGTTAATATTTTGGGAAGTTTCAGTGTAATTTTCAAAAGAAAAAGGACGAATATCATGCATGTATGAATTTGGATGTGTTTGGACTTTGGATCATATCCATTACATAACATTTGATGCTTTCTTTTTTCGCAAACTAGTGTGTTAATTGAATTATGGCCTCTTGTGCAGTTCATCAGAGGCTGCGGAACCACTTTCAACTGTCGTTCCACTTCCACCTAACAGAATCACACCATACAGAGTTGTAATAATTATGCGATTGATCATTCTTGCCCTTTTCTTCCATTATCGAGTAACAAATCCTGTTGATAGCGCTTATGGTCTATGGTTCACTTCTATCATATGTGAGATCTGGTTCGCTTTTTCTTGGGTGTTGGATCAGTTTCCTAAGTGGTCTCCAGTTAATCGGATTACATTTACTGATAGGTTATCTGCCAGGTATGCATCTTCAATTGATTTTTCTTATGCTTTAAGCTGGGTACCAAAATTAGTTATTGATGTTTCCAATCTTAATTTCATGCTCACTGGAAGATTATGAAAAGAAAGTACGAACAGATAGTCTGTGTTGTTAAAAACTGTTAACCAGTGAAGGGGAGGAAACAAATGACCCTAATTTCTGAATTGGATTCTAAACATAATCTTAAGTTTTCGCAATGGATGTACGTATGAAATGGTTGTATAAACTTCTATGCCAGGTTTGAAAGAGAGGGTGAACCCTCTGAGCTTGCTGCAGTGGATTTCTTCGTGAGTACAGTTGATCCGTTGAAAGAACCGCCCCTGATCACTGCCAATACTGTGCTTTCTATCCTTGCTGTAGACTACCCCGTGGATAAAGTTTCCTGCTATGTGTCTGATGATGGTGCTGCCATGCTTACTTTTGAATCTCTTGCCGAGACATCTGAATTTGCAAGAAAGTGGGTACCATTCTGCAAGAACTTTTCGATTGAACCACGTGCACCTGAGTTTTACTTCTCACAAAAGATTGACTACTTGAAGGATAAAGTGCAACCATCTTTTGTGAAGGAGCGCAGAGCGATGAAAGTAAGTACCTAGTGGCTGAATCTTCTTCTAGTTGCAACTGAATATTCACTCATGATAATTTGATATCAAAACTAAATGGATGCAAGCGTGCTAGTTGTTTGTCTTAATATCAGAAAGCCTTCATTAATCATCACTTCATAATTTGTTTACAGAGAGATTATGAAGAGTTCAAAGTGCGAATGAATGCTTTAGTTGCAAAGGCTCAAAAAACACCAGAAGAAGGATGGACTATGCAAGACGGAACACCTTGGCCAGGAAATAACCCACGTGACCATCCCGGAATGATTCAGGTAGACAGATACCCTATGGTTCATTTAGTTCAATCTTTGTTTTGATTCTCTATTGATCCCTATATTTTTTTATGATCTGAACAAAATCTGTCAAAGTCTGCGTACGGTTCACTTGAGCACTCTGTTCTTAACTTCATATGGAAAAATATACCGTTTCTTCATCGTTTTGTAAATAATTGATTTTGAAATATACTCCTTGTTTACCCTTCTCAGGTTTTCCTTGGACACAGTGGCGCTTATGACATCGAGGGAAATGAACTTCCTCGATTGGTTTATGTCTCAAGAGAGAAGAGACCCGGCTATCCACATCACAAGAAAGCTGGTGCTGAAAATGCACTGGTATAAATACATGCTTTTAGAGTGATAAATTAATACCCCATGATTTCATGATTTGGTATATATATATATGCTTAACTTGATTGATTGGGTTGATGCAGGTAAGGGTGTCTGCAGTTCTCACAAATGCCCCATACATCCTCAATCTTGACTGCGATCACTACGTTAACAACAGCCAGGCAATTCGTGAGGCAATGTGTTTCTTGATGGACCCACAAGTTGGTGGAGAAGTATGCTATGTGCAGTTTCCTCAGAGGTTTGATGGCATTGATCGCAGTGATCGATATGCCAACCGCAACACAGTTTTCTTTGATGTGAGTTTGAAGCTATCATACATATCTCGACATTTTGACAGTAACCTTACATTTCCTGCACAATTGAAAAGAATTAGTAAAGTTTTGAATATCTCTCAATCTCAATTTGCAGGTTAACATGAAAGGACTGGATGGAATTCAAGGTCCAGTATATGTGGGGACAGGATGTTGTTTCAATAGGCAAGCACTTTACGGCTACGGCCCTCCTTCAATGCCCACCTTACCCAAGGCTGCTTCCTCATCCTCCTGCTCATGGTGTGGTTGCTGCTCTTGTTGCTGCCCCTCTAAGAAGCCGTCAAAAGATCTGTCAGAGGCTTACCGAGATGCAAAACGCGAGGAGCTTGATGCTGCCATATTCAACCTCCGGGAGATTGAGAGTATGTATCTAATCACTCGTTGAAACTGGATTTAGACAAATGGTTGTTGAGCTTTCAGTATATAAATTATTTGTGCTTTCTTATGCAGACTATGATGAGTTTGAGAGGTCAATGTTGATCTCGCAGACGAGCTTTGAGAAAACTTTTGGGTTATCATCTGTATTCATAGAGTCTACATTAATGGAGAACGGAGGAGTGGCCGAATCTTCCAACCCATCAACGTTGATCAAGGAGGCAATTCATGTCATTAGCTGCGGTTATGAAGAGAAGACCGCGTGGGGAAAAGAAGTAGGATTCTACTCCAATTTTTGTAGAAGTATTTGATTGGAATCTTGAAGTTTTAGAAGCTTGTAAACTAATTATCGCTTCCATTAATAATCACCGTGTTCTTCTATCCAAATGGTTTATATTCTCTTTTTCCACAGATTGGTTGGATATATGGATCAATCACGGAGGATATCTTAACCGGTTTCAAGATGCATTGCCGTGGATGGAGGTCAATTTACTGCATGCCTTTGAGGCCTGCATTCAAAGGGTCAGCTCCCATTAACCTTTCTGATCGACTGCACCAAGTTCTTCGGTGGGCACTTGGTTCGGTGGAAATTTTCCTCAGTAGACATTGTCCTCTCTGGTACGGGTTTGCAGGAGGCCGCCTCAAACTGCTTCAGAGAATGGCATATATCAACACTATTGTTTACCCCTTCACATCCCTCCCTCTCGTCGCTTACTGTACACTCCCTGCAATATGCCTTCTCACAGGAAAATTCATCATCCCAACAGTAAGTTTTTTCTACCTTCATTGTCTTAAGACAGACATAATAAAACGCCTCTCGCACGTGCAGAAAGGCTAGCACATCGATAATCTTAAACTTTAGAATCGTTGAATGTGTTTCTTGATATTCAAGAAACTTGGCCACTGCATTAATCGAGTTAAGAATAATTCTTTTGATCTTTGATTCAGCTTACAAACCTGGCAAGTGCCCTGTTTCTTGGCCTCTTCATCTCCATCATTGCTACAAGTGTGCTCGAGTTGCGGTGGAGTGGAGTCCGCATTGAGGACTTATGGCGTAACGAGCAGTTCTGGGTGATCGGAGGTGTTTCAGCCCATCTCTTCGCCGTCTTCCAAGGTTTCTTAAAGATGTTGGCCGGAATTGACACCAACTTCACCGTCACAACCAAATCAGCCGAGGACACAGAATTCGGAGAGCTCTATCTGATCAAATGGACCACACTTTTGATTCCCCCCACTACACTCCTCATTATCAACATGGTTGGTGTTGTAGCCGGATTTTCGGACGCCCTTAACAAGGGATACGAAGCTTGGGGGCCACTTTTCGGGAAGGTTTTCTTCGCCTTCTGGGTGATTCTTCATCTCTATCCCTTCCTCAAAGGTCTCATGGGACGCCAAAACCGGACTCCAACCATCGTTGTTTTGTGGTCAGTGCTCTTGGCCTCTGTCTTCTCTCTTGTTTGGGTGAAGATAAATCCCTTTGTGAGCAAAGTGGACAGCTCAACGATTGCTCAAAGCTGCATTTCCATAGACTGCTGAGACATTACGCGAAAGTTTTCCACGATTTTGAATTCGTTATAGTTTGAATGCGAGGAAAAACTCGATTTCTGGGAAT
Organism: Heteromeles arbutifolia; assembly: GCA_024362995.1. NCBI lineage: Eukaryota > Viridiplantae > Streptophyta > Magnoliopsida > Rosales > Rosaceae > Heteromeles > Heteromeles arbutifolia. Next base: position 4,306,629 of record JANCRC010000002.1, on the reverse strand, counting down.
CACAAGTGAGTTCTTTGTAGTTTGGATTTTGACGATCAGCGTGTAAAGATTAAGCATTGCTGTCCTACAATATCAGTGTAAGAAGACGTTGTAATTGTCCCTTCCAATTGCATTTGGATCATGTCTCATCATCACTTAGTGATGTATTTTTGTCTATTTTTTGTTCTAAATTCATTGACGTTGGAGAGAAAAACTTGTGTACGGGATCCTGAACACATGATTTGTAACACAATTTTAGTAAAATATGGGATATTCTATATTTTTGTCAAATTCAATGTGAGAGCTGTCATAGTTAAGCATTTTGTATCGAAGCTTTCCTTCGACAATGTGAATAGGACATGGATACATTTGCCCCACGGAATTACACTCACAATGGAATGGACTCGGTGGTACCAACCATATAGGGCACCGGACTCAAAGGTCTAGGAGTCTGAGACTAGTGTGAAGTTGTGCCGCATAAAACACAAAATACGTTCTTTTGTGTAAAAGGTAGAACGAATGACGTAATCTGTGATTATACCGAAACATTTTCCCGGAACAAGACTTTCTCGTACGCTAGCTAACACATCATTTTCTTATTAGTAACCTTGTCTTCATGTAAAAGCAGAAATATGAGCATCAGAATACGGTCCCCGACTCCCGATCGAATGGTCAGTCTCCCTCGCATGGTCTCAGAACCTGAAATATTACCGTTGTTTCACAACTAAATTCCTCAAGCCTAGTTTTCAAAACAAATAAATAAATCAAATATCCCCAAGCCTTTCTATCTTTCTGTCGCACTCTCTCTCTCTTCAGTAAAATAAGTCACAACAACACAATAATTGTTTTCTATACATATGTAAAAAATGAAAAAAAGAGTATAGCCTAAGGCAAAAGAGCTGGACACAACAAAAGTCCAGTTGAGATTCTCTCTGAATCTCTGTGTTTAGAGCAAGTGGATTCAGAAATTCAGGCTGTCCAAGAGAGAGAACCTGACTGTTTAAAAACTTCATTTTTTTGTGAAGTAGGTCTGTGTGATAGGTTGTTTTAGACACAGATTCGGATAAAATCTCAACTCTAACTAAAAAATATTGGATTTTCAGATTTTATATTATAAACCCCTTTGGGCTTTTGGCCTTCGCCTTTAACGGAAGGTTAATAGAAACTTGTCGGATTAATAAGCCATTCACTTATTATTTAATTAATTACTCCATTAATTAACTTGTTGAAAACTGGAAAGCTGAAATCTACCTTCCTTGGAATGAGAACCCTCTCCGAAAGCATATTCACATCCTAATCGTTCATCGTATATCGTGCGGTCAGTTTTCGTTAATTACTATTTATGTTTAAACTTTAAATAAAAATTTAAAATAATTATAACCGTATGATATACAATGAATAACTAGAATGTGAAGATCTTTAGAATCCCCACAATTTGAATCCGGATGAAATCCAAATCCGAATCCTTAACCTATGTTCTTGTATTTAACGGCAGCACATAAAGTTCAAAGAATGTACACGTGTGGCCACATAAGAATACCCCTGGTTTTATCGGTTATTTACACACTCAACCAGGCCAGCCTTTTCATACAAGCAACCACTCTTTCATTTTCCATCATTAATGCTGCCAAAAGAAAAAGGTGAAGAAGTTGGTAGATTATTATTTTGTTTGCCTAAATGGTGTTAATTGCTGCTGGTTTAATTTCTCCAACTTGATTAATTCAACACTTTTTTGACAAATAAAAGGAACGAATAAGGATGGTAAAGATCATCATTACAAATCTTTATGTTTATCAACCACAAATCATCATTAAACTTCAAATTAGCTAATTACTTTAATCCTCGGAAAAAAAAAATCAACTACTATGTTTATCACTCAAAGTTGTCGCTTAGAATTACTATTTAGTAATATTCTTCTCTACTTGTAGGTGAAAAATCTTAAATTCAACTCACGTAGATGATGAGTTCGATATTATAGCTGACCCATTGTGCAACTTATTCCAAAACCTCTACTTCTTGGTGTTGCATAAAGGTAATTGTGATAGTATTGTCATCGTAGCCACTAGAAGATAACATGCTAAAAAAATTATCATGAGTTTAAAGCAGTGGTGGAGCCAGAATTTCATGTAAGGTCATCACAACATGAAAAATTTGGAGTAAATTGCACAAACATTGAAAGACCCATCAAGCTCAATACAGTGAACTAAAAACATTGTACAAACTCAATCACTTGAATATGAGATAAACAGTTAAGCAAGAAGATTTAAAAATATAACAAAAGGACTAAAGAAAATACAAAGAAAGTTAGTAGCAAAAGGAGGGGAAGGGAAATCTACACTGAAATAAGAGAGATGGGTGAAAAAGGAGGCCTGTAAAGGAAAAGAGAATTTGGACTGAGAAGGGGCACACTTGAATTTTAATGGTATTCGACTGATAAGCAACAAAAACAATATGTTATGGTTACAGAAAAAAAAAAAAGTCAGAATGGCCCAAAACCATTCTAATCCCTTAATCGCTCCACCTCTGGTATATAGTGTAGTAAGAAAATATAAACAATGAATGAGTACCAATTACCAACCAGCATTAATAAGATGAGTATGAAACTCAAATAACATTTGTTAGCCTATCATAATTGCTCGAAAATAATAAGCTAAGAATTTATCACGGTTTTGAAGTGTAGCGGAAAAATATAAATAGTGAACAAGCACAAAACATCAGTTTTAAAACAAGTCTGAAGCGAGTTGTAAACTGTCACAACCCATCCCAGAAAAGGTTGTGAAAAGACCATATTACCCTTGGCGTCGGTGGTAATGTATGTGTATGTTAGGTCCAAATTATTCATTTTCTAAATAGTTGGACCTATTTTGGACTCAAGACTTTGTTAAGTGGGTTATGTGGTAAGTTGGACCACACAAAACACACATACACACCCACACCGTATACCTCTCTCTCATCCCTTCGAATTTTCTGGACTTTTCCGTACAAGTGTACGGACGAAGCTTGAATCAACCTTTCCAGTCACGGATCGAGGATTCAAAGGTGAGTTTTGGAATCCTTGCAAGCTTGTGAGTTTATATATACAATTTTCAGGACCTGAGACCTTTGTTTTTATGAGAAACCGTAACCCCAGATTTGGTGCACTGTTCATGCACACGTAAATGTGGGCTTTTCAGGGGATTTTAAGGACATAGGAAGCTTTAGGACGCCCTTGCAAGGCTCGGAGAAGAAAAATGGAGTGAATTGGTCGTCGGATGACTGAGATCGAAGCATTTCAAGTTTTGGCCGGATCATCGAGCTTTCTCCGGCGAGTTTCCGTGAATTTCAAGCCTTGAAATTGGTAAGGTTTTGTTCCTCTTGTTGAAAGCCTCAATTTAAGACCAATTTCATAAAATTTGGGTTAAAAACGAAGAAGATATGAGGAAATGAAAAATTACCCAGTTTCCGGCGACGGCGACGGTCACCGGAATCCGAAGGTAAGAGACGACGTAATATTCCGTCAACTTTGACGGAATATTCCTAACGGTGACTAACGGCGTCAAGTTAATTTTAACAGAATATTCTCTTTTTGGACGGAATATTCCTGACGGCGTTAGCTGACGCCGTCAGTGTGCTTGGCACATGCCTGCGCGTGGGCGGCGCGTCTGGCCGTGCCTTGGCCTGTGCGTGACGGCGCGTGGGTGGTCGGAAATTTTTTCTAAAAATATGGGGATGTTCCTGAGATTGTGTAGATCACTGTGGTATATTCATATACCCAAATTGAGCAATGTATGAGAAGTTATTACCTATTGTTGGTTATGTGCGTTAAATAACGTTTATTCGATTATTTCGCATATAGGTGAGGCCTATTCAGAGGACGAGCGCCATCAGTCGAGGCTCGGGAGTTGTGATCCTTCGATATATCTATGAGTGGGCTTTTGTTTTCCGTATATACCTATATAAATGAGATTTTTCCTGGAAATCAATTTAAGTGAAATGTGATATGAAATATGATATAATATGTCATGCAAAGTATATATTTATTTTATTCATGCATTAGTAGCGGTATATAATGGTAATTGGTTATGTGGACGCACAGGTAAGTATCAGGTGAGTTATAGAATGATTAATATGAAATGATGTTACGTGAGATGTATTGAAAGCTCATAAACTTGTGTTAGTGCTCCCGCCCAGGGCCAGGGCTCAGTCCTTCACGTGATGTTCACATCCCGCACCGTACGCTCACCTTGGATCCAAGTTAGGTGCTCAGTCCTGTCGAATAGAACACAATAGGTGGGTTCGACTCGTAGGTGACCCGCGATTAGCGCTCAGTCTTCACGTGATCGTAGCACTAGAGCGTAATTATTTACACCCAGTCTTGTCGGTGAGACCATGTGAGGTGGTTCTGACTCGTATGCAAGATATATATATATATATATATATATTATATATATATATATGTGTGTGTGTGTGTGTGTGTGTGTGTGTGATGAGATTGATTATGAGCTATAGTCTAGCCAAGCTGATCACTCGGTGGACATGTTATCTATGATGAGTTTTCACCTGATATAGTTATATGATTTGATGAGATATATTTGGCATGGCATATACCTTGCATATCACTATTGCTGAGCTTGGTTTTGAGATAAGTATATACGTATTATATATTTCTGGGAAATTATACAGGTTTTACTGCGATGGGTTAGAACCTTTAAAAAGAGAAAAAGTTTTGAAAAGATTTGTTTTTGCCCACTCATGCGTTTTGTTTTTTGCCCCTCCAGGTTCTAGGTAGCAGTACTTTGGTGGCCACGAGGGATCCAACGGTGTTCTGACATAATTCATAAAAGTAGGATTCACCGTTGGATGTTGTATCTTAGTATTTGTCCTTGATTGCAACCAGAAGTTCTTATTGCTCTGAATGTGTATTTTTATTTATCTTATTAGCTTCCGCACTGTGCACATGGTTACGTCACTCTCACGTGACGGCCAGCACGCCCTTCTTGGGACGGAGTGTGTCATAAACTCAGACGTGCGAATAGATGAGGTCATCTTCACGTTCATATCTTGATAATGAAGTGAATTAAAGCATGTTAGAAATTAAACATGTACATGCAGGAGGAATACCAGCTGGACAATGAAAACAAAAGTCCCGTTATGCAATTTTTGCAAGAATTGAAGGGCATAAAAGTAATTCCAAGAGACAACACAGCATCCTAAATCTCATCTCATTGTTCCCAAGTTCTCTCACAGGTCACTCACTGTACGCATACTCGAGCACCTCACACAAATACACACTCACACTCTTCCCCATGACGCCAAAACTCTCTCTCTCTCTCTCTCTCTCTCTTAAAAAAATGGAACCACCACCACTGCCTCTCACTCTGCTTCTCCACCTCCTCCTCCTCCTCCTCTCCGCCACCGCCCTCTCAGCCAAAGCACCACACCCCCCAACCCCATCTCCCACCTCCTCCCCCACCCCACCGAATTCTACCACCACCCCAAGATCCCCAACCTTACCATCCTCACCATCAGCCAAAGCACCACTCCCCCCAACCCCATCTCCCACCTCCTCCCCCACCCCACCGAATTCTACCACCACCCCAAGGTCCCCAACCTTACCATCCTCACCATCTTCAAGTACACTTGACCCAAAGCAACTCAGAGCCCTCCAGTCCCTCAACATTCCCACCTCCAAAGACCCCTGCAGAAACCCCTCCATCCTCCCCACAAACACCACCATCTGCGACTCCTCCAAGCCCTTCCGCCACCTCCTCTCCCTCCGCCTCGCCAACTGCTCCGACGACGTAGCCCTCTCCTTCACCGCCCTCAAATCCCTCTCCACCCTCCAGTCCCTCCAGTTCCTCAACTGCCCCATTGCCCCAATCCGCTTCCCCGCCGACCTCGTTGCCTCCCTCCACTCCTTCACCTGCATCAACTCCCTCCGCCACCTCACCGGCGTCTGGCTCGCCCGCCTCCAAAACCTCACCGATCTCACCGTCTCCAACGTCCAAGTCAATGCCTCCGGACCCTTCGTCATCCTCGGAAGCTTGAAGAAGCTCAGGTCAGTCACCATCTCCCACGCCAATTTAACCGGCAGCATTCCGAAACACATGAATTTAAACCTTACCCACATAGATTTTTCCGGCAATAAGCTTCAGGGGAAGATACCCAGTGCCCTCACACTCCTGGAAAACCTCGAAACCTTAAACCTTTCCTCCAATTCCATCAATGGCTCAATACCCGCTTCGTTCGGGGACCTGATTTCGTTAAAGAACGTGTCTTTGTCTTCAAATTCTTTATCCGGCGCCATCCCGGAGTCGATTTCAGCAATCCCGGGCCTAGTTCATCTCGATCTGAGCTCGAATCAGCTCAACGGAACAATCCCGAAATTCCTTTCCGACATGAAGAGCTTGAAGCACTTGAATCTCGCAAACAACAAATTTCACGGTGTCGTGCCGTTCAATGTGTCGTTCATTAGCAGATTGCAAGTGTTCAAGATTAGCAGGAACAGCGACCTCTGCTACAACCACTCTGTTCTGTCGTCGAAACTGAAGCTGGGGATTTCTCCCTGCGACAAACATGGACTGCCCATGTCGCCGCCACCGGCGAAAGCTGATTCGTCGGCGGACAACAGCAGCGATTCGGACTACGACGACACTAGCGAGGATGATCAGAAGCAGGATCGACATCATGGTCCGAATAAGGTTGTTCTTGGTGTGGCCATTGGGCTTTCTTCTATTGTCTTCCTCATTATTTTCTTGGTTCTTCTCTCGAAATGCTGTCGTTGAAAGTTGATCAAGCTTGAAATTGCATTATTTTATTGTTTTGTTGATTAATTTTAGGGAAGTAATTTTCGCACACCAGTTTTCGCCTCATTTCTCGATGGGTTTTTCTTTGATTTATTCAATCCAACGGCCGCGGAAATAATGGTAGGAGTCCGAGGAGAGAAAAGGAGTGCGGAAAACATTTTCCTTGATTTCATTGTCTAAAGTTGATTAGATAGGCCAAATTGTTTATTAAGAGATGAATTTTGATGAATTGCTGTGGAGAGAAAAGAGCAGTGGGGTTTTTCCATTGTTTTCTGATAGGTTTTGGCAAGTGGCCACTTGGGTGTAGTATTATTTTCATGTGTTCTCCAAATATATATAATATCCTCATTTTGTACTTGTTATGCGTTTGTACTTGTTCTGCGTTGTTTGAATTGAATATCTAATATTGTCTTTCGCTAAAAAAAAATAAAAAATAAAATTATGTATTATTTCTTCCTTCTGCCACAAGCATTTGCTTAAATTTACTTTGGTTTTGTACAATTGGGTATTTTCTTAGTTGATGGAAGTCATGATCCTTGTATGCCCCTTTTGGAATTCAAATTATGTTGATGCTAGATATGTGGGTTCGGACAGTTGGCCAAGAAAGTATTTCGGCTCGCCCAACACCCAAATACAAATTCCACATTAAAGTTGTTTAGAATATCGCGATATTAAAATGGTGGATTTCCTTTATAGGATGCTAAGAACAAAAAGAAATATTTACAGCTGTTTCTGCTTGAATAGAGAAGGACAATGGTAGGTTGGTGATGATTGATCTCCAAGTGGAAAATTATGAAGAATAATAGCAACGATCATATTAGAAGCGGTTTGTTTCGGGAAGTGGCAAGTGAAAGAAAGATGACTCCGATACCAAAAGCGACAATTGAGCAAAGAACCATAATATGGTCTGTCGCCCACGCGTGTGTGATTGATGGCCACAAATGAATTTCGATGCGTTTGATTATTTTACGTACTGTACAAACTTATGGTGTTGATTCGTTTGTTTATTTCACTTACTGTATAAACGTATAGTGTCGATGCGTTTGTTTATTTCGCTTATTGTACAAACGTATAGTGTCGATGTGTCGGTCGTCCATGCGTGTACTTCCGCCTAAACTACAAGGACATAAACAAATAAATAGTGGCGCGTGATTCACACACGCCTCGAGAAGTTGTGGACGAGAAAATTTGTAGTGAAATATTATGCGAGGGGAAAGAAGTGTCAGAATCTAATCCGTTTGTACACTCAGAATATTCAAGAACAATTTTCCAGGAAAATCTAATTTCCGCATTCAGAAACCCAAAATTTTCCGGGAAAATATGGGCGCGAGTGGTTTTCAATACGATTCTGTGCTTCGGTTTCCGACTTTCTTCTCTTTCAGCAAGCAGCCCAAGCTGGGAAACCGCATTTTCTCTCTCAAAGGTATTCACTTTTCTGCAATTCGCAATTGGGTTCTTCTCAGAACTGTTTAAAACAGATATCTCAGCTTGGTTTGCGTAGTTTCTTGTCTGGAATTGCTACAATGTTTTACTATTTTTAGTCAGACGTTGCGATATTTTAAACCACTCTAATTTACAAAAGACGGGGAGAGGGGTTCAAATGACAATTTAAACTACTCTGATCTACGACGAAGGGATTCAAACTTGAGTGCGAGGACTCAATTGAAAAAAATAAATATTTAGTAGCTGGTGAATTATCATTCCTGTTTTGACAACAGAAGTTTGGATATTTGATGATGCAGCTTGTTAATTTGGCTGAGATTGCAGATGTGTCTTCACTCTTTGAGCGCAAGGAGCTTCACTTAACTGTCACCTGCAGCATTGGATCTCAAGGAAATGGAAGAGACCAACCTCCTCGGCGACGATCAGAAAGAGCGAACAAGGACGGAAGCAAGAAACGGGGATCCAGAAAATCGAACGCCAACCAAGAAGAGATCATTTCTCTATTCAGACGGATTCAGAATTCGATCTCAAAAGAAGGGTCTGTGGATGACGAGAAGATTAGCTCCGATGACTATGAAGATAGGCCGCATTCTGATTCGATTCTTCGCGCTCTTCACGGGTTAAGGAATCCGAAAGGTAATGTCGATGAGATGAATGCCTTGTTTGATTCCGTCGTGCACAATTTTTGCAACTAGACATGCTCAGTTTTCGTGGTTAGGTTAGGTGTCGATTGCAATGTGCCTACCTCGTTCCATCTGAGTTTGGATTTCTATCCCCGTAGATTAGAGTAGTTTAGAAGAGGAGTCGAAGCAATTTAAGAGTGATTAGTTTCTAGTTATGATGATTAGGTTTATCATCTTTCACATACTATTTCTTAATCAAATTATAATTACTGCAGGCATAGCGGCTGAGAAGGAAGGGAAGAAGGTTTTCACAAGGAGAACCGATACGAGAGAGGAGCAAATGCAGAGTAATCCCCCAGTTACAGAGTTCAAGTTGACACGGCCGCCATCAAAATTTGTGAAACGATCCCCGATTCCACATCCATCGACCCCGAGATCACAGTTTCTTGAGCTGGATAACGGAGCAACACCTTCGGCGACTGGAAGGTCCGGTGCAGAGGAATTAGATTTAGTGAGAGTGGAAGAAATGAAACTCCCCGAGCTGAAAGAGCTCGCAAAGTCGAGAGGAATGAGAGGTTACTCGAAACTCAAAAAAAGGGAGCTTGTGAAACTGCTCGAGTCATAAGGCAGCGTAAAAAGCCGAAACATTTGTATCAGAGCATTATGTGTTTGAGAGAAATCGAATTTCGCATTTTTCTCTTCAGGTTTTATGCAGATAACCCGAAAACAGCAAAACATCGGGGTTGTTTTCTAACCCGAAAACAGCAATCACAAATTTAGCTAAAGCGGTTGTAAAGGAAGCACTGTAACAAGAAATAAAATACGCTCCCATATAAGCAAAACGAGTTGAAACAAGAAAGCGTCGGATAGCTCTTAACATAAAAAATACTTGCACGTCTTAGAAAAATACTAGCTCCTGATACATAAAAATTGACACAAAGTAGCAACAACTTGCCAAACCTAAAACAAAATATCCACGATTGTGGTTGATCTGTCTAGCCGGTAATATTTTGGGACTTGTTGAGGATGACTCCTTCATATTTGACCTGGAACCACTTCATTGCATCCTCCTTGGTAACCCTGTGCTGAATGCCAACACGCGACTTGCATCTACGGCGACGTCCCACACGGTACCCTGGGCGCTCTAGAACGACAAAGAAGTCCATACCATAGATACCAGTAGAAGGGTCATACCTGATGAAAGAAAAACAACCTGGTTAGAGATTGGAAATCATACACCGCCTATGTTTGCACATTATATTCAACACATATCTAAAATAATATCAGCAGATAAGAGATGGTAAAAAATAAATCCAAAATACATTGTTTGTAACACAAAGCCAGCGGTATTAAATTTCTAGAAATTTAACACCTTAGAAAGATATAAACATGGTTGAGAAAAGATAACTAGGACAAAAAGATGTTCAAGGGGAATCCGAGATAACCACAGGTAGGGCAAGGTAAGCATATCATTCCCAACCCGAGGTATCTAGTGCCTCACGCAAACTTGAAATAATTTTAGTGATGCAAGATAACTAGTGCCTCGCGCAGACCCGAGATAATCCAAATTACACCAAACACTAGCTTTTGCGAAAATGCTATTTTCCGTTCACAACGATCTAGCTCTATTGTTACGCTAGGCTGCACAAATTTTCCGGACCATTTATTCTGAAATGTAAACTGAACAGCGGCAGCCTAGTTGTTATCCAATACGTAGTTGGAACTTATTTTAAGAATTCAAAAGTTTATGATCATATCCAAATCCCGTATAAAAGCTAAATAAGTTTTCCCAATCTCATAAACTGTAATCTAAAGCGCGAACACAAAACCAACCAGCATACTACATGTCATTCCACAAATTCATCAAACACAATCATTCTGCAAAGACAATTTTAACGAGGGTATATGGCAAGATGAAAAATTGAGAAGCACTAACTTGATTCCGAGATCGATATGTTCCTGAATACCGAAACCAAAGCATCCGGTGTCGCTGAAGTTCCTGCGCAACAGCTCGTATTCCTTGACCTTCAGTCCACTCTCCAAAAGCTGCATTGCCTTGTCGCCGCGGACAGTCACGTAGCAGGCAATCTTCTCGTTACGCCTGATCCCAAAAGACCTCACAGTGTACCGAGCTGCACAGAATCACAACTCCCAAATAAATACATGAACAAATAATACAAAAATAACCACACAAAAAATATCAGAGATAATCTAATCTGATCTGATCAAATCAAATCTCACCTTTGGAGAAGACAGGGGTCTGGCCACTGAGCTGCTCCAAGACCTAGGGCAAGGGGCAAAATAGGAAATGAAATATCAGTATACGATTTTTTATTTTTTTTTGAGTGGGTGGTTGGGGGGTGAGAAGTAAAAAGGAGAAACCTTGGCGGCTCTGGTGAGACGATCGCCGCTTTCTCCGACGGAGATGTTGAGGACGAGCTTCTGAACCTTGATTTCCCTCATGGGATTCGCCAGCTTGGTCTCCGACGCCTGAAAATTCAATATACAAAAACAACAAATTAATCAGAAATCCAAACTATCATGAGAGAGAGAAAGTTAGAAGTTAGAGAGAGAGAGAGAGAGAGGGAGGAGAGAGAGACCATTGTGGAATGAGGAGTGTTGCAGAGAAGGCGGAGCAGCAGCGGAAGTTGGAGAAGATGGAGTACAAATAGGAGGCGATATGAGAAAGCTAGGGTTTTTATTTCTCACTTGGGCTGGGTCGGAACCCTAATTTGACTTCAACCCGTTAGTATTTCGGGTCGGAAATGAATATCTAACTCAACATTTGGTTGGGCTCGTGGGTTTTTCCGGCCCAGCAATAATTGCTAACGTTTTTATTAGGAAAGTAATTTCCACACACCATTTTTAGCTTTTCACGCATCTTTCTATATTTATTATAGTCACTGAATTGAATAAATCAAACAGAAGACATGAGTGTGTAAGAGGTTAAAAAGAGTGAAATCACGTATCCTTTATTATAACGATATATTTACACTACGGGGCAGATAAATAAATTTTCGTATCAAACTCTCATTTCAAGTGAATAATGCCACTAGGCCAATGTTATATTTATTAAACTTCTCAAGTTGTTGCAAGGATAGTATTCACACACCATTTTTACCTCCTACACACTCTTGTTAATTTTTTGTCATTAATCCCCTTCAATTCATTTAATTCGACGGCCGAAAATTGAGAGGAGTGTGTAAGAAGTAAAAATGAGTGTGTAGATAGCACTACCATGTTGCGAACATCTGTTGTAGCAGTAGATAATCTAAGTTGCGAACATCTGTTTATTGGCTAACAACTAAAGTTGGCTAGGCTAGTGGCTTTTTTTCTGACCAAGCATTAGGCTAGAAGGAAAATGTTTAGGAAGACCAAACTTTTTAGACTATCTTTTGTAGACCACATGATGTGACGGTTAATGATTTGGCTTTTTTTTTAATTTTTGAAGGAGTACAACCGACAACCGTCATATCATGGACGTAAACATACCGGAAAACAGAAAACAAAATGGTCGCTTTCCCTCCCTGTATGCTTGTTCTTCCAAAGTTACACACAAAAGTCATGCTGCATCATAAGTCTCTGCAACCTAACATTTGAACTGAAAGTGCAGAATTCATGGAAACATGTCTATTCAATTCAATCACTTTAACAAATGGAGTCTACAACAAACAAACAACGACAATTTTTTCCCTTTCTATTTCATGTCCTAGCTTTTCGTTTTCATATTCGAGCTACAGCTGCGAAAATCTACGCCAAATCCCACAAAAACAATCTAAGAACATCACCGGTCACACTGCAAGAAAGCAGCAAATAACTGCACTCTGCTAGTCGCCAAGACGGCAACTCCCGTAGCGTGAGACCTCTAGTCTTCAGGGCGTGTACGCAGAAACCACAAGAGTTTGTTTTACAAGTGAATGGAAGACCGGAAACAATCCGACTAAAAGCAACATGTCACAATACTCCACACGATGCACGCTACACATACAGCCTTGAAACATAATGCAACGAAGGAACCTTGAGATTTTATTCACATCCCTTTGCTAGAACATATTCACACGAAAAAACCATGGAAGTACGAAAGCTATTACCAGACACGCCATTAAGAAGTTGCAAAATGGCTGTCCCCGCCAACATGATACATTCCTCTCCGATGAGTTATTACCAATATCAGCAAAGGTTGCTTCATGCCACTCCTCCATAAATCCGTTATCCCCATGACCGGTAATATTTTGCGCAGTCTCACCACATATTTCACATGTCCTGCATGAATAAAATGAGAACGGATTTTGCATAAATTGTAACAAAAACAGTTTAAAATCAACTAGGATTGCTTAGATGTTGGAAATGAAGACCCTCTCTCTATCCCTCTTCTGCTACCTCGCGAGTTGCCTTGCCGCTATTCCATAGTGTATTGACTTGAACTATAAACCGGGGTTCCAAACGGAAAAAGAACCATTTTACAAATGAAATTCTAGACCACCAATTATAAAATAGCAGAAGACATCGTTACTTGTGAAACTTACTTTCTCACACAACTAACATTTCAGAGTCACAACACTTCCACACTGACATGAGACTAAAACTCCGAGTCGGAAAACAAAAATGGATTGAAAGGAAGAGCGGTTGTGCAATCTATTTCACAAAATGAAATCTGAGAAGTTTTCACTCAAACACTTAATGGAGGTTCAGTTTGTTTCCACATTCCGAAAAGGAAAAAAACCATCGTTCTTCCAGCAAGCGACTAAGTTGAACATTTAGTAACAAGTTGATGAAAACTTGTTTATCGGGAACCTTCGTCTGAAGTCCGGATTTTAACAGGCATAAATACAAATTAAGATCACATACCCAACATTATGAGCTCAGAAACATCAAACACGAGATACAAAATAAGAAAACCATAGAAACTATAGGCAGTGCTGCCGAGCACAAAGTGCATGAAGCTCAGATTGTCAAAAAGACACGTACTGTTAAAAGGAAACGAGGAAAGAGTTACCTGTTTCCTCTTAGCCTAAACCATGCTTCGGCACAATGACCATGAGCAACGCCAAGCTCATCTTTACACCCACAACCGAGATTAATTAGATCCGCGGTGATAGAACTATTAGCAGTTTCCATTTTTCTGTCCGGTGAGATATCAGAACCTAGATGGCAAATCCTGCAAACCCTTTCCCCATTCCATTTATCACCAAACCCTTTACCACTCCCACACACCATATCAATCGCACAATAATCCTTTTCTGTTTGAGGCACTTTCTTCTTTGAATCTTCTGCTAATACATTACTTGACTCCAATTCCTCAACTTTCGCAACCAATCTTCTATTATCTCCAATTACGCTCGCAGACTCACCCGAATTAATGACAACAACAGTCTCAGACACATTCCCATCAACCAAATTGTTTGAATTCTTATTAGCTCCTTGCTCAACTTGTCTAAGTACCTCATCACGCTGTCCGCACGCCTCCTTATCATTCGGCTTCTCAAGCCCTTCTACCACTGCTTTATCAGACCCCAACTCACTCCCCAGTGCTTCCAAACCTTCATTTTCTCCGATGACACAAACATCCTCATCGGATTCAATCACAATGACAGTCTCAACATCCGACAAAACAACAGAATTTTTCGACTTTTCGCTCCCCTTCTGATCAACTCCACCCAACACCTCACTCCTATCCTGCAAACATGCCCCGGCATCCATTGCTAAACAAAAACTCTCTCTAACTTCCAAAAGACACCAACTTTCCCACACACCAGCAAAACAATACACACCCAATTCTAAAACTATACAGAAAAAACACTAACTCCAAGAGTTCACACACAAATCCAATTGAACAACCAACGTTCACATAACATTCTTCTCTCTAAACCATAAGCAATGTGATAAAAAAGCACTCCATGCGTGTGTGTGTATAATCTCCACTCATAAAATAATCGATGAATAAACTAAAACAACTAGAAAATCCCAACAGGTAAAAATCCAACCTTTATCCGTACACGCCTGCTCAATCCCAGGAAAGTAGCTACAAAAAACAGAACTTTAATCCTCAGAAACTAAAATATGGGAACTTTCAGATCTGGGATTTTAATTTTATACGATTTCAACTACACCAAGTGTGTGATTTAAAATTCTAGGAATTGGGTTTTTGATAAAATTATATAGTGAGCACACAGGAAAGAGTAGAAGGTTGGTGAAGAATGCAAACAAAAGAAGAAAATTGGATAAAAGAACGTAGAAAGGTTGAGGGAATGAATAAAGAATAAAAACTCTTGAATTTGGATTGGCTGAAAAGTGCAGAGACTTCTTGTCGTTTTTTATTGGAGGTGAGGTGCAAAGAATTAATTTTTTTTTTATTTGCTAGTTGTGGGAATTTAATGTACTCTAATTTGGACATGAATTTGAATTTTTTTTTTTTTTTAATAAAAAGGGGCTAAATGCAAAAAATTCAAATAAAACTATTCAATAATAAATAGACCAAGATATCTCAAATCGATATTCATGAACAAAACTAACTGAATAAGTAGAATTATTAAAGTAAAAATTGTCTAAATCTAAATCAAGACGGTAGGTGTATACGTCGTTAAATTATCTGCAACAAAAAAAACTTATGTAGACAATGCCAAAGTTTGAATTGTCAAGATCTCCAAATCAACTCTCGGCATGCCAAAACAACGAGACCAAAAGATGATTATTGCCAAAAGCTTGCAACACCAAATGGACTGGAATTCGATTGGGAAGAGATTGTTTGGGGTGACGTTTTGAATGGGTAGACTGTTGTGTGACTAGCGTTTTGTATTGTGTTGGAGTGTCTTTGCCGCGACTGGAGAAACCAGAGGAGGAGTTTACAAGTTGGGAAGGAAGTCTTCAGATAGATTCAATTGTTTCCAGATTTACTTTCAAGGTTTGGTTGGATGTGATGTCTCTTCCTATTGGCAAGGCCAAGTACTCACATGTCACTTTATCTTTAGGATATCCTCACAATAAGCCGCGTATGGCTCCCGAGTAGTTAGAGTGATACTAAGTGGACAATAAGACGTGTATAACTCTTGATGTAGAATTCTGAAGTGAGGACTCAATGCCTCTCGGCTACTAGCTTTTAGGAAAATTTCTTTTGGATCATCCAGGTCATTTTTTCCCTTTTTTATTGAGATATACCAACATAAGCCACTCTGTATAAATTTATAGCAATTCGAGTGATACTAAATCGACAAGAAGATGTGTATAACTCTCGAGTCTTATAATGAGGTCTTACTTCCTGATGAAATTTAATGCTAGATCCAATGTTTAAAATATTCATAAAATTGTCGATATTTTCGTCGAAATATCCAAAAAATAAAGGATCTATGCAAATGGGAGGTGAAATGCAAACTCTACCATTTATTGACGAGATATAGGAAAATCAATAAATATTGACGATATTTACCGATGCACTATAGAAATTTAGCCGAAACCCATTACATATTGCGAACTTCGAAATTTTCCTCTAATTTTGACTAAATTTGAATGAATTTATATACTCACCCCATTACAAATTTCCATAATTTATGTCGAATGGACCAATATCAATATCAATACATCCAACAATATTTTCATGAATTTGCATATTGATATTTTCACATATATGGATATTTTAAACACTGGTTGAATCTAGGTAAAATTTTCCATTTGTTCCTTTTTTTGGTTTGCAAGTTAAGAACAAGATTCATGATTCGTCATATCTGGTTAAGTTTAGAAAAAGTACTAAAAATGGTGCACCAACCCTACCCTATCGACAAAAACATGTTGATGCTCCAAAGCTTCTATCTTGAGTGATAGAAGGCTTTATTTCTCTATTTAAAAATATAAGATATTAGGAGTTGGATTCTTAAATTTGTCATTTTTTTTGTCAAAGCTTAATTTGCCATTATTATATTACTAGGGTTACAATAATGCATATAAAACTAATAAGCTATGGTGTATTTATCACGAAATATAAGTTCATAAATATTCTATGTGATTTTTCTTTTGAGTACGAAGAAAGTTTTGTTGATTGACTCAAGAATTACAGTAGTGGATGTAAGACTTAGTCTGTTTGGAAACTATCCTTTCAAGATTGAATCGTAAATAATATTAAAGCACATTTCAAGGCAAACAGAAATTACATGATAAACAAAACGTCAAATGCGACCCAAAGTTATAATTTGTTGAATGTCGATTAACCAATTGGATGAGCTTACTTTTCTTGTACGGCAAACAACTTCTCTTATTCTTGATCTCAGTCTCTAATTATATATGAAAAATCCTTAACTCAAGGTCAAAACTTAAAATACTTTAATATAAGGTAGTGTGATGGGATATTAGGGGAGTTGATTTGTAGGAAAAGAAATGTTAAGGAGACCCTTTCGAAGTGAGACTATCTGCCATCTCACATTTTTACGCTGATTTATGTGCAAATATTACGAAACATTATGCTAAAAACATGATACAACAGAGTTCATAGAGAGTCTCCTTAGCATTTTTCTTCTAGGAAACAAGTTAAGTAGGATTAGATATTTTCTTGATGGTGCAAGTTGCCTAACTAATTGACAACAATTAGTATTATCATTTGTTTAACTTAGAATTAATCAGACCTTTGTTGTACTTATACGCAAAACAATAAGCATCAATATAATTATATTCTTTAAAAATATAAAAAATTAAAATATAATTATATTCTTTTGTCCTGATAAGGAAACCCATATGGATGGAGGAATTTGAAAGAAAAGAAATGTAGTGGATTTGAAATTTTGGTTTATTTCTTTGTTTTTAGTCTAAGTGCATACGTAGATTCTAATCGTTTAAACAAACAATTTTACCTTATAATATTTTATAAGAAATGTCAACGAAACACTCGTACAATAAAAAAAATCTATGAAATAATATTAATAGTTCCCAAAGGGACATTATCTGATTAAGATACACAAGGCCCCTGCAATAATTGCAGAGATGACTCATTCAACTTTGTTTGTATATACCAAAAATATATTATCTCACACTTACATGAAACCAGTTCATCGTCGCGTAATGTTTTAATTTAATAATACATTGTCACATAAAAAAAAATGTGTACATGATAATGCATTATTAAACAACAGACATCACGTAACAATAAACTCATTTCATGTAAGTCTTTCTCTATCTCAACTATTTGATTTTAAATTATTTATATCCGAAACAATAACACATTGTTATATGTGTTTAATTTGCCCGCGTGACCTTGCGTTATTAGTTTAGAATACTCACGAACGGCTCGTGAGTGTAGTTACAGTTCAAATCCATGCAAATTCATGGTATATACTGTGGAAGAGAATGGTACACCAGGTATACGTTCACCTAGGTCCTAGGCCATGAAAATTATACTGGTGGATTATGGGACCTGTGTAAATCGGACACATGTATACCCTAATCAAGAAAAAGACTATGAACTTGAGAAAGAAAGCAAGAAACCACGAGCTGGTGGTCGAGTGGTAAATGACGAATTACGAGACTTCTTTAAAATTAAAAACTGGAGGTCTAGGGTTCGAAACCTGCTACTGGTGTGGAAGCCAGACTTGTGGCTAGGGGAAGGCTGAAATGTTTATTTGAGTCTTTCCGACCATCGAAAGGGATGGATAACCGTGGCTTGCCACCAATTCCGCTTTTTTTTTTTTTTTTTTAAAGGAAAGAAAGCAAGGCATTAGGCTATTAGCATGTGGTGATAGTGATTTGCCAACCAGAATCCCGAACCAGTCTTATGTGGTTGCAACTGACAAGAGTGCATTAAGATTCTTGTCCAAAAAAGGTCTCGATCATTGGTAACTGGGTTGTTCTTTCTCACTTGAACGTCTGTTTGTGCCACCATTTTAATCACGAAACGGAAAGAACGAATAGAACTAGTCTTCTATACTTGATCCGATTCTTGAAATTTCAGGCATTGGATTATGGAGTTTGAGGTGGAATCCGCACGTTTTCCCGTTCTATATCTGTTAATAATAATCACATGGAAAGTTAAGAATTGAAAAATGAAGGAAAACTAACGAAAAAAATTTGAAAACTTTGAGTTTTAACGATAAGGACAGAATAAAGGGTAAAATGAATAGTACCAAGAGCTTTTCGTTAAAACTCCCTTGAAATGATTCTAGTACCGATGTTTTAATAAACGCAGAAAAATCAGATTAATTCCAGTTCTCATTTGTAAGCAATCATGTTAGTTTGATTAGGAAAGAACTCTTAAGGGAAATTAGCAACTCTATCCCAACAACAAAATGTATGATTCATTTACAGTTGCACTTTCCTTTTGAACTTAGTTGCGAGAGGGAGGAAAAACGGCCCTGGCGACCTGACATAATCCACGTCTGCATTTACAGTCGCACTTTAATTCTACAACTCGATATTTTCTTGTCACCGAGGTCCTGAAAGTTCCATGGCTTCGATGATGAAAGACGACTCTTGACGCACATCACTACAAGTCCTGGAGAAATCATGAGCCCTGGCTTCAAAGAGGTTGGTTCCGCCTTGTGATCCCTCTGTATGTCCTGATTGCCCAACAAGGCTTTCCAAAATCTTCAAGACGGCTGACATCTTTGGTCGGAGGATGGGGCTTGATTGAGTGCACTGAAGAGCTAACTCGACACATTGTTCCAGTTCGATTGCATCAAAACATCCCTTAAGATCTCGGTCTACTAACACTTCAAGCCTTTTCTCCTCATGTAGGGTTCTAACCTGCAAAATTCAACGATCCGTGAAATGTTTGGAAAGACACGAAAACAATAGAACAGTGCAAAAATAGGTAATCTGAAAGAATAAATCCAATTTTATGTGGCTTAGAAGTTTCATAAGGATGAATTATATTTCGAGAACCAATCCTACAAAGAATGAGACCGACAATTATACATGAGATAAAACAACACGAAAAAAACATGTGAAATTCTTACTTACCAAATCAAGAATCATTCCCTTCTGAACTTGACCATTTCCAGCATCTAATGCCTTTTGCCCGGTTACGAGTTCCAGAAGCAGTATGCCGAATCCAAAAACATCAGTTTTTTCGGAAGACTGTCCAGTCGAGAGATACTCCGGGGCTATGTGTCCCACAGTGCCCCGCACTGCAGTAGTGACATGTGATTCCCTCCGATCTAACAGCTTGGCAAGACCAAAATCCCCAACCACAGCTTCATAACTTTCGTCAAGTAAAATATTCGCAGCTTTGACATCCCTGTGAATAATTTTTGGATTACACTGTTCATGCAAGTATAGGAGTCCACGGGCTGCCCCAAGGGCGATACACAGTCTTCTGTTCCAATCCAATGATGGTTTTTCTCGACCAGTCTCTGTTGGTAAGAATCAAATCATAAGGAACAACTAACAAAGAAGTAAAACGGACGAGCTACTTAGATATACTTTCAAAGTTAACAAGATGAATGTGACATGAACAACTGTTAAACTGCTTGAACCGAGAAAAACATATAGAATGCCTTACTAGTCAAAGTATAGAAATGTGATTGATATTCCTCACGAAGATAACAATTGGATAGAGATTTTCTTTAATAGAAAGAAAGTAGAGACATACAGCATGCATCAGTATTCTGCAATTAAACCCCAAAACAGTAAAGCAACGTAATGATTTTATGAGAGAGAAAGATGCACGCAGCGAAATGTAGACGAACCTCTCAAGCGGTCAGCAACACTTCCATTTGGCATAAAAGGATAAATAAGCAACCTCTCGTTTGGAGTCATACAAAATCCATATAAACGTAAAAGGTTTCTATGCAAAGCCAAGCCAATCATTTCAACTTCAGTTTGAAACTGCACTTCTCCGGTGAAATTTGGATCTCTCAGTCTCTTAACTGCTATCATTGTCCTATTTGGAAGACATCCTTTATAAACGACTCCATATCCACCTTGCCCTAGGATGTTTTTGGAACTGAAATTGCCGGTAGCAATTTGCAATTCTCGATAGGAGAACCTCTTCAATTGACTAATATCAAATTCATAATCTTGCTGCACTGCAAATATGAACCAGAGTATGTCATGATATATCCGCCATATATTGTGCTTGATAAAATAAGTCAGTGTAGATCAGGAAGTACCGTAAGATGTAAAGAGAAGACGAGATCTGAACCAATGCACACAAAAAACAAGCAGCATTATGGAAATGACAAATGTACAACTAATGCCTAGAGCAACAGAAAGCACCCATCGGTGGTGACTGCTGACTTTCAGTGGTGAACCTGTCCCTACAGGTAAATATTCATGAGCACGAAACCATATCCAAGGAACAGTACAATAAAAAACGGGTTGAGAGGTTGAATTACCGTTTATTGGTTTGGAGACACCAATGCAGATTTGTGCCGAGTCTGGTGATGAAGGATTGCAAAGAAAGCTATTGCCTGCAACACTGCAGTAAAACAAGTATATTCTTAGCTGAAGTTAAGGTGTTCAAACAAACCTCATACTGATTGAATTTTTATTACCATCCCACCCTCATTCATTTTTTCTAAAGAACTTTTATTTCCCTCTCTCAAACAATATTTCTGCTGATGGTCTCACCTGTAGCCTTTTGCCTGTATTTTTGGTGTAGGACCACTAAGATTGTTAAACGATAAATCTCTGTGTAATATTGTTGGGAAACAAATATTAGAGTCGCTCTAATCAATACAGAAATAAGAATACACAGTTAGAAATGAGAGGAACACATACAAGAATGAAAGACCTGTGAGATCGGCAACAAGTTTTGGAATTTGACCACTCAACTTATTTCTATTCAGCCTCCTGAAATGCTTGGCATGGAAAAGGTTTCAGATACAAATACATATCACTAGCAAACACGTAGCTAGAAGCAATCGAAATATTAGTATACCATCAATATTGAACCCTACTCACAAGTAATTTAGATGAGTCAAAAGCCCCAAAGATCTCGGAATGTCTCCAGAAAACTGGTTACCCGAGAGGTCAAGAGTTTGAAGCTCTGAAAGCCACCCTATCTCAGCCGGGATTGGACCAGATAACTGATTGTTTTGTAACAACCTGCAATCATAGAAACCATATATATAAGTTCACAAGTCATAAACTACAAGAAATTAACTTTTGATTTCCCAGGTTAGGAATGCACTTCAAGGTTCACGGGATGGTTACGCTACTTCATTTTCACATTAGCAATCAACAAGATTCATTATAAGGTTCGCAAAATATCCTACAACTAGGCCTCCTTACACACTTGTGATTATCTCATTCCAAATGACGCGTGATTGAACGAATTTATTGTATTCTACTCATGTTAATTCACAGAAGTGCAAACTCGCACTAAGGCAATTATCTACTTCCCCTGCCTGAAATAATTCGTGGATTTTTCGCTCGACGCTCCCCATAACTTTATTTTTCAGCATTACTGTGTGCTGAATGACACATGAAGAAGTGCTTGCCACATGATTGAATACAAATCAAATTGTCTCACAATAGAGAATACAGTTGGAGTGGCTTACAGTGTTTGAAGGTGACTCAAGTTCCCAATACTCGGCGAAAGCATCCCAGATAAATTCGTGCTGACCATTGCACTGGCAAAAGTAAAAACATTAAACCCCATTTTCGAGTTTAGCCACAAATGCATGCTACAGCTACTACTAGGCTAATTCATAGCTTTCAATGGAAACAGACAGTAGAAAACACTCTCGTTTCAACAGATGCTCACAAAAGAAACGTTCTTTGTTTCTTTCTTGTTTCATTGATTTCCATATAACACAAACGCAATGCACCATACAATGCTTTGCACCAATATTTTCACAGAGCATTTTCTCGAGAAACAAACAGAAACCAATACACAATGGAGAATTACAGGGATACTTACAGGGAGATTACAAAGCCCTCAGTGGAGCAACCAACCATGTTCCAAGTGCAAGGATCAACGGAGTTTATATCCCAACCGGCCATCACAAGCAACTCATCCTTCATATCTCTCTTCACCGACATCAATGCCGCCACTAAAACCCCACCAAAAACAAGAACATCGCACATATAATTTCACCATTAAAATTCAAATAACTCAGCAAATTGAAAAAATGGAACTTGGGTTTTGAATCTCGAGGGGTCGTACCTTCAAAGTTGACACCTTTGGGGGAGAGAAGGCTGTCAGAAGCAGTAGCCAATGGCACACACAAACAGAAGAAGCAGAAGCCAAAAAGCAGCTTTTTTACACAGTTGTTTTCCATTTTTAACAGGAAAAGAGAGAAGACAAAAGCAACTTTTTACTAGTGCAAAATGCAGAGATTGAAAGATTACGTTGATAGAATTTGAACTCCACCACCACCACCACCACCACCACCAACTTCTGCTGTTGTCTCTCTTCTTTTCTTTATTCTCTTCTCGGTTTGGAATCTCTGCTTACTGCTTACCTCGAATACCGTTGCGAGTGAAATGATTAAAAAAGGAAAAAGATAAAGTTTGGTTTAGGATCGTAAGACCAGGAGGGGAGGGAAACTCGAGATTTGGGAAGCGACAGACCTTGTCTGCCAAATTGAGATGGCTGAGGGCTTCTCTGTGATTGCCTTCAGAATATTTTTCTAAATCTGATTGTATTCTGACCGTCGGATTTGTATACTTACTTCTTTGTCCTTTACTCTTTACCACACTGTTTTTCATTTCTTTTCAAAATATTAATTACCAAATTTGAACTCGTGAAGACTAAGATCTTATCCATTCAGGATAATTCGTCACTTGCTACTTCAATGTCTAATTGGAGAATGCTCAAAGCCTCAAACTGCTACTCCCTGGCCACTTCAGTGGTAACCAAATTGTTCATTTCGTAAATTATAATCTGATGATGCCTCTGCAGATAGTCAATCAAATAGAGCATTCCTATCGGAAATGCGACGCATAAACCAATAGGAAAGTTAGGAGTGGGAGAGGAGACGGAGCCATACATTAACGAGACAAGGCATTACACTTAAAAAGTTTGCACAAACAGTAGCGGAAGTAACAATATTTGTCCGGAATTTCAAGTCAGCGAGCCACCACAAACCACCGCAGGACTAAATAAGAAACAAACATTAAAGCAGAGGAAACCCATCCAGCAGCAACCAACAACTTTCTCTATTAGGAGAGCCCTCTTTCCTAGCTATATAAATACATTTTTCCAGTTTCCTAGCTTTTCCTCTTCTACCAGCTTTCTTACCAGTCCGGTCCATCTCCGAATAACTTTTACTATCAAACATGTACAGGAACAAAAAGGAATTTCGGGAAAAGGGAGGAAATCATAGAAACGATAGCACATTACATGAAGCCATCCTTCCCGCCGCAGTTTGTGTACTCTTCTTGGTAGAGCAACAAAATGACAATCGTCAGCCTTCAATCCGTTGTGATTTACCCACAAAGACAGTAAAACCTTTGTGTCACACATCAACATAACATATTAACTTATCCACAGTTATGTGCCAGCCGGATGCAAGTTCAGACCCATCTGCCGTTTCACATGGTCAGGTATCAACCTATTGATAAGCTCTGGGGTGGTGCCGGACAGCTGCAAGGAGGATTAGGTAATTGTATTTAGGTAAATGATAATAAAGACCCTGAAGTGTATTCATGCTTCTTTTTTTCTTGGACAGGCATGCTCAGGCTCCATAACCCGATAACATGAAGATTTTTTTTTCAAGATAAGAGAAAAAATAACATACCTCCTGCTTGAAATTAAAGAGAGGTGGAAATGGGCGTCCGTTTGGAAGACGAGCATTGGGCTCACGAAGGTCATCAAAGAATGAATGTGCACATGCTTCTAGCTGCAAAGACAAAAAAGTACTAGTCAAACAGGAGAGCCACAAAACAGAGATGAAAACAGGACAACTTCACATGTAAAACAAGACACGAAAGATAAAACCTTTGAACCAGAAAATTCATTTTTCAGTAGTGACCAAAACTGAACTCATGAGTATTGAGAATCACACGAAAGAGCAAAAACAAACACAGATGGAGTATTCATAAGCGACTATAAAACAAAAATGAATCCTGAAACAATACACAATGACAACCATATGAAATTAAATTAAATGAACTTACAGCTGTGCAGCGAAGACTTGGTGAGTATTGCAGCAGTCGGGAAGCCAGATCAATTGCCTCTGGAGGCATCCGTTTGTGGAAAACCTAAATCAAGGAAACAAAACGGAAATTTATAAATCCAGTACAAGTATTTTTTTTTATTAAACATCAACAAAAGCAAGATAAATATGCTTATAATGCAAACTTCTACAAAAAATGGCTCAAGTCCCTAACAGATTATCGCTTAAGGCCAATAGACAAGGATGTTCCTCTACATTAATGTGATCAGTGCAGTAATGGAAGGAAGCAGACCAAATACCTTGTGCCAAGGGTGAGCTTTTATCTGTGGGAACCTAAAATCTGTATAATTTGGATTCATACAACGAATTTCTTCACGTGTTGGTGTGCCAAGAACCTGCAAGACATAGTGTCAGATGATGACGCGCGATTATAAGAATTACATAATTTACGCATTGATCACTACTCACCTTGATGATCTCCACAAGCTGGTCCACTGCATTTTCTCCAGGGAACAATGGCTGCAAAACAGTAAGAGTATATATGAGTACATCTGTCGTTGGAACAAAATCACTTAGGCAAACACAATCAACTAATGTCATCGAATGTTATAAAGAGCTACTAACCTGGCCCAGTAGAAGCTCTGCTAGGACACAACCGGCTGACCAGATATCGATTGAAGTTGTATAATCCGTGGCACCAAATATAAGTTCTGGAGCCCGATAGAAACGTGAACATATGTATGATATGTTTGCTTCACCTTTCACCTGCACACAAAGAAAATTTACTATAAGTGAACTAAACCCTACATATAGAGACTGAAATACAAAAAATATTTAAAGCCTGAAGAATTAGTCAACATACCAGCACTTTTGCACTTCCAAAATCACAAAGCTTAACTTGGTGCGTAAGAGGATCAACCTGTCGGAATCCGAGAGCAACTTTAGAAAATCAGAACTATACAGATGGGTATATGCAAGCATGTATGAGACTGTATCTCAATTAAACCATATATATTGCTAAGTACGAGAAAAAGTGAATAGAATACCAGAAGATTTTGAGGCTTCAGATCCCTATGGCAAACTCCGGGAACGCTGTGTATGTAGGCCAGCCCTCTGAAAATCTGAAATGCCTCGCCAAATTAGTTCCACGAAGAATATAAAACAAGTCAACATCCGAAAGATGCATTATATATTACCTGGTACATGTAAAGTTTGACATAGATCAGTGGCATTCTCTGGTTTGCATTGCTGTAATGCTTCAAAACGCGGTACATAGTCTCCGGGACATATTCCATAACCAGATTGAGAAAGAGTTCGTTTTTACTGGTAGTGGAAAAGAAACAGTGCTTTAAAGAAACCACATTCGGATGGTCCATCACACGCATCAATTGAAGTTCCCGGTTCTTATATCTTCTGTCCTGCAACACCTTCTTTATAGCCACTGTCTCGCCGCTTTCCAAGCATTTTGCCTGAGGGAAGAAAAGAATTATCAGCTCCTGACATGACAAATAAACTAGTACCGGGACGCAATACCTACAAAGATGATATTGTGACATACCTGGAAAACAATTCCAAATGACCCAGTTCCCACAACGCGCTCCGCCATGTAACTAATGGTCTGCAAAAGAAGCATTATACCAAAACAAATCAACTTCCGAAGAGAGGAAACAAACCCGATCACCTATAAAAACATCTAGATCTCCAAAATTGGATTTACAATTACATTTTCACAATCCAAAACAATCAAGAGGCAAACTTTAACAACGAAACACAGGTAATAGGGCAAATTCAAAGAAGAATAATAACCTGCTTTGGTTCTCCATTTTTGCCCCCAATGGTTGTGGATATGATGTGACCGGTCGGATCGCTACCGTCCACGACGGGAGCAGAAATTTCCTGCACAGCACAAAGTTCAGACTTTGAAGTAAACAAATTTGCCACAAGATATAAGAAATTCACGGATTAGAACCACCAGAAACACAGAAAACACGACCGCAGATCGCGAAAAAACCCCGAAAACTTCACGAAACAGAATCCCTCAAAATTCACCAAAATCATCGACAAAAAATTTCCCCTTTTTCACAGATCAGCAGGCAATTGTGATGCAGATTAAATAAATGCAAATCAAACCCAAATTATACAAAAGCTTCGGACTTTCATCAAACCCAGTTGATTTATCTCAGTGTGATCTGAGCTAAAACTGGAAGTAACACGAAAAACCCCTAGAATTTGAAGAACCCGTGCTCATACCAAAATCCAGATCAGAGAAAAAGAAACAGAACTGCTGCTCAGCTGAAAAAGTTTCTTCCTTTCGCAACCAAACAAAAACAAAATATTGAGAAAGTAATGAAGGAGTGAAAGTACCTTATCGTCAGCCATGCTCAGAGAAGAAGGCAGAGGAGAGAGATAATCAGACTGTATATTCTGCGGGGAAGAAGGAGAAGAAGACCATGGCGGTGGAGGTGGCGGTGGCGGTGGCGGTGGCTGAGAGAGAAGAGGAAGAGGAAGAGGGGAGAGGAATTAGAGGTGTCTGGTGTAGCCAAAAGGAATTAGACGAACAACAACCCCCATGTGATTCCAGCTCTTCTTTCAGTTTTTGCTTCTTCTCTCTCCCCTCTCTTTCTCTCTTTCTCTCTCTACCCAACGGAGTGGGCCCTCTGGTCTAGTCTTCGCCTCCAATTACGACTTTGCCCTGCCTTTTCCTTTCTGTCTTCCGCCGACGTCGTCAATTGCCCGATTTCTCACCAACTTTGTCTTTCTTTCACTTTTTCAAATTTCCCTACAATTATGCAATATCCTTTTTAAATTTTTAATGTCATCTTTTCGTGAGTTACGTCTTTTCTCTCTTCATATGACTAAAGGCTGGTTTGGTATTGCTGTGCTTTGAAAAAAAGTTGCTTCTGCTGTGCTGTGAGAATAAGCAGCTGTGAAATAAAGCAGCAGAGTGTTTGGTAAACTTTTTTGTAAAAGTGCTTTTGAAAGAAAAAAAAACAATATTATAGTGTTTGGTAAACTTTTATGTAAAACAGATGTGAAAAAAAGCCGGTTTTTCAAAGCTGGGTTTTGCAGCTTCTTGTTTTTGGCTTTTTTTCACCCAAAACTGTGAAAAAAAGCTGAAGCTGAATGTTTACCAAACACCAAAAACTGTCCCAGCTTTTTTTCATAGCAGCTTTTTTTAAAATTACCTCAACCCCAAACTGGGGCTAAATAAACGAGGAGCTTATCTCTTTCGGACACGTTGAAGAAGCTTTGGATACTTCGGTTATATTAACAGACGTACACAATTAGTTACATGGTACGTAAATTTCATGCCGTTAGTATTAACGGATGTATACAATTAGTATACTTCGTTATATTCACTCATCGTTGCAAAACTTAAATAATAAAATTGTACGTTATGACTATTGTTTTCATCTTTCATCACGTGATTAGATAATTAGTTACGATGACTTTTTCTCTAATAAAATACACTTAGATATTCCGTTATATGTACCTACCAATGTAAACAACAACTGCATGTGAGTTTTCTCCCACCATTAGAGATCTGTGAACGCGTTTTCCTTGCCTATTTTTATTTTTTAAAATCAAAACAAACAAACAAATAAATGGTAAGAATTACACTAACAATTCCCCATGAATTATTTGTTAATTTGTTATATATGTAAGTTGTGGCTGTTGTGCTAAACAGCTAATCCAATCAAATGATATGAACCATCCATGCGTACAAATTTAGGGCAAACCAGGAGCACAAGCTTCATGTGCCAAAGGTAAGAGATATTCTATCTTAAACTAAATATACTGCGGAGAAAGTGAAAAATTCGAATTCAGAGGCCTAATTAAACACAATTTTTTACCAATATTATTATGTCTACGTTCGCATGCTAGTCCAACGTTTTAAACGTTTGTGGCTTCATCCAATGAAAATTTTCAAGTAGCTAATTTTATGTTTGTTCCGACAATAAGAATTGACAAGATTGCTCACTCCTAGTGTTTGCCACCCTTGTGGTCCGATGGCAACATGGTATGTCGATTTTTCTTCAGTGCAACCGAGTTTCCATATAGAATGGAAATTTGGAAAAATAACCAAATTTTAGACTCGATATGGAATTATAGCCATCATTTTAATTTTATGATAATTATAACCAAAATTTGATGTAAAAGTACTACTATACCCTTAATATTAGGGTTTCTCACAATAACCAAAACAAACTTTCAAACTATCTTAAAATAAATTGTTATTAGTACTCCAAAAATCTCATTTCGTACTCTAAACTTTCTATAATTAGAAAGAAAAATACATTTGTAAGGAGTGTAGAATGAGATTTTTTGATTGCTAATAATAGTTCCCATCTTAAAATGATAAATTAATAATAATAAGCCATGGAATTAGTACCTTCTTAAGATCATTCGCATAGCTTGTCCTACTAATTAAAGAGAAAGCTAACACCAATATGTCTGCACCTCTATAATTCAGTGGCCTCAACCTGCAGTAATCCTCAACATTTTAAGATAGTTTAAAGGTTGTGTTGTGGTTGTTATGAGAAATCCTAGTGTTAAGGGTATATTAATACTCTTACATCAAGTTTTGGTAATAATTATTATAAAATTAAAATAGTGGTTATAATTCTATATGGGGTCTAAAATTTGGTTATTTTTCCAAATTTCCCATATAGAATTGTTATTATCTTCTGACATGTGAGTGAGATTAAAAAAAACAACAAAATATATTACTGCTCATAATTTTATTTCGAGGTGAAAGACCAAATTATCTTTTATTAACCAAAAAATATTTTGTTAATAGGTAGTTTATATATTAAAATTGAAAAAATAAATCTATATTGGTGCTCAGTTGCATGCACCCAGTGGCGAAGCTACGTGAGGGCGAGGAATGGCGACCGCCCCTCCCCTCGCCGGAAAATACACCTAGGAGCGCTGGTTCAGCCCCTCTGCTCTCGTTAGAATTCATAGCACCTATAAAAATTAGTTTTGGGCAGTGCACTATCTTGGTCGAATTTGCAGAGGAAGGTCGATAGTTTGGTTGGATTTGCAAAGGAATGATGAAGATGGAGGGGAGGGTTGGAGGGATGAGGAGCCCCCGATTATCTGGGCAGGTTTTGCGGCTAGGTTTAGATGCACAGTCGACGGCAAGTGGCTACAGCTCGTGAAGAAGAAGAAGACTTTTAATAAAACGCTTAACACGCTGTCGTTTAAAGGGCTTGGTTTTAATAAAACGTTGCATTTGTTTTTTTTTATTATTATTATTTTTATATCTTTTGGTGAAGGGCCGCATGGTTGTTTGTTTTCCTTTTTCACTTCTAAAGCCCCACAAACTCGTCCCACCCACATGTCTATTATATATAAAACTAGTGCCCTAATAATTTTATTTTATCCTAAAACCAAGGAAACTCGTATTAATTATAAATGTAGCTGTTATTATATTAAAAACAAAAATTGTTTGATAATTATTTTGTTTTCATTTTTTTTTTTGTGTTACTTTTTTGAAAACTAAATTTGTTGTACTTTCTGCTTGCATTGGCTTTGATATTATTGCTTACAACCGCTTTGGTAGATAGACTATTTTCTACTATGAATATTGACTCAAAACTTTGCACTCTCCAATGTGAAAGCAACCGCTTCGATTGAACCTTGCACTCTTTTGAATTTCGCCCCTCCCCTCGGCAAATCCTGGCTTCACCACTGCATGCACCGAAGAAAAATCAATGGTAGGTTTCTGGACAGATTTTTCAGTGTGCTGAGTTATATTTTAGTACACCAATTATAATAATATAATCAGTTAAAATAACAAAAAAATTTCAATCAATTGTATTATAACATTTGATGTATCGAACTGCGTTCTCGGCACATTGAAAAATTTCTCGAGTTTACAAAGTTGAATTGAATTGCATATATACCATTGATAAACTCTGGTATGTGGATTAGGCAGTTAATGGTTTGATTGGTATAACAAATACAAAACTTACACAAAATATAAAATATAAAAGAAAGAATAATTAAACGAGAAGAGTGATTCACAAGTTGGAAAGCTGAACAATATATCCTATAATTTTTTGAAGGTTAGATTGTCTTTTTCGCAGTGTTCAAAGACCGGAGAGATGCATTGACCATTTGCATAAACCTTCATATTTTATTATTCTTTGACCCATTATTCTATCTACCTATGCATTTTCTTATTCACAATTTCACACTACTATTATCTATAATCCCAATTCAACACCACTAAAGCACTACATAATCATACAATCTTTACTTCTTGATTAGCCGAAAGAAAAAGGTTTAAAGTTAATATAATATTTCTTAATCTTAATTAATTACTCATAGAACCATTAGTATATTGGTTGGCTCCATCTCTACGAGAGAATTTTTAGTATATTGGGAACACAACATAGTAAACTAAGTGTAACAATACTACTTTTTGAATTTTTTTTTTAAGTTTCTAACTAATTGTATCATTAGATTTAATATACCAGACCGTATATGTAGTATATTTGGTTCATCTTTCTTGCCAAATCGAAGACACACATACATATATATATATATATATATATATATGCAAGTAACTCATTCAATTACTACCTACAAAAAATTATACATACATACAAGTGGAATTGTGGTTCATAAGTAAGTATATAAAAGGGTTAACTGCCAATTTAGTCCCTGAATTATCACCTTAGTGAAAATTAGGTCCCTAAACTATTTTTTCAGAAAAATTAGTCCATGAATTATAAAAATCTGCCAATTACATCCCTAATGTTATATTTGAAGCTACTATATTCAATTTTCCGCCAATTTAAGTCACATTACTTGCATGTGATACACATTGGAGGGTAGATTGATACTTTTCATAAAGAAATAGTGTATGGAGTTAACTTTGGAGGATAAATTGGTAGTTTTTCATAAAGAAATAGTGTAAGTTAACTTTTGAGGGTAAATTAGACATTAAATTAGCAACCTATATGAAATGTTAAGGGCTTATAAACAAAAAAATGATGGTATTACACTCTAAAGTGTGTCAAGTGACTTAAGTTGACGAAAAATTGGATAATATAGCTTTGAATATAATAGTAGGGATGAAATTAGCAATTTCTAATGAATTTAGGGACTTATTTTACCGAAAAAATAATTTAGAGACCTAATTTTCACTGAGATAATAATTCAAGAACTAAATCAGCCATTCACCCTATATAAAATAGGGTGAGTTTCTGCTTTCACCACTAAAATGATGGGTGAATTTTAATATAAAATAATAGGTTGAGTTTTTACTCACCGACACATCACTTTAGAACGGTTGTGAGCATCAATATTATATAATAACAATCAAAAAGTAATTTTTATTTTATTTTTATGCAAATAACTCATAAAAAGGACACAATAAAATTGTGGTTCGCATGTAAATTAAAATGATTACATTCATCAAAAGAAAATTGCTTGTTTTTTGGATCATGCATAGTGCAAGTTTTTTTTTTTTTTTTGGGGTGGAAATTCTTTTTTTTTTTGTTGGACAAGAAGAAAAATGATTTATTTGAATTCACCTTGAAAACACAAACTCCATTTTTGTTTCAGTTCATCTCACAGCCCTGGACATTTTTCTTTACAACTAGTATCCTAGTCATTAGCCAAAGTGAGAAAAGGGCATGCCTAATCATTTTGTCTGAACCACTGTTTTGACCACTATTACATTTGAATATAATTTTCTAATAGTTTTAGGAACTGTTATCAGCATGCTTCACACGGAAAATGATCATCTTCAGATCTTTTTGATTTAATCATTCTCATCAAACAATCTGGGGCCTTGAATTTTGATTCAACAGCTAAAGTTATTATAGTTTTTAAAGTGAGCCCCTGTTTTTAGTCGTTTGATCAAATTTCAAAGGCCCAGATTGTTTGATGAGAATGATTCCTTTCCGATTCGTACTAACATTATAAAACATTATGCTAAAAATATAAGATGACATAGAGACTATAGGAAGGCACACTTTGAGAAAGTCTCCTTAGCATTTTTTTTTTGGTTAGAACACCACACCAATAATCAAAGCTTAGCTACTAAGCGAAGTTGATTGCATGAATCATAGAATGTTACTTTTTTCAGTTTTGCATCATATTTTGGGTTAGCTCTAAGAACTCAATATCTTTTCTTAAAATCTATTTTCAAGTCTTTCTATGTCTTCTTCTACTCATTTTACCTTGAGTCTTCATCCTATAGACTCATCTTCTAATCGAAAAATCTGTAGGTCTTTATATGTGTTTCCATATTAAAAAGTCATTAGTTTTGTATACTTATTTGATCATAAATTACTAAAATTGTAACTGTTGATATAAGTCAGACTACTTAAAGTAATTTAGCACTCAAAGCTCTTCGTTCATATGAAATTTGAACGAGTCGTCACATAAAAAGTGATTCGAAGATTTTAAACAAGCAATTCTGGATGAGATTCATATTTCAAGAAGATTGAAGAATGTCTTATATTTTAGTGGATATCTAATTCCTGTTCTTAGTAAAACTCTCATTTTTTAGACATATTTATCTTGAGTGAAATACGACAATAGATGATTTTGTTTTATAAGAGCATGCTCTTAATCTGTCTTACGTCTGATTTAGGAACTCTTATCATTCTCTTATTCTTATATGTATCATTTTCAGATTCGACGTAAATTTTCTTTGTAATATTCTCTCTTTCAACTTTAATAGAATGACCAATTGTATGGATTCAAGTTCAAAATACCATCCTGTACATTTTAACAAAATTTTATTGACCTATGACGAAAAATATACAAATATTACAAAAAAAAAAAAAAATTCTATCACAAAACTATAACAATAACTTTTATCATGGTAATGATTGTGGTTTCATATAAAACTATTTATTTAATGTGTTGGCAAAATAAGACAAACAATTTCAAATTAGTTTCATAGAAATATGAGAAGAAAGTGGGTTAATAGTTACAACCATAAACTGTAGCGTCGGTGGTCAGTGGAGGAACAGTGTTTATACGTTTGGTCAAAACTGGATAAAATGGTAACTGTATAGTTAGATGTGGGGGTCGAAGCCTGGTCGGTCGGTCGGTCGGTCGGTCGGTCGTCGTCTAAACTCTGCAGCCTCTGCTGCTGCTGCTGCTGCTACTGGGGAACCCACTGCAGTGCCCGTAGGGTACTAAGGTGGATGAATCTCACGGTCCCTAAAACATCACGTGTCGCGATAGGGAGATGGCTGGATGTTGGGCATTGACTATTACTCAAAGAGATGTGATGGTTTCGAACAGAAACAGTGATGTCCATGAGGGTACAGTATTTTCTGGGATCTGTAAAGTTTATGGGTTGGAGTGCTTGTGGCCCGCGAAGCATGAGGCATTGATTGGGCCAACCTCGGCTTGTCTGAGGTTGTTAACTTGCAGGAAGATGTAGTGTTGATTTGGTGTGGGGATTGCAGTAATTTGTGGATGCTTGTTTTGCCAAGGCAAAAGGAAACCGTCTCCCATTTGATGAAAAAATGGCCTCCACTGGACCGTTGGTGCAAGTAGACCTGGCATTTTGGATCCGATCTGTTAATATTAATATTTGGGTGGATGCTTAACGGGTCGGATCGCTAACGGGTCAACCCGTTAAATAACGGGTCACTTTGGGTCAACCCGTTAGCACCCGTTATAAATTATAACCACACCTTTGTTGTAAAATCGATGGTGTGTGTCCAGTGGAATATATAAAATGAGACACAAAATTTACGAGGTTCCTCTACAGTCGGTGTGACTAGAGTACGTCCTCAGAGCAGCAGTGATGCTTTCATTTATAATATGGAGTAATAGGATTACAAATATAACTTTCTCTATTCTCTCATATCTCCTTCCTCTATTTTCTTTCTCTCTCTTCATTCATTCCTCTCTCTCGGCCATGTATATGCTCTCTATTCTGTGTTTCATAAGTCCTACATTTATAGGAAAACAATAGCACCAAAAAGCATGCAGCCAATAGCTCATAGTGGAAGAACATGTTCTTAGTGGCCAGCCTAAATTTCCACTTCCTTTGTTGAGTGGACAACTAGCTCTTAGTGGCTATCCATCTTTACAACACTCCCCATTGGATGACCATTGACTTGTTAAAATCTTGATCTGTTTTTGGATGCTTCCCCTGATGAGTAGTAACACATCTGTTGTACTTGTTGACTTTCCATAGGCTTTTTCTTGAATTAGGCTGGAGTACCTTCTGCTAGACTTGCTTCAAATGTCTGAATTTACTCCTTTTATCTGGAGCTGAATTTGATTAAAGAGTGTTGGACACTTGATCTTGAATCGGACTTGTGATTCCTTTAAGGGTCGTCGAGGCTTGATCTTGAATGAAATTGGACCATGAGGAGCTTCATGTGGCAAGTGATCTTCGGCTTTGTCGGGGATGAATCGGCATGTGTTTTGCTGTGCTTGTCTCCACATGCTTCAATGCATCATTTTCGCTTGCCTTATATGTTCCCCTTGCAAAAGTGGTATTTTCCCTGGTTTTTTCCCATGCAGGTGTGACATCTTCTCTTGTGGTATTTGTCCTCTGATGCAGAAGTGGAATGCAAACCTTGCATTTGGATGATCATTCAGAACATCACTTCTCAGTGACTCATCATGCTTGGCAGCTCCAATTATCATATCAGCAGTTGAAGATGACTACTTGAGAGCAAGGCAAGGTAAATAATCAGGAAAGGTTCCAGGCAGTCGGTTCCTTACCGAAAGTTTGATTAAAGGTTCCGACATATTGCTTTCTTTATCCTTGTCTTGCAGGTAAAAGCAAGGGCAAATGAAAGAACAAGGAGATTGCATGATATAAGATACTCTTGCTCTCGTCCCTGATGATATGAGATACTCTTGCTCTGGTGTGACTTGTTTTGAAGAGGTATTTTCGGAGAGGAAGAAAACTGAGTATTTCGAGGTGCTTTGTTGATGATGCATTCTCGGAGAGAAAGAAGAGTTAGATACTTTTGCAGGTCTGCCTTGTTATGGAAGATAGAGGTCGACATATATAGGGATTTCCCAATAGCAGGCAGTGGTGCTGTGCCTTTACTCTTGTCAGCAACTGTGGTGTAATTAGAACAGTAAGATTCACGCGTTTTCAACTTTGTCAGAGATCTTTGACAAAGTTGCACGTGATATCCAAAAAGCTGAGATTGCGTCTGAGAAATGTTGACAGACGTCATGCAGGGAAATCCAGCTTTTGAAATTCGAAAATCGATGTCTCTTCAATTTTTGAACAAGTGACCCTGTTGCCTCTTCTTTTATAGAGATATCAATTTTGTTTAGATACACTCAGAAAATTGTTGCCTGCAGAAATTTCCCCTTCTTACACTTCTGAGATTTTATTTGACCTTCTTTTTCCTTCATCATTTTTGAAAATGGCTTGCCCATCTAACATTTGCTTAGATTTAAGTCTTAGGATTGATATAGACGAGCCACGTCAGGATAATATATGGCGCATATCCTTCTTATCTTCTAATGGTCATTTTACGGTTGGGGACTCTGTGATGAAGAATGACCTAACCGCTACAGTGGTAGCTATGAATCTTCTCACTCTAAATGATAATAGAATCTTTTCTAACCGGTCTGATGAGTCGGCCGTTCAAGACTCATTGGCTCTCAGTATTCAGTGTGCGGGCTCTGTTTCTAATATGGGCCAACGCTTACTTGCTCGAACTTGCCAAGTTGAATCATTGATGGCTGAGGTGGCAAGTCTTAAACAAGATATTAGAGGGCTCAAGCACAAGAATAGAGTGTTACACGTGCTTGCAAATAATTACTCAACGAGCATGAAAAGAAAGCTCGACCAGTTGCTGGAATCCTAAAGTCGGACTCAAAATGACAATCAAGGGTTCAAGTCTTTATTCCAAAGACACCCATTCTCTCAGCTGTCTGGAGTTCTACCAAGTATTGAGGCTCTAAATAATCAACCTCTGGTGTCTCCCCCTTTTGGGGTACTTCCGAGTACTGAGGCTTCACATGAGCAACCTTTGTAAAGTTTCCCTCCTATTTGTTTGTTTTAACTCATGTCTGTAATTTCTCGGAGATATTAATAGATAAGCTTTATTTCATTCAGTGTATTGTGCCAAATACAATAAAGCATATACTTCACTAAGATGTGTTACTTCTGGACCAAATATCAATTTATCTTTACCCTCGCGAAGATAAATGATCATTCTTAGTGTCTAAATCATTTTAGTATTCAACTCATAATTTTCAATCCATATGATTCTTTAATATCATAAACATAATGGATAATATTCGTGTTGGCATATTGTTCGATCTGCAGTTCGAGACAATATTTCTCTCAACATTTTATAAACTTTCTAGACTCTTCAGGAGTCTCAATCTAATATTATCGACTCTTCAGGAGTTCTAATTTAATGTCATCGACTCTTGCAAGAGATTTTAGTATGTTGCAACAATATCATAATGATAGTATTCATTAAGGTAATTTATACCATCCATTAGTATTGAGTATATAATTTATGCTTTACCTTTCCAGGGCTTTCTTCAAGCATTCTGAATCCTTCAGGGATTTTCTACACTTCATGACACATTCTCCCTTGGAATTTATACAGAGCAACTTGCTTCCATGTATATTTGAGGGATTTACTTGTAGAGATATGATATGGGCGACTCATAACCATTCGTATATAATTCTCCATTCATATGAACTCGTTTATAGGAGTATAATTTCAGGTTTCAATTAATAACCTTGTGTCATATCATGCGAGTGTATTTCACTGTATTACAAATGCCTATATGTAACATATTTGGTTTAACATCCTTTGGCTATTTGTATTATATTCAAATATAGGTCCATTTTTCCACGTTCTTACAAGATTGTAATGGAATTGCCTTTCTCCATTTATTCTCATGTGCATGCGCATGCATAAAAGCTTTTCATTTCTTTTGGATATCCATTGCCTCTTTAAGGGCATTACACTATCTCTTCTAGGATAGTCATAATTTAGAGAATCCGGATCATAACCTCTTCTTGAGCGTTATAGAGCTGAGATTTTAATCTCCACTTCCGGGAGTTGAGTCATTGTAACCTATACATCTATCATGCTTCATGCATGAGACATCAACATTCCCATGTCCGCGGATTGTCCTTTCTTAGACGTATATCCATGCGGCGACTGTCATGATTCTGGCATGCAACAGTTATGCTTTAGGAATGCAATAGTTCAGTAGTGCCATATTCTTCTTCTTGCGAATAACTAAACATTTTGAGTTTGAGGGTCTGCCACGCTTCAGGCGTGCAACAGATAACTCATTTTGTTGCCACATTATTTTGTCCAATAGGGACATCAATTCTTGTAGGCACATTTGCAGCAAGTATATGTGATTTCATCACTTTCGTTGCATCATTAAATGCATCTGGCATTTGATTTGCATATCGTTGCATCATTCAATTATTCTCACTTCGTTTTTGTATTGATTGCTTCATGAATCAAAATAAGACAAATTCTCTTCGTTCTTCTAGAACGGTATTTTCTCATCATTCTTCTGGAATGATATTTTCTCCCCCTAATGGCGGGAAAACTGACTTATCAAAATCATAGTCCGTAAATCATGTGGTAAATATATCCCCAGTCAAGGGTTCCAAATGTTGAATGATAGATGGTGTTCAACATCAATGCCCAATCGGTGATTATGCCTCATTTCAGTACGTTGTGGCAGTGCAATAGGCACATAGATAACACAACCAAAAACTCGTAAATGTGTAATGTTTGGCTGGTGCCCAAACACGAGTTGTACGGAGAAATATTGATGGTTGGTAACAAATCTCAATTGAACTTAATAGTGAATTATGTAAAATGGCATGTCCACATGTAGAAAACTTGCAATTTCGTTTTCATGAGCAGAGCGCGGGTAATCAATTTCATCCGCTTAATAAATGCTTCTGCTAAACCATTTTTGAGTATGGACATGAGGAACATGGTGTTCAACATCAATGCCCAATGACATGCAATAATCATCAAAACTTCGAGATGTAAACTCTCCAGCAAATATGCATTATATCATCATTTACATATATCAAGGAACTTCTGGTCCTTATTTAATAGCCTATGGATTGGGACTCTCATGGCCTTTATTACAATTAAGTTGTGGCACTTTGGCTCTTCAAACTTAAGGTACTCATTAAGGAACTTCATGTTCGATCTTGAGGATCTATGTACTTCATTCCTGATCTTTTTACATGATGGAACTTCGGGTCTAATCATTTTATGTGATGAGGATCAAGAAACTTCAGGTTCTGATCTGATCAAGGAACTTCAGGTCCAGTATGTACTCATCGTAACAAAAAAAAGTACAATAAATAAATTAAAGCATTATGTGGTAATTCCAACCATGGTAAATAAATTGCTTTTAAGTAAATAAAGCTTGTGACAAGGGTTTTGATTCAGCACCATTCACATAAATATCAAAGCTTTAAAGTAAAGGGTAATAATTCTACCCACTATAAATAAATTGCTTTAAATAAATAGAATTTGCGACATGGGCTTTAATCCAACACCATTCACATAAATATGCAAAAACAGAAAATGCAATGATTAAGTCTTCATCTTTTGCTTTTTCTTTTTTCTTGGTCTGCCACTTCTTTTGTTTCATCCCTTTTATTTTTGTTATTATTCACAGTTCTTAAGTCATTTTAGTTACTCAGGAAATAATAGTAACAATAAGTTCCAATTGGTGTTCCTCCTCCGGTGAATTTCGAAAAATGTCGAAACGGTTTCCATAAGTTTTGGAGTCAAGAGTACTGTCTGTAACTTATGAGAAGATCAAATGGTTATATTTAGTTCAAATTTTAGTATGATATGGATAAGAGGATGCCGAACAACTTTCATGAAGAAACAATTTCGATCTGAGCTACCGAAGTGGAGTTTTGGTACTCATAAGGTGCCTGTCCAATTTTCTGCGGAAATTGGAAACTGGTTTGGTATTTCAGGCATCTGCGATGATCGCACCGTTGGAATTTTCTGAAAATTTGATATGTTGTAGACACTGGGCGGATGAACAATTTTGAAGAAGAAAGTATTTCAATCCGAGGTCTGCAAGTTGGATTTCCGAGGCTATTTTCATGGCTGTCAGATTCTCTACGAATTTTGAGTCTGTACTCTTTTGCTTCTGCAAAAGATGATATACAGTCAATCATACAACAACATATATATATATATATATATATATATATATATATATATATATTTGCTTCATGAAAATCAGTAGTACAAAGATTTTAAGATGAAATGAAAAGATTTTCTTATCTGTGTGATTCCAGGCGACAGAGGTGAACATGATTTGTGGCGTTGTGCTTTCCACTGACACGAGAGCTTCTCGTGCTGATAACGTGTTGTAAAATCGATGGTGTGTGTGCAGTAGAATATATAAAATGAGACAAAAAATTTACGAGGTTCCTCTACAGTCGGTGTGACTGGAGTACGTCCTCGAAGTAACAGTGATGCTTTCATTTATAATCTGGAGTAATAAGATTACAAAGATAACTCTCTCTATTCTCTCATCTTTCCTCCTGTGCCGCACCTCCCGTTTCGTCTTCTCCATCCTCTTCGAAGACATCATCCGCAGCTCCACCACCGTCTTCTCCCACTCCGCCATCCTTTGCTTCCAGGAGCTCTACATCCTGCTCCAGAGGATCCAAACCCTTCTCGAAGACTCCTTCAACGGCAGCCGGATGTGGCTCCTCCTCCAGAACCAGACGGAGGAGAAAAGTCCGGTTAAATCGAAGAATGTGTGTAATTTGAAGAAGCGGATTGGATTTCAAAGCACACATTCTTCATCACATTCCTCACTGAACAAATTGGTCATATTTCAACATTCAATCATGGCTCTCGATCTAATCGGCTCCACAAATTCCCCAAATACACCAAACATCAAAACCCTGATCGGCAAAAACTATGACCTCAAGCTAACCCAATCAATCCAAAACCTTTTATCCGAAATTCCCGAGCAAAACCCCGAATTCTCTGACTTTATTGAGGAATTCTACGAATTGATGCAAGCTCGAGTCGACCCGCCTCTCGAATCCACCTGGGTCTACGCGGCATTAGCCTTTCGCAGCCGGAATCATCCGAAAGACGACCCTTTGGACCGAGTATCGGCTGTAGAGGACTTGTTTCAGCTGCTGTCGATGTGCTCTGCTTCTTGCGGTTCTTCCAGAAGGTTAAATCGAAGGAAAAGTCAGAGAAAACGGAAGAAAATCAAAGAAAATAATATGTGTAATTGTATTAGAATGCAAAAAAAAAAAAAAAAAAAAAAAAAATTGTTAATGGGTGAAACGGGTGACCTATTAGATTAACGGGTTGGGTTCGGATGATCCGTTAGCTTAATGGGTTAGGTTCGGATAATCCATTAACTTAACGGGTCGGATTGAACCCAACCCAAACCCGATAAACCCGATCAGTTTACAGGTCTAGGTGCAAGAGCATGTTTAAGAGGAACACTCAATTTTTAGCAAGTGTACATCGTTAAAAAACTAGTGAAAGCTACTTACTTGGCGTTGAGAGCTTCGGGTCAACATACTAAGGAACATTTTTAGATGGGATAGATGTTGCTGTCAAGATGGTACAAAGCCGCTTCAAACCTAAATAGCACAAAGCTGCACTCAAATTCTAAATAATGAACTATGTTAGTTTGATCCCACAAATGGTATGTAGGCAGTCTAGTACCAAATACAACCAAATCCAAATCCAAATCTGAACTACATGTGGCTTGATTTCTCACAAAGAGAGTATGTAGGAAATCTAGTACCAAATTCTAACTCAATCACGACCATAACCAAACACATACCCAAATCTAAACTACATGTGGTTTGATCTCTCACAAGGAAAGTATGTGGGCATTCTAGTACCAAATTCTAAATACAACCATGCTCTCTGACAACTATTTCAAATCCACCAAATTAAATCCAAATAGAATCTCTAACTCGCCCGAACGCAAATGAATAACTGACCTACCCTAGACCAAATTCGCCTCAAACACTTCAAGCACCAAATCAAATGGCCATCACCAAAATTCAACTGAATTCCGAGTTTCATTCTCTTCAAAAGGGATATAGAGGCAACTTAGGATTTCTTCCAAGTGCAGCTACAGTAACAAAACCAAGGGATATACAGGCAACTTATTGATAATTTTATAAAATATATATGTTAGCTAGTTGGATCAATGAAGGCATTACTTCCACTCCTTAAATTCTATAAAATACATCTGGCTCCTTTTAGTCA
Organism: Heteromeles arbutifolia; assembly: GCA_024362995.1. Classification (NCBI taxonomy): domain Eukaryota; kingdom Viridiplantae; phylum Streptophyta; class Magnoliopsida; order Rosales; family Rosaceae; genus Heteromeles; species Heteromeles arbutifolia. The sequence continues at coordinate 4,264,504 of JANCRC010000002.1, read as the reverse complement.
ATAAATTATTTTCTTTTCAGCAGTCTTCATAAAAAAAATTCAAGTTTTCTAAATGAACACGAACTTCGAATTGCAGACACTTGTGTCATCTTGGTTTTCAGAAAGTGTTTGCTGTATAGGACAATGGCGAGAACTCGTTCCCTCTTGTCGATAACTTTGTTGCTCGTCCTGAGCTGTTTTATGTATATGCCGAACTCATTAATAGTCACAGTAGCACAAACCAACATCAGCACAGACCAAGCTGCTCTTCTTGCCCTCAAAGCCCATATCACTAGTGACCCTCAAAACATATTGACCACCAACTGGTCTACCACGAATTCAAATATCTGCAAATGGTTTGGCGTTACTTGCGGTGTAAGCCACCTTAGAGTCACAACCTTGAATTTGTCTTACATGGGTCTCAGAGGCTCTATTCCTCCTCGCCTAGGCAACCTCTTATTTCTTGTTCAGCTGGAATTCAGAAACAACAGTTTCCATGGTACCTTGCCACCGGACTTGTCTCATCTACGGAGGTTGAAGTTGATTAGGTTCAGCTTTAACGACTTTATAGGAACCATTCCATCATGGTTCGGGCTCTTATCTGAACTTCAAACCTTCGATTTGTATCAATTTAGTCCACTTTGGCACAGTACTGTATTTTGATAACTTTATAAAATATATATACGTTAGCTAGTTGGATCAACGAAGGCATTACTTCCACTCCTTAAATTCTATAACATACATCTGCCTCCTTTTAGTCAATAAATTATTTTCTTTTCGGCAGTCTTCGTCAATAAATTCAAGTTTTCTAATGAACACGAACTTCGAATTGCAGAGTTGTGTCTTCTTGGTTTTTAGAAAGTGTTTGCTGTATAGGACAATGGCAGTAAAGATCAGGTGAAGAAGTTGTACGTGCAGGCTAATGCCCTAAAAGGACCTGTTCCTTTGGCTGTCTTCAACATGTCTTCTTTGAAAATTTTGGCTCTAACAGCAAACTACTTGACTGGTAGTATTCCGGACGATTTATGTCAGCATCGTCCAAGTATCCAGATCTTGAGTTTGGCTCGCAACAAACTTGATGGTCCACTTCCATCCAAATTATGGCAATGCAAAGAGCTTCTCGAGTTCCTTTTAGACTCTAACAACTTCGGTGGAAGCATACCAAAAAGCATCGGGAACTCTACCCAGTTAGAAGAGATTGCCATTGGCTACAACAACTTGACAGGTACCTGCCATGTAACATATTGTTTGGTTCCAATCATGATTATTTCTTGATTCATTAAATGTGGGGTGGTAGTTACTCATGAATGATTCATAATTTTTAAGTACTCAATTTTAGGCCTCTCTCACCTTGCTGCTGTGTTGTCAAAAGGAGGGGAAAAAAATGCTTTTCGTAACTAGGGATACGATTAAAGAGAATTCTATTGAAATTTAAATCATCATGTTCAACATAAAGAGCGAAAGGAAGCCCGAGTTGAAAGAAAATACAGATTACCCATCTTCGGCATAAAGAAATTTCATAGAACATACAAAATCCGATACGTTTTCTGTAGCTGAGTATGTATAAACAAAAACATTGGGGCTTACAATGCTGGCCATGATCCATCTTCTTCGTCCTCATTTTTTTACAAATAAGGATTGCTTTCTATTTATATTTTCTTTATAGTGTTTTGGTGAAGCTGGCGAATCGGTTCATACTATAATCGCGACATTTTAACTAATAGTCTTAAAGATAATTTTTGTTATATATTATCAGTTTAAATATGTAGTTATTTGTATTATCTAAGAGTATGAATTGCGGCAAGTACCATACCAGATGAGATTGGTCATCTTAAAAATTTACACAGATTGTTACTGCATGTTAATAATCTCCATGGCCCCATCCCATCCACAATATTCAATATGTCCAAGATCAGATCAATTTCTCTTCCTAAAAATCAACTCTCAGGCAGCCTTCCTGCATACATAGGTCTTGGGGTCCCAGACCTACAAGAGTTTTTGGTGGGTGACAATCACTCACTGGAGCATTTCCCAACTTTATGTCCAATGGTTCTAAGCTCACAAGGCTAGATATGTCCACGAACTCATTTTATGGGTTTATTCCAAACAAGCTCTGTGTCTTGAAAACCTTTGAGTATCTTAGCTTACACACAAATAATTTGACAATTGATACTTCAACTCCAGAAGTAAACATCCTTTCTTGTTTCGCTAATCTCACAAATCTTCGGGGATTCCATTTATCAAATAATCCATTACATACCACTCTTCCGGTTTCCTTTGGAAGTATCTCTTCATCGCTTGAACATCTTGATATAAGCAATTGCAACTTGATGGATAACATTCCAAGTGATATTGGAAACTTGAGCAACCTGATAATCTTGAACTTGGGAGACAATGAATTCGGTGGGTCAATTCAAACTTCTGTGGGAAGTTTAGGGAAGCTTCAAGGTTTGTATTTGAATGATAACAAGTTGCAAGGATACATCCCACATGAACTTTGTCAACTCGACAATGTGGCGGAACTATTTTTGGGTGGTAATAAACTCTCTGGTTCTATACCTTCCTGCTTAGGTAATTTAGCCAAAAGATTTAGAGTTCTATCCTTGCAGTCCAATTTGTTATCTTCCACAATACCATCTACCTTGTGGGAACTGACAGATATCTTGTACCTAAACTTGTCATTTAATTCTCTATTTGGACCTCTCTCAGAAGATATTGGAAAATTGGAAGTTGTGACAATTGTTGATTTGTCAAAAAACAATTTATCTGGTATTCTACCAAGAAGCATTGGCCAACTTCAGAATTTGCTTAAACTCTCACCTAAACTTCAGTTTTAAATCATGAATATTTGCTTACACTTGGAAAGATGACAAGCCTAGAACAGTTGGATTTATCCAAAAACAATCTCTCCGGAGTGATTCCAAAGTCTCTAGAAGCACTCTCTCATCTCAAGAATCTAAATTTGTCTTCCAACAGACTGCAAGGTGAAATTCCAACAGGGGGACCTTTCCAAAACTTCTCTGCTCATTCATTTGTTTCAAATGCTTTACTTTGTGGTGTCCCCCGCTTGCAAGTTCCACTGTGCAAAAGTCATACAAACCTCAAACCATATTCAAAGAAAGCTGGTAAATCTATCTTGAAATATATTATTCCAGGACTCATTTCAGCAATAATCCTAGTGGCAATTGCTTTAATGTTGATACGACGTAGGAAAAAGAATGTGCAAGTTGTAACAAGCACTACCTGGTCACCTGAATATTTTTGGAGAAGAATTTCACACTTAGAACTTGTAAGGGCGACAAATGGATTTCATGAAAGCAACTTACTTGGCACTGGGGGTTTTGGTTCGGTATATAGAGGTACACTTTCAGATGGGATACATGTTGCAGTAAAGGTTTTCAATTTACAGCTGGAAGGGGCTTTCAAGAGTTTTGAAAGGGAATGTGAAATGCTAAGCAATATTCACCACCGAAATCTTATCAAAATCATTAGCTGTTGCAGTCAAATTGATTTCAAAGCCGTGATACTAAACTACATGCCTAATGGGAGAAGTGGTTGTATTCTCAAAACTCATCTTTGAATATCTTACAGAGGTTGAACATAATGATAGATGTTGCATTGGCATTGGAATACCTACACCATGGTTATTCATTATCTGTTGTCCATTGTGACGTGAAGCCAAGCAATATACTCCTAGATGAAAATATGGTTGCACATGTTGCTGATTTTGGCATTGCAAAGCTAGGTGGAGGAGATTATGTTACCCATACCATGACCCTAGCCACAATTGGATATATGGCTCCAGGTGAAGTATTGTCAATTTTGTATATCTTGTCCTTAACTAAGAAAAAAAATCAATTATATCAATTTCTTTTCCCTTAAAATATTGCAGAGTACGGAACAGAAGGAATTGTTTCGACAAGAGGGGACGTGTACAGCTTTGGTATTGTTCTCATGGAGACATTTACAAAAAGATAGCCAACAGATGAGATTTTTGTTGAGGAAATGAGTTTAAAGCAATGGGTTTCAAATTCACTATTATCAGATTCATTTTCTACAGTTGTGGATGCTAATTTGCTTGGGATGCATCAGGAAGATCATGACTTTGAGACCTGTAGTGATTGTTTATCATCCATAATGAGATTAGCCCTTGCTTGTGCGGCCGAATCACCGGAAGAGAGGATAAACATGCTAGAAGCTGTAGCCACACTCGAGAAAATCAAGATGAAGATTTTGGACACCGCTGCCAGAGTTGTGCGGTTAAATCTTCCAGTGCTTCCTGCCTAGGCTGTAAGTATTGTTAGATCAAATGCTTCCTGTCTAGGTCGGATAAATTGTATCATTAATCTCTCCAATAGAACATACTAGTTTTTGTTACTGTAAATTTTAAATGGAAATGAGTTTGGTATATTCGTTGAGTATTTTGTTCATGGAACAATTGTTGTGATTTAATCAAAATTGTTCATGCAACAATTGTATCATTCTCTCTAAAGGACTTGCCTACTGCACAATTTTAGTCCATATCAACAATGGCCTCAAAAAACTTGACCACCAAATTGGTCAGTAGTTCCTGCAGTTCCTTTTGCAAAGTGGCCACCATTTCATGCCAAAATTCTCACAAATCTCACTCAAGATTTACGACTTGCCTCCTTCCAAACACTTGAAGACTCAACTATATTTTGATTCTTTGACGTATTGACACAAATCTTTCAAACAATAAATGAAGAAAACGTCGTTTGGGGAAATCTAGATGAAATGTGATTGTATAAATTAGTAAACTTTGTCCAATAACCGAGTAAGACAGGAATCAATCAATAATGAAAATTAGAAAATATATAAACTTTCGAACCCACACGGCTGAAAGTCCTTCGCGATCAACCCTTCCACCTCATCATCCAAACTCGAAAATCTTCACCTTTGACACAATCAAATCTAAAAAATTATGAAAATACACGCAAAAGAAAAACAAGAAGGAAACTAGACGCAAGTAATCCAAATGACCACTTGGGCTGATAGACTGTCAATTATCAATTCCATTTGATTACTCCACAAACTCGAATTTGGATTACTCAATTATTTCCGCAATATAATTATCTCGTTGTTGTTCAATGGAGCTTGGGAATTTGATGCATATATGTTGACATGCCCCAACCCCAATATCCCCATATATCAAGGTAGGTACGTGCTGGCCGACACCCGAAGGTGATGAAACCATTTTAGACATGCATACAAATAAAAGATATACAATTAGAACGATTATGCCAAAGCAGGAATGTGTTCAGAGCATACAACTAGTAAGAATAATATGGAAGAATTACTAGGAAAATATACGAACAAATGAATGATACCTATACTGAGAATACCCAAGAATACCTATGCAGAAGTGTCCTGATGCCGGGATCATGTGCCTCGATCCTAACTCCTGAGGCAAAATAGAAAAGGTGAGTGGACCAAAGTTTATAATAACACTAATAATACGAGAACTATTTTATTTGTGAACATACTAACCCCCTGTGTTGAAAACACATATAATACTACGTAATAGATTTTTAAGAAAACCCTAGCACGCCATGAAATCATTTGTAAACCAATGCGTATAAAACAGTTCTCGGACATAGTAGTATAGCCGCCCGAAGGCAAATCCGTAAAACCTCCGCTCGAAGGCAAATCCATATCTCTCATCAATACTGTACTCTCTAGGGGTATCATAGTCGCCCGAAGGCAGTACCTGTCCATCACCTGAGGGTGAAGTTGTATGACACTTGGTTACGCCAGTGAAGAAACATGGTAGGCCCCATCACTCAAAGGTGAAGTTGTACGACTTTGGGTTACGCCGGAGAAGAAATACATATATATAAAACATCACACACCAACACTAGCCGTGGCTAGTGAAGCTGTCCGACACTGCTTTCGGTAGTGAAGCTGGGGGTATAACATATATCATATCTCACTTCTCCTCATCAACTGTGTCATATGGCCATAGACATCTATACTCGTGTTGTGTGGATGTGCTGTATAATAATCCGCTAGATAAGCACCGAAAACATACCTCAAAATCTCATATCAAATCCGAAGCTCGAAAGCTCAAACCTCATCTCATAAATCCATGCTATCTCATATTTGCGATCCATGCAATCTCATACTCATAAATCCGTAAAATAAGTCATATTTGAAATCCATAGAAATCCATATACGCAAATCCAATGTTTCATATCTATTCGTAAAACGTAGTCTCGATAAATCATGAATATTTCGTAAACCATAATTATAGAAATCCATAAGCATAAGGAAAAATTAGTATCCAGTCCTTAGTTACTAATGTTATTTGATTGAAACCTCACTAGTTTTCAGATTTTGATCAAGGTCCCTAACATTAATGCAATAATAAATTTACATGTCAGTTACATAATTTTTTAAAATAAAAATTAATAATTGGTTTAGGATTTTAATACTCACACCTTTATTAAACTTCTAAATAATTTTCAATTCAAAACATTTCCTCAAAAAAAAAAAAAAATTAGAATAAGTTTGTACCCCTTAATTTTTTTTTTAAAAAAGGTTTCCAATTTTTTAATCTTATATGTACCCATTCATGTAATTTTTCAATTTTTCAATCTTAAAATGTACCAATTCTTAAATATACCAATTTGTTGTAGTAAAATGTACCTTTTTTATATATATACAAAATCTATTCAATTTTTTTCTAATCCATTTTTAAACTTATATGGGTACATTTTTTTTACTTGATTTGAGAATGTATCCATGTCAAGTTTAATCAAAGAAATTTACTAATGTTGTTAAGCCTAATATCTATTATTTTTTGTTTGGTTTTGAAGAATGTACCCATATTTTGGTACAATAATTTTTTTGTTAATTTTGATGAATGTACCCATGTTTATACATACACACACACACACACAAAAAATATGTTGGAGAATATAATTTATATTTTAATAATTTTAAACCACAAATTATGGGTTTATTTATTTATTTAAAATCTCATTAATACAAACAACTATAAATTTCAATTTTTAATTTAAAAAATATAGTAACCTACATAGAAGTACATTATCACATTAGTTTCAGGGACTTCGATCAAAAATTGAAAACCAACAAGATTTCAGTCAAAGAATATTAATAGTTAGGGACCACATCCAAAGTGTCCCTAAGCATAATATAAAACACACTTAAATCATGAAATATAAAATGCATGCTAGGCTAATATTTATAAAAACATATAAGTTAAGAAGGGGTCCACTCACAAATATTTGTTGCTCGAAAACCGCTTGAGCTAGCGAGGATGACGTCGTTTTTTGCCAACGTGCCTAAACACAATCAGGGACCATTTAATAAAACCATATCTAAACGATAGAATTTGGGAAAACGGACGGCGAATTCAAATCCGACATGTCGAAAAACCTAAGAAGGGACCTCGGGTTCCCCCCACGCGTCACCGCACGAGCCGCCATGAGGCGGTGACCAGGAAGGCGGCGGTGGCCCCGACTCGCTAGAAAATTCAACAACTCCAAAAATTTCCAAATTTTATAGGAATGAAGATCTCAATGAGAGGAACAATTTTCATACCTAGGCCGAAGTCCAATTCGGCCAGGAACCACCTCAAATCATCCTCGATCAGTCAGAAACCCTCGAAATCGATTTTCTCGATTCGACGCCAAAATGAACTCTGATGCCCCAACCAATGCATGGGCTTTGTTCTTGAGGTTAGGAGGAGTAGATTGTTGGTGGTATTCAACGATGAGGGTTGCCGGAATGGCGGATCGCTGCCGTGCACCCATTAACATCGACGAGTTCCGTTCTTCGTGCAACTAGGGCCAAACTTCTTTGACTTCGGGGTGGAATTAGTGGATGGAGGGTCCTGGAGTCGAGTGCAGGTGGTGGCGACGGTCAATTCACAGGAAAAACGCCGGAATCGACACCGGGGTGTGTGGGTTATTCGGGTTGGGTCATGCGGGTCGAAGGGAGGTGCAGATTCCTTCCTTCCCATTTCTCTCATTTCCCCTCCTTGCTCTCTCTTCTAATTGGGCAGCATCTAACCCAGCCTTCCTGATTAGGCAGAAATCCCCCTCATTTTTCTCTTCTTCTTTCCATCATAGCCATACACGTGGCACAACCTCATAACTCCAGCAAATCTGGAGCCTTCTAGATGATGGTCAAATGACCATTTTGCCCTCAACTTCATTCGTTAATAACTCCTTAGTTATAACTCCAAATTCGATTCCGTTTACGCCCACGCGTTCGTAGTGACGAGTACTATCATAATACGCCAAGGAAACGAATCTTACATGACATGACAATGCGGTCAACAAAAGTCAATGCATTTGCCTTGAAGGGCATTTTCGTAATTTCACATTTTAAAATTATAAAATTCGTAATAATTGGGGACGGGTCGTTACATACGTGTCCATATTAGATCACCAAAATTTTAATAATTTCACTTTTCTCAGGTTTTGCGACGGGAATTTTTTAGTACAATTGGGTAGAGTACCATGAATATCAAAGCTCAAAGGGTCGTCATTGTTCAGGTGAGCAGTATTCTAAAGTAAGATATTATTAATTAGTATCTTGGGAATGATAGATCAACGATCGATAAGGACGTCTTGGCCGGCATTTGGATGCTTGCTAATTTAGTCCACTTTGACACAGTACTGTATTGATAATTTTATAAAATATATATGTTAGCTAGTTGGATCAACGAAGGCATTACTTCCACTCCTTAATTTCTATAAAATACATCTGGCTCCTTTTAGTCAATAAATTATTTTCTTTTCAGCAGTCTTCATCAATAAATTCAAGTTTTCTAAATGAACACGAACTTCGAATCGCAGACACTTCTGTCTTCTTGGTTTTCAGAAAGTGTTTGATGTATAGGACAATGGCGAAAACTCGTTTCCTCTTGTCGATTACTTTGTTGCTGGTCCAGAACTGGTATATGCCGAACTCATTAATAGGCACAGAAGCCGCTCAAACCAACAGCAGCACAGACCAGGTTGCTTTTCTTGCTCTCAAAGCCCATATCACTAGTGACCCTCAAAACATATTGACCACCAACTGGTCTACCTCAAATTCGAATATCTGCAACTGGGTTGGCGTTACTTGTGGTGTAGGCCACCTTAGAGTCACAGCCTTGAATCTCTCTTACATGGGTCTCACAGGCTCTATTCCTCCTCAACTAGGAAACCTATCATTTCTTGTTCAGCTGGAATTCAGAAACAACAGTTTCCATGGTAACTTGCCATCGGAATTGTCTCGTCTACGGAGGTTGAAGTTGATAAGGTTCAGCTTTAACAACTTTATGGGAACCATTCCGTCATGGTTCGGGTCCTTATCTGAACTTCAAACGTTCGATTTGTGTGGTAATCAATTTTCAGGTTTCATACCGAATGCTGTCTTCAACTTATCTGCACTGCAAGTACTTGATCTAAGAAACAACGAGCTATCCGGTATGTACTTATCAAACAAAACTATATCGAACTCTTGGTGATTATTACTTGTGTTTTAAGTTTTAACACCATGCTCGTTATTTATCTGGTACATATTTTAATTTCTTTTCCCCTATTCTCTTTCTGCGGCACACATATTATGCGTTCCTGAATTTATAGGGAGCATACCAAGAGAAGTCGAGAAGTTAAAAATGCTGGAGGAGATATTACTTGGACACAACAATTTCACAGGTATGACTCGATCAGCTTAACTTGTTCTAGTGATTGTGCATCCTACTTTTTTGGTACTTTTCTTAACTATAGGCCGGCATGCACATATTTTGTCCAATTAACAGGTAGCATACCAAGAGAAATCGGGAACTTAACAAACTTGATGGTCCACTTCCATATTTTGTCAGCATCTTCCTAGTATTCAGATCTTGAGTTTGGCTCGCAACAAACTTGATGGTCCACTTCCATCCAAATTTTGGCAATGCAAAGAGCTTCTTCAGTTCTCATTAGACTATAACAACTTCGGTGGAAGCATACCAAAAAGTATCGGGAACTCTACCCAGTTAGCAGAGATTACCATTAGCTACAACAACTTGACAGGTACCTGCCAAGTAACATATTTTTGTTATTCCAATCATGATTATTTCTTTCTTAAATGTGGGGTCATAGTTACTGACTCATGAATGATTCATAATTTTTTTACTCAATTTTAAGTCTCTCTCACCTTGCTGTTGTCAAAAAGAGAAAAAAAAAATGCTTTTCGTAACTTGGGGATATGATTAATGAGAATTCTATTGAAAATTGAAATCATCATGAAGAGCGAAAGGAAGCCAAAAATACAAAGTACCCGTCTTCAGCATAAAGAAATTTCATAGCATATACAAAATCCGAGATGTTTTCTGTAGCTGAATATGTACCCATCTTTGTCCTCATTTTTTTTTACAAATAAGGATCCTTTTCTGTTTATTTGTTCTTTAACAATTTGGTGAAACTAGTGAATCGATCAATATTATAAATGCGACATTTTAACTAATAGTCTTGTAAGACGAGTTTGCTGTTATATTACATTAATTTATATATACAGTGATTTGTAGCATCTGAGAATATGAATTGCGGCAGGTACCATACCAGATGAAATTGGTCATCTTAAAAATTTAGAGTTTGGGACTCCATGTTAATAATCTCCATGTCCAAGATCATAGCAATTTCTCTTACTGGAAATCAACTCTCAGGCAGCCTTCCTGCAGACATAGGTATTGGGGTGCCAGACCTACAAAAGTTTTTCGTAGCATACAATCAACTCAGTGGACCATTTCCCAACTTTATGTCCAATGGTTCTAAGGTTACAAGGCTAGATATGTCCACGAACTCATTTTATGGGTTTATTCCAACCAAGCTTTGTCTCTTGAAAACCCTTGAGTATCTTAGCTTAAGCAAAAATAATTTGGCGATTGATACTTCAACTCCCGAAGTAAACATCCTTTCTTGTTTCGCTAATCTTACAAATCTTTGGGGATTCCTTTTATCAGAAAATCCATTAAATACCACTCTTCCGGTTTCCTTTGGAAATCACTCTACATCGCTTGAATATCTTGATATAAGCAATTGCAACTTGAGGGGCAACATTCCAAGCGATATTGGAAATATGAGCAAGCTGACATCCTTAGATTTGAGCTACAATGAATTGAGTGGGTCAATTCCAACTTCTGTGGGAAGATTAGGGAATCTTCAAGGTTTGTATTTGAACGATAACAAGTTGCAAGGATACATACCATATGAACTTTGTCAACTCGACAATCTAGCTGAATTACTTTTGGGTGGTAATCAACTCTCTGGTTCTGTACCTTCCTGCTTAGGTAATCTAGTTGCAACTCTAAGAACTCTATCATTAGCTTCCAATTTGTTAACTTCCACCATACCACCTTCCTTGTGGCAGCTCACATATATCTTGCACCTTAACTTGTCAACCAATTCTCTATCTGGACCTCTCTCAGAAAGTATTGGAACACTTACAGTTGCAACAGATGTGGATTTATCAAATAACCATTTATCTGGTGCTCTACCAAATAGTATTGGTGGACTCCAGGATTTGGTTAGTCTTTCATTAAAAAATAATAATTTAGATGGCCACATTCCCAGTTCATTTGGCAACATGCTAAGCCTGGAATTCTTGGATCTGTCCAAAAATAATCTGTCGGGAGTGATTCCAAAGTCTCTAGAAACACTGTTACATCTCAAGTATCTAAATTTATCTATCAACATACTCCAAGGAGAAATTCCAACAGGTGGGCCTTTCAAAAACTTCTCTGCTCAATCATTTACATCAAATGCGGCACTTTGTGGTGCACCGCGACTCCATGTTCAACCATGCACAAATAGTACAGAGAAACCAAATTCAAAGAAGGCTAGAAAATATGTCTTGAAGTATATTGTTCCAGGGATATTATCAGCAATGCTCCTAGGGACCTTTATAGCATTACTAATAGTACGCATGAAAAGGAATGAGGTAGTTGCAACAGATACTATCTTGTTGCCTGACCAACATTGGAGAAAAGTTTCGTACCAAGAACTTCTAAGGGTGACAAGCGGGTTTAATGAAAGCAACTTAATTGGCACTGGTGGTTTTGGTTCTGTATATAAAGGAACGCTTTCAAATGGGACGGAGGTTGCAGTAAAAGTTCTCAATCTGCAACTGGAAGTGGCTTTCAAGACTTTTGATAGTGAATGTGAAATGCTGAGCAATATTTGTCATCGGAATCTCATCAAAATCATCAACAGTTGTAACGAAGTTAGTTTCAAAGCCTTGGTACTGAACTACATGCCTAATGGGAGCCTTGAGATGTGGCTGTATTCTGAAAAGTTTTGTTCTTTGAGTATCCTAGAAAGGTTGAATATAATGATAGATGTTGCATTGGCACTGGAATACCTTCACCATTGCTATCCAGTACCTATTGTCCATTGTGATTTGAAGCCGGGTAACATACTCCTAGATGAGAATATGGTTGCACATGTCGCTGATTTTGGAATCGCAAAACTTTTGGGAGGAGGAGATTCTATGACTCAGACATTGACCCTAGCCACACTTGGGTATATGGCTCCAGGTGATGTTGCTAATTAACTATAGTTTATCTTTAAGTTTTATAGATGCACTTGTCTTTAATTTATAATCCTAGTGTATCACATGTATAAAGGTACTTGCTACAAAGTTCGCGTATCATCATACACGTATATATGTATTTTTTCGAAAAATACTTTCATTTTCCGTATACTTCTTAATGCTAAAATTAAAAAATGCCCGAATTTTAAAAGGTTATATTTTTCACGAAGTTGCAGAATAATACATGTACCTATTTTTCATGTACTATACCCATTCAATATTTTACTAACTGTATACATATTGCATGTAGAGTATGGGAGAGAAGGAATTGTTTCGACGAAAGGGGATGTGTACAGTTTCGGTATTGTACTCATGGAAATATTCACAAAAAGAAAGCCAACAGATGAGATGTTTGTTGAGGAAATGAATATGAAGCAATGGATTGCAAATTTGTTAATCCAAGATGCAATAGTTGACATTGTGGATGCCAATTTACTCGAGAAAAAGGCAGATCATGATTTTGTGCGGAAGGGGGATTTTTTATCGTCCGTTATGGGATTAGCTCTAGCTTGTTGTAGTGAATCACCTCACGAGAGGATAACTATGCGTGATGCTGCAGCCATCCTCAGTAAAATGAAGACCAAGATTTTGAAGGATACTGCAGGATAGCATCTTTGTTTCTCCCAAATATTGTGAAAGTGTACTTAATTAATCAACATTCCTCAAGTCATCGTTGTTTACTTTTCCTTACAGATTTCTTCTAATTTCTTCGTACCATGCTCTAGTAAGTCACACTATAAAAACAAGAAGCAACAATTAGTTATTACTATTATCAATTGTTCGACTTGTCTAATTCTTCATATGTTTCAGATCAAGTTTTTCTGCTTTGGTTGTAATCGTTTTATCATAAGTATACTCTCGATTTTTCTTATGGTCATTAGATTAAATAAATCAAACGTGAATAAAAGACATAATAAATAAAAGTATGCAAAAAGAGAAAAAGAGTGCATAAAATATTTTCCTCAATAAAGACTCTTTTTCTAATTAACTGACCACTTGGGCTCCTACAAATGAAAACAAACAATCAAAATAGGTGGTTGGGCTCTAGAATCGAGGTGTCAAAAATACAACATAGACATACAACAATAAAAAAATGACAATAAAATTCTCTTCAACCGAGCCTTCAGTTTCCTACCAGGAGCTGAGTCAATTGAAGGCGAAGTCATCTGCTATCAAATTAATTTAATGATTTTTTAATAGGGTGTCATGCAATTCATATTAAATGTTGTTGTACGTTCTAAGTATTTGATTGATTGTCTCAATAACTGGACCCCATAAAGAGATGAAAAAAAATTATAGAATGACATTTTTATGGAGTGAAAAATGGTACACAATATCAAATTGTCACATAATCCATCAAATATCATTTTAATGTTTTACATTTAACATCTGCATAGATGCTCTAATGATGTGTCTGACTCCTCTTGCTGTATGTAGTACTCATCTAATCATAAATAAGCCCAAATCAGAAAATTACATTCTAACAAATGAGAGATTTTTCAGTGTGCTTGGAACATAGCATAAAATACTACATGTTATTATATAATTGATCAAAAGTTTTTCTTTTCGTGTCCCTCCAATTATTTTATAACATGTGGTTTCGCTTCGTATTTCTAACATACTGAAAAATCTCTCTTAGTAGAGGGTCATAGTCCCAACTGTTTTTTGAGCCTCTGTTGGTTGAAAGGACCCCCGTAGGGGGTTATATTATGTTTATATAACTTATAAAATTCTTTGTCTACAAGTTTGGTTTGTTAAATATGGTTGCTGTTTATCAAAAAAAAAAAAAAAATGGTGTTGCTGAGTTTTCACTTTTCGCTTGCATTTCACTCATCTGCTTATGTTGCCACTTTCAACTACTTCTTAGCTTCACTTTGAATTCATACCTTCAATGTTCTGCTCCGACCTTATACTTTTCTCATCCTTGATGTCATCATGTCAATGTGTAACACCAAACCTGAATTTTCGTTACATGGTCTAATGGTTGGTAGGTCGATTTTGGAAAACAAAAATATCATAGATTATTAGATTTAGAGGGTGGTGGTGCAATTCAAGCTTCCAGAGTTGTTTCCAGCGTTTTTCCTGAAGTACTTTTTTGCTCTCAGTTACCTTATTGGCAGAAATTTCTTGACCGTTTCGGAAACTAGAGATGGTGAAGAAAATTGTGTGCTGCTTATATTGAAGTATTACTGAGAGATCATAGAGTCTAATGGGGAAACAAGGGTCTCCGAGAAGTCCGCATCCCGAGCCACAGATTGACGAGAACTTATCGTCAGGGACTAAAGACTATGATCCTTCTAATGTTGGGAGGAGAATGTCAGGAGGAGATAACCATTTGAATTCCAAAATGTTGTTCCTTCATGGTCTGAAAAATGACCATTTTCATATTGTGAGAAGTGATTCTGTAAAATATGGAACCTGTAAAGGGAGCTTCGTGGGGAAAAAGCTTTTGTGGCTTCGAAAAGATGTGCGATCAATCGTCATTGTGTTTGCGTTGATGGGTTTCCTTCTCCTGCTTGATTCTTTTCTAGTGTCTATTTTTGATTCGATGCTTCTTCAGAATTCAACTTATTATGTAAGAAATCCACAGGGGCTTAAGGTAAAGACCTTACACAATTCTTGCCATAAAATTTTCAAGTCATCCTATTATATGTTCATAACGTCTGTAATATGTACTTCAATTCTTTTCCGAAGGAGGACACGGATGCCTACATTATGAAAGAAAAATCACCAGTACATATGTATGACCAGCTTCTAAAGGTAGCGAAAGATGCCACTGCAGAGGTTTTCTTCTTAACTTATGATCTTTTGACTCAGATAAGCTTGTTAAGTTTGTTAACTGGATCTTTCTTTTTACTCACGTAAATCTTTTGCTTTAGAAAGAATTTAAGCCAGAGTCGTCGACTTTATGGGAGGAACCATATAAGCAGGTTGCTGCATGGAAACCTTGTGCAGACAGAAAAGTTTCGACAAGCCTAGGTATTTGTTAATTTTTTTCGCAATTTTGTTTTCTAAAATTAAAACCCTTTCCCTGTTAGTTATTTAGTTTTTGATCTTCCCGCTCAGGGAGATACAAGAAAAGTAATGGATACATAATAGTCAGTGCAAATGGCGGTCTCAATCAACAACGAGTTGCTGTAAGTCTTCTTGTGATGAACTTTCAATCCTTATCTAAATGCTTGTGTAAAATTAATATGGTGGTTGTTCATTCATTAGATGAGTGTTTCAATTGAACTTACGTACATATTTTTCTTATGATGATTACAGATTTGCAATGCTGTTGCTGTGGCATCTCTTCTTAATGCTACTCTTGTTCTCCCAAGATTTCTTTGCAGCAATGTATGGAACGATCCAAGGTTTGAGATAATTATCTGATCATCTTCAAATATCATTAACAGCTTCAACTTGATGTCGCAGTTTTGAAAAAACTATTGATGCATAAGTTCACTGTTCGGCGTACTGATAAGCTCAGTTTGTTCATGTTATTGCAGCCAATTTGAAGATATTTACCAAGAACAGTATTTTATAGATGTACTGACGGATGAAGTAAACATAGTCAAAGAACTTCCTTCTCATTTGAAAACACTAGACATTGAAGCAATTGGTAGCCTTGTACGTCATCCTCTTATTTTGTTACATTCATTTCCGCAACAAATTTGTAGACTGATTACCTCTTCCTCTTTGCAGATTACTGATGCAGATCTTGTGAAGGAGGCAAAACCAATTGATTATATCAGAATTGTACTTCCTCTTCTCTTGCGAAATCAAGTTGTTCACTTCCTCGGATATGGAAATCGACTAGGCTTTTATCCGTTGCCTTCTGAGCTTCAGGTTATAACTTGACCACGTGTAAATAGACATTTAATAAGAGGACATTGTTGGCTAGATGAAATGGCAGTGTAACATATTTTCCAATCTCTGTTGCAGAGATTAAGATGCAAATGTAACTTTCATGCCTTGAAGTTTGTGCCCAATATCCAACAAGTCGGTTCTCTGTTGGTTAGAAGGATAAGGAATTATGATGCTGCTTTGAGTATGTTGGACAAACAATTGCTTGGAAATTTCACGCAAAAAACTCCCTCAAAGGTACATGTTGCTGCAAGAGGCCCAACGAAATATCTTGCTCTACACTTGAGATTTGAGATTGACATGGTGGCCTACTCCCTGTGTGAATTTGGAGGTGGAGAAAGTGAGAAAAAGGAACTCCAAGCCTACAGGGAAATCCATTTTCCGCTGCTCATTAAGCGCTTGAAGAACTCAAAGTATTTATGTTCTATTGCCTTTTTAGTTGTTATTTTCTCTAATTTCGTGTGAAGACAATTTTTTTTCTAACCGATGCTTTTTCTCTGTGCTACCAAAACTTGCAGGGCAGTTTCTCCAAGGCAGTTGAGAATGTTGGGGAGGTGTCCATTGACACCAGAAGAAGCCGGACTAGTTCTTGCTGGTTTAGGTTTTAAGCATGTAACTTACATTTATTTAGCTGGTTCTCAGATATACGGTGGAAGCTCTCGGATGAAATCCTTCACTAGCCTCTACCCTAACTTGGTCACCAAGGAAACTCTCCTCACACCGAGCGAACTTGCACCTTTTCAAAATTTCTCTTCTAAGGTAAATGAGCACTGTCTACTTCTTTCACCAGTAAATTGTAATATACCCTTCATATTATAACAATGTGATTTCTGGTGCAGTTAGCAGCATTAGACTTCATTGCCTGTTCAACAGCCGATGTGTTTGCTATGACTGACTCTGGGAGCCAACTATCCTCCCTAGTGTCTGGATTTCGAACCTACTATGGTGCTGGCGGTGCTCCTACTTTGCGGCCAAACAAGAAGAGGCTAGCAGCAATTTTGTCTGAGAATAGTACTATAGGGTGGAACAGCTTTGAAGACAGAGTCAAAAAGATGATTGACGAAGGCCAAAGGGTGCATGTGAGGAGGTTCGGTCGAAGCATTTATCGGCAGCCAAGATGCCCGCAGTGCATGTGCAAATCTCGCTAACTTCGCTCGATCAGACAACCCCTTCCGATGTTCTTTAGTCATTGATACCTCTATTTTTTGGTGTCATCTAACACTTTATTTTTTTTATGTTCTTCCCGGCAGTGGTATATAAAGTGTGGCAGCTGCATGCATTAGTTCTAAAGGTTCTCTTTCAAATAACACGCTTCTGGAAACATTAACCATATATTTTCATTGAAATAACTCAACCACGGGCAATGGAGTTCGCTCGATGTTGCTAATCATGGAGTAGCTCGGCACAACCAAGCCAAACACTTGATTTGAGAAGGAAAAAACACTCACTCACTTCAATTGCACAGAGCAAATATATTTTTTATTCATTCAAGTCTCCTTAAATATACATATGAAATCCTTTAATAGAGAGATTACAATACATTGATAGGGTAGATACTTAATACTAAGACTATAATTACTAGGCAGCTAATAAAACATAGATTTGAAAGATGAGAAGCCACAAACGATCAAATTTAATATAAGAACTATATTTATTGTCGAGCACTGCATCATATATACTCAGTGGCGGATCCAGAATTTTAAATTCAGGGGGTCCTAATAATAAAGGTCAAAAAATTTATAGACAAAAATAACTTTGAAAATTTAAATATAATACATTTCATTCAAAAATCATATGCAAAACAATATTACAAATTATAAAATCCTAATTCAAGCATCCATTACGAGGTTTCTTAAGTTAATAGGGAGTACCTAAGTTATTGATCATCTAATGTGGACCATTAAATTTAAAACACCGGTCAAATAAAAGTCTCCCCAAACTCACACTATCTTTCTAACCAAATACACAATTTTTATCTTTTACTAGTTTCCAAACATCTACCTTCTCTCTCTCACTAAGAACACAGCTGCCATACCTCCACCAACCGCCTCCCTCCCCTTTCTCTCGAAGCCATGGCAGCTCTACCCCAAATTTCACCAACCCATGACAGATCATATCCATCTTACTAACCTTATGAAGGAAATTTCACCCATAAGAAAAATTACTAAAGTGGATGAAATAATTTGGGGAAATTTGGGCTTATTTACTGCCATGAATTCCATGACAGAGAAGTCCGACAATGACGACGGAGTGCTACCATGGCTTCCACGATACAGATAGGAGGATTTTGGGGCGGGTTCAGCAGACGACAGAGAAATGTTGGCGGAGAAGTGGATAGCATCGACGGATGAGACCATGGTAGAAGCAAGGATGAGAGAGGCAGAAAGGATCCCTATTTTCTTTCTTCTCCGTGCGCAGTCATCTTCTCTGAGAAGAAGACAGCCACTCCAACATGCAACCTACAACCTGCACATACCTCATGTTCGAGTACGAGGGGTCCCTGAAAAATTTCTAGCAGCGGTTTAGAATCGCCGACGGGTCCTGGGACCTCCCAGGTCCCTATGTAGATCCGCCACTGTATATACCCCTCTTCTCAGAAGCAACTAGTCATCGAGTTTCATTTGATTTTTTTTTCCTCGATCATTTAGATGACCTTTCAAACATTTCCATAGCAGCCACATCAAAAGGAAATTCTGAGTTGTTAAAGTTTTCAAACCCACAAAACATTCAAGTAAACTCCACTTCCACGTTATTCCTAAGCAAGTACACCGTAGTCCAACCTTGTTATTAGAAATCAACTTCAAATCATGCACATATGATTTCCAAATTGTTTTCTAAGATGAGTAGTCTTGGAAGGATAATACAAACTTACAATCAAATGCAGCAACTATATTCTCCGAAGGGTAGTGTTATTCTTACCATCTATTTGTATCATCTCTCTAATAGAGATAGAGCCCGCCAACATATGTGGATCTCATCTCTATATAGATTTGGTACAAATAAATGGTAAGAATAATATTTTTGTTCTCCAAAGGTTTTTTTTCCTGATATCCCGAGCAACAAAATCTTCTCAAACATAATCATCATACAAGTGCAAATCTTTTACCTCTATATGAAGTTATACATAAAGACCTTCAACCATTGAAATTATATCCTCAGCACTTTCGTAAGAACCAAAGATTGGGGCGGAATCCCATTTGGCAAAATTATCAACTTCATCATTGCACTCAATATATATGTTTCACTTTCGTGCCAAACTCCATGCCCGAACATTCTTCAACCTCAAAACATATACCACAACAAATATCACAAGAACTATTTGGACAACGATCAACTTTAGAGGAAGGCCAAGTTTTAGAAACTCGTCACCTGAAAAATGAGATAGCCGTTTCTTCTACTTTCGTTTCTAAATCATATCCAACCTCATTTACTAACAACAGCGACATGCTTTAGTAAACTGAGAATTTCTTTTTGGAGAAAGAATGGATGGACGAAGAACTTGAAGATGTGAAAAGCAGACTGCAAGGCTTTCCATAAATGTAAGATTAAAAAATACAAACACAGGTTAAAGAACTCGAAATCACCCCGCAACTGAACTGATTATGTTTCCGCAGCAGCACAGACACACTGATATTTTGTGAATCAATCTTCACATGAAATTCCTTTTGACAACCGTTCGCTGCACTAGAAACTAAACTTCCACATCTTTCCAATGAAATATGACTCTCAAGACAGAAATCACGGAAACTGAGTTAGTTTCGAACACAGACTATGTGTGCAACCTCCACCAGGTTTTCGGATAAAAAAATCTGAAAACCCGTTTTGATGCCACTTGATGGAGGGCAAGCCAAGGAGTCTTTGGGAGACAAAGGGATAAAAAACTTGAGAATCACTCAACCAAGGACAATGGAGCTCCCTTGTCGCTAATTGTGGATTCACTCGACACAATCAAGCCAAACGCTTAAATTGAGAATGAGAAAACACTCACTCACTTCAATTGCACAAATATATTTTTCAATTCATTCAAGTCCCCTCAAACATACATATAGAGTACTTTAAATAGAGAGATTACAATGGGAACTTTGACGAAAAGCTCCCGGTATTGTTTACTTTAACGAAAAATCACATTTTTACACTAAAAAGTCAATCCTTGTATTATTCACTTTACCCTCTGTTTTGTCCTTATCGTTAAAACTCAAAGTTTTCAAGCATTTTTCATTAGTTTTCCTTACAATATATTGGTAGGAATAGATACTTAATTTGCAAATCAAATTATGTGTCACCAATAGAAATAAGCACGTTAGTCAATGCTTAAATAATTATCCAATTATCAATAACCACATCATTTGGTTTACAAATTTAGTTAAAAAATTTGATCTCACTAATATTATCCTTATTTTTAAGGAAACTTTAACGAAAAGCTCCAAGTATTGTTCACTTTAACGAAAAACCACATTTTTACACTAAAAAGTCAATCCTAGTAATACTATTCATGTTACCCTTTATTTTGTCATTTTCGTTAAAACTCAAAGTTTTCAAGCAATTTTCATTAGTTTTTCCTATTTTTAATGCAAATTATTGGTGCTTATTGTCAAGATTTCGGAAAAGGATCCTCGTCGGATCCTTTTTCCTGTGGATCCTAAGGATCACGTGACCATGACCGTTCATCGTACATCGTGCGGTCAGAAATCATTTCAAAATTTAAAAATTAAAATTAAATATAAATAGTACCTAACGAAAACTGATCGCACGATGTACAATGAACGATTACGATCACGGAATTCTTAGGATTATCAAGAAAAGAATCCAGCGAGGATCCTTTTCCCAAGATTTCTTATAGACGGGCTAGCAACCTATTGTTACTACTACTAATCACACTACTTGTCTACAACTTGTAGCCATAGATTTGCAAAAAGCCTCTAGACAATAAATAGCGATTTTATTTTATTTTAAGAGAATTTAGGTTTTTATTCCTCTTTTTTTTTTATTGATTAAAATGTTATTCTTTTTAAATTTTTGATCAAGGTCCTTTGAATATTGATGTTAACATATTTAAGTTTATTATTAATATTATTTAATCATTTCCAAATAGAACCATTTAGTCCTAGAAATGCCACATTTAATTTATTTATTTTTGTTACTAAATTTTGTACCATATGTTTTCTTTTTTAATTTGTACATGTTAATGCTGGGTCTTTTTCAGCCTCTAGAGCAGTGCAAGTCCAAGAGGAAGCCCGACAAAGGCCCAGGAAAGAAGAGAAGACCAAGGCCCAAAGGAAGAGGGGAAGACCAAGACCTCAAGAGTTAAGAGGATACAACTCTTTTGCACATGAGTGCTAGGCATGCAGTGCTAGGCAAATGTGTTAGGCAAAGATGCTCTATCGAGACCTCCAGGAAGGTGCTAGGCCGAGACCACCAAACCAGAGTGCTCTAACTAGACAACTAGAGAGCCAGACAAACCATATCTCTACCAGACCACAATGCTATACAAACGACCATTACATGAATGCACGTTGGCCAAGACAAGATATTTGTTAGAATAGATAATTGTTAGTTTAGATATTTGTTGAATGGTTGGGAAGATGTCATGTCGTCTTCTCTTTGGGACCACACACTTAAAGGTTGGCTGTTTGCTTGTTTAGAGCAACTCTACCCCTAAAAAATGAGTTGGCCCAAAGTTCATTTTATCTACCCAAATGAATAGTAATTGACTTCAATGAACAGTAATTGGCCAAATGCATTTTCACCCCTAAAACTAAATAGCTTAGTCCATTTCACTAAATTATTATTAATTTTTAATAATAAAATAATTATTATTTTATTTTTAATTTTTGACATTTTTTTATTTATAAAAAATTATTAATTTATGACATTTTATTAATTTATTTATTTAAAAAAAATTGGCCGAACAATTTGGACCGTTGATTTGAAAATCGAACGGTCCAGATTGTGCCACGTCACTAGCCATTGGGTTTGAATTTCAAAATATTTTGACCATTGGAAATCCAACGGCCCAGAAAACTAGCCGTTGGTTGGAAATCCAATGGCCAAGGCTTAGCCACGTGGCCTATGTCTCGCACCCCTTTAGTGCGCCTACAGCGTAGGCCAGGCGTGTTGGGGATGCGCGCCCATGGGAGCGTGTTTCCCACCCACCTGACGCAAAAAAAAATTGTTTAGTCCACTGACGTCATGCTGGCGTCAGCATGACGCCAGATAGGTCGGTTTTTACTTCAGCCCATTTTGGGTCGGCCTACAAACTAGCTTAGACTTTGGGCTGGCCTATTTTTAGGGGTGGATGGGTTTTTTTGGATGCCATCCTTTTTTTTTAGGCTTTGGGCCAGCCTTTTAGAGAGGGCTGGAGTTGCTCTTAGAGGGGAAGAAGGCAAACCCCGGTTGGGGGAGGGGGGGGCGTGGGGAGGTTTGGTTTGGTTTGGGGTGGTGTTGTCTCAGAGAGGGGGGAAAAGCCTACGGGTCTTGTAGCTTCTCCCAGGCTAAAGAGCTTTGAGCCATTTTTTTCATGTACAATTAGTATGTAATCTCAGCAAATATATAGACAGACTGGAGTGAATGTAGTCTAGTTTATAGGTGAACCACGATATATTTTTTTGTTCATTTTCACTTTTCGGCCCAGTTTTAATGGCTTGTTATATTACAACATATTTTTAATGGCTTGTTATATTAAAACCCACATATTGTTGAATACACCTCACCCACCCCACATTTTCATTTTTAATTAAAATTTATCTCAACACACCCCATATACTTACCCATAATACTCTCACACTCCACATTCTTCCAATACAATAATGACTGCATATGGTTCAAAACAATAATGACTTTGTCGATAGATATGGAATAGGTTGAATGGTGTGTGTTGACCTATGAAGATGTGTGGAAACAGATGTGAGATGTCCAATCACAAGTCTTCCTATATTAGTTCACAAGTCAATAAATAGTTTTAACTGAAGAAAAATAAATATCTGTGAACTTTCGTCACTTGTGTTTTCTTGATTTACAGAAATTGTTTGCTACAGAATACAGTTTCACATTTTTCACATCGCCGGCGGTCTACACAAAATGGCGACAACTTGTTTTCTCTTGTCCATTACTTTGTTGGTGGTCCGGAACTGCGTATGTATATGCCTAACTTCACAATAGGCGCAGTAGCAACAAAATCCAAAATCAGCACAGATGAGTGCTCTTAGTGCTCTGAAAGCCCATGTCACTAGTGAGTGGTGACCCTCAAAACATCTTGACGACCACCTGGTCTACCTCCGATTCCAATATTTGCAGCTGGATTCGCGTTACTTGCGGTCTACGTCACCTCAGAGTCACAGCCTTGAATCTCTCTTACATGAATCTCACAGGCACTATCCCTGCCCACTTAGGCAACCTCTCGTTTCTTGTTCGACTGGAATTCGGAAACAACAGTTTCCATGGTACCTTGACCCAGGAATTGTCTCGCTTGCGCCGATTGACAAGAGTTAGCTTCGCGAACAACATCTTTGTGGGGACCATCCCATCATGGTTCGGGTCCTTATCTAAACTTCAAAGGATGAGACTGAATGGTAATCAGTTTTCTGGTTCGATACCCACTGCTATCTTCAACTTATCTGCACTTCAAGGAATTGGTCTTAGCAATAACCGACTGTCAGGTGTGTATATATATATGTACCTATGCATCTATACGCTATATATTTAGGAATATTTTGATGATCGAGCATTAGGTTTAAATTTGTCTTCCAATAAACTCCAAGGAGAAATTCCAATTGACGGGCCTTTCCGAAACTTCTCAGCTCAATCATTTGCTTCGAATGGTTTACTTCGTGGCGTACCCCGACTGAAAGTTCCACCATGCAAAAAAGGTACAGAACTTAAACCGCATTCAAGGAAAGCTGGAGCACCCATCCTGAAATGTATTATTCCAGGGGTCTTATCAGTACTGCTCATCGTGGCCGCTGTTTCGATGTTGATATTACGCAGGAAAAGGAATGTGGAAGTTGGAAGGGAGATGGTCTTGTCGCCTCAATTTCACTGGAGAAGAGTTTCTGATGCAGGACAGAACCAAGGGTCTAGAGGAGACAGGGATAGATGACCTGGGAATCACTCAACCAGGGGCAACGGAGCTCGCTCATGTCGCTAATCGTGGATTCACTCACACGACCAAGCCAAATGCTTGATTTTAGAAGGAGAAATCACTCTCTTCAAATGCACAAGGCAAATGCAATTTTTTTTAATTCATTCAAGTCTAGCCCCAAAGGCTTTTGATACATCAATATTTAAAGGAACTCAAGATAAGGTAACATAAATGAATTACAACTTCCTAAAAGACTCTCACCATATTCTAAATAGACTTAACAAATTCCTAAGTAATTAAAAGTGCACTGTCATTATTATTCCAATTCCAATGCATGTGAGCAATTTCTAAGGTGTATGCTTGCTCCCGCATCAGTTTCACACCTGCAACTTGTAAGGGCGACAAATGGATTTAACGAAAACAACTTACTTGGCAATGGGGGTTTTGGCTCCGTAAATAAAGGAACACTTTCGGATGGGATGGATGTTGCTGTAAAGGTTTTCAATTTGCAGATAGAACGGCCTTTCAAGAGTTTTGATAGTGAATGTGAAGTGATAAGCAATATTCGTCACCGGAATCTTATCAAAATCATCAGTAGTTGCAGTCAAATTGATTTCAAAGCCCTGGTACTCCAGTACATGCCTAATGGGAGCCTTGAGAAGTGGTTGTATTCTCAAAACCCTTCTTTGAATATCCTTCAAAGGTTGAACATAATGATAGATGTCGCATTGGCATTGGAATACCTTCACCATGGTTATTCGATACCTGTTGTGCATTGCGACATGAAGCCAAGCAATATACTGCTAGATGAAGATATGGTTGCACATGTTGCTGATTTTGGCATTGCGAAACGCTTAGGTGAAGGAGATTCTTTCACACAAACCATGACCCTAGCGACGATTGGGTATATGGCTCCAGGTGATTATTAGTTTATTTTTCAGTCTATTTTTAAGAAGGTTAACTTGTAGATTTATTTTCTTCATATATGATTAAGTTTACGTATTACATGCAGAGTATGGCATGGATGGAATTGTTTCCACAAAAGGGGATGTGTACAGTTTTGGTATTGTACTTATGGAAACATTCACAAAAAGGAAGCCAACAGATGAGATGTTTGCTGGGGTAATGAATTTAAAGCAATGGATTTCAAATTCATTATTTCAAGATGTATTTCAAATTCATTATTTCAAGATGTAATTGTTGAAGTTGTGGATGCCAGCTTACTTCGAACGGAGGAAGATCGTGATTTTTCGAGCAAGAGGGATTGTTTATCGTCCATTATGAGATTAGCTCTAGGTTGTTCTGCCGAATTTCCGGAAGAGAGAGTTAGCATGCCAGATGCTGTAGCCACACTCAATAAAATCAAGATTAAGTTTTTGAAGGCCAATGGAGGAAAGTAGTGTCAAGAACTTGGAGAAAGTTGAGGAGGTGGATGAAAGTTCCGCTCCGGTGGAAGGTGAGTTTCCTTCGCCAGCCTCAACCCTAACTTGGTTGCCAAGGAAACTCACCTCTCACCGGAGCGGAACTTTCACCTTTAGCTGGCTGATGAAAGTGTGGCCGCAGCGCTGGATTAGTTGTAAAGTTTCTCTTTTTCCGATTTATATGCATTTTCTTCTTCCTTTTTATCACAAGAATAGAATGATACCAGACGTGTTTTGCAAACATTAACCAGATATTTCATAGCCGCAAGTCAAAATAATGACTTTCAAAAAATTACACCAAGAAAGGATGAACAATACTGAACTAATTATACTTATTGGATTAAACCCGAATAATCCGAGTCAAAATATAAATATTAAAATTATAGGGCAGCAGAAGCACTGTTGTCATATCCTTGCATTTCAGAGAACATGTATGATCATTGTCTGGCTTCGCTTCCACTGTGCTCCTAACTGATCTAATCCCTATGGGAAAAGATGTTTTTCCTCTAAACATCTTTTCGGGTAATGGACTACTAACGGTGCCACTTCAAGATGGAGGGAAGAATCGGTTGAGGTTGAAAGGGAGAGTGTAAAACTCCTCGTTGCGGCTGTCCCCCTTGAATTGCCGAAATTTAACCCACCATGGCATTCCTCTGTCTCTTGCACTGTCCTTGTACTCAAGTGTGTTATCCAGGAAAACAGCAACAAACAAGGCCACAGTCGGAGATGAGGAGAAGATGGTATTCAGAAAATCGTTGAACTGCACATCAAAGAAACAGAAAGTCAGTGACAATGATCATCCCCTTAAATAGGTATAACTTAAGTTTACCTATTTTTCATTGTATAAGAAAAGGACTCTGAGGTTTAAAGAAGGGTAACTCACCCATCCTGCATTGGTATGAGCAGGACCGTGAAAAGCCTTCAAAGTATAACCTCTGAAGTACTCAGGAACAGACAAACCCAAGAATAACGCTACACCAACAATAAAGAGGTTCCTCATCGAGTTCATGTTTGTGAATTGCAAAAAGGATAACCCCACCGAAGCTGAGAGCACATAATTGATTGGCAATTAGATGCAGATAAACGATTGAGATAAATTGCTAAATAAAATCTAAAAATAAATGTGAAAGTAAATTGCATCCTTACCGACAAGACCAAACAATACACAATATGCAGCAGCAAATATGGTGAAGGGTATTGATGCAAACAGAGCTCCAAATTTACCTGCAAGAGCAATGATTTTAGTTAAAAACTGGAAGATGGATTGGAAGTGTGATACTAGGCAACCAAAAATCATATGTTTGTCCAGGACTAACCTAACATGGAGAAGAATATCATAAAACCGGCTGAGATTTGAATGACCCTACGGCTTCCAACACGAGTGCTCCCAAGAAGCCCCACATTTTCTCTGTAATGTTTCCGAAAAATTAATCCAGTTCCAAAAAGTGGATATCAGAGAGCAGGAAGTGTCACTACTTACATAGAGACTGTTGAGCCAGTCAACGTTCCAAAGAGTCCATTAAGTAGGATTCCTATCCCCTGCCAGCCAATTCCACGGCTAAGAACATGAGCTGGAGGTATTGTGGCACTTGCTAGACGCGATGCAGCCTTGTATGCTCCAGTTGACTGTAAAAGTAAGCATTAGTTTACGTTTACTTATATCATCTATTCTTGAGTGGCATCCAAGTCCGTATGGGTTATACCTCAATCAATGAAACAAGAACAGCTGCCATCATTCCAAAAGCATGACCAGCATCAAAGGTTGGGGCACCCCATTGAAGAGGATAAGGTATTTTTATCCTGTTTAGGAGGAGAAATTGTAAATGTTCACAAATTGAATGTGCCCTAATGACAGTCACATTTCCATGCACAACAAATTGAACAATAAAGGTAAAACAAAGACGCTTTTAAATGTTGAGCTACTCTGGTGCCGTGATTTTTAGTACTTTCAAGTGCACTTTACAGAAACATTTGGGTGGGGTGAATATATCTTAACCATTTCTTTTGCAAGTTAATGCAGACTGTGCAACCAATTAAAAGCTAGTTTTGGTACCAACCATGGAGCAGAAGAAATGAGGTTGGCCCTGTCAGTTCGGCAATTGACTTGGGTTATGTCTGGGCGGTGTCTGTATGCGCCACTGGCAGTCAAGAGGTGTGCATATGCCCATATCACTGTGATTGATATAAGAAGAGCAAATCGTTCTAAAACTGGTAGCTGTCTTGCATGGAAGTTCTTTAGGTACTGTTTACACCAACAGGACAAACACAGCACAATTAAGAAGATTGTATGAATTTCAACGAGTACACTATAATGGTTTTATACAAAGCTACTTTCCTAACATTTACCCTTTCCTTTCTCCATAAGCACTAAACAGAGCATATCATATGTTATTACATAAGGAACATTAGTAATACCTGAGAGAAAGCTACGAAAAGGATAAGCATGGGAATGCCAATTTCTACACACTTTCCAACCTGAAAGGTATTGAGTGAAGTCAGGGAACTGGAATACGTGAGACGGAAAGAGAATTGCTTTCATCTTTCAAAACTTGAGAAAATTAATAATTGAGAATAATGGCAATGGTAGTTTTCACTATACCACGGGGAAGCCTCTATCAAACAGGCCAAAACCCACCAAGGAAATAACCGGAACCATTCCAAGCGGGCTGAAGAACCTATACGGAGTAATGTAGATTCCCTCATTAAATATGAAATAAAGAAGATTATCGAAACTTGCTTGTTGATTTGGAGATAAAATTTGTACCTGGAACAGATGGCCCAAATTTGACTATATCCCAGAACAATTTGTATGCTTGAAGCTACTATCAGAGCACCTTGGACTGCTTTCATGGTGTCAAGGAATCTCTAGAGATACATGAAATGTCATTAGCTTTTGTATCCAAAGTTTCATAAACAGCCAAATTAGTAGCAAGTTAGCAGTTTGAGAAACTTTCTTCAACAATATGATCATGAAGGAATGCAAACTAAGTAATTGGCAGCTAAATACAACTACATGAAATTCATAAATAAATCATGTATACAGCAGCGCACGCTCGCAGTCACAATTCTTCAAATCTAAAACATTTATTCGTGCATTCGTGCAGGGGAAAGAATGGACTCCGTAGGTTTCTATCAAGTGTCAACGAAAGAACTCGGAGCAGCTTCTATCAGTTATCAACGAAATAACACACATTTCAAGTTGCACAAAACCAAATTAAATGCACAAGTGAGCTAATAATTTAACTTACCACATGATTGTCCTCAATCTTCATCAACCGTGAATCATGAATTATGGATATTATCGGGACCATGAATGCGTAAGACCCTCCAATTACGGTTGGCAATCGGGTTCCAAATAATGTTTGTAGAAGGGTGTTGATTCCTTGAATAAAAAGTAGAGTCTGCACTACTCTCACTTTGTCACCCTGATCAATTAAAAATACTGAGACCTTAAAAATAAAAAATAAAAAATCTTGACCACTTTTGCTATGTGAGTAAAATAAGGAGCACATTCATCATCCATATCAATCCATATATAAGCCACAAACATTAAAAAAAAAAAATCAATCTTTACCAGTTTTGCTATGTGAAATTACACTATTATTTCTTAAGAAATTAGCAAGATTTAAAAATATTGAAAATCTACTTGAATTTAATCTCCAATTCAAACAAGAAGGGGGTTCATTTAAAAGTTCTCTCTCGATGAACTCTCTGCCATCTCACAGTTTAATACTAACTCGTGCTAACATTATAAAACATTGTGCCAAAAACATGAGACGACAGAAAGTCCATAAAAAGTATCACTTTTGAGAGAGTCGCCTTAGCATTTCTCTTTAAACAAAGGCCACAAAGATAAGAATTCAATGAAGATGGTATGCAAAATCAACTCACATCATCACCACCCATCAAAGGAACAAGGAATGATGGGATCATCACAGCAGTTCCTAGAGCCAAAATGTAGTGCTGGAACCCCAAAGCAATTGCTTCCCCTGTTTTCAGAAACAAAAAATGAGGACCAAAATTGGAAGCAAAAAAACCCAAAAAAAAAAAAATTGGAGATTTGGGTTTGAGAAATGAAGAAAAATAAACATACCCCAAGAGGGATTTGAGTCAATGCAGTACTCTAAGCCTTGGAGTTGGTCCATTGCTGGATGGCTTATCTCTTCTGGTTTAGGAGCTGCCATGGCTTCTGCCCAGTCAAAACCCTTAATTTCCTTCTAAAACCAAAAGGACTTTCACCAAATGTATCAAAGAACACTGATTTGGGAGAAAATCCTCTCTTGGTTTTGCTCAATGAATGCAAAAATGGAATTTACTTGTACCAATTCAGAGAGGGAGAGAGAAGGAGAGAGATTAAAGTCAATCACAATGGAAAAAGCACAAAAGAGAAAAGCTGATGGATGACGGAGGCAGAGGAGGACTGACTAGAGAGAGAGAGAGAGAGGAGAGAGGGAGGGAGGAGAGAGAGAGTTCAATGCTGAGGAGTGAGATTTGGAAAGCAGTGACAGAGAGGAGAAAAATGTGCACTTGGCGCCCACTGTTGAGTTTGCTTTAGCCCTTTGGGTTTATATCTCTCTCTCTCTGCTTTTGGTAGGTCTTAAACAAAGGTTTCCGTTAAATTTATCATATTCCGAAATTGCCCTTTAAGGAACTTCCAAACTGGATGTTACCGTTGCCTGCCACACTGTTCCCAAAACATTTTTACAACCTAATTTATTAATTATTCTGAATTCTAATTACCTAAAAAGGTAAAACAATGAATTAGTGTTCAAATTGTTAGTTGTTTTAATAAATGAAATTTCTTAATCCTATCCTTGCAAATCTAATTTTTATCATTAAAAGGAGAAAAAGTGTAGATAAGCTTAGGAGTTATTCTTACATATTTTAATAAAAAATAACTATGAATAACATACTAATGCAAAACTAATAACTTTTCCTTTTGAGTTCATACTTTGGACTTTTAGAATTTTAATAATGAAAAAGAAATTACGGCATGACTTTTTGAGTTGGGTCAGTACTTTGAATTTTTAGAATTTTTAGAAAGAAAGAAAAAACCACGGTATGACCTCTTGAGCTAGGTTAGTCGCCTATACACGATGTTTGACTCTTAATAGTAAATGTATCATGTATGTTGGAGCCTCATTGCATCAATCGTTAGGAGTTGT
This sequence comes from Heteromeles arbutifolia, assembly GCA_024362995.1. Lineage (NCBI taxonomy): Eukaryota > Viridiplantae > Streptophyta > Magnoliopsida > Rosales > Rosaceae > Heteromeles > Heteromeles arbutifolia. The sequence continues at coordinate 4,233,404 of JANCRC010000002.1, read as the reverse complement.
CAATTCATGCATGTACGACTACCCTTAGTATTTGCCTAGTTAATTTGAATATTTTCTTATCAATGTTGTCAATTTTATTTGTTAGCTAGGTTATTACATATTTCCCTCACACTCATTCCGTGTATAAATGGTGTATAATGTGTGATGCTTAATAGTAAGTGTAAAACACATGACGCATCGCACTATCTCACGCAAAAAGTTATAGACAAAGTTCTATGTGTAGGATTGTATATTCTTAGAATAAATGTATTGTTGGAATTGCATGGATGTGATTTGTCAATATATAATAAATATGGATTGAGATTGACGTCAAATTTTTGTGTTTTGAGCTTGCGAAATGAGAGATCAGAACCACTTAATTTCAATCTTACGACCCTCATTAGCTCATCCTATTAGCACACTTCACAACAACCCAAAAACTTGAACGACCCAGATTTCTTTCACTCTCTTTTGAACAATTTTCAGACTCTAAACACAAAGATTCGGATTGGATCTCATTCCCATAATTATGCGTATCTATGTGAAACTCATATGACACCTATGTGGACATCACAAAATAAATGATCGCATCAATATATGAAAATAAAAATTTAACTTTAATTTGCAATTATATGGTCCCATATACATAATCTTGTGGTTAACACTGCCAAAAACATATTATATGTTACATACACAACAATCCTAAACGCTAACGAATTAAAAATTAACAGTTTAACCGTGTAAATATCTCATTGTACTATATTTATCATTACGTGTGTGATGAGTACGCGATGAAAAATATAAAAACAACACTTATACCTCCCCAATTAATTATGTTTTCAAACAAGTAGAATCTAATTAAATAAGAAACCTTAGTTGATATAATTATTCCAACAAATAGGGGAAATAAACGTTTAAACGAAAATTCTTGTTAACTGTAAACAAATCCTAAAGCACTGTTGTTTTGTTTATTTCTCGTGTTAAAGAAATAGTAGGACAAATTTTTTGTACGTGAAGATGGAGTTGGCTAATTTCTTGTGTTAAAGAAAGTAGTAATCTGACTAGACCTCAACGTGCGAAGACACTTTTCCAAATCTCCAACGTCTATATTTCACTACGCTGAGAAAGAAAGACAAGCAGCTTGGAAATGGGAGCCCCATCTGATCAATCTGTCATCTCTTTCGTGTTAATAATACACTCTGTGTGTATCTACGTAGGACATATCCTGTACCTACAGTTCGAGTTTTCCCTTTTCTCTGTTGTTTATACAGCAAAGCGGTATTGTATTTACAACTTTCTACTGACCTCCCCAGACCCAAAACCCTACCACCATTAACCAACTTTCAGAAAGAAAAGGACCCTATAGAATACATATAAAAATATAAGCCATACGTTCACGGTTCACCTCCTCAAGTGTGAAGTGCGTCACCGTTACGTGAGAAAATTTACTCTAATATTATGAAAAAGTTTGAGATTTCACCCAAAATAAACATTAGAAATCTCAAATAACGTTTAATAATCATAAGGTTCCTTAACTTTTTGATGTGTGACATTATTCACTTCTTATAATGTTACAAGGATAGTTATCCATACACGGACATTGGTGACTGGATCTCGCAATGTATGGACTGATGACAATTACCAGCTGCATGCGTGAACGATTGTCGTTGGCAATAGCATGCATGCGTGCAAGCACCGTACATGGTTTTCTCCTTTTCTTGTCAGTGGTCAATGATATAAATACCTCACGGTTTAGGGTGAAGATTGCAGAACATGTTGTCTTTGCGCAGAGTGTAATTTGCATAGACATACCCAGCAGCAAGGCATATGCAAAGTTAAAGCCATTTTTCCCGAAAGTAAAAAGGAGAGCAACAGCTGTATGTTTAATCACCACTTCCGAGGAAATATCTACAAGATATATATAGGGATGTGATATCCACACATTCTTTTTTACTTCTCATACATCTTTTTAATTTTCGACCGTCGGATCCGATGAATTGAATAAGACCAAATGACATAAATTAATAAGAGGTGTGTGAGAAGTAAAAAGGGATGTGTGGATAACACACCCCTATATATATGTCCTTGGTCATGGACTCATTTGTATATATATATTATCTAGGAAACATGAATCCAGAGAATATGCTAAAACATGAATCATGTAAATATTTTTATAAATAGAACTTTAACGAAAAGCTCCCAGTATTGTTCACTTTAATGAAAAACCATATTTTTACACTAAAAAGTTAATCCTGGTACTATTTACTTTACCATTTATTTTATCTTTATCGTTAAAACTCAAAGTTTTCAAATCCTTTTAATTAGTTTTCCTTTTTATTATAAATGTGAAGCCTAGAATCTACCCCAAGCCCATCCTAGATCCTACTATCATTGTCGCGTATCTCTTTATTCGTGTTCGTGTTTGCGCAACATAGCTTATATAGCTTTAACGCCAGAAAATATATATCCATTCGAGTGGTATAATCACCTCAAAGCTCACTTTAATCTACTTTCTTTTTCTGTGGGGGATAAGACTGGTGTTCTTTTTTCCGAACACCTTTTAGCCACATAAGATACTGATCGATCAAATATTCATGCATGGACAGTTGAGCTTTATAATCTGACGACGTAACCATGTGTATTATTAAAGCATGCAAAGGAAGCCTACATACATAATGGCAAGTAATCTCAAGAGAAGAATGATTATCCTGGTCAAAGCAAACAAAAGCATCCTCTGTACAAGGAGAGTCAAGGTCGTGCACAGTTTAAGAACAAATTAAGAACGAGTGGAAGCATGGATGATTTTGTCGAAGGGTCCACAGGTTACTTCTGACGATGGCCTAGTTTCTCAGTCGTCGAGGAAAACTAACTAATGGAACTACAACTTTTACAAGGAAAAAGAAAACGACTGTAGAATAATGGGAGTAGGATGCCATGCCAGGTAAATGACAACGATGTCAATCAGTTGTAAACCCCAAAGTAATGGGTCTGTGTGAAAGGAGAGATTTTCTTGTAACCAAGGCGTAGTGTCAAAGAGATGAGATGAGGTAGGGTTGTCATCACTGACTTGTTTACTTTGCATTATCTTTGCACATCAGGGACTACTTTCGGCTAGAACATGGAATGTACATCTAGAGGTGATGTGTACATCCAAGAAAAGACAGTACAAATGGATCGCTTTACTAAATAACCAATCTTTCCTTAAATCTTTGTTAAAGTGACTATTATTGGTTACTTTATTTGTTCACGTCTTACTCCGTTAACTGATAACTCTACTAAGGACTTCTTACGGTCCAATTCCTAACAACTTAAATATAATACTAACAGCAGAGACTTGTACAATTTAGAGATAATACACACAGTTAAGACTTTGCACAATTTAGAGATGATACACACAGCAGGGACTTGCAGCTCAAGCAGTTAAGATCATTTACCTTTGCATGCAACCAAAACTCCAAATACTGCTAAACAAATATTGGTACCAAAAAACACAATTTGTTAAGTGACTAGTAATGTACATTAGCCTAAAAATTTGTGATTTAATTATCTTGATAAAAGACGGGGGTCAAAGAGGGTAGGGCCCCAAAAAGGGACTGAAAACTGGACATCATTAACTTTTGTATGCAAATCTTGTAGGATTCTAGGAGACGGTCCAAAGGACATCCTAAATTGGTGGAAATTAACCATAATACACTCCAACAACTACAATATTATAGCCATTGCATCATGTCGACTCGATTCTTTCCTCTGTAGTTGGATTCTATCCAAGGAAAATTGGACTTGAGCTCCCTCGAATTGTGTGCTATCAAGTGGATCATCATTCCGAACATGTACATGTATAATCGATAGCAAAAGTTACAAGCCTGTTGCAGTGCATCTAGGCGTAAATAGTGCTGCCTGAAGTCGTTTTCTCCTCTTGGAATTTTGAAATCTGTTGTATATGATGCCTGTGCTTCTCTCCATGACTTCACCTCTGCTAGGAAGAAATATAATAAACGGCTCAAGATCTTCGGTCCAACTTCCTTCCACTTGATCGTTTCTCCTCCACCTCTCTTCGTCTCTGCTGCCTGCCAAATTAGAGCAAAGTGGTCATTTTGTGAGAAGTCGGAAAGGATTGGCAACACAAGAACACAAGTAAATTTAAAATGGATGGAAAAAAAAACAAAAACTTATCATGACATGGTCACTAAGAACAGGAAAGGAATTTACGATAGATGAGTAAAATAAGACCAAAAGCTGTTAACAAAACATACGCAAAAGCCATGTATCCAGCACCAGCACTAACAGAAGATAAGAGTGTTGCGTGAGTCCCCACAGTAGACATAGAATCCTGAAGTCCTGAGGGAAGAGGATTTTTTCGATCACCATCGACCTGAAAGAAGTAACATCATTTAAAACAGTTGATCAATCAATTGATATCTCTCACAATTTATAGGGAGGTAATACTGCATATCCATAGATTGCAACCTTATCCCATTTTGACTTCTTGTTCTGTCTACCCTCCCGAGGGATGACCTCAGCTGCAGGCGGTAAGGAGTTCAACCCAGTAGCAGCCATGGTTGAAACACCTGTAGAATGACATGGTATAAGAGAACATACGAAAATAAAATGAAAGAGAGAGATCTTGAAAGGCTAGGATCACCCATTAAATTACTACTAAGCCGATGGGCCAAGGCCTTGGCTCAGGTGATAAAGTTGTGAGGAAGTGCATATGCCTAATCAATCTTTGCTACCAAAGTTTAAAATTAAAATTTGCTTCAAACCTGGATAAGGTATGTTAATTTTAGGTGCAGCACCAACTATTCCAGGCTGTGTTCCTCCTGAAACATATTCAACCTTTTGACTCTTCTTCCTATCTTGCTCTTTCCTTTCCATTTCACGCCTCATATCAACCTCTGCTTACCAAAACATACAAAACATAAGCAGAAGAAAGACAAACAGGGTTGGAAAACAAAATTCTGTACAGAAAAACATGACAGTGTCCTCTTCATTACAGTCTATGAATTTGGTATTTGTGATAGCAGCAGATTATCCAATTATTTTTAGAATACATAAGTTCTACTACAATTTCTTGAATACCACCCTCTACATACAAAATAGTCTATCAGAGAAAATTTCAAAAAGCATCACTAACCATAATAGCTAACTTGACAATGCACTTACGTGAAATACGAAATATTATATACAATGTTACAAGTTAAACAGCGCACTGATGCATGACAGGAAATACACAAAACGAGAGTTGAAAGAATTGTGAGTAACCTATTTCATCACAATAGTCACTTGTGTCATATCCATGAGGGTCAAATACATCTTTACTGAAGCAAGACCCTATCTGATCAATATCTTGATACCTCACTGCATGCACCAGAAAGTTTGGATTCCTATAGTCCTTCTTATTACGTACTTCTGCATTGAAGCTTTTCCCAGCTCTCTTGTATTCAAGAAACTTATTTATCCTCCTCTGCAGTAAGAAGAAACTCAAAAGTTAAACATACACACAACATGAAATGACTTGTCAAGTGAAGAAAAGGCACATAGGCATCATCTTTACAAAGTGAAAACCACAAATTATTGGATTTGGATGCCTGCAATGGACAAAGCCTCAAAAGAGTTCCGAGATTCAAATACAAACGTCGTGTAACCATAGAACAATAAGCTAAACATATACGACTTAAGAAGTTATAGTAGATCGGGCTTTATCAATTGATCCTGAAAACATCAAGAACAAGAGGCTATCTCCAAGATGAACAGTTCTACACTCTATAACCCCATAGGAACCTAATTGGAAATCAGAATCTAAAAGGAACTTACTTGCAGTTCCTCTGAACACTTTGCTTTTAACGGTGGCGGGAGAAACTTATCCAACGGAACAATATCTTTCTGCTCTTCTGCAACAGCCTCAGCAGCATCTCTACCCTCAGATTCAAGTACAGTATCGTTCATTGTGTCAGAGTTTGACGGTTCAGATAATTGAGGAGCGCGAACTGTTCCTAGAGGTGTCTTATCATGGAAATCACCAGGAACACGACCAATCCCTTCTATTTCACCCTCCTGCAATCAAGCATCACCCAAAACAACATACTAATAAGGTCAGCAAAGATAACAAACTTCCACACACCCTAATTATGTATGAATCAACACGGAGCATTGTTCAATATCCAATATCAAGGAAAAGATCTACATTTGGCAGGGCAAAACCTAACATGACGACCGCTTTCCGAATACTCAAACTCAAAGTATCATCCTTTGCAATTGAAAACATGAACTGCGCACTCTCAATCGAACTGGAACAAGAATCCGAAAAATCAATCAAATTCAGAAGAACATGATAATACCCAAATCATTTTTCATTCAGTTTCTCAGAAATAAAAAAACATCCACCGAAAAAAAAAAGAAGAGAAAAAAATAATACCTCAGGCTCAGGAGACATAGCAACTTCATCACGCCCATAGTCCACAATCGTAAGCGCCCCTCTTCTTCTTCTTGTCAAACCATCCGAAGCCACCTCATTATCCCCGGCATTCGGCGGTGCGCTATCATCGCTCCCAGACTCACCACCCACCGCTCCATCCACATCCGTCATTGCAGCATCTCCCGAGCCTCTCAGCTCACCGTAATCGTCGAATTCTCTCCGTTCTCGTCGCTCTTCATCTCCTTCTTCCTCTTTGTTGCTGTGCTGCTCAACGTCCTCCATGTCTTCATCTTCTTCTTCGTCGTTGTAATTGGAGAGCAGGAGAGCTATGGCGTCGGATTGCTTCTTCCTCGATGCCATGGGGTTTGGGGAGCAGAGACAAATTGGGGATTTAGGGTTTCTGAGTTCGCGCTAACTAATTAACTAACTTTTTGAAGTTGGCGAAGCAAATGATTTGGCGGAAGAAAAAAACCCAAATTGCAGTGGAGCCTGTTGGTTCAATTTAACTTGGGCCTAAATCACATTATTGGGCCTTATCTCATTATCAAGGCCCACGAGAAGTAGGGCTGGGAAAGATGGGGTACATACGGAAAAGAAAGTTAAGGAAGCGGAGGTTTATGATCGATCTTTATTTGGTTTAGTGACACTCGATCATTACTTTGATGGATTAAATTCAAATGTCAACGGAGGAAGTCGCGGATCGCAATCAAAAAGAAGACATGGAGTCGAATCAACTGGTCTCCCTAGTCGAGTTTACACATGGGAAGTCGAGAATTTGAATTATTTGAATAATCATATTTTAGTAAAAGCAAGGACGTCAATGATTGTGCAAATTACTGAAGTTGAATTTAAGTACAAATGACACCAAAGTTCGAGCTCTCAACTTAGTTTTTAAGCAAAGAATAAACCAAATACCACAAGACAATGTGTATGGTTGAGCGGAGCATGCATGAGGAGAAGAGTTGACATCCAATGATCCAGAGGTAAGAATGCGACTCAAACTTCACAAATAATCTTCATATTTGTGTCGTCTAAAATTAATCCACGCGAGATTGTGATGTCTACATGAAGTAAACTTGGTCTGTGGTTGCATGTGAGAATGTTATTGTTGCCTTATCGTTGAGGCAACGATGATGTGATGTATGTGACAACGAAATTAATGTTTCAAACGTTTGGTTACTTGGACTCTACCAAGTATATAGCAAGTGTTTGTTGACCGAGTGTCGTTAGACCAGTTACTATGATGAGTCTAGGCAAGGAGATCAACTTGTGTCACAGTATTCTTGTCATAGTGACGTTTTGTGTTAATGATGAAAATATATATTTTTTTTAAATGAACACATATTCTTGTATTATTGACATGGAATGTCACTGTAGCAGTATACTCGTATCAAACAAGCGCACATTGTGAAGACACCAAAAAGGGCACGGAATTCTTGATGAGCTTTCTCTTTCTCTCCATGGTTGTCTTGCTTTAGAAAATACAATTTCTCTTTCGCTTTTGTGTCTTTCGTTCTAACTTCTGCTGGCTATGGTAACGCCTTGCATGCACCCACAAGCTTTCCCAGTCTTCCAAGTTGCAACTGACTTTAGGGATGACGGTCAGACATGCATGAGTTTGAATCATGAGTGATAAGTACTGGACGAGCACCTCAGCTTTACTTTTTTACTTTTTACCTACACGGCTATGACTGGAGAGAGATCCACCCCGGTATTGGAGTTCTAAGGACATGACTTCAAACTAATCAAGCTGGACAATGACGACTTAGTATCCTATACACCATTTCTGACTCAGAAAAATCTCTCCACTTTTGCTTTAACCATGACAATTATGACATGCAATATTAACTATCGTGTAGATTTTCAATTGAGTTGTGTTAGCGACAATCGTTCACATGCGTGTGTGTTTGTTAACTGTTAATAAGGTATGAGACTAACTTCTATCAACGAATATAAGTTGTTAACTATTGTTGAATTACGAGACTCATTTTCATTAATGGATGACAGTAGCTCACGCATGCATCAGATTGTATGGAGCATTTCAATTAGGGTTTCCATATGATAACAGGATACCTCAAAAAGGAAGGAACACACATGGTTGATTCTGCAGACATAAATAGCCAAAAACATTGACGACAAGAACAACATCGTCGTGTCAAAATCATTGAACAATACCAAACATAGACAGATTAAACACATAGCCAATTGGCATCGGCCAACATCCCCCACTAGAAAATTCTCCCGCAAAACCAAACACGTAATTGTCATATTTCATGCATAGGAAGAGGTATCTGATCTGCCCAGCCGACTATAAAGTACGTCTCATTAATCTTCTTTAATTTATCTTTTTTCTTTGGAAATTTAAAATAATAAATCACCAGAAAGATGAACGAATAAAGCAGAGTCGCAGTAGAAACAAAAAGAAAGGGGAAAAAAGGAGGTGGTGCTGATGAGAATCCTTCACAAGAGACAAGCAATAAGTGGGATTCTCTGCTCACCTAAACTTCAACATCTCCCCCCACCATCTCTCCCATCCTCCATACTTTTATGGGCTCAAACTTCTTTTATTTTAATTTTTTCTTTTGATTTTTGCATTCACATCACTAATTTCTAAAAGAAAGATTATACAATTCTTAAATTTGAGACAATAAAACGTGGTCCCATTCATTCACTCTTGATCTGGAAGTAGGAAAAAAAAATTGATATTAGCACCATGTTTTCCTTATTTATAAGAGGAATTTTCGATACTCTTCTCTCTTTCTGCACACTATATTTATTTAGGCTTGTAATTGAATAAATCAACGCATAAAATAAACAGTAATAAGCAGAATGAGAAATAGAATGTACATCCGGAATAATGCAAAACGACATGAGAAATAACATCCGCACTCTTTTTTTCTTTTCACACTTCTGTTTGTTTCCATCTTTATTCTTCTTCAGTTGACAGCAAAGATCATAAATAAACATGAATGTGCAGCGGAGTTTTACACCGCCGACACACTAAAAGAAAAACAAAAAGTGATTTCGATTTCATTTCTAATTTTCTAATTGCACGCAGTTTCACGGGGCGTGAAATGAAGTGTGAAGTCAGCCAAAGCCCACAGTGGCAGTGGGACTGGGATGTATGTCTTTGAGCAAACCCAGGACTTGTTGCATGCTGGGCCTTTTCCCAGGTGACTCCGCCGTACACAAGTACCCCACTCGCAGGCTCTCCACCATCTCCCACTCCAACTCCCCACTCTCTCTCAACCTCTCGTCCACCGCGTCCAAACCACGCCCTTCCCTCACCATCATCCTCACCCACACCACCGTCTCCGCCGTCCCCGTCCTCCCCGTCAACAGCTCCATCAACACCACCCCAAAACAATACACATCCGTCTCTGCACCACTGCCTTCACCTCCGCCGCCAATTTCCCGCTGACTCCCGATACTTCTCAACCCAAAATCGGCTATTCTCGGCTCGAAATCCGGACCCAATAATATGTTGGAAGTTACGAGGTGGCCGTGGACTACGGGACTCGACCCCGCCTGGTGGAGGTACGCCAGTCCACGGGCTATTCCAACGGCAATGCGGTGGCGCGTGAGCCATCCTTTCTTTTCGGGCGAGTAGGCTCCATTAAAAAAGCTTTGCTCCCACGTGTCACCAGTCCAGTCCTCCACGTTGGGGTCCCCGGTGGGCAGCTCGTGCAACCATCCGTGCAAGTCCCCGTTCGCCATGAACTCGTACAATACCAACTTCTCTCTCCCTGTTGAGAAAAATAAATAGGGTTTAATGACATGTTTAGTTAGTTTCAAATATGATTAAGTGAAATGTGTACTTACTTATGATCTAATAAACCGAATTAGGAAAATGAGGAAGAAAAAGAATGAGATGAACTTAGCCCCTAAACGTCAATGTATGAGATGCACTGTTGTTTAAACCGTTAAATTGAGCGACATCAATTTAGTTGTTCAATACTTTAATACGTTTCATATATCGATACATTGTAAAATTTTCGCCATGACAAACAAATTTTCCGTAAACACGCGAAAATTTATAAACAAAATCATACCAATAGCATATGTGTTACGTGACGACGGTGACAAAACAGCGTGTCGTACGTATGGACTCTTGTCATTTACGACATTGCAATTAAAACCCGTGTGTTGCATTTATGTCGTTTGGTGAGATTACCAACGACCGACGGGCCGGTGAGAGAGAGAGAGAGAGAGAGAGAGAGTGAAGTGTGCAGTACCTGCAATGCAGTAACCGGAGAGAGGCAGCAGGTTGGGATGTTTCAATCTCGAAAGATTTTCAAACATTTGCACCGCGTCATCGTAATCGACGTCCCTGGCGTTCTCCAGCACCTTTATAGCCACGTGGAGGTCGCCGGGCAGCACGGCGGTGTAGACCGGCCCACACCTACCCTCGGCGAGCTGGGAGTCCTTGCCGAAGTGCGACGTGGCAGCAATCAAGTCCTTAAACGTCAAGTTCAGCAACGGCTTCTCGAACATCACCAATGGGGCCGACGTCGGATCCTTGACGTCCGCGACCCACGACGTCCCCGACTCGGTCTCGAAAGAGAACGGTCCCGATTTCTCGATCTTGAACGGGACTAACTGAACCGGTTTGGAAATAGCCCATTTGTGCTTTTTGGCGAAGTACTTTTGCCTGCATATGCAAGCTACGCAAGTGCTTATGGACAGAAGGATTACAAATGCGGATGTGCAGGATAAGCTCAGAACAAGAATCTTATGGGATTTTTGCGATTTGGGTTCTTTGTGGGGGGATTCTTGGGTCATGGGTTTTTGTTTTTGGAGGGTATTGTGAGGTGGGTTTGCATTGGAAGTGTGAAAGCTTGGGGCTTTGGTTTTGGAACTGTCGAAAGGAGTGAGGTTTTTTCCGGCGTGGATAAAAGCGCTTTTCCCGAATTTCTGGTACTTTTCCGGTCCGACCCGGCCGGTGAAATTATTGAGCGAAATGTTCAAGAATTTCAGGCCCGTTAGCGGAGGGAAATCCGAAGGGAAAGAACCGTTGATTTTGTTGTCCGAAACGTCCAAATACTTCAATCCGTGCAAAACAGAGATGGGTTTTAGACTCCCAGAAATTCTGCAGCTGGAGATGTCGAGGTGCTGCAAATTGTTGAGATTGGAGAAAGCAGACGGCTGCAGAGTGCCCAAATCGTTGTGGGAAAGGTCGAGAAATGTAAGATTTGGGAACCCAGAGAGCTGGGCCAAGTTGGTGTACCGGTTGTATGAGAGATTGAGCTCCTGGACCGAAGAAACTGAGCCGTTTCCGGATGTGTGTTCGAGCCCGAAGCTCCCTCCGAGCCGGTTCTTGGAGAGATTGACTCGGACCAGGTTCGGGAGGGACCAGAACCAGCCCGGGACGGAGCCCTTGAGATTGTTGGAAGAGAGATCGAGGGCCTGCAGATTCGATAAGTTTCTGAGGTACTTCCATGAGAGTATTCCGGTTAGGTTTCTGGAGGGGAGGTTGATTTGAGTAATGGGTGGGTTGGAGCAGTTGGGTGGATTCGAATTTTGGAGCCAGGAGAGGTTGAAACCGGATACTGATTTGAATGCCTTGAAGATTTGGGCTTGGTCTGTGCTGTTGCAGGTGGATTCTGCTTCTGCTGCTGCAATCAGCACCAGAAGAAGCGAATACCTAAGCAGGATTCTCATTTTTTTCCCTGCAAAACTGGGCTTTAATTTTCAAATTCCATGAGAGAAGGAGAGAGAGAGAGAGAGAAATAGAAAGGAGTGAGAGAATATAATGAATAAATGAAATGGTGTAATGGAGGAAACGGTGGAGAGATTTTTCAGTGTAATCGGTATACGGGTGGTACATCACGTATTATTATGTAAATAGTACGATATGTGTGCTAAAAAGTTAATAACTTAAAAAATAAAATTTATCACCACTCCTACCACTTGTGTTTCCGTCACAACTAAAAATTTCTCGAAACTGGAGGGCTAGTAAATGTTAAGGGGAGTTAATAAAGTGTGGTGATTGACCAAAAACTAAACCAAAAAGTAAAGATCGAAATGTCCATTTAGAGCACGCTAAAAAATAGGACCATTATTATGCTATTCGGAAGAAGTCTTCTACAGAGAAAAAGCCTACTAAACTAAAAAGTAACGATGGAAATGTCCACTTAGAGAGCACGAGAAAAAATAGGAACCATTATGCTATTCGGAAGAAGTCTTCTACAGAGAAAGCCTGTTACGAGGACGAGTTTTCGAAACCAAGCGTGTTCTTGATGTAATAACTGTAAACTTTTATGCCTTTTTCAAGACGTGTTTGTATTGGAAGCACAGATTGAGATTTTAATAAAAATTTAAGGGCTCATTTAGGATTATATTATGAGAAAACACTTCTTTCTTTTTTTTTCTAAAAAAAATAAATTAATTAGATCGAATGGCTACAATTACAATCAATATTAATACAATCAAACAGGATAGCTCTACTTGCCACAGGCGGCAAATACTTATCCCAAATATATAGGTTTGTAACTTTAAAGTCTACACTAGTGACAAAATCCGCCACAAAATTTACTTCTTTAAAACACATACTTCTAAGAGATTGAATCAAACGAATTCGCCAACCACTTGATGTTTTTAATAATATTCTTTAGCCCCCAAGGTGTTGTACTAATCCCGGTTACAGCATCAATGACCAACTTCGAACCTCCTTAGATATATTTGTATAGCCTTTCATTTTTATAGTCCACAAAGCATCTCTTAAGGCTAATGCTTCAGAAATTGTATTGACCCCAATACTTATGCTTATAAGTGATTTTACTATAAGTGTTTAATTTAAATATGTTGAATTCATGTGCTTTTTGAAAGAAAAAAGACTTGAAAGTCCTTAAGAAGTATCTGCCAAGTGTTTCTCGGAATATCACTTGTATGACCAAAAATATTTTTTAATTTTTTTTGTCAAAAACAGTTAGAACTGTATTTCGAAAAGCTTCTCCTATACATAAATACTTACAAAGAAAATATTAAAGAGACTATATTTATTTGTATGACCCTTCTATACCATCACTCTAAAGCTTATCGTCAAATATAAATGTGATATCTTTAGCATTATTCGTTGACTAGCATTGTCAGATATCCATTTTGATTAATCTCAAATCACAGCTAAAAGGAGTTTAAGTATGAAGGGGAAATCTAACGCGGTGAGCAACTGTAACAATTGAAGAAAGACTGAAGGACAATGGAAGTCGTTTGGATTTGGTTGGTTGACTGACGACTCCAAGAGTCTGACTTGAAATGTCGCCGGTCACTGTTGCGGTGATTGCGAAGTTTCTTTCATTTGCATGGTATAATTCCAAAACGAAAGAGGTTTTCATGTGAACTTGCTCTTTTGCCTTTTTTTCTTTTCTTGTTTTAATGGCAATATTCAGTCATTTGTTGTATTGGTTGGATTCGTTTATCCTCAGCCAAATATGAGCTTATGGTCATTGGTGCTTTTAAATCAATTAGCAGGCGAGGGGAGGGGACCCTTTGGTCGAGATAAAAAGACTTGTCCACCTGGAACCCAAAGCTCTCAGAAATTAAGAGTCTGTTTTGTATCATACCCAAAAACTTTGATTGTTCCTAAAAATAATTTTCAAATAACATCATTTAAAAACAAATTTCAGTCTCAAAATTTCAAAAATCTGTTTGGTTGAATTTTTAAAAATAATTTTTTTAGTTTGAACTCAAACTTCCTTGAACAAAAATTGGAGGAGAGAAAGAATTGGGAAAGAGAAAAGAGAGAGGAAATAGTTGGCAAGGAGAGAGAAAGATAGGGAGAGGACAAGGAGGATAGGGAGACGTATTAAAGTATTGGAAATAGGTCGCGTGTTTACTTCTCGCAAAATTTTACAATGTACGGGTATATGAAACGTATTAAAGTATTGAACAACTAAATTGTCCTGGATTAGGCAGGTTGGAGTTCTCACCCCTGGTCATGTACGAGGCATTTTGGATAGGCAACTTTTAGTCTCTCTTGGAATCTCGGCTAAGTCTTGTAAAGCTCCTTCTATAGTCCCTGTTCTTTGGCATCCCCCTCATTTTTCTTGGGTCAAAGTGAATACTGATGGCCTTGCTAAAGGTAACCTGGGTCTTGCGGCTTGTGGCGGGGCTTTTCGAGATTCTGCGGGTTATTTTCTTAGTGGTTTCTCCCTAAGCTTGGGGCATTGTACTTCTTTCTATGCGGAGCTCCATGCTGTCATCCTTGCTGTGGAATTGTCTCACGTGCAGGGTTGGCAATATCTATGGTTTGAAAGTGACTCTTCTAACTTGATATCATGTTTCACTTCTGGATCTTTCTCTCCTTCTTGGTTGCTCCAGACACGCTGGAACAATTGTATTCTCCGATTGCAAACATGGTTTTCCGTTGCTCTCATACATTTCGAGAAAGGAATGATGTTGCTGACAAATTAGCCAATTTAGGGTTTCTCTCATCTTCAATTGTCTGGCATTTCGCTCATCCTATTGAGTTTCTTCCTCTTCTGCACTCAGATTTCTTGGGCACGCCAGCCTACAGGTTTGTCTCCCCTTCTTGATGTGTGATTTCCTTTTTTACCTAATCTTTTTGGATTTCCTTTTTCATTTTGCAGCTTGTCTTGCAAGTTCTTACCTTTTAAGGTTTATAGAGGGGTTTGGGCATATGTCCACCCAATCTTTTTCTTGTATTTTCTTTTTCAACAAGAGGGATATGGTCTATGCTCCCCCTCCCCCCCCCCCCCCCCACACTTTTTCCTGTATTTTCTTTTTCAAAAGAGGTAAGGTGAATGTCCCCCCTCTTTGTATTTCGTTTTTCTTGTTCTATGAGGGGTAAGATTTATGTTCCCCCTGACTAGGTGTAACTTCTTTTTTCATATAAATAAATTTACCTCATTCTACCAAAAAAAAAGGAGGATAGGGAGACCAGAAAATTACGATGAGAAGGTGAGGAGTGAGAATAAAGAGAGCGTGATGAGAGAGAGACAAGACAAAGGCTGAGGAGAGAGAGATGAGACAAGGTGTGGCGTGGGGAGAGAAGAAAGAGAGGATTGGGAGAGAAAAAAGGGAGGGTTAGGAAGGAGCAAAAGAAGATGTTAAGGAAAGAGTAGGAAAACTCTAAAAACTCATTTTTAGTGTTTTTAAGAAATAACCTATGTTTTTAAGTTAGTTTTGAATCCAATTTTAAAAAAAGTCATACCAAACAAGAATTCAAAGCCTAAAATTCAAAAAGTGTTTTTGAGTTAAAAAAGTTGAACTCAAGTAGGATACCAAACAAACCCTAAATAATTTCGAGTTTTCTGTTACTACCAACTTGGTTATTACGATGTTTCTAAGCTATAAATAATGTATATTAAGTACGAACATTTGTAAATGACCAACAAAATAGTAAAGCAATCGTTCGAGGTACTACTGCTTCACTCTGCGTCGACTGTACTATTTATGGTATTTGGGAGTTTATTTTGAGTATTTGTTCGTATTGTAGCAGAGACTTATTAGAATTATAAGATTAAAGAAAGTAACTTGTACGTAATATTCTAAGAATGAACCCCTCTAATTAGAGCGCATGATTAGGTGGGGAACAGAGGATTGGTGGGAGCAAGCTAATTACAGGTTTGCAAGTGAGAGGGACAGAGGGTCAATTGTTTTGTCCAAAGGGGATACAAAATTTCAACGAAAGTGGCAAAAATCTCAGGCTGTGAATATTTGGCTTCTTGAAGATTTTGGATTAGAGAGCTTCATGTCAAAGTTGGGATGTTCTGCTGATATGCCGCCTGGGAACAAGCATGAAGGGCTAGGATAAGCCAACATGCCATGCGAATTACCCTAATATTCTTCTTGAATATACTGCACGCATGCATGGATGGTAATACATGCGTGGTTTATCAAATAAGGTTTTCAATCCACAACAAACAAACAACAACGCATTGCATTCGTTTTGATAGGAAAGAGATCCTTTCCGGATCTCTTCCATCAAGGCCACCGGATCAAGTGATTTGGACCCTTGAAATTTGATCCAACAACTAAAGTTATTATAACTTTTAAAAGGACCCCTGTTTTTAGCCGTTGAATCAAATTTCAAGGATCCAGATCACTTGATCCGGTAGTCTTGGTGGAAGAGATCCGAAGAGGATCTCTTTCCGTTTTGATAAGCACTTACTTTGCCAAGAAAATCATGACTGTATTTAGGGTAAACTGCCAATTTAGTCTCTGAATTATCACCTTAGTGAAAATTAGGTCCCTAAATTATTTTTTCAGAAAAATTAGTCCCTGAATTATAAAAATCTGCCAATTACATCCCTAATGTTATATTCGAAGCTACTATATTCAATTTTTCGTCAATTTAAGTCACATTACTTGCATGTGATACACATTGGAGGGTAGATTGATAGTTTTTCATAAAGAAATAGTGTATGGAGTTAACTTTGGAGAAGAAATTGGTAGTTTTTTTTATAAAGAAATAGTGTAAGTTGAAATTGGTAGTTTTTCATAAAGAAATAGTGTAAGTTAACTTTTGAGAGTAAATTAGACATTAAATTCGCACCCTATATGAAATGTTAAGCACTTATAGACGAGAAAATGATGGTATCACACTATAAAGTGTGTCAAGTGACTTAAGTTGACGAAAAATTGGATAAAATAGCTTTGAATATAATAGTATAGATGAAATTAGCAATTTCTAATGAATTTAGGGACTTATTTTACTGAAAAAATAATTTAGGGACCTAATTTTTATTGAAGTGATAGTTCAAGGACTAAATCGGCACTTCACCCCTGTATTTATAGTGCCACCTTGACACTATGATGTGATGTGTGAAACTAGGAATGACATCATCTTTGGATCTCTATTTTTGGAGTAAACGGACCGGGAAATCCTGATATTTAATTTAAATCATACGGTTCTCATTAATTCATCACACAACCCACTACTAGCACAAACTCACGCCCTGATCTCTCTCTCTCATGGCCTGATTTTACGAGACTATCTGCTCCGAAGGTAGAAATCTAGAAATGGTCTCAATCCTATATAGAACCATTTCGTAGACAGAATACATTTTGCATCAAATGTTGGGTGGATAGTAAATTCACATTTACTTCATCATCATATGTGAATATCACTCACAAACCACAATTATGCCACTCATCGACCCTTGACCCAAAAACCCTAGTCAAATCAGCCTCTGACCTCCGTCAACGAGTCCTAATCTGTAGTAATTTCAAACTACTGCAAATGTGAACTGATTCCACTACCTCTTCAATCCACACCAGCTAATACCTGTTCCCATTTGAAATAAGACATCAGGAAAGTGGAATGCAACTAATCGAACTTATATAGTTATTGCACTCTGCAAATTCTGCATCAAAGATGTCCACAGAATAATTCCTGTGGATTGGAAGGGGGCAAAAGCAAACTTAATCCACTCACAAATTCCATTGGCACGTGATATTTGGCTCACTTCTACTGGGAGTTTCTTCTTTTGGTGAATAAAATAGATTATATTCGAAACATTTGGAGGGTAACGTTTATTATATGCATATAAGGTATCACCTAATCCACACGGAATTTCAACCCAAACTTCCATCGAATGACAGCTAACCCAGCGTTTGGAATTGTCAAAAACCAACCAAGATCTGGGAATATTTTAAACATAATTAAGGTAACAAACCCGACACTCCAACATCAAATTATATATACATTTTTTCTTCATACATAATTCTGATCAAGTTGGACAATATGGTATGACCCATGGCCCATACTGACTTTGACGTTACAACTTACAAGTACATGGATGAAGTAGAGAGAGTGATTCAAATGTGTGACTTCAAATATTTGATAGATGTAGAAAAGTTTCGGGTATATAATTTAGTTATAATTTTGATTATCGTGGGTTATCCGTCCAATATATGTCCCTAATTCACACCTTCCATTTTATCTCTATTTTTATTTTAGTATATGGTTCGTTTGAAAGTGTTTTTTTTAAATGACAAAAAACACTTCTAGTGAAAATATTTTTGAAACTAATTTTTAGTAAAAACGCAAGTGAATACTGAAATCTATAACCAATTTGGATATAGGAAATTCGATGAGGAATTGCACGGGTACGAGGGTTATGAGGATGACACATTTATCTTAGACCCGTCTTGTTCATGAACACGAATTTATGTGGAAAGTGGGCCTTCTACATGGATTATGAATTTTGCCGCCCGACCCGCCCATCGAAGATACTTGTTCCTCAAGTAAGATTTCTTTGTCACTACGACTGCAATTCACGTACTGAACCCCAATCGCAGACACAAACCGACCGTGACAAAATATATATAAAACCCCTAATCAGAATCCATCCGCTGTGTGAACCTTCAACCTTGTACTTGTAGCATCAAAAAGGGAGGAAATATGGCAGAGGAGTTGACGTTGGATTTGGAAGAGCTCCGCCACCTCGAGTGCATGGCCAGACGCCACCGTATCATCAACCACCTTAACCTTCTTTCCAAACGCCTTATCTCTGAGATTACAACATCGGAAAAGGAGCCATTATCGCTGCCGCCACCACAATCTTCTCAACCAAAGGTGAACCTGTTAGAAAGCAATCAGGATCCCTATCATAAAGGGACTAGAATAGGCGTGTAATCACTAATCAGTAATCGATCTGTATATTTTTGCTTCCTTTCTTGAACAGCAGTATTGCTGGATTAGCTGCTTTTTTATATATAGGGAACTTTCTGTGTAAAGGTAGAAGACTAATATCAATACAATTATTCTGGCCAATTCTATTTCTCAGTCATCTAATTAGATTTTACATAGGGCAAAGAGATGAAGTCCACCGTGAGGCCTCAAAATGCCGCGAAGAGAGAAGCTGCCGAGCAAGAGAAGACGAATCATAAACCAAACCCTAATAAGCATCGCAATGGGTTCTCTACTTCAATGAAGATTGCTCATTACATAAAGGAGTATGGAGGCCTCCTCAACAAGGGGGAGCTTAAAGAGAACATCACAGTATCCTTGGATGGTATCAAAACTAGTTATTTTTTATTAGAGGATATTCTAAACTTCTACTATTTGCGGGGAAAATCGATTTGAACATGGTGAAAGGGGACGGACACACAACTGACCTAACCAACATGATATATGACTTCCATTGATAATTACCTAGGGTTGAACTTTTGATTAATTTTTTGCTACTTAATTTCACTATGTTTTTGTTGAATTGAGCAATAACTTAATTTTGCTCCCTCAATTAGGGCAAATACTCAACAAAATGTCGTCCTCCGACTCCAACCGTTTCTTCTATGATTTACAGGGTGGTAGCTGTAAAGTCCAAATTGTGGCTGATCCAAGGTATGATCTCTCACAATTTCGTTTGCTCCTCTTTCTGTAAAAACCAGTACCACACAATGTTGAATATTTGCACCTTGCCTTCTTTTTTGGTCGTGTAGAAGTTAAATAATTTGTATTAATATGTGATTGAGTTATAAATCTTTTCCTTTATTTCATGCAGACATTTAAGGATGGATGAATTTGAATTTTCTAAGTTCTATTCCTGTATAAGCCCTGGCGATTTTATTGGCGTGACTGGATTTCCAGGTTTGTGTTGCTGCTCTACTGTCGTTTTTGTTCCTTTACACGGTTATTTATAGCAAATTGTTTCCAAGAATTATGAATTAATCTTGTAGACTTATAATGTTTTGTTTTGTTTTCTTGTTTTGTTTCTGTTTCTTTCTTCTTCTGTCATAGGAAAAACTAATAGGGGAGACCTCAGCATTTTCCCAAGATCATTTATCGCCTTATCAAATAGTCATACGGTTTCTCCGAGCCAGAAGGCTGCAGGTTTGTGCCTAAATCTCTCCCTCTTTCTCCCTTTTCCCAGCTTGTGTTTGCGTTATTCATGTCTGAGATCTCACATTTCAAATACTAGATCAGCCCCTTACATGAAAGAAGTATCATAGTTTGGACTTGCGCTTGCATAACATTTTCTCTCGTTGTTTTAGCAAGTTGTTTCTTCACGTGTCAAACTTTGATTTGACGTAATAGGAAAGTCCTTAGTCCCTACACATAAGGAGCCAGACGGCGTTTTTTCTAGTTGATCAGTTTCTCACCGTCTTTTCGTATCGTTGGACAGGAAGAACTTTTCCCAGCCAGCAGACCAGAAGATGAGCCATCTTGTTTTGGAATAGTTTTCCTGACATAACCTGAAACATCCTGCTATTGGTAGCATAACTTTTTATTCAGTCACTTGAAGCTTGGAGCTCTAACTTTTGCTCATTTAAAATTGTTCAACAACTGCAGTTGCTTAGCATATTAATTTGACGCAGCAATCAATTTAACATTGTATGTATTTAGTTATTTTATTTTAATAATACAACGTTTACTTCCTACTTTAAACTAATCTAAACAATGAAGATGAGAATTGAACTTGAGCACATAAAGTGAGTGCATTCATTCTAGCTAATGTAGCTACGCTCACGTTTTTCAGCGCAAGGAAACTTGATCATATGTAAGTAAACTGTTACCATTCAAGGAAAACTAAAGCTTGAAACGTGGCCCTTTTGATGTCAAATTATCTCATTGGGCCTTTACATTTAAGAGTCCACTTGATCTGCTAGATGTTGTGAGCTGGGCTCATCCAACAAGAAGCATAATTTGTATTTCTTTTAGTTGACGGTAGCTATAGAAAAAGAAGAAATGCCCGGTAGACATGAGGCTGTCTTCCCTTTGAGCTCGATGGACTTACGCGTGGTACTAGCTGTCACCAGTATGAATTTATGTAGAAATTCACAGATCGAGCACCAACGAGAATTGCTGACAACGAGACTCAAATTTGATGGAGTGGCACACAAAATAGGTTACCAACTGAGCCAACCCTCATTGGCAATTATAAATTATTTTTCATGGATTGATGGGTGGCAACTTTTTTCCTTTTACCCACTTGAATATTTCGTCATGGACAACTAAAACCCTCCCCACCACACACAAAGGTCATCCACTCACGTGGACTGCAATCATAAAATTATGGAGGCCCAATATCTTTATGATTAAATAAAAGGGTAAAATAGTCAAAGACGCGGCAATGCTGAAGATTCTGTAACAGCTGCGTGCCGTAGATGTGTAAAATCAGCGCCGACCATCAAGTTGACTTGCTTCATCATCAAGTCGTAAACTTACCTTATTTCAAATTCGTGGATTGAGTATCGTGTGTCGTGCCGTGCCGAATAAGTCCCCTTGTATATTCCCCAAGAATTACGGGCGGCAAACGTTACCAATTTTAATTGCAACTGCATGGTAAACATTAAATCTGGTCATCGTTACCATGCAGTTGAAGTTTAGAAAAGCATGTGACCAGATTTAATGTTTACACGGTGACGATGTAATTAGTTAAGAGAAAATTGTAGCAACATTTATTCAATTTTAATTTAATTAGAGCAATGATCATTCGATTAAAAATATGTGATATTTAATGATTCATGTGGTAATTTGACATTTTATACAATATTTTGCTTCATTAAAGTATTGAGACAAAATGTCATTCTATAATTTTATAATTAGGTATAGTCTACATATGTTAAATAAAAATGTCAGTATATAATTTTTTTTCATCGCTTTGTACAATTCGATTATTGAGATAACCAATCAAATACTTAGAACACGCAACATCATTCGTTCATTATGAATTGCATCACACCTATTGAACAATTATTAAATCAATTTGACATCTGATATCAAAAAATGACAGCAAAGGGTTTGCCTTCAATTGACTCAGCTCCATGTAAGAAACTTAAGGCTCGGTTTGAGAGATTTTTTACTATTTTATTTCAAAGTAACAGTTTTAACATCTTCTTTAGAGATGCTTTGTAATTAGTTTAATTAGGAGACCAAAAATTTTAAAATACACTTGGATTGCTTTAAATGACTTGGCATGCCACATCACTTGTCACATAAGGTGATTTATAATTGTGATATAAAAAGATTGTCACCTTAGCATTTTCCTTGAAAATTGTTTAGCAATGTATTTGTAGTTGAAGAGGTTTAAGCTTTAAAGCGTACACTTATGTATCTATGTTACTTGTATCACAGACAAATAACTTGTCTAAGACATTAAGTGGAGAGAAACTTACTTACAACATGTCGTGTAGAAACAAAGTCATGTTTAGATTTATACATGTGTACTCGTGTCATATTTATGTCCAACCACAAGTGGTTGATTCACAAAATTGTACTAAATAAATTACAATACACAATAATTCACAGTACTCTTTAAACATAAAAAAAGTAAACGAGACAAATTAGGATTAAGTAATATACAATTAGTTGAGTAGTGTTAATCACGTACATGAGAAATGCTAAGGAGACTCTCAAACGTGAGACTTTCTATATACTCTTCCTCACCTCATGTTTTTTGCATAATTTTTGTGCCAACAATATAAAATATTATGTCAAAACCGTGAAGTGACAAAGAGATAAAAGAGTCCCACTTTGAAAGTCTTTTTAGCATTTCTTTCATATATATATATATTGAGTCTTACATTTGTCCCATGATGAGGTTGTGTCATCATATTGTGCCACATATTATCACAATAACAACATCCACGCATTTGTGACAGTATTATAAGTTAATCGTTTATGAATTACGTAAGAAATAGATTGCATAGGCCCTAGGTGTGACGTAGTCAGCATCATTGTGTAAAACGCACGAGTCAGCCAGAAGGTGGCTGTATATTACTTGGTTGGAAATAAGCTAGCCAGGTCTCACATCTCCCTTCGGATCCCGATTGAAGGGATCCTGAGACGATTGACTATTCCAACACAGAAAGAATGAATTAACAATAATATAATTCAAATTAATTTACTTTGAGCCGTCCACCATGGAAGTTGCAGCTCTCATGTTTTTAGCATGTTATCTTTGATCAAATTCCATTGGCATTTTTATTATTTATTTTAATCTCTCTTTTTGGTAAATAATTTTCTCTTTTAGTTAAAAAGTTTGTAGTTGTATATCAACATTTTCGATAAAAGTTTGACTCTTAATCTTTCGTGTGAAATAACGATACTGACTTTTTCAGACTTCAATTTGCGAACTTGCAATGTGAAGCTTGACAATAAGTGAATGGTTATGTCAAAGACGCATACTTCCCATAAAATGATTTTTTTTTTAACTTGTTATATAACAATATTGTTTAGTATCTGTCACCAACTTATTAATATAATAGACCCCTATTGTTTTGTGAGAATATATTTGTCACATGCGATTGTAAGTGGGTTACATTTGACATAAAAGTTGTCGCAAAACATTTTTGTTTAAAAACAATTGGTCACCATTAACATAATATCGTTAGATTGATGACCAATAAACTAAACAATGGTCTTAACAAATATGCAACTAACTTTATATTATACATCTTTTGCGTTTTGGAATTTGGGTCAGTTGCTACCAAGAACTTAACCCTTTTTTTTTGTTACAACAAAACTTAGCCTTTTCTAACAAAAAAAAAAAAGAGACAACCATGAAATTCCCGCCTGGCCCTGTCTAGACGTTAGGTGGTTGGAGACCGCCCCCAATTAAGTACATTTGAAAATTAAGAAATGTGCTTAGACCGTTCATACCCACTTAGAGTGCGGCTTTCATTCAGACAGAAAATAAATAACTTTTATTTTGCATTTTATTTTCTTTCAATAATTTTAAGAGACTTGTTGAATACTTAGATGAACACACATTATATACATGTTTCTCATGTTTTCATTATCTTCTAATGCTGTAATCTATATGTCACTCTATTTTGCAGTTTATGAATTTTAATAAAATTATATGTTTTTAAAGTATAATAGACATTTATTTATACGATATATAGTGAATTTACCTAAATCTACCTAATCCGTCCATACCTGTCTAGGTGCCTAAGTGATAGGCCCCAAACCGCCGCACACGCCTATTTAAATTTTAAAATTTAAACTATGAAAAAACAAAAACAAAAATAGAAAAAAAACAAAATTGGAGGGGGTTGAGGGTATATACTCCTACCCTATGAGAGCATCCATGTCTCCAAATCCATATAAAACGTCTCCTTTTTACACCCACCACTCAAAATTACAAACTCGCAACAAACCAACAACCCACATCCCCAACAATTCCCAAACTCCGCAAAAAGCCCAAGAAATTCAATAATTCAAATCACCAATAAAAACAATAACACAAAAAATCCCTACCTTGACAAATCGAGAGAGAGAGGACCGGCCGTCCATTCCCCAAGGAATGGCAGACCTCAACCCCAAAGCCACCGACAACGGCGGCACTTCCGCCCCCTCAAGCCCAACCACCGCCACATCTCCCACCCGCACAACCAGCAAATCCAAAAACTGCCCTGCTCTGCTTTTGGGTCGCTTCGAAATCGGCAAACTCCTCGGCCATGGCACCTTCGCCAAAGTATACCTCGCCAAAAACGTCAAAACCAACGAGAGCGTCGCAATCAAAGTCATCGACAAGGAGAAGATCCTCAAGGGCGGTTTGATCGCTCACATAAAGCGGGAGATCTCGATCCTCCGCCGCGTTCGTCACCCGAACATCGTCCAGCTTTTCGAGGTCATGGCCACGAAAGCCAAGATCTATTTCGTGATGGAATACGTCCGCGGCGGCGAGCTCTTTAACAAGGTCGCAAAGGGCCGGCTGAAGGAGGAAGTGGCGAGAAAGTACTTCCAGCAGCTAGTCTCCGCCGTCGGATTCTGCCACGCCCGGGGCGTCTATCACCGCGATTTGAAGCCGGAGAACCTATTGCTCGACGAGAACGGAGACCTCAAGGTTTCGGATTTTGGGTTGAGCGCGGTTTCTGATGAAATTCGACAAGATGGTCTATTTCACACGTTTTGCGGCACGCCGGCGTACGTCGCCCCGGAGGTTTTGGGCCGGAAAGGGTACGACGCCGCGAAGGTGGATATTTGGTCTTGTGGGGTTGTTTTGTTTGTGCTCATGGCTGGATATTTACCCTTCCATGACCAGAATGTTATGGCGATGTACAAGAAGATCTACAAAGGCGAATTTCGATGCCCCAGATGGTTCAGTGCCGAGCTTGTTAGGCTTCTAACCCGCCTTCTCGACACGAATCCGGAGTCGAGGATTACAATCCCGGAGGTTATGGAGAATCGGTGGTTTAAAAAGGGTTTTAAGCACATCAAGTTTTACATTGATCACGATGATCGGCTCTGCAATGTTGTTGATGATGATGAGGAGGACAGGTTTAGTGATGTGAGCTCTGTTTCAGATTGTATGTCGGAATCTGAGGCGGAGTTTGAAACCAGAAGAAAGATTACGTCTTTACCCAGACCGGCTAGCCTGAATGCGTTTGATATAATCTCGTTTTCCCCCGGGTTTGATTTGTCCGGGTTGTTTGAGGAGCGGGGAGAGGAGCCAAGGTTTGTGTCAGGCGCCCCTGTTTCAACCATCATATCGAAATTGGAGGAGATTGCGAAAGTTGTGAGCTTTTCGGTGAGGAAGAAGGATTGCAGAGTGAGCTTGGAAGGGTCTAGGGAAGGTGTTAAGGGGCCATTGACAATTGCGGCTGAGATTTTCGAACTTACGCCTAAGTTGGTGGTGTTGGAGGTTAAGAAGAAAGCAGGGGACAGAGCTGAGTACGAGCAGTTTTGTAATACAGAATTGAGACCGGGGTTGCAGAACTTGATGATTGAGGAGAGTGCCGCTGGTGCTCCCGCTCCCGCTCCGTATCTACCTTCGGATACTGAGTAGGGAAGAAGAATGGGAAATCGGTACGATTCAATCTCTTGTTTTCTGATTTTCTGAGGCTAATATAAAGGTTCATCTTTCATTGATTTTTTTCAGTTTCTTATGGTTTTGTTTTGGGAGCTTTTAGATACTTGCTATGTAATGTATGCTCTGTTCTTGTATCGAGAAAGCTATAGATTAGTTTACAGAGAATGGAATACAAAATTTCAATTCATACCTTGGATGTGATTGTGGTGGCTGAATGTATGAGTGTATATGCTTATATTATTTATGATATAAAATATCCATAACAATATACTCTTTTGTTCTTACAACATAATTGCAGTGGATTTTGATGACATTTGTGGGAAGTAAAGTCGTTAGGATTTTGTCCTTCCTAAATGAGTAGTTACTATTTTTGCGCAAAAATTCTACCATGCATTAACCAGTGTTTTAAAAAACAAACCTTGAGGTGCACCTAGGCAACCTTCGAGGCGGGGCGGTGAGGAAAACGCCTCTGTCCAGCGGGTGTAGGCTTGAACTCACCTAAGCGTGGTCGAGGCGTGCCTAGGCGCCTGAGGCGGTAGCTGGGGCTTTTTTATACTTCCTTTTTTTCTAAGGTTAGGGTTTCTCACCTACAGTGAAGAAATATTATATTTGATTGTTGATTATTCTTCTATAAAGTTTGATTTCAACTCTATATGTTTGATTTCGACTCTATTGTGGATTACATTATATATAGCTATATATATATATTAATAATTTTAGGTCTCACGCCTCTGGGCTTTCACCTAGGCGGGTGTATCCATGAAACGTCTTGGCTTTGCCTTCGCCTTTTAAAACATTGGCATTAATGTATTGCATACATTGTGTTGTGGGATCTTTTAAGTTGTTAGATACGATGGTTTCATCTTTTGAACAGTTAAATCTAATCGTCCAGTTGAGCAATACATTGCATACCTATGCATATAGAAAATCTCGTTTTTGGGACTGATTTTGCACTCTTTGATGCTTTCTGCAATCTTGAGTTAACAACGTTGAGTTCGCTTAAGTCTCTCTCGGCAAACATGAGAAAGACTTGCCTACACTGGATACGCCATTGTGGCGGATGTTTTGTCCACACTTTCCATATATAGGTATCTGGTTTCGACCTAGTTGAGTCGCATTTTGTTGGATTGCCCAGTTCCCTTCCTCTCTTCGACATGGCTGCACTTTTAGGTCAAACTTTTATTTTCTGCAATGAAGTGGATAGGTCAGTTTCATCACCCAAATTAGGTGAAATGGTGGGGATAGAAAGGAAGTTAGAATTTGAAGCCATGGACCACTTTGGATCTGCATTTTTATGCACCATCGAAAGGTCGTTGTTTGTTTGATGTGTTGAGAGAGATGTCGGGGATATTGAATGAATGAGATTGGAAAAGGGCGGTTGCAGTTCATGATCAATGTAATGGATTTTATACTTGAATGGAGAAAGATAACGAGATAATCTGTCCTATTACCGTTTGTATACATTCATGTTTGATCACTTGATTTTATTTTATTGATTAGACACGTGATTGTATACAACATGTGACGTCAAAAAATCTTTACATGGCAATATGAAGTGGAGGTTATTTTAAAGTGTTGTTATCCACACTCTTTTTTATTTTTCACACTGTTCTCAGTTTTCGGCCGTCGAAATGAATAAATTAAAGAAGATCAAAAGACAAAAGTTAACAGGAGTGTGTGAAAGATAAAAAATGTACGTGGATGGTACCACCCCAAACATGTAATGATTTTCATACTTCCAGTTTTTTCTTATGCACTTCTCTTGTTTTTCTTCTTTGGTTCTTTCTTTATTTATTCAATCTGAAGTTTAAGAATTAAAAAAATATTGTAAAAGGAGAAAACGAGAGCGTGAAAATGCTCCGGGCAACAAGGAAATAGAGGGTATTTTATTGACAAAACGACATGATATTGATGCACCTGCCAATGGAGCCCCTGCCTTTTTTCTACTAATGTCCTTAACTTTGCCACTTATATCTCGTTTGTTTGTGGTGGCAAGTTGGCAACCACCATGGATGCTGATGAACAACTTCTTGTCGGTATTGGGGTTCGGCCGACTTCTGGGGCCTCCTTGTATTTCACGGTACAAAGTGAAAGCTCCCATTTCGGTCACAAAGTCGTATTACAAATAGTATAGGATAATCATCCTGTTTGCATGGACAAAAACAAACGTTGCTAAGAAAATGGAAAAGGGTCGGCTGTTTTTTTGGGTTTTACTGAAACTGGTGGGGAGTGTTAGGCTGACCAGTTCAAATCTTGTGTTTTATGGCGGAAGAGCTCTCGATCAAAAGCCTTGGTCATTCAACACTAAACCATCACATCTCTAGTTTTTACACTCACCTTTTTGTTACAATACAAAGAAAATAATGCTAATAACGATGAAAGCGTATACTAATCCAGTTAAATTGGCTGATTAGAGAAGTGTGTCACACTCCCTCTCTAGTAATTTGAATTACGTCAGGAACCGAACAACTTTACCATTTTAAAAATCAAGTTTTTGTATTCAACCCGATTGATAGATAACTTTTTTTTTGTTTTTGTTTTTTTGAACAGATTGATAGATAACTAATAGTGGTTTTTTTAGTAGTTATTTTTATTTGGTTGGAAGAACTTTCGAGATGTTATATGTATAGTTTGCCGTTAAACAAATAGATCGAAACAAACTAAACATTACTTAATATGGTTAAAATTGGAAATCTAGAATCTAATCTAATGGCAAAAACATTAGTTAACTATTTGACTCGATCTATTACGCATGCGAATCTACTAGGAATGGTAGTGACTGACCGCTACAGGCTTCCACTTCCGCGACAAAACAAGAATCTGTTAAACTGTCCCACATCGGTGGGTTGAAGAAAACTAAAAGGGTTTAAATATGATTACCATACTCTAACTAATACCGAGAGACCTTTTGTGGTAAAACCCCACACCTGACGGATTGGGCAGGTGGTTAAGTTGGGGACAGTATCGGTATTGTTAGAGTGGTGCGGGCCCGGCGATCCAAAATTCCAACATTATATCCATGTAGCTTCATATTCAACCGATTGCCCATGTCTTCCCTTGCTTTTTCTTCATATCCATTGGACTATCCCTGCTAAGATGAACGAAAAATTCAATTAGGTCGCAGAAGTGAAAACTAAATATTTAAATGACTGAAAGTTTAAATCTTCATGTTTTGTACGGAGACACCCACGAATGCTCGAGCAGGAAGGAAGAGGTGGAGGAGGAAACTGGTGAATGTGATCCCACGTGACAATTTCAAAGGGGGCAGTGGTAGTGCTTGCCGTCGAAAAGAGGGAATGACAGCTCAAGAACTCAATACCAGGTATAGAGTGGGAATATCATACATTAAAAGTCGTCATCCATGACCTTATAATCCGTTCATTTGTGAGGTTGGCTTTACAGATGTTCTTCTATTGGCTAACCTCTTTGCCACCTCATGGGTGTGTCTCTCCAACAATAATTTAGGGTTAGGGTGTGACTGGTAGTTGTCCCACTGCCTTGATCGTAAATTCTTAGTGCTTTCTTTCTATCTTCTTCCATGGATTTCTGCAATTTATAATTCGATTTTCTTTTAGGGTTTGTTCAGGGTGGACTTTTGCTTACGATGGAAGGAGACCTATTGAAATCTTTGCAGTAAATGATAAAAACTTCTGTTAATGTTAGTGAGAAAACACTTAAGAGTGTCTGATAATCATTTTGTTTTTTGTCTTTTGTTTTCATTTTTTGTATAGAAATCGAGAGAAGGTATATGAGAGAGATAAGAAATGGGGCAGGATGCAGTGGTCTGGTTAGGGTTTAGGGTTTAAGGTGTCGTGGCTTAGCCATAAAACGGAGTTTTAAGCGTTAAGATTTAAAACCGTACTTTTCAACAAAAGGATGCTTGAGCTTAATTTCATTGTTAGCTCAGCAAATCTAATTGGAATACATAATAAAACATCGTTTTCCATGTTTTGTGAGTGGACAAATGGAGGGAAATACAGGAACCGACATGTGGATAAGAATACGTGATAGGATTCAGCGAAGGACTTTCAGTCTTCCAGATATTGTGAAGATAATGTTTTCTGATAGCAGTTTATAGCTTATATTCTTTACACAAATAAGGAAAAGAACCACATATAATCGCATGGATTGGACGTTTAATGTGTTAGTCTTTTCTTTAATTAAGCCAAATCTTTTGCTAATCCTTTTTCCTACGTTAAATGGCTGCCAATCACACACCATTTCGTGTCCTCCTTGTGATGACAACAATTCTGTAATTACGTGTGATTAAAGCAAAATAGGCTAATTAAGCAGTGCTTACTACCTTATGTTTCATGCGGTGAACAATGGATTTTTATATTGGATAACTAAATTTGACAAGGAGTATTTCTAAAGGGAGAGGTCTCGATTTGCTAGTTAAAATAACAGATGGTGATCGTTCTGCGTATCCTACTCTCAGAGCTAATTACAAATCACACTTCCTCAATAACATTCAGTATAAACTAATGATCCAGCATTTTGGTTAATTTGGTCATAAATTAGCTTTTCAACTTGTCTGCTTCTTTTTTTCTTTTTCTTTTTTTGAGGAGAGATTCTTGAATACGGCAGCCCCTCTTACAGAGGAATTCTTGTGTATGACCAGCCATTTGACATTCCTCGTACGGATTGCCCTAAGTGCTAAAATTACAAAAGATTTTGATTTTGTATTATGGCACAAACAATTGTGATTCTTCATGTTAGATCCCACATCGCCCAGGGGAGTGGATCTTCTATGCCTTATGTACATGCCCACCTCCTTAAGCACGAGGCCTTTTGGGAGCTCACTGGCTTTAGATTCTGTGGGAACTCCGAAGTTAAGCAAGATCGGGCGAGAGCATTCCTAGGATGGGTGACCCATTAGGAAGTTCTCGTGTGAGTTCCCAGAAACAAAACCGTGAGGGCGTGGTCGGGGCCCAAAACAGATAATATCGTGCTACGACGGAGTCGAGCTAGGGATGTGGTGGAGCCTGGGTTGGGATTTAACAATTTCGTATCAGAGCTAATCCCTGGCCGGAAGTGTGCCGACGTTGTTAGATCCCACATCGCCCAGGGGAGTGGATCCTCTATGCCTTATATGTAAATACCCACCTCCTTTAGCACGAGGCCTTTTGGGAGCTCACTGGCTTCAGATTCCATTCGGGGGAGAGCATTCCTAGGATGGGTGACCCACTGGGAACCGTGAGGGCGTGGTCGGGTCCCAAAGCGGACAATATCGTGCTACGGCGGAGTCTAGCCCAGGATGTAGTGGAGCCCGGGTAGGGATGTAACACTTCGTTTAGACACAATATTCTCTTCTTGTAGGGTTCTTTTTTTAGTTCAAGACATATGGAAAAATTCTAAAGTACAAGTGAGAATACATCCTTATATTAATATCTCTTAGCACATGACTGAAAATTCTAACATGATAGTACTTTAAATGTGGTTCCACAGTATTTAAATTGAAAGAAAAAACAAGAACATATATAATTAGTCCATAGCTTGCCCATTAAATATGCAAATGAATATCCAAATTTTGCCCTTTTGTTGCTACAAGTTTAAACTAGTGATTCTATTCATTCATCAATCTGGCTACATGATTGCAGCATCTCATTTACACATTTTTCAGAACATCCTGCACTGCACCAGTCTTCAGTTGTTCACCAGATGACCAGACTAGTAATACCTCTCTCTCTCTCTCTCTCTCTCTCTCTCTCTCTCTCTCTCTCTCTCTCTCTCGCTCTCTACCAATTGAACTCAAATTCGAAACAAATACGACATACAAAGCTTGTTAAAGAAGAAAAGGACTGAAAAGCTTTAGAAATAAAGATGAAAACGCATTGAAGACACTAATTAAGCACAAGTTTTACATAAAAATAAGCACTTCCCTCGTATCTAAGAAACGACTTCAGGTGCTACTGCTAGCGGCGGTTGCTGTTGCTGCTCGGTTCCTTGCCAAGTCCATACTATATCCTTAAGAGAGGGCTTCAAGCCATGGTCACAGAACTCCATGTATTCCAATGTGTCCCCAGCCGTTTTCTTCATCTCCACGACATAAAATGAAGGTGTGACCTCGAAAATCTCAGCATCGATGCCTAGCTGCCCTTTCCTTCCTTCCTTACTACCCTGTAGTTTAAGGGTTCCGTCTTTTTTCAGGCATTTGAACCTCTCCGTCTGGGCTATGGCTTCAAATTTTGAAACAATTGTCGCAGCTGGTTGTGTGCTCGTGAATCGCTCCTGTGGTCTGTGATTCATATCATTCTCAAACAAACCGGATAGGTCAAAACCTGGCGAGAGAGATATGATGTCGAACGCATTGAAACATGTTGGTCTCATGGGGCTTGTTCCTGCTCCGCTAGAATTCTTGTTGGAACTTTCTTCAACTGAATGATTTGTTGATGCAAAAGCCTCATGGACATCACGGATTGAGGTGTTTGGGTCACACGGAGGGGCTAAAGATGCTTCGATTAGTTTAAACCCCTTCTTGAACCAACTATTCTCCATGATCTTGTCAACACTTATTCTTGAGCTTGGATTAGGATCGAGAATCCTCGAAAGAAGCTTACGTACCTCTGGGGGAAACCACTGAGGGCTCTTGAAGTCTCCTCTGCTGATTTTCCTATACATTTCCATGAGATTGGTGTCATGGAATGGCAGGAAGGCGGCCAGCAGAACAAAGAGGACAACCCCACAAGACCATGTATCCGCCTTTGCACCATCATAACCTTTCTTGTTTATTACCTCTGGTGCTACATACGCTGGCGTGCCACACGTGGTGTGGAGGAGGCCATCTTGTCCCCTAGACTCCCACAATGCGCTTAATCCGAAATCCGAAACTTTGAGGTTTCCATTCTCGTCCACCAAGAGATTCTCTGGCTTGATGTCGCGGTGATAAACCCCTCGACTGTGGCAGTAATCGACAGCCCCAATCAGTTGCTGAAAGTATTTTCTCGCCATGTCTTCCTTAAGCTTCCCTTTGGCAACCTTGTTGAAAAGCTCCCCGCCTCTCACGTACTCCATGGCAAAATAAATCTTGGTCTTGCTGGCCATAACCTCAAAGAGCTGAACCACATTCGGGTGCCTCACAAGGCGCATCACGGAGATTTCCCTCTTTATCTGATCAATCAATCCGACCTTCTGCACCTTCTCCTTGTCGATTATCTTAATTGCAACGCTCTGGCCGGACTTCAGATTCCGTGCATGGTAAACCTTGGCAAATGTCCCTTTTCCAAGCAACCGTCCCACCTCGTACTTGTGCATCAATATGTTTCCTTTTTTCACCTCCATATTTTTTTCTTCGGGTTTTTTGAAAACCACGACTCAAAATTCACCACACAAACAGCTGATGGTGAAAAATGAGACAAGATCAGTAATATATATACATGCAATCACTATTCACTCCTTGACTGCAGTAGGGTTATACATACATGCTCATATTCAAACAATTTTTCGCTCTGCCGGCCTAACGATCGATGAAAATGTATTACGAAAATGGGGGGAAAGTAAGGACCGGATCAAGGGACACAAGGAATTTCAACTCATGCGCGCCAACAGGCAGGATGAGGAAAATCCCTTGTGGAATGCAATCAGAGCACAAGGAGTTCAACTCATGCCAAAAGGCTGCACCCAGAAGACAACCTTTGTGCAAGGACAGAGTGCACTACGAACATCCCTGTAATTATGCTCCCAAAAACAAGGTCTCTTAATAGAGAGACACCCTCCAATTCCAATATTCTTCAGTTTTTGCAAAAATAGTAAATAAGTTTGGTTGCTCTCTATCCCCCGTGCTCAAGGACTGGACCACATTTAGGCCTCTATGTATAGTAATAGACCGTTGAAGAAATTACTATCATAAGAAAACGATTATCCAGCAACAAATTACTATAATTAAATAATATACCGGAATTTTACTCTCCTTGCATTTACGGTTTTGAAAAAAGCACTTGTCATTCTACAATATGATAAATGATCCAGACTGACATATTGTATGACTCGCGACAATCTACACTAATGGTTGAGATTAAAACTCCACAAAATAGCATTCTTACTTTTGCCAATTAATCTCCTAAAAATTAAAAAGATAATGCTGGTAGGATTGCTCTAATTTGTCCACATACAGATTAACAGAAGCATGTTCAATCAGGGTAGTGCATGAACAATGAACCACAATGGCAAGCAGGATGTCCACGTGGGTGCCGTGTGTGAATCTTGTGTGTGGCCCACATAGCTTACTATTGGAAAGGAATCCTCTCTGGATCCCTTCCACCAAATCCATCAAATCAGGGGATCCGGACCCTTGAAATTTAATCCAACGGCTAAAGTTATTATAACTTTTAAAAGAGACCCTTGTTTTTAGCCGTTGGATCAAATTTCAAGAATCCGGATCCCTTAATTGAGTGGATTTGGTGGAAATGATCCGAATAGGATCCCTTTCCCTTACTACTGACCACAAAACTGATACGGTGGAGGAAGAATTAAGAGAGCCTGGCCTATGGAGATATGGTGGTTGTAAGAGATGGTAAAAGTTGGTCCACAAATACAATGGTGCCAAATGAAGTGAGTTCAATCAGTGGCCTGACCAGGAGGAACAAGATTTCACCAAATCTCAACCCCAAAGTCCACAATAGGTTGTTTTCTTGCATATACACCTGGGTCTTATATACCTCTTTTACCCCGAACAAATTCTAAGGAATATTTTATTTGACCGTCACGTGATGTCACTAATCCATATATTATAGTACAAATGGATGATATAGTTAAAAAAAAAAAAAAATTACTCCATTTTGGAATGACAAGTGGTTCCCTTTTTTTTTATTTTTTTTTTTATCATTTTATAGTATCTAATTAAACACACTTTAATTTAATAACAAACATTATAATCTAGTGATGTTTTTTTCAAATTGTAAGTAGGAGATTATGTTTAACTCACACAAATAACGATAATTATTTGTTATTTGTGTTGAATTTGAGACCTAGTTATAAGATTAGATGGTTAAATGTTGATCGAGAGATTAGGGTGTGACTAAGAGATATCACATCAGTCAATAATAATATAATGCTAATTTGATGATCAAGTTAGCTCTAACGTGAAAAAGGCTGAGAAAAAGGTTTTGGGTTTGTCAAAAGTTGGGTTGCTTGGTACATTTAGAAAAGGAGAGGCCGCAGAAGCAAAGCAGAAAAATAAAACGCTAAGAAGCAAGAAGATCAAAACCGAAACGCCATGGCCTCCCTAATCGACAACACATCCCGAATTACCTGACCTTGTCATCCACCAAACCCTCCAACTCCTTTCCACTAGACTTGCGGTTCGGGCCACCATTCTTTCCAAGCAATCGCAGCTTGTATGGTCTTTGGGTCCCCGTATTAAATTTAAACGAGGAAGAGCCTGAACAGCCACATAACGTTGGCAAGCTTCAACACAGTAAGTTGTTCTTTGACATCCTGAAAAGGTGTTTGAAGCACCGGGAGACAGATATGTTCTCATTAGTTAAGTTTAGACTTCGAACCATTACCAAGTCTCAAGCGTCTTAAGAAGGTATCCGAGTATCGTCCAGCACTGTCAAAGATGGGATTGATCATGGATTCCTTGCGTTGAATGGCACCAAAGTCTATCAGTTGCAGAGACCTGGGACACAGAAAACAGAAAAATTGAACTTATAGTGAAAGGGAGAGCTGAAAACGCAACCTGGTTTTTTCTATTCTGCACTTCTCGGTTTTTTCTTTGTTAGAGTTTAGGAGTTTTTCTATTTAAACACCACAATCCATCTAAATTCACCCCAATACTTAAGTTTAAATACTTTTTAAATTTTTAATCGAGTGAGGAAACAAAAAAAAGACATATTATTACGTAAAACTTAATATACTTCTATTTACACCCAACAAACCCTAATCTTTTCTGAGAACAAAAAAGAACTTGTATAGTTTTTCTTCTTCCCCCTAACAAAGAACACGATTAAAGGTACGAAACATATCTCTCTTTTCTCCGATTTAATAAAATATAAATGCTGTTTTATTGTTAAAATCGCTACGCTTTCAACAATACAAGGCCGAACGAAAAGGATTTGTTCGGCAGGAAAAGATAGAATGCGTAGGTCTTAAAATTAAAAGGAGGATCAATTCAATCTTAGACATCTATATAGAAGAGAAGTATTATTGGACTAAAAAAGCTGTTTAGCGATTAGGTTGTCCTTCACACCCAAAACTTCTACAACCAAACCAACTAAGCTTTTGTTTGATATAAATTCAAGGTACTTTTAGCGACATCCTCACGGACACGCTCACTTGATCGCCATCTTTTTTGCGCGACTAATGATATGGCCCTCTGTTCGTGAATGGTGGCAGGTGTCGAGGTTGTGTTCATCGAGAGATTTTTTAGTGTAACCGGCACATGGGATGGTATACCACGTATCATTATATAAATGGTGGAATATATGTGCTAAAATGTTAATAACTTAAAAAATAAAATTTCCAACCACTTGTATAAAAACACGTGATGTACTACTTATATTCCGGTCACAATGAAAATTTTATCGTGTTCATCGAGCAAGAGATTCGTCTGTTTGCAAATAAATGGGTTGATGGTGTGCTTACAAGCAATTTAGTAACAAACGCGGTGTTTAAGAGAAAATTAAAATCTTAAAATGTTACACATAGGCCTAATTGAGAATGCTAGTTACTACCATTTCTTAGGGCTGGTTTGGTATTGCTGTGCTTTGAAAAAAAATTGTTTCTGCTATGCTGTGAGAATAAGCAGTTATGAAATAAAGCAGCATAGTGTTTGGTAAACTTTTTTGTAAAAGTGCCTTTGAAAAAAAAAAGCAGTATTATAGTGTTCGGTTAACTTTTATGTAAAACAGATGTGAAAAAAAGCCGGTTTTTCAAAGATGGGTTTTGCAGCTTCTTGTTTTTGACTTTTTTTCACCCAAAACTGTGAAAAAAAGCTGAAGCTGAATGTTTACCAAACATAAAAAACTCTTCCAGCTTTTTTTTCATAGCAGCTTTTTTTAAAATCACCTCAACCCCAAACTGGGGCTTAGTCGTGCCCCTCTCCATGCAAAATATAAGATTTTTTTTTTTAAAACAACAATATTCTATCATAATAATAAAAATCATATGAAGCCACAAATAAAACATCTATAATAATTATCCAATCCGCCATTCAAAGACATTCCACTGGCAAATACTTGCATTATATGCTAGTGCAAATACTTGCATTATATGCTAGTGACTTCTCATTCAAAAATATTTTATTTAGAGCATAGGATATTAAAGGACAACAACCCAAGAGTATACCTGGAACATATTATATAGACACTACAACCCCAAGTGGCGAAGAGCCAACAACGAAGTGCCAACCTTCCCTTGGAGATGAGCTTTGGAAAAGATCAAAAGTAACTTCCATCCTTTCAGCGACGACCCTTCCATCCAGCACCGACGAATTACTAAATCCAACTTCCACCCCTGCGCTCGTCGGGTTGTTCTTGCAGTCAAGCGTGTCTTGCACTCGATGGCCAACTTTGCCCTTTCACAATTATGTCTCTAAAACATTTAAGCATTAACCTTTAAAGATACACTTTCAAATTTGCAATGCATCAATCAACCAACAACACAATCAAAACCAACATATAATTTCTACCTTACATGTAGCAGAAGTTTAACAGTTACAATATTGTCAGTAAAACACTATTATGCATACTGATTAATCATCCATATTTTCCCTCCCATGCGATTGGTCTCTCTTCCTACCCCACTTATGCGCACGCAGATGAAGCTTCTTACTCGCCACCAAGAAATCAATAGCCTGAAGAGGTGTCAATATTTTAACAAGCTCCTTAAGCGTGTTCAGCCTCAACTGATCAGCCTTCTCCACGTTGAAAGTTGTCCCACATCGGTGAGGGACAAGGTTTGCTATGTGCTTATATGGTCTTGGGCTACTTCCTATATTGCCAATTGGTTTTATGGTGGAACCCCAATTTCATCATGATATTAGAGCAAGGTTGTCCACGTGTGAAGCCCAACGGCCACACGCGCTCCACGTCACCCAGTTGTTGTCCACGTGTAGGCTTGAAAATCCGCCACACGTGCGGGGGCGTGTTGAGAGTTGTCCCACATCGGTGAGGGACAATGTTTGCTATGTGCTTATATGGTTTTGGGCTACTCCCTATATTACCAATTGGTTTTATGGTGGAACCCCAATTTCATCACTCCATAACCCTAACCATGGCTTTGCCATGCTCATCCAGGGCCTCCTACACTTCCCTATTCATCTCCCCAGTTTCACTCAACCCTTTCGCAATCATTGCAATCCGCTGGTCCGCTATCTCCTCCTGCAGAGCAGCCAGTTCCGCCGTCAGCGTCTCCTCCACCCTAATAGTCTTGCTTTGTAAACTGTTGACCAGCACAAGCTGCGTGTACGTCAGAAGCTCGCCAAGGTCGCTCTCTCTCGTGCCTTGCAGAAACTCATCGAGCCTTGACTCCATTTTCGACCCACCAAGCACATAAACAAGCCGGAAAAACAAAGAGGGTCGGCAGCCGGCGATCCAAAGGAGGGAGTTTTCCCATGAAGTGCACCAAGTTGGAGCAAAAAATGCAGAAGCATCTCTGCGGGGCGAGTTGGTTTCTTTTGTCTATGTATTCTTGGAAGTGATCGATGCCCTTTTGAGCTAGATGCTTTAATTTGTCTTTGTTTTGGGGGTCTAAAGTCAAGGCTTGGAGAAGCTCCGAGAGGTCTTTCTCTTGGATTTCCATCCACTCTTTAAAGCAACTTTTGGATTTCTCCCTATCTCCACTTGCCATTTGAGTTCGAGTTGAGAATATTAGACTGTTTTTTTCTGCTTCTCTTTCAAGTTTTATATTACAATGTGTGATAATTGCTTCAAAATAAGGTAACGAATTTTTGAAGCGGTGTGGAAATGTTTGTTTATGTGGAGGACACGTAGTGGGTGATGACAGCTGTCTTCTTTTTCGTGTCAAATTTGCCCTGGTTCTGCTTTCTTTGCTGGAACTGTTGGAAGCAACTGCATGGACTTAAATTTTCATGATTTTTCTACTAAGTCAAGAGTCAAGGTTCTCCAATACGGCCACATAGTTTGAATGTGTACTGGTCTGGCATTCTACCTAACCAGAAACGAAGGTCTTAAATATGTCTGATATGATCAAAGGTATTTCTCAATATATTAGGAAAACTAGGGTTGCTGATAATTGAATTGAGTGAAGCAACAT
Organism: Heteromeles arbutifolia; assembly: GCA_024362995.1. Taxonomy (NCBI): domain Eukaryota; kingdom Viridiplantae; phylum Streptophyta; class Magnoliopsida; order Rosales; family Rosaceae; genus Heteromeles; species Heteromeles arbutifolia. The sequence goes on along the minus strand of JANCRC010000002.1, from coordinate 4,194,071 downwards.
CTATACTGCACTTTAAAAAACGAGAAATAGGAGACTCTTAAAGTGTGACTCTCTATGGATTTTATAGACTTGCAGTTATCTTATGTTTTTGTATAATATTGACACGAAAATTAACATTAGAGAGAGTCTCACTTTTTAAAATGTTTCCTTAGCATTTTACAATGGAGATATTTCTGAAATATTGATAACTTGGTAAAATTTCGATGCTTAAGCCCAATATCTGACACATTTTGAGGATTTCAAGATGGGTAATGTTAGAGAGACTAATTTTTAATTAAATTTTGTAACCATATGATGTGGTTGCTGATGATTAAATTATTAAATGTTGATTAATGTATCTTGAAAATCATATGATGTAGTTGTTAATGATTAAATTATTATATAATTATTGATTAACGTGTTTATTTCATATTATTGACACATCATATGATTTAGAATTTGGCCTAAAAAATTGCATACCGAGAATTACTCCCTTATAAACTATATGAAACCTCGATATCTTGAGATATATTTTATGCTATGAGAAAAAATAGAGACATGATAGTTGCAACAATTGTTTTTGCTGTCTTTTAACTTTAAATTATACTTATTATCAAATAGGCAGTGGACACACACCTTTTACCTCTTACATACCCTTATTAACTTTTGTCCATTCATCTTCTTTTAATTCATTCAATCTGACAACCGAAAATTAAAAGAAGTGTGTGAGAGATAAAAATGAGTGTGAATAGCACCATCCATCAAATATTCATTAGAAGTTCTAGGGAATGGTAGGAACCTCATAATCAAAATCACATTGAACTTCACTGAAATATCTTGAAAGAGTAATGCTAGGTTGACCAAATTTTTAGATCAAATTTGCAAACTATCAAATGTATCACTAATAAAAAATAAATACGTTAATCAACACCTAAACAATTATCCAATTATCAACAATCATATCACACGGTTAAAATGACAAAGTGGCAATTTGGCACAAAAGTAATCTTAGGTGGCAACCTATCATTAAAAAAGCTAAAGCGACAAAGTGAAAAAATGGTGGTGACACAATTTTAACGGAAACTTAAATGGTATTGACAAGAAGTAGTATTGCTGCACAAAAAATGAGTTCTTGTAGTAAATTGTGACACAAGAAAAAAAATATTAGAACAGATAGTCAAGTATCAAAACAGTATAGTTTAGCATATGATATTTTACTGTATTGGTAGAAAGTAATTATTTTTATGTATTATGATGCACGTTCGATCTTCTCTGATTTCCCTCTATTTTAACAACTAATGGTCTAACTCGATGACGTTGTCATTCAAAATATATATATATATATATATATATATATATATATATATAAAATAGTGTTCATGTGAATATTGCTAAAATATTTTGGTATCAGTGCTTCTCAATTTTATTTTCCCAAGACTCAATTTATGAAAATATACACAAATGAAACTCACCAAGATGTCAATAAGGAAAGCACGAAATATAATTTATATAGGACTTGTAATCAATTTAGCAACCTTTCAATTCTATATGCAGTTAAAAATGTTTAACCAGTCTATTGCGCGGATTACCAATTCGCTGCGTGTATTTTTTTTTTCTTCTAATTTCTTTAAAATCTATGTGCGATATTCATATGATACACAAAAAATAATGAAAAATCTTTGTTTAATGTAAGAGACAACATTCATATAAACATCCATATCCCAAACTACTCCAAAGAAAATATAAGAGACGATTGAAATGGGAGCCGTCCGTGGTAACCCCTAACCCTACAAAGTGTACAATAACTATGAAAACTATGACAAAAGGGGTCAAAGCAGGGCGGGCATAATGTCGGACCTGTCTTTTGAACCAAAGCTTTAGTCACGCTCCACGTTTTAGCCCAGATTCACTCCCGCGCTGCCACGTTTTCTCAACACAAACTCCCTCACCAGGTGGCCACCCCAAAAGCGGAGAGATTTTTAATGTGCTCAAAACACGAAATAATAAAAAGACATTTTTTAAAAATACTCTTCGCTAATATAACATTCCGTGTTTCAAACACATTAAAAAATACCTCCTACAAATATTTCATCCCATTCAACCCAAACAAAAAAAAAATGAAAGGGCAAACACTCATTACCCCTCTCTCTCCCTCTCTCTCTCTCTCAATCTCTAACACTTGCAAGGCGTCATATAAACCCACCAGTGCCTGATTGCTGCTTGTAAGCCATGCACCCGCCACGCACTTCCCAATCTCTCCACCACCCTCTCACCGTGGCCCCTCCTCCTCTCTCCATCTGGTCACCCCACCATCCCGATTGCGCCTATATATAAACCCACAGAAACACAGTGAAGCAACAGCAAGAACAAGCTCTCATAATCTCTCTGTGGCAATTCCGCCTATATATAGCATTCCGTATTTCAAACACATTAAAAAATACCTCCTACAAATATTTCATCCCATTCAACCCAAACAAAAAAAATGAAAGGGCAAACACTCATTACCCCTCTCTCTCTCTCTCTCTCAATCTCTAACACTTGCAAGGCGTCATATAAACCCACCAGTGCCTGATTGCTGCTTGTAAGCCATGCACCCGCCACGCACTTCCCAATCTCTCCACCACCCTCTCACCGTGGCGCCTCCCCCTCTCTCCATCTGGTCACCCCACCATCCCAATTCCGCCTATATATAAACCCACAGAAACACAGTGAAGCAACAGCAAGAACAAGCTCTCATAATCTCTCTGTGGCATTTCCACAAACAACTCTTGTGCAATCTTCTGTATCTATCTGGTTTGTGTGAATTCATGAGATCCCAGGTGGAGCAGAGGTTCTCTGAGTTTTTCGAGAAGTGGGTTTTTCAGCTCGAGCAGCTCGAGCAGCAACTTCTCAAGTTGTCGGAGGAGACGCGGCAGAACGAGGCGGAGCTTCGGGCTTTGGTGTCGAAAGCCACCAACCTTCACAAGGAGTATTACACCGTGAAATGGGCTGCTGCTCGGGATGACGTCCTGGCCTTCTTCTGCCCTGTTTGGTCAAGCCCTTTAGAGAATGCGTATTCCTGGGTCACGGGGTGGAAGCCATCAATGCTGTTCCAGCTCGTCGAGTCGCTGAAGAAGACGACGCTGGTTTCCATGTCGGAGGAGCAGGTGAGGAAGGTTGAGCAGCTGAGGCAGAAGATGAGGTACGAGGAGGATAAGGTGGAGAGGGAAATGGAGAGGCAGCAGGTGGCGATGGCGGACAGGAGGATGGTGGAATTGGCCCGGCTGGCGACCCGGGCGAGGAACGGGGAAGCGGCGGCGGAGCTCGAAGGGTGGGTGAATGTGGCGGTGAAGGTGGTGCTGAGTGGGTTGGAGAGAGTGATGAAGGCGGCGGATTGTGTGAGGCTCAAGACATTGAAGGGGTTGTTGGATTTGCTGAGTCCATTGCAGAGTGTGGAGTTCTTGGCTGCTACTTGCATGGTGCAGATTAGGTTGAGGGAATGGGGAGGAAGAAATGTGACCAAAATCAAATGTTCTCCTTAACCAAAACACCTAAACCTAATTAGCAAGGTTTTTTTTTTTTTTCCTTATGAATTAGAAAAGTATGGGTTTTGATTTTATTTTTCAGTAGATCAATAGATTTACGGTGAGAGGAATCGGTAGGAATCAAACCTGCTGCTGTATAGTCATTAAGCTGTATAGCATGATTGCATTTCGCCATAAATATATGATCCACATTGGCTTTTGACCCAATTTAAATCATTTTTCAATGTCAAAATTAAATTTTAGAAAACGTCACAAATTCGAATCGTTTTTCAATATCTCATTAGAGGTTTCAAACTCCAATTCCAACCCTCGCGGTAGTGGCGAAGTCAAGAATTGTCTTGTTTTTTTCCATGTCGAACAATTGTATCATGTTGGTAAATATTTAATAATAAAAATATATTTGTAACATATTTTTAAATGACCAAACAAGAATTCAAAGAGGGATTATGGTTTTGTCCTAGTTGTTGGGCTTTAGTCCCATTTAAACCCAAGAAAAGATAGGATGTGGAATATGTCGTTTCGGTACAGAAATAAATAACGGCATGTCGTATTTATAAATACTGGACACTCAACAAAACGGTGACGTAGTAAAGATTAAAAGGGTTTTGCTAGTCATCTTCTTCGTGAGGCCTTCCACCAGACCGTGTCAACGCCGCCGCCGTCCACTGTCACACAGTGAAATGGCACTAAACTGACGTTGGTGTCTGGCAAAACGACCGGTCGAGATCATCGCCAGGGGAAGGGCTTCATGACTTGCAGGTTTTTTGATGAGAGCAGAGGGGCAGACCGTCGCTCCTGAGCTTCATTTCCGGCGAGGGGAGGGGCGGCCGCCACTCCTCGCCCTCATGGCTTCGCCACTGCCTCGCGGCAGAGTTCCCAAACTCCGCGTTTGAAGTAGTAGGGGGCACGGTCTGCATTAGACTGGTTTTATAGTAAAATGATTGAGAAAACCCGGCCAAACCAAACTAGTTTTGGATGGTTTGGTTAGGTGTTTTCTTCCTTCTCAAAACCAAACCAAAATCCACCGGTTTGATCGGGTTTTGCCGCACTGGAAGATCCACAAGTCTGGACTCATGCGTCCGAGTTTGAAATTACTCCCTCCCCCGGCCGCATTAGAAGGTTCACAAATCATGATCCATGTGTCCCGGTTTGAAACTACTTCATTATCTAAATTAGTGTAATAGTTTCAAACATTCATCCTCCTTTATTAATAATAAAATAAAATAAAATTTCACAAATCACAATAGAAGGTTCACAAACTTATAATTTGTGGATTTTACATCCCCACACTTTGATCACAAGAATATATATAACATACAATATTAATATCTTTGTATATAAAATGAAGAAGTTAGGGCAACCCAGTAAAAGAATACCACTTTTTTTTGTTATATAAACACCAAAGAATAAGAATTAAATGAATCATAAGGACACATGAACAACCAAGAAAATCAAAAGGGCAAAATGGGGATTTTATCTTAATCCAAGGGCTATGGCTATGCAGGGGAAGGAGCAGCAGAGTTAAAAGCTATTCTTCTTCTTCTTCTTCACCTTTTTTTATACAAAGGGAGAGACTTTAAGACTTTTGGCTTACAACACAAGAAACAGAGAGAAGAGAGTCAGAAGGAGAGAGGTTTCCGGCTTATGTCGCCTCGACCGATAGGATCTCGAGTTCCGCCCACCAGAGGGGAGAGAGTCTGGGGACTGCTTGGTTGGGAGTGATGGGGATCACTTCCCTCAGTTTGTTAGTCACATCCTTCATTGTTGGTCTCTGCCTTGGATCTTCTTGGATGCAATCTTTGATGACCTCGCACAGGACATCCAGCTCTTCGTTTTTGAACGACTTGAGGGTTGGATCCACCATGTCGCTTCGATTCTCGTTCAGATATGCAGAGGCCTGGCAAGTTGACAACAAAGCCGAATTAGAATTGGGATTTGGATTCATGAAACCTGATCAGATTGGTTAGGAACTTACCCAGTATAGAAGGGACCCATGTTCTTCTGAGTTTTGGAGCTTCGCGGTGATGATTTCAAGCAGCATTACTCCGAAACTGTAGACGTTTGTTTCTGGATCAGCAAGGGGTGGCAATACCGAATGCTCCTTATCATCATCGCCGGAACTCTTAGGCTTTCGTATTGATTCTGCCCAGAAACAGATCTCCGCAATCTGTGTGCGCGAGAGAAAGAGAGTTCTATGAGTAAAGGTCATAAAATTCATATTGAACAAAGGCAATCAGAGGGTGAGAAGGGAAGGGGGTACCTTAGCAGCGTAATCATCCGTCAAAAAGATAGAAGCCGAGGTCAGGTTAGGATGTGACACAGGTGGATTTAGCTCATGGTGCATGTACTGAAGACAATAAGCAGTTCCCATAACGATCCTAATCCTCGAATTCCAATCCAGATGTTCCATTTCTTCAACTGGAAAACAGAGAAGATTAATAAGTGGAAAGCCCTCAACTTCTCACGCAGCTAGTGATCGAACAAAGAAGCTTACTATGCAGATGCTCAAACAGCTTTCCATTTGGAGCATACTCAAACACCATCATCCTAGTAAAAGGCTCATCCTCCTCACAGTAGCCAATAAGATTGACAAAGTTCTTATGATTCACGCGTGACAGTACGTCAATCTACAGCAGGTGCAAAACGACATAAATTGATTAAAGTCATACCACTGCATCGGATGCTGTATTTTGTAACAGAAATAACATACCTTTTTTCGGTAACAATTCTCTGCAAGCTTGGACCAGTCTTTCAAAGACGATATTGTAGTTGATGCAACAGCAATCTCAACTCCACTGGACAGTGTTCCCTTGTACACAATGCAACCTTCAAGTGTGCTAATAATGTTACTGAAATCTTCACATGCAGTTTCCAATTCTGATCGGTTCAACTTGGGAACTCCTGCAACTCATAAAAAACGTAATTCAATTTTCATTTTTACATATCGACCATCTTTATCCATGAAGCTTTCAATGTCTATATCGAAATTAGAAGGCATGTCAATATTCACACAACAAAATCACCTGATATAAATGCTTTCTGCAACTGCCCACTCAATCCAGTCTTCCAGGGACCTACAGTTTTAGCCACTTGGCTTCGACACATGAAGACCATGGCCATAAGAACAAGGAGCAAGATAAGCACACTGAAACCAATAATGAGATACTTCCACATATTGCCATTTGATTTTTGGGAAGATTGTCCGTCATGTTTTGAAGCCTCGTGAGGTTCAGGCGAAGGCTGCGGTGCAGGTGTAGGCGGAGGAGAATTTTTCTTTTTATCTTTTGGCACGGCTGGGAAAGCACCGCTACTTCGGGTAGTTGGAAGAGCAATGACCTGTCCAGTTGGTTCCGTATCAGTAACGGGTACAGCTGGTAGGTTACTGGCTTGTGCAAGTAGTCTACGGCGAGCAAAGGCCATGTGCGACTCAAACAAACCTGCTTAATGCAAGACACAACATCAATGTATTTTTCAGGATAATGTATTGCAATACTACATGTGTAAACGCCTTCTTACTTACTAGATAAACTATCACAGCAATTATCTCCATCAATTGGCAGAGGATCCTTTCTGTAACTGAACCTTGAAATAAAAGCAAACATTTTTCAACAAATTGAACATGATGGAAACAAACCAAACATAACTTAGGATGCCATACAACGAAAGTTGGTTCCCTACCAAGGCAGTGACAAGTAGTTGAGATAGTTCTTAAAAGCTCCTTTAAGAAATAATACCAAGGATTCCACAGTATTCACATGTTCTAAATTGCTCTGCCAGATGCTGCCCAAGAAATGCACGAAAATTACGAACATGATAGATATGAGAATACGAAATGCTTCTATACCAACAAATTAATACTCCAATACAAACATAACAATTACATTATCTATCACATAAATTTGAGAAGGCAATGCTAGTTCATTCCGAAAGTAGTTGGAGCATAAAAAATGGTACTGTGAGACTAAAATCAGATCAATTCTGTTAGCTGATAAATCTAGGTGTGAACATATGTACTTCGTATCAACTCATGTTACAAAGTCTAGCATGTAGTAGTTCAGATAGCTCGAATTAAAAACAACTGAAAGCCTGAAAAACTTAAGATTTTTTTTGTCATTCAAGGTCCTAAAGATAAAACTATAGAAGTCCCAGATTCTCTTTTTATTAACTATCTGTCTGAAACAAGATTTACACTACGCATTCCTGGGTACACTAAATGATGCTACAGTTATTACGACTAGATATTTGCATCGTAGACATCAACTGTAAATTATGAAATTGAAAATAAAATTAAAAGGAAAGAAAGAAGTCATCAACAATGAAATAAATTTCTTCTTGTGAACTAAGTCATCCTACTGTGTATTTGTGAGACTCACGGGAGTGATTTGTATGTGTAAGCAGTATTATACCAATGGCCAAACTTTCTGTTCACACAGCCAAATCCAGTGATTTCACTAGATGAAAGGTAATCATCAAATTGCAATTCGCAGAGCGAGCTGAGACGAGTGAGCTCTAGAGGAATGGTGCCTTCGAATCTATTGTCACAAAGCAACCTGCGGTTCAAAATGAGTTAGTCCAAGGACTTGAAAGTTATAGAATGAAATAGAGATCAAACATGCAACAGCTAACTCACAAGCATTTCAGTGACAGCATACTGCCTAACTCAACTGGAATCATCCCATTCAAGTTATTGTTCCTCAAATCCAGCAGCTCCAACCTTGTGAGGCCCCCAATCTCTTTAGGAATTACACCAGATAAACGATTCTTGTATAATACACTGTTATTCAGAGGAATAAAAAAACTCCATAAGGTCACAAAAGAACTAAATTTCCACAAGACCCTGGTTTTATTGTCTATTGTTTGTTCAAATCCATATAATAAGAATTCCCATTTAAACTCTTATATGCTTAGAGATTCTATCAAGGTCCACAATGTCAATGAAGACCTACCATCACAAAACTAATTAGGCCAAGCCAAAGAAAGCTTGATAAGTCCCTAAGAAGGGTACAGTATCATGCATTCTTAACATGCTAAATTGATTTATGATTAATAAATTTGAGATTTTGTGAGAGTTTTGTATAGCCTCCAGTCAGATTGGGGGTTGAAAAATGAATTCACATGGAGATGAAGATGAGCTATGAAAACGTGCATATCTTTTTCAATGGAGATGCATAAACCCTGATTATGCTTAATTCTATATGTAGTTTCATTCTACGGTACCAAGTTTTAAATGTTTAAGAAATGACATTTGGGTGCCCCAAACAGTTCGTTAAATACCAAAATCTCAACATCCAAAAAACTAAACTTTAGCCACAAAGACTCGGTGACAATGAGAGTCCTTACAGAGATCTTAAGTGATTAAGTTTCCAAAGTTCAGGTACCAATGTCCCTTCCAGAGAAAAATCCGTCAGATTCCTACAATAAATCAATTAAAGGGCATCAAAACATCAAACCAGTTAACTGCAGTAATTGATAAACAATAGATTGGTACCTTCAAAAATGAGACTTATCCCCGAAAACAAAAAGCAATCTCTAGTAATTATCTAACTGGGGAATTTACAAGAAATTCAGAAGGGACTTACAGCATATGCACTTTACTGTCCACACAATGAACACCATTCCACAGGCAAGGATCGCCATCCTTAGGACTCCAATTCTCCAAAGCACCAAAAGGATCGAACTTGATATTTTCACGGAATGACAACAGAATCAATCCTGCATTTCCACACCAATTGCAAAAAAATGCAATCCAATTTTCAAAATTACAAATGCCATTCATTCCATAACATCAAAAACTACAGGAAAACAAGAATGTACCTTCATCATTGAGACACCAACAGCCCCGAAACCTCACAGCAAGAATCAAAACCAGGAGAGATAGCAACCGGAACCCGAGAGGGTTCCATCTATCCCCCATTGCCTGATGAACGAAAAGCTGCAGCAGCAGTGGTGGTGGTAGTAACTATATCTGCCGACAGCCACGAAGCTAAGCAAATTACTACACAAAATCGCCAGGGTTTTTGATACGAGCAACCCCTTCCACCATGCTCAAAACCCCAAAAATCCAAATTTCAATCCTTCTTTTTTCTCCCCCGCTCACAGCAAACAAAAACACACAAAAATAAAACCAAAATTCTAACTATATGCAACCAAAAAAAACTAGGCTACAAAAAACGCACACCCACCACCTTATCAGGGTCCCTCATGATAATTTGACTATTTTAATTGGAGGTTAGAACACCCTTTTGATGAATGCATCTCAAAACCTCAGCTGCTTCTGCAGATTACAACCTTCTTCTCATAGGGCTGAGCTGAAAAATTCAACAAAATCCACAGAAATTAACATAAATTAATAAATAATCCCCTGAAATCTATAAATTACAGGGGAATGCCGTTGTGGGCAAGCAATGCATCAGAAAAGCAAAACCCAGAAAGAATGAAGCAGAAAAAGAGCGAAAGTGAGAGACTTTACCAAAAAGAAGAGGGGCAAAAGGGGTAGGAGAGTTGGGTTTTCTTGTTACTCCTTGGAATGCCAGAAGTAAAGGGAGGTGGATAGGTGGGGGGAGATTTGAGACTCAAAACTTGAAAAGGCAGCACATAAAAAAACACACCAGAAGTTGATTAATTATTTGATTTTTTTAACTTTTTTACTGAACAGAAAAGGCTTGAAAGAATTGAAAGTTTTTTTTCTATTACTGCCCATTTCAGGATGATCTCAGAGGACCCTCCCTTGGACCATCTTTTGGGTCTCTCTTCTCAGAACCAGAGGAGCTTTCTTCTCCCTTCCCAATTTTCTCTTTTTCTCTCTCTCTTTCTTTCCCAGTTTCTCTCTCTCTCTCTAGACTTCCTCTCTAACCCCCACCACTAGCCAGCCACCCCCTTCAAAGCTGTTTTTCCTTCCTTCCTTTCTTTTTTTCTTTTACTTCAAAGCTTTGGTGGGGTATGATGGTGGGTCCCAGTGAATGGTTTTTGCCATTTTTTTTCAAAAATATTATTTCTACCGTTTATTTGTACCTTTATTATACAATCTCTTAATAAAGATAAGGTCAATCAAAATATGGGAGTCTCGTCTATAATCTTGCAAATAATAATCCACAATAATCCACGTACAATATAAGATAACGTTTTTATTTTAGTCTTCCGAACATTATCATTTTTTTCTCAAGTTCTTTTTTTGTCTCCGTTTTTTGGATGGTGTTTGTTAAAAGAGTGTTAATTAAGAGGGTGGGCCCCACATTAGGATTACAGTTGGTGGTTAATCATGTTTGTTCGGTTGAGTGTTTGGCGGGAAATCGAAACTGTGGTGAACCGGCGGCACGCGAGACACAGAACCGGGAAACAGAAGCCGAGAGGGATATGTTGGGTATTTCAGGGGATTGATTGGTGGTGAGGGCCCCCACTTCCGGTGTACTCGGACGCGGTTCTCTCTTTTCTTTTAAGCGGTTGAACGGGCCCACTTTTATAGCGTGCTTGCCTCTCTGCCTTTGTTCTTATTTAGTATTCGAGAAAATTAGATTACAAAATCCTTTAATCACATATTATATTTTCCACTGCCAATCAATTTTGGCCTTAGCATTTAGGGTGATAAATAATGGACGAGGAGATTCGGAGTCTCTTCCACCAAAGCTACTTAATCAAATGATTCGGACCTTTCAAATTTTATCAAATGATCCACCTGTTTTGATTCTTAAAAGCTGTTATAATTTTTGGCCGTTTGATGAAATTTGAAAGGTCCGGATCACTTGATCTGGTAGTCTTGGTGGAAGAGATCCAGAGATGATCTCTTCTCATAATGGACTACCACCACCATTTCCCTTCCCAATATATGTTTTTCATAGTGTACTATTTAAGAATCCACCAAACAAATTCAATCGATTTAAGAAAATGTCACACCCATCCACATCCAAATTGTGGGGATCCTACGTATCCTCACATCTAAGCCATTCATCGTGCATCGTGCGATCAAAAATCATTTGACTTTTTTATTATTTAAAATTAAACAGAAATAGTATCTGACGAAAACTGGCCGCACGATGTACAATGAACGGCTAAGATATGGGGATCCCTAGGATCCCCACAAAGTGGATCCGGAGAGGATCTTCTTCCACATATTTGTCCCATGATGTTTTGTTGAACTTAAAAACTATTTAGCCTGCGTGGTGTGCAGACCGAGTAACTAGTGAATTAACTATGTTCTTCTGATGAATGCGAGTGCTAATTCGCCACTGAGCTCGGTCGGCAAGTAAGATGGATTTGGTGAGGGTGTCGAACGCGCTTCTCATTCCTGTATTTGAGCAATCACGGCCGAGGAAGGAACACGTCTCAGCCTCTAAGTTATAGAGCCTGAAGACAAGACTTCTAGTCACTGTGAAGTTCAAATAAGGTTCGGTGTTCAATGTGCCGAACACTGAGGAACCTGGTAACACCTCTATTCGCCTAGAAAGATAATGAGATGATCTCTTGCAGTAAGAAGACTGAAGATTTCTCACTGGTAGAGACTTGGATAGATAACCAGCCGAGTTTGAAGCAATGTTGTTACTCCAAACAGAAGATACTCATCGGTCGCCTGATTCTACAACTCTAGTACTGTTAATCCAAACTGAAGACTTCTAGTCACTGTGAAGTTCAAATAAGGTTCGGTGTTCAATGTGCCGAACACTGAGGAACCTGGTAACACCTCTATTCGCCTAGAAAGATAATGAGATGATCTCTTGCAGTAAGAAGACCGAAGATTTCTCACTGGTAGAGACTTGGATAGATAACCAGCCGAGTTTGAAGCAATGTTGTTACTCCAAACAGAAGATACTCATCGGTCGCCTGATTCTACAACTCTAGTACTGTTAATCCAAACTGAAGATGTCGTTGGTTGCCAACACAATACTATTAATCCAAAATGAAGATGTGTTGACGAAGTTAGGAAAGTTAGTGGTTTCTCAGTGCATGATGTAGAATTATCAGAGAGACGGGCCATACGGCCCACTTCCAACAACATCGATATTGTCCCCAACTTGGTAATTACCACTTGCACAATCTATTAGGTGTGGGGTTTTATAACAAAAGGCCTCGGTATTAGTTAGAGTGAGGTTATGATATTTAAACTATTACTTTTCTTTTTGTATGGCCGATGTGGGATTCAACACATGAGAGGTTCCCATAGAGCGAGATTTCGCAAGGCGTTTGTGTGTGTTGAGTTGAAGGTATCTTGGTTGCATAATCACTTCTATTTATAGGGCTGAATTCCATGCGGACCACTCACGCCGAAGTAGAGTCCTATTTGACTTATGCTTCCTCGGTATCTTTCTGGATATTCTCAACATTATCTCATCATTAGCCAAAACCAATCTACACACAGTTTCGCCCACTCCAACTAGAACTAGGATTCTGAACCCAATTCTTCTTCAACATTTAACTCAATCCTAATCTAATTAGCGACAAGCCTTGATTCTTGGAATATGACTAATCTTATCAAAACTCATCCTAATCTTTGATAATTTTACTTTCATTTGAACTCGGCTGAATCATTCTTCAACCTGACCCCTTAAGAGTCATTCTCCTCTTAGAACTCGGTCGTCGTACTACGGGCTGAACTTGATCTGATTTAAAAGATTAAGATTTGGGCAGAGAAGCCCTAACCCGTATCAAACTTATAACTTCATTCGACTCAGACCTAATATTTTAAGCCCAAATACGTTTATACCATTTTTGAATTTTGGTAGTGTGAACAGTTGAGAGCGAGTTATATTTCCTAATATTAGATATAAGTAAACACATGTATAATTCAAAGTTGTCATGAATGAGTCATTTATTGTGCGTTGTATTTTTATTTTATTTTTAACAAACGATATTATCTACACTAAAGGGGTGTAGGAGTGGGCTAAGCCTTACAATAGGCTAGGAATAACGTAGTTCAAATTCATTTTTGGTGAAAATCGAATATCTCATTTACCAATGAAGAGAAATATCACTAGACTGCAGTACCATTGTGCGTTATTTTTTCAATACAAGTGATAGCAACGAAAAGATAATCAAATTAGGACCTTGAGTGCATTGGTCATTGAATGTTGCACTTAAGTGTGCATTTTGAAACCCTAAACCATTGGCTAATTTACCAATGAATTAACAACAAAATAATACCAAACAAAACATTTTACATTTTACATGGATAGTGCAGTGTTTTCTTCCTTTTAAATCCCTCATTCTCCTAACGACCTTACCAAATTGTTAAATTGGTGCTAAAGTGGGTACTCACAATAACGTTAAGAGGAAACTTCCATATAATAAGAGGGAGAACTATTTTACTCGGAAAAAAAACAGAAATAAATCTTCTTTTTTTCCAAACAGAAATAAATCTTTTACTAAATTCATCTCATAATCATTTATGTCCTCTCAATCCAAACATACTAACTATTGCTTGCGTTTTACCGTAGTGGCAAAAAGTAATTATGCTTATGTATCCTGGTATGAGTTTGATCTCCACCGACTCTCTTTTCTCTAACATTTAACAATTTAACTCACTAACGCTATCAGTTGTAAAAAAAAAAATAAAAAAAATAAAAAATCCAAACATACTATTAGTTTAAGATGACGTTCAACATATTAATTCATAATAAGGTTGGATTTTTTGAAGGGTTTTTTTTTTTAACTTTAATCCTAGAAGAAAATTGAAATTTAATAAAAACCTAGTGTTAGATTACATATTGATTATAGTCCCTTGATTGTCCTTAATTCAAATTAATTAATGTGTATTTTATTCAATGTCTCCCATTAAATATTTAAATTTATTAATATACACATTAAAATTTATTTTTTGACAAAAAAAAAGTTTTTTTAATTTATTAATTTTATTTAACACTCTTACAACTTGAAAGACTTAATTAATGTACCAAAATGTAATATATTGAATTAATGTACCTAAATGTATGTATTGAAATGAATTATATTAAATTAATGTACCGAAATGTATTATATTAAATTAATGTACCTAAATGTGTATATCGAAATGTTAGTATCGAAATGCATTATATTGAATTAATGTACCTACATGTTTGTACCGAAATGTGTGTACTTAAACATATGCACCGAAATGTATTATAATGAATTTAATGTACCTAAATGAAGAAGACAAAGTATATCGAAATATATTGTATAACAAAAATTAGTTTATCTAAATGTTTACAACAAAATATATTATCATGAATATGAATATTACAATTATAATGAAATATAATTAATACATTAAAATTAGGAAGAAAAAGAAAAATAATTAAAACATCAAAATAGAATTAATAAATGAGGTGATTAATGTCACATCCCGGCCTGGGGTGGATCACTTCCCGGGCCCGGTCCACCACCGTAGCACAATATTGTCCGTTTTGGGCCCCGACCACAATCTCACGGTTTTGTTTCTGGGAACTCACGAGCAACTTCCCAATGGGTCACCCATCCTGGGAGTGCTCTGGCCCCGGCCTGGGGTGGATCACTTCCCGGGCCCGCTCCACCACCGTAGCACAATATTGTCCGTTTTGGGCCCCGACCATGATCTCACGGTTTTGTTTCTGGGAACTCACGAGCAACTTCCTAATGGGTCACCCATCCTGGGAGTGCTCTGGCCCCCTTTATGCTTAACTTTGGAGTTCCTACGGAACCCGAAGCCAGTGAGCTCCCAAAAGGCCTTGTGCTAGGTAGGGATGAGAATATACATTTAAGGATCACTCTCCTGGGCGATGTGGGATGTTACAATCCACCCCCCTTAGGGGCCCGACGTCCTCGTCGACACATTTCCGGCCAGGGATTGGCTCTGATACCAATTTGTCACATCCCGACCCTAGGTGGATCATTTCCCTTGTCCCACTCCACCACCGTAGCACGATATTGTCCGCTTTGGGCCCCGACCACGCCCTCACGATTTTGTTTCTGGGAACTCACGAGCAACTTCCCAGTGGGTCACCCATCCTGGGAGTGCTCTGGCCCCCTTCTTGCTTAACTTCGGAATTCCTACGTAACCCGAAGCCAGTGAGCTCCCAAAAGGTCTCGTGCTAGGTAGGGATGAGAATATACATTTAAGGATCACTCCCCTGAGCGATGTGGGATGTTACAATTAATGTATCAATGGACTAAAATTAGAGTTTAATCTTACTCATGATTTTAGTCTAAAAATCATTTTTGCTAAGAATTAAAATGAAGTTTCCTATTTTTTGAACTAGGTAGGGTTAGGTGGTTTCTGATCTTTGCATCTACGTTGTAATCATTGTTACTAATAAGAGAGTAGTTCAAATTTAGGTCGTCGTGAGTCATAATTTGTTCGTTTGTTGGCCACCCAAACATGAAAGTTAGCCTCAATCCACAACAACACAATCCTTCATTAAGCTGACGTTGTCTATCCTTTTATTTGGTGAATTTTTTTTTAGCCTTGAGATTACAATCATAAATTTGGTGGTGGAAAAAAGAATGTTGTAGCCCTAGTGATAGAGAATGTTTATCGTCATTCTTAAAATTCGAATTTTCCTCTCTGAATTAGGATGGTGTGAGATAAGAGAATTTAATGTGTCCGAGACACGGGCATATATATCATATATCATTATAATTGTTAATAACACATAGGATGCCATATCATCATGTGTTAATTAAACTAAGAGTAATGCTAAGTACACCAATTTTTTTGGACCAAATTTACAAAATATATGATATGTCACTAGTAGAAAATAAGCAGGTTATATGATTTACAAAATCTAATTTAAAATTTTGGTGTCTCTTGCATTATCCTTAAACTAATGACAAGTTAAGCATAAATAAATTAATTAATTATACTCTCATCTGAGAATCAGCATTAGATTGACTTTGTAGGGTCGATTGAAAGTCCAAATTCTCAATGTGTCGAGAGTAGGGCTGGGCAAACGGGTCCTGCACCCGCGGGTAGGGGCGGGTACATATATTGTAAATTCAAAATGGGGCGGGGCGGGTACAAATTTTAGAAAAAAGGCCCCCGGCCAGAACCTTTTCCACCGTTCATTATAGGGAGATTAAATCTCCATCGTTTATTCTAACATAGCCACATGGGTTATATCGAATTCTCCAGATCCAGACTACAGAGTCCTCCCGAGTCCCCACTCATTTCGAGTCCCCGACTCATCTCGACCTCAATCTCGACCTCGACCTCGATCTCGACCTTGATCTTTACCTCGATCTTGACCTTGATCTCTACCTCGACCTTGAATTCTTCATTTCAGCAACCATTTCCAGCCTCTAGAATCCAGATCTCGACGCCTCCAATCTTCGGGGGTCCGTCGGTTTCTAGATTCCTTTCCTGTTTCAGACATGCCCGGGAAGGACGACGCTCATCTGAGAAGGAGAAGGAGAAGAACCTCAAGGTCTTCCTCAAAGTCGGATTGGACGAGCGCACGACCAAAAACACCATCACCAACATCGTCAACCTCATCGTCGTCATTCACGAGGTACTCAATCGCTGATTTTCTTCTTCTTTTTCTGCTTAATTTTCGGGGTTTTCTGATTTAAATGCATGCGATTCATAATCCCGCGGATGTATACTTTTAGATTTAGTCTACTTATTTTGTTGTTCTTGAATAATTCCAGGTCGTGGTTACTGATGGATCCAATTTTCTGATTTGTCTTCGGCAGCTCTTCGACTGGGAATCTGGGTGGGATACTGAAAATTAGAGAGAAAAAAAAAGAAAAAGGGTTACCCGTTGGACCCGTAGGAACCGACCTGTTTTATACGGGCCGGGTTAGGTTCGGTTCTCAGTTTCAAAATAGCAAAACTAGCCCCGGCCCGTTGTATTTTCAAGCGGGTTCGGTTCGGTCCCTTCAATTTTGGGCCCGGCCCGTGCCCACCCCTAGTCGAGAGGCCTTGCTGTCTATTGAGTAGTCCAAATACCCATGTAAGGCCATTTCCAATCGAGGGCTAGCCAGATGGCTCGTTTTCGCCCTCTGGCCCTCCGAGATATTTATATTTTAATGAACATTACATAGTCATATTTGCCTCCGTCTCCAACCAAGGGCCAAAGGGCCAAACATAATTTATTATTTAAATTTAAAAACTACAACAACTTAAATTCAAATCCAACAACAACTTAAATTTAAAAACTACAACTTATATTTAAAAACTACAACCTAAATTTAAAAACGACGAATTAAATTTAAAAACTACAAATTAAATTTAAAGGAATGGTGAATGAATAGTTTAAGTATTTATAGGAAAAAAATTAGAATTTTTAAGAATTTAAAATAAATATGGCCCAAAAAACCTAAAAATAAAAAAATAAAAATATTGAATCCAAAGGTAACTGGCGCCAGCTAGCTGTTGGATTCAAATTTTAGTTTAAGCATCCTGTCGGTTATAACCAACAGGTTAATGATTTTTTTGGCTAGTGCAGCCAACCCTCCAGCCCTTTCAGATTCCATGGGGCCCTCTCAGATTCCATGAGCCATCTGGCCTAGCCTTTGGTTGGAGACGGTTTTTGGGCTATTTTCGACCCTCTGGCCCTCTGGACCCTTCGGTTAGAGATGGCCTAACAACAACCTAAATGCTATTTGAGAAAATTAGAGTAATAGTCCTTGAACTTTGACCCAATTGAGAATTAGTATTTGAACTAAAAATTTGCGAGTATTGATTCCTAAACTTGTTATAATGTGAAGCAATAGTTCTTTTTGCTAACTCCTTTCAAATTTTCATGAAAAGTAAAGAGTTGAAAAGGGCAAAAAATAGATAAAAGTTATAACAGAGTTAGCCAAAACGACCATTGATCCACCTTATTACTAGTTTAGGACCATTACTCACAAATTTTTAGTTTAGAGACCAAAGCTCCAACTGAGTAAAAGTTGAAGAACCATTCTTCATAAATTCCATATCGGACATTAATATTCACTAATCAATTTTTTTTTCTCCCTTCTACTTTAATTGATATGTTAATTATGTTTAATCTGAAAGCTGAATTGGGTAGATGGTTAACTCGATTCTGATGGATCACTGAGAAAAGTTTGAATTTTGGAAATTAAAGTCGTTTTCCTGTCAGTGGTTTACTTTGTTCATCTCTGAATTCTTAAGACTCAAAAAATGCAATATAGATTTTATTTATTAAAAAATGGGCACTTGAATTTTGTGTATTTTGAAGCTTATGTTGTGTTAAGAGGTTTAAGTACTGAAGCAAAAGCAAAATTTATAGGGCAAACTACCATGCATATGTATTGCTATCCTTTGGGTTCGCGCAGAGCTGGATTCTGGAATTGTCGCCGAGAAAGGAAGCTACTTTTCGATGCTATCTTGTAGAAAGAGAAAAACAGAAAAACCCGATTAGTTTTTAGGAGTTCGATCTGATTCGCATTCATATATACTGCATACTCTGATTGATCAAATTGGTTAAAAAAAAACCCGATTCTTGACGCCATGCCTGTGGTTCAGAAGTTGTATAATGCTTGCAAGGCTTCCTTTTCTAGTGATGGTCCAATATCCGAAGAAGCTCTAGCGAAAGTTCGTGCAATCTTAGGTTGGAGGGTTGCTACATGTTTTTGGTCTTTACACATTTTGGTGATCATGAACTTAGATTGGTACTTTGCTTAGTGTATGTCTATTGGTTTAACTGTCTTGAGCAAGCTTCTTTACGGCGTATTACGCGCAAAATCATATGATTGGCTTGATTTACCTGACTTTTCTGATCAATCTCAAGGTGTGCTGGTCTATCTACCTTTATGCAGTCCACTCAAACCGGTGATTGGAACTTACATCCGCAAAAGGGTACATGCTTTCTTTATTCGGAATTTCTTTTTATTTCAAGTTTCTAACAGATCGTGGCAGAGTTTTCCTCGAAGGAAATAGCTGATATGTGACTGAACTAACTATGAAAGTAGCAGTTGCAGTACTTACCATGATTAGGTTTCATCAATGCTGTCCCAATCATTTTTCATCGTCAAGGAAAATTCCTAGAAATAAAGACACACGGGAGGCCCTTAAAATTATAGGATGTCCATGCATCGGGACCTTAATGCCTGACTGTTATTCGAGCCCTGTATCTTGGAATGGTCGTTTTGTGATTTCGATAGCTTCATTGCTATGTTTGTTTTAGCGTACATGGATGATAGAATTTTTGAAGGTGTGAAGCATTTGGTCTGGAGATTAAGGCTTGCTTCATGAATATTAATTATTGTCATGAATGTATAGCTTCGCTTCCTCGTCGCTTCTTTCTGGCGACTAGCTTCTCAAGTGGATTTAACCTTGACTTCTTTATTTTTATTTTTATTTTTTTTATGTTTTTGCAGATTTTATTTCTCCCCAGTTTAAATTTCCTTAGTATACAGGACATCATCCTCTTTCCAGTTGTCAATAAACTTTTTTAATTATGGCATAATCAATCAACTAATGATCTATAGTTTAATGCATTCACTACTAGAAATTTGGCTAAAAGCCACCCTTTTCATTGGTGCCTATTGTGGCATGTAGCCACTCACATTGGTGGCAAACTTCAATGGCCACCAAGCAACCACCAAATTAGAGAGGGTGGCCTATGTAGAGGACTCTATTGTAACAATGGCTACCAATATTGCATTGGTGCCTTTCCTGCATTGCCACCCTAATTCGCATCGGTGGCAAAGTTGCAAAATAATATTAAAAAAAAAGGATGCCCTGTGTGGGCACCCAAATTGGAGTATCATATTTCTTTTTCTATTTTTGGTGAGAAAACAAATTGTTATATCATTAAAATATAATAATACAACTATAAATTTGCATAACTGCTATTTTATAGAATTTTGTACAAATGTTGGAACCAGCAGTCAGTTCCTTCTTGTTGCTTCATGGACTATTCAATTGAACCGAATCTGATCAACTTGCATCACCCAACCAAACAAACAAAAAATAAAGTTAAAAAGGAAAATCAGGGAAGCTAAGGAAAAATTTGAAAACAAACCAAGAACCAAAATGATATAGGAGTTCTATCTTTCTATCATTTTCCTTCTTCATTGTGAAAGTGAAAAATTCTTACTCTTTACTTTACCCAAGCATTGAACTGTTATACATTTAATAAAGAAAACTAACCTTAATTGGGACCAATAGAGTGCTTGATCATTACATTGCCGAGTTTTATAAGATCCTTCATGTTTACAACTAAATTCATAAAAACGCTCAACATCTACATTGGAATGGAATGCAAATTGTGAATCACTATTCACAAAGCACAAAAAAACTGAAAAGAATACGTTAAACGGATAAATTAAACTTTCTAAATAACAAAAACAAAAAACACACCTGTAAGTAAAACAACACAAAAGAGAGTGCTCCAGCATCACACCTTTTAACATGGATTTCTTGTTACGTTGGTACCCATTGTTCCTACCATCTAACTTCTCCAAATTGTCACCTATTTTCAAAAGAAAAATTCGAGAGTCCAATAACTTCTTATCTTTCCATCGTTTTCCTTCATTCCCAAACCAAATAATTTCCACTCTTTACTGTACCCAAGTATTGAACTTTTATTGATTCAATAAGAACACTAACCTCCATTGGAACCAAGAGAGTGCTCCACCATCACATCTCTGAGTTTTATAAGATCCTCCATGTTGACAGAATGTTCATAACTAAATTCATGTAAAGGCTCAACGTTCTACATTAGAATACAATGCAACACTGTAAATTACAAACAACAGAACATGAAAAACTGAAAAGGATACAGTAATGCATCATTGGCAGCATCCAAATTGACAACTCGATGAAATGGTCAATGCAAACATTATAGACAGATTCAAAAACAAAAACTGAAGCCATGAAAAAACTTAAAACCCACAAAAAAAACCAAAATCTTATAGGGGCTTTCTTATATTAATCACACAACGAAATTACGAACAACAAAACATGAAAAAATTGAAAAGGATATGGCAATGCATCGTTGGCAGGAACCAGATTGACAACTGCAATTTTTCTGCACGCCGAAAAAATGAAATGGTAAATGTAAACATCACAGACATATTTAAAAACACAAATTGAAGCCAAGGAAAAACTTGAAAACCCACAAAAAACCAAAATCTTATAGGAGTCCTATTTTTCCATCATTTTCCTACTTCGAAATAAAAACAGAAAACTCTAATTTGAGTGCCTACACATATAAACATCGGATAAAAATTGTAAAAAAAAAATTCAAAACAGCTGCAGAGTAAACAAAAATGATAAAAAAAAACACCATAAAAATTTTCAATCAAAAGTTAAAGACACTTTAACTCATAGGAAGCTTTGTAACCAGTTGCTAGTGGCTGCACAGTGAAAAGACGAATTTGCTTCAAAATAATTAACGTAAGAAACATTTTAGTATAACTTAAAACACTCTGGGAAGATCATGGGTATAATTGTCATATACCAGTTGATTCATAAATTGTGACTATCCATCCAAGAAAAGCACCTATATGCACTTCGGTATGGTAGATTTTTCATGTGTTCTAGATTCATCATCTGCAAAATATGCATCTGTCGAACAACATAAGTCTATAGAACATTATCTTAACGAAAAATAAAGAAACTACAAAATTTGAACTTCGATCTAAAAGGCATTCATTAATTTCTTTATGTCATTTGAATAAAAAATTATTGCATACAATGAATGTATCCAGTTCACCACAGATTAGTAACTCATTCTAATTTGGTCCACATGATCGAATATGTGTGTGTGTGTAACCATTACATGCAAATACCTAACAGATTGAAGTGATCTTTTAAAACTTGATTTGGAGCTTTGTTCTATTCCCCTGTTTGTCGTATATATTACATGGTTCCATTTTAAACATTCTGGCCAATAGCTATGGCGGTCCATCAGACAAATTAGATGGTTTTAGTACGTGCTTGATCTCTAGTCCTATATCAATATTGTGTAGTGTGAAAACTTTATCTCAGGAAACCTCAATATGCAAATGAGATATAACATTTGAATCAAGAATTCACAGGTACAAAAACTACTTAAAATAATTTTGAAAGTAAGTAAAAAAAATCTGTTGTATGCCTATTACCTTCGCCAGACCAAAAAAAGGTTGGAAATGCCTGAAATTGGCCGGAAAAAACTTGCATCTTCGTCGGAAAAACCCACCCGCATGCTGGGCTTATTGAACTCTTCGATCGAGGGGTAGATTTGAGCATGCAAAGCATGAATGTTGTTGTTAGGACTCTCCTGAGTAGTTGGAGAATAGCAAGGGGTAAAAGAGAGAAGGGATCATTTTTACCTCTTGGTTGAGGTCCAATTCAGGCAGACTTCGCCGGAAATTGGCCGGAATACCCACGGTCACCGTTTCTTAGATCTGAAATTGAGAAAATTCGGCTACAAATTTGGAGAAACTAACTTGAGGGTTGGAAAGAGGAAGGGAAGAGGATTCTGGAGGTATAGTTTGACGCTCGTTGGTGACTGGAGGACGAAGTCGCTGCTGCATGAAAGAGAAGAGGGAGAGAGACGATATGGGAGGGAGGGGAGAGAGAATGAAGGGGGAAGGGAGCGGAGGGAATGAAGGGGAGGAGTTGGACTTTTGTGAAGGGGAGATAGGTTTAATGGTTTTTTTATTTGTTTTATTGGTGTTCAATCAATTGTATTGGTGCCCAGTTAATCACAATCACAAATGCCCGACGTCATCACTGATGCAATAATGGCCGAGATATGCGATTAGGGTCCAAGGCTCTATCCTTCTATGGGTTTTGGCTCTATCTCCCTTTTGTATTGGACTTGCATCCGTAGGTCCTGATAAGTAATATATATATCCTAGTTTTAAAAAAAAAAAAATACTAACCAGTACGTTCCCAACAAAATAAATAATGAAATTAAAAAGTAGAAGAAATGAAATTTTAAGAAATAAAGATATTTAACAGCCACTAATCATCGGTGGCTCAATGTTGAAGGCCACCAACATCAGCGGCATCCCATGGTAAAGCCACCAATAAATAGTAAGAGTAGCAGCTTTACATCTATGGCCACCAATTGCAAAGGGTGTGTAAAAAATGGTGGCCTATGAGCCAAATTCTAGTAGTGATTAGACTGTCAAATTTTTGAAGTGAATCTTTGCTTCAATACCCTTTACTTAACAAGTATAAATGGCCTACAGCTTTATTGCTGGCTGAAATATATCTCACCTCTATATTTCAGTCTAATATTCTTGAATCAGTCGTATAATTGTAAAACATTTGACGAAATTTACAGCAAGACCTGCAAAGATTGTACGAGATTGTGAAATGTGCGCACCTTGAGGCACGGCAGTTCTTTATTCCAAATAGCGGTGGCAACATTCATTGTTTCAAAGCCATAACGTATACGCCCTGCACTCTCCTTGACATTCTTTCACCTCCTTACTCTTCAGAAGGTGGGCGACACTTATCTTATTTCCAGAAGCCCCCTAGTAGAGATCTTCCAAGTATCTTCTGTTCTTACGCGCACGCACACACTTTTGATTACAAGAACTAATTGTTTGTAGCTTGGCTGGAAGAGCTTCAACCTTCTGAGAACTTTGTTGTCCGCAGAGGGCTGTACAAGGGTCCCGCCATTAGACGTTGAAGAGTTTTTTTTTGACCGGATATATCATGATCATTAGTGTCTTGGCTCAGAAAAAAGGGAGGAGCTCGGAGGAGACAGGTGGAACACCGGTAGGCAACTGCCGTGACAGTACTACAATTCGTAGGTAAAGCAAGGCATTCAATTGTATATATTATTACAGTGGCTTGGTGGTGAAGGCTAATCGAAAGACCGTAAATCCTATAAATCCGAATCCTATAAATCCTTTCGGTAATTGATCTTTTATCGATAATAACCAGCTTCACATATATATTTTTTTCTTTCAATCTCAATCTTGGCTTGAAATAATTTTGTTGATTCTTGTTTTCAAGACATTGTTAATTAGCCTTGCAATAATATATGAATTACTTCTACTTGTATTTCATTAATAATTTTCTTTCGTCTTCCCTTTTAATTGGCCCCTCGTACTAATGTCCCTTTTTTCATGGCTTCTCTAATCAGTGCCCAGAAGCTGAACTAGACAATCGAAGTCCCAAAGTTTATAAAATGCTAGTCATCAAGTAAATTTCTTTGTGCTTCTCATAGGAGAAAGAGTTGATATGGGCAATCAAATTGTAATGTTTGCTTCTGTCTATATATAGTTAGGAGAAAGAGTTGATCATAGGCAATCAATTCACGGTGTAACTAGTCTAAGACAACATCATGGTAGCACCACTACCTTACAGTGTCCCCTTAATGCACATATATTTTGAAGATAATTTATCTCCTTCAAAGTTTTTGGACCACTGGTATGCAATTATTGGATGGGGGTGCCACTAAATAGTGTCCTGTAATAATAGTGGTGTCATTAGGATACTGTCTTAGTTACAAAACACAATTTCTCCTATTTGGAGGTAAATTCTCATGTCCTCTCCTCAAGTGATATAAAGAGGATATTACTCGGGATAGGAGAGTATCTTTGCCAACAGCCATGTGAGGAAAGTGAAAAGAGAGGATGACTTTACATTTGGATAGAGCTGATTTTAACATGCAACCGTTTATATATCTCTTATTTGTATATATCTTATTACATGATCTATCACGGTGGAAGAAACACAATGATGGTTTCTTTTGGTTCTCTTTGTAGAGCTAATGATTGTTCATTAAGAAACAAGAAACAAAGAGCAAAGAAGGCCTAAAAAAATTTCACAAGTGGGGGGCAGTTGTGACAATGTTCCACAGTCACCATTACAACTATCCAATTAAGAATTTTCAGATATAAATGGTGGTAAATTAGAAAGAAAGAAAAAGAAAACCGAAGAGAAAAACGAGAAAAACAAAGTAGTTTCCCACATGTCTGTCAGAATGTCACCTCTCTCTCTCACTCTCTGATCATGAAGTGCCCATGTTGGCAGCGGTTCTCGTGCCAACACTTCATAGATCTACACGGTTAGATTCTTCATATCAGTCCATTGAACTTTGATGTATCTACGTACAACGACAAGAAAGGCACTATCTTGATAGAATTTTTATCCGATTTATGAAGTTGATGAAGCTGCATGTCAGGTGGTCAGCTACATTAAGGCTGTCATATGTCATCATGTATTACAAGAATTAACTCAGAATCAGATATTATTGCTCAATACCAGCCTTTACAAACGGCCTTCCAACAATTAAACGAGATATATACAGGTATACGAATTTTTTTATATAAAGATATATTTACACTAAGGGTATGAGGCAATAATTAGTTGCAAACTAACTCGTTATACTCAAGATTCAAACTTAAGACTTCATTCTCAGGAGAGATTTTTTAATGTGTCGGGAACACAACTCAGTATACCAAGTGTCATAATACAAGTGGTTGAATCCTTGCAAAAAAATTCTGACCACTTGTATTATGACACTTGGTGTACCGGACTGTCTTGGCACTAAAAAAATTATCCTCACTTACAAATGAAGATGATTACTATGAAACTGTAGTACTAAATGGCTACAGAAATAGGACTTGTTTTCACATTGCAAATATGATGTCATTTAGGGCAAGATGTATGTCCTTTTAGCTTGTAGTATGTGGCCCTTTCATAAGATTTTGGTTATGTTTGTAACGTCTTCACATGTTGTATTTAATTTACGTGTTATAATATATGAATGTGCGACGAGTTTATGATTTAAGGCATATCTACTATAATAAATAAAATAGAGAATTTATTCTATACTTATTTTCTCTTCATGCACACTCATGTTTATTTCTAACCATTAAATTGAATAAATCAAATATAAAAATCAAGGTATATAAATAAAAAGAAATATAAAAAAGAAAAGAAAAAAGGAAACTTTAACGAAAAACTCCCGGTACTGTTCACTTCAACGAAAAACCACATTTTTACACTAAAAAATCAATCCTGATACTATTCACTTTACCCTTTATTTTGTCTTTATCGTTAAAACTCAAAAGTTTTCAAGTCTTTTTCATTAGTTTTCCTAAGAAAAAAAGCTTGCATGAATCATTTCTCATAAATTATAAATATAGATAGGGTGAAGTGCCGATTTAGTCCTTAAATTGTTACCTAAGTGAAAATTAGGTCCCTGAATTATTTTTTCGGTAAATTAAGTCCCCAAATTCATTAAAAATTGCTAATTTCATCCCTACTATTATATTCAAAGCTATTTTGTCCAATTTTTCTTCAACTTAAGTCACTTAACACATTTTAGAGTGTAATATCGTCATTTTCTCGCCTATAAGCCCTCCACATTTCATATAGGTTGCGAATCTAACATCTAATTTACCCTCGAAAGTTAACTTACACTATTTCTTATGAAAAACTACCAATTTACCTTTCAAAGTTAACTCCATACACTATTTCTTTGTGGAAAACTACCAATCTACACTCTAATGTGTATCACATGCAAGTAACGTGACTTAAATTGACGGAAAATTGAATATAGTAGCTTTGAATATAATATTAGGGATGTAATTGGCAGATTTTTATAATTCAAGGACTAATTTTTTTGAAAAAATAGTTTAGGGACCTAATTTTCACTGAGGTGATAATTCAGGGACTAAATTGGCAATTCACCCATATAGATATTATAACACAAGTGATTTGATGCACCGCATGACACCGATCACCTTCAAAACTTCATTTATTTAGACTACAAATAATTATATTCTGACTATCCAATCATCAGACAAAGTTGCATCAATTTTGTGTGAACACATAGCTAATCAATTAATGGAATGCCACATGTGGGTCCAACCACATGTATGAGAAAAATGGTTTCTTTAATTTGGCCGTCGTTGAACAATGTTACGTAGAAATTCCTCTTAAATTAGTGGAAACGGTGAGAAAAAGGCACTTGCATGAAAACAGTATTATTTTGGTCAGCCAGTTTTCACTTATTCTCCGGTCAATGGTCGATTCCCAAATCCATAAATAAAGTTTTGAAACGAGACATCGATCTCCAAACAACCATAAGAAAAAATCTGATTAATCACCGGGCATGCATGAAATCATATTAAACCCCCACTAAAAATTAAAATAGTATAACCAGACATGGTGCTAGCTTAATTAAAAATAAGACCCATTAGATATTTTTAATTGCAGTGATGCTAGCTTAATTAGCTAGGTTGCATGTCCCTATTGTGTTGGAATATAGTAGATAAATTAAATTAAATTAAATTAATTGAAAGATTCTTTTCTAAAGATTAAAAAGAAATTGAAATTGTCAACTCCCATGCCATGCATACGTGAAGACAAGAGAGCAAATGCTTTTATATTTCCTAGTGTTGAAAATCGGACTGGACGACAGTCCCATTAGGTTAATTCAGAAACTGAAGACTGAATGGTTTGTTTCATTCGATTAAATACATTTTAATCGATTGATTAGCTAACTCGACCCAAATTCTGTTTGGTTAAACAGTCAAATTAACCAATTCCTTGAGATGATATTCCTCTTTGTCACACAACAGTCCAACTTTCCATCTGCACGCCTTGGAAAGTAAACTACTTTGGATGGTAGGGAAAATGAAATTTATGTTTGTAAATTATAAATACATCATATCTGTTTAAACAATTAGCTTTTTTGCCAATTGGAGCGTGCTGTAAGTATTATTTTGTAAGCATAGATATTTGTCATGAAATAGTGACAAATGTGACTTTTAACCTCTACTAGAAGACAACAGAAATGGCTTTTAGCTATAGGGTAATATAATTAGTCAACAGAGTTAGTAGTGAGACTAGCTTCTTCCACTAACAGATACTTCTTATAAGGGCAAGTGCAATTAGTCAAATAGGTAGGTGATAATTAATTAACCCCCTTTCCCTTGATATCAGTATCCACGAAATTATGCTTCATTATCTTCTGTTCAAGTAATGCCAAATTATTTTGACTAGATGATGCCCCAAAGGCGATTCATTTCTCTTTACTAATGCAAAAACATACATCATACCAGTGATATATTCTTTCATGTTCTTAGTTTTATAGTAATATATACGTAGAATTTGAAGTCATTTTTTCAACTTCTAGAATATTCATTCATTTTGGTTAAAAGTATATTTAGTTTGTCTGCAGATGTGCATGCATATATATATATATATGATATATTAATGTTGAATTTCAAGTTGAGGTACTAAGGGATTTTGTTGTGTTGTAAAGAATTGTGCTACTTCTTATATTGTCAATTAGATTTATACTAGAATTTAATTTTTTTCATGGTATCAGTGCATGTTGATCTATGTGTTGAGTCGACAATTCACTTACTCACATGTTTTCTCATATGTGTTATTCTCATGTTAAACTTAAACAGACTCACTCAAGATATGACATGTTGATAGTATAGATTCCATATTAAAAACTTTGCATAAGCTTATTCAGAGACGAGTTACTCTTCGTATTGCCTCTCAACTTTCTTCGATTAACCAGTGTGAAATCAATTTGCACAATTGGAAATTCGGTTGCAGGAAGGAGTATTGACCGATGCCTGCCATTTGTTTTAGCCTTGATTAATTAGGCGCATGAAGTCCCACCAAAATTGACCAATATTCAATCTCAAGAATTCTCACTCACCATGCATGTGGCCCACACAAAATTCCAGTGTTTATATGGACCAACCTTACCAACTCAATAATAATGAAAGGAAATCGAAAAACCTAGGGACGAACGACACAGGAAAACAGGTGCTTGTTGAAATTGGGAAAAAGTCCAATTTTAGGTGGGAAAGAAAATGGAGAGTGATGACATATAGAGGCCCCACTCTTTCTTAAACAATCAATAATTAGTTGATTACATTAGCCAAGATGAAACTTGCTGAACAAAACAAAAATGTGATTCATTTATAAACCGATAGATTAGAGAGGTGTCTCCTCCGGGTCAAGTACAAGACAATTAAGATAACCACGAGCATTTTGTGTGTGTTTCAGAGAGCTAGAGAGAGAAAGACACACACACAAACACACAGCTCGCAGAGAGAGGGATATTAAAAGGACACAAGTGTGAAAACTGGAAAAAGGAGATCGAGAGGCAAAAAAGAAAAGGGTAGAAGAGCGCCCACATGATTTCCAACAATATTCCACGGAAGTTGCAGCACTGGCATGATCTGTATCCATAATGTGAGTATTAGGTATTAACTTTCTTATGCCATGAAAGTCTTGGAATATCTACGTTTGGATGACTTTAATTCCATGGTTTGGATTCTTTGGAACCAAACAAAAACTTCTCAGAAGCAACTAAGAAACACTTATGCATCTCTTTCGATCCCCTCCCTCACGGCATCTAGGTATCGGTTATAGGAAAATGTTTGAGTACTTGGAAGAAGGATTGAGGCAAGTACTACTCTCACCATCAATATGGTGTTTATATTTTGGGGGAAAGAAAGTGATTTACAAAGTACTCCTTACTTAACCTTGTATACTTGATTGCTTTCTCCTTTAATTTCTCTTCGATTCCAAATTTTTCAAAGTACTGATATATTGATAGGTATAGTCACTCAAGAAGACATTAATTGATTGCGATTCGTGATTCATTTGTCCCTATTATTCTCTTATTTTTCTTCTTTTTTTGATCATAGTCTCTCGATCCCTAGTTTATGAGGATGATAAGCAGCATGTTTTCTTTGAGAACTAACCTTTAATTCATCGCACAAGTTGATTGTCATCAGCTTATTTTCACTGGATAGATATATACTATACCTCCATAGGATCATTATTTGCAAGAAACATTCTTTTCCGGTAAAATATGATTTTCGATCTATACTGCTAGTATTTAAGATCTCTCTCTGTCTCTATCTCCCAAGGATTAATCATAATAAAACCCCATTTTTTGTATGGATATTATGAAATGGGGGATTCATTAAATATTAGAACATAAGAGGTAAAGCTTTAATGTCTTTCTTGTTTGTTAATTGACTCCAGATGGGGTAGCTGAACTCATGTCAACATGTTGATGATTACTAATAACTTCCATGTTTATTTTCTTAATCATGTCCACCACTCAGGGTACGTTGCTGTTTAAGTTATGCTTGAAAAACGTTGTTTAAGTTATCGTTGACAACATATAGTATAACTAGGAGAGTTGGGAATATATCAGTAGTTGTATCTCACTGTGGCAGTAAAAAATACTGCTAAACTACCAATTAACAATAGTTTCCCTTTTCTTTTCTTGTGAAATCCACTGTAATTTAACTCCTGGTTGGTGGTGTTAATTTTCAGCAATGCACGGACCTAGCTGATAAAGAGGAAACTAATCATTCTAGGGAACTAAGCAGCTAGATAGCAATGATGGATGAGCTAGAATTTGGTGATCAGGAAGCTGAGAAGAGTAACGAGATCAGCGAGGAACAAGTAGAAAACGGATCAGTGGGATCATCCCAGAAATGCTCATCCTTCGATTTGAATGAAGAAGCAAGTAGTGACAATGAAGAAAGAGGCCAAGGGAATAATGCTGCATATAATGATAGTGAAGGAAATGAAAGGCGGAGGGTTAAAGTAAGGCAATATGTGAGATCAAAAATGCCTCGTCTACGGTGGACTCCTAAACTCCATCTTTCTTTTGTGCATGCTGTTGAACGACTGGGTGGCCAAGATAGTAAGTTTCTAGCTAGATACATACATATATATGTATATCCTTTTACATCAAGGTGAACAGTACTTTCTTGCCCTAAATATGCGCTCTTGATCAATAGTAATTAAGGTTTATAAGTAGATAGATTTTCATCGAGAGGAGGGATTCGAACTTGAAATCATTTTTAATACTTAAAAATAAATACCATGTACTATATGGGAACATTAAGATCAAGTTACAGTATTGTTATTACTTGTTTTAATTACGTCCTCTTTACATTAATAATGTTTCTGTTCTTTTCTTATCGATGCAGGAGCAACTCCCAAGTTAATTCTTCAGCTAATGAATGTGAGAGGACTTAGCATTTCTCATGTAAAGAGTCACTTGCAGGTTCGGAAATAATTATTTTCAAAATAATCGTATCCTTATAATTAATTCAGATTCTGATAGAATTAATTTTCTCTTTTTTTTCCAATCTAATTCCTCCCAATCATGCATTTTCCAATTGTCAGATGTATAGAAGTAAGAAGCTTGATGGGAATGGCCAAGGTAAAGTTTGATCTGATATCATCTTTGAGCTGTTTGGTATAACATTAGCTAGATTATGTTATTTAACAACTTTTATGTTCAAAATAATATCTTAAAAAACTGTCCAAATTATCAAACAAAAACTACAGGAAATTATCCTTTATACCAAGTCATTATGTTCATATGTGACAAGTATTTTTCATGGAAAGGAAAGTGAAACAATTTATTCATCCATGCAAATCCTATTTTTTATGCAGTATTATCTGAAAAACACGAATCCAAGCGTGGAAGGGATAACATATCTTGCATGGTGCACCAAACAATCAACCAGCCTTGTCGACATGTAAACTTTAGAATGGACAACGGTGGCATTGTTGTAACGACAAATCCACACGACTGTCAGAGCCAACCACAGCCGGATTTTAAAGCTGTCTCAAGGTATATATACATTACACACTAACACTACATGAAATCAACATCAATTGTCACTGACATTGTTGGCACAGAATGAGGTAGCTAAAGCCGTTAGCTACTTATAATAAACATGCCCGGTAACGATCATTAGGCATTGATAGTGACTTTAGCCACCTCATATATATCGTAGTGATGTGTGTATTCTTGTAGTGTAACTATTCTTCTCTTTGATCTAGCCATAGGCACTAACATCACGCTTCTATTGTTGTTATAATTAGGTCAAGTTCTCTACTAAACAAAGAACTTGTACAAGGCAACAACTCCAACAAATCTATGGGTACAATCTTGCAAACTGTACCAATAAACCCTAGCCGGTTTCTGGAGGACAAGAGGTGGCCTCCATCTGAAACGATTAACCAACAACAATGGAGGGCTAAAAGAATACCTGCTGCCAAAATCAGTTGGTTAGATGATTGTAATGGCTCCCAATCTGACCATCTAATGCATCATATGCACACCACACCGAGGTTGATAAGGGAATCCCACAATATAAGGCCACCAAACTGGAACCTTGGAGAGAGCAGAAACATACGGCAGTTTCCATCAAACTCACACAATTCTATCACCAATTCCAGTTGCTACAAAACTGAATTCGAGCCGCCATTTGGGTTTGAGGTATGCTTTACAGTCTGCAGATTAGTCTATTGACATATACTTTTTAATTTTGTTTCCATACAAGTTATTTCTTATTAATCTTAATTACTACCTGAATTTCGTTACAGTTAAATGAAGAAAAAATCTCGAAGTACAAAGAGTGGATGCCACAACTGGAGTTGGGTCTGAGCCAAAGAGTTGAGAATTATGAGGAACAGAAGATTATTTCCAGACATCGTATGGTTGGTGAAGAACTTTATGGAACTGGGCAAAGAGTTAAACAGGAAATTAGCACTAAACTTTCTCTTTCTCTTTAATCCTTGTAGTCGACCTAGTCTGGTCGACCCCACATACATAGTGAGGTGCAAATAGTGAATATAGAGGTATTCCAAACAAATTTCCAGTCTATACAAATTTATGTCATGTAGCCAGCCAGCTTCTTTGTCATTGAGGAGGCTAAAGTTCTCAACGTATGCCTGAGTATGTGATGAAATTAAAACGTTACGAACGTTTGTTCAAAAAAAAAAAAAAAAAAGGTTACGAGCGAGAAATCTTGTGAAATACTTGTTGATCTAAAAGCATTAGAAGCTTAGGGTTTTCCTTACTCTTTTTTTGGTGGTTGCTTTCGGTTTTCACTCCTTAAACCCTCAATGGTATTATGGTAACAAGGTTTTTCATGCATGAAAGAAGGGGTAAAAAGTTTACGAGCCCCACGAATTTAATTTACTTCTTTTCATTCTAAAGAGTACTAGGCACCCCACCTCCAATAGGTGGCTAGCAAATCACAAAAACTTCCAAGTTTAATTAACAAAAAAAAAAAAGTATTGTGCATGTTGGCTACAGATGATAGGGTCCCCTACACACAGAGTTCTTATTCTTGTCATAGTTTAAATTAGTTTTGATAAACCAAGTCTGATTCCAATTGTTGCAGAACAACCACACTCCAATATGGACACGCCTAATACTGAAGATTAATCCAAAGTCCAAGTTCTACTCCTAGTTTTGATTGTATATTATGTATTCTGTATTCCTCTTCCACACGGATTGCTTTGTATTATTCCTATAAATATTAATGCTCAGTGCCTCACTCGTTATTGAGTTGAGATTACAAACTATATTCTATTGTCTTTCATGGTATCAAGAGCCAGCGTCTAACGACAAAGGTTCAAATTTTAAATTTTTTTCTTTCTTTCTACAGCTATGGTGTCTTCTTCCTCAACTGCTGCTCCTTTTGTCACGAACTTTCTCACGATCAAGCTTGACCGCAACAACTACCCCTTATGGCGTGCTTAGTTTCTTCCCTTGCTGCACAGCCGCAATTTGTTGTCCTATGTTACAAGAGAATCTTCCTGCCCTACTGCGTTTCTTCTTGATGCCAACGGTAAAATCATTGACAAAGTCAATCCATTGTATGGTGAATGGATACAAACTGATTAGATGATTCTCTCCTGGATTACTAGTTCTCTTACTCCTAAGGTTCTTGCTACAATCGTCAACAAAATTGATTCGGCCTCTGCTTGGTCGTCTCTTCAAGAACGATATGCTTCTACATCTCAGAATCGTATTATTCAAATGCATACTGAATTAATGAATACCTCTCTTGGTGATCTCTTTATTGCTAATTATCTCGACAAAGTTAATGTGATTGCTGACAATCTTACTCTTTATGGGGCCTCCGTTTCTGAATCCGATTTAGTTGCCATTATTATGAGTAAGGTAGGTCCTCAGGATGAGACCATCGTTGCTTCTGCACAAGCCTATGATACTCCCATCACCTACAATGCCCTGGAAGCTTTACTCTTGAGTGCAGAACATTGTCATAACGCTTTCTCTCTTCCCTCTGATGTCCGTACCTCTGCTTTTGCTGTTGTGCGTGGTGGTCGTGGTGCTTCCTGCGGCCGCGGTGGTTCGTTTTGTGGTGGTCGGGGTGGCGGCTATTCTCGTGGAGGTCGCTATTCCCGCAACTATAATGGTGACTTAAATTTTTCTCAATCTTCTTATTTTTCTGCAGCCCTCTCTCGTGGTCACCCTTCCTCCTCCAATGACATCCTTGGCCTTGATCCTGGTTCTAGTGGTTTTACTCTAGCATCACCGGCATTCTCCTCATCTGGACGTATTTAGTGTCAGATTTGTCAACGTTATGGTCACTTAGCTATTAATTGCTTCAATCGTCTCAACATGTCATATGAAGGTAGGGTTCATTCGTCTCGTATTCAAGCTTATGCGGCTACCCCTTCGTCTCGTGCGTTTACCACTGAACCTGCTGCCCCGTCTGTACAATAATGACTCTTCAACTCCGGCGCCAATTGTCACATAACCAATGACGTGGGACAACTTCACAATCCTCGTGAGTATCATGGAACTGATCAAATTCGTGGTGTGCATGGTGGTCCAGGTTTGCAAATCTCCAAAATTGGTGACTCGTTTCTTCGCACTAAAACTGCTTCCTTTTGTTTGCCTAATACTCTCTTTTGTCCTCAAGCCTCCACTAACGTAATTACATTGAACCATTTTACGGATGATAATAATTGTTTCTTTACCTTAAATCCTCGTTTTTATCGTGTGCAGGATTCGAGGATAGGGAAGACCTTTTTACAAGGCCGGAGTAACAATGGACTCTACCCATGCCGTTTCTCTCATCAAACTCATGGTGTTTTTGCTTTATTAGTTGAATGTGTAACTGATGCTTTATGGCATTCTAGGTTAGGTCATCCTTTGTTTTCAATTTTACAACATTTAGTTTCTGCAAATAAATTGCCAATTAAAGGCTCATTTTCTAGTCAATTTTGTCCCGTAGGTAAAAGTCATAAATTACCGTTTTCTTTATTTCCATCCATGTTTTCTTCTCCTTTAGAATTAATTCATTCTGATGTTTGGTCTTCACCCTCTTTGTCGGTTTTTGGCTTTAAGTATTATGTGGTATTTGTGGACGATTTCTCTCATTATACTTGGCTTTATCCACAACGGTTAAAATCTGATGTTTTCTCCACCTTTGTTACTTCTAAAAACTTGGTTGAAAATATGTTTAGTGTTAAGATTAAGGCTTTTCAAACGGATGGTGGCGGTGAATTTGTTAATCATGGTTTTCAAAATTTTTTAAATGAACATGGCATTTTACATCGACTCACATGCCCCCATCATCTTGAACAAAACGGCTTGGCCGAACGTAAACATCGATATGTAGTTGAAACTGGACTTGCTCTCTTAGCCCAATCCGGTTTACCTACTTCTTATTGGGTCAAATCTTTTCACACTGCTAATTACATAATTAATCATTTGCCCACTCGTCTTTTATATCTCTCCATATGAAAAATTATTTAATAAACCTCCTCAATATAATTTTTTTAAGGTTTTTGGTTATGCATGTTTTCCTTATTTGCGTTCGTATAATAATAATAAATTGCAATTTCATTCTAAATGTTGTGTTTTCTTAGGTTATTCTTTGAATTACCATGGTTATCAATGTTTGGATCCCTCTACGGAACGTGTCTTTCTTTCTTGCAATGTTGTGTTTGATGAGAACAACTTTCCATATAAAGAATCCATTGTTACTTCGCCATCGTCAATCTCCTCGTCTGTGGATCTAGTCCTTGACATTGGCCTATCACATCATCCTATCCCTGCCTTTATGCCCTCTCCACAACCAGATGCCCAGCCCCACCACCTTTTTCCACAGTCTCAGCAGTCCCTAAGCCACAGCCTGCAACTCAGCGTTCTTTACTAGTTTATACACGCAGAAACAAGCATATGCCTCCAGTCCAACCCTCTGTCTTTCCCACCCAACCACCACCCTTATATTCTTTTTCTCCAGATCAGCCACCATCTGCAAACCTGCTACCACTTGCACACTCATCCGGTACAAGGGTTCCATCTACTTCTGAGGTAAGTACTTCGACTCATTCAATGGTTACTCGGGCCAAAGCTGTTCTTCATAAATCTAATCCAAAATATGCTTTTGCTACTACTGTTGATCATGACTTCGTTGAGCCTACATGTTTTAGTCAGGCTAATAACGTTTTAGAATGACGCATGGCGATGACTGACGAGTTCAATGCTCTTCAAAGGAATGACACGTGGTCTTTGGTGCCATTTCAACCCAATATGAATATTCCTCCCAACAAGTGGGTTTACAAAATCAAGCGTCATTCTGATGGTTCAATAGAGCGTTATAAGGCACGGTTAGTGGCTAATGGGTTCCATCAACAACAAGGCTTGGACTACGGTGAGACGTTTAGTCCTGTTGTTAATCATGTAACTATCCGGTTAATTCTCTCCATTGCTATTCATTTTAATTGGCCACTTCGTCAACTTGATGTCCAAAATGCGTTTCTACATGGAACGTTGAATGAAGAGGTATATATGCGGCAACCATCAGGCTTTATCGATCCACAATATCCCTCTCATGTTTGCAAATTGCATCGATCCCTTTACAGTCTCAAACAAGCGCCTCGTGCTTGGTTTCAGTGTTTTTATCACCATTTGTAAAATTTGGGCTTCGTATCGTCACATGCTGATTCGTCTTTGTTCACATTCTTTGATGGTTCTGTGGCTATTTACCTGTTGATTTATATGGATGACATCCTTATTATAGGAAATAGCTTACCTCACATTACAAGTTTAATTCATCAATTGAGTCAGGTGTTTTCAATGAAGGATCTCGACCCTCTACATTATTTTCTCGGTATGGAAGTTCATCGTACTATTACCGGTCTTCATCTCACTCAGACAAAGTACATCACTGATCTTCTCAAACGCACCAAAATGTTGGAGTGTAAACCGATTTCCACACCAGCTATTAGTGGATGTCGCCTCAGTTCAAGTGATGGTGAACCCTTGTCTGACATCACTGAATTTCGTTGTGTTGTGGGCGCCTTACAATATCTTTTCTTCACTCGATCCGATATTGCGTTTGCCGTTAATCAGGTTTGTTAGTTTATGCATAAGCCAACCATGACTCATTGGGTTGCTGTTAAGCGAATCCTCCGCTACCTTAAAGTTACCCCTAGTCATGGCATCATATATCGCCCCAGTTCTCTTCATCTCACTACCTATGCCGATGCAGACTATGATAGTGACCTTGATGATCGACGCTCTACTGACGGTTATTGCATTTTCCTGGGTGACAATCTCATCTCCTGGAGCTCAAAGAAACAATGTGGTGTCTTTCGTTTAAGTACGAAACTGAGTGTTGCCAACTTGCATACACTGCTGCTGCT
Source organism: Heteromeles arbutifolia (assembly GCA_024362995.1). NCBI lineage: Eukaryota > Viridiplantae > Streptophyta > Magnoliopsida > Rosales > Rosaceae > Heteromeles > Heteromeles arbutifolia. The sequence continues at coordinate 4,156,238 of JANCRC010000002.1, read as the reverse complement.
CTTTCTTGGTATCGTACTTTGTTTCATGAACTACATATTCTCTTGCTCCTCCAAGACTATGGTGTGACAATATTAGCACCATATATGTTGCCTCTAATCCAGTTTATCAACTACGTATGGGTCATGTGGAAGTCGACTGTCACTACATCCGTGAGAAAGTCACTCGCAAGGAGATCATTGTTAGCTATATCTCTTCCATAGACTAGTTGGCCGATCTCCTTACAAAAGGTTGATCTGCTGTTCGGTTTTCGTTCTTCCTATCCAAACTTCCCGTACGTGGTCACACTGTCAGTTTGCGGGGGAGTGATAAACCAAGTTTGATTCCAATTGTTGCAGAACAATCACACTCCAATATGAACATGCCTAATACTGAAGGTTAATCCAAGTCCAAGTTTTACTCCTAGTTCTAGTCTAGTTATGATAGTATATTATGTTTTCTGTATTCCTCTCCCACACAGATTGTGTAACGACTCGTCCCCAAAAAATTATAGTTTTTATAATTTTAAAACGTGAATTTACGAAAATGCCCTTCGAGGCAAATACGTTGACTTTTGTTGACCACCTTGTCGTGTCACGTAAGATCCGTTCCCTTAGCATATTCTTATAGTAATCGTTGCTGCGAACGCGTGGACGTAAACGGAACGTAATTTGGAGTTATAACGAAGGAGATATTAACGTTTAAAGTCGGGGGCATTTTAGTAAACTTAACCTTCACTCTAGAAGTCTATAGATTACTCTAGAAGGCTATAGATTTTCTGGAGCAATCTGATTGAGCCACGTGAACGGTTGTGATGATGAGTGGATGAGAGAGATAGACTGAAGAGAGAAAAGAAAAGGAGAAGAAGGGAGATATCTCAGCTAATCAGAAGAGGAGAGAGCAAAGAAAGAAGAAGAAAAAGGGAGAACCGGGTACCCACCGACCCGACCCGACGGCGGCATGCAAACTCGATGCCATTCACGGTGTTTCACGGCGAATTGAGGCAAATCTCTATCTGGAAACAACTCCCTAGCCTTCCTTTTTCCATTTCCACCCAAAATTAGAAGAAATTTGGTTGTAAATTGGTGAAGAACTGTTGGTGGGTGCGACGGGTTCGTGCGACGATTCCTCAAATCCTGAAGCTAACTCCTTCAATTACCACCACCAAAACACTCATCTAGAGGCCAGGAACAAAGCCCAAACAACTGTAGGGGCGGCAGAGCACCGGAGGTGACAGATTGAAGCCACCTATTTTTAGGGTTTCCTACGGGTTTGAGGGAAATTGGGTTTTTTTCCGGCCAAATTGGCCTTAGTCACAGGTATGAAAGTTGTTCCTCTCATTGAAATCTTCATTCCTGTAAAATTTAGGAATTTTTGGAGTTGTTCGATTTTCCGGCGCGTTGGGGCCGCCGGCCGCCACATGCGGCAGCTCGTGGGGGAAAAACCCAAGGTCTCTCCTTAGGTTTTCCGACGTGCCGAATCCAAATCCGCCATCCGTTTTCCCAAATTCTATCATTTAGGTATAGTTTTACTAAAAGGTCTCTAATTGTGTTTAGGTGCGTTGACGAGAAGTGATATCATCCTCGCTAATTCGAGCAGTTCTCAAGCAATAAAATTTATGAGTGGACCCCTTCTAAACTTACATGTTTTAATAGAATATTGCCTAGCATGCATTTTACACTTCATGATTTAAATATGTTTCTTTAATATATCTTATAGATTTATATACCCTTGATTTAATTAAAATGCCTTTATTAAATATTATTGAATTATTGAATTTACATTTTATTAAAGGTTACAAAATAAGGGATTTTCGTATATGAAATACTTGGGTTTTATGAATATGATTTATATTACGGATATCCAAATATGATTTATATTACGGATATCCGAATATGAGTTATGAATTATGGGATTTTCATATATGGAAGGTTATGGATTACGATTACGATTTATTTTTTGGATTTCTGAGTATGTGCTATCATGGATTTATGAGATGAGATTTTGAGCTCTTGAGTTTCGGATTTGGATATGAGTTTTTTAGATATGTTTTCGATGCTATCTAGTGGGCTATCATATAACGCATCCACATAACATGGGTATAATGACGTCTACGGCCATAGGACATAGTTGATGAGGAGTGAGATGAGATATTATGATATACCCCTAGCTTCACTGCCGAAAGCAGTGTCGGACAGCTTCACTAGCCACGGCTAGTGTCGGTGTGTGATGTATATATTTTCTTCTCCGACGTAATCCAGAGTCGTACAGCTTCACCTTTGGGTGATGGGGCCTACCATGTTTCTTCACTGGCGTAACCCGGTGTCATACAGCTTCACCTTCAGGTGATGGGGCCTACCATGTTTCTTCACTAGCGTAACCCGGTGTCATATAACTTCACCTTTGGTGATAGACAGGTATTGTCTTCGGGCAACTATGATACCCCTAGAGAGTATAGTATTGATGAGAGTTATGGATTTACCTTCGGGCGGAGGTTTTACGGTTTTGCCTTAGGCGGCTTTACTTCCATCTCCAAGCATCGTTTTACGCATACATGTTTTACAAATGATTTCACAGCATGCTAGAGTTTTCAGAAAACCTACTATGTAGTACTATATATGTGTTTTCAAAACAGGGGGTTAGTATGTTCAGAAAAAAAAAAATTTCGTATTATAAGTATTATTATAAACTTTGGTCCACTCACCTTTTCTATTTTGCACCCCTTCAGGAGATAGAATCGAGGCACACAATCCCAGCGTCATGGCACGTCCACCTAAGTATATTCAAGTCTTCGCAGTGTATGACTCTTCCCTTTGTTCATACCTTTTTATTATAATTCTTTCATATTATTCATGAGTAGTTGTATGCTATAAACACGATTATGTATTAGTACATCTCTCTCTAATCACATATTTTCATTTGAGCATGTAAAAATGACTTCGTCACCCTTGGGTGTCAGCCAACGCGTGCCTATCCTGATATTTAGGGATATCAGGATCGGGACGTGTCAGATTGCTTTGTATTATTCCTATAAATATTAATGCTCAGTGCCTCGCTCATTATTGAGTTGAGATTACAAATTATATTCTACTGTCTTTCAAGTTTAACTTTAAAGTAAATATCACCTAAATCAAAATATTAAAAGTACTATAATGTTTTGGTTGTTTGACTAAATATGAAAGTAATGTGGATCGAGTTAAAAGGTGAAGTACAAAAAGTTGAAAATTGAAAATAGTAATTGACTTGGTCCTTTTTGAGGAAACAGATAATCCATGCATAGACATTAAAAGAATGAAACGAAAAAGTATTGTGCAAACATTGAAACACCATTACGTAATATTACAATACAGATTGGCATATCACATGTTTACGTTCGAAGATCATAAAATAATATTTTTAATGAAACCATTTGAGGCACCAAGAATGGGTTCTCAAAGTTGCCCAAGGGTTTCATTTCCAGTGTCTCACAGTCGGACAATCCACAAAATAACATGGGGCTTCTATAGCATAGCAGGGAGGATGTCTTTGAATTCATCCTTCTAGGGACAAACCCATCCTAAATACTTCACTAGCCTTCCAGCTCTAGGGACAAGCCATCACAAAATAGATCGATATACAAATATTTTTACACAAGCAAATAAACTACAAAACTGAAATATACAAATCTTTTGATGATCAGTAGCAAAATGTAAATGAATGATCATCTTTAGCGTGATTAACTTCCTAAAAATATCAAAGCCAATACATTTGATGCTATTGATATGGGAATTACTTCAATTACAAGGAATCTGTAAGAGAAGAACTCAACTGTAGCTAGAAAAAAGCAAATGCAAAATCTGGAAAAACCAAGTCACTCATCTAGTATACAATGAGCAAAAACAACTGGAGGAAGAGAGCCTCCGCAAAAATAAATTGGCCAGCCGGTGTTAGCTACCTCCGATCGCCTTCAAACAAACTCTTCAAATGAAGCCAGCAAAAGAAAAGAAAATTTTGGAAAACTGGGGCAAATCTAACTCTAGGATTGCTCAGAAAAATGAGTAATTAATTCCTGTCAAGGTAGATAAAAACGTTAGAGCTCCGTCTGTCACAGAAAACTTCTAGTGTATGCAAAATAATGTGACAATGAAAGATGGTGAGACTATTACCTCAGAGTAGCGCATATGATCATGACGCAAATTGGAAGTTTTTACAATGGTTTCCCACTTGGTACTCATGGAGGATGTCTCCGATTCCAGCCTTTTCGTATGGGCATGTGAAAATGAATTTCTTGAAGAAATTGACGAAAGGGTAGACCAAAGCCAAGACTCGGAAGGTGATCTTGGTAGAGGTGGGGGAAGAAGAGACTGTACAGGTATAATCTGACCACTTTTCGTATCCAGGTTTCCCTTAGCACCAGAGTTTGAATAGTTAAATGCCTCAGTTTCCCGACCAATTCCCAGCAGAGAGTCCTTCATTGCAACTATTTGGCCTTTGAAGTGGGGTATGTCACATAATGAAGATGATTTGTCATCAACAGACTCGAATACTTCAGTTTCCGATTTGTCATCACCCTCGAAATTATTCAGGCATTTGATGTCTTGAAATGGAGATTCGGCAGAAAAAGTTTCTTCCATCTCTCTTCTCTTTAATAAGGTCTCAAAATCTTCACCAGCACAATCTACTCGTTCTTTTATATCGAAAGAACTGGAATTCGGATATGATAGTTTGGCAACATTTACAGTATCTACATACAGCGTCTTCTCAACAATAGAGCTCTCAGAGCCTGGCCCTTGATTATTTCTTTGATGACTTGTTACTTCCTGAGAGCTGTGACCGCCTTTTTTATGCAAATTGAACTTACTATTGGCTTTGGTATTCTCTTCTCTGGGAACGCCAAGAAACCCTGCTCCAGGAAATGGAGACTTAGGTGCTTCATTTCGGTAGGGGGATATGCAACCACATCGTGAATGCCTGAAGGGAGATGACCTACTTTTGTTTAGATCCCCAGAATGTGTAAAGCGACTGGATTCACCGACCTGCTTATACTCAAACTTCTGCAATTCAGCTGAATGGACTCCACGAGGTGCTTCACTTCGGTAAGGCGATATGCAAGTGCTACGTGAATGCCCGAAGGGAGATGACCTACCTTTATTTAGATCACCAGAATTTGTAAGGCAACTGGATTCACAAGCCTGCTTATGCTCAAACTTCTGCAATTCAGCTGAATGGAATCCACGAGGTGCTTCATTTGGACAGGAGTTTATGCAAGTTCTTCGTGAATGTCTCAAGGGAGATAACCTACCTTTGTTCAGATCACCGGAATGTGTAAGGCGATTGGATTCACAAGCCTGCTTATACTCAAACTTCTGCAGTTCAGCTGAATGGACTCCATGAGGGGCCTCATTTCGATAGGGGGATATGCAAGCACTCCGTGAATGCCTCAAGGGAGATAGTGTACCTTTCTTGAGATCACCAGAGTGTGTAAAGTGACTGGATTCACCGGCCTGCTTATACTCAAACTTCTGCAGTTCAGCTGATTTGACTCCACAAGGTGCTCCATTTCGGTAGGGGGATATGCAAGCACTTCTTGAATGCCTCAAGGGAGATAACCTGCCTTTTGTTAGATCACCAACGAGTGTAAAGCGACTGGATTCACCAACCTGATTGTAGTCAAACTTCTGCAATTCTGCTGATTTGACTCCACAAGGTGCTCTATTCCGGTAGGGGGATACACAAGCCCTTCGTGAATTCCCGAAGGGAGATGAGCTACCTTTCTTTAGATCACCAGAATGTGTAAAGCGATTGGACTCACCAGCCTTCTTATTGTCCAACTTCAGCAATTCACCTGATTGGACTCCACAGTTTGATTTGCGCTTATAAGCAGCATCCCAAGCATGCTAATTAAAACCATACAACATGTCAGTAACTTATATGATTTATTTATAGGAAAATAAATGAACGAAACTAGAGATGTGATAGTTTCTTAATAACCTTGTTGAGTGGTTGGCTAAGAGACCGACCATAAGCAAATTTTTCTGGTCTTTCAACCCCAGAGGACGAAGACGTGAGAGCCCGGGTCTTAACTTTCATCCCTGGAATTGGACCTAAGAGGCATAAAGAATTTCGCAAGCATAAGAGGGGAAACAACCCACAACCCTTTGCTGAAACAGAGCCAGAGGGATCGTACTCGTCATCTTCCCCTTCACTTTCTTCTTCCTCTTCATATTGTCCGTGTTGCAGTTCCATTTGAGACCCTTGTTCCTTTGGTAAGGGCCTTGTATCCTCACGGATTACTCTCGTGATTTGTCTTGGCTGTTCAGGTGCAGCTGTATGTTGCTTCTTTGCAGCATGAGGTGTCTCCAAAGCCATTGCCTTGGCTGCAGGTAAGAATCGATTCATCAAGAAGTCCCGGGTTTGTGGATCAACAGCGGAGGCTACAGATGACTTTGCATCTGCACCGTCAGATTGACTCCGACAACTTGCACTACAGTTCAAGGAGAAAGACTTCGTAGGGGAAATTGTCTCAAGTGCATCCGAATAAATATCATCCTCGTCCTCTAATTCCGTGGCTCCTCTCTGGTTCATTACCTCTTTTGAGCACTTCAATTCCTTCACATTTTCCTTCGTAGAATACGCATTAAAGTGCTGTGATCTTGCCCCATTTTGATCTCCATGATCCATTTCCGAACATTGCTTTGTAACATTTATAAGCTTTCCGGGGGGAAGCCTAGGAGTAACCGAAACCTCCTCTGTAGCCTCTGCCTCTTTGCCTTCCTTGGCTTTTCCGGGGATGTGCTCCCAGTGAAAAGGAACTGCAACCGGTTCTGTCACCTGCTCCAAGCAAAAGTCTGATTTATAAGGAGGAAGACTGTGCCGCCCATCGGGCCTCTGCACTATCTTCTCTTTCTCTCTATCTGCGATCACCGGTGTTGTAGCAATCCGCCTCACGGACAGAAAAGGTGCATTCAAGTTCAGTTTCCTTTCCTCCATGTATCCTGATTTCGATCAAGCCAATTCTGTCCAGTCCCTCGGTAACTTAAAGTTCACCGATTGAGAACAAAACCCCAATTGCTAACAACAGGGGTGGCACAACAGATCATGGTAAACTTCGCATTATCCGAATATAAACACTTCTGAAAAGAAAAAAATTAAAATTACTGAAACAATCCATAGTTTTTATCAACTCACACAAGCGGAAAAAAAAAAAAAAAGTTCAGAAAAATTCAACAACTACACAGATAAGCATTTAGTAGATGAGATTTTACCTACTCTGACAAACTCCCATAACCAAAAGAATTACTACTTCTGCTGAATAAAAACCAAACAGAATACAAGACAGAACAAACTTTGAATGTGTGCCAAAGGAAGTAACTTTATTGTGAATCCCAATCCAAATTTGTCTCATTCCAACATCATCCTAATTCAAAACAAAGAAAACAAAGGGAAACAGCAATACCAGAATGTTTCAAAGAAAACCGAGAATTTAAAATCATGCATAATTTACACCACCTGCCACTACACATTGAAGTTGTATATCAAAAAGTAGTGAAATTTATCAAAAACTCCATTGAAGAAGTAAGAGAGGGTGTACCTGTGAAAGTTGAGACTCTCTTGCTTGAGAGAGAGATTGCTTCGAGCCTGTGTGCCCTGATGATATTTGGGCTCCGAGAATGATGCCGCGTGGTGTGGAGAATGAGTGCAAACAAAGAAAATAAAAGAGCCAAGAAAGGAAGGTGTTAGAGAGAGAAAATGAGTAGAGAGAGAGAGGTGGAAGAAGGTGAGAGTGTGCCTTTTTTTTTTTAACTTATCGAGTGTATATGTAATGTCGGACATGGAATGTGACCAAACACATGCAGAGGATAAAACTAAATACAACATTGTACAGTACTTTCGTTGGATCGATCATACCGCTCCTTTCTTCTTCTTCCCAGATCATTTTTCAGTGTACTATGAACACGGTTACGTAAGTTATAATTTTATTTAATTAGAAATCCATTTTCTTATTATTACACTTTTTAGTATAATTTATCAATTTTGTCGTTTGTTCATATTACAACACGTAACATAATATACTACATAATTTGTATTCCCGACACTCATAAGATTTTTCCCATGCATGGTCCCATTGAAGTTTTCATCTTTCTTTTTTCTTGATATGGGATTATGCATCTGCTGATTCTTGCTGGGTTATTTATGAAAGTGGCATTAATTTGACCCAAAAAATGAAAAGAAAGTCGTATAAATCAAATCATTGAATAGGGATGGATGGAGACTGGAGACTGGAGAGGCCATGCGAGGAGGAAAGGGAGGTGTGGTCACGGACGTAACGGTTGGGAAACAGTGACAGTTGCTCTCATCCAAAAGCTCCTTCAACTCTTCAAATCTGCCAAATTTAGTGGACCGACCGACCGACTTGTTTATTCAACATTCAGTCACGACTCTTCGTCCACCACGTAGCATTTATATATCTTTGGCAATTATTCCATGTTTTCCACAGTGATTGCCGTTTATTAAGGGTTATTTAGTAGAAAAAAGCCTTAAATTAGAGAAATAAGAATTGGGAAGAACATAATTGGGAGCGAGATCAGTTACTTCTTGATGATTGAGTTATTGTGTCAAAGGGTGGTAGTGTGGTGGTTACATGTTTTTTTTATTATGTATGTATTAGTACTCATGGGGAAGTCTAAGAATCGGAATAATTGAAATACTCATAAGGGGTTACATATGTTAGTAAACATTGAAAAAGTCAGAAAATCAGAATATTTATTTCTTGTTTCAAATAAGTAAATCTGCAATATGATTTTTAGGATAAAGTTTGACTAGAGAATAAATAACGCTTATGCTCCTAATAAAAATGTTTTTTTTTGTTTTGAAAGCAGTTTTTATTAGAATTGTAACATTATTTTTATCAAAAATCCAAAACTTCAACAAAAATGACTCAAAAAGAGCTTCTTAAAGAATCACCTAATCCACCAAGTGCTAATACTTTCAAGTTGCTTAACCATTCTTAGTTTTTTTTTTCTTTTAAAAAGAGACAGGCAGATGGCTTCATCATGGCATTCCATCATTTCAGGAGTCAGAAAGACTCATGGAGGAATTTTAGCCTCTCTCTAGTCGACATCATGTGATTCATCATCGTCAAAATTCAAACTCAAAATGTGTTGTATGAAATACGGGTTTGAAATTTGTTTATAACCATTCTCAGTTTATACACACCTAAAATGCAACAAAAAATCAATTTCATTTGATGTGGCTAAAGTACTTGATGACTCATAGCGAAAGTGGAGGACTTGGACCCATTTGCATGTGATGGATGCAACTCTCTCTCACTTTCTCCGGATGCTTGATTTTGTCGACAGGCTTTAAAGTTGGGATTTGAAATTTGTCACCAAAAAAGTAAAAATGCATAACATAACATTAACATGGGAGGTTTAATTAAAAAGATCAGTGATGCTAGGGAGACTAAATAATATGGTTGTAGATAATTGGATTATTAATTAATTATCGATTAACGTTTTGTTTCTTATTAGTGACACGTCATTTAGTTTACACAATTTCGTTTAAAAATTAAGTCTCACCAACATTACCCTAAAATGATTGTCAATCAGATTATAAATACCACAAATGCTTTTCTCCTGATTGCCCTTAAATTGCCGAGACCAACTTTGACTGCATTTTAAAAGCAATTTTTTTATTTTTGATTTGGTTTTTTCTTATTATTCAAACAATCAATAAAAGATTTACACGAAAAAACATTTTTTAAAACAAAATAAGATATTTCATTCATTGAAAAAATGGCATCACAAATACATATCATGAATAATTCTGCTCTCAAATAGTCATTGTAAACTAGATCTAAAAAATATTACAATAAAACATCACTGATCACAAAGTAATAAGTAAACTTCAAGCACTTATCTGAGCTAATCGAGAATTGCAAGATTAAGAAAAAAGGAATTGAAGAATGGCTACTTTGCAAGAGATAAAAAACTCAAGAATCATCTTTTTTTTTTCTCTATAGCATAACCTAACTGAAGTTTTTTAAGAACGCTCACATTAATAATATTATTAAACCTTATGTTACACGAAGATCATGTGAGAACAAAATCTCAAATAAGGAGAAAATTATTATTATTATTTTTTGTTGAAACGGATTACCATTTTTTAAAATTAAATAAAGGTTATACTCTTTAATGTGAATAATATGTTGAAGGTAGTGATTAGATTCTAGTTAATTACCTGCAATTAAGCTTATTGAATGATTAAGCTTATAAGTAGGATGAATCTGCCAAACGGTTTATGTTAAATGTGTTTGAGATGGGCCTTTTAAAAAAAGACAGAAAAACATAAAATTGGGCCTAACTAAAGGCATCAAATTTGACAAATTAACAAACAAATAAATTTGGGCCTATCTTAAGGATTCTAACCCAGGCCATGTGGGACATACAGTTTCATCTATGCCAACGCATTTCTTTTGGTACAACGATGCATTTAATGCATGAAACAATTTTACATAAATAAAATATAATTTACTGCTTAAAGTAAATTTTTTTTTGTTCGACACAGATATTATCTATACTAAGGGGCAGTGATGAGCTTCACAATAAGCTAACAATATTGCGATTCAAGTTCGTCTTTAGTGAAAATCGAACCTAAGACCTCTTACTTACAAGTGAATAGGAATACCATTAGACTGTAATACTAAGTGGGAAAGTAATTTTTTTAGAACAGGTTGACATGGGGCAATGGTTCTCACAGTGGTTGCGTTTGTGTTGGGTACCATTTAGCGAAATGGTGTCCATTTAAGTATTGGATATGTTTTAACTGTGGTAGTGAATAATAGTGTTTGTGCTGGTGATGGTGATGACAGAGTATTCAGAGATGCCAATTCACCATCCATGCATTGCACTTGTTGTCCCTAGCCAATCCTAGTCATGTTAGAACATGTTAGAAATGGGTAAGGAGAAGGTTTAGACATGATATGTTGCTGGGTATCATAGGGCTTGGGTCTTAGGGTTGAAACCAAAGCCCGAACCTTGATTTGGCTAAGATAAACCTATTTAAGCTCGACCCGATTAAACCTTTAGACAAAAACTCATCTTTTCCGACATGAGATTTATATTCTCAACAGTGTGAAAGCTATCACCAATTGATTGTGATTTGATTTACTACAACAACCTAACCCCTTTTTTAACTTTCTTTCTAAAGCATTTTTCATGCTTTTGATCGTGTGAATTTTGATATCACTAATAGATTGTAGAAAGCGAGAGATACTAAAAAGTCAATGAAGGATGAACACTAGGAGATTTCATGTCTCTGCCTTCGTTTTCAACCATTCTGTTGAAGACGTGAAGTCGCTCAAATAAAGTTAAGAATTAAAAGAAAAAAAGAAAAGAAAAGAAGAAGAAGACCTTGTCTGACTACTAAGTCGACTGTACGCAGTGAAATAATTAGACCTCTTTATTGTGGTCGGACCCTAGCAATTGCTTTTATCAACCATGTGTTTGTTTTTTTGTTACAAAAGGGAAGATTATGTGGTGGTTCAATCAATACACAAGTTATGCTACTTGCAAGGCATAAGGATTATAAGAGTCTCATATCGGAAAATGCAAATTGATTGTTGTGGTTGCACTTTTAATTATACTGTGATTTTTTATTACAAAATTATGATGGTAAAATGCTAGTTGATGAAAGTGAATAGTGTCGTTAGCTGTGGGCTGGGACTTAACTCTTTAAAATCTTAAACAGTTAAAACAAAATTGAAGATCCAACTTCTCATAACGTTGACTTGGGCTTCATTGTTAAGCTTAAAGAGTCACATGTCGTTGAAAAGAAAAACATTGCAAGAGCTTATAAGAGGTTGTGCTACTCTCTATATTGTCAATTAGTTTTATGGTGGAACATCAACTTCTTCATGGTATTAGGTCATGTTGACCCACGTGTGAAGCCCATGGCCACACATGCTCCACGTCATCTAATTCTTGATGCCTACGTATTTGACTTGAAAATTCGCCATGTATGAAGCTCAACGACCATACGTGCTCTACACCACCCAATTCTTGATGCATAGAGCATCTCCAATAGAGTCTCTATATAGGGACAACCATCGTATAAAATGAGTATAAAACAAATATAGGACACCATGAATCTCCAATGGATCGGAAAGTGAGTACCTAAAGTATAGGGACTCGCCAGATATTTGGTGTATGTACTCACATATAGGGACTGAAATGGTGGATCCAATAGGACAATTTAAGTGGAAAAGCAAGCATAGGTCCCAGCCACATGGCCTTGTCTTTTTTTTCATTTTTTTTTTCATTTCAACTGTTTAAAATGGAGGGTCCAGATTGATTTTTGTTTTTCAAATTTTTTTTACCATTGAAAGATAACCATTTTAATTTAGGTTACTCTCTCATGTTGGTTTTCAAATTTTTTTTTTTTTTTCTCTTTTCATATTGCCTCCGTTGAAAGATTAATAATTTCAATTTGGGTTACTCTCTCATGTTGTTCTCTCATCATTCCTCTAAATACCAAATTATCTAACCAAAACTTACCACAACTTCATCTCATATACTCAGTTCACTTGCTCAATTCACTCATTCTAGTTACGTTTTTGTAAAGAAAAAAATTGGTGTCAGAATTTGAAATTTTTTCTGTTAAAATGTTCACAAAAATATTTTACGAGAACATAATGTTAAATTAAATAAAAAAATGTGCACCTAATCAAATTATCACACAAAATTGCAAAAAATTCAAATTTAGGAATTCTATTAGAAGGACTCTCCCATTGGAGGCAATATTCCTTTAGGAACACAAACATTCCATTGGAGGCAATATTCCTTTAGGAACACAAACATTCTCCTTAAGTCCTTAATACTCAAAAGTGGTGGTGGGAGTCCCTAAATAGGGACTCCCATTGGAGATGCTCTCACGTATTTGGCTTGAAAAATTCACCACACGTGAGGGGGCGTGTGAGGATGTGAAGATAAAAGAGTCGCATCTTTGAAAGGAAACCTTGTATAAAGTTATAAAAAGCTAGACAACTCCCCATATTACTTAGTTTTACGGTGTAATCTCTTCTAGCATCGCTCTACTAGTTCTATCAATGAAGTAAAGCCTCAACTACTTTGACTAGAAAAAGACTTGGCCATTGGGAGCAGATCAGAAGACCCATTGCAGAGAAAAGTCTTAGTCTTCGTTTTTTTATCTCCGTCAATTCGAACAACTAGCCTGTCTTAATTTATATGGCAGAAAAAAGTCTTAATTTCTGGATCTCCTGATCATCAGTTGCTAATTTCCAGAATGCTAGCAAGATTATTCAGTTTCTGCAATTCACTTTGTCCAAAGTCCCCCTCTTCTCCCTCTCTCTCTCCCTTTGTTATGCCGAAGGCGTCGTAGCAAACTATCTATAGGGTATTGCTGCTATAAAGCCACCGGTACTGAGTGATGGCTAAGCGTAAAGTAACGTGTGATGTGGAGAACTCGACAAGGTAAGTTGTGAGCTCAACTTCTATGCATTTCATTTTTCCTTTTTTTCCTTAAGTGTTGCATCAAATAATAGGAGCGTATCTCCAATCAGTGTTCTAAAAAGCCCCGGCCGTCCAGACGCTAGACAGATGGTCACCGACACTATTAATTCTAAGGCTTTTAAAAAATAACTAGGTGTCCGCCTAGACCTGCTTAGGCGGCCGCTTAGCCATCTGCCTGAGTCGCGACTCTAACTTAGACAGAAAATAGGTAATTTCTATTTTGCATTTTATTTTTCAACAAATAGTAATACAGTTGCTGCATACTTGAATGGACACTTATTATGTACTTGTTTCCCGTATTTTTTTATTTTCTAGTACTTGAAAATTTATATGTCTAACTATTTTGTAATATATGTATTTATATATTTTTTGATCCAGGTCAATTCAGCTGCTTTCTGATTGATTCCAGTTTCATTATATTTAAATTGTTTAAATTATGCATCATTTACTCAATTTTGAAGTTTCAAAATTGTATCTTTCAAATGCTTTTTATCCACTGCTATATATCCAAACTTTATTATTTTTTAAATGCATGCCTTAGTTTAAAACCATAACATGCAAGTTAAGTTTAAATTTAAAAAAAAAACATTTTAAACTCAAAAGCAAACAAATATACATTTTTATCAACAACAAAGAAATATTGTGATATAGGTACTTGCGATGCAGGTAGATAATATAATTAATTTGTGATAAAGGTAAATTTAAAAAAATTAAATCAATATGTATCATAGGTAAACTATGAACAAAAACCTATGGAATACGCAAATAAACTTGTGATATAGGTAGATTAATATAATTAATCCGTGATACAGGTAAAATATAAAAAATAATATAAAAGGTACATTAAGAAAAAAAAAACATGTGATATAGGTAAATAAACACCAGCGAATTTCATAGAATCAAAATGATTTTCATAAGAAAGAAATGATATTGATGAGAAAAACACAAGGAAGAGAAAACCTTAAATAAAAAGGGTTTTAAAACAAAAAAGAAGGAGAAAGATGAACACAAGATTGGCTAAGGCATGTAACTTCTCTCCATGTCTCAAAGCACCATGTTTTTTTCTTCAACAAGCCACATTGTGAATTGATATTATTGATTGCCTTCAATCACACTCTCATGCAAGCCCTTGATCTTTGCTTCTATGTTGCTCTCAACCACCGACTATGTTCAAGTTATAGTGTTCAAGCTGTTGGAATTTATGTGGAAAGAGGATGTCGTTCAAATCCTACGGGAGAGTTATTAAAAGGGATTGGTTCAAATCCCATGATTAAGGATTAGTTCATCTACAAATAATCAATGACAGTTAATTTTATAAAACAATATTATTTTTTTTGACGAAAATTTTATAAAACAATTAATCCTATAATTAAAGGGATATGTGTATTTACAGATTTACTACAATTTATAAATTTAGGGGGTATGAAAATAAAAATAAGCTAACATGTAATCCCAATCATCGGACATGTCTCAGCAAAAATACACAGAAGTGACTATTTCTAATTATGGCTCACAAAATTGAACTTATATCAAGTTTACTTTTTTTTTTTTTAAGTATAAGTATAAACATATATATATATATATATATGTGTGTGTGTATGTTATAAAACAAATTTAATTAGAAATAAAAAATTGCAGAGGCACTAGCTCGGCCGCTGCCCTCCCCCAACTTGCGCATTTTAGAACCTCATCCTCCAATTACGCTTTTCTTCTACCAAGTACTCATATTTGTCTCAACTTAGTTGAACAAAATCTTAAATTTAATTTACATATAATTAAATACATTTATAGCGAGGTTGATATATAAGAGTGACTAACCTTGCCACTTAGTACTATGATTTAGTGATATTTCTCTTCATGATACTTAAGAGTGACTAACTCTGTCACTTAGTACTATAGTCTAATTGTATTACTCTTCACTTGTAAGTGAGCTGTTTTAGGTTCGATTCTCGCCAAAGATAAATTTGAACTACATTATTGCTAGTCCATTGTGAGGCTTAGGCTACTCTTCCACCCTCTTAGTATATATAATATTATTTGTAAAAAAAAAAAGTGACTAACCCTGTTAAATGACCAAGATCAATTTGTAGTGACTTTGTTGTTGTGGGAGGTCCACAAGATTTTTATAATATATATCCAAATGTTTGTTGAAGAGAAAGTTAATAGACCACACCTATCTGATGGTTCAAGCTGCTCTTTTTTTTAGTACTAAAGACGAATATGAGACAAATGAAGGATATTATGGAGCACATAAGGAACTACCAATTAATCCAAAATTTCTTGATGTACGTGGGCTAACATTCCTCGCGTCGTGGAAGACGACATTTGCAATATCATGTACATTTGGAGTCTTGGTGGATCCTTTATTCTTCTATATTCCTTTCGTCAATAAGAATATGAAGTGCTTCGAGTTGGATAAAAAGTTGAAGACAGTAGCTCTTGTATCACGATTACTTACAGATTTCATGTATGTAATCGACATTATCCTTCAAATTTGGATTGTGATTTCGGCAAAACGAAGGATATTAGTCAATAATCCTTTGGAAATGTTGGCTAAGTGGGCTTGGAAATCATACATTATTATGGACATTTTGGCCGTTCTTCCTGCACCTCAGGTACGAAAACTCTTTATTACGTATAGAGTCTAACAAGCCCCTCTTAACATGGATTTCTAGCTCCACTTGAGATTTTCTTGCAAAGTCCATCCTTTATAATATAAAGTACTCACAGACTCACAGGAGGGATCTCTCTGAGTACACACACTACACACATCTATGTGAAATTCGACCTTGCATTATGTTAGTTAATTCAATTCCAAATTATGATTAGATTTGATTGTTATCCTCTGTTATGACATCCAGGTTTTAACATTTATATTGTTTCCGAAAACGAGGGGCTCAAGTTCTTTGCTTGCTAAGGAGTTTATGACTACTCTTGCTCTGTTACAATATGCCCCAAGGATTATTCGCATCTACGTATTATGTAAAGAATTCAACAAGAGTCATACAACTGAGACTGGAATATGGATATTCTTCAAAGGAGGATTCAGCCTCTTTCTTTACATCCTTACTAGTCATGTAAGTTTCGTTCATATATACGAATTAATCTTATCAGAACAAAACTAGCTCAAATCCTGTACAATCATTATCTCACTTACTACTCGTTGGTCCTTTAGGTACTTGGAGCTTTTTGGTACTTTTTAGCTATGCAAAGAGAGTCAACTTGCTGGCAACTTGCTTGTCAAAGTGATCAAAATGGATGTAAACCTAGTACTTTTTACTGCAATGATCGTTTGTTCCAAAATATCACAACCCTAAATGATCTATGCCCTATAAATCCGTCAGATGCAAAGGTTTTCGATTTTGGGATATTTCTTGATGCTCTTCAGTCTGGTGTGGTGGAGTCAACAGACTTTCCCAGAAAGCTTTTGCATTGTTTCTGGTGGAGACTTAGAACTCTAAGGTTTGTACATGGATAGGGCAACAACGGCAAAGAATTTCCATTATCAATGCACGAGAAGTTTTTGAAGATTTTCTTACTTTTAGGCTCTGCGCGCATTGAATTTAATTATACTTCAGATATTAATTATTTCTTATATGTGATTTTTGCATGCAGTTCTCTCGGATCAAACCTGGAGACCAGTGGCTACGCAATGGAAAATCTGTTTGCCGTTTTTATTTCTTTATTTGGCTTGCTACTATTTATATTTTACCTCAGTGGAAATTTGCAGCAGGTTGGTGACCAATAACATCTTTGAACCCTAGCCTTCATTCCTGGTTTTGATATTTCAGGATTTAATGAATTGATGACCTTACTGTGTAATAGATATGGACGCACAGGGTAACTAAATCATCAGCGAAGAGGAAAGTTCTACGGCAGATGGAGTTGAAAGAGTTGGAGATCCAACGCTGGTTATCTGAAAATGGCATCCCTAAGTATATGAAGAAGGTGATGATGCAAAGGCTACAAATACATCTAGAAGAAGAAAAAAACATCGATGTTAATATGAAGAGTATCATCTCTATTGTTTCCGTGGAAGATAAAAGATTAATCAAACTCTATTTATGCTGGTCTACGCTAAAAAAAGTAAGTTAATTACTCTTTCTCTGAATTAAGTACGTACTGGATACATGCAAATAGCAAGCATCCTTTAGTAGCCTCGTGTCGTTAATTAACTGGTACCAGTACCCTTCAATTTTTTTTAAAGGGTACTGTAGAATTTCCCTGTGTTAAGTAGCTATTTTGTCGTATTTATTCCCTTTAATTTTTTTCTTAATATATCTTACTGTAGGTGCCAATGTTTCGAACCCTGGATGAAGAAGTGCTGAAAATAATTTGTCAAAGCCTTACGCCAGTGATGTTTACTGAGGATGCCTACATTGTTAAAGAGGGGAAACCGCTTGATAAGATGTTATTCATCACGCAAGGCATTGTATGGAGCTACAGATCTAGTAATAATAATAACAATAACCATAATACTGCTGGATGCACTCGCTGTCTTAAGAAAGGTGATTTCTACGGAGAAGAACTTCTAGATTGGGTATTGAAAGTTAGCTCCTTGACTGCCTTACCGATCTCGACCAGTTTTGTTAAGTCCCACACAAAAGTTGAAGCCTTTGTTCTAAGGGCTTACGACTTGAAAACTATAGTCTCCCAAAACTGGTTGCGTTTTGTCAAGGTCACTCCGCCCTCTCGGAAGCAGCATCTAGCAGCTTCTGCCCTTCAAGAAAGTTGGCGCCGCCATCATGAAAGGAAGGCACAGGCTGTGCATCTTGCCCAGCTGAGAGAAATGGGGAATAAAAGATAACGGATGAAGTACCTCTTCTAGGTCAGTTCAAGTAGTTCGATCAATACTTGGGTACTTAAATTGATGCATATTATTTCAGCACATAAGGTGTGTTATATTATCAACTTATATTGTAACTAAGCAGAATTCACATTCAAAAATCTGTTCAGAAGTCCAAAGTATTCCTTATTGATTTAAGAAGGGAAAGGGTTAACTAATTAATTTGTTTCCATCCGACTGAAGACAAGGTCCATATAAGTTAGACATTGGAATTTCAGAATTACACAATATTCATCCTCTCACAGAATCATTCAGTTATTTTCTGCCGAGCATTAGCAAAAAAGTTCTTGTGGGGTGTATGCCAAACGATTATGAAGAATATTTCGGTAGTAGCTGCCGAACTTGCCAAACAATTCGCGAATACGAACCTCTAAGAGGATGAAGTTGGTGTCATATTTTAGGGCTTGGAGAGAGTGAATGAGTGTAGAAAGAACAGAGTTTCGTGTGAGGATGGACGAGAATTCTTTTTTTGGGAAAACAATTTCAGTTTCTGAAAAGAGAGATGTTAAATAGCAAGTGTCTTGTGGTTCATTTGATTACGAGCATTCGCTTTTACGCTCAAAGTCTCGTGTTCGAATTCTCCTCACGGTAGTTTATATGAGTTAGTGTAAATTATCCTAGCATTTGTAAGACGAAAAAAAAGATATTAACACTTCAAAAATATCAGTATTATGAAGTCTATTGTAAGATGCACTTTCATCCTAATTTGACGAACTGGACTTGGCTACTGTAAATTCAGCAGCCGGTCCTGCTTACACCCAATCACGGGTGGACACGTGTCCAAGTTTTAAACTTGGACACGTGTCCACCCGTGATTGGGTGTAAGCAGGACCGGCTGCTGAATTCTTCAACAGCCAAGTTCTTTCCAATTTGACCCCAAAAAAATGTAAGTTTAAAAATAAAAGCAACAAAAAAAACCTGAAAGTATCAAATTAGTTTCATGTTTTTAATTTTTTGAAAACTAAAAACTAAAATAGTTATCAAATTAGCTCAAAACCAGTCATGGTTATCTTTCCAGAGTGAGAACAGTTTTTGACCTAATTTAAAGACCATATATTCCAAAGCCAGGACAACAACTTTGTTCAATCTGCCTTCAACCTTGTGCTACAAGATTGGGGAAAAAAAAACATTTCAAACATCAACTGTGATCAATCAATTTATTGTGTCCATTGCATCAAGCAGAGCAAAAACTTTCCTCCTTAATGTTTATGTTTCTGGTTTTGCTTACAGCATATGTTCAACGGAATCACTGTTCACGAGAACATACATGTTTGGGCCCAAAATATTGATTTGGGCCGAATTTGGAGTTTCATCCGGCCTAGCGATCTTTCTAGAAGTCTCGTCAGATTTTGGGTCATAGGCCGCCAAGTCAGGTTGGCCGAGTCCTACCAGGAAATGGAGTCTTTCAGATAAAGATGAGGGAATTGAATCTTGATGCAACTAGGATGCTCGGTAGGAAGAGGGCGTTGAAACTTGGGAATGAATGTGGCCGGGTAAGGAGTTGGATTCAAAGTCCTAATTGGTTTAGGATTGGCCGAGTTTTGGTTGGATTAGCTTTAGGAAATCTTATTCCGAGAAGGATTCTAATTCGACTATGAGGAGGTTTGTCCCTATAAATACAAGACTTAGTGCATCATTCAAGAGCCCCATCCAACTCAACACACAAATTTGCCCTGCGCAAACCCTCGCTCTCCGCGAAACCTCTCAACAACCTTGAGATTTTTATTTTCCTTTTCGCCAACACATCTTCAGTTTGGACAAACAGCACTGTGAAGGCAACCGGTGATACCTTCAGTTTGGATAAACAGCATTATC
This sequence comes from Heteromeles arbutifolia, assembly GCA_024362995.1. Lineage (NCBI taxonomy): Eukaryota > Viridiplantae > Streptophyta > Magnoliopsida > Rosales > Rosaceae > Heteromeles > Heteromeles arbutifolia. The sequence goes on along the minus strand of JANCRC010000002.1, from coordinate 4,136,092 downwards.
GCCGTAGAATCAGCCGATCGCGGAGCACCTTCAGTTTGGATAAACAGCACTGCAAAGAGGCCGACTGGTTATCTATCCAAGTTTCGGTCGAGAAGGATTTCCGAATCCTTATTGGCAGAGGTGATCTCATTAACCTTCTCGGTGAAGTGAGGTGTTACGAATTACTGAGCTCGGCACATTGAACGTCGAGTTGTTTTATGATTGGATACTCACAAGTTGGCTTTAGAGTTCGGCATTCTTATGGCCGAACCACATTCACCATCAAGACATATATATGTTTTGAGTATCCGTGCCCCTATACTTTGGTGTCGATTCGGCGTGCTTATACTCTCACGAATATAATCACAGTGACCGAATCCGGCGCCGACGATTTGTGAACTTCGTAGAACTAGCAGCCTTGTCTTCAGGCTCTAGAACCTGAAGGCCAAGAATTGTTCCTTCCTCGGCCGCAGTCGCAAGATCAAGAAGTCAGCAGTGCGACCAACGCAACATCAACATATTTTACTCACCGGCCGAGCTCAGCCGTCGAGTTGGCACGCCCCGCACACAACCGAAGAACGTAGTTAGCTTATAGATTACTCGGCCTGCGCGCCACGTAGGTTTGGTAGTTTTTAGGGTCAACAATACGTCAGTAAAACAGGATGAACAAATTCCTGTTTGACATAAATATATATAGCAATAGTAACAGCAAACTTCAAACTTCACAGAAACAATAACTTCTCTTCCCGCTCTTAGCGCATTGCAGCAAACCGGTTCATCTTCCACTGCAGAGGTTGGTATGTCTTCTCTGTTTGCTCCTCTTTGGTCCATGGGAACTTGTGGTGGGCCATTTTTCTCTTCTTTGCAGATACTCCCAATTAGTCTCCGTAACACTGCGTATAGAAAATACGAGGGATATCAGTCACTTATTACTTAAACCAAAGGCTGATTCTATTAGTTCAATGTACATACTTTGTAAAGAAGAGGAGAGGAGTCTAATAGTTCAATGTACATACTTTGATTGCACAAACCCCATATGTTAAACTAGTGTTCCTTTTAATGTAAATGTATCCGTCTATACCCCAACTAGTCCCCCATGAATTCTTTACAATCCAGTTCATCACCTTCAGAACCATATCCCACTATAAGAACTGCATGGTCAATGTCGTTTGGATCAGAGGAGCAGTCGCCGTCATAGATACCCTGAGTGGATGGTGAATCACATTATATGTTAAACTATAAGAACTGCTGTGAAAAAATTCATCAATGGGGTCAAACTACCTCTCTAAATAATGAAACAGTTGTTACAAAATTCAAGGCTCGAAAATAAAATAAAAAACAAATTCAAAAGAAATCAAAGCAATTAAAAATTCTAACATTTCTTAAAGGACCAAAAAAATCATGCCGTCAAACAAATTTGAGAAAAAAAGGAAATAAATTTAAGTTGAAAACTGCTTACCTAGAAACTCAAACCAAATCCCTAAACATTAGGCACCGCAAAATCCTAGAAATCACCATAATGGAAAACCAGCGCCACTGGGATCATCCACACGGTGGCGAACTCCGATCACTGTCACCGATCTTCACACCAGTCATGACTTTTATCTTTCATTGGGAAAAAAAAAACAGAACTTTAACGAAAAACCTCCGGTACTGTTTACTTTAAAAAGTCAATCATGTTACTATTTACTTTACCATTTATTTTGTCTTTATCGTTAAAACTCAAAGTTTCCAAGCCTTTTTCATTAGTTTTCCAAAAAAAAAAAAAGAGATCAATATCATTAGTGTATTGTGTTATAGATATCCTCTGCAGTTAAAAAGTGCATAAACTATAACTAACTAATCATCAGATAAAACTGAGCGAAATATGATTTTGAAGGGAGATAATAGGCATATCTTGGAGAACAAAGAGCTCCTAATTGGCCAACTAAATTAATTTATTATGATATTTTTGGCTAGTTAAATGCTAACATGTATGCAGTATAATTAGGTACTTCAGCATTCTATACCATAGAGATTGAACAGAAAAGAGCGAAAAGCAAACAAAATTCTAGAGAGAGGGCGAGAGGACTCATCGTGAAATCAAAGCCGTTTGAAGAATTTTCTTCAAATCGGGACAGGATTCGCGTTGGGGTCGTCATCGTTGACAAAGAGCATACGAAATCTTCTTCGATATTGAGATCTTATGAAATCTTGGCGTTGGGGATGTCGTTGACCGAGTGCTTCTCGACCTCGAACAGGAGCCAGTGGCCATCGGTGAGTTCGATGTTCTATTTGTCAAAGAATTTGGAGCTTTGGATAGAAAGATATGCAGGAACCTTAAAGTGGATAGAGTTGACGAAGGCTAGCTAAACCAGAGTTGGACAAAAACGGCAAATGGAGAATGAAGGGTTTGTGGGAGAGAGATTTCTAGTGATCGTGCTTTCTAGAAGCGATTGGAGATCGAAGAGCCTTATCGTCCCCCTGCCCAACCCAAGTTGGCCAACATGTGCACAACAGGAGAACAGTGCTTTGTCGAAGTAGCAGGTGCATCGATGATAACGCGGGCAGAGAGGGCAAAGTCATCTTTTCGCTATGTAAAAAGCGGAAAAAGGGCTGATAACACAGAAATTTGAGGGTACTTTAGTTTGTTTACTGCTAATGAACAGTGTTTTGTGTTTGGTTTTAGTATAAATTAGAAATTGTACCCGCGTTATTGTGGGAATGAAAATTGTATGAAAAATTATGCAACATTACTCTCTTCGTAAAACAAATATAATAGAAAGTTCTTAATAATTAGATAATTGAAATTGGGTACAAAAACATGAAAGTGGCATAGTAAACGTAAGTGGTGAGAAATGCTATCCCAACTATGCCCACGATCTTTATTGAACACAGGCTTGAACAAAGAAGGAATCATTTCTACTTTTGGTGATTGAACATGAATTCTGGCTCAGTTAACTAAGGGCCATTTCGTCATACTGACCACCTACATAATCTCCAACGTAAAAATACATGACATGATAAAGTAACAAACTTTATAGGTGACATCTTATGAAAATTGCTAGTCCAGATGCAATAGTTAATATAACGGAACAGAATATGGTTTAACAAAGTTCAGTTTCCATATCAACGAAGTTTCAAAACAAAAATTAAAACCAATTGAGTTACAATCCATCCAGAAGAATAATCATCAATTAAGTTGCAATTCAACAAAAATTAGAAGTGCAACCTGTAATTGAAGAAAAAAGAAGAATCTTACTACTATAAGGCCACTTTTCTTCTCGAGCTCATACTTAACCCTGCTGCTTTTACCAATTTCAACAAACTAATACAGAAATAACAATACTTACAACTCAGTTAACATTCAAGAAAAAAGGGGCGTGTGGGAGAAAGAGTCCAACCTTAATAGTGTGCATGAAATTCAGCAACTTCATATGTCACCTCTAATCGTATCACCCATGGAACTACAGAAATGAAACCAACAAATGTGGAAATCTAAAGGGCATTCATAAACATCATAAAACAACTTAAGATTAGTCTTCAAGATACAAAATTTAAAATTATTACTCACATCACCATTCGACCAACAGCCAGGTACAATGATCGAGACACTGATGAATTAAAGCTTGCTGCAACAACTTCAAGACCCATTGACATCAACTGAGCGGATAAAATGCATCACTTAATTGCCAAGCTAGTAAGATAATGAATTTCGTGAATCAAAAAAAAGATATGCAACCCCACTTTAACATGTCAAAAGCATTTCAACAGTAGATCTGGAAATTAAAAAAAGCCATCCAGTTAAGAAACATAAGGCAATAGTTGTGGGTAGGTGAATATGCAACCAAGAATCTAGGATATATTTGACAAATTTGCGATTCCATTACAGCCTAAACAGTAAAAAATAATTTACCCATTATACACACAATACACTTTATACACAAACTCATCATGAATGAAACAAATTTAAACACGAAAACAGAAATCTGTTCCTCCAGAATATAGGGGGGAAATAATTTTTTACTTGAAAAGTTGGAGTAGCAATACTGCATAAATTACAAATGCAATATTGAGGGAATACCTACCAAATAAAGTTTACTACATTATGAGCAGTGCTGAAGAACATTCTTAGGTCGTTTCAAGTGCTACATGCAACGAACATACAGTTTGGATACCAAACTTCCTCCTACGTCGAGCTGCTTCCATAGAAGGAAAATTTGACATTATTTTGCCACAGAAGCATATCAATGTTGCATCGTCACAGGTCCACCGTTAGCAACGTTTCTTTCCTGATCCAAACATAAACATGAATCAATTAAAAGTGTTAAAAAATGAAATAATACTTCAATCTTAAAACTAAAAACCAAATGGTTATCAAACTGCCCCTAAAGGAATACACATTTTGGATTTATTAACTGGAGTTTTTCAAAACCTTCGACCAAGTACATGCTTAACAATCTTTTAAGCACCATAGTAAGTTAACAATGTTAGAAGAAACATATTATTGGAATTATTGAATGGACACATAACCGAACCCATTTTAGTCTTACCTAGCGATCGTTTGCCAAAATAATTACCAGATTTCCAAGTGATGAATCAAATATATAACTATTACTATAATGCACTACCATTTCAAATTACCATGCCAAGAGAAGGAAAAGGAACATTGTGAGGTGAAAAATATAACTGAGAGAAGAGTAGAATTAACCATTTTGATGTTCCTGTTAATTATGCCTAAAAGAATGTCCATGTCCAGTGCATTCTTTCCAATAGTTGACACAAAAAAAAAATATATATATATACAGCCATTTCATGTAATTCGAAGAGGAACAACCATATACCTGAGTTTTTTTAAATGATTGGTCACCCTCTCCCCAAATCCCCTGAACATAAAATTCTCATGCGCTCGTTTGCTCCATGTTCTGCCTTGCTCTCATTCAGATCCTTCACTTTCTCCTAGTTGGAGACTCTAATTCAAGTAAAATCAAACATTCAAACAACTCAAAAGAAACATTCAAACAACTCATCTCTCACTTGATTGATAGGTACCAAATGAAGGCCATTAATACTTATTTGTAATTTAATTAACAAAAAAATTAAAAACGCTTGAATGAATTTAACAAATCGGTGAGCAGTAGTATGTAATTAATTAGTATTCTTGACAGATATATACCTGCTACTTATCCAAGATATAATTCAATGTTGAATCGAAATCAATATTCATATGAACTAATTTAAACAATAAAAATAACGAACTGAATCATTGGTGAAATATAAATTAACATCACCAACTCGCCTAAATTAAAAACTTACATTGGTGAAATATACAACCCAAGGGCAAAGTAATCCCTGCAGTTAATTCAAATGACATTGACAAAAAATTCCCAAAAAATCAATATTCTTACAGCCACTTCTATCATATTTTATAAACACACAAAACTCATTAAACAAAAAGAGGGGTTAAGAAAAATACCTACTAATCTCACGAATCTGCTCCAGAATGATTTCTCCAAGCACCCTAGTGGCAATAAATAGCTCCACACTACGTGCTTCATGGCTCGAAGTAGCAACCCTCGAACCTTTTTCAATTCAACAAAAATTACACCAACAAAAACCTACAAAAAGCTGTATAAGGCAATTAGTAAAAATATTAAGAGAAAAAAAAAACAGAGAATCACCAAATCCAATTTTCAATCACTTAAAATTGGATCGAGAGAAAGTATACCATCGAGATAAGACTCACCAAGAAACCCTAGCTTTTCTGGGTAATTTTCTTCGAATTAAATAGAAAATTTGAAGAAGCTTTTATTGGTTCGGTGGTTTTTCAGCAAGAAGATGGGGAGGTCAGACAGCGACAAACGTTTGAGAGTGAAAGAAAGCTAGCTTGAACAACAACATAAAGTGAGAATCGTGACATAGAGTGATAGAGATAAGTGAAAGGAAAAGAAAAATGGAAGAGCTCCGTTTTTCCACATTTCTTCCTTTCCCAGATGACTAACACGCGTAAATTCAGCCTCATTCTAGGGCTAGGCAAGCAGGTATAGGAACCGCAGGTCGGGGTGGGTACGGACCGGGTACGGGCCGGTTCCTAATTTTGTAAAAACAGAAACGGGGTAGGCCTTTGAAATTTTCGGTTCGGGCCGGTTCCAAAAATATAGAAAAACGGGCACCTAGACCGGCCTATTTATAATTGCCAAGGGATAGACGAGATTAAAGAGGAACCTACCATCCAATCTGAACCATTAGTTTTATCCTAATACCTCTCCTCGAGCTCGTCGACTCTATCACTCAACTCGACTCGATTCTCTCTTACCGTCTCGCCTCGTCGTCTCTTCCACCACCCCAGTATCATCTCCTCCATCACCCCGACATCAAGACGGCCATGGCGACCACCACGACGGCCCAGCAACCTCGATTGTCCCTTGACCTCGAGTCCTCGACGACATCCCAAACTTAGAGAACCCTGGCACCCCACCACCTATCTTCTCGATTTGTCATATCTCTCGCAAGTTCCGCAGTGCAATCTTGTGGTGCACATTGCAATCAGTCTCACAGGTAAAAACTAAACCCCTATTTTAATCAGATATGTTTTACTCTGTAATCCCTTCCCCCCTTCCTTTTTTTTAATCAAAGTTTGTTTTAAAATTAATTGAGTTAAACCTATATTTGTTCATGCGAGATGTGGATGGATATGTGGAATTGTTATGGGGTAATAAGAATTCAAAGGGTTTTGACTATTGGGTTTTTTTTGTTTCAAATACTTCTTAGTATCTGGGTTTTCTGATAGTAAAAGTCTGGGTTTTCTGATGCGTGTTGTGAGGCTATCTACACAGATGAAGCTCTAGCTCGTGCTCAGTGTCTTCTACGAAGTAGAGAGTCTCTTGGGAAAATAGCATTGTTGTAGGTAATACTCTCATCAACTCTAAGGTCCTGGAGCGATTTGAGGATGGAGACTTACGACTACCTCTTCAAGTACATCATCATCGGCGGCACAGGTCTTAATTCCTCCAATCCATAGCCTTATGATTTTTCTTTATTTTGTTTGTTTGTGTGGTTTGAGAATTGAGGTTTTAAAACAATTGGTTTTTGGTTTGGATTTGTAGGTGTCTGAAAATCTTGCTTGTTGTTGCAATTCACGGATAAGAGGTTCCAGCCTGTGCATGATTTTACCATCAGTGTCGAGTTCGGAGCTCGAATGGTCACCATCGATGGTCGTCCTATCAAGCTCTGGATTTGGGACACCGTAAGTTACATGTACTTCCCTTCTTGTTTTTTGTTTGGCTATTTAGAAAATAGAATTTTTGTGGTGAATTGGGTTTATGGTTTTGTACCAAATTTGGAAACGGCGTGGCAGTGGATGAGGATCTTAATGTCGGAGACCGAGTCGAAGATCTGGAGGATGGCGAGTCCGAGAGGCGATCAAAATAAAAAAAAATAAAATAAAGTAAGAAGGACCTATGGACCCATCTCGAACCAGCCTGTTTGAAACGGGCAAGGTTAGGTCCGGTTCTAGTGATCAGATTTGCAATACTTGGCCTAGCCCGTCCCATTTCCTTTTTAAACGGGTCTGGTCCGGTCTCTCCAAATTTGGGCCCGGCCCGACCCGTGCCCAGCCCTACCTCTTTCCCTTCCCAACACGCGTCTACGATGGGCAAAATCGGTAATTTACTACACGATTTTAAAGAAGGCCAGAAAACGTGAAGCAAATAAGGGACAAAATCAGAACGACACTGTTAATGAACAGTACTTTTTTCGCCAGCTTTTAGGAGAGAGTAATGTTGCTAGTTATGATAGGCCTTGGTTCTTAAGTTTGAAACCAAGGCCTGAACTTTGATGTGGATCAGATAAGCCCATTTAAGCTAGACCCAATTAAGCCTACAGATGATAGCAAATGACAGTATATCATATAAGCATGGATATCGTCTCACAAAGATTGAATTCATTCTAAAGTCTTACTTACTAAATTGAAACAAATTATAATTGAGAAGTTTTAATGGAAAAGATTTGATATTTTGAATTAAACTGAAATAAAATAAAGCTTGGAAATAAAATGCATGTAAATTATAAATTGAAAACATAAGAAAAGTAGAACTAGGGCATCCGAATTCACTGTAACCAATCTTACTTAATTCCCTTAATATGTTATGCTCAAGTAGCTCCCCAATATTGATGATCGATTTTCCCTAAATTATTCAACGGCCATGGCATCTAGTTGCATCAAAAGTATCCTTACATGTCAACCTTATATGGCATCTAGACGAATTTAAACAAGTACGAACCTATTAAGCTTCATGGAAATTGTTGGAAAATCACACATAACCCTAATTGCATGGCATCCACAAATAGGTGTTTATGGTATCAGTTGCAAGATCAGTTGCAAGAAGCTAAACCCAAGTTAAGTATGGCATCTACTCTAACTTGCATCAAATCAACTTACCTAAAACTTAGATGGTGATCAAGCATCTAAATAAAAATTAAGCGCATTACGATTAGCAAATGATGCTCAATAAAGATGAAAAACATGATAACAACAATGCCACAAGGAAATTAAGTATTCATAATTAGGCTACATCGTAGCCCTAGCAAAGAAAAGAAAACTATAAACTTCTCTTCCTCTTCCCTTCTTTGCCGCAACTCTTCTATGGTTTGATATGAATTATGTTTGGTGGCTTTCTAACTCTCCACAAGGAGAATTGATCTCCTTAATATAACCTCATGGCAAGAATTGGAAAGGTTAATAGAAAATGCCAAATAAATGACCACTAATCCAAGTTCTAATGGACTTTCAAGTGCTTAGTAAAGAAAATGAAAAATAACGGAAATAATAAAAACTAATAATTAAGTTATCTCTTATACTCCAATGAAGAGCATTTTCATGTCCATTTGATCTCCAAAACCGTTGCAGTTTCATGCATTTGTCTTGGTGCTGTTAATTAGTCTCTTACTCCACTGGAATTACTCTTGACACCCGAAAAGCTTGTTTTCCACTCCTTTTTTTGCATAACTCTGGTATTGAATGCCTATTAATTAAAACAATATAATTAGTGCATTTAACCCATTCATATAGACAAAATCCAAAGGAAATATATGATAATAATATATGAAAATATGCACCCATCAAATACCCCCGAACTTAGATTTTGCTTGTCCTCGAGCTAAACAAAAGAAACTAAAACACAACAAATTTTTAGCTAAATTCCCAAATTTTAATCTTAGAGAAAACACCAACAATGAGATAACTTTCAAGAAATAAGCAACAGTAGTTCAAGACAATATCCAAGAGTTAACCAAATTTGAATCGAACCAACTTGGAGTGTAGTGTGTGTAATAGCCATGTCAATGCAATTTCAAGCTTCTTAAAATCATCATATGCAAACAAGTGAACTTCTCACAAGGCATACACTCATTCACTCATATTTGTAGGTTAATATGTTTCACTCAAATGATCTCATTGTACATCTCGCCATATGCTTGCTTGTCCACCTAGCTTGCTATCAATAGCAAGTAATTTTTTGGATCGAAAAGGTCTTTCACATGGTTGTACTGAAGCTAAGGGTTAAGTGGCTAAACAAGAAATGGAATGGAAAAACAAAGATCTAAGAAACTTGTAGAGCACTCCAAATTTTCCTTTTAGAGAGAAATTCAAATAACTTGAAAGCAATTAGAACTTAAGCACAACTTTACACCTTTTTTTTCTTCTTTTCTTCTTGCCGCATATAGCTTCTTCTTTTTTTCTCAAACATTTTATTTTTATTTTTACGGCACTACTTTCTTTTTCAACTTTTTTTTTTTTACTTTTCACTTCACTATTTTTTCTTCATTAACCAATAACCATGAACAATGTTGAACTCTCTTTCTTTATAAAATTGCTCTACAAAATCCTTAGAAAAGGGTACAAAAATTTTACATGAGGCTAGGTAGGGAATATTTAGGTTTAAGAACAAAAAGGCTTATATAAAAGGCTCAGCGGGGCTAACTAGGGAAAATAATAAGAAGCGTTGGCTAGAAAGGCTCAAACGAAAGAAAAAAAAATGCCTATGTTGTTTCCAATATTTTACATGAATTGATGAATGCAATGAAAGGAATAAAGCAAGTTCTAGAGATACATGTAAAAATGAGATCATACACATAAGAATAAATGAGATTGATGCATAGTGGTTCAATCTATTTTTGGCTCAAAAGCTCACAAGGATTACATAAGCTCACTAGATTCACATCTGAAGCATTAAATCATGCTCTAGTTTCACATCAACAAGGCTATGTGCATTTGTTTTACCAAGTCAATATCATAAAAAATATGGTTAAAACAAAAATAATGTAAAGAACTAATGTCAAGCTTAAATTTCTTGAAAGTTATGAAAAATTAAGATCGAATCTCATAATTGAATTGGGAAGTAGCTACCAAAACAAAAGGACTCAAAGAAAAATAAAATATTTTTGATTTTTTCAAAAGTATATATATTTGATTTTTTCAAAAGTATATATATAATTTTTTTAGAACTAAAACAAAAAGAATGAAAAAAAAAAAGAGGAATAATAAAATAGACAATAAAGGTACCCAAAAAAAATGATTAAAGCTCTTGGACAAAGAAACTTCCCAGGTTTAAAGAAGAAGCAGCAATCAAAGATGTAGATGTATCCACCCCAAACTTGAATTTTTGAATCGGCAACAAGGTAAAGTGACTTCAATTTTCTGCAAAAACAATAAACAAATGGGTAAGATAAACAAGAGACTTAGGAGAATAATTTTTTATTGAAAAAAAAAACTAAAAAAAAACACTAAAGCTAAACCAACTAAAAAATGTAACAATCCAATTAAGTAAGTAATAGAATCAAATTCGATCCCCCGGCAACGGCGCCAGAAACTTGTTGCGAAAATTAGATAACCGAAATTAGGCTCATTAAGTCTCGAATTTTTGTGCTCACAAGTATACAAATCAAATGACAGTATAGCATATAAGCATGGATATCGTTCCACAGAGATCGAATTGATTCTAAAGTCTTACTTACTAAATTGAAACAAATTATAATTGAGAAGCTTTAATGGAAAATTTTGATATTTTGAATTAAACTGAAATAAAATAAAGCTTGGAAATAAAATGCATGTAAATTATAAATTGAAAACATAAGAAAAGTAGACCTAGGGCATCCGAATTCACCATAACAAATCCTATTTAATTCCCTTAATATGTTATGCTCAAGTAGTTCCCCAATATTGATGATCGATTTTTCCTAAATTATTCAACGGCCAAGGCATCTTGTTGCATCAAAGATATCCTTACATGTCAACCCTTTATGGCATCTAGACGAATTTAAACAAGTAAGAACCCATTAAGCTTCATGGAAATCGTTAGAAAATCACACAAACCCTAATTGCGTGGCATCTACAAATAGGTGTCTATGGTATCAGTTGCAAGAAGCTAAACCCAAGTTAAGTATAACATCTACTCTAACTTGCATCAAATCAACTTAACTAAAACTTAGATGGTAATCAGGCATCTAAATAAAAATTAAGCGCATTACGATTAGCAAATAATACTCAATAAAGATGAAAAACATGATAACAACAATGCCACAAAAAAATTAAGTATTCATAATCAGGCTACATGCTAGCCCTAGCAAAGAAAAGAAAACTATAAACTTCTCTTCCTCTTCCCTTATTTGCCGTAGCCCTTCTATGGTTTGATATGAATTGTGTTTGGTGGCTTTCTAACTCTCCACAAGGAGAATTGATCTCCTTAATATAACCTCACAGCAATAATTGGAAAGGTAGAAAATGCCAAATAAATGACCACTAATCCTAGTTCTAATGGACTTTCAAATCCTTATTAAAGAAAATGAAAAATAACGGAAATAATAAAAACTAATAATTAAGTTCTCTCTTATACTCCAATGAATAGTATTTCCATGTCCATTTGATCTTCAAAACCGTTGCAGTTTCATGCATTTGTCTTGATGCAGTTAATTAGCCTCTTGCTCCACTGGAATTACTCTAGACACTCGAAAAGCTTGTTTCCTACTCCTTTTTTGCATAACTCCGATTGCCTATAAATTAAAACAATATAATTAGTGCATTTAACCCATTTATATAGACAAAATCCAAAGGAAATATATGAAAATATGCACCCATCAATTCACGAATTCCCGAAATTTTCACAAAGAGAATCAGAAAAGAATTCTGATTCCTTTTCTAACGTGAGATTCGTGTTCTCAATAGTGTGAAAGCTATCACCAATTTTTATTGTGATTTGCTTTACCACTACCACCTAACCCTTTTTTTAACGGAAATGGATCCTCTCCAGATCATTTCCTTCTAATCCATCAAGTTCGGGGATTTCAGCGATTGAAATTTGATCTAATAGCTACAAACAGGGGCCCACATTAAAAGTTATAATAACTTTAGCCTTTGGATTAAATTTCAACGGTCCAGATCCTCGGACTTAGTGGATTAGGAGGAAGGGATCCATAGAGGATCCCTTTCCCCTATCGAGGTCGCTGAAGAATTATTAAAAAATAAACTGGTGTCGGTACTGTCAATTGTAGGGTTAATTACACTAACACCCCTTGAGGTTTATCAAGTTTTCACAAAACCCCATCAAATTTGAGATATTACACTAACACCCCCTCAAGTTTTAGTTCACTTTCACATAACCCCTTCAGTCAAAATTATGCCAATAAATTGACAACATTACCCTTATAACTAATTACTTAAACAATAAAAAAATTTTACAATTATACAAAAAACAATTAAAAAAATAAATTCGACATAAAAAAAATAGCACCATAGTCTTTAATCCTTCTTCAGCTTCACCACCGTTCCACTTGGAATCTGGAAGCGTGGTGCCAATTTCCGCGCCGACACGTCGCTGGCCGAATTCGACGGATTGAAGATCCAGCACGCCGATCAGAGTTCCTATTCCTCTGTGGCGGTGATCAGAGCCACGGCTTTCCCAAATAAAATCAGCATATTACCATTCCAATTCACAAAATATCAAAAAATCGATTCATTTCTCAGGAAAAGTACGCACTCCATTCCCATTTGCAGCATTGATTCATACATTAAAAGGAACAACAGAAATTATAAACAACTACCCAATTTCCAATGTTTCTACACAAATCAAAGGCAATTGCTTTCTCAAAAAAGGCGATTGCTTTCTCATCACTGAAACAAATCTTCACAAAAACCAAACAATAGCTGAAACAAAAAGGCAACGGGCCTCGACATGGCGATCGGACCGGAGGGAGGCTGAAGAGGCTAATGTGCGCTAATGGAGGAGGAGGTGTAGGGTTGCTTTAACCAGCATCTTTTTCTCATGGAACTCGAGCCTTTAGGCAGCGTCCTTATTCATGCTCGACAAGCGTTTGATGTTCATTTTTCGTGGCGTGTGGAATAGGTTGGTGAAATTTAGGGTTTCAGACAAAGTAAACAAAAAGCAGTCGGATCAAAGCCCCCGGGATCGCTGCTCGTCTTGAACCGCAACGAATGGAAAATTTTCGACGCTTTCGACAACGTCGTGTTCAGCTACCGCTCACCAATGGTGACGCTACGTGGCGGGGAGCGAGCAGGTGCTTCCTCGTGAGCTCGACAAGGACGGGTTTTTCGAGGCCAAGTCCGAGTTTCGGAATTCCCGACGACCGGAGGCACAATAGTTATTTAATATTTTTCTATATAATTGAAAATTTCTTTAATGTTTAAGTAATTAGTTATAAGGGTAAAGTTGTCAATTTATTAGCAGAATTTTGATTGACAGGGTTTTATTTGAAATTAAATTAAAACCTGAGGGGGTGTTAGTGTAACAGTCCGTTCCGAACTAAAGTATATATTATATGAAATGACGTTTTTACCCTTGCGGGAGTGTGAGAGTGTGAGTTGGATTAATGTCTTTTGTAAGGGTACCCATATTTTGGATTTTATGTGGATGGGATTGGCTGAGAACTATACACACACACACACACCCACGAACACGTGTGGATCCTCTCCATTTCACCCGTCTCTCTCTTTCCTCTTCTCGAATTTTCTTCCTTTTCCCTGCAACTGTACGGACGACGCCACACTCCATGATCTGGTCACGGATCAAAGCCCTAAGTGTCATATTCTTAACCCTAGTGACCTGGTGATCACAACCATACCTTTAGTTTAGGCTGAAACCCTCGAAAACCCCAGAACCCGTGAAGCTCCGAGAGGGTACTGTTCATGTACTTGAAAACCATGACGTTTTAGACTATTCTGAGATCATAGGGAGGTTTAGAATGACCTTGTAAAGCTCGGAGGGCAAAACTGGAGGTTTTTGGACGTCGGGATCGGGAGTTCGAGGTTTGGCCGGATTTCGTGGTTTTTCTCCGGCGAGATTCCGTCGTGTTTCGCGCTTTTAACAGGTATAGACCTCTTCTCCTTGTCCTAAGGTTCATTTTGGTGTAAATTTCGTGAAATTTGGTTGAGAATTGAGCTAGAAAATAGGATTGGAAAATTCACCCAGTTTCCGGCGATGCAGCGGCGCCGGCGCCGGTCGCCAGCAAACTGAGGAAGAAGGTGACAAAATATTCCGTCAAAGTTGACGGAATATTCCTAACGGAAGGTAACGGCGTTAGTTAATCTTAACGGAATATTCCTTAACGACGTTAAGGCTCCGTCAGCGTGCACGGCATGTGGCCGCGCGTGGAAGGCGTGTGTGCCATGCCTTGGCCAGCGCGTGAGGGCGCGTGGGACTTCCAAAAATTAATTTAAAAATATGGGGGTGTTCGTGGGATTGAGTAGAGCATGTTGGTGTATTTAAACACCCCAATTGAGCAATGTATGAGAAGTTATTATCTAATTGGGTTATGTGCATAATTAACGGTTGTATAGTTGTTTCGCATATAGGTGAGATGTATCCTGAGGACGAGCGTAGCCACGCGAGGCTCGGGGGCTACGACCCGTCTACTTATCAGTGAGTGGGCTTTTGTTTTCAGTATATATATACTTGGTTGATTCCCAGAAATATGTTTTAAAATGATTTTATGAAATTGAATGCCATGTCGAATGCCATATATATTTATTGCTATGTTTATATGATTATATGTTGAGGCACTGCGGGCGCCAGGTAAGTCAGGTAAGTATGTACTTCTGTTATGATCATTGTGGTGATATCGATGAGATTAGTATATGGCTCATTTACCTACACATCGGGGTTTGTGCTCCGCCAGAGTAGGGCTTAGCCTTCACGTGATCGTTCACCTCCCGCACCATACGCTTACCTTGGATCCAAGGCAGGTGCCAGCCTGTCGTACAGACCACATTAGGTGGTTCCGACTCGTAGGTGACCCGCGATTCGTGGCCAGCCTTCACGTGATCGTAGCACAGAGCGTTATATATATATATATATATATACCCAGCTTGTCGTACAGACCACTGTAGGTGGTTCCGACATGAGTGCAGGTTATTGATTGAGAGATGAATTGAGGATTTGGTTGAGGAGCCATAAATTCAGCCGTACAGGTCACTAGAGGTGACTCCAGCTGACCTGTATACATTGCCGACATGTTATGTATTGAGATATCACCTGATTGATTTTGATGATAATTGTTGCGTGCTTGATATTGAATATGGTTCATTCGAACATGGTATTATTTGAATGATGATTTTCCAGTATTAGTACGTGTACATATATATATATATATATATTTTCTGGGAAGTATACATGTTTTACAGAGAGGGGTTACAACTTTTGTATCGAAGTGATTTTGGTAAAGCTTTGTTTTTGCCCACTCACACTTTTGTTTTGCGTCCCTCCAGGTATTAGATAGCGTTGGTGGCAAGCGAGGTTTCAAGGCATATCTGACAATGCATTATCCATGTAAATATTCTGGATTTCCTATTTATGTCTTTCTGGATTGCACCTAGGATGCTCGAACTTTGTAAATGATGTTGTTAACTTTCACACTCTTTTATGATCTTGTATCACTAGTTGTGTTATTCTAGTGCTTATTATCTATATTTATTCTTCCGCATTGCGCGCATGGCTACGTCACATTCACGTGACGGCCAGCACGTCCCGATGTTTGAGTCGGGGTGTGTCATTAGTGTAATGTCTCAAACATGAGGGGGTTTTGTGAAAACTCGATAAAACTCAAGGGGTGTTAGTGTAATTAACCCGTCAACTGTACATACTAACATGAACATTTACATTAGTTTAAAAAAAAATCATTACTAGAAAAAAAAAAAATTGAAAAACCAAATAGGTCAGTGATATAATTTGCGCTGTTTATGGTGGTGGGACTCTAGCTCTTACCAACTGTGTGTTTTTTTTTTTTTTTTTTTTGTTACCGAAGGGAGGATTATGTGTGGTTGAATCAATACACAATTTTGTGCTACTTGCAAGGCATAAGAATTTCAAGAGTCTCATCGGAAAATGCAAATTGATTGTCTTATTTCAAATTATACAGAGGTTTTTTTATTACCAAATCACATTAAGCTGAGTAGTTAGTAAAATGCAAGTTAGACAACAGTATTGGTGTGGATCATGATGGTAAAGTGGTAGTTGATGAACTAGATTAGTGTCGTTAGTTGTTGTGGACCGTGACGTATCTCTTTAAAATTTTGACATATAAACAGAATTGAAGATGCAACTTCTCATAATGTTGAATTGGGGATTATTGTTAAGCTGAGCATCACTCTACTAGTACTGTATTAAGTATTAATGAAGAAAAGCCTCAACCACTTTGATTAGAAAAGACGGCTTTTTAGCCAAAATTGTTCTTGAAATTTACATAACTCCTCACTTTGATCCCTGAGATTTGAAATCAATAGAATTGGTTCCTGAGTTTGTTCACCATCAATCATTTTGGTTCTTATGTGAAAAATCTCTATTAAATAAGAATAAAATGACTAAAATACTTTTTGTCAAATCATTTTGGTCAATTGTTTATTAAATTGATTGTATATTTGTCATTTTGATCCTTATTTAACATAATTTTGCACATAATGACTAAAATGATTGATGGTGGACAATCTCAGGGATCACTTCTATTGATTTCAAATTTCAGAGATCAAAGTAATGTGTTATGCAAATCTCAAGCACCATTTTATTTAAAAAGCCGAAAAAGACTTGGCCATGGGGTGCTATCAGGAGACCCAATGCAGTGAAATGTCTTGATTTTTGGGTCTCTGGCAGCCCCGTTTATAGTCAATTCGAACAACTTGTCTTAATTTATGTGGAAGAGAAAAGTCTTAATTTTCGATCTCGTGATCATCAGTTCTCTCTCTCTCTCTCTCTCTCTCTCTCTCTCTCTCTGTGTTATGCAGAAGGCGTGTAAAAGGGCATGCAAGCAACCATCTAGGTTGTCGCTGCTATAAAGCCCCCGGAACTGAGTGATGGCTAAGCGTAAAGTAACGTTTGATGTGGAGAACTCGAAAAGGTAAGTTGTGAGCTCAGCTTCTATGCATTTCTTTTTTCCCCTTTAACAAAGTGTGGCATCAAATCTTTGGGATCCCGCGATCGTGAATGTTTATCGTACATCGTTTGGTCAATTTTCGTTAGGTACTATTTATATTTAATTTTAAATTTTAAATTTTGAAATGATTTCTAACCGCACGATATACGAAGAACGATTATGATTATGAGATTCTTAGGATCTCCTGAAAAAGGATCCGGTGAGGATCCTTTTCCAATAATAGGATGGTATCTCCAATTAAGCATTTCATCTACCAAGTAGCCGTATTTGTCTCAACTTAATTAGAAAAAATCTTAAATTTATAATTTACATAGAAATTTATGTATTTATAGCGTTTTTTTTTTTAGTACGAACATGAGACAAATGAAGGATATTATGGAGCACATAAAGAACTACCAATTAATCCAAAATTTCTAGATGTACGTGGGCTAACATTCCTCGTAACGTGGGCTAACATTCCTCATTCCTGGTTTTGATATTTCAGGATTCAATGAACTGATTGTGGATGTAAATTTCTTCCTCCTTGATCTTGAATAAAATTGCACCTACAAAACAATTAATACCTTAGGTCAAGGCAAAGAGTCTCACACGCCCACGATGAATTGGGGGGGGCTTTGGCCAAAGAACCTCCAATGCCAAAGTTAGAATTTATAGAGAAAGTGTTTAGAGAGTTTTTGAGAGTTTTGTAAGAGTGTGGAACTTAGTTTTTAAGAGAAAATGGGGTTCAATATATAGAGTATGGCCGGCCCTCTTGGGAGCCTTTAGGGTAATTTTTGAGTGTAATGGGTGATTTATTTGGCAATTAATGGATTAATTAGGTAATAAATCCATTAATTGGCCAATTAACTCAATTTATATGGAATGTTTTGAAGGTTATGGAATAACTACCTTGTATGGAATATAAGATGAGGATGGATGAAATAACTTTGAATTTGTTACCTTTTTGGGCACTTTTCACTTGGTTGAGGGATGATTGCTCGCTACTTGCGCGTAGGAATTCCGGTATGCTTCAAGGGCATTTTTGTCCCTTTATATCTAAAAATCCACGTGTCGCCTTGTGATTATTTTTTGCTCCACACTGATGACCTCACTGTATAATAGATATGGACGCATAGGGTAACTAAATCATCAGCGAAGAGGACATTTCTACGGCAGATGGAATTGAAAAAGTTAGAGATCCAGCGCTGGTTATCTGAAAATGGCATTGGCATCCCTAAGCATATGAAGAAGGTGATGATACAAAGGCTACAAATGCAACTAGAAGGAGAAAAAAACATCGATGTTAATATGAAGAGTACCACCAGTCCATCCGCACCATCAACGTCCCTCCGCTTTACTAAAGGTAAGTGATCCATCCTACTCTAAATTTCAAAAATTTGGGGGGTTTTATTCCCTTTTCAATACCAATCAGGTAGTCAATCTGTATGAATGGATTTGATAGATTGAAGCCTCGTGGACTTGATTAGAGTGGATTATGCCAGCATGGAGATTGTTTCTTTGCTCATTAGAGGCTGGCCATTATTGACCCTGCTTTCGGTGATCAACCTCTCTACAGTGAAGACAAATCAATTGTTGTCGCAATACGGTTGTATCATTTTTATTTTTATTTTTATTTTGTGTGGTTTAATTTATTTTAAAAATAGATAAATTTGCAATTTTTTATTACTGATACGATGTGTATGCTGATTGGTGATTTTGTTGGATTCACTCAGCTCAAATATATGTTATTTGAATTGCTACATTTCAGAATGTGATTTTGTTCCTACCACCATTTTGCCCACTTTTTGTGGAAATTATTCATGCTCACAACAAATGCATTCAACCCCGCAGTGAAGTGCAGACACATTTTCTAGTCTTTTCTAACGTGAGATTCGTGTTCTCAATAGTGTGAAAGCTATCACCAATCTTTTATTGTGATTTGCTTTACCACTACTACCTAACCCCTTTTATTAACAAGAGAGGATCCGGCGTCGAGAGAGGATTCTTGCCGGATCCTCTTTATGAGGATTTCGGAAATCCTTCAATCACATCCATTCATAGTGCATTGATGAGTCAATTTCATATTATATATTTTATCTTATTCTTAGTATGTTTTGGTAATTATTTTGGTAGAATTTTGATACTTTGATTTATATTTTTCAACATAGGACATTCGACTTCCTCTGGAGCAAAACATGGTCAAACGGATGAATTTTGGAGTGATTCAAATTGGAGGACGTTCGTGTGTCTCTTGGCGTGTGCGTATCAAAATTTGGGATTTTTCTACCAAGCGGTTATTTTCTGGCGATGGAATAAAGAAGCAGTACGCAATGCTGGAAAATGACGTTTCTTGGCTTAAATTGGGTTTTTGGAGCCCAAGATGACCTCTGATGGATTCATGGCCCTCTAGAGAAGTGTTCAGAATATTTCAAACCTCAAATCCAGCTATATTGGGCCAGTTTTGGAGCAGCTTAAGGATCCAAAACGTGGTTGTTCAGATTTTAGGCAAATTTTACCATTTAATTTAGGGTTATGTTTCCTATTTTATTTTAGTTATCTTAGTTTCCTAGATGGAATAAAGGACCTGGTTTTTAGGGTTTGTGCGATGGCATAGCAACATATATTGCTTTGCTGTTCACAGTTTTTCTCTAGGTTTTTTTTATGCAACTTTGGAGACAGAAAGTAATTGCTAGGGTTCTTGGAGATTTTCTACTTTAAGGTGTTTTCATTCCTTTTATTTTTAATGATATTTTCTATGATTTTAATTATGATTAT
This sequence comes from Heteromeles arbutifolia, assembly GCA_024362995.1. NCBI lineage: Eukaryota > Viridiplantae > Streptophyta > Magnoliopsida > Rosales > Rosaceae > Heteromeles > Heteromeles arbutifolia. The sequence continues at coordinate 4,115,947 of JANCRC010000002.1, read as the reverse complement.
GCGTAACTAATTATCTTTTTGCTAGGGTGAGGCCACGAGCCTTAGCAAGAATATGTAGTTTCTCTTCAATTTACTTATGATTATATGCATGCAGGTTTTCGAATTGTTAATCACTGATTTAAACTATCTAATTATCTTGATGCTTGATCACCATTAGGATGTTTAGAAAAGTAATTTGATGCAATTTTGGTCGGAGGCCGATCCCTGAAATTGACAAAGGCTTCTTGTGATTAATATGTGCAAGTTCACTTAGGATGAATACCACATCTTAAGGCTTGCATGGTTTTTCCAAAGGTTTCACAGAACTTAATGAGTCATACATGTTTAGATTTGATCTGAATACCACAGACGGATTGTATGTTTGATATACGCTCTACGTTGGGGGTCCAAGTAGGCATATATTATGAACACCTAACCTTCGAAATATGCATGTATAGGCAGGGCCATCTCTGAGATTTCAGGGGCCCTGTGCGAAATTAATAAAAGGGGCCCTTCTTATAAGACATCTTAAAAAAATTGAACAATGTATTGATGCTAAAAAGCAATATGGAAATAAACAAAACTTAAAAAAGTCTAGGACTGAAGCTTCACTTAAAGATGGCTCTTCGTGCATTCTTTGCTGCAAAATCATCAATTAAATCTTCATAATCAATTTTGTCTAAAAAATCACTTTCAATTGATATCAAAGCAAATCCATTTAAAACGCTTATTAAACTAATCTTTAGGACCTTTCTCAATTGATAGATCTCTTGCAGAACCTTTTTTTGCCAACAAATAAATCCATTTAGGATCGAGACTATCCCAAATTTGAGGATCATAAATGTTTGAGGAAATGGACTCACTCGGTTGATCAATGACAATAGGAGCATCCTCATGATTATCATTCTCATCAATTTCATCATTGCCCAAATCATCAACTAATTTCTCATTGTTATCTTGTTGTTCCGTAATTAAATCATCCACTGAACTTTGTGGTTCTTTTTCTTTCAAAAATAACCTATCAATAGCTCCTTTTTGAGACTGAATCAATTGTTCAACTTTTCTTTTTCTTTGACGCTTCAAGTAGCCAGTTGGATATTTTCTAGTAGGTGCCATCTTTTATATCTCAAACAGAATCACAAAAAAATTAGAATAAGTATGAACAATGAAACCTGATAATTCGTAATACGTGTGCGTCTAATGATTTTTTGTGACTGCTCTTCTCTTGATTTTTCCCTGAAAAGTACAAAAATAAAAATAAAAATCATTATAGATGAGAAATACCCAAATCTTCAAATTTCAAGTCAATATACTTAAATTAGTAAATATCTTACTTTGATCGAAGTCTACATCACTCTGATAATTTGAAAGTTTCTCTTTAATTTCATAAATTTATAAATTAGGGTTTAATAATTTGTGGGAAATATAATAGTGGAACGAAGAGAGAAGGGAATTACACTGGGAGTCCAGGACACTGACAGGCACAGCGTCTGAGATTTTGACTTCGATGCTTTGGTACTCTGGTGTGAAAAGAAGAAAAGTGGAATGGAACATAGTTACGCAGTGATGGGATTTTGGCGTGAGAGAGTGTATCTGAATTTTGCCTCGGTCAATGGGTTTTCCATTGATTAACTTTGCCGGTTTGCCTTTTTTAAATTATTATTTTATATATCTTCGTGTAGGTTGTAGCCGTAGGTAGTAGTCTAAGTCTGATGGGTCATGGGTGATGGCTTTTAGGTAGTAGTCTAAGTCTGATGGGTGGGTGATGGCTTTTAGCTTTAGGTAGTAGTCTGACATGGCTTTTAGGTAGTAGTCTTGGCCCATCAGATTTTTATATGTATATATTTTAATTTGATTAGTATTTATATATATTATTTTTATATATTATTATTTTATATATATTATTATATTCAATAAAAAAATATTTTTGGAGGCCCCCAAAATTTTGGGGCCCTGTGCCATAGAATCGGTCGCACTCCCCCAAACCTGGCTCTGTGTATAAGTTATAAGTAATTAGGAGAACTATATAGGATTGTCAAGGTGACGGTAGATCCCTAGTGCCTTTATAAATTGATTTCTACAAAACTATTTTCTTTCTTCATCTTTAGTATTGCAGTTTAGGTTACTTTTATTAATTAAATTCATTTTAACTTAAGTAGGTCATAAAATCAATCATCTCAACTTTTTGCTTTACAATAATTAATTGGAATTTGATTTGCTTCGAATTATTTAATAATTCTTGTGGAGAATGACCTTGCCAGATCTGTTTATACTACAATAACCTTATCATTCTTGTAAGTATTATAAGAATTTTTAACCCTTTTACGTGTGTGGTAAAATCCCTGTCATGCATCGTGCAGCAAGAGAAAAGTCTTAATTTATATGATAGAGAAAAGTCTCCATTCATGGTCAATTCGAACAAGACAAAGAAAGAAAGAAAGAAAGAACAAGACAAAGAAAGAAAGAGATCAAGTAACTTTGTCTTAATTTACATGGAAGAGAAAAGTCAATTTTTCGTTCTCGAGATCATCACTTGGTAATTTCCAGAATGCTAGCAAGATTATTCAGTTTCTGCAACTCTTCACTTTGTCCAAATTCCACCCCCCCCCCCTCCTCTCTCTCTCTCTCTCTCTCTCTCTCTCTCTCTCTCTCTCTCTCTCTCTCTGTGTTATGTAGAAGGCGTGTAAAAGGGCATGCAAGCAACCATCTAGGGTATCGCTGCTATAAAGCCCCCGGTACTGAGTGATGGCTAACCGTAAGGTAACGTTTGATGTGGAGAACTCGAAAAGGTAAGTTGTGAGCTCAGCTTCTATGCATTTCTTTTAGGGTTTTTGAACTTTAATCCTTTAAGAAGATTAAAATTTAATGAAAACCTAGTGTTAGATTGAATATTAATTTTGGTCCCTTAATGTGTACTCAATTCAAATTCATATTATATTTTTGTTTTTATATTTAATAGATAACTTATTTAATGTTATTATATTAAAATTTTAAATTTATTATTATACACATTTTAATTCATTAATTTTATTTAACTTTCTCTAATTTGTGTACCTAAACATCTGTATCGTAATATATTTTACTAAATTAGTGTACCGAAATGTTCGTACCTAAATATATTGTGGTGAATTAGTGACACGTAAGAAAATATGTAAAAACATAAGTGTACCGAAAATTCGTACCTAACTATATGATACTAAACTAGTGTACCAAAATGTCGGTACCTAAATATATTATATTAAACTAGTGTATCGAAATATCCGTACCTAAACATATCATACTAACCCAGTGTACCGAAATGTTCGTACCTGAATATATTGTACTGAATTAGTGGCAGATAAGAAAATATGCAAAAACATAAGTGTACCGAAAAATCTATACGAAAATATTTTCTTATATAAGATGCTTACCATAATGAGAATTAAAATTTATAATATTTTCATAAAATTTAAATTCGTAAAATTATAAATAAAAAAAGAGACATTGAATACATATGTTGGCATTAAATAGAGTCTAGGGACTAAAATCAATTTTTAATCTTGTATAAGACATTTTTATAAACTTCATCTTATTTAGGGATTAAAATCTACTTTTCTATTTCTTTTTTCCCTTTTTACGTAAGTGTGGCATCAAATAATAGGGTCGTATCTCCAATTAAGCCTTTCATCTACCAAGTAGCGGTATTTGTCTCAACTTAGTTGAAAGAAATCTTAAATTTAGTTTACATAGAAATTATATGTATTTATAGAGTTTTTTTTTTTCAGTACTAAACAGCAGTACGAACATGAGGCAAATGAAGGATGTTATGGAGCACATAAAGAACTACCAATTAATCCAAAATTTCTAGATGTACGTGGGCTAACATTCCTCGTAACGTGGAAGAAGATATTTGCAATATCATGTGCATTTGGAGTCTTGGTGGATCCTTTATTCTTCTATATTCCTTTCGTCAATAAGAATATGAAGTGCTTCGAGTTGGATAAAAAGTTGAAGACTATAGCTCTTGTATCACGATTACTTACAGATTTCATGTATGTAATGGACATTATCCTTCAAATTTGGATCGTGATTTTGGCAAAACGAAGGATATTAGTCAGTAATCCTTTGGCAATGTTGGCTAAGTGGGCTTGGAAATCATACATTATAATGGACATTTTGGCCATTCTTCCTGCACCTCAGGTACGACAACTCTTTATTACATATTGAGTCTAAATAGCCGCTCCTAACATGGTATTTCGGGCTCCGTCTGAGATTTTCTTTCAACATTCATCCTTTATGATATAACATACTCACAAACTCACAAGAGGGATCTCTCTGAGTACACACACACACACATCTATGTGAAATTCGGACTTACCAATATGTTTGTTAATTCAATTCCAAATTATGATTAGATTTGATGGTTATCCAATGTTATGCCAGGTTTTAACATTTATATTGTTTCCAAAAACGAGGGGCTCAAGTTCTTTGCTTGCTAAGGAGTTTATGACTACTTTTGCTCTGTTACAATATGTCCCACGGGTTATTCGCATCTACGTAGCATGTAAAGAATTCAACAAGACTCCTACAACCGAGACTAGAATATGGATATTTCTCAAAGGTGGATTCAGTCTCTTCCTTTATATCCTTACTAGTCATGTAAGTTTCGTTCACATATATGAATCTTTTCAAAACAAAAACAGCTAAAATCCTGTACAATCATTAACTCACGTACTACTTGTTGGTCCTTCAGGTACTTGGAGCTTTTTGGTACTTTTTAGCTATGCAACGAGAGTCAACTTGCTGGCTACTTGCTTGTCAAAGTGATCAAAATGGATGTAAACCTAGTACTTTTTATTGCAATGATCGTTTGTTCCAAAAGATCACAAACCTAAATGATTTATGCCCTATAAATCCGTCAGATGCAAAGGTTTTCGATTTTGGGATATTTCTTGATGCTCTTCAATCTGGTGTGGTGGAGTCAACAGACTTTCCCAGAAAGACTTTGCATTGTTTCTGGTGGGGACTTCGAAATCTAAGGTTTGTACATGGATAGGGCAAAATCAGCAAAGAATTTCCGTTATCGATGCACAAGAAGTTATTGAAGATTTTCTTACTTTTAGGCTCTGCGCGCATTGAATTTAATTATACTTCAGATATTATTTCTTATATGTGGTTTTTGCATGCAGTTCTCTCGGATCAAACCTCGAGACCAGTAACTACGCAATGGAAAATCTGTTTGCCGTTTTTATTTCTTTATTTGGCTTGCTACTATTTATATTTTACCTCAGTGGAAATTTGCAGCAGGTTGGTGACCAATAACATCTTTGAACCCTAGCCCTCATTCCTGGTTTTGATATTTCAGGATTTAATGAACTGATGGCCTCACTGTGTAATAGATATGGACGCATAGGGTAACTAAATCATCAGCGAAGAGGAAAGTTCTACGGCAGATGGAATTGAAAAAGTTAGAGATCCAACGCTGGTTATCTGAAAATGGCATTGGCATCCCTAAGCATATGAAGAAGGAGATCATACAAAGGCTACAAATACATCTACAAGGAGAAAAAAACATTGATGTTAATATGAAGAGTATCATCTCTATTGTTTCCGTGGAAGATAGAAGATTAATCAAACTCTATTTAAGCTGGTCTATTGTAAAAAAAGTAAGTTAATTACTCTAATTCTCTGAATTAAGTATGTTCTGGATACATGCAATATGGAAGCATCACTTTAGTAGCCTCGTGTCGTTAACTAGTACCCTACCACTGCCCTTCAATGTTTTCAAGGGGTTTTCCCTCGTGTTCCTTAGTAGCTATTTTGTAGTATTTATTCGCTTTATTTTTTCTTAATATATCTTACTGCAGGTGCCAATGTTTCAAACCCTGGATGAAAAAGTGCTGAAAGAAATTTGTCAAAGCCTTGAGCCAGTGGTGTTTACTGAGGATACCTACATTGTTAAAGAGGGGAAACCGCTTGATAAGATGTTATTCATCACGCAAGGCATTGTATGGAGCTACGGATCAAGTAATAACAATAATAATACTGGAAGCACTCGTTGTCTTAAGAAAGGTGATTTCTACGGAGAAGAACTTCTAAACTGGGTATCGAAAGTTAGCTACTTCACTGCCTTACCGATCTCGACCAGGTTTGTCAAGTCCCACTCAAATGTTGAAGCCTTTGTTCTAAGGGCTTACGACTTGAAAACTATAGTCTCCAAAAACTGGTTGCATTTTTTCAAGTTCACTCCGCCCTCTCAGAAGCAGCATCTTGCAGCTTCTTCGCTTCAAGAAAGTTGGCGCCGCCATCTTGAAAAGAAGGCACGGGCTGTGCATCTTGTCCAGCTGAGAGAAATGGGGAATAAAAGGATAACGGATGAAGTACCTCTTCTAGGTCAGTTCAAGTAGTTCGATCAATACTTGTGTAATTAAATTGATGCATATTATTTCAGCACATATGGTGTGTCATATTATCAACTTATATTTGTAACTAAGCAGAATTCATGTTCAGAAATCTGTTCAGAACTCCAGAATATTCCTTATTAATTTAAGTGTAACAACCTGTCCCGATTTTATCAGAACATAGAGGGTATTTTTATGAAATTTTATCTTGGACTAGATCTTCTTCTTTTAAAATTTGTTTTTGAGTCTTAATTGGTGAGCCCAAGGGGCCCACCCCCTATTTTGTCCCCCGGTTCTCTTTCCCTTTCCTTTTATTTTTCTGAAAAGTCTCTCTCTCTTCTCTTTTCTCTCTTCTCCCTCACTCTCCCTTATCACAACTCTCAGCTCTCTCCCTCAACTCTCTATGCTCTCTCCTCCCCGGTGACCAACACCCACAAACACACATACGCACACCCTAGGACCCTCCCAAACAAGAACTCGAACCTAGGACAGGTCCGTGGTGCACCATAGTGGCGGAGACCACTGTTCTCTTCCTCTCTCGTCGAACTCCGGCGAGTTCCTTGAATTTTTCACCTTGGTAAGCTTCATGACTATCTCTAATCTTCCTATTGATTGATCAAACTCTCGTTAGGACTCACTTTAGGTGCTTTCGTGAAGGTTTGAAGTGAGAAACAACTCGGAGGTTTATTTCCCAGATTCCGATGAGGAACCCGTCACTTTCGAGGCAAGTTCCCGCCAAACCACTACGAGTTGGCCAGCGTGCAAGTATCAATCTCTTCGTCTCGCTGAGTACTACAACTTTCCTTTTTGTTTCACCCAATTTCGTTGAGTATTGAAGAAGTTATGCTCATTTGAATCTTACCCAGTTTCCGGCGACCTCCGCGGATTTCGAGGCATTTTCCGGCCAAACCACGGTGAGTTAGATGTCATGCAGGGTACCATTATCTTCGTCTCTTCGAGAACTACAACTTTCATTTTTAAATCATTCGATTTCATTAAGAATTGACAAAGTTATGACCATTTAAATATTGTGTAGTTTTTCGGCCGAATCCGGCCATCTTGTTCTTGAGGTCCGGCGACCCACCAAATCCAGGCCCTTCGGGCTGTTCCTGCCAAGCCCAGAAACCCAAGGAACTCAGGCCTTTCAGGCCACCTCAAAGATCATCGGGCCTTAGGCCCGTTCCAGACCCAAGCCCAAGCCTCTTTTATTATTTGTTTTGTTTTAAATTATTTGTTAAAGGCCTTTGGGCCGTGAGCGGTTGGGGGCCTTGAGCCCAAGCCCTAAGGCCTCAGCCTTTGGGCTTCCCACCTAGGCCCGAGTAACCCAAAACCCAATTCTAAAACCCCTAAGCCCAACCCACCTATTAATCTAACCCTAAAGCCCTAAACCTAAACATAAACCTATCAGGACCCAAACCCTTTAGGCCCAACCTGGTCCAACCCAATATCCTTGACCCGGACTAGTTGACTGACCCGGTGGTCAACGGTCAGCGTTGACTTTTCGGGTTTTCGTCCGAGACCTCTCTTAGGCTAATTTCGACGTTCTGGACCCGTTTCTGAAGTTCGTTTCCTCAAATTAAGTCGTTTGATTAGATTTGACCAAATGTACCCCCTTATGTGCTTAGGGGCAATTGTTGTGGCGTTTCCATCTTCGCTAGTCTGCGCAGCTTTCGATGGCGAAGTACTGTGAGTGGACCCTTTCTAAATTGCATGTTTTATTGTAGAACTGCACACATGAAAAGCATGATTTCACAATTATGTTCTATGAAATGCTTTATGAGATATCGTGTCTATTGAGGTTATTTTGAATTACTACTATTTTTCCTATAACCTGTATTCTTATAGAATATTTGATGGATGACGATATGATATTTAGAATACGTTTCGAACACTTCTTTATAGTATAGATGATGGATGACTTTATACTATGAAGATGTCTTTCAAATGTACGTATGTTCAATGGTTTTGTACTTACCTAGTGGTCCTTTCCGCTACGGGATGAAGGGACAGATTCTGGTCCATCCCGGGCGACGGTTTGGTGATGGCATAGGGCCTGGAGGGTGTTTCCGGCAAGGGGCATGAAGTGTATTTTCCTCTGACTGTCTGTTTAGGGACGGGGAGCTAGCATGGGGCCTGGAGAGTTATATTGGACATTCACTAGAGATTATTATATATTAGTTATGATTTGAGACATTGCACGGCATGCTAGGTTTCGGAAAACCTATGTTTATCATGATATATATGTGTTTTCATAAAATCTGGGGGTTAGTACGTTGATAACTGTTTTACTATATATATATATATATATATATATATATATATATCAAATTGGTCCACTCATGTTTGTTTTGCACCCCCTTCAGGACTTAGAATCGAGGCATACAATCCCGGCGTCAAGGCATTTCCGCATCGACATCTTCGAGTCTTTTCGATGTAGGACCTATTCCTTTGTTCATTCAATTTTATATTAATTCTTTTAGTGTTTTAGATTAGATGTGTGCTCTGAACACGTTCCTTAAATGCATACTCTTTATTTTATATTTATAAGTCTTATTTATTCCTTATCCTCAGCATTTGCATTCAATAAATGGCTTTCGTCACCCTTCAGGTGTCGGCCGGCACGTGTCTATCCTGGTATTCAGGGAATATCGGGATTGGGGCGTGTCATTAAGAAGGGAGAGGATTAATTAAATTATTTGTTTCCATCCGACGGAAGACAAGGTCCATATAAGTTACACCTTGGAATTTCAAGAGCACACAATATCATCCTCTCACAGGTTCGTTGTGTTATTTTCTGCCAAGCATTAGCAAAAAAGTTCTTGTGGGATTGGTTCAGGATAGATCTGTAAACGGGTCGGGTTTATCAGGTTTCGGTCAGGTTCAATCCAACCTATTAAGCTAACGGGTCATCCGAACCCAATTCGTTAATCTAATAGGTCACCCGTTTCACCCGTTAACATTTTTTTTAATTTTTTTTAATTTGCATTCCAATACAATTACACATATTAACTGCAAGGATGTATAAAAGGGTGATGACTTGGATATATAGTAAAAGGGGTGCATAACTAAAATGATAAATGAGATTATAAGTACAAATTTTCTACAGGAAGATAAAAAAAAGTACGTTGTTTGGATGAACATGTGAAGCAACTAATCATCTCTCTGTTAATCAAGTGTAGATGCAGAGATTGTAGACTTCAGTTTCAAGGTTCTTGTAACATTTTCCTGACCACATTGGGTGCAAAAGTATTGCAATAATGCATACATTCCACCAAGACACTGATCGGACTAACTAACGGAATAAGATGTCCTCATAATAACCCAACCCAATAAAAACAGACAAGGAGCTTGCTTGTCGGTCTTGTCAATGGCTTTGCTGACTATTGGGAGGTCGAGGTCGAGGAGGAAGCCGCACACGAACAAGTGTCATGTTACGCCCATATACTTTCACCCTCGCGTCTCGCATCTCTCATCGGACAACCTTCACCTCATCTTTCACCCTGCTCGACGTGCAAACCAATGATAATGATCTGCTCGGTCAGGTGTGGATTCTCGCCACCCGCTGTCACCTCTAGGAAGCACTATCACTCTTCTATTCCCTTCATCCCACCACCTCACTGCCCCCAAACCTACGCCACTCTCTTTCACGGCTATGCCAACCACCGCTGCCTCCAAGACGACCTTTCTTTGTACGGTTACATGATCACCCACAACCCCATCCACCCACCCGACCTCTTTGTCACCAACCACCTCATCAATATGTCTGCCAAATTAGGTCACTTGGACTACGCCCACCAACTGTTTGATGGAATGCCCAGGAGAAACCTGTCTCTTAGACCGCTCTCATTTCCAGGTACGTCCTCAACTAACGGGTCTAACGGGTTGACCCGATATTTAACGGGTTGTTACCCGTTAGCGACCCGACCCATTAAGCATCCACCCAAATACTAATATTAACGTGTCGGTTCGGGTCCAAAATGCTAGGTCTAGTTCGGGAGGTGTATGCCGAAGTTTTTTGAAAAATATTTTGGTCGTAACTGCCGAACTTGCCAAACAATTCACGGATACGAACCTGTAAGAGGATGAAGTTGGTGTTATTTTTTAAGGAAAACCAATGAAAAGAGTTTAAAAACTTTGAGTTTTAACGATAAGAACAAAATAAAGGGTAAAGTGAATGGTACCATAATTGACTTTTTAGTGTAAAAATGTGGTTTTTCGTTAAAGTAAACAATACCGGGAGTTTTTCGTTAAAGTTCCCTATTTTTTAGAGGTTGGAGAGAGTGAATGAGTGTAGAAAGAAGAGAGTTTCGTATGAGGATGGACGGGAAGAATTATTGTGTTTTTTTGGGTAAACAATTTCAGTTTTTGAAAAGAGAGATGTTAGTGGCAAGTGTCTTGTAGCAAATTTGGTTAAGAATTTTTTTTTTAGCGCTCAAAGTCTCGTGTTCGAATCCTCCTTACGGTAGTTTAGATGAGTTAGTATAAATTATCGTATCTTTTGTAAAGAAAAAAAAATAGAAAACTAGATTTTAATCTCTAAATAAGATGAAGTTTAGAAAAATGTCTTATACAAGATTAAAAATTGATTTTAGTCCCTAGGCTCGATTTAATGTCATTCAATGTCTCTTTTTTTATTTATAATTTTATGAATTTAAATTTTATGAAAATATTATAAATTTTAATTCTCATTATGGTAAGAATCTTATATAAGAAAATATTTTCGTAGAGATTTTTCGGTATACTTATGTTTTTGCATATTTTCTTATTTGCCACTAATTCATTACAATATATTTAGGTACGAACATTTCGGCACACTTTGTTAGTATAATATGTTTAGGTACAGACATTTCGGTACACTAGTTTAGTATAATATATTTAGGTACCGACATTTCGGTACACTAGTTTAGTATCATATAGTTAGGTACGAACATTTCGTTACACTTTTGTTAGTATAATATGTTTAGGTACGGACATTTAGATGTACTAGTTTAGTATAATATATTTAGGTACCGACATTTCAGTACACTAGTTTAGTATCATATAGTTAGGTACGGAATTTTCGGTACACTTATGTTTTTACATATTTTCTTATGTGTCACTAATTCACTACAATACATTTAGGTACGAGCATTTCGGTACACTAATTTAGTAAAATATATTCTGATACATACGTTTAGGTACACAAATTAGAGAAAGTTAAATAAAATTAATGAATTAAAATGTGTATAATAATAAATTTAAAATTTAATGTAATAACATTAAATAAATTATCTATTAAAATATAATATGAATTTGAATTAAGTACACATTAAGGGACTAAAATTAATATTCAATCTTACACCAGGTTTTTTTTAAATTTTAATTTTCTTGAATGATTAAAGTTCAAAAACCCAAAAAAAAAGATATTATTAATACTTCAAAAATGTCTGTATTACGAGGTCTATTGTAACATGCACTTTCAACCTAATTTGACCCAAAAAAATGCGCAAGTACAAAAAAAAAAATTAATTGTCAAATTAGTTTTGTGTTTTTAATTTTGTTTAAAATAAAAACTAAAATAGTTAATTTGAAAACCAGTCAACAAAGAATGGTCATCTTTCGAGAGTGAGAACATAGGAGGGCAAAGCCTGTCTCCCACGGAGTTCTTTTCAGCCTTATTTTGTTTTCCATTGAACTGTTTTCCATCTAATTTAAAGGGAAAATGATCCTCTTCGGATCCATTTTGTAGAGATCTTAGAGATCAATATATCGTAACCGTTCATTATATATCGTACGGTCATTTTTCGTCAGATATTATTTGTGTTTAATTTTAAATAAAAAAGTGAAATGATTTCTGACCGCACAATACACGATGAATGAATAAAATGTGTTTAATTTTATATATTGTTTGGTACACCGCATAACACACCGGATAAGATTAGTTATACAGTATATCAGGTGTTTGGTGTCTGTATTAAATAGTCAGCAGACTAAATACTCCGGCCCAACCTATTCTATACAAATCCTTTCCAGAACCATGGTATTATTTAGGGCTGGTTTGGTATTGTTGTGCTTTGAAAAAAAAAATACTTCTGCTGTATTGTGAGAATAAGTTCATTTTGGCTGCTTCATGTTTTCAGCTTTTTTTATCCAAAACCGTGAAAATAAGTTGTTTTTAAGTGTTTACCAAACATTTTTTTTAGCTCTATTTTTTTTATGCCTCCAGTACCAAACTAGTCGGTTGAAAACATGGCTCTCTCGCTCTCTCCAACTCCCAGGTTCTCTTTCTTCGTCTTCTCCTTCTTCTTCTTCTGTCATCTGAATCCCAGGTTCTCCTTCGAATCCCAAGTTGTCCTTCTTCTCTCTCATCTGAATCTCAGGTCCTCCTTCTTCTCTTTGTTCCGCCCTTCTCCTCCTATTTTTCTTCTTCTTCTTCTCTCTCTATTCTGCAATCCTCCTATTTTTCTTCTTCCCAATCCGGAAAAAAAAAAAAAAAAGCGTTGAAAATTCGAACCTAGTTGAAGAAATGGGTTGAGCGATTTTTATATACTTCTAGCATATGGAATAAAGCTTGATGAATTCATAATATCGATGCTTGTGCTGGTTTGCCTGCAACAAGATCTGGATTTGATGTGATTTTAGTAGTGTTCAAAATTCATACATAATACCCCTCAGGTTTGTGATCTATTACAATTTCATACAACATAAAACATTTCACTTTCATATCTCACTTACTATTTTATTTCAATATAGTATCTCAGTTACATTTTTCATTCATTGATCCATTAAGAACTGACGTGACTGCCACATTTGTACCACGTGCTTACCACCTGTATGCTACGTGATAAAAAAGATAATTTTTTAATTTTTAATTTTTAAAAAACCTGAATCTTCACAAAAAAAAAAAAAAAAAAAAAAAACTGAAAAACTGAAAAACGCAGAACCCACCCCACCTTCTCTGCAACCCTTCCCCACCCTTCTTCTCCCTACCTCCCGAGCCTCCCAACCACTTCCCTCTTCTCCACTCTCTTCACCTAATCCCTCGTTATCATTTCCGCATCCCAACGCGATTTTGTTAATCGAGCTCAAGAGCTTGCTGTAGGTGGAAGATCGGGCCGGGTTGAAAACTAGAGTCCCGACGTCGGTCCGGAAGAAGTACTCGTCGGTGCCCTAGCTAAAGCCGGAGACAACAGGGGTGGAGAGGTCCTGCGGTTGGATCTCGGCGTGCATGGGCTCGAGATCCCTTATTTTTGTCCCCTGGAGTGCCAGCTGGAGCTTGGTGTGGAGCGAGTTTTATCGGGTCGAGTCTGGTGAGGGTGAGGGATTTGTAGTCCTTGTGCTGGGAATTGAAGAGGACGTTGCAGGGGTGGAGCTGGAGGGAGAAGGCAAAGGAGTTGAGGGGTTGAGATTCCTGGTTCTGGGATTCCAGCGGTTGGAGGGACTCCAGATTGAATGAGGGGAGGTGAAGAGAGTGGAGGAGAGGGAGGTGGTTGGGAGGCTCGGTTCGGGAAGGAGAAGAGGGGTGGGGAGGGGTTGCGGGGAAGGTGAGGTGGGTTTTGCGTTTTTCAGTTTTTTTTTTTTTTTTTTTTTTTTTGGTTTAGAAGATTCAGGTTTGTTTAAAAAAATTATTTTTTTTTGCCACGTGGTACAAATGTGACAGCCACGTCAGCTCTTAACGAATCAATGGATGAAAAATTTAACGGAGGTACTATATTGAAATAAAATAGTAGGTGAGGTATGAAAGTGAAATGATTTAAAGATGTTGTATAGGATTGTAATAGACTTCAAACCTGATAGGGTATTATGTAATTTACGCTTTATCAATATAATAATATTTTTAAGTCATTCTTATCCAATAAAGTATCCAACCAAATACAGTATAAATAATAATACGGTTATTAGTCCGATATTACAGCAACGTTCGACTAATTTAGTTAGTACTATCCGATGACTATTTATCATTTCCGACTGAAATAATCAGTACAGTCCGACCTGCCAAACGATGCCATATATTCCAAAGCCAGGACAACAACTTTGTTTAATCTGCCTTCAACCTTGTTCTACAAGATTGGGGGAGAAAAAAACACATTTCAAACATCAACTGTAATCAATCAATTTATTGTGTCCATCGCATCAAGCAGAGAAAAATCACTTTCCTCCTAAATGTTTATGTTTCTGGTTTTCCTTACAGCATATGTTCCACGGAATCACTGTTCACGAGAACATACGTCCGAAAAACAGGATGAACAAATTCCTGTTATAAATATAAATAGCAATAGTAACAGCAAACTTCAAACTTCACAGAAACAATAACTTCTCTTCCCGCTCTTAGCGCATTGCAGCAAACCGGTTCATCTTCCACTGCAGAGGTTGGTATGTCTTCTCTGTTTGCTCCTCTTTAGTCCATGGGAACTTGTGATGGGCCATTTTTCTCCTCTTTGCAGATACTCCCAAGTAATCTCCGTAACTCTGCGTATAGAAAATACGAAAGACATCAGTCACTTGTTACTTAAACCAAAGGCTGATTCTATTAGTTCAATGTACATACTTTGTAAAGAAAAGGAGATGAGTCTATATATGTTTAACAACTTATTGTTTCTTTTTTAACATGCTGCACAACTTGCTACATTAGTTAAGTAGTAGTTTGCAACTTCTTACGACTACTATAATGTTGGTTTTCGGTGTCGAACGAGGAGATAATGAAATAAAAGGATGAATAGAATTTCTGTACCTTGAGACAGAGGCCCTCAGAGACATCACAAATGGGGTAATCACTCGGGCAGCAGTATTCAGTTCCAGTGCAGCAAACCGCATTCTGATAGTCGCAGCAACCATAGATGAAGCAGAAGCCATAAAATTCATAGAGGCAACAGCATGTTTGATCAGCTGGACAATAGGAGAAGTCCCCACAATCACTTGGTGAAGGAGATGGTGGTGGTGGTGATGGTGGTGGAGGTGGTGGTGGCGGTGGTGAAGGCGGCGTAGGAGGTGGTGGTGGAGAGGCTGGGGAAGGTGCAGATGACTCTTTGGTAGGATATGAAGCCATGGCGTTGATTGCACAAACCCCATATGTTAAACTAGTGTTCCTTCTAATGTAAATGTATCCGTCTATCCCCCAACTGGTCCCCCATGAATTCTTTACAATCCAGTAATCTTCATCACCTTCAGAACCATATCCCACTATAAGAACTGCATGGTCAATGTCGTTTGGATCAGAGGAGCAGTCACCGTCATAGATACCCTGAGTGGATGGTGAATCACATTACATTTTTATCTATTGTGTCTTGCTAACGTTTCAGACATCCAAGCAACAAGTAAAATGAACACAAATTCAACTTACTCCGGTGTAAAGTTGGAAATCCCAAGCAGAACCGTCCATACCAACACTAATGGGCTGCTGAACAGAAGCACATAAAAGATCGCCGTCTGTTTCTCCCACATCTTCATATCCGTCAATGGTGACAGCTTTGTTTTCCTCCTGTATAAGGCAGCATACAAATAAGAACCTACAAAAAGCGGATAAAATTTGTGCCAGACAAAAGCGTTATAAACTATAGAAAAACCAGACCTTGGTGGTGCTGCATGTACCATCCAAACCAGTGTATGGGTAATCAGTTTCCGTATCAATACCACCATTGCTAATAACCCATTCAAAAGCGTAGTCCATGTAGCCTCCCTCACATCCTTCGTTACTGCTGTCACAATCCACAAGCTCTTGTTCTGAAAGGCTAATGAGGTCTCCAGTGACTATTGCATTGATTCCTTCAATAGCTCCAGTGCTAGAGAATGCCCAACAACTTCCTGTGAACGCAAAAACCAGAAGTGTTTAAGAGATCGATAAAACTTAGCATGAATGTCAATTTAGGTAGGGTGTGACGTTTACAATTTGGCAGCACCACGGATGATATGTCATTTCATACGAACACTATAAACGTTCTTTTCCAAAGTTGAAGAAGAGAAAAAGATTGTCTATTATCATTTCCCCAAGAAACTTGTTTATTCAGTAAAACAGCAGAAGCCAGCTCTGCAAGACATTTGCAAACTTATATCCCAACTCCTAAGGAGTGAAAGTTATCTTATTATATTTTATTACCATGTATTACTACAACCAAACTCCTTTTTAACTATCTAAAGCATCTTTAGTATTTTGACCATGTGACTTTTTTTTGGTAAACGACCATGTGACTTTTGATAACATCATTGATAGTAGAAACTGTGAGAAACCAAAAAGTCAATGAATGATGACCACTAAAGATGGCCTTCTTTAGAAACATTGTTCATCAATTCAATTGGTTGAATCCAAAATCTCCCCTTTTAACCAATTACGTTATCATGAACTTTTAAGTGTGAAGCCTCTTTAGAGTTAAAGATGTATGTCAACAAGCTTACGGTTATTAAACTATGCATATATGTACAATCAAAAGCCAGATAGAAGAACCAACGCTCATCTAGTGCATCCATCCTAAAATGATATCTGATCCCTCTTTCACAACTAACTTACGGGAGGGAGATTCGAACTTGAGTGTAAAGGATGACAGTATGACACTGCGCTGACCAACGCACCTAATCCAGATATCGCACTACTAGCCCAACCCACATCTGCAATATCTGACCTCTAAAAGTCCAAACTTTTACCACAATAATATTCAGAACTATTCATATAAACTTGTAAATAATCGAAATGCAC
Organism: Heteromeles arbutifolia; assembly: GCA_024362995.1. NCBI lineage: Eukaryota > Viridiplantae > Streptophyta > Magnoliopsida > Rosales > Rosaceae > Heteromeles > Heteromeles arbutifolia. Next base: position 4,098,922 of record JANCRC010000002.1, on the reverse strand, counting down.
TCACTACCTAATGAAATAAATGAATTCGAAACATACCACAACTGCCTTGGTCCTTGACACCAGTCACAACTCCCTTCTTCCTCCAATCGAAAGAAGAAGGAGCATCACATGACTTCACTGGTTTGCCCCCCATTTTCTTCACCAGGTTAAGATTTTCCCTTTTGAGAAGGGGCATTTGCACCTTCTTAGACAAGTAAGTCTTCCTGAACTCCTCATTACTCATGTCAGCAAACCCATTCAACCCAACCCTCTGACTATGATGGGCATTTTTTGCATCCCTCTTCTTTGCATTCTTCTCCAACACAAACTTGAGATTCTTCTTGAAATGCTCAAACCTCCTCTCATGCTCTCCAGCATGCCTATACACCTTCCTGTTCTTCTGCTTCCACAGCCTGAAAAGCTCCACAACTCTCTCCTCTGCAGGAAAGTGTTCCACTATTTCTTGCCCAACAATGGAGTATTCACTTGGGAGACTAGAAGCAAGGCATGCCAGTGATGCGCAGATGAAAAGAGCCAAACCCAATTGAATTTTGTGGGAACCCATGACTTCCTCAATCGGGTTTCCACTAAAGATGCTTGATTTTGATCCAAATCCATGGAGATGTATATATGGTGAGAGCAGCTGAAGACCCAACCAACCAGTCAATTGACAAACAGTATCAATTCTGCTTTAATTCTAGGGATGACAAGAAATCGAATTATTGAGATACCTGCTTGGTATTTTTAATTTAATTTGTTGAAGTACCAAATTTTGTTGGTGGTCTGGGAGTTGAAAAATTTACCCGTCTGCTGTTCAGCTCCCTTGACTTGAGAGTGGCTGGCTGGAAGGAAGAGAGAGACCTACCATTCAACTGTCTGCAACACCCGACTGGAAGCTAAAGGCTGAAACTTTCTAACAATGAGATATTTGGGGGAAAAGGATCCTCGTCGGATCCTCTTTGTGAGAACGGGGATCAATAAATCACGTCTGTTCATTATATATCGTACGGTTAGAAATTATTTTAAATTTTAAATTTAAAAATTAAATATAAATAGTATCTAATGAAAACTGACCGCACGATGTATGATGAACAGACGTGATTGATTGATCTTCTGATCCTCACAAAGAGGATCCGGAGAGGATCATTTTCCATATTTGGGAAGGTGGTACCAAAATAGGAGGGTAATATCCATGCTGGACGTTGGAACGGCCCTGGATGTGGTCATGTGACCCCATATTGGAAAGGACTAAAATTAAGTTGGAGTACAATGAGGGTTACATTTAGGCCCATACATAATAAATGTAGGGCTCAATCTCATTTTGTGATTTAAAAGAAGGATCGTGCTCTTCTAAAGTTCTCATTTTGAGGACATGAGAGGATCGAATGTCAAATATATAAAGGCATACAATATTGACAACTTAATAATGTAATCTTACGACAACAAAACAAGAAAATAAGTTTTCTACTAGTTTTTGGATTTTAAGTTGGTTTTGCCTTATTAAGTTATTAAATATTTCCAGTTTTTGGATCTAAACTAACGCAAACTTGTGGCTAATATGCATTTGATCCTCAAAATAAAAAACTTGGGAGAGCAAGACTGTTTTGGAGAAAGCTTTGGGTTAGGTTGTCTAACAATGTTATCATGCGATCACTCTGAGATAATGAATGTCATACTGATTTAGTAGTTTTCTAGGGGTTTTTTTGAGACTATTTCTCAATAGTTTAAAAGCACTTCTTGACAACTGAAGTGTCTTAGGCCTTAAGTTTAAATGATGAGCAGAAACCTCAAACGCTACATAAAAGTACACTCGTTCCCAAGAATATCATCGCTCCACGATGAGTGCCTCTGCACACGTGAAGTGACAAGGCCCTACACCTACAAATTTCCATCGCTGATGCAAAGCGGGTCATAACAAAATGCCCACATTGCACTTAACTTGCTCTGAGAGCGAGGATATCGAAGGTCTTCTACCTAACGAAAAAATCATAAGAGGGCTCAGACTCGAGATCCTTCAACTCTCTCAACAAATTAACAAGTGATTTCTTAATCAAATTCCTCTATTACGAAGCATCCTAGAATCTAAAACTAAGCAAATACACCTCACATTTTCTTTAAATTTATTTGATCCGACGGTTTCAAAATGCAAAAAAATGAGGTAAGAAGCTAAAAAACGTACATGAAAATAGCTTTAAAATAACGACGCATAGCAGAGTAGTAGTGGTTCGATTGAGTAATCGAAGCTCTCTACTGTCAGTGTCATGACATCTGCTCTCTACTGTCAGTGTCATGACATCTGCTAGTCTTTAGCTAACTTGCAAGGAACTGTTAGGTTGGCTTTGGGTAACGCCGTGTATGGCTTTGCCTCATAATTTTAGTTATATCCATTTTTATGTTATTATTTCATTTTCATCCAACGTCAAGTGGCGAACAAATGGTGAAACGTTCAGGTTCTCTTTAATTAACTGTGTTTCGAGTTTAAATACTAAAAAAAGTCATCATTCGCTTCAAGTATATACACACACACACTTAGAGAGGAGAGGAGTGCAATATCTGTTTTTATGATTTTTTGGCACACGAAAAGGTTGTTCTTTTGTGACCAAAAAGTTACGGTTTCAAGTTGTGAAAGTTTTTTTACATTTGATTCTGGGCTCCAAAGCATTAGATATATGCTTCTTGCAGGAAACAATTAAAGTGTTTTTTAAGAATTCACTTGAATTTCTATTAAGGATTGGTTTAAAAAATATTTTCACTAAAAGCGTTTTTAAGTCATTTTAAAATCACTTCTAAACGAGTTTTAGGGCTTGTTTGGATGTGTTTTTAAAATTACTAAAAACGCTTTTGGAGAAATTTTTTTTTTTTTCCAAAAGCACTTAACTTGTGCTTCTTCCAGGAAGCACTTTAAATGTTTTTTCAAAATTTACTTGCATTTTTACTAAGAATTTGTTCCAAAAATATTTTCACCAAAAACACTTTCAATCATTTCAAAAGTACATCCAAACGAGTTCTTAATTTGGTAGATAGTGCTTTTCGTTTTGACCTGCTTCCTTCGGAATTCAAACTCTTAATCTTCTCTAAATCTAAGTTAGATTTAGTATTAAAAAATATGAAATACTTAGCACATAGGAGCTGGAAAGTGGGAAATTAATTATTGATTAGTTTATTACAACATAAAGAAAAATAAAGAAAAACCCTTAAAATTAAGCTAATTAACTAGTTAATGATCAGCACGTAGCAGCCATCTTTTCTGAAACTTTAGCTAATGACTTGAGATTACAGCCTATAATCGTATTAGCAAACAAACAAGTATCCTCCTTGCTACTTCCGGCGGGAATATCCACCACGTACGACTGAGTCACAACCGTCTCATTCTTCCTTCCATTTTCTTCTTCCACTTTATGCACCGTAGTGGTAGAACTGTAATTTGCAAGCCTGTGATCCCCACCGACAACGCTATAATGCATGACGTGCATGTTGTCGTCGAGCTCGTCCAGCCTCTCCGTGCTGGTTTTCGCCGGCAACCCGGACTTAATCACGACTTCCCGAATGCTCCCTATGCCTCTGTTCCCCGCCCGGATGCTGCAACTCTTAACGAACGGCTTGTAAGCCTGCGGATTGTCGAACTGGCGGATGACGGACCATACTAGGGTTAGCGGTGCGTCGACGGTTTGGACAAGTACCGAGCCGCACTGGTTCGGCAAAAGATCGTGGATATGGTAGGTGTCGATCATACCTTGACTTTCGCTTAGAGGGCTTGTATTTTGGGACGTTGGGTAGTACGACATTTCTTGGTTATTTATTTTGTTTTTATCAAGTGCTGGGAGTTTGGGGACTGGTTTAGGGTTACCCTTTATATACAGGGGTGGTGGAATTTTTCGCTAGGGTTGTACTTAAAAATACCAAAAAAGGAATGGATTAAAAATAATACCAAAAAAGGTATGGATCTTGATTAGGCCTTGAATGGTTGCCGTTGGAGGGCAGTGATTCGGTCATGTGCTCTTTCTGGTGGTCTCTTGTTTGTATTGTTGTGGCGCCCATGTGAATGGTTTACTCCAAAATATCTTCTTTTAAGTTTTCAAAAAAAAAAAATCTTATTTTAACGTTTTGTGTACATGTGGATGTGGACCATATCTTGACATGTCAGCAAAAATGACACTTGTGCCCGCGTGGACCATATCAGCACGTTATAGCTACCTAAACATTCCCCCTATACTGTTGTAGCTATCCATGCTTGAATGTACCCATGTGCTGGGTAATGAAAAGCAACTGAGGTTGATCAGATTGTGGATATAACACGTGATGAGATCGGCTGACCTAAAATTTTGGTGCAAAGAGTCTCCCTGGATTTTGTTTTAGAGGCGTCGTTCTAGCTTCACGAGATGTGTAACGGTTGGAAGTTAATCGACTCTCTCAAGTGGAACTTTTCATAGACTCTCTGCTACCTCATAGTTTAACGTCAATTTATGTGCCAAACATTATAAAACATTGTACCAAAAACATGAGGCGGCAGAAAATCCATAGAGAGTCCCACTTTTTAGATAACAAGCATACCCACATGTTGTCCGTTTTGTGTCTAGGACTGCAGAAAGAAACGAAAAAATTGTGCCCAACTTTTATCCATTCCAATCCCCAAAACAGTAACGACAACAAGGGATAGATTTCCTTCATTTCTAATCCCCTTCTAAATCCTTTTGAATGAAAATCTTTCACCTCTACCTTCAACTACTCGAACTTTATGAGTTATCCAATCCATTCCAATTCTAAACAACAAACGAGTTAAAGTTTAAGGGGAAAAAAGCAGAATTGAAACCCTCTTCAATACATAACTACAAGTCTAAAACTTTTACCCTGCGTCTATCGCACACGCACAAACACAGTTAGCTAGTTTGCTTCCACTGAGGAGGCCCTTAAAGGCTTACGAATCCTTCACATGCCTCAACATTTCTAGTGAGTAATGAACATCTTCAACTTCAAGCAACAAGCAAACTCTAAGCAGATAGTGTCAACTATGTACATTCATACCAAAGCAGAAACATCAAACCATAAAAAAGCGCGGAGGCCGATTATCATCGACAGGCAGATGGAAAAATAGGGAAATGGTATAATCAGACAGCAAAGTTTAATCTAACCTGCAATCCGCCACGAATACCAATCGCAATGTCTATCACTTGCACCTTGCACAACAAAACCACAAAATTATACGACGAACACTAAAGCACAACAGGCAATTATCCGAGAATAGCAATAACCGCAATCAAGAATGCAATGCAGCTAAGGATTGACGGGTCTGCAATTTATCAAGCAAACATAAAGCTTCTTGTTTATTATATGTTCTATACAAGTTCAAGTGATGATTCAGTAACGGAATTGCAGCAACCACAAAATTCACAATTTCGAAAACTATCAAAGCCAAAATCGAAAATCAGAAATCGGAAACTACCCTTTTACGGCGCTCTGGGATCGGTCCCGTGCTGCCAAACATACACAAGCTCATCCCAACCAGTACTGGCCAGAAGCCCCTCCACCAACACGCTCATATCCACACCCACCGCGAACTCCGTGTGGTGGTCGTACCGTGCCACCAGTGCATCCTCCACCATGTAATCCCACAAGCAAACCGACATGTCGTACGAGCATGACATGATCAAGCTTTGCCTGTGCGGCGAGAATTTCACCTTCCTCACCGCGTAGCCGTGGCCGTTGAGCACCGAGATCGGAACCCTCATGCTCCTCACGTCCCAGACTTTAATCAACTTGTCGACGGAGGCGGTGGCGATGCAGCAGTCGTCGTACTTGTTCCAATCGCACGCCAGGATCTCGAGCTCGTGCGCGGGGATGATCATGGTGGACCCGGGCTCGCGCACGTCCCAAACGCGCAGAGTGCAGTCGCCCGAGGCGGAGGCGAATACATCAGCATGGCGGGGGTTCCAGACGGCGGAGTAGACGCAGTAGGCGTGTTCCTTTAAAGTTCGAACGGATGCGGGGCGTTCAACGGTCCATAGCTTGACGGTGTCGTCCCATGAGGAGGTGAGAAAGGAGTCGCGGCGGGTGGGGTTGTAATCGGCGGAGCTGACCTCGCGGGTGTGCTCGTGGAGGGAGCGGAGGGGGTTGGAGGCCGGGGGCAGAGCGGTGTCGTAGATCTTAACGGAGCCATCGGCGATGGCGGCGACTAGGAGGGAGTCGTGGGACTCGGACCATGCGACGTCGTATACGCCGTCGGCGGTGTCGTAGGAGACGAGCTCGGTGATTGGTTGGCGGGGTACGCCGGGGCCCAGAGGGGCGGGGGCGGGGGAGATGTCGATGACGTGGAGGCGGCCGTTGCCGAGGATGCCGAAGTTTTGGGAGGTGGCGACGGCGAGTCGGGACTCGTAGAAGGGGCTGAACTTGACGGAGTAACCGTTGAACGGAGCTTTGAATACTGGCATTGTTCAGTCCAATCCAGTGAGATGCTCTCTCCGCCGTTGGCTTTGGATTTTGGGGTGTTTCAGAGGCTGACGAGCGCTTCGGATTATTTCGCGGTCAATTTTATTTTTAATCATCTTTTTATCTTGTCATCTTCTTGGAAAATGGGAAGTTCGTCCAAAATAAAAAAGAAATAAAAAATTTACGCAAATATTCTGGCCCACTTCTATTGTGGTCTATTGGCCCACTTAGCCCACTGAGCCCAATTTTTTGGAGATGATGAAGGCATGTAAATTGGTCCAGGCCTTAAATCCTTCAAGCTTAAGCCCATTAAGTTAATTTTGGTCGGCCGAATGATGGAAGCTCGCTATGGATGTGCTTAAGCCTTACCCTACCCTTTCATATTGATCTTAAGTGTATTAACGGTTGTTAACTGTAGATGCATATGAATGTTGAAACACAAGTTTTGTGCATGCATTACCTAGAATTTTATGTGTATCTATGTAGAAAGAAAGTTTAACCAAGTTTCGGAAATTAGCTTAAGTAGTGAGAGCGAGCAAATAAATTGTTAAGAGTTACGTTTAGAGATAAAAAGAAATTTCCTTGAGAGTGGTACGACAATTCATATAAGACAAACATGTCAATCATGGTCCTTAGAGTGAATCAAGACGCCACACAATTCAAACAAAACACCATAACTCCACAATTAAAAACTCATAAAAAGTACAATACAATTTTCCAACCACGGCGGACCCAAAATTCAACCAATAAGAAAATGAAACCCAATTACTAAACCTTAAAAGTCGGAGAATTACCTTAAAACATCACGACGAACTAACCGCACCAACCTCTGAAGATCCTGCAATTGTCAATATAAAAACCTTGTTACGAGCCACCTCCAACAACCATTGAGCTTCTTTCTCGTAGTTATTTACCAAACGCAAACCGCTACAAAAGCCCTCTCCAACAAGATAGAAGGTAGCCCTTACACAATGAATGAATTCTCCAACAGCTTGAATTTTGTCAGTGGGGCATCAAACAGGTTCCCGTATTTTTAGAATGCGGTTGAATTTTCGAGTGCCCGGATTTGGACTCTTCCCGAACGTTTGGATTTGTTTGGCCTCCATTATAATATACCTAATACTAGAGAGATTAAATGTGTAAATTAAATTTTGTAAATAAAATGACATGAAGGTTGATGATTGGATTACTTAAGTATTGATTAACGTGCATATTTTTTATTAGTAACGTATTATTTAGTTTGGAAATTTAGTTTACACATTTAGTCTCCCTAACATTAAACTTATAACATATCCGCAGATATAATCTCACTACAATTTATAAACATTGGAAAAAATGGTAGACAAAGATTTATGAAGACTTTGAAGAGGCTATAAGAAGACATATGAAGTACTTGAAGTCAACAGAAGACTTGGCACAAAATTGAACGCATCAACGTTCTAAGATTCATACAACCGCTCATACCTAATGACATAAATCTTGATTATTGTTGTTGTTCCAAAATTTTGAGGGAACAAGATTATTTATTAATTTCATTTTGCAAATTTCCGGTAGACATTGTGGGCTGCAGATTTGAATTTTACCTTATCCACTATTTGAACACCATCATGTTCAAAAGAAAAGGAGCTTATTATATTCACTTCACCCTCAATACAGTGGATATGTAATTTTTGGGTTGAGGTTCTCAACCCTAATTTACAAATATTCATGAAACATAGACGCTAAAGTGTACCGTAAACGTTTTAAATTGATCATGTAATATTGTATAAAACATTGAAATATGTAACGTCATGTTATTATTCTAAAATACAACAATGGTGTCCCAAAAAAAACCTTTAAGTGATGATTTTCATAGTCTAGTTTTTCAAATATAGAGGGTGTGCCTCGGCGCAACGATAATGTTGTTTATTTGTGACCTAAAGGTCACAGGTTCAAACCGTTAAAACAGTCTCTTTGCAAAATAAGAGTAAGATTACATACAATAAACGTTCTCCTGTCAACTCTCGCAAAGCGGGAAGGTTTGGCTTGAGGTCGCCTTTTAGTTTCCAAATACAAAAATTAAAACCTCCTGCATACGGCCCCTCCTCTCCAAACCACACCACAGGCTCACATGTTGCCCACTTTAATGGGCGGGACATGTTGTGGATGGGACATAATTAACTGGCACTAATCAAGCATTTTCGACAGTTTAACTATAGCTTACATTATTTTCTCATATCAAATCTATAGGTCGGTTTCAAGGAGATGTTCTAATTCCAATTGGTCAATCCATGATAATTTTGTACAATAAAATCAATCTTGAAAATTGTGGTAGTGTCATGATCTTATCTTTGGACTTTTCGATTTACTTCGGTGGCATCTCTAAAGTCGGCTTAACTAAGACGAGAGAAAGCATCTCTCTCATCACATCTATCTAATTTTAGAATCAAAACTTAAACTCAATTTGTAGTGATTTCTAATCATAAACTTAATTGTTCACGTTTGCTCTAAAAAGTTAATATAAAAGTATTGATCATACTTTCCACATCAACATATATGAGACTATATTAGAAACCACTTTTATCAACCAGAATTTTGTGATCAATTTGGTACAATTAAGAGTATAGAAACGAAGTTATGAACAAGTAGTACATAATATGAACAACACGAACGATTGTTAACTGTTGATTGATGTGAGACTGATAGTAGACCTACAATGTCAAGATGATGCAAGCAAAATCTTTTTACAAAATAGGCAAATACATTCACACTTGAGCCAAACCACTTTGCAAGCCTAAAACCACAAAGAGATAAAGTTTAAAAGAAGTGATGTATCACACCTCACTTTCCAATGAAAACCACAACCCACATGATGTTGCTTGGGATATTGAAACTTTGAGAGATCACAAATCCCCTCTCTCAAAAGAAGATTTTCCCTATGCCCCAGTTCCCGCCCCCTCCATTCCCAATTCACTCCCAACAAAGCCGATCGGTTTCACTCCCTCTCCATCAACCCCACACATACATACAAGTAGCCTCCACACACTAAATTAGAAAATAGCAAAGTAGGTATTCAATCTTGTTGTGACACGTGTCAGTCCTTGACTGAAACACTTGAGCTAGGGCACCCCTTTGCTGGCAATCCCAATCGTGCACGAACATGTGCCACCCATAAGGACCCTCAACTCTTTAAACCGAACCCCAAATTATTGTACTTGGTGAACGAGAAAGAAAGAGAGGGATGGGGGCCTAAATGATGGATCCCAAAAGGGCAAAGTACAGAGTGAGGTGCAATTATTCCTGCCATGGATTTCATCCTAAGCAAGTCATAAGTAGAAAATTCCCTCATCATCTAGATAGCTCATCCCACAGATCAAAAGGTTTAAAGAAAATGAAAAAAGAAACAAAAAAATAAAATTATTTGGAGACGCAAATTTGACACATTTATAATACAGATATTTAGACTTTACTTAATTATATTAGAAAATGTGACAGTAAATATATTAATTTGTGTGTCTAAATAGATCGCCCGAAAGAAAAAGCTGGTACTATATAATAAAACCTCATTTGATACAATCTTTTAGGGTGACAGATACTCATTCCCACTCTCAGATAGCTAGAGCTATCTACCCAGGCAAACATAGAAATGGGTTTTTAATTAAAGAGACTTCTGTATTCTCTCTTTCTTATTCTCTTTCATTCATTACTTCTTTCTCCTCCTCCCTCTCTCTCTATGAGAGAGACCTTTGGAGGGAGAGACAAAAGATCATAGCTAGCTAGAAAGCAGAAGCAGCAGCTAACCATGAAAAACACCATCAGGTGCTGCATCTCTTGCATTCTACCATGTGGAGCTTTGGACGTGATTCGAGTCGTACACTCTAACGGCAGAGTCGAGGAAATCAGCGGCACAATCCGAGCCAGCGAGATCATGAAGGCGTACCCTAAGCACGTCCTCAAGAAGCCCTCCTCGTCGGCGTCCGATCACGACGGGGTCGTCCCCAAGATCGTGATCGTTCCTCCAGACGCGGAACTCCAACGCGGCAAGATTTACTTCCTCATGCCTATGCCCGCTTCTTCGAAGACGTCTGAAAAGGCAGGGAGGACAAGGTCGTCGTCGGCAAAGAAGAAGCGGATTAAGGACGGCGAAAACAACAAAATCACAAACAACAGCGTCGCCATGACCAACCTGTTGATAAATGATCGGTACTTGAGCGAAATACTGTCGGAAAAGCATTCGTCTCAGCGGGATCGGCGGCGAGGACGTGTTGGGGTTTGGAGGCCGCAATTAGAGAGCATTTGTGAGTCACCAAGTGATGTGTAATATTGGTGGATTTTCATTTTTTTCGATCTTCTTCTTCTTCTCAGTTTTATCATTTGTCTTAAAGGTTCATATATTTTAGTAGGGTTTGTGCCCATTCTTTCTTTTTGCTACCTCTTTTAATTTCCTTTATTTTCTGCCTTTTTCTTTGTTTTGTGTTTCTTGTTTTGTATATATATGAAAAAATAGGGAAAGAAGAAATAATATACGAACAAGTTCTATGAGAGGGTCGATCTCTGTTACTGTGGTGGGTTCTCACCCGACTAGATAATATATATTTGAAGGCCATCGGCTCATATCTGTGTGCGGTTCTTGTTCAATTATTTCATGCAATGGATATGATTTAATCTTGTAATTTTGGAGAGGGGTGAAGATCAAGAAACTAAATTGTTATGGGTTTTGATTAATTATTTTGCTTCTTTTGTTTGGAAGGAGGAGTTTATCTGGGGAAAGAGACTCTTTTGAGAGAAACCAGTCCTGTTGCTATGCCTTTGGAAAATATGATTTGCTTTATTTCTTGATTTTCGTCGAGAAAAATGAAAGAATAATTCTACACTTTCTAATTACACAGATATTTTTTCATGCGTATTTCATATATATGGATATTATTTATCGAAATTTAGTATGATAATAATTTCTCATACGCTTTTGACGGGGAAGACATCATCCACACCCATTTTGGGTTTTTTTTTTCCTCAAAAAATATATAAAAGTATCATATACATTGTTTGATATGATGATGAGATGATCAAAGACACATTGAGGTGGATGGAAATGATAGTCCCCACATACTTTTTTTTCCACCACATATAGGATAATGCAAATGTAGCTTTGCACACTAGCTAACAAGTGGATATATGGCATGTCTTTAAGCATGTTGTTCTCTTTGAGAATGATTAATTAGATATAGAGATGGTGCCAATAGCATCCTGTAAAGGTAATCACAGTAGGGTTTGACCCTTTTTTCTTCACATTGGCTGGTGGCAGAGACAGATGGTTTAGCCTTTGATGAGCAACCCCATGTTCCGATCCCCATGCATACACACACACACACACAACAATGGTTATGAAATACGCTAAAGTCATTACTTTTAGTGTTTCAATCCAACTATCTCTTTAGTCATAATAAAGAGATATCCAATAATGAATTTGATTTTAGATTCATAATCTAAATCAGTTTTACGCTTCTATTCGTTACTCTGAATTTCCACATTCTTAAGGAGTCCATCATTTAGTATTTCACACAAACTTAAGGACTTACTTTACAGTTATCACGGTTATAATCTTGGGCTTGCGCTGATATCTTTTGCACTTTTTCTTAGTATAACTCTTATTAGTGTTTTTCATACAATATGAAATACATGAATCACTTTTTGCGAATTCATAAAAGACTCAATTCACGCATTATTTCTCTTTGGGAGTCTTAGGAGAGCAACTTCCTAGTCTCTCTTTTATTAATAGAGATTGAGATAATCCAATTAACTTTTGAAATCCATCTTAATAGATTTCATTCCCTACTATATAGAATATATATCTCCCAAATATATCCTATCATTATTGAATAATTTTATTGAAGAAGCAATCTATTTTCATTTCCAAAATTACTATATCTCATATATGTACAAATTTATGAATATGACTAACTCCCACTAATTTTTTGTAAAACTAGTAAATAAAAGATTTATTTACATCTTTATGAGAAATAAAACAATTTGACCTTTCTGATGAGATGCTAATAACTCCCACTATTTTGCTTAGATTCATGGTGGATGGATCTCTATAACTTATACACACTGTGATCCCAAAGTTTTAGACATAAATCATTAAGACTATCCTTATGGTGGTTTTTCAAAACCATGAAAAACCTACATTATTATGATGGTTTTGAAAAGAGTAAATTGTAGCTATGGTCTCTTAACTTTAACTCAATTGGAGCAATGGTCCCTCAACTAAAAATCCATTACCATTGTTCCCTCAACTCATCAAAACGTGCAGCTATGGTCCCTCAACTAAAAATCCATTACCATTGGTTCCTCAACTTTAATTCAACTGGAGAAATGGTCCCTTAACTTTAACCCAATTGTAGTCATGGTCCTTTCAATATAACTCGTTTTGACAAAATTGTTGACATAGTTGACAAAAAGAACCATAATTATACACTTTGATGAGTTGAGGGATCCTAATTGTATAAATGGTCATTCCAACATAGCTTATTTTGACAAAATTGATGAGAAGGACTATAGCTACACATTTTGATAAGTTGAGGGACCAATGGTAATGGATTTTTAGTTGAGGGACCATTGCTCTAATTTGATTAAAGTTGAGGGACCATTCGTACAATTTACTCTTTTGAAAAACTTACATTATGTCCATACTTTGAATCACTATGTAGTTGTAGCAAACAATCTCCGAATTAATTGAAACCAAGACTACGTCAAAGAAGGTTTTTTTAAAATCAACCTATCTCTTTGATTGTAGTTACCTTAACTACCAATTAGCTTAATTTGTAGGTTTCTTTATTTCAAGTTAAATGGTAATATACCAGTTCTTTGAGTCAATGTCATACACATGCTCAATGTAGTCTCGAGGATCTTCTCTTTAATTCATTTGAATTAAGGAAGTGTAACTCTATGACTTAGTCATAAAGTTCAAACCATTCTTCTTAAACGATTTCTTGATCCTTTAGATCTACTTGGAGCTTGTAGTGTAGGAACTTCTTGTTAAGTTTGTTGAATATCATCATGTACCTCAGAGAACAAGTTCCTTGGGTTCTATCTCTTCTTCATGTGCTCTATCTAAGACAAATCTTATTTAAGATTATAATGGATAACCCAACAAACAAATTGGTTTAATTATAGAAGTGATATCTAAAGGTTTATTTAAGGATAACCAACAAGTGTACTTTTAACAAACATTACTCTTACCACATATGCAAGTCTCTATTGATATAATGACATATGTTTAACAACCCCAGATCTTAACTTGATTAAGACTTGAATTCTTTCCAACTACATCTCATGAAGATTGAAATAATTTGGAAGACACTCTAATTAACAATTATATTGTCTTACAAGAGATCAACAGGCTCCGAGTCGGCAATCTTGCCTCCTTCAAGAGGAGTTCCATGCTTGTCCGCAGTAGTCCTCACGGCTTCGTCTTCAACACACTCTCTATCTCAACTTGAGGCTTTGAAGGAGCTTTGGAACCAGGAGGCTCTTTCTTCTTAATCCTGCTCTCATGTCATTGATTCTGACTAGCAGGCAAACGGATCCTACGGCTCTTTTAAAGGTCTGAGCCTTCACGCTGTATGCATCCCAGATCTGACATGATAAATATAAGCAATTAACGGTCTCACCCACACAAGAAATTTGATATTCGAGACTTCATGGATATCTGTTCAAATCGTAGCCAGTCACATTTATTTCATTAATAAGCAGGATTACAGCAGTTCCAAGTAAAAGGAGAAAAAACAGACTAACATAACTATAGAACTAAAGGAGATCCACCCACCTTTTTCTCTTTCACGTCAGTTATTGCACCAGTATTTCCGTCTATGCCAATCCATGCTTTGTTTATGGAGTGGAATTAATATTAAAGGAAATTAGAATCCCCAGTACCAGGACTTGATTGAAAACAGATGAAATTTTTAGACCTGGATCAAATGCCCCTAATATTAATCATATAATCTACTTTCAAATGCAGGAATTCCTTCCTGATTGACGTACCATCACTAAATTCAAGTTATAGAGTCCAATAACATTTACAATTACGACTTAAAACAACAGTTTCCACCTTTAATATCAACCAAACTTCAATCGTTGTCATTAATTATTTCGGGAATCCATACCGAACCGAAAATATATATCATTAATTATTTTATATATATATATATATATTTATACATATATATATATATAATTATAGTTAGAGTTAATTTCAATCGTTGGATTGTTTCAAATTAATCTATGTCGTCCATTCATTGTTAGGTTCTCCCAGTCCAACCTTCGTTCATTTCGATTTCATTCTTTCAGCTCAGCCACCGAGCCATCTCCTCCTCTCTGTCTCGACTCTCGAATTTGAAGCTCTGATCAACTCCGGCCAGTCACCTGCCCATCACCACACTGAGCCACCGCTCACTCTCTCCGACGGTGGAGCCTTCCTTCACCACACAGAGCCACCACTCTTTCTCTCGCTATTCTCTCTCTCAGGATTCTCTCGAGTCTCTCACGCGATTCTCTCTATCAGATTCAGACACTCAAAGTCTGAGAGTCTTCATCCAGTGCACTGTGCACCGATTTTTCCTGAAATCAGGTAAATTTGGGAATTAATTTAGGGTTTGTGAAATTTAATTTTTGAATTCTTGAAATTTTGGTTTCACAGATTCTATTTAATTGATCTAATGATTCTTGGGTTTTTGCAGATTGGACCATCTTTGACTCTTGCGAGTATTTGTCAAGATTCTTCCCCTTTTTTTTCTGCTTCAAAGTTTTAATCCTGTCCAATGCGATTGCCCTTGATTGCTTATCATGCTACTGATATTGAGATTGAACAAGCTGCAAAATTGGAGCTTTTCGATAATTTACAATGTAGATGGGTTGCTTTAAAGTTTCAAAATTGAACAAGCTGTAAAGTTCCAAAATCTCTGTGGTTATGGCTGTCTTCTCGTTTGATTAGATGGGTTGCTTTAATTTTCTTCTGGTTTTCTGTTTTGCCTTTGTATTGGTACTGGTTCTGGTAAATATACGACATGTATGCTTGAGTTGATTGTAGTAACTAGTAGTGAAGTGCCCACCATGTGCCTGAAGGAATGCCCGAGTGGGTGTTGGATAAAGAGTGTCTTGAATCTTGATTGAAATCAGGAATGCCCAACATGTATAGAGCAGAAATTGGTGTTTCTTGTATGGATTTATTGTGTATAGAGCAGAAATTGGTGTTTCTTGTATTGATTTATTGTCTGCTAATAAATTTTGGGGATTTTTGTTATTGATTTTTCATGGGTGATGAAATTTACAGACAACCAAATGCCAAACAAAAAAGCAGCAGCGGCAGCGGCAAGGCCAATAAAAGAGAGTTCGCAGACAACCAAAGTAAAAGAAACAGGCATTTCCCTTTCGGCATGGTCAGAGAAACAGAAATCCATTGTGGCAAATTATGTTATATTCTGGCCGTTGTAGGGTCCTGCTCCGGATTGGGAGTGCTTGTTCGCTCCTGTTTTGGAAATGTTGGAGTTTGTCAGGTCCCCCAGTGGAGAGATTCGGACCGTCCCTTTCTTGGTAGCATGCAGGCATACTGCGCCAATTACAAGTTCATTCATTATTCATTGCTTTTATTCATTTGAAAGATTGATCGCACCAATTTTTAGTGTATATATATATATATATATAGCTTTCATTTGAAATGTTGAACTTTGTTGCTTGCTGCTTGTACATGGTTTTTTAATCTTAATGCATGCTACATACCCATGTGCTTTTTTACATGTATAACATCAATCAACTTTCTGATTTTGGTTCTCACCTTGATCCAGTTCAATTTGGAGACTCTTTGAATCGTGTTAGGACATCCATCTTTTCTTGTGCGGTGGTGCGATGTTATTTTCCCCTTTTATTTTCACTGCAAGTTTTTGCCACCTTCTGCTTTTGTCATTATAGAGAATGGACAGGGCAATGCAAATTGACTCTCCATGCTTTGTCCTTGTCTTTGTTTTGTGGGTAATCTACATATATATGATATACGTATTTTGTTTCTTGAGTTTGAATGCATGTTATTATACTCACTCTCTGCACTTTTTCCTGTGTGTAGAGAATGGAAAGAATTTATCAATCCAATCCTTCCAAGTTCAAATACTTGTACAGTTTGGTGAACTTTGATGTCGAAACAAATACTTTTGATGAACAATGCTCGACGGTTTCTCTTGTTTGGCTCACAAGGTACACGATAGAATCATAAACTCGCATTATTTTCTTTTGGCTTTAGAATCACCTTTGCACTTTGTCGAAATGCTACACATCACATTTTTCATGCTACTCTTGATTTATTTTCAGATACATGGATTTTTTGGTATAGCTGTTTCGGAACTTACAGGAGCATCCTCCAGATTGGATAACGATTCGGGCTGTTTATAATGCCTTTGCCAAGACCCTGATAAAATGGCATGGTCAAAATATTGTACTGACTTTGATTCCCCTTCATCTATTTGGTGACCTAGGATTATTCGTACTAATCTTTCCCTTTGAATGTCCTATTTCTATGCTTCACTAGTGACAATTATATTCTGCAAGTTGCCAGCTTTGCCTAATTGCTTTTTAATTACTTGGCCTGGCAACACTTTAATGTATTTCCATGTTCTCCATATACACAAACTAGTTTCCTTTCTTTTTAGTATATAGTACAGAACTCATATGAAAGCATGAAGCTATTACATTTATTAAACATTAAAGCATTTCTGCGTTTTCCCATGTTCGAGAAACACCTTTCTTCTTAGTATTGTCTTACTGCTTCAATAGAGGAAATTTCGGAAAACTCCCAGCAATTTATCATTGGCTGTACTCTATGATTTATTGTTTTACTATGCTCTTAAGTGAAATTTATTGGTTAGAAAATTTAACTTAATTGTTCGCTGGAATGATAGCTTGGACGCAAATATGCTCCTGAAAAAGACTTCTTGTTGAAGGTGATCGGAGGCAATGGTGATGTCATGGGAGACATGGAGAAATTTTGCACTTCCTTTACTCCTCTACTTAAACAGAATCACGAGTTTTTGGTAAGTTATTTTTCTTTCAGTTGCATAATTTACTAGGCTCCTTACTCTTAATAATCTTTTCTCAGCTGGTAGGAGCCAATAAATCCTCCCTTCCATGTTGAGGTTCTATGAAGAAAAGGGAAGGAAAAAGGAGGCAATGAATTATTAAATCATTTGTTAGCAAATATTTTAACATCAATAACAAATGATTTAATAATTCATTGCCTCCTTTTTCTATTTTAAACTTCCCTTTTCTTCATAGAACCTCAACATGGAAGGGAGGATTTATTGGCTCCTACCAGCTGAGAAAAGATTATTAAGAGTAAGGAGCCTAGTAAATTATGCAACTGAAAGAAAAATAACTTACCAAAAACTCGTGATTCTGTTTAAGGAGAGGAGTAAAGGAAGTGCAAAATTTCTCCATGTCTCCCATGACATCACCATTGCCTCCGATCACCTTCAACAAGAAGTCTTTTTCAGGAGCATATTTGCGTCCAAGCTATCATTCTAGTGAACAATTAAGTTAAATTTTCTAACCAATAAAATTTCACTTAAGAGCATAGTAAAACAATAAATCATAGAGTACAGCCAATGATAAATTGCTGGGAGTTTTCCGAAATTTCCCTCTATTGAAGCAGTAAGACAATACTAAGAAGAAAGGTGTTTCTCGAACATGGGAAAACGCAGAAATGCTTTCATGTTTAATAAATGTAATAGCTTCATGCTTTCATATGAGTTCTGTACTATATACTAAAAAGAAAGGAAACTAGTTTGCGTATATGGAGAACATGGAAATACATTAAAGTGTGGCCAGGCCAAGTAATTAAAAAGCAATTAGGCAAAGCCGGCAACTTGCAGAATATAATTGTCACTAGTGAAGCATAGAAATAGGACATTCAAAGGGAAAGGTTAGTACGAATAATCCTAGGTCACCAAATAGATGAAGGGGAATCAAAGTCAGTACAATATTTTGACCATGCCATTTTATCCATGTATCTGAAAATAAATCAAGAGTAGCATGAAAAATGTGATGTATAGCATTTCGACAAAGTGCAAAGGTGATTCTAAAGCCAAAAGAAAATAATGCGAGTTTATGATTCTATCGTGTACCTTGTGAGCCAAACAAGAGAAACCGTCGAGCATTGTTCATCAAAAGTATTTGTTTCGACATCAAAGTTCACCAAACTGTACAAGTATTTGAACTTGGAAGGATTGGATTGATAAATTCTTTCCATTCTCTACACACAGGAAAAAGTGCAGAGAGTGAGTACAATAACATGCATTCAAACTCAAGAAAGAAAATATGTATATCATATATATGTAGATTACCCACAAGACAAGGACAAAGCATGGAGAGTCAATTTGCATTGCCCTGTCCATTCTCTATAATGACAAAAGCAGAAGGTGGCAAAAACTTGCAGTGAAAATAAAAGGGGAAAATAACATCGCACCACCGCACAAGAAAAGATGGACGTCCTAACACGATTCAAAGAGTCTCCAAATTGAACTGGATCAAGGCAAGAACCAAAATCAGGAAGTTGATTGATGTTATACATGTAAAAAAGCACATGGGTATGTAGCATGCATTAAGATTAAAAAACCATGTACAAGCAGCAAGCAACAAGGTTCAACATTTCAAATGAAAGCTATATATATATATATATATATATATACACACTAAAAATTGGTGCGATCAATCTTTCAAATGAATAAAAGCAATGAATAATGAATGAACTTGTAATTGGCGCAGTATGCCTGCACGCTACCAAGAAAGGGACGGTCCGAATCTCTCCACTTGGGGACCTGACAAACTCCAACATTTCCAAAACAAGAGCGAACAAGCACTCCCAATTCGGAGCAGGACCCTACAACGGCCAGAATATAACATAATTTGCCATAATGGATTTCTGTTTCTCTGACCATGCCGAAAGGGAAATGCATGTTTCTTTTACTTTGGTTGCTGCGAACTCTCTTTTATTGGCCCTGCCGCTGCCGCTTTTCTGTTTGGCATTTGGTTGTCTGTAAATTTCATTACCCATGAAAAATCAATAACAAAAATCCCCAAAATTTATTAGCAGACAATAAATCCATACAAGAAACACCAATTTCTGCTCTATACATGTTGGGCATTCCTGACTTCAATCAAGATTCAACACACACCCTTTATCCAACACCCACTCGGGCATTCCTTCAATCACATGGTGGGCACTTCACTACTAGTTACTACAATCAACTCAAGCATACATGTCGCATATTTACCAGAACCAAAACCAATACAAAGGCAAAACAGAAAACCAGAAGAAAATTAAAGCAACCCATCTAATCAAGCGAGAAGACAGCCATAACCACAGAGATTTTGGAACTTTACAGCTTGTTCAATTTTGGAACTTTAAAGCAACCCATCTACATTGTAAATTATCGAAAAGCTCCAATTTTGCAGCTTGTTCAATCTCAATATCAGTAGCATGATAAGCAATCAAGGGCAATCGCATTGGACAGGATTAAAACTTTGAAGCAGAAAAAAAGGGGAAGAATCTTACTTGACAAATACTTGGTGGCACCCAAAACCAAAGGAAGAGCTCTCAAGAGTCAAAGATGGTCCAATCTGCAAAAACCCAAGAACTATTAGATCAATTAAATAGAATCTGTGAAACCAAAATTTCAAAAATTAAATTTCACAAACCCTAATGTAGAATTCGAAAATTAAATTTCACAAACCCTAAATTAATTCCCAAATTTACCTAATTTCAGGAAAAATCGGTGCACAGTGCACTGGATGAAGACTCTCAGACTTTGAGTGTCTGAATCTGATAGAGAGAATCGCGTGAGAGACTCGAGAGAATCCTGAGAGAGAGAATAGCGAGAGAATGGGCGGTGGATCTGTGTGGTGAAGGAAGGCTCCACCGTTGGAGAGAGTGAGCGGTGGCTCAGTGTGGTGTTGGGCAGGTGACTGGCCGGAGTTGATCAGAGCTTCAAATTCGAGAGTCGAGACAAAGTGGAGGAGAGGGCTCGGTGGTTGAGCTGAAAGAATGAAATCGAAATGAACGAAGACTGGACTGGGAGAACCTAACAATGAATGGACGGCATAGATTAATTTGAAACAATGCAACGATTGAAATTAACTCTAACTATAATTAAAAAAATATATATGTATAAATATATATATATATATAATAATTAATGATATATATTTTCGGTTCGGTATGGATTCCCGAAATAATTAATGACAACGATTGAAGTCTGGTTGATATTAAAGGTGGAAACTGTTGTTTTAAGTCGTAATTGTAAATGTTATTGGACTCTTATTTTAGGTAGGATCAAGGTCTAAAATATCGATGATATTAGAAATATCGGTAGTCCAAAAACACGGAAATTTCGATGGAAATATCGGGATATTATCGATATCGATAAAAATTGAATAAAAACCACGGAAATTGTAAGAAAAATTTGGAAATTTTTATTGAAACTTTGCAGGATGGTTATTTAGTCAATTATCTATTAGTTTATCACAAAAAATTGGAAGGAAATGCATTGCATGATGGATTTAACTGATTTAAGTTGATTATATAGCGAGCTGGCAAACATTGTGGTGTAGAAAATATGTAGTAATTAATGAAAAATGTTTAAACACACCATAATCATTTATATATAATGAATTAGTACAATATTTTACAATTTATACATTGCATGGTAAGATACATGAGTGACTTAGGTGGCCCAATAATTGCATGGTAAGATAGATTGCATACTAGAAAACAATCTCTCCACCAAAGCAGTTATGAGCGATAATATCAAAGCCAATGTAAGAAGTTTAAATTGGCTAGGATTAGATCCTAAAAAATGTTAGACGCTAGTCAAAGAGCGGATTGGGAACTAGCAGCTAGGTGTCTAGGCGAGATCTAGGTAGGAGCCTAGATGGATTTAAATTATCATAAAATAAGCATTAAACAATATTTACATAATACGATATTTATAAATAATGTGAGAGTTTAAGATAAATACGGTGAAATCTTAAAAGAGAAAATAAAAATACATACAAGAATAAAAAAGAGAGAGAGAAATGAGTTAATAAACCACAAAAAAGATGGGGTCATAAGAGGAAACAAAAGGGCGGAAATGGGTAAACAAACATGTGGGGTAGAAAGATAAAGACCAGAAGAGAAGTGGTGGTTAGCACAATATTTTAAGAGAGAGAAAAATATATACAAATGGTCAGCAGGAAAATACTAGGATAAGGTGTCAGTACCCAATTTTTACTAACGTAGGTGGCCCAATAATTGTCCAACACCTATTATAAAACCCCACCCTCAAATAATTTGTAATTTCAGATATTTGTCCCTCAAAGTTTACGAATTTTACAATTTGGTCATTTGAACACTTACCCTATCCGGATGGGATTTCCTAACTCTTATCCTCCTATCATGACTTGCCACGTGGCAAGTCCCCATCTCTTTTCCTCTTCTCCTTTCCCGAGCCTCCCCCACTCAGCTCACTTTTATCTCTCTCAAAGATCTCACTCACCTCTCCCTCTCTGTTTGAACCCGGACCCACGTCGAGGCACCGTCGCCACCTCGACATCGACAACATCACCACCCCGACGTCGACAACATCACCACCATCACCTCTTCAACTCTCTCCCTCTCTTCCTCGTCTCGTCAACTCTATCTTTCTCTTCCTCGTCTACAGCGCGTCCTACGCGTCCTCAGTGCACCCGCAGCAGCAGCAGCAGCAAACCCAGGCGGGAAACAATGGCGAGAAGTTCAGGAAGGGGAAGTCGACGAACGGGTTGGTGACGAAGAGCTGGAGCTTGAGCGATCCGGAGCTGCAGAGGAAGAAGCGATATTATCGATAATATCACGATATTGGTGTGAAAATATCATCATCTAAAAAAAACGATATTATCGGCAATATTTCGCCGATAATATCGATATTTTTGTCATCGGGTAGGATTAGGGTATGTAATCTTTAGGATTTAGTTTCCTTATCTTTTGGTTACTTTCCTTCTAAAATAAAGTGTGTGTGCCTATATATTGTAAACCCTAGAAGATGAATAATATAATGTAATATTCAAAGTATTTCTTCTTGGCATCTAGAGCTAGGTTTCGTTTAACATCATAAAGAGGAAAAGAAAAAAAAACATGTACAATTGTTGTGCTTTTGCAATCGTATACCGTGTATAATTGCTGTCTGTCAGCCGTATTTTTCTTGTGCCGTGGGTTGGTGGTGACTCGACGTGTGTTGCGTGTCTGCCGCTTGAAATTGTCGATTGTTGTGCAGTGTGGTGGCTGCGATTGGTTTTTTGGATAATTGTCGTGTACTAATTGCTGTACTGTAGCAATTGGTGGGTGTGCCAATTAGTGATTTGCCATTGCTGTTGTGCCAATTGACCAAGGGATCAGGATCCTCTTCTGAGTAAGTGGTGAGGATCCTCATGATCAGGCTCATCGGGACGTTCAAATTTTATTCAACGGTTACAAATAGGGAGCTCCTCTAAAAGTTATAATAATTTTAGCCGTTAGATAAAATTTGAACGGCCCGATGGGCCTGGTCATGAGAATCCTCTCCTAATCCTTGTTCCTCATGACCAGGCCCATCCTTGAACAAGGATCCTGATCCCTTTTCTAGGGATCCTAAGGATCCCGCAGTCATGTATGTTCATCGTACATCGTGCGGTCAATTTTCGTTAGGTACTATTTATATTTGAATTTTAAATGATTTCTGACCGCACGATGTACGATGAACAGACACAATTGTTGAATCCCTAGGGAAGGGATCCGGCGAGGATCCTTGTTCGTGCCAATTAGTGATTTGCCCGCATAAACGTTTACCCATTAAATAATTGTATAAACGGTTATACTCATACCCATAACAGTTTATAAACAGTTGACCATACCCATAACCGTGTGCCCATTTAACTGTAATTGTTTAGTACTCGTTACCCATTTACCCTTTTTTAACCCGTTTATCCTTTCTTTTTTACCATTTACCATTTTTTCACCCGTTTACATGTTTTTTTAACAACTTGAAAATTAAAAAAGAAAAATTTATCGTAATTTTCTTTTTCTGACAATTAAACACCGTTATAGATACATTCATCATACATTTCCGCATTTTAATATTTTAAGTTCGTATACCATTCCAATAATTGAAATAATAGTTTATGAACGATATTTTTTACTGTTATCAATGAAGGTAACATAAAATTTGCTAAGTATTCTTGGGTTACGAAAACTATTTAAAAGACAGTATTCTTGGGTTATTTAACCCAGAATGTAAAATATTAGCATAATATATATATATATATATATATATATATATATAATGGACCATGAAATTTAAAGTGGTTAAGGAAAACTATATTACATTAGCTACAGAAACCATACACTATAGTCAATAGCATTGATTTAAGTTTTGTCCGATAGGGAACATAGTTTGTGTTAATTTTACATATATAAAATAAACGGGTAAACGGTTACCCGTTTATAACCGCGGTTAATACCCATAACCATCTATTTAAATTTTAAGGGTAAACGATTTTATCCATAACCATTTATTTATTTAAACGGTTTCCCATAACCGTAACCGTGAAATTTCAATGGGCAGGTAACCGTAATTACCCATAACCAATGGGTATTTGCCCATCCCTAGTTGCAAACGTAATAGAACTAATTCAAATATGAAAACCCACAAATCATAATGCTCCTACCCAGTGAATCATCTTCATGGACAGCAACTTCTAAAATCCTAAAAGGCTTCTTTCTTTCTCCACTATCTAAATGTTACATTTCTTTTTCTACTATTGATCTATGAAACCAAACTAAATTTTCACTTAATTAAATCTCAAACACTTCCAACTAAATCTTAAATCAAACAGAGCTGTTCAATTATATAACTACATATAGGGAGAGGGAAAGAGAGAAAAAAGAGACCTTGAGTTACTGGGATCCTCAGTACTGAGCGGGGCATAATCCCGATTGGGATTCAAAAGCGAAGTGTACACTAAATGCTATATCAGTGTTGTCGGATGCTGAAAAGTAACTGCAATCTAGGGAACAATTTCATTTATAAGCAAAATAAAAATAATAGAAAGATTCAGGGAAAATCTGTGATGGTGGAAAACATAAAAGCCAATCTAAAACTATAAGCCTGTATTAGAGGTTTAAATCCAATGTTGAAACCTAACCTATTTAACAGGATTGTTCAAAACCTAAAAAAGGATTGAATAGTCTTGATAGAGTAGAGGGAAAAGAAGAAGCAAGCCACTATAAAATTACAAATAGCTGAGAACAAATATGTAAAAAAGTTGGCTACTTATTTGTAAGATGGAGAATATATGAAGGCATGCTCATAGATACTTTTTTCCCAATAACTGTTTCCCTTTTCATAACCACATGGTTATACAAAAGTACATAGAGAGTTAACTAACAGGATAATGAATAAGAACATAGTAGTCGGTTAGAAAAGATTAAAAATGCACAGAGCAAGAATGTGAACACTGAATTTATGTTTTCTAACAAATCAAAGCACCCTAATAACAAAACAATGGAAAATCACAAACCTGGAAGGTCCCCTTCAAAGCACCCTAGTGAACACTTTTTGCCACTTACTAAAGAACGTTTAATTTTACTACTAGCAAGCTAACCTTGCCAATCGATGTCATTTAGCTATATATTCATATGAACTTCAACTGACCGTACAACCAAAGCTTGGAAAATTGGAGTTCATCATTTTTGTCGACTCCAAATTCCATTTTTCAATTCTCATTGTCTCAAGTCAGTCAATTATTTAGGAAGATAGGAAACAAAGCTAAATAATTGCTTGGAACATTCTTAAGTTATAATGCATAGAAAACAAAGTTGATTAATTACTTGAGTTTATAGTGGCATAAAATCTTAAATGTGTGGAATTTAAGATAAACAAAATACGCGAAGATCTCGTATATACATACAAATTGATGCACAGCACACCAAGATCTTTAATTGACAACTAAACAAATCGTATGTCAACAAACATCAATACATATGTACAAATCGTTATGTCAACAAACATCAATAAGCATATTAGTATTGGGAGGGAATGTCAAATGAGAACAACCCTTTACCTTGCCTTTAATTTGGTTGAATCAAACCTTTGTCTGTTTGTTCTTTATTTTTAAGAAATTAGTGGTAGAATCAAACTTGTGTGATGCATGCATAGTGAATTGCAGCGCGGGAGGATCGTTTTAAGTGGAAAGAAGGAAAGTGGGTTATGCTCGTATTGCATTTGCACTGAATCTCAGTTGCTTTATAAGACAAACAAAATCAATTTTGACCATCTCAAAAGGAAATATCAAATTATAAGAGCCAAATTACAATTGATGGCTGATGTGGCAATGTGAAAACTTATGTCAAATTTTGTACTTCTCCAACCGAATTGTCAAATATTATTTTATTATTTAAATAAAGCTTTAAATGATTGTAATTATTAAAAAAAAAAATTGAAACACAATTTTTATTGGTTGAAATATTAGTGGAATAAGGGACCCACTATTAAAATGAATTAAAAATAAATTTGACATATGTCAAATTTGACATCAAATCACTAAGCCTTTAAATTCAGTCGGCAAATAACACTTTGGTTGGATAAACTTTTGATGTAAAATATGTAAAGTGACATTCCACCTACGATTTTGATATCT
The DNA here is from genome assembly GCA_024362995.1 of Heteromeles arbutifolia. NCBI lineage: Eukaryota > Viridiplantae > Streptophyta > Magnoliopsida > Rosales > Rosaceae > Heteromeles > Heteromeles arbutifolia. The sequence goes on along the minus strand of JANCRC010000002.1, from coordinate 4,072,807 downwards.
CCTTAGGAGTAGGTAGATGCTTGCTTATATTACTAGTTGTTTTTTTTTCTTCAAATGCTTGTATTACTAATTAAAAGTCACTGTAATGCTCATCATCTAATTTATTATTGTTGAATGAGTTTAAATTTTGAAATTTGTGTATTTGATATATACAAATTTGAAAATTTAAACTCATATAAAAGTGATAAATTCTCGATCAATCAATCAAGATACCCATTCTTGCTCCAAATAGCATTCCTAACATGATGCAAACCCTAAATTTCAGCGTCCTCTCATGCCTTCCGCACCGAGAACGTCGTCCTATCCGACACCCTTGACCCCCTCGCCAACAGCTCGTGCGGCGACAACATCTCTTGCGACTACGATGATGGCTTTACCTTTTCTCTGACTCTCTATTTCTCGGTGCGACTATGATTGTAATAAGTGACCAGTCAAAACCAGATTTGAGATTTCTAACCTTCAATTTCGTTGCTAGTTGCGCCACAGGATTTCTAACCTTCAATCAAGGTTACAACTACAATTGCTAAACGAAAATTAAGCTCTGCCTATTCCCCATTTTTCCTAAGAAAAATCTGAGGCCGCACTATGAAACCCATGAACCTTTCCACTCTTTTGCATGCCATCAAATTCTCACAAAAGTTAGATTAAATGAGAGCTTGAGAAGCAATACAAAAATAATAGGTATATAATTTGATGAATTGTTGAAAGAAACCAAAGGAACTTACGATGCTTCACATCAATGTCCATAGCTATTGCTGATCTTGACAACATAGCAATGGGGCTACAACCCAAAAACAGAAAGTTTAGAAAACATTGAAGCAAAATAATTCGGAAAAAAATAAAGCGTAAACCAAAATCAAATCCAAAACAGTACATGAAAGAAAAATCAGAAGGAAAAATGTTATCTTAATTTCTTTCAACTCATCTTGGCAAATAACAGTAGGATGATAGCGCTTGTCAATAAATGCTTCTGCAACATCGAGCATCTCACCGGCTACACCAAATGTCATTACAAATGTATGACACAGAGCAAACTTCTTCATGTACACACATAATAATGTCGTAACCTGTCTAGTAAATAGAAAAATACATAACCTTCCTCAAGCTTGCTAAATTCCATGATATATATTATTGTGCAAGTTAATCCCATCATTTCTGTATAATCTACTTATAAGCCAACATTTTTTGTGTTGATTAGTCCTCAATTTAGGCTCTAAAATTTAACAATTGGGCTAAGGAAAACAAGAACTGTAAGGGGTTTTCTCTAAGACTTCAAGAAGTTAGAGGGCTTTTCCTAGGGAAAAGGCTAGCAACCTTTGCATTTGAACCTTTTCACTTCTTCACATGACATGTGTCATCTTTTACACAAAAAGCAAGATTAAATAGATAACAATAGTTTCTGATGTCGTTAATTGTTTTAGGGATACCATTACCACCTAGGCTTAGACCTAAGCCAGGCCCTAAAAGTGGTTGGATTAACAACCGGTTCACAACAGGGAAAATAAGAGTTTAACTAAGAACTTTGATCTAATTAAAGTAGAAAAACTGAGAGTCGAACCTATAACTCTGTTGCACCACCACCAGGAGCAAGCATGTTTCTTCCCACTAACAATTCACGATTTTAAAGTTATCGAGGTAAGGTCTGCTCGCCATTCCCTTTACCGCTTGCAGAGCAAGGAATTAGGTATAACGTTGATATAGACATTCCTATTCAAAATGAACTGTACATCTACTTCAGCTTTTGCATAAATGAATTATTGTTGAATTTGGAGAAAACGTGGGAGTAACAATCAGAGACAAGATGCTTCTTCCCCACGGAGGCTCTCAATATTGGTCCATCTCCCAATGATGGTCCACCCCCAACAATCAAGGTCAGGACAATCAAGTTCTATGGACCGAGGTAGAACTTGATCGGCCAGATCTAGATTGTTGGGGTGGACGTGGGCCAATATTGGGAGCCTCCGCGGGGAAGAAGCATCATCTGCTTGTCTCCTACGTTTTATCCAAATTCACCAGTAATCCAGTAGATGTACAAATAAAATATCATTTTGAATAGGAATATCTATATCTATACTATACCTAATTCTTTGCTCTGACGGTGGCAAAAGAAATGGCGTAAGGTCTGCTAAACGTCTACAACTTGAAAATGATCCTTCTTGTATCGGGATTGCAGTTTGGATACCACATTTGGGATTTGGTCCTAACAAAACACAATTTCATATATATTATTAATATGTATTTTGGCAATACCAAAAACAAACAAAAAAAAAAAAAGGAGAAAAAGAAAAAAGCGTTAAGAAAAAAAGCAGTAACATACCCATGGATCACAAGCTGGTGGTAGATCTCCTCAGCCATTGAAATTAAATCCCAGAACTCAAACTGTAACCCTAGAAATTAAATTGCAAGAATGTAAACCCTAATTCAAATTAATATCCAAAATTATAAAATCAATTAAACAAATCAGAGAGAACAATACATTCAATTAGATTCAAAAAGCAAATCGAGGAAGATAAGAAATCAATTTGCAAAGGGAAAGGAAATATTGAGAGAGAGAAACAAAGAAGGAGAGAGTGATGGAGAGAGAAAAAGTGTGAGGCGAGAGAGAGGAAAGAGAAGAGGGAAGAGTTACCTTGGAGTTGGAGCAGATGAAGTAGCAATGTGAAAGGGAAGACCAAAGAGGGTGGAGGAGCAAAAGCAACTGCGTGGTCCGACGCAAACCAAATTTTCTGCTTTGAGCATTCTTATTTAGAGCAACTCTGTGATTCGTTGAATCACATTACTAGGATTCAAGATTTATAAGTTAGGAAGAAGGATAGAGATTTTGAGAGGTTTTGATTTTAGTGTGTGATTTCTTATGATGAATTATGGGTTATATGGAGGAAAAAAAGGATTAAGTTGTAGATAATAGTACGGGGCACGTTATGATTTGTTAAAAATCTTATCGAAATCTATCATTAAAGATTCTAAAGAGACAGTAACACGTAGCGGAACGAGATTGATTAAAAATCTTACCAGAAATTTATCATCAATAACTTTAAACAAGTAACGCCATATGGCGCAACCGAATTAGATAAAAATCTTATCAAATTCGGTTAAAAATCTTATCTGAAATTACAAATAAAATTAATTTTTTATATTTTATAAAAAAAAATATTAAAAAAATATGATTAATATTTTAATACAAATTGTCTGAACTATTGTGTTTAGGAAGTGGAAATGAAATAACAATTACTGTTCCTTAAATACAATCATTATTCATTTGAGGGGATTAAATTACCTATATTACCATGGAGAACCTTTATACACTGAACCTGATTTTCTGTCCCGCCGCACTTCCGTGCATGATCATCCATCACCCCCCTTCTCGGACAAAGAAAAAAGAAAAGAAAGTTGAAGAATTTAAAACAATTAGCTTGTCATTGTAGCCAAAATGTTTAAGAATTTTGAGCATGTAAAGATGCCCACTTCTTAATGCATCTTAATACCTAATGCAGAAAAACTTTGAAATCGAAATAGTTAAAAGATAGACTTAGGAGGGTGTATTCAATTGAAATTTTGAGAGATTTTAATTTTTTTAATGAATTTAGGGATATTCAATCAGGATTTTAAGTGATTATCTAAAATTCAAGGTGTATTCAATTAGAATTTTAAGATCGCTTATTAAAATCTTTAGAAATCCGGGTGTATTCAATTAAAAATTGATTTTAAAGAATTTGATAAAGTTAAGGAATTAGAGGGAATTAGGATATTTCGTAGTATATTTTAAGCATCCACAAATCTCACATCATCACATGAGATTTCGAGAGAATTTAATCAAAATTTTATATAAAATCTCTACAAATTAATTAAACTCAATAAAAATCTATGCATTTATAAATCTATTAAATCTCTCAAATTCTCAATTGAATACAACCTCTTACAGTAATGCTAAATGACCTGCATTTCTTAGAATTCTAATCTAGATGACAAGGAACGAATCACTAAGGGAACCCTGATTTCACTTCAGGACAACAATTAAAAGCAACCACGGTGCCCGAATTTCCGGACATAAACGAGCAATCGTCGATCATTACACAGAAAAACTACAATGCAAAAGTTTTGTCCTTTCAATTCATACCCTTGCTTACGATAAATCAGATTGCCTATTGACCAAAACATCTGAAACAGAACAACTTATAATGCACTCACAAAAACATGAAACAAGTAATTGAGCCGATCAGCAATTTCCAAGTCCAATGCCACAAATAATGCAATTCAGCAACTACCCATCACGAAACGAAAATTCGAAAGAAGAAGAGAGAATACCTTCGGAGGTCCACGTCGCGCATATGTGGCATCTAGGTCAGCAAACATGTGGAGCCTACCTTTGTAATGTCATCACCTATTTAACGGATTTGACTAACACATGTATGATAACATTGCAATTAAATATAATTTTATGTATGAGATTGAAATATTTTAAAGATGTTGCATGAGATTGCAATTGCAACAAAACTTGAGGGTGCAAACTGTAATTTATCAATTTTAAAAAATTGAGGAATTAGAGAGAACTGAATCAAAAGTACATAAAATTTCTACAAAATAATTAAACCAAATAAAAATCTATATATTTATTAAAAATTCTAAAAATTCCAACTGAATACAGCTCTATGAAAATATTTTTCCATTTGGTGGCTTCAGGATGGATGAGCTCATAATTTTCAGTGAGCAAGGAATAGGGAGCAATTGAACCAATACATTTTTTCCTCTCTAGTTTTTTGGTGCTTTTCACGAAGGATGAGGATTCCATCCGGATCCAAATGGTGGGGATTCTAGAGATCCTCACATCCTAATCGTTTATCGTATATCGTGCGATCAATTTTCGTCAGGTACTATTTGTGTTTAGTTTTAAATAAAAAAATGCAAATGATTTTTGACCGCACGATGAACGGCTAAAATGTGAGAATCCCCACCATTTGGATCCGGATGGGATCTAAATCCTTTCACGAACCACTAACGGGGGTGTATTCAATTGAGAATTTAAGAGATTTTAATGGATTTATAAATCTATGAATTTTTATAGAGTTTAATTGATTTGTAGAGATTCTATATAAAATTTTGATTCAATTCCCTCGAAATCTCATGGGGAAATGTGAGATTTGTGGATACTTAAAATACACTACGAAATCTCTCCAATTCTTCTAATTCCTCAACTTTCTCAAATTCTTTAAAATCAATTTATAATTGAATACACCTCTAATGTTATAAACTTTTTTAAAATCTTAATTGAATACACTCAGATTTCTAAGGATTTTAATAAACTATCTTAAAATTCTAATTGAATACACCTTGAATTTCAAAGAATCACTCAAAATTTTGATTAAATAATTCATTAAAAGAGTTAAAATCCCTCAAAATTCCAATTGAATACACCCCCTAAAATAGTATTGGATGCGCACGCACTCTCTCTCTCTCTCGTGGTCTCACGGCTTTCTTCATATTCGTTGAAACCCTAGCCACAATTTGCTTCTCCTTGATTTTCCTTGAAAAAAAAGCCAGATCTCATCATCATCATAGAGAGACCGCATTCACAGTTCGACACTTGGGTTTACAAACAACTAAATGTCAAAGAGAAAAGCGGCAGCGGCAGGGCCAATAAAAGAGAGTTCGCAGACAACCAAAGTAAAAGAAACAGACGTTTCCCTTTCGGCATGGAAAAGGAAACAGGAATCCATTGTGGCAAATTATGTTATTGTCTTGCCGTTGTCCGATCGCACTCGGGATCGGGAGTGCTTGTTCGCTCCTGTTTTGGAAATGTTGGAGTTTGTCAGGTCCTCAAGTGGAGAGATTCGGACCGTCCCTTTCTTGGTAGCGTGCAGGCATACTGCACCAATTACAAGTACATTCATTATTCATTGTTTTTATTCATTTCAAAGATTGATCGCACCAATTTTTAGTGTGTGTAACTTTCATTTGAAGTGTTGAACCTTGTTGCTTGCTGCTTGCACATGGTTTTTTTGAGCTTAATGCATGCTACATACCCATGTGATTTTTTATATGTATAACATCGATCAACTTTCTGATTTTGGTTCTCACCTTGATCCAATTCAATTTGGAGACCCTTTGAATCGTGTTAGGACGGCCATCTTTGCTCGTGCAGTGGTGAGATGCTATTTTCATTTATTTTCTCCTTTTATTTTCGCTGCAAGTTTTTACTACCTTCTGCTTGCTTTTGTCATTATGGAGAAAATCGACTCGTCTTTGTCTTTGTCTTGTGGGTATAATCTATATACATATGATATATATTTTGTTTCTTGAGTTTGAATGCATGTTATTATACTCACTCTCTGCACTTTTTCCTGTGCGTAGCCAATGGAAAGAATATATCAATCCAATCCGCACTTTTTCCTGTGCGTAGCCAATGGAAAGAATATATCAATCCAATCCTTCCAAGTTCGAATACTTGTACAGTTTGGTGAACTTTGATGTCAAAACAAATACTCTTTTCAAGAGTACCACCGTTTCTCTTATTTGGCTCACAAGATACACGATAGAATCATAAACTCATATTATTTTCTTTTGGCTTTAGAATCACCTTTGCACTTTGTCAAAATGCGATACATCACATTTTTCATACTACTCTTGTTTCGGAATTTACGGGAGCATCCTCCAGATTGGGTTACGATTCGGGCTGTTTATAATGTCTATGCCAAGACCCTGATAAAATGGCATGATGAAAAAATTGTACTGACCTTGATTCCCCTTCATTTATTTGGTGACCTAGGATTATTCGTACTAATCTTTCCCTTTAAATGTCCTATTTCTATGCTTCACTAGTGACAATTATATTCTGCAAGTTGCCGGCTTTGCCTAGTTGCTTTTTAATTACTTGGCCTGGCAACACTTTAGTGTATTTCCATGTTCTCCATCTACTCAAACTAGTTTTCTTTCTTTTTAGTATATAGTACAGAACTCATATGAAAGCATGAAGCTATTACATTTATTAAACACGAAAGCATTTCTGTGTTTTCCCATGTTCGAGAAATGCCTTTCTTCTAGGTATAGTCTTACTGCTTCAATAGAGGAAATTTCGGCAAAACTCCCGGCAACTTATCATTGGCTATACTCTATGATTTATTGTTTTACTACTCTCTTTAAGTGAAATTTTATTGGTTAGAAAATTTAACTTAATTGTTCACTGGAATGATAGCTTGGAAGAAAATATGCTCGCGAAAAAGACTTCTTGTTGAAGGTGATCGGAGGCAATTGTGATGTCATGGGCGACATGGAGAAATTTTGCACTTCCTGTACTCCTCTACTTAAACAGAATCACGAGTTTTTGGTAAGTTATTTTTTTCAGTTGCATAATTTACTAGGCTCCTTACTCTTAATAATCCTTTCTCAGCTGGTAGGAGCCAACAAATCCTCCCTTCCGTGTCGAGGTTCTCTGAAAAAGGGGAAGTTTAAAATAGAAAAAGGGGGCAATGAATTATTAAATCATTTGTTATTGTAAAATGTTAAAATATTTGCTCATGAACTTTACACTTTTGAGACAGGCTGGAATGGATGATTTGAAGTTATTTCATGCTAGCCTTGTAGCAAAGGTACCAAGTACATAACCAAAAAAAAGAAAGATGGGGAAGACTATACCAAAAAAAAGAAAGATGGGGAAGACTATGTTTGCTTTTGGAAGAATTGGAGAGTGTCAAGTCTGAATCAAAAGAGATTTTGACGAAGCATTTCTTGGAATCGTGCAATAAGATTTTGCCTGTTATAGGTTCATTCATTTCTGTCATTTATTTCATCCCGTGAATAGTGGCTTTAATTTGTTTGATTCCAAGCTTTGAACCATTTTTAAGTTTTCAAGAAGGGACACACCTAACACTTGGCGTTTATAACGATTGTTAAGCATAAAGCTATATGACCATTTGTTATTTATTTGTACAATATGTTGGTTCTGGGCTTGATGCAGCTGAATTTGGAAATGCTGTGTATTCAGTTCAATATGGTACCGTTTGGTACGCGGGACGGGATAGAATGGAGTGGGACTAGGCGTTCTGTCCTACGTTTGGTGCGCCTAAAACGGGTGGAATGCGCTGTTCCACAGGACGAGTTTTGGGTGAATTTTCGTTCCACCTCTCCCCCCTCGAACGACTTGTTCCATATCCGTGGAACACAAATTTATAACATTTTAAGACAAAAATACCCCTTATCTTTTTCAATATTTACATCCAAAAAACAAACCCTAAAATTCTATCTTCTTCGTTCCGTCTTCTCTGCCTGCCGCTGCCTTTTCCTGTAGCCCTCCTCCTCATCCTCCCGTAGCAGCTGCATCTCCAGGTTCGATCTTGATCTTCTCCTGTAGCCGCTGCATCTCCAGGTTCGATCTCGATCTTCTCCCGTAGCCGCTGCATCTCCAGGTTCGTTTTCTTGATTTTTCCATGGAAAATAGGATGATTATAAGAAAATAAGTTAGTTTTCTTGGTTTCTCTGGTTTAACTTGTGCTTGGGAAAAAGAACAAAGTCTGATTTTTAAGGTTTATTACGATTCTGGTTTGTAAAGAATTGGATTTGGTTCCGAGCTGTGTGATTTAGTGAGTTCGGTTGTGAGCTTGGCTTTGTGTGATTTAGTCTGATTTTTAACGCTCGTCATATATTTTCGTATGCTTAAGTTCTTATTTATAAGTATGTGATGTGGTTTATGTAAACAAACCATATAGGTTGCTGCGATTGTTCAGAGATTATTTGACTTTTAAGATATCATTTTTTCTCAAATTATGGAATGTTGATACATTTGGGTTTTGACCCAAATTGTGTTTTAGGAAAGAAGAGATGCTTTTGGGGTTGTAAAATTGCAGAATCATCGTTTGTGAAGTGTTTGAGCTAAATTCTTTTGGCATTTTTAGGGGTTTTGGCAAATTCCATAATTTTTTCACAAAAATTGGGTTCGGCATAAATAACCCTTTGTATTGGGAGTTAAACACACACTAAGAAGCCTCTCTTGCGTGGTGAAATCGTAAGAAAATGCGTAGGCTAGATTGGAAAATGGGTTTGAAATGTCCCTTGGTCACTCATCCATATTGGAAAGCTGCATCACTGTGGGTTTTAGAGCATTTCTTGGGTTTTAGACCATTTCCCTGAGACTGTAGCAATTAACATATACAGTCGAAGAGGTGTCTCTATGGGTGGAAATATTTTGGTAGGAAAAGGGGTTGAAGGGATAATGTAACGTTGCCTGCCAGGGATCTTCTTATTCCTTATTAGTATTTTCTTTTAGGAGGGAAGGGAGAGATGAAATATATAGGTTTTAGCTAACGTTTTTCTTAGTTTTCTATTTGATTCTTGTTTTGCATCGTGTTTCTTTTTCTTCTTAGTTGCTGTTGTATATTAGAAGGTATGGTCATAGTATGCGAAGCAAGTTGTCTTTGTGCATCAGTGGTGTCATTATTTTTCGTTGTTAGAACCTGTTCGTTGGCAATTAGTTGCCAAATTATCGGATATCTTTTTTGTTGTAAAATCATGTCCTTTGTCCAACTTCTTTTCGTCCCCCAGCCTAGTGATTTCTTTTCTTGTTGCATACCTTATCCCACTTTATATTCATTGTTGGACGCTTCTGATTTTCCATGTTTAGCATCTTTAGCAGCTGCGATTGTTCATAAGGCCAAAGCTGCTAAAGATGAAATTGAATGATAATGCTTTTTCATTATTTAGGATGTACAAAACATGTGAGACGTGATAGACACGATAATGCTCTATGGCTGATTACTTGGTGCTTTTCTTTTGTAAAAGTTGCCCTTGTCTTTAACCATGTCAGACATCATGTAAGTTTGTAACTGCTTTGCTAGGAGGGAAGCATGCATGCGGTTTAGGAAAAACTATGTGAAAGATTGTGACTTGCAAGCAGTTTTACTAGTGTGTGTGATTGTAAAAGATGGTCTGTTGAAGTTTATTTGGTGTTCTCATATGCTCATCTCTCCTCCTTGTATCTGGGAGTTCTATCGTTTAAGTGTTGAATGAATTACCGTTTGAAGAAAAAAAACATGATTTGGAATTATCACGAGATTGGTCATTCATGGCTTGCTGATAAATTTGTGTAGTTTTTCTGTTTTATTATTACTTACCAATGCTCTTTGCCTTTTGTTTTATAGGTCTCCATGTATGTTGTTGCAGCACATTAGATTATCTTAAAGATCCAGTCTTGTCCCAAATAGCCTTTTATTAGATGAATACTCTAGAAACATGAAGTTATTGCTTCAGGCCATAGGTCTGTTGACTGATATGTACACATCAGTATGGCTCTACAGACATCAGCATGAAGGTTACATATCAGCGAGGCGGTTAGTTTGTTGAGATTGTAGGAAAGGAAGGCTGTTAGTCTGTTGGGATTTGTAGGGATATAAGAAAGTTAGTTGGTTAGTAGCTTATGAGTGAAGCAAAGAATACTTGTATAAATAACAAACACCTCTCTCTCTGGAATTCATTCATTGTTCAAGGAATACAATCTTTAGTCATTCACTTTCTCTCTCTAAATTCTCTGCCATTGTTTTTCGTTTTGCTTCTTCTGCCATGTCTTGAGTCAAGAAATGGCATAACATATATCATCGCATAACATATCTTCAGCCATGTGCTATTGTAAAAACATATATCATAGATAAGCATATATGTGTTCAAATATGAACAAGTTCAAAAAAAAAATAAAAAAAAATAATAATAATTGTCCCGTTCCGTCCCATGCATAAACATTTTACCAAACAACAGATGGAATAGAGGTAAGTTAGTCATTTAATCTTTTGGTTCCGTTCCGTCCAGCTCGTACCAAACGCAGAACGGAATAGGGGTAAGTATAAGCATACTTGTACAGTTTCGTGCAATTTGAGATTGAAACATTTTCTCTTAATATTCTGATAAGGTACTCGATATAATCATAAATTTTTTTGTTTTGTTTTTGTTTTATGCCTTTGCACTTGGTAGAAATGTGATGTATGCATGATACTATTTCTTGATGTATTATCAGAAACATGGATTTTGTGGTAGAACTGTTTCGGAACTTGCTGGAGCGTCTGGAGTGGTTTACGATTGAGGCTTGTAAAGATGCCTATGGCAAGAACCTGAAAATATGGCTGGAACGACAGAAATGGTTTAATCCAAATTATCCATTGAATAAAGTAATGTCTTTGATGCCCTCAAAATATTTGGTGCTCAATCATTGTTCGTACTTAACTGGTCGTTTGAAGGTCTATGCTGGAATTAAATTTCTATGCCCGACATAAATAGAATGATGGCAATTATATTCTGCAAGTTGCCTCTGCTGCCTAGTTGCATATATTTTTTTAACTACTGGGGCTGACCTCATTTTTAATGTATTTTCATGTTCTCCATCCATTGAAAGCACTTCTTCTATGCAAGTTTCTCTCTTGTTTAAGAATTTAAGCATTGTAGAAAGTACAGAACTCATCTGATCAAGCTTGAAGCTATTACACTTATTAAATCTAAAAGCATTTGTGTTTTTCCCATGTTATAGAAAAGTCCTCCTCAATATATCGTTACTGTTTTGAATGATAGAGGAAAATTGTCAAAACTTGCAGCAAAAGTCTGCTTAGCTTATCCACTGGTTTAATCATTGGTTGTTCTCTATGATTTAATTAGTACACTTGATTGTTTTAGTGTATTCTCACATTTTTCCTCGTTGAAAGAAATGGCTAAAAAGAACTCTTTATGGTGATCAAATCTAACTATTAATCACTATAACAACAGGTCTGCCCAGCGGTTTCTCCGAACAGAGAGAAGTTCATGGAGAAGATCGAAGGCAATGGCGATGTGATGGGTGATATAAAGAAATTTTGCTCTATCTTTACACCTCTAATTAAAGAGATTGACAAGTTTTTGGTAAGAAATTTTCTTATGTTGCAGAATTTAGTGAGGTTGTTATTGATTAGCTTAAAACATCCTTGTGAGATTTGTTAAAAGCTGTAATGCTCGAGTTTGAGGTTTCTCCCCGACTTGACCTACTCCATTGTAATGCAAAGTAACACGCGGATGTTCATTGTTTTGACACAGGCTAGTTCGGGCTCGGATAAATCTAATCTGCTTATTGATGGGGAGGAGGCTTCTTGATGTAGTTGCATTGCCTGCCATTTGCCTCCCTCAACTTGTTTGCTATTTTTATTTATGTATTAAGTGTTGCTGTTCGGAATCCAAATTTTCACTCCCTCGAATTCAAATTACATATGTGGCTACATATATGATGGTCTTTGATCACGTTAGAGGGGAATTTGAAGTTCAGTGACTGCTATTACAAAATGTTTAATGGTTATTTATCTTCAATCTGTGTTTGTTTTGTTAAAATTTTCAGCTTTCGGAGAAAGCGCTAAATTATACACGTGGAAAATGGTAGTTTGATTGTTACATCTGGTCTAATGGAATTCATCATAAAATGTTGTGGATGGAATGAGCTTTTTATATTTTGATGGATATTGGTAACTTATTGCGATCGTAGTCCCATAGAGAAAGGGATATGATATCCACACAACTTATTTTACTTCTCATACATTTTTTTAATTTTCGATGATCGGATCAGATGAATTAAAGAAGATCAACGGACAAAAATTATCAAGAATGTATGAAAAGTAAAATAGAGTCACACACTCCTTTGTCGAAGCCCACCCTTCAATTTTGAGACTTAATTTTGAGACTTTCCGCCGACCCAATCGCAGCCACAAGCGGTGCCAAATTCGAGAAAAAACTGTCCCTTGCGTACAATATAATATAGTCATATTTTAATTTCTTGACATTTCTCAAAATTTTGTCTCATACATTAATGTAATCATATTTTAATTTCTTTAATAAGCTTCTCCATTCCAAAACAAGTACAGACTCGTTTGGAAATAAGTGCTTTTAGACTTGAAAGCGGTTTTAGTCTAAATATTTTTGAAATCAATTATTAGTTAAAAAAATTTAAATAGATCTTGAGAAAGTACTTGTTTTTAACAAGATATACATATCTAGTGCTTCTTTCAAAATTACTTAAAGTACTTTTAAAATTTAAAATCAACCACAGCAAAAGCACTTTTAGTTATTTGAAAATCGAATAAGCATTCTTTTCAAGCGTATAATTAGCCCTAACCAAATTCGTATTAAGTTGTTATGAATTAAAGAGAGATGGTGTTATTGTCAAGTGGGACGGTAAAAATAATAATCCGTCAAGGCGGAGAGTAATGCGATGGGAAACGGACCGAGCCGAGCCGGTAAATCCATCGAAGCCGCTAAAGCCTTAATGACATCGACAAGAAAGCCTCACGCGCTCATCCCGGCGACCTCCCTCCTACACTCGCGGCTCATGCGGCCGGCGCTTTCCTCCCACCGACGCGACCCCTTTACTCCCTAACAACACCCACCCTCTCTTTCTCTATTCCCACCCACTCCTCATTTTTTCAACACACCGTTCCCGATGGGCGACCTAACGGACCTCCAAACGACGCCGTCCAATGCCACCACCTCCACCCCTCCCTCCTCCAACCCTCGCCCCATGCCCGTCCGCGAAGACTGCTGGAGCGAGGACGCCACCTCCACTCTCGTCGACGCCTGGGGCCGCCGCTACCTCGAGCTCAACCGCGGGAACCTCCGCCAGAAGGACTGGCAGGAGGTCGCTGACGCCGTCAACGCCCTCCACGGCCACACCAAGAAGACCCACCGGACGGACGTTCAGTGCAAGAACCGAATCGATACAATTAAGAAGAAGTACAAGGTGGAGAAGGCTAGGGTTTCGTCCTCCAACGGAACTCTAACCTCGTCGTGGCCTTTCTTCGAGAGGCTCGACTCCCTCATCGGATCTAACGTCAAGAAGCCGTCTCCTTCGCCTCTCTCGCCTTCGCCGCCGGTAGCCGTTCCGTTGCCTTTGGGGTACCGGAAGACGCCGTCCTCGGCTCCGGTGGTGACGGCTGTGGCGCTTCCGCAGAAGCGGTCGGCGTCGACTGCGGCGCTGGACGAGGGTTTCTTTAGGATGAATTACTCGGCTGTGGCTGCGGCTGCAGCCGCGGGGGCTGAGGACGATGACGACGAGGACGAGGATGAGGACGATGAGGATAACGATGAGGTCGATGAGGAGGTTGAGGTGGAGAGGGAGAGGGAGAGCGGAGGCGAGATTGGAGGCGGGGGAGGAGAAGGGTTGAAGAGATTGGCGAGAGCGATTGAGAGGTTCGGAGAGGTGTATCAGAGAGTCGAGGCCGAGAAGTTGAGGCAGATGGTGGAGTTGGAGAAGCAGAGGTTCCAATTCGCCAATGAATTGGAGGTAGAGAGGATGAGGATGATCATGGACACGCAGGTCCAGCTCGAACGAATTAAGCACGGCAAGCGATCGGGTTCTAATGGTGAGACAAATCTCTCATCTTTCTTGTGTTTGTATTAACTTTTGAGTTAAATTGATTGAATTGCTGTGCTTTGTTTGATGGTTTAATGTATGAATAGCTGTAGTGGCATGAAAGGTTCTTCCTTGAGTTTGAAGCATCTGTTAATTTTAAAGATCCAAACTTTATCCTGATTGGGAAATTTAAATTAGGTGTTTTACTTGGAACTTTGAATTGGCTTTGGCAATGTAGTAAAAGCAGTGATTGGCGATTGATTGTTTTGTTGCGCATATTACCGCAAACTATATGTTTGTTCTGCCCCTCTGTATTGGTTATAACATGGATGTTGTTGCTGTTGTTTGATTCTGAGAACTTTACACTTCACCTATCTGGCTAGGTATTCTTAATGTGATTACGAGGGATACTTTTTGTTAAATTGCTTTGATAGGCTTCATGTATGGGAGGCGAGGACGATGTTTCAGGGATGTTGAGAACTCTGAATTGTTTGGTGGGATTTCAAAACTTTGTTCCGAGCTTAACTGAACTTGAACTAAGTTGTTTTGATATCAGTTTTGATTTTGTTTAAAATGAAAATCGATGATAGCGAACATATTATCAAATGGAGGCCAAGATGGATATTGGATTGGCTAGGGAAGGGGAATTGGTTGAGCTTGTTCATAGTTGTCCGGTCGAGTGTGTTGGTCTTTAATGTCTCTGTTGCTTACTTTTGTGAGTCAGTAAAATCCTGTTCTTGCATCTCTTGTCCTTTGGTATGATTCTCTCTTTGAAGTGTTCTGGTGTTCATCACCAATATGCTTGATAAATGATATTGCATGCTTCTCTTACATCCTCGTAAAGTTACAATATAATATCTCATGATGCCAACAAACACTTCTTTTCACCCTGATACGTTATCAACATTTGTTCATGAATGTGAAAGTTTGTAAAGCTGACCATGAGAGTTTTATATAGTGTTCTTTCAATTTGTTTCATCCCTCGCACCCCCTCCTCCCTCTATGTGTGAGTGTACTTTTGCCATCTTATTTCTGTGGTCGTAACCTCAGGGGGATGTTTTCTATGACATCTGAGTGACTTCCATGTGAAACTTGACATCTAATTAAATTGACACTGAAAGATGGATCTCCCCGAGTCCTAGTATCATGTGGGAATCTTTCTGTTTGTTATGTTGCCACCACTGCACAGTTTTTAGAGTGGGTCTATGGTTAGCTCCTCTGCTTTTTGTCCAATAGAGGCAATAGTTCAAGTGAGATGTATACTCTTGAATTCTTATACAATCATGTGAAATCTCACTTCATAGGATCTTAAAATTTGTCATCACATAAGTAATTTGAAGGTATCTACTTGGCATATCCATTTATTTGGTTGATTTTGCCTTTGTTTTCGATTTGTTGCTGGTAAATCATAAAACTTACAAGACATAGGCTTTAAAAGTAAATTTGATGCCACTTCGGGTTTTGGTATTGATCTGAGTTTGGCTCAGCATGTGTTGAATTCCAGTCTGCATTTGCTTGGTCTCTTGATTTCTAATAGCGGCTTTCTGGTTCTCTCCTTTACAGATATCTTTAGCTAGCTAGCCTAGTGCCGGATAAGCTTTAACGGTAAACTTACATGGGGGAAGCGTTATGTAGCATCTCCTTGATTATCCTAGGAAGTACATATTGTTGCAGCTGATGATACTGGACCTGAGAAAAACTACTGGCACCAACAGTCCCGAGTTTTCTTTTCGGCTTTTTTATCTTGTTTTTTTTTCTTTTCGAAATAACTATTATTGTCAACTATTATTTTCGGAACAATATAATTGTCTTGTTAGTTGTACTCGGCCTTAGATTTGGTCCAGTGAATTTGCTTAATATTTGTTAGCTTTTATTAGTTTGAACTCCACAATTCTAGTTGTCTTGCAATATATAAAATTAGTAGTTAACTTCTGTTTGTGTTTTCTTTTGCTTCTCTGGCTTACTATCCCTTGTTTGTCTACTCTGTTTTGGTTCTTGGGCTTCTTTATAAATTCCTTCTGGACCCAAAACTCACTCACAATAATACTTGCAATGTAAATCAAAAGGCCCTTGTTTATTCATTTGAGTTTTGACTGTACGGTGGTTGATGGATCTCATATATTGATGTTTAATTTCGGAGTAAATTGTAGCTATAGTCCCTTAATTTTAACTCAATTGGAGTAATGGTCCCTCAACTAAAAATCCATTACCATTGGTCCCTCAACTTATCAAAACGTGCAGCTATGGTCCCTCAACTAAAAATTCATTACCATTAGTCCCTCAACTTTAATTCAACTGGAGAAATGGTCCCTCAACTTTAACCCAATTGTAGCAATGGTCCTTCCATTATAACTCGTTTTGATAAAAAATTTGACATAGTTGACGAAAAGAACCATAATTATACACTTTGATGAGTTGAGGGATCTTAATTGTATAAATGGTCATTCCAACATAGCTTATTTTGATAAAATTTTGACAAAATTGATGAAAAGGACTATAACTACACATTTTGATAAGTTGAGGGACCAATGGTAATGGATTTTTAGTTGAGGGACCATTGCTCCAATTTGACTAAAGTTGAGGGACCATTTGTACAATTTACTCTTAATTTCGAGAGGGAGTTGCTATTGGCATTGAAAAAAAGTTATCGTGCATTACTATAGTGATATAGTTGTTTCGATTCTATATGTAAACTCAACAATCACATACAAAAGTAGAGTCGAATAACAAAGGGTTTTTATCGCAAATGGTTTTTGATATTTGACCTATCCTATCATTTTGGTTTCTGAGTTTTAAAATCGGTCAATTTGATCCCAAACTTTCACTTCTGCACATCAATTTGGTCCTCCAGAATGAGGAGTTGCGTCACTGTCGATCATGAACCATTTGAGATAAAAAAAAATCAATAACAAATTTGAATAATAAATGACTACCCAAAGGATGAGTAGGAGCTCCAACTCAAAATTCTTTGTTTCTAATTCACAGACCTTCGTGTTTACTATCAGAATCGTTTATATTATAAATTACTCTATAAAGATCATGTCTGCAAAAATTCAATTAAAATTAAGGTCGTTTAGTCATCAAATTATATGAGAACAGATGAACGGAAATGATAAAAGCATTACGAACCGTCTATCTATTTACTATAGTTGATCGACTTAATGACCTTAGTTTCAATTCATTTTTTGCAGAGATGATATTTATATAGTGATTTATATTGTGAACGGTTCCGATTATAAACACAAAATTTTGTAAATCAGACATAAAATTTTTTGAGTATGAGCTCATACTCATATCTTTAATAGCCAAACATTACTCAACAAATTTTTACTGTCATATTTTTTCCTTCCGCAATTTTGGGTTTAAGTCAGAAAATCATTCCAGGCACGTACGTAGATCTAGCACTATCATGAAAAGGACAAGCTTAAAAGTCTATAAAATTCCAGATGCACATTGAAGTTTTGCGTCCAATTAGCAAAAGATAAATATACCATTAACTATTCGTTCCCATTATTCCATGGCACTCAAAACCTACCTCTTCTCAGCCCTTCTTTTAACATCGGCCATGCCATTTGCTCCACCCAAACACTTTCCCGCCAACTTGAAGACCAACCATGCTGAAGAGACACCAGAACTGGATGGCCCGATTCCGACACGTTTATAAGGATGCAGAAAAGTAGGAAGGGCGATACGTGATATTCAAAGATACATGTGGAGTTCAGTGAGGATTTTACAAACTCTTGAACCAAAACTACACACTAAGCATACAAGAATTTGCATACGTAACCAACGAGGAATTTCGAAACATTTGTAATGGTTACAAAGAAAAAATCCTCCAAACTGATCGTGTCCAAAGGTGCAGCCGTGCAGGTTTTAGATATGAAAGTGTGACTGATCTGCCATGTACCTTCTGTGGATTGGAGATAAAAAGGCACGGTGACACCTATCAAGGACCAAGGAAAATCAACAAAATGCGACTTAGAAGAGAAGAAGGCGCCATTGATGACTTATGTTGTTTCAGTGGTACACGAATCGTTGGGCAGAGGGAGCAAGAGCTTGTGGATTGTGACACAGCAGGTGAAAATTATGCCTGTGAAGGAGGTCTAATTGGACAGTGATTTCCAAACTGTCTCCAGTGATGTCAAATATGCCAAATAGGATTAAAAGATGTTCAAGTGTTCCTCAATGGAGAGATTTTCAATGTGACTGGTACATGGGGTAGTACACCACGTGTTACTATACGTATGTGCCTAAAACAACGAAAATGCTTTGTTGCAACTGTAGGCCATTGCTAGCCAGCCAATTTATGTAGCCATTGATGAAAGAGGATCTGCATTTTTATTTGAATAGTGTGTTTTGTTAGAAAATAGAATTTCACATTGGTCATATATATGACAAAGTAATATATAATTAATATATGATAGTTTCCATCCTTAATATCAACGATACCTTTTGCAATAAAACTCAACACCTAACAATAGGTGGTTAAGTTGAAGCAGTATTGGTAATGCTGGTGGTGCACCTGCATCAAAGTTTATCAGGTGTTACCGCAGTTGGATACAAGACTAATAGTGATGAACTAAGTATTTGTCTAATTCTTGCCCCTAGGGGCACAAAATGGGGAGAAAGTGGATTCTAGGGAATTCATGCCAAAGGAAGGATTCTGTGGCATTGCTATATAGAGGCTTCTTATCTAATGGAAAAGGATGAGGCCACATGGGTTAGCTCCAGTGGCCAGGGTGGGTAAAGTGATGGGTAAGGGTATGCTCCTCTAACGTAACATAAAAAAGAAGAAAAGAAAATGATAATGTTATCATAAAGTTTGTGTCAAGCAAGTAAACTACCTTCTTGTTCATCAAATATTGGAAACCAAGACAAACCTTGAATAATAACAACTTACAACCTATATATGTATGTAATCTGCTGCTTTCGGCAATTGATCTGATCTGTACCAAATATCAATATACAGAAGAATTTGGTTTGCATATGTTTAATGTTCTATATTGAACATGTTAATTAATTGATTTGTCATGCTCTGAATGTTCTATATTCATTGGGATCGATGTGATTATTTTATAAGGCAATCGAATTATAAAATCATCACAAGCCATTTCTGAATGTTCTAAAATAATCTAGTCTGATAAATTAATTCGGCTCTATAACTGACTTATAAAATAATCACAAGACATTTCTGAATGTTCTATATATTGCAGAATATTTCAACTACAAATCACAAGCCATTATTTATAATTGGACACTTGGAGGAATTCTCAGGCAGATTATAAATTGAAAAATTCGGACTAGATAATTAACCCGAGGCTAATTAACAAAGAAATCACTAATCATTAGAAATTAATGACTAATGTGATATTTGCCACCAGAAGATCAGCAAAATACTCTTGTACCTGTTTATTTTATGGGAGCTGTAACGACGTACTTGATATGAAAATGTCCGGGATAACTAGAATTTAGAAATTAAGGTGTCGATTGCTACAACTTAAAATACAAACCATTGAGCTAGTTTCACGTACGCAGTGAACATTATTTAACATAAACTAGCTAGCTAGAACTATATTTTTCAGAGAGGGAGAATTAATACATTATTTTTGACGAAGAGATGAGTCTTCTATAAATATTGCACCATTTCGATATCCATCGTCCATATATATATGCATCCAATTGAGCTCTTGTAGTGATCCTGCAGAGAAAACTAATGAAACAATCGTTAAATTTCAAAACGAATTAGTTAGTAGTTAAACATGATCAATGACATCAAATTTAATTACAGAAATTTCACATCTTAATCAAAGATAAATTGTTGTTACTACTTCTGTAACTTTTGCTTCCAACAAGTACGTATAACGTATTGTACATATGCATGTACAAGTTTCTTGAAACCATTGTCATTGTGAAGCTAACATGCATCCATCAAGTAAAGAGACGGAGAAAGAGGTAAAATATCAGGATATATAATGAACTGAATTAAAATGTACAAGAGTACCTATGAAGAACGATTAAACTCTATGAGAATATATTATACCCATCAAATCATGTAGTCGTATGAACCGTCCCATATCTGATCATATATTAAGACTCCTAATCATAATATCCCAAAATAAACAAGGGAGGAGCATTATTGTCAGCGGATTTCATCATATTTTTGGTGAAAAACTTTCATGTCATGGTATCAAAGTCTTTTCTCTCAATAACTCTCTCCTCACGTGATTTAGGAGAATTAACTTTTTTGTCATGGTGAGTATCCCCTTTTCTATCTCTTTCCTCGCATGACTAAGACCGTAATAGGAAATGTATTATTTGTCCCTAATTTTTTTGGTCTATTGCGTTTACTTTCTCATTGACATAAAACTGTGTTAATATGTTCAGCAAGAAAAGAAATAAGATATATATGTACATGTAGAGCCTCCATACCAAAATATAGGATGCTCTAGTACTATGAATTACAACCTCCTGATATGGTACTGTCTCAACATCGATCAATTGGATCTAAGAAAAATGTTCATGCATGGCTAGCTACTTACCTATTAGTGCACATCAATGTTTAACTTCTCAAAGGTAGAAACTTATAAATTCAACCAAGATAAGAGACCTAAATACATCTCAATGCCTTTGAATTCATAAGACTATTATCACTTGAATTTAAATATCTAGATAACAAACTAGAGTTTGACGTTGGCTGAGTTTCCTGTTTAACACAACAAGTCGTTAGTCTGGTTAGTGAACACTTTTTGCCACTTAAAGAATGTTTAATTTTAGCTACTAGCAAGCTAATTTAGGGCTCGTTTGGATATGCTTTTAAAATGACTAAAAGCGCTTTTGGTGAAAATGTTTTTGGAACCAATTCTTAGTAAAAATGCAAGTAAATCGTGGAAAAACACTTAAAAGAGCTTCTTGGAAGAAGTACATAATTGGTATTTCTTACAGAAAGCACTTCAAGTGCTGTTGGAACCCAAAAACATTTTCTTTAAAAACACTTTCAATCATTTTAAAAGCACATCCAAACGAACATTGCCAATCGATGTCATTTAGCTATTCATATGAACTTCAACTGGCCGTACAACCAAAGCTTGGAAAATTGGAGTTCATCATTTTTGTCGACTCCAAATTCCATTTTTCAATTCTCATTGTCTCAAGATCAGTCAATTATTTGGGAAGATAAGAAACAAAACTAGATAATTGCTTGGAACATTCTTAAGTTATAATGCATAGGCAACAAAGTTGATTAATTACTTGAGTTTATAGTGGCATAGAATCCTAATTCTGTGGAATTAAGATAATACAAATTACGCGAAGATCTCATGTATAGACATACAAATCGATGCACAGCATAACAAATCATATATCAACAAATATATATACATAAATATATGTGTATAAATATATCTGTGTGTGTGTGTATATATATATATCTACGGTTTTGGATCCACCACAAGAAATAATATATTGTTGCATGCATCCATACATACATACATATATATATATATGTATGTATGTATCTATATATATATATATATATATATATATATATAACGATTTGATTGGAAAGAATCATATATACTATTTTACATAATGAATATATACATATATACATATATCACTGTCAGCAATATAAGAACGTTAGTTCTTACGTCCAAAGTATACGACTCATGCAAGGACGTATGTTTGTATGGTATTATCACATATATGTGGTGCACCATGGGGAGCACTAAATCGCAGAGAATCATAAAAGACCCCAAAACAAATGAAAAGAGAGAGTATATACACACACACACACACAAGCAAGACACATATTTAATATTTAGGACAAAACAGAAACAGAGTTATGTCTGATTGATTGAGAGAAAAAGAGAGAAAGTAATTAATATATAGAGAGGGATCATAGATGTGATCAAGTAAAAATTACCTACCTCGACCAATTTAATTAAGTTCTTCATCGATATCACTCAGTGCACTATTATGTATAGGCTTTAGCTTGCAGTAACTAAGTTTAGATCTAGCAAATTAGGGTTTTTTGGGATTAGGGTTTTATGATGAAATTGAGATCTCAGTCTCAAATTTTAGTCAAAATTTTGAATCTTATAAATTTCAAATTAATTAACCTACCTCCTCCATTTTCCTTTCAGTTTAAACTCCCTTTTCAGGAATTGATGAAAACCCTTTTAACATGAAGCTAATCATGAATTACTATAACTAGGTAAATATCTACAGGCTAGAGCAGCACGGGGTAGCTACCATATGTATACATAGTACTTGATGATTGGGTAACAAATTAAAAGAAAAAGAAAAATTACCGTTTAATAATCTCCATCAGAATGCCAAAGGAACTGATTCAAGACGTGATCTGCTTCAGAGTACCCTCGTTAATTGCCTTAAGCTGACCGTTCCTCTTCTTCTTCTTCTTGTATGGAATCCCTCTTGCTTTAGCCTGACACTCCTTCACTTCACGTAAGTAAACCCGAATAGATCCATTCCCAAAAGGGTTTGTCTCCGGGGACCCTCCATGCTCCTCGTAGGCAGCACGGAGGCGTCCGATCAGCGCGTCCAGACTACCCCATGCCTGCCTGAGAGGGCAGGTGCACGGGGCAGGCGGGTCAGGCTGCCCAAAGAAGACGCAACCGTGTAAGTGAACCTTAGTCTTTCCGAACTGATCCAAGTAGCGTAGGAAATCGAGGACGTGGTTGCAGTTGCAATGGGCGAGTGACACTGGGGGTGATTGGTTCTTCAAGTACTGTCCGAAAGTGTTCCAGTCGCGGCGTTTCTGGGACTCGTATCGGCTGAGGGGTTGAGGTGCTTGCTGTTGTTGAGAAGTGGATCGTGATGAGGAGGAGGAGGAGCCCTCGATGGGAGTGGAGTCTTTTCTTTGATGACTGTGATCATGATGGGGTGCAGACATGATATTATCGTGGTGGTGGATCTGGAGGAATTCCTGTGTATTTTTGGCAAGAAATGGAGAAATGACAAGGGGAAAAAGAAGGAAGCAAATAGAGAGGGAGAGAGGTGTGTGGAAGAAAGAATGAATAGGTTATAGTGCAATGAAAGAAAGATGAAAATCACATCTTGATGAAGTCTATAGAGAGGACTTGTCATGGGCCCTATGAAGGTGCTTTGTGTTCCTCTTTTTCTCTCCCCTTCTCCATGACTCTCTCTCTCAGGTTGATTTTGACACTATTAGCACTAACTATATTTTATTTATGCTAATGTAACCTGTAGTGACATAGGGTATACTACTCATCCAAAAGAATTAAATATAGTAAGGATAATGCTTCACACACCCATTTTTACTTCTCATACACCTCTTTTAATTTCGGCTATCGGATCGAATAAATTGAAGAAGATTACTGACAAAAATTTAACAAGAATTTGTTGAAAGTAAAAATGGGTGTGTGAATGGTATCATCCTATAGTAATGCTAACACAAACACAAAATATTTAATTGTTATATGAATTCACATTGTAATCACTAATCACATAGTTAATTTACATATAATAATCATTCATGCTAGTACTGTAGATATAATTTGCTCTTTTTTCATTTTATATAATCCAGCACGGTAAAGATAAAAAAATCAGGCAAGTAGAACTACACATAAGAATAAAGTCATTTAAATGCTACAACAATCTACCCTTCCCTCATGTCCCTCCAGTCCATTAGACACCCATACTTACCAAAAGATGAAAATTAGTTACCATCATATCACATATAGTTAATACTAATTAGAATTGAGTAATCTTCGACACAAACACTAGATAACATGATTTGGACACGACACGACATAATATGATTAGATTTACCATCTTTAATGAGCAGTAAATGCACTAAGCAAACACAAGTAAAAGTTTATAGAATTATTAAAGAGCTATAGAGATAGAGATAGTTTAGTATTGTGAAAAATTATTACCAACGTGGTCCATGATTTATATATTCACCCCCACTAATAAAGTTATCCTATTGTGACCAATAATGTACGTACGTATCCTTATTTTATTTTGGACACTGTTTTTTTTACCTTGAAATTTCTGTCCTTTTGACATCGTTGCCTGGCAATGTTAGTTTCAGGCGTCCCTAGCTTTGCTTCTTTTTTCAAAATTTTACCCGAATGGGCATTAAATGGCCAATGGAAATCAGAGATATGCTCAAATCCTGCGTTGCAAAATTAAGCATTGCATATCGGGTGTTTGAGTAATGACAAATTGTCCTGATGATCATACATACACGCTCGGAAAGTAAATTAAGATAACTTTTTTTTTACTGGTTCTGTTTGAAAAATGGTTGTCTCAATCCTCTCTCAAGACTGAAGGTAAATACCAGAGAACACTACGACGTTCTGCTTTCGCTGCAGTTAAGAACATGCATGGATCCAAAGTTTTACTCACAAACTTCTAACCAAACCCGTGTAGTACTAGCTCCCAACCTAATACTAAATACGGGTACTTTTCATATTACAAATCATGAGTCTTATGCCCATAATTTTGAAATTAACCTAGCAAGAATAGGGTGGATAAGGAGCGCGAGCTACCATTAAACTGTTTAGCTCATAAGTAATGCGTCTAATTAGGGTGTTTTTCGAAAGGATCGGATTGGTAACAATGTTCTCAATTTTTGTTCTAAAATTTTGGATTCGGATCGGATTGGATCACAATTTTCATATTCAGAAGTTTTAGCATATTTGGGTTCGAGACTTCAAGCTGGTAAGTCTGCTTGACTGTGGCCAATGGGAGGCTGAAATACCTTTGAGAATCTTTCCGGCCCCCAGAAGGGGTGAATAACCGTGGTTTGCCACCAGTTGTCCTTTTTTGTTTAAGAAAAAAAAAGAAAAAAGAAAATTTCAGAACATCTATAAATCGGAAATTCATATATTTTATAAGTTTTTTAATATTCTCTAACTTTTTTTTTCTTTTTTAGTATTTGGTATATGGTTATGTGTAAATTCAATTAATTTTGTGGTTACTATTATACTTATCCTTTTAAATATATAAATGTATGTTTAATATAAAAATAATGAACAAAATATATCCAAAACTAACAATAAAATACAAAAGTTAAAATATATAATTGGAGTAAATAACTATAAAAATTCGGAATATATTGGAAGTTTTTTTTATCAAAATAAGTACGGAACACTTCGGCAAAAAAAATAAGATTGGAAATTCGGAATTCTCGGAATCTATAAATGCATTCCAGTTTTTCGAAAAATATTTGAATTCGGAATTTTTAGGTTTGGATTTGAAAATTGTACTGCCAAAGTCGGAAACACTATTTCTACTTGCACTCCTATGTCTAATTACCTAAAAGTGAATTATGTTGTTTTCTATATAACAGTTGAGATAAGTGTTCGTGGATATGGATAAGATGATTAAATAAAAGGAAAACTAATGAAAATGGCTTGAAAACTTTGAGTTTTAACCATAAGGACAAAATAAAGGGTAAAGTGAATAGTACCAGGATTGACTTTTTAGTGTAAAAATATGGTTTTTTATCAAAGTAAACAGTACCGGAAGCTTTTTGTTAAAGTTCCCTTAAATAAATCACAGTAAATAATGAACAAAATATATGAAGAATGTACAAATAATGAACAAAATATATCCAAAACTAACAATAAAATACAGAAGTTAAAATATATAATTGGAGTAAATAACTATAAAAATTTGGAATATATCGGAAGTTTTTTTTTTTTCTATCAAAAGAAGTACAGAACACTTCAGAAAAAATAAGATCAAAAATTCAGAATTCTCGGAATCTATAAATGCATTCCA
This sequence comes from Heteromeles arbutifolia, assembly GCA_024362995.1. NCBI lineage: Eukaryota > Viridiplantae > Streptophyta > Magnoliopsida > Rosales > Rosaceae > Heteromeles > Heteromeles arbutifolia. The sequence goes on along the minus strand of JANCRC010000002.1, from coordinate 4,046,700 downwards.
ATTTTTCGAAAAATATTAGAATTCGGAATTTTTAGGTTTGGATTTGAAAATTGTACTGTCAGAGTCGGAAACACTATTTCTACTTGCACTCCTATGTCTAATTACCTAAAAGTGAATTATGTTGTTTTCTATATTAGAGTTGAGACAAGTGTTTGTGGATTACATATATGAAGAACATACAAATGGAGTGTGGGCTTAGTATACTTAAATCTAGGGTTTGAAACTCTAGATTTTGGAGACATCTTTGAGAGATGGGTAAGGTAATGGACATGAGTAAATTAGAGGTCGATGATTCAAAACCCTCCTTTATATATAAAAATTTAGAAAAAAAGGTATACCTTAAATCTAAGTTTATTCTTTCAGGAAAATTATGGGAAAGAGAAGAGAAGAATTCTTTTACAATGATTGTATGCATATCAAGAGTAAAGAATACGAGACACTAAAAAGAGGGGATGAAGCAAAGACATCTTTGAGAGATGGGTCCAACCCTAAGTTTATGTTCCGAATAAATAATGCTGCTTGGAGTATGGACACCGGCTTTATAGATACAACTTGTTTGGCATTCTAGGTCTTATACACAGAAGCTGCTACTGACATTTTAAAAACGTTATTTTACATTCCTTATTATAGATCATAGGCCCTAGCTAGGGGACGAGCCACTTAGGTTAGGGTTGGAATGAGAGCTAGAGTTAAGCTGTTTCATATAATTTCTTTTCTCTTTTTAGATGGGCTGATTGGTTTGGTGAAGGGAGTGAGTTAGGATGAGAGTGAGCTAGGGTTTAAGTTGTTTATTAGACGACTCAAGAATACATATGATCATCGGCTACCTCGATCTGTGTCTCTACTCATCTCATTGTAGCTTGAGTATTTATCTAAGCTCGTGGTAAAAATTATCTAATTGAATATTAATTTAATCGATCAGCTACCTTCGATCTGTGGTACCTTTGATCGATCGGCTACCTATGACATAACAACATATTTACCACATCAATTGTATCACAAGCATGTAAAGTTCATGGTAAAAACTATTCAATTACCACGGTCCAGTTTAACTCGTGGTAAATAACATTAAACAATCAAACTTTGATCCGTTGTTAAAAGTGACTTAAGTTACAACGGACATATAAACCCATGATGGAATATCAAAACCACCAATCGAGGATGGACTCCAGACCTAAAAAAATTTTGTGACACTTATCAATCGATTGACGTAAAAAAATTATTTTCTGGTGACTACGAAGAACAAATTTGGGACCCTGTGGATATATTCTATTCGATCAAACAACATTTGGGAGCCCGTGTGACTTATTGATCAAAAGCTTTATGCTGCTTTCAGCTTTTTTCTGCCAAAGATGATGGTGTACTAACTACTAAAGGCAAACAAAACTTTCTCGGCAACCAAAATTTTACGTGTACATGCAAATACTATTTATCCTTTGGATTTATATCTTTAGGGATTTTGGTGTGCCCTTTGCTGGTCCCCTTGACACTTGACAAGTTACATACTCGATCTTCCTGTATTTTTCTAACAAAAATATCCGGTGACTACTTCAGCAGTGCGCTTTACAGAGATCCACTGAGACAATCATTCTATATAATATATATCCTATGATACTAATTAAGAAGTCGCTAATTGGTGCAGTTGGTAAAGTTTTTCTTTTAAATTTGAGGAAGAAACTGGACGATCTATCATTTTTTTTTTTAGTTTATTATTCATAGACGTTCATAAGATGCTTTCTTTTTTTTTTAGTTTATTATTTATGGACGTTCATAAGATCTTTTCATTTAGTAGCACCTTAAGGGATGGCATAGCCTTATTAAAGTTAAAGACGAGGTTTAAATGAGAAAAGACTTATGGTGAATACTTAGGCACACAAAGATGAGGAAAGGTTGTGTCCAACACAACTTTATTTACAGATGATCTGCTGTAAAAACATCAAATTTGATTCTTTCATGCAAATCTTTTTTTTTTTTTAGAAAGCTTTAATGAAAAGGGCTTAGACCAAGATTATTTTAATAAAAAACCACCATATAGTTTTCTTTAACCAAAAGCCCCTCAAAATTAACCATAAAGACAAAGGCCTCCAATTCTACATGGGTTGAATTACAGAGCCCAACAGAAACAAAAATAAGTTTCCAAAATTACCCCAACAAGGAGGCGCAGGTCTGAAACTTGTTTATTCTCATGAAGGAGAAAACTCACATCAGCTCTGCTCCAAGCAGAGCATCGATCATCGTTTTGTTTTCTAGGTTTTTCTTCCTTCAGTCTTGGTGCATATATCAGTTTTTGAATTTCCTTGTCCAAATTAGATTCAGATTTGGAGAATAACCAGACTTTGAGAAGAAGAAAAATCTCAAATTATTGAATCCAATCTCCAAAAGTATAATTAAAAAGAAACGAACAGGAAAAGAGCTGTGCAATTGAATCAAGGAGGAGGACACTCAAACTGAATCCATTTTCCATGGAACTGGAAAAAACCAAAAATTTCAATTCCTTGCACCCATTTCTCCATAAACCTAGAATATATCTCTAATTGTGATAGAACCACCTTCCCCAATTACAAAATCTGAAAAAGAAAAAGAAAATAGAAAAAGCAGACGAGAAAGAGAGAGAAAAGTGACTTCAACCGTGACGTTCAACTTTCATAACACTGTTAATGTTAAACATTTCTAGGAAATAATATGATTTTTTTGCCACTTTTTTAGAAAACAATGCGACCGGTTATGTTTTGAATCTGTAACTGTCTCTGCAAAAACTAGCATTATCTCTGAAAAAACTAACAATGTCTCTGGAAAAATTAACATTGTCTCTGGAAAAACCTAACACTGTCTCTGGAAAAACTAACACCATCTCTGAAAAATTAACAGTCTTTGTAAAAACTAACACTGTCTCTAAAAAGACTAACACTATCTCGGTAAAAACTAACACTGTCTCTGAAAAAACTAACATTGTCTCTGGAAAAACTCTGGAAAAATTAGCACTGTCTCAGGAAAAACTAACACTGTCTCTGGAAAAACTAACAATGTCTCTGGAAAAACCAACACTGTCTATGGAAACAGCGACTTAGATTCCAGAAACAATGTTACTTAAAATCTAGAAACAGTTTATTTTTACAGTCCAGAAACAGTGACCCGTCGTTATTATTGAATAGCATGCATATCTCAAATTTATTTTCTGGAGAAACAAACGATCAACTCCACTGACGAAGAAAAATTGAAAAACATTACCTCAAATACACTATGAATAATAATGACGATCACATTTCAACGAAATAATACAAAATATAAATTAAATAGCATGATGATTTATATTTTTGTTTCAAAGAAAAAGCAGAATGTCTGCAAAACAACGATGAACTCCATTAATGACGAAAATCTGGAACTTAACCTAAAAAAGTTGGGTAAAATCGACAAATCATAATTTATTATAGTTGAGCCATTTTTAGTTGGACTGCTTTAATATAGGTCTTGTAATAATCATTAAACAAAACTTATAATATGATTTTTTATTAAAACTAAAATTTTTCAAGCCTTTTTCATTAGTTTTGCTTTTTTTTAATAAATAATTGTTCGCACTTATGTCTTGTCTGGCCAAAGTAATTTATCTGAAAATGAAGATTTTATTGCATCTCTGTCTTAGATTGAACCAAATAAAACAAGTTTTGTCATATATATTCTGCCCAGTGACCAAACATATAAAGGTTGAATAGTCAAGTTTGTAGGCTTTTAGCAACGGAGAAATGATATGGGAACTCTCTCTTAAAGCGAGATTTTTATGAATTTTTTGCCATCTTACCGTTTAACGTTAATTTTTATAACGTTGTCTCTGGAAAAACCTAACACTGTCTCTGGAAAAACTAACACCATCTCTGAAAAATTAACAGTCTTTGTAAAAACTAACACTGTCTCTAAAAAGACTAACACTATCTCGGTAAAAACTAACACTGTCTCTGAAAAAACTAACATTGTCTCTGGAAAAACTCTGGAAAAATTAGCACTGTCTCAGGAAAAACTAACACTGTCTCTGGAAAAACTAACAATGTCTCTGGAAAAACCAACACTGTCTATGGAAACAGTGACTTAGATTCCAGAAACAATGTTACTTAAAATCTAGAAACAGTTTATTTTTACAGTCCAGAAACAGTGACCCGTCGTTATTATTGAATAGCATGCATATCTCAAATTTATTTTCTGGAGAAACAAACGATCAACTCCACTGACGAAGAAAAATTGAAAAACATTACCTCAAATACACTATGAATAATAATGACGATCACATTTCAACGAAATAATACAAAATATAAATTAAATAGCATGATGATTTATATTTTTGTTTCAAAGAAAAAGCAGAATGTCTGCAAAACAACGATGAACTCCATTAATGACGAAAATCTGGAACTTAACCTAAAAAAGTTGGGTAAAATCGACAAATCATAATTTATTATAGTTGAGCCATTTTTAGTTGGACTGCTTTAATATAGGTCTTGTAATAATCATTAAACAAAACTTATAATATGATTTTTTATTAAAACTAAAAATTTTCAAGCCTTTTTCATTAGTTTTGCTTTTTTTTAATAAATAATTGTTCGCACTTATGTCTTGTCTGGCCAAAGTAATTTATCTGAAAATGAAGATTTTATTGCATCTCTGTCTTAGATTGAACCAAATAAAACAAGTTTTGTCATATATATTCTGCCCAGTGACCAAACATATAAAGGTTGAATAGTCAAGTTTGTAGGCTTTTAGCAACGGAGAAATGATATGGGAACTCTCTCTTAAAGCGAGATTTTTATGAATTTTTTGCCATCTTACCGTTTAACGTTAATTTTTATCATAATTTAATGTTAATTCATGTGCTAATATAATAAAATATTGTGCCACAAACATTAGGGGTAGAAAGTCCATAGGGAATTTCAGTTTTGAAAGAATCGCTTTAGCAACGTTATATATGGAAAGTGAAGGATGTTAAGGTACCTTACCAATAGATTGGCAATAAGTAGTCACAAGACTCTTAAATCTCTCATGTGGAACTCTCAACATCCTCACATGTACCTTCATTTGTGAAGCATGGTAGACACCTAAATAATATATATCAAGTGACGTGGTACCGTGTGATGGTTTCACACGCGTGAGTGAAGCTACTGTATTACTACAAAGAACGTTGTTAATTAAGGTTTTTATTCACAAACCAACTAACAATCAATGTAGCGAGGTATCCAACTTTTTATAAGATTATTGAAATTTTTTTCAGTCGACGATCCACATCCTCACATGGATTATCAATTCAAAAGTAACACATGAAAAATAAAAACACATAATTATTATAACGTGATGCAGAGGCTCATTTTATAAATATGTATATATGTGTGTGTTTCAACTTCCAAACAAGCTATAATTATATTTTAAAGGAGATTAGCTTAATTCTTTATTTTGATATCCGACATTAAAAATCAATAGACGTGATCTATGAGTTTGTTCACCGTAAATCATTTTGATCATTCCATGAAAAATTTGTCAATATTCTCATTAAGTGGAGGTGGTTGGTGTGACAAAAATAATCTTAAACGGTGGTTACGTGATCGTTCACGTAACAATTTAACAAGGATATTGATAGATTTTTCATGAGTTGACCAAAATAATTTATAATGGACTAACTCAGAGATTACTTCTATCGATTTCCATTCCCAATAACCCAAAATGAAGAGTCATGCCAAATCCAAATACATTTTGACTTAAAAACCATTACAGTTATTATTTAAGTTCTTCTGAAATAATTGAATGAAAGACATTACACACAAACTATCTAGCTATGATATCTGATATATGAGAAGATCTTTGTGTGGGACAGCGTAGTATAACTTTGTGGTATATTATTCCGTCACGCAACGTGGACAATGGGACCAAGTGTTTGCTTATCAATGAATTATATCACCACTACTGCAAATTTCAATATAGTCACCACAAAATAATTAAATTTCGTTTAGCAACAATTTTATATTTAATATTCGGTCTTTTAACTAAATATGAGATAAAATTACAGAGAGAAAATAATAAGAGGAAAGATAATGGAGTAAAAAGCAATTGTAATGAAATGTTATACATAATGAAAATTATAAACTATGCAAAAACATTGTTGGTGAACAGTATTTTTGACGGAATTGCCCTTCAATTACTGGCCATGCCCAGCTTCTTTTTTGTGTTGCATAGTGGATTTACAATTTCACCCTTGGTGTACGCGTGTTGGTGATGGTGGACGCGTGATGGTGATGGTAGACGCGTGTTCTCTCTCTCAGATCTATCAAGCTCTATCTCAATTAAAAACTAAAAGCAACTTGAAATGATTTTTACTTTAAGTTTTTGTTTCATGCATCTTCCGGGTTTGTGTATCCTCCATTCTCTTCTTTCTCTCTCTCTCTCTCTCATTTCTTCAAAATGTTTTTACTTTAGCTAGCTAAAAAATGAAAACTAAGAACTAAAAATGAGATCGGTACAAAACGAACCCTAAGTTAACTTATGCTTGGTACAGTACTTCTCCCTCTAATACGAAGGATTGGTTACACTAATTAAGGCCGCGCTATTAACCATTATAGTAAGTCCCTCTCGACTGAGAATGTGAATTTTACATCAAATAACTAAAGCCTGCTTGCCTAATAGTTTAAACAATTTTGCACCTCTCCACCCACTATTATGTAGTTTTGAGTTGAATGCTTGCTTTTTAATACACTTTCGACTTTCGAGTCTTGATCGACTTCATACAAAGTAAATTTGACGAGCTTAATACGAAATTTGGATGAAGAACTTCAAAGTACCAAGGAACTTTAAATTCAATTGTTAAAAATGCAGTAAATACTCAAGCATTACAAAGTTACGACTAATGCACTAAACAAATAACTTTTAAACGATAGATTCTCTAAAAATATATAATTCGTCTTGTTTTCAAACTTCTCTATCTAATTTGTGTAGTGCATTGTCAACAAATTAGTCCAAATTCTGTGAAACATTAAAGTCCCTTGTCTGAAGATTATGAACACACCACAAGCGTATGTTTGGTTGAGGAACTTACAAATTCCAAGAGATTTAGACAAAGTGATGAAGAAATGGATCGCAATTAGTTAGATAGGAAAGAATAGAAATGCATCTACGTGAGCATTCAAATGTATATAAAAGGGATGTGTACATGACACTTTTTAGATAATCATTTGCAAATCTCGCTCACATGTCCTGTAATGATAAGCATATTAGTATTGGGAGGGAATGTCAAAATGAGAACAACCCTTTACCTTACCTTACATTTGGTAGAATCAAACCTTTCTATGTTTCGTCTCTATTTTTTTTAGAATTAGTGGTATAATCAAACTTGTGTGATGCATAGTGAATTGCTGCGCAGGAGGGTCACTTTAAATGGAAAGAAGGAAAGTGGGTTATGCTCGTATTGCATTTGCACTGAATCTCAGTTGCTTTATAAGACAAACAAAATCAACTTAGGGGTAGGCAGATGCTTGCTTGCTTGCTTATATTACCAGTTTTTTTTTTTTTTTTTTTTTTTCAAATGCTTATATTACTAGTTACTAGTTTAAAGTCACTGTAATGCTCACCATCTAATTTATTATTATTAAATGAGTTTAAATTTCAAAATTTATATAATGGGTAGATATAAATTTTAAAATTTAAACCTATTTAACCGTAATAAATAATGTGATGAGCAAAAATGTACCCGTAAAAAAAAGTGGCTTTTGGTTGCGACCAAACGAATTATTACCATTTTTTTGCTTTTAATTTCCTTAAAGCATGGACACGTGATTGGCCCCATTTCCTTGTCCAATTTATCTATGATTGTACTTCCTGGTCAAAACCCTAAAAATTTGAGTTTGACTTTAACCTGTCAATTTATTTACCCGATTGCTTGCCACCCGATCCAAAAGATTTTGGGCCGACCCTGAGATTGAGGGCAGGCTTGGTATTAGAAGCCCATTAATAACCTTGTTTTCTTAGAGCAAGTCCACTGGAGCAAAAAGAGGCCAGCACCTAGTGGAAAAAACAGGCTGGGACTAAGCCAATCCACTCCAGCCCGTGTGTTTGCCTGGCACCCAGCCCAAGCTGACCTCCAGACCAGCCCATTTTTGACAGACCTTGGAACCGGGCTGTTTGTGTTGTTAAGCCTGGCGTGTGTCCTACACACGCGCGTCCTAGCGCGTAGCAGACAACAAAATCAAAGGCGGGGCCCAACAGCGCAGGTGCATTAACCTCTCCCCCAGGTGGGCGTCGTGGCCCAATTTATGCCGTTGGATTTCCAACGGCTAGTTATTCTAGACCGTTGGATTTCCAACGGTAAAAAAAATTTGAATTTCACTTTTAAACTGGACCGTCCAATCACAGATCAACGGTCCATGTTTTTTCCCCCCAAAAATTAAGAATTTCACTTTTAAAAAATACATAAATTTTTTAATAAATTCAGAAATTATTATTATTATTATTATTTTATTTTTTTATAAATTCATAAATTAAAAATTAAAAATAATAATATTTTAATAAAATGAACTAGGCTATTTTTTGTTAGGGGTGGAGATGCTTTGGCCTATTACTGTTCATTAGGGTATATTACTGTTCACTTTGAGTGGATAAATGCGCTGGGTGCTGGCGCAAAGTCCTTAGGGGTGGACTTGCTCTTAGTCGCACTTGTCGGTCTCTCAATCCCAAGGAGGCAAAGGACACACACGAGGAGGCTCTCTGCAAGGATCTAACAAAGGGCTGGGCTCGAAAAGTAAAAAAATTGAAAAAAAAATCGAACCGAATACTTAAGGGTGGTTCTATCTACACATCTCGTTAATTTTTATCTTTTGATCTTTTTTAATTTATTCGATCCAACAACCGAAAATTGAGAGGGATGTTTAGGAGATAAAAATGAGTGTGGAGATAGTACCGTCCTAAAAATCCCGAACCAATCGAAAATCGAAATGAAACTAAATAACCCAAACTGAATCGAAAATTATTGGTTCAGTTTTTGGCTTTGGTGGTTCATAAATTGAATTGAACTGAATGAGATTTAACAATTTTCAAGCCCAATTCCAAGTCAAACATTTGGGTAATTCAACCAAAGATTAGGTAAACCCAACTTCAGACCCAAAAATGTTGAAAACATTATTCCCTATATTTTTTTCTTCATTCTCTCCAATTTCTACGTTAACAAAATAAATAAAATAAAAACTGAAAAAAAAAAGAAAGAAAAGGAAACGAACTAGACTGAACCAAAAAAATCGAACCGAATAATTCAGTTTCTCTTAGTAAATTTTAAAAACTAAACCGAATAGTAATTTTGATTTGATTTTCAGTTTGGGCTAAAAACCGAATCGAATGGAATCAAACTCAGCCCTAATCTCATGTTGGGTCCATTTTGGTGGCTCAAATTTAAATTTTTTTATGTCTTAAGTAGATAAGTAATGTGACACAACGATCGTACGCAAGAATTTTTCATTAGAAATGACTGTTGGAGTCGGTTTTAGAGCTTAAATCGATCATGTCGGTAATGATTTTGTCAAACCGGAAACTTATCACATTAACACGGTTTGGCTCGGTTTCAGTTAAGTTTCGCAGTAAAAGAGGCAATGTGGCTTTGTGTCCCCGATAAATATGGAGCCACCAAACTTCCTAAATTGATCATAAAACAGAGGAAGGAGAGTACTTGCCGGCCCAATTCTGAAATGGATAGCCACACATAGCACTGTGTGTGCGTGCCCACACATATCTGTTTCAAGGTTAATTCTATTTGCATCCTATAAATCTGTCACACCCAATAAATTTCAAAATATAGTCACTACCACCTCTTCTTTGAATGCCCCTTTACCGAAGGTCTATGGCAGCATGTGTTGATGAGGTGTGGGGCTCCATGGCCTTCTTTTGTGGACTGTGTGGCAGCCCATTCGCGGGGGAAATCCCTTCTCGTGGTGGTTAGAAAGCTCTCTCTTGCAGTAACTGTCTATTGCATATGGTGTGAATGAAATAACTGCATGTTCAATAATTGTAGAAAAACCCCTGCTGTTCTTCTTCAGTCAATCACTAATATGATCCGGTGTTGGTTGTATACCTTGCATGTTAAGCCCTCCGCCATTAACTTGATGGTCCTCCATAACTAGAATGTTGCTGCTCCTTAAGCTTTCTTAGTTTCTTGTCGTCTTCTCCTACGTGGGTTAGGCTTTGTTTTGGTTTCTTTTCCCTTTTGTTTGTGGGTGCTTTGAGAGTTTCTCTTTGCCTGCTTTTTGTTCCATGTTCTCTTGGGGCTTATATATATATATATATATATATATATATATATATATATATATATATATATATATATATTCTAGCTTTTCTCAACATCTAAGAGAAAAACGTCACTTAGTACTGCAGTGTAGTGATATTCATCTTTATTTTTAAGTGAGAGGTAGTGTCTAATTCAAGATTTGAACCTTGGGGGTCCCAATGTTAAGGTCCAAGTTTTTTTGATAGAAACATAACAAAGTGCGCACACAAATTTTAGTTTATTCACGGAAGCATTTCAACGAATACTCTGTAGGCTTGTTGTCGTCAATCTAACCGTTTTGCGCATATGTCAACAAATATCGATATTTCTTTGATGAGTGCTATCGAGAGCATTTGTCAAGTGTTGTCAATGCAACCTTCCTAGTGCTTCCCGTATATGCTTAGCATACATTCAGAGGGTCCTCGGATGACCTTCACATGCTTGTTTCTCAGCCTTCGGGCGATCCCGATCCCAAAAGTTCAAATTTTGTATTTGACAAGTTCGATACTGATTGATTCCACATCTTTTAGTGTAAATATATCGATTGTTAAAAAAAATTAAACAATTTTGAAACTTTGAGTTTAGAACTTCAGAGGAAAAAACTTGTTCACCGATGATGACCATGATTCATGCATGTGAGCAGGGCATCTTTAGACTGGTCATAAACGTGTGTACTGTACACGTGTGACAGATAGAGGACCCAGAACCCTTAATTGCAAATATTTATACCACCAACTCTGCAATCTGCAGTCCATACAAAGCTGAATGCCGACAAGATCAACTTATTGACACAAAGATGGGATCGGCACCAGGCTGTCCCAGTACAAACCTTTGCTACCTACCTCAATATATTACAAACACTACTGGATCCGTTCTTGAATTATACCTTGAGTTGCATTTTTTTTCTTCCGAACGATTAGGAAAGATCAATACTATAACTCGAAGTTAAACTGAAAGACGGGAGCAACTATTAGAAGAGTTTACGAGCTAAAAATTAGAAGGATATTGTTATCGACATGTCAACAAGAACAATTTGTACTTGTTGAAAGACAACATTTGCTTGCTAGCTCCAAATCACTTTGTGTTTCGAATACACTTAAAAATCTCTTTGATTCATGATGGGGTTGTGAAGTTCTAGGTCCATATGAAGTATGGACCATCAAATTTAAAATTTCACTCCCTTGGGCATGCAGCAGACCTCATACAGTCCTGCTTGTAGTCCCATACGGTCATTGTATACAAACAAAACAGTCCACTTCCTTCCTCTGTCTTTCCTTTTTGTAAAAGTAGTCACCTGCAAATCACCATAAATTGTTTTTGGGCATCCCATTATATTAGTAGGGAATTGTATCAATTGCTTTTCAATTAAAAATTCGTTATCATTGGTTCCTTAACTAATCAAAACATACAACTATGGTTTTTTTGGTTAATTTTGTTAGAATTTCTGTCAAAATGAGTCATCTGTCACGCACGTGAGCTGAATCGAGGGGCAAATATAGAAAACCAAATGAGAAATTTGTAGCAATGGTTCCTCAACTTTAACTTAATTAGAGAAATGGTCTCTCAACTTTAACTTAATTGGAGCAATGGTCCTACAATTTTAACACAATTGTAGCAATAGTTATTCCAATATGGCTCATTTTGACGGAGTTGACGAAAATAACCATATGTGCATATATTGATGAGTTAACAAAACATAGTCACAAATTTTTAAACAAGAAATAATTGCTCCAATTAAATTAAAATTAAAGAATCATTATTACAAATTTCTCTTTGATATAATTGAATTATCAACCTTATTTTATCATTTGTAATAAGAAAATAATTCTCTCTTAGCAACGGCTCTAATCATGCAGTATATCCGGCTTTACTTTTTCTTTTTTATTCCTAATTAATTATTATGCAAATACTTGCCTAAAGTACTACATCATAGCAAGCATGTTTTGGAATCAATGATCTACTCGGTCTGCCACGCTGCTCATCCTACAAGCATTGCACTGAAACAGCGACCGATGTTGATGGTGGTATATTCACGGCGGTGGCGTGGAAGCCCCGGCCACGAAGCCGCTACTATTTTTAATGACAGTGCCGCAATAGTAATCTGTATTTATTTCACTTCAATTATAATATAACTCTTGTGATCTCATTTATATTTTAGGTTAGGTATGACCTGCAATGTACTAGGACTCGGTATCATAACTTCATACTAAAATACTCATAAAAATATAAATATAAAATGGTTTTTGAATAATAAAATCTGCAATTTGTTACATTATTTTTTGGGGGTGGAGTGGAAGCTAACTAAGATTCTGGGTTGCTAATTGAAGGTCAATCCCACACCAAATTTGAGGTGATGAGATAATATAGATTACACCAAATTCTCTCTTGCTTGCCGCACCCCTCACTCTTCCACGTTATAATTCTTCGGTTAAATAAGCCTACAAAAATCTTCGATTCGTTACATTATTTTGGGGGTGGAGTCGAAGCTAACTATAAGATTCTGGGGTTGTTGACTGAAGGTCAATACCACACCAAATTTGAGAGGAGGCGAGTCAACCCCACTGACTGACAGAAGATGGGGACCTAAATGTTTGTTCATATATTATTTGGATGAGAATCTTAGGTCATCCCATCATCTGATCACTTGTTAAAGGGAACATGAAAAAAGAAAATATAATCTTTGATCAGCAATTATTAAAGGCACGATTAATTTCTAGGGTACCAAGGACAAAGAGTTAGGTCGATTATAAGCATAAAAACAAGGAGAAACAAAAAATCTAGTTGTGTAGCGTATTTGGAGAGAGGATCCTCGTCGGATTCTCTTTGCGAGGATTCCAGGAATCCTTCAATCACATCCGTGCATCGTACATCGTGCGACCAGTTTATGTCAGGTATTGTTTATATTCAATTTTAAATAAAACAATTTACAATGATTTCTAACCGCACGATGTACGATGAACGAATGTGATTAGAGGATCCCCATGATCCTCACAAAGAGGATCCAGCGAGTATCCTCCTAGGCGTAATTGAACGTGCTCAAGTTGATTAAGTTAGTGTGTTTTTCTCTTTGTATAGAAGTTTTGAATCCTACTAATTGTAATAGATTAGATTAGAACATCATTGAATGAAAAATTATACCCTATGTTTTTTAGCCACTGTAAAGTTGCAAAGAGAGTGTTTAGTGACAGATTGGCAGTTGTCACATGCATAACTGCCTGAGGGTGATTGGGCGACTATTGTTGCTAACAAACTCGAAAATTAGTGAGAAGGTTCTAGAGTACATCAATGCAAGACATACATTACTGAATTTAACCACCAAATTTGTAATAATCTTTTTTAACGAGTGAATTTGAATCCCTTGAAACACAATGTATACTATACGTGGATCTATAACTCATGAACTCATGTTAATGTTTCTTTTCTCAAAAAAGATTAGCTGATGACTTCGTCACGACAGTCCATTCTTTTGGAGATCGAAAAGAGTAACAGAGGCATTTCAACCTCATTTTGACCACCATCGCCCGATTTACCAGTATAAAAAATCGAACTAAAAAATAATTTGTGAAATACGAACCTAGAGTTTGACCACCATGTGGTTCATATTAATGACTCAATAGGGTGAATATGGCAAGTGCAGCAGTCCATTTCATCATTAATTTTGTGGACGGTCCAACTTATAATTCATTTTTTGGGATAATTAGCATTTAATCCTAATTTGCCGCCCATTCAATCCACATTTGGAAATATCACGTTCATATCCCCAACCACCCTCCCATCACACAATTTTTTTTGTAGCCAGAATAGAAAAAGATACAAAACCAGAATAACCCAACCGAAATTCCACTTTTACCCTTATTCTTTGGAAACGCATCCGAGTTCTCAAAGGTCAAGTCACCGCGTAATTATATCAAGATATAAGGGCAGTTCAGGTAGTTCGACCCTCTGCGAACGCAATGATTTGTCCATTTTACCCAAAGAATGGCTTGCAGGGTTGGCAATGTCGCCTCTCCCTTTCTCATTTCCAAACGACACAAAAACACTCGCACACTCACAAATCACAGTCTCTCTCTCTCTCTCTGTCTCTCGGCAGTTAAGCTGCTCCAATCTCTCCACCTACTCTCTCTCCATTACATTCCTTCATTCATTGCAAGTTGTTCTTTGTAAAGCTTGAAGCTGTTTTGTTGCTATGAAACCATTTGCTCGGATTTTCTGAGGAGAAAGAGAAAATCAGCTCAGAAAGAAGTAAAAGATGCCGCTGGTGAGGTTTCAGGTGCGGAACGAGTACAGCTTGGGGCAGCCTCAGCTGTACAAGGAGGTGAACAGAGAAGATCCCAAAGCTGTGCTTGACGGCGTCGCCGTCGGTGGCCTCGTCGGGATCTTGCGCCAGTTGGGCGATCTTGCCGAGTAAGTTTGCCTTCCAATTTTGCTCAGGCAGTTCATTTCTTACTACCCTTTTGCATTTTCTTCCGTTTTCTGCCTGTTTCTCCATCTGGGTTCAGCTCATTCACTCAAAAGTTTACATCTTTTGGGGTTGAAGTGAATGCAATTTGGTAACTTATGTAATTTGGCAAATTGGGTTTTGCTTAATGGTTATTATTTTTTGAAATTAGCTGACAAACCATTGGTAATTGCATTTTCTTTTGGATTAAACGTTGTGGGATTATAAGTTGAATGTTAGGTGTTTTTTCCTTGCTGTTTAAGTATGATGCCTCGCTGCGCTATATGGGGGTTGGGGTGCTTGAGTTATCACTTTCCTAAGGCACTGGACGGTTTCTGAAAAAGCTCTGGATCCTGAATCTTTGTAGTTTTCTGGGGTTATGGTGTTTAAATCATTGCAAAATATGGTAGCTTTGTGTTGCAGCTACTTTCAGCATAATGTCATTTTGGGATGCTACTAGATTTCGTGGTAGCTCCTGTTTGTAAAATGTAACAATTTATCATGGTCAAAGAAACTTAGTTGCCAGTTGCCAGTTGCCAATGAACTTTACTTTGTGGCCTGTTTGGGGACATTTAGATGCTGTGAGTTTCATATTTTTTAGAGTAGTGGACCCGTATTTCAGTTCCTGTGAAGCAAAAATTTGGACTTTTGATATAGGTGATCAAGTTTGAAATGTAGAACGCAATAGGTTGAAGATAGTGATTATTGTTTTATAACAACTGTTGTTAACAGTACTAAAGTAACTTAAAATATGTAGGTTTGCAGCAGAGGTCTTTCATGGCTTGCAAGAGCAAGTGATGACAACATCTTCTAGAAGCCATAAACTGATGGTTCGTGTGCAACACATTGAAGCTGCACTTCCTTCCCTCGAGAAGGCAGTACTTGCTCAAACAAGTCACATACATTTTGCTTACACCGGTGGTATGGCTTTTGTTTCTACCTCTATGTCTGTATATCATATGCCAGCTATTAACAACTCGTATGAACAGATGTCGTTCTCTCTTATGCAAACTGCTCTTCTCATAAAGTTCTATACTGGTGATTTCATGATGTAAAAAGGAAATTGTCTATGGTTAGTTTTAGCTACCATTTACATTCATTACAAATTTTATTATGAGTTTGTTTTGGCAACCATTAAAGGACCAGATATTGAAGCCTAAAATCATCTTTAAAGGAAAGTCTAGGAAGATAGAATTATATGTTGATTCATATTTAGTGCAAGTATTCTTTTATGGTTTTGTAAACAAGAGAACTGCAATTTTCTCAGAAGTGGGTTATTTTTTCCATTTACAATCTTGCATTTAAATCTTGGAAACCTTGGAGAACACTACTGACCATAGCGGCAAATTTACACATGGGACAGCATTACATAGACTTAATTTTGAGGGGATTACTTCTGTACAAACCTTTCGTGATTAACCTTGTTTCCTCTATTTTTTATTGTGGATATAGTTTTGTTATATACTCTATAATCCTTATTCCATGGATGTGATGTCGTTAACCTGATAATTGAATCATTAATAGAAAGCAGTTGCTTTGCAGGTATAGAGTGGCATCCTCGTATTCGAAATGAGAAAAATCATTTGATCTACAATGACTTGCCACGTTTTATTATGGATTCATATGAAGAATGTAGGGATCCTCCACGTTTGGATTTACTGGACAAGTATGATTGAAATCTTTTCTTTACCTATCTTTACCTCAATTGGCTTACATTTCATGGATAAATTTTTTTATTTAGCTTAATTAGCATACAAGTAGTGTAAGTAACTGTCACATGATGGAATCCTTTCCTTTACCGTTCAGATTTGATACTGGTGGCCCAGGATCTTGTTTGAAGAGATATTCAGATCCAACCTTTTTCAAAAAAGCATCAGCTATCCCTGATGAAGAAAATGTTGAAAAAGTCCAAAGATCTAGGAAAGCTCAAAGAAGCAAGGTATGCGCCTACGTTTTGAGGAAACACAATAAGCAACTGTTAACCATTATCAGAAGTGGCTATTTGATAGTGAATCAAAGAATGCCCAAATAAGCATAAGTTGCAACCTAGTTATTGCCAACCCATGTTAGGTTTGGTTTTGGGTTTGAAAAGCCTCAACCTGGTCAGTTCTGACTGGAGAGCAACCTAAACCATCCCAATTCTTTGCCCACTCTTAGACATTAGTGCTCCATTCCAAGCAGAGAATTTGTATTTCTTATTTCAACGTACTTTTCTTATGCTTTCATATGCAATATTGTGGATGAGTAGGGCTCCAAAGTTTTCTTAAGAGAGATAGATGCAGGCATATTTTATCACTGTTAACAATTTCTTCTTGAGAGAGCTTGTTTTTCTGCTATTTCTTCTTGAGAGAGCTTGTTTTTCTGCTATCTGTATGCTATGCTTTATTGGATTATTCTATCTCTTAAGTACCTAAATGGTTCTGCCAGTTGGAATTTGTCTAATTAAAATGTTGAAATGGACAGAAGAAAAGAGGATCACAACGTAATGGAGATGTATTGCGTGGTGCATCAGCATCTAATCGCAGTAGCAGGTATCCTATATGTTTACAAAGACACACACACACTCACATACTTAGAGGAATTCTCTAATTAATTCATAATGTATAAGTGACTTATGGCTCTCATCTTTGACTGAATGGAATTAAAATACTTGATGTCTGACTATGCAGAATGAAACATATTTCTCCCATTGTAAATGGGCGAAGCTCATCTTCTCAAACTGCCTCCACAGCAGACATGGCATTAAAATCTGACCTGGGAGACAATTCCATTTCTTTTGATTCAAGAACTGAGTCGGGATATATTGAGTATGCTGCCCATCCAAGTTCCTCTATGCAAGCCGAAGAACATGAATCCAAGGAATCACCTACTTCTAAGTTGGTGCAACATGATGATACTATTGATTCTGTTTCGCCTGCTGATCAAACTGGATTTGTTGGTGATAACTCTCCTGGAAGTTCATTACAGGATCAAGTTACCTCTGGTTCATCTTGTGTTAACTGGGATGTGAAAACAGAGATAGTGGATCCAAAATGTCAACAAAATGGTATAGATGAAACTACAGGGATACATCCAACAAAAGATGACTTGGATGCACATGAAGCCGGAGCTGGTAACTTTAGAATTGTTGAGCGAATGGATGCCCTCTTTGTTGATGAAAACATTGTGGAATCAATTTCGATCAGGAACCAGACCGATGAAATTGAAAGTGAACCAGACAATTTCATGGATGCTCTTAACACCATTGAATCAGAATCTGAAACCGATTTAGATTGTCAAACAAAACGAGAAGTTGAACGTTTCGCCTCTGTTGTCAGCAACGAAGAACCATACGGGGTGCATGACATTAGCCTCGATTGTTCAGGCCTTCAAACTCCAACTTTTGAATTTCATACTTCAACATCTTACATTTCCTTCGAAGCAGAAGTGCCGACAGATCTGCCAAACTCAGCCTTGTCAGAGAGTCCTACACATAAGCAGATGCCTCAGATAGACATGGAACCTTCTAATCCAAACCACACTGTAGGCACCAATAGTGCTGACATTTTTTATGGTTCAAGGTTAGAATCTGTTAGTGGTGATTCAACATCCTCTGGCTCTGGAACTATTAATTTGGAGGATAAGACCATAAGCAGTTTATATATTCCTCAAGAATCTCCTGCTGACATTTCCAGGAGCCGTTCAACATCTCCTTCCTCTGGAACTACTAACGAGCAGGACAAGACCATAAGCAGTTTATGTGAGGCTCAAGAATCTCCTGCTGACGATTCCAGGAATAATTCAACACCCTCTGGCTCTGAAACTACAAATGTGAAGGATGAGATCACAAGCCGTTTATGTGAGTCTCAAGAATCCCCTGCTGACAATTCCAGGAATAATTCAACACCCTCTGGCTCTGGGACTACGAATGTGAAGGATGAGATCCCAAGCCATTTATGTGAGTCTCAAGAATCCCCTGCCGACATTTCCAGGAATAATTCAACACCCTATGGCTCTGGAACTACGAATGTGAAGGATGAGATCACAAGCCGTTTATGTGAATCTCAAGAATCCCCTGCCGACATTTCCAGGAATAATTCAACACCCTCTGGCTCTGGAACTACGAATGTGAAGGATGAGATCGCAAGCCGTTTATGTGAATCTCAAGAATCCCCTGCTGACATTTCCAGGAATAATTCAACACCCTCTGGCTCTGGAACTACGAATGTGAAGGATGAGATCGCAAGCCGTTTATGTGAGTCTCAAGAATCCCCTGCTGACATTTCGAGGAATAATTCAACACCCTCTGGCTCTGGAACTACGAATGTGAAGGATGAGATCACAAGCCGTTTATGTGAGTCTCAAGAATCCCCTGCTGATATTTCCAGGAATAATTCAACACCCTCTGGCTCTGGAACTACGAATGTGAAGGATGAGATCACAAGCCGTTCATGTGAGTCTCAAGAATCCCCTGCTGACATTTCCAGGAATAATTCAACACTTTCTGGCTCTGGAACTACGAATGTGAAGGATGAGATCACAAGCCGTTCATGCGAGTCTCAAGAATCTCCTGCTGACATTTCCAGGAATAATTCCATAAATTTCTGGACTAATGGTGGCCTATTAGGACTTGAGCCATCAAAACCTCCTGATTTCACCATGCCAAGTCCTATAAGTCAAGATTCTGCTAACAGAAGTCACACTGAGACAGTTGGTGTCTCAAATCATGCTTACAAGCTTATAGTTGATGAGCACGAATGCGAACATAGTCCGTTGGTTGAGAATGCTGGCGGTAATGATAAGGCTTTGAGTTGTAAATGCTCCATATCATGCTCGGAGAATCAAGATGATGGCATCACTTTCAAGAAAATACCCAACGGATTTTCACCCACTGAGTTGTATCCAAAGCTTCGTAATCTTGGTGATACGATGGAACCTGGGACTGTGTTGCCAGTTGCTCCATATGGAAAATCCACTTCCAATGAAGTGAATCAGGAGAATGAGGAAAGCTCTTCTCGGGTTTTTGGGCTTGGCCGTAGGTTACTTATGAATGGTTTTGGTAGAAAAGCTGCACAGGCTCACGATGACGGATCTGAGCCTGCTAGTTATTCAAATGCTGGTGTACTGGACCAGAAAAATGAGCAGCACAGACTAGAGTACCAAGCATTTCCGGAGACATCCTTCAGAGATCAGTTTGAGCATGGAACTGGTATTGATTCATCTCCTTCGTCACCACCACTTGAACATATGAAAATATCTTTCCATCCCGTAGATGGCATTGAAACTTCCATACTCAAACTGAAATTATCTGATGGCAATCAAAGCCATGAAAGCGTAAGAGACGTGTTTCAGTCATTTCAGTTGATCCCAGAACCTGCTATTCCTTTGCATGAATTTGCTTCTGATTCCGATGATGACACATTCTGTAGATCATCTCCATATATATCAGATGATTGTCATAGCCAACTCTCGGAGTCGAATTCTGAACAATGGGAATCTAGTGAAACTCTTGAAAGAAATAACCATGGACTGTATGATGGTTTATGTGGAATCTCATCAGAGGAACGTATATCCACCTCCCGGGAACTGGGCGGAATATCCCATAATGCAACTTATGGTGACGGTGGAAGTAAAAGTGTGCACACCGAGAATGGTCTGGAACATTCTCTCTCTGATCCTGTACTTGATCTTCCAAGTTTCGATGCTTTGGGACCTGTACTTCAGCAAGAAACAAAAGATGATTCAGATCCAAAGGATCTCCCTGGTTTGAGATGTTCAGTGGATTATACACCAGGACCACCACCTCTCCCTCCAGTGGAATGGCGTGCTTCAAAACCTCCCTCGAATGTTACAGAAGAAAAACAAGATGCATTCGAAGGTTTTCGACATGCATTAAATGCAGAACTTTTGGGGTCTATCACCCTCCAGCAACCTAAGCCACCAGTAGAGCAACAACAAATGAATGAGGATTTCATTAAACCGAAACGCAAGGTATCATTTTGTTTAATTAAATCCTAATATTTTAAGGCATGAAAGGTATTCAAATAGAAATAGGGGGGGGGGGGGGGGGGGGGGAGGAAGTGAAAACTGCTAAAGGACAGATTATCTAATTCTTCTAACTGCAGCAGGACCAGCACTTGAATGGGCAGAAAGAAGCTGATCAGGCTCTAAATGGCAAAGGGATAGATGAAAAAGAAGATTTCCTACAACAAATCAGAACAAAGGTGAGTCACCATTTTTTCGTCATTTGGCTGCTTTCCAAGTATAAGTCACTTTGTGTTTGTACTGGAGCGTTTCATACTCATGTAAAACGTGCCAAATCGAGGTTTTTCTCATCTCTTCTACTGCCGCAGATCCATATAAGCTTTATTACTTAGAGCAGGCCTGGTTGTACTAAATCTTGATAGATTGATTATATCTTGTAGTAAAGCTTTGTTAACTTTGTGACCTTGCAAACCACATTAGAGTCGACTAACTAACAAAGAAACTATTGCTAACTTTGTGCTCGTTTCTTCTTACTTCCTTCCAGTCATTCAACCTGAGACGCACAGTACCAGCTAAGGCAGCCGATACACCAGTACCCACCACCAATGTCAAGGTCACTGCAATTTTAGAGAAAGCAAATGCCATTCGCCAGGTTCCCCATTTCCCGCTCTCTTTACTTTCCGTTGCCTTTTGTCCATTCTCATTATTTGCATCACAGCAACCAAATTGACAATTTATCGAAACTTATCAGGCTGTTGGGAGCGATGAAGGTGACGATGATGATACCTGGAGTGACACTTGATTCGACCGTGGCTATGCCATCCCGGGAAAAGCAATCCGCTTGTTGGTCGGAGTCACAAACTTGGCCGAGGCTGTGTTATATATATGTGAATAACTTCAGTTTCTTTTGTAATTAAGTGTAGGTCCTAATCTTGTATCCATCCAGTGCAGTAATTTTGATTGATCCCTTTACATATTTGAGGCAACCATTTATGTAAAGGGTGGTCCTATCCACACACGTGTTTTTACCTTTCACACACTTCATATTAATTTTTGTCATTTGATCATCTTCATTTCATTCGATCCGACGATCGAAAATTAAGAGAAGTGTGTAGAAGATAAAAAAAAGTGCGTGGATAGCAGCACCCTATATAAAATGCCTGAATATATAAATTGTTGCTGTCTGATTATATATCGAGAAATTGCTTTCTTAATCAAGTTTAAGTAAACCATTTTTACTTGTGAGTGCCAAATTTAGAACACAACTTTACAACGACATTGGCCATAATTGTGTTTGCGTCATAATTTTTCGACCTGTTTAGCACGATTAATAAACTGTTTATGTAATCGTATAACCTGCTAATCCGTATTTGATCCATAGAAACTGTGTAATAAGATAAAACCTATTTAAATTGAAGACGAAATGACCTGTTTAATAATCGTATTGTACTTGGGTTTGGGAAAAAATGCCTCATTAATAATTGTTATGTTTAGGTTGACGCAACTGTTTTTCTCTTGAAACGAATCCACCTTGAACACGAATTAACATGACATCGCAAAAGACTTGTCACTTAACTGATTATCACATCATATGAACAAAGAATGTCCAATATATTCGGCCAAAAACCCAAAGCCCTGATTTTTCAGAGGTATGATTTCACAATTGATTATTTCTACGGTTAAAAGCAGTTTTTTAAAAAGCATAGGAAGACCAAACTAACGCTACGTGTGCAGCTAAACTACTACCAACCAGACTAAAAAAACAGAAACAGAAACGTGAAAAGTACGAGTATTTTATACAAAATAAGAAAGAGTACATGCATGCAAATGGAGCAGTAGGTCTGAGATCAACTTTCTGTAAATTTCCTGTCGGATTCAGAATTTTAAAAACACATATAACTGCGTTTCCAATTCATCAGACTTTTTAAAGACGACTTCCTTCTTTCTTTTGTCCCCCCATTCTTTTCCCTTTTTCTTTTTCCCTTCTTTCTTTTCTTCTAAAACGTACCTGTATAATATCTCTACAGTTTCCTTAATATATATGTATATATATATATATGTTATATAAAATATCTGTAGAACACGATTTGTTAATTAATCTGGTGTTGGGCTGGCACTGCAGCCAACCGGCACACTGAATTCAACATTTAGTATATTATAAGTGAAACACGAAAAGAAGACTTTCTTTTTCATTTGATTAAAGCAACTTGGCCACGGATTAAAAAACCCTTAACAGCAAAGCAACGAGCAATGCTTAATACTAATCTTTCCAACTCACCCTAGATTGGCTTTATTTAAAAAAGATATAACAAGAAGGGATATGCGATTAGATATTACAGGACATATCACATCTCTTAGAGATATGATATTACAAATTAACAACAGTAAACGTGATTTGATGGGAAGTGTGGAACAGATACTCGAGTAGAGTTGCTTGATTAAGGTATCTCTTAAGTTGGGAGAACTGCTTTTAAATTACGTTGGACACAAAACATACTTGATATTTTAAAACTTTTGTGAGAAGTGTTTTACGTATGATGTGGTCAATCAATTCTATCTAAGTTTTTCTCGGATGGTTGGGGGTGGGGGGGGAGCAAGTTATATACATTCATCTGCCACCTAGGATTAACCTTCCAACCTTGTTTAGTTCCAAAGTAATTGCCTGTCAAATGAAAATTACCTTGGACTAATTAAGGGAATAATTTGAACATTTCAACTTCAAAATTGGCTATGAGAAAGGAAATGGCAATATTATTCTTGTGATGCTTTTTCTTCTCTTTACAGGCACACCAGAAAGGCATTTTCACCCCTAAAGAGAGGTACCCCAAACCATCAAAAAGATGCACCCAATTAAATCACTTTGTTCTTTACATATCCTTTAATCTTTTGACTAAAAGGGACTTTTGAATTGTGCTACTTTGTCTGTCTGCATTATGCAGGTTAGGAAAAGTGTTGGAAGTGAGGTTCCTTTTTTGCATAATTTAAATTGAATGAAGATTCCTTTATTAAAGAAAAAGGGCATGCTAAGGGACTCTTGATCTGACAATTCTTGATTTAACGTCAATTTTCGTGCCAACACAATAAAATATTATGTCAAAAACATGAGATGGCAGAGAATAAATAGAGAGTCCCACTTTTGAGAAAGTTCCGTTAACATTTCTTAGAAGAAAAAAATCCCATTTTCACATTGCTTTTTATTATTGTTATTGCAAACTGAAAGGTGCCCAGGACCACAAACCCTACAATGTCAAGTGTCAAAGTGTGATCAAAAGGAAGTAACAAAGTTAATCATCAAATCCATTGGAACCTGAAAAGATGGCTTTGAAACAAAGTGTTTAGCAATAACATTAGATTAGTAGCACAAGTGATATCCTACTTGAATGACCCAATAACATGCCTTAAACATCGCCTAATTGCTCTAAAACTTCGTTGAAGTAATATATATGTAAGACATGCATCCCCTCCTAGGAGGCATATATGCTGGCTCACTACTGGCAGAATCTGATAGGACAACAAAAATCATTCAAGCCATGTATAGATGCGTATAGTTTTTCTCTTTTCACCTTTCTTTTTAAGATTGAATAATCTTGCCTTGCTCAACTAGATAGAAATTTTGGTAACGTCGTTTGATTAGAGCAGCTCTCACTCTGAATAAGATAAGCGCTAGATCAAATGAGACTTAAATATAAAGAATCTCATACTTTTATGAAAGATACATATACATAAGAATAACGTGATTGAATAACCATACAAAAATGTATTCTCGTTTATTGGACCTTTACTATCGATTCTTTATCCATTAAATAATCCATTATATAGATCTTTAAAGTGATTACTGATATCTGGATGAAACATACTGTAATTGGCACCTTTAATATCATTCTAGCACCAAATCGAAACCCATTTGTTCTCCATCCATGCTTTCAAAAAACGCTCTAGCTTTAAGACCACCTAACTAAAATCTCCTTTTTCTCTTTTCTTATAAAGTACTAGCAGATGAGCACACATTTTGTGTGTGTGAACAATTTCATTTTAGTTTTTGTTATTAATTAAGAAGTGTAATTAGTTTTTAAAAATTTTAAAAAGAGTATGAAATAATGATGATGAGACAATTTCTCTTAAGTGCATATTTTTTTCTTTATAATTACTGTTTTGTCCTCCTTATGTAAATATTATGTATCAAAAGTGAGGGTAAAATAGGAAAAATAGGTATATGATTGTCATTTTGTCAAAAGGTACAAAATTAAAGCCTCTTCAACCGCTCACCTCCTTCTACGTTCTCCTCAAGCGCAACTGCTTCAATTCATTCAAACTATCCAAAAAACATCATGATTTCACTTACCTGTATGAAAAAATGATGGTGGGACAATTTCTCTTAATAAGTGCATATTTCTTATCTTATGTAAATATTGTGTATAAAAAAATGAGGGTAAAATAGGAAAAATAGGGATATGATTGTCATTTTCTCAAAAGATACAAAATTACTATTTTGCCTTCCTTATGTAAATATTGTGTATCAAATGTGAGGGTAAAATAGGAAAAAGGAGGGGAAAAGTTCAAAAGATACAAAATTACTATTTTGCCCTCCTTATGTAAACATTGTGTATCAAAAGTGAGGGCAAAATAAAAAAAAAGGGCAAAAAGTTGATAAGGAGGGTTCTCTTAATAATAGTATAGATATATAAAGTTTTCCACATACAGCAGTAGGCCCTGTATGCAAAGGGATCCCCATTTTTTTTCAAAAAATGGGGATTAGGTGTAGGGTCTACTTCACATCGAACTTCAACGATCCGAACCGTTTATTTTGTAAGTCTCGATTCATAGATCATCTTTGCAAAAATTCAATTCAATCCGAAATCATTTGCCTATTTACTTATTAAGATACAATTTCATTGTTTCTTATATAACAAAGTATTCGTTAATTTCTTTGAACCCAATTAGATGTTTTAAATATTTCTGATTTGGCTAATATTTTTCCAGGATGATCTATGAGGTGCAACTTGAAAAATAGACAGTTTGAATCATTAAAGTTCGATGTAGTGTGAACCCCATAATTAATCCCCATTTTTATAAAAAAATGAGAATCCCTTCACTTAAAGGCTTTCCGCATACAGAGCTTCTGCTTCACCAGTACTGCTTAAAGTCACTAATTAGATATCGCATTGATATTTATTTGATCAACCGGAAGCAAGAACCCTAATGCGTAAAGATTTCTCAAAGCAAAAACAAGAAGCACTTTTACTTTATCGCTTTTTATTTTTCCGTAACTTTTACTTTTAGGGTAGAATATGTACACAACGACAACTTTCATTAGCAAAACATGCTTTAATCGATCTCTTTATGCTTCCCATCCATCAACCACTAACACTTTGTACGCGACCTACCTGGACTGGGATCCACTTTTAGACTTCATGATGATGACGTGGAGTAATGATGTGGACAAAAAGCTCACCGTCAACTTTTGCCAAACCACCTGCCCTAGCTCTTGGCGGCTGTCACATGGATTTTATACATACAATCCTGCTTTTAATTTAAGCACTTTTACTTCCCCTATAAATACATAAGCACTTGCAGTAGCAAACCACCTTTCCTTTAACCATACAAAGTTTATGTCTCTCAAGTCATAAACCATCTCTCTCTCTCTCTCTCTCTCTCTCTCTCTCTCTCTCACAAAAAAATCCCATGGCTCAGGTCCAAAACGGCCAAGATGTTCATGGAATTAAGCTTTTCGGGAAAACGATTACACTGCAGAACAGATCACCACAAGTAAAAGAAGAACCCAAAAAAGATGATCATATGGTGGAGAAGCGGCCAGATAGGATCATACCATGCCCAAGATGCAAAAGCATGGAGACTAAATTTTGTTACTTCAATAACTACAATGTTAACCAGCCTAGACACTTCTGCAAGGGCTGCCAGAGGTACTGGACGGCAGGCGGGGCCCTACGGAACGTGCCTGTGGGGGCCGGGCGACGAAAAACCAAGCCGCCTTGTCGGGGGATGGCCGGGTTCCCGGAGGGTTGTATATATGAGGGTTCAGATGTGGTGCACCAGTTTGAGTTGGATGGGGTGGTGGAAGAGTGGCATGTGGCGGCAGAACAAGGCGGTTTTCACCAAGTTTTCCCGGTGCTGAAGAGGCGGAGGAGCGGCTCAGGTGGTCAACCATGCAGCTGAATCATCATATTGTCCTAATTTATTCTTCCACTATATTCCATATATATTAGTAACTTCAAGAAATTGAAAAAATGTGTATTGTGAATTAGCCTAATGGTAATTTTTGGTGTGTGTATATATATATATATATATATATATATATATATATATACACAAATTGGTATTGCAATCTTTCATCCCTGTATAATTAATATGTGGATGGAATTAATATCGATCGGAAAAGAAAAAAATTCACAGAAATTAATGTGGATTCGAACTCAATCATGCAAATGAGCACATAAATAAATATTTTATGCGGCCTGAAACTGTTGACCATGTACCAAGTGGACGGATAGATTGGCTGAGTGGTCACAAAACTAAAATTAAAGACGATAAATTTTTCAGTGTGTCAAACACATGATTCGGTACACTGAAAAAGCTATCATCAAGGAGGACGTAGGAGAGAAAGTGAGACACTATGGATGGAGACTCAGACACAGGAAGGTTGGTTTCTTCTTCCCCTTCTTCTACTGAATTCTTCTTTTAAATGGACCAGATCATCATTGATTAAAAAAAGGGTAAATCGTCAAAATGGTTCCTGAGATTTGCATAACTCATCACTTTGGTCCCTGAGATTGTCTACCATCCATCATTTTGGTCATTCGCGTTAAAAACTCTGTTACGTGTCCCGGAGCTCTTGGCCGGAAGTTTGGGCAATTTTCAAAGTTTCGTAACTCAATCGTTTCTTAACCAAATTCGACCCATAATATATCAAAATGAAGATAGGAAAGTGTAGAATAAGATTATACATATTTCAAAGCCCAATGGTTGCCGGAGATGGCCGGAAAATAGCCTCAAATTTGACTGGTCCGAGTGAAAACCTGAAAACTCGCCGGAAACTGGGTAAACTTTAAACGTTCAAAACTTTTTCAATAATTAACGAAACTAAGTGATTCAAAAACAGAAATCATACTTCTCGACGATACGAAGAGAATGATGCCTTTTTTTTGGGCTAAATATCCATGTTTTGGCCGGAAAACGGCTCGAAAGTGGCTAACTTGAGACCAAGACAGCCACTTTCGAGCGGTTTTCCGGCCAAAACAAGGAGATTTAACCATAAAAAAAGGTACCATTCTCTTCGTATCGTCAAGAAGTATGATTTTCGTTTTTGAATCACTTGATTTCGTTGAGTATTGAAGAAGTTATGAACGTTTAAAGTTTACCCAGTTTCCGGCGAGTTTTCAAGTTTTCACTCGGACCAGTCAAATTTGAGGCTATTTTCCGGCCATCTCCGGCAACCATTGGGCTTTGAAATATGTATAATCTTATTCTACACTTTCCTATCTTCATTTTGATATATTATGGGTCGAATTTGGTTAAGAAACGATTGAGTTACAAAGCTTTGAAAATTGCCCAAACTTCCGGCCAAGAGCTTCGGGACACTTAACGGGGTTTTTAACGGAATGACCAAAATAACGGATGGTGGACAATCTCAGGGACCACTTTTATCGATTTGGAATCTCAATGACCAAAATGATGAGTTATGCAAATCTCATGGACCATTTTGGCGATTTAGCCTTAAAAAAAAAACAAGAGAATTTCAATCTTTGAAATTCAAAGAGAATTTTAATTTTCATAAGCTTTGGCAATATATATAACTGTTCGCAAGTCGGGTGTTTTGATGTCTTATTGGAAAACACCCTACTTGTCACCATTTTTGTGCACCAAAATCCTAACTTCTCAAATTTTAATTACTTGCCAATATAATAGTCCTTAGCAAGTCATTCGGTCATTCATTTTCAACCGCACGATTGAATCCAACGCCCATGGACGAAAACTCAATCAGTTTATGACTATGAACCATCTGATTCATAGGGCACTACTCGCAAAAATATGAGACTTAATAAAATTTAATCTGATATGATGTCATACTAGTCTCACTTAGTGTAAGAATTGACTTAATAAAAAAATCCTACCAAGATTTCTCTCCAATAAAAAATGTGGAACATGGAAGGAAAAGCGGTTGGAATTAGAATTTTGAGAATAAATAATTTGTTTCAAAGTGATTGAGTGTGGTGGAAATACTAGCAAAGGGGAAAAGCATTATTTGTGTTTAAAAGGTTTTTCCAAATAAGAGACAGTGGCGGGATATGAATAGCAAGTGTTTCGGGCACAATACATTAACCCGAACCAGGATCCTCGCCGGATCCATTTCCAAGGGATCTCACAATCCTGTCCGTTCATTATATATCGTGCGCTCAGTTTTCGTTAGGTACTATTTATATTTGAATTTTAAATTTTAAATGATTACTGACAGCACGATATAAGATGAACGGACAAAATTGTAGGATCCCTAGGGAATGAATCCGGCAAGGATCCTGATTCCATTAACCCCACTCAAATCCCGCAGCATTTCTACAAGATTTATCCGTCAATGAAGAACTTCATTGTATTTAGGTCCATTGTGGTTGATGAAAAATCAAAAATTAAATTTTGTATTTCCCTTTTTCTTTGGTAGAATTATGTCAAATTAAATAAACAAAGGTTTATCGTTCGGGTTTCCGCAAAAAAAAGGAAGAAGGTTTATCGTTCGGTAAAGAATAAATAAATAAATAAACTGTGGTCCAAGGACATTCAAATGATTGCAAGTCTTTTCCGTTACACCATGTACATCCTACAGCCATTTTGTTTAAAATTAAATTTAGCATTCACAGTTCAAAGGTTACGGTACAAACTGCAAATAATGCCTCTTTCCAAAATTTCTCGCACTTAACGGGTCCTCTCCGACCCCCTCTCGAAAAATAAAATAAAATCAGTTAAAAAAACCAAAATAAAATAAGTGCACTGCATATATATTTTGTTATACTTTCGGCGTTGCCATACCTGGGGCAAAACTCATCTGCAATCTGCACCAACTGCTTCACTGATGGACTTGTAACCATCCCTTTCTAAGCACTCGGACAATTCAGCCTAAGAAGATAATACGAGTATTATATGCACGTCTTTGACGTTAGGCGAAAAAAAAAAAGAAAAGGTTTATGCAGAACGAGCGCATCAGAAAATACCTTTATCTGGGGGATGAGAGCAGGTCCCCCGTAAGCAAATGCTGTATAAAGCTGAACAAGACTCGCACCAGCTCGTACTTTCTTGTAAGCATCCTCACCACTAATTTAATGGCGTAAACAAGATGAAGTTTGACATAATAATCAAGATTTGAAAATAAGAGAATCTTTAATTCTGAATAAATAGATGTCAACGAAGACAAGATCACAGGACGATTCTGATTTTACCTGCTAACGCCTCCACACCCAATTAAAGGAATCTTTCCCTGAATGATATTACATTAACACGGTCAAGCTCTGATATATAACGTATAAATGAAACCAAAAAGGGAAGAACATGTAAACAAATAGTTCACATAGATCCGAAAGAGGACTAAGTGTTTCAAGGCAAAAAACTTCCTTCCATAGCAAGTAAATAAAAGAAAATCAGTTTGGCAGCAGTTGAATTACAGTGCATGTCACATAGTCATCAGACCCGAAAACAATGACAAGCCACTCTGCATGAAACTAGGATACGATCCATTTTAAGTCATTTACTTTCATAATTCTATACTTTGTAATGTAAGAGACAGAAGAATTATCAATAGTCCAACTTTTCTTGTAGTCAAGCCACAGCAGGATGAAAGATCAGTACAGAAATGACAATATCCGGCCAAAATTCTTCATGCATCTTCAAACATTTAAGTAATCAAACATAATAAAGAAGTGCAATCTGTAAATATTGTGGATAACAGGTTATATGAGACGAAGAGACAACATACCCTCGTCAAAATGTACATCTCCTTTAAGACATTGGTAGACATATCGAAAAGTGGCTTCCCACTCAAGCCACCAGCTTCAGAAGCCACCGGGTGTTTAAGAACAGATTCTGGTCTTGAAACAGTTGTATTTGATATAATCTAGAAGAAAAAGTAAATAAACATCATAAAGAGTAGAAGAAATTGCAGTCAATTTAAGTATAGACCAATATACTGAAAGATATATATGTTATGTATAATCATAACCTCATCAACCTATCAATATGCAGAACACCACACCCAGCATGAACTGACTAAGGTTAACTTTCTCCATTTTCTTTAGGAACGAAAGGGACTAAGTAGAGGTTCTTCTTATTAAGAAATATGAAATGCTAATCTAGTATAATAGGTAGGTTTGTGATTGGAAGAAAACATACCAATCCGTCCAAGCGAAGGGCAAGGGCAACCTATATCCATAAACAAAGAACCATGAGAAAACCATGTTAATGGGGTGAATAAGAAAATCAATTACGAGCACGGATACATACTGCAGCAATATCTTCAAGGTCTTCTTTAGACAAATCTGGAGCAATTTTCACAAGCAATGGAGGAGGACCCTCCTCACCCCATTGCATTTCGTCACGAGCGCCTTGAACCTTGATAGGAAGAAAGTGTTACAGAAGCTAACATTTGCAGACATTGTGACTAATAAAAATAGAAAATTCATGCTTTGAGCTCCATACCTGCTTCACAAGGTCCTTTAACTGCTTTCTTCCCTGAAGCATACGCAACCCAGGGGTGTTTGGTGATGAAACATTTATCACCTGCAGGCAGATAAGCATAAGTTTGGTCGAATTAATGCAACAGGAATTGAACTCGACACATATACACAGAAACTAAAACCTCACTGCTTTTAGTTTGGAAATTATTACCGACAACTTAACTTCTGAGGATTAATATAAAGAATCATGGACGATTATGTATGATGATATGGAATTGGATGTTCAGCAATCACAGATTCCAACCAACTACGAATTCAGCTTTCACTGCTGAAGTTGAACAACTTTTACTTTTTTATAACATTTAATCTGAATCATTTCCAGATACAAGTTCGATTGTTCATATCCTATTCAAGTAAATAAAATTGGACTTCCTGAATATTGCTGCCCACCCGACCAATTCTGTTGTATAATTTGTGAGATCTGAAAGGCTAGCCTAAAGATGGTATGAAAGTATGCAACTTTCAAATGAATGAATCAACTAAAAGACCACAAGAAGGAGGCCTATTCAAAATTCATCTCTCCTTGCTTTTCCGCATGGACAACCAACACAATAACAACATATCTTATTAGATGTTGGCCACTAAACTAATACAGGCATCACAATGAAGTTGATGCATTTGTGAGTACCAAGGAAAAAAGTGAATTCTTGTTATACAAGTTGGGTTGGTAGAGAAAAACCTACCAAGTAATCAGCATACTGCGACAATGTATGAACCCCTTGTCTATAATCAGCAGAAGCATCTTCACTTGTCTTATTCTTCCCAAGATTCACACCTAGTATGCCGGGGCCAGCTTTGCCTCCAGGTTTGACTTCTTCACCTGAAGAAGATGAACTTGTAGTTTCATCCAACTTCCTCTTACCGTGTTGAGCACCCAATCGCTTTGCAACAGCAACAATTCCTTCACTATTAAAGCCACATCGATTGATGATAGCTCTGAACACATAATCAGGTAGATTGATAACACATAAGTTAGAAAAATAAATGGAACCAAGCCAACTTATCAGAAAGAAAACTTTCAGGAGCCAAAGTACCTACACCACCTTTAAAAGTGACTCAACACAACATACTCAAGGAAATTCATGCCATAATCAGAACAACATAATAAGAAAAATATACTCTTACCCTTCCTCACGCAATCTGAAGATACGAGGCTTTGGATTGCCCTCTTGTGGAACAGGAGTTACAGAGCCAATCTCTACAAATCCGAACCCTAAACTAAGTAAACCATCAACTGCCTCAGCATTTTTATCAAAGCCAGCAGCAAGACCTATAGGGTTGGAGAACTTCCTTCCCCAAACTTCTAGCCCTAAATTTGATGGATCTGATCTCTTCTCTCTAGGAACCCAACCACGCGCTGCGGCTGAGACAGCCAATCTGTGAGCAGCCTCAGCATCCAGAAGAGCGAAGAATGGATTCACAATTTTTGTAGCTGAGAATAGCCAGCCACTTCAAAAAGTTGATATCCAAAAATTAGCAATAAATGTAACTAAATTTTAAGTTCAATATTTCACAAAAACTTAAGCCATTTTAACAAACTGATAAATGAATTGGCTTACATGGTTTTTGCTTCATACACAGAAATAAGTACAAACTAGAAAAAACATACTGCCATGACAAGAATGATGCAGAACATAACAAGATGGCAATTCATAATTTATTACCTAATGACTACCATCAAATTACCAATGAGTTAAGAAATTCCAAATTCAGTCTTTAGTGCATCCACCAAGACCCAGACATAATGATGGGGTCGAAAACCATCTTGGCAAAAGAAAATACGAAGATAACTGAATTGAGAATTAAGTGCTCATGCTTTTAACTGATCCTTTAGGTGCCTAGTTAAACCCGTAAAGAAACAGATACAAGTATCTTGTGAAAGGCTTCACCCTTACACTCTGACCAATAAGTAATGTGCATCACAGGAAACAGAAGGTTTATTCTTTAATGCCTCAAGACGCCTATAAACTTAGCAAGAGAAATTTATGATTTCATAGTTAAAGAGTATTAATTCCAAAGTTTTTAGGTGACTGCGAGAAATCTACAGAAATTCGCCCTCCTCCAAAACAAAACTCACACAGGTTCAAACAATGCAGCACTAGAATATACAAATTCCAAAGCATCCAAGATTGCCTTGAAAGAGTTCTACATCTGTTATGATTATAATCTTCTCATTGATAGAATGCTTGGTTAAGATAACAGTCATTGGAAATAAACATAAACACCGCAACTGGTAAACCGAAAGAAAGTTCAAATGCAAACAGAGCAAAACTTCGACTCGAAAAATGAAATTCGGTACCAGAAAGTTGCTTCATCCACAGTGCTCACATAAGCTCCGCCACCGATAACTAAGCCTAAGGTGGCTGCCGTCAACAACCTCCCCTACAGTTCAAAACAAGTACACACACCACTTCAGAAAATCAAACAAAAATCTCTGACATGCAAGACGTTGAACAAAAATCGACCAAAATTTAAACTGTAAGCAAAGAAAAGTGAAGAACACCAATTTGGCGAGATGGGTTTGCAAATTTACTGGAAAAAAAATTAACACTTTAAGTTTCATTGTTCTTCCTCTGTGATTATTTGCAACGAGAGAGAGAGAGAGCGTACTTTCTTCGAAAAATGAGGAATCTTTGGAGCAGTTTGAGCAGCAGAAGAACAATGTCTGGCACATGCAACAGGAGCTGCGCATGCCCTTTTGAACAAAAAGTCTCTCAGCAATTTTCTGGAAGCCCTTGCCGCCATGGCCTTCAATGATGAAATTAAAAACTGAAAGAAATAAAAAAAAAAATTGAAACTTTTAGAATAGTTTAAATTTCGACGAACAAGAAAACTAAAGGAAAATTGAATAGCAGAAAAGGAACGTACTTGTTAGCAGTGAACGGTGGAAGGCAAAGAGAACCACACTGACGGCGGGTTGCGGCGGCTAATTGAAGGAGCGGGCGAGCGGGGCAAAATCGGTAGAAAAACGACACAAGTGGGTTTGGCTTCTTCTTCTCTCGTATGCGGGTGATATAATTTGGGAAGCGGGCACCCGGTTTCTTAGATTAATCGGGTTATTTTTCGTTTATCGGTCATTTAGTGGACTGTCCACTTCAAGAAGTAGACATTTATACATTAGACCACGTTGTCACATGATATTAATTTATTTATACATGTGTACCTTTTTATTAATATTAGACTTTAGATTATAGCATATCAACTATATGGTCGAAGAATTTTGAATCTACTCATAACATTAGGTGGTGTTATTATTTTACTCAAATTATAACAAATATGTTTTTGTTTTTATATTTAATTAATATCCTCTAAAAATAAGACATATCGACCTTATTGTTTATCTATATTCACTTTTATTATAGCACGTGAATTAATAACACGATATGAGGATATTATGGTCACTCACAACTTCTCAAATTCTTTGGCTTTGTGATGTAATGAGGAAAAATGTAATCATATTAATAGAACACAGCCCTTGTGAGGAAGAGTATTCAAGTTTTATATATATATATATATAAATTGTTATTATTTTAAAGGAGATGGGGATGGTTCGTGCCACATCTCGGGCTCGGCTCCGTCGTAGCACAAGGCCTTTTGGGAAGTCACTGACTTCGGATTCCATCGGAACTCCGAAGTTAAGCGAGTTCGGGCGAGAGCATTCCTATGATGGGTGTACAGGTTGCATTATGCAACTCCAACTCGTGTGCTAGCATAGATTGATGAGCTATTGATTATACTTGTTTATAACATGATTATATTACTGTGGCAATTTGGTATCAGAGTCACTCTACCGTTCGGTGCAGATGTGCCGACGAGGACGTCGGGTTCCTCTTAAGTGTGGTGGATTGTAAGATCCCACATCGACCAACGGAGAAGGGGTGATGTGCCTTATATGTACATGCTCCCCTCCATATAGCACGAGGCCTTTTGGGAACTCACTGGCTTAAGATTCCATCGGAACTCCGAAGTTAATATTTCAGATAACAAACAGACCTTTATATATAAGAATTTTTTTTTTTTGGTGAATAGAGGGGTGAAGACACTCTAGACGAACTAATACATATCATTAATAATAATAGAGCGGTCCATATGGGTACATACAATATCATCCGTTAGATATTGCATAAGTCATTGGAGAAGAAATTGAAAAGAACACAACCCAAGGTCCAGATTGTAGCTCCATTCGATTAGCTGATATGCAACATTGTTCACTTATTATTGTTGAGTTGGGGGTGAAAGTAGAATGGTTGTGATAGATAAAGTTTGTGGCAAATGGTTATTTAGTTACCATATTACCTTTCTGTTTGACTAGCATGAGGATTCTCTTTATACATATCTATTTGTCCTATTCTTCACTTGTAATTGTAACTAATAAGTCTTATATTTGAATTTCATAGATAACGAGTTCGAAAACAATTTATTCCTCCAGCTCTTATGACTTGGTGGAAGTTTAGGTTTAGGGATCACGAACCTCAGTTACCCTTGGAAAAAATTTGTGTAATACCAGAAGTTATGAGAGAAACTCTCGTTTTTTGAATTTTTATTGAATGAAAGATGCCCAATACGAGGCCTAAGAACATATTATAAAAGCTCGCTTGAGGAAACTAAAAGATAAGCAATAAAACCTCTTCAAACCCCAAAAGACAAACAATAAAGAACCCTCATTTATTTGTAAATTGCAGATTTCTATAATAAAAAAATGGCTCAAACCACTTTTGTGGGAGAAGGCAGAGCATTTTTCTACAAAAGTTGCATTTTCTTTGAATTCATATATTACGGGCCCAAACTGACACGTCAAATGATAAAAGTAGTATTCATCCGAACAACCTGAAAAGTGCAAACATCCACTTTCGGGACATAATAGCAATAAATAATCTTTTAACCCCTGAATTACTAATTCTCTAATCACTTTTCTTAATTAAATGACGATTCCATCTTTTAACTCTCCCACATCTAAAATAACACTAACTATGTCCTCCGTCATCTTAAGTTCGATACACATAGTATTGTATTCAGATTCATATACAAAGAAAAAGAATAACATTGCTGCGAATGGCCAAGGAATCATATACTTTTTTTTCATGGCTAGAAATCATAGATTAATAGAATTTGCTTTATTGTTTATGCGCACTTCATGATCACAATCTACCAATTGAGGAGGAGAAACTTGGGTAATATATATCACAAACTCAATTTTATGGTTAGGCCTTGCAAAGAACATGAACAAGATTCATTAAGGTCTTTGATCAAGGGTTTAACCTCTATTAATTCAAGAAGAAAAACTAATGCAGATAATTAATTAAGGAGATTGCGTGAAACCTTGTCGTGATTAAAAGGAAAAAAAATGAATATGTACTGAAACCAATAATTCAAGCAAATGATGCAAACCAGACCAAGTGTGTGTGTGTGTGTGTGTGTGTGTGTGTGTGTGTGTGTGTGTGTGTATGTAGAAAAAAGGAGTAGCAGCTGATCACAAGCCACTTAATTAATCAAGATTTGAAGAATATTGCAGCTAACCCTAACAAAAATATACCCCTAATTAAGTACTACTACCGCAGATCGATAGATCGATCGATGTATAATTTACATCTCTCATACATATCACGTTGGATTAGTAGGGGAAATTAATAAAAACCTATTTATTGATTACACATGATCGAAAAATGAAGGCCGGGATATCGATTCCTACTGTTTAAGTACGTAAAATTATTGATGGCTTATTCAGCACCGCCATCATCAATGTCGCCATCGGGGGTAAGTCCGAGCTCCTTGAGGACCTCAGCGCACTTAGGATCAACCTCCTTCTTCATGAAACCGAGAGGGTTCGCCATGCGATGAGGCCCGGTGATGCCGTTGTGGTTCGTGAGGCTGATCCTCGCGCTGAGCTTCACATGAAGCTCGTTGCTGATCTCGCTACAGTCCTCCTTGGGACTCTTCACCAAGATCACCTCGCAAACCTCCTCTTCATGGTCTCCTTCCACCGGAATGGAGTAAGTTCCTAAGTCGTCGGTGTCTGCCTCTTTGCTTAGAGTTATTTTTCCCCCTTCATTCTCTCTGCATTCCAATCTCACCGTTGCACCTGCACATACGTACCATTCCATGCATGCAATGCAATGTCAGGGAAGAGAAAAGAAATTGTCTGATATCGAGTATCAATCTAGTTTGTTTTATATTTAGTAACTTTTAAGTTTAACTATACATAGACAATGCATCAGGTACTGTAGGTTGAACATACGTACCTTTGAGGGTCTCGCTGATTCTGGTTATGAACTGGATGCGGCAGTTGTCGCAGTAAACAACGCCGTGGACATTGAGGGTCTCGCCGCAGTAGGCAACGCCGACGAGCGACAAGAAGCAAAGGGCAGAGACAAGAACGATACTATTAGAATTAGCCATCGTCAGGTTAAATTTCGTGCTTTTTTTTTTTTTTTTTTTCATGCTTGGATATCAGAGGAGGACTATATATGTGCAGATTAGAGGGGATGGCTTTTTTATACAGAAAATAGGAGGGGATTTGTTTGATTTTCTTGTTAGCAGTTATTTTTCTGGGGTTGTCATTTCTTACCTTGTTTACTTGTGGTTAAGACAATTATTTTGACTCGCTCTTTGCTCCTTGAAACTCTCTCGATCTAGTTACCACTTACCAATAAAAGAGATAGTAGTTAGAGCAGAATTCCGTTGTCTTTAGTATCTTTAAATAATTTTACATGAAGCTTAAAGATACACTAGAGAGATACCCAATCCTTGTTCATAAATCTGCAAGATAAAAAAACATAACTACGTGCTAGAAACAATGAAAATAGTGTGGTGATTGAAAGCAGCCACGAATATCGAAAGTGAATTGCTCCAGTTGGGAGAAGCAAAACATGCGAAAAACCCAACTGCTCCCTTCCTTCTTGTGTTGGAAATTCCTCTACTCTTCTCGAGTTTCTAAGGCAACGAACCTTAAAGTTTGTACCCATTTTGAGAGAAGAATGGGGGTTTTTTTTTCCGTCTAACCCCCCCGCTTTGTTTGTGAGCGCAGAGACATGGAGAAATTGTTTGTGAGCGCTGAAACGTGGAGAAACAAAGAATGAGTAATACATGTGCAAGGAAAAATTTCACAATCCAACATATTGAACTCGAATTATCCAACAACTGCATGGAAATAATGAAGAGCAAACCTGTAATTCGTTTCAAATTGTGAGCGAGCAATGGCTTTTGTATCATCTTCTCCTCCTGCAAAACTGTTTCATTATTTTTTTCAGGTTCTTTTTTTGTGTCATTCCTTCTATATATC
The DNA here is from genome assembly GCA_024362995.1 of Heteromeles arbutifolia. Classification (NCBI taxonomy): domain Eukaryota; kingdom Viridiplantae; phylum Streptophyta; class Magnoliopsida; order Rosales; family Rosaceae; genus Heteromeles; species Heteromeles arbutifolia. The sequence goes on along the minus strand of JANCRC010000002.1, from coordinate 4,008,010 downwards.
TCTCATCCCGCAAACTGCTTCTTTTTGCACGATTAGGGCGTTTCTTTTCCTCTTGAACACCACTGCAAACTCACGTGTATCTCTCCTTCCGCAAAACGGTTTCCGGTTAGACGCATAGCAGTTTCCAATCTATTACCCACGTTTATCTTCTCTTTTCTTTTTCTTTTTCTTTTTTCTAATTTTTATTTCTCTTTTTGTTTAACATATTTTTCATTTTTGTTTTTGACAAAAGTATCCCTGCTATTTTGTTTCTATTATTTTCAGCTAGTTGTGGATTTTTTTGTTTGAGGGGCTTTATAGTCCAATTTGTTTTTGGTGAAGATTTGAAACACCAAACTCTCCTTCTAGCTTTCTAATATTAGAGATGAAAATAGATTTCATGACGGTTTTTGTACCATTTCACGAAACCAACTAAAAACAGTGGAGTTATAGCCCTTTTTTGGTGAAAAAATGCAATTGTTGAGTTGTCGTAAAATCTTTTATTGGTTCAATAATAAAAATCTTTTCGTTAAAGTTCCCTATCATCATTTATTGACCCATACGTAGGCTAAACAAAGTTCCGTCGGTTAAAGCACACATATAACGTTTCTAATTTTAGGAAGAAAAAAAAATTAAACGTTCAGCAAATAAATCACATTCTCCACAAACAGAGGATTGAAATTTAGATATGTAGAAGAAAGCTTTTACATTAAGTCACAGAGAGATGAAGTCTGCGTTTCGGGGTAGCGGGAACTACAACCGCAACAATAACAGAACAACAACATTTAACTAGAATCTCACCGGAGAAAAATTAACAACATAAGAAAAGAGATCCTGCATCGACTTTCTCCATCCGTAAAATTACAGAAGCCCTGGCCAGCCATAGGCCGCTTCCATTCACTAAGAAAAGGAAAAGAAGGATGTTGAAGACCCGGAAACCAAATAATTATAACGCTTGCTAGATATGGCCGAAAAATGAAAGAACAAAATGATGGGTGGGATGACCAAATAAGCTATACCTCTGCATCTTCACCTCCAGGTTTAGCAGAGCCGTCCACCTTCTGGATATCCTCGGCTGTAGCAAAGAATTATATTAATACCCGATATCTCTGGATTGTTCACAAAATGTAATTTAAAATGGAAAGGCGATTGAACATCTAAACAGACTCGAGATGGGAAACAAAAGGGAAACATATACATAATTTACATCATTGACACATAACAACACACTACTTTCACAAGTCTGTTCTACTTTTACTTATAATATTTCTCATCGTGTTGATGATTGTAATATACTAATAGCGAGACAAACATCTCACAATCACAATTTCATTTACTGATTCCTCAAAAGACAACCCAAAAGTTAAATAGTCAAGAACAAGCATCGCATGACTTTGATGAAACTACATAACAAGTCGGGAACAATTAAACCGCATAAACTAACATTATCCAGAAAGCCACAATCCACAAGGAAACAAAGATAAAATCATTACCTCCATCCTCTGGAATGTCAGAGGTCCACAAAGTAAGGTTGTCCCTTAAAAGCTGCATGATCAAGGTGCTATCCTTGTACGATTCCTCGCTCAAAGTATCTAATTCTGAGATAGCTTCATCAAAAGCTTGCTTTGCAAGGTGACAAGCCCTGGAGCAAGGCACCAATGTGCAATTAATAAGATTTCTTTCCTTCAAATTTTGCTTTTGCCAACAAAGAAAAAAAGTGATATCATGAATCTTGGTCACATAAGCACGCATACCTTTCCGGAGAGTTCAAAATTTCATAGTAAAAGACAGAGAAGTTCAAGGCCAAACCCAGTCTGATGGGGTGTGTGGGGGCTAAATCACTCTCTGCCTTACTAGAAGCTGCCTGCAAATTTGATAAACATAACAAACCACCCAAAGTGACAAATCAATTATTTGTACACGTATACAATCATCTTAATATTCTACAGAACAGTAATAACAGTTTATTACAGGAGGCCGGAGGAACAAAATCAGTATAACCATTTCAAGCGTCCTCTGCGCAATCCTCATTACTCATAGATCACACATATTAATGTTAAGTGTCAGATATAAAATCCTAATTAGAACAGCCAGAAGCAATAGTTTAAAGAGAGAAAATGGGCATAGCCACCTCATTTCAATAATAGGCTGTTCAGAAAAAAGGGAGTAGCTTCAAAATGTGAACAAGTACGATAAGCGTACATCTCGATAATCTCTGAAACACAATTCCAGCTAATGCAAATGAATCATACCATTACTAGCCGTTTTCAACACAAGAAGATACGAGTTTAGTTAGTACCAATATTAACCGCAGATAAAAGGTTTACTTTTTGCTTGTTTGAGTAACAAAAAGTTCATAAAGCCGATTTCTTTTCTCTTCGAGTCCCCCATACTTAGCAAACAAACGCCGCATACGCCAAAAGCTTTCATTGACTGATTAGAGTTCTAAATTAAAGACCATCTCTTACTATACCTGATAAGCTTTCATTGACTGATCAGCAACCTCTTTCCTGTCATCACCAGTCTTAAACTCCGCCAAGTAGCGATAATAATCTCCTTTCCTGCAATTACACAGAATAAACCATTCAAAAGCCAAACACTTTAATCCACTCCGAAACACTCAATCAAAAGCATAAAACCACTCACATTTTGTAGAAAAACACAGTGGACTCGAATGCGGTGCACGAGGGAATGAGATGCTCATCGATAACCCTCATGATGTCGCTGCAAATGCTGGAGAGCTCGGACTCAACCTTTTGCCTGTACTCCTTGATACGGCTCACATTCTGATCGTTCCCTTTCCCCTCCTCCTTCTGCTCAATCGAGGACAGAATTCTCCACGAAGCCCTGCGAGCTCCGATCACGTTCTTGTACCCAACCGAAAGCAGATTCCGCTCCTCTACGGTGAGCTCCACGTCAAGCTTCGCTACTTTCGCCATCGCCTCCACCATTTCTGCAAAGAAGAAAAGTGCAGAAGGTAAAGTAAATGCAAGTCAAAACCCTAATTCCATGAAAAATCAAGAAATCAAGAAATCAACGCTCAGATCTCATTCTTTTTACTAAAACAAAATCAATTCTGCGAGAAGTTCTTCCTAACAGTGTCCAAGTTAAGAACTTCAGATTCTCAGAATTAAATAAAATTACAAAAAAACAAAAAGAAAAAAAAAAGAGAGGGAAAGACAATTGAAAGTGAATTTTCTTTTCTGGTCTCTTTGATTTTCTGAGTAGCCAAACAGATTATAAGGCTTTGATTTCACGAAATCTGAAGCGAAAAAATCATCCAAAAGAAAAAAAAAACTAGTGAGAGAGTGAGGGAAATAAGATGATACCGTCGTAACGCTCTGCTTGCTCGGCGAGCTTAGCAGTGTAGACGTAGTTCTCTCTCTCCTTGGGGGAAGCCATGGCCGATCTCACTCTCTCACTTCCTCTCTCTCTCTCTGGTCTCTGTGAAGTCTCAGTTCTCTCTTCTCTCTCTCTAGAATGACCGTTTTATGAAAAAGGCATCGGGCATCATTTGGTGTGGTTGGGTGGGTGAGGACCGGTTTGGGGGTGGGGCCCGGATACGCCCCCGGATTGGGCCGGCTCAAAATCCGACATACAATACCCACGCGCTGATCGAAACGTTGGGTGCACGCACTGCTTGGCTGTTGGCTTTTGCGGTTTAGGCAGGGCGCGTGGATTAGACGGGCTTGGGAAAATAATTGTGGCGGGGGAAAGCAGTTGAACGTGGGATGCAAGCTGAACGATGCACCTTTTTTCCAATTTTCTAATTTTCTTTTGACATCCCTTAAATATGTTTGAGACTGATAACCACTAGATAGACGAGTCTCAAATTCTTTTTTTTTAAAAGTCGCATTTCTCCTTGCCCTTCGATCACAATTTGACACGCTTGCAAAAAAATTTATTTTGTATTTTTAGTAAGTTATATTTGCATGCGTCAATTCGTGATTTGCATACTCATTACACAAGAGTTACTTAACAACAAATAACAATTTGACGTATATGCACAAAATAAAAACATAATGACTCAAGAGGAAGCCAAGATAAATCCAAACGAGACAAAGGTGTTGGTTATTTAACAGGCATTTTAGCAAAAATGGCATTTGAGATTGACATAACTCCTCACTTTAACTCTTGAGATTTGAAATCGATAGAAGTGCTCGTGAAAGTGTTCAGCGCCAATCATTTTGGTCATTCCGTAAAAAATCTCTATTAAACCAAGATCAAAACGACAAAGATACCCTCAATTTAATAAACAATGGGGCAAAATGATTTGACGAAAATTAAAGATATTTTTGTCATTTTATCCTAATTTACAGGAGATTTTCACATAATGACCAAAATAATTCACGGTAAACAAACTCAGAGACCAATTCTATCGATTTTAAATCTCAATGACCAAAATAAGGAATTAAGCTAATCTCAAGGACCATTTTGATTAAAAAGCCTAATTAAAGAGAGAGAATAGTATCCAGTGTAAATTGCAACTTGCAACTGAGGTCCTGTGTGTAATTTGTTGCATATTTTCATTGCAAGTCACTTTGTATAAATCTCTTTTTTTGCGAGAGCGAAGCTAGCGGACTACATTTATCGATCACATTGCAGATTACCTGTACAAATGTGAAATGTACATCCCATACATCTTTGGACATGTTAAAGCTTATACGAGGCAACAAAGAGGCGAAAGGGATCTACACTAATTGACCAATAAATGGTGAGGTTAACTTATTCAACATGTTTTCAGCTACACTGCACTTAATATTACATACAGATTTGAAGCTATAAGCTGGCAGTGATGAATGAGGAGGAGGATTCTTGTTGCTTCAGGCTGTCGGCAACGTGAGCAACCACCCCGACGCCAGCATTGTGAAGCCATTCATTCTTCACCTGGATTCACAAATAGCAATCGATTTAGAAAACCAGACAACAGAGAAGGAAAATCTCGGATAAAGAAAGATCGATTGATGGGGTACATGGATGTTATTGTGGGCAAAGAAGGGCCAAAACGCCGAGTGAAAGCTGACATCAACTTTTCTCCATCCTAACTGCTGTAATCCCCGTATCATTTCATCTGTTCACGGGAAAAGGTTAGACTTCATCAGCAATCATCCTATCCTAGATTTCTGTTAGCAATTATCGTTTTTGTACCTTCAACAATTTCGTGATATTCTAATGTGTTCTGTATGTTAGGTTCGCTTTGTGCTGCTTCTTTTGCTTTAGCTGCTTTGGGAGGAAAATGGGGACCATCAGAGGAAACTGGAGGACAGTACTCCACGTCTACAACATGCTTGTACCCGTCCAAAGACCGGCGAGGAGGCTGCCAATAAAGTTACATATAATCACTGATTAGTGAACAATTTTACATCACAATATCATGGCAGCTACAAAAGACGCTGTATTTACATAGGCATGCTTCTTTCCCATACACAATTAGTAATAAAATCCGAAAATGTGCAAAAAAGAAAGACCCTTTTGTCTGATTACACCCTCTCAATCGTGCATCCCACCCACAACATGATATTGACACTTCCAAGCATCATCATAACTGATCATAATTTCCTTGCCCTGTCAACTTATGACTAATTATCACCAATATATAGTTGCAGTTAGGAGAAAAAGAACATTCAATCGTAAAAAACTGGCTTTGCCTGGGCTAGAAAAACGCTCTGCCACTTTAAGCCCAGTCAAATAGTAACAACATTATTTGGCATCTTTTGAAAGAGAATTGCGTATGCGTATTGCGTATAGCATATTACTAACAACAGCCGCTTACAAGTTTTGTGAGATTTAAATTGCAAACTCAAACAACTTTTTAAATTGCTCGACAGTAAAATAATTAATTATGGCATGCGTTAAGCAGAGAATGATCTGTCACCTTAAATATTTCCGTCTCCTTCCTAATGGATGATGTACGCCAGCCAACCATATCTGTTTATTGTTAAGGAAATTGATGTGTTGGAGAGACGACAAATGAATTAAAAGTTAATAAAGTCATCTAACTGCGGAACAAAATGGATTATATGAAGTAGGATACGATCATAAGATACATTGGCATAAATAATCCGAGATTTGAAGGAGCCCAAAGAAGATCTGCAGAATAAAACATGTTAGAACCACTATACAACTTGGCAAAAAAATAAATTGCCCAAAGTAATATAAAGGCTCTACTTACATAAATTTTCCATCTTCGCAATCGGATGCCATTCTCAAAAGAAGTGGTGGTCTTTCGGGCTTACCATCAGTGAGAAACAGCTGACTACCAGTTCGACCAACAATAATAGGAGCAATTGGCGCAGCCAGCTTTTCTAAAAATGGTACTCCCAATAAAAATGGAAGCTGGAGAAAAAGAAAATCAAAGGAATTCAAATTTTCTAATTCAAGGTAAGGTTCGAGTACATCCATATACTGGATATCAGTCTGTTACAGCTATCTTAATTCATCATACAACAACGAGTCGAAGACACATGGTCAACAATTCACTTCGGTCATTGTTACAATTTACCATTCTCGCATTCAAAGTATCAGTATTAGGAATATCTTTATAGTAAACCTTGACTTTGTAAAGAAGTACGAGTCCAAAATGGCATCAATTCACAGATACAATGAAATCAAGTTGATATACAGACCTGCCTTTTCCCTCGCACCCCAAGATGTGGAGTTGCCAATGTTACAAAATTGATAGGCTCTAAACCAGCAATCTTTCCTCGTCTCAAAGAGTGCGCCGTTTGTGAATTTGCACTAGTTGAACTGGCACTATCATTGGGTGTGTAAAGGACAGAAATTGCATATCTTGCAAATAAGCCCCCCAGAGAATGGGCCAAAAATGAGATCTTCTTCAGGCTCTCTGTCTTTTGTACAAGTTGCATAACCTGTTTATCATGAATGCCAAGGTTATGCAACTATAATCTGCTATTTCGGAACAAAACTTAAAGCATAGAACTTTTAAACAGTGGCTCATAAATGTCAGAACTCACTTCATCTGCTAATCGTTTCCCAGCTCCATCAATACCAGAAAATGTTTTGGTGTACGTGTTACATGAACTTGCTGCAAATTCATTAACCACGATGTTAACACTCACGGACCAACAGCCTAATATCAAATTCATGCATTTCAAAGACATGGGAACTGCAAAAAGCAATCTTATGTCGAGTCACCATCTGTCACATCTTAATGACCATAATATCTGTTCTTCCCAGTAGATGAATAAGATTTAGGTCATTTCAGTTGAGGTTTCTGATTGTCCTTCCTAGTCTAAAAGCTGTCAACAAAGTAAGCTGAAAGCCTGAAAGTAAATAAGATAAATTTACCATAGATTAAGAAATTTCTTCCTAGACGCCTTTTTAACTCCGCTTCCACGTATGTCCAGTCACTTGGGCTGCATTACTAAGAATCAGTCAACTCGATATCAATTTGGGGAAAAAGTAGCCAAAGATATGCACCACATAGACAAAAGTTCGAAAGCAATGAACCACAGAAAGCGCTAGTGGAAGCGTCAAACATGTGGAACCTGAAAATTGTAGTAAGTAGCACTAAAAAGACTCAAAGATATCCAACAACACCACCCAAGCATTACTCCACCAAGTGGGGTCCGGGGTCGACTGTATGAATCCTAGAACGCTCAGTTTTGCGCCAAGTAAACAAAATCAAGCACATTACATAACCCTCTACCTAATTTTCCTTTACCATTTACACTTGCTTCAATGAAAAGTAAAAAAATTCCGTAAAGGAGTAAACTTTATAGAAACAAGAACAAATTACAATCACAGGCAGAGCTCCATGAGTCTAGGAACAAGATATACCTTGCCATGATGCCATGAACAAGGACGAGAAGATGATCGGGCTTCTCCTCTGCATTTGCAACACCCCTGGAGGATCCGAAATTTCCCTGACTAGTCATAGCTTGAGCTCTAAGACCTTGATTTCTCCAACTACTATATATGCCTGCAACACAAAATGTCGACTAGAAATTAACTCAAATATCATCGAATGCCGTTAAATTGACGAAAATTAAGCAAATATTACACCTTTGAGCCAAAAATCTCAAAATTTTCCCGGGAAAATTGGATGAGACAGAGAGAGAGAATTGATTACCGGAACCGAAGCTGAAAGACGAAGAGGAGGAGGACGAACTGGAGGAGGAGGACGAAGAGCCGAGAGGTCCCTGGGAGTCGTTCCGCCGATTGCCGCTGAGACTCGGTAAGTACCCAAAGCGCGCGTGAATCAGAGAAGCGGACGCCATGTATGTTATATAGAGAGAGTGGGAGGAGAGAGAGAGAGGGATCCTAATTTCTCGGTTGAATCAAAGGGATGGAGTCGGCATCGACGCAATAATGTGGTGATGTTTCTTGTTATCCTTCTGAGAGTTGTTCTGACAAATACGATGCACCCATCTCTCTTTCTTCCTCTCTCCGGCGCTCCGATCTTTATTTTCTGGGTAATAATTACCAACTTTATTTGCCACTCAGATACGGTCCGGTCGAGGTGAGGTTTTATGTTCGAATTTACTGTATAGCATTTGATATCAAATTAGGTTGTTTATTGTGTGATTTAGCTGAACGCTGCTCTATATCAATGTATTTAAAAAAAATTAATTAATTAACTACTAAACTAAACATACTTTTATTTTAGGATTAATACACTCTTTAACACTTTACATTAATTGTTCCAGTAATTTACACTTTATCTTTTGACCTTGTAGTTTTTTTACCCTTGCATTTTCGTGTTTGTAGTTTCATTCTATTAGTTAGTCCGTTAAAATAGAATTAAGTGACGCAAAATTTTTATCAAGATACGGTTTTTTTTTGTAAAATGGGAAGATGTGGGCGAAAAAAAATAAACAGGAAAATCAACTCAATTGACAAAATAAATGAACGCAAAAACAAATTGAAATTATAGAGATTAAATGCAAGTAAAAACACCAAAGGAAAGAAAAATGAAAATACAAGCAAATTACAAGATTATTATTTGCAATGTGGCCTATTTCATGGTAATAGGAAAATCACATTTACTGTAATTGACACTTCGTACTATTCCTTAACGAAAAGCAAATAAATGATAAAGAAGTAGAATAATCTGGTCTAAACAAAATATTGGTATTATTGCCAAACATAATCTGAGAAAATCGTGTTATTTTATTACAAATAGCTTTTCTTGATCAGTGATTCTAGGAGATTCATTGACTCGAGCAGCTAGAAGTCTTGCCGAGTAGACGATTGCAATGAGTGTATAACTACGTATTTGAAATGTGCAATGTTGGTGTCTCAACGGTTGGTTCGGTTGGCAAGTTCTTTACTTTGTATGTCGTCCTACCAAAGTTCAAGTTTCACTGTCAACAATCATCATTTGTGCGCAACTTGTAAATTCTTATATAAGTTCATACCAGCTATAGTTAGCAGTTAGATGTTACACGTAAATTATTCCAACTCGAGGTTGTAAATAGATCTTGCCGATAGTTAGAGTAACAAATCTCCTCCTAGAGATTTTGTTACTCGAGAAAAAAAGAAGATAAAAAGGGATATAAAATACGTTAATTACAATAGTTGTATAATTATGTGTCTGAAATGTGTAAAGTTACTGTTCTGTGTTCGAATCTTCTCCAATGATAAATAAACACAATAATATGCTAACGGACGAGATGAAGATATGTATTAAACGGCAGGAAATGGGAGATGATGTCAAATTTGGTGAGCTGCTCAAAGTCGAATGGCGCCAAACGGAGGCAATTATTTGGGAGGTGAGTGACTGAGTGTGGTAGTGGCCAACTGCTACGTGGATACATGCTCGCAGTGCCCATCCTTGATGTTTGCGAGAAATTTTTTATTGTGATGGGAACACGAATAGTATATTACGTATTTTTATGTAAATAGTGAAATTTTTTATTTTTTAAGTTATTAACTTTTTAATACACATATCACATTATTTATATAATAACACGTGATGTATCATCTCATATGCTGATCATACTGAAAAATATCTCGATAATTGCTAACCATTTTGCTCCTTAGTTTCTCCACTCCCAATATGCCTATTTTGAGGATTGTAGAGTTGTAATCATTAGCAAAGTTATCATTTAAACCTTCTCAGTTCTTTCTTTTCGGTTTTTCTTTCGATTTTGCAATGTTGCACAGTAAAATTAAACTAGAGTTTAAGTCGAAGAACCTTTGGCTCCGAGAACTCCAAGATCAGGGTGCGTCTCTTTTCAAGATAGAATTCTCTCACCAATTTTTCAAGTCATTATTTCTGCAAAACTACAACTTTAGGGATATGATTTTTAAAGAATGACTTGAAAAATAGAAGTTTTATTTGTTTTAAGAATAAGATTTTTGCACTTTTTTTTTCTTTGTTCACCGCTTTATTTATTTTTGTCTCTTATTTCTTCTTTAATTAGTTGAATTCAAAGTCCAAAATAAACAAAAATAGAGGAAAGAAGTGTGTATGATCATTTGAGAGACAATAAATAAATGAGAAAATATGTGAACAACTTTTTCCTAATATGAGACTTTTTCCCAGATATCTTTTCCTTCAAGGAGAAGGTAAAGATAGGGTTAGGGTTTACCCTGATGCTTTCATAGTCGATCATGTTAATTTTTTTGTTTTTATTTCAAGTTTTTTTTTCTTATAAATTAGTTTTGATAAGAATTTTGTAGTGCTTCTAATAAACGTGGTTATATATTGTTTTAGAGAAGAAAATTTCATGAGGAAAAGTGTTTACTTGTTCTGAGCCTGTCAATTTATGCTTCAACAATTTCTCCTTTATTTACAAAATTCATATATTAGTGGTTCTATCTGGTAGTCTTCTACAGCATGCCAAACGAGGCCTATATTTACAAATTGGAGCCGATTATATGGTGTACCTAGATTTTTATTATATATAATATAGGACAATGAATTTGACACTTGTCTTATAATAACCAATTAATTTAGCACTGTAAACTGTCTATGCTAAAGATAATTTCTTGACTCACAGATAGAGCACAAGAGGCTAAAAGAGTGGTGTTAGTTAGAACCACTAGCCTTTTATATTATAACATGTAAATCATATAAGGAAACCAGGAACCAAATACTACACAACGCTAATATGATATACATGATTCTATCCTATTTACAAAGGCAGTGAAGAGAACTTTCAAATTAAATCCATTAAATCCAAACATCGTTGCCCACTTCATGAACTGTAGATTAAGATGGGTCTCATCATCACATACGAGATCTGCGCAACGAAAATTCTGCAGAGTGAACGAGCGAAAAAAGCGTCATAGAACAACCATAATATGTACATATTTTAAGGTACACCATCACATTGATTCACATTATGGAACAAGCATGAGGATTGTCATCACTGAACACAGCAGTTTCCTGCTCATTAAACATGGTGGAATAAGGAGGGGGTTGATAGTAGCCATGGTCCTGATTAGTGGAGCCATGTTTATAGTAGTTGTAGGAATATGATGAGGAGGAGGATTTAGGTACTGAAATGTAGGTAGTGATGGGCAGATGGTGGGTGGTAATCTGACGGTTATGATGATGCTTATGCTGATGATTATGATGATGATCCAGATCAAGCGGCTGATGTTGTTGATAGTAGTCAAGGCCAAAGTTGTGGTACTCAGGGTTGTAAGGGTAAGGCCAAAGCTCAGCTCTCTTTCCAGTCTTCCTCACTGCCCTCAAAACTTTCTCTTGATCAGCCCATCCCATTACAGTCACCTTTTGCATGTTGAAGTCCACATCAACAGTATCTACTCCTGGTACATATATACAATAATATCAGAATCACAATAGTAGTCATAATTAATATTGTTAATTAATTATATTTATAATTAACCATACTGGCAGTCTGGTTAGCTGGGACCTTAACTATGGGAAAAAAGCCTTTGTCTTGGTCTTTTGTAATTAGTTTTAGTTAATTTTATACGACAACCCCAGTACTTCGGTTTATAATCGAGCCACAGTTAGACAATTAAACTTCCGATGTGAGACATTTATTCACATCCTTACAATCTAGATATTTATCAGAAAAAGTTTCAATCAAACGGGATATTTAGAGCGCAAAAAAAGTAAAAGGATCAATAACTTGCACCATACCTTTCAGCTTTTTTAGAGAACTCCTAATCTTATTCTCGCAGCCAGCACAATCCATGGTCACTATCATCTCTACTATCTGCACAAAATCAATAGATAACTTTAAAAATTACAGTTCATGCACGGACACAAGACCAGAGTGAAACACAAATATGTTGCTTTGGCTAATTAAAATGCGCGATCGATCGGTGGAGAAGATTGCATATTTTGAAGCATTCACTTGAAAAAAATACATGGCATGCATATTGGAAGGCCAGATAATATATGTGGATGCTGTTAACTATAACCCTAATCGTGCATGCAGCTGTATGTGAAACTTCAAAAACAGGCACATGTACACACACACACACACACGCACACACATACTCCTAGGGCAACAGAGGGATGAGAGTGGATGTTTTGCGTTCTGCATCGTTAAACTCCAACGAGCTAAGATCGCCTAGTCTTCTATTTTACTAAAGAAAAAAAGGCTATAGCAGCATATGTCACCGTGCATGATAATAACTTAGACGTGCAAACAGAAATGAAAGAGTGAGGGTAAGGCTAAGCTATGTGGTTTTCTCACCGTCATGTTAGAATATTGAGATATATAGATCTTTGAGCCTCTCTCTCTCTCGAACTCTTTTGGAATGAAAAACTAAACTGCAATTGCACTCAATATATATAGCAAAAGATTGCAGAGAAGTCATATAGATATTTGATGAGTTCTTCAACGCTGCCATGGCAAGATAAGTGAGAATATTTTTTAAAAGTGAGTAGTCCCCACAACCATCTTTTCTTTTTTATCTTTCGTTTTCTTAATCTTGTTGCTTTGAATGAAAGTGCACAGCAAATGCACAGAAGTTGAATTGCAGCCTGGCTCGTCTGCTGATCTAATTAATTTCTATATTAATCTCTTAATTATCTATTATTTATCAAGGACTCAAACGTGTAGTTAAGTGTGGAAATGAAGTAACAACAGTTTTATAATGGCCTGTTTGGTATCCTATTTGAAGTTTTTTATCATTTCTCAAAACATTTCTTAAGAACATTTCTTAAAAACAATTTTCTTTAAGACTCAAAAACTTGATTGGTTTGCGATTTAAAAGTTTTAAATCTTACGACTTAAACTAGATAAATAGATATAAAAAGAGGGGGTCGTAGGAGAGGGAGAAAGAGGAGAGAGGAGGAAAGAAAGTAAAAGATGATTGAAGGAAAGAGAAAGAAGAGAGAGGATCGGACGAGATAGAGAGGAAGATGAGTGAAAGAAAGAACCGAGAGAATGAAGAGAGTAGATTGGAGGAGAGACGAAAAAGGTAAAAAAAAAAAAGAGGGAGAAAGAAGAAAAGAGAGAGAGAGAGAGAGAGATTTGAAGTGAGAGGGGAGGAGGGAGAAAAAAAAGAAAGGAATGAGTTTAAGTTTAAAAACTCTAAAAACTTACTTTTTATGTTTTTAGAGAATAGATTATATTTTTTAATTAGTCTTGAATTCAGTTTTTTAAAATAGTCTTACCAAATAAGTTTTTAAGACCTAAAACTTGAAAATTGTTTTTGAGTTTAAAAAGTTGGATTCAAGTAGAGTACCAAACATGCCCTTAAATTTTCATTGCAATTCAGCTTTTTGGTCGTCTGAATAGTTATCAACGCCATTTACCGTCGTCATCAGCACTGAAATGTTCTTGAACTATAGTCATCATCTGTATATATAGTCGTTGTATGCATGGATATACCATGATACATCACCTTCTGTATAACTTATGTGCAAGTTGGTCTACTAGTTAAGGTTCATCCAACTGTATCGGGAGGTATATGCTAGTGAACACCCAAGCTACATGGAATATGGATATGTGTGACTGTCAATCATCGATGCATATACATTTCACAACATATAACAATCATCCATACCACGCATCGGAGTATTATGCTAGCATAATTCTGACAACTGTTGATTACATCTATAAGATATTCCATTTTTGTTTTTCCACGTACTTTACTACAATACATTAGCACATAAAGTTATTAAAACAGTGTATTTGCGTCATGTAAATGATTCTCCAACGCAGAAAGTGTAAACATCACTTTCTAACTACCAAAAGAAAAGAATTGAAATCATATCATATCACAATTGGCGTAGTCGGATTCGAAAAGGAAAAAAGGGGGGTGGAATTGACTTGGTCTCCCGATTCATACATCAAGGTTTCTTCTCCCAGAAAAGATGCAGGCCTGGAGATATTACTATAGTAGGCCTAGTTGCTTCTTGCAGGACCATAGGTGATTCCAAATTCATGTGCACCGTGATCTCTATATGATTCGGGGACTTTCAAGTAGACGACTTTTGTATTTAATTGGTGAAGATAACAACGTCCTACGTGTGAAAGTTACACAATGATACCATAGATTGCAAGCAAGTTTTGAGCAAGAAAGAGAGATTATTTTTTTAAGGTCTTGTTTGGAGTTTAGTATTGGTTTGCATATATAACTCACAACATTTGATGAATGACGGCTGGAGAAATATACGTCAACTTGTACTATTGGATACTGGATAGGATGTTGAGTTTCTATTCATACATGCGTTCCGAGTTCGAAACTCCCACATTTTCTAAATTATTTTAATAATTTCAAACTCTCTCCCTTCCTTTAATAATAATAAAAATTAAATAAAAAACTTGTATATTGTCTAATTGAACATATTAGATGAATTAGTCTAAATAAAACTTATCCCTTCCCAGTCCAACCCTTTAGATTTTAATGCAACTAAAGAACATTCATCTCTTCATGCAACATTCATTAAATCTACGAGTTATCCAAGTCAAGTCTAGCATAAACATCAAATGATGTCGAAGTCTCTAAATGTTACGTATTGGTGGCATGTATAATTTTAGTGGCTAAATAAAAATACATACCTTCACTTGTTATGCACGGTTCTTTTCAAATCATCTTAGTTTTGCATTAGGATTCATCTCAAAGATTATGTTCTAATTGGTCACTAGAGATTGTATACCCTTACACCATGTTTGCTCTTCACTGCAATTTCTCTAACGATTGGATTGGAGAACCTTTTGCTTTTCTATGTTGTATTGCTTGAGCATAATAATTCTTTTCGTTTCAATAATATTACATAACTTTTCTGAAAGTCTCTAAATTTTAAATATCATCAACTGAATTTTTATTTCTCTAGTAGGAGACCACAATCAGAAGCCACATCAAAATAGTGAACTGATGAAATGGAGGCACCTCCTTAGTACTCCATGCATTACTGCCCGGCAGCAAATGCCTCGACCGGGAAAGTCTTGGTGATACCAGCAAGGCTCTTGAAGTTGATTTTTCCGGCAGGCTGATCAACGTTTATTTCACTCACCGGAGGCCATAGCATGAGCTCCTTAGCCTTCACTCCCTTGAGCTTTTTAATCTTCTGCTTCTCAATATAGCCTTTGATTTCGGTGTCATAACTCACAAGCTTACTGATCAACTTGAAGCTGTGTTCGACCTTCTTCTTCTGGACGATCCACATGTAGCCGGTGGCTTTCACAAAGCCAACTTCGATCACATCAGCAAGAGGCAAAAGCCCTAGCGGAAGTCCGAACTCTTGGAGCAAGGTGGTCGCCAATGCCAGCCCCTCTTCGTGGCCCTTCTTCACGATTCCACCTTCCTTCTCCGCCATGATAAAAAAATTTATTTCCTTACAAGTTTTCGAATGAAGCAGTTAAGTTATAAGTATTTTGGGGTAAAGAGGGTTGATTTATCCAAGTATGAAGGCCATTAGACTCCTAGTTTTAATCGATATACAATCTCGTAATCGTCGTTTCGCTTTAAGTGCAAAGCTCACTAACATAAACAGGTGGAATTGTACTTTCCAAGCTGCACATAATACTCAATGGCAAGTTGCAATTGTCTTCAACGAACAAGAATAGGACACAACAAGAGCAGCAAAATGGGTGATGACCACAACACATAGTAGCTTCAGCGGTTTCGACAGTCCTTAGAATAAGGATAAATTTTACGCCGGATTAGAGAGAAATTTTGGTGATTACTACAAAGAAAAACACCTTGGTTTCTCCATTCTGTTTGTCCTATGCATGTAGTAACTTGATATAAATTAAACCCATTTACCCCAAAGTGCCTACAACTTCACAAATCTACTTTGGAACTTTAATAAAGATAGACAATAGTTTACCATGGCGGAGAAGGAAGGAGGAATCGTGAAGAAGGGCCACGAGGAGGGATTAAGATTGGCTACCGCCTTGCTCCAAGAGTTTGAACTTCCACTAGGGCTTTTGCCTCTTGCTGATGTGATTGAAGTTGGCTTTGTGAGAGCCACCGGCTACATGTGGATCGTCCAGAAGAAGAAGGTCGAACACAGCTTCAAGTTGATCAGTAAACTTGTGAGTTATGACACTGAAATCAAAGGCTATGTTGAGAAGCAGAAGATTAAGAAGCTCAAGGGAGTGAAGGCTAAGGAGCTTATGCTATGGCCTCCGGTTAGTGAAATAATCGTTGATCAGCCTGCCGGAAAAATCAACTTCAAGAGTCTTGCCGGTATCACCAAGACTTTCCCCGTTGAGGCATTTGCTGCTGGGCAGTAAGCTCATGTTGACCACCAAGCAGGACAAGATCCAGTAGGTGCCTAGATTTCATCAGCTTACAACTTCGGTTCCTATTTGGGGAAGCCGATCTTTCTCTATTTTCTCTCCATTGCTGTCCAAATCAATGGCTTTATTTTGATAACGTTTTGGATTGTGGTATCCTGCTACAAAAATAAAAATTTAGACAGTGATGGTCAATACTATATGAAGTGGATTTAAGAATTTCATGCGTTCTCTTAATGCCAGTTTCACACCATAAAAAATGACGATAGCGGTACAGAATTTTTGAAACAGACAATTTATTTTCCTGTTCTCTGGTAAGCAAGATATGTAAGCAATAAAATGAGCATCAATCATCAAACGAGTCATAAAAAACGGTTTAAAGCACCAGCGAAGAAGCAACAAAAGAGGGGACTGGAAGAAATACAGATTTTACTGTATTTATTTAAGAGTTAAAGCATATTGAATTACTTAAACAATCAGCCTTACTCGTACAGCGGAACATGCACTCCACTGCTTCCATGGTTTCATTCAACCATCTTTAGTTTTCTCGTCTGTTTAGCCTACTCATACTGGAAATGCAGAAACTAATACACTTCACTGCAGCAGCAAACAAAATATGAGGAAAAAGAAAGCAGCGTTAAATTGTCCAGAAAAAAAAAGGAAACAGGTTTATATCTATCACTCCAGATGGTATACACTACTTTCATTCTCTGAAGAATGACCCATGGGGTATCGATTCTATCCTTTATGACCGAAAAACGCTAGTCTATGAGCCAGGCAACATAAAAACCACATGTATAGAAAAGATAAACCCTTTGAGACAATTTCCTTACTTAATAAGTAATAATTGAGACAAAGAATTACGCCAAATGCATATCAATATAATTGCCAATCTTCTGTTCAAAAAGAGGAAACAAAACTTTCGTAACTCGTATGATTGTATCAGTTGTAAGATCTACAAAATCTAGCAAATTCAGTTAAAAAAAGTCGCTTCGATCATGGAGTTGCAAAGGCGTGCAGGCACATTCCTCATATTTCAGCTCCAAAGTGCAGAAACTCTCACACAACCCCAGAGTTAAATACATATAATTCCAGTAATACATTGTACCATCCCTTCTCGATTTCCTCCTCTTTTACTTTATGAAGGAGGAGGGTTTCAATAATTAAATCTTCCCAATCAATGCCACGTCCTCTCTTTCTCTTCTTCCTAGTATGTACCTCTTCAGAAATGCAAATGTCGCTGCTGTCACCTGAACAAGCATTTGATGGACACATAATTCTTTTAATTCGCTGCTTGGCAGCATTTATCTTTTCTTTCCTCCTCTTAACTGCTACACAACCATTAACAAAAGACGGAGGTATAGCATCCAATCCTACATCTTTCTCCAATATCTCCTTAAGCAGAAGCCTCTTGCTCATTTCCGACTGTCCATTCCACCACTCAGCACAAGCATGGAGCGCAAAACCTCGCCTCTTTTTTGTTCCACGAACTTCTTCAAACCCCTTAGAGGACTTAACATTGTCAACCTCATCCAAAAACTTTGAGTAAATCATTGATAAGCATTCGTGTGAAAGCTTCAGCGAATCCATATCCGCAACACCCAATTTGCACCCACCATCTTCCACCTCAAAGTACCGAGACTCATGTAAAAGCTTTAACTTAACCATTTCTGTATCAAAATCATCTTCAAAACAGAAATCACTTGCGTATCCACTATCATTCCTCAAATATTCTCTAACATTTCCCAAATCCAAACAAATTCCGCCCACCAAATCCTTTTTCCCACTCGGCTCTGACATCAACTTCCTCTCCATATACTGAATGACAAACGGCGCATTCTTAATCACATTCTTAACCGTAACATCATTCCCCCAAGGCAAGGCCTGCGCAACCTTCACAAGCGCCTCTAAAAGCTCCCTATGCCGCAATTTACAAGTATGGACAACAGCATGAATTTCCTTAGCCAAGTCCTCAATCCTAACCCCAACGCCATTCAACTCCGCCACAAGAGCCAGCACCGCCGCCACCATCGGAAGCGGCCTACGCCCGGTTGTCAAAAACCACTTCTTTGCACAATTTAGCAGAAATATCCCCTGTTTTCTCATTCTCTCCCTCTTATCTCCTTCAATTCCCTCGAAACTATACGAATTCCTAAGCGTCCGCTCGAGCAAATTGACAATATCGAATTCCGGAAACTCGGGTTTTTTCAAATCCAAAAAATTAACTATACGCATTATCATCCTACCCAATTCATAAACATCCGTGCCGCCGATCACCGAAACGACCTCGGCGATCGGCAAGGGCTTATTGTCCCTTCTCATGGCAACATACGCGCAAGCACCAACGAAAATATTGAACCAATTACCTTGGCCGTACTCACCTACCGTGACTTCCCTAGCCATGGCTTTGACGGCGTCGGCCTCGGCGGTGGAGAGGCCGAGGCGGAGCGACGTGGATTCGATAAATTTTAGGGCTTCGTAAACTTTGGTCTCTTTGTAGCTGTAAACGTTGCCCGAGCCGGTGGTGCCGACGGAGACGAAGGTGCCGGTGGGGCCGGAGACGCCGCCGTATTGGTGGACGTAGTTGTCGTACTCTTGGAGCTTGCCGCAGGTGGAGCAGGAGAGGTTTTCGGTGACGTCATCGCGGATGAAGGTTTTGCCGCGGCAATTGCTGCAGACGGGCATGTTTTGGGGTCGGCGATTGAGGCGGTGGTGGAGGCTCTCAGTGTTTCGTCACCCAATTTATGCAGAGAGATTTTTTATTTTTATTTTTCTTTCCGGAATTTTAGCGTATAAAACCCTAATAAAGCGTTTTGAGAATTTGTAATAGCATATGGGCACACACAAAGCGCGTGTTGGAAATTTTTTTATTTTTGTTTTTGAAATATAATGGGAGAGGAAGAGAGTCATAGAGAACGTGTGAGTATGAAGTTTTTATTTTTTATTTTTTTTATATATATATATATTTTTTTTTTATAATTAGAGATGTATTAGGATTACATGTATGTGGGGTTTTGAAAAGAAAAAAAAATTTAGTTGTGTGAAATTATATTTCTGCCTCATATTTCTTATTTATGTTCTGGTTTAATTATAGGGTTAAACTTGTAATTTCATATGATTTTGATTGACAATGAGTGTTTTATTAATTAATAGAGATAAGAACGTTTGTTATCCATGAGGAATGAGTAAAATTAAATGACAAAAATTAGGTCAACCAATTATGTTTAGATTTTTTTTATGGTCAAATGATGATTACAATTATTATTTTGACGGTCAGGGATATATGTATTAAAGACATATATTAACATGAATTATATATATGATCGTAAGATGGTGGCTTATTATATACTTTCAAATTGTACGCACCCCTTCCACTACGGGCGTGCTTGAGAGAGGTTAGGATAAATTTATTTTTATTTTAATTTTTGAATAAGATCTAGTTGTTTACATGGCGGTGAAGGTGGCGTAAAAAACAGTGAAATTCATGATGCATATAATTACTAAATTGCTTATAATTTATTTTTTTGTTGAGCTTTTGTGAGAAAGCTAGAATGATAATTTTACGAAATTTTAGGTGACAAATAGTATAGAGTATAGATAAGTATTGTAGTCAATTCATGCTTTTTTTTTTCTTCCAGGAATACCCACATTAGGTACACCGAAAAATTACTTACCAACCAACACCACATCGTCAATTAAAATTCCTTAATTCCCTAAGTGGGTAAGTTAGCTAGCAAGCATTCATTAGACGAGTGATTGCCACTGACTATGCACCCATTGCAAAAGAGAATCTCTCGTTCAAGAGACGATCATTCGAGCCTTGATTGACGAATCAATATTCTTTTGAATTTCGAGAAACGCTTGAGTGTGAATTCTTCATTATGTTTTGTTTATTGATGAATCTGGAGCTTATATTGGAATGCTTTATATTGTTATTTTCTTCTTAGATTACTCTTGTGACGAATCAATAACCAAAGCCCAATGACGAAAAATAAGAAAAACTCTTTTAAGATTACAATTGCCTGTTGTAGTTCAAAATGTTACAAATAGATGACGACCTACAATTGTTCGTATCAAAATATCATATTTTTCCACAAAGCGATTATTTTCTAGCGTGGAAATAAAGAAACCGCACGCGTTACTGGAAAGTGACTTTTTTTGGCTTAAATGCAATTTTTGGAGCCTAAAATGACATTAGATGGGTTCGTGGCCTTTTGAAAAAATGTTTAGAATAGTCAAAGCTTTAAATCCAGCTATTTTGGGCCAGTTTTGGAGCTGATATGAGTCTAAAACATGACCCAAAATAGCTGAATTTAAAGCTTGGACTATTTTGAACACTTATCCAGAAGGCCACGAACGCATCTAAGGTCATATTGGGCTCAAAAAATTGCATTTAAACCCAAAAACGTCACTTTCCAGCAAGCTTTTTTATTTCCTCGACAGAAAATAACCGCTTCGTGAAAAAATCTGATATTTTGATACGAACAAGCTAAGGAACACACGAACGCCCTCCAATTTAAATTACTCCAAAATTCGTTCGTTTGAATCTGTTTCGCTCCAGAAGAAGTCAAATGTCCTATGTTGAAAATATAAAGCAAAGTATGAAAATTCTACCAAACTATAGTACTAAGAATATGGTAAAATATATAATATAATATTGACTCATCAAAATACCCTCAAACTTAGTTTTGTAGCTTGTCCTCAAGCAAAACAAAACTAGAAAATAAAAATAACTAACAAACTATGAACTTAACTAAGCCACAATTTCCATTTGCAAGTTGCAAACCATAGAAAATGTTAAAAATTAGAACATCTTTTCAAAAGTTCCAACTAATCTCACTAAAAGTCTAAGCCATGTAGAATCAATTAGAAAAAAAATTCATGAACTTCATTTGGTGTAGAGTGAACCAACATGGTTAAAGAGACTCGACTAAAACTCTTACCCCTTATCCTTTTTATTCCACACACTTTATATTTTTTTTTCTCTTTTCGAAATTCCTTTTTTATTTTTATTTTTTTTATAGTAACAGTAATCGTCGTGCAATGTCAATTCACTTAAGCTTTCGATCCAACCCATGTAACGAGCTTTAAGTTAATGACTCCCAATCCACTAAGGCTTTAGGGCACTAGGTGTAGAACACCCCTAAGGACTTACTAACTCGAGTTAAAAAGGCTACGAAACCAACGAACCATCCTGCCTCATGCCAAAACTCTACTGTTTGACGCTATAATCACTACTGACTAGGTATGACTGGTCTGGTTACTAAGCAAAGCCTCGGGTGAAACAATTATTACTTTATTTGTAACAAGAACAAGAACTAAACTTTACTTTATTTATAAATAAAATTAAAAATTAACCCAGACTAAAAGTAAGTGTTTCAATTTCACTCCCCACAAACCATGTTGATGTGAATGTGCAAATCTTCAAAGTACAACTCATGAAGTAGTGTCTAAGAAATGATAAATATAAAAGACTTTACTGTGTGATTAATCTTCACTATGTCCATTTGTTCTAACGTTTAAAATAAACTATGGATATTAACTTAAAAAGGATGATTTTTTTTTTTTTTTAAACTGACCCAAAAATTAAAATCCTAAAATTTTACTCTCCCATCCCCAAACTTATGTCACACTTTGTCCTCAAGGGGTGGAAAGTAAATAAAATATAAAAGATAACAAAAGTAAAAGGAAATACTAAAACGAAACCTAATTCAAGCATATCAAATAATAAAAAAACACATGAGAAAAATAAAAGGAAAACTAATGAAAATAGCTTGAAAACTTTGAGTTTTAACAATAAGGACAAAATAAAAGGTAAAGTAAATAGTATCAAGATTAACTTTTTAGTGTAAAAATATGATTTTTCGTTAAAGTAAACATTACTTGGAGCTTTTCGTTAAAATTCTCACAAATAAAACAGCAAAAACAAAAGGAAAGAAAACAAAACAAATAAATAAATAAAAGAAAAGAATGCACCTGGTGTTAAAATGTGGACCGGCATTGGACATTGGGTTGGGGACTTGGATTGTCTGCCCTCCCCTTTCCATGCCCTCCTCATGCCCTCCTATGTTTTGTGGTCACGGTTAAGCCACGTCAACATTTTATATTAATTTTTTTATAAAAATAATAAGACAAACAGTAAAATCAATATAAAATGTTAACGTGGCTTAACCGTGAGGGCATGGGGAGGGCATGGAACCGGGAGGGCAAACAATCCAAGTCCTTGGGTTGGATGCAAAGAGACATGGGCCACTGAAACCAAAAACACTCTTCCGTTCAAACAACATTTAAATTATTTAATATTTTGCAAATATGTTAGAAGAAGCCCTGTGACCTTAAGTTGTTCAGACAAATTGATGGAGGCACCGAGAAATAGAGGGACAGAGAAAAGGTAGAGTCATCGTCGTAGATGCACGAGATGCAGTCGCCGCACAAGCTGGTGGCGAGGGGGTCGGAGGTGTCGGCTAGGACGACGTTCTCAGTGCGGAAGGCATGAGAGGACGCTGAAATGTAAGGTTTGCATCATGTTAGGAGTGCTATTTGAAGCAAGAATTGGTATCTTGATTGATCGATCGAGAATTTACAGAAGCCTTTAGCGTTTTTCTGGGAGCTTTAATAAAAATGGCTTGGGCTAATACTATTTTGACCAAAAACTATCCTATAGTTTTATTTAACTAAAGACACCTCAAAATTAACCATAAGTACAGGCCCCAAAATTCTACAGGGGTTGGATTACGAAGCCGAAACTGCTCAAAATTAAGTTTCCAAAATTGCCCCTAATGGGGACAAAACCCAGCCTGTTAACAATTTCAAGCTAATTACACTACACCAACCGTCATTGATGAAACCAAAGAGCAAGGAGAAAAGGAGCTGAACTCCAATATATGTTTTTTTGTGTTTGTATTTCTTTTGTAAAATTCTGATATGATTACGAACCAAAGAGCAAGCGCACTTATACACGAAGAGTGACTACTGCCTGGCACTTCTAATAACAAGTAAAACCCTTTGAGATTTAAGAGTTGAAAGTGAGAGGAGGAAGAGAAAGAGATGGTGGAGATCGCAAAAATTAGATGGGAATGGGGCTGTGAGGCAATGAGTTTCTTCTTCTTTTTTTTGGGTAATCTGATTTGTTTTAGAAGAAGATTTTTTTTTTTTTTTTTTTTTAAAATATTAAGAAGATAGCATTTCGAAAATTATTTTAGAATTTTAAAGAATTTAAACTTTATATTTATTTTGTTTTCACGTGGCGCATATGTGGCATATAGGCCAGCAAACATGTAGAGCCTATATTTGCAATGTCGTCACTTAACGGTCATTTTAACGGATTTGACTAACAGATGTATTGCAACTAAACATAATTTAGTGTATAGATTGAAATGTTTTTAAAGATGTTGTATGATGTTGCAATTGCACCAAAACTTGAGGTGCAAACTGTAATTTAGCAATTTTAAAAAGTTGAAGAATTGGAGAAAATTGAATCAAAATTTTAGACGGAGTTTTTACAAAATAATTAAACTCGATCAAAATCCGTAAATTTCGAAAATTTAACAAAATTTTCTAAAATCTCAACTGAATACACGTCGGTAAAATTATTTTCCATTTGGTGGCTTCGGGGTGGATGAGCTCATAAATATCAGTGAGGAAGGAATAGAAAGAAATTGAATATTACATTAATACATTTTTTTTTCTCTAGTTTTTTGGTGCTTTCACGAACCACTAATATAGTATTGGGTGCACACACACTCTCTCTCTCCTAGTCTCACGGTTTTCTTCATATTCGTTGAAACCCTAGCCACAATTTGCTTCTCCTTGATTTTCCCTTTAAAAAAAAAAGCCAGATCTCATTGTCATCATAGAGAGACCGCCTTCACAGATCGACACTTGGGTTTACGGACAACCAAATGTCAAAGAGAAAAGCGGCAGCGGCAGGGCCAATCGAAGAGAGTTCGCAGACAACCAAAGTAAAAGAAACAGGCGTTTCCCTTTCGGCATGGAAAAGGAAACAGGAATCCATTGTGGCAAATTATGTTATTCTCTGGCCGATGGGCGGTCCTGCTCCGATCGGGAGTGCCTTTTCGCTCCTGTTTTGGAAATGTTGGAGTTTCTCAGGTCCCCAAGTGGAGAGATTCGGACCGTCCCTTTCTTGGTAGCGTGCAGGCATACTGCACCAATTACACGTACATTCATTATTCATTGCTTTTATTCATTTGAAAGATTGATCGCACCAATTTTTAGTGTGTGTATATATGTAGCTTTCATTTGAAATGTTGAACTTTGTTGCTTGCTGCTTGCACATGGTTTTTTGAGCTTAATGCATGCTACATACCCATGTGATTTTTTTTATGTATAACATCGATCGACTTCCTGATTTTGGTTCTCGCCTTGATCCAGTTCAATTTGAAGACCCTTTGAATCATGTTAGGACGTCCATCTTTTCTTGTGAAGTGGTGAGATGTTATTTTCATTTATTTTCTCCTTTTATTTTCGCTAGGGGTGGCCACTTGAAACCGAAAACCGAAACCAAAACACGAACCAAATCAGACCACACCGAATGGTTTGGTTTGCGGTTTTGATATGGTTGCGGTTTTGAAACCGAACCGCAATGTAGGAAGCGGTTTGGTTTCGGTTTTGGCTTTTGAAAACAGTACCGAAACCGAAACCGCACCTCAATTAGATTTCATGTTTTAATTAGTTATTTGTTAGAGTCCATACATTTAGTATGGATTCAACCACAGTAGAATGTTATCCGTTTCCTAATTTTTACCTTTGGTGCTTCTTTCGTTCCGAATAAACCATCGTTCTCCAACACTAGATAAAAACAAAAAAACAAAAGTCCATGTAATAGTCACTGTTATTTTGATCTCCAGATTTTGAAAGATGGAAAAAGAAATACTATGTAAATGAATGATGTACTCAGCCTTTTATATGACATGGAACAAGAAATATTTGCAAGTTACACTAAACATTTAAAGAATTAAAATATGTATACATTGAAAATTACTTTGTGATCGGATGAAATAAGCACCTAGTTTTCGGTAAGATTAGATCCTTCACCCTTGCTGCGTTTGGAATTATTTGATAATGACAATTGCTCGAACACAATCTACAAGTTTATTAATTAATGTATTGTGTGGAAAATGAGACCGTCTTATACGTACGTAGGTGTAAATTTTAAATTGTGTATTTTTTCTCAAAAACCAAACTGAAATCGTTTGAAACCGCACCGAACCGAACCAATCGGTTTGGTTTCATTTCGGTTTTGGCTTCAACACCGCACCGCAAAAAGTTTTGGTTTCGATTGCAGTTTCACTCAAAATCGCACCGAACCAAACCATGCCCACTCCTAATTTTCGCTGCAAGTTTTTGCTACCTTCTGCTTTTGTCATTATAGAGAATGGACATGGCAATGCAAATCGACTCTCCATGCTTTGTCTTTGTCTTTGTCTTGTGGGTAATCTACATATATATGATATATATTTTGTTTCTTGAGTTTGAATGCATGTTATTATTATACTCACTCTCTGCACTTTTTCCTGTGTGTAGACAATGGAAAGAATACATCAATCCAATCCTTCCAAGTTCGAACACTTATACAGTTTGGTGAACATTGATGTCGAAACAAATATTTCTGATGAACAGTGCTCGAGTACCGTTTCTCTTGTTTGGCTCACAAGGTACACGATAGAATCATAAACTCGCATTATCTTCTTTTGGCTTTAGAATCACCTTTACACTTTGTCAAAATGTGATGCATCACATTTTTCATACTACTCTTGATTTATTTTCAGATACATGGATTTTTTGGTAGAGCTGTTTCGGAACTTATGGGAGCATCCTCCAGATTGGGTTACGATTCGGGCTGTTTATAACGCCTATGCCAAGACCTTGATAAAATGGCATGATGAAAAAATTGTACTGACTTTGATTCCCCTTCATTTATTTGGTGACCTAGGATTATTCGTACTAACCTTTCCCTTTGAATGTCCTATTTCTGTGCTTCACTAGTGACAATTATATTCTGCAAGTTGCCGGCTTTGCCTAGTTGCTTTTTAATTACTTCGCCTGGCAACACTTTAATGTATTTCCATGTTCTCCATATACTCAAACTAGTTTTCTTTCTTTTCAGTATATAGTACAGAACTCATATGAAAGCATGAAGCTATTACATTTATTAAACACGAAAGCATTTCTGCGTTTTCCCATGTGCGAGAGACGCCTTTCTTCTTATTATAGTCTTACTGCTTCAATAGAGGAAATTTCGGAAAACTCCCAGCAACTTATCATTGGCTGTACTCAATGATTTATTGTTTTACTACACTCTTTAAGTGAAATTTTATTGGTTAGAAAATTTAACTTAATTGTTCACTGGAATGGTAGCTTGGACGCAAGTCTGCTCCTGAAAAAGACTTGTTGTTGAAGGTGATCGGAGGCAATGGTGATGTCATGGGAGACATGGAGAAATTTTGCACTTCCTTTACTCCTCTACTTAAACAGAATCACGAGTTTTTGGTAAGTTATTTTTTTCAGTTGCATAACTTACTAGGCTCCTTACTCTTAATAATCCTTTCTCAGCTGGTAGGAGCCAATAAATCCTCATTTCCGTGTCGAGGTTCTCTGAAGAAAAGAAGGGAGTTTATAATAGAAAAAGGAGGCAATGAATTATTAAATCATTTGTTATTGTAAAATATTAAAATTTTTGCTCATGAACTTTACACTTTTGAGACAGGCTAGTCTTGGAATGGGTGATTTGAAGTTATCTGGTGCTAGCCTTGTAGCAAAGGTACCAAGTACATACCCAAAAAAAGAAAAGATGGGGAAGACTATGTTTGCTCCTGCTTTGGAAGAATTGGAGAGCGTCAAGTCTGAATCAAAAGAGATTCTGACGAAGCATTTCTTGGAATCGTGCAATAAGATTTTGCCTGTTATAGGTTCATTCATTTCTCTCATCCCATGAATAGTGGCTTTAATTTGTTTGATTCCAAGCTTTGAACCATTTTTAAGTTTTTAAAAAGGCACACACCTGACACTTGGCGTTTATAACGATTGTTAAGCATAAAGCTACATGACCATTTGTTATTTATTTGTACAATATGAGCTTTATGATTTGGTTGTGGGCTTGATTCAGCTAAATTTGGAAATGCTGTGTATTCTGTTAATCATAACATCCGTGCTCGTGCAGCGGTAAGATGTTATTTTCATGCATTTTCCCCTTTCCCTTTCATTTTCTGCTTTGAGTCTCATACTTTCTGCTTTTGTAATTCTGCCTTAATTAGAACGCTTTGCATTGTCCAACTTGGACATGGCAACGCTAATCTAAACTCTTTGCATCCGTACGCTCAGAACATCTTATGGTTAATATGCATGTGAATTCAGGTCGTATGTTTTGTTTATTAAGTTTGAATGCGTGCTAGTGTTCTCACTCTATCCAATTTTGGCTTTGCATAGAGATTGCAGTCTAGATATTCATCAGATCCTTCCAAGTTCAACTACTTGTACAGTTTCGTGCAGTTTGGGATTGAAACATTTTCTCTTAATATTCTGACAAGGTACTCAATATAATCATAAACTAGTATGTTTTTTTGTTTTGTTTTTGTTTATGCCTTTGCGCTTGGTTGAAATGTGATATATGCATGATACTATTTCTTGATGTATTATCAGAAACATGGATTTTGTGGTAGAACTGTTTCGGAACTTGCTGGAGCATCCGGAGTGGTTTACGATTGAGGCTTGTAAAGATGCCTATGTATGGCAAGAAGCTGAAAATATGGATTGAACGACAGGAATGGTTTGATCCAAAGAATGCATTGCATAAAGTAATGTCTTTGATGCCCTTAAAATATTGGGTGCTCAATCATTGTTCGTACTTAACTGGTCGTTTGAATGTCTATGCTGGAATTAAATTTCTATGCCCGATCGACTTAAATACAACTATGGCAATTATATTCTGCAAGTTGCATATATTTTTTTAACTACTGGGGCTGACCTCATTTTTAATGTATTTTCACGTTCTCCATCCATTGAAAGCACTTCTTCTATGCAAGTTTCTCTCTTGTTTAAGAATTTAAGCATTGTAGAAAGTACAGAACTCATCTGATCAAGCGTGAAGCTATTACACTTATTAAATCTGAAAGCATTTGTGTTTTCTCATGTTAGAGAAAAGTCCTCCTTAATATATGGTTACTGTTTTGAATGATAGAGGAAAATTGTCAAAACTTGCAGCAAAAGTCTGCTTAGCTTATCCACTGGTTTAATCATCGGTTGTTCTCTATGATTTAATTATTATGCTTGATTGTTTAATCATTGGTTTTTCCTCCCTGAGAGAAATGGCAAAAAAGAACTCTTTATGGTGATGAAATCAAGCTATTAATCACTATAATGACAGGTCTACCCGGCGGTTTCTCCGGACAGAGAGAAGTTCATGGAGGCGATCAAAGGCAATGGTGATGTGATGGGTGATATAAAGAAATTTTGCTCCATCTTTACACCTCTAATTGAAGAGATTGACAAGTTTTTGGTAAGAAATTTTCTCCTGTTGCAGAATTTAGTGTCGTGCTTGACCTACTCCATTGTAATGCAAAGTAACACGCGGCTGTTCATTATTTTGACACAGGCTAGTTCGGGCTCGGATAAATCTACGCTGCTTATTGATGGGGGGGGAGGTTTCTTGATTCAGTTGCATTGCC
The DNA here is from genome assembly GCA_024362995.1 of Heteromeles arbutifolia. NCBI lineage: Eukaryota > Viridiplantae > Streptophyta > Magnoliopsida > Rosales > Rosaceae > Heteromeles > Heteromeles arbutifolia. The sequence continues at coordinate 3,978,705 of JANCRC010000002.1, read as the reverse complement.
TGCCATTTGCCTCCCGTTACAGCAGATCTTCGGATTGTTGAATTGTTGTTTTTGTTTCATTTTTTTTCAGGCCTCATATGGCCAACCAAACAACAGAGTAGACTTAATTTCCTACTCATGTCGAATTTACACCTCCCTCCTTCCCAACCTTGTCATTCTTTGATAATTCTTTCGTTGACATATTCAAATATGGATTTTTTTGGGCCATGGTGATTAATTTGTTGTTTGAGGCCGGCCACCGGAGATTTGGGGAGACAAACGATTAACGAAGCCAAATATTTTGCTTCTGGGTTCTTGGAGAAGACGAGGAGGAATTTTATCAGTGGGAGTCTGTGGGACTCATGCCAGTAATTACTCTGAGGTCTAGTGTCGTACAATCGCTAGCGAGTCCTTTGAGTATCAAATTATATGTAGCTACAGATCATCATGGTCTGCAGGCTGCGAGGCGCCCTTGATTGATTCATTCATTGTTTGAAACTACAAGGAGTAGACTTTACAAGTTATGAATAGATTGGATTTTCAAATTTCAACCATGTACACTTATAGGAACGTTTCCATGCATGCGCCATGGTGTCACACGCTACAAATGCAAGGAATTGAATTGACAAGGATTTAGACCGAGGAAGATTCAAAATCAAACTCAAACTCATGTTGAAAATGCAGTATTCGGTTTCGATCCGTAGAGCAAGAATGAAGCGGTGCGGACCGGCAATGTTGAAATAACAACAAAGAAGCAGGGGCAAAAAGGGAAGCACACTGTTAATGAACAGTAGCTTTTTCCGTTGAGTTTTAGTTTATGAATAATGTTAGAAGAAGCCCTGTGATCTTAAGTTGTTCAAACAAATTGATGGAGGCACCGAGAAATAGAGGGACGGAGAAAAGGGCTTGGGCTAAAACTTTTTTAACCAACAACCACCCTATAATTTTACCATAAGTACAGGCCCCAAAATTCTACGCGGGCCCCTAACGGAGACAAAACCCAACCCGTTAACAATTTCAAACTAATTACACTACTCCACCAACTGTCATTGATGAAACCAAAGAGCAAGGAGAAAAGGAACTGAGCTCCAATATATGTTTTTTGGTGTTTGTATTTCTTTTGTAAAATTCTGATCTGATTACGAACCAAAGAGCAAGCCCTCTTATACACGAAGAGTGACCCTTTGAGAGTTGAGAGTTGAAAGTGAGAGGAGGAAGAGAAAGAGATGGAGGAGGTCGCAAAAATTAGATGGGGGTGGGGCTGTGAGGCTGTGAGGCTATGAGTTTCTTCATTTTTCTGGGTAATCTGATTTGTTTTAGAAGAAGATATTTTTCTTTTGTTTTGTTTTTTTCTAAATATTAAGAAGATAGCATTTCGAAAATTATTTTAGAATTTTAAAGAATTTAAACTTTATATTTATTTTTTTTCCCCGTGGTGCAGATGTGGCATATAGGTCAGCAAACATGTCGAGCCTATATTTGCAATGTCATCCCTTAACGATCATTCTACTAATAGATGTATGATATTACAACTAAACGTAATTTTGTGTAAGATGTTGAAATGTTTTAAAGATGTTGTATGAGGTTGCAATTGCACCAAAACTTAAGGGTGCAAACCTTAATTTAGCAATTTTAAAAAGTCGAAGAATTGGAGAAAATTGAATCAAAATTTTAGACGGAGTTTCTACAAAATAATTAAACTCGATCAAAATCCATAAATTTCGAAAAATAAACAAAATTTTGATTTATTTTCAGAGGCACTATTTGAATGTGTTAGGCACCCAGAAAATCAAACAAAAAATCTTTAACTTTCCTAGAAAATTTTACTTCTTTCTTTGATTGATTACCCGCTTTCACTCACTTCAATCCTCTAAGAACCCATAATTTTTTCAATCCTTGGATCCCTAGAAAAACACCAGAATATAAATTTCTTTGGTAAAGAATAGGAAAGCAAAAAAACCTAAAAACAACAAAATAAAAACCTCATAAACAAAATTGTTGAATATAAAAAAATAATTGGCAAAAGCAAGGAAATAAATTAGGAAAAAAAGGTTTTGGTTCCGAGGCTCACCAATTTGATCCTCTCAGCAACGACCAATTCGAATCAGCAACGTGGAAACACCGAATTTTTGATAATTTAATCTCCAGGTCAGCGACCCAAGGAGCAGAACCAAGCCTCAGAAAATTGATTTCAGCCGCTTTCTACCGTTGGACACACACGGACAAAGCCAGAATCAGAGAGGCAACACAAATCGAAAGATAGCAATGGAATGAAAAACAAAAATCCACAGGATAAACTCGAAACAAAGATTTGATCGACGATGCTTTCAAAGGTTTGAGAGGCACAGAGCAGGCCGTAATCGGCGACTCCACAAATTGAGATCGACAAAGGATAAGGTCGAGATGAACAGAACAGAGATCTAGAGATGCTAAGAGGCAAGGGAAAGCAAGAAAATAAAGGAAAACACTCGGTCCAAATAGAGCATGCATCGACGACAGACGCGTGGAAGTAATGGGCAAAAGTGTCTTTTAACTGTGCCAAAAAGCAGCAAAACGGCTAAGCAAACAAAAAATCAGGGGCATTTCCGTCCTTTTACTATTGCTGAACAATGCTAAAACTCAACTATATATATATATATATATATATATATATGTAGCTTTCATTTGAAATGTTGAACTTTATTGTTTGCTGCTTGCACATGGTTTTTTGAGCTTAATGCATGCTACATACCCATGTGATTTTTTATATGTATAACATCAATTGACTTCCTGATTTTGGTTCTCGCCTTGATCCAGTTCAATTTGGAGACCCTTTGAATCGTGTTAGGACGTCCATCTTTTCTTGTGCAGTGGTGAGATGTTATTTTCATTTATTTTCTCCTTTTATTTTCGTTAGGGGTGGCCACTTGAAACCGAAAACCAAAACCAAAACACAAACCAAATCTGACCACACCAAATGGTTTGGTTTTGCGGTTTTGATATGGTTGCGGTTTTGAAACCGAACCGCAATGGAGGAAGCGGTTTGGTTTCGGTTTTGACTTTTGAAAACCGCACCGAAACCGAAACCGCACCTCAATTAGATGTCATGTTTTAATTGGTTATTTGTTAGAGTTCATACATTTAGTATGAACTCAACCACACTAGAATGTTATCCGTTTCCTAATTTTTACCTTTGGTGCTTCTTTCGTTCCGAATAAACCATTGTTCTCCAACACTAGATAAAAAAAAAACTAAAATCCATGTAATAGTCTCTGTTATTTTGATCTCCAGATTTTGAAAGATGGAAAAAGAAATACTATGTAAATGAATGATGTACTCAGCCTTTTATATGACATGGAACAAGAAATATTTGCAAGTTATACTAAACATTTAAAGAATTAAAATATGTATACGTTGAAAATTACTTTGTGATCGGATGAAATAAGCACCTTGTTTTCGGTAAGATTAGATCCTTCACCCCTGCTGTGTTTGGAATTGTTTGATAATGACAATTCCTCGAACACAATCTACAAGTTTATTAATTAATGTATTGTGTGGAAAATGAGACCGTCTTATACGTACGTAGGTGTAAATTTTAAATTGTATATTTTTTCTCAAAAACCAAACTGAAATCGTTTAAAACCTCACCTCACCAAAACAATCAGTTTGGTTTCATTTCGGTTTTGGCTTCAACACCGCACCGCACCGCAAAAAGTTTTGGTTTCGATTGCAGTTTCATTCAAAATCACACCAAACCGAACCATGCCCACCCCTAATTTTCGCTGCAAGTTATTGCTACCTTCTGCTTTTGTCATTATAGAGAATGGACATGGCAATGCAAATCGACTCTCCATGCTTTGTCTTTGTCTTTGTCTTTGTCTCGTGGGTAATCTACATGTATATGATATATATTTTGTTTCTTGAGTTTGAATGCATGTTATTATTATACTCACTCTCTGCACTTTTTCCTGTGTGTAGAGAATGGAAAGAATATATCAATCCAATCCTTCCAAGTTCGAACACTTGTACAGTTTGGTGAACTTTGCTGTCGAAACAAATACTTCTGATGAACAATGCTCGAGTACCGTTTCTCTTGTTTGGCTCACAAGGTACACGACAGAATCATAAACTCGCATTATCTTCTTTTGGCTTTAGAATCACCTTTGCACTTTGTCAAAATGTGCTGCATCACTTTTTTCATACTACTCTTGATTTATTTTCAGATACATGGATTTTTTGGTAGAGCTGTTTCGGAACTTACGGTAGCATCCTCCAGATTGGGTTACGATTCGGGCTGTTTATAATGCCTATGGCATGATGAAAAAATTGTACCGACTTTGATTCCCCTTCATTTATTTGGTGACCTAGGATTATTCGTACTAATCTTTCCCTTTGAATGTCCTATTTCTATGCTTCACTAGTGACAATTATATTCTGCAAGTTGCCGGCTTTGCCTAGTTGCTTTTTAATTACTTGGCCTGGCAACACTTTAATGTATTTCCATGTTCTCCATATACTCAAACTAGTTTTCTTTCTTTTCAGTATATAGTACAGAACTCATATGAAAGCATGAAGCTATTACATTTATTAAACACGAAAGCATTTCTGCGTTTTCCCATGTTTGAGAAACGCCATTCTTCTTAGTATAGTCTTATTGCTTCAATAGAGGAAATTTCGGAAAACTCCCAGCAACTTATCATTGGCTGTACTCTATGATTTATTGTTTTGCTACACTCTTTAAGTGAAATTTTATTGGTTAGAAAATTTAACTTAATCGTTCACTGGAATGATATCTTGGACTCAAGTTTGCTCCTAAAAAAGACTTGTTGTTGAAGGTGATCGGAGGCAATGGTGATGTCATGGGAGACATGGAGAAATTTTGCACTTCCTTTACTCGTCTACTTAAACAGAATCACGAGTTTTTGGTAAGTTATTTTTTTCAGTTGCATACTGACTATTTCTTAAACAGAATCACAAGTTTTGCACTTCCTTTACTCGTCTCATTTGCACTTCCTTTACTCGTCTACTTAGACATGGAGAAATACGATCACTATTTCTTAAACTAAACACTGGTACTATCACTACTTCTTAAATTGAATACTGACTATTTTATTTCTAAAACTGAACATGGATACTACACTATTTCTCAAAATTGAACACTAATACTATCACCAGTGTGTACATGAAAAGTCTGTAAATTTTGTTCTCACCACAAACACTCTTCCGTTCAAACAACATTTAAATTATTCAATATTTAGCAAATATGTTAGAAGAAGCCCTGTGATCTTAAGTTGTTCAAACAAATTGATGGAGGCACCGGAAAATAGAGGGACAGAGAAAAGAGCTTGGGCTAAAACTATTTTAACCAACAACCACCCTATAGTTTTATTTAACCAAAAACAATTTCAAACTAATTACATTACTCTACCAACTGTCATTGATGAAACCAAAGAGCAAGGAGAAAAGGAACTAAGCTCCAATATATGTTTTTTGGTGTTTGTATTTCTTTTGTAAAATTCTGATCTGATTATGAACCAAAGAGCAAGCGCTCTTATACACGAATCTGGAACTTTTGGATGATCAGACATGGATTTGGAACTTTTGGGCGTTGGTGCGTCTCTCTCGGTGTGGATCTGAGTATTCTCGCAAAAACAAACGCATGCATGTGTTAGCAAGACATAGATCTTGAACTTTTGAGGACTTTTTGATGTTTTTTGTGAAAAATCAACTCAATGGAACTCCGTGGCAGCAAAATGAGATTTTTACCTTTGGGACGAATGAAATTGAGGTTCCACCATAAAACCAATTGGCAATATAGGGAGTAGACCAAGACCATATAATCACATATCAAACCTTGTCCCTCACCAATGTGGGACAACTCTCAACACGCCCCCGCACGTGTGGCGGATTTTCAAGCCTACACGTGGACAACAACTGGGTGACGTAGAGCGCGTGTGGCCGTTGAGCTTCACACGTGGACAACCTATCTCTGATACCATGATGAAATTGAGGTTCCACCATAAAACCAATTGGCAATATGGGGAGTAGCCCAAGACCATATAAGCACATAGCAAACATTGTCCCTCACCAATGTAGGATAACTCTTAACATGCCCCCGCACGTGTGGCGGATTTTCAAGCCTACAAGTGGACAACACAACAGGGTGACGTGGAGCGCGTGTGGCCGTTTGACTTCACATGAGGACAACCTACTTTGATACCATGATGAAATTGGGGTTCCATCATAAAACCAATTGGAAATATGGGGAGTAGCCCAAGACCATATAAGCACATAGCAAACCTTGTCCCTCACCAATGTGAGACAACTCTTAACATCTTGGGGTTTCACAGCCGAGATCCAGCGAGGATGATGAGCTCCGTGAATGGACTCGAGAGCAATGGAGACATAGACTGTAGTTTCAGTTCGGGAGATCTAGAGGCAACGACGAAAAGGCTAAAGGATGGAAAGCTCGGTTGTGTGTGGGTTGAGAGAGAATAAGGCACAACATTTAGGTCGCAATGACAATGGGGGAGCCGCTGAGAGAAATGAGAGACTTATTTCAGTTGCTGGAGAGAGAAAGGCCTAGGGTTTCTAAATACAATCACAAATGAGAGCAATGGGACACTCTTCGACTTTTCAATTGGAATCCTAGGGAGCTCACTACCCGGATGCACGACACGTGTGCGCATCCTGAGCTTCTGTGCTACCCGAGAAATGACGTTTTGAATTAGAGAGAGGGAGAGCCGTTTGGGCTCTCGAGTTGAGATAGAGAATGGGTGCAGCAGCTAGGGTTTTTCAAATGACAAGTGCAACTGTTATATTAGTTGTTGCTATGGTTTGGCACACATGTGGACTTGTACATGTTGGTCAGCGCGTCTTCACAAGTTCAGGTCCCGAGTTCGACTCTCCAAAGCGGCTGCATTGTGTTCTCTTTTTCATTATTTTTCTAGGGCATATTTTCCTTGACCAGATCACCACTTCAAATCCCAGGTGTTTTAGTTTGTGAGTCAATAAAATAAAATTTTCATTCTTTTTAAGTTAATATCCATAGATTAATTTAAACATTAGAACAAATGGACATAGTGAAGGTTAATCCCACATTAGAGCATTTTCTATTTATCGTTGCTTAGACACTAATTCATAAGTTATACTTTGAAAATTTGCACATTCACACCAACATGATTTGTGGGAAGTGAAATTGAAACACTTACTTCAGTCTAAGTATACTTTAATTTTTTTTTTAAGTAAAGTTAGTTATTGTTATGAATAAAGTAATAATTGTTCCATCCGAGGCTTTGCTTAGTAACCGGGCCAGTCTTGCCTAGTCAACAGTGATTCTCGCGTCAAACGGTAGATTTTTGGCATGAGGTAGGGTGGGTAGTTGGTTTCGTAGCCTTTTCAGCTCGTCCTTAGGGATTCTACACCTAGTGCCCTAGCCCTTATGATTTAGGAGTCATTGACTTAAAGCACGACCACTATTGTTACTAAAAGAAAATATATTTTTTTTAAAAAATCGGAAATAAGAAAAAAAAAGTTATATTTAAATGTAGTATGTGTGAAATAAAAGAACGAGGAGTAAGGGTTTTAGTCAAGTCTCATTAGCTATGGTGATCCAGAGGCATGATGTCCAAAGGTGATCTCCAATCCTGAAATACATTTAGGAATATCTATAACGTAAGCTTAATTAAATTCTTTGTTTATGGAATGAAATTATTATTCTACCGTTCCACACCAATCATGCTATTTGGAATGTAGGAATTCCTTCTTTATTGATATACCAACACTATAGACAAGTTATATAGTTCATCATTCGGACACTACGAGAAACATGGGACAAGAGATTCTATCCATCGACGTTGACAATCTCATTCCCAAAAACAGGTTACTACTCGTATCGCATGACTACTGTATTGGCCTCGATATGCAACTCAGGAATGTGCCCGGAATTCACGATTTTAAAGTTGTAGAGGTAAGGCGTGCTCTAGCAGACCTTACGTCATTCCCTCTACCACTGACAGAGCAAGGAATTAGGTATAGCGTAGATATAAACATTCATATTCAAAATGATGTTTTATCTGTACATCCATTTCAGCTTTTGCATGGATGGATTATTGGTGAATTTGGAGAAAACGTGGGAGTAACAATCAGAGGATGATTCCTTCTCCAGCAACTGTCTTTTCCACATCTTCTTATCCTCTGATGAATTATTTCTTCTGCAACTGCCTTAACGTTTGCCGACCCAACTCGTCGAAGTGACCCAACACTATTCCGACCCAGATTGGAAATTTCAATCAATTGATTGATTTGGATTTTTAAGTTGAGATTTGAATAAATTGATTTGGGGCGGGGCGGAGTCGGGCGGAGGGGTTGCGGGGGAGGTGGAGGTGAGGGTGAGGTGGGGTGGGATGGGGGGTTTGGGTTGCGGGGAAGGGGCGAGGAAGGGACGGGGAAGGGGAAGGGGTCGGGGAAGGATTTCTGGTTTTTTTTATTTATTTATTTTATTTTTAAATATATATATTTTAAATAGGGTAAATTATTATAATATTTTAAATGCATAAAAAATTATTTTTTGTTGTCACATGACAGCCACGTCAGCACAAATGTGGCACCCACATCAACTCTTAACGGACCAATGAATGAGAAATGTAACGGATGTATTATATTGAAATAAAATAGTACTTGAGGTATGAAAGTGAAATTTCTTGAAGATGTTGTATGAGATTGCAATAGACCTCAAATATGAGGTGGTAAAGTGTAATTTACCCATGTTTAAAATATCAATATAGGTAGAAATATCGATATGGTTGACTTCGACGGAAATTATGAAAATTTGCAATTGAGTCGGTATATCAACTCTTTCAGATTTAGTCGGAACTAGAGAAAAATTTTCTCAAAAAAAAATTCAAAAGTTTGCAATCTGCAATTGGTTATGGTAAAATTTATGTAGTGATCGGTAAATATCATCTATATTCATTGATTTTTCTATACCTTGCCGATATAGGGTGAAATTTTTATTTCACCTCCTCATATCGATCCTTGAGTTTTAGAATATTTCGTAGATATTTTAAACACCGGATAACATTACACTTTAATTATGATTATTAGGATTTTTTTTCTAAATTACTGAAAAAGAGATTGATTTCTTTTTAAAATGTTAGAAAATTAGGTATGCCCGGACCTCGGGTTGGGTAGCTTCTCCTCCCCCTAAACCTTTTTTAACCCAAAAAAATTGGAAATTTCAGACCAATATATATTATAGCCAATGGCTTCATGACAAAGTGGAAATTTCAAGAAAATAATATATTGGATGAAAAATATTCTATTATTCAAATGAGAAAATTGTATTATTAATTTTTTTTTTTCACACAAAGAATGGCACACCTTAGCACATTGAAACAAAGGAATAAAAAACTAGTCACTACATTCCTTTGGATCCCATGCAAGGGTTCATCTTTACCCGGATTAGCGTTTAGGGTTTAGGATTTACCCATCTGGATAAGATTTGTTCAAATCTACAATTGTAAAAAGCTATGTGCACAACAAATGCAATTTTTTTTGTTTTTGTTTCAAGGATTTCGCTTATTCCCCCTTGAGAGAATCTCCTAGTTGTTCCTGAGCAGTGAGCAAATGAGAAATTTTCTCGAAGAAATACGAGATTCTGCTTATGACGGCAACAACCGAGGAGGAAGTATGCTAAAAATAGTGTGTATATCTCCGTTTAGTAAGGCAAGCTCTTAGAGCTTGTGCTAATGATCAAAGCCTTGAGCTTGGATGAGTCCCCAGTAGCACTAGCCCTCCTTGTGATCATTTCCATATTCTTGTACAAACTTTGTTTCACCAAATTGTTCATCATTTTCTTCCCTTGTTGTGCCTCCCTTTGATTTAAAGGTGAACCGATTGGAACCCTAGCTGTCTGGGGCCCTGAGTGTGGGCCCATCTTTGCTTGCCTCTCATCCTTAAACCACTGCAATAGTTTTAGTGCCCTCTTTTGAGCTAGAGAGCTTCCCAGCAATGCCACCTCTAAAAGTATGGGCACAATTCCTGACTTGGCCATTTTTTCCCTTTGATCTGAGCTTTGGTGAGCTAAAATCATTAGGATGTAGCAAGAGAGCTCCTGGCATTTGGGCTTCTCATCCCATGTCAAAATCTCTATCAAGCTCCCCGGCACCGCCGCGCTATTTTCCATGGCCTTTTTCCCCATTAGGGAAACCACCAATTTCCCAAGCGTCGCAAGTGCTTTTTCAGAAAGCGCTTTCGTAGTGGATAGCTTCAGGAGAGCCTCGACCACCCCGTTAGAGACCAAACTGGCTGCACTGTCCAACATTGTGGAGAGGTTGAACAAAGCTCCCAAACATGGCTCTTTGGTTTCGATGGTCGAAGTGCTTGACTCAATAATGCCAACAAGAAACGGGACAATTTCTGATGAGGACAGAGGGAATTGGGTATTTGCAAGTGAGGACAACAACAAGAGCAACTCTACAAATTGGTGCCTTGTTGGCTCATCAAGAATGTTGATGTCGTTTTGTAGCTTTGAGAATATTCCTGCCTCCACCATGAGAGCCTTGTTCCTGAAGAAATTAAGAACATGCAGAGAATTAGAACATAGAAGCTCAAAATATCTCAAACTTATTCTGTCTTGCCTAATGATGACAAGAAGAATAACTATATAGTTCAAATAATGGTTTTGAAATTTGACCAGCTGATAAATTAAATTAAACATTCGTTGCTGATACAGAGAAAATTAGAAGTTCTTGTGCACAAGAACATATTCTATTGTTTGGTGCTTGAGAGAAAAGTCCCATGAGACCGGCCGTACAGAACAACTTCTCCTATGCAAAGATGACGCACATAATTAAAAATATAAAAAATAAAGATTTTTAGAAGAGTGATCTCATCTCAAGTCCATGAGATTCCAAAGTTTAGATCTGTATTGTGTTGTGAAGGTCAACCAAATGGGGGTTTTTTATTGTTCGAAAATCAAATGGAATCTGAACAACTAACAATAAAATCCTACAAACCCTAAACAAAGTCATCTCGTTTGAAAAACAGGGTCATGTTAGCTTCCATTATGTTGTTTCCCCCCTCCAACTCTTCCAACTCTTCCAACCACTATGTATTTTATGGTCGACAGCCACCGCAGCCTGCGGCCGGCCTCCTCTGGTTCAGTGGCAGGTTGTCTAATTATGTTTCATATTTTTCAAATAATGCATCAAACCCATGAAATAAACTAATAGGTAAATCCCATTAACCCCTTTTAACAACTAATTAAATAAGTTGCATTATGCAAAACTGTGCCAAGTTATTGGGCACGTCGATTGGACAATAACTGCAGCCACTGAGATGACATATCTATAGACTATACACGGTGGATCTCAAACTTGTATATGATAAATACAATGTATTGTAGTATTAATAATACAACGTTACATAATTACTAGTACATGACACTACGATAACATCATAACTTACCCATGACATAAGTTCTTCTCGATTGGGTTGATTGAGAAATAGCAACAATTCAAATTTGTTGTTCTATATTCTTGCGTCTACTCACTAAACGACTTAGACCCTACCCTACCATTAAAATGCCATTGCCTTTTAGCAAGATATCTGTTTTATGTCACTGTCAGTATCACTTGAGTTGGGCAAGAGTCAAATGAAAAATTAACACACTTAATCCTACTTTTGGAAAATGGAGTCATTCTTCCTTCTATAATTAATTCATTCTTAATTGCCCTAAAGACAATCGCTTAACTTTATATTGAAGTCAAATGTGGCCACTGGAACTTAATAAACAAAATTTTATTAAGTGATAAACTTATAGTTAAAAAAAATTAAAATAATTCCCTCTATGCCTAAAGTCCTATATTCGATGCTTCGCTCCGTTAATATTATACTTTTATGTATATGAGCAAAACAAATTGGCATTATATCCGTATGCGATGAATACACATATATTAATATTATTTTTCAAGTTATGAATTCATAAATTAACTCAACTTCGATTAGTAAAAATAAACTCTTATCCAAGGACGAAAATTTAAATGCTCCTAAACAAAATATAAGACAAGAAAATGGAAGCTTACGTGTAAGTTCCATTAGCAAGCTCAATCAAGGCGCAAACCGCAACTCGCCGGCGAGCAACCACCTCTGACGCCGCCATGGACACCAAAACCGGTATAATACCTAGCCCGCCCACCAGCTTCCTCACCTTGACATCTTCTTTAGCCAACGTACCAATCTCCATAGCCGCCAACTCCTTCTCTTCCCAACTAATTCCAAAGTGAAGCTTCTTCACTGCCCTTTGCAATCCCATCACAGAATCCTCATGATCACCACCACTCTCCTTCTCCATAACGACTTGTCGTACCGTTACTTCATTACTATTGCTTACAACTTTGGAGGGTCTTGATGGTGTGTCGAAGTGATCGGACGGCGTAGGGCGCTTGCGGGCGCTTTTGGAGCGTAGGAACCGTCGGACGCTGTTGAAAAACCTAAGCTTTATGTAAGAATATACCCATAGAGGAGAAGGAGAAGAAGAAGAAGCAGGTGTAGAATTAGAATCAGACATGTTTGCGTGAGAGAGAGAGAGAGAGAGAGAGAGAGAGAGGTTGAGAAACTGTGCGGGGTTTTGGTTTGTTTATGCAAATTTCTATGGGAGTCTGACTTTTACGAGAGAGAGGTGTTGGTGGCTTTATGGGATCAGAGGGACGAAGAAGGACAACTTTAGAAAGATGAAAGAAACTGAAGGGAGCACAAAGCACATGCACAGGAAATAGTATAAGCTGACTATTGGGGCTCACAAACCGTGACAGATATTTAAATGAAATATTTGTGTATAATATATGATCTTCAACATTGGTCTTAATTATATTTCAATCGTATTCCCGTATGGCCCTTGTCTAATATCTCGAATTACAAGAATGTTATTTTGGATGGCGCGTTATGAGCGTTTTAATGAAAATTTGACTCTTCATCTAAAATTAATTATTTCTATTTACAGACGAATTATAATTCAACATACATACATATATAAACTTTTTTTTTGTTAATCTAATGAATTATTTTTGCATGTGTTGGAGTCGGACCAACCTGTTTTCTAGATTAGGGTTTATTATATGGGGTTGTGTTACTTGTGTAGAGGGGAGGAGGGTCCCCTACACATCACCTACTCCACTGTGGGGAAGTTGCTTGGAGGTGATCAAATTCAGACGGCTTAGACTATTGTTGACCTAAAGTTTCTTTTATTATCAATAACTTCATATTTTAGTTTTAGAAAAAGTGATAGCTTAAGTTACTCTAATTTACAGAGAAAGAGATTTAAAGTCGAATACAAAATTTCAAATAAACTATACACTATTATAATGAATTGACTCAACTCACGTTGGCACTTTAAAACTTTAAACTAATCGTAATTAATATTTATCGTTGTTCTGAGATGTGACCTAGAGCTACACTTTGAGGCATGTGGGAATCAGGGAAAGAGGGCACCTGCACTGATTTTCCTGCAAGGTCAGAAAATTTTGATCTCATACAGATTAAAGAAAAAACAAATGCTAGATCTGAGAGGATTAATAGTGCAGCAACCCATTAATTCTCTGCATGGAGGACCATGCAGAGAATTAATGGGTTGCTGCACTATTAATCCTCTCAGATCTAGCATTTGTTTTTTCTTTAATCTCAGTGTTTGAGATTTTCTCACATGCATGGTTTCGTTTTGGTGGATCTGTTGCTGGAAGGATCTGATCTCCTCTGTTGCAGCAAGAAAAACATATCTTCATATCTACCCTTGATAACAATGTTACTTAAATGAATGATGTTTGATCTTTTGCTAGCTAAGCTATAGCTTGTTACGTTAAAAGAAGTTGATTTTGGCTTGGGATTCTGCTCACCCACATGCTTATAGATTACTATATTTAACGATATATTTATACTAAAATAGTAGAAAAGAGTAAGCCACACAATAAGCTTACATAAAAACTTAGTAGTGAACTTAAAATTGGGACACTTATTTTAATAAGAAAAATTAAATTATGCTATGCTAATATGTAAATTTACTCAAAATTGTGTCCTTTTTCTTCCAGTTGGATTCTATGCTTGAATGATTAGGTCCAAATTTGGTTGGTCTAGTCCAAAATATTTGGCCATCTTGCACCGTTGGCTTTCTACATTTTCCTGCAGAGTGCAAATGATCTAAACTCCATAATTAGTTAGGTTATATCCCATACCACCATGAATTGAGAGAAAGACCAATTGGCGTCCAAATTCGGGAACAAAGGTGGTGAACTCTTTGTTTAAGACATTTGCACGTCTATAATGGCAGTCAAGTATTGGTTAAATGGTATTTCTTCTCGGCCTCACGCCAACTATTTTAATGGTAGTTGTCTTCACTTTGACAATTTTTACAGAAAGAGATACTCTTGTGATTATATCCTTATGTCAATCATGCATTGTTATATGAGAAAGTAAAAATGCATTTTCTACTGGATTAGAGGAAAAGAGTTCGGCCTTAAAAATTACACATACTCTTATGACAGCATCTTAAGTTAATCATGCATTGTTACGTGAGAAAGTAAAAACACATCTTCTACTGAATTAGAAGAAAAGAGTTTGGTATAAAAACTGCGCAGATTTTCTTCCATATCTCTTATTCTGATATGTGGCCTTTTACAGCCACCAAAACTTCTGCCAAACAATCTATTTTGTTTTTCTTTCCTTTAAAACCCTAGCCTTTGGTCAAGAACCATTCGGGACAATCTGCATATATCTAAGAGTTTAGTGCACCACTTGGACACACGCATTGATCACCAGTATTGACCATTTGATCATTTCATTCAAAGTATCTTCGTTTTGGTGGAGTTGCATTGCGGCCCCAATAGCACGCAGATAGACATCAGATATGATATATATGATGGCGTGCAAGTTCCACCACAAATTCCTTGAATTTTCCAACGTGTGAAACAGTAGTCACATCAAGCGCAATAGGGTTTTTTAGTTCGATTATTGTATCATGAGGTGTTTGTGTTCGTGTTTAGCTAAAAATATGACAAGAAACTAGTGCTTTTCTGATGTGTACCACCCACCACCATCCACAGTTCTTCCTTTATGAATTATATAGCTGCTGCTACATCTTCTGAGACAGCAAATTTTGAAGTATACACATTACGGATCTACTTTCATTCAACAGCCATAAATCACAATGCACTAACAGTCAAAGTTTAGCGACACAATAACAAACGCGCTTCAAGGACAAGAAAAAGCCAGATCAGGTTTACTGTTGCCGCACCATTCAAACTTTCAGAAGTCCTTGCAACGACTAAGACCAGCTGAGCCAAATCTTAGGCTGTTTAAACATGTGCTACATGCTCAAACACTTGTGGTGTGACCAAAATTTTCAGGTCACGCTACGTACTCTAGTCGTCGGTTTCAATAAGCAATACTTTTACCGTACTTGTTTCAAAATGCTCAGACACACTTGATGCTGTTATTTTATGATAGCAGGAACAATGTCAGTGTTTACGGGGAACAAAATCTCCCAACTTGGTAGGTTAAAAATCGTTACAAACAGCCACAAGGTCCACAACCTGGGTTGAACTCCACAACCTGGGTTGAACTTCAAATATACTCTTTCACAGAGCAGTACAGCTTACAATTTAGAATTGATCGCGGATCGAAAACAAACGAATTGAATATTACATGATTTTTTTTTACAAACGCTAGCGTTAGTGGGATAAACAGTTAATTGTTAGGGGGGGAGGGGATCGAACCCGTACCAGGATGCATAGGCATAATTGTTTTCTGCCACTACGGTAAAGGGCCATCTGCGAATATGACATGATTGAATATTACTTTCCTGCGCATATGTGTACAATTGAGAATGAATTGCAGCATAGATAATTTAGAACCCCTTCCATCAAACTTCAACCAAATCATCATCGTCTTCATCCGTCCCATTGTCCCAGTCCAACTCGAATTTACTAGCTGATTTCATGAGCTCTGTCAGTCCAGTTAGGTCCTCCAGATACGTAGGATGGTTGATTGCTTGCAGTATAAATTCCATTCCTCTTTTCCGATATTCAGACACCACCTGAAACCATTCATTTGGGGTCAATAATTCGAAATTAGCCATGCACATTGGTAAAAGGAGTGCGTAACATGGCATCTAGCAAAATATCATGACCACCGCAAAAAAGTCACCGAGCAAAGGGAAAGCTTACAGTGCTGCAACAAGCTGTGCAACTGTCTGAGGAGTGGCCCACAAGTGTCATCTGTGAAAAGTGTGCGAGGGAACCTCGAATTTGATGGGGTAAAATACCAAGAGGCTGCTCACTGCTTCCACTATTACTGGAGTTCACCACCTCACCTTCCGCAAATATCCTGAACAAGCAGTTTAACATCAAAATTTCAGGTCAACCGTTGGAAAATCCAATGTGGACCTTCTATTTAGCTCTTAACCATGACAAATCAAAATATGAAAAACTTATAAAGCTAATAGACAGTGACAATTTTAAAAAATTTCCAAGGGTTTACCCATGAGGGTGATGCAGGATCCCCACTAAGAGCTCAACTGCAAGAGCTGAGGCAATCGGAGCAAGGCCTGGACGTGTAACAGTGCATTGCTGGTCCAACGTGCGGTTTGAAGTTGACTGCGCAGGGAACAAAAGCCTTATTTATGGATTCGACATACATGGAAGAACAGTTCAATATCATAGCTATTGCATTCTAAAAACTTACATCAATAGGCGCAACGACATCATTGCAGAAGTAACAGCCCAATCTGTTCCCTCTGTCTCCATCGGTAAGGCCAAGGTTGCTCATATCCGCAGATAAAGAATTTTCAGCTTCAGTTTTTGAGTCATGGCTAGAGCTACAAGGACCTGCTCCATGGCGCATAACCAAGAAGCTATCAAACCCTAAAGCTGCAGTTATGGTAATCTGCAAACAAGTAAATAATAAGGATTTATCATTAGATAATATGAATGTCAATTTGGTAAGAATGCTAATTCAAATATCCAATATTTTTGAATCAGGTAACTAGATCATCTTAATTTAGACGTGACTCAGAATTACAATTATAACTGAGAAAAGCCACATTACACCGCACCGCAGTACAAGATGTTAAAAGATTTAAGTCAACACACCTTGTTAGTGTTTGCACAAAGGAGAGATGGTAGCCACCGACTTTCTCTTGTATCAGTCAGCAGGAAAACTACATCGTGAGAATCAATTAAATCATGTAGTCGTCTACAATCATCAAGCACACTCTGCTCTTCTTGACTCGGAACAGGATGTCCAGGCATTGGTATAGCCATGATGACACCCTCTGCTTCCTGGTAAAAGAACAAAGAGATGGACAGGCAGTATAAGAAAATCAACAAATTATCGGTTTAATCCATGTATTTTAGAGGACAGAGATGAAATTAATTACCACAGCTGGAAAGATTCTCTTGAGACTATTGACTGCTGCTGTTGCTTTATATTCACCGCCATTTAGGCAGTCATCTAACGTATACAAGGATTGCCTCAGAGGATTAGACATAGCGACCCTGCCATTGTCCACCAACGTAATGTTCCGGACACCCCAAGCCTGTAAAACATGTACCCTTCAGTCACCAAATAGATGCTTAGAAAGAACCTTAATTTATTTGGACTTTGGAGTTTGGAGCACTCACCATAAGCGTGCGAGCAACCTGGCATCCAAGTGTACCAGCTCCAAGGAGGAGACACTTGAGAGAAAACAAGCTATTTAAGTTCAGAGAAGGCAAAGCACGCCATCTCATTAGTTTCAAATTCAAATCTGCAGCAGATATGGCCAACCTGTAAAAATTATCAAAAGACACTAAGATAACAATGGACTAGTAATGTTATCGACTATAGAGTGCTAATAGAGACAACATACCTAGTTGGATCCATAGATTTAGCAAGGCTAATTATCCTGGGTACTTTTCTCCCTTTGTTAAGTTCCCACCCGACTGCATTCGGTACATGATCATGATCTCTCCATCCTAAAAACATATAAAAATCCAAGTTAGAGTACCTACGGATGCAAGCATATTCAAATTGTAGAAGAGAAACTACAGCAAAACCCAACTGTTACCCAATTTCTGCAGCACTACCTGGCGGAATTGTAATCATGGCTTCCCCAACAAGGGACAATCCCAGATCTGCAAAACCACGACTCTCTCTATAGCATACAAAGTGAACATACTTTAGATCCCATCTCGAGCAAACAAGTGCAAGGAGGTTGCGAAGAGGCCAACCCGGATGGTTTGGAAGATGACATGGATCATAAAAACCAAATAGTAACTGCAATGGCACACAAAGTAACTTTGAGAAAGTTGAACCAGAAATACTACAATCGAAAAAATTATTCCCGTTTTCTGACACCTAAATGGTTCAAAATCAAAAGTTATGCGAACAGACCTTGTGACCATCATCAACGCTTTGGGAAGTTTCCCAATCCTTTAGATGCTTAATAGTAGCGTGTGAATTTGAATCAATATGAACCAGGAAGAATGGCACATCTGAATCAGACAAAATAGGTTAGAATGAACATTCAAGCTTTACATCTGAGCATATGTACACATAGGAAGAAGATTGAGCAGACAATCAACAAAATAGCAAATGAGACATATATATGTATACCTGCTGTTAGGCTTGAGTTACGCCACACGTTAAACGCTGCTGAAACAGATTCTGCCTAAAGTTATAACAATGGTGTTAGAGTTGAGATTAATAACATCTAAATACCTTTCTACTGTGCATCAAATAAGAAACACAACCGACATACCTCCTCCGAGCTAAAAAATTGTGAAGCTGGCCTCAAATTAACCAAGGTTGCTGGAGGATCAAGCACCAGAGCAGGGAATGCAAACCAGTAATGAAAGCTCCATTTTTTCAGGTCTGCAAAAGAGATGAGGAGGAATCTCGAAAGCACTGAACTATCCTCCAATGCTATTCCACTACGAATATCCTCCCAAATCTGATTACGAACAAGAAGAAGACGTGTTAAGCAACATTTAAATTCATTGTTATCCAACCCTATCAATCCGCCTACATGATATTTCAACCGAATACTATATATTTTACTGGCACTCACAAAAGTAAAACATTCTAGATACATTCAATACCTTTTGTGCTTCTGCCTTAAGCAAGCCCTGTTTATCAAGCGCATGAAACCCTTCTACCGTATTGGTGTTGTAAATGATTCCGGGAACGGAGCATCTGTTCCTATTGCCTCGACTTACTGCCGGTACCGATGATTCCTCACTTGAATCCGAAGGCAAAGACTCGGCCAGTAGAGTTAAATGATTAGACACTTGAGAATGTGAGCACGGTGCGTAGAAACCTGCAACAGTGTCAGTCCATATCTCAGATTACACGAAAGCGCTGTATTTAAATCACACATAAATTCACATTCTAATCATAGAATTTGACAACATCGTATAGCACTGGCATTCATCACAATTCACAAAAATCAAATCTTTGTGGTCCCAATTAATCAAAATTCGAAACCCAATTTACAAATCTGGCTGCTTTTTCCTCCTCCAAATTTTCTCAGCAAAATACGAAAATAACAATTCCACATCCAAAACAAAGTCAACAATTCAACTCTTTTTTTCCTCATAATCCACAACTAAAACAATTCTTCAACAAAAGCACAAGAATTTCCAAAACCCACGACCCAAAAACCAGAAATTCTCTATCTTTTTTATTTCCCAGAAACTGCACAATTTAATAACGGAAATTAAACACAAAAAAAAGGAAAAAGAAAACGAACCGGTGATGGGAACAGGCGAGTCGTCGATGCCGAACTTGTTGAGCTTCAAGGAAGAGAGTCTGTGCCAGAAGCCCTCGTCGACGGAGCTCTGAAACGGTGCGAATTGGAGTATGGATTTACCGCTGCCTACCTCCATGATTTTTCTGCTGCGATTAGCTGCGAGCTTGCCCTCTTCTTCTTCTGATTGTTCTTTATTTTTTATTTAACATGTTCTTTTATGGGGGGTAAGATTTCGTAAAGTTGAAGAGTAAAAAGGGTAAAAGTATATAAATTGTTTGTCAGAGAGAGTGGAGTTGAAGTTCGAAGATAACAAGAAGAAGAAACCTCCTTCAGTCCTCCTGTTGGATCGCCAGTGTGACAGGCCGATTGTTCTTTTCTCTACGGTTTAAATTCCCTCCTTTTCCCATACGGCTTTTTGGGGTATTGGCCAATGAAAACTCGCCAAATCGGCACTTGTCGACCCACTGACGGACAAGGCATAAGTATTTTATTTTGTTCTCTCTAGTTTTGCAAAATTGTACTTTATTTCTTGTAATTTCGATGCTGCTCATCCAAGTTTCTTCTTTAACTTTTATGAGTTTTTTGCTTCTTCCAAATTTAATACTTTAAATTTTATTTTTGTTGTCACTGAGTATTATGGTCTAGTAGTATTTTAGTATTATATTTTGTTCTCTTTAGTTTTGCAAAATTATATTTTATTCCTCATCACTTATAAGTGAGAGATATGTGTTTGGTAACTCAAGTAAATCTTCTTTTTTTTTTCAAAATATGACAATTGAACAACTAGCTTTTTTTTTTCTTCCACAAAACACAGATAAACAGTAGCCATTAATGAAATTTTCAGCATAGCAATCGGACCCTCTCTCTTCATCAGTCTTTTTTCGCGCATCAAACATTTTTTTCGTCTCCCAACTTGATCTTTCCCTCTATCGTCTTCGACACAGGAAATCAATGGACGGATTGAACGAATTGTGATATATGGGTGACGGGTTCATGTCTCGGGTCACCAGATTGATCGAACCAGATGGCCAGATGAAAAGTAGGTTAGAGCATAGATCTAGTTACATTTTCTGTATTCACGATGGCACCATGGGGGTAGAGTTCTACTAGCGAAGTGCAGTGTTCTAAAACGCGGTCAAGGTGGTTGCCTAGGCGCTGGGCGTCGGACCGCCGTCGCGATTTTTCCAAAAACGTTCAATAAATCGGCAAGGGTATTAGGCGGTGTCTAGGCAGTCGACTGGGCGGGTTGGGCGGTCTAGGCGGCGAACTAGGCAATTTCTGGAAAAAAAAAACAAAAAATTTGACCTGGACTCTTCAGATTTCTTCACCAAAGCCAGCAACGTTTTCAAGGATCTTTGCTGTGCTAGACTATGTTTTGGGAAATTTTGCAGGGCAAGAAGATGGGGAATTAGGCGGAGAAGACGATGGAGAATTGGGCGGAGCAATTGAAGAAGTGGAGGAAGAGGAAACGGGACATCCCAAATTAAAAGCATCCTGATTTCCAAGGCGTCAAAAGTCCCTTTATCTGATTGATTTTCCACTACCAACTCCCTTATCTGATTTGATTTCCACAACTCAGGGAAGAGAGAGAGAGAGAGAGAGACTGTAGGTGAATTTTTGCAACTCGTCCCTGTGAACTGAAGATGAAGGAAGAAAAAATGTTGCTGGCGAATTTCTACAGTCATCTGTGAAGATGAGAGGAGAGAGTGTGAAGAGAGAGAGAAAGAGAGAGAGAGACAGAGAGAGATAAACATTTCAAATGTAGTGGTGCGGACTGGGATCTCAAATCCAAGTCAAAAGCTGATGGTTTTAATTATGAAAACCATGGACTCTAATGGTTTTAATAATGAAAACCACCCAAGGTGGACATGTGATGTGAAAGAAAGAGGACGGGTTGATGGTTTTAATAATAAAAACCACCACATAGTGGGCTTTTTATATTTTTAAAAGTTTGTTATATATATTGTGTGTGTGTGTGTATAAATCTTATATAATTATAAATTATTTAGATAATTTTTTTTTTCCTAGGCAAGCATATCATATATGTACATAAAACATTCACATATGTATGTTCTTCTATAAGAAATAACATATTAGTCAATAATTATTTACATTTGATATAGTAAATTTAATTAATTCATAAAATATATAAGAAATTTACTTAAATCCGCCTAAGCTGCCTAGGCGCCCGCCTAGACCCCCGCCTAGCCGCCTAGGCACTAGGCGCTAGCCCGCCACCCAACTAGCGCCTAGCGTTTTTTTGGAACCTTGACGAAGCGGAATTGATCGAAATCTAATTAACCCTTTTGGATGAGAGAGATTGGGAAATTGGGCTCGTGGCTATATGCAGGGAGAAGGGGAGGTTGTCCAACCCAAAATTTTATCGTCTCCATCTCAATTGTTTATCTCACGTTTTTTCTTTTATTTTTCTCAATACTGTTCTTCTTTTCTTCTCATTTATAAATCAAATATTTTGTTTATATTCTATTAGATTATTTGATTGTTTTTTTTTGTTGGAAAATCATTTGATTGTTAAGTGAAGATTGAGAAGAAAAAGAATATGAAAAAAAAAATTAAGATAAATATTATAATATCACATTCATCAACATACCCATTTTGATTATTTTACACAATCAAAACACTTTTACATAAAAAGTTAAACAAACATCTTACACTAATTTTGTTTTGTTGAGAGTACTTTTAGAACTAGAGCTTACCATAAACATAACTGCTTTATTTAAAACTGTTTATTCTCACACCACAACAAAACCTACATGTAGATATCACAAATAATTGATATATCCACGCATCCATGTCCGAAAGCACATCGTCATCTTCATCACCACACCGGCAACGGCGGCAAGTGGCAACACACACAGATCTTGCTCTTACGAGGATGAGCTCAAGGTATCGATTTTATCGAAGTAAGAGAGCCTTCGCCTTTTGCTCGGCAGCGTTGTTCTCGGGGAGTATTCTGGTGAGGGTGAGGCCTTCTCGAGGATGGAACTCAGTACCTGGTGAACCGAAGTTGCAAGAAGTTTGTATGCTTCAGTATCGGCATCGTTGCTTCCCTTTTTGAGGCTGGTGAGAACGAATACATTTTTCACTCGGTTTCCCAAGGTCGATATTTCTGCCTTCACCATTTTTAAGTGGAGGGAGTCGAGGGCTTCTCTTAGGTCAGAGAGAAGCTCAGACCGGTATTCACAGCAGACGGATGCCTTCACAGATATGGTTCCATCCCCTGCCCCAATGACATAGGGTTCAACTTTGACTTCATCGTCATCAACTGGGATGAGAAACCCCTTACTGGATTCTAGGGCATCCTTCTTCAGTTCCTTCACTTGGCTGATAACTGCAGCAAGTAACGCGGCTTTGTCCATCTGTAACGAACAATTAGGTCAAGCTTAAGACTTAAATTTGTTGCCATCGACAGTCAACACTAATCTTCTTTCACGTTTTTAAACACCGAAATTTAATGTTACTTTTCATACAAGCAACTAGAGCTATGTTAACTGCAGAACTATCATAAAGAAAATATAAGCAGTGATCATAATGCATGTAAGGGTCCATTCGGAACCATTGGCGGTCATTTTATGCAAGTAAGACGTCTTCTTTGTCAATTGGAGAAACCCAATTAACTACTTAATCTTGACAAAGACATGAACCGACACCTAGCTAACGATTCAAATACAAGTTTCCACATACTTCCAAGCTCGCATAGGTAGACTTAATATATAATTAATTACTAATTATAGCAGCATCAGCAAAACCATGTTTATAAGTTATCATAGCATAGACTTTGTCCAGAAACTACAGAGCTAGTCTTCCGACTTGTTTCAGCCTAGAAGGCTTGGTCGACGACAAAAGCAATTAAAAAATTTTAATTAATACAGTTACTCTCTTCAGCTTCAAATTAAAAAAGTTAGTGGTTACTGCCCCAGACATTTGTTTCTTGCTTACCGCCCCTAATCTGATATAACTAAGATTAATTAATTTGCATAATTAAACAGTTGAGCAAGATGCATCTAAGGCCATAAAATATAAGTCCAGATGCAGACCTTGTGATGCAATCTACTACACAGCTGCCACTCTACCCCAATCATCCAATCATAAACATCAATATTTCCCGAAACATAGAATTGTCTGCTATCGACTGTAACAGTTGACAGCAAAGCATCCCATATATATACTTAGTGTTAAACAACCACAGGATTAGAAAATTATTAAGCAAGATAAGGTTAGCATGAAACAATATTCAGCCTACTTAATTATAATTTTATTACAGAAGCCTTTGACTTCGTAGATTATAAGATAAAGTCACAGGTTCTCTGCCGACAACAAGAATTTCTAATTTTTCTTCCATCATAATGCATAGTGTGCTGTACCTAACAGGTGGAAGATTCATCCCTTCTTTACCTTCCTCTTCGTTTTTTTATATTTTGATTCATTGCATATAAAAATAGTAACCATGGCTGCTGTTATGCTTAGATTCTTAATTTAATTGAAAATGCAAAACGTAACCTAGATAGCAACTGCAGATCCAATTTACAGATAGTTTTTGAAGTTCTTAGTATGGAAGATGTTATAGATTTTACTTTTCAAATTTTATGACGTATCTTGGAGTTGACTTTGTAAACTCTACATACAGAGTTGACTCTACAAGGGCGCAAATAATGTAACGAAAAGCTTTATTAATCTGAATGATGTGCACGAACGAACGAACGAACTTCTCTTTACATGATCTCATAACTTAATAATCATGTATGACATCAGAAGGACTATTTTATACCGATCGGCTTTTGCTTCTTATGAACAAAAAAAAACATTGTATCCATGATGCATAAAAGTATATTAATATACAGAAAATTTTATTTGAGTTCAGAATCTATGTATTTGATAACTCTTCAACAGACACTCTTAACATTCGAAAATTTTGCTTAAAGATGTTTGATGTTGGCATAAAATAGACTATAAAAAAAGCTAAAAACTATCAGCTCTTCCCGGTAAGCCTGTTCCATTTAACTTGCTACATATTCTGATAACCTTTTTGCCAAGCTACGTAAGAAAACTCATCGTAGCAGTTCTTCGATTTTGCGCAAACAAAATCAAAATCTTTGCTCAAGTAGGCTAATTGCTTTTCGAAGTTGATCTTAAATTGAGATGTTCAAATCCATTTTTGTTTACTACCTAATTACCATCCTAAAAGATCAAAAGACCTAAACTTCATATCATAAATTACTACTTCCCAATCAACAAGAAAACGTTGTATAACTATTGGATAAAGAATTGAAAACTCAGTAAGATACTAATATCAACTAACTAACAACCAGTAAAAAAATTAACAAGCAATGAACACAATCCAACAAATCCATGTATTACTAATTAAAATTAACTAACATAACTGAAACTGAATAGGACTAACTAATATATCATTTGAAAGCAAACTCCATGAAAATTTTTCTTTACCTTTTCAGTGCAGGGCACGAGACTGCGAAGCGTAGAGAGATGTGCATTGATTCTCTCTCTCCTCCTCCTTTCAGCCTCACTGTGATTCTTCAAAGCCGCCAAAGCCTTAGCCTCAGACACCCCTTTTTCCCCCACTCTCGCAGGAGCCTTAACGAGCTCGCCTTTCTCACTGTCCAAAACCAGAGAGTGAGGCAGAGCCGCCGCAGCGCCTCCGTGCAAAGCCCCGCTGAACCCACTTGCGCCATGATTAAAAGGGTCGAACAAGCTCGGATTAAATGAAGATTTGGAGTTAAAACCGTAAAAGTCCATCTGGCTTTAGTTTGTTTGTCTAATTTGTCTACGTCCTTTGTATTTGCAAAAATCTATGAACCGAAGGTGGAGAAGAGCAGACCGGGAGGGCGAGTTGTTGGGGCGAACCAGAAGGAGAGCTTGGAGAGAGGGAAACTTTGTGAACAGGCTTTGTTGCTGAGCAAGGCGTTGATAATGGTGGCTGTGGCGGTGGCAGTTGCAGTTCTTGCAGGTTTTTTCATACCTTCCATCACGCAAAAGACAAGCTTTGGGGGCTTGGAGGCGGCGATCAATGAGAAAACATCCACATTTTCCTCCGCATGGTCATTAAAGTCGAGGATTTCGAAAATACAGAGTGAAAAAACAGAGAGTTTTGGGAAGTGGGGTTTATATAGAAACGTGAAAGGTGAAAGCCTTTTTATTAGGTTTTCGATGGAGGTGGAGAAGGAAAAGGGTAGACAGAGAGTTAAAGGGTTACTGGTTCACGGAGAGCTCTGAAAGAAGGTGAAGAAGATGAAAGGATGGGAACAAATGGTTTGTGGAGTTTGAGATGGTAAGGCCGTAAAAGTCCCACCCCTATATATAATAAGGAATCCATAAGGAAAATATTAGCACACTGATAGCAATAGTTTTAGCATATAGTATGAAAAATGCCAAATTTGGTTTAATAAAATAATTTTGTTGCCATTTTGTATTAAAATATGGTTTGTTGTAATATATATGTATATGACAAAATATCTATACCTACTTCCAATTTCTACCTGCAAATCATGCTGTAAATTAGGACAATTTTCTAATAAATATATTTGTGTAACACGTAGGAGTGAAGTGTCCAAAATCTGAATCGTTTGTTAATAGTTTGCATGTGAGAAAAACTACTAATATTTTTTTTATCAACGTGAGAAAGAGGAATGAAATTGGAGCATCTCTTCTAACATTGAGAATAAAATTACTGTTAGACTAAAAGTTGGTATTCAAACTACTAACATTATATGTTTTATTGTTTTATGTGTTGATACACTGTGTATCTTAAAAGGGACATTTTTTTTAGAATCAGTGTAAGATGATAAAAAAAATTCAAAGAAAATGATAATACTATGAACATTTGTCAAATTTGCTTAATCTGGTTGGGGTGAAATTGTAACGACCTGCTCCCAAATTTTATGGTTTTTATAATTTTAAAACGTGAATTTACCAAAATGCCCTTCGAGGCAAATGCGTTGACTTTTGTCAACCGCCTTGCCATGTCACGTAAGATTCATTCCCTTGGCGTAGCTTCGTAGTACTCGTCGTTACGAATGCATGGGCGTAAGTGGAAGTGAATTTGGAGCTAAAATGAAGATTTTACAAGACTCAGAACAATAAGGGTATTTTGGTAATTTCACTACCAAAGATATTTCTACAGTTTGGGCCACTCCTTGAGTGACAGGTGGCAAGCTCCCCCATTTTTTGGGTGTTCCTCCGGTGACTTCTCTTTCTCCCTCTATTTCTTTCTGCCATATCTTGTCTCTCCTGAGCGCTTTCCTCCCCATCAACCACCACCTTACCCCATCTAACTCCGGCGAACTTCAACACCACCAACGACGACACCATCGTCACCATCACTACCAAACCTTCCCCATGTTGAACCCAGTTGCTGCAGTCGAGCCCAGGATGCTCCGGCGAGGAGCTGTGATTTTCCGACGAAGATAAATCTTAAAAACCACCCAGTTCTTCGTAGATCGTGATTAGTAGTACCATTAGGTTAAGTTTGAGGAGTTTTGACGACATTTGATGCGGGAAATACCCCTGGATATTTTCCTCAGATTCTGGTGAGAAACCTGGCGGCCTTCGAGCACTTTTTCGGTCAACTCCGGCCACGACTCTGTCTCCTATTGGTATATTTCAAACCCTTACTTCACGAGCTTCATTTTGACTATATTTAAGTCGTTAATGGTTGAGTTTTGACCTTGATCGGAGTTGAAATTTATTCCGGCCTTCTCTTCCACCCGCGACTGAAAACCGGGTTGACCTGACCCGCAATCTAAACCCAAGTCCAAATCAAATTCAACCCGGCCTAACCCAACTAGTCTAATCCAGCCCAATTTAGTGACTAGCCCAACCCAAAACTGAAACCCTAAACCCAGCCCAAACCCTTGGGCCATTTAACCCGGGCCTAATCTATTAATCTAGAACCACATCCAAAACTCACTCCCTGGCCCAAACTCATTAACCTAATAGCCAGGCCCAACCCATCAGACCTAAGCCCAGATCCGACCCAAGTCTGAAACCCAGTTTCCACGATCAGCGAGTAGGCAAACGTGGTGACCGACGCGTGGAGCACATGAGCCTCCGCCGGAGGTACTGTGCTCTACCATCGTCCACGGCGGCGCCGACGACTTTTCAGGCGAACTTTTCAGCAACCTATCTCGGTGCTTGGCCGTCCGGGCCGCCGCCTTGTGGCCGCACGTGGGGGAAACCGTGGTCCCTCTTTAGGTTATTCAACATGCCAAATCCGAATTCGCTATCCGTTTCTCGAAATTCGATCGTCTTAGTAGAGTTTTACTAAATGGCCTCTATATATGTTTAGGTGCATCGGTGGGAAGTGACGCTATTCTCGCTAGTTCGAGCGGCTCCTTGGCAATGAAATATATGTGAATGGACCCTTTCTAAACTTACATATTTGTATAAAATATTAGCCTAGCATACATTTCATATTTCATGATTTAAGCATGTGTTATAATATGTTTTACGGAGAATTTATGAAACTCTATGGATTATGAATATGATTTATATTACGGTTTCCGAGTATGAGTTATGAATTATGGGATTTTCATATATGGAATTCTATGGATTTACGAATATGATTTATCATGGATTTATGAGATGAGACTTTGAGCTTTTAAGCTCCGGATTGGATATGAGGTTTTTGAGATATATTTTTGGTACTTATCTAGTGGGTTATCATACAGCACATCCACACAACACGGGTATGTAGATGTCTATGGCCATATGACACGGTTAAGGATATCTATGTATACATTTTCTTCTCCAGCGTAACCCGAAGTCGTACAGCTTCACCTTCGGGTGATGGACATGTATTACATTCAAGTGGATGAGGAGTTGATGATATTTATGCCATACTCCCAGCTTCATTGCCGAAAGCAGTTTTGAACAGCTTTATTAGCCATGGCTAGTGTCGGTGTGTGATGTATATATTTTCTCCTCCAGCGTAACCCGGAGTCATACAACTTCACCTTCAGGTGATGGGGCCTACCATGTTTCTTCACTACTGTAACCCATTGTCGTACAGCTTCACCTTCGAGTGATAGACATGTATTGCCTTCGGGCGGATGAGGAATTGATGATATTTATGCCATACCCCCAACTTCACTGCCGAAAGCAGTGTCAGAAAGCTTCACTAGCCACGACTAGTGTTGGTGTGTGATGTATATATTTTCTTCTTCGGCTTACCCAGAATCGTACAGCTTCACATTCGGGTGATGTGGCCAACCATGTTTCTTCATTGGCGTAACCCAGTGTCGTACAATTTCACCTTCGGGTGATGGACATGTACTGCCTTCGGGCGACTATGATACCCCTAGAGAGTACAGTATTGATGAGAGTTATGGAATTGCCTTCGGGCAGAGGTTTTATAGACTTGCCTTTGGGCGGAGGTTTTACGGATTTGCCTTCGGGCAGCTTTACTACCATCTCCGAGCATCGTTTTACGTATACATGTTTTACAAATGATTTCACAGCATGCTAGAGTTTTCAGAAAACCTACTATGTAGTGCTATATATGTGTTTTCAAAACAGGGGGTTAATATGTTCATAAATAAAATGGTTTTCTTATTACTATTAGCACTAATATAAATTATGATCCACTCACCTTTTCTGGTTTTGCGCCCCCCTCAGGAGTTACGATCGGGGCACATGATCTTGGTGTCAGGACACTTCTGCATAGGTATTCTCGAGTCTTCTCAATATAGGTATCATTCCTTTGTTCGTATATTTTCCTAGTAATTCTTCCATATTATTCTTAGTAGTTGTATGCTCTGAACACGTTCATGCTTTGGCATAATCGTTCTAATTGCATATCTTTTATTTGTATGCATGTTTTAAATGGCTTCGTCACCCTCGGGTGTCGTCCAACACGTACCTACCTTGATATTTGGGGATATTGAGGTTGGGGCGTGTCAGAAATTGTAGCAATTTCCATGACAGATACTTCTTATATTCCGGTCGAGAGTGCAGGCTAAATACCTCTTTCATGTGGCAAACATTAGGGCTGGGGAAATTTTGCTATAAACTGACGTACCAACTCAACCGTACCCTTCGTCTCGTATTGATATGGCAGAGTTTTGGCATATTTTCATAATTAGTTAGTACTATAACGTATCGACTATTAATGGTGTGGATTTAGTATTGGGTTTTGTATACCTATAGTATACGGTACCAACATATACACATATAAATAGTGCTTCGAATAATTGATTCATGATCAAGGGATCCTATAATCAGAACCAAACTTCTGACTTTTTTGTTTTTGCTTTTGCATTGGTTACTCCATTAGATTTAGACAATTATATAATTTAGACTTTTGAGTTTGTGAACTATTAACTATTTGGATTATATTTGATGACGTTGTTGTTGGCTTATTAAGTTAAGATTTGATTCCCATTTTAACTTTTAAGTGATGATTATGTTGGCCTATCCATCAAATGAAAGAATATTGTAACAGCTTCTCTCTTTTTTTGGTTTGTTGTTCTTCACAGTCGGTGTGTTGTGTGGTTATAGCTTGTTTTTTACAATAATGATATTGTAGACCATTGGTTGTGCCATTAACCAACCGATCCAGCCAATAATTTCGGCCAAACTGATTTTTTGGCAACCGCAAGAAGTCGGTTGGCCATCGATAACTAATTTTTGATAATAATGTATATGTGACTGGCTGGTAGCAAAATTGGCACGGTTTGCTAACCAAATCCAGCCCTAGCAAATATCATCACAACCACACTAGCTAGCCGTTTAGAGATTTGATACACGTGAGGCTATTTATCTTAATCAAAGAAAAACACACGTAAAAATTATACATTTTTTAAACAAATAATTAAGAATGAATGGTTTGCAAATGAAAAAATAAATGCAAATTTTAGTTATTCTAAGTTATATTTGTTTGTGTTTCTTTTTTTAGTCAAATAGGTTATGCTTTGTTAAGACATAAAATACAAAATCGTATCTGAATTTTGATTCTCATTATTGTTTTTGAAAAGTTTAAAATATTCGAAGTTGGCAGCTCAATTCAACGAAATGAAATTTTTAATCCTCCAACTAAAATATGAATTTATTTATGCGAGAGTTGAATTATTGATTTATTGATTTATTGATTTATATGCCATATATTAACATTCTGACTATTAGCTGTATAAGTTTACCAAGTATTTGTTGTTCTTTTTGGACACCATTTACCAAGTCTTCTACGTCTTAATTTACATATAACCATAACATCCTGCTTTTGTTATTGGATTACTTATCAAACTGCTACTACTTAATTCGAGAGTCACAGTTAGATAATAGACATCATTGATTAGCTAAGTTCCTCATGTCTGCGTTCGTATAATATCTCACTGATAATATTAGTCTTTGCTTTGCTATGTAAATTCCAATTAGCCAAACCACCAACAGCTACATTCTTTGCATCATTGTTTTCGCATGCTTCCCAGCTCCTTTCATTTTATTTGGGTTTTTTAAATTTTTAATGGGTGTAAAGATAAATTTACATCTTTGAATTGGGTTTGTGAGGATAATTTAGGCAATAAATTTGGGTTTAAAGAGATATTGAAGGTTCAATTAAAAACAATATGAGTGTAAAGAGTAAGCTGGGTGTAGAAAGAAGCTCAATAGGTTCAAATAAAATTTCCTTATATATAGTCATACTCTCTCAAGTAATTCTCAACCCTAATTAGATTAAACTCTCACTCCAACTATAGTAGTTCAATAAGGTTTAATCTAATATTACACATGATGAAAGTTTAGCCTACCCCAACACCTAAATTCACTCCATGCTACAAGAAAAATAACTTAGTCCACCATTAATATATTCCTAGCTCCACCCTTGGATGAACCCTTTTGGCATTTAGTTTGGGATTAGTACAATTTTGAAGGTCATCGAAACTTTAAAGACAATAATATATAGAAATTATTTGCCTTCTACAACTTTCCCTTCGACATACATGAGATTCCCACCAGAAAATAAAAAACAGAAAAGAAAAAGCAAAACTTTGCTTGATAAAATGCCAATAATTTATTGGAACGACTCACTTCTTTAAGAGCATGTCGAAGTCTTGCTTTGTCATATTTTGCCCACCAAAGTGGTCCTCACTTTCCACATCAGGATTTTGTCACACAAAAGTGTTTGTCATCTTTAGTAACTAATTATTTAATATGTGGCATAAAAAAATTTATTCCATATTTTTAAGAGACAAAAAAATTACAAGGAAAAGCTACAAAATAAATTATTTCATATAGGTGTGTGCTATCTACACACCATTTTTAATTCTCACACACTTTCTTAATTACGGCATCAGATAGAATTAATTGAAAAAGATTAAAGGACAAAAATAAATAAAAAGTGTGTGAGAAGTAAAAATAGGTGTGTGGTGTGGATATCACACCCCTTTCATATATTATTTGGTTCTTGGCCTAGATTCAACTTATCTAAGATACTTCTAGATTAAATACAACTTGTAATATTTATTAATTTTGGATGAATATTTAAAATATTGAGAAATGATAAATTATGTGGAGATAACTTCCTTTTTTCTTTTCTTTTTTTATAATGAGTTTTCTCCTGGTTTGTTTTGAGGTTGGCATACAAGTGATGAATCATATTATTGTTTTTCTATTTGGGTTGTTATGGGTTTGGCAATGATTTGGCATTTTGTGCTTGTGTTATTTGATTATTTGTTATTAAAGATGAGCAAAAGCACTTTCAAACGAGCTTATGTTTTTAGTTTATTTGTTTTCTTTAACAAAACCAATCATTAATTAGATTACAAGAAAGATGCTTTGCATGTTTTTTGTCAAAAAGCTATTTATTATTTCTAAATTAATAGAACAGATTGATGCAAACAAAATTATTTCAAACGTGCCCATTTAAGTGGAGTTTTTGGCTAATGCAAAAATAACATCCCACCAAACTTCGTAGTCGTTGAGTCGTTGACAGAGTACTTCTTTTGTTAATATGTTGGGTTGTCTACCTGCCACTGATTCTACCAGAGTTTTTTTTAGTGGACTTTCTGGGATATTGTCATGTGAAATAATCACTTATATATATATATATATATATATATATATATATATATATATATATATTGACACGTCCCAACCTTGATATCCCCAAATACTAGGGTAGGCACATGCTGGCCGATATCCGAGGGTGACGAAGCCATTTTAACATGCATGCAAGTGGTATTAATAAACAAAAGTAAATAAAATATGTAAATATAAAGAAATTCGCAAATGCAGAAATTAGAGCATACAACTAATTAAGAATAATGTGCAAGAATCATTATAATAAGGTACGAACAAGGAAATGGGTCCTACACTGAGAAGACTCGAATATACCTATGCAGAAGTGCCCTGATGCCTGGATCGTACGCCTCGATTCTAAGTCCTAAAGGGGGCGCACAAATGAAAGGTGAGTGGACCAAAGTGTGTAATACTAATATTAAGTAAAACCATTTTTCTTTCTGAACATACTAACCCCCTGTTTTGAAAACCCATATAATACTACATAATAGTTTTTCTGAAAACTCTAACATGCTAAAAATGTTCGTAATAGTAAAATCCTCTTTGAAAATCGTATCGAAACTCCCGAAGGCAAATATGACGAATCTTGTAAATCAACTCTGTGATATACTCAACTAGGGGTATCATAGTCGCCCGAATGTGAAGTTGTACAACACTGGGTTACACCAGTGAAGAAATATGGTAGGCTCCATCACCCGAAGGTGAAGCTATACGACTCTGGGTTACGCCAGAGAAGAAAATATAACTATAAACATAACACACCGACATTAGTCGTGGCTAGTGAAGCTGTTCGACACTAGTTTCGCCAGTGAAGCTAGGAGTATGTCATAAATATCCTCAATTGTGTCCTATGGCCATAGACGTATACATACTCAGGTTGTGTGTATGTATTATATGATAACCTACTAGATAAGCATATAAAACATATCTCAAATCTCATATCAAATCACTGGAGCTCAAAAGCTCAAAGGTTCGTCTCAAAAATCCATAATAAATCATATTTGTAAATCCATATAATTTCATATACGAAAATCCACTAATTCATAACCTTTCGTAAAACGTAAATTCGATAAATGACAAATACGCATAAAACGTAAAATCATGAAATCATGTTTTTCATGAATGCAAGCCTAGCATTTAATAAAAATCATGCAATTTAAGAAGGGGTCCACTCACAGCTACTTGCGAGGTCACAACCATTCAAATTAGGAATCTTGAAGTCTCCGATAGTAATTGTACCTAAGCATAATAGAGGCCCATTAGTAAAAACTGAATTAAAACGTTTGAATTTAGAGGAACGGACATCGGATTCGAAATCAGCGCGTCGAATTACTCTAAGAGGGGTCCCGGGTAAATTTTGTAAAAAGTCAACAGTTGACCCAAAAAGTCAACCAAGACATCGAGCCGGTCAACTACGCTAAAACTTTGGAATCTCACTCAAAGGATGTCAAAAATGGACTCGAGGCGTCAAAATTAGTTTAGGAAGGTTTCCGGGAAAATTTCATAAAAGTTAATTCAAGGAATATTCCTGAGAATATTCCAAAGAATATTACATCCGGGTCGGGTCAACAGGTCACAGGTCGATCAACGTGTTGTAGGTCGGTTAACGGGTCGCTGGGTTGGGTTGGTTCCTGGGTTGGGCTGAGTCACGGGTTGGGTTTGTGTTGAGTTAGTCTAGTTTTGGGTCGCGGGTCGGGTCGACCCGGTTTTCTGGTCGTGGGTCGGCCAGCCTCCAAGAAGAAGAACGCCATAGCTCCCCAAGCTCCAATCAACCCCAAAATCTAACTAAAACTAGTCATACCATATACCAAATTGAAGCTACAGAGGAAAGGAGTAGAAATATACCATTCACGTGGCTGGTCGTCGCCATAGTTGGACTGAAAAAGCTTGCAAAGGCTTCGAGTTCGCCGAAAATATAGGGAACCTCCCCCACGTCATTCTACACCAAAACTCATACCAAAAGCCTTAGAAAAAAGCTAGAAATACAAACCAAAACATGTTCCACTAAGTTTTAGGTTATATTCGAGACTCACCCACGACGAAATCCACGGGGCCTTCGCCGGAAAATATGGAGGTCACGATCCGGGTTCGCGTTGGCCACTTAGTTCTCGATTTCTGTACTTGGACGTTGGTAACTTGATAAGTGGTGATGTTAAATGATGGTGGTGTGATGTGACGGAGGTGATGGACTTCGCTAGAGCGACGAGGTGTGAGGGTTTCAGGTTTGTAGGTTTCTCTGCATTTGCAGAGAGAGAGAAACAAGAGGGAGCCGAGAGAGTTGAGGGAGACAGAGAGAGTTCGAGAGTCTGGGAGAGAGAATGAATGAGCCAAGAGGGATGAGCGAGCTAGGGGGAAAGAAGAGATAAACAACCGAGAGAGGTAAGCTCTGGAGAGAGCTCGGGAGATATTCCAGATAACTCAGGAAGGAGACACGTGGCGCAAAGAGAGTGGAGACTTTGGGTGAGGTGTGGGCCCTAAAAGCCAGAAATATTAGTAAAATATATAAAATATTTAAATAATAATAAAATAGTTAAAATAGTAATTTCTAAAAAAACAATTCTTTCAAATTCGTAAACCTGTAATATTCGGGGACGGGGGGTCATTACAATTTACCCCGTTAAGAAAATTCCGTCCCAGAAATTTGAAATAACTTGCGATACGTAAAAATACTAGGAAATATGGAGAAAATATATAAAAGGAAGAAATCAAGTTAGAGCGGTTGTATAAATGAGAATGTCATGCTGTCGCGATTGGATTGCAATGAATCCTTTTTCATGCCTCCAAGCTCATACCTTCTTTCTTCCTCAATAGAATAGTATAGCATAATACTTATATAAAAACTACAAAGTCGAAAATATATATATAATTATATAATAACATAAGGTCAAAACTATATACGTATAATAAGATGACGTCAAAATAGATATATAAAATAACGTAGGATTCAAATACTTGTACTAAATTTAAAACCGAAAGTGAAATTGACTCACCTAAAATTTGTAATGGCAAAAATACATATATAAATATAATGATGTAATTTAAAAATATTTGAACTAAAAATCAAAACCGAAAATGAAACTGGGTTTTGCTCAAGCATTCGTAACGTCATGTACTCCGAGAATAGATGTGTGTGTCTTGAGTCGAGTCCTAACCATAACTCATTAGTAACTACTACAGTAGACGGCCTGACTTGCCCACTTGCTTAGCGAACCCAACAAATAAGCCACCAATATTACAGTCTACAACCCGTAATGCCGATAACTCATTGTTGTCTCGGTAAGCAAGTAAGAAGTTCTCGAAGGTGCCAAAATACCATTTTGTTCTTCAATGTGAGAAGGTGCATAGATCGTCCGACCTACGCCTCTATTGTGCTCTTGCACTACCCCAAAACGCACCAATCAAAGCTGCTAGAAGTGCCTCGACATCCACGTACACACGAGCCACTAAGCCTTGGAGCGAAATAGTTAGAAGATGCACAGAGACGAACACACATCGTGAAACATTTCTTTCGTGACTAACCACTATGGTCGCTCTCCTGATCGAGGGGTACATGATTCAAAACCTATGTTAGAAGAACTATCACTCTGACCACTTCTTTCAAATAACGGTTGTCGCTTAAAATCATTCATAGAAACTGACCGCACAATCACTAGGCTCATAACCTATAGTTCTACCTTCACCAATTCCTTACTAAAATACCGCACAATCCTCGAGGGCACTTGAAATTCTTCCTGGTAAGTCTGGTAAGTCTGGCAAGCTTGTGAAAAGGTTATGCCCCTAATATTCCCGTTGGAATCGATATGAAATCGAGCGTACGTACATTTTCGCCGAGTCAATCCATCGTGAATTCTTCACGGGTTTAATGAGAAACCATGTCGAGAAGGCTAAAAGAACACTCAAGAAGTTTAAGGGTCGAAACAAAACCATTAAATTTAGAGTACAAGATATTTGGATTGAATATACAACTCTGATGCTTGAATACATGTAAATACCAAACTTGATTATGCGGTAGCAATTGAAATGGTCGAACACTAACTCAACTTGAAAGATAGTTTAATGAAAACTAACGAACGGAAACTTAGATTTTTCCTCGACCCAAAATGTCACATCCCAGTCCGCATAGTAAGATATTGTCCACTTTGGGCCACGCCCTCATGGATTTGTTCTTGGCTTTCCACCCAAAACGCGTCTTACTACAGGGCTGTGGGCATGTACATATTGTAAGATCTCACATCGCTCAGGGGAGAGGAGGTGATGTGCCTTATATGTACATGCCCACCTCTCTATAGTAAGACGCATTTTGGGTGG
Organism: Heteromeles arbutifolia; assembly: GCA_024362995.1. Classification (NCBI taxonomy): domain Eukaryota; kingdom Viridiplantae; phylum Streptophyta; class Magnoliopsida; order Rosales; family Rosaceae; genus Heteromeles; species Heteromeles arbutifolia. The sequence continues at coordinate 3,941,612 of JANCRC010000002.1, read as the reverse complement.
AAACCCAAGAACAAATATGTGAGAGCGTGGCCCAAAGCAGACAATATCTTACTATGCGGACTGGGATGTGACAATTTGGTATCAGAGCCACTCCCCGGCCGGAAGTGTGCCGACAAGGGTGTCAGGCCCGTAAGGGGGGTGGATTGTAAGATCCCACATTGCCCAGGGAAGGGGAGGTGATGTGCCTTATATATACATGCCAACATCCCTTAATGAGACGCGTTTTGGGTGGAAGCCTAAGAATAAATCCGTGAGGGTGTGGCCCAAAACGGACAATATCTTACTTTGCGGACTGGGTTGGGGATGTGACACATATAAGGCACATCACCTCCTCTCCCCCGGACGATGTGGGATCTTACAATCCACCCCCCTTAGGGGCCCGATGCCCTCGTCGGCACACTTCCGGCTGGGGAGTGGCTTTGATACCAAATTGTCACAAGCTCTTTAAACCCATAAAAAGCTATTAACCCAAAAAAGTTAACACATTTTCCATAAAAAAGCAACAGAACCCAGAAATTCATAGACAAAACAAGCTCTTAAAACCCAGAAAAGACAACACATTTCCACCAGAAGGTAAAAAATAAGAGTAGACTCAGGTTGAAAGGATAACGAGAGAGATCGATCTGGAGAACGACCTGGAGAACGAGAGAGATCGATGGGAGGAAGGAAGTTTTAGGTTAGAGATTGGGTTTTGGGGTGACGAGTTGGGAGTTAAGAGTGAATGAGTGGACGGGAGGGAGTGAAGTGAGATGTCATAGCAAGGAAGAGAAGTGAGACGCGAGAGGGTATGATCGCCATTTGAAAACTTTCATTAAACGGTATTGTTCACCCGTGTTTCCATAATAGAAGGCCGTTGTTTGAAAGCAGCAAATAGCTGCCTCCACTTTCCAGCTGTTTCTGGCAGCAACTTTGGAAATAAGTGCTTTGTTGCTGAGTTACCAAACACAATTCTGGCAGCAACTTTTTTTCATCCCAGCTTTTAAAAAAATTTAAGTTGTCCCAAACCAGGGCAGCAGGGCTGAGCCTAAATTTCAACGGACGGAATATTCGGTTTCTTGTGGTTTTAGCTTTTGGGTTCGTCCATCCTTGGAGCTTGTAAGTGATCAAATACATGGGTTTTTACATTTTATCTGCCTCGTTTTTTTACTGTGCTTGTTTTTTTCGAAGGTTTGAACTTTTGAGGCCTCTTGCTTGTTGATCAATGAAAGTAGGTTACCTAAATGTAGCTTTTAGTAAATTACGTACAGAGTCTTTTTAAGTGTTGATTATCTCAGTCTTTATTGCCTGCGATTATTGGGATTTCATGCTGTTCTGCTTATCGTGTGTTTGGTTGTTGAGAACTCGAAGAAGGAAAAAACGCAGGAAAAAGATGCTATATATTGAATAATTATACTATGTATATGTATATATATTTGAACTGTAGCTTTAATGATTTGAAGAAGGCAATTTTCAATTTAAGGTGTCCAATAATTTGAAAGCCATTAAGATTTTTCTGTAGAATTTTCTAAGCTTCCATACAGCATGGAGCTTAATAATTTTTGTTTACTTAAGTTTTCCTTGTCCGTTCCCTCTGTTTAGCAATTTAGGCGAAACAATTTGGCATTAATATATATCTAACCATTGTCAAACTAGCATCAACAAAATCATAGTGATGATTTTGCGTTGCGTTTCTCGCTGTTTCAGTAAATTCGGACGCAACCCAGTTGCCTTTGGTATGAAAACTTATATTTTAATATTAGGGTTTGGTCTGAAATTGATATAGCATCTGAGGTTACTTTAGTGTTACTTGTGTAAAGTGTTGGTGTGGTTTACTTTCGGTAGTTTGTGTTGCCCTAGCGTTCCCTTGATCAAGAAAATTTGATTTTGTACTCATCCATCCTATATCTATATAACTGCAGCTATATTGAGTTCTTCTTGGACCAAGGAGCTTGAGAAGTTACACCTTCAATTGCATCTGAAAGTTATAAATTATTGTGGTCTAAATGGATACAAGTTGTAAACGCATATCATGGTTTGGGAACATATACCAGAAGTTCGAAGATATGTGCCGGGAGGTGGAGGAAATAATGCAGCAGGTATTGTTTCTTGTTATGTAAAATCATCTAGTTCTTGTTTTGCCTTATACCACAAGTTTCTGTTAACATCTACATTTGCCGAATTGTTAAGTCAATGTGGAAATGTTATTCTCAAGCTCAGCTACTCTCACGGTTGCTTGACTTAATTTTATGGAAAATTCCTTTGTTTTGCAGGAAGTAATTGAACCTGCTATAAGCCAGTTGGAGACATTTTGTGAGAATGTTGAAAACCTTCTCTCCTCGTCAGAACCTGTAGGAGATGCACTCTCTCAATCTTCAGTGGATATAGAGGAAGGGGCGGCTTCTGACTCATCTCTTGTACAAAACGCTACTTACGAAAACCACGATAAAAGGTCATCAGATGACAGAGTCCACTTAGGTTCTGTGGAATTTGTTAAGACCATATCGTGTGGTTTATCATTGGAAGAAACTAATGATATCAAGGTGAATAAATTTCAGCTTGATGGAATTTATCATGCAAGTCAAGGAATTGAATTGGATGGTGGAGACAATATGTTAGTCCCAGCCTTGGATGATGTAGGAGGGTGCAATTCTCTTGTGGAAACAGATTACAGAAGACATGTCTTCTAATATTTCAGTTGACATACAATTTTCCCATTTTGTTAACTTGGTAGAACCATGTAAGAGAAACCCTGCGGGTATTAGATCTTGTCCTGCTGATGCCCTTTCAATATCAAATTGTAAGTCTAGCCACATCTAGTCTTCCCAATATTTGTATGTTTCTTCGTTATGCGTTCTTTTCTACTAATTTTTGTGTTGCCTCGGACAATGGTGCAGCCTGCTTGACCACGGATGCGACAGTTTCTCCTCCCAATGGTATTGAACTGCACAATATAGTTTTGATGAATTAAAGTCTGCCGTGCCATTGCCAGTGTGCAATAATTTATCATTTCATCGATCTTCTTTCCTATGTTGCAATTCTGTTGCCTTGCGTTCTAACATGTTATACTATTGTCTAAATGTTTTCCGGTTTTTGCGTGCGTGCATGTCATTATCTGGCCCTTAATAGAGGACCTACAGACTTTTGATGCATATCGGCAGTTTCTTTGATTTCATCAAATTATGTTTTAGCAGTAGTATTAAGGAAGTATATGTTTTCAACTATTCCTTCATAAAGATCTCATGGCTCCATTTCAGAAGCGTGGGATAATGACATTGCTAAGTCAGGTTTACAGACATCGCAATCATTGAATATAAAGCTTGACGAAAGTTCCATTAAAGTAGATGGTACCAGAATTCAATCCATTTCTTGTGAAGAGGCAAAATGCAGGTCTTACAAGGTACATAAACCCTTTGATGGAACTTTTGATAAATCTCGGAAGTGATAATACATCATAAGAATTTGAACTCAAGCTCTCTACTCACATTTACGCAACTGATATGATTTGATTTCTTTCTTCTTCTGGTTCTCCGAAAAAAATGAAGGAAGCGTTTGCTTCGAAAATGAGATTATTGAAGATGCAACACCATAAGCAGCCGGCAGCCGGCAGATCCATCCGGGAATGATGCACGATTTGATCAACAGAAAGAAAAAAAATTCACAACCACTGCAGTCATTGAGAAATCTAATTCACCGGATTACGAATTTTCTGAGTCGGAGTGGGGGATAGTTTAAATTAGAGTGCCATTTTTGTTTCTTGATAGTTGATATGGAAGTTTAAGAGGATTACCATTCTGCTTCCGATTTGTTGTAGAGTTGAAAACAACGAGGTGACTAAAAAGGCTGTTAAAAGTAGGACATGGATCCTCTCTGGATTCAATTGTCTTAATCCATCAAATCCCTGTATCTGAACCATTGAAATTTGATCAAATGACTACAAATAGGGACCAACTTTAAAAGTTATAATAACTTTAGTCGTTGGATCAAATTTCAATGGCCCAGATACATGGACTTGGTGGATTAGGACAATTGGATCTGGAGAGGATCCATGTCCTGAAAAGTATGCTTCCATTTGTGTGGTCGGAATGCTGATTGAGTTTAATATTTGTTCTCAATTTTTTTAATTATTGATGGCAAAGTGTAATCCATAATGAGTTCACAACTTTTCCCTGATCTAAGCTAACCCAACATCTCTAACCCGTCGAATTTTTATTTTTAGAGTTAGCGTACTTTGAGATTTGAGCATTGAGTTGAATCAAAATTGGGCGGCAAAACATATATTAGGTTAGGGTGTGGTTTGATTGTCTTTTATAAATGAATCTTATAAAGTTCATTTGTAAGTGATTTTAAAATGATTGAAAATGCTTTTTCATGAAATTTATTTTGAATTTCAAAATGATGCAGTAATCAAAAGGCTCATGCATGTATTGGAATCTACCAAGAGTCTCCTACGTATTTGAACCATCACATATATTTTATTGAGTTTTAGAACACACAAATAATTAAGTAGTCATTTAAGAACATTTTAAATATTTTTGGGGGAGAGTAGAAGTCCAATTCGGACTAGAGTTTCATTGTGTTGTATTCCTTATAAATATCATGTACTAAGCCCTTGAGAAAGGGGAACTTGATTAATTAAAAAATATATATATTTGCTTTGTGCAATTGAAGTGAGTGTTTCCTTATTGGCTTGGTCATGTGAGCAAATTCACAATTAGCAAGGTCGAATGAGCTCTATTACCCTTGGCTAAGTGAATCACAGGTTCTATCCTCGTCTCCTCAAGATCCCTGGGTGCTTTCCTGTATTAAGTGGCATCAGAACAGGTTTTCCATTGCATTAGAAGATCATGGGTGATATTTTCTATCCGTTTGAAAACCAAATGGTTAAAGAGATTAGCTTGGTAGATTGGAATTCTCCTCCAATATACGATGGGTATGTTGACGATGAAACGTCGTGCTCCAGTGTACGTTCCTCGGTGCTGCCTATTGCAAGGGTGTTAGAAAATGCAGCATTTGTATTGAACTCTGATCATGAGGCACTTCGTTTTCTTAATGCTCAGAAAAAGCTTAACCCACGACATGCTAAATGGGTGTCTTACAAAATTTTCGGTGGCAGAGAAAAAGGGTTCTCATTTCAAGAATATTTGAAGGAAGTAGGTCAATACCACATTGCATATATGAGAGACGACGATGCTGGAGTGGGAGATATCAAATTTCAAGATGTACTTAACCCTTGAGAAAGGGGGGCTTGATTAATTAAAATAAAATATATATATATATATATATATATATTTGCTTTATGCAATTAAAGTGAGTGTTTCCTCCTTCTTAAATCAAGTGTTTAACTTGGGTGTGTTAACGAATCCACAACTAGCAACGTTGAGCGAGCTCCGTTGCTTATGGTTGAGTGAATCCCAAGTTCTATCCTTGTCTCCTGGAGACCCCTGGGTGCTTTCCTGCATCACAAAAGCAATTCAAGTGCTTTTTGGAATAAGCACTAGATATATGCTTCTTGCATGAAATATTTCAAGTACTTTTTCAAAATCCATTTAAAGGTTTCACAAATATTTCAACAAAAGTACTTTCAATCATTTATAAACACTTTTAAAATTCATGTGAATTGTAACGCTTTAATATGTCAACGCAGTAAAGTGAAAACAAATTAAAAAGTTGCGTCTCTTTCAAAAGTGGCCCTTAATATCATGATTCACGTGGGTGTATTTTGTAATTAGCTATTTTGTTTGAAATAAATAAATTATTTATTTTATTTATTTTTGTGACTGAAATGAAAAAGGAAAAAGATTGATTGGGAGATTGCCACCAAAAAAGATAAAAAAAAGTGCGGTCGGAAAGACGCGGGAATATGGCGAACAGTTGGTTGGGTCCCTGTCCCTCTCTGCTTCTTCTCACTCTCACTGTCCCCCAATTCCCTCTCAGATCTCATTCCACCATGCCTACCCTCCGCTCCCAAAGCCCTAACCACCTCCGCTGCTCCTCCTCCCCACCAATCCCCAGCCCTACCCCTCCCAAGCCCTCCTTGCTCGTCTTCTCAGGCGGGACCGCCTTCAACTGCGTCGTCGAGGAACTCAAGAGTTTCACCACTGGCGTCGCCCACGTCCTTCCTGTTTCCGACGACGGCGGAAGCACGGCAGAGATTGTCCGCGTTCTTGGTAATTCCGGTCTTCATTTTCGTTTGTTTGTTCTGTATTTGAGGAATTACTTTTCTTATTTTCTTGTGGCTGTGTATTAGGCGGTCCCGCTGTCGGAGACATACGGTCGAGATGCTTGAGATTGGCTGATAGGAGACGTTAGGCATTGCAAATTTTCGATCTTTGGATTTATTAATGGCGAAAAACAAACAAAGAACCTATCTTTTTAGCAAATGGGGTTTGTACCTTCTTGTATGTTGGTCATTTCTAGGTTATTTGTTGTTCTGTTATCCTAAATTATCCTTATTTACTTGGTAGGTGGTACTGTGGTGGGGTATTGAGTAACAGTCTGTTGAGTTGAGAATTTGACAGGTATGATATTGTGGAAGGAGAACATTCCCTATGGACGGGAGTATCGATACCATTCAGGGAAACCATTCGAGCTTTTCTGGCTTATTTTCAGAATCAAGTGAGTTATCGGGCGAGCTGAACTCTTCTGAACTTTCTTCAATTGTCTATTTCAAATTCAGATTCTCCGGCGATCAGATGAATCATTTTGCTTCAGTAAGGGCAGGTGTGAAGTCTTTACATGGCTATGACTTGGTGTATTTCTGTTTTTTTGCTTTCTGGTGCTTAAATGGAATTCAGTAATCCACTTCGTTTAACTAAGTCTTTGCAGCATTGGGAATTTCTTCTTTGCAGGAGCACGGACATTTTTTCGGTCCTTAGATGCTGCAATTTTTTTGTTTTCTCGTGTCAGATATACCCTCAGAAAGTCTTGCCCTCCCAGTGATTTCTACCAACGACAGGCGAACGTTAGGATGTGAATTATGGGTATGATTGTTGAAATACAATTCATGTGCCTTGACATATTGACGTGTGTATGAATATGATTTTTAAGATGGTATTGGCTTACTATATGTGTAACGTTATGTGAGTGTTCTGGAATTCATAGTTTCCTTAAGAAAATGATTCAATTCTTTATTGTGTTCTTTCCTTTTTCCATCATCAATTCAAGCAGCTAGTATAATTTGCAAGATTCTGCCATTGAATCGTGCTGAATTCCTTTTTGTGCTGTTTATGTCTAGGATGGAACTATAATACGAGGCCAGAACGAAATTTCTCATCCATCCAAGGGATATATGGAACCTGTCAATAAGGTATGCTGATATGGTTTTCATGATCTGGAAGTCTCCATCTGTTGGTTTTCTTTTAGGATTGTTCTGATGGTTTAACTTTTTCCTGAGAACACATATGCGGTATCTTTTAGAATGTTTCATTCCTTGTACAAAACCGTGTGGTGCTGTTGAGATTTGCATTTTTCTCAAAAATTAATGGCAGAACAATTCGTAACTTCTCATTTATTAAAAGTGATGGCTTACTGTGGACGGGGAAGCTCTTCATTTCCAGCACTTCCTTCGAGAATAAAGCGGGTATTCTACATGTCAAGTGAGGGCCAAAACTTGCTGCATGAGGTGAATGAAACTTAATAGGTTTTATTTCTTTTCTCTTTTTCTGTTTCATGCAGTGTATTAAAAGGACAATAGTGCCTGGACGTCCTGAGGCGGAGGCGGTTCCGTCGACGCCTTCCGCCCACTCCCTTAAAACAGAGGCAGCAACCCTCACGCCCAGCCCCAGATGCCGCCTAGGCGCACCTTTTAAAACATTGGTTTTCATGTAATAGAAAAAGTCCCTCTCTAAGGATTGAATGCTCGCATATGCCATGAAAGGCACATGGTTGTGTATATACGCTTCTGCATCTTCTGAAATCGTAACTAATTCCAATGGTTTCCTCATTGACTAGGTCTTCCCTGCCGCAAACCCAGTCTTCCTGGATCAGTTACGTAATGTGGACTGCGGGGTTTATGCCATGGGATCCCTCTTCACTTGTATTTGCTCATCACTGGTAACATTTCATTTTTTCGGGTAATATTTTTCCAGATGTGAGAAACCTGTATACTCATAATTTTCATTTGCTATTCCGCATTCTTTAGGTATTGACTGGCATTGGGGAGATTATATCTTCAAAGTCCTGCCCGAAGGTACCTATTCATCACACTTTTGAGTTACATGTTACCTGATATACTAATACTCCAGATTCGCCTTATAGATATTAACGAACACATTATTTATTTTCCATGTCAAGTTACATGTTGAGTTGATTCAGTTTGTCCCGATAATAGGTGCTTTTGTTAAAAGGGAGTTTTAACAAAACACTCCCGGTACTGTTCATTTTTAACGAAAAATCACATTTTTACCTTTAACTGGTACTATTCACTATACCTTTAAAAAAGGCTTTTCATTAAAAGGGAAGTTTTTTTGAACTTTTCGTTAGTTTTCCTTTTGTTAAGTGGTACCCGTGATCTCGAGAGACAAGTGGATTTTCAGCTTCTTGCTTTGTAACTGCTATTACAGATGCACTAAATCGAACATATGGAAATGCTCATAAGAGTCTTGAAAACCTTGTAAGTTAGCGGGCCTTTTAAGGGAAGCAATCCCCATTTAAAAAAAAAAACGGGAACACCCTCATAACCATTAGATTTAGTTTTTATGAAATTCTGTGATTGAGATTAAATCACATGCCACAGAATCTCAACTACAGAATTTCATTAAAGCCAAATATATCGAGGGTGTCCCATTTTTTTCTGAAACCAGTGCCAACTTGTATTTTTGGGCCTGTTTGAGGGCTGGGTTCAGACCCAACGGATTGTGATACCGAGGGTGAGAATCAAGGCTGCCACGAGGCCAATACATATCATGCAGCCAATATTACAGGCTATGAAGATGTACCAGCCGATGAGTTGGCTTTGTTGAAGGCTGTGGCTAAACAACCCGTCTCCGTTGCAATTGACGCCGGCGGAGTAGCGTTCCAGTTTTACTCAGGTGGGATCTTCACACGAGGTTGTGGAACTGATTTGAACCATGGTGTTGCCGTGGTAGGGTATGGGACAGATGCTGATGGCACCAAGTATTGGTTAGTGAAAAATTCATGGGGTCGAGGATGGGGCGAGGGTGGATATGTGAGAATGCAAAGAGATGTTCGTAGTAGGCAAGGCCTTTGTGGCATTGCCATGAAAGCTTCTTTATCCTACAGCTTGAAATTAGTAGCAAATTTTAGGAAATTATTTTGTCAATATTCATCTGTGTTCTTATTAATTAACGTGGGGTTGCATCACATGTCAATATTCATGTGTTCTTATACATACTCTTCTGCATTACCATTATCGCCAATAAGATCCGATCCAATGCAGAACCACATCATGTAATATACAGTGAGTACCTAAACCAGCAACTAAGGAGATGAATGCGAGTGCTACAAGTTAAACTACTAAAAGTAGAAAGGACAATGAAACTGACTCATTTGTGTTCTTTCCTGCTTTTGATTTGTTGTACTTCTATGCGCAAACGGAAGCAAATTTTAACAAAAGTACCAAATATTACCATGGTAAGCAAAAACGATACAAACAATATCGAAATCAGAACACAAGAGATTAACATGGTACGGCATAAAAGCTTATAACCATGGACGAAGCACGACAAGAAACTTTCACTAAACTTATGTAAACCTAGCCAGGTATGAAACTCGACACGACACACATTTATCAAGTATTATATCCAGAATTTGTAGTGAAAGCAATGAAGTTAGCGATTAGTGACCTAATACTAAAATTGTGTTTCATCAAAGTGAAGCAGAAAATGAGTCAATCCACTTATTTTTCGATTTTTTTAATAAATTTTCGAGATCTTATAAATTGAAAACAGATATTCTATACATTCTATTTTGGTATTGATAAATTTAATGACATGTATAGGGCCGAGAAAGACGTAGGAAGACTTGGAAAGAGACTGTAAGAAAAGATATGAAGTACTTGAAGCTAATGGAAGACTTGTCGCAAAACCGAGCACAGTGGTGTTCTATGATTCATACAAGCAATCTCAAAAATTAGCCATTCCAAATTGAACAATACAGAAGGTATCATGAGAAATAAGTTTGAAATTCTGCCATTGTTCACAAGAATAGGCTGTTAGACATCATTACATTACATGCCATTGCACTTACCTAATCAACTGAACCTGAAAAAGGCAGAATCAGGCACGTTTTCCGCTGCTGGGATTGCTCTTCGTGCAGAGGACCTTCCGCCCCTTAGCACGTCGCCGCTTCATCATTGCTCTCCCGCCAGTTGTTCTCATGCGCCTACGGAATCCATGGGTTCGAGCCAAGGATTTCCTGGACCTACTTCTCTTGGTTAGACACAGGGCAGCCTTCCCGGCCCTCACCACTAAGCCACAGCCTCTTCTTCTTCCAACCTCCACACTAGAGCTCGAATCCAAACCCAAAGATAAACCTTCATATCAAAAACCAAGCTCTCATCAATTCAAGGCCCGGCTAAATATCGTTTAACGAGCTCTTCAGCTTAATTTTCAGAAACCGAAAAAAGGCACCGACTTGTTTCATTACCATGGAAGTATCGGCATCCTGCGACTGACAAAGAACTCGCAGTCCTCTAAACAACACATATCAAGTACCTAGCTAACCAATTCAATTTCCTATTCACTATGCTGTAAACTGTAAAGCATCTTGTGAGTGGCAATCGAAGTACTTACGTTGCTAAAACTACGGAAATCGTAAGCAAGAAATTTACTTTCATGATGCTAGAGTACCTAACCAAACAAAATACTGAACAGAATTCAAGTAAACAGTGGAAAGTGAATGTACAACCTTTTATCTTATCAAATTCAAACCCAAATGAATCAACAAAAATAAAACCCACCAAAATTTACGCCACAAAAACCCTACATTTCAACTTAGAGACAAATTTCAATGAAAAAGCATAAATTCACCATCTTAGGAAAAAAGAGCAAACACCCATTTCCCAAAATCACCCAAAAAAACAGTAATAATAATTCAACCATCCATTTTTTATCCAGAGTAACAGTAAAACAATTGAAGGTAAATTACCTGAGAAGGCGGAAGTGGAAGCGATAGAGGAGGAAGAGATGAAGGAGCAGTGAAGCAACGGGGAACGCGCGGCGGCGCCACCGCTGAGAGACACGGAGCTCTTCCCAGTTGTGGAGCCGGTGAGGAATGTGAGAGAAGCACAGGGTGTGGAGGCTCGAGTGGAAAGGTACGGCGACCACGCCACTGCTGAAACTGAAGCCATTATTCCTTTTGCCTTCTTCTGCAGTTGTTGTAGTTCTGCTTTCTTCCTTCTTTCTGTGTTTTGTTATCGCCAAAGAGGAAGAAGAAGAAGATGAGGTTTCTGTGCCTTCGCCTTATCCAATCCAGCGTCTGCAGATTTTGGTTTGGACCCTTTCGAGTCAGACCGGATTATCCATACTTCAAATGCACTGGGCTGGACCGGCCCATTACGCTTCTAAAACTGGCCTACCAAATTTCATAACTACTTATGAATCTATTTGCGTTCCCGTTATCAAATGGGGATGTAGCTCAAATGGTAGAGCGCCCGCTTTGCATGCGGGAGGTACAGGGTTCGATCCCCTGCATCTCCATTTTTTTGTTCCTTTTCTTTTCTGCCTATTGTATTTGTGCTTTGCCTTTTTGGGCTTCAAAAGTTTTGAAAGTTTTAGATAAATCACAAGTTTATGGGTTAGGCCTACAAAAATGTATTAAGGCAGGTATGAGATGATTCTTATATAAATAATATATTTACATTAAGGAGTGAGAAATAAATTAGTATCAAATTTGTCATTTACGAGATTCAAATATAAAATCTCTTATTTAAACGTGAAGATGAATTCTGTTTGTGACATACAATGTTCTAATAAACATTGCTTTATGCCACGTCAAACCGGTGGGCACTTTTATGTTGCATATTAGACTGGAGAAATATATATAAACAGTAGTTGGTGACACTAAACAATATATGAACCACGATTTATTCCCTATAAATTATTTAGTTGAAGGATGCAGTAAAGTTACAAGTTTGCAATAAATCAACATACTAATTACGAGACAGAAACAAGAGAAAGAGTGCAAAAAAAAAAAAACGGAATTGTAAAAATGAATCACATCACAAAATCTCCAAAAAGAGGGGGATATGACAACAGAATCAGTACGTACGAACCACTAAATTAACAAATGTGGATAAGGCAAACTACTAAATTAAGGATAGGAGACCTTTCTTGCTTGAGGAAAACTTAGATGAGCTATATATTTACCTAATCACTATATTAGGGTGCATAATGTGATATTTGGTACTCAATTATTTGCTTTAGTTTAAGAGACTCAGAGAGAGAGAGGTCAATGTCAATATTCCATATATTCTGATACAAAAATGGTGGGTGTGGTTTTGCAATATGGGCATCCACTATTCCTTCCAACCGAGACATAAACCCTCTAGCTGCCATAGGGGTCTCCCAATGTCTTCCACTACTTGAAGTGGAAACCAAGCAAATGCAGGCTCCAAGTTCCGCATGTGGGATGGGCAAAACAAATTTATATGAAAAGGAAATCAAGTGGGACTCCATTTGTTCGTTTGCCTAACTTGTTGTCAACCCTAAACCACCTTCTATGTTGGCCACAGTTTGATCCTCTCTGTACTAGTTCACTAGTTCTCACCCACTATATACCACCTTCTATGTCAGGCCGCAAAAGTAAGTGTGACCGTAACATCGTTATACAATGTTCTATCTAATCACTTATATTATAATATAGTGTATATGTCATGGTTTGAAAAATGGTTGGTTTTTATTCAAACAAAAAAGAATGGTTGGTTTTATGCATGTGTCTTCGTATATCTTTGGATAATGAAACCATTCAAAATAGCACATAGTAGGGTGGGTTTGGTTCATTCAGTTTGATTTTTTGTCAAAACCGAAATTGAACCGAAATTACCGTTCGGTTCAATTTTCTTCGATTTTTTTCAATTCAGTCCAATTTCGGTTCAATTTTTTCGATTTAGTTATGGGGTTTAGGATCTTAGATCAACTTGTCTAATTAATGATTCTTATCCACAATTAACGCACAAAAAGAATGTGCTAAATTGTTAATCAATGTAAAGTGGGAGTTTGCAAGCAATACCTTGGTCATGAAAGGCTGCTGGTAGTAGGGGTCCCATAGCACAAGTTGTGCAAGCCAACTATAGAAACCCATGATCTCTCTCGCTCTCTCACTCAATTCTACAAAGTCCGTTCAAAAGGGTGCCTTGCACTCTTCTAATTGAGAAATGTTATTTACATTATCTCAAAAGCAAATTCAATCGAGTGAGACTTCCTGGTATCTGTAATGTTTCTTTTTTATTGTTTTAAAACAGACTCAAACTACAACTTAAATTTTTTTAAGGTAATGATTTTCACACTTCCAGTTTCTCCTTATGCATTTCTCTCCTTATTTGTGTCCCTTCTTTTCTATTTGATTCATTCAATTTTAAAATAATAAACAATAAGAAGAGTGCAATACGAGAATAGAGAGTGTGAAGATCACTTCTAGAATTTTCAAGTGAAATTCAGGTGTCAACAACTCTTACTTGAGCTTTCTTATGAGAGAGTATGATAACATTAATCTTCTTTTTAAGTGGCATCTACCAAGTATGGATACAAATATGAATACGATAATACGATACGACACGACACGGCACGAAAATATGAAAAATCTCTAAAAATTAAGATACGATACATCATAGATATGGCAAATAAAAATATATATAGCAATTGAATATACTATTTGAAACAATGATTCATCATTCAAATTCAAATTGTAAATTCATTTGAGTTGTTAGAGAAGAAAAGTTGAAAATCTAATCCTCTTTATATTCAATAGAAGAAGTGTGAGAGTCGCATTCATGGTTTTAATTAGAAGGAAGCTCTTTGTATTCATCAACTTTCAATTATACTTGTTTCCTATTCATTTTCAATTCCTCATTATCTTATTTTGAAAGTGAATGTATCCTAAAAGCTGGATACGTGTATCCTAAGCGTGGGACACACGTATCCGTCAAGACAAAGTCGTGTCCACTAACTATGATACGTATTTGAAGAGTACCTGGAAGTATCAGGGAAGTATCATATCCGATCAAATGTCAGATTTGAAATACACGACCAAACAGAAGTATTGCATCATAAGTGGCATGTAATTATGCAAAGATTGCTACTTGCCAAGTCGGTTGAGGGGTTAACCATTTTGAGATGAACATTTGAAATTTCTTGGTTAAGATTCTTAAGACACAAAACAAATCAAAGATGAGAGACATAAAGCCCCCACCTATACCCGTTTTCATCATTAAATATGTGATTGGAGACATGTTTTTGTAGAGTGAGATTGAAGGTACGAGTCCAGCAATGACCATGAAGGTTCTGAAAATCCATTTTCTAATCATACCAAGACCTTTTCTTGCATTTCATCTTCAACTTTCCCAAGCTAGGAATCCACCACAGAGAGCTCTTTCAGCTTCCAATGGCAACCAATTCTAATCCACTACTCGTGTGAGAGTGCCATTTCTTTTCTTCCATTTGTTATTAATTAGTGCTGCTATTCATCACTTACTCAGGATAACGTTAATGATTGTTGGAAGGACCCAGACATCACCATGGCCAAGTCTATCATCATCACATCATTTCAAAATGAAGATTCCAATCAACTTGAAACATGACAAGATTGTCGTCCATAACAGAAATAAATTTTTCGAGTTACAGAATAAGACACAAAATGATATATAATCAAAAAAAAACAAAATAGGACAAGATTGTCGTCCATAACAGAAAGAAATCCTTCGAGTCACAGAATAAGATACAAAATGATATATAATCAAAAAAACGAAACAAATAGACGCGGAAAAATTTTATCTGGATGAAGAATTTAGAGGTTGATTATTTAAGTAATGAGATTCTATGAATGAAGAATTTAGCTTTTGAAGCACTCTTATTAATGGAGGATTTAGAGAGAGCTTTTGCAAGCACCTTCCAAGAGATTCCACAATGGACTATTTACCAGCTGCATGTCAAGGCATGAGAAAGAACAACACTTAGCTACTGAAAATTCAGCAGCCAATCCTGCACAACCTTTCACCAGCCAAGTATTTTTCCATGAGAAATTGAGTTGTGGGGTCATGGGACCAACCTAAGGTGGGCCCAAACTTGGGAAATGGGGCTAAAACACCTTTTTTAGAATAGAATGTTTTGAAATCTGGGCCACAAACTCAGAACCAAAGTGTAATGGTGGGCCTGGCTACCAAGAGCTACCTGATATTTTTCTAACTTATTTTCTATCTTTTGAAGAAAAGTCCAAAACAGTTAAATCAAACCCAGTAGATTGAAATGGATTACCTAATGTCAAGGGCAGACTAGACCAGCCCGTGGAGCCCACCCTTTTGTTCCACTCCCCTTGGTTGTTTCAATTTTTCAATATTCCTCTTGTGCTTAAATTCAATGAATTTAAGGTCATCTTCAGCCAAGGGTTATCGATCTTTGAATTTATACAAAATTTATCTCTAACTAGGGATTAGAAAAAATTTATTTCTGATGTTGTAGAATCTGGAAATATCTAAGCTTAAGATTGTAACCTTTGTGGTTCATATTTTAGTGAGATAATAGTGTCGGGTGCTTATACAACATATTCTTTCATGCAAAAAGTAAAACCAAACCTAAAATATCGAGTATAGAAGTTGGCTCCTTTTAGATTTGGTTTTTCTTTTTGCACGAACGAATTCTTGGAAAAAGAGGGAGTGAGCTTATATAAAAAATGTAAAAAAAATAAATTTTATGAATAAATAGAGTCAACGATACGACAAACATCGCTGTCTACATGCGAGTTAGGTTTCGTGGTCGAGTAGTATCAATTTCACTACAAGATTTGTGAACGATTGCTGGGCTAGGCCCCCTCGAATAGTGCGAGCCACATGCGGGAAGATTTGCACGTACGATTTTTAGGGGGATATCTGGTCGAAAGACTGGCGGCGCCCACCCGACTAGAAGGACTGAGAAATTAATAGAAAAAATACGTTGTATAAGCACACACACTATTATCTCACTAAAATATGAACCACAAAGGTTACAATCTTAAGCCTAGATAAATCCATATCAAGCTGCATTAGAAATAAATTTATTTTAACTTGCCATAAATTTGTTTTCTTTCAATTAAATGGGATTCTGTTTGTTACCGACGATCCAACATAACCTATTTCAACAATCTTTCAATTGTGCCCTTACATATTTGATAAAAAAAAAAAATTAATTAATATAAAAATATTTCCACATTTCTCTCCCCCAACATGTTATTTGTCAAGTATCCTCAATTATTTCATCATGCCGTTTATGCTATTGTATGGTTAATTTGATTAATCCCTTTATTTCCTCCCATAATTGAAATTTATATCATTTGATTTTGTCCTCATAAATAAACACCCTATTAGTTCTAATCAATTCCACATTCTAAAATTTAACTTTTAATCAAATTCTCCTCTTGCTGGCGATAATCATTCTTTTGGTCTCCTTGTTTTAGCATGTCGATAGTTGCTTTTAAGATTTTGGCAATATGATCTTCGACTTGATATTGAAAAAAAAAGAGTTGTGGCGGATACTTAGCAAACTATAGTCTTAATTTAGATTTAGGCAATTTTTACTTTAATAAACAAGAATTAATAAGAATGTTTAGAAGGGGTAAATAGATATATGAAAATCATTTCTCTTGTATAATTGAGAATATAAGAAAGAATAATCTTAAGAGCAAAAAGCTCTAGCTTGTAATTGAAAATATACTAATTAATATAATATTAATCACGTAATCAGAGACGTAGTCATTTGAAACTATCATCTTCTAAGCTGAGGAGGCTGAGCATCCTGAGCAAATTACACGGGCTGTTGGATTAAAATTCAACGACTACAAACAGAATACCTCTCTAAAAATTATAATAATTGTAGCCGTTGAATTTTGATTCAATAATCCATGTGATTTGCTCACAAGCTCAACCTCCTAAACTCATGAGATGATCCTGATCCTGAAACTATACAGTTCAATGTACGAGGATCCCTTTAACACGCACGCAAATTGACAAAAATATATTACATATTTAATAGAGCCACACGTGATTTTTAACCATGTGATGGTCAATTTTGCAATCTTGAGAGTACGCATTGCACACAGTGACATTACACAGGTTTTCATGCCCGTGAGTCCGTGACCATGCAGACCAATCAATCGCTGTTCAAGGAACTTTTCTTATTCCAACAATTCCCCTATTAAAATACTCTACCCATTCCACACTCCAAGAGATCAAATCTTCTACACCTAAAATATATGTGGTTTCTTTGTGGTCTCAATAAGTGTTTAACACGTATTCAATATATTAACTTTTCTTGATTTTGTTGTCATGAATTTAATAGGTGTCAAATATTTATTGGGATTACAGAAAAACCACATTCATTTTGAGTGCAGAATATTTGATCTCACCCTCCAAACCCACTATTTTCGAATCCTTCCAAACTTTTTCCCAACTCACCTCAGAAATAAAAATAAATAACATAAAAAAATTAATCAATTTTAATAACAATTAGTATTACACTGCTGTAGGTTTGGCTAACCGATCGTATTCGTTGTATCCTATCTTAATGGATCATATTAAATTCGTTATTTTAACGGATTATTATCAGGTGACTTGATAACGACTCAATCTTTAATGGTCATGTTTGGTTGACGAGTCATGCAAAAAATTGTCATGCTTAGTATCTAGATCTAAAAACAATATCTTAACAGAGCCCTAAATGGATAACTTGATAACGACCCGACTCGTTAATAGATTATTAACATATGACTTAATAACGACTCAAGTCGTTTAATGAGATTGACTCGAAACATGTTAGTTTTGTACGTATCACGTCATGTTATCGGGTCGTGCAAAAAATTACCAACCTACTTTTTAATGATATATATTTTTTATTTATGATCTCAAGTTAACTTACATAGAAGATATTGATGTATAATATTTGCGATGTTGTACAATAACGTATAATATTAGTAATTGAGTTTGATATATGATTACAACCGACACATTGTATGACTTCGTATAATCTGCTATGTCAGTCAAGTAAAATACTTTTGCATAAAAGAATATCAATCAACTTCAATATTTGACATCCTCTGGCTCTAACTCTAGCCATGTGAACAGCCGAAGCCAAACCTCTCCTTCCTAAAGTCTGAAATTTTACTATAAAACCCCACATCCCACATTTCATTCTCTCTCAAAATCCCAAATGGGTTTCAAGCTCCAAGCTCTGCTGTGCCTTGTAGCTCTTCAAGTTCTGGTCTTCTTCTCAGAGGAAGCAGAAGCAGCAGAACACAGCCATGGCAGCAGCTTGAGAGTCCACAGGAAGCAAGTGAGCGGCTGCAATTTGTTCCAAGGCAATTGGGTTTTTGATGCTTCTTACCCGCTCTATGATTCCGCCAGCTGTCCCTTCATAGATCCTGAGTTTGATTGCATCAAGTATGGCAGACCTGACAAGCAGTTCCTCAAGTATGCCTGGAAGCCTGACTCCTGTAACTTGCCCAGGTACACATTGATGCTACGTTTGGTCCGGTATCAGAAATTCTTTATGACGACCGTTTGATATCATTTTCGTAAATTATCGCTCTAATACAACTGGAAACTGTTATTAACGCTTCAATACCGTTATACAACACTCCTCCATAATCCATGCTAAAATAAATAAAAACAGAGATGTGCATGATGCGTACTAATCTTCTTTAACTGATAGCGAACGCGTGCCACCACCAAATCACAGATGGTATTTTTAGCCCTCCTAACCAATACCCGAGCTTTGCTTAAATGGAATAAACCAGTAGTTGTTTAATTATTATTATTGTTGAAACAGGTTTGATGGGGTGGATTTTCTGAGGAGGTGGAGGGGAAAAAAGATAATGTTCGTGGGCGACTCACTGAGTCTAAACATGTGGGAATCGTTGTCTTGTATGATACATGCGTCGGTGCCAAATGCCAAGACCACCTTCAAAAAAGCCTATTCTGTGAGCTTTGAGGTGAGAGATTTTTCACACTTTTTTTTTTCTCTCTCTCTCTCCCCTCCTTCAAAACTCTCTCTCTCTCTCTTTCTGCATGTTTGTCTCCTTGTAATTATTTTTCTTCCCTTATTATTATATTTTTCTATTGGACCCTTTGTCTCTTTTTCCAACAAGTTGTGCTCTTTTTTTACGATTTTATAATATTTTTGGAAGGTTAGTTCTCCGTACTCTGCTGTTCTCCACTGGTGTATTCATTATTTTTCTGTCATATATATATATATATATATGTATGTATATCTGTTTAATTGTACAGCACTCAGGATGAAACTCGGACATTCTTAAGCCAATCAGGTACTACCGTGTTAAAAATTTAAAATTTTAACTAAATTATTGTAAAAATTTTAAACTTTAACAATGTGTGATTGACTTAAATTACTTTTACAGTGACGATTTGTTGTAAGATTTGTTAGTGTGAGCAAGGAGTGAAAAGACATGGGTTAGTAGAGGTTGTTCTTGTTGTAACAAACTATAGGTGAAACCAATAAAAGATTGTTGTGGGGTTGGGTGGGGAAGAGAAAAAAAGTTAAAAGACAAACTTTGTCCTCCTTTATTCCGCCCCCCCCCCCCACCCCACCCCACCCCACCCCCCCCTCATTGTCCTCTAAGTTCTAAAATTTATATTTTTTCCCCTTTGGTTTATGACTAGGTAAAGAAAAAGAAAGGGAAACGGTTTTCGTACAGACAGTTTCTCTACACATACTCCTTCCGTTTTTTTCTCCAACATTTAAATTAAGCAACTCAAAAGAGAATCAAAGGAAAGAGTGCAAAGGGAAAAACAAAAGTTTGAAAATCACTACCTAAATAGAAAAAGCATATAAAAAACCATAGAAGTGAACTAGAAAATGCAATCAGATGAAACTCTGGACACATTTTGTTTGAGTTGGATAACTCGCTAGACACTGGACATAATTTCATACCCTTGAATTAACTAGGCAAAGAACTGAAAGTCAAAAAGAGGAGGGATCTCCCACCACAAAAAGAAATTATATGAGGACTTCAATTTTCGTCATGTTCTTGTATTTTTTTAATTTGTTCATGTTCTTCTACATTATTATTTAATTTCCACGTAGATCTTTAGAAGCCATGAAGGTTTACAGGCTGTGATAAACAACCAGCCAACCTGTAATGGACCGCTTTGTTCAATAATCTTTCTGCAACTGGGGTTTCAAAAATTTAATTTATAATTTGTCCTTGTTGAAATAATACGATCGTGAAAACTATTTAAATTTAATTAAAGCATGTATGTGGGTAGCTTCTTGTAGTATTATCACCACCTTTATGATTTAATTAATTTAATTAATGGTTTAATTATTACAAAGTCTCAGGCATACAAATTTTAGTTTTAATCCCAATTATAATTGTGTTATTATATGCAGGACTATGGAGTGACTTTGTTTATGTTCCGGACTCCATACCTTGTAGATATAGTCAGAGAAAAGGTTGGCCGTGTGCTAAACCTAAACTCCATCAACGCCGGAAATGCATGGAAAGGGATGGACGTCCTGATCTTCAACTCTTGGCATTGGTGGACCCACACCGGCAATTCTCAGCCGTATGTTTCAACCCATTACCTTTTTTTTTAAGTCGCCAATGCAAGTGACTGTTGATCTTTGATGAACCTGAATGACTATTAAGTTGTTTATGCATAGTGGGAATCGATGAGTGGCTGCTAGTCATTCATGAATTTTAAGTGATTTTTAGTCATTGGTTTCCCACAGTTCAATAACAGCTCACTGCACACGAGCAAGTGGGCAATGTGGGGATGACTATGAGTCGTTTATGCATTCTAAGTTGTACAATGCATCAACGGCTCATAGTACCGGCTGAAATGAGCTATACATCGTGGATAGATGCGAGCCGCTTATGCACTATAAGTCCCAAAATGATAGTGAATGATCAATGATGCACCAATGGCTCATAGCTCGTTGCGGATGGGCGACTAAGATTAACATAACTTTTGTTTTTCCGAGATGTTGTATTTGATCTGATGTTTTATGTCTTGGATGGCTTGTGTTGTGCAGATTTGATTATTTTCGTGATGGGACAAAACTGTACAAAGACATGGATCGTTTGACGGCATATTATAAGGGGCTTTCCACATGGGCTAAATGGGTTGACTCAAATGTTGATACTTCAAGAACCAAAGTCTTCTTCCAGGGCATTTCTCCAACACATTATCAGTAAGTAAAAACTCACACTAGCAGATATAATTAACAGTGATTATGTAACTTTAATCATAATTAACAACATCGTTATTGTATTGAATTACCAGGGGAAAAGAATGGAATTCGCCAAAGAAGACTTGCTCAGGAGAACTTGGACCGTTATCGGGATCAACCTACCCAGCAGGGGCACCTCCATCTGCTGCTGTTGTCTATAAGGTGCTAAGCACGATTAAGAATCCGGTTTACTTGCTCGACATTACAACGCTCTCGCAGTTGAGAAAGGATGCTCATCCCTCAACTTATAGCGGCGATCATTCGGGCACTGACTGCAGCCACTGGTGCCTGCCCGGGTTGCCTGATACCTGGAACCAACTCCTTTATGCAGCTCTCATAATGTGAATTGTGAAGGTCAACACTGAGCAACAGTTAGCAACCATTTTTAGTTTGGGAAATGATTCGCGCGCTCACGTTTTCTCCTTCTGCAATCCTCTCTTTGTTGTTGCCCATTGATTCTCCTTGAATTTGTTCAATTCAACGGCTAGAAATAAGAGGACTGAAGAGGGAGAAAAAGGCAGCGCGGAAATCATTTTCCTCTAGTTTCCTTTCTTTCAGATTCACATCGATTGGTAAACGACAATAAGGTGGCAAAATCAGTAGTAACTATTGTTTTACTGAACCAGAAGAATGGTTTCGAGTTCGTAGATAGACAAAGAACAGATTGAAATCCAAATGAGGGTGTAAGTGTGCTTACAGAAAGCAAAAAATATTCAAGTCTTAGGGAGTTATTGACTAGTTTGAACTTTCTTGTTCATTTGCTCTGTGATCTAATTGAAGAAATGTACATGTGGAAATTTCCAGCATTGTGATCAATATAATTTCCTTTAAGCTCTTGAATGTGTGAAGATACTATACTGGTACAAGAGCAACAGAAACACAGTATTTCGATCTGCAATTAAAGCCGAAAGCTAAGGCGATTTCAAGAAACTTCAGTGTGTTCCAAATGGAGATCAGAGATAAAAAAAAAAAACCAGATGACAAGCAAATATGAACACAAATTTAGGATTTTGTTAGAAGCAATCGTCGGTAGCATCATATATCTTCAATTCCAAATATAAAAAATAAGCATGAAATACCAAGCATTCGGGGATTCGCCAAATAATCATCAGCCACAAAAATGACAGGAAGACAGCCCTTGGTACGGAAAAAATCAAAGATATGTTGATGGATCCTGCACTTCCTCTCATGGATGAAGGCACTGATGCACCAGCCATGATCCTTCTCGAAGGGTTCGTTGTCATTACAAGATAAAAAAGGACCAAACCTTAAAGCCACTATGGTGGGGAATTGGAGGAAAGAAGAAGCTAGTAACCCAATGTAAACTGCTGCGTTCACTACGTAACATTCATCAGTCTTATTCCCAAGCTTGAGCAGATGTATTTTTCTTTTTAAATATAGAAAATTTAGAGTGCTATTAGTTTTTTATTTTGATAAACGAAAGCGTTAGTGAATTAAATCGTTAATTGTTAAGATGGAGGGGGATCAATGGGGATGGATACTGCATCAGGGTGCATAAGCATCATTGCTAAGTGCGCAATAAGTTTTTTGAAGTGTTAATAACATCACAATTATATGTTTGTTTTTCTGTAATAAAGACGGGTTATTCAACAATGAAAAGGTGGAAGGAACATGAGCACACTTTTTTTTTTTTTTTTTTTTCTTTTTCATTTCATTTTTATACCTAGGATGTTCAACATTAAATTATTCTTTGGGAGGGCTTTCGGAGTTTGAACTTGGGTATGGAGAAATATACTACTTTGGTCAACTTATCTTAAACTAAAATTTGCATTGTTCACCAAATTGAGTAAGATCCGTTTAAAATCGGTCCAACACAGCACACACGTGTAGGTCAAGCCGAGTTAAGTTTCATTTGGGTTGAAACTTCTCAAAACCAAATCAAACCGAACCAAATCAAATCTTAATCATTAATGTACCGCAAAGTATTGAAATGAAAAGAATAAAGTTGAGGTTATTCGTGATTGAATGAGAGGATGACGAAGTTGTAGCATTACTACATCGTATTACAAGCTATTATACATGTTAGTGAACTTAGGTACCGTTTGATACATAAACGGGACGGAATGGGATGGAACATATTAAACCGATACCCAATCTAGCCGAGTAGGTGATGAGCAATTATACCATATAGAAGTTCTACCTTTACAACAAAAAACTCTCAGAGCAATTTCTGTAGCTGAGCTTGCTACAGATTTAGCATGGCGTAGATCGGCATACGATTTTCTGCTGCTGTTGGTTCTGGCATTGTACATGGCACGATCTCACCTTATCTCTCAACACCTGGAACGCTCTCATTGTTTCTGCATCGAATCCTCCCGCGAACTGCAGCGAATAATCACAATCACATCGTAAGAACGCGAATCATTGGACACAGTAAAATGATCGATGCTGTTGAAGTGAGTGTTTTTTTAGTTACCTGATGTACGCGGAAGGCAAATCGAACGCCTTGAACTATCAGCTCTTCTTCTTCCGGAACACCACCTACAATTTCAAGCTCAGCAGAGACTCTCTTCATGTACTTCATGGCCAATTTTACCGATGCCAACTTGATCTGTGAACATGTACCAACATTGTCAGTACAATAACAAGCTAACCAACATTTGCTGGTGTACTATAAATCACATTCATATTTCGGGTTCCTATATCTGCTTGTGGAAACATTCAATTTTTCTGCCTTAACATTTAAGTGGCGTATTCCGCAGGGGAAATGATTTCCGCACTACTCAATCAATTCTTCCGGGCCTCTCTACGGGATTGGAAGAAGGAGCTTGTTTTCTTTCTACGCACCCCTCTCTATTTTTCGCTCTTTAAATTGAACAAATAAAAAAAATCATATGATTGAAATTACCACGAAATACACAGAAAAAGACAAAAAATGTAGAAATCATTTTCCTTTCAAGAACTAGAAAATCCAATCCAATTCTATTCAACGGTGAGGATTCAATCACATTGAGGGGCAGTCTCGAGACAAAAAACATAATATAATGTACAAATCAGAGAGCCTAATTAATTAATTAGCTTGTTTACTCCTATAAAGTAAAAAGAGGAGAATCTTATTACTTGCTTGCTTCTTTCCTCCTACCAACCACTCCGAAATAAAAAGTGAAGAAGACAAACATATTGTGGGAGTTCACATGTGCGCCTGCAGGCAGGCGTGGGACTAGAAAATGTGGAAAAATTTAGGGAGGAGGATTCTCTCCCCTCCTAATCTCTCTCACATTCCTTCCCCTCCTATTTGAACGGTCACGGTTAAACCACGTCAATATTTTATATTAATTTTTTTATAGAGACAATAAGACAAAAAACAATGTGTGAGAGGAGGGGAGGGAAGAGAATGAGAATGGGAGGGGAGAGAATCCTACTCCAAAATTTAGGTCATACATTAATGTCTTTCATCTTGTGAAGAAATTTTTCAGTGTGCCTAGAACACGGTTTAGTACATTAAGTGTAATAGAACAATTGGTTGAGTTTTTTTTCTTTCAAGTTTGTAACGAATTATATTATTATACATAATACACCAGACCGTGTTATCAGCACACTGAAAAATCTCTACCCCTAAACCCTAAGCCCTAAGCCCAAAGCTTAGATTGCATTGTAGACTGTGTCAAAAGATTTCTCAATTAGTCAATTATCGCCAAGATCTACAAGCATGTGACTATGTGAGTCATTAAAGAGCACCACCAAAAAACTCCATAGCCAATGGAAAAAGATGACCTAGTGGGTGATTGAGTGTAGATGAGACTAGAGAGAAATTTCCACGAAGTCAGATGTCATCTCAAGTCAATCATGCATCGTTATGTATTTTAATTTTCTCTGTAATTAGCTCTCTTGTTGCATGTAAGTTCTCATAAAATTGGCATACATTGCAAGCATGAGGGATTGGAACAATGAATTACCTGGCTTACAAATTCAGAATCGAGCATCCAATTTGTAGGAATTTGGAAAACTTTGTATCTTTTAGTGGCGGAATCTCTCATCCGCGAGAGATTGTAAACACCATGCTCCAGTCTGTTCAAATTACACCAACCATATAAGAACTCAACACTAAAAATGGCTACAATTTGGAAGGACAAGACCAAGAAATGAAGAAATCTACTCACTTTTCCAGCAAAGCCTGCATCTTTTTTAGGGTTGGACCGCAGGGCTGGCGAGAATGATCAGGGAACGATGAGGCCTCGGATTCAAGCTTCTTGAGGTCACAATACCCAAATGCCGCTTCGCGCAGGGCGTCGGCTTTCTGCTCCGGCCAGTCAAAATGCTTCAGCACAGCTCTTTCATCCACCTAAACAAACAAAATCAATGTCAAGACCCCAGCTCGAAAGTTTATTTTTATTTTTAACGAAACGATATTCTTAACTAGTCTAATCCACGTCTCCAACCCCGATTTTCGATTAAGAGAAAGTAAACAGATTTTTGGAAATGGAAAAATGAAATGTTACCAAGTATGAGAGCTCATCATCCAGCCATTTCACAAAAGGCACCACATCGTTGATGTCAGTAAACGCTGCGTTTTCAACTTCTTTTATCAAAAACCTAATGAAATCTCCCTGCATTTCTACGTCCGTTTTTATCTGCAAATACGAAAAACAAGTCAATTTGACAAGCGACGAAGATTTGCCCCTAAACTTTACAAAAATTACACCCTTCTGGCATCTAAAAAAAGCAGTTCGAATCTGCGAACTGTCTTGTCTGTAAAATCCAACGGAAAAAGCGTAGAGCTAGATAATAAGACAAATACGAGGCCCACCTGTCACTGACACAACCAAAAAGCCACTGGCAAAATTGTAATTTAGAGAAAACACACCAGGTACCGGAACTTACAGCGAGCAGGTGAGCCGACCGGTTCTCGATCTCGCCGATCATGTCGCGGGCATTGGCGGTTCCCGTTGCGTCCGAGACTCCGCTGCCCGACTCCCTCCGAGAGTCTCTTCGCATCAGAGAGTGGTAAAATTCGACAACCTCCGGCACTCGCTTCACCTTCGCCGTCGCCGGCCTTATACCTCTCGGTGGCGGAGGAGGTGGAGGTGGAGCCGCCTTAGAAGGCGGAGGTGGCGGTGGGAGTGCGGATTTTGTCTGACTTGGTGGCGGCGGAGGCCGTGGTGGAAATGCAATACCTTGTTCTGTTGAGGCCTTGTTTTGAGTCTTTTGACCGTTGGATGTCGACGGTCTCGGCGGCGGTTTAGGAACCCTCGGGATGCGAGATCTGATGGTAGCCAGAGTCGACTCGGCGAATTCCTCCGAGTTACACCGCGAGAGCCTCGGCCTCTCCGATTCCGGCTCTTCCCTCTTCGACTCGGAGCCGTCGAGCTTCTGATTCTCCGGATTCGTCGGAATCTCCGCGCATTTCACTCCCCTCTTCAAATTTCTGATCAGATTCGACCTTCCGGTGATCTCCATGAGTCCCTGAAATCTCTGTGACGACGAAAGCTCGTCGCTTTCGAAATTCATCATACGATCCGACGTCGTTTTCTTCAGCTCCGAAATTTCAGCCTCCAATCGCTTCAATTTCTCTTCTTTCCCCCTCCTCTCTTCCTCCAACGCTGACGTTACTTCCGCCACCTGATTCCTCAGCCGCTCGTTCTCCGCCGCCAGCTCCTCCACCCGCTTCGACGCTCTGTCAATCTCTTCATTCTTGCTGATAATCTCGTTCTCCAAGACGGGGAGGATGGCGACCGACTCTCTCAGGAGCTTGTACTCCAGAAGCTCCGTCTTCAGCCTCGACTCCCGCTCCCGGAGCTCCTCGATCAGTCGGAGCAGCTCCGTCACGTCCGGCGGCTTAGGCTGCACCTGCGCGGAGGAGCGTGGGAAGTATACACCAAAGGAGCGCGAGAACACCGCCCCCTTCTGGGGTGTCTTCCCAGAGCTCAACGACGGCGACGGAGACTTTGAAGGAGTTTCCGGTTTGGGATTCGCCGGCGATTTCTGTAGGCCCATTGCCACCCTCACCTTCCCAGCAACCATTGCAAAGCCCCCTCTCCCTTTCACTCAACACCCTGTTTCTCTCACTCTCTCTCTCTCTCTAAAAGTGCGATGTTCCTCTCTCAAGGATTTGGGGTGTGTGATTAGCCTGCATAATCCAGCACAGAGTGAAGGGGTTACTTACAAAGACGTCCTTGTCTCTCTGTGTTGGAGAAAGTGAGTGAAGCTCAAACCCTCCAACTTGAAGTTTGCGACCAAAATTTGTATTTAAAAAAATAAATAGGAAAAAGAATAGAAGCAAAAATTAATAAATTAAAAAAGAGGGAGTTCACGCGCGAGGAGGGATTTTGGTAGGGAAATTTTGAAATATCTTATGAGTTAGTGAGGGCGTTTGGGAAGATGGCGCGTGGGATTGGGAGTTGGGGTTTGGAAATTACATAGGCCCTTCCAACGGTCGGCTTTGTACGGTGTTTCTCGCCATAATCTCGCGGTATCTCCCTTGCTTTTGTTTCTCGACTGTTTTGTTTCAATACGTTGTTTATAACTCCACCAATGGAATAAGTTGGTCTTTTTTTGCTACAGAGTTTCAAATTCTAAACTTAGCATACTCCTAACATCATTACCACTAAATTAACCTCAACGGCTTAAATAATATCTGAAAGTTCCTCAACCCGAAGATTAGCTTGGCTAGTCTATGTGACTCGACATTGTAACGCTAGCTCAATTTTTATCAAAGTTATTGCGTAAAAATTGAATTCTCTCAATTGAAAAGAAAACCGATTTTACATATAAACATAAATATACTTTGTTTTGGTAAATCAAAGGCTCAAAATGTTAAATAGCAAGGAGGGAAAGTGACCACGAATAAAAGTCTGGGAACTCGTTTGTTTTTGTGCGTTTGTACAGTTGCTAACTTATTCCTCTTTTCGACCAGAAAAAACCAACTTCTCATCCCTTTTTTCGGTAATTTTCTCACAATGTTGCAGCAGTGACTTGAGCTTTGGCAAAAAAAAAAAAGACTTCACCTGCATATAGGAGCAGGCCGGAGAAGGTAAAGTCACTGTAATTTCTTGCTTAGATTACTTTTTGGAGAGAGAGAGAGAGAGGTTTGAGCTGGTTACAGCTGCTCTGAGGTTGACATTAGAATGTATATAAAGTTCTCAGTGAGTCAGTACCCTTCTCAATCTCCTTGCTTAGCCATTTTCGTTCAATTTACGTTGTGAGGCTGATTCATGTTTAGCTAATTAAGGGACTTGAAATACAAACATCTTGGCCAGAATTATAGATATAGAATTTAGATTGAAATACTCATAGTAATGTACCTTGTTAAAAAAATATACTCATAGTAATGTACCTAGTTAAAAAAATACTGCAATCTCAAAATTCAACACAACGAAATTTATCTAATTTTTAAGAAATAAAGTCTTGCAAGTTTGATCTCACACAATGCAGAGAAAAACTTGTTTAGGACACTCAGATTGCACTCCCAAAATAAAGCATTTTGTAATTTGGTGGTCGCATCGATCTGACTTCAATAATCACACTCGAAGCTAATTTACTCAGACCATTTTAACAAAGTTTTTCCCTGCATGTATATTATGGGGTGGCAAACATATTGATTGTTAGATAGATCATACAACAATTAGAATTTACAAAAGCTATGTATTATGATTCATGAATAAGAAAAAATAATGTAAGGAGTGGTTTGTTTGTAGGAAATCAGATATGAAAATGAAATGAAAGTAATGTAACAAGCAAACCGTAGGCCCGCAGGAGTAAATGCTAACGTGATCGAAAGTGGTCCTCTCCGACTCCATGCACGCACACACCCACATATATGAGCCTTCAAATATAATCAACGGAAAAAAAATATATATAATCAACGGATAAAAATAATGCAAGATAGATCAATTTTTTATACCATTTTTTTAAATTATATGATGTGCCATCAATAAGAATTAGAGTATGATTCTTTTCCCTTCAAATAGGATGGAACTGGAGAGAGAAAATGAGAGAGGAGAGAATCCGGATCAATAAGAAAGAAACACGCTAATCCAACACTCAACTAATAATTCAATAATTAACTACGTCATATAATTTACAAAAATATAATTTAAATAGATGATCTTACTAGTATTACCTCAATGAGTAATACGCAACAGTTTCTTGCATAATACAAAATATGTAACCCCAAGGCCAACGAAGCACGAATGAAAAGCATGCAGTATGTACATCTTTTTTGGGGCTCCATCAGTCGTACTTAACCTAATAATTAGCCACCATTGCTTGCATGTATAATTTAGTCCAACAACAATTCATTACGCCACCAATGCTTAACTTACATATGCACCAAGTACATGTCATTTTGTTATTTACTAAAGAAGAAAAAAGTGATTTATGCGCATTTTTTGTAATCCTGTTATTTTATTTTATTTTTGTAGAAATGGAATAGGCGAGATTAGCTCTTCATCAACAGTCGTGTGCGAGACACTAACCCTCTTCTGAAAGAGAAAAGACCATTGAACCCAGAGACCTCCCACCCGTCCTATTTTTAAATTGAATTTAATTAAAAGAGAATCAGGTAATAACACAAATAAATAATAGTTAGTGTGCGAAAACTATTTTTCTTATTCAAATATGAGCTCACTCTGTACCTCATTTACCTTTAGTAAGACAGACTCTAACATGTGTAGAGACGCATCGATCATTTAGGATATAAACACCGTAAAAGAAATTGGTGCCCATGAACATTCACATGGCATGCATTGACATGATCTCCACGAGACATTTAATCGGTATATTATCTGGTACAGTGAAGAAACAACATATGTGATATATAGAAGAAGATATATATTTTACACACACACATACACATTTGGAGTCATTGGAAAATGACACATATAGTTGCTTCATGCTTTGGTCTCTTTGCTTAAATTGAATGCATTAAGCAAGAGTTGGTGAGTGACCACCGTCAAATTTTGGGTCCAATGTAAAAAACCAAGTAATTCCAAGCGGTGCTGCTATTACAACAGTTCACAGGTATGAAAATCAAAAGAGAGAGAAACTTTTAATTTTTGAAACATGAGAAAACTTCTTACAACTACACGAAGTCTTCTGTGTAAGAGCTGAGATAAAACCCTAATGCCAATGAGGTGACTGTTTTGTGTTGGTCCCGCATTTGGGAAAGAGGGAGGTGATGATTATCAGGTGAATATTATCTGATCACTAATTTGTCCAGAGGAGAGCGGTCTCGTGAAGTTGGAGAGGCTAGTCACGGACTCTGATGGGATAGTACCATGGTGGTGGGACTTGACCATTCACATAGAACATGCATGTATGTCTGTATATATGTTGGAGAATAATATCCCCCCTATAAGATTTGAGTTTTTGGAAACTGTAAGATTTGAGTTAGGTATCACCTTTCACCTCCCAAAAAAAAAATGGAAAAAGTTAAAAGGACTACTGTGTTGTCCGAACGTAGTCCAAAGTGCATTGCAGTAGAGTGCCATGGGGTGCCAACAGGATCCTCTCCGGATCCCATTGGTGAGGATCCTGGGGATCTGTTCATCGTGTCCGTTCATTGTACATCGTGCGGTCAGTTTTTGTCAGGTACTGTTTGTGTTTAATTTTAAATAAAAATATTTAAAATGATTTTTGATCGCACGATTTACGATAAACAGACACAATTCACAGATATCCGGGATTCTCACAAAGAGGATCTGGCAAGAATCCGGATTCCCATGGGGTGTGCAGCAAAACAAGTGTCATTAGAGCCGCTGACAGAGTTTGTAGATGGTTTGGAGGTTAGGTTTGTACCACTCTTAAAAACAGAAGACTGGAGAACAACTTGTGCATATATCGTTATGCTATATAATCTTATGATACAATCTCATGTAGAGAACATTTTTACATAACATTATATTATTGACGCAAAACGATGTAAGATGATGATGTGTTATTACTTACCTGTAATTGTTAGACAAAAGTCAATGATGTATATACTTATATATGTACCAATTGATATAGCAGATGATCAATCAAGCTATTCTCTGAATTACAGACTTATTACTTCCTGCACTTATTTTCTTTCCGCTGCTCTCTCTGCTGCTCTCTCCTTTTCTGCAGATGTACCCATGAAGACATGAGTTCATTCGAGTTGGCTCGACCAACGTGTTGCTTTTCTCTACACGTAAATTCAACTCTCTTTCCCTGTCTTTTAAATTATATTAGAATATCGTTTAGATAAAAGAAATGAAAACCCATGATTAGTAATCCATTTATGTTGAGAAAAAACATGATCAAAAAGGAAAAAAACCAACTCTGGTGCTTGGAATTTCAACCTTGTGTGCATAAATATGGCCCATGAAGACCATGTAACCGATCTGTTCCATTGGTCCTAAACAGAACATTATTTTGCCCCGAGCCTCAATAATATAGTTTCAACTGCTGGCCCATACTGCTGATTTCACTATCTTTTCTCTGTATGGGGACAGTTTGTTGTGTGTGAAGGGTCAAGGCAGCTGGACGGTTGGTTATTTCTTCTTAGTTCTTATCATCCAAAATGTACAAGATTTGCCTTCTTTAACTTGCCGGCATCATACTCTTCCCAAATATGCACGTTTTCCTTCTAGCAAAACCAAAAGTATTCATCTGATCTCTTTATGAAGCCAAAAATAGAAAGAGCTCTACTTTGTAACAAATAAAAAAAATAAAAAAAATTGATGGTCTTTTTCTTAATGTAAAGTAAACCCTAAATTTATTCAAGCTCATGCCTGCATTGGCAAAAGATGCTTAGAAAACTAGGAAAACCAAGTTTTGAACTTAAACGTTTTCCAACCACCAAATCTGTGGAGTAAACAGATTCTGCTTGTAAATTCCAAGCCAAGAATGGTGAAATTTTATCAGATTTGGCAATTGGCATATGCCTAATGTAATGTCTAAGAGATGCAATCACATTGCTTGCAGCAACAAAATAACAGATATATTTGTACTTCAAAATTTCCTATTCTTGCTGGGTTGAATTTAATAGTCACTTTCTTTTGGACTATGAGACTACCACCACCCCGAAAACGGATCAAAACCTAACATTTGAACTTTTCTAAGATTTCAAAACTTCTATACTGCAGTTATCAATCCATGTTTTAACGGTGTATACTACGGTGATGCACTGAACATCTGTCGTTCTAAATGCATTCAAGATTTTTTCGAGGAGTTTATATAAAGAAAGCAATAAAGCTCATCCTCCTCACAAGGATGCTTGGAGTGAAGAAAATGATGGATAGCAGTCGTAGCATAGCCAAAAAATGGAAGCACCTAAGCGGCGAACACAACTGGGAGGGCCTATTGGATCCTCTAGACATTGATCTCCGTCGATACATAATTCACTACGGAGAAATGGCTCAAGCTACTTATGATGCCTTCAACACAGAGAAGACATCAAAGTACGCAGGGAGCAGCAGATATGCCAGAAAGAATTTCTTCTCTAAAGTTGGTTTAGAGAAAGGAAACCCTTTTAAGTATAATGTGACCAAGTTTGTGTATGCGACGTCACAGATTCAAGTCCCTGAGGCCTTCCTGATTAAGTCTTTGTCAAGGGAGTCTTGGTGCAAGGAATCAAACTGGATGGCGTATGTTGCTGTGGCGACAGATGAAGGGAAGGCTGCATTGGGCAGGAGAGACATTGTGATTGCTTGGAGAGGCACTGTGCAGTCCTTGGAGTGGGTTAATGACTTGCAATTTAATTTGGTTTCTGCATCAAACATACTTGGCGAGGAAGGTGATCCAAAGGTGCACCAAGGTTGGTACTCCATCTATAATTCAGATGATTCAAATTCGCCTTTCAACAAAACCAGTGCAAGACATCAGGTAAGATCACATTTGATTTGAATTACAGTGTGGCAACATAATATGCATGCCAAATTAGGTAAGATAATGTTACACATAGATGAGATAATTTTTATTTTTAATGTTTTTTGGTTTTTATGCATCTAGGTCATTGAAGAAGTTAGGAGACTAGTAGAGCAATACAAGGATGAGGAAATTAGTATCACCATAACAGGGCACAGTTTGGGTGCAGCAATTGCCACGCTAAGTGCAATTGACATTGTTTCCAATGGACTTAACAGGCCAAAGGACCTGCCAAACAAAGCCTGCCCAGTTACAGCCATTTTGTTCGCAAGCCCTCGAGTTGGAAACTCAAACTTTGAGAAGGTCTTCTCCGGCTACAAAGATCTTCGAGCCTTACGCGTTCGTAATGCCTTAGATGTTGTCCCAAACTACCCATTTTTTTTGGGGTACTCCGACGTGGGAGAAGAGTTGGCAATCGACACACAAAAATCCAAGTACCTGAAGAGTCCTGGAGGAGTGGCGAGTTGGCATAACATGGAAGGGTACTTGCATGGAGTTGCAGGAACACAAGGGAGTAAAAGAGGGTTCAAGTTGGAAGTTAAGCGTGACATAGCACTGGTAAATAAAAGTGCTGATGCCTTGAAGGAGGAGTACCTTATACCGGCGTCTTGGCGTTGTGAGAAGAACAAGTGTATGACTCAACTAGAAGATGGTTCGTGGGTGCTTATGGACCATGAGGATGATGATGATCAATTCTGAATGCTTTAGATTCTTGATTTCTTGGGTGGATTTATATTTAGAAGATATCAGTTCTGTGTGTGTCTTGATTGTTTTTGTCACATGATGGATAAGTGGGGTGTTTATTTGAAATGTTGGTTGTCCTAAAACCTTGGAATATTTGAATTACGAAGGTTGAATTAATTCATTTGTCTAAAGCTAAAAATAAAATCAAAGTTATAGCATGAATTTGTCATTCATGAAATATCAAGAAAGAACGTGTAACTCAAGTGATTAAGAATATTTATTTTAAATCTGTACATTCGAAGTTTTATATTCGATTCTCCATTCCCTGACTATGATGTAACAAAACAAAGGAAAAGTAAAATGGCCTTCAAGTACGTTATATCCAAAATATATGCATAGGGTTATTATTCATTAAAATTAAAATTAAAATTATATAATACATTAACTTTTCATAAAAAAGGAATACATAATACACTTTTGTTTTTGTTTTTGGCTGGGAGAGTTGGCTTTAAGTAACTTGCTGATGCTAGTGGGGAGTGGTAAAATTACTAAAGTGGGTAAGGATGGAACCCAAGGCAGTGAATTCCATCCCAACTTGCATACAAGTATGGATCTTTGCAGGTCATTGAGCCTGGTCTTCCAAGCGTTGCTGAAATATTGAAATTGTAGGGCCCTCCCCCTCCACAACAGGCCGTTAGAACACTTTTGAACCCTGCATATGTATATGTCAATTCAATAGCAATTCAATAGAAAACACATTTAATAAACATGTATAACTCAATATGGTGCCACTAATACATATATCGAGACACACGTCAACTGGGAACGACAAGTCATCGTGATGAGCCAACTAAGCTCCATCAAGTCTCAACAACAAATTAGAGATAAACAACACTCTAGAGTAGAGCACGTTGACTGGAACGTCAACCGTCGACAAGGTAGGCCCATTAAGGTCAACAATCTAAGACTATTCAATCCGAAAAATCCGCACATCGGATTTCCGATCCGTAAGTTCTCAAAGGTCCAACAACTGATAACTAGGGTGTTCACAAAATTGTACGATGATCCAACGACCGGATTGTCGTCAATCACACAAACAAGTGGTGGTCCAATTTGATCACCACACCAAACAATTGGATTTCGAGAAACCGAGCTAGGCATAGGTTCATAGGGTCACTAGAAGGTATTTGGTACTTAAACAACACTCGTGGACTGTCTTACACACCGCCACACGTGGTGGTAGCCAAAGTGGAGGGTTTAGAAAACCCAAATTTTCAACATTAATTAAATGAGCTCAAATTTATGTGGTAGCTAGAGCTCAATAAGGGAAACACTTTTCACAACTAGGCCGACGACAAATTCAAGCCGTATAACATCCAATTTCACCGGGGAAAACCGGATTTCTAGGGTTCTAAACACCCAACACTAAAACCACTACAAAAACACAAACCAAGCATACCAACTTGAAGATTACGAAGAGTAGATGAAGTTTCATACCTCACTTGAAGGAAATGGTTGCCAGAATCACCGGAAAAATGACAAAACCGTCAGAATAGTCGTGGATTTTGTGGCTTCGAACTGCAAATATGGAAAATAAAATGGGTAATCTAATGCCACAGAGATGTAGGGCTCGTCAAGAGCTTTCCATGGACACCAAGATCACCCAAAACTGAGCTCGGATGAAGGAGATACGAGCGGGTCAAGATTGTGGGTTCAGGGTCCAACTCACCCCCAAAACGGGGTTAGCAGCAGCCCATCCCTCTTTTTTTTTTTTTTTTCCCTTCCTATTGGCTGCTGCCAAAACCATTCCCAAAATCTAATTGGTCCCTTCCCCACTGGGAGTTTTAAAAATAAATTAAAATATATAGTTTAGTAACACAACTTCAAATATCCGTAACTATACCGTTAAAGTCCAAACTCTCAAACGACTTTCGCCTATGCGATCGTGATCTCTAAATCTATTCAACAATATAAATTGTGACCTCGAAAGGTCTACGGATTTTAAATAACTAATCTCCAAACTTCAAACTTCGTAACTAATTTAATTAAAATCTAAATTCAAACAATTTAAAATAAATTCTCGAAAAATAATATAAAATCTCAATAATACAAATGCGTAGATTATAACAGTGAAATCCAAGAACGGGATTTCACAGTTATGGTACTTGGAGAAAGCATTCAAGGCCTTCAAACACCCATTTCGATCATAAAAATATTTGTTAGGGTTTTGAAATATTGTGAGGTACACAGCTGAGCACTAAGGTATAAAATATCGATGATATCGGAAATATCGGTAGTCCAAAAACACGGAAATTTCGATGGAAATATCGGGATATTATCGATATCGATAAAAATTGAATAAAAACCACGGAAATTGTAAGAAAAACTTGGAAATTTTTACTGAAACTTTGCAGGATGTTTATTTAGTCAATTATCTATTAGTTTATCACAAAAAATTGGAAGGAAATGCATTGCATGATGGATTTAACTGATTTAAGTTGATTATATAGCAAGCTGGCAAACATTGTGAGTGTAGAAAATATGTAGTAATTAATGAAAGAAGTTTAAACACACCATAATCATTTATATATAATGAATTAGTACAATATTTTACACTTTATACATTGCATGGTAAGATACATGAGTGACTTAGTACCACATACAGTTCCTATGAGGTTCAAATTTTTCACTATCTTCATCATCTCTATGTGTAGAGTAAGTGTATTGTGAAGAGTAGTCATCAAATGATAAATCCCCAAAATAGTTTTGCATGTAATTGTTAACATACCACCCATATGGATCCGAGATTGGTTGACGTTGTCCATAAGCAAAATCATTTGAAGATTGAGTCTCGGATTCTTTCCATGAGTTGCTCGATTCCATCCCAACAGGAATGGGATATGAAGGGTAGGGAAATGGTTAGTTATGAGTATAACCATAGTTACTACTTCCCACTCCAACAGAGTCCGAAGTTATAGATAACGAGTCATCTTCTTGACTTGACAAAGTCCCCTTGCCTCTTTCTTTACGAGTATAATTCTTCCCTATGGCACCAATTCCTGGTCCTGCCCGCCTACTGCCATGGTCCTCATCCTGTGTTGCATGCGTGAAGTTTGCCTCACCAGTGAAAGGGCTCATAAATCCGGGAGGTGGTCCAACATAGTTTCCATATCCACCATTACCTCTAGCTCCACTATATCCTTCATCATTCCCACCTCCGGTGGTAGGTGAGTCTCCTGATCTTGTACTAGAGCTATCATTAGTATCAACATGATCTTGTGGTTGTGTAGGATTGGAAGAAGGTGGAATTCCAGTGTTTCTTGGTCTTGGGCGCAAAAGTTCTTCCAAAGAGTCAGCGCTGCTAGATCCCATCTCCTCCTCTAATACTCTTTCTACATTTATCCCTTCATTACGTGCTTCTTCAGTAACTCTGGGAGCTGGGTTGCCTTCATCATCATCATCTAAATGAAGAGGTCTAATCCATTGATAAAGTTGGTTACCCTCTGTATCATCATCTTCAGCAACAATATCAAACACATCTATTGGGTCGACATGATCTATTTCTGCTTCCTTATTTCGAATTTGAAGCTTCATGTTGTAGTAGCAATAAACTAATTTTTCCAACCTACTATGAGCCAACCTATTTCTTTGCTTTGTGTGTATGAGTGCAAATGTACTCCAATTTCTTTCACAGGCAGATGAGGAAGCTGTTTGTGATAATACTTTGATTGCTAACTTTCTCACAGTTGGTGCATCAGTCCCATACATGATCCACCATTGAGCTATAATGAAAAAACAATGTTGATAAGCCTAATAACTCCAACAAATTCGATTATAAACTGATATTGAAATATGTTTACACTCATTAGGAGACATTTTTGTTCGAGTAGCAACTGATGTTGGTTCTCCAAAAGTTTTTCTTGCAACTTTAAACCATGCTAGCTGAATTCAATAAATCGTGTGAGTTTAATCCAACAATGTAATTATTATAATTTAAGTAATTGTGTACCTCATTTCCAAGTTGGCCAACTGCTGGTGATGCAGGGTTTAATTTAGAGTATGCATTATGCACAGCACATATAAGGGTATCATCCTCTCCAACACCGGGTCTGTATTGGTATCGAGGATTCAAATAATATGTTGTTCAAAGAAACACATACTCTAATAAGAGAAATAATACTTATGCAACTAAAGAAATGAATTGCAAATTATGACATAATTTATACCTGCTGCATGCAAATCGTGGTATAATGTTTTATACCATCGGTCATCAATTATCTTTATGACCCACCTTGCACCATGTTTTCTTTCCAAGTCATCCTTTACTACACGCATCAACTCATATATTGCCCCCATAGTAGGATACACTTCTATGTCAACGATCCATAAAACTTTGTAAAGAGGTTCACATATGTTATGATTGAGTCCAAAAAGCATGATCAAGCACTATACTTTCCACCATACGACCTGCATTTAAGCAGCTGAAATTGTGGTTGGCCCAATTGTCACTAGTGAATAGTTGCTTTAACCCTGCTTTCTTTTTAAGTAGGCTGTCTAATGCAATATAGTTGGTGGCGAATCGAGTGGTAGCTGGGCGAATAATTTCTCCTTTGCAAAATTCATGCATCTTTGCCAATAACCAACCGTGATTGTAAATATAATTTGTGATCGTTCTAGCTTTTTTTACAACAGTAGCAATATTCTCTATCTTCCCCATTGCCTCAAACATGAGATTAATACAATGTGCTGCACATGATGCCCAAAACACATTATGATGCTTCATTAACTTTTTTCCAGCTTTGACAAATGCAGAACCATTGTCGGTCACAACTTGGACAACATTATGCTCTCCCACCTCGATGATTACATCCCTCAATAATTTGTAAATATACTTGTAGTTCTTTATATGGTTTGAAGCATCAACAGACTTGTAGTTCTTTATATGGTTTGAAGCATCAACAGACTTCAAAAAAATTGTATTTCCCTTGGAGTATACCATGAAGTTTATGATAGACAATCTGGTCGGGCCAGTCCATCTATCACACATGATTGTGCAACCATTAGTTTCCCACTTTGACCTCAACTTGTTAACATGCTCGCCAATGTCTTTATACTCCATTTCCAAATATTTGTTTCTTACCTCATAGGGAGTGGAATGTTGTACTCCAACACCGGCTTGTTGACATCCTAATACCATATTTTTGAAATGATGTGATGATGCCTTCTCAGCAGGGACATTTTCATAGATAAAGAACTTGCTAATTAGACGCCTCATTCCCTCATTCACATTACCTCCAATGAAATAACTCCAAACACTCTTTTGACGTGCTTTGGATGACTTATATAAACTTGGGGCTATTGGTGGTGTTGGTTGTGATTCTCTAACACTTGCTCCCCGTCTCATTTGTGCACCACCACTTGTCCCGGAACCTTGTGCTCTATTAGGAATTTTATGAAGGTGTTCTCTTTCCCATGCTGACTGTTTGGAGGCACGTAATGCTTGTTTGAAACTGCGTTGTTCTTCAGGTCCCATGTCATCATCAGATTTGTCTTCATCGTCATCATCATCACTGTCAACCGCTTGGCCAATGACTTCTCCTCGTAGCCCAGCTCGAATATTTTCCATTCCATGTGTTTTCTTTTCATTATGGTGTTTTTTATTTTTTAATAATGTGGTGATGAATGCCTTCACTTGTGGGGGGACATTATCGCATCGTTGGACATTATTTCCTGGATCTAATCCACTAAGATGGTACTTAAGTCGTGTCACTCCGCCACTCTTCATTACCCGACCACAATTTTTGCAAATTGTGCCATGTTTGTTTCCGTCTATTGGGTCTCCATGTTCCCAAGCTGGATCACGTTTAGCTTTACTGGACATCTTAAACGTACCTATATTTATTTTTCATGAAAATTAGGCAATTATTTTTTGGCCAAAAAATATAGTAGTGAGTTTAGTGACGGAAACATATTAAATAGGAATTAAAGAAAATAGGAAGTAAAGTTATTCTACAGAAGAATTAAATAGGAAGTAAAGAAAATGATTGCAAGAATTTAAGTAATTATAAAAATAATATGGAATAATAAAACCTAATATTAATGAATAATAATCCAATTTGATAATAAAATAATAAATAACATTAAACATATTAAAATTATTCTAGGGAATAATTATACAACATTACTTAATTACTTCAAAAAATTAACATGCAAGTATAAATTATAATAATATAAATATAAGTTCGTAAACTTACCTTAAATATGGAACCCTTTGTGTAAAGGCCAAATAGAATCTGCGTGGAGCAACAATAAAATAATAATTACACAAATGTAACAAATTTGGAACTTTCGATGTCGTACGTAGCAGCAAAACCTCGACGATCCTCTGCAGCTTGCCGTCTGTAAATAAATGAGAGAGAAAGAAGGTATTTAACATTTAATTTGGAGTGGCGCGAGCTGCAGATCCATTTATTCAGTTTGAAGCTTTGAAATGGCTCTGGAATGGATCTGGAATGGCTCTGAAAGGGCTAAGGGAAGAAGAAGAAACGAAAAGGTGTAATAGAGGTTTTTCAATTTTCGAAGGGTCAAAAAATGTGTGATCATCTGATACTCCACCCCTGAGAATGTGAAAGAATATCACGCGTGGCACATGGTTTTGAATCTTGATGCATGAAACCACCATTATTTTTGTCTTGTCAAAAATTGTACAAGTTATAAAAGTTGCAAGATACACGCCATTATTTTTGTCTTGTCAAAAATTGTACAAGTTGTAAAAGTTGAATTATTTGGATGCTTTTTTTTTTTTCTCACACTTCACCCACACACACACACACACAGTCATAGACTCTCACACGCCACCACACACGCACACAGAGATCACACACGCACAACACAAGCACACAGAGATCACACACGCACACTAAGACCTCAGTCTCTGGATCCTTCTCTCTTCTCCCTCTCTCTTCTCCCCCCCACACACACATATCTCTTGATCATTCTCTTTTCTCTCTTCTCCCTTATCCCACACACACGCACAGAGACCTCAATCTCTCGATCCTTCTCCCACATGGCCTTCTGCTCATCCCTCGCTTTCCTCATCGTCCGCGTCTTCTGCCTTGTCGGCGCCGTCTCAATCTTCCGTGACCTCTACCCCCATGGCGCCCTCTACGCCCTTCGTAGTACTCCGTCAACAGCATCATCATCACCATCTAAACCTCATCTCTCTATCCCTTTCTCTCGGTGCAACTAGGACAGTGGAACCCAGGAACTCTCCGGCGAGTTCTCTTGATCCTTCTCCGGTTAGGTAAGCCCTCAATTCATCTTGGATGTTGTGTGGTGTGGTTGAGAATCGAGATATACTAAGTTTTATCTGGTTTTTTTAACAAGGTTTTAGAAGGAGATCGACCCGGGGGAAGGCACACCGAGCTCCGACGAGGCCGTGAGTGTCGAGGAACTTTCCGAACACCTCCGACCGTTTCACGGTAAACGGAAGTTATAAAAACATTCCTCTCGTCTTGTGTTTCATTTTTATACTTAGATCGGAGTCTAGGGTGCTCTTTTACAGTCGGTCGGAGCTGTAGAAGCTCCGGCGTTCTTCTCCGATTTGCACCAGCCTAAAATATCACGATATTATCGGTAATATCGCAATATTATCGATATTATCGATAATATCGCGATATTTTGATGAAAATTCAAGGGATAAGTGTTAAAATATCCCTCTCTCACAAAACCGATATTATCGGCATTTCAGACCTTGGCTACAACCAATATATCAATTGTGACATACTTTTACTATAGAGTAATGCTAGGAAGACTAAATTTGTGGACAAAGTTTTGAAAATTAAAGGACATCGAAGTTGATGATAATTGGTTTATTATTTACACGTTGATAAACGTACTCATTTTTATTTGTGATACATCATTTAGTTTGCAAATTTAGTATCCAAATTTAGTCTTCCTAGCATTACCCTTTACTATATTGCCATGCATAGTATGTATGGGTTACGTACCAGTGAAATCAACGACGAGTGGTCCATCAGAGCATCGACCGGTTGCATGTTTGAAAAAGGTCTCTCCATATAAGGGAGGTTGCTGATGGCTGGGAATGACGGGGCACCAGAGAGAAGGTAATTTTCGGTGTCACTAAGGGAGTCACCGAAGTTGAATATTGCATGGTTGACTAGATAAAATAGTACACAAGGCCATGCACAAATAAAAAAGAAAACTAATGAAAATGACTTGAAAACTTTGAGCTTTAACGATAAGGACAAAATAAAGGGTAAAGTGAATAGTACCAGGATTGATTTTTTAGTGTAAAAATGTGATTTTTCGTTAAAGTGAACAGTACCGGGAGTTTTTCGTTAAAATTCCCCAAATAAAAAGCTAGGATTAGGACGGTAAACAACTTCATGTTGTTGTGTTCAAGGTGAAGATTGAGTTGAAGATGGAAATGAGAGGTAAACCAATAATATTTGGCAATTCGATCGGCTTAATTTGTTTGCGTTTTATATAGTACACAAATAAGATGGAATAATTAAATCAAAGATGGGACTAGAACAAATTAATTAATGAACTAAATTAGTACTGTGGTGGTCTTATGGGGATCAATATCAGCAAATAAGGTTAAGGACAGCTGAGCTACCCTCCAACTAAACTTTGTTTTTTAACGGTGAGGTCAAATGGTAAAATATATTACGTACACTAAATCAAGGAACCGACCAATGTTGAAACAAAAACTAGCAGACATGTTTTTGTGTAGTTGTTGAAATGTCATCATGTCATAGTGTTTCTCTCAAACACTCATGTTGCTAGATAATGTGGGGAATATCCACGTATCTTACTGCTTATGTTAAATTGTTGAGGGGTCGTTTGATAATATTTTTTGTTTTTACTGTTTTGAAACTGAAAACGAAAGTCTTGTTTAGTAACTACTTTTAGTATTAAGTTTTCGAAAAAAATGAACACTAAAAACTACTTCCTTGAGTTTTCAAAATTTATCGTTGAGTTTTCACTTTTTAATTTTGAAGTTTTAATTTTTTTTTACTGAAAACAAGGGAAATTTTATTTAAACCCATGCAACCTCTTTTTACACCTAACTTAAAATTTTGAATGTTAATTGTCTATTTTACCCTATTGCATAATTACTATTAAGTACAAAATGAAATTAATAATAAAACTCAAATTTATCAATAAACCCAAACACTATAATTAAACCCTATGATCATTCTTTGTTTATCCTACGTTCATTCTGGCTAAAATCCTAATAGCTCTCATAGAGAAAAATAAGTTTTTCTATTGATGGACTACTAGAAATTTCCACTTTGCCGACAAAATTAGTTTGTCGGCAAAAGTCAAAATTCGTCGGCAAAGAGCCTTTTCCAACGAAAAATGTTGTCGGCAATTTTGTCGCTAAAAGCATGTCGCGCAAGATCTTTCTCGACGAATCTTGATATTTCATCGGTTCATTTTTAAGGCGACAAATCTCAGGCGTCAAACTGTGGCCGTCACCAAAACAACATTGCGACAAAATATTTTGTCGGCACAGGTTACTT
The DNA here is from genome assembly GCA_024362995.1 of Heteromeles arbutifolia. Lineage (NCBI taxonomy): Eukaryota > Viridiplantae > Streptophyta > Magnoliopsida > Rosales > Rosaceae > Heteromeles > Heteromeles arbutifolia. Next base: position 3,898,159 of record JANCRC010000002.1, on the reverse strand, counting down.
TTTCGCGATGAAATTATTTGTCAGCTTAGTGATCTTGTCACAACAAAACATTTTGTCGGCTGAGTAATCTTGTCGCGACAAAATGGTTTTTTGGCTGAGAAGTCCTATGCCAACAAACTAGTTTGTCAGCTCAAATTACTTGTGTAGACAAAATAATTGGTTGGTTGAATCTTTTGTGAACCAAAATATTTGTCGGCTAATTATTTTTGTGCCGACAAAAAATGTCAAATCCAATATTTTCTTATTTTTATTCGCATTTTGTTTTTTTTTTAATAATATTTTTAACCATCACAAACAAGCAAGCTTAAGAGATCGAGAAGGGCCATGAATGAAGAATTAATGTAGGAACAACACAAAAATTCATGTAATATAAACTAATGTAAGGTTCACAATTCGGTTCAGTTACAAAATACAAAAATATCTATGTTTTCATTTCGACATTACTGTAATATAGATAAAATATCCTTAAGTATCACCATTCTCACTATAGTCCTCACCACGTTGATATGCAGCACCACGAAATCGGGAAATGGTAAGGATCATCATGAAATATTCCAGTATCAAACAACTGTAGAAGAAAGACAAATTAAAAACCTTGATTAGCAAACATTAAGGGTGCTAAATATCATTGACATTAAGGAAACGCAAGGCCACACTAGAGTGGTATTTCTAAACAAATAACTTATGAAACCATAAATGTGTAAACAACAAGATAAAGATATCTACTAATCAAGTTAACTTACCAACGCCATGCAGCATCACAACCTAGCAAAATTACATGTTTAATAGATACCATGTAATAATCAAGTTAGCATCAACTACTTATATGTCATTCATCACTGTAAACAACAAGATAAACATTATAAACAGCAAGGCAACATGATTCTCACACTCTGTAAACAAGGTAGCATGATCATCTGGTCTTTATTACATGTCATATAAGAAAGTAGAGAGGACATATTGAATTTTTTTTCTTTGTTATTTTCTACTTTACTACTTTTTTAATGTCATTATCTTGTAAATGCAATTCAATATTTTGTTTGTTTCACTTAGTTTATGTGTTTCTTAGGTTTGAAGAGTGAAGATGAAGAAAGAAGAAAACAGAGCACTTTTTCGATTGAAATGAATTTAGTATCTTGGAAGTAGGAACTGTTTGTGCAGATCAACCAACTTTATAAGTTAAACTATAATTCCTCAGAAGGAACCAGGTGTTGAGCCTTATACCATTGGAAAGATATGGAAGTTAGCTTTCAGAGGAATTTTATAGTTCATGATTCCGAGTTCTGTAGAAGACATTATAGCGATTTTCGTACAGGACGTCTGTCAGCTAAGCTTACGCGGTATTTGCAAGGTGATTTCGGATTTACAAGTTTTAATTAAAGAAAACGTGCAAAGCAAAATGAGAGCTTCTAAAAGAGTTTAAGACTATCCTAAAAGATTCAGAATTAATATTTTTATGGTTTTGGTGTGCCACATCATCAACATTCCAATTCAAATAACGAGAGAGTTAGAGAAGTCATATTCAAGCAATGATTTGAGCATTTATTCAAGAGAAAAAGGAAACAGGGAGAGACTTTCGAGACTAGGAGTAGTAGTCTTAGCAAGTAAATCATAAGTAGATGATATAATCCTTGAAAGGTCTATAATTTATATAAACATAACAATACCAATCACCTAGCTAAGTAGATTATAACTCTAGAACATAAGCATATGCACCTGAAAACATAAATAAACTATGCTAAAGCATCCTAATTCATCACTGTTTATTATCTTTATCAATGTGAACAAGAAGATATAGACATCTACTAATCAAGTTAATCCTCAAATATCAAAATTACCTGGCGTGAATGATCACACTGGTCTCCATGCTAGGTTGATACCAGTTGTAAGCTATCTAGCCTAGAATTCCACTTAGCCATAGACAACCTGCAAGTGTTACAGAAAGGAAAAACAAATATGTCAAACCTGAACCACAATATCAAAAAATTACATTGGAAATCTGGAATTAAAGTCAAAGGACATTTTTTTCACCAATATTATACAAATGAATGCCAAAATCAACCAAAAATTGGAAACCTAGATCATAAAACTCGAACCCAAATGAAATAGTTCAATTATGAAATCCCATTTAAATATTCCCTACTCACTCGATTCGGATTTCGTATCCATTCCCTGTCCATGACATATAAAGTATCTACTCCCTGTTTACATGTTTACAAATTTAGTTTTAAATGCAAGATTCATTAGGACCAGCAATCAAACAATGAATAAGATTGGCTGAGGGTGATGGTGTAACAACATACCTTACCAAAGAAAGCAGCTAGCCTAGAATATGATCAGATTCTTCAATATATAAGCCCAGCCTTGTAACAGCCCTCTGTATAGGAAAATGGAACAAATTTAGATATATATATATATATATATATTCCAGTAAAAAAATTGAATGGAATTGAACTCTGATTCCCCCAATCCATAAAAAAATTGAATGGAATTGAACTCTGATTCCACCAATCCATATATGGTACCCAGCCACATCCCCCATCCCGCAAAATGTAAAACAATTGCAGATGAGAATTGGAAGGGGAAGAACCCATAATAAACTCGCAAAAGAATCGAAAAAGAAAAATGAAAACCCTAAGAGAATTACACAGAAAACTGATGGGTTTATCCATCAGAAACGTAAATTGAAGATGACAATTACGAGGGAAAAACCTTTTTTAGGCTTTGACTTTGACGATGGTTTCGATTTCCACCGGAATGAGGCTGTCGGTTTGTCTATTTGTAGCAATGGAGATGGAGTTGGAAAGGGAGAGGGAGAGGGAGAGGGAGAAGGAGTGGGACGGAGAGAGATGACCGCTTCGTGCGCTTAATTCTTAATTTTTTTTCTAACTCTGCGCTTCTATGTTGATACCGCTCTTTTATCCTGCGCGCGCCTCCTTTTAATTTGTTAAATAGTGTTTTCCTAAGTTTAGAATTGTGAGAGTGACATGCATGTTACATTCAAATAGCACTGACTAGCAATTCGTGCAATTAAATTTTGTCTTATACTGATTTATAATTTTAATAGAAGGTTCTGATTCGATTTGTTTTGTTATGTATAATCTTTAGTAGTTATGTGCCTTGACCCTAACAATTATCCTTACAAAAAATAAATCATTCAAATCAGACATCATTTGATAATGTAGATGAATCAAATAAATGAACGATTCATCATGAATAGTGATTTTTATTTGACTATGTAAAACTAATAAAATTCATAATAATTATTGTAGAAGTGCGAAAAATTTTAAAAATGTAAACAATCACTCGTAATAACAAGTTTTACAACTTTCATTAAAGGGTCAACTTCGGAATCTGACACCATAATCCATAAACTTTAGATTTATGTTTAACCGTCGATTGTCGTTTACTCTTTATTTTGCTCACCGAATTTTGTTTTTCAAAATTTTTTTTAAACATGATCATTTAGTGGATATAGAAAAATCAACGAGTCAGATCGTTGATATCACGTTGCGATATTCACAATTAACTAAAATATGAGTCAATGTTATATAATTTCTATAGACTTTATAAACTCCCAGCAATATTTTCAATAATTGTAAAACTTTGAACGTAATATCAACGATCCGAACCGTTCATCGTCTTGCCTCCTCTTAAAAATCATGTTTTCAAAAAAGAAATCTGAAAAAAAAACCAAATTTGGTGAGAAAAATGGAGTGAAAATGTAAACGACAATCAACGGTTAAATTTCGATCTATAGTTTATGTGATTATAGTGATGAATTTCAAAGTTGAGCCCTTGAAGAAATGAACAATACAGTCAATACTTGAATCCTCTCCTAGTGGTGAATACACAGATTAAAACGCTGCAAAAAAAGGTATGTTAGGCGCACAAATTTCATAATCTAAACCGTTCAAATCCATGAACATCATCTAAAGATCATACATACGATAAATCATTTGAATCGAATATTGTTTAGTCATCCAAATATATGAAACAAAGGGACGGTGTTGGTACCAAGTAACAAATTCATGATAAACTGTTCATTTATTTGATTCATATACATTATCTATGAGCGGGAAGATCCTCGCCAAAATATAACAGGATATTTTAAAGGATTTTTCATTAGTTTTTTTTATTTTTATTAAAGTGTAACAAGGTATGTTTATATCTTTCGCCGAAATATTAACCAAAAATTCATGTTTACATCTTCCGCCACAATATTTCCGGTCTTTTTAAATTTCAAACATAAGAGCAACCTTATTAAGTATTAAAAGAAGCCAACACGTGAAACGCTCGATTACAACTTCGAGAAGCTTATAAAACCACTACACACCTCATTTGACTTGGAACAATTGGCAGAAAGGATTGAAAGTATTAAAATTGGGATCCAATATATTTGATTGATTGGTTCTGCTGCAATGGCAGCAGATTTTATATACACACATACATACACGCATGCAATAAACAAATGCAAAGAACAGATGTTATCCTTGCCGCCCAATTTGAATGTGGTATCAGAGCAGGATTATCCTGGCTCTGCTCTGCCTTTACTCTTCCGCTGCCATAACCACCGTAGCCCCTCCATAACCACCGTAGCGCAAAGAACAGATGGTATCCTTGCTGCCCACGATGCAGCAACCAAGCACATGATGCAGAAACCACGTGTAAACCTTGCTGTCAAGAATGTTGCATCCACATGCAACATTCCTTCTGTCCAGGTTGTACAGATAGTGGGAATTCTTTTCCTTTAACAGAAAGGTTTATAATTTATTCAATCATAACAGTACCAATCACCCAACCAAGTAGATTATAACTCAAGAGAACATAAGTAGATTATATAAATCCATTAAAGGCCTATAATTTATTTAATCTCTGATGAATCATGTCGGGTGATACGGATGATATTGAATCAACCGTTTGGAGGAATATTCTCTGTGGGACTTCACAAGCTTATGCCATCAATTTGGATTGAATAGCTTTCGCCTAGTAGTAGTAATCGTGGCAAGCTAGCAATTTGAATTCGACAACCTCCGACATTTGGGATGGTGCATTTCATTAATAGACAGAAATAAATCATAACAATACCAATCCAAATCTAGCAGTACCAAATAAATCATAAGTAGATATAAATCCTGGAAAGGTCTAATTTATATAAACATAACCGTACCAATCACCTAGCTAGGTAGATTAGAACATAAGCATACGCGCCAGAAAACATAAATAAACTATACTAAAGCATCCTTATTCATTCTCATTGTAGTTCTCATCATGAGCTACATGTTGATCAGGTTGTGTTTCCGGTGGTATTATCAATGATGGAGGTTCCCATCCAGGAACACACGCTGCCAGGTCTATCATAGAGTGCTGCCATGTTTGCATCATAACTGCAAGAGTTTGTTCAGCTGCTGCACGAGCCGTATCAGATGCAAGTATTCGCTGATCTGCTGCTTCACGAGCTGCATCAGCTGCCTGTCGAGCAGCTCTTTCCTCTGCCAGTTCCTCTTCCAACTGACGTGCTCTCAGTGACGTCCGAGAAGTTATCCACCAAGCTCACGAACTCGGCCATCACCCAAACCGCGTATCTGCCTACCAGGCTTAACACCCAGTACATCATTAAGGATATGAAGGCCAACATCTTGATCAGGTACTGCTATCTCATTCAAGGGAGTATCCTCCGGATAATCCTTTGCTAATTCATTAAGATAATCCTCTTTCCTAGCAAGCATCTCATCCTTTTTTTCCAAATGAAAAACATAGATTAGAACTTCGTCCATAATTTATAGCTTCTTTTATTATGCAAAACTAAAACAATATACAATTTTAGACTTGCAAATTTGGACTTGGCAGTCTCATTGGTCCAGTTTTTGTTTTTCCCGGCATAAGCAATCTCAAAGGTATCAATCTCAGGGAATTGGGAACCCGCCTGCCATTTATTAGTTTAGGTTCAAAGACAGTAATTATCAATATATAAGATCAACTATAAATGGCAGAAAATATTCATTGCTTAACGTGTGTACACTCCTCCACTATGTAGGCAAGTGGGCGTGAACCAGCGAGATGCTCATACTTCTTTTGGGCTCCGATAGCAGAAGTAGACCGTGACTTGGATGGCAGAGGCGGGATTCTTGTTGACACAAGAGGTTGTTTCCTTTTTTGGCTAATCATTGGCATCTACAAAAAAAAGAACCAAGTTTAAGTTAAATGTAAATACATATATGCAGTGCATTAGAGTTCATTGGTAAGAATAAAAATCAAAGATATTGACTCATAAAAAATCCAAATAAAAAACTTTACTTCAATTTGTAGTGTACCCTAAGTTACAAGAACCGAACAATAGCATGCCCTGACCAAGAAAAAATCAAAACAAAAAGTAATGGTTGCCTAAAGGTCTTGAACCAAACTATAATTAAGCAATATATTAAATAGTTTGGTTATATCCTTACCGTTAAACCTGGTTGCTTGTGGTTGCTGCTTCTGCAAAATTATGGAGACGAGTGAGAGCGAGAGAAGCGAGAGAGATGATAGAGGCAAAGATGTGGATTCGAATCAGTTAAGAGTGCAAGAACCGTAATATATAAACCTATAGAGATTTAGAATCGTCAAAATTATTTATGACCGGGAAAGACCCCGCCAAGTTGTTACAAGATTTATAAGAATTCTTATGAAATTGAAATCGGATGGCACGAGCAAAGAATATGGGAGGGAAATCATGAGCAATTGGGATTAGCATACAATTGGGAGGGAGATCATGAGGCGGCAAAATAGGATTAGCATGCAATTGGGAGGGAGATCATGCAATTGGGGGATGTGAACCAACAATTGAGGGATGTGAACTGACAATTGGAATAGAAATATTATGGGAGGGAGATCATGAGGCGGCAAAATAGGATTAGGAAGAATATGGGAGGGAGATCATGCAATTGGGGATGTGAACCGAGAAAATAGGTTTGGATTGCCTTGGGAAATTTATAAGTTGAGTAAATTGTAGCTATGGTCCCTTAACTTTAACTCAATTGGAGCAATGGTCCCTCAACTAAAAATCCATTACCATTGGTCCCTCAACTTTAATTCAACTGGAGAAATGGTCCCTTAACTTTAACCCAATTGTAGCAATGGTCCTTCCAATATAACTTGTTTTGACAAAAATTTTGACATAGCTGACGAAAAAAACCATAATTATACACTTTGATGAGTTGAGGGATCATAATTGTATAAATGGTCATTCCAACATAGCTTATTTTGACAAAATTTTGACAAAATTGATGAGAAGGACTATAGCTGCACATTTTGATAAGTTGAGGGACCAATGGTAATGGATTTTTAGTTGAGGGACCATTGCTCCAATTTGATTAAATTTGAGAGACCATTCGTACAATTTACTCTTATAAGTTTGTTCTTAAAATTATATGTTATGTTTTTATGGCATGCCTGTCCAATTAGAATGGATGATTACATACAACTGTATTCAAGTTTACAATTGCTGACATCCTTTATTGCCTCTATAATCAATTTGCCGATGAAATACTTTGTTGCCTCACATCGTCGGCTAATATTTCAATACAATGGGAAAAGTTCCCGCCAAAGTTTACCCGTCAAAACAAAATTCGTAGGGGCATCGAATTTAGGCCTACAAAATGATCGTCAGCTAACATTCCAATTTTCTTGGCTAAGATTGGCGTTGTAAATTGGTTCTGGAGTGAGTATTCAGCCGACAAATTAAAATTTTCATCGAGAAAGGACTCTTGTGCCGACAAAATTTTGCTTTGTCGGCTTATAATTTGTCGGCAAAATTGTAATTTCTAGTAGTTTTGAAGTTTTGAATCCTCCAACCAGGATATGACTCAATTTATGAATTTTTTGTTCGTTCGATTTCAATTTTTTAGAGTTTAGAAAATGAGTATTTTGGTTATAATTTTTTTTCAATCAATCATGCATGGTTTGTTTATCTTTGTGCAACAGTAAATTGATGCAGTTGGTTTCCCTGTCCATCTGCACTCCAAAGAACCTTGGATTCCGTTTGGTGCTTCTGTTTTCCACAATCCAATTAAAAAACAATACCTTCCCAGTTTATTTGGTCAGTTTCGCGAGAGAGGAAAGGTTTGGATTCCCTAACGTGTGGCTTTCCAGTTTATTTGGTCCGTTTCCCTGTCCATCTGCACTCTAAAGAACCTTGGATTCCGTTGTCTGACTACACCCCAAAATCATGGTTGCTTCTTCTTTTTTATTTTTTTATTTTTTCTTCTCTGTCAGCCCAAAATCATGGCATCAGTTGCTTCTTCTTTTTTATATTATTTTTTTTCATCTCTGTCAGCCGCTTCTTCTTTTTTATATATTTTTTTTCTTCTCTGTCAGCCCAAAGCATGGCATTGGCTCTTGTTTATTTTTATATTATTATTTTTTCTTCCCTGTCAGCTCAGAGCATGGCATGGGTGCTTTTCTCTTTCTGCAAGAACCTCAGCCCGTCTTCTTCTTCGATTTCAATTTTCCATTTGTTGAAGCGGCAACTTCTGACTTAAAAATTTAATAGGTGTAAAAATAAATCTACATAATGAATTAGGTTTATGGGGTTATATTAGGTATAAAATTTGAGTTTAAAGAGATATTAATAATTTAGTTAAAAATCAAATGAGTGCAAAGAGTAATTTGGATGTATAAATAGGTTAAATGAGTTCAAATAAAATTTCTTGAGTTTTCAAAATTTATTATTGAGTTTTCACTTTTTAATTTTGAAGTTTTAATTTTTTTTACTGAAAATAAGTACCAAATAAAATTTTAATTTTTTTAAAAACCAAATATCAAAATAATTATCAAACGTCTCTTTAATTCCCTACCCAAAAAATAGTATATGTTAAAGTGTCCTTAGTCGGTTCAATTACTTGGGTCAACTCTGAAACCCTTCATAAAGTTGTTTAATCTTCACCAACTCTGTCAAATCTTTTAAGAGAAGATTCTGAGAATTCTTCCATCATATTTGTTCATTGTACATCATGAAGTTAATTTTCATTAGTTACTATTTATATTCAATTTTAAACAAAAAAAATTTACAATGATTTCTGATCGCACGATGTACAATGAATGGATGTGATTTGAGAATTCTTGAAATCTTCACAAAGAGGATCTGGCGATAATCCTCGTATGGAATTCTTCTTTTAACACTAGGAAATGGAAAAGTATACTCAGTTGGAAGGTGTCCTTGGGTGCTGATGCACCATGAGGATGATGATCGATTCTAATTATATTTAAATTCTTGAGTGCTAGGGTGGATTAGTATTTATAAGTTGATCAATTAATATTATATTTCTCATTGTTTTGTCTTAAACTGTGTAATACTAAGAAAATGAAAGTGGCTTGTAGGTTAAGCATATTAGAAAATTTACTTGATATCTATGCAGTCAGATTTCTGTGTTCGGTTCTCCTTTTCTTCATATCATTTCTAAAGAAAGCAAGGAAACTTAAGTGAAATGTCTTGATGCATGCTTCAAGTACGTTTTGTCCAGAGTATATAATCATAAAATTATACGTAAGACGTAGTAAAATGGTCAAGGATGGAACCCATGGCAATGTAGCGATAGGCTGCTTCTGTATGGTGAATCCCATCCCAATTGCATACGAGTTGGGATCCTTGCAGGTTGTTGGACATGGCCTTCCACGCAGTGCTGAACAATTGTAATTGTACGGTCCTCCCCCTCCGCGACAGGCAAAACAAGCCCAATTTACCAACAAAAAACAGATGGTTCGAGCGTAACACAACCACTCGGTGTTGCTAATATATTTTATAATATATATGAATGGACAAAGAGCCTATGTTTTAATTGGGGTATAGTATTAATAAGTAAAACATGTGAACTGTCTCACACCAAATGTTGTGAGTACAATCACCCTGAAGAATTTCTCGAAATAGATGATGGAAACTGACCATAATGCTGAGGAGCATGATAAAAAGGCATGGATACACCATAGTAATCAGCATATAGAATCCTTGCAGGTGGGTGGTTTTGTCAGAGTGTCCCCAAGGCACGTTTGAGCTCCTTGTTATGGTACTTAGAGAAATCATTGTGCACTTTCAAACACCCATTTCGATCATAATTAGGTACAAATTAACTTGAGCACCCAGTCGGCAATTTTCCAGGCACCACCAACTCCACTGTCCTCCTTCTATCAATGCCTGCAGTCACAACAAAAAAGAAACCCATAGAATTTATTAATTATGTGACAAATTTTTTGTGTGTATTATTTACTAGCAAGTGACATGAATTTATATAATGTTACTTAAACACATAAAACTAATCACGTTGATGACGCCCTCTTTAATACAGGTGAGTATACGTGCGTACAATATTGTGGTCAGTTTTTTTTTGTGTCTAATACAAGTGAGTAACATATTATTGTTTATACACACACACACACACATATGGTTACACTTGTGGCCTTAGAAACTGTATCAACAACAGGAAGTACTAAAGCTTTGGCCTGTTCAATGCTTCAACCAGAAAATAAAGCATAATCGTTATCGTTTCCACCAGAAAAAGTACCTTTCTGAAGTAGTTGTCACACTCTGGTAAAAAATGAAATGTATTAAGAAATTAGAGTATAGATAGATTTACGGGTTTACAAAAATTTCTACTCCTTCCTGAACATTACAAAGAAAAAAAAGTCAATGAATTCTGACACCAATATCCATGGAATAAGATGACATTCCTACGAGGACTAGCATCTGTCTTCAAGAACTCAACAGTAACAGTTAACAGTGCGTGTACTCTCAATAAACCCAGAAATTTTATTTTGTCACGCCATCTTGATTCATGGTATGTGCCTATTAATGCTTTTTTCTTGCAGGGAATGCTGATATTGTCACCTTTCTTGAAGCAAAATTTTGCCTTGTAAGGATGAACGGTAGTCGCTGAAATTACAGTGCATAAGGTCAACAGCATACATAAAAGGCTAGGATTTGATACATAAACAACATTATGTTAAATTGATTAGTGATGATCAAGGTGAAGATGAAGATGGGAGGTCGGACGGCCAAATTAAGATGAACATACATGATTAAGACTTTTAATACAATTAATTAAAGACGTGAAGTCTTTTTTTATATGTTTGAAGTCTTCGTTTAATCAAATACTATTATAAAATTTTCTATTTTTGCTTTTAAAATTGAAGGAGAGAGTGCGAGAAGTTTTTTTTTATTTTTTATTTTATTTTAATTAGAGATGTTAAAATTACTTGTAGGTGAGGCTTAAACAAAAAAACCAAAATTTTGTTTTGTAAAATTACATTACTGTTCTTAATCATTTTGTTGTGATAGAAAACTAAATAGTATTTTCACCCTCTTTTGGTTGACAAAGAATATTCCATTAAGAAAAAATTAGTATCCGGTCCCTAGTTACTAATATTCATTAACTAAAACTTTATTAGTTTTCAGATTTTGATCAAAGTCTCTGACATTAATGTAATGATGAATTTGCATGTCAGTTACATAATTTTTTAAAATAAAAATTAATAATTGATTTAAAATTTTAGTACTTACACCTTTATTAAACTCCTAACTAATTTTCAATTCAAAACATTTCCAAAATAAATAAAAAAATTAGAATAAGTTGTACCCATTAGCTTTTTATAAAATGTTTTCAATTTTTTAATCTTATATGCACCCATTCATGTAAATTTTTTTTTCAAATTTTTAATCTTAAAATGTACCAATTCTTAAATATACCAATTTGTTCTATGTTAAATGTACCCTTTTTTTTTATATATAAAATCTATTCATTTTTTTTCTAATCCATTTTTAAACTTATATAAGTACATTCTTTTCTTTTGATTTGAGAATGTATCCATATCAAGTTTAATCAAAGATATTTACTAATGTTATTAAGCCTAATATTAGACATGGCAATTTCTTACACGACACGTAAACGACACGAAAATAATGGGTTTCGGATCAACACGATAACTATTCGGGTCATTATCGGGTCCTTAACAGGTTTACATGAGAGTGACGCGCGAGTAACCTGTTTCGACACGATAAGAAAAAATTTATTTTGATGATTTTAATTTTTTAAACTACTAAAAAAAACTTACTATAAAATAAAATAGATATAATGAATATGTATATATTGTTTATTAATTATTATTCTATATAAATTTTAAAATTTAAGTTTTATTTAATTATTTATTTTTATAGTATATTATAGGCAAAACACTCGTAGTCGCATCCTCTACACTTTGAGGATGGGTATATGATCGTTTGAATTTTTAAAACCATACAAACTCTCATGAATGGTATTTTTAAGGGAGTTCAAAATAAACAAAATTCATAATCATTAATGTATAAGTCTGAAAGATGTGAAAGCATAATAAACATTCATAATTGCATCCTTAACGCTTAGACGATGGTTACATGGTCGTTTAGAATTTTAAAACCCTCCAAATCTCATGAACAATGTTTTTTATTTGAGTGCAAAATTAATAATAATTATTGTAGAAGTGTGAAAAATGTAATCACTTGTAATGAAAAGCTTTACAACTTTCATGAAGGGGTCAACTCCGAAATTTAGTGTGTATATACCAATTTAGTATTATGTTTTACATTTTTTTGGGTCAAATTATGTTTTTCATTTTCATTTTTATTGATTTAAAATATATTTTTCTTAACGGGTAATGAGTCAGGTCATATTACCTGATAATATTAACATGCTGATTTTGGGTCGGGTCATATTACCCATTTACTTTAACGGGTATTACATGACACGATTCGTTAAACTATTGGGTATGACACGAAAACGACACGAACACGAGAAACATGACACGAATGCCAAGTCTAAATTATCTATTACTTTTTTTGTGTGGTTTTGAAGAATGTACCCATGTTTTGGTACAATAATTTCTTGTTAATTTTGATGAATGTGCCCATGTTTACACACACACACACACACACAATAGTATAATTTATATTTTAATATTTTTAATCCCACAATTTATGGGTTTTTATTTAAAACCTCAGTAATAATATAAACAACTATAAATTTTAATTTTTAATTTAAAAAAATATAGTAACATACATAGAAATAAATTATCACATTAATTTCAAGGACTTCGATAAAAAATTGAAAACAAATAAGGCTTCAGTCAAATAATATTGATAGTTAAGGACCGCATCCAAAGTCTCTCTTCCATTAATATGTTAGATATTGAAGAAACATTGTTTATTTTCATGTCATCTAAATGGAAAGGTTGGAAGTCAACGGGGATGTAGCTCAGATGGTAGAGCGCTCGCTTAGCATGCGAGAGGTACAGGGATCGATACCCCGCATCTCCATTCTGTTTTTCTTTTTTCCTTTTTACTTCCTGTCCTACCAACGATATCAAAGATACTGTTGTTCGTGAAAGCGTCGTGTCGTTATCTCTTCACCACCAAACCTTCCACCAAGGACTCGTCAAAGTATAACATACTACCAGTTGTTTTTCTTTTTATTTCCTGTCCTACCAACGATATCAAAGATACTGTCGTTTGTGAAAGCGTCGTGTCGGTATCTCTTCACCAAACCATACTACCAGTTGGTTTTTGCACCACCAAACCTGCCACCAAGGACCCGTCAAAGCAAAACATACTACCGGTTAGTTTTTGCACCACCAAACCTTCCACCGCCTTCACTTTTAAACGTCAAACGTACCATATGTCGTAAGCAAAGTAGCAATCCCAGAAACCGAAATTGCACCACAGCGAGAAACGTGTCTTTGTGGTTCAGTCTCTGGAAACTTTTAAATGTGAAAGGAATGGGTTTTACAGAGTACCGGCTGATCTAGTTGTAGGTAGATAGCTAGATTACTTGTATACCTAAAAACAGGCTGTGGTCGAATTCTCTCTCTTGTGTTTACAATACTCGTCACGACAATGCTGATTAATGTTTGCAACGAAGTGGGGTTAACAATTTACGTTAGTTATTTGATGATTCAAAGGCGAAAGCATGGCATATTTAGTGTTGATACTTTCTTGATTTTGACTTCATATTTGGCCAGTCGTGTTGTTGACATACCGATCAAATATTGACACTATAACGTCTCTAATTGTCTAACGCAGTAACTAACCATCGCATAAGCTAGAGGGGTGTGGTAAAATGGCCATGGATGACTCTCTTTTAAATTTTGGAAGAAATCTCAAGTTAAAATGTCTCGTTCATTATTTATCACAACAATAATGATTATAAGATAAAAGCAAAGTAACTGATCAAATACAAGTTATATGGGTTTGGTAAATTGGCCATGGTTCAAGCCCGTGACAATGTAGCGACAGCTGCTTCTGTTAAGGGAATTCCATCCCAGTTTGCGTATGAAGATGGATCTCTACAGGCTGCTGATCCAGTTGGGGTTTGAAACAAAGTCAATACGGCTAAACACCCAATTGGCAAGTTTCCAGGCACCACCAACTCCGCTGCCCCTTCTTCTATCAACGCCTGGCAAAGTTTTGTGTACAATGGCTTTAAATGACTAATATATAATACAAAAATACTAATATTAGATGCTTAATTACACGTTGTAGGTAATTGTAAATTGTTAGATATTATCAAACTCTCTCATGTGCATGTATGTAGTTGTAAGTTTGTTGATGCATGACCCGGCAAATTTTATATAGGATGACTATTATTGAGCTAAGGTGTTAGGGGCAATTGGGCGCATGCATGGATGATTGTGACCGCTCATTTATATATTACCGATGTAACATACACCGGTGGCCTTAGTTGTTGGTCCGACACCATACTGAAGCTTTGAGTTGTTATTATAATACATTTCTAGCTACGTGCTTATGATGCTTTTTTGCAGTTGGAGCTTTAAATATTATAGACGTCTTCAACTTGACATTTTTCTGAATTTCTAGTGGCGGTGCTGATTTGAGGAAAATTGCAATTAAAATAATACTGGTGATGGTCCTATAAGCTATGAGCAGGAGCACAAGTTCCCTCGTTACGCTACTACGTACGTACACAAAACCAAAAATGGCTTCAACACCATTAATATCAAATGTGGTATAGTAGGATTATACTTTAAACTACATAGCATAGATAGGTGTATTATTTTCTATATTTTCATGTCAATTATTCTAAATTTTGTTAAGAAAGTGAATTATAAAGAGCTTTAGTATTTTCCTTTTCTCAATTTTAGCCAATCTACACACTTAGGATGTTTATTTTATGATAAATTGACTTTCCGAAGAACTAGAGAAAGAAGCTAAGAGGTTGAAGGTCATTGTGTCTAAATTTCATAATTTTTCATGGAGTAAAACGTTCCAATTTTGCAAATCAATCCCGCGTAAGTTACATTCTGATTAGAATTGCACAGATATGGGAGAGTGAAGATTTGAAGGGTTTCCCAATTTTTCCCAGCAACGTAAGTTGTGATTTCACTATAAAACTAATTGACAATATGAAAATTAGCCCAATTACCATGCAAGGTCCCTCATTTCCCCGATGTGATATTCATATTCTCAATAGGTCCCCTCATGCGCGGCTAAATTTCAAGCTTAGCACGTGGGCAACACAAATCGAGTGACGTGAAACATGTGTGGCCGTTGGGCTTTACACAATGAACAATCTGCTCTGATACTATGACGAAGTTAAGGTTCCACCATAAAACCAATTGGCAATAGGGAAAGTAGCCCAATTACTTATATGTACATGCAAGGTCCCTCATTTCCCTAATGTGTTATTCATATTCTCAACAACATATGCTTCAAAACAGAAGAGATAGAGCTACAAGTTTCCTATTTTTCAAAATTGTCCAAAAGCTAAACCGACCCCAAATCATGCGTGCAAAGTGACCGATGTGTTTCTCTAGCCAAGAAGGATTCTTTCCTAATTTGTCATTTTAGCTATTTAGGATTTTGTTTTGTTTTAGAAAAATTTCTACCACACCCTTAAAAAGTTTTTCTAATATAAATAGAATATCCTAAAATCTCTCTAAAATATAACACCATACCATGTGTACACAAGCTATATTTCTTTTGCTTTTGTTTATCTGTGATCCCAAATTGGGACATGGAGCCATGGAGGCTCTAATAATTCAGCAGGTCGATCATATTAATGAAATGGACCTTTTTATTTAATTTTTATTTAATTTTTTTACATGATACATGTCACATCTCTCCCCGTGACGGATCACTTCCCGGACCTGCTCTACCACCGTAGCACGATATTGTCCGCTTTGGGCCCCGACCACGCCCTCACGGTTTTGTTTCTGGGAACCAATGTTTTAAAAAACTTGCCTCAAGGCGCGCCTAGGGCGCCCTTGAGGCTGGGCGCCATGGATAACGCCTCAGTTTTGCTGGAGTGGGCGAAAGGCTTCTCCGGAGCCGCCTCAGTGGCTTTTTTTTTTTTTTTTTTTTTCTTTACTCCCAAACCCAAATTTTGGGTATGATTTTAACTACCTCATACCTCTTCCTTGCACTTTTGTCTCTATGCCTTTTTTCTGATTTTTATTTTTTATATAATGGATGTGTGTTGTTTGTGTGCATTGTTATATGTGTGCTCATTGTGCTTTTCATCCTCTATTTTATACATATATAATATAATATATGTATATATATGTGTGTGTGTGTATATTTAGAATATATGTGTGTGCTCAGGGTAATTATTGATTAATAATCTTCTTCTTTTTAATATAATATACGTGTATGCTCAGTGTATATATTAAAAAATTTAGGTCCCGTGAGGCTTCATCTCACGCATAGGCTGGGCTTCCCCTCGGACGCCTCGCCCACGCCTCACGCTTTTAATACATTGCTGGGAACTCACGAGCAACTTCCCAGTGGGTCACCCATCTTGGGAGTGCTCTGGCCTCCTTCTCGCTTAACTTCGGAGTTCCCATGGAATCTGAAGCCAGTGAGCTCCCAAAAGGCCTCATGCTAGGTAGGGATGAGAATATACATTTAAGGATCACTCTCCTAGGTGATGTGGGATGTTACAATCCACCCCCTTTAGGGGCCCGACGTCCTCGTCGGCACACTTCCGGCTAGGGATTGGCTCTGATACCAATTTGTCACATCCCAACCCAAAGCGGACAATATCGTGCTACGGTGGTGGAGCGGACCCGGGAAGTGATCCGCCCCGGGCCGGGATGTGACAATACAAGTAGCACATGTAGAGCGAGATTTGATAACATAGCTTCTGGTGCAAAGGTAAACACAATTACTTCTTGAAGTATAAGCCCCTCAAAATGATTGATGCAATTTAAGTCGACTAAGTGACATCACTAAATGGCACAAGATAATTTCTTGTGTGATATAAATGGGAAAATAAATCTGAGGCCAAGTCACAGTTGTGACACACAGGAGGTACTAATGTGAGGAACGGTATAATTTCCATATAATAAGGCCTTGGCTATCCACCGGTTTGCTGCTTCAGTACAGTGCAGACCGTCCCAGTTGATAGACTCTGCAGGGTTTGCACAAGCACTTGCCGCTGGAAGACCACATTGTGCTGATGAGTTGTAATTGTATGTCCCTCCTCCTCCACAGCATGCTTTGGTAGCTTCCCCAGTAAATCCTGCAGTGACATGAATCCGATGATTTATGATAACTGAGAGGTTCAACATTTGAAACACTTCCAAACTTTATGTACCTTTAACAATAATCGTAAATTAATTAAAAACATTAAGGCCATTTGATAATTATTTCGTTTTTTTAATTTTTTTTTATTAAAAAAATTGAAAACTTGTGGCCATTGCTTTTAGTTTTTAGTTTGTTTTTAACTTTTTTAACGAAAACTAAAAACTAAAATGATTAGTAAACGAGTGCTAGAGAGATGCGGTACCAAATTGTTCTGGAGACTGATACAGTTGTAACGTAGCACTGTAAATATCTCCATAAATGATGTTAGCATGAGGATGAAGGCTTCGAATCTGACTTAGCTTTATCTGAAGCTGCTCATTGTGATACTCAGAAAACTTGTTTAACCAAGTAAGACAACCAGTTGAAGGGTCGTATTTACTCTCATCTGAACCCTCATACAATGTAAGATAAGCAGGGAGGCAACCAATTGGAAAGTTGCCTGGTACCAAAAGTGTTGATGCCCCATGCTCAATCAACTCCTGCAGAGCAATGCAACCATAAAAATTAAATCATAGAAGCCTACAATTTATATGATTTCAACTCTTACATTGATAGCTGAAGCCATTGCTTCTATCACTACTGGAACAAATGTTCGAACAATTTGAAAAGAGTCTCCTGCAAACAACGCATGGGTGTAATCGTTGCCTCCAATCGGTCCCATAAGAACTAGAGAACTTGAGAGGAGATCCCTGCAATCTGCAAATCAAAGATAAAAAAAGAAAGAGTAACTGATCAGTCACATCCAAGATGAAGCCTTCACAATCAGGCCCACCAAGTACAATTATTAATTGGAGTTGTTATTTATGTGGTAAATGGAGACAACTTGAAATTGTAAATTTGCATTTTAACACAATCATTGAAACTTCTTAGAAAGAAAACTAGTTAAAATTTACTGCCCCACAATTATAGCAAAAAGTTTACTCTATAATTCTAAACGATAGAAATGTCGTTTAGTGTTAAAAGTTAAGAGAAATTAGACACATAATCTAAATGCTCATTAAAAGTTTGGTAATTGACCTGAAGCTGTATTGCATAAAGGTGATAACATTCCTTTGAACCAATCCAATTGAATTCTTAGAGAGAAGTTTGTAAATTCATTGTAATGTCCCATTTGTTCAAGAAAGTCAGTGTCAAGTGCAGTGGCTCCTACTATTGCAAAATTCGCACCCTCTTCAAAGTTGAGCACTGTTTCATTGACATTCAGGATTTCAAAATAAGGTCGCACAAGGGGAAGTCCCAGAGATTCAGCTGCAAAAGATGAAGTAAAAAAGAACCTGATTATTTGTTAAATGGAAAAAATATGATAAGTATGGCTTTTTAATGGTATGAGATCTAGACAAGTGGACGTATTGCACATGCCAATGAAGTCTATGATTAAACGACCGTCGCAGCAGCGCCCGGTGGGGTGATTAAAGAAGTCCTCCCCATATGGAGGGAAGAAGAAGTGGAAAGGCTTGTCATGGTGGTCAAGGGCGTTGATGTATGAGTTGCCTGTATCAGCAAGTGAATCCCCAAAGCCAATGATTGAAGTGTAGCAACCAAGCGCATGTGGGATGATCACAACTGTTCCGACGAGGAGGAGGACGTTCATGGTCAAACTTGCCCAAAAATTCCAAGCCATGGATCTCTCTCTATCTCCTACTCTCACTTACACGCAGCTTGAGTTATTTATATACATATTATGTAATGAAAAACTTCAGAAACCAACAAGTCTTAGCTATTCTCATTCCACACGACAACGGCAGCTTGCAACTGTAAGTCTATGCGAGGAGGTAGCTGCCTTCCAACTACAAGTCTATTAGAGGAATTCTATATACTGATACCCCTTTGCTTTTTAATGTTGAGGAAAAATTAAGTACACAACTCTAACACAAGTGTTGGAGAGACAAAACAAGTAAACAAATGATTTGTACTAACTCACAAAATATTACAACACAACAACTCTCAAAGATGCTAATTAGGGCTTATCTTGGGGTTTGATTCTCTAATATTATTCTTCTCACCAAGGAGGAAAATATATATTGTACAAGATTGATTTACAAGGAAAGAAACATAAAATAATATCTATCCTAATCACATCCTGATTACAAGGACCCAAACGTGTAACTAAACTAATTACAAATGTCAACTCTCTAACACTCCCCCTCAAGTTGGTGCATAAATGTCGTTCATGCCCAACTTGACGAGAGAGTTGTAGAACGCTTGACTCGCAACAACTTTAGTCAAGATGTTTGCTAATTGATCCTCTGACTTTACGAACGGGAATTGAATAATATTCCCATCCAACTTCTCCTTGATGAAGTGTTTGTCAACTTCCACATGTTTCGTATGATCATGCTGGATTGGATTGTGTGAGATATCAATTGTTGCTTTATTATCACAAAACAAATTCGAAGCCGACATTGAAGGACACCCGAGTTCTGCGAGTAACCTTTGAAGCCATAATAATTCACATACTCCTTTTGCCATACCCCTGTATTATGTCTTTGCACTTGATAAAACAACCACCTTCTATTTTTTACTCCTCCAAGTCACTAAATTTCCCCCCCACAAATGTAAAGTATCCAAATATGGACCGTCGATCAGTAATATTCCCTGCCAAATATGCATCGGTATAACCTTCTATCCGGCAATGATCATTCTTGGAGAACATGATGCCTTTACCCGGGGAAGACTTTAGGTATCGTAGAATGCATTCAACCGCACTCATATGAGTATCACTCGGAGAATGCATGAACTGACTAACAACACTTACTGCATACGCAATATCAGGCCTGGTGTGAGATAAATAAATTAACATCCCAACTAACCTTTGATAACGATCTCTGTTAGTAGGGACTTGATCAGGGTGTACAACAAGATGGTGATTTTGGACTATGGGAGTGTCAGCCGGTTTCCAATCAAGCATTCCAGTTTCGACCAACAAGTCCAAAACATATTTTCTTTGAGATAGAAATATACCCTGCTTAGATCGAGCTACTTCTATACCCAAGAAATATTTCAATCCACCAAGATCTTTCATCTCGAACTTGGTTGCTGAGTAATCTTTCAGCCTTGAGATTTCCTCTTTATCATCACCTGTAACAATCATATCATCCACATAAATAATAAGTGCCATCAATTTACCCATTCGACGTTTCAAGAAAAGTGTATGATTGGAATTGCTCTGCTTGAACCCATATTTCCTCATAGCCATCCGGAACCTACCAAACCATGCCCGAGGTGATTGTTTCAATCCATACAATACTTTATTCAACTTGCACACTACTCCAGGTTGTGAAACCAATGCATAACGAGGTGGAATATCCATATACACTTCTTCTTTAAGATTACCATGTAAGAAAGCATTTTTCACATCAAATTGTTATAATGGCCAATCTAAGTTGGCTGCTAACGAAAGCAACACTCTTACCGTATTAATCTTCATTACCGAGACAAATGTATCTGTATAATCAACACTATACATCTGAGTGTATCCCTTGGCCACCAATCGTGCTTTGGATCATTCAATGGACCCATAAGCTTTGTACTTGATGGTGTACACCCATCGACATCTGACTCTCTTCTTTCCTATGGGTAGTAGAACTAAATCCCACATTTGATTTTTTTGAAGTGCATCCATTTCTTCCTCCATTGCCTTGGTCCATCGATTGTCAGATAGTGCATCCTTCAATGAACTTGGTGTGCTATCATTAGATATTTGTTGTACAAAAGCTTTGCCGGGTTTTGATACTTTTTATGACGACACATAGTTGGCAATGGGGTATTAGAGCCCTTCGTTGTTTCCGATGAATATCGATTGGCTGGCTTTCCCTGGTTATGCTTGAAAGGTAATTGATAATTCGGAACATCGAATACATCAACAGGGATAGTAGAGCTTATCTCAAGAATATTCTCAGGAGTATGGTCATCTGGTGGTACTATATTTTGAGACAAGGGGGAGTAGGATAAGTAGAAGTCTTAAAATTGGCAAGTGGCATCACTGTTGCCATGGGTAAGGACGGCACTGCCATGCCTGCCGTTGGTTCTGTGGGCAGCACTGCTGCTGTTGGCTAGGCTGGCAGTGCAGCCGCTATAGTCTCGGCTGTTGGCTCGGCTAGTGGCAGCGGAAGATCAATGGTAGCATCCATAGTCCAATCATTCTCGTCATGCAGTGTCTACCCTTGAGGATGAAGATTGGAAGAAGTCGAAGGGTAATACACCTCGGACTCGAAAAAAAGTAACATCCATGGTAACATACATCCGACATGAAGGAGAATGGTAGCAACGGTACCCTTTATGATAAAGTCTGTACCCCATAAAAATACAATGGATAACACATGGGTCAAGTTTCGTTCGTTGATTTTTATGAAGTTGAACAAATGCAACACAACCAAAAACTCGAGGTGGGAATACCAAAACAGACAGTAGGTGCACGAATGTAGCAAGGACTTGTAAGGGTGTAAGATAATCCAAGGCTTTGGATGGCAATCGGTTAATAAGATAAGTGGCAGTCTGAAGAGCAACATCCCAAGAGGTGAGGGGAACATGTGGCTTAATCAATAGTGAGCGAGCCGTTTCTAAGAGATGGCGATTTTTGTGCTCAGCCATCCCATTCTGTTGATGAGTCTGAGGACAGGTAGTTTCGTGAAGAATTTCGTGATTAGTTAAATAATGTGAAAAATCATTATTTACATATTCACCGCCATTATCAGAACGCAAAATCTAAATTTTAGTAGAAAACTGTGTTTGAACCATGGTGTGGAATGTCTTAAAAGCCAAAAACACCTCACTTTTATGCTTAAGAAGGTATAACCATGTCATCCATGTGCAATCATCTGTGAAAGTTACAAACCACCTAATACCAGATGAAGTAGTAATCGGAGATGGTCCCCAAACATCCAAATGAACAAGGCCAAAAGGAATAACAGTTTTATTAGAATTCAACGGATAAGAAACAGGGGCAAGTATACAAGTGTCACATTTAAAGTCTGAAACCGAACAACCAACAAATAAATATGGAAACATATGTTGCAAATAACTGAAAGATGGATGACCCAAACGGTGATGCCATGACCATATCTGACACCGCTTGTGATCAACGGCTCTTTGGGCGAGATTGACCCATCCTGTACTGACATCATCCACAAAATAGAGATCCCCCATCTTATTACCACGATCAATTATCTCATTCGTGAGAATATCCTAAATAAGACAAAATTTTGGATACATTAGCACACAACAGTTCAATTGTTCAGTAACTTGGCCAGGAGCGTGAATGTATGAATTCGGATCCAATATTTCCCTTTTAGGCCGTTATTCAGATATAACAGAGAAATCAATGGAAAGATATGTATCAGTAATATCATCATTTAGATTTTCCTCGTCTGGTTCTCATGCAAGTGGTCTTCGTGCTCCTCTGAAAGATGTCCAAAACACCGGTACCAATAGGTAATGCCTGTATTGTGTATGGACGATTTAATTTCAAAGTTCATTGCCTTTCTACAGCTAACATGGACTTGATCTTTGTATTGTTGATCAACTGTTGATGATGACTTCAGCAAATTTGAATACGTATCAAGTAATCGAAAAACTTTCCCAGCATCTCGCAAACGCTGTTTTAGACCGATTTCAAGCAAAACAGTGAGGCTGTGAGCATCCATGCGATCCATTTATTTTGAAATTCAAAACTTGGGGACTACAATTGTTGAGAGCGCGTAAATCTTATGTGTGTGTGTATCTAGAGCAAGGTTCTAAAAAACGTTAGGCGCTAGTCTGACGGTGGGCTAGTGCCTAGTGCCTAGGCGAATTTAGGTAAATTTCTTGTATATCTTGTAAATAAGTGCATATTAACACTTACAAAAAATTATACTTGTATGAAATCCATAAATAAGATAATAAAATAATGATAAAATGCAAAAAGAATATCCAACAAGTCCAAAATTTAAAAACACATTAAGCATATAAGTCATATAACAACAGTGAGGAGCATTGTAGGGTGACACATGTACAACAAGTTCACAATTCAAAACCACATAAAATGCAAAATAGGAACAAAATAAGAAAATATGGTAATGTACAACAAGTTTATATATCCTCATAAAACATTATTTTAAGTAAATAAGTATAAAAAATAGAGTGGTTGGCTTCATAAAAAATTAAAACCAGTTAAATCCTCCACCCCATGTTTCTCACAATCTCCAAGGTGGGGTCCGGATTTACTGCCTTTTGACCTCTTGGAAAGTGGAAACCATCATTTTAAATTTATTTCGTTTCTTTTTCTTCTTCGTTCAAAACACAAACTAGATCTGAAATCCAGAAGCCTAATGTTGCTTTCTCTCTCTCTCTTCGCGCTTTCTCTTCCCTCGTCCACGCACAGACGGAAAGCTGCTTCCTCTCCCTTTGCACTTTCTCTTCCCTCGTCCACGCACAGATGGAAAGCTGCAGAAATTCTGCATAAGGCTCCGCTGATACGATAAAAATTGAGAGTTGCAGATTAGATCAAGAGTTGCAGATCCGATGAAAAGCTGCATCGAGACTCAAAACGCCTAGAGTGCCGCCTAGCACCGCTTAGACTACCTAGAGCGCCCAATGAGCGCCTAGGTGGCCGCCTAAATCTTTCCCGCCTTAACCGAACGTTTTGGCCTAAATCGGGTTGGAGCTCCGCCGCCTAGCGCCTAGGCGGCCGCCTAGGCGGCCGCCTAGGCCCATTTTTAGAACACTGATCTAGAGTGTCGCTTTCTTATAACTTAGTGTATATATAGTTGACCATTAGCAGATTTATCTTTTCTTCTTTTAGCTGATAGCAACACGAACCCTATTTCAAAAGGATAAGACTTAAGCAGGCAAATCAAGTACCTTGTGCAACTGAAAAAGCACCCTATCACTACATATCGACTCTAGTTTAATTTTACACTTTTTAGCATATCTACCATGCCATGAATATGAAGCAAATAAAGCCAGGGCAACAATACTTGGACATAAATGTACATGTGATTTATTCGCAAACACAAAACTAACGCACTTGCTAACACACTTTTTAATACAAGTGAATCTTACATATAATGATAAGGCTCACATTTATTGAACATTGTGTTAATAAGTGTATCGATTTTGTGTATTTGAGTAGTTTTGTTGTAAAAGTATATGAATATTATATGTGAATGGATAAAGTGAGAGAGAAGTGCTTCTTCGTGTGTGGCATGTCATGAGAGGTGTATGCAAGTTTGGAAACACAATGGGACCCATGTGCAATAGCCAGTTCACACTCCATTGTTGAGGAGTCAACCTCATTGCTCTCTTTTAGTCCATCAAAGATCCAGCACCATCCATCATAATTATTTCTCAACACAAAAGGTTGGAAAAAATTGAAATGGCTATGGGGACAAAAAGGACTAAAGGAGAGACGTGAGAGACATGTGGCACGCAACAAAGCATTGTTGTCTACGCCACTTATACATATATGTGGCCAATACATGCAAAAGTATACTTGTAAAATGGTAAATTTCCTCGTCTCATAACATTCAAATTCTCGTCGAAGTTAAAGGTTCCACCATAAAATCAATTGGCAATAGGGGAAGTAGCTCAATTACTTATAGGCACATGCAAGGTTCCTCATTTTCCCGATGTGTTATTTATATTCTCAACATATATGCTTCGAAAACTAAGAGATAGAGCTACAAGTTTCCTATTTTTCAAATTTGTCCAAAAGCTAAACCGACCCCAAATCATGCGTGCAAAGTGACTGATGTGTTTCTCTAGCCAAGAAGGATTCTTTCATAGTTTCTCATTTTAGCTATTTAGGATTTTGTATTGTTTAAGAAAAATTTCTACCCCACCCTTAAAAGTTTTTCTAATATAAATAGAGTATCCTAAAGTGTCTCTAAAATATAACACCATACCGTGTATACACAAGCCAAATTTCTTTTGCATTTGATTCTCTGTGTCTCCCAAATTTGGACATGGAGCCATGGAGTCTCTAATAATTCAGCCGATCATATTAATGAAACGGTCCTTTTTAGTTTTTTTTTATACAACTAACACATGTGGATCGAGATTTGATAACATGATACAACTAACACATGTGGATCGAGATTTGATAACATAACTTCTGATGCAAAGCTAAACACGATTAACTTCTTGAAGTATAAGCCCCTTAAAATTATTGACCCGACTTAAGTCGACTAAGTGACATCAATAAATGGCACAAGATAATTTCTTGTGTGATATAAATGGGAAAATAAATCGGAGGCCAAGTCACAGTTGTGACACACAGGAGGCACTAATGTGGGAATGGTATAATTTCCATACAATAAGGCCTTGGCTATCCACCGGTTTGCTACTTCAGTAGAGTGCAGACCGTCCCAGTTGATAGACTCAGCAGGATTTGCACAAGCACTTGCCGCTGGAAGACCACACTGTGCTGATGAGTTGTAATTGTACGTGCCCCCTCCTCCACAGCATGCTTTGGTAGCTTCCCCAGCAAATCCTGCAGTGACATGAATCCGATGATTTATGATAACTGAGAGTTCAACTTTTGAAACACTTCCAAACTTCATGTACCTTTAACAATAATCGTAAATTAATTAAAAACATTAAGGTCATTTGATAATCATTTCGTTTTTTTAATTAAAAAAGTTGAAAACTTGTGGCCATTGCTTTTAGTTTTTAGTTTGTTTTTAACTTTTTTAACGAAAACTAAAAACTAAAATGATTAGTAAACGAGTGCTAGAGAGATGCAGTACCAAATTGTTTTGGAGACTGATAGAGTTGTAACGTAGCACTGTAAATATCTCCATAAATGATGTCAGCATGAGGATGAAGGCTTCGAATCTGACTTAGCTTTATCTGAAGCTGCTTATTATGATACTCAGAAAACTTGTTTAACCAAGTAAGACAACCAGTTGAAGGGTCTCATCTGAACCCTCATACAATGTAAGATAAGCAAGGTGGCAACCAATTGGAAAGTTGCCTGGTACCAGAAGTGTTGATGCCCCATGCTCAATCAACTCCTGCAGAGCAATGCAACCATAAAAATTAAATCATAGAAGCCTACAATTTATATGATTTCAACTCTTACATTGATAGCTGAAGCCATTGCTTCTATCACTACTGGAACAAATGTTCGAACAATTTGAAAACGGTCTCCTGCAAACAACCCATGGGTGTAATCGTTGCCTCCAATCGGTCCCAAAAGAACTAGAGAACTTGAGAGGAGATCCCTGCAGTCTGCAAATCAAAGATAAAGAAAGAGTAACTGATCAGTCACATCGCATTCAGGTCCACCAAGTACAATTATTAATTGAAGTTGTTATTTATGTGGTAAATGAGGACAAGAAACAACTTGAAATTGTAAATTTGCATTTTAACACAATCATTGAAACTTCAAAGAAAAACTAGTTAAAATTTACTGCACCACAATTGTAGCAAAAAGTTTACTCTCTAATTCTAAACGATAGAAATGTCGTTTAGTGTTAAAGTTAAGAGAAATTAGACACATAATCTAAATGCTCATAAAAAGTTTGGTAATTGACCTGAAGCTGTATTGCATAAAGGTGATAACATTCCTTTGAACCAATCCAATTGAATTCTTAGAGAGAAGTTTGTAAATTCATTATAATGTCCTATTTGTTCAAGAAAGTCAGTGTCAAGTGCAGTGGCTCCTACTACTGCAAAATTCGCACCCTCTACAAAGTTGCGCACAGTTTCATTGACGTTAAGGATTTCAAAATAAGGTCGCACAAGAGGAAGTCCCAGAGATTCAGCTGCAAAAGATGAAACCAAAAAGAACCTGATTATTTGTTAAATGAAAAAAAAAGATAAGTGTGGCTTTTTGATGGTATGAGATATAGATAAGTGGATGTATTGCACATGCCAATGAAGTCTATGATTAAACGACTGTCACAGCAGTGCCCGGTGGGGTGATGAAAGAAGTCCTCCCCATATGGAGAGAATAAGAAGTGGAAAGGCTCGTCATGGTGGTCAAGGGTATTGATGTATGAGTTGCCTGTATCAGCAAGTGAGTCCCCAAAGCCAATGTTTGAAGTGTAGCAACCAAGCGCATGTGGGATGATCACAACTGTTCCGACTAGGAGGAGGACGTTCATGGTCAAACTTGCCCGAAAATACCAAGCCATGGATCTCTCTCTATCTCCTACTCTCACTTACACGCAGCTTGAGTTATGTAAATTAATATACATATTATGTGTGTGTGCGTGTGTGTGTGTGAAGTCTAGCTATATATTCTCATTCCACACGACAACGGCAGCTTGCAACTGTAAGTCTATGCGAGGAAATAGCTGCCTTCCAACTACAAGTCTATTAGAGGAATTCTATATACTGATACCCCTTTATTTGCTTATTAACCCGCACGTACGTTTCTACAGTTCGGAAACAACTGCCTGCTCTAAAAAAATGGCATCAGACAAAGGAATTTTACCATTGCCTAAGTTGGACATTTACCCTTATCTGTGCAAACGGACAACAATTTGTTACCATCGGCTAAATGGCGACTTGAAGGTTACCATTGTTTAAGTCATCTGCTTGCCTAAATTTCAGTCATTCATATAGGAGTTGGCGTAAACCTTCTGTCGCCCAAAATTTAGCAATATTCAATAAATTGTGCCAAAATAATGATATTTTGTGGAGAAAAAAGAATTACCTAATTAAAAACAAAGCAGTTATAAAGGAGGATTTGAAACTCAGTGGTGGTTTATGGCTGAGAAAGTCAGTGATCGGAAAAATCTGCGGTGCAAGAGTACACACGACGCGGGGTAAACAAGTTTTCTGTTTATTCTATTGAAATAAGCTACAACTTTCCGCCTCCAATATGAGGATTGGGGAGAGACTCTCTCATGTCATCCCAGGACCCATTTATGTTAATTTTTTTCCAGTAAATTATATCTTTTACAGTTTTACACTTTTACAACTTTTACTCATGGGTCAGTTTGAATCTCTGCAAATTCTTTTGCTGGACACGTTCTTTTACAAGTTTGCTGCCTTCTGTTGAATTTTGAACCAGAAAACTGAGTGAGTTTGGAGAATTAGTGAACAATAAATCAAGCCCAAACATACAAAATGGAAAAATTAGTAAAACAATTCATATGAATGCATAAACCTTTCAACAAAACCATCCCCAAATCATCTCCTGATAAACAAGAACCAAATGAAACACTTTGTCAATAAAGTTAAACCAAATCAAGCATCCAATTCAGACTTAATTTAGTTTATCTCTTTCCAAGAAACTAAACACATCCAGGAAAAAAAAGGGTGTCTGAAACCCTAAATAAATAAAACTGCAACCAAATTATAAAAAGAATTAAGAAAATTACACTCTTTAAGCTATGCTCGTTTTTGACAGAGGAGCCAGAGAAGATGCTAATATTTTCACGTTATCACACATTATCACAATAAAGCATTGAAGAGTCCAAGTGTGGCAACTGTAAATCATACAGCAAACTCCACAGCCAAGTGAGTTCGCATCATGCTCCTGTGATGGGCCTATACTAGGCCTTTGCTGAAGAAAGTCAGACCGTTTATTACTGTCTTTGTCCTCCATGCCTATGTTTGTGTTCAACAAACTCGAGTGTGTAGACGCATGAATCTTGGTAGATGATTCCATTATTTTGGAAAAATTGATGCAATTAATAAAACTCACCATTATCCACTCAGATTTTTTGTATTTTGGAATTGAATTGTCTTTGGACAAAAGCAAAAAAAAAAAAAGAACTTAAGAATTCCTTGTGTTTCGTTTTTATGGCGCATGAGGAACACTCATGTATATCATGAAAAGTCATCGACAATGGTCAAAAAACAAAGTGCTCCAGTAAGAGAAGTGGTTATATGAGGTCCCCAAATGTCACATTAATGTATAAGGGAGAAGGGACTAAGCGAAGTAGAAATAGATCACTCGTCACAAATAGAAGTCGTATTTGTTTAGCCATAGGGCAAATATTGCATACTTTATTACGAGATTAAGGAAGCTTTAATAAAGTTCTAGATAAGAATTTCAAACGACTAGAAGAAATGTGGCCAAACGATGATGCCAAAAATCGGAAAAAATGATAACAAGATTACGAGATGGCTTATTTTTGGGATGGGACTGTTTAGTGGCCAACACCACAAGATAGTGGAGGCCTCCATGTTGTTTACCCGAACCAATCGTCTTCTTCGTAACTAAGAGCATCTCCAAATGATATGTCAAATATAGTATGTCAAAATTTTATTTGATGGTTGATGTGACAAATTGAATACAAGTGCTAAATCTTCTTCTTTTCCAATAGATGTGTAAAATTTTTATTTTATTATTTTATTGGGCCTAGAGTTACATTAACTATTAAAAAATAATCAAAATTAGTTTTAAAGGTAAATTGCCAATAGAAGTGATAGGGGCATTCTCTCCACTAGGTAACACAACCGGTGGCAGTGAAGTTTTGGTGGTGGTGTCGAGCAAGTGTTGGGAGGACGTGTAGTCCATCGCTTCACTATAAATCAGCCATTGACTAGGGTGCTCTGAAGATTTTGACAAAAATTGGTTCACTGCCTGCGACATTGGTTTGAGGAACACTTAACGGCGTAGTCCACTTCTTGTTCATGATGGAAAAATCTGTTGAAATTGGGTGTCAGAGAGAGATCTGCTAGGTTGCATGTATACATGTCTCCATTGGAGACGAATATATGAATGAAAATGGGAGTAGAGCTCTTTTGTTTGCCTCCATTTGAGCTTTGGTCGTTATTACCATGGCTGGAATTGACGACACAAAGTAAGAAAAATGAAAGAAAAAAATAACTAGCTGTATAGGCTCGAGGAAAATTGATGGAAGCCAGGTAGAGCAGCGCTAAGAAAAATCTAGCTCTGATACCATGTAAAATTGGATCATATGAATATGTTCTGCAAGAATTTTTTTTTTTTGTTGTCAAAAAATAGATTTTATTCAATCAAGTTCTCATCTCCATCATCCCTCCCCTTGAATTTATTCTGCAAGAATATTTTCATTGATGCTAAATATATATTCTTTATACAAAGCTTACCTATTATAGTCAACAACTATAGGAAGGCAATAACACAAATCCATTACAAATCAATTTGTTTGGGCCCAAAGTAGGGATAACACAAATACAAGGAAAAAGGCATGATGTTTGAGTTCTTCGTTACATCCTTGAAAAATGCTACGAGAGTATATTTTGGACGTGCTTTTCTCATTTAGTAGCATGTCCTTTCCCGATCTCCGCTGGATATTATGTCTAACTCTGGATCAAATTTGTATCTGTGCAATTTACACAGGCAAATATCTGATTTTACAGCGGCATCTTTGGACGCATTTACATCAATAAAATGCCTACTTGAATATCAACATAGGCTTTCAGTATATGTCATTTTTAATCTCTTGCCAGCCATGTAAACGGCTACATCACCATGTCCTCCACAACCACCTCTATTGTGTTGCTGCCGTTCGTTTTTCCAAGCAAGACAGATTACAGAAACCTGTAGTGAACTTTGTAATTGCTTCCTGCAGTGAACACTGAACTGAACTTGCTTCTTGGTTGTTGCTGGACATAAATTTGTAATTGCATCTTGGTTGTTGCAGTGAACATTGTAACGGTGGACATAACTTTCTGTTGGTTGTAGGCTTGTAGGCTGTAGCCTCTGATTTAAAATGAACCACGGGGCCAAAGGCCTGTTAACAAAAAATGTTGTTACTCTGTGCTTGAATTTTGTTGTTACTGGACCCATGTGGCAAAAGGCCGGAGGCCTGTTAACTAAAATTAAAAACAAAAAAACAAAAGGATCCGTGGACCTGCAGGAACTGGTCCGTATGAAATGGGTCGAGTTAGTTCCGGTTCTATTTCTTAAAAAGGCGATCCGCCCCGCTCCGCACTACCCTGTCCCGTTTCATTTACAAACTGATCATATTCGGTTCCTCCAATTTCAAACCCGACCCAGCCCGTGCCCACCCCTACCTAAATCTAAATGATAAAAAAATTAAAAATTAAAATATTTGGACACATAAAACTGACAGGTTTGTACACACATTCTCTAGTAACATGTGTACTTACTATTGTGTATGGACAAGTATATACAAATAACATCACCACCCAAAAAAATAGTTTGGCAATTGACCTGGAGATGTATTGCATAAGCAAGCATTTTTGCTCACCACCATTAACTCTAGGTATGCTCACCATCGAGAGATTTTTCAATGTGACGGTACACGACGTGTAACTATACAAATAGTGGGATATGTGTGCTAAAAAGTTAATAACTTAAAAAATAAAATTTATCACAACTTCTATTAAAATTTATCACAACTAAAAATTTCTCATCACCATCCATTTCAAAGATTGCCACATGTAATTCGCAATAATCCTTGTTAATCCCAAATTTTTTAATTTATTCTGCTCTAATTAATTCATCAATTACTTCAAAATTGACTTTTATATGATATTCTCTCTCCTCTCTTTCATGCCTCCTTGAAACTCTCCCATGGGGTTTTTCTCATTTTCCCGCCGGGCTCCGAAGGTTTCCGGGCGGGGTTGCTTTTTCTGCTCCTCTCAGTTGCCCGGTAGCTGAAGCCCTGAAAAAAGCAGAACAAAAATTTGAGCTTTTGAGGCCAAAGCAGCTGCTGCTTTGAGTTTCACGGTGGCTGAAGCCATGAAAGTAGGTCGATCTTCCCTTATGGAGGGAATAAGTGGAAAGGATCGCCATGGCGGTCAACGGCATTGGTGTATCTGTTGCCAGTATCAGCAAGTGAATCTCCAGACCCAATGATTGATGTGTAGCAACAATTGGCATGCGGGATGATCCCAACGGTTACGAGGAGGACGACCACGACGTTCACCAAACTTGCCCTAGCCATGGAAATATCTCTCTCTACCGCTGATCGATCGAGAGAGACACACACTCCCTCTCTTTTAAGGTTGACTAATTTTTTATGAAAATGAACATAATTTTGTCAAAATAAAATTACAGCAGACACTGATTCCTTCGGCCATCTCCAACCGGGCCGGCAATAGGTATAGATCCAAGGATAGTATTTTTTTTGACACAAAACTTATCTCCAACAAAGGCCTGGGCAAAAAATGTTATGGATCCAAGGGCTAAAATCCAGCCATATGGCTAGCAAGCTGACCTTTTTTAGCTAGCCAGCTAGCCACTTCAGTTGAGCCCAGCTGGATTTTTTTTTAAGACCAAATTTTAAAAAAGAAAATTAAAATTCTAATTTTTTTCTTATAAATACCTAAGACATTTCTACATCATTTCTCATATCATTTTCATATTTCCATACTATCTTACTTCATTTTATTTCAATTCTTCATATTCTATTCATCTCAAACACTTTTTTTTCATACACACCCCTCTCTTACATCTTCCCATAATCTTTCCTTTAATTTTTTCAATAATTTTCAAATGGCCACATCTTCAAGTGGCACTCAAAATATGTCCGGAGGCTTATTCATTTAGCGACAAGTGGCACTCAAAATATGTTTGAAAACCTTATTTTAATATGGTAGTTTAATTCAATTAGCTAATAAAATTAAGGAACAAAATTAAATTAATAAATTATTGAGGGGGCTAAACCCTCTTTGGTTAGAGATGATATATAAATATGGTCTGACACTGTTCATTAAAAAATATTTTTTTTGTAGGACTATAATTTAGATAGAGACTAAACATAACCTTTTCAGTTAAAAATAACCTTAGAAACGAGGTAGCTAGAAAAATACTGGTGCTTGTCCTAGCGTGCAAGAACCAACAGGTCTCCACCTTTCTGTCAAATAACAGCATGTGACAAAAAATAGAAAAAAAACTAATCCACATGATAAATGTGCCTTGCAACTATAAGCCTATCTGAGGAGACAACCGCTTTCCAACTACAAGTCTATGAAAGCAATTCTATATATTAATTGGCACTCCTTTTATTTAAGCGCAGTATACAACTGTTAAATTAGTTACGAAGCTAAATATTGTGGTAATTATGTCAACTTTGATCTATCTTTCTGTCAAATAATAGCTTGAAAAAGTAAAATACGTTATAATATTTATTCAAGACTCAACTTGCTCATATTATATTCATTCTTTATAACATTTGCTCAAAATATTTGAAAATTGATCTTCTTCAAATTTCTCTCTTTTTTAAGATCTTGTCGTTTTTGTCAACAATTTTAATCTTAAATTGCACCCGATATTCATCATGAATATGGGTTTGCTTTGTTTTGAATAGTACTTGCAACGAATGTCACTATAATGTACTTACAATTGTTTTAAATATCAAATGTTTATTAGCTACATATCCATTGTGAGTAGGGTGTTCCATGTAGGTATAGTATCAAACTCAGCGATGTCATATATGTTAGAGTATAATGTTGTATGGATGAGATCTTGCCATTTGTAATTAGATTAGGTGGGTTGTTAGATTAGTTAGTTTGTTAGGAAGTCTGTTAGAGTGACTAGTTCACTATAAATACATACTCTTGTAATTACTTCAACATTAAGTAAACAATTCAGAAATCTCTTTTACCTTCTTACTTCTCTCTATGTTCTCTGCTACTCTCTCTCATAACTATGGTTTCTATTTCTTCATATTAACAAGGTATCAAAGCAAGATTGTCCATGTGAGAAGCCCAACGGCCACATGCGCTTCACGTCACCTAGTTGTTGTCCACGTGTAGGCTTGAAAATCCGCCACACGTGTGGGGGCGTGTTGAGAGTTGTCCCACATTGGTGAGGGACAAGGTTTGCTATGTGCTTATATGGTCTTGGGCTACTCCCCATATTGCCAATTGGTTTTATGGTGGAACCTCAATTTCATCATGGTATCAGAGCCAAAAAAGCTTAATCGCAAAATTTCTTTGATCCTTTGTTCTTTGTTTCCGCTATATATTTCTTTCTTCTACAATCTCTCTGGGATTTTTCCTCTGTGATTTCCTCAAATTGGCATTTATTTGAGGCCTGTAAGTTTCTTCCCGTACCTTCATGTGTCCAAGTTTCAACTGCTGCTACTGTTCCCGCGCTCCTCCTCCGGCAAATCTATTTCTTCTCAATGCACATAATTTTTAGGGATTTTGTTTCAGTTTCTGACTGACCAGAAGGTATTGGTGTGTCTTCTCTGTTTTTCTAGGCATCTCCGATTGCCCATTTCTGCATTCTACAGTCAACAAAGTTTGGCACACCAGCTGTTTGATCTTTTGCCTCAGTTAAATTTTCTGCAATTTCTCAACATGGTCGCTACAAATCAGTTACAAATCTTGCAATCACCAATTACTGGCTTGATTTCTTCGGTCTCTACATTTGTTTATGTCAAGTTGGATGAGACCAACTACCTTCAATGGCACTTTCTGTTGCAGTTGATGCTTGAGGGCCATGGCATTATGGGATTCGTTGACGGATCAAATTTGTGTCCTCCTCAGTCTGCAGCAACCTCTGCACATTCTGTACTCACAAATGAGCCATCTGCTAGCCCTGAATCAGATGAGTTTAAAGCATGGAAATCGCATGATTATGCTTTGATGTTGCTATTTACTGCAACTCTCTCTTTATCAGTTATTTCCTATGTAATTGGTAGCAAGAGTTCTCGAGAGATGTGGGTTCATCTTCAAAACCACTTTTTCTTACCAAGTACAAAAAGTAGTATAATCAAGTTACAGAGTGATCTTTACAATATGAAGAAATGATCAGATTCAGTTTCCCAATATCTTCAAAGACTTAAAGAAGCAAGGGATGGACTTTCTGTTCTTGGTGTCACATTTGATGATGAAGACTTTGTGATCATTGCATTGAATGGACTACTTGCAAAATACAACACATTCAAGTGTGTAATCCGAGGGTGTGAGAGTGTCATTTCACTTAAGGACTTTCGTGCATAATTGCTCGCTGAGGAAGCCATTGTGGATTGTGCTTCTGTGAAACCCCTGATGTCTGATGTGGTAACTCAATATGGTGACTGTGAGACACAAGGTTCTTTCTTTCCTCTTTCTAGCTCTCAGTTGCATGCTGGTTTTAATGATGGTTATCATGCTCAATACAAGTTTAGTTCATGCCAGCCAAGCTATGGCAATATTGTTGATGGTTATAATAGTGTGTACAAAAACTTTCGATTCAAGAATCGTGGTAAAGGGAGGTTCCATTACGATAATGGTGTAACCTACAAGTCTTTTCCTCATTTTTCACCTGGAATTCTTGGCTCCCCTCCATCTCCATATCATAATTATCTGCCACCTGAAATCACTATATGTCAAATTTGTTCACAAAAGGGCCATCGTGCTGCCCATTATTCTGCTCAAATTACCAACTCATCTATTACTCGAGATACAAACTTGCAGGATCAGCTTTGAGTTTTTGATTCAATGGATTCCGTCAAGCAAGACTATGTTATGGTCAATTCCACAATGAAAAATGAGGAGTAGGCAACTAGTTTTGGTGCAGAAAGTTCACAAACTAGCGGATCAACTAAATTACCAACATCTTGTAATTCAACTCCATTACTGGAAGTGCAAAGACCATCTATACTACACCCTTCTACTAGGCTCAATCTGATACATCAATTTGCACAGGTTCTTGCAGACATGTCACAAGAAAAGTATAATGCAAGATTATTTCTCGAATTTTTTGTTCAACTTGTTGTTTTGGCCATATGGGAGAAATATGTTCAAACTGCTGCACATGAATTCAGAGGATATTATGTGTCTTGCTTATGCAATGGTGATGATATATTTGATATTCAATTGGGCTACCATATGGGCATTTGTGATAAGAGAGGTGGCACCAGCAACCTCACTATCCAATTGCAGGGAATACTACACTAATGTTCTTTGACAACCTGATGAAATACTACATTTGTGATGATATTGCTTCAACCTCATGATTGGACGCCCCAATCATGAGTTTGAGGGGGGATGTTAGAGTATAATGTTGTATGGATGAGATATTGCCATTTGTAATTAGATTAGGTGGTTTGTTGGATTAGTTAGTTTGTTAGGAAGTCTGTTAGAGTGACTAGTTCACTATAAATACATACTCTTGTAATTACTTCAACATTAAGTAAACAATTCAGAAATCTCTTTTACCTTCTTACTTCTCTCTCTGTTCTCTGCTACTCTCTCCCATAACTATGGTTTCTATTTCTTCATATTAACAATATAATCAATCATTTTAATGTCCTGCTTAGTTTCAAAAATGTGGTACCAGGCTCAAGAGAAGCAACAACCTAAGGCATGAGGGATGAATATGAAAACTGATATGAGTAGGAAGTCCATCACATAATACGGTGGGAAGAACGAATCCATAGAATTGATAGATCTCTAGCGTCTCTATTAGGGGTGGGTTCAAAAAACCAAAAACCGAACCGAACCAAAACCAAAAAAACCGAACCGATTTGAAAAAACCGAGCCGAACCGAATTCTTTTGGTTAGGTTCAGTTTTAGTGGTCTAGAAACCGAACCGAACCGAACCGAACCGAATTAATTAAATTAATATTTTTTTTTAAATTTTATTTATTTAATTATTTGTTTTGGGTATTAATTTTTAAACCCAATTTGTAAGCCCAATGTGTTGCCAAAATCAGAAATGTATTTATGCATCTGCTACTTTTCCTATAACTACAAGGAAGAAGTCGTATAAAAAAGCAAGACCTAAAATAGTGATACCAAAATGGTGCTAACTCTTCACACGGTACTGTTAGAACTTAGTTCCTTATTCTTGTTTGATCTGGCTTCTTGCTTCAAGTATTTGTATGCTTATTCATTACTTCATTGCTTATTGTTATATGCAGTGATAATGTATTGGTTTTGATCAAGTGTTTTCCCTTTTGATTTTACTTCTGCCGACTAAATAGCAAATTACATTACTAAATGATCAATAATACATACAAAGAGAGCATAATCGAT
Source organism: Heteromeles arbutifolia (assembly GCA_024362995.1). Classification (NCBI taxonomy): domain Eukaryota; kingdom Viridiplantae; phylum Streptophyta; class Magnoliopsida; order Rosales; family Rosaceae; genus Heteromeles; species Heteromeles arbutifolia. The sequence goes on along the minus strand of JANCRC010000002.1, from coordinate 3,860,697 downwards.
ATATGACCCTCGTTGGTTCAAAGTGGGTTATAGTATGATAATGCTCTCATTGTACGAACTATCGTGATAAAATAATTCAGCTCATGTCCACCAACCTATACCAGCTCTTTATATTATTCATAGTTAAGAGTTGAGGTATGAAGAAAATGGTAGAAAAGTAAAATTTTCTAAAAAGAAATCTATTTACAGTTAAACTTTAAACCCAAAATATTAAAAAAAAAGCCTTTATGTTATGATTCTAGTTGAACTTTAAATATTTATTTTCATTGTCTTTGATTCTAGTTGGAATATTTATGTTATGATTGTGTTGGAGATGTTAAAATTTAAGATTTCAATTTTTTTCATTTTTTGAAAAAAAAAAAAAAAAAAAAAAACCGAAACCGAACCGAAAAAAAAATGAACCGAATCGAAATTTCGGTTCAGTTTCGATTTTGACAAAAAACCGAACCGATTTGAACCGAACCCACCCCTAGTCTCTATTGCAGAGAGAGATTCTTGTGTTCGGCCGTATAAAAAGGAAAGTAAAGTAGTATACTGAAGGGCCCTGCTTCTTCAAGGCTATTGTATAAAATTGCAACTTTGAGCTGGATTGTGCAAAGCATGTTAGCATTGGGAATTGCCATTATGAAAATCCTATTCGACGGTAAAAATGTTACTTTTATTATATTTTATGTACCACATTTTTATCATTTTTCTATTAAAAATATGACTTACTTTCATTTCGATAAGAACAACTTATCACATTTATTAAAAAAATGTTAGAGATACTATCTAATTAGATTACATGTGTAAACAATATAATGTGTCACCAACAAAACCAAACTAACAATTATAAGCACAGGTGGAGAAGTACACAATACATATCACAATGTGGAAACACACAAGGAACTAATACGAGGATCGGTGTAATTTCCTTTCAACAAAGCATTTGTTATCCACTTGTATGCTGCTTCAGTAAAGTGGATACCGTCCCAGCTGATAAACTCTGCAGGATTTTGACAAGCACTTGCCTGCCGCATACCACATTGCGCTGATGAATTGTAATTGTATGTCCCTCCTCCTCCGCAGCACGCTTTTGGAGTTCCCCCGATAAATTCTGCAATTACACGAATCAAAATTTTTTATCGTAAACAGGTTCAGCTTCAGCATTTGAAAACAATGCACCAAAAATCCGCAAGCTATTTCACAAGGCCTATTGAAAAAGCTAAGTTTTGAGTAGTGACTAAAATATATGCACATGAAGTTTGAATCTTCGTCGTTTAACTAAACATGAAATCAAACGTGGATAAAATTAATTGAGAGTTGAAGTACCAAATTGTTCTGAAGAATGATATAAGTACATCATAGCATTGTAATAATCTGCATAAATGATGTTGACGTGAGGATGAAGGCTTCGAATCCGGCTTAGTTCTGTCTGAAGCTGCTCATTGTGATACTCAACAAACTTGTTTAACCAATTTAAACAACCAGTTGAAGGGTCGTAGTCACTCTCATCTGAACCCTCATAGTTTGTCAGATAGATGGGAAGGCAACCAATTGGAAGGTTTCCAGGTACCAAAAGCGTGGCGGCCCCAAGCTCGATTAACTCCTGCAAAGCAATGCAGCCACAAAAAGTTAGACAAGCCTAAAGGAGATCGCGTTTTTTAGAACCCTTGTGATCCAAGCTTTTCAAACTCTTACATTAATGGATAAACCAATTTCTTCTATCACCAATGGCACATATTCTTGAACCTGTTCTATACTTTTCCCCCCAAGCAATGCATCGTTGTAATCATTGCCTCCAATCTCTACCATGAGAATTAGAGAGCCCGAAAGGAATTCACTGCAATCTGCAATAAGAATCGATCAGGCAGGCATCATGTACAACCTAATTTTTTCAAGGATTGGAATGAAATTTTATGTTTTTTTTTTCCTTGATACAAGGATACATTTACCTTAAGAGGTGTGAGAATAAAATAGTATCGAACTCGCTATTCAAGAAATTCAAACATAATATCTCTCATTTACAAAACTGGAGATGAGCTCATTCAGTAGTGCAGAGAGGGGGAGGGGTAAAGTGTCAATGAATTCATATGGACCTCAACAACTTTATATTGCTCCTGGGGGTGGGGGTGGGGTGTTAAAGTGTCAATGAGTCCGCATGACCCACCAACAACTTCATATTACTCTACACAAATTTTGTTACTCCACACAAATTTTGCTATTGATCCCCACACACTAATAAGAATTTCCAATATTTAGGTTCAGTTTAAGTTTATGCCTGCATGCTTTTGATTTCCATTATTTATCAAAACACTCTACCAATTAACAGTATTTCATAGTGAGTTCAATCAATTGAAGGGATTGATCAATAATCTTTCACAAACGTTGGTGTATTTACTTATGGGAGTCAAATTAAAGGTCGTGGCTGCTTAAGTGGAAAAAAAAAATCTAATATTACACAGTTAAGAACTTAAGATCACTGTATAATTATAATTTGGTTGCATACTTGAAATAAATAATGACACCGTTGATAATGATATCGTATAATGACAAGTCAAGTATAAGAACCAATCGTGAATGATATATCTAAGTATCTACTTCTTTATCATGGCCCCAGTGAGTTCAAATCCTATCTTGTCACTGAGCTCATTTCTTCCCCTCTGCCCCCACTTACAAATAATGTATCTTCATCGTAAAAATTTCATAATCAGAACCGTTCAATTTCCTAATCATCATGTGAATATCATCCTTACAAGAAATCATTCGAATCGGAGATCGTTAAGTCATTCAAATGTTTCAAATAAATCAACAGTCCGTCATGAATATGTTACTTGGTACCTAGAATATTGATTTATTTGATACATTTAAATGATTAAACAATCTCCGATCCGAATAGTTTTTTTTAGGGTTAATCTTCAAATGAAGATTAAAAAATTGAACTATTTCGATTACGAAATTTATGTGGTAAAAATATGGTATTTGCAAGTGAGAGAACGAGCTCATCCCCACGAGGGGAATGCAAATACTATTCTCTTTACGATAAGCATGGGAAGGAATTCCAAACTTACTTGAAGATATGTTGCAAAAATATGGAAGAATTTCTTTAGACCAGTCCATTTGAATTCCCAGAGAGTTGTTGGTACGTGGATTAGAATCTCCCATTTCTTCAAGAAAGGTGGCGTCAAGCGCCGTGGCTCCTGTCACGGCGAAATTCACTCCCCCTTCAAAGTTTTGGATACTTTTCTGGCTTTCGAGATAAGGTCGAACAAGCGGAAGTCCGAGATATTCAGCTGAAAACGCAAATGTGAATTGAGAAACTGATAAATTTGAAAACGTAAGATATACTGTAACTGGATGCATACCAATGAAGTCTATGACTAAGCGACCATCGGAGCAGCGCCCGGTGGGGAGATGAAAGTAGGTCATCCCATATGGAGGGAAGATGAAGTGGACAGTCTCGTTAGGAGAGCTGATCTTTAAGTTTCCGGTATCAGCAAGTGAATCGCCAAAGCTGAAAATTGAACTGAAGCAGCATGAGGCATGAGGGATGAGTATGAAAACTAATAAGAGGAGGAAGTTCATCCAATAATATTGTTGGAAAGATGAACCCATAGAATTGAAATATCTCTAGCCAACGTCTCCGTTGCAGGGAGAGATTCTTGTGTCTAAAATTGCGTATGGGAACGAATATTGTGGTTGAAGGCTGGCTTGACTTTCTTTAGCAAACTTTATTCCCTTCTCTATGGAGGATTATTAACTGGACTAGGATAAGATAATGGTGGATTAAGAAATCATATCGGATTAATAGTTGATCTACCTACAACAATTCAAGAGATAGTGGATTAACTATTCTGTAAAAACAATGGTTTTTTAAGTGTGGATCAGGAAAGCATGTATTCTGAACTAACAGTGTAAAAAAGTTTCTGATTTGACACCATGATGGACGGAATTGGTAACACCTAAAATCGTCGCCATGCGTCGAAATTAAATCCCATTTTCAAATACTTAGGAACAAAAATGTTATGGTTCCCAACATGAAGAAACAGTACCAAAAAGTATCAAAAAAGTTTCTGATATGACACCATGATGGATGGAATTGGTAACGTCTAAAATCGTCGCCATGCGTCCAAATCAAATCCCATTTTCAAATACTTAGGAACCAAAATGTTATGGTTCCCAACATGAACAAAGCTTGTGCAGTTCTTCAGGTCAACTTTCTTTAGCAAATTAACTTTATTTCCTTCTCTATGGAGGCTTTAATGTGCTACGTAGCTGAGGTTTACTTTAAAATAGGCCCCAACTCAATGATTGCCCAAGAATTAGACCAGAAGCGATTTTATTTACTTTTTCTTTGAATAGGACACCCACCATTTACGAGTCCAAAGATTAATTGACAAGCGGGAGGAAACATTTCACTGCTAGCTACTAAGAATCTAACAGAACTCTTTTTTGAGAGAGTAAAGAAAAAGAAGCCAGAAGGTTATGAAATAAAGGTTTCAACGATTGCCCTTATTAACAAGAGCAGCCATAGATAGAGTAGTATATCCGAACAAATCGAAGAGCCTAATGGGAAGAAGCTAACGGAATAAATTTTTTACTAAAGGTATGAAATGAGTAGCTCCTCGTATGCGAAGCAAGTAGCTTTACTTCGTAACCTTACCCCTTTAATTTAAGCAAGTAAACTACCTTCTTTTAGCTTCTTAGTTGCTTTCCTTCAGAACCTAGCGTAGTCAAAGGATCCGCTCCGCCCTACCAACTTCCAGATGAAAGGTCATTTCCGCGCTATCACGAAGTGCGGTCGGTGATCTTTCCCTTGCAATCTCTTAGTAGTAAGTCTCTCGAGTTGGAAAGTCCTGCATAGCCCCCAGCCGGGGAAAAGAGCACATCTCGACTTGCTGACTTAGCCCTATTCACAAAGTCGAGTTACGCAACTCCATCAAAAGATTGAAACAGAACTGGGCCGGCCAAAGGTGAAGGAGATTGAGTGGTTTTTCCTTTCATTTATATTTATAAATAAGATAGTCTACCAAGGTAATGTAATTAAAGATTCCGCTTTCTTCAAGATAACATTGCGCTAACTACCTGGAAGTCAGAATAACATCTTCGGCCGGAATAGATAAAGTTTTGGTAGTAAACTACCTCTATTTTTCTCAGTTACGAGGTAGCGAGGTTCGGAAGCAAGGGTGAACCCTTCTACTTTTTGTTCCGGTTGATAGGAGTTTATACATAAGAGCCAATTGGTATTCCTTACTTCTTTTAGAACCTTGGGCTTAGCCTTTTTCCATTGTTTGAATTACTCCATTTTACCAAAAGACTGGGCAGCAGGGACAGGGACCTTCCGATCCGACCTCATTTCCGGATGAGCAAGAAGAGGAATTCTCTAGAAGGAGGTAAGTTTATGAAGCCTTTTATTAGGTGTATTATCGAACCCCTATTACTATTTAGCCAGTCTGTCTTCGCAATAGAGTGAGTGAAGTGATCCAAAGAAGTGGGAGTCAAGGAGGTAGTTTTCGAGAGAAAATGAGCAGCCCTTCGGGAGGAAGAATCTGTTGGATCACACAAGGGAAGACTCAGGGGCGGGGCCTTGGATTGAGCCGCTTTAACATACCCGGGTGGAGAAACCTGCTTATGTTCTGGTAGTTTAAGGGAGGTCAACAAGTATTAGTGTTAGTTATAGTGCTGCATTGAGGCTACTTTATTGTGCTTAGGGTTAAGATTAAGAAAGGTAGTATACTATATATGATTATTCGGATCGGGCGAGAAGCCCTCTCCCTTTCAGTCGGGGATGGAAAAGGCACTGCTTCGTTCCGTTCATCAATCTTTTCTCTTTGGAAGAATCGGGATGAGGCACAGCCTGTTTCAAAGAAGGTGCATGTATGTTCACGAGGCTTGGCTTCTTTTCTTAAAGCACCTCAAGAAAGGTCTTTAGTCTCATGTTTCCAAGGTGTACCCGCATAAAGATTTGTAAGAAAGTGGACGTCGTTGACAGCTAAGTAGTTTCCGGTCTCCTTTACTTCGCTTTTGCTGCCCTCTTTAAAAGACTTTTTTTCTATCTCCTCTCCAAGGTATTAAATATCGATGATATCAGAAATATCGGTAGTCCAAAAACACGGAAATTTCGATGGAAATATCGGGATATTATCGATATCGATAAAAATTGAATAAAAACCACGGAAATTGTAAGAAAAACTTGGAAATTTTTATTGAAACTTTGCAGGATGTTTATTTAGTCAATTATCTATTAGTTATTCACAAAAAATTGGAAGGAAATGCATTGCATGATGGATTTAATTGATTTAAGTTGATTATATAGCGAGCTGGCAAACATTGTGAGTGTAGAAAATATGTAGTAATGAATGAAAGAAGTTTAAACACACCATAATCATTTATATATAATGAATTAGTACAATATTTTACACTTTATACTTTGCGTGGTAAGATACATGAGTGACTTAGTACCACATAGAGTTCCTACGAGGTTCAAAATTTTCACTATCTTCATCATCTCCATGTGTAGAGTAAGTGTATTGCGAAGAGTAGTCATCAAATGATAAATCCCCAAAATAGTTTTGCACGTAATTGTTAACATGCCACCCATATGGATCCGAGATTGGTTGACGTTGTCCATAAGCAAAATCATTTGAAGATTAAGTCTCGGATTCTTTCTATGAGTCGCTCGATTCCATCCCAATAGGAATGAGATATGAAGGGTTCGGGGTTACCAAACAAATGGGATTTGGAAACCAATCCCATATCGAAAATTTTGGTATTTTTCGGGATGAGATTCCCGAACTTCGGGATGGTTTTGGTTTGGGATTTTTCGGTTTGGGTTTGGGACTTTTTCGGTTTGGTTTGGGATTTTTGGGAATTTTTTCCAGCCCTACATGTAAGTGACCAAATAAAAAATAGAAAAATTAAAAACCACATGTCATTGACTAAGTAATTAATTGACACAATTTAAAATATAATACCACAAAAAATTTGGAATATGTGCAAATTTGTTTCTTGCAAAAAGAATTCAAAACAAAACCATATATATATATATAAATATTTTAGCATATTTTCACAAAAACATAAGTGATATGGTGGTTAAGATCTTGAAGAAGTGAAATGGGAGGGGTTCGAATCCCCTAAGCCCAAAATTGAGACTTTTCAGAAATTTTCAAGTATTTTTGGGTTTCATATCGCGATATTATCGATATTATCGCGATATATTAACGATAATAAGAGGATAAGTCATCAAAATATCGTCGGACCAAAAAAAGGATAATATCGACAATATTTTCGATATTTTGGTCCATGCTCCTCTCTACGGAACCCCAAAAGTTCTGGTTAGAAAAATAGCTTTTCCAATCCCTCGTGAAGATACCACCAGTAATGAAGTTGTTCTCCTCTCCTAAATCTGTTAATTTCAGGGGGCTAGAAAAAGAGAGTATAGAGGAAAGTTCCAGTTTCTGACAGCACAGTTGATGGAGCCGGCTGACGGAGCTACAAGTTCAGGTTTATTATGGAACACCAAAGCCTCTTTGAAGCTCGGGTATCAGACTTTCAAGGCCATGCTTCTCGTAGTCGGACAACGATCCCAATCCAAGAACTTCATCGACGCCATTCTTCCCTAGCCTTACCTACAACAGTTGTAACAAATGAAATTAACTAAGGAAACTATTCCAACATAACATCACGTAACAACATAAAACTAAGTTAAGAGAGGCGTCCGACTTGGTTAATCAGTTACTTTGGAGGCAAAGAAAGGCAATTTTGTGACGCTTGATTGCACAAATGAGCATTCAATATCTGGAACCAACTTAAGTTAAAAAGAAAGAGCTAGAGATAGAAAGACAAAAGCTTACTTGGCAAAACAGACGAAAAATGGTTATTCCAGCAAGACTAACTAGATATTAACGTCTGCAATTTCCAGCAGTCATTTCACGAATATATATAACAAAAGGGAAAAATATAAAGACAGAATGGCAATCCATTGTGTAACACCGATATTGTTCCTAACTTAACCAGATGCATGTCCAAGTAGGTGTAAGGTTTACTAGTAGTGGATCCACTCATTTCTATGCTATATTCTATTTTGTCAAATATCAGATGTACATTTTCGGTTACAAGTCCTTCCACTATACATAATTACATATGGGCTTTTTAGCCAAAATGGTCCCTGAGATTTGCATAACACATCACTTTGATATCTGAGATTGAAAATCAATAGAAATGGTCCCTGAGATTGTCCAACATCCATTATTTTGGTCATTCCGTTAAAAACTCCATTAAGTGTCCTGGAGCTCTTGGCCGGAAGTTTGGGCAATTTTCAAAGTTTCTTAACTCAATCATTTCTTAACCAAATTCGACCCATAATGTATCAAAATGAAGATAGGAAAGTGTAGAACAAGATTATACCTATTTGGAAGCCCAATGGTTGCCGGAGATGGCCGGAAAATAGCCTGAAAGGTGACTGGTCCGAGGGAAAACTGGAAAACTCACCGGAAACTGGGTAAACTTTAAACGTTCATAACTTCTTCAATACTAAACGAAATCAAGTGATTCAAAATGAAAATTATACTTCTCCACGAGATAAAGAGCATGGTACCTTTCTACATGGCTAAATTGCCGTGGTTTGGCCGGAAAATGGTTCAAAATTGGCTAACTCGATGACCAAGACAGCCACTTTCTAGCCATTTTCCGATCAAACCATGGCGAGTTAGCCTTCAAGAAGGTACCATTCTCTTCATCTCGTCGAGAAGTATGATTTTCGTTTTTGAATCACTTGATTTCGTTGAGTATTGAAGAAGTTATGAACGTTTAAAGTTTACCCAGTTTCCGGCTAGTTTTCCAGCTTTCCCACTGACCAGTCACCTTTCAGGCTATTTTCCGGCCATCTTTGGCAACCATTGAGCTTCCAAATAGGTATAATCTTGTTCTACACTTTCCTATCTTCGTTTATGGGTCGAATTTGGTTAAGAAATGATTGAGTTACGAAGCTTTGAAAATTGCCCAAAGTTCCGGCCAAGAGCTCCAGGACACTTAACGGAGTTTTTAACGAAATGACTAAAATAATGGATGGTGGACAATCTCAGGAACCATTTCTATTGATTTTCAATCTCAGAGACCAAAATGATGCGTTATGCAAATTTCAAGAATCATTTTCGATAAAAAGTCTTACATATGCTTTGCATTTTTGGCAGTTCAAATTGATCCACTAAATTCCCTTGGATCTTTCAGCGACATCCAGTCATGCACTGATGTAGTTTAGAATTGGTATTTTCGGGTCCGAAATATTGTTTCAGTAGTTGGTGGCAAAGCCATGAGTGCCCGGAATACAATGCTGTAATACAGAATAATCAACATGTCCTACTCCTACTGCATGAAATTTGAAAAACCAATTATATCATGAAAATAGATTCAGTGATGATTTTTGTAGAACTTCGCAAATCATATTAAACGTTTAAGTTGTAGATTTGATTAATTTATTACTTCTATAAAAAGGTATTAAGCCAACTAAATTTAACATGTCATCTTTGTAAATGGGCCATACGATTGTGGTTGGTGTAATTACAAATTTTATTGGATGTTCCCGTAGGGACATTTAGTTAAGTGTTTTAAAACGAATTTTCTCTATACATATTGTAAAATGTGGAAGAGATGATCCAGATATTTGCTTCTTGTAGAAGCATTTAAAGTATTTTTTTAGGATTCACTTGAATTTTTACCAAGAATTGGCTTCAAAAATATTTTCACCAAAAACACTTTCAATCATTTTAAAAATACTTCCAAACAAGCAAAAAATGATTAAACAAGAAGCAGTGTAAGGGGGTACAAGTCAGAAGACGCTACAACAATGGACATGATTAGACATGGATATATGTGCTAAAACTGTTGTGTGTTTATCATTTCCGTAACCACAAAGGAGTATTATGTCCCAACAAACCCAGGTCTGCAAAAATAAACAAATTGAATCCAGATTCTCTTTGTGAGAATCGCAGAGATTTGTGAATCGTGTCTGTTCATCGTACATCATGCGGTCATAAATTATTTTAAATTTTTTTTATTTAAAATTGAACAAAAACAGTACCTGATAAAAACTGACCACATAATATATGATGAACAAAGACTATTCATAGATCTCTGAAATCCTCACAAAGAGGATCCGAAGAGAATCTGGTTGGACGAGAACCAACCAATAACACATTCCCAGGTCGTTCTCCCACTTTTCTTGACCAACGAACCTCCTTTACCGACTCCAACCTCCCCATGGACTTGCATTTAATATGCAAATATAATGATTCAAGGAATCCAATAGCTGTTATAACTCTATTATTTTTTTGGCTGTATTCAATATTTTTTTTAATTATAAACGATATTAGAGGAAGGAAAACTCGAGGCTTCAGATGAAAAGATAAATGAGAAATTGAGCTATAAATTCTGTGCACATGAATTCCATAGCTGTTGGACTTGTAATTGACTAGTAGAAGCCCATTAAAATTGACATTTTGATGGTGAGAGAAGTTGTGATTGTCACATTGTCTATTGAGTAATGCTAGGTAATCAATTTTTTAGATCAAATTTACAAACTATATGATGTATCACCAATAAACATTAAACAATAAACACGTTAATCAACAGTTGATGTGGTTTTCAAAATATAGTCGAAATAAATAGTCTCCCTAACATTATCCTATGCGTTTCAATGTAAAATTACAATTAGGTAACTATTTAATTTGTGATCAGCAAATCATACTGTGGTTTAGCTTTGAGAGTGAACAAACTTGAATTACTGACTGCTAAAGTATAACTTAACAGTAGACTGCAATCCGATTCTTGCTGCACACGAATAAGTATCCCCTTTCCACAGAAAATTACCTCTGGACATGGTTATGGCTTGTCAAATTGAGCAACATTCTATTCTCCCCGAAAGCCTGAGCAGTCCCGCTGCACGAACTCAATGAGACACCGGCTGAGTTAGCACCCGTTAATTTGTTTGTCAGGTTCAAAACTGAGCTAGGAGGCTTTTCCTCAGGCTCCATACAGCTTCAACATCGTGTGCTCTTTAGTCTTTGCAGTGAACTTGTCCTCAACCATACGAAAGCTCATCAACCACTATCAGTACCTATCCATGCTCAATTACACTTCATTTTCTCTCTAAGCTCAATTACACTTTCCCATTTCCCGGCGGCCGCCAAAGTATTAGAGAATGCAACATATGCCCCTGGCCGGCCATCAGGATTCAATTTAAAAAGTTCCTTGGCAGCTATAATTGCCATCTCAACATCACCATGTAGTGTGCTTGAACTAAGAAGAGCAGCCCAAACATCAGAGTTGGGCTTCTCAGGCATCTCCATTGCAAACTCCCACGCTTGACGGAAACTTCCCGCACGTCCTAAGAGATCAACCATGCAAGCATAATGCTCCATCCTTGGTTTTAATGAGTAGTCCCTATCCATGCTTTCAAAGATCTCCATGCCTTTGTCTACTAGCCCAGCTTGTCCGCAAGCTGAGAGAGCACTGAGGAATGTTACAAAATTGGGTTCGATTTGGTGTTTTCTTTGCATTATACGAAAGAGCTCAAGTGATTTGTCAGGATATCCATTCTTCCCATAACCATCGATCATTGAAGTCCATGAAAACACATTTTTTTCGGGCATGTGGTCAAAAACTCTCCGAGCATCCTCAACTCTTCCGCATTTTGAGTACATGTCAATAAGAGCACTGCCCATCTTTATGTCCAAAAACAGTCCAGTCTTCATAAGATGACTTTGGACTTGTTGGCCAACTTCAAACAATGCCAACACTGAGCAAGCTCCAATAACACTAGCAAATGTAGAGAGATTAGGTAGGAAATTCAACCGTTGCATGTCAATATAAACCTCAAGTGATCTCCTCGCATATTCAACCGATTTGCTGTAACCTTCAATCATTGCGTTAAATACCACCACATCTTTTTCAACCGTTTTCCTAAATATATCTTCAGCATCTTCCACAGAGCCCTGATTCATGTATCCAGAAATCATGGACGTCGAACATATCACATTCTTTTCCAACGTCGGTAAAAGTATTATGAATTGTCTATTTATTTGTTACAATTAAGTAACTAAACAATCTTAGTTTTAATTGATTTTTTGTAGAGATGATCTTTACAGAGTAAATTATAATATAAACAGTTCCCATCATAAGCACGATATTGTGTATATAGGCCACAAAGTGTTTTGAGGAGAAACTCCTCCTTAACCTTAAGGAGCCAAACTGTTCTCTTTCTCAAATATGAAAAAGAAAAGTTGTTTATACAAATATAATCTCCTCTTGTTCAGGCATATGTGGATAAATTTGATATAAGTTTAATTTCATAAAATTGAAAAACTGAACTAAATCCAATAACTCCTCAAATTTTTGGACCTAATCAAAGTACCCCTTAAAGTACCAAAAAAAAAAATTAACACAAATTTTTTTTATGAAGTGGTTACAATGTTAAAAGGGATGACTTTAGTGTGAATTCTATCGTGGTTGATAACGGGTTATAAATGCCCCACCCCTGGCACTAATATTTCGTCCGGCCAGCAATCATTGACCTGTGCTTCGAGTTTGCCTCTTTTTGTGTGCCTCGCTTTCCATGCGCCGGCCCAACTCGTTTGCATGCACGAAGCCTGCCTTGTTTTGCGTGCATGGAGCCCGTCTCGTTTTTCTGCTGAAAGCCCTCCTTGTTTCTATAAGCGAAGCCTACCTCGTTTTGCATGCACAGAGCCCACCATATATTCCCTTCAGTGGCCACTCTACCTCTTTCTGCTTCGGCACGCTGCCGCAAAGCTCCCCTATGGTTGTGAGAATGTTTGACGCCATTGATGAGGTGAGAGTAGGGCTAGGCAAACGGGTCCTGGACCCGCGAGTCGAGGCAGGTAATACGGGTACGGGGCGGGTACGGGCTGGTTCTTAATTTTGTAAAAACAGATCGGGGCGGGTAATTGAAGTTTTCGATTCGGGCCGGTTCCAAAAGTATAGGAACCGCGGGTACCCGGACCGGCCCATTTGTGTTACAATGGGCGGACGAGATTTAAGATATCATCCTTAGCCAATCTCAACCGTCGGTTTCAACCCTAGCCAATTCCACCTCCCGAGTTCCAAAAGCACATTCAGACTTTCAGTCTCTCAGATTCTCAGACTCTCCCTTGACTCTCTTTCCCTATCCCTTCCCTCGACTCGCAGTGCTCACCGCCGTCGGGACCAACACAACAGCACCATCAACTCCGCCGTCACGACCACCATCACTCACCCCATCACCACCGTCGAGCTCCAACTCTCAGACTCTCACATAGCTGTCGCGACCAACACAACGACACCACCTCCGCCGTCGCGACCACCATCATCACCCCATCACCACTGTCGAGGACACTGCTACTACCAGTACCAACCATCATCCCTCTAAAATTTAGGTAATTTTGAATTAGGTTTTATTATTAATGTGAATTTCTGGTGTAGGGATTTTTAGGGGTTTTAAGTTAGAATTTGTAGATTGATGATTGAGCTATAAAAATGTTTCAGGATCTGGAATATGAACTGGGAGAAGTAGAATTTGTAGATTGATGATTGAGCTGTAAAAAATATTCCTCTTTTGATTTTTTTTAAGATGGAGTGTTTTCTTTAAGAAATTATTTAAGATGGCACATAAAAGCTTAACTGCTAAGAACCCTCTTACGATTTTTAGATGGAGTGTTTTCTTTAAGAAATTATTTCAGATGGAGTGTTTTTTTCAGATGGATTTTTAGGCCTTTTTTTTTTGAAGTATCTATGTGTTTTTTTTTGAACTCTCTTACGATTACAGAGCTAAGATGAAATAAGTCTATACTGAAATTGAATAAGAAGAGAAGAATAGGAAGCCTTGCAATTGTTGCTGTAATTTGAGTTTGTGATGATTCATTTCTGTGTAGAATTTTGAATAACATGGTTAGAAATTAGAATTATGTAAATTTCATTGTTTCTGAATTACGACTTAGTTTTTTAATAACACGGGTGGTTTTTGAGTTTGAGATGATTTCTTTCTGTAATTTGAGATGATTTCTCTTACGATTTCATTGTTGCTGTAATTTGAGTTTGAGATGATTCATTTCTGTATTATGACTTAGTTTTTTAATAACACGGGTGGTTTTTGAATAACAGTTTTACAACTTGGTTTTCTGAAATGCCAATTACAGCTCTAGATTTTCTCTCGATGTCAAAATGTTTTGTCAAACTTAGTTGTATTGATTTAAAATAAAACTTACCCAAACATGTATGTGGAATTTCAACTTAGACTCCTAAGTGGCAGTCCTATCATAAACTGGAATCTGTGCAGTTTTTTCAAACTGCAATCCGTGCAGCAAACATTTTTAAACAGCAAAAAAAAAAAAAAAACAGGACCCGTGTACCCAGACCGAACCGGCCCGTTTCAACCGGGCCGGGTAAGGTCCGGTTCCTATTTTCAGAATTGTAATGCCCGCCCCGCCTCACCCCGTCTCCTTTAATTCCGGGTCCGGTCCAGTCCCTTCAAAATTGGGCCTAGCCCGGCCCGTGCCCAGCCCTAGGTGAGAGTCTTGCATGTTTGGCGCCGTCTCGAAAATGTTCTTATTGCCTTTGCCCTTCCAAAATGGGTGAACCCTAGTTTGGCAATGTTTTCAGGCCAAGCTACTATTTATTCCCCTTATTGTCTAGTTTTTGGCTTAAATATTATGTTAAAAATACATTTGAGGCTCAATAAATGGTAAAACCAATTCCAAGTGCCTTATAAAGTTTTCCTTAACAAGCATGAAAAATATTTCGTGAGAATAAAAAATTTGCATTTTTCCTAAAAAAAGTGTGTTAACACTCATAGTTTTTAGTCATTTTTACAATTTTATACAAAGTTCATTATAAAATCCATTTGCTTTCATCTCGTCTTCACTGTGAGGTTTTGAGAATTTATGTAAGATTTTTCGTTGACATTCTTGAGAGTGAAACACTATTTTGGCAACGTTTTGGGCATCGCTCCTATTTATTCCACTTATTGTTTAGTTTTCGACTTAAATATTCTATTAAAAATACATTTTGGGCTCCGTAAATGGTAAAATCAATTCCATGTGCCTTATAAAGTTTTCTTTAATGCTTGAGAAAAATATTTAGTGAAAATAAAAATTTGGATTTTTCCCAAAAAAAATGCGTGTGTTAGTTAACTCTCAGGATTTTTAGTCGGGTTTACAATTTTGTTCAAAGTTCATCATAATACCCATTTGCTTTCACCTCCACCTCACCGTGAGATTTTGAGAATTCATGTAAGATGGAAGTGACAACCTTAGTGTGAATTCTATTGTGGTTGACAACAGCTTATAATTGCCCCAATCTCGGCACCAATGCTTCGTCCCGCCAACCATGGTTGACCTGTGCATCGAGCCCGCCTTGCATTCCATGCGTCGACCCACCTCGTTTTGCGTGCAGTTTTTTCATTCGTGGAGCCCGCCTCTTTTTGCGTGAGCAAGCCTGCCTCGTTTTCTATGTGCCACCTCGCCTCGTTTTGCATGTGCGAAGCCCACCTTGTTTTGCATGCGCAGACTCAGCCTCATTTCTCGTGCTAGAAGCCCACCTCGTTTTTTGTGAGCGCACTCAACCTCGTTTTGCGTGCACATAGCCCACCAAATATCCACTTCAGTGGCTACTCTGCCTCTTTTTGCTTCGGTACTAAACAAATAAATAGAAGTGTGCACACAAAAAATGTGCTAAATTCATTTTTATAAAATGTATCTAGCTTTAATTTGTTCTTGATGATTCTATAACTTCTTCTTCTTTTCTTTTTTTCTTCTTTTGTTCTTTCTGTGTTCTTTTTTTTTTTTAACAACTTTAGGAGTGCGGGAGTCCAAACATATAATGCTAACCCAATGGCCCCATATTCAAAAGAATTAGCATATTATGGAGTGGTTTAAGAGTTCCTGGCCATCACTTCTTCCAAGCCAATTTTTAGGTGCAAAATCTATAAATCGACTCTTATCAAAACCTTGTTTCACCATGCGACTTCTACAATCGAGTCATTGAGCACTACTAGAGGACTGAAACCACCTCAAAGGGAAGGAAATGGCTACCACTAAGTCAGTGCTGATAGAGGTGAACCAACATGGATGTTGGGTACGTTAGCAACTCAGCATGGTCAGCATGGTGGAGTATTAATATTCAATTGCCCACATCGAAATAATTAGCATAATTTGAGGTAGCTTTTGGAGACCCTTCTTTTACAAGCAAGTTTTTGAGAAAAAATCTGCTCATGATCTCAGAAACCGAATACATATTCTTAACCAACTGAGTCACAAACATGTTATCATAATTTTATAGCTTTAACGCCACTGGTGTAGCTACTTTGGCGCAACCCCACTTGCAAGTTGCAACTGTCATTTTAAGAAGAAAAGTGACTACGCATGTGGAATTTTTCTTCAATGTGGGGATAGGGAAAACAACTTCCATTTTGATTCTAGATCCTTCACACACAAACCCTTATTGAGTGGATTGGTTGGATTTCAAGAACCTTTTGC
The DNA here is from genome assembly GCA_024362995.1 of Heteromeles arbutifolia. NCBI lineage: Eukaryota > Viridiplantae > Streptophyta > Magnoliopsida > Rosales > Rosaceae > Heteromeles > Heteromeles arbutifolia. Next base: position 3,844,195 of record JANCRC010000002.1, on the reverse strand, counting down.
TTTCCCACATTTAAAAAAGAGTAATGCTAAGTAAATCAATTTTTTAGACCAAATTTACAAATCATGTGAACTGTCACAAAATAAAAATTCAGCACGTTAATCAACATGTAAGTAATAATTCAATTATTAACAACCACGTCATATATTTTTACAAAATTTAATCTAAATAATTGATCTCCTTAACATTACCCTTTATATTACGTTACATTACCAAGCTACGTAACAAACCAATTGGCCGGTTTTGCTTTACTCAAACTTTTGGGATTGCACTAACCAATAATTATAGCTCTGCTGATGATTGATATTAAACAAGTGGGGCTGTTGTGGACTTTCTTTCATAAAACCTAACAAATGAAAACGAGATCCACGAATCGACATTGGAGTAAAATATCATATGCAAAGAAAGCTATCACTCTTGAGTCCCACACGTGGGCCAAAAACTTGCATGTATTTGTTGATACTTCAACTCTACGTATGTTGATAATTGTTGATATGCAATATTCATTTACTTAGTAATGCATTACGACCATTCATTTATGCTTACATATACTTGAGTAAGAGAGATGTGATGCCATAATTACAGTGGCTTTGTGGGCGTGCAAATTAGTAAATCCTAAAACTAGACAAAAAGGCATTCGTTAATCATGCTACTGAATCATTGATATGTGCATGTTAATAGTATGATGGGAAAGGCATATAAGAGGAAAGGAAACTTTAGAATCTTGCAAAAAGGCCGTTGATCTCCACACGTTCAACAGATGGTTAAACACTTTTTTTAATTGGAAATGATGAATATTAATCCAGATTATTTTAACATAAAATTTAATCGTTCTTTCAATTAGTAATCATACTTTCAAGGTGTGCAGAGCTTCATCACCAGTTATCATATTCTTATACACCTTTTGTGTAAAAAGACAGTGCCAATTCTAAATATTAAATCCATTTTGATTTATCTGCAAGTATCTACTGCGATTCATGCATATGATAATTTTCTTTTTGCAAATTGTATTTCCAATCCCTGGCTTCTAAACCCTAGTATGGCTTTACGCAGTGTGTCAGTAGGTTTACTAAAATAGGTCAAGAGAGTTATTCTTGCCTCTTCAGATGCCTCAAGAGACAAATATATATTGAACTTGACGATGGCATAACCATATCGATCAGTTTTTTCATCAACACGGGAGCATGGAGTCGAGCAGGAGACCTTTTTCTACGTCGGGAAGAGAAATATCACTAAATAATTGAGAGATAATTGATCATCTCGATCAATATTAGTATTAGTACTGTAAGATGTAGAATGAATGTATGTATTAATTGTTTGGTAGATATGTTTACCAACCTTTACTTGCTAGCATTTGAGTTGCTCTCTTTAAAGTTGATGCATGGTCCTTCAGTTCATTCCCAAGTCGATGAGTTGAAGTCATTGATAAAGTTCTTAATTTTGCGCCCGGGGCGCGGGGCGCGGGCTTGGGGGGTGGGGAAGGAGAGAAGAGGCCAAAGGACCCACGAATGACACCACGCATTACAAACAATTTAATGTAAAGTCAAGCACGGTCATGTCACCAATCCATCGGTAGCAGTTCAGCAAATACAAGACTTCGGTGCCAGAATATATAATCATGTTTTCTTGAGCTATAAATTCTTTGTAAGAAAAAGACAAAGCTTTTGACTTCTTGATGTGTGAAGTCTTAAAAGGTTAAATAAACAAAATAGAGAGATTAAGCGAGTCAGTGCTGGTTTGGTATTGTTGTGCTTTGAAAAAAAATTGTTTATGCTGTGATGTGAGAATAAGTAGTTGTGAAATAAAGCAGCAGAGTATTTGGTAAACTTTTTTGTAAAAGTGCTTTTGAAAAGAAAAAAAAATAGTATTATAATGTTTGGTAAACTTTTATGTAAAACAACTGTGACTGTATGAAATGACCAAAAATGGTATAATACTAAATGTGTCATTAATTTAATTTTCTTAACAAATAAAGGTGAATTACTAAATATACTTTATCTTAAACATATAATCCAACGTTTAACAAGAAATCATAATCCAACATTTATAATATCTATTTACTATACAACTATTACTCTTTATATTTTCTTTTATTATGGAATCATAATTTTTTATTCTATTTTCTTCTCCAAGGTTCGGTTATCATCTTTTACAAAACCTGTATTTTCTTTCCTCTTCCGCAGCCCACTCCATCTCTCAGCCTTCTCTCTTTGTCACTCTCTCTGCCATATCCTAAGGAAGGTTGGGTCGCCGACAAATTCCACTCCCTTATCGAAGACCACCACCGCAACAACACCAATCGCAATCCCTCGAACACAATCCCTGCTCTCTCGACGGAGATTTGGGAGAAGTCATGGGAGAGTTCCCTCCATGTTAGAGGCTTCGTCGCCAACATTATTGCCCACAATTACCACCACTTGGTCGTCTTCCACTCGCCGCCCTCGTTTTGGAGCTTTCAACATATCCTCAGCTCCTTCTGGGTCCAGCCCAAGTGGCCCTTCGTCTTCACTTGTGGAAGATGGATGAACTTCGATTTTAGGACTTACAATCGGTGTTAGCGGCGAAGGCTTCGAGGCTTTCCCGTTGAGATTTTGGGTGTCAAGTAGAAGGGTGCAAATCTAGCATTCTTTGTGCAACCCAGATTTTGACAAAGCCCATAAATTCGACGAACCTCCCGCCGCTTCTGTCCTAGAAATCCGAAGAAGCTTAGAGTCAGAGAGGACGGAAGAGAGATGTGGCGGGGTCGGCGACGAAGTCGACGAGTATAATGTATAATTTATTTAATTGCTAAAGGCCATTTTGGGTATTGGAAAATTTCCTTAAAGGCCTTAGCACCTCTTACGAAATCAATTTGCGCAGAAGCTGGGCAAGCAAAAAAAGTCGGTTTTTCAAAGCTGGGTTTTGCAGCTTTGTGTTTTTGGTTTTTTTTCACCCAAAACTGTGAAAAAAAGCTGAAGTTGAATGTTTACCAAACATAAAAAAGCTCTCAGCTTTTTTTTATACCTACTTTTTTCAAAAGCACATCAGTACCAAACCAGGGTTCACAGTGAAAAATACGTTGATAATTTGGTCAGATATCGATAATGTACTAGATATTGTAGATTACAACTGGTAACTTTGACACACTGGTTTAATTCTATCCACTCCTTTTGTAAGTGCATAGAGAAAATGGTAAGATCTTTAATTTGAAATGTAGACTAAATTTGTAGACTATATTTATAGGATAAGAAAATATAGGAGGGTCTTGATTTGTATATGCTTGAACAAATATGTGGTCTAGCAATCGTATACAAGAATCTTTCTAAAAGATGAGCACCAAGATCGTTACTCTAATACTTGTTGAGAGTGGAAAACCACCACCAGAGAATTAAGGGATTTTGTGTGTGTTATAAGGAATTGGGATGTTTTTCATGTTGTCAATTGATTTTATGATAGAAACTCAACTTTTTTCTTCTTCATGATATCAGAGCATGTTACCTGAATGTTGAGCCAACGTACGACTCACGTGGTCCCACATCATTTAATATAAGTGTGTGTTGTCGACGTTAAGTTTAAATGACTCTACATCTCTAAGAGAGACTACAAATTCCACATTTAAAATCATGACCCTACATATAAAAAGAAGGCAGATTCTCTGCCCTCCTGTTATGGTGCCATTCCCATCCCCTCCTATTTTGTGCGGTCACGGTTAAGCCACATCAACATTTTATATTGATTTTTTTTATAGAGATAATAAGACAAAAAGTAATAGAAATATGAAATGTTGATGTGGCTTAACCGTGACCGCACAAATAGGAGGGGATGGGGAGGGCACCATAACAGGAGGGCAGACAATCTGCCTCTATATAAAAAATCATGTTGAGAACATAAATCTCACGCTGAGAATTACTAAATCTTATGAGCTCGTTTGAATGTGCTTTTAAAATGACTGAAAGCACTTTTGGTGAAAATGTTTTTTATACCAATCCTTAGTAAAAATCCAAGTGGATTCTAAAAAAGCACCTTAAGTGCTTCCTACAAGAAGTATATATCTGGTGTTTCTTCCAAAAAAACATTTAATTAGTGCTTTTGGAACTCAAATCAATTTAACCAAAAACGCTGTCAGTCATTTTAAAAGTACATCCAAACAAGCCTTATATGTTCTTCTTACTACTAGTTGATTTTAGTGGTACCAAAGCTTCCCTTGATACCATCACTATCAATCACTCCACAAACGAAATGCTAGAAAAATTATGTTTTTAGATCAAATTTTGTGGACCATATGATGTGACGATTGATGATTAAATTTTTTTTTAGTAACTTAAAAAAAATAACTCAACCAACTATCATATTATGTGATTTACAGAATATAATTCGAATAGTGAGACCAAAATTTTAAACTAAATTTGCAAACTAGATGTGTCACCAATAGAATATAAACACGTTAATCAATATTTAAGTAATAATCAAATCATTAATAACCACATCATTTAGCTTATAAATTTAATTTAAAATTTTGATCTTCTTAACATTATTCTAATTCGAATAAATCCACAAATAATGTTGTTTCCTCCTTCTCTCACCCCTCCACACCAAACTTTTTGGTTTGGTTGCATTGCAATTTGAGGTATTCATTAATTCCCCCCTGAACTTGTGACCATTGGCCAATTTCCCCCCTTAACTCTCATAATTAGTCAATTTCCCCCCCTCAACTTTAATTTGGCCAATTTCCCCCCTCAACTCTCATAATTAGTCAATTTGCACCTTACTGTTAATTTTTTTTAATTTTCCATCTTTTTTTTTTTTTTCAATCTTTCTAATAACTTCCAACAAAGTACTAAAATTAACATAAACTCACCTGCATAATATAGGGTAAAATGTACAAAAACATAATACAATTAGTATGTGATATGGGTTGATTATAAGAAAAAGTTATGAATCGAGTTTAAAGCATGTAGAAGAAGAAATAATAACAAAAAGAAATAATAATCCTAAACTCATGGATCAGACATATTTCAATAAAATGGGTTATTCTTAATAAGGAGTCAAAAATTATGAATTGACTAGCCATTTTTGCACTAAAGCTCGATTCTCCGCAATTTACTTGAATTTAACTTTCACTTTTATAAAGAAAATTGTATTCACATACAAAAATGTACACATCAATCTTTTTCGTTATCAATTTTGTATAGTAAAAAATCAAATAAAATTACTCTATACTGATTTATTATGACTAATAATACTATTTATGATAAATTTTAAAATTCTTAATTTTAATCTATTTGTAATAGGATAAAGATATAGGAAAATTATTAACATACATCTTATTTAGTTTCTTGCACACTTGTTTAATTATGATCAAATTAAAATATTAACAGTAAGGTGCAAATTGACTAATTATAAGAGTTGAGGGGGGAAATTGGCCAAATTAAAGTTGAGGGGAGAAATTGATTAATTATGAGAGTTAATGGGAGAAATTGGTCAAAATTAAAGTTGATGAGAGAAATTGACTAATAGTTACAAGTTCAGAGCAGAAATGATGATTACCTCTTGCAATTTATTAAAAAGTCTATCGATTATGAGAGAAAAGCTAGGAGGCTAACGCATCAACAGTCAGTCATCACAAATGGAAGTAGCTGAGGTTTGAGCTGTCGTCTTGCATGCCACATGAAACTTGACATCAACAAGTACTAGCTATCGTCATATTTCTACATATAATATAACATCCCCTTGGAAACCACAAACTTCGCAAAAACAAAGGTTTCAATTTTGGTCCGCGATCGACTCTTCCCAAAATATGAGGCCAAAGATTTACCTTTTCGGCGACTCCATCACCGAGGAGTCCTTCGGCGACGGCGGCTGGGGGGCCTCTCTCGCCCACCACTTTTCCCGCACGGTAGTTCTGACTCGTCAAATTTACATCTGGCACTGCACCTTTGATCCGAAGTCGGAGCCTTTGACTTTTCTTGTGCGATTTGTGAATTGGGTTTTGGTTAGGTGGACGTGGTGCTGAGAGGGTACAGTGGGTACAACACCAGGTGGGCCTTGAAAGTTTTGGAGAGGGTGTTTCCGGGTGGTGGTGTAGAAGGAGGTGAGGAGGAGCCGCCGCTTGCTGTCACAGTTTTCTTTGGCGCGAATGACGCTTGCCTTCCCGACAGATGCTCTGCTTTTCAACACGTGCCTCTCGACGAGTACAAGCAGAATCTCCTCTCGATTGTCTCATTTCTCAAGGTACCCTCTTTTTGTCTCTTCACACACTCAAAACATAATAAGGGTGCAGATTTTCAGTTCATCATATTATAGCAGAGTATATTGATTAGTTTCCTTAAAAAGGTTCACAAAATCTTCATTTTCGGAGTTGAAGATGTATATTAGCTTGGAATATCACCACAGTGCCATTCAGTTTTTCTCGGATTTTTGCGGATAGGAGAAATGGACACGAGAAGGCGATCATTGTTTGTTGAAGTGATAATATTTGTAGAATCAAGCCTTGTGGTTTTGCCCTTGACTAATAAAATGGGATCATGAATTTGTTATAGAATCAAACATAGTGATCCGAAGAGGTGGTATAAATTGTATAAGGTTATCGAAAGATGTATGGTTGTGTCTTTTGCCCTCTAGCCACTTAGCCGTTGTTGCACAGAAAAATGGATCCTTTGCTGCTGAGTTTACTTCTTCGGTTTTCTTATTGGAAAATAATTTCCGCACTCCTTCTCTCCCAACACTCTTTTTTTTTTTTTTCCTGACATTTGGATTGCATACACTAGTAGAAAATTGACAAAAACAAAAGAAAAAGGCCAAAAGAGAAAGGAGAGGGCGAAAATAGTTTTCCTTTTTCTTTTTAAATAAAAGGAGGAGCTCATTGCTGATTGCGCCAACAGGAGCAATGGATTGGTGGCCTTTCTGCCACGTTAATAATAGTATACGTATTTTATAGTATATGGGGGAGTATTATATTTTCTTTCGGAGGCAGATTCTCTACCCTTCCTCTTCTCATACACTTCCCTATTCTTTTCTTTGTGTGATCACGGTTAAACCACGTCAATATTTTATATTACTATTATTTTTTGTTTTATTATCTTAATAAAAAAATTAATATAATTTAACTGTGACCGTACAAAGTAAAAAGATAATAAAATGTATGAAAAATGAGAGGGCCGTGAATTTGCCTCCTTTTCTTTCAAGGATTGGAAGCTGGGGAGCCTACAGTTTACCTTTTTATTTATTATTTATTATCTAAGTTTGGGACCCTAAAAGTTGGCACATAATTCAAAAAGGACTTAAATAGTATTTCAATGTTGTTTTAGCTTTAAGACCCTCAGTTTCACAAGTAAACGTGGTTGTTGGGTTTTGTATGCCTTTAGTTTCCTCCCCATTTGCCTGGTTGTTTCTTCATTTTTTTTTTTTGTTTCTCAATTCTTGTGTACCTTATTGATTTCTCATATGGCATAACCTTTGATATACTTTCAATGGGTCACTTCCAGCATGCTTAAACGAATTTACCCGGTCCTCCGGGTGCTAACCTTGCCTGGAAGTTCTTAGAATCGTGGGTTGTTTGGATGGAGACATCAGAAACGTGACAACCAACATTCGTGAGGCTTTTGTTTCTCATGCTCAAAATCTTCTAGTATGAAATGTAGTCCGGGAGTACTAGATATTTTCGATTCGGTGATGCATATTGGTCATTGACTCATCACATGTGGTCCATGTGAATCTGATGCCTAATAGGTGTAACCTTAGCAGAGGTCCTGCTATTAGGTATTGCTTTTGCATGAGAACTTTAATCTATCTGAGAAATGAAGGAAAAAAGGGAGAAAAAAAAAGGAATTGAGTTCTATTTCATATTTTAGGCTAATAGGGATCGTTTATATGTAGGTGGCGGTTGCAATCATAAAGTGGAAATGATAGAAGAAACGAAGGCTGCAAGCCTGTACGTTTTGAATAAATTCTCACAGGATTAGGTTGAATCTGATCCTTTTCTTTAGGTTTCCTTCATAGTCACAAATAATGAACCTAGTATCCACATCAGTGTAGGCACCTTTCGATTTCGTATTGAAAGGCAACTTAAAAATGGTTGATAGTGATGGTGGGATCATCGATTTACTCAAATGTGGTTTTCATTTTCATGTATTACATTTGAGGACGTCTGTGTAAGTTTAGGATCGTTACATGAGAAATAATTGGCAGCTAAGTTGTATATTTTTGTATGATTTCTATTGTACGAGTGCACCTGCACTCGTATGGAGTGACCATTATTCGGAAACTTGTGAAGCATGTGTATATTGAAGCTTCTCTACTTCTTATTTGCTGTTGGTGTTGGCACATAAAACTACCCTTTTGTTCATGCTTTATACATATGTATATATTTTCTTCATATCTATTCTCTTTCAGAAGCGATGGCCTTCAACTCACATTCTCCTTATCACCCCACCTCCAATCGATCAAGATGGGCGCCTCCGGTATGGTTATACTATTTATGATTTTTTAGTTCCATTATATCATATGTTTTTTATCTTGGCTTTCTTAATATTCTCTCATTCTTGAACCAAACGTAAATAACTTTGCCAAATACTAAGATGTGAATTTTTTTTTTTTAACAATATTAAGATGCGAAATTGGTTGACAATAGAAGGTTTGATTTCAGTTTATGTGTTTATGGTCCAGATTTCCCTATATTGATAATCCATTGAATCAGCCTGAGAGGACAAATAAAGCTGCTGGAGCTTATTCAGAAGCATGTGTTTCTGTAGCTCGAGAAAGTGGGATCCCGGTAATAGATCTCTGGACCAAAATGCAGCAGTTTCCTGACTGGGAAAAAACTCTCCTGAGGTCTCTTTCTCTCTCTCCCTCTCTCTCTCTCCCTCAGCCATGATATTGGTGTACATGCAGTTTTATATACATCAGCACAGAAATTTCATGTATACAAACTCGGTTTATCACATTTTAGCATCTGATCTTGCTTACATACAAATCATGTAAACTGTAATTTGTTTGGTGTGTTTGTTTTTTGTTGTGTGTGTGTGGGGGGGGGGGGGGGGGGGGTGGGGGGGGGGGGTGGGTGGGGGGGGTGGTGGTGTTCGGTGAACCTTCAAGAAGTTGTCGCAATATAGGAATTTGGTATGATTGCATTGGCATTACCGACATGTAATTTTGTTTTGGTGATTGGAATTGCAGGGACGGTTTGCACCTCAGCCCCCGGGGCAACAGGGTTGTGTTTGACGAGGTGGTCCTAAAGCTGAAGGGTGAAGGCTGGAGTCTAGAAACATTGCCAGTTGATCTCCCGCTTATATCAGACATCGACACTAAAGACCCACTTAAGGCTTTCCAAATTTGAAAGAAAAAAATTGTGTACCATGGCTACTATATACAAAACTGATCAAGGCCATGAGATGAATGTTAATTTGCTGTTTCATTTTGGCTCTGGTTGTTTCACATCTGGTTCTGTTGGTGTAAAAACACGCTTTCGTCGAATTAATTTTAGTGTTTCTTTCAGTTATGTTAGTTTTATACAATAACTACTTATCTTTCTTTTCCACCAAATCGTGTTTCAGTCTACAGTTTAAGAGTCTTATCAGCAAACATTTTGATATTCAACGAATCCATGGCGATAGATATCGATAAATATACTTCCTAAAAATAATCAAATAAGTTGCATGTCAAAACATGAAAGAAAGAAAACTCCCGTTATTCATGCAAGATTAGCACACAAGCGAATTACGAGAACTGAAAGAAGCAGAAAAAGGAAAGCTCTAACACCAGGTTTCTTTTGTTGCACACGTTCTTCTCTCCCTCTCCCATATACCACCACAACTCTTTTTAACTGATAAAATCTCTAGAGAAGGTGCCATCCAACGCAAGGAGTCCGTCAAGCCACAATCCTTGACGAGTTTCGAAGAGCACTCGGATGGTACCTTAAGATGCTTGAGACTAGGTAATGCTGGGGAGAGTTCCTCTCTCATAATATCCGGAAAGATGAGAGCCTACCTCAATTTCACAACCACACCAAGAAAACTAACAAGAAATACACAATTAGAATTGATAAATACATATACTGTTAGTAATTATAGATACCTCAGGGTCAGTCACATATACAGTTAGTAACTTTTCGCAGCAACCAAAATTTGGTAGGAAATTTCTTATACAAGAACTCGCTTGGAAGCTGCTAGTGGTGTATCGATCCCAGTCCTCAAGCATGATTGTAGCCTTCGATAAATTTGGAGCATTTATACAAATTTTGCACTCTGAAATAGTTACCTTGCCCCGGAACCAAAAACAGCGTAGATTTGGAGTATCGATTGTGCCACTCCCAACGGGACACTGCCTTGATTACAAAACATTTCATCTTTTGACTAGTGAAGCTATATGTCCCGAGATGCAGCATGTTTTTTAAGGTCAAACTCTCAAGAAGCGTAATCCTGAAACAAAGCCTTCAAACCATTGGCCTTCAAACTCGGTGTAAACGAAGTCTAGATTCTTAAGTGCTCCAAAACAAGCAAATATGTTGACACTTTTGCACCTCTGAAGACCAACATATGGAATGCAACCGAACCTACAAGATTCAAGATTCATGGCTTCAACTTCAATATCAGTTCAAGATTCATGGCTCATACTATAATGTCCCCACTCATATAAACCCATGCAAGGTCTCTCCTCCCATCAATGTAGGACTCATTCTCAACATGCCCCCTCACGTGTGATGAATTTTCAAGCCTAACACGTGGACAACACAACGGGATGACGTGGAGCGCGTGTGGCTGTTTGACTTCACACGTGGGACAACCTACTTTGATACCATGAAGAAAGTTGAGATTCCACCATAAAACCAATTGGCAATATGTGGAGTAGCCCAACCTCTTATAAGCCCATGCAAGGTTTCTCTTCCCATCAATACTCATTCTCAACACTTTCCAATCTAAAAGATTCAAGATTCACAGCTTCAACTTTTAACTTCAATATGAGCCACCTTATCACCTATACTATAACATTGGAAAGACCAGAACATACTTTTCTAAGGGACATAGATTTTACGGAAGGCTCGCTGATTCATCCAAATTCCAAAGATTTGAGGAAGGAACTTGAAACTGTATGATTCGAAAAGCCAAAGCATGAACTTACCGAAATATTATCAATGGAAGGGCACGAAAAGCAAATGAACGAATCCCAAGTCACTCAACTGTACTTCGTCGAGGGACAGAGAATTCAAGGATGGAAGCCATATTGAATCATCTGACGTCGTTCTCACATACTTCATATTTAAAATAGTTAAAGACTCGGCATTGAGAACGGTATCGGATGAGCAGGAGTGACATCCCCAATAATCCCACGAGGAGTGGTCCACTGTAAGCATGCTTAAGTGTAACCCTCTAACGTACGTTTCTCTCAAATGAAAATTTTAATCACGGATTGATGAGATTAGGGTCGACAAGGTATCTTATACGAAGCCTGAATTTATCTATGATATCATCTTTATTGCGGCGCTTCAAACACTTCTGTCACAAAGTCGATAAAATCTTTAGAAAATTGGATTTTAATCCCTAGAGAAGATGAAGTTTAGAAAAATGTTTTATACAAGATTAAAAATTAATTTTAGTCCTTAGACTCTATTTAATGCCATTCAATATCTTTTTTATTTATTTATAATTTAGTGAATTTAAATTTTATGAAAATATTATAAATTTTAATTCTCATTATGATAAGCATCTTATATAAGAAAATATTTTGGTAGAGATTTTTCAGTATACTTATGTTTTTGCATATTCTCTTATCTGTCACTAATTCATTACAATATATTTAGGTACGAACATTTAGGTACACTGGGTTAGTATAATATGCTTAGGTACGGACATTTCGGTACACTAGTTTAGTATAATATATTTAGGTACCGACATTTTGGTACACTAGTTTAATATCATATAGTTAGGTACGGAATTTTCGGTACACTTATGTTTTTACATATTTTCTTATGTGTCACTAATTCACTACAATATATTTAGGTATGAGCATTTCAGTACACTAATTTAGTAAAATATATTATGATACGGACGTTTAGGTACACTAATTAGAGAAAGTTAAATAAAATTAATGAATTAAAATGTGTATAATAATAAATTTAAAATTTAATGTAATAACATTAAATAAGTTATCTATTAAATATAAAAACAAAAATATAATATGAATTTGAATTAAGTACACATTAGGGACTAAAATCAATATTCAATCTAACATTAGATTTTTATTAAATTTTAATCTTTTTGAAGGATTAAAGTTCAAAAACCCCTAAAATGTTTATGATAAAGCTTGTCGAGGGGGTCGTGCTCTTCCTCGTCGAAATCTAATGCATGAACAAAAGACCACCCGCATTCCCATTGTTTGGAAATAATGCTGGCTCGGATTGCATCCCTAGTGGAAGGGAATTTGAGGATGTGGTGGCTAGCGATGTCGGGTAAGTGGGCGGCCATGACATTTTCTTTTGATCTTCTTGTGGTTTCTTTTTGTATGTCATTGTTCCTGCGGCCACTTCTTTCCTAGACATAAAAGTCTAGAAACTCTCAATTTCTGCGATATTTATGGAGACGGAGAAACCTGATGAAGATGAAGAACACAAAGAAAGGCCTAGAATATATAATGGAGAGAGTTATTCACACATCTATTTTTTATTTTTCACACATCCTAATTAAGTTTTGGTCATTGATTTTCTTTAATTCATTAATCTGATGATCAAAATTTGAGAAGAATGTGTAAGAAGTAAAAATGGCTGTGTGGATAACACTACCCTATATAATATTCTTCCCTTCCTGCCCTATTAATTAACCCTAGCTTACCTTAGCCTCTAATTCTATGAGGAGGAGGATTCTCTCACCTCTTATTTCCCTCCCCTCCTCTCACATAAACCACAGCTTTTCTACCATGCCAACGTAAATTGAGCTACTGTACCGAGTGTGAAATTTGGGTACTGAATAGTGAGTAGTCACCTTTTGATTTCATTCAGTGATATTTAACACATGTTTTATTATTTAAAAAAATAATGGACGTGTCATTAAGTTTTCTTGAGATTTAAAAAACAAGCCACTTGGTATTACGGTATGGTAGTATTTAAGTTCACTTGTAAGTGAGAGGTCTTAGGTTCGATTATCACCAAAGGCGAATTTGAATCATATTATTGCTAGCTCATTGTGAGGCTGAGCCTATCCCCTTTTCCTCAGTATAGATAATATTTTTTGTTAAAAAAAAATATAAGAAAGATGTGATATTTTTTTATTGGGCTAAATCAGATAGTGAATACATAGCACACTCATTATTATCCTTTTAATTATTACTTCTAATCAAGCTCTACAAACATATTACAGGCATACCGGTCGACTGATTAGTACATATAGCGTAATTTATTTTCTCTTACACATGCAGGCACTGCACTTAAGATAACAGACTCATAGGATCTCTCATTGAAAGAAAAAAGAAAAAGAAAAAAAACATGAAAACGTTCCAACGTTTACCATATGATCTTGTACTCAAATAAGTTGCACCTAACATATATCAATAGGTCCAGTGAACTTCATGAATGATCTGGAATTAGCACCTACGAGTAATAAACTTCCTTTGAAGATCATCTTTGCAGTCCACCGCCGGAGGACTACTGTTGTGCTGGTGGTCTGGCCCTCCTGGTGAGACTCTGTCAGTCAAATTCCTCATCCTCTTTTTATATTGCTGCTGATTCATTTTAGACAAATCATAGCGTAATCCACGTAATATATAAGCGCTATTCATCCTAGTTCTCTGCATCGACTTGCGCCCGCCATAATATTGTGTCTCTTCCAAGCCGCTGACATGCAATGACCAAATAAGTATGATCATCAGCACTGACGCTCTCATGAAGACACTTGAATCTGCAGACATTATATTAACTAGCAACGACTGTGATTAGCGATTTAGCTGATCAAGTGCTTGTGAACAGAAGTAGTGGAACTCCTAGCTTCACAAGCCCAAATTTATAGCACTACTTGACATGCTGACAAGCTGACAAAGCCCAAATTTATAGCACCACTCGGATGTGGATTAGAGTACATTGCCAATGTGGAACTTTGTCTTTTCTCTGCCCCCTTTTGCTTCTAATTTGACCCCACTTTTCGAGTATCTATCACGATCATGTTGAAACATTTCTTTTATCATGTTGCATATCCAGTTGAACCATAGTCATTAATTTTGGTCTAGTCACCTCGAATATTTACAACCGCAGTTTAATAATGGAAAACTTCCTTTTAATAATCCAACCGTTGTTGATACTAATCATGGACGAAAGTTTACCATAGACCTAAAACAAAGTGAATGAGTGACTTGTATGAATTTATAAGTAAGTTGAGTTATTTTTTATATTGTTAATTGATTGTATGATGGAACTTCAACTTTTTTTTCATAATATCAGAGCAGATTATCCCACGTGTGAAACTCAACACTACATGTGCTCCACGTCACCTATTTTGTGTTGTCAACAGCTTGAAAATTGGTCATAAGCAAAGGAGACTGTTGAGAATGAATTCCACATTGATAGAAAGAGAGATCATGCATGAACTTGTAAGTAAATTAAGTTACACCTCGTATTATCAACTGTTTTTATAATAGAAACTTGATTTTCTTCGTGAAGTACACTTGGAGTAAAAACAGGTAAGCATATACCAATCTGTCAAGGTTCTTATTTGAATTGATAATATTATGTTTAAATGTTTTAGATAATTGACATTGTCTTCTAAGGTCTTTGGGTAGATATCTAACAATTCCCACTTTGGATGTTGCAAATTTTCTTTCCACGTGGTTATTAATAAACAAGTACCATCTGCTTTTCTTAAAATTGGCATTATACGTCTTTATATGGTGCTCGATTTCATTTTTCAGCTCTTCCTCAATCTTAACAGTGCTCTTTTGATTATTTTAGAATATATTTCTCTATCAAAAGTGTACAGATAAATCTTCTTAGGATGATTTATAAACAACGCACTAGCTAAAATGCCACTTGCACTTGACAAAAAAAATAAAGGATAAGACCTTTGGCTCTTTCTTTCCCTTCTTTTTGTGGGTTTGAGGTTAGGAATATATGAGATGTGATATATACACACATTTTTTATTTCTCTTAGACTCTTCTCATTTTTGATCGTCAAATCAAATGAATTGAAGAAAGAGTGTGTGAGAAGTAAAAAAAGTGGTGTGTGGATAACACACCTCTATTTTTATCAGGCTTTAGTTTACAGTACCTTCTAAAAAAATGTGCTGGTATCCTTTAATTTGAACGATAGTTTTATAATGGAACTATGTCTATGCATAATAACTTATTTTGATAGTGTGAGAGTTATTTTTGCTCACACACTAAAGTGGTGAAAATGCTCACCACTTTATCAATTATCGTTAGATTAATTTAAATTTTAAGATTTTTGTAATAGATAGATTAACATTCAAATTCATCAAACGGTAATAAATAAGAGTAGTTAGCATTACTATTATTTTAGAGTGGTGAGCAAAAATATTTCCTAAGACACCCGCAACATAAACACTAACCTTGTTACACTAATAACAATATCATTCTTTGTTATTAACTACTATCTTACCATTATTATAATATAACATTACCTTTATTGTAAAATTTAGAGGTTGAATGTTAACGCTATGTTGTAATACTGCCAAAATGAGGTAGTGAGTCCATTATGAGGCTAAGTCTCCACCCCTCTTAATTAGTGTAGATAATATCATTTGTTAAAAAAAAATTATTTAGAGAGTCTTGATTCTTTGACCACGGATTAAGAAAATAGATTAACCCTTTGCATAAAGGTCCTTTTGCCATGCGTGTAGTGGTGCTTCTTTTAATTAATACAAGTGAGGCGCCGCGTATTAACGTATCTTGGCCACTGTTTCTCTCCACTTTTAGGGGTTTGGAAGATTTTATGTCTTTCCGCCACACTTTTTATTTGCCGTCGTGTCCACGAGTTCGTAAATATATAAAACTCATTTTTTACGTTCAACATTTGGCAGTTTGCTGTCATCATTCGCCTTCAAGTCCATGGGTAGCCTTGTGCACGATCCTACACAAATTTCGTAAAATATTCAGCTAGTGATCTGAGACATGAAAGCAAACCTCATTCGTTAATCAAAACTAAAAGTTGCTTTACTTTTCTTTTCAACCATGAGCTATTCACTTCTTGCACCACATTTCTAGTCGGATTCTTCAACTGGTTCACTGAGTATCTAATTTAAGCCCTCTTCTCTTCTTGATGCCGATCGAGAAAGAACATCAAGGACTTTGACTTTCTATCCGAAGTCCCTCCAAGTAGTGACGTATCGGTTTATTTGACAACACATCTTCTGCACATTTGAAATTAACTGACATTTATCAAAATTTGACTAGCCTCTTATGCATGAATTTCCACATCTCCCACCATGAGAGCTTGCCATTCCTCTTTCAACGACGACGTGATATTATTTTACCGTACAAATATATAAGCGGAACAATTTACTCTGTTATATTATGTAAAGATAATAACTAGAAAATTTCATTTCATATGAATTAAACAAATTGACGGTTTATCAAGAGGGTGCTACTTTTATCATAATTTGTGATTTGTTCCACACATGTAGATGCCAATGCCATTTTCAAATTGAATAAATTTTTTACGAATAATATTCAAATAATAATAAAGAAATAACAGTTCCAGCTATGAACTTAGTATGGTACCATGATGCCATGTTGTCATTAAATAAAGAATCATTCCTTACATGTAGGAAGCCAAAGCCAAATTATACAAAAGGATACCTTGTACAAATTAAAAAGTACAAAGAAAGAACTTGGGCAACCGTAACCGAATGCAAACCCAACCTGAACTTGGGCCAACTCAAATGCTAAGGTGTGTCTAGTTCAGATTTTGTCGGATTACAAAGGACCCATGCCAAAATTAGGTAGTCAACGCAAGCCCAATAATACACAGTTCATTGCTAGTTACCTTGCTAGCTTTTAATAATTTTCCAACACTCCAGAGAAAACATTAACAAGAGAGGCAAAACCAAAACTAATACTGGCTCCATATGAAAATAGTAGTGATGTGCCTTGTTGATGATGAGTTCTACATTGATGGTAGGGGGACATTGCATGTGCTTATAAGTAATTGGGCTACTTTCCATATTGTCAATTGATTTTATGGTGGAACCTCAACTTTCTTCATAGTATCAGAGCAAGTTATTCCATGCGTGAAGCTCAACGACCATACATATTCTACGTCATCTGATTTGTGTTGTCAACGTGTTAGGCTTGAAAATTCATTGGATGTGAGGAGGCGTGTTGAGAGTATTAATCCCACATTGGGGAAAATAAAAACATTGTATGTGTTTATAAGTAATTGCGATACTCTCCAAATTGTCAAGTGGTTTTATGGTGGAATCTCAACTTTTGATTCTTTATGGTATCAGAGCAGGTAATCCCCCACACGTGAGGGGTGTGTTGAGAATGAATCTGTTGAATCCCACATCGGCCATACAAAAAGAAAAGTAATAGTTTAAATATCCTAACCCCATTGTAACTAACACTTAGGCCTTTTGTGATAAAACCTCACACCAAACGGATTGTGTAGGTGGTAATTACCAAGTTGGGGACAATATCGGTGTTGTTGGAAGTGGGCCGTATGACCCGTCTCTCTGATAATTCTACATGGTATCAGAGCTAGGGAGCGGGCCCGTACTGTACTGTCACGTGATGGGTGGGTCCCCTTGGCCCCGCACGATGATGGTGGGTCCCTTGGCCCCGCGTGTAGGGTGAGTCCCCTTGGCTCCACGTGGTTGTCGATGTGTAGATCTCCCATGTGTGACCCACTAATTGGGTCCCACGTGATGGGGCGTGTTGAATCCCACATCGGCCATACAAAAAGAAAACTAATAGTTTAAATATCATAACCCCACTGTAACTAATACAAGGCCTTTTGTGATAAAACCTCACATCTGACAGATTGTATAGGTGGTAATTACCAAATTGGGGACAATATCGGTGTTATTGGAAGTGGGCCGTATGACCCGTTTCTCTGATAATTCTACATAATCTCCCGGGAGAAGAGACATTGCATGTGCTTATAAGTAATTCAACTACTTTCTATATTATCAATTAATTTTCCATATTATCAATTAATTTTATGATGGAATCTCAACTTATTAAGGGTATCCCCGTAACTAAGAAGAGAGAAGTTTGATGTTGTGGGTAAGTCCACAAGGACCTGCAGCCATACTGGATGTTCTCAACCGTGACAGACATCTGACTTTCGGAACAATAAGATGGTTTGAATATATTCATCACCCAATTAAGGTTGGTTTAAAGTATGAAGGGTGTGGTGTTAGAATTGATATACACACACAAGCTATCAACATAATCAACGTAGTGATAGGATTACATTCATAAACAACCTCAGTGTATAACCCTATCTATAATCTGCAGAAGCAACTTACCTGATGTTGCTGCCATTGAATGAACTAGTGAATCAGTCTTCTACTTCCAGCACACAGTGATGACCTCTACTAGTAAATAGGGTTTAGTTCTCGAGAGTCTTATTGTGTGGAAGCAGGGACTTCTCCAATATGTATATATACCAAAATATCCTCTTAGAGTTCCACCCATACCGGCCTATTATCAGCAGCAGCGAAAACTCTATCCTTATAGAGGTTCAAGTCCCATCGTGACTCTTATATCTCAGTGAATACCCTACAAGTACTCCTGTTAATTTGGTTGCACAATAACTAAACTCCACAACTCCTATTATATCAAGGATCTCAGATTCCTTCAACCACACAACTCGCACAATGAGTTTACGTGTAATTCAAGAAACCTAGTTGTTATCTCATTGTCATTCTCCCACTTGAATGTCAATGATATTCCTCAATACAACAAGAATCATGATGATCATTGAGTTTACAAAAGCTTGCAACCACCATAATTAGTAACCTGTCATTCCAAGAAAAATGCAGAACCATATAAATCCCAAGTACCAGTAACATGTACTTGATACTCTATAATTACATACACATTTATCATGAAACACTTTGTTACTATTAGAATCACGATGTTGAGAACCAACAAACAAAACGCTGGTTCCTCAAAACAAACTGAGAATTACTCAGTACCAAAATTGTTTGAAATGACAAAATGCACAGATTATCAAAACAATAATAACTCATTGCATTGTACTACAACTACCTACTGACATCAAAAGAAACAACCAAATAACCAAATAAGACAAGTTCGACATAGTCTTTAGAGTGCTTACTCCCACTCATTAGCTGAATCAAAGGACTCTCTTACTCCCATGTTAAAAACATGCGTCTTGAAGACTCCCACTGGTAAGGCATTTGTCATTGGATCAGCAACCATCAAAGTTGTGTTGATGTACTCAATATCAATAGTCCCATTCTTCACTTCATCTCTCACTTTTAGAAATTTTATGTCCATTAACCTGCTCGCATAAGACCTCTTATTATTCTTCGAAAAGAAGACTGCAGCTTTATTATCACAATAAAGTTTGAGAGGCCTTTCAATATTGTCAATAATCACCAGTCCCTTCATCATATTTTTAAGCCAAATGGCTTGTTGAGTTGCTGCATAACACCCCATGAATTCAGCCTCCATCGTGGAAGATGCAACACTCTTTTGCTTTGAACTTTTCCACGAAACTGCCCCATTAGCTAGTAAGAAAATGTAACCATTGGTCGACTTTCAATCCTCTATACATCCTGCAAAATCAGAGTCGGAGAATGCCACCAACTCAAGTCTGTCCACATGACTGTATGTCAACATAAAATCCTTGGTTCTTTTAAGATACCTCAAGACCTTTTTAGCTGCAACCCAATGAGATGCACCAGGATTTAATTGAAATCTACCTAATACACTCACTGCAAAAGCTAAATCCGGTCTTGTACATACCTGTGCGTACATCAAGCTCCCTACTAGAGATGCATACGGTTTGTCTTTCATTCCTTCTTTCTCCAAATCATTCTTGGGACACTGCTCGCAAGTCAACTTGTCTCATTTTCCAATAGGTAGCTCTCCATTTGAACATTTATCCATGTTAAATCTTTTAGTCACCCTGTCAATATATTGTCTTTGTGAAAGACCAAGGGATCTCTTGGCACGATCCCTAATGATTTCTATTCCCAAAACAAACCGAGCCTCTCTCAAGTCCTTCATATCAAAATTCTGAGCTAACATACCTTTGGTCGACTGTAATAGAAACATATCCGAGCTTGCCATTAATATGTCGTCTACATACAAAACCAAGAATATTACCTTGGTACCACATACTTTAAAGTACACACACTCATCCAGTTTATTCTCTTGAAAACCTGACTTCTCCATCACACTATCAAACTTTTTGTTCCATTGTCTCGAGGCCTGTTTCAATCCATAAATGGATTTATTCAGCTTACAAACCATCAACTCTTTCCCCTTTTCAACAAATCCTGGTGGTTGACTCATATATATATCTTCTTCAAGATCCCCATTAAGAAAATCTGTTTTAACGTCCATTTGATGAAGCTCTAAATCAAAGTGAGCCGTGAGGGCTAGTATTATTCTCATGGAGTCTTTGGTTGAGACAGGGGAAAATGTGTCGTTGTAATCAACTCTTTCTCTCTGTGTAAAGCCTTTTGCCACTAGTCTCGCTTTATGTTTGTCAACATTACCTTCTGAGTCTCTCTTTGTCTTAAAGACCCACTTGCAACCTACGAGTTTGTGAACCCCCGTCGGTTTTGGTATTAAGGTCCACACTCTATTCTTCTCCATAGACTGTAATTCTTCATGCATGGCTTCATTCCATAACTTTGATCTTGTACTCGAGATTGCTTGATGATAGGATGTAGGATCATCATCATCCCCTACGTTATATTCTGCCTCATTAAGATACACGAAATCTGGTAACGTAACCGCCTTGTGAACTCGCTGTGACTTTCTGACAGGTACCTGAGTTGGTGCAGCAGCTGTGCCATTTATATGATCATTAAGATTATCAGGTTCCATGTCTGCAGTGTTGGGACCTTGCTCTTCATTATGGGGAATTTGGTTATCATTCATTATTCCTGCTACTTGCTGCCCAGGGAGGCTATCAAGTGGAGGAAATGCATGTAGCTCGAAAGGAATATTCACGGCAATTGCTTGCTGCTCAAGCAACTCGCTTTCTTGTGGCGATTCTTCAAAGTCTGATGATCTGACATATGAAAAACTGTCATCCTCCCCATCCAAATGCTCAAGAAACTTAGCATTGTGGGTCTCCATAATTCTAGAATGACTGTTAGGGCAATAAAACTTAAACCCTTTTGATTTTTCTGAATATCCAATGAACCTACAACTTGTAGTTCTTGGATCAAGCTTCTTCTCCATTGGATTATAGAACCTTGCGTCGGCTTTACATCCCCAAACATGGAAGTGATTAAAACTCGGTTTTCTTCCAGTCCATGCTTCAAATGGCACCAAGTTAACCGACTTACTTGGCACTCGGTTCAAGATATATGTTGCTGTTTTCAACGCCTCTCCCCAAAGGAAAATAGGAAGATGTGAGTTTGCAAACATGGACCTTATCATATCCTTGAGAGTACGATTTCTTCTTTCTGCCACTCCGTTCTGTTGAGGAGTCCCTGGAGTGGTATATTGCGCTACGATGCCATTTTGTTCAAGATAAGTTGCGAAAGGCCCCTTGTGTTGTCCAACCTCAATGTACCTGCCAAAATACTCACCACCTCTATCGGATCTCACAATTTTAATTTGTTTTTCAAGTTGTTTTTCAACCTCTAAATGAAAAGATTTAAAACACTCCAGAGCTTCAGATTTTTCCGAGATAAGATAAACATATGCATAACGTGAAAAATCATCAATAAAAGATATGAAATAAGATTTTCCACAAATGGTTTTGTTTGGAAAAGGTCCACATATGTCAGTATGTATGATTTCTAGCAGGGATTGACTACGATTTGAACCTAATTTTCTAGTGTTGGTGTGTTTTCCTTTAAAACAATCGACACATTCTTTGAAATCACTAAAATCAAGTTGTGGCAACATGTTTTGTTTTGACAAGGTGATGATTCTTTCTTTAGATATGTGTCCCAACCTTTTATGCCAAAGCATGGAGGATTTTTCAGAAGTGGACAATAATTTTGAACCAACAGCTTGAACACTAAAGCATTCATTTTTATATGAACAGTCTAGTTGCCACATATCGATTTCAAGATAAGCTTTCCCAAGCAATTTATTAATATCATACAAATGGTAAAACTTTACACAATGATTGTCGCCAACAAAGGTAAAGCCTGACTTGACTAACTTAGATGCAGAAATCAAATTCCTTCTCATGGAAGGTACATAGAGTACTGGACTCAATTCTAAAACAAAACCAGATGAAATAACTAATTTGACACTTCCTATGGATTTAACAGCTACTTTGCTCCCATTTCCTACATAGACATTGTAGACTTCATTGTTTATCTCCCTTGTTTTTGAGAATCCCTGCAAGGAATTAGTGATGTGAATGGAGCAGCCAGTGTCAAACCACCAACTTTGGGGGGGAATAAAAACTAAATTTGACTCAACACATACAAAAACGTTTATGATATTACCTTTAGTGACAAGCCAATTTTTGAATCCAATGCAATTCTTTCTAAAGTGACCTGTCTCTTTGCAAAAATAGCATTCTTTTTCTTTCTTAATCTCGGCATTAACAGGCTTAATTTTGTGAGATCCTTTAGAGATGTTAGTATTTTTAAATGAAGAAAAGTTTTCTTTCTTTTTCTTCTTACCAACAGGTACGGTTGAACCAAAAGTGGAGTCTCTTTTGCGTTTTTTAGCTTGCACAAGGTTCACATCCACAACCTTGTCCTTTTTGAGTCGATCCTCTTCTTGAGCACACATTGAAATCAATTCATCAATACCCCATTTATCCTTTTGAGTGTTGTACGAGACTTTGAGCTGCCCATATTTAAGAGGTAGGGAATTCAAAGCCATGTAGACTAAAAATTGGTCAGTCATAGGTACCTCAAGATCCTTCAGTTTCTGAGCAAGATCGACCATCTTTAATATGTGTTCTCTGACACTTCCCACACCATCGTACTTCATTGATGTGATCTGTGTAAGGAAGGTCCCAGTTTCTGCCTTTTCTGACTCCTTGAACTTTTCTCCCACTACAGCCAAGAATTCCCTTGCACTGTCAGTCTTAGGAATTCCTCCTTTAACCGACTGAGCCATTGCTTTCTTCATGATCATCATGGACATTCGATTTGCCCTTTCCCATTTTTCAAACTTCATCTTTTCATCTGTAGTGCTCTCGGCAGTGATGGCTCCAAGCTTTTCTTCCCTCAGTGCCAGATCAAGATCCATGAGACCGAGCACAATCTCGACATCCTCCTTCCATTTCTTGAAGTTGGAGCCAGTCAAGGTCTCTATATTATTGAAGTTGAGAGACGTCATGTGAGGTGCTGATGTTGATCACAAAAAAAAAACAACATTATTCAGTAGCTAGTTTATCAAACAAGGAAAACTATTGTTTCAATATTTCCCCATCCAAAATCATATAACCATGGTATCATCTTTAGACAGAAACCATTTATATTAGGTTTGTATAACTGAGTCATTAAACACAAGGGCAATTTACACAACTTCAACACTTTCGAGCAGATGAAGAATGTAATCTTGTCAGTTCAATGACTCATTATACATTGATTTACTTGTTTGACTTGAATAAATAAACACTTTTGAGCAGATTATTATTCAGTTAATACAAATAAACCACATATCCAATCAGTTGATCAACAAGCCAAAAACAACAATCCAAACACTTTTGAGTAGATTGGATATTGTAATCCTTGTTTATAATTCATATTATGTTTGTCAGTTCGGTATCGACAAGCATATTATGAATCCCAAAAGGTCTTCTGTTATTGCTGGTTTTTTCCAGCGTTATCCTTATCTGCTTGAAAATAGGTTACCTGCAAAACATAGCAAACACTACTCGAGAAACACCAGGTAGCCTATCTGATGTTTTAATTGATAGGTAAGTCACAAATCGATAACGTAAGAACATATAGCAGAAGCGATATTTTTCCAGGATTATATTTGGTTTTATATTTATCAAAACTATATCATAGTCTTTAATGAGAGTGAAGAACCCTAGCCACGTTGAGAAGCTCTGATACCACATGTTAGAATTGATATGCACACACAAGCTATCAACATAATCAACGTAGTGATAGGATTACATTCATAAACAACCTCAGTGTATAACCCTATCTATAATCTGCAGAAGCAACTTACCTGATGTTGCTGCCATTGAATGAACTAGTGAATCAGTCTTCTACTTCCAGCACACAGTGATGACCTCGACCAGTAAATAGGGTTTAGTTCTCGAGAGTCTTATTGTGTGGAAGCAAGGACTTCTCCAATATGTATATATACCAAAATATCCTCTTAGAGTTCCACCCATACCGGCCTATTATCAGCAGCAGCGAAAACTCTATCCTTATAGAAGTTCAAGTCCCATCGTGACTCTTATATCTCAGTGAATACCCTACAAGTACTCCTGTTAATTTGGCTGCACAATAACTAAACTCCACAACTCCTATTATATCAAGGATCTCAGATTCCTTCAACCACACAACTCGCACAATGAGTTTACGTGTAATTCAAGAAACCTAGTTGTTATCTCATTGTCATTCACACGTAGTCTAACATGTGGTATTTTAGATTTTTCTTGTACCTTATGAACACCAATATATGATGATAGTGCTTCAAGTTACTGTTATCTTACGTGGACTGGATCGTCTGTGTCGTTTACCTCATGCACTGTCTACATTGTTGATTGTAACCTAATAACCTTTTCTCTGCTGCCAATCAAACTGGTTTGTTAATCCTTTGTCTTGTCATCCCCTATTGTTTACATGCAATTTTGTCTGCAGATGACTTTCGATCGATGTTGGAACATCAAATATGTCATCCCCCAAGTCATCCCATTGCACATATTAAAGGTAATTGTTAATTTTTTGTCCTTTTCCCCTTGTCTTAATACGTTTTGGTCATGTTAATTAATACTTGGCCTATTATGGAATCAAGTGGCGCTAACCTTTTCCTAGAAAGGGCAATGGGGGCTCAAAATACGAGGGAAAATTTGGATTTTGATATAAGTATATTGTTTGATAATAGAAAGGCTTTTTTACTCGCGAGGGTGACCATAATATATGGTAACTCACCCTTCGATTTTGAATCCAAAGAGAGGCAGCTATATGAATTTTTAATCATCAGGTGATTAAAAAAACAAAACCTGCATAATAAATGTCGACTTAAATTATTTTCTTAAAAGTCTAATATGTTATATTGTCAAAGTTGTGAATTTTATGTTAAATTTGTAAATATATGATTTCTAGCTAAAATTATATATTCAATAACATGGTGTGTGCACTTGCCGGCCATGCACGCGTGCTAATAATGAAATGGTGTAAAAGTGTTAAAATATAGGGTTCACCCTTGTGTGCCAAACCTTTGGCTATGACTTTATCTTCTTCGATTTGTGTAGTTCTTGTCACTTAATTAATAAGCTAATCCTCTAACTCCAAAGGCTCAAAGCTAATCCCTTTCAGCAAATGTGATTAGAGCAGTTGAGTTGGTTCAGTATATAATTATATAATAACAGTTAGCAATCACTCTCTAAACTTTTTCATCTGAATCGGTATTCGTCTTTATTAAATTCTTGGAGCATTATGATCTTCTATTTATTTTATTATTATCTTGTACATCTTTCAAAACTTGAAATTTATAGGAAATGGCTATAACTAGGTATTTCGGTTTTCTATTGGTTCATGTACAATTATAACATAAACACATTGACTGAAATATCCAAGGGATGTACGAACTTCTTGTTAACTAGTTCATAACAAATTGATAACGTACTATACAATCTCCAAGGAAGTCGGATCTTCTAGAGACAAGATATATATGCATGATGCATATATGAGAACCTCATATGTATTGTTTGTCATTGAAGGTTGCACATGCTCTATGCAGTGTATACAATCAGTCATACATATTGACACTCAGATTTCAAACCACCAATACAATATTTGATACCATAAATTTAAGGGAGTTACGGGAACACAAGTTATGTAGTGTACCATTTCACTGATTGAACGACATGATTGATATGTTTCACTTCTAAATTTATTAATAAAAAAAATACAAATTAATGCATTATACTTTAACTAAATAGTAACGTTACGTAATCGTTCATGTTTCTATTACACTGAAATCGATCCTTTGATACATGAACAACTGTAAAGTGCGACAATATCCATTATTGATTAGCAATGTTCTCATACCAAAAATTGGAGTGCCTTTTATTTTCATTCGGATACATCAAAAACGGGTTTACGGCCTGCAAGTTAATCCTCGATTAAGCAGGAATTACTCGTTCTACCACACATCGATCTAATTCAATAAGAGAGAGAGAGAGAGAGAGAGAGAGAGAGAGAGAGAGAGAGAGAGAGAGAGTTATATAAGCTGGAAACCGATTAGGGTTTAATGATGATGTGGATCAGGCCCTCCAGGACTCACTCTCATCGGGTGTTCGAACTTGCTTGATTTGCGGACGACGTGAATTGAAGACCGGAAAGATATTTGGCTTGCGTACTTATTCCTACTCGTGAGAGGCCGAGTTTCTGCAGTCCTCGCTGATAAAAGCAAAACCAGAGTAACAATGCACAAGAGGAAGCATACAAGTTTCGTCATCCTTAAAATTAGGAGTGTGCAAGAGTGTTCTTACAATTAATTTTGTAGTTATTTATAGATTAGGGTTTAGGGGTTGGATATAGTGAATTTTTGTTTTTATCTGATTAACTCAGTGGATGAGGTGGTGGACATATCGTTGTTATGTAATCAGTTGTCAAGTTATATATAATTTCTACGTGTGATGAGTTGTCGTTTTTCAGTTGCCTGGATATCACTACATATCATATAAGTCCAAGCCTGCCATACATATTTGGTCATGCAGATGATGAGGCTTAATTAAAAAACAGGGATCCAAAAAGTAACAGCTCCTTTCTGATCTTAATGACGATTGCTGGATCTAAATCCAATGCAATAGTGATGTGGTTGCCATTCTAATCCCATGCAAATTAAGTAGAACTGCCACCGTCTCTGGCAGTTGATGTCAGCTGAGGTAAACTAGAAAGATTATTGGGTGGAGTGTTTAGCTAGCTAGCTAGGCTGATGCTGCCGATTGCATTCGTTATCTGTCCAATGGACTCCACCTTGGATGAATTGACCTAAAGTGGATATGGGATAAGCCATAAGATGAATTAGACATAGATTGAGTACTTAACGGCGGTGTATTCACTTGGATCTTTTATAGGATGTAGAAAAGTTGAAAAATTCAAGAGTATTCAATCAAAATTTTTAAAGAGTTTACAGAAGTACATAAAAATTCAAGTGTATTTAATTGTAATTTTAAATAAATGTATAAAAACTACATATTTATTAAATTAAAGGGTGTAGTATATTAAGATTTATATGGACTATTGTTGAGTTTTTAAAGTGATAGACTTTTAATAACTTAGTAAACTTTTTCGACAAAAAAAAAAAAAAAAAAACTTAGTAAACTTTTATTGACTATTATGAACTCTATAAAAGTTTAATGATATAGTTTTGCAGAATTCTAGAGAATTTGATGCTAGAACGTTTTAAAATTCTATACATTTCAATGACCAATTTATTAATAAGCATTATTATTTTACTATTGAATTGTGGTGAGGACGAAAGTGGTCTGGTGGTGGCAACAATGGTGGTGAAAGTGTCACATGGTGATTGTCAGCAAGATGGTGGTATTAAAGTCGATGTCTTTAGTGGCAACAATAATACTAGGGGTCGTGATTAATTGTGGTGGTGGGGTGTTGTTGGGGTGGAGTACGGATTTGGGGGGGGGTGGTGGTGACGATGGTGGTAAAGGTGACGGTCAGGTGGTGTCAGTGGTGGTCATAGTAAGGTTGGCGCTTATGCCCATGGCAGTGATGATGGTGGCCATGGTGACAAGGAAGGTTGTGGGGATGGAGGGTAGTCATGGTAAGGCGGTGGTGGTGACATGGTGATGAAAGTGACAATAATAATAATTATTGTGTAATGATGAGTAGTGGAGTTTATCATTGGAGAATTGAGAAACAATGAAATCCATCAAAATCTTACCATAAAAGCAATAAAAGTTTATCAAAATCCATGACATGATAAAATCCTTAAATTCAATGAAATTTTGAATACACCTAGATTTTTTTAGACAAAAAAAAAACATAATTGAATACGACAAGATTTTCATAAACTTTTTAGAAGGGATACTGCTAAGGAGACTAAATTTTTAAACAAAATTTGCAAACTACATGATGTGTCACTAATATGAATGAGCACGTTTATCAACACTTAAGTAATAAACTAATCATCAACTTCCATATCCTTTAGTTTTCCAAATTTTGTCTATAAATTTAGGCTCCCTAACATTATCCTTTTAGAAGTCATAAAAACTCTTTATTTAATACTGGGTGATTTTTTATTTTTTTTAAACAAACGATATTATCTACACTAAGGAGTGGGGAGTGGGCTAAGCCTCCCAAGGGGCTAGCAATAATATGGTTTAAATTCGCCTTTGGCGAGAATCAAACCTAAGACCTCTCACTTACAAGTGAAGAGAAATACAATTAGACCATAGTACAAAACGGCTATACAAGGTGATTTTTATTGTCTTCTTAAATGTATATATTGAATACACCTGAATTTCAGAGTCAAACAAAGTCCATCAAGCTCCATATACAATACATCACCCTAAGATTTGATTTTAAAGAATTTTGGTAAGAATTTTAAAATGTACTTTATGTTTTAACAAATTCAGCTTCTCTCAAGTTTAAAATGTAGTTTACTTCAGTCCTTGCAAATAGGATAAAAGAGGCCCATGACAATAAGATGGTTTGAATATTCTTCACCCAATTAAGGTTGGTTTAAAGTATGAATTGTTGTGGTATTTATAGATTTTTCATCTTCATTAGAGCAAGTTCATCCATGACCCAAAAGGCAGGGTGAGGGCTTTGGTATTTATAGTCGTCCTTGTCATTGTCCAAGCTCAATGGTGGAGTTGCACAAATGCAATCACATTTTAGGAGGCAATTCGCATGCACTTTCCCTTGTTTTGCCTTAACAATCCTAAAATGAGTGGACTTGCTTTTAGAGTAGTTCCAGTGTAGCAAGGCCCCTCTAGGCAATAGGCAACTTAATCCTCTTGAATGAATATAAGGTCATCTCCAACCGAAAGGTCCAGAGGGCCGAAAATAGCCCGAAAACCGTCTCAAACCGACGACCAGGCCAAATGGCTCGTGGGCCCCACTGGACAAGAAAGGGCTAAAGGGTCAACCAACCAGCCGGCCTCGGGACGGGCCAGAATTTGAAAACCAACGGTAACTAGCTGACGTCGGCTAGCTGTTATTATTGAATTTTTATTTATTTATTTATTTTTACAAAATTTGTTTTAAAAATTGTAAAAATTCTTTTTTTTCCTTATAACTTCCAAAACCATTAAATATTACATAACATTAAGTAACATTAAACAACATTAAGCAATATTAAACAACATTAAATAACATTAAACAACATAAAAATTATACAACATAAAAATAAAACATTTAACAACATGAAACTTAAACAACATTTTTAAAAATATTTAACAACATAAAACTTAAACACCTACTCCATGCTTCTTTTGGCCCAAAGATGTGCAACAAGATTATGTTGTAGGTACTTGTTTGTGGCACAGGAATGTATCATTCTATAACACCTCATGTACTCATTTAAAGAGATACTACCAGTTCTTGGATAGAAAGGCAAATTAGGCCCATCATATATTTTTGCACGACCCCTTCTTGACCTATCTGGATCGTTTTGGTTGTCATCAGACTCTCCATCAATATACCCATCTCGGTTATCCTCCACAATCATGATGTGTAATATGATGCAAGACATCATGATGGAGTCCAAATCCAACTGCTAGCTGACGTCATGCTTACGTCACTTAGCCGTTAGATTTGAATTTAAGTTGTAGTTTTTAAATAATAAATTATGTTTGGCTCTATGGCCCTCGGTTGGAGATGGTTTTTTGTGACAGGGCTAAAACGAGCCATATGGCCCTCAGTTGGAGATGGTAAGAAATATGGCTCTGCACTGTTCATTAAAATATTAATTTCTTGGAGGGCCACAGGGCTAAAACGAGCCCTTGGGCCAGAGGGCTAAAACGAGCCCTTTGGCCAATCTTCGGTTGGAGATATAGCCTAAACTGCATGTAGTGAACAATAACTACCTAAGAGCATCTCTACCCCTAGACAGAATAACCCAGACAATTTGTATTAAAATATTAGTAATTTTTATTTTATAAAATAATTAAAAATAATTTTATTTTTAATTTCGGATAGGATATTTTAACCCAAAGCGGATGAGCATGGTTAGGTATATTAGAATTTTTATTATTATAGTATTTTCAATTATTTTTAGTATTTTTAATAATTTTTAAATAATTTTTGTTATTTTTATTATTTTTAAAAAAAATTTAAATTGAGGTTGACGTCAATTACATGGATTAGGTTGCCAGACCCGTGGAATTTTCGCCTGACTGAGTCCTCAGGCTTACCTTAAGCCTAATTACCCGAATGGGCTGGAGTGTTTTAGGGGAGGGAGTGGATTGGGTTGCCTATCAACAGGGCTATAGCCCATAGTGAAAGTGCTCATAGAAGGGTAATGACAAGGCAAAGGCAAGAGTATTTAAATTACCCTCTAAAAGGTGAGTCCCTTTGTGCAACTCCACCTACTGGGTTTGGGCAAGGGCAAGTACTATTCACATTTATCTTTTTTTTTTATGCCTTGTAAGTGTGTGTAAGTATGAACTTTATAAGTTTGTTCTTTGAAAATAAAGCTCTATGTTTAACTATGATAGTTTAATTTCAAATACAAAACAAAGCATCACATTACAACAAGCATAATTAAATGTGAATGAATAAGATGATAGGATATTATAGAATAAAAAAAAAATATCATTTTTTTTTTTTTGCATTTTAATGATTGGAATCATGACCATTTGATTTTCCTTATTATTGAATATAACGCTCCAAAAAGTTGAAAATCCAATGGCTCTCATCGCGCACTTCAGACAGCCATTGGGATTTCTTTTGCACCTGCAACAGCGAGGTCCACTCGCCCAATTCACGCGTGTATTACCTGCACCAGACCAAAAAAAAGAAGAAGACATGACTGATGTCATGATGATGTTAGTCTTGCCCACTGGCACAAAACCAACCTCAAATTCCGACATGTGTTGGCCCATCAATTACCCTAAAAAATAGACCCGTGGAAGTAGTTTTTTTGGAGTAAAGGGTAATTTCAGTCTTTGCACTGCCTTTTGGGTCATGGGTGAACTTGCTCCTATGAACACCCATATATGATGATAGTGCTTCAACTTATTGTTTTCGTACGTGGACTGGATCGTCTGTGTCGTTGGCCTCATGCACTTACATTGTTAAATTGCAACCTAATAACCTTTTCTCTGCTGCCAATCAAACTATGGTTTATTAATCCTTTGTTCTGTCATCCCCTATTGTTTACATGCAATTTTGTCTGCAGATGACTTTCGATCGATGGTGGAATTACATCAAATATGTCATCCCCCAAGTCATCCCATTCTACATATTAAAGGTAATTGTTTTTGTCCTTTTCCCCTTGTCTTAATACGTTTTGGGCATGTTAATTAATACTTAGCCTATTAAGGAATCAAGTGGCGCTAACCTTTTCCTAGAAAGGGCAATGTGCAATCACCATGCACGCGTGTTGGTAATGAAGTGGTGATAACGATGGTGGTGGAAGTGTTACGCGGTGATTGTAAACAAGATGGTGGTATTAGAGTTGTTGTCTTTAGTGGCAGCGATAATAGTAGGGGTGGTGATTCATTGTGGTGCATGGCGGGGTGTTGTTGGGGTGGTGGAGGAGTAGGGATGGGGGAGGTGGTGATGACAGTGGTAAAGGTAACAGTCATAGTGATGGTGGTGGTCATAGTTAGGTTGACGGTTATGCCCATGGCAATGATGTGGTGGCCATAGTGACAATGGAGGTTGAGGGGGTGGAGGGTGGTCGTGGTAAGGCGATGGTGGCGACATGGTGATGAAGGTGATAAAAACAATAGTAATTGGATAATGGTGGGTGGTGGAGGTTTTTTTTGTTGTTATGCGATTAAGTGTTAGTTTAGCCACCGACAAACCCACACTGTCATGCAAGGGCTCAACTCCTTTCCACCACTATGGTAAAGTGCCACCTACGGTGGTAGAGTTTATCATTGGAGAATTGAGACACATTGAAATCCATCAAAATTTTAGGGAAGAGGTTGGTTTTGATATGACAAAAAGATTACCATAAAAGCAGTAAAAGTTCATCAAAATCAATGAAATATTAAAATCTTTTAAATTCAATGAAATTTTGAATACATTGGAGTTTTTGTAGACACACAAAAAATCATAATTGAATACCACAAGATTTTCATAGACTTTTTAAAAGTCATAAAAACTCTTTATTCAATGCATGGTGATTTTTATTGACTTCGTAAAAGTATATATTGAATACACTTGAATTTCAGAGTCAAGCAAAGTCCATGAAGCCCCATATACAATACATCACCCTAAGATTTGATTTTAAAGAATTTTGGTAAGAATTTTAAAATGTATTTCATGTTTTAACAAATTCAGCTTCTCCCAATTTTTGAGAAAATTCACTCAAAATATGTCACTGTGGAATCAATGAAAACTCCATCAAACTCCAATAACCAATAGTAATAGATTCCTAATAATCTAATATAGCTTTAATTTTATTTTCTACATTGTCCTTTGATCCAATTTTCAGCCAACGGTAACCTGTGGATAGGATCAGAGGGTTCTCTCTGCAGCCTTTTGCTGCAAACCATTGTACAACTTCAACCCTATTGTTCAAAGGGATAAAACATCAATCGCTCCATTTTCAGCATTACACTTTCTACGCAACTTTCTCAGGTTATTTTCATTTGAGTTAATAGCCATGGGGTGAGACTCAATTGAAATCGACTCCATTGAGTTAAAATAGGGATGATCAGGGCAAGAAAAGGAATGCCCTAGTCTTGAGTTTAGGGCCAAAACCCTTACCTTAGGCCTAGGTGTTTCTGTTTATTAATTAGCAGCAATGCCAATGCTAGAACTTTTTGTAGGAGTTTCCGTTTTGTAGCAATATATTCAGTTTGTTCTAAATTTACACGTTATTAACAATATGACTGGCACTTAACAATCGCCTTGGTCAGTTTTTTTTTTTTTTTAACTTTCTGTTTTTTGTAATTACTTGCTTCCGTAATGAACAACGTTGGCAATAAATTATCATAACAAAACAAACACCTAAAAACTGATCCATATATAAATAATTACATGTGGGATGGCGTCCTTCATCAAACGACAAAAAAGCATTGGGGGCTAACGTTTGAGTGCATTCTGTTGATTCCTCAATGGTGTGGTTAGACTAAGCCTCGTGCACATAAATAGTAATCTAATCTTGTCCTCAGGAGATTTTGGTTTGCCCTTTCGCGTTTCTTAAATTGCTCCAGCTAATGAAACGGAGGCTTAAAGCTTTCTCCTCTTAAATCTTAATGTTTCCCTATCTGTTATGGGGCATGACAGAGACTTCGTAGTTTTGGTTTCTTTCCATCTCCACGCGAGCTCTGTCTCATATATATACTTTGCACAAGCTTTAAAATTTGTTCATATATGTGTTTTGCTTTTAAGCTCCTTGACAAATTCTTGCGGACCTACCATGCATGCTTGGGTTTCACAAGTTATAGCATTTAAACATTTGAGACTGAGAGTTTTGACCATACAGATGTAACACGCAAGAATGTGCGGCGTTCACATGCATGCATGTCCATGTAGGAGAAGGCTTGCATACATTATATATATCTGATGCATAGCTGGTACTTGGGGCAATTTAGAAGGGTCTTAGAAAGACTGTAAATGTGATCATATATTGCGGAATAGACCGACGATCAAGTTAAAAGACATAAATTTGACAATAAGAAGAAAACTTTGTAAATTTGAATTCTGGTGTCTAATTTAGGCCATAACCTGCCGTATTGAAGTCAACGGCGTCACAGGTCCAAATCGATCTCAGCCACAAGTCTTCTGGTGGATTAATGATTCCATATACACATGTATCATGCATTCGAACTTCAAAAGCACAAATATATATATAGATGCTGTTTTTTTGTGTGTGTGTTATTGATGGCCACTTACTATATAGTTTAAAAGTAGAAAAGAGTTTTGACTTCTGTTAATTTATACATGATGGTTGCATTTTCCCTGTATAACACTTGCAGCTTAATTTAATATATGAAGGTGCTTCAAGCATAAACACAAATAAAAAAATGACTACTGAACACGATAACATATATGAGCGTACCTACTTGCATTTCATATGGACTGAGAAAAGAAAAAGAAAACAGATAAACCCTGCAACCCAGAATGAGTTCAACTTCAAGCTTTGTAATTGTATGTAGAAATTAGAAGACTTTGATCACTGATCAAACCCTAATGCCTTGACTTTCTAACTGTGATGTGACTTCAAAATCTTTGTGAAGTCAATGTGAGGAAATTAATATTTGGTTTGATAAGAGAAACATTCCACTTGGGAAAAGCTAAATACCTTTTTAAATATAATTAGTACATTTTATCTTATCCCTTGTCATTTCCTAATATAAGAGCATTAGCTATCATTTTCTGTTCACCAATATAAAACTTAAAAAGTGCACGTTGATTGTGAGCCAATCATGTATCCAACTACTTTTCATCATGATTTTATGGAAAATGATAGTCCTTTTACTCTTTTCCGTACCATTACAACTGAAAAAGATATATTTATCGGCATGTCCGGATTACGAGCACAATACGCTATATGTCATTATACAGATGAAAGGACAATTGAAAGAAAAAAAAAAATTCTGGTTACATTAAAAAAAATCCTGAATAATGAACAAAATTAGGTAAATATATTGCTCAATTGCTGGTATATTTTTATTTCAAAAACCAGAATGATCATTACATATAGTACTAGTAACCTCTCTATGCCACGATCGATAACTAACGATCATAACAAGTTCCTCGAGGTTTCAACAGATTTTCTGGTTCTGAGTACATGCACTCATGTAAAATACACTCAAAACCGAAACATACGTATGCTAGTGGAGATAGTGATTTTTTTAATGATGTCTGGGATCAGGACCTCCGGGACTCAATCGCTTCGGGTAGTAACTAGTTTGGTTCGCGTCTTTTCTCAACCAAACGTTTAGTAGTTCCCTAGCACTTCCGGCCAATGCTTGTCTCGACCTGGTTAAATTCCTCTTCTCCCGACTCGGACTGAGACGCCGAGTTTCAGCACTAGAAAATAGCAGCAGCATTAGTACGATGCAGGCACAACATCTCCAGTTAATGAGCATTTTTTCTGGAAAGGGTTACATAAAAATGCTAGGCTTGTAGAGACTCCCTAAGTGAGTATGGTATATATATAGATTAGAGACCATCAAAAGTGTTTGATTTTTGCTATAATATTATTCAAAGTGGGTGGAAATGGGACCTCACAAAGCCCATATTGTAATGCTTTTTTTGTTGTGTTTTGTAGTTGAGTTCTTGTACCTTTTGATCCCTTCACTAATCGAAAATAACAAATACCGACCAACTCTTTGTACTCAAACAATACGCTACATCCCCCCCCCCCCCTCTACCCTCTACTATTAGATTAAGTCTATAAGCTGGGACATTTAAACTGAATAAAATTTCATCTCTTACAACCTCTCAGGCTGTTTGTTTAAGTGAGCATTTGCCTTGGGTGCTCCAATGATAACATTGATTAGGGTTTCAAGTCACCTTTTGAAAATCAAAGGGGAGTAGGTTAATAATTTGGCCGGCTTTAGTCGGCTAAAAATTATAAGTGTGGCCGGCCGGATTTTCTTTCTCTATACTTCAAGTAAAGTAGAGTTATAGGCTCTCCATGTCCATATTCTCCTCAACTTTCCATAACGAAGGAATAGACTAAGGAAAGCAAAAGGTCCATATATAGTATTACCAACTGAAGCCACCGAAAATCCTCAAATTATTCGTAAGATGTTACGATTTCGAGCGCCATTGAAAACTTCAGTGTCGTCGTCGTTTTATTTTGGGAATTCACAGGTTTGGAGAGGAGTTCGCGAGCTAAAACAATCGATGTGATGAGTCTTGTAATGTATTTTTCAATAATTGGTGGATAATTGCCACAGGCATCTCGGATAAGTTGGGTAGGTGATTTTAGTTATTACATGAATTTCAAATTATGTAGTGGGTGTTTTCGGCATACAAGTGCCTTCAAATAAATTGGGGAGTGGCAATGAAGCCTTTTAGACTAGAAAGAAGAAGATAATACCATTTACATTAAGAATGGGGATAGAAGGAAGCTATGGTTTACAAAGTGATCGATCTTTCATGACCTTATCATTCAGATGCCAATGGTAATTCACAAGTAACTTGGAAGAAATCTAACGAGAACACCTGTATATACGATCTTTAGACGGGAGATTTATGTACAGAATCGAGTCAGAAACCTGATTGCGTCCTAATAAGAACATATAGTATATGTATTTAGGAAGGAAAATATGAAAGAGAGATGCCCAACTCATGCTAGGTTCTGAAGAACCGGCAGTCCGACTTCAGAAGAACAGCTCGTAATATGCCAGAAAGAAGTTGTAAACTCAAGGCCTGATTCAACTCTGAAAGTATCGCATTTAGGTTTCAGATGATCCTTCGTGTAGTAGATTCTCGTTGTCTTAATAGAAAGCATAACACGATCCTGGTATTCAAACAACATAGTAAATCATCACTATAACAGTATAACCACAGTTTTACATGCACTACTTTAAGTTTGTAAAGAAAAATACGGCAAGGCCAACCTGTCATTGAACAACTGTCGGCGATCTTGAACATGTCTGAAGCTCCTTGAACACCAGTTTTGCGGCAAATTTCTGAACTTTATGGATGTGATTAATTATTAAGGAAAATGCAACTTTATCTCGATGATCAAAACGGTAGACAGAAAAACAGGAAATTAAAATCTAAAACAGTCTGAAGGATATCTTTGCTTCGTAAATGGGATGGTTAAGCGTCAGTAGATTATTGTTGTTCACAATAGCTCTAACTAGCAATTCCTTGGCTTCCTCGTGTTTCTTGCTCAGCACGTTGCATATCTGCAAGGAAGATAATTAGCGATGCACAATCACTCGGAATGGCACTATATACTCAAATTATGACAGAAGATAATGATGCCTTGCAGTCCTATTTCTCTTTATAATGCACACACAATGTTACAGTAAAAGTAGTGATAATTTACTCACATCTTCAAGCTCCTTAGCGTACGCTTCAGCCTTTTCAACATTTCCATCATTTTCCGTTACTGAAGGAATATCAAGTTCCATCACATTGATCCCACAAGGACTACCGAGTTCAGAGGTCCGATGGTCATCAAAAATGCTGTTAGTCTTGCTCTCCACATGAATGCAAACCTTGCGAAAACGTAAAGAATATTTTAGTAAGTTTATCTAGTACAGGCTCCCACCTATAATTCACTTAATAGATACACTCAGCAGTCATTATAAATCATTAATTGTATGGGGTTAGTTGAGAACCTGTTCTGCAACAACTTCTTTTGAAGGTTCTTTGAAATTTCTGCAGGCATTTTTGGAAAAAGAATGTGATATGTCAGCAGATTCTCAGTAGCCACTTTTGAAAACGTAAATAGTGATAGTTTTTTATGCACATGTTTGCGATGAAAAATGAGATAGGCTGGAAAAAGATTCAGACAATAAGTTAAAACACATATCTACTAGTAAAAGAGGATCTGGATTCTGTAGGTGACTGAGAAAGGCGCTTTAGAGGCTTTAAGGATGCTAAACCTGAATCTGATCCCTGCAAAATAGCTTCGTGTAAGAAATCGGGAAAGTTCAATAAATTTTTCACAAATCTTTTGGATAGAATAGAACAGAGCTTCAAATAAGAATGCTATAGTCATGATATCATTCCACAGAGAACTCAGGAGTTAAAGGAATGGGTTAATAATAGAAGACCTCAAATGTTTTTCGCTTCAAGGAAAAGTTTGGTGGCTTTTGTTTCTCACTGCGATCAACAATCTGGGCAGTCTTTGATTCCACATTTCGTTGCACTTCCATGTTTTGCTGTGGACTCCTCAGGGAAGCATTCGATGAAACTTTACTGCCACAAATATTCCTACATTTAGAAACCTCAAAACATTCAAAATCACAATCAACACTTCTGCACAGAAAAGAACTGAAGAATAGGAATAATTACACTCGCACCATACTTTGAAATGTTCAAGGTAGAAAGGTCGGTTTTCTTCTGGGCAGGTTTATCAGGACAAAGTTTACTCCCTTCAGCTGTAATGATCTTTGAGTTCCTCATAGACTCCAGGCTTGAAAGCATGGATTTAGGATTTACACATGTCGGAGCACTAGGTTTAATAGTCTTCTCGATTGCGTTGGAAGGATTTGCTTGACCGCTAGAAATATTCACATGCCTGAGTACATATATTGACAATCAGATGTTTCACTAGAAGGTCCTGTGGACCATTGATAACGTTGCTGACAATGTACAAAATAAATTGTCATGTGCATGAGAAATAAGCAGTCACATCTTTGCATGAGAACATCAGTCAAAAGAGCCACATTCTTAATGATAAGATATGCAAAGTAAAGTACAAGATGGAACAAGGTCTTTTATAAATGCCTTACCTTGGATCATGAAGACTTTTTCTCAGTCCACTTCCCAGGACAGGTTCCCTTTCTGTTCTTTGTCAGACAGCCATGAATTGCGAACCAGTTTGGCCCTGTTTGGTACACCATCAGACTTCAGGTCCTCTCTGTTGATGATTACAAAGGAAGGGACACTGCTAATTAGCATCATCAATAGCTTTATAGTATTTTCTACGAACTAAAATGACATCATTTATTGTTTGAGTGATTCAAAATAATACGATATCAGTGTAAAAAGTTTACAAATCTATGTATTCAAAAACAAAAAGATTACTGGAACATTGTGCCTAGAGTCATCAGCTGATAATACTAAATTTTTACATTACCTTCCTGATATTACATGTTTGGCTTTTGTTTCTTTATCAACTAACACGGGAGTATCAGGCAATTTGCTTCCAATTTGTGCATCATGAGCATTAGTAACCACCCTGTTGAAGATTATCCGAAACAGCTTATAACTTAAATGCCTAATATTCAATTTGTTAGGGGAAAAGTATCACCGTATCACTCACCTTTCCTCAATTGCAGGACGTAGACGCATGGTATCAATCCCATTGGAACCAGATGAGAGAGATTTTGCTCCTATTAATGATGGCTGACACATTTGAGATCCAACTTCCTCCAATCTCTTAGAAATCTTTGAGTGGAATTCTCCACTTTTGCTTTCATTTGTCAGCGTAACTTTATCAACTACAGATTCACTGCATCAAAAGAGGGAAAATGTAAATGACGCGTTGATACTAAAGCTCACATGTTTGCTCCCTATCAGAGCTATCTACACAGTCCAAGAGCATACCTGTTATACATACAGATTAGAGTCCGTTAGTTATAAGCATTTTTTTTCTTTTCCGATTACATTATCGTAAGCATTTGCATGTATCAACTCAAAAATTAAATGGTTCTATGCATTCCTCGTTGTTTCAGTAACAGATGCACCTGAGTTTCTGGTTATTGTTAGTTTCTGTATTCAAAACCATTATGACTCATGACAGTTTCTACTTCTTATAGTTCCAAACATAAATCAGTGACATGAAGGATGGAATCAATGAAACAAGGGTGGCAGCTATCAATATGCTCAGAGATTTTCTGACCTGCTCTCTGCAGACAAAGGAAGGTTTGAAGTCAAATTTTGGTCGTCCTTGATACTTCTGATGTTAAGCAGCGTCTTCCTTGAGACGAATTGTAACAATCCGTTCCTGGACTTACGGTATAAAAAGGGTAATTTTGTATTTTCACTAAATTTGGGGATATTTATTCTTTTAAAAATGATTTTTTGGATCTTAATAGGTGTGTCCAGGGGGCCCACCCCCTGTTTTGTCCCCCGGTTCTCTTTCCTTTTTCCTTTTATTCTTCTGAAAAGTCTCTCTCTGTTCTCTCAACTCTCAGCTCTCTCCTTCAACTCTCTGTGCTCTCTCCTCCCCGGTGACCAACACCCACAAACACCCAGTCACACCCATACTCACGCACACACCCCCCATCACCATCAAACCTCGCCATTCTCTCTCTTTCTCTCGTCGCTAAAAGGACAGCAAACTCGAAAATTTCTTCGGCGGGTTTGATTATTTTTGCCAGGCTAGGTAAGCTTCATGACTATCTCTAATCTTCCTATTGATCGATCAAACTCATGTTAGAACTCATTTTAGGTGCTTTGGTGAAGGTTTGTAGTGAGAAACAACTCGGAGGTTTATTTCCCAGATTCCGGCGAGGAACTCGTCACTTTCGAGGCAAGTTCCGGCCAAACCACGGCGAGTTGGCCGGAGTGCCAGGTATCAATCTCTTCGTCTCGCTGAGTACTACAACGTTTCTTTTTGTTTCACCCAATTTCATCGAGTATGAAGTTATATCCATTTGAATCTTACCCAGTTTCCGGCGACCTCCGAGGCTTTCGAGGCATTTTCCGGCCAAACCACGACGTGTTAGACATCGTGCGAGGTACCATTCTCTTCGTCTCTTCGAGAACTATAACTTTTCTTTTTGAATCACTTGATTTCGTAGAGTATTGATAAAGTTATGGCCGTTTAAAGTTAAGGAACTTTCCGGCCGAATTGTGGCCTTCTTCTTCAATGGGTCCGGCGACCCACAATCCAGAAAACCCAGGCTTTTAGGCCTTTCCTGCCGAGCCCAACCCAAAACCCTTTCAAATTAAGGCCTTGGGCCATCTTGGTTAGGGCCTTAGGCCCGTTTCCTCTAAAACCCAAAACCCAAACCCTTTTAATTATTAAATCCCAAAGCCCTTTTCCCTAAAACCTAAACCCTTTGGACCCAAAACCCAAGCCCAACTCGGTCCGGCCCAAACCCATTTGACCCAGGCCCGTGACTCGTTTGACTGGGTCCGATCCGGACCCGTGACCCGTTGACTAACCCGGTCTGACAGTTGACTCGGTCGACGGTCAGCGTTGACTTTGACTTTGATCGGTCAACGTTGACTTTGATCGTTGACTTTTTGGGTTTTCGTCTGAGACGTCTCCTAGGCTAATTTCGACGTTCTGGACCCGTTTTTGAAGTCCGTTTTCCCAAATTAAGTCGTTTGAATAGAGTACTAAATGTACTCTTTATGTGCTTAGGGGCAATTATTGTGGCGTTACCTTCTTCGCTAGTCTGCGCAGCTTTCGACGGCGAAGTACTGTGAGTGGACCCCTTCTAAAATGCATGTTTTATAGTAGAAATGCATACATGAAAAGCATGATTTGATGAGTATGTTTTATGAAATGCTTTATGAGATATCGTGCCTATTGAGGTTATTTTGAATTATTACTATTTTTCATATAACCCGTATTCTTATAGAATATCTGATGGATGACGATATGATATTTAGAATACGTTTCGAACACCTCTTTATAGTATAGATGATGGATGACTTTATACTATGAAGATGCCTTTCAAATGTACGTATTTTCAATGGTTTCGTACTTACCTAGTGGTCATTTCCGCTACAGGACGTAGGGATAGATTCCGGTCCGTCCCGGGCGAAGGTTTGGTGTTGGCATAGGGCCTGTAGGGTGTTTCCTCTGGCATTTAAGACCAGGGATGGGGAGCAGGCATGGGGCCCGGGGGTTATTTCCTCTGACTGTCTGCTCAGAGATGGGGAGCCGGCATGGGGCCTGGAGAGTTATATTGGACATTCACTAGAGATTATTATATATACAAGTTATGATTTGAGACAGTGCACGGCATGCTAGGTTTCGGAAAACCTATGTTTATCACGATATATATGTGTCTTCATAAAACCTGGGGGTTAGTACGTTGATAACTGTTTTATGTTAACTTTTGTTTGTTTTATATTTTGGTTGGTTGTTTTTGATCGGTTTCTTAGGGATTGAATGGCAGAAAATTGAGAGGATTTTGGAGTGTTGAGTTCAACTTCTAAGCTATGCAGCAGGATGCAGCAGCCATGCTTCATTTATGTAGGGAAATATCAAAGGTAAGGCACATTTCCATCACCCATGCTTCTTGTAAAGGAGTTGGTGATTTAGGCAGTATTAAACACTAAAACACCTTACTACTCCAGATTAAATCCTAGCCCTTCATTGGGATTTAAGTGATCTAATCTGGAGTGTACATTTGTCACTCACACATTTAAACAAAAATTAGCCGTTGGAGGCCAACCCTTCATTTCTTCTTCTTCCTTCTTC
The DNA here is from genome assembly GCA_024362995.1 of Heteromeles arbutifolia. Taxonomy (NCBI): domain Eukaryota; kingdom Viridiplantae; phylum Streptophyta; class Magnoliopsida; order Rosales; family Rosaceae; genus Heteromeles; species Heteromeles arbutifolia. The sequence continues at coordinate 3,801,683 of JANCRC010000002.1, read as the reverse complement.
GATGCAGACAGACTCCTTTCTGCTCAAGAAGTTCGCTGCTGCCTTCAACACCTCGACTCCAGGAGCTGGTTAGGTTCCAACACTCCCTTCTAAACTGCTTCTAGGAGTCATTCCGAGCAAACCCCTCAGGTAATTGAATCTTTCCTTCGGTAGTGCTTTTGTGAATATGCCTGCAATCTGATCTTCTGTGCTGCAATAGATTAGTCTGATTGTATTGTCCTGCAATGCTTCTCTGATGAAATGATATCTTCTCTTGATGTGCTTTGTTCTATGATGGAAAACTGGGTTTTTGGTCATGGCAATTGCAGAGGTGTTGTCACACAAGAGTGGTGTGGCATCAACCTGCAATTCGCCAAAATCTTTGAGTATAAACCTTAGCCAAATAGCTTGAGCCATTGCTTCTGATGCACTCACATACTCTGCTTCGGCTGTGGATAGTGCAACACTTTGTTGCTTCACAGAGGCCCACGAAAACACCCCTGAACCAAAGGTGAAAGCGTAGCCTGATGTGCTTCTGCTATCATCTTCACTGCCACCCCAGTCATTGTCACAAAATCCAACTAGAATAGTTAATTCCCCATTTCATACTTGATCCCATAATCAATTGTTCTTTGCACATATTTGAGAACTCTTTTTGCTGTCCCCATGTGTATCTTGCTGGGATTCTGCATAAACCTAGAAAGTAGGCTTGCTGAGAACATTAGATCCGGCCTTGTTGCAGTTAGGTAAAATAAACTGCCAACAATGCTTTTGTAGAGACTAGCATCTGCAGGTTCACTTCCATCATCCTTCTTGAGCTTCTCATTTGCAATTAGGGGTGTAGAGACCGGTTTGCATCCCTTCAATCCAAATTTTTCAAGCAAGGTTTCAGCATACTTCATTTGATGAATGAAGATGCTGTTTGTTTCTTGAATCACCCTAATGCCAAGAAAGTGATGCAAGAGACCAAGGTCCGTCATCTCATACCTCTTCATCATTTCTTCCTTGAACTCTTCAATCATTGCAGCATCATTTCCAGTGTAGACAACATCATCCACATAGATTGAGACAATGAGTGTCTTGTTGTTGCTTTCTGTCTTGGTGTAGAGTGTAGCTTCACTAGGACTTTTCTGAAATCCTTTTTCAGTGAAATAAGAATCAATCTCACTGTACCAAGCTCTTGGAGCTTGCTTTAGGCCATAGAGAGCCTTCCTTAGCTTGTACACCTTTTCTGGAAACTCTTGACTTGTAAACCCTTGAGGTTGTTCCACAAACACTTCCTCCTCTAGCACTCCATTTAGAAATGCAGATTTGACATCCAGTTGATGTAGCTTCCAGCCTTTCTTGGCTGCAAAGCTATCAAGGTCTTTATAGTGTCTAACCTTGCTACTGGAGCAAAGGTTTCATTGAAGTCTACACCTGGTTTCTGTGAGTAACCTTTTGCTACCAATCTGGCCTTGTTCTTCTGCACAGAACCATCTAGGTTGAACTTCACTTTGTACACCCATTTCACACCAATCACAGGCTTGTCACTTGGTCGATTTACAATTTCCCAAGTGTCATTCTTCTCAATCATTTCAATCTCTTCCTTCATTGCTTTCTTCCAAACTTTGTCTTTTTCAGCTTCTTCATATGTTTCTGGTTCTACTACACAGTAATTACATGTAGCATATATCACATCCAAGTTTCTTTGAACTCGGAGTTACTATCTATGATTGACTTGATTGTGGACTCATAGTAGCTTGATGTGGAGTCCCTTGTATGTCACCATTATATGTGACTTCTTCTAGAACTGAGGTCTCTATAGGCTCCCTTGTTTCCCTTTTGTTGTGATCAAGTTGTAGAGAGACACTGTCCTTCTCTTCTGTCCTTGTTTCCCAGTTCCATGTTGAGTCTTCATCAAAGATAACATCCCTTGATAGGATTATCTTCTGAGTTGTCAGATTGTAGACTCTGTACCCTTTTTCACTAGTACCATAGCCTACAAAAACACCCTTGTTGCTTGATTTCTCCAACTTGTGCCTTAGTTGTAGAGGAATGTGCGTATAGCACACTGAGCCGAGCACTCTCAGATGCCTAACAGAGGGCTTCCTTCCACTGAACTGAACACTTCAAATGGAGTCTTCTTGTCCACTGCTTTAGTAGGGCACCTATTCAATAGGTACACTGAGGTGTTCACAGCTTCACCCCAAAATGTATAGGGCATGTTCTTCTCATGCATCCTAGACTTAGCCATTTCGACTATAGTTCTATTCTTCCTTTCTGCAATACCATTCTGTTGTGGTGAATATGCCACAGTGAGTTGTTTCTCCAACCCCACATCTTCACATAATGTATTGAACTCAAGAGAGGTATACTCTCATCCTCTATCACTTCTCAGTCTTTTGATTTGGTGCTCACTTTGCAATTCCACCATTGCCTTGAACTTCTTGAATATTGTGAACACTTCAGACTTGAACCTCATGAAATACACCCAACACATCCGTGAGTAGTCATCAATGAAGGTTAGGAAATACCTGTTTCCACTGATTGTTGTTGTTTGCATTGGTCCACATACATCTGTGTGAATCAATTCGAATGGCTTTGTTACCCTCCAAGCCTTGCCAACTTCAAATGGATCCCTGTGATGCTTCCCAAATGCACATCCTTCACAGGTTTCGTTGCAGTGATCCATCTTAGGTATTCCTTGTACCATTTCATGATTCTGTAGATTTTCTAGGCTTGTCATGTTTAAATGACCAAACCTCTTGTGCCATAGTTTCATAGAACCTGTCACACTTGCTTTCCTTGCCACTTCTTCTAAGTGTTTCAACATAAGTGGAAAGCTTCTGTTTTTCACCTCCACTTTGGTCACCAAATTTGATAGGGATCTGTCATCATAGATTTCAACCACAGTTCCCCCAAAGAGTAGGAAATACCCATGCTCCATCATTTGACCCACACTAAGCAGGTTTTCATCCAGTCCAGGCACTAGCATCACCTCTTTTATGCATCTTCTTCCTTTCTTGGTGTTGATAACCAAAGTTCCTCTTCTAGTGGCCTTGACAATGTTTCCATCGCCTATTTTCACTTTTCCAGTGAAGTTTGTGTCAATTTCAATGAGTAATGACTCATGTGCAGTCATGTGGTTGCTGCAGCCACTGTCTATGTACCACACTTCATTGTTTTTCTCCACTTTTGCACTGAAAGCACAGAACACATTTGCTTCTTCTCCTACTTGGTTTGCACAGTTCACTTGCTGCACATTCTTCGATCTACAGTCCTTCATAATGTGCCTAAACCTGTTGCATTTATGACATCTAGGCTTGTCCTTGAACCAGCACTCTCCAAGATGGAATTTGTCACAGTGCTTGCATTGCTGCTTGGCTCTTGGACCTTCATTTGAGTTGTTTCCTTGGTTAGGTCTAGGGTTTTGATACCCCTTTCCTTCCCATTTCTTGTTCTTGCCCTTCCACTGTGGTTTTTGCTTGCTTGAACTGGCTTGACTACTAGAACCAACAGAGAGTGTTTGAAAAGCTTTCTCAGTGGCAGAATCAGCATGCCTCTCGAGTCTTTGATCAAAAACTCTCAAAGATGCCATCACTTCTTGCACACTAAGGGTTTCAGTGTCTTTGGTTTCCTCAATAACACTCACTATTGAATCATAAGGTTTAGTCAAACTAATCAACAGTTTCTGGACAATTCTTTCATTTGGCAGTTCCTCACCATATGTTTTCATCTTGTTTACAACATCAAATAGCCTAGTGAAGTAGTCTTTTAACATCTCATTTTCCTTCATTCTTGTATACTCGAAATCTCTTCTAAGGGACTGAAGTTTTACCTTTCTGACTTTGGTGTCTCCTCTGTACTCTTGCTGTAAAACTTCCCAAGCTCCCTTTGCAGTATCTTCATTTGCTATTCTCGGGAAAATGGTGTCTGAGATAGCACCTTGGATGATTCCAAATGCTCTAGCATCCTCCATCCGATTCTGCTTTAGTGTTTTGAGTTGTGTTTCTGTGAGATCCTCATCTAGAGCATCGATCTCCATCTCAGGTAGTTCATACCCGTGTTGAACCATATCCCATAGATCATAGGATTTGAAAATGGTTGTCATTCTTATTCTCCAAAAATCATAATTCTCCCCATCAAAGACTGGAGCTTTTAGCTCACTGCTGCTGCTGGATCCCTTTATTTTCAGGATTGTTGTTGCTGAGGGCACTACGTTGGTGCTCCCAAAAATCTCAGTTTTGCACAGAATACGCCCAGAAAGTTGTAAGATCAGTAACAAGGCTCTGATACCATGTTAACTTTTGTTTGTTTTATATTTTGGTTGGTTGTTTTTGATCGGTTTCTTAGGGATTGAATGGCAGAAAATTGAGAGGATTTTGGAGTGTTGAGTTCAACTTCTAAGCTGTGCAGCAGGATGCAGCAGCCATGCTTCATTTATGTAGGGAAATATCAAAGGTAAGGCACATTTCCATCACCCATGCTTCTTGTAAAGGAGTTGGTGATTTAGGTAGTATTAAACACTAAAACACCTTACTACTCCAGATTAAATCCTAGCCCTTCATTGGGATTTAAGTGATCTAATCTGGAGTGTACATTTGTCACTCACACATTTAAACAAAAACTAGCCGTTGGAGGCCAACCCTTCATTTCTTCTTCTTCCTTCTTCGATGCAGACATACTCCTTTCTGCTCAAGGAGTTCGCTGCTGCCTTCAACACCTCGACTCCAGGAGCTGGTTAGGTTCCAACATTTTACTATATGTATATCAAATTGGTCCACTCATGTTTGTTTTGCGCTCCCTTCAGGACTTAGAATCGAGGCATACAATCCTGGCGTCAAGGCACTTCCGCATCGGTATCTTCGAGTCCTCTCCGTGTAGGACCCATTCTTTTATTCATTCAATTTTATATTAATTCTTTTAGTGTTCTAGATTAGATGTGTGCTCTGAACACGTTCCTTCAATGCATACTCTTTATTTTATATTTATAAGTCTTATTTATTTCTTATTCTCAGCATTTGCATTCAATAAATGGCTTTCGTCACCCTTCGGGTGTCGGCCAGCACGTGTCTATCCTGGTATTCGGGGAATATCGGGATCGGGGCGTGTCACGAATGTATTGGAATTGTCTTCAAGATCTGAATCATCTATAGCTGATTCAGTGTTTCCAGTCGAGATATCACTGCCTAACTTTGGTTCAGCGTTTTGTGTAGATATATCACTGCCTGACTTACACCCATCACCATTCTTGCTATCTGGACTATCAGTGTTTACTGGTGATGAATCCTTCAAAGGCAAGTCTTCACTATTAGGACCGTCTCCTGCTGACATTTTCTCGTCAACATCTTCGTTTCCACTTGAAGTGGTATTGAAATCTGTCTGAAGACAACCATCATTCTCTCCTTCAAAAATGGTACCTCCATTTGAATCAACTCCTCCTACAAGTTGACCAGACAAGTCATCTGTTAACCTTTCGTAAAACAACTAACGAAGTATCAACCTTTGAAGGGTCCACTCTCTCAGAACCACCATCAAGTGTACTAATATCTTCAGCCAGGTCAATTTTAGAGCCTTGAGGTCCTCTTCTATCAGAAAGAACCTCTTTTCTGCTATCTTGATTCTTATTTGAACTCCTTTCACTTTTCTTTAAGCTTGGATCAAGATCAAAATCATCCAACCCACTTCCAAGAAAGAAAGTGTCAGGTACAAGTACACTTACATTGCTTACGTAATTCGAATAACGAAACGAAAAGAAAATCAAAATACAGAGCTCACTCATTGAAATCAAAGGAGAATTTAAAAGGGTCTTGTTTCCCTTGACGGTTTCCTTTTGAAGGTTCTTCTTCAGATCTCTCCTTGGTTTTTGCAGCTTTTCTGGGCGGGCTTGAGAAATCAAGGTCTGGCATGTCCAATTTGAAAGACGATATCTTGCCAAAGTCACCATCCAGATTGAAATCCATATCCCTGAACAGCAAAGGCAAAAGGATTCTTATAAGAGTTGTCTGGGATTTCTAGACTCAAACTAGCATACATTTATTGGAACTGTATCTGAATAACTGGAATGAGCATACTTGAATCCCAAATTCTATCCTCCTTTTCAAAACAATTTGCCACATATTGCCGCGAGTACCAGATACACCAACTAAACGCATAATGGTAGACAATTTACCCATGATACCCATACAGAAGCGAAAAGTAACTGTCACGCGAACCTTTAATCTCTAAATATAAGGAACCTGTTACTGTTTAGCAAAGATGGTTCTATAATTTAGTTAAAGAAAAACGCTTCGCAGTACTTACAGCTTCTCAAAGTCAAACACCTTCTTCTTGCCTTTGGAGCCTTTGGAAACTGTATCAAAGCTAAAATCCATTCCGTCATCTTCCATTACTGATATTGATTTCCAGGAGGTGAGAAATTCGTCTCCGATTTCCTCATCTGTTATAAGAGGAACATAGGATCTGATTACATTGTTCATGTCAAATGAAAAGTTCAGGCTATTAACCATCACTCGGACACTCTTCTTGCATACGATGACCTACACAGCAAAGATAAAGGCAAGGGACCAAAAGAACACCTAGAAATGAACTTTTTCCTTTTTGATTAACCGAGGAAGATTTTGCCTTCTCTGATTCTGCCATAGTCTCAGACTTGTAGATTTTAATGTAATCTCTGCAAATTACACTAACTGTCAACGACTCGCTGCGTATTCCAAATCAGGAAGAAGGATTTCAGTCCCTTTCCACATTACGTATTTTCCATCCACCAAATTGACACTCTTATAATAAAAATTTAAAGAGGCCTGAGAAAACTATGAGCTTCAATCTACGAAACATTGTAATGATCAGTATATCACAGAGCAAAGCTAAACATAATACACCTCAAATTAGTGTAAAAACTGTTGACTGCTGTGAATTTTTTTCATTAGGAAAATCCAGTGACAGAACAAAGTATGATCTTAAGCAGCAACAATGAATCAGATGATAAGTAAGGGGTCAAATCGAAACGATAACCAAAGGAACTAGCCAAAACATAACTCTCACCTAAATTTGAATAAGAAAAAGGTTAGCAAATAGGAACAATAGTAGATTAGAAAACATGAATTTAGAGATTAACAGAGTAATTTCGAACAGCGAGCTTTCAAGATGAACTGAATGGAGTTCAAAATTCAAGCGAATCTACAACCTACTAGAAACTCAACATTAGGCTCAGCAAACAAACATCGATTCCATTCTACTTACATAAAATTTTCCGGAAAAATAAGCAAAATTTCCTGGAAAATACTCGGGTGGAGCTCAAAATTCGATCAACTCTACAATCTACCAGAAGCTCAACAAACAACGGAATCGGTCACGTTATGCTGGCTGCTTGCATTCAAATTCACAAGAAATTAAACAATTTTCCCAGGAAAATACACGGAATCGATCAAGAAAAGCACGAAATGACATCAAATAGTTCAAAAATTATAGCATTTGAATATTTGAGACTGAGAGTTTTGACCATACAGACGTAACGCGCAAGAATGTGCGGCGTGTACATGCATGCATGTCCATGTAGGAGAAGGCTTGCATACATCATATATATATTTGATGCATAGCTGGTACTTGGGGCAATTTAGAAGGGTCTCAGAAAGACTGTAAATGTGATGTAGTTCATATATTGCGGAATAGGACGATCAAGTTAAAAGACATAAATTTGACGGTAAGAAGAAAACTTTGTAAATTTGGATTCTGGTGTCTGATTTGGGCCATAACCTGCTGTTTTGAAGTCAACGGCGTCACAGGTCCAAATCGATGTCAGCCACAAGTCTTCTAGTGGATTAATGATTCCATATACACATGTATCATGCATTCGAACTTCAAAGGGACAAATATATATATTGTTAGAGCAGTTATGTTTTTATTTAAATATTTAAATATATTTATGTTTTATTTTATTACCAATATTAAAAGTTAATTAATTTTGGCTTAAGGAGTTATCTCCCCTAAATATGAAACATGCAATCAAACCGTTTTGTTTTCTTTTTCAGTTTGAATTGACTTACGTTTTGTCCCGTGGTGGTTTTTATCCGTTTTGATTTCAATTGCCATCATTCCTTGCGGTTTGGATTTCAATTGCTTTGATTCCTTGCAGCTTGCAATCTCAACGTATTTTTTATTATAATATACACACACACACACACATCAACATATATAAATATAGACAAGTTATGCGGATGGAAAGAGGCTAAGAGAGAAAAAAAATGGTTTTACATATTGATTTAATAGCAACATATCGAAAGGGTGTAAGTTTGAAGGTTCTTCTGTTGTGCAAGGAAGAACCTCATAAGAAGAAGAAGGCTCTGGGCTGTTTTATCCTGGGAACGACGTGGTGTTTGTGAACTACTTGCACACTTTGGGCAGAGCCGCGAAACGTCTTAAAGAGAGCGACTTAGTCCGCGACTCATCCCAAGAATCATTCACCACTCAAGGCTTCTACATTTTTCAGGTGACTTCGTTCCTTTCGATTTCAGTTTACAACATACACACACACACATGCTGTTTTTTGTGTGTGTGTTATTGATGGCCACTTACTATATAGTTTCAAAGTAGAAAAGAGTTTTGACTTTTGTTAATTTGTACATGATGGTTGCATTTTCCCTGTATAACACTTGCAGCTTAATTTAATATATGAAGGTGCTTCAAGCATAAACACAAATTAAAAAATGACTACTGAACACGGTAACATATATGAGCGTACCTACTTGCATTTCATATGGACTGAGAAAAGAAAAAGAAAAACACTGCAACCCAGAACGAGTTCAACTTCAAGCTTTGTTATTGCATGTAGAAATTAGAAGACTTTGATTCAAACCCTAATGCCTTGACTTTCTAACTGTGATGTGACTTCAAAATCCATGTGAAGTCAATGTGAGGAAATTAATATTTGGTCTGATACGAGAAACATTCCACTTGGGAAAGCTAAATATCTTTTTAAATATAAATATAATTAGTACATTTTATCTTATCCCTTGTCACTTCCTAATATAAGAGCATTAGCTACCATTTTCTGTTCACCAATATAAAACTTAAAAAATGCATGTTGCATGTGAGCCAATCATGTATCCAACTGCTTTTCAACGGAAAAGGATCATCCGCGGATCATTTCCACCGAGTACACCAAGGAACACAATTTGGGTTTTTGAAATTTAATCCAACGGCTACAAATAAGGGCTCACTTTAAAATTATAATAACTTTAACCATTTGATCAAATTTTAAAGACTCTAATTATATGTCTTGATGGAATTGGTGAAAAGGATCCGAAGAGGATCCTTTCCCCTTTTCAACCCTTCCATTTTTCAGATTTCTTTCCCATCATTATGATTTGTGGAAAATGATACTCACTCTTTTCCCTACCATTACAACTGAAAAATATATATTTATCCGCGTGTCCAGATCACGAGCACGGACGCTATATGTCATTATAGAAATGAAGGGACACTTAAAAAAAATAAAAAATTCCCTCCACTTGATGAAAAATATATGACATACCGTCCGTATTTTGGTTACATTAAAAAAAAATCCTGAATAATGAACAAAATTAGGTAAATATATTGCTCAACTGCTGGTACATTTTTATTTCAAAAACCAGAATTATCATTACATATGGTACTAGTAACTTCTCTATGCCACGATCGATAACTAACGATCATAACAAGTTCCTCGAGGTTTCAACAGATTTTCTGGTTCTGAGTACATGCACTCATGTAAAATACACTCAAAACCAAAACACACGTATGCTAGTGTAGATACTGATTTTTTTAATTGTGTATGAGATCAGGACCTCCGGGACTCGATCGCTTCGGGTAGTAACGAGTTTGGTTCGCGTCTTTTCTTAACCAAACGTTTAGTAGTTCCCTAGCATTTCCGGCCAATGCTTGTCTCGACCTGGTTAAATTCCTCTTCTCCCGACTCGGACTGAGACACCGAGTTTCCGCACTAGAAAATAGCAGCAGCATTAGTACAATGCAGGCACAACATCTCCGGTTAATGAGCATTTTTCTGGAAAGGGTTACATAAAAATGCTAGGCTTGTAGAGACTCCCCAAGTGAGTATGATATATATAGAGATTAGACACCATCAAAAGCGTTCGATTTTTGCTACAATATTATTCAAAGTGGGTGGAAATGGGACCTCACAAAGCCCATATTGTAATGCTTCTTTTGTTGTGTTTTGTAGTTGAGTTCTCGTAACTTTTGACCCCTTTTTTTTTCTTTGGAAAACACTTTTGACCCCTTTTTCACTAATCGAAAATAACAAATACCGACCAACTCTTTGTACTCAAACAATACGCTACATCCCCCCCCCCCCCTCACCACCACCACCACCACCACCCCCTCTCCCTCCCTCCCCCTCTACCCTCTACCATTAGATGAAGTCTATAAGCTGGGACGTTTAAACTGAATAAAATTTCATCTCTTACAACCTCTCAGGCTATTTGTTTAAGTGAGCAAATGGGTGCTCCAACGATAACATTGATTAGGGTTTCAAGGCACCTTTTGAAAATCAAAGGGGAGTAGGTTAATAATTGGGTAAATTACATTTTATCCCTTCAGGTTTGTAGTCGATTTCAATTTCTTACAAAATCTTTAAAATATTTCATTTTCATATCTCACCCACTATTTTATTTCAATATAGTACATCCGTTACATTTTTTATCCATTAATCCGTTAAGAACTGACGTGTCTGTCATCTTTAAAATCTTACGTACAAGATGGTAAGATACAACTGAAAATCTATCCACATATCCTCAGCCTCACAAACGTATAGAAAGTCGGAAACCATGCCTACCTCCGAAGCTCAAGAATTATACTTACACTCGAATACAGAGTTGTAGTCCCACTCCCTATTCCCTAAACATTTCTTCCATGGCGTCCGTACTCGGAAGTTGCTCGACAGCAGCTACTTTGGCCCCTCGACATCTCTCATCTCGCACTTCCAGGACTTCAATTCCCTCTCTCTCTATATGCCCAGGTAATCATTCCCCACCAAACAGAAGAAAATCCACTTCTTCTTCCAGCATCTGAACCATGATTTGGGATTGTTTTCTGCAATTTGATTGAATATATGAAATACCCAGTTCGTAATTTGGTGTTGTTGATGGGAGATTTGATGTGGGTTTTGGCTGGACAATAGTAGTGGATTGCTGTTAAGAGTCAAATCGTTGTTTACCCGTGCTATTAATTCATTTATGTTATTATAGGTGTATTCATATGGTAATTCCATACCTTAGATCATGGCATATATGGGGACACCAATATTAAGGAAAATTTATATTACATTTGCAGATGCTGAGCAACGGAGTTTACAAAAGCATTGAACACAGGGCAATGGTGAATTCAGAGAAAGAAAGGGTGTCGGTTGCAATGTTCTTCAACCCTAAATTTGAGGCAGAGATTGGGCCACTCAGAAGCTTGATAACCCCAGAAAACCCACCACTGTTCCAAAGGGTTAGGATGGAAAAGTACGTCAACGATTTCTTCTCCCGCCGTAGTCTTGACGGGAAATCGTACTTGAAGCAAATGAAAAACTAAAATGTTTGATTAATGACTGATCGATCACTTCTTCGTTCGATGAGCCATTAATCAGGATATATAGTACTATATGGTGTGACAATAATTAAAGTTGTGCATATATATATGCATATGCTTTTCCAAATGTGTGGATTCTGGAAACTGGGAATGAATCATACTCCTATGAAATAAGGCATTCTTTGTACAGCAAGAAAGCCAGCTTCTATTTGGTATGTTGTGTATACTATAAAGTAAAAGTGATAAAGGAAATAAAATGTGTGGTTGTTTTAATAAAGTGATGATTATTGTGTTATATATCGTTTTATATCTTACAAAAATCCCTGATTAAGTTTTATTTATACACAGTTATGTTTTACAAAACGAAATAATTCTTGAAGAAGTAAAGTTTTTGAATTCCAACTTGACATGAGTCACGTTTTCGATCGAGTTAGGATGAGTTTGGTACGATTTCATAAGAGTGTTGTTAATTTGTTATTCTCACCTGCATAATTTCCCACCCACCTGTAAATAAAAATATTAATGTCAATTCATGCTGTTGAGAGTATCCCCTTTTGTGATAAAATAGTTAAGTGTGACAATACCAGCACATAAATAGAAATACTAGCACCATATCAAACATGACGAAATTTCAAACCCAGGTGTGCAGAAAACACTCATTCAACACATTGCCAAGATAGGGTATAGTTCACGCACACATTGAATTAAAGTCAATGAACATGATGTTGGATATTGCACAAAAATACAATAAAGAAACTGAATATTGCAAGTTTGCAACGACGTCGAATATTCATCTCTGGTTTTCCCAGGAGTTGTGGATTTGGTTTTTGAGCTCCTTCATTCTTCTGTTTCTTCGAAAGAAGTTGGCAACTTTGGCATCTCCCTTCGCGCTGTGAAAAAAATAAGGCCATGCAATATAAACTTGGACATGTATAGATGCAACTACTATACAGGTACAAGTAATTAGTGCAGTATATATCTTCTCAAGGGTAAATTTCTTATCAAATGTCTGAACTCGGGTTGTACAGAATCATGAGCTTGTAGACAGTTAATTTTTAGATTTATTTTCCTTGCAAGTTGAGTGTGTGATTTGCGTTGCGTGTGAATCCCACATCGGAGATTTAAAGAAATTTGCATGTGCTTATAAGGGGTGGGTTATTTCTCCTATTGCCAATTAGTTTGAGGGTGAAACCTCTACTTCTCGTACATTATCAGATGTTATCCACGCGCGCTCACGTCACCCAATATGGTTGTGCACGTGTTAGGCTTAAATATGACAAAATATGATTCTTATACATAACCTCTCGCTAGAAGAGCTTGTTCTTTCAAGGACGATTTGCAGTGTCAATCTCCGCCTCAAACATGCGAGAATCGAAACCCAAAACATCGTCGAACTGGCCATTGGAGAGGTCGCTAACCTTTCCCATGACAATAGGGTGACGGTGAGGTTTATAGCAACAGAGGCTTCCTGCGATGTTCCCGTCTCCTACACCAAGCATGACACTCTTATAGCAACGTGAACGATGACGGTCTTATTGGAACTTGTGATTGTGTGGGACTTCCAGTCTCACATCGCCCATTCCTCTTCCACGTATCTTCTTTATAAGTGAGTTCCCTCACTTACGGTTTGAAAGAAATTGGACCAAAGTCATGAACCTTGGGCCTTAGACTTGGAGGGTTTGGATGTATATATTAAATATCAAAGATTGGCCTTGGGCCTTGTGATTGCCATTTATCCTCCTATTAATAACGGGAAAAGGTTCTGCAAGAAAAGCTAAGGGGCTCTTGGGCTTGGATTGACGAAAAACACAAGTTACGTTTTTGATCAATATGCCAATGCCATCAGGAATTGTGACCCCGAAGGACCTCTTATGCTTTATGTGTCTAAGATGATTCCTGCTTCTGATAAGGGTAGATTCTTTGCCTTTGGCCGTGTCTTTGCTGGTAAAGTTCAGACAGGTTTGAAGGTTAGAAGGATTTGTATGTCAAGAACGTACAGAGGACGGTTATTTGGATGGGAAAGAGACAAGAAACTGTTGAGGATCTTCCTTGTGGTAACACTTTTGCTTTGGTCGGTTTGGATCAGTTTATCAACAAGAATGCTACTTTAACAAATGAGAAGGAAGTGGATGCTCACCCTATTCGTGCTATGAAGTTCTCTGTTTCACCTGTCGTGCGTGTTGCACTCGCATCTGACCTTCCCAAACTTGTTGAAGGTCTCAAACGTTTGGCCAAGTCTGATCCTATGGTTGTCTGCTCCATTGAGGAGTCTGGAGAGCACATTATTGCTGGTGCTGGTGAACTGCATCTTGAGATCTGTTTGAAGGATCTGCAAGATGATTTTATGGGTGGTGCCGAGATTATAAAGTCTGACCCTGTTGTGTCCTTTCGTGAGACTGTCCTTGATAAGTCATGCCGTACAGTGATGAGCAAGTCCCCAAACAAGCATAATCGTCTGTACATGGAAGCAAGGCCCCTTGAGGAAGGTCTTCCCGAGGCTATTGATGAAGGTCGCATTGGCCCAAGAGATGATCCCAAGATTCGTTCCAAGATCTTGGCTGAGGAGTTTGGTTGGGACAAGGATCTTGCTAAGAAAATCTGGTGTTTTGGTCCCGAAGGAAGGTGCATTGCAGGAAGGTGCATTGGCTGAAGAAAACATGAGAGGTATTTGCTTTGAAGTCTGTGATGTGGTTCTTCATGCTGATGCTATCCACAGAGGGGGTGGTCAGGTCATTCCAACCGCTCGGAGGGTCATCTATGCCTCTCAGCTTACAGCCAAGCCAAGACTTCTCGAACCAGTGTATCTTGTTGAAATTCAAGCTCCAGAGGGGGCTCTTGGCGGTATCTACAGTGTTCTGAATCAGAAACGTGGGCACGTGTTTGAGGAGATGCAAAGGCCTGGAACTCCACTCTACAACATCAAGGCATACCTCTCTACAACATCAAGGCATACCTCCCTGTCGTTGAGTCCTTTGGATTCTCTGGTCAACTGAGGGCTGCAACTTCTGGGCAGGCTTTCCCACAATGTGTGTTTGATCATTGGGAGATGATGTCGTCTGATCCATTGGAAGCTGGATCCCAGGCTGCAGCACTTGTTACCGACATCCGTAAGAGGAAGGGATTGAAGGAGCAGATGACCCCGCTATCCGAGTTTGAGGACAAGCTTTGAGTAATAATACGTCGTTGATGCACTGCATTAATTTTTGGTTTCCATTTTAATCGTTTTTGTTTAATACTGTTACACTGTTGTTGTAGTCAGCATCTGTGCTACTAGTTAAATGTTTTGTGCCTGCTCAGAACAGAGACCTGCATATTCTGTTTTTACTTTGTCTTATGGACCAATTTCTGCCATTTTTTTGCTACCTGCTATTTTTTAACTAACCATACTTTTTGTTTACTAGTTTGCTTTGTCCCTGCTACGTGATGTTGGGTGTAATCCGACCGGTTCGAACTTGGAAGAACAGCAACAGCTTCTTCTGCTATCATTTCAATTTTGAAAAGCCTTGAAGGAGGTGGTTGCAACGCTCGGCTTGCACTCCGAACGTATGAACCTTGCAGAAACAATGCACTCCCAGTCCCTCATCGCCCATTCCTCTTCTACATATCTTCTTTATAACTGAGTTTCCTCACTTTTGGTTCAAAAAGAATTAAGCTAAAATCAAGGACCTTAGGTGTTAAACGTGAGGGGTTTCGACTCGGATTGACAAAAAACACAAGCTTTGTTTTTTATTTCTTTTTGGATTCAGTTTTTCTTCAAATAACAAGTCAGTGATTTGTGATTTTATATGCAATTTCATTAAGTGTTTATATTTTGATATATAGTATCTGTTGATGCATTTTCATTTGAAATAAACTGTGCAAATTATTATATATTGTATAAGTGACATTTGATTGGTTCTAACAGGTCTTCACACTGGTGTCAATACCTTCGACTTTAAATTCGACATTTCACCAGTACTACTACACTTGCAGGTGGTCCTCCAACAATAACAGTATGGAGACTTGGCTGGTCCTCCACTTCTTCGTGGATGTTAGTTACGTGATGGTTGTATGGACTTTGTTCCTTACTTAACAATAGATCCGAGTTAAAACGAAATAATTAAAGTCTTCAATGCGATTCTGTTTCTTGCGTTTATATAGGCTTCCAAATAACTAAATTCGGATGCAAGCAGAACAGTTTTCATAGGACGTAAACAACTCAACAGAATAGTTTCGTAGGACGTAAACAACTCAAAAAACTCAGTCATATAACTCATCCGTTGTAGCACATTCACATCTTAAACCGAAAATATGAAGTCGTCTAAAATCTGTAATTGTAAACGTACGAGGCCCGAAAAGAGCAAACATTAGTTAGAAGTTACTCTGCATGCGAGTATAGAAAGCTGTTGCAGTTTGGAAAGCATTGAGCACTACCAAAGAACAATACTATACACATCAGGCTACGTATTTATTCTTGGCACTTCTCTCCTGTCTCATCGCATCCTCCTGCAAAAACCAGAGCATATAGGGTGTTACTTATTTACGAGGCCCCCAACATGACATGAAACTAAATATAATAACGAATGATATAGGTAAGAAACAACATCCTTACATGAAATATGAATCCAATAGTTTCATTGTAGTCCAGAAACCCCTTCCATTTTATTTTTTTAGTCAAAGCAGAAACCCCTTCCATTGTTTCCCAATGCTCAGCTGCAGCAAGAAAGTGGCTATGAGACGTCATTGCAACTTTCTTTACCAACATGCAACTCATAGCTATAAATACAATAAGTGCATGTAATTTGACTGCCATGTTCTCAAAGAAAGGGCCTGTTTCCACGCTCGGTGTTTGGAGTAGGCTATAAGTCCGGCTCAACAAATTTAAGTAATAAAACACCATATATTTGACTAAAGAGGAAAACAGTTGAATCGCCGAGGGTCTTGACAGATTTAGGGACAGGGAGAAACATAAATAGAATGTTAATTGAGATATTAAATGTTTTCCAGAGACAGGATTTACCTTCACATTGCTTCCTCTTCTTCCTCTTCAGTGTAGCCCTTTCTTGCTGCTTCAGTCTAGCACTTTCCTCCTTGCTGTCATCATTGCTTTCATTGATGTTGTTGTTATGGGGATCTTGCCCTGGATTGTGGGGTTGGGGGGGGGGGGGGGGGGGGGGGGGGGGGGGGGGGGGGGGCCATTATTGGGAGGCGGTGAGGGGAGGCCATTATTGGGAAGCCCCGGGGGCGGATGAGGAATCCGTCGCTTGTTTCTCAAATTTATTGCTAGATTTTGTCCAAATTGTTGTTCAAGCCCTTGACGCAGATGTTGAAGAAATTGTACGGATATTATATCATTTTCTATCAGAATATCAATGTCAACAGTGTATCGCATTCCCTGCTCCATTGGCGATGGAGTGAATGCCGAAACTTCTTCTGCTGAATTCCCTACTTCTATTATGCCATAATCTCTTATTCCAGGCACACGACCCAATTGCATATCCCTTCCAAGCCAGTAACCATGTGATAACAGAGTCAATGTGTCTATGGGAAAGTCAGGTGGCAGTTGAAGCACTGCTGCCAGGTTCCCACCACTATCTGCTGGATGTACATGGTAACTAGAGTGTACAAATGGTACATCAATCAGGAAACCATTCCTACATTCCAAAGTAGATTATATAATTAAGGGACGTTTAAATAGGTGCCTCAATATTGTAGGGGATTCTAAAAGATATATAAAAAAAAAAATGGGGTTTTTTTAACATTAGTCATTGTAAAAGATTAAAATTTAAAAAAAAACCTAGTACGAGATTACATATTCAATTTAATCCCTTGAAATGTACTTTTATCAAAATTTATATTCAATTTTTGTTATTTAATGTGTATTTTTATTTAATCTCTCCACACTAAATTTTAATTTTATTAATATGCACATATTTAGTTCTTTAATTATAAATGAACATAAATGAGAAAATATTAAAATAAATTTGTGATACAAAATATATAAATACATGATTGTACTGTGCCGAAATATATATAATTAACTTTTTTGTACTTACATGATTGTACCGAAATATATTATAATGAACCTAAATGTATGTACCGAAATGTATTATATTGAATTAATATACCTAACTATCAATACCGAAATGTACGTACCGAAATGTATGTACCGAAATATACCTACCGAAATATACCTACCGAAATGTACGTACCAAAATGTATGTACCGAAATGTAAGTACCGAAATGTATGTACCGAAATATATGTACTGAAATGTATGTACTGAACTATACGTACCGAAATATACGCTTACCGAAATGTATTATATTGAATTAATGTACCTAAATGTCAATACCGAAATATACGTACTGAAATGTACGTAACGAAATATATGTACCGAAATGTATGTACTGAACTGTACGTACCAAAATGTATTATATTGAATTAATGTACCTAAATGTCAATACCTAAATATATGTACCGAAATATAGTATGTTGAATTAATATACCTAAAAATCAATAATCAAATGAGAGGTATTAGGTTCGAATCTCGTGGATGGCGAATTCGATACCAAATTAAGTTGTCCATTTTGTGGCTTAGCAACCCCCCTCGCCTTAGTGTAAAATATATCGTTGTAGTAAAAAAAAAAAAAAAAAAAAAAAACTCAAATGTGTGTACCAAAATGTATGTACCGAAATGCATCTATATGTTTGTATTGATGAATTAATGTACCTACATGTTTGTATCGATGGAAATACCGAAATATTAAATGTTTTCCAGATACAAGATTTACCTTCACGTTGCTTCCTCTTCAGTGTAGCCCTTTCTTGCTGCTTCAGTCTAGCATTTTCCTCTTTGCTGTCATTATTGCTTTCATTGATGTTGTTGTTATGGGGATCTTGCCCTGGATTGTGGGGTGGGGGGGCCCATTATTGGGAGGCACCGGAGGGGGAGGCCATTATTGGGAGGTGCCGGGGGGAGGGGGGATGCCATTATTGGGAAGCCCCGAGGGCGGATGAGGAATCCGTCGCTTGTTTCTCAAATTTATTGCTAGATTTTGTCCAAATTGTTGTTCAAGCCTTTGACGCAGATGTTGAAGAAATTGTACGGATAGTATATCATTTTCTATTGGAATATCAATGTCAACAGTGTATCGCATTCTCTGATCCACTGGCGGTGGAGGGATTGCCGGAACTTCTTCTGCTAAATTCCCTACTTCTATTATGCCATAATCTCTTATTCCAGGCACACAGCCCAATTGCATATCCCTTCCAAGCCAGTAACCATGTGATAACATAGTCAATATGTCTATGGGAAAGTCAGGTGGCAGTTGAAGCACTGCTGCCAGGTTCCCACCACTATCTGCTGGATGTACATGGTAACTAGAGTGTACAAATGGTACATCAATTAGGAAACCATTTCATTCCAAAGTAGATTATATAATTAAGGGACGTTTAAATAGGTGCCTCAATATTGTAGGGGATTCTATATATATATATATATATATATATATATATATATATATATATATATATATATATATAAAGGGTTTTTTAACATTATTCCTTGCAAAAGATTAAAATTTTAAAAAAAACTGGTGCTAGATTACATATTCAATTTAATCCCTTGAAGTGTACTTTTATCAAAATTTATATTCAATTTTTGTTATTTAATGTGTATTTTTATTTAATCTCTCCACATTAAATTTTAATTTTATTAATATGCACATATTTAGTTCTTTAATTATAAATGAACATAAATGAGAAAATATTAAAAGAAATTTGTGATACAAAATATATAAATACATGATTGTACTGTACCGAAATATATATAATTAACTTTTTTGTACCTACATGATTGTACCAAAATATATTATAATGAACCTAAATGTATATACCGAAATGTATTATATTGAATTAATATACCTAAATATCAATACCGAAATGTATGTACCGAAATATATGTGCTGAAATGTACGTACCGAAATATACCTACCGAAATGTATGTACCGAAATATACGTACCGAAATGTACGTACCAAAATGTACATACCGAAATATATGTACCGAAATGTATGTACTGAACTGTACATACCGAAATATACGCTTATCGAAATGTATTATATTAAATTAATGAACCTAAATGTCAATACCGAAATATATGTACCAAAATGTATGTACTGAAATATAGTATGTTGAATTAATGTACCTGAAAGTCAATACTCAAATTAGAGGTATTATGTTCGAATCTTGTGGATGGCGATTTCGATACCAAATTAAGTTGTCCATTGTTTGGCTTAGCCGAACCCCCATCGCCTTAGTGTAAAATATATCGTTGTACTCAAAAAAAAAAAAAAAAAAAAAAAAACTCAAATGTGTGTACCAAAATGTATGTACCAAAATGCATCTATATGTTTGTATTGATGAATTAATGTACCTATATGTTTGTATTGATGGAAATATCGAAATATTCAAATATATCAATGTACCTAAATGAAGAACATACAAAATTGTTATCGGACTATATATTATAAAAAAAAAATTAGTTGCCTAAATGTAGACATTAAAATATTATGATAAATGAAATGAAAATTAAATTTAAATGTAATTAATACATTAAAATAAGAATAAAAAGATAAATAAAACATCAAAATATAACTAATAAATGAGATGATTAAATGTACTAGGGACTAAAATTGGATTTTAATCTTACACAAGGTTATAGTCTAAAACTCATCTTTTTTTAAGGATTAAAATGAAGTTTTCTAAAAAAATATTGTAGGGCATTCTAATTTTCTCTATATTAATTAATATCAGGGGCATTTGATCCGTGTAAAAAATTCATCGCTTACGTTATCGCTGATCCAGCATCCAGTGCTATCCCGGCATTGTTGATGATTTGTGGAGGTGCATGGCCGTGCATAACCAATTGCTGATAACGTGCCGCCATTAATCCCAAATGGTGCTGCAGCTTTGTTTCCTGCTGTTCCAGAACATTAAACTAGCGCCATGTTAGCAGACCACCAAATTGACACTCTTATAATAAAAATTTAAAGAGGCCTGAGAAAACTATGAGCTTCAATCTACGAAACATTGTAATGATCAGTTTATCACAGAGCAAAGCTAAACATAATACACCTCAAATTAGTGTAATAACTGTTGACTGCTGTGAACTTTTTTCATTAGGAGAATCCAGTGACAGAACAAAGTATGATCTTAAGCAGCAACAATTAATCAGATGATAAGTAAGGGGTCAAATTGAAACGATAACCAAAGGAACTAGCGAAAACATAACTCTCGCCTAAATTTGAATAAAAAAAAGGTTAGCAAATCGGAACAATAGCACATTAGAAAACATGAATTTAGAGATTAACGGAGTAATTTTGAACAGCGAGCTACAAGATGAACAGAATGGAGTTCAAAATTCAAGCGAATCTACAACCTACCAGAAGCTCAAAATTCAAATTAACTCTACGATCTACCAGAAGCTCAACAAACAATGGAATCGATCACATTATGCTAGCTACTTGCATTCAAATTCACAAGAAATTAAGCAAATTTTTTAGGAAAATACACGGAATCCATCAAGAAACACGCGAAACGAACAGCAACTAATTCAAACATTCAAACGGATTCTCTTGGTCCAGAACGCATTGTACTGCTCAAGAATCCGAAACTTTACGTAGTACGAAACGATTAGGGATTGAGAAACTCACCGATTTCAGAGCCGAAAATTGAGAGATAGAGATTGTGGAGGTGCGAGTTGTGAGTGAGAGAGCTCGTTGCTTGGTAAAATGATATCTGACCAAATGTGCGAGTATTTATACTTCTCCAAGTTTGAAGTGGCGGGAAGGATACCTGTGACGGATTAGCGCGCTCTTTAACGTGGATCAGTGTAAATGCAAATTGATTAGGCTTCAGAGTAATAGGCCAACACTGGTTTTGGGCTTTTGGCCCAAAAAAGGCCCACAGTAATAAGAGTGGTTGGGTTTTTGGTTTTCCTTCCAATTTTATTTTAGAATATTAGGGTGGTTGAAAGGGTCACACTTAGTTTCGATTCTTAGCTTAGTGATTAATACGATGATGGTTAGATGAATTTGAAATGTCTTTGCGAGTCTTTACCAGTTTTTAAAAAGGTGAACGTCGTGATTCCTACGATGGTGGCCATAATCCAGATGAAACAAGTCCCCATGTGTCTGTAAACCATCTTGATAATTTTAGCCAATTTTTTTTCATTTCTATCGTTTGGAAATGCATTAAAGCGACTGAAAGCATTTTTGGTAAAAATATTTTTAAAATCAATTCTTATTAAAAATCCAAGTTGATCCTGAAAAAGCACTTGAAGTGCTTCCGACAAGAGACACATATATGATATTTCTTCCAAAAAGCACTTGCAATGATTTTAGAACCCAAAATCAATCTCATAAAAAACGTTTTTAATCATTTTAAAAGCAAGTCCAACCAACCATAAGCCTAACCAATTGTCCGTACAAAAGTTCAGAATAACCTTTGAATTAAACGACAACACAAAGTGTACCGAACCAAACGTACAAGCTAGTAAGATACGACTGAAAATCTATCCACATATCCTCAGCCTCATAAACGTGTAGAAAGTCGGAAACCATGCCTACCTCCGAAGCTCAAGAATTATACTTACACTCGAATACAGGGTTGTAGTCCCACTCCGTATTCCCTAAACACTTCTTCCATGGCGTCCGTACTCGGAAGTTGCTCGACAGCAGCAACTTTGGCCCCTCGACATCTCTCATCTCGCACTTCCAGGACTTCAATTCCCTCTCACTCTATATGCCCAGGTAATCATTCCCCACCAAACAGAAGAAAACCCACTTCTTCTTCCAGCATCTGAACCATGATTTGGGATTGTTTTCTGCAATTTGATTGAATATATGAAATACCCAGTTCGTAATTTGGTGTTGTTGGTGTTTTGATGGGAGATTTGATGTGGGTTTTGGCTGGACAATAGTAGTGGATTGCTGTTAATTTGAATGGAATTTTTTTTGCATTGCAGGGAAGAGTTTTGGGAGGAAGTTTTATGGAGGGATTGGGATTCATGGAAAGAAAAGTTCTCCATTCCATGTGACTAATGTTGCTACTGAAATCAGCCCTTCTGAGCAGGTCTGAATTTTCTTTATCTAATTGCAGTATTTAACAACAAATTTTTGATTGGTTTTGATTGATAAGTTCTATTACTAATAGATGAAGTTTAATTTGAATTGGTGGTTCAGTTTTTCTGTAATGTTGGAGAAAGAAAGATTTTTTGCACTCTTGATGTTTGTTGAGCCGAAAATTTCGAGAAATAGTTTGTAGTTTATTATTGGGAATTATACAGGTTATGTAAAGATTTAGGTTGTGGAATTGATGTGTGATTAATTGTATTCAGGCACAGAGGGTTGCTGCTAAGGAAAACCAGAGGCCAGTATATCCATTTGCCGCTATTGTAGGACAAGACGAGATGAAACTGTGTCTTCTGCTGAATGTGATTGATCCCAAGATTGGTGGTGTCATGATCATGGGAGATAGGGGAACTGGAAAATCCACAACCGTTAGGTCTTTGGTCGATTTGCTTCCTGAAATTAAGGTAGTTTCTGGTGACCCTTACAACTCAGACCCAGAAGATCCGGAGTCCATGGGTGCGGAAGTTAGAGAGAGCATTGTGAAGGGGGAGCAACTTCCTGTCATCAAGACTAAGATCAACATGGTTGATTTACCCTTGGGTGCTACAGAAGATAGAGTCTGCGGGACAATTGACATTGAGAAAGCTCTCACTGAGGGGGTCAAGGCATTTGAGCCTGGCCTTCTTGCAAAAGCTAATAGAGGAATTCTGTATGTGGACGAAGTTAATCTTTTGGATGATCATTTAGTGGATGTTTTATTGGATTCTGCTGCATCGGGATGGAACACGGTGGAGAGAGAGGGTATTTCAATTTCACATCCTGCCCGGTTTATCTTGATTGGCTCAGGCAATCCAGAAGAAGGAGAGCTCAGGCCACAGTTGCTTGACCGTTTTGGAATGCACGCACAGGTTGGGACTGTGAGGGATGCAGAGCTCAGAGTGAAGATTGTGGAGGAGAGAGCTCGGTTTGACAAAAACCCTAAAGAATTTCGGGTTTCCTACGAAGCTGAGCAAGAAAAGCTTCAGGAGCAAATCGGCTCAGCTAGAAGTTATCTTCCATCTGTTCAGATTGATCAGGACCTCAAGGTGAAAATCTCCAGGGTTTGCGCAGAGTTGAATGTCGATGGATTGAGAGGAGACATAGTGACTAACAGAGCTGCAAAAGCCTTGGCTGCTCTAAAGGGAAGGGATAAGGTGTCTCCAGAGGATATTGCCACTGTCATCCCTAACTGCTTAAGACATCGTCTTAGGAAGGATCCTTTAGAGTCGATTGACTCCGGTTTACTTGTCATGGAGAAGTTCTATGAGGTGTTTAGCTGAAGGAGATACTGAAAGGTCCCTTTCTTTTTTAATTTTGTTGGCAAGATTGTTTTTGTTTAAATTCTTTTCCGGGTTTTAACCCATCCCGCTTTTACACAAGCAGTGTTAGGTTTCACCATCAATATGTTCCGACTACTGTGTTATATTATGGTCTATTTTTTCAAGAAGCATAAAGCTCAGTTGAGCTATCTGTATATGGATCCAATTTTTTGCCTATGGTTTCTCCTAATGTATTTATCGTTGCACGCTGACCTTTCGGTTCATAAACTTTGTTATCATAGTCGGCTTTGTACCTTGTATAAGGCGAATTTTCCTGCAACGGGATGTTATTGTGGTGGGATGTCAAACCAATCATGCAGTGTCTTGCCTTTCAACTTTTTCACACGGCATTGCGTGATTGGAGGAATGATGATCTTTTCCAATACAAATGGATAGCAAAGTAAATATTATTGCAGGAATGATGATCGTTTCCAATACAAATCGATACAATTCGTTGAAAATAATTTACGGGATTGTCGTATTTCTATCTACAACTCTAGGAACCTTAAAACGGGGATTCTGCTCCACAAAATCTGGTGGCCGTTTGTATACAATTGATGCGGCCCTAATCAAGATACCAGCAGTCAAGCCCCAGATCATGTACTTCTTGTTCTTGGTTTCGTAGTCGAAGAAATGGACCAGAAACTTGTCTCCCATCCACTCTCTCTCCTCTGACGTCCGGTTTTCATCCTGAAGCAAATTTATACAAAATGATCTTTACGAGAATTGAAAGTTAACTATATAATTTGTAATCGGAGTATGAAACTAAAACGAGAGAAACCTTGAGGAACATTTCCAAGGGAGCATCGAATATCGCTTCCACTTCAGCAGGATTTGGATCAGGCTTGAATGCTTCCTTCTCGTTAAGTATGCCAATAACCGGAAGAACTCTTAGTAGGTGCTGCACAGAAACCCAATGGTTAGCGAAATCAAGTTCCTCATCCAAAATAGTCTTTCAAGTTACAAGTCCAACACCGAAATCTGCATTGTGTACATCGACCCTAACCACTATGTACCCTATTTTTGAAGTCAATAAAAGCAATTACTCAACAAATCAGACTACCACACTGCTCTTCCCCAAGACCAACTTCCGAAATTTTGGAACGCCTTATGTGAAAACTCAGGATTCAGATACACGCGATTAAAATTCGTAAATATTAAGGACATGTACTCAACAGAACAACACAAAGCACGAATGAGTAGAAACTAAATGGCCGTGTCAGCCAGACACTTCTTAAGAACACCTCCAATCTACCAATATAATTACTCATTTTTCCGGAAACTGATACTCTAAGCCATAAATTCAAACTCATTTCGCGAACACAAAGTATAAGATAACTCGAGCATTTCTTTCCAGTCTCAAATCAAGTTCCCAACTTTCACCTTCCAATGCAGAGAAACTAACGCATCAATTAGCAACTTCGCAAACATAATTCGACTAACCAAGTTCTGTGTCCACTCAATTGCACACATTTGAGCTCAATCAAACCAAAATTTAGAACAAATCATGATCAAACTTTATACCTTTGATAGGAATGGTTCAAGAACAGTGACAACATTGACAAGCTTAGGATCCAAACCAATCTCTTCTCTCGCCTCCCTCGTCGCCGTGTCCCCGTCATCCTTATCCCCCTCCTCTGTTTTCCCACCCGGCAATGCAACTTCACCTGCAAAAACACACAACCAAAATAAAATATAAAAAACCAATATTTCCCATTGTCTTTCAATTTCCTCAATTTTCTAGGGAAAAATGCACAAACCAGAGTGAGTGGACAGCTTCGACGACCGCTTAGTGAGAATGACGCGGAGATCGCCGGCGTCCCCTTCAAAGAGGCAGACCAAGACGGCGGCTCTCTTGGGTCTAAACTTTTCTGGGTCCCGCGCAACTGGGGTGTCGGATTCGGCAAACCCCACCTGGGACACGACCTTGCCGGCGGTTTCCACGATTCTCTGCTCTTCAATGTCCTCGTCGGAGGGCAAAGGCGGCGGCTTGTAGAGGCGGAGCTGCTGGGCCAAGGCGATGAGTCTCTGTGAGCCTCCGCATGAATTGGGCGGCTCCATGAGTAGCGGAGGCGGTGGTGATAGCGTTCTGAGGATTGAGATCATGGGCTGCGCTTCTGCATATTAATTATTAGTAGGAGAAGTAGACGACTAGTAATTGCCGCGGCGGGATTTTGTTGGCTCGCAGTCAGCATAGGCTAATGGAGATGGTCCCAAAGTTCTCATTTGAGCTGAGCTAGGCCAGTTGACAATATCACTCTCCCTTAAATTACAACATAATTTTCTTTTTTAATTCAAGTTACTTTAATTTACATTACAAAAAGGATAGTTTAATCTAAAAAAAAACTTTCACCACTTGTTATAATAATTCAATTTAGGGTCCTTTAATTTATAGTATCATCTTCAAAAGAATTATTGACACACCCCGACCGAGATCGAGGCATGCTGGCCGTCACGTGAACGTGACGTAAGCCATGTGCACGAAGCGGAAGCGTTAAGATAAGGAAATTTCGAATGAATAAAACCAAACATCCAGAATGGCTAGAAAGGAAATAAGTGTTAATACACCTTCAGAGCATAATTAAGTCTAAGTGCAGTCAAGCATAGAAATTACTAAATCAAACAGTAACCAATAATCCTACATGGATGATGTACTGTCAGAACTTCCACCTGAATCCTCGTGAGCCACCAACAAAGCTACCTAATACCTGGAGGGGCGCAAAACAAAGCTGAGTGAGTCAGTAAAACAACGCTTATATAAAACTTTATTTTCCTTTGAATATACTAACCCCTCACCGTAAAACAAGTATAACTTTCCCAGAAAATAGAATACGTAAATATAAGTCAAATCATGCTCAGTATATCAAGATTCATTTGAATGTATGCCATCTATATGCTATGCCCAATATCACAATCTAATAAATAATAAGCCAGGTGATGCAATTCAATATAAATCATCTGCTAGCCGAAGTCACCTGACGTGATCTATACAGCAGAAACTAGAGCTCATTCCAATCATATCTCAATCTCATATCTCAACATATTTATACATATCTGCACACAAGTCGATACCACCTCACGTGGTCTGATCGACAGGCTAGGTGTATAATGAATACGCTCAAGTGCTACAATCACATGAAGGCTGTGCGCTAATCGCGAGTCACCTACAAGTCGAACCCACTAAAAGTGGTCTATACGACAGGCTATGCACCTATCTTGGATCCAAGGTGAGCGTGTGGTGCGGGAGGTGAACGATCATGTGAAGCTATGCCCCTGACTATGGGCGGGAGCACTAACACCGGGGTGCAGATTAATGAGCTCAATATGCATCACAATATCACCAACTATTTCATACTAATTACCAGCATAATATACTCACCTGGGCTTACCTGGGCCTCCACATCACCATGCAACAATATGCATAATTATGATAATGTATATACTAAAAATGCAGGCATAACATGACATTTAAATCACATTCCATTAAATACGTTTTCTGGGAAAAACGTCAAGCATATACATATATATACTGAAAAATATATGCCCACTCACTGGTATGTAGTCAGGTCGTAACCCCCACGTCTAGCCTGGCTATGCTCGTCCTCCGGATAGGTCTTGCCTATATGAGAAATAACTATAACAACGTTATTTTAAGCACATAACCCATCTAGCTAATAACTTCTCATACTTTGCTCAATTTGGGTATATAAATATACCACAGTGATCTACACAATCTCATGATCATCCCCATATTTTAAAAATAATTTTTCACCACTCCGAGCTTCCTTATGACCTCCTTAAGCTCCCTATGAGCTTAAAATCTCCAAAAACACAAGGTTTTACGTGAGCATGAATAGTGACAAAATCGGGGGTTATGGTTCTACGGGTTTTCGAAAGCTTTCTTACCTGAAACTTGTACCAATCGATTCGTATCCACCTTAGGAATACAATGGTGTCCTCTTTGACCACGATCCGTGAGTTTTTGACGGGTTTTGGTGTTGTCCGTACCAAACCGAGAGGGAGAAAGAGAGTGTCTGAGAGAGAGAGTGTGTACGGGAGAGAAGAGAGAGAATGGGGAAAGGGGATGAATGTGGACTTAGTTTGGTTACCAACCAAACAAAACAAGGTCCTTTAGTTCACTTAGGTCTAACACTTAGGGAAAATAACTTGTCCAATTTAAATACACAACACTCACCACACTTTTAAATTTCCAAGGGTAATTCTGTCATTTCACATCTTCGAAAACAATTTCCCGGGACGGGTTGTTACAATTATATTGTATTTCGGAGAGCGATGTTAAAAACACCTTCAACACAACTGGTTGACATGATAGCTAAATTGTTGGAGCTTTAATTTTCTGCGTTTTCTGTTAAAATAGTAATAAAAAGCTCATTTAAGTAGCCAGTGTAATATTAGACCAAACCGAACTAAATTGAAATTATTTGTTTTTGGCTCTTCGCCTAAATCATACAAACCACCCCAACCTCCACCCTCCACCCTCCACCCTCCACCCTCCACAAAACATTATTTATCTTTAAATACTAACTTAATAAACCATTGGAATTATGGTCTCTTAAAATTTCCCAAAAGATAAATGATCAAACCAAATGGATCATCAAATGAATTGGTTTGTTTCGTTAAATATAATTATTTATGTGTTTGATAATTATTTTGTTTCTAGTTTTTAATTTTTAGTTTTTCCAACATTGAAAACTGAAATTTGTTTGGTTAGTTTAAGAAAAACGATAACTCAAGATTAAAATTTTAAAATTAGAGCAAATAATTTTCAATTTTCAATTTTTTTTTTAATTAAATACTGAAAGTAGTACCTAAATAAAATTCTAGTTTTCAAAAAAATAAAAAATAAAAAATAAAAAATAAAAAATAAAAAATAAAAAATAGAACGAAATAATTATCAAGGCTCTCTTAATTAGTTGTATGGATCAAAATCGTAAATTCTTAACGCTACATTGGTTCAATGTGCGGTTTGGGGCCCAAATCGAACCGGCCGCCCCCTAACCAGCAGACCGAGCCCTAGTGCTTAAAATAATGGTTAAGAGCAATAATACCAAGTGTGCTCCTCCCACATGCCATATACCGTCCAAAGTTGCAGCAGCAAAGACAATAGTACCATTGTACCCAACTTCTTTTTCTTTAGTCCTCTCCTCTGTTGCAACTCAGCTGCGCATGCTGTCCTTTGGTACAAACTTCTTCGGTGCAAAACATTTGTACTCCTCGATCGCAAGAGCTCAACTTGGAACAGGTGGTCTTATACAAAACAAGCACTATACCTTCCAAACTTCTGTCCATATGCTAATATGGTGCAATATATTGATCTTAGTAGTTAGGGTTCACATCTTCTGGCGACTCACACTCTGTATTGCACCGATATTGTCATCAACTTCACTACTTAGGTTTTGTAGATGATGTGATTAGGTAAATAATAGATATGAAATTTTATCGCAAAAGACCTCAGTTCAAAGAGAACTAGCAATCATTTGCATACTTTTTACGTATATTAATCTCTTCTCCGACGTGGGATAATTTGTAGTTGATCGATAGTTTCTAACTCTAATCTAGAGTTTAAAGGGTCCCATCGAAAAGGTGATATGTCTAGTTGACTAGCTTTTGAGGGCAATAGTTGCTTGCTTAAAAGCAAATGAGACATGAACTCCTCCAAAGAAGCAACCAGACCAAACCAACACATGATTGACAGTCACTGTCCCTTCCGTTTGTGGAATCTTTACTATATCTTGTCTATCTTTACCACTGTAGGGTTTTACTTGTGACCAGCTTTCTGAAAATCCACCAAGAAAAAAACAGTGACTCGAAGTCGATAGTGGCAGCAGAAAAGGGTTAATTAATTAAGAAGTGTGACATTTGCATCAAGTCAGCAAGTAACTAGAACTAGGGTTGGCGCCAATATTTCTGTTTCATACAAGAGTTTGGAGCTGAACAAGAAAGATGCAATTAGAAACCCTACTTTTCTGCATTAATGCTATGCTTAGCTTTTAACAGGTGATCTTTATGACCTCTTTTGCTTCCTCAGACTGTCATCCCATCTCTATCAAACGCATCTCTTATTTCGTAAATTTTGGAGTACATGGATATTAATATATTGTATGTTGTGTGATGAGTTTAACGGCTGGATGTGCGTTGAAGATTTTGAGAAATCTCAACGGATGAACCTAAGCCACTTAAAAGACTGTATATAATGTACATTGATGTATAGTAGGACTCTTCATGCCTATATTGATGGACTATTTGCACTAGTGTCTTCCATAAGAGAGAGAGAGAGAGAGAGAGAGAGAGAGAGAGAGAGAGAGAGAGAGAGAGAGAGAGAGAGAGAGAGAGAGAGAGAGAGAGAGAGAGAGAGAGAGAGAATGTTACGACAAAGAGAATCAAAGAATAAGGAAGAAGAGAATGAAGATTATCAGCATGTTCACTACTTGATGCCTACTTCAAAATCGGCATTCAAGCAACCGCCGGTCGACAATGCGAGATATGGAAAGATTGTGAAAGTTCACGGAGGCCACATTGTCCGATCCTTGGCAAGAAAAGACCGGCACAGCAAGGTGTACACTTCGAAAGGTCCGAGAGACCGGAGGTTCCGGCTGTCAGTTCATACTGCAATACAGTTCTATGATGTCCAAGACCGCCTTGGCTACGACCGTCCGGGTAAGGCCATTGATTGGCTCATTGAGAAGTCCAAAGCAGCCATTGAAGCACTCCCTGAGTCTGAACAACCTTGCCAAGAGTACTATGATTGCACTAATACTAATGTTTTTGGTCAGCAGACTGAGCAAGAAATTGGAGAACAAAGTATGCATCAGTTTTGGAATCACCCGGAAAGCAATGGGGAACTGGAAACAATGAGCAATGTTAGTCCCATGAACAATGTCAACAATCTGAAAGAACCGGTTTTCGATCCTCACCAGTTAAGTTCATTGAACTATGCCGAAGAAGCCCTCGATTCTGCATCAAGTCTATCGGATTCCAAAGTCAAGGAGATGGGATGGTTTCAAAGTTTGGTGGCTTGGAATTATAATGCAAGTGATGGAGGAGATATCTGTCCTTACAATTCATCGCATGTATCTCTGCATTAGCCATATATCTTGTCACAAGTTTTATTTGCTTCATGTCTTTTGAATTGTGTTTTTAGCTCGTGTTTAAAAAAATAAAATAAAAAAAAAAAAAAAAAAACATTTATTTCCGTTGAAATTCTAATCTAATCTAACTCGGATTGAGTTACTTTTTTCAGTTATTTTCTTGTCGGTCTTCTTCTTTTTCTTTCCATTGAAAGTTTTGTCTAATCTAAACTACGAGAAGCGGAATTCGAAGCTGGGATAGGGGGATAGAGCACACATCTAGTTAAGCATGCTGGTGAAAAATCTGAAAGAGAACCAAGAGTAACTTCTAATTACAGTGTGCGAAAGCACAGAATAATCCACTCCAACAAATATTTTGTGTATTTACAATATAAATAGAATAATCTTTTTTCCTTTCACAATATACATTAACATGAAGAAAGAGGGAAAAAAAGAATCATAGAAGGATGGTTCAGTCCTAAATCCAGGTCCTGCTCGATAACCCGCTACTGCACGCACAAGCACATTACTTCCACACCACTAAATGTACAAGAATAAGAAATGACCGCGTATTTAAACAAATGGCTCTTCCCTCATTTTTCTGCTGTTTGAGTCGATAAGATACTGAAGACATTCTTATTTAGTTTCTTTTCTACCATTGGATCGGAACCAACAAAGTCAATGTTCATTTCTGAGTGTTTTTTCTTCAGTTTTAATGCTCTCAGCAGTTGCCGCTGATTTTTCTTCGACAGCTGAGTAAGACAATCTCCGAGCCTTTGTAGTTGGCTTACCATTTGATGAAGGAAGTTTAACTAAAACCGAAGCTTTTGACGTTGGTGAATTTATGTTCTTACCAACTGGGCTTGCTTGCTTACTCTGCACTTTCCTTGGACTAGGTGACTGCACACAGCTTTCCCAGGGGCGAGCAGCAATCCAGCGCTCCTTCCAGCTCCATCCCCAATTAGCTTTACCGAGTTCATAATTACCCAAGCTTTGGCTCTGACTACAGTTGGCCCTCCACTGCAAATCATGGAATATGTTTTCAATTTCAATTGATTCAAGGTCAAATTAACGGGTTCTACTTCCATGCTACGTAGAATTAAATGCTACGAGAACAAATAAAGTACAAATGTGAGAAAATAGTCTACCTGATGAGAAAATGCATATGCCATAGCCCGCTCACGCTTAACTGCTGCTTCTTCTCTTTGATATATCCTTGCAAGAATTTCATCCATTGTTTCAGAACCACCACACCACTCCGCCTGTCACCGAGTAAGACAATTAATCAATGTTATTATGAAAACAAACATGTGTAGTCACGAGGGTCCGAGGCTGATGAGGTGATGGTTCTGTAGCACGAGCGCACCAAAATTATAAAGAAACTTGCAGAATCCTATATAAATAAGTTTTAAGTCTGGCAAGCTCACAGATGAGGAAGCTGCTGGTCTCACCTCTATGTCATGAAGCTTTGCCTCAAGTTTTTGTTGACTCTCTATTTTCTTCTGCTTGATCCGTCCTTCTGTTACCATACAGAGTCGGCGAGCTTTAACCTCAGCCTGTATTTTGCTCCATGAATGAAGATAGCTCAATGTAGTTGTAGTTTGCTTTGTAACAGGATAAGCTTGCGACATTATTTGCAATCTTACAATCCCTTTCAAACACCGTAGAGATTTTCTAGCCTGCAATGGGTGAAAGAAAAGAAAATCTTAGGAACACCTAAACCAGCGTAACAAGACGTGTTCCTTCATGCATAAATGTCTACAATGCTCCTCATCTATCACGAAACGGCAATTATATTTAGAACAGTTTGAGTTTTCATTTGAATCAGAAAAGGAAAAAGCTGCTATGTAATAACGTCATTCAACTTTATTACCAAATCCTCATTGCTCATCAAGATTCAAACTAAACATCATTCACTGAATAAGAAGAATGCAAAACCAGAGATATAAAACAAAATTCCACAGGATCACCGGCGTTGAAATTTTATATTTTGGAGACTTTAGTGCACACATACATACCACATATGCACGGAAAGCAGTCTGAATCCGAATTGCAGCTATATCCTCAATTGGCAATCCAAGATTTTTACCATTCGTAGAAGTAGACTTTTTCAATTTTATGGAGTTTGATCTTCCATGAGCTGAAGATCCCTGTCACAAAATGTAATGAGGGGTGAGGAATGACAATTTCATACCAATATCAGTCTTGGAATGGTACATACAAATAACTCGCCTTTAGTACTAGTAGCAACCTACCGTTAAATCATAAACCACGCATGCACTCGCATGACTAGGTTTAGTGTAAAAGTCTCTGTTCATGAAGTAAAATGGTAATGTAACTCATGTATGTTACGATTGCAGCATGGATTTGTGATGCCTTCCAGTATTTATAAGATAAGCTAATTGCAAGATAGCTACGGCATAAATTAGAATTCTAAACCTCCATACACCTCATTTAAGATTTCCAAATTCCTAACCCGATTTCCTAACTTGATTTCAATTGCTGGTCACTTCACAGCTTCAAATTCATTTCGTTAACAAAAGCTAAACAATGTAAAACAATTTGGAGGCTTTATACCTTCAACTGTTTTGAACTGTCGTCCTTTGATTTCTTTGTGCCGAAAAATACCTTAAACCAACACCCGGAACCCATACCTGATAGTGAAAGTCTGTATCCAATTTAATATAATCCTGCCAGTTAAATTACAATCACCATCAACATTAAGCAACAAACAAGGAATTAACTTCAAGCATTAAAAAATTGTTCTTTTTTTTTTCTTCTGAAAATCAATCCAACAGTTAAATATTAAGCTACATTATCCAATAACAAACAGAAAAAAATCACAATAAGCTAACTATTGACCAAACTATATAATCATCACAGTACAGCCTATTCAGCCTCA
Source organism: Heteromeles arbutifolia (assembly GCA_024362995.1). Classification (NCBI taxonomy): domain Eukaryota; kingdom Viridiplantae; phylum Streptophyta; class Magnoliopsida; order Rosales; family Rosaceae; genus Heteromeles; species Heteromeles arbutifolia. The sequence goes on along the minus strand of JANCRC010000002.1, from coordinate 3,767,691 downwards.
TTTATTCTTCTGCACTCTGCTTCGTCCCTCGATTCTCCTTCGATGTTTATTCAATCCGATGGCTAGAACAAGAGGGACGAGTGCAAGACGAGAAAAAGGAAGTGCGAAAATCACTTCTTCGAAGAAAACCAGTTGAAGTCAAACATTGTAAACTGACTTCCATACCAATCTGCATTCTATAAAAAACCCCTTATGCATTTAGCAACCAGATCCCACCCATATCTCCCAAATGCACAAAAGGGTTATCTCCAAATCATGTTGTCAACTCAAAAACTAAGACAAACAATGAAAAACCAAAGAAAACAGCATCTGGGTAAGTCTCACATACCAGAGAAGCAGCTTGAAAACTCCAAGAAATCAGTTTTGTTATGAGAAATGGTTGCTCAAGATTTTGGAGGAAAAAGTCCGTGTGGGGGCAGCAGTTGTAAAAGCAGCAGTACGGAAGAAGCAAAACCCCTGAGAAAGGTGGGGGAGAAAGAGAGAGAATAAAAGGTGGGTGTGGTGGAATGTAGATTGCCATGGCCCCATCGCCACCCTTTTTTCTCATCGAAAAAAAAAATTATAATTTAAAAATTAAATTAAAAATCTTGCAAAATACAAAATTACAAATCTTTTTCATATAATATCAAAATTGAATCTATTATTTTTGCCTTACTTGATTTTCTCACACCTCAATCACAGCACAGGCTCAACCAACGCTAATACAACTCAACTTGTGGGGTGGTGTTGGTTTGGAGGATTTGAGACTTCAACAAAAGCAGGCTACAGCGATTGCAGAACAAACCAACATTGGCAATTTGGCATTGTCTGATTGAGATGTGCTGCCTTTCTATTGATCTGAAATTCGTCATCAAGCTTCAATCTTTACTAAAATAAGATACCAAATAATAATACTCCAAAATATCCAACGCATAAATCATCATCGTATTATATAATGCACGTTGGTTAGGAAGTCAAGTTGCTTGTAGCTTCAATCTTAAAAAGTGTATATTGGTGATTTGGTGAATATATTGCAAAGAAGTCAAATGAGCATTCATCCATGCACTCGAGATCATGTGTTCGAATCCCTCTTCTTTTACTTTAGATGAATTTAATGAAGATTTTTCTAGAATACTGCTATTCACACACCCATTTTTGTTTTCAATTCATTTGATCCAAAAATTTAGAAAGGTGTGAAAAGTAAAATGCGTGTGTTGGTAGCACTACCCTTCTTCTATTGTTTGTAAAATAATAATAATAATAATAATAATATTCCAAAGAAGGTGCACATAATGCAATGCAAATTTACCTGTTGAGGTTGTTGTGAATTTCTCATGGATTTCCAACTGAAGCTGGAGATTGGATGTGAAGTTGGAAAATTTGGTAGGAGACGTGAACTTTTTTTTTTCCCGGTGATTTCAGTATAGTTGGAGAGAAACAAATGTAGCTCCACATGCTTCTACAACCCCTTTTGTGGCCTAGCACTCTTCTAGTGTGTTAAACAAGTTTATGATCAAACTAATTTTTTTTTAAATCTCAAAATGGTATTTGAGATTTAACTGAATTCATTTATCTTTTTATCAACAACAATTGTGTATGAAATTTGAATTCAGGATCTCTTTCTTTCAAATAAAGACTGAATAACGCTTAGACCAAATGATCGTTTGCAATTACATACAACTATTAATCATCATCAACCTCTTCTTAAAACTACAAAATGTTGATTGACTCAATCTTAATTAAACTTTTTTGTGAACTTAAATAAATTACCTTTCAAAAACATGAGATTGAAAAAATAATTATGCAATAATGCTTGTTGTTGGGCTTTTGGCCTCTTTGCGTTTGTTGCTTTTTAAGTTCAGGCCTCTCTGTGTTTGTTGGTATCCTTTCTAATAATTATGCAATAATGCAATAATTATGCAATAATGCTTGTTGTTGGGCATGTTTACATACCCGTAATCGGAATCAAAACAAGGAATTGAATTCTGATTACGGAGTATTCAAGCGTTTACTAATTCTAGAGGAATCAAAAGGGTGGCGTGTAACATCCCACATCGCCCAGGGGAGTGATCCTTATATGTATATTCTCATCCCTACCTAGCACGAGGCCTTTTGGGAGCTCACTGGTTTCGGGTTCCGTTGGAACTCCGAAGTTAAGCGAGAAGGGGGCCAGAGCACTCATAGGATGGGTGACCCACTGGGAAGTTGCTCGTGAGTTCCCAGAAACAAAACCGTGAGGGTGTGGTCGGGGCCCAAAGCGGATAATATCGTGCTACGGTGGTGGAGCAGGCCCGGGATGTGACAATTGGGATCAGAGCCAATCCCTGGCCAGAAGTGTGCCGACGAGGACGTCGGCCCCTAAGGGGGTTGGATTGTAACATCCCACATCGCCCATGGAAGTGATCCTTATATGTATATTCTCATCCTTACCTAGCACGAGGCCTTTTGGAAGCTCACTGGCTTCGCGTTCCATTGGAACTCCGAAGTTAAGCGAGAAGGGGGCCAGAACACTCACAGGATGGGTAACCCACTGAGAAGTTGCTCGTGAGTTCCCAGAAACAAAACCATGAGGACGTGGTCGGGACCCAAAGCGGACAATATCGTGCTATGGTGGTAGAGCAGGCCCAAGAAGTGATCCACCCCGGGCAGGGATGTGACATGGTGGGCCTCACATGAATTAAGGAATCAGACTCCCCAAAATAGAGGAATCAAACTCCTTATATGGATGTGGTATTTGAGTTTCGGAAGAGGGAGGGAATGGGAATGCAATTTTTCTACCTATTATGCCCTTTTAATATTTTTAAAAATTCAAGTTTGCACACAACATGACACACCCCGACCCCGATATTCCCCGAATACCAGGATGGTCACATGCTGGCCGACACCCGAGGGTGACGAAAGCCATTTATTGAGTGCAAATGCTGAAAACAAGGGATATATAAAACTTATAAATATAAAAATAATGAATATGCATTTAAGGAACGTGTTCAGAGCATACAACTAACTAGAACACTAAAAGAAATAATACAAAATTGAATGAACAAAGAATGGGTCCTACATCGAGAGGACTCCAAGATGCCGATGCGAAGTGCCTTGACGTCGGGATTGTATGCCTTGATTCTAAGTCCTGAAGGGGGCGCAAAACAAACATGAGTGGACTAATTTGATATATATATATATATATATATATATCAATATAAACAGTTATCAACGTACTAACCCCCAGGTTTTATGAAAACACATATATATCATGATAAACATAGGTTTTCCAAAACCTAGCATGCCGTGCACTGTCTCAAATCATAATTTGTATATATAGTAATCACTAGTGAATGTCCAATATAACCCCCAGGCCCCATGCCGGCTCCCCGTCTCTGAGCAGACAGTCAGAGGAAAATACACTACATGCCCCTTGCCGGCTTCCCGTCCCTAGTCTTAAATAGCCAGAGGAAACACACTCCAGGCCCTATGCCAACACCAAACCGTCGCCCGGGACAGACCAGAATCTATCCCTACTTCCTGTAACGGAAATGACCACTAGGTAAGTACAAAACTATTGAACATATATATATTGAAAAACGTGCGACCGTGCTTCACTTCCCAACCCACCAGCTCAAGAACCCCATCCATGTATCCCCAAACCAAATTTAAAAATCAATCACCCCCAAATCTTGAAAATAAGCAATTCAAGCCCAGACCCAAACAAACAAATCCGTGGAAGCAACCACTCAAAAAACCCATAAAAATTATGAAATACTTTGCAGGGAGAAGAGGTGGTGGCTATGGGATAGGGTGGGTGGGGAACATGAAGGTGAGGGCATGGGAGAAAAGATACGAAGAATTGCAGGGAAATGAGGAATGTTTTATTCAACTAGGTTTGAATAAGGGCATTTTTGATGTCACCGGTCTACTCGAGTAAGAAAAGAGAATCATGGCTCTAGTGAAGAGCACTGGTGACTACTCCCATGGAATCAGGGAAGGATGAGGAGGATGGAGCAATTGGCTGCCATAACCCAAGAGGAAGATAGGAATCATGGTTCTAATAATTCTACATAAGATTTGTAGAGAGGTGTTTAATATTTTAATATTGTTAAAACAATAAATTTGTATATAAATATGATATTTTGGAATAAGGGTATTATAGTAATCACATTGATTTTCATTTCGATTCAGGTGAATTAGTAAACAACTTATATAGATCAATACTGTTTATATTCTGATTCCTGAACATTTAAGTAAACAGCTTCAACATGAATCCGATTATGACTTCTCCTTATTCCAACTCCTTAATTAAATTCTTCATATTTTAATTACGGTTACATAAACGCGCCATAAATGAAGTCGGATATATGAATCTTAGAACGCAACTGCTAAACAAGCTCTAAAGCACTCATCTCAAATATTAAGAAGTCTCAAAACAATTCTCTCAGGACCAAACAACAGCTTAAAACCTTTTGTGTCATATATGAAGCGGTGATTCGTCTGTTGGAACGCTCCGATTGAGGTCATACCATGAGGATTATCGTCAGGAATCATTGCAAAGCAAAACTTGATGTTTCCAGCTTCATTCTTCACCATATAGAAAGCATTCAACGTATCCAAATTCAGATCGGCATTGTTGTCGAAATGGAACGTGATCCATGGAAACCCCGTAAAAGCTTGCCGGTTTGCCACCTCGTAGCACGGCTCCAAAGGCTTAAAATCGCTAGGGTTCCTCCTCACGATCGCTTCACCCATCGCCGAGAACACTGCTTCTAAACCTGCTACTAATACATCGTAAGCAGGCCTTACAATCATGACCAGCGCGCCTGAGTGACTGAGTCAATCATAGTTCCCCCTGTTCCGTCGGGTCGAACCACGAAAACCTCCGGCGGAATGTTAAGCCTTCCCCCCATGATGTTCAGGTAGTATATTGGGACGTTGTTGAATCTCCTCAAGGTTGTCACACTTAGGTCGGGTTTTTCCTCTATGTTTGCACTGCACCAAATTTTAGGAACGAACTGAGTGGGGCCTGCTTGTTGTTCGCGTCTTAGGCAGTACGAGAACCGACCTTGGCCGTTGGCTGGGGGAGCCTAACTGGGTTTCAAACGACCGCGGACCAAAACCAAGACCCAATACACCTGACATCAGATTACCGTCGTGGTTAGATGCTACCTAAAAATAAAAAACGAGGAATAATATTTAATTTGTCACACAAAGAAAAAGAAAAAAAAAAGAGGTTTATTAATTTGGGTCAGTCAACCTAGTTATTTTTTTTTTATTTACCCAGTATTTATTGTGTTTTGATTGAAACCCTAATTTTTGCATTTATTTCTTTTTTAGTTGTATGATTATTACTTATTAATATTGGATAAGTATAAAACACTACACAAAATTTTGAAATTTAAAAATATCTAACCGTGATGAATGAGGTACGGCATCACCATCATTCATTTTCTCAATTATCAATTAAAGATTAATTTTTCAATAAAGAAATCACTTATTTTAAAAAATAAAAAATGAAGAAATCACTTGGGTATGTTATATATTGAGAGGTTACATATCTCCAGATATATGTGTGAGAGTTTACTGCTACTACTAGGTCATATATAAGACCATCTCCAACCTTTGGGTTAAAACCTAAAATTTTTAGCCTAGAAACAGATTTTCTGCTCCAACCCTTCATGCCTAAATTTTTTAGCCTCATATTATTAAAGAATAAATTTAGGCTAATTTTTTCTTTTAAAGTAATTTAAAAAAAAATTATGTACACTATCATAATTTAATTTTATGAACATTTTAATCTAAAAATATTTAAATTCTGATAAATATTGAAAAATCACTAAATTTGGGTGAATTTTGAGTTAAATATATTTTTTTAATTATTTTAGCCGTTGGATTTAAATTTGAGCCGTTAGATCTTTTTTTTACCGTTAAATTTTATTATATTTGATCTCAACCGTTGGATTCAATAAATCCTGGGAGACATGCCCATATGGGTGAGGTCCCGCTGGTGGTGCCCACACCATTTTTTGGGCTAAATCCTGGGAGGAATTTGGCTTTTGTTTGACTTTTAGCTTTTAGCCCATGCATTTAGCATGAGTTAAACCAACTCCAACAGTGGGCTAAAACCTAAAATTTCCCTTTTTTCCCCCCTCAAAATCCACTCCAACCCATGACCTAAAATTAACCTAAAACCTAAAACTCAAATGGAGGGCAAATGCCGGCCCAATTTTAGGCCACAAAGCAAAATGGGCCCCACCAACTAAGACTGAAACCGGGGCTGTGAAGCTCATTGCCTTGGGTCTACTCGCCTACGCGATGCATGCACTAGGCCTTTTCAGAAATCCAACAAACCCACGTGGGGTTGTTCCCCTGGGTGTCAGATCATCAAGTAGCCCAACGGCTACTTTTCTTCATCCAATGGCTCGATTTAAATGGGCCGTTGGTTAATCCAATGGTCCTGGTTCAAATTTTTTTTTTTTAGTTTTATATTTATATATTTATTGAATCCAATGGCTTAGATCAAATATAATCAAATCTAACGGTAAAAAAAGAAGATCTAACGGTCCAAATTTAAATCCAACGGCTTAGATAGAATTGTATTAAGTTTATGTGGTTTATCATGATTTTCATGTATTGATTTAGTGATTTTTCAAAATTTATCGAAATTTAAATATTTTTAGGTTAAAATGTTCATATAATTAATTTATGATAGTGTAACATCCCACATCGCCCAGGGGAGTGATCCTTAGATGTATATTCCCATCCCTACCTAGCACGAGGCCTTTTGGGAGCTCATCGGCTTCGGGTTCCGTAGGAACTCCGAAGTTAAGCGAGAAAGGGGCTAGAGCACTCCCATGATGGGTGACCCACTGGGAAGTTGCTCGTGAGTTCCCAGAAACAAAACCGTGAGGGCGTAGTCGGGGCCCAAAGCGGATAATATTGTGCTACGGTGGTGGAGCGGGCCCGGGAAGTGGTTCGCCCCGGGCCGGTATGTGACAATTTGGTATCAGAGCCTAACCCTGGCCGCGCGTGTGCCGACGAGGACGTCGGGCCCCTTAAGGGGGGTGGATTGTAACATCCCACATCGCCTAGGAGAGTGATCCTTATATGTATATTCTCATCCCTACCTAGCACGAGGCCTTTTGGGAGCTCACTGGCTTCGGGTTCCGTAGGAACTCCGAAGTTAAGCGAGAAGGGGGCTAGAGCACTCCCATGATGGGTGACCCACTGGGAAGTTGCTCGTGAGTTCCCAGAAACAAAACCGTGATGGCGTAGTCGGGGCCCAAAGTGGACAATATCGTGCTACGGTGGTGGAGCAGGCCCGTAAAAGCTTGCCGGTTTGCCACCTCGTAGCACGGCTCCAAAGGCTTAAAATCGCTAGGGATCCTCCTCACGATCGCTTCACCCATCGCCGAGAACACTGTATCTAAACCTGCTACTAATACATCGTAAGCAGGCCTTACAATCGTGACCAGCGCGCCTGAGTGACTGAGTCAATCATAGTTCCCCCTGTTCCGTCGGGTCGAACCACGAAAACTTCCGGCGGAATGTTAAGCCTTCCCCCCATGATGTTCAGGTAGTATATTGGGGCGTTGTTGAATCTCCTCAAGGCTGTCACACTTAGGTCGGGTTTTTCCTCTATGTTTACACTGCACCAAATTTTAGGAACGAACTGGGTGGGGCCTGCTTGTTGTTCGCGTCTCAGGCAGTACGAGAACCGACCTTGGCCGTTGGCTGGGGGAGCCTAACTGGGTTGCAAACGACCGCGGACCAAAACCAAGACCCAATACACCTGACATCAGATTACCGTCGTGGTTAGATGCTACCTAAAAATAAAAAACGAGGAATAATATTTAATTTGTCACACAAAAAAAAAGAAAAAAAAGAGGTTTATTAATTTGGGCCAGTCAACCTAGTTATTTTTTTTTTATTTACCCAGTATTTATTGTGTTTTGATTGAAACCCTAATTTTTGCATTTATTTCTTTTTTAGTTGTATGATTATTACTTATTAATATTGGATAAGTATAAAACACTACACAAAATTTTGAAATTTAAAAATATCTAACCGTGATGAATGAGGTACGGCATCACCATCATTCATTTTCTCAATTATCAATTAAAGATTAGTTTTTCAATAAAGAAATCACTTATTTTAAAAAATAAAAAATGAAGAAATCACTTGGGTATGTTATATATTGAGAGGTTACATATCTCCAGATATATGTGTGAGAGTTTACTGCTACTACTAGGTCATATATAAGACCATCTCCAACCTTTGGGTTAAAACCTAAAATTTTTAGCCTAGAAACAGATTTTCTGCTCCAACCCTTCATGCCTAAATTTTTTAGCCTCATATTATTAAAGAATAAATTTAGGCTAATTTTTTCTTTTAAAGTAATTTAAAAAAAAAATTATGTACACTATCATAATTTAATTTTATGAACATTTTAATCTAAAAATATTTAAATTCTGATAAATATTGAAAAATCACTAAATTTGGGTGAATTTTGAGTTAAATATATATTTTTAATTATTTTAGCCGTTGGATTTAAATTTGAGCCGTTAGATCTTTTTTTTACCGTTAGATTTTATTATATTTGATCTCAACCGTTGGATTCAATAAATCCTGGGAGACATGCCCATATGGGTGAGGTCCCGCTGGTGGTGCCCACACCATTTTTTGGGCTAAATCCTGGGAGGAATTTGGCTTTTGTTTGACTTTTAGCTTTTAGCCCATGCATTTAGCATGAGTTAAACCAACTCCAACAATGGGCTAAAACCTAAAATTTCCCTTTTTTCCCCCCTCAAAATCCACTCCAACCCATGACCTAAAATTAACCTAAAGCCTAAAACTCAAATGGAGGGCAAATGCCGGCCCAATTTTAGGCCACAAAGCAAAATGGGCCCCACCAACTAAGACTGAAACCGGGGCTGTGAAGCTCATTGCCTTGGGTCTACTCGCCTACGCGATGCATGCACTAGGCCTTTTCAGAAATCCAACAAACCCACGTGGGGTTGTTCCCCTGGGTGTCAGATCATCAAGTAGCCCAACGGCTACTTTTCTTCATCCAATGGCTCCATTTAAATGGGCCATTGGTTAATCCAATGGTCCAGGTTCAAATTTTTTTTTTTTTAGTTTTATATTTATATATTTATTGAATGCAATGGCTTAGATCAAATATAATCAAATCTAACGGTAAAAAAAGAAGATCTAACGGTCCAAATTTAAATCCAACGGCTTAGATAGAATTGTATTAAGTTTATGTGGTTTATCATGATTTTCATGTATTGATTTAGTGATTTTTCAAAATTTATCGAAATTTAAATATTTTTAGGTTAAAATGTTCATATAATTAATTTATGATAGTGTAACATCCCACATCGCCCAGGGGAGTGATCCTTAGATGTATATTCCCATCCCTACCTAGCACGAGGCCTTTTGGGAGCTCACTGGCTTCGGGTTCCGTAGGAACTCCGAAGTTAAGCGAGAAGGGGGCTAGAGCACTCCCATGATGGGTGACCCACTGGGAAGTTGCTCGTGAGTTCCCAGAAACAAAACCGTGAGGGCGTAGTCGGGGCCCAAAGCGTATAATATCGTGCTATGGTGGTGGAGCGGGCCCGGGAAGTGGTTCGCCCCGGGCCGGGATGTGACAATTTGGTATCAGAGCCTAACCCTGGCCGCGCGTGTGCCGACGAGGACGTCGTGCCCCTTAAGGGGGGTGGATTGTAACATCCCACATCGCCTAGGAGAGTGATCCTTATATGTATATTCTCATCCCTACCTAGCACGAGGCCTTTTGGGAGCTCACTGGCTTCGGGTTCCGTAGGAACTCCGAAGTTAAGCGAGAAGGGGGCTAGAGCACTCCCATGATGGGTGACCCACTGGGAAGTTGCTCGTGAGTTCCCAGAAACAAAACCGTGATGGCGTAGTCGGGGCCCAAAGCGGACAATATCGTGCTACGGTGGTGAAGCAGGCCCGGAAAGTGGTCCGTCCCGGGCCAGGATGTGACAGATAGTCTACATAATTTTTTTTTTTTTCAAAAAGTTAATTTAAAAAAAAAATAGCCTTAATTCATTCTTTGATAATCTCGGGCTAAAATTTTAGGTCAGAAGGGTTGGAACAGAAAAATTGTTTCTGGGCTAAAACCTAAATTTTATGGGCTAAATGTTTTTAGGTTTTAGGTCACAATTGGAGATGGTCTTAGGTTGGGTTTGGGGAGAATAAAACATAAAAAATAGCATTTAGCCCAGGATTAGGTTTGGTCTAATAGCACTAAGCTATGCATGAAATAAAAGGTGGATATGATCACATTTATTTGCTTTCATTGTTTAAAATTGATAGCACATATATTGTCCGGCCGATTAAGAAGTTGCAAAGCAATTCTCTGGACCAAAGTACAGTTTGAACTCTTTGGTGTCATATATGAAGCGGTAGTTTGTCTGTTGGAATGCTCCAATCGAGGTCGGCATAATAGGATTGCTTTCAGGAAGCATAGCCAAGCAGAACTTAAGATTTCCAGAAGCACCCGTCCCAGTAACAAAAGCAACCTCATGATCCAGATGCATGTTAGCATTATTCTGGAGATTAAAAGTGATTATAGGGAAGCCCAAAAACGCATGTGGCCTCAGCACCTCATAGCAAAGCTCAAAAGGTCCATACTCCCCAGCTGGGAGCCTTCGCAAAGTGCCTTCACCAGAAGCTGCAAAAATAGCTTCCAAAGCACTTACCAAAACATCGTGTGCATGTCTTGAGATTCGAGTGAATGTAGATCCTGAGTCGATCATGCTTCCTCCAGTCCCATCGTTTCGGATAGCAAACTCTTCCGGTGGTATGGGAAGCATGTGTCCGTTCACACTTATACCTAGTAAATTTATGTAGTAGTATGCTATTGTGTTGAATCTCCTCAATCCTGTCACACTTAGGCCAGGTCTTTGTTGTATGTCTGCTCCAAATTTTAGGTATGAGGTGATGGGCCCTACAACTCTTTCTCTTCTGAGGCAGTATGAGAAACGACCGTTGCTTTGACCTAGAGGGTCTAATTGGCTGACAAACGTCCGGGGACCAAATCCAATACCTAGCACGCCGGATATCTGATTAGTATCGCCTGCAAAGGATACCTGAAATTAAGAATGAAAAATCAGTACCAATATATCCAATTAATAAAAACAGGTTTAGGTTATAGATAAACACTCATCAATATAAATTAATTAAACAGTTTAGTTAACATTATGGTATCAGTCCAAATTTAATGACAAGCTATTATTTCTAAAATAAGTAATCTTGTAACTAAACCAATTTGGTCGCTCAGTACAGTCACATGACAAAATAACCCATATAGCTTTTTTGCAAACCAAACATAAGAAACTCGATCTTGGAGTAATTATCTCTAAGAGGGAACCATTTGTCTATATTTTCTATATCTTTGTACAAATACCAAATAAATTGACCAAATTGTCAAGAGATTATGGACCAAATATAAATATGGGAGACTTTGGATGCGGTCCTTAGCTATGAATTTTCTTTGACTGAAACCTTGTTAGTTTTCAATTTTTGATCCAAGTCCTTGAAATTAATGTGATAATTTATTTCTATGTACGTTACTATATTTTTTAAAATTAAAAATTAAAATTTATAGTTGTTTATATTAATGAGATTTTAAATAAAAAACCATAATTTGTGGGATTAAAAATATTAAAATATAAATATACTATTGTGTGTGTGTGTGTGTGTGTGTGTGTGTGTGTGTGTGTGTATATATATAAACATGGGTACATTCATCAAAATTAACCAAAAAATTATTGTATTAAAACATGGGTACATTCTTCAAAATCACAAAAAAAAAAAAATATATATATATATATAATGGTACATTTTACATTTAACAAATTGGTATATTTAAGAATGAGTACAATTTAAGATTAAAAATTTGAAAAAAATTACATGAATGGTACATATAATTAATTAGCATGGGTTCATTTAGCAAAATTAAAAATGGGTACAAATAAAAAAAAATATATGGGTACAAATACAAATAAAACTTTATAAAATATGGGCACAAAAAGGAATTAATATATGAGTACAAATTAAAACTGAAAAGAAAATTGGTACAAATTAAAAAAGGGTTGCAAATTAAAAATGGTTGCAAACTAAAAATAAAAATATATGATAAAAAAATTTAGCCATAAATATAAATATACTAATGGTAACATTTTTAACATTAAATGAATATATTTAGAAATAAAAAATATTTTATTATTGAAATAATTAATGATGTTATTAATACCAAGAACATTGATAAAAAAATGAAAAGAAATAAGATTTTAATCAAAGGAATAGCAAAAGGAAGGATGAAAATCTAATTTCTCCAATAAATAAATTACTTATTGACAAGATACCAAAAGAATTTATCAATACCTGGTTGCTGTCAATGGCACAACCAAAAACCAAACCTGGAATGGACTCCCTGCCAGGGCCTGTGCTGCTGTCGAAACTGAAAGTTTCAGATGAAAGATAGCCAGCTACAAAGCTACGGTCAGCGTAGGTTCTCTCAAACGAACAGAAGTCTCCAATACACAAGCCCTGACAAAGCGGGTGCGCATTACAAGGTAGATGATGATAAGAAATTGATCTGCTACTCGGAAATGGTTCATCTACCACCGCGAAACAGCGGTGCTGCTCACATTCTTCGCATTGCAGCCAAGTGAGATCGCTTGCAGTGTCCACGACAAGGTTGTACAGTTTGAATTGCGGAGACGATGTTGGGATTGTGCCGATCCCAATTTTGACGCTGTAGAGAGCCACAGCCATGTTAAGGTTCATGAGCATTCGGACAGTTTCAGGACTATACGAAAGCGTTTGATTGTTTGCAGCTGCTAGGGTTATCATGTTTTTAAGGTATTGAGCACGAGCGATGGACTGGTTAGTTAGGGCTTGGATTCTCTGTTTGTGGGTGAGGTTTGGTTGGTAGAATGGTGACTGTGGGTCGTTTCTATGGATGAGCTCAATGGTCAAGCCACCAGGTTTTGCAGTGACTATGTGACATTGTACTAGTAGTGCTAACAAGGATGATAGTAGGCACAAGAAAATAGGGTTCTTGGTTTCTGCCATGTACTTCAAAGGTATTAGAGAAAATGAGTCTGAAAGGATAGAGAGACTTACAAAGTATTGATGCCTTTTATAACGGAAGGTTGTTTGAATAGGCAGGAAATAATTAATTCACTCATGAAATCCAAGTTGTCTCTTACTTGGATTTTTCCTTTATTACAAAATCCATCCTCATTAATTTCGTCAGAGTATGCATTCATTTCCATTTGTTTGGGCTCACTTTCGATGATAACAATTGTTGTTATATATTTGTTTTTTTTTAACCAATGATATTATCTATATTACAGAGAGAATGTGGGTTTAACCCTACATTAACGGAAGGTTGTTTGAATAGGCAGGAAATAATTAATTCACTCATTAAATTCACGTTGTCTCTTACTTGATTTTTCCTTTATTACAAACTCCATCCTCATTAATTTCGTCAGAGTATGCATTCTTTTCCATTCGTTTGGGCTCACTTTCGATGAAAACAATTGTTGTTATATATTTGTTTTTTTTTTTAACAAGTGATATTATCTACACTAAGAAGAGGGGATGGACTTAGCCTCACAATAGGTAGCAATAATATGGTTCAAACTCGCATTTGGCGAGAATTGAACCTAAAACCTTTCACTTATAAGTGAAGAGAAATGCTACTAGACTGTAGTACTAAGTGGCTAATTGTTGTTATATATTAGTTACAGTGGAAGGAATCGAACTCTTGACCTTGCTTAGGGTTTGTTTGGTATTGCTGTGTTTTTTTTAAAAACTGCTTCTGCTGTGCTGTAAAAATAATCAGCTGTAAAATAAAGCATTTAAGTGTTTGGTAAACTTTTATTGTAAAAGTGCTTTTAACAAAAAAAAACAATGTTTAAGTGTTTAGTAAACTTTATGTAAAACTGCTGCGACTATATTAAATGACTAAAATGGTATAATGTTAAATGTGATATAATAATTTATTTTATTTTATATTTATAATTTCATCTTCAATCTTCATCATTTTCGGGTCACAGCTCAAGACCCAAATCCCTCCCCTCCAACCCTCTGTTCTCACCCCTTCCCAATCACCAAAATCGCAGACGGATTTCAGCACGAAGACGAAGAATTCCCATATGGGTTCTTTTTTCTCCGTCTTGTCTCAGTCGCTGGAGAAGAAATTGTTGTTCGAATCCGCGTGCTTCGCGCTCGAGACGATGAATTCGACCTGGGTTTTCACGAGCTGTCTCTCTGTGTCAGTGAATGGAGCTCTCTGAATTCGACCGTGTCAGTGAAATGAAGCTCTCTGAATTTGACCTTGGTGCTCTCTGAATTCGACCTTGGTAATCAACAGTCATTCCTTCATCCCGTATATCTTCAGCTTGCAAGAAGTGCCGGACTCGACTCACTGAGGGACCTCGTCCTCTCGAACAATCGAATTCGATGATTTGATACGATGAGGGAAGCGAGAAGGAGAAAGAGGGTATAATTGGGTTTAAGAAAGTTTCATTAAACTTTACTGTTCATCCACTGAAAAAAAACAACTGGTTTTGAGAAGCAGCAAAATGCTCCTTCCATTTTTCTGCTTATTTTGGCTGACACTTTAAAAAGAAGCACTTATTTTTACATTTACCAAACACATTTTACACCCAAACTTTTTTTCATAGCTGTTTTTTTTTATAATTTCAGCTGTGCCAAACTAGTACTTAATTCTGCCTAATTTTTATACTGTATGGATTGTTAATGAGTAAACTAGATTAATTGAATGATCAAAACAAAATAGATTTTTTTTTATAGAAGACCTCGAGGTTGACTGTACGAGAGACATTAAAAAATTTACACCTAGCCAGTAGGATAAAAACCGTACCTCTCATAAAGCAAGAAAACAAAATAGATTAATTTCAGCGAATTCTTTGTTACAATATCAAATTAATAAGAATACCTAGAGTAAATATCATTGTAACTGTAATGGAATCCATTTAATTAGTATAAACAAAGTCGAACAAAAATGTCACACATAATAACACATTTCGTATATACCATATTTGTAGTTACTACTTATATTGATAGACTCTATCTATATTAGAGAAGTACAAATATGGTACCATAGTAGGAGAAACTAGTTAAGAGATTGTTTGGAATCCTTCTCAAAAATTAAGAAATTCTAAGGACTTGTTTAGATGTGCTTTTAAAATGACTGAAAGCACTTTTAGAAAAAATATTTTTGGGTTTCAAAATCACTTAAAGTGCTTTCTGCAAGGAGCACCAGTTATGTGCTTCTTCCAGGAAGCACTTTATGTGATTTTCCAGGATTTACTTGCATTTTTACTAATGATTGGTTCTAAAAACATTTTCACTAAAAACTCTTTCAATCATTTCAAAAGCATATCCAAACAAGTTCTAAAGCACTCATCACTCGTCTGGTACGCTCCAGTGGAGGTCATACCATGAGGATTATCGTCAGGAATCATTGCAAAGCAAAACTCGATATTTCCAGCTTCATTCGTCACCATAAAGAAAGCATTCGACGCATCCAAATTCAGATCGGCATTGAGGTCGAAATGAAAGGTGATCCACGGAAACGACGTAAAAGGTTGCCGATTATACGTGGAAATTTGAAATGATGGAGTTGATAAATTAGAATCCAAAGAAAAAATAAATAACCACCGATTCTTACATGCCAATTTTAGACTGAATTAATTAACATGCATGTGTGGGTTTAAACAACTTTTTTCAGTAACCTTCAGCAAACTGAAAATTGGCTATAACCAATAATTTAGTCAAAGCATTGACAATTCTCTGATATGGCATAAACGAGATGTGCAATACTAATGGATGCACGAAGAAGTATTGAGAACAAACAGAAAGATGGAAAAGAAGTGGAGCCTCTTCTTGTTTCTATCTCTAATTGTTTTTATTCATTAATCTCTTGATGTTATTCAATTTTGAATAACGAATGTATGTGGGGGATGAGGGTTTGGCGTTTCTATTTATAAACAAAAATCTCTTGAGAGAACACACTTTGATTTGGGAGAATATGGTGACGGAGACGTATGGGGACGGAGACTTATATACCAACTCCATCGATTAAAAGATAATATATAATTTCACACGAAAAAGTTATTTGGTATAACTGATTCGTTTTGTTACCATATGTACTGGTGCGTAATGTCATTGCCTAGATTTTACCCTACAAAATTGCCAAATTAAGCATTCACCAAATGTCCATTCAAGAAGCCCAATATATGGCATGTTAAGAAGGATGTAAGATCTCACATCGCCCAGGGGAAAGGATCCTCTCTGCCTTATATGTTTATACTCGCCTCCCAATTGCAAGACGCTTTTTGGGAGCTCATTGGCTTCGGGTTCCATTGGAACTCTGAAGTTAAGCAAGATCGGGCAAGAGCATTTCCAGGATGGGTGATCCCCTGGGAAGTTCTCATGTGAGTTCCCAGAAACAAAACGGTGAGGGCAGGTGTGGCCCAAAATGGACAATATCTTGCTTCGCCAGGATTGGGATGTGACAATTTGGTATTAGAGCCACTCCCTAGCTAGAAGTGTGCCGACGAGGACGTCGGGCCCCTAAGGAGGGTGGATTGTAAGATCCCACATCGCCCATGAGAGAGGATCCTCTATGCCTTATATGTTCATACTCGCCTCCCAATTGCAAGACGCATTTTGGGAGTCATTGGCTTCGGGTTCCATCAGAACTTCGAAGTTAAGCAAGTTCGGGCGAGAGCATTCCCAGGATGGGTGATTCCCTAGGAAGTTATCGCGTAAGTTCTTAGAAACAAAACCGTGAGGGCGGGCGTGACCCAAAACAGACAATATATTGCTTCGTCGGGATTGGGTGCTACGGTGGACTCGAACCCAGAATGTGGTAGAGCCCGGGTCGGGATGTAACAAAGGAAGCCAATGAAGCTGTGCACAGACTTGCACGTTTCCGTCTTTCGTACGGAGCATGGATCAAGATTTTATTTGGTTCGAGGGGCCCAGAATTATTGTATATCATCTCCTTGTTGAGGATAGTCATATGTAATATCTTCGGTTAAACAATAAAATATTTTGATCAAAACGCGGAACAGTGTACTAAGATAATAACTTCGCAAGTCTTAAAATCCATTAAGACCTGCGAATATGTAAAATAGTATTTGATGATATACATGAGAAAATAACACAAAAAATTCATAACACATACTTAGGAACTTTTTACTTAAAATTCCTATTTTCTCAATTCAGCTATTTCTCAAAATTTCTTTGTACCTAAACTAAACTGAACCTCATCTCTAATTTTTAAAACACACCACATTTGGTATATTTTTTTTCATTTTGTCGCAAGTAGCTAACCAAGGTTACAACTGCTTGAAATGACTCTTTTGGAGAAACAGTTGGTAGAGCACAACGATCATCTGGATCTTGATCGTCTTTGGTAGGCTTATTCATTCTCGCTGTAATGATCTCTTTACCCACAGGCAATTCTTTCACTGTATCATTTACACTAGGAAGGTGCTCAACATCCATCACTTTTCTATACCGTAGACCATAAATGGCTTCATGCAAATCACACATGCCTTCATCTTCACCATTTTGTCTTAATATCTGACCAGATCTTGCAATCGTGAAAACAATTTACAATGGTTGTTGCCTTCGCATCAGTGTTCCAAACCCGCATTAACAAAATCGATAGCATTCAATATGTTAAAACCTGTACAAATTTTGTCGAGTTAGTTGTAGAAAAGTATAAATTGTAAATTCTCTCATTTTTTGTAATCCGTCCAACTTAATTTGAAGATATCTGTATAAGCTTTCGTTTACTTTTAAGGCCTCCATTTTCTTCTTCTTTTGTTTCACTGTGATTTAGATAGTTTCATATTACATTTTGCAATGTAGTTAATATATATGTTACCACATATGCAGAGCCACATGAAGACCAAGATGGGCACGAGCTCATCCTGAACTGTTTTTTTTATTTTATATCCGTTATCTGTTAGTTTTAAACTAAAGAGCATGTAGCTCATTAGTTATTGGAGTTTTAATGTTTCTGCGCGCCATGAGTTCAAAACTTGCATCCTTAATGTGTTTTTGAACCATAAAACACCTTATAAAAATTAACCCTTTTTTTTGGCGGTTGATATAAAACAATCTTTTTTTAGTTGCTTGATATTAAACAAGGTTAATTTAGAGGAAAACTCAATTATGTTAAAAAAAATATCTCATAATAATAGTATTAAATTATGATTTTAAATTTGTGTCTGAATCAAATGTTAACTTTTTATCAAAACTCGTAACAAGTTCTTTTTTTTTTATGATATAATTATCTCAATACTAAATTTTTTATACGTTTTAAAGGTCTACCACAATACTAAATTTTTTGCATACATTTTAAAGATTTACCACTCTTGTTTGATTAAAATTTTCCATGTCAATACAAAAATAAATCTTTAATTTAATCTCATTAGTTATATTGCTATATTTTGTTTAATTTCTTTCATATGGTTTAAAAATCCCTCCTGGTCTGAATTTCTGGCTCTTTACTGTGTTACCAAATCCGTCCGTTATAATTAATTAATTATGCAAGCATGAACAACTGGTAGTGGATTCATAAATCTTAAGTAGTAAATCTCATTTGTTAAATTAGTAAATTCATTTTTTAAATTTGTTTCCGTTTCTGCAGAATCAAGAAACGAAATTTACTAATTAAGATACATGAACCCAGTACTAATTGTTCATGCATGCTTAACTAATTAATTATAATTCATGGATTTGGTAACATATCTACTGTATTTCTTACCCTAGGTCTCAATTCAATGAATGTAAAGAGATTTTTGCTTATAAATATAAACAAGATCACTTCCCTCGTATATGCATCTTATTCAAAATCAACATATAGACATATAAAAACATGAAGACCCTCCACGTCTTTTCTATCCTTCTAGTTGTTCTCTTCTTCAGTACTATTGGTAAATGTTTCTTCATCCATTACTTTGTACGTTAATTTCTGATTGGACATGTTAAACACGTAACTTATATTCTCTTATCAAACTATTTACCAACGTAAATAAGAATTGGTCTGACATCATAAACATGGATCGGGACGTGCAATTTATCTTAACAAAGAATATATAATTTATATTAGGGACACTTTGGATACGGTCCCTAACTATCAATATTCTTTGACTAAAACCTTGTTCGTTTTCAATTTTTGATCGAAGTTCCTGAAATTAATGTGATAATGTATTTCTATGTAGGTTACTATATTTTTTTAATTAAAAATTGAAATTTATAGTTGTTTGTATTAATGAAATTTTAAATAAAAAAAACCCATAATTTGTGGATTAAAATTATTAAAATATAAATTATACTCTCCAATATATTGTGTGCGTGTGTGTGTATATATATATGTATGTATGTATATAAACATGGGTACATATTCATTAAAATTAACAAAAAAATTATTGTACCAAAATATGAGTACATTCTTCAAAACCACACAAAAAATAATAGATATTAGGCTTAATAACATTAGTAAATTTCTTTTATTAAACTTGACATGGATACATTCTCAAATCAAGAAAAAGAATGTACCCATATAAGTTTAAAAATGAATTAGAAAAAAATTGAATAGATTTTATATATAAAAAAAAAAGGGTACATTTTACTACAACAAATTGATATATTTAAGAATGGGTACATTTTAAGATTAAAAAATTAAAAAAATTACATGAACGGGTACATATAAGATCAAAAAATTGGAAACCTTTTTATAAAAAATTAAGGGGTACAAACTTATTCTAATTTATTTATTTATTTTGGAAATGTTTTGAATTGAAAATTATTTAGGAGTTTAATAAAGGTGTGAGTATTAAAATCCTAAATCAATTATTAATTTTTATTTTAAAAATTATGTAACTGACATGTAAAATCATTATTGCATTAATACTAGGGACCTTGATCAAAATCTGAAAACTAATAAGGTTTCAATAAAAAAATATTAGTAACTAAGGACCGGATACTAATTTTCCCTTTATATTAATATGCACGTGTGGCTTGCAATTGCAGGAGTTGAGGCTTTGGCAAATGAATATACAGGTCATGCTTGCGGGAGAGTAGAGGTGATGCCTAATTGCCAAGAAAAGATATGCAACGACTTGTGTCTGGAAAAATATGCGAAGGGTGTTGGTCTCGATGCTAAAGGCTATTGCAAAGGCGACAAATGTCTTTGCATTTTCCCCTGTTAGAAATAAATTTAGTGATTTATGATAATAAGGTTGATTCAATTAAAAAACCACCAGAGTATTGGTTTAATATTAATTATGTACTTTTTCCAAATATTAATAGAAAGAAAGGGCTACCATATTTTCCTATATATCTTCAAATTTTTAACTTTATAATCTTTCTTGTTAAACTATCTTCACGAGTTGTAAATAAAGTTATTCAGAAGCAGATGATGTTCTACCTCCACGACAGAAAGAAATCATTCTTATGCACAATGAAGCTATTTCAACTCCTAATTCTCCTTCCTAATAACTAACTATTTAATTCACTAACGCTATTATTCTACTAAAAAATGAAGTTATTTATAAGAGTAAATTGTAGTAATGGTCCCTCAACTTTAACTCAATTGGAGAAATGGTTCATCAACTAAAAAACTGTGACCATTAGTCTCTTAACTTATCAAAACGTGTAGTTATGGTCATTTTTGTCAATTTCATTAGAACTTCCGTCAAAATGAGTCACGTGTCACGCACGTGAGGCTGAATGAAGGGACAAATATGGAAAATTAAAGGAGAAAAATTGTAGCAATGGTCCCTCAAAGTTAATCCAATTGGAGAAATGGTCCCTCAAAGGCTAACTAGCTAGTTAAACCCTAGTAGGAGAAAATTAAGCACTCAACTAATTTTTGAGAAACTTAAGCACTCAACTAATTTTTAATCATCTCATATATTAGGAACTCTCGAAACAATTCTCCGGACCAAAAAACAATTTGAAACCTTTTGTGTCATATATGAAGCGGGAATTGATCTGTTGGAACGCTCCAATTGAGTTCAAACCATGATTATCTAGCTCAGGAAGTATTGCCAAGCAAAACTCCATGTTTCCAGACTCATTCTCCACAACAAAGAAAGTAGCCCCATACTCCAAATTCAGATCGGCATTGTTGTCGAAATGGAACGTGATCCACGGATACCCCGTAAAAGCTTGCTTATTCACCACCTCGTAGCACGGCTCCAAAGGCGGAAATCTGCTAGGGATCTTCCTCACGATTGCTTCCCCCATCGCTGAGAACACTGCTTCTATACCCTTCACTAACACAAAAATAAGCAGGCTTCAGAAGCGTAGTCATTGGCTGGCCTGAGTCAATTATAGTTCCCCCGGTTCTGTCAGGTTGAACGGCGGAATGTTAAGCCTACCGCCCATGATGCTTATTCCTAGTAAGTTTACGTAGTACAGTGACGCGTCGTTGTATTTCCTCAATGCTGTCACACTTAGGTCGGGTTTTTCCTCTATGTCCGCGCCAAATTTGAGGAATGAAGGGGTAGGGCCCGCTTGTGGTTCGAGTCTGAAGCAGTACGAGAACCGGCCGTCGCTTTGGCCGGCGGATTGCAATTGAGTTACAAACGACCGCGAACCAAAACCAAGACCCAGTATACCGGACATTTTATTGCCGTCTTTATCAAATGCAACCTGACAATTAGGATAAAAATTAACATAGGCTCATACGCACTTGAAGCTGGAAACAAAAATAATTATCAAAACCCCCTAAATAAATAAAAAATTGACGTTCTGAATAACATACGTACCCCAGTGTTATCCATGTTGCAACCAAACACTAAATCTCGAACAAGCTCTCTGCTGCCCGGAGGGCCAATATTACTCTCAAAACTGAACGTTTCGGCTGCAAGAACACCTTGAACAGTGGTATGGCCGTCACCATAGGTTCTTATAAAGGCACAAAACTCTCCGTCGCAGTCAGCCTCGCAAAGTGGGTGGTTTCTGCACGGAAGATGCTTATATGAAGAAGAAGCGCTGCTAGGAAACGGTTTATCTACCGATTTAAAGCAATGGTGGGTGCGACATCCATCGCATTGGAGCCAGTGAGATCGCTCCCTGTGTCCACCAAAAGGTTGTATGATTTGTATTGCGGAGCAGTAGAAAGTGTGCCTACCCCAATTCTGACGTGGTAGGATGCCAAGTCCTGAAAATTGTTAAAGATCATACGGACTGTATCAGGAGTGTAGGGATCAAGTGTTTGATTTTTTTTGGATGTAAGGTGGTCATGTTTTTTAGATATTGGGCACGTGCTATAGACTGGTGAGCAAGAGCTTGGATTCTTTGTTCATAAGTGAGGTTTGGCTGGTAGAAAGGTGACTCTGGGGAGTTTCGGCTGATTAGCTTAAGGGTCAAGCCATCAGGTTTTGCAGTGACTCTGTGGCATGGTGGTAGCATTAGGGCTACTAACAAAGTTGATAGTAGGGAGAGGAAAAGAGGGTTGATTGTTGCTTCTGCCATTTTTGTTGCACTTCGAGATATTATCTTACTAAGTGACCTATGACACAATGTGACTGAACACTGAGACGGAATGTAAAATTATAATCTCCATAATTCTATTCATAGTACAAAGGCTTATATATACAAGCGTGTAGAGTTGTGTACAAGTAAGAATCTCTCCAAATTAGTAATATAAAGAATCTTTCCAAATTAGGAATACAACCAAAGTTGGATTATAATATTAATTACTAAGCTTAAGAGAGATTATTTTCCTTAGCTAGGACTCCACTAACACGGAATAGTAAAGACTGCATGATGCTTTTATAATGAAATTTTTAACTGGATTAGCTACTAACTAATCAATTTTCACGTCTTTATTTTATTTTATTGAACAATCGATATTATCTACACAGGGAGGGGGTGAGCTTAGCCTCACAATGGGCTAGCAATAATGTGGTTCAAATTCGCCTTTGGTGACAATCGAACCTAAGACCTCTCACTTACCAATGAAGAGGAATACCACTAGACCATAGTATTAAGGGGCAATTTTCACGTGTTAACTTGGCATAATATCCCTTGTCTGTTTTTTTTTTTAAAGGAAAACTAATGAAAATGGCTTGAAAACTTTGAGTTTTAACGATAAGGATAAAATAAAGGGTAAAGTAAATAGTACCAAGATTGATTTTTCAGTACAAAAATGTGGTTTTTCGTTAAAGTGAACAGTACCGGGAGTTTTTCGATAAAGTTCTCTTTTTTTAAATGTCTTAGGTAAGTTTTTATAATGAATAAAATAAAGGCAGGTTGGAAACACAAAAGACATTTAAAGAAAGAAAAAAATTTACATAAGTACTGTTGTAAACATATTTAACTAAAGAATTATAGAATGGGAGAGAGGTGTGTCAACAATAGAGTGAGAGATTCGGTAAATTTTGAGGTGTGTGTCATATCTCACCCCTGTTGTGCATTTGTTAATAGTAGTAAGAAAGTAAATTCCTTACACTTTAGGTATTACAACTAAATCAACTATCTAAAAAATACTATAGAATCCTAATAACATTTACACATTCACATTACTAACTTAATTATTAGGACTACAACAAGTAAAAATTTGAATGGCGTGGACAAAACAGGATCCAATTTTATACTAATAATCTGCAAATTCAATGAGAAAAATACCAATAATCTATACATGAGCATTCTTATTGCCAAATTTCTAACTTTATTTGTGATCTAAGATTACTCTAAGCTTGCTTACTTGATTTTGATTTGTTTTGTTTTTCTTTTTTCAATGAATAGGAATTTGCCGTCTATATGACAGACACTAGAATATTAAGGGTTGAATGAAGCTTTTTGCAGTAAGTTTAGGCCATCTCCAACCGAAGGGTACAGAGGATCAAAGGGTCAAAAATAGCCAACCGAGAACTAGGCCAAAGGGCTCGTGGGCCCCACTGGACAAAAAATGGCCAAAGGGCCAACCGGCCGGCCCAACCTAGCTAGCCAACCGGCCCCGGGCCGGGCCACAATTTGAATGCAACAGTAACTAGCTAGCTAACGTCAGCTAGTTGTTATTTTTTATTTTTTTTTTACAAAAAAAAATTTAAAAATCTATTTTTTTCCTATAACTTCCTAATTAAGCTATTAAACAACATTAAATAACATTAAGTAACATGAAACAACATTAAACAATATAAAACAACATTAAATAACATTAAACAACATAAAAATTATACAACATAAAAAAAAAAACATTTAACAACATGAAACTTAAACAACATTTTAAAAAACATTCAACAACATAAAACTTAAACGCCTACTCCATGCTTCTTTTGGCCCAAAGATGTACAACAATATCTTGTTGTAGGTACTTGTTTGTGGCACGGGAACATATCATCTTATAGCGTCTCATGTACTCATTTAAAGAGATACTACCAATTCTTGGATTGAAAGGCAAATTAGGCCCATCATATATTTTGCACGAGTCATTCTTGACCTATTTGGATCCTCTTGGTCGTCACCAGACTCTCCATCAATATACCTATCTCGCTCATCCTCCACAATCATGTTGTGTAATATGATGCAAGACATCATGATGGAGTCCAAATTTTCTCAACTCCACTCTCCTGTCGGTTCCTTGATGATCTTCCACCGTGCTTGTAGAATACCGAAAGCTCTCTCAACATCTTTCCGGTATGCCTCTTGGTGTAACGTAAAACACTTTTCGGCGTCATTCGCAGGGTTTGGAATTGCTTGGACAAGTGTCGCCCACTTTGGGTAAATGTCATCTGCCAAGTAATACCCCATATTGTACTAACAATTGTTGATGTAGTAGTAAAGTTGAGGTGATTTACCTTCCGTCAGGTTATTGAAGAGATGTGAATGCCCAAGAACTGTAATGTCATTTTGGGATCTAGGGACTCCAAAGAAAGCATGCCAGATCCATGTATCATACGAGGCAACTGCCCTTAACACAATAGTTGGCTTTCTCGACTTTCCGCTAAAGCCTTTTTGCCATCCGATGGGACAGTTCTCCCAATTCCAATGTATGCAGTCTAATGACCCTATCATGCCTGAAAAGCCACGGTCTTCAGTCTAAATCTTTTTGATTTGGCTCACAAAGGTACTCTTCTTTGTGAAAATGAACAATTGTATCACGGAATTCAGTAAGAGTATCACGACATGTAGACTCAGACATACCGTATGTATCATCCATCGCATCAGCTGGGGAGGCATAGGTCATCATTCGGAGTGCAATAGTAACCTTCTGATGAGGTGAGAAACCAGGGTAGCCTGCTATGTCCAGCTTCTGTCGAAAGTATGGATGTTGGACATCATGAAGTAAGCGTTCGAACACATGACGCCTTATCCGGAAGCGACATCTGAAATCCTCTTCTGTGTACACCAAGTTAGGGTTGAAGTAGTTGTTCATCAGATTTGCATGCGCCATCGCTCTGTTTCGTGGTTGGTAAGAGCAACCAGCAATAAAGCCACCCCATTGAGGTTGTTCCTCAGTTGGCTGACACACCATGGACGCAGCCATGGCTGCCACATATTTTGTGTTTCGCCATGCTTCATCTTCTTCATTAGACTCCTCATCTTCTCATCTCATCTGCGCCTATTTTTCTTCCAATTCGGAATTGGATGAAGACCCCTAATTGGAATTTGAAGAGGATCCAAAGTTGGAATTCATTGCAAACTTGAATTGAAAGAAATTGAATTCAAATGTGTGTGAATTATAACCCAATATCCACCCTATTTATAGCCCAAAAAAATTCAAATCCAATGGTTAGCTGACATCAGGGTGATGCTTGCTAGCAACGGCTAGCTGACGTCAGTTATCGTTGAATTTGAATTATTTTTTTTCGGCCAAAATTTTTTTTAAAAATATTAAAAATTTCTCATTTTTTTCTCATTTTTTCCTAGAAATTTAAGTTGTTGTAGTTTTTAAATTTAATTTGTAGCTTTTAAATTTAAGTTGTAGTTTTCAAATCTAAGTTGTAGTTTTTAAATTCAAGTTGTTGTAGTTTTTAAATTTAAGTTGTTGTAGTTTTTAAATTTAAATAATAAATTACGTTTGGCCCTCGGTTGGAGATGATTTTTTGTGACATGGCTATGTTTGGCCATATGGCCCTTTGGCCCTCAGTTGGAAATGGTAACAAATATGACTCTGCACTGTTTATTAAAATATTAATTTCTTGAAGGGCCAGAGGGCTAAAACCTTTGGTTGGAGATGGCCTTAGTGCCCAAATCATTAACGGGTAGGAGAACCTCAAATTTGCAACACTAAAGTGTGACACTGTGACACTGGGCTTGCCCAGCAAGAAACCGAACCAAACAACTGATTTGGTGAAAGAAGATGTACTAGCCCCACGTTGGGGCAAATCGATGCGTATCTTTTAGTTAGTGTTTTGATTTATAGTCTGAATTATATTTGCTGCAACATTTAGTTACTGGCTGAAAGGAAAAGCAATTTTTTCTGTAATAATATTGGTACTTACCACCAACAACTATCTAATACAATGCATAGGTTATATGCTGAATTCAAATAGAGAAGAACATGTAACGTTTGAATTTGATTAGCAACGAAACTGCTGGCTTAAGACCATCCGATGACAGCGACAAGAACATAAAGCAGAAGCAGTGATAGGGGGTACAGAGTGTATGCTAGAATGCTTGTCCAAAATGGGAACTTTCTGCTGAAACTGGCAGAAAGACCAACCGCTGTCGAAATAAGTAAAACAACTAAAACTTCAGCAGAGACGTCCCATGATAAATTGCGTATGTAAACAAGGGCCAAAAATACGACCAACCCCGAAATGTTGTTCATGAACGCCGCGCTGTAAATCTGCAGAGAACAATTCAAATGTTAGATAATGTTGATCATATGAGGTTGCAGTGTTGTGTTTTGGCTCACCAAAAGTGTTAGGGAAGGATTTTTGGAGTAGAAATCGGATAAAATAAATATTTTACATCATCAGACGCTTAAGTGTGTCATAGTAGTTAAAACAATATATTTGAGTTTATGGAGAGAAACAGACCTCAGAAAGTGTTAAAGAAATTGCATTCTCCGTCCTTTCTCTGGCAGACGTTACTGACATCAGTGCCAGTCTGTAGTTTGTAGACAGGGGTATCACAACATAAGAGACTGCGAAAGAAGGGATGCTTGCAGCTGTGGAGAACTCTTGGAGACTTACCATGAGCGGCATTGAAAGAAAAACCGTCATGGCAGTCCCTAGAATAATTAGAAAAACAGCCTTCAGGAGATTCGTCCACGATTTATCAGCACCCTTAGTCTTCTTTTTCCTAGAGATCAGCGGCGTCTGCTGATCTTCCTTAGTTTTCTCATTCTGCACAGCAATTTAATGACCCGGATGAAAATCTAGTTTTTCTAAGCATTGAAATATAGTCATCATATCAGGAAAACGTGGGCATCAGGGCAAATGTGCTCCTCCCCTATGCAGGTAATTTCAAGTCCCTCTTCCCGCGGTTTTACAATAGTTTAAAGTAAAATATCGTTTGTCAAAAAATATATTTAATTATAGTCCTACTAGGGCTGAACTTATACCTTTGAATTATTTCTTCTGAAAAGCGATTTATGTTCATGATCTTTACTGTTGGCAGAGGGCATAACTGGAATAATCCATTTTGAGATTCCATTCACAAAGTCCGTCTCAGCTATTTGAGCGTCGCCGGAGATATCAAATTGCTTCATCACTTCTGCTACATAATCATCGTCATCCAGACCAAATTCTTCTATTTGTATTCCTAGGATCAATGCTCTAAGTTCATCTGCTGATATGTATGTGTTATGATTCTTGTCTATTCTATGGAACAGCCTGCAAATAAATTTAGAAAACGACTAAATGATGAGATCATGGCATTTCAGTGATTCAGGTGGAGTGAACTAAAAACAGAAACTGGGTACTTACCCTTTTATATTGGATACATTAGGGTTTCCCCGTACTGTCAGAAGACTTGGCAGTATGTTTTCCGGTCTGTATTTACGCATCAAATATTCATGCCTTCTGCTCTGAATCCATGGTTGAAAGAACTGCATAATTGTTTTTTATCAGTTAAGAAGTTCACAAATACAACATTTCTAACTTATACTGAGTTCATTGTTGCTTAAGCAATCAAAAGTTTTCTTCGGATTCTTATTATTTCAGTCAGTATTGCCGAGGCAAATTTTATATTCTTAAAATTTTGTGTTACCTGGTAGATGAAGTAATTGGCAAGGAATGCAGATGCAATCAGTAAAGAAACTAAGATCACAACTCGAACTGCTGTGGTTGAAGTCAAGATTTTTGCCATTTGAAGAATGAGAAATGGGATCAACGAGAGCATCATGATTCTTGCAGTATCTCGGGTTTCGACATCAGTTCTTACACCAGAACCTGCACAGCCATGTTTACTTATACATCAAGTTATCATATTTTAGATCTATTTCTCTCAGTGAGTGTGTTGATTAGTGTTTGTGGAAATCAGAGAAGTAAACCAGTTAAACTGAAGGGTTTCTTATTTTCTGGATTTGATGAATTTTGAGAATCTGAGAGGTCGTAGCTGCCGAAAGCAACAACAGAACCCCAAATTAGGGTAAGAATCATGATTGTTGATCCTGCAAGCATGCCCATGCTCATTTCTGCCATTTCCTCCACAGTTGTTGTAGTTGCTGTAACTCCGGTTACTGGAGAACAAAATGTGAATTTTTGTTATGAATTTACAACACATATTACATGTCATCTGTATTTCTACTTTGATTTAAACCAGAACTTCGGAACATTTGCCATGAATCTTTGTCATGAATTTACAAGACATATTACATATCATTGTTGACTTTATATTTTCTTACAATTGTAGTTCCCCAAATTAACACTTGTTAACGCAGTGAGAAATACTCGGACGATTCAGGGTTTTTTTTTTTTTTCTTCTTCAAAATGGTGCTTTACTTGTCTATTACTATGAAACGAAGTTTGGAGGGACTTATTTTTTAAGAGTATTCATACAAACAATATAGCATAATAGATTTCATGGAGGAGAGGACGACGATCGATGAACTAATAACAAACAGTACATGCTGAGGCTTGAGAAGGAGCAAGAAATTAAGGAGCTTACCAAGAACCATTCCAACTTGTGGAATCAAGCCAAGCATGTGGAAAGCACTAGCACCAAAGATACCAGTCCCAAACAATTCAAAAAAGAATTCAGACCCTTTTGAAACATACTGATCTGCAAGGGAGAGCATGACCTCGTAGACGATTATCAGGAAAAGCAGCCCCCAAACTGAAGTTGCACAAGGCAAGAAGCCATAAGTTGGTTCACAAGTCACAGAATCTGCTTTAAGATTCAGTGCTTCGAGGATCGAAGATTGGCTTATTTCGTCGTTTATTCCATCGGATGTAAGACCGGAGTCTCTGACAATCCGGCCACTTCCCAAATTGACTAGTTGGAGGACCAGGAAAATGATGAACAAAGCTTGTCTAGACATATCCAGAGACACACTTAGCTTTGTAAATGAAAAATGTGAATGAGAAGGAAAACTTGCTACTTGTTTAGGTTTGAATGAAGATCAATAACATGCAAATTGTGGCATCAGAAAAAAAATGGACAAAAAACTCAAACAAGTTGTGTGACGTTAGCAAAATCCCTCTTTTCCTTCCTATAGATTTGAACAAGTACGAACAAAAGTTGGTAATATATAGAATGTAGCAGGTTTGCCGAAAAAGCTACCTGCCTATTTGGATTTTAAAATAATTTTACCAAATATATTCATCTATACTTGCTCCACAATACCATTAATTATTGCATAGTTTTGGATTAATAAGTAATGAATCACTGTAAATATAAATGCACACATTCATCTAATTATGTACATGTAAGTTAGGTTAGTTGGTCAAAACAATGTGCATGTATTTTTGCATCCAAAGATCAAATCTCCTTCTAAATAAAATAGTTTAAAATAGAAGAAATTGTAGTAATGTTCCTTCAACTTTAACCCAATTAAAGCAATGGTGCCTCAACTAAAAATATGTGATCATTGGTCCCTTAACTCATAAAAACATGTAACTATAGTCCTTTTTGTCAACTCCGTCAGATTTTTCGTCAAAATGAGTTATTTATCACGCACATGAGGCTGAATTAAGGGGCAAATATGGGAATCAAATGAAAAAAAACAACAGTCCCTCAACTTTAACCAAATTGGAGCAATAGTCCCTCGCATATGTGACTATTAGTCCCTTAACTCATTAAAACGTGCCGCTATGATCATTTTCGTCAATTCAATCAACATTTCCATCAAAATTAGTCATGTGCCACACACATGAGGCTGAATCAAGGAGAAAATATAAAAAACCAAAAATACCCCACAACCATGACACGCTTCCCTCGACCCTCCATGCCATGCCTCCTTTACACCTTCAACACATCCAAAATGGCGTTGTCTCCTTCCCCGTCGTTGACAGCCTCTTCCTTCGTACCACTTCCCGCAATTCTCTTCCAGCAACCTTGCGCGCGCCGAGGAGGACAAGGAGCCATGGTGGATGGACTCAACGAACAAATTGATAATGTACCCCCACAACCATGATACACTCTACTTAGCCTCATCTGTGTGGCAGGTGACTTATTTTGAAGGAATTGACGAAAATGACCATAGTTACATGTTTTGATGAGTTAAGGGACCAATAATCACGGATTTTTAATTGATAGACCATTGTTACAATTTGCTCTTTAAAATATTGTTGACCCTAAAAACTACCAAGCCTACGTGGCGCGCAGGCCGAGTAACTAATAAGCTAACTACGTCATTCGGTTGTATGCGGGGCGTGCCAACTCGTCGACCGAGCTCGGCCGAGGAGTAAAATTTGTTGATGTTGCGTTGGTTGCGCTGCTGACTTCTTGATCTTGCGACTGCGGCCGAGGAAGGAACAATTCTAAGCCTTCGGGTTCTAGAGCCTGAAGACAAGGCTGCTAATTTGCGAAGTTCAATATCAAATTTGGCTGTCAATGTGCCGAATGTAGTAACCTGGTAACACCTCACTTCGCCGAGAAGGCTAATGAGATGACCTCTGCTAATAAGGATTCGAAAATCCTTCTCGACCGAGACTTGGATAGGTAACCAGTCAGCCTCTTCGCAGTGCTGTTTATCCAAACTGAAGGTGCTCCACGGTCAGCTGATTCTACGGCGATGGTGATGTTTATCCAAACTGAAGGTATCACCGGTTGCCTTCACAGTACTGTTTATCCAAACTGAAGATGTGTTGGCGAAAAGGAAAATAAAAATCTCAAGGTTGTTGATAGGTTTCGCGTAGAGCGAGGGTTTGCGCATGGCAGATTTGTGTGTTGAGTTGGAGATGGTCTGAATGATGCCACTGCCTCTGTATTTATAGGAGCATCTCTGTAATCAAGTCATACTTGGATTAGGACTCCGTATTCTGATCCAAAACTATCTCGTCCGTATTCTGATCCAAAACTATCTCGATTAATCCTTCTTCAATCAGGACTTTAAACCTAGCCTTTATCATGTCACACACATCTCTATATCTCGTCAACCTCATCTTTGCCGAGACCCCTTAATGAATCAGGATTCCTGTTATCCGTAGGACTCTGCCTACTTCACCTTTATCCAAACAGCACTTTTCCTAACAGAACTTAGCCGATCTCGGCCCATGGGCTAAATAAACCACAAGCCTCCAAATAAAACCTTCTAGGCCGAGAACAATTCCAATTCGGCCCAACCTAATATTTTAGGCCTAAACATTGCCCCCTCGCTTCTGAGGTCTTCGGCCTGGAGATCTACCGGCCGAGCCCTGACCTTGAAGAAGCGAATCTCTTCATCACCCTAATCCTCGATTTCCAAGGAGCATTTATGAAGCACGATTTCACGATATTCTTTCTGCCAACCGTCTTACTACGTGGCGTCTTCTGCCATAACTGCCCCTAGTAATGACGCCTGAAGCGTGCGGTTCACTAAACCGTCGAATCTCTCACTAAGCCTAATCATTACACCTCGATCCACGGATTTTTGAATAACCTGGCGATCGTGCAAGCACCAAAATGTCATTTCCCATAAAACTTGCCGCTATACGTAAACGTGCCTCCTCAAAATACGAAAAACTCGGTCTCTTCACCTGGATTCTCCGGATATTCATAATGATTAGAGTCTTTTCGACTAATTTCCCTTTTATTTTGAATTCTGAAACGATTGATCTTCCTCGAATGACCCTATAAATACCAGAACTCTTTCACTTGTACCTTTACGCTTTCCAATTTTCTGAAATCTCTTGCTCTCACTCCCGAAACACCCAAAGAAAACCCCTTTTCTCCAAGATCCTTGCACTCATACTCCAAACCAGAAACCTTTTTTTCCAGAAACCTCCCAACTATTAGCAATGGCTTCCTTTTTTTCCAGAAGATCGTCGATCCCTGCGCCATTAAAACCATTCACTTCGAATGCGACATGAACACCCCCATCAGATCCTTGGTCCTCTTTTCAAAGCGGCCGTGCCATCCCCTATTACTGAAATTTTCAAAGCCGAGAGCCTGAAATTCCTGCTGCAAGGCTTTGAGTGGTCAAAGTGGAGTTCGGCAAAACCTCAAGGCTCCTGGCCCTCGACCATTGCAACCTGGGCGGCCTGGGTCGAGCGAATGAAGAAGGTTTTCGACGAGCAGTGGAAAACACTCGGCATCTATGACGTCATCCGTCTTTCATCACTTGAGATAGCTATGGACAATGAGCTTCTCATAGCCGCCACAAGCCTCTGGTGCTCGGCTACCAACACCATGGTCCTCCCTCTCGGCCCCGTCAGTTCCACCATCCTCGACGTCACGGCTCTTTTGGCAACCTCCCCCTCTGGCATTCCAATCGATGCAGCTCTCTCTGGGTACCCGTAAAATCTGGACCTGAAAGTGCTTTTCGACAAGCGGGCCCTCGAGATACTGAGCGGTGAAGGTCAAACACCCTCGAAGGAAGAGGTTCAAAAACTTCACAAGAACTTCTTCAACTACAACACCCTATACCTCCATTTAGCAGGCCGGGAGGACGAAGATCTGCGAGAAGGAGAGCACGAGACCTTTCTCTTCTATTGGTACAATAAATACATCTGTTGTACCAAGTCGAACAAATGTCTGGTCGAGAACATGCCAGTGGCCGAAGCTCTAGCTAGCGGCCACACTTTGGCTCTTAGCCTGACGATCCTTGCTCACCTCTTCCGTTGTCTGGCCGAGATGACCCATCACAAGGTCGACCTGCATCAGAACGGCCTTCTCTGGGTCTTCCAACTCTGGCTGCAAGTTTACTTCGTCCCCCTTGGGCCAGAAATCGCCAACTTCTGTGCTCAGTTGGCTTCCCGACCAGCGCCCCCGCACAAGGCCGATGAAGTATTCAAATACTTCTTCACCCTCGATGCTTTCTCCGACGATGAATTTTTGATCTGTCGTCGTCGGGAATACCCTTCGTCGGTCACGCTCCCTTTGTCAGCATGGAGCACGGAGGAAGACGCCGATCTCCATCAATCCTGGGGGTCGTTCGTGCTTGCTCGTGACCTTCCTCTTGGCTGTGACGCTCGCCAAGCGAGCTGGGAGGTCTACCATCCAAACTTCACCGCCCGGCAACTCGGCTACCTCCAAGGCTGCCCGGTCCCCCTTCTCACTTCTCGCACTCTTTTGAGCCGAGGATGCCTTTCTGGTTCCTCGAAAAAGGAATGCAAAGATACGAAGAGGGAGTTTCAAGAGCGGTGCCAGAAGCTTCGCCTTCGACCGGTCGTCCCTGAATCCCTCAGCACCGATACCTTTGGTGACTGGTGGGAAGAGTGCACCCAACAATTCTTTGGCGCACCAGTTAAAGATATCACAAGCAGACTCTTCGGTGACCGTCCGAATAAGACCCCAGCTCTCCTGCCTAAAGAAGCGGCCCAAGGTATACAGCTATTTTTACTTTGCTTCTGAAAAAATTGTCATAATTTTATTGACTCGATCTCATCTTTTCCCAGGCAGCCGAGCGCCAAAGAGGGTAGAGGTGGTGGCCGCCGTTACGGCCAAGAAGAAATTGATTCCCTCCCCCAAGCCAAGCAAACGACCCCGACAGGAGACCAAGACAGCAACTGTGGTCTCTCAACATTCCAAGTGTGTCAAGAAATTGGCAAAGAAAGGGGAACGGGAGATCCATGTCGTCGATAGCCAAACGACAGAATCGGCCGCAGCTGACGTCTCTCCCTTCATCGGCACCGAGGCGGTCGTGCGGCGGGCCCAAACTAGCCAAGCACCCAAGGCTTAATCTGAGCCATAAGTTACGGCTGAGCTGGCAACTACCCAGCTAGCCGAGGACACGGCACCTCCGGCCTCGACCGAACCGGCTGCTTCTCCGCCGGTTAAGAGGACGGCCACTTCTGAACCGGTCGTGGCCCCTGTCTTGGAAGAGGTAACCGCAGTGACGAGAAGAACTCCTTCTAAGACTCCAAGACAGTCGGCAGTCATCATGGAGGTATAATGATGCGGTTGTTAATTCATTCTCTCTTGAACAACTTCGAACAACTTTAACAACCTCTTATTTCAGGATGATGAGAGCGACAACAACCCCAGCAGTCCTCATCCGACAGTTAAAGCAGCCGACCGGGTCAAGACACCTGCAATCGCTGAAGCGGTCGGTCAGGTTGATAATCCCGCAGTTGATCATGGGAAAGGCCTTGCCGCCGAGCCTGAAGCAACGGCGGAAACGCCAATCCACCCGCATGATCAAGACCTCGGCATCCTTCATCAGAAAGCCACATCCGCTTATGTAAGCACCCAGTTCATTGTTCTGTTTTATCAACTTTCTGCCTTAGAATGCTAAACCAGAAAAATACTAAATGTCAGGTGCCCGCGTTCTCTTTTCACCAAAATTTTTATACGCCGAATGGCATTATCTATATCTCTTGGCCACCTCAGTGGCCAACAAATGTAGATAACCTTCATCGGCCGCGTGAATTGAGAAGTAGTCTAAAACACTGGGCTCGGCCATTAAGCTCTCTGGGTTCGAGTAACGATCCAGCAGACATGGCCGAAGTCTCTTCTCAGCAGATCTAGAATTTCCCTCTTGCTTGCTTGTCTGATGATTCAACATATTCTGATCTTTCTTTTTCTTGCAGCCTTCGTGGGAAGTCGAATTCGACGCCCTCCTCTCAGCTGCGTCGGGAACTGCTGGTCCTTCGGCGACCACGACTGGGTCCTCGGCTGACTCCTCTACTCTTGTCAAGCTGCAAGAACTCATGTCGCTTTCGGCCCCCCAAATTCTCGAACGTAAAGGCCTCAACTCCGTCGGCGAATGTCACAATGACATCGCGGTTAATGGTCAGTTGAGCTCTGAAGCTATTACCCGGGCATCTTCGGCCTTGGAACGGACTCGAGAATTCTTTGGCATTTTCAAGAAAGCTCTTCGGGCTGAAGATGACTTGAAGGCTGCGTCGGGTTTCCTTGAAGCTCTTCGCCCAAAAGTTGAAGCCATGAAAGCGAAGAAAGACGCTCTAGCCGACCTGGACCATCAGATCGTCGAACTTCAAAATCGGAGATCGGCAGTGGCTTCTGAACTTGTGAAGGATTTCGAGTTAGGTGGCAAAAACTGCCTAACCGATTATGCGGCTAGCGTGAAGCGGGTCGAGCAGCACAAAATGGATAAGAGGATTCGTCAAGCCGAGGTCACAATGGGCGAAGTGAGGTGGCTGGAGCTGAAGGCCGTGCTTGAAACCCTTCTTCCTTCGTCACCCTAGATTTACTTATGTGCTGACTGACCGGCTCAAGCTGTACTTTTTGACAATCTTAAGTAAGATGAAACTCTTATTCTCGCATTTCCCAAGTAGTCGAATAGTATTTCTTTAAAAATTTCCCATTGATTGGTAACTTGTGAACTGCGCCGGTTCGATCTTTAAGGTGATATGCCCCTTGCCGAGGACTTTATGAACGATGAACGGTCCTTTCCAATTCGGCGACCATTTGTCGAACCTAGGATCTTTAATTCTTATAGGCAACACAGTTTGCCAAACTAAATCTCCTTCACCGAATGTTTTCTGTTTAACTCGTTGGTTATAGGCTCGTTCGGTAATCTTTTTCTGTGCTACCAGTAAATTATATGAATCAAGTCGCGCTTCTTCTAGATCTTCTAACTCTTGCCTCATAGACTGACTATATTCGGCGCTGAACAAACTACTTTGCTCGATTATTCGCAACGAATTTATGTTCAATTCGACTGGTAGTATTGCGTCATGCCCGTAGGTTAGAGCGTACGGGGTTGTCCCAGTCGCTATTCGGAGCGATGTCCGATATGCCCATAAAGCCTCATTCAACTTCAAATGCCACATGTCAGGCCCTTCCCCTATTATTTTCTCAAGAATACCGATCATCACCTTATTACTTGCTTCGGCTTGTCCGTTTGCCTGTGGATAGTATGGCGTGGACTGTTCAAGCCAAATTTTTAGATTCGCCGCATACTCTTTAAACCTCTCGGCTATAAAGATCGTGCTATTGTCAGTTATGATCGTTTCTGGTACCCCGAATCTGGTCACGATGTATTCCTCCACAAAGTCGCAAACCTCTTTAGACGTTAATTAGGCATACGATTTTGCTTCGACCCACATGGTAAAGTAATCGGTCGCCACAAGTATCTATGTATGCTTGGCAGCCCATAGGCCATCCTCTTTGTATAGGACCATGAATTTGGCATTGCACACATCCCCGTGTGAACTCAATGCAATCTTTTAATATACTTGGCCAAAAATAGCCATGCCGTCGAAGCAACCATCGCATTTTCCGGCCCGACTGATGAGATCCACAAATTCCTTCATGAACTTCTGTGATTGCTCGAGCAGCCTCTTGGGGGCCGAGACATAACAATAGTAGTTCATCTCCGCCTTTTCGATATAATTCATTGTGGTACATGACATAATTCGTGGCGTGAACCCTTGTTTTACGGTCGTGTTTGCTATTAGGATTATCAAAATACCGCATAATGGGCTTCCTCCAATCATCTGGCATTGCCTCAACTGCGCAAACATCTATAGGGTCTTGTCGGTCCAACAACGAAGGTAATGACATGACTTTTGTGCGTATCACGTTATCGCGTCGGAGGACTTGCTGATTAATCAAGGCCGGGTATGGTCGTTGTAACACAGGTATTTCTCGGCCTAGCTTGCCCCCCAGGAGTTGTGCTCCGGAAGCGATTTGAACCAGTTCGTCGGCGTCAGTATTATGAACCTGGGAAATGTGCTCAAATGTAATGCCATCGAAGGACTCGGCCAAATAGCTGGCAATCATGTGGTAGAGTGCCAGAGTACAACTCATGCATCGAAAAGAACCATTGAGTTGGTTAATCACAAGTTCTGAATCACCGAGGACAAGGACACGGGTCACTCGTAAGTCATGGAGGACATGGAGGCCGATGATAAGAGCTTCGTATTCGGCCTGATTATTCGTACAATCGAAATCGAGCCGGAGAGAAAAATACCATCGGCTGTGGCTAGGCGATTGAATGACGATGCCAACACCAGCCGAGGCTGAGGTACTAGAGCCATCAAAGTACATCGTCCAGTGGTTATCGCGTGCTTGAACCATGCCGATTTCGACGTCATTGCCCCCGACATCATATGGGGAGGGATGTTGGGCCAAAAAATCGGCTAAAGTTTGGCCTTTAACGGCTTTCTGAGGCACGCACTGCAAACTGAACTCTGATAATGCCATTGTCCATTTCCCGATGCGACCTTTTACTATAGGTTGCGTTAGCATGTAACGGATGACATCGGTTTGGGCGATGACTTGCGTGACTGATGGAAGCATGTAATGGCGGAGTTTTGTGGTGGCAAAAAACAAAGCCAAGCAAAGTTTCTCGACGGGTGAATAATTGATCTCAGGTGCATTCAGACCCCGACTGAGATAAAAGATAGCCTGTTCGCGGCCAACATCGTTGTCTTGCGCGAGGAGGCAGCCAATAGACTCTTCGGCTGCTGAAATATACAACTTTAGAGGCTTACCGCGTCGAGGTGGCACGAGAACCGGGGGCATGGTAAGGGAAACCTTGATCTGTGTAAAAGCCGCTTGATGCTCTTCGCCCCACTCAAACCGATCCGAGTCCTTCAATTTCAAAAGCGTAGAGAACACTGTAATTGTTTTTTTGTCGTTGGGGGTGGGGCAGCGATAATTGCGCGTGCCTTGTTTTCGTCCACCTCAATTCCTCGATGATGCACAAGGAATCCTAAGAAGTTACCGGTCGATACGCCGAAGGCGCACTTAGCCGGATTCATCTTGAGGTTATGTCGCCGCATGCGAAGGAAAGTTTGCCGAAGATCATCTAGATGTGTTTGGCGACTTTTTGATTTAACCACCACATCATCAATGTACACCTCAACTATGGTACCAATCAGATCATGAAAAATGGAATTCATGGCGCGTTGGTACGTGGCACCAGCATTTTTTAGGCCAAATGGCATGACTACCTACTCGAATGTTCCGAGTGCCCCCGGGCACCGGAATGCAGTTTTATGAACATCGGCCTCGGCGATAAAGATCTGGTTATAACCGGCATGGCCATCCATGAAAGACATCATGTCATGAGTAGCTACGGCGTCAATCAACAAATCTGAGATCGGTATGGGGTATTCATCCTTGGGAGTTGCCAGATTCAAATTGCGGAAATCAATACAAATGCGTAAGGCACCGCTTTTCTTCAGTACCGGCACGATATTTGCCAACTATTCGACATATCGGGCAGTTCGAATAAACCTGGCGTTTAAAAGTCGAACCAGTTCTTCTTTTATGCCGAGTTGAACTTCGGTTGAGAACCTTCGAGGAGGTTGGCGAAAAGGCTTGCAACCAGGTTTGATGCGTAATTCATACTCAACGAGGGTTCGGTCAAGGCCCGGCATCTCGTGATAACTCCAAGCGAAACAATCCTTAAATTCGCCAAGCAACTTGCAGAGTTCAGTCTTAGTATGCTGGGGTAACAAAGCACTAATGAACAATGGCCGAGGGTTGTCGGCCGTTCCCACATTTATTTCGTCTAATGGGTCTTTGACTTGGGGCTGACTATCCTCGAGTTCGGCCGGGGCAGCCTGGATTTTGTCGAGAGAGAAGACAGGGCCATTGTCGCCTTCGACGAGGAACTCCACGAGGTTGACGCCCGAATCTGGTTGTTGGGAGATAGCGTACCAGTGAGCCAGCAACCGTTCCATGGTCGATGAAACTACGGCTCTGCGTTTGGTCTGACTGGCGTCAGACATCAGGGTCGGTGACGAAGTTAGCCAACCCGAGCCTCGTCGAATCCTGGTGAACAGTTTCGGCGCCAACCTCGATGGCCTTCTGAACAGAAATCTGCGTTGGCCGACCTTCTGCGTTAAGGCCGTGTAAAGTGATGTACCCGACATGATCGTCGTAGTATCGTACCTGGATCATGTTAGCTTCGAATGGCTGAGAATCGGCTGGGTGAACCACGACTGTCTTCCCATCCCAAAAGACGAGAACTTGATATAGCGATGAAGGGATACAACTGGTTTGGTGAATCCAATCCCGTCCGAGCAACGCATTGTACTCGGTTTTGGAGTCAACTATAAAGAAAGCGGTCATGTGGTTGCGACCTGCGACGGTCACCTCCAACGGGAAGACTCCCTTGGTTTAGGATTTGTCACCAACGAAACTGCTCATGGTGATCCCTGATGGAATAAGCTCGTCGTTAGAACGACGTAACGCCCTCATGATTGTCACAGGCATGATATTGACCGTCGCTCCACAGTCAATGAAAATTTTGGACACTGGGTATCCCTCGATATGAGCCGTAACATACAACGGCTTTAAGTGATGGAGATTAGCCGATGACGAGCGAGGAAATAATTCGACGAGAGCTGCCTTGAGGTTATCTTCTTTTGTCGCTAACTCGACTTCAGCAGGGAGCACGAAGTCAGCCTGGGTAGCCTCATCGACCACTACGTCACCGTCTAGGAAGTTAGGTTGGGACGTGCGTGGTTGAAAATCTGCAGGCAGAACATGGACCATACTGATTTCCATGTTGTCGAGGACCGAATAACCCATCGGCCCGGTATCTCCCATCTCTGAGTGTCCTTCGTTTGCCGGGCTTTTCTCCTCCGGACTCCTGTCATGGACAGGTTTTGGGTTGACCTCATCGACCGTTGCCGAGGTATGTTCTTGCAAGGCGTCTTGGAGGACTTCCTTCTGTTGGCCGAGAGGCACAGGCTTATTAGGAACCATAACAGGGTCTAGGAATTACGTTGTGCCGCGAGCCTGCTCTTGATACATAATGCGGGCGTCCCTGATGTCTAGGTAAGCATCTAAGCGTTCCACGCGCTTCGTCTCATCGGCCGTAAGGCCGAAAAGAGAAACGGCCGAAAAAACTTTTTATGGTATCGCAAGTGCTGGAGATCTTCCAGAGAAAATGAGAGCTTGCTTGTCTCGATATCGGTTTATGGGCCGACGTCAAAGCCGAGGACTCGAGCATCTCGTATGTGCTGGAACCTAGCTTTCAGCCCTAGGTCCGAATTCTTTTGAATAATTCGCTCGGCATCAGGACAGGCCAGAACGAGATCAATCCTATCTTGGCATGCTTTCGGTAAACCGTATAGATCGTTGGCCGAATGCTTTTTGTGAAACTCTCACATATACTCCAATGCCTCTCCGAGGAACGGTGGATGCAGGTTTCGTCTAACCCTGATCAAAGGCTCCTGTATAGGTAGCGGGGGGAGTTTGCTCTCGGCTTCCGCCTTCAACTGTTCAAGGCGCGCCTTCATTTCCTCGGGTCGAATGAGAAGTTTGATTCTCTTATCAGCCTCCTCAAATATGGTTTCCACGTCAGGATTGATCACTTGTCTTTCTTGGAGCAACTCTGTCATGATGGTCGGGGGTTGTCGTTCGTCATCACTGCTAGTTTTGTTCTTCGGTTGCCACTTGGGGGCCGAAGTTTCCTGAGCTGCTTGTCGGCGAGCCATGCAGTCCATTCTTTGGTGCCGACGCTTCTGTGATTTGGATAGTGCAGTGTACACACCTTTAGGGGAATGATAGGTGTACCAACGTTGATCACGCGGTTCCGGAGGTTTGAAGGTTTTCCGCTTTGCCGATGAGTTCGAGCTGCTAGAACTTTGTGCGTAATAATCCTCGTTATAGAATGGTGCATCGAAGTCGAGGCGCCGTCTAACTGTGGGTAGTTCGGTCGGTCGCGTTTTGAGGCCGAGTCTGTCGAAAACTCCCTGGCGCTGGCTCGCACTAAGTGTCTTCTGAGGTGTTGCGGCCGAGTCTGTCTTAACTTGAAACAGCCTTCTGTTTGGCGCTGCGTCGACGTTTGTCTTACACCGACTGCAAAGAATCACTGATTTATCTTCTTCCTCGGCGCTGGAGTTTGTCATAGGTTGGATGATGGCCGGTCCTGAAAGAACCTCGGGTGGCTCGTTCAAAAATAAATCTATCTTGAGCCGTGGCTGAGAACTCTTCGTTCGAAAGTGTTGCACTGAGACGGGCTCGACCTTCTCTTTCCCTTTGTCTCTAGGTAGATGGGCATCTACCATTTTAACCGTCGCCGTAGGAAACGGGTCGGTATCAACGCTCATTTTCTTGTCTGGAAACTTGAGTTTGCCGTTGTCGATCCAGCTTTGGACGGTATCTCGAAATATGACATAGTTGTTTGTCGTATGTTTATTCGAGTTATGGTACTTGCAATATGTTCTTCCCTTCAATTCTTCGGCCTTAGGAATATTATGCCCAGGCCGAAGCTTGATGATTTTGGCCAGCAGCAGTTGGTCGAAGATGGCGTCAGCCTTAGTGATGTCGAAAGTATAAACCTTTGATGTTTTGATGGTAGATTCTTCGGTGGCCGAGCGAGTTTTTACATCCTTGGGATTGGCGTACGTCAATGTTTTGCAAACATACGGTTTATCGATGACTATCTCGGTTGCATCAATATTAGCATACTCTTCAGGTTCAGTCGAGCCATAGCTAACCGTGGGGTTTTTATAGATGGTTCCTCGGGATGGAGACTTTGAGACTTTTTCTTCTCGGAGTAGGTAGTCATATTGCTCCACGTGTTGAGCTAATTCATACATGTCTCGGAAGTTTGCCCCCAGGAATTTCTTTTTGTATTCCATGTCCAGCCCATTCAAAGCTAGTCTAACAAATTCGACTTCAGGAAAGGGTACTCAGCACCAATTTCTTGCTGACTTAAACCTGGTCAGGTAATCCATTGGCTACTCATCTGATGCTTGAGCCATCCTAGCTAATGATGAAACCGACATTTCCATCCTCGGCCGATAGAATTGCTCATGAAATTTTTCGGCCAACTCCTCCCAGCTCTGGATGGAGTTTGGTAGGAGATTGATGTACCACGCAAAGGCCGAGCCTGTCAATGAGAAGTTGAATAGCCGCAGTTTATGGAAATCGCTATTAACGTCGCCACATTGAGCGGTGAACCGGGCCACATGTTTTAACGAGGACAAAGACGACTCTCCGGCAAACAGACTGAAATCTGGGATTTTAAAACCTTTGGGATATTCAAATTTTTCGACGTAAGCAAGGTACGGGTGGATGAATTTTGGGAATTTCGGCCCCTTTTTCAAGGCCGAATCGATCATCCTCTGGATATCGGTCGCATCGATGGATGTCGCTTCTACTTTCTGGTCAGATCCATCCGTTCTACTGTTCGATCCTCCTTTCTTTTCCAGGTCAATTGACTTGAGCCGAGCAGGCACTGGCTCGGCCCGTACTACTGGTAAAGGACCATTCCTTGGTGGCAATTGCCGAAAATGATCGGAAGGTTTTTCTTCACAGATCTTATGTACCAGCATTTCAAGCAATCTGGTGTGTGTTTCACTAGTACTGCTTATTACGTCGCGCAGACTGTCTATTCCTCGGCTGAATACCTGTTCAACTTGCCGAGATTATTCATTTAGCCGTCTTCGGAGAAACGACTTGTTGGTGGATCAGCGCTTTCACCACCATCTTCATCGCAGTCCTCTACTACCACCTCATTGAAAATGCATGCGATTTTGCTAGGAGCCTCCGCATTGCGAGGCTGACCGCCGAGACCAGCTTCGTGCTTGCCGACTCTGGTGTTGCGGTAACAATGGGGTTTTGTGTCTGCGGTACTGACAAATCAGTCATTGATTTTCCCATAACTGCTTTCTTCTTGACTGATCGTGTCTCAATTGGCATGAACTTCGTAGTTTTAGCACTGGGTCCCACTGGGCGTGCCAAAATGTTGACCCTAAAAACTACCAAGCCTACGTGGCGCGCAGGCCAAGTAACTAATAAGCTAACTATGTCCTTCGGTTGTGTGCGGGGCGTGCCAACTGGTCGGCCGAGCTCGGCCGAGGAGTAAAATTTGTTGATGTTGCGTTGGTTGCGCTGCTGACTTCTTGATCTTGCGACTGCGGCCGAGGAAGGAACAATTTTCGGCCTTCAGGTTCTAGAGCCTGAAGACAAGGCTGCTAATTTGCGAAGTTCAATATCAAATTCGGCTGTCAATATGCCGAATGTAGTAACCTGGTAACACCTCACTTCGCCGAGAAGGCTAATGATGACCTCTGCCAATAAGGATTCGAAAATCCTTCTCGACCGAGACTTGGATAAGTAACCAGTCGGCCTCTTCGCAGTGCTGTTTATCCAAACTGAAGGTGCTCCACGGTCGGCTGATTCTACGGCGATAGTGCTGTTTATCCAAACTGAAGGTATCACCAGTTGCCTTCACAGTGCTGTTTATCCAAACTGAAGATGTGTTGGCGAAAAGGAAAATAAAAATCTCAAGGTTGTTGAGAGGTTTCGCGTAGAGCGAGGGTTTGCGCAGGGCAGATTTGTGTGTTGAGTTGGAGAGGGTCTGAATGGTGCCACTGCCTCTGTATTTATAGGAGCGTCTCTGCAATCAAGTCATACTTGGATTAGAACTCCGTATTCTGATCCAAAACTATCTCGTCGTATTCTGACCCAAAACTATCTCGATTAATCCTTCTTCAATCAGGACTTTGAACCTAGCCTTTATCATGCCGCACACATCTCTATATCTCGTCAACCTCATCCTTGACGAGACCCCTTAATGAATCAGGATTCCTGTTATCCGTAGGACTCTGCCTGCTTCACCTTTATCCAAACAGCACTTTTCCTAACAGAACCTGGCCGATCTCGGCCCATGGGCTAAATAAACCACAAGCCTCCAAATAAAACCTTCTGGGCCGAGAACAATTCCAATTCGGCCCAACCTAATATTTTGGGCCTAAACAAATATATATCATCTTATGACTCTTATCAATTAAAATAACCACGTTGTAACTAAATACTTTATATGGATGACATGTTAAGTTGGATTGAAGATAAAGCATAACAAGTATTCACCCGAGGAGAACACTAACATACTAATATGTCGTGATTCCAACGCATAGTATGTAGAAACGAATTAATAATATAGCCTAGCTACCAACACAAATC
The DNA here is from genome assembly GCA_024362995.1 of Heteromeles arbutifolia. NCBI lineage: Eukaryota > Viridiplantae > Streptophyta > Magnoliopsida > Rosales > Rosaceae > Heteromeles > Heteromeles arbutifolia. The sequence continues at coordinate 3,723,252 of JANCRC010000002.1, read as the reverse complement.
CATATGAAGCTTCATCAGTGAGCTGTAGTTCTAATGAATCTGAATTAAATAATCAAAGTACTGAGCATTTTCAATACCAACTTGGTCTGCAGACTGCACAGTGGTACAGGTAGGTTGATTTATAGTGAAGAAATAGCTTGCTTTCTAGTTTTTTCTTTCTTCATCACTATAAGGAGCTTTGTATCCCATGCATATGACAAGATCTGGACTAGTAGTTAAGATAATCAGGATTACTTTTTAAACAAAATGTTATTTTAAACTATTCTGATTTACGAGAAGGTAGATTTGAACTCGAACGTAAAAGTACATGCACACCACCCGACTAACTGGCCCAACACACATATAATCTTATAGTCAAAGCAATGCTCTACAAGGACAAAGTAGCCGTCTAAATACCCCCAAGTACGTCCACATAGTAAGGGGTTTAATAAGCATTTTAGAAATTTTAGTGTCAATTGCTCGTTTGGAGGTACTTTTAAAATGATTAAAAACACTTTTGATTAAAGTGTTTGTGGAACCAAAAATCGTTAGTAAAATGTAAGCAAATCCTAGAAAAGCTCTTCAAGTACTTTTAAAATCCAAAAACAATTTCACCAAAAGCGCTTTCAGTAATTTTATAAACACTTTGAAGCTCTAAATCATTTAATAAAAAATTTGGAGCAAAAGAAAATTTAGATGTCACGGCATGTATGACACAGTGAAGTGTATCAATAAGCAAGCAAACCAAACACAAACAGCCAAATTAACTCCATCTGCCCTGAGTTCATTTGCAATTCGATGGCTTACCAAGAACCCTCCAATGGTGAAGCCGCAGTGAGAGGCGGTTCGATAGGGAAGGAGTGAGATATCGTCAAGGATGACTTCTCATTAAAATTTACTTTTACGTAATTTTATGGAGAATACTATCTCAACAATTTAGCGCTCGACTCGATTATTTTTAATATTGTCATGTTTTGATAAGAGCAAGATGTGATTCTTTCTAAAAATAAAAATTTTTGACTCGTTTGTAAGTGTTTTTATAAGTGACTAAAAGTACTTTCATCAAAAGGGTTTTTTGAATCAATCAATAGTTAAAATGCAAATGAATTCTAAAAAAAACACTTGAAATACTTCCTGCAAGAAGCACATAACAAGTGCTTCTTGCAGAAAGCATTTAAAGTGTTTTTGAACCCAAAAATAATTTCATAGAAAACGCTTTCATTCAATTTAAAAGCACTTTCAAACGAGTCATTATAAAAATTAAATATTAAATCAATAAAAGAACTGAAAATGAGCATGCAAGTGGTGAGGTAATAACACTCCAATTCAACCTAATCCATTAGTGAATGGTTTTGTTTAAGATACAATTTACAGACAAATTTGAAATGGTGTTAATCCTTTTGGGTAAATTTTACTAATAAGAACATAAGCACATTTTATTTACAACGAAACTCCAGAACCAAGTTATGTCGAGGTCATTAGGTTATAATGAGCAACACCGACACCGACGGCAGGATTAGCGAACCATCGAGTTGAGTCGCTGGTGCTGGTAAAAATGTGGAGCTGCCTCTGTGAGCCAAGATGGATCTATCGAAATCACATTCCGCATGTACTGCTTGTCGGTTGAGACAAGAGAATGGTACAGAACCCACTTGGGATTAACTCTGCAAGCAAAATGAATTAACACAGCTTAAGATCGTCTACGACTAAGCTCTAATAGAAAGTGACTGAAAGGCGAAAAGAATAACAGTTGAAACGTCGCTGCTTAGGTCCGGTGAAGCATAATTTAAGAAACGTATATGCGATTAAAGTCAAGAAAGGGGCGACGGATGGGAGGGGGGGATTCAAATGAATAGCAAGCAGTCCCTGAGTCAATAATTGTTTACTTACCTGAATAACACGGATGATGGGTGAATATAAACTTCTTGAGAACCTCTAATAGTCTTGTACTTCCCGTCGTGACTTGATGCCTTCAGAGTTCAGACAACGGAACAATTATCAAAGATTCAGTAAGAAAACTTCATACAAGCCATCATGGCATAATTAAAAAAAAAAATATTTAATAAGGAGAAGACAAGATGAACTTGAAAAAAGTTTTAACCGGAAAGAAAATGGTTGAAACTCATAAAACCAAAAGAAATAAAGCATTAGTGCAAAAGTAACAAAGAAAATTACGCACATCTAATCGACATGCATTAGCGAAAAACCCACTAGTAATTGCCTTCCTCACTACCTGCAAGATGTAAACAGTAGAAACATTCAGAAACCAGAAAAAAGAAAGCTCTTTACCACCCCAAAAAAAATTGAAAAAGATAAAATTTCCAGGTTTCTAGAAAAGTATGCTCTCAAATGAGGACCATAAGAAAATGAATCAGTCATACTTGGGTCGGGAACTTCGGATGCTTGATGCCAATTGAATTGTAAGAAAAACCGTTTCTCATTTTTATACTGAATGGCAAAAACTTACCACTGTGTCTCTTTCACAAGATTTCAAGACAACGCCTAATCTCTGAGCCGTTCTTCTGAGTTGTCCTCTAATTTCAATAACCTTTTTCTGCACAAAAGAAATATGTCACTTAAAAAAGGTGCATCGGCCACCGTCTGGGAAATTGATCAATCCAAATACTGATACAAACCATGGCTTGGTAGTTTACAAAGTTCTTATGGCACCACCGCGGCGATTTACCAGACTGAAGAAATCCTTTGTAGACATTTAGGAAACTCACGTGGTCGCCCTGCATGGAATCAAGAATATCAAACAGGACAGCACTGAGCATAGAAAGATTAGACAAGTTGAATATATATTCCATTAAAAATTTTGAAATTTAGTACCTCAGCAGCCGCAAAATTCAACTTGGCTTCATCCAGTTCCCTCTGTGATCCCCTACCTGAAACCCAGATAGTCTGCAGGACGAACATTTTAATTGTGAAGTACTGAATGGAAGATTTCTTTTCAAGTAGCATTCGTCTACAAAGTACAAATTGAGATATTTTCTGTGAAGCTGAATGTGGTTCATTGTAACGAATGTGCAACCTAAATATATATGCATATTTAGGTTGTTCTTCAATAATTTGATTCTAATGGTGAGTTGGAGAGAAGAAAAATGTACAAAACATTCAGTAGTGTTAAGAGAATTAATGGGATTTACTTGAATGGAGAGAACGGCAGCAATGGTAATTATCTCTTCTGAACACCCCAGTTCACCTGAAGATAATATCATTTTTGCAATCATTGGTTCCTACAAAACATTTAATTTAAACAAATTAGTCAAGTTCTTATTTACAGCAACCAGGACAGAAGTGTGAACATTAAAAAAAAATATGAAGAATTTCAGACGACAAAAACGACATATGAAACCAGTATTTTCACAACTGCTTCACTAAATGCATTTGAGAAGGTGGTTCGCTCAAGAAAAGATATTAGTGGGAGATATAAAAAACGAAATGCAACTGTCATGCTGCATTCCATTAATTGTGGCATACAAATCCAATATGACAACAAACTAGAATTATTATGCAGAAGCAGAAAGATCACACATTTCATTTGCAACATACCAATGGAAACTCAGCAATCTGAAATCCAGTTGGCGAAGTAAGTTTTGCATCATCATCTAGGACTCCAAGTGAATAAAGCACTTCAAGCGCCCGAACCATTGCTTCGGAAGAAGGAGATGCTGGCCAATCAAAACCCAGGATATTATCTATTCCCAAGGCTTTTAACTGGAAGGCAAGAAGACACTATTAGCATCTACGTTCCAGAAGAAAGCTCTCAGCTCATAGTCAATTATTAAACATCAAAGTATTGCACACAAAAGAATCACCAAGTCTGCAGGCATGAGACTCATGGAAAATTTGATTAATTTGAAACGAATATTCTAACATTAAGTTCATAGACTATTGTATGTCCTAGAACTATGGGATAGCCGTATCACATATTTGAGACATATACAGGGTGCTCCAGATGGAGGCCTACTGGCAATGAAAAGCATGGCCTTGCACCATAAGAGAATACCTGAATCACACAGGACACAAGATTTGACCTCTGTATCTCTGGAATCCCCTCATCAGACATTTCCTTTGCAAAATACTCTTCCGTATATAGCCTTGTTGTAGCCATGGAAACATAAAGGGGAAAAGCAACTTTGTTAGGACTCGGAATTAGCTTAAAGAGAAATGGTTATTAGTTTATAAAGCATCCATCAAAATAGTCTTATCAGGACTTATTCTGTATCTGTTGCACATTACTTCTTATGGGAAGTATATCTCTGTCAGCTTATATAATAATCTTGTAGGTGCATAAGATTGATAACTTGTCTATAAACTTAAACTCTCAAGTGATTTTCCTTTTATCTTTTAACAATAATATACCTGTTCTCGAAAATTTTGAGGAGTGTCTTAGAAGTTAGAACTAATTGCATCCGCAAAACTAACACATTACATAAGGTCTTTTCACAATATGGCACAAGTTCGTGGAACAACAAAGTGAAGTCAAATAACCATAAAGGGGGCAGACCTGTAACATTTCCCAGGCCGAACTCTTCCAGCCCTACCAGTCCTTTGTCTAGCAGATGCCTTGGATATTGGTGCCACTACCAGATTTTCAATATCTGTTATCTATGAAAAGTAGATATAGAGTGAAAAAAAAATAAGAACAGTCAGATAGGCCTTGGATATCAATGTTCCAGTGTCAGCAAGAATCACATGTTCAAAGATTCTTTTTAAACCAAACAAAGTACATAATCTTCAACATAGCAATTCTTATACGTAAGTGGCAGGAAGGCAAGTCCTGCAGTCAGTATATACATTAGGCAATGAACATACTCGCTTTAATAAATGTGTGCGCGCGGTGTGTGTGTGTGTGTGTGTGTGAGAGAGAGAGAGAGAGAGAGGATGAATATACCGGGTTGTAGAAACGCTGCTTCGAGAACCCACTGTCAACAACATAGACAACACCCTGTACCAAGTAAAGGAATATGGCCAGATGATGATGCAGTGCCTAATTGCTTCAAAGTGAAATCTTAAGTCTTACAGCTATCACCCTATTTAGCATATGTGTTACCTCCAAAGTTATTGACGTCTCTGCTATATTGGTTGATATCACTACTTTCCTCTTCCCTCTGGGAGTAGGAGTGAACACCAGCTCCTAAAAAGCAGAAAAATAGAGGCCAAAATCAGAATTTGAAAGAAATTCGCAAGCCAGCAAGAATAGTCTACTTCATCTAGGTACACAAAGTGTAGCAAACCTGCTCAGCACGTGGAAGTCCTGAGTAGAGCGGCACAAGCATCAATCCTGAAACATGAAGACATAATCCTTATAAAAATTGATGCATGTTGCAGAATCTTAAACTTTAGATTTTTAAACCTTAAACCCTACTATTCCAAATTACACTATTTGGAACTTGGATTTTTAAAACAAATATTTACTATTAGTAATAATAAATCTGCTAAAGATTCTGCACCTGATGAGTTCTTTCCGCGGTTTTGAGCTTCTTCAGTAATCAGCTGTACAGCAGCATCAATATCATCTTGACCAGTAAGAAAAACCAGAATATCTCCCATTGGTTCCTATACAATAAAATCAGTAAGGTTTTGTAGTAGAACTGAAAATATATGCATGTACACATGCAGGATGTTCATGAATGTAACAAACTGAAAACCTGTCATTTCGTTATACAAAGAAAAATTTTAGTGTCATCCAAATATCAGCTACCTGGTCATGGATCAATAATACAGTTGACACAGCAGCCCGAAGATAGTCAGAGACAGGCTCCTCCACATAATGAATTTGTACATTAAACCCTCTACCCTGAAAACAAAAAGAACTTGTTGATGTCTTAGTTTTTATATAACTGACAGTAGAGTAAGCTTGAAATTTTTTGCACCGCCATATAAAGTTTCTTCTGCGATGAGTGAATGAGTGAGTGAGTGAGTGAGAGAGAGAGAGAGACAGAGAGACAGAGACAGAAAGGAACAATTATCTTACGGGAACTTACCTCAACTGATAGGACTGCAGGCTCCATATTTGGTCCAAGATCCTCTCCGTCCGGTCTGCGACGACTTTTTCTGGTTTACCATAAAACAAGATATCAACACTAACATTTCAAGTTTATTATACACAAATGCTCATGATATACACAGACAAATGTAATGGCAGAATTTTTAGGTGTATTTTACCCCCGACAATAAATCAACAAATCATATATTCCAGTAAAGAACAGTGTGAATATAAATTTGCCGACTTTTCACTTTTCAGGGCAGTAATTACAATCCACAGAAAACTAAGTAATCACAAGCAGGCAATAGTATACTAGTAACCCAAAGAACGAAAGAACAAAATCATGTGATCAAATGCTACAAACAAACCTGGGCTGAAAGAAATCAGACATCGACTTTGCTTGAATTGTGGCAGATGAGATAATCAGACGCAGCTCAGGTCGGCGTCGTTGGATCTAGAATTTCAGGATTCAACAGACATATCATAAAAACGCCAAAAGAAAACACTAAAAACCCAAAATCTTTTGTTGTTTTGTAAGGCAACAGGATATGATTTTTTAGCTGATACCTTTTTCAGGAGACCCAATAAAATGTCAGTTGCGATAGACCTTTCATGAGCCTCATCAACCATTATGACGCTGACAACCAAATCAGAAGAGATTGTGAGGAAAATGAAAGTTAATAGAAAGATAGTAATAATATTAATAACCAACTTTTTCATGCAAATAACTCCCCCTTCACCAAAAACAAACACAAAACAAAAGAAAAAAGAAAGAAGTCCTAGTTAATTTTCTGTAAGCCACAACCTATCAATGTAAAAAGACATGGAATTTCACTTTGCACACCATAACGAATGGGGCAGCAAGTATGTCATATCTCATTATTAAAGACACTTTTGTATCAGTTCTAGGAAGGCAGTAAATACTTTACAAAAATGATAGCTATTACCTATATTTAGTCAAAAGAGGATCATCCATCATTTCCCTGAGTAGCACACCATCAGTCAAAAACTTTATCATCGTTACACCCTGCGCTGCCAGAACAGGAAAACCATCATTCACGACATGGAACTACAAACATGATAAATGGCATTGCAGACAATCCAACAAGAGATATGGTATGTGAAAAGACAACCCATCAAGAGTAAGTCAGAGCTTAAAATGATTAATAATGGTTTCATTGTACTTGTAACATCTTCAAATCTTATAGTGTAGCCAACTTCCTCCCCAAGCTTGACCCCCATTTCTTCCGCGACCCTTGCAGCAACTGCCTGCATCAAAGGAAACCTTAAGAATCAGCTTTAGTTAAGACCATCAATATTAGTCCATAACATTTACTGTCAGTTGTAAGTTTTTATCTTTAATGTCTACCGGGTTCGGATGTAAGTTTAAATAAATAAAGCGGCCAAAAGTTTCACTTTTTCCTTAGGAGAGGAGAACCAGTTACTTTCTACCGAGACATCTCTAAAAATGTACTTACAAACTAAAAGCTGCATAACAAGAAAGATAAAGAGGGTTCGATGAAGCATTTAATTCAACATTGAAATTCAGGCAATAAGAAATCATCAATGCGAAGATTTTCAAGCACAGTTTGAACATTCGCGTAAATACCACAACTTTCAGATGACTTGGAACACTTTAGTAAAACTGGGAATCGCTGAATACCACAACTTTCAGATGACTTAGAACACTTTAGTAAAACTGGGAATAGCTACCTGATGAAATTAAAGAAACAAATTATGCAAGCAATGCTATGCTTAATAAACTGGGAATAGCTAAAACCAATGAATCACCTGGACAGCCAGCCTCCTTGGCTGGGTGCACGCTATAACCCGACCTCCGTCAGCCCAACCGGCTTCTTTGAGGTACTGCAATTCCAGTAGACAAATCATAAACACTTTGAACTCACTTCAATTCATCAATTCAAAAGAAATTCCGAATTCGAAACTAACAAATAACACCAAAGCTCCACTCGGGTTATTGAAAGGTATAAAAAAAAATCTTGGGTTTCAGAAAAAAGAAGCAAACCTGAGGAATTTGGGTGGTTTTGCCGCTGCCCGTTTCGCCGACTACGATGGTGGTGGCGTGAGTCTCCACCAGGTAAAGAATGGCCGTGCGGTACCGGAACACGGGCAGCCTTTGCCTCTGCCGCTCAATGTTCGCGTACCCAGAAGGGGAATTGAAGAAAAGGACGCCGCCCTCTTCGTCGTCGACGAGGCGGGGCTTCTCGGTCCCTGGTTTCCAGAACTGCGACATTGTTGTGGCTCTTGCTTTTTTCCTCGGCGATTTCTTCCGTTGGGGTTTTAGAGCTTAACAGGTAGCGGCTCGCTCGAACTCGGCGCGCAGGGCAGTCCAACTGTTGGGCTCCAACACCTGGACCCGTCGCGTTTGGACTTTCAAGCTCCCCGTTTGGTTCGTTTGCCTAATCCCTAACCCACTCAAAACCAGCATAAGATAAATAGAAGAGTTGGTCTTAACCTTAAGCCCACTCACATACAATAAAAACTAGCCTCTCTGCAAGCGTTGAAGACAGTTTCGTTTAATGGATTTTTTTGCTGCTTTCTATTTGATTTTTCGAGTCGAGTTGGATTGGCCCGCCCATTAGGGATCGGTTGCTCAGGCTTGGCGAGCCAGGTGGAGTTGGGCCCTCATACATTTTTAATAATGCCAATTCGTTGAATACGTGGGCACACCAGAAATGACGACATTAAAAATAAAAAATAAGGCTTTGTTGTTATTGTATATGTGGACATAGTTAAAGCCCCATTAATGATGTAATCCATTCCAAAGACTGCCATGGAAATAATAATTTACCAATAAACAAATCCTTGTTGGAAATAAAATATAAAAATAAAAAAAAAAGAATATAGAGACAATGGGAAGAGATAAGAGTATCTATTTATTATTCACATTAGATAGCTTATTTATAGGCTTTAGGGTTTACATAAAAAGGCGTTAAACTATCAAAATATTAGATATTGACAACAAAATGAACGATCATATTATAAATATTATTCTTAACGAACATAATAATAATAGGGGTGTGATATCCACACACCTCTTTTTACTTCTCTCATACCTTTTTAGTTTTCGACCGTTGGATCGGATGAATTGAAGAAGATCAGCGGACATAAATTAACAATGAGTTTGTGAGAAGTAAAAAATTGTGTGTGGATAGCACACCCCTAATAATATCAAGGCCATGAAGCATGGAGCCCTACGTACGGTCAACCCTTGGATCTGGTCATGTGTTACTTAATGAGCAAACCAAATGTTACTTTGACGTATCATTCTATCATTCATGGTACATTACAATTTACAACTAATTAAGGTCGAAGTTAAGGAGGAAAGTTATGGAAAGGGAACAGCTAAGGGAAAACACAAAAATAAAAAAAAAAGGGAAAGACACCCGACTCACCAACGTCAAACACAACAAAGACTTTCTAATTCCGTATTTTTAAGTTTGATTTCCCGATTAAGTTGGGTTTTATGTTTCTTGTTTCAGGGTGTTATCTTTTGTGTTTCGATTAGGATTCTTGTTTCAATTAGAGTTATTAATTAGGTTTACTATATATATAAACAATTGTTCGAGGTGAGTTTATCGAATTTCAACTACGTACACATTGTGTTTCTTGTACCTCAAGCAATTGCATTCCTGCACGCACAACACAATCTTTCCTTAAGAGCTCATGCGAATTCATACATATTTTCTGAAAGTGACTTTCAAGTGTCCATGTGAATGGTCTGGAGATAAATTAACTATCTGAAATTGATGGTGTACTATATAGTAAGATTGTTGATGTGGAGCAAGGGAAGTTGGTTGTGACAGGAACCCTTTGTAAAAAGCAACTCATCACGGCGATTAAACATTCAGAATTTTTAGTGGATGCGAAGCTTTGGGGAAGTCAAAAGGGTTCGAAAAACTGGCGAATTCAACTCGAAAACCAGTCCAAGGACATGGTTACTGGTGAAAGTAGCAAAGGTGGTGGCAAAGGCAAAAAAATTGTCGACCTCGATCTGTCTGATGAAGAGGTGCTGGATGATGATGGTTTGGGGAGATGGGTTGGCAGAAATATAAGTAAAAGACTGAACTGCATGAAACGGGAATGTCAAGGTGGTGACGAATACAATAGTGCTGATAGTTCAAGGATTTGCATGAAGCAAGAATGTCAAGGTGGTAGTGTTCCAAATCTATCACGTGTTGTTACGTGTTTTGATTTTCCCACATGGTTTCAGAGGATTTGGTTGGGACACCTCTCATGCATTGCTACGAGTTTTAAATTTTCCACATGGCGTTGGGTGATTGGTTGTAAACATGGCCCCTTTAAAATCGTCATCGGTTTATGTAAGTCTTTATTTAAGAATGCAGTCAAACATTATGGGAATAAACATGAAAATAAGCAACTAATGAAGAACACGGAACGTGACATTGATGCTTTGAATCATAGCAAAGAAGGGAAAGACGGCGCCAAAGAAGTCAAAGGAAGCAATCCTGATAACTTACAGGATCTTCGGTCCTCCTCCCCTTGGGGTGATGGGGAGATAATACAGGAAACGTCTTCTGTGTGTGGGTGTGTTCCGACCATGTGGACGGCATATCAGCCGGACCTTAGAATTTCTCCCAATAACCAACTGCCGCAACAGCAAGATACGTGCCGCAACAGCAAGATACGATGGCGGCGACGATGATGGATGAAAATATAGCAATTGATCCTTCCACTTTATTCAGTGACGACAATGTTCATAGTTGCGTTATTTTTTTGGGCGATTATATTTAATTCCTCGGATTGTTGTGTCCTCTAGGATTCATATTTTTGTTTGGGTTATAAGATTTTATTTTACTTTTCAGTTACAGTGTTATTTGACTTTTGCTTATTGTGCTACTTTTTAATGGGTAAATTTAAAGGAGATTTGAAACTGAATTATAGTACTCGAATTGTGTAAGCTCAACTCGATAGATGAGTGAGTGTTCATTCATTCATATATATAGAGTTACAATGGATTAGTTTGTTACACTTGAAAGATAAATACAAATATTTGAAAATGTATACAAAAGCATTTGAAAGTATTGATAATATCATATAGGAGAAAGTTGTGTGGATGGTGGACTGTGGCGCTACAATGTTGGAGATGAAACCAAACTCTTATTTTGTAGATTGCAGCGAGAAAATCAGTTTGAATTGGTGCTGATGTGGACTGATGTTTAAAGTTTTGTGAAATATCTGAAGTAGGCTTGTCATGCCCCCGCAAGCGGACATGACGTTGAACTGAAAGCTTGGAAATGAGATAATTAAAACGCATAGATGATAAACCCTTGGTAAGAAAATCTGCAAGTTAGTCTATGGTAGCAACATAACCAACCTCTATCTCTTTGATTATGACTTTCTCCCGAATATAGTGATAATCCACCTCAACATGTCTCATTATGGCTTGGTAAACAGGATTGGAAGCAACTGTGATTGCATTGATATTGTCACACCAGAGGCGAGGTGATGCTAAGGGCAAATGTAAGTCACAGAAAATGTTGCGAAACCATGACAGATACGCAGAAGTGTAAGCAAGTTGATGATACTCAGCCTCTGTGCTTGATCTTGATACACCACGTTGCTTTTTCAAACTCCAGGAAATTAAATTGTGCCCGAGGAATATACAGTGTCCACCAGTTAAACAACGGTCATCTGGATTGCCGGCATAGTCGGCGTCAGGAAATGCTGTGAGATGAAGGCTTCCAGGTTTGTAAATTAAGGCGTGATCGTGAGTACCTTTTAAATATCACAAAATGCGTTTCACTACAGCCCAGTGTACAGTAGTTGGAGAGTGCATGAACTGGCACACTTGGTTGACAGCGTAGGCAATATCAGGGCGAGTAAATAAAAGGTATTAGAGGGCGCCCACAACACTGCGAAAGGAAGTTCCATCTGAGAGTGGCACACCTTCATATAAACTCAAACGTCAACCACTGGAAACTGGGGTGGAGATTGGCTTGGCATCAATCATGTTGGTTTTCTTGAGAAGATCCAAGATGTACTTGGATTAAGTGATATACATAGCAGAAGGCGTCCGTGAAACCTTCATACCCAAAAAATAATGTAAGGGCCCAAGATCTTTCATTAGAAATTGATTCCCAAGCTGTTTGATGAACTGAGACAACTAAGCACTATTGTTCCCCATGATTAAAATATCATCGACATAAATTAATAGATAAATGATGGTAGAACCATCAAAATATGTAAAAAGAGATGAGTCTGCTTGTGAAGATATGAATCCCAAGTCTTCAAGCTTCTGGGAGAAACATTGAAATCAAGCACAGGGTGCTTGTTTCAAGCCATATAAAGATTTTCGAAGGTGACACATATGAGAGGGGAATTGAGGATCTATAAACCTTGCAGGCTACCGCATGTAAACTTTCTCATTCAATGTCCCATGAAGGAAGGCATTTTGAACATCAAGTTGTCGAATAGGCCACTGAAAATGAAGAGCAATGGAGAGAATTAACTGAATAGTGGCATGAGTAACAACAAGACTGAAAGTCTCCCCAAAATCGGTTCCCTCTTGCTGATGAAAGTTGTTGGCAACAAGGCGCGCTTTAAAACACTCAATGGAACCATCAGACCTTTTTTTTTATACGATAGACCCATTTATTTGGCAACATATTCATTGAAGGCTTGTAGGGAACCAAAGTCTAAGTCCCAGTGCGTTGTAAAGCGTTGAATTCATCTGCCATTGTCTGTCGCCACTGTGGGAACTTATTAGCCTGTGAGAAACAAGATGGCTCAACCAAAGAACTGTTAACATCAGTGATGCAAGCATATTTAGGATTAGGTTTTCGAATTCCCTGTTGACCACGCGTGATCATGCCATGAGTGGAGTCTGTAGTATGATAGGACACATTGATTGTTCCAGTATTCAAGGGAATAGGTGGAGTAATGGTTAGGGAATAGGAGTCTAAGGTAGATGTAGGTAAGGTAGGATTAGGATGAGGAGCAGAGTTCGGTGTATGAGGCAAGGTGGCTGGGATATGGGGTAAAATTTGTGGTGGGGTAGGATTAGGAGTGTAAGGGATAGGATTAGTTGGGATAAATTGAAAATGGTCAATATCTTGAAAATGGTCAATATCCAGGACATGGTCTGAGGCAATGTTGGATGACAATGGTGGAGTAGCAAGTTCTCTATATGGAAAACTATTTTCATTAAAAACAACATGATGATACATGAAAGACTTTCCCGTGGAAGGATCATAACACTTGTAACCTTGATAATTTAAATAATAACATAAGAAAATGCATTGTTTAGATCGAAATTGGAGTTTATGAGCAATGTATGGGCGTAAATATGGGAAACAAGCACAACCAAACACTTTGAGAAAATCATACTGTGGTGATTTAAAAAATAATTTTTGGAAGGGAGAGATGCCATTTAAAATTTTTGTTAGAAGACGATTAATGAGATAGTTGGCCGTATGAAAAACATCATCCCAGAAAGTTTAGGGAAGAGAAGCATGAGCAAGTAGGGTTAAACCAGTTTCGACAATATGTCGATGTTTTCTCTCTGCAAGACCGTTTTGCTCGGGATGATGTGGACAACTGAGGCGATGGTGAATGCCATTTTGAGTCTTAAAAGATGAATTGACAAACTCTCATCCTCCATCAGATTGAAAATTTTGATTTTGGTGTTAAACATGGTTTCGACCTGTTTTTTAAACGCCACAAAGGTTTGAAAAAAACTCAGATTTTAACTTTAAGGGATATAGCCATGCATAACGAGAAAAATCATCCACAAAAATAACATAATACTTGTAACCATTAATTGAATAAGAAGGGGAAATCCATACATCCGAATGTATTAATTCAATAGGAAAAGATGACATTGATGAAGACAAATTGAAAGGCAACTTATGATTTTTGCCCAAAAGGCATGATGAACAAAAATCATAAGCTACAGCACCAGTTAATGGTAATTTATTTTTGGAAATTAAACTACGTAAAACAGAAAAAGCTGGGTGACCTAGCCTAAAATGACACACCCCGTCCCGAAGGAGGGCATGCTGGCCATCCCTGATTTTAAGAGTTTTTAAAGTTTTAATAAAGGATTTTAGGAAAATGCCCTTTGAGGCACGCGCATTGTTGGAGGTTAACCGTTGTGTCGTGCCATTTAAGATTTGTTTTCTTGGCATATCCTCGTAGTACTCGTCGTTACGGATGCGTGGGCGCGAGCGGTTCGTGACGGCCAGCATGCCCTCATTCGGGACGGGGTGTGTCATAAAATGCCAAATGGCATCCGACACTCTAACACCAAAGAATGCAGAGACTCCATTGTTGACCACAGGAGAACTTGAAAACGGATAAAAGTCATTTCTACTCCACCCTTGTAAAAGCATCATCCCCGTTTGAAGGTCCTGGACACGGTAGGAGTTGGGATATAATGTTAGTGAACAATTATTATCTTTGGTAAATTGATTGATGGAGATAACATTAGTAGATGCATTAGGACAGTGAAGGGTGTTAGGGAGAGTGAAAGAATGTTGTGGTGTTTGAATATAAGAAGTACTAACGTGAGAAATTTGCAAACTTGATCCATCAATCACTCAATTGACATTTTCAGTACCAGTGTATGGGCGTGGATTTGAAACCTGATTCAAGTCATTGGTGATGTGTGCATTGGCTCCAGAATCAAATAGCTAGTTTTGAAGACCAGATGACGAGGCAGAAGCCGGAAGAGGTGTAGCAGCAGCATAAGCTTGGAGACAAGGAGCAGGCACACGTCCTTCATAGGCCATGTTCAGCCTATTGAAATAATCGATGGCAGAATGGCCATAACGATGGCAAATTTGGCACTGGATGTGCCCACCGTTTGAAGCTTGAGGTGGATGAGCACTTAGAACACCATCATAAGCAGAGCGAAGGTAAAGAGCAAGCTAGCCTTGGCTAGGAGGCCGGGGAGAAAATTGACCACGACCACCTCGAGGAGCACCACAACCACAATAAAGACCTAAGCGACCCCGTCCAGCAGCAAGAACAGTGGGTCCATTTTCGAACATAGTATGGAGCTTTTGATGTCGTTTAGCACCTAAAATAAGAGCTTCCAGAGCACTATAAGTAATAACCTCATCCCATGCTTGTGCAGAAGCAACGGTACTCTCAAAAGCAGGACCAACATTATTTAAAATAATGGCAACAAGATCAGAATCAGAGACAGGAGAACCAGAGAGGGAGAGAGTATCAGCAAGACAATTAATACGGTCAAGAAACTCAGCAATAGTTGAATCACCGCGATGGGTATTCATAAGCTCACTACGTAGTTGGAGAATACGGCCAGTAGATTGAGAAGCATATCGTTCATGTAAGCAAGTCCAGGCAGAATGTGAATTTGTCTTACCAATGAGAGAGGCAAGAACAGTAGGATGAACTAAACTGTTAATCCATGAAAGCACCATGGCATCTTGCTGAATCCATGCATTAAATTCATCAATGGGTGCGCCTTCATCATCCTTCAAGAAATGACGAGGACATTTGTTGGTTCCATCAACAAGAGACACCAGATTCCTACTTCAAAGCAAGGGCAACATTTAGGCATGCCACAAGGAATAGTTGGTACAGTCCAACTTTATAGTCAGAAAGTTGGAAGTGTTAGGAAGAGAAGGGAGAACAATGGGGTTGGAGGGACTGGAACTTGACACCATTGGAAAAAAAAAAATTAAAGCTTTCAGTCGTTAGACTTTCAGCTCTGAGATACCATAAATGAGATTTGAAACTGAAATATAGTACTCGAATTGTGTAAGCTCAACTCGATAGATGAGTGAATGTTCATTCATTCATATATATAGAGTTACAATGGATCAATTTGTTACACTTGAAAGATAAATACAAATATTTGAAAATACAGAAGTATTTGAAAGTATTGATAATATCAGATATGAGAGAGTTGTGTGGATGATGGACTGTGGCGCTACAATGTTGGAGATGAAACCAAACTCTTATGTTGTAGATTGCAACGGGAATAATCAGTTTGAATTGGTGCTGGAAAATATCTGAAGTAGGCTTATCAAAAAAATTCAAATTAAACGTTCTTTGACTTCTTTTTCTCTCACCCATGACAATTGACTTTGTAAGTCAACAAACAAGTTTCAATGAAAACTGAGGAATGATACCTTTTCATACGAGAGATTTTTTAGTATTTCTGGAATACAGGACAATACGCCACCTGTTATTATATAATAATGCATGACGTCGTATTCGAATCACACTGAAAAATCTCTCTATACCCATAAGCAAAATTATGGTTTGCATCATTATAATTTTTAATTATTCTCTCGAGATGTCTTTTCACGGAGGTGTGGAGAAAACATTCTTTTTAGGGTTTTTATCACAAATGGTCCCTGAAATTGACCATCACCATCAAGATGGTCCATGAAATTGAAAATCAATTAATGTAATCCCTAAAAATAGATGTCGCAAATCAATGTGGTCATTCCGTCACAATTCTGTTAAAATTTTCGTTAAGTGCTGATGTGCCACATAAATAGGTCCCATAAGTCATTTTTTTCTCACAAATGGTCCTTGAAATTGACCTGCAACATCAAAATGGTCCCTAAAATTGACCTGCGACATCAAAATGGTCCCTGAAACTAAAAATCTATCAATGTAGTCCCGCAAGTAAGTGTCCCGAATCAATGTAGTCCTTCCGTCACAATTATGTCAAATATTCTGTTATGTGTTGATGTGACACAAAAATGGATCACACAAGTCTAATTAAATTTTTAAAAAAATTACAAATAGGTTTAACAATTTAATAGTTAATAAAAAGTTGTGAACCCAAAAACCCAGTCCCGCAATTACTTCTGATCCCAGTCGACATTCCTCTACCTCCTTGGTTGTATATTCTTTAAAAAAAATCTCAATACAGCCATCTTTACACACTTCGACACCCTTCACCGAATTGAACCTGGATCGAGATCACTTTTGATGACAGCTTGGCTGATTGGCAATGACTTCTGGGACATCACTATCAACATTTAGGCGATCAACATCCTCATAACTTTAATCTTGAAGAGCTTGTTCAGCGCTTCTCTGCTGGTTTGGTGACTCAAAGAATGGAGAGGTTTGCCTTGAGATAATGAGGTTATAACCAAGGTGTGTTTATTGTTGGTTGAAAACTATTTCCAAAGCCCCTCTTAGGCCTTGGTTAAGCCTTGTGCCTTTGAGAATTTATGAAATGGATCTCTCTTCGGAATAGGTCCTACCATAAGAAAAAAATTCTATTGTGCAAAAAAGTATTTAGACAACTTTTTAATTCATTATTAAACCCACATCAGCACATAACTAAAAATTTAACAGAATTATGGCGGAATGATCATATTGATTTGCGACACTTATTTTCAAGAACTACATTCATTGATTTTCCATTTTAGGGACCATCTTGATGGTGTGGGACAATTTCAGGGACCATCTGGATGGTGTGAGTCAATTTCAGAGACCATTTGTGATAAAAACTCGTAAATCTTGTGGTGCCCATTTATGTGCCACATCAGCACTTAACGGAATTTTGAACAAAATTGTGACGGAATGACCACATTGATTAGCGACACCTATTTCCAGGGACTACATTGATTTTCAATTTCAGGGACCATCTTGATGGTGAGGATAAATTCCAGAGATCATTTGTGATAAAAACCCTTCTTTTAATTAATCGCATTGTTGATTGTTTTAAAGTGGTTTTTTTACTATTCAATTCTAGCAATTTAGAATTCTAATTTTGAATTGGTTAATCGTTTCGATCTTAAGTTTCAACCTCAGATTCACTAAATTGTGACCAGAATTTGAGATATTCATCTACGCTAATGCAATCCTTTTCAAGGGTTTAAAGAATGGTCTGCAATGGTGGCTACACGAGACTATAAATGAGCTTGAGATCCAAGTCTAATGTTTGCATTCGGAAAATTGATGAGGCAGAGAAATGTCGGCACTGATAATTCGGTATGGAAAGTCACATCATTGACAATTCAGAAAGAAAGAAAAAAGGTAACCATGAAGTTTGGAGCTACTTAAAAAAAAGTACAACACTTTTAATTTTTACATAACTACATTCAGTATATAAAGTTTTAAAGTGGTTTTTTTACTATTCAATTCTAGCAATTTAGAATTCTAATTTTGAATTGGTTAATCGTTTCGATCTTAAGTTTCAACCTCAGATTCACTAAATTGTGACCAGAATTTGAGATATTTATCTACGCTAATGCAGTCCTTTTCAAGGGTTTAAAGAATGGTCTGCAATGGTGGCCACACGAGACTATAAATGAGCTTGAGATCCAAGTCTAATGTTTGCATTCGGAAAATTGATGAGGCAGAGAAATGTCGGCACTGATAATTCGGTATGGAAAGTCACATCATTGACAATTCAGAAAGAAAGAAAAAAGGTAACCATGAAGTTTGGAGCTACTTAAAAAAAAGTACAACACTTTTAATTTTTACATAACTACATTCAGTATATAAAGTTTAACAATTCAAGTCACTCTGGTATTCTAAATCAAAATCGAGAGAAAATAATTGGTTTGAGAGTCGGTCTAATTGCTTTTTAGAACAGATCTCTCCATTTTTGATGCGTAAGCAGCTAGTGAAGCTTGGACAATAAGTGAGAAACGAACTCAATCCTCACGAGTGTATTTGTGTGTGCAATGCAAACAAGTTGAACAGGTTGATAGGTCAACCCAATCTTAACCCTTCATTCGGAATTCAGATTTTTTTTCCTAATTCTAAACTTACCAATCGAATTGAAAGTCAAGTTGAACTCTGAGCAGGTTCAGTTGAACCCAACCCAAATAACACCTTTGTAATTATCTAAAAAATAAAATGAGACGCATGCATGTTGCTTGGAGCCTTGGCGATTGCCTCTAAACCTCAACCCTAATTCCTAAACTTGAAGGGTAAAGTTAGAAATTAAATATGTGTTCATAGAAGACCAAGTCACATGTATTGGTATGCCAAGTTCTCACTATGCCAGACGAAGTCAAGGACAAATTTTCCCGGAAAATTTACTAACGCGTTTTTTCTAACACAACCTTATATATGCCGTAGGACATACGTCACAACCTTATATATGCCGTAGGACATACGTAAAACGTCATCATATAAACAAGTTACATGGCGCATGTTCTGTCATTATTTGTTGCTTCAAAATGCAAACCGAAATGTCTGTCTGTCTCACCAGCGCGAATCGAGTCCAAAGGCTATGGTTTCTGTTTCCCAGGCTCATTATCTACTTTCTCACCATTCTCTCCTATGGAGTTGAAGCTGGCAGTAGCACCAATGTCACCAACGTTGGCGCAGTCATTAACGTTAGTTCTCGTATTGGAAAAGAGCAGAAAACCGCCATGGAGATCGCAGCTGAGAGCTTCAACAACCGTTCAAAGAATCATAAGCTCATCCTTCATTTTCGCGACTCCGGCAGAGACCCCTTTCTTGCTGCTTCTGCTGGTGAGAAAAGCAGTTAACACATGACATGACGGTATTTATAATAGTTAATTAGTTCGGACATGTATAAGTGTTGATGAAGATTTTTGATTTTTCGTTTTAATTTCTGTTGCAGCTGAAGAGTTGATAAAGGAAAAGAATGTAGAAGTAATAGTTGGCATGGAGACATGGCAGGAAGCAGCTCAAGTAGCTGATCTTGTCGGAAACAAGGCTCAAATTCCGGTGATTTCATTTGCAGCACCCTCTATAACCCCACCACTAATGCAACGCCGATGGCCATCTTTGATACGAATGGCAACATATGGTTCTGTCCAGATGAAATGCATTGCGGATATAGTTTCAGCCTACCATTGGAAAAGGGTGGTTGTGGTATACGAAGATGATGGCTATATCGGCGATGTTGGGATGCTAGCTCTTTTGACCGAGGCCCTTCAAGATGTCGGTTCAAAGATTGAGCACCGTTTGGTTCTTCCGCAGATTTCTTCGCTGTCTAATCCAAACTGGGTTGAGCTAGAAGAGATGTTGAGGCTTCCCACCATGCATTCTCGGGTGTTTATCATTCTCCAGTCATCGTTGCCTACGGTGACTAATCTATTTCGATTGGCTGGAAAGATGGGACTTGTTGGAAAAGAGTCAGCTTGGATCATCACCGAGAGCATTGCAAGTTTGCTTGACCCTCAACACACCTCTGACATGAAGGGCACTCTGGGAATCAAGACCTACTATGCCAATAATACTAGTTCTTATACAAATTTCCGGAAGAAATTCCAAACGAAGTATTCAGAAGGAAATAGCGCCCAGCCAGGAATTTATGCTCTTCGAGCATATGATGCTATTGGAATCATTTCACAGGCCATAGGAAGAATGACCAATAACACAACTAGCCTTGAGGTGTTGAAAACCGTATTGAGCAGTTATACTGGTTTGAGTGCGAACATGCGGTTAAACGGCGGTGAGGTACTGTCCTCTCCAGTTTTCAGGATTGTAAATATTTTGGATGAGAATAGATTCCAAGAATTGAACTATTGGAAACCGGAAGTTGGGTTCTCATCGGATGAAGCAGGGAAATACAGATTCAGTGATGTTGGTGGAGTAATCTGGCCCGGGAACCTTACTAGTGCCCCGAAAGGCTGGGCAATGCCTACTGTTGAGAAGCCAATGAGAATTGGGGTGCCGGGTAATACTTCCTTCAGCAAATTTGTGAAGGTTGATCGGTCCAGGCAAGACTCAGATAAGACGAAGTATGTCGGTTTCTGCATTGCAATTTTTGATATGGTCATAAATCGTTTGAACTATTCTCTGCCGTATCAATTCGAAGTTTTCGATGGGTTTCACCATGATGGCTTGTACGATGATCTTGTGGAACAAGTCCATAAAAAGGTAAAACCATCATTTATTTTTCCATTTTTTCATAAAGGTGAATTTAAATACAGTTTCGCTCCTTCATTGGTTTTGATTTGACTGTATGCTTGCAGGTTTATGATGCTGTGGTTGGTGACATAACCGTGCTAGCTGACCGGCTGGACAAGGTGGAATTCACTCAGCCATATATGGAGTCTGGTTTGTCAATGATAGTTCCGGAAAAACCCGAAAAATCAACATGGATGTTTATGAAACCTTTCACATGGCAAATGTGGGTGGTGACTGGTTCCATCTTCATCTACACAGTGTTCATCGTGTGGTTCCTGGAGCGCCCGTTAAATCCAGAATTTGGTGGCCCCTTGAAGAATCAGATTGGCACAGCAACTTGGTTCACCTTCTCTTCTTTGTTCTTTGCTCACAGTAAGTACCAATTTTATACATTTCACTACCAAAAAAGTGAGAATTAGAAGCGCTTCTCTTAGAGGCAAGGGGCGGATTGTCCCTGACATACGCCCCTATTTGGCTTTGTAGCTATCATTCTAAACGCCCCTACCGCTCTTTTCTTCTTCGTAATGTATCATAACCAATGACAATCTAGAATTTTCAGGACAAGCCTAACTATGAAAATAGTCGGGTCCAAAATTATTTGAGAATTAATCTTATCCTCATTGTAAACCTATGCTTTTATTTCACAGAAGAGAAAATCTACAGCAACTTAACGCGAGTGGTGGTCGTAGTTTGGCTCGTTGTTGTACTGATCCTGACCTCAAGCTACACCGCTAATCTCACTTCAATACTCACCGTCCAGCGACTGAAACCGAATGCAACATACATCGACACCGACTCGAAAGTTGGTTGCGACGGGGACTCATTTGTCATTGAGTACCTGCAGAATGTCCTTGGATTCAAAAACATCACCAAAGTGAAAAGCGAATACGACTACCCGAAAGAATTCAAAAACAAAACTATAGAGGCCGCCTTTCTTGAACTCCCATATGCAGAAGTCTTCATGAATGAGAACTGCGAAGGATATACTGCCATTGCACCCACCTATAGATTTGGAGGCTTGAGCTTTGTGAGCAATGAATAAATTGTTCGCATTCTATTTCTTTCTGCGCGTACAAAATACAAAAATATGCATAAATAGAACTTGCTACAAACTTTTGGTCGAAAATATCTCAATAGAAGTTACCATATTTCTGACCAACATAGCGAAACTAATAAAATCGCTTTCGTGTTTACCTTGCAGATATTCCAGAGAGGTTCTCCAATAGCGCGTGATTTCACAAAGGTGATTCTAGAGCTATTGGAGAATGGAGAAGTGAAGAAGCTACAAAATGAATGGTTGACTCCCAAGGAGTGTCCAAGAAATACAACTTTGAACGAACCAGAAAGCTTGACCCTCAACAGTTTTACAGTCCTCTATGTAATATCTGCTGCTACTTCCACCTTATGTTTTCTGCTCTCTTTTACTATCTGGCTGAGGACGTTTCAGCATAAAGAGGCAGCAGAACAAGGCAGTGCAAGTCCGAGCGCGAGCGGAGAAACGCTTGGGAACAAGGCAGTTAGAATGGCAAAATTTCTTTACAATAGAAAGATTAATGTTCCAACCAGAGCTCCAACTTTAGCACATTACGCAGAAGAATGGAGTTCTCCAAGGTGGGAGCACTCCACCACTTCAAGTTCCACTACTCCCGAGCATCCTCATCAGACCAAAAATCCACCAGAAATTGAATGCCTTACAATCCAATCCAATCCAATCCAACACGCCTAAACCAAAATCAACCAAACCGGTTCAATTCCTTTGACTCATAGATCATTACTAGCTAAAATGCCCACGCGATGCCGTGGGTTGTAAAACTGTGTTAAATGTGTGAAATATATTCTATTTACATCCATATCAAAATCTAAAAATCATCTAAAGTGTATTTGGAGATCACAAAATGTAAAATGTGTTGAGTAAATATAGAAAAACTTAAATGCATTTGGGCACACGTACCATTTGAACAAAAGGAACAGGGTTCTTGGTATGCTGCAACCAGTAAAGTAGCTAGGTGCAAATATCATCCATATTTTTCCATCTACATTATGAAATGCTTATTATTCAAAATACTCTAGCAACCTTTATACAATAGATTGGTTGATCACTCAACTTTTCAAATATTGATCCAAGTAGTACAAAAGTATGTAATCTCACATCTTTGATTGCTCATTCCTATATATGCAGCAAAATAGCTATACAACTCCATCATCGCAAGTCCTCATACCATCTTTCATTGCATCTCTGACAAAAAAAAAGGTGATTCATAAATATATATATATATATATATATATATATATATTTTTTGGAAGCAATTCATAAATATATTTGCCCTAAAGTTTAGACTTTCAAGCACCCGGTTTGGTTCGTTTGCCTAATCCCTAAGCCCACTCAAAAAATAGATATAAGAGTTGGGTCTTAACCTTAAGCCCACTCACATACAATAAAAACTGGTCCCTCTGCAAGTGCTAAAGAGAGTTTCGTTTAATAGACTTTTTGTTAGTCAGATGTAAAAAATAAAAAAATAATAGATAAATTTTATTTTATATCCTCATGTTTATGTGCAATTATAATATCTTTAAAACATTTCAATCTCGTACATTTGCTATTGTTTCATTTCAATTTCATACCTCCGTTAGAAAATTTGTTAAATTAACCGTTAAATGATATCATGACAAATATAGGGTCCTCATTTATGCTGACATGGCAAACAACAAATGAAAAAAAAAACATTTTAAAATGATTTTTCAATTCGAGTTGGATTGGCCCGCCCATCAAAGATCGATTTCTCAAGCTTGTATGGACGGGTCAAGTCGAGTTGAGCCCTCATATATTTTTTTCATAATGATCTTTATACTTATTCTTTTTTTTTTCTTCATTAAAGGCTATATCTAACTAAAACCAATAATAATAGGTGTTTAATTATTAATTTATTAATTACTATAGGTGGGCCTGGTAAGCAGTCAAACATCAACATATGCAAAAAAATGTGTGTGCATAAATGAGAATGATTCTTAGATGTACGGGCACACGACGAAATACAGGATTAAGATCAAGGATATCGAAAAAAAAATAGGAGTGACCGCAATTGAAGATAAGATGAGAGAAAATCGGTTAATTTGGGTTGGAAATGCGAAACGAAGACCTATATATGCTCCGATCAGAAAATGAGATTATGCGATACAAACTCAGGATAAAAGGGGTAGAGGAAGACTCGGAAAGAGGCTTTAAGAAAAGACATAAAGTACGTGGAGCTAATAGAAGACTTGGCGCAAAACCGAAGGCAGTGACATTTTATAATTCATTTAGCTGACATCATTAATTTAGTGGGATAAGACTTAACCTTGTTGGAAATAAAATACAAAGAGAAAGAGAGAATAGAGAAAGATTGGGAAGAAAAATCAGAGTATCTATTATCTCATTAGATAGCCTGTTTATAGGTCATTAGATGGTCTATTTACAGGTTTTAGAGTTTAAATGAAAAGGTGTTAAACTATTCAGATATTACATGCTGACCTATAAGTGAACAACTACATAATAAATACTAATTACAACAAACCTAATAATATCAAGGCCATGAAGCATGGAGCCCTACGTACGGTCAGCCCCTGGATCTGGTCATGTGTTACTTGAAGAGCAAACTAAATGTTACTTTGATGTATCTTTCTATCATTCATAGTACATTACAACTAATTAAGGTCGAAGGGAGGAAATCTATGGAAAGGGAACAGCTAATAAATTGTAAGAAAACACATAAAAAAATGGGCAAAGACACCCGTCTCAGCAACGTCAAACACAACGAAGACTTTCTAATTCCGTATTTTTAAGTTTTCCCGATCATTAAGTTGGGTTTTATGTTTCAATTAGGATTCTTGTTTCAATTAGAGTTATTAATTGGCTTTACTATATAAACAATTGTTTGAGGTCAGTTTGTCAAATTTTCAGTTACATACGGTCACACTGTGTTTCTTGTACCTCAAGCAATTGCATTCGTGCGCTCGCGCACCCTCTTTCCTTAAGCTCACGCGGGTTCGTACGTATTTTCTGAAAGTGACTTTCAATTTCAAGTGTTCATGGGAATGGTGTGGAGATAACTTAACCAATTTTGTATCTGAAATTGATGGTGTACTATATAGTAAGATTGTTGATGTGGAGAAAGGGAAGTTGGTTGTGACAGGAACCCTTGATAAAAAGCAAATCATCACGGCGATTAAACATGCGAAGCTCTGGAGAAGTCAAAAGGGTTCGAAAAACTGGCGAATCCAACTCGAAAACCAGTTCAAGGACATGGTCATTGGTGAAAGTAGCAAAGGTGGTGGCAAAGGCAAAAAATTTCTCGACCTCGATTTGTCTGATGAAGAGGTGCTGGGTGATGATGGTTTGGTGAGATGAGTTGGCACAAATATAAGTAAAAGACTGGATTGCATGAAACAGGAATGTCACGGTGGTGACGACACAATGGTGCTACTGGTTCAAGGATTTGCATGATATACAAGAATATTGTCCAGGTGGTGGTGTCCAAACCTATCGCGTGTTGTTCCGTGTTTTGACTTTTCCACATGGTGTCGGAGGATTTGTTGGGGACGCTTATCACGCGTCGCTGCGTGTTTTAAATTTCCCACATGACGTCGGGTGATTGATTTAGGACACGACCACTTTAAATCATCATCGGTTTATGTAAGTCTTTATTTGGGAATGCAGTCAAACATTATGGCAATAACATGAAAATAAGCAACTGATGTATAACACGGAACACGACACTGATGCTTTGAATCATAGCAAAGAAGGGAAAGACGGCGCCAAAGGAGGCAAAGTAAGCAATCCTGATAACCTAGAGGATCTTCTGTCCTCCTGCCCTTGGGGTGGTGGGGAGAGAATACAGAATACTTCCTCTGCGTGTGGGTGTGGTCGGATCACGTGGACGTAGTTTTTCTCCCAATAACCAACAGCCGCAACAGCAGGATACGATGGCCATGCTGATGATGGATGAAAACATAGCAATTGATCCTTTCACTTTATTCAGTGATGACAATGTTCATAGTTGCGTTATTTTGTAAAATTGCTAGATTTTTGTCTATTTTTTGGGTCGATTAAATTGATCTCATTCGATTGTTATGTCCTCTAGGATTCATATTTTTGTTTCTTCAAAAGAGGACTAGCTGGTGGATTCGCCATGCTAGTCCATTCTTCTAGAGGTTGGGAAGATTCACAAAAGCATTTCAGTCTCCTCTGACCATCATCGTGTGATTCACTAGCGTCAAGAATCGAATCAGGACATTTCGTGTGAAAAACAGGCCTAAAATACATCTCCTACCACGTAACACCCCCTGGTGGTTGTATTCATATTTTTGTTTGAGTTGCGAGATTTTATTATACTTTTTAGTTAGTGTTATTGGAGTTTTGCTTATTACTTTTAATGGGTAAATTTTTCAAATTAAACGTTCTTGACTTATCATTCTTTCATCCATGACAATTGACTTTGTAAACAAACAAGTTTCAATGAAAAATGAGGAATGATACCTTTCATACCCAGAAGCAAAAGTATGGTTTACATAATTATAATTCTTAATTATTCTCTCGAGACGTCTATGTAATAATCTAATTATCAACTTTCATGTCATTTAGTTTACAAAATTCAATTTACACATTTAGTCTCCCTAACATTACCCTTTTATTAATCTCATTATTGATGATTTTAAAGTGATTTTTTTACTGTTCAATATTAGCAATTTCTCTAATTTTGAATTGGTTAATCGCTTGGATTTTAAGTTTCAATCTCAGATTTACTAAATTGTAACAAAAAATTATGAAATTCATCCACGCTAATGCAGTCCTTTTCAAGGGTTTAAAAAGAATGGTCTGCAATGGGGGCTAGACAAGACAATAAGGGAGGTTGAGATCCAAGTCTAATGTTTGCATTCGGAAAATTAATGAGGCAGAAATAGGGACTCGTACATTCAATAAAATATGTCAACTATAATAATATGGTGTGGAAAGTGACATCATTTAACAATTCAGAAAATAAAAGAAAAAATAAAGAACCACTGGCAAAATATCTCCATGAAGTTTGGAGCTACATAAAAAAAAAAAAGTAAACTGTAGCTATGGTCCCTTAACTTTAACTCAATTGGAGCAATGGTTCCTCAACTAAAAATCCATTACCATTGGTCCCTTAACTTTTCAAAACGTGCAGCTATGGTCACTCAACTAAAAATTCATTACCATTGGTCCCTCAACTTTAATTCAACTGGAGAAATGGTCCATTAACTTTAACCCAATTGTAGCAATGGTCCTTCCAATATAACTTGTTTTGACAAAAATTTTGACATAGCTGACGAAAAGAACCATAATTATACATTTTGATAAGTTGAGGGATCCTAATTGTATAAATGGTCATTCCAACATAGTTTATTTTGACAAAATTGATGAGAATGACTACAGCTACACATTTTGATAAGTTGAGGGACCAATGTAATGGATTTTTAGTTGAGGGACAATTTCTCCAATTTGATTAAAGTTGAGGGACCATTCGTACAATTTACTCCAAAAAAAAAGACCATCAATTCTTAGATTACGAAATTAAGTATCAAAAGTTTAATTAACAATTCAAATCATTCTTGTATTCTAATCAAAATTGCGTCCGAAAATATTTGGTCTGAGAGTCGGTCTAATCATCTTTTAGAAGCGAGCCCACTTTTAATGCGTAAACTGCTAATGGAGGCCTGGACAATCAGTTACATAAAAGAATGAACTCAATCCTCACGAGTATATTTGTGTGTGCAATGCAAGCAGGTTGGTAGGTCAACCAAATAATAACCCTTTATTCGAAATTGCTTTTACCTAATTCTAACCCGACCAATCGAATTGAAAGTCAAGTTAGACACAAACGGGTTCGGTTTGACCCAACCCAAATAGCACCTTTCATAATTTTTTTTTTAATAAACAATATTAGCCTCACAATGGGTTAGCAATAATGTGGTTCAAATTCGTCTTTGGTAAGAATCAAACCTAAGACCTCTCACTTACAAATGAAGAGAAATATCACTAGACCGTAGTACTAAGTGGCTGCTCTTTTTGTAATTAGCTAAAAGATAAAAAGAGACGTATGCATGTTGCTCGGAGCCTTGGCGATCGCCTCTAAACCTAAACCCTAATTCCTAAACTTGAAGAGAAAACTTAGAGATTAAATTTCTGTTTCATAGAAGACCAAGTCACATATATCGATATGCCATTTCTCAATATTCCAGACCAAGTCACGGACAAATTTTCCAGGAAAAATTAATACCGCGTATTTTCTAACACACAATCTTATATTTTCCGTATCACATACGTATAATGTCATCATATAAACAAGTTATATGGAAAATGTTCTGACAGTTCTGTCATTATTTCTTGCTTCAAAATCAATACCAAAATGTCTGCCTCTAAAACCAGCGCGAATCGTGTCCAAAGACTCTGGCTTCTGTTTCCCATGGTCATCATCTACCTTCTCATCATTCTTTCCTATGGAGTTGAAGCTGACAGTAGCACCAATGTCACCAACGTCGGTGCAATCATTAACTTTAGTTCTCGTATTGGGAAAGAGCAGAAAACGGCCATGGAGATCGCAGCTGAGAGCTTCAATAACCGTTCGAAGACTCATAAGCTCATCCTTCATTTTCGCGACTCCGGTAGAGACCCCTTTCTTGCTGCTTCTGGTGGTGAGTAAAGCAGTAAACACATGACATGACGGTACTTATAATAGTTAACTAGTTTGGACATGTATTAGTACTGATGGAGTTTATTTATGTTTCGTTTCAATTTTTGTTGTAGCTGAAGAATTGATAAAGGAGAAGAAAGTAGAAGTAATAGTTGGCATGGAGACATGGGAGGAAGCAGCTCAAGTAGCTGATCTTGTCGGAAACCAAACCCAAATTCCGGTGATTTCATTTGCATCGCCCTCTATAAGCCCGCCACTAATGCAACGCCGATGGCCATTTTTGATACGAATAGCAACAGATGGTTATGCTCAGATGAAATGCATTGCGGATATAGTTTCAGCGTACCATTGGAAAACGGTGATTGTGGTATACGAAGATGATGGTTATGGCGGCGATGTTGGGATGCTATCTCTTTTGACCGAGGCGCTTCAAGATGTCGGTTCAAAGATTGAGCACCGTTTGGTTCTTCCGCAGATCTCTTCGCTGTCTAATCCAAACTGGGTTGAGCTAGAAGAGATGTTGAGGCTTCCCACCATGCAGTCTCGGGTGTTTATCATTCTCCAGTCATCGTTGCCTACGGTGACTAATCTATTTCGATTGGCTGGGAAGATGGGACTTGTTGGAAAAGACTCAGCTTGGATCATTACCGAGAGTATTGCAAGTTTGCTTGACCCTCAACCGACCTCTGACATGAAAGGCACCCTGGGAATCAAGACCTACTATGCCAATAATACTAGTTCTTATACAAATTTCTTGAAGAAATTCCAAATGAAGTATTCAGAAGGAAATAGCGCCCAGCCAGGAATTTACGCTCTTCGAGCATATGATGCTATTGGAATCATTTCACAGGCCATAGGAAGAATGACTGATAACACAACTAGCCTTGAGGTGTTGAAAACCGTATTGAGCAGTTATACTGGTTTGAGTGCGAACATGCGGTTAAACGGCGGTGAGGTACTGTCCTCTCCAGTTTTCAGGATTGTAAATATTTTGGATGAGAATAGATTCCAAGAATTGAACTATTGGAAACCGGAAGTTGGGTTCTCATCGGATGAAGCAGGGGAAAACAAATTCAGTGATGTTGGTGGAGTAATCTGGCCTGGGAACCTAACTGGTGCCCCGAAAGGCTGGGCAATGCCTACTGTTGAGAAGCCGATGAGAATTGGGGTGCCGGGTAATACTTCCTTCCGGAAATTTGTGAAGGTTGATCTGTCCAGGCAAGACTCAGATAAGAAGTATGTCGGTTTCTGCATTGCAATTTTTGATATGGTCATAAATCGTTTGAACTATTCTCTCCCGTATCAATTCGAAGTTTTTGATGGCTTGTACGATGATCTTGTGGAACGAGTCCATGAAAAGGTAAAACCATCATTTATTTTTCTATTTTTTCATAAAGATGAATTCGAATACTGTTTCTCTTTCATTGGTTTTGATTCGACTGTATGCTTGCAGGTTTACGATGCTGTGGTTGGTGACATAACCGTGCTAGCTGATCGGCTGGACAAGGTGGAATTCACTCAGCCATATATGGAGTCTGGTTTGTCAATGATAGTTCCAGCAAAACCCGAAAAATCAACATGGATGTTTATGAAACCTTTCACATGGCAAATGTGGGTGGTGACTGGTTCCATCTTCATCTACACAGTGTTCATCATATGGTTCCTGGAGCGCCCGTCGAATCCAGCATTCGGTGGCCCCTTGAAGAATCAGATTGGCACAGCAACTTGGTTCACCTTCTCCTCTTTGTTCTTTGCTCACAGTAAGTACCAATTTTGTACATTTCACTACCAAAAAAGTGATTATTAGAAGCGCTTCTTTTAGAGGCGAGGGGCGGATTTTCCCTGAAATACGCCCCTATTTGGTTTTGTAGCAACCATTCTAAACGCCCCTACCGCTTTTTCATTCTTCGTAATGTATGATAACCAATGATAATCTAAAATTTTTAGTACAAGCCTAACTATGAAAATAGTCGGTCCAGAATTGTTTGAGAACTATTCTTACCCTCATTGTAAACCTATGTTTTTATTTCACAGAAGAGAAAATCTACAGCAACTTAACGCGAGTGGTGATCATAGTGTGGCTGTTTGTTGTATTGAGCCTGACCTCAAGCTACACCGCTAATCTCTCTTCAATGCTCACCGTCCAACGACTGGAACTGAATGCAACATACGTGGACATCAACTCGAAAGTTGGTTGCGACGGGGACTCATTTGTCATGAATTACCTGCAGAATGTCCTTGGATTCAAAAACGTCATCAAAGTGAAAAGCGAATACGACTACCCGAATGAATTCAAAAGCAAAAATATAGCGGCCGCCTTTCTTGAACTCCCATATGCAGAAGTCTTCATGAATGAGTACTGCGAAGGATATACACTCACTGCACCCACCTATAGATTTGGAGGCTTGAGCTTTGTGAGTAGTGACTAAGTTGTTAGCATTCTATTTCTTTTTTCGTTTAGAAAATAAGAAAGTATGCACAAATAGAACTGGTTACAAATTTTTGTTCAAAAATATCTCAGTAGAAGTTACCATATTTCTGACCAACATAGCGAAACTAATAAAATTGTTTTCGTGTTCACCTTGCAGATATTCCAGAGAGGTTCTCCGATAGTGCGTGATTTCTCGAAGGTGATTCTAGAGCTGTTGGAGAATGGGGAAGTGAAGAAGCTACAAAATGAATGGTTGACTCCCAAAAAGGAGTGTCCAAGAAATGCAACTTCGAACGAACCAGAAAGCTTGACCCTCAACAGTTTTACAGGCCTCTATGTAATATCAGCTGCTACTTCCACCTTATGCTTTCTGCTCTCTTTTACCGTCAGGCTGAGGAGGTTTCAGCATCAAGGGGCAGCACAACAAGGCAGTGCAAGTCCGAGCCCGACCAGAGAAACGCTTTCGAACAAGGCAGTTAGAATGGCAAAATTTTTTTACACTAGAGAGATTGACGTTCCAACCAGAGCTCCATATTTTACTTTTTTCGCAGAAGAATGGAGTTCTCCAATGTGGGAGTACTCCACCACTTCCACTGCTCCTCAGCATCCTCATCACACCTACAATCCACCAGAAATTGAATGCATTCCAATCCAATCCAATGCAATCTAATCTAATCCAATCCAATCCGCCTAAACCAAAATCAACCCAACTGGTTCAATTCCTTTGATCCATAGATCATCATTTTACTACATTTTTTTTTATATTCTTCCAGATTGTATATGCTGATAAATTTCGCATATAGTTTTAGACTAATGTTTAGGCAGTTGTCTTTGCTTTCTGTTTCTTTCATACATTTGATTAATTCATGTAATTTGTATAGAATACCTCATTGAGAGATGAATACTGTATCGTCTTATTTTTACCAGAAAGTAGTGTCAACATCGAAGCATGTCGTGTAGTCTTTTACAGATAATGGTTTCCAACAACAGCCAAGTTTTAACTCATTAAGTGGGCTGTATAAATCTTAGAATGTCATTACCCTTGATTTTGCGCTCCGTTAGCTCAAAGTACTCTATACCTTTTCTTAAAGTGATATATTTCCAAGTCTTCCTCTACCCCTTTTGACGTTAGCATTTGTCTCATAGTTGCATCTTCTAACAGGAGCATCTGTAGGTCTTCAATTCACGTGTCTAAACCACCTTACCGATTTTCTCTCATTTTATCTTCAATTGCAGCCACTCCTACTTTACCTCCAATACCTTCGTTCTTAATCATATATTTTCTCATGCGGCTACTCCTACTTTATCTCCAATTTTCTCTCATCTATACTACATTCATTTTTTGTACTTATTGATTCTTGAAAGCCCAACATTCTTTCAAATTAAAGATCACTTTGTTTATTCCTTTCCCGTTTCCCTTTGGAAAATTATGCAATTAAAGGGGACAACCATTCTTGCATGCAAACTAGACATAAAAGCTTTCAAAGAAAGACAAATTCCATAAGGATCCAAATCAACCACTTGACCAATAAGATGAATTAAAATTGAAAGCCATGCAAGCACCAGTGGTCTAGTGGTAGAATAGTACCCGGCTGGTGCAGTTTTGTTTTTTTTTTTGTCTCATTACATTATTCACCCTCTGTTTTCGCGTATCTACCTCCTCTGGTTGGCACCCAATCTACTGTGTAATCACACATCATTGGCATAGGGTATTCGTCCCGAAAAATACAAATAAAACAATTACACCATAGGCTTGTGACTCGTGAACATGGCGAAAGACTTGCCTACATCCGTCCCTGAGATGCCAGTATGGCGTCCCACACCAAAAGATGCAAGCTATGTGTTTTAACTTCCGACATAGGACTGTACCATTGGTTTGGGACACCACGGTGGCGTCCAGGTGTAAGGAACTCATATGAAGTTATACTTCGAAAGCCAATAGCGAACCGAAGCTCTTTTGTAAGCCAATACTTTTAAGGAACTCATGTGTAGATAAACATTTTGTTTATTAGATATCACATAAATGACTCTCAGAAAAAACTCTATACAAACTAACATTGTAGGAGGTGAAGATGCTCTCGCAGCAAACCCGACCTTGAATTTGCATCCGGATTCCGGCAGAATGGTTCCCGGCAGATGGTGAAATCATTCAATCTACTATATATACATAGGATAGGAGCAGGGCTTACAATCTCCTCATAACTGTTATACAGAGCTTGCTTTTTATACTTCTTCACTACCGCTTTGGCTAACGGACTTCAAAATGTTGAACTTGCAGAGTGGGCAGGTGGCATTGATCTGTAACCATTTGTCTATGCAGGTGCAGTGAAAGTGGTGACAGCAAGGAAGTTCACGCAGTTCAGTTCCATCCTCGTAGGCACAAAGGCAGATGCAACATTCCTGAGATTTAACACAACTCCGTAATAAGCACACTAGTCATGTAATGTAGGCTCAATTCCTTGAAAGGCTCAATTGCTGATCAAGTACATGGTATAATTTCCGGTTGGTAATACAAAAACCGATTTCAGCATTCCATTTAAATAAAAAATAACTATGTTATGAGACTTCCTAGTAAAAAGAAATCAAGAATGTATCATGGAACTTACAGCATCCTCTGCGGAAAGAACATGTTCAGTAGGTGTAGTAGTGTCACATTCCGTCATTACTCCTCCAGAAGATTCTTGGATCTCACCATTAACTTTGTCAAAATCAGGTATCTTGTGGAACTTGTACTTTGGCAAATGATCGATCTCTTCCTTTGTTGCTCCTTCCTGTTCAGAAACCAAAAATGACCAGGAAATTAGGGACAGTACTTAACAGCATATAAATGGAAGGAAGATATAAAACTCACACAGGTTCTGTTGATGAAATTCAAAAATTCTCCTAAAGTAAACGGCTCATACACAGAAAAGCCATGCAACATATGACGGTCAAATTTGACAAATAAAAACAAAGTCACTTTAAATCTCCAAGAGCGGAAATGAACGCTAGACAATGTCTTCACATTGCATGTTTAGATCTTAACTCAGAATCCTAGTGACGATTGGACTATCTGCATTCAATTGTACTAGACAATGGAAACATTACAATATATTCTTAGTTTGCCTCATATATAGCTTTGAAGCTTGAGACGATCAGAGGCTTTATGTTGTGCGATACTAACGTTCACCAATCAAACTAGAGCTTGCTTGTGTCTATAAGAAAAGTGACAAATAGTAAATATTTTTTCGAGTAGCATCATAATATCACTGAATATCAAGCTTCTTAACGTATGGAATCAACTCAAACATTTCCTACAAGCACATACCTGATCTGTCACAACATATAATATGGCAATGATGCAGGGGAGACAGAAGCAAACGGCAATACCAATGAGAGACACGACAGCAATGCAGATGACTACGAAGACAACATCCAAAGCAAGAAAAGTGATACAAATCCTGCATAAACAACCCACATTTTATAAGCCAAAGATGATCACATCATGGACAGAAATGTCTTGAACGAAAACAGTAGCAAAAAGGGACAGTTAGTTCAAACAAACCAGTATAACTGTGGGGAATCTCGTGTCAAACTTTCACCGCCAGCAGTCACCCAGTAGAACCCAACAAGCCACCAGATAAACGAAAACACTGTATTTGCAGACTCCAAATGCTTTGCAACACTGTTACATCAAACCATCAAAATATTCTTCTACATACACACCACCTCAATCAATCTCAGTCAAAACAAATTCTTCGAATGGAAAATGGGTACTTTCCTAGAGGCTCAAATCCAGTCCAAAATTCTCAAATTTAATCAACGAAACAATTTTTCACCCAAAAATATATATTGCAACAGCTACAATACTACAAATAGTAAAACTTAATACTCAAAACCCCAGTTCAAATTCTCAATAACCCTAAAAAAAAAAGTTCATCATTTAAAAAAAATGAAAAACCTGGCGGCAGTGTAGTCGGCGCTCTGCTCAACTCCATAGTCCTCACCATCATCACTCCCAGACCCAGATGAATTTTCCCACCCGGAACTCGCTTCCGCCGCCGCTTGACCTCCGCGCCTACGCCGCTTGCACTCTACCCCCACGCAGACCATATGGACCAGGCACTGAAACGCGTACCCGCCAATCCAAGTCCTCAAAGGCACCGAAGGCGCCTCTTTCCAGCTCATCGACAGCACCCCGACGGCAATCCCAAGAAGGCCGGCGTTCCACAAGAGGTCCAACACGATAATCGGCCGAGAGTAGGCCCAGTCGCTCTGGCGCTCCTCCAGCTGCTCCGCCGCCGCCTCCCGTACCCGGACCGACGGCTCGCGCAGCATCATGCGTCGGCTGCTGGCGCGACGCAGGAAACGAGCCGCGCCGCGAAGAGGGCGCGGCGGCTGACGGATGAGCAGCCGGCTGCGGACGAGGTTGTCGGCGATCGATTGGCCTAAAAGCGGCGACGAAGCGTCGGAGGGAGACGGGGGTTGGTAGTGATTTGAGTTCAACATCGTCTTTCGGTTTGAATTTTACTGAAATTTTGAAACTAATTGAATTGGGGTTTTCCTTTTGATCTTGAAGAAGTGAACTTTAGGGTTTGAGAGTGGGGGATTGAATTGAAAGATTGGGTTTTGGGGATGATTTGATCGGAATATTTGGCGAGCTTTTTGTATCGTTGTAAGGAAGAACACACTTTTTAAGACAATGAAATGGAGTTGACAATCGCGGGACTATCCAACTATATTTTCTTTTATTTTAAATAGGATAGAGAAAAGAAAATTAATTTTGGATATTTACCAAAAATACAAAATTTGATTTTTTTTTTTTTTTTTTTTTTAAGAAAACTAATGAAAAGGGTTTGAAAACTTTGAACTTTAACGATAAGGACAAAATAAATGGTAAAGTGAATGGTATCAGGATTGACTTTTTTAGTGTAAAAATATGATTTTTCGTTAAAGTGAACAGTACCGAAAGCTTTTTATTAAAGTTCCTTTTTTTTTTTACCAAAAACAAATTAAGAGTCCTAAATGTGGCAAAAAGAATGGTCTATTATTTTCTGTTTGTATAATTTCTATTAATATAGGAAAATAAATATTCAATTTTTGTCTAATATTGTCTATTAATGGTCGATTTTTGTTCATATACAAAAATAAATATTCTCTATCGATTGAGTTACAAGCCTTTTGCTTTATTTTTGTAGAAGAATAATTCTTTGTTATTTAGAGAGGCAAAGGGACTATAGTCACTATACATATAAGCTAAAAAGATAAAGAATATGGTGGCGGGTACTCTTGGTATATTTATTTTTGTTCAAGTGACTTTAGGGATATATGATCCAACATCCTAGTGAATAGCGTATTTGATTTCTATACATGCGTTTCTCCCTTTCTTAAATTATTATAATAGTTTTAAACCCCCTCCTTAAAAAATTAAAAATAAAAAAGTGATAATTTAAGGTTTTCCTAGTATACATTCACAACATACGTGGACATTCGTTCCTAACTACACATCCAAAGTTCCACTCACTAAGTGCATATCATACGCTGTAACATGATAAAATTTTCAGATGCATGTCCACTCATCCCCTCATCAAGTGATACTTTAGTGCATGTCAGCTCAACGATTCGAACTTAACTGCAAAGATCGGAGCACATTGTTCCTAACCAGCTTTGGGTAGGCCCAAGTTTGCAAAAACCCTTTCAAGCTTCAACCTTTGGATCCTTCACATTTGTCACACTTTGTATCCACAATTTATGGCATAGTTGTACAAACATTACTGACAAAGTAAAAAGCAAAGAGGTAATTGGTAAAACTAGAAAATGGCAAAAGAAGTCATGATATTCGAACATAACAACGGTCATACATTCACTAACGCACGGATAGATCCCTGGAGCTGTCTCGGGATGCAGCGTATTTTTCGACGACGGAGGGAAATACTCGAGAGGTTCTTGTACAAAGCTCCAGAAGAACATAATTAGTGTTAATCAACAATGAATCCAGATTATAATCAGCTTGCTCGATGAAACAAAACTTGTTTCAAACTCGTTTTTAAGAGAAGAACTAATTCAGCACATCGCGTACTCATCTGCATATTCCTGGGGTGCATCCATATCTTACCATCATGATCAGCCGAAATTGTCTCACGGTGCAGCTATCTGTAACCCCTTCCCCTTCCACGTCCACCCCACCCTCTGCCTCTGCTCCTTCCTCCACCACCGCTTCTTCCACCTTGAGATAGACCTTCAAATGCTCTATTAACAAGCTGGTTTTGTAAACCGCCACCTCCACGGCTCTTTTTTGAAGGCATATTTCCAGATCCATTGGAAAAATTAGCAGGTCGTTTTGCTCTGCACCCGTAGGTTTAAACCACATAAGAATAGATCATTTTAACTATAATTTCAAAAGAATAAAAATGTTGCTTTCACAACATATTATACCTCCCCCTTCAAGATTCAAAGTGCATCTCGTATAAAGACTAAACTATTAAATGTCGACGTCTACGGTATCTAAATGGTCAGTAATTGCAAAAACATGGAAAAATATAGACGTCTGTCAAAAATCAGGAAAAGAAGGAAAATTACAAGAAAACATGCATCAATTAATGAAACTCCAAGAGATGCTCGTGCAATCAGTAACCCATAACTGTGACTAAAAGAATACGATAAAACATAGAAAATTAGTCGTTTGATTTTTTTTTCTCCTAGCCAAGACAACTGAAACCAATGGACTGTAATAATCCTATTGTTTGCACAAGCAATTCAAGAAACTGTATTATCCCAACTTGTGTAAAACTAACGAATCCAAAAGTCTAGCATAACATAAATCAACATTTATTCTTCAAACCAATGAGAATATAATAAAAAAGGGGATCAAGAGGATTCTTCTTACCCTGCAGTTGGCGAGCTAGAGGGCACAGCAGGTTTTGTTGCTTCTTTCCAAGACAGATTGATGCTCTTATCTCCAATGAATGAGGGTGTTTTTGAATGCAGAGTCTGCATTGTTTCAAATCATTTAAACATAAGTTCTTACAGATCATGAATAAATGATCATCCATTCAAAATAATCAAACAGTTGCCCTCACCTTTGTCATCGTCAATATGTTATTGCAGGTTCGCAACCCAGTTGTAGTATTCTGCTTTTCAGTTTTCTGCACATCAAATTATTGTTTTCAAGATAATTGCTATTAGAAAAGGTCCACAAGACAAACTGAAATGTTCATAAAATTAACTCACAATGGTATTCTTTGCTTCTTCAGACTTTGCAGCTGCCATCGCTTTGTTCTTTTCAGCCATTCCCTGTGTTAATTTCTTCATGGTGGCCCTAGTTAGCTCTTCAACATAGCTCAACCTGCACAATCAATCATAATAGTTCCAGTTATAGTCTTATAGAGGTGTGGCCACTTGATTATCCACTTTTCAAAGTAATTGCTGAGATATCAGTAACTTGAAAGAATATATCTTTCAAAAATTACTAAAACTTTAGCTATCTGTGGCTTGAAAGATGGGCATTTTTTTTTCTTTTTTTTTTTTTTGAACAAAAGGCTGGGCTTTTGATTGAAAGAATATATGCATTGACAAGAAAGGAGGATAATATAGACTAGAATAAGTAATAATATATACAAGGAGTAAAACAGGGAAAAAGAAAGACCAACCTCTCAGTAAACTCCTTATATTGCTCCGAAAAGTCCTCACCAAGCCTATCTGATGGTTGCCCGGTCACTATTTTGTAACCACATAGACTGTTAGTAGCATTAGGAACCTATATGATAAAGAAATCAAGTAAGCACAAAAAAATGTTTATTCGCAGTAGCATTGACAAGAGGTTGATTGGAATTCAAAATACCTTGTGAGCAAGATGGTGAAAAGTGTACAACAAGCATTCTACGTAAGTGAAGTTAAACTCCTCTCCAGTCTTTCTCCGAGGCATGTTTTTCTGCAAGGGAAAAATAGAATAAAAATGAGACTTATTTTGCGACGAGAATAAACAAAAAATAATGACTCCTAAAATGGTTTGTTATCCAGCCATGGAACAAACAAAAAAGCCGATACTGTCCAAAGACTGAATGTTAATATATCAATTCTAATAAGTTTTTAAAGGCGCGATTGAGGTTCACCTCATAGCAATGCGCCTTGAGTGACAAATTAATATTATATGTTCAGGGACTGACTATTACGGTTGAATGATAATTAGTACAATAATACACATATTTAAATCTTTTTAATTGAATAACTTGAGTCCCAAAAAGGCTTATTCATCTTGCCAGAATTAAAATGCCTCGCATTATGCATTTATATTTACAAACACTGATTCTAATAGTGGAGAGTATTTACAGGTTGGATCTTCACGCACATAGTCCAAACATCTAATAATTTTGAATATACAAACTGATGGCATTACCGATTAAAAGTATTGTACCTTCAACAGCTGAACAACAGAAGGAAGGATCTGACGAGAATCTTGCGGTGCTGTGAATGGTGAAACTTCTGCAAGGGCTTTGAGCAAATCTAGCCTTCTTTCATCAGGAAGCTGACAAAGAATAAATTGTTTGAATAAAAATGCTTGACGAGCTTTCCCATTACAGAAAAACGCTATAAAGACGGCACATCAGAGGATAAAATTGTCAAATAGTCATAAAGAGATACTGATAAATTGAAATGGAATTAAAATTTTATTATCATCACTAAAGGCTTGCAAGTAGTTCAATCCCCAAGCTATTTACTTAATCCTATATTCCATATTGTCCTTGTTTTCATTTCAGAACCTAATGATCATTTCTCAAGAGTCCTCTTAACAATGTAAATGTAGACAAGTACGAAACAGTATGACTCCTTACAGCCAATAAAAACTTCTGGATTCATAGGGAAATAAAGGCATCAACTATTTGATCTAAACACTGCTTTAGTATTGGAGTAGTTGATTCAAGAAAAGAAATAAAGCAAGATTAGAAGACCAATAGCAGAAAGGATATATCATCCCAAATTCCGATGGAACATTTCACAAAAAAAAAAAAAAAAAAGAATAAAGCAAACAAATATAGAAAATATTATATCCCAGTGTTTAATTATATATCAGCTTGTTTGCTAAAAAATGTAAACATTTTCATTTTTTTTTGGGGGCCAATACTGATGGAAGAATATAGAAATAAAACTCTTCAGACTACCAAGAAACTTGACGCACATATATAGAGTAATATACCAAGTCAGCGGAAGTGATGATGTTACCTTATCCGAAACAGGAAGGATGTGTTTGTCCAGATAGTTTAGGAACTTGCTACTTGATGCACCCCTCTGTATCAAATATGAATTAACAGGGTTGGTCCTTGATTCCCACAAATATACACATCAAAAGCACAAGGAAAAATCTACGATATTAGAGGCTATACCACAACAAATGGCAGAGCCATGAATAGGCAGGATATCAACCTGTCAATATGATCAGCATCTGAAACCTGCATCCCAACCATTTTGGCGTTAAGTTATCGAAAGAAACAAAGTGATTAAAAAGAATGCATTGATACTACGATCTTAAAAAAGGAAGCAGAATATACGCTGTAGAAGCATCTTTTCCAATACGATCACTTTTGTTTCCTTCTAGCCTAAAAGGACAATATCATACATAAGGGTGGCTTATATTAAATGACATTAACAAGACACTGGCGGTCAATATAATTTGAAATAATTTTCTACATCAAACTTTCAACCCTACAGACATGCATAGTTATAGATGCCCTGATATCTTAAGAAATTGATGAATATCAAGCTTCCAATGAATCTACATATCTTGAAAAACAAATCCAATTAGACTACCCCAGCACCAAAAACAACCTGCTCATATACTGGTTTGATTACAGGTCTAATTGGGATCCTGGGACTAGTAGATAACTAAGTAGAGCCTCACTTGTTAACCATTGACAGATTTGTTGATCATCCCAACAAAAACCGGAAAAGTAAACAAATTTATCGCTTAACAAATCTAGAGCATGCAGTCAATATTATGATGAGAAAGCTGGTAAGAAGTCTCATGAATAAGAACTACATACAAGGATTAATATAATCACTATGACTGATATTGGTCCAGGTATAATTATCATTAACCCTAAACCCTAAGCCCATGCCAGAGTCATGCAACCATACATGCAAATAGTAATCAAAATACAAA
Source organism: Heteromeles arbutifolia (assembly GCA_024362995.1). Classification (NCBI taxonomy): domain Eukaryota; kingdom Viridiplantae; phylum Streptophyta; class Magnoliopsida; order Rosales; family Rosaceae; genus Heteromeles; species Heteromeles arbutifolia. The sequence continues at coordinate 3,682,147 of JANCRC010000002.1, read as the reverse complement.
GTCAATGCCTCACATCTAAGGATGACAAAATAAATGCAAGCCATCTTATGGAATAACAGAGTAATATCAGAAAGGCTTATTTCAGCATCACTCATTGTGAGTACATTTTGCATATTGGGCTTGGTCAGAAACTGCTATTCTTTATCCTTAAATCAACACAATAAAACAAGTGCTTACATTGAATTGGGCATCCAAATCAGCTTGTCCTTCAATAATTCCAATAAGTTCTTTCATGCGTTCAGCAGGTGCTTTCTCCCCAAATATGCTCAAACTTTTTAAGAAGTCCATAAACATTCTAAACTCTGCACCAGTCACATCTTCCAAACTCTACAATTGAACTCAATCATATTAGTCATATACAACCTTGCAACAGAAAAGTACAATAAAATTGAAGAGATAATAATTATAAATGTCCACGGTTTTTCTTTTAACTAAGGGCAACATGAGGGGAAGAGAACAACATATAAATTTACTAAATAGAGACAATCATGCCACACTTCAAACTAATACTTTCATAGGAATTTAAGTAGACAGTTCCAAGACTCTAAATCTAAACATGCGCATAAAGACAATTGACACAGCATTCATGTACATACCTTTTTTATTAAATCAGTAATATGCCTTTCCATTTCCTCCTGAGGCTTCAAAAGTTCAGCTTTAATAGGAAATACCTACAATTTTGATCATTTAACATCCAGTTATCTTAAAGAGATACATGATACCAATCATATTGGACATTTGAAAAAGTGGTCTTCTCACCTTATCTCTAATGAAGCTTAAAACCTTCTCGCGAATGAACTCATCTGTGCTTGGTTCATCAACACTCCCAATGTGCTTGAATAATGCTGTCAAAGAAGCTGTACATACAAGAAGATGAGGCACATTATGAAAGAGAGAGATTTCAATGATCCAAGATGTATCAGGTGTTGAACTTAAGGCTAGTAAGAAAAATACATAAAATGTGTATACATTTGTACAGATATACAATTTACTTATAAATAAAAATGCCAACTTAAATCTGATGTAATGATACATCAGTTAATTTGTAATAAACAAATAACCTGTAATTGTGCACTATCAATTAATTTGAAGATCACAAATATACCTTTAACATCTTGCCTCAAAAGGGCCATAAGTGCTTTATGCACAGCATCACGCTCCACAAATTCCTCTAAAAGCATCAACAAAACCCAACATCAGACTCATATAACATACCCACCATACTCCCAGAATCACAATTCCCAAAAAAGAATGGAAAATAAGTACCAGATGCAAGGAGTTGCACAAGAATGTCTACAATTTTCGCAATATGTTCAGGCGTATCCTTGCAAAAAAGGGGAAGGCCCCGAATAGCTTGTACTCGTACCTGCACATTTCATTGATGATCGAAACTAAATATTTGAACTAAATTTTAAAACCAACAAGACCCCGAATAAGAATAAGATTTAAGGCATGCTGTCAATTGCTTCAACTATGTCACAACAAACAAATTTAAAACACAAAATTTTCGCCATAGAAAAAATCCCACAATTTTCCAGTTACCAAATATAGCCGGGGCATAAAAATGCAACAAGTGCGAGTAATTATGAGTGGGGTATAGATATGAACTGACCCCGAGCTCTTCTTCTTCAATCAAATCGAGGTGGGTATCGATGGCGGGTTGCGAAAGTTCAGGGAAGAACTTGAAGAACCTCGGAATAAGCTGGGCAGCCAGCTGCTTGGCCTTGACACTCGTCTTGGCCGCATTGATAATCCCCTGGTAATCCTTGACATTCTGAATTCACAAACAAACAAAAAAATTCCCAAAAAATTAAAACCCTAGAAATCAAATTTAAAAAAATAGAAAACACCAAAAGGGTGCAAGAGAAAATTGGCGCGGCGAGGGGTACCTGGGACTTGTCCTTGGACTCGTTGAGGCGTTCGCCAAACTCGTAAAGCTTCTCGATATGCTTAGCCTCGTCGGAGGGGTCGGCCATTGAAGCTCTTCTTCTTCTGGCTCTCTGAGGAAGCTAAGGCGAAATTTGGAACAAAAAATTGAATTATTATTATTATAACGCAAAGGTTTTCGAAAAAATTTCATAGTTATTATTCTGGAATTCGAAAGAGGGCTTACTGGTTATTGGCTCTGGAGTGTAGAGAGAGAAAGTAAAGAGAGAGAGAGAGAGAGAGTGACTGAAGAAGAAGAAGACGAAGACGAAGACGAAGTCGAGGGTTTGATGGGGAAGGGAAAAAGACGGAGCGGAGCTTCCTTGTCTTTGCCTTGTACTTCATCCTTTTTCGTATTAATACGACGTCGTCCCGCCGGGCCTTTGGGCTTTTTTCTCACCGCAAAAGAAAAAAAATAAAATAAAACGTTCTCCTGGCGCAGACACGCACCGTCTTATAATGCTCTTGAAGATGTGTGTTTCTTACACCCGAGTTGAAAATTTATATATGTTTTTTTAGAAATTAAGTTTGTCCAAATTTCAAGTTTATTTTCTTCATCCAATCGACATGGCTATTGAACTTTGCTAATTGCATGATTCATTGCAATTTTGTTTCGTACAACATGCAAAAGAGATAAAGCTCATTTGGAAGTATTTCTAAAATGTTAAAAGCGTTTTCGGTAAAAATGTTTTTGAAACTATTCCTTAGTAAAAGTATAAATGAATCCTAAAAAAATACTTAATATGTTTCTCGCATGAAGCACCAGTTATGCGCTGCTTACAGCTTTTGGAACCCAAAATGCTAGAAACACTTTCAATCATTTTAAAAGAACTTCTAAACGAACCCATAGTATTGACTAGAAAAATAATTTCCACACATTTTTTTTTTCTCCTTCTGCACTCTCATACCTATTTTTGACTTTTAAATTGAATAACTCATAAGATAACTATGATACAAATAAACATGGGTGTACAACGGAAGAAAAATTGTGTGCGGAAATCACTCTTTTGACCAATCAGAATGAAACATGGTATCCCCGTATGGGGCTTTCTCACGAATACAACACCCATTTTGCAAAAACCAATTAAGTTAATTCTCCTTTATTGACAAATCTCCTCGTATCACTCCTAGTAAGACAGCTTCGTTTCCGTTGGAGAAATCACAGATTCGGCATTTCTAATGCTTGCAGGACATCCCTGAACTCAAAATCGTGTGTTTGTTTGTTGAACCGTTCGACCAGCTTATACCTCATGTCGTTCAAAAAAATGATTGGGTGGTCTCCACGAGCCATTTTGCCTCCGAGTCAGTGAGTTTGATTGGGAGTACGACATCCCCTCGGATAAGCACCATGTCCTTGCTTTCTGCAAATTCGTTGTAGTATTCTACAGCGAAGTAGGGAGAAGCTTGAGTTCCCCTCGCCTTGTAATCTTCAAGACCGGTGAAAATCATGTGTGGCAAGAGAGTTGTAAATCAAAAACTTGATACGACACGGCGCTATCCAACTGTTTAGTTATTATGATCAGAAAAAAGTTTGTTGAAACTCTTTAATTTTATACTCTAATGAGCAAGTTCTCTACTGATTTGCAACATTACAAAATGTCACTTGTCTCGAGAGGTCCCATCTAATGAGCAAGTTCTTTCATGCTGCCACTCAACATTGCAAAATAACAACATCAAAGGACATAGATAACTCTTGATATAAACTAACAAAAGCAAAGTTTAAGTATTGTTTGCCCCCACATTTGGGGTCCTATATTTGCGAATTATCGCTTCTACACAACAATTACACTGTTCAGCATTGGTAAGATGTGCTAAAGTGATCACTAAAAAGAGTCGTAAATACAGTGACTAGAGGTCAAACCTTGAGCAAACATTGTGGTATAACCATTTCCTCTCCACAGGGGAATGACAAAATACCGGCTGCCAGGATAGACAAGTTGATGGTTAAAACAACGAGAAGAGGAAAGAATATAAAGGAAGACAAGCATTACGTAAATTGATTACCAATCTACCGCTCTATGCTCCAACAGGTTGTATAGTTTTGCTTTCATGGATGCACCAACATGACCTCTTCCCAGGTGAAACTGATCTAAGATAACCCATCCAAACATTAATGATATTAGAAAACAATCTTGCAACGGAAGCCTCATTTAGAGAGAGTAATGAAATGATACGCAAGATCAATCCACGTGAAAAAACGCTTCAGATACAAATTTCCAGATTAAATGACAGTTCAGGCCAAAGATATTCAAGGGGACCATAGAGACCGGCAGACGAAAGAATGTCTTCATATGGACTTATTCCATGTGCTGTAAAGAAATTTTTGGCTCATTCTGCAAAACAAGTTTCAAACTTTAGCCTGAGGAGTTAAAAAGGCTCATACATTCGCATGATGCATGGTAAACACAAATTTTAGTTCATGAGGATATCATGAAAATCGGGTTAGAAAAAGACTCTACACAGTGGCCTCAAGCAGCAAACAGCTTAGATTTGACACGATGCGAATTCATATTACCAGAAAAGATAGACAAAATGCAGTGGCAAGAATTCCCTTGCACCCGTGTTCGGATCCCCCTTCCGTAAGTTAGAGTAGTTTAGAATAAATATCACATTGTTCGAAAAAATTAAAAACAGTGGCTCAACCAGCACAAAAATGTAAGCTTCAAATTTTTAAGAACGAAGCTATAAAGCTATGACAAAGCTAGAACTTTTACAGCAACACGTACTGAGCAGCTTAAAGTCGATATTTTTTTACCAATTCGATCAAATCATAGAATGCTATAGCAAATAAGACAAACTTCTGCATCAATCAAATTGATCGAAAGAAAAGCAGCAAATCAATCAAGTTAACCAAAATAAAGCAAAACCCAATTCAAAAAATCACAGATAAATAAAATTCTACAGTGAAATGTGCAATTGGAGGAGAGGAAAAGTAAGAAAACTGAGGCTTACATCGTCCCAAGCCGAAGCGATGTCCTCGGCCGAGCGATTTCACCCTCTCAACATCAATGAAAAATCAATCTTTCTGGACGGAAAATACAGAGATTTCAAGAGCCCCAAAGAGTTTGGAGGGCTAAAGCTGAACGAAGCCCTGGTTTGGTACTCTGATTCTGAAAAAAGCTGGTATCAAGCTTTTTTTGTGTTCGGTAAACATTCAGCTTCAGCTTTTTTTCACAATTTTAGGTGGAAAAAAGCCAAAAACAGGAAGCTGCAAAACCCAGCTTTGAAAAACCGGTTTTTTTCACATGTGTTTTACATAAAAGTTTACTACACACTATAATACTGCTTTTTTTTTTTCGAAAGCACTTTTACAAAAAAATTTACCAAATACTCTACTGCTTTATTTCACAACACAGCAAAAGAAGTTTTTTTTTGCAAAACACAACAATACCAAACCAGCCCAAAGTGGCAATGCATGGGTTTCGATATGTAAGCCCAACCAAAGCTCAAGCAATTGCATTTTACGTGTTTTGTCAGACTGTTTAATAAAATGTTGTCACATTGTTATTTATTTTTTGTTTAATTTTTCTTGAGTATTTTGACGATTATCTATTTAAAGTACTAATAGTATTATAATAGAGACAATATGTGAATAGCCGATAATTCGTTGATATGTTTTTTCATATTAGGTGGTCAGCTACGTAATTAGAAGATTTTATCTAAAATTTTATCCACTAAGTAACCAAATAACGCACTTTAAATCATTTTTCGCTCACTCGTCGAGGAGGCTATTTATTCATGAATCACGTTTGATTTTATAAATAGCTTTTTTTTTTTCCATTGAACTAATGTGCACATTACGATGAAAAAGAAGCACTTAGAAACTCCCCATTTCTTGAGAAACAAGAAACGAGACCATACAATAGTCATGCTACGGACATATTCAAAATCTGGCCTAAAGGTATATCAAAAAGTATAATTAAAGAATCTATAACTTTCACTAACATCTACCATTGCCCTTGTTTCTATAAGTTCTGAAATGCATTCAGTTTCCCGCGGCGTCACGGATTTAATTTCCAGTGGCGGCATCACCTGAACGAAGAACTACATTCTTCTGTATTGGCAAAAGATGGAGCTTCCTTTGGAATAACAAGACTTTGATTAATGAATCCTGCTACTCTAACTGTTCTCTTCCAAATACTTTCATCACTCGGACATGGACTTGGACTTTCATTGCCCTGATCAGTTTTTGGTGTTCAATCAAATAGTTAAAATTATCTTTAGGATTTCAATATGTTTCTCTATTATTCTTCTCCTTTAGGAGGATATATATATATATATATATATATATATATATATATATATACATACATATATATGTACATACATACATACATACATACACATCTATACCTTGTGATACAAGGAATATTAAAGATAATTATAATCAAACTAGGAAATACAATTACATTCTCATTCCACCTACAACCTTAACTCACATCAACGTTCCCCCTCGAGTTGGAGCATATATATCTTCTAGGCCCAATTTGTCAAGTGAGTTCTAAAACCATCTAGCCAAGATTGCATGGGTCAAAATTTCTGCCAATTGTTCAGCTGTCTTTACAAACGAAATGTCAACCAACTTAACATCCAGTTTCTCTTTTATGAAGTGTCTATCCACCTCAACATGTTTAGTCATATTATACTGCACCGGATTGTTTGCTATCTGTCGCGCTGCTTGATTATCACAGTACAACTTCGATCCCGAGGAAGTATTTAAGTCCCCCAAGATCTTTTATGTAAAGCTCGGAAGACAAGTATCCCTGTAATCGTTCAATCTCAACTGTATCATCACCTGTGACAATCATATCATCCACATATATAATGAGTAAGGTCATTTTACTATCCTTACGCTTAATGAACCAAGCATGATATGAGTTCCCTTGTCGGTATCCATACTTGTTCATAGCCTGAGTGAATCACCCAAACCAAGCTCTCGGCGACTATTTCAGCCCATACAATGTCTTTCAAAGTCTGCATACTTTTCCACTAGAATTCTCAATGCCATATCATGGTGGAAAATGTATATATAACTCTTCCTCTAAATCCCATGTAAAAACGCATTTTTCACATCAAACTGTCTCAATGGCCAATCAAGGTTATCAACAAGAGATATTAGAACTCTAATTGTATTCATTTTGCAACCGGAGCAAATGTTTCCTGATAGTCAACGCCAAAGGTTTGTGTATATCTTTTGGCTACCAATCTCGCCTTGTATCTATTGATCATCCCGTTCGCTTTATGTTTGATGGTAAATACCCACTTGCATCCCACAAATTTCTTTCCCTTGGGGAGTGTAACCACACTCCATGTTTTGTTCTTTTGTAACGTCTCAATCTCAATTGCATTGCCTTTGTCCACTTCAGATCATTCAAAGCTTATTCCACTGATAGGTATTTTGATAATCTTCATTTGTTGAACAAGTGCACAGTATTTCGGTGATAGTCGATGAACGGATATATAGTTTGCAATGGGATACCGCACCTTTCCTTCTGGAGAGTACCAGTTTGGTGATTTTCCTCGATTTTGTCAATGAGGCAACACCTAAGATGGTTTGATAATATTTGAGTGAAAAAACTTACCTCAGGGATATCCATTGGATCATGGTCGGGTGAGGATGAGGGGGGTTGCATGTTCTTTTTCACTACAGCTGCTGCTCATCTGTTGACATGTTTCTGGATGCCAATCATTTGGGCCTGCAACTGCCATTATTAAATTAGGACCACTTGGCCCAACATTAATTTCAGACACTTGGGTATTCAATGCAGCAGCAGTGGCTGATTGGTTATGCCCACTTGGGCTACTAAGGTTTGGGCACTCATATGGCCCATGAGTTGCATTGGCTGATTGTTTATGCCCATTTGGGTTGTCAAGTTTTGGGCACTCACATAGCCCGTGATCAGGATTTTCAAACGCCATTCCAGGAATGCCATTTCTCGGTGCAGTAGGGCTGCCTTCTTGGGCTTTGTCTCTCGATGGTGCATCATGATCAACAGGCCCACTTGGGCTAGCAAAAGAAACTTCAAGCTTATCTGTACCGAACCCCCAATAATCGTCAATTAAGGTTATCTTCTCCTGAGGAGTACGACATGGATGAATGATAACATCGATAATCCTTTTGTTGTGAACTAAAGCCAACAAACACACAACGCAACGCACATAGATCCAATTTGCTTCGTTAATTTTTTGTGAAGATGGAATGTATACCACACAACCAAAAACTCGTGGTTCTAGATGAAGAGTAGAGAGGAGCAAAACATGATTGGCTAGCACAACCAAAGGTGTTCTAAAATAGAGAACACACGATGACAATCAGTTCATGAGATATATAGCATAGGTCACGACATCAGCCCAATATGTCTTGGGTGCACAACTACCAATAAGAAGGGCACGTATAATCTCAAGTATGTTGCGATTTTTTGGTTCGGCTCCGTTTTGTTGTGGTGACAAAGGGCACGTAGTTTCATGGAGAATGCCTTTTTTCATGAAAAACTGAGAAAGATCCTGATTAAGATACTCATCGCCGTTGTTGGACCGAAGCACTTTAATAGAGAGTGAGTATTAAGTATAGACCACGTGATAAAACACTTTGAAGATTCCACCCACATCGCTTTTATTTTTCATGAGGTACAACCAAGTCATTATAGTGCAGTCATCAACAAATGTTACAAACCGACACACGTCATGCTTAGTAGTAACTGGATATGGCCCCCACACATCAGAGTGGATTAACTCAAAATGAACTGCTCTTTTATTCCAACTCGGAGAATAAGAATCTTGATAAATTTTAGCTAAAATGCAAACATTACACTTTAACGAAGAATCTGAGACAGTACTAAATAAAGGCAGAAGTAATTTTCCAAGATAACCAAAGGAAACATGGCCTAGCATACGATGCCACGACTGAACAGTCTTCAACTTGCCATTATCACAACCTTTTTGACGAGCACGACCTTGTGCAACATCATCAACATAGTACAACCCCCTCCTCTTAGTACCACGCCCAATGATCACTTGAGTCCGGATATCCTGAAGTAAACAAACAGACGGAAACATTAGCATTGCACAATTTAATTGCTCGGTGACTTGTCCCACAAATAATAAATGACTAGAGAGTGTGGGAACAAGTAAGCAATTGTGTAAAGAGAGAGTAGAAGTGAGTGTTATTGAACCCGCCGCTATGACTAGGGCAACAACTCCATTTGCAGTGATAATGCTATCCTGTGGGGGTGTTGTAGTGGAGTTCAAAAGAGTATGGTCAAAAGTCATATGACTAGTGGCTATGGAGTCGATAATCTAACCAGTAACAGACTTAACGGATGCAATTAAGACATTGTCCGTGTTACTTGAATTATCAGATTGTTCTTGGGAGCAAGGAATTTTAATAATGAAAGTCGTTGACCCACATTGTTTGGGTCCGGATCACTTGTACTGCCCAAATTATGATGGATGCCTGCTAGTGGGCTTAGCGGGCCCATCCCCAAGTTGCTGCCCTTACTTGCTTACTGCACATTCAGATCGTGGGCTCCAGGTTTGGGCTCCGTTTCTGTTTTCTTTCAGTTGGTGGACCGATTGAGTCCGTGACAGCCTTGCTGGCAGCACCAACATCATCACCTTTCTCGAGTGGATTGTGGGCTCCAAACTTGGCAGGCCCAAGTCGTTCTAAGTTTTCGATTTTTCTGGGTTGGGTTTTAACAGATGTCCGGTCTCTTGTTTCAAGACCTGGGTTTGGGATTTCAAACGGTTGTTAGGCAGCCAACAGAGAAGCACTCAAGTCGGCAGTGACCGGGGGTAGGGTTTAGAGACTGGCGAAACCTGCTCTGATACCAAGTTAAAGTTATCTTTAGATTTCAATCTGTTTCTCTATTATTCTTTTCATTTAGGAGAAAATATATATATACATCTACATCTTGTGATACAAGGAATATTACAGAGAATTATAATCAAACTAGGAAATACAAACATTCTTATTCCACCTACAACTTTGACTCACGCCAAACAAACTTCCTAACAAGAGAGATTAGAAAACAAAATGTAGAAGTAACGCCGGTTATTATATAGAGGCCGACGAAATTCTTGAGGCTCAAGCTCTTCGGGGTATCTGAAGTCGCATTTCTTGAACACTCTTCCTTTGGAGTCAACCACTTATCTTCTAGCTCCTTCAGTTTTCCATGTTCCAATAGCTCTAGAATGACCCTAGTGAAATCCCTCGCTATCGGAGAACCTCTCTGGAATGCCTGCATGGTGAATATGAAATCAATTCTGTTAGTTTCGAAAAACTACTTAAGTTGAGGGAAGTGATTTCCGCACACCCTTATTTGTTTGTTTTTTGTCCCCTGGATTGAATAAATCAAAAGAGAATCAATATGAACAAACAACCAACGGTGTGCACAAACTGGTGCCCTTATGTTGAATCGTTAGATGGTGTGCTGTATTTAATGTAGTTGCTACTCACAAAGCTGAATCCTCCGAATCTGTAGATTGGCGCGGTTTGAGTATATCCTTTACAGTTCTGATTCATGAATACTTTTGCATATGGGAGTTCAAGAAAGGCAGCAGATATACTTTTGTTCTTGAACTCGTCCACGTTGTAATGGGGGCCTATTTCCATGACGTTCGAGCCATTGAATCCAATAACACGCTGCATGTAGTTCTTGACAAATGTATCTTTATCCGAACCAACTTTTGCTTCGGTTCTCTTCAGCATTTCATTGTCTGTTACGTTTGGTTGCAGCCGTTTGATGGTAAGCATTGAGGAAAGATTAGCAGTGTAGCTTGAGCTTAGGATCAATACAACAAACAGCCACTCTATAACAAGTACTCGAGTAAAGTTGCTATAGATTTTCTCTCCTGCAAGATGAAAATTCATGCATTTATCTTATTTGTTTAACAATTTTGGACTGACCCTTTTCATAGTTAGTATTGTACTAATATCTGAAAGAAAAATGATTTCTGCAAACTCCTTCTCTCCTTCTAAACGCCTTGTTTATTTATATCCCCCTCGATTCTCCTTTGATATACTGAACATACATGTCATAAAAAAACAAGGGTTTGCAATGGATAAAATTGTTGTACGGAAATCACTTCCCTATTTGAATTTTTTTTACTTACTCTGAGCAAAGAACAAAGAGGAGAAAGTGAACCAAGTTGCTGTCCTGATTTGATTCTTCAACCCATCACCAAATTCTGGATTTGACGGGCCTTCGAGGAACCAGAGTACTAGCGTCGTGTAGAGTAAAATGCCACCAGACACCGCCCACATTTGCCAAGTGAAAGGCTTCAAAAATAGCCATGTTGATTCCTCATCTTTTTCAGGAACAATCATCGACAAACCAGACTCGATATATGGCTGAGTGAAGTCCACCTTGTCCAACCGATCAGCTAGCACAGTCATATCACCGATCACAGCATCATATGTCTTCCATTTTATCAATGTTTCGATGAACATGAAAAGCATACGTTCTCTCTGTCAGATACAAATCAAATGCAGCAGAAAGATATATAGCAAAAGAAATAGAAATTTAAGTTGTTACCTTGTTTTGGACCAGTTCTATCAGAGAATCTTAAGTGCAAGTTAAGGCTTCGATTTCATGATGCAGAATATAAGTCAAATTTGGTATTATCATTCTGAAAAGTTCAATGCAGAAACCATCGAATTTCTTCTCGTCTGAATTGTTCCGCGACCAATCAACCTTTACAAATGTGTTGAAGGGTGTTATACCAGGAACCAAAATTTTCATTGGCCTCTCTTTAGTAGGCATAGCCCAACCTTTCGGGGCACTTGTGCTTTTCCCGGGCCAAATTATACCAACATCATTACTTCCTTGTGTGCCTTGGCTGACAATTCTTTCTAAAGACCCTACATCTCTTTGTCTCTTCCCATCAACAACATTTATGATCCTGAACGTTGGAGAACGAAAAAGTACCTCACCTCCTTTGAAGTACATTTCCCCACTCAGACTGGCATAATTGTTCAACAATGTGTTTAACAATACCTGAAGGCTAGTAGTAGTAGAACTGTTGTTACTAGTCATTCTTCCTATGGCTTGTGTAATGATTGTCATCATATCATAGGCTCGAAGTGCATAAATTCCTGGCGTTGGCACAATGTCATCTTCATCTGAAAACTTTTTTTCGAACTCCTTTCGGAACTTCGTATAAGAACCATTATTTTTATCATAGTAGGTCTTCATTCCGAGAGTGCCTTCCATATCAGAGTTGTCAAGAGAGTCAGGCAAATTACTAATGACAGCCTCTGTGATTATCCAAGCTGAGTCTCTTCCTACAAGTCCCGTCTTCTTCGCTACCTGAAACAGACGAGTCACTGTAGGCAAAGATGACTGAATAACAATAAACACACGGGATTTTATGGTGGTAAGGTTCAGCATCTCTTCAAACCCATCCCCGTTTGGATTATGTATCGAAGAAACTCGCGGGAGAATCAAACGGTGCTCAATCGCCGAACCAACATCTCGAAGAGCCTCAGATAAAACAGCTAGCATCCCAACAGCTCCACCGTAACCATCATCTTCGTATACTACAACCACCCTTTTCCAATTGTACGCAGAAACTATATCCGCTATGCCTTTCAATTGAGCAGAACCGTCTGTTGCCATTCGTATTAGATATGGCCAGCGGCGCTGGATTAGGGGCGGGGTGATAGTTGGCGATGCGAATGAAATCACCGTAACATTCGATTGGTTTCCATGATCAGCTACTTGAGCTGCTTCCTGCCATGTCTCCATGCCAACTATCACTTCTACCTTCTCCTTTATCAATTCTTTAGCTGCAACCATAAAAAATAATATATATATATATATAGAGAGAGAGAGAGAGAGAGAGAGAGAGAGAGAGAGAGAGAGAGAGAGTTAAGTACTTATATGTACAAATTAATTGCATAACGATGAATATTATAATGACCCATGCGTATACTAACCGGCATAAGCAGCACGAAAGGGGTCCCTGCCAGAGTCTCGAAAATGAAGGATTAGCTTATGAGTCTTCGAACGGTTGTTGAAGTTTTCAGCTGCAATTTCCATGGCAGTTTTCTGTTCTTTCCCGATACGGCCATTAGCATTAATGATTGCTCCAATGTTGGTGACATTGCTACTATTGTTTGCTCCAACTCCATGGGAGATAAAAATTAGCAAGTAGACGATGAGCACAGGACCGAAGGGCCCAAGTTTAGGGAAAGGAAAAGACATTTTGTTCTGATCTAACCTTCCCCACATGTTTTGTTTATATACGATTACTGTCTTGCACTGTTGCACAAGATTTTTTTTTTTTGTGCTAGGTAAAATTCCGATTGTGTGTAAGAGAAAACGCGGTATTTTCCCGGAAAATGTGCGTGTGGATTTGTGAATTGGTCTGCCAGAAAAGAAGACTATTGAGATATGGGGGAATTAACAGAGTCTTTTAGAATGATTCAACAGAACTATTTTGTACGTTTCAAACTTTCAATTTTTGAATTTTTGTCGAAATCTCTATGACTACGAGCTGAATGATGTCACTCGAGTGTTGAGCTTTCAGGTCATTCTCCTATGCTTATTCATATTGACGAGGGTGTGTCTTCGGCCGGAGGGTTTACTGCACGAAGACTAGGCTTTTGACAAGAGACCTCAGCCTCAATCTGTAGAGGAAGATTCTGGAATTGGTCTGCTAGAAAAGAAGACTACTGAGATATGGGGGAACAAGTCTTTCAGAATGAATCAACATAACTATTCACAAAAATGGCATCTTTTGTTTGGATATGATTTGTCAAACATTACAACACTTGGATGTGGGAATGGTCTTTCCGTAATGGAACATTTCACTTGGATGTAGACCTGTCATGATGCATATAGCCTCTCAATATTTTGGTATTGATTTTAAACTACTCTAACTTACGGGAAGGAGATTTGAGCTAGGATGTACAAGGACACACACCGACCTAATCAACTGACGCATCTCACATTTTTCTTTAAATTTTGTAGACCCTTTCCATGTAGACAAAGTTGACCTATTGGTATTTATTAATTTACAAATATATCTTTCTGAGTATGACCCCATTAGCTTTTGGAAGTATTTAGAATTTAACAACGTTGCTACTAGTCTTCTAGGTATGAAAGGAATAAATAAAACCGGCTAATATAGCAGGGATGTCAAAATAACGCAACAGCTCTGCTGCATCACAATCGTATATTTGGGGGGTGACAAGATAAAGAGAAAAGTAACATAATTCAAATTTACCACTAACCACCAAATTAATAACATAATTAATTAGCAAAAATCCGTTAACATTGGAGCTGAAAAAATTAAAATTAAAAATCCTATAACTCAAACAATAACATGCGTCCTACAGGACACAAGAACCCTAGAAGACAAACAAAAACCATAAAAAAATTAAAAAAAATTAAAAAACCCTACTTAAAATAACACTAAATTAAGTTGACCGATTGATGCTGGTGATGATCACTGCTTCTTATATATTCATGGACGGAGGTGGTCTAGCATACATGTAATGTGGTTATGGTGGTGCCGGTGGCAGTGGCAGGTAATACAATTCCAATATGCTACACGTTCACCCATCATCATCGCCGGCATGTACGGCTGTTGTTGGTTATATGGATTCCCGAACCCCATCGCTCTTGGTACTGTTGGGTGCACTGGATAGCCACCCATGGGCACCCCTATTGTTTTGGCATTAGATGTATGTTCTCCTCCCTTGTCTTTTTTGCCTTCTTTGTCCTTTTTGCCACCTTGTTTTTTATTCGGTCCTTTACTTTCATTCCTCTAGGCCCCATGTCGCCCACGGCCACGATCATCATCATTGGACGGTTCAACTCCTCCGGCTTGGTCGTCGCCATCACTTGCATCAAGTTCCCCCCCTCATCGGACGAGTTAGACTCAACAACTTTTTTGCGCTTTCCAGTACTTTTCCCATTATGTTTGCTACTCTTACCAATAATGTGAGTTTCATTCTCAACAAACATGTTCTCTACCTCCCGTAATTTCTTTAACCGCATAAGCTTCATGATGAGTTTGCCTGCGTCAAGCCTGCCACTCACAACCAACGTCCCTACTCCTTGCTAGCTCTTTATCTATAGTTAGACTTTTTTCATAGATACCATCAACTTTCTTCCTCTGCTTCCTTACTTTCCATTCACAGCCTTTACATGCACAGTACTCAAAAGTCAGTTTGAGCTTGACGGTGTGGAACTGCTGCATGAACTCTTGATGATCAGCCATCCTTAACGAGAGAGAGAGAGAGAGAGAGAGAGAGAGCAAATGCGATTAATCGAGCTGCAAGAACGAGAGTGTAAGAGTACGCAATTGAAAGTTGCATAAATACTATAAATTATACTTTGATGTGAAATTCAGAGTCTTACTAGGCAGCCGCTAGCCACCACGAAACATGATAACTCCAATTGAAACAAGAATCCTAATTGAAACGGACGGCATAACACCCCAAACAGGAACTGCAAATCCCCATATGATCAGGAAAACACGAAACAAGAAAGTCTTCTTGTGTTTTATTGGTGAATGATGATATTATGAGAAACAAAACTAACTAGGGACTGTGCTGCCTAATCACACAAGGAAAGTGCGCACCCTTGTGGTGTTTCACGATGATGAATCGAGCAATCGGCACCCTCCAATTGCGTTGCATTTGTACCGTTTTTGCAACTCTCATCCCTTTTGCAGATATAGACCAGTTGGTCACGGAAGCCCCAATCGATAAGGAGAACTTTTGTTACCCACTTGAGCATGACTTACCTTTTTTTAGTGCTTTCGTAACAATTCTTAGGGTGCGTTTGTTTCAGCGGACTATCTTGGACTGGACTAGCTTCAAGGACTAAGCTGGACTGGCTTAGACTAGACTAAGTTGGACTATCTTTGTGAAGCGTTTGATGCAGTGTCGGACTAAAAAGCAGGATAATGAAAATAATAATAATTAATTCTGTTTTTTTTTTCTTTTTTTTTTCTTTTTCTTGTTCTAGAACACTCTCTCTGGACTAAGAAACCTCAGCCTTTTTTCCGTCCAAATTACACAACTCTGGACTAAGAATCTCTCTTCCCTCTCCCTTTTTTCGTCCAAATTCCACAACTTTCTCCCTCCATTTCAATCAATAAAGCTTCCAAATCACAAAACGCAACACAATCACGAAATTCAATTGAAATCGAAATCGAAATCGCAGCTGAGTCTCCTGTATTCGCGACGGTGACGCTCTGATTCCGATTGAAGGCGGAGGAGCTTTGCCTCTTCTCATCACATTCGAACGCATATGAGAACTCATCGCTCGAAGCCAATCACAATGCAAAGTCTGGATTTTTCTTTTGGAAACGGACGAATTCCCCCAATTCAATTCCAATCAGGATAAACCCTAAGTCCCAATTGGACCAAATCGTAACCCCTTCTGCTCTGAATTCAGGCCTCATCGATCCAACCCCAGATGAGGAAGAGGACGAGGGCGCACCAGTCGGCGAGGTCGTCAGGACGCGAGCAACTCTTTGTCTAAGATGGTCTTAGCAGTCCGCCTATATACGGGGGGCCTCGCCAAGAACATTTAGTGAAGGTGTTAGTCCCCGCGAGTCCCCTCTAAGCTCATTAAACGTAATCCCGGACTGCAACAAACAGGGGACTGCACTGCTAAATAGTCCAGTCCAGCCTAGTGAAGGCTAGTGATGCCAAACAAACAAACAAACACACCTTAGTGGTTTGGTTTTCTCAATCTTCTTCTCTTCGAACTGAATTAGGTTTCTCTATTTTTTCTTCTTCTTTGTTTCGGATCAACTTTACATAAGTTTCCCAGAGTTGGAGGCTCTGCGTCTATATAAGCTTAAATGATCAAAATCTCATGCATAGAGTCTTAAATAAGGAAGAGGTTTAAATAAGGCCAATCTCTTTGTTTATTAGGTAAAAGAGTTAACCTAGTATATAAAGGGTTGTGCTGGGAGTTTTATACGATACCTTTCGCACTCTAATCAAAATCGTGAGATTGTTTTATAAGGTCAAGGGGAAGAGACAAAATACTGTTAAGTTCTTAGATTTATCTAGATGATAGTCTGAGAGCATAACACATGATTCATTCATCATGGAACTTTGTGTAAGCTTTGCCTGTGAGGAAGATCATCAACTTGAGTGAATCGGTGTTCATCCAGGAGAAGGTGAAGAGGGCGTGTTCTACAAGACAAGAGTATTTGGCCTCAAAAGAGAAGCCTGCAAGTTTTAAACAAGGAGTAGGATCCTCTCATCTCTTATTCTTATCCCCTTCCATCCCCTTCTCTCACATTATTTTTTGTCTTATTGTCTTTATAAAAAAATCAATATAAGATGTTGACGTAACTTAACCGTGACCGTTCAAATAGGAGGGGAGATGAGGGGAGATAGATTAGAAGGGGAGAGAATCCTTCTTCTTTAAACAAATCATTTTTCTGTTAAAAAGCTGAAACAAATCTGGAAGGAGAGGACCTACTTGATGGGGAATAAAAATATGAAAGCTTAACAAGCATTAGGTTGCGCCAATAATTACAATTATATAATCTAATAGCGCAGTAAGCATCATGTTATGTTTATTTTATGGTGTGTGAACATATGATTAGGTGTGCACCAATTAAGTTATTCCGAGATGTCATGTCAATTAGGTTAGAATGGTGTTTGGAAGAGTGGATCAAATACAATTGTCGCACATCGAGAAGGGTATATATATTAAGTAGTTATTGTTTTTTTAAATTGTATCTAGATTTTTTAAGATATATAAAATTTCCTAAATGGAAGTGTCAGACTCCAGAATCCTCAACTTACCTTAATTATATGAACTTAAGCAATAAGCAAGAAGTATTATCAGTGCAATGGAATACCAAGATAATAGTATTAAAAAAATTATCACACACTAATATGTATTTTAATTTTTTTACATGACAGTATGTAAAGGTTCGATACAAAGTCCTTTTATTTTTGTCTACATCACCAGTTTACCATCATTAATCTTCTGGGGCCTGGACTCCCACTTAAATTTTGACCCTTCAGCCATTGGCTGCTTTCCCTTCTCTTTTTCAGGTCCATAAATCTGATGGTCCACAGCTTTCACTGCACTCACAACGAAAAGCTTGCATTTATTCAGACATACAAAAATGGGCAAGTGAATAAGCTATTCTTCCAAATGAAAACAAATATATGTACAAAGGAATTTATGATCTGATATGTAAGGTCCCTCCTTGCACATGCTCTCTGCAATAAAAGAATTAATCAGGTTTGGGTGGTCAGTGGGTTTGGGGTCCATCTTACCCCAAGCATCAGCTGCTGATCAGCCTCTGAATCACTGCTAAATTTGTAGTCACTGTTCCATTCCATGGCACTGAGCATTTGCCCTTAATCTTCTCACACATTTCCCAAACCTTACATCGCCATTAGAAACTAGTTCGCTATAGTTCAGAACTTTTTTTTCTTTTTTTACACTAATATATATTCTAATCTACGTAAAAGGAGTTTGAACTTAAGTGCAAAGAGACAAACGCTCCAGCTTAAAACCATGTCTAGGCTGTTATAGACTTATTTAGTTACATAAGAAAATATGCATATTTATTTGGCTAAACAGAATCAATAGAGAAAACCAGGTGGTTAGCCAATAGCTAATTTGGTGTTCATACACGTGAATGATTCTCTATAAAAGTAAGATTAAGAATCTAGACCTCATTAGATATTTTATTCTCAATTGATATTACAAATGATAGATTTTCACTCTCGTTTTTTCCTTCTAATTTCTCTTATCATTCTGTCACTTGATTATTCTTTAATTTATTCAGTGCGAAAACAAAGAAACAAAAATGAATGCCAGATAAAACGATGGTAAATCACTTTTCTAAATATATAAGCCAGTCCACTTGTGTAATTTTATATCTCTGCAAGCCTCAATGCGGCTGCTTCATTTTGGCTTTTTATAGATTAGACCTTCATGTGTTTCCACTTCACTTCACGGGTCCTGATTCTCTTTATATGTCCAACAAGGGCAATTTGTTCCCAACGAACTTCCACTTGCTCCACTCTTTGTCTTAAGCTGCATCACAGTCCAAAGTTCCAAAAACCATGCCTGTCCTTACTTCCTCTTCTTCTTCGTTTGCATTCACTTGTTTGACCATTTTCTTGCTGCTTATTCTGCACAATAGTACTGCAATTTCCTCATCCAAAACCGCCGCCAATGTGACTCATCGAAGCCGCCAACTCTCGGTTAATTACTATGCCATATCATGTCCTCAACTCGAACAACTTGTCGGATCCATCACATCCCAACAGTTCAAAGCATCGCCTGTGTCCGGCCCGGCAACCATTCGCCTTTTCTTCCACGACTGCTTTGTAGAAGTAATCACGACTCCACGCAACTATAATGCACATTTGTTTGGTTTAATAATGTGCATGCATGTAAGTTTTAATGTACTTTTAATGCATATTCACCTTATTAATTTTTGGTACGCTGTTTTTCCAAGGGCTGCGACTCATCGATAACCATAAACTCAAAGCCGGGCAAGAAAATGTTGGCCGAGAAGGATGCAGCTGATAACAAGGACCTGAGACAGGAAGGTTTCGAAAGCGTGATGAAAGCCAAAGCTGTGGTGGAGAGCAGATGTCCTGGTGTCGTGTCTTGTGCAGACATACTTGCAATTGCAGCCAGAGATTATGTCCACTTGGTAAGTCCTAGATCAATTTTTTGCTCTCTAATTTCTAATAAGTTGCAATGTGGAGTGTGGACCTGTGGTTGTTATCCACTCTTATGTGTGATAAGACATAACGTAGTGATTTCAGCACTTTCAATTAAGCTTTTGGCAGTCGAAATTGAGTACTCAATAATTTTACACACCTCAAAGTGGGAGTGTCAAAATCATTACCTCAAAGTGGGAGTGTCAAAATCATTACCAACACATATGTAATATATGGCATATGCTATGATTTCGGCACTCCCAATTTAACGTTTATAATTATTAAATACTCGGATCATAAGCTAAAGTAAGAGTATCCAACATCAGTACCAACTGTTCTCTGATATAACATAATACCATGATTTGACACATTCACTATAGCTTATGGAACTCGTATGTAGGAGTTTCAAAATCGATACCTTTTTAGCTTTATGCACGTACATGTTGACATTTTCCTAATTCTAATTTAACTAGGACAGGCAGGGGGTCCATACTATCAAGTTAAGAAAGGGAGGTGGGATGGAAAAATATCAATGGCTTCAAGAGTGCCCCCTAATATTCCCCAAGCAAATTTCACAGTGGATCAGCTACTTAAACTCTTCAATTCAAAAGGGCTAACACTTGAAGACTTGGTTGTTCTTTCTGGTGCACATACATTTGGCTTTGCTCATTGCCAGAACTTTGTAAGCAGGCTGTATGACTACCGGGGCTCAAAGCAGCCCGACCCCGTTATCGACCCGAGACTCCTGAGGGCCCTAAGAATGTCATGCCCACATTATGGTGGAAATGCCGACGTTGTTGCACCATTTGATGTGACTACGCCGTTTGTGTTTGATCATGCTTATTACGGGAATTTAGAGGCTAAACTGGGATTGCTAGCTTCAGACCAAGCTCTATCTTTGGACCCAAGAACCAAGCCAATTGTCCAGGCTCTGGCACAAGATAAACAAAAATTCTTTCAAGCTTTTGCGGCGGCCATGGAGAAAATGGGTTCAATAGGTGTGAAAAGAGGAAGAAAGCATGGGGAGAAACGGAAGGATTGTAGCCTGCATATGTTATGATATATTTTTATTTGTTTTGAATTACTCAATTGAATCTTTTTTCTTTTTTTTTTTAAACGGGGACAAGTGGTGGCATGCCACCGTTATCCACCATTTTCGGAGGCGGGAAAGACTCAATTGAATCTTGGGTAACTCTGTTTTCTTGGGTTACCCTTGGTTCGGCCTTTGTCTTCTCTTTTTCGTTGTTTTGGTTTGTTGTATATTGCTAGCCTAGCTACACGTTCAACGACCATTGTAATATTACTAAGGAATGCCGCCAACATTTGATGCTTTCATCGACGGATTTTTCTTCTTATGCATTAAATTTGCATATATATCTCAAATAATCACAAAATAGTACGTATATATAGTGTTTGTGCTGAATGCAAGAAGGCATTGATGAATTGGTTGGCCACACGGGTTCAAAGTTAGTGCACTCCCCTTGTGTTTGCAGTGTATTCCGTCGGCGTTTGCATTCGACTGAACTTAATTGTGTCAGCAATCATGTCAGGAACTTGAATGATGTGATCGGACACCGATCATGATTTAATCGCTTGGATCGAGTGAAGAATCATTTAGCAGTGGAATGGACTGGAATTTGAAACTTTGTGCGGTGTAATATGTGTTTCTTGATTGATCATGTGAATCTTCAGGTAGAATATATGGTACATTGAAAGATGGCATTGGTCAATGTTTATACATTCTTCTGGGTTATTCTGTTTAATACTAGCCATTTCATGAGGCAGTCCAGGACAACCCGTTCGAATACTTGAATTCTATCCTGACTAAAGTATATCACTACGATCGTACAACCTAATGCAGATTAATCCTAAAACAAAAGTAGACGGGCATGACGGTTTAGGACTGACCAAAAAAACAACTCTCGCGCACATTCCTCAGTTCTTGTTAAGCTTTCACCAATAGCTATGTGCAGCTGACCTGAAAAAAAGAGGAAACGAGCAGAGCTCAGTCATTGTTTCTTCAGACGAAAAATACAGTTGTAGATTATGATCAGAATCATTCCCTGATCAACCAACGTGATCAAGATTCGAGTTTAGCCAATACGCGTATGGATACTAGAGCTTTGATTCAGGTTACCTGTAACATACTATGACTTTGCTGATACAATCGTAGCTGCAGTAAATAGTGCATCCTTTCCAAGTGACAATATCTCCATGCGCCTAAACCATGTTTGGTTATAATACGAGGTTAAGAAGAAAAAGCCTACGTGCTTAAATTTACTGTGCATAACAAACATGTGCAAAGGAAATAATGAAACAAACAAGTAAAAACTGATTCTAATTCGAGCTTACTTGTCTGCTGCCTTCATATTTTTGAATGCTGATATTATATTCTCACATAATTCAACAAGCGAGCCGCTACTTGTTTCTCCATCAGAAGCAGAGGTGTCTCCAACAAGAAGGTTTTCACATGGCAACGACAAATGAGCCTGAAAAAAACTTGGAAAGTCTAAGAAACTTATGGTTGAAGCGTAAGACATGCTACTCTGATAGACTTAACATTATAAGCCTTACAGTATAAGATAAAAGCCATTTGGAGTGTTAATTTATCATAGAATACGGGCTCGAGATCATACACAGATACACGTCGTACATAGTATGTTTTCTTAGCCATCAAATCAGATATGGATGTATCTCGACTCATCCCAGTTGTCCAAGTGTCATGAAATTGGGAAACAAGACCTCATCTAAGGTCTTTGCAGACAATTTTCAGGCATTTTGCTTGCACAATGCCCTCTAAACATCATTGACTGCATTACCACCTCAAAATCAACAGCACACAGTAATTGACAATGTTCGGCAGTCCCACAAGAAAAGCCAAGCTATATTTATGTGCTACAAACAGTCCACAAATGAACATTTTTGCATCCATGCAAACAGGTGCCCACACAATATGAATGTTACGAAAAAAATAACATCACATCCTTTGAAGAATCAACCAAAACATCGCCCTAGAATGAATAATGAGAATAATCACCTGAAATCCATGTGCTAAAAGCAACTGCACTACTTCTGTCCTAATCTTCTTTATGGTACTTTTTGCGCTGGTGATATTTGAAAAGCACTTCAACGCTCCGTTGAAAGATGCATCATCATCTGGAGGACCATTTGACCTGCGAGTGCGAATGGAAGGCTACAACATGTAGAACATGATGAAGTTAAGGGAGGACATTATCAATGAGGGAAAAGTGTGCTTCAACTTCCATCATAACAATATCAAAATGCCTTCAGGAAGACATTAACAGGGAACATAAATAATAAAAGTAATGTCAGGACAATATATAGGCATTCTGAAAACTTACTTTAGCAATATATTTCCACAAGTACTTAACAACTATCTCAAGCTTCCATTTAGGTTCATCGAAAACCTGCAAATGCACCCTCATAAAATATACTGGCAGAAGAAAACAGTACTGCCTGCCTGGTACCTCTGCCACAGATTATACAGGGAAATAGAAACATATAAACCCGCAAATGGGAGAGGGTGAGGATAGCAATTAAAGAAATATGAACCTGGAGAAATGGGTCAAGAATATCTTTATTGTACGTTAGTTCCTCCAGAATTATCTCCAACAGAGGAGATCTGCACCAAATGCCAAAAGTATTTTTTGTATCAAGATGATACATAATAATAGGAGAGAAGAAGCAACCATCATTCTTTCAAGAACACACAACTAGTACCTGATACCATCAGCTCGGGTGGTAGAACCTTGGATATCTGCACTCTGCTTGGACACATCAAGCTCCATAATCTGAAAAGTCCAAAATTAGTGCCACTGCTGAAATCATTATACAAACCTCCATATAAACATTTCTAAGCAACTTACAATTACTAGAAACTTCTGCATGGCTATGCAGGTATTCTTTCCTATCTCGAGTAAAGCAATTGCCGCAGCAGCATCAAAATTTTCAGCGGGTTGTGCCACAGATTTCTTTGAACATATCAGATCATCGGTGAATCCAGCATGGGTTTGATACAGGTTACACATAATGGTCAAGCAATCCTTCGTCAAGCTTTTCTGGTTTACTTTCCTTGACACCTTCAAATGATACGTTTGAGGGTAAGAGTTGTGGTATAAAAATTACTTAATGTATTCCACAATCGAAAAACAGGCTATTCGGTATTCATGGCCTGAAAGAGAAAGTTATACCAGAAGCATGTTGACTAACGACTCTCTCAGAACTACCCAGTTCATGGTTTCTGCACACAATAAAGAGCACCTTAAAACTTCCAGAAAGCTAGTGGTACATAACATTACAGATAATCAGATATCAACTTACCTTTATAGATACGGTTACGTGGTAGAAAGTCCCATTCCAAAACATTAATTAGGTATTGAAACAATAGCATGTTTGCTAAAGTCTGCAAAAAAAAAAAAAAAAAAAAAAAAAAAATCATATAAGACCAAATAAGGGTGGTAAAATTCACTTATCCAGGGAAACAAGACTAGAGGTTAAGTAATTCTATAGCATTAAACTACCAGAAACATAAAACTCAGTCAAAACTCATAACCACAGGTTGAGTGCTTATGCACAATACAGTCATAAGATGCTCTCTGAATCCGACACCTACCTCTTCAGATTCCTCTTTAAAAAGAAAATAACGACAGTGTACCAATATCTAAACCATGGAATGAATCTTCAGAACATAAGAAGAATTCCTACATTTGGTGAACACAGAACTACATATCAAGTGAGGCATATTGAACCTGATTGACTCATATTTGTGCATGAATCACTATGCACACAGATGGACACTATATTAGTTGTCTCCGTGATCATCCTCACATTTTCGCATTCCAAGATTATCTTAGTTTCTAAAGTACATATCACATGTATGCACTGGTTCAAGACCAAGATGCATTTGCGTTTTGCACATGTCCCACAAGTCATAAACAGTCATAAAGAAACCAATTTTATCAGACATATCCATAGATATACGCTAATTCACAATCTTGTCATATACCTTTTCTATCATCTTAGTGCAAGTAAACTAACCTTTGTTTCTGATGCTTGGAAGTTTGCTTCATCAGTTGCATCAGCAAGGTCTTGTATCAAAAGTTGGAAACCCTACCATTGGCATGAGAACACTTCAATCAAGGTGTAATTTAAGATCTGAGCTAAGAAATTAAGATTCCCTAGGATCTTAAACATAACAAAGGGAAGAAGCTTTCACACTAGACTCAAGTGTCTACAGTGCATCTATTACCCTTTGTCTACGCATTGTGACTCCTCCGAAAAGAAATAGAAAAGTTAAACTAAACAAACTTATTACAATTTACTGATGAATATGAACATCGAGATAATGCAAACTCACAGAGGAGTCGACAGGTCCCCCAGAGTTAATAGTAGCTCCCCTCTCATTACTAGCATTTTCGGAGGAAGCGATTGGATACCAAGCCTAACAAGCACCCATAAATTGCATTATGATACAATATTAGTCAGTTACAACATAAAATATATATCAACAAATGGAAAGAAAATAAAAACTTAGTACCTCTTCAACCATGATTAATTCAGGCACACTACTGGATGATGTTGAATTATCTACATCAGATGAATATACCCGAGGGAAACGCTAAAACATACGGGAAAAGGAATTTGTAAGAAAATACACCATATGATTGTATAAAAACATAAATTGAAGATCCAAAGTAGTGTTGGAGTACCTTATCTAACTCATTCAAAAGCTGAAAACTTTCCATGGTCAATTCTAGAGACTTCCCAATCCTCAAGATGGAGAAGATTGCCTCAAACATGGCACTGTCAAACAAAATTGACATGAACATAAGTAGGTTATTCTTATTTGGGTAAAGATATTTATCGTAAACATCGATTACAATGTACAAAAGTTTCCATCTTTTTGAAATCTTATGCCTATTAACAAGGTAATTTACTCTAAAGATCCAATCTTTTTCCTTCCTTTTGAATTTAAATACACAGAGATAGAGAGAGAGACTAGGTAGGTGGAGTTCCGTCTTTCGGTACAATGGAAGCAGCGCGAACGGCTTCCAGAAAAGTGATTCCTGTTCATCAATTTCCAAATAAATAAGCAACCATTGTTTTGATCCATGACAAAAATGTTGGAAGAACAAAAAATAGAAATAAACCGGTAAAATTCCCACTTCGAGAACAGAACGGGGTTATAACTTTCGTTTTCCAGGCATCAAAACAACTGATAGCGGAATTGATTTTAGTTCCCCATGTTCATTTTCTTGGCAAATTTTCTCGGGAACCAAACAGAAAATTATCAACAAAAAGGGAACAACAGAATTAAGACTTACTATCCTCGTAGGCGTCCTGATTGTCTTTAGCCTCGGAAGAATCGAGGATCGCTAATATGTTCTCTTCGATTCCTCCCACGTTTCTTGTACTGCCGGGCTTCTCCATCTTTTTCCTATGCCGGAATTTCGAAACCCTAATTCGTATTTTGGACTGAGGAAAAAGTGAAAAGAAAAGAAATTGGGTTTGTGTTCCCGCCAAATACCCACGGACTGACGCCGTTTGTGTTTGGAACGTGAAATAATAAAATTGGTAACAAAAAACATTTCCGTTGCCCGGACTTGAACCCGGGTCTTTCGGGTGAGAGCCGAATATCCTGACCAACTAGACTACAACGGAGGCATTGATCTTTCATTTCAGTGATTAATTTTAAATGCAAGTTTTGTTTTGGATGGAACAACATGAGGTAATAGGAATAAAAAGGGTGGAACAGTAGAGGGAGGAGAAGATAGAAGAAGTGAGGGAGAATGTCGAGTTGAAAGTGAAAAAAAATTATACATTCTTTCAATTTTTTTTGTTTTTAGTTTTCATATACACTTTTTCTTCACCCATCTTATTATAAATTTTTCACACCCTTTTTATCTCTCATTTTCTCTTCTCTCGCTATCAAAAAACCAAAAAGAAGTTATACCTTAATTAAGTTTATGATCGATTTAAGCACGTATTAATGCATGGTAATTGCGCTAAGCCACCTTGAAATCCTCCAAGTTAGGTAGAAGTAAGCCAAATCTTTATGATCGATGTAAAAATACTCTTAAAAAGTAGTTGTTCACATGACATAAGATATTAATAGATTTTTTTTTATGAAAAGACCAAAATGATTCACAGTGAACAAATTCAAGGACCACTTCTATCGAGTTTCATTGTCAGAGATTAAAGTGAGGAGTTATGTCAATCTCATGGACCAATTTAGCTAAAAAGCCTTTCAAAAATCAGCTAAATCGTGGAGACTATAAAATGTAGTTAGCTCTATTATGCTCTATGAAGAAGTTATAATTGAACTTGAATGCAAAGAGGGCACACTATCCTAGCCAACTAAATGTTGAGGTCTAGAAAAACCGACATCAAGTTGAAGCTTGAGGGAGTGCATGACATCCTAGCACAAGTGACAAAAATCAGCGAGAGTTACCAAACAACTTAAGGTTTGCAAGAATACGTTCTCCTTTTGCCATCAACAGAAGCAAAGAGAAGTAATCAAAGTCAAACCCTTTGGCTCTGAATGCATTTCTAAAACGCCTAATTCAAATGCACCCACTGATTTTGATAACTATTCCACTCCAAATCCTGTTCATACGCCGCATATTCATAACAACATCCCTTGCTTTGATCTGCAACAATCAAACCTCCCCTTTTGTCATCAGCCCTTAATATTTTTATTATTCTAAGGTGAAGCGTGTGGTTAGTTTATGACATTGATAGCTTGTATTTATGCATCTACTTGTTAATCAAGCTGGCATTTCTTGGGCTCTAAGATATGCCAGCTTATTGGATACCGTGTGTTCACTGCAATTTCTGGGTTTCTTGGACTGGACTGGACTAGTCCAAAAAATGAATATCACAAAGGTTGGATCGGATGTAGTTTTACAATTATTTAAACAATTCTATTTTCCATATAATATTTCAAAAGACTAAAGGGGTTTCAATATTTCTGAGAAGGTTAACGAAAAGTTTCTGGTACTGTTTACTTTAACGAAAAACCATATTTTTACACTAAAAAGTCAATCTTGGTACTATTCATTTTATCCTTTATTTTGTCTTTATCGTTAAAACTCAAAGTTTTCAAGCCCTTTTCATTAGTTTTGCTTTTTTCTAATGATAAAACAATGATCTTTTGACAAAGTCTTCTAGTAAATTAGTTGTGTTAATTGAAGTGTGGAGAAAGAGCAGTACTTTTGGACTTTACAATTTAGCAGTCTCTGTGTGGGTAAAAAGATTTTAAATCCCATATTACATCTTTTTTCAAGAGTACACAAGGATTTTACTTATGAATACAGTGGCTTCAATTACAAGTCAAAGGGATCTGATCTGCAAGAATTAATTATATATGTTCAAATTGGATATTTCTGCTAATTAATTTATGTTCAGATTGGATATTTCTGCTAATTAATCTACTAAAATGATCCAAATCCTTTTCCACCTGACGCTGCCATCTATATATGTTATTATATTGTCTCAGCTGAGTCCTAAAATACAATTCTAAATTCTGCAGACATCACTTTTCTTCAATTATTTTTAGAGGGTACTCTAAGGAAAAAATGATTTTATATGTAGAATTCCAGTGACATTAGGATCGTTTAATAGGGAGAGGAGTAAACATGCCAATATAAAAATTCAACTTATACTCTATATCCAGCTTTCAATTCGTAGTCTTCTTTATTTTTTTATGTGATCTTCATGAATTTGAGGAAGGTTTTAACAATATAAAACACTAAGTGCATAGAATCTACATGGATAAAGCCGCGTAAATGATTAGAACACCACACAAGTCGATGTGGGAGACTTAAAATATGAATCCCACATCTTATTTTATTAATAAGCACTTAAAATCCTGAAATCCTCCATGAAGTTAGCAGCTGGATTGAGCCACAAGTAATCTCAGCTATTCACGCGTTTCTCTTTGTACCTTTATATTTCCCCATTCTCTCAATCTCCTCTCTCCCCTCTCCCCTCATATCAACTTAATATTTTGTGTGAATATGACTGTACATAGTGATATTCCTGCAGAAAAGCCGGCATCTGAAGCTATACAACTAGAGGATGTGTGGGCGAGCTTTATCGGTGTGAATGGAGTGAAAAAAGAAGCAAAAAGCGCAACAGGGTCTCAATCCTGGGAAGATATGCCTCCTCTTGATAGGAGAGAAGGGTCAATGGAAGTTCTACAAAGGCTACCTAGTCTAGGTAGGTGGATATCAATGGGAACTGAGGCCTGGGAGAAACTTCTGGACAGTGGTGTTGCTCCAGCACAAAATACGGAGCAGTCTTGCAATGAAAAGTTAGAAGGCAATGGAACTGCAAATCCGGAATGCGAAGCAAAGGTTGAGAGAGCAAAGAAAGTGGAAATTACGAAGCACTACCGCGGAGTTAGGAGGCGGCCGTGGGGCAAGTATGCAGCCGAGATTAGGGACTCAACAAGAAAAGGAGCTAGGGTTTGGCTTGGGACTTTTGAGACTGCTGAGGATGCCGCTTTGGCCTATGACAAGGCAGCTCTGAGAATTAGAGGCTCAAAAGCACATCTTAACTTTCCCCTTGAAACAGTTGCAGAGGCTATGGGATCGGATTGCTTCAGCATTTGTTCATCCACAAATATCGGTTCAAATCCTCGTAGGAGAAGGTTGAGAGATTGGGAAGAAAATGTTGAGGAAAGAAAACCTGCAGTGAAGAGGAAGGCGAGCATGCAAAAGATGTTGGGCGATCATGATGAATTTGATGTATTTGAGTTCCAAGACCTGGGAAGTGACTGCTTGGACAGTTTGCTGTCTTCTTTTTGACAAAACTTAGAATAAGAAAGGAAACTATGCTTCTGATGTATATTTATCTTCTACATGAGTGAGTCTGTAAAACATTCTTTGCTGCCCAAATGGAAATATAGCAGTCCGGAATTATTTGTAGTTGTAGTCAAGAACATGCTGTGTAAGTTTCTTTGAAACTAGCCTTAGAAGAAGAGATAGCAGAACACGATATACATGCACAATTTCTCATGTAATATGCAACATCATCAATCAACAATTATACTGTGCTTCGTTAAGATTTCAGAGAAGCGTTTAGTGGCTCCCCAACTTAATTAACCCCGGCAACATATCAGCAAGTGTTAGGATTTTATACAAAACAAAAGGCTTCAATGTTATAACCGCTCATAGATGTTGTAATTTATGTTATCAGGTTTCTGAAAAATTTTATATTCTTTGACAAGCTTAATTTTAGTTTACTATTCTCAACCTGAGAGATTGGTTACCATCAAAAGGACCTCTCCAAGCTGGCTTCAAATGGAAAGGTAGATAAAAAGAAAAGGCTGGAAAAGGATATAGAGGTTCTCATGTAAAGGACATAAAGGTTCCCATGAATACCAAGTTCAATTTGGCCATCTCAACTTTTATCATGTTTAAATTATTAAAAGAAAACAAAATTAAGAAAGCAAACCCACTGCATAACCGACCTTAAATCTTTTAATTATTTACTAATCTCTCTTCCGTATTCGAAGTCAAGTCATTCTATATACCTGATCAGCTTATCCAAATGACATTTTACGTTTCTTTTTCTTAACAACAAAATTTTAAGTTGTACAGTCAAAGGATAGTCCTCTTCATATTCAAATTAGGTAATGGACAAGATGATAATTAATTCTAATCTCATTAGGTACTGGCAAACTGTGACTGGTAGATTATGATTTCTAGTATCTACCTACTGCCTTATCAATATTGTGAAGCTCAAAGAAAGAAAACCAAAATTAAGACTGTATCTGTACAAAATGAGCTCCAACTCATTCAATCATATTACAAAACCAATAAAACTCACTTATTGCAGACTTGCAGTACATTTGTGTTGGCATAGCAAAAGAGAATAACTGGCCAATGAAAGAAAAATTACACACTTTTCTAATGCTTAGTAACCAGAAGTTTATAACTAAAAAGAACATTTCTAGATGATCTGACCCTGCATATTTGGTACCTCCACAGCACTTAATTCAGCCTCAGATTCCGATCTTGGTGTCCCAACTGAAAGCATGCTACAACTTCCACTTGAGTCTGGAGTAGTAGTACTGTTTTTACTATTTAAGCTGCAAGTTACACCAAAACTTGGCCCGACTTTATGAACTGATGATGTTGGTGAAGAAGATGCAGCCACAATTTCAGCTGGGAAATTAAGCATGGCCTTAGTACCGCGCATTCGAAAAGCTGCTCGGTCATATGCCAAGGCAGCTTCTTCAGCCGTGTTAAATGTTCCTAGCCATATACGCGCACCTTGTC
Organism: Heteromeles arbutifolia; assembly: GCA_024362995.1. NCBI lineage: Eukaryota > Viridiplantae > Streptophyta > Magnoliopsida > Rosales > Rosaceae > Heteromeles > Heteromeles arbutifolia. The sequence goes on along the minus strand of JANCRC010000002.1, from coordinate 3,651,241 downwards.
GTGCAGAGTCACGGATTTCAGCTGCGTACTTGCCCCATGGACGCCTCCTCACGCCTCTATAGTGCTTTTTTCCGATGTTCTTTGTGGGTTCGAGGCGATTTGGTTGACGATTGATTGGGTATCTTTGTGGCAACAATGAGGGGATGAGAGACATGGGTTCATTTAGGACTTGGTATATGACGATGTCTTGTGAATCATTCTCACTCAATGGGAGTTCATTTTGTTGTGAGAAGTGTAAAGCCATAGCTTCCTAGCTAGTTCTTCCTCCTAAGCTTTATGAATTGGCAAAAAAAAAAAAGGATAGGGAAGATTGTGGTATGTAGCTCAAAACTTGTATTTAATTTTGGACTAAAAGGGAGGCAAACGTGGGGTCAGAATTTTCTTTAGCATAAAAAAGATGATTATATCTGTTTGTCGAGACGATGATTATTTAAATATATATAATTATTGTAGTCAAATTAGCTAATTTAACAATTCAGTTGCAAATTGCAATCTATACTTTTGCTTCTTGATATGGGTAGGTTGGTAAAGTCAACAAAGGTGACTGTACCTGCAAAGAGCGCATGAAGACGTTTCTTGCTGGAATTTGGACGAGCAATTTGATTTTGGGCTCGTATGCATCACAACTCACTCCAACTTTTCTTGGGTATATGACGTCGTGGCGTTCGTAATATAAACTTTCTTAGGTTGTGGGTCGCGTTATTGACTCAATATGGTCCCCAGCTTGACTTTTCAACAATTTTTTAAGACTATGATTTAAGAATGGGTAATGTTAAAGAGACTGAATGTGTAGATTAAATTTTGTAAATTAAATGACTTGAAAGATGATGATTAGATTATTAAATGTTGATTAACGTGTTTATTTTTTTATTAATAACACATCATTTAATTTGTAAATTTAGTCTAACCAGCATTACACTTTAAGAATTATCCAAGACTTCAAAATCAAAAAGCAACCGCAAAAAGTCCTAAAATTTCTGTGAATATTGAGGAAGACGGAAGGTCCGAATTAAAGATTTACAATTAACTCACGTGCGTTGAAATTTAATAATTCTGGGAAGACTATGTTTTATGGTAGTGGGAATAATTTATTCTATCACTTACGTTTATTAACAACAGTTCTAATGCATGAAGACTGTAGCTTGATTGGGAAAAATTGAGTGTGATGTCAGTAATATAGAAATCAAAATTTTACAATGTGCTGAAAATTTTGGTTACAATGAGAGTGATTTTTTTAAAGATCTTATATTCAATTTTCACCAAAGATGAATTCTAACCAAACTATTAAGGAAAAAATATAGCCTAGACTATACGTTAAAAGATATAGAGCTCGTTTAGATGTGCTTTTAAAATAACTGAAAGCACTTTTAGTGAAAATATTTTTTAAAATAATCCTTAGTAAAAATGCTAGTAAATCCTAGAAAAACACTTAAAGTGTTTCCTGGAAGAAGCACATAATTGGTGCTTCTTGTAGAAATCACTTAAAGTGCTTTTGGAATCCAAAAATATTTTCTCTAAAAGCGTTTTCAGTCATTTAAAAACACATCCAAACGAGCACATATATATTTGAAGAGCTTAAACGTAGCCTAAGCTATGCCTAACTTTCTATGATTGGAGATGGCCAAACTACGGTTTTGCACAATTAGTTTTTGCACATTTGGTGACCCCATGCAAGATTGAGCAACATAAAGGTTTTTTAGCCAAAATGGTATCTAAGATTGTTATAACTCCTCACTTTGGTCTCTGAGATTTAAAACCGATACAAGTGGTCCCTGAGATTGTCTATTGTCAATCATTTTTGTCTTTTTGTAAAAAAATCTCCATTAAATTGAAGAAACCACATGTTCAAGTGGAGGGGTTAAATTGATAAAAATACCTTTAATTTAACGAAGATTTTTCATGAAATGACAAAATGATTGGTGGACAATCTTAAGGACCACTTATATTGATTTTAAATTTTAATTTAGAGACCATTTTAACTAAAAAGCCGTGACACAAATATCGCATGGAAGAAGATTGAAGAAGACAAAAGGGAGAGGATCGAAGAAGCACAGGGGAAATGAATAAGTTCATAACACGAACAAAAAAGTTTCAATCACAATTTTATATAGCTTCATTGGATAGTTCTATTTAATTCGATTTGTGCAGCAATCAATCGAATAAATAATTACACTTGATAACAATGCCTAAAACCTCAATGCTTTATGCGCCAGTACACCATCACATAAATAAGCCATGGAATATCTCTTGTTAACATGGGATCAAGTCGAAAAAGTAAACTGATTGTGTTAATGAAAGTTTAATAAGAAAAGAGAAAAGTTCTGTAGTATAACTACTTCTATTACAAATTAAGAGTTTCTAAGTTCGAATTTATCTTCGTACATTAATTAAAAACAAAATAACAAGACAATAAAATAGTTTATGATGGAGGCATTACCTTAACTAATTTTCAAGAAAAACAATGTGTTGTTGATCTGCCCACTATATATACCCTCAAAAGTAATGGGGACGAACATGGGAGTTTGATCAACTTTGACCCCCAAAAAAACCTGTAGATGCTAGAATTAAAAGAGTAGTTTGCCTTCCTTCCACTTTGGATCTTTCATGGCCTTTCACTTTTCCCTTGATTGAACTGCTCTCCATCTACAATCATATAAAAGATAGAGCAAGTAACCCATTAGGAGCTGACAAACAACCACAGTAAATAACGTCTTCTTTTTTAAAACAATAAAATATTGTATTAAAATATCAATATTGGACCAAAACAAAAAGTCAGTACTAAGTGTTATTCAAAATATATTTTCTAAATAGGAATATATTAATGAGGGTGAATCCAGCAGTTAGGATTCTCTTTCCTCCTACAGTTAGGCTTGATTTACTTGTCCTAATTGTATTTGTATACTTAATAATCCAATTCACATAATTCTACAATAAGATTGCCTCATAACAATAAAATCCAATTCACATAATTCTACAATAAGATTGCCTCATAACAATATATTTCAGTCCGCCTCACTTCTTTCAACAACTACAAAATGTTCATCCTAAATCCGTCACATATTAAGATTGACAATTTGACATGATAAACTTTGAATACGAAAAACACAATGTAGAAATACAATTATTGTTGAAATGTTCCACATCGACCGTATCAATGAGAAAAGAAAAGTTTAAATATTCTAACCCCACTCCAACTAATACCGAGGCCTTTTGTGATAAAACCCCACACCTGACAGATTGTGCATGTGGTAATTACCAAGTTGGGGACAATATCGGTGTTGTTGGAAGTGGGCCGTATGGCCCGTCTCTCTGATAATTCTACATGGTATCAGAGTCAGGGAGCGGGCCTGTATTGTACTGCCACGTGATGGGTGGGTCCCCTTGTCCCCGCGTGATGATGGTGGGTCCTTTGGCCCCCCGTGTAGGGTGAGTCCCTTTGGCTCCACGTGGTTGTCGATTTGTGGATCTCCCACATGTGGCCCACTAATTGGGTCCCACGTGAGGGGGCATGTTGAAATGTCCCACATCGACCGTATCAATGAGAAAAGAAGAGTTTAAATATTCTAACCCTGTATTGTACTGCCACGTGATGGGTGGGTCCCCTTGTCCCCGCGCGATGATGGTGGGTCTCTTGGCCTCGCGTGTAGGGTGAGTCCCCTGGCTCCATGTGGTTGTCGATGTGTGGATCTCCCACGTGTGGCCCACTAATTGGGTCCCACGTGAGGGGGCGTGTTGAAATGTCCCACATCGACCATATCAATGAGAAAAGAAGAGTTTAAATATTCTAACCCCACTCCAACTAATACCGAGGCCTTTTGTGAAAAAATCCCACACCTGACGGATTGTGCAGGTGGTAATTACCAAGTTGGGGACATTATCGGTGTTGTTGGAAGTTGAACGTATGACCCGTCTCTCTGATAATTCTTCAATGATATGATACAGGTTCACATCAAACAGACACCAAGTAGTTCCGTTACTCGCTTGACCTTGATACAACTTCATTTGCTATGTACACATGCCCATAATCATCATACAAAATCAATCTTTGAACAAGAAGATGGAAAGAGAATGCAATTATTGTATGATATTTACCTTGAACGTTGTCGTAATTGTGGCAATTGTTCAACGAGCTGTATTGTTGAAAGTTAGGGTGATTTTGCCCTTGGCTCATCACCAGTGTCTGCGCGTGCACAGGATGATGCGGTTGTTGGTGGTGATAAGGTGAATAAAGGCTTTGAGTAATAGCTGATCTCGTGTGGCCCAGTAAAGAACCAATTTGAGCTGCCCCGGCTGAGCCTAATGCTCTTTGCTGTCCTTGCCCAACAGAAGGGTCAAAAACCACTTGACCTCTTCCTTGCCCATACATATGAGGTCCTATATTGGGGCGTCCGTCAAATTGCATAGGCCTTTGGGACTGAAACTTTGGGGTGGACATCAAGCCGACCATCCCAAACTGTCCTGCAGAAGAATCGAGGCCAACGACTCCTTGTTGGTCTCGTGCTTCTTGCTTGGCCGAAGCAGCTCCATGATGAAAGCCTCTCCCCTAATACTTGTTGCTCCTGTGACATTTCAGTGGCCTCTTGCCCTTGTAATAATTTAGTATAAGTGCCATTAGTGGACCCATCAATTGCTAAACTTTGATTAGCATGACCATAATTCAGGGCATTTCCATACATAGGTATCACTCCTTCCACATCATCATTGATATTGCAACTGTTGTTATGGTTCTCTTGGTCCAAAGCTAGTGGCTCCTCCTCCATTGTGGATGCAACCAAAGCCAAAGCCAGAGCCTTTTGTTCTTCATTCAATGTGCTCCCAAGCAGTTCATTTTTTCTCTCCAATTTTCTGTACATCCCTAGAGGTCCGTTCACAGGGTCTTGCTTCCACATATAGGCTTCCCACATGAAAGATTGTACGGCTGTGCCCCTATGATTTTGGTCGTCTAGTTGCTTAAGCAACTTTGTCATGTTGCTAACGCCAAAAATTTTGTGCACTGCATTAAAATCTTCATCCTTGTTTGTGAAGTAAGGAGCCATAACGCAATCGTCTTCGCACCTCTTCCTTTGGTGCCGGCACGCCGCACATGCATGGCGGCCTGCAATTAGTTCCCCTGCAGAACTACTGCTACCCATCGACATACTTGTATGATAAACCTGCACTGATATTAGCTTCAAGTATGTAAAATGTTTGCTATATATATGTTACAGAAGAAAAAGAAAAGAAGAAAGAAGCACGTACGAGAGAGAAAGACCAGCAGGGTGAAAGCCGTATATAGGGGAGGAAGAAGACAGAGAAGAGGGTGTTGTAGTGAAAGAATGAATCAAGAAGGCAGTGGTGAAATTAGGTTAGGATTTTATATATGTATACTTGAAGCCAAAAACTATATGTACCAAAAAATCTACCCCTATTGTTTTTTTTCGAAAAAAATCTACCGTTATTATAATTTATTTATTTACATCCTATTACGTATCTATCATAAGATTTTCTCAATCTCACCTGTGCACATTTCTTATCAAACTAACCATACCCATTTATATTGTTGGCAAAAAAAAATTGCGATCAACGGGTGATATTCATCCTTGCAATTTAATGAGATTTCCCATCAGATAAAGAGCGGAACCAATCAATTGCCTATTCTTTTGTATTACAGTAAGTGTTCAGTATAACATATGCTTTTATCTGTATGGATGGTCATAATCTACAGTCTTAATGTTATGATATACATACCAATATAGAAGAAAATGGGTATATGAATTCTTCTATTATATATTTTACTAGGTTATACAATAAGGTTTACCTTTATTTTATTTTATTTTTTTGGTTCAAGACAAGAGAAAAGCTAAAACGTTGGAGGAGTAAAAGAATGAGTCAATAAGGCAGTGGTAAATTTAGGGCAAGATTTTTACATGTTTTCAAGCCAAAATCTATATGTACCAAAAAATCTCCCCTTGTTTTTATGTGAAAAAAATCCACCACTAATTATAACTTAATTATGTTCGCTTTTATTTCGAATCTCCTATAAGATTATGTTTGAAAATCTTACCTACGCATAATCCTTATATATATAGCTAATCATAGCCGTTCGTTTTATCAACCTAATAACTTATTAATCAGGGATAAACGGGTGATATTTATAACTTATTAATCAGTGATAAATGGGTGGTATTTATCCTTGCTATCTAATGAACTTTTACAGTCTTATAATGAGTGAAAACAATTAATCGCCTACCCTTTTGTATTAAGGTACGTGGTACCTCTAACATTGGATTTTATTTGAATGTGAGGTCATTATCTATAGTTGTAATATTATCATACCATAAAAAAGACAATGGGAATGGGTATTTAAATTCTTCCATTGTAACTTTATAGTAGGTTGTTAGGTTTAACTAGTATCCCATCAAATTTGATCACATAATCTGAAAAAATTGAAATTTATGTTTTAAAAAAGGTATTTTCATATTTCAAATTTTAAATATATAACTGTAAACCATTAATGTGTCTTTTACTCTAAAAATTAAGGAAAACTAACGAAAATGACTTGAAAACTTTGAGTTTTAACCAAGAGGACAAAAAGGTGTTGTAAGTGAATAGTACCAGGAGTGACTTTTTAGAGTAAAAATGTCGTTAACGTTAAAAGTGAACAGTACCATGGGTGTTTTGTTAAGACTTCGTAAAAATTATGGGTTTAACCTCCAAAAGTAAATTTTCTTGTCAAACGATAAATTTTTATTAAATTAGATGCTAGATTAGCCACCGACAGAGTTCGAATCCAAAAATTAATTTAAAAATTTTAAAAATAACAAAAATAAAAATTAAACCTCTAAAAGAATACATTCGTTAGTTTGGAAACAGTGCAGGGCCATCGGGCCCTGAATCCCGGATGTCCGTACTTGGACTGAGATTGGCATACAAACTTAGGGATGCAGGGTGGCTTTCTTGGCCTGCTTTAGGGCTGGTTTGGTATTGCTGTGCTTTGAAAAAAAGCTGCTTCTGCTGTGCTGTGAGAATAAGCAGCTGTGAAATAAAGCAGCAGAGTGTTTGGTAAACTTTTTTTGTAAAAGTGCTTTTGAAAAAAAAAAGGTAGTATTATAGTGTTTGGTGAACTTTTATGTAAAACAGATGTGAAAAAAAGCCGGTTTTTCAAAGCTGGGTTTTGCAGCTTCTTGTTTTTGGCTTTTTTTCACCCAAAACTGTGAAAAAAAGCTGAAGTTGAATGTTTACCAAACACCAAAAACTGTCACAGCTTTTTTTCATAGCAGCTTTTTTTAAAATCACCTCAACCCCAAACTGGGGCTTAGCTTGGTTAATCCTAAACCAAACTTCAAACCAAAGTTACAAACATGGTCATTAGTTTCCAGGATAATGCTATAGATAATAAATTTATAGATAAAATTTACAAACTAAATAATGTGTCACTAATAAGAAATGAGCACATTTATCAACGATCAAACAACAATTCAATCGTCAACTTGTATGTCATTTATTTTACAAAATTTTATTTAAAAATTTAGTCTCCCTAGCATTACGTTTAGTTTCCAACTAAACCTAGACCCTAAATAAAATTTTAAAATTTTCGAAGTTAAAAAGATTATGAATCTGAAACCATACAGTCGGTCTCCTTTTATCTGAACACACTTAGCTTAAGGAAGAAGAGTACTTAGAATTTTTACTTAAATCAATGCAACAATGGTCAACGAGAATTAAACAATCATATTTCATAAAGGCCGTTGTTTGCTTCTGACTTGTTGGTTTCTCACTTTCTCTTTCATTTTATTTTCTTATTTTAAGTTTTAACCATGAGTAGTTAATACATAAATAAGAAAACATGTGACTGTAATTTCATTGTTAATGAGTTAATAAACACGCAAATGCTAAGACAACCGCGCATGTAAGTAGGGTGTTTGAAATTATAATGAGGTCAAATATGTATGTGATTGAGAATTTTATGCACATACGTATGTAATTCAGAATCTTAATGTATAAGTATATCATTTACATTAGAAATTGCAAAAGCCAATTACCTTTTTAAGGATCATTATTTGCCTCCCCTTAGGACACATGGGTACGTATATTCTCCAATCACTTGATATATATAATAAGAGTGCTTATAATCCCAAAACATTTGTCTTCCGCAGCTATATATTCCCTAACTATATATGAATATTAAGCCACCGATTCTTCCACTAAGATACCACTTACCAGCATTGACATTCTTAGCTAGCATTCATACAAGAAACGGTATTAACTTATTTACCTTCCCTTTATTATAATCGTGTTTGTGTTTGTTTGTGAGAATGTGGTGTTAGAATTTAATGTTTCATTTTGCTGGTAAAGGAACCATAAGTAATATCGATATGGTAATTTTTTTTGGGGAAATTTTAAAATCTGAACTTTGATATTTAATTTTAGTCTTTGTAATTGTTAATTACGCAGGATTGTTTTTGCATTATCTTATATTAAACTTTTCTCAAGATCAATCGTTTAGGAAACTTTTATTTATACTCGAAATATATCATTATACACTTCAAACTTTCTATATTTAAAAAAATACAGTGCATAATAAGGTTTTTAGAATGCCAATAATAGTTCCTATTTATTTATTATGAAAATAAAACTGGTGTACGTGGTGGGAATCGCAAAGATTAGTTCTTTACAATAAAAAAAGTACGACTCGTCCCAAGTTTGGATTATGTTTCCTCTTCTCTGAAGTAATACATATGTTAATTTAGTGTATACTAGTATTTGCCTACATACTTTGTGTGTATGAACAGCATGAACACGTTTTTGAAGAAAAATGAGAAGGAGGGAGAGAGAGAGAGAGAGAGAGAGAGAGAGAATGGGGGAGTAGGAGGTTTTTAGTTTTTTTTTTAAATTTTTTAGAGATCTTTTAACATCATCTGTAAGTGATGTTTCAATAAAAAAACATTAAAATTTGGACCTATGAAATTATATTATTGCCCATCATTTTTTTTTGTTGATAGAAAACTAAATAGTTTTTTCATCATCAAAGAGAGTTTCATTAATTAATAGAGATATATAAAGTTAACCAGTGGTCATGCATCAAGTTAGGTAGGTGCTTCTCAATTCCCAAGGAGGATGTATCCATGATTCGCAGATTACGCATCTTGGTTTATAAAATAATAATTGGACTCTTCGTCGGTCTTCAAATTGAAAATGTTCAGCCGATTTCATATAGATAATCCTATCTAGCTAGTTTTCTTACATTAATTGTATTAGTTTTTCTAGTTGGAATTGCAGAAGTTCCAACAGATTTGACATTGAGTAGGAGAGCTTGAGGCTGTGTTGGTATGTCTTTGAAAACAATCTGCAGCAACATGGTTTTTCTTATTGCATATTTGACAAGTAGGAATCTCATAATGATGATCTGGGCAATGCGATTGATATGGCTTTGGAGTACCAAGAATGCCAGGATTACCATTTGAAAGCCTTGGACCAGAATTGTATTGAAACCTTTCCTCTACCCTTGCCTCTGAAATTGTTACCTTTATAGCTACCATTGTTGTGATAAACCCCATTGAAACTATTATGAGACCCATTTCCATGATTAGGATTTGCAGAACTTGATCCCCCACTATGCTTGAAGGATTGATCAGAGGAAGATCTTGGTTGATCTTGATCATGAACAAGTGCTTTACCTTTGTCAGATTGAATTCCAGCAACCATGGCATTGTCAAAAAACAATCTAGAAGAACTGTCAAAAGATTGATCAATAATAGCTTCCTTTACCAATAGTTGAGACCTGAAATCTTTTAGAGATATTCCATTCTCCCTTCCTCTGATCACACATCGAAATGTGTTGAATTCTGCAGGTAGACCTTTCAATGCAAGTATGATAATATCATCATCATCAAAAATTACTCCAGCTGCAGCAAGATGATTTCTTGCATCTTTGATCTTCTGGAGACAGACCGAAACTGATTCTAACCCTTTCTTGATATTTTGTAGCTCTGTCTTCATCTGAAAGATTGTGTCTTTTGTTACCGCAGAGAATCTCTCAGTGAGATTCACCCACATCTCAGAAGAACTCTTGCTCCTAATGATGCAAGAAATGGCAGTCGTGGACAATGTGGCAATGAGTAATTGCATCAATGCACGATCGTGCATTTTCCAGACCAAGTAGCCATCATTTTCAACCCCTTCAGTGTTAGAATCATTGTCAAATCTTGGTGGACACTTTCTTGAACCATCAATGAACCCCATAATTCCATGACTTTCCAGAAGCAATCATACATGAAAGCTCTAAGTGAGGTAGTTTGAGTCATCAAGTTTTACCATAACAGAAGTGGAAACTGTAGAGAGAAGATTGGTGATAGGTGACTGAACAATTTGCAACTGAGCAGCAGTGACCATTTTGCAGAATTCTTGAAGAAATATTTCGCTGAGGCTTTTGATCGAGTAGTTGGTGGGTAGACGAGAAGAAACCAACTTTCTAAGCAACTGGTATATTTTTTTTACGCCAAAAATCGCAGAGAGATGCAAATTAGAGGGTATATAAGAGAAAGAGTTGCTTTAGAGATTGAGCGGAAGCACTGGATCGGCCGGCGAGGATACCATGTTAAGATAGCTGCACTTGTAGATTTTAAGAGAAAGATTAGAGAGAGAGAGAGAGAGAGAGAGAGAGAGATTTGTATTAGTAAAATGCTTTCTTTATTAATCTGTAATGGTTTACAATGATCACCTATATAGGTGTTTAGGTACAAAGCTTGCAGAGCAAGTAATCCTTTTTAACCACCTTATATCAACTAACTCTATCTCTAACCAACTTTATCCAACTACACCAGATTCTAACAACTAACTATATGTATAACAACCTATTTAATCTCTTGACAAGTGGCATTATTTTGATCATTGATAACCTCATCACTTGGATCACAACCTTGCACCTTATCCTTCTTACAGGCTTCATATTCATATGATATTAGATCATGATATATCTTTTGTGAGAAGATTATGTCGGTCACCGAGTGTCTCGCGTTTCTTTGAAAGAAAGATGAATTTTAGTGGATATGGATAGAAATGTTTATATCAGACATTAGAGTTAAATAAACAAAATGACATATCAAACACACTCCATGAAAACTCTAAGTGTTCTGCTGCAAAACGTGCATAATTACAACAATAATTAAGTTTTATTTCACCAAGTGAGATCAGCTGTATGAATTCTAAAACACCATTGTACTTAGTTTTGTAGAGTATCCCAACTCTTTGGAAGAAAAATGCATCATCTGGGTGAGAAATAAAACCCATAATATATTTAAGAAGGTATTTAGATCGAGTGCCTGATTAATAGAATAGGTCTAATACCAATAGACTTTCCAGGAACATTCGACATAAAAAACATTTTCAATCTCTCACTCTCCAACTCCAAATTTTCCGTGCCAATTAGAAATACTTTAAGCATGTTTTGATCTTCAAACTTGAAACCACTAGTACAAAAAATACTTTGCGTGACGTAGGTCCTTCGTCACGCAAAGTCCAAAAAACGTCGCGCAAAAAATTGCCTGACGAATGTTCGTCATGCGCCAAACGTCGCGCCAAGCCTGTGAAAGCAGGGTTTGCGTGACGAAGAAATATCCTACGTCGCGCAAAGAGGGTTTGCGTGTCGCACAACTCTACGTCACGCAAACCCTCTTTGCGCGACGTAGGCAACTTCTTCGTCGCGCGAACTTTTTTTTTTTTTTTTGGACAAAAATATTTTTGATTTAATTTTTAATAAATATTGTAATTCAATTCAAACAATAAATAATAAACCAAGAAAAAGTATTTAATTATAAACTATATAAAAATGTACATACAAGATGTCCAAACAAAAAAAAACTACAATAAGTAGTCTTGACAACAATCTACTAGGTATCAGCTGGAGGAAGTGCCTGGGAGGTCGAATGTGGAGCAGGTGCTGGCAGTTGGATTTGAAGACCGGACATCGTTAAGGCCTGTATAATCATACTCATCTGGTCACCTTGGGTTCTAACTTGGGCCTTCATCTGCTCGTTTTCGACCCTCAACTGCTCGTTCTGGGCCCTCATCTGCTCACTCTGGGCCTTTATCTGCTCATCCTGGGCCTTTATCTGCTCATCCTGGGCTACAAGCCGATCTTTTAGGTTGTCACTTCCTCCTGCAGAGCATTAACCACTCATGTGGTCGATCTGGAAGAGGAGGCACCTGTTTCACGAACACGCGCCTTCCCCATGCCCCGAACAACCTTGCCATGACGACGACCAAACTTCTGATTCAGGACCTCAGTCATGATCTCAAAACCTACATCCTCAGGTACAGTGACATCCTCGATCGGGGTCTCGGGGGGAAGCTGCGATGTTGCTTCTTGGAGAACACCATCGCTCTTTTCCACCATAGCAGCCTGTAATAATAAAGAAAAAAAAACATATAATGTTTAATAACAAAATATAAATAATATTTGAACAATTCATAAATATAAGAATAATAACAATTACATATACTTACATGAAGCTGCTCAGTGGTCTCATCGCTAGGTTGGACGTAAACATCCTTGAACATATCAATCGCTGGGAACTTAGAACCCTCCTGAAGAAAAAAAAAAAAAAACATTAAGGAAATTTTATTAATCAATAATAAAAAATAAATTGTGTAAAATTTCAATAGTAATATACTTTTACCTCATGTCGTGCCTCAAGCCTATACGAAAAGGGCTTTGAACCGGAATGGTGGAGAAGTGTCTTTGACTCCCGAGCTATCTTGCCAGCAATAGATTTCTTCTGTGAAACACATAATATAGATGTTAGTGCAACTATTTGAAAGCAATTATTTGAAAATGCTTAAAAAAATAACTAAAACAGTAATGAATTATTATTAAAATATTATATACATACCACAAATTTTGGGTCTGTAAAATGCTTGCAGAGCCACGCCCAATCCTGTGGCCGTTCTTCCAACTCGGATGGGCAAACCTGTGGGCCCCATTTCTTAAAATGCGCATGAAGATCGCTCTTCCAATTTTTGTACCGGTTTGCAAAGGTCTCATCTAAGTAGGTCATGACCTCAGGGGATATGTCCTCAACATCAAAATTGACCTACAAATATGAAAAACAACAAAATAATAGTAAGAAATTTAATAAGATTCAGATAAAATACTTTGGTTTATAATATTTGTAAACATAATTGAAAAAAAATGATAAAAGGCTAATAATTAATATACTAACCGACAACTTGTCTCGCACCAGTATCTTCGTCTCCTCGGGAATTTGTGCCCAAGATTCTCACTGCATAGGACAACAATTTGTAATAACATAACCACAGCTAGTAGCGACGAGACTATGTTGCTGTGAGGTAGCCGCTCCACGATGTCGCGAGTCATATGCAATCTTGATCAAGGAGGCGGACATACGTACATTTACAGGATCCTTCGGTAAACGATTGTTGAGTATGAACCAATGCGTTACCTCCATGTCTTTTTTGGTAAACGATTCGCCATTTACAGGATCGCCGAATGGTCGCGCAATTTGGGCAAAAACAGACAGTTTCTCTTTTCTAACACCACCGTCATTATTGCGTTGAGGACGATTGAAAGCTGTCTCAACATCTTCAAGATACATTGCACAAATAGTAAGTGACTCATATGTGACCCATGCCTCCACAAATGATCCTTCGGGCTTTGCCTTATTTCGGACACACTTTTTCAACTCACCAAGATACCTGCATAAATAAAAGGTATGATAAAAATTATTCAAAGTGTTTGTTGATCATGAATCTGTTATATATATATAGACGCTTAATTAAGTACCTTGCTATTGGATACATCCAACGACAATTGACTGGTCCGGCAAGCAGTGCCTCATCTGGCAAGTGAATCATCACGTGAATCATACTTGTAAAGAAGGCTGGAGGAAATATCTGTTTGAACTTGCATAAGACATTCACAATGTCGTCTTGTAATTGTTTAACATCCGACTTCCGCAAACACCTAGCAGTCAATTGCGAAAAAAATCTCGACAACAACACGATTGGTTTCACCACATCAAGAGGTAATAAGTGTCGAATACCAACCGGTAGAAGGCGTTGGAGTATCACATGACAGTCATGACTCTTCATGTTTGAAAATTTACACCCTTTCACGTTCACGCAACGCGAGATATTGGAAGCATACCCATCTGGAAACTTTACAGAAGAAATAAAGTTGAAAAACTCTTTCTTCCCATTCGGATTTACTCAAAAAAAAGGATGGCCTTTCTTCAATGTACCACCAACTTTCTTCATCCACAAGGATGACCTAATGCCCATTCGTTCCAAATCGAGGCGAGCTTCAATCGTGTCTTTCGTTTTTCCTTCAATGTCTAGAATTGTCCCAACCAAAGTATCAAACACATTTTTCTCAATATGCATAACATCAAGGTTGTGTCTCAATTTTAACTTTGACCAGTACAGGAGCTCAAATAACATACTTTTGTGCGTCCAGTTCAAGTGTGTAGTTGGTCTGGGCTTACTGACCCTTTTGCCAAAATGACCAAATTCCAAACGGTTTAACTGATCCAAAATCTCATATCCGGACCATTCTCTTGGTCTTGGTTGAGTCTCTTTTGTGCCGTGGAAGGCTTTATCATTCTGACGCCACTCGTTGTCCCAAGGGAGCCATCTACGATGACCAAGATAACAAACTTTTCTCGCATGCCAAGACGATGTTACGTTCTCCTTGCATATTGGACATGCCAAATAACCCTTTGTCATCCACCCAGAAACCATTGCATACGCGGGAAAATCGTTTACTGTCCACATCACTGCTGCTCGCATGGTGAACATTTGCCCAGTATACTTATCATATGTACAAACACCGTTTTCCCATAAATCTTTTAGTTCATCTACCAACGGCCTCAAATAAACATCAATAGACTTTCCTGGATCTTCGGTAATTAATAGAGTCAACATCATGTATTCTTTTTTCATGCACTTCCAAGGCGGCAAATTATAAGGAAACACGACGACCGGCCAAGTGCTGTGGGTTTGGTTTAGAACCCCGAACGAATTAAATCCGTCGGTGGCAAGTCCCAATCTGACGTTTCGCGGGTCAGCTACAAAATCAGGGTACATCCGATCAAATTCTTTCTATGCCTCTCCGTCGGCAGGATGCCTCATAACATCATCATTTACCCGTCCTTCTTTATGCCATCTCATATCGGTTGCGGTATGCATTGACATGTACAATCGCTGCAACCTAGGCTTCAATGGAAGATAACGCATTATTTTTTGTGGAATATTGGTCTTTCTATTTTGTGATGTCATTTTAAACCTCGGCTCATTGCATACAGGGCATTTATCCAATTGTATGTTCTCCTTGTAGAACAATATACAATTATTTACACATGCGTGAATTTTTTCATACCCCAATCCGAGACCCTTCAACACTTTTTGGGCACTTTTATGATCTTCAGGTAAACAATTATCCTTTGGAAGCATCCTCTTGATAACTCCCAAAAAGTAATCAAAACACTTGTTTGACAAACAAAACTTCATCTTGCCATGCATCAACTCCACAATTGCCGTGAGCACCGAAAAGTTATCGCAACCCGGATATAATTCTTGCTTGGCATTTTTCAATAGTTTTTCATAGTTTTTGAATGCGTCACTGTCCATGGTTGGACGACCGTCATCTCCCCCTTCCTGATTGGTGTTGGTCGAGGCATATGGATAAACATCATTTAGAATATCCATAATTTGTTCATTAGGATCCACATTAGATTCAACAGTCTCCACTCGTGTCACGTATGAAGATGAAACTTGGTCTAATCGTTCTCCATGATGAAACCAAGTAGTATAGGTCTCCATCATCCCATGTCTGACTAAATGAAATCGAACATTTTCGAATGTCTCCCTCATTGAGTTGTTACACCTTCTACACGGACATCGGATATGAGTTGAACTTGGGTTGTGTCTAGTTGCGAATTCAATGAACTCATGTATTCCATCCAAGTACTCAATAGCACATCTACTCGGATTCTGTATCCACTGTCTGTCCATTTTGTCTGCAATCCAAATAAAAGTACAAGAATTACAACAACTTCATCAACTATTGTCTTGCCACCTTATTGCTCCGGTAAGGGCCTATCCCATTCAGGAATGCACAGTTATGTGCCATAATTTACGATTCCAATGGATTAAATTTCGATGTGGGTAAATTTCGGCAACATCTCCTTACAGTTCTTCAAGTGCACCCCGTAGATACATAATATCCACTGTGAACTCGAAGAACATCAGGAAATGTTACCAAAATTTCCACTATCGAAACCTAATCCGTGAACCGCAAACTACAACACATAACTATGCATTCCCAAACTGTCCAAAAAATGGGACAATTCAAGAATTAATTGGACCGCAGTCATGCTTTTGCATCCATGCACGAAATCCAACTAATTCTCAAACGGGAAACTAAGCTTTTCTTGAAAAAAAGTGTACGAAGTTAAATAGTATTAACTTCATACAACACAAAACAATTTTGTACTTGATGTACAAAAATATGTGCATACAAATAAATTAAATCACAATAATTAGTGAAACTAAATAAAATAGATAAAAAATATTAATACTTCTACATTATAATGTTGATGGCCTTAGTTTTTATTTGTTTATACTAATTATATCATAGAATATACATATTCTAGTTAGTTACACTTGAGTAATTTTGGTGGTGAGATAAATGTACTGTTAGAATATGAACACAAGTGTACGTGTATTTTGGCTAGATATTGGTTTTAAAAAATCTTATTGAAAGATGTTTTGGTTGTCTTCAAGTTTACAAAGGATTGAGACTGAAAATGAATCCTGAATTACTTACTTGTATTAAAATTGGAAGACGATATTGATTTTCTACAAGGATTTAATATGAGAATCGTAGCCATTGTTTATGTACATAAGTATGGCATATGCTCACAAAAATCAACCCGCTCATTATTGAACTAAAACTTGTTGTCTTAGCATTGAGAATTTAATAGTGATGATAAGATTAGCTTTGAAGATCATGGCTTTTGTAGGTTTTCTATATAATTCTTAATTACCTACGGTGCATTGGATTTACCCTCAATTCAACCGTATAGTACAAATTAAGGAAATTTCAAGGGGAAACCAACATTTCTTACAATTTCTTCTATGTAAATATATAAGTTAACCCATATGCAAAATTAATAAAGATTACTTCAAAATTCAATCTCACAAAACTCCACCATTACCAAAAAAGGGCATAGCAAGTAGGCAAAGGTACATATGCAAAATGAAGAAAATACCTTCAAATTCGTTCTTCAATGGTAATCGTAAACAAAAATCCTGTATAAAACAAATTTAGTAGTTTTAGTTTGAATTCTCAATTCAAAGTTACATATATAAAATCAAATCGCTTACCGGATAGAAAAAGATTGAGGAAGTGAGAGAATTGGAGAAGGTTTTGAAGAGAGATGGGGGAGGTAGCTGCTGCAACTAGTTTGCAGTTTCTACCTCTGAAACTGATTAGAAGTGGTGAAAAAAGGCGTTGACTTTGTGTGACGTAGGTGTCCCTCCTTCACGCAAAACATATTTGCGTGACGCATGCTCACAAGCGTCGCGCAAAACACCTTTGCGTGACGTAGGTGGCGTCGCCCAAGGATGTTTTGTGCGACGCTCGTGAATATGCGTCACGCAAATATGTTTTGCGTGACGTAGGTGGCCCTGCGTCACGCAAAGTCAAAGAAAAACGCGGCAAAGGCATCTTGGTTTGGCGCCAAAATCTTGCGCGACGCACCAAACGTCGCGTAAACGGCCTTTGCGTGACGACACTTTGAGCGACGAATAATGACGTCACGCAAAACAGTTTTGCGTGACGTTGGTGGATTTACGTCGCGCAAAACAGTTTTGCGTGACGTCTTTCTTCGTCGCGCAAAGTGTCGTCACGCAAAGGCTGTTTGCGCGACGTTTGGTGATGTGCGTCGCGCAAACATACTTTGCGCGACGAATTTTGCTGCGTCACGCAAGTTTCCGTCGCGCAAAGTGTTTTTTGTACTAGTGAACAGATTTAATATTGTACGTATATGGATCTTTATATATTGGTAAAATCATGTGCACCAAGATGAAGCATTTAAGCTTATCATGTTGTGTATTTACTACATGCACGTTAGCTTTTAGTAAAGGCTGTTGGCGCATTTTTTGCTAAGACACACATACCCATTTCATGTTGCATATTAGACTAATACACCCCATTTATTGTAATCATGTGCAAGTGCGACATTTAGACGAACTTACTCAGAGCCTTGCTTTGGAAGGTAATGACTGACTGAACGGCGGAGTTATTGGTAAACAATTAACATGGTCTTATTGTCTGTAGAAGATGGCAGAATGAATCGAAAAACAGTTTGACAAATGCAAATTTAGTAGCAAAGTTCGACCATTGCATGTTCGATTTGAGTCCATAACCCGTCATTCTGAAAAGAATGGCGTCGTGATCAAGACATATGATGTAAATAATAGACATTTTAGCCGAATTCCTTCATTTACCATCCCAAAACAGAATTCTAAGATTTGAGAATATTTTAAGTATTTTGCTTTTTCGAATTTTGTTTCCTATTAGGTTTCCTAGCAAGTCTAGGGTTGAGTACATTATAGAAGCATCATTTTGGGGTACTAGGGTTGGTTATTTTATCCCGACAATAAATCTGAGGTTTTCTCAATTCCTAATGGATTTCTGATTTCTGATTCTAATGGATTTTCCTATGTAATTTATCACGTTGCATTATTGATAAATGACCAACTTAAACTAAACTGGGAAATATCTTTTTTTACCGGGTTCTTTGGCAACGGAAGATGTGTTTATCTCACAATGTGAATCTAAACCCATCATGCTTATTGTGTATGTGACCTAAATTCATAGTCTCACGATAAAATAAATCCGGTAAGAGAACATTATTTTTTTTTTTTTTTTAACAAACGATATTATCTACACTAAGGGAAATTGGGTGGACTAAGCCTCACAATGAGCTAGCAATAATGTGGTACAGAACATTACTCTTTAAACCAAAGACTTGAGAATGCAGATAATTATGGCTAGTGCTGATCTTGGATTCATCATGATGATAATTGTCTATTTATATTTAGGATATAGCTAGGCTCGATCTAGTTGATCAATAGCTTCAAACTTGGTCCAGACAAATTGGTGGGAAGAAACAAGCAATCTGATTGAAAAGGGAAACAGACACAAATATAGGAATTGAATCAATAAATACAACAGACAGACGTACGCACAGAGAGGAGAGCACAAGTTGAAGTTAAAGCGAGGGGATGGGGTATTGCATTGGTACGCAGAAAGGAGAAGGATTCACCGTAATAATTAACGATTGCAGCTAGACGTCGCACGGTTGCATCAGACTTTCAGAGAGTGAAATATCTATATATATATGAGTGTATTGAATCCAAAGTGCAGAAAAGCTACATTCTACATGCTAGTATTAATGAAGTTTCAACTGGTAGTACCACACACGTCGACTTCAGTTGCTATAAATATGTGATGCCTTCTTCTTTCCTAGTTTCTGCATACATTTTCTGTCTGTCTCCCCAAAACACACTTATATGCATGCAGTCACACTCACTCACACTCTTAGAGGGCGTGGTCCCGTTTTGATCAACCTACAAACCCTATCTCATTTTTTTGGTCAAGATCTATAAACCCTATCTCCAAAATACGTACGTTATGGGCTTGGGGATGGATGGATCAAGTTGTACCTATTTTTATTTTTAAATTTTGGCCAGTCAATGGTTTTAATTTATGGAGTTTTAACGAAAAACTTCTAGTACTGTTCACTTTAACGAAAAACCACATTTTTACACTAAAAAATCAATTCTGATACTATTCACTTTACCCTTTATTTTGTCATTATCGTTAAAACTCAAAGTTTTCGAGCCATTTTCATTAGTTTTTCTTTTAATTTAATGGTTTTTTTTAATTCAATTTTATATGTTTTTTATGAAAGTTACTTGAATCTTGAACATTCTCCTATCAATGTACATTAATAGGGTTTAGGCATTAGCGGTGACGTACTATGATTAGCACGTAGCAAGAGAAGGGATCTCCATTTTTCTAAAAAATGGGGACTAACAAGGTCGCACATCGTCTAGCAAGGTTTAGCTTGACTTTAGAACACCAAGTTTCATTGTTTGAGGAACCTCTTGATGTAATTTTTTTAAATCTTTTGTTTAAGGATAGTATTACTATGTTGTTTGGTTGAAATTCCCGGTAGGGTTTTTATCGAGACCCACCATAAGCACCTTATCCTCCGTTTGTACGTATTCCCCTTCATTCAATGAATATCGTACTTGAGTTTTTTAAAAAAAAAAAAGGATTAATTATGGGGCTTGCATCACATCGAACTTCAACGATCATAATCATCTATTTTTCAAGTTGCACCTCCTAATTATCCTTGCAAAATATTAGCCGAATTAGAAATATTTGAGACATCTAATTGAGTTCAAAGAAATTGACGAATACTATGTTCTAAGAAACATTGAAATTTCATCACTTCAATTAAATGGGCAAATAGTATTGGATTGAACTGAATTTTTGTATGGATGATGTATGAATTGAGACTTACAAAATAGATGGGTCGGAATGTTGAAGTTCGATGTGGAGTGGATCCCACAACTAATTCTCATTTTTTTTTTTTCAAAAAATAGGAATCCCTTAAGGTCTGATGATTAGCATATATATGCAATATCCTAGTGCCATGATAGGTCTAATTATTTGTTGGGTGAAAATTGAACCCTTAATCACAATCTAAAGTGTAGTCCCTTTCAGAAATTCACCTTTATACCCTCCCCCCTTTAAAATCCACCCATGCATGGTTCATACCTAATCCCTTTGAGCTTGTTGGTATATTTAACTGGAATGTATATATTAAGACGAAAACTATAAGGCAACAAAAGTAACAAGATAAAGAACTATCCAATGTCAGAGTCTTAAACGTAATGTCGGAATGAGAACTCTACAAGTCTATTCGATATAATAATATGACAAGTTCAAGTACAGCCTCCAAGATTTATCTAAATACTCCTACCAAACCCTAGCTTCAAAAATAATTACAAAACGAAAAAATATAAACCGGTCGAAAATTGAATATATCTAATATTTGTTCTAACAAACCACCTTACCTCAAAACGCCAAAGTTTTCCTTATACCACTACGTAACAATGTGTTTTCTCATGTCCCAAATCAAAAACTGGTCCCCGCTTCTTTAGAGAACATAAGATATGTTTCTTTTAAAACTACGTACGCTAAAATGGGGCATAACTTGATCAGATAACTATTATCTGAAATATTATTAATTAATTAGAAATCTCATATTTATGAATTTTTTTTGTATGATTGTCTCACCGTCACGACGTGTTACAACTTTCACTCGAAAACATTTTGATTTTTGAAACATAGATATGAACCAAAGTATGGATTACACATTTTCTTTGTTTTAATCAGCAGAATTCCCTGACCGTTTCAAAGCTAGTTTCAACCTTCCCAGGGTTCCAGCACAAAGCTTTGTTAGGGCTTTGAGGTACAGGAGGATTATGTTATTTGAAAAAAAATTGATGAGTTGGGAGTGAGCTTTGCATGTCGGAATCCAACCGACACTAAATAGACTAAAATCTTAACACCTCTTTCTCTCTCTTTCCGTGTATGTGCATGGGGAGTTGGACACGATATAGTCCACACAATAACACATAGATATGCTTGCTGCATGCTTTGATCATCTTCCCCCAATACCCTGTGAAACTTTGCTGCAATATAATGTATATCTGTCTGTGTCTGACTTTTGAAAACTATATACATATGCACATACATATCAAATAACGAAAGAAAATATTTTTAGACTATATTTTATAAACTACATAATGTGTCGATGGATAGTTAGACTCTTTTTTTACCATCAATTACCACATTATATCTCTAAAACATAATTCAAATAGAAGGTCATCATCAACCATGTCCATATTTTTGTCAGACGTTTCCAGAGAGAAAACGCTAGCTACTTTCATTGTATAAGTTAATTCTATACTTATTTACTGGACATATGCCCACACTTAATTTCATATATCATATATCATATATCATATATCAATCATTTTTCTGATGGGACTTTTTTTTCTTTTTCTTTTTTTTTTTGGCTTCGGACATATGTAACCCTTCATCAACGAGTACAGGCATAGGTGGAGAGTGCAGGTATAAGGTTCGCAACCAATATAACATATAGTCCCTGTATATATATAATATTAATAACTTCTCCTGTTAAATCAGAAAGAGTAATGTTAGAGAAATTTATGGACAAAGTTTTAAAAATTAAAGAACATGAAAATTGATAATTGGTTTATTACTTACACGTTGATAAACGTACTTATTCTTATTGATGACACATTATTTAGTTTACAAATTTAATCTCCAAATTTGGTCTCCTAGCATTACCCAATCAGAAATTACAATGTGCAGTGGTTAATTTCCCTCTAATAAATGTGTGTTCTTGATTTGCACAGATGGATAGAGTTCTTAATAGACAAATAAAAGAGCTCAGTACCCAACAAAATTCAAATCACTCCAATTCAGCGCATCGAGTTATGATTCAGTAATTTTCTCTGTGATCAATTACTAATCTCTTTGCCAGTTTTACTTGCTAACTATCGACAAATAGCTGAGACCAATATTGCATTTAATCGTGTAGACAACTATGAACCCTAGTCCACAAACAAAAAGAGGTTTCGCGTGAGATTAATCGTGCGTGCTTAAATGTTCAGCAAGCACTTTTAGAAAGTAAACCCTAGGAATTGGTCTAACGGCCATGGATCATTAAGATTAAATAATCAGTCAAAACCCCTTTTTTTGGCTGGAAATTAATTAGTCAAAGATTAGATATCATCAAAACGCTCCTTGCTTTCACACGTGTATTTTGTAAATCACTCAAATTAATTAGTACTTAAAAATAAAATCCAACCATCAACAATCATATTTATGTGATTTACGTAATAAGTTTAAAGTATATAGTCTTTCTAGCACCACCCTATTATATAACATGAAACATGTGACGCTATAAATGTATTTTTTTATAATAATTATCGTTCAGAAAATTTAAACTAAACGTGAAACATGTGGTATATGACTAATTTAGACCATCTCCAAAGGAGATGTCAAATTTTGACAGCTTATGTGACACTTTAACATCTTTTAAAGTTTTGTTCTCCAACCCAGATATGTCAAATTAAATTATTATTTTATTATTTTATAAAATAAATTATTAAACTAATTAAAATTTAATAAAGAACATTTAAAGTTTAATCAGTAATCTGTTTACCTTTCTTGATTGAAAAGAAGAAAAAAGTAGGACAATTGCATCGTCAACTCAAAATTAATTATAATAAATGATTAAACTAATCAAAAATTAATAAAATACATTTAATAATTAATAAAAAAAACATTTGAAGCTGCTATCAAATTTGACAGCAACATCTTTTGCTGCCAATCCATGTCATCGTCATATAGGATTTGATACTTTAGTTGGAGAATATTAGTGTGGTTTTTTTTTTTATTGTTATAGCTGATGTGTACATTTTGACTTCAAATTATTTATTTGTACGTTTCAATGCTGTTTGACATGCATTGTAGATATCAGTCATGTTGCCTTTGATTTTTCTAGGCATAACCAGTCGAAATGATTGTTGAGGAAGTTTTCTTCTCTACTGATCTGTCTACTTACCCATCAGCTGATGAAGTTAAAACCAGGAAGCAGGGCAAACACCAGTACAGTCACATCGCAACACTTTAACCTTCCTTTGCCTCCAGCATTTTTCTGTAACTGCCATTTCCACTGTATGTGTTGCGTGCAAGCTTTTCAAGTGTCATGTCGTTCATCCAATGACTCCAATATATGTTATTACAAATTGGCGTTGTAAGTTAAATTTGCGTATTTCACATACATATTTTTTAATGATTCGTTAAGTTATACATTTTTCTAAAAGTATATGTACAATACACGTAAATTGTACATACCGTCATATTTCATATAGATATTTCTTACACATTTTTAAATAATACATATAAAATTGAGGTTGGGGGCTTATGCAGTGGCACGATAGCCAAGTGAATACCCACCTCATCGAAGGTTTGAATCCCTCACCCCCAACTCCTAAATAATGGCAAAAAAATTAAAAAAATTCACATATATGTAAATATTTTAGATAAATAAATATTAAAATTTTAAATAATGACATAATTTTTGAACATATGTTTCATGCTAGAGGCGCCTTGATAACCATTTTACTATTAGTTTTCACTTTTTTTGAAAATTGGAAACCTTTATTTGGTTACTAAAAGTGAAAACTACTTTTTTGAGTTTTCAAAATTTTGCTTTCAATATGAAAACTAAAATTTGAAAGTAGTATCAAACGAGTTTTAGTTAAAAAATAAAAAAATGAAAACGAAATGATTATCAAACAACTCCAAAATTACAAATAACGCGTACGTATTTTTTATGCACTTTATCATCTTATATTTTACGAGGCTTTTATATTTTAGGGCTTAAATAAAATTCCTTTTAGACTTTACCCTGAATGGTTTTCTAAATCTAATTTAAGTCTCTATTTTTAAAACTTACCATATTTAAGTAATTATAGAACATTTATTATTTATAAACTTATCATTCGAAATTTATTCAAAATTCAAAGTCAACAGAAAAATAAGAACAATTTATATTAAAAAAAACTCTTAGGTACGTAAGTTTTGGTACGAATATATTGGTACATAAGCATTCGCACAAATGTATCGGTGCATAAGTATTGGCACTAATGTATCTGTATATAAATTTCAGTACGAATGTATCAGTACATAAGTTTCGGTACGAATATATTGATACATAAATTTCTATACGAATGTATCAACATGTAAATATCTAAACATACATAGATACGTAAAATACATATACATATATATGAAAAAATTCACGCACAATAAAAAGTGTGTATGATAATATATGAATTTTCTTATTATATGAACTTAATAATGATTATCACTTTATAATATAACAGTAACAATAAATAAATATATGCCCTCGAGTCAATCCAAAAGCCTACATTACTTTCGCTCAAAATAAACCCAAATGTGAGATATGCAATTACTATACCACAACTCCCACCACCGCTTTCCAATTAAACCCTACTTTACACTGCATGCTCCCTTCTTCCTTTGCCTTGACTTTCAAACACCCTTCCCCTCCCCTATTTATTCCCACAACGACCTTTCCCTTAGAATAATCCCAATATCTCACTTCCGCCCTCCCCACCTCTCCCGGCCCAATTAATTCCCCACTCACGGCAAAGCAAAACCGCAAACAATTGATCAGAGCAAGCAGGATTCCTCTTTACAAATATCAGAAGATAAAAATGAAAAATAAGGAGAAAAACTGATCAGAACAATCCTCACTTCTCTCTCTCTCTCTCTCATATCTCTGATGAAGGTTCTAATTAAGCCACAGCAGGTATTCTTTTCTAAGTTCCCTTTGCTTCTCGTCCGGTGGGGGGATTGGGTTTGTACTATACTTTTCAGTATTTGAGTAGAGAGCAAGCATCATTTCATGATCATCACTCTTCACTCACTAGTATTAAATCTAAAGTCTAAAAGAAGGGAATGGGTCGATATATAGTACCTCTCTCTCTCTCTCTCTCTCTCTCTCTCTCTCTCTATCATTAGTTTCACCCCACACAACTTTTTTTTATATTCATTTCCTTTCTTGTCTATCTTTCTAGCAGGCGATTCCTGTTGTGTGTTCTGCCCATTTTATATAAAAATCAAATTATATTTGTTTAATTTATATAATTTCTCATCAGTTTGTATCCTATTTTATATATTTTCTTTGGGAGATGGGAAGGACTAGTGTTTTTTTATTGTACAAGTGTTAATTAATAAACAAGAAATATTGAACTCACAGGAGTAGGTGATGAGACTATAAGAAGTGATGTTCTGCTGGGCTAAGGAGAGGATATATCCAGTGCCAGAAAAACAAACAGCAGAAAAGGGTTTCTCCTTCTCTTTTGTTTGGCTATACCTATAGCTTCGTAGCTGCTATAATATCTTGCTAGCTTTCTCTCTGTCTCTCTATCCCTCCCTTTGGTCGTCATCATCATCATGGCTTCATCAAACAGACACTGGCCAAGCATGTTCAAGTCCAAGCCTGCTAATTGCAGCACCCACCACCAATGGCAGCATGACATCAACCCTTCTCTTGTCTCAAACGGCTGCCACCGACCCTCCTCCTACTCCTCAGGTAAATCCCCAAATTCCTATTTCATCACTCACTTCTTTATAACCGTCTTCAACACTCATTTATGTTAAAACTCTTTTCAATATTTTATAATTATTTTTCACGAAAGTTTATACAATCCACTTTTCTGTGTATAATAATCATAGTATTTTTTTTTTTTCATAATCCATACCAATTATGCATAATTTGTTACAAATTATTATGTTAAGTTTATGTGTACATGTACATTTTTGATTAATTATGTGAATGTAACAGTTGGAGGGTGTGAAGAACGCAGTCCGGAGCCAAAACCTAGATGGAACCCGAAACCGGAGCAAATTCGTATACTCGAAGCAATCTTCAACTCCGGGATGGTGAATCCTCCGAGGGATGAGATCAGGAAGATTAGGGTTCAGTTGCAAGAGTACGGTCAAGTCGGAGACGCCAATGTGTTCTATTGGTTCCAGAACCGAAAGTCAAGAAGCAAGCACAAGCTCCGCAACCTCCACAACTCATCCAGGCAACAACAAACCCACCATCACCACACCCAGCTTCCTATCTCCACCCCCGTCTCTGCCGCCACCACTCTCAACATCATCAATGCCGCCGCCCCTTCGTCCTCGTCCTCATCCTCCTCCGAAAAGTCATCCCCCAAAGCACCAAACAACAAGGCCTTCTCCATGGGGTTCTCCACTCATGAGGCTTCAATCAACTCTCCAACTGCTTCTGTGAACCAAAGCACTAACTTTTTCCAGCCTCACCATCCTCACCACAACGAGGTCTTGCCCGAATCTCCGTTCTTTTTTCCGGTGCATCAGGCCAACATTAATCCTAATTTGACACAAGGGTTCTGCTTCTCTGAGCTGGCTAATGTGGTTCATGTTCCACATCATGAGCAAACCAATAATAATAATAACAACATTGGGCCTTGCACTAATATCCTGCTGAGTGAGATCATGAACCATGGAGCAATATCAAGGAAAGAATATCACCACCATCAGGAAGATCAGATCAAGGCCATGAAGAATGTGGATCATCAGCAACACCTCAATTACAATATCGATATCACCACAACTCCAACTACTGCTGCAGCTTCTACTACTCCTACTGTCGCTGTTCCATCCCCCGTGATCCACAATAGTCGAGGTAAATAAACTCAAAATTTCATGTTTTGCTAATCTAGATCTCCATATATATGTGCAATAATAGTGATAGATTAGAGCATTTTTGTTCGTATTATGAAGCTATAGTATATACCAAAATGTAACAAAGTGGGATTGGTTGATGATGGGTTTTGTATTTTGGGGTGAAAGTAAGGGAAAGGGATCCTCTTCGATCCCTTCCTCCTAATCCACCAAATCAGGGATCCGTGTCATTGAAATTTGATCAAATGGCTACAAACAGGGGCCTACTTTAAAGGTTATAATAATTTTAGCAGTTGGATTAAATTTTAATGATACAGATCCCCTAATTTGATGGATTAGGAATAAGAGATCCTCTCCGAAAGTAAGGTTTTATGTCATGGGACGAAAGTGATTGCCAGGTTTGTCATATATTAGGTATGGAAGGGAGGGTAGATTTGTCTTTTTGATGGGCATGAAGGTTTTAGCTTGCTAGGTTTTTGCGTCTGGGATTATGATGGACGTGTGCATGGGTTTTGATTGACTAGTATGTTCTGTAACCTGTTTGAATGTGGGTTATAGAATAATTACTACGCGGCCGGACATTACCGTACTGTTCACGTACTGGTGAAACGACGTCGCATACTGCGTGATTGTGTGACTTAATGTGGTGGTGTTTGGAGTTTTGGACAGGCGGTGTTGGTGAAGCGGGTTCAATGGCTCCGGGAGGTGTGGCGAAATCAACGGTGTTCATAAACGACGTCGCATTCGAGGTGGGTGCGGGTCCCTTCAACGTGCGTGAGGCTTTCGGGGATGACGCCGTTCTCATTCACTCCTCTGGTCAGCCCGTTCTCACCAATGAGTGGGGTCTCACCCTCCACTCTCTCCACCACGGTGGTTTCTATTATCTGGTATTAATCTCACACTTATTTTTCTTAAATTATTTTGATTTCTTTTTGCTAATTAATCTTTAACAGTAATGTTATTTGGTTCCTTTATATATATATATTCCCAAATTGAAAAAAACGTGATACAACAGAGATCCGGATTTAACCAAGTTGGCTAGAGTAGTATTTCTTCTTACCTAAGTTCGAATTCCACTTCGTATGAAATATTTTAGATTATCTTGTTGTTTGTAAAACAATGTGATTTAGTTTTGTTTTGCATCTTTATTTGTTGGCATCCAGCTAGACCACTGTTATATATGTGTGTGTATTTATTTTATCTATGCTTGCAGTTGATGATCATTAATTAATGTGTGTTCTTCTGGGATTGTAGATATAGAAGAGGTGGAAGCTGGCTAGAGGAGACGGGCTTTGGTTTCTGTGTGCCTTTTCTCTATTTATGTAGAGTTTGCAATATTGTAAGCCAGGGCTTCATCAATTTAGGGTTATTTCAGAGTTTGTGGACTTATTTATGTACTATTAGTTTTACTTGTTTCTGGTTATATAAAGGATGATAATATATATTTACGTGTGAGGTGTGCTTTTTCTATGAAAAGGTTTTACCCGCACATAATTTCTGCTACATTTCGATTCACTTTCTTATTGTTGAAGGAATGCAGACATCTGGTACTTTTCAATTTTTTTAACATTTGTTCTACAGCTTCCACCCAAGATTTAGATCTAACTGCCACGTTTCTTCCACAAACAACTGTCCACTATTAGTAGTTAGATTGTCACCCAAAGTATGGATAAATAAACCTGTAGTTGCTAAATAAACAAACAATATTGGCTAAAAAGAATATCTGTGATTATATGCTATATAGTTCATACATATATGGTTTCTTTGCAAAAATTGTAAACGGATGGGTGTATGATATTGTAGAAGCAACAAGTTAATCATAAATTAAATTAGTTAGGAATTTCAACCAATTGTGCAGACCAAAATAGTATATAAATTAGTAATGAATTGAACTAATTAATATATGGATAATGCTTGCAAGTAATGGAATGAGCTCATCCTCAAGTTGGGAATGCAAGTATGATCCTTGGTAGGTATGGTCTATATATGTGTAAAAGGAAGAGGAGGGTGGGGGAGCAATATATCTGGCTAGGGTTATCATTGGGTCAGATATGGCCTTGCTATAGGCGCACTCAATGGAAGTTTTTTATGAACCCGATCTCTGTGTAACATATTAACCTATTGTCCGCTTATATATAATAATACTAATAATACGTAAAATGGTAACATCATGTGAGGATCATGTTTTGAATACAAAAATTCTTGACTCAATGGGACCCTGGTGAAAAAGACCCAAAAACGCTATCTCATGCAATAACGTCGAAGTAGTTGCATCATAGCCGATTCAATTCAATATCTTAGTGACCTTCGGTTCGATCCACCAGAAGACAAAGAATTATGTAAGAAAGAGAAGCTACCTGTTAGATGGTGTACACCATTCTGCAATGTGGTAGGGCGCGCCTTACTTTGTGTACATGCACTGTTAATATGTGTGTCAATGTGTCATCTTTTCTCTGAAAAATTTAGGGCATGTGTACTTACTGTGAGAAGAAACTTACATATTGATGAAATTGGTTCCATCATAAAACCAATTGGCAATATGAGGAGTAGTCCAAGATCATATAAACACATAGCAAACCTTGCCTGTGGGACGACTCTCAATACGCCCCCGCACGTGTGGCAGATTTTCAAGCCTACACGTGGACAACAACTGGGTGACGTGGAGTGCGTGTGGCCGTTGGGCTTCACACGTGGACGACCTTGCTCTGATACCATGATGAAATTGGGGTTCCACCATAAAACCAATTGGCAATATGAGGAGTAGTCTAAGATCATATAAGCACATAACAAACCTTGTCCCTCACCGATGTGGGACAACTCTCAACACATATTAGGGCGCGTCCTTAAGGAAATAAATAAATTTTAAGATGAAAAAAAAAAGAGTTGATCAGCCGAGTGGTATTTAATATATAACAATGATACACGTGTTGCCAAAATCTTGATCCGGTGTTCCCTGCAAGTTGCCATGGATCGTATGTATGTATGTGTGTACACAGCATAATGAAATTAGGGCTTTTTAATGGATCTGTACATATACATACATTATGAGGTATCTGATATGATTGAAGGTGTGTGCATACAGAAAGTGAGCAGGATGCCTTTCCGTTTCAGCAATACTTGGATACGACAGATCATCACCATTTAATAAACACTATACATCTTGCTTCGACGATACATATCAATGAGAATCGTAGGGCCTGACCAGAAACGGAAAAGTATTAATGTTTGACAAACACCCGGCATACATGCACTCACTATTCACAGCTGTGTGTTTAATTTCTGCCACATGCATTCTTTGCCGTATGTATATGCTTTGCAGTCGGTGATCATCAGAAGAAGGCAAGGCAGATTGTAAGCAGAGCTAGGTAGGTCAACCTTCTTTTTTTTTTTTTTTTTTTTTTTTTTTGTGGTGCAGATTTGTTACGTGCAATTTGCAATCTGAGAGGCCAACAGTACGTAGCTAGTGTTCTTACTTGGATTTGATTGAGTTATATATTTCGATCGATTGGATACATCAAACAAGACCTGCAGGTCTACCAAAATTCCTTCCCCTATAGTCTATAGCTACATGAGGCTAGGCCTACCACGTCGTATAACACTAGTCACTTGTGTGTTTACTTTTGCATGAACTATCACGTATTGTGGTGGAAGAAGATCGACCCTTTCACTACACAGGAGAGGGTGGAAAGGGGTTCAAAGCATGGCGTTGGAAGGGGAAGAAGAAATCATGAATTATTTGATCATGAGGTGCCTTTCCGAATCAACGTATCCAGGGTTTCTGAGAGGGATGGTTGCTGGGGGACACTATACAAGCTCGACGTGCCGCGTTAAGATTGGCTGATGTTGATCAGATCATGGCCTACACCCTGCTGTAATCTGCATATACATGCCCCCACGAGTGGATTAGGTGAAGAGAGAGAGAAGAGAACAGTCACCTTGATGGGATTGTTCTTACATGCCCACCCCACGTATGTTATTGGAAGGTTTCATGTAAATAATTAATTCGGAAATTGACGTGAAAGGAGAGGCGACAAAATACACCCATGAGGTTTCTGGTTGCATTTTAAGAAGTATTTTTATCACAAATGGTTCATGATATTGATTAAACACATTATTTTGGTCAAACAGATCACAAGTGATCATTCCGTTAAAAACTCTTTGGGTAATTTTTAAAGCTTTGTAACTCAATCGTTTCTTAACCAAATTCGACCCATAATATATCAAAATGAAGATAGGAAAGTGTAGAACAAGATTATACCTATTTGGAAGACCAATGGTTTCCAGAGATGGCTGGAAAATAGCCTCAAATGTGACTGGTCTGTGGAAAAACTGGAAAACTCGCCGGAAACTGGGTAAACTTTAAACATTCATAACTTCTTCAATAATCAATGAAATCGAGTGATTTAAAAACGAAAATCATACTTCTCGACGAGATGAAGAGAATGGTATCTTTTTTTATGGCTAACTCGAAAATGGTTATCCAATTTCGAGCCGTTTTCCGGCCAAACTACGACGAGTTAGCCATCAAGAAAAATATTATTCTCTTTGTCTTGTTGAGAAGTATGATTTTCGTTTTTTAATCACTCGATTTCGTTGATTATTAAAGAAGTTATGAACGTTTAAAGTTTACCTAGTTTCCGGCGAGTTTTCCAGTTTTTCCGCTGACCAGTCACATTTGAGGCTATTTTCCGGTCATCTCCGGCAACCATTGGGCTTCCAAATAGGTATAATCTTATTCTACACTTTCCTATCTTCATTTTGATATATTATGGGTCGAATTTGATAAGAAACGATTGAGTTACGAAGCTTTGAAAATTGTCCAAAGAGTTTTTAACGGAATGATCATTTGTGATGTGTTTGATCAATCTCATGGACCATTTCTATTGATTTTCAATGTCAGGGACCAAAATGATGTGTTTGATTACAGCTTTGATTTTGGCATGAAGTTTATAACCTAAAGTAAGCTAACTTTAGTGATTTAACTTGGACGGATCAGAGATGTCGAGTTATCTTGTATCAGAAAAAATTTGAGTTGAGTTGTCGTCTAAAAGCCTTCTAGAAGTGAGCCCGCTTGCAACATCAGCAATTAACGGATGTTCGTATAGTTAGACGTAAGTGTGACTTGAATTGTAATTATTTTCAACCCCAAACCTAGAAATGTATTTTGCAATTGACTCTTTCTTTTCTCGGTTAGTATTTGATATGATTAAAATCCACTTGACTACGCTCGTGTATTAAAACAATATGAGCCTCGTGTTAAACCTATATTGTATAAGAAATTAATGAAAAAGTCCATCAAGCTAGGTCTTAGAGGGCTTGACGTCATCTTCAACTGAAGAGACTAAATATAGCCATGTCCATAATTATAGCATATTCAATCGAAGAGACTAAACATAATGCCCTCTATATTTATTAGTTTTAAGTTTATTTTGTAAATTTATTAGTTAGTTAATTAAACTATCGTTGGATGTTTTTAAATATAGTCATTGAATTTGAATCAATTATTGCAATTGAGGAGTTAACCCCCAAGAAAGGGCTAAGCAGATGGTTACATTTGACCAGCCTGATGACCAATTGGCCAAATGATGGCTTGGTTGGCTCTATAGAATTATAGCTCAGCATTGGTTGGAGATGAACTTTTGGGCAAATCATGCTATCTTTTTTGCTGTTGAACCTTTAACCCTATCCATTAAAGATGACCTGAGTTTGCATGCTTTTTTTTACCGTGAAAGCTGATCCAACATTCACTTTCCTTTTAGTTTAACCTAGCCTAATCTTCAACCTTTGCGCACAATACATAAATTTGTTATAGGGCGGATATGTGGCATTATTTTTTTGACATATGTTTTGTGGGACCCACTTTGTAATGAATTTTAACAATTTGGACTATCTATTTTTTTGGATATTATTCATAGATCATCATTGAAAAAAATAAAAAAATTCAAAATCATTAAAGCATTAAAGCATTTATTTGTAGTGAAGAAAATGGACGAAAACTGTTCTACAAAGAAACCCTTAATTCTTGACTCAACAATCATATAGTTTCAAATTTGAGTACTTTTTGACAAACATAATAATACCTAAAAGATAGACCGTTTAGATGGTTGAAATACATTACGAAGTAAATCCTACAAAATTGGTGTAAAAAATTATGAAAAAAAAGTGGTGCCATGAATTCGTCCCCTTTGTTATAATTCAAAACTTATATGATAAACCTCAAATTAATCATGTGTCGGTTAGAAATTATCATGAACATTGAAAGTAACCAACTATTTAGTCTGGATGAATCTTAGAAATCACGTATCTTACTGGACATCGTTTTTCAATTTTTTTTTTTTGTTGGATGTTTTTCAATGGAGACTCACTCAAACAAAAATAAATAAATAAATAAATAAATAAAATTCAAATTTGAAATGGTAAACGTTGGATTATTGCTGGTGAAATTAACGTGGATTTGTAGCTGATATAGTCGTAAGAGACTAGAAGAGCTGACCTTTCTTCCTAGAACCTATATCTCAAGATATATGGTGTTCCAACAAAAAAAAAAAGTATATGGTGTTGAATCCAAATAAATTAATATATTTCCACAAGAATTTGGGTGTGTATATTTTCTGTAATAACAATTGGATCCCTTCTCTATCCAATTTGAAATAAAAGAAACAAAATTACAGGTCTATGGGGTTGAATCTGAATAGTAAATGGAGCAATATCATGTTATAAGCAACTCAAATCAGAAAAAAGATAATAATTTTAATTTTTGAAAGGAGATTCAAATTTGAGTGTAAGAGCAAAACTTCCGTATATTATTGATACGTTATCATGATATTCTAAATAAATAACACAAGATGATATGATTGATATCACACATTTAACTAAAACACCATTACATTATTACTCTCATTTCATGTTCATCATTCTTGAATGCAAAAGAACACGTGTCGGCCTAATTTTGAATAATATTTGACTACTCAAATGATGAATATGAGTTCTTACTCAAAATCATTCGTTGCCAATTTATAAAATTTTGTGTTTATGTAAGAACTGTTCATATTATAAATCACTTTATGAAGATCATCTTTTGCAAAATCAATTAAAACTAAGGTCGTTTAGTTATCGAACTGTATAAAAACAGATAAACAAAATTAGTAGAGGTATTACAAACCGTCTATGTATTTGCTACAATAAATTGACTAAACGACTTTATTTTTAATTTATTTTCTGCAGAGATGATATTTACAGAATGATTCATAAGATAAACGGTTATGATCATAAGTACAAAACTTCGTGATCTTTTTTTTTCTTCATATCTTCGGTTGTTGTGACTAAAAGGTAAAAAGGTCGAGAACTTTTATTTGGGACCGGGAATTCTTAATCATAACCACAATTTCGCCAACTAAGAGTAAAAAGAAAAAACCACAATTCCAGCCTGCTTTGGGTTGCTGGCTGTCTTCAACCTCCATTTTGCTATATTTCTCGCGAAATCTAACAAAACCCATTCACCACATAACTCACATACACACATACATCCACTGCCATCGCCATGATTCTTCATTATTTATAACCAAATTTCCAAAAACCCATCATCCCAGAACTCCCTCAGATTCCTTCCAAATCGAAAGAAAAAGACAAACCCAAGAGCAAAACCACGACAAAAATTCGCTCCTTTTTTTGCAGTATTTGAATTTTGGAGAGGAGATGGGGGCATACAGAGCCGACGACGATTACGATTACTTGTTCAAGGTGGTGTTGATCGGCGACTCGGGCGTCGGAAAATCGAACCTTTTGGCGCGGTTCACGAAGAACGAGTTCAGCCTCGAATCCAAGTCCACCATTGGCGTCGAGTTCGCCACCAGAAGCATTCGGGTCGATGATAAGGTCATCAAGGCCCAGATTTGGGACACCGCCGGCCAGGAAAGGTTTGGATCCACATTCTCTGTTTCCTTAAAAATCTGGGGTTTTCTTAACTAGATCTGGGAATTCGCATTTTGATTTATTTTCTGGGTTTTCTTGGTTTCCTTTGAAAATTGGGGTTGTTTTGCTAATATGGTATTGCACGGATTAGATTATCTTGTTTCTGGATCGGAAAAAGGACTGTTTTTATGGGTCTGTTTGTTTGATTGGTATTGTTTGGTTGCTGAGAATGCTGAGGAAGATATCATGAAATTGCTAATGAAAACATTGGAGCTTTTATTTCCCATTGTTCAGCCATGGGAGAAGGGTAATTTTTTAGTTAGCTGAGCTGAATCTTACTGCGTTTGTATTTGTTTTCGGAATCCATTTCAAACAATCTTCATGAAGTATGAACACTAGCAGATTATCTTCTTGTTGGTCGACCCCGAATAGACTGCATTGTTCGTAAATATCCATCTGATTTTGTTCTTCTTATGTAAAAGGTATCGTGCGATCACAAGCGCATACTATCGAGGTGCCGTTGGGGCCTTGCTTGTCTATGACGTTACTCGTCATGTTACGTTTGAAAATGTGGAAAGATGGTTGAAGGAGCTTCGCGATCACACAGATGCCAACATTGTGATCATGCTGGTGGGAAACAAGGGAGATCTGCGTCACCTGCGAGCTGTTTCCACCGATGATGCTAAGGCGTTTGCCGAACGAGAGAACACCTTTTTCATGGAAACTTCTGCCCTCGAGTCCATGAATGTCGAAAATGCTTTCACCGAAGTGCTGACCCAAATCCATCGTGTTGTGAGCAGGAAGGACCTTGACATCGGGGATGACCCAGCAGCCTTGCCCAAGGGACAGACGATCAATGTTGGGGGCAAGGACGATGTATCGGCTGTTAAGCAAGACGGGTGTTGTTCTACGTAAAATTTGAAGGAATTGTTCCAAGTGCCTTTCGGAGTTCTATCGGGCGAGATCATGTCTAATTGTCTATGCAGATGTTGGCCTGACTCCACGAAATTGCTTTTCTCGACAGGATGCTAACTCTTTGAACATTATGCTTTAGATGCTCGAAAGCTTGTCCATGTTGCCCAAAAATTTAGGATGTTTAGAATATGTTGTTTTTTCCTTTGATTCGATTTGAACTACTTGCTTCCCATTGTGTACTATTGTTCTTTCTTGGTTGAGTTTTTTTATAAAATTCATTTGTTTGGAAAACAAGTAACTTTGCCGCATCTCCAGCACAAAAAGTAAAAATTAAAAAGTCGAAACGGAATGGCGATTAAACGGGTTCCAAAAGTTTTCTGTAGTTATATGAATTCGCACCACAAGATTGCTTCTTTAAACTTCGATTAATAAGTGCAAGAGCTATTGGTTTAAAATTGACTCGAAATTACGCAGAAGAAGACTAGCTCACCAGGAACTGGTGGAGAAATGGGGCTCATGAGCGTTAAGCTTCATCGGGTTTGTCGGGAGAAGGAAGTGGAGGAGAATCGTCGTGGCGGCCGGAAGAGGGCAGAGGATTACCGCCCTTGATGAACGCACAAAAGGAAACTCCAGCGAGAATGGTGCCCCAGGCGGGAGAGTACCATAAGCTGTACTGCCTGATGGCGAACTTCCACTGCTCCCAGAGCGTCGCAGGGAGCGTCGCCGTGTCTGGGATTTCCGGGTCCGGCGGGTTCAGGAAGTGGACGTTTTGGCCCGAGAAACTACTGTTGGGTTTGTTAGTATGGGAGTTGTTGATATAGGAAATAGGAACGTTTGGAGGTGTTTTGTTGGGTTTGGGTTGAGTCATGGCTAGTGAATCGGTCGGTTCCCAAAGTTTCGTTTGTGTTTCAGGTTTTGCCGAAGAGGAAAGTGTCTCTCTTTGGTTATATATTCCCGGCGTTTGCCACCTCAAATATTGGACAGGATCTCACTTACATTTGATCGATACAGTAAACCTCTATAAATGTTTTACACAGTAAATATTCCAAAAGTTTCTAAAAGGTCTAAAAAATCCAATGGGTTGTTTCCAAAAAAAGAAAAAATCCAACGGGTTTTTACCACATAAGAGTAAAAACATTACCAGCTTTTTCTTCTTCTCTCTTTTTAGCAGCTTCCGCCCTTTGCTCCCGTATATGAGCTAAACGCTCTGCAGGATCAACAAAATGATATCAATAAAAATTCAAAACTATAGCGGTAAAAATGTAAATCCGGCCCATAGGAGCCTCCTTTCATTCATTGTTCTTCTCTAAAGAACCCATATCTAACAAGACTTTTCAGCATTAAAATGTGCAGCAAACAATAGGTG
Organism: Heteromeles arbutifolia; assembly: GCA_024362995.1. Classification (NCBI taxonomy): domain Eukaryota; kingdom Viridiplantae; phylum Streptophyta; class Magnoliopsida; order Rosales; family Rosaceae; genus Heteromeles; species Heteromeles arbutifolia. The sequence continues at coordinate 3,613,631 of JANCRC010000002.1, read as the reverse complement.
TGGTAATAGAAAGTGACTAAATTTTGAAGAGATTCTAACATATAACTGGTTGTAATCCTCTTGTTCGTATCTCTCTCATCACGTGAATGTGTCACGTGATGAAAGAGATGATAATAGGAGGTTATCCCCGATTACACCCCAGAATTTCCCCCTAATAGACATTAGAACGGATTTAAAGGTACTTTTTGCAAACAATAATCAACGACAATTACCTAAATCTTTCCTTGCTTGTTCAGTTTTTCCCTGTTCTTGCAACCTCATATATCTCTCACGAGCTCTCTGTTTCTCTAATTCTTCTCTGAAAACAAATGAACAAAAATTGAGGATGTCAAAACCGATTAAGATGAAATAAATACGAATAGAACTTATATTCCACTGACAAACCTTTCGCGCCTTGAGAGCTCAGTTGTCCTTCCCATCTGTAGAGATAAAACAAATATTACTCTTTCATAAAATTCACCATCAGAATTCACAAGCTATTCTCAAAGAAATTTGCAGAACTTACATCAACGTCTCGAGCTTTCACAGTCTTCGGCTTTACCAAATTCGGATTTTCAATCTCAATAATCCCTTGGATCCCCTTCTTCTTCTGCTAAAATTATTTGACAACACGAAAAAAGATTCACATTATTACAAACCAAGACAAACAAAAAACCAAACTTTTCTACAAGGATGACAGTTCATGTTGACCAACCTCATCTTGTCCTTCGGATTCATCTCCGGACTCCTCTTCGGAACTTGCTACAAAATCTACTTCAACTTCATCATGTTCAGCTTCTCGCTAAGGAAAACAAACAAAATAACTTTCTTAAGCCAAAAAATCAATAGTTTCGTATCACTATATAATATGTGAGTGCGAGAAGGACAAACCTTCGAAAAAGTTCGAGGACGGCTGGAGGTGCCAGCAACTGCAAATTTACAAATACAAGAAAAAGGATATCAGAATTGCTTAATTTGGAAACAATTAACCGATTCTGCGAATCAAACAAACCAAAGCAACCAAAATTTTACGTCGAATCGTTTTCACGGTCTAAAAAAATTGTAACATCAAACAAACCAACAATCAAAATTCAAATAACTTCAATTCAATCACTCACAAAACACAACATGATCAAACAACTCAAATACAACTTGCCAATTCAACGAGCCGAAGGGCCTTAATCCTCTGTTTGGTTACCCAGAAAACCCCCAGAAAGTTGGAGGGAAAGCAAAATTAAAACAATAAAATGGTTTAAAAAAAATTATATTAAAGTTAAGAATTAAGAAGTATTTAGCTTACGAAGATCTTCGGGAGTGGAGAACTGGCGATGGCCGGTGGGCTTGCTCTTGAACTTCCCCCTTCCCATCGTTTGAATTCAAAAGGAAGACGAAACGGCACAACAAAATTCCGGCTCAAGAGTCTGATCAGAAAATAATCGAAAATTTTGGTGGATTCTGGTGTTTATTTGGGGGCTAGGGTTTCGATAAAATTCGACTGTGAAATCGAAAAACCCTAGTCGAATCGTCCCTCTTTGAGATCTGAGCGGCGTGTTGTGGAGGGAAATCCTCAAAATCCCTCTATAAATATGTGAATGCTTTCGGTTTTGTTGACTTTGACTCTTCTACTATTGGGTTTTGGGCCTCACGATCAATTTACTGTAAAGCCCAATAATTTTGAATGTCCTGCGTAAACAAGGAACCCAATTACTTGCAAATATTTAATGGGCTTGACTACAAAGACCCAATTTCTCCCCCCAACAAAAAGAAAACTCGATGCAGGAGGGGACTAAGCATCGCAATGAGCTAACAATAATGTGGTTCATTTTACCTTTTACGAGAAACAAACCTAAGATCTCTCGCTTACAAGTGAAGATGAATATCACTATAACGTAATTCTAAGTGCACCTTCTTTTAAGAAAGAAATTTATTATTATCAAAGGAAGGGAAGACAATTGGACATATGTAAATAGATTCTTTTATCCGCGATTGGATTATATTTATTTGCTTTTCAGTAAATATAGTAAATAATGATCAAGTGAAACACAACATTTTGAATCTTTCTAGTAAAAAAGAAAGCAATATTACTAATTAGTTCAAAATTGTTACAGGAGCAACTACAATGAAAGTCCCTATTTAGGGATTTCAATCACCGCATACAAGAACTCATTTTAAGGACTTAGAAGGAATTTTCGTGTCCGTAATAAATCTTAGCTCCAATGAATAATCCTCATGCTATAATCTTTCAATTTATGGAGTTTTAACGAAACACTCCTGGCACTATTTACTTTAACGAAAAAAAACAATTTTACTCTAAAAAGTCACTCCTGATACTATTCACTTACAACACATTTTAGTCATTTTGATTAAAACTCAAAGTTTTCAAGTCATTTTCATTATATTTCCTTTCAATTTAAGACTAAAAGATTAAAAAATTCAAGAAAAATCCCATAGGTAAAAGAAAAAAATGAGAACTTTAACGAAAAGCTCCCAGTACTATTCACTTTAACGAAAAACCATATTTTTACACTAAAAAGTCAATCCTAGTACTATTCACTTTACCCTTTATTTTGTCCTTATCGTTAAAACTTAAAGTTTTCAAGCCATTTTCATTAGTTTTCCTAAGAAAAAATATATGTGGGCAAGTATGCTACATTTGGGATCAAGATCCTTTCCTGAGCAATGGAGAGGATCCTCTTGACCAGGCCCATCGAACTGTTCAAATTTTATCCAACGACTACAATTATTGTAACTTTTAGAGGGGCCCCTTGTTTGTAGCCGTTTGATAAAATTTGAACGGTCTGATGGGCCTGGTCAGGAGGATCTTCTCCATTTGCTCACGAAAGGATCCTAATCCCTACATTTGCACTTGTTTGGCTCCTGTCATGGTTGCACAGCAACTTCATTTCTTTTGCACATGGTGGGTTACCATCTCATTCGAGAAATTTTTCATTGTAACGGAAACATGGGTAGTATATCATTTGTTTTTATAAAAATAGTAAGAAATTTTATTTTTGAAGTTATTAACTTTTAAACACACATATCCCTCCATTTCTCTCATAATTCATATGGGCCCCACTCCATTTTGAGTCCCTAAAACTAGTCCCCATTTGTAGTGTTTTTTTATACATACCGCAGCCAGTCCCTCTATTTGGAAGCCGTAAATTTCTAAATTTAAAGATATACAGTTGTAGAGGGTGATAAGGACTATATTTAGGGACTGCATTAGAGATGTTCTTATAATTCGAGAAAAAAATATTTTCAAATTCAAAACGTATTAGTAAAAATCCAACACAATAGTTACTAGGATTTTAGATCAGATGCATTATTGAAAAAGAACCCCTCATTGACCCACACCCATAATTAACAGTTGAGATATGTGCATACTTAGGATCCCCACATAAATCCTTTTTTCCATAAATATGATGGAAAAAAGAATAAAGAACCAATTCATTATTCACCCACCAGAATAGACCAAACGAAACTAGAGCCACATCAAAATTAGCATCACCAAACGACCACGTCTCCTCTTTTTTTTTTCATGGACGAAAAACAACGTGTCACTCATTAACCTTTGTTGTGATAGATAGAGTAATGATATTTTTGCCATATTTTTTTTATCATCTTAGGTGACAGAAGAGTTGTACAAGCTACATCATTTAATTTCAATTTTTATATTAATTGAAACACTTAAATAATCTTAGGTGAAAGAATGAGATTCCTCGTATACCACAATTAGATAATGGTGGCACAATGAATAGTTACACTTTTGCTCTCCAACCGATATGTCAAATTCTAAGTGCACCTACTTCTAAGAAAGAAATTTATTATTATTAAGGGAAGGGAGGACAACTGGACATATATAAATGGATCCTTTTATCCGCGATTGGATTATATTTATTTGCTTTTCAGTAAATAATGATCAAGTGAAACACAACAGTTTGAATCTTTCTAGTAAAAAAGAAAGCAGTAGTACTGATTAATTCAAAATTGTTACAAGAGCATCTATAATGAAATTCCCTGTTTAGGGATTTCAATCACCACATACAAGAACTCATTTTAAGGACTTAGAAGGAATTTTCGTGTCCCTAATAAATTTTAGCTCCAAAGAATAATCCTCATGTTATAATATTTCAATTTAGAGAGTTTTAACGAAGCACTCATAACACTGTTTACTTTAACGAAAAAGAACAATTTTACTCTAAAAAGTCTCTCCTGATACTATTCACTTACAACACATTTTTGTCATTTTGATTAAAACTCAAAGTTTTCAAGTCATCTTCATTAGATTTCCTTTCAATTTAAGACTAAAAGATTAAAAAATTCAAGAAAAATCCCATAGGTTAAAGAAGAAGAAAAAAAAAAGAAAAAATATCACATGCGTTGCTACTTTTTGTGTGGGACCCACTATTTTTTTGGATTAGATGTAGCCCGATTTTATGCTATCAAATAAAGGAAGTTGTTAGCCCCAATGGCAGATCTAGTCATTTTCCCACCCAAGCCGAATCGGCCCTCTGAGATCTGAGCGGCGTGTTATTGTGGAGGGAAATCCTCAAAATCCCTATATATATATATATATATATATGGATGCTTTCAGTTTTGTTGATTTTGACTCTTCTACTATTGGGTTTTGGGCCTCACGATCAATTTACTGTAAAGCCCAATAATTTTGAATGTCCTGCATAAACAAAGGGCCCAATTACTTGCAAAGCCCCATTGTAAATATTTAGTGGGCTTGACTACAAAGACCCAATTTCTCTCCACTCCCACAAAAAGAAAACTCGATGGAATAGTGGACGGCTAAGCCTCACAATGGGCTAGCAATAATGTGGTTTAAATTTGTCTTTGGCGAGAAACGAACCTAAAATCTCTTACTTACAAGTGAATAGGAATACTAGTAGAATGTAATACTAAGTGACACCTTCTTTTGAAAAAGAAATTTATTATTAGTAAGGGAAGACGGTTGGATTTGAAATTGTTATAAGAGCATCTCCATTTAGGGACTCCAACCGTCACATATGAGAACTCATTTAACGACTTAACAAGAATCTTCGTGTCCTTAAAGAAATTTAGCTCCAATGGGTGAACCCCATAGTATAATCTTTAAATTTAGAAACTAAAAGATTAAAAAATCAAGGAAAAAAAATTGAACCGTTGGATCCCATAGGTAAAAAGAAGATGATAAAACAAAAAAATATATGTAGGACTCAGGCTAACGTTGTGTCAGGCGCGTCTGCCATGGCTGCACAGTAGCTTCATTTCATTTGCACGTAGTGGGTTACGAATCCGGATCCTTTTTGTGAGGATTCCGATGATTCGTGAATTGTGTTCGTTCATTGTAAATCGTGCGATTATAAATCATTTTAAATTTTTGTATTTAAAATTGAACATAAATAGTATCTGACAAAAACTCACTACACGATGTACAATAAACGAACATGATTCACAAATCATCGGAATCCTCACAAAGAGGATCCGAAGAAGATCCTCTTGGGTGGGTTACATCTAACTCATAATTTATACGGGCCCCACTCCATTTTGAACTGTTGGATCCCATAGGTAAAAAGAAGATGAAAAGACAAAAAAATATCTGTAAGGCTCGGGCTGACATTGTGTGAAACGCATCTGCCATGGCTGCACAACAACTTCATTTCATTTGCACGTAGTGGGTTATGAATCCGGATCCTCTTTGTGGGGATTCCGATGATTTGTTAATCATGTTCGTTTATCGTATATTGTGCGATTAAAAATCATTTTAAATTTTTTTAGAGAAACTTTGGATGTGGTCCCTAGCTATGAATATTCTTTGAATAAAACCTTGTTGGTTTTCAATTTTTGATCCAGGTCCCTAAAATTAATGTGATAATTTATTTCTATGTACATTACTATATTTTTTTAAATTAAAAACTGAAATTTATAGTTGTTTATATTAATGAGATTTTAAATAAAAAACCATAATTTGTGGGATTAAAAATATTAAAATATAAACATACTATTGTGTGTGTGTGTGTGTGTGTGTGTGTGTGTAAACATGAGTACATTCACCAAAATTAACCAAAAAATTATTGTATCAAAACATGGGTACATTCTTCAAAATCACAAAAAATAAAAAAAAATAAAAAAATTAGGCTTAGTAAAATTAGTAAATTTCTTTGATTAAACTTAACATGGATACTGTAACAACCTGTCCCGAAATATTTTTTTATCGATGGTGTGAAAGGACGATGATACCCTTGGACGTTTAATTGTGTGGTTAAAATTATGGAAGTGGACCAATTATGTTGAGTCCTAATTGTTTGGACCCAATTAGGACTTAGATTTTCTTTTGTTTGGTTGGTGACCAAACTAGGACCACACACACTCACACCCTCATCCAATCTCGTTGACTCTCTCTCTCGGACTCACACACTCTCTCTCTCTCTCTCTCTCTCTCTCTCTCTCTCTCTCTCTCTCTCTCTCTCTCTCTCTCTCTCTCTTTCTTCTTTCGTGTACGGACAAGCACCAAAACCCTTTGAAACTTCGTAGATCGTGGTCAAAGAGGGCACCATCGTGTTCGTGAAGCACAGACAAGTTGATTGGTAACCATTTCAGGTAAGGATACCTTTGAAAACCTCGTGAACCAAGAATCCCCGATTTGAGTACTATTCATGCTCACGTTAAACGTTATGTTTTTGAAAATTTGAAGCTTATAGGAAGCTTAGTGAGGTCCCAAGGAAGCTCGGAGTGCTTAGTTTGAAGGATTTGGACGTCAGGATCGTGAGGACGAAGTTTGGCCGGTTTTTCTTGAAATTCTCCGGTGAGATCCCGTGACTTTTAGAGCTTTAAATTAGTATGAATGTGTTCTACAAGTTAAGAGCTTCATTTTGATATAAATGGCATGAAATTTGGATGAAAAATGAGTGAGATATTGAAGTTTTAAAAATCCCTAGTTTTCCGGTGACCGGAGACTCGCCGGAGTCCCAAGGTTGAAGACGACGGAATATTCCGTCAAGTTTGACGGAATATTCCAACGCCGTTAGTTAGATTTAACGGTAATAGTTAAGAGTTAACAGAATATTCCCGGAATATTCCTGACGGCGTTAACTGACACCGTCAGTGTGCCTGGCACGTGGCCGCGCGTATATTCAAACACCCCATTTGAGCAACGTATGAGAAGTTATTACCTATTGTTGGTTATGTGCGTTAAATAACGTTTATTCGGTTATTACGCTTATAGGTGAGGCCTATCCTGAGGATGAGCGCCATCAATCGAGGCTCGGGGGTTATGACCTTTCGATATACCAGTGAGTGGGCAGTTGTTTTCATTATATACCTATGTACTTACTGATTTTTATCGAATTTAATTGAAAGTATGTTTTAAAATGTCATGCATATAATTGATATGGAATATATGATTTGGTATATGTTGCATATGTATGAAATGGTGCGGTGGATGCACAGGTAAGTATCAGGTGAGTTATATTGTGTGGATGATATGATTTGTGTTGAGAGCTCATAACCTGCACCACCGGTGTTAGTGCTTATGTTGATATTCACCTCCCACACCGCACGCTCCCTTGGATCCAAGTAGGTGTAAGTCCTGTCGTACAGACCACTTCTGTGGTTTCGACTCGTAGGTGACTTGCGATTATTCGCACGGCCGTTTTGATGAGTGTAGCACTAGAGCGTATTATTACACCAAGTCATGTCGTACAGACCACTTCTGTGGTTCCGACTCGTGTGCAGGCATAGGTATTGAGCTATATGATTAGCCGTACAGGACCACTACAGCGTCTCCGATTGATTTGTTATTTCACCTGTTATATATATATATATATATATATATATATGTTTATGCATCGGGCATGGCATACTTTCAGAATATTGATTTTTGAGTTATGATTTTTGAATATGATGATATACATATGTTTATATGCTATTTTCTGGGAAAGTATACAGGTTTTATAGCGAGGGGTTAGCGCTTTGATAATGAGATGATTTTGGAAAAGCTTTGTTTTATTGACCCACTCAACTTTGTTTTGCGCCCCTCCAGGTTCTAAGTAGCAGTGCTTTGGTGGTCACGAGGAATCCAACGGTGTTCTGACAGAATTCACAAAAGTAGGATACACCTTCGGGTGTTATATCTTTATAATTGTATCTCTAAAGCTTCCGAACTGTGTAAATGGTTACGTCACTCTCACGTGACGGCCAGCATGCCCTCCTTCGGGACAGGGTGTGTCAGATACATTCTCAAATCAAAGAAAAAATAATATACCCATATAAGTTTAAAAATGGATTAGAAAAAAATTGAATAGATTTTATATAAAAAAAAAGGGTACATTTTACATATAACAAATTGGTATATTTAAGAATGAGTACATTTTAAGATTAAAAATTTGAAAAAAATTACATGAATGATACATATAATTAGCATGGGTACATTTAGCATAATTAAAAATGGGTACAAATATAAAAAAAAAAATATGGGTACAAATACAAATAAAACTTTATAAAATATGGGCAAAAAAAGAAATTAATATATGGGTACAAATTAAAACTGAAAAGAAAATTAATACAAATTAAAAAAAGGTTGCAAATTAAAAATGGGTACAAACTAAAAATAAAAATATACGATAAAAAATTTAACCATAAATATAAATATACTAATTGTAACATTTTTAATATTAAATGAATATATTTAGAAACAAAAAATATTTTATTATTGAAATAATTAATGATGTTATTAATACCAAAGACCTTGATAAAAAATGAAAAGGAATAAAGTTTTAATCAAAGAAGTAGCAAAATGAAGGATCCGACTTTCATAAATAGTAACTAACGAAAATTGACCACACGATGTACGATCAATGGACACAATTCACAGATTTTCATAATCTTCACAAAGAGGATCCGACTTCCGAGGATTCTCTTGGGTGGGTCCAAATCTTCTGCACCCAAAAACCCATGTGGACTCTCTGTGTCTTTATTAATTGAACCAAACATAATTAATGTTAATTTGATAATAATTAAAATAATAAAAGATAAACCAAATTATAAGCCAATTAACAAAGGCACAGAGAGGTCACATGGATTTTTGGATGCAGAAGATCTCATCTCGGGTTTCATCTAACTCATAATTCATACGGGCCCCACTCCATTTTGAGTCAGTAAAACCAATCCTAATTTATAGTGTTTTTAATACATACTGCGGACAGTCCCTCTAATATAGGGACTAGAATTATGCTCCACTGAAAGACACAAAATCCTTAAATTTACAGACATACGGTAGTAGAGGGCGGTAAGGGCTTCGATTAAGGATTCTTGGAGATGCTCTAATAATTTCGAGAAGAAAGAAACTTCAAACTTGAAATACATGAATAAAAACTCAACATACTATTTAGTATGATATTATGATATTGGAGCAGATGCCTTTTTAACACACACCCTCTACACCTACATTTTCACAACGCCGTCTGACTGGAAAAAATAAAGGAGTTTTAACGAAAAGCTCACGGTACTGTTCACTTTAACGAAAAATCACATTTTTACACTAAAAAGTCAAATTTGATACTATTCACTTTACCCTTTATTTTGTCCTTATCGTTAAAACTTAAAGTTTTCAAATTATTTTTATTAGTTTTCCTAAAAAATAAAGAACCGATTAATTATCCACCCACCAGAATAGACCAAAACGAAACTAGAGCAACATCAAATTTAGCATCACCAAACGACCACGTCTCTTTTTTTTCATGGACGAAAACTACTACGTGTCACTCATCAACTTTTGTTGTGGTAGATATGTACTTATAAATACCACTTGATCAAATATCTAAGAAATTCGCAGACTCCGTACTTGACTCTTTTCTTTAGGCATGCAAGACTAATTTCCAGGCATGTGCATGTTTTTGCACCATGGCATCTAACTTCCTGTGAATTAAATATACAAGTATGGTTCTGTTTGCTCTGAGCGATAGTGTAATGTAATCAGATTACCGACAGGAGAATCCGAGCTTCGGTGTATAGGGTGTCCCACATTGACCTCGCTAGCTTGACTACATTCCGTCTGCAAACATGGGGGACAAGAAACTTCACGTTGCCATGTATTCTTGGTTTGCAATGGGGCACCTGACCTCATTCCTCCACATCTCCAACAAATTAGCTGAGAGAGGCCACAGAATCTCTTTCTTTATCCCCGTCAAAACCCTACAAAAGTTGGAGGCTTTTAATCTCTACCCGGATCGCATTACCTTCATCCCCATCAATGTCCCTCATGTTGCCGGCCTTCCCCCGGGCACCGAAACCACAGCTGACGTTCCTTTCCCTCTTCACTCGCTCCTCGTGACCGCCATGGACCTCACCCGGCCTGAAATTGGACAAGCCCTCAGGGAACTCAAGCCCGATTTTGTTTTATTCGACTTCACGCAATGGATGCCGGAGTTGTTACATGAGCTTGATATGGGCACTAAGTCGATACATTACTGCACAATTAGTCCTGCAACTATCGGGTACCTGTCAACTCCCGAAAGGAATCCGATGGAGAAACAGCCAACAGCTGCTGACCTTATCCTGCCTCCGCCATCCTTCCCTGCATCATCGATTACCCTACGAACGCACGAAGCTCGTGGGCTTGTAGCGGTCATGTCGATGGAATTCGGCAGTGGGGTGACATTCACGCAACGCCAATTTCTTTCTTTTAGTGGATGTGATGCTATTGCTTTCAAAACTTGTAGAGAGATGGAAGGGCCCTATTGCGATTATATCGAAACCCAATATAAGAAGCCGGTGATTCTGGCAGGGCCGGTGGTGCCAGAGATCCCAACTACAGAGTTGGACGAGAAATGGGCAAAATGGCTTGAAGGGTTCGAGGCCAAATGCATGATTTACTGCGCATTTGGAAGCGAATGCATTCTGAAAGTTGATCAGTTTCAAGAATTATTGTTGGGTTTTGAGATCACAGGTTTGCCCTTCTTCGCGGCGCTGAAGCCGCCTATGGGAGCTGAATCGATCGAGTCAGCATTGCAGGAAGGGTTTGAGGAGAGGACACGAGGAAGAGGGGTTGTTTACGGGGGTTGGGTTCAGCAGCCATTGTTCTTGAGGCACCCTTCTGTGGGGTGCTTTGTGACTCATTGCGGCTCAGGGTCTTTGTCCGAGGCGCTAGTGAATGAGTGCCAATTGGTGCTGCTGCCGAATGTGGGTGATCAGATCATCAATGCGCGAATGATGGGCCGCGATCTGAAGGTGGGAGTCGAAGTGGAGAAAGGAGACTTAGACGGGCTGTTCACGAAGGAGGGTGTTGCCAAGGCAGTGGAAGCTGTGATGGAGGATGGCGGTGAGGTAGCCGAGGAGGTGAGGAGCAACCATGCAAAATGGAGGGAATTTTTCTCCGGCAAAGGGCTTGGTAGCTCTTATTTGGGTAGTTTTGAACAAAAGCTGCATCAACTGCTTGAATGATTTTCTCCAAGTAGCCTTTGAGGAAGTAAACTTCCTCAATTCGTTTACTTCTGCACACTACGATAACTATCTTGATTAATCGAGTTTTATGTTTAAATCTTGTTCTTTGAAATTTCTTTTTCAAAAAGAATGTTGGATTACTAAATCGAAATAAAAGCATCAAATTAGTGTTATAATTTGAATGAATTTTTAATATCACTGCAACATTTCATATATATATATATATATAGACACACACACACACATACATACATACATGCGGTTTGATATTTTCAATTAGAAGTAAGAGCAAGTCCAGCCTTGGACATAGCTCGGGGGACAGGGGAGAGGAAAGGGCCTGAGGGCCAGTGGACTGTGCTCCAGCATTGGAGGGCCCGAGTGAGGGTGGGGTGGGGAATCCACGGGCCTGGAGCCCGAGGCCCGTGATTATTTTATTTTTTTTGTGTCAGGCGCGTGCCCCTCACGCGCGAGTGGGGGCGCGTCACCCAACCGGAAATCAGGCGCAAGGCCCGCGCGATTCAGTGACCGTTAGGAAGCCACGTGGCTTCCCACGGTCCGTTCGATCCCAACGACTCTTTAATACGAGCCATCCGATTTAAAACGGTAATAAATAAATAAAAAGCTGATTTAATATCAACCGTTCGATCTGAGATCAACGGTTGATATTAATCTGCTTTATAAATTTAAAAAAAAAGAAAAAATAGTTTTAAAATTAAGAAAAGTTACCGTTTGACACGTGGCACAATCTGGAGTGTTGGAATTCAAATTTTTTTAAATCCAATGGCAGAGATTAATTAGTTGAATAAAAATTTTAAAAAAATTGTAAAAAATCCGAAAAAAAATCTGAAAAATTTTGTAAAAAATTGATTTTACTTTTCTATAAATACCACTTCTTCTCCATCTACCTTACACCACAATTTCATATTTTCTTAACTACTTTCAATCAAATTCCTATCTTTCTCTCAAAGTTTCAATCCAATTTTTTTTCCACAAAATGACTACTGATGCAGGTACGAATTGGTCGCTTCTTGAAGATGTTGCGTTGTGCACTAGCTCGGTTGAAGTTACTCATAGTTCACTTACGGGTAATGAGATGCAGTTGCGAGAAATGTGGAGTTTAATTCATACCAAATTTCTTGAGAAAATGGATGGGAAAAGAACCAAAGAATCGGTGTCCAGTCGTTGGAAATTACTTAGCCATTCCTTTAGTACATGGAGAGACGCCTTGGCACAAGCTAGTAGTAATCTTCGAAGTGGGGAAAATTACTCGGATGAGGTAAGAATATATAATTATTTGTTTGTATTATTTATTTGTTACCTAATTTGATTATAATTATTTGCTTGTATTATTTATTTGTTACCTAATTTCATTATTATTATTTGTTTGTATTATTTATTTGTTACCTAATTTCATTATTAATCATTTGTTTGTATTATTTATTTGTTACCTAATTTCATTATTATTATTTGTTTGTATTATTTATTTGTTACCTAATTTGATTATAATTATTTGTTTGTATTATTTATTTGTTACCTAATTTCATTATTATTATTTGTTTGTATTATTTATTTGTTACCTAATTTGATTATTATTATTTCTTTGTATTATTTATTTGTTACCTAATTTCATTATTATTCATTTGTAGCAACTTCAAGCACAAGCATGGTATGGTGCCAAAATCAAATAAAAAAACAAATCATTCAACCAGTGGGAATGTTGGAATATTGTTAAAGATTGTCTTAAATTCAAAGTTGTGCCTGTTGGTCCAGAAGTTTGCATGAACAGCACCCCTCTACACAGCACCTCTCTACAGTCTACACCCGATCATGAAGAAGATGGAGAAGAAGTGCCTGAAATGGCCAACCCTGAACAAGCATCGGGGTCGACCCGTTATCCAATTAAGCCTCAAGGTAAGAAGGTGTCAAAGAGAAAAGGGAGTGCTTCCAAGAATGATTATGCAAAGTACATGGAAGATCTTGCTCGCCAAGGTGAATTGAGTTTGGCGCGGGAAATGGCGAAATTTCAGGCTGATAAGGCTAGAGATGAGGCAAAAGCTGCAGATGTAGATAGGGCATTTCAAACTACTGAGAGGGAAAGAGAGCTACTTAGGCAAGAAAGAGAGTTGGCTAGAGAAGAAAGAATGGCTCAACGAGATCGTGACATTATGAAGACGCATTTAGAAGGGAAGTCTCCAAATTTTAAATATTTTTGGGAGTTGGAGAAAGCGGATGTGGTGCGAATGAGGGGTGCAAGAGAAGCGAGATCAAGAGAAGATGGTCCTAGCACGACAAGAGAAGATCATCCTAGCACCACAACTTGGTTAAGTGATGATGAATAGGGTACTTTTTGTAATCGGCGCCTATAGTTTTCCAATCAATTGGGGTTGTAATTTATTATTTATGTTGTTTCCAATTTATTGAATTTAGTACTTTTTTTAAAGTGAGAGTACATTTATTTAATTTCGTAATATATTTATACTAATAAAATTATATAAACACACCAAATGAAATTACATAAACACACCAAATGAAATTACATAAACACACCAAATAAAATTACATAAACACACCAAATAAAATTACATAAACATACCAAATAATAAAAAAATCACTACAAAAAACACACCAAATAAAATTAAATAAACATACTAAATACAAACAAACATGTTACATAAACTTAAGTACCTTCAGCTTGTTTCAATGGCCACTGGTGCTCTATCAAGTCAATTTGCCGAGCATTGTGCATAGATGGCCTTTGAAGTGCAGTATATCGTTGAATGACCATTTCATTGTAACGTCCATCCCTTTCTAATGGCTCGTGTTGCATGGGTTCTTCGGTAGCATCATGCGCACAATATATCCGTGTTTTTGAATTGTTCATCGTGTCCGGCTCATATTCATCAACCGCATCATAATCGAACTCATCTTCCACAATCATGTTGTGAAGAATGACGCACGTCATCATGATGGTTCGAAGTGACTCTAAATCAAACATTCTGGCAGCACCCCTGACGATTGCCCAACGAGCTTGGAGGATACCAAAACAACGCTCCACATCCTTCCTGCACCCCTCTTGACAGCTTGCAAAGTGTTTTTCCTTTGCACTTCGCGAACGTGGCACTGTTTTGACAAATGTTTCCCACCGTGTGGGTAAATGCCGTCAGCTAGGTAGTATGACCCATCGTACATACGTCCGTTGACGACGTACGTGACTTTTGGTGCCTTTCCTTGCAGGACGTCGTTGAACACTGGGGATTAGGCAATGACGTTGAGATCATTTTGAGCCCCCGGAACCCCGAAAAAGGCGTGCCATATCCATGTATCAAAAGATGCTACCGCCTCCAAAATGATTGATTTTGCTCATTTTCTGTCCCCATATGCGCCTTGCCATGCACTTGGACAATTTTTCCACGTCCAGCGCATACAATCGATGCTTCCTATCATCCCAGAAAAACCTCGCATCTCGACTTTCTTCAGAAGCCTTTGCAAGTCAATGTGATTAGGTTTTCGGAGGTACTCTGCGGTGTACAAAGATTCATCTGCTCCGCAAAACCTCATCAGGGACTCAAGAATGGTTGATTTCCCCATCCTCGTTATCTCATCCAATTGCTCAGGCAAGAGACCCATAGCACCACAAGCATCATTATTTTGCACAAAGTAAGAATCATGGTTGCAAACATCAATCATGATTCTCTTGAACAAATGTCGTTCCATTCTAAAACGACGTCTGAAGTACGTATCAGGAAATGCACTGTTATGGACAAAGTAATCGTCCAACAGCTCTTCACCCCGTCGTTGCCTGCTTCTTTCAAGGTTTCTGGAACGGCTAGGCCTGCAAATTTGAGTCATAGTTTAGACCGCCCGACGGGAATGTGCGTGTCTGGCCATTCTTGCCTCGTCATCTCTCCTTGTACGCTCATCTTCCTCTTCCATCTTATTTTCGTCTATCTGAAGATTTAACAATCTTTCAGATTGGTTGAACAAGTCTTCCTCGTGCTGATCGATTTCCCACATCATCCTTGATGAAGAAGAAGACATTGTAAAAAGGAAGCAGAAACTATGAATAATGGTAAAGATTTTGGTGATGAAGGAAGCAGAAACTATGAATAATGATAGAGATCTTGAGAAAGTTGGTGTGAGATTTGTGAGGATTGATGGTGGATTATATGGACGATTCATAAAGGATTGGCTTGTAGATAGGGCCACGTGGCATGCCGTCATTCGTTAAAAATCTGATCGAAATCTATCCTCAAAGATTCTGAAAAGATAACGACACGTGGCACGATGACATTGGATAAAAATCTTATCGAAATCGATCTCCTATAATTATCTTTTCGGATAATGACACGTGGCGCATCGAGAACGATTTAAAATTCGATCGAAATCTATTCTCAAAGATTCTGAAAAGATAACGACAGGTGGCATGATGACATTGGATAAAAATCTTATCGAAATCGATCTCCTATAATTATTTTTTCGGATAATGACACGTGGCGCAACGAGAACGATTTAAAATCCGATCGAAATCTATCATCAAAGATTATGAAAAGATAATGACATGTGGCACGATGACATTGGATAAAAATCTTATCGAAATCCATAAAAAAAATAATCGTTTTTTAGATAAAATGACACGTGGCGCAACAAGTACAATTTAAAAATTCTTATCCGAAATTACAAATAATTTTATCTTGTATTATTTAAACAAACAAACAAAATTAATATTTTATTGCCTATTGCCAGGGGGAGGGCTCCAAGGGTGGAGATGCAAATGACAATTTACTGTTCATTAATGGCAATTACTATTCATTAAAGGTAATTATTGTTCAATAGGGTGGATTAAATAGTGGATTGCTAGGAAGAGCGCTCCATGGGTGGAGTTGTTCTAATAGACTAATTTTTCCGATCTTTGTTTCGAGCATTATTCTTGGTGTGACCTTTTTGTACTTACGGCATATGGATATCGATTATGCTGACAACATCTGGTCATGTACTTACGGCATATGGGTCAGATAATGACAACACATTGATTAAATAGTGACAACAATTATTGTCGCCATAGACTTGCGACGTATTCGGTGGAGGGAAGTAATAACTTCAAATTTACTAATCAAACAATTGAACATCCCAATTTAAAGGTTCTAAACTTGATAATTTAACTAGTGTAATTTTAAGCACGTTTTATACTATGTGCTACAAGATGGTTGTGCATCATTGCAGAAAACATCTCTTAAAGAAAAAAAAATATATCAATCAGATAATGACGATATATCGTTCAAGCAGGTAGCAACTCACAAACAAATAAGCTGTGCACAACTTGACAAAATTTCTAAGAAGTCGTTTAGAAGTACTTTTAAAATAGTGCTGAAAGAGCTTTTGGTGAAATTGTCTTAAGGCTTGTTTGGTATTGCTAAGCTTTTGGGTAAAGTACAAAAAACTACCTCAACTATTGGTGTCACGACACTTTTATACCTCATCTTTTTAAAATGACAATGTCATACCTCATGTTACAAATTTGTGTCAATGTCATACCTCCATCAGTTTTTCTGTTAATTTTTCTGTTAAGTGCTGACGTGGCTAGATACTAGGGCCACTCACTAATCCAACTGAATTAAAATATAAATAAATATAATTTTTTAATAATTAAAAATTAAAAAATTAAATTTTTTTTATTTTATATAAAATTGTGGATCCACCCTCTCTCTCCTCTCTCTCTCTGGACACCCACTTGCATCCCCAAAACCTTCCCACCTGTCACCCCCAACCTTCCCCTCCCTCACCCTTTCTTCCCCCACTCCTATCTTCTCTGCGCAACCGCTCCCCCAAAAAACTCTCCCATCTAGAGCCCCTCGACCTCTCCGTCTCCCACATCTACATCCAATGCACCCGTACCCAGGGGATCCCTTCCTTCACTTTCCCCGACCGCAAGCTCCTCCTCGACTACCTCACTGGAAAGATCTCTTCCTCCGACTCATCGAGTTCATCCTCCCTCCCCAGAACGACGCCATACACCACCCTAAAATCCCTACTGCCCTCGATTTCGCCAGCAACGGTAACCACATCAACAACGACAACGGCGATTACGCTGCTTTGGATTCTAGGGTTTTCACTCAAATTGAGACGCCGGTGGACTACATGTCTTTGATTTACTCCAACAAGAGGCCGTTGAAGGACCGCGAGGGGTTGGTGTAGTGTAAAGGCAGGAACTTTTACGCCATTTTGACTTCGGCGACGAAGATGGAAGAGGAACGGCAGCGTATCGAGTCGTAGCAGAGGAAAGCCGGGCTGGTGGCGAATAGCAGGCTAATGGGTTTCGACGAAAGGGGCTTGACCGAGTTCGGAGATGAATCGAGTTACGACCCGAATACGAAGCCTAAATTGCACTTGAAAGGAGGTAAAGTTAGGGAAGGGGTGCCCATAATTTTGGTGCTCAGTGCATTTCAGACGCTGATTACGATTTACAATGTGAAGGAGTTTTTGGAAGATGGGGTTTATATACCCAGTGATGTGAAGGTGAAGCAGATTAATGGGGAATACAGAGAAGACGGGAGCAGGGTGGGATCTGGGTTGTGTGGTTCTAGTTTTGAGTTTGGAGCGAGGGTGGGATCTGGGTTGGGTTGTTCTGGTTTTGAGTTTGGGGAAGACGGGGAGCAAGGGGAAAAAAGGGTGAGGGGGATGAAGGTTGGGGATGGGACAGGTGGAAAGGGTTTGAGGGATGCGGGTGGGTGTCCAGAGAGAGAAGAGAGAAAGGCGAGAGAGAGAGAGTGGTGGAGGAAGGTTGGGGGGGATGGGTGGGAAGGGGTCGAGGGGGGGTCGGGTGGGAAAGGGTTTTGGGGATGTAGAGAAGAAAGAGGCGAGAGAGAGAGGAGAGAGAGATTGAATATAAATTTTTTTTTAATTTTTTAATTTTAATTATTATAATATATATTTAATTATATTTTAATCCAGTTGGATTAGTGAGTGGTCCTCGTATCTAGCCACGTCAGCACTTAACAGAAAAATTAACAGAAAAACTGACGAAGGTATGATATTGACACAAATTCGTAAGATGAGATGACATTGTCATTTTAAAAAGATGAGGTATAAAAGTGTCGTGACATCAATAGTTGAGGTAGTTTTTTGTACTTTACTCTAAGCTTTTTTAAAAGAATACCAGTACAATTTGTCAATTCAACGAGCCGAAAGGCTCTAATCCTCTGTTTGGATACTGAGAAAACCCCATAAAGCTGGAGGCAAAGCAAAATTAAAACAACAAACTGGTTTCAAAAAAACAAAATAAAGTTAAACTTTAAGAAGTATTTAGCTTACGAAGATCTTCTGGAGTGGACAATTGACGATGGCCGGTGGGCTTGCTCTTGAACTTCCCCCTTCCCATCGTTTGAATTCAAAAGGAAGACGAAATGCACCGGAAATTTCCGGCTCAATAATCTGATCATCAAATAATCGGAGATTTTGGTGAATTTTGGTGTTTATTTGGGGGCTAGGGTGTGGATAAAACTCGACTGTGAAATCGAAAAAATGAAACTTTAATGAAAAGAACTTGGATAAAGTTTATTTTAACAAAAAAACATCTACTAATTTTATTTAATAAAAATAAGTTGAAATTTAATGAAATGACAAAATACAATATAATAAAGACAAAAACTAAAACTTCATCAATAGAAAACAAGCCCAGTGCAAAACCAAAATTTTCTTTTTCCAACAAATGCCCCTGGCAGTGCCTCATTCCATCAGTCCAAATTCCGTTAGAAAAAAAATTGTCTTTATTTGTACTTGTAGTTGTAGACAATAGCAGTTGGTCAGGACTTTAGACTCCCAGACGAGAAGTGGGGAAAATGGCTTGAAGGGTTCGAGGGCAAAAGCATGATTTACTGCGCGTTTGGAAGCGAATGCATTCTGAAAATTGATCAGTTTCAAGAATTGTTGTTGGGTTTTGAGCTCACAGGTTTGCCCTTCTTCGCGGTGCTGAAGCCGCCTATGGGAGCTGAATCCATAGAGTCAGCATTGACGAAAGGGTTTGATGAGGAGAGGACACGAGGACGAGGGGTTGTTTATGGGGGTTGGGTTCAGCAGCAATTGTTCTTGAGGCACCCTTCTGTGGGGTGCTTTGTGACTCATTGAGGCTCAGGGTCTTTGTCCGAGGCGCTAGTGAATGAGTGCCAATTGGTGCTGCTGCCGAATGTTGGGGATCAGATCATCAATGCGCGAGTGATGGGCCGCGATCTGAAGGTGGGAGTGGAAGTGGAGAAAGGAGACTTAGACGGGCTGTTCACGAAGGAGGGTGTTGCCAAGGCAGTGGAAAGTGTGATGGAGGATGGCGGTGAGGTAGCCGAGGAGGTGAGGAGCAACCATGCAAAATGGAGAAATTTTTTCTCCGGCAAAGGGCTTGGTAGCTCTTATTTGGGTAGTTTTGAACAAAAGCTGCATCAACCGCCTGAATGATTTTCTCTAGGTAGCCTTTGAGGAAGTAAACTTCCTCAATTCTTTTACTTCTGCACGCTACGATAACTATCTTGATTAATCGAGTTTTATGCTTAAATCTTGTTCTTTGAAACTTCATTCCTAAGAAGAATGTTGGAATTTATGTTGAAGTAAATGAAACAAATTACTGGACGTGTTATGAATTGAATGGATTTGTAGCACCACAGCAACATTCTCCGTATATATGTATACATATGTTTGATCTTTTAATTTAGAAGTAACAAATTATTATTTTGTTCTTTGTTTCAAGCTTTTTTCTTGGTGTGACCTTTTCCTGAGATTTGCAAATGTCAGTTTTCTACTCTTGCACTTGATCTTCGATTAAGCCTTACAATTTTTGACACCCTTACAGAAAATAGGGGAAACTTGATATAAGTCCAATTTTTTGAGTCAATAGTAGGAATAGTCCAATTTATTAAAACAAGTCCAATTTCTTAAATTTAATTATTTAATTATAAATAATTATCTCTTCAATGATAAAAATTATTATAAAAATCAAATTTCTTCGTAATTATCTCTTTGATTATTTCTTTTTATTTATTTTTTGTTATTTCTTTGTTCTTCCTCCTGCTTTAAATCCCATTTATAGATTTTATTTTTAATTTATATAATCAACCTATATCACAGGTTAATTGTATTTTATCTACCTATATGACAGATTCTTTTTTATAAACATCCTGTCATAGATTAATGTGTCTTGTTTGTAGGTATATTATTATTTTTCTACCTTTTAGTTAGGTTTCATATCTCAATTATAGGTATAATATACATTCATATATTTGTTACTTGAGTTAGGGTAGAATGGTTTGAAGATAGATTTATGTTAGTATATTAGTTGTTTTGTTATAAGATATTGATTAGATTTTTTAGAGTTGGAAAATGCATAATATTAGAAGATTTTAACTGATTTTAAATAGTTTTAGAAAATATAAAATGAGTATAAAAGAAATAAAAACATATAATTAAATAATTGGACTCAAGCACTCTATGTTTTTGGACCTGGATCTAAAAGCCCCCAGAAAATAATATGTGCTGGATAATGGTTTTTGTATGAGACCCAATACAACTCAATCTTATCCTGACTTTTAGGGACTGACCGACAGAGACCCCAAATTTTCGGTATCATTCTCTTTCCTTCTATTACCATCCTCTTCCATCCCCTCTTCTCACTTTTCTTTTTGTCTTATTCTTTATGTAAAAAATTCAAAGCAAGATATAAACGTGGCGTAATCGCAACCGTTTAAATAGGAGATGATAGAAGGGGAGAGAGATTAGGAGGGTAGAGAATCCAACTCCCAAATTCTCAATCCCACAAATTTGACAAATCATGATGGTTTACTTTTCAAAATTCGTTATCACAACTAAACTACTGCATTTATTGAAAGAAATATCCAATTTTATAATAATTTAGAACTTTAATAAAAAGGGTTTGGACAAAATTTATTTTAATAAAAAGCATCTACTAAGTAAGTGGTATTTTACAGTAGTAGAAATGTGTTGAGCCATTACATGACAACATGAGTTTAAATCCTGCTGGTGGTAAAACTAACATTTAATCTAACAAAATCTATCGTTAGACATAAAAAAAATTAAAAAAAAAAAAAAAAAAAGCAAGCCATATACTAATTTTATTTAATACATAGAGCCTCAAATTTAATGAAAATGATAAATACAATATAATAAGAACAAAAAGTAAAGCCCATAAGTAGAAAACAAGCTCACGTGCAAAACTATATTTTTTTCTTTCCAGCCTATGCCCTTGGCGGAAGCTCAATTATGTCCGGCAGTCCAATTCCTCTCGATTTGTCTGTCGACTAGCAAAAATTCCTGTCAATTCATGATATTTAGAGAGTGAGAAAGGTTGATGGTGGAATATGGTGTTTATTTGGGGGCTAGGGTTTCGATAAAATTCTACCGTGAAATCGAAAAACCCAAGTCGAATGGCCCCTCCTTGATATGCGAGCCGTGCTGTGGAGGGATTTGTGAAAGCTACTTTGACTCTTCTACTATTGGGTTGGGCCTGATGGTTAATTTACTATGCATAAACAAAGGCCCAATTACTTGCAAAGGCCCATTGTAAAAATTTAATGGGCTTGACCACAAAGACCCAATTTCTTCCCTTCCCGAAAGAGAAAACTCGATACGGGACGGAAGCAATAGACTTGTAGCTTAAATGGTTGAAACCTTTAATTCATGCAACTCATTTTCACGTCTCATGTCCCAATCTTCCCTCCTTAGTATCATTAGCTTTAGGCTAAACCTATCTGTACACTCTCTGTTAATTTTTACCTTTTACTCATCTTTAATTTATTTTATCTTACGACAAAAAATTAAGAAGGATGCGTATAATAAGGTATCTATGAAACATGATATGGTGACTGAAATGGAAATTGGAATTTGGAACGACACCACACAAATTTTACACTTTTGTGGCTTACCTTATTTAGTCAATTCGGAGTTGGTAAATTCAAGTGTACTATGCGCATGTGCATTTTTTTTTTTTTGAAAAAAATATTATTGTATCGTATACATACACGTAATTTTCAAGCAATTTTAAATAATACAGGTCAAATTTAGCATGTTATACACCTATTTTTTCATACATTATTGAAAAAAGACTGATATTAAGCAATATTGGAAAAAAAAAATCGTTATCTTTTTTATGTAAATTTGATGATGCATATATTTTTCACCCATTCACCAACCAGAAAAACCAAAGGAAACCAGAAGCACATCGCATTTAGCATCACCAAAATGACCACGTCTCACTCATCATCTTTTGCCGAGATCGATATCTACTTCTAACTACCAGCTGCTTAAATATCCAACAAATTCGCAGATTTTGTGTACTTTGACTCATTCTTCTTTAGGCATGCAATACTGATTTCGAACCCCGAGTTAGATAAACAATTTTTTTCCTTCTTATTTTTGTCACAACTTGCAGAAGCTATTTGTGCTGATTTCTGCTAAGTACCAAGAGCTCCTTGGTTATTCGATGAACAAGGTAAGTACAAGGATTGTTTTTTTTTTTATTGGAGCGATATTTTAATATTTTAATTTAAACTACCGAGAGGAGAATTCGAGCTTTGGGTTGCCCCATATTGATCTAACCAACTTGACTGCATCCGGCCTGCAAACATGGGGGACAAGAAACTTCACGTTGCCATGTATCCTTGGTTTGCAATGGGGCACCTGACCTCATTCCTCCACATCTCCAACAAATTGGCTGAGAGAGGCCACAGAATCTCCTTCTTTATCCCCGTCAAAACCCTACAAAAGTTGGAGGCTTTTAATCTCTACCCGGATCGCATTACCTTCATCCCCATCAATGTCCCTCATGTTGCCGGCCTTCCCCCGGGCACCGAAACCACAGCTGACGTTCCTTTCCCTCTTCACTCGCTCCTCGTGACCGCCATGGACCTCACCCGGCCTGAAATTGGACAAGCCCTCAGGGAACTCAAGCCCAATTTTGTTTTCTTCGACTTCACGCAATGGATGCCGGAGTTGTTACATGAGCTTGATATGGGCACTAAGTCCATACATTACTGCACAATTAGTCCTGCAACAGTCCTGTACCTGTCAACCCCCGAAAGAAATCTGATGGAGAAACAACCAACGGTGGCTGACCTTATGCTGCCTCCGCCATCTTTCCCTGCGTCATCAATTACGCTACGAACGCACGAAGCTCGTGGGCTTGTAGCTGTCATGTTGAAGGAATTCGGCCGTGGGGTGACATTCATGCAACGCCAATTTCGTTCTTTTAGTGGATGCGATGCTATTGCTTTCAAAACTTGTAGAGAGATAGAAGGGCCCTATTGCGATTATATCGGAACCCAATTGAGGAAGCCGGTGCTTCTGGCAGGGCCGGTGGTGCCAGAGACCCCAACTAAAGAGTTGGACGAGAAATGGTCAAAATGGCTTGAAGGGTTCGAGGCCAAAAGCATGATTTACTGTGCATTTGGAAGCGAATGCATACTGAAAATTGATCAGTTTCAAGAATTGTTGTTGGGTTTTGAGATCACAGGTTTGCCCTTTTTCGCGGCGCTGAAGCCGCCTATGGGAGCTGAATCGATCGAGTCAGCATTGCCGGAAGGGTTTGAGGAGAGGACACGAGAAAGAGGGGTTGTTTACGGGGGTTGGGTTCAGCAGCCATTGTTCTTAAGGCACCCTTCTGTGGGGTGCTTTGTGACTCATTGCGGCTCAGGGTCTTTGTCCGAGGCGCTAGTGAATGAGTGCCAATTGGTGCTGCTGCCGAATGTGGGTGATCAGATCATCAATGCGCGAGTGATGAGCCGCGATCTGAAGGTGGGAGTGGAAGTGGAGAAACGCGACTTAGACGGGCTGTTCTCAAAGGAGGGTGTTTCCAAGGCAGTGGAAGCTGTGATGGAGGATGGCGGTGAGGTAGCCGAGGAGGTGAGGAGCAACCATGCAAAATGGAGGGAATTTTTATGCGGCAAAGAGCTTGAGAACTCTTATTTGAATAGTTTTGAACAAAAGCTGCATCAACTGCTTGAATGATTTTCTCTTGGTAGCCTTTGGGGAAGTAGGATTCCACAATTCGTTTTCTCACACGCACGCTATGATAATTATCTTGATTGATTGAGTTTTATGCATAAATCTTATTCTTTGAAACTTCGTTCCTAAGAAGAATGTTGGAGTACTAATTAACTTGAAGTAAAAGAAACAGATTACTAAAGTCGATCTTTTAAATTAGAAGTAACAGAATATTATTTTGTTAGTTGCTTCAAGCTTTTTTTCTTGGTGTGACCTTTTTCTGTTATGTAAATGTCAGTTTTCTACTCTTGCACTTGATCTTGGATTGAGCCTTACATTTTTTGAAACCTATTTTGTTTGAATGAGGAAATGTAAGATTATTAAAGAATTCTAAAATGATAGAAATTGAAATAATGGAATTTTATTTTTTAGAATTTTTTAATTTTTTGTTTGGTTAATCTAAAAGAACAATGTAATTTGAATACAGAATTTGTTATTTTTAAACTCTCACTCATAGACATTGGGAAATGATAACTTGGGAATAGGAGGACCCAAATTCCAAGTTTTTTTTTCCAAGCGAAATTTCTAAATTTTTGTGTTTATAAATACAAACTTACAACATATTGATCAAATAATGACAACGTAGAGATCAAATATTGACGACATATAATTACTGTTTCCAGACAACTTAGAATTCACAAATCAAACAATTGAACCTCTCAATCTAAAGGTCCTAAACTTGATAATTTAACTAGTGTAATTTTAGGACAAGTATTACCTCCCCTCTTTTTTTCCCCTCCCCTTCTCTTCCCTTCTGTTTGAACGCTTAAGATTTCATCTTTGTCGAGAAAGAAAGAAGAAGAAAAAATTGTGAGAGAAGGGAAGGGAGGGAAAAAGGGAGGAGAAAGAATCCGCATCCGTAATTTAAGCACGTTCCATACTATATGGGCTACAAGATGGTTGTGCATCATTTCAGAAAACATCTCCAAAAGTAATAAAAATATATCGATCATATAATGACAACATATCGATCAAACAAGTAGCAACTCACAAACAAATAAGCAGTGCACAACTGAACAAAATGTCCAAGAGCTCGTTTGGATTGCATAAATAAATTTTAGATGGCAAAATTTTTCGGGGGCCTCTTTAAATTTAGGACCCATGTAGGATTGCACATTTTGCTCCCCTCAAAGCCGCCAATGTAATCCAACACCCACTCCACCTACTTTTTCATACATTATTGAAAAGAGGATTTATACAAAAAAATATTAACAAATAGACATTTGTTGTATTAGCCAAGGTTCTAAAAGACGTTGCTCTAGTTTGGCAGTGGACTGGGGCCTGAGCGTCGGTAGTTAGGCGGGGTCATGGTTGGGGCCTAGGCTTAGGCGTTGTCATGGCAGGGGCCTAGGCTTATTAAGCGGATTTATGTAAATTTATTATATCATATAAATAAGTGTATTTATACCTATAAAAATATAATTGTGTGAGGAAAACATAAGTTGCAAAGTAAAATGACATTTAGGTTATTAGAACATATTGATAAACATGGAGAACAAGCATAACAAGTGTTCATCGAAGTATTCAACAAATCTCTTACATTTTATTAGAAAAAAAAATGTAAAATGAAAGTTATCGATTTTTTGTCGAGTCGCGGCCTAGGTGGGTGCCTAAGTGGTCCAGGCAGGCGCCTAGTTGGGCTAGGTGGGCACCTAAGCAAGTCTAGACATTCTTTCTTAATTTTCAAATGCCTAATAATTAATCGGGGCAGTGACCAACCGCCAAACGCCTAATCGTACCAAAGGAAACTAGAGGCACATCACATTTAGCATCACCAAAACGACCACGTCTCACTCATGACCTTTTCTCTCTTTTTTTGGCAAACCTCATCACCTTTTCTTGTGATCAGTATCTACTTCTAACCACCAGTTGGTTAAATATCCAACAAATTCGCAGATTTTGTGTACTTGACCCTCTCCTTTTAGGCATGCCAGACTCATTTCCAACCCTGACAGAGAAAAAAATGGTCTTATTTTTGTTACAACTTACAGCAGCTTTATGAGCTGATTTCTGTTAAGTAGCAACAGGTCCTTGGTTCTTCGATGGCACCAGGTAAGTACAAGGATTGTTCTGTTTGATCTGAGCAATATTTAAATATAATTGTTCTGTTTGATCTGAGCGATATTTTAATATAATCTAATCTAGTGAGAGGAGAATTCGAGCTTTTGTGTATAGGGTTGCCCCACGCTGATCTAGCGGCCTTGACTACATCCGGCCTGCAAACATGGGGGACAAGAAACTTCACGTTGCCATGTATCCTTGGTTTGCAATGGGGCACCTGATCGCATTCCTACACACCTGCAACAAATTAGCTGAGAGAGGCCACAGAATCTCCTTTTTTGTCCCCGTCCAAACCCTACAAAAGTTACGGGCTTTTAATCTCTACCCGGATCGCATTGCCTTCATCCCCATCAATGTCCCTCACGTTGACGGCCTTCCCCCGGGCACTGAAACCACAACTGACGTTCCTTTCCCCCTGCACTCGCTCCTCATGACCGCCATGGACCTCACCCGGCCTGCAGTTGGACAAGCCCTCAAGGAACTCAAGCCCGATTTTGTTTTCTTTGACTTCACGCATTGGATGCCGGAGTTGTTACGTGAGCTTGATATGGGCATTAAGTCCATACATTACTGCATAATTAGTCCTGCAACTATTGGGTACCTGTCAACCCCTGAAAGAAATCCGACGGAGAAACTGCCAACGGCGGCTGACCTTATGCTGCCTCCGCCATCTTTCCCTGCATCATCGATTACCCTACGAACGCACGAAGCTCGTGGGCTTGTAGCTGTCTTGTTGAAGGAATTCGGCCGTGGGATGACATTCATGCAACGCCAATTTCTTTCTTTTAGTGGATGTGATGCTATTGCTTTCAAAACTTGTAGAGAGATGGAAGGGCCCTATAGCGATTATATCGAAACCCAATATAAGAAGCCGGTGATTCTCGCAGGGTCGGTGGTGCCAGAGACCTCAACTACAGAGTTGGACGAGAAATGGGCAAAATGGCTTGAAGGGTTCGAGGCCAAAAGCATGATTTACTGCGCGTTTGGAAGCGAATGCATTCTGAAAATTGATCAGTTTCAAGAATTGTTGTTGGGTTTTGAGCTCACAGGTTTGCCCTTCTTCGCAGCGTTGAAGCCGCCCATGGGAGCTGAATCGATCGAGTCAGCATTGCCGGAAGGGTTTGAGGAGAGGACACGAGGAAGAGGCGTTGTTTATGGGGGTTGGGTTCAGCAGCCATTGTTCTTGAGGCACCCTTCTGTGGGGTGCTTTGTGACCCATTGCGGCTCAGGGTCTTTGTCCGAGGCGCTAGTGAATGAGTGCCAATTGGTGCTGCTGCCGAATGTTGGGGATCAGATCATCAATGCGAGAATGATGGGCTGCGATCTGAAGGTTGGAGTGGAAGTGGAGAAAGGAGACTTAGACGGACTGTTCACGAAGGAGGGTGTTGCCAAGGCAGTGGAAGCTGTGATGGAGGATGGCGGTGAGGTAGCCGAGGAGGTGAGGAGCAACCATGCAAAATGGAGGGAATTTTTCTCAGGCAAAGGGCTTGGTAACTCTTATTTGGACAGTTTCGAACAAAAGCTGCATAAACTGCTTGAATGATTCTCTCTAGGTAGCCTTTGAGGAAGTAAAATTCCTCAATTCGTTCACACGTTACGATAATTATCTTGATTGATCGAGTAAAAGAAACAAATTACTAGACGTGTTATGATTTGAATGGATTTGTAACACCACGACAACATTCCATATATATATATATATATATATGCTGTTTGATCTTTTAAGTTAGAAGTAACAGATTATTATTTTGTTCTTTGTTTCAAGCTTTTTTCTTGGTGTGACCTTTTCCTGATCTGCAAATGTCAGTTTTCTAATCTTGCACTTGATCTTCGATTGAGCCTTACATTTTTTGAAACCCTTACAGATATGTGCTTGATAAGGATGTTTTTATAGACCCAATAAATTCAATCCTAGCCTAATTTTAGGGACTGACCAACAAGGATCCCAAATTCCCAATCCCACAAATTTGACATCATGATGTTCTACTTTTCAAAATTTGTTATCATAACTAAAGTATCGCATTTATTGATCATATTCTTGACCGTCTTTTTAATGTAAATGAGTTATGCGTACATGAGATCAGTATAGGTAATATAATATAGCATTATTTTGACTTGCGACCAAACACTTTGACAACACAATATGATCAATCTATGTTGTATATTCTCTCTGGATCTCATTGTTCGGAGCCTATGAACTAAAAAAATCTAAACTGTTCAAAAAAGAGAGATTTGGGCTCTAGTTTTGTGTGAGGTGGCCAGTGGAATGGGCTAATGAGGACTACAATATTCAATTTGAGTCGTTTATGGTCTTTGAGCTCCGGACAGTTAAATATGGAGAGAATCTCAACTGATAAAATACCATATCATTGTTCCTTGATGCATTGCCGTTCATATACCAAAGCTACTTTTTCATTATTTAAAGAATAATGATTTAATGGCACACGCAAGCTCGAATAAACAAACAAGTTTATAAATCAGTTTAAGAGTGAAAAACTCAAAGAGGCAATTTTCCGATGAACTAAAGACAAGCTCGAATACAACATATTGATTCGATTATGACAACATATTCAATTTGATAATGATGACATATGGATTATAATTACAATATATGGGTCATATACTTACGGCATACGGATCAAATACTAACAACGTATTGATCAAGTATTGACAACAATTAATATCGTATATAATTACTGTATATTGGGTGGAGGGGAGTAATGGCTTAGAATTCACAAATCAAACAATCGAACCTTTCAATTTAAAGGTCCTAAACTTGATAATTTAACTAGTGTAATATTAAGCACGTTTCATACTACGGGGCCGCATCATTGCAGAAAACATCTCTTAAAAGTAATAAAAATACATCGATAAGATAATAACATATAAATCAAGTAGACAGCAACTCACAAACAAATACGCAGTGGATAACTGGACAAAATGTCCAAGAGCTCATTTGGATTGCACATATATATAATAGATGGCAAAAATTTTCAGAAGCCTCTTTAAATTTAGGACCCATGTAGGATTGCACATTTTGCTCCCCTCAAAGCCGCCTGTGTAACCCAACACCCTCTAAACTTACTTTTCCATGCATTATTGAAAAGAGGATTTACATCAAACAATATTAACAAATAGACATTTGTCGTATAAGTAGTGTGAATACCCACATGATGACTTTGGACATTAGAACATGGGATGGTAGGTATTGGTCTCCTTGCTTTTGTATTTTATATTGGCAAATAGGAACTATGGGGTTGAATGAAGAAAAGATGGTTGACCATCTCCCATAAAACTAAGAAGAGAAAAAGTAGCAGTAGATGTAGAAGATATATCAGTAAGCTATAAGGTTAGAGAGAATTCGAGCTTTTGTGTAATAGATTGTCTCACGCTGATCTAGCCGGCTTGACTACATCCGGCCTGCAAAAATGGCAGCGAGCGAAGACAAAATATGTGATGGCTAAAAAAGCATCGCTTGGATTGCCGCCTAGGCTACCTAGAATGCCTAGAGAGCGCCTAACTCCTAGCTGATTTTGCTGGATGACTTGGCCTAATTCGCGGAGGTATTCTACCACCCGGCGCCTAGGTGGCTGCCTAGATTGATTTTTAGAACACTGCATAAAACATCTCTTAATGTAATAAAAATATATTGATCAGATAATGACGACATATCGATCAAGCAGGCAGCAACCCAAAAACAAATAAGCAGTTTACAACTGGACAAAATGTTTAAAAGCTCATTTGTAAGTGTTTTTAAAATGATTGAAAACATTTTGGTGAAAATGTTTTTGAAACCAATCATTTGTAAAAATTCAAGTAAATCCTGGAAAAGCACTTAAAGTGCATTTTAGAAGAAGCACATAACTAGTGCTTCTTGCAGAGTGCTTTCAGAACCTATAAATATTTTCTCTAAAAGCACTTTCAGTCATTTTAAAAACTCATTTAAACAGCCCCAAAACACTTTGAGAGCAAAGTTCAAAAGTCGCTAAGAAATTCAAAATACAGTTGGTCCAGACTTTAAAGGGAATGCAAAGTTGGCCCCGCAAAATTCTCTCTTGTATAACTGGTTTTTTTATTTATTGAGCTTTACCAAAGTAATTGTTTTCTTTTTCCCCTGACATCTTGCAATTATATTGCAACTAAAATACAAAACCAGACGAAAATTGATTGGCAATGCAACCTAACTTTGACTGTAAACCCTACAACTCCATACCGCAGGTGCAAAACCACATGGCGTGCCGAGTGCCGATGGCCTCACCAAGATGTGCATTCTTGTCGTTGTAACCAATTATCGAACTGGCCTGGCCAAAGCAAAGCAGCCATCTGGTTTTACTGACATTAACAACTCTATGAGGGCGACCTCGTTCGGACGCTGGACCTTAAGACCGGGTTCGGTTAAACCTATTTGAGAAAATCCCATAGGTAAGTCAAGTGGCAGCTATCATAACAAGATATTAACAGGTTACAAAAGCAGCTAGCACTTACCAGGTGAAAGCTTTCTTCCCCTGTATAACTCTTTTGCCAAGGGATTGGCAGCCCAATGGTTAACAGCCACACTGCTTAAAGGTTGGAACCCGACTATCTCACCATCAGTTGACACAACCACCTAAATATTGCCCAAATAGCATGCAGAAATGTTAAAAACACCAGAAAAGGTACAACGAGGATAATCAATAATAGAGCATATAAGCCAACAACATTCTCCTTGGTACTAATGGCACACCAACATCTAGAGTATCGATTGTCGATATCAAACCACAACTAACCAGAATAAGCGATCTATTTTTTACCAGTAGACAGACAAAGGAGGGGCTGGGTGCATTATGAAAGATGAAATAAATATCCGAGAAATATTTGAAATGTGTGTATTTGTGAAGGAAAATGAAAACTAAGTTGAACGGTGGTTGAAAAAAAAGACAGAAGAAAGTAAACTTTAACACATGAGTTACCTGATAACTTGCAATATCTTGTGCTGATGCTTTCAAGTCTTCATCAATTTTCTCAGAAGAAGAAATAGTTGACATTGCTTCGTTGTTGGAACAATCATCACCTACCATCCTCAAATAATTTGGTACTTTACCAGTCCAAGCACCCACATCTGTTTCCATCATGATCTCACCCGGCCAACCCAGGGCATCCTTTATCTTTCTGACAACTGATGTGCAAAATGCTTCCGACTGTCCAAATAGAATACCAAATTCACATTTTTCTCAGAACAATTAAGAAGCAGAATAAGATGAGGCAAAATGGCAAATCTTTATTTTTCATTTAATCATGGCCCAATATTAAGTTCACTTCTAGGAAAAACTTATATATTTGCAACATGCTTCTAATTCTCCCATACTTAGAAGCCTCAGGTAAAAATTGTGCACAAAATAACAATATAGATAAGTTTACTTCATAATCCAAAATTTTAAAATTTGATTGACATGGTGGCTAGATCCTAGATATCATCCCTCTCAGTACATGCATACCTTCACAGCATCCACTGACTGGTATGGTGCACTACCAACTTCAGATGATGGAATTGAAATGTATTCTCTAGCGTACTTTCCACCTTTATTTGGGTAAGGAAAACCACGTTGACAAAGAGCACTAATTGTTATGAGAAAAATTCCACTCGCAACGGTGATAGGTAGCATTCTTAACAAGAAAGAGCCCGTCTGAAATAAATGGAACCAGTTAGCATTGCACCAATTTCGAAATTCATTATCCAATCTGAATTCAATTGATCAAAGGGTCCCAGACACACCAGAAGATATTGCAATCTGGGTTGAGAGTTATCACGATTTCAATATGTGCTAAAAGTATAAAAGAAACATAGAGCATCCATAACAAATAGGTTAAGACTTATGAAAAATCCTTAAACAAATAGGAGTATCCAAAGCATTGAAAATGCATGATTCCATCCCACAACTCCCATGGAAGAATGCAAGTAAAATCACACATTACAACAATTTCCTTACACCTATCTTAGTCTAAGTCCCCGGTATTCTCATACTAGTGTCATATCACTTGTATATGCCCCCTAACACAAGCTTGAAACTTCAGTAACTTTTCTTGAAAGAAATAGAAAACATGCCACAGCCATTTACCTTCTAAGATCTAAATGTCATCGCTAATTTTACAACTATTAGCAGAACCCTTCACATACATGATCAGGCTCCAACTGTTAACTTTAACAAAGAGAAATAAAACATATGCACATCAATACCTTCTTCTTAGACAAATTAGCAGAATTGGCAACACCACCACATGATAGCTGTTTATCCGGCATTGTGTAAGGATCTTCGTAATACATATCTATTAGGTCCGCCAATCCAACCTACAAATTTTATAAAGTAAAATCAAAAAGCAGACTTGATTCCATAAATCAATAGTTCACAAATGGAACTGGTATTAAGTTACATAAACTTAAATGGTAAAGAAGCAAATACACATAATATTGGAAAGAAAGGAAGGGATAAACTGAACCTTCTCCACCATGCACATCGTCATCCTATCTCAGATAGATTTAAGCTAAAAGCCTAAAACCCTAAGACATTACATGGACACTTCAACATGTCCAACATGTCGGAATTTGAAAATACCCAATTTACAGACACTGCGGCAAGAACCATTGAAGGCAAGAAGCCCAACGACTAGGAAAGAAAAATGTACCATTTGGGAGTGTGTCAAGAGAACTTCACATTTATTCTCCGCAGATTTTCTCCAGCCTTCAAATTTCACATTCTCATGTTGACTGGCATCAATTTCTAGCCTATAAGCAGGAACATGCTCGCTAGTCCATGAACTAAACTCAGAACCACCAATCTTTTCCAATTTAGAGAGTGCAGTTGGTGTCCACCAATAGTTCTTTGATTTTGTTTTTACGGGCTTAAAACTTCCCTTTGTTGAATTATAAAGGTCCAGCAAACTCTTAGCATTTTCAACTATCTCATCTTCAAATAATTTGTATATGACAACTGAGGAATCTTCTGACACGGTCCTTTTAGGCTTTCGGAACCAGCGGAGAAGATTACTCGAAGTTTTGCCTACGTAATCTTCAAGAAATTGTTTTTCAGTGCTTTCAAGAGCAGAGCTGCACACAACTTCGGCAAGCACAGAGATAATCCGTTCATCCGATGAACTAAGGGCGAAAGATGCAGGGACCTGCTGATACGAAATGTATAAGAGAACTGAACCTATCAGTATCATGTGGCACCTGCAGGACAGAGATTAGTATGATATTACATTTTACAATATAGTGATGCAGATGTCAAATTCTTTTACCAGAACCATTACAAATAAAGAACAAGGGCAAACCTCTCTTGGGTTCTCGAGATCCTCCATATCCCTTTCTGTTCCCGATTTAAAGACAACCAGCTCAAAGTTCCACAGCAGGTGTAGCACTACTTGCCTAAATGTCATCGAAAGAATGTTTCTCGACGTAGTGGTTGACAGCATGTCATCGGTGATGGACCTTCTCAGTTTGCCGGCTTTCTCTTTAACTTTCCTAGCAGGCAGAAACTGTTGAAAATGTCAACTTCACATCACCAATCCAGCAAAAACCAATTCAAAAACACGAAAACAAACTCTCGACCAACAATGTCGAAAGTAATTAATTCAGCAAAGTGCATTTTAATGATTAGTTAGTTCGAATTCTCGACTACATTCATAACTATTATGAAAATGTCAACTTCACAGCACCAATCCAGCAAAAACCAATTCAAACTACGAAAACAAACTCTCAAAGAACAATATCGAAATTGATTAGTTCAGCAAATTGCACTCGATGATTAATTAGTTCGAATTCACAACTACATTCAGAACAATTAGCACAAAGTTACATGCTTTCTAATATACAAAATGGACACATAAAAATGAACTGACCAGTCGGGTCGAGACTGTGCTGCGGGGGCCCGGATGACCCGGGAATAAGGTCTCCACAACCATAGCGGGCATCCCCGAGCTGATGTGCTCGTCGGCTGCTTGTCCTCCGTCGGCAGCAGCAGCCGTCAGAGCCTGCTCGAATTCGACAGCGCCGACTAAAGTGAGCCGAGCAGCGTCGTTCTCGTACGTTCTCACGCCGGGGAGGACTTTCTCGTCGGACCCGGCCACGGCTTGGAGGACCTCCTGCTCTGTGACTGGGACGGCTTTCCGATTGGAAGAGCGGGCAAGGGTAAAATGGACATTTCGAGGGGGTTCGAGGGTCATAGGGGAGAGGTGGCGGGGTCTCAGGGCAAAGAGAGGAGCGTGGAGAAAGATAGATTGAATGGACGCCATCAGTGACTGAGTTCGAGCTCTGAACAGAGGCTTAGGGTTTTTGAACGTTGCTGTTGAAGTCGGGTAGTGGCCTTTTATTTCTTTTTTTAACTATAATTTCTTTAAAGAAACTTTAACGAAAAAGTCCAGTACGGTTCACTTTAACGAAAAATTATATTTTTACACTAAAAAGTCAATCATGGTACTATTCATTTTACCATTTATTTTGCCTTTATCGTTAAAACTCAAAGTTTTCAAGCCATTTTCATTAATTTTACTTTTCTTTAATTGCCTCTTACTGTTACGGGTATAGTAGTACTCATCTTCACTTGTAAATTGTAAGTGAGATGACTTGGTTCAATTCTCGACAAAAGTCAACTTAAACCACAATATTACTAGTCCATTATGAGGCTTAGTGTTACTTATCTTCACTTGTAGATAATATCGTTTTGTTCAAAAAAAAAAAAATTCTTTAATTGAACTGTTATTGGCCATTGCTTAGGACTAAGCAAGCAATTTCTTGCATAACTTGTTAATGCGACATGATATTATATGAAAATAATAGATTTTGGGTCAATCCATTAATCATTATCAGATCATCAATTAAGAATCCGAAAATATATCATTTGCTAGATTTAGACATTAGACATGAAAATTTCTTGTTCTATTAAATTGACATAACTATATGATATGTTAACAAATCGGGTAATTGTCAGATAATTTATTAAGAATACGTTAAGTTAAGTTAAGATAACAAATTTGACATACGAAAATAACATTTGGCGACAAACATGACCCATTTGGCCAGGCTTTGGGCCCAAACTGCGAACACCAAACGGCATCGTTTCGGTTCCCGCTTGAACGGTTGAACCGCTTCCATCTCCTGACACATTTTAAAGCGTTTCTCAGACGGGTCGGGAAGAACTCTATATTTTGCAATAAATCCAAAATCTGCAGAGAGTAAATTACCAAGTCGGCTCCTTCTTCATCGATTTCCGTAAGATTTCGCATTTCCCTTCTATATTTCATCATGTTTTTGGGATTTGATTGGTGCTAATTTCTTTATGTTTACAAATTACACCTGTTTGGTTCCCGAGAAAACGAAGAAGAAAGGGAAAATGTAGTTTTCTTATATATGCTCTAAATTTGGGTAATATATTCACAGAAAGTTACAATTTGTAACATTATCAGCTTCTTGTTCGTCTATGAAGAAAACTAGAAAAATAGCTTTAATTTGAAAATGATCGTATGAATTTTTTCGTATTGTTTACTTTTCTGAACGGTAAATCTGGTAATCTAGGGCTAAATTTGTTCATGAATTTGGGACATCATATTTTGTTTATTACCAATTATTTATTTTTACTATTATTTTTACCTCAAGAGGTGATCACTCACGACTTATGACTCGTTTGAAAGAGTTTTTAAAATAATTGAAAGCGTTTTTTATGAAATTGATTTTGGGTTTCAGAAGCAATTTTAAGTGTTTTTATTTTATTTTTAAAAGGACGAGATATGTGCTTCTTGCAAAGTGTTTTTCCGAGATCCACTTGGACTATTACTCAGGATTGGTTCAAAAAACATTTTCACCAAAAACATTTTCAATCATTTTAAAAACACAACGAGATCTCGTCGTACAACCAGATGTTCTACTTAATTACAAACTCACCCGTCGCTGCATGTCTTGACCATTAAATAGTCCGTTCTACATATAATTCAGTGTGGAACCCTAATTATTTGCTCATGATTTATGGTTTTTATTTGGGTTATCCTTTGCCATTGTACAATGCTGAGATGCTTGGTTGTGAATCCCAAATTCGTCTTATTGTTTTCAGAACGAAAGGTATTCGCTATTCGGGAACGTTCTTGTTTTAACCACTAATTTGCTACCTTTAATGATGAAATATTGATGTTACAGAAAACATTTTGAGCAATGGGGAAGAGGAAGTCATCAGCAAAACCGCCTCCTAAGAAGCGGAATGACAAGCTTGATACCGTCTTCAGCTGTCCCTTCTGCAGCCATGGCACCAGTGTTGAATGCCGCATGTGAGTGCCGTTGTTTGATTTCGTTCTGGTTTTTGAGTTCTCTTACTTAAACCTTCTGCAGAGGAATTCATAACCCGGTACTAGTTTTAGGAGATTGTTATTGAATGTTAGGTTCTGCATATTTTTTGGTCTTGTAACTCGCGTTTATCGTTTATCTTTGCTTCAGTGACATGAAGAACTTGATTGGGGAAGCTTCCTGTAGAATATGCCAAGAAAGCTTCAGCACCACCATCACAGGTCTGCGCAAAACTTGGTCCCTTAATTTGAAACTTATATCCCCTTTCGTTGGAGACTTGGAGTTGAGTTTTAACGGGATGATATTTGGCCGCTTTTGAACCCTAAACCCGTAAATTGTTATGAAAAATGTCATTTCTCAGAGGTTTATGCATTTCTTTTATTGTTTTCATCTAACTCTGGTTTCCTCTTTGTTTGCAGCGCTATCTGAACCAATAGACGTGTAAGTAAATTATTTCTCGCTGTTTCTCTTTTTGGGTCCGAAATCTGTCTATCACGATTCACCAAAGGGTAATCCTGTGGTCACACACACATGTATGTGAGAGTTGTAGCTCCGCGGCTCTTTTTATTCATGTCAAAAGTTGCAACTTTGCAGCTACAGCGAATGGATTGATGAATGCGAGCGGGTTAACAATGTCGAAGATGATGGTGATGCTTAGGAGGAGGACCTGATGCCTAGATAGGTTGTCCCTGTGTCAGCTGCTGTGGGAGTTTTATTTCCCTGACCAAAATCAGTAGTAGTTCTAAATAATTTCCAAACCATGCTTGTCAAGCAAGTTTTAAACATTTCAATGAAGACGCGATGCGAACCTATCTCTACGTAACTTTTATGTGTTGGTGATGCAATGCAATGTATGATGCATAATGGCATCTTGTTTTCTTGGTAGAAGTCTAGGGATGGTCTCCCACGGGCGCGCAATGATTCCACGCGCACGGGGAACTGTCCCGACGCATTGCCCGTGGGGTGTCACGGGGGTCGTACCATCCCAACCCGTTCCTAACTACAGATCAACCTAACACGACTCATTCTTTCTTCTTCTGAATTGCATTTAAGCAGCAACGAGGATGGTAGCCCTCTCTAACAAGAAAAACTTGCGTAGAGCTTTCGGACGCCGTCTATTTTACTCTTCGATTTCTCTCAAAAAAAACAGAATCTCAACCTAGTCAAGTAGTTCTACCGAAGTTTCTCTGATCCTGTTGAAATCTACTAAAGAGAAACATTATCTGAAAAAGTAGTAGCATTATGAATGGAGGGTTACCGTAAAAGCAGCAATTACAAATTTCTGAGTGATGCTTTTAACACAGACAAACATAGAACCTGCATAAGTAGATAGATCCTTACATACCTAACAACACGACATGCAGTCGACACAAAAGTTTAAAACACAAACACACAACAATTGGTGGCAAATAGTGTTTCATCCGTCCAAATTCCAATTCCACAGTTGATCATATCACAATTAGTTATAGAAATGTACCGTGACGAAGTTAGAATATGTTCTTTGGAGCGTAAGCGGCATTCCGTGCGAGGATGAGCTATTCAAATTGTGTCTACCGAGCAAAAAATGTGCTTGACTTCATAGAACTAGAATGCGGAAGAACCTCTGACAAGTGAAGTAAAAATGCATGACCCCGGCCACACCGAGTAATTTAAACTAGAAACTAAGGATGGGCATGCAGCTTATTCGAGCCCATCAAACTTCTATCAGTTAGGTTATGTAATATCCGTTGGCATTGTCAACAAGGTAGTCGTAGGGTGCACCTATCTCGTAGTCAAATGTCCCATTTGTTGTTGCCCCTCGATTTGGAGCGTAGTAGACATTTCCGACACTAACCTTTGCATTAACTTTGGCCCTGCCCTTGACATTGCGCTTGTTATCGGAGGGGAACTCAGCAGAAAGCCTTCCCATCTGCTTCTGCAGATCAGCAACCGAATCGTTGGTTAGTTTGGACTTGGAATTTTTCTTCCCATCAACAAGTTTCAGCTCCAATCTGTACAAGGCACAAGCATCACATTTGTTGATCTCGTACTCATAAAGGTGCCACTCAAAATGGTTCAGCGGTTGAGGATCCATATAGTAAGACCTCTTCAGCCCTCCAAACTCATTCATCACTTGCTTCCTCGACTCATGCCAACCTCGTCCGTTGTAATCTGGCAATGACCTCTGCTTTCTGTTACCGCTCTCAAAAGCTCTTCGAGGCTTGTCAAAAAAGAGCCACTCCCGGATTATCTCACCCTCAAGAACCGAAAGATCAAAGAATTCTGGAATCACAAGGAATTAATCAGATAAAATTCACAACAAAAGTCACTCATGACTTCAAAATAAATTTTACAACAAAACAAAGATAAAAACAGCTAAAATGCACTTACCAGGTGCATTCCATGGAGACTTTGCAGTAGCAGCTCCCTCACACTCAGGGATACCGACACCTTTTCCTTGTGCCTTTGCACTAAGAGCAGCAAAAAGTAGGCCATCCTTCAGGCCGATGCCCCCAGGCCTAAGGACCGGACCCATGCCTGGTGGTCCTTCATTCAATGCCAAAGCAGCATGAAAGCTACTGCAGTAGTCTAGCCACCAGTCCAACCCTTGAGCAGGCCTAGGACAATCCCAAAGTGCACACTTTGGGCCCAAGAAAGCAGAGGGCGGAGGGAAAATACTTGGGAGATAAGTAGAAGCCTGAGACAATGTGTCCTCCCCCCTCAAAGCTGTGCCATGAAAACAAGGGTAGAAGCTCTGCTCAAAGTCTTGATGCAGTTCAAACTGATGATAGTCCAATTGATTAGCCCCTTCCAAATTGTTAACAGCATTGCGAACTCCGGAAGGGGAGCTTTTGCACTGACCAGCCAACGGGAAGGCATGTTCCGGTTGCCCTTGATTCACACTAAATCCCTGAAATATTGTGTTGGCAACCACCAGTTGAGTGCTCATATACAACTGATTCACTTTTCATTCAAAGCAAAATAACAAAGCACGTAGCTATATGGATAAACAACAAAAAACTGAAGGAAAAAAAAAAAGAAGCAAATACCATTTAACAGTTCAGAAAAGAATGAACAAAAAGAAAAATAAAGGGGGAAAAACCACCTCATGAAAGACCAAACTTTCTCCAACTTGCAAGTTTTGATCATTAGGCTCGGGTTTCGGTGCAGCTAATGGACTAGTGGCATCATCTTCCTCTTCACATAGCTGCAACAGCCGGCAAATGTCTGAAGAAAACGAACCAAGACTGCCACCCTATATTCGCCATAAACACCAAAATTCACAACCCGACCCTTTAAAGAAAAAGCATAACCACATATTTCATAAGTTCATGTATTACATAAACGAATAATCACACATATGTTAATACAGTAACAGGACGCTTCTAGTTACATATCTAGTTCCACATATGCACTCAAAACAAATATGTACTTGATATGATCAAAATGCTACCTGCTGCTGAAAAGAAGAAGCCGAGGAGGGCTCATTTAGCTCGGCTTTCCACTCGCGTAGCATCTGATGCACTTGTTCTTCGAGGAGTGCAGCATCGATGGAGCGGCTCTCCTTCCTGGCAAACTGGAGGTCCGTGAACATGCCCTGCAAGTCATCCACAC
The DNA here is from genome assembly GCA_024362995.1 of Heteromeles arbutifolia. Lineage (NCBI taxonomy): Eukaryota > Viridiplantae > Streptophyta > Magnoliopsida > Rosales > Rosaceae > Heteromeles > Heteromeles arbutifolia. Next base: position 3,573,232 of record JANCRC010000002.1, on the reverse strand, counting down.
GGTTCTTTGCTTTGTCCTTGAAAAGCTTGTGAGAAGCGGACTTGCAAGTGCTCTTTGAACCCTTCATCACAACCCCCGCCCCCTTCTAAACCCTACAACTCACACATCAAACACAAACCCATCTCAGATTATCAAAACTCATCAAGATCAAGAATTTAGCAACATACTCACAAACCCATGTTAGATTACCAAAAACCCATCTCAGATTAGTACATAAACAAGCCAAAAAAAACCTGAATTACGAATAACAACCACGGAAACTCACCATAACTTAGACCAAATTCATAAAATCAACTTAAAACATAAAGAAAACTAGTAAACACGGGAGTGGAACCTCTACTAATCAGAAGCAGGCGTGCCCGATTGGTATGGGAATAGAGTGAAATTCAGCAGTTAATCGGAGTTTAATACCGAAAGAAAACTGGGATCGGAAAGGGCTGAGAGGGTTTGGGGTGGCGACGGTGAGAGGTGTGGAAGCGAGAAAGCTAAAAAAGGAAAGAGAAAGGTGAAATATTCGACCCGAAAAGGAGATGCTTACCCAATAGTCTCGCTCAAAGTGTTTGATGCCAATTTCCAATCGGCACACTTCTTTTCTTGGTGAATTTTTTGTGTTGTGGAATTGTGTTGGGCTCTCTCTCTCTCTGCTCTGTAGAAGGAAGGAGTGGTGACTTCTCTTTCCGCTCGCTTTCGCTCTCTCTCTCTCTCTCTCTCTCTCTCTCGCTGTCTGGATGGCTCTGCGTAAAGTGAAAGCAGGCCAATGCGGACGCGGGTAAACACCGTGGCCTTTATATCTTGGATGGGAGGCAGGATGGGTCGGTGGCAATTGACATATTCTCTATTTATTTTTCTCAAAAGAAAATTGCCTTTTGACTTGTGAAGACTAAAATACATAAATCCATAGTATAAAGGTTCAATTAAAATTTAAATGGGGAATACTTTAAATTTCAATATTTGTGTTTTAGATCATTTAAATCAAACTAGTATAACGACAATTAATTGAGGAGGTAAGAATTAGTGAGCAAAAAATGCACTCAGTTAAATAGATGGATCGTCCTCACTCAACAAATGATAGTTTGAGTATGTGACATTCAATTTTCGCTTTGTTGTACAATTCTTTTTCTAATCCAAGTGAACGTGTGAGAGGCATAATCAAACTTAAGACTTCGAGTGCAACGATAAAATACACGATGACAGTTTTTTAGTAGCAATTGGGAGAAACGTATTTATAGTTGTAACTTGCAATAAATTCATCAGTTTACATAATCTATAAGATAATTTGCGAATAAAAACTTATATTGATAAGGACATATGAGACTGGTCTGGACTTTTGACCCCCCATATAAAAACTTATATCTATTTCATATACTGTCATGTTGAGTGTTGAGTCCATATCTCCTCTTGTTAAATATCTATGAAATAATAAAAAATTACAATAAAATATTTATGTTCACAAGCATTTTTATTAAAATTATAATAAATAGTCATCCATTGAAAGATGTCAAGGCGCGACAAAAGACCGGAAATCCTATATCAAAACATTTAAGAGGTCAATGGAGTTCGATCTGGCTACAACTCTCCTCCCTCCATGCATGCTCGAAAGAGAAACAAGAGTTTTGGGGATTATAGGTTGAACAGTAGATCGAAGTCTACCTATTTCTTGGTGGGAGAGAAAGAAGGGGAAGACAAGTCGACCAAGAAAGGGATAAAGAGAGCATCCACTACTACCAATATCATCCATCAGATTCCTAATTTGATGCCTGTTTGTGGAGATAGAAGGGAATTAAAAGGGATGGTTGTGCTGCTTTAAATGTGTATCATCACTCCTACTCAACTTAATCAGCATCTTATGGATAAATTTTCTAATGTGCTGGAAACACTGCTCGATACACCTAATATAAAATTGAATGATGATTGATTTTTTTTTTTTTTTTGAGGTTATGGTATTAGAATTAGGCAATAAGTCAACAAAATTATAAACCATTTAAAGGCTTGATTGATCATGTACCAATTTAGCGTTTCGTCTATTTATTTGATTAACAGTTGGACATGTGAACGATTTCCAATTTGATGGCATGGATGATCGTTGAAGGGTGACGTAGAATATGATGTGTCCAATAGAATTAGGGGAATATGTAAAAGGTTAGAGTGACTAAATCCCATTTCCAAATCTTAGTGAGAAAGAAAAGCACAGATAAAGTAGAACAGTAAAATTAGTTTTTCCAAATCTTAGTGAGAAAGATAAGCTGAGAGTGACTGAATTTTGAACTATTATCGAATTGTAACTTTAGTCTCTAAACTAAAATTCCAAAGATTCGGTCTCTGTATTTAATTAAATATGGAGCGTTGGCTCTTTCGTGCTAACTCCGTTAACTATGCTGTTATTTTCTTGACGTGGGAATCGTATAAGACCTATTATTACGTGATTGAATGCCAACTGGATTAAAAATAAAAGAATTTTTTTAAAAAGATAAAAATAAAAGTTCATGAATGATGGTTTAAACCCAAAACCCCAAAATTAAAATCTCTCTGCACTCCAAAAAACCAAGTACGTCTGGAAGACTAATGCCACAACACAAAAGGCATCATTAACTTGGCATCTCTATGTTAACAATGTTTAGACATTCCGAAAACAATGGAGCCAGGCATCAATCTAAAAGATGACCTACGGTCGAAAGAATCAAGGGTGAAAATTTTCCCTCTGCAACGAGGGAAGCATTGTACGAATTAAAATCGGGTTAAAAACCATCTTTATTAGATGAGTTTTGTGTATGATCAGGCTGGCTTTACTGACTTTGCAGATTCTGTATCAGGGCGCTTGAAACTGATAATACCGCTAAGCCCTCGTCCCCTGGCAAGCTTCTCCAGTTCTTCAAGTTTTTCCTTAAGAAGTTCCACTTCTCTTGATAAGGCTTCGTCTCTTTGCTTGAGTGCCTGAAAAACAGTGTACGGCAGGCAGGCAGTTAGGCCCCCGTAAAACTTGATAGGTATTGTTCTAAGAAGCATGTAGTGTGAAACAGTTATTGGGTTGTGCATACTGCATAGTATGATATATATTTACCAAACTGTGATACGATTGTTTCACAATACAAGTCTAACCAAGTTGTTATAACGTGGTCTTAGGTTATTCGTGATAATCCACCAAGATTTTCGCAATATTAGATATCCCCAACCTTAGACTAGCTCTTTCATAGAGAGTTTCCTTGGTTTGTAAGGTAATATTCATTAACATCGGCATGCTCTAGGTGTCTATCTTTCATTAGTCTTTTGAAGGACAAGTTACATATATCTAGTTTGTCACCGGATAGTACTTTATCCACATCAGAAATTGAGAAGATGATATTGTACCATCTTGTTCACCAGAGAGTGCAAAAGATAGCATAATAGAGAGAGGGAGAAAGGGAGAGAGACAAGGGGCAGCGGCTTGCAAACGAACGAAAGGTAAACCTAATATGAGAGTTACAAGCTGCTTTATTCATCTCCACTGTAATGAAGCAACAAAATTGACCTTGGCATAATACGGTTTTGACAAGCGACTGTATTTCAGTAAGTGGAAAAAAATGTACGTCTTCTGTATTCAAATAAATATGATTTTATCCACACTAATGAAAATGAAACCAAAGAAGGCAGTTTGCTAAGATAGTTCAATACCAGAATAAAGAGTTACCATTTTCTTTCAACTCCATTAGCATTGTCAATTTGAAAAAGGATTGGAGGTCATTTGTTCAAAAGAGGGTAAAAACGTAACTGAATAAAAATTCTATATTCTCATGTCAAGGTTGGCATACAAATGCAAATTAACACATTGACTGTATTGCCACAATACCTCCAGTTCTTGCTTGCGTGCTTCCTCCTTTCTCGCTTCTGATCTAGCACTTCTTTGTACTTCGAATATCAAAGCAACTGTTGCAACCTGTGTATATATATACATATATAGAAAGTTAGGAATGTAAGTATTATCATGGAACAATCACTACATATACAGTTGGTTTTAGTGGGACGACAGTCAGATTTCTGTGCACTTTAAGCACAACAAAACCTGCCCTTCCCTCCCAAATGTTATATACGAAAGAATCCTAGGCCAGCTCATAATTCCCGTCCATAGAGCATGTGAGACTTATAAAAGGAAGCCATATTTCTCAAAGACACCCCAATAAGTTCAATTGCCCCTTTTTTTAGTCCTTGAGTAACATTAGAGCAATCACGTCCACTTATGCAATTAGACACAGCCCAAATCTACATAATTTTATTTACATTTGAGCCTTCCATTGTGCATTGATAAATCATAATAACTCGTAAACTTAAGAGAAACTGCAAAACGAGTAGCTTGCACTAAATATTACCGAGAAGACAAAGAGCTCCCCCATAAGGTCAACAGCAGCCTGCACAGCCTTCTCCTCATTCAAAGGGCGAATCTCAACATCGGTCGCATGACTGTATAGGCGCCTTTGCATCCTCGTGGTGATTCGATGGTTTGCCTGAATCCCAATTCATTAGAGATTAAATCCCTTCACAGATTAATGCATACAAAGAAAGTTGATTTCAAGCAAACCAGCATCAGAACTTATCGAATTCATACAGTAACATGAATTTACAAGCAGATAAACCTAACAAAAACCCGAAAGCAAGATTCCACAAAAATATAACCAGTAGCTCAGCTCTAGCACCACTGTCAACAATAATTTTACAACACTACATAACACAACCCATGTGTCGAAACGCGATGGTAAACTAAAATGCGATTCACAAGCACAAGCTGGGACGATATAAACTAAATAGCCCAAATGGGTAACTCGAAGATTGATTACCAACAAGAAAAAATGAAACTTTTTGATCTCCGAGTTAAAAAGAAAGTAAATTTCAAATGGGGGCAAGAATAACTTGTCAAAAAAATGTATTGGGATCACATTACAACGAAATACAAATCACCAATTCACCGTCTGAAACAATGTCTCGTAGTTAAAAGTTACCTGTGCGATGCTGACGATTAACTGGCGGAACCTGGGATGCACTGCAGCTTGATGTTTGAGTCGGGCGGCGACGGGTTTGCTGAGAGTTTTGATGGCCAGAGTCCCGAGCTTCAGGAGCGGAAGCACCATGGCAGCGGAATCCGATCTACAAATACAATTGTTTGGTGCTTACTGTTCTTGCTTCGGAACAAAGCTGATGAGAATTCAGTAGCAAATGCTCAATTGACGGTGGTGAAGAAGTTGGAAATGGGGCGGTTACGTATCATTGCTGCGGGGTTGACTGGTTCAGAGGGCGGGTGAGTTTCTTGGAGAAGAAGAAGAGAGCCGAGAAATGGAGAAAGTCGGAGGAAAGACAAAGCATGTGGGAAAATGGGGTTTGATTGTTTATTGCTGAAATTGGGGAAAATTGGAAGCTGCGATTTTGTTAGTCCTCCTGGCTCTAATTGGTTTCACTCCCAAAAGACCGAACTTTAAGGATTTGGATACCATCCGGATCTAAAATAGTGGAGATCCTAATGATTTTCACTTTTTAGCTATTCATCGTATATCATACGATTAGAAATCATTTGACTTTTTTATTTAAAAGTAAACACCAATGGTACTCGATGAAAATTAATCGTCCAATGTACAATAAACGGTTAGCATGTGTGGAAGATCCCACAAGTAGATCCGGAGAGGATCCTCTCCCAAATTTTATGAGCATCGTTTGTAACAAACTGACCGAATGTGCTTGAATAAGTAGGCAACAAACTTGATTTTTATGATGTTAAAATGCATTCATAACTCAAGGTACTTTAACAACAACTAGAAAATAAGGTGTTTTTCCAATTACAACCAAAAAGAGAATATAAATTTACCGTATCAGAATATCTTATAGGAATAAAATACACATTCATAAAATATAAAAAAATAAAAAAAATTAGATCGAGTTGATGCAACTTATTACAACTCATAACCAGTCAAACTAAATGATTTATAAATTAAAAAATCCTCACAATGGTTATGTGGGAAATTTGTTGCACATTATTCTAGCTCAAATTGAGAGAGAGAGAGAGAGAGTGGTACTTTATTAGGAAATAGATCTTGAAACGATATTTTTTTAGTATTTATTTTAGACAAGGTATTAAATATCGGTAATATCGGAAATATCGGTAGTCCGAAAACACGGAAATATCGATGGAAATATCGGGATAATATCGATATCGATAAAAATTATATAGAAACCACGGAAATTGTAAGAAAAACTTGGAAATTTTTATTGAAACTTTGCAGGATGTTTATTTAGTCAATTATCTATTAGTTTATCACAAAAAATTGGAAGGAAATGCATTGCATGATGGATTTAACTGATTTAAGTTGATTATATAGCGAGCTGGCAAACATTGTGAGTGTAGAAAATATGTAGTAATTAATGAAAGAAGTTTAAACACACTATAATCATTTATATATAATGAATTAGTACAATATTTTACACTTTATACATTGCATGGTAAGATACATGAGTAACTTAGTACCACATAGAGTTCCTATGAGGTTCAATATTTTACACTTTTATTTAAAAAATAATAATTTTGGTTCTTATTTGGTGAGCCGAAGGGGCCCACCCCCTGATTTTGTCCCCATTTCCCGTACTCCCTCTCTCTCTCCCGGTTCCCTCCCTCTCTTCTTTCTTTCTTTTTTTCTTTGTAACTCTCTGTGCTCTCTCCTTCCCTCTTCCCCGAAAAACACACACACACACCCTTTGACAGTCACCACCTCATCCACCCTCACCAAAACCTCCCCGTGTGATCCAGGAAACTTGGAGCAATGATGGAGCACACCCAAAACCTCCCCGTTCTCGTGGTGCCGTGGCGTTGCCACTGTGCATCTCCTTCTCCGGCGAGATTTATCGTCCCTCGACCTTGGTGAGCTTCGGAACTCTCTCTAATCTTTCTCGTAGATCGATCAAACTCTAGTTAGGACTCATTTTAGGTGCTTTGGTGAAGGTTGTAGTGAGAAACAACTCGGAGGTTTATTATCCCAGATTTTCCGGCGAAGAACCACGGCGATATTATCGATAATATCGATAATATCCTGATATATTGACGAAATTAAAGTGTATATGTGTGAAAATATCGGGTATCCAAAAAAACGATAATATCGACGATATTTCGCCGATATTATCGATTTTTTGGACCTTGATTTTAGATACCTATTTCTCCATTGATCTTAATAACGTTATGATAATATTTGAAGATGTCTTAAGTTCGTCACGATATAAAAATTCAAAGTGAAAATTTATCCACAATGTATCATGTGTTGGATGAGATCAGTAAACAAAGCCCATTTGCTTGGCAGCCCGGCCCACTTCCACAGAAAAAGACAACAAAATTCGGCCACGTCAGCGATCCTCAATCAGTATGACACCTCCTAAACCAACCCGCGTCCGTCGATTACCAAAGCATCAACGGCCAAAGTCATTTCTATATCCGCGCCATTATTTTCAAACTGGCGCCCACGCACAACAAAAACACCCTCCACGTCAGCGATCCGCAACAATAATAACCAATCAAACTAGGCGCAGCCGTCCATAACACCCTAAATCAACGGTCTCAATTCCTTCTCTCCCATTTCCATTTTTCACACATCCCGCTATAAAGTCCCTCCATAGCCAGAGCCTCACACGCTACTCACAAATCAATCAAAAATCCCCAAATCTCAGAAACCCTAATCACCTCTCAATCTCCAATCCAATCCACCAATGGCTCGCACCAAGCAAACCGCCCGCAAATCCACCGGAGGAAAAGCTCCCCGCAAGCAGCTGGCCACCAAGGCGGCTCGCAAGTCTGCCCCGGCCACCGGCGGAGTGAAGAAGCCCCACCGCTTCAGGCCCGGAACCGTAGCTCTCCGTGAGATTCGTAAGTACCAGAAGAGCACTGAGCTCCTGATCCGAAAACTCCCATTCCAGCGCCTGGTCCGTGAGATCGCACAGGACTTCAAGACTGACCTGAGGTTCCAGAGCTCCGCCGTTGCGGCCCTCCAGGAGGCGGCGGAGGCCTACCTCGTCGGGCTTTTTGAGGACACCAACCTTTGTGCCATCCACGCCAAGAGGGTCACCATCATGCCCAAGGATATCCAGCTCGCTAGGCGCATCAGGGGCGAGAGGGCTTAGATTCCATTGGGGTTTTAGTACAGATAAAAAGGAGTATGGTTTTCGCAGGTAAGGTGTTTGTTGAAATGTTCATGTTATTTTGTGGGGTTGTTGCTTTTGGGTTTAGGGTAGGAAATGTAGGTAAGAGTATGAACGATTGTAATGTTAACAACTATGTTAATGAATTCCCGTTCTTTTGATTTGTGCAATTTAGAATTAACCCAAAATTATGTATTAGTTTGCAAGTGACTTTTTATCATAGTGATGAAAATGGTTTTATCTTTTGTATTATGGTGTGAATTTGAATTTCGTTAGTTCTTTAATTTAATATTTAATATTTAATTATCAAATTTATCCTTTGGACAAAAAAATTGGGGTATACTATTTATATATTTGTTTTTACTTTTGACATATTCTTAGTTAATTTTTGTTTATTGATATTTTTTAATTTGTTTGATTTAGTAATTGAAAAGTAAAAAGAATATGTGCTAGTTTTTATTGAATTTTTTGTATATTGAAGTCAAAACCAATTGACATTGAGGCTCGAAGAGTCAATTTGTTGGGATTGGCGCGGATATTTGTTATCTGAATGTGTGGTGGTACAAGAATTGAAATTCAATTTGTATTGATGTTGTGACGTGGCACGGTACCGTATAGGCTAAAGACCAATTTGGTCATAGTTGATGTCAGTTTAATGAGCTGTTGGTGTATGATTATAACTAGATGCAAAATTTGTGCATTTGATAAGGTTTCGGAGTTGAGCACGAGTTGAGAGAAAATCAAACAGTAGGAGTGAAAAATCTCTTGGCAGAGAGTTTTTGGGAAGTATTGTGAGAGATTGTACAAGGGTTTTAGGTTTAGGTTGTGTTGATTCAACGTAAGTGTATTTTGTACTTGTTATTCTTGTAATGGAGCAATGTCTCTTAGTAGACCTTGATAGGTTTTTGCTGTTTTTAGTGTCTTTGTTTCTTATTTATTTTATTCAACTGTGATTTGTATTGTAATGTATTTGCTATTTGAATCGTGGTTCCGCACAACCTAACCCCAACACAATTACCCTTTTGTTGTGTTTGATAAAATAATAGAGATTGGATTTGGAGTATATTACCTAGGAGGTACTGGACCTTTTGTTGTTTTTGATAAAACAGTAGAGACATAATTAATGGTAGTTGTTAAAAATGCTGGTGGGTTAATGAATGCCTACAGTAATATTGAAAATATTAGTAGATTTTTCAATGCCTACACAAAGTGATATGGACTTGGGAGATGAAGGATGATTGTATTTTCAAAAGAATGTGTGTTATAAATTTCAATGTATAGTTAATATGTTTGTTTAGAGTTGTTTTATAAATAGAGTGTTTTGTATGCTTTTAAGATATGTAAGGAATAAGGAAAGATTAATAACATCATTATCTATCCATCATTCTTTTATTTGTTATTTTTTTGTGTTATAGTTACAGTGTGATATTTTAAACTTGTTTTGCTCTTGTTACTAATAAGTGTTTTTTCTTTAACTTTTATCTATTTATAACACGTTATCAGCACGATTCTTTAACCATTTCTTATTTTTCTTCGTTGGAAAAAAAAAAAGTTTCCTCTTAAGGATTTTATTGTTCTTCTTCCTCTGCCTCAATTGTTGGACATACATTCGTGAAGAACTGTTTGCACTATGCCTGCTTTTAGTTCTCAACTTAACATTTACATATATTTTTGATTTCTTGTTTGATGTAGCTCTTGATTAGTAACCTAGTGTTTATTTATGTTAATTTTACTGTAATCCAAGATGGTGCGGTACAATTGCTCATCTTGAATTGTAAATTTAATCTAACTGCAAATCAAGTCAGCAGTTAAGTACAATTCTGCGATGTTTAGAATTAGTTCTCAGATGAAACTCTGTGGGGAAACCATCATTAAGGAAGGTATGCTGGAAAATACTTTCAGTACATTTCATGCCTCAAACGTGTTTTTGCACCAGCAGTATAGAAAACGAGGCTTCATTGAATACAATCAGTTGATATCTGTACTCCTGGTTGCTGAACAAAACAATTAGTTTCTGCTGAAAAATCATCAGTTCCGACCTATTGGATCTGCCCCATTCCCAAAAATGAATGCTGCTTCCCTCGAAGTGAACGTCATATCTTTTGGTGGCAATAATCATAAACGAGGAAGTGGCCACAGGCGAGGACGGTGGAAGCTTCGAAAATGTAAATCGCCACAAAGGCAAAGCTCATATGAACAATACTCCAAGGAACTCTGAAGGAGCCTGCCATATGTGTAGTGGCAATGGGCACTGAGCACGTACTTGTCGTACCCCAAAACATCTGGTGGATCTATAGTAAGCCTCCATCAAGGAGAAGGGTGTTGAGACCAATTTTCTTAACCAGGCTAAACCAATGGATATACCTGATCCAGTGTGCGACGTATGAGGATAGTTGAACATAACCCACCTAGATGTCTCAAACTTCATTGTGAAAAAGGGGAATGAAGTGTATTGGTTCAATTGAATCGTTTATGGTTGATGTACTGGACTTGTAGTTTAGAACTAGCATTTCAAATTCAACAAGAGTGGCATTTAAATTTCCTTTTATAAATTGTTTTTAATCGTGATCCCCTTACTAAGAAAGCGTGGATAAGCACCATGGTCATTCTCCAAACAAGAGCAATGTCGAATATATTTGTCTTGCAGACAGCGCAACCACGTATACAATACTTCGAGATCGAAAGTATTTCTCAAGATTAATGCTTACAAAAGTAAAGGTAACAATAATATCAGGCCAATAAGATGTGATTGAAGGCTCAGGGAAAACATAGATTATGTTACCTAATAGAACAATATTGTCCATACAGAATACGTTGTACGTTACTCGATCTATTTGAAATTTGTTGAGTTTCAAAGACAAACGTTTAAATGGATGCCATATTGAAATGAAAAGTACAAAAAATGTGGAGTATCTATGCATTACCTCCAATGATACGCAGACGCGTATATTGGAGATGTTGCGTGGTTTGACGATTGGATTGTATTACACATACATAAAGACAATTGAATGACATTGTCATGAACCAGAAGTTCATTGATTCAAAAGTTTACATGCTTTGGCATGACCATTTGGGTCACCCAAGATCTACCATGATGTGTATGATCATTACCAACTCTAATGGACATCTATTATTTAGCAGACACATTGCTATCTTAAATGATAACCCTTGCAAGGCTTGTTCTTAAAAAAAGTTTGTCACAACCCGTCCCGATAGAAGGGGTATTTTTGTGAAATTTCACCTTGGGCTAGATCTTCTTCTTTTTAAATTGGTTTTTGGGTCTTAAATGGTGCGCCCAAGGGGCCCACCCCCTGTTTTGTCCCCCGGTTCTCTTTCCTTTTCCTGTTATTTTTTTCTGAAAAGTTTATCTCTCTCTTTGCTTAACTCTCTGTGCTCTCTCATCCCTTGTGACCAACACCCACAAACACACATACGCACACCCTAGGATCCTTCCTGGCGAGAACTGGAATCTAGGACAGGTCCGTGGTGTACCACAATGGTGGAGACCCCTGTTCTTTCCCTCTCTCGTGGAACTCCGATGCAGACCGCCCCTTTTGAGGCAATTTCCGGCCAAACTAGGGCGAGTTGGCCGGCGTGCAAGGTATCAATCTCTTCGTCTCGCTGATTACTACAACTTTCCTTTTTGTTTCACCCAATTTCATTGAGTATTGAAGAAGTTATACTCATTTGAATCTTACCCAGTTTCCGGCGAGTCCGACGGCTTTCGAGGCGCTTTCCGGCCAAACCACGGCGAGTTAGACGTCGTACGAGGTACCATTCTCTTTGTCTCTTCGAGAACTATAACTTTTCTTTTTGAATCACTTGATTTCGTCGAGTATTGACAAGGTTATGGCCGTTTAAAGTTTGTGTAGTATTTCGGCCAAATTCCGGCCTTCTTCTCTGGTGTGAAACCCAGCCCAAGAAACCACCCAGGCCTTTGGGCCTTTCCTGCCGAGCCCAACCCAAAACCCTTTCAAATTAAGGCCTTGAGGCCAATTAGAACTTGGGCTTTCAGCCCATTTTCCTAACCTAAATCTTAAAGCCCAAACCTAAACCCTTTGGACCCAAAACCCAAGCCCAAGAACCCAAGCCCAACCCGGATCCAAGCCCAGACCTGTTTGACCTGATTCGACCCGGACCCAAACCCGTTGACTCACCCGGTCTGACCGTTGACCGTTGACCGTTGACCGTTGACCGTTGACTTTGACTGGTCAACGTTAACTTTGACTTTGGGTTGACTTTTCGGGTTTTTGTTCGGGACTTCTCCTAAGCTAATTTCGACATTCTGGACCCTTTTCTAAAGTCCGTTTTCCCAAATTAAGTTGTTTGATTAGAGTTTGACTAAATATACCCTTTTATGCGCTTAGGGGTAATTGTTGTGGCGTGTTTGTCTTCGCTAGTCTGCGCAGCTTTCGACGGCGAAGTACTGTTAGTGGACCCTTTCTAAAATGCATGTTTTATAGTAGAAATGCATACATGAAAAGCATGATTTGATGAGTCTGTTTTATGAAATGCTTTATGAGATATCATGCCTATTGAGGTTATTTTGAATTATTACTATTTTTCCTATAACCCGTATTCTTATAGAATATCTGATGGATGACGATATGATATTTAGAATACGTTTCGAACACCTCTTTATAGTATAGATGATGGATGACTTTATACTATGAACATGCCTTTCAAATGTATGTATGTTCAATGGTTTTGTACTTACCTAGTGGTCATTTTCGCTATGGGACGTAGGGATAGTTTTCGGTCCGTCCTGGGCGAAGGTTTGGTGTTGGCGTAGGGCCTGTAGGGTGTTTCCTCTGGCATTTAAGACCAGAGATGGGGAGCCGGTATGGGGCCTGGAGGTTATTTCCTCTGACTGTCTGCTCAGAGATGGGGAGCCGGCATGGGGCCTGGAGAGTTATATTGGACATTCACTAGAGATTATTATATATACAAGTTATGATTTGAGACAATGCACGGCATGCTAGGTTTCGGAAAACCTATGTTTATCACGATATATATGTGTTTTCATAAAACCTGGGGGTTAGTACGTTGGTAACTGTTTTACTATATGTATATTAAATTGGTCCACTCATGTTTGTTTTGCGCCCCCTTCAGGACTTAGAATCGAGGCATACAATCCTAGCATCAAGGCATTTCCGCATCGGCATCTTCGAGTCCTCTCGGTGTAGGACCCATTCTTTTATTCATTCAATTTTATATTATTTATTTTAGTGTCTTGGTTAGTTGTATGCTCTGAACACGTTTCTTAAATACATACTCTTTATTTTATATTTATAAGTCTTATATGTCCCTTGTTTTCAGCATTTGCATTCAATAAATGGCTTTCTTCACCTTTCGGGTGTCGGCCAGCACGTGTCTATCCTGGTATTCGGGGAATATCGGGATCGGGGTGTGTCAAAGTTGGTAATTAGACCATCCCAACTAAAGGTTGATGTTGAATCCCCATCATTTATGCAAAGAATTCAAGGGGATATTTGTGGGCCTATTCAACCATCATGTGGACCATTTCGATGTTTTATGGTTTTGGTTGATGCATCTGCCCGATGGTCACATATTTGTCTCTTGTCTACTTGGAATATAGCTTTTGCGAGACTTCTTACTCAGATAATTAAGTCGCGAGCACAGTTCCCAGATTGCCCCATTAAGTCAATCCGACTTGATAACGCTGGTGAATTTACGTCTCAAACTTTTGATGATTACTGCATGACATTGGGCACTGATGTTGAACACCATGTTCCTCATGTTGTTTTTGATAAAACAGTAGAGACTGGATTTGGAGTAAATTACCTAGTAGGTACTGGACCCTTTGTTGTTTTTGATAAAACAGTAGAGACACAATTAATGGTAGTTGTTGAAAATGTTTGTAGGTTAATGAATGCTTACAGTGATATTGAAAACAACGGTAGATTTTTCAATGCCCATACAAAGTGATATTGACTTGGGAGATGAAGGAGGATTGTATTTTCAAAAGATGTTTGCTGTAAATTTCAATGTATAGTTAATACGTTTGTTTGGAGTTGCTATATAAATAGAGCGTCCCGTATGCTTTCAAGATACATAGAGAATAAGGAAAAATCAATAACATCATTATCATCCCTCCCTCTTTTATTTGTCATTTCCTTGTGTTATAATTACAATGTGATATTTTACACCTGCTTTACTCCTGTCACTAGTAAATGTTATATCTCTAACTTTTATTTATTTATAACAGTAGTGAATTTATTATTTATGTTAGTTGGATTAATATTTTTATTTACCAAGAAATATCAATTAACGGTAGTGCACAATTATTGTCTACTTTTTACAAAAATGTCGCTTTCTTAAAGTCTTATCTTTCTAGCAATAATGTAATGTAATGCATACTTTAGGGATATCCGATATGATGGAGGTATACGTTTCTTGGACTATTTCTTGATGTCATGATTTTAAGAAAGCGACTCGATCTGTCCAAAAATTCATCTCTAACGAATGGTTGATCTATAATTTTATAAAGCACACTAAACCATTATTTAACTAGAGGGACATCAGAACTAAATGTAGCCCCTAGCCTTTTCTTTGAGGTCAACTTCTCAATTACAATAATTGATTTAAATTTGACAACTAAATTTGAAAACATCTAATTAATCACAAAATTTAAATTATAAGCTTAGAACTAATAATTATTGAGGGTTATGATTAGCATGACTATAATTGTGGACGGAGCAATGTGTAGCTTTTTCAGATGGAGATGACTTTAGTTTAGTTGTATAAAAACCGGGCTGCTTCGTTAGTGACTAAAGAATTTGCAGAATAGTTATGGAGGGAGATGAAGCAAGAGATTTGTTTGGAGCACAGTCCCATTTGTACAAGCATGTATTCAGCTTCATAACTGGTATGTCACTCAAGTGTGTAGTGCAGCTCGGCATACCGGACATAATTGACCGCCACGGACAACCCATTACTCTACCTGACTTGGTCACAGCACTTCAGATCCACCAGGCTAAAACCCGTAATGTGCACCGGCTCATGCGCCTCATGGTGCACTCCGGCTTCTTTGCACGAAAACAAGTTCCTAAAAATCATGGAGAAGCAGATGAAGGAGAAGAAGTGGCGTATGATCTCACACCGTCTTCTAGGCTCCTCCTGAAAGACAAAGTACCCAGCTTGTCTCCCTTCGTTGTGGCGATGCTCGAGCCAGCTTTAGCAGCACCGTGGCAGTTCCTCGGAAACTGGTTCCTCGGAAGCGAGGTCACGCCTTTCGAGAGCGCTCATGGGATGGGGTTTTGGGAATACGGGGAAGGAAACCCCGAATTCAACAGTCTTTTCAGTAAGGCAATGGCTAGTGATTCTGGAATGATGAACTTGGTGATTAGAGATTGCAAGCCAATCTTTGATGGGTTGAGTTCATTGGTTGATGTTGGTGGTGGGACTGGAAAAGTTGCTAGGATTCTCTGTGACGCTTTCCCTCAACTGAAATGCACAGTTCTTGAACTTCCACACGTTGTTGCTGATTTGCCAGACACTGAAAATTTGAAGTTTGTTGGAGGAGACATGTTCCAGGGTATCCCTCCAGCGGATGCTGTTTTCCTCAAGGTAAGCAAATTTTCAACTTTTCAATTATCTTCTGTTTTGACTATATGTAATTGCATCAACTATTTAGCCTATTATAACAAGATGGAATAGAATATGGTAATGTTTGGAAATAGTTAAAAATGGCTAAAAGCGTTTTCAGATAGCAAAAATTTCTTTCGGTAACGTTTGGCATAAAATTTTAGTGGCATACATGAACAACTAAGTATTTAGATCACCAAGATGATATGTTTATTTCAAACTTGAATAATTCATGGTTTTCTGGACTCCAACTAAACATGCCACAAATGTGGTTATGGGTTAAAAGGACCTGGAGCTGAACTGCTTTTCGAAATGGTGATTGAGGAAGAAGTTCCAAGTACTTTTCTTTAAAGCACTTAAAATTGTGTTAAAATTTCGACTGCTGCTAATAAAAGCGGTTTTAACGAAGACGGTTTTGGTTATATGATGTGAAAATTGGGTAATTGGCAGCTGACTTTGCATGCTTTGAGCGATGAGGAATGCTTTAAGGTTTTGAAGAAATGTAGGGAAGCACTTGCAAGCAATGGCCAAGGGAAAGTTATAATCATAGACATAGTGATAAACGAAGAGAATGATGAGCATGAAATAACCGAAGCAAAGCTCTTGTTTGATCTGCTGATGATGGTTGTGGTCACTGGAAGAGAGAGGAGCGAGAAAGACTGGAAAAAGCTCTTCCTGGAGGCTGGTTTCAGCAGCTACAAGGTGACACCAATATTTGGTTTGAGATCCCTCGTTGAAGTTTTTCTTTAGAAATTCAGAAGCAACCATGTAATATGTATGATTTATGTGGATGCTGATTGCTGAATAAGTACTGTCAAATTGCATACCACATGATTATGGACCAGTTTGGGATTGATGTGTTTTTTTTTTAAGCTGCTTCTACTATGTTTTAAGAATAATTAGCTGCAAAATAAAGTCGTTGAGCGTTTGATAAACTGTATTCATAAAAGTGTTGTGAGTATGAAAACAGTTTAAAAGTGTTTGGTAAATTTAATGTAAAATTGATATAAAATTATATATAATAACAAAAAGTGGACATGATAGTGGGGACGATGACAACAACAATGGTGGTGAGGGCGGTGGTTGTGATGGTGGTTAGGCAATAGATGTAACAAGCAGTTGTAGTTGTGGTGGTAACATTGGCGGTCATGCTTGTGGTGGTGGTTGTAGTGGCCGTGTTGGTGGTGCTGGTGACGCAATTGTGGTGTGTTGGTGGCACCAATGGTAGTGGTAATGACAATGGTTGTGTAAGAAGTCAGGGTTTATATTGGTAGGTGGTGGTGGTGGTGGTCAATTTATTCTTCAATGATAAAATGTGTCTACATGGATAAATAATGTCATTTTTTAAAATTAATGAGGATATTACAAAAATTGAAAATATTCATTAAAAACTACTTTTTGTTACTTAACTAAAAAGTGAAGTAGTTTTTGGTGAAAAAACCAATATCGAACGGGACCTATTAATGATTGATATAATTAACTCTAAAATAGTGATATGATCAGTGGCTCATGCATGTATATTAATTTTGACCACTTTGTAAATATTACAAACATGAATGATCAGAATCAATCTATCAACAAAAAAGAAAATCAAAATCAATCGTGCACGCGTGTGTAAATTTGTTTTGATAGTTCTTTGTAGCTTTACAAGCATTAATAATTATGACAGTCTCACAGCACTTACCTTAGTTTTAATTAAATAATTGTTCTTGCATTGATAGATAACTAGCCCTTATGTTCCCATTTTAATAACATTTCCCTTTACGAGCATGTAGAATATCTTAAAAAATCCGATAATAGAAATTTCGCAAATGTTGTGAAACGTGCACGCGCTCATGCACGAGCAGAAAACATTTTTTTAATTACGGCGTGCTACGCGCGACTTACACATTTTAAATGTATTTATATGTGTAAATTGACAAAAGGAAAGTCAAATATTTGAAGTAAAAGAATAATCTTAGATCATGTTAGAAAAAACTCCTCACAAACCAATCAAAGCAACTGAATTCACATAATAAAATCGGTCTTTCAATTTCCATCTACATTGTATTGAATTTACATTAAAAATAGAGAAAATAATATTTAATAAACAACTGATTGAATCACATTATTGCTAGCCCATTGTAAGGCGAAGCCTACCCCCTCCCCCTTAATGTAGATAATATCGTTTATTCAAAAAAAAAAAAAAACGCTTTTTTGTCCAAATTTTTTTGGTGAAGCTTGTGACCCCAAAATGGGTTGTTGGCTTTATATATAAAGATTTGATAACTAATTTAATTACATTATTATACGAGTGCGAAAGACTTTTTTTATAACTGGTATTACATGCCTCTTAAGATATTTTGAACGTGTTTAAAAATAGAGAAAATAATATTTAATGAACAACTGATTGAATCACATTACTGTTAGCTTATTGTGAGTTACTAATTAAAAAAAATGTACAAAAAGAATTAATTATAAAAAAAAAACAATGTTAAAATAATGAAAATACCCCTACATTATTTGATGCATTATTTGGGTTGCTTTGGAATTTTTTTTGTTTTGGGGGCATTTTTGTCCAAAACTTTTTGATGAAGCTTGTGACCCAAAAAGGGTTGTTGGCTTTATATATAAAGAGTGGGGGACTTTTCTTCATTTCACATTTTGATAGGATATAATTGGGGGATTTTTCTTCACTTTCACATCAAACAAAGGGTACATGCCTAACTTTCTTCATTTTCCATATGCAAATTTTCTAATTTTAACTTCACTATGGCAACTTGGCCAAGAGAACTCTGCAAAGAAACCAAAACAAAGAACACAAAGTAAACAGAAAAATTTGGATAGATCATGTCAGTTTTAACAAAAGCGCGAGATTATTTTGTATTTTTTTTTCACTTAACCCTATACAGATCTTACTTAATATGTAGTCAATCAATGCTATTAAAAGTTTTTTCCCAAGTAACCAATGCAGTAATAGAGGCAAAAGTCAAAAACCAAAAGGGTATGTAAGAACCAGAAACTCATATGCAAACAATCTTGCAATATTAATTAGGGATTCGAGGAGCTCCTCTCTGGTATCTTTTGCCCTATAAATCAACACTTCTAGAAATTGTTGTTTTTATTTTTTAAGCGTCCTTAAACGTGGATTGGTCATTTGGTCTGAATTAATTAGTACTAAATAATAGCCAAATCCAAGTCGCTCTTGCAGGCAGCCGAAATTGAAGTCAAGGCTCCCTTCAACAAATCCAAAGAAATTATGATCTTCCTACAATATTTGGGAAATGTATATGAAAATAATCCATTTATAAATTAGAATCCACTTAATCCCCACTTCCTTGATTCAGAAGTTAGCAAACCAGCAAAGCAAAAATTATGAATTTTGGAAAGGAGGACCTTGATCTGGTTTTGGTCCCAAGTGGACTGTTCATCATGCTTGTCTATCACATCATCCTCCTCTACAGATATCTCCATCAACCTCACACCACAGTCCTTGGCTTTGAAAACAATGACAAAAGAGCTTGGGCTGAAAGAATTATGCAGGTAATTACAATCTCTCCCTCTTTTTCGATTAGTGGACCGGATTATGTAACAATTTGACAGACATAAATGCAAGAAAAAAGGTTTTGAGATTTCCAAAGTTGTGACCCTAGCATCCAATTTGGGTTCATAATGCACATGTTGAGTTGCTGCATAATCCGGTCCGCTACCTATTACCCTAGCATAACCTAATTTTCATTGCACCTAAATACCTTTAATTGCAGGTTGATAAGAGAGATGTTGGCACAGCCTTAAATGTGATCTCATCCAACACATCAGCAGCAACTTTTCTGTGTTCCATCTCCTTAACTCTCAGCTCCCTCATTGGAGCTTGGCTCGGAAGTAATTCAACTAAGACAGTCTTCCAGAGTGAATTGATCTATGGCAACACCAACCCATCAATACTCACAATAAAATACATAAGCCTCTTGATTTGTTTTCTTCTAGCCTTTGCATGCTTTGTTCAATCAGCAAGGCACTTTGTCCATGCAAACTATCTGATCAGCATGCCAGATAGTAACATTCCGGCGTGGTACGTGCAGATGGCGGTGATAAGGGGAAGTGATTTCTGGTCACTTGGGCTTAGAGCACTCTATTTTGCTCTTACTCTTTTGCTGTGGTTTTTTGGTCCGATTCCAATGTTTGTTTCCTCCATGGTTTTGGTCATAGTTCTACATAACCTTGACACAAACACCAGACCATTGCATCAGCATCAGCTTCCGGGAAAGGAGCTCGTTAAAAACACCGGCGAGAGAATCTCAGAGGTGGCTGTGACCATTCAACATCATACAGAAACGGTTAAAACTACGACTAGTAGTACTGCGTAATTGTTAATCGTGTATGCATGTTTGTTTGGAGTTGTTGGGTAGTAGGTTTCCTTAGCTAGTAGTGCTATTTGATTTATATGAGTATACTGCCAAGGAAGATCAAATTGTAATTTGATTAAAAAAAACCAATGTATTACGAACACCACGAAAGAGTTTTGGAAGCTAGAAATTGGGAGATTAACTTCAAAATTTCCTTTCAATGGCCCAAAATTTTGTTAGTAGATTGGAATTTAGTATGATTATTATAAATAAGCACCAAGTATTCTCGTTTAGAAAATAAATAAAAAATCAACTGTTATTGCACTCGACTACTAGCACATTATAGATGAAGAGGTTTTTCTTTTATTGTAGTTTGATCTCTCAAGTACTTTTCACTAATATTATCGGTTGTCAGAATTATTATACTAAAGTAAATTTTATATTGATTGGCTAGTTCTTGTAGATGTCTATAACCTATGCACTACAAGTTGAATTTTTACCTAACTTGAAACGTGTGTTTGAATACTCTTTATATATAGCCAAGACAAGTTGTAGGTTTCCATATTTTATTTAGAGGCAGTTGAATTGACAGTATTGCTTAATTAATTTTGGCCTAATAAAATTATTTTTCCCAATTATAAAAGCAAACTTATGTATGCAACTTGTTTTATAGGACATCCTTGTGAAAACACGTGTACATACTCCATATTAGACGCACACATTGATTTTTTTTAGAACCTCGATGATACTAAGAAAATTTATAAATCTGAAAATAAGAAGTTACACTTAGTTAGAATGACATAAAACTTATTCCTTATAAAATAAGAAAACTAAAATACAAAAAAAGATGGAGATATAAACCTTACTCTTCTTAAAAAAAAATACAAGAAAAAGAGAGATGACACAAACCTTACCACACATCAAGAAGAGGAGATAAACTGTTGAAAACATAGGTTGAACACTCACAAAAATCACGTAAATATATGTTTGCTTGAGTACTCAAATGCTGGGAGAATGTTTGTTATTCACTCAAAGAGCAACCATGGCATTAAATAGCCTTACAAAGAAATCCGAACGCTAAAAATATGCAGCCCACGTTTTACAACCCTAACAACGTGGTACACGACTAAATCAGAATCAAATCAAATAACTTATCCTTAAAGAATAGGACTTATTAACAACAACTGAAACAACCCTACAAACTAGGAGACATAACCCTAACGGCTAGGAAATCTTAACAACTTCAACATCCTCCCTTAAACTGAAAGCTAACAGCAATCAGTTTATATCCACGAGTGAATAAACACCCAATAACTTTCGCAATTTCTGAAACACGTCCAGCTTCAAAGGCTTGGTCATGATGTCGGCCACCTGCTCCTGCGAAGAACATTGAACCAATCCCACATCGATGTGTTTGCTCCTTGGTGAGCTCTCGAAGAAAATAGAACCGAACATCGATGTGTTTGCTACGCCCATGCATCACTGGATTCTTTGAGAGCTTAATAGTAGAACTATTGTCACAATAAATTGTTGTAAACTTACATGGTTCATGATTGAGCTGCTGCAAGATCCTCATTAACCAGACTGCTTGACATGCACTTGATGCTGCAACTATAAACTCAGCTTCGGTGGTAGATAAAGTGACCATATGTTGTTTCTTTGAGGACCATGAAACTGCCCCTAAACTCATCATAAAAACATACCCAGAAGTACTCTTCATATCGTCCTGATCTCTAGCATAATCACTGTCAGTGTACCCAATGAGTTATTCTCTTCCTCCCTTCTTATAGAACAACCCAAAAGTCACAGTGCCATTCAAGTACCTCAACACTCTCTTTGCTGCTTTAAGATACAGCTCAGTAGGTCGTTCCATGAACCTACTAATCAAACTGATAACATACATCATATCCGGTCGCGTTGCAGTCAAGTACATAAGACTGCCCATGATTCGTTTGTACAGAGTGCTATTAACTTTTACTCCCCCTTCATCCTTCAACATTTTGAAACCAGGAACAATAGGATTATGAACTGCATTACATTGGTTCATGTTAAACCTCTCCAACACTTCTTGAGCATATTTCTGTTGACTAACACAGATGTCTTCCGACCTTTGAAGCACTTCTAAGCCAAGAAAGTAACTCATTCTCCCAATGTCAGTCATATCAAACTTAGTCATCATAGAATGCTTGAATTCTCTTAACATAGACTCATCATTCCTAGTGAATATAAAATCATCAACATAAAGACAGACAATTAACATTTTACCTTCATCCATTCTTTTGACAAACAAGGTGTGTTCATGTGGGCACTTCTCGAAACCTTCCTTCACGAAATAGTACTTAATGCAGTTGTACCAGGCTCGAGGAGCCTGTTTGAGATCGTATAAAGCCTTATACGTTGTGCTCCTGCCCCTTTTGTTCATAGCCTGGAGGTTGTGCAATGAGCAATTCTTCATTTAATTCACCATGGAGGAAAGCCGACTTGACATCTAACTGATAAACAATCCAATCATTCCGAGCTGCAAGTGATAGAATGACACGAACTGTGTCCAAGCGAGCCACAGGTGCAAACACTTCTGCATAATCTACTCCATATTGCTGGCTATACCTTTTTGCAACCAAATGTGCCTTGTACTTGTCCACTTCACCTTTCTCGTTGAGCTTTGTTTTGTAAATCCATTTTACCCCAATTACTTTTCCTTCTGGTGGCATCTCTATCAACTCCCACATATTATTTATCTATGTCGCCTCAATTTCTGAATCCATGGCCTTCTTCCATTTGTCATTTTTCACAACCTCCTCATAAGTAATATGATCAAACTCGGCAAATAAAGCTAAGTAAGCCATGTCTTCTTCATCGGAGAGACATTCTCCACTCACATAATCTCGCATCCACACTGGTTATCTTCTAACTCATCCTTATATGGCAATCGTTTCTGTTTGGTCATTATGATCAGGTTCATCGTCCTCTAGTGTTGTTTCATTTGTCTCAGACTCTTCTACATTGTTATCATTCCCTGGATCTTCTTCTTCATTCATTTCCCACTCAAGATCAGCCATGATTGTTTCTTGATGATTGTCACTCCAGTCCCAAGCTTTATCTTCTTCAAAAATAACATTTCGACTTATCACTATCTTCTTAGAAGCTGGATCGAATAAACGATAAGCCTTGGATTCCTCGCTGACTCCAAGTAGGATGCACTTCATATTCTTGTCATTGAGTTTAATCCTCTTACTGTCAGGAACATGCACATGTGCTAAACATCCAAAAACCCTGAAGTGCTCCACTGATGGTTTATAGTCGCTTTAAGCTTCTTCTAGCATCATGTTTCTCACTGCTAGAGTTGGACTTCTGCTGAGTACATGAATGGCCCAATTGACTGCTTATGGCTAGAAGGTTCTTGGAATTTTTTTTCCTGTAAGCATGCTTCGAACCATGCTCATAATAGTTCGATTCTTCCTCTCTGCAACGTCATTCTGTTGAGGAGTGTAGGCATCTGTCAACCGCCTTTGAATTCCATGCATGTTGCAAAAATCTGTGAACTCGAGTGAAGTGAATTCACCCCCACGATCTGTACACAGGCTTCTTATGCTTGAACTGGTTTCCTTTTTAACCCTAGCCTTGAAACTTTTGAAAGTACTAAGGGCTTCTAACTTCTCAACCAAGTAGTACACCCTTGTTTTTCTGCTATAATCATCAACAAAGGTAATGCGATACCTTTTCTTGCTGTTGGAAATCGGATTAAAAGGCCTACATATGTCTGCATGCATAAGTTGAAGAATCTGAGATGCCCTCCACGTACTCTCTTTTGGAAATGGATCTCGTTGTTGCTTTCCCACCAGACTCTCTTCACAAACTTTCATATGTGCTTTGAACTTTGGTAAGCCCTTCACCATATTCTTTTGTTGAAGGATTTTTATACCGCTCTAACCCAAATGTCCATATATGCGATGCCATAGTTGAGGTTGATCGTCTGCAATAGTGTTGAAACACTTATGTCCTTGTAGTTGTGTACGAGCCAGTAAAATAAACATTCGATTTGCTGCCATTGTGGTCTCCCAGTTCAGTCCTCTCTCTAGATGATAAAGCATGCACTTGCCATTTTTGATAAAAATGGCAAGACCCTTCTCTTGCAATTGTCCAATGCTCAGTAAATTATTCTTTAAATCCGACACATAGAATACTCCAGTGATAACCTGCATGATTCCATTGACTTTCATACGAACATTTCCCTTTCCGAGCACAGCCAAGCTAGAATTGTTCCCCAACTTCACAGATTTCCTGAATGTGTCATCCAAATCTGTAAACATCTCATTCTTGCCACACATATGATTGTTGCATCCTGAGTCCAGGAACCATAATTCTCCTCTATCGACCTCCTCGATATCCATATAGGCCATCAATAACATTTCTTCGCTAGTTTCTGCATAGAAACATTTTGAATCCTTCTCATTCTTAGGACATTCCCACTGAAAATGCCCAAGTTCATGACAATTGTAACATTCGAGGGTAGACTTGTCAGATCCATTTCTACCCATTCCTCGTCATCTTCCTCTGAAACTGTTACGTCCACCTTGCCCACCTTGTTGGACATCATGAGTCACCTTTAGAGCTTGCTCATCCACTGTGTGTCTCCCCATCATTTGCTCGTGTACTAACAAGCTGTTTTGCAATTCATCGATGGACAAGATATCGAGATCATTTGACTTTTCAATGGAACATACCACATAATCATATTTAGAAGTCATTGATCTCAAAATCTTTTCGATGACCACCACATCTTCCATCTTTTCCCCATGAATCCTCATCTTGTTGGCTATGGTGAGAGTTTGTGCAAAGTACTCATTCACGTATTCCCCTTCCTTCATGTGCAGAATTTCAAACCCTTTGCGAAGAGCTTGTAACTATGCACGTTTGACTCGTGTTGTGCCTTGGTACTTCTACTTCAATGAGTCCCAGATGTCCTTCGCGATATCTTTCTTCAATATTGTCTCCAGGATTGATCGATCAATAGCCTGGGCAAATAATTCTTAGCCTTCAAATCCTTTAGCCTTTGATCATCAATGGTCTTCTTCTGTCCATCTATGAGATTACTCCCGTCTGTTACTGTAGGAATCCCAGTCTCCACCAAGCTCCAATATTCCTTGGAGTGCAAGAAATTCTCCATGAGCATGCTCCAATGATCAGTGTCCACCAAACCTCAGAATTGTAGGTTGCACAAAGCTACTTTCAGTCGTCATGGCGTTGTTGTTGAACGATGAAACTAGCTTCAATCAGGCCCCGTGATGGGGCTCTGATACCAGATGTTGAAAACCTAGGTTGAACACTCACGAAAATCACGTAAATATATGTTTGCTTTAGTACTCAAATGCTAGGAGAATGTCTGTTATTCATTCAAAGAGCAACCATGGCATTAAATAGCCTTACAAAGAAATCTTAACGCTGAAAATATGCAGCCCACGTTTTACAACGCTAACAACGTGGTACACGACTAAATCAGAATCAAATCAAATAACTTATCCCTAAAGAATAAGACTTATTAACAACAACGGAAACAACCCTACAATCTAGGAGACCTAATCCTAACGGCTAGGAAATCTTAACAACTTCAACATAAACATATAGGTCAGCATACCCAAGAAATCTGAATGCAGAAAAAGAAGAATTTGTATAGGAGGAGCGGCATGCCAAACAAAGATAGTGAAGACAAGAGATGCACACAGTGACTTAAAGTTGTACATAATTGATAACATAAGTAACTGGAAATTATTGCATTCATGATCAATGAAAATTTGTTTTAACTCTACAAACTTGACGCTCAAGAAACCATTAATAAACGTTCGTTTGTAGCCATGGCCTACAATGCCATTCACTTCTGATCACCGCCGGACTTTCTCAAAGTCGTGGCAAGATAGGATCACGACCGTCGCGACAGACGAAGCTAACATGGGAATAGGTCCAAAAAACCACAACAGAAAATTGAGAGCAAAGTAGAGTGCTCTAAGCCCAAGTGACCAAAACTCGCTTCCCCCTTCAACTACTCTCTCGGCTTTTTTCACGTCGCTTTTCGCGGTAGCTGCCGGGGTGGCTAAAAGGTAGTTTGAGTGGACAAAGTGCCTAACAAAGCATGAAAAAGCAAGGAGAAAACATGTCAAGATGCAGATGTACTTGATGGAAACGGTTAATGGGTTTGTGCTGCCATATATTATTTCACTTGGAAAGAAGTTGTTAATGGAGTTTGCCATCCAAGGTCCAATGAGAGTGCACAGAGTTAGAGAGACCGATGCTAAGGACGTAGTTGCACTTGTATTGGAGGAAATGACATCAAGAGCTGTTTTAACTTTCGTTGCAACTTGAACATCTTCACCCTGCAGCAGCCAACAGTGAACAAATTAACACGGAACATGCAATGGCTCGTAGCTCAAATGGTTAACAGCTTTCGTCCATGCACTTGAGAGTAGTGCATATAAAGAAACTTCACAAAAATAGGTGAAATTAAAGAAGATATGAAACTTACCTGCAAGATTTTTCCAACCCAATTTTTCTTGTCAATGTTTTCAGATCCAATGGCAGTGGAGAGAGGGTGATTGATGTATTTGTAGAGGAGGAAGAGGTGGTAGATTAGCATGATCAGCAGTCCGAACGGGACCAGCACAACATCTAAGTACTCCTTCTGAAAACCCATAGCTTCCAATCTCATGGTGCTAAAAATGAAAATGCAGTAGAGCTGTGGAGGGGTCTTGTTCTGTTTATAATGGAGCTGCCCTGCCCATGATTCTTGGGATTTTTCGGGATTGTTTAATCAACGTAATCTTTTATTCGCTTTCGATTGGATGAAAATTAGAGCTTGCTTCAGTTTCCATTTAGATGCAACTAATAGTTGACATTGAAAGCTGTTGCCGAAATCGAAAGCAAGTGGTAATCTTCAAACTCAAAACTACAAAGTGGAGACTCCTACATGCTGAATATTCTCTGCAAGTTTCTGATTTGCGGCCAAATCTTATCCCAAGAATCATGGATTGGACTTGACCGGACAGGAAAGGACGGAGCCATTCCTTTATAAACAGAACAGGAAGACCCCTTACTCATCGCCATATAGCACCAAGAGATCGGAAAACTATGGAGTTCTAATCGTGCTGATTTACCATCTCTTCCTCCTCTCCTCTATAAGTACTTCATGCAGCCTCTTTCCACTGCCATTGGATACGAAAACATGGACAAAAAGAATTGGGTTGGCAAACTTCTGCAGGTAAGCATCATGTCTCCTTTTTTAATACAAGCCATATGTGAAGGACCTCGACTGCAAGCGTACGTAAACGCTATTAACCGTAATTTGTTTACTTTTGATGGCTGCAGGACCAAGATGTTACGAAGAATGTTTTACCAGCTTTTACTGCGATTTCCTCCGAGTAAACTTAGCAGCAATCTCTCTAACTCTCTGCTCTCTCATTGGAGCTTGGATGGCAAACTCCACCAACAATTTCGTCCCAAGAGAAATAATATATGGCAACACACACCGGTCAGTTATTTCTATCAAGTACATCTGCCTCTTGACCTGTTTTCTCCTTGCTTTTTCATGCTTTGTTCAATCAACTAGCCACTTTGTCCATTCAAACTACCTGTTAAGCACTGTGGGAGCTACTACGGGAATCGATGGTAAAAAAGCCGAGAGAGCGGTTCAAAGAGGAAGTTCAGTTTTGGTCACTTGGGCTTAGAGCACTCTATTTTGCCCTCAATTTTCTTCTATGGTTTTTTGGACCCGGACCGATGCTTGCTTCCTCCATTGTAACAGTTCTGATCCTAAGTTGCCATGACTTCAAGAAGCCAGATACGAATCAGCAAGTCATCGCTATGTAAATGAAGGGTATTATTTATTTCTTGAGCATGAATTTTGTACACAGCTAAAACCATATATTCTTCTTCCTTGTTGGACATATTTGTTCTGTCATTTGTGGTTTTCATCAAGTAGTTCAAATTTCACGAACGATAATTGTTAATAAAAGAAACTTTTGTAAGCATGTTTCGTTTGGAGCTTATGCAAGAGGAAGTCAATGAGTGCCTTTAACAAATCCAAGCACAATGGACTCCTCAACTAATATATACGAGTAAAGCGGTCTTCTTGTGATAAGATTTGAGTTGCAAATTAGAACTTGCAAAGAATATTCAGCATATGTGAGTCTCCATTTTTGCAACATCTTACAATGTCAACTACTAGCTGCATATAAATTGGAAACTGAAGTAATTAAGTTACAGTATACAACCAATCGAAAGCGAGTCAAAGATTACGTTGTTAAACAAATCCCGAAATATCCCATGAATCTTGGGCAGGACAGCTTATAAACAGAACAAATCCCCTCTACCGCATTATAGTTTTTAGCACCATGAGGTTAGAAGCTATGGATTTTCTGCATTTTCAGAAAGAGTTCTTAGATGTGGTGTTGGTCCCAAGTGGGCTCTTGATCATGCTAATCCACCACCTCTTCCTCCTCTACAAATACATCAATTACCCTCTCTCCACCGCCATCGGTTCTGAAAACAATGACAAGAAAGTTTGGGTTGGAAAAATCTTGCAGATAAGTGCCGTATCTTTTTTTATTTCTCCAAAGTTCGTGATATTTTGATTGATATTGGGGTAGGGGTGAATGCTCCTAACCAGTTCAGCTACGAGCCCTTGCAAGTTCCGTGTTAATTTGTTTACCATTTGGTTGCATCAGGGTGAAGATGTTCAAGTTGGAAAGAAAGTTAAAACAGCTTTTGATGTGATTTCCTCCAATACAAGTGCAACTACGTCCTTAGCATCAATCTCTCTAACTCTCTGTGCTCTCATTGGAGCTTGGATGGCAAACTCCAACAACTTCCCAAAACAAATAATATATGGCAACACAAACCCTTCAACTATTTCCATCAGGTACATCTGCCTCTTGACATTTTTTCTCCTTGCTTTTTCATGCTTTGTTCAATCAGCCAGGCACTTGGTCCACTCAAAGTACCAGTTAACCACACCGCGAGCAGTGGCAGAGCCAGAAATTTAAGACAAAAAATAGCTTTCAAAAATCGATATACTTTCATTTATAATTGTTTTAATATGTTGATTCTGATTCATTAAAACTTCACAATGAAGTAAAGCTTGGTTGTGAGCATTATTAGGACCTCCAACATGAACTCGAAGTCGACATTTTTTCTTCCAATTATGAAAACCTTTGCTAGTAAAATTGTCATTATCTGCTTGCTTCGGAATCTCTAGCTTAAAGAGATAACAACTTCGACAAAAAACAGCATTTTTGGATATGCTATACTCCAACCAAATAGGAAAGTCATCGAACCATTTCGGATTGAAACGGCATTGTACTCCTGCAAATGACGTATATGGAAATTGATGGGTTCGAAGTTGAACCAATTCCCTTTGTAAATAAGCTCTTCGGACTTGATCTCTAATATTTGGATCATATTCTAATATCCGGAGTCGAAGCCCGGGATCTCCTGGAAGATTTGCCTGTATACTTTCTATGTTATTTTCATTTGAACTTTTAGGAATATCCGTTGTAGAGGGTAAGAGGTTATCTTCGGTTGATTTTCTCTTAAAATACATCTCCATAATTGTTTTAAATAATACAAAAAAGAGCCAACAACATAATATAAATTTGATCAAATTAACAGAAGCAGAGTTCACATAATCACAGACCAATACAAACCCCACAGACCTAAAGATAAACCCCACAATTAATCTGCAGAATCAGTTTGCAGTATCAATCTGCAGCATAAGTTTGCAGCATCACTCTGCAACATCAGTTTATAGCATCACTCTGCAGCATCAGTTTGCAACATCAATCTGCAGAATCAGTTTGCAGCATCAATCTGCAGAATCAGTTTCCTACATGCCATGTTGACTTCAAGCACTATATCAATTGAGCATAATTTATGGATTATTTCAGGTTAGTGTTTTTAGTTGTTTATGAAATATATTAAGTCTAATACATCCAGACCTCCTTCCCCAATCCATTCAATTATGCAATTCAGATTTCATTTTACATGTGATTGAATTTGTCTTATTCCTTTATTTTCCATTTGATTACCTTATCTTTTTCCTGCTACAAATTCATCGTATGTTAAAATCTTATATTGTTATCATTCATTTTGGTTTAGAATTACAATACAGGAATTAACATGAGTGAATTGATTCAATTTTTCTTATGATGGTTTCAAATTTCCCACCCCTCTTTCATTCAGACTCTCCCCTCTCCAAATTTGAAAACTCAAACAAATAAATAATGAAATTTCAGATTAGAGAAGCTTACTAGAGGAAGGACGCTGAGCCTGAAGAATGCAACCTGGAAAACAAGAGAGATCGCTAGGCCGGAAGAACGCACCTGGAGAACAAGAGACATCGCTGGGTTCTGGTGTGGACTGGGTTCTGGGAAGAGTCACTTTTCTGATAGCGTGAGAAATGAGTTCTGGGAAAAGTCACTTTTCTAATAGCATAGGAAAAATCACTTTTCTGATAGAAGAGGGCAGGACTGAAAAATTGAAAGTTTATTAAAGGGGTCAAATATTTTTTTATTAAAGGGGTCAAATATTTTTTTATTAAAGGAGTCAAATATTTTTTTAAAGGGATAACTTATAAATTTATTGGGGTCAAGAGAGCCCAATGCCCCCGCATTGGCTCCGCCACTGACCGGGACTCACCGCGAAAAGCAACATGAAGAAAGCCGAGAGAGCAGTTCAAAGGGGAAGTGAATTTTGGTCATTGGGTCTTAGAGCACTCTACTTTGCTCTCAATTTTCTGTTGTGGTTTTTTGGACCTATTCCCATGTTTGCTTCGTCTGTCGCGACGGTCGTGATCCTATCTTGCCATGATTTAAGAACTCCGGTGGTGATCAAAAGTGGCTGGCGTCGGCCAAGGCTAGAAATGAACTGTTATTGTTGGTTTCTTGTGCTTAACGTTTGTAGAGTTGAATCAAATTTTCATGGATCATGAATGCAATAATGTAAGCCCTACTACTTCTTAGAAAGTCAATCTGCACGTAACATGGAGTATATACATGTCTTTTGACAAGGATAGGATCATGCATGTTATTAGGTCAACTCAATCAAGCAAATATATCAGTTTGATTGCCTCTAAAAAATCTAGAAGAGAGATTCACACACACCAAATTACTTCTCCGACATATTTTTAATTTTTTAATACTTTCTACACAACACTAACACTTGATAGA
Organism: Heteromeles arbutifolia; assembly: GCA_024362995.1. NCBI lineage: Eukaryota > Viridiplantae > Streptophyta > Magnoliopsida > Rosales > Rosaceae > Heteromeles > Heteromeles arbutifolia. The sequence continues at coordinate 3,541,950 of JANCRC010000002.1, read as the reverse complement.
AAAATATTAAAAAATTAAAAGGGTGTGGGAGAAATAATTTGGGATGTGTGAATATAATCTCCTAATATAGAAACCTACCACTTATCTTCGTTGTATATTAGAATATTCAAACGTGTAGACATATTCTTTTTCTTTATTTTATAAATATTGTAGGGAATGATTAGGCGAGATTAGCTCTTCCACAGCTGTCATGTGCGAGGCACCAACCTTCTCCTGAAGGAGGAATGACCGTTGCACCCATAAAACCCCATGCCCGTCCCCCCTTTATAAGATTTTATTAATAATATGAAGAAAAACGAAAAATAAAACAACCGGAGAGACTAGGTCAATGCCCCATTAAAAATAATTAACGAAATCGATATGTTCTAGTTTACGATTTCTTCAACTTCAGTCACTTGAAATTGTATTTCCATAATATTGATGCTCAGTATCCACCTCCTCATCAACAATTTGCTCCTCATGACCTCGAACGGAAGACATAAACTATCCAATCAATACAAAGTTAACTCATGTGAGTCATGTAGTCTTTTGAGAACTAAATGTTGGCAAGAATGATAGTTTGGTCCAATAACAGTTTGGTTCAGAGTTTTTATCTACAAGATGGGACTCTACATGTGCAATATAAAAGAGAGTTCTGAAAGACTTATTGTAGTAACCAATAAATTCCAATCTAGAAACCAAAAAATAGAGTGAATGCATGATGAATATTTTAAAGGTTTGATGTGTTTTTGCTCGTTGTACTTTTCAGGTCATCCAACTTCATGTTCATGCTAGAGAGACTAAATTATTAAACTAAATTGACAAACTAAATTATGTGTCATCCATAGAAAATGAGCATGTTAATTAACAATTAAATAATAATTCAACCATCAACAACCATATCATTTAGTTTATCATATGTAGTTTAAAATTTTGATCTCTCTACATAATAGGCAAATTCAAGTCGCTCTTGCATGTAACATGGAGTATATACACGTCTTTTGACAAGGATAGGATCATGCATGTTATTAGGTCAACTCAATCAAGGAAATATATCAATTTGATTGCCTCTAAAAAATATAGAAGAGGGATTATATTCACACACTCCAAATTACTTCTTCAACACATTTTTAATTTTTTAACATTTTCTACACACCACAAACACTTGATAGAAAAATATTAAAAATTAAAAGGGTGTGGGAGAAATAATTTGGGGTGTGTGAATATAATCTCCTAATATAGAAACCTACCATTTATCTTCGCTGTATATTAGAATATTCAAACGTGTAGACATATTCTTTTTCTTTATTTTATAAATATTGTAGGAAATGATTAGGCAAGATTAGCTCTTCCACAACTGTCATGTGCGAGGCACCAACCTTCTCCTGAAGGAGGAATGACAGTTGCACCCATAAAACCCCATGCTCGTCCCCCCTTTATAAGATTTTATTAATAATATGAAGAAAAACGAAAAATAAAACAACTGGAGAGACTAGGTCAATGCCCCAATAAAAATAATTAACGAAATCTAGTTTACGATTTCTTCAACTTCAGTCACTTGAAATTGTATTTCCATAATATTGATGCTCAGTATCCACCTTCTCATCAACAATTTGCTCCTCATGACCTCGAACGGAAGACATAAACTATCCAATCAATACAAAGTTAACTCATGTAGTCTTTTGAGAACTAAACATTGGCGAGAATGATAGTTTGGTCCAATAACAGTTTGGTTTAGAGTTTTTATCTACAAGATGGGACTCTACATGTGTAATAAAAAAGAGAGTTCTGAAAGACTTATTGTAGTAACCAATAAATTCCAATCTAGAAACCAAAAAATAGAGTGAATGCATGATGAATATTTTAAAGGTTTGATGTGTTTTTGCTCGTCGTACTTTTCAGGTCATCCAACTTCATGTTCATGCTAGAGAGACTAAATTCTTAAACTAAATTGACAAACTAAATTATGTGTTACCCATAGAAAATGAGCATGTTAATTAACAATTAAATAATAATTCAACCATCAATGACCACATCGTTTGGTTTATCATATTTAGTTTAAAAATTTGATCTCTCTAAATAATAGGCAAATCCAAGTCGCTCTTGGATGTGACATGGAGTATATACAGGTCTTTTGACAAGGATAGTATCTTGCATGTTATTAGGTCAACTCAATCAAGCAAATATATCAATTCGATTGCCTCTAAAAAATATAGAAGAGAGATTATATTCACACACCCCAAATTACTTATCCGACACATTTTTAATTTTTTAATATTTTCTACACGCCACAAACACTTGATAGAAAAATATTAAAAAATTAAAAGGGTGTGGGAGAAATAATTTGGGATGTGTGAATATAATCTCCTAATATAGAAACCTACCACTTATCTTGGTTGTATAGTAGAATATTCAAACGTGTAGACATATTCTTTTTCTTTATTTTATAAATATTGTAGGGAAAGAGATTAAGCGATATTAGCTCTTCATCAGCCGTCGCGTGCGAAGCACCAACCTTCTCCTGAATGAGAAATGATCGTTGCACCCATAAAACCCCATGCCCGTCCCCCCTTTATTAGATTTTATTAATAATATGAAGAAAAATGAAAAATAAAACAACCGGAGAGACTCGGTCAATGCCCATAAAATAATTAACGAAATCGATATGTTCTAGTTTACGATTTCTTCAACTTCGGTCACTTGAAATTTTATTTCCATAATATTGATGCTCAGTATCCACCTCCTCATCAACAATTTGCTCCTCATGACCTCGAACAGAAGACATAAACTATCCAATCAATACAAAGTTAACTCATGTAGTCTTTTGAGAACTAAACGTTGGCGAGAATGATAGTTTGGTCCAATAACAGTTTGGTTTAGAGTTTTTATCTACAAGATGGGACTCTACATGTGTAATATAAAAGAGAGTTCTGAAAGACTTATTGTAGTAACCAATAAATTCCAATCTAGAAACCAAAAAATAGAGTGAATGCATGATGAATATTTTAAAGGTTTGATGTGTTTTTGCTCGTCGTACTTTTCAGGTCATCCAACTTCATCTTCATGCTAGAGAGGCAAAATTCTTAAACTAAATTATGTGTCATCCATAGAAAATAAGTATGTTATTTAAAAATTAAATAATAATTCAACCATTAACAACCACATCATTTGGTTTATCGTATTTAGTTTAAAATTTTGGTCTCTCTAAATAATAGGCAAATCCAAGTCGCTCTTGCAGGCAGCCGAAATTGAAGTCAAGGCTCCCTTCAACAAATCCAAAGAAATTATGATCTTCCTACAAAAATCCAAAGAAATTATGATCTTCCTACAATATTTGGGAAATGTATATGAAAAAAATTCATTTATAAATTAGAATCCACTTACTCCCCACTTCCTTGATTCAGAAGTTCGCAAACCAGCAAAGCAAAAATTATGAATTTGGGAAAGGAGGACCTTGATCTGGTTTTGGTCCCAAGTGGACTGTTCATCATGCTTGTCTATCACATCATCCTCTTCTACAGACATCTCCATCAACCTCACACCACAGTCCTTGGCTTTGAAAACAATGACAAAAGAGCTTGGGCTGAAAGAATTATGCAGGTAATTACAATCTCTCCCTCTTTCTCTATTAGCGGATCGGATTATGTAACAACTTGACAAACATAAGTGTAAGGAAATAGGTTTTGAGATTTCCAAAGTTGTGACCCTAGCATCCAATTTGGGCTCATAATACGCATATTGAGTTGTTGCATAAGCCGGTCTGCTACCTATTATCCTAGCATAACCTAATTTATATTGCACCTAAATACCTTTAATTGCAGGTTGATAAGAGAGATGTTGGCACAGCCTTAAATGTGATATCATCCAACACCTCAGCAGCAACTTTTCTGTGTTCCATCTCCTTAACTCTCAGCTCCCTCATTGGAGCTTGGCTCGGAAGTAATTCGACTAAGACAGTCTTCCAGAGTAAATTGATCTATGGCAACACCAACCCATCAATCCTCACAATAAAATACATAAGCCTCTTAACTTGTTTTCTTCTAGCCTTTGCATGCTTTGTTCAATCAGCAAGGCACTTTGTCCATGCAAACTACCTGATCAGCATGCCAGATAGTAACATTCCGGCGTGGTACGTGCAGATGGCGGTGATAAGGGGAAGTGATTTCTGGTCACTTGGGCTTAGAGCACTCTATTTTGCTCTCACTCTTTTGATGTGGTTTTTTGGTCCAATTCCGATGTTTGTTTCCTCCATGGTTTTGGTCATAGTTCTATATAACGTTGACACAAACACCAGACCATTGCATAAGCATCAGCTTCTGGGAAAGGAGCTCGTTAAACACACCGGCGAGAGAATCCCAGAGGTAGCTGTGACCATTCAGCATCATACAGAAACGGTTGAAACTACGACAAGTGGTACTGCGTAATTGTCAATCGTGTATGCATGTTTGTTTGGAGTTGTTGGGTAGTAGATTTCCTTAGCTAGTAGTGCTATTTGATTTATATGAGTATACTGCCAAGTAAGATCAAATTGTAATTTGATTAAAAAAAAAACCAATGTATTACGAACACCACGAAAAAGTTTTGGAAGCTAGAACTTGGGAGATTAACTTCAAAATTTCCCTTCAATGGCCCAAAATTTTGTTAGTAGATTGGAATTTAGTATGATTATTACAAATAAGCACCAAGTATCCTCTTTTTTAAAATAAAAAAACATCAACTGTTATTGCACTTGACTACAAGCGCACTATAGATGAAGAGGTTGTTCTTTTATTGTAGTTTGATCTTTCAAGTGTTTTTCATTAATATTATCGGTTGTCAGAATTACTATACTAAAGTAAATTTTATATTGATTGGCTAGTACTTGGAGATGTCTATAACCTATGCACTACAAATTGGATTTTTACCTAACTTGAAACGTGTGTTTCAGTACTCTTTATATATAGCCAAGACAAGTTGTAGGTTTCTATATTTTATTTAGAGGCCGTTGAATTGACAGTATTGCTTAATTAATTTTGGCCTAATAAAATTTTTTTTCCCCAATTATAAAAGCGAACTTATGTATGCAACTTGTTTTATAGGACATCCTTGTGAAAACACATGTACATACTCCATATTAGACGCAAACTTGGATTTTTTTTTTGAACCTCAATGATACTAAGGAAATTTATAAATCTGAAAATAAGAAGTTACACTTAGTCAGGATGACATAAAACTTATCCCTTATAAAATAAGAAAATCAAAATACAAAAAAAGGGGGAGACTTAAACCTTACTCTTCTTAAAAAAAAATACAAGAAAAAGAGAGGACACAAACCTTACCAGACATCAAGAAGATGAGATAAACATGTAAGTCGGCATATCCAAGAAATCTGATTGCAGAAAAAGAAGAATTTGTATAGGATGAGCGGCATGTCAAACAAAGACAGCAAAGACAAGAGATGCACACAGTGACTTAAAAAGTCAATGTGCAACAGTGCATGTAACATGGAGCATATACAGGTCTTTTGACAAGGATAGGATCATGCATGTTCTTAGGTCAACTCAATCAAGCAAATATATCAATTTGATTGCCTCTGAAAAATATAGAAACGTACCACTTATCTTGGTTGTATATTAGAATATTCAAACGTGTAGACATATTCTTTTTCTTTATTTTATAAATATTGTAGGAAAGGATTAAGCGAGATTAGCTATTCGTCAGCCGTCGTGTGCGAGGCATCAGCCTTCTCCTGAAGAAGAAATGACCGTTGCACCCATAAAACCCCACGCCCGTCCCCCTTTATTAGATTTTATTAATAATATGAAGAAAAACGAAAAATAAAACAAGCACGGAGACTAGGTCAATACCCGTTAAAAATAATTAACAAAATCGATATGTTCTGGTTTACGAATTCTATAGCTTTAGTCACTGAAATTGTATTTCCATAATATTGATGCTCAGTATCCACCTCCTCATCAATAATTTGCTCGTCATGACCTCGAACGGAAGACATATACTATCCAATTAATACAAAGTTAACTCATGTAGTCTTTTGAGAACAAAATGTTGGCGAGAATAATAGTTTGGTCCAATAACAGTTTGGTTTAGAGTTTTTATCTACAAGATGGGACTCTACATGTGTAATATAAAAGAGAGTTCTGAAAGACTAGAAACCAAAAAATAGAGTTAATGCATGATGAATATTTTAAAGGTTTGATGTGTTTTTGATCGCTGTACTTTTTGGGTCGTCCAACTTCATGTTCATGCTAGAGAGATTAAATTGACAAACTAAATTATGTGTCACCTATAAAAAATGAGCACGTTAATCAACAATTAAATAATAATTCAACCATCAACAACCACATCATTTGGTTTATTATATTTAGTTTAAAAATTTGGTATCTCTAACATTACCCGTCGAATTTGAGTTTAGGGAGGATTGAGCCAGTATTTTGGTGTCATATTTATTCCTTGTATCAATATCTTTCGCAACTAAAACTAAAGAGTGGTACTATCCGCACACTTATTTTTTCTTTCATATAGACTTGTTAAAATTTGTACTTTGAACTTCTTCAATTCATTTGATCTATTGATTGAAAATTAAACCTTTATTTTTATTTTTATGAAGATATGATGTTTCCGAGTGTCTTCATCCAATGATAATAGCTCTGGGTCGACATCTGAAGCATAGAATAATGTTAGGGATATCAAATTTTAAAATCAAATTTACAAACTAAATGATGTGTCGTCAATGATAAATAAGCACGTGCATCAACGCTTGGTAATAATCTAATCATTAACAAACACATCATTTGGTTTATAAAATTTGATTTAAAAATTTGACATTCCTAGCATTAGGGGTGGTATTGGTACGATTACCGTACCAAAACCCATGTACCAATTATCATACCAAACTTTTGATTTGACAAAATCTATTACAATTACCGTGCCAAACTTTCGGTATACCGAATTTCGGCATGCCAAATAGTTCGGTTGGCATGGTATGGTAATGGTAATTACCACTTTGTTTTGGGTCATTCTTTTGGGCCAAATTTTTTTTTTTTTTTTCAACCCAATTCAAGGCTCAAACGTGTTTTGGTCACTCTTTTTAGGTTTCTAAAACTTTTTTATTTAATTATGAGAATTTTATAGAGATTCATTTAAGAAACAAGAAGTAAACAGATGGAAAAATTGCTGAAATAACCCAACATCCCTAAAAAAAATAGTACAAAGATTCCTAAACTTCATCTCTACATTCTTTAAAATTGAACAAAAATTAACTTGATAGACGAAGTCAAGGAGAAAGACATCCCAATTTGATGAAGGAGAAGATGAGATGGACTGCGAAGAGAGAGAGAGTTGCCGGAACGGGAGCAACATAGATGAAGCCGATGGCTAGATGAGTGAAAAGATGAAGAGTCGCAGCGCAAGAAGGTTTTTTTATTGGGAAAGTAGAGGTTAGAGGGTGAGATGATTGGATAAATAAGTAGGAAAAAAATATAAAGTGCATATATAATGATAATAATACCTAAGTATTTATATAAATGAATAAATAAAGGGGAAATTAGAATGCCCTACATCTTTTCTATAATTGTTAGATTAAACATTCATCCATTTTAAAGATTTGATTAAGGTGCTTTGATCAATTGCCACCTCAATAATTTTCTATTTATTTAATTTAAATACATTTATATAGAGGCATAAGGTAGCTTAGCAACTGATTGCCTATAATATAGGAATTTAATTTCGTCAACCATCTTCTACGCATTAAATGACATTTTTTTAATAAAATAAAATAAAAAATGGTTTATTATATTAATACTCTACAAATTGTTGAATAAACCCCACATACTTAATTCATCTTACATTTGCTTTTTCAATTAAAAATTATCTTAATAAACCCCACATACTTCCCCATAATGCCATCATACCCCACATTCTTAATATACACCTTACATTTTCTACATGCACCCCGTATTTTCTATACACCTCACATTTCTCAAATCTTATAAAGCTTTTAATTTAGACAAAAAATGCTTACTGGAATTTTGACAAAAGATGCCGCGTGGGATTTAAAGCATATGTGGGTTGTTTTCAATTCCACCATTAAAACCCATGTCGTCAGTTTTTAATATTTAGTGATAATTTTTTGTGTTTAATTCTTCATGTAATCCATGTGATCCCTAAAAGATAAATACAAACATAGAAGCTTGAATAATGCATCAAAAACAAGATTAAATAATTATCGATGTCGTCAAAATCACTAAAATAATAAAAAATATGAAGTCTTACCTCATGTGAAGCTTCCGAAACATCGATTTTGTGTTTCATTCGTCAAAAATAATTTTTCTCAATCAACATGTTTGTAGTTTCATTGGTTAGAGTTTTGTTCAACAATGGAGGGTTGGAGGGTTTTGATAGTTGAAGAGGATAAATAATACGTTAAAAGTGATTTGAGGTGTATATAAATTTTTTTTTTAACGTAATAAGGTCAAAATTGTCATTGCATAGTAGGGTAAATAAGTCATTTAATACTATATTTTAATGTGGGATGCATTCAACATTTTATGGGATGCTAATATAAAAAACCTAAAAAATTAATTAACTAATTCCTCATTTCCTTATTATCAGTATTTAAAAAAAATTCCCTTTCTATTAAAAATGTCCCAATAAAAAGTCTTCAATACATATTTTTTCACGTATAGATATATACAAAATATACTTAAAACTTATGGTACATTTTAGAACAAAAGTATCGACTTTTGGTACGTTTAGATTTCAAATGTACCGAGAAACCAAATGTACCAAAAATTTAAATGTACCATAAAACAAAATGTACCCATTGTTATGTAACCTTTTGATACGTTTAGATTTCAAATGTACAGAGAAACCAAATGTACCATAAAACCAAAAGTGTCCATTGTCAGGTAACCATTTTGGTACGTTTAGATTCCAAATGTACCAAAAGACCAAATGAACAAAAAATCCCAAATGTACCACAAAACCAAATGTCTCTATTAGATAACCTTTTTGGTACATTTACATTCCAAATGTACCGAGAAACACAAAAAATCAAATCCACTATAAAACTAAATGTGTCCATATTATAGGTAACTAGACGTAGCTATATAATCAAACAAATCTTTATTATGTGTTGGGTCTTCTAAATAATAAAATCCGACAATTTTTTATTTATAAATATTCTACTATATTCACACAAAAAGTAAAAATTATAACAAACAATAAAAAAAGGGTAAATTACATAGAAACCCCTTAGGTTTGAGGTCTATTACAACCTCATACAACATTTTTAAAACATTTCACTTTCATACCTCACGTACTATTTTATTTCAAAATAATACCTTTGTTATATTTTTCATCCATTGGTATGTTAAATGCTGACATGGCTGCCATATTTGTGCTAATGTGGCTACCACGTTGCAAAAAAAATTAATTTTTTTATACATTAAAAATATTATAATATTAACCCTATTAAAAAAAAAAAAACCCAAATCCAGATATCATTCCCCGCAACCCCACATCCCACCCCCACCCCCTCACCCATCATTCTCGTCCGTCCATCCCCTCCACCCCTCCACAAAAAATAAAACCCACAACCCCCGCAACTCCCTTCCCTCTCCCCCGAAGAAGAAGAAGAAGCAAAAAAAAAACAAAAATCAGAGACCCACCCCCCCACCCCGGCGCTCCTTCTTCCTCCCCCCTCCATGCACCGCACCCTCTCTTCCCCCTTCCCTGCGCCCACAGCAACCCTATCCCCCCGCCCCCTCTTCACGCGCCCAAACCCAGCAACCCCATCCCCCCGCGGCAGACCCACACCCCACGTGACCCACCTCACCCCCCCCCAACTCAGTGAAATATTTTAAAGATGTTGTATGGATTGTAATAGACTTCAAATATAAGGGTTTCTATGTAATTTACCCATAAAAAAATGCATAGAGATGGATAATAAATGCATAAAAATAGGTATAATAGGAAAAGAAAATGAAATGCCCAGGAGAAGTCATGAAAAACTAAAATTCTAAATAAAATTGAACTTATGTGAAAAACTGAAATTAATAACCAAAATTTTAGGAAAATGTTTGATCAAATTTTCAAAAGGAGTGTATGTTTAGTCTAAAACATTAAAAAACGTCCCATAAATAAATGATATAATATTAATAGTAGTGGTACAGTACGGTATACCACTGGTAATGATTTTGAATATCATTACGATACAAATACCGTACCATTACCAATGGTACAAATTTTTTGGCACAAATTTGATATGATACGGTTGGTGTGGTAATTTAGCAAAAAATTTCATCTCTAACATTATTCCTAAAGCATATATTCATTTTTGGTCCATTTCATCAAATCTTGACCGTACGATCAAATACCAAACGTTTACCATACAACATAACCCGACAGCCTCTGCCAGCGACAACGACCGATGCAGTTCCTGAGTGGTCCTCCGGCTCCACACATCTTTCGACACGTGTCATCCGGATCTCGAGATGGGATTACCCTCACGCCCTGCAAGAAGGAAAAAAGGCAGACTGAAAATTTTATCTGAGTTGTTAAATTACCTGCAGCGCTGAGCTGTGGGGCGCAAATCACCGAAATGACGGAAATAGCCCTTCGTCAGTGCAACGCGTGGCGAGGAAGGGGACGGAGAAAGAGCGTAAGTGAAAAAACGACGTCGGGTGCGTGCGGATGATTGAAGTGACAAAAGTACGATGAGAGGCAGAGGCAGCACCCCCGTAAAAGTCGAGGGAGATGGATTGTCTGTCTTTCCCATCCCACACCTTTTTCATACTTTTTCTACTTATGTGGTCACGGTTAAATCACGTCAACATTTTATATTGATTTTTTTATAGAAATAATAAGACAAAAAACAATGAAAATATAAAATATTGACATGCCTTAACCGTGATGAGAAGGGTATGAGATGGGGAGGGCAGACAATCCATCTCCAAAGTCAAGGTATCTCTCCTGCAGAAGCGACGCCTTTAGTCGTTTGGGCCCTTTAGTCGTAAGAGCGAGTCCAATCGATTGAGGAGGACAAAGATAAGGCAAGGACAAATGCGGTGAAGTTGTCTTTATCATCTATTCTAGAAAGTAATTATTTTTATGCAAATTCATTTTTCGGAGAAGAGGAAAGGGCAAGAACGATTACTATTTAAGCTCAGAGACATGAATTGGCAGGGCAGCCCAACGGGCTCCCGCCCTTCCCGTAACTGCCTCCCAGTTTTTGGACCACTGGATTGCCTTTTTGGGAGCCGTAGGCAATTTTACCCAATTGCCCTACCAATTGGGTTGCTAGTGGACTTGCTCTAACAAACCAATTTCAATCTAAACAGATGGTCTCCCTAACACTATTCATGATCTTGACCCTTTTCTTTCCCCACTCAACAATCAAACAAGTATTGAGTTAGAGAGATTTTTCAATGTACTTTAAGTCCAAGTTGGTATGTTTGTTATGTATGTGTCTTAATATTATTAGAGGAACATTAAAAAGTATATTTTTATTTTATATAATGATACATAATGTACTTGTTTGTTTTTCGGGCACATGAAAATATCATGCTGAGTTATATGTTTGTTTAATATACAAGAGCAACCTACTTATAACATATTCACACAAAAAAATTTACACACAACAAAATATTATTAAACCAAACCGTCAAATGAATGTTAATTCATCTTGGTAATTCATTCTATTGATACATCGGTTTTCGCTGAGACAAAGGCGCCAGGCGCCGGGCGCGAAGAAGAGGAGTAGGTCATGTGCATGGTAAAGAATCAAGAAACGTGGGGGTAGGAGAGGACAGGAGAGGGTGGAGACAATTGGCCCACTGGATTCGTATTCGTAATGTGTCACATGGTTTTGCACAAAGTTGAACCTTGTAGGGTTATTAGTTTGTGAACTCACTTGGCTGCGGAGTTTGCCGCATGATTTACAATTTCCACACTAGGGTTAGTATATTCAGTATCGAATCTGAATTCTCTTTGTGGGAATCATGGGGATCCGTAAATTATATCCGTTTATTGTACATTGTGCAATTAGAAATCATTTTAAATGTTTTTATTTAAAATTAAAGACAAACAATACCTAACAAAAACTGACCTCACGATGTACGATGAACATACACGATTTACGGATCCCCCTGGATCCTCACCAAAAGGATCCGGAGAGAATCCTGTTGGTTCAGTATCAATGAAATCATTCTTGCAGAACATATTCAAAGTTCAAACATGGCGGATTCAGGAAAAATTATTTGAAGGGTCACATATAAAAGTTCACAAGCGTTTCTTATACATACAACAACCTTAAAAATTAAACTGGAATTCCATCATTCATACTAAGAAGAGCAACTCCTTTTTGAGGCATTTTAATAAGCAGATGGAGGGTATGTGTAAAGGGTAACTCAAACCTTCAAATAAGCAGCATTAAGTTTTCAAAAAAAAAAAAACAAAGCAGCATTCAAATCATCTATGAAGATTTACCTAAGTTCAGAAGGTCAATTGACCCCTTGCCCGTGTCCACCCATGGTTCAAAATATCCAATTTTACATGATGTTAACGTAAAAGGAATCTTAAAATGATTACCAATTATTAAACCAAAACCAATAAAACTGAACAAATTAGAATGGCGTTGAATCTTGAACATGTTGAAATATTCATCTAGATCCCCTGGTTATACCTGTTTGCAGTAGGTCCACATTTGACGTTCTTCTTTTGGATAATTTCAGTGAGGTGAAAAGTACTTTAGTTTCATCAAATATTTCACGTAAATCCAACAACTTGGAAAAAGGGGTGCTTTCACTCTTCACTTCGATTCCTTCACATTTGTGTGAGCAAATTATTAGCCTGCGCAAACCCAGCAAAAGCAACTGCATTAGCAACAATTTTAATTTCGTTCACTGACAGTTTTACCACGCCACCGGCCACCATTCCGAGAAGATTTAGGCATGACACTTAATTGGGATTTGGATTCTCACCGGATCCTCTCAATCGAGATCCTAGGGATCAATGAACGTGGACCATTGATCAAAAATCGTGCGGTCACAATTAAATGTTTTTTATATTTTTAAAAGTAAAGCAGTCTCGTTTTGCGTGAAAAGGAAAAAATTGTAATCGCACGATTTTTGATCAACGGTCAACGTTCCTTGATCCCTAGGATCCCCATGGAGGGGATCCGGTGAGAATCCAAATCCACTTAATTGTTACTTGTAATCGGTATAAATTTACATAGAGATTTACATACGCGCAGTAATGAAAACACCTAGCAGCGGGGTCGAACTTGGATTGGAGGTTAACCGCAAGCACGTCTTTACCAACTGAACCAACTTTTGTTGGCTAATGTTGTAATTTTAGTCAGAGTTATTCTATTTTTTTAATTATACTTTTAAAATTATAATACATTAATCATATCATTTATATAACACATAAAGAGATATAGCACGTAATAAATGTTTCGAGCCAACAATGATAGAGGTGTTGTCGAAGGATGTCATTAAAAAATTGGTTAATTAAGTTTTAATTTATCACCATTAGGACAGCATTGTGATTTCAGATTGTCTCCCACATTACTGAGTTTTGCCTTTTTAATGATGTTTCTTAACCTAAGGGCATCTCTAATGATATTCTTATGTTTGGCCTCCATTCGTATATATAGCACACTAAAAATAGAGTTTTTAGAAGAGTGCAGGTTATAATTTTTCATCTCCAATGGTGCATGAACTATATATTTTTTTTCTTAATATTTTATTATTTAATAATATATTGAGAAATATTATAGTGTACAGCACTCAGTTTAACTCATCAACTATTATGTATTGTTTAAAATTAATTAAACTGGAGAAAAAGTAAGAAAATGAGTAAATATATGGGAAAAAAATTATTTTGTGCTAAGAAGGTGTGAAATTATTAGAATGTGAGTGAGATATTTAAATTTTTTTTGAGCTTTTTTTTTGTTTTTTTGAACAAACGGTATTATTTACACTAAGGAGAAGGGGTGGACTCAGTCTCACAATGAGTTAGCAATAATGTGGTTCAAATTCACCTTCAGTATTTATGCAAATGGCTGATATTCGATATTTACAAAATTATCAGGAGTTTTTACATTTTTTTTCTTATTAAAAGAAATCCAAGCCCCAAGTTCCAAAACCCCACTAGCTTACTTTAAGGGTGTGTTTGTTTGCCATCATTGGGCTTCACTAGACTGGAGTAGATTAAGTGTTGATGTAGTCCCATATTTGTTACCTGCAAGAACTAGTTTTAATGGGATTGGAAGAGACTTGTTTTGACCAAAGGGCTCGCTAGATGGTCTTAGCGAGACCCTTTTATTTAAATTCGGCTATCTTCTCATAAATTAGAGTACTTAAAATCTTAATTGTCGCGTATAATATTTCTCTTCCAAAAAATGTTTGGAAATTTTCTTGTGAGATCATCAAAAAAAATAATATATCATTGTAAAACTAAGACCGAGGTCTTTTATGATAAAACTAAAATCGAGGCCTTTTGGGTTATATATTCTAACTTCATTCCAACTAAAATTGCAGCATTTTGTAATAAAACTTCACTCATGTCTGCTGTGCATGTGATAATTAACAAGTTGAAAATAATATTAGTGTTGTTGAAAATAATATTGTATTGTGATTGTAGGTCCATGGTTATTTCGTGAACGAACTTTTCAATAACTCTCCAAAATCCAAATAAAGATGATCTAAATTATATAGTATGAACTCCGAGATTTATAAAAAGTAAACCAAATGAAAAAAGAAGAGGGTAATAAGTAATAATTTATAGAATCCAGGGTCGAAAGCAAAAGTATAGGAATGTAAGGGGGAAAAATAAAAAAAATGAGTGGGGTGGGTGCGACTGACAGAAAAGTTAAAAAGTGAGGCAAAAGGGAAACAAATTATGATGCCAAGTTGCCAACCCACGCTCCTACAAGGGCCGCTGCAGACACGTCTCTTTCAGCCACAGCCACAGCCACAGCCACAGCCACAGCAATTCAATACACACATAAAAACCTGACGCCTCCCCATGACACCTTTTCCATCCCTCATGCTTGCTTAAGAAATTTTTTTAGTGTACTCAAAACACGAGAGCATTATAACGCATGTCATTGTATAATTAGAACATTACATTTTTTTTCAATTATCTCTATAATTGCATAATAACATGTGAAGTTCCAATCTGTATTCAGGACACACTAAAAAAGTTCGAGTCAAAAGTTCTCCTTGCTCAACAAACAAATGTTAATCTTCTCTTACCCTAATTACCTCTCAACTTTTAAGGACGTAAAATTAGATTAGCCTGCAGCTCCAAAAGTTTTCTTCGTCGGAGTTGTGAATTATGTAAGTTGATAAGTGTGTCAATTTTTTTATGTTTAAATTTAAACTTCGGTATGTTGTTAGATAATTAAATAGAGTATCGCATTATGGAGAAAATGTTTCATTTCGAACTTAATAGAATCTTTTTCCCAATCTAGCTTTCGACATAGGCAATTAAAAGTATAAAATTATGGTAATGATATTCTCACACATCTTTTTACCTCTCACATACCCTTATTAATTTATCCACTAATTTTCTTTAGTTTATTTAATCCGACGAATCGAAAATTGAGATAAATGTATGAAAGATAAAAATAAATGGTACTATAAACCCACATTGAATTACTGCAACTAATAACTAACTCGAACTGACATTGAATTACTGCAACTAATAACTAACTCGAACTGAATTGAGACTCAAAACAAAAGAAAGAAAATAAAAGACACTTTCATCATTGACAATTAAACACCACTAAATAAAAGCTTGATAAACATTTCTTGTTCCACAAACACGAAATCAAAGTGTGTATCAAACGCTCTCATGAGACGAGTGGTGGTTGACAACTTTTCTATACAAGATAAAGGAAAAGATCCTCGCTGGATTCTTTTTCTGAAAATTATCGTGATTGTTCATCGTATATCGTGCGGGTCAGTTTTTGTTGAGTACTATTTATATTTAATTTTAAATAATTTCTAACGACACGATAAACGATCACGATCATAAGATCTTCGAGATCCCTTGAAAAAGAATCCGACGAGAATCATTTTCCCAAGATAAAATCGAAAGACCGAGTCATTTACTCAATCGGGCATTCAGTTGCAACCCGTTTTATCCGGGTTATTCACCTAAGCAGTGCAAAAGGACTGAAGCTAGTAAACCCTAACCTAACGTGTAGGAACCGGATCTCATCCGGATTCACCACAATTGACTCCACTAATCAATAAATACGGATCGTTGAAATTTGATTCAACGGCTAAAATTATTATAATTTTATAGAGCCTCCTGTTTGTAACTGTTGAATCAAATTTCAACGATCCGGATTCATTGATAAATGACTCAATTTTAAAGGATCCGGAGTGGATCCACACACACACACGTGTGTGTGTATATATATATATATATTTATATGTATAGGTGTATAGCACGTGTGTGTGTATATATATATATATATTTATATGTATAGGTGTATAGCCCTTTAGTCTGTGGCCCTGTGGTTACTGGGTTCTTTGCAATTGATGGCTCAGGTCAGATAAAGACCTGTTCCGTTACTGTGACACAATTGTTTATCCAACAATTAAAATGACGATTTTACCCTTTTGTCACAGTGATTGGGGGAATTTTAATATTAGCCCTAATGTATATAAGCATGACACCCACAATTTTAGTCACTGTCTATTTTTGCAGTCTAGTTTGGTGGTTGTCCTCTATGAGTTCAAATCTTCTATTAATTTTGTGTAGTTTTTATTATTAATTAATAAGTGTTCATAAATATATTTATTTAGTTAAGAGAGTTAAGTTTATAAACACTTATCAATCAATAATAGATACCATAAAAAACATAAGTGCTGAATATTTGAATTCGTTTTCTATACCTAATTAGTTTTGTTTTGAGAATTTTTAGTATTCACTGGATGTATAATGTGTATCGGTATATGTGGTAGTGAATTTCCAATCCTTGACTATACAGTCAACACTTAATTTATACCGTACATGCCAAACAGTAGAGTATGGTAAAATTCTTTTTTTTTTTTTTTACCACAATGACCTATAATTTTAATAATGAAGTATTTACTTGTGCACCGGATATCCTTATTCGATGACCAAACCTTAAGAGTAATTTAAATCGCTTAATTTTTCATCATCCTTACTAAAAAAATAATATTATTATTAGCAATTAAGAAAAGAAAAGCAGTGAGTCACATTGCATCTAAATTTGAATCAAAGTTTTTCCAAATTAAGATTAATTAGAATATTGCTTTGTTAAAATAAAAGGACTTTTGTAGGGCATTTTGGTTTCCCTTTTGGAGGGGGTTCCTAGGTTTTATTACATGCATTGTGCAGCTATAAAAGAACTTTTTTAAGTTAGTATTACGGTATAGTAGTATTTTTTTTCACTGGTAAGTGAAAAATCTTAAGTTCGATTATCGTCAAAGGTAAATTTGAACTACATTTTTACTAACCCATTGTGAGGTTTAGCCCACTCTCCCACCCCTTTAGTGTAATATAGTTTGTTAAATACCCAAAAATACCTGCCTACATTACTTTAATTGTCAGTTCAAATAAGTTTCCGAAACCGTAAAAATTTAAGTGAATAGCTACATTTTTTTTTAAAAGGATCAGCTGATGACTTTACCACGACAGTCTATCTTTTTGAAGATAAAAAAGACTCAGAGGCTAAAATTCATGACTACAATCGTGTGATTCACATCATTAAACCAAATAGTTGTGACAATTATTTAAAGTTTGGTTGTCCTTCCTTTTTTTATGGGCAAAGGTTGTATGAGTTTGATTTTCATGAGTGAATAGTTTATTTGCGAAAATTTTTAGGTTTGTGTGCAAAAAAAAAAGGGGCTGGTATCAAGGAATAACAAGCAAGAATGTTGCATGTGAAAATGTCCTAATTAATCACAACCTATGTCTTTGACTCCATAGTCTGTTGAAAAATGGTAGACATTTAGTATTTTTTAGTGTGATCCACTTCTGTGAACTTATATTTAGATTTGACTTTTGCAATCAAATATATAATATTTTTTATAATTAAAAGTCATAATTTTCAGTACGTATAGTATAAATAGTTATCTTTGGTCGTTGGATCATTGACTATTGAATTTTTCAAGTAAATCTAGCTCTCCAATTAAGATATGTCATACACTGGAGCATAATAGAATTTTTATTTTTAATTTGCAAAACAAGTTTTTACTAAAGTTCATGTAGATGTGAGAAACAAAATTTGATCATTAGTTATAATTTCCAACCAAAAAAGAAAATGATAGTTAAGTTGGTTAGGGCATAACTGTTCATTGCTATAATATATCTTAATCGAAGTAGGATTATGTTCCCTCTTCATTTGTATTATAAAGAAATGGGAAGTGCCATCTTTTTACTTGTCCCCTAATTGATAAAGCATAAAGACCCACATTTGACATTACTTTTGCCCTAAGAAATTAAACAAGAAATAATGAGCCATAAGACTCTTATGGAAAAATCCAAACATGGGCAGATAAAGCAGTTGGGTAAATTTGCAGCAAAAATGAAGAATGTCTTAAAGATTATGCATGTGACTTTTGAATTTGGAACTTTTTTTTTTTTTCCAAGTTACCGAGTGAGTGGTGAAGGTAGAAGCTTGCCAAAGTTGAATGTGTAAAGCCTGCCAGTTCAGGCTGCTAAAATAGCAACCCAATTTAGATTTGTGAGATGAGGAAGGATTGCCCTAAAAAATAAGTTTTCGAAAGTTGGATATTTCATATTGCCCATATTGTTACTATCTTTTGGCCAGTTTAACCAAATGGTTTGGTTGTGCAAGAGGAACTGACCCCAAGAAATAAAGGGAGGAGAAGATAAAACCCAAAACATCCCCAAAATTACAAAAAAAAATTGTCTTGAATGTTACGTCGTTAAGATTCTAAGTTAATCACATACTGATATGTAAGAAAATTGAAACATTTGACAATGTGTAATAAAAGAAATTCTTAAGGGCAGGACGTCGAATCCATCCCCTTATCCTCCTGATCCAATCATGAAGAGTCTTTGGCTATACAACCACATGATTTAAGAGTCCAATCCGAAAAACTACTCGTGTGATAAGCTCCACGTACTGTCATTTATCATTCTACGTGATGGAAGTTCTTTCTTCTAAATTATAAAATTAAAATCCAAAAAAGGATAAATTAGCAACCCAATGACTTCAAAAATGGTGACAAAAACAAGAGAAGACAAACCAAATGGGGGTTTGCTTTCACAAAAGAGAAGGAATGGAGAGAAAGTGTTTGTTTTTGATTTTGTCAAAATCTTAATTAAAATAAATTAAATATGGGAGGAAGGAGAGAATGAAGATTAAGGAAGAGGAGGGGCGGTGGGGGGGGGGATACGAGTGGGATTTGATGGAGTAGAAGGGGACAGAATAGACATCCGCCCGGAAATACAGGGTGTGCCGTACAAGACCTCCACTCTCTCTCTCTCTCTCTCACACTGTTTCTGCCACACATCACACCCAGCAGTTGCAGCGTTGCAGCAGCTGCAACAGTGCTGCAGTTCAGCCTGCAGACAGAGAAAAAAGGTTTAATCTTTTTTTTATTTAAAAACCCAAAAAGGGATTCAATTCAACACCAAAAGAAGTGCCATATTAAATTCTCTGTTTTTTTTTGGGTATAAATTTCCATTTTCTTTTTCTCACCTCCCAAATTGTAAAAGCTTTGAGCTTTTGATTTGGTACCCAAAAGCCCGTCCAAAACAAAAATAAATAAAAGTTCAGAATTAAGCGGAAAAGAGAGAGAAGTGCTTTTCTGAGCTTCTTTTAGCAAAATGCATCAAACCCATCTCTCAAAATGCAGGAGAATTGAAACCTCCTCTGCTCTCTTTTTTCTCTTCTCCATATTATAAACAAGCTTAAGCAGAAGCAGAAGCAAAAAGCACAGTGCTTTTCTCCTTCTTCCTCTTTCGCTTGTTGGCTCCGTACAGTTTCTGTTTAATTTCACATGGCGGGTCTAATTGATCTGAACAGTGCGACGGAGGACGACCAAACGCCGTCGTCCGGCTCGCCGTCTTCGGCTTCATCTGTTTCCGACGCTCTGGGTTCGTCGGCGTCGGTGTGCATGGACCTCTGGCACGCCTGCGCGGGCCCACTGATTTCGCTGCCGAAGAAAGGGAGTGTGGTGGTGTATCTGCCGCAGGGCCACCTGGAGCAAGTCTCGGATTTTCCGACCTCGGCTTATGATCTCCCGCCCCACCTCTTCTGTCGGGTTGTCGATGTCAAGCTCCATGTCAGTCTCTCTATACAATGAGCCTCTCTCTCTCAATGCTTTTGGGGTTTTGGATTTTTGATGAAATTTGATAGCTTTTGGGTTTTTGCTATCTGGGTTCTCAATTTCTTGAGGTTTTTTTTGGTCGCAGGCTGAGACTGGCACTGACGATGTCTTCGCTCGGGTTTCCCTTGTTCCTGAAAGTGAGGTGGGTTTATTTGTACAGGTTTTGATTTTCTGTTTGGTTCCTGAGAAAATGCTGGAAAAGTAAAAATTTTCTGAGGAAATGCTCACGTTGTGTAGAAACCGAAACAATTAAAAACCCAAGCTTTAGAATTTCACTTTCTTTCTTTCCCGCTTTGGCATTATCAAAGATTATATGTTAGCATCTCTGTCTCTTTACTATTTGTCATTTCACGAATTTATGAATTAGTTACTTATAATTTATACAATTCGATTTCGGGGTTGAAGTTTTTAATTTTCTTTGCTCTTCCTGGTGATTGTGTGATGTTTTTATCTATTAAACATTGACATTGAGGTGATTTCACTAATGCTTTAATCTGTGTAGGAAATTGAGCACAGATTGCGGGAAAGGGAAACCGATGCAGATGCTAAGGAGGAGGACGTTGAGGCAATGGGGACGTCAACCACACCCCACATGTTCTGCAAAACCCTTACTGCTTCCGACACTAGCACTCACGGAGGCTTCTCTGTGCCTCGTCGTGCTGCCGAGGATTGCTTTCCTCCCCTGGTATTCGTAGTTCATGTTCTCCCCCAAAATTTAGTTCAGCTTCAGCATAACCTTTTTGAGACTAAATTATTAGTCTAATCAAGTACGTATTAGTATTTTGTTTTTGAGACGAATAGATTGTGGTTTTAGGATTACACTCAACAAAGGCCTTCACAAGAGCTTGTGGCAAAGGATCTGCATGGCCTGGAGTGGAGGTTCCGACATATCTATAGGGGTAATACAAAAAATATGATCCCTTTTCTGTTTCATTAGTTGGGGGTTTATCTTTCCATGATACGGTAGCAATCTTATTAGAGTTTTATAATGAACTTTGCAAATTGGATGTTTTAGATTCAATGTTTTTCTGTTTCTTATTCCTTTTTTCTAATTGGTTTGAGTAGGGCAGCCACGGAGGCATTTGCTCACCACTGGGTGGAGTGCGTTTGTGAACAAGAAGAAGCTCGTCTCTGGAGATGCAGTGCTGTTTCTTAGGTATATAAACCCTTCGATTGAAGAGATTTTGGATCCCCTTATTTATAATTCTCATCCAGTATTTATAATAGGGGTGACGATGGAGAACTGAGGCTAGGAATTAGAAGGGCAGCCCAGTTTAAAAGTTCTGCTACTTGTCCAACTCTTTGTAGCCAGCAATTGAACTATGGCACTATCACCGATGTGGTGAATGCTATATTCGCGAAGAATGCTTTTAATGTGTACTACAATCCAAGGTAATCTGGTGCTCATCATTTAACATATTCCTAAAGTAATCTTGAAAGTTATCGTGCTTGAGACTTTAGACCTTGCTTCCTTCTGCATCTTTTTTCCTTGTAATCGTCCACGATCTTGTAGGTCCAGCTCTTCTGAATTCATAATACCTTCCCATAAGTTTTTGAGGAGCCTTGATCATTGTTTTTCTGCTGGAATGAGGATCAAAATGCGTTTTGAAACTGAAGATGCAGCAGAGCGAAGGTTTGGCATTCTTACTTTTGAAATAGTTGAAGTAGTTTTGTGCAAAATTTTGATTAAATTTTTCTTTTTGGCAGATACACTGGGTTGATAACAGGGAGTAGTGAATTGGATTCTGTAAGATGGCCTGGTTCAAAATGGAGATGCCTAGTTGTACGTATTTTCTACACAAATTTTTATGTAGTTTTTTCCCCTTTTGTTTGTACTTATATGTATCTGCTTGAGAAGGTTCGGGTGGTGAATGCTAATGTACTAAACCAAAAGTTATCTTTAGGGTACCATAAATTCTGTATTTATCTTCTTTATGGGACACTTCCTATACATATTGGTTATTTTACGTTGAGATTTCCAAAACCATTGTCATGAACAAATTTATGATAAGCTTTTCTGAACAATAGTTGAAGCGTGAGCGTGCAAAAGGTAACAAAAAAAAAATGTAGCCAGCTTCACCGTATTCTAACTAGGATGAATTGTACACACTTCATATGTCATGTGAAATGTCATGATTTGGTACAGTTTCTGGCTAATTTTAGACTGGAAACATAAATTTTCTCCCGTATTAGCTACACAGTTTTATCTTAATTGTTGATCAAGCTACCCTACTCATAGTCCTACGGAGTAGAAACTCAGGGTCCATGAGCAATCATGTCTTGATAGTGAGAGTTAATTTTCACTGTCTTGAAAGTCGTTTACCTAAATATCATAAACTATGTTTCCTCTATTCTGTAGTATGTCCATATTGACTTCCGGTATTCACTCATGCCATTAGCACTTGATATATTGGTTTGAACATTTCTTTTGCTATTGCAGATCAGGTGGGAAGATATAGACACAAGTAAGCATGGCAGGGTTTCCCCATGGGAAGTTGAGCCATCTGGTTCTGTTTCTAGTTCAACTGGCTTGAAGCGGTCCAGGATTGGTTTGTCTGCAACAAAACCAGAATGTCCAGTTCCTAGTATGTCCTGCAATCATACCACGACATGTCATCATAGCACTGGTCTCTGCAACATAATTGATTTATTTGAGTGTTTCCTTTTCAGATGGGATTGGAGCATCAGACTTTGGGGAATCTTTAAGGTTCCAAAAGGTCTTGCAAGGTCAAGAAATTTCGGGGTTTGATACTCCTTTCAGTGATTTAGGTGGTCTGAATTCGCATCCATCTGAAGCAAGGAGATTCTTCCACGGTTCCGGGGGTTCTGGGATTGCTGCTGGAGGTAATGGTCTCAGACAGTCACTTGTGGATTCTGAGATTGCCTCAAAAGGCACAGGCTTTGGTGAATCATTCCGATTCCATAAGGTCTTGCAAGGTCAAGAAATATTTCCAAGCTCACCATATGGAAGAGCTCCCGCTAATAACGAAGCTCATGAATATGGTGGACCTGGAATCTATGATGGTTTTCAGGTGCCTGGCTTTAGGAATGGATGGTCCACCATGATGCAGAGCAATAATACACATGTGCACTCATCTGCCCCATCTGTGCAAGTTTCATCACCATCGTCTGTGTTAATGTTCCAGCAAGCAGTAAATCCAGCTGCGGAATTCAATTCAGTATACAGCGGTCATAACCAAGAGGAACATAGAGTTATAAATCGAACTCCATATGTCTCTGAACATGATGGTGGAAGGCAAACATCATCCTCATTTGGTGAACGTAACTTCAGCAGGGAAGATCATGGAGGCACGCATTCTTACAATCAGCATGGCATTACAAATCATCCAGTTATAAGTCAATCAACATTTAGTGGCAGCCAGAATTCTGTTTCACCAATCAAAGGTAGCTGTAGACTCTTTGGTTTCTCATTGTCCGAGGACAAATGTGTCCCGGATCAAGAGGGCAACCCCAATGTTGAAGTGCAGTTTCATTCAAAGCCTCCTTTGATGACTTCAACAGCTGGAATTAACTGTACTAAAGTAAGCAACCTCTTTGCTGCATGAAATACAATTTTCAAATGTTGTGATTGGGGGATATTTAATCTTCTATTATCTGATTTGCGAGTGGGGTGTTTATGTCTAGGATTGGGCTTTTGACTGGCGCGGAGAAAGGATGGAAAGCTGTTTACAAGGATAGTGATCATCCTGTGCTTCTTGCAGATGATCCATGGCAGTAACTAGTAAGTACTCATTTTGCCTGTCTATTGTCAAAACTTACATATGGTATGGCGTGCAGTGCGCTTGTAAACCCTACGTATGGAACTCATTGTGGCCATATTCGTCATTGCGCTATATCTTCCAAAGTCGTACAAGTAAACCTGATGAATATGAAGAAGATGCTTGTGTTCCGGTCGTTTATTTGTTTGAATTTCTCATTTTGCAGGCAATGTTACCGTAATATCAAATAGTTTTGCTTTGTACCGATGAAGAAAACTCTCGACAGGCGGCGGAGGTTTTCTTGGGGATTATGTGTGTGCTGTCATTTATGTTACTTAACTTAATTTTGAGGCAAAAGTTGTAACTAAGTGCTTCAAGGGACTTTGATTTGTATTGTTACTTCAGCTTTGAGAACAAAAGTTTGTAGAATCTATATTTAATATTGCTTAACCCTCATATGTAAACCTGTTGAAAGAGGGCTTATCTGCTATGGCGCAATACTCCGATCTATAACATTTCTTTATTTTGAAACTAGTGTATCCGAGTTTTTGACCCGACTAATTATTAAACCCTTGCTTGACTGCAAAACATTTGGGGAGCGAGAAACTTTAGCATTTGCTAGGCGGGTATCGTGGGAGCAAGGTCTAAAATATCCATAATATTCCAATATTTCCATCGAAATTTCCGTGTTTTTGGACTACCGATATTTCCGACGTCATCGATATTTCCATCGAAATTTCAGTATTTTTTAAATTTCTATATTTAAAAAAACACCAAAGTGATTCGAACCCCTCCCATTTTACTCCTTCAACACATTGACCACCATATCACTTATATTTTTGTGAAAATATGCTAAAATATTTATATATTTTCTACACTCACAATGTTTGCCAGCTCGCTATATAATCAACTTAAATCAGTTAAATCCATCATGCAATGCATTTCCTCCCAATTTTTTATGATAAACTAATAGATAATTGACTAAATAAACATCCTGCAAAGTTTCAATAAAAATTTTCAAGTTTTTCTTGCAATTTCCGTGGTTTTTATTCAATTTTTATCGATATCGATAATATCCCGATATTTCCATCGAAATTTCCGTGTTTTTGGACTACCGATATTTCCGATATCATCGATATTTTAGACCTTGCGTGGGAGAGAGTTGAACCCATTCATGAACCAACAACTTTTAAGTAGTCGCCTAATGGTTAGTAGGACTTTTTTAGTGAAGAGTGTACTATGACTATTTTATAATAACGTTACCAACTTGACAGCCGACGTATGAAATATGTATTCTATTTAGTCCCAATTTATTTGTCCCACAAGAAAATATTTGGGTTTTGGATAAAACATTAAACCCCCCAACTTGTAGATTTTGGTTTTATTTTGAGTGTCATGTCCAATGGACTGACTAACCACCCTTGCTTTTCAAAGTAAACACAGAATTATTATTTTTATTATGCTAACTTGCTCATTTCCACGCAATAATCCAATTAGGTATTTTCCTTTTGTTCATCTGGTAAACCTAACTTTGTCTTTCTTCCAACAAGAAAATAAATTACGCGTTAATGTATCAAGCATCAATCTAGCTACATTAATCTCAAGATAACTAACCGCCACCAGGTGACTTAGTAATCGGGGATGAATTCTAGGCTCGTGTTCCACACGTGACGTCTTGGATTCAATTTCTGGCGTTGGTGAATCACACGATAATGGCCAAGAAGAGGCTGAAATACCTCTGTAAATCTTTCCGGCATTCGATTTCTTCAAACCTAACTTTGTTTAAAGAAAAGCGCTTTAAGTGTCATAAGGAAAATATCACATCTTCCGTCCTTAAATCATAATAAAAATACCATATACATGTAGAATAATAACATCAATCTGACCAATTCGTGTAACAAATTTCAGATATGTATCATAATTATATATTTCCCACAAAATGTCACAAGATCATGTAACGATGTTTACAAATCCATAACATAATTTATATTAAAAGAAGAATAAGATCAGAGCGTTGACCCCCGCATGATCAGATTCAGATCGATGATCATGTGATTCACGGCTCAGATTAATTCAAACATGTAATAAATGTACGAAGCTTGTAATAACCGCTACGACTAGAATTTCCACCCCTTGTGTCTTTGACTGACTCCTCGTGACGTGGGCAGAATTAAAAAAAATAGAAAAAAATAATGCAACGAAAGCAACGTCCACGTCACGCACTCGTCAGCAGGAGAGAGAAAGGCACGACGCCAGGGCTTCCAAACGCGACTGAAAACGACGTGTCAAAGAACCCAGGTTTTTGATGATCAGATCAGCGTCATTTGCTCACGCCACGTGGCGTGCTGTGATTGTGACTGCTTTGGTAAGCATATGACGGTGTGTGGTGGGTGGGTGACGACATGGGGTTGTTGTCGTATTACTACGTGTACGCGGACGCACCGTCCGCGAGCGGCTTTTGTCACTACGTGAATGCTGGGATGGTTTCGGATGAGCGAATAGTTGAGAGATTAGGATATCACTTTTATTTTATTTTTCTATTGGTTGCATGTGGATATGTTTTTTTTATTTTTTATTTATAAAAAACAATATTATCTGTGAGGTTGGACTTAGTCTCAATTGACTAGTAATAGTGTGATTTAAATTTACGTTTGACGAAAATCAAACATAAAACTTCTCGTTTACAAGTGAAAATCAATATCATTAGACCGTAATATTATGTGATTTTTTTATTATATTAAATTGCCTAATTTTTAACATTTGTGTGTCTAATTAATTTGGTGAAATTGGATGAGACCTTTCACCCACTTTACTTTTCTTCTTCTTCTTTTTCTTTCAAGAAACCCTCCACCCAATTACTTAAATGAGTTATTATTAAAAATTTAACATTCATTTGAAATAATTGAAATACATGTTATAATAATCACCATTTGGTGACCCAGTGATTCAGAACAAATTCCAGATTCATATTTCACACGATAGGTTCTGGGTTCGATTCCTGGTGCTAGTGAATCACACGATGATGGCCAGGAGAATATTGAAATGTCACTGTGAGTCTTCTCATCCCCAAAATGGTGGACTGCCGCAACAAAACCATCAAACTGCTCCCTTTTTTA
Source organism: Heteromeles arbutifolia (assembly GCA_024362995.1). NCBI lineage: Eukaryota > Viridiplantae > Streptophyta > Magnoliopsida > Rosales > Rosaceae > Heteromeles > Heteromeles arbutifolia. The sequence goes on along the minus strand of JANCRC010000002.1, from coordinate 3,514,791 downwards.
TAAAAAAGAAGTACAAGTTATGTTCTGTTTTTGTAAAAAATGCTCATGATGAAAGTTTTCACACTACCGATAACTCTGAATTAATGATGAAGTATCATTTTATATCATACACATCATTTAGAGAAGCAAGAGGGAAATAGACAGGTATCTCTCCAAGTACTAGGGACTTATGTTAGGCATGTATCATGCCGACAACATGTTGCTTTTTACTCATTTTTGTGGACTACAAGGAACCTACTTCTTGGAATCTGTCGGTTATATATCGACGCAAATGTTCTCACAATAATCAACAATCGACAATACGTAGTTAAATATTGCCGTTGACACAATTTTTTCGCATGCGCGCAAATGCTAGAGTTGTACTTTTTACTTTAACGTCGTCAAAAAAAGAACATAAGACCAAAAGAGCATGAGCAAATATCTGACCTTAACTCGAACGCAAGTAAGGTTCGTGCATGTTAGGGTTGTGTTTTTATTTTAATTTCGTCACAAAAGTAGATGAGAGCAAAAGAGTATGGCCAGATACTTTCGGCTGGGAGTGTTAACAAACAAACGCAAATCGCAAAAACAGGTGGGAAAGTTAATGGCAACGTGTGCGGTGCATCATCTGTTAGCCCTACTTGGAGAATCAGTCCGGTGTTAAACAACGCGGGTGACGAAAGTAAACGTCACCCACAGCAACCTGTGACGTCGAACACTGCGCAACTGCCGTTGACGTTAGAGTCTACGCTCCTCTCTCTCTCTCCTCTCGCTCTCTCTCTACAGTTTATAAATCCCCCGTCCTCAAACGCCACTTCTACATCACCGCCCCCTCCCTCTGAAAATCCTCTCTCTCTCTCTCTCTCTCTCTGTGTGTGAAAAAAATTGAACTTTAATTGCAATATGCAGTCAGAAACCATCCCATATGGAACATGGATTCCGGGCAGCCGGGCCGGCCACGCGACGCCGTCCTCACGCGAGCAACACCTAGCGGCGGCCAGCGTACAAAAACTGGTGTCGGAGAATGCTGTCACGGTTGTCGGACGACGTGGCTGCTGCATGTGCCACGTCGTCAAGCGGCTGCTCCTCGGCCACGGGGTCAACCCTACGGTTTTCGAGGTGGACGAGGAAGACGAGACCGGGGTTGTCGTTGAACTGCGGAGACTGATCGGAGCAGACCAGGAGGATTGGCCGCAGTTTCCGGTGGTGTTTGTTGGCGGGAAGTTGTTTGGTGGTTTGGAGAGGGTTATGGCTACTCATATTACAGGTGAACTTGTGCCTGTGTTAAAACAAGCCGGAGCTTTGTGGCTTTGATTTTTTTCTTCACCTTTTCTTCTGTATTATTTTTGGGAGTTTTGGGCTTGTAATTCAGCGAACTTTAATCGTATTCGGATTAATAAAAAAAAATTAAAAATTGAAGAAATACTTGTTTCACACGTACAGCTCCAAAATTGCAGATCCTGTGATCATTTCTTCATTTATCTGTCTTCAATTTTGTTGAATGTTTTTGTAGGACACGAGTTATTTGGAGATAATTAATCTGAAAGTTGTAATAATCGATGATATGATGTGAATTTTCAAAATTTATGCTAATCATGGACAGCAGGCAACATCCAATGGGCCTGAGCTGGTTGCTGCAAGCAAGTCCCATGCTTGTCTGAGGAGAAATTTTTTTGTTATCACAGGAATACGGATGGTACATCAAGTATTTTTATGCAAGTGGTGGAAAATTTTAATTTTTAAACTATAACACATAACCTACCATTTATATAAGGACATGTGGTGTACTACCTCATATGACGGTCACATTGAAAAATCTCTCATGAGATGGCCTTCTCCATTAGTTTTTTTTTTTTTGTTTTTTTTGTTTTCTATTATGCATCAATTCGTACATCCACTAATAAAAAATGCTACGAAAGTCGCTTATGCTGGCGTGTCCTGTTTAAACAATAATGCGAAGGGGATTAAATTTGTAAATAAATTTACAAACTAAATAATGTATCATTAATAAGAATAAACACGTTTATTAACGTTTAAGTCATAATTTAATCATCAACTTCCATATCAATTAGTTTACAAAATTTAATTTACTTAGCATTACTCGTAAACTTTTAACGAGAATGTCAATTCATAACTAATAACTATCCACCTAAAGTAACTAAAACAAGAATTTGCATATGAACGGGGTTAAACTTTTATCACACATGTGATGTCATAGCAGCATAAGTAAAATTGTAGTAAAAGTAAAGTAATGGTTATAGGGAAAGAAGATACATGTCAGCTTTTGCAAAAAATTATCGTCATCATATGAGTTACTGTCACTAAGTTACAGAGGAACACAAAATAAATATGAATATCAATGTGTATTAATAATTGACAATCTCAACTACAGTGACTGTTGTTAGCATAATTCATGTCAATAAGTAGTGATAATAAAATCCAAAAATTGATGCATAAAAAAATAAATGTGGCGAGAAAAATTTATCATTCTGTAATATTAGTCTTTGGTATGATTTAATTTAAATAAAGGGTTTTTATCACAAATAGTTTCTGAGATTGACCAAACTCATCATTTTGGTCGTTCACTTTTAAAATCAATCAATGTTGTTCCTGACATTCGTCACTGCACATCAATTTGGTCATTCTGTTTAGATTCCGTCAATTATTTCTGTTAGTTTACATGTGGGACTCACAAATCCAATAAAATGGTGACACGTGGATTACACAAAAGAAGAGTTTTTATCACAAATGGTCCCTGGCATTGATCAAACTCTTCATTTTGGTCCCTGAGTTTCAAAAATCAATTAATTTGGTCCCTGACTTTCACTACTGCACATCAATTTAGTCATTTCGTCAATATTTTTTGTTAGTGTGATAATATGGTCCCACTGGTCCAATCATATGGCACCACATTGATTAATTATTAAAAAAAGAAGATTTAAAACGAAAAGTACTATAAGAAATTAGAAAAAAAAAACTAAAAGAAAAAAAAAAGACATCATCGTCTTCATCTAGGTATGCTCAAAAAGAAAAGGAACGCACCATGACACCACTAAAGCTCTTGTCCTCTGTGAACTCACTTCTCATTTTCTCTAGTTGGTTATAATCCTATCAAATTTGGATTCGATTTTATCGAATTTAAATTGAATCTTATTTTCCAATCGGGATTGTGGGATGCGAGAGAAATGTTAGAGTGGAATACTAGTCAGTTGGTTCACTCTTAAAAAAATTAGTTTCTTATAGTTAATCCACTTGGCGCCATATGATTAGACTAGTGGGACCAAATTAGCACACTAACAAAAAATATTGACGAAATTTTAATGAAATGACTATTGATGTGCGATAGTGAAAGTTAAGGACCAAATTGATTGATTTTTGAAACTCAGGGACCAGAATGAGGAGTTTGATCAATGTCAGGGACCATTTGCGATAAAAACCCTTCTTTTGTATAATCCACGTGTCACCATTTTATTGGATTTGTGGATTCCATATACAAACTAACATAATAATTGACAGAATCTAAACGGAAGGACCAAATTGATGTGTGGTAGTGAATGTCAGGGACGGCATTGATTGATTTTAAAAGTGAGGAATCAAAATGATAAGTTTGGTCAATCTCAGGGATCATTTGTGATAAAAACTCTTAAATAAATAACATAGAAAGATTGTGGTGGTGGATTTTGGGTTCCACGCGCTTAAACGCCTGGACCGGAAGTCATAAGTACAAGTCCATTTCGGTATCAAATTGCTGGCCTCGCCCCTACATAACCGTCTTTGTAGATGACTTAAGGAAATGATTGGTGAGTTATGAATTAGGAAAAATGATTACTTGAGAGTGGATGTGTACAAGGAATGTTAAGAAGATTATCTTAAAGTGAAATTCTCTATAGACTTTCTGCCACTTTACACTTTAATGTAATTCCTGTATCAATCAGTGATGGAGTTAGCATGGGGTCTTTGGTTAAACTTGACCCCAACAACATCAAAACCTCATGTATATTTGTTTGTATATTGTATTTGACCTCTATAAACAACTACGGCAAACTAAATAAAAACCTCCTCCTCTTACTTCTATTTTCTTCTATCATATTTGTCTTCCTTTTTCTTTCTTCTTGTGTGCAACTTTATTATGTGCACCATGTGCTCACTGAAATACTTTAGTTGACAAGCCTTGACAATATTTAATATTACTTCACAATATCCTGCATCCACCAGCGACAAGCTCTACAAACAATATAATAGTTGTAGACATATGTTGGTAGGAATTGGCAGTGCCTATTAGGTGCTCGACGAAATGACCCAATAAAGCTTTTTTTGTTGTTGATATTACGACCCAAATTATTTGAAAATCTCAGCTTTGATATTGATGCCAACATTATAAAATATTATGCCAAAAACATAAATCTCCTTAAAACTTCTATAAACAAATAAAGATAAAATAGGAGTGAGAAAATGACAACCTCACGACGTGCACCAATCAATTGTTTAATTGCTAATTAAGATCATCCCATGATCCCATCCGACTGCAACAACAATTGTTACCATTTCAGGGCTTTGATTATGTGTGCATTTCCAGCGTAGCCACTGCAGATAATATTCAACGCCTTAACAATAATACAAGTTGGGCCACATGTGCATTATGATAACTGCTTTAAATTCACTTAATTAGTTATTATTGTTTAGTATTTATAAGAATACGGAATATTTTTATTCACTTCTTTCAAGTGATGGTGATGCTCACCATCCTATTTATTACCGTCACATGAGTTTAAATAGTAATAAGTATGGTGGTGAACATTATCAGTACTTGAGAGTGGTGATAAAAAATACCTCTACGGACAAGCCATACCTGTACACAACTCGACATCGAACCCAGTAATAATACCATTATAGATTTTGTGCGAATCGTAAACTTACAAGTTCCTCTAACTAAATGAAAATCGGATGCCGCTAGACGAGCTATTGCATAGGTTGTCTTACCATTGCCCCCAAGAGCTTCAAAACCCCCTAAAGAATTTAACGTTCCAATGTCCAAATACCTGTGGCATACCTTGAAGGCCGAAGACCTTCCATTGAATTTATTTTATTTAATTCTGACGTTTAATAACTTACTCATTTCTATTGGGTGTTTTGTTATCATCAATGACATTACAAATTGTCATCAACATTTGCAATTCCAAAATCCTATCTAGGTTGGCCACCACCTTCATAAGCCAACTTTGAGCCTTATCTTGTTTTTTTGGTTGAGGGGTAATATTGTCCTAATGTTTTTTGTCGAAACCGTGATCCTAAATTGGAGCTCTGATTTTATATATAAGAGATAATAAAATCAAAAAAATTGATGCATACAAAAAAATGCGGCGAGAAAAATGTGTTGTTCTGTAATATTAGTCTTCGGTATGGTTTAATTTAAATAAATAACATAGAAAGATTGTGGTGGTGGATTTTCGGTTCCACACGCTTAAATGCCTGGACCAGAAGTCATATACAAGTCCATTTCGGTATCAAATTGTTGGCCTTGCCCTTACATAACCGTCTTTGTAGATGACTTAAGGAAATGATTAGTGAATTATGAATTATGATTACTTGAGAGTGAATGTGTACGAGAAATGTGAGTGAATGTGTACGAGAAATATTAACGAGATTCTTTAAAAGTGAAATTCTTTGTAGATTTTTTGTCACTTCATAATTTAACGTTAATCCACGTATCAATCAGTGACAGAATTAGCATGGGGTCTTTGGTTAAACTTGACCCCAACAACATCAAAACTTCATGTATATCTGTTTGTATATTGTATTTAACCTCTATAAACAACTACGGCAAACTAAATAAAAACCTCATTCTCTTACTTCTTCTATTTTCTTATATCATATTTGTCTTCCTTTTTCTTTCTTCTTGTGTGCAACTTTATTGTGCGCACTATGTGCTCACTGAAATACCTTAGTTGACAAGCCTTAACAATATTTAACATTACTCCACAATATCCTGCATCTACCAGCGACAAGCTCTACAAACAATATAACAGTTGTAGACATATGTTGGCAGGAATTGGCAGTGCCTACTAGGTGCTTGACAAAATGGCCCAATAAAGATTTTTTTTTTGTTGATATTATGACCCCAGTTATATGAAAATCTCGGCTTCGACATTGGTGCCAATATTATAAAACATTGTGCAAAAAATATAGAGTGACAGAAAGTCCATAGAGAATCTCACTTTTGAGAGAGTCGCCTTAACACTTCTCTAAACAAATAAAGATAAAATAGGAGTGTGAGAAAATGACATCAATTGTTTAATTGTTAATTAAGATCATCCCATGATCCCATCCGACTGCAATAACAATGGTTACCATTTCAGGGCTTTGTTTATGTATCCATTTCCAGCGTAGCCACTGCATATAATACTCAACACCTTAACAATAATACAAGTTGGGCCACATGTGCATTACGATAACTGCTTTAGATTCACTTAATTAGTTATTATCGTTTAGTATTAATCATCGTTACATGAGTTTAAATAGTAATAAATAGGATGGTAAATATTATCAGTATTTGAGAGTGATGATAAAAAATACCGCTACCGACAAGCCATACTTATACACAACTCGGCATCGAACTCAGTAACAATACCATTATATATTCTGTGCGAATTGTAAACTTACAGGTTCCTCTAACTAAATGAAAATCGGATGCCGCTAGACGAGCTGATCATTATACATATATATTGCATAGGTTGTCTTACCATTGCCCCCAAGAGCTTCAATACTCCCTAAAGAATTTAACGTTCCGATGTCGAAATACATGTGGCATACCTTGAAGGCCGAAGACCTTCCATTGAATTTATTTTATTTAATTCTGACGTTTATTAACTTACTCCTTTCTATTGGGTGTTTTGGTATCATCAATGACATTACAAATTGTCATCAACATTTGCAATTCCAAAATCCTATCTAGGCTGGCCACCACCTTCATAAGCCAACTTTGAGCCTTATCTTGTTTTTTTCCTCTAGTCAATTAGAGAGCCTGTGGATAATCAAGGTTTTGCGTTCGATTTTCCACTCTTCCAAAATTTTACTTGTACTGACATAATAAAATACTTGTTATTTAGAAATTAGTACGATGTAGGTTGACGGATTCATTTGGACACATTTTCTGTAGATTAGTCGAATAGATTCATTACAAGAGGCATGAATGAAATGAACATTTACGATTCTCGCTTTTAGAATTTCTCTTTAGCCTTGTTCTTTTTCTTATTATGATCCTAACAGGTAGCGCATGCGCAACAAGAAATATTATATACACTAAGGGAGTGGGGAAGTGGGTTAAGCTTCATAATGGGCTAGCACTAATATGGTTCAAATTCGTCTTTGCGCGAGAATCGAATCTAAAACCTCTCGCTTACAAGTGAAGAAGAATACTCTCAGACCATAATAATAAGTCGCAAATAGACGAAAGTTGGAAATAAGACCATCTCCAACCGAAGGAGGGCCCTCCAATAAATTAATATTTTAATGACCAGTGCATGACCATATTTCTTACCGTCTCAACAGAACCCTGTCACAAAAAACCATCTCAACTGAGGGCCAGGCCAAACATAGACCTATCATAAAAAACCATATCCAACTGAGGGCCATATGACCAAATATAATTTATTATTTTAATTGAATTACTATGGTTACTTAAATTAAATTACCTCAATAATTTAATGCTATGGATTGTCAATAATTTTCATGTTGTTAAATGTTTTTAAAAATATTGTTTAAGTTTCATGTTGTTAAATTTTTTTTATGTTGTTTAATGTCACTTAATGTTATTTAATGTTGTTTAATATTGTTTAATGTTGTTTCATGTTACTTAATGTAAAAAAAAAAAAAAAAAATTGTTCAAAAAAACTGTAAAAGAAAAATGATGTCATCATGTGGCCCGCCCTGGGGCCGGCTGGATGGTTCATTTGGGCCAGCCACTTGGCCCTTTGGCCCTTTTTTGTCCAATGAGGCCCACGAGCCATTTGGCTTGGCCCTTGATTGGAGATGATTTTTGGACTATTTTCGGCCATTTGGACCCTTCGGTGGGAGATGGTCTAAAAAGCTATATAGGGTCCGAACAAGCTCGACCACTCTTAGGGACCTAAACCGCTCTCATCACCCGAGCTTCCCACGCACAAAGCTCAGCCCAGCTCAAATTAACTTGATGGTCTAAACCCTAAACACATACGCCCAGCCCAGCAATGCTGAGAGTTATTGGGCTTGATTTTGGGCCGCCATCGCTAAAAACGAAAGTTAGTGGCGGTCCTGCGTTACACACTTCCCAGAAAAGAGGCAAATACCGTAGCAGCCGAGCCGACTGCAAAGTCAGCTTTGTTTCCACGCTGTCGTTCCGATGTGGGATCCACCTTTGTGTACAAATACAATAAAGCCCTTCTCATAATTCAATCTCCACCACGACAACCAAACCCATAATCGTAATTTGACGCCTGCCCCTTCTCCTTCTCGCTGCTCTGTAAAGCTCCCCAAAAACCTCCGACCCCTTTCCCTCCCCAATTTTAAAACTCTCTCTCTCTCTCTCTCTCCCCCCTCAGTAAACTGGACGAAGGAAGGCAAAATCACGAAACGACGTCGTAACAAGGAGCGACGGTAAAACATGAGGAGATTCTTCAGAGGGAAAGACGATTCTTCACCGTCGTCGCCGTCGCCGTCGTTCTCTCCCTCGCCTTCGCGATCGGTGACGGGTCCCCCGAGGCCGATACGGCTCGTCTACTGCGACGAGAATGGGAAGTTCCGGATGGATCAGGAGGCTGTCTCCATGCTGCAGCTCGTTAAGGAACCCATTGGTATCGTCGCGGTCTGCGGCCGTGCCCGCCAGGGCAAGAGCTTTATTCTGAACCAGGTTCGGTTTCTCGTCTGTTCTTCTCTCAATTTTTATGGACAGATCTTAATTATCGTTTTGCTTTTGTTTTCTCTCTGTGAATTGAATTCTAGGGTTTATGATCGTAAGGCATTGTAGAATTAGGGGAGTGAATTAAGTGTAGGAATTGTAGGGTCCACGTTAGCCCCAAGACGTTGGTCTCTAACGAGAAAAGCAAGTGCTTGAGCTTGAGTGAGAAGGGCCTCCGGTAAAAGTAATGGACCTACTTACCTGTGGACCAGCTGCTGAGCTAACCCTTGCTCTATTGGTTTGGTGGTTGCTACCAAGACGATTTCTTTACTTTAGGTCTCGGTTTTTGGCTGATTGGACATGCTTTGAAAGGCCAAAGTGTGGATCTTGGTGGACTTGGATAATGGTGGAATTACCTCACTGTCGTAGACTTGGATAATCGTAGGGTTACTTTAGGTTTCTCTAGTTCTTGGACTTGTCTATGATTAACCTAAATCATGTTTTTGCAACAATGTTTGGGTATTATCGACTCTTAAGACAAGGACGTATGCATTTATGATGGAATACTGTTGTGTTAGATGTGAAATTTTGATTATATGGTCAAACAAAACTGGGGTGTGATTCACAATAAGCATAAGATATAGAGATGGAGCCTACTGTTTAAAGAACTTACCGTTTCTGATCAGCTCTCGCCTCTTTCCATGAATTTATGACCACTAAGCTTGCTTTTGTTTTTCTTCCCAACTGGTTTAATGTTGCTGAAAGTAACATAATTATTTTTGGACTTCTCTGTTGTAGCTTCTCGGAAGGAGTGGTGGATTTCAAGTAGCATCTACACATCGCCCATGTACGAAAGGGCTATGGTTGTGGAGCGCGCCCTTTAAGAGAACTGCATTGGATGGGACTGAATACAATCTATTACTGTTGGATACTGAAGGAATAGATGCTTTTGATCAGACGGTTAGCCTTCGTTCTTTGCTTATAACGTATTAGTTTCAGCTCATTATACAATTTGGGAGCATTATCAGTTGTATTGTAACACTCGTAACTTATCTTTATCTTACAGGAAACGTACAGCACACAGATATTTTCCTTAGCGGTTCTCCTATCTAGCATGTTTATTTACAACCAGGTTAGAAAACTATGCTGACGCTTTTATACCTTCTTTCTGTATATGGTTTATGGTTTATTCTTAATTTTGTTTTGTTTTGTTTTAGATGGGTGGTATAGATGAAGGTTCACTTGATCGTATCTCTCTTGTCACTCAAATGACCAAGCATATACGTGTTAAAGCTTCTGGAGGAACCACAGCTTCTGAAATTGGGCAGTTCTCCCCAATCTTTGTGTGGCTTCTAAGGGTAATTGGTTTTGAATTAACCTGTTTCTTTAATCTTTGTGCCATTGACTACAACGGTTTATCTGCTGCTATTATTTTTGTTTTTATTTCCTGCGGATGCAGTGTATTTAGTAGAATGTGTTATATGGTTTTCCATTTGTGGTAATACTTACTGCCTTGGTTTCAGGACTTCTATCTGGATTTATCAGAGGAGAGTGGAAAGATAACACCCCGTGATTATCTGGAGCTTGCTTTGAAGCCAGTCGAAGACAGAAAAAGGGACGTAGTTGCTAAAAATGAGGTATTATCTAGCTCGTCTTAGTTCTTGACTTTGTTATTTCAGTAAGTTTCCTTGCCCATTCATACATGGTTCCTTCAACAGGCATTTTCTGCTTTAGATGTACCCTTTTTAGCTGTTTATGACTGTGTAGGCACATTGAGCACTACCATTTCCAAATTATGTTATCAATGTATGCTGGCTTGGAGGTGCTTATTGTACTGTATGAATGACCAATACAGATACGAGCCTCCATTCGAGCTCTATTTCCAGACAGAGAATGCTTCACCCTTGTGCGGCCTTTGAACAACGAACATGATCTTCAAAGACTTGACGAAATTCAGGTCAGTAACTAACTGCTGTCTTTGTTCTCTCTCTCTCTTGTTGGTCACGAGCTCAACCCTGTTACTTTCTTTCTTTTCTATTTGTTGTTTTGAAGCCTAAGGTTTTCTAATGCAGTTGGACAAATTAAGGCCTGAATTCAGAGCTGGGCTAGATGCATTGACAAAGTTTGTTTTTGAAAGAACAAGGCCCAAGCAAGTTGGGGCAACAATGATGTCGGGTCCAGTTCTAGTTGGTATCACACAGTCTTATCTTGATGCTCTTAATAAAGGGGCGGTGCCTACCATATCCTCTTCATGGCAGGTTTGTGTTTGTCCTGAACTCCCTTTGTGATTGGTATTAAATTAGAGGGTCGATAAGAAACTTTACCCTGATAAGTATTTGGTCTGTTAATCTTAATCTTACTCTGCAGAGTGTCGAAGAAGATGGTTGCCGAAGAGCATATGATTCTGCTCTTGAGGTGTATAAGTCTGCTTTTCAGCATCCAAAAGATCCTGAAGAAGTAAGTTGTGCATTATGCCTTAATTGTTGTTGAATATACTGTTTACTAATCCGAAGTGTTGTAGGCTGCATTCAGGGAAGCACATGAAAAGGCAGTTCAGAAATCATTGGCTGCGTTCAATGATGGGGCTGTAGGAGTTGGTCCACCAAGGAAGAAGTACGAGGCAGAGCTCCACAAAAAGTTGAAAAAGGAGTTTGAGGTACAGTGCAATACAAAGCAAATTTATAATTAGTAGGTTGTCAACACACACATGCATGCAAGGCAGAACTGCATATACATCCACACTATCCATAGTACAATTAATGGGCTTTGGCACAAGTGTTCTTCCCTCAGTTGAATTCTTTCTGACAATAAATAGTTTGCTGACAATAGCTCACTTATCATGCATATGTGCGCTCTTGTTAACTCATCTCTTGTATGCTGGTCTTATTTGTTTAAATTGGCTACTCACACAGGATTGTAAAAAGAATGCATATATGGAGGCAGAGTTGCACTGTTCAAATGCCATACAAAGCATGGAAAGGAAGCTGAGAACAGCATGCCATGCTAGTGATGCTAATATTGATAATGTTCTTAAGGTAAGGAACAGTGGGTTGCTTCTGTGGTCTTTAACATTTCCACTCATGTTTTTTTTTTTTATATATTTGGATATTCTTTTTCCAGGTTCTTGATGGTCTTCTATCCGACTATGAAGCAGCAAGTCACGGTCCAGCAAAATGGCAGAAACTGACCATGTTCCTACAAAAGAGGTTTGCCAATTGTCTTTATTTCCTTATTTTTTTTATTAATGTATGAGTGCATATTAACATCAATTGCACAAAATCCAAATTCACAGTTTTGAAGGTCCACTACTTGACCTTGTCAAGAGACTGATTGACCAAGCTGGATCAGAGAAGAGTACCCTCATGTTGAGATGCCGCTCATTAGAAGATAAGTTGGGGTTACTTAACAAGCGGCTGGAGTCCAGTGAGAAGTCTAAGTCTGAATATCTTAAGCGTTATGAGGATGCGACCAATGACAAGAAGAAGCTAGCTGATGAATATATGGGCCGCATAAATAACTTGCAGAGTAATCACAGTTCATTGGGTGAGAGATGTTCTAGTTTGGTTAAAACATTGGATTCTGCAAAGCAGGAATCCTTAGAGTGGAAAAGAAAATATGAACATGTCCTATCAAGGCAGAAGGCTGAGGAAGATCAATGGAGTTCTGAAATTGCAATTCTCAAGTCCCGATGCAGTGCTGGTGAAGCAAGGCTGGCTGCTGCTCGGGAACAAGCTCAGTCTGCACAAGAGGAGGCTGAGGAGTGGAAACGCAAGTATGACATTGCTTTTAGAGAAGCAAAAGCTGCTCTGGAGAAGGCTGCAATTGTCCAAGAGCGTTCAAGTAAGGAAACTCAAAAGAGAGAAGATGCTTTGAGGGAAGAATTTGCTGATACTTTGGCTGATAAGGTGATCCTCTCTCTCTTTCACACACACACACACACACGTACAGAAACACATACAAACACACGCATTCACATGCACACTCCAATTCTCTAGTTTCTTAACATATTTTGACTTGTTTTTCTTGTTTATAAAATATCTAGGACGAGGAAATAAAGGATAAGACGGCAAAGATTGAACATGCTGAGCAGTGCTTGACAACTCTAAGATTAGAATTGAAGGTGAGTTTGAATCTTCATACTTTGTGAGAATTGTTTTTTGAGTTTGAATCTTCACAATTCTAAGATTATAGTTCCATATCATTTGGTGATACTGTTGGGAGGTTAACAGTGGGGATATTATGTTGTTCTAAAGCATTAGACTATTCTGATTGGTTATAATAAAGCTCCCTAGAAATCATTGAAATTCGGATCAAGAAGAATCCTTACTTTGCAGGTTTTCTTCTCGTGCGGTGTCTGTTTCAACACATGTATTTATCAATGGTGTGATTGTTAACAAATGCACATCATTTGCAGGCTGCCCAATCGAAAGTAGATAGTTATGATGCTGAAATATCATCCATGAAGCTTGAAATCAAGGAGTTCATTCAAAAATTAGAAGCTGCAAATGCAAAGGCCCACTCATTTGAGAGAGAGAAAAAAATACTGGAGCAGGAGAAGCTATACCTGGAGCAGAAGTATGAATCTGAGATTAAAAGATTTGACGAAGTACAAGAAAGGTGCAAAATTGCTGAAAGGGAAGCAACAAGAGCGACTGATATTGCTGATAGAGCACGGGCTCAAGCAGATACTGCTCAGAAGGAAAAGAGTGAGATGCAGAGATTGGCAATGGAAAGATTGGCCCAAATTGAGAGGGCTGAGAGGCTTATTGAAAGTTTGCAAAGGGAAAAAAGAGACTTGGATATTGAACTAGAGAGAATTCGTGTATCAGAGATGGAAGCTCATTCGAAAGTTACTCTACTGGAGGGAAGAGTTGAAGAACGAGAGAAAGAAATAGAATCGCTATTGAAATCAAATAATGAGCAGAGAACTAGTACCGTTCAGGTCCTTCAAGGCCTTCTGGAAAGTGAGCGCGCAGCACATGCAGATGCAAACAATAGGGCAGACCACCTCTCTCATCAGCTACAACTTGCACAATCACAACTTGATTCACTCCAGCAAGAATTGACTTCTGTTCGGCTGAATGAAACAGCATTGGATAGCAAGCTAAAGACTGCTTCCCATGGGAAACGCTCAAGGGTAGACGACGATGAAATGGGCATGGACTCTATTCAAGACATGGAGATGAGTGATCGGATTTTAAGAGTGAATAAGAGGTCTAGAAGTACTACCAGTCCTTTAAAGCACACACAAACAGAAGATGGTGGTTCAGTATTCAAGGGAGATGATGATACCCAGAGGCAGCAAACCAATTCGGAAGACTATAAAAAGTTCACCGTCACGAAAATTAAGCAAGAACTCACAAAACATAATTTTGGTGCAGAAGTGCTCGAGTTGAGAAGCAATGCTAGCAAAAAGGAATGGCTTGATCTGTACGAGAAATGCATCCTTCAGAAGTTGTGACCAGTTGAAATCTACAGGGCAGGTGACTGGTCCAGCATCTAGCAAAAGCTTCAAGTTCTCGATGGTTTGGTTTTCTGGTAAACCTTGTTGCAAATACCGTGTCTTATTCTAGTATAACAACAAAAGGTTGAAATATTTAGGCGCTTTAGGCTAATTGAGATCAGCTACTCTTTAGGTGAGCTATCAGTAATTTGCCTATATCTGTGTATTTTTTGCATCCTTTTCGTCTCCAGGTTTTACCCGCGCGAGCATGTTTCTTTGTTGCTCGCCGGTGTGATCCATCATGCGTCTCTGTGTGGGTGTTTTAGTGACGAACTTAGTTTTTATTTGTACTATATAGACAGATTTTGAGCAAAGGAGTTGCTCGGTGGATATGTAGCAACAGAGTTTACAAATGTTCAATTTAAATTATATTTTCCAATAAATGAGCAATAGAAGCCTGTAAAACACGTTTTAGTGGCCCTTTATTGTCCGTTATCATTACTAGAGAGTTGTATTGTACTCATAAAGAAGCAAGGGATTTGCGATTTAAATTGTTAGTAATATTTATTTCTGCTTCCGAAATTTTGTGTTCGATTCTCCTCTTAAAGAAAAGGGTGGAACAGGACCTTCGAGCTCATATTCGTCTCTATTACAACTTGATAGCCTCACCGACAATCGTGCTCAGCTCCAAAATCACCGTCAGTCGTTGTTTGGTGTAGCCATCGTCGACTCTTGCCGATGTGGATAGAGAACAAGGCTGATCGTAAAGGTCTTTAGGGATGTAAGGATGGAAGAAGGGAGACAGGGAAGAAGGAAGGAGATGAGGACAAGAGAGGGATGGGATGGGTTTGGCACCGACCCCATAGCCGAAGGCAGAAATCGGCAGCGCTGAAGCTTTTCTTTCGTTTTTCCTTCAAAGGCTCTAGGGTTTTGTTCCTGTGTAAATTTACTAAGTAGATATAAACTAGAAAAGTTTTCTCAAAAAAAAAAAAAAAAAAACTAGAAAAGTAATTACTGCGGGCAAAGAGAAAAGTATCCTGATCAAAATTCCTAGACTTATCAGATTTCTGTGTCACTTCTATTATCTAATCCTATTGGTGAGCTCTGTTTTTATTAGAAAGATATTATAAACGTGATATGAAAAATATAGTAAATATACATTACTTATATCTGAATTTTCTTTGATTACGAGTGAGATATTCACAGTTGTTTTACTCTCATAATCAAGTAAGGCTTCTTTTTTTTTCTTTTTTTTTTTTTTTGTCAAATGATAAATTTGTTAGATTAGATGTTAGATTTAGGAATCGATGGAGTGCAAGCCCACGTCGTGGTTCAAGAGCAACACTCCTTACCACCACTGTGGTAGATGGCCACTTGCAATCAATCAAGTAAAGCTTTCAAAGATGTCATTTTTCCCCCCGTAAAACCACAAAGCTTTCAAAGCATAATTTAATATTACAGTTTAGTGATGTTCTTCTTTCATCTATAAATGAGAAATCTTGCATTCAACTCCCGTAATAAACTCATTTTGTGGCTTAACACAGTCTTCCACCCCCAAACTCTGACCAAAAGGGTCCTATATAAAATTCAAACAAATTAACTTCGCTAAGACTTTCGAGTTTCCATGACGGATGACTGATCTCTTGAGTAATAATATATATGGGAAAATTGTTAATTAATTAATTCTTATTTGTTTGACAAATTTCCAAAAGTGCTTTCTCTCATGGGCTGCTTGAATTTGACAGTTCCATAATCATATAACTCACATTAGACGAAACGTATATCAGAGCCGTACTTTGAATCTACATATATTATAAAAAAAATAGGGATGTGTTATCCACACATCCCTTTTTACTTCTTACACACCATTTATTAATTTCTGTTCGTTGATCTTCTTCAATTCATCTGATCCGACGACCGAAAATTAAAAAGGTTTGTGAGAAGTAAAAAAGGGTGTGGATATCAATCCCCAAAAAATATATATGAACAAAAGTGTAGAAAAAAATCATAAGCTAATGATAAACGTTAATGTCCTATCAAACAAATTAATCAGATAGAAAAGTTTGTATGATCGTCTGTATATACATTTCTAAAAGAAAAACATCATCTTAACTCCCAATAATCAACTGCTTATCGTCATAAAATCCCAGATCATAGTGTCCGTGTATATATATACACATAAATACATTAATATGAGTTAAAAATACCGCAGTAATTGTAAAAATATTTTCTCCTTAATTTCTTATTGTTTTTGGTCACCAAAAATCTTAATATTGTAATCATTAACTTATTTGATCATGGTAGTAGTATTCCACAGAAACCCTAGCTATGTGTGTGTGTATATATATATATGTAGCTACCTCATCTGAAAAAGAGAGCTCCTCCATCCATGTCCAATATTGTCAAATCACGCTATTTCCTCTCGAGCTTCCCTTTGCTTGCATCTGAAGTTAATCGAACAAACGAAGACCCGTCACCTTGGACAACTAAATTTGGGATTAGCTGAGGTGGGCTTTCTCTATTATGCCCCCCTTGATTATGATTATGTTGATGATGATCATAATTCATGAAAGGACCTCCAGGATTGTAGTACTCCACAAGACCTGCCTTCTTTGCTAGAGGAAAAGGATTAGTGGCAGCAGCACTAATTAGACCATCATTCCCTTGCCCACTTCTTATATTCACACCTTTGTGATGATCGAACGTTGGAACATCTTTGATGCTTGATCCACATTGCCTAGGCTGTGTCTGGTAAAAGACCTTTGAAACCACCAGCTCCCCATCTTTCTCTTCCTCATTGTTGCCAAGGTGGTATTGGTGCATGACCCAATTGGTCTTTTCTGGTTTTCTTTGCCTCCCGTAGTTGGTGTAGAGGACTAGGATCTTTTTGAAACCCTTCACTGCTCCGCCGACAAGAACTGGCCTTGTCTTGCCGGTTTTGTGCCATCTTGTTTCGCTTCCATCTTCTTCGGTGTGAACCTTCCTTCGCTTTCTGGTCCCAGTCGTGTATGCCTTCGAGGGACGGTGGAAGAAGTGGCGGATTTGTCCGTCTTTGTTCACTCCTGCATGGACGTCAGATGTCCAAATAAAATGTGTTGTACTTTTATCACGTAAAAATAATTTCAATTACAAAAGAAAACTTGAGGGTAAGTTGAACAAATTAATCCATAAATGGTGTCACAATTAGATGATGAAAATTAAAGATTAACATGATAAAACATTAAAGTTAAGCAAACTAACTAATTAAGGCTGTAAGACTATATATTTATGCATGCGATTGCGTTTAGTATTAACATCCAAATATGTATTGCCAACTTGTGCCTTCACATGCATAAAACATGCTTGAAAAGAAAAAAGTATAAAACACAAACATGCTAATTTGAATGATTTTATAGGAGAAGCAAGCGAACCCATGTGCTGGTTATATGTTTGTTTCAATGTGACATCTAAAAATAAAAATAGAGACGTGGTGAAGAATATTTAATTATGAAAGTAAAGGTCTTATATTTAATTTTCATCCTTTTAATATTGCTTGTATAAAAATAGATAGATACATAAACACAAGTCAAAAAATTAAACAAATTGTAAAAAACAGGTCGAAAAACAAATCCCAAGTGTTAAAAATAAAATAAAATGTCAAGTATATCTAAGTATGTTTGTGGACTAAATCACGTCAGTTTTGCAAGGGTAATGCTAGATAGACCATGTATTTTATATATATTTGTAAATCATATGACATGGTTGTTGATGATTAGATTATTACTTAAATGTTGATTAATATGCTTATTTCTTACTGGTGACACATCACATAGTTTGCAAGTGTGGTCTAAATTAGCTAGTATACCTAGCATTACTCGTTTTGCAATCCATTGAATGAGGATTAATAATAATACCCGCGCTTCTTAATTACCATTCCTAGATAGGGTTTTATTAGAAAAAACAAAAGCAAAAATTTACCCAAAATAAATAATAATAATAACCTGGTAGCTTTTCAGGGTGAGTGTAGCAAATCCCATTCTCCCCTTCAAGCGTTGGTATGAATTCATCAATGAGAGGATGCAGCTTTCTGGTGTCAGACAAAACCTTTGCCTCTAAATGTTGAAGAATTTCTTGGTCAGTTGGATCGAACTTCACTCCTGCTGGTAGTCCAGGCAAATCATGAATTCCTGCCTATATTACATCACATAAACCAAAAAAATTAGAAATGAAAACTAAAAACAAACAATTAGTTCATGTAAAATCAAATATTTAGAGTAAAATTTAGTTCAAAAACTTAATGGGTCACTGGTTCGCAATATACGTAAAAAATAAGTGAATTTCTGTTACCTGATCTTGGAATTCTATGTGATGTCCACAAGAGGGGCAAGTTATGTTCCGAAATTCATTTGGATTATTAGGGTTATTAGGAGGAGGGGGGCTGACAATCTGAATAGCCCTCTCATCGTCGGAGCTGTTGCACCATGTCATGATCTGATCTCTGCCGTTTTTTCTTTGAGGCTCATTCCAAACCCCAAACCTTCTTGTTATTTCCTCCACCTCTTCCAAATATACACACAACAGAAGCTCTCAAAATAGCAAACCCCGAAAAAAAATAAAAGAAAAGACCTAGAGCAAGCAAAGCAGACAAGCAACCAGCAAGCTTGTCACTTTTAAAGCACGTTTTCCATAACCATATCCACTTTTTTGCTCATCATCTTCTTCTTCAATATTGATGTTTTGGATGGAATATCTAGATTGATATTTGATCTTTCTCCTCCCATTTGTTTTCTCCTCTTATGATATTATCTCTTCACACAGAACTGCCTCCATAAGATATATATATATATAGAGAGAGAGAGAGAGAGAGAGAGAGAGAGTAGAGAGAGAAGTAGAACAAAGGGTAGCAAGCTGAGCTAAGTTATAAAATAAAGAACGGGGAGAAGAATGAATTTTCTAGAAATAGAAAAGGTTGCTTGGACGTCAAGTTTGGTTATGCTTGTGTACATACGTGTGTACAATAGAATCCGTGTAGTCTTTATAGTTAATTGGTTCCTCCTTTTCTTTTTTCCCAAGGGTATCACTTCTGTCCTAAAAGGAGGGTTTAAACCATAATTAAAAAAAAAAGTTATTTATGGTATGGAGTTAATTATAAATAACACATACCTAACGAGTAAAAAAAAAAAAAAATTATAAAAGAAACAAAAAAAGGGTGGCTAGAGTGGAGAGGGGGCAACCTGATTCTTTTGGGGACGTTTTACCTCTTTAGAGAGAGAAAGAGGGGAAGAGAGAGAAGGGCTTTGGTATTTAGGGTTAGAGTTGGGACTTTAGCTGCAGTGTCAACCTAGAGTGTCCTTAAAGATATATACATTTTCATGGACACCTACATACGAACCAACCCAAAACTAACTACTTACACATATATAAATTAACATTTTTGGGATCAAAATATTTATACGGTACCAACTTCTCTGCTGCATATATTCCCCATTTCTCCCTTTCTTCGCGTAGACTTCTAATGGCAAGCAAGGAATCACGTCTCCCTCTCCCTCTCTCTAAAAAAAGACACATTTGCAGATGGAGGGTGGTTGCTGCTTTCGATAAAATGTTCTGTGTCTTTGCAGTAATCACTAATTAATTAACACGGCCACATGTTTCAGTGCAATGGTAATGCTTGTCATGCAATAATTTTATTATTAATTATGGATCGTTTTCGACGTATTTTCCAACAAATTAATATTGTGATTAATTCAGAAAGCCGATTAAATACGGTATGCAATACATGTCACTTTGGCTTAGGCAGCGCGACTACGAGTCTACGATGTTCACCCTCATATTATTTGAGCAACGATCCACTGCAACCGCCTCCATCCGCAATAGTTACAATCCACCCCCTTCCAACCACCATGTGCCACATGCAGTCCTATGCCAGATGGCCTTGTTTCATTGGATAATAAGATGGTATCTTCCAATGCAGGAAAGGACGTGGTTGCAGGGAAGAACTGCCCATTCGTATATATTTCTTGTACCAGCCAACATATACATATATGTGACCTTCTCAAGGAAGACA
Organism: Heteromeles arbutifolia; assembly: GCA_024362995.1. Classification (NCBI taxonomy): domain Eukaryota; kingdom Viridiplantae; phylum Streptophyta; class Magnoliopsida; order Rosales; family Rosaceae; genus Heteromeles; species Heteromeles arbutifolia. The sequence continues at coordinate 3,494,451 of JANCRC010000002.1, read as the reverse complement.
CGCAACAGGAAGCTTAAGCATGAAGCTTTGGCCTTTTAGGATTGTGTTTTTGTTGTAACTTAAACGTTTGGATTAGGGTTTTGGGAACTTTGTCAAGTTGTTGCCCTATTTAGATATCAGATAGATACATAAAACGGTCTCGTGTTCTTCCACTTGTCCGTCGTTTTGTTTTTGTTCAGACCCTGATCAGCTTGAATTAAAAATATTTAATTAGGTCTAAATTAACAGATTAAGCTCTAGTTTAATTCAAAGCAATAGATGAATTTATATGAACTAAAAGTGCAGTTAAACCGATGAGTGACCGACTAAGTTTCATAATTAGAATGATTGCACGGGAATCAAAGACTTTTTTGCATCACTTTGGGTTACTTTTGGGAAACAATAGTAGCAATTTGGTTCTAATTTCCATGGTGAAGACTTTGGATGAGATGAGAATTTCTCGAATAGGAGACTTGGCTTGGACCAAGCCAAATAGATACTTCAGGTTTTTTGTTTTGATTTATTTTTCTTGTTTCTTGGGGTCATGTACTAATAAGATAGGAAAGAGAGTGATATTGAAGAGAATTTGTCTGTGTAATTTCATGAGAAAGGTTAACGAGACTCTCTCGAAAGTAGGTCTGCCATCTCATGATGACTTTGGCACAATGTTTTATAATGTTGGCATGATAATTGACGTTAAACTGTGAGGTGGCAGATAGTTCATGGAGAATCCCCGTAGCATTCCTCGTAATTTCATACAAGCAATAGTAGGAGAAAATTTTCATTGTAACGGGAACACGGGTGGTACACCACATGTTTTTATGTAAGTGGTGGAAAATTTTATTTTTTAAATTATTAACTTTTTAACACACATATCCCACTATTTGTATAATAACACGTGGTGTACCATCTTGTGTGCCGGTTACACTGAAAAATCTAGAAGGGGGTGAATCGAAAACATGACCTTAATTGAAAGAATAAATGCTCTTATAAGCTTCTTGGAAGAAGAATAAAAACTTATTTAGCATAAAAGTATTTACTTGTCCTTCTGTAGAAACGATATAATGAGTGGGGAATTGAACACATGAACTCAAGGACATGAATAAATACTTTTAATTATGTCAGCTACAAGTCTCTTGCAAAAAAAACTTGTGTTGTTTAGCTCCATAGTTACTACTTGTGCTTTTTCAGAAAATTCGATACAGCTGTCTAACTATAACATCTTTCACACACGGTGAGACCAACGTAATGTCAAGTGCAATCAAAGTTTATATGAAAAAAACGTAATCCGGCATTCTTTCTCAAAATTCTCCTTCAATGAAGACCATAAAATTACTGCTTATCACAAGTTCCGTAAAATAGAAGACTAAAGTAAATATTAATCGTGAGAAACATCCTTCTAAGATCACTTTCATCCAACAAATGCATCTTTTCTTTTTCCCCTGGTTTCTTTGTCCTTGTCAAAATTTAATAATCTTCCTACAATTCATCCGTTCAGCCCATCCTGCATATCTGGACCATGATCCATAGCATTAGGAATTTGGCCTCAACAAACCCATGTCAGAGGAATTGTGTTTACTTGTACTACAATTCGTATGTTCAGCCCATTCCTAGTGTCGGTACAGGTTTTTATTTTTCATTTTTGCCTGTGTTCTGCAATAAAGGGCAGTTGAATTGTTGGTGGAATATTCAAACCACCATGATTGTTGGTGGTTCTAAATTCCTACCAGGATGTTGACATTCTTTGTGTAAACAGATTGTAAACATGAAAATCCGAAATTTCAATGTCTACACATATATTTCGATATTGTTTTTCGCATTCAAAATATTGTGATTTATTTAGGGGTGTGGGGATAGCACACCCTTTTATTTATTTATATTTTTTACTTAATTTGAACTAAAAATGAATACTGAGTGCACGAAGATAAAAAATAAAAATAAAGTGTAGAAGTCAACTCCCGTGTAAACAAAATCAACCCATATAATAGAGTTTTTTTTCTTTCCTTTTTTGTTGTTGTGAATAAGTATGTTATTCAATGAACATCAACAACTTGAAAAAACGTACAAACTGAGGATAGTGTGTTTAATGGGCTTTGATAAAACTTTGCCGGGACTTTCAACCATGTCGAAGGGAAAAGAGCGTCCCGCACAAAGAGCCTATCCTCAAATGACAATAAGGAAATTACATACTTTCTGCAATCAATGCATCCCTAATCAAATCCGGAGGATCTTCAAACCATAACACCGAATCACTACTACCCACTCCCATTCGAGCTAATCGATGTGCCACAGAATTACCAATTCTTGGCACATGGTTCAGCAACCACTGAGGAAACAACTGGAGAGTATAATTACAAACTCATCGAATTACCGATGTCTTGCCATTTTTCACCCCTTAGATAGCGCCAAAATCCAGGAGTATAATTATAACAACAACCTATGTTATAAATTATACAATGTTTATGTCCATCATGACAGGTTGGAACGCTCAACCACCATCCAATGAACGTGTGTGAATCCCCACTAGATTTTATTAGATAAATATGCAACCAATTGACAATAAATCAGGTTTTTAAATTATTTACAGGAGATTTTTAGTCAAATGATTGAGCAATAACAAGCAAACAAAGGACTCAACGGATCGAAAGAGAAATTGATTGAAGGAAACAAAACAAAAAATGGGGTCCGTTTGGGCACCAAAAATCTCAATCAACACGAAAGCAAGATCAAATTCACTTTCCAGAAGACAAAGCCACCGCCCACATTTTATTTCAACATTCCTCTCAACCCCCTTCAAATCACTGTTTAATTATAGATTACAGTTGGATACATATAAAAAAAATTAAAATTACAAAAAAATTATCTTACATACACATCTGATTCTAATTTACATTTAAGAAATATTGAGCCAAGTATTTTTCTTGAAATATACTATAATGTACTCGCACGTGTAAAAACTAGTTGTCACAACCTAATTATATGAATTTTTACATTTATAGACTACGAAAAGTATAGATAAGAAGTCAAAAGAGAAAAACCCTAAATTTCCAAATCCTTGCTGGAACCCAATTCCATCATACGCTAATAACAGCAACTTAATTTGAACGAAAAGTCATGGCATTCCACTTTGACTTTAAGGAACAAAAACAAATAATTTTCAAGTCATACTTTCAATCCATCTCCAAATTGCCCAAAATGGTTGCCACTTGACCAATTGAAGGCCTGCTTTTTCTGGAATTACCAACACAAGCAGAAGCAACTTTGGCCAATCTAACAAGAGGCATGATATCAGAAGGAATCACAAGTCTTGGGTCCAAAAACTCACTAAACCTCTTTTCCTTGATCAATGGCAGTGACCAATTCACAAGCCTCCCTTCTTCACACAACCTCCCACTCAAAAGCTCCAACAAAACCACACCAAATCCATACACGTCGCTCTCCTTGCAAGCGCCGCCTCCTCCTCCTCCTCCCCCGCCTCCCCAATACTCGTCGTCCACGTATCCCAATAGGCCTCTCTTCTCTTGGGGAGCCAAAAATGAGAGCCCATAATCACACACCCTAGCACAGAAGTTGACATCTATCAAAATATTTGTAGCCTTGACACACCCATGTATTATGTTTGGCGCCGCCCCTTCATGCAAATACTCAAGCCCTTTGGCTGCTCCAGCTGCAATCTTCAACCTGTGGTTCCAGTCCAATAACGACCCGCCATCTGGATTTTGATGCAAATAGTAGTCTAAGCACACCATGCCTACAAGCTCCATCACTATAATCCTCTCACCTGGGCCTTCTGAGTACCCAATAATTGGAACTATGTTGGGGTGCTGAGCTAGAGATATTGACCTAAGTATTCTACAAAACCCAAAACCTGCATTGCTCAAAACATGCCTAGAGTGTATTCTTTTCACTGCTGCTATCTCCCCCTTTTCGAATATGGCGGCGTAGACGGTTCCCAACCGGCCTTCGCCTACGATTCTACGGGGGTTAAAACCATCTGTGGCAACGTCTATGTCGGTTAAGGGATACACTTGAGCGCTAAGCTTGGTTTGTGGTGGTGTTTCTTGGGTTTGGACTGGTTTTTTCTTGCAGAGGAGGATGACAGTAAGGACGATACCAAGAACAACAGTCGATGTGCAAAGTATGGATATGATAAAAAGATAGGCAACATCCTTACTGTGCTTCATCATGTTTTGATCTAGTCTGATCAGATTGATCGGGAAACAAGGGAAGAGGAAGATGGATATATATATTTATATATATGTGTGTGTATACATATGGGTTTAAAATATGGTGGTGAGCTTACAAACTAACAAAGAGTTAGACTAGATGAAAGTTTGAAAATTAGTAAGAAAAGGGATCATCTTGTTTTGAAAATTTGGGTGGATTGGTAAGAAACTTGGAAGTCCGGGTCATAGTCTAGTTATATGTTGGTTCAGAGTTGGCCTCCTCCTCTGATCAGGATCCTCTCCTGAGCCTCCTAAGTAAATCACACGGTCCGTTAGATTTTGATCCAACGATTACAGTTATTATAACTTTTAGAAAGACTTCCTATTTGTAGCCGTTAGATTTTGATCCAACAGGCCGTGTGATTTGCTCAGAAGCTCAGCTTCCTAAGCTCAGTAGAGGATCCTAATCCCTCCTCCTCATCATTTTGTAAAAGATCTTTAACCTGCAAGTCCATGTCAGAGAAAACTTTTGGAAAACGCAAGAATAATTTTATGTGACATTTAATCTTATAAAATTTTGTGCTTTGAATTTTGATCATGCTTAGGTATGATTTGGGTTCCTTAGAGAAAGCAGTAAGGAATAATATTAGGATTAAAAAGTGATTTCAAGGAGCTTATTAACTCTGTTACTCAGTATTACGGTTTAGTAGTATTCCTCTTCACAGCTAAGTGAGAGATCTTATGTTCGAATCTTGTAAATGACGAATTCAATATCAAATTAGGTTGTCCATTATGTGGTTTTGCCGAACTCTCCGTTCTTTTAGTGTAAAATATATTGTTGTACTAAAAAAAAAATGAGCTTATTAACTCAAAAATATTCAACGTTAATTGTGACAAACTTACTATGTTGCGTAAGTAATACAAAACGTTTTATGAATGTATACGTGGAAATACGCAAAATCAGTTAAAAGTATGTAATGTTCACTAATTGGAGAAATTTTTTATTGTGACGGGAACATGGGTGGCACACCACGTGTTTTTATGTAAGTGATAGAAAATTTTATTTTTTAAGTTATTAATTTTTTAACATATGTCCCACCATTTATATAATGACATATGATATATCACCTCATGTGTCAGTTACACTAAAAAATCTCTCCAACTTTTGGATCATCAACTCACCCACCTTTTGCTCATTTGTTTGTTCTTATGTTGTTTGGCATAAATAAACAAGACAAAAGTTAAAGGTTGCAGCACACAAATTGACAACTTCAACATCTTAAGTAATTATTGATTCACGATTAACTTAATTGACAACTACAACATCTTAATTAATTACTGACTCACAATTAACTTAATCGACAACTACAACATCTTAATTAATTACTGATTCACAATTAACTTAATTGACAACATCTTAATTGACATTAAGATTTTTTTTTTTCTTGACAGTTAACTCATTCACAAGAAGCCACATATACCCGAATCATAATGTCGAACTCTCTATAAGTATATATCGTCTTCACATATGAGTCGAACGTGACACTGCTAATCGGAGTATGAATTGCCATTCTATTTTAGGTGTGTTGAGTTAAACGAATGAGGATCCTTTCTGTGAGGATCTTGGGGATCCTCAAATTATGTATATTCATCGTACATCGTGTGGTCAGTTTTCATCAGGTACTACTCATGTTTAATTTTAAATAAAAATATTTAAAATAATTTTTACCGTACGATGTATGATGAACATACATGATTTGAGTGAGGATCCAGAGACGAGTTAAACATTCATGGTTGTGACCTGGCCGTATGGACCCAAGGAGTACTGGACTTTGTTCTTATTCAATTCGATAAAAGGCCCGACAGACCATAATTTGATGACATTAAATGGGCTTCTTGAAGCCCATGTTTTGTTGTTGGAATTCGTTTTAACAATTTTCAGACCCTCATGTGAAATAACCATTGAGGCCCAGTGGTGGGAATTAGGATATAACCTTATTCAAAATCATTCAAAACTTGATTAAGTTGGTGTTTAGCTGTTGGAATTTGTTAATATTTGACTAATATATATTAATAAAAAATGTGTTAGCTCATCAACTCATTAATCACTCACTTACCACATATAAAATCCAAGTTTATTTCCCTTCACAGGCATTTAAACAAAAAGAAATACTTGGCCAATTTAGTTGGTTCAGACAATTTTTACCGACATGAACAACTATGTATGACGTAATCGGAAACACAAAGAATGAAAAAATAAGTTTGTCTCACGCTGAAATCAAGTATGAAATACATGAACAACCACGTATGCAATTATTATGGAGAGTTGTTTATCTCGTTCTCGAATAATCAGATATCATTGTCATTTCTTATTTGTAGATTCTCTCATTCCAAATATAAGAAATTATAGGAATGGTATCTCAACTTTAATTCAATTAGAACAAAAGTTTCTCAACTAAAAATCCGAGCATTGGCTCCTTATCTTATCAAAATGTGCATATGTAGTCATTTTCGTCAATTTCGTCAGAACTTTTATATAAATGATTGCTCTATTAACTGAGCCGACCTAAATCTGCAGTCACAGCGTTGGATCCGTTGGAGAGGATGGAACTGTATGGTCCAAAAGTGGAGCGCAGATTTGGATTTTCTTCACAAGATGGAACAACTCTGAATTTACTTTGCTACTACCAAATTTGAACAGTGGGGCCCAACCTGGTTTTTTGAAAGTTTTAACTAAATTGCCTCTGCTGGACAATCAATCCTACCAGAACCAGGATCCTCGCCGGAGCCATTTTCTAGGGATCCTGCAATCGTGTCAGTTCATTGTATATCATGCGGTCAGTTTTCGTTAGGTACTATTTATATTTGAATTTTAAATTTTAAATTTTAAATGATTTCTGACCGTACGATATACGATGAACGGACAAGATTGCTGGATCCCTAGGAAATGAATCCGGCGAGGATCCTGGTTCATCCCACCAAAGACCGACTTAAACTCTCTGTCTCTCTCTCTCTCTCCCTCACTCTCTCATGTCCTAGCTTGGCAGTTCATTTTAAATGGATTTGGATCCCATCCGGATCCAGATTGTGGGATCCTAGAGATTCTCACATCTTAACCATTCATCTTATATCGTGCAGTAAAAAATCATTTAACATTTTTATTTAAAATTAAACACAAATAGTACCTGACGAAAACTAACCGCACGATGTATGATGAATGGCTAGGATATAGGGATCCCTAGGATCTCACAAAATAGATCCGGAGAGGATCCTTTTCCATTTTCAATGGAAGGCGATCACTTTTTTAATTTATTTTAACAAACGATATTATTTACATTAAAAAAAATAGGTTTAGTCTCACAATAAACTAATAATAATATAATTCAATTTTATTTTTAGCGAGAATCGAACTTAAGACCTTTTACTTACAAGTGAAGAAGAATACCACTAGACTGTAATACTAAATCACGGATCACATTTTCACTTAGTTACGAATTGACCCAGTCAGGGCTATCCTTACCCACCTATCTTGTTAATGCAACATAAACTTGGGATTGTCACTCTTTTTGTATTTTTTACACGACTCACGCGTTATAGTGAGTCGTAAGGCAACTTTAATTTGGAAGAAAAGCTTTAGGATTTAGATACTACATATATGGGTTGACTAATCAAATCCTCTTATTCCCTAAAAGCTTAAGTAATTATAAAGGGTAGTTTATTAAAAAAATATTAGAAAACTCGTTGGTTTTTGAACTTGGCTCACTTGGGTGTAGTATGAGCATTAATTGATATGAGTTACAATTTGGTTAGATTGGGTTTGGTTGGTCGGGTTGGGTTGGGTTGTGGATGGATGAGCAAATGATCAACCCAATCAATGAACGAGTTGAAATTGGGTTAGGTTCGGGCGAGTTATAACTAAAAAAAAACTTTATTGTTCGGGTTTAAAGTCGTGTTGGACATGGACGGGTTCGGATTGGCCTAACCCAAGTTGCACACCTACATCCAACACAAAAGCTGCCACCACCATTGATCCACCACGACCACGAAGATGAAGAAACCGCAAATAAGCCGGATGAACGAAAAATGGGGGTGAAAGGGCCAATTTTCAAACAATAGAGTCCTCAAATTTCCATGTAAGTTCTCTTCTTTTCCACCCACCAATATTTCGATTCTTTATTGTTAATTTGTTTGTTTTTTGGGTGAATCCATGAACAAGCTGGATGAATGGAAAATGGGGGTGAACGAGCCAATTTTCAAACAATGAATTCCTCCTCAAATTTCCATATAAGTTCTCTTATTTCCACTCACCAATATTTCAATTCTTTATTGTTAATTTGCTTTTTTTTTTGGTGCACCTACGAACAAGCTGGATGAACGAAAAATGGGGGTGGGTGAGCCAATTTTCTGACAATGGAGTTCTCAAATTTCCATGTAAGTTCTCTTCTTTTCCACCCACCAATATTTCAATTCTTTATTGTTAATTTGCTTGTTTTTGGGCTAAGAGGACGAGTCTTGACGCAACAAAAATGTTACTTTTTATGACCAAAATGTCACATGTTTGAGTCGTGGATAATCACTCATTTTCACGTGTGATAATATATAATTAGCTTGAAATATCACTGCAATAACAATTCCAACTATACAGATGTTCTCTCAATACAATTATCAAGCAAGTTACACATCGACAAAAACTTTGCCACGCAATAGTGTCTAAATACCGCCACTATGATATTCCAAGTGCGAAGGGAAGTTCTCTCAATACTCAATAGGGATTTTTAAGGGGGTAAAAACCACTGTATAAATCTCAAACTCGACAGAATGGTCAAAAGCATTTAAACCTGGAACACAGTCGCAGGCTCCACACAGCACACAGGTACAATTGCAGAACAATTTCACAGCAAGTAGGAAGTTGCTACAAGTGTTTGCTCATACAAATCACCTGATTGATTTCACACGAAAAATCAATCATGAAACAGTTTATACATCACTTTCACTGAGGTCTCTCAATGCAGACAAATTGCAGAGGAAGGAGGGCAAGTTACTGCTTAAGCTTACAACATGAAAATTCTGGGGGTTAAAAAATATACAGTATGGAACAATTTAACCCCCCTCGTAACTTTTACCCTTCTCTGATACAATTGCACTTCATCTTCTTCCCCTCCCCTGCTCTCTGAAGACCAAAACCCTAGAGGAGGGTGACAATGATATTTGGGAAGTCGGATTTTAGATAGCTTCAAAAACTGGAAAAATAAAGCTTAACATATAAACTTCCCCCATATCTCATTAAACCATATGGACTTCTTTCTTAATTCTCAAGCTACACTTCCATGATCTGAGGCGTCTTCGTAGTAATAGGGGGTCAATTTCCCCTCCTTTTTAGCAGCCTGGGGATGTTTCTCTGTGCCAACTTCTTGCAACAACTTCACTACTCGTCTCATTGATGGACGATTAATTGGGAGAGGGCTGGTGCAGAGGAGGCCAATGTTGAGGACCTTGCATACTTCTTCCTTGTAACAAGACTCAAGTTTTGGGTCAACCACCTTGTCTACTCCTTTCTGATCCAATGTGGTGCAGACCCACTTCACCAAATCCTTTTCTCCAAACTCTGGATCGACTGGGAGCCTCCCGGTCACCAGCTCCAGAATAACCACACCGAAACTGTATATATCGCTCTTCTCGTTCACTCTGAGAGTGTACGCATATTCTGCAACAAGATTACATTTACGGGATTAGAATAGCAGGGTAAAAATTTAACTAATGTGAGTTGACATTGTGAAATTTCAGTGTCAAAAGCTAAACTTTCTACAAGAACATCAACATACAAGACAAATGCAACTGAACTTAAACAGTTTGAACAAAATTTTGGTCAGTGAGAAACTTTCTGACTAACCTGGAGCAATGTAACCACAAGAACCTGCAATGATGGACATGGATTTAGGCCCCTTCCCAGTTACATCAACCTCCTTGGCTACTCCAAAATCCGCCACTCGCGCTCCAAAATCCCTGTCCAACAATATGTTGTTTGATTTCACATCTCTATGAACAATCGCAGGAACACAATCATGGTGCAGATAAGAAAGCCCCTCCGCTGCATCTAGAGCTATCTTAAACCTTGTAGGCCAATCCAGCAACCCTCCTTTGCTGCTATGCAACAAATCACCGAGACTACCATTTTGCATATACTCATAAACCAAGAGCTTGCAGTCCCTAGCAGTGCAACAGCACCAGAGCTTCACAATGTTCTTGTGCCTAATCTTCCCCAGAGTGTCTACCTCCGCCTCAAAGCCATCGTCTTGCACCCAACCCTTCTCAACGTCTTCTATTTCACACTCCTTTACTTTCCCTCTCCATAGCTTCTTTACTGCAACAACCTCTCCACTGCTCAGCACAACCTTGTACACCTTCCCCGACGCCCCGCTACCAATCACATTATCTTCATCAAGGCAATCCAAGATCTCATACTCACTAAAACCCAGTTTGTGAAACGACATCAGCGTCCATTTCGATTTGTCTATTGTTCGGTTCACCTTCTTGAAGTTTTTGTACTTCAAGTAAAACCAAACCACGCCCACAACAAATACTAAACCAGACAGAATGAACATGCACCTAAGCAACCATATGTACCCCTGACTTTTAACCTCGGCTCTGCTATCACACAACCCATCCAAATCTCCACAAAGACCAGGATTCCCCAGAAAGCTATTCCTATAAATTTCTTTAGCAAAAAAAGGAGGAAGCTCACCTGAGAGCCAATTGTAGGACAAATTAAACACATTGAGCTTCATATTCTGCAATCCAAATGGGATTTCCCCGGAAAATCGATTCCCGGAAAGATCAAGGTAATTAAGGACGGACAAGTTCCCAATTACATCTGGGATTTTCCCGGAAAGTTGGTTACTTGCCAGATTGAGCTCGTTTAGCTTCGTCCAAGATTGGATCCCAACTGGGAGCTCACCAGAGATTTCATTGCTGTGAAGGTCCAGAGTCCCCAGCTGCCCAAGTCTCACAATGCTCTCCGGCAACGGCCCACTGAACTTATTGTCACCACCGGAAAACTCCATAAGATTCTCCACCCACCCAATCTCCTCCGGTATCGGACCCGAAAACTTGTTCTTCGCTAGGATTAATAGCGAAAGGTTCGTGGCTCCGGCAATGCTCTTCGCTATCGGCCCAGAAAGCTCATTCTCAGCGAGCTCCATCAAGTACACGCGCGGCAGCCGCCAGAAGCCAACCGGAACTTCCCCACTTAACCGGTTGTGACCCAATCGGACCCGGGCCAAGCTCTGGCACTCGCCCAACCTTGCCGGGATCTCGCCGGAGAACTCATTGTGTATCATCAGAATCTCTTCCATTTGTCCCTTCTCGCACAGACTCGCCGGAATGGTGCCCGTGAACTGGTTGCTCGACACATCAAACCACTTAAGCGGCGAGTTCTTCCCGAGATTTTGGGGCAGCTCGCCGGAGAGCTTGTTTCGGAAGAGCCTGACCTCGTACAAGTTGGGCGAGTTCGCAATGCTCGCCGGCACGCTCCCCTCTAAGTTGTTCTCGTAAAGGTTGAGGCTTTCGAGCGGCAACCGGCAAAGCTCGTCCGGAATCTGCCCGCTCAGCTGGTTCATGGACGCGTCGAGGAGTCTCAGATGGGTCAATTTTGACATTCCAGGCGGCAGCTCGCCGGTTAATGAGTTGTTGTAGAGCTCAATCTGGACGACGCTGGTCAGCTCGCTGAGCGACGGCGGAATCCGGCCGGTTAAGCCGTTGATGGCGAGGTCCAAATCCTTGAGGTTTTTGAGTCGACCTAGCGAGTCGGGAATCTCGCCGACTAGGTTGCACTCGGTGAGCCAGAGGACCTCGAGGTTCGTCAAATTGCCAAGCTCCGCCGGGATCCGACCCGGGTGAAACGGGTTGTAGGAGATGTTGAGCATTTTCAGGGTGGAGATGTTGCCGAGAAAGGGCGGGATGGTGTTTTCGATCAGATTGTAGACGAGAGAGAGGACCTCGAGTTTCTGGAAGCGGCCGAAGGAGTCGGGAATTGCCCCGGAGAAATTGTTTCCGGTGAGGTCGAGGTATTTGAGGTTGGGGAGGTCGGGGAGGGTGGCGGGGAGGGCGCCGGTAAGGAGGTTCTGGGAGAGGTCGAGGTGCTCGAGAGTTTGGCACGTGGAGAGGGAGCGAGGGAGGGTGGAGTTGATGGAGTTGTTGCAGAGGGAGAGGTGGGTGAGGTTGGGGAGGCGGCAGAGGACGGTGGGGAAAGGGCCGGCGAGGTTGGCGCTGGGGAGGTCGAGGGAGCGGACGACGGGGGAGGAGGAGGAGGCGTCGTCGTCGCATGAGACGCCAAGCCAATTGCAGGGGGTGGAGTCAGCGTCGTTCCAGGAGGAGAGGGCGGAGTCGGGGTCGTCGAGGGAGAGCTTGAAGTGTTGGAGGTAGAGGCCTTCTTGGTTGAGGGAGAGGGTGGTGGGGAGTGGCGGCAGGAGGAGGAGGAGGAGGAGGAGGGGGAGGAAGAGAGGCATTGTCGTCTGTGTTGTGATTTCGCTTCTAGAAGGGGGGAGTGAGGTGAGGTGTGTTATTGGGGTGGATAATATTTGGAGGGTGTTGATATATGTGAGGTTTTTAGTGAAAGAGTGGGACGGATGGAAAAGTAATTGATTGTGTTGGGAACTTTCGTAGAAAAATTATGAGGGAAAGGGTATGATTTGAATTAGTGCAATTTTATTTTATTTTCATTGTCTACGAGACATTTTTTTTTTTTCAAAGTCTACGAGACATTTCAACATAACGGAAATGCTAGGGGAGATTATGTTTTTAGATATATTTTGTAATTTTATGATGTAACGGTTGATCGTTGGATTTTTTTTTTTTTTAAATCATTATAGAAGACATTTAACTATCAACAAGCATATTATGTGATTTACAAAATATAATTTCAGTAGATAATTTCTCTAACATCATCCTCGACATAAAAGATAAATAAACTAAAGTGGTTTGCAGACATTTCAACAAAAATTTCACATAGATAAGTAGTGTTTGAAAATAATCTTACCCAACCTCATTGCAGTGGTTTAAATATTTTAATTTTAATTTTTTTTCATGTTTGTGTAATTTAATAGATTAAACACAATATTTATATATACATATATATTTAATACAATCATCAATTGATGGTTAAAATTATTTATAGAAATATATGTATTTAATATAAAATCAATATCTAACCGTCGAATGATATTTGTACTATATACGTATAAATATTTAACTAAGTTCTTAATCTAGAATAATATAATATTGCCTTGCAAATAATAAAAATTTTCACAAAACAAAACACACAAGTAATTATTGATTCAAAAATGAAAACATTACTGTAATCGTACTCTAACGCGTTATGTTACATGACTGTAAATTTTACTTATTAGCGGTCATCATATATAGTATCAACAAGTTACATACCAAATGCGCAATAAAAGAAAATTTTAATATATTATATCAAAACTGTATTCAAGTAATTCATAGAAATACATTATCAATTTCAAAACATATATTTTAAGTACTTTAATTTTCATCCATTAATTATTCAAACAATAACGATGACAAGGTTGAATGGTCAAATGACAGGAAATGTGGAGGTGAATAGGTGGACCGACCACGTCAGTATCATCGATTGACGGTTGCGATGGGGACTGAGATGGGCGGTGCAAAACAGCAGAACCAGGAGGAAGAGCTGGCGTTGGAGGGAGGGCTGCGATTAATCGTGTTTAATTACCAGAATAAGACAGTTACGAGTCAGATCAGTTTCTGTGTGACTCTGTGTGGAAGCTGAAATGCAAGATTAGCGTGACCAAATGCGTGAGTCACGCTTGGCAAGTGAGATTGTAGTCTGACGGTTACGGTGGAACCAGCGCCGGTGGCGGGCGGAGGCTGAGCTAGCTTTGGCAGTTTTAGGTCGAGGAAAGGAAAAACTTTTAAGAAGGCAAGGTCAATTGGCAGTCTCCGGTTTACGAGAGAACCAAAAATAAGATAAGCCAACCCACCTACAGATTGTACATGATTTTATCAAAAGTAGGACAAGCCAACCTGCGAGCAAAAAATAAGTGTAGCGGAGATGAAAATGTCTCGTTGGAAGTATGGACACGTGAGAAATGATAGGATTAAAAATGAGGATATTCGAGGTAAAATAGAAGTAGCCGTACTTGAAGATAAGATCAAAGAAAATCGGTTAAGGTGATTTGGATATGTAAACCTAAACCTACAAATGTTCTTGTTAGAAAATGTGACTGTGACAAAATGTCTGGCAAAAGGGATATAGGGAGACTTAATAAGACTTAGAAAAAAGACTTTAAGGAAATATATAGAGTACTTGGAACAAAAAAAAGACTTGACACAAAACTGAGGGCAATAACTCTCTAAAATAACTAAAAACACACCAATTTATACTCGCCATGAAGCATGCATTAAAACACAAGTTTTGATAAATACGTACTAGGTTTAGTGAAGAACAACATTCATGGATGCATATAGCTAACCAAAAACAATAAATTAAATTAAACATCACCATTTAAGAAAACTTATTAAAGTTCATATTTATAATGGAGAAGTCAATAACAAACCCTTTAAACAATTAATGAAGTTAGTAGACTCTTTTTAGTATGTAATTAGTAGAAAATACTTGAAAATCTCTTCCAACATAAATATTCTTTCTTTTACATACACTAATCGATTGGTGTGACTCATGTACAACGGGATAAGGTTGTAAATCTGCCAAAAATTGTTACAGTACACATCAAGCCATCCGATCAATTTGACGCCCGAGATTCGCTGGAGATTTTGATCAGAGGGCCAGAGGCAGACGAGCAGTTTGTAAATCCCTGGAAAAACCACTGGTAAAAAATACGACCCCGAAGTGATATTTTATGTTCGTTCAGTGAGTTGTAAGTTTTCAACAGGTAAACGAGGGAATTTTCAAACTTCAAATTATCGGGGTGTGAGTTTTGCAACATAACCCTTGTTTTAAGCTTATTTGACGACTTAGTATGTGCATTGTGTGCAACTTGTGATTGATTTTGCTATACAAGTACGGGCTCATTCGGAAGTATTTTTAAAATTATCGAGAGCATTTAAAAAATAATAAAAAAGAGTAAAATAAAGAGAGAGGAAAAAAAAAGAGTGAGTTCAAGTGCATGTTTGTATAAATATAGTTTTTTCATGTGACAACCAGTGGTGTTGAACTAGAGAAAAATTTGTACGAAGGTTGCATGATTAAAGTAACTCTCACATTGAATAAGACAAAAAATATATGAAGTCTTATGCTTTTGTGTAAAGACAGCTTATTGTCGAGTTATAGTCTTAGACTTGGCATAGAACTCAGTTAAACAAATTAGTAATCTAATCATATACGAATGACGTGGTTTAGGTGGCTTGTACACAAGGTATAAAATATCGATATTATCGGCGAAATATCGCTGATAATATCGTTTTTTTGCAACAGCGATATTTTCACAGTCTTCCAATTGATTATCGTGATAATATCACGATATTATCGATAATATCACTCTCTATCTCCGTCGTCAAAACGGCAGCCGAGCTCCGTCGTCGCAACTGCCAAGATCTGCACCTCTCTCTGCCAAGATCTGCGCCTCTCACAGGTGGTGATGCTGCTCGCCGGAGTGTGCGCCAGTGTGGTGGAGGTCACGGTGGGGTGGGTGTGGTGCGTCTCCCCTCCGCTCGCTCGCTCCTTGTCTGTTCTTTCTGCGGTGGTGAACAAAGGACTTCTGCTGCTGTGCAGTGCAGCAGATCAACTAATTTGAGCTTCACACTAACACGGAGAGAGAGATCCGAGACTTACCTAACCGGAAAATCAAAGAAGACTCGCCGGAGAGTTTATGGGCTCCGCCATTCTCGCAAAGGCGGGAGAGAGAAGATTGATGATGTGTGATAATGGTGGTGTCCTCGAGCTACTCGAGTCGAGCAGATGGTGCTGCTGCGTGTGTGTGTGGTCACGGCAAGAGAGGGAGAGAGGTAAAAGGGTTTCGAGAAAGAGAGACAATGCAGAGAAGAGAGAGAGAGTCGAAGTGAGTGAGAGAAGGAAATGGGGTCTCGGGGTAGGGGAGAGAGAGAGAAACGTGAGGAGTGCTGGGGGGCTGCCACGTGGCAGCCTAGGAGGGTTTCGAAATCCAGATATAGAGTTCAGATTTAATTAGGATAAATGACTAATTTGATAGTTCCAAATACACTCACAATATTTGCCAGCTCGCTATATTATCAACTTAAATCAGTTAAATCCATCATGCAATGCATTTCCTTCCAATTTTTTGTGATAAACTAATAGATAATTGACTAAATAAACATCCTGCAAAGTTTCAATAAAAATTTCCAAGTTTTTCTTACAATTTCCGTGGTTTCCATATTATTTTTATTGATATCAATAATATCCCGATATTTCCATCGATATTTCCGTGTTTTTGGACTACCGATATTTCCGATATCATCGATATTTTATACCTTGCTTGTACACAATGCTCCTAAATTATAAAAAATAAGCTTATAAGTTCACAATTCGTACATTTTTTATCGCTAGAAAGACATATTAATATATTATGGTATATTGCATAAGGTTAGTGACATGCAGACAATATCACAATATTGAGCGAATGAAATTCCCACTGGACTTGCAAAACGGAATAGTGTAAACCAGATGTTTCTGTTTTTTCACCAAAGAAAGTCCAAATCGGGGCAGTGAAAGCTGCCACATTGTTCCAATAGTTTCCTTTTGTCGACAATTTCTTCTGTTTGTTACGAATCCCCACCAATTTTATTGGCATTCTGCATTCACTGTCATTTTCTCTTGCCCAAAAATGGGTAGGTTTCAGGCCACAAAGCCCCATGCCCCGACACCAGCCATGGTAAATTGGACATGTTCTTGTTTACGTCCTTGGGGTGGCCTACACGTGGCTTTTGTTCATTTGCTGTCAACTAGGACATGCATGTTAACCCATGCACGCTTGAATCTCTCCTTCCTGCAAATTTGACTAGTGCCACACAGTTTGTCGAGCATAATGCACTTTCGTACAATTTTGTGTATCTGGCATCAGTGGCATGCATACAATAATCTTTTCTTGTTTCTGAGTAGTAGTGTTAGGGTTAATTTAGTAGAGTTAATGTTAATCGCTCACGCACGGATTTGTTCTGAGCGTCGGTACATTTAGGGTTCCATATCAAACGCCGACGATAGGTTCAGACCATGCATGGGTGGATGACCACGACCATGCATGGGTGGATGACCCTGGTCGTAGCACCACATCTCTAGCAACGAATACATGTGGAGCTTGTATCGTTCCATGATGTGTGCATATATATTTGATTAACCGTAGCATTTTTCAAATTTACATAGCGGGTTGTCAAACACAAATTTACATAATTATTAGTATCAATTCGGGTTTGTAGTTTAGTAACATAATATATCAAAACAACACATCAATTGTCCTTATGTTTGAAAATGAATTTCACATTGATGGGAGGAGGGACCTTACATAAGTTTATAAGTAAGTTGGGCTACTCCTCGTATTGCCTTTTTTTTTATGCTGTACTTCAAAAAAAAATTTCATGGTATCAAAACAGGTTGTCCCACATGAGAAGTTCAACGATCACACGTCACCCCGTTGTGTTATCTACGTATTAGACTTAAAAATTCGTCACATGTGATGGGGGCGTATTAATAATGAATCACAGGTTAATGGAAGGAGAAACTTTGCATGAGCTTATAAGTAAGTTCGCAACTCCCCATATTACCAATTAGTTTTATAGTGAAACATCAATTTTCTTCACCTTGGCCTCTCAGGTAGACCTGGCATTCGTGTCGTGTTTTTCGTGTTCGTGTCGTTTTCGTGTCATACTCGATATCTTAACGGGTCGTGTCGTGTAACACCCGATAAAATAAACGGGTAAAATGACACGACCCGAAATCGACCCGATAATATTAACAGGTAATATGACCCGACCCGTTACCCGTTAAAGAAAATATATTTTAAACCAATAAATAATCAAATGAAAAACATAATACTAAATAAATATATACATACCATATTGTCACATCCAAAACATAAAAACGCATTTTCCTTTTAAGTATATTTTCACTTACCTAAAGTCTTTAATAGTTTTTAAATTAATGTAGAAGTGTAAAAAAAATATATATAAACGCTCATAATGACAAGCTTTACAACTTTCATGAAGAGCTTAAATTCGAAATTCGCCACTATAATCATATAAATCATAAATCAAAATTTAACCGTTGATTGTTGTTTACATTTACGCTTCATTGTTCTCATCAAAATTTGTTTTTTTTCAGATTTTCTTTTTTGAAAACATGATCTATTAGATGATGCATGAAGATGAACGGTTTGGATCGTTGATATTATATTTAGAGTTTTACGATTAGTGAAAATATTGCTTGATGTTTATAAAGTTTCTACAAACTATATGACATCGACTCATATTTCAATTAACCGTAAATATCGAAACGTGATATCAAATATCTGAACCGTTCATCTTCTTACATCCGCCAAATGATCATGTTTTCTAAAAAGAAAATTTAAAAAATGAAATTCAGTAAGAAGAATAAAGCGTAAATGACAATCGACGGTTAAATATAAATTTAAGGTTTATGGATTATAGTGTTGGATTTCGAAGCTGACCTCTTCATGAAAGTTGTAAAGCTTGTCACTATGAGTGATTGTATATTTTTTTTTACATTTTTTACACTTCTACAATAATTATTATTAATTTTATTAATTTTGCCCTCAAATAAAAAACATTATTCATGAGGGTTTGGAGGATTTTAAAAATCAAAATGATAATGTAAGTGTAACCATTATCTACTCGTGGAGGAATAATGATGATTCACGAGAGTTTATATATTCTTTCACATTTTTCATACTTGTATGTATGTCTTCTTAGTTCTTGCATTTGCAAATACTATATTAGTTTATTTTAATTTTGGACAAAAACATGTTAAGTAAAATTTATTCTAGTAATGATAATAATGAACTCTCATAATAAAAATAAATAATGACAAAAACTTTTTTTTAAAACTTATATAGAATAATAATACAAAACTATATATTTAATATATAATATATTGTATATATTAATATGGCTATTGTATTTTATAATAAATCTTTTAGTAATTAAATTTTAAAATTATCAAAATAGTTTTTTTCTTAACGGGTCGAAACGGGTTACCCACGTGTTACCCGCGTGTATACCCGTTAAGAACCTGTTATTAACGGGTCCTTAACAGGTCACCCGATAAGTTATCGTGTTGACCCGAAACCCGTTATTTTTGTGTCGTTTTCGTGTCGTGTCAGAAACTGCCGGGTCTACTCTCAGGCTTTCTCAAAAATGATTGTAATTCGACAATGTCGAAGTTGTCTTCCCCTAAATAAGCTTATTATTTTCAAAATCATTGCTTTTGCCCTAAATCACCTTCATTTTTTCTCAAAATAATTGCTTGAAGCAGATCTAGAGAAAGTTTCACGGAGAGGCATGCATAGTAGATGTCAGACATGTAGATATGGAGAACGCAATGTCATTATTTTGCTGGCCTGTCCGGATACGTAATCAGGTGTACTTGTACATGCATGCATTGCATAAGTTGTTGGATTTACATTAAGGTTCCACCAACTCCATTTGTAGCTGCCTTAATTAGTATGTGTTTATGTCGAGAGTTAATTAATTCTGAAATTCAAAGTGCAGATCTCTGGAAAATAAAAATTCAAAGTTTAAAGGTTGGTGAAAATTAAAAGAAATTATAAAACGCTGAGCCTACATCGTCATTTGGTTGGTGGTAGAGTCTGGGAATTGGCAGCATATTTATAAACCATATATAAGTTGAAAATCAGAGACAATATAAAACTAAAACGAATATTTTATTAATCGAAAACATAGAAACATTGTAATAGTTTATTAATCGAAACCATAAAAACATTGTCAAAACGGTTACATAACTCAAAGCAATTACATCTTAACAAACTTGTTATTTTACAAAATTCAAAGCATTATATTTATCGAGAAAAATTAAAACACACCGGAATTAACGGGCAACGAATCATAATATTTTTCCCATAAGAAAATTAATAAAATAAAATAATTTTCGATCAATATGATGTACAAGTATTATTTGAAATTTTAATCTTCATTTTTTGCTCATAAATCACATATTAATTTAATAAAAACTCATAACAATTTTGTCTGATGGTGATGGATTGCCTCGAATCCTCGAAGTCGAAGGTGACTTGAAATCCCCAAGAAGCTTTTGGGTCTTTGACTTTTGGGTCTTTGAGTAGACTTCGAAAGAATACTGATTGAAAGTGTGAAACCAAAGGCACGTGCTGAACATTTTCCAAGTTGGCTGCTGGGAAGGATACAAGGATAGCATCCTATCTTATCCTTTCCAAATCAAAATTTGATACGTGGACAGCATCAACATGCATAAATTGTAAATTAATGGGTGCCCTTTTAATGCTTTTATGTTTAACAATTAACATATGAATTTTGTAATTAACATTAATTAGCAAAAATTGTATAGATACTCCGTAGAACGTCGCTTTAATCATAAAATATATAGTCAAGAGCTTAGTAGCATGAATTTGTAATTAAATAGTGTATTAGAATGAATAATTGTATGAGGAGGTTGATCTTGAAGGTCTTGAACTTAGATTGACATGGCGGATAGGTAGCAAATAACATTTTATATGAAAAGATCTAGAATCATAAGTACATTGTTGACACTACAGATCAAGCAGAAAACGCAAAAGCTCAAATTGACACATATTCTAGATTCACATTAATTTGATAATTGGCAAAATTAATCAATGAATTTACAAACTTCAAGTTTTCCTGAGTACTATATGTACCATTGAAGAAAATTGCGTACGATTGAGATTTGATAATGCAAGAAAAATCAAACATAGAGAATTCTCCTTCCCCTTTTTTTTCTTGTGGTTTTTCTCACTTTTCGAGTAAATATACAGTAGAGATCATTTTAATGTCAGAAACAAGTATGATGACTGCTCTCTGATGGTAGTGGCATCGGCATCACTACATTTGAATATCACCATAAATTGTACCCCTAACTTATCAACTTTTGTTTAATTTTGCATTAACGAATGCCACCTAACGTATGTTGTAAATTAAGCATGGACCACCCACTCTAATTTAATTGTGATTAAATTGGCATCTGCTTCAACTTCAATTCTTTTGCTCGATCAACGTCAGAGACTCAAAGTGATAGACACGATGCTTTAACTTATCTATGTCCCCGATGCAAATGTTTTGAAGTCTTCCAAGTTACTACATTCAAGAACAAGTACTATACATGTATAATATTTTCTTAATAAAAATATATTTTGCTAGATTGTGAATCTGTACTCATATATAATTAATAATCAACTCCGTTAACAATCTCAATAATATAGTAAAATACAGAGTTTAGATTCACAGTATAACAATATAATACACACAATGCATGACATGTTAGTTGAAGCACGAAGCACAACATACGATTTGAGTTGTGTTAGGATGGCCGCCTACATGGAGCATGTAGATATCAACTGTTGATGAAAGTAAATCTCACGACCCATCGACAACTTACCGTGCATGCACAAAGGGGAATGCCCTAGCATTCCACCAACAGTATGAGGGGGAACATCAACAGTGAATTTGTTAGGTAAAGACTGTTATCATGGGGGGGATTTGAATGTCACCCGCGTGAAAAGAGGAGTCAAGTGCCCATGAGCTCCCAGGTATATACGCATGATTCAGACAAAGGCCAAATCAACTTGAAAGCTTTGCTAATAATTCAGCCTAGTAAAACCGAAACTTTACGTCCTTTTTTACCAAATTTTGATAACGTTTGCATGAGGCTGGGCTTACATGTCACTCGCTGTTGCCAAAAGCTATATTTGCAGAATTATTGCTGTTAGTTTGTTTACAAGATACGCATAGGCTTATGATTCACATCGTGGAAACTAAAGAGTAACTTTTTATTTAAGTAGGATTAAAGTTGTCTGGAAATTTCTGAAAAAAAGGTACTTCTTAAGTAGAGTTGCAGGTTTAATTTTTACTAGTCTCTTGACGCATGACAATTGACTTTTGTATGTTAAATTAAGTTTTTTTTGTTTTTGTTTTTTAGAAAAAGAATAATTTAGAAATCAAGTTTTTTTCATGAAAAAAATAAATTTAAGAAATAAATTTTTTTTATGTATGTTTTATCAAAAAAATTATTTAAAATGTGTTGACTTAAACTCTTTTTAATTTAATTGTAGTTTTTGTACTTCTTGAGGAACAATATTTAGTATTTTGAACGTTACACCATTTGAGGGTGCTCCTTTGTATATAGAAATGATAAAATGATATTACTACGTTTTTTTTTTTGTCGAAAATGATATTACTACGTTAAATTACAGTACTAAAGAAAAAATTAAAATTTTGAAACATGCCGTTAGTTGAACAAAAATGCCTAATTTATCAGGAAAATCCAAAATATGATTTAGTAGAATTCAAGTTCAAGTGGGATTAAAGTTTTTTTTTTTTGGGAACTTTCCGAAACACTTCTTAGCTAGAATTGCAGGCTTGATGTGACTTTAGTGCTTGATCGACCTTGCTAATTAGTCTCCGAAAGGGATCATCTCCAGATCCTTTTTGACACACCCCGATTCGAAAGTGGGACGTGCTGGCCGTGACCGTGACAAGAGAGTGATGTAGCCATGTGCACAGTGCGGAAGCAAGATTAATCAGAAAGATACGAACAATTTAAAACCATGCAACTAGCAATCCAAAAACAAGATAATGTGCTAGTGCGAGAATTAAGATGGTTTACACAACCAGAGCATAAATGGTCTACATGCAGTCAAGCAGAAAGTACTAAATAGAGATAACACCCGAAGGTGGTCCTACATAAGTGAATTATGTCAGAACGTCTGATGAGGTCCTCGTATGCCACCAACGAACACTACCTAATACCTGGAGGGGTGAAAAACAGAAAGCGTGAGTGGGCAAAAACAAATCTTTTCAAAACCATTCTTTTCTCAAAAGTTATAACCCCTCGCCGTAAAACTTGTATAATTTTCCATAAATAAAGTATATACTTATAGATATATATATATATATATATAATTCTCAAAATCCTGCTGAAAAATATGTATGTATGAATGAATGTATGTCATGCCAAAGTATCATAACTGAATGCCAAGTCACAACTCTGTAAATGTAATTGAATACCAGATAATCATCTCAGCCCTCGGCTATATATAGCTCATAACAATCTCATTATATCCTATAGCTCATAATCAACTCAATCATATCATATATATCCTGCACACACATCAATACCACCTCTAGTGGTCTGCACAACATCACTGTATATAGAATAATATGCTCTAGTGCTACAATCACGTGAAGACTGTGCGAATGATTCGCGAGTCACTTACGAGTCGAACCCACTTATAGTGACCTATTCGACAAGACTGTGCACCTAACTTGGATCCAAGGCGAGCATGCGGTGCGGGAGGTGAACATCACGTGAAACACTGAGCCCCTAACTCTGGGTGGGAGCACTAATATCAATGTGCAGGTTTATAAGCTCTAATCACATCACATCACATCATAACTAATATATAAACTTACCTGCCACTTACATGTGCGTCCGCAGCACCAACATTATCATATGCAATCACTAATGCATAAATAAAATAAATAGATACTTTGCATGACATTTCAAATCATACTATTCTTTAAATTCACTTTATGGGAAAAGCAAGTATATAGGTATATACGGAAAACAAAAGCCTACTCACTGATAAGTAGCCGGGTTGTAACCTCCGTGCCTAGCCTGGCTACACTCGTCTTCCGAATAGGTCTCGCCTATATGAGAAATAACTGTAATAACGTCATTTTAAGCACATAAACAAAACTGGCTAATAACTTCTCATACATTGCTCAATTTGGGTATATGAATATACCACAGTGATCTACACAATCTCAGGAACATCCTCATATTTTTAGAAAAATTTTCCGACCACCCACGCACCGGCAAGGGCACGGCCCTACGCACCCCCACACGCGGCCATGTGATATGCACACTGACGGCGTCAATTAACGCCATCAGGAATATTCCTCGGAATATTCTGTTAAAACCCAACGGAAACCGTCCAAACTAACTGACGGCGTTAGCATATTCTGTCAAAACTGAAGGAATATTCTTCGTCTTCTCCGGTGACTGTTCGCCGGTTTCTGAAAAAACTTCCAACTATGGTTTCTTCTTCATTTTTGCACCATTTTCTACGTACTTTATACCAAAATGAAGATCTCACAAAGATTAACACAATCATACCTGACTCGACCCCCAACTCGCCGGGGATTCGCCGGAAAAAGCCTCGATAATTCCGGTCAAAATGAAACTCTCTGATCTTGCAATTCCGACGTCCAAAATCTTCCAACGAAGCACTCCGAGCTTTGTAAGGACCTCATTAAGCTCTCTATGAGCTTAAAATCCCTTGAAAAACAACATTTCACGTGTGCATGAACAATGCACAAATCAGAGGTTAGGATTTACGGGGTTTTCGAAGGTTCCAGGTTCTAAAACTTGTACTAATGGCTTCCTAAGATCACAAGGAACACGAATAAACTTACCTTAGTCTCGATCTGCAAGGTTTGAGATGGTTCCTGGGTGTGTCCATACGAAAATGGAAGAGAGAGAGAGTATGAGAGATAGAGAGAGTACGTGAGTGAGAGAGAGAAAGAGTGTGTGTGTGGTCCAAATACAACCAACCAAACATAAACACACACATACCTTAATTAACGTCCAAGGGCATTTTTGTCTTTTCACATCTTCGAGAATAATTTTTTGGGACGGGCTGTTACACTTTCCACCTAATCTTCTTCATCAAAAAATCAAGGCCCTTAAAATTTGATCCAAGAGTTAAAGTTATTATAATTTTTAAAGTGGGCCCGTATTTTTAATCGTTTAATCAAATTTCAAGGACCCAGATTATTTGATGAGAATGATTAGATGGAAGGGATCCGGAGAGGATCCCTTTCCATTAGTCTCGGTATAAACTAAAATGTCCCCTTTAGTTTGTAACATTCCTCTCTTCAATTAACACTATTTCTTTGAAAAATTAAATTAACATATTTTCTTGGTGGCCTGCTAATAGAAATTCTGTCACCAATTCTCTGGCTAAAAAACGGTGGTCCAACTATAAAAAAACAAACGGTTGGCAGTCAATAATTTTGATTTGATTAAACTTAGATTTTTGGTCTAAAAGAAAAAGATCAAGAAGCCATGGTCCAACTAAATGATGATTTATTTCTCTTTATTGTACTAAAATGAAGGAAAATAATTCATACCCAGAAACCCAAAAATGCAGAGAAGAATAGGTACAAAAACCCTAGTGCTATAACCTTTTCTAACTCCAAACTCCAAAGCAGCATGAAAATGATTCAGCAATCGTGTTCGTTCATCGTACATTGTGCGTTCAGTTTTCGTTAGGTACTATTTATATTTGAATTTTAAATGATTACTGACCCCACGATGTACGATAAATGAACATGATTGCAGGATCCTTAGGAAAATGAACGAACACAATTAATTGATCCCCGAATCCTCACAAAGAGGATGCGGAGAGGATCCTTGTACCCCTAGTGCTATATAAGCTTTTCTAACTCAGTCATATAAACCTTTTCTAACTCACCTTGAGTCATTTGGCGAATCCGACACACAGTTATATATCTCACTATTCTACATATATTATAGGAAACCAATATATTTATTTATTTTTATATATTAGAAGTGAAACATAAAAACTATGTCAATGTTCTCTACTCTTGTTTAACATGCAAAACATTAAGGGGGTGTATTCAATTAAGATTTTAAATGATTTTAATGAATTTATAAATCAATAAATTTTGATGGAATTTATATATTGATTTCTAGAGATTTTATATAAATTTATAAATTATCAGGGGGAGAGGTGAAATTTGAAAATACTTAAAATACACTACAAAATCTCTTTAGTTCCCTCGAATTTCCCAATTTTTTAAAATTTTTTAAAATCAATTTCTAATTGAATGTACCCTATAAAATCTTGAATAAATACACTTAGACTTTCAGAGAATGACTTAAAATCTTAAAATCCTGATTGAATACTCTGAATTTGTAAGAATTATAAGATTCTCAATACTAATGAAAATTTCTCCATCACCCTTAAAAGATTAAGAATTATTTTGTGGACCTACTAGCAAAGATATGTAGGGTCAAGATCAAATGCTTTTACAAACTTTGAGGGGAAAAATATTTCCTTAATGTTTAATTAATCATAATATGGGTGATGATTAAAGATAGAAAAATATTACCGGAGGGCTATGGTGGATCCAACACATTTGAGTGATCTGTCCCTAACAACAATAATAATTGTCCTCTCTTGCTTCGATCCTGCCTTTCTTTCTTCCCATGCCACCATCTCCCACTTTATCTCTATCGAAACTAAATCCCTTTTGTGTAATAAAAATGACCTAAAAAGATACTTCTCAACTGGTTGTGGAAATTCTCTCCCATTTGGCTTTTGGAGTGTTGGTTTGCTTTCTCTTCTTTTCTGACAGCCCTTCCTCACTTTCCTACTCTTCTGAATCATTGGTGGTTAAAGATCCCACAAGATTTTATTCTCTTATTTTAGTTTTTTTTTTTAGCATATGGATTTTTTTGGAGTTTTTTTTTAAACATGACTGGATTAGGAAATTATGCATAGCATTATGTACATGTTTAATCTAATTCTTTAACTGGAAGTCCAATTCAAAGGATGCATATTATGGGTCGATGTGTAACTCTTTGGAGGGCCGGTTAGCTCCCAATTTTAATTCTGTTTTTCGGCGAATTATTTTTAGAGTGGCTAATTTTCTAGTTGATGCAGTTACATGTTTATCAAATTCTGTTTATAAGCATACTTATGGGATCGAGATTCCAATTAGCTAGAAATGTTATTTTGTTTGATGTAGTTGGAACTTATAGTACTTGAGTTGAGACTTCTGCCTTCAATGCTCTATCTTATTTGGCCATAAAAAATAAAGATAAAAGACGAATATACTGAAAGTCTGAAAGCATGCTCATTCATTCTCTTCTCCAAGGGATTTAACGACAGAAAGGTTATGGCAAAGACAACTTTTTCACTTCTTTACAAGTCTTTGGCAGAGATCATGCTCAATAGGAAACCAACACCAAGTGCATGCCCAGCTGTATATAAACCCAGCACCGACTTCTAAATTGAAAGGGTTTTTGGAAGCTTTTTTTCTTAAACAAGGATTAAACAAAACCAGGATTAATGCGAGTAGGATTATGTTATGTGTTAAAATCCCATTGGAGTCCAAGAAGAGGAATAAAACTTTATCATCTCCAACAATCATTGAGAAAACCACCACGAGATTGTCTGTGGTTAGGAACGAATTTCAAACCTGTATTTTATACAGTATGTCTTGAACTCGATTTCAAACGTTAGTAAATCACATAATGATAGTCATAAGATGATGCAATGCTGTGTGACTCTTCCCAACTCTCAAAAAAGTTAACTTTCGCAATCACTAGCTGATTCTCTTTTCAAGAAAGAAAAAACAATCATAGAGAAAGGTACACTATTGAACATCTTATGGACTAGTTTAATTAGAAGATAGAAGAACCAACTTACATCACCACCACGTAAGATGCCGGCTTATTTAATGACAATGTTGAATAAATCGTCTAATAAATTCCCTAAACAAATTAAGCGAAGAAAAAATAATGTTATCAACGGGAATTGGACCAGAATCTGGCTTGGGGAGGCAATGTCTTTTTGACTTTAGTAGTCGAAATGGAGTACATACTTGAATATCTTCGTCTAGAAACTTGAAACCTCTAAGTTAGAAAAAGCTGAAAATATTATGTAGCAAGTTAGCAAGGTTTTCCAAATGTGTATGAATAAATAAACGCGTATTACGAAAAAAAATATTAGAATTCGAGTGCAGAAGCGAAAGTAAATTGCTCTAACTAATATAATGGGATTTTGAAATATTAGTCATTGCAAAAGATTAAAATTTAAAAAAAAAAAATTGGTGCTAGATTACATATTCAATTTAATCCCTTGAAATGTACTTTTATCAAAATTTATATTCGATTTTTGTTATTTAATGTGTATTTTTATTTAATCTCTCCACATTAAATTTTAATTTTATTAATATGCACATATTTAGTTTTTTAATTATAAATGAACATAAATGAGAAAATATTAAAAGACATTTGTGATACAAAAATATATAAATACATAAGTGTACAGAAATGACCGTGCCGAAATATATAAAATTGACTTTTTTGTACCGAAATATTTGTACCTACATGATTGTACCGAAATATATTATAATGAACCTAAATGTATGTATCAAAATGTATTATATTGATTAATTTACCTAAATGTCAATACCGAAATGTATGTATCAAAATGTACGTATCGAAATGTATGTATCGAAATATAGTATATTGAATTAATGTACCTAAAAGTCAATTCTCAAATGTGTGTACCAAAATGTACGTACCGAAATGCATTATATTGAATTAATGTATCTATATGTTTGTATCGATGGATATACCAAAATATTCAAATGTATTAATGTACCTAAATGAAGAACATACAAAATTGTTATCGGAATATATATTATAACAAAATTAGTTGCCTCAATGTAGATATTAAAATATATTATGATGAATGAAATAAAAATTAAATTTAAATCTAATTAATACATTAAAATAAAAATAAAAAGATAAATAAAACATCAAAATATAACTAATAAATGAGATGATTAAATGTACAAGGGACTAAAATTGGATTTTAATCTTACACAAGGTTATTGTCTAAAACTCATCTTTTTTAAGGATTAAAATGAAGTTTTCTATTTAATCAACCCAAATTTATGTCATATAGTTTTAAAGGAAGGACTTCTAATTTTGTGCCCACACCAAGATTATGTGAAAAATTATTTGAATATGTTGTCGAAACAATGAATCATGCATTAACGATGGTACTATCTGCACACTTTTTTTCACATTCCACTCACATTTCTCAAATTTTTACTGTCAAATTAAATTAATTGAGAAAAAATCAGTTAACAGAAATTAATTGAAAATATGTAGAATGTAAAAAAAAGGTGGATAGCACTGCTCACGCTTTAAACCCAAGACCAGTCACTAGTGGTAGTAGTGGGGGAAATAGTGGCAGCCTTAATTTAGTGACCAAGTCAATGGAGTCATGACTATTTTTATCTTTGTTGTTACTCTTCCTCAAAGCCTGGTTTTCATTACAGCTATTGGAGAGTCAAATGGAGGACGACCCACGAGAGGAGAGATTCTTGAAGTCGAAGAAAAACAAAGGAGAGAGAGGGGGAGGAGAGACTTGACGTGGGAAAAGTGATTGATGCATGACTACCGATTGGACTTTGCGATATAAAAATTGGAAGAAAATAAAAATTGGAAGAAAATGAAACTTCAAGGCATGGCCATTCTAGTATGGTAAAGATGTGATATCCACACATTCAATTTTACTTCTCACATATCTTTTTAATTTTCAATCGTCGGATCAGATGAATTAAAAAAGATCAACAGACATAAATTATTAAGGTGTGTGAGAAGTAAAATGAGGTGTGTGGATAGCACACCCTTTTCAGTATGCAACAAGCCCGATTAATACTTAATCTGCTAAATTTAATAGTTAAATCTGGATTATATCGACTAATCTAGGAACAGATATGACATTTTGTCTTGTTTTTGCAGAACCCGTGAACTTGAATCATTTATTTACCGACTGCAGTATTTTTCATTTCTTTCTTCCAAGCCAACGTACAAAAATTTGATTTCTCACAAATATTGGAAAGGAGTCAAAGCTGTTGATTCTAGTTACTTGTAGTTAATTTGAATTTAAGACGAACAAGACTTGTACTGAAAATTTGAATTTAAATTGTTAATTTTAGAAGTAAAACATAGTCTTAATAGTTAGCAAGTTGTGTGTAGAGTTCAAGTACTCAAGAACATTCATCTTTGTATATGAGGTCTTGTGTTCGATTTTCACCTAATTTTTGCTTGTGTAAAATAAAATATCTTGAATTGTTGAGAAGTTAAAATTAATAAATTGATTTCATAGTTTTGGTATATACTGCATATGCATGGGAACATGCCATTATTGGGCGACCCTAAGTCAATAAGACCCTTCGCTTTGCGAGGGTCGGAGGGGAGAACGTTTATCGGCCACAGTTTTACTCTTGTTTTACAAAAAAACTGTTTTCACAACTCGAAACAGTGACATTTTGCTCACAAAAGAACAACATTTCCATTGGTACTAAAAATCAATAGGGAAAAAGCAGAAACATACCATCTTTGAAATTAGGGAAAAAGCAGAAACAAAATCAATAGGTACTAAAAACTGGAAGGAAGGTGAAACAAACAACCCAGCAAAAGTTTGAAGCTATCAAAATTAGTAAAAAGGACGGGAAAGGTAAAATCTTTCCTTCCCATCCCATGATCATATGTCTCTACATGCTTGTTTGTGCCATTGGCCATGGCTACCCATGATTTGTTAAGTAAAAGTTGAGAATTCATCATCACACCCAGAAACATCATTCAGAACACACACCAGGTATCTCTTTCTCTCCAGATGATCATTTGCTTCTGCATTTGTAGGGTATGTTTGATAAAAAATGGGGTCAACATTAAAATGTACCAGAAGAAACCTTTTCCATTGTATATGTTACATTTTCTTCCATACATTGTTTTTCATGTTTGATCATGTCCTAAAGAAACAAAATTATAATATATGGGTCCAGTTTTGATGGGGTCATTATTTCACAATCTTGTATCATTTAAGGAGTAGGAAGTTGGGGTTGGTGGTCATCATGAATTCCATAAAAATAAAAAAAGGCAATAGCTAGGTTATTAAAAAAATGGGAGGATATTGGTACCTGCCCTAGATGCTAGTATTGTTCTGGTAATTACAGTTAGAAATTAGAAATTGTTGTTTATGGAATTAAAGCAGCTTCACAGTTGTAGCTGGTAAACAGTTTCAGACCAGAATCTGCAATCTAATAGCTCAAAGATTCTTCTAAGAAAGAAGAAAAGAAGGAGTGATTTGTCGATCCAAACTCAGGTGCAAGGACATATATACGTTAATATAACTAATCAACTGATTTAACTCATATATACAATTGAAATATATATTTTTAAAGTGAGATTCATTTTTACCTTTAAGATATTTTAGTAGAAATACACATTTGTTTAATACATCAATATTTCTATTTTAAGGTGTATTTGATATCGAACTAGAATCTATGTGACTTTGAACTAAAGACCTTGTAACGAAGAAAAAAACCACTAAAATGTAGGGTGTTACTATCCACACATCATTTTTTACTTCTCACACATTTCTATTAATTTTCGGTTGTCAGACGAATGAATTAAAAAATGCGTGTGGACGGTGAGGTAAAAAATGATGTATGAAAAATACTATTCAAAATGTGTGACCAAAATGTACGTTATGGATAAGTTTGTAACGGATGAAATCCCAAAAAGCAGAGAAGCTACGAAGTCACAAGCTAGCTACTAGCTAGGACTAATCACTGGGAAAAAAGCGAGGAAGAAGGCTAAAAGGGTTTTAGTGCATGCAGCAGCCCAACGTAGCTTGCTAAAATCTTAGAGTTAGTGAGGGGCAGGCATGATCTTTCTTGTCTGTGTTCGTGCCAAATTGCCAATCGCCATGCAAAGGAGGAGAGGAGGGCGCACACTTTGTCAAACTCTTTCAACATCACACCTCTCTTCCCCATTACTATGCCGATCACGACACTTGGCCTAACTGGCATCTGTCTTTCTCACAAGTCACAACTATGGTGTGAAGTGAAATAACTGAGGGTAGTTATGAATTTTGAATCAAATGCAATTATTTGGAAGAAGTGAATAAAAAACTTGTTACCGGAAATTCGGACCATGTTATTCATAAGAAAGTTCTTACAAAGAGAACAACTTACATGATACGAGTATACTATTATAGTAACGTCTTGCATTAATGATATAACTCTACGCGAACAAAATCTTATACGTGTTTGTTCATTGACACAAAACGTCATGATAACGATTTACTCATGCCATAAAATCCTCCTTACGAATAATTTTCCTATTCGAGGAAAGAGGAGGTAAACCCCCAACAATTTTTTTTCCACGACTTCAACTTGCTTAAAAATAAAGTAAAACAAAACCAAAAAAGGCTTTAAGAACATGATTGAATTCCGAATTGGAGGCCCAAATTGGTATCTTGAGCCCAGCATGAGCACCTCGGTTGTTAGTTTGTGTGCGTGATGCCTAGACCATATTTGTAATGGGCGGGCTTTAAGGTCCTAGTCCTAGTCATGCAGGACACCTCTCCCAACCATTTCCAGAGCAAGTTCTCACTCAACATGAAGTGAAGAAAGTTATTTATTAACCATCACTTTTACCACATTGGATAACTTTTTACCAAGGTTTTTTTTTTTTGTTGAACAAGTGATATTATCTACACTAAGGGGAGGGGGTGGGCTTAGCCTCACAATGGCTAGCAATAATATGGTTCAAACGCGCATTTAGCGAGAATCGAACTTAAGACCTATCACTTACAAGTGAAGAGGAATACCACTATACCGTAGCACTAAGTGATAACTTTTTACCAAGTATTTTATTACAAGCAAAGAAATCACAATACATATGAGTGCGAATTCGCAAAACCACTTTTTTACATAATTATTTTACACGTTTTTGTAGGGTTCATTTCGTAATGTATTTCAACAATCTGATATGTCTATCTTCTAGGTCTTCTCTCCAAGATCATGTCTACCAAAAATCACTCAAGTTTGAAACCATATGACCTTTGGATTAAGGTTTAGAGTTTATTTGTATAACCGTATTTGTCTTTTTCTTCACTACAAATGAATGTTCTTGTCTATTTTTTGCAAGGATGACCTATGAATGATGTTGTAAAAGATAGACGGTTCGAATCGTTAAAATACATTACAGAGTGAGCCTCACAAAAATGTGTGAAAAAATTATGTAAAAAAAGTGGTGTCATGAATCTACCCCTATTGAAAATCCTATAGATCCAGTTAGCATGTCAAGAGATACCGCATTTTATCTTCGAGAGAAAAAATTACTACTTTTCTCCTTGGATGCATGCGCTTCATATGTCTGAACAGATAAAGATTTTATAAGACTTTGGTCACGAAACAAGTTTGATGCAAAGCAAGTGATTTTCAAACCCCTATTTTCTCCCTTTGCACTTCTTCTCTTGGTTCTCCTTTGAGAAGGGAGAAGTGCAGAGAGAGAGAGAGATGGAGAGTGCCACGATCGCTTCCAATCCAAACTCTAGCAAGTTGGTAAATGCAAATTTGGGCTGTTTTCGTAGCAGCATTAGTTCCAAGACAATTTTCACACCTGTTTACAAAGTAATAACGTGCAAGGTATGAGTATATGACACCATGTATGATCTAACAACAAATTCCTTCAAAGTGAAGCCTAACCTCCCTGTCTCATCCACACCACTCTTTCATGTTTCCAAGCAAAAACCACAAATAATTTTGGGTCCCCACTTCTAAATTTAGAAATACTACTAATATAAAAGTAAAGAATACCTCTTGTGATGCTTGCCCCTTAAGCAATGCGCATTGCGTTTCAGCAACAAAAAAGCTCCCAAACTTCTTGAACCTGATCCTCCCTCCCTTTGTGACTACCACACTGAAAGACCATGATCGATAACGGGTCATCAAAGAGCCATGGACAGACAGTTAGCGAAAAACCGAACACGAAACCAAACTCTCGTATCTATAATTCGGTTCCAGTTTTAGGTTTCTCTTCCTTGCAAGGCATGACTAACTACTCTTTCCCTCCCTTTACCTCCACTCAAGTTTCATACCTATTCCTATTTATGCAACATTAATCCTCACAAGAAAAATGCTAAAATAATACGAGAAAAAGAGACCAAAGCATTAAGGGATAAGAGACGTATCAAACGATTCTGGTCGATGGAGATCAAGGTAGAAGCTGAGGAATCCCGGCACCTGCAAGATGGTGAGCAGAAACTCCCCCTCTTGCAAGATGCACCAAAGTCCGCGACAGAAGAGGAAAGAACGCTGATACAGAAAGCCATTCGCCAGACTTTTCAGAGCACAGCTCATTTGGCCAATCTTTTGCCTACGGGAACAGTTCTTGCATTTCAGCTTCTGGCACCCATATTTACAAACCTGGGCAACTGTGACCCAGTCAGCCGGTCCATGACTGCTGGCCTTGCAGCCCTCTGTGGGGCTTCGAGTTTTCTACTGAGTTTCACGGACAGCTTTCGGGACAAGAATGGAAATGTCTGCTATGGGTTCGCGACATTCAAAGGCTTATGGATCATTGATGGATCAGCCAACATATCACCTGAAGTCGCTGCGAATTTCCGGCTGCAGTTTATAGATTTCCTCCATGCCTTCATGTCAATGCTTGTATTCGCAGCTGTTGCACTTTTCGATCAGAATGTAGTGAATTGCTTCTATCCAACGCCGTCAGATGAGGCTCAGGAAGTACTCACAGCATTGCCAGTTGGCATTGGTGTCATTTGCAGTATGTTGTTTGTTGTGTTTCCAACCAAGCGCCATGGAATTGGCTTCCCGCTGTCTGCAAGTTAGCAACACCTCTTTTGCTTGATTAATTCATATTTGCCTGCGTGCTACTTAAAATTGCCAAACCCTGCACGTACAACCTTATTTATTCTTTCTTCCATTCCGGCTTCCTCCAAGTTTCGTAAATGCCGGTTATATGACTATTCTCTTTCTTTTGTAAATCCCAGTTCAAAAATCCATGGCACATTGAAAGAGAACTTTTAAACATCACAACTGTTGATCAGATAACTATTGTTGAGTTGTCCCACATTGGTGAGAGACAATGTTTGCTATGTGCTTATTAGTCTTAGGCTACTCCTCATGTTGTCAATTGGTTTTATGGTGGAACCCTAATTTCATCATGGTATCAGAGCACGGTTGTCCACGTGTGAAGCCCAACGGTCACACACGCTCCACGTCACCCAGTTGTTGTCCACGTGTAGGCTTGAAAATCCGTCACACGTGCAGGGGCGTGTTGAGAGTTGTCCCACATTGGTGAGGGAGAATGTGCAGGGGCGTGTTGAGAGTTGTCCCACATTGGTGAGGGAGAATGTTTGCTATGTGCTTATATGGTCTTAGACTACTCCCCATATTGCCAATTAATTTTATGGTGGAACCCCAATTTCATCAACTACAAATATCTCCACGTCACCCAGTTGTTGTCCACGTGTAGGCTTGAAAATCCGTCACACGTGCAGGGGCATGTTGAGAGTTGTCCCACATTGGTGAGGGAGAATGTGCAGGGGCGTGTTGAGAGTTATCCCACATTGGTTGCCAATTAATTTTATGGTGGAACCCCAATTTCATCAACTACAAATATCTCCACGTCACCCAGTTGTTGTCCACGTGTAGGCTTGAAAATCCGTCACACGTGCAGGGGCGTGTTGAGAGTTGTCCACATTGGTGAGGGAGAATGTGCAGGGGCGTGTTGAGAGTTGTCCCACATTGGTGAGGGAGAATGTTTGCTATGTGCTTATATGGTCTTAGACTACTCCCCATATTGCCAATTAATTTTATGGTGGAACCCCAATTTCATCAACTACAAATATCGTATGAGGCACCGACTAAGAAACGGTTGAGATAATTGTTTCTCATATAAGCCGAAGAGTGCGAATGAGGACCCTCTCCGGATCAATTTCATCAACTACAAATATCGTTTGAGGCACCGACTAAGAAACGGTTGAGATAATTATTTCTCATATAACCTCTCCAGATCCTCTTTGTGAGGATCCCGGGATCCTTCAATCACAATCGTTCATCGTAAATCGTGCAGTCAGTTTTCATCCGATACTGTTTATATTTAATTTTAAATAAAAAGATTTACAATGATTTCTGGTGTACGATATAAGATGAACAAATGTGATTAGAGGATCTCCGAAGAGGATCCTCATTCCAGTACATCTTCCTGTATTGCGTGAGTCATGTATGCAAATCATAGGAAGCCTGTCTATAACTGTTATTCTGCTTTCAGTTCCTGGCGTTGTTAGATTTATGGACAGGCTTCCTGTTACTTGCAGAGCCCAAACATCAACGAGCTGTAAGTAACACATTTGGAGCAACACCTTTGCTTGTCATGTCTTCAAACAATCCCATGGTTTTTATCGAAATCCTTCAACAATAATCCCAAGTATGGTTATGTAAGATTTTTGGGTTCGTTTGCACTGAAAGTCGCCCATCTTGTGGAACACCCTACAGCGTCCAGGATCCAGCAGCCTGTGAACGCAGTCATAGCCTCTGCAAACAGGAAGGAACATATCTTCAGTAATAATACACTTCTCCTCCTTCATCCTATCAAGTAGCGCCTCCGCGGACCTGAACTGGTTCGCGGAGACTAACCGAGAGATCATGAGGCCAAAGGTGGTGATATATAGCGGAGGCAATTGACGGCGGCGGTGCGGAGACCCGACGGCTAGTTTTGAATTTGGATCTAGTTGAAGTTGTTGAATTGGGCCCAATGGTTGAAAGGTAATGTCGATGTGGATCGGGTAAATCGACAATTATATTGGGTCATGTAAGTGATAGGCCTCAAAATCTTTGATCTATGCATCCAAAAATACCAAAATCTTTGAATGTTTTTAGGCTAATACAATTTCTATATATACATAGATGATTTTTGTAAACGAGAAATTACTTGACTATGGAGAGTTTCTCGCCTATCAAATTGTCAAACTAATTAGTTGTTTTACTTTACGTGTTATATACAAGCTTATTTTGTGTAGGACGTAATGTTTTGCGAAAACTTAATTGTTACTCAATTTTTGTTAACTTCAATCTCATGTATTGAACGAGTGATTGTCATATATTGAAATTGTCACTTTCGAGCTCAGACTTTTGATTTACAATATCATATTTGTCCATCCCGTAAGTTCAGAGCCCTAAAATCGAAGCTATATATATATATATATATATATATATATTTTTTTTTTTTAATAATACTCGATAGATTCATTCAATTTCAAATAAGAAGACCCGAATTACAGAGTCTTACATCGATTACAAAACAGCTTTTTCAAAAAGTAAATTTAAGATGAGGTCTAGAGGTTTGTCAAACCAGTTACATAAGGAATTTGAAGTAAGGGCAAACTGTGTTGGATGATGAGCAATACTGTTGGCTTGGCAACGAACATGGGTAGCATAAGCTCAAGTCATTGATGACAAGATCACCTGCGAATCTTCAATTAAAAGTCCAATGTCGGACAAATCATTGGAATAATCGAGAAGAACCGTCACAATCTGGAGCGAATCACTCTCGAGGATAAAGTTTTGAAAACCCCTTTGCGACGCCAAAAGAAGGCCAATACAAGTTGTGATCGCCTCCACGTGAAGTGGTGGGGAGATAAAATTCATTGTTTTGGGGAAACTTGATATAAGTCCAATTTTGTTAGCCAATAGCAGGAATTGTCCATTTTATTAAAATCAATCAAATTCAATAATTCTCTCTTTAATGATAAGATTTATTATAAAAATCAAATTTCTTCCTAATTATTTATTTGATTATTTATTTATTTGTTATTTCTTGTTCTTCCTCCTGCTTTAAACAGATTTTATTTTTAATTTTTACAATCAACCTGTATCATAGGTTAATTGTATTTATCTACATATATGACAGATTATTTTTTATAATCAATATGTCATAGATTAATATGTCTTGCTTGTAGGTATGTTATTTTTTTTTCCTACCTTTTAGTTAGGTTTCATATCTCACGTATATGTATAACATACATTCATATATTTGTTACTTAACTTAGGGTATAATGTTTTACAGATAGATTTTATGTTATTATGCTAATTTTTTTTGTTATAAGATATTAATTAGATTTTTTAGAGTTGAAAAATGCATAGTATTAGAAGATTTTAAATGGTTTTTAATATTTTTAGAAAATATAAAATGACTAGAAAAGAAATAAAAACATATAATTAAATAACTGAACTTATTTTTAAAAACACTCTGTATTTTTGGACCTGAATCTAAAATATATACCTTAAAAGAAAACCTGAATCTAAAATATATACCTTAAAAGAAAACAAGTGTGTGAATAAATTGTGAGAATGAATGTTGCTACGTGTCGCTCTTGGTCGACAAGATACTTTTTATGTTACCAAGGCTTGTGAAATTTCTTACACAAAAATCATCAAAGCTTTAGGCGATCCAAATCAACTCGCATTCTCGTCGCTCGTACGCCTTACGCTGGGGATAAGCAGGGCCCCACCTCTCCCATTTCACATCCCCATGCGTCTCCCTCATTCCCTATCCCACCCCCACCGTAGCCTCCCATGCTCCTCCCCCCCATCTTATGCAATTCACTTGGCTCCATAAAAGTTGATGCTGATCTCCTCCTCGGCTTGATTCATAACACTTCAGACTTATATTAAACGATTTTAATTTTAATCTTCGTAGGGATAATTTTTACAAGATGATTTATAATATAAATAATTTCGATTACAAACGTAAAATCCTATGAATCGAACACGAAGTTAAAAACACATACTAAATGCTTTGAGGATGCACAAACTTTTAATATGAATTTCAACTTTTTTTTGTAATTAAAGTACTTATATTATAGGGAACTTTAACGAAAAACTTCTAGTACTATTCACTTTAATGAAAAATCACATTTTTAACATTAAAAAATCGATCATGGTATTATTCACTTTATTCTTTATTTTATCATTATCGTTAAAACTCAAAATTTTCGAACACTTTTAATTTTTTTTTGTCAAAAAACATTTTTCATTAGTTTTATAAGCGCTTGCCAACAAAAGTTGTGCATAAGCAAATTTCAAACCAACCTTTACCTAATCGTAGCGGCGGATGTACTTCGCTATCGTGTTCGCGTTGTAGAAGAGCAAAACCGCGCGAACAGAAACAAAAGAAATTAACCGCCCTCGTTCTCCCTCCAACTGATTCGTTTCCATCTGTCACTTGTCTGCTCAGAACAACTAATAAGAGTTCACTGTATCTTCCCAATCCCCATTCCCCACTCTCTGTCTCTAAGCGCGCGCTCTCTCTCTCTCTCTCTCTCTCTCTCCACATCAATCATGCAGTCGCGGGTGTTCTCACGCGCCACCGCATTCGCACCACTCCCCTACCAGCGCAAGCCATCCCACAGAGAGAACGGCGCCGTCTCGTTCGTCTCGGCCGGGCCTATCGGGGCCGTGAGCAAGGGCGGGAACATCATATGGGGGAGGCAGCTCCGCCCGGCGCTGCTGCTCGAGGCGTCGCCCATGAAGAGGGAGATTCTCCGGCCGTGCCAAACCGCTGCCTCGTCGCCGGCTGAAGGAGATTCCGCCGGGTGAGGTCCGTCTCCTCCGTTCTATCTCAGTCTGACTTCCCGCGTCAGCCTCCGAACTAATGAGTTTTTTTTTGTGTTTTGCCGGTTCTTTCTGACACGGTGGTGTTACAGGGACGCGAAGGTGGCGCCGATCGGGTTCTTCAACAAGTACCCGTTTATCCTCACCGGCTTCTTCTTCTTCATGTGGTACGGACTCCCGCCCGTCGTCTACAATTTAACGGCTTATCATAAACTGTTGTAACAGTTTAAAATTAATTTGGCTTTATTTTTGTGTAATCATTTGTCCGGAATTACGGATTTGCCCTTGGTTTGCAGGTATTTTCTGAACGTAATATTCAACATCATGAACAAGAAGATCTACAATTACTTTCCGTATCCATAGTAAGTGTGCCATATGCAATTTTCTTCATGCAACGAGACGTTACTGTGTTATATTTTAAATCGTACACTGTTATATAAGGAAACTAAATATATAATTTTGTTTAACGAGATGTTGTTATGCTATA
This sequence comes from Heteromeles arbutifolia, assembly GCA_024362995.1. Lineage (NCBI taxonomy): Eukaryota > Viridiplantae > Streptophyta > Magnoliopsida > Rosales > Rosaceae > Heteromeles > Heteromeles arbutifolia. The sequence goes on along the minus strand of JANCRC010000002.1, from coordinate 3,454,305 downwards.
TTTTAAATCGTACATTGTTATGTGAGGAAGGTAAATTGTATGATTTCGTATAACAAGATGTTACTATGCTATATTTTAAATCATACACTATTACATGAAGAAGCTAATTGTTTTATAGTAGACAATTGACTTAAAATACAGTCACAATAATATATCGGTATATGTCCATATCTCTGTTCTAGTTAATTTAGTTCCGGCTTCTTCTAAAGAAGTGTGTTTTTCGTTCCATGTGGGTGCAGTTTTGTGTCCGTCGTGCACTTGGGTGTCGGAGTTGTGTACTGTTTGATCAGCTGGGCTGTGGGCCTTCCCAAACGCGCTGTAAGTGAACCACTTAAATGTTATGTAAATTATTGCTCGAATAAATAAAGGAGGATTCGAACTTGAGAGTTACGACATTGGAAAAAAAAAAAACTCGGGAGTTAGGACAGGCAAACTGGCCTAACTCACATATGCAAATCTCTGTTTGGTTCACTTGAAATGAGAATTCTGGTAACTCTTCATTTAGTGTATGTGACTGGTGTTTCTCTCCATGTAGCCAATTGATGCAAACCTCTTGAAGCTGCTTATCCCAGTGGCAGTGTGCCATGCACTTGGCCACGTCACCAGCAACGTCTCCTTTGCAGCCGTTGCTGTCTCATTCACACATACAATCAAAGGTGAGAACACAAATTTTATGCTCTAAAAGATTTCGAAGAACAACAAATGACTATATAATTAATGTTGGATTAACGTCGGATTTATTTGTTTCAGCTCTTGAGCCATTCTTCAATGCTGCTGCTTCGCAATTTGTACTCGGACAATCAATCCCCTTGTCTCTATGGCTGTCCCTGGCTCCTGTTGTTATTGGTATGCTCTTCTATTTATGTTCATTCAGTTGTTGTAATATTATCCGGCATTTAACCAAATGTGTGGATATCAATGTGTGACTCATTATTTCGATGAATCATTTCTTCAAACACATAAATTTATTGTCACGTAAGTTGCTTTTCCATGGTTTTAAAATGCAGGTGTGTCAATGGCATCGCTGACTGAGTTGTCGTTCAACTGGCTTGGCTTCATTAGTGCTATGATTTCAAATATCTCCTTCACTTACAGGAGTATCTATTCAAAGAAAGCCATGGTGAGTTTCTCTAACTTTACGTTTTGAATTCTTGAAGTTAATTTTCCTTTATATATAACTGTTTTTGTTATTTCTGCAGACTGATATGGATAGTACAAATCTATATGCCTATATTTCGATCATTGCACTCTTCGTCTGCATTCCACCTGCTCTCATCGTGAGTATACTTCTCTTAAGACCCGTGGTAGTTTGATTCTGCAACTGAAATAATAATTTTGATGAATTGTGGCTCCATGGCCTGTCTCTCGTCAATAGGTAGAGGGACCTCAGCTGATCAAGTATGGTTTCAATGATGCAATTGCTAAAGTAGGACTTGTCAAGTTCGTCACCGATCTCTTCTGGGTTGGATTGTTTTACCATCTCTATAACCAGGTATATGTGTTTTCTTTACTTCGTGTTGTAGCAGTACCAGAATCTTCTCACTGGAATTCAATTGTTATGAAATCATACGAACCGTTTATGTTTTTCCAAACTATCAGTTGGCCACCAACACCCTGGAGAGAGTGGCGCCTCTTACGCATGCAGTTGGAAACGTGCTGAAGCGTGTGTTTGTGATTGGCTTCTCAATCGTGGTCTTTGGTAATGATTTTATGTCCGACAATTTTCAACTTCGTTTTTTAGATCAATGAAAATTTGACCTCATAAGTAATTTCTATCGGTGCTCGCAGGTAACAAGATTTCAACACAAACTGGTATTGGAACTGTCATTGCAATTGCAGGAGTGGCGATCTACTCTTACCTCAAGGCCAAGATAGAAGAAGAGAAACGAGTGAGTCAGATATAGATAAGTAGATAGTTCATGCATGTGGCACTTGTTTGATATACATTTTGTTGCAAAAAGTAGTCTCTTGTATCCAATGTCTACATTCATGCATGTTTGGAGTTGCCTTTAAACTAGTTCTAGAACCACGGCTTGGGACTGCTTATGTAGGAAGCACTTCTGCTCATATGCGTTTTTCTGAAGATTGATCTTATCAGTTAGCCTAATGCTATATGCACCATTTATTGTTCTTTTGACTCTATTTTTCTTTTTCTTTCCTGAAATCCAGCAAGGGAAAGCTGCGTGAGGAGGAATGAAGAACGGACACGGAGGGTACCATGCATTGTAAATTTCATAAATTCCCTTCAGAAGTTGCAAATTGAGTATCTATTATCTATGTCATAGTTTGTTTCCTTCCCCTTCCCCGACATCCCAATTTGTAATGGTCTCATGTTGTTTGGAAATGAATAAAGTATCAATTTCAATGAAGATTTTATGTCCGTTCTCAACAGTACGTGCAGAAACATATGTTATGCAGTTACTTCTTTATCACGTTCTTTGTTTACATGGCCTTTACGTTGTATTTATTTCTTTCTCCCAATAGTCATGCAGTTCTTAATTCTACATGATATCAGTCGTCTAGATATTTACTTCACGTTGTATCTACTTCTTCCTCTCTTCCCTACAGTCTTCATGACAAGTGATTGGACAATTGTTCCTACAACTCTCTGCACGGATAAGTATCATATCACTTGGTTGCGAGCTTGTAAGAATAGTTGTTCGATCACTTGGTTGCAGGTAAGTTTTTTGAGGCGATTGGAAGTTGAGACGCTGGGCTCCAACTATAGACAGTACTTTTCTACGAGGAATTAAGAACATTGAGATTTAGCCACTAAAGCAAGGGTAAGGATAAGGACCTTCCAAGTTCTATAGGAGTCCTTAAAAAGATGGTTCAAGATATTCAAGTGGAGAGAACCACAAAATTTTGGGAAAGGATTGTATTCTCTACTAAATGCTTCTAGTTAGTCATTTTCTCATTGGTGATCACAAACTTGCCATGAGCTCTAAGAGCCAAATGAACATTCTGATTCATCTTATAATTGAAAAAACACATTTTCAATTGTCACTCAGAACTACAAAAATGCAACATAAGCAACTTAGGGCATGCTTGATTGATCGGATCAAATTGGATATGGATTCCGACGTTTGTGTGGTGTGGTGGTTATGTATATTATAAAAGGAATAAAGAATCATAGGTACTTGTCTAGAAAAAAAGGTGACCACGTACCTAACGGTTAGACATGGGTTTCAAATCCTTCGAATCAACAAGGTGCCGGAAACCCTCATCGTTGTCGTCATCCTCCTCCTCCTCCTAATATTTTTAGCACGCCACAAGATGATATATTTTTAGGGTTTTTATCACAAATGGTCCCTGAAATTGATCAAACACATCATTTTGTTCTCTGACATTGAAAATCAATAGAAATGGTCACTGAGATTGATCAAACACATCACAAATGGTCATTTCGTTAAAAACTCTTTGGACAATTTTCAAAGCTTCGTAATTCAATCGTTTTTAAACCAAATTCGACCCATAATATATCAAAATGAAGATAGGAGAGTGGAGAACAAGCTTATACCTATTTGGAGGCCCAATGGTTGCCAGAGATGACCGGAAAATAGCCTCAAATGTGACTGGTCTGCGAAAAAACTGGAAAACTCGTCGAAAACTGGGTAAACTTTAAACGTTCATAACTTCTTCAATAATCAAGGAAATCGGGTGATTCAACAACAAAAATCATACATCTCGACAAGAGGAAGAGAATGGTATCTTTCTTGATGGCTAACTCGCAGTAGTTTTGCCGAAAAATGGCTCGAAATTGGCTAACTCGAAAATGGTTATCCAATTTCGAACCTTTTTTCGGCCAAACCATGGTGAATTAGTAGTCAATAAAGGTACCACTCTCTTTATCTCGTTGAGAAGTATGATTTTCATTTTGGAATCACTCAATTTTGTTGAGTATTGAAGAAGTTATGAATGTTTAAAGTTTACCCAGTTTCTGGTGAGTTTTCCAGTTTTTCCGCGGACCAGACACATTTGAGGCTATTTTCCGGCCATATCCGGCAACCATTGGGCTTCCAAATGGTATAATCTTGTTCTACACTTTCCTATCTTCATTTTGATATATTAGGAGTCGAATTTGGTTAAGAAACGATTGAGTTACGAAGCTTTGAAAATTGCCCAACGAGTTTTTAACGGAATGACCATTTGTGACCTATTTGATCAATCTCAGGGACCATTTTTATTGATTTTCAATGTCAGGGACCAATTGTGATAAAAACCCATATTTTTATCCTCAAATTTGTGATAAAAACCCATATTTTTATCCTCAAATGTTAAAAATGCCTCAAATTCAAATCATTTATCTTTCAACTCACGTCACGCTATATCTAAAGCGAGTTCAAGTTTTATGCACCCAAAATTCTCTGGCCTTCTCTATGACCTATTTTATTAAGTGGCACGTGTCCTTTTGACTTAATTTATCTTTTGTTTTTTATTTAATGAATGGACACGTATCACTCAATAAGATAAGTCACACAGAGGCCACATAAGATTTTGGGTATCATCTAAAACCCCAGGATCCTTGTTGGATCCTCTTTGTGAGGATCCTCGCCGGATTGTGTTTGTGAGGATCATGAGGATCCTCCAATCACATCCGTTCATCGTACATCGTGCGGTCAGAAATCATTGTAAATTTTTTTATTTAAAATTGAATATAAATAATACCTGACAAAAATTAACCGCACAATATACAATGAACAGATGTGATTGGAGGATTCCTGATTCCTCGCAAAGAGGATCAGGCGATAATCCTCTCTCTCTAAAGCCTACTTTCAGATCAACACACTTCAAAGAAGCCCAGCCCAATGCAATGGTGTACAAAGCAGACACGGGGCCCACAAACAGAGGAAAGCAGAAACACATGCTCGTTCATCGCGCACCCAATGAGAAGATCGCATCCAACGAACACACAGAATCCAAACCAACGAACACCAAGAACCCTTCGATAAACATCAAACAAACACGCATGCACACGATATGATACCACGCAAATTGCATTAACATATTTAACATTAACATAAAACATAAAACAAAACAAAAACATAAACATAAAACAAAACAAAAAACCTGAAGAAAGAAAGAACCTTAAAAAGTTGAAAATTCAATAAATAATAAAATATAGGCAGAATTAAAAACTGAAAAGGCCTCGTTTAACATGAAAGTAGCATCAATCGTCTGAATTTTAATAGAAGACAAAAATTTAGAAATAGAAAAAAGTGAGAAAAAAAAAATTATGGAAGGTGGTGGAATTAGAATTAGAGCGAGGAGGAGGAAATACTGTTGTTGTTGTTTTAAAAAACATGTTCCTCCTCCTGATTTTCCCTTTTCCTATTTTTCGATATTATTAATATTATTCATTGTTTTTGTTTTTGATGTTAATGTTTGTTGCTGTGTTTTATTTTCAATCCCCGTAAAAAATTCAACATTTATTATTCGTAAATGTTTATTCTTCGTATTCTTAATATTCCATCATGATAATTCTACGCCTCTCTTTCTTCTCCATCTCTTCTTCCTTGACTGTTACGGTATTTTGTTTTTAGAGAGAGAAAAAGAACGAACGAGAGTTTTAGAGAGAGAGAGAGAGGGAGAGAGAGAAAGGAGAAGGAAATCGGATTCTTTACGAAGACCCAGTTTTTTATGAGAATTTGGGGATTAGGGTTTCGAAGTTTGAAGGTTTGAGGGATTGAAAGGCGGAGGATTTGGGTGGAATCCCAGATCTCGGTCTCGATTTCAATGGAGGCGACGTCGGAGGGAGAAAATCAGAACAAAAATCATGAGAGCAATAGTAAACTTAACAATTCCAGTGAGGGGCAGAGCAAGCCCAAGCGCCAGATGAAGACCCCCTTTCAGCTCGAAACCCTCGAGAAAGCATATGCATGTAAGTTTGATTTCTCCATTTTTTTTTTTTTTGTAATATTTGTTTTGGATTCTGTGGAAATTGAAGTTTTTGTTTTGATTTTTTATCAGTGGAGATCTACCCGTCGGAGGCGATTAGGGCTGAGCTATCGGAAAAATTGGGGCTTACCGATCGGCAGTTGCAGATGTGGTTCTGTCACAGAAGGTTGAAGGACAAGAAGGAAGGGGGTCCTCCGAAGAAGCAGCGGAAATTGGTACCCGCTTTGCCTGAGCCCCCCATTGATGATTTGGCTCATGGGTCAGAGCCGGGTAGTGATTATGGGTCTGGTTCAGGCTCCGGGTCAAGCCCCTTTGGTCACGCGGAATTGCGGAATGTGGTGGCTAGGGGTGTGGCTAATGACATTCCAATGAGGGGGAGGAGGTATTATGAGTCGCCACAGTCGATCTTGGAGCTCAGGGCCATTGCTTGTGTGGAAGCTCAATTGGGAGAGCCATTGAGGGAAGATGGCCCGCTTCTCGGGATAGAGTTTGATCCTTTGCCGCCAGATGCATTTGGGGCACCTCTAGGTATAATTACTGGGTTGCCTTATTGATTTTACAGCTCAATTGAGCAATGCCTTGTACTTGACTTATGTGGGACTAGATTGCAACGTTATGCAGAGAATTTTGTGCATATTATTGTTTAGTGAGTTTATGTTGGTCTGTTTTTCTCAGAGTATATTTGTATTTTGTACTCCCTTCTATAAGATAAACAGAAAATATTTTCATGACTTTCTTTTTGCCATGTTTAAATGTGTCAATAGGTGTGCTTTATTTCAGCAATCATGCGCTTTGCAAGTTTTCCGACATTCAGATCACACTTGCTACTCAGTTCACCAGTTTTTTCTGATAATTAAGATTACTAGTCGGTTTATCATCGGTTTCTAGTGTGGTTTAACATTCACATTTGCTTTGAAGGCTTTATGCTTCATGGTAGTTCAGTAAAAAACTTGAGTCCCATATTTTCTCATCTTGTGGTGGTCTTAAATTATGGACTATTACCCAAATTAGAATGCGAGAAATTGCGAAAATATATGCTTTAGTCATTGATTAAAGCCACATTATTACCCTAGCATATTATTTTCTGTTATTTGAATGATTTTTATATGCAATAAGGTTTCATGCTAACCCTTGTGATTCTTTACTTGGTGAAGCAGTTGCGGAGCAGCATAAGCGGTCTGCCCATGCTTTGGAGGGCAAATATGAGCGTCATGATGCAAAATCAATTAAAGTCTGTCTCTTTTTCTTTGATAAATCTATTATTTTTTATACACCATATGATGGCATGTGCAATACGGATAACATCTGCTATATAAGATGCTGGTGAACCATTAAGTGGTATACATGTACTAGTCTTTTTCATTAGCATGTGTCATCCTTTAAAAATTAAAACGACAAGATAATGTTGTGGGGAGTCGAACAAACATAGGGTAAGTGGTATTCTTTTGCAGTTCTCACTTGAGTATTGTTTGATGACTTCAGCAGTATCTAGAGTTTCCTTGCCAGTTTAGAACTCTAATTCAATTGAACTGGCTTCAAGCAGTCTGAGTTTGAAATCTTAGCAACAGTATTTGCATCTTTGTCCAAATCTTCTTAATTTTATAAGGGTGATTTAAAATTGGGTTTAGTTGCATGACTGGTAACAAAACAACTCATTATTCGCTGTCTGGATACTCTTTCTCTCTTTCATTCCCTTTTCCTTCCTGTTGTTGGATCTAATGCATTTAAACTGATTTTGTTCTGTTGGTACTCTTTATCTTTTTCTGATGCATGTAATTTTGGATATTTTATATATCCTCAATTTCTTTTTGGATGAATCATTGAATTAGAATGAGTTTTCATCTCAGGCTACGCCAAGGGCTCTCCATGAATATCCCTTTCTTCAAGATCACTCCAGTATTCGGTCTGATGCATATGGACAAGTCTCTCAATCTCATTTTCACGATGCAGCAATTGATGGCCCAACTGCAAGAACTTCGTCATTTGCTGTTGGAAATGAGCCATTGTCAAGGGTTCATGGTGTCCATGGTCATGCGTCACGTGTTCGTCTTCTGTCTCAGCAGGAGAGGCACGTAGTGCCCTACTCATCTCCTGTTGATGATGACAGTGTAGCACAAAGGGACTCCTTCACTAAAGTGAGGGTAAATACTCAGTTTAGTGATCCCCCTGTTGTTGCACCTGCACTGGAAAACTCTAACGTATTATCTGAAGGTCAAATTAATGACTCTATTCTGAGAATGGAGAGGAAACGCAAGGTATACTTGTGCAGTTAACTTTAGTATAATAGTATATTTTCTCAACCAAGGCCTTAACCAGTTGCACCTTGTAGAGTGAAGAAGTGAGAATCGCTAAAGAAGTTGAAGCTCATGAGTTGCGGATCCGGAAGGAGCTGGAGAAACAAGATATTCTGAGGAGAAAGGTTCTATTTTTTAGTCCTAAACAATTTTTTCTGAAGCATAGCAATTCATATGCTGATATTTTGATTTTTCTGTTTATAGAATGAGGAACGAATGAGGAAGGAAATGGAAAAACAAGACCGTGAGAGACGAAAAGAAGAAGAGAGGTTGATGCGTGAGAGGCAACGCGAGGAAGAGAGATTAAAGCGTGAGCAAAAACGTGAAATTGAACGAAGGGAAAAGTTTTTACAGAAAGAATATATAAGAGTAAGTTCGAGGTCCTACAAATGTAATGCGTATGTGATGTATCTTTGATTTTTCAGCATAGAATAATAAATTCTTAACCCCTCTGGGTTTATCTTGTAGGCTGAGAAAATGAGGCAGAAGGAAGAGCTTCGCAAAGAGAGAGAGGTAGTGAAACGCAAAGCTGCACTTGAGAAGGCGACTGCACGCAGGCTTGCTAAAGAGTCTATGGAGCTTATTGAGGATGAACAACTAGAATTAATGGAGTTGGCTGCTACAAGCAAGGGTTTATCCTCCATTATTTGTATTGATCTTGACACCCTGCAAAACCTTGATGCATTCAGAGGTAGGCTTTGCTTGGTAACATGAATACTTCTATTAACCCTTGACATGGCTGCTTGAAGTAACTAAGTATATGTTCTAGCCCTTTATAGTAAATCCATCTGATCTACCATGCTATTTTGTGTCCTCCCAATTGTTGTACTGCTCTGGCACTTATTTGGAATGTTGAAGTTAACTCTTTTGAATCTTCTTAAATTCAGTGAAATAAGCTTGATGCCGACAGATTCAGGACTTTTGATGTACTAAATTGAGCTAAAAAAAAAAAAAAAAATTCAGTGCGCTGATAACTTATGAATATTTAATTGACCTGAAACCACCCACAAGTATTCATAAAATACTTAATAGTGTACTTGCGCATCTCATTATTGTCTCTCTATAAAATAATTCAATGACGCGTTTTTTTGTGGTTCAGATTCTTTGGTTGCATTCCCACCTAGGTCTGTGCAGTTAAAAAGACCATTTGCAATTCAGCCGTGGATCAATTCAGAGGCGAATATTGGTAACCTTCTCATGGTGCGTTCGTCCTTTTTCTTATTATACGAGCTATTAAAAGTACCTTATGTGCTGATATTAACTATTCTTGTACGATTTATGGGTACAGTATTTCTTGTGCACACAGCATAGTCAGTAATATCTATGGTCCAGCCTCTGGCTATTGCGATAGTCTCACTGTACTTCTCTTACTTCTTGGTCTTGAATGTGTTTCCTAGTTGTGGTAAAATGATGATAAGCTTTTATTCTTTAGGTTTCATGGACCTATAACTATGCTTTATAGTACAGGTGACTAATTATCACTTGTAAAAGATGTCGTTCGATCTCCAACGATAGTTGCGATTCTGGTGACAGTTACTTTTGGTCCTATTCTAGACTTCTAGTATTTAATCAAGTGATCATTTGGTGTATGTGACTGTCTTATTGGCATGTGATCTCACGGTTTTTAGTTTTGTGTCTGCAATTGTACGTTAATTGTTCTCTCCAGTATGGTCATATGCATGTTACTTTTAGTATAGTCTTTGTTTCTGGTATTTGAATTAATGCCTCTAATCTGATGTTTGAATTGTGATGGTGACAGGTTTGGAGATTCTTAATTACCTTTGCTGATGTTCTCGAGTTATGGCCTTTTACTCTTGATGAGTTTGTTCAAGCATTTCATGACTATGTGAGCCACCATTGAGTTATTTTATTTCAAAATTATGCTTTCTAATTATATGTCCTTCATATGTTTTCTGCTGCTCATACTTCATACAATTTTGATATTAGGATTCAAGGTTGTTAGGAGAGATCCATGTTGCTCTCTTGAGGTTGATTATCAAAGATATTGAAGATGTTGCAAGGACTCCTACTGGATTAGGAATAAATCAAAATGGTGCTGCTAATCCTGGAGGTGGACACCCACAGATTGTTGAAGGAGTAATCCCCCACTCTATTCATGGACGCAGTTACTTTGTTTGCCCATTTTGATGCTTTTTCCTAATATGTCTTGGAACTATCCGTTTCAGGCTTATGCATGGGGCTTTGATATACGGAACTGGCAGCAGCACTTAAATCTGCTGACATGGCCTGAAATATTCCGTCAACTAGCACTCTCTGCCGGATTTGGGCCACAGCTGAAGAAAAGGAGTATTGCATGGTCATACACACCTGATAATCACGAGGTTCCCTTTCAATTCTTTATTATCTTTCTTTCAAAGGAATTTATCTCCTGCATCAGTTAAGAGTAGTGTAAAAAAGAAAGCTGAAATTTGTATCCATAGAAGTTTGAATTCAAGTTAAACTGGCATCCTAGACTCCTAGTTCAAAGGAAGAGCATCAAAACAAGGAAGAGCATCAAAACTTTGATGTTTGGCTTTGCATAGGTTTGATTTGTGAGTTGAACTCTATGATATGACGAAAGTCAGACTTTGCTTGATGAGAACTACAAAGAAACCCATATGAATTTCATTCAGACCTAGCTTGATGACTGGTATTAGTGCAGTGCTCAATGACTAAAGTCTTGGACTTAAAGATTGGGCAGTGTGTTCATACTTCACACTAAGACACCTTATAGGTGGCTGCTCCTGTGTATTTTTTTTTCAATCAAATTAGTACATTCAGACGTTAAAGATTTGGAATTTCTTCTGTTTTATTTTTGTTGCTAAAATTTGCAAGACTCACGGTACCATTGTTATTACAGGGTAAAGGTTGTCAGGATGCAATTTCTAATCTACGAAATGGTTCTGCAGCTGTAAATGCATTTGCAGTAATGCAAGAGAAAGGCTTACTGGCTCCACGAAGATCTAGACACCGGTTGACTCCTGGAACTGTAAAGTTTGCAGCTTTTCATGTGCTTTCACTTGAGGGAAATAAGGGACTAACAGTGTTAGATCTTGCAGAAAAGATTCAGGTGACTAAAGTTTATGGTTAGCAAAAATGCTGTTGTGAGTCTTGTGACAAGAGTAGTCTTTTTGGTATCGAGTTTTATGTGCCTCTTTCCTGATTTCTTTTTATTTGTCCGTTATTTGTTCTTTTTCCGTAAGAAATCTGGCCTTCGGGACCTGACAACAAGCAAGACTCCTGAAGCGTCAATTTCTGTTGCTTTGACAAGAGATACTAAGCTTTTTGAAAGAATAGCTCCTTCAACATATCGTGTACGAGCTGCTTACAGAAAGGATCCTGTTGATGCTGAGGCCATACTTTCTGCAGCCAGGAAGAAAATTCAGATATTTGAAAATGGGATTTTAGCTGCAGAAGATGTCGATGATGTTGAAAGAGATGATGTTGAAAATGATGAGGTTGAACGAGACGAAGACTCTGAATGTGAAGTTGATGAAGATCCTGAAGTAGATGACTTAGCTACTCCATCAGTTGCAAAGAAATCCCCTGATGATTACAATGAAGTAATTAGTTTCTCAGAAAATGGAAAGGACAGTTTAAGCAATGATGTTGGACTTGCTGTGAAAAATGAGTTTGATAAGGATGTTTTATGTTCCCCAGTGACTGGTTCCAAAGATGCATTCTGTCCTAGTGCTTCCTCAAAACAGTGTGTTTTGGGTGCAGATATTAGTACTAGTCATCTTGACCAAGAAAATATGGAGATTGATGAAAGCAAGTCAGGTGAGTCATGGGTTCAAGGACTTACAGAAGGGGAGTATTCTGGCCTCAGCGTGGAAGAGCGTCTTAGTGGTCTTGTTGCCTTAATTGGTGTTGCAAATGAAGGAAATACCATTCGTATTGTTCTCGAGGTAAACATTTCCTTTCAAGTTTTTGAAATCAATGTATTACCGTACTTTCTGTGTTAAAACTTCAATTTGACACCAAAATTCAACAGGATCGCTTAGAAGCTGCAAATGCTCTTAAGAAGCAAATGTGGGCAGAGGCACAGCTGGATAAAAGTCGCCTAAAAGAAGAGAATGTTGGTAGGTTAGATTTTCCATCTTTAATGGGAGGCAAAGCTGAAGTACAAGCTACCGGAGTAGAGGACGGCCTAAGTCCCTTACGGGATGTTGATAACAGGAACATTGATGCATCTCCAGTCACTGCAGAAAATGAAAAGTCAATCCATGGGTCACAAGGTGTTCAGAATCAGCTTAATGGTGTGCATGTTGAAAGGACCTCAGCAGCCCAAGATATCTCCATGGGTTCTGATAACTTTTTGACTCAGCAACTTGCATATGCATCAAAAAGGTCGCGCTCACAATTAAAATCGTATATTGCACATAGAGCAGAAGAGATGTATGCATACAGGTCCCTGCCTCTTGGTCAAGATCGTAGGCATAATCGATACTGGCAATTTGTTGCATCTGCATCAAGACATGACCCTGGTTCAGGTAGAATTTTCATTGAATTGAACAATGGAAGCTGGAGGCTTATTGACACTGAAGAGGTAACGCTTAACAGCTTTTTATGTCTGAGTGTTTTGGAGTTTAATTTTGCACAATAAATGTTGTTGGTTATGCAGATTACATTTTATCTTCAGGATAAATCGTCATTGACCCCTTCATCTCTTTTAAGTGAATCAAAGTTGTGTCGGGCATCATGAACTTCTTAGCAAAGTTGGAAACTTATTATCCTTTTATGCTTGCTAGATTTGACTTGCTGTTTCAGTTGGCAGTATGTCTTAGGTTCTCAAGTCACATTTGTAATAGGTTTTTGTCTGCTTGCTGGCACGATTTTTATGCTTGCTAGTTTTGACATGCTGTTTCAGCTTCTTTTAAGAGTTTCTTTATTATCATAATGTTTTTAATTCATTGTCTGTATAGGCCTTTGATGCTCTTGTTACGTCTCTGGACACACGCGGAATTAGGGAATCTCATTTACGCTTAATGTTGCAAAAGATTGAGGCATCCTTCAAGGAGAATGTTCAGAAAAATACGCATCGTCCTAACAATGCAGGCCCAAGTAAAAACCATGTTAAAAATGAAGCTGACGAAATGGATTCTAGTCCTGATTTCCCTTCTCATTTTGACAGCCCTGAAAGTGCAATTTGTGCTTTGAATTCTGAGACAGCGCAGACCTCATCTTCTTTCAGAATTGAGCTTGACAGAAGTGAAACTGAGAAAAGGGCTGCCTTGAGAAGGTATCAAGATTTTCAGAAGTGGATGTGGAAAGAATGCTCTAATTCATCTACCTTATGTGCGACGAAATATGGGAAGGAGAGATGCAGACCGCTGTTTGATGTCTGCGATTTCTGCCTCAATTGTTATTACTTTGAGGATTCCCACTGTGATACTTGCCATCAGACTTTTGATGCTTTCAACAGAAATTTTGACTTTGGTGAACATGTAATGCAATGTAAAGAAAAAAGGATGTTGGAACCTTGGAATTTCGATATTCCTTGTACTTCTCTTCCCTTGGCCAGAAGATTGCTCAAGACATTAATAGCTCTTGTTGAGGTGAGATACTGATGCTTTACACCTTGGGCATCGCTGGTATCTCATGTATCCACGCTTGATGTTTTATTCAGTCTTCATATCACTCACCTGTTTGTTCGACAGGTATCTATTCCACCAGAAGCTCTTCAATTGTCTTGGACTGATGACCATCGAAAGATGTGGGGAGAGAAACTGAATGCATCATCATCAATGGATGAACTTCTTCAGGTTTCTATCCCTTTTCTTGTTTCATTCTTATGGTCAACCCTATATCCTGATCTAAACTTCTGCAAAGAATTTGTGATCGTGGTTTCTTTTTTTTTTCTTTTACAAACAAAATGAAAGTATCACGAGGAAAGATTTATCCATCAATTTCACATGCATTTTTCTAACCCGTACGACCATGGCTCCGCATACGTCTATTCCGCATAACTTTTTATATGATAAGTTAGTAAGTTACTCATTTTTGGACAAACTTCCTTGCAGATATTGACTCTGTTTGAGACTGCAGTGAAGAAAGACTTTCTGTCATCACACTTTGCAGTGACGGAGGAATTGGTGGGCTCCTGCAAACAGCCAGGGGTTGTTCGCAATTATCTAGACAGTGGATCTGTTCCTGTACTTCCTTGGATACCACATACCACAGCAGCTGTGGCTCTGAGGCTTCATGAAATAGATTCATCAATTACATATGTAAAGCAAGCGAAAGCTGAGCCCACCCCGGACAGGGAAGTGGGAGAATATCTTGTGAGTTTTCCCTTTTTCTCTCTGTAAAGCTTAATGACAGAAAAGCGTGCAAATCTTTAAATACAGCTCTTACGAAATCCCATAGATGCTGAATTGATGTTGGTGGTGTCATACAACTTTCCACTGTCTCATTGAACTTGTGCTTTTCTCGTCTACAGAATCAACCTATGAGACTTCCGTCATCGAGGAGTGAGACTGAACTAACTGAAGCAGGCCTCAATGAATACACGAGGGAAGAAAACAGTACTCACCTGAAAAGTGGACGAAACAGCTTTAGCCGTGGTAGAGGAGGTCGAGAGCAAGGACGCGGTAAAAGGTGGCAGAAAAAAGTGAGTAATCCCAAATCTGGTGCAAGTCGTCAGAACATTAGGGGTAATGAGAATTTGAATCAAGGGTTGAGAACGGTGGGAAAAAGAACGCAGGGACAAGGGAGCGGACGGGGTCGCCGAACTGTTAGAAAGAGGAGAATGAAGAACAGGGCTGTTGAGGGGACACCTCTGGGCCGTGTGAGTGACATGCGCAGCAGCCCTGAGAGTGGAGGAGAATCACCGAGAAACTTGGCTGAGGAATGGGATGATGAAAAGATCGATATGAGAGGTGACGAGCAAGGAGAGGGATTTGAACGAGTGGACGCATTGGAATCAGAAGACGACGACCAAGCAGTGGGATACGAACAAGGAAACTGGGAAATTGGATTTGATGGGACTTCCAGCGGATGGAACGGGGGTTTGGTAGAAGCTAGTGACGACGATATAGATGCTTCAGAAGATGACAATAATGTCATGGAAGAAATGAGAGATGAAGATTCAGAAGGGGATGTAGATATGAGCGATGCCTCGGATGAAATTCTGCCAAACACGATGAGAAACGATGATGGCAGAGAGTCGGAAAGTTCAGATGACTCTAGTGAATGAAGCTCGAAATCTGAACTGCCTCTGCGCAACCACCTGAGATAACCCCGCGGCTGCATACAATTTTAGATAGTGCAGCTTCAGTAGCTGCCCGTCTCATCCTGATGACGGAAAACGGAAATTGATACCGGCCTCCGGTAATCTTGATTTTTTGCTGCTATAATTATTAGATTAAGATTTTCCATTTGATGGATTAAATTGTTAAATGGTAGTGTATGGATAGAAGTACTGGATTAGGGGAACTGCAGTAGTTTTGCGGTGTAACGTAAGTCACTTAAGCGTGTAACAAAACCATTTATTTACCTAATGGAAAGGTAAGCAAGTTACTTAAACCGCAAGCAACACTTGTTATTCTTTGTATTTTAGTTTTATTTATGGAAGATTTTCAAGGACCATTCCCGTAAAAATCACTTCTGCCCGCAATTGCTTTTAGTAGAGTAGATTGAACTTTAATTGAACTGTAAGTGTTTCTTGTGCACCTAGCACTTTAATAAACGCTTTCATAACTCATAAGCACTTTTAAATTCTGCTAAAGGAATGAAATCTAAAGCGCTTTGGATAGTGAGAAAAACGTTTTTAATCTTCCACAAATCTGTCACAAAAGAAACACTATTAACACTGTCCTTTTTACTTTCTATAATTTCATCCGACTTTTATTGACATACCCAAAACCAAAATGTCCACAGACACCCGAATCAAGACATGTTGGTCAATACCTGAAATGTGACGAATCCACAAAGTGTAGGTAATGTAAAAAAACACTAATAAATTAAAACGAGCTAAACAAACACGAGTACGCAGGTTGAAACTCGTATCCTTGAGATTATTCTTGTTATTTTGGATACTTTGCCTCTTATATACGAGTATAACGAACTTTGAAAACTATACAAGTTTTACAAGGGTTACTATTTTAAGAAAATGCCACTTACACACTATAGTCGTACCATAACTTTCCTAAAAGGAAAATAGCCCAAACTTGGTAAATTAATCGAGTACTACAAAAAATATGCTATTTTGATAGGTCATAAATGTCACAACTCAAAAAGTCCCCCGAAGCCAAGACTTCCCCTTCCAAGAACAATTTGGTCATTTCACGCCTTCGAGAATAATTTCCAAAACGGGTCAATTTTCATTACCATCATCAGCTGTTGAAAGAGACTAAATAAGACTAATTAAGTATTATTTCACACAAGCATTGTCACTTGAAAAAGATGAATTCCAACGGACAGTGTCTTACTCCCCTGTTGGACAACCATATGTTTAACCTTACAAAACAAACTAGTTACACAAACATCCCAAGCCATCCAAAAAAATATTCACAAGCGCCCTGGTTTCGCATAGCACAGCGGCTCGAATTCGAATCAAGCCGGCAAATATTTCTTAATTCCGGCCTTCTGGTCGGGACTCAGTCTCGTCGGAAACTTGATGTTGAATTTGATTCTGAGGTTACCCTTCTTGGAGGGGTCCTTTGGTACAGGCATTCCCTCTCTAGGGACTACCTCCTCGTAGTTTGGACTGATCACATCGGTGATGGAGATGGTGAGGCTCCTTCCATCTAGGGTGGTCAGGTCGACAGTGTAGCCTGTTAGAGCTTCTGCTAGAGTGATCTTCTGTGTGACGACCAGGTCGTTCCCGTCCCTTGTGAATGTGGGGTGTGGTTTCTCATCAATTATGAACACAAGATCGGCAGGAATCATGTTTCCTTGCTCGTTTCCTTTCTCCGGGAACGTGATCTTGGTTCCCTTTTTCCAGCCAGGCTTGATCTCTATGGTTAGGATTTCCTCCACTGGCATTGTCATCCTGCGTAACACAATGAATAAGGTCACTAAAAACCAGACAAATGATTTGAAATAAAATAGATCATACGAATTGCAATACGATCAACAAGCTATCAAATTAACAGCACGAAAACAAAAGATGACTCGAACGCATTCCTTTATTACTTCATCAAAGATGAGAACACAATAGACATGTCAAACTAAAAACACAATAGACATGTCAAACTAACATTCTGTTTTCCCAATGCAACATTCTAAACTATTCTAATCTACGAGAAGGAAATTCAAACTTGAGTGCAACGAGGCGGAAACCCTGCCAACTAAGCTAAGGCACGTGCGCTACATTAAACTAACGTTAATTTCGAATGCAATACAATGCTGGCATTGTTAAAAATTGGTGAATAATTAATCACGATCACCTACTTTTCCTATAAGATTGAAGGATGATCAAGGAACATGACTAATTGCGCGAAAGGATAAAAAGATGTGCGCAAATCATTTCCCTTCTATAAACTGAGGAAGAATAAAGACTTACCCGCTTGCATCTGCAATTTCCCTCGAAATCTTCATCTTCTTGGTAGTCCCCTTATAGAGTTCCTCAAGGCTGCAAGGCAACCTCTTCTCTATTGGTTCAGCTTTTCGTGGCGCATAGCTCATGGGCCGGGCTTCTCCGAATGAACTAAACATGTCCTCCCCAAACATTCCACCGAAAGACCTTCCACCCCTCATGCCGCCATCGCCCATTCCACCCATTCCACCCATGGGGCTCGAAAACCCGAAAATCTCAGCAAAAATATCGTTGGCGTTTCTGGGGTTGAATCTAAACACATTTGGACCGTCTCCAGTTTGGAAGAAGGTAGCTCCACCGCCAGGCCCACCGGCATCCGGCGGCGGCGGCACTTGGCCTTTCAGCCCTTCTTCTCCGTATTGATCATAGATTGCTCTCTTCTGGGGATCACTCAGAACCTGTAAAATCAAAACACACAGAATCAGTCTATCAGATTCGAGGTTCTCGGTTAAATCTTAGTCTAGAAAAACGTGGCAACATTGTATTTTCAATTGTTTGAGAACTTTTTAGATGAAAAAAATGGGGTTCCTGCACAAATCTACAGAACGTGAAAAGATTGAATTTTTATGCCGCTTGAGGAATTTGTACTTGAAAAAAAATGGCAATTTAACTTCGAAGTCCAAAACCCAGATGAAAAATCTTCTCTTATCAGATTAAAAACACAATATTTCACGCAAAACCAATACGAATTCTTCAAAAAAAAAAACCAGAGCGAAAGAACAAAAGGGTGAAGAAATTAAACGAACCTCGTAGGCCTCAGAGATTTGTTTGAACTTGGACTCGGCTTCCTTCTTATTGGTGGGGTTCTTATCAGGGTGCCACTTCATGGCGAGCTTTCTGTAAGCCTTCTTCAAATCGTCGTCGTTGGCATTCTTGTCCACCTGCAGAAGCTTGTAGTAATCCACACCCATCTCTTCCTTCTTCTTTTTTCTCCTTGTTTTTGCTTTGTAATTATTAATATTTTATTGGTATTATTATTTTCCTGAAAAAATCTTTGCGAAATTGTAGAGAGCTTGAAGGCTGTGAATATTTATAATTTGGGGAGCAGCTTGAGATTATTTGACGAACAGGAGGAGGTGGGAAGGGAAAAGAGAAGAATGTGTCGAAGTAACCAGACGAGTGTGGAAGTTTCCAGATAGACTTCTACACACCCTAGTTTATGTTTGAAAATAATGACGGGGCACCCTCAAATTTTGTGGGCTCAAATTACATTATAAAGGCCCAAATTGATGTACCCACAAATAAGGGCCCAACTGAAAGCCCAACAAGTTTCAATTTTGTGGAAAGGTCCTGCCGTTTGCTTTGGATTTCATCAGTAAGCCATTAATTTAGAATCTGAATCCTCGCCGGATACTTTTTGTGATTCTGGAAATCCTTCAATCATGTCCGATCATCGTACATTGTGAAGTCAGAAATTATTTTAAATATTTTTATTTAAAATTAAACACAAGTAGTACTTGACAAAAATTAACTGTATGATGTACGATGAACGAACATGATTCACGGATTTGTAGGATCTTTGCAGAAGAATTCAAAGAGAAACTTGTTAGATTAATTTAAACAAGGAGCGTGTAGCTCATGTGGTTAATAGCATTTACTTCTGCGTTGTGTTGTCTTTAAGTTTGAGATAGTAGAAGGATAAGCAGCAAAACAATGGAGGACACCACATGGGAGCAAAAATTGAATGCCCTGATCCACATCCTAATCAACCCACCATCTGCGCCATCTCTCCACTCCCAGCTCTTCATCGCCACCCAAATCCCCTCCTACCTCAACTGTGACTACCGTCCCATCCACCTCCAATTTGCCCTCTCTCTCTCTTTCTCAAACCGGATTAGGGCTCCCCAAGACCTCCTGGAGGTCCAAGTGCCCTTACCACCGGCCCCCGCCATTGGTTCTTGCAAAGGGTGGAGACGAAGCTCAGTGGGGTGAGGACCAGATGATAGAGAGGTTTAGGAAGAGGATGAGGAGAAAACGACTTGGCAGTGCCAGTGATGTGAATCCTGTGCTTCGAATTTTGGCTCCCAATATGTTGTTGTTTTCTCTTCTCCTTTGGAAACCTTATCCGGGGGAGGGTAACGCTAGAGAGAAGCAAACTCCAACCGATATGTCAATCTCCAAATAAGATGTTAAATCCTATGTGGATTGACGTATGAGTTTTCATATGTCAGAAAATGTGGATCCTATTAATGCACAAATTATAAATCTTAAAAAAAATATTTTATTTGATTTCTTTTTAAAATGAATCCTACAAATATCATTTATAACAAAAAAAAATATATCGGTTGAAAAAAAAGAAAATCTGACATTGTCACTTCAGTCATTAAATTAACATTTGACATTACATCTTCATTGGAGATGCTCTAAAAGACATGAAAATTGATGATTGATTTATTACTTAAACGTTGATAAACGTACTTATTTCTATTGATGTCACATTATTTAATTTGTAAATTTAGTCTCCATAACATTATCATATCCGGAAAGTCAAAGAAATTTAAGGTTCGGAACTTTCGTGCCACACTAAACCTTCGCTCAAGACACATAAGGCCATCTCCAACCGAAGGGTCCAGAGGGCCAGATGGCCGAAAATAGCCCGAAAACAGTCTCCAACCGAGGGCTAGGCCAGAGGGCTCTGGAATCTGGGAGGGCCCCACGGAATCGGAGAGGGCTAGAGGGCTGGAGGGCTGGCTGCATGTAGCCAGCCAGCCCGGGGGCTGGCCATTTTTTTTTTTAATGTTTTGTTATTTCTGTCGGTTATAACCGACAGAAATAATATTAGTGTCGGTTATAACCGACACTAATAGTGATTTATATATTACGGCTAGTTTCCAAATTTTTTATGAATTTAAACCTTTTTTTTTCCTATAACTTCCTATAATTTCTATTTTACAAAATTTGCTTCAATTTTTTTTTAAATTCTTTTTTTTTTCTATAACTTCTATTTTAAAAAATTTGTTTCATATATTTTTTTTAAATTCCATTTTGTTCCTATAACTTCTATTTCACAAAATTTGTTTCATTTTTTTTTTCAATAACTTTCTATAACTTCTTATTTTTTTCTATAACTTTCTATACTCCTACTATGGCTGATGATGATGTTGATTATGGATATTAAATTTAAGTTGTTGTAGTTTTTAAATTTAAAGTGTTGCTGTTTTTAAATTTAAGTTGTAGTTTTTAAATATAAGTTGTAGTTTTTAAATTTAAAGTGTTGCTGTTTTTAAATTTAAGTTGTTGTAGTTTTTAAATTTAAATAATAAATTATGTTTGGCCATATGGCCCTTTGGCCTTCGGTTGGAGACGGTTTTTTGTGACAAGGCTAAAACGAGCCATCTGACCCTCGGTTGGAGACCGAGGCAAATATGACCATGTACTGTTAATTAAAATATTAATATCTTGGAGAATCTTGGAGGGCCAGAGGGTTAAAATGAGCCATCTGGCCAGCCCTTGGTTGGAGATGGCCTAATGGTCCCCGCATTTCGAGCCCACCGACTTGTGCCTGTGTGGAATCCGAAGAGTTTTTTCTTGTGACTGGGCGCGGACGAGTGAAATAGCCCGAAAGTCCCCACTCAAGAATCTATCATAAAAGTGGTTTTTGTTAATCTTATCTTAATAATATATCTGGGTTTCTGGGAAATCTGTGTTTTATTAATGTTTTTGGGATGCATAAAAGAATGTATTTGAACTAGCTTAGCTTTCAGCTGAAATTAGTAGTCTTTACAGATATGTATTGTTTATTTTGAGTGATTAGCTCTTCCCACTTACCTTACAAAACTCAACTCTGCAAGAAAAATTAAATGAAAGGGACAACAAGAAAACAGTCAAGAAAAAAAATAATGATGGGTGTTATCCGTTGTAAAAGCGGTGTGTAGATATAGGGATGAGTTCGGTACAGTTTCCGTACCAAAACTCTTGTACTAATTACAGTACCAAACTTTCTGTTTGGTAAAATCTATTATCATTACTGTACCAAACTTTCGGTATATCGAAGTTCTATTTTTTCCAAAAGTTCGGTTAGCATGGTAATTGCCATTTTGTTTTGGGACAAAATTTATTTTTGTTTTTTTAACCCATTTCTAGGGCTTTTTTGTACCTTTATCTCATACATTGTAGCTTAAATTCATCTATTATTTATCGTTCACAATTCACACACATAATAATTCAAATGATGCATCAAGATTCATGATGAAAATTAAGCTTACAATCCAAATAGAAGTTACGAACCAAAACAAATAGAAGTTACGAACCAAAACAAATAGAAGTTAATAATCCAAATAGAAATTAAAGTTTCAAACCAAATGAAAATTGGAACTAAACTTGAAAAAGTAAAATTCATTGATCAGTTATTCAAGCTTGAGATGTCGAAGTTTTTGTAGGAGACATTGAACTTGTAGAAGATTGAGCTTGTGTCAAGCCTATATTACAAACAAAGAAAACATATTAATTAGTAGCAAGAAGAATTAAATTTGAAAACCATTTAATAACAAATTTAATAAAAAAATAAAGCATATCTTTCTTGTTTCCTGTTCTTCTATTTCCTTGTAAAATTGAAGCATATCTTCCGTTAGTTCATTGTAGAAGTTTACTTCATCTGCCCTAAGCCAACCACTAGTACACACTAGTACCTCTACTATTTTAGGAGTCAACGATGCCCTAAAAGGGTCCACAACCCTCCTCCCTAGGCTAAATACATTTTCACTAGCAACAGTATAAATGGGGGTTACAAAGATATCTTGACTATTTGTGAAAAAATTAGGAACTCTTTTATATTTGATTTGCACCATTTCAAGATATCTTGGCTATTATATAATTTATATATTATATATTATATTATATTTTTTGCATGGTACGGTAATACCGTGGTAATAATATCCATTACCAATACCTTACCATGAAATTTCGGTACAGTATAATACCGTACCATTACCGATTGGCACAAAATCTGTATAGCACGGTTGGCAATTCAGTTGGCACGATAATTTGGCAAAAAAATCCACCACTATGTAGATAGCATCATCCAAAATAATAGCAAGTAGGAATGGAGAACCTTCCCAATTACCGGTTGTATATCTGTTGTGTTTATCTCTCTTTTTACATGATACGCTAGTAAGAATGGAAAAGATAAACAACACGATATACAACTAATTGCAAGACACATTCTGCCTAAAAACACACGTTGAGACAAAAGACATGAGAGATGAAAGCGATGGACACAAAAGAATATACAACGATTGCCAAATAAATTAATGTCCAAAGGGCACACTTCGAAAGACGAAAACTATGCTCCCACCAATCGCGCAACCGATTTCAATTAATTCAAGAAAAAGAAAAAGAAAAGTGAACTAAACATAAAGAAAAAGAAAAGGGAATTGGGTGCTTTGTCAAACACAAACGTTGACAAAAGCATATTCCATTGTTTAATTATATTCCTCTGAGTCTAAGGAATGCTGGTGGTTGAGGAAGAAGAAAAACCCTAAGGATCCGTTTGGTATCCTACTAAAATTTTTTGATTGTTCCTAAAAATAATTTTCAAATAACATCACTTAAAAACAATTTTCTTTTAAATCTCAAAATTTCAAAAATCTGTTTGGTTGAGTTTTTAAAAATAAATTTTTTAGTTTGAATTCAAACTACATTAAACAGAAACTAGAGAAGATAGAGAATTGGGAAAGAGGAGAGAGGAAATAGTTGGTGAGGAGAGAGAAAGACAAGGAGAGAGCGAGGAGGTGAGGGAGAGAGCAAAAAATTACGGTGAGAAGGTAAGGAGTGAGAAGAAAGAGAGGGTGATGAGACAAATGTTGAGGAGAGAGAGAAGACAAGATGTGACATGGGGAGATAGGAAAGAGAGGGTTGGGAGAGAAAAAATAAAGGGTTAGGGGAGTGCAAATTAAAGATGTTGAGAAGAAAGCAGAAAAAATTCTAAAAACTCATTTTTAGTGTTTTTAAGAAATAACCTATGTTTTTAAGTTAGTTTTGAATCCAATCTTTAAAAAGAGTCATACCAAACAAGAATTCAACGCCTAAAACTCAAAAAGTGTTTTTCAGTTAAAAAAGTTGAACTCAAATATGATGCCAACAAGCCCTAATTTTCTTTCCATTAAAGAGCGATCCCGAGCAAATAAGATTTTCCATTTTGTGAGAATAAGAAAGAAACGTTTATCGTACGCAGAACTCTAGTTTCCTTTCCATTGAGAAAGGAAGATGGAGGAAGAGAGAGAGGGCTGAGTGGGCCACCTTTGCATCAATCAGTTGATTCAATCTGCAACTGCTATAACCAAACTTTGAAGACCTAACTTTCGGATGGCTACTCACATTAGTTGGCACACACCACTTACCACATGCAAAACTTCAATACCAAATACCAACGCCATTGTAGGTCACTAGTTAGTAAGACTCTTCAATATTTATGAAAACTTTGATGTGAAATTTGGGTCATTTTCTTTCTTGCTTGTGTGGATAAGTTGAGAGCGGCTTTCTTGTGATTTGGCTCTGCCAAATACCAAGGCCAATCAGGTTTAGGTTTTCAATCGGTGTTGGAAAAGGAGAAAAGGAATGCGCACAAGTTATTTTCCATAAGAATTGAGAAACAGGTTTTCTTTGTAATCCCAATCAGTTTAGGATTAGGAAATAAGTTAGTTTTCCTTATTCTAAAAGGATTTAGAAATTCTATACTTGTAATGCATGTATTCATCGGTCTATGTACTATAAATAGGCTTGTTGGGGGGCTGCTTATTCACACGAACAACATATAAAATATAAGGGTAGATAGCCAAGAGTTCCTTATCCAAAGCAAGGTTTTGGGTTTTCAATAAGTTCTTGTAACTAAGTTGTTATTCTTCGTAGTGCAAGTGATTTCTTAAGAGAGATCACACGAGGAGTAGCAAAGTTCGCCGAACCTAACAAAATTATTTATGTTTTGTGTGGCATGTTTACTTTATTGTTCATATATTTGTATAGCATCATCTTATAAGTTTGTATAACATCAGAGACAATCGATAAACAAGATCAACTAAGGAGGATTAAAATCTATCAGATATATACTTATGTGTCTGTCCCGCTCCTAATGTAATATGAGTTCTATCCACATTGCAAGTAAGTCTGTCTCCGTCAACCAATTACTTTAGGAAATCTAAGTATGCAGGCAATTACATAAAACCAACTTACATAATGTGAAATCATCTATAAGTTAATTAAAGACAATGTTGTGTGAGATTTTTTCACCACTTGAGGTTGCTTTTTCAAAGGTTTTATTTACTGCTTTTTTCTGTCTTTATTTTCTGGTAGGAAGGTGCTAAATAGGCTTTTGCTTTTACAAAATCAACACCAATGATAGCATGTACCTCTTCTTTTTCTTCCTTCCTTTCTTTTGGTTTTTGTGAAATGGTGTAGGGGGTTTTTGGTGGTGCATGTACAAATACAATCAACAAAGAAGCTTCCCTTAACCTTCCACCCTTTTCCTTTGAAATTATGACTTTAAAAAATAAATAAAATGTGACAGATGGAATTGAAGAAGATATAACGAACCACAAAAACTTCAACATCATCTTTATTTTTTTCACTTTTTTTTCTGGTGGCAATTTAAATATTAGTAGTTGGGATCTAAATATTAGCAGATGAGATTGTTGGTCACTATTTTTGGACCATATAAAAGATGAGATTGTTATGAACTATCTCTATCTCTAATTTCATTTGAGTTTTGTATTTATGCAACTTAAATATTCCAACTAACACAAGAAAAACCCACTTAAAACAAAGTTAAATTACAGAAACCAATACGATAGTATTGCAAATCAATCATGCATTGTCACGTTAACTCAAGCTTAGCACATAGACAATACAAATGGGATGACGTGGAGCACTGTGGCGCGACAATCTGCTTTAATACATCAAGAAAGTTGAGGTTCCACCATAAAACTAATTGTTAATATGGGGAGTAACCCAACTTATATATAAGCCCATGCAAAGTCTCTCCTCCCATCAATGTGAGATTCATTCTCAACATTACGCATGTATGTGCGTGATTGACTAAGGATAGTGTTAGTCACACACTCATTTTTACCTCTCACACACTTTTTTTAATTTTTGGCGATTGACCTTCTTCAATTCATATGCTTCGACGGCCGAAAATTGAAAATAATGTGTGAAAAGTAAAAATAAACGTGTGAATAACACTACCTTTAACTAAAGATACCGTCACAGTTGCATCCACCCTCTAGGTTAGAACATGAATCATTAACTCCACAATCCAGCATAATTACACGGCCCACGTCAATGATGTCTATGGTGTCGATGTCATGCTTCTCCTCTGGCACCATTTTGATTTTGTTTCCAGATTATCCTTTGTCATATTTCCCATTTATTTTTCCCCTCAACCTTCGCCTTGGGGAACATCATGAGCACCCTCAATTAAAGTTCACATTCCCTTATCAATTGTGCTAGATGGGTTCTTATTGTCCTCATTTATCTTATATCATGTTTTTGGTTTGCTTGGAATGAAACAAAAATCAATTGTCATTTATCTTACATAAGCAAAATTCTATCAGCAAGTGCTTATTACACACCTTATAAACTTTGATGGAGCTGCTCTACGAGCACAATTCTTACATCAGCATTGATTCGGTAAATGTTTTTGTGAGAAGTGTTTTACAAATAAAACGAAAACGTGGATAATCAAAATGACTAAACACTTACTGATTAACCTAAAAGCAGGTGTGTACTGTTGAAGTTGGATTAACCTAAACAACACCAATAGTTGGATTAACCTAAAAGCATGTGTGTGTGTGTATATATGTTTTGAGGATAAAATACAAAACTTATTAACTGGAAAAGAAATAAAGTGCTCAATATTGTTGAAGTTGCATACCAAAGTGGGGACCACAAACCATCACTCATCCTCCACCCGATTTGCACCTAATGAGTTGAAAAAATTGGTTGAGAAACAAGAAAAAGTTCCTCTGTATCAGAGATTTTTTTAACGTGCCAATACACGGTTCGGTATACTAAGTGTTATAGTAAAAATGGTTGGATACTTGAAAAAAAATTCAACCACTTAAATTACTATATTTGGTGTATCAAATCGTGTTTCCAACACTGAAAAAATTTCTGTCTCTCTATATAAACAATGCACTGCCCACTGGGTCTCCCTCCACTATAACACTCCCACTCTTCACACCTCACAATTCAGAGCAGCTGCCTCCCACAACAATTGCCACTTATGGCTCCTCCTCCTCCCAAATTCTTCTCTCTCCTCTTCCTCCTCTCTCTCCTCCACTTCTCTCTCCAAGCTCAAGCCAGAGAGAGCCAATTCTTTAGCAAAGTTGCCAGTTCTAACAACAACAATGTGAATGAATCAGAGCTCACAAAAACAGAGACTCCAAAAACAGAGTCAGTTTTCAAGCAAGAGCAAGAGCCAACTTTCATTCCAGAGACTCAAAACGGATACGGCCTCTACGGTCATGAGTCCGGCCAGCTGCCTCCCTCCACCTCATCCAACGGTGGACCCTACACCACCGTCGCCGCCACCACAACCAACGGTGCACCCTACAAGTACACACCCAACAACAACAACAACCTGCCCTATACGGCCGAGGCAGAGAAGCAGCACAATACTAAGTACCCCGACAGATACAACAACCACTACAATCCCAACAAAAACAACTACTTTGAGGCCAACCCTAATGGCCTGAGTGACACAAGGTTCGCTCAGAGCAGCTACACCACCACCACTGCCACCCCCAACAACTACCAGAGCAACAACAACTTTGAGGCCAATCCTAATGGCCTGAGCAACACGAGGTTCGCTCAGAGCAGCTACACTACCACCCCCAACAACTTTGAGGCCAATCCTAATGGCCTGAGCGACACAAGGTTCGCTCAAAGCAGCTACACTACCACCCCCAGCAACTACCAGAACAACAACTTTGAGGCCAATCCTAATGGCCTGAGCGACACGAGGTTCGCTCAGAGCAGCTACACCGCCACCCCAAACAACTACCAGAACAACAACTACTACAATGTTGAGAAGCAGGGAATGAGTGACACTAGGTTTTTGGAGAACGGCAAGTACTACTACGACCCGAGAAGCGAGAGCAGCTACAACCAGAACCAGTATGGAACCTCTAGGGTGGCGGACTCAAAAAATTGGTACAACAACAGGGGCAATTACGGCAACGGAAATACGAACCAGAACACCTATAACTCCATGGAAGAGTACCAGAATGAGGAGGAGTTCCAAGAGAGTGAAGATCAGTTCGTGCCATGAGACTTGTTTTGAGTAGTACCACTTTGCTGTGTTTTGATAAATATATTTATGGTAATATGTTTTAATCGAAAAGAACATGATTAAAGATAGATTATTGTCTCTCTTTCTGCATAAAAATGCTTCAGTGTTCATGCTTTGAAAAAGCTTAAGTTTGTGGACTATGAAAGAGTCAAGAAAATGTATATCAGCTTCTCCCTACAAGGTATTTTGTTTCAACTCTTTGATTTGCCAATTTGGTTGGTCTTTTATTGTAAAAGAGTTGGTTATGCAGGTGATTAAGTTATAATAATATTGATATTAGAGTAATTAATAGCGAACAACTAATCCGTCTCTTTGAAAGCTTAACGATGATTGAATTATTAGTTCATTCAAGGTCCTCACCTAATCCCTTTGGCTAAGCTTGAGGCTTAGGATCCTAGCATGCTCATAATCATATGGTGAAAGAAAAAGGAGACTCAAGGTTGCTTTCAATTTTTCAAAGTGGCTTATATTCATTTTCCACAAGGGTATTAGTTGGTAAAAAGAGCATAATAGCATTCAAAGTGCTTCAACCTTTTGACCAAAAACTTTATCTTTTTTCCCCTTCTTTGGATGGATATTTTAGAACGGGACTTGGCTGCAGCAGCACCAACCTGCTGATCACCAATTACGTCTGGACACGTGTCCAAATTGTTTATTTTTTAATCACAATTTAAACATGTGTCCAGCTGTGATTGATGATCGGCAGGGGGTGCTGCTGATTCTTTCAGCAGCCAAGTTCTATACGATATTTTATTTACTTTAAAAAGTCTTGTCGCAACAAAAATGTTATTCTTTTAGGACCGAAGTATTATAGATTCAAGTTGTGAAAATAATATATTTGCAAAACACAAAAAAATTATGTCCGATAGACGTTCCGCCCCTTCTCCGACCCTTCCAAAGCTCGGTGCCAGGCTTTGGGTCGCCCTTTGGAAAAAGTCTCATACACGCCAGGAAAACCCTCACTCTTCATAAACAAATGTAGACACAATTATAGCTATGTCACACAACCCATGTTATGCTGATAAGCTGAATCCAAGAAATTTTATTTATTTATTTTTTTCCCACAAAGACAGGGGAACAAAAAACTAAACCCTGCAAAAGAAAGTAAGGAAAACTAATGAAAAAGGTTTGAAAATTTTGAGTTTTAACGATAAGGACAAAATAAATGGTAAAGTGAATAGTACCAGGATTGATTTTTTAATGTAAAAATATGGTTTTTCGTTAAAATGAACAAAACCGGAAGCTTTTCGTTAAAGTTCTCAAGAAATTATGCCAACAAAGTCATGAAAAACGATAGCTAGGGAATCCTAAAAAATTCCTAGGATAGGCTCAAGACGCAAAGGAAGAGACATGATCCCACCAATGAAAGCTAGCATGATGAACTCCATAATTAGCTAAGGAATCAACAACTTAATTACCCTCTTGAAAAATATAAGAAAATCGAGAACGCATTTTAGCTAATAATTTTGAGTTAGATGTTCACATTTTTATCATGTTATTAGAGTCGGCTATTCAAATTTTGAGCCCGTTTATGAATAATTGAATATCTAAGTTTGAAACATACACAATCCATTAATCACAATGTGCCACCAAAAATTGAGTAACAGAGCAACCTGTTTTATCTAACTATCTTCCTCTCACATAATTTTGAGTAACAGAGGGCGAGCCTTGCCGCAACGGAAATGTTGCTTCTTTGTGATTAAAAGGTCACGAGTTTGAGCCATGAAAGCAATCTCTTTGTAAAGCAAAGGTAAGGCTACGTACAATCGATGTTCTCTCTGACTTTCACAAGCGAAAAAACCTTATTGACTTGAGATCACCCTCTCACGGCCATCCATCCACCCAATGCATGCATATTAATAAGCAGTTACATAAATTATAAACTAAGTCACTTGATGGGACCATTTATAGAGTATGCAGTTGATCTAGGAGATCAAATTATTTTGCAGTTTGGCCATCCAAAATTGCAAAAAGCTTGTTCAAGTTTTAAAGCTTCATCACCCATCTATTCAAGAAAGAGAAAAGCTAGCCAGAAATCAGGACACTTTAAAATCTCTACCAAAATTTTAATAAAATTATTATAAGCACTCCAAATAAATTATTATGTGTTAAAAACATAGAAGAAAAAAAACTGCATTTTAAAGAATGTTCAATAATTATTTCAGAATGTCAATAATATCTCCTGTTTTTTTAACAATCTTTCCCATCCATGCAAGAAATGCATGCATGTGGCATTTATATATATTATAAACTAACCCAATCAATGGGGGACCAAATAGGGGTAGCAGCTCTCTCTACTACCAAAAGCAATTTGGCAAACTTGGTGATGTGCTTTATTTATGGATATGGATGCCCACTTCACCAAATTGTACCGCTATATGATTCAAATTATAGTATATAACTGCATTTCCAGTGCCACTGTGCTATCACCATGCACTAATGCTGAGGGAGAATGTGGGAAGGAAGGAGCATGTGCTAGTAGGACTAATAACCACAGCCACCCACTCCTCTTAACCCCACTCTCTCTCTCTCTCTCTCTCATTATTGTGTTTATCTCTCTCTTCGCATGACCTTTGCGCTGGGCAAGAAAACAGACACAAAAGTATGCACACCCTTCGACACATGGACGAGGCAACATATGCTCATTGGGGACAACTGTCCTCACTCAAATCTTTTTGCCATGAAAAATACTTCAACTAAAACTATAAATTACTTATATATTCAAAAATGATGTCTCGGTCCAAATACTTAATTGAAAATACCCTCTCACGTTCTATACTTTTCTTACCCTCTCACCCTTCAGAGCTATGTAATTTTTTCATTAGCTAATGGTTTACAATTTTATTGTTCTAAATACCCGTTACCCAAACTCATGTTTTTGGACAATAAATTGATAGCATTGGATAAAAAATTCAATTTATTTTCATCATTCGAAATTACCCTTACTAAAAAAAATGTTTCTAACTCCGTCCATGCTTCGATGTGCAAGTTTCTCTCCAAGGGTAGGTCTTGGACTTCAATTTTAATTCCCTCCAATATTAAAGTGTGAAACAGACTTGGATTGGATCCAATTTGACTGCCAACCCTCCATATTTGTGTGATAAAAAATACCAAATATGGGCCAACTTTTAAATTCACAAGCCCAAAGAAACACCAAACAATCAAGAGGAGATGGGAATAAGCCATTATGTAGCCCACTATCAACAGTATGACCTTTTAACAAGAAAATGAAACATTTCTATTTGACATATCCACTCTACACAATCTTCAACGCATATGCGATGTGCATCAACGGTTGAGAATTGCTCAATAGGTGATTAACAGTTCTCAAATTTTGCACGCCTAATAAACGAATGTGATCCACCATTTTCTTCGTTCATAAATAAAGTATACTCCGCATCATAACAAATATTACGATCAGTCGCGTTCACGTGTATCATTCTAATTGTTGATCATAACGAGTATGATGGAGAAGTGCCGTGTGGGTTGGGATGTATATGACATAGGAGGAAATTGGTGGTGTCGGCACTCAATTTCCTAGAGGTGAAGTCACTTGGTTGGCACTTGGGGTTTGGCTGGCAGTGTTGCTAGCGACCAAACCAAAACTTTTTGATGCGTGTGTCTCTGTTTGCCACGTTTGGGAAACTTGATTCCGACATTTTTCTCCCTATCTGGCCTACCAAAGTAATCATTCCTCACCACCATTCGCTTCATCATTCACCTCCATTGTCTCAACTCTCAACTCACAAGTTTCTGATCAGAAGTTATCAGATTTGTTTGAAAGAGCTTTTAGAATAGTTGAAATCAACGAAATAACTAAAAGCGTTTATGATAATATTTGGTTGTAGGCGACAAAAGCTATCAGATTTGTTTGAAAATGCTTCCTCAAAAGCATTTAGTTTAATGAATAGTCTAATGAATGAACGTACTCACATAAAAAACGCTTTGTAAGTATAAATATTTTCTAAATAAACATTTTCAAATAAGCCCTTTACCGCTCGAAATTTGTCTTCTCTCTCCGAGCTCCGAAATGCGCCCATGTCAACGTGTGATTTCTTAGTGTCTACTAATGAATCTCTCATTCTAATGTACGTGCAGTGATTTTTTGATGAATAATAATGGACACGAAATATTTTAATTTTTAAATTGTTTTTCTTATCAAACTAAAAGAAATGAAATACATAGGATTTTCTGGAAGTCACCTATCTTAGTACTAATCTAGTCTGAACTTGCTTAATTTTGGAGTTCTTATGGAATGATCGCATTCACATCCGTTCAAAGTTTCATTTCCTCGTGTTGTTGAATCAAGTAATCATCCTGAAGTGCAAGTAGGGCATGCCTCCTGAAATCCAAGGACATGAAATCATTGCAAACATGGCAAAAAAGGGTAAGAAGTGAATTGAGTTTAGCAACCCAGATATTGAATCCGCTAAAAGACACAACCCGAATTACCATTCCTGGTAGTTGGTCGACAGTAGTGGGGTTGTAGTTAAAAGAGATGGATGAAAGAATGCAGCTGCAGGCCTTAAATTTCGAGTCACCGCAGTTACTGAAGAACACAGCTAAGCTGAGCTTGTCCTTGTACAATTTACAGTGCCTGTTTTGATCTGCAATTTTCACCTTTTACAATTGCATACTCCATTTGGATACAAATTGAACTCAATGTACTGTTTAAGTAGACGATTACAGGCTTTACGGCTTCATACATAACCACAGTTCAAGTACAACCCTTGTCCCGCTACCAGCAAGACGCTAAGTGAGAAGTTTTAGGTTTAATTCACTTGTATGACAAGTTCGATACCTAATTATTATTGCTGACCTATTACTGTTCACGATTAGTCCTCCAACAGTCCAACCAGTTAGAAAGTTCTTGGAAATGTCCCACAACATTATGCAGATGCAGATCCAAATTCCAATCATGCATTACACTAAGGTCCTGGGTCGCTCGTAAGAAACACGAAAAAAGTTTTGTTTCTGTCAGATTATTTGTGCAGAAATCTGCACTTGATATTCGATTGATCGCGATTAACTATCCGATTAAGGTTAACATGTCATGATCAATATTGTTGATTCCAACTTAAGGATATATAATTACCAACCAAAAAGAGCTGCAACATCACCTATCTCTTCTGTTACTTAATCCATTTGTAGTTGGCTTTTGGAAAGGACGGCAGAGATTGCTCAACAGCTTCAACCTCCTAATGTAATTACCTTAATAAATATATTTTCTCATGTCTAAATGGAGCCACCTAACCATTTGATTTGCACATGGTTTTGGAACGTTCAAATTCAATTCCTGCACGGCTGCACCAAAACCAGACCAACACAATTATGAACACAATATTTACTCAAAACATGGGATTATGTGGCAAAGATAAGATTTTAAATTATTGTATTTGGTTAGTGGTTAAAACTTATGCGTGAGCAGTCGAGCGACACTCGGTCTTCACTTGGTGGGACGAGGTCTAAGTTGCCGTCTACTGTGATTTGTTGTGAGTGTATTAACGGCTCGTTGTGAAAGTATCTTTGTAAATATCGTATTGTTTGTGAGAAAAAACGAGATTATAAGTGGTTAAACCACGGTTGATATTTAGGACAGGTTGAGGTTGTGTGAATTTGCAGCTATATTAGAGGGTTGAACTGGACATGGAGGTGGGACCGGAGCTCAATTAATCACCTGATGTATTTTTTAAGTAAGTATATGAAAACAAAACAAGCCTTGTTTTCTTCATAACGTTTTCTCTCATCAGTGTGGGGATTCTCCTGTGAATACATAGTCTTCTCCTTTCTTCTTCCTGCTCAGGCTGTTCTTTAAGCCATGGTTGCAGAGGTAAGTAAACATTCTGCCTGAAGAACTTATAACTCTGGATTTCGAAGTGTGTGTTTGTTAATGCTTTTGTCAAGTTTGTTTCTTCTCTTTTATCCTGCAAGTTTGTTTCTTCTCTGCTTCTTGGTCCAGTGTTTGAAATGGATTACAGGACCGATGAGAACTGAACACAGTTTGTGTATGCAGATGTCGGTTAGGCTAGTTGGTCAGGACAGTGCATCTAGCTCTTTGTACCTAAGTTCGAATCTCCTCCCATTAGATTATTTTCCGGCTTAAGAAAGCGGAACTAGAAGCATGCATGCTTGTTCTGTATGAATTAAGTATCAGGAGGAGGAGGAGGAGGAAGTTAATCAAAAGTATATTTTTAGGACTGCTTTACTTTTCCATTAATCTAATTCTAATCCTGCTTAGATATTGAGAAATTGGTTGAGCTGCAGACATAGATAGCAGGTGGACCTAAACAATGCAACTACTTTATCGGTCAAATCCCTATTGAATATTAATCAATCAACTAATAGGGTTTAATTTTACTAATCACCATTAGGGATCTAATATTACTATTGATGGTTCCCTCTCTTCCACCTTATCCCTGCATTTTCATGCACAATCTTTGATCTTTTTGTAACCAACATGTTTAGGATTTGAGTAAAAAACCTGCACTTTCTGTTGCATTTCTTTATGTAAACACGCGATCCGCTAAACGTTGAATTGTTAAATCCCCAGGATCTTGAAATGCACCATGGATGGCCCCTAGGGCTTGAGATCATGAACATGAGACTTAGAGTGGTGGAGAGCTTACCAGCTGCAGTTGTAGAGCACGGATCCTCGCACGGATCCTCGCACGCGCCCTCCGCCAGTTTCACCTCCTTTTCGTCCTCCAACCTTGACACCGAGGTAAATCCTACCTTTGTTTCAATTGCTTTAATCTCCACATTGCCAAATTGTTCCCTTCTCATGGAATGTGATTGTCTACTTTCCCAACTAGTCCTCAGCATCCTTCTTCCAAGATCACAGCATGTCACTAGGCCGACTAATTGGGATTCGAACGGGTGATAGAGGACGGTTGTACTTCCCCAATTCCATCCGCTTCGAAGAGCATGACAGGATTTCGATCAAGGGTTCGCAGTCTGAGGTCTCCACGAGACGTCGAGTAGACATGTCCCGGCGTATCTGCATACCGCTGCTGCTTGGTGCTCTAGTAAAGATCAGCAGCAGTAAGAGCAAGAGCAAGTCTAAGAAGGCAATGTTTGATGGCAGAGGGTAACTGCATTTTGTACACTTCCATACAAAGGGAAATAAACTTCACTTCCATTCCGTGGCATTGTGTGACTTGTGTCACATTTCTCTAGTCATTTCTGTACTGAGAACTGAGTTATTCATTGTGAATCCAGATTTTTATCACAGTTGACGTGTTGATTGAGAGCCTGAAATTGCTTGGACACTTTCTTTGGAATTGAATCAAACCATGTATTTTGTCAATTTCTGAAATGAGATTTTGTATTTCACACCAAGTATTGCATTTCGCTCGTTGTGCTTGGTCACTTCGTTTCAAAATTTTAAAGTTATGAATCAGAAATATACTTTAACTACTTGAGCTACAATCTAAATATCGTCACTATTTGAAGTTCAAGATTTTATTTTTGACAAATTGATATTCTATTTTAAACTACTTTAGTTTATAGGTAAGAAGATTCAAACTTGAATGCAAAAGGGCAAACACACTGCATTAACCAATCATTTTTGTAAAGTTTTGATTTAACCGAACAAGATTGTTAATTTTTATAATTTTGAATATAAATAGAAGTAGAAGAATTGTAAAGTAATTGTGTAGTTAAGAACGGGAATGGAGATTCCAAGCCGTTAGATCTTGACCGAAAAATCACAGCCATCTACTTCGTCCCCCAATCATCGTATGCCACGCCCTCAATCATAGGAGCGGGCATACACGCGAAACACACCAGAACGCTCTTCTAAAGTCCCAAAACCTTCTTCCCACTCAACGAAATCCCAAAACCCCAAAACCATCCGCCATCCCACAACCATGTCCTCCTTCGCCGCCGCCAGGTCCGTCCTCCGCTCCTCTGCGGCACGAACCACCGTGGCATCGAGGCTCGCCTCCGCTGCCGGACCCAAACCAGCCTCCTCACCATTTCGCATCCGCAAACCAACCCAAAGCCTCTCCGCTCCTCGCATTTTCAGGTAAATCGGACACTCATCAAACCCTAAATCTCATCACTTTCAATATTAATTATTTTTATCAATTTCAATTTTATTTAAAAATGTGTGCTTTGTTGCTTTGAAGGTCGCCCGTGGAGTTGAGCTGCTGCGTGGAGACGATGCTTCCGTACCACACATCCACAGCCTCTGCATTGCTCACTTCGATGCTCTCCGTCTCTCAGCGCTCCTACGGTTGGACCTCCGAAGGTATTCCCTCTTTGTCTTTCGAGTTTTTGTTTCGTGATTCGTGTTGGGTGTTTGCTGAATTGATTATTTGTGGCATTGGATTTGGAAATTGCTTATCGGCTCAATTACTTGTTTCGTGTTCAATTCGTGTTCTTTGTGAGTCCATTATAAGTTGTTCTGTTTCGAATGTTTTAGTCAATAGGCAATCTGATTTGTCATAAGCAAGGCTTTGAATTGAAAGGACAAAATTTTTGCGTTGTAGTTTATCTGTGTATTGATCGATGATTGCTTGTTTATGGTCGGAAATTAGAGCACTGTGGTTGCTTTTAATTGCAGAGTATTTGCTATATTGTTCCTGAAGTGAAATTGGGGTCTTTTAGTGATTCGTTACTTGTCATCTAGATTAGAATTCTACGGAATGCAGGTCATTTAGCATTACTTCATGTCTATCATTTAACTATTGCATAAGTTATTAGGGTGCATTAAGAAGTGGGCATCTTTACTTGCTCGAAAGTTTTAACATTTTGGCTACAATGACGGCCTAATTGTTTTAAATTCTTCAATTTTCTTTTCTTTTTTCTTTGTCTAAGAAGGGGGGTGATGTTAGATGATCATGGATGGAAGTATTGCCAGGACTTAAAATCAGTGAGACAATCTTTTAGCCTATTTTGCTCCAAAATTTCATCCTTTTCTTTTGGTCTATCCCATCTTTCTCTCTATCTCTCCCCGTCTTGTGCAATGAAAGAATGCATATGCTTTTGCTTTTGTAGGGCAAGACAAGACTAGATGAGGATCAAGCATCAGATATGGAGTGACTTGGATTTATTTTTGTTGTTGACTTCTCTTCAGTAGACTAGATAAGAAGACTATGGTCTACAACTATTTTTGTTGGCTTTTATATGTAAAATTGGGTTTTCCTCCAATGAAACAGTTGTATTTCTTGCACAAATGTGCTTTACAAAAAAATTGCATTAACTGACGATGAATAAATCACTGATGGTTTTATGCTGATATGAACCATGAACCTTTGAATGGCAATGAAAACTCTAGCTGAACTACTTTCTTTCTTTGTTGTTTGCTATTCATGTCAGCGTAGACGTATAAGGATAGAATTAGTAATAACACTGATTTGTTGTATTCACTCAGATTGCAATGATGATGTATGATGAATATCAGAGGGTTCAAGCAAAGTTTTATGTACTTGCGCTCTAAGACAAGGTGGTGAATAAAACTCTTAAATTTCTTGATGTAAAAGGAACTAAAAATTAAATATTGGTGCTTCCTAATGTTTTTTTGTTGTTTAAAGTCTTTTCTCTAGTTGTACTGTGATGATGGTGATGAAAAATGACGACGATGATAGTGTTTCCTCATTGATTAGGTCAAGAATTGCACTTTTGTAAATTTCGGTTTCACTTCACCTGATGGTTTCATTGATTTTTTTTACCATAACTGTATAAATCATATATCTACTCTTTACTGGAAGATGCACTGTCCTGCCTTGCTATTAATTGGTATCTTTTGGTGTCAAATTTCAAGGGTGATGGTTGTAGTAGATTCGTCTACTTGCCGAAATCTGTTAATAGCATAATCATATCATGCTTCAACTTCGATTCTAATGCATATCGACAACCCTGGACCTAGAACATTAATTGTGTTCTTCCCACTGCTTTGGCCTTCCGTTTCCGAATACTTCCTAAGCTGCTTCACTTCTTTTGACTATGCCTGTTTCTTTGTTTAGGGCTGTGATGAATGATGATTTCTCATTAGCAGACTTCAAAATTTGGCTCGGAGACTTACCATGTTGCGCTTCTGTTTACCTTGCTTATGAAGTTTAAGTTGTGAACCTAATTGTTTACTTAGAAACGGATGTCTAAATTCCTACTTTTGTCCAATCGCACACTACGTTTTCATCCGAACTGCAAATTATGTCGAAATGGCTGCAAATTTCTCAGTCTTCATAAAATTTACATTTTTCTTTTCTTTCGTTGTAGATGGATGATTGTTATCTGTTGGAATGCGGTGCATCGGTCGTGGTTTTCATGGATTTCAATGGACTTTGTAGGACTTGCTTGAGACTTGAGGCATTCTTCATCCTAGTTTAATCCACAGAATTGTATTTGTTCTACAATCATTCACCAAGTAGGTGCCATAACGATGGTTTATATTGTTTTTATGATTAAATTTTCGATCTTGACATCTCGATCATAACGAGGTTGAGGGCAAACATGTTGATGCAATTTCCAATCTCCGGTCTTCTTGATTTGTTTCGCGTTTTATTCAATAGATAAGCCAATTTAGCATTTCCTTTTTGAAGTTGTGGAGACCTCTAGGGTGGACCATGTGTAGAGCAGCCGGATCACGTAAGATGTCCGACTGCTCTCACAAACACAGCCCGTTACGTTTTGGTGGTTCTATAAACCCACTAATCTAATTCGGTTTCAGAGTTGTCCTAATTGGCAACTCTATCGAAATTTCTGTCCCTGAACTGTTTTAAACCCCTAAACAGTCTTACCGTGAACGGTAAAGCAGGGTAGTTTGTATTAATTATATCTCACGTCACGCAGTGGTTGGACTTGGGAGAAAGGTGACCAAGTCGTCGGACCTGCTTAGTCCTTGTAGGGTAAGAAGCTTGACTTTATGAAGCGCCCAAATTGCTCATTGACCAACACGTAAACCATTTGAGGGTTTATATTTTGAAAGATAATCTCAAAGGCAGTTGAATGCAGTTTGACTATCTATTAATTCGTTTAGAAGTGCTTTCAAAACAACTAATAACTTGTTTGGATGTGTTTTTAAAATGACTTAAAGCACTTTTGGTGAAAATGTTTTTAGAACCAATCTTTAGTAAAGATGCAAGTAAATCCTAGAAAAACACTTAAAGTACTATCGGGAATAAACACATAACTGGTGCTTCTTGCAGAAAACACTTTAAGTGCTTTTGAAACCTAAAAACATTTTCTCTAAAAGCAATTTCAATCATTTTAAAAGCACATCCAAACGAGCTATAAAAATGCTTGGGGTGAAAATATTTTTAGAACTGGTTTTTAGTAAAAATGCAAATGAATATTTAAAGAATACTTGAAGTATTTTCTACAAAAAATATATATCTAGTGCTTTCAGTTATTTTAAAAGTACCTCGAAACGCGAAAGACTCCCAATTGTTTCTTTAATTTCAACAGGCAGAGGAAGAAAACATAACCTTTTGCAAAATATACACGACGACCAGAATCCGACATCTTTTCGCATTTGCTCTACGTCGACTCCTCCGACGCTCAGTGCTGACCACAAAAATTTTAAATATTATTCCCACAATTAATTACCCTTAATTAATATTTAAACCTGAAAAAAATGATTAAAGATATAAACATAGTCAGCACTCATGGAGTCGTTCTTACGAAAAAGTCAAATTATCCACAACTTTTTATTCATTTATTTATTTATCTGCTTCCAGAATCTCAATATATCTAAATATTTTCGCTTTTATATAAATATATATATATATATAATTCTATTTATATATGCTTCCAGCTTCCTTCCTCCTCAAATCTCTCTCCGTCTCTCTTTCTCTCTTGGTATTTTGGTGCAGAGATCAAACTTGAATAATATCTCACAGAAAGAGAAACCAACTCAAATAACTCACAAATCAAACATTTTCTAAAAATTTGTACTTTTTCTATCAGAAATTTGAAATTTGAAATCAATCAAAGAGCTTAGCTTTAGCACCTGATCGAATCGAATCGAACGGATTTGAGTCGAGTCGAATCCGTCTTCAATGGACTCCGAGTTCTGGACCTCCCGCCTCGCCGCCGCCAAACGCCAGTACACGATGCAGCACCACCACCAGAGCTCCCACTTCGGTCCGTACGCCCCTCTTCCTCCTCTGTTCTTGTTTTTCATTTCTGATCTCTATTTACTATTTCTTTTTCTTTTTCTTTTTTGTTAATTCTGTGGAAAATTTTAAAAATTACAGATCGGTTAAGCATCGATGATTTCGAGGTAGAAGACGAGGTCCGAACCGACTTCCCGTGCCCGTATTGCTACGAGGACTTCGACATCGCGTCCTTGTGTTCCCACCTCGAAGACGAGCACTCCTGCGAATCTAAAGTCACCGTACGTTCTTACTTATTGTCTTTTTTTTTTGTTCGATTTAGTTTTTGTCGCATAAAGTTTTATGATTTGGTTCCTCCGGAGGACAAAGCTATGATCTTTGTCTTTTGTGTCGGCCAAATGTTATTACCCAATTTGGAATTCTGTGATTGACTTTTCGATTCGTCAAAGGTGGCATGTAACTACATAACTGCTAAAATATCGTACCGTTTTCCTCTTAGGGAAACAAAGAAGAAAGAGAAGGCTATGAATTCACCAAACTATCGTTCTTTGTTACCTGAAATGTTTGAAAGGATTCATACCGTGGTGAAATGAATTGAATTTTGTTTTGTTTTCGGTTAATTGCACGAGGAGTAAATACAATCGAAAATTTCCGAGATCAGCTAAACCGGGTGCATCTTGTATG
The DNA here is from genome assembly GCA_024362995.1 of Heteromeles arbutifolia. Lineage (NCBI taxonomy): Eukaryota > Viridiplantae > Streptophyta > Magnoliopsida > Rosales > Rosaceae > Heteromeles > Heteromeles arbutifolia. Next base: position 3,413,544 of record JANCRC010000002.1, on the reverse strand, counting down.
CAAGCTTATGATTCATGTTTTAGCTGAGGAACGTGTGACATAAATGATTTTCGCACTCTCTTTTTGTCACTCTGCACCGCTATCCTTTTTTTTTTCCTTCCCTTTGCATTGATAAATCGAAGGAGAATCGCGGGATATAAATAAGGGGAGGAGTGCCAAATGAGAAAACAGCGGTGGTGGAAATCCCGTGATGAAATATTTGATAGACCCTTCCATAGACTGAAATTTGTGTGACGTGTTTTGTATAAGAGGGCTAAAGTAGTTGATTATTGCTTGCTTTTATTCATACGACTGAAACAAATGCATTTTTGGGTTTGTAAAACGCGTAGGGAAATAGGAAATGCATTCTAACTATTGTTGATGCTTGAGCAATCTCAATTATTTTGCGGCAAGTAAAGCATGGATTGTCTTTGTAATATAAGTTGCAAAATTTATCAACCGGAATGTATTGCATACTTGTAACTTTCGCCCCTTATTTCTTATCCCTGAAATTGATGGCAGATGAGACTAACTGGTTTTGTGGTTTTCATCTATGTTTTATTTTTTACTTCAGTCGATATTTCATGCAAGAAAGACGTGTTTTTACTTTCTCCTTTTGCAGATTTGTCCCATTTGCTCCGTTAAAGTTTCACGGGATATGTTAAGTCATATCACACTGCAGCATGGACACTTGTTCAAGATATCCTTTAAACTGGAAAATTTAGTAAATTGGAATTCTTGATAACATATCTATGTACAAAAGCTTGATTGCCCTTTTCGTTTCCTTGACTGAATAACACTTGCAGAGACGTCGCAGATTGCGTAGAGTTGCTATTCCTAACACCCAGGCACTGTCTCTCCTTGGCCGAGATCTTCGTGAGGCTCATCTGCAGGTGCTTCTAGGGAGCGGTGGATATCGATCAGAAAATGCTAATGTGTCTAATGCAGCAGCAACCGATCCATTCTTGTCATCACTTATTTTGAATTTCCCTGCTTCAGGAGCAGATGAAATTTCAACATCTGTGGTAACCACTACTGAGGACACTTCCGCAAAGAATGCGGTGCCATCACATATTTGGAAATCAAGGTACTGTTTCATGTTTATCACAAACTGGTTTTAATTGACATCATCTTTCAATAGCCATTTAATTTTTCGAATATGATGCATGACATGGTTCTCATCGACACACTACTGTTTGAATGCTGATTATCACCTAGTTGCTACCTTCCAATGTATAGCGTTAGTTTATTATTTCACGTACATGGTTATTTCTTTCTTCCTAAAACTCGTTCTGCATGTTATGAGCGCATCAAAATTTTTGGTAGATAAAATCAACAACCTTGGTTGTACAGTATTGCCAACTTTTGTTTGGGTGGGTGGGGTGTTCAAGCCTCTTCAAGGTGTAAATATTAGTGACCAAGGTGGTGCCAAGTCGACGCTTTTGGTTTGAGTTTTGTGTTAATACAGGGATTCTCCTTCTGATGCAAGCAAATATTCTACTTCAAAACGAATCTAAACTGTGGGGAGGGGGATTGAACTTGGGTGCATATGGGGTAGCACATTTGCTCTAGACAATGCGACTACGCCCACGTATGCTGGGGTTCATGATTAGTGTAACCAAATCACTCAATTTATATGCATTTCTGAGTTCACCTAAAGGTGTAAACAATGATAATGAATCAGGGGTTAATGTAATCAGAACTGTTGATGGTGAAGAGGATTATCCGATGATGCCCATCTTTCCGGGTTATTGCATGTGCAAGAGCCTATAATGCTGTTCTTTGAATCTGAAATATGTCTCTCTTCTCTCTTTCTCCTTCTCTCTGTGTCTCTCTCTTTTGCAGTTTTGATCCTTCCTTGAGTTATGAAGAGCGGGAGAAAAGGATTCGACAAGCTACTGGAAGAGCTCGTTTCGTGCAAGATCTGTTCCTCTCAACACTGTTAGGTGACTGATTGGAGACAGTAAGTTGTATCTACGATAATAAAAATGATCAGTTATTCAAAATCTTGTTAGGGGGCACTTATCGGGCGGGTTTCTAATGGTTTTACCTCCTTAAACAACCGAATATGTGCCTCGAATGAGATTAGCTATGAGTTCTTGGTCAGAATAACCTATCTTTATCTTTAGCACCTTTTCTTCGAGAATGTAATGCGTTCTGAAGTAACGTTCGTTGTTTTAGTCAATGGAGAAGATTAATTTATGAAAGTTTTCGACTTTGTACATATAAACGGGTGAATGTGAAGTTTTCAGCAGATCAATTCAATCCTGATGAACAATGAAGCTTTTCAATTCATTCTGTTGTTGAATCTAATATCATTGTTCCCGATATGATCTTTTGGCCGGAAAATTTGTGAACAAAGCTACATAAGGGATGAAACAACGTTAGATGTGGATTATTAACCGGCTAATTTTTATTGGTCAGACAGGTGACGTGGTCGATGAGATTATTGGCTGGGATGGAGAAATGGATAACGCAAAAGGATGACGACTTTGGAGAAGCATGCAAAATCCGATTAAAAATCATGAGTTATATCACATAATTCTTTATGAAAAAGTATTTAGAATTCACAAGATTTTTCTGTTGACATTTTGGAAAATATTATAAATCATTTGGGAACAACCTTACCATTTATTAATTCACATAATTATTTTCTATTGAGTTTTTTAAAACCCAGACTGTAACCATAACAACAGAGTTTTGTCCATCTAAACGCATCATATGCGATCCCACGTTACTCGCTTTTTTTTTTTTTTTGGGAAACCTCGACGCTACGAGGATAATTTTATTGATAATAAAAAAATAATAATACGAAGAAAAGAGAGGAGGATATGAAACCTAACCCCTCTAGAACTAAACCTAAAGGTCTAAACCTGCAAAACAAGTCAAACAACATCATAACGGTAGGAGAAAAAAAGAAAGTGAGACAAACCTGGATGGCGACATGCACGTTAATTTGAAAAGCGATAACCAGGCAAGCCAACATGGTCTGAAAACAGAGCAGCACGAACTGCCATTGGGGGAGAATCATGACATGTTAAAGATGGAGAAGACAAGCCCATGTTAGCATAATTGTCTGCAACAAGATTTCTTTTGCGATATACGTGAGATGCGTAGGAAGTCATTTTCCGAATGCGATCCAAACAAATAGACCATTACGTATGAAGAGGCCAAGGAGGATCAAAATCAGACGATTGAAGAGCAGAAATAACACTAGAACTATCACTTTCCAACCAAAGAGAATGTCAACCCTACTAATATGCAAACTTAATACCAATAATAATTGATGATAACTCTGCCAAAAAAGAGTTGCGATGACCAATCTATTGACAAAAATGGATGAACAAATCATCGGTTCTAGTTAAATGGATGATCCCACGTTACTCACTTTTTTGGAGTATCAGTTTTTTTTTTTAAACCATATCAAATTACATGAGACCACATATATTGTGAGCATCTTTCAATTTTTTTAATATAACTAGCCTCTTCCACATGTTTCACGTGACAATTGGATCTTTTTATTTTATTATTTATTTTTGTATTATATAAATATTAATTATTGTTTTTTATTTTACTTAATTATTGTTTTAAGCGCTAAAGTTACCGGGGGTTGAACGTTGATGGAGACAGGTGTAAAAATCCCAGTAGCTATGATCAAATGGATCGTGAAGCTCTTTGCTTCTTCCTCCACTCCCTCCAAAACCCTCTTCCCCAACGACTTTACCTGCCATTCAAACACCTCCAAACCTCCCTTCATTTCAGCATTGAAGCAAAAACCCTAAACCCTAATTTCACCCCCACTTCTGTATCCTACTCTAAGCTTTTGTCACAATGCACTGCTTCCAAATCTGTTGCTGTGGGCAGGGAAATCCATGCCCACATGATCAGATTCGGATGCTCCGAAGACCCGAATCTTCGGAACCATCTCGTCAATTTGTACTCGAAATGTCGGTTTTTGGGGCACGCCCGGAAACTGGTTGATGAAAGTCCTGAACCAGATTTGGTTTCTTGGTCTGCTTTGATATCTGGGTATGCCCAAAATGGGCTTGGAAAAGAGTCCCTTTCGGCGTTTCGTGGGATGCACTCGTTGGGAATTGAAGTGCAATGAGTTTACATTTCCGAGTGTTCTTAAGGCGTGCTCTATTACTAGAGATTTGGGACTCGGAAAGCAGGTTCACACGGTTGCGCTGCTTATACGGGGTTTGAGTCTGATGAGTTTGTTGCATATACTTTGGTTGTAATGTATGCGAAATGCAGGGAGTTTGGGGATTCTAGGAGGCTGTTTGATGCCATTCCAGAACGGAATGTTGTTTCGTGGAATACTTTGTTTTCGTGTTATGTGCAGAGTGATTTTCATGGAGAAGCAATGGATTTGTTTCAGGAAATGGTTCTAAGCGGAGTAAGACCTAACGAGTACAGTCTATCTAGTATAATAAACGCATGCACTGGGCTCGGGGATGGCAGTCGCGGAAGGAAAATTCATGGATATATGATAAAGCTTGGGTACTAATCCTACTCATTCTCAGCAAATGCACTTGTTGACATGTATGCCAAAGTCAAAAGTCTTGAAGATGCAGTAACAGTTTTTGAGAAAATCGCACAGCCCGATATTGTTTCCTGGAATGCTGTTATTGCTGGCTGTGTTCTTCACGAGTACCATGATGGGGCTCTAAAAAATTTTAGGCAAATGAAAGGGTCAGGAATCCATCCAAATATGTTCACATTGTCGAGTGCACTTAAAGCCTGTGGCGGACTGGGGTCCCAGAAATTGGGTAAGCAGTTGCACTCTTTCTTGATAAAGATGGATACGGAATCAGATTCATTTGTCAATGTTGGACTGATAGATATGTATTGCAAGTGTGAGATGATGAGCAATGCAAGGGTTCTTTTTTATATGGTGCCGAAGAAGGACATGATTGCATGGAATGCTGTGATCTCGGGACATTCACAGAATGGGGAAGATATAGAAGCCGTATCCCTCTTTTCTGAAATGTACAAGGAGGGAGTAGAATTTAACCAGACTACCTTATCTACAGTCCTCAAAGCCACGGCGAGCATGCAGGCCATTGATGTTTGTGAACAAGTTTATTCACTTTCTGTCAAAACAGGTTTTGAGTCTGATATGTATGTTATAAATAGCCTTCTTGATACATATGGAAAATGCGGCAGAGTAGAAGACACGGCAAGAATTTTTAAAGAATGCCCAATTGAGGATGTGGTGGCTTTTGACATCGATGATCACAGCCTATTCGCAATATGAACAAGGAGAGGAAGCTCTAAAACTCTACTTGCAAATGCTGGAGAAGGAAAACAAACCTGATTCATTTGTATGCAGCTCTCTTCTGAATGCTTGTGCAAATTTGTCTGCATACGAGCAAGGGAAACAGATCCACGTTCACATTCTCAAGTTTGGATTCATGTCCGATGCTTTTGCAGGGAACTCTCTTGTTAACATGTATGCAAAATGTGGAAGCATAGAAGATGCAGGTCGTCCTTTCACTGAGGTACCTGAGAGAGGAATAGTTTCATGGTCTGCAATGATTGGAGGACTCGCTCAACACGGGCATGGAAGAGAGGCCCTCAACTTATTCACTCAGATGCTCGAGGATGGTGTTTCCCCCAATCACATTACTTTAGTAAGTGTCCTCTGTGCCTGCAATCACGCAGGTTTGGTAATGGAAGCCAAAAAGTATTTCGAGTCCATGACAGAGTTGTTTGGAGTTGTGCCGAGGCAAGAGCATTATGCTTGCATGATTGATCTCCTTGGCAGAGCAGGGAAGATAAATGAGGCAACGGAGCTTGTCAACACAATGCCATTTCAAGCGAACGCATCTGTTTGGGGGGCACTTCTTGGTGCTGCGAGAATCCATAAAAATGTTGAGCTTGGCCACCGCGCTGCTGAAATGCTCTTAGTTCTTGAGCCCGAGAAATCCGGTACTCACTTACTTCTTGCAAACATTTACGCATCAGCCGGCATGTGAGGTAATTTGGCGAAAATGAGAAAACTTATGAAAGATGGCCTGCTAAAGAAGGAACCTGGGATGAGTTGGATTGAGGTCAGAGACCAGGTACACACATTTATAGTTGGAGATAGAAGCCATTCAAGAAGTGATGAAGTTTATGCGAAACTCGATGAACTTTTCGACCTAATGTACAAAGCCGGCTATGTTCCAATGGTGGAGATGGACCTCCATGACGTGGAACAAGGCGAAAAGCAGCGGCTTCTGCACTACCACAGCGAGAAGCTTGCAGCAGCTTTCGCGTTGATTGCCACTCCGCCGGGAGCTCCCGTCAGGGTGAAGAAGAATCTAAGAGTATGTGTGGACTGCCATACAGCACTAAAGTTCATCTGCAAGATTGTTTCGAGGGAGATTATTGTGAGGGACGTCAACAGATTCCATCATTTCATTTCAAAGATGGTTCATGCTCTTGTGGGGATTATTGGTGATTTTTGTGGAGTAATGTTACAATTTAGTATGCCTATTAAAGTGTAATTTTTAATAAATTAATTGATATTATTTTTTATTTGAAAAAAAAGGAGTTTATTCTTAAAAACCTTAAAACTAAAGCACTCAACAGGAACGCCACTATGGCAGTATCACAAATCAGATGTCGGTAAATTTCCCTCGTACGGTAGCCATGATGGAGGAAAAATAGTTGTTTAATTCTCACAAAAGAATCACATTGGCAAATCAATTTGGATTTGAACCATACGGAATCAAGTTCCAAATCAATTTTAAGAATGGATAATGTACTAGGTAAAACATTTACAACAAAAGTATGTGTTTCTTCCCTATTTTGGTTTCTTACAACATCATAGAATCCTCTGACATTATTGTCAATAACGAATACTTCACTTTCACTGAGATTTGCCCACCCTCTACGCAGAGCTTGGCTCCGGTGACCACCCAATATCCTGGCGAGTCCTCGGGACCTCTTAACATTTCCTTGGTATCTACAAACGTCGCCATTTTCGGTGCCTTGCTTGGTAAAGGTGGCCCTCTGGGGTAAACTGCTGAATTCAAATCCACTTTTTTTGGCGTCACAGGCGGATTCAATGCAGTACTGAACCTTGTGCTGATCAAGGTCGAGATGAATCCTGATTTTCGAGAAGAGCTTGAGGGTCCTTCCCACTCTGATCTACGAAGTTTTGCAGATGCCACCGTTGAAAATCCAAGCCTCAGGAACAAAACTTTCCTCATTCCAACAGACTTGGCTTCAAACCAGGCCTTCGTCACAATTGAAGCGGAATCATCAATACAGGCCCCATTGTACTGTACTGGGGCAGTGCATACATGTGAAAATATGTTCCACTTGACAGGTTCAAAGTAGCCTCGTTCCTTTGGCTCGTCAATGGGATCATAATTGTGATCATCTGAGAGTTGGAGAGTATTGGGAAGAGTAGAAAGGTGCTGGAGATGGATTGACAGATGGTCCCTTTTCTTACCTTCAAGATACAAACGCATTCCTGTCACCGGTCGATTTCCAGTATCAACCTGAAAATTGTAAAATTAGAAACCACAATCCAAAGGCGATGGCTTGAGTAATAGGATCAATGAAAATGTGAACAATTTTCCGGCACATTTCAACTCATTTCATGTTTTGCGAATCCAGGTAAAGAATAGTGCATATTTCAACTCATCGACACAACAATTTTCCAGTTTTAAGGAATTTCTTAAAGAGTTCGTCGCTTGATAAAACATATAAAATTGAAAGTCTTCAAAGAACAAGGAATTCCCAACATGCTATCAGCAGCGACTCTGTCAATATTTTACATCACAAGATATTTACCTTCACAGTGTTAACGTATAGCTTTGGGCCCATAAAGGTGAACTGAAGTGATGGGGACACTTGTTTTCTGCGTCTGAGACCAAGAGGCAGATCGCCAAACACTGGAGCCCATTGACGTGGTAACTGAAATGCCAAAAATTGTTGGAGTTCCTCTATTGGCGGTTTGTCTGCAAGGTTTACCATAGAGACATGAGTGTTTTCAAACTTTTTATGGGAAAATAATTTAGCTACTAGGATACTTACATCTAAGGTAGAGATTCACTGCATGACTTAGAAATCCAATTCCTTGGACACCACCCAACAGAGAGGTTATGGGCATGAAGGACATCGATATGACATTAGGTGACTCTGATACGGTTGAAAGCCACTTGTTATGACTTTGACGAATATCAACACCTCCCCTTCGAACACAAACAGTAACTGTACCCTGCATTAATTGAAAAATATAGATATCTTCATCCATCCAATGCAGGTTGATTGTTTCACATTCAATGAATTTGTGAAACAAGTGTTAAAAGAAGGGACACCAAAAGGCTTACATCATTCCTTTGTGTGATGATAGGTGGCCTTATTGAGGGTGCATACGTTCTACAAACATCCCAGTGCATAGAATCGTCATCCTGAAACAACGAACATAAACGTTAAAATTAAAATAAGTCAATTCATCAATTTCCACAACTTCCACTTTCATAATTTCGTATAAAACAGAAGCGCATAAGATTCTAAGAAAAAGAGGCAAGGTTATACAATTCAAAATTCTGCTTACCTTTGTTTTTCCTGATAAATCATTGGACTCCGATCCAGTTCCATCCTCAGAAAACCTCTCGTCGGCTAATTGCTTTAACAATTCCTGCACTTCTGTGGGATGAAGATTTGAATTTTGTAACTGCTTTATGTGAACTACATCCTTTCCACCCATCCTCACCCCAACAACAATATGAGTACCGTATTTTTCAATGAACCTGGAATTCAAATTCTTAAACATCAGCGCACAGTGGCACAGAACTGTTGTACAAACCTTAGCTGGAAGCCAAGATAAATAACCATCCAGCAAGGGGAACGATATACATTCTGCTTTTACTCCTCAGTGCTATCGTAATTTGTATATAGTTTTAACTCAAGTGTCTAACTCAACAAAACTTTTATGTGCACTCAACAATGGAAGAATATGTGAAAGTTAACACACAAAAATTCAGCAGAAGCCATCACTAAAGGTAATTGAGCTATCCGATAAAGAAATGAAATCTTACGCAGCAAGGGCAGCAGGGTCCCATGTAGAAGGCACTTCTTGTCTCACATGCTCGGATAGCTGTACATGGGATCTCGCTAGCTCAATGTTATACAGAGTTATCAACCAACCATCAAAAGCAAGAGCTGTTATGGGAGCTGCATCCTTCTGCCAGCAGCCAGTGAATCCAAACATAGCATTAAACACACCAGACGGAATTTTGCCCGATAGAGACAGTTCCTTGTTGCATTGCTCTGCCATCTGGGAATACAAACAACGCAGAGATTGTTAGCAGAAAACAAAGCTTTTTGCTGTCTCGTTTTGTGCCTCCCATACCTCTTATTCTGCTTCTGGTTTCGTGTTGAATGAAATTCTACCGTTGCTACTATAAAAATTTCAAATTTCAAATCTAAAAAATCGATCTTCTGCAGTTCTTCATCACCAACCAGTCACAAAACCAACCACAATCAAAACCCAGAAACCACTTCGCGCCAAAAACACGAAAAGCAGACGAATTTCATTTCCCAAGAAAGGATAAAACAATACCTGATTAAACGAAACGACGTCGGAGCGCAACCTGGTGAGGTCGCCTTTGTCGCACCTGATGGAGGTGGAGACGTCGGGCACGACGGGCCCGCCAGGGACGACGAGGTCGCGGGTCCGGGTCGGGTCAAGGTCGACGAGCATGGGCTTGCACGCGGTGAGCCGGATGTCGTTGCAGAGATCGTACCCGGACCCGATCACCGCGACGGCCTTCTGGGCGGCGGATTGGGGGTCGGAGCGAGGCGCATTGAGAGCCATCGATTTGGGAGCAAACCCAATCGGACGGCGAATAAGTGGGTGGATACAGGGATCGAGGTTTGGGGAGTGTTGAAGGGTTCTGATAGATTCAGGCGACGACCCATTGGAGTCTCTGGTTTTGAGGTTTCAATGATGTGAGAGAAAGAGACTGAGACAAAGTTGATTTCTTTGTTTAATTTAATTAAACCAAATTAAACCAAATTAACAACTAATTAATCAAAAAAGTTTGAATATTTGCATTGATTGCTGAAAGCGACTCTCCGCCTTGGATGGGTTTTGCGAGGAGACCTGGATTTTGAATTGGGAGGACTCCGCCGGAAAGACGCAAGTGGGAACGTAGATACTTGGAAGGTGGCTAGGCTTGGCGGCTTCTTCCTCTTCATTTCGCGTCGCGCCGACGTCTCTGCTTTCATGCATTGTTGTTTTACCTTTTTGTCCTTGGGTATTCCCTACGGCGTCTACCAAGAAAAATGAGTTGTTTGTATACTGACTTGGGCTGGACTTTTTAGTACTAAACCCACTGTTGACTACTGATCCCTTCTACTAGGTTTCCATTTTCACATGACAATAGATAACTATTGAATTCGGGATTTCGAGTGTAAGAGTAAATACATAATTACGAAATTTTCACATTATATTTGATGCTACAACTTAGAGCCGTCTCTAAGATATCAGGGGCCCTAGGTGCGAAAATTATAAAATGGTCCCGTCTAAAAATAGTTTGCCAAAAAAAGTAGGACAATGTATGGATGTTAGAACGCTTAAATCAAAACAAACTTTATGACTCGTTGATTGTAAATTTACAAACATTAAATAATAAGGAAAAGGAGTTACAGACATAAGTTTCACTAAATAATCTAAAATAATCCAATCTTAAACAACCAAACAATAATATATAGCATTATTATATAATAAAATTGAAAAACAATCGTTTTTTACGATATTGTTATTGGAACTCTAAATTTCTCGTTGTACATTCTAGTATTTTAAAGTGCTAATAGTAATAGACGTAATTTTTTAAATGTATAACATTATTATATATAAATTTTAGATGGCAGGATTATTTGAAGCCATCGCTCCATTCAAAGCCGCCTCTGTATAACTATTCTACTTGCCTTCCCTTCCTTTTTCCCTTGAAGGGATAAAGATTAAAAAATAAGTATCAATTAGGGTGACATTTTTATATGGTTGTTAATTACCAATTTACTATTACTATTGCCATTTGCCAACTACACACTACTAAAGAAATAGTCAAAGTCAATGGTTTCCCTTATTTTCTTGAGGAATCAATGTATGGTCTTTATGTGTTGTGGTATTTATTTTTAGAGAGGCAGATTCTCTGCTCATTTTTTCCCACACTTCTATTATTCTCTTGTTTATGTGGTCATGGTTAAGTCATGTTAACATTTTATATTAATTTTTTTATAGAGATAATAAGACAAAAAAATATGGTTTAACCGTGACCACACAAACAGAGGGAGATGAAAGTGTATGGAAAAAAAGCAGCAGAGAATCTACCTCCTATTTTTAGAGTAAATGGCAGCACCAACATACTGGTCACAACAACTTTGTACCTGCTTTCCCATTGCCCCTTTTGAGAAATGTTAAAAGATAACTCTCTCATAAACGAGATTTTTCATGAACTCTTTATACTCATGTTTTTAACATAATATTTTATAATGTTAACTTGACACAAAAATTAATGCTAAATTGTAAGGTGGAAAAAAGTCCATAAGGGTCTCACTTTGAGAGTCTTCTAATATTTTGTTAAGATTGCAACTTTGCTCACCCCATCATTTTTTATTCTCTGTTTATGTAACCCTGGTTTATTTCATTAAATAGGATTTGGCTAAGGATTGCCCAATTTTAATTCCAGGGTTTCTCTGAATTTAAAAGTCTCACTTGGTAGGTTTCCATACCGAAGCTCAATCCAATTAAGTCTGTAGCATCTACTAATTTCGCCACATCCCCTTTTTAAGAGAGGTGAGGCTCGCCCTGATTGATTGTCATTAGATTATTTTAATGTAGTTAGTTTAAGATATGAATCTCAAAATTTAAACCAATATAACGACAATCAAATAAGAAGTGAGCATCACCGTCACTGTCACTGTAGAGGGTGAACAAAAATGCTAACTCGTCATTAACTCGTTGATTATAAATAATCCCACCATTATCTCACACCTTTTTGTTGTTAAACATGTTTTGAACGAGGTTAGCATTTGACCAAGCAAAGAAAATCAAGGTTGGAAGAAACTAGAAAGTCCAAACTTGGGCTAGGCTCCAAAGGCACATAATTAACTCATTGAAAAATCCATGGAGCCATTTAGTCAAGACGCCCACATACTGTATTTCCTCGCTTTCACGCCCACATTTCACACTTGACAACCCCTTCCCACTTTAAATTATTTGTCTGCTTTTTTGTGTGACATTCATCTCTTTGCCCTCAAAACCAAAAACCAACCTCCTCTAGCCACCACCACCACATGTCATCGTCCACTTAAACCAATAATGAAAATAATTCAAGGCGGGATTGTGACACCGTTATGTGATTACCAGATTATTTTAGTTTTCGTGTTAAATACGCATGTGCAACGAGTTTTTGTCTACGTTATTACAAAATTAGTGGTTATACTGTTATTGATTCAAAAGTAATAACAATGCTCGAGCAATACAATTTGAAAAGAAACAAAAAATCGGTTATTTAACGCGACTGCAGTAAATATCATATTGAAGAGCAAAAATAGTACCTAATGTAACGTGATCTTATGAGATTCACACATGCATGCCCGTGCCACCAACATAGTGGCCAGAAATCGGCATAAGACGAAGTATTTATGTCAAATGTACACATATAAAGAACACTCATAGTAAGTTCGCTTATTATACACATCGTTATGTATTTTTCAAAAATATTTTTATTTTTCGTATACGTCTTAATAATTCGTTAAGTTGCACACTTTTCCAAAATTCCAACATATGATATACGTATCACACATACTTACACACTTTTCACTTTTAATACATGTTATTTAGGCATATTATTCAATAATACACATAAAGTTGAAATATTCTATATGTTTTTTTTACATATTATTGAAAAACATAAATAAATAAATACTTTAAATAAATAAATATTTAAAAAATGAAAAATAACTGAATTTTAAAAAATATCTTTTTAATAAAGTTGCTGAATAATACATGTACCATTTCATATGCACATACTATTTCATATTTCACTAGCACTATGTACCAGATTAAGATAAAGATGCATAGCCCTAGCTTCAATTTGACTGCTTCCTACGAAAAAAACTTTCGTGCCACTTAGCATTAAATACTTTGATGATTAAATAATTTGAATTATATTTTAATTATGATCTCGTAGATCTGTGTCTTTAAATGTTCATAATATTTAATATGAAACAAAAATTAATTTCGGTAGCATACAGATATAAGTGGAATCCTTCCCTATCACCTCACTTTGTGTCGTCACGGTCATCAAACAAAAATTAATGACATATTAACGTGCTTAATTCGCCTGCCAATAGCTGGAGATGACAATTAAATAAAGTAGGTGCAATTTGTCAACAAATAAAAGACGCCACGTATTAGACAATGTGTATCACAAATCGTGATGTTTAATCACCTTCAATTACACGCTTTAAGATATGCTTTATCTTTCTTAATAACATACAATATATGTTAAGGAGATTTTTAAAAGTGTGACTCTTTACGGAATTTCTGACATTTCATATTGTTTCGACAATATTTTGCAATATTATCACAAAAATTAACGTTAAAGTATGAGATGACAGAAAATTCAAATCCTATTTTAAGAGGATCCCGAAGAAAATCCAACCAATATAGCTTGATAAACTTGGTGGGGTCCCCATCTCCGGCAGCAAAATATATTGTTTGATGGTTTTATTTTGATATTATTGGCGGCCTAGATTATGAGGTGTACATTATGCAGTGGTTTGGTTGAGTATTATCTTCTGGTGGTTGTTCTCCAGGAAACATAATTTTATGTCAACTTTTAGGATTGTGTTTATTTTTTCTTTTTCTTTTGTTGGCGGTGGAGGATAAGGTGGTTGATTCTTTCTTGTTTCCTAAGTCCAACCATACACAAAAAAGAGTATTTCTTTTTGCCATTTGAAAAGAAGGATAAGAAATTAAAAAGAAATAAGAAACACTTGGGAAATTAAACAAGAAAGTGTACTGTGTATGAGTTTGATGGACTTTGCTTCACTTTTAAATTTAGATGTGCTCATTATAGACTTATATTGTGTCAATTGAAACCATCATGTATTACCGACATCGTTATTGTCATTGGTACCGTCATCACCACTGTGGATGCCACTGCCGCCACCATATCACTTCTTCTACCACCATCTTGTCATACTCATCACCACCGTACCACAATCTCCTACAACTGGCTTTTTGCCACAATTGACATGACCACCATGATCACCACCTACAATACTATTATTGGATTTTTGCTAACCTAACGAGGTTTTGACGAGCTACCTAGGCTGGTCATACCATTATGTGCACGTTAATGAACATCCTGAAGACGTGAAACATTGACACCCTACATTAAGTCACTTTTTATCCTTAAGACTATTGGATTACGTAGCAAGGTTATTGTGAGATTTTTGTTTTGATATGTGCCTCTACTATGAGACTTGCGTTAGCAATTATTGTGCCTGCCGATAACTGACGACAACAATCGCAATCTCTTAACATGAAAATATGATGCGACTACTTTTTAAGTTGTACACACTCAACGGAGAGTATTGTGAATAGAATTATTAATTAGGAATGCCATTGTAAACTTAAAGTATAATCTCAACAAGATTTGCAGATCAAATCCTCGTAAGTTTGTATTAATTACAAGGCAAGAACACCCATCATAAATAGTATAACTGAAAATACAAGGCCAAAAAACGAGGAGCGAGGACACAGTTATCATACACAGGAGTTTTTTTTATCTCTGTCGTCTCATCTCTCTCACTCACATTTACGATTGGTTTCACAACAAAATTTTTGATCTTTTATAAATTATAGTTTTCATTTAGTTGTCCAAATAAGATAGCATCTTTAATTAAGAAGAAAATAAAATAAATCGAAGAGGTTGTTTTCTCAATTTCTTGGTCCACAAAAAAAATTGTGGCTGTGGCCAAACTCATAGAGCCGCCATCATTTTCTTCATCGTCATCATGTTTCAAGATATAAGCCAGAGTAGGCTGTGATGCACATCAAATGAAAGAGACAACGTGATTGGTCCAAATATGAACCCCCCCTCTCCCCACTCTCACGTAGAGATATTGTATTTGGATAAATCCGTGTTTTGGAAATAATTTTATGACGTTCATTTTTTTTCTTCTGCACAATCTTGTTTATCACCGTTTTCTCAACGTGATTGGTCCAAATATGAACCCCCCCCCTCTCCCCACTCTCACATAGAAATATTGTATCTGGATAAATCCGTGTTTTGGAAATAATTTTATGACGTTCATTTTTTTTCTTCTACACAATCTTGTTTATCACCGTTTTCGCATTATACTCGAACTTATTCAATTCTAATATTAGAAATAAAAACAAAATATAAAAGAGAAGAAAATATATGCATAGATATGTTCTCTTTTGTCATTTAGTACTACTGTCTAATGATACTTCTCTTTATTTGTACGACTACATTCCGCTCTAAATGACAGAATAATGTTGAGCAACACAATATGTTGAACATATAACTAAAAGGCAGTTTTCCCCCTTCCATGAACCTCAGAAGTCCTAATCAATTTCTACAAGCATTCACAATAAATGCAGAATCTAGACGAATCATGCATGAATACTACGTGCTACTTGATAACATAGCAACCACCTATATATACTAAAAGATAATTAATAAAGACAGTTGTAAATGCAAATTTTTGTCTTCTTTTTCTAGGATAAAATTACACCTACAAAACAATTAACATCTCACGCGCCCCCAATGAATGTGGGGGGGCTTTGGCCGAAGAGGCTCCGATGCTAAAGTTAGAATGTTGAGGGAAAAGTGTTTGGAGAATTTAGAGAATTTTGCAAGAGGATTCAACTTAGGTTTTTGGAGAAAATGGGATGTTATTTATAGGGGTGTGGCCGGCTCCTTTGGGAAAGATGGGAACTGGCCACTTTAGTGGTTTTTTGGGTGTAATTTATAATTAATTAGCTAATTAATATAATTTAGGATAAATAATTTGGGAGTTACCTTGTGAGGGAGATTTGATGAGGATGGATTAAATAGGTTTTGAATAAATACCTATTTTGATCACTTTTGACCTTGATTGAGCCATGATTGTCTGCTGCTTGCGCGTATAAGTTTCGGTGTGTCTCAAGGGTAATATTGTCATTTTGACCCAAAAGTACACGTCTGGCCTCCATAATTTTCTTGATTATTTTTTACTCCATAACCGTGATTCAAATGAATGTTTCCATATACACGAAACTCAACAAATAATATATTACATGGCATGTTAAATTTATTATGTATAAGAGTTGAGAAAATCTTGGCCACAGATCTGTTGTCTCCAAATTTGTGTCTTAGATTTGTCTCTTATCTGTCTACTTGGCAGTTGTCCTACGAAAGTTAATAGTGTTAAGTTTTATTATTTAGTTTTAAAATTAAAAAATAACAAATTCAGGGCTGGTTTGGTATTGCTGTGCTTTGAAAAAAAACTGTTTCTGTTGTGCTGTGAGAATAAGCTCATTTTTGCTGCTTCACGTTTTCAGTTTTTTTTTAACCCAAAACTATAAAAATAAGCTATTTTTAAGTGTTTACCAAACATTTTTTTAAGCTTAATTTTTTTTTAAACTCACTTTTTATATTTTTATAAAAGTATATTCGTACCAAACCAGTACCGAACGAGAAGAAACGAAGAAGCGCAGACCCAAACGCCCCACCATTGGCGGGTACCCTCCTCCTCGCCACCACAAGACTCCTCTCTTTCACTTTCTTTGCCTGTCTCCTCGCTCACTGCCGACATCTACCGCCTGCAAGTATTAAATATTGAGCAGTGAAAGCAAAGTCTGGTTCTCTTCAATCATATTCAATTGGAGATCGATCATCAACTTTGTTTTGATTACTTATTCAATTCGTCGGTGAATTTGCTGATTCGATTTGATGTCGAATGTATACCCCCACACAATGACCTTGGTACCTAACCTAACCCAGAGACGGTATGTTAGTTTGAACAGAGAGGAAGGCATACAGAGGATGCTTGGCGGCAGGCGGCCGGCGGCAAGGAGCGATGGTAGCCACCGACGAGGTGTGGTGATTGTTGGGGCTGGGTTCGTGTTGGTAGGACGTTCACTGTGGGATTTAATTTTGCTGCTGCTGAATTTGTAGCAATCAAGTCCAGATCTTGACCGTGCCGTGTTCTCTTATCCCATGGTATACATTTTTTATTTTATAAAAATACAAAATAATAATGCTTAACATTTTTAACTCTTTGTTAAAAGGTAAAACACGTGTCAAGTAGATAAATAAGAAACATAAACTTGGGGACCACAGATCCCAATCCAAAGTCATTTAAGTACCTTTTCATCTTTTTTTTCTCTTTGTTTTTTAACATAAGATGAGTGATGTACAACTTTTTTCGAAATGCTAATAACAACCCTATTTATAATTTTGAAAAGGATAGAGAGGAGGATAGGGAGCCATTCAGTACTATAGTATAGTGATATTCTTATTACTTGAAAGTAAGAAATCTCAAGTTCGAATTGTGTGGATGATTCGATACCAAATTAGGCTAGCAATTATGTGGCTTAACCGAACTCTCTCATCTTATTGTAAAAATATCGATGTACTCATAAAAAATAAAAGAAAAATAAAAAAACTTATCACTTGAGGAGTTTTGAGTGGATTGTAGATATCACTCAACAAATTTTAATGGCAAGTCGAGCCTACACAAGTTTTTCTAAAAAAATAGTGAAGGTTAAGTGAAATAGACAATAAAAAAGCTAAAACAGCCCGCTGACGAACGCGGGGATAGAAAGACAGCAAATATTTTATGCGCGTGTGGTTCACGATAACAGAGAGAGTGTGGGGAGGAGGAGCTGTTGGATAAAAACAAAACTGCTCTCAGAAACCACTTCCATATGTTGTAAGAAACGCTGGGCGCTGGGCGGGGCTGGTTGCGTGAGGGTCCTCCACATCCAAAGAACACGCGTAATAAAAGGACACGTGTTGGATCCGGAATGGGTCCAAGCGCCCGAGCGGTTCAAAGGGAGGATAAAAGCGTGGGCCCAAGTAATGAAAGTTAAGGCAACAAATTAAAAATTACATTAAGAATTAAAAAAATGAAATTAAAAGTTAACGCGGCATGATATGAGTTTATGCCGACAACTTGTTGAAGCGGCTTATGTTGCCCAAATACGTTGACGAGATGGAAATGGGTTGCGCTCTTATGTATTTTTGTGTCAAACTATGGATTATTAGTTGATCAGTTTAGGAAATTGATATTAAAGTAATAATATAATATTCATATAATTGATCCTAAACTAAAATTAATTACCCACATTATTTAGTAAAATTAGTCTAACAATGTTAATTGTGTTTGAATGTGTTCATCACACAGATTAATCCTTAATTTGTTGAGTTTATGATTCGTTTAACATTCATGTTTGAAATTTTCAATCGTAAAGAGTTTTTTTTATGCATTAATTTCGAAACGATAACATACAATCTCAAATCAAAGTGTGCTTGCATAGGCCTCGATAAAAACCTTTTTGGGACATTCAACGGTGAATAGTTTTTGAACACTTCTACTTTTTATCCTTCTTCAATAAATTCAAAGTTAAAAACAAACAAAAGTGCTTAAGAAGAAAATAAATGTGTGAATGAAACATCTTCTCTTGCCACATTTTAATTTTAGGGAATGACGTATATGGAACAAGTATATCACCGTAGTGGCATTTAATTAATAATAAAATAAATAATTCTGAAAACATTATATTCAAATGTTATTGTTTCATTGACACACAGCGTTACATACCAATATATGACTCGTTTGGAACTGTTTTTTAAAATAGTTGAAAACGTCTTTTGTTAAAATATTTTTTAAACAATTTTTAGTAAAAATACAGTGAATCATTGAAAAATACTTGAAATGTTTGATACAAATAGCACATAACTAATACTTATTACAAAAAGCACTTAAATGTTTCTAAAACTTAGAAAAATTTTCTCTAAAAATACTTTCAGTAAAAGCGTTTTCAAACGTGACTATAGTCAGGCTATGTAAAATATTATTTAATATTGACTCAACAATAAACGGCGAATCGAAACGATGCACGCAGTGGAGCGTGGGAGATCGGGGAAAAGGATCACCGCACGCAATCAAAGAGTGCATTCGCAGCCGTCAGATGATGATAAAAATGATGGGTGAGCTCTCTCGACAACCCACACATGCCACGTAATTCGGAAACCAACATTGCACAATTACTAAATTGCCCCCGTTGGAGAGCCGCCCCTAATCCCATCTCAGTCAAATCCCTTGTTGACTGTGCGCGTCTCTCTCTCTCTCTCTCTCTCTCTCTTCAATTCCTCGTTCATTTATTCTATATAAAACCCACAGCCTGCCTCCTACTCCTCCATCGCCATCTCCATCTCCACACCCCTTTCTCTCACAAATTGTCTGCAACCAAACACTCTTTCCACCCTGACACTAAACAGAAAACGCTACCGTTTAGTTATGGCGCCGAGAGAGAAGACGGCCATCGCCGCCGTTAGGATGAACGGTAACGGAAACGTGAAGGAGGTGCATTTTAGAGGCGTGAGGAAGAGGCCGTGGGGGAGGTACGCCGCCGAGATCAGAGATCCCGGCAAGAAGAGCCGGGTCTGGCTCGGAACCTTCGACACGGCGGAGGAAGCCGCCCGGGCCTACGACACCGCCGCCATAGAGTTCCGCGGTGCCAAGGCCAAGACCAACTTCCCTCAGCCTTCGGAAAATGTTTGCCCGAATGTTACAAAAAATAATAATAATAAAATTAGTAGCGGAAGCAACAATCAGAGCCCGAGCCAGAGCAGCACGGTGGAGTCCTCCAGCCGTGAGCCGCCGGCCCTGATGGTCGATTCCTCGCCGTTGGATCTAAATCTCGCTCACGGTGTCAGCTCCGGTGGATTCGGCTCCGCGCCGATGAGGTTCCCCTTCCAGCACCACCAGGTTCCAGGATTCGGAGCTGTCATCGGAGTTCCGTCTTCCGCCGCGGCGGCCGCGAATCAGGTGCTCTATTTTGACCCGGTTTTCAGGACCGGCGTGATGAAGAACCACCAGTTTCTTCCACGCATGAGATTCGATCACCCCAACCTCCACCAGCCCGATATCCACCCTGCCGGTGGGGCCCAGAGCGATTCGGACTCGTCCTCGGTGGTCGATCTGAACCAGAACGATCTTCCTCGCGGCGGCGGAGGGTTCGATCTCAACCTCCCTCCACCACCGGAGCTCGCTTGATTTTGGTTTTCGAGAAGCGCGCGGCGACGGCCCGAGTTAACAGGGAATCTTCAATTTCAGTTTCCTTTTATTAATTTTATAGTTTTCTAATTTCTAAGATAGAAAAAGAAAAAAAAAATACATGAAAAGAGCAACCAATTAAAGAAGCTCCATGTAAATACGTTGTTGATCGGATCATCATCCTTTTTTTCCAGCAGCGAAACTCCACCGTGTTTCAATCTGTTGTTGTGACTTTTTTTTTCGATATCAATTTTCAGTTGTAATCTCTCGTTTGAGCAATAATTAACTGTTAATTTCTAAATTTCCATCACCTATTATATTTTAGTTTAATTATTTCCGTAATTGTTTTTGTTGCTCTACGTGTATGATACTCTGATCCAACAATCTAACGCTCTTTATCACATTTATAATCAGTTTTGTATTCTATTTAGTAACGACGAGATTCAAATTTATGAAAAATTAATGAAAAGGATTTGAAAACTTTAAGTTTTAACGAAAATGGCAAAATAAAAGGTAAAATGAATAGTACTATGATTGACATTTCGTTAAAGTTTCTTAAATTTAATGATCATCAAACGCTACAAGCCATTACGCATAGGAAGTTTCGTTAATTTTAGGGAAGTGTTATTGGCATTCCAAAAATCTCATTCTATACGCCTCACAAGTGTATTTTTCTTTCCAAATATAGAAAATTAGAAATGTAGAATGAAAATTTTAGAATCCTAATAATAATTCTCTAATTTTATCATGTATTTTTTCAAGATTTGTGAAGATTTTTTTTTTCGTAATTTAATTTCAGTCGGCTATTAATATAAAATAGCACGAAATTTGATGATTGATGTGGCTAACGATAGCGTTGCCCATCATAACTCGCTGCCGCGTGGCTACGTCTCTGTCCCAATCGTCGGCGGCCTTTGCTTGACTCGAACGAGTGAAAACCGAGCGCTTTGTGGTTTCTATAATTATAGGCGCGTGGGAGCAGTGGTTAGAGGGCGCGTAAGGGTAGCAGCCGGTTTTGAGGGTGTTTCGGACCGAAAGTTCGTTCCACGTTGACTGGGTAGCTCTCGAGATTCGTGTTACGATGGCACGTGATATACGGCCGTCCGATCTTAAGTACCTATTTATTGTTTTATTTTTTTATCTTTTGGGGAAATTAATTAAATGGTTTTGCTTAGCAACGAGAAACAGGTGGGAGGTAGCAGACAGAGTCGGGGCCCACGTGGTGGCGGGCGCTGCGAGCGAAAGTGGGAAAGCGCGGCTGCTGCTTTTAGTGGAGCCCACCGTCCTTCCGCTGAAGAATATTTTGATTGGATATTGGCAAAAAAATAATATTTGGACAATACTTCAACTTCGAATCGAAATTCCGGAAAACATGCTCCTGTCGAGTGAACGACGTCAGCTTTCAAGCCAAATAATGGATGATGCGATCGACTTCGAGAGATTTTTAATGTTGAAAAGATGGTCTGGTAAATTAAGCGATATCATATAATTAGATGAATTGTTTGGTATTAAAATTATTGATTATGTTATTAAATTTTATGTATCAGATCGTAAACCAGCATAATTTAATATCTCTGGTTCAATGCATAGATTTAGAGATATGTGCAATTCAATGTTGGAGCATGCGTGTATTTAAATTAATCAATACGTTGATACCGCAATTTATTTTTAATTTAATGGATTAAAATTTACGATAATTTAAGTAGCAACGGCGAAGTAACGAGAATAAAGATAACATTATATAAAAAAAATATAATACGTGGAAGCAATGGAGTACGGCGCAGAGGAGTGACGTGTCGGGAAGCGACAGACAGTCAAGCGGGTCGGCATGTTTTAGTTGAAAGCTGTTGCCGTGTGTGGGGCCCGCGGTCTTGTCCGGCCAACAGAAGGAGAGAAACTGGGACGTCTCGCGACGCGCCACGTTTCGCGTCCGGTTGAAAAGAAAGCAAAAGAAGAAATAATAATAAAAGCAACCGTCAGGCAATGAGATAAATGAATAGAATATACATTTAACAAAAAAAGAAATAAAGAATAGAATATAGGTGTGGGCGGCTGCTGATGCCTTTTTCCTTGTTGCCTCCTGAGGTGACACCTCCTCCCTCACTCCCTTCTTTTATCACTTCTCAATATGAATTTTCTAGAATAAAGTTTTCGATGTAACGGAAACACGGTTACATTATATTATCATTCTACTCAAATTACAGCAACGAAGAGATGAAGGCATATTTGGTTAATTAGTCGCCGGATTTTTACTTAACTAGCGGTGAATTTCATTTTGTCTCTTATCTTCTCTTTTTCTGTACAGGATCTAATAAGCTCTTTTAGCCATTCAAGAACCTTGAATGGTTGAAAGATGCTCGGGAGATTGACCCCGAAAAATACCATGTTGAATTTTGATATCATACTTTGGACGGGAAATTGGCAATTTCATTTCGTCGTATTCAAGCCATCCAACTCGCTGCCACTTTTTTCCGTAATAACGCTTGCTTTTCTTTTTTTTCGTTTCTGAAAACTCCAACTTTCCTACCCAGTCGGCCAATATTATAGTCTGCAACCACTCAGCCGATGATTAATGTTCATCAGATGGTCAGAATTCGTTGGGTACAAAGGGCGATGTAGTATTATCCTCTAATACACTAGTGGTTGTTTGTGACGAGGAATTTTGGATAAGGTTAAAGTCGTCAGATACAGTTAAATGTTTGGAGGAGGATTCTCTTCTCTTTTTTTCCATACACTTCCATTCTTTTTCTCTGTTTGTGTGATCACAGTTAAGTCACGTTAACATTTTATATTGATTTTTTTTATAGAGATAATAGGACAAAAACACGTGGCTTAAACGTGACCACACAAACAGAGAAATGATGAAAATGTTTTGCGTCACGCGTGAGAATAAAGAGTTGTGTTGGTACGTGCGCTTTGGAGTTTGGAGAATAAAAAAAAGACTCTCGCACTCTTACATGAGTGAGGATCCTTGCTGTATCCACTTTGTGAGAATAACAGAATTCTTAAATCACATCTGTTCATCGTACATCGTGCGATCAGAAATCATTGTAATTTTTTATTTATTTAAAATTGAATATAAACCGCATCTGACGAAAACTGACCGCACGATATACAATGAACGGATATGATTTGAGAATCCCCGGAATCCTCACGAAGAGGATCCTGATCCTCTCTCCTTACATATGCGTATTGGGGCCCAACATGTGAAACTGCAATCCCCTCTTCGCCATTTCCCATCAAAGTTATCAATTATTTACGTCAACCACGAACTGGTGATCCAGTGGTCAATGACGGATTGCGAAACTTCCTTCAAATTAAAAACTGGAGGTCTTGGGTTCGAAACTCGCTGCTAGTGTGTAAGCCAGACTTGTGGCCAGGGGAATACTGAAATGCCTCTGTGAGTCTTCACAGCCTCGGGAAGGGATGAATCAATTGTCCCTTAAAAAAAAAAAAAAAATCAATTATTTACGTCAAGGTCCTGGACCTTAGCTGATTAGCTGGATTTCGAATTGAAGGCTGCCGCATGCATTTCCCACGACGCGTTATTGACATTGTCAATGTCATTCGTATTTGGCTTTAGCTTTGTTGAATGGTCATTGATTTGGATAACTGTTTGTGGGAGCTTAGGGTTAAGACTTCGTTGTCAAGCATTTGTTTTGTTTACCAAGTAATGTGTCTGCTCAAAGTCCTTTTAGGTACATCAATCAACTATATGACCACGTATCATATTCACTTGTTAAATTTCTTTTCAAATTTGAGCGCGTGTGCAAACTTACATAATGGTATCAGAGTTAGATTAGCCCACATATAGAACTCAACGATTACATGTGTTTTATGTTACTTGGTTTAAATTATAATGAGTTGTGCTCCTCCATCTATTATTATAATGTTATATTTTAAGAATTTGATAGCCAACCATATTTTGTGAAAAAAAAATACTGATATCTCAACGATATATGACGATTCTCGACTAGTTACAAATTGCACAAAATTATTCACAGAAGAAAGAAAAACACCATCATATTTAATGTTGTTAGGAGGTCGTAATCAAATCCCTATCATTCTTTATGGTATCCAATTGTTGAGCAATAGCTGTAATAATAGTACCATGGATGATGGAACCCACATTGGAGGAATATGTTAGCGTCATGTTATTTATACACGTTTTTTTACTTTTACACACTCTTTTATTAATTTTTGTCATTTGTTTTTTTTATTTGATTTTTTTTTTATTTATTCGATCTGATGTCTAAAAATTGAGAGAAATGTATGAAAAGTAAAAATAATGTATGAATAACACCACCCGTAGGCTATATCTATGATATTTGATCATGATTTGGAATACAATTATTATACTATAAAATCATAATAAAATCATTAGAAGATGTTTAAGGTAAATGGATCAATGGTGTCGTGACACTTAGCCTTTACAATCGCATGGACTAATTCTTGTCATTGAAAATAATAAAAAAGAATTAAATCCGGTGGGAGACATGATTTGACCACAAACTATATAATAAATAATAATATATTACCAAATTAAATTTGGTTAGGTGTGTGTGAGAGATCACATGTTGCAAAAAACACAACTCAGTATATTATGCGTCACAAAATAATTAGTTAAAAAATTTTATTTTTATTTTTTGAGTTTTTAATCAATTATTTTTGACACTTAGTGTATTCACCTTCCGATCAAAAAAGGGCATTTGGTACTTGATTTAGATTTTTTTTTGTCTGATTTTGTAATTAAAAAACAAATTGGTGCATGGGAATAAAAAAATGAAAACTAATGAAACGGGTTTGAAAACTTTAAGTTTGAATGAAAATGACAAAATAAAGGGTAAAATACAGTACCGAAAACTTTTCGTTACAGTTACGATAAAAAAAATCACTTATTTTCTAAGTCGCCCATCTTATTAGTGAGATGATTGTTACCAAACGACTGAATTTGCTTTATTATTTGTTACAATTTGATTTTAATTAGGAAAACAAATGTTTTTGAGAAGAGGTGGACCAAAGAACGACACGTCGCCTGATTGCATGTGTACCGACTAACGAACGCGCCACCACGTGTCTGAAACAGAAGGATAGGAAAGAAAAAAGATTGGATGCACCGGGACTTTCCGGTGGCGGTGGCAGAGGAGTCAAAGTGGCGCAGCAACAGAGCACACCCAGTTTGCGAAATTCGAATTGGGATTTTGATTTGTGTGAGTAAATTAAGAGAGCGAGTTCAAAATTGGGGGCTGAAATGGTAGAATTATTGGTAGTGAAAAATTGGGATTGAAGACGGACACTGTTAGAGTGATAAGGTTAGGGTTTATGTTGGAATTAGGTCAAAATTTCAAATGGGGAGAATTTTTCTGATTGAATTGGATGGCAGAACTTTCAGATGCAGATTCTGTGACAGCGCTCTTGCCCTTGCCGACGATGTCCTCTCTCGGGTACTCTCTCTCTCTCTCTCTCTCTCCCCCCTAAAGTTTGCATCTTTTTTATATATGATGAGGTTTTTTAGAATGATATAAGCATGATTACCAGTAAAATAGGAGTAATTTGTGATAGAATGGTGAAAAAGGTTGAGAATTTGTTTCCTTTTGAGGGAATTTGAAATGGGTTTGTATTGATTTTAGAAAAAGGGTTTTAGAAATTGGGTTTCAGGTCCTGGCTGCATAAGTGAATTGGGGTTTTCAGGTCCTGCATGGACTAGATTATATGTAGGCATTGTTTTTCTGGATTGGGAATTGGGATTAAGGCGTTTGTTAGAGGATGTGTGGTATTTCTTGGTGACGAAGCTTTGTGAAGCGACAATGGACGCATGTAAAAGGACTAGATTGCGTGTGGTAGGGGTGGGGAAAAACACCGAAGAACTGATAAAGCGCACAGAACCAATTAAAGGAACAGCAACAGCTGCAGAGTCAAGATCTAAGAGTGTTGCTTTCGCCTTTGAGCGCTGTCAATGGTGTCGGCCCCAATGCATGTCATCGCACGCACCTAACGAATTAATAAACAGTCTGGAGTAAGTATCATTTCGTTTTTGTGAGATTTGAGATTGACTTGCAGATAATAATAATTTTAGTGATTTAATGATTTTGAGATTTGCATGTTACAGATTGTAAAAGCTTAAAAACTCCAGGTCAATTGGGAGGAGAAAACCACTTAGTGCCATGGTAACGACTGGAATGTATACACACATAGATTTGTGGAGAAACTAAACATTTCGCGACTAGACTCTGGCCGAGCTATTAAGTTTTGTTGTTGTGAAGAGTAACAAGGGATACATTAGACCTGGATCTTAGTAATGTTTTCCTTTTCGAAGAATATATAGAACTGTGTTCAATTTTTATTCTGTTACTTATATGTCACGGAGCTTATTCTCATTATTTTGAGATGTTTATTTTCGTTGTTGCTTTTTCATTTATGTGGCAGAGAGCCAATGTAACATGCTTTAGTGTTTAGCAATTTGACTTTAGTTTGTTGTAATTTGATTAGTCTTTCAACTGCCGTCAAGGAAGGGCATATCTGTTCAGCAATGTGTAAGTTCTTTGCTTTTATAGCCTTTGCTTTTAGTTGCCTTTCGTATTTGTCATGTCGTTTTCTGGCTGAATTATTGCCAGACAATGAACAAGTATCCTTATAGTGAACTAATTAATTCTTGAATAGCCATATTGTCAATTTTTCATAGGAATCAGTCTCCTCTCTAAATTGTAGGTTTGTTGATCGTTAAAATTCATCATACATTAAGCAGTAGTTGAAGCAGGACACCACTGTACATACTAGGCATTCTCAACCTTTTGGTCACAATAATATAAATTTGATGCTGTCGTATTTGTTCTAATAAAAATAACAATGTTATATTATCTTCAAGTGCCATGGGTAAATGTGGATTGGCTTTACCTGCATCCTCATTCTTCTCGTCTGACCTATGAAAATCTTATCCAGGGTGAACATAACGCTCGGTCCTGAGGAAGATAGGCTAATGTACTCTGGTTTGCATACTGTGGAAGATATTTTTTGTTGCTGCTGCGGACAGATTCTTGGCTGGAAATATGTATGCTTTCTTCATCTCTCTGCTTGAATGTTTTCCAATTTGTTGTTAGCACGAGTAGGTAGGAGCAGGACTAGAGAGTCACGTTTAGGTAACCTATATTTTTTTTAAACCAAGTACTCGAAGTGCACTCTATGTCTGTGCAATCATTTACATTTAGACGTGGACCGCTCTACTTTTGAATTAGTTAGATTATTTGTGGCAAAGTCTACGTATAGCATTTGATCAATGTTATTAAAGTGCTATTTGTGGACTGAACACCTTTATTTTGAACACAAAACAATCTTATGCAATACTGATGGTGAATTTTATTAGGTAATTGCACACGAAAAAAACCAAAAATACAAGGAAGGAAAGTTTGTGCTCGAAAGGTACTTGCTGTCTTTTACTTTTGTCTCTATTTACGGTTTCTATTGAACTAAATGTGCCTGTTTCAATAACAGATGGACGATAGTGGAGGATGTAGCTGAGGAATTCAACTTGGACGCTCGTCTTGGTTCAAGTGATGGAGAAAATCCCTAGCAAAGTTCAACACTTATACAAATAATAAGAGCTGGATGCTATACAGTTATTATCATTACAGACAATATCAAGAGTACTGAATTCTGTATTACACTTTCAGGTGAGTTTTTGTTATTTTTTTTCGAACTAAATGTCTTAATTACCAACCCTATCCATCAAGTTAATCCATCGATCGATGTTATAAATTTGTCGTTCGCGGCTGGTTTGAGTATTGTGATTATGAACAACTAGTTCGAGTGTATAGACGGTTTATGAGAATCTAAATACCCTACAAGTGAGAGCCTTTTGTAGCATCAGGATTGAAGATGCAATTTTCCGAAAACCTTTGGAGCACATGAAAAGTTAGAGCTTTCCTACTAGAAGCTTTGCTTTGTCAATATTTGGAAAGAAACATGGGATGGTACTCATGGTAGGACCAAAATACTCTACATTTTGTGTGTGCGGTCTAACGGCCACGTGGTCTGGTCATTCGCTCGCAAGCGTTGGCCTTTGGCTAGCCATTTTAAAAAACCAATGTGCCCCAATGATCCCTTCATAATCATTAGAAGGATAGGTATCATTTTTCTGGGGCCCATTTTAGTTTCTTCTCCTTTGGACCCATCTCATTGGAGTGTTGCAAGGGCCGGGGCCGAGGGAAAAAGTCAATCGTACGCAGTCTTACTCTTGTTTTGCGAAAAAGCTTATAAGATATAATTATTTAATTACAGATGTGGGTGGACAGTGTTCCTTACTCTGGATGGAGAAACATCCTGGTTTCTTATTGGATACATGAGCATGCTTAATTAAACGACAAATATTTATATGGACTCTTAATTTTAGGTCTTCTGCTGTCCAACAGAATAAAAAATTAACTTAGCTTATATAATAATTGTTTAGTAAGTTAACAGGGCGCTAACCACTCGCTTGAATCTACGTCCCAATGCTTTGCATCGGTGAACACATTTTTTTAGGTCATTGTTCAATGTTCGTCGCGTGAAAAATTTACTCGAGTCAAGAAACGTATCATTGTTTAATAATGTT
Source organism: Heteromeles arbutifolia (assembly GCA_024362995.1). Lineage (NCBI taxonomy): Eukaryota > Viridiplantae > Streptophyta > Magnoliopsida > Rosales > Rosaceae > Heteromeles > Heteromeles arbutifolia. The sequence goes on along the minus strand of JANCRC010000002.1, from coordinate 3,384,668 downwards.
TCTTTAACAAACACATGAACAGTGAGTGAAATTTTGTGAATAATTAAGGATCTATAGAATGAACGATTTTGATCATAAAATTATATTGAGAACTTGGATTTCTGACTAGTGAGAAGTTAGTGTGATTAGTGGGCAGAGAACCCCACTTTCAGAGAATAAGTCACATGAAAACAGATTTACTATTACTTGACGTTTAGATTCAATAATATATTATCATGTGCAGCAGAGATTGTATATAATAATAAATTATGCAACAAAAAAACGTCACATAACAGTGAATCCTTTACCTAATTCACTCTACGTCAGTAATTCTCAAAATTATGTAGCTTTATTTTAGAGTGTTATTCACATTCTCAATTTTTTTATTTTTACAAATTTTGTTTATTTTTATTTTTGATCTTCTTTAATTTATTTGATCCGAGTACTGGAATTAAGAAACGTGTGAAAAATATAGAAGTGTGTGACCTTATCCTTTTTCCAGACCGTGTCTTGGACGGAGCCATGGAGATGGGGACCACAGAATAATCGGGCAAAAGAAAAATATTAAAATAAAATGTTACCGTCCGGGGGTTGTTGTGGTGGTATTAATTGGAACCACACGGCCACGCGCCACTCGGCAACTCTGCCCCCACGTGATGCACACCACGGTCGGACTCTCAGTGCCCTTCCCTTTTCGAATAACTTTCATAGTATACGAGTGTATCGTCAATGTAGTGTTTTGTTGTTTTGTGTCAATGATACAATGTAATGTGTAAATGTTATTACGTACGATATTGTATTTTTGCACGTGAAATTATATTAGCAATGTATTTATGTTATACAAGTATTTTATTTCGCTATGTAGTTTTCTGTTTTCATCGTTCTAAAACTTATAAAAAATATTACCCACTCCCAATTGATCTAAATGATGAGAAAATAATTTTTTTGCCACATTTTATGGAACTCTAATTTAATCTTAGTTTGTTCCTATGGAACTCTAATTTAATCTTAGTTTGTTCCTTGTAAATCAAAAGTCGTCACTTTACTCACTGAAACTCGATTATGATCTCATTTTGCCGCATAAAACTTGTAAGTCGTATCTATAAAACTCAAAATTCGCTATATATTGCCTTAGATATGTTAATCTCTTATTTGGGTTTAATTTGGATGCACTAGGCTAGTCATTTCTTCATTTTTTTTTTTCATCTCTTCAATTTCTTTCAAACTTAATATTCTCTGCTTATTGAATGTTAATGCATAACGGAGATTTATAATTAACTTTATTACACATGTGGTATAGTGTTAGTGGGTGCTGGATCCTACATATGTTTTAGGAGGCAACCTATAAGTTTAAGAGAGAAGAAAGCGTCCATAAATCAAAATGGAACGAATTTTGAGTTTTCACTTTCAAGAAGTAAATATGTGATTTTTGAGTTACAGGTAATAAAGTGAAATTAAAATGAAGTTCTAAGGATCGCAAGTACACATAAGCCAAAAGAAAATTGAAACTTAAATGCAATAAATGTAGCATAGGGCTCTGACCAATTTTGCTAAATCTTAATACGTTTTGTTATTCTAATCTGAGCTTCTCTTTGTTTCCAATTTTTTTTTTTCTTTCACCTTATATTTCGTTCCAATCTTCTTGAGTTGTCAATCGTTTGTCTATTTATGTATTTGCTTGCTCAATAGTTTTATTCTCGACAATTTTGAAATGGATTCGGAGCTTGTTTAAGAAAGGAAGTTGAAAACGACATGCCAAAGACAACAATCTTTCACTCATCCCTATCAAAACGGTAAAAACCTTCTTAATGCATCATTATCATATATGATAAAGAGAAATTTTTAGTTGTGACGAGAACATCCTTTTCACTCTTCCCTATCATACGTACCAAAGTGACTCACTAAAAATATATAATTCTCAATGAACAGGCTTTTCTGATTCTCTTTGTGAGGATTCTGGGAATCCTCACTTTATGTCTGTTCATTATATATTATGCAGTTAGTTTTCGTCACGTACTGTTCGTATTTAATTTTAAATAAAAATATATAAAATAATTTCTAACCGCACGATTTACGATAACTGAACACGATGTGAGAATCCCCGGAATCCTTACAAAGAGAATCCGGAGAGGGTCCTTACTTTGATTTGTATAAAACTATAAATTTATATATAACCAGGCAAATATTTCGTGTAAAAGATTTTCCATATAATATTATATAACTTGTGAATATATTTTAGCGGTCAAATACATGACAGCCAGTAAAATTATAAATCTTCAACAAAAAAGAAAAGTAAAATTGTAAATTAAAACATTAAATCATAAAAAGTATCTTTTATACTAAATTACAGTATGACAACATAATAAACAGAAAACCAAAAGCATGACTCAACTTTTTTGTCTGTTTTTGTTATTTTTAAATTTATCGATTTATTAAGAATGTGGTGTGGGCTGCGCAACGTAATAAAAAGCAAAACCAAACGTTGGAGAGACGGCCGTGACGCCTCTGGTTCCGACAAGATTCGCCTGGTCCGGGGACCCGCCACAGTTTGAACGCCAGCTACTGCGCGCGCAGAGAAGCCGACGCGTAAGTGGGGGAAGTGGATTCCCGCCATAATAAAAAGGGCAAAAGGAAGAGGAGAGGCACAGAAAGGATGTGGGGACCAACTGGGGAGGGTCAAATCGGTCAGTCTATGAATTGACGGCCGGGGGTAGGTGTACCCACGCGGCGGAGGGTGGTAGCAGATGCAGCGTACAGATTCTGCAGAAGTTGCAGGAGGGAGCAGCTGATGTGCATGTGTGCTGAGTGGTGATGATGGCGAGTGGTGACGTTGGAATTGGGTGAAATATCTCTGTAAAAGCAATTCAAGTCTGCAGCTCCACCTGCACCTGCAGCTCCTTTGCGTGTTGCATTTAGTCTTCTTCCTTCTTTCCCCCTGTTATTTTATTCGCTGTCTTGTTCTCTGTAACCCTAACCCTAAACCCGACTTGTATATTCCATGCAACTAAAGCCTTTATCCACTAGATTTCCAAAAAAAAAAAGCTTTTATCCACTAATATTTAATTATCATAATCTTTAACTGGGGAATTGAAAAGAAAAGAAAAAATACAGACATCAGATGCAAAAGATAAAACATTCCAACTATTAATATATAGATAACGCTAGAGAGATTAAATTTATAGATAAAATTTAAAAAATTAAAGGACATGAAAATTGATAATTACTTTATTACTTAAGCGTTGATAAACATGTTTATTCATATTGGTGACACATTATTTAGTTTATCAGGTTTGATGGATTTCACCCACTTATTAGTCTTTGGGTGGCAATACGACATGGTTGAAATGGTAATTCAAATTAGAGAAATACTAAGGTGATTATCTCAAAATGGAATTCTTCATGAACTCTCTATCATCTCACAATTTAACGATAATTAAATAAAACCAAGGAGATAACCACCATAGAGTGACTCAGTTGTTGAAAACGAATTCCAGGGCCATATTCCACACGACTCATTCTGGGTTCAATTCCTGGCGCTGGTGAATCGCACGATGGTGGCTAAGGCGAGACTAAACTACTTCTGTGAGTCTTCTCGGCTAGTAGAAGAATGACTTATGTGACGAAACCACTAGCTGAATCTCTTTAAAAATTAAAAAAAGAAAAAGAAAAAAAAGAAGACCAAGCTGGTAGCTAGTCTGCTTGTGCTACACAAGAAAACGACAATACGTTTTGAACATTTGAGTCATGTGGACCCCAGTCTAAGGGACACGCCTATCATAGGCTACCTATATAGATATACAAATTATATAATATTTTTTCGACCAAAGCCGCCGTCCTAAAAGGAGGCTGTGAAAAAGGAAAACATTGACCAACAATATAATCCTAATGCTAATACTTAACTAATGGCCGTCTCATCCACTTTCTTTACCCTAATCAAACCATCTTTCCCCCTTTTTCCCTTCCTTTTCCAATTATTACATATTAAATCCTAATTTAGTTGATTAACAATTGCGTAATTTGGCTTTTAACTAGATTTTGCAATCTTTCCTTTTCTTTTGTAACTTAAGTGACCTCCTCCTGTTGATGTATACGGATAATTTATTTGAAAGTACTTTTAAAATATTTTTAGTAAAAATAATTTTGGATTTAAAAGCACTTTACTAAGAATTTGTTTAAAAAAAAAATCTATCAGAAGCTTTATTAGCCATTTTAATTTTGCTTCTAAACGAACTTTGAATTAGCAACTGCACATCTGGTTGCGTCACAAAATACCCAAAGCACAGTCTGATCGACTAATCAAATTATTTGGTGCCCCGTGTGAGCCCACAGACTTGGATTCATACTAATTTATTGGTTTTAATATTGTTTGTCTAATCTAAGACACGTCCTTAAAGCGATTGTGTTTTTGGTTGACAACTATTACCGATCGATTGAATAATGTTATTCTTACCACAATTTTATATCATATTTATTTATCATCTTAGGTGTCAGATGAGTTTGACAAGCTACATCATTTAATTTCAATATTTTTATGAATTAAAACACTTAAATAATCTTAGGTGGCAGAAGAAGACTCATCGTATACCACAATCATCATTTTATTAACAATCATTTTATTAATTATTGATTAACATTTTGAAATTAAATGCTAATTAATTTAGATGATGTGACTGTCCACATCAGATGCCACCTAAAATGGTATACAATTGTGGTACAAAAATATGGTAAGAATATCATTATTGCTAACAATTTTGTATTACAACTTCATTTTCACAATCATTCAGAAAAATTGGTATTGCACCACTACTTATTTTAAAATTAAAATAAACAATATGACATATATAAATAACATCCAAAAGTCACAATTAGAGTGAAAAGAGTAATTTGGAAGTTTTATAAAATAATGCTAGGTAGGCTAAAATTTTAAATTAAATTTGTAAATTATATGATGTGTCACCAATAATAAATAAACATGTTGATCGTGTTTTAAGTAATAATCCAATCATCAACAACCATATCATACAGTTTACAAAATTTAGTCTAAATAGCTGGTCTCTTTAACATTACCTATTTTCTTATATTTGAAGTTTTGAACACATTAGTTTGGTAAAAATGTGCTAGTTAAAATTACTTTGCAAATATAAATGACCACCGACAGTTAATTGAAAGAGACTCTTATAACATGAAAATTTAGTAACCGAATAACTTGTAGTCACAGTCGGTATAATGTATCAATCATCCTACAAGATGCATTTATAACAAACAAGCTGCAAAAAAGCTACAATACACCACAAATTATAAAGAGAATTGAACTTAAAACATTCTCAAACTAAGAGAAGATTGAGTGTCGCTAAACCATCAGAACATCATATGCGATTACATTGCACTTTGAGGGTTCATTTTTTTCTACTTAAACGTCTTAAATACAAACCCTAATCCACCAAAATAACTAGTGATGTCATTGCATATAAGTTATATATTTGTCTTTCGTGACTGATTCGAGAATTGTGATCAAGAATCATTTTACAGAATACATCTAGAAAAAGAAGAAAAATCCAAAGGTTGTCACTCACAAGGCGTGAAATTGACATATAAATAATGCATGTGATTTTTTTTTTATCGTTAACGTTTTAATCAAGGTTTTGTATATAAGTAAATAATATTATTTTCAAATATTGGTTGGGTTGTGAGAGAGAGAGAGAGAGAGAGAGAGAGAGAGAGAGAGAGAGAGAGCAGATGATTCCCGGAGGATGGAAAAAGAGAGAAGAAGAGAAAGTGACCCAAAGCCGGCAACATCACACCACATGAAGAACGCGGCCATTTTATTGTGTATATATGTATTTTATTGCTTTTACATAACAACGAAAGGCCACGTCTTCACACTTCTCCCATGAAATTAACAAACAAGACAAACCAACTTTTTCCCAAAATCCAAAGTTTGTCATACCAATTAGGCCAAACAATAATTTCTATAAATCACAATCACAATCTCTAATTATCGTCTAGGTTTACGGACCTTAGCAATTATGTAGTCACGATCTACGTATATTGTAATGAATTTGAAAAAATTAGCTGGAATTATTAGCTATGTGTTATGTTTGGTTCTCGTACAATATAGACAAAATCAATATTCCATTGGTTGCATTGCGCGGATCTATAATTTTAACTTAGAAAGTGTGCAGAGTCACATTTGAAATGCTTTCTGAATCCTACAAAAATTACTATGTTGTGTAATGAGTAACCGTCAACTGTCATTTAGGTTTGATGTAGTGTCGTCCTCATCATCTTTTCCTTAAACCTAAATCTCAAGCCTTTGTGCCTTTCTCCCTCTCTCCCAATCCGACTTTTTAGTTTAAGTCGGATTTGGGCCTGAGCTTGCGGAAAACCCTTGAAAATCATAAACATAACACTAAACTTTTCTGCGTGCGAAAAATGTTAGATGGGTCCAAGACCATCGCGGTCCCTTCACGGCTCCACCGTTGTTGCACATATATAGGAATATGAGAAGATGAAAAATCAAACACTGAAGCTCGATTGCAAAAACTGTCAACCCCTTAAGGATGGGGTTTCTCTCGCCTCCCTTTTTCCCTTCCCTCCCTCTCTAGCAAGTTTTTTTTTTCCTTCTTTCTTCTCTCCACAAAGATGAAAAAAAAGAAGATGAAATCTCGAACGTTCAAATAGGAGGAGAGAGAAAGAAAAAGAGGGGAGAATCCTAGTCCATTGCTTAATGAGCAAGTCTATGTGCGACAAAACAGCCTACACTCAATCATCTGCTACTTATCATGTCACTTAAATGTGGTTAATTTTTTTCAAAATTAAAAAATTAACATTTAATATAAAAATTAACATAATTAAGTAAAAAAACATGTGACATGATTATATGTGTGATGAACACACAACGTAATTATGGTGGTGAGCAACAATGCTCTTGAAATTGTTTAAAATATGAAGAGATAATTATACTATTTTAATTTTCAAAATTCAAAAAAAAAAGATATTTATTGTGAAAGTTAATAAAATTAAGCGAAAAGACATATATTAGATGATTAAGTGTAAAATAAGCCTACAACATCGTTCTTGTGGTAAGCAAAGATGAAGAGATAATTAAACTAGTTTAATTAATAATTAAGGTACCGCAATCGTCATGTCGGGACAGACATGGACACTCTGAACTACACGCGCCTCAGAACTGCAAGTGGGTCTATTTTTCCCTTGAGATTTCATGGGGATGCTCAGATTATCGGAAACAGACGATCCCACTCGCACTGCACTGGAAAAAGCAGAAGACATTTCTAACTGATAAATTACAAAATATTAAAGAAATTGAAAAATATATACAAAGAAAAAGCCTCTCTCTAATAATTTAATTTGAACAACATTTTTTTTCCTCTCTCAAATTTTAATATCCTCATACATCCGAAGCGTAACAGTGAAGATTTTCTTTAGATAATTAGTGAAAATACTAAAATAAAAAGAAAAATTATGGCGAGAGATAATTAGAACCAACGATGAGAGGGAAAAACACAGAACGACGGCGGGACGATTAATGTTATTCTTCACAGCCACAAGGGAGGAGGCTCATTGAGATCAATCGGCAAGCCACGCCGGACCAGTCCCAGAAAAGACGCCGTACTGCCGAAACCCGAACCTTCCGCGACCGTGCCATTACCACCGCCGCCGACATTTCCCGCCACACCAACTGGAGTTTGCTGAGGTTCCCTCCTCGCCATCAACGGCAGCGTCTCGTTCGTGGAAGTGCCGCCGCCCATGTCGTTGAGGACGCCTGTGTGGAGGAATTCGACGAGGCGGCCGGAGTGAGTGGCCCAGTGGGCGGCGGAGGGAGCGTTGAGGTCGAGGGATATGCCGCTGGGGATCGGCGCAGGGAAGTTGGTCTTGGCCTTGGCGCCGCGGAGCGTCCTGGCCGCGCCGTCGTAGGCGAGGGCGGCTTCCTCCGGCGTGTCGAATGTGCCGAGCCAGACCCTCGTCTTCTTCCACGGGTCCCGGATTTCTGCGGCGTACCGGCCCCATGGACGCTTCCTCACGCCCCTGTAGTGGCCCTCGCGGGAGGAAGACGGAGCAGCTGCAGTCGCCATGGAAAGATGTAGAGAGAGAGAGAGCAAAGCTTTTGAGTGAGAGAAAGTGAGGGAGAGGGGGTTTTTGACAGAAGTTGAATGGGTGTAGAGAGTGAAAAGCTGGGGGTCCCACTCAGACACCCGTAATCGTCGGCTGGACGGCACGGCTCTATTCTACTTATATATCTACGGTTTTTTCTACTTGTTAATTATTTGGGCCGTTGGATTGATATCAAGATTGGAGATGTGCGCTCAGTTGCGATCGGACGGTTACGGTGAGGGCGCGAGAGGGGGTTGCACACGTGAGGATAGCGCTGTGGGCCCTAACGGGGAAGGAAATAAAAGAGCCGCCGCCTGAGTAGACGTGTGGTGTGGGTTTGTGTGGGGGTGGTGATGTAAGCCCTACCGATATCCGTACGGCGGTGTGGTCAGGCTCAGCCGCGCCCGCCATTTATTTCTTATTTTGGAATTTTGATTTTAGATTGATTATTTAAATAATAATTCATGGGAAGTGGGGTCCGGGGTGTCAATTTTTTCGAAACACAGATAGTACATCAAATATTTTTATATAAGTGGTTGAAAATTTTATTTTTTATTTTTTAATTTTTTAGCACGCATATCTCACCATTTATATAATGAGACGTGGTGTACCATTCTGTGTTCCGGTTAGATTAAAAAATTTCTTGTACAGTGAATTGGATTGAAGGGTGTTTGGTAGTGAGGAGGGGGACACGTGTCGGGCAGAGAGGTGGTGTCTGAGTGGCAGGAGACAGAGGGCGGGTTGGGTTGACCCATTGAATTGAATTTGGGGTGGGTTTTTGGGTTACTTTTGAATTCCGAGATGGGCTGCTGCTCGGTGTGGGTAAGGCTTGCGTCGATGGCGTGTTTGACTGGGACTGGGTTAGGGTGTGGGTGTGAGTCGTGTGACCACTGACCCACTGACTGCTGACCCCACGTACAGACATCTGATGGAGGTAATCGTACGGTTGGTAAAGGAGTAAAGGACTCAAGGATCTCATCCTTCGTAAGCAACTCACGGGAACCCGACTGTTTTTTCTTCTGTTTTGTTAATATTGGTTTGGATCTCTGAATTTTGAAGGCTTAGACACCGATGGTGCTAGGGATTGTGCTCTTAGACACGTTTTATCTCTTTCTCTCTCACCTCACGTTGATATATACTCTGTTACGTGTAACTCACTCTATTATTACACCATGTGCATGGTACTAAGAATTTGAAGTGAGCACGTTGGTATACACTCTGTTACGTGTAACTCACTCCATTATAACGCTACGTGCATGTTACTAAGAATTTGAAGTGAGGTACACGTAACAGATAGTGTATACCAACGTGAGGAGAGAGAGGGAAAAAGAAATACAATGTATTTCGTTGCAGGCAAGTTTTTTGTGCTCGACAATCCCCAAACCTTAATGTGTGACATGCAAATGCCAAACAATTTCTTAGAAATCTTGTTAAGTAACACTATTTTAGTATTCTAAATTCCATATGGGAGTAAGGTGTGGAAGTCATCTTTACCAAAACTGAAAAGAAGAGGAAAGAATTTGCGTTTTTTATTTTCTCTGCAGCATGTATGGCAAGCCCACATGCGTTCTGCCTCTTCGTCTGAATGTGCCGTGACAAATGCGTCCTCGCCTTTGCATACGGAGCGTCTCTTGCTGCACAAGGAAAGGCAGATTACAATTTGAATAAAAAAAAAGATTGTGTAATTTATGCTAATGGATTCCGGCAGTTGTAATGTAACATGCAAGGAAGAGATTTGTAATTTTGAGTCCATTCATTTGTTAGGACCCGTCTTATGCAGTCGGATTTTGCCTAAAAGATCAACATCGACATCCTTACCTGCAGTCGGATTTCGCCTAAAAGATCAACCAAGGGCAGTCAGACACATAGGTAGTTGCGGTATACCGCATAGTCCATGATTATCAGTGAAACTGAATCAAAACCAAATATGTAGTTCAGGATTAGTATACATACATTTCTTTTCATGTTAACATATGCAAAAGCTCCAAAAGCGTGCAGATTATTAAGTGTCTAATTCTTACTTGAAGCTTGCTCCGTGCAAAAGCCTGCCTCCTAGAGCAGTTGGACCTTTCCGGACAGAGAATTGTTATTGACATTACTACAACATAACAACTTACATAAAGAGTCTTTTTCCTACACATTTTGGTTTCATACAACTATAAGTTGCGTTATAATACGTCTTACAGTCTTTGCAACGAGGTCAATTCTCCCAGCGAGAAAGGAATGGACCCTTGTATGCTATTTCTGCTCAAATTTCTGTAGAACAAAACATGCGTTAAAAAGGCTGTAAAACACTTGGACTTGCTTGCTGTCGCATTTATGCAGTGAGTACCATTTCATCGAAGTTTAGCACGTCAAGTTGAATAAAAAACGAAGATGCCAAACCGAAGCTATTGATTTTGTTATTCAAAGCAAGTGTTAGAGAGGAACTCACATGCTTCGAAGATGGCGTAATTTGGATATGTTATTCGGCAAGAATCCCTTCAGCCCTTGGTTGTCCAGAGCCCTGTGCATGCAGAGCTAAAACACTCGTTACAGTCCGTTGATGTGTTGCTTGTTCTATCAAACTGGCAGTCAGCTCCGCTCCATGGATGTTGGGGGTGCACATTGATCACCATTCCACCCCAACCGAACAGGAAGCCCCATTGTTTTCTTCGATGACAGTAACGCCTCAACCGAATTTTTTTTATTGTGAAGTAGAAAAGGGAGATAAATTAGTTACAGTTTCAGTAAAATTTTGATAATAATTGGATAAAAGTCACACATTATATGTGTATTAAAAAAGTCACCCTAAAAATTAGATAATTTTTTTATAATAATTAAATAAAATTTTGATAAATTAGTCACCCTAAAAATTATGTAGTCATTTATATATGCAAAATAAATGGATAATTTTAATAATAATTGGATAAAAGTCACACATTATACGTGTATTAAATAAATTAGAATTAAAATAACCACAACAAGTGACCCAGAGGTAAATGCGCAGACTGTTGCTCCCTAATAAATAAATAAATGTAGGAGGTCCCAGGTTTGATGTTTCAAGCCGATGAGTCTGCATGATTATGGGTGAAATTCCCCATAGCCTCTCCGGGCTCGGAATGAATGGATAACCGTAATTAGCCATCAATTATCCCATTTTCATGTAAAAAGAAAAAGAAAGAATTAAAATGGACTTTTAATTGAATATAAATTAAAATAAAAAGGAAAAAAGTAGGAACTAGGAGCGAGGAGTGTACGAGTAAAACAATGTTTATGTGGGTGAGGTGTTAATTTTTTTCGTGCGAATTTGTATTACTGCACGTAATTTTATTTAGTGATATTTTTATTGGCTTGTAATAAAGACTAAATTATACAAAAAGAATTTTGTTAAGATGTAGTTTAAATAATAAATTCCTTTTATTTGACGTAAATTATATAATCAAATAAAGAAAAATTAATGAAAATAATTTGAAAAAAGTTTTAATCAAAATGATAAAAAAGTTGTTGTAAATAAATTGTACGAGGAATGACATTTTAGAGTAAAAATATCATTTTCGTTAAAATAAACAGTACCGAAAGTATTTTGTTAAAACCTCTCCAAATAATTATGCAAAATGTATGACATCAGCACTACACGTACCCGAATTGCCATGTGTTCCGTGGCCGACGCAGATCAGTGAAGGAAGCTCTAGTCTCAGCGTCCCCGCAAGCCTCCACGCCTAGGCTCCACCGTACCAGCGTACACAGCCGCGCGCTCAGAATGCCTCACAGCCGCGATGACCAATCTCCAGAACCGGCCGAATGCTCCGACCTCGATAACGAGGAAGAAGAAGAAGAAGACCCCCAGTTGTTAGAAGAAGTGGAAGAAGAAGAGGAAGAAGAGGAGGGGGCGGAGGCGGAAGAGAATATGGAAGACGAAGTAGAAGGAAGGGTTGAAGTGGATATGGATATTTCAGATTCACCAATTCGAGCCCATGACCATCGCAACGGTTATTTACCTCTTCTATACCTACTTTAATTTTAATTTCTTATAATTTGTTTGATTCTTTTTGGGATTTCGGTGTTTTTTGCTTCTTTTGACTTCGAATTTAGCTTTTCATGTAGATTGATTCTGTAAAATATGGCCTGATTGTAGCAATTCATGTTTCAATGCTGTGCCTTTTTAGCTTAATTGGAAAATTTTGGGTGAAATTAAGTAATGCAATTGGTTATGACGAATTGTGGTAAACTTGGAACTGTAGTTTGAAGAGTTTGGGAAAAGGTTTCGGTTTGCTTGTTTGAACTTATAGGTAAAGCATTCTACTTGATTCGATATCAACCCGTTATTCGATTCAATCATATATCCCTTAGCTAGAAGATGATTGTGTTCCAGTTTTATAGAAAAATTTAGCTCAAGGATAACTGGATTGTTATCGAATACGTATCAACATTCTATCTCTCACCAACATTTTGGTATAAAAGATGATTATGTGGTTGTTAACAAGGATGCTGGAATCCTTTCAGGCCAGAGAACCTCTGTAGACCTACACGATGATGGCAACAGTCATCTATGTCATAGTGAGATTATGGATGCTAAAGCCGCCAGCTCATGTAGAGTTGGCAGGGAAGAGATGGCTGATGCCATCCCGATCAGGGATCATTTAGGTAAGGAGGTTAGAGGTGTTGTGAATCCAGAGGATGAGATGAAACAAGTGGACATGCAGCAGAGGAATGATGATAGAAAGCAAATGGATTCAAGGTGAGGTGATGCGTTGGCCCTTTATACGTTTAAAATCTTTTCATTGTAGAGCCAAAGCCAATGCATTTTTGATATTTAGAGTGTTGGATTAACGTGTGTACCTGGTGGCTAATTATTTACCTTTTGAACCAAACCTATACCTATCCCACTAACTGTCAGGTTTTTCAGGTCGGGTGCTTTTGAGATAGGGACCACAATTACGTCTCCTGCGGTTGAAACTAGTGATCGAAACAAGCACCCAGCTATTGTATGTGATTTCCATGCGAAGGGTTGGTGCATTAGAGGTAGTTCTTGTAAGTTCGTCCATGTAAAAGATAATCCCAATAGTTCTCAACCACAACCTGAGGGAGATGTTGCTAATTCTACTAGAGAAGTCCAGCTTGATGAAGGTACGTTGTATCTTCTTGGGTATGGATGTCAAAAAAGTGCTCTCCTATGACTTGCTTACTAACAGCCTTCTACTGTAACAGGTCTAAGAGACATCACTGAGAGATCAAGGTCACCTGGTTTTCGTGACCCTTTGGTCTCTTCAAGTGGAAGTGATTTTGCATTTTCTTCACATCTCACATCTGAAAAGATCCGATTTTTGGAACACATAGGAAGACAGCACCAGTTTCATGAAAAGCGCAAGTTTCCAACAGTTATAGGAGAGGAATCAAACGTGGGCGGGGCCACTGATGCAAAGAAATTGCATTCATCCAAAGATGATCGAGGCTTTCTCTCTTCGCTTAAGGATACAGAAAGGGATGACCAGACACGAAATTGGCCTGCTGATAAAGATAAATCTATATTTATGAGCTGTTTGCATCCTGAACCTGGATTTTTTTCAAATGGATCTGTTTCACCATCGGGCAAGTACTTTATGGGGAAGAACTCTTCACATATAAGCGGTATGGGGGAACCAGATGGAATTTGGAGCCAGCATGTGCACCGTGTTCATAGTTCCCCACTCGTGAACCTTGCTTTGAATTCAAGCTCAAGAAATCTTTCAACTACTGGCTTGTTTCCAACTAGCTGTATTTCATCTTGGACTGGATTATCGTTGCCTTCTAGTTCTTCCAATCTCGATGCAAGTCCTCATGATAGTCTTAAGCTTTTTGATCAAAGTAGGGATTACCGGTCTTGTACTAGATTACCTCCCTTGCTGAAAAGCTCTTCTCCCTTCTCTGGTTCTGAGTCGAAAAGTTTTCCTGTGACCAGCGTGTCATTGCGCTCTGCTGAAATTAAAACAAAAAATTCTTCAAATGACTGGGAGCCATCTGTGCCTTTCCGGCCATCTTTTATTCTTCCTTGTGCATTTCTATCATCTTCAGGGAGGCAGTATGACCCTCTTCGTGACAGCATTGAGTTACCAAAGTTAGAAAACATCTCCGGTGAAACTTCTTTCTATCCTGAAGGGGCAACCGTTGTGAATAAATTGCATCAGCAAATACATGGTCAATCTGCTAGTGGGACCACGCGGCCAGCTTGTGATGGTGATACAAACTCTATGTCTTCACATAATACATATCATGAGAAGGTATTAGATAATAGCTGCTATATACGTGACCATAATTCACCTGGCACTGAAGCAGAGACAGTGGGGACTTCTGCTGTATGCCAAAAAGGAACCATGACTGGAGAAGAAAATCCCTTGGGCCCGTCTCATCTCAAAGGTAGTACAAAACAAAACAAAGCCAGTACGGTGTATGGTGATTCTAGACATGAAAGTGACGGTTCTGGACACCAAGAAGACATAAAAGTAGATAGATTTAGAGATAAGAATGAAGTGGATGGTGAACATTTGACAGACGGGAATGTACAGCAAGAATCAAAAGCTGTGAGGAATTTCCGTACAGTTCTTGTAGATTTAGTAAAAGAATTGTTAAAACCAAAATGGCGTGAAGGTAGTCTCAGCAAGGATGCACATAACATGATAGTCAAGAGAGCAGTAGAGAAGATTATCAGTGCTTTGCAGCCCCATCAAATCCCACCAACCATAGAAACAGTTATGCAATACTTGTCTGTATGCCGTCCAAAAATCTCAAAGCTTGTTGAGGTTAGCCTTTTCTTTTTCTTTAATTTTTGGTGATAGTGTGATGAAGCAGATCTTGGGTTTTGAGTATACAATTGTTCATGGAATCTGACTGCCACTTGTTTCATTGCAGGGATATGTTGTAAAATATGGAAAATCTTGAGATGTTAGGCCAAGTGATTTTTCTTTTGCAAATTTTCCTACACAGTTTACCAATCAGAGGTCATGGACGGTTGGTTTAGTATCCCCTGTTTTATATATTCAAAACTGAGTTTTTGTAGAAATTTTTTAATTTTCTTACAAGATTTATTCTTTCATAAATTATTTATGTTACTGACAATTCATAGATTGTGAGGTAAATGGTGTCATAACTAGGACTTATCTTAGTCTGTGTTATAAGAAAATGGTTATCATTCATTTCATTTTTATGCAAGGAAGATTGCCTTAGGCTTGAATTAACTCAGCTTGAGGGTCTTTGCAAAATTTATCAAGTGTGTAAATGCTGGTTCTTAGTCTTTCTAAGGTCAGTTTTCAATTCTTAGGTGCTGTGGAGTGACAAGGTTAAATGAAACCTTTTGGTTTGGGAAATTGGGAATTAATGATATACATTTTGGACCCTGTGAAGTTGAACTTACAGTTTGTACATTAGTCTTCCATGAGTTAGGACTTAGGATGGATATGTAATTGATCAATTTTTGGGTATCTTGATTCTTGAGTTTACGTATACCTTTATGCTGCCTACAAAGCACTTGGAGAGTGGCAGTATTACTTTAGGATGGTAAAGTGTATGGTTCAGAAATTGTAAATACTTAAAGATGTTTGATTTAAATTTATGAAATTCAAGTTGACATATAATTGCTAGCAGTGTAATTTGAAGTTTTACTCTTCCTCCTCCATCCTCATTTTTTGTTATCATGATCTGTAATTGTTCAGATTCTTCTGGGTAGTGTTTCATTATGTGAAGACATATGTGGATTGAGGTACTCTTATTTTTCTATGGCATGCTGTTATTTCATACTTCGGTAATTTACTCTCATGTTTGATGTGAAATGTTTTTGACAGTTCCATTCCCATGTTGCCTATAAGGGCCCAAATCTTTGAGCTGAGGCAGTTTCTTTTCTTTTCTTTTTTTTATGGAAAAAAAGATCGATGTCCTAGTACCTTGTTGCTTTATTTCTCCTTCAAAAAACAGTTTATTGTCATGGAGTCCTAAAACTCAGATTTTCTTTCGGAAAATAACTTACATATGGGATTGTTGGTGAGGTCTGATAGCTGCAACTACAAAAGCTGTAAAATTAATCATGCTGTAATAATTTTCCATTTTCCCATCTCTAGAATGAGTTAGGTTTGGCCAGATGTATGGTTTCTCAACCGAGTCAAAATTTGTTATCATAAAGGCCTAACAAGTTTCAAAAAGTAGCTTAGTTTTGGTATGATCAAGATTAGGATTAAGTAAAAGAAAAGGCAAACACAGGGCTTGGGAAATGATCTGTAGTGTGTTAGTGTTAGTGTTAGATCCAGGCAGCTTTACACGATGAATGACTTCAGTACATTAGAAACGATACTGAGATGCCGTGAATCCTGTAGGATATCAGATAACTTCATCTGATCCCGGTAGGTTGAATTATACTTTTTGTAGTTCTCTATACAATGCACTGCGCTGTATGATGAAGCGTTAATATAGATTATAAAGAAGTCGGGACTGTTTATCGGTTTATGGCATTGACTGCTGCAAAACAGATTTGTATTAGTGACTTAAGGTGACCTGAGACTGTTGAGAATCTATCATCAAGTTGTTTATTGATCAGAGCTTCAGAAAAGAAATTCATATCTGAAATTTATTGATTGTTGCTAACTGAAACAAACTCAGGTTATATTGAAGCCTCACTTCGAAGTCTAAATTTCTTCTCTACTAATTGAATGGACTTCTGATTAGCTGAAATAGAAAGAATTGAAAAGAAAAGGAGCTTCATGTCAACGTGACTTCCCATTTTGTTCTGACACTCTGTGTGGCTTAGCAACTTGGCATTCCTTGCAAGGGAAGAAAAATGATTTGAATATTTTCTTGCCAAACGATGATCTTGGCGCAGGCTTCTCCTTTTTCTCTTGGTTTCTGGATTCTGGAATTGGCTTAGCATATACTTCTGTGCCACCGGTGGTTTCAGTTGATCTCTTATTTCTGGTACGTGTTGCTCGTACTGGACCGTTGATGTGAAGCTGGTCGGTCTTGAGACGTTGCGTTGATTCAAACGCAGTTGCTTTTGGTACGATCTGACCATTCGAGATCAACAGGTCTGCTGGGTAATGCTTGATTGGGTCGGTGACAATGGACTCTGTGTGACTGAACTCAAACTCAGTGTCTTGTTTGTGAATTTGATTAGGTTTGTTAGTAGGAGGAAGGCACTTGGATTGCTGATCCTGAACACAGATGAGGCCCGCGAATGATAAGGAATCGAGTGAATTGCTGTCGGCTGCAGCATTCACAGCGATCTTGTTTTGCAGGCCGGCTGCCATTGCTTCGATGATGATGCTTTCATGGTTCCAAGCTTTCCAGGTTCTATATATACACTTCTGGATAAGGGGAGCAGGTGTGGATTTGAAGTTTTGAACTATTTCGTTTTCGTCTTGTTTGTTTATTTTTCACTTCTGCTGCTTTTGCCGTACTGTGTCAGCCATGATATACTCTTTTCCTTCTATTATTTTGGGATGGTTAGGCAGCTTGGAAACAACGAGATATGATGAGAATATTTCGAATATTCAATATAGTTTTGGTGATTCATTAAATGCCTAAAATTTTGAAACTAGCCTTTGATCTATTGGTATCTGTCTTTCACTTGGTTTGAGAAGGTTTCAAGTTCGACTTACATAGATGGCAATGATGATTTATACTTGTGATGAGTTACGATACCTAGTTGCGACTTGCGGCAAGTTCTGTTGGGGTATTTTTGAAGTTCAACTCGCATAGATGTCGAGAATGATGTGTATATGTTAGTGATGAGTTTGATACATGGTTGCGGCGAACCTCGTCGGCAGGCAACTTGTAGGTGTTTTTTTTTGGTATGGGCGTGGATGATACCAAAGAATTAACTGGTGTTAAAATGGTAAAGTAATAACAAGGTTTGGATTGAGTTTGTGGAAATTATAATTTTTGTGGAATGGTTGTGAGTGTGGCCGGACGCCGTCCCACCAAATCTGTTCATCTACAAAACCTCAAAAATAAAGATGGATTCGAGATTCCTAGGAACTTTTGTCTGGTGCTTTTGATCTCTACATTAATTACAAAACTTTGCTTTAAGAAGCTGATGTTATCGAGGATGGCATTAGCAATGTTAATAAAATAGAAATGCTAAGGGACTAACCATCATGGGGCTCAATGGTTGTGGACGAATTTCAGATCCGTATTTCACAAGGCACGTCTGGTGTTCGATTCTTAACACTCGCGAATCGCACGATAGTGGCTAGCGAGAGGTTGAAATGCCTCTGTGAGTTTTCTTAGCGCTCAGAATAGTGGATTGTCATGGCGAAACAAGAAGTTGGTCCCCTTTTTTTTTTTTTTTTTTTTTAAAAAAAAAAAGAAAAAAGAAATGCTAAGGGATTCTTTCAAAGTGGAATTCTTCATGAACTATCTGTTATCTCACAATTTAACGTCAATTTATATGCTAACATTATAAAACATTATGCTAAAAACATGAGGCGGTATAAAGTCTATAGAGAGCTCCACTTTTGAGAAAGTCGTCTTAGAATTTCTCTAATTAAATCACCTACTTACGAACTAAAGGAATGATTTTGTTGGTGGACTTGTCTTTGTCTAATTGCTTGCTACACAATATGATCACTTCATAGGATTTGAGTATTTCGTCCAAAACTTAGGTTGGTTGTTGGGCCTTGAAACCAAGTCCATTTTCTGGATTTGAGAGGTGGATTCGGATTCGGATTCGGAAGGTGGGTTTTGGGCCTTAGGTTTAGTTTGGAGAGAGAACAGAATCTGCCAAATGAAGGGATGACCCAATCGTTGCAGTTGTATGAATCCTTGAAGATGCTCCAAGACTGTTATCTCTTCTAAGGTTTAGAAAATCATATTTCAATAATAAAGGGGATAAAAGTAAACTTATCCTTCTAATCCTATTATGAGTTTGGAGAGAATTAGAACCCGATAAGTTTCGTTTTTGAGTAATTAATCTTCTACCCTCTATTTGGTTGTAATTTGTTTTTTATTTTCCCTCAACCTATCTTGAAACTTGGAATTTATGCAATCCAGTCGAATCTTATGTACCAAATAGGAGATTTTTAGTGTGTCGAGAATATAGTTAGATACACTAAGTATAATAATATTGGCAGAAAATTTAACTAATTATATTATTACGTTTGATATATCAGACGTGATTATGGCTACTGAAAAATTTATCGCATCAAACGAGCCACTGACAAGAATTGAGGGACTTGTTGGAAAATACGAACCCAATCAGAGTTTCCCACATGTCAGTCTGACCCATGTCTCCATCACTTTGTGGGCCCCACATTGCTCTGAGGAATACGACAAACATTTTTACATTGAGCGTACACTTGTGAAGCAAATCCCCAACCAACTTACATTTAGATCTTAGGTGGATATTTTATGGCGGGACCCAATTTTAGCAAGTCTTCAGTCTTATCCATTTCCTTCGTCCTTCACATTTTTCCTATAGCCACTCACCTTCACAATTGTTGATATCCTACGCAGGTAATGCTAGAGAGATTAAATTTGTAGATAAAATTTATAAACTAAAGGATATAGAAGCTCATGATTGGATTATTAAACATTGATAAACGTAATCTTTTTTTATTGGTGACACATTATTTACGTTGCAAATTTTATTTACAAATTTAATCTCTTTAACATTATCCTCATAATCCTTGATTCAGTATCAATGCCGCCACCCCAGGTGGAAGTAGCAAAACAAAAGATAACAAAAAAATAATGTTATATATACACTTATTTTTATTTTTTAAGTACTTTTATTAATTTTTATCAATTGATTTTCTTTTGTTTATTACATCTGACGATTGAAAATTAAAGAGATATACAAAAATAAAAATGAATGTACGAATAACATAATTTTTTTCACTAAATTTTAATGAGAGAGGAGATATTTTAGCTTCAAGTTGTATTATAAGTAGAACCATCTGGACCCAAGACCTTTAGACAGAGAGGGAAAGCAAAAATGGTTCTGCTTGAAAAGCTTTGGGATGATATTGTTGCCGGACCTCAGCCTGAACGCGGCCTTGGCATGCTTAGAAAGCCGTCTCCTAAGCCCTTGAATATCAAAAGTACTACAATTATTCTCTGAGCACGACGTTCGTTCTTTCTTCGTCGATCATCGGCCCTTTTTAATATGTTATATGCTATGGATTTAGAGGCTTTTACTTTTGGGTTTTAATTATTATTAACTTGGTGATGTGTAGAAGTGGAGGGAGAGTCGAGCAAGTTGGCGATGCCGATGAGCCCCGGAACACCAGGCACCCCAGGCACACCAGGCACCCCAGCTTCCGCTCGGGCTAAAGACAACGTTTGGAGGAGTGTGTTCCACCCAGGTAGCAACCTTGCCACCAAATCCATGGGCAACCAGGTTTTCGACAAGCCACAGCCCAACTCTCCCACTGTCTACGACTGGTATGTATACGTACCCTAACCCTAATAACGTACGCATAGAACTAGTTACAAATTTTTAATCGAACAAAAATAAACCGAAAGATACAAATAAGGATACTATAAGTACCGTGGTTATATACGTATGGCTTATTGTCTGTCTAATCTATTTTCGTTCTGTTCTATTTTCGAGCAAAAGTTTGGCCGGTTCCGTTCGTGCGTATTTCGAATGTTAACTTAAATGGATCTAAGCCGTAGGTCGAGGATCTGTTTGTCGGGTTTAGATCTATATGGTTTCTTGTTGCGATCTTGGGTTAACCTTTTTAAGTGTGATCTCATCTCACAGGCTCTACAGTGGGGAGACCAGGAGCATCCATCATCGTTAAGGTGGTGAAGAAACGACTGAGCTGATCAGCAGCCGCCAGGGGCTGCATGTAAATAGTGTACCTTTTCATCTCTGTGTTTGCCACGCGCCCCCGATGAGGGTTTTCTGATGGCAATGCGATTAGGTATCCTTTTGGATTTTGTATCTAGGGCTTTCTTCCAAGAAAGCTCAGTGTCTTGGAATTATGATATGTGAGATTGTATGAACACTTGTGCGGTGATGATGAATCTTTGTTGGTCAGATCTACCGTTGAATGGTTGTGAGGAGTTGCTGTTGTGTTTTTACTATAATCAAATAAATAAATATCTTTTGTATGATATTAAATGTTATGATGCACCTAATAATTATTTGGTTTTATCGACAGATCTCTACCGGATCAAGTAATCCGAATTTTTATAATTGATTCAACGGTTGAAGTTATTAGAATTTTTAAAGAAGGTTCTGTTTTTAGTCGATGAATTAAATTTCAAGAATTCGGATCATTTGATCCGGTGATTTTGATAGAAGAGATTCGGAGATCATCTCTTTCCGGTTTTATCAATCTAAACGAGATTAGAATCCAATGAAGATTGAGGACGACTTTATACGCTTAAATACATAAATACATCATTGTGGAAGTGTTTCAATTAATAGCTTATTATACAGAAGATATTAGATATTTTAATTTTTTTATATATTACAATATCGTCCCCGTATTTTTAATAATTTGGTCTGTCCATGTAAAGGGACCCACATGTTTATGGATAAGGAGAGAGGATTGCAATTGAGGAATTGGATCCTCGCCGAATCTAATCTCTTGTAAGAATCAACTTACGTGGATCGTTGATCAAAAATCGTACGGTCATAATTTTTCCTTTTTTTATATTTTTTATGTAAAATGAGATTACTTTACCATTAAAAATATATAAAATAATTAATTATGACCGTACGATTTTTGATCAACGGTCTATATAGGTTGATCTTTAGAATCCCCCAATTAGATCCGTCGAGAATCCAATCCGTGTCTAATTGAGACGTTACGCGAGGTTGGTGAGTGGGGCCCATTGGAAAGAGACAAATTATGATACATTATCTTTGATCATAATCAATAATGGAGTCACTAATCACTATAGTTCATAGTCCATAATAAAATGGAATCATGGAAGTGGGAGATTCACCTATTTCATTGTTGTTCAAGGACAAATTAGGTGGGGGCTAGGCTTCGTTTTGGTGCGTTGGATTGAATTGAAATGTTGCTTGCAAAACAATTTACAAACCCCGCAGATGGTAACGTCTCTTGTCAATAAGACAAAAGTAATATATTTCATTATTGATGGAATCATCGAAAAGCTACTGTAATGTCTCTTGTCAATAATACAATACTTTTTAACACCCCGCACATTGTATTATTGGTGGCGTTCCGCAACGCATGTAAATCTCTCTCGTTGTTGAGTGATTAGACTGGATTATACAGAAAATGAATCTTGAGAGGGAGAGAGTTTACTTTCAACTTTGGTATACTGACTGATTGAAAAGACTATTTTAAAGACTGGAAGAAAATTCATAGGGTTGTGTTATCCACACCCATTATTCATTCTCACACTCCTCTCAATTTTCGATCGTAAGATTGAATGAAATGAAGAACAAACATTTAACAAGAGTATGCGGAAGGTAAAAATGAGGTGATATATAGCACTACCCAATTCATATTGTAAGTAGATATAATATAACAGTTGAGTGGTAACAAGCTCGGAGCATGACCTGGCGATTTGCATCTGCATCCGAATTGCTCTGTACTTGGCACCGAGTTTCTAAAACAGACACTCTCTTCTATTCAACAACATATGCCAGCAGCTGGGTGATCACAATAAACATAAAAGGAGAAGGAGAAGGAGAAGGTAGAACCACTTGTTTTCAGATTTCTCGTCATCGTCGGCTTCAGTTCCACTTCTTCTGATATGCCAAAATCTGCAAAAATCATACATACAAATAAGCACAATATTAAGAAAGTCAAGGAAATTTTAAAAAACTTCTAGACTTTCTCTTTCTTGACGTGCAAGCCTTCGTCCCGCACAAGTTTCCGCTGCTCTATTGATAGTGTGGACTTTGAAAGAAGTGCTCACTGCTCACCAGATAGCCAGGAATGAGATTGTGAGTTCTAAGTTCTGCCAAAGTTTCTTCTTCTTTTAAAAGTTGCAGGTTTTCTTTGCTTGAATCTAGAACAAGAGACTTGGAAATTTGAATATTGGTGGCAGTTGAATGACTGAATTCGGCATGCAGCTCTTTCACCAAGTATATTTCAACTTCTTCAGCTTGACACGCGGTTCGGAGAGCTACATACTGTGTACAAATAAAACCAGCTTCGGAGATCCGAGATAGTGAAAAAGCTATCAAATGAAAAATGCAGCAAACAGCTGAAGAATCACCTGACATAGTTGTCCAACTGACAGAGTAGACCTGCAGCAAAGATATGGCCGCTGCAAACTTGGTATTCTTTGCTCATCTAAAGATACAAGCAGGAGGTGGATGTCCAACTGAAAAAAAATGAGAAAACGTTTGATCCAACCATCTCGGTACTGAAGCAGATTGCCAGATAAAAAGTCTAAATACACATCATGTATACATAGCGTGTGTGATGGAATGATCTCGAAGGGCACTGCTCACAGTCCCCTATCATAGAAGAGTCATGACAAGATCATCAGCCTAAACTCTAAATTACCTCGTCATCATTATCTCCTGGGTTCCGAAGGTACTGTACCAACTTCGAGAGGCGGATGTTCCTGGCCTTTTTACCACTGCCACCACTTGTACTGCCATAACGTGTATGACTCCGCATGCCACCTTTTCCCCAGGAAAGCCTCTCTGAGCTGCCAACACACCCCACAGATGCACCCAGAATCTCTGATTTGTTCATTTCATAGTCATTTTCATCATCACTATCTGCATTAGCAGCTGCCGATGAGGGCGGATAATATCGATCTCCTCTCCATCTTTTGGATCTCTTCGGTCTTGGTTCTGTGCGCTCATCACCCGAAGATAAATCTCTACCACCATCATCACCATTTACATCCTCATTGTCATTGGACCCTTGATGTTCAGCAACATTTCTATAGCTCCTTCTCCCCCTCGCATTTCGATAGCTACCCCGTGATCTCCTCATAAATGCGGCTGCAGTGGCTTTAGCTGTTGTTCGTTTCCTTCCTAGTGCCTCAGTTTGTCGTCGAAATGTCTGGGCAATGGAAGCTTGGATCTGTGCAAATAAGCTCAAAGATCAAGGGCCCGACGCAACAAACTAAGAACAAAAAGAAATCTCTATACAGTTCCACTAACTTCATGGTGACAAGTAACACCTAAATGATGAAAATGCGATGATTCTAGTGTAATACCTTATTATGTAGAAATTGCATCCTTTTCGGTAATGGGACACAGATAAGACCCACATACAAGTAGATAATCAAGTCTTAACTAAAGTTTCAAGGAATTACTGTTCCAGGGTTTTACAAAACCAGAGAACTCATCAATTGCATGAGAAAACTAGAATAATTCGCAGTTTGTTATTTTTCTTTATTTAGGGTTAACTTCCAATTAAACTATATACTTATTAACCCTAGAAGAAACTTGAAACTTGAATAGTCACCTGCTTATTGCGAGCCTTCTCCTCATCATGAAAGGCCAATTCCTACAGGAGGTAATCAACCATCAGTTCTCTCAGTTATAATATAACTTACAAAAAATAAAATTTACAGTTGAGATGTTGTAAATCAGCATCGTAGTACCTCTTCCTCATACTTGTCAATATCCGGATATATAGCTGCAATTAAGGAATCGTAATTGGGGTCATCTCTCAAAGAGCGACGACTTGCACAATGGGTGCGGCAGGCAGGGCATTCGTTGTTCCTGCAGCGAAACCCAGTTACCAGTATTGAGAAGTAAAGCCACAAACTCAAACTTTCTAATACTTTGTGACATCCTCCAAACAAAATCTGTATGACAAAAATAACTTGAATGTTCATTTGAATTAAAATGGAAAAAGTAATAGTTTGAAGACATACCCCAGGCGCATGGACTTGTCAATGCATTCCCTGCAGAAGCGATGCAGGCATTCCATCACTGTCCTTGTTTTCCGAATGATCCCTATAGATACCAAACGGTAAATAAATTTCTTTTCTTTTCCAATGTACAAATGTAAAAGGGACCAATGAGTACTTTGCCTTATATAGTCCGATTAATTGTCTTAATATTTAGAAAAATTCTAATATGAACAAAGAACTCTTGGATGTGAAAATTCTCAATCTTTGGACATTAATTTCAGCCTGCATAATTAACATAGATTTAGACCATCCAAATGGATTTAAGTTATATTGGCACATCAATAAGGCTGCTTGTGTTTATCAGAGGAAGATATTCAAAAGATAATATAAAATTTTAAGGCTTTAGATATAAACCTGATGATATAATTCTATTTCTTCCAATGAATTTACCATGACATAGAAACTTATGTGCTTACTCTGCATGTAAACAGAGTAATTCTGTTGAAGAATGTAATCCATAAATTCTAACATATATAAAAAAACCTAACAACTGCAATTTTAGGGAAGAAGATGTAAGGACCAACTCAGAGTCGCCACGGATATTGCAAATATAACTCTTAGATATGTTTTGGATAAAATATTTTACAAATTACACAACTTTAAATTATATTCTTGTAAAAAGAAACAACCACAAACTTCTGAGAAAATGAGACAAATATTGAGCTCTCTACTATACCCAACTACAAATTTTATGCAGTATAAAAAAGTTAGAAACAAAATTTTTCATGTCTATGTCAGCAGAGCAAACACATTGATAGTGGGGATGCAATTTCTCATAAAGGTATATGGATAGAGTTGAAACAGAAAACAGCGGAACCAAAGATCACTACCCCGTATTGGTAGCTGATGTTTCGGCACTGACAAAAGTGGTACACACAATATATGGTTTCGGACAAGTTAACAAAACCAATGTTTCTGACTTGTATGCAAGAAATTTTTTAGACAAAGGCATTTCAAGATATTCTAATATCAATGCTGCAACACAACAAACGACATAAGTATGCGAAGCGAATATGATGTTCTAGAACTGAACTATCAACTTCCCTTTGATAATAGATAATGACTTTTACTCTATGCTGGTACCCAACAATATTACCTTTTACAAAAAAATAGAACCAGAAGAGATCAAAATGCTTATTTGCCATCTTGATTCAGTTATAATCCAAAATTTAGTATGATACAACAAACGACATAAGCATGCGAAGCGAATATGATGTTCTAGAACTGAACTATCAACTTCCCTTTGATAATAGATAATGACTTTTACTCTATGCTGGTACCCAACAATATTACCTTTTACAAAAAAATAGAACCAGAAGAGATCAAAATGCTTACTTGCCATCTTGATTCAGTTATAATCCAAAATTTAGTATGACAAGACATACCTAAACAGATGGGGCACTGGACTTCTTTCCGAATTTCTGCCAATTTCACTATGACAAATCTGTGTATATTACCAATAA
Source organism: Heteromeles arbutifolia (assembly GCA_024362995.1). Classification (NCBI taxonomy): domain Eukaryota; kingdom Viridiplantae; phylum Streptophyta; class Magnoliopsida; order Rosales; family Rosaceae; genus Heteromeles; species Heteromeles arbutifolia. The sequence continues at coordinate 3,358,299 of JANCRC010000002.1, read as the reverse complement.
AAAGAAAAAAAATTAGCATAGAGCAGATGTAATTTATAATATGTAGGTTGCCCTATGTGCAAGTTTTTATTTTTGCACGCTTTATAATTATATAAAGAATGAAAAATGTGTGCACTTCAATTTCTCAGAGGGAAATACAGAACCTAGCACAAAAGAGAGAAAAATATGAAAGTACAGATTTTCTGCAGAAAGAGCATCTGTAAGCATAGCCAACCCCACCTCGAGCCATGATCAGATAAAATAAATGATTGATCATTTTATAATATTGATTTCGTCCTCAAGCATTAATCCATCATTACATGGAACTTTTCATACCAATTTATCAGCCTGGACAACACAAATGCAAATCGAAACTAAAACATAAACTGCTGCATGTTGTGGGGTTGCATTTTGCAAGCAGCATACAAATGCCCAATTCAGCATGCATATTGACGTTATTGTCAGCATTGTTTACCATATCCCAAAACGAAAATAAGAACGTTAGTTGCTTTCTTTTATAAACATGGTAACAATTCTATCTAACGAGTAAAAAATAGCAAGCTTGGCGTGGTAAATATTCTGTAAGTAAAACACTTCTATGTGGAAGTTTAGCAGACCAATGAGAACCCAGTAGAGTAAGCAGATTGTTTGTTCCTTCAGCCAAAGCACCAACAAGACTGAGAGAGTGAGAATTTCTGCTCGAAATAACCCAACAATCATCGAAAAAATCGACAAGAAGCGAAAGGAAAATGATCAGAATCTGCAGCTAATGAGCAAACCAGATTGGGCAACATGCTTGAACCACCCATGCACGATGGAATTTGAAGCTCGAATTCTAAAGATCCAAAACCCAACTCCACCAACCTTCTTCCCAACACAAACACAGCGATCCATCCCAGTAAAACAGAAGAGAAAACCCACATCAACCCAAAAGCCATTACTTTCACAGTCGCATACACACGTCAATCCACCCAGCTCAAACCCAGCAGCCGCTCGATTACCACAAACAAAACAAAACCCAGCACGAAGATAAGCATGCAGATCCCAAATCACACCCAGCATTCATACATCAAACAGTTACACAATAAACGGAAACGACCACCACAAACAGAAGAACGAGAAAAGCAATGAAGAAAAAAAGAGAGAAAAAGCTCACTCGTCTTTCTCTTCGGTGCTCTGCGAAGGGCTTCGATCGGACTCTGAGGAGCAAAAGGGAAGATAGAGAACAGATGAAGCAACAGCACAGAGAATCAGAGAAAACAAAAATCCAAAAACCATGTGAGGGGGAAGAAACGTGCGTGTACGGTGTTTGTATATGCGGTGGGTTGGAAAAATCTGGAGTTGGGTTTGGGCGTTGGGAGCAATAAGACGTACCCTCTTTGTCTTGCGGCGTTTCGTGGCTGTTTTCGCGGTGGTTCTGCGGAGGATCATCTTCCATGGCCTCATGGGTGCGCTTCTGTGCCGGCATTGCTCTGGTTTGCAGCGGAACTTTAGCAAGGAACGGAACCGTTGTGTGTGAGGTAAAATTGTTAGCTGATTGTGGTGCTCTCGGAGAGAGGAGATAGAGAGGTATGAAGGTGGCGGTGGTGGGCGGTGGTGGGTGGTGGGTGGTGGAGTGTGGCCGACCAGAGAGAGAGGCGGAGGGGTAGAGGCTCGTGCTCTTACCGAAAATTATTCTATTTATAAAAAAAATAAATAAAAAAAATAAAATAAAATAAAATAAAATGGAGACAATTCAAGCTTGGGCCTTCAGTCAACACGTGTACATACAGGGGTAATATGGTAAATATATCTTACTTTTTTGCTTTACTTTTCTGTTTTTGCTTTTTTAATTTTTGGGTTTACGTTCAGTTGCTGGCAATTCCTGGATTTGTAGTAAAAATAAAATCATAAAAATTATAAATTAAAAAAATAAAAATAAAAATAAAAACTCTCTAATAGAATAATTATTCTTTCATGTTACGTACTACTTAGTGATTTAAAATATTTAACGATTAATTTTGCATGTAGAAATATAATAAATTTGTATAAGGATTCAATTTTGCATAAAACCTATACCATTTAATGATACTATCGTCAGAAATATAAAAAGGAGAAATGGATTGATTAACTAATATGCACCTGAATCTTATTTTCTCTTTAATTTCTCTCTATTGCCACCGACTTGTTACTGTTATTGTTCAATTTGTTCTGACTAAGCTATCCCTAAACCGATATAAGTCCATTATCAATCTATTAGATTTGGAGTTTCATGTTTTCTTAACATTTTTGTTTTGGTTTTGAAACTTTTTCGTCAAATACTTCACTGATAATATCTAAGTTTGAAATTGGGATTCGCAAGAATTTATTACGTTAAAGTTGAGCGCATTGAGTCAGGCACAATGAAAGTATGGCTAGATACTTGCCAAAGTAACACATCTGATATTCTTTAGAAGATATTGAATTTATCAGGGTGTTAGATAAGTAAATTGTGACTTATTATTCCATGTTTGACGTCTCTATATGCTTATTTTTCAACTGAGAGCACCATGTATCTACATGTATATTCAAAATCTAACCAATAAAGTATCTCTAAGACGATGCTTTATTCATCTAATACGCCAATACTCTCCTAAACAATCATACAGAGGGGAAATTGGTAAAAGTATCCACTTGTTTCTGTTTGCTTGAATTCGGGTGCCCCTTGGAAATGAATGACTTGATTGGGTCTGCATGTCATTTCTTTTGGCCTTTTATACAATCCATTCAAGATTTAATGTACATAAGAGATTTAACAAGGGGACTTTAACGAAAAGCTCCGGGTACTGTTCACTTTAACGAAAAATCATATTTTTATACTAAAAAAAGAAGCCAATCATGGTATTATTCATTTTACCCTTTATTTTGTCCTTATCGTTAAAACTCAAAGTTTTCAAACTTTGTTCATCAGTTTTCTTTTTAACAAATAGCATGACAATGTTGAACCTGAAAAAGAACTTTATGCATAGATACAGTTTATGCAGATCCTAAGCTTGAAGTTCTCTTCGTATACTCGCGCTGCATTACTGATGCATATAGTTCTGAAAAATGGATGTTGAATCTTAGTGCCACAGTTGGGAGGGAGGAACTGTACATATGTCCTTCCCTCTGTTGTGCAATAAGTCCTCTTATGCTTCATGTCCTGAATCCTGATTGAGTTTAATCACATTAGGTTTCTCCCCATCAACTTGTTCTGGTGTTGTCACAAAAGTTTTAAAGTGAAAGTTTCCGCTCTCATATCAAACGAACCAACCAGGAAATACTCGAGGAGATTTTCCTGCGATGCTTGAAGTTGAAACAGCAGCTGCTGTCCATCCTGGTGGTAGTGGTGGCGCTGTCGTTAATTCAGAGGGTCGTATGATTGGACTTGTTACAAGGTATGAAGAACTAAATTGTTGTATGCTGATTGTCGTTAATTATTTTGCTCTGTGTACAGCCATGTTTTATAAGAATCATATCCAAGAAGCTGTGTAACTTTTTAACTAAATCAACATTACAGATTTGCATTTTCAATGGTATGTGTCTTGATCAGAAGACGCTGAAGTTTGTTATTTCTACCAACGTGTTGCGTATCTACGTTGTTATGGAAGCTGCTTTCAGTGTCATCACCATCCATTCAGATCTTAGACGTGTTCATTTGATTTATAAGTCCGTTTAATGTGATATCAAGTTCTTGACCAACCAAACCGTTATCTTTCTTCTGTATGGGCGTTGATGCCACCTCTGTCTTCCAAGCTCCCTCCTTTGCCGCCTCATATTCCACACTCTTTACTACATACAAGATAACAAGAAGGAATCAAAAGGCTCTCGTTTGCAAGATTTGTCGCCGAAAGAAAAGATGTGTTTGAAATGCCAACCCAACTTGACAAGGCAAGAAAACTTCCTAACAATGTTGTTCATAGCAAGTTATGACGTGCCAGCATCCTGCAATGTTCTCGTACCAAACTGAAAGGCGTCGTCTGTAGAAAACCGAGATCAGGTTTCGTACCCCTCGTAGTGTTTGCTGTGCTTGACTGACTTCACGTATAGGGTAAAACAACACGATTAGGGATTGAATCTTGTAATTTATTGGAAAAGCATTGTGCAATGCGAGATAATGTTCTCGGTTCCGAACAACAGTCTTATATCTACTGTAGTATATCATATATGCAACATGAATTTGATACAACTTGCAGTAAAAACCGTATGATTTTAATTCTACCCTATTTTGCGTTCAATATTGTGGGAATGACCTCGGCTTTTGGTATAGATGTGAATGCTCTTAAACCAATTCATCAACGATCCCATGCAATCCGTAAGATAATTTTCTCAATTGTCTTCTTGTTTCACCTTTCAGCTATTCTTTTCCTGCTTTTCCCGCCTTTTTTATACAAAGATATATTTACAGTAAGGAGTACGGGAGTGAAGAAAAGTACCAACAACAATGCTTTAGTTTCTTGTGAAAAATGCATCCTTGTCGGTTGAAAAGTACCAACAATGTTCTTATGGCATGTTTGGTATCCTATTTGAAATTTTTTATCATTTCTCAAAACATTTCTTAAGAACTTTTCTTGAAAACAATTTTCTTTAAGACTCAAAAACTTGTTTGGTATGCGATTTAAAAATTTTAAATCTTACAACTTAAACTGGACAAAGAGATCCAAAAAGAGGGGGTCGAGAGAGAAAGATGAGAGATGAAGAAAGAAAGTAAGACATGATTGGAGGAAAGAGAAAAAAGAGAGAGGATCGGAGGAGATAGAGGAAGAAGAGTGAGAGAGCGAAGTGAGCGAATTGGAGGGGAGACGAAAAAAGGTAAAAAAAAAAAAGAGAAGGGTGAGATAGAAAGAAGAAAAGAGAGATAGATTTGGAGTGAGAAGGGAGGAGGAAGAGAAAAGAAATAAGTGAGTTTAAGTTTAAAAACTCTAAAAACTCACTTTTTGTATTTTTAGAGAATAGACTATATTTTTGAGTTAGTCTTGAGTTCAGTTTTTAAAAATAGTCTTACCAAACAAGTTTTTAAGATCTAAAACTTGAAAATTGTTTTTGAGTTTAAAAAGTTGGATTCAAGTAGAGTACCAAACATGCTTGCTTCTTGTGAAAAATGCCTAAGTCCTCCTCTTCCTACCAATATTTTCTTGGTTCCAGAATTTTTCTTACTAAGTGAGTCTCACGCTATCGAAGGCTTATGCTTGGGCTAATTTGGCCTCGAAATGGAGAAATTTTTCAGTTTATCGAAAAACATAACCCGGTACTAAGTGTCATACAATTGGTTGAAAACTGAAAAAAAAAAATTGAACTAAATTTTTAATTTTTTTTGAACAATTGATATTATCTACACTAATGAGAGAGGGTGTGCTTAACCTTACAATGTGATAGCACTAATGTGGTTCAAATTCGCCTTTGGCGAGAATTGAACCTAAGATCTGTTACTTACAAGTGAAGAGAAATACCACTACAATTGGTTGAAAACTATAAAAAAAAAAAAAAAAAATTTAAACTAATCATATTATGATATTTAATGTACTAAGTTATGTTCTCAACATATTAAAAAATTTCTCCTCACAAATGCTTAAACTTCAATTTGAGTAGATAAATTTTGTTGAGCTAAAACTGTGTTTTCAGTTTTGAGGCTCGTGTATGTTTATCTTTAGGGACATTGGGTCTTAAGCAGGGTATTAAATATCGATGATATCGGAAATATCGGTAGTCCAAAAACACGGAAATATCGATGGAAATATCGTGATATTATCGATATCGATAAAAATTGAATAAAAACCACAGAAGTTGTGAGAAAAACTTGGAAATTTTTATTGAAACTTTGTACGATGTTTATTTAGTCAATTATCTATTAGTTTATCACAAAAAATTGGAAGGAAATGATAATGGATTTAACTGATTTAAGTTGATTATATAGCGAGCTGGCAAACATTGTGAGGGTATAAAATATATAAATATTTTAGCATATTTTCACAAAAATATAAGTGATATGATGGTCAAGGTGTTGAAGGAGTAAAATGGGAGGGGTTTGAATCCCCTTGGTGTCTTTTTAAATATAGAAATTTAAAAAATACGGAAATTTCGATGGAAATATCGATGACATCGGAAATATCGGTAGTTCAAAAAACACGAAAATTTCATTGAAAATATCGGGATATTATGGATATTTTAGTCTTAAGTCACATCGCACTTACCAAAACCAATCATATTTGCGAATTTCCCGAAACAGCCCAATAAAATTTTGTATGCGGCGGTCCTGACCCAGAGACTCGCCTCTCGTCTCTCCCGCCGCCGCCTCTCTGGTCTTAGCTATTTCAACAAAACTCCAGAGAGACGCAGAGTATACGGACAAGGACACCATGATAAAATCTCAGAAATGATACAAGCCAATTCTCACAGAGATAGAGAGAGATATGGCGGACAGCTCTGGTTACAAGGAGTACGTTGCGGGCTTGATCGCCGGCGTGGCCACCGTTGGAATCGGCCATCCCTTTGACACCGTCAAGGTAAAGTCACATCTCTTTGATTTTGTTAACTTTCAGTGGGTTTAATGATGGTGAGGTTTACTTTAATGGGTGTAGCTTTTAATTTTATTTTCAAGTGTAATTTGATAGAATTTGGAAGTAAAATGTGTTAAACAATGCCAAAGATTAGTTTTTGGAATCTGGGTAGTTTAAATTTTGATTGGAAAATGTTTGGGTTGGTATGATATTAGTGGAAAGAATCAAAATTTTGATGATATACTAAACTTGGTTTTAGTAGCAACTTATGGAGCTTAATTTTCCTTTAGGTAGATATACATTGTTGGCCTGTTTTCTTATTAGCTTGATATTCTATAAATTTGCCTTGGCCAAGCTGTAATCTTTCGATCCATTCGTCGTCTTGTCACATCTGTAGTTGATGATTTCAGGATATTGTTTACCTCTAAGATTATCTTTTGTGAACTGTGAGAATGGATGGAAAATTTCTCTTTATGTGTAAATTGTGCTTCCAGTTAAGGTTGTCTCTGAATGTTGAATTAGGTTAAGATGCAAAAACACAACACTTCAGCACACGGGATTACGTACAGGAATAGTTTGCATTGCACTGCAAGGATACTAAGGACTGAAGGGGTATGATTCTGAACTTTATCTAGCTGAATATCTCTAACGTAACGATCTAGAACCATTTTTCTTTCGGAAAGTGTGCGATTGTTATAGATTTTGAGTTTCCGCATCATCTTTTCCAGGAGAGCTGACTGATATTGGGTCCTTAACAGATTAAAGGACTTTACAGAGGGGCAACATCATCTTTTGTGGGGATGGCTTTTGAGAGTTCAATTGTTTTCGGCATGTATTCCCAGATCAAACAGTCACTGCAGGTTTGAACGAAAATAAAGTGGACAATCTTTGTTTATTTTATTTTGTAATGATCTAGATAATGGCTTCTGTTAGATGCATAATTACGAACCAGTCTGGTGACTTTATTGATACGACTTCTATAAAGATATTGTGTATCTGTTATGGTTCTTATGTGACGTTCTTCTGAATCGCAATGACACTTGAAGGGAAGTGCCCAAGGTGTAGGTCCACAGCCCCTAGTCATAATTCCATCTGCAGCTTTTAGTGGAGCAGTCATCAGTTTTATATTATGCCCCTCGGAGCTGGTGAAGGTAAGATGAATTGGATGGTTTTTAGATTGTTCCGTTGCTTCTCACGGTATACTTATTACACTGCGGTTTTCCAGTGTAGGATGCAAATTCAAGGCACAGACTCTGTGGTCCCAATGTCTAGAAGATACGGCAGTCCTCTTGATTGCGTCCTTACAACTGTGAAAAATGATGGGGTGAGAAAATACTGTGCTTTCTGATGACAGTGGCGAGCATAACTTTTTATGATCATTTTAGGTGATTGAATGCTTTTCAGGTTAGAGGAATTTTTCGAGGAGGTTTTACAACATTGTTAAGAGAATGTATTGGAAATGCGGTCTTCTTCAGCGTTTATGAGTATGTCCGCTATCAATTGCACTTGCAATTGAAATATGCTTCAACTGACCACAGAAACTTGATTGACGTGGGAGTTGGGATTGCTAGTGGTGGCCTTGGTGGTATAGCAGTATGCATCTTCACAATTTAACGTTCTCTAGTACACAAGTTCACATTCCTATTCCACTAGACTTATAAATTCTGATGTTCTCACCCTACTTCCAGTTTTGGTTGGCTGTTCTACCCTTGGACGTGGCAAAAACCATAATTCAGACGACTCCAGATAAGAATGTTACAAGAAATCCATTTCAAATCTTGAGCTCGGTAAGGACACCCCTCTCTCTCTCTCTCTCTCTCTCTCTCTCTCCCTCTCTCTCACCCATCCCCCTCCCAATTCCCCGGAAAATGTTTAAATTGGCCTTGTTCTTTTTTCCTCTGTAGATTTACAGAAGGGCTGGATTGAAAGGATGCTATACTGGCTTGGGTCCTACTATTGTTCGGGCTTTTCCTGCTAATGCAGCAGCGATCGTCACCTGGGAGTTGGCCATAAAACTATTAGGCATCAAGCGCGACTAAGGATTTCTCTACAATAACCAAATGCTTCCAACCTGTTTGGCAACTTTTAAACCGCATTCAGCAAGAGAAAATTCTTCCACTCAGATGAACTCCAAGGGTGTTACTATGCATTGTTTTCTCGATTTAAGGAGCTCGAACATTTTTTCTACAAGAAAATATCAGAGATTGGAGTGGTTTGTTGTGAGATTTTTTTGTAATGATTGTTGAAAAGTTTGTATCAAGGATTTCACATGTTTTATTGTAATTTCTGTCAGCTGAAATTGAAGTTTTTCTAACAAAGCAGCCATTAAGTTTTGGTTGGTGTTTTTCTGTTCTTCATATTACATATTTTTGAAAGAGAAGGGTCTGGACATGTCTAATTCATATGGTAAATTTGATAGCCCTCCCCGTCCCATCACACCCGAAATGTTATGATATAGATATACGTGTTGTAATATGAGTGAATTAATTCATATTTGCGGCTATATTGGTATCAACAAGTAAAATACATGCTAAACATAATTAGATTGATAATATTAACGAACAGAGTAACAGTTCATTTCACGTACATCTTATTCATAACATAATAATAAGAGAGATCTTAGGACAAAAAAATACCATGATAATGTATGATAAAGTAGTGACAAATTAAAGCTGTGAAGAAAACAAGAATCATCGTTACCAACTGAACAGATCAAGTGGTAGGGTTGTTTCAAATCACAGCCAAGAATCGTGAAGCACAATTTCAAGGATTGGATCCTCTCTTGAGCACAAGCTCAGGAGCCTGCTGACCAGTGCACGTGGACCGTTGGATTTTGAAAGTTATAATAATTGTAACTATTAGATCAAAATTCAACAGCCCACGTGCATTGATCAGCAGGCTCTTGAGCTTGTGCTCAGGAGAGGATCCAATTCCTCCAAATTGTGCTAGCAAAGAAGCAAATCTTCCTTCATTAATGCATACAATTAAGAGAGAGAGAGAGAGAGAGAGAGAGAGAGAGAGAGAGTTTCAGTGGTGCATACGTATAATGAAGGCTGAGGGTTGACAGAAGATAGGGAGCTTATCACATGCTAGGCGGAAAACTAATAAATTAATTAGAAATGCCGCCTCCATGTCCATGTTATTGTGGGGATGTTTTCCGACGCCGCTCATTGTGTCCAGCTAATCGCCGGCGACAACTCCTTTTACGGTCATCAAACTCCGATAGGCTGTGAAACCTGTCAATGCACCACCATTCATTCATTATTCGACTCATGACTCATGAGTGTCTTTCCAACAATGCAGTTTAATGCACTTTTTTGAAGTTTTTTCGTTAGTTTTTTTTTTTTTTTTTTTTTTTGAAGTTTTATTGAAACACTTCCGATACTGTTTATTTTTAATAAAAAAACCACATTTTACCTTTTCATAGTACTATTCACTACACATTTATTTGTCATTTTTCATTAAAACTAAAATTTTTTTGAACTTTTCGTTAGTTTTTTTTTTTAAATGCACAGTCAAGTTTATTAGGGATATATTGACAACTTTATGGTCTGTAAATAAACTAAAAAGTTAAACAATCAACAATATCAACAAAATTGATGACGATTCGCATTTTTAAAAAGGCAGTTAATCAGCTACGAGTACTACGGTCTGATGATATTTTTCTTTACTTGAAAGTGAGAGGTCTTAGGTTCGAATCTCGTGGATGGCGAATTTGATACCAAATTAGGTTACCCATTATGTGGCTTAGCCGAACTCCTCCCTTAGTGTAAAAATATCGATGTACTAAAAAAAAGGCAGTTAATCACACTTTAGAAGAATATGTGTAAGTGTGTATCTACAATTTATGCTAATGTAGAACAAAAGGCCGAATGGATTGAAGAGGAAATGAACAGTCGAAAGGAAAAAGGATGCAATGGGAATTTGCAAATTTGGCGTTCAAGTTCCGATTTAGACCCATGATACATTAATTTTAAAAAAGGGAACGATGCCACAGTTCAAACACATAATGGATTTTGGTCATCCGAGATCGTTTCAACCTCCAAAACGTAGTTTTAATTTCCGTTATAAAAATCGAACATTTGAGTTTTCATCCGATTAATGTTGAATTATTGTCATTTTAAAGTCCAGAGTCATTTGAGTTGTTTTAGGAGTTGTAATCCATTTATTTAAGCCTTTTGACTGTTTCAATGTGATTATCAATTATCAATTAAACAAAACAACTTTTGGACTTTCTCTCAAACTCTGATGGACTCCAAAAATCTTGTTTTTCGAGGGTTTACGTATGTATCTCTCTTGCTTCGTGTTGCGTCATATTTAGATATATATATATATAAAATTTAATGGTGCATGAAATTAACAAAAACTATGTAGTAATTAGGCAACAATTAAGAAAACCGTTTAGCTAGGCATACTCACTAATATTGCATTCTCTCCATAAGATATGGTATGAAACTGTAGGTGTGGGATTCTTGCAAGTTTAATTCATAGGAAAACTAATGAAAAATGCTTGAAAACTTTGAGTTATAACAAAAAAGACAAAAAGATGTTGTAAGTGAATAGTACTAGGATTGATTCATACTATAAACTACCCGGGAACCTTTTCTTTTGAAAGGACTTTAAGGGAAAAGGTAAACCCTACATTTGCCAGCAAAAGAGCTTTCTGAAAGACGGCATTTTATTTATTTTTTGCTTGATCATTAGGCATCACATGAGAGAAGAACTTCATAGATAAAAAAGTTTGACGGTTGTCTAAATGTTTAATGGAAGAGAGTTTTTATTTGCAAACTGTGGTAGTTGAAAAAACTGAAAAATGAGAGTTTCCCCTTTAAAACTTATTTTCTTTCACTTAAAACCCATCCTCTTTAATTTTTCAGACTTAAACTCCATTTATTAGAGTCCAACTAAGCAAATTTCCTTAACAAGTTTGGTATGTCAGTTTTTACAATTCTCGTGTTCCTAAAATACCCTCACAAAATGTAAGGTGGGTTAAGTTTGACTTATGATTAATGATAAATTTTACATTTTATTGTTTTCAATGCAATTAAATGTCAATTAACCTATTGTTTGATTAGGCTTTCTTTTCTCAAACTTTTTTACCAACAATTGTTTTATCGTGAAACTAACTTACCTTATTAGCATGCAAGATATAATATAAATAAAAATATTATGGTTTTTTACGTTGAAACATGGACAAATAATTTGTGTCAAAAAAATTATACAAAATAATGGTTGTATTTTTTTTTTCTTTTCATAGAAAATAATTTACCTATCTATATGTTAGTATCCACATAGATTAGAAATACTGTAAAAATAATTTACCTACCCCATAGGCGTGATATTGTAAAGAAAAAATATATATGATTAGTTTGGATATTATAATTAATTATATGACAGTATTATTTGTATAGGTAAATTAATAAGTAGATTGGTGAATTAGTATGTACTACAAAAATGCAGATAAATTAGTTTGTAACAAAAGAATGTAGGTAAATTAGTGAATTTTTAAAAGGTTTTTTTAGCCAAAATGGTCTCTGAGATTTGCATAACACATAACTTTGGTCTCTGAGATTGAAAATCAATAGAAGTGGTCTCTAAGATTGTCCACCATCTATTATTTTGGTCATTCTGTTAAAAACTCCGTTAAATGATCCCTGAGCTTTTTAACGGAAAGATCAAAATGATGGATGGTGGACAATCTCAGGGACCAAAGTTATGTGTTATGCAAATCTCAATGACCAAAGTTATGTGTTATATAAATCTCAGAGACCATTTTGGCTAAAAAGCCTAATGTTGATCATGTTGAAAAGGAACATGATATCTCTTTTTGTTAATTCTATTGATTTAGCCTTGTCTATAGATATACCATAGTTTGAACCATTCATTTCATTATATTCAGGTGTGCAAACTGTACAGTTTTTTCCAAAAATTAACGAAAGGGAAAAAGTCAAGTACCGTTTGCGATGATTTACTTGAGTTAGATGCCAAATCGGTTTTAATAGTTGAAGAGTTGATATCATTGCCAAAATTAGCAACATAGGGGTGTTTTTTTTAGAGAAATGATTCTAAAATTGTTACCTGCTACACTGCTGGCAAAAGCGCTGCCGGAATCCACCCATGAGCACCGCCGGAGCCTTGGCATGAACATCACAGACCTTGTGGCGGCGGTAGTATTGCTTTAATTCACTCAAATCAGCATTGCAACTATCTACCTTACAACATGGCCCTGCTGTAGACCATCCTGCACCAGATCTTCTCCCTGTAGGAGGAGAAGCAGTACTATTCATCATCGTCACTGTATCTCTCCTCTCATCCTCACCATCCACTATTGATGGTGTCCCACTCCTGCTTTCTTCTTCTTCCTCCTCCTCCTCCTCTTCCTCTTCCTCCTCTTCCTCATACTTCACCAAGGTCCTCTTTCCATGAACTCTGCCTGATTCCATATTTTTCCGACAAAAGGAGAAGCAAAGAAATGAGAGGAGAAGTAGGCTAAAATGAAAACATTGATCAAACAGCAAAGGTGTAGAAAAAGGAAGAGAAGTAAAAGTGTGTGTGTGTGTGTGTGTGTGAGAGAGAGAGAGAGAGAGAGAGAGAGAGAGAGGACCACAAGTTCCATTTGTTCCTTTGTGAGCACAAAGTATAATAGTGAGTGGTACCTCCAAACCCTAGAATTATTTACTCCAACAACACATCTACATATGATTTTTACACTACAACAACATAACCACATTTCAAACTCATCTTCACTAATTAATATCTAACCTCAATTTTAGACTTAATTAGTGCTCGTTTAGAGGCACCTTTCTATAAAACTATTTGGAAAATCACTTTAAGTGATTTTATGAAGGAACGTTTTTTATGTGTTTCTCCTCATAAGTGATGTTGGTTCTTCTAAAATTACTTCCAAATGAGCTCTTAATCATTTCTTATATTAGGGGGCTAGGCACGAATTTAGTAACTAAATTTGGGTTCGGCTAAGCCAAGCTAGGGTGAGCTAGGTTATTTCGAAGGACTTTTTTTTTCGTAATTTGAGATGAACTGGATGACACCTTAACGCGTTCATGCATGTGTGATTATTACGCCACATAATTTTTATATAAAGCACAGAGCTTTTGTCTTATCCAATCATGGATCAACCTAATCAACATCTCAATTGTTGTAAAAAAGAATTTGATTTGTACATCTGTCAATTCGTTACAAGCCTACGTTGAGAACGAGTCTCATATTGATGGGAGACCAATGATCTTATATGGGTTTATAAGTAAGTTTGATTACTCCCCATATTGCCAATTGGTTTTATGATGGAATCTCAACTTTCTTCATAGTCTCAAAGTAGGTTATCCCACGTGTGAAACCAAACAGCCACACGTGCTCCACATCACTCCGTTGTGTTGTTCACGTGTTGGGCTTGAAAATTCGCCACACATGAGAGGGTGTGTTGAGAATGAGTCTCACATTGATGAGATGAGGGATCTTGCATGGGCTTATAAGTAAGTTGAGTTACTCTTCATATTACCAATTGATTTTATGGTGAAACCTTAACTTTCTTCAGCCAAAAACCCTATAAAAATTATAGATATGTTATAATTTATACTATATGAATATATACATATATAGATATTGACAGTCCTTTTCATGGAGAGTGTGACGACTCCTCCGTTCACAATGTATTATAATTATTGGAAATTGAAAGGTGGAAGGCGAAAGACCAATGAGGTAGCAACAATGCATTATCATGCTTTGACACATATGGTATCATGCTTTGACACATATGGTACCATATATTGTCACTTATAAATAGGGTTTGGTCCCCATTTGTACTATCCAACCCATGAGCAGGTTCATGTGCAACATAGAGCACCGGTGGGTTTCAAATCTAATCCATTAGATTTGGATTAATTAGTGTAACATATTCAAATGTACTCTGAAGAGAATGGCATATTCTAATTGATTGGGTTAAACATCATAATGGGCGAGGCACAAACTAGGTATCAAATGTAACACAAAAATGATACGTCCTCATCATCTATGTGAGTCAAACATGAGACCTCTTACTTACTAGTGAAGATGAACACCACTAAATTGTAGTACTAGCTAGTTGGTAATTTTTTATTATAAGCATTAAACAAACAAATAGAAGATGAGTCTCTTGCACCAACAAACTATGATCTCTTTTTTTATTGCCAAATGAGACAACACATAACTTAACAATTGCTTATTGATTAAAAAAATTAGGTTCAATTGGGTTCAAATAAATAAGATGTGTATAGCGGGGTAAAAATGGAAGCGTATTTTGGATTTCCTAGTAAATGTAGACCAAAATAATTGAGTTTGATAGAGAATGTAGTGGTGGGGGAGGTAAAAGGATTCTCTATACGGATCCACTTTGTGAGATCATAAGGATCCATTTAGTGAGGATCATAAGGATCCTCACATATTAGCCGTTTATTATACATTGTGTGATCAGTTTTCGTCGGTACTATTTGTGCTTAATTTTAAATAAAAAAAAATCAAATGATTTATGACCGCACGATACACGATGAATAGCTAAGATATGAGAATTTTTAAGATCCCTACAAAGTGAATCCGAATGTGATCCAATTCCGTGGTGGAGATGCCTTTAGAAGAAAGGGGAAGGACACACTCACAGCATGCATGTACCATGATTCACACATACCATCACAGCTTTTTTCCCTGAATTTGATCTTTTCCTTGTTTTTGGACTCGTCTATAGCATGGCATGAGAAACTGAGAATGACTTCTCTGTCTGTGGGTACGTCGCCGTAACATTCCAAACAAATAATACAATACTGTACATTTTTTATTAACACATGATATTGCATTGTTAATGTAAATGGCACGATGTTGTACCAGAATGCAAGTTTCTCTTCATTCTCTGGGTGCGACATTTATGACAGCCAAATTCAATCCTAATTTGGACCCCCAATTAGCCCACTAGGCCCAAGAAGCTTAACTTAATTACAATCAGCTTAACTTAATTACAATCTTGGATCTAGATCCTTGACCCATTTTGTTTGGGCTGAAATTTTAGCCCATTTTTATTTGGGTTTGAATCTTACATGCGGTCCAACCAAATGGTGGCCGAAGTCATTGAGCCCTTCTTATTAGGCAAAAGTTGCTCGACATTGAAGCCAGTATTTATTGAGCCCTTAATATGTTGGGAAATATTTGTTTCACATTTGGCCCAAGTTATCAGATATTTTCATGCATAGTACAAAAGTGCATGCGAGATGCTGCAGGTGTTTAAAATGTTTTTAATACATATACATACAAGAGAGGTTATAGAAGCTGATTTATATACATAAGTTCAGAGTTATCAAAACATTGGCAATTTTCAGCTGTTCATTGTTCCAAAGATCTTTATGCTACAAAAAATAGAGATGTTACTTATGGGAAAGGGTTCTCGCTAGATCTTTTCTTAGGGATCCTGTGATCTCACATGTTTATCGTATATCGTGCGGTCAGAAATCATTTCAAAATTTAAAATTTAAAATTAAATATGAATAGTACCTAATGAAAACTGACCGCACGATATATAATGAACGGGTGAGATCACGGGATCTCTAGGAAAGGGAGCCGGCGAGGATCCTTTTCCGTTGCTTAATTACATACATGTAGCAAAATGCCCAACCGGTGGTGCGGATGGGGGTTTGGGGGGAACTTGCGTAGCTCCAGAAAGGAGAGAGCGATATCGAGCAGAAGAGTGATGTTGGGACTTGGGAGAGAGAGAGAGAGAGAGAACAATGTTCAGTAGAGAGAGGAGAGAAGAAGATGAAATGGACGGACATACTGATTTTTAGCACAGTTCTCCCAAAAAATGGACAATTCAAATTCACATTAGTTTTTCAGGGAGGACAATATTAGAATAACATAAATTTAGCAGGAGAAAATTAAAACTACAGTATACTTAAAAATAGTAAATCAGTTCATTTTGAGTTTTAATTTAGATTGAATTTGCATCTACTTAATTAGCGGTCGAGGACCACACAATGTGGACTACACTAGTAGAGTAACCACTAATTACAAGGCTTGATTATTGGCTTTTTCTTTGAGTGATTTGGGGTTAAGTAATGATAATATTGTTTGACTTGACCATATACAAAAATGATCATATAGCTTAATAGTAATACTATAACTACCAACACATTCAAATATATTTTATATGTATGTGTTGAAAGTTACTTCAATTTTTTTTAATAGGTAGAGAAAAAGTTGGCTAGTTGTTGAAGTCAGGATTTCGGTGCATGGAATGTGTTCTTAACCAACTAAGTTATAAACTTCTTTCTAAGAAAGAGTTTGCAATGAATAGTTGTTTAGTTGTCATATTAACCATTTTAGCTTTTTTTTAGCTAAAAATGATTTTTTAGTACAAATAATATTCTACACTAACATGAGTCTTTGAGTTCGAAATGCAGTGAGTTGAATAGGCAAACCTTAAATTAATGTTAAAAAAATTATAGCATATCATACCGAACGAAGGATGATTCTCTTAATATTTGACGTAAAGATATACCCGACCAAATGTCCAACCTTTCCATGTCACGAAGGTTGAAGAGAGGGTTAATCACTCCTAATGCCAATGTTTGGCATAATTACCTCTCTCTCATCATAATTACTTCTTATCACCATGCAATGCATATCCACTAATCACATTCCACAACATATTAGTTAAATATGATACATGCCAATTAATCAGGAGAAGATGAGGTGAGGTTGGGGGTGAGACACCTTGAAGTGGAATAGTGCCACCCTCACTATCATAATCACATGTCACAAATCATTTGCCCATTCCGAACAAAGTCAAGCCACATACATATAGTTGTGGGGAGTTGGCCCTGAAAATGAACCATGTCTTGTAACAAAAAATAAAAAGGAAATATACATGTTGCATAATGTAATAACCATGGTGAAAGATAAGTTACATAACCCACGGACTTTCAATCTAGCAGTACTTCTCTTTTTAATTTTATAAGAAATTTCAAGTTCGAACAACATATATGTTCCATTAACATATATGATTAACCATCACTAAGGTCCAATTGACGAAGAGGTTTATATTATTACAGTTAATAAGATTAACCTAAAAATAAATGTTTTTCATTTGTCGTTGATGTTCCTTAAACAATACTGTTGGTAATGGACAAAAGAATTCAAGATCGACCAACGTAATCATATCAATGTAAGATTACCAAACCATACATATAATTACGAAGGAATGATAATTTATGATTTACAAATCCCTCGATGATCATTAATTATTGTGCGTGCTCATATATATATATATATATATATATATATATATATATATATTTTTTTTTTTTAAGATGAAGAGCATGATCTGTTGACAGCTTGTTACATAGAATGAGTGATTGACGGTTCTCACTACCATTATGCTCTTAATTAACAACGTTTTATCCAACATTAATACTGTAACATCCCACATCGCCCAGGGGAGTGATCCTTAAATGTATATTCTCATCCCTACCTAGCACGAGGCCTTTTGGGAGCTCACTGGCTTCGGGTTCCGTAGGAACTCCGAAGTTAAGCGAGAAGGGGGCTAGAGCACTCCCATGATGGGTGACCCACTGGGAAGTTGCTCGTGGATTCCCAGAAACAAAACCGTGAGGGAATGGTAAGCCTAAAGCGGACAATATCGTGCTACGGTGGTGGAGCGGGCCCGGGAAGTGGTCCGCCCCGGGCCGGGATGTGACAAATGGTATCAGAGCCAATCCCTGGCTGGAAGTGTGCCAACGAGGACGTCGGGCCCCTAAGGGGGGTGGATTGTAACATCTCACATCGGCCAAGGGAGTGATCCTTAAATGTATATTCCCATCCCTACCTAGCACGAGGCCTTTTGGGAGCTCACTGGCTTCGGGTTTCGTAGCAACTCCGAAGTTAAGCGAGAAGGGGGCTAGAGCACTCCCATGATGGGTGACCTACTGGGAAGTTGCTCGTGGGTTCCCAGAAACAAAACCGTGAGGGAATGGTAAGCCCAAAGCGGACAATATCGTGCTACGATGGTGGAGCGGGCCCGAGAGTGGTCCGCCCTAGGCCGGGATGTGACAAATACTATAAAGTATAATCATCAACTAAATTATATCTCTATATATATATATATATATGCATCCGGGTTCGTGTTTGATCACCATCAATTCTCCTCCCTCATAACATTTAACAATTTAACCAAATCTCCCTCCATCATAATATTTAACAATTTAACCAACTAATGCTATTCTTTGTTATAATAAAAAATAATAATTAAAAAAAAAAAAAAACTAAATTACATTTTCACAAAGTGGACGAATCCTCCATCAACAATCAACATCGCTGCCCTAATCCATGTCTATTAATACATCGTTGGATTTGATCAGTCTACCAACATACGTGAAACATGTGGATCGACTCTCTCTCTCTCTCTCATGAATAGATTAGCAATTAAATCAAATAGTTTTAGGGCACACCCAATTTGATTATTGTCCTTATTAATCCCCCAACATTCTGAAGGCCCCACGGGACCGGCGGCACTTGAAACTTCTAGATATATAGCAATTAGTCCCTCCAGCCCAGCTTAATCCTAAACAATATAATTATAACATTATAATAATGATATTAGATTCTCTAATCATCTTCATTCTTGTGAGCTGTGTACCATTTTTAATGGTTAATTCTTCTAATGAGCATCTGTGAGTTAGACTAATTGATTAAAGCAAAGTATATATATCCCCTTTTCTCAAATTTGAATGTATCATAAATATTAGAGTTCAGAATATCCTTTTACGCTCAAGTTTGAATTTCCTCGTGAAACTTCCACTTTAATAATAATATAAATCAATGCCACACATTGAAGCAAAAATGAGGTGATGTGAAGTACAATGGTTTTGATCAAATCCACAGACTGATGCTTAAAATCTAGCTGAATGGGATTATTGCTTGAAACCAACGTCTTAATTGGAACTAATACTTTTTAAATCCCAGAATCACTTTATTAGGCAGCATAGTAGTTTGACTACTGCATCTTTATAGAATCACATGCTGCATGAGTTGATTACTAATTAAGTTTGGCATTCATCTATTTTATCAGTTAGTGGAAATGGGATTATGATGTGATTAGGTCATCGATCTCCCAGCAGAATATGCCCAAGCTAGCCCTACCTGGGTCGTCAGTCATCATCATGTGTTTTTGTAGTTGTTCCACGCGAGTCCATGTATATGGATGACCTAATAATCTTCTGACTTCTGTGTAAAACAGTGGCCACATTGTCATTGAATCACACATTAATATCAGTACAGCTGCAGGTACATGATGGATATATCTGCAGTTGCCAAATGGAATATGTAGTTCTAGAAAAACTCCATTCGCATTCTTCCTTCCACATCATTATCTGTATGTATATATTCTATGTATGGTATATTTCAAGATCAAAGATTAAATTCCAAAAGTAGGCCATTGATTCGATCCAGCACCCCTTTCCCTATACGAACAACAAAAAATCGAAGCAACCAGTCAAATTAATAAGCCTAGAATCATACGGAAAATAGAAAGAAAATACACACACACATATATATGTGTGTGTGTGTGTGTATATATATATATATATTTGGAGGTATAAGTCGAGATAGCTTGACTTATGTTCTTGTGATTCTCTAATAAGCTTTTTAGCTGAATTTAATGGTTGTCTAATATGGTATTAGAATCTGTTTCAAAAAGTTCTGACTCTTGAAACCCTAATATATACTCATCTCTTCACTAATTAAGTTTTTGAGGCATAGCCTCAATCGAAATGGGTGCTCATATAAATGGTTTAATAAATTAACTAAATAGAGAAAAAATTCAATGCAAGACGATGGAAAATTGTATGGGGTGCAATGGTGGTCAGCCTGTGATGGATATAGTTGGCTTGGATTTGATGCTCAGCTGGTCCCCGTAATCCTCTCTCTCTCTCTCTCTCTCTCTCTCTCTCTCTCTCTCTCTCTCAACTGAAACTGAAACAGGAGGCTTCTTTCTCTCTAAAGCTTTAACGTGCGTGTTGGGTTTCTTTCATGTTCTTTCAAATTGGAATCTCTTGTGTTGTCCGATGGTGGTGGGGGTGTGGCCTGCTGGGTGTGGTCATTGCCACATCACTGGTCTGTGACAATTGGTGTGGGTAAGTAGGACCCAGCCTCACCTCCACGTCTATCCCTACTTTGACTACTCAAACCAGTCTCCACTCCTGTCATCTTGCTTTCCCTCACACTCACAACTGTATATTTCTTTTGTTTACTGTATATCACTTTTACATGTAAGAAATCATGAAAATAAAATTTCTACACATTGTTGCAGGAGATAAATTTGGTTAGATAGGGTTATTTAACTAGCAACTCTCATAACCGGAAAATATCAGTGTTTAAAATATCGGTATCGGTGAAACTATCGATAGACAAAATAGAGTTATAAACTTATAACCAGTGTTTAAAATATTGGTATCAGTGGAACTATCGATAGAGAGATTTTTGGAAATATCAATGGATATATCGAATATCGATATCGCTTGCATTCAATAGAAATGATGGAAATTTGCTCAAAAACATGAAAATTTAAAATGATTTTTTAGGGAATGTCATATGAAGCCACAACACACATATGAATAAAAAATTAATGATTAGATATTGTGTAAACAATAAGTATGTGATATATGAGAAGAAAAACTTCCTTTTAATGACAAGTAATAAAATAAAGCATTTCACTAGAAAGAATAAATTATACATAACTTAATTGAAATTTTCGTCACGGAAGCATCACAAGTTTTATTAAAGTAAACTAATACCATAAAGAAAGAAATTAAAAAAATAAAGAATGCATAAGCTCATGGATATTTCCTGCAAACTTTTTGCAAATTATCTGCAAACCCTGGATATTTCCTTAAAATATCGAGAAAATTGACTGATTTAGGGAAATATTGCAGATATGAACTTCACCCCCTCTTTCCATATCATTCTCTTAATTTTTGGATATTTCCGTGGAAATATCGAGCATATCCAAGATATTTCAAACACTGCTTATAACTAGTGGCGGAGCCAAATAAGGTCATTAGTTAGCTACTTATGACTCTCATAGCTTCATAAACCTAATGTATATTTGTCTGTGTATTTGTCTATGACACTTATACTACATAATTGTGGCAAACTGAAAGAATGAATAAAAAAACATTGAATTACAAGTTGTTGCTTCTTTTGTGCAACTCCATGATTAATTATTTGTAGATATGTTCGATAAAAAGCCTCACTCGATCGGCCTTGAAAAAAATTGATAGAATGCGGCATAACTTGACGGGTATCCACCAGAAGCTCGATCGACGAAATGATCCAATAAAGTTTTGTTTTTTTTTTGTCAAAATTAATTATGACCCAATTATTATAACATTCTAACTCCGCCACTAGAGTTAAACTAAAATCAAATATAAATATTCTTACAATTTTATGAAAAGTGTCATAAAAATGACGTGGTAGGATACTCTTGCTCGAGTTTGTTTTACGAGAAACAATTTCTTATAGATAAGTATGGGTGCCCACCAGGACTATGATCAGTGGACCTCCAGTATAGTCCAATTGTCCATGAGGTACAGCTACCAGCATCATCGTCAAAATTCAAACCCAAAAAACTATTAACAAACACCAACCAAAGTAGATTAAAGATGATATCCATGTTTTGGATAACAATTGTCCATCAGGTGGGGCTTCAATTTTGGTTAATATATAGTAAATTGGGTGTTGCAATTAAATTAACCAAGTTGTAGTTGTAGGATCTAAATCACACTAACATGCTTACTGTATAGTATACATTTGTTTTCCCGCAGTAGCTACTTTAATTATCTGTAGTCAAATAGTCTTACACCTGCTGATAGAATATACATGATCTCAATCTAGTAAAGAGCAGCAACATGCATGATAGTAATATTTTAATGAGAGCCCTATTTTAATTTCCAATTAAAGGTGTAATTAAGTAGAGTAACAGTATAACACAGAGAGAGAGAGAGATGGAAGTGGTCACTGGGGGAAGGAAGAATAATGATGGGTTGTAGGGAAGGAGGAGAAGATCCCTTGGGAGACTACAAAATCCATTTGTTCCCTCCTCGAACGCCTTTTTCTTTTTAGGAGCCGATGAGCTGCCCTCCACATGCAATTCACTTCTGCTTCTCTGCGGCTCTCTATTTTTTTTCTTTCTTTTTTGATAGAAACTGCAGCTCTCTTTATGCTAGCTTTGGTTTGATTTCCACAGTTTTATCTCTCTCTTTCTCTTCCTTTGTGAAACCATTAACGGTTTTTCTTTGCTTTTTTTATTTATTTTTTATTTTGTCGGTAATATTTTGCCAAATTGAGAGAGAGAGAGAGAGAGAGAGAGAGAGATGAGGAGGAGGAACAAGAACTGCAATAGCAAAGCAAGAGCCCTCGAGAATAAAGCGTGGTGGTCTTTCGTCTGTGTGTTTCAGTAGTCTCTGGGATGTAGACCACCACATTGTGCCCTCTTGTCTCTTTCTTTTTGGAGTTTTCACCAATTCCTATTTCAAATGAATACTTCCCTCCTATATATATATATATATATGTTGTGCTTTTAATTATAATCCTCCTTTCTATTGCATATAATCTCCTACCCTACCCTACCTACCATTAGTTCAACACATGCCTCCACAATTTAGAGTTGTTAGACTGTAAATATGGCTGTTTGACTGTAAATATGGACAACTGATTATGTTGAATTTTATAGTGCAATTTACGGATTCATCAATATAGTTATAGTCAACAATTATTCATGCAAAAAACTTATGAACTGAAAAAAAAATGCAATTAATATAAAGTACTAGTACCACTTGCCACTTTCTATAACAAGATCATTAACATATTTAAAGAGAAATCATTTTCCGCAATATATATGATGTCCCACCAAATTAACAGTTACACAATTCAGTTTGGATTATTATTAGAGGGTGGTCCTATGCACATACTTAACTTTACTTCTTACACACCTTATTAATTTTTAATCGTTTAATTGAATGAATTAAAGAAGATCAATAGACAAAAATAACAAGGGTGTGTGGGAGGTAAAAATAGTGTGTGAATAACACTACCCTTATTGCATGTAGTCCAATATAATATATAGTAAATGAGGTGTTGGGTTGCTACCCATGCGTCTCGGATTCAAAACTTCATATTTTCCTAAATTATTGTAATAGTATCATACTCTCTACTCTCTGATCAACTCTCCCCCTTCCTCCAAAATAATAGCACTCCCCTTATTTTAGATTACTTTGTTGCGGAAATGGGATAAGTAACATGTTGATACATGGGAGTTGAGGGCCATACATGTAGTATAGTGTACAATTAATTTGATTAAATAAACAAAGTAAAGGAAAAAGAGGAAGTGGGATTTGCTGCGAAGACTGCATCGAATATTGGGGCTCTAGGGATTCCCTCAACTCTTATCTAGTTTGCTTGCTGCTATCTCTATGCAAATTAAAGGAATGTATGTTGTTAATCATAGGAATGTGTTATTTAAATGTGATTAGCTTCAACTCCTTAGTAAAATTCTCTCTTTCTTGAACCTCCCAAAGATTCATCTCTAATGTCACATTACCTTCCTGTCCGCTTCTCGGATTTCGAATATCCTCAATATTCTTTCCCATTTTTTATTTTTTAATTCCAATTATAATAATCAAAACCGATTTTACACCACAACCATCACATGAACTTAGATTCCAAGTAATTAACCCTCTACTAATTGCAATTTTTTAACTAATTCTCATATAATATTAATCAGACAACACATTCATTCCCTCTCGATCTCCCCTCTCTCTCTCTCTCTCATAGTCATAATATTTCAACTCCATCAAGAAAGACTCACGTCGCCACCTGCTCTTTGTCCGCATACTCTTTGTTTCAACAATTCCCTTCTCAAAGAGAAAAAAACATGTTGAGCAACTGTGATCATGAGAAGATGGCTCTACTCATCCCTTCAACTACTAACGAATGGCCACAGGTTCCCTTCTCTCTCTCTCTCTCTCTCTCTAGATTTCAATTATTAGGCAAACCCATGTCACAACTTTTGTTGCTTAGCTCTTGGAACAGAATATTTCTTCTGTGATGTATTTTTAACCTAGTACCACCGCCTTAACCCTCTTTCTTTCTTTCCATTTTCCTTCCTTCCCTTTCGATATTTGTAGTTGCAGCAGGACATTCAAATCGATGATATTCATCATCAAAAGGGCTTGAACAACAACAACAATAACGTTAGGTCTTCATCCACGTCTTCGCCGGCGAATCGGATAATGGAGAAACCAGGTCAAGAACAACTCCAGCTCCAACAGCAAGCCCAAAAGTGCCCTCGCTGCGATTCGTCAAACACCAAGTTCTGTTACTACAACAACTACAGCTTGTCTCAGCCGAGGCACTTCTGCAAGGCCTGCAAGCGCTACTGGACCCGAGGTGGGACCCTCCGTAACGTTCCGGTCGGTGGAGGGTGCCGGAAGAACAAGCGCGTAAAGAGGCCCGGCTCAACATCTTCAACATCATCAGCCATGGATGGAGGAGCTACTTCTTCTTCCTCTTCAGTTCCTAGCACTACTGCTGCTGCTAATAATAATTCAAATCCTAATTCACAACCATCCCACATCGATCAAATCAATCCGCTGTTTTATGGGTTGTCTAGTAACCCTTTTATGGATACTGCTTCAGGGTTTGATCTTCATCAGTTGAATCATCACGCTCAGCTGGGATTAGGGTTTTCATCATCCTCAGGTACTAATATGATGTCCAGTGATAATTATCGAAACCGGTTTAATCCTGCTTCGAGTTCATCACTTCCTTCCAATTATAGTTCCATGTTTAGTACTTTCCCATCCACCACAGCTCCAACTATGGCTTCTGTGCTTGCTTCTAAATTCATTAATGGCGGTGCTTTCAAAGATATTCAAGCTAGAGGACCTCATCAGCAAAGCCAGTACTTCCAGTCCTTACTACCCTTCGAAGATCTTCAAATAGCGGCAGGAAACAACGGCGAGGCTGGTGGTGCCGCGAAAGACGTGAAAGTAGAAGATCATAATGGCCAAAACAGGTTACAGTGGAATCATAACAATGGTAGCAGTAATGTGAATGGTAATATGAATTGCCAGAATCAGATCACGGAGCAAATGGGGCTATCAGATCCTACTCTTTACTGGAACTCATCGACTCTCGGTTCTAATTGGCATGATCCAGAAAATCTTGGGTCCTCGGTCTCTTCACTGATCTAGCAAAGACCCAACTTCATCCTCAACCTTATTTTTCGATCTCAAATCTTCCTTTTACCTTAATTAGAGTAATTTTTAGGGTTTTTTTAGTTGGTTGGTTATTGGTTTTTAGTGAATTAGAGTGTGGTTTTAGAAAAGTTAAAGACAAAAAAAAAAAAAAAAAAAAAAAAAATGGAAAAAGAAAGTTCATGGGTACAGTATCGGAAAGAAGATGGCAGGAGCTGGGATCGGAGTGATCATGTCAGCAGCAATAAGAGTATCAGCCTCTTGATAAGTTTTATTAATCAAGGGTTGACAATCCCCCCTATTTTGCGCTGAGAGGAACCTCGGATCTTCTTCGTCTCACTGCCTCGAGTACTATCAACGATATCATAATCGTAATCATCATCTTCTACACAGAGCTGAAGTCTCCTCCTCCTTTGGTGCAAACAGCTTCCTCTCTAGTTCAGTAAGTTGGTGTGTTTATTTGGTATATGTATATATGTGCATGACAATGTTTCCTAATTCCCATATGTATTGGTTATAATTAGCTAGGTTGGGGTTGGTGGGTTTACTTTATCTATGATCAGAAGAACTGATTTTATTTTCTTCTCATTTTGTTCTTGGGGATGGTGTGTTTAGAGGGGAAAAAAGGGGTTAACTTGGTATAATGGTATACAAGAGAAGGGAGACGATTGTTGTTGCAATGTGGGTAATATATATGTTGGTTTTGCATTTATATGATGTACGTTTCAACTTAATTTGTACTTTGTAGTTGACTATATTGTTCAGGAGCATCATTAACTGGTTTTGAATTTGAGTATGTTTTTAGAAGAATGCTGATATTTTCAAACTATTCACATTAAAAGCTGAACATATACTGTATGACATGATACTGTCTGTACATGATGTTTCACGAAGCTACGTACTAAGGTTAGCTGTACAGAGTATGGGGTGGGTAAAACGCCTAATTGTGGACAATAACCTCATTAGCTATTGATATGCCTTTTAACTCATGCAATTAGCTACTAACACGCATTTTCCTGACTCGTAACAACTAATGTCAGTAGCTAGCTATTGTCAGTTGTTGCATGTAGTGAGCATGCATTTAGGCTACCATTGAGATTGAGTGAGGTGTTTGTGGAAACTAATGCAAACCTCAAGAAAAGTAGATGGTTCGAGTCAAAGCCACAGTTTTCATATCTTGAAATTATTCTACGGGAGACAACAAATATATGGATTTGAAGGTACGTGAGATTTATGCCCTTGGACAATTGTATGCTGGCTGTAGGGAACTGTTTATTCTCCCAATTTATAGTACTACTAGCTTGGGGAGAGAGAGAGAGAGAGAGAGAGAGAGAGAGAGAGAGAGAGATGGTGGTGGAGATTCTTTATGCACGTACGTAATGAAGGTTTCACATGGGAATAACTAAGATAAGGTGAATGAATTAATGTATATATTGAAACGGACAAGCCATAGGATATCGGAGGCAGATTGTCTGCCCTCCTTTTACCATACCCTTCTCATCCCCTTCTATTTGTACGGTCACGGTTAAGCCACGTCAACATTTTATATTCCTATTGTTTTTTGTCTTATTATCTCTATAAAAAAAATTAATATAAAATGTTGACGTGGCTTAACCGTGATTGCACAAATAGAAGAGGATGGAAATGGCATGGTATTAGGAGGGCAGACAATCTTCTCTGCCTCCTAGGATATCTACCTATGAGATATCAGTGGAGATTCTTTGACTTATGCGTGCATGTATATGTAGATTTAGACGATTAACTTAGTTTGAAAATACGTTTATAAGGACTTGTTAACTTGTAAATTCTTGTTAAACTAGCTAGCTAATCATCTGATGAAATTTACGTTGTTGTCACAGTAATAATATTCAGTATAGATATGATATTCTAGACTTTAGTGGTAAACAACTGGTAGCGCATTCCTTCAAAAGCTGACAATTCATGATCTATCCTTGCCAGCTCTCCAACAGCCTTACTAATTTCTTATTTTATGTGGGCATACAATAAAATGGGCTGTTAATTGTCTAGGGGGTATTTAGAAATTTAGCTTTTTTAAGATTCAGATATATCCAGTTGAGTCCCCTCCAACAAGGTGGAACTCTCAAGTGGTTAAAAGAATTTACTAACATAGGGCTACTTTGCAAATTTTCTCTGAGTTCTAGGGTTTTGGCCTAGGTTTTTGGGATTTGAGTGACATTACATAATTCATGCGTAGGATGAAATTCGGCCTTGTCTCACATTTATATATACGTGCATTCGTTTTTGGGATATACTCCGTTCTTTTGGGTCCTTTTTGCAAGGGTTTGTGGGTTTAGAATTGGCAAATTAGTAGCAAGAAAACTAGATTAATTAAAATGTGCGTGTTTTTCCTAATGAAGAAAGGATTGTATGAAATAAGGTAATATATAGTGGTTCTCTGTGGTGGTTGTGCTGCTGGTCCCAATTTATATGGGCTGATCGGCAAGGATTGTATGAAATAAGGTAATATATAGTGGTTCTCTGTGGTGGTAGTGCTGCTGGTCCCAATTATGATATCCATGCCATATGTATATTACATGTACTGAAAAGTAGCTAGGCAAGTGACGATGCCAACATGCTTGGTGGTCCTGAGTTTGTATATTGCATGCATGCATGTTTACATGTTGTCTGGATTGAACATCGTTTGGTGATTAGGGCATGTGCCTTTATATCGATGATCTAATATATCAATATATCAAAGAACAACCGTGTGATATGATGATTGTAGCCTCATTGCATATTTATAACATTACGAAGAAATAAGACCATGGTTGTGGAGCACAAAGCCATACTACATTCAATAATTTTTGTTAATAATTTAATAATATAACACGTTAGACTATCTTGTAGAAAAGCAAAACATCTAGACGATTGATTTGTGTTATCATATCAACATGTATAATGTAGTACCAACGTTTTACTGCAGATTACGAGGTCAGATACATCAAAATTAGTTCTAGGTCGATATTGGCAGGGCAATAAAGGGAAGAAACCAAAATGACATAGAAACCTGTTTTGTATCTTTTATAAGGGGTAACTTGTCCAGAAATTTAAAACACAATTAGATTTTAGGGCGTTCAGTAATTAAGAAGGGGAGTGTTAGGCAGCATGTTGTAAATTAAACCTGTACAGGGATCAAATTCTGCAGAAAGCTGATCCTCTAGGGCTGAAATTTGTGTCGTTGAAATTAGCGGTCCAAGCTGCATGTGATGGTGTCTACAGTTTACTTTTGTAAGAAATTACTGAGGCATGTCATTGACAGACCTCTGCAATTGCAACCTCTACAGAAGTGGGGTCCTAGATGCCAAATTAGTCCAGTGGGCTTGGTTTCAGGTTCAGTCTCTTATATTGTCTACTTGTCTATCCCTAAGAAATCCAATTTTTGTGGGGGATGCAGGCCCCCCCTCAGTTGACAGAGGAAAGATGATCAGCTTCTTAACACATGCTGGTTCTCCTAGCTCCTGCCTCTCATTCCTGCATTTAATTTAGTTCTGGCTTTTCATACAAGCTAGCGATATCGGAACATGGTCGCATCGGCATCGTGGTATAGTAATTAAAGAGATAAATCGAACCATAACCTAGCAATCCAAAATTAACAAAAAAATTTAAAACATTTCAAAAAAGTATTGATTGAATGATAATATAACAACCTGAGCACCACGGTGTTTTTTTTATAGAGTAAAGCCAGGTAGACCAACTTTTTAGACAAATCATGTGATCTATCACCAATAGAAAATAATATTGTTAATCAACACTTAATCCAATCATCAACAACTACGTCATGTGATTTATAAAATATGATTAAATACATGTTAATTTGTCTGGATTGAACATTGCTTGGTGAAGTGGGCATGCCTTGGTATCGATGATCCATATGTCAATATATCAAAGAACAACCATGTAATATGATTTCAACTATGTGATACTTATAACAATACGAAGAAAGAAGACTACGGTTGTGGAGCACCAAGCAGTAATACATTCTATTCGTTAATAATGTAACAATATAACATGTCAGATTATCTCATGAAAAAATAAAACATTAGACGATTGATTTGTGTTATCACATCAACATGTATAATGTAGTACCACCGTTTCACTGCAGATTACAAGACCAGATTATATATCACAATTAGTTCTAGGTCGATATTGGAAAGGCAATAAATGGAAGAAAATAAATGGCATAGAACCTGTTTTATATCTTTTATAAGGGGTAACTTGTATAGAAAATCAAAACACAACTATTTTGATTTTAGCGCGTCGAGTAATTAAGATAGAGTGTTTAGGCAACATGTTGTAAATTAAGCCTGGACAGGGATCAAATTCTGCAGAAAGCTGATCCTCTAGGGCTGAAATTAGTGTCGGTGAAATTAGGGTTCCAAGCTGCATGTGATGGTGTCTAGTCTGCTTGTGTAACCAACTACTGACATCGTTGACAGACCTCTTGCAATTGCAATCTCTACAGATGTAGTGGGGTCCTAGATACCAACTTAGCCCAGTGGGCTTGGTTTCAGGTTCAGTCTCTTATATTGTCTCCTTGTCTGTATCCCCAACAAATCCAGTTTTTTGAGGATGCAGATGCAGCCCCCCACCTAAGGATGACAATTCTAACCGTTAAATCCGATAACCGTGGATAACTGCCCGAATGGATTGGATTTGGATATGAAAATTCGGGTATAGTTTGGATATGGGGAAAAACCGTTTATATTATTCGGTTATGGTTTTGGATATGGTTATAGAGGTCCTCAAACCGTATCCATAACCGAATCCGATCCGATTAGTAAATAATATAATTTATATATAATATAATAGTATAATATATATATATATAATAGTATAATATATATATATATATATATATATATTTATTTGTATATCTATTATTTACCAAACCATTACCTTGAGAATACAAAAGTTGCATTTTGTAGGAAAGTAAAGTTTTGAATCAAAATCAATGCGAACTCAATTGTGCTTATAGGACATAACAAAGACAAGCCAACATCATCAGTGTTTTAATTTTTATACTCAATAAGATCCATTCATTGGATCATTTTATACATCAAATGTTTGATAATGAAATTGATATCTACTAACTTATAATTTCTCAATTGAACGAATATATTTTTTGTATTGACAAAGATGGATATACCCGTTAACCGATGGGGAATCCGTTACCCGGTAGGTATGGTTATGGATAATACCCGATGGCTAATTTGCGGTTATGAATATGATTATTTTTCATGGTTATGGCGATGGATATAGCATTTCCGTCCTCAAACCGAATCGTTGCCATCCTTACCCCCACCCCCCTCCTTCTCCTCCTCCCTCAATGGACAGAATTGACAGAGGAAAGACGATCATCTTCTTAACACATGCTGGTCCTCCTACCTCCTGCCTCATTTCATTAGTCATTCCTGCATTTAATTTAGTTCTGGCTTTTCATACAAACTTGCGATATCGGGAACATGGTGAAGCTCGCATCGTGACATAGTAATTAAATAGATAAATCGAACGATAACTCGGAGTCAGAATTCATTAGCAATCCAAATTCACTAAAAATTTGAAAATATCTCAAAATTTATTGATCAAATGATAATTAATAAGATAACAATTTTAGCAACAACAATGCTATTTTATAAGAACTATGCTTTGCTTTTTTTTTTTTTTTTTTGACAAGCAACGATATAGTTGTATTTCATTGAACTTCACAGAAAATTACAAGGATAGCCAATTGGGTACATAAGCTCCGGTGATCAAGAAATTGATCTGAAGTAATTTGCGCAAGTAAACAAATAACAATAAAACCCCTAAACGGCACCACAAGCACTGTCCTACCCAATAATATGTCTCTAGTACAAATTTGTCACAAGAACACGATATAAGCAACAAATTAACCATGCTTCGCTATTGAAAGAATTGCAACATTGAAGAAGTATTCTTCCCACTTTACTCACAGCATGGTCATAAATATCATTTGAAAAATAGACAATTAGATTTAAAACCAATTCCTTAAGCAAGTTTTAGGTAACTCCTCCTCCAAAAAAATCACTTTTGATGTAAATCCTTTGACTACTATACAACCTAGGATAACCTTCCCTTTGTGTAAGATACAAACGAATATTTTTATTTTTCAGTTCCAGCCTGCCCCTAAGTTTAAAAATGGATACAAACATGATTTGGGCAACACCTATATATTAATTATTATGATTTCAAACGGCAAGACTTATATTTGATTGGCACTTTTTGTTAATTGTCACTTTCATGATAAGTTCTTATTCATCTTCTTCAACTCTCTTTTTTTTTCTTTTTGCCCGTGTTATTCTACCTTATATGGAGGCATAGTTTGTATTGAAATTTGTCATGGTGAATTGGTGATGACCTTAACTATAGGTAATATATATTCCTTTTGCATCTACATGTCTTGAAATTTGCATTAGGTATATAATTGTTTTGGTATCTTTATTGAATGTAGATAGCGATATTTTTCATACGTAGAATTATTTCGTATCTCTTTTACGTAAATGAAGATGTTTTATTTTTCATATATATATATATATAATTGTATTATATATTATTTAAAAAATTATTTTAGATATCATTATCATAGGTAAATAATTGCATATAATTAGGAATTTCAATTTAATTATATATTTAATATCAATGTCATCAAAATAATCATACAATAAGAAATGAATGCACAAATTAGGTTTAAATTGTAACCCCATAAATGTTGGTTAAACAAAAAAATTAGTATATTGATTGGGTCTAAATCAAAGGACCCTTTGATCTAAAAATTGGGTTTATCATACATCACTTATCATATGAATCCAATTGTAAAGGATGAAATTCGTTTGAAATATGATTTTAATTAAATATATAATCTCATTATATAATTAATGGGAAGTGATTTTTATACACTCTTTTTAGTTTCTCACACACTTCTCCTTATTCATGACCATCGAATTAAATAAATTAAACGAAAATTAATAACAAATTGAACAAATGTGTGCAAGAAGCTAACAATAGGGTATGAAAATCACTTTCCATAATTAATAAGAGAAATACAAGACGAAGCTCATGTAATCTTAGAAATTTCAGATATAATTCCCTACCAAATAGATTATGTTAATTTTATTTAATAAACATTCTGTTACGAGCCTCAGGTATATGAAGGAGCCAGCTAGAAGAGGACAAGTAGACCAATGCGAGGAAATATAGGTGCAGGCATGAGACAATGGGCAGTTGTGTGTGAGGGATTTAATAATTAGATTGGTGATGACTGATGGCATGCAGTGCAATTGTAACCCCTTCCTTCCTTAGAAGTACCCCCTTCTCCACGCTATTTTCACAACTCCTTCACTTGGATAATGGCCTATGTCAAACCTTTGCTCTAAAGCAACCCTTTGCCATGACAAAAAGAATTTTCAACTTCCTTTCTTGATTAGTCCAACCCCATCTTCTACATTGGTCCCCTTCTCTCTTTCAGTATTTATTCCCACTATGTTTAAGTGTAGAACAAAAAACAAATCCTAAGTGTTGGACAAAAACTTAAAAAGAAAATTCGATCACGTTATTCTTACAATACTTCTCATAGAAGTGTGCGACTCTATCTTTTGGTCTCACCTAATCTTAAGTAGTCTAATTGAATAATCTGGGTGTGAAAGCTACCTTAGTAGTGCACCTAACGAAGTTTCTAATATAGGAATAGGGATATTTTGCAAATTAACTACGTTTTATGAATCCATCATTACTTTATCCACATACACTTTCTAAGACACAAATTTTCTGATCAATACCATAATATGGTCTAAACTTCATTTTTATGGTGTTGGGAGGAGTGTTGGAATTCATTTGTCCCACATCAGCCAGAAGGCTTGAGAACAAGCCCTTTATATAGAATTACCCCACTCTAACTAACACCGAGACCTTTTGTATTAAAACCCCACACATGACGGATTAAGCAGGTGGCTAAGTGGGGATAATATCGGTGTTGTTAGAGTGGGCCCATGGCCCGTCTACCTGAAATTTAAGATATGGATCATTGACAATATTTATATTGTATCAAGAATTTATGTGAATTTAGAAGATATTTGAGTAAAAGAGTGCGTATTCATCACACACATTTTAAAGTATCAGTGTTACTTAATGGGATCGTAGAATAATACCATTAAACAGTGTATATGTTGATTGGCTGAGGAATGAGGATACATATTTACTTTCTAACCAATTTGATTGAAAATCTAATTACAAATGAACTCCTTAATAATTATGCACACACACTATTGTCCTAGATTAGCACACGTAATTGTCTCAAACGATCATCTGGTTTAAGTGGCTAGCTAATCCACAAAACTGTCCAATGAACCACAAGATACCTGCAGCAAGCTTGACCAAATGATAGTGCACTGGGGCTTTGAGTCCCACATCGATGGGATGTTAATTTGATGGAAACTCCACTTAATTTCCACCGGAGTTTTTGTATTTTGGCCAAGTGGGTCACCACCATTTCTGCATGCTTCGATCTTATAGAAATATATACATCACACATCAAAATCATATGTAAATGTTCGATGTGGAGCTAAAGCTAGACACTGGGTTGTTCCTCCATGCAAAGGGTGGTGGAAGGTTCCCCACTTAGTTCTCTCATCATACTTTGTCCTGAAAGCTGTATTTACCATCATGCCCTTTCCAGTTTCAAGTCAGACCTCTTTAGGTTGAAATACTCAATCATTCCCATTATTTATAGAAGTCTCTTGGGGCACAAGCAACCGAAGATGGCGACCTCCAATGTGCTTTACTGTTCAATTTAGAATGGATGGATGTGGGGACTGGATTTTTTTCCAACGAATAGTTCTTGGCTAAGATAGTGATGGATTTCAAAGGAATATTTATCCATTATTCTTTTTATTATGTTGGAGATTTTCTAATACTGAATTTAAGTTATTCGTATTTATCGTCTTGCACATCCTCATCATATACAAATTGCAGTGGTTTGTCATTCTTTAATCCATTTTTTATTTATTCCATCAAAACTCCAAGAGCATATTTTACTTTGTTTTGACACAATAAATAGACATGAGATGATCATCTTAGGATGATTCCTTTTTAATGAATGCTTATTTTACACTTGTAGTCTCTGAAAGATAAGAACTAACTAACTATGTAGCATCTACATCGAGAATTCATTTCTCATGTAATATTTGTACTTGGGATTAGTTACTGATGCTAGAAAAATAAAAGACATTTCCACTAAGTTTAAGTCCTTAATAAGTGGGTACTAACACTACATAAGCAAAAGATAAGGTAGCAATTACAAGCATAATATGCACCTAACATTCTACTAGTTAAGGCCAATATTTGAATTCCAATTAACAAACTATCCATGGCAGATTTTCCTCTTAAAGAAATAGTAAGCCAATATACATCAAAATTTAATCACAAAACTGGAAAATTGTTTATTGATATTCAGCCTTTCTCAAAAGCAAATTCAAATGAAACTTGATGAAACCTGTAATGTTTGCAATAAAAATTATTTCATAGCTTAAGCTTATTATAATTGAAGAAGTTGAGATTTTACCATAAAATTAATTAAAAACATATAGAAAATAGCCAAATATTTATAAATAAATGTAATGTTCATTCTTTTCTTGACGTAAAATTTATACTCTCAGCAACGATACAAAATAAGAAATACTACAGTCTACATGTCTCAACAATTCCCACTCAAACTTGCTTTGAAAATTTAAATAGTATTCACTTTTAGAGTTTATGGCTTAAACAAGAAATTTTGAGTCACTTGCTATAAAATAGAAAATCGGGTTTATCCTTTTTTGTTGTGCGACAGAGATCTCTCTGTGGCAGACCAAAGATTTGCTTTTAGTCCGAAACCACAATACCCACCTTCACGCCCTCCCTACTGACAAAGAGTCTCATGTTTGATAGAAAGATGAACTTTAAAAGAGCTTATAAGTAAGTTGTACTGTTTTTTATATTGCTAATTAGTTTTTTATGGAACTTTAATTTTTTTTACGATATCAGAGTAAATTGACTCATGTGTAAAATCTGACGGTCACACGTTTTTCATGTCATCCAATTCGTGCCACATGTTTGCTTTAAAAATTTGCCACACGTGAGGAGCGTGTGAGAATATGAAGGTAAAATAGGCTAACGTCAATAAAAGGAGAAAACATCAGTGAAATGAGAAATCTTACGGACCATCAATGTAAGACTCGTTTACTTTCACACTCTAAACATTATGTATTTGTATTTGTAGAATAATCCCTCCTAATCCCATATGGATCTTTGCTTTTAGCCTTAATGCATTGATTATTATATGTTAATTCATCATGCGATTGCAAGCCCTAATACATCATTGTTTATGAAATAATTAATTAATAAATGTAGTGCTAATCAACTGTGCCAGTGGTGGTCCTTGCAGAGTAAGATTCACTGATGGAATTGGACTCACTGTCCAATAGAACGTGGACGGTGTTGTTTCAAATGGAATCAAACCATGCCGGCTTTTTCTCCCTTCCTTTAGGCTCTAATCTATAATTCATTTGACATTGTTGTAAATCTGTAAAGAGAGACTTATCTACATACTCCATCATGGCATCACAAATTCAGGGGCCCAGTAGTGCGATTAGATGGTATTGTGTGATTCGTACAAAATGTCACATATCACACTAGCATATATAAACAAGTAACTTATATCTCCAACGAGGCATTTAAGCTCACCACACTTAAGCAGTGGTGAGCTATACCATCATATTATTTTTTCATAAAATGTGTTTAAATTTTGAAATATATATCCTACGAAGATTAAATCACACACCCTATTACAATCAACACAATGGTCTCCAACAGCTATGCCTGCATTCGCAGACGACACATTCTCTTCCAATGCTTATTCATTGATATGAACTATTAGTATTTGTTTTACAAAAATTAAAGCAAATAAAGAGAGCTTGTAGCTGTAGCAGGCAGGCTTTAACCTGCCAAGTGCAATGATAAATCATAAAGTAAATTACCCAAAAAAAAAAAAAAATCATAAAGCAATTTGGAAGTCTGTTTCAAGTGATTCATCAAAAGCATTTGCAGTCAACCACCACATGCAACAAGACCTATCTATATGACTCTTGTTCGTCAACTTTTCCACACATTTAGCTAAACCTTCCTCTGTGCTTGCATTACATCTAGCTTTCTGTTCAAGTACCGTCTTCTGCTTTTCATCTTTTCCTTCAAGACCTTGAAGTAAGTACAAGTCATCACTTTGACATAATTTTCACACAACCTAACATTTATTGATCACATTACTAATTGCCTATTTAGTAAGAGTTTCGTATACATAGATAGAATTAAAATCTGTTTATTACATCGGTCTTCAACATTGTGGTCAGTAAATATATGTACTGTATAAATAGCTGATCAGATACTCATCATTCATCTAGTACAAGTCCCGCATAAATGAGTCAAACTCACTTATTTTTATTACACGTCTTCAACAGCATATTAGTAAATATGGTATAGATAATTGATTAGATATTGACCACATAACCGGTATGAGTTTTGCATACATGCATTCAGGAGTTGAACACATCATCTATATTATTTAGATATGTCTTCAACAATGTATTCAGTAAATATGGTGACTAATCACATACTGACCATTTTTCTATGACAAGAGTCCCACGTACAATCCGAACGCACTTGTCTAAGTCCCACGTAAAATTGGAATGCACTTGTGTTATTAGGTCCATCTTCAACAACGTGGTCAACAAATATGATATAGATAGTGTTAATTTTGGAGTATGAGAGCAAACAATAAAGGCATAAAATACCAAAAACAAAGGCACAAACATTTAGCTCAATAGCTTCCGATGAATTTCAAGTCCAAAATACGACCACCTAAATAACCCAACTCATGGAATTGAACAAAAGGCTATATATGCTTATGACCCAAATTGTATCCTTTCGTTTACAACATAATATATAGTTTTGTTCCATGAGAAACAAAGATCATACATACCTTAACCACCAAGGACAATTAACCAATTTAGTAAATAATTATAAGAACTGAAAATTAATGGGTGACACTTGAGATCCATATGGTAATCTCCCTTTGGTATACAAAAGTAAATTTATGATTAATTTGCATGCTTTGTAGGGATACGCATGACTTAAAAGTCTCTCAATTAGGAGAGCCATATGATCCGGGCAGATCAGGCCACTGCTTTGGGTTCAGAGATGGGCCGCCGCCGCTGCTGCTGGTAGTGGTGGTGGTGGTGGTGATGGGGTTGTTATTGCCCATGGTCCACAAAGCGCTGTCCGAGGCTGCTGCTGCAGAAGAAGGAGGATTCACAGATGATCTGTTGACGACGCTCTGGGGGGCCCACTGATCACGCTCAGATGGGTACAGAGCAGCTTGATCCAACAGATTGTTGCTCCTAGCGCCGCCCATCTGAAAAAACTGCTGACGCTGCTGCGGCTGCAACGCCACCATAGGAACTGAGAGATTGAACCCCTGCAGCAAGCTCATGTTCGAGGCAGGATCATGACCGCCCCCAACATTGAACGGCTGAGATTGACTCAGAGATTGAAGCCTTGCAAAAGATGACAAGTACCCATGAGAAGAACCAGGGTAGTACTGATGGTGAGTAGCCAATCCACCGTTCGGGTTCGCCGTAGACATCCCCACGGACCCGCCGCCAATTCCCAAATTGTTCTGCATGTCCTGCTCTTTCTGTGGTGGCTGCGGCTGCACGGTCCGAGATGCTGACGCCGAGGAGGAGCCCCCCTTGGCGCGCTTCCCCTTCCGGCATCCGCCGCCGACGGGGACGTTCCGGAGGGTCCCGCCCTGAGTCCAGTACCTCCTACACGCCTTGCAAAAGTACCGTGGCTGAGAGAGGCTGTAGTTGTTGTAGTAGCAGAACTTGGTGTTCATGGACTGGCACCGCGGGCACCTGTGCGACTGCTGGTTCTGCTGCTCTGCCGCCTTCAACCGCTGATCCTGGTTCTGCTGCGCCTTCTGCTCACCCCCCTCCTGCTGCTGTTGCTGCATGTTGCTTTCTCTCTTGTGATGGTCTGAAATTGTTTGATGGATTGATGTGGGGCTTCAAGCGACATGCAGAGGTTTATAAAGAGGAGGAAATTGGATCATTGTGAGGGTATGCTAAACGTGTCCGTCGCTAGTCCTAGATAATCTACTCTCGACACCCAAAGCTGCCAAAACTAACGGCGATCGTTATCGTTATCTTGCTCTCTCTCTGCATGCCGGGTGTTCCTTCCTTCTTGTTCCCACCCACCTACCAGGGTTACATCCAAACCCATCGGCCATTCATTTCATCATTCACATTGAATAATGAAACAATTAAAGCCCAAGTGATAATTGAAATTTATGGAAAATCTGATCTTGAAATAGAGCGATATCCGCGAGGATTTCTTTTTCTCCTTCTAGAAATGGTGTCAGAATTTGAGACGAATCGGTTTGACTTGCTTCTTCTTTTTTCTGGAATTTTGGACCGGTGGCGGATATGCAGAGAAAACCCAGAAAATGGAGAAGGAGAGAGAGGAAGAGGTTGTAGTAATCTGTGGGAGCTAGAGACAATACCGGAAACGATTTTCCGTCACATAACAGCATCTATCTCACCAACCCAGCTCAGAAAAAGTTGGAACTGATAAAAAAATTCCCAGTCCATTTGCTTTTGATCCATCAAATACAGGAAACCCAATACAGAAAAAATCAGACTTTACCGGAAAACGGTCCAAAGAGTCGGCCTTTCCGTTCCGATATGCTAAAATTTTCAGACGCAATGATCAATATCACCACAAGAAAAAAAACCGCAGAAATATTATGAGAAGAAAAAGATGAGAGTTTTAGCTGTATCGGGTTTCTATATATATGGAGGTGTAGGGTAGGAGATGGACCACAGGAACAGGGGAATAAGAGAGACCAGAGCCTGCAGAGGCGGCGGGTAAGGGCGGAAGAGGGTGGCTACTGGCTAGTGGCGGTCGTCAATGGGTTTTTGGCTGCTGTGTCAGACGCTCAGACTTCAGCAACTGCTATTTCTTCTCTCTCCTCTGCCTATCTACTACAATCATACATACTCTATTCACAACTATTTTCCATTTCCTTATTTAAAATTTTATTTTGTGGTGTTTTTGTTGGACGGATTTCTTCTCTTCTATCTGACATCACCATGCTAATTGGACGCCAATTCTACTCAGAATGACAATCGTGTCCCCGTTGATGAGAACATTTCCATGGTTACTTTTTCTAACTCTCTCTTGTATACGAAGTCTTAATGAAAAACTTATAGAATTGTTCACTTTTAACGTTAAGGGTATTTTTAGCTTAAAAAGTCACTTATTATATTATTTACTTACATCTTTATTTTGTCATTTTGATTAAAACTAAAGTTTTTGGGAATTGTTATTAGCACTCCAAAAATCTCATTCTACACTCTTCATAAGTGTATTTTTCTTTCTAATTATAGAAAGTTTGAAGTGCCAAATGAGATTTTTGGAACGCTAATAAGACTTCCCAAGGTTTTTAGAACTTTTCGTTAATTTTTCTTATATTTTATTGTATACTACTCAAGTATTGGATTAGTCAAAGTCCATTGTCATTCTTGAACAAACTAACTTTGTCTAGAAGAATTCGAATTTGGTTGTAACCTATATTTTTTTATACAAGCAATAATCTACCCTAAATTTATAGAATATGCGAATAAATAAATTTAAATTTGAGTGTAGAAGAAGGAAAACACTTCTCTGTTTCTCAGTCAAGAACAAAAATGTATGTGTGTGCTAAAAAAAGCAATAGTTTCCATATAAAAACTTCAGATTTAAATCTCTCTGAAAAATGTCAGTGCGTGTCAAAGTATTCTCGAATCTCTCTTATCTCGTTTACCTAAAACCGTCACCGTAAAAAATGTTTTTTTTATAGATAAAGTACGATATTCATTGATAGGAAATTGAATACGTACACCAGGATAGGGCACAAATAGTGGGCCTCGATAAAAACCTTGCCGGGGCTTTCAACTCGGTCTAAGACAAAAAGAGCGTCTCGCACCATAAGAGATTACATATGATGACTATCCTCAATTAGAATGTCTATTATTAAATCAGGAGGTTCCTCGAACCAAACTACCGGTGTGGCAAGGGATAAACCCAACCTAGCCAATCAGTGTGCCACCTTATTTGTTGATCGTCGGCCAAAAGTAAACTTGCATTGAGGAAATCCATTTAAAATCTGTCTAGTATCTACAACAATGTGCCCATAAGAAGATGAATCCTCTAAGCCTTTATTTTGAAGTGATGTGATCACCATCTGGGCATCCCCTTCCACTTCCACGTGTGTAGTCTGCTGGTGTTGTAAGAACATACATGCTTCCCTTTCTGCCATAATTTTTGCTAACAATGGAGAATCGATTCCCTCAACCCGCATTGCTAATGCAGCCATGAATTCTTCTTTGTCATTCTGTATCACTACCCCCACTCCTCAAACTTCTAACTGTTTATCTCATGCCGCATCAAAATTACTTTTAAACCAACCTATTTCTGGCGGCTTCCATGGCTACTCCGTGACCACCTTGGTGTTCTTCCACATCCCATGCCATTTATGGAACTCATTCAGCCATGTCTGCACTTTACAATGCATTTCCGGAGGCTCCATAGCCTTTCCCTTCCACAACATTTCATTACGTTCTGTCCATATGCACCAAATTAAAACCATTACCAAATCAAAACTCTCCCTCGACTTCGAACCTGCAAGGGTCGCTATCCACTCCATCAAACTTTGCCACCTATCCCCTTGGCTTCTGATTCTCAATGGACTAGAAAACCACACCGCCATCACACGTGGACAGAACCTCACCACATGGTCAATCGTTTCCGCCTCCCTGTCACAAAACAAACACGTTGTCGAAATATTTAACTTCTTTTTCCTCAAATTGTCCCTTGTCAGAACTGCATTCATACAGCAACGCCACACACAAATTTTCACCTTACCCTGCACATGAGCTCTCCAAATTGCTTTCCATGGAAACTTGATCTCCGGAACCATAATCGAACTATTAGGTTCATTCCCGCTAACTTCCCCACAAGACCGTGCCAGATGGTAAGCACTCCTCATTGTAAATTTTCCCTTTGACTCCGCAGTCCAAATTAAAACATCATCTGTCTTGAATAAGCTAAGAGGAATGCTCTTGATCAGTGCTATCTCTTCCTCGACAAATAGATTATGTATTGCTTCCCAGTTCCAGGACGAGCTTCCTTCCTCAGTAAGCAACATGCTAACCTTGGCATTGTGGTCCATTCCCAATGGTATGGGGCTAAGAACTTTAAAGAAATTCTGTCTGGGCAGCCAACTATCTCCCCAAATACGAATCTTTGAACCATCACCAATCCTCCACCGCGCCCCCCTTCGGATTACCGTACGGGTAGCCGTAATGCTACGCCAACAAAAAGACGAATTATGTTTAACTTGGGCAGATAAGAAATCTGTTTGAGGATAGTACTTAGCCTTAAAGAGCCGAGCTACAAGTGACAATGGTTGTTGTAGTAGCCTTCATCCCTGCTTTGCTAGCAACGCAAGATTGAAAGCATACAGATCCTTGAAACCCAACCCACCTTCACTCTTTGGCTTACATAATTTCCTCCATCGACACCAATGTATACTTCTTCAATCATGTTGTCTCCCCCACCAAAATTTAGCTACCATTTGATTCAATTCATCACAAAGGGACTTTGGTAATAGAAAGGTTTGCATGGTATACAATGACACCGCTTAAGCAACGCTCTTAATCAAAATTTCTTTTCCTGCACTACTCAAAAGACTCCCTCGCCAACCATTAAGTTTTTTCCAAAGTCTATTCTTAATGTAGGCAAATGCTTCTTTCTTTGCCTTCCCCACAAAGACCGAAAACCCCAAGTACCGATCATGGTATTTCACTCGGGCCATGCCCAAACAATTCGCTAGTAGCTGTCCATCATAACCAGTAAGGTTTCCACTACACTTAACGTCAAAGATATTCATGTTAACATATATTTGAATCTGCCTCTTTGATCAAAAGTGTGTGTCAGAGAATCAAACCTCTCTTTTCTCGATGATTAAAAAATGTACGCGCAGCAATATAACGCCAGGCGGTGATTCGTAACTAGAGTTGATGGAACGTCGAGTGTGTTATGCAATAGGATTGAAAATTAATTACGTATCAATCAGGAAGAGATTATGTTGATAATGATTTATCTACCACAACAAAACTAAGATTTTATTGGGTTTCGTATGTTAAGCCATCTCTTATGCACCAAACAATTTGGACTAAGATATTATCTGTGAGTCAACATTTATGCAACGGAAAGTTAAAACCTCTATATAAGTTTATATTCAAATTGAAACTTATATTCGAATTTTAGTTAGATATAAGATTTAAGTCTTATGCAGAGCATTGATCTTTTGCTCATTCATTCTAAATTGCACATGCAAGAAGCACCATAACCATGTACTTCATAAATATCCAATTATTAGAATATAAAGGTTGCAATGGAGATGGTCTCATTAGCTTTACGTTTGATAATGGAAATTACTTGATATATATAAGGACTAAGTTCAGTTTGAAGCTATGAAAATGGGTGCTGACTGCTGAAATTCACATTTTCTAGGCCTAAAATATAGATTGAAGTGTGAGTGTGTGAAATGGATATTTGGATTTCATGTGTATCGAGATGTTCTTGATACACATCTTAACACTTATTTAGTTATTTTGTAGGGTTATTTCGCAACATATTTTAACTAATTGAACTGTTTATAGTACATCATTCATCAAATCAGTCTTACAAACAATTAAGACATTTTATTTGTAGCAAAGAGAAACAACACAAAACTCTAATTTCCAACGGTCATATAGTTTTCAATTTACATAATTTTTTTGTAGACATGATATTTTAAAGAAGATCTAAAAGATAAACAAATTCAAACTTTTGTAATTACATTTTGGAGTGAGTTCTACACAAACATATTTAAAATGTATCTTAAAAGCGTGAATCCCAACTCCAATCAAATATAATAGTAGATAAGATTGGATTAGGATGATCGAGCGGCACGTACCCCTAAGCCCTAACCAACGTAGTTACGTAACGGCAGACGGCAGAAGAAGAAGAGGAGGAGTTAGCAGATGGACCAGTTGGTGATGGTAGCGTCCATCAGGGGTTGCAACTGCTCCCCCACACCCCTACATTCATACCGTTTTCCTCTTCCCGCACTCCACATCGCCGTCCTCAAAGCTCTCTCTACGTGGTGTGGTGGGGACGAGGTTACTTGTATTTATGCCATGCGAACAAACAGCAATTTCTGATTTCGATAGCGGGGCCTGGCTGTTAATTCAGTTGGGTCGAGTGGTACTCTGTTCAATTCAT
Organism: Heteromeles arbutifolia; assembly: GCA_024362995.1. Classification (NCBI taxonomy): domain Eukaryota; kingdom Viridiplantae; phylum Streptophyta; class Magnoliopsida; order Rosales; family Rosaceae; genus Heteromeles; species Heteromeles arbutifolia. The sequence goes on along the minus strand of JANCRC010000002.1, from coordinate 3,314,105 downwards.
CCGAAGGCCATTGATTTGGGTTTTTGTGATCCATCTTTCGTCACATTGTCTTAATCTCACAAAATTGAAAGTCCCTGCCCAACCATACTCGTACCCCTCATGCATCAACAAGTGAAATGCGCGCAGAATATCTACGTTGTTCTTTAATAATAATACTAAATGAGTCACTTGGTAATACGTTCTAATAGCATTTTCTTGATTCGTAGATGAGAGGTCTTAGGTTCCATTCTCATTAGATAGTCCTACGAAAAACAGGTGGTTCAGAGTGCTAGTGAGGCTCACAATAGGGAACAAAGGCTGACCACATTATTACTAAATCCACTCCCATAGAGGGATCGTTCGTCCAAAAAAAAAAAAAAAAAAAAAACTAAGGCAAAGTTGTAAAATATACATTTGAAAAGAAAAGAAAAAAGAAAAGATGGAAACATTAATGCCACTTCAAACATACCACCTCTGATTTATTAACTACAAGTACCAAACATTAAGCTTCAACTCCTTCCATGATATGCAAATGCAATGCAACAACTGAGCAAAGTTTCCTTCGCCAAAACATCACTATTTCTTCACATCATCTTCAGGCCTCCTCATCCGCCTCCTAACACCCACAACATTCCCCTTCTCATCCAATATTTCCACCACCACCACATCCTCATCCAGAACGTCCACAACATTCTCCTCCAGCGCCACCTCCTCGTTTTCAGGCCTCCGAATCCGCCTCCTAACATCCACAACATTCCCCTCCTCATCCAATATTTCCACCACCTCCACACCGTCTTCCAAAACCCCCCACAACATTCTCCTCCACCGCCACCTCATCGTCAGAGTCCGATGAAGTCCCAACCACTGTGTCCTTGATCTTATGCCCCGTCTCCGCCACAGTTTCTGCCACGTCCTCTGTTTTCTCCTTCATACTCCAAACATTCTATTTCGCCTTCTCCTTGGCCTGCTCCGCCGTCTCCACGGCCTCATAAGTTCCCTCTTTGGCCTTCTCAGCCGCAGTGTCGGCCATTTCTTTCGTTTTCTCCTTTGTTTCATAACCGTACTGTTTTGCTTTCTCCTTGGCGCTCTCTGCCGTCTCCGCTGCTCTGTTCACTCCCTCTTTAGCATTCTCCGCCATGGTTTCGGCCGCGCTCTTCGTCTTATCCTTGAGTTCATCTGCTGGATCCTTTCCTTTGTAATTCACGTTTTCATTCCTCCACTTCTTGTCATCATATGCCCAGTCGGCCCTCGAATCTCTATTCCCTTCTGGTGCATTTCGATCCTGAAGTTCAAGCGTATACCGGATCAAATTAAATTCTGAATCCATCAAGAAAATTTTAGAGAGACGGACCAATTATCTACTACTAAATGCACCGATGTTATCCCTAACTTGCACATACCTTGTGAAAACAGGGGTGGAAACATTCATTTTATATTGTATTTTACGTGATCAATCGACAAGTATTACCGTTAATCACGTACTTAAATAACTAATTACCTCGGAGGATTTGGAGGCGGAGGCGAAGCAGACTCGCGAGACTTTGTGAGAGGAATTTCTGAGAGAGAGTGTGATGAAGGGGTTTGAGGGAAAGACTTGGAGAGGTTGAAGGTGATATTTTTTGCCATGGAAATTACTACCATCTTTGCTGCTCTGATTGTTCTCTGTTCCCTCTCTTCCTGTTCTTTCTTTCTTTCTGTTTCCCTGTTAAATTTTGTTTTCCGTTGCCGTATTTTATCGGGTCACCGCTTTCTGGGGTTGCTCGTTGTTTGGGGAGATAAGGTGGCAGCCCTGTTGCTCGACGCGTGTACTGGTCAATGGGTGGGGGCTCTGCACATTTTCTTTCATTCAAGGTGTTACATACGAAATTTGTAGACTGGAAATTAAATACTTGTATATTATAGCTTGTCATTTCTTTTTAACAAATGAAAATTTTGTTAAATTAAAAGTTAGATTAGTCATCGATATGATTCCAATTCATGCCGTTATGTAAACGTTTAATATTTTTCCGTTTAATATTTTTCTACTTCTGTAATAAAAGATTACTTGCATATAACTTGTCGTTGGATAACTTAGCCTGATTTCTCTTATTTTTTTAATAAATAAAATCATCGCTTTCGAAAAAAGGAAAGCGATGATTACAATTTTTTTCTAAGAAAATGTTTCTACTAGTGCTTTCAACACCTATTATTTAACATGTAATTTACGAAGATTACTTAACAATGCGATTGTTGCACAACTTTAAATCATGAATGTCAAGTCCAAAACTCTTCTTTTTAACACATATATGGCACAAAAGCATTCACGATACACTCATCAACATATAATTAGAAAGACAATTTATAATCCTAATCTTACCTAAATTATTTTTCACACAAAATAATTGTTGTCTATGTTGTTCACATTTTCTTTCCAATATTTGTCATCACCATAATTCACCATGAAGAGCGCCTCTAACCCTCTATCATGGAAGCCATAAAAAACTAAGATTCTCCAATCCAAATCTATAGTTGTTGAAGTCTCTTCATTTATGCATCTAAATCATGTCGTTCCTCACGTCTATTTAAAAGTTTATAACTCTTGAACATGCATCCGTCATCTACGAGAACCTCTTTTAACTGTTAATAAACGGAAATATCAATTTGATTCCGCCATCTACGAGAACTTCTTTAACTTTGGAAGTATCAATGTGGTTCCATCCAGGGTAGAACTTTTTGAATCACAACTATCGGCATTCACAGCATTCGCATTGAAACTGACAATTCAAGTCTTGTGATAGGTACACAGGATTTCGAACGTCATCGAATTGATAACTTTGAGGGAGGGGAGAAGGAGTCAGGAGTGTGGTTAACCTACAAACCCACTCGTAGCTGAAATTTTGTTGATAGTAGTGCACAATCGTGAGTATCATTTAGTTTTCGCCAATATCTTAAACGATTTCATAAATAATTTTAATATTTTTGGTTCGTGTCCCCTCGAAATTCTTATTAACATACGTTAGCAAAAGAGGCACAAGCCGCACAACGATCGGGGAAGAATAAGCTGCCATGCCATGGGTGATCTCAAGCAGTTGATTTCAAGCCACATAATGTATAAGAGTTTCAAAATGCAAGGTCGGCTAAGAATCGAATCAGGCGTAATTAGCATGATATATGTCACCTCCTTTTGGTGACCTACAGTCACAAAACCATTTCATAAGAGACGTGCATAATCATGTACCGTCACACTAATGACATTTCAAAGTAGTAAGTACATTCGCAAGAATGAAACTCGCATAATTGCTAAATTGTAACACAATATGAAGCTTGTGTGAACTTCCTTTACAAACACCGTTAACACTTCAAATACCATCATTAATTTTGATTAATTGGTTCTGATTATCGATGTGATTACTGCAATTTTACTTGACCAAGTAATTAATCTAAAGGCATGCATCAACCTGAACGGAGATGAAATATTGTGGGTGTGACAATCAAAATCCTAATTTTTTCTGATTATAGAGAACACATAATTCCTTTTACAAAATGAAGTATGTCAATGCATCTCAAAACCCGGGTTATTTCAATGGTGGAAAACTCCCGATACGGTTTACTTTAAAGAAAAACCATATTTTTACGCTAAAAAATTAATCATGGTATTATTCACCTAATCTTTTATTTTGTCATTTCGTTAAAACTTAAAATTTTCAAACCATTTTCATTAGTTTTCTTTTATATTTATTATTAGAATGCACAATTTGCAAAAAGCAAATAACCTAATTCATCGATCACAACAGCTGCAAATTAAAAACGAAATATTGTAAAGTCTCAATATTACTTCACAAGGCCCTTGCCGGCATGCCGCCTTAGTTCGCATCCATCACCTTCCCTTCCGCCACGCCATCGCCATCCACATCAACTTCCACATCACTCTCACTAGTAGAGTCATCATCAATGGCCACCACCTCCCACTTCCTCGTCAGGAGCTACCACCGTCACCTTAATCTTCTGCCCTGTCTCAATCACCGCCCCCCACGCCCCATTCACTGTGTCCTTTGCCATCTCCTCCACCTTCTCCGCCACAGTTCCCACCGCATCCTCTGTTTTCTCCTCCATCCCCCATATATTCTCTTTGGCCTTCTCCTTCGCGCTCTCCGCTGCCTCGGCTGCCCTCTGAGTCCCCTCCTTCACTTTTTCTGTCACAGTGTCCGCCATCTCCTTGGTCTTCTCCTTTGTCTCGTAACCGTACTCTTTAGCTTTCTCGTTGGTGCTCTCCACCGTCTCCGCTGCTCTGTTAGTTCCCTCTTTCGCCTTCTCCTCCGTAGTCTCAGCTGCGCTCTTCGTCTTCTCCTTTGCTTCCTGCGCGTAATCCTTGGTCGTCTCTTTCATTTCCTCGGCTTTTCGCTTCGTCTTTTCTAGGCCTTCTCCCATGGTTTCTTTCGCTTTGTCATATCCCTTGATCTCTCCGGCCGCATTTCGTCCCTGAAATCAATTGACACAAATATGTTAACTACAATTTTTAACAATACGAGCATACCGTCCTAACTAACTAGCCTAACCCATATCTGTAAACATTACTTCGGATTTGGAGGCGGAGGTGAAGCAGACGCGGGAGACTTTCTGAGATGAAAATCTGAGAGAGAGTGACTGAGAGGATCGAGGAAAATATCTGGAGAGGTTGAACATAACATTATCTGCTACGGAAAACACTGCCATGTTTGCTTGCTCTGTTTTTCTCCTTTCTTTCGGTTGGTATGTGTTATCCTATCACCGCTTCTAGGGTTTGCATGTTATAACGAGATTTGGAAGAGTAAGGTGGCAGCTTTGGCGCTTGACACGTGTGACTGTCAATTGCCGGGCAGCTCCTGCAGCCTACAAAGATCATCACTTTTGTCTCAATAGTGGACCCTCAATTTTGTCTCAATAGTCGACCCTCAATCCTCAATCTTAATTTGGGTTCCAGGGCTAAAAGCTCATATCGTTTTGATTGATTTGTGGCCTAGAACAAGTAAGGAAAAGAAGTGGGCCATGTTCAAGAGGGATTTAAAAGCCCATCAATTTACTTTTTGGAGCCCAGACTATTCGGGTTTTTACTGCTCGGACGATTTCAGTCCGGCAAAATAATGCCAATTGGGGCACATTCTTCCCCAGCTCCGGTACGACTGCCACCGAGGCTAGTTTCGGAAGTCCACCGTCTTCAGGTACTGACAAAAGCTCCTCTCTTTGCTTGTTTTTTATTACATATATGTCAATTAACAACTTCATATTCAAATCCCTAGAACTGGATTGAATTGGGAATTGAGGGGTCCGGGGTCCCGCTAAAGATTTGTTCTTTACGCTTTACGAGTTGATGGGTATTTTTTTTTCATAGAAAAGTATAGCTTCATTTGGTTGATTTGGTACGCTTTAGGAGTTGATGGGTATCTTTTTTTTTCCATAGAAGAGTACAGCTTCATTTGGTTGATTTGGTTTTGGAAGCTGATCATTGTTTGTTGTTAATTGGTGTCTCTTGCATGTTTAGCTTTGTATGTGCAAATCTATGAGGCTGTGAAGCTTCAGTTGATTAGATTTCTTAAGATAAGTCATTGGCGGGAACTGTTATTTGCACTAAAAAAAATCATTTCGCACTTTTTTTCGGAAAAGTTATTGTTCAAGAATGAATTAGGAATCTAAGAAGCATGCCGTAGACCGGACCAATGTCATTTCCTTATTGGTCGATTCCATATTTTTCGTTGCTTGCAGCAGATGATCTCAAATTTCTGTGATTTTTGGTGAACCATGGTTACATTATTCAGTTAAGTAGAGCATTGTCATGTAAATTTGACAAACAAGTATCTTACGGGGCAAAGGAGAAGACCAAGTTTAGCATTACACTCACCTAGATTAAAATTTTGTCCGAATCTTGATTAAAATAAAGCTTAAGGAGAAGACCAAGTTTAGCATTACACTCATGGCTTTTGTCATCCATGGGTGTCGCCTAACACGTGCCATCCAGGTGTCATTTGGATATCTGGGTTGGAGTGTGTCATAAAGCTTGTTGTTGAAGTCTCTTCACTTATGCATCTAAATCATGTTGTTCCCCCGTCTGTTTAAAAGCTTATAACTTTTGAACATGCCTCCGTCATCTACGAAAACCTCTTTTAACTCTTAATAAACGGAACTATCAATGTGATTCTGCCATTCACGAGAACCTCTTTAACTTTGGGAAGTATCAATGTGGTTCCATCCAGGGTAGAACTTTTTGAATCACAACTGTCGACATTCACATTGAAACTGACAATTCAAGTCTTGTGACGGGTACACAGGATTTCGGACATCATCGAATTGATAACTTGAGGGAGGGGAGAAGGAGTGAGGAGTTTGGTTAACCTACAAACCCACTCGTAGCTGAAATTTTGTAGATAGTAGAGCACAATTGTGAGGATTATTTAGTTTTCGCCACTATCTTAAACTATTTCATAAATAATTTTAATATTTTTGGTTCTTGTCCCCTCGAAATCCTTTTGGTGACCTAGTCATATTTCAAAGTAATAAGTACATTCGGTCACACTAGTCATATTTCAAAGTAGTAAGTACATTCGCAAGAATGAAACTCGCATAATTGCTAAATTGTAACACAACATGAAGCTTGTGTGGACTTCCTTTACAAACACCGTTAACACTTCAAATACCGTCATTAATTTTGATTAATTGGTTCTGATTATCAATGTGATTACTGCAATTTTACTTGACCAAGTAATTAATCTAAAGGCATGCATCAACCTGAACGGAGATGAAATATTATGGGCGTGACAATCAAAATTCTAATTTTATTTTATTTTAAAGAAGACATAATTCCTTTTAGAAAATGAAGTGTGTCGATGCATCTCAAAACACGAGTTATTTCAATGGTTTAGATTTATTATTAGGATGCACATCTTGCAAAAAGCAAATAACCTAATTCATCGATCAAAATAGCTGCAAATTAAACGAAAAATTGTAAGTCTCAATATTACTTCTCAAGGCCCTTGCCGGCACGCCGCCTTAGTTCCACCACATCCGCATCCATCACCTTCCCTTCCGCCATGCCATCGCCATCCACATCACTCTCACTAGTAGAGTCATCATCAATGGCCACCACTCCTACTTCCTCATCAGGAGCTACCACTGTCTCCTTAATCTTCTGCCCTGTCTCCTTCACCACCCCCCACGCCCCTTTCACTGTGTCCTTTGCCGTCTCCGCCGCCTTACTAGTCCCCTCCTTCACCTTCTCCGCCACAGTTCCCACGGCATCCTCTGTTTTCTCCTTCATCCCCCACATATTCTCTTTGGCCTTCTCCTTCGCGCTCTCCGCTGTCTCGGCTGCCCTCTGAGTCCCCTCCTTCGCTTTTTCTGTCACTGCGTCCGCCATCTCCTCGGTCTTCTCCTTTGTCTCGTAACCGTACTCTTTAGCTTTCTCCTTGGTGCTCTCCGCCGTCTCCGCTGCTCTGTTCGTTCCCTCTTTCGCCTTACCTGCCATAGTCTCGGCTGCGCTCTTCGCCTTCTCCTTTGCTTCCTGCACGTAATCCTTGGTCGTCTCTTTCATCTCCTCTGCTTTTCGCTTCGTCTTTTCTAGCCCTTCTCCCATGGTTTCTTTCTCTCTGCTGTTCACGTTCGCCGACCCGTACTCTCGCTCCTTATTCATCCAATTGTTGTTGTTGTTGTCATGTCCCTTGTTCTCTCCGGCCGCATTTCGTCCCTGAAATCAATTGACACAAATATGTTTACTACATTTTTTGACCATACGAGCATACTGCCCTAACTAACTAGCCTAACCCATATCTGTAAATGTTACCACCCATATCTGTAAATGTTACCTCGGAGAATTTGGAGGCGGAGGTGAAGCAGACGCGGGAGACTTTCTGAGATGAATATCTGAGGGAGAGTGACTGAGAGGATCGAGGAAAAGATCTGGAGAGGTTGAACATAACATTTTTTGCTACGTAAAATACTGCCATGTTTGCTTGCTCTGTTTTTCTCCTTTCTTTCGGTTGGTTTGTGTTATCCTATCACCACTTCTAGGGTTTGCATGTTATAACGAGATTAGGGAGAGTAAGGTGGCAGCTTTGGCGCTCGACACGTGTGACTGTCAATTGCTGGGGAGCTCAGGTGGTTACACCTGTAGCCTATCTTTTTCAAACAGTCACCAAGTCAGGTACCCTACAAAGATTATCACTTTAATCTCAATAGTCGACTCTCAAGCCTCAATTTTACTGTGGGCTCTAGGGCTCAAAGCCCATATCATTTTGATTGATTTGTGGCCCATAAAAAGTATGGACAACCATGGGCCCATGTTCAAGAGGGATTTAAAAGCCCATCAATCTACTTTTTGGAGCCCAAACTATTCGGGTTTTTACTGCTCGGACGATTTCAGTCCGGCAAAATAATGCCAATTGGGGCACAGTCTTCCCCAGCTCCGGTACGACTGCCACCGAGGCTAGTTTCGGAAGTCCACCGTCTTCAGGTACTGACAAAAGCTCCCCTCTTTGCTTTTTTTTTTTACTACATATATTTCAATTAACAAGTTCATATTCAAATCCCTAGAACTAGATTGAATTGGGAATTGAGGGGTTCCGCTTAGGGGTGGTTCGGTATGGGATCCCATATCGAAACCCTTGTCCTAATTCCCAAACCGAAATTTTCGGGAATCCCAATTTCAATACCGATCCTAAACCAAACTTTCGGGAATCCCGAAATAGTTTCGGTATTTCAGGACATTCGGGAATCCCGAAATATTTTTGGGCTTTTGGGCTATAATATTAATAACTTGGTTGTACAATGTGCAGAATACCCAATCTACACTGCATATCTTGGCTGTGTAGTGATCAAAATTTGGCTGGGCTATAATAATTTGGTTGTGCAGTGATCATCAAATCATTATGTGTAGAAATAAAATCAAACCAAAATCTTTGCATATATCCCCTACTCACAATAGCCAATCTGCCTATTCTACTACAAATGCATGCAACAAATATAGAGGGTTCAACTCCTTGAGTAACTGAAAAGAACAAAGCAGAATAAGCTATCACTTAAAACAAACAATAAAAAAAGGCAAATTTCTTATCATATATGCCACAAGACAATGTTTAAATAGATGGATGTGTCTACGTTGAATAAGATACAAATTTCCTATGATGCTAAGCAGAATGCTATCTCCAGGTTTCTCTTCCTGCTTTTATGAGTTGTAGTGTAGGTGCCAGGTGTTATATTAACCCATACTTTATCCGCGAAATCTAAAAGTAAAGTGACAATTTCAAGTGGAAGCAAGGAAGACAGGCATGCAAAAGAAAACCTGGATAATAGGCTAAATAAGCCATCCGACTTTGGAGCTAAATTAAACCATCACACAAAATACCTTGTTAACCCGAATTGCTAAGATTGACAGACAAGTGCAGAACAGTGAGTTCTAAATGTAAAAGTTGTAAATCACAGGGAAATGCTAATTACCACGAGGAAAAAGAGAATGATCAGACATGAGAAGCACAGTATCACTTTGTGTGCCAACTTTAGTGGCATCAACTCGAGAAGTAGGACGCTGACTAATTACGTTCTTCTCAACTGACTCCAAGAATTCCCTGGAAACAGGGACACGCATCTGCCAAAATTCAACTTGAAGGTTATAGAACAATAATATATGAAACTCTTAAAACATTCATGCACAAGTTCAAAGAAAAACTAAATATACAAACTATATTGACATAGTTTTAAAGCTTTCATGCATAATTATCCAGGAAAGAAAGACAAAACATTGACATAGCTTCCGTTTAACAAACATTATTCATTTGTACATGTATAAACTCAAGTTTTCACATACCCCAGCATCAACGTACGCAGAACCCAATAAAGGGCTCATGATGTGCTTCACATAGAGTTGGCTGGCAAGTTCTTTGTTAGAGGTAGCTACAATGTCATCCATGTCTCTTTCCACAAAAGAAGTTTATGGGCGGTTAATGTCGTGGGACTGTTCGAGGCCTTTGACCCATTAATTCGAGCTTTCTGCAACCGCATTACTTTACCAATCTACATACAGAAACACACAAAATTTCTCAAGCATGACAATAAGAACAATCATTACCCAATTCCAACTCCCTTCACAAACTACTACAAATTTTCAACTTTTTCCTTAAAAATAAAAATAAAATTAAAATGCAGGATTGAAGCACAGGGCAGAGTGAAACATACAAAAGTGGGGGAGGATCCGGTGTAAGCGAGAACAAGATTAGCAGCCCCTTCACCTCTGTAAGCCCAATCAACAGCGTCTTTCTTCTGCAAAACGACCTCCATATCTCGCCGTTGGCCGTGTTTCAGCTGCTCTCCGTCACTACACATTCCAAAAATCCCATCTTTCCCATTTCATTCAAATGCCCAAAACAAAAATTCTGAAGAAAAAAAAATCGAAAACTTGCATGTACCTGATTGATGAGATAAGATTTGGGTTTTTGCGTTTCTGGGTTTTCTTCCACCTTGCAGGAATCAGCTGACACGAACTACACCCACCCAGCTCTCAAAGAGACGATTTTATCGAGATAAGGCGACGACGAACTACACCTAATCTAGAATTCATAAATTAAATTTCAAAAACCCTAAATTAAATTTCAAACCCTAAATTAATTCCCATATTTATTTACCTGTGTCTGAATCGGAGAGAGAGAAATGCGTGAGAGACTCCTAAGAGAGAGAATTGGGAGAGAGAGACCGGTGGCTGTGGCTCTGTGTCGTCACTGTCGTGAAGAAAGGCTCCACCGTCGAAGAGAGACATCGGTGGATCCGTGTGGTGGTGGGCCGGTGACTGGCCGGAGTTGGTTTTGAGAGTCGAGACAAAAAGGAGGAGACTCAGGAGAGGGCTCTCTCGATGGCTCTGAGCTGAGAGACTAAGTGAGAAAGAAATGAAATCGAACTCGACGGGGAGAAAGCCTAACAAGTAATGGACGGCATAGATTAATTTGAAACAATCCAACGGTTCAAATTAACTCTAACTATAATTAAAAAAATATATATATGTGTAAATATATATATATATATATATATATATATATATATATATATATATATATAAAATAATTAAAAATATTTATTTTCGGTTCGGTATGGGAATACTGAAATATTGGGAAGACAATCCCGATTCCCGTACTGAAATTTCGGTATGGGAATACCAAAATTTTGGGAAAATCGGTTTGGGACATTTTTGGTTTGAGATCGGTATTTTTTTGGTTTGGTTTGGAGTTTTTGGGAATTTTTTCCACCCCTAGTTCCGCTAAAGATTTGTTCTTTACGCTTTGGGAGTTGATGGGTATTTTTTTTTTTCATAGAAAAGTACAGCTTCATTTGGTTGATTTGGTAGTTGATGGGTATTTTTTTTTTCATAGAAAAGTATAGCTTCATTTGGTTGATTTGGTTTTGGAAGCTGATCATTGTTTGTTGTTAATTGGTGTTTCTCTTGCATGTTTAGCTTTGTATGTGCAAATCTATGAGGCTGTGAAGCTTCAGTTTATTAGATTTCTTAAGATAAGTCATTGGCGGGAACTGTTATTTGCACTCCAAAAAAGTCATTCCGCACTTTTCTCCAGAAAAGTTATTGTTCAAGAATGAATTAGGAATCTAAGAAGCATGCCTTAGACTTGACCAATGTCATTTCCTTATTGGTTGATTCCATATTTTTCGTTGCTTGCAGCAGATGATCTCAAATTTCTGTGATTTTTGGTGAACCATGGTTACATTATTCAGTTAAGTAGAGCATTGTCATGTAAATTTGACAAACAAGTATCTTACGAGGCAAAGGAGAAGACCAAGTTTAGCATTACACTCACCTAGATTAGAATTCTGTCCGAATCTTGATTAAAATAATCCTTAAGAAAGAACAGAAGTCTTATTCTACTTTCAAGTAAAAATATATCGTTGTTTCGCTTTCCTTCTTTATTGTTCTTTCTCTCTGAAAGGAATTTGACCTCACTTCATATTCATACCTTATAAGAACTAATCTCTAACAGATAGACTAGAACCTAATGAAATACTTCCTGTTAATTCACTTACTTGAATAAATAAATGTATTTACTGCGGTTCCATCTACCATAGAGGTCTATTTGCAAGAGATTGATAAAATGCTAATTTATGTTCTTCCATTTATCCTAATAATTTACTCATGTTAGCTCTATTGAGTATTTAGCATATATAACGTATATGCAGATCTTTTCTACTCTGAAACAAATTATACTCAAGTTCATCTTCTCAAAGATATGAATTACTAGAACCCAAATTAGAAGTCCTTCCTTTGTTTGGCTAACCCTTGTTAACTTTGATAAGTTTCGCAAAACATAAATTATGTAGTGTTAGGATGCTAGGTTTTTTGTTGGTCCTGGATGTTTTTGACGTCTTACTCTGATTTTCGGGAAATCCTATTCCATAATCCATATAACATCATTATTGAATATTGATTATACATGTCTCCACTCATGTTTGAAATCGTCCCATATTCAGCCTGCTAATCTTTTTAATTTTGGAAACTTTTCGTACTTATGCAGCCTAAAACTCTTTAAAACTCTTTAGTTTTGAACAGTAGAATGAAATAAATTAAAAGAGGAACATACATAAAGGATAAACGGAGCTGATTTTCACACACTGTTTTTAGCCTCTCACACACCACTCTTTATTACTGGTCATTGGATTGAATAACTCAAACGGAAACAATGGACAAGATTAAAACAGGGGTTGTAGGAGGAGAAAAAAAATGTGTTTATCATTTCCCATGATAAACTGATTTACTTACCAATTTGTCCTTTTGGACCATGAGTTCATTCCACGTTGAACAGGTTGAGCGTTTTTCTCCATGATCGACATCTATATAACCGCCTGGGCAGGTGTTGGCTTGCATGCAGCTTCTCAAATAACTTTCTCAACTCGGTATGAATCTGCTTTGAATAGGTTGAGCGTTTTCTCCATGATCAACATCTATAAAACCGTCTAGGGCAGGTGTTGGTTTGCATGTTCCTTGTCAAACCTTTATGCATCCCCATTCCACAACTTGAGCATTTTTCTGCATGATTGACATATCTATATAACCGTCTGGGGCAGGTGTAATCACCTAAGCATGTTTGGTTTGCATGCATTTTTGTTGAGCCTCTTTATCACCTCTATATAAATCCTAGTTATCCTATGGTCTCATCACAATTCGGTATTCAAGGTTTTTCTTCCCTGTTATCGCTATAAATCTGCCGTACCTTCTTTCTTATACAAGCAGTTGAAATTTTTGCTGTCCCGGTGATGAATATACGAGCAAATCGTTGTCATGGAGCTTCCTAGTCGATGTGATTACACAGTTATTCTGTGCCTAGCTTTGTAAGTACTAGGCAGCAATACTGCACTCATATTGCTTTTCATTTTCAGCTCTGTTATTATGATATTATACATGAATTTCGTTTTTTCAGCAGGTACCATGTGTGAATTTGTATTTACGGTTTAAGTTATCAGGCCTCTGTTAGGTTTTCCAGCTTGCTTATGTGCTGCTTGGATTACCTTCTATGCTTAAATTTTGTATATAAATTTTTATTACCTTTGCCTTACGGATCTCCCAGATAAATTTGAATCCATTACCTGATGGATGGAGTCGAAAGATATCTAAACGTATTCTAAAAAGGAAGATCATGAATAGCAAAATTTTAAGTTTAATTTGCTTTTAATTTTGTCTGAAACCAAAGATGGTAGCCTCTTTAGTGGATACAGATATGGCAACCGGTGGGAATAGAAAATAATAATGGAAGGCACTCCATTCAATACTTTTCTGTTGTCAAACAGATTATGCTAATGCAACCACGAAAGTGCTAAGGAGATTTTATTTTTGATGTAGGATGGACTCAAAAGCAGTTTTGATTCTCGCTTTGTGATTGAAGAAATACCAAGCAAGCGAGACATGGCATCAAACCATGAACTTGATGTGATTCAGTGCACGACGAAAATAAAAGCACAAGTTCCATTGAGTTCATCAGGTTGTGCTACCCCTTTTACTCACATTCCCAACATTATAACAATCGTTTACTCACATTCCTAACATTACAACCTCTAACCTTCTAGCTAGAAAAACTTAATATAAAATTTTAAATATAACAACTTGAGAGGGGAAGTTCTGGGTTTGCTATTTCAGGGGGAGGCCTTAATTTGCAATCTTGGGCTTCAATTGTCTAGGATGGCATTTCTGGTACTTGTCATACGAGGCGTTGACGGGCTCGGTTGCAGAGAGAGGAAATCATCCCTGGAGATAGCAGTCCCTCTACTTCTTCCTTTTATAACATTTATAGGCTAATGCTGACAGACCAATCCACCTCCACCAGTTGCTCTTGGGATGCTGGATTTAGAGAGAGAAAGAGTGAGTCTTGAGAGCGAGGGAGGCAAAGGAGTGAGAAAATGTGGTTTGACAGAAGGCAATGACTGTATGGGCTTGCCTTGGTTTTCCATGGTGTTCTGTGCAAGAAAAGGATGGAGGAGTATGGATCCACATATGTCCATACAGTCAGACTCACATATAGCCCAAGTCTACCACATTTGAACTAAAAGAGGCACCAGAAAATGTCGCTCTCCTCTCTGTGCCTCTCTAACTCTTCTCTCTGATTCTGTTCTTCTTTTACACACTGGTTAGATGGCTATTCCAAAACCACCACCCTCCGGCCACTTGTCATTCGCTCCTCACCTTGTCAAACTTTCCATAACACTTCCAGTATACTCTCTCGTTCAACCCAATTTTCTCTATCTGGCACTCCTCCTCAGCCTTTTCTTTAATTTCTTTCGTCTTGCTTCCTTTCCCTCACGTGCTTTTCCCCACTCCTTTGCACCCCTTACATGTTCCTCTTGCTTTGTCCACACCTGTGCTCCCTCCACTGGCAGCATCCCAAGTTTACCAAATTGCCCATGGCCTGCAGCTTATACAACCCCACCCTCACCCTCACTCACACACACCAACATAAAACCATCCCCTACCTTCTCTGAAGACCAACCCTCGCTATCAACAAGCGCTCTGTGTTCATAGACAATGGAGAACTTCAACCCACCATCTATCCCCTCTACAACCACCATAACCTCTACTCACAAGACAAATAACTCACAGTCCACTTGTGAACCAGTGAGTTGTTTGCCTTCAACTACTTGTAGTCCTTCGACCGCTCAGTACAGGTATTACCCGGCGCAGTATCTAGCACCAAATCCAGGCCTGCAATTCCCGCATGCAAATAATCATTACCCGTACCGTCAGGCCGGTCTCCATACGTATCCATTCCTGGTCAGTGCCCAACCGAATATGGTTCTTTCCAGAGAACAGGCCAGCCAAGACCAATCAGGATGGATATTAGATGCACTTATGTCCAAGTCCGCAAGAAACGAGAGAAAGATGGCGAGACAGAGGAGTCTCAGTTTGAGCAGAAACGCAGCCAACGCTGCAGTTTCCTGTACTTGTTCTCCCCCATTGAGCAGGCATCCTCCATTTCATGGGAATGATGGTGATGATGATACTCGTGGAATCATTTCCACGTCATCATCTGGAAATGGTGCTGATTTGCACAACACCAAAGAACAGCTCTACTCGTTCTGCACGCCGGATAACAAAGTATGGGTCTGTTTTTTATCTCCTCGTATCTGAATTTCAAATGATTTTTTCTTTAAACTACTAATTCTGTGTATTTTTATTAACAGAAATTGAGACCGCTTTTTAAGAAGGAGTTAAAGAATAGTGATGTTGGACCTTTGGGCAGGATTATACTACCAAAGGTGAGGTCTTTGTTTGTTTTGGCACTTTCAATCCCTTTTACTTCTCTTTGTTTTTCCTTTTCTGCGAAACGACGACGGAAGAGAAAGAACTAAAAAGGTGAACCAACCAACTTCTTAGTTTGATTTCTTTCACTTTTATTGACAATTGCAAAAAGTTTCTGATTTAGACTGCCTAGTAACAAATCCCTTCCTCATTTATAAAATTTTGCACCAACATTGCTTCTCTTTATGCGTTTTCTCCTCATTCACAGAAAGAAGCGGAAAATAACCTTCCAATGCTCTCCGACAGAGAAGGCATCCAGCTGACTGTCAGAGATGTACATTCCAACCGGCATTGGGAATTCAAATACAAGTAAGCGTATGGACGGTACTATTAACTTTATAGTTTAACGGCAAACCATGCAAGAGTTTTCTGCCAATTAATTGAAGCCATTTTTTTCTGCTCGGTTAATTTTACACAGGTTCTGGTCAAATAACAGAAGCAGAATGTATGTGTTCGAATATACTGGTAAAAACCGACAGAATTGCTCTTAATGCTCATTGACAAACACGCGATATATCATGTTTACTGACTTAGAGTATCCATATTTTCAATGTAACAGGCGCTTTTGTTAGGAAAAAAAGGCTGCAGGCGGGAGATTGCATTTATCTTTACGAGGATGAATGCAAGAACCTCGTGAGTCCTCTTTTCTTCCTTAATTACTACAGAATCTGTTGCAAGTTAAAGTAGGATTTTGAAAGTTGAATACAAATTAAAGAGTCTGAGCTGCATGCCTGGTGACATTAACTTTTTACGTTATGACAAGGATATCCTCTGGAGGATAGTGTGAAGATACATAATAAGGTGCATGTATGGATAGAATAGGATGGCCATTGATGAGTGCCTAGTAGATTATGCGTTGGAAAGCACGGGTGTGGCACGAGTATTTTGCAATTGAGCCGAGCGTTTAGAAACAGCTCTAATGAGTTGGCAGGAAGACTGAAACGGGCGCTTTAGGCTTGTATTAGTGTACAATTCAGTTAAGTGGGCCATAATAATCCCCTGAAAGTAATAATATTTCCTAATGAGAAAATCTGGAGTTTACGGAAAGACCATTACTCGGAGTCATATCTTACATAGATTTTGAACTGTCATTGTTTGCTGTATATTAAATCCTGCACTGTTGGATATAAATTTCAGTTTATGCATTAGACTATTTTGCTTCTCTTACTATGATGTTATCTTAACAAAGCTGCTTTTTTCGTCCATCCGAGGAAACAGTACATCTCCATACAAAAGGTGCCAAGACCAGTACATGTAGCTGAGCCCTCCTCTTCTCAACAGCGTAATACTACAACTAACCCTACAGATCAAACCATCAAGATCGTCCCCAACATCAACACTAGCCTCGAGGCCAAGACTACCGACGACAACAAAACTAACACCAACAACTCTACCAACACAAACACCAACAACTCTACCAACACCAACACCAACGCCAAAACTCCCAACACCGATGCCAAAACCCTTAGAAGTAACCCTTATGTGGCCTCAAACTTATCTTCACCTTCACCATATACCTATGTAGCTGGCGACGAAGAAGACGAATTATCTCTAGAACAACTTATGGAACAACTTAAGCAAGATCAAGAAGCTAACATCTTCGTGGATGCTTTGTCTATGGTCTCTAGAGACTATAGGGAACATGAGGAAGCTACTACTTTGTCCAACATCGCTGCTAGCCGTATTGAGACATCTACCCAGCCACCATCCGCATTGGCTGCAGGAATCGATCCTTCATTGTCATCATCATCATCACAGACTAGAGCAACGATGAGGATGGTAGATGACGATCACTTTGAGCTCGATGACTGCTACAAAGGCCTTGGGACGCTCCCAGAAGTCAACCGCTACAAATACATATGACTATCGTCTCTTTGATCACAACGGGACGAGGCCACAGTGGACAATGACATGACTTAGCCGGGGATCAGCAAGGACCGTATGCATAAAAATGTGGCTGCGTGGTTGAGTACTTTTTTCTGGCACATGATATATCATCAATTGTTTCATGTGCTTGAGAAGATATATAGGAAAAGCAAATTATTTATGTCATGTTAATTTTTACATTCTGATGTCAATTATATTCTCAAATGGAATAACATTAAAGTATTTTTGTACTTACATTTTTTCGCTTGAATTGGCATCTTCTTATATATCTTCCTTGCTTCCCAAGACTTGAAATGGACTGGGCCGGAGAGTTGGGCTGAGCTAAAGTTAGGATGGGTTCCATCTGATGCCTTGTTCCAAAACGAAGGAAGACTTTCACCCAAAAAAAGATGGGAAAGTAAATTGCAACAAAACTAAAAGCTAGTTGGCTCAAAATTTTGATTGAGAGCCGCATTTCTTTTATATAAGCGAGATATATACTAAAGGTGGGATAGAACGTGTTGAGTGAGTGCAGGAAGAGGATACTCCTCCGAATCCACTTTGTGGGGATTCTAGGGATCCCCACATCCTATCCCCACATCCTAGCCATTTATCGTATATCGTGCGGTTGGTTTTCGTCAGGTACTATTTGTGTTTAATTTTGAATAAAAAAGTCAAATGATTTCTGACCGACGATACACGATGAATGACTAAGATCTGAGAATCCCTAGGATTCCCACAATTTGGATCTGGATGGGATCCTATTCCATCAAAATATATAGAGGGAGCAGGTGTTTTGTGTGTGCGGTCAGTTGGTAAAGGGGTAATGTTTGTCGTGTTTGTATCATATCTTATCTTAATGAATTGTGTCATGTCACTTCCACTATCTTAACAAATTCTTAGCAGGCGACCTAATAACGACCCGACTTGTTAACGAGTTGTGTCGTTTCGTGTCGGGTTAATGAGTCATGTAAGAAATTGTCATGTCTAATGTCTAGGCCTTGCAAATGGTTCGTGTTTGTGTCGTTTATGTGTCATACTCGTTATCTTAACACATGACCCGATAACTAATCGATTCGTTAACGCGTTTCTAACAAGTGACCCTATAATGACCTTACTCGTTAACAAGTTGACCTGAAACCCGATAACGAATCGATTCGTTAACGTGTTTCTAACAAGTGACCCAATAATGACCCCACTCGTTAACGAGTTGACCTAAAACCTGTTATTTTCGTGTCAAATTAACGGTAGGGTGGTTTGTGGGTGGGGTCGGTTTGTAAATGAGAGTTTACGACCCCTTACTGAAACAGAAGATGGGAAAGTAAATTGCAACAAAACTAAAAGCTAGTTGGCTCAAAATTTTAATTGAGAGCCACATTTTCTTTTATATAAGGAACATTTTATTTTAAACTAGTCTAAATGCGATAAGAGAGATCCAAAACTAGATGCGCAAAAGAAAATACATTCGATGTACGAAATGTTCTTGCACTCACACTGGATTTAGAAACACTAATATATATTTGTAAATAATCGAAATAGTTGGAGCTTATAGTTTTAATGGTGGAGAGTTTACGATCCCTTACTGACTGGAAGAAAAACAAAACAATAAAGTGGTCATCCGTGTCATTTTGAATAACTTTTATGAGGAAATTGTTGTATTCAAATGTTTTTATAGAGAGTTTTGAATTCAGCATTTCAGACTATCAACCATACGACCAACACACAAACAACTCTAGATCCCAACGCATCGAGTCTGGACCATACAGATCGTACGGTCGTACCACGTGGTGTATGGACCTGAGACTTCCTACATAGGGTATTAAGGACTAAAGGTGGATAGGGTGCGTTGAGCGAGATTAGAATATATAAAGGGAGTAGGGTGTTTTGTGTGTGCAGACGGTTGGCGAAGAGGTCGTGTTTGTCGTGTTTGTGTCATACCCGTTATTTTAAAAGATCGTGTCATCAATTTTGTTATTTTATTGGGTTCTTAATATGTGACATGATAACGATCTAACTCGTTAACGAGTCGTGTTATTTCATGTCGGGTTAATAAGTTATGCAAGAAATTGTCATGTCTATGTCTAGACCTTGTAAACATGTTGTGTTTGTGTCGTTTACGTGTCATGCTCATTATCTTAACGTGTAACTCGATAACGACTCGATTCGTTAACGTGTTTCTAACGGGCGACCCGATAATAACCATACTCGTTAACGGGTTAACCAAAAACTTGTTATTTTTGTGTTGGATTAACAGTAGGGTGCTTTGTGTGTGCAGTCAGTTTGTACGTGGTCTAGTCGTCCGCACTCTAATGACAAGTCGTATAATGGAAAAACGACGGATAATCCTCCGACTGACAATTGCATAATACACATCATCATCGTCTTGACGATGAGGCGATGACTCATCCATCCTCCAAGCTTCTGCCTTTTTGGGGATAAGTTCTCTGTCTGATCCAAAACCCCCACACTGAACTCCAACCCCTCACTCCTCCTCCTGCCATGGCCATGTCCACAACCTCCTCCTCTCTCTCCTCTCTCTCTTCCCTCTCTCTCCACTCCTCTCCCCGCCTCTCCCTCCTCCCATTCACTGCCGCAGCCACCCCCTCAACCAAACCCAGAAAACCCATTTCCCTCCTCCTCTCCTCTTCCCGACCCACCACCGTTATCTTCAATGCCGCCGCGTCCGACGTCGAGACCTCCTTCTTCGACAACGAGGACCCCGAATTCGACGGCGTGTTCGAGCCCCCGGAGGCCCCCGAAGACTTCGCCCCCCCGCCTTCCTTCGATGAGGATTCGACCGAGACCGAGGACGAAATCGCCGCCGCGTACGAGGAGCTGTACGGCCCCGCTTACAGCGGCGTGACCATGCTGGGGAATGACATTTACGTGATGGACTCGAAGGTGAAAAAGCTTGGGGCTTTTGGGAAGCTGAAGAAGGAGAAGATTAGAGATGGTTTCGAGGAGAGGGTGGTGCAGGTGAGGAGGGTGACGAAGGTGGTGAAAGGAGGGAAGCAGCTGCATTTTCGGGCGATTGTGGTGGTCGGCGACAAGCAGGGCAATGTGGGTGTCGGCGTCGGGAAGGCCAAGGAGGTTATTGGGGCGGTGCAGAAGTCTGCAGTGAATGCTAGAAGGAACATTACCAGTGTGCCCATGACCAAGTACCTGACTTTTCCTCACAGGTATTGCCATTTCGGTTTCTGGGTTCGATTAATTTTTGTTTGAATTGTGCTTGAATTGTTTGTGTTTAATCTTTTGATGGTGTGTAAAATACTGCATTTTAAGGGTTTTGTTTAGAATGTGGAATTGAATGTCATTGCATTTCGGGCGATTTTTGGCTATCTGCGTAGTTCTGGTCATTTCTGCATTTCAGTTCGGTTTATTTCAATGACAGTGTGTCAGAGTTGTGTTAAAAACGATACTTTTGGTCATTTAATGGTGTTGAAAGTTCTGTGCATATGAATTTCGTAAAATTTGAATCGAACGTAATTGCAATTTTGGGGTGCGCCCGTGCTTTTTAGTACAAGACTGCCTATGAGAGTTTGAAATATTTGAGACAGGATGGTGCTTGGTTAAACTTGGAGTCTTGGGTCTGATACAGTATGGGGAGGTGAAATTGGTTGTGTCTGTGTTTTGATCACATTGCATGCTTCTCCGAGTCTTATGGTTGATATTTGGTGAGTCACTTAAGTGTCATTTATACTTAAGTAGTCTGTTCAGCATACGTTTTCTCGTGGAACAATGTCTTCTAATATTGACAACCCAATTGGGATGGATGAAGTACATATTTATCAATGACCAGTGAATCAGTAGGTTGTTGCAGTTGTATGGGAAAGACCATACAGGTACAAAGTGGTTGACATCAGAAGGTGTAAAACATGTAATGAAATTATGTCGATTCTCATTCAACCTGACAGATTGGTCTTCTGGTGCAAACAATACGCAAATTTAAATGGGATCATAAGAGTTGCAAAGTTTAGTTAAATATGACATTGAAGTATTAAACTTTTGATTAATTGTAATCTTTAATTACTCGGGAAGTGGAAATTCATATTCAGGAATATCAAAGTAGGTTTAGTTGTGAGGTTAATGTAGACTACTAGCAATATTGCCATTACACTGGGCGAGTCCCAATTGAATGTTCGTAACTTTCGTTGTTCAATTCAAACTGAAGTTGATCTATTGTTTGGAACACATTAGGTAGCCAAAGGTTGTCTCCATTTCTTTTCTTTGATAACGACTGTTTATATTCTTATCATGTTCCTTAAAGTTGAATGCAATTACTGGTGATGGGACAGAAGTGAGTGCCTTCCTATTCTTCTAATCTTTGCATCTCCTGTTTTGTTTACTCTAAAAAATCGCAGATCTGAGGGAGATTATGGAGCAGCAAAGGTGATGCTGAGGCCTGCTTCTCCTGGTACTGGAGTTATTGCCGGAGGGTCTGTGAGAATAGTTCTCGAAATGGCAGGTGTCGAGAATGCTCTTGGGAAGCAACTTGGAAGTAAGAATGCTCTCAACAATGCTAGAGCCACTGTGGTTGCAGTGCAGAAAATGAGGCAGTTCCGGGATGTCGCTCGTGAGCGTGGTATCCCGATGGAAGAGCTTTGGAAGTGATAGAACAGAACTAAGCAAAAGCAGCTGTTCTGCATTGCAGATTAATTCTTGTAGTGCAGGCTTCTTGTTCTAAACGTACAAGAGCCTTTTTTTTCAATTTTGTCTTCATTCGAAGCTTTTGATGTTTTTAAACTTGGCGTAGCCTTGTCATGTTTCCGAGAATCTACAATACCACGTTGCATTCAATGTGAAATGAACGGGTGAGATTTAAAGAAATGAATTTACCCCATAGATAATTGTACCTTCATCAAAATGGGTCTGGAGAAAAATTCATACTCCAAGGCTTGCAAATTATTAACCACAAACATTAGAGGCTTTGTTTTTTTGTGTAAAAAATGACACATCATTTGGAGAAGTGAAAACTGAGGTCAGTAAAGCTTCTTAGCGGTCACGCAATGCTTAGCCTGCACTCAGTTGCCTTCTCAATTGCTGCATAGACCATCAATTTAATATCTTTTCCCAAATTTCTCCGAAAATCTCATGCATGCTAACATCAATATATGTCTCTACATTTCTGCAATGTAACAAAAAGAAAATACTCCTTAGAAAGAGAAATGCTAAGGAGATTCTCAAAGTGAGATTCTTCATGGACTCTTTGTCACCTCACAGTTTAACGTCAATTCCCGTGCCAATATTATAAATATTGTGCCAAAAACATGAGCTGACGAGTCCATGAAGAGTCCCTTATGAGAGTCCCCTTAGCATTTCTCGCTTGGAAATTATGAACTTGTTTAAACTCAAGAACTACATAATATAATATAAGCAACCATGGCGGATTTCTATTTAACACTCGCCATGTTGGTCCAAAACATGTACATCGAATTTGTAACTTTGAGAGTGCAAAAATGCCTGTATCGCAGACCAGAGGGCACAAATTAGTACCTTCTCCCTCCTATGCAAAAATTCAACCACTGCGGTGTATGGCATGCACCGGACAACGAAGGGTTGAAGATCCAGTCTCAGACAAATTTGTTCAAAAAGTTCACAGAATCCAACGCTTTAAAACTCCTGTGTATACTATTTGGCTTTGTTCTTCATTTCCCAATTTACATATTCTCCATAGTTTCTCATGCAGCCGCACTTTCACAGTGAAAGGTCTTATTTCCATAGCTTCACACACTGATCATGGCTCACAGAGGCAACCATTTCAGTCTTTGGGGATGCTGACAGCGCAGAAACTATACCCTGGTGCGCCGGAACTGTCAGTGTCTTGCTGCTCTCGCTTGGACTCCACAACTCAAGGGACTGCCAAGAACAAATGGATAGTTTAGACGAACAAATTTACGATCTTATGGACATAAACTAAGAAACCAATCACCCAATGACTCCTGAACAACAATATTTTCAAACACTAAACATATTCTACGTAGTAACCTTGTTTCCAGTTTCTTGAATGTATCAAATGCAAATACAAAAGGTCGGCATCTAGTATTAAGGAACCCGCGAAAACTTGTAAGTGCAGAACCCCATTTTCGTATAAAGGGAGGTTATAATCACAAACAGCCTCGCCAAATTACTGGCCACAATGACAGTTTAAATATTAATAGTTACCTGGTAACCACCGATGATCAAGAGCAGTGAATATCCGGGATGAAATGTGCATGATTGGAATTTGTTGCCATTTGATTTCAGTTCATATATGCATTTCCCGTTTGATGCAGGAGACCAAACTCTTGCACTATCTTCACTAACAGAGGCAAGATACTTCCCAGCGGGGTCCCAGCAAAGTGAAAGAATATCTTTGGCGTGTCCGGATCCCTGAAAAAAGTTTTCTTTCTGTCAACTAAAATGAGCAAGAACAAGGAACCTAGATATTAATAAGAGCTATTGTAGCATGTAAAACGCATGAATGGTCTCAAGGCTTACCTTCAAGAACAACTCAATCCGTCCGGTCTCAAGATCAAATATATTGATATCTTTTCCTGAAGCAGTAGCCAAAAACTTTCCAAATTGAGGCTGGAATCTGACTTGTTTAGTTGCTCCCTGCAGTTACTCAATAGGGAGATTGATGAGGAACATAAGTGGTGGCTTCCTAAATTAAAGGGTGTTTTAGTCTTTTAGTCTCTAGGGTTTTATTATTTTAATATCTAGGGGATTAGTCTTCTAATTTCCTACTTTTATAAGGATTAAGATTTTATGTGTTTTCGCTTCCGCTAAACTACCTAATTTCCGCTGCCTACTGTGTCCTAATTCAGAGATTTAGGTAAGGCCTTGGGATGAAGTTCCAAGAGAAACTTGTCTACCAAGTTATCTCCAACTTATACGTTGGGAGAATAAATTGCCATATAATTGACTCAGAGTTCTAAAGGGTTGAATGATATGCAACATAAAACGATGCTGCTACTGAATTTAAACGCATACCTCATACTTATACGATAAAGAAGACAAGTTTCTCGAATTTATTTCTTAAAAACTCTCTCTCAATGTGGGATTTCAAGTTTTAACATAATGCTACCATTAAACAATAACAAATGCAACTATCAGTATATATTAGTACCTTAAACAAGCGTGTGCAAGTACATTGGATGGTATTCCAAAGTCGAACTTCATCGTTACTATCACATGAGCAAAGGAGATTGACCTGCCTTGGGTGGAAATCCACTGACATTACTTGTTCAGAGTGCCCTACAAGCTGGGACAATGATTTGCTCGACTACAATGGCACAAGAATGGAACAAATATCATTTATCTATGCTGAAGGATCTTTTGTCAATCATTACTTCAAAAGGGTGAATTGCAAGCACGTGTGAGTCCAGAAGATACAAGTATGGAGACAACATAGGACTAGCCAGATCCAACAGGCTTGGACTTGGAGCAGCGCTCGTATGTTCAACTCACATACGAAGACAAGGTCTTAAATTAGTGAGAATGGAAAAAACTTACGTTTGATGTGTCCCATATCTTCACAGTTTTGTCAAATGAAGAAGTTGCAAAAACGGTTGAGCTTGGTTGAAACCGTACATCTGTAATGAGAAGAGAATGCCCTTCTGAAGTTTTAACAAAATCAAAAGTTTCCATATTCCAAATAAGAACCTGCCAGCAGACTACGAAATCAGCTATAAACTCATAAAAAGGACTACTAGAACTGACTAAGAATGTAATAAACTGAACATGATAGATGGTTTTCATCAAGTGACCTTTTTCTCATGCCCTGCACTAGCTAACAAGTTCCCTTCTGATGAAAAATGGCAGCATACAACCTTGGACTTGCTTGAGTGGAGGGAACCAACTTCTTCAAATGTGAAGCCTAGCAGTTGGTAACAAAGTAAAGTTAATGAAAGTTTCTCATCCTATGGGGGAGCAAAACATGGACGGGAACCGCATTGAGACTCAGTATAACAAATTTAGATAGTACAAAGTACAAAGCATTATTATTTTTCTAAATCTCAATGAATAACCTTTTTGTTCATTTTTGTTGCAAGCTGTAGCACGACATCTTAAAAATCTGAAGGGAGTGCGTGTACCATCAACGTTGTCATCACCAGTGGACAAGAAAGATTCGGCGTTTTCTTCCACAGGTATTTCTTCATTAGCATTCATTTCGTCCTATGGTTTCATCCCATGAACAAATTAAGCACAATGTTGGATAATAGAAGCCCAAGAAATAATAAGTTTCAGGAGAAGTATCCATCAGAAATGATGAGATTCCCCCAAATCAAAGCATTCATTAACTTCAACAAATATCGATGTCATGTGATAAAGGAACATCTTCATGTATTGCAAGGTGTATGACCTACCAAAGTGCTGCCTCCAGCTCTCAAATAGGGTGCTGTCTTCCTCTGTCTGCCATTCTGATTTTGAAATGACAATGTTAGACAGATATACTTCAGAAAAAAAAAAATGTGAACCATCACCTTCAACCAAGTCAAGAAACTTCTAATAACCAAGTTTCTAATCAAGCGTCTTAATCTAGGTTACTGCTAAACCTCTAGTAACTTGTTCTTCTTTTCCTTGACCAATCATCTGAGTCATCATCACCAATCAGTTTTCAACAGGAAAAGGATTTTAAACATCTACTGAAAACTTACTAACATGTAGCTTGCTCTCTGGTTGCCAATATTCATTTTCGTATCTTTTAGTCAATGATAGCATCAAATAAATCGCGAAGTAGTGTACAAAGACAAGTATGCCAAAAGCTTATGCTTGTTGTATTTGTGGGATGACTTTGTAAGTGATGGTAAAGCGTACCTGATCCAAACACGGATACTGATGTTCTGTTGTCAACGTCTGAATCTGTTGCTGATGGCTTGGATCCTGTTTTTGCTGATCATTCGGAGCCCGTTGTTTCTGACGGTTCAAAGCCTGTTGTTGCTTATGGTTTGGAGCCTGCAAGGCTGAGTTTAATACCTGGTGACCCACCAGGGAGTTTGATCAACTTCAGATAAAATATTAAGAAAATTGAATCAAAATGATGCTAAAAGAGTTCCAATGGACAAGTACTTATAAACCACTTACTTCTAAAGGCCTCCCATGTAGTGTTCCAGGATTGACTGCAAGCATACCTGGAAACATAAACAGAAAGCAATCACACACCTACATAATGTAAATCAAATATAACACTTCTCTTTGTATGATAGATGATCAAACGATTACTTCAAGATAACCATATAATGTAATACTAGTATACAAACAAACATTCAAAGTGATGGACATGATAGATATAATGTTTGACCACTCCCAAAAGTATCACAAAACATGGTCAGAGAGTGCAAGATTAGTCCCGGATCAAACAATAGCAGGAGGTAGTAGATACATGTAGGTATAGAAGAGATATCTTCTTCCCAGTGTGTTATATGATATATCTGCAATTTCACAGTGCTCTGAGCACTGTGATTCCAAAAAATGAAACCCAATAACACTAACAAACCTGAATCCAGATCTTCAGTTACTGGCAATGTGGTACGACGCAATCCATAAAGCGTAGGGTCCTCAGTGACAGCCCTGCCCGAGCTTCTGTTGTCCTGTGCCTGAACATTTAAGTTTATCTATGTAACACTAGCAATTGGGGTTCTTATTCGTTTGAGTTGACGGAGTACACAAAATTTCCAAGTACCTGCTGTTGAGCGTGATTGGGACGTTGTGGCTGCATATGGCTAACACAAGAAGGGAGAATGTCAATAAAAGAGAAAAATAATGCTCTGGATTTAGACAAAGCCAACTAACAGTATAGAGGACACGGTATTAAGGAATTGCAAAAATGTTCAAATGAATTGTACAAATGATTTCAAAACGAAATCAGCTTCTGATATAATTAATGCAGAGTTATGAAAAGGACTAAGGTATACCTTGACCTGGTTGCAACAGACCTTGAACTAGTACCCTCATAAAATTGTGGAGGCTTCGGTGGGGTGGTTGCTTTACGTGCCGCTCTTGGACGCTTATTCTGTCCTTCATTCTCTCGCATTTGCATAGCCTGAAAATTGGAACAAAAATATAGGTATATAAAATGATGCACCATCTTACTCAAAACTTGGAAAGCAAGACTTCAAATTAATTCAGAAAAATTATACCTCAGTTGCAGACGGTCCTGCCTCGGCCTCTTGAGCCTCTAAGTGCCGAAAAGCATACACATCGTGAAACAAAGACCACCATTCGTGCAAGAATCCGTCTGGACTATTAATGACTGAAAATGCAAGAGCCTCACAGTTACAATTTATAACTCTAATAAATCAAATTTTGGGTTATGAAATCATGATTGAAAGAAAAATCGAGCACATATTCCCCTAGACCGTTCAACACAATCGAAAACCATAATTTTAAAGCGAAATTCTAATGCTACATTCTATACAGCCACGATTAACTCGATTTTTGCTTCTTTCAAACAATGTATGATCAACAATATAATCAACAAAATTGTGGGTAGTATTTCATTGCAATTCCAACTAAATCAACACACTCATTCATACAAAACTTATAAGCATAAAAGCAGGGGAATTTGAGCTAAAAAGGACTAACCAACAGGATGGTTGAAAACATCAGCCTCCTCCCTGAAAATTGCAGCAGTCTCGTGCATTTTTTTTTTCACCATATAGTCATGTAAATACAGATTAAACCTATAACCCACATATCAAAATACACACAGATTACAAATTAAAAACCAAAAGAGAGAATGTGAAAAGAAAAAAACCAATATATTTATTATTTCAAACTTGATAAGAAGAGAGAAAATAGAGCAAATAATACCCACATTTTTTCAGAATCCCAGTGCAGACCTGAACCCATGATCACCTCCCAGTAAAAATCCGTTTGCGTTTTGGAGTAAAGTAAAAACCCAGATGGAAAGTCAGTGACTTGGAGAAATTAGTGTAAACCCAATTGAGATCATTGAGGAAGAAGAAGAAGAGGAAACGGCCAGATAGAGAGAGGGGGAGAGAGAGAGAGAGAACTTGAGTGAGCTAAGAAAGTTGCAACAGCGCCATGCAAAAAGGGAACCCAAAGAAAAGGGACAAGCAACAAATTTGGATTTTTCTGTTGAGAATTTCAGAAAGAAAGAGAGAGAGAGAAGAGAGTTTGGTGAGTCACCGACTCGCGAGGTTTTATATGTACGCACGATGGCAACTCCCGGGTTGGTGACTCACTGACTCGGAGTTCACCACCTGGCCAATAGCCTCGCACCACGCCGCTTTAACCCAACACAATTTTTGCTGGAAATAGAAGAAAATACAGGGAGGATTGTTCATAGAACCATAAGAAAATCATAAGGAAAAAAATTTCATGTTGTGATTGCCTCCTCACATTTTCTATGTAGGGAAGAATTGTGATTTCGTGTAGGAACTAGGAAGTCGTCGTTGTTATTAACTATTTGAGTTGCAGGTTATTTGGTTTAAGCGCGCATACTACGTTGATTGTCCCGTCAAATTACTCATTCGGTGAGACTAAAAGGAGAAATTTTAAGGTCCGATCGTTCACCCCATTAGTAGTACGACACCACACCCAAAAAACTAGCCTCGCCCACCCACCCGCCCCCTCTCCGCCTCGATTTTATGGCCCACCAAACTCCTCCTTTTGTTATTCATAGAATCATAAGAAAATCAAGGGGAAAAAAATTTCTTATTGTGATTGCCTTCTTGCATTTTCTATGTAAGGTGACAAACACTATTTTTGCTTGATACAAACCATAATAGTAGAGGAGAATTGTGATTTCATGTTGGAGGAAGTTGTTGTTATTAACCATTTGAGTTGCCAGTCCATAACGTTGAAGATAAATTATTTGGTTTAAGCGCGCGCGCTATATTGATTATCCTGTCAAATTACTTGTTTGGTGAGACCAAAAAGAGAAATTTTAGGGTCTGACCGTTAGACCCCGTCAATAGTACAACACCACACCCAAGAAACCAATCTCGCCCAATTTTTATGATTTGACCGTTAGACCCTGTCAGTAGTACGACATGACACCCAATAAACCAGCCTCGGTCCCCAACACCCCCACCCACACCCACCTCCCCCTCCCCCTCCCCCTCCCCCTCTCCGCCTTGATTTTGAGGTCCATCAAACTCCCTTCTTTTGTTATTCATAGAATCATAAGAAAATCAAAAGGAAAAAAAAAAATTCATATTGTGATTCCCTCCTTGCATTTTCTTTGTAAGGTGACAAACACTATTTTTGCTTGATACACACCATAATAGTAGAGGAGAATTGTGACTTCGTGTAGGAACTAGGAAGTTGTTGTTATTAATCATTTGAGTTGCCAGTTTTTAACATTTAAGATAAATTATTTGATATAAGCGCGCGTGGTACATTGATTATCCCGCTAAATTACTCATTCGGTGAGACCAAAAAGAGAAATTTTAGGGTTGGACCGTTAGATCTTGTCGGCAATACGACACCACACCCAAGAAACCAGGCCTGCCCCACCCAAACCACCCTCCTCCCCGCCCCGATTTTAAGGCCCTCCAAACTTGTTTCTTTGGCCCTGACTCCCACGACTCTCTCTTCGGCCGTTGTCCGACCATTGGACAAAAGAATCTCTCGACCAATGGGGGCTGAGTGAGGCCGAAATGCAAGAGGAATTGGTGAGAATTTTACTTGTTTGTTCGTAAAGTGAAGTGGCACGGCCAACCGCACCCAGAATTTCCCCTTTTTGCCAAACACTATTCATTTAGTGCAAATATTTTGCTAAGTCAATTGGATTGGAAGGTGCGAGTAAAGGCTCCATAGTTACTTGAGGCATGCCTTACTCTTATAGCAAGTTTACCAACACATGAAAACTGTACGGACTCCCGGGGGGCGAAGGTGCATCCCATTCAAGTTCAAACTTTGCCAACCTAAGTGGTTACTAAATGAATCATAAATCAACGTGGTTACCAAAATTGAGTTGTGAATGGAAGCAGAGGATTCAATGAATGCCCAAATGTGGCAACCACTATTAACTTTGACCATATCATATACAATACATTAATGACATTTCATGTTTTACTAGATATGATCGGGCGATGATATTCACACATCTATTTTTACTTGGAAAATAACTCGGTGAACTTTTATTTTATTTTATTTTTTTAAAAAAAAAGAGGTCACGTCGCTGTATGCATAAATTTCTCCAAGAAGCCACCAGAAAGATCAACCTACTTTATTAAATTTCACTATAATTTGTTTCCATTCGTTGCCTATATGCCTCACGTATTCTTTCCTTTCCTCACACAAGGAAGAAATTGCAAGGAGAATACCAGAAGCATAATACACCTAAGGGCAATGATGACACAAATG
This sequence comes from Heteromeles arbutifolia, assembly GCA_024362995.1. Lineage (NCBI taxonomy): Eukaryota > Viridiplantae > Streptophyta > Magnoliopsida > Rosales > Rosaceae > Heteromeles > Heteromeles arbutifolia. The sequence continues at coordinate 3,283,159 of JANCRC010000002.1, read as the reverse complement.
GAGAAGCAAAGCTAGGCATCTTAGAAAAATAAGAACAGAAAGGAAAAGGAAAAGCATCTTCATACGAATAAAGGAAAGCCAACGCCGGAGTACTGTATATATATACCAATCTCCAGACAATATGACCCCCACACCATCAGAGAGATGAAGATTTTGCTTCAGTTCCCGTGTTGCTCGTGTTTCTGCTTCATCAAGCCCAAAAGGAGCAAACACAAGGAGAAAGAGGTCCAGTCTGACTGAAAGATGCCACTCCTCTCGTCAATGTTTCTCATGAAACAGTGCAGAACTCTACAGCAACCTGCTTGCTGTTTTGACAACCTTCTTGTTGTCTTCTCATGCCTCTCAAAAGGATTGTATCACAAATGTAATTGTCTTTAATTGAAGTATTAAGTTACCCTTTTAAAAGGATTTCTCCTCGTTTTTCACGACGCCTTCTCTACTCTCCTCTTGATCATTTGGCGCTAAGCCCATCTCACGGATTTGATGTTCAAAAGAAACCAAACCAGTCTGTGCAAGAAACCTGCAGCATAAAATCAATCCACAAATCATCAAGGAGTGATGAAATAATAAATTTCAGCTATTTGTGCAAATTTTATCCAAAGCACCAATGCATTTCAACAAAAATGACAATCAAAAATCACTCGGGTTTTCTTATCTCTTTCTTTTACTGTCTAAATTCACGTAATTAGAAGCTTTCCATCAATGGCTAATTTGCTTAAACAGTTGAGGTTAGTCATAAACAGAATGAAACACCCAAACACTGGCAATAGCCAACTTGCAAGGCTGAATGTATCTCCACCTTCCAGATTAAATAAGTCATATATCAATCAGTCTTAGGTCGTACAATTGATAAAAGCAATGTCTGCAAGATTTATCCCTGTGCTCACTTTGAAACGACAAATAACACTGTTATTGATGATCAGAGTACCCTTAGCTTTTCCGCTAATTCCATAGGGATATGTATAACAAGTTCCCATGGTTCACATCCCATGCTCCAAAAATATAATTTAGTCGTCTCAAACCTCCCTCACAACAATCTTTCTGTCGGTTGTTCAGAACCATTGAAATTTAAGCGCTGGGATCAGGTAGACAAAAGGTTGGACAAGCTAGATCCTACTCCATAGACAACATTTCATTCACATTTTCACACACTGCTATATTTTCTTCATCCAACAACAAAGATACAACATATGTTTCTGCATATATATTGGAAAACACATAATCGTGAACAGACAATAGGTGGGGTATTCATCCGGCCCCATGGTAATGACTACTGAAATTCTTATAAATACACGTAGGTTAATGATATTACAAGTGTAAACTGTAAAGGCTAAAGATAAGAGAGAGTACCAGCCCATACATCAAGCAAGCTTTTCCCCTCGGTGTATTACAACCAAATTACTAACTATGCCTCCAAATCAAGGAGCGCAATGCGCAATCTAATAACATAACACGGTAACCACTATTGTTTATTCGCAGTTGACCGATCAACGAGCACAAATCCATTCACAAAGTAACTAAAATATGTTCAAACAGCAGCACAACTCATCAAACAGAAAGAATAGGTTGCAATGTGAGCTATATGCATACACATAAGTTAACAATTGGACTTAAAGCGTCAACGAGCACAAGTACGCTGACGGTAAAATTGAAATCACGGTGACTAAAAGTGATTTCGAGTCAAAACACAGTGACCAAAACCGTGTTGTACCCTTTCAAACTGTTTTCAACAACAAATACTAATTCCATTACATATCCAATAACACAAAAGGCAATAAACTAATCAAAATACAAAACATATTGATCCAGAAAAACATAAAAATTAATCAAAAGAGAAACCACACACAAAAACCCACATCCAGATTTACCAAACTGCAAAACTTATAAGGGGAAAACAAATTGTGAGTATTTTACTGGAGATACAAATTCAATGAACTTACCAGCTAAGAAGCAGGAAGAGGGTCGCAGTGATGAGTACAAGGAACGCAACGTGAAACACCAACCAAGAGTCACTGGACGAGAATGCCAAACCCAGCATCACAGCAAGGCACACACCCAGCATCACAAACGCAAATCTCAGCGTCGTCCATGTCGGACCCTGCAAAATTCAATCACCCAAATAAAAAAGAAGCAAAATTTCGATTACCCCTTTTGATTTTTGGCAAGAACTGTTCGGAATCGTAGTAAATACAGAAAGCATACAGAAAGAAGGGGGAAAGTGTGCGTACGTTAACGCCGGGAGCTAGAGCGCCGAGAAAGACTGCGTTCGCCGGCGAAATCTGTTCGGGTTCTGATTGTTTTTTGGCCATCGTGCGGCGGTTTGGATCTGCGATTGGCGAGCGGAGAGGATCTGAGTGCAGGGGCGGTGTGGGAAAGCTGGAGCAACGACTTGAGTGTTAGTTAACTGAAGGGAGGAGAAGAACATTTTATTTATTTATTTATTTTTGGACTGGATTTTTCTTTGCTTTGAAAGTTTTTCCTTTACTGTGCTTGGGCGCATCTTAGAACCTTACTTGTGATTAACGGATTTTCTAACTCACGTGTTATAATCAGAAGTTTATTTTTATAATCTCTTTAAATGATATTAATTTTGATTGATTTTTTGTAAGATGATCTCAAAATAACGATGAAATATGAACAATTTCGAACAAAACTTATGTGCAATACATGAATTACATTAATTTCGTTATTATTCAATCTCATGAAAAAATGAGCAATTTCGGTCGTATTGAACTTATGTAGGGTGAGCTTTGCCATCCCACTGCTTGCTCGGGGGATTTCTCCTTCAACTTCTCGGCCTTGAGGTATTAACAGCCGTTTCCAGCTGCTGTTCCACTTTCATAGGCAGGTTCTTACGCGTGATGATATTCGGGCTAGAAAATGCGACACCATGTAAGTGGCGCTACGATTTGGTTTGTATGTGTATGCAGGCTCTTTGCTTAGGCATCGATCTATCGGCTCAAGTCCAATTAGCGATACAACATATTACACATGCAATTTCACAATTCCATCACATTATGGACTGCAGGATTTCACAACTTCATCTGCTTACATCTTATATAAAAAAATGCAGACAATGACGTACATGTTTTGCGACTATCAACTCTACATGTGAAAAATATCTCAACTGTCCAAATAACTAGGACCTCTGAAAGTGGGATCATGCTGCACTTTCCTTTCTAACTCCTTAAGGTACTGCAGAAGCGGCCGTTGCTCGTTTCTTACATCCCTCACAGCGCCACACCCGTAGGGGCTTGTTCTTTGATAGCCAGGAAAAAGCTTCTCCCTTCTTTGCCCATCTGCATCACCATAATCTAGAGGAAAAGGAGGAATCAATGGCGGAGGGTTGTTTGTACACATTGGCCGATTAGAAGCCACATGATGTCCCCATCGGTTGAAAGGATTTAACCTGGTAGCATCATAATCGGACAAGTTTCCGAGGTTCCTGGGCGGATAAAGAGAATTTGGCCAAGCATTATGGCCAAGGTTGAGACTTTCTCTGTACTGACGCAGCCATTCTGATGATGTCATTTGATGCCAAGGCGGGTACTTATCCACAAAATTTGGAATGCCGGAACTATAATCCGGTAGCCCTTGAGTTGCAGTCCAGTTTGCATAGCTGCCTGCCTGTGAATGTGTCGCATCAGCATCACAGAGATTGTCGGTCATGCTGATCCCTGCGGAGCTTTTGCAGTCGATGAAACTAGATTCGGTTCCACCATTAAACCAAACAGCATCATCAGGCAATAAAGGAGCAGAAGGCACAGGAGTTGTATAAGTAGAGGAAGAGGATTGAGTGCTCGAAATTTCATGACTGTTGATAGAATATTCATTTTCACTGATGGACAGAACATCCACAAATTCCGAAGCTATTTCCTCAATGGGGCTCAAGCTCGAGCCACATTTACTAATAGCGCTTGTGCTTTTCTCCTTATTACTGTTCAAATTTCCTCCGTCCAGGACCCAAGCATTAAGAGAGGGAGGCCCCGCGGTGATTGGTGGCTGTTCCTTCACAGAAGGCTCCTGCTGATTAAATGGCATGTTGCGCCAAAAATTAGTGATGTCGGCATGAGAAGATAAAGGATGAGTCTTCGCCTTGTTTTGCGCTATAAGAAGTGATGTGGCACGGCGCAAGCACTCATCAGAGGGTACACTTTGATCTGCCATATCTTTCGTAGAGTTAGGATCCTTTAAAGGAGAGGAAATCTTGAGTGGTGCTGAGTTATGTCTTGTAAGAGGCCTGAAGAGAATAACTTCTTCCTCTTCCGTGTCAACAGATTGTCCAGTCGAACTTGGGTTTTCCCCAATCATCTGTTTCTTGCATTTTTTCAGCGCTTCGTGGATATGCTGACTAGGCACTTTCAGTTTACCATCAGAGTTCTTGTACTCAAGTCCTCCTAGTTCTTTCCCGTCAGCATATTCATTTGACTCTGCCATATCGGCTTTGGAAAATTTTCTTTGAGATTTGTCATAGACAATCCACTTTTGAGAACCAGTTGATCTGTCTGCAATTTTCATTGCAGCCTTGATGATTCTCTGAGCACGACAATCAATTCCGCTGTCATAATTGTCTATATGTTCCTGATTATACGAGAAATCTAGTGATGCATGAACACAAGCTACCGGAGCAAATCCCCTCAACTCATAGTCTTCCCACAAAGGAGTACCTTCTGGATACTTGGTCTCATCCTCGCTGGGGTTGAATCGCTTCAGAAGATCAACAAATGCACCAAAAAAGTAAGACATCGCACTTCTGCTTTTTTCATCGACCCCATACGTTTTTGCTCCACCCAGCACGATGACTAGCCACTCCACAAAAACAAGCACAGCTGGTAGAAGGGGGCAAGTCTCTACTGGACCAGCCTCTGAACATCTTTCAACAAAGCGCCCCATGAAAATGAATGCTGCACTCAGTGCCAACTGTGTCAGCTCTTTTTGCTGGATGTCGATTTTGTCTGTTGATTCTTTTATTTCAGGGGTCTTGATTAGATTCTGTACGGTAAAGATTAGTACAGAAACAACTTGGAGTGCTCGAAATGGGCCTCTTCTAACCGAATCCATACGCTGATATGACTCCAATTTGGCTTTTACCTCTGTATCATCTAGTGCAATCAGTGCATCCAACTCTCTCATAGTAGATGCAAAAGCACAGGGGAATTCATCCACACTGCTCACATAAAAAGTTCGGCAGAGAACATCAGAACTTAAACAACATAGAATCTGATACATAAATGAAGAATTGGAAAAACGAGCATGGATCAAATGCAAATAGATTCAATGATTCAACATTACTTGGCCTCGATTACAATCTTCATCGAAACATCACTTCGCTCAAGCAATGTGAAACAAGTTAACAACTTAACTGAGTAACAATGGAAGCTCAAGTTAAAAAAACTAATCGCTTTTACAATCTTAGCTGCTACAGATTTTGGGAAACCGAATAGAAATACATGACAAGTTAAGAGATTATGTAAGGATAGATAAAGTAGCATTGTAACAACAAAATGTGGACGGTCACAACTCAACATAAGATGCACCACCCAAATTCAACAGTTAAATGTAGCATCACTCCATAGTGGTTAAGTGAGTACCTTGATTTAATGTGAAAGAAACTTAGCGTTCGAATAATAAGAGACCATAACTTTGTATCCATGAAACAAATATGCTCAGCTTTCACCATAGTATCATCACTCGACTGTGAAATAGTCTGAACACCGCTTCTTTCAGATGGGTTTAAGAAATTAAAGTGGACCTCGCTTGAAAGAGAATATAAATGAGATGATCTGCTCTGCAAGATCATAAGGAGCAAACGAGAACTGCCGAAGTATGAGCATCGGAAGATGATATGAAAATAATGACTAAAAACAACAGATTTTCTTGTAATTTGTCCGATTTTACCGTTTCAAAAAGTAGGATAAGGTTATATTGGGCGTCAGGGAAAGGTTCTTTAACAGCTAAACTTCTTATACAGTGGTACAAAGCGAGGAATTCGTCACCAATATATATTGCCAATACAGCTAACTGCAAACAAACTCACATGTAACTGTCAACTCAGTATTGTTTAAGAGAACACATGCAAATATCATAAAGAAATATAGTTCTTGTAACAGTAATCATCGGCAAAATAGTAATCTACCTGATTGTGGGGGTTTCCACTATCTGACCAAGTTGCTGCTGCTTCCAAGTAGTGAGTGGCCGCAACTGACCAATTTCGGGTTTGCACATCAGGCTTTTCATATTGTTCTCTGTACCTAGCCAGATCCCCGAGACATACCAAAAAGCGATGGCACAAAAATTGGCACTTATGCATCTTTTCCTGTTCTGCAAAAGTAAGGTCGCCTTCCTTTCTATTTTTCATGGACTCTTCTGGGAGCCTCTTACATTTTCCTAATTTCACAATCACATTCTGGTAAAATTCAATTGCTTCGGATAGAAAGACTTTAAACCCTTCTATATGAATATCATTTCGTAGCACCACCTTACTTTTGCTTTCTGCATTCACTGAACTTCCCTTTATTCTTTTCCGAAACTCATCAATATGCTTGTAGTGAAGCTTCCACAAAGAATACTCGATGTCTTGAAGGTCCAACTGCTCACTATCACTCAGTATGAGATTCTCATAACTAGATCGCACTTTGCGGTACAAATCCTGAACCTCAGGGTTCAAAAGACCTTTGGAATGGACCATACCCCACAACTGGTTTTCTTTGATTGCAACCTGAGATGACAAACGTTTCAACATTTTCGAGACTCACAAAGAAAAATTGTACAACAATTATCTGAGATCTTTGAGTTAGTATTAAGTGGTACCAAATGTCGCTGCAGAATTTACCTCAATCAAAAACTTCTGTCTTTCTCTCTGATCCTTGAGGGGCAAAGGTGAATTCGCCTTCATGTTTAACGGGAAAAACTTCTTCAGGTGTTCTTTATCTCCTTTGTGCAAGCTGCAATATGCTTATGGCATAACTCATCTGTTAGTAAACATCACAAATTAGTGCAAAAACAAAGTATGAGGAGCATCTGCCACAGGTAGTACCAGATTGCGAAGAAAATCGCATTCTAACGATATCTTGAGCATAATTGGACAAGTAAAGGTGGGAATAAAAACCCTAAACTGAACCAAAACCGAAAACCACTAACCAATTTCATGGAAATTTAGGGAGGGATGGATTCCGAATATGATAAGTAGTGAAAAGTTGAAGCTGAAATCCACTAAATTTCTCAAAGATAAAAAATTCCATAAAGAAAAAGGAAAGAAAGTAGGCAGCTATTGACTTTTAGGGTTTTAGCTACCCAGAAGATAATGATCATCATCCAAACAAATGAATGTGGAAACTGTCCTAAAAGCAAGAGTCTTTCAAGCCTAAACTCTACCCTCAAGGGCCTCAACTTCTTTAATCATGTTTAATTGGTTAATTAGATTATAAAAACATTTAATTATACAAAAAAAAATCAGAAGAAACCCATATCAAATTCAGAGTACAGCAAATGGAACACAAATATAGAAATTACGGAGGAAAGGAAAAAACCCCAGTAAAATTCAGCAAAACAACATCAAGAAACAATTTTTTTCATCTGAACATGTTGAAAAGGAAGAGAATTGTACCAGGGAGCAAAAACCAAGTCCTCCTGAGAGCATAAACAAACTCTAGAGTTAATATACTCAGCAGCCAAAGTTTGAGTCCTTAACTGATGCTGCAGAAAAGCACACAAATGGAAGGGGAGAGAGAGGTGAGAGACTAATGGAGGTCTTCCATTATTTGTCTCTCAGTTGGAAAACAGACAAAAGTGCTTTTATTTGTCTTCCATTTTTCCGAATTCTTTAGTCTATGTTTGGTAATAAAATAAGGGGTGTGATATCCACACACCCTATTTTACTTCTCGCACATCTTTTAATTTTAGGCCGTTGGACCGGATGAATTGAATAAAATCAACGGGTAAAAATTATCAAAAGATGTGTGAAAAGTAAAATATGGTGTGTGGTTAGCACATCCCCTAAAATAATTGATTATTCAATGTTAGAAAATGGGGAATAATTAAAATGACTTATCATCATGTGATTCATGTCCAAGCATCAATTTCATCGGACTAGATTTAGAGAGGATGACTTGTAGTTCAAGCCAAGGTAGTAAAATGTCCAACTTGTTCTTAGCATTAACATGATACATTGTTGTGAGACACAATGTTAATGCTAATAAAATTAAAAGAAGGAAGCAATGATCCATTAAAAAAAGTAATTGGAGAATTGATAATTCACTTGTTAACAGGCTATTTGTTGTTGTCATATCCCGAAAATTGATGTTTTGGACTTTTCGTGTTGTATGGATTGACTCAGCTTTGATTTGGCATGTCTGTTTTGGGCCCGTAATATATGAATTCTAAGGAAAGGCGAGATCTGTGAGACTTGTTAAACAACAAGCCCAAACGTATTCACGTCGTTTACCATATTTAATTGTAATATTTCAGGGTGTTTTTATATTAGGTAATGCTAAAGAGACTAATATAGATAAAATTTTGTAAACTAAATGATATGGAAGTTGATAGGTGGATTATGACTTAAACGTTGATAAACATGCTCATTCCTATTAATGACATGTCATTTAGTTTGCAAATTGTGTCTAAGAATTTAGTCTCTCTCTAACATTATTCTTTTATATTGGCTTATTATATTAACATCCCACAAATTGTTGAATAAATCTCACATACTTAATACACTCCACGTTTTCTTTTTCAATTAAAAATTATCTTAATGCACCCCACATACTTCTTCATAATACCCTTACACCCCACATTTTCTACATACACCCCACATTTTCTATACACCCCCCATTTCTCAAATCTTATTAGTTTGCTGAATGATTTGAAATTGAATGATTTGAAAAATGTTTAGATTCATTTGAACATCTTTCAATAATAATTTCAAAGCTACCTTGCTATTTTCATTTTCTTGTGCATATATTGGTCGAACCAAGTAGACCTGCAAGAAAGCATCTTAGTATAGTGCAAGAAAGCATTACGAATGCCATTGACTCACTCTACAACCAATTTGGGGGCCATGGCTTTTGAATTATGAGATTCATAGGTGCTAAGTCTTGAATAATGAGATTGACAAAAGATGCAGCCTGAAATTTTGACAAAAGATGCCGGTTGGGATTTAAAGCATATGTGGGTTTGTTTTCAATTCCACCATTAAAACCCATGTGTGCGTGTTTTTAATATTTGGTGGTAATTTTAGGTGTTTAATTCTTCATGTAATCCATGTGATCCTTAAGAGATGAATACGAACATAGAAGCTTAAATAACGCAGAAAAAACAGGATTAAATAATTATCTATGCTGTCGAAATCACTAAAACAATGAAAAATATGAAGTCTTACCTCATGTAAAGCTTTCGAAACATCGATTTCGTGTTTCATTCGTCAAAAATAATTTTTCTCAATCAACATGTTTGTAGTTCCATTTGTTAGGGTTTTGTTCAACAATGGAGGGTGAGAGGGGTTTTGATAGTTGAAGAAGATAAATAATACGTTAAAAGTGATTTAGGGTGTATTTAGAAATTTTTTATTTTTTTTAAACCTAATAAGATCACAATTGTTATTGCATAGTAGGATAAATAAGTTATTTAATATTAAATTTAAATTTGTGATGCATTCAACATTTTATAGAATGCTAATATAAAAAAAACCTTTATATTTTGTGAGTTTTCAGGATTAAAAACATTATCAATAGGTCATAGACGCATGGAGGAGAACACAAGACAAAATGACTATTGGTCCCACGTGAAAGTCCATTTTTCGACGTTAAGATCGTCGTGATAAGGATATCTTAGCCGTCAATTTAATTAATATTATCCTCTTTGACTCTGGAGAATAAAAACAAGGAAAGATCAAAAAAATCTAAAGGGGAGTAATTATAATAGGTCAAAAAAATATGATGGGTGTGGATAATGTATGGCCACATCATCAAAGCGGGTCCACGAATAGTTGTTGTTAGGTCGCTGATTAGGACCCCTTTAAGCAATATTTTCAACCTTACACAATTTGCATTATATGAATTTGGTGAGCTGCAAAACTTGGAAGCAATGCCAACAGGATCCTCTCCTGATCTTTTTGGTGAGGATCTTAGGAATTCGTAAATTGTGTCCATTTATCATATATTGTGCGATTAATTTTTGTCAAGTACTGTTTATGTTTATTTTTAAATTGATTTATGACCGCACGATATATGATGAACATATACGATTCACGGATCCCCAAAATCCTCACAAAGAGAATCCGCCGAGGATCCGGACTCGAAGCAATGAATGTAGATCTTCATTCGGCTATTGCGGGATTGAAGATCTCATAGTCATTGATGAAACCTTTGTGTGGGTAGTGCAAACATCGTTTTTCTTCTTTTTTTTATAGGAGAAATTAGGTTTTTATTCTTCTTTTTTCAACTTCGTTGATTAAAACTTTATTCATTTTTAATTTTTCATCAAGGTCCCTCAGTTTTAATAAACGTCATTAATTATTTCAATAATAAAATATTTAAATCTTTTATTTGCACCAATAATTTACTAATAATGTACCCATTTGTCTTTAAAAATGTACCACTTTGTTATAAGTAAAATGTACCCTTTTTTTTTTGTAAGTACCATTTTTTATGTAAAATGTACCCGTTTTCTAATGTAAGACCTATTTATTTATTTTAATCTAAAATGTACTAATTGTTTTTTTTATATTAAATATACCCACTGTTTTTTATACAAAATGTACCCATTCTTTTCTATAAAACGTACCAACTTTTTGTATGTAAAATGTACCGTATAAAAATTACCAATTTGTTGTATGTACAATGTCAATAATATAAGTAATGACAAATCATGGGTTTTATTTAAATATAATTTATGTTAGTGACAAATCATGTCATTAAGATAAATTATACTTTTTTATATAATTATAATTTATTTTTTACTATTTTTAATCCCACAAATATTGGATTTTATTTAAAATCTCATTAATATAAGTAACTACAAAGATCAAATTTTAATTTAAAATTATAATAACTTTCACATCCCAGCCCGGGGCGGACCACTTTCCGGGCCCGCTCCACTTCCGTGGCACGATATTATCCGCTTTAGGCTTACCATTCCCTCACAGTTTTGTTTCTAGGAACTCACGAGCAACTTCCCAGTGGGTCACCCATCCTGGGAGTGCTATGGCCCCCTTCTCGCTTAACTTCGGAGTTCCTACGGAACTCGAAGCCAGTGAGCTCCCAAAAGGCCTCGTGCTAGGTAGGGATGGGAATATACATTTAAGGATCACTCCCCTGGGCGATGTGGGATCTCACAATCCACCCCCCTTAGGGGCCCGACGTCCTCGTCGACACACACGCGGCCAGGGTTAGGCTCTGATACCAATTGTCACATCCCGGCCCAGGGCGGACCACTTCCTGGGCCCGCTCCACTTCCGTAGCACGATATTGTCCGCTTTGGGCTTACCATTCCCTCACGGTTTTGTTTCTGGGAACTCACGAGCAACTTCCCAGTGGGTCACCCATCCTAGGAGTGCTATGGCCCCCCTTCTCGCTTAACTTCGGAGTTCCTACAGAACCCGAAGTCAGTGAGCTCCCAAAAGGCCTCGTGCTAGGTAGGGATGTGAATATACATTTAAGGATCACTCCGCGATGTGGGATGTCACCCAGAAACAAAACCGTGAGGGAATGGTAAGCCCAAAGCGGACAATATCGTGCTACGGTGGTGGAGCGGGCCCGGGAAATGATTTGCCCCGGGCGGGGATGTGACAATAACCTACATAGAAATGTATTATTGCATTAATTTCGGGGGACTTCAATAAAAAACTGAAAACCAACAAGATTTCAGTCAAAGAACATTAATAAATAGGGACCGCATCCAAAGTCACCATTTTTTTATATCAGTTATCGTTTATAAGACTTGATCGGACACAAAATACTTTTACACAAATGTTTATGCATTCTTGCATACGTTTACACAATCCTTTTAGCATTTCTCGCTTATCGGCCATAGAGGATACAATCAATGGGAAGACAAGTGTGTTCAATTGTTCAATCAACCCAAGTATAAAATGTTAAAAAGAGAATATTAATGGTTTCAAACGATGCCAAGAGCTATGATTTTATTTTCATTAAGTTCAACCTAAAATGTTTGATGAAATGTTTTTTTATTGCGATTGAATGTTGAAAAGAGAAGATTAAGAATTAAATTTTCTGGTAAGTTCTGGATTGTCCCATTTTGATCTGCACTCTACTTCACGGGGTCGAGGACTCCACCCCCATCATAAATCAAGATCCTCATGTCTTGGCTTGAAAACCTTTGGAATCTTCAAGTGAGTAATTCGCAATTTGGAAGGAATTACCATCATTTTACCCCTCATTTTATTTTCTTACGTTAAGAGAAACTTGTAACATAAAACATGGCAAATACTTCTATGTCACGAGAAAAGTAAGTACAAATGGTAACATATAACATGCAAGGCTACGTTGTAATTAAATTTTAATTCTTTTGATTGAGAATAATTCTGGTGAAAGTGTCTGACCAAGTCATCTATTGAACACCTCTGACATCTATAAGGCTTCTCGTAATTTAGTCTCACCTGAACCGATGTTGATTCTATGCAGTATGAGAGTTGATTTACCCACACAGTGTAAAAGCTGCTCCAGTAAGCGTGCCTATCTTGAGCCAATCCTAGTAAATACATTAGGACTAGTGCAAAACGGAATACAAACTATGATATGGGCTACGTATATATAAGCCCATTCTTACATTCAAGCTCAAACCCAATGTGCCATATTTCACCAAAAAGGTGTCAAAATTCTGCTAATGCAAAAAAAAAAAAAAAAAATCAAAATCAAGATCAAGATCAAAATCAGAAGAGGTTAACCATATCATCAGTCAACCACATAAAATAGCCATAAAAATTGAGGACCATAGAGAAAAAAGTTGGATTTATCTTCCAATTACAGCAAATGGCGGATAGAAAAACAATTGTCCTATACGTTTAAACAATATTTACATGCAACACAAAAACTACAACTATATACAAAATGTTACTGTCAGTCGCACGTGAGTATTTGAAATATTTTCAGCCGTTAATGAATGTGAGATCACGTTCATAGACCGACGAAAAATCGTTCACTCGTCTATGTACGACTGATGTTAGCACTCTGTCCCTCTATATTAACAATGTGACAGATAAACGAGGAGAAAGAAACGGGCAGGGGGCACCCAAAATATGCGTTCAATCACCAAAAACACCAACCCAACAAACTAAATTTGACCCTCTTTTTTTATCCCAACGAATCAGCTGAACATTTTCCTCTATATACTTCATTGTCCTTCCTTCCTTCTGTCAGGAAGGGCAGAGACAGAGGCCAATTAATAAAGCCCTCTCTTTTCTTCTCCCCATACAAACAAATTGTGTTTTTAATTTGTTTGTGTACGTACGTACCCTACCCCTAACTAAACAAACATCAACGATGGGATTCAAGCTGTACCTGATCGCCCTCATGGTGGTCTTGGCCATGGTGGCTAGGTCATCGGCCAAGGTCCACGATGCCTCGTGGACTCTCAGCCACTTCGGCGATCACGATGATGAGTCGTTGCTCGACAGCGCCAACAGCAAAGTCGGCGACTTGATCGGAGAGGAGAATGAGATGATGATGGAGACAGAGAGCACTCGTAGGACACTCAGAGGCCGCGGCAGGAGGTACGTTGGCTATGGTGCCCTGAGACGCAATGCTGTTCCATGCGGACGCCGCGGTCGGTCTTACTACAACTGCCAAGGAAGGCAGAGGGCTAACCCTTACAGGCGCGGTTGCCGGTACATCACCCGCTGCGCCAGACGCTAAATCTGATCGATGATCGATTATATCCAGTTAATTAACATGGCCATAAAGGGTACGTACGTGCAAGGATATATAGCGAAAAGAGAATGAAAGTGGGATCACTCATCGATCATCACCATGATGATCATCATCATTTATGCTTGTAAGATTTATATAATTAATTTCCTCCTTTGGTGTTTTAATTTAAAAGAAAAATATTAAGATGAATGTGTTTGTTTATATGCCTATTATTATTATTATTAAGGAATAAATGAAAATCAAGATATATAATTCGGTACGTATGTTTTAAATAAAATGAGGAATCAGGATTTCTTTTTTTCTTTTCTTTTTTTCTTCTGGAGCTTAATAATTTTCCAGTGTTCTTGGGAATAGCATGCATGCAAGAAATGAAAATCAAGATATATAATTCGGTACGTATGTTTTAAATAAAATGAGGAATCAGGATTTCTTTTATTTTTTTATTTATTTTTCTTCTGGAGCTTAATAATTTTCCAGTGTTCTTGGGAATAGCATGCATGCATGCAAATTACGTAGAACCAATGAGGGCAATAGCCTTTGATAATTAATTGTATTGCATCCTTTTCCACATTGGCTTATTTCTCCTCTACTTGCATCCGGAAATAGCATTGCTGCAGTTGTACAAAGAAAATGAATTCTGCCCCTCTTTTTGTTTTCTTCCTGCACCTTCTTTTCTATTTGCTGCGTTTAGACTGGGTAAATCAAATGAAATAAAAAATACGAGGAGATAAGTGCAGAAAAAAAATGAAAAAGCGGAAATCAATTCCCTGCTATAAATATATCTCTATTATAATTACCCCCTAAGGAATGATATAGTTAGATTAATTAATGAGACGAACATACACTAACAAAATTCTTATCTTTTCGTTTAGTAAAATAAGATTTGTAGTTGGTAAATTTGCTATGCAATAAGCTGTCGATTAAGATAAAAGGCCGTTCATGAAACTAAAAACAAAGGAGTGAGATCGAGAGTGCATGGTGATGACATCATGCAACTAAGAGTCGGCTAGGTGGCCTGACATTTTAGTAGTGCTTGACTCGATCCCAATCCCAAGTCTAACCAATTAGTCTTGTAGTATACATTATAATACACTTAAATGTTACAACATATATAAAATAGATTAGGTTGAAAAATAATATGATGAATTGACATAGTGGATGAAAATGAACCTGTTTTTAGAGTTTAGATTGAACCAAACTCAATTCGTTGACTATCCAATCTATTGGCCCAAGCTTGAATCTAGGTCAAAATATTGGATCGTCGAATATTCTTAAGGACTCGTTTGAATTTTTTTTTTATAATAAGTACTTAGTAGGCGTTATACACTAAAAATGTTTTTATACAAAAAAAAAACACTCAACTTCTATTGGGTGTTATTTTTAAGAAACGTTTGTACTGTTTTTAGAAAAAACAAACATCTAGATTCTACTTGAAGCCATTAAGTGCTTCGACACCTAGAACTACTTTTAAATATTTTATGCCCCGCGTACACAAAAGCGATTTCAATTTAGAAAACACTTTTAATTTTTTTCAGAATCATTTTCCGTCTTAAAAATATTCATGGCATCGTCGGCATGACATGGTTGGTGTTTCACGGACCTTA
Organism: Heteromeles arbutifolia; assembly: GCA_024362995.1. NCBI lineage: Eukaryota > Viridiplantae > Streptophyta > Magnoliopsida > Rosales > Rosaceae > Heteromeles > Heteromeles arbutifolia. The sequence continues at coordinate 3,267,672 of JANCRC010000002.1, read as the reverse complement.
ATATAATATTAAGGTATAGATACTGAGTGTTTTTGACCAAAATTGAAGTGAGGTGATGGATATTGATTGAAGAGAGGAAAGGCCAAATGAGTTTCCAAAAAAGTGCGCACATGGAAACTTTCAAATTCGCAATCAATCCCTCAACAACAATACTAGCAAAAGTGCAAAACAAAGCAATCTACAAAAATATCGCCCGCAAAAGCAAGCAAAGCAAACAAACAAAAGGCACAAGAGGCCAAGCAGTCTTTTGTTAACCTGCACAACACTCGCCATGTTTTCTGGCTTTCCCGTTTTGATCACAAGTCCCACATTCCTCCTCCTCCTCCTCCTCCTCCAATTTCACTATCTCATGTCCGGACCCCATTACACGGGGTTTTTGGTCTTCTTTTTGAGTTAAAAAGCACACCTGAAAGCAAACAATGTTAGATTTCAACTAAGGCAGGCAACCGCATGGATCGGAGCCGTAATCTCCGTCCCGACGGGGTCATCTCCCCAAGCATTTGGTACCCAAGATTTGGGGCCTACTAATCATTCAACCTCTTATTCAACTTTCACCCTAGGCTCATACTTTGACATCATTCAAGCTAAATATCACATGAATTTGGACTTCTGAAAATAATTATTTGTATCATATTTATTGGTTATATCTCTTTCGTTGATGAAACAACTCTGAAGCGAGCGATTTTCAGTAAATCATATCAAGCTGGGTAAAAAAAAAAATTGAATACACAAATCTTTTTTTTTCTTTTTATCTTTTTATCTTTATTTTTTTTGGTGGAGAAAAACACCCATGTCATAAATATAACTGATTTAAATCAAGCTTGGTCCATAAAATTGGACCTTTCAATCAAAATAGTCCCTAACATAGAAAATGTATAAATTTGGTCCCCAAATCTCCCTCTAACTCTTCAACCCACTCCTCTTCTCCCACCAACCACTCGATTTCAAACCCTCTGAAAAAAGGGCCTAATTCATGCTACCAAATACCAATCACTAAAAAAGAACTCCAAACAAATTGATCAAATAATTGCAAAATATGATTGGATAGGTGAACACACTAACAATGACGGAAAGTTAACCGAATAACCAAATTAACTTGCGGAAGTTATTTTTAGAGATCAAATTGATGAATTTCTTATTTCATAAATTATTTTATTTGAAATATTCAATTTCAGAGACCAACTGATAAAAACGTAAATAAGACACTGTGCACACAGTATGCAGGCTGCCCTAGTTTGCTTGGCATCCTCATCTCACTGAGAAAAACAACAAAAGAGTTAAGATTCCTTGCCCATTCCTCTACTCTTTCTTCGACAGCTATCCCTATGCTCTTTTACCCTATTTTACTCTAAGGTAGTACAATTGACGCACTGTTATTTTTTTATTTTCTTCAATTTATTTAATTCAATAATTAAAATTTGACAAAAATGTTTAGAAATAAAAATAAGTGTAAATAACACGAGCCTTTACTCAATCAATCCTCCTATTAATCTCCACGTCTTCTCACACGGTCACAATTAATGTCAAAAGGTTTTGGAAGTAAAATTAGATATTGCTATTTACTTCCCCATTTATTGAAGAAAATAGAGTTGGCAGAGACCGTATCAGAATTCAGAACAGCATAATTCAACCTCTCATGCAGTGCATGGTGATTCATAATTCCATTGAATTTAATACACACCCCCACATTTTGACTTATTCACTCCCAATTCAAATTCTAAATATTTTTCCTTCCTCGCAAATAGTTAGACTAGTTAATTAGGGCAAAGTATCCACCTCTATAATTGCAATTCGAATGCTCCTCTCGTATAGATTACGAGAAGGGATTAAAAAATAGAGCGCTTTAACGAAAAATTTTCGGTACTGTTTATTTTAACAAAAAATCATATTTTTACTCTAAAAAATCAATTATGATACTATTCACTTACAACACATTTTTGTCATTTTCGTTAAAACTCAAAATTTTCAAGCTATTTTCATTAGTTTTCCTTAAAAAATAAGGTCGAGTGTGCTTCGTCAGCTCTGTGGTTTGGTGTCTACTCCCTGCTTTCTTGCTATCTTCTCGTCCGGTTGCTTGCTCCGTGTTCCAAAACAATAATGCAACACTACGTTAAGAGATTAAAACACATAATGTACTTGATATGTTCCTTATTTTACCGCCATAGCGTCTCCCTTTCATGTAAGTTTCTGTTGTATTTTAAAATATATATGATTTTATTAAAATAAAATTCTACTTTTTTCACCCAATTGGCCTAATATCCATATAAAAATTGGAACACAAAACTAAAAACTGAAAATTTCTCTCTTCTCCTTTACTTTCTCATCATCCAAACAAGCATTAGGAAATAAGTTGAAGTAAATTCGAAGATAAATACTAAGGAGACTCTCTTAAAACGAGACAATCCGTAAACCCTATGTCACTGCACCCTTTAACGTTAATTTCTGCGACAATATTATAAAAATTGAACTAAACACAAGAAAGTCACTACCTTGGAATTTCTCGTAAAAAAGGAGAGGCATACATTAAAATTTTCAATTGATTAAAGGCTCTCTCATCATTTCTCTGCAAATATTCCATTACAATTTACCTTCCCTCATCATCATAATAATCAATGTCAACATTAATAAAACATTAAAATTACACAAAACTAAAAATTAAAAAAAAAAATTCACGTTTAATTCAAGAAGATGATGAACCTGAAGCAGCTCTCGGCGACGTCGTCGGGAACAGAGGCAGCAGTCGGGGCTCAGATTCCCGTGGCGTCGTGCTCGGCGACGGGTGCAAGTAAAAACCCTTTTCTTTAATCGCCTTCTCTTCCGCCTCCCTGTTCAAATTCGAACACCCATTTGGATTCGGGCCGTAATTCCCCGTCCCGGACCGGTCAAACGGGTCGGGTATCAGCGGCGTGACAGGGCTGAGAACCAGAGCAGGAAAATCGAGGATGCTCGGAGATAAAATCTCGGGATTCCGCGGCGAGAATCCGGAAGCTGCGGAGCTGAAGACGGGGATTAACGGGTTAATCCGGAGGTTCTTGAGGGAGTTCCGGCGCTCGTAGAGCTTGAACCCGGATCCGGATTGTTGCTTTGTGGGCGTGGATTTGATGGGTGGGATGTGGGTTTTCGGGTGCGGGTCGGACGCTGGTTTCGAAGAGGCTTGCTTAGCGGTTTCGGAGGAGCCGGTGAGCATTTGGACGACTTGTTTAAAGGAGGAGGTGTCAGCTTGGACAAAGGTGGTCGGGTACGGGTTGGCGGTTTCGGATCTGGTGTAGGGTATAGGAGGATGGGGAGTCGGGGATGTTGGCGGAGCTCCGCCTTTGAGGTGACAGTTGTTGTTGGAGCTGCTTGTGCTGCTGTTGGAGCTGTGGCTGTTTGGGGAGGGAAGCAAAGATGGAGTTGGGTTATCCTGTTGGTGGCGCCTGGGTGAGGATTCCATTGATGGGTTCTCTGATTTCTTTCTGTTTGGTTGCTGAGAAAGTGCAAGAAAATGAGAGAAAATTGAGAGGGGGAGGGAAGAAAAGAGGCACTGAGTTCTGATGAGATGAGACGTTGGTTTACTTTCTTTTGTTTGGTAAGAAATGTTTTGGTGGGAGTCTGCTCACGCGCTTTGGGGAGAGTGTGGTGCGTACATGTTCCATATCATCATAAAGATCAATTCATAGTGTAAAATTTTAGGCAATTATAAAAACTTAATTTAATCAACCAAATGATAAACAATTATTTTTATCACATAAATAATCATCACGCGGTTGACGAATTGAGGCAATTATCATTACAATTTTTTTAATTACATAATAGATGTGTTTACGATACTCATCCCATGATAACAAATTTATAATTATCGAGAACACAGATTAATACACCAAATGTATTATGATACTCATCTTATCTCATAAGTGGAAAGTTGTAGAAATTTTTCATTATGCTAGGAACACGGCTCGATAAACCAAGTGTCATAATATGAGTGATTGAAAAAATTTCTTTCATGTATCTAATCATTTGTACTATAATACTACCGAACTATATTTCTAGGCCACTAAAAATTATCTCCGAAAAGTGGGGCTAATGACTAAGAAAGATACAAAAAAAGAAAAAGAAAAAGAAGTCGTCAAAAGAGCTTCAAAGTTGTCATTGGCTTGCAGAGAGAGCTCCCTTGAGTGGATTAGTCTTAACTACGCTACTAACATTAAACAAATTATTCAATTAGTCAAATACCATACCATACATGGTGCATTTAATCTGCAGATTCCCCAACAACACAAAGCCAACTCATTTATTCTAAACGAGGATTAAATTTTATTAGCTCTTTAACTAAATTATCTTTGGATTCGGATGCAAACTAGGTCCAACTTATCTAAAATATCGCTTTGGCTCAATTAGTTAGAAGCATTCATTATTGCACAAGAGAAAGGAGAAGAAGATACGTGTTCGACTTTGATAAAAACTGAGTCTTGCAATCTCACTAGCTAAACGGTCAAACGCTCTTACAAATGAACGAGCCTTATTGTATTTTGATACATCTTATTCAATGTCGGTATAACTTTCTTTGAACGAGTCCATCCTTTATGAGAGTTCACTAACTTGTTGAGTATATATTTTCTCGTTCAACTCCTCCCTTTCCAATATCGCTTTCAGAAAGAAAAAGAAATAAGGTCGAATGGCTCAACCTTGTAAACTACCATTTTACCCACAGCATTAACATGAATGTAAGTTTAATCCTGGCAGGTTAATGACCAGTAGATAATGTCAACATCTGCAGAATTTGCTGCACAATGTGTTTGTCATATGCCAATTATGAAGTACGTGAGAGTAAACACAACGACCACCCCTTCATTTTCTCAAACACATTGAACCTTCTTAAGCAATTAGACCTTTTTTTTTCTTTTCCTATGTTTCATAGCCTCATAATTCGAAAACTCTACTATGCCGCAGTGTATAGAATGCACTGAATGAATAAAACATTGGATGTAAGGATCTAACAGTTAAAGATTGCATTGTTACAAGGCTCAACTTCCGTACAACTAGGTGGTGGGTTGAGACACGATTATAGTTGAACTTGCACTAATGTCCTCGTTGATACGATCGAGCAATGTGCATCAATAATGATTGTACTTATGGTTTGGATTGGATTATGATGTTGGACTATAGCTTTAAATAATCAGATTCACATGTCTCTAGTTGAGAAGAGAAACTTTTGTAGGACTGTCTCTCATATTAGATAGATCAAAGAAGAATGTAATATAAGGGGCCGCATGCTTTTATGAAATGGATATAAAAATGACATGATCGGGCCTCCCACTCAAGTTTTTTCCTTAAATTCTCACCTGAGCGAGGTTGATTCAACACTTGTCCAATGCTGTCAATGCCAGACACCAAGCAAAGCCCTAGATTAGGTGATCAATTGACAGAAAGAACCATACATCTAATCTGATTGAAGTTAGAAGCTAACCAAAATTTGGAATCCGAATTTTGAACCTTCTACAAATTTGGGCGGATGAGAGTTTTCAATCTTTGGAGAAAAAGTAGCCCTTGCCTTTACAACAAAGTCAGACATTGTGATGTTGATACTTAATGACGGATCCAAATGAGGGCAAAAGTGAAAAGGATAGGTGAATCCAGTTCTCATTTACATCATGAACTAAAAGCCAACCTACCTGTACTATAAAAGTGTAAACGGTAGAAACAAGGGACCACAATCTCGAGAAATTTTTTAATGTATTGGTATATCACGTGTCATCATATAAGTGGTTAATTTTTTTTTTTAAGCATCCAACTACTTGGTACGTAGTGTGCCAGGCCGCCTTCTCAACAAAATGAATTTTTTTTCCACAATCTCTTTTACATCACTCACATCTGCCAAGACCCTTATCTTGTTCTTAAACTGCATGCATGCCACGATTTCTTTTTGGTTCCCATTCCGTGGTGTTAGAGGAGAAAACTTACTATCGGATACAACGGTTCTTGCGGTGTCATAAGCTAATCCCGTATTTATTGATTTGAGTGATCTCTAAAATGACATCAATGGTTAATCCTACACTCATTGGCTTTGAGCTATCATCAAAATGACATCCCAAGTGTAGCGAAATTCTTGTTATCTAAAAAATAAAATATTTCAAAAACACAAATGTCAATGTTGTTATGTTTCAAACCTATATGTAGAGGAGAAAGATTTGTATCAAATGGATATGCCAATGTGATAGTCTCAAACTTACTTCATCAAACGTTATAACTTTCTCACGTAACGTCATATTGATTGAGAAACTATCACCACATTTTGAATCCTTGTGTATTGTAAGTGTCTCTTCTTTTAGAGGGGACAGGGACGAACATTTCGATCCTTGTCCTGATTTGGCCTTTTAGGCATGTCCATTTATGAGTGAAAATTTGTGGATGCACCCACTGCGCACGTTTAGGAATTGAATTAGTTAGGATGCAGACATTTGTGTTTTAAAACCACAACATTTCTGCATATAGCACAACTTGGGGAAGTTAGATTTGAATGCCATTACAATACAAGCCACAATTCTGATTGGGACAGAAGCTGAAAATCCAGTGCGCATTGCACATGCATGAAAGGGGCACTCTGTAACTTGCTTGTCTTGAGACTTCAATCCCAAGCAAATAAGACTCCCTGCTTTGTAATGGTCAGCATTACCCTTACTTTGCAAAGAGACTGTTTCCACGACTCGAACCCATAACCCTTAGGTCACAAGGGAACAACCTTTCCATATTGGGACTTCAATGCTTAATTTAAGGGTTGTGGCTACAATTTTCAATTCTTCGGCAGCAAGCAACACATGACCTGGTTTTTGGGTTAGTTTTTTTGCAGGTTTGGTGGTTCGGGTGCATAGTTGATTTGAACTGCGGGCACATCAAATGGTCCTATGATTGGTTTTTGGGCTTTCATGCAAATGGTTTGAGAAGCCATGGTGTACCGTGGGCTTAACATTGTCTTGTTTTTCAGATTGACCTTCTTGAGCACGCGAAGACTCTGCATGCAAGTTACACACTCGTCGTCGATGACGGCCATGCATCCTATACAACAAACAACAACCATCAAACTTTATTCTACTAACTACAAGCTGGTAACCTAATGGTAAATAACGGATTGTGACGCTTCATTCAAACTAAAAACTGAAGGTCTCGGGTTCGAAACCCTCTGTTGGTGTGGAAGCCAGACTTGTGGTCAGGGGAGGCTGAAATGCCTCTGTGAATCTTTTCGGTCTTCGGAAGGGGTGGATAACCGTGACTTGCAAGATAAAAAAAAAATTTATTCTACTAAGTGGGATCGGCCGTATAAATTCTAGAACACCACTGTGCTATGTTCTTCCGTTAGCTCCAAGTACTCCATATTTTTTTCTTAAAGTCTCTTTTCAAGTCTTCCTTTACCCTTTTTGACTTGAGCCTCCGTTTCAGAGTCGCATCTTCTACCTAGAGCATCTATAGGTCTTTAGCTCACGTGTCTAAACCACCTTAACCGATTCTTTCTCATCTTATCTTCAATTGTGGCCACTCCTACTTTGCCTCGGGTATCCTCATTCTTTATCCTATTATTTCTTGTGTGCCCACACAACCATTGAAACATTCTCATCTCTGTCACACTCTTTTTTTGCACATGTTATTTTTCTGACCGCCTTACATTCCGTGCCATAAAACATTGCAGACCTTATTACCATCCTATAAAATTATCCCTGAACTTCAGTGAATAACAATGATCCCACGATACAGAAGCTCTTGGTCAAGAACAAATTTTGTTTTTTGGATCCAAAGGACAAGCTTCTACCAGAATAATCAAGATCTGCTGCGTTGGATTGTGGGGGAAAACAAATCAGAAAGTCACCAGAGTTTCTAGAATCGAGAGCTCTATGTCTCTGTGTAAGTCTGCAAATCATTTACAATTTAAACAAACGCACTGACTGGGGCCGGTAAACTATATATCGGACGTGTCGGTTCATAATATATCAACCTTAGATCCTCAGTGCTGCACTTTTTTTATTCATGCATTGGAAGCCCCTGCCCAGCTGGTCTGGGAATTAAATGATTGCTCAGTTAAAAAGTGATGAATTATGTAAACTGGGGGAAGGAAGTTGAGGTTTCTTCCGGGTATTACTTATGTGTGACGATAATCAATATAAATACGTGGGCAATTCATACAGAGTGATATGGAATATATGTGGTTCTTACACTTTTACACGCGAGCAAATTGTGCGCTGGTACTATGAAGAAAGTTAAGGTTCTAACCAATTTGCAATATAGAAAATAGTTCAACCTCTTATAATAACATACATTATAAGGTCTTTTAGCTTTGCGATGCAGTACAACGTTCCACATCACAAATTGAACATTTACCACATAAACTAGAATGCATCCGTAATGCCACAACAAAACTACGCCACTGAAACAGAGTTAACTAAAAGCGAAAACTAAAAATCAAAAACTGAAATCTAAAACCAAAATGATTATTGAACGATACAACAACAACAACAACAATAATAACAAAAAATTATCCCACTAAGTGGGTTCTGTATGAATCCTAGAACGTCACTGCGCTAGATTTTGTGTCAAGTCTTCCGTTAGCTCCAAGTATTTCATGTCTTTTTTAGAGTCTCTTCCCAATGCTTCCTAGGAATTCCTCTATCCTTTTTGCCCTAAATCTCTGTCTCATAGTCCCATCTTCTAGAATCTAACCGGAGTACCTGTAAGTCTTCAATTCACGTCCAAACTATCTTAACTGATTTTCTCTTATCTTATTTTCAATTATGGCTACTCCTACGTTGCTTCGGATATTCTCGTTCTTAATTCTGTCATTTCTCGTGTGCTAACACATCCAACAAAGTATTTTCATCGCTTTTACACAACATATATAATCGTCATGTGAACCAACTCAGTAAGGCATTGTTCGGGGGGGGTTGGATTCACTTGATTGTTTCTGCTGATGATTCTAGCAAAAAATTCTCTTCATTTCACTGATAAGGGAAAGTATTAGGTCCGATTTTACTCTCAAGAATAACATTGATATTATAATATTAATTGTTAGGTTATTGTTTGACTCAGCCTAACCCCATTTCCCAATATCGGTAAGTAAAAATTAAAATAGTTAATCAGAACAAATTTTGTTTTTTGGATCCAAAGGACAAGCTCCAAACCAGAATAATCAAGATCTGCTGCGTTGGATTGTGGGGGAAAACAAATCAGAAACTCACCAGAGTTTCTAGAATCGAGCGCTCTATGTCTCTGTGTAAGTCTGCAAATCATTTACAATTTAAACAAACGCATTGACTGGGGCCGGTAAACTATATATCGGATGTGCCGGTTCATAATATATCAACCTTAGGTCCTCTGTGCTGCACTTTGTTTATTCATGCATTGGAAGCCCCTGCCCAGCTGGTCTAGGAATTAAATGATTTCTCAGTTAAAAAGTGACTAGCCTTCATGCCCGCGCGTGAGCGCGTGCAGAAAGTATTTTTTGAATCACGGCGTGTTACACGCGATTTACACGTTTTAAATGTATTTATATGCATAAATTGACAAAAGAAAAGTCAAATATTCGAAGTAAATGAATAATTTTAGATCATGCTAGAAGAAACTCATCATAAACCAATTAAAGCAGCTAAATTCACATGATAAAATCAGTTTCTATAGAATTTACATTAATAATAGAGAAAATAATATTTAATAAACAATTGATTGAATCACATTATTACTAGCCAATTGTGAGGCTAAGCCCACCCCCTCCCCCTTAGTGTAGATAATATCATTTGTCAAAAAAAAAATAATCATTTGACAATTAATTTAATCACATTATTATCCGCGTGTGAAAGGTTTTTCTTATGAAGAAAATAATATTTAATAAACAACTGATTGAATCACATTATTGCTAGCTCATTGTGAGGTACTAATTTTTTTTTTTAAACAAAAAAACTTTACTAATTTATTACTACACTACGCGCTTCTTAAGATGTTTTGAACACAATATTCATGATATTCATGATTTTCCTTATTTTTTATTATATTTTTCTTTCCCCTTCATGTGGGCACTGTGAGATCCCACATCACCAAGGGGAGTGGATACTGTGAGCTTTATATGTATATTCCCATCTTTACCTAGCGCGAGGCCTTTTGTGAGCTCACTGGCTTCGGGTTCCATCGGAACTCCGAAGTTAAGCAAGTAGCACGCGAGAGCACTCCCAGGATGGGTGACCCACTGGGAAGTTCTTGTGTGAGTTCCCAGAAACAAAACCGTGAAGGCGTGGTCGGGGCCCAAAGCAGACAATATCGTGCTATGACGAAGTCGTGCCCGGGAAGTTGTCTGCCCCGGGCGGGGATGTGACAGGCACCATCAACTTTCACTCATCCTTCCATTTTTTTTATTTTTTTCTCTCTTCCCACTTATATTTATATTATATTTTATGATGACCAAATCACCCATGCATTATTTGATATATTATATTGGGCTGCTTTTGGATTTTTTTGGTTGAGGGGCATTCTTGTCCTAATTATTTTGTCGAAGCCATGACCCCAAATTAGGGCTCTGGCTTTATATATAAGAGATAAATATGTATATTGGGGAAGGAAGTTGAGGTTCTTCCGGGAATTACTTACGCGTGACGAAAATCAATATAAATTACGTGGACAATTTACATAGAGTGATATGGATATGTGGTTCTTGGACTTTTACACACGAGCAAACTGTGCTATAATACCATGAAGAAAATTGAAGTTCTAACCAATTTGCAGTATAGAGGATAGTTCAACCTCTTATAATAACATATAAGGTCTTTTAGCTTTGCGATGTAGGACAACATTCCACATCACAAATTGAACATTTACCACAATATCTACAATGCATCCGTAATGATTGTTAAACGATACAACAATAACAACAATAATAATAACAAAATTTTATCCCAATCGGTGAGTTCGGCTGTATGAATCATAAAATGTTTTTGCGCTCAATTTTTGTCAAGTCTTCCATTAGCTCCAAACACTACATGTCTTTTCTTAGAGTCTTTTTTCAAGTCTTCCTAGGTCTTATTCTATTCCTTTTTCCCTGAATCTCTGTCTCGTAATTGTGGAGCACCTCTAGATCTTCGATTCACGTGTTCAATCCACCTTAACCGATATTCTCTTATCTTACCGTCAATTGCGGCTACTCATACTTTACCTCGGATATCATTGTTCTTAATCTTGTTATTTCTCGTATGTCCACACATCTAACAAAACATTCTAATCTCTTATACACAACATATATAATCGTTATTTATGTGAATCATAACTGTGTGAATAAACTAAAATAAGAGGCTAGCTAGTAAAGGCCGCATTAGAGTCAACTAAAACTATTGGGCTATGACCTATGAAGTCAGTGCATGATGCCCCAAAACTCGAGAAAAATTATGATTGAGTAAACTGTAAGTGTATGTCACTTTAATGTTCACATGCTTCATGTGCCACATTTAATTTGAACCGAAAAATCGGGTCAAATCTGAATTAGAGGGATCCGAGGTCGGCCATTATGCACTCTAACTAGTGTTCACCGTAATCAAGAAGACGGCATGGCGTTTGTTAGGTGGCACCCCAACACACAACCTCCCACAAGAAGTTTGCTATTGAGATTGACAATGTGAGCATTCTCACAATTATTTTCTTTTCAAGTTTTCAACTAACTGTATAATTACACTTATTGTATCGCATTGTATTTTTGACTCATCGAAAATCTCTCTTGTTAAAGTATTTAACCAAGGTTTTATATGCAGCATTGAAAATTAACCGAGAATCAAAACCTAAAGTACCGTTTAGTTACTTAGATAATATAGGGTTTGGGTTAACCCTCGAAGGCCTTGGAAAATTCTACATTTGGCTTGCTGCGTGGGGAAATATTCCAAATATTGGCTACTCGTTGCTGGGCACGTGCCCCTCTGTGCAGCTTGTCCACAATTCTAATACATATGAATATTATACTAATTAGATTGTATTTAAATTCAAACACTACTTATTTTTAATCTAAACAAAAAACTTTTATTTTGGCCAAAATCAGAAGAAAACTTTAAGTTATATTATTCACACATTTATTTTTATTTTTAACACATATTTATTTATTTATTTTTAACAGACGGATCAAATAAATTGAAGAAAGTCTATAAACAAAAATAAACCGGAAGTATGTGAGGATGCCTTCAATGTTAATCAAGAAGAGCTTATCAACGTAATGTTCTTCACAATTATCATCCCAATCAACTAAATCTTTATCCTAAAGCCATCCAGAGTCTTTAGAAAATTCCTCACAAATACATGTGAAACAAATGATACTTTTTAACCAAATTTTTATTGAAAGTTACCCTGCGAAAAAAGTTAAAGTTTCACTATAAAATTAATTGACATTACAGAGAGTAACCCAATTTTGAATAAGTTCTTACAAAGTTTTTCCTTTAATCGATGTGAGACTCTTTTACTTTCACATCCTTACATTACCCATCATGAAGAATTTTTAAGTGAAACACATGGACTACAGGAATTGGGTGACGTGGAGCACGAATTGAGTGACGTGGAGCATGTGTGACCGTTTAACTTCACACATAAGTCAACATGCTCTAATACAATAAAGAACTTTGGTGATACCTTTGCACTAAAACATGAGTCTGGATAGTAACTCAAATGGTGGTTTCACAGTTTTCTTTAAAAGTGATAAAAGAACATTGTATATACACATGTCAAACAACAATTTAACTCTAAAGTTTAACGTCATGATTGGATGAGGGTTTTGCTAGTTCCAATAGATTGATGCCAAGTTAATAAGGAATGGATTACAAAATGCAAATATAAAAGGGATTAGAAAAAACCCTCCATGTGCATTGCATAGGAATGTGAGAGGAATTTGCTAATCTTTACGTGAGAGATGTTATCTATAAATCCCTCTTGAGAACTTTTCTAATCTTCTCTGCATAACATTTTATGATCCATTACTTCATAACTTAAACATCAATTTATTAAAACTTGAAATACCCTCGTCCAAACATAGCCTAAAGAATTCTTGACCTAAGGAGCCAATTATTTTCCTCCACAAATAACATTTTTTATTCTTTTACTTTATTATTTTTCCAATTCTCACATTTCTAATGTCCATTATATCCCCTTCAAATACCAGCCCAGACCAACAAAAAAGTTGAAACCAAATTTACCAAGAAAACCAGCAGGGAATCCTGGCTTAAATTCCTATAAATCTCACTCTCTTGAGCCACTCACTCCATCTCTCTCTCTAGAAAAAAAAGACTAGAGAAAGAAACAAAACATGGGTTCTCCTGCAGTGTTTGTGCAGCTCTCAGTCCTCCTACTGAGCTGCTTCACTGTCTTCGGTAATGTAATTACCACTTTACCCGCCATTCCTCCACACCCCAGCGTTCACTATTCCCACCCAGTAGCTTCCCCAACCCACCCACCGGCTCACCCACCCACTCACGGCCAGCACCACCGCCAACCCCACCCACACCCACCCACTGCCTCCCCAGTTCACCCACCAGCCCACTCTCCGGTGCACCCACCAGCCCACTCTCCGGTTCACCCACCAAGCCCCCACCACCACGACGGCCACCCACCGGTTCACCCTCCTATGTACCCACCTAAGAAACCTTTCCCAAGGAGCTTTGTAGCTGTTCAAGGCGTCGTTTACTGCAAATCTTGCAAATATTCCGGCGTCGACACCCTTAACGGCGCCAAGCCAGTTCTTGGTTAGTCTAAAATTTGTTTACTGTTTACATACATTTCAAAACAAAAAAATGTACATATTTTGCACATGTAAATAAACAAAAAATTAGTGTTCTTGGTTTAGTACAAATTAGTCTAATTTTTACATTATGCACCTAAAAATAGTGTTCTCTTCATGTCCATAGGTATATAGCCATTTTATGAAAATTACAAACATTACATGGTTTGATTTTACTCATTTTTCTAATAATTTGTTTGAATTGTTTTTTTTTTTTTTGGGCAGGTGCTACAGTAAAGCTACAGTGCAACAACAGAAAGTTCCCGTTGGTTGTGAAGGAAACCACAGATAAAAATGGCTACTTTTTTATCACGGCACCCAAGACCATCACCACCTTTGGAGCTCACAAGTGCAAGGTGTCACTCGTCTCCTCTCCCTCCGCCGCCTGCTCCAAGCCGTCCGATATGCATGGTGGACTGAGCGGTGCTCTCCTGAAGCCTGCGAAGCCATTTATGTCCCAGAAGCTCCCATTCCTTCTCTACAATGTCGGTCCATTCGCCTTTGAGCCTACATGTCCTCGTTAATTTATTTTACAGTTTATTAGAGCTTGTGTTAATTAATGGGGCATTTAAGTCTTAATCCCAGATTAATGTGCCATTGTTAGGGTTTCCCCCTGCCCCTGCATGGTTTGAACTTGAAGGAATGGCTGTTTCGAAATAATACTGCTTTTGTTATTTGGGTTACAATAATGAATGGTAATTGATCTAGATTTTGGTTCAACTTACGTGCATATACTGAGTTAGTTTAACTTGTAGTAAAAAGTGATCTATTTTCAACGATCAGATGTGGTACTGCTTGTCCTATGGCAGACATGATGGTAGCTTTCATTTTGAATAAATATATAAATAAAATAAAGAACGAGACCAAAAATTTGAACCTCGGCATGCATGCAGTCTAGTGCACTGAGCTCCTTGAGCCATTGGATTCTTTGAAGTGTCAGTAAAATCGCATCGAAGAACCCTAAAATGGAACTGCAGTGCGGCCCCTTTGGTGTTTGAAAAATTGGCCTTTTTACCAAACAGATGTAAAGGTCCTTCTCGTAACGGATAAGGAGTCAGACACGCCACCATCGTCGATCAACAGTTTGCTTTATAATTTTGGACATGTGAGAGAGTTATAAGTCAAATCAAATCATGTGTATAGTGGGACCTGATCAAGCAATATCGTGGTGGAGTAGAATAATTAGGGTTGAACTGAAAACAGAGAAAATGTTACGTGGTTGGTTAACTTGGTTTCATCCATCGAATTTCCTGGATTATACTATACATACATAAGTTGGCGGATGTGTGGATTTAACTGCAGTTTCTGTGTGGTCGTCTATTGGCTCTGAACTATGTGCATGCACAAACAAGTTAGGTTTCATGATTGGTCATTATGCATGGCTAGGGCAAAATCTTGTGTGTCAAACGCCTAATGGAGTAGGTGTTTGCAAGTTTACGTTTCTCTTATGCATTCAAGTGTTTGTAAATTCCTGTCGGGCACGTATGTTATCATTAGGAGGATTGACACAGAACAATCAGTTTTTCTTTGATAATACTTAGTATTGAGTAATACAGAAAATAAATGATTAAGATTGAAAATAAGAGATTTAATAATGTGATACTTTGGATGCGGTCCCTAGTCCTTATCACTCTTTGACTAAAACCTTAATGGTATTCAAAGTTTGATCAAAGTCCCTTGATTTTGTACACCTCATCATATTACTATTAATATTTATATTTTTATAGTTTTGACATTAATTGTTTGATATTTTATGAGAGTTATAATCCTATAAATTTATAATCCCTCATTATAATACTATTAGAAACGGCTACAATAAAAAAAATTCAAACATTTTGATTGAGTAAATGGATAAAAACTATGTAACAATAAGAAATAATAAATGGCAAAAGAATGTATCCATAGTGTTAAAAAAATTGGTACATTTTACAAAAAAGATTGGTACATTTCACATATAACAAAGTGGAACATTAATATGTTTCCAAAAAAAAAAAAAAAGTGGTACATTAATAAAAAAGAATGGGTACATTATAAATAAATTAGGGTACAAATAAAAGATTAAAGAATTATGAGTACAAATGAAATTTTTAAAAATATGGACACAAAAAAAAAAAAAATACATGGGTACAAATTAAAACCAAAAAGAAAATACTACAAATTTAAAAAAAGGTTGCAGATTAAAAGTGGGTACAAACTAAAAATATAAATATATGATACAAAGTTTAGCCATAAATCATAAATATACCATATGTAATTTTTCTATCATTGATTAATTATACAATGTCACGTGATGGTAAACACATGGGCACAAATACAAATAAAACTTTAAAAAATATGGGCACAAAAAGAAATTAATATATAGGTACAAATTAAAACTGAAAAAAAAAATTGGTACAAATTAGAAAAGGTTTGCAAATTAAAAATGGGTACAATACAAACTAAAAATAAAAATATATGATAAAAAATTTTAGCCATAAATATAAATATACTAATTGTAACATTTTAAACACTAAAGGAATATATTTAAAAATAAAAAATATTTTATTATTGAAATAATTAATGATGTTATTAATACCTAAGGACCTTGATCAAAAATTGAAAAAGAATAAGGTTTTAATCAATAAAGTAGCAAAAAGAGAGATGAGAACCTAATTTCTCCTTTAATAATTGTGAAAATCAAATGTAATGACTAACACACTCGTAAGTCGTAAGTGTTTAGTACGTAGTATTGAAGTCACACTATTTGATATTTTTCTTTCAGTTTTACTGCTTTTATAGAAAGAAAATGATTGTTGAAATGTCCATACGACCATGGCTAGCCAAGTCGCCAGGCTCTTAACATTCTAATTCCAAATGCCAGTATAGTGATGATGATTGGGTACATTATCTATTGCTGTGATGACTACACAAACGTATGCTGATGATTTCGTGCCCTTTTCTTAGAAGTAGTTTCTTAAACGACGATTTTTCTACAATTCCATGATTGCATTGCATTAGGCCATTGCATCAATATCCGAAACTATAAGTGTGTTTTGTTAATTATATTTCAGGAAGAGAAAATCAAAAGAAAGATGAAGAGAAGAAAGATGAACACAGAGTTTGGCAAGAGAGTTTAGGGAGAGAAATATGAAACTTGTATTAACTAAAAAGAAAGATTACACAACTATGTTTTTATAAGAGAAAGCCTAACAACTCTAACCAAATACTAACAAACTTACTATATTGCTGACTTGTACAATCTTTTAACTAATCATCTAACTATTGGGGTGGAACCCTTAATATCTTTTCATTAAAAAAACCTAAAAGCAGAGACTCGATTTTCCCCTTAACTCGATCATATCACATACGAAACTGCTCAAACTCCATTTTATGTTTTACAAGGCACTCGTTGTGGTTGAATCGAGCTTTTGAGAGCCTGTTGGGCGGCATGTATATTCTTAGACATATTTCACAAGCTCTAGAATGTAACCGGAATAAAAGACGGTAAATTATGCGTCATAATATAAATAGAGAAACAGTTGAAAATATATCATACATCAATTTATATTTTTAAATTTAATGTACCGCCTTATATTCCGGTAACATTGAAATTTTTTTTCCATGAACTCAATTATGGAAGAAGGTCACGGTGTTAAACTTTTTAAGTGAGCGATTTCACTCTTGTTTTTTCTGCAATATTTTCAAAAATTAAAATGCATGAGGAAAAAATGTGAAAATTATTATAACACTAAATAAAAAGTCGCACCCACACCCTCTCAAGTAATGGTATATCGAGATTTAAACAGCATGAACAGAAAATAGGATGACTGCTGCTCAGTTGCACTGTTGCAGAACAGGAAATAAAATCGTTACTGTAATATTCTATTGAATATATAATCGCAGAGAAAAACGTCACGTGAGGATGAAATATTTCATGAAAATTCATTTTTAACTCTATGATTTAGCAGCGCCGATAGTGGTTCTGTTTATAATACATTATTATTAGTAATGCATGCCGATTATCATGTGTCTTCTCAATGGACATGGATAGGTTGAACTTAATACCATCGAATTAGTTGAAAATTAATGCATGTCTGGCTAATAGGATTCTAGTTACAAAATCCATATGATTTTAGTTGACAATTGGGAATTTAACTGCATTTTTGTATGTCGAAAATCCAAGCTAGTGATCCTCATTCCCGTCGGTAATTTGTGAGACATTTTCTGCTTTATGAGGCGTGGTAGTACCATGGTTTTACAATGCGAGGGAATATTCCAAGCTCGACACACCATTTACACTAAAGTAACATGATGGGTGTGGCGGCCCTGTCACCTTTGAGGACATAGGTGTGGAGTGCTTGGCATGCCATGGCTAGCATGGCTTGTGAAGCAGGGAGCCCCTACTGTTCGATCTTATAGATATTGGACTTCTCAACTCCTACTAACATTTTGAGAGTTCATGTTAAGCTCTTGCAATTAATCCAAATGGTAAAGGAAGGGAGAGAATGTAGGGAAATCGTCACGATCATAAAGAAAAAAGCCAGCAACCCACTACTAATTATGTTGTTATTGTTCTCCAACTTGCGTATTACTACCTACTTGTACAATAAGTGAGATTTTTTTTATCATAGAAGGTCCGGTGCGACTAGTAGAGGATCCATTCATTACATGTGACATTTTCTGATGCACAGTTTCTTGCATTCTTCAATAGAGACGTGTTAAGATCCAAATTGATCTGGAATCAAATTCCTATTCATTCCCTCCTATACAAACCAATGAGATATGGTGAGGAAATGATTCGGATAGGTTTGGGTACGATTCCTTCCAACGTAACCAACATACATGATTGTGTCCATCTTAGAGAATAACATAACAACCATTGCATGAAGGGCTGTGGAACTATATTTCTATGCTGTAACTACGAGCCAGGCCCATAATTGATCCTCCTAAATCCGTGTAATGACATACCCCGATGCAGAATGTCCAAGTGTCGGGCAATAAAATACAACGAATTTTGGAACGTGATTTAACATCTAAGGTTTTTCCACCCCAATCTGATTTTCGCATGTTCTTGCCGTTGTCCCACTTTCCCATAGCATGAAATTGCAATTACAGTATATTTCTACGGTAAAAACGAGGCTGAAGCCCAGAAATCCCTATATTACACGTGGTTTTGCATTATTCAATCAGATATCACAGAGGTGCTTAAGGACTCGTTGGAAAATGCTTTTACAAAGACTGAAAACGCTTTTAGAGAAAATAATTTTGAATTTCAAAAACACTTAAAATACTTTCTGTAAGAAACATCAAATATGTGTTTCTTTCAAGAAACAACAAGTACTTTTCCACAATTTAATTGAATTTTTACTAAAGATTAATTCCAAAATAATGTTTTTCCAAAATCGCTTCCAGCCATTTTGAAAGCACTTCTAAATAAGCTCTTAACATGTTTCATGTAAGTTGCTATGGTTTGGCTGGGTGAAGGGATGTAATTATTGAGCAATTGGAGCAACTCCACAGCTGGTAAGCACAAGCAATCCTACTACCTTCACACTCCAAACGCAAACGCGTTTAGGAGAAACAAAACATCCGAATAACAACATAATTGAGGAAGGTAAGCGACTTCGATACCAAATTTTAAGGCAAAATTCAAGTTTTTATAAAATAGCATAACATATCAAAAAGGTCAAGGTTAAAAAAAGAGAGAAGGAACAAAACCATTCCCATGATCTGCTAGTTTCCTCTAGCCAGTTTAAAAGATGGAAAAGTTACAAAATGCTCGTAAAAACTATATGCCAACGATGCAATAAAAGTTGGACTAACTTCAGATACAAGTCTTTGATGGCCTTATAATCTTCTCTCGCCTCGCAACTATTAAGAGATGTAGCCAGGTTTCCCCGTTCTCAGCAATTGTGAAAATCGATTTAAACCTGCAGTCACCAATCAACGATGAATCAATCAATTATATACGATAAGAGATATCTAATGTTATTATGACCAAAAGTCCGAACGCATCATACAACACGTAACACATGTGCAATATCAATTAGTGACCGCAACAAGTTAAACACATTCATCCCAGAACCCAGGATTTCATTTCAAGATCAGTAACGAGAAGAGTTCAGTCAACTACTCTACAATTTGGCAGAGCGATTCTGGAAATACACGAGTATCCCAACAAAAAGATAAATCCTAACACAATCCAATTTGTCTCTAATATAGTAACTCCTAACATCATACAATGATCCCGCTCTCTCACCGTTTAATCCATGATACAGGAACAATGGAATCTATATCTGATGAAGAATGGGCCTAGAATCAACTCGGCAAGAAGTGATCTGTGAACTTGGCACTGTCGGTCAGTTGAAGTTTCAATGACTAAAGTAAACCATTACATTCATCATCAAAAACTTTAACAAACTGGAACAAATACATGATTCACAGGGAAATCAAATAGACAAAGACCAACAAGCACCAATGAAAGTAATTAAAATGCTTAAACATATACCAAAATTTTCAAAATAACTAAAACAATAAGGAACACATATTACAGTAGACAACGCAGCAAGAAACATTACCCTTCAAGCTTCAACAGCATCAACCGGCTTATCCTCAACATCATTAGCAGCAGCATTCGGCTCAGCACCTTGCCCTTCCTCCGTGGGTGGCTGAACTTGCTCATCCTCAGGCAGTGGCTCCTCCACATAGTCATTCTCAAAAGCATCAGGAGGCACCTCATAGATCCTAACTTGGGGCTTCGATGGGTCCTTAACAAGCACATACTTGCCCTCATTCATTTTCATACACAAGTCCACAATCGACTTCACAATCCCCCACATACCGTTTTGGTTCAGATTAATCTGTGAGGCAAACTCCTTGGGCTTGTATCCAACCACAGCCAAAATCACATGGTTAAAGTGATCACGAGGATGAACCCTTGAAACGTAACCCAACTTCATCAAATCAGCACTGGCCAGGAGCGCTTGTGCAGTCCACTTAGCCAACTTGTTCGCATTGTTCTTCAGCTCAGTTGCCAATACAGCTCCCCTCTGAGTCTCCAACTTCTGCCTCCAATCGACACCCGAATATTTCGGATCAAACTCATTAAGCGCATTCAGGGTCAAAAACGACCTCTGGTTATTCACCTCCATAACACTCTGCACCTCACACCTCGCAACCAGATACATTCCCTCCTCAAGCTTCCACCTCCGGTAGCGATAAGCAACGGAAGCAACCTCCTCTCCTTCATTCGCAAAGGGGTTAGGCTCCTCGAACGTGACCTTATTTCCATCCCTAACCAAAACCTGCTGTGAAAAGTTCTGATTGATATAAGCAGCCTCGACACTCAACGAGTAAGCAGAATTGATATCATCCTTAGCTTCAGGCAAGGGCTCCTGAGAGGTTTCGTGGACCGAAAGCAAATCCAATTGCGACCCATCACGTTTATCAAAGAACAATTTGTTCCCAACTTTCTGAACCACAATATCCCAAGAGTAAACTGACCTGGGTGCACACATGAGAGTCGAGAGAATCGTATCGGTGGCAAAGACCGTGGCTTTATCCTCGTTTGCGAGGCGGCGGATGACGGGGTCGTCGGTGGTGGTGACCTTGAAGAAGTTCCTGTTCTTGAACCGCTCGAGCCGCCTCTCGTTCTTGGGGGTGATTCGATCGACGGAGCGATCGTAGAACTCGAGTCCGCCGCAGAGGAGGAGGTCCTCGGGTTCCGGTACAGAAAACGAGAGCTTCGAGAATGTGGAGAAGGGGATCTGTTCCAGCATGTTCCACTCCGGCTGGATATCGACGGAAGATTTGAAAACCGCGGCTTCTCGGCGAGGGGCGTTGACGTTGGACCGGTTCATGTTGTACTGGCGGTCGCGGCGGGCCCGCTCCTTCTCAGCCTCGCGCTTCTTGGCCTCGACCTCCTCGTCGCGGCGGTGGGGGAGCTGTCGCTGCTGCTGGAACCTCCACTTGGGGCCGAATCTGGGGCGCGGAGGGGGCTTTCCATCGACGAGACGGAACGAAGCGTCGTCATCGGCGGAGGCGGGGAAGGACTCGTCATTGGAGAAGTCGAAGACGGCGTCAGATGGGTTCTTGGAGCGGCCAGGATTGTTGAAGGTGCGGGTCCAGTCAGCGATCCGGCCAAGCTTCTCAGAGCGGGAGAAGGGGGCGAAGGGGACGTTTTGGGGCAAATTGGAAGTGGTGGTTGGGGTGGTGGCGCTGTCCGGTGGGCCCCACCCGTCGGGGTTGAAAGGTACGCCGCCGACTTCGAAACCTTCGACCATCGTTGATTGCTGGATTTGTGAGATTCAGAGGGAGAGAGAAGCTTTTGGCTGTGATGACGGTGGATTGGGTTTCTCTGCTTAAAACCCTAGTTTTCGTACGGTTTTTTATACTATGGGTAATTTACCGTTATACCACTGGGCCGTTGTTTGTATTTATGGGGCTTCTTTTCTAGCCCAATTATATTGTATTGGGCTTTTAAGATTGTTTTGGAAAATAAGTTATTTGTCAACCCTGTAATCTAAGTTCTAATAGAAATTGAAAATCCTAATTAACAATACAAATCCTATTAGAATTAATTTTTTTAATAATACTGAAATTGAAACATAAATTCAATCATAGGTGTGAATTAGGTGAGTTTAGCTAAAACAATGTATTCGTCTATTTGCACTTGAGTTCGAGTCCTTTAACTTGTACATTTTTATGACATATTTGATGGTTGAGTGCTAATTATATTTACTTCGTAGTTTCTTTTCAGTTCTGAAATCACTCTATCTTCAAATCTTATCTGCTTTAATGGTTTCTTATAGTCCTATGCATCACTTATGACTCTTGATTCTTGATGGATTAAGCTTTCTCTCACTTCAGTTGCAAAGACGTTCTCCTTAGGCGCATATGCCTCAGCAACATAAAATGATAGTTTTGCGCATTATAAGACTTGAACAAACATCTCACGACAAGAGCTGACGATAGCCATACAACATTGGCATGGGTGGTATCGATTCATTTGATTCTTCTAAATTCATATGTGGATTTCAATAGCTGGTTACCAAAAACAATCCAACTTTTTCTATTTGTGCTATCATATGCTGCATTCGCAATACTGTCAAATTAGCAATTTGTCGAGTAGGCAGTACGTCTTAAGCCATCGTTTGGTCTAATGGCTTCATGTTTCTACTTTACTAGAGGAGATTATAAATTCAAATATCATCGGCGACTGTTATTTTAGTCGGCAATATGTGTAACTCTAACTAAAAACATACAGGACGAATTGTTTTAAGTTATATCCCACATGTATCTACTGTCTAAATCAATCCGATTCCGGCATTTTTTTTTTATGAAGCTTTGGAGTATTTATTCTTTGCAAACTCTATAATCTGCTTAACAAAACATTTGATTCGTTTTCTGAAATCAAATCCCATTTGATTCCTTAAACAATACTAATTATATATTAAGCTATTTTTGAACCCTATTAATCATCCTCGAGAATCATTAATTTCCATATGCAAAGAGACTGGAGAATGCTGTGAGCTTCACGGAAAGGTTAATCGATAAAGAAAACATTTACCAAAAATATATTCAGGTTACAAGAAATATTCATTACATTTTAAAACTTAATTTGTGCTTCTGCATTGCTTCTTTCCTTCCTTTTTCTATTTGTTACTCTTCATGCCAATGACCTAGTTCTTGAAACTTACTGTATACTTCTCCTTGCTCTTGCTTGTCATGTCACTATGGACATCACTTGGTTTGGAAGTAGGGAATCGTCTATCTTTTCGCATGGAATCGTCTTTCAGTTTTGTCGAAACAGTAGTACATGTGATAACAACGTACAAATTTTATGTGTGTGCAAGCACGTGCATGCTAAGATCGACTTAAACATGTATTTCAATATTATTAGTAAACTGCAGTAAGCTTCAGAATGCTTAGAACTTAGAAAATATTAGCTTCAGATCATCACAAGGACATTTGAGCTTGATTGACAAAGTTTCCGGCTGACGACAGCCTGAAAAAGATGACCAAATTAAGAAATCACTATAAGAAAAATGGGCATCGGTCACGGTGCCCAAATGGTGACAATAGCTGAAAAATGAGTGCTTATATGCTTCCAAGTGCATCATCTTGATCATTCACAAACTTCTTATTAAGTCTCTCCGAAATCCTTGCAGCTGCACAGCCTGGTGCCAACTCTTCAATCTACATTACATTCAAAGAACATAAATATCTCTAACAAAATAGTGATGAATTGTGTAGTAATTAATTGTTTCCTTACCTTGGAATGTATTGTATGAAAAACTGTATCTTCAACAACTGAGAAACCGGCATTTACAACGTCAGCTCCCTCTTCATGAAGCACGCGAATCGACTCATTGAACATGAACTGGTATTCCAACCCAGTTATCATCTGAACCTCTAGAGCTGAACCCGTTTCATGAATCTCAACCAATGGTGATCCCCCGGTTATTGGTCCAGCACAGCGGCCAAAGCCTGCGTTGCAATGAGTGCTCTTCTCGATTCCCCCCATTAGCCTGTCTTTCTTCTCCCTCATCTTCTCCAAGTTTGTCTGTAGTTGTTTAATGTAGTTTACAGCATCATCTATTTGATCCGGCAGCGATGCCGCTTCCTGCAACAATAATCCCATGAACAAAATACACATTTCTTTTAGCAGGCTTGTATTGGCAGACAAATATATATGGCGTCAAACTGTGAGTCTGGATTATAATCTTAACAATTACATAAACAGACTCACGGTCTGACAAGAAAACATGATCTATAATGCAAAAACAAACCCACAAAGAAGATTGAAAGAGAGAGACCCCTGAGCGTTGGTGGGGAACAAGAGAATTGAGCTTGGAGAATAGGGCTTTCATTTGATTTCTTCTGTTTTTTTCTATGGTTTTCCTATCAGTTGTAGATGAACTAGGGCACTTCTCCATCAATATATTCCAAGCTAGAAAGATATCAAACAATATCCACCAGCAAATTGAAATACTTGATGATTATATTATACAAATACTAACAAATATTGGTCTTCAACTTGTTGGGGTATAGTGCACGCTTTTATTAAGACTCATCAGGAGAGAAAGAAAGCCAAAGCTGAAGAGCAGTACTCTATCATTAGATGCCCCTGAAAAAAGTTTACAGATTTCAGAAAACGGTAGGACCCTTCGCTCTCGTTTGTCAGGAAAAAATTAAATTTGTCTTATAACCGATTATATAATTTTATATTTATTTCTCTCCTCATATGATAGGCATATAGTTGTGTATATAACCTTTCACATTTAGTATCTATCATCTAATAAGCCCTACGAACGCCCCACTGTTTTTGACCGTCCATTTGACAAATGAAAACACATGTACAGTGCAATTTCAAATTATAGTGGAGGTACTTTGAATAAAGGCATGATGAAAACGAAATTTAACAGATTAGTGCCAATTTCATCATTTGGCAGGTATATTGTGTGAAACCTAGACCATTTATTTTACATTTAAATTGTGTTCATTTAGTAGTGTGAAAATGATGGGTCTGACATGTCACATTACACCCTTTAACCTAAAGAAGACTCCGGAGACTTGAAATTCCAACGACTAAATTTCTGCCATACAAATGCAAGGGACCATTCATTGACACTAATTGCCATACAAATGCAAGGGACCATTCGTTAACACTCATTCATTTCTATTCAAGACCTAGTAATTTTAACACTCATTTTTAACTTCCACCTCTCACGAGTAAAACATTCAATTTGGAAATTGAAGAATATATTATCAAACAAGAAATATGCATGTTCAGAGTAAATCTCACATCGAGAAAGGGAGTGAATCCCCCTCAACTTTCTTCACTAATCTTGAGAAACAACAAACAGCAAAAGCAAATTAAACAAGAAGACGAGATGAACTATATGATGAGTCAGAAACTTGTGTTTAAACTTAAAACAACATTACGATTTTGTTCCTTTTATTTTTCCCACATTTGAGTTTGCATTCTCTAGAAAATTCATTGATAATCCACTCCCGATCAAACCTTATCTGAACGGACGACCAATTCTAGAGGATAATGTGAATCGATTGGTTGGTAGGCTATAAATATTCCATAAACTCTACACGTGCTTGAAGAGGGTCGATCAGGCAAAGGGATCCCTTCTCAATTAAGCATATGATAATGATAAGAAAACCAATAATTAAAGATGATATACTGCTGCAGCTTTAATCTGCATTCACATATTAAAACCTGGTGTGTGTTTTTTTTGTTCGTCTTTTCCGACAGAAAACTTCAAGAGCACTATATGTTTATCAGAACAAGTTCCGCAGAGAAATATTATTCAAAGTAGCTTTAGGTGTTACTACCACAGCCACATATATAAGGGGTTGTTTCTAGAGATTTATGAAACTAAAGTTACCAGTATGTGTTATATTTTGAGGGTTGTCAACCTGGCCATTGTTGCTTTCTTCATGCACAAAAGGTGGAGACACATAGTCTCTCTGGATCATCTTGTTCGATTCGATCCTTTTAGTGTTCAAATCTTTCTCGCTAAGTTGTTTCATTTCTTCCCACAAATTCGTAACTAGCTAGCACGGTTTCTAGCTAAATTATCGGCGTAGGGATTTTTTTTTTGGAGTACCTAGGCTTCAAAGTTGGTTTTCTTGTAGTGAGCATTACAAACCGATCGAAATGATAGATATTTAATATAAGATTTCTTTGCAAATAACTCGAGTATATGTACGCAATACAACTATAACACACTGTGTGATGCGAACAAGTTTCTCCTTTACAGTTTCAGTGGTTAGATTTATGGTACTAGAACTATATATCATGACTTTTAGTATGTATTTTATTCCTGAACCCTAACCCTAGTTTAAGTCCTACCTTTATAATCGATACCTTGGTAACTAGATTGTTCCACTATAACAAAACCTGTCAATTTCATTAAAATTAAGCATCGTTTAGAATATGAGAATAAGAATCAAAATTAAACACAAAGATCTTGCTTAATTAAGTTAGAACTTGGCCTGGGCTGGCACAAGATTAAACAAGCAGCTAAAAAGCGTTGAATAGTAATTGACCAAACCCTAATTTCAAAAATAAATATTCACCTCTAATAAAATAAAACTCCAATAATTAGTTGGGATCATGATTCATATTTGCCAGTGGCTTTTCTGGGCCATTCTGCGATTTGTTTGGTACGCCTTGAGTCGTGCAAAAGGAGCAAAAAGGGTCCCATCATTGTGGACTTCTGCCACGCACTAAAGTTGATTGAATGGGTCTGCGGCGTCGAGCTAAGAGGCCCTTTGAATTTCTGTGTTCACTGACAAATTTAGAGATACAAACCACCCATTTTAAATATTTTAGTTTTTATGAGCCTTTTCTTATCGGCTTATCTTTCATAAATCAATAATTCGAATCTTTTTTTCTTTAACGATTTAGATCTCGAAATTCTTGAATTTTGAGCATAGATATCCGGAAATGATCTCGGTTCTGCGGCATCTGCCACTAAAATATAATGACCAAAACTCATACATAAGCACTTCCACAAAAATTCGAAATATAATTAAAAGTTTGATTTCAGATTTGTGTTTCACGATTAAGTATTATTTTTTTGGTTGGTAGACACTTTCTAACTTTCCATGATGTAAACCACAAGACTCAAATCATATGGTAAAATTCCCTACCCCAATTCTCCAATCAAGACAATTCATTGGATCAAATATTGACCCTAACTTGGAGGAGACATAGCTGGTGTTAATGGTATAGATTCCTCTTTCCGCTTTTCTTTGGGTCCCTTCTTTTGGTACATATTATGGGTTGGAGAAAACTATCGTCTTACTGACGATCTATTATTTTGTGTATGCAACACATATTACGTAACTTAAGTTGTGAGGCAGATTTTGTCGTTAGTGTCTGATTGAAGTATTCGCATTCTAAATTCCTTTTCATTCCATAAAATTTTCTTACTATTCTTATATAACTCTGTACTTTTGCTTTCTCATTAATCAAGCGGATATAGGATTTGAACTTAGAACCTCTTTTAGCAAAGTGAAATGACATAATAGTAAAACTAATTTGTAGTTTGCTTGTCTATTTATTAACCATGAATTCTTGATAAATTTGTGGCATGTGATAAGTCGATTTTATACTATATATTTTACCCTAATCTTAGTATTAATTTATTGGTTATTTTGTGTGAATTTGATATTTTGAATTATATTTCTAATGTAGGACATTCGACTTGAGCATAAAGTAATCAAACGGACGAATTTCGGAGTGATTTCAATTTGATGATGTTCGTGAGTCTTTAAAAATGATTGTGTCAAAGTATCATATTTTTCTACTACGCCGTTTGACCGTGGCAATTAAATAAAGGCCCAGCGCGCAACTTTTTCAGCTTGACGTTTTTGGATGTTTTGGGTATTTTGGAGGTCAGGATGACATATGTTGAGGAAGATTCCTTCTGATGATTTATTGGGGATGACTTAAGCTTTCAGAAAGACCTTTTTGGACCAAATCAGAGTTGATTTGGTAGGTCAAAAGTCTGATTTTCTGAGAAGTCCGAATTTCAGTTAAAATAGGAAACCTTTTATTTGCTAGTTTATTATTTTATTATGTTTCCTAGTTTTACTTTTAAGACCCTTTATTAAGGAGACTGATCAATTTGGAGAACTTGTCTAAGGCTTGACGATTTGTATTTTTCTTTCAAGGTGTTTTCTATCATTTTTCTATTTTAATAAAATTCATTTTGTTTGTTGGTCGTTCATAACTAATTTCCGTTTACTAGGGCAAAGCCACGAGCCTTAGCATGAATATGTAGTCTTTATTCAATTGCTTATGATATTATGCATGCATACATTGAATTATTAATCACTGTGTTTAAATTGTCTCTATGTCTTAATGCTCATTTACCATTAGGATGTTTAGATAAGTAATCGGAAGCAATTCGGTAGAATTGAGTATTGCTTTTTGTGGTTAATACTTGTAATATCACCTAAGGCGAATATCACGCTCTTAGGGGTTGCATGGTTTTTCAAAGGGTTTTCACAAAACTTAATGAGTCTTGCATCTTCATATTTGATCTAAATATCACAGACGGGTTGCATGTTATATATGTTCTTACTTGAATATCACGAGGAGAATATGCATTAGCAAAACCTAACCTTCAAAGTTGCACGTGTAATTCATAAATAATTGGTAAAATTCCATAAGATTGTTAAAGTGACGGCAGAACCCTAGGGCTTAACTTTAGTTTCAAAACCGTTTTCTTTTGTTTTCTTTGCTCTTGCCGATTTCTTTTATCTTTTTAATTAAATTCGTTTTTAATATTTTAGGTCATAAAATTAATTCTTTCCAAACTTTGTTTTCAAATAGTTAATTAATAATTAGTTTAAATACAAATTATTCACTCAATCATTATGGAGAATGATCTTACTTGAGCTGCTATACTACGATAACCTTGTACTCTTGTAAGTTTTTTAAGTGTTTTTTTTGTTACTTTTACATATGGTAAAAAATCCTATCAGCCTACCTTCTAACTTCTAAAAGGAGAAAAAACCAGGCATTCTCTGCCCTAATGGGAAACATCCATCCACCATTTGCCAAAGGGAATTTGTTTGCTTTATCATTGGTTATTCTGGTCAAAAAGGAAATAATTAGGCATTTCAATTACGTCACTTAATTTATGGACCACAACTGTGACTTAATTATATTGTACCTCCATACATGCACGACACAGCAGCAGGCCTTGTCAAATGGAGGAGGATTGCCTGCCTCCCAGTTTCAGTGCCCTCCTGTTTGTGTGGTCACGGTTAAGCCACGTCAATATTTTATATTACTATTTATTTTTGTCTTATTATTTCTATAAAAAAAAATAATATAAAATATTGACGTGGCTTAACTGTGACCACAGAAAACAAAAAAGCATAGGAGGGCACCGAAACTGGGAGGGCATACAATCCTCCTCCTTGTCAAATGCCATAATTAAAATAATAATTATAATAAAAAGAGTTTGAAAACTTTGAATTTTAACGATAGGGATAAAATAAAGGGTAAAATGAATAGTACAACGATTGATTTTTTAGCATAAAAATGTGGTTTTTCATTAAAGTAAACAGTACCATTAGCTTTTCGTTAAAGTTCCCTAAAATTGATTCAAGTTTAGGATAAGAACACTATTTGAAATGTTTTACAGTCTTAATAATATATTGGGTAAATTACATTTTACTACCTCAATTTTGGATCGCATAGCAATTTCATACCTCATTTTTTAAACATTACAATGTCATACATGAACGTACAAATTCATTGCAATGTCACACCTCTGTCAACTTTTCTGTCATTTTTTTGCTATTAAATGTTGACGTGGTATACTCGGGCCCCACTCTTCACCCAATCCAATATCATTATTATGATGTTTTGGACTAATTATATGAAATATGAGATTGTTATATAAAATATCGATGATATCGGAAATATCGGTAGTCCAAAAACACGAAAATATCGATGGAAATATTGGGATATTATCGATATCGATAAAAATTGAATAAAAACCACGGAAATTGTAAGAAAAACTTGGAAATTTTTATTGAAACTTTGGAGAATATTTATTTAGTCAATTATCTATTAGTTTATCAAAAAAAATTAGAAGGAAATGCATTACATGATGGATTTAACTGATTTAAGTTGATTATACAGCGAGCTGGCAAACACTGTGAGTGTCGAAAATATGTAGTAATTAATGAAAAAAAGATTAAACACACCATAATCATTTATATATAATGATGGATATGTTTCGAAATATCCGTGATTCAAAAAAATCGAAATATCCTCGATATTTCGTCGATATTATCGATATTTCAGACATTGGTCACAACCTTCCTGACCAGTATCTGAGAAAAGCTCCTTTTTTAATTATACATATAAACTTTAATTTATTTTCATTTTTTATGTCCATCCATTCTTATCTGAGTAAGGTCACACACACACACACACACAGAGTCAGAGACTCTCACACACCACCACACATGCACACAGAGATCGAGAGCCCACAGAGACCTCAGTCTCTCGATCCTTCTCTCTTCTCCCTTCTCCCTTCTCCGGTCCACCACATATTCTTTGCACTCTCTCATCTCTGCTCTCACTCACTCTCTCTCTCTCTTCGCACTCTTTCATCTCCGCCTCCGCCTTCCTCACCGATCTCACCGACGACAACCCCACCTCTGTCGTTGACTCCAGCGACGACCACCACGACCCCCAATCCCCCCCAAACCCCAACCTCAACCTCCACAACAACCACCCATTCTCCTCCTCCCCCCCTGGAACATGCCCTACCGGCGCCGCGCTCGCCTCCGTCTATGTTCCACGTCTGCTTCAACCAAGACCACACCTGCTTCGCCATGGGGACAGACCACAGGTTCCTGATCTACAACTGCGATCCGTTCCGCGAGTTCTTTTCGCCCCGACTTCAACAACGGCGGCGGAATCGACGTTGTTGAGGCGCAGATCTTGGGTTTGAGCCTGGATTGCAGAGAGAGATCTGGGCAGCTGCGACGATGCAGCCTCGGCTGCCTTTCCGACGACGGAGCCACGACGATTGTTTCGATAATATCGAATATATCGCGATATTATCGATAATATCGCGATATTATGACAATAATTATTTGTACATGTGTGAAAATATCTCCATGTGAAAAAAACGAAATTATCGGCGATATTTCGCCGATAATTTCAATATTTTAGACTGTGGTTAAGATAGTAAAATCTAATTTAATTTACTCTGATGTATTATTGTGTAAATTTTATTCTAAATGATCATATATAATTAGACGAGGACATCACAACAACTATAAATATGTTTCATGTAAGTTACTTTACGACTTTGGAGTGGTTAGATTTGTATACAGTTTGACGAGTCCAGTGCATGTGAAAAACTACAAATCATTGCAAGAGATTGGGATATTTTTGCTGCTTGTGCTGATGTTGCTTGTTGCAATTGGTTTTCATGCTTTTGTAGAAAAGAAAACGTCGAAGGCATGAGAAATTTCAAACATCACGGATTTAGGTTGAAAGTTATAGGTGGCAAAATAAATAAGAAAGGCCATTACATGCAATGCATCTAAATAAATTCTGCAGTCGAATTTGGCAGCGAAATGTCATATGTGGGGACATAAAGGTTCTATTTAGGAGTGAATTTTAAATAATAAGCGTTTTTGTCATAAGCATTTTTATTATAAGCATAACAATACGAAAGTGCTTTCAAGAGAAGCACATGAGAAACTATCTAACAAAATATCATATAGCGTTATAAAGGGTCTGAGCAAATACTCATGCTTATAGTGCTTTGCTTGGATCCGCTTTTGTTAGAAGGGAAGTCATTTATGCACATTTCATTTGTTGTCTTGCATACTCTTAATTTCTTATTTCATGTCTTCGAATTGAATAAATCAAAGAAAAATTGAAGAACAAAAATAAACATGAGTGTGCTTGAATGAATAACAAAAGAAGTTTACTGTCAAAATTGCAAGAAGAACTGCTTTTGCAAAAAACTTTATAATTTATAAGGGTTTTTTTCTAGCCAAACATTGTCAGAAACACGTATGATTATCCGAAAGTGCTACAAACATGCCCCAACTGTTTTGCAACACAAGGACAATGTGTTTTTCCCTTTAATTTTTTTTTTTTTTTTGAGCCAAATAACTTAAATAAAAAGCCAACAGAACAAAGAAAGCCCATCAGAAGGGCAAACACAGCAAAACAAGGAAAAGGGATGTGAGAGGGATAACAGAGAGGAGACGCTGCCACAAAGGCAACACGCCAACCCAACACACATCCACCAATCAAAAAAGCAATTACGGAGGGCAGGGAAGCCCATCCTTGTTGAGTTCTTGACAATAAAACACACAAGAATA
This sequence comes from Heteromeles arbutifolia, assembly GCA_024362995.1. NCBI lineage: Eukaryota > Viridiplantae > Streptophyta > Magnoliopsida > Rosales > Rosaceae > Heteromeles > Heteromeles arbutifolia. The sequence continues at coordinate 3,235,043 of JANCRC010000002.1, read as the reverse complement.
TTGTGAGAACTAATGTGAATATGTCCTTCACCTACCTAATTAAAGACCACAGGATTTTTTTGCACCTAAATTTCCATACAAGTGATGAAACATGGTGCAAAGATGGTAGGCCACGCATCCATGGCTGCTTCATAAATAGACATTTATGTTTTGCATCAAGAGTTCCCAAAGCTTGGCAGCACGGAAGGAGACAAATAGACAAAGGGGTGGATGACTGGGTGGTTAGAACAACAAACCAAAGGAGTTGGGGGCTGTAAGGTCATCTCCAAAAGAATGAGGGCTAGAGGGCTAGTTTCAGCCCTATAGCCCTCCAAGAAATTAATATTTTAATAAACAGTGCCAGACCATATTTCATATCATCTCCAACCGAGGGGGCCAAAGGGCCATAGTACGAAATGTGAAGAATTGAAATAAAATGAGGTAAAATAGTATGAAATTGTGAAAAGTATGTGAGAAATGGTATAGAAAGAAATTGTCCAAAAAAAAAAAGTGGGCTGTTAAAAAAAATGAGCTAGGCAAAAAAAGTGGCATGGGCTAAAAAAAACCCTTTAAAAAAAAAAACCTGGCTCATCGGGCTAGCTGGCTAGCTGGAGATGGCCAGCGAGCTGGCCTGATTGGCTGGTTTTGGTCCGGTGGGGTTCACAAGCCCTTTAGCCTAGCCCTTGGTTGGAGACAGTTTTCGTGTCATTTCGAGCTATTTGGGACCTTATGGCCCTCTGGCCGGATCAATTGGAGATGGTCTAAGGTAATTGCCTAATTGGAGGAGTCACTCAAAATTATTTAAATGCTTGAGAAGATGAGGGAAAGAGGAAAAGGATCCTTGCCGGATCATTTTCCTGGGGATCCAATGGATCTCGTGATCACGACCGTTCATCGTACATCGTGCGGTCAGTTTTCGTTAGGTACTATTTACATTTAATTTTAAATTTTAAAATGATTTCTGACCGCATGATGTATGATAGATGATCCCGATCACGGGATCCTTAGGATCTCCAGAAAAGGGATCCGACAAGGATCCTTTTCCGGGGAAAGAAATTGTAAGATTGCACCAATCATTTTGGTTGTGATAATGACATGTGAAAAGGAACCCCCAATTCATGATGTCATGAATAGATGTAAATGTAAGATGAGAGAAAATCAGTTAAGATGGTTTGGACACGTGAACCGAAGATTTACAGATGCTCTGGTTAGATGATGTGACTATAAGACGCAAGCTTAGGGCAAAAAGGGTAGAGCAAGACCTATAAAGACTTTGAAAGAGACTATAAGAAAAGATATGGAGCACTTAGAACTAACGGAAGATTTGGCACAAAACCGAGCATAGTGGCGCTCTATAATTCATGCAGCCGCCCTCTTAGTCAGATAAGGTTTGATGGTGATTGTTTATGAACAAATGTGAATATCTCAATTCCAAATCCTAAATTGCATGAAAAACTTTAGTAAGATAGCCTAATTAAGGTTCGGTGGTGATTGTTTATGAACAAATGTGAATATCTCAATTCCAAATCCTAATTTGCATGAAAAACTTTAGTAAAATAGCCTAATCAAAGACAAGCTAATCACGTGATTGGTAAAGCCATTCTCACAAAAGTATAATACCCTTAATATTTGTTTCTTCCAACTGAAAGGGCTTATATTGAATCTATATCTTCGACTGACTTCAGCGTCTAAGGATGGCGCTAGTAGTAGTATTCACTAAGGAAGTCTAACGGCTATCTAATTGTCTCTAGTTTATGGACCTATCATGCGGATTGGTCATTACACTTATAATGGTATCAAGATAAGGTGATTCGTATGCCATCATATTTCTTTTAAAAGTTTAGTAGCTGAAAACATTTAGAGTGAGAGCTGACGTAATCGGTGTCTCATTCTAGAAAAAGGAGTTAAAACTGTCACCATATGGCATTTTCCACCCCTCATTCTATAATTTATAAATACATAGTGAGTGAGAGATTAAAATATGCAAAATTGGTAAGCATTTGTGGTGTACCGTGTAAAATATAGAAAAGATATAGTTGCTTCACTCCGATGCATGCCTATCAATCAATTGGTTCACTTCCACTTGTTCCACATGAATGTGACATCAAAGAAGATGACAATTAAAGAAGACGAACCCTTTTCTTTAATTACAATTTTGACCTGGTGACACTACAAAAGCCAGGAGGTGATGGTTCAAGAGAACTTGGGTTTAGGCGTTGATGTACTATGAGGATGCGCAGGACCAAGCTTCTGAATCCGGTGAAGGAGCTTCCCCTTCTTGTGATCTTGGCAGATTGGACTTGTTACATGAGTCAAGGTTCCGTCGAGGGCGAGGGAAGACTCGAATTGCTCCAATGCTTTTACAACCTGCGGAAACTCGGGCCTTTTGTCCGGATGCAAGGACCAACAATGCTCGATCAATGCTTGCATTGCAGACGGGCAACCCTTCGGGATAACAGGCCTCAAATTCTGAAAAAGCAACCCACCATTTCTTAGAATATGGTCTATATGTAGCATTAACTCAGAATTTTTCTCTGATAAGTAACTTTCATTTGGAGGTTGAGCTTCACAAGAAAGAGTAAATGGCGGAAATATTAGTTCAGCGCAAGAATTTTAGAAACAAAACACCCGAATCATTTGCAAATTCACTTCACTGAGATCCTCATTGGCTACTTCTCGAAGATTAGCCATCATAGAGAAGACGAAAGCTAGAACTAAGGAATTAACAAAAGTATGGATGAAGGAGCCTAATATGCACTCCTAACTATAGGCCAGTAAAACAAAAGTTATGAAAGTACCTTGTTTACAACAGCAAAAGCAGCCTGAATGGGATTCATATCCTCGTAGGGGATTGCTCCGGCCACCATTTCCCACAAGACGAGTCCAAAACTGTACACGTCAACCTTACGCCCATAAGATTTACGCTTGATCATCTCTGGGGCCATCCAACGGTATGTCCCAGGGTCATCAGACAACGAATCACAGTACGCCTCCTCACAAGCTATACCAAAATCAGCAATTTTCAGGTTGAATTCTGCATCAACAAGAACATTTTCGGGCTTAAGGTCCCGATGAATGACTCCTTGTGAGTGTATGTATTCCATTCCTCGAGCAATGTCCAATGCAATGGCAACCAGTTTCTCCAGAGGAAGAGACTTTTCCTCAAGTTTGTGGAGATATGCCCTCAAGGAACCCTCTGATAGATATTCCGTGACTACACAATAAACGGGTGGCTTTCTGCACGCTGCGATGAACTGTTTCAAGGAAACAAAATATCAGTAACAAAGGATACACACTATTCTGCAACCTGAAGTTCATGATTTGCAATTACGAAAGTTCCAAACATGGTTACACTTAAACATATCTGGTGTCTAAAAACTCCAAACTAGGAACGATAATTTGTTCACCATTATACCAAATTTAACAACCCAAATGCATACAAGGCGGAAAAAAGGAAGAGTTGACATACCTTTATGACATTTGGATGGTGGAGACGAGATAGAAGAGTGACTTCTCCATTAAACTGTTTCTCCAATCGAGCTGCCAAGACTCCGCTATTGTCATCCTCTGGCACCCTGATAATCTTAACAGCAACAGCTTCGTCATTGTAAATACCATGGTAAAGCCTGCTATGCGCCCCATGAGCAAATTTAAGCCCGAGAAACAGCTTCGACAAATCAACACGAAATTCATCGGCAGCTTCCAAAGCGTTAACTCTCCCGCCAGCATGATCAAAGAACTTGGCCCAAGGCGACTCCTTCTGGTTCTTCGTCTTGTCATTGACTTTCATAGAAGCCAAGTGCCTGAGGGGGCTCGTATTCATCGAATTCGATGACTTACTATGCGAATCCTTACCGAACAACCTTCCCATCCCCTTTCTCTTAGGATGTGGTGTTGAAAACCTCTTTGTATCAGACTTGGCTTCCTTGAACGCATCAGAGAGGTTGGTCTGAGGCAGAGGGGACAAAGATCTCTGCTTATTGGTAAGGAGATTTCGCTTAAGCGGTGTATGAACAGAATTCCTCTGTATCTTTGAATTACTGGGACTCGATTTCTGCTTCAAAGGAGCTGCTTCCGCTTCTGCCACCGCTGCTGCCGCTGCTGTCGCAGGCCTTGACTTTAATCCGGCAATCCGGTCGTCCTGCAGGGCTAACGGAAGGGAGGCCAACCTTGAAGAATCAAACCGATGCGAAAACTTCGTTCTCCGAATCCACGAATACGCCTCCTCCTCCATCTTCCCCAGTAATTCTCTCAAATCCCAACCAGCGTTATACCCCAAAAACCTCCCTAATCACCTCCTCCTTCTCCTTCAGCCGAGAAGAAGGCCTAAATCCAACTGGGAAATCCTCAAACAATCTGAATTCAGCTACAAACAAGCTCGAAAATCTCGAAAAACTCGAAAATCCGAAGTTCTTTAAGCCCATCAACAACAACCTCTAACCTTACAAAAACTAGTTGAAGAAAAAGAAACAAACTTTTTTGAACCCTTTTGGAAGAACGAGGCTGCATCAAATCCTGATAAGCTCATTTCCATCAGAACCAAAATTCCCTCAAACCCACCAAATCCCATCAATCAGCAGGCTCTTCCAATCAAATAATTTGGACACCCTCCCTCAGCACCACCAAACCCCCTTAACCCCTCTAAATAAATATAAAAATCAATAAATAAATAAAATAAGAACTGGTTGTTGTTTCGAAGTCAAACACCACCTTCCGTAAAAGCCTGGAAATTCATACACAAACGACCCAATAAACAAGTCAATAAAAAATAAAACTAGAGCCCCCCGAAAACAAAAGTGTGTTCAATTAAATTGAAATCGAAGAAACACCCATGATTACAACACCATCAAGCACGGAAGAAAAAGCTAAAAAAATAATCATGGTGTCGAAACAATCATAAATCCACTAAAATAATGCACAAGAAAAAAAAAAAAAAAACCAGATACAAAAAAGCTAAAAAATAATCAATAAATCACACATGCTATCACCAGAAAAAGCCAAAAATATCATATTTTAAATAAAGGGTAACCAAGTAAAATGCCTGAGGCTGTTGAGGAGCTTACCATAAGGGAAATGGCTTCTACATCACGGCGACAAATCACGACGAGCTTCAATGGTATTTCACCATTTTCACCATCTGATATGAGAGACGCTAATGATTTTTATACAGAAGGGCAGATTTAAATTACAAAAAAAAAAATTAAAAATTAAAAAAATCCCAATAATTCTGGGGTTTTTTCGGCGAAGATTGCTATACGTATCATGTAAGTTGGGGCGTAGATTCCATGGGACCCGGAAACTTTTGGTTCATGGGGCGGTGGGGTTGTGGTGGGGGCGGCGGTGGTGGGTGGTGGGGACCACCGGGGGCAGGGGCAGCGGAAGTCAGAAAAGACGGCGAGAGAGGAAAAGGCGAGGTGAGGGAGGAGAGAGAGAGCGATAGAGGAAGAAGCGAGGAGGAAGAGGAACCCGTTTGATTAAAATAATGAGAAATGTGGGATTCCATGTGTCGTTATCGGGGAGAATGAGGTACGGATATGGCTTTTTAAAAAGCCCGGCGACGCCATCTCTGTGTACGTGTGAGGTGAGACATGTTTGTGGAATTACTAATTGCCCCTTTGTTTTTGGTGTGTGTTTCTTGTTGGGTTACGGAGTTTTGAGGCTAATCTTGGGATTATGGAGTTTTGCATCTAGGGTTAGTTAAAAAGGGTAATTGGAATCAAATTTTTATCGGAATATGAGGATAAATTGGCTGTGTGTTTGTTGGGAGTGTGTAGATAATAAAGTTCGAAATGGATAACGCATATGTAGTTTATCATAAAAAATTAAAAGTACATGTATCACGTTGTATGTACTGTTTAGAAAAATTTTATTTGAACATATCTATCTTTCTACATCTAACTTACTCTTTTCATCCATATTGTTTGGGTTTTTATCACAAATGGTCTCTGATATTGATCAAACACATCATTTTGGTCCTGACATTGAAAATCAATAGAAATGGTCTCTGAGATTGATCAAACACATCACAAATGGTCATTCCGTTAAAAACTCTTTGGGCAATTTTCAAAGCTTCGTAATTCAATCGTTTCTTAACCAAATTCGACCCATAATATATCAAAATGAAGATAAGAAAGTGTAGAACAAGATTATACCATTTTGAAGCCCAATGGTTGCCGGAGATGGCCGGAAAATAGCCTCAAATGTGATTGGTTTGCAGAAAAACTGGGAAACTCGCCGGAAACTGGGTAAACTTTAAACGTTCATAACTTCTTCAATAATGAACGAAATCGAGTGATTAAAAAACAAAAATCATACTTCTCGACAAGACAAAGAGAATGGTATCTTTCTTGATAGCTAACTCGCCGTAGTTTGGCCGGAAAACAGCTCGAAATTCGCTAACTCAAAAATGGTTATCCAATTTCTATCCGTTTTCCGGTCAAACCACGGTGAATTAGCAATCAATAAAGGTTCCATTCTCTTTGTCTCGTCGAGAAGTATGATTTTCATTTTTGAATCACTCAATTTCGTTGAGTATTGAAGAAGTTATGAACGTTTAAAGTTTACCCAGTTTTCGGCGAGTTTTCCAGTTTTTTCGCGAACCAGTTACATTTGAGGCTATTTTCCGGCCATCTCCGGCAACCATTAGGCTTCCAAATAGGTATAATCTTGTTCTACACTTTCTTATCTTCATTTTGATATATTATAGGTCGAATTTGGTTAAGAAACGATTGAGTTACGAAGCTTTGAAAATTGCCTAAAGAGTTTTTAACGGAATGATCATTAGTGATGTGTTTGATCAATCTCAGAGACCATTTCTATTGATTTTTAATGTTAGGGACCAAAATGATGTGTTTGATCAATGTCAGGGACCATTTGTGATAAAGACCCATATTGTTTTTTTATTAAAGAATTAATATATCTTTAAATCCAAATTTATTACCTAAACTACCATCTCAAAACCAATTCAAAATATAAAATTATCTTTACACTCATTCCCTTTATAGAATAACATCTCTAATTGAATGTTTTTATTCAAAGAGGCATCATTTGCCACTCTATAATTGCATATGCCGTATAAGACTAATATTTCCATGGCTGTTTTTTTCTTTCTGCTACCAAACCCATCCATAGACTTGAAATTGCCACAGAATGCAATGAAATCTTCAGTTCAATCCATCACTGTGCCGAAAACGTTTGACCTTGATGCTTTGAATTCGGATGGAGGCATGTTCGGTGAGGGGTAATATTCTCATTAAGTCTTTTTCATTCATCTTTCTATTATGCTTCTAAATGAATGTATAATGCAAATAACCTTGTTTCCTCAGGGCCTATGATAATCAACACGCGAGTCAAGAGGACATCACACTACCAGGTTGTAGAAGTTAATTGTTTTTTGGAATTCTCATCTTTATTATTTGTCTTTATCTGTACCAAGAATCAAGTTAGATGTCTTTTCAGTACTAATTAAAAGTCATTTCAAGGTGTTTTGGGGTGCAGATACAGGCAGAGAAAAACAAATACAATATAATATAAAAAGTATGAAATTTATTCCAAAAAAGAAGCAAATGAACAAAATATCCATAAATCGAGTCATACCTTAGTCAGAGGATTCAAAACTTCAAAATCACCATCCATCAATAGAAAAACTTATGTTTCTTTATTAGAGCTATTAGGATTTTAGCCAGAAAGAGTGTAGGACAAACAAAGGGTGATGCTAGGGTTTAATTATAGTATATGGGTTTATTGATAAATTTGAGTTTTATTATTAATTTCATTTTGTACTTAATGGTAATTATGCAATAGGGTAAAATAGACAATTAACATTTAAAATTTAAGTTAGGTGTAGAAAGAGGTTACAAGTGTGACATCCCACATCGCCCAAGGGAGTGATCCTTAAATGTATATTCTCATCCTTACCTAGCATGAGGCCTTTTGGGAGCTCACTGACTTCGGGTTTCGTAAGAACTCCAAAATTAAGCGAGAAGGGGGCTAGAGCACTCCCATAATGGGTGACCCACTGGGAAGTTGCTCGTGAGTTCCCAAAAACAAAACCGTGAGGGAATGGTAAGCCCAAAGCGGACAATATCGTGCTATGGTGGTGGAGTGAGCCCGGTAAGTGATTTGTCCCGGGCCGGGATGTGAAAATTGGTATCAGAGCTAATCCCTGGCCGGAAGTGTGCCGACGAGGATGTCGGGACCCTAAGGGGGGGTGGATTGTGACATCCCACATCGCCCAGGTGAGTGATCCTTAAATGTATATTCTCATCCCTACCTAGCACGAGACCTTTTGGGAGCTCACTGGCTTCGGATTCTGTAGGAACTTTGAAGTTAAGTGAGAAGGGGGCTAGAGCACTCCCATAATGGGTGACCCACTGGGAAGTTGCTCGTGAGTTCCCAAAAACAAAACCGTGAGGGAATGGTAAGCCCAAAGCGGACAATATCGTGCTACGGTGGTGGAGTGGGCCCGGGAAGTGATCCGTCCCAGGGTGGGATGTGAAAACAAGGGTTTAAATAAAATTTCCCCACTGTTGATACATGATGCATGCTCAACTTAAGAAAGAGGTAATTTGAGTCGGAACCTAACAAGTGCATACAAGTTGATACTTTATGGGTATGATATTCACACACATTTTTTTACTTCTCATACATCTTTCTAATTTTCGGTCGTCGGAAGAGGAATTGAAGAAGATAAAATTACATACATCAATAAGGAGTATGTGACAAATAACAAAGGGTATGTGGATAGCACACCCCATACTTTATTACTGAAGCCATAAGCCATCACACACACACACATACATGTACAATTATCGAATTCTACTTAAAAGAGAACTACATTTTCGAATTAGCATTAATAGTTACTTTGAATCTCAATATTGATATAAATTATTTCTTGTATCTCTATTCAACTAAGCGTTGTTAAGAGATTAAAATTGATAATATTTTCCGATAAAGTATAGTCTGTAAGTCGCTCTAAATGATTAATCTAAGCTAAAAATTTCATTTATAAACCATACTAATACTTTCCAAATCAATTAAAAACCTAAGCGTGGAAGTAAAAATTTACGACTAGATTCTACTACCACGCCTAGGTTTGGTTGGAAAATAAACAATATTTGTAGATTTTGATCATTGAATAAATTTCAAAGGCAGACATGGTTTTTCTTGCGTTTACGAAAAGGAAAAGTGAAAATAAAGACAAGGCCTTTGGCAAAAAAAGAAGAAAAAATATATAAAATAAAAGAAAAAGGCCCAACGGTCCACATGATCAAACCCAACTGGATTTAGCTGGATTTGATCAATTCTTAGGAGTGGGCCCAATTAGTTCCAACCCAATGAACATTCCAAGCTTGAGCTGGACCGGGTCGATGGGAGTGTTAAAATGTTATGGCGCGTGTTTTAATTGGACTAATCAGAGATTAATGTAATATACTGGAACGTGCTTATACGGTAAATAAAAAATTAGGCAAAAGGAAAGGAATATACAGAAGGAAAACAACAAAAGGAAAGCAAAAAACGAAGGAAAACAAAAACAAGGAAAGAAGAGAGAATCCTACTCTCTTATATAAAGTCCATTCACTCCAGTTAAATCTGAACTATTGATCTCCTGCGTGTGTTTTTTCTTCACCCTAGTTTGTCTCCATGATTCGAACTTGTGCACAATAGGGCAAGCACACGAGTCAACTTGCATAACCCAGGTTTGCACCTTCTTAATGTATTTTGAAATAGTCTTTTTGTGCTATTTTCATGTGAAATTCTTTGACCCTCTCAATGGTGAGTTTAAATGGCTATTTAGAATCTGAAATTTATGATTTACACTTAAAAAGCATATTTATTTCGCCCACACTCCAAGATGGATTTAGCCTTAGGCTCTCAAGTGCTCGAATCATGGTTTTTCCGATTAAAATTTGTTTAAACAATATTTTTTGTGTTATCCTAATAAAGTATGAAAAACCACACAACCAACGCTTCCAGCACACACCAAGCACACTTCTATATGTTGCTAAACAAACAAAATATTTTTATTTGGGGGTGGGATATGAGTTACTTGATTTTTTTTTTTTTATTGTTGGATTCAGCACCAAAAAAAATTAACCGAAAGAAAAAAGAAATTCAAACTATAACATTTGAGTCATCCAACGGTCACTAAATTAGCGCGTCCATGTGCACTATCATGCCTCTAATTCTCACCAGATTTAGGTTAACCTAAATTCTGGTGTAACTTTGGTTTTTATTTGGGTTTTAGGCTTGGGCAGGGGAAATTTTCGAATTTGGACCTCTCCATTTAGAGATGGTCATAACTTTTAATTATCTACTTGTGTGCACTTCAAATTTTTTTCTTTTTCCGATATTATGATTTATTCTTTGAGATCAATCTTCAAGTTGTAAGGAATTTTTTTCTAAGTATCTGCATTTGTCTGAAATTACGTGTTTTTTTTTTAACCGATATTGGTTAGAGAAATCAAGCTCATACTTCGGATGCAGATTATACATTAATATTGGCACATGTTTTTGTTTCCAGACAAATTTTGAGTACATATAAATGGAGGCTTCACAAAATACGTTGTGGTGTGGGCATTGCAGAGGTCTTATTCTTCTGACACGAGACAACTACTTTACGTAAGAAACTAAACACCTTATTATTATGTTAATCTACATAATTCAATTGAATCAGTTCAAAGAATTACCAGATGTTTGATTGTTCTTGTATTAATCACTGCTTACTTAACCGTGTTTTCTCTTGATCAGATCTTGTAGTGTTTGTGGAAAAGTTCTCTATCAAAGTGTCATTAGTACTGAACCTGTAGCTCTTGTCAAAAGCCGCGGAACAAAGGTAATATTCCGCTTATTGGCAAGAGATTCTTGCATGCAACTGAGAATACATCCTTGTGTCCTTACTAAACTCATCACATGACGAATGGCTCGTTGTTATGTAGCATTCTCGATTTGTTTCTAAACTATCTGTTAAATTTGTACTTTGCAGTACAGGAAGGCAGGTTCTTGTATAATTGTAAAATCCTTCTCAAGTGACCATTCACAATCATCTAGAAGGACTTTAAATAAGGGTATGCGATTGTGTTGTTATACAAAATATAATTTGCATATCTCCATTTTCTAATTTCTACAATGTTGGTTTTAATTTATCAAAAACTATTCTCAAACCTTTTTCTTCTCTCTGTCTCCCGTGTTTTTATTTAAATTAGGGTTCATGTCAAAGTCATCTGCAGTAGCAGCCCACAAAATACTCAAGAAGGTTAGTATCTGATATATTTGCTAAAAGCTCCAAGTCTTATATGTGTGACAATAGTTGGCATGTATAGTGGAGAAATTCTTAGGGGCTCGTTCAACCACACACACAAGCACAACATCCTACTCAAGACAATAACCTCTTGTGTAGTAGACAAAAAAACCAAGGAACCCAGAAAACCTACCAAACTAGACTGATCAGACTGATTTGGTTCGATTTTCATTTTAAAAACTGAATTTTTTGAAACAAACGTGAAGTTTTCATTTTAGTGAGCATGACCAAACCAACGGGTAAGAGTGATTCGGCCGACAATTAAGAGGACAACAAGAACCAAACTGAACCATGCTCACTCCTACTTTTTTTGTATATTGTCCTCGTGCTCTCATAAAATGAAAGATATGGGCCTCATGTCCCTCATTTTCCTATTTGTGACAAAATTATAGTTTGCCTACTATCAAAATATAACGTGGCACACCATACTCGTACTTGAAAGCAAAAGTCCAAGGGCCACAATATTCGTGATTGTGATGCCAATCGACAAAACCATATTACCATACGGCATGACAGTGACTTTGAAATGATGCAGGAGCCAGGAAATGTTGACGCGAGAAGTGATGGAGGAGCAGCAGATTACAAATCACACGTTGGCAATCAAGAGAATGGTTATGACTGTAGCTATGATGGTGATGATGAGGATGATTACAACTGATGTTTTGGATGTTTATTGTGTCCTTATTTACATCTGTGGGAGGTTCATCCATCTGTGTGACTGATAACCATGTCCATCTACCAAATCAAGATTTCGACCAGGATATCCCACCCTGTCACGTCGTGTACAAGATTTTACCGAGTTTTCGAGCCTGTTTTGTAATCCATTTGCTTTTATTTGCAAACGACAAACTCAATAAGACGTTTAGGTATGGAGAATGTCTCATCACTGAAGTGGGTCTAACAAAATGCATCACTATTGCTGTGTATATTGCTTCGTGCACAATTCTTATTTGTGCTCGTTGCGTTAAAGGACACGCGGCTTGTGTTATATGCCCATGGTCATGGTGCTGCCACTTGGAAGTGGGCGGTCCCTATAAACCAAAATAATTTTATGTGATACGTCTACGTCTACATTGTGTTCGGGCAAAGATTTCTCTGGAGAAGGCCTCTGGACCTCATCACAGCCGCCAAGGAATTGGCACTTTGATGTTTGGTAGTCGGGCTCTTGCTTATTGGTGTGCTACACGAAGAGTGTAAAGTTAATTTTGAAAGGTGCCTTTGTAGGGCCTTAGGTATAGGCCTTGAGGCTTGCAATCAAAATTAACAAAGTGCTAGGCGTGCCACTGCTATCTCAATATAGCAGATGTAGAACAAGTGTGTTTTAAGTTGATTACTTGCCTCCCAAGTTACTGAAACTTCTTGCTATCAAAGGATTGTCGCAGATGGGTTAAGTTTGCATTAAGTTCTTTTCATTGCCTTGTAAACAAGGACTTTTAGTTCATGATCTTGTATGTTTGAATGGAGGGAGTCCAGAGTCCCTTAAGTCATTTGTTTAGTTCCAAATTGCTCTTAATGAAAACATATTCATTAAGTTAACCAGATCCAGATGCACATGTGACTCTTAAAATAAAGAACAGGTGGAAATGACTTGAATACATGCTGAAGAGTGCATTAAGCAATAGATCTACTAATTTAGAGGACAAACAAAGAGACTTCGGGCAAGATTTCACCTTATCTGGCAAGGTTGAACCTCTTGCAACCACTTCTCTTTGAGTTTACAGGGGTTGTATGCTAAAAAGGGATGGATGGTAAACATGTTTACATGAGGGAATCGATACTACAAGGGAGGTAGCAGAGCTTTTATACTAGACAAAAGATAGCTTTTATGGGGAAACTATTGCCAAAAGGACTGAATCTGGGTTGATTTTAGCTTTTTGGATGCAAATCTAGCTTGAGAGCAAAGTTTATATGTTTGTTTGTTTGATTGGTTGAGCGTCCTTGTCTCTGTTGTCTATTCTTCCTTTTATAGGCGATTTGGCCCGAGGGTCAGGGCTTTGCTCTTACTCGAAAGCTTTTGGAGGGTAATGAGTCATCAGCTTTTTACTTGCAGTGCCACTAGAAAGTGCTTTTTGGCTGATAGTAGGTTGGTCTTCATCACTTGTCATCTCAGTTATAGGCACGTGGCTTGTGTCTTGGCTAAGAAGGCTTCAGTTTGTCTCTGGGCTCTATGCTGGGCTTCGAGCAAGTTTTCATTTAATTTGGCATCCTTGAGTTTTCCTTCATTCAAGCCCAATATTCAAATATTAACCCAAACACCGTATGCCTAGTAGTAAGCAATCTGCCAAAAGCAACCAAAATATTCCTTGGTGAATAGGGTGAAAACTTGAACTACGGACTTACATACTTTTAAAAAAGGGAGTTTTAACAAAACACTTCCGGTACTGTTCACTTTTAACGAAAAACCACATTTTTACCTTTCCCTGGTACTATTCACTATACCTTTAAAAATGACTTTTTATTAAAAATGAAGTTTTTTTGAACTTTTCGTTAGTTTTCCTTTTAAAAAAAGGTAAAGCCAATAGATATAAAAACATGTGCTATTGCGGCCAATGAAATAAAAACATATGAACAAAAGCTTACATATATCTTTATTATATTAGAACGAAATGCCAACATAACGGAGTTCTTGTAAGATTGATCACACTCATGATATAGTTTTAGCAAACTTGAAACCGACCAGCAAGAAAATGTTTGAAAAGTGTTGCAGTATCTCTTGGAACTTATTTTGTTATTTCATTTCATTACTGATGAGATTATTTTTTTCGTTTACATATATACACATACCCTAACTTCAAAAGTATATATTTCAAAGTATTTTGCTTAGGATCAAAGCAAGAACACGAACAATAATTTGCTTAAAATCACACAACTTGAACTGCTGTCATGCAATGCCTGTTAGGCATCATCTCTAACAAATCTACGGTTAACATCGACTCCTTAGGCTTCGGTCGCAGCCGGGCGGAGTCTCCCACGGCCAAAACAGGTGTCAATGTTGTTCTTTTGCAGGGGCTAAGCCACTTTGCTTGCATGTACTTCTGCTTCCTCCATGGCCCCATGTGCATTTTCTTTTCCTTCATGCATTTCTTTGCAGCAGAACATAAAATTTTAATCAGGCTTTGCAGTCTCTCAACTTTGCCAACAAACACTTCGGGGAGTTTTTGAACCAGATTGTTGTATTGGTCGCCTGCTCGAGCCATCTCGAATTCGGCTCTGAAGTTCAGCTCTATGATCACTCTCACCTCTCCTTTCTTTAGGCTTGAATTGTCCACCACATCCAAAAATGCGTGCTCTCCTGGAGAACAAAGAAAATAGTCAATGAGAAATGTTCTCTTATTAAACACAAAATTTAATTGATTAATTATATATATATATATATTTATTTATTTATTTATTTACAGATAATGCTTCAGAATTACAACAATGGTATATGTTTTTACCTGAAGGAATATGCGGTGAACTCCTCCACTTAGACTTGCAGATGGCACTGTTGTGACCAGCATTGCAAAGTCTGCCGGAAACTTCTCTCAAGAGGCAGCTCCGGCAACCGGCCACCATCGTTTTCCCGCAACCACACTCCATCCCCGACCGCTGTATCTCCTTCACCGCCTCCCTTGTCAAACTCCTAATCCTCGTCTCTAGAGAACTAGTCCTGCATAACGTAGCCTGCAGGCCATATTTACATAACCATTAATATCGTGCTCATATACTGTAAATTAAAATTCATCTACGGATAACATAACATATAAGATCAATTACTTGTAAAAGTTGGTGCTGGTTATCCCAAAACCTCATGTCCTTCTCCTGATCTCCAGCTTCTTCCTCTTCATCTAACAAGTAGGCTTCATTTTCTTGGCAGCCTTCGGTGCTGCTGCCGTAACTTTCTGGGAACTCGTTGCAGTCTTCGAGGAACCCGAAAACCATGCCGGAAAAACTCGCCGCCAATAATTCTCGAGCGGCGGCCGGAGTTTCTCTACCCATTCACGTTAACCGCTAGTAAATATTTCTAGTTGCTACACAAATGGTGTGACTCGATGGGCATGAACAATGTGAGAGATGGGATCGGATTTATGTACCAAACCCAAAGTTTGGATCAACGTGGGGCCTGAGAGTCGGACTCACCACCAAGACAACGTGGACAAACAAGCCGCGGTGCACATGATCCGAGAGGTCTGAAGATTGGGCTGGACAGCCAGGATCCACGTCAGTTTGGTCCAATTATTGCATCACGGTCATACACTCGGACATCCAGCCTAAATTCTGTAACATTGTTCAATCTTAGCCGTTGATGCTGTAGCTCTATCCAATTAAGGGGCCCACTGTGGTCCAACCAACACATTATGTGGTACTGTGGTACATTGTTGTTAATGTCGTAATACTGAAAAGATTAGGATATGATTCACAAATGTTACGAATACGCGGCGTCTCGACACCGCAAATCATCTGGTTTTCCGCATAAGGACAGGGAGTTTTTAGTGTGATAATATTAGACAAACTAAAATTTTAAATTAAATTTACAAATCAAATGATATATCACTAATAGAAAATAAATACGTTAATCAACATTTCACTAATAGTCGAATCATCAACAACACATTATTTAATTTACAAAATTTAATTTTAAAATTTAGTCTACTTAGCATTACCATTTTCTGTGACAGTGAAGAGAAGAACAACTTAAGGGCATTATTGTCATTTTGACGGCCCAATAATTTTGAAGCATGTCAGTGAATGCGTCTATGTGCGTTCAATTTGTCCACATCTTTGCTATCACATGTTTTATTAGGATAAATGAAACAAAATATTTCACTGTTTGACTATTTGATATTTGAGAATGAATGTGACTGAATTCTTTTTTTAATTTTCGTGTTTAGCATGGCTTAATTTTCATGAAAATTACGGGTAACCTATATAGACCTAAATTCAGGTGTCATAGTGGAGTTTGAAATTTATCTTCTTGAAGTCAAAGATGAAGCATGCTAGTCACTTTGGTTCGTTGTTTTGATTCTTTTTCTATTAAGTCTATTAATATGAGACTTTTTGTCAAACATCTTGTATGTGTTGCGAATTTGTATCTATACTCAGGAATATAAGTTGCATAAATTGACTATAAAACTTAAAACACACCTAAATTAATATTTACACAATATGTTTGTTTTTTTTTTTGTGTTTTTCTAACATGTACCTACTTATACTACGTATAAATTAATTGCCCACATTGTATTAGCTAGGCATCAGTGTATGCAGGTTGATTATAAGTAATTAGACTACTCCTCATAATATCATCTTATAATTAATTAATCAAACCTTGATTCCCATCATACTTACAGTTGGCTACCTAAAACGCAGGAAAAAAAATAAGAATCAAATTTCAATAAAAATGAAGATACCTAACATGCATGCATTGTTTAATAACGTAGGTCAGCGTTGGTGATCTTGTAATGATCTCCCAAACCCTTAGTTTTATATGTATACCTAGATTGTCACAGTTTTCCTTCAAAATGTATAATATATAGCTTGCTGCTTTGTTTTGAGTCAACTTTTAAACAGATTGATTCCACCTTTGATGATAGCAAGTTTGACCATTTGGAAACAGGGTGATGAATCCAGATTTTTTGGCTGGTATATAGACAACAAGATTGAACCATCTCGTTTAGAAGAAGATATATTTGGTAGGGTTTGCATAAGCATGGCAACTCTCATGACTGAGACTAAAATATAAAGAGGGTTTCATATTTTTGTAAGAGTGTCACACTAATGACGTAGTTAGATCTGCTACATGTATAGTTTTTTTTTTCTCAAACTCTAAGACTTACATACTTATATATTTTTTGGTTTGATTGTATAATAAAAAATTGAACACGCATATGGAACGTCTGGATAAAAAAACTGGCTCTAAAAGGGATAAGAACAACGATAGAAGACATAACAGAAAGGGAAGGTGATATGTTGGTAAGCTTATGGCCACTACTATTCGTGCCTGTTGATGCCAAACGACACGCTTTTGCTTTCGTGCCCTCTGACCAGTTTTGGTATAGAGATGTTTTTGTGAACCTGTCATGTCCCATATCGATCTGTACTGAGATATTTATCAAAAACATGCAGGTGTAAAGTTTATCTGAATTCTTTAGTGTCATGATTAGGGTTTATGATTTGACCAGATTTGATCAGCTCAGGTTGCTAGATAGGATCGTTATCTTCTCTTGTAGCCTTGATCAGATTGGATACGATGATGAGAAAGACCTAGCTAGTCCAATTTGGTCTACAGTAGCAGCTTAATTAAGAGAAAAAATTGAGGATCAAATTGGTGTTCACTTAACTATATATATTTGAGATGTACGTTACGCACAATACTTGTATAAGTGGCGTTGTATCTGTAAACGAGTTCTTTGCGGCTTTTGTTTGCATGCTTCAACATGATCTTTGTTGGCTGTCCGTTTAACTTCCTCGATGAATGAATCACCAATTGACCAAACCAAAAAAAAAAAAAAAAAATTATATTTGAAACGGAATTAGTTACAAGTTTATAACGTCGATGTTTGATAAATGAAACACAAAGCAAAACTTAGGAATATCCTAGTTAACATGCTTGATCAAGGGATCAGCACTACAAACGATGAAGGTTTCTTGCTTTACAGTAGCACCAATTATCTGCATCATTGTTTTTCTTTCTTAGGGTCAATATGTCATCATTTGAAAGACAACTATCAGCATTATCGGCAACATACATGGAGTGATTTTTTAATGTGCCAGGAGTACGACTTGGTACATAAAGTGTTATAAGACAAGTGGTTGGGTATACTTGAAGAATTTTTTCTTTTCAATAACTTATATTATAATACTTGGTGTACCGGACTGTGTTTCTAGTACACTCGTAAGAAAATTCCAAACACTGAGTTATATTTTTATGGGGTTTTTTAACTTTAATTCTTCAAGAAGATTGAAATTTAAAATAAATCTGGTGTTAGATTACATATTGATTATAGTCACTTGATGTGTTCTTAATTCAAAATAATTAATGTGTATTGTATTTAATGTCTGCCATTAAATATTTAAATTTATTAATATACAAATTTTAAATTTTTTTGACAATTTTTTTTAAAAATTTATTAATGACACATCCTGGCCCGGGGCGGATCACTTCCCGGGCCCGCTCCACCACTGTAGCACGATATTGTCCGCTTTGGGCTTACCATTCCCTCACGGTTTTGTTTCTGGGAAAGTATACAGGTTTTACAGCGAGGGGTTATATATGTTGATAAAGGAAATGTTTTGAAAGCTTTGTTTTACTGACCCACTCACCTTGTTTTACGCCCCTCCAGGTTATAGTTAAGGGTGTTTGGTGGCTCACGAGGATCCCCACGGCTGTTCTGACATACTTCACACATGTAGGACTCACCTTTGGGTGTTGTAATTTAGTAATTGTCCTACTTGACTGCATTTAGAATCTTATGCTCTGATTATGTGTATTTCACACTTAAACTCTCGCTAGCATGTCATTTGGATGGTACTGCTACTATTCGGCTTTTACTCGTTCATAATTCTCTTATCTTATCGCTTCTGCATTGCGTTATGGTTACATCACGTTAGTGATGGCCAGCACGCCCTGATTTCCAGGTCGGGGTGTGTCAGTTTGGTATCAGAGCCTAGGTTTGCAGTCCTGTATAAATTGTGAATTTTCTGATTATCTTTGGTGTCTTCTATCAGAACTATGCTGCCTCGTAGGGATCCACGTTCTTCTTCTGAGCCCAGTTTCCCCAATGTATCTCAGTTAGGGGAAGCCATAGCCCATGCCTTTTAGACTTCATTTCGTCCTCCTCAGAAAACACCCCTGGAGACCGTTTATAATATGAAGTTGGATCATTTCATTAGTAATGAGGGTCATGAAGGGGCAGAAAAGTGGTTAGACAGTATTGAGAAGACCTACCAGGTGATGCAGAGTTAGGGGAATCTTCCTGCTAGTAGATAGGTCGAGACTACTACGTGGTTTCTAAGAAGAGAACCCGCAGGTTAATGGGAAAATGAGACTAAATTTATGACACTTGAAGCAGCAACTGATTGGGAAACATTTAAGGAGACATTTAAGAGAAGATTCATTCCTCCAGAGTATATTGATCGTAAGAAGCAAGAGTTCACTCAGTTGAAGCAAAAGAAAATGTCGGCGAATGAGTACTATAGGAAGTTTACAGACTTATCTCGCTATGATCCAGAAGTGGCTGTTAATCAGGTGGAAATGCTTCGTCGCTTTAAGTTGGGAACAAAGAAGAAATGGCGGACACTTGCCAGTGCTATTCCTTGCACCACTTATCATGAGTTTTCTGAGATTTTGGTTCGGATTGAGGACTCCGAAAACTTGCCTAGTGAAAGTGAAGAAGAGGAAGATAAGAATGGTGATAATCATATAAGAGATGATAGGGGTAAAGGTACCTTGACTTCGGGACCCCGTAAGACCCAGAATTTCAAGAAAAGTGGAGCGAGCTTGAGTTCTTCTAGTGGAGGATTTAGTGCTACAGGCCCGAGGAGAGGTGGAAGATTTACTGGTGGACCCAGGTTTCAGAGGCAGAGAGATTTTGGTGGTGCTGGTGGTTCAGGCCCTCCGTTATGCCGCTGTTGTAATTCCAGACATTATGGGGAGTGCATGAGAGGTAGCGGTGCTTGCTACACATGTGGACAGACATGACATAGAGCTGCACAGTGTCCCCAGAGTCAGCAGAAGCCTCAGCATTCTGTTATGCCTCCTCCAGCGCCAATTCAGCAGAATCCCAGAGCAGGCAGTTATGGTCAGATGAGTCAGGGTGGTGCTGCTTACCACTACCAAGGTGATGCCACTCCCTATGCTTCAGGGCAGTATCAGTATTCCCAGGATCCTTATTTTCAGAGTGGGTATTCTCAAAATCCTGGAGGTTATACTTCTTATCCTTCTATGCCAGTTAGCGGATCTCAGTGGTATTAGTGAGGTCAGTCCCAGAAGGGAGAGGTTGCTGCTAGTAGTGCAGGACTATCTAGGCAGTCTAGCCAGACATGACATGGATGTAATTTTCAGGGGCGAGGTAATCAGAGTAATAGAGGTCGTGGAAGACGACAACAAACACAGGGACGTGTTAACAACATCTCACTGCAAGATGCTCAGAACCATCCAGACTTGATTATGGGTACGTTAAACATCCTTGGTCACTTTGCTAGAGTTTTGATTGATTGTGGTGCTACGCACTCTGTGATTTTTCATACATTTGCTCAAATGACACAACCTCATCCTACACCTCTAAGATTTGATTTAGAGTTTGCTATGCCTAGAGGGGACAGATGTTATGTTGATAATGTTTATCCAGGGTGTCCAGTGATGATAGACGATGTAGCTATGCCAGCTAATCTTATCCCGTTAGATATTGTGGATTTTGATGTGATTTTAGGGGCATATTGGTTGCATTATAATCGTGCCCATATAGATTGTTACGGGAAATCAGTCACTTTTCATCGTCCTGGACTACCTGAGGTTATGTTTGTGGGTGAGAGAAGTGGGGTGAGGCATGGTGTTATTTCTGCCATGAAGGCAAAGAAGTTGTTATCGAAAGGTTGTCAGGGATACTTAGCACATGTGGTGTTAAATGATGTTACTCCTAGTAGTGTGGAGGAAGTTGGAGTAGTCAGGCATTATCCTGATGTATTTCCTGACGATTTCCCTGGATTGCCGCCAGACAGAGATGTGGAGTTTTCTATTGATTTGCTTCCAGGTACGAATCCTATATCTTTGACTCCACATAGAATGGCTCCGGCTGAATTGAGAGAGTTGAAAGTACAATTGCAGGAATTAATTGATAAATGTTTTATTCAACCTAGTACTTCACCTTGGGGAGCCAAAGTATTGTTTGTGAGAAAGAAAGATAGAACTCTGAGATTATGTATTGATTACAGGCAGCTGAATCGGGTAACGATTAAAAACCGTTATCTATTACCTCGTATTGATGATTTATTTGATCAACTTAATGGTGCATGTGTATTCTATAAGATTGATTTGAGATCGGGCTATTATCAGTTGAAGATTAAAGATGAAGATGTCCCTAAAACGGCTTTTAGGACCCGTTATGGACATTATGAGTTTTTGGTGATGCCATTTGGATTGACTAATGCACCAGCGGCTTTTATGAGGTTGATGAATGAAGTATTCCAGCAATATCTTGATAGGTTTGTCATTGTTTTCATTGATGATATTCTGGTATATTCTAAATCAAAAACAGAGCATATTCGACATCTTCATTTGGTGTTAGAGAAATTGAGGGAGCATCGTTTATATGCCAAGTTTAGTAAATGCCAGTTTTGGTTGAATCAAGTGGCATTTTTGGGGCATGTTGTATCGGCACAAAGAATTCAAGTAGATCCTCAAAAGATTGCAGTAGTGGAGAATTGGGAGCGACCACGAACAGTCACTGAGGTACGGAGTTTCCTTGGTCTAGCAGGGTACTATCGACGATTCGGTCAAGATTTTTCTATGATTGCTTTACCACTAACAAGGTTAACCAGGAATGATGTTAAGTTCGAGTGGGATGATAATTGTGAGCAGAGTTTCCAGCGGTTGAAGTATTGTCTCACTTATGCACCTGTATTGGTACTTCCTGATGATAGTGGCAATTTTGAGATTTACAGTGATGCTTCATTGAATGGTTTGGGATGTGTTTTGATGCAGCATAATAGAGTGATTGCCTATGCTTCTCGGCAGTTGAAGATTCATGAAAGGACTTATCCTACTCACGACCTTGAGTTGGCAGCTATTGTTTTTGCTTTGAAGATTTGGAGGCATTATCTCTATGGTGAGAAATGTAAGATCTTTACAGATCATAAGAGTCTTTAGTATTTTTTTACTCAACATGATCTTAATCTTCGTTAGCGAAGATGGTTGGAGTTACTAAGTGATTATGACTGCATGATTGAGTATCATCCTGGTCGTCCAAATGTAGTAGCTGATGCACTGAGTAGGAAACCTCAAGGCCGACTTAATGCTTTGTATGCTTGTCGTGTTCCTCTTATTGCGGATTTGAGGTCTACTAGAGTGAAGTTGGAAATGGAAGATCGAATGGAAGCATTTATTGCCAGTTTCCAAGTCAGGCCAATTTTGGTTAATCGTGTGCGTGAAGCCTAGGTGAATGATGAGGAATCTCAGGATATAATTGAGGCTGTTGAGAGAGGTAAGAAGAAAGATTTCAGAATCAGGGAATCAGACGGTATGCTTATGCAAGAGAATAGGATGTATGTGCCTATTAATGAGGAATTAAAGAAATGAATTATGGATGAAGCACATTGTTCGGCTTATGCCATGCATCCAGAAGGAACTAAGATGTATCATACCATTCGACCATTTTATTATTGGCCGGGTATGAAAAGGGAGATTGCAGAATATGTAAGTAGGTGTATCATCTGTCAACAGGTTAAAGCAGAAAGGAAAAAGCTGTTTGGGTTGATGCAGCCGCTTCCCGTTCCTCAGTGGAAGTGGGAAAATATCACTATGAATTTTGTGTATAAGCTTCCACGTACGCAGAATGGTTTTGATGGTGTTTGGGTGGTCGAAGATCGACTTACCAAGTCAGCGCACTTCATTCCAGGGAGGGAGAAGTATTCTCTGAACAAGTTGGCTAAATTGTTCATTAGGATGATTGTGAAGTATCATGGAGTTCCAGTGAGTATTATTTCTGATCGAGACCCAAGATTTACTTCTAAGTTTTGGGTAGCTTTTCAAGAAGCTCTTGGTACGAGATTGCTTTACAGCACTGCTTATCATCCTCAAACAGATGGTCAATCTGAGAGGACCATTCAGACGTTGGAAGATATGCTAAGATCTTCAGTGTTGCAGTTTGGTGATTCTTCGCATGATCGCTTGGATTTGATGGAATTTGCCTGCAATAATAGTTTTCATTTGAGTATTGGTATGGCACATTTTGAGGCACTTTATGGTAGAGCTTGTCGTACACCTTTGTGTTGGTCAGAGGTAGGTGAACGAACTTTGGTGGGCCCTGAGATAGTGGAGGAGACTACTCAGAATGTTCAGGTGATTAAGTCTAACTTGAAAGCGGCCCAAGATCGACAAAAGAGTTTGGCGGATAGACATGCCACTGATCGGGTTTATAATGTGGGTGATTTGGTATTTTTGAAATTATCACCTTGGAGAGGTGTGGTTCGGTTTGGAAAGAAAGGTAAGTTCAGTCCTAGGTACATATGACCTTATGTGATTACTGAAAAGATTGGTGAAGTTGCCTACAGGCTGGAGTTGCCTCCAGAGTTATCCAAGGTGCATAATGTGTTTCATGTCTCGATGCTTCGACATTATGTTTCAGATCCTTCGCATGTGATTCCTCATCAACCTTTGGAGATTAATCCGGATTTGACGTATGATGAGGAACCAGTGACTATCTTGGATTGGAAAGACAAGGTTTTAAGGAATAAGACAGTGAGCTTGGTGAAAATATTGTGGAGGAACCACTCGGTAGAAGAAGCTACTTGGGAGACTGAAGATCGAATGAGAGAGATGTATCCGAGGTTGTTCTATGAGTATTAATGGTTTGATTGGTTGTGTGAATTTCGAGGACGAAATTCTATAAGAAGGGTAGATTGTCACAGCCCGTCCCGGAATTATTTTATCGAGGACGTGAAATGACGGGATTGCCCTTAAGGTTGCTAAGGTGTGTGACATTTATATTTGATTAATAAGTTATAACCCTAAGTTTTTGGAAAAATAATTGGAATTTATTGTGTTTTATTATTTTTGTGTGGTTAGGGTTGTAATGGACCACACATACCTAACCTACCCTTACTCTCCCTCTCTCTCCCGTGAACACTCTCTCTCTCCTTCTCGGTTTACCCCTCCCCGTGTACTGTTCATCTACGGACAAAGTTGGAACTCGTCCATTTCTTCACAGATCGACGTCAAAAAGGTAAGATTCTTGATCCTTGCAACCTTATGAGCATTTTGGTACCAAATTTGGAACTTGTAACCCTCGGATTAGGCGAGAAACCCTAACTCCGAAAATGTGCACTGTTCATGCACACGTAAAACCTTGCATTTCAGGGAATTTCAAGCTGACAGTGAGCTTAAGGAGGTCCTCTCGAGTCTCGGGGTACTTTGTTGGTAGAGTTTGGACGTCGGAGGACCGAGATCGAAGGTTTTTAAAGTTTACCGAGCTATCGAGCTTTCTCAGGTAAAATCTAGTGATTTTCAAGCCTTGAAACTTGTTTAGATGTGTTCTACATGCTTAGAGCTTCATTTTGGTACCAATTTCATGAAAAATGGATGAAAAATGAGTGAGAAACCATAGTTGGAAAATTACCCAGAAACCGGCGAACTCACCGGCGGCCGGCGAGTTGCCGGAGAAGAAGAAGGGATATTCCGCCAGTTTGGACGGAATATTCCTGACGCAGTTAGTTAAATCTAACGGATGCCGTTAGCAGTTAACGGAATATTCCTAACGCCATTTGGTCTGCCGTCAGTGTGCCTGGCACGTGACCTCACGTGGGGGCGCGTGGGTCCGTGCCATTCCCGGAGCGTGGGGGCGCGTGACTGGTCCAAAAATTATTTTAAAAATATGGGGATGTTCGTGAGGTTGTGTAGATCACGTTGGTATATTCAAACACCCCAATTGAGCATCGTATGAGAAGTTATTTTGGATTATTGGTTATGTGCTCTAAATAACGTTATTATAGTTGTTTCGCATATAGATGAGACTTATCCCGAGGACGAGTGCAATCAAAGGCATCATGGGGGTTACGACCATTCGACATACCAGTGAGTGGGCAGTTGCTTTCTTTATATACCTATATACTTACTGATTTTCCCAGAAATCGAATTTAATTGAAAGTATGTTTTAAAATGCCATGCATAGAATTGATATGAATTATATGAATTGGTATATGATGCATATGTATGAAATGGTGCGGTGGACGCACAGGTAAGTATCAGGTGAGTTATATTGTGTTGATGATGTGATTTGTGATGAGAGCTCATAACCTGCACTACCGGTGTTAGTGCTTATGTTGATATTCACCTCCCGCACCACACGCTCCCTTGGATCCAAGTAGGTGTAAGTCCTGTCGTACAGACCATTTTTATGGTTCCGACTCGTATGTGACCTGCGATACGTCGCACATCTGTTTGATGAGAGTTGCACTAGAGCGTATTATTACACCAAGTCCTGTCGTACAGACCACTTTTGTGATTCCGACTCGTGTGCAGGCATAGGTATTGAGCTATATGATTAGCCGTACAGGACCACTGCAGGGTTTTCGGCTGATTTATTATTCTACCTGATATATATATTTGCATATCCTCACTATGTTTTGATGCATATGGCATGGCATACTTTCATACTATTGATTTTGAACGATGAATTGAGAAAATGTTGAGATATATATGCTATATGCTATTTTCTGGGAAAGTATACAGGTTTTACAGCTAGGGGTTATATATGTTGATAAAGGAAATGTTTTGAAAGCTTTGTTTTACTGACCCACTCACCTTGTTTTACGCCCCTCCAGGTTATAGTTAGGAGTGTTTGGTGGCTCACGAAGATCCCCACGGCTGTTCTGACAGACTTCACACATGTAGGACTCACATTCGGGTGTTGTAATTTAGTAATTGTCCTACTTGACTGCATTTAGAATCTTATGCTCTGATTATGTGTATTTCACACTTAAACTCTCGCTAGCATGTCATTTGGATGGTACTGCTAGTATTCGGCTTTTACTCATTCATAATTCTCTTATCTTATCGCTTCCGCATTGCGTTATGGTTACGTCACGTTAGTGATGTCCAGCACGCCCTGATTTCCAGGTCGGGGTGTGTCAATTAATTTTATTTAACATTCTTCAAACTTGAAAGACTCAGTTAATGCATCTAAATGTAATTATCGAAATATTAATATTGAAATGTATTATATTAAATTAATGTATCTAAATATGTGTACCAAAATGTATGCACCAAAATGTTAGTACCAAAATGAATCTACTGAAATGTATTATATTGAATTAATATACCTAAATGTTTGTACCAAAATCTATGTACAGAAATGTGTGTACCTAAATGTATGCACCAAAATGTATTATAATGAATTTAATGTACCTAAATTAAGAAGACAAAGTACATCGAAATATATTGTATAACAAAAATTAGTTTATCTAAATGTTTACAACAAAATATATTACGATTAATGAAATGAAAATAAAAATTCTTTTTCTTTTTTCTAATTTTTAATTCTCTTTTTGTTTAACATATTTTTCTTTTTTGTTTTTGACAAAAGTATCCCTGCTATTTTGTTTATATTATTTTCAGCTAGTTGTGGATTTTTTTTTGTTTGAGGGGCTTTATAGTCCAATTTTTTTTTGGTGAAGCTTTGAGATACCAAACTCTTATTCTGGCTTTCTAATATTAAAGATACATCAAAATTAGGAAGAAAAAGAGAAATAATTAAAACATCAAAATATAATTAATAAATAAGGTGATTAATGTATCAAGGGACTAAAATTAGATTTTAATCTTACTCGTGGTTTTAGTCTAAAAGTCATATTTGACAAGGATAGGAATGAAGTTTTCTATAATTTTTTTTGTTTTTCATTTTATTCCACAAGCCTTGGAGTCACGGAAAAGTTGCTTCTTTGTGACTGAAAGGTCACGGGTTCGAGTTGTGAAAACATTCTCTTTGCAAAATAAGAGTAAAGCTGCGAAAGATAAATTTTCCTTCTGACATTCGCAAAGCGGAGAACCTTGTTGACTTGGAACCACTTTTTTTTTTTTCATTTTACGGCAGCAAAACCCTAGTGATAAATGAGTTGGAAGTAAATATATACGACAAGCCAAAGATTTGTGGTGTACGTATAAGCTAGCTATTCAGAAAATTATGAGAAGATGATACGACGAGCTGAGCTGCATCTGCCTGTCATATATTTCTCATATACCATGTTGATATATAAAGGCAATAATTTCATTGTCTGCTTATAATGCATTGCAGATAGCGTTGTCACACTCACTCTCACAAGTCTCTTCTTTTGTCTGTTTTTCAATTAAGTTATCGTTATGTTATGGCCATTAGTTGGTGAACTATCAAATACTGAGACTCGACTTATTTCATCGGAGAACAGTAAAACATGCTGAGACCCGACTTATTGCATCGGAAGATAATCAAACATATCATTTGTCTGTCTTAAAAGAACACATTCGAGAGGAGTGAGACTCTGCAAAACTGGATTGAACTCAAAGTCGCTTGTTAGTTAGAATAAAAGAAGAAATTACTTAAGTACTACTTGTGAACATCAAGATAAATATTGAGATAAAGAGAAATGCTAGAAAGACTCTCTCAAAAGTGGGACTTTCATGGACTCTGCTACCTCATATTTTAAGCATAATGTTTTATAATGTTGGCGCGAAATTTAACATTAAATTATAAGGTAACAGAGAATCCATGAAGAGTCCCACTTTTAAGAGAGTCCTTAGCATTTCTCGAGAGGTAATTTGTTAAATGCATATCAATGAAACTGAAACGGCTAGCTAGAGATAGTATCAACTAAGTGCTTAGATGGGAGATGATCAATTAATAAGAGACGAATGTACTTTCTCTTCTGGATCATTGAGGGATAGATAAATCAATGTCCTTCTAAGGCCATAATTGTTCAGACAATTGGGCAAAGGCAATTATTGCTTCATTGATAATAATTTTATGTTTAATGTCGAATGAGATTTTTAATCAATATCACCATGTCACGTGTCATTATTCGAAATTACAAATTTTGCGAATAGTTTTTTCAATTAGATTTTTAATCATTTCCATAGCGCCAGGTGTCATGGTATTGTAAGAATCTAGTGAATAGATTTCCGATAAGATTTTTAACCAATCTCGTCGTGCCACGTGTTACTATCTATTCAAAATCTTGGTGGATATATTATTAATAAGATTTTCAACTAATCACGCTGCGCCACATAACATTATCTGCAATCTCATCCTTTTCTTTTTCTCCATATAAACCTTCCATCCAACCTAAAGCTCACACACAAATTTCAAAGTCCTCTTCCAAATCCTTCTCTAGAGTGTAAAAATCTTAAGTTCTTACAATGTTTGATTCAGCTTCAAGTTATCGACGGTTTCATCCCCATGCTTGAAAAGGGGTTCTATGTCTGAATTGAAATATATAATTTGTTGCTTTATTTTTAAAGTTTTACTTGAATGACAACTTAAGCATGTTTACAAAGTCAATGATAGATAACAAGGTAAATTCAATACAATAGTTCCTCCCTCCAAACATAGCTTATGCAACGGATAAATCTTTGTAATTCTATCTATCTTTTCTCCAACATTCTTAAAATTTGTAACACAATTATTGAATTATTGGTATTTTGCATAATAATGTTCAAGCATGTTGTGGATTAGAGAATGTTTAACATGCTTTCCAGAAATTGGTCATCCAAACCCTTTTTCATAACAGATGAACTCTACATATTTTCACAAAAAACTCAATCAGAACTTAAGAATAGAACTCCATTCTTTGCGAATTGAACTCTTTGCGGCACTCCAGCATATTACCACCCAACCCTCCCCATACAAATTTTAGACTTTAATTTTCTCTTAATGTTGTTCACCATGGTTGTGAGAGTCAAAATAAACATTCGGGGTCCACTGTAATCCGAATGTTCTAATAGAAATTCAGGAAGTTTATTTACATTACAAGTCACTGCATGTCGCATTGTTGTCTTGATACTAGCAACATTTCGAAATCTCGCCACTTGGAGAACCTAAGTTCCTTTCAGAAACGTGAGAGGGTGTTCATGCTTAGAATTACCTATAAAAAGATTCGTTGTAATCTCTTTCCAAAGACCATCTGTAAGAAAGGCTATCGAAGTAAACACAAATAGAAGATTTGTCACTCACCAGTTTCTTGGTTACATACCAAAACCTCAAACAAACGTGTGTGAAGGTGAAAAACTGTCTGTCACTTAGTCCTTCACTAGTAAATACGTGCACTTCATATGGAGGTCTCATGTTCATGTATTTTAGTCCATCCACATATAGGGCTTCAAACGCTCGCTATATAGCTTCCTCCTTATTAATATGAAAGTCTTCAGACGCTTTAATATGGAGTAAAAGGGTCCGAAGACTTGCATATTAATGAAAAGAAAGCTAAAAAGCAGGCATTTGAATCTCTATACATGGTTGACCTAAAAGACATGTAGGTGGCACCTCCATATGATGTGGACGTGTTTATTAGAGAAATGAATGATTGAGTGATAGAGTATGTAACCAAGAAATTGGTATGTGACAAATCTTGTATTTTTGTGTTTTATTCGACGACATTTCTTATATATTACAACTAAGTATTCTTTTGCAGGTAGTACACCCTCTAACCTTTCTGAAAGAAAGTTATGTTCTATAAGTGGTGAAATTTGGAATGTTGCTAGTATTAAGACAAAAATGCGACATACAGGTGACTTATCATGCGTTAGAAAATTTGGAGTACAAGAGAACCGAATATTTACTTTTAACTCTCACAACCACGGAGGACAACATGAATAAATTATAAAATTTATATTGAGAGAGCTGATGATAATGTGTGACTCGAGGAGTTCAATCCTCAACGAGGAGAGTTCTACTCTATATGATTGGATCGACGTCAAAGAGATAGAAGCTCCCTCATTTATTTGAGAATCCTTAATCACAGACAAGGCCCCAAATCTATTTGATAATTCCGTTAAAGTTGCATTCCAGTTATAGAAACAAAGTTAGTTCAGTCCACGAACTGAGATCCTAAATCCCACATAAACCCAATAGCTTTCACCTAAAAAACACTCGGAGAAGATGAAAATACGTACCAAATACTTTCTCTTCCAAATACCTTTGAATGAGTAATTGCCCAAAAGAGCACACTAGCAGCAGCCGCCTTCTTCTCTGTCGGCTGCTCTCTATACTCTCTCATCTCTTGAACAATCTTGAACGAAAAAAAACCATAATGCTGGGTCAACTAAAGGCCCACTAGAATTGAGCTATAATTTCAACAAAACCTACCTCAATCTGGTACTTGTTTTTTGGTCGTGGAAAATTGCCGAAACCAAACTGCAAGTTTCTTCGCTTCTCCAGTTTTGCATTACTATGTATAATAATTTCTTCATTGATATGAAGCGCATCCCTGTTAAGCGTACCTTTTGGAGTTTGGAGTCATGCCAACAAAATTCCTTGATGGCGTCATGCCAATTCTAGGCTTGAGACCTGCACCTCCATGAGTTGCAGGATTTGCTGTTTGATTTTCCTTTTGTCTAGGCTTGACCCCAGAAAAATCTGATGGCCACAACTCTGGATTGTCTCCTCCTAATAATGGTGTTTGAGACTCTCTCAAACCTGGCCATAATTTCTGCTTCCATCATGATAGCATCCCTGTTACCAGCAGGTGTTCGTGAAGGTGTCATTCCCAGGCTTGGTGTGTCTGCAAATAATTCGCAAGGGCTCGAGTTGGGATATATGGCAATAGCAAAGGGAGCCAAAATTGTAACTGTTCCGTTGCTGTTGCTTATGGGCACTCCTATTCGTGCCTGTTGATGCCAAAAGGCACGCTTTTGCTTTCATGCCCTCTGACCAGTTTTGTTGTAGTGATGTTTTTGTGAACCTGTCATATCCCATTTCGACCTGTACTGAGGTTATTAAAAATATGCAGGTGTAATGTTTACATGAATTCTTTAGTGTCATGATTAGGGTTAATGATTTGACCAGATTTGATCAGCCCAGGTAGCAAGATGGTATCGTTATCTTCTCTTCTAGCTTTGTTCAAATTAGATACGATGATGGGAAAGACCTAGCTTGTCCAATTTGGTCTACACTAGCAGCTTAATTAAGAGAGAAAATTGAGGATCAATTCTATCTGTATGCGAGTTCATCGTGGCTTTTGTATGCATCCTTCAACATGATCTTTGTTGGCTGTCCGTTTACACCTCCTTGAATGAATGAATGAATAACCAATTGACCAAACAAAAATACTATATTTGAAACCTAATTAATTACAAGTTTATAACGTCAAAGATTGATTAATTAAACACAAAGCAAAACTTAGGAATATCCTAGATAATATGCTTGATCAAAGGATCAGCACTATAAACAATGAAGTAGCAAGGAGCATTTTTCGTCAGATAAAGGCGAGTTCAACGAGGTGATGAAGTGTTTGATCGAATTGGAGAAGCAAGGTTGTGAGACTGATCTGTTTACTTGCAATGCCTTAATTCCATTTGTAGGATTTATACACCCAATGTAGGGTGTGTTATAGATATGTGGTATTTGTCCCACATTGACCATTTTCCTTTCTCTCATCCATTTGTAGGATTTATACACCCAATGTAGATATGTGTTATAGATGTGTTATATACTGAAGGCTTTGGGAAAGGAGTAAATACACACCAACAATAACAATTCTCTTAGCTCTAGAGATGAGAGATAATGCTCTCCACTCTCAGTAATTTTTTTTCTTTCTTAGTTTAGCTTTTAGGGTATCACCTTGATTTTAGGATTAGCAGGCTACTAAGAACTACGGCGGTTTGATGTGCATTGGCATAAGGTACGTAGAATCCTCCCTTGGATGGTTGCACGAACCACGAAGGATATCCAAAATTTGTTAATTCCGCAAGGTATGTCCTATATCAAATTCCAAAATTCATTTATTAGTACAAATTCCCAACAGTGGTATCAGAGCAATAGGGCTCGTTCCTCGCCTTACAATTTGATGTAAATTGCGAGAACCATATTCATCATGGTTGCATAAACCCTGAAAAAAAATCACGTTTTGATTCGTTGGTTTTTTTTGAGGATTTCTTTTGAGAAATATCCTATGTGTGACAATCATTCCCTTAAAATTTTGTGCAAATATGTGCCATGGTTTGAGAGAAATCACAAACCCTAGTTTTGTGATTTCTTGAAATTTTCAGTTTTTTTTTCTTCATCCGTTTTGCGGGCTGAATTTAAGGTACATGGAGCTAGGGGTGGGCACGGGCCAGGTCGGGCCCAAATTTGAAAGGACCGGACCAGACCCACTAAAAATGGAAACGGGTCGGGCCGAGCTGGGTATTGGAAATTTGAACATTGGAACCGAACTTAACCTGGCCCGTTTCAAACGGGCCGGTTCGGGACGGGTCCACGGGTCCTTTTTGTTTTTTGTTTTTTTATTTTTGGTTTTGATCGCCTCCCAGACTCGCTCATCCTCCATCTTCGACTCGGTCTCCGACTGTCCAACATCAAGACCCTCATCCACTGGCCGTTTCCATGCGATTCAACTCGCTCGTCCTCCACACAGACTCAAATCGCTCCAGGACCTCGTCGCCTTCCTCAACATCCTTAAATTACTCCAGGACATCGTCTCGGCCAAGCCTAACCCAGATCTTCTGCTCGTTCCACTGCATCTGAAACCTCTCAATCGAGCTTTCGTCGGAGCTGCACAGATCGGAGACAGATGGGTCCAGAGAGAGTGAGAGTTAATCGATAAACCCTAAAATTTTAAATAGTGTTTTAAAGAAATTACCTGAAATTTTCGACAGCTTAAGTGCGGGATTGGAGGAAAGAGAGAAGGGCGTCGAAGGCTTGTGGTGTAGCTGGTGATGCTTTGTGGACGGCGGCTTGTGGCGCATATGGTTTACAACGGGTGAGCTGGGTATATGCCTGGTTTGTTACGCTTTGTGAAGGTTTAGGGCGGGTGAGATGGGACAGAGAGAAAGAGATTGGAAGAAAGAGATCGAGAGAGCAGAGAGATCGAGGGAGGATCGAGAGACATCGAGAGAATCGAGAGATTTAGGAAGGATCGAGAAAGATCGAGAGAGCGGAGAGATCGAGGGATGAGACAATAAAAGGGTGATGGTCGAATTAGGTCTGAGAATAAGAGATAGAGGGTAATAGACAAGAGAAGGTAATCAATCACAGTAGGCAATGAACGGTCCGGGCTGGGGGCTCGTTTTCTCCAATCTTTAGAACCGGCCCGCCCCACCCTGTTTTGTATTTGTAATTTTTGGACCAGCCCCTACCCGCGGGTCCAGGACCCGTTTGCCCACCCTTACATGGAGCTGAATTTTTTGTAGTTTTTTACTTGGGGTTTGTAGTCGGCCACATGAGCTACAAGAGACTCATTAGAATGAACGTTTATTTAGAGAACGTTATGATGCACATTTTTTTCAAGCGTCACTAAGTGAGAATCAATTTCATTCACACGAACCGATTTGCCTTGGTGCTGAGGTAGCAAGCAGGATGAGACATATATGTCTGAAACGCATTTGAGTGCGAGACCAGACATGTGTATGATTTCACGTACAAAACATACAATAGATATATGTAAATGTTCCCTTAGAAGTGTCTAAGATGAGACCTAGCAAAGGTCGAACATGGAGATTTTTTTCATTTAAAATTCATGTTAAAGATTGTCAAGCCGGATGTGAGTAACTAGGTAGGCATCGAGATGGGTGACGTCCCACATCGATCAACGGAGAGGGGGTGATGTACCTTATATGTACATGCCCACCTCCATATACCATATAGCACGAGGCCTTTTGGGGACTCACTGACTACGGATCCCATGAAAACTCCGTAGTTAAGCGAGATTGGGCGAGAGCGGTCCTAGGATGGGTGACCCCTGGGAAGTTCTCGTGCCAAAACCCAAAAACAAAAGCGTGAGGGTGTCGCCCAAAGCGGACAATATTGTGCTACGGCGGAGCCGGTCTGGGATGTGACAGAATGGTATCAGAGCCACTCTATTGTGTGGTGCGAGTGTGCCAACGAGGACGTTGGCCCCCTAAGGGGGTGGATTGTAACATCCCACATCAACCAACGGAAATGGGGTGATGTGCCTTATATGTACATGCCCACCTCCATATAGCACAAGGCCTTTTGGGGACTCACTGGCTACAGATCCCATGAGAACTCCGTAGTTAAGTGAGTTTGGGCGAGAGCGGTCCTAGGATAGGTGACCCCTGGGAAGTTCTCGTGCCGAAACCCAAAAACAAAACCGTGAGGGCATGGCCCAAAGCGGACAATATCGTGCTATGGCGGAGCCGGTCTGGGATGTGACAATTTACATTGGCGTGACCCAAAGCGGACAATATCGTGCTACGGTGGAGCAAGTCTGGGATGTGACAATTTACATCAATGAAATTCCATCAAAAGTCTAAAACACCTAGGGCCAAGAGAAAAAAAAATGTGACCCGTGAATACTATGCATCCAAGAAAAAGGATAATAGGAGTGGAGCTTCTTCACCTTCAAACCTCATCATAAACCGCATGCCTATAGAATAGTTGTTTTTAACAGACTCCATGTATTGATCAAATGGAACAATGAACTCAGCAGGACTTGTCCTGTAAACAAACAATTGAAACAGTACTTCAAAAACAAAATTGAACTAATCATCAGGATCAAATACTACAAACAAAATAAAACACAACTTTCACAGTAAATTTGAAACCTCTAAACTAATTGCTGAGAAATACAAATAATAAAAATAGACCACACCTTGGCTTGTAGTACACAGTGAACATGGTTCCTGTTAAAATGGCTTGCCATGCAGTTGCAAGGACACCAAGATGCATACTGTGACTGGATATCACAGAAGATGGTACACTGCCTTGCTGTCTCATAGCACGTCTAACATATTATTCTCTTTTTTTTTTTTCCACTGCTTCATTGATTCCATCCTTCAAGTCACTGACTTATGTTTTGAACTATAAGAGGTTGAAACTGTCATGAGTCAATGGTTGTGAATACGGAAACTAACAATAATCAGAAAATTCAGGTGCATCTGTTACTGGAACTATATATGTGGAATGCATAGAACCATTTAACTTTGAGTTGATACATGCAAGCGATTTATGATAATAATCTAATAAAAAAACAACACAAAAAATTCTTACAACTAACAGACTCTAATCTGTATGTATAACAGGTATGCTCTTGAACTGTGTAGATAGCTCTGATAGAGAGTAAACATGTGAGCTTTAGTATCAACGCGTCATTTACAATTTTTCCCTCTTGATGCAGTGAATCTGCAGTTGATAAAGTTACGCTGACAAATGAAAGCAAAAGTGGAGAATTCCACTCGAAGATTTCTAAGAGATTGGAGCAAGGTGGATCTCAAATGTGTCAGCCATCATTGATAGGAGCAAAGTATCTCTCATCTGGAATCAAAAGGATTGATACCATGCGTCTACGTCCTGCAATTGAGCAAGGGTGAGCGATACAGTGATACTTTCCCGTAACAATTGAATAGTAGGAATTTAAGTTATAAACTGTTTTGGTTAATCTTCAACAGGGTGGTTACTAATGCTAATGATGCACAAATTGGAAGCAAATTGCCTGAGACCCCTGCGGTAGTTGCTAACGAAACAAAAGCCAAACATGTCATATCGGGAAGGTGATGTTAAAATCCAAGTAGTATCAGCTGATGACTCGAGGCAACATATTCCAGTAACCTTATTGTTTTAAATAAAACAGATTTGTAAAGTTTTTACACTGACATCATATTATTTGGAATCGCTCAAGAAAAAAGATGACGTCATTTTAGTTCATAGAAAATACAATAAAGCTACAGACGATGCTAAACAGCAGTGTCCCGTCCTTTGTAACCATCAACAGAGAGGATTTCAATTCTGACAGTGTACCCAGGAAGGCCAAACTGGTTGGGAATTCACGGCTGTCTGAAAAAGAAGTAACCGAAAGGGAACTTCTCCTGGGAAGTGGAACGAGAAAAAGTCTTCATGATCTCAGCTAAGGCATTTATAAAAGACCTTGTTCCATCTTGTACTCTGCATATCTTATCACTAAGAATGTGGCTCTTTTGACTGATGTTCTTATCCAAAGATGTGACTCTGCTTATTTCTCATGCACGTGACAACTTATTTCGTACATTGTTGAGCAATATAATCAACGTCTGATTGTCAATATATGTACTCAGGCATGTGGAGATTTCTAGCAGTCAAGCAAATCCTTCCAGCTTAATCGAGAAGACTATTAAACCCAGTGCTCAGACATGTGTAAATCCTAAATCCATGCTTTCAAGCCTGGAGTCTATGAGGAACTCAAAGATCATTACAGTTGAAGGGAGTAAACTTTGTCCTGATAAACCTGCCAAGAAGAAAACCAAGCTTTCTACCTTGAACATTTCAAAGTATGGTGCGAGTGTAATTTTTCCTATGTTTCAGTTCTTTTCTATGTTTCAAAGTATGGTGCAACATCCCATGGTTCTACAGAGTTGAGCTTGGGATTGGATGGCATGGGTTCCGGAGCACCCGTTGCAATGTCGGAGCTAGCTTATAAATTTTTGGGTAGACGTGATGGAGTCTTGTGTAATGCCCGTCTACGTCACTATGGAATTAAAGGGTCAGAAGGCTTGCAGGTCAGTGAGGAGGAAGCCATAGAGGCGGCGTGTGGAGCCCTATACCTTGCGGGTCTTAAGAGCATGAAAACTGGACCACCGAGGTGCATGTGTTCCGTAGAGGAGTACCAAATTACGAACGGACTGTGCTATTAACAGACGTTTGTTGGAAGCAGTGGGACATAACAAAGAAGTTGGTATGTGGAAAGAGAAATATGGCAGTGTTTTATTCGAACCTTTGGAAAATGGTCACAACAAAGTACCCTTTTGTAGATCTTTGTAGGCACAGACACCCTCTTGCGCTTGTGGAAGGAGGATACGTCCTAAATGTGGTTAAACTTGGGAGTGCTGGTAGCATCGAGAAGTGAAACTGTACTTGCGGAGTTTGTGGTGGAAAATTCATATTACATTGAAATGCGAGTTTTCAGATTGAGTTTCACAAAGACGATGGACAAGAGGAAGAGGAAAGTGACGTCGAATGTTTATATCGGGAGGGCTGGAGACAATTTGTTGGAGTGCCTAAAAGAATCCAATCACTAATCCAAAAAGAAGCGAGATCGACTAAGTACTGAATTTTCCACCATAAAAGCCGGAAGTACAGTTACACTAGACGTCGCCGCATGTTGCATCGTTTTCTCGATGCTACCAGCACTCCCAAGTTTAACCACATGTAGGACGTATCCTCCTTCCACAAGCACAAGAGCATGTTCGTGCCTACAAACATCTACAAAAGGGTACTTTGTTGTGACCATTTTCCAAAGGTTCTCTCTGAGTAACGCCTTCAAATAAAACACCGCCATATTTCTCTTTCCACATACCAACTTCTTTGTTATATCCCACTGCTTCCAACAAACGTCTGTTAATAGCACAATCCGTTTGTAATTTGGTCCTCCTCTACGAAACACATGCACCTCGTACAGTGGTCCAGCTTTCATGCTCTTAAGACCTGCAAGGTATAGGGCTCCAAACGCCGCCTCTATGGCTTCCTCCTCACTGACCTGCAAGGTATATGTGGTTATATAATTGTATAGTGTTATTTCAATAGGCTGGCAGATGGATAAATCTACAGACTTTATGTGGGATATATAGATTTTTGAAGATAGTTTTGAATTCCAGTCAAGTTCCTTTCCCCATATACTATCCATGCTTCAGGAGAGAGAGCTGCGAGCGGTTGAACGAGGCGCTTGGCGGTACAGATCATTCGTATATAGTCGATTATTCTTCTTGAGCAATTTTATATATTTGTTTCCTTTTGGTAAAGATTGATTGGATTACATTTGCCATTCACAAAATTAGGTGTACAGAAGAAGAGTAGTATCATGCCTTGGAAAATTGTTTACAACTTGATCTGATTGCACGTAATTTAATTTGCAAATCTCATGATTTGGCGTTATACAGGATGATATTTTCTCTCTGACATGTTTTAAAGGTTTATCCAAGTCTCTTCGTGGATGACTTTTCTGTCTTCGGGTGTCTTCATTTGATGATTGTCTTCACAATTTGACTCGTGCTAAAACGGTGTCCAAGAACACAAACTTAGTGTTGAACTAGGACAAATTTCCTTCGGCAATGCATTCACACGAAAGTACAAAGAAAGTTTCGCGTGATTCACAACGAAAAGTAGTATAAATACACCGAGTATCTCTCTTAAATTCAAAAGAGGGGTGAACGAAAAGTAGTATAAAAACCTGCCCTTCCTTGAGGCAATGCAAATATGGATGGTCCGAGTAATGACGGTCTAGTTGTATCTTTAAATAGAAAGACAAGGGCTTCTCTCATAGCAAAAATCTCTCGGAGTCCTATACCCTTAAAGAGTGCACATGCTTTTTATAATGGGAACTTTAACGAAAAGCTCTTGGTACTGTTCACTTTAACAAAAAATCATATTTTTACACTAAAAAGTCAATCCTGGTACTATTCACTTTACTCTTTATTTTGTCCTTATCGTTAAAATTCAAAGTTTTCAAACCCTTTTCATTAGTTTTCCTTTTTATAATTGGGATGTTATCGATCTTCTGAGTTGGACTTTCTCGTTTTACCTTTTCGATTAGTAGAAACCCAAGGTCTTGTGAACAGATCAATAGATTGCAAAAACACAACGGATCTTTGTGCAAACTCATTCATATTATGTGGTGAAAGTGTGCTATAATACATATGTACCCAAAAGAGTTTCCCTTCCCATTTGGTGCATGATGGAGATTCACCTGCCTTCCACCATGCTAGTAGTGGACCAAGAAATTGAAGTGGATACGGACTGCTCGATGCCTTCATCCATGTTCTCAGTTTCCGGCTCCTCCAGGCTCGCCTAAAATTGGAGGGGCCTGACCATTTTGGAAATGCCACAGGGCGGGCCATAAAAAATTGAATTAACAGGTACCGAACATATTTTCTGCGTCCTGAAGAATAAAGAACATCATTATATTTTCCTTACGGAAAATCCAATGGATTCCTTGCAACATTTGCGATCGCGATTGCGATCGCGATCACACTCACAGTTTCTGAAAATTTTCTTTGAAAAACTAGTGCCGGAATCGCAGAAAATGTTTTCAAATGTGAACTCTTAGACTGCAACTCGAAAACAAGAAAAATCTAAAAATGTTAACTCTTGAATTACTATTAGGTTTTGCTGTTAAAAGAACTTAGGGTGTGTACTTTGTAAGGTTTAAAGAGTCATTTCATATGACTGATAGTTGAGTTATTTACAATTAACTTTTATGTAGGTGTAGTCAACAAAATATGAGGTGTCAATAAAATAAATAAATAAAACCCATTATTTGTTCAAGAGAAAATTTATTTGGACCCAGCTATTCTATCTCTACACCTAACTAAAAAAATCTACTAAACTTTCAAGTTTGCCTTTAAATAAATAAGAATAAGAAAATAAAAATTGGTGTTTTTATCTCTACACCCAATAACTCAAAAAATGGCGCACATCTGCACTCATTATTTCCCGCGAAACACACCCAAATGACAACAAAATATGCTCTTGAGTTCATCAACAAGTAAGCTTGCTAGAAACTCGTGTTTCATGAAACCCTTAGCAGCCCTCATTTATAATTTAAGCGGAGAAAATTTCTTACCAATTCGTTGGACATGAAACAAATTCCTACAATATGAGAAAAAAACTTCCATGTCAGTCTATTTAGAAGAGATAGCAACAAGGGTTTCTAGCAAGTTGACTTATTAGTTTTAATCATTTATGCAAGTAGCCAACTCCCAGATAATGGTTCAAACAAGAAAACATATCAGCCGAAAACCTACGCTGAAATTATAAATGAGGGCTGATAAGGGTTTCTAGCAAGCTGACTCGTTGATGAACTCGAGAGAATATTTTGCTGTTATGTGGGTGGGTTTTGCTGGAAATAATGGAGGAGTGCACTGGTGTGACAGTTTTGAAGTTATGGGGTGTAGAGATAAAAACACCAATGTTTATTTTCTTTTATTTTCTTATTCTTATTTATTTAAGGGTAAACTTGAAAGTTTGGTAGATAAAACTTGTTAGTTAGGTGTAAAGATAAGATAATTGGGTCCAAATAAAATTTTTCTTTGTTAAATTTCCCAAAATTCGGCACTTGCTGTACCCCTTTTGCTATTTGCTCTAAACTTTCTCAGTTTTCGTTGGTGGTAATTTAATTGTTTATGAAATTAGAGAAGTTGATTAATTATGAAGAAAACTATTTGTTTGTGAAATTAGGCTGTGAGGATTAAGGACTTGGATGGCTTACACGCGCCTCAAAAGTTCAGCAGGAGCATGAACATATTCTGGAAGTATTATCCCGACAAGGCAGTGGCTCCATACCCGACCATATTCATCGGTGGGAGTTCGAGAGGATTTCTGCGGCGTTGACGAGGGTTTTGGGTGTGGAGGGTGGGTGAGAGGGAGGAGTGAGAGGAGGAGACAGGATGATCTTTGACGAAGGTCTTTTCGTTTCTTGGAGTTCGATAGGATTGAAAAATGCAAATGAGTAGCGTGTCATTCCTTATGAAATTATAAATCTTTGTTTTATAATTTCTTTCGAATTTATGTAAAAAAAATTGATTGACGCGCATAAAAACAAATATGAGCTATGCAGTTATCATGTCATCATTTAACGATTAAACTGACGATTTGACTAATAGACGTATGAAATTGTATCCAAATACGAGTAAATATATGAGATTAAAATATTTTAAAATTAATATACGAGGTTTCAATAGCATCCAAATCTGAGGGGTGAAATGTAATTTACATGCAAGTGTGCAACAAGTTGTGTTGTCAAATTAAGAGGTTCAATCTCATCATTGTTAACTTCATTGACACTTGTCCATTGTCAACGTTTCGAAGTTCGTAAAAACGTCCGAATTTAATTCCGCTCGTGCTTACGCGTTTGTAACAACGAGCACTATAAGGATACGCTAACAGAATGGGTTATACATCTCACGATACGAGGGTCAACAAAAGTCAATGATTTCGCCTTGAAGGGCATTTTCGTAAATTCACACTTTAAAATTATAAAAACAGTAAAATTTGGGACGGATCGTTACATACTTGTTGGAGGAACTGACCGAATTTTTCCGCTCTAACAGAATCCTGGACGTCGGAGCAATGATTTCTCTCTTGAAGGAAATGAGGATGAGAAGCTTAGATCGAGCCAAGTGTTTTATGCTTCAGTGCGCACCTCCACGGTTTGAGTTGTGTGCGGAGGGGATATCTTTCCAAACCTCCGTCTGTTAAGATTAATGGATACGAAAATACCATATTGACGCATCGATATCAAGTGCACTCGAAAATTGAGTTGAAATGAACAAACACCTTCTATATTAACATACCAACATTGAAAAGAAAGCTCGTCGTGTCTCAGTTTAGAGCGACTATAGAACACATATAAAATGAAATCAAGTATCAAGCAACTCCAAACTCTCAAATGTTCCAAAACACCAAGTGAGGTTTCAACAACTGGTTCGGTCCTCCGCTTTCCATCTTTCCCTTTGGCTCCCTCACTATTAACTTTGGTCAGCCCTGCTGTTATTAGCCTCGGACACTCCCAATACAAGTGGTCTCCTTTCTCATGACAAAGTAAGCATTCAAGGGTACCATTGGCTTCGGCTCCGGCTCCGGCTCCGGCTCTTTCCCTGTCTTTGGCAGCTCCTTCCTTTGCCCTGTCTTTGGCAGTTCCTTCCTTCCCTTTTTTGGCTTCCTCTACTTCCCTGGCTCTGGCATCGATTCTAGCTAAGCATTTGGCCTCTATCTTGGGGCATTCCAAAGTCAAGTGGTCTCCTTCCGTATCACAGATATAGCATTCAACGTCAATAACAACCCTCCAATTATGTTTGCACTTGTTATGCACGTTACCACAAAGCACACAACCAATTGCATAACCCTTGGGAACTTCAGTTATACCCTTTGGGAGACTTTCCCGCCAGGGGCAGTAGTCAGCAACGTGGCAACCCTCAGCACAAATTGGACACATTGGTATTATGTGATCTTCTAAAGCTTGTTCGTCTTCCTCCTCATCTGTTGGTAAGTTAAGTAAGTCATATGGA
This sequence comes from Heteromeles arbutifolia, assembly GCA_024362995.1. Classification (NCBI taxonomy): domain Eukaryota; kingdom Viridiplantae; phylum Streptophyta; class Magnoliopsida; order Rosales; family Rosaceae; genus Heteromeles; species Heteromeles arbutifolia. Next base: position 3,192,897 of record JANCRC010000002.1, on the reverse strand, counting down.
TGAAACGCATGTTTAACTAATTAAAGACCCTTAATTATTAGGAAAAGAAAAGGTGTGCGCGTGGAAATTACCATTAGAAGAAACGGAGATAATTTCACAATATGTGGTGGTATAGAACCTTTCTAAGCTCTGACGTTCTAGCTCGCGCACTGAAAATCTCAAGACAAGAAAAAGAATTAGAATGATAAAAATAAAAAAAACGTTGATAAATTCATATGCATTGGTTAGATCGGCCAAAGGCCGAGGACAGGCAATGAGAAACTCACTGTAGGCGTTGTACCCCTCAATATACTTTTGTTCTCTCTCAGTTTCTGCAAAAGAAATGTACATATATATTATAAGAAGAAACATATTTGGAATAATACCAGTAGCCAAGCAATATATCAAATCAAAGAAAACTTTGTTGAGGATTCATAAGCATTGGTAATCTGCAAGTAGTAAAACAAAATTGCGATTTGACTGTGAATGAATATCAAGCCATTACATAAACCTATAAAAAAAATACATATTTTCAACATAAAACCGGAATTTTATCAACACAAAGACAATAATTGGGAACGAAATTAATTTTAATTAAATTCAAGCACAGTAAGCAAAAACAAAAATTTATTGCTTAACATGGTTGTTCAAGTACATATGCAGCTTGCAAAGGAAGCCTCAAATTCAAAATTACAAATAATTTAATCTTCATCATCACAAACCCTAAACACAAAAACCATAAAAGCATACATATCTTCAATATAATTAATTGCGACTGAATGTGAATGAAAATAAAGCCTATACATCAAAAGAATTCTCATATTTTCAATATGAAAAAGGATTTTTAATCGAAACTAAGGAAATAGGTATGAAATTAAATTAAAAGTTTTGTTTAATTCGGAATTACAAATAATCTTCCTCCTTCACTCGCGAACCCTAAAAACAAAAACCAAAATCCCAAAAAAAATAAAAGCATACCGCTCATCTGCGCTAGGGTTGGGTTCACTCGCCGCCTGAGATTCCGATTGCGATTCCGATTGTGGTTGCGATTGCGATTCTGATTTCGGTTGCGATTGCGTCGTTGGTTTTTCATGGCTTTGTTTGAGAGAGCAAGAGCATTGCACAAGTTTGATGGACTGTGGCTAGTTAGGGTTAGAACTATTATATCTATATATATACTTTTTCGTCTGATTTGGCCATAATCCCTTGGCAATTTGTCAACCAAATTATTATTTTTTGTTGGAAATAAGCATATCTTTATATACTTACTTATCTGTGCATTTTCCTGAAGGGGTGTGCTTTTTACTTCTCAATTACAGTTTAATTTTCGACCGTCGAATCAGATGAATTGAAAAAAATCAAATGACAGAAATTAACCAGGGATGTATGGCCTTTCCTGAATGCAAGTAGCCAGCATAATGCGATCGATTCTGTTTTTTGTCGAGCTTCTGGTAGATCGTAGAATTCATTGAATTTGAGCTCCATTCCAAGTATTTTTCAGGAAATTCTGCTTTTTTTGTAGGAAAATTGCATGTAAGTAAGAATGAAATTGGTTTTGTTTTGTTGTAGAGCCTAATGTTCAGCTTCTGGTAGATTGTGATTCGCTTGAATTTTGAGCTCCATTCTATTCAAACTAGGTTTTATAGGCAAAATGGTTTATGAGATTGGCATAATTCCTCACTTTAGTCTTTAAGATTCAAAATCGATAGAACTACTCTCTGAATTTGTCTACCATCAGTTTTTTGGCCCTTCCGTAAAATTTATATTAAATAAAGAAAAAATCACAAAAAACCCTTGATTTTTATCATATCATTGAGTCCCATAGTTTATTAAATTGAGGATATTTTTATCATTTTGATCTCTTTATTTAACAGAGATCTTTCACAGATTCACTAATTGATGGTCGACAAATTTAATGACTACTTTTATCGATTGCAAATTTCCAGGACCAATAGTGAGGAGTTATATTAATCTCATATACCATTTTGATTATAAAACCTTCAAATGAATATCTGTTTCCACCAAAAACTAATAAAAATTAGTAAAACCTGTATAGAAATTTAAGTATACTATAATTAAGTGACGTGGCATGTCCAACTCAGTCATCGCATAAGATGATATAAAGTTGTGATATAATAATATGATAAGAATAACATTATTATTAAGAAAAACTCGCAAATTTTGATTAATAATATGGTAGTTGATCAAATATTGTCAAGATGGAAAACAATCATGTTTAGAACATCATTACCTGCCCTTCAAAGAAGCAATGCAAATATAATAAGCCCACGACACATCGATGGTCCTAGTAATGATGGTCCAATTGTGTCTTTAAATAGAAAGAAAGCTTCTCTCATAGCAAAAATCTCACCGAGTCCTACCCTTGCGGAGTGAACATGCTTTTTATAACTGGGATGCTACCGATCTTCTGAGTTGACTTTCTCGTTCTACTTTTTTATTATCCTTCTCATAATGTTGTACGAATCGAGACCTAAGTTCAAAGATTGTGAATAGATAAATAGATTGCAAAAACACAACGGATCTTTGTGCAAACTCATTCATATTATGTGGTAAAGTGTGCAACAATACATATGTACTCAAGAGTTTCCCTTTCCATTTGGTGAATGATGGAGATTCACCTACCTTCCACTATGGTAGTATTGGACCAAGAAAGAGACATTGAAGTGGAGATGGACTGCTTGATGTCTTCAAAAGTTGGGTGTGAAAGTGATCCATACCCAAAAGTTTGTGAAAAATCCGACCACATCTCCTTGGATTGCAACTTTCGGAGCAAATATGCATCCATGTCCTCAGTTTCCGACTCGTCCGGCCTAAAGGATTCCCAGCATATCATAGGATTCCCTTTCTTGAAAATCCGCACTTTTCCAAACCCAGAAAACAGACGGAATTCTAGGATTCCTCCTTGAGGCAAATACTTTTATGCATACCTCTTCCGGTTGATCTATACCATACTCTATTCTCGTAAGATGATAGACACTAGCTAACAGTCCGCCTGGTGCTACATCATAAGCACATTGGGAACGCCGATCGTTGTTCTTCCGCTCCAACACTTTAACCACTTGTCGCATCGACGGTCTAGCATTTGGGTCAGGATATGCACACAACAATCCCAAATGCAAAACCCTTTCTACTTCCTCCTCATCAAACTCTCCCCTAGCCCTTAGCCTCTCATCAAAGGCTTGTAACAAGTTTCCTTGCACCATAAGTTTCCACACCCATTCCACCAAAGGTGGCCTCCCATCCTCTAGAGGCCTCCTCCCACACATCACTTCCAAAATCAAGATCCCGAACCCAAATATATCGGTTTGCTCTGATGCTCGCCCCATCCGGATCACTTCCGGGGCCAAGTAACCTACTGTTCCGACAACCCTAGTGGTGCCGAGCACTTCACCATGTCCATGCATCCTTGCCAACCCAAAATCCCCAAGCCTCCCATTCATTTCCTTATCAAGTAACACATTACTTGCCTTAATGTCCCTATGTAGGACTTTGGATTCCCAACCCTCATGCAAGTACAACACCCCTGAAGCCACATCTTTCAAAACCCTAATTCTGTCTTCAAAATTCAACATCTTATTCTCATCACAATCAAAAACCCTTTTGTCCAAACTCCCATTTTCCATGTAATCATACACTAACATGAATCTACCTTTCTCTCGCTTGCACCAACCTCTCAACCCTACCAAATTTCTGTGCTTCAACCTCCCAATGCTTAAAATCTCAGCCAAGAATTCCCTCATCCCATCATTTTCGTGCGAGATGCGCTTCACCGCGATCTCCGCCCCTCCTGCTAAAACACCCTTATAAACCTTCCCATTGCCTCCAACTCCGATCACATTCTCTTCATCAAAACCCTTCGTCGACTTCTCCATTTCCTGATAAGTAATTCTATGCGGCCAGTACTCCAATTCCCAATCTTCCATTTCCTCCCTCTCCCTTGCTAGCCTCCTATGCCTCTTGACCAAAAACAGAGAAAACAGAGCAAGTATACAAATCACAAAAAATCCACCCACTGTGATCCCTGCAATGAAACCTTTTGATGCGAAAATCGAACTCTTTGGAAGCACAAAAGAAGGTAAACCAGAAGTGATCAAACTCTCACTCAACGAAAAGTTGGAATTGCTAAAACTCCATGCCAAAACCCTGTGGCTCTCAACTAACTGCCCCGTTGAACTTGTGAACCCAATAAACGTTTCATCCAACAATACATCAGACAAATTGTAGCCAAAACTCAACAACGGTGTTTTCGGCCTTTTTGCGCCGGCCCGCACCATTGTAACATTGATCAAAAGATCCTTGTAATCAATCCAAACCTGGTAATTTTCCCCACTATAAAGCTTCAATTTCTTGAAACTTTTTTCATCACTTCCATCACTATTTTCCGGCCAAAACCCTGCCTCGTGTGCCTTGACAGATTCAAGAGAATTCAGATCGATGCCGACATGGTTGTCACTAATATCCCTAAACTCCTCATTCATAAACACATCAAATTCAACACCGAAAACATGGTTGTCGGAGCTACCGCCGTTGGTGAAGTTGAAGAGTCCGAGATGCTCGCTCGAGCTCGTCCCCTTGATGCCAGTTTGCCGCACAAAAATGAAGACCATGCCGTGACCGGCAAGTGTGTTCTTGTAAGGGGCAATGGAGAAAATGAAAGAAGTTGAGAAAGGGTATACGTACGATGAGTTAGGTTCTTTGGTGGGGATCTTGGATTTGTAGAGAGCTCGACCGATGGAGAAATTGGTGTTGTTTGTGAGCGTTAGGGTTCGAGATTCGACAGTGGCGTTGCTGTAGAGGAGCAACATGTCGGAGGAGTTGAAGCCGTTGAAGACAAAGTCGAAGGCAAAAGCTGGTTGGCAGGATAGGATCGAAAGTAGTAGAATTACGAGGAGGAGAGGTTTGGGATTTGGTTTTGTTTTGTTCATTGTAGAGAAACTAAGGAAGCAGAAGACGTGAGTTAGGTCAGTTGGCCAGTTAGTGGAGTCACTCGACTATAACTGATGCTGAATGTCCGGCAGTGAAGATTGGGGTAGTTCAGAATCTCCAAAGTAAAAGGGAAGAAGCTGAAAAAGGAGGAGGAGGGAAAGGGTCACACATGGAGTTTCGGGAAGTGAATGAAACAGGAGAATTGTTGGTGACGGAGAGACGTGTTCTCTGTGCTTTTCGCATTCGCTGATAAGGTGTGTGTGAGTGTGCATGGTCGAGCACTCCAGGTCAGGAGACGTCTTTTTTCTCGGATTTGGATGGCATCCAGATGCAAATGGTGGGAATCTTAAAGATCCTCACACCTTAGTCATTTATCGTACATTGTATGGTTATAAATTATTTGAATTTTTTTATTTAAAATTAAACACAAATCATACTTAACAAAAACTAGCCGTATGATGTACGATAAACGGTTAGGATGTGGGTGAATTCCCACGAAGAGAATCCGGAAAGGATCCTCATCCTTTTTTTTTGCCCTTGGAGATGGGTTTAATTACGAAAATGGTAGGGTTTGGAGGTGGGATTTGCTGTCTGGCTGAAGGCACACTTGCCGACTCGAAAGGCCACCATGAAATGCAAAACAGCAGCATTCTTTCTTGAGAGTTGAAATTTCAAAGGGCCAAGAAGCCATTGGCTGATCGAATAAAAGTCCTCCCAAACGTGATTTTATTTAAGTCAACTTATTTGGTCTGAGTTCGACCAAAAAACAAAATTTATTTGGTCTAAGAATCGGAAAAATTAGTAGTTCTTTTGTTTATTCGGATTCTTAATCACGTTTTAGTGTTGTGATTTTTTCCGCATTGCATTTCTTTTTTGAATTAGATTAAAAGAATTTTTGTTTGAATGGAAAATGCAATGAGTTGATTCTTCGATCCTTCTATATTTCTATCACTTTATTAAACAAAATTTAGTTAGTTCGTTTTTCACCCAAAAAAAAAAAAATTAGTGAAAAAAAAACAACATCTATCCACCATCAAATTGGTATCAGCACAAAATCGTAAAACTAATTTTGAAACCTCGGCTCTGACACCAAACTAAAATCAAAATAGTCATAAGACAAAATTCAAAACCTAAGCTTTGATATTGATGATAATGTTAATATATAATATCGGGTCAAACAATGTTAATATATAACATCTCTTGCCATGAATACCAAAATGGCATATTGGTTATTTCGGTACAAACGATGGCCAGTTTCCACGAAAAATCCAGATTAAAAATCTAGAATTGAGGTTGAAGAGTCAATGGAGTGGATGCCTCTTTCGTACGAACCAGAACCACCGCCATCAAATAAATAAAGTAAATCTTAGTTTACTACCCTCAAGTTTCGTGGTTTTCAACATTTAATACATGAAGTTTTTTTCGTCCCAGAGTCACACCTAAATTGTTAATTTTGGGACAGTCTCATACATCCGTTAGTTTGGCTGTTAAGTCTTCTGTTAACTGATGACGTGGTGGTGCCCATATGGACAATGACTGGACGCCACGTGTCATTAAGGGTCCACGTGAAAATTTAAAAAAAAACAAAAAAAAAAAAACCAAAATTTCATAATTCAAAACCGCCTTCCCATACCTTCTCTTCCCAACCGCCTTTCCATTCCTCATTTTCCCAACCGCCTTCCCCATGTCTGGAAACGCCGACAGCCATCTCGGCACGTGCAAGCCCCTTCAGGAATCCAGTTCCAGCGGAATGGGAACCTCATTTCCCCTTTTCTCCGTGCCCAATTTCTCCACCGGCGAAATCGGCTTGGCGAAGAGGGTTTCCTAATTCCACCTCACGAACCATGCGAGATCGCTCAAAACGCTCGAACCCAATACGCTGTTTTCGTGGAAGGCGGAGACGCTTTTGAATCCCTGCACTAACTGCAAGTCGTGGAGGGCGTTGGTGAAGTTGAAGACGTTCGTGTTGGTGCGCTTGGCCATGGCGGCATAGGAGGCAGAGGTGGAGGCTATGGTGCCGATGTACTTGACGGCAATGTAGGTTAGGGTTTCGAGGGTGGAAGGCTTTGTGGATTTGAATCCGACTGATTGGGTGATCTGAGACTGGCTATGGCGAATTGGAACTCTGGTGTGGTCAGGTTTTGGATTGGAGGTGCTGGGCTTTGTTCGAGTTTTGGGATTTTGCGTCATGATTTGGATTTTTGGGACATGGTGGTGGTGGAGTTGGTGGATTGGAAGAAGATTTGGTGTTGTAGAGGAGGAATGGGAAGGCGGTTTTGAATTTTGAAATTTTGGGTTTTTTTTGTTTTTTGAATTTTTAATTTTCAAGTGGACCTCTTAATGACACATGGCGCCCAATCATTGTCCACATGTGCACCATATCATCAGTTAACAGAAGACTTAACCGTCAGACTAGCGGATGTATGAGACTATCCTAAAATTAACACTTTAGGTATCATTCTGGGATGAAAAAAACTTCATGTACTAAATGCTGAAAACCACGAAACTTGAGGGTAGTAAACTGATATTTACCCAATAAATAAAGTAAAATGTACACAAAACATAATGGAATGGATGCCTTTTTCTAGCTGTTGTTGGACTCTCTCTGTCAACAATTTTTTCAATGCATTCGGAACATGGATAAGTACACCAAATATCATAATATAAATTATTTTAATGTTTAATATATCAAGTTGTGTTCTCGGTATACTGAAAAATCATCGTAGAGAAAGGGACAAATTATTAAACCCTAGTTGGCTGATATATAGTACGTACTTCGGACATCCCAGAAAAATCCATCTACTACCGTACAATGAGAATGGAAAAAAAGTTGTTTTTTACTTTGGGGATAATTAGTTTTGGTTGGCCAAGTTAATACGTCTCAAATTCCTTTTTTAGAATAATACCTCTCAAGTTGAACACAAAGAAAAGTCAGAAAGAAAAATAATTAAACATTTGATTATTATTTTTAGGATTGAATACATTTTACACTTTTCGTCTGAAGTGTTTTTTAAAATGTTTACGAATTAATTTCTTTTTAATATTGTATTCTGTGAATTTAAAATTGTATTAATTTTTATTTTATGATGTTAGCATAATCATTTTTAAGTTGATAACGTGACAAGTGGGTGACTGTTTTTTGAGTTTACGTTGAAGCACACCTGCGCACGTGAACCGTAACTAGGCATCATGGAGCTTAAGCTTTTCCTCAGTACTTTGAATTCTAAAACGGATTTGGATTCTCACCGGATCCCTTCCATGGGGATTCTAGGGATCAACGAACGTGGATCGTTGATCAAAAATCGTGTGATCACAATTAAATATTTTTTATATTTTTAAAAGTAAAGCAATCTCGTTTTATATTTTGATCAACGGTCTACGTTCGTTGATCCCTAGGATCCTCAAGAAGGGGATCCTGTGAGAATCCAAATCCTTCTAAAACGATAGACGAATAGTTTGGCTTCTACCTATAAACGGTCAACTATATGTCACATCATTAGTTTAATGGTCATATGGAGCAAATAAATAAAAGACATAAAATGATTCAATTTTATAATATATAATGCAATGTGAGGGAAAAGAATCTTTTGACAATTTAATTATGGAAACCTACCTAAAACTTGAAAAAGTATAAAAGATAGAACATGGATAGTGCTATCTACACACTATTTTTTACTTCTCAAACGTCTTTCTCAATTTTAGGCCGTCAAATAAGATGAATTGAAGAAGGCTAATGGTCAAAAATTAATAAAGATGTATAAGAGGTAAAAATGAGTGTGAATAGTACTTTCCTGGAACCTTCTTCACAATATTTGTAGAAATCTCAAGTTGGAACGTACGGTAAAGTAACATTTTGCAACAAACTAATGCCAACTAATTACTTGATTTTTGCAGGTAGAGAATATGAATTAGTATAATTAGTGATATAAGGTGTGAATATGAATAAGAGAGATGTATAATTCTTTATTTTTCCTATATTAAAAAAGAAATAAATTGATTATGTAGCAGATTTTAATGAATTAAATTAATAATTTTCAAAATATAATTAAAATAAGGTTTAAGCATCTTGAATGGAAAAGAGATGGTGACTTTAAAAGTTGGTGGCCCATCATAATCAGTGGCCGATTAAATAATTTGAAGATTTAGTTTTCCAAAACGGGTTTTGGCCGATTAAATCATTTGAAGATTTGGTTTTCCAAAAAGGGTTTAAGTGACCATTTCAGACTAATCTTTGCTTTTTTTTTTTTACTCTCAGACTAATCTTTGCTACCTTTGGGAAGTTACTGGCTTGATTAAACAACACCATAATCCGATTCATCATCATCACTAATTGTTATTCTGGTAAGCAAATAAGAAATGGTTATCATGGTTTGTTTGTTAATGTTAGCAAGAAGCCCGTGTCTGAGTAATTTTTCGATGTGCTGAAATATAACCATATATTGTTAGTATTCCAACGTGAATTTGTTTTATTTATTTATTATTAATTTACTTTAAAAGTAAGACATATTTTGTTACGGATATAAAAACTGTGAACGTAGACTTGCGTGCACAACCAACGCACCACATGGTTTTGACAACCAATTGGCAACATCAATACAATGTCCAGATATATAGCGGCTGCAGAGTGCATACCAGCTTATAAGAAGATAATTTATTTATTTTTATATTTTTCTCCTTCCACTAACAAATTCTACCAAACAGTGAGCAAGCGCGCGGGATTGGTCTATGATTAGGGATTAATCATTACAGTTAACACGTAATGAAACACGTTTATAACTGAATTAATTCAATTACCACGTGCCTTAATTTACCTGCGGCAACCACCTAGCAATATTTTAAGCTTGTGCATGCATGCGACTGTAAATAAGTTTGAAAATGGAGAGGCACTTTAAATCGAGAAGTGAGAAGTGAAAAGTCAATCACACGTGCTGGTCAGTCAACAGAAGCGTTATCAATAGGGGGGAGCACTTTCGAAAACTGAAATCGGAACCAAGGATGAAGCCATAAATTTTTTTACAGGTGTGCTAGCTAAAAAAATTACCCTAAAATTAAATGATTTTTTTTTTTTTTTTGCTACATACATATTATATATATAAAAATTTAAGTTTAACTTCTGTATTTGCATACTTAAAATTTGATTGGCATGAACTAAATAAGCTTCGCATTTGCATACTACAAAAATTACAATGAACCATCAAATTTACATATATTTATATGCAAACACAAGAAGAAGATAAAAAACTTGACATCTCAATTACAACCACATAACTAGAAAAAAGCAAAACAAAGAAAGTAGATGTAAAGGCAATCTTGAAAAAAAAAAATGATTGAAACTAATATAAAGCCCGCTGAATCAAAGCAAAACAATCTTGAACAAAATGGTATCACAATTTCCATGATAATTTTTATATTTCTAGTTGTGCTAAATACTCGCTTGGCTAGTTTCATTAAAAAATAATTCTTCTTGCTGTTTTTTTTATTTTTTTATTTTTGTCTATTTTATTAGACCATGTATTAAAATACATATACATATTGCCACAAACTTTCCTTGGGCTACAGCCCACCTTAGCCTTTGGTGTGGCTACGCCATTGATCGGAACACGGATCAAACGGTTTGTTTTTTACAATTTTGAAATGGTTTCGGTTGAAACCGAGCCGCAGGAGAAGAAAAACAGTTTAGTTTCGGTTCTAACCATCTGAACCGATCAAACCGCACCAATTTTTTTTAAAAAAAATTTACTTTATCATTCATATTAGATGTTGGGTTATAAGTTGTTATTTAGTCGAGTTCATACATTTAGTAGGGATTCAATATAACATGACTAAAATCTCTTCGACTATTTGGACTCTCGGTCTCAGGGTCGGCCTTGAGAGGGTGCCAGGAGTGCAACTGCACAGGGCCCCGTATTTTCTGGGGCCCCCAAATTCTCAAGTCCTTTTTAATATTCTATATATAAAATAGCTGGGAAATAATTTATAGATGTTTACCTAGCATGCTTGTTAAGCGTTTGTACCTCCATGTTGTAGTGCATGGGTTCAACTCCTTACTTTCTCATATTTTTTTATTTTTTATTTTTATTTTCAGCCATGTTTCTTTCATATAGGGCATGTGCAGAGTAACTATTTTGGGAGTTTTGGGCTACACTATTTTTTCTATTTTTGAATATTTGTAGTTTAATTTTTTTTCATTATAAAAGATAATTTTGCTAATAAATTTGTAGTTAGGAATATCGTAATAAATTAAAATTCTAAAATCTGATATAATCTTTAAAAGCCCTCATTCCTTATATGATATCATTTAATAGAATACATTTCATAATTAGAATCATTTATTCTTTTGGTCACCGTTTAAAATTCATCTATTTTTCATTCTATTTGAAGACTATTTGTTAGATTAAGTTGGGTTAATTGTTTAAGACATAAATCTGAAAATTTTAACTAATCTAATGGCAATCAACGGGAGAGGGGGAGTGAGATTCATCCTCACTTTAGGGCGTGACGAAAAATGCAATGAAAAAGGTTCATTATAAGATGCTACTAATATCATAACCAGTGATTCGTTTAACACAAATTGTTCTTGAGATGAGCTCTAGATGATAAGACGAGCATGAATGGTTTTGATTATGGTATTTGTACGGTGATATGATAGGTACATAGTCATATCACCATGCTTTTTGTATTTAAAAAGTATGGAGATTCGAATAAAAAACATAGAGAACACAGATAGGTACATGACCACCACACCATGCTTCATTTTTATTTATTTATTTTCTTTTGTGTTATCAATTTATACACAATAAAAAATAAAAAATATAAAAGAAAATATAGCAACCAAAATTTTAGACCATGCAAGGGTCTCTGTTTGAGTCTCGCACATGGCCTCCAAAATCTCAGGATCGGCCATGTTGGTCTCAACTCGAGTCTAGACTTCTCCTTTAACCCCAATCAACATTATTTACACATAGTTCAAGGCCTTCCCCTTCAATTCCAGTCGATGATGATGAGATGATATTGTTCAAGCATCTATATTCTCGAATTGGTTATATTCTGCTTTTAATTTGTTTGCTGTTTCAAGCATTTATCTTGCAACTTTGTTAAGGAAACATAGTTCATGTGCTCAATTATCGAAGAAAAATATAACCAATTTACCTTGATAGGGGGAGTTGAGATCGTAGAGATGCATAAAGGATGGCCATTTCTTGTCTTCTTTGTCGTTCAGTATCTCTGTGCATGACTTTCGTCTTGCCCTTTGGTTTTTTGTCATCAATTTCACTAAACTGATGGATGAAGATTATATAAAAATGAAGAGAAATGCTAATGAAACTTTTTTCAAAGTGAGACTCTTCATGGACTCTTTGTTATCTCACATTATTTCATAGTATTTTATAAAGCTGACACATAAATTATGCTAAAAATATAAGATGACATAAAACTTATGAAGACTCCTACTTTTGAGAGAGTCTTCTTAGCATTCATTGTCTAAGGAATGTAATCTATGTATAAAGCTCCAAGTCTCTTTGCTCCAACTATAGAAATGATGCTACCTGCATGTACCACGTTTATTTGTTACCAATTATAGAAAGGTAACGGTGACATGAATAATTAATTAGAAAAAGGCCGCCACTAATTACTAATTATCTATATTATATATTCAATAAATAATGTTTGTTTTAAAATTAAACCACGTCTAAATCCTTCCAATCCCTTTACGACAAGTAATTGCTTTGTATTGTTAAATATTTGAAAAAATCATTGCCTAAACTTTCCAATGTGCTTCGCAATTGGCAATTAGGTCAACGTCGAAGAGGACCAGGCTATCACGACTTCACCACCTTTACTCGATGCTCCTCCTCCCCGTGCGGCTGAACCACCACGCCTACAGTGGCAGTGGAGTGGACCACTTGCTTGGTGGTGCTAGAGATTGCATACGCGTTATGACCCATGAAACCCCTTGGGGTCTCGTTTTATCTGTCCGGATTTCTAAGTTCTAACTTAGGAGCTCATGTAATTCAAAAAGAAAAAAAGAAAAAAAAAAGGATTTTTACACTTTTTTTTCTTCTCCTGAGCACTCCTTATCTGTTCATATGTTATTCTATTAACACTATAAAAGATATAAATATAAAGTATTCGAGAATTTCTAAGTAGATTCTCGTAAAAATGTGACTCTCTGTCACTTTATGTTTTTGCACAATGTTTTATAATGACACGGAATTGACGTTAAACTATTAGGTGATAGAAAGTTCATATAAAGTCTCACTTTAAAAAAATCTTGTTAGTATTTCTCATCCAAATTATATCGTAGTTGTGATAAAACCCTTCTATAATTTGAAGCAATGAATTTGACGAATGTTTTAAACCTTGGCTATTGTGCTTATCCATATTGCATCAAATCGCTGAATTTGCAACTTGCACGTTTTAATTTGAATTGATTTTGATTGACTTATTTATGAGCATTCAAAACTTTCCAAATTTAACAAAAATAAACAAGAGGATAGATTGCATCAAATGAAAGTTATGCTCCATTTGAGTAATAGCGTGGCAAGTGACCTGAAAAGCTGCACACAAAGTTATCACGTTTAATTAGTATATGGCGACCCATATTCATTTTTATTTTTTTCATTTTTTAAACCAATGATATTGAAGGAAGAATGAATCGGAGACCATGTTTTGAATGTAAAGGTAAACGCTCTATATTAATTGGAAGCCTCTTGCACTTTGTCCACTTTTCAAAAGAATAACAAATTGAGAAACTTATGGCCTTGCACAAATACTTCTATTGTCGGTAAATAAAAGTACGAGACAAGTTCTTAATTGAAAACATTATAGATATGAGCTTTCGTACACACAAAAACAAAAAATCATGTGTTATTATGTTTATAGAAAACTTACCTTATGATCTTGCATTGTATCTAATAAAAGGATAAGTGAAGTGTATTGACGGTTTGACACACCCTGACCATAAATGTACACTTGGACCGGAGAATCGAGCTGAACCCCACTCACATGCGCACTCTAACTTTAGTTACTTTAGCTTTTAATTTATTTGCAATTTCTACAACACCATTCGGGTGTCCAAGTGAACATTACGGATTGGGGTTTGTCATGTATAGTCAAGTTTTCATCCTATATCCATAATTGTTACAGGATTTTCCAACTTTCCCAACAACTTCATAGTGCAATCCAGCCAAACCAAGTAGAAATAGAGTGGTCATTGTATTTGTTAAGGATTTAAATCCAACAGTTTTTGATCTGCATGAACGTGGTATTTGTCCATTTCATAAATAAAATATGCGGTTTTCTTCGAAAACACAAAAATAAATTTGTAAACGAACCTAAGCGATTAACCAAAAAAAAACCAGAATTCAAAAGGATTAAGCTGTAAGCAATGATTTTACGTCTTAAACAATCAAAATAAAAAATTGAGTACAAAAATTCCCCAAGTTGCCAGACGTCTCGATTTGAACTTACGGTAGCACGAAAGATAAATACCACCTGAGTGAGACAAGGGGACGCCGTCTGTTTGTCAACATCACGCACATGGCGCAGGTTAGCACGTCATAAATTCCCTGCTTTCATTTGAAATATTTTCACAAATTTGGACAAATATAAATAATCCAAGATTTTGTTCTCACCGTCATCACCTCCAAATTAGCAGATTAATAATAAAATAAAAAATCTTTAATTTGTTTGTAAATTGTGATCCCAGATTTCTTCACACACAAAAAAAACCTAGATTTCGTAAAAGCCTAGATTTATGCTATAAACCCTACAAACCCAATCACCAGTTTTTAATTTTCCACCCTTCACAGAGTTCAAATTTCATTTCTTTCAGTGATTGGAGCAGAATTTTGTTCTTGTTTTCTGCAATTCTCGATTCCCAGAAGCATATTTGTTCTTGCTCGTCACTTCCCAACTTTGTTTTTTGGTTTTCGGATTCGAGAAAAAACAGATTTTTGGGAAAAGCTGAGTTCTGAGTGTTTTTTTTTAGTGCAATTGGGCAGCAGGGGAGCTTGTGATTCAGTGAAATTTGGGAGTGGCCCTTAATTCTGCGGCCGATTTGATGAGTTGGGTAGTTGAAAGTTTGGGTTTTTGATCTAGAAAAAAATCTGGGTTTTTGGGAGGTTTTTGAATGATTGGGTTGGGATTGGGAGGAAGAGGGAGATGAGAGGGGCACATGAAGGTTTGAATCAACAATGACTGGAGGGTCATTGGGGATTCGCTCAGGGAGTTATGGGTCTTTGGAAAAACAGCTACAGAACAACAACATCAACAGCATCAACGGAGTGTTGCCAATCCAATCTGCAAGGAAGCCGTCGAAAATGCTCAAGGAGAAGGATAGGTTGTTCCATTGGATCTGCAAGTTTGCCGGCCGGAAGAAGGTTGGAATGCTGCTGCTCTGCCTCATCTCCGCCGTAGTTTTCGTCTGGGTTTTGTACGTTGGAAAAGGTTCGGTATTCGTGTTCCTGTGCATGTTTGATTTTTATGAATTTAATTTGGTTCTGTATTAGTTGTGTGTGTTGATGTGGGGATATTGATTGTTTGAGTTGATCCTAGCTGATTTTGATTGAACTGATTCTTCAGTGTAATTTAGTTGATTGAGTTCGATTTTGAAGCTGGGGAAGAGAATTGGGTTGAATGCTAGTTTAATTGAGAGAGTAAACGATTAGTCTTAGCACATTAATTAAACTTGAGCAATGCATTTCGCACGGCTTTTGTGAATCATGCTGGGAGAATTACTAGATTACCATTTTGTTTAAGAGATGCTTCTAGTAGTGACAGTGTAGAATGAATTTCATCTGCATTAGTGTCGGCTTCCCTATCTGGTGGTATTAAAATCTTCTTCTAGCTGAAATTTTTAGTACTAAGTTCATTTCTTAGACTGAAAGATGTTTACTTGATAAACATGGGCTTTATGTATGTATTTAGCTTGATACCCGTGTATCTGAGCTCAAAATTACCTCTTTGATTTGCTTAAGGAAGTAATATATGCTTATATGTTCATCTATAGGTGAAGATGGACAAGATGTTGTCAATGTCGGAAACATTAGTGTTAACAACAGCATACAACATGGAGCTCAAAGTATCAACATGACTTTTCCGCTTTCATTGCCCCCTCCTCCTCCTGCTGTTTTTCTGGGTTACACTCTTCCTCCTGGGCATCCATGTAATACATTCACTTTGCCTCCCCCACCAGCAGATAAAAAAAGAACTGGACCACGACGTAAGTTTCTACATTTTCTTTGATATTTGTTTTTGGTTATTCCAGATTTATCGTTCTCTCTCTCTTCCTCTTCTCTCGAAAAATATTCTGCATTATGTGCTTTTAAAATTCAAGATGGCAAGAATATTTGGCACTAAGATAAGTTAGCAACTCATGTGATGTTGCTGAGTTTCTTCCTTATTTACGTTTCAGCTTGTCCAGTATGTTACCTTCCTGTGGAAGAAGCCATAGCCTTGATGCCGAAGGTCCCTTCATATTCTCCGGTTCTTAAGAATTTAACATACATTTATGAAGAGAATTTATCAAGAGACACCGAATTTGGAGGCTCAGATTTTGGTGGATACCCTACATTGAAGCAAAGGAGTGATTCTTATGATATAAGAGAGTCAATGAGTGTGCACTGCGGGTATATTTCTCCCTTTTTGCTTTCCCTTCGTCACATTTTCTAATATTATTTTTTCATACCTGTTTTTTTCTTTTTTGAAGTAGTTAGTCTTGTAATAATGAGCTTCTATTGGCTCTTCACTCATTTAAGTTTATTGTGCATTTTGCTTGACGGATTTGAGCATCAATCAGATTTGTTAGAGGAAGTAAACCTGGGCGGAATACAGGATATGATATGGATGAGGTTGACCTAAATGATATGGAGCAGTGTAATGGAGTGGTTGTTGCATCGGCTATATTTGGTAATATGCAGAGTTCAACTTGTTATTAGCTATATATGGTGGATTCCTTATCAATTGAATTTTGTTTTCATCAGGAAATTTTGATGAGATAAACCAGCCAAGGAACATTGGTGATTATTCCAAGGAGACCGTTTGCTTCTACATGTTTATAGATAATGTGACAGAAGCTTACTTGAGGACATCTGGAAAAATGGGCAGCGATCGGAAAGTTGGTATATGGAGAACTGTGGTTGTGCATAATCCTCCTTACACAGATGGAAGGCGCACTGGGAAGGTAAGATTTCTAATTTTTTGCAAGCAAATTTGTTCAACTCTAGAGCGGAGTTGTCTTGGTTATAGTTTCTTAAATTTGGCTCTTTGGTTATGAAAATCCGTAGACAGGTGTTTATCATGTTGTGCAAAATTTGATCACAAGTGAACAGTATAATGATTTGGGAACATATAAGATATTATTTAAGCTTATCTAAAAGGAGCAAATGAGTTTAGCGTGAATGGTTTTGTTTCCATGCATTTAAATGTGTCACTAGGATAATGGGGCTTTCTTTGCCGAATGCTGTGTTTTATATACATGTGTTATACCTTGACATAACTTTGACGCAGATTACATCTTTTGCAGATTCCCAAGCTTCTAGTGCATAGGATGTTTCCTAATGCCCGCTTTTCTTTATGGATTGATGGGAAACTTGAACTTGTTGTGGATCCATATCAAATTCTTGAAAGGTATATCTGATTGAAAGTTTCACATATATCTAGCCTTAGATCAATTTATTTATAGGTTATTTTTTTCGCCAAAACAAAATTAAAAATTTTATCGCTTAAGCTTAGTATTATGATAGATAGGTCTTCGTAGTTTTGTTTTTCGGAAATTACCATGAGTTTGGAATAACATCAGTATCTCGTTCAACATTTTGGCCAAGTTTTCTTAGAAGAAACATCCAAACGCCCAGATGCAAAATACTAACCATCATAGTAATGTTGCCAAACAAGTGCATTTTCTACATGATATCTTTTGTTCAATTTCCTGGTTACCTCTTTCTGATGTAATTTTGCATCTTACAACCACGTCTGACTGTCGCACATTGATGAATTATCATATGCTTCTCAACTTACAAAATCAGTGCTTTGAGTCCTAAAAGCTGCTTCCCCAATTTCACTTTCCTTTATGTTTGCCCCTCCATATATTTTGACTCGCACATTGTTGACTAGTCTGACTCTAGTCATATATGGCTAAACTTTCTGTTCTATATTGCTTTTTCTGGGACATTTATGTTTTCTTTTGTGTGAACAAAATCAAAATAATGCTCCAGTATGGATGAAATCTGTAGAAACACGACAAGATATTTGAGTCTTCTGACACTTATATTAGGATCCCGTCCATTTATGAACTCCTTTCGTTTGGATACGAAACATCAGATTGAAAAGCAAATTGTAACCAGTCCAAAGTGAGTCTTTGCTCTTTCGTGCAATCTTTATTCAGCCGGGTTTACCAGCATCAATGCTTACGCTTCCGTGAAAACAAACATTTATTTCAGGTTCTTGTGGAGAAAGAATGCAACTTTTGCAATTTCTAGACATTATAAACGCTTTGATGTGTTTACGGAAGCTGAGGCAAATAAAGCTGCTGGAAAATACGACAATGCCTCTATTGACTTCCAGGTTGAATTTTACAAAAAGGAAGGTTTGACCCCATATTCTGAGGAAAAGCTTCCCATTACAAGTGGTAGGTGGAACTTCACTATGCTAAAACATATTGTCTATGTTTCACATTACTAAGTTTTCGTGTTTTTGCCTTGCTGCAGACGTTCCTGAAGGATGTGTTATAATAAGGGAGCATGTCCCCATCAGCAACCTCGCCGCTTGTCTTTGGTTCCATGAAGTTGATCGTTTTACTTCCAGGGATCAAATTAGTTTTTCCATAGTGAGAGACCTCATTCGGGCAAAGACAAACTGGACTATCAGTATGTTCTACGACTGTGAAAGGCGCAATTTTGTTGTTCAGGTACGCATGCATATGTTTTGGAAGATAAATGGTCGTCATTAAGAACACCGAAGAAACACCTTTTTTCCCTTTGGGAAGGATGTGTGTTGGTCATCGGGTGCAATTGCAGTTCAATTATTTATCTTTTTCTTATGTTCCTTGATGCATTTTATGTATGTTTTTCGTTGTCTACAGAAATATCATAGAGATGTATTGGAGCACATGGCTCCTCGTCTTCCTAAGGCTGTTCCTCCACCACCGCTATTACCACCACCACCACCACCCTCACTCCCAGCTTTAAGTAACGAACCACCAGTTAAACCATCAACCGAAACTTCACCCGAAAGGGTTGTAAACGCCCCAGCTAAGAGGCCTCCAAGGCGCGGGAGAGATAGGAGGCCGGGCCCTAGACGTCACCGCAAAGTTGTTGCCGGTGGTAGAGACATTGATGCAAGTTAAAAGTTTTGTTCAAGAAAATTACATCATTCTTTAAACCTCCCCCTTTCGAAATCCGTTCACGGCGGCGGGGACGGAGGATTTCATGCAAGATGAGAGTGTCCTAGCTCTGCTTCAACATGGAGCGGCTTTCTCCTCATTCTTTCTACCTTTCGGAATATTGTCAAAGTTTAATCAATTTTTTGTTGTATATATATAAGTATAATTTTCCCAAATTAAAAATAATATGGGTTGCTACCAAAACCCCCTCATATGTAGTGGCCCATTTTGCCCTTTCAATTACCATTGTACCCCCACCCACCCAAAATTATGTACTAGTAGCTACACACTCATGTCTTTTAATTTGAAAAATCAATAAAGTTAAATAAAGTTACTGAATTAACCCTGGTGCGGGTTCAATTTCCATCAAATCTCTCCTCCCTAACAACTAACAATTAACCAACGTTTTCGTTTGTTTGTAAAAAAAAATATATATATATATATATACTTTCCTTTTTTTTTCTTGTCTCTAATTCTTAATCTGAAAAAACAAAAAATTATTGTGTTCGTCTATTGTCAATCAAACACGAGTGCATCAGTTAATAAGGTAAAAAGATGGCATACGCCATGTGTAGACATGTTATTGAGTAATCAAATTGTTGAATCAATTTTTGATTTGTATGTTTTTCAATGACAATCTTCAAATGAAAATGAAAAAAATGAACGGTTTTGATTATAAAATTTAATTAAAAGTAGACAATTCCTAGATCTATCTGCACCAAGGAGCCTCCAAATTTTTATTTTAATTAAGACGTCATATGCAGAATTAAACGCTCTTAACCACTTTATTACATTTACGCTCTCATATTTTTGGTCGGTTATTAGGACAAGAAGCCCTTGATCCTTTGCTCAACCGAATTGAAGCGGTAGGTATCCACCACATCAGCTTCAGACGACGTTGTTTCGCGGTCACCGTGTCTGCTTTTGTGTTTGGGGACAAGGGAATTGGATCCTCTTCTGAACAAAGCTTCGGATCCTCCTGATCCAATAATACAAATCGTTGAATTTTGATCCAATGGCTACAAACAGAGACCCCTTTAAAAATTATAATAATTGTAGCTGTTGAATCAAAATCTAACGGTCCATATTAGTGGGTTAGAAGGATTTGCTCAGGAGATGATCCAATTCCCGAAATCTAACGGTCCGTGTTAATGGTCAGAAAGATCCCGAGACTTTGCTAAGGAGAGATCGAATTCCGGAGACAAGGGCAGCTTCCTGACCGCGGAATACTTATATGGAATCAGTAGGTCCCAACGGAATCTGTCGGCACTGCTACGATCTCGCCACGTGTTCATCCAAGACAAATTAGTCCACTGCAATCTGCATGCCGACGATCGAGGCCCTCTGGGTCCCACCGGACCCTTATCCTGGAATCTCGCCGTATCGAAAAACAAGTAGAAAACCGAGAACACATTTTTGAAATTCAGAAATTGAACCCAAAAATAAAAAAAATAAAAAATTTGAAAAAAAAAATCAATTAATTATCTTTCTGCTTCACCTTCTTCCCTAATTCTCAGAAACTAGGGTTCTTGGTAGCATCATAACGATGCGTACTGCACCGACGCCGCGATAAATCAATCACAGCCGTCCGATTGATCAATGTCGTCGCCGGCGCCGTCGTCGGCCTTCTTCGTCATCTGCCTTCTCCACTCCCTAATCGCCATATCCTGCGGGGCACTCATGATGTTCTACATGACGGAAGTCTACACCTTCGGGCACGGGATCGAGACCGCCCAGAAGCTGCTGGGGTCCACCCCCCACGACCAGCTCCTGATTCGGACCTGCGACTCCTTCTCCGGCCTCCTCCTCTTCGCGATCGGCTTCCTGCTGCTCATGGTCTCCTTCGTGAAAGATGGCGAGTTCCAGAGCTTCTTCGCCAAGGGGTGCACGTTGCTCCACGTTTTCATGGCGCTGTGGCGCTGCTACTTCGAGCGGCGGGTGGAGGACCTCGCCTGGGACTGGCTGAGGCAGACGGTCGGCGACGTCGTGCTGGCGGCGTCTTGGGTTTTCTTCCTTATTTTCTCCTGGAGAGAAAAGTACGACTAAGCCCCTCTTCTTCCTCGTAATTTACGGCCTGTTGTTTTGTTATATATTGTTAATTTGCCTTGTGGATTAATGGATAATATGTCAATTATTGAGAAAGTGTGGAAAATTGGGAGTCTTGGTGTTTTTTTTTTGTAAGAAAGAAAAAAAGGTGTTTGCTTATTGGTTCAGTTGGATGTTAGTGGAATTTTGGCGATCTTTGTTGTAGATATTTACTTTTGTGGATAATGAAAGTTGAAACACATGATCCTTCGGTGGTCGTTTATGTTCATGTACTTTCTTTTATTCGAGCGATATTCTAAACTAAATAAACGGGGAGGGAGATTCAGACTTGTGTGAGGTAGGAGCGTGCATTGCTCTAGCTAATTTGGCTATGCCCAGGTCGCCCGTGTTTGTTTATATTAAACCATAATGACTGGGTGATAAACCATTGCCTTAAGGGCTTGAACTTTATCAGCTGATGATCGTAAGGGTGTTTATCTTGAATCTTGAAGGCAGTTAAAATGTGTTAGAAATTGGAATTTGGATTTATAGGAGTTTAAAGGGTTTTTAAGTGGTGGAGTTTTTCTTCTGTGGCAAGTATCCCTATCTGTGATCGTATCTGCATTATCGTGATGACATTATGGTTTTTGTTGTAATATTTGGGATTGCAAATCTGCTGCATCTCATGAAAGGGAGTATTGAACTGCTATTTTGTTGTTTGATTTGTGAAGTTTCTAACCTCTTTTAGTTGATCAGCCGTGTTTCTTCCTTCTGTGTGCGTTATCTATCTCATTTTTAGCTTGCAAACTTCTGATATGTTGCTCTCATTGACGAACAAAACACATCCCCGCGAAGTTCTGATCTAATTTGGGTTATTGTTCTGTTCGGTTTGCGTTGATTGTGCTGAACTGATTTCTACTGATAGCATTGCTTCATCCAAAACAATGTAGCTTATACAATAGCAGTCCACTGTTAGTATTTTGTTTGATGTACAGTACGTCTGGTGTGGAGCGATAGTTGGCTTCTGATCGTTACCTCAATTAGGTTTTGTCTTGAGGCTGAGTATCCTGGAAAAGGAGTATTGTTGGTGCCAAGTTGAGAAATTACTATTCGTTTGATTAACTTGCAGATTGATATGCTATTCGGTACTCCTCTGTACGTAACCCCTGGTTCTGAGCTTGGCATGAGCAGCTGGTATGGTGATACTCCAGCCCCGCATCTGTTCCGAAGGTTTGAGTCAGCATTTCTTTGTTCAATCTACTTCCCAATCCGCTTCATCTCATTGGAAATCTGTAGAATGCCTCAGTGATCACCATGTCAGCTGACCAGGTTGAGAAGTCTTTTCTCCCCCCAGTATACTCCTCATCCGATGAGTGCGTTGAAAGGATATCTATTACAGCCGTGTACTTCGTTGCTTCAAATAAACCTGGCAAGTATTTCTGTGGATCCCTTATGAAAGCCGCATACTCTGGGTCATGCTCTTGCGGCAATAATCTCCGCATGTATGGTGGGCGGGGCAGGATGTACCTGCCATGGATCGGAAGTGCGTTTTGCTCCCGCTCGGGTGTTCACACCACCATTTCCCATAGATTTGTCCTCGGTGGGTTTTTTGCCTTCAATGACCTTGTTGTTGATTGGTCATATCTCACTAGCTTTCTTTGGGTTGTGGTAGCTGTTCCGATCTATGTGGTGCTTTGTGGAAGTTGTTTGAGTCGTTTTTTCCATCATTTTTGCTGATTTGTATGGCTGGATCTCTATTTCTCGGCAACTCAAGCAGGATTGTAGGGTTTTTCTGTTTCTAGGCTCAAATTTCTTTTGGGTTTTGTTTTGGGGTACATATCTTCTTTTGTGCTTTTCATGTAATTGGGCCTCTTCTTATGCAATTATAGTTTGTTGGTAATAAATTTACCATCTGACACCAAAAAAAAATCAATTTGGTTGGAAAAGGAAAGGGTTCAAACTATTTGTTTTGAATTTAACCCTTTTTTGATCGGATAATAATACTTGCATTCCTCTTTTGGGAATGAGCTTATTCCTTCTTACGAATAATGTATCTTGATCATACAAATTTCATTATCAGAACTATTTCATTTCTTAATCTTCATTTGAAGATCAATCTTACATAAAATCATTACAATCGAGATGAGTTAGTTATTCAAACGTATAGAACAAATCGACAGTGTGAGTACCAAGTAAAATATTCATGATGAATCGTCCACTTATTTGATATGTTTGGATGATTAAACGATCTCAAATTCGAATGAATTTTTGTAGAAGTGATATCCAAATGAATATTAATAAGTTGAACGGTTTGATCGTTGATTTTATTCAATCAAAATACGTTATTTCTAAATAGAAGGATATGTGCATCCCCAAATGCAGATGCAAGTATTATGGTATTGTATAAGGAAGATTACATTAACTGGTTGATACTTATAAATTAGTTATATACAAGAATTTAACTGTCTGGCAAAAATACGTTATACGGAAATTGAGAAATATGATATTACATTATTTAACTGGTTGATACTTATAGTACCATAAAAGAAGTTATTATATTCAAGAATTTAATTGTCTCGAATTAACCTCAGACTGTTATACTATTAGGAACTCCTCTGCATGTAACCCCAGGCTCCGAGCTTGGCATGAGCAGCTCATATGGTGAGACCCCAGCCCCACATCTGTTCCTCAGATTTGAATCACCATTTCTTCCTTCAATCTCCTTCTCAATTTTCTTCATCTCCATTGAAAACCTATAAAATGCTTCAACAATCTCAGTGTCAGCTGACCACGTCGACAACAAATCCTTCCTTTCTCCAATATACTCCTCATCAGGCGAGTGAGCCGAAATGATGTCGATAACCGCCATATACTTTGTTGCTTCAAAAAAGCTAGGCAGTGATGACAGAAAATATTGCTGTGGTTCCCTTATGAAATTGGCGTACTCATCGGGATCATCGTGCTGATTTGGCACTAGTCTTCTCATGTGTGGTGGGCGAGTTGGGACATAACCACCATATGGATACTGGCCAAAGTTTAGGGCAGCATGTTGGGCGGTTGTGATCCAAATTATGGTGGTGAGAATTGCGATTAGGTCATTTGGGGTTGAGAGTTTTGGCCACCAGCTTGCATGGGAAAGATCTGCATGCCATAAATTGATTGACTCGTGGTACCATGCATGGAGTTCTGTGTCTGATTGAACCACACTTGCATCAGAGTAGTAGTAATTCACATAGGTTTGAACCAATCTCTCAACTGCTGACCATATGAGGAGTCCATCTGTTGCATATGGGTAGTCTTCAATTAGTAGTCTTAGCCCATGGGATTGAGTTGGGTCTGGTATTGCTACTCCTCTACATTTAGAGTCGACAATAAAGTTAATAAGATATCAACTCAAGGAAAAGTTTACGCATCTTTTGCAAGACAATGTAATATGTTAGGTTGTCGAACTGTTAATCCAAATAATTAATTTGGTGAAACTTGTCCAAGTATGATGTTAAATTCAGTCTAATAACACAATAGATGGATATGTTTGGCAATAAACATAACGTCCGAACCTTCTAATGAGATCTGCCGGAAGGCCTTCAAGGTCAAAGCGCCACCAATCTCGATAAGCGGCACAACTAAACTCCATGGAATATTTGCCAGGAGTGAAATTAGACTCGATGATGCCTCCAGCGTTGATGAGCTCCTGACGAGCTAATGCATTTACCTTCAAGGTGTATCGCATGTGAGGTTTGAGGAGCTTGTAGATTGGGTGCATTACACTCAAATGGCGATGAGCTGCTATTATAAGTGGTTCCATGCATGCATGAACGGGTAACCTGTTTTAAAATTCAAAATTTAATCAATGGTAGCAGAGTAGAAAGTTATCTGATGAGTCTAAATGAATGTTTACGATTACGTCAATCCTCCGAATTATGGAAATTGTTGTGCATACCAATGATGAATTAGCTGATGAACACCGGCATCATTGGAGCAGACATGGGCTTTTCCTAGTTGCCAAAGCCAATATGCTGTAGCATCAACTGGAGGTGTGAGAACCTGCTTATTGGATGCTGAACCTGACTTTGTTGGAGGCAAACTGAGCTCAATAGCAAGTGGCTTTAAAGTTCCCAATGAGGTGAAGAACAAAATTGTACGTGTTCCATAAGCTTTTCGGTCATCCAAAGTATTTATTTGGTTGAGAAATGGAAGAAACATGTCATGATAGTCTAGTATGAACAGCTTGTTTTCTTCCAATGCCTGCAAATTAAACACAATTTATTGTAGTGAATTCTATCATGATCTGTATCATTATAAAATACATATCTTTTGGCATCTGATGGTGATGAAATTTAGAGTTTAGGATTTAGTTCTTTTGGTATGATGAGTTCGCTCTTGTACCATGCGCATGTAACGGAAGATTTGCATACAATATACCTGTTGTACGGACATTCCATCAAGATGGCCTATTAAATGTTCCTCCCCGAGTGCTGACTCTTGTGAGCCATAGATGGATGAATCAAGTTTGCTTACGGGTGGGAAAACTGTAAGCCTTTCTATGCTCAGAGGGTTTCGCCTGCAACTGCTTGACGCCCGAATTCGTCGTCTCTTAAACAACAAGATGTATCCCCTGAAATGATTATGGGAGTGAGATTGTATATATTTAAACTGGAACATTTCTGTATATTACCACGTTGAATATACTGGACAGGAAACAATTTACATCCCAGAAATTAGCCTATACAATATCTTTCCTTTCCTACACTCCTATAATCAAAGGTAAATTACAATATACAGATTGGGAAAATCAATCCCAAATCATTCTTTATTCTCAACACTCCCCCTCAAGTTGGAATGTATGTTGATAATTCCCAACTTGCCAAGTAGATCGTAAATTATGTGAGCCATTTTAAAATCAATCCCAAATCAGTCTTATCAAACTAATAGGCCCAACGGCTTTGTGAACTTGTCCGCAGGTTGCTATGAAGTTGATATGTGAGCCGTTTTATAATCATTCCACTTTGGACCTTTTCCCATACAAGATGGCAGTCGATATCTATATGTTTAGTCCATTCATGGAACACAGTATCGATGCTATTAGTGGTGGACTGCGGCCTGTCTCTCTGAAACTTTAACATGGTATTAGAAAGGGTTTTAGATTTGGGGCCAAATTACCGAGTTCACTTACAAACATGACTAATGTAGCTCTATGTGTGACCAAATCCAAAGTGGTCCGACGTGAGGGGGCATGTTGAATAAAGCAAATGGTCTTACATCGGTCAACTTAAAAACAAATACACTTATATCAAATTGTTCCATTTCTAATTGCATCAAGGCATTTTGTATAAAAACTCCATACCAATTGATTGCACGGGTGATTAAGTGGGGATAGTATCGATGTTATTAGTGGTGGAACGCAGCTAGTGGCAGATGTAGGATTTGAACTCATTTAGGTCATGATAAAGAAGTAGATGTTTTAACATTTTGTTAGATATATAATTTATGACTGGTTCTTAAAATTTGACCAGTCATTGTATGACGTCATTATTTATTTCGACGTATACAACCAATTATAACCATATAATGATATTAAGTTCTTAACTGTATGATGTTAGATTTTTTTCCACTTAAGCAGCCACAACCTTTAATTTGACTCCCATAAGCAAATACACCACTTTTAAAGATTATTGATCAATCCTTTCGATTGATTGAACTCACTATACTGTTAATTAATAGTGTTTTGATAAATAATAGAAATCAAAAGCATGCAGACATAAAACTTAAACTGAACCTAATTATTGGAGATTCTTATTGGGGTATATGGGATCAATAGCAAAATTGTGTGGAATAATATAAAGTTGTTGGGGTCATGTGAACTCATTGGCCCCCCCTTCCCTCCGCTACTGAACGCGGTCCATCACTCTGAAACTTTAACTGTTTAATCCAAAATAACTAATTTTTACTTTATTAAGATGATATATAAATGCTTACCTGAGATTAATTTTGGAGGGTCAAATTTGCGGTTCTCTTGGAGTTTGGTAAAAATCTTTGGCAACGGAAGCTTCATCTTTTGTTTCTTGTTTTCAAGCAAGCACGCGTCGCTATACAGACCGTTGATGTCTGAGTAGCCCTTGAAAAAGTTACCGTCCCTAACACTAATGGCTGTTACTGTAGGTATTATATGCCTCAGAATACCCTTCAACTTTCCAACATCAAGAGCTTCTTGCTTGGCCTCCTCAAACTCCTCGTCTCTAGGCACGTAAATTGTCGTGGATTCGTTCACTGGTGACTCCATATTCTCGTCTGTCTTGGTCGGAGGGCGGCCAGTTCGACAACGTCTAGGGTGTGGATTGTTGTTGCCTCCAAGAGTCGTTTTACGAATTCAATTCCCTTATCTGGATTTCCAATGTCAATGTATGTGTCGTAGTCGTATATTCTATCGGACGGCGTTCTAAGTCCTTTCCCATCACCTCTTAGCTGCCTTAGCTCCATTTCTCTTAGCTCTTTCAACCCTTCGGGTGTCTCACCAGGTAAGTATGCCTGCAAAATCCAAAGCCTCAAAGTCGTGATGATCAGCGTGTAGGTAATCAGATTTCAATCACTACTACAATATTAGCTTTAGGTGGCGGATGATGGTGGCGGATTTAGAAAAATAATGTCGGATGAATTATATCCGACACATTATTTAATTACTGGCGGATATTATAAAATTCCTGTCGGTTATATCCGACATAAATTCCTGGCGGATAATTACTGGCGGATATTATAAAACTCCTGTCGGTTATAACCGACAGTATTTTTGAATTTTTAAAAAAATTATTTTTGACATATTCTGGCGGTTTTTAAATTACTAGTGACGGTTTTTATGTTAATGGTGACGGTTATAACCGACAGAAATTGATTATTTTATTATTTTAGTATTATGGCGGTTATTATTTTAGTATTGTGTCGGTTATAACCGACAGAAATTCACTTTAAGCCAAACACTTTTCAATTTGTTGTTTTTTCAGATTTCGTTTTCTTCCTCATCTTCATTTTACTCATTTTCTCTTCATCTTCAATCTTTCTCTTCTCTTCCCCTCAATTTGTAAGTTTTTCAATTCTTTTGCTTCATAATTTAAAATTGTATATTGATTATAAATAAATAAACAAATGGTTTAAATTATTTTGAAGTGGGAAAAATAATTTGTGCTAAATTTTTATTTATGTTTTTCAAGTATTGATTAGACAATATTTAGTTTGCGTGATGACATTTTCATTGTACAATTCTCTTTTTGTTTCTTTATCGCATATTTTACATGGATTATTATCTATTGAACCAAAAGTGTAAAAGTTATCTATTAAACCGAAAGTGTAAAAATTATCTATTAAACCAAACAATTATTTATTTATTTTTTAAAAACATATTATTTATTTATTTATTAAACCAAACAATTTATTTTATGTTTTAAAATCGTAACAAAATTTTGGGGGGGAATTTAAAATTTTGGGGGAAAATTTAAAATTTTCAGAGGGAATTTTGGGGGAGTGTTGCCGCCATTTTTTTCTGTCGGTTATAACCGACAGTAATGAAAATTTTCTGTCAGTTTTTATTTAAAAAAGATATTTCTGTCGGTTTTAACCGACAGGAATAAAAATTTTCCAAAATAAAACCCCTACATCCTCCGTGCGCCGGTGCTTCTCCCTTCCCTTTTCTCCTGTCCTCATGTTCTTCTCCTTCTCTTCTCTTCTCTTCTCTTCTCTTCTCTTCTCTCCTCTTCTCTCCTCAGTTCGAACACTTGCAACCAAAGTTCATAAACCCTAGCTTTAGCTATCTCGAAGATGTTGCAAGATATGTGGAATGCTCCGCCTGGTTTCAGACCCACCAAATCTGCTCCTTCTTCTCCGGCCAAGTCTCTCGGAGTTTGGAGGACTCGCTTTGTCAGGACGGAGTTGTTTCACGTGATTCACAAAGTCCCGGTAGGCGAAAATCCTTATGTCAAAGCCAAGAATGTTCAGGTAAATAAATATTCTGTGTCCTTTCAAAATTTGGTTCTCAGAACTTGAATTTTTCTGGTTTTGATTTATGGTTTTTTTTTTAATTCATTATTTGATTGATGGGTTTCGAAATTTGAATAGCTGGTGGAGAAGGATCCTGAGAAAGCAATCCTGCTGTTTTGGGCAGCCATTAATTCTGGGGATAGAGTGGATAGTGCTTTGAAGGACATGGCGATTGTGATCTCTCTCTCTCCGTGTCTCTCATATGGGGAACTGTGGAAAACGGTGCCCATTGCTCCGGCGTGATCGAGCTCCGGTGAGGTTTCGGATGGTGAATGCAGGATATGGAAAATGCAGAAAGTGAATTTTTTTTATTAATATATTTTCTGTCGGTTTTATCCGACAAAAAATGCTTTTATTTATTCATTATTAATTCATTACTGTCGGTTTTATCCGACAGAAATGCGCTTATTTATTTATTATTAATATATTCTCTGTCGGTTATATCTGACACAATTTCTGTCGGTTTTGGACTATTTTCTGTCGGAAAATTCATTTCCTGACGCAGGCAATTCTGTCGCTTATTATATCTGTCACTGCAACTATTTTCTGTCGGATTTTGCTTAAAATCCGACAGTAATACATGTTTTTTGTCGGTTTTCAAAACGCCACTAATAACTGGTTTCTTAGTAGTGAATCTCGCAATACATGTACTAAACAATTTTACATAAATGAAAAGAAAAAAAAAATTCAAAATATTACTGCAATTTTTTAAGGGGTTTTTAGATTTTAGGGCTTCAATAAGATTGTTTTTAGATTTTAACCTGAATGGTTTTCAAAATCTAATATAAGTCCTTATTTTTAAAACTTACCATATAAGTGATTATAGCACATCTATTATTTATGTTACCATTCGAAATTCTTTACCCATCCATGATAAACGTATTTTTGGTGCTCCAATCATATTAATAGATACAAATTTAATAAAAATTCAAATTCTTATTATTAAAAAAATTCAACAACAAAACAAAAACAATTTATACATAACTTTCTGTACCTTATTTTATTCATAGGTACATAAGTATCGGTACATAAGTTTTGGTATGAATGTATCAGTACATAACTTTAGGTACCTTATTTTACTCATAGGTATAGAAGTATCGGTATGTAAGTTTCGGTACAAATGTATTAGTACATAACTTTCGGTACGAATGTGTAGGTACAAATGTATTGATACGTAACTATAGTATCTAAACATACATATGTACGTAATATGCATATACATAAATATGGAGAAATTTACGCACAATGAAAAATAAATGATAATATATGATAAATAACATTTTTATTATTTATGGGAAATCAATGTATAACCTACAAACAAAAAACTCAATAATTATCACAACCTATTTAATATTCAAAAATTACAATTAAATGCTAAAGATTAGAATTAGTTTTTAATCTTAGACAAGGTTTTATTCAAAAAGTAATCTCAGACAAGGATTAAAATAGAATTTTCTAATTTTTTAATCTCTTAACATACTTCGGTCTAGATTTACTTTTTTTTTTCAAGGGGCATACAGCCCTAGCCAACTAACCTAACTTGGTCCAGATTCACAGTTTGACAATAAATGCCAAAATGTGTGCATGTAAATACATGATCTTCAACTTAAGTTTGGTGTCTCAAGTACCTTAGAAGAGAAGAAGATTCTTTGTACAGACATCACCTTCTGTGGTTGAACCCAAGAATTGCATGGAAAATCAACAACACCTTCAATGTTGACGCTCTCTAAGTAGAACTCGTTTTCATATCCATTGCTCACCGTGATGGCTCCTGGCTTCCCAAATTTTGGATCCACCATAAATTTGACTTCGCAAACGCTCTTCTGATCAGAGCCCATCTTTATGTTCTTTGTCCAAACCAATCTTGCTTCATCGCTCCGCTTTGGCGACATCCGATCTTAATTTGTTTCAACACACACAAAATCAAGGGAAATTTAAGTCAAATGTTGTAAACACGTCAATGGGAGAAAGACTTCGGAAATTATAATTACAAAAAAAAATTCACAGTTTGGTATGTACGTAACAAAGAGTTCGTTGCTAGCTAGCTATAACGATATTGGTAGTAATAGAATCAATTAGGCAATCGTTAGTAATAGAATCAATTAGGCAGCTTACTTGATTCAGTTTCAGTACTAACAAGCTGTAGAACAACACCCTCTTGATTATGACGATCAAGAGCATGCTTGTCAAACCAATGAAGCATCATGTACATGACATTTATGATCTTTTTCTGACTTTTCCGAACAGTCACCAGCGCAGTGAGTTCCAAAATCGTTGCTGCTGCGGGTTTCTCTACATCAACTGCAGCGGAGAACTTGTTATGAAGTATTTCTGCGAATGCCGCCCTCTTCTTCCTCATCGCTCGGAATGTAGTTCTCTTTGTTGAAGGAAACAAAATGCCCGAGGAAAATTGCTTGTAACAATTAGCATGCCACATGATATCCATTGGTCTTGAAATGTGATTGGGATGAGTAAGTGCACCCAGAGTCATTGCCATATAGCTTAATTGGGTGTAATAATGAACTATAATGTTAGAACTATAGCCTATATATAGAGTAGGATGAGCGAGGACCGTAAGGCCATCTTCAGCCAAGGCGAACAGGCCACATTTAGCACTAAAATTGACAAAATCAATCTCAAGCTAAAGGCCTTAAGGTAATCGGGCTAAAATAATTAAGCTAAGTTTGGCTCCAAGACAAACAACATATAGGAGAGAAAGGATCCTCGCTGAATCTGCTTTGTGAGGATCCTGGAGATCCTTCAATCACATCCGTTCATTGTGCATCGTGCGGTCAGTTTTCGTCAGGTACTGTTTATATTAAATTTTAAATAAAAAAATTTACAATGTTTTTTTACCGCACGATGTACGATGAACATATGCGATTTGAGAATATTCGAGATCCTCACAAAAAGAATCCGGTGATGATCCTCTCGCCCAGGGCATGCTATGTTTGACCTTAAGAAGTAATAAAATATGGAGAATAAAATATAGGCCCCTAGAAGAACTGGTCTTATCTACACACTTCTTCAATTCATTTGATG
Source organism: Heteromeles arbutifolia (assembly GCA_024362995.1). Lineage (NCBI taxonomy): Eukaryota > Viridiplantae > Streptophyta > Magnoliopsida > Rosales > Rosaceae > Heteromeles > Heteromeles arbutifolia. The sequence continues at coordinate 3,160,499 of JANCRC010000002.1, read as the reverse complement.
ACCAAAAATTTAAGAAGATGTGCAGAAGTAAAAAAAGTATGTGGACCATTATAAAAAAATGTCAGTCCTAAAGTAGTTTTTAAATTATTAATTTGTAAAAAGCTAAGGCCTAATCAGATAAACGGTCCCCGTGGTGATAAGTTAATCGGAAAGTAGCCCTTGTGGTAAAAAAATTAGGATTTAAACCCTCGTGGTATAGTCCGTTAACAAATTTCATCCAAAAGTGATTTTTTGTTAAATGTTCGTTAAATACAAGGGTAAAAACGTATTTTGATGTGTGACTCAAATTCCCTGAACTTTTCCTTGTTCCATTGCCCGACTTTGTTATCATCGAAGTTAGCTTGGTTCGCCCACTCCCTCATTCACATTATCGAAGCTAGCTTCCTCATCTCCCTTGGGTGTGTCGAAAGACGCAGATGAGGGAGCTAATTCTAATATCCTTGAGGTCCTCCAATGTTGACATGGGCAATACTTCATCATCCACCTCATGAATTTCGAACACCGGCGCATACCGCCCTAACCCTAACCCATTGAGCCAAACCCTAACCCCATCTTCCCCACACCTTCCTCTTCCTTCATTCCCAATTCTATCCCCACTTGTCCCTCTACAATTCCAATCCCTGGCATCGTTATCCGACGGCCCGGATAGCTCAATACCATCATGGTTATCCCTACCCTCCGAAATCCTGGTCCTAATGGGTCTTCTACCAAAAGTCCCTCTGGAGTTCTCTTTAAACCACTCCCGCCCTCCCCCAAAACTCCCCATTTTCCACCCACCACATCTCTCTCTCTCTCTCTCTCTATTTGTTAAAAGCCCAATTGTTGTTGTAAAAGATTAATGTGAGGTTTAGTTTAGTTTAATTTTTGTAGCATTATCAAATGAATTATTAGTGTTTCGAGATTGCATTGCGGTTTAATCATATGAATTTTTGGAATTTTGGGGTTGATTTGTTAGTCCCCTTCATCTGTTATGTGCATTGGTTGTACATGTTTTACAGAGAGAGTAGAGAGACGAGGAAGGAGACGAGGAAGAAGGCACACGTCAATGTACATATTTACCCTTGTATATAACAGACATTTAATAGAAAAATCACTTTTGGACTAAATTTGCTAACCGATTACACCATAAGGGTTTAAATCTTAATTTTTTAACCACAGGGGTTACTTTCCGATTACCTTATAACCACGGGGACCTTTTATCTGATTAGGCCAAAAGCTAAAACCTAATCAAAATTTTCGTAGCCCTCCGTAGCAAAAAATGGTCTAAATTTACTTCTCTCCTCTACGAGTGTCGCTTGTATTGCGAATATAAAAGTAATATGGCCCACACGTATTAACTATCACACCGACAGACAGCAAAAATGACTCTTCTCAACTTATTTTGACTCAAATCTTCATACAAAGATTCAATACATTTTCATTATTGTCGTAAAGAGTAACTTACACGCTTTTTAATTATTAGACGTTTAATTGGTTTCTCGACTGTTCATGTAACAGTTTTAATTGGTTGCCATATTATTGCTGCTATTCTGTCTTTACTGATGAGCACCAAACATATTAATTATTTCTCTTTGACTAAAAGACATTTTTCCATTTTTCTTGTCCTGCGAGAAAATTACATGAGAGTAATTTAAACAATTGGTTGAATTGGCCTGGATGTCAAATTTACTTTTCCAAAAACGAGTCAGTGGTTTATACTACTAATTTACACATTTATCGTCTGCAACCATAGCATCTTACCATATACTAAAATAATAGGTGAGGATCCAACTCACAACATGATGCATTAATATGATTACTTGTCGTCATTGTGATAAAACGTTATTATCTAAAATATATGTTTTATTAAGAAAAATGATTTTTACATTCTTTTTAGCTTCTCACTTATCCCTATTTATTTTTGTCCATCGACTTATTAAAATTAAATGAAACAGACAAACGGTGTTTGAGAAACTAAAAGATGTGTGTGTTTACATCTTCTTGTACTAATAATAAAATCATTCATTTAGTAATTACTAATTTACTATGTCAAGTTTCCGCGGTAGGATATGGTTCTGTAGATTTTTCTTGAGGTCGAGTTCGAGGATGGTCCCGACATGCACGTGAACTAAGGAACCAATTCAACAAGGTCGTATGATATATTGTCATGCATGCATACGTACCCGCGAATGCTTTTCCATTACGTGTTGTACCAGTCTTAACCTATGTAGAAGTAAAACGTGCAAAACGCAAAGGTACGCATATAGATCAACTGCATTGCTTCAGCTCAGCTGCCTCTGCAACATTGTCTCGTCTTACACTGCATATGTCGGTGACAAGTTTTCTGTATATATTTTCAACGAGGGAAGCTTCAAGCCATGACCAAGTTTTTTGAGCTAGCCAAATGATCAATCTTCATTTTGAAATGGGATCGATATGATAAAGATCGCGTTAATAGAGTGATATAACAAATGGTCTTAGTTGTGAGAGAGAGAAAGTAAAAACGTCCCATATCAGAACAAAAGAAAAACCATATAAAAATGGAGTTGGATTCTCTCGCCTCCCTTTTTCTCTTCCCTCCCCCCTCTCCTCTCTCAGTGGCCTCTTCTTCTTTTCTCTACAAAGAAGGTAAAACAAGATGATGATGCGGCTTCATCTTAAGCGTTCAAATAATATATATATATTAGGAGTTTGACCACTCCTCTTTTGTTGATTGATTTTATTCTCAAACTTAGATTTCCTTCACTAGTAACTAGTAATTTGTACAATTACTACATGTCTTTTTTGAGGGGGGGACAGCATGTGTCTTTACTCTTTACGTATCTTTCATTATCTACATATGGTTCCTGTGTGTTGATAGCATAAAACGTGACACATGAGTTAAATTGCATTATTATGTTTCACGAGATTTAAAATTAAAATCACAGCCATGCATGATTCCGTGAACTCCAATATGGATTTTTCTTATTAGAGGAAACAATAATGATATAGATCAATTATCAAATGTAGGGGAGGCATCAACCCAACAATATAATGGCATGTCTGGCAATGTTTTTCAAAAGCATTTTTGTAAAATGAAAAGAGAAAATATAAAATTTTACGTTTAACATGAGAAGGCATCCGGTAGGTCATCCGAAACCAATTTTTGAGAAGAAAAAAATGAAAACGTGTTTGATATTGCGTAAGTGTTAAATTCTACTTGTATTTTCACATTTCAAAAACATAATATAGCGTTATAATTAAATATTTAGGAACGCTACTTAATAAATGTTAGGGAGACCAAATTTTTTCAAAAATTTTAATAAAAAGGGCTTGGGCTAACTTTATTTTAACAAAAAACCATCCTATAACTTTTTTTAATGAAAACGGGTTAAATTTTAACGAAAACTAATGAAAAAGGTTTGAAAAGTTTTAGTTTTAATTAAAAACCATGTTATAAGTTTTGTTTAATGATTAGTACAAGACCCATATTAAAGTAGTCCAACTAAAAATGGTCCAACTATAATAAATTATGATTTGTCGATTTTACCCATAACTTTTTCTAGGTTGAATTCCAGATTTTCTTCGTTAATGGAGTTCATCGTTGTTTTGCAGACCTTCTTCTTTTTCTTTGAAACAAAAATATAGATCCTCATGCTATTTAATTTATATTTTGTATTATTTCGTTGAAATGTGATCGTCGTTATTATTCGTAGTGTATTCGAGGTACTGTTTTTCAATTTTTCTTCGTCAGTGGAATTCATCGTTTGTTTCTCCAGAAAATAAATTTGAGATCTGCATGCTATTCAATAATAACAACGGGTCACTGTTTCTGGACTGTAAAAATAAACTGTTTCTGAATTTTAAGTAACACTGTTTCAGAAATCTGAGTCATTGTTTCTGGAATCTAAGTCACTATTTTTGGATCTAAATGAAATAGACACACTGTTTATTAAATGTAAGCTAGAAAAGAAATAGTGAAATTCACCGTATTTGGATTTAAAGCAAAATAAAGACCATGTTTGTTAAATATAATCAGCTGATGCATGAAAGAAAAGAAACAGTCAAAGGTTAAAACATAGACTGTTTCTGGAATCTATGTCACTGTTTCTAGAATCTAAGTCACTGTTTCTAGAATCTAAGTCATTGTTTCTGGATTTTAAGTCACTGTTTTTGGATTTTGGTTCTTTTCTTTCCAGATACATTTCCAGATACAGTGTTTGTTTGTGCACAGACAAAACAAACACTGTATCTGATTTTTTTTTCCAGAAATGGTGTTATGTTTTGGGTTCTCCAGAAACAGTTTTATGTTTTGGGTCTTTTTTTTTTTTCCAGACACTTTTTCATCGGTTTCTGCCATTAAACTTCTTTAAACTTATTTCGGCGACTTTGTTCCGATGTGTCGCATCCCGGCCCGGGGCGGATCACTTCCCGGGCCCGTTCCTCCACCGTAGCACGATATTGTCCGCTTTGGGCTTACCATTCCCTCACGGTTTTGTTTCTGGAACTCACGAGCAACTTCCCAGTGGGTCACCCATCATGGGAGTGCTCTGGCCCCCTTCTCGCTTAACTTCGAAGTTCCTACGGAACCCGAAGCCAGTGAGCTCCCAAAAGGCCTCGTGCTAGGTAGGGATGAGAATATACATTTAAGGATCACTCCCCTAGGCGATGTGGGATGTTACAATCCACCCCCCTTAGGGGCCCGACGTCCTCGTCGGCACACACGCGGCCAGGGTTTGGCTCTGATACCAATTTGTCACATCCCGGCCCGGGGCGGATCACTTCCCGGGCCCGCTCCACCACCGTAGCACAATATTGTCCGCTTTGGGCTTACCATTCCCTCACGGTTTTGTTTCTGGGAACTCAAGAGCAACTTCCCAGTGGGTCACTTTCACGTGACGGCCAGCATGCCTTCCTTCGGGACGGGGTGTGTCACGATGAATGCTTCCTTTTTCAACTTTGATTTGGTTGTTTTTAAAATGGGGGAATTCGATTTGATAGGAAGACAGAGAGTTATTATGGTGGTTTCATGCTAGGTTGAGGTTGATGAAGAGTAAGGACAATATCGAATCATTTAGGGGTATTTACGGAAGTGTAGATTTGGGCTTGTAAGTTTGACCCGTGGACAATAGTTTTGGATGGTTTTTTTATTAAACTTTGAGCCCTTTTGGTTAAATAACATTTTGGGATGGTTTTTGGTTAAATATTTGTTGGCCCAAGTCCTTTTCATTAAAGCTCCCTAAATTTTAATGAAAAAGACCTACACTTTAATGAAAAATGACAAAAATTTAATATGATAATAATAATAAAAAATAATTAAAAACTGATGCGAATGATCTGTGCATCAGTCACACACACTATTTCTGAAACTAAACGGTACTACATTATTTTTGAAACTGAACGGTATTACACTATTTTTGAAAACTGAATGCTAATTATTTCTGAAACTAACCACGAATACTACATTATTTCTAAGATTGAACACGGGTACTACAATATTCCTAAAACTGAACACTATTTCTGAAAATTGAATACTAATTATTTCTGAAGCTAAACACGAATACTACATTATTTCTGAAATTGAACACGGGTACTTGTTTGGACCCAATTTTACACCATCGACCCCAGCAATTGAGGCCGTTGAATGAGCAAGATTCTAGACTATTGGATGACTCTGAACATTAAGAGGTCGTGATCTTGCATGCACATATTTAAAGCCGTTGGATGAAGGAAACTATATTAGATATTACTATTTTATTAGTAATTTTAATATAGTGATTTATCTTATGGTTACATCTTGAGAGTCAAACAAAGAAAAGAGGTTGTATTGCAATAAGGTCTCTATGTGGTTACGTGTTGTGCAGCTTGGTTTGTTCACGGCTTGATCAACGCGGAAAATCAGTACTTATCAAGATTTAAGGATAACAACATGCAAAAGTGGGAAGTGTGATCAGATTGAACCCTTTGATAATGCTTGGCTGCCATTTAGTTGGAAAAAGATGGGATAATGCAAGTGAATTGATGCAATTATTTTGCAACTTGCGTTGCATGCATGAATGCATCTGGACGAATAGAGATGACGCATGCACTTGGTAATTGGCGAAGGAGGAACGAAAAGTTATCTTCCATGTGACTAGAGGGAGAGTTCTATTTGAAGTTAGTTTGCCATGCATCAGTAGGGCATCGCACATGTGAACTTCAATGTGGTTGCATAGGCTGTTGGAATAATTCCACTTGGCTTTTCTCTAGAGATACATGAGTTATGATGTTGCATCGGGATGGTGAATGTTTCCGCGCCTGATAAGCCATTCTTATAAATAGGAAAACGTCTGCAACCATTAGGTCCCCTCCAAATCAACACACAATTGTCATGTGCAAACAATCTCTCAAAGATCTTGAGATTTTTAATTTTTTTTTTCCGCCAACACATCTTCATTTGGATAAATAGCACTATGATGACAACCAGCAACATCTGTAATTTGGATAAACAGCACTGGAGCCGTAGAATCAGCAGACCGAGGATGATAAACAGCACTGCTTTGAGTCCGACTGGTTATCTATCCAAGTCTCGGTCAACAAGGATTTCCGAGTCCTTGTTGGAAGAGGTCATCTCATCAGCTTTCTCAATGAGGTGAGGTGTTACCAAGTTACGACATCTGGCACACTGCAAGATGAATTTGATATTGAACTTCGCATAACTATTAGCCTTGTCTTCAGACTCTAGAACCCAAAGGTCGAGACGTGTTCCTTCCTCGGCCACAGTCGCAAGATTCGGCCTACGCGCCATGTAGGCTAAATAGTTTTTAGGATCAACAGTACTATACCATTTCTGAAACTAAACACAGACACTATTTCTGAAACTAAACAAAGTTGGCGTGCATTGGTTATTTCTTAAACTGAATGTGATATCTTTGCAAGAAGTCTAACGATCATTCTTCTTTCTCCTATTCTTGAATTTTCTCAACACTTTCTCACCCTCCAATTACCTTTTCTTCTTTTAATTTTCTTCAATTCTTATCAGTTTTTTCTAAATCTCTTCAATTTCTTATTGTTTTACACCAATTACTTAATTTTATTCCATTATCCACACAGCTACGGCCTCCTTCCTCCACCTACAATACCACCTTCTCCATGGCAAAATTGAAAAATAATGCAAATTAAATCAATAAAAGTGAATACAAAAATATCCATCAAAAGTCCAAAAGTCCTTCCAGTTGGTTTGTGGTATTGTTATTAATGAAGAGAACATCAAGTCCTCTCAACCTGCAAACAATCATAGAAGGCAAATATCCAATTTTCAATATGAAGATGCCAACAAGAACAAAACTAAGCAGCAGCGTGGAAGAAGACTTCCTAGCCTGAAGTTCCTTGCACGCGACTTTAGTTAGGTTTTATTTGTTTATTTATTTTATCTCTTGTTCTTATCATTAAATAAAGTTATTAGATTATATTTGGTTAAAATTCAAAGTTTTGAAACTACTTTCATTAGTTTTTCTAATTTTTTTAAATTAAATTTGCAAACCAAATAATGTGGCTGTAGATGATTGAATTATTAATTAAGTGTCAATTAACATGCTTGTTTTTTATTGGTGACACATCATTTGATTTAAAATTTTGGTCTCCCTAACAATATCTTCCCTTAATAGAGGAATTAGTCCATTTTTTGCTCATTACTCTTCCTAATCCAAGGCAACCGTTGACAAAAAAAATAAAAATAACAAAGTAACCATTAAACCCTCCTAAAATTGTGACAGGTGTATAAAAGTTTATTTATTTATTTTTGGAATAACAATATTATTTACACTAAAGGGGAGAGAGTGTGATCTCAAAATGGATTAGCAATAATGTGATTCAAATTCGTCATTGGCGTATTTACACTAAAGGGGAGAGAGTGTGATCTCAAAATGGATTAGCAATAATGTGATTCAAATTCGTCATTGGCGGAAATCGAACTTAAAACCTTTCACTTACAAGTGAAGAAGAATACCACAAGACCGTAGTATTAAGTGTCATAAAAGTTTAATTATGGTTTAGATTTTCATTTAATCTCCAAATATGAAAAAAAATAGTTTAATAATAAAAATAAATATCTTTACCATATTTACTCTTTTTGATTGTCTTAATTGATTGGCATCTTTAATTATCAAATCTTTTAAAAGAAAACCTCTTGCAGACTTGCACCATAGTAAACAAAGTCCTATGTTCATTAAAAAAAGATTGGTGGCTCTATACTTCGTCGTCTTCGTACAAACCTGAAGGCTTATACCTGTTATTCACATAAAAGCTTATACAAGCAGCTAAAAAAGAACTCCCAAGCCATAGGGAAAAAGTCTCATGGAATAACCGTCTGAGTTGATCATATTCATGATATTTTTTTAAATAAGTTTGGATGGAGAAGAAGATGGATATTGCAGTTAATGAATGCTGGGGAGTTTTTTATTTTTTCTTATAGAAGCATGAGAGCTTTTGCACCACTTAGTCCTATGATTTAGGAATATTCATCTTCATTTAAATGAGAGGTTTTAGGTTTGATTCTTATCAAAGGAAAATTTGAACCACATTATTATTAGTCCCTTTTGAATTTAGTGCACTCCTCTACTCTTTTAATGTAAACAATATCGTTTGTTCAGAAAAAAAAAAACATGAGAGATTTTGTGGTGCAGAGAGAAATGTTTGAAATTAACCAATCAATTAAGACATTAATGAGAGAGTAAATATGGTAAACTTGTTTGTTTGATTATTAATTTTTTTTTCATGATTACACGTGTCATGATTTTGGAAGGGCGCAATGGTTACCTAGAGTTAGGGGGTGGGCAAAAATACCTCTATTAGAAGGGAGAGGATCATCTCCGGACTCAAACCCTCCGGATCCTCCGGATTTTTCTTCTTTAAGGGCCGAGTCGGCCTCGTGGCTTTCCCAGAGTTGGCGTCATGCTTTCCCCGAGTTGGCGTTGTGCCTCCCCGGTGCTGGTTACAGGCAACGTCGACATTATAGTCATCGACGATCATGGTTCTATAAAACTGAGCATGTAGAAGTTTCTTTATAAACAAACAAAAAAAAATGAAGAAGAAGATGCAGAATTGAAGAAGGAGGATTGTTGAAGAAGAAGAAAAAAAAAGCAAAACTGCAGAAAAGAAAGAAGAAGAAGGAGGATCCGGGGATCCGGATGGGTTTGGGAACGGAAAGGATCCTCTCCCCTATTAGAATTAGGTGCTCCATGCATATTTGGTAAATCGGTATAGTTATTGTGTTCATCATGATTATTATTTTTGGTCAAAAGTGATATCCATTAAGCACCATAAAAGATTGAAGCATAAATATCAACAATGAAGTGCATGATCGACAAGCAGAAGAAAAATATAAGACAACAAAAATTCACTAATCTTTGTTTTCAGCATATATATATATCAAATCAATTTGGTTGGAAAAGGAAAAGGTACAAACTATTTGTTTTGAATTTAACCCTTTTTTGTTTGGATAATATACTTGCATTCCTTCTTTGGGGATGAGATCATTCCGTTATGCGAATAATGTGCCTTGACCGTACAAATTTCATGATCGGAAAATCGCTCAATTTCTTAATCTTCATTTCAAGATCATCCCTACAAAAAATCGTTTTAATCGGAGAAGATTTAGTCATATTTCAAATGTATAGAAGAGATCGACGGTGTAGGTATCAAATAACATAATCAAGATGAATTGTCAATTTATTTGATACGCTTTGATGATTAAATGATCTCATATTTGAATGAATTTTTGTTGGGAGGATACTAATTAGTTGAAGGGTTATAATCGTTAATTTTATTCAGGCAACATACATTATTCACAAATTGAGAAATATGATAATACATTATTTAACTGGTTGAATCTTATAGTACCATAAAAGAAGTTATTATATTCAAGAATTTAATTGTCTCGAATTAACCTCAGACTGTTATACTAATAGGAATTCCTCTGCATGTAACCCCAGGCTCCGAGCTTGGCATGAGCAGCTCATATGGTGAGACCCCAGCCCCACATCTGTTCCTCAGATTTGAATCAACATTTCTTCTTTCAATCTCCTTGTCAATTTTCTTCATCTCCATTGAAAACCTATAAAATGCTTCAACAATCTCAGTGTCAGCTGACCATGTCGACAAATCCTTCCTTTCCCCAATATACTCTTCATCAGGCGAGTGAGTCGAAATGATGTCGATCACTGCCATATACTTTGTTGCTTCAAACAAGCCAGGCAGTGATGATAGAAAATATTGCTGTGGTTCGCTTATGAAATCGGCGTACTCATCGGGATCATCGTGCTGATTTGGCACTAGTCTTCTCATGTGTGGTGGGCGAGTTGGGACATAACCACCGAATGAATACTGGCCAAAGTTTAGAGCAGCATGTTGGGCGGACGGGATCCAAATTATCGTGGTAAGAATTGAGATTAGGTCATTTGGGGTTGAGAGTTTAGGCCACCAGCTTGCATGGGAAACATCGACATGCCCTAAATTGATTGACTCGTTGTACCATGCATGAAGTTCTGTGTCTGATTGAACCACACTTGCATCAGGGTAGTAGTAATTCACATAGGTTTGAACCAATCTCTCAATTGCCGACCATACGAGGAGTCCATCTGTTGCATATGGGTAGTCTTCAATTAGTAGTCTTAGCCCATGGGATTGAGCTGGGTCTGGAATTGCTACCCCTCTACATAAAGAGACGACAATAAAGTTAATAAGATATCCACTCAAGGAAAAGTGTACTTATCTTTTGCAAGACAGTGTGACATGTTAGGTCGTTAGATTGTCAATCCGAATAATTAATTTGACGAAACTTGTTCAAGTATGTTGTCACAATTCAGTCTGATAACACAACAAATGTATATGTTTGGCAATAAAACATAACAGCCATATAATTTCCGAACCTTCTAATGAGATCTGCCGGAAGGCCTTCAAGGTCAAAGCGCCACCAATCTCGATAAGCGGCACAACTAATCTCCATGGAATATTTGCCAGGATTGAAATTAGACTCGACCGTGCCTCCAACGTTGATGAGCTCCTGACGAGCCAATGCATTTACCTTCAAGGTGTATCGCATGTGAGGTTTGAGAAGCTTGTAGATTGGGTGCATTACACTCAAATGGCGATGAGCTGCTATTATAAGTGGTTCCATGCATGCATGAACGCGTAACCTGTTTTAAAATTCAAAATTTTTCATGGTATCAGAGCAGAAAGTTATCTGATGAGTTCAAATGAATGTTTACAATTACATCGATCCTCCGAATTATGGAAATTGTTGTGCATACCAATGATGAATTAGTTGATGAGCGCCGACATCATTGGAGCAGACATGGGCTTTGCCAAGTTGCCAAAGCCAATTTGTCGTAGCATCAACTGGAGGTGTGAGAACCTGCTTGGATGCTGAACCTGACTTTGTCGGAGGCAAGCTCAGCTCAATAGCAATTGGCTTTAAAGTTCCCAATGAGGTCAAGAAGAAAATCGCACGTGTTCCATCAGCTTTTCGGTCATCCACAGTGTTTATTTGGTTGATAAATGGAAGAAACATGTCATGATAGTCTAGTATGAACAACTTGCTTTCTTCCAATGCCTGCAAATGAATTAAACCCACAATTCATTGTAGTGAATTCTATCATGATCTGTATCATTATAAAATATATATCTTTTGGCATCTGATGGTGATGAAATTTAGGGTTTAAGATTTAGTTCTTTTGGTATGATGAGTTCACTCTTGTACTAAGCGCATGAGCGGAAGATATGCGTACAATATATATACATACCTGTTGTACGGACATCCCATCAAGATGGCCTATTAAATGTTCCTCCTCCAGTGCTGACTCTTGTGAGCCATAGATGGATGGATCAAGTTTGCTTACAGGTGGGAAAACTGTAAGCCTTTCTATGCTCAGAGCGTTTATGACTGCTTGACGCCCGAATTCGTCGTCTCTTAAACAACAAGATGTATCCCCTGAAATAATATATGGGAGTGAGATTATTTAATCCGAATTAACTAATTTTTACTGTATATACACGCTTACTTGAAATTAATTTTGGAGGGTCAAATTTGAGGTTCTCTTGGACTTTGCTAAAAATCTTCGGCAACGGAAGCTTCATCTTTTGTTTCTTGTTTTCAAGCAAAGACGCGTCACTATACAGACCGTTGATGTCTGAATAGCCCTTGAAAAAGTTACTGTCCCTAGCAATGGTTGTTACTGTAGGTATTATATTCCTCAGAATTCCCTTTAACTTTCCAACATCAAGAGCTTCTTGCTTGGCCTCCTCAAACTCCTCGTCTCTAGGCACGTAAATTGGCGTGGATTCGTTCACTGATGACTCCATATTCTCGTCTGTCTTGGTTGGAGGGCGGCCAGTTCGACAACGTCTAGGGTGTGGATTCTTGTTGCCTCCAAGAGTTGGTCTTACGAATTCAATTCCCTTATCTGGATTTCCAATGTCGTTGTATGTATCGTAGTCGTATATTCTATCCGACGGTGCCCTAAGTCCTCTCCCATCACCTCTCAGTTGCCTTAGCTCCATTTCTCTTAGCTCTTTCAGCCCTTCTGGTGTCTCACCAGGTAAGTATGCCTGCAAAATTCAAAGACTCAAAGTTGTGACGATCAGCGTGTAGGTAATTCGCTTATCAGATTTCAATCTCGCAACACATACTAAAGAAGTTTATATAACTAAAAAAAATTCAAAGTAATACTGCAATTTTTTATTCTTAACTTAGGTCCAGATTTTCATCATGTGAAAGGAAGGCTACTGACGCTCTAGTTAGAAGATGCGATTACGGGACAGAGATTCAGGGCCGAAGGGGGAAGACTTTAGAAGAGACTCTAAGAAAAGACTTAGAGTACTTCGATCTAACGGAAGATGGCATAGAACCAAGTGGAATGGCGTTCTAGAATTCATACAGTCGACCCCTCTTAATGGGAAAAGGCTTTGTTGTTGTTGTTGAACGTCGGTCCAGATTTACGTTTCATTTTTTTAGGGCATACAACCCAAGCCAACTGACCTAACTTGGTCTAGACTTACAGTCTGACGACAAATACCAAACTGTGTGCATGTATACACATGATCGTCAACTTAAGTTTTGGTGTCTCACGTACCTTAGAAGAGAAGAAGATTCTTTGCCCAGAGATCACCTTCTGTGGTTGAACCCAAAAGTCGCATGCAAAATTAACAAACACCTTCAATGTTGACGTTCTCTAAGTAGAACTCGTTCTCATATCCATTGCTCACCGTGATGGCTCCTGGTATCCCAAATTTTTGATCCACCATAAATTTAACTTCGTAAACGCTCTTCTGATCAGAACCCATCTTTAGATTCTTAGTCCAAACCAATCTAGCTTCATCGCTCAGCTTTGGCGACATCCGATCTTAATTTGTTTCAACACACAAAATCAAGGGAAAATTAGGTCAAATATTGTAAACACGTCAATGGGAAAAGACTTTGGAAATCTTAGATACAAACAAATCACAGTTTGATATGCACGTAACAAACAGTTCGCTGCTAGCCGGCTATAACGGTGGTGTTTGTTTTGGTGTTAGAATCAATTAGACAGCTTACTTGATTCAGTTTCAGTACTATCAAGCTGTAGAACAATTCCCTCTTGGTTATGACGATCAGGAGCATTATTGTCAAACCAATGAAGCATCATGTCCTTGATATTTATGATCTTCTTCTGACTTATCCGAACAGTCACCAGCGCAGTGAGTTCCAACGTCGCTCCTGCCGCAGCGGCGGACTTGTTAATCACTGGTGCTGCGAATGCCGCCCTCTTCTTCCTCATCTCTCGGAATATAATTCTCTTTGTTGAAGAAAACAAAATGGCCGACGAAAATTGCTTGTAACAATTAGCATGCCAAATGATATTATTCACTGGTTTTGAAATGTGATTGAAATGATTAAGTGCGCCCATAGTCATTGCCATGTTGCTTATTTAGATGTAAACTACAATGTTAAAACTATACACGCTCATATATAGAGTAGGATGAGCAAGGACCGTATGGTCATCTTCTTGGGCCAAGTTTAATGGACCACATCATATAGAGTAGGATGAGTAAGGACCGTAAGGTCACCTTGGGCCAAGGTTAATGGGCCATATTTAGCTCTAAAATTGACAAAACCAGTCCCCAAGCAAAGAACTAAGGGGGCGTTTGTTGAGAGGGACTATCTTGAACTGGATTAGTTTCTGGGACAAAGCTAAATTGGCTTAGACTAAACTAAGCTGGACTGACTGAGTGAAACGTTTGATGCAATGACGGACTAAAAAAAAGTTAATTAACAACTATAATATTATATTATTTAATACACATTCAATAATATTTTATTATTAATTTAATATATTTTATTCAAGCTTTTGCCCTTTTTTTTATGTGTCTAGAACACTCTTTCAATCCGTGCCCTTTATCAATTCAACAATATTTTAATTTTTTATCCAACCTCTCTCTAGACTCTCTGGAGAGTTCTTTCTTTACTTCCTAGTTTCTTCCCCCATAACGCTCCTTTTCTCCATCATTTGTCCCGCAGAACCACAACCTTCAAAATCGTTTTTCCTGTGCAAAATCGTCCTCAAAACTACTCTCTCCTCCGTCTCCGTCTCTCCATTGTTCTTCGTCCCAAAGCTACTTTCTCCCATTCTCTATCTATTTCTCTTTGAAATTTTCTGGGAATTTTCGAGAATAAGGAAGAATTTTTCTATTAGGATTGTTGTTGTTATCATTTTGCATTTTTTTTCTTCGAATTTTGGTGTTGAGATTTAGGTAGCGGTGAGGCTGGGTTTGAGATCTGGGAAATGGGTTGGCAAATGGAGTTGCCCAGAAGCATGCTTGCGGGCTTTCGGACTTGCAGCGTTTATAAACTTGCATCGTGCAATCGTTTTAGGAGATGGGATTAGCAATCCCATGGTTTTTGGGGGGTTTAGCTAAGACCCGCTAGTCTCTTAGTCGAAGCGAGCGAGAGCTAATCTTATTAAACCTAAGCCTTCCAGGAAACAAACACGAGACTGAACTAAGAGTTAGTCCAATGAATTTTAGTGAGGGCAAACAAACACCCCTAAGGGTGCGTTTGTTTGTTGCACCGGACTATCTCGGACTGGACTAGCTTCAAAATCTAAGCTGGACTGGCTTAGAATAGACTAAGCTGGACTGATTTAGTGAAGCGTTTGGTGTTGTGTCGGATTAAAAAGCAGGACTCATATATTATATTATTAAATTTATATTTACAATATTTTATCATTAATTTAATCTATATATACTAATATTTTATTATTAAATTATCATTTTCCCTTCTAGAATCTCTCAATTTTGTGTCCGCCCACTGCATCCTCTCATCTTTCCCTGCCATTTCATCTTCCTCTCATTTTTTTGTCCGCCCACTGCATCCTTCCCCTCTCTTCTTTCTCTGCCATTGCACCTCCCTCTCTCATTTTTTTTGTCTGCCCACTGCATCCCTCCCCTCTCCTTTTTCTCTGCCATTTTATCTGTGCCACTGTCTCTTTCGCCCTTCCCTTTTCTGGGTTCAATTTTTCTGGGTTTTCTGGTTGTGGGAAGCAGGGAAGAAGGAGATGTGAGGGGCAAAGCGGAGCAGCGGTAGCAATGTAAGAGGAGCTTGCTAAGGTAGACGACGAGGGATCCGGAGAAGAGGAGCTTGCTGAGGTGGACGACGAGGGAGGCTCTGGATTCTTCAACGGTTGGGAGGGACGGGAAGAAATATATGAGATTGTGGGCGATGATAGGCGATAAGGAGGAGAAGGCGAGGGAGGAGGTCGTCGACTACACTCTCTCGCAGGAGCACATGAGGTTTTACGAATCCGGGCGTTTTTGGGGTGCTTCGCTAGGAACTCCTAGCGAGGGGTTTAATCCGTGCGAGTTGGATCTAATCCCATTAAACCTAATCCTTGTCCATACCAAACATCAGACTATAGTGTAGTCTAGTCCAGTCCCACCTAAGAAGGTCAAACAAACACCCCCTAAAGGAATTCGAGTTAAAAGACCCAAGTTAAATTTGGCTCCAAGACAGACCACACATGCATCACAGGGCATGCTAAGTTTGACCTTAAAAAGTAATAAAAAATGAAGGAATAAAGGTAGCCGTTCATGTTTGAAGATGGAAAAATTCAATCCTAAAGTCATCTTTATAAATTTTTGGAAAGGTTAATGTTAGGATAATAAATTTGTAGATAAAACTATGTAAATTAAATGATATGTAAGTTAATTATTGGATTATTATTTAAACGTTGATAAATATGTTTATTTCTATTGGTGACATATCATTTAGTTTGTAAATTTTATCTACAATTTTAATTTTTCTAGCATTACTTTTTGATAAAACTAAAACATAGTCAAAAGCTACGTGGAGCTCCCCTTAACTGAAGATAGCCTAAATTTAATTCTCATCTATAACAGTATCGCTTATATCGCAAACATAAAAGTAATATGACCCACACGTACATTAGAAGACAAGATAACCATGTAACACATTTAATTGGTTGCCTATTCTCAGCTGTGTGGCTTTAGAGAACAATACTATATTAAGAGTAATGCTAGGTAGACTAGATGTATTGATTAAATTTGCAAACTAAATGATATGTCATCAATAAGAAATGTTCTAAAAATCACTAGGCGCTAGTCGGGCAGCGGGCAGGGGCCTAGCGCCTAGGCGGCCTAGGCAGATTTATGTAAATTTATTATATATCCTGTAAATAAGTGCCTATTTACACCTAAAAAAACTATACTTGTATGGATAATAAAAGAATGATAAAATACAAAAATAGAAGTAGAAAAATATACAAATTATATACATCCAAAAAGTTCAATATTTAAAAAACAGTAAGCATATAATCATAATTAGGAGAATTTGGATGATAGATTAAATTCTTCTTGTTCATGAATCATGATCCTTGTATTGTATTGGACATAGACTAAATTATTTAACGTTGTTGTATCTAGTTTATTTCTTTTCTTTGTATGTATCCCCTCAAAAATTCTCCAATTCGTTTCATTATTGGATGAACTTGTTGTAAATCCATCATTTGCAAATTAGATACACCATTTTCATAAGTATACCACCATAAAACCAAAAAAGAAAAAAGCACACAATTAATAAAAAACATATAAAATATATGTATAAAAAAAAAAAGCCGTATAGGACCGCCTAGCTCCAGAACCGATTTTTTGAAACGATTTGCCCGAGCAGGCCTTCATCACCTAGCGCCTAGGCAGCCGCCTAGGCCGATTTTTAGAACAGTGATAAGAAATAAGCACATTGACAAAACTTCAGTAATAACTCAATCATTAACTTATATGTCATTTAGTTTACAAAATTTAGCCTACACATTCAATCTCCTTAGCATTATCCCTCAACTAAATCTTACCATGTGACTGTATATCATGCATGCACTTACTGCTAATCTATCAGTGTATAATCTATATGTAGAGAGATTTTTTAGTGTGACCGGCACACGAGGTGATAAACCACGTGTCACTATATAAATGGTAGGATTTGTGTGTTAAAAAGTTAATAACTTAAAAAATAAAATTTCCACCACTTACATAAAAGCACATGGTGTACCACCCGTATTCCCGTCACAATGAAAAATTTCTCCTATTTGTATTGATAAGCACCAAACACATTAATTATTTCCTTTTGAAGAAAAGACATTTTTTATTTTTTCTATAATTGTTCCGGTAAAAATCATCTCTTATAAATTACATTCGGAAAAACATGGTTTTCCATATTTCTGGTCGTGAGAGTAATTTAAATAAATGGTTGAATTGGTCTGGATGTCATATTTACATTTCCAAAAAAATGAGAAGTATCGTGGATGGACGGAAAATGTCTTTCATCGGGGAGATAAAGGGTGACGTTGCTAAATAAATCATATACTTCATGACGGGAGCTAGCAAAACTCCTTAAACAAATGCTTGGTTCTTCAATACACGTGAAAGAAAAGAACCTTTCATGAATGCATAACATGTTTAACTCTCTCTTTCAAAGAAAAAACATTTGTAACTTTCTTATGCTAGCTATGGACTACATACATTATAATGTTAAATATATTGTAGTTGTGGATGCATGGGTAGAAACCCAACTTATCCACTATGATATTTGACAACATGCAGCAACTAGCAAAACTCCTTAAACAAAGGCTTGATTCTTCAGTACACGTAAAGAAAATAACCTTTCATGAATGCTTAACATGTTTAACTCTATCCTTCAAAGAAAAAACATTTGCAACTTTCTGATGTTGGTCATGGACCATTATAATAAATATATGGTAGTTGCAGGGTTGGCCCTAAGATTTTGGAGGCCTGAGGCGAGCCTTTGAGAGGGGGCCCTTGAGTTTCCAAGGCATCCGATGTGTCACATATTCATATATATATATATATATATATATATATATATATATATATATATATATATATATCACTGTTCTAAAAATCCTCGCCTAGGCGTTAGGCGGCTGGCCACCGCCCCGATTAATGCTAAGGCCGCCTAGACCTGCTGAGGCACCGCCTAGACCCATCTAAACACTCGCCTAGGTCATAACTCACTTAGACAAAAAATAAATAACCTTCATTTTGCTTTTTTTTTTCTTCCAATAAATTGTAAGAGACTTGTTACATACTTAAATGAACACACATTATATCCTTATTTCACATTTTTTCATTATGTTCCAATACTTCATAATATATATATATATATATATATATATACACACATTCTATTTTGTAGTTTATGATGAAATTATATATATTTCAAGTATAAGCAGATACTTATTTACATGAAATATAATTGATTTACTTAAATCCGCCTAGTCTGCCTAGGCCCCGCCTAGCAGCCTAGGCGCTAGGCCCCAGCCCGCTGCCCGATTAGCGCCTAGCGATTTTTAGAACCTTGATATATATATATATCATATTTTAAAAACAAATACAATAAAAGAGAGAAAAAGCCTCTAAGACATTTATGAAACAAGGAGTCTCGAGTCAAATAAAACAGTTTGATGAGAACAAGTCCGCCGTATCAAAAAAGTAAACACCAAACAAAGACATAACCAACACATAAACTTATAATTGCATTAAAACATCCCATAATCAAGTTTTTTCTCTCTCTCTTTTCAATAGATAACATAACTAAGTCACTCAATCTCTATAGAAGGCAGTACACTATTTGATCCATTTCAAATAAAAAATAAATTCAGTTTGAAAATTAGATTATCTCAAGTTGTATTCTTCTAAACTGTATGAGATAGTTAATGGTTTACTTTCTTAAAATTTTATGTGTAGTTTTTATTTTTGTTAAATGATGAAGGAATAAAACAGATAGAAAAAAAATAGAAATTGGGAGAAAGAAATGCATTTGCTTGGATCAAACTCCTGACAAGGAGACAAACCAATTTCTTGTTCATTTCACCAACACAGTAACATTTCAATTTTGAAAATAATGTTATTTATCTGTAAGCTAACACATAAGGTAAACGAATTTTGGGACCCATTCCACTTGGGGACCCTAGGTGGTCGCCTCTTTCGACTACCCTCAGGGCTAACCCTGGGTAGCTGTGAATGCATGGGTAGAAACCAACCATCCTATCCACAAGAATGACCATATGCAGCAGTTAGCAAAACTCCTTAAACAAATGCTTGGCTCTTCAGTACATGAGAAAGGAAATGACATTTCATGAATGCTTAACAAGTTTAACTCTCTCATTCAAAGAAAAAACATTTCTAAGTTTTTTATGTCGGTAATGGACCACATGCATTACTATATTAAATATATGGTAGCATGTGGATGCATGGGTAGAAACCTAACATCTTATCTACTAGGATATTGGACCACATGTAATAGCTAGCAAAACTCCTTCAACAAAGGCTTCACTCTTCAATGACCTTTCATGAATGCTTAACATGTTAACTATCACTTTCAAAGAAAAAACAATTGTAACTTTTTGATGTTGGCCATGGACCACATTCATTATTATAATAAATATATGGCAGCTGTGAATGCATGAGCAGAAACCCAACATCCTATCCACTAGGATATTGGATCACATGCAACAGTTAGCAAAATTCCTTAAACAAAGGCTTCGTTCTTCAGTACAAATGAAAGAAAAGAACCTTTCATGAATGCATAACATGTTTAACTCTCTCCTTTAAAGAAAAAACATTTGTAACTTTCTGATGCCAGCCATTGACCACATACATTCTTACATTAAATATATGATAGTTGTGGATACATAGGTAGAAACCCAACATCATATCCATTGTGATATTGGACCACATGCAGCAACTAGCAAAACTCCTTAAACAAAGACTTGGTTCTTTAGTACACGTGAAAGAAAATGACATTTCATGAATGCTTAACATGTTTAACTCTATCATTCAAAGAAAAAACACTTGCAACTTTCTGATGTTGGCCAGGGGCCATTATAATAAATATATGGTAGCTGTGATCCACTAGGATATTGGACCACATGCAGCAATTAGCGAAACTCCTTAAACAAATGCTTGGCTTTTCAGTACACGGGAAAGGAAATGACGTTTCATGAATGCTTAACAAGTTTAACTCTCTCATTCAAAGAAAAAACATTTCTAACTTTTTTATGTCGACCATGGATCACATGCATTACTATGTTAGATATACGGTAGCATATGGATGCATAGGTGGAAAACCAACATCTTATCCACTAGGATATTGGACCACATGCAGCAGCTAGCAAAACTCCTTCAACAAAGGCTTCACTTTTTAGTACACATGAAAGAAAATGACCTTTCATGAATGCTTAACATGTTAACTATCACTTTCAAAGAAAAAACAATTGTAACTTTTTTATGTCGGCCATGGACCACATGCATTATTATAATAAATATATGGCAACTGTGAATGCATGAGCAGAAACCCAACATCCTATCCACTAGGATATTGGATCACATGCAACAGTTAGCAAAACTCCTTAAACAAAGGCTTCGTTCTTCAGTACAAATGAAAGAAAAGAACCTTTCATGAATGCATAACATGTTTAACTCTCTCCTTTAAAGAAAAAACATTTGTAACTTTCTGATGCCGGCCATTAACCACATGCATTCTTACATTAAATATATGATAGATGTGGATACATAGGTAGAAACCCAACATCCTATCCACTGTGATATTGGACCACATGCAGCAACTAGCAAAACTCCTTAAACAAAGACTTAGTTCTTCAGTACACTTGAAAGAAAATGACCTTTCATGAATGCTTAACGTGTTTAACTTTATCCTTCAAAGAAAAAACACTTGCAACTTTTTGATGTTGGCCATGGACCATTATAATAAATATATAGCAGCTGTGATGCAACAGCTAACAAAACTCCTTAAACAAATGCTTGACTCTTCAGTACACGTGAAAGAAAATGACCTTTCATGAATGCTTAACATGTTTAACTCTCCCCTTTAAAGAAAAAACATTTGCGACTTTCTGATGTCGACCGTAGACCACATGCATTATTATATTAAATATATGGTAGCTGTGAACAAGGATCAAAATATCGATATTATCGGCGAAATATCGTTTTTTTCGTGTGACGATGTGAAACCACTTAATTATCGTCAATATATCGCGATATTATCGCTAATATCGATAATATCGCGATATTAACAATAATATCGTGATAATGTCGATAATATCGCCAAATGAAACTCAAAAATATTTGAAAAATGCTGAAAAGTCTTAATCTTGCACATCTAAGGGGATTCGAACCCCTCCCATTTTACTCCTTCAACACCTTGACCACCATATCACTTATGTTTTTGTGAAAATATGCTAAAATATTTTTATATATGGTTTTGTTTTGAATTCTTTATATATAAATGATTATGGTTTTGTGAATATATGCGAAAATATTTGAACCACTCCCATTGTACTAATTCATTATATATAAATGATTATGGTGTGTTTAAACTTCTTTCATTAATTACTACATATTGTCTACACTCACAATGTTTGTCAGCTCGCTACATAATCAACTTAAATCAGTTAAATCCATCATGCAATGCATTTCCTTCCAATTTTTTGTGATAAACTAATAGATAATTGACTAAATAAACATCCTGCAAAGTTTCAATAAAAATTTCCAAGTTTTTCTTACAATTTCCGTGGTTTTTATTCAATTTTTATCGATATCGATAATATCCCGATATTTCTATCGAAATTTCCGTGTTTTTGGACTACTGATATTTCCGATATCATCGATATTTTAAACTTTGGCTGTGAATGTATAAGTAGAGACCCAACATCCTATCCACTAGAATAGTGAACTACATGCAACAACTAGCAAAACTCCTTAAACACAGGCTTGGCTCTTCATTACACTTGAAAGAAACTGACCTTTCATGAATGCTTAGCATGTTTAACTTTCTCCTTCAAAGAAAAAACATTTGTAACTTTCTGATGCCGGCCATGAACCAAATGCATTATTATATTAACTATATGGTAGATGTGGATGCATGGGTAGAAACCCAACATCCTATCCACCACGATATTGAACCGCATGCATCAACTTGCAAAACTCCTTCAACAAAGGCTTGGCTCTTCTTTAAACGTGACAGAAAGTGACATTTCATGAATGCTTAACATGTTTAACTCTCTTCTTCAAGAAAAAACATTTATAACTATCTAATGTCAGCCATGGATCACAAGCATTATTATATTATATATATGGTAGCTCTGAATGCCTCCCTCAAAGAAAAAACATTTGGCACTTTCTGATGTTGGTCATGGGCCACATGCATTATTATAATTTATATCAATATGGAAGCTGTGAATGTATGGGTAGAAATATGCAGTAGTTGGCAAAACTCCTTAAACAAAGGCTCGACTCTTTAGTACACATGAAAGAAAATGATCTTTTGTGAATGCTCAAGATGTTTATCTCTCTCCTTCAAAGAAAACATTAATAACTTTCAGACTGCATGCATTATTATTTTAAATAGATGGTAGTTGTTGATGCATGAGTAGAAACCCAATATCGTATCCACTAGGATATTGGACCACATGCAGCTACTGAGATTTCAATGTTATTAAGAAACATGCTTTTTCATAGCTATAATGCATGTATTCAGCTATAGGGTTGGGGCTTATTAGATTTCTAGCTTAAGAACATTTTTTAAATCTTTTAGTTTTCTAAGAGTTATATGTTATTTCACTTACTCTTTTCATATTTCTTATTTAAGTTGTAAGCGTATAAATACAAGTATTTGTAAGGCGGAAAGGAGAAGTTTGAAATATTGAAATTTGAGTTTGTAAACTCATTTTTAGGTGCCTTGCTCTTGTTTAAGAGTCCGCCTCTTTGTTCTTGTAGTTGTTGTATGACAGTACTAGAATCAAAGTTCTTAAGGTTTTCAAGTCTCTTCTCGCACTAGGAGATAGTTGACCCTACCTATATATTTATCTTTTCATTTTTACTTTCTCACCCTGCTACACCCTGCATCACTTTTACTTTCAATTTACCCAAAAAAAAAAATATACATTTCCATTTTTTAGCATTTTTTAGCAGTGACATTTACCAATACCTATCACTGATGGCAGCATCTTAGCCTGAAAAACAAACAGTAGAACTGAGAACGAGAGAGTAACTTACACGTCCACCGCCATCGTGGCATCTGAATCCAATAATGCAATAAATTTACGCATGGCAATGTTTTATCCTCCATCTAAGACCTCGTAGAACGAATAACAAAAATCATGTTAAATAATAATCATGGGATTCTATTATCCCTCCACGTTCTCCTCACTCTATACAATACTACACTCAGGATACAACTCAATACAACCAAGGATTGATCCCAACAGGGGAAAGCACTAGCCTTGCGAAAAAAATTCTCTCCTTTCCTCAAGAACAAAATCCGAAACAAAAACAAAAACGAAAAATGGGAGGGAGTATCTAAAACATAAGAGTGAATCATTAACCGAACTATCGAAGGATAAGAATTCTGTGGTTTTCATATCCTAGAACAACGCCATATAAACTAATATCGAACAATGTCCTGAAGGCAATCGTAAAAGTGAGTGATGTTTATCTTCTCTTTTCCGGAGTAGATTGCCTCGGCAGATCCTCCTTGGTCGCCCTGAGCTGCCATCTCAATTAACATGTAGAGCTTCTTGATGGGCATCTAGAGAGGGACATAGATGAAAGTCAGATATTAACAGTAGAGAAATATAAAAAGAACGAAGGGATGAAGAAAATTAAGGAGGGCAAAGTTTACATCGTTCAGGGCCTCTGCAGCCGCATCGATGTCTTCATCAGCAAAAACATTCAATTGTGATATCACCTACGATGAGAAAAAGGGAAGAAATTAGGGTATTACGTACAAAGTTTAAAGTTTCTATAACATCACGTTAGATAAAAACACGAACATGCAGTTCTTATTCCAAGAAATATACAGCCAAGATGGCAGACTGCTTTCACTTTTTTGTGGAAGCGAAGCGATACAAGCCTTGTTTTGATAAAAACATGCTCACTGAATCATATTTGGAAGGCGAGAACATTCACTCACCAACAACGTTAAAAGCAAAACAGCTGAAGATGTAAAGCCAAAAAATTAACCAAAATGGAAGCAAATTTATCATTACCTTCTTTGCATCCAACGTCTTTAGTGTGGGAACATTGTAAGTGACAGAGAACGTATCACAAAAACCAATTGAATCTAAGAAGCCCAATTCACTTGTTGTTCCAATCACCAGAAGTTTTTTCCCCTGAAGAGGAGAGAAAGGTTAAAAACAAATACTATGGGCATCCAAACTCCATAATCTTCAGAGATGCAATAAAAAAGTAATCACATTCCAAAAAATAATCACTCAGTTAACAGATATCCTAATAGGTATCATTGCTATTCAATGAAGTCAAGGGTAAATGACGAACCTTCGGAGGGAGACGCTTAAGTAGGACCAACAGTGTTTGAGATATCAAATTGGAAAACCTTGGACCAATAGCAACATACTCCAGTAACCTGCAACGCAAATTAAAAATAACAATTTATTCAAGATAAATCGTTGCTAAAGGCTTTTGGAGACAAGATACGATGAGTCACAAAAGTCAATTAAACTTGGAGCAGCAGTAATGACCTTTCAATATCATCAAGGATAATGATGCTCAACGGTGATTTGTATGCATCCTCAAAAACCTACAGAAATGAAAACAAAAACAAAAACAAAAACTATATTGATAAGGCTACATTCATCCATATGCCTGTCTATACTTACACACACAAGGATAATAAGTAAACAAACAGATCATCCAAGACTACTGAATATTTTGCATTAGTCGGAAAGTTGAATATTTGAGACATGAAAGTGACATCTCTAAAACTAAAATTGTTCAAGAAGACAAAACAAACCTTCACAATTTGTGCGCATTTGGTGCTCTCATGAAGACCAATCATTGTCTCAGCCGAAACCTATCCAATTAAAGACTCGTAAAATTTGTAATAGGAATAAAAAGAACATAGATTATTAAAAGACTGGAAATTCTTGAAAAGCATATAAATATGTAAAGTGAAACAAATAATGTGGGAGCTTACAATCTTGACATAAGGAAAATCACTGTCGATGCCAACGGTAGCTGCTAGTGCAGATTTACCACTGTCCAAGATGGGTAAAGTTAAGAATGCTCAAAGTAAACAAAAAGAAAATGAAAATTGAATAAAAATGCACACAATTATGCTTACCTGCCACTAGGGCCTTCCAAAAGGCATGTAACAAGTGGGCTTCCTTTGCTCAATTTGACTTGCTCCACTAATAATATAGCTCTTTGATAAATGTGCTTATGACGATCACCACAATCCACCATTCCATTAAGTCTACAAATCAAGTGACAGAACCATGAGGAAATGAAATAAAAATAAAAACATTTAATAGGCTCCATATTTTGCTTCAAACTACCAAAAAAACATGACGTCATTTTAAAGGGACCAGAATCAAGATTTCTGTACTTTTACGAGGGCCAGTTCTTGGTAGATGGGTCTAATTTAACAAAATGATGAAACTAGGTAAATAGCGGGTCAGATTTATTTACTATTATTCAATAGTTCTGAAGTACAATCTCAAGCCATACCTGCATCTTTGAAGGTCATCAGTGGAGGCTCCAAATGCAGGTACAATTTCTTGGAGTGCATGTAGAAAATCATCCATAGTAACCTTAATACTCTCTTCATCCACTGGCTTGGTAAGATCATCCAAACTTAGTTGTCTATTCAGAGCAAATGACACTGCACTTTTAACAACACCTTCAAGTTCTGCACCACTGTAGTTTTTCGTGCGAGCCGCTGCAAACATGAAAGATATAAGCAAAGCCTTCTATCTCCTTCATGGATACATAGGAAAGGTTCAAATTATTGTCAGGATCCTTAAAGTTTCATGCATTAAGAATTTGGAACATAAACAATCAAAGAATATTCCAATCTCAAGGACCAAGGTCATTGATTTTGAAAAAACATCATACCCCTCTGCCCACGTAAAAAAGTCTTATTATGTAAAATTACAACTTTTGAGAAAAAGAGGAATTGAATAAAAGGTGAAACAGATTAATAAGGATTTGGCAAGCATGTCACTTATGCACATACCAAGCTCTTGGAGGTTCACATCTGGAGCAAGAAAAGAGCTCTCCTTCATCTTGTTTGTATGAATTTGAAGAATCTGTAGACGACCATTTTCATCAGGAAGGCTTATCTCAATTTGAACTTCCAGACGTCCTGGCCTACAAACAAGAAAAAGACAAAAAATTTGATGTTTACTGAATAAACATGTTGTGTGATGAGTTTGGAGAGAGTGAGAGAGAGCACCTCAAAAGGGCTTCATCAAGCAAATCCTTTCTGTTTGTCATCCCAATAAGCAAAACATTATTGAGAGACTCCACACCATCAATCTGAAAAAGAAGTTTAACAGACATATTGATGAGATTGCTTAGGAGCACAAAGAAGATAAACTGGCCTAGAAAAGTTTGTAAGTTTTAGCAAGACTTAAAAAGCACAACTGTAAATTTCACCAACCTTCGTGAGTAACTGGTTCACAATACTGTCATGAACCCCGGTACCATCTCTAGTTGATCCTCTTGACTGTATTGTAAAATAAAGCATGTGTTATAGTAAGTACTAAGTAGCATAGAGTAAGAAACGTTTTGATCCAATTCAAGCTATGCAACTGTGAAAACGAAGGGTTTGGAGGTTTTACAATGTAGGTGAATAAGGAATCTTAGTAAATAGCATAGAGTAAGAAATCTTTATACCTTACAAATAGCATCAATTTCATCAAAGATTATCACATGCAAGTCACTCTGGTCTCCTGGGGAATTAAGGACATAATGACATTAGAAATTATTGAAAAACCAACCTAAGTGCACTTGACATATATATTTTCCCTTACCGCGAGCCCTTTGATCATTCTCAGCATCAGCAAATAGATCCCTAACATTCTTCTCAGTTTCACCAACGAACTTGCTCAAAACTTCAGGGCCATTAACAATCTACGGAACACAAAAATAAAAATCTCATCAATCACCAAAGCATCTTAATAACTAACCTATATAAGGAAAAGTTGCATATCCAAAATCATTAAGACATGCTCAAATAGCTTTGGAACCTTTAAATAATGTACTAGCATCAAAATAATGTGTTAAAGCATGATTCAGCATGGTTCAATGTTTACAGCTGGCAGAACTTAATCGATTTATTACATATGCCTGTTATGAAAAATGAGAATACAAGATTGTGACAATGACTACCTAGTTTTTAATTTCATCTCAGTTTCATGTGTCATCAATTGGTAAGTATTATTTGAAATTACAGCTGAAACTTAGAAAACATTCAAACATTCATAAATTTTCAACTTCCGGACCAATGAAAAGAACAAATTCTTAGTCCTAACAGTGCGTTTGGATGAGGAAATTTAAGATTACTAAGGAATTCCAAATTGACGGAAATTAAAATAATGGAATTTTATTTTCTAGAATTTGTGAATTTTGTTGGCTACCTAAAAGAAGAATGAGTGGTGGTGGTTGACGGAAATTGAAATGACGGAATTTTATTTCCTAGAATTTTTTAATTTTGTTGGCTACCTAAAAGAAGAAAGGGTGCCAACTATTTACACAGAATTTAAACTTAGGAGCCCCAAATTCCAAGTTTTTTTTTTTTTCACACAAAAATTCTAAATTTCTATGTTTATGAATCCAAACAAGGGAATTGGCGCACGTTAATTTCTAAATTCTGACTTTTGTTCGAATTCCAAGTTTTTTCTCTCATCCAAACAGTGTTGAGAGAATTGACAACTCAGAAATTTGATTATTTAAAAAAAAGGTGGATCAAACTCCAAACCTTTGGTTCTTTCCCGTTCAACATCTTTCCAATTTGACGAGCCATGAGAGTTTTTCCAGTACCAGGTGGCCCATAAAGCAGCATACCCTTTACATGCTTGATCCCTAATCTGGAACATCAAAATATTTCCAATAAGGAGCGTGGTATAAAGATATACCAACAAGATATCAGTGCAGCTTGAAGAATCAGTTATCTTACTTATTTGTCACGTGAGGAGGGAATACACGGGATGCAAAAGCTCTTCGAAATATATCTGCAAACTCATCACCTAAGCCACCAATTCCAAGCGTTTGAAGATTAAACTCCTTGTGCCTGAAAATGTTGCTACTTGCAGCTTCACGCTGATTTACGATCTGGAGAATACAATTTAGATATCAAGTTTCAATACATTATTTGATATTGTATAGTAAATGATAATGAAAATGTTCTCCTGTAAATGGCCATCATATCATGACTCTGATTTGCATAGGATATGCAGCTTAATAAGTGATCAAATGTGCAAGTGCAAAACTGATTTGTCATTGCAAGACCTTCACGGCCAAGTATGAAGTGAGTTCAACCAATCTAATATAGGATTTTGTGTTTTCTTATTGTAAACACAGGGTCATGAAAAACCTATAATGATAACTATTAGCAACTACATGAAGTTGCGTTTTCTGAAAATAGAATAAGGATCTATATAGCCTGCCAAGACAATGATGCTAAAATATGTCATACAGTCCTTTCCACCAGTTAAAACTACTGGGTCTGACATAATTTGACAATTTATATTAATAAGTAAAGATAAATATCAAAATCTCACCTTTATTCCACTTGCATTTGATGTTTCAAAGATGAAATATGTATCATTCACAATCATCCCTCTTTCAATACCATTATTAGACTTTTCTTGTCCCTCTACTGCAGCTTGATTGACAGTAAATATGTAGTTGATCCCCTGAAACTCAAATGAAACTCTTTGTCCAGCCGTCATGACCTGCACATAGTAAGGCACAATGTTTCAAAACTCATGACCTGCAGTAATATATACTGATGGGAAAGGGGGGAAAACTAAATGAGAGAGAAAGATCCATCAAACAAATCAGGAAATAAGAACACGGCTGATTTTTTTCAAGCAAATATGGCTGAAGTTTGCATCTATTATAACTGAATCGGTACTTGACCAGTACGTTCTAACCAAAATAATTTAGCATGAGTTGCTTTTATTCCTTCCTTAATTGAATGGTAAAATTCACACACGCATTGGAACGATAAGAAATCTTCATTTAGTAATACACGTGATCAATTTGGTAACTTGCCCCAGAAAGGATCATGTTCAAAATTAGAACAACATTTGTCTCATTATTTGCTCAACTGTTGCGCAAATAAACACATGCATACATTCCTCAACAAAAACCAGACGATATAAACAAACATGAAAAACAAGTTTAGAAGCAAAAGTTACCTGGTTGATAAACCTTTTCTTAAGTTGCTTCGACAGGGCAACAGCGTCAACCTACAAAAGAATCCGGAAGCTCTTCAAATCCCCAATGCTTAAAATGGCATTTGTATTCATACAGAAAACTGAAAACAATAATGTAAAAATTGAAATCGATATGCAAATACCTGTTCACTCTTAGTGCCTTTCTTCACAAACTCCAAATCCAGCGTAAGCAGGGCCAGATTGAAATCCTCCGGTGGAACAAATCTAAATTAGGGATTTCAAAAACACAATTAGAAACCAAAATTGACCAATACCTCAGCTCCGAGCCAGTGATCCTTTGATTGATTGAGTGCCTGACTAACCTGCTCACAGAGATAGAATCGCCACTAGAAACCCTAGCATGCCGCCGCTGGATTGCGTTCAGCGCAATGTGGCCACTCTGCATGCTTGGATGTCCAGTTTCTTTCAATTAAGGCCACCAAAAAACACAACATAAAATTCACACCAACTCCAAGCAATTGAATTTTCAAAAATTCCAACTAAATCCTAGCAATTTCACAATTAATTGTAATCAAATCCTAACAAAAATGGAGCAAAAACGGCGTGATCGAATAATGACAGATTGCAGGGAAAAATTGTACAAAAATTATAAAAATAATCAGAAATCGTGAAGATCAAAAGGATATGAGACGGTGAGGACGAATGAGTCGCCGACGGAAGCGAGATTGAGCTTGGTGCCGGGGATGGCGAAGTTCTGGAGATCGGTGGGGGAGCAGTAGGCGAGATTGGTTAGAGCGAGATCTGGGGCGGGGGTGTTGGTGACGGTCATCGTCACCGCTGGCGAAGAGGAGGATAAGCCGAACCGGCCGGCCATTTTTTGATCGGAGACGGAAAGAGTTCTGGGTGGAGGATTTCTGGTTCCTTAGGTTGTAAGAAATGGAGATGATGAAGTTTTTGTCTAATTTTTCTGCTTTGATCGAAAAGAGACGATGAACTTCGAAATTTTTGGATTTTTGTGTTTCTAGAGCCCAAATAAAAGCCCAAAACGAACAGCTGGATTTGATCGCATAATGTCGGTCCCTTTAATTATAAATGAGAAGTTTCTTATTTTATTTTTTTTTGTCAAACGAATAGATTTTATTAGATTATAAGTTAAATTAGCCACTGACAGGGTTCGAACTCACGTCGTCAGGCAATGACTCTACTCATTTCCAGCATTGTGGTAAACTATAATGGGTTAATTTCAAATGTTCCCCTAAAAAAAACAACTTTTATTACAAAATTTGATAGGATAGCAACCTGATCACTTTAATTATCTTGCACAAAATTCCTTCTATTACTTATGTATTGTAAAACATAACAAACCAACCAACACAAGTCAATCGGTTGGTTATGAAAATTTTTATTTAATCGCCACAAAAATTGAGAAACAAAAAAATAGTTTTTACTGGGGCGGGCCAAATGAACTTAAAATCCAGAAAACCACCAAAATGGGTTGATTTTTTTTTTTTTTTTCAATCGGTTAATAAAATCGAATCAAACCACAAAAATTGGTTTAGAATGCATTACAAACCGTGATTTAACCAAACCAAACCATATATAATAAAATATATAAATTAATATTTAGGATTAAGTACCTAAAATTAACTTATTCTAAATTGGTATCAACATTGTTAAACATTCCAAACAAGTATCCAACCTATTGTAAATGTTACATTCGTTAAGTCCTAGTTAATTTGTCTTTAAACATACATGTGGCAACAATGAGTCCCACTTATTTGCTTACTTGGACACTAAAATAATATTAAAAATAACTTCAAAAAAGACATGAAGACGAAAAAACAAATACACGAATAAAATGAAAAATAAAAATGAAGACGGGGAAATTTCTTAACAAATAAGAGGGTTAAGAATTTAGATAAGGTGTTACCGAGCTTATTTATGCTCATGTGATTTCCTTATTCGTCAATTTTTGCTAGTAAAGCTTTAAATTCTTCTTTTGTAGGGGGTAAAGATGGTGGTGGCTGCATCATGGCAATCCATACTATTTCAACAACCTTCATAACCTTTTTCTTAATTTTGGCGGCTTGAGTTGTAGAGTGTAGTTTATGGTTGTGCGTTGGGTTTGGAGGTGAAAGCCTAAATGGGGTGATGGTGACCGTTACTTGGTGGAACCCATGCTTCCATAACCTTATATTGATGTTGGAGACAAAGTAAACCCTAGTTAATTGAGTCACGTCACACAATAAGTTATTAATAAAATATTAAATTTAACACAAATATAATATGTCTTCATCCTTATACGAGCCGAACTTACAAGTAAATAGGAATTCATTAAGCCCCAATTTCTACTTTTGGAACCCTAAGATAAGTCTTTGTCCTTGACTGTGAGATTTGATTATTCATGTCTTCTTTGCTAAGATAGCTTATATAAAAAATTTCAAAACCTAAAAAGAAAATCAGACACAATGATGAGGAAAGATCAAAACTTTTTGTTTAAACTCTAAATCAGTTTGAAATTGTTTTTTTTTTAAATGGTTATAAACACTTTGACAGAAGAATTTATAAGTATTTTTAGCTCTTAAAAACACTTATGGTTAGTTTGATAATTATTTTATTTTTATTTTTACTTTTCACTTGTTTAAAAACTAAAATCTTAAAAGTCGTTCAATAATTATTTTATTTTCAGTTTTCAATTTTTGTTTTTAATTTTTTTTGAAATTTAAAAACTAAAATCTTACTTGATAACTATTTTAGTTTTTTTTTTAAATTCAAAATTAATTTATTGAGTTTTTAAAATTTGTCCTTGAGTTTTTACTTTTTCTTTTTCATTTTTCATTTTTTTATAAAACTAAAAACTGAAAGTAGTTACCAAACAAATTTTTAGTTTTCAATTTTCGAAAAAGTGAAAACTAAAAACTAAAAACGAAATGGTTATCAAACAATCCATTTGATAACTACTTCCAGTTTCAGTTTAAAAAATATATATTAAAACTGAAAACCATTTATCGAGTTTATTTCCAATTTTCGAAATTTGATTTTGAGTTTTGAGTTTTCTTTCTAAGAGTAGTTTAGCAAAACTCAAACAAAGCTCTCCTTCAACGAGATTTTAATTTTCAGTTTTATAAAATATAAAAACTGAAAATTAAAATCTGAAAACTGAAAAAAGAGCAATTTATGTCTGCCCTCATATTTGGTTGACCTCCTCATCCTTTTCTATATTATGCGGTCACGATTAAATCATGTCAATATTTTATATTAACTTTTTTATAGAGATAATAAGATAAAAAATAATAAAAATATAAAATATTAATATTGTTTAACCATGACCGTACAAATAAGAAAGAACTGGAAAGGCAGACAAATAGTAGGGCAGACAACGTGCCTCCTTTAGCAAAACCCAAAGAAAGCCCCCCAAATCATGACCAACCGAAATATCGGCCACCTCAAAACCCCGAACTCGAGAAAGCTAAAACCCTAGCCCCAAAGAGCCATAACGACGCTCATGGCGACCCGACGGCGCCTCCAAGCTCTGGCCAGCCACGCCTCCGCCCTCTTCTCCAAAAGCCCTTCATTCCACTCCCTCCCACCTCCCCTCCCCATCTACCAACTCCTCAAAACCCTCACCTCCAATTTCTCCCTCATTTCCTCCAGCCCTGATCCCACTCGCTCACTTACCCGCCATTTCTCGTCGAAACCCCGAATCGGCGACGTAAATGAAGACAATGAGCACAGTGAAGAGGAGGAAGACGACGACGATGACGACGATGAAGAAGTTGGGGACAGTGAGGACGAGAGTGCTTACCGATGCAGCGGTTCGAAAAGAGAGTATACTCCAGAGGAGAAAGAGGCGGAGGCCGCCGCCATTGGTTACCAAGTGATTGGGCCGCTTCAGAGGTCTGATCGGGTTTTCAAGCCCTATGAGCCGGTTTTCGCGGTGGTTCTGGTCCGTGTGTAGATTGGATTATTATCTTTTGGCGTCGAATGTGACTGTTAGATTGGTAGGATTGGTTTTGATTAATGTGATTTTGTGGTGTTGTTGTAGGTTGGTTCACATCAGTTCAAGGTTAGCAACGGGGACTGCATTTTCACTGAAAAGTTGAAATTCTGCGAAGTGAATGATAAGGTCGGTACAGATTAATTGTTGCGTGTTGTGTATTTCGGTGTTAGGATAGCGTCGGTTGTTATGTATGCGTTAACATTATGTTGCAAACTTGTACTGCATTTACCCACAGGAATAATGTCAGTACTCATAGTCGCTGAAATTGATATTTGAAGTCTTTAGCTGTACAATTTACTGTTGGTATGTTAATATTTGGCATCCAGTCGGCGTTCACTACTATTTGATCAATTGAATTTGTATTTTCCAAGATTATGACTCTTTGGTGGGCTTAAAAGAAGTTCTTAATTGGAATTTTGAAGCAACGTCCTATTCCGGGGGACAGTAATTTTTGTAAAAATTGTAGAAGAGTAGTTTCTGTGTCATATGAATTGAGATGGTATGTTAATCGGCTTACAAGTGGAAATGAATACTTTGGTGAGATCTTAAGAGTTGCACTGGTTTTGGTAAATATTTAGACTAGGAAGATGGTTTTGTGACCAGCATTGAGGGCCACCTAAGTTCGAAGTACCATAATTTTGGATGCTATTTCTTTTCCATTGGTGTTCGTTTTGTATCCGAGCCCTCAAGAGGGCAAGCCGGACTTGCGAGCTTATATTTGGTTTTCCTGTTATCTATTGATTCTATCCTTTCTGTGTTGTTTTGTAATAACTCTCTTGATCTCTTTTAGAATTTAGCTAAGTACATAAAATTATTGTATCCTTGTTTAGGATCAAATAATTGTATTATTTCATAATTTTTTGGTAGATGACGTTTATAATTTTCATAAATGAACTCAATTGTCTGACGTTTTGCTTGCTTGTTTATTGCAGTTAGTATTGAACAAGGTTCTCATGCTGGGCTCAAGTAGTCAGACAATAATTGGTAGGCCCATATTACTAGATGCAGCAGTTCATGCGGTTGTTGAGGAGCACGTAAGTGTGACAGAACTGTTTCTCTTTTCTTACCGCTGTGTGCATGAGTGTCACAGGCAAGAAGAAAAATGAATATATGTATGCTTCAAAATCCAACCACAGAGTCACAGTATTGTAGTTTCTTTTTTCCTCATAAGGCTCAGGGAAAAAACTATGAACCTAATTAATTTTTTTTAAAGAAAAAACTGTAGCTTAATCTCCGAGAGTCTTTTCGGAAACTCTGCTGCACAAACTTGTCACGGGCAAGAAGAAAAAGATTAGCTTCATAAAATGTATGAAGTGGTATGCGCCATTGTATCGTATATTGTTAATGCCATCAAATTCTTAATAGCTGAAAATAACAGGCTAAGAATTTCACTGGCACTAGAATACAAATTTGTAACCATTACAATACATATACATTGGTTCTCTTCACCTCTGGAATTTATATTTGTATTGTTCCTTTTCCTTTTTTCATCTCAGGCATTAGATGCAAAGGTAATTATTTTTAAGAAAAAGAGGAGGAAGAATTACCGTCGAACCAAAGGACATCGCCAGGTATGTTCGGGAACCTTGTCCAAGCAGTCGCAACTTCTTTTCTTAGTACATTGATTACCATTTTTTTTTTTTTGGTTCTTTCAGGAATTGACTAAGTTGAGGATAGTTGATGTTCAAGGAATTGAGAAACCAGAGCCTGTAGTCACTGAAAAGCCTCCAAGGGCTACAAAGGCACCTGGTAAGAAAACGGAAAAGGTTGCAGTTGCTGCTTAGGATAGACGTTCACTATGGCTGAACATTATCAATAATGGCACTCTGCTCATAATCTTGTGCTTTTATGGTGAGCATAATCAGATTCCTACGTTGCTCCACGCACAGTTTTGGCTGTCATTCGAAATAGAAAATTTAGAATTTAACCGGGGGTGGTTGTTGTAGGATTTGTGTCCCAAATTTTTGCCAATTTTATCTTCTGTATTTAGAAGTGCAAATTATGAAATCCCCCTAGCTGATTGAATCAGTTTTGCTCCTCTTGATCTTTAGTAATCTTTTGTTTGTGCTCAGTCTTGACTCTTGTGACGTGAACGATGATGCAACTCGTGCGTTAACCATGAGTGTGTTTCTTTCACAATTCCTTGTACGTGTCTCTGTTTTCTTCTCGTGTCATGGATGAATGTTGGTCGAAACTTAAGATTGAATCGAAGTTGGAAGTTCCATTGGTCGAAATTAAGTTCAAGTTGTATCCTTCTTTTCAGTTGAATGAATAATATGTGCGGCCCCAAACTCCTTAAATTAACGTTTGGTGGGTAACTAGTAAAGCTAAAACCTTTTTGTAGTGTCACTTTTTGTTATTGTGTGATTTGTTTTTGGTCAACTTGCAGAACCTTGATAGTGGTTTCTAATTTGGAATGGTACATCCACCAACATTAAAAAAAATTATCTGAGCTTTAACTAACTTAGACCATTAATTTCCGACCTACACGGCACTTTCGGACTTTTTCGGATCAATAGGTTTTATGTTACGTCAATTCAAACTTTGTCGATCTCTTCTGTTTCGACCTTATAAAGCAATTCTCCAGTCTAATTGTTGTACATTACTATGTTAAGGTTAAACCTATGGCAACCAAATTAGGAAATCATTGTCTTTTGGTTTCTGGTTTAAATTCATCTAAATTGCACGGTGCCCAGGAGGGTCATATGACCCTTCTTACAGTTTCGAAATGGTGTTTTTTTTTTTTTTTTGGAACAAAAAATATTATGTAACTAAGAGAGTGGGAGAGCAGGCTAAACCTCGCAATGGGCAAGCAATAATGTGGTTGTAATTCGTCTTTGGCGAGAATCGAACCTAAGACCTTTCACTTACAAATGAAGAAGAATACCACTAGACCGTAGTACTAAGTGACGAAAATGTTGTATTTATATGTGCTATATTGATGTGGCTTGGCTTTTATATTTAAAGTTGACCCTCACAAAAGTCATTTGCTCACAGTTTGTGTTGAACACTTAATTTCATAATTTCATTATTTGCCTCTTAATCAAATAAAAGATATTTAATTTCATGTCTTCATATTTATATCCAATTCGCACCAAGGTGCATTTTTTTTGGGGTCAAAGGTAAAGTAATTCATTAAACAAAGTCCAAACGAACATAAACAACTTACAACGAGCCCTAAAAAGGATAAGCATACAAAAGAATGTCGCTAATGCAACAAAGCATGAGTAATGATTTCTATCTGCAGCGAGTACAAAAACGGTGAATAACAGAAATGCACAAGGGGTTTCAACACAAATATAAATATCCTTTTAAGTGGTCCAACCAATCGAGGCCCAAAAGTGGCTAGTAGAGAAAACCTTAGAAGCCTATGTAAGGGATGACCAGCCTCAGAAGCTCGGAACCCAGAGGCGATGAACCACACATCGTCAATTTCACACCACAAAATAACAATTGCTCCCTAGATCATACACCAAGGTGCACATGTATGATCGTTTTTCGCCATAAAGCGTCATTTGCTATAATGTAATTTATCAAATCATAACGATATAGACGTTAGAAACTTAAAATATTTTTTATGCTAAATAAGTTGACACTCATGATCATTTCTTAAGTAATTTTTATATATAAGCTCTATTTATTATGATTTTATTATCACTTAAGATTGATTTTTTTCAACACAAATTCTGACTTTGACACTAACTGCGGAAAAAGAACTCGAACTCAAATGTACAAAGCGAGTGCATCTGCTCTAGCCATTGCTAAACCAACGTCGGAAGAGGAAGGATTGTCTTTAGATTCATTTTACATATGCTTATATAATACGAAGACAGAAAGAGAGAATGGTCGAGACTCCAATTTTTTTTCATTACGCAAATGATGTGTGAATGGACAGCAAACTGCAGCATATCATACGTGCAGATCTGTTTCGTTGACCCAAAACTTGATTAAGATGAGACTTATCACTTTCGGCCATCATGCCATTTGGCTTTTTTTCTTGTGTGTTTATCCCCTCAATTCTTTGTCGAACGTCCCACAATTCCTATCGTTTCAAGAAAAGCATTCCTGTGCATGCCAGTTATGTCACTCCGCACCACCTTAATGCTTTTTAGTTTGTATGAATTTGGTTTTCATTCTCTTTTCTTCTCTGTTTATGAGATTTGAACTCGTTATCCTCATCTTTGAGATTTGAACTTATAGTTTGTTGTAGTTTATGATGTTGTAACTTATGATTTGTTCACTATTTATGAGATTTGAACTTCAAATATGTCGTCATCTATGAGATTTGAACTCATGATTTATCGTATTTATGATACTGCAACTCATGATTGGTCTTATTTTTATGAGATTTGAACTTCTGTCATCATTTATGAGATTTGAGCTCATGATTTGTCGTAGTTTATGATACTGTAACTCATGATTTGTCCTCTTTTTATGAGATTTGAACTTGTGATATGTCGTCATCTATGAGACTTGAACTCATGATTTGTTGTGGTTTATGATGAGATTTGAACTCATGATTTGTCTTAGTTTATAGTACTGTAACTCATAATTTGTCATCGTTTTATGAGATTTACTTGTGAGATCTGTCGTTATCTATGAGATTTGAACTCATGATTTGTCGTTGATTATGATATTGGAACTCATGATTTGTCCTCTTTTTATGAGAAATGAACTTACGATCTGTCGTCGTCTATGAGATTTGAACTCGTGATTTGCCGTAGTTTATGATACTGTAATTCATGATTTGTTGTATGTAGAATTTCGCATATTATTTTGCATGTTTACATAGAATTCGATCTCAACTATCCAAGAGAACAGCTCAATTTATAACCCATGATTCGAATTAGTGAGCACATTTAAATGTGCTCAATTAGAGGGAGTGGAAGAAGAGATCAAATCTTCTGCACCCAAATTTGGTGTGGCCTCTCTGTAGCCCCAATGAGTGATTGACACATATTAAATTCATAGTTATTATCTTAACTTTTCTAAATTTTGTTGTTATGAATTTAATGTGTCAATCACTCATTGGGGCCACAGAGAGGCCACATCAAATTTGGGTGCAAAAGATTTGATGAAGAAGCATTAACGCTTAAGGGGGACAGCTGGAGAGTGCTTATAGGTCATTTGGGTAATTGACCCCAACTAAATCCACGTCTATGATTTATTTTTCTTTGAAGTCCAATCTTTTCTCTGGATGGCGTTGCTCTGGATGGCTGGATGGCTGAAGGGCCAGCTTACCGTAAAAGGAGAATATCCCTCATCCATGAACAAAAATGCTTTTTTAAGTGGACTAATCACCTTCTCTTTGCCACCTATAATTCCTCTTTCATCTACAAAACTATATTTGTACAGAGTTGGGCATTTTCCCTAAAGCACTTTTGTATCCCACTTTCAGTTTAATATGATTATGCTAATGGAATTCTTTGTCACTTTAATAGTTTCTCCGCTTCATCTCATTCGTACAGATTTTCCTAATAAATCTCCACCAATACCATCTTAACTAACCTAATTATGTCATTAGTTAATTAATTCTCTCTGTCTTTGTACTATTACAGAATATGATCGGGCTAACGACGACAGATCAGCGTATTATCTTTCCTAAGCTTTTCTGAATGAGTGTCTTGGACCAATAATGACCACTAATTATAATACCCGGTTTCTGTTCATGATAAACACTAAGCTAATCTGTCTCCTTGATCTCATTAACAGACATGATTTAGTGTGACTTAAAGTAGTTAAACGTCATTTACCTTACAGTTAAGATACTAACTGGTGCTTTAAGAAAACGATATATGTCTACGAAGACTCTTACAATGCATCTACATTGACACTACAAAAATACGCCGTTGCAACGCTGATTATCAAAAAACTAGGTCTCGGACCAACACGCACACACATATATCGCTCTTTTCGTCCATGTTACTACGTTAGTCGAATAAAAAAATTCGAGGCTTAAGGCAATTATATAGGTATCGTTTTCACGATGACTATCACCGGATTATAGACTAGATAGATACTAGCTAATTGCATGTTGACTCCAAAGAGGTTGCCTTTATGCAAGCCCTAATGCCTTGTACACGTGGAGCTGTGAGTTGCGATTTGGATAATATCAAGAAAAGGGATCATTTCCGGATCCTTTCATCCTAATCCACTAAATTCGGGGATCCAGGCCCTTGAAATTTGATCAAACGGCTACAAATAGAGATCCACTTTAAAAATTATAATAACTTTAGCCGTTAGATCAAATTTCAATGGCCCGGATTCCTAGACTTATTAATATTAGGAAAGGGATCCTCTCTGAATCCCTTTCCTAATATCAATTGTACTGCTAGGGCACGATTAGTATATACAAGGGGCGCATTTGATTGCATGGTGTCACAAAGTATGAGCACAGATAATTCTAAACGCACATTGAGTGAATGGAAGAAGGTGAACCTTCCGCCATCACTTTTGTCTTTCAAGGCTTAAAATATTTAAAAGATCCAAATTATGTTCTATCCACCTTCGACGGTATGGATACACACTACTGCAATATTATAGCCGGGACCAACTACGTTCCAAAACCGTCCCCCTCGACTAACTAGGGTTTGCAAAAGTAAAATCGTCTCCTACTAGATACGTTGTCTCCTCGTCTGAATTTTTATTATTTTAATTATAACAATACCATCATAGCAAGATCGGATACGTATCTTCGAAGCATTCTACTGAGAAGGACGAAAAGCTATCTAGATGGCATTAGCGATAGCAGCGTCAAATTGCCCAAATTCGAAAAAAGTTAGCGTAGCTTGCGCTCGACGAGGTGACATAGTTCTGACATAAGAGATCGAGAATAATTAGTGTTTAACATCACGTCCGTGTGCATTGAATGCATGACTGTCTAAACCTATGCTCTAGTGGCATCAGAGCAATCATAAAAGCAATTTTGAAAACCTTAGCTCTGATACCAAACTAGCATCAGCGCAATCATGAGACCAAATTCGAAAAACCTAAGCTTTGGTATCAAACTAACACACCCCGACCCAAAATCCTCATGGACACTGAAATCGAAGGGTGTTGTCAAACACAAAGGGTGACGAAGCCATAATGAGAGTAATTGTGTAAAAAGTACAAAGGACATTGAAATACGGGGCTCGACGCACCAAATTTGGTGTTCGAAAACCCATATCCACTGTTGTACGCCGTTGGGGCCGCCGTGTGCAGGTTGAAACATTTGAGCCAAGTTATAATAATTTAATATCAAACTCACGGTCTATGGGTGTCAAACTTAAGATTTTCCATTTATAAGTACTTTGAGAATGACTTGTATGACATAAGAGTATCTTCACATAACTTCACGTGCCAATAATACAAAGACGTGTACTAACTTCTTTTTTTGTTTTGTATTATTGGCATGTGACCGGCGGTATAACTATATACTATACAAGTTAGCTCTTTTAAACACCAGTGCCAAATGACATTGCATTCGAATTCATTTATACTATACACAAAAGTGCAGACGGAATTGATCACGAGTGATCAATCAATAATATTCCACTTGCCGATCTAATGGGGCACTACTATACACTTCCTGCGCTGTATGAACTACTCGGGTTTTAAATTATCAAAGCTTTTAGATGCGCAACATACCAATTAAAGAACATATATGATTGCATTTTCTAGCCGATCTATATTTATTAATTGGCATGCTTGAGAAAAAAGAAATATATTGCAAAAGGAATGAGTGAATATTCGACCTCAAGAATAGGACTTTTAAATAATGTGGTCATAATATTTATCAAAAAAGTTTTATTAGGTCATTTCGTCGAGCATCTAGAAGGTATTTGTCAATTTCTGCCAACATATGCCAAAAACTTATGCCAACATACGTCGACAACTGCTATTATTTGTATTGGCTTGTCGAGGGTGGACGCAAGATACTGTGGAATAATGTTGAAGACTGGCAATGCTTGTTAACTAAGGTATTTCATCAATCACATGATACTATTACAGCTCCTACAGACTATAATAATGTTGTATATATAAA
This sequence comes from Heteromeles arbutifolia, assembly GCA_024362995.1. Taxonomy (NCBI): domain Eukaryota; kingdom Viridiplantae; phylum Streptophyta; class Magnoliopsida; order Rosales; family Rosaceae; genus Heteromeles; species Heteromeles arbutifolia. The sequence goes on along the minus strand of JANCRC010000002.1, from coordinate 3,118,747 downwards.
CTCATCAGCCATTTTACTATAATGCGTGTATGGATTGGTGGCTTTGGTGCTATATACGTGTGTGTAATGAGAAAAATACTTTGCATGCATGAGCTCTGGTACGCAGTTTACACCCTAATTCAATTCGTACTTTCTCTAACCCGTTCAAATTTGAAGTCGGATTCGAATGGATCCAAATTCTTGCACCTCTATATATACCTAAAATAATCTGACTGTAGTTATTGTACCGATATGCTATTTTAGGAAAATAACTTATATAACACAGATTCACTGTCACAGTGACATTCTGTGCCAATAACACAATGACATGTGAATAAAAACTAAAAATATATCTTTATATTATTAATACAAGACGTACTGTACCGGAGAATCCATGCCATGCAAGTCCTCCTATCTTAGAGGGAAGGGATATTATATATTACCATCAAAATTTGGAGCTCAAAGGTCGGTGCACAATGGAAAAACACGACCCACTATATATAGTAAGATGATATATTTATGCACTACAAATTGGAATAGAAAAATAATTTTCGCACATTATTTCTCTCTATATTAACTACTCCATTTAATTTGTCGTTTTATAAAAAAAATTAAGTGCCGTAATTAAGAGTATATAGAAGTCATTACATTACTTAAATGCTTGCCCATGTGAAAGGAACCGATGGCTGCAAATCGTTATACCTAGAAAGAACATGGATGGTCCCGGAGAAATTTTTCAATATGCCTAAAACATGGGGTGAAGCACTACATGTCATTATGCAGCTTGAGTGACACATGAAAAAAAAACTTTCCTCATATTATATAATGACGTGTGGTGTTTCGCTCCATGTTCTTAGCACACAAAAAATCTCTTCCTTACAAGCCGTCGAGGTCACAGGAGTTGAATTGGAAGTCATATCTAGGGCACATTACGCATGCATATGGCAAAGTGCGTGCAAGTATGCATCCAGAATTTCTCCAACAACAAAAAACAAAAAGTACAACAAAGATTTGACACTTTTGAAATAATTCACCCCAAAAGAGATTAGAGAATGTAGCAGTAGAGAAAGGAAACATATAAAAAATTACATGTGTTTATCTAAGTAGAGGTTTAAAGGTATGGTAGTTAGGAATTAGTCATTTTCCATTGCCCATGTTCTTTTAGCATTCTATATGTCTAATTTCTAGTGCTGTTAGGGCAAGGCCTTAAAGTTTACTCATCTTTTTCGATACTTTGCCTAAAAGAGGATCGAACCATATTTGTAGCCTTTTTGTTTTGTACTTACATATTTTTTAAATGGTTCATCTTAATTGGTTTCTCAAACAGAAGTATTTGGCGTTGTCACTTATACGTCAGGTACTAATATATTTCTTAAATATTATTGTGTGAATTGACAATTTCACATGATATACTATGAGTGAACGACAAGTTTATGTATTAGAGCATAGTATTAGTACTTGTGACTTAGTTATACCATGCGTGTAAGGTATTACAGAACTACACATTCCTCGGCAAACAATAAAACACCACACGTGGTATAATGATGAGAGGTACGTACTTTACATTAGTCATACGACAAGAGTTCGATCCTCACCCTCTCTTGCGCTCCATTATACTGATTGCTTCATAACATATCGAATATCATACTTCTTTTGTCTACAAAATATTCCTAAAACTTGGACTGCTGCCGCTGTATACTACCTCCTTTAAAAATAAACAGATAGTACAAGTGCTTTGCATCATCTTAAAAGTGCATCTGATGTTTATTACATTTGTCTATCTCCCTTTTAATAAAATGAAGAATATTGTTCGCAGAAACGATGAGTTAAATACTAATTCGCTTCTTTACAAATATGTTACTCAAAACTCAAATAATTAAAAAAAATCCCTAAATATCACTAATTTTGAAAATAAAATCTTAGATTCAATTGTTATTGCACCCGGCTATAAATATACTTGACATTAAAAGTTGGTATGCTAATGATTTTTCTTCAAAATTTGATTCTTGAAGTCTTTTTTCACTAACATTAGTAGCTATTAAGTGAACTACAATCTTTAATTAAGTATTTAGTCTTTGATATACTAGCATATGGAGCGGAGTTGAGTCAACTTGGCTACACTCACTGCTGATAGAAATGTAGGGTTACATAATCATTCCCAGCATAAACATGTACGAAGGGCAAAATGGTAATTTGACTGAAAAGGTTCAGCGAATGTAGTTGGACTTGCAACAGTGTTTGTGACTGATACTGTTGGTATATTCTTTCGCCGTATATCTTATATCCAATTGGCTGCCACAGACGGAGACAGACCCACACGGACTCCAACCCCTCCAAATTACCGAACCATCACCAAAATCCAAATCCAGAAGAAAACAAGCTCTCTGTCTCTCTGCATGTGCGCCAATCCACTGTGCCCAGCAACGGTTTCGAGGCTCGGAGACGGCGCCAAGGATGGGTTCGAACAGGGCAGCAGCAGCATCTCCGTATCTGGAATCCCAGCTCTTCCTTAGCTCCTTCCGATGATTTTCCCGGGAAAATGAGACGGCTGATATTCTTCCGAGGAGTTGTGTTCTGGGTCGACTTTCTCTTGTCAGCTTTTGGTGGCTTTCTGATGTTTTCTCAGTATTATTGGCTGTATTCTTGACTTTTTCTTGCCACGGTTTCCCCTGCTTTTCAGAGGCTGCTAATGGTAGGTACACGCTTGTTCTCTCTTCAAATATCTTCGCTTTCATTAAATTTATGATTTTTGTTTTGGTGGGTCTGCAGAAAGTTTGGACTTTATGTTCATTGAGTTTTAAAAAATTCTGGGTTGGAATTTCTTGATGTGATTAGTTTGCCAATTTAACGTTTTCATGATTGTTTTATGGTTTTTTCTGGGAAGAAATGGTTAACGGGATAGAATCATAGAAGGAACTTGATGGGTTTTTTTTCTGGAAATTTAATACTTTTTTTGGGTTTGCATGTGGATACATGAGGTTTTGAAAAAATAATATGGATGTGAAGTTGAAGTCTGACTTACAAACTGGGGTATGAAAGTATAAATTTTTCGATCTCATGTTAGTGAAACTTATAAATGGCTTGGAGCTTCATTTGATTTCATGCATGGATTTGAAGTTATTTGGTGAAAGATGTTTGGTTCATGTCCCAAATGATTTTGTTGGAGTAAGAGCTTCTTTATGGTTTTTATTCTCTGCCATCCAACAGAAGTATCTCCACTGTCCAATAAAACGTAGTGGTGTTCTAAAATTCATACAACGAATCCAAATTAGTGTCATAAAGACTTTATTGTATCCAGCTCCTTGTTCATACAACGGACCCCACTTAAGATTCATACAGCATCATATCTCTCTCAATTATTGCTCTAATTGGTTCATTTTGCTGGTTTCTGTTAATTGTTAGAAAAGATAGCAAAAACAAAATATTAGTAATAATACACTGACAGCAAAAGAGAGCACATGCTAAAGATGCAAAATCTCTAGAAGATCCTAAAGTGCTTTTGTTCGGTTGTTTTACAAAGATGTAAATCTTTAACAATTTGAGGCATTCCTTTCACACACGAGAAACTTGAGTTTATTTAAAATTACATATCACATATTCTGTTTTAGGCATTTACTCGTATTCTCGAATCTCTTTTTCCCCTCTAACTCTGTTGGACTGTATATAAATTCTTTCTTTTTTCTGTTTTTTTGTCACACTAAAGTGAAAAGGTGACTCTTGCAGGTTCGCAGAAGCTCATATGACTTTTGGCCTTGAAAAGTGGCTATTCTGTAGATTCCTTAGAGTTTTCATATATATATAAAGGTGGTGTTGTTGCTGAAGTATCATACTGTATAGAGAAGCTCTCAAGATCTTTTTCGGTGAAGGTTGTCATACCTGTCTGAGCGATCACGCAGTCTTCAGCTGAATTGCAGTCAACCAAGCGTAAAGACATACTTCTGTTGGCGGGATTGAACTTTGTTGGTCCCATTCCTGCATTCTGTTGGTTGGTTGAGCTCGGCTAACCTCCTTTTGGCAGTAGATGATCCCTGACAGAAACTTCGGCTTCCTTTTGGGGCAAATCTCCATTGGCAAGAGACACGCGCACACATCTCATGTGTGAATGTCTCTATATATATGATATATTTGCTCTATCAACTAGTGATTTCAGCTCTGTTGGGCAAATCTCCTTTGGCAAAAGTTACTGAAGTTCCCTTGTCGTTGGTTGACTTCCTTTCGTAGTGGATGAGAAGAGTGCTTCTTTTGTTGACTTGTCATCAATTTATCTCAAACTCCAGGGTTTCTTTAGGGCAGATCTCCTTTGGCATTCTCCTCGCTATTTCGGCAAGCTTCACCTCAACCTCGCTATTTATCAATCTATCTGGCAGTTGCACTGTACTTCTGCAGTTGGGAAAAGCTCCTTTTGGAAGTTCTCCTGGGGTAATCGGGCAAATCTTCCATTGACTCCTGTTACCCTTGTAGGGCAAATCTCCTTTGGCATTTGGAGTCCTCGTTGACTCCTGTTATCCCTCCCGGTAGGGCAAATCTCCTTTGGCATTAGATCTCCAGTTTTAGTGGTCAAAGTACCCTACTGGAGATGTCACTATCAAATATCACAGAGGATCGTAAAAGGTATGTCTCTTCTTCTCTATTGACTTTTACGTTTTCCCCTACATATCTCTAATTTCTGTACTAATTTGAGGTTTATGTGCTTTCTATGGCAATTGATTTCACAAAGAATATTTGGTTTGCAGATCAGTGAAGATTAACTAAGTGTCTCTAGAAAGCTTGTAATTTTATTTCTTCCCAGTTTGCAGTTGAGGTGAGAAACCTTGCACCGTGGACTCTTTAATCTCTTCGCTCATTTGATTTTGGATTTCTTTTGTGTTATCTTGTAGTGATATTTTATATGTGCATGTACATGTCACATGCATCTATGTGAATAGATTTGCAAACATAGTTTCATACTTTAATTCATGATATCAAACTGAGATGTATGGTAATGTTCTCTTAGGCATCTGAATGATGAATGCACTCCTCAGTGACTCCGATTGGGAGAGTTTTAGTGAGACTGATAGCAGCATGGATCAAGAGGAAAACGAATATTTCTATGGCGGGCATGCCAGTAACATATTGTCCGGCCTGGAGGCGTCCATTGGGAAAATCGATGATTTTCTTGCGTTTGAGAGGGGGTTCGTATATGGGGACATGGTATCCTCTGTAAGAGATCCATCTGGACAGATGGGCAGAGTGGTTGGGATGAACATGTTGGTCGATTTGGAGAGTGATAATGGAAATATAATGAAAGATGTAAACTCCAAGAACCTATCAAAGATCCGCTCCATTTCGGTGGGGGACTACGTTGTTTCTGGCCCATGGCTTGGAAGGGTGGATAGAGTGGTTGACCGTGTTACTGTTGTCTTTGGTGATGGAACGGAGCGTGAGGTCACTGCTGTGGATCAAGAGAAACTCTTACCTATTTCTCCAAACCTACTTGAAGATCCTCAGTACCCATATTATCCAGGACAGAGAGTGCAGGTCAGGCTCTCAACTGCTTCCAAATCAAGTAGATGGTTATGCGGTAACTGGAGGGAAAATCAAAACGAGGGAACTGTTGGTTCTGTGGAAGGAGGTTTAGTGTATGTTGATTGGCTTGCCTCTTTTCTCATGGGTTGCGATCCGAAAATGCCTGCTCCTCCACGTGTGCTGGATTCGAAAAAATTGAATTTGTTGTCATGTTTCTCTCATGCAAACTGGCAGCTTGGTGACTGGTGTATGCTTCAAGTTGCTGATGATAAACCTGCCATGGAGCAGGCTTTTCAAAATGCTTCTACTTGTGAGATGATTAAGAAGCACAAGAAATCAGAAAGAGGATTTCGGAGAAGTAACGCGAATTCAAGGGATGAAGTCTTCGTGATCATAAAGACAAGGACCAAAGTTGATGTGGCGTGGCAAGATGGTAGCCACTCTTTGGGATTAGATTCACAGACACTAGTTCCAGTAAGTGTTGTAAATGATCATGAATTTTGGCCTGAACAGTTTGTCCAGGAAAAAGGAACATATGATGATCCACACATGTCTAGCAGCCAAAAATGGGGTGTCGTGAGGGGTGTGGATGCAAAGGAACATACAGTAAAGGTGCAATGGAAAACTATCACTGCACCTGAAGAAAAGTACTCCAAGGGAGAGCAGTTGGAGGAAACTGTAAGCGCTTATGAACTGGTTGAGCACCCAGATTACTCCTACTGTTTTGGCGATTATGTGTTCAGGTTGGTCCAGAATCAGTTTGATGAACAAGCGGATAAAAACTGTCCGCACACAAAGATTGACATGAGCGAGGAGGCTGCTTCTGACGACAAGAACCGTGGTGGAGATCAAGAGTATTACACTGATAAACGCTACCTATCTCACATTGGAAATGTTATAGGCTTCAAGGATGGAGCTGTGGAAGTGAGATGGGCTACTGGTATTACAAGCAAGGTATAAATTTAAGCCGTCCTTACTGGTTTGGTTATTCATCATTCTGTGTGTAAAATGATTTCCTGCTGACTTTGGTTTCCCATTAAATTTTGATGATCATGTTTAAGTTTTTTGTTGGTATTGTTACAGGTGCCCCCTTATGAAATTTTCCGGTTTGACAAACATGAAGTTTCAGCTGCACTCCCTGCAGAAGATGACGTTGAGGACTTGAACCGAGAGATGATTCAAAATGAGAAGCAACCTTCTAACCAGAAGGGAAAGGTAAAGCCATCTCTCTCTCTCTCTCTCTCTCTCTCTCTCTCTCTCTCTCTGTTTTTTTGGGTGTATATGAAGTTTTCAATAAAAAAAACTTGACATTATTGCTTCCCATAACTCTGAAATCCATGGAGAAAGCCTGTATTTTCTGCATTTTCCTCACAACAAGCTAAACGACATTTTTATGTTCAGGGTTTATTGAATTTGGATGATGTCAGTAAAGTTGGAAAAGATTACACAAGGGAGTCTAGTTCCTCTTTCCTTCCTCAAGCTGCCATTGGATTTTTCACTAGCATAGCTGCGAGTCTCTTTGGATCCCATGAGTCTGTGCCGCTTTCAGCTCCTTCTCCATCAGTCTGTATTTCTGAAGTTGGAAATGAATCTGAGATTCCCCATGAGAAAGGAATAGCAGAAACTTGTGACCTCTTTACTGAGCAACAGTCAACGACTGAGCTGGAGAGGTTTGAGGGGAATAGCATTCCACATTCAAAAGCTAATGACAGTGTAGATCAGTTTGGACAGTTTGACATAATTGCTGATTGCACCGACCACCATTTTCATGGTGCTAACAAGGAGTTGGCATTGTCTCAGGTTAGATGCTTGATGATATTTCCCTTAAACATGCCATTTCATATATTCATATAGTCTGGTTAGCCATAATTCTTATCCGTTTGGTTCCTTCGTAGGTGAAAAGAGGCTGGATGAAAAGGGTTCAACAAGAGTGGAGCATCTTCGAGAAAGATCTGCCTGGTTAGCACTTCATCTGTTTTTAAAGTTTATTTTGTAATGGTTTTCATAACATGAGTTGGCAACACAAGGGATATTCTTATGCAAAGTGCTTTTAACCATCGTTAGAGGAACAACACTAACTTAGACCCATCAACAGAACAAATCTATGTCCGCGCCTTCGAGGAAAGGATGGATCTACTGCGAGCAGCCATTGTTGGTGCACCTGGAACTCCATATCATGATGGGCTTTTCTTCTTTGATATTTATCTTCCACCAGAATATCCTCATGAACCGCCTGTAAGTACTTGCATGTGGTTGCGCAGTTCTGATATTTCACATTGATGGTTATCATCGTGTGAGTGCTAATTTAGCATGTCAATCTTGAAATTTTATGTAGATGGTACACTATACTTCTGGTGGGCTACGTGTAAACCCTAACTTGTACGAGTCCGGAAAGGTCTGTCTCAGTCTTCTTAATACATGGACGGGCACAGGCACTGAAGTTTGGAATCCAGGGGGCTCCACCATTCTTCAAGTTCTTCTCTCCCTTCAAGCCCTCGTGCTTAACGACAAGCCATATTTCAATGAAGCTGGGTATGATCAACAGATAGGAAGAACCGAGGGAGAGAAAAACTCTGTAAGCTACAACGAAAATGCATTCCTTATGACTTACAAGTCCATGCTCTACACACTCCACAAGCCACCTAAGGTACAATGCTTAATTCTGGACTCTCATTAGGTTTACTTTTCCGTTGTTTTAATTAGTAGTGCAAAATGATTGTTTGGTATACCTTGTAACTTAGTAACGTGATGCAGCATTTCGAGGAGCTTGTGATCGAACACTTCACTCGGCGCTCCCAAAATATTCTAATGGCGTGTAAGGCGTGTATGGACGGGGCTCCAGTAGGGTGTGCTATTGGTTTCCAGAAAACTGAAGATAAACACGGTAAGGGAAGCTCTACCGGGTTCAAAATCATGCTCTCTAAGCTCTTTCCAAAATTGGTTGAGGCATTTTCCGCCAAGGGAATTGACTGCAACCAGTTCATCGGGCCGGAGAAATGAACGTGTAGCAAAAACTGTAATATAAAGGTACCCAAGGAAGATATTCCTGTCATGTGAATAAATAAGTCCATATGCTTTCAATGTGTGTTTGGTGTAAGATTGCTCATGCAAATTTGTCTGGTTGTTTGTATGTGTATAAAAAATAGGTTTCTAAGATTTGGAATGTGATGCATCTGTAATATAGTATGTCTTGCTTACAAAATTTATGAATAAAAAGCAGGAGTTGAGTTGTGTGGTAAAGTTAGAACTTGGACTTGTTTGGTTGCCAAGAAAAAGACAGAAATACGAATCACACACACATATATATGTGTGCGCGCTTGTGTATATATTCTTGACGATTGGGTGTAGATAAATTAGATTCTAACCTCATCTTTTACATCCATGAACGCTAAACTTTTATTTAATTTTTAACATGTTATGGGGAATTAGATTCAGAGACATTAGTTCCAGTCAAAGTTGTAGATGATCATGAATGTTGGCCCCAACAGATTGTCCTGGAAAGGGGCACCTGTGATGAAAAAGTTATTGAAGTAGGAACAGAAGGCCACACATGCCAAAATAAACATCACAACTCTGTAATTACAAACTCATCAGAAACACAATACAATTTATAGTCATGACCGGCTAGCATTAAACCAATATGAAAGATAAAGATAACACTCACGAAAAGTAAACCTCAAAAGCCAAAGAAGTACCATAAAGTTACCACAAGGAAAGCACCACAGCTCCTTCTAGTGATCTTGCAATCTTCGACAAAAAAGCCTTGATATGAGCCACCCGATAAACATCTACAAGGCCAACCAATGTCGCTCTCGTCGTGGATGGAGCTTGAGAGCAACCACCACCACATAGGATCTCTTCGACATAGCGAAAGAACCACAACCAGTAGATGAATATGGTTAAACAGTATAAAATGCCAAGAAGGAAGGGAGTAAAGAGGCCAAGAAGGATTAATGTAGCCGTTAAGGTTGGTCACAGGATTTTTCTCGTGACTAGGGATTTAGATGGCCTCCTGATTCTTGACAAACCAATGACAAGAGATCCCATGTGGTTCTTTCGTCCGTTAGCTCAGTTTTAATTTTTAGGGAATAAGGTACAATATACAAAATTGAAATTGATATTAGCACTCTAAAAAATAATTTGCCTTTTCTCTCTTCTTTAATTTTAACATTAAGGAGGACTGCCTATATGATGACTTTTTGGTTTTTGGTAGTGCAAATGGTAATCCCCTGGAGAACAAAGAAGAAGGAAAAAAAGAAAGAAAGAAGAATTACCATCTTGCTAATGGGTATAATATGCGTTGTATTTATTTTTGTGTGAAGACCCCTAAGTATGTCCTTACCACGAGATTATAAAACTTAAAGACTCAGGTTCTTCACTTTGATTACATACCCTTCAACTGAGGGATGCTTGTATTTATAACATCAACCAGATTACTTCGGGTTTGAAAACCCTATTTACAAGGAACTTTGAAATTCAAAAGATACAAACTGAAATCAGCAGATTACAAGTATTTGAAAAAATACATCCTATAAACTAGGAAGACCAATCTGATAGAAGTTCTAAACCCAATTGAACTCCTCAAAGCACGCTGGCAGTTACTGCCTTTTGACTTCGTTTAACAGCGCCCCGCAAGTTGACATGTTATGGAACAACTGGAAGCTTGGACACAAGGAACTTAAACCACGACGAAGACAAACATTTAGTGAAATTATCAGCACGCTAGTCCTGGGAACAAACATAGTTAACCAACAACTGACCATGAACAACCTTCTCATGAACATAATGATAATCAACCTCCAGATGTTTAGTTCTGGAGTGGAACACCGGATTCGATGCAAGCGCAATAGAAGAAACGTTGTCATACCAGATCGTGGGTCGCACCAGATACAAGTGCAAGTCCTTCAACAAAGACCTTAACCACGATAATTCAACAGCAGTATAAGCTAACTGTCTATACTCCGCTTCTGCGCTAGATCTTGAGACTGTCTTTTGCTTCTTCGAACTCCAGGAAACAAGATTCGAGCCCAAATAAATACAGAAGCTACCTGTGGAGTGGCGAGTATCAGGATTACCAGCATAATCAGCATCTGAATATGCAGTCAACATGGCAGTCCCATGTTTGTACACTAAACCATGATTATGCGTGGCCTTCAAGTAACGAAGAATTCTTTTGACTGCCATCCAGTGAGTGTTCTTTGGGGAGTGCATGAACTGACATACCTGATTAACAGCGTACGATAAATCTGGCCGGGTAATGGTGAGATACTGTAGTGCACCAACAACACTACGGTACATCTCTGGATGTTCATATGAATCTCCAACATAAGCACTGAGCTTCTGACCAGAGGAAGCAGAAGTTGAAATTGGCTTTGCTTCAGTGAATTTCGTACGAGTCAGTAAATCCAAGGCATACTTGGACTGACTAAGATGCATGGAATCCCCATTATACATAACTTCGATTCCCAAAAAAGTAACTTAGTGGCCCCAAATCCTTCATTGAAAACAAGCTGCCAAGTTTCTTAATCAAGTGATCCATTTGGCGAGGACTGTTCCCTGTGATTAAAATGTCATCTACATAGATCAGAAGAATAAGATACACACCGTGTTGATTGAAGACAAATAAACTGTAATCACATATAGACTCTTTGAATCCCAGTTGAAGCAAAAAGTCTGAGAAACGTTGGAACCAAGCCCTAGGTGCTTGTTTTAAACCGTAAATGGAACGTTGCAACTTACAAACATGACTGGGAAACTGCTTATCAACAAACCCCGAGGGTTGACGCATGAAAACCTGTTCATGCAAATAACCATGCAAAAATGCATTTTGGACATCCAGTTGCCTCACAGGCCACTTCGTCGAGACTGCAAGACTAAGAACAAGTCTGATGGTGCTATGTTTAACCACGGGACTGAAGGTCTCAGTGTAATCCACACCAGCCTTTTGATGAAAACCATTGGCCACTAATCGAGCTTTATGATGCTCAATAGTGCCATCTGCTCGTCTCTTGAGTTTGAACACCCACTTATTTGGAAGCAAATTCATATCAGGATGATATGGAACCAGAGTCCAGGTTCCACACCGTTGTAATGCATTAAAATCCTGCACCATAGCATCCCTCCACTCCGGATGCTTAATAGCCTGACTGAAACAGGTAGGTTGAAGAGAAGAGTTGTCAGTCGTAACATGCATAGTGTACTTGAGATTTGGTTTGTGAACCCCTGACTTGGATCGTGGGGTCATACGATGTTCAGTGACATTGGTATTATTTGTCGGCGCTGACAATGGTTCTGGGTTCATTGATGCTTGCTCATTTGACGTTGGTATAACTCCTACAGGCAATATAGGTTCTACATGTGGGATAGGATAATTAGGAGAAGTCATAGGATTAGGTTGAGAGTCATGGGAATGTATGAAATTTAAGTCAGAAAAAGGTATTTGGCGCACGAGTAAATTGGTGGGACTATGAGTGGATGAGGCTGGCAAGGTTTCTTAATGCACAGGTATACTAGTGAAACTAGGATTGGAGTATAGTAATGGATGAAATGTAAAAAGAAATTGGGGTAAATGATTGTTACATGTTGATTCAACATTTAAGAGGAAGATGTGAGTCCCTGGAAAGGGAAAAAGTCCTCATCGAATAGGACGTGGCGAGACAAATAAACTCGTCTCATGGACAAATCCAAGCATTTATATCTTTGATGGTTCAGTGAATACCCAAGAAAAACACATGATTTTGACTTTTGTTGCAACTTATTGTGTGTGTAAGGTGTTAACCATGGAAAACATCGACAACCAAAAATTTTTAACGTGTGATAATTAGGTTTTCGTTGGAACAATTTTTCAAAGGGTGATGTGTTGGACAGAACACGGGTTGGCAAACGGTTTATCAAATATGTAGCAGTTTGGCACGCATCAAACCAAAACTTATTAGGTATATGAGACTGGGAAAGCATAACAATACTGGTTTCAACAATGTGTCGATGTTTTTGTTAAGCCAATCCGTTTTGTTCAGGGTGTTTGGGACAAGAAAAACGTTGTGAAATCCCATGGTGTGCCAGAAAGTTTTGAAAGACATGACTTTTGTATTCACCACCTTCATCACATTGAAGGGTTTTAATTGAGCAACCAAACATGTTCTCAACTTTAGCCTTAAACTTGACAAATATTTCAAAGACTTCCGATTTTTGTTTCATAGGAAATATCCAAGAATATCGTGAATAATCATCCACAAACAGCAAGTAATAATGAAAACCTTCATTAGAAATAACTGGAGAACACCACACATCAGAATGTAAAAGTTGCAAAGGAAATTGCGGAACAGACTCAGACACATTGAAAGGTAACCTAGTACTCTTTCCTAAAGGACATGACTCACAAAAGGGTACATGAGGGATACCATGAATTGGTACCAACTTATTCGAAATTAAAAGATTTATTATGGGGTTTGGCAGGATGACCAAGACGAGCATGCCACTTTTGAACCAAAACTCTAGTTCCCACGAATGCAGAAACAGGATACTTGATTTGTCCACCACCACTTGGAAATGGGTATAACCCTTTCTCACATTTCCCACGGAAAAACGTCTTTCGTGTCTTGAGGTCCTTAACAATAAAGAAATGTGGAAAGATTAGCAAGTAACAATCATTGTCTAAGGTGAACTTATGAGCAGAAATGATACTGGTGACGGCAGTAGGGCAATGAAGGATATCACGTAAAACAAATGAACAAGCATTAGTTTCAAGTTGATTGGAACCATAGTGAGCAATAGAAATACCAGAGTTATTACCTACACCTCCCACTCCATCATTACCATTGTACTTTTTGGGATTAACCAGATTCTGAAGTTCTGGAGTAATATATGCATTGGCACCTGTGTCTAGGAGCCAAGAACCATTCTGCTGCTTGTTGAGTGTAATGGGTGAGGACGTCATGGCCGAGAGACGTTTGGCAAGAATTCTACCTTCAAAGCCAGCATTCATGCGCTGGTAACAGTCAAGGGCAGGATGCCCAGGTTTGCCACAGATTTGACAAATAATTCGATCACCATAAGGAACTGACCTTTCTCCATTACCTTGAACATAACGTTGAGAGTTGTTGTTACGGGGGTTGTAGCCCCTTGCAGCAGCACCAGGATTTGAGGAAAAAGTACCTCATGCTCCACCACGAGAACGGCCACCACCACGGCCTTGCGCAGCAATGAACGCATTGATTGTAGCTCCCTCTACCAAAGGAATAGTTTAATCCACCAATCTTCTTTATGTAGTTAACAGAAGTGCTTCAAGAGTGGGATACGGTATAGGATTGTCGCCGGCTTGTGCAGCACTCACAGTCATCTCAAAGGCTGGTCCAAGATTATTCAACACAATCTGGACAAGTTCTTCATCATTCACAGGTTGCCCAACGAGAGCAAGATTGTCAGCTATCACATTCATGCGATCCAGGTAATCCGCCACATATAGATCACCTTTTTTTGTCTGCAACAACTCATTTCTCATAAACAAAATTCTATTTTGAGAAGTGGATGCATACCTTTGCTCAAGAGCTTCCCAGATAGCTCGAGCAGTGCGTTTACTTGCCACCACAGACAAGACAGAAGCAGTTAGCAAACCATTTATCCAACTGAGGACCATTTGATCCTGTTGGACCCAAGCAGTGTATGCCTGGTTCACAGTAGTTGAGCCAGTTGTATGTTTTGGAGGACACAGTAGCGTGCCATCAACATATCCCATAAGGTCCCTACTTTTTAGGATATGGAGTATTTGAGCCAACCACAGTGGGTAGTTGGTCCTATCAAGCTTGATATTGACGACAGTGGGGAAATGGTGGAAAGTGTTTTGTTGGGTGGGTAGGGTGGTTGTATCAGCGGAAACATTATTTGCAGCCATGGAAGCGAGTGTGGGAAGAACTAGAAACTAGGATCGTAGTTGTCGTTAGACAAAAATTGCTCTAGAGACCATATAAAACTTAAAGACTCAGGTTCTTCACTTTGATTACATACCCTTCAACTGAGGGATGCTTGTATTTATAACATCAACCAGATTACATCAGAGGGTTTGAAAACCCTATTTACAAGGAACTTTGAAATTCAAAATATACAAACTGAAATCAGCAGATTACAAGTATTTGAAAAAATACATCCTATAAACTAGGAAGACCAATCTGATAAAAGTTCTAAACCCAATTGAACTCCTCAAAGCAGGCTGGCAGTTACTGCCTTTTGACTTCGTCCAACAGAGATTTGACCGCTATCCCAAACTATATACAACATGTATAAGAAGAGTATATGACATATTTCGTTGTTAAACTTTGAAGTAGATCATCGAAGAATCAGATAATGCCTTACTTAAATTACAAAATACTGAAACTTAATTAATCTTTGTATAACGAGATTTGACCGCTATCGCCACTAATATGAAGATAAGTGTTTGAATATCTTAGTCATAGGTAATTATAATTGTTAATAATTCAAAATTTTAAATTGAGAAAAAGAAGAATGGATAAATTAAGAATGTTAATTAATTCTTATAGGTTAATGGCGCGCAAAATAGACAAACAGTGAAAAGGATTTTTACTAAACTTGTCGGTTGTGCATATTGCTAGGTCTATCTCTAAAGACCCGTTTATTAATTTAGCCAGCTATCTGAATTGTTTTTACCTTATGCTACTTTTCTGAAAAGAAATGATGGCTTACTTATAATTTGTAAAACGCGGGGTTGCTAATTAACTACATACTAATTTATTTAATCTGATACCAATACATGTGTCATGTTACACGATTGTACACCGATTTCTTTACCATAAATATTAAATGAAACACGATTGTACTTGTCATTTCGAGAAGCTGAACTCAAAACATCATACTTATTAATGAATAGAAATACCACTAAAACGTAAAGACTAGTGGCGACCAAACTCTAATTATTCTTTCACTCTCTTTACTCTATATCAACTTGTAATAAGATAAATTGTATACATATACATACACACACACACACACACATATATATATATATATAACTTTGAATCGAACCCTATAATATATGACATATAACAACTCACTTTTTTTCTATTAAAAATTTACCATTATTAGGGGAAGGGGAAGGGAAGAGAGTTCGAAAACTATTACAATAATTTAGGAGATGAGAACTTTCGAAGCCATAATGCATGAGTAGAAAACCTAACAATTCACATGATCATCCACGTTTGGGATGAAAATTTATAATTATATATGACTTCTGCAAGGTAGCTAGGGTTGCTTTTTACATAATCTTTTGCCTGGTATGGAAACACTAACTAACTTCTCTTACACGATGATGCACTGTATTACCTAACATGACCTCTATTAAATAAACCACCAGCGATTGTAAATTATTGAAATCTGTCCGAATGACTATTGAAGCAGCAGCTAACAACAGAAAAAGAGACAGCATGGCATTGGCATCGGTGGCGATCCCACAGCAAAAGCTTTACTGTGGAGCCAAAAATAATCAAGAGACGACACGTGGATTTTTGGGTGAAAATGACAAAATTACCCTCAAGGCACACCGGAATTCCTACGCGCGAGCAGTGGACAATCATCCTCCAATCAAGTCAAAAATGCCCAAATTAGATAAACAATTCAAAACATATCTCATCCATCCTCATCCAATTCTCTCCACAAGGTAACTCCCCAAATCTTCCATTTTCATTATATTGATTAGCTAATCAATTAGGTAATTATTCTATTTAGGTAATTATTCCATAACTCCCAATTGAACACAAATCAAGAACCTAGCCCACAAAGGGAGCTAGGTGGCCGGTCCTCTCTCACCCAAGGAGGCCGGCCACTCTCCTATTTAAACCCCATCATTCTCATCAAAGTTCACTTCCAATTCTCTTTCTAAAATTCTCTAAAATTCACAAACACTTTCTCTCTAAATTCTAATTTTGGCATCGGAGGTTCTTCGGCCAAAGCCCCCCCTTCATTCATCGTGGGCATGTAAGGCTCTTGGCCTTGACCTAAGGTGTTAATTGTTTTGTAGGTGCAATTTTGTCCAAGATCAAGGAGGAAGAAATTTGCATTCACAAATTGGTGCTTTCATTGAGAGTTGAATCCCACACTTGTAGAAGACTCTTGCATCCAAGGTTTTCTATTTTCTTGTCCATTTGTAGATTTTTTGTACGTTCTTATTTTTAGAATTTTTTATTTGCAAAAATTCTTGATAAAACGTAAAAGAGAAGTACAATGGCTAGAAATTTAGAAAATTCAACAAGTGAAAATTCTCATATTCAAGAGATTGGACCGCGTCGATCCACGAGGCTAAATGTGATGATAACTGGAGCAGCACCACCAATACGAGGCTCCACCATGGCAACCACCGCGGTGGCCACCACGGCAAACACCCGGGGCGAGGTCCATGGCACCACTACCACGGCCCGAGCTGTGCCACCAAAGCAAGCCCAAGCCGTGCCATCCAAGGCTCATGGCACCAAGGCCACGGCCCAAGCCATATCACTCAACGCCCAACGCGATCCCAACGCGTTGCCAAGCCAAGCCCAAACCTCGCACACGCGTGCATCACACGCCGAGCAGCCCACTCTCATAGCCCATCATGTTCCTTCGGCCCAGCCTACTCTCGCCGAGCAGCCCACTCCTGTGACCCAACCTACTCCCGCCGAGCAACCCACTCTCGTGGCCCAGCCTGCTCTCGCCAAGTAGCCCACTCTCGCGGCTCAGCCTGCTTCTGCCGATCAGCCCACTCCCGTAGCCCTGCCTACTCCCACGGCCCATCCTGCTCTCGTGGCCTTCTAAGCAGCCCAAATCGGTCCAAGGTTAGTTCAACCGTCCCGGCTCCAAATTTTCGGACCAACGATCGAACCAGAAGCATTTTCACCATATTTTTCTGCGGATTTGACATTTCCTAACCCAAATCTTGCGCTCGGAGTCTACCACATTTCCACTGCTCAAGGAGATACATTCCTTCCAAGCTTTTCCAACCTCGCACATGCGTGCATCACACGCCGAGCAACCCCCTCCCGTGACCCAACCTATTGCCGCCGAGCAGTCCACTCTCGTGGCCCAGCCTGCTCTCGCCGAGCAGCCCACTCTCGCGGCCCAGCCTGCTTCTGCCGATCAGCCCACTCCCGTAGCCCAGCCTGCTCTTACGGCCCATCCTGCTCCCGTGGCCTTCTAAGCAGCCCAAATCGGTCCAAGGTTAGTTCAACCGTCCCGGCTCCAAATTTTTGGACCAATGATCGAACCAGAAGCATTTTCACCATATTTTTCTGCGGATTTGACATTTCCCAACTTAAATCTTGCGCTCGGAGTCTACCACATTTCCACTGCTCAAGGAGATACATTCCTTCCAAGCTTTTCTAACCCAAATGGAGAACAACACTTGTCTTGACAAGTCATAGAGTTAACGAGCGCCCTCGCACAGCAGACGACCTTGGTGAACCAACTCTTGCAGCGCACCTAGATGCAACGTGCCCCAGACGAGATGTCCCGAAGTAGGACAAGGGCAGACGAAGAATCTCTCCAGCAGCGTCCCGGCAAGCAGCCACTCGACCAGCCACGAACCGAGCGTTCGAGCTGTGTACACTCCTAACTAGGCCCTCGAGATAACTTATACTCTCGTCTTAGCGTGCGGATGAGCGTGCACTCTCGACTAGGCCCACGAATGAGATACATTCACGGTTATGGTCACACTCTGATAGTCAACATGAGCAACCTTCCAGGTAAAGTGTTCATTCGCAGCTAAGCCCGCAAGGAGCATCATTCACCTCACATCGGAGTAGGCAGCATGACGAACGGAAAGAAGCAGTCACTCAATCCGGCTCAAGTTCAATCGGCAGCCTACGAGAAATTCTCTCGTTTACTAGGAACGTACCACATACATCGCAGCCACGGCATAGACGAGCCAAATACATGGAAGAGCAGCCTAGACCAGCAGGTCACGACTGGGGGCAACCGAGAGCTCCACTACCCCAACAAAGGCAAATTCAGGAAGAAGTAGAGAGATTCTTGACCAAGCGATTGCGTGATTTCCAACACAACGAGGTCACCGATAAGGCACTCCGACGGGACATGACCAACATAAGCAGATCACCCTTCACCGACAAGGTCGAGCAGGCAGAACCTCCACGCAAGTTTAGCATGCCACATTTCACATCATTCGAATGAGATTGAGACCCGGAGAGACATTTGAAGCACTATCGAAGCGCAATAATCCTCTATCGAAACAACGACGATCTCATGTGCAAGATATTCACCACCACTCTACAAGGCAATGTGCAAGATTGGTTCTACACCCTGCGGCCACAATCCATTAGGAGTTTCGACGAACTATCTTTGGTTTTCACCAAAGAATATTCATCCTATCACTCGATCAAGAAGAAGTCCGACCACTTGTTCAACGTCAAGAAGAACCCAAAGGAGTCGTTTCGCGACTATGTGAAGAGGTTCAAAGTAGAGAAGGCAAAGATAGTAGGATGCAACGACTCGATAGTTAGAGCAGCCTTCCAAAAATGACTTCAAGCAGACCACATGCTGTTCGGAAAACTGATCATAAAAGAATATCTAACTCTGGCAGACTCTTTCGTTCTATCAGAAAAACATGCACTTTGGGACGAGGCTCGCTGATCCAGATTCAATGACCAGAAAGAGTACCAGACATCACACCCCTACTATCTAAATCGGAAGCAGTGGAGGACTTATTCACATGTTTGATGGTATCCGAAGTAGCAATAAGCTCTACCAACATACGAGAAGAACTGGAGGCCCGATTACCTGTATTCCACAGTTTAAAAGCTCTCATTGATGCTACCAGAAATTCAAAAGCTAACTTTGGCGATAGTTGTTGCAACCCGGAAGCTCAAGTTTTACCTTCAGGCACACGCAATCATCCTCATGACGCATTATTCTGCCTAACCAGACGTGCGACGATAAAGGCATAGACACTAGCGGATGTAAAGTTTTCTGACGAACGTAACAACTTGGCCCAAAAGGCTCACCAAAGGCAGACGAACACTAGAAAGGCACACTCGGAAGCAAGTTTTATCCTCGTCACCCCAAAAGATTCTATATAAGAGCAACATGTACCGACAGTTGAACACCACATCCTGCTACATGTCACACGGCCCCAGCCGACCATTGCTCCATAATTTAACTCTAGAGTGGCCCAATACCAGCAGTTGAGCATCTCCTGCTGCGTGTAATATGGCCTCAGCTCTACGGCTCCCTACCACGCCCTCACAACGCAACAGGGCGACCCAACGACGGCTCCACAGCTCCCTACTGCACCTTCACGTTGAGCCTAAGCAACTCAACAGAGCGGCCCAACGATGCCCCGAAGGTAGTCGAGCAGGCTCTAGCCGCACCTGCTTCACCCGATTGAGACTTCTGGCATTTGTATGTCAAAGGCGTATCCACCTACAAAGGTTCGGGAGCAGACGTGGTCTTTGTCACCCCAGACAGTTCGATGCCCAAGCAGACGATCACTCTAGGCTTCAAAGTATCCAACAACGAAGCAGAGTACGAGGCTCTATTGGCAGGCCTCCGAATGGTAAAAAACTTGGCGATTAAGAAGCTTGCAATTCATTCCGATTCCCAGCTAATCACCAGCCAGACTACTAAGGAGTACATGGCAAAACATCTAAGGATGGCGCAATACCTAGAGAAGGTATGCAAGCAGCTTAAGGCATTTCAGACTTACACTCTCACTCAAGTTCTGCGGGCAGACAACGCCCACGCAGATGCATTAGCCGGCTTAGGCTCCACCCTCGACCACCAACTCAAACGCTCTATTTCGGTGGAATATCTAGCCAAGCATAGAGACGAAGCCGGCAGCCGAAGTGTCACAGGTTAGTATAACTCCCAACTGGCAAAGTTCTATTATAGACTACCTGGTCAATGACACACTCCCCCCGAAAAGATTGGAGTCTAGGAAGCTCCAAATTAAGGCAGCACGCTACTACATGTGAAACAGCATTCTCATCCGAATATCCTACACCGGACCACATCTCCGCTGCTTAACGTATCCCGATGACTCGAAGGTTCTAAGCTCAATCCACGAAGACGTTTGATGAAATCACTCCGGAGGCCAATCCTTAGCACAAAATGCTCTTAACATAGGTTACTATTGGTCTACCATGCACCAAGATGCTAAGGAGTTAGTACAAAAGTGCGATCGTTGCCAACGCTACAAATCGGTACCAGCACTGTCTGCCAACAAGCTACACCCACAGACGAGTCATTGGCCGTTCATGCAATGGGCAATTGACCTGGTAGGACATATGTCGCCTGCTACAGGGGGCAGATGCATGATTATCGTGGCAACCGACTACTTCACCAAATGGGTATAAGCAGAGCCCATGACGACCACGACTCAAATGGACATAGAGCGCTTCATATGGAGGAACATCATTTGCCGATTTGGCATCACTCAGTCCATCATCACTGATAACGGTCGGCAATTCGTGGGCAGAGATTTGGCAAAGTTCTTCCAAAAATATGGCATTAAGCAGCACATGTCCACGCCGAGATATCCTCAAGGCAATGAGCAGACCAAAGCATCCAACAAAACAATCCTCGACTGCCTCAAGAAATCCATCACCAAGAAGAAGGGAAAATGGCCAGACGAACTCCCCGGGTATTTATGGGCATATCGCACCACACAAAAATGAGCAACCGGTGAGACTCATTTCTCTTTGGCATTTGGCTCAGAAGCAATCATTCATCCCAATGTCATCAAGCCAAGTATCACTGCTCTACTATCAAGCATTGAGCAGAACGGTAAGGAGATGGCCATAATCTTAGATCTGGCAGAGGAAAAGCGTGAGCAGACCATCACCCGCATCACAGCCTACCAGTATTAGCTCATTTCCAGCTATAACAAAAGGGCCAAAATCCTGCAGTTCCAGCCCGGATATCTAGTCCTAAGAAAAGCCTTCATCACTGCCTACAGAGAAGGCTCCAAAAAGATGGATCCCATCTGGGAAAGTCCGTACAAGATCAGCAGAGTAGGCGGCAAGGGTAATTACACCCTCACCACCATGAACGACAAAGAGATCGAGAAGCAATGGAACACCTACAACCTGAGGAAGTACCATGTGTGAACTCTCACCACATCAAAGCCCGAAGACTCAAGCAGCTTGATAGGCACTACCTCGCAAGCCGAGTATTATCCAGTTGTTATGCAATTCCTACCTTATAGCTAAGTTCTCGTTCGTTTCCCTCGTTTTTCAATGAGGAATTCAAAAGTAATCACAACTTGGCTCGGCTGCATGCTTACAAAAACTGATCACTCATGCACTTCAAAAGAAGACTGCGCCCTTCTTAGGGACTCATCGCAAGAATTGCGCCCTCCGATGGAGCAACCATGCTCTCCAGTGCGAGAAGGTAAACTAATTGCTCTTCAGTGTGAGAGGGTAAACTAATTCCCTGACACCTACATATGTCTGTTCTCCAAAGCGGGATGATAAACTCTAAGGATTTTGGGTTTCTTGTCCTAATCCGCAGGGAACTGGGCCCTAGAGACGGAGAGGGCACATTACGCAGTACATTTGATAGACGACTGCTCTGGAACCCTAAAGCTGCTACCGAGTGCACTAAGGTAGCCTACGGTTTCTGGAAGACTGCCTAGGCTTGCCCTTCGAGCAGTAAAGCCATACTAAACTTATACAACCGCACATTCTTGTGAAAGGTTAAACAAGCTAGCGTGCATATACGAAGCTTTATCCACTGACGACATGTTACGTAATCGATAAGCTTCACATCTGCCAAGCGCAGAACAACCTACACTAAGTCCTAAAGTGTTATGATACTTGCTACGCAACCTACGGAATTGGAGAAAGCCAAGGTTAACAGCCTAGTGGTTACGCGGACTTGTCTGCTTCTGTAAGTAAGGCATCCGGCTGCCAACCCTATGGCTAACAACTTTGCAAAGTTCAACACCAACACCTACGGCTGCATAGGCTACGCGGGCCTGTCTGCTTATAGAAAAGTAGCACGCCTGTCATTGGTCTATAAAGTCTAAAGGTTAGAACACTCACTACTTCACCAATGGAAGCCTCAAAAGTAAAAGCAAGCAAGTTTTCCGGAGAAATAGAGAAGGTCTCGAAACCTCGAGCCCATACTTCTCACCCTTCAATTCCTCATTCTCCTCGAGCAAACCAACACGGACGCGTTACAGCTCATCCACTTCATTCTTCAAACTTTCGTTGATCTTCAGCGCACCTTGGAGTTCCAACACTTGGAGTTCAAGCTTATTAACGACCTTTTTGAAGTGGATCACTTGGTTATAAGCAACAATCAACTCTTCATCCTTTGCATAAGCAGCAGAACGAAGCTTAGAAACTGCAAACTCAAGATCATAAATCTGAGGTATGTAACATCCAATCTCATTCTCTGCACTTTCATACTTAACTTGGATCGCGTTAAGCCTAACCTTCAAGTCAACGATGTCTTGGCAAGCGGTCTCAAGATGCAAAGAGGTGGGGGCAGAAATATTAAACCCCTTCAAAATAACGAGCTCAGAATCCAACCTCTTGATCTCATCGACCGAGGAATAAGCTTCAGCTGTCAGAGTCTTCTCCACCACCTTGGCAGCCTTGCTATATCTACATCACAGCAAGTAGAGCAGTCATTCTATATTGGGTCGTATGCTTCGCAAAGGAACTTGGGTAAACAACATTTCTAACGCCATCGACAAACTTGCCACAAACGTCCATGTCTTTAAGCAGATATGGTTTCAAAAGCACACAGATCTCAGCAGCCTCCCCAGAAGCAGGCTTAATGGATTTCTCACAGCTGCCCATGCGAGTAGTCTCCTCTTTCCTAGTAGGCAAATCAGTCTCAGTAGCAGAGGGAGTGGGCCTTAGCACCACTTTAACAGCATAGTTCACCTTATCGCTCTTCATAATATAAAGCCTCTTCAAATGAGAACTAGACTTAGCTCCCAACGGGCATCTTGGCACAAACTTCGACATTGGGGGCATGACAAGACCTCTACACTGAGCAATACTATCAGCAATCGAATTAGCCATTCTCGACATAGTAGGCGCCACAGGCTCAGATCTAGTAGCCTCATTTTTCTTCCCATTGGAAGAAGTCATGTCAATCACAAGCCTCTCGGCAGCAGGCGGACCCTCACGAGCAGCGGATAAAGTCTTTAGTTTTTTCTTAACCAGCATCTCTTGAGCAGACGAGGAAAATCTCTTCTTTCCACCTTCATTCACAATAGGTTTCACGATAGCGATCAGACAAGCCAAAGTATCCGCCTTGATCCTCTTTACCTTCTCTCTCGGGAGCAGCCCACATTTCTCCCAACGAAGAGAACTAAGCAGCCAACCCCATTCCCGGTACTCAGCAGTTGAGCTCAACCCATACTGGTTTTTCCCTCATTTTTTTTCTCAAACCAGCAGGCAGGATGCTTGCATGCCCAGCATTCCAGCAGCCTATGTGGTCCGCGACTTCCTCATCTCTTTCAATCGCCGGCCTGGCCCTTGTCAGGTCCAAGAGCCCAAAGGACATAAGTCATACGGCTCACCTAGCACTGCGCCCCAGCACCTCAATTCGCGGCCCCAACCGCGCAAGCTACCTTTGGCTCTAGCCAAGCCAAGCAACCCAAATAGTGGTCTCTACCACAACACCTCATCGACCCATGCCGAGCCGACTCCTCCCTGCCAGCCGACGTGCCGCACCACCCCGACGGCTGCCCTGCGACAGCACAATCCAAGAAGAAGACAAGGAAAATTAATTTTTTTTCTTACCTCGGTGCGGCACGGAGAAGACAAAGAAAGCAACGAAACAAGATCCTTTGCACGGGCAAGATGTAGAAGATTGCTAGAGTAGGGGGAACAAATATCCTCTAAGCTCTCTCTCTCTTGTAGGGTAGAATAAATCGCTCTCCAAAGTTGATTTAATAACCCACTTAAGGTGGACTTAAATAGCCTTTGAGAGAAATTTATTTCCCTTTCCTAGAAGGATCTAATTTCTTATTGAAAAGGAAATCAACATCAAAAAAGGAAACAATCCAAAGTTTCCTAAAGGAAGAAAATCTCTACACATGTTGCCCTTTTTTGCGAGCAGCCCAATAGGTGTGGGGGCATTTGTGGAGCCAAAAATAATCAAGAGGCGACACGTGGATTTTTGGGCAAAAATGACAAAATTACCCTTGAGGCACACCGGAATTCCTACGCGTGAGCAGTGGACAATCATCATCCAATCAAGTCAAAAATGCCCAAAATAGGTAAACAATTCAAAACATATCTCATCCATCCTCATCCAATCATCTTCACAAGATAACTCCCCAAATCTTCCCTTATCATTATATTGATTAGCTAATCAATTAGGTAATTATTCTATTAATTAGCTAATTGATTAGGTAATTATTCTATAACTCCCAATTTAACACAAATCAAGAACCTAGCCCACAAAGGGAGCTAGGTGGCCGGTCATCTCTCACCCAAGGAGGCCAGCCACTCTCCTATTTAAACCCCATCATTCTCATCAAAGTTCACTTCCAATTCTCTTGCTAAAATTCTCTAAAATTCACAAACATTTACTTTCTAAATTCTAACTTTGGCATCGGAGGTTCTTCGGCCAAAACCCCCCCATTCATCGTGGACGCGTGAGTGACACGCCCCGACCCTAGTATTCCCCGAATACCAAGATAGGCACATACTGGCCGACACCCAAGGGTGACGAAAGCCATTTATTGAGTGCAAATGCTGAAAAGAAGGATTAAATAAGACTTATAGATATAAAAGAATAAAGAATATGCATTTAAGGAACGTTTTCAGAGCATACAACTAACTAGAACACTAAAATGAATAATATAAAATTGAATGAATAAAAGAATGGGTCCTACACCGAGAGGACTCGAAGATGCCGATGCGGAAGTGTCTTGATGCCAGGATTGTATGCCTCGATTCTAAGTCCTGAAGGGGGCGCAAAACAAACATGAGTGGACCAATTTGATATATATAGCAAAACAGTTATCAACTTACTAACCCCCAGGTTTTATGAAAACACATATATATCATGATAAACATAGGTTTTCCGAAACCTAGCATGCCATGCAATGTCTCAAATCATAACTCATATATAATAATCTCTAGTGAATGTCCAATATAACACTTCAGGCCCCATGCCAGCTCCCCGTCCCTGGTCTTAAATGCCAGAGGAAACACCCTCCAAGCCCTATGCCAACACCAAACCGTCGCCAGGGACGGATCAGAACCTATCCCTACATCCCGTAGCGAAATCAGGACCACTAGGTAAGTACAAAACCATGGAACATATATATTGAAAAGCAACTTCATAGTATAATGTCATCAATCATCTATACTATAAAGAGGTGTTCTAAATATCATATCGTCATCCATCGGATATTCTATAAGAACAAGGGTTATAGGAAAAATAATAATAATTCAAACTAGCCTCAGTAAGCATGTTATCTCGTAAAACATTTCATAAAACATACTCATCAAATCATGATTTTCATGTATGCATTTCTACTATAAAACATGCATTTTTAGAAGGGGTCCACTCACAGTACTTTGCCATCGAAAGATGCGCATACTTTCAAAGACAGAAACGCCACAACAATTACCCCTAAACACATAAAGGGGTACATTTAGTAAAACTCTAATCAAACGACTTAATTTGGGAAAACGGACGTCGGAAATGGGTCCAGGACGTCGAAATTAGCTTATGAGGGGTCTCAGACGAAAACCCAAAAAGTCAACCCGAAAGTCAAAGTCAACGGTCAGACCAGGTCGAGGTCAACGGGTCTGGGCTTGGGTTGGACCGGGTTTAGGGCCTAGTTCTTGGGCTTGGTTCTAAGGCCCAAGGGTTTAGGGTGCACGGTCCTAAGGCCCTAAAGGAAAATGGGCCAAAGGCCTTTTACATTAAAATAATAAATAAAATAAATAATAAAAACTAAAATGGGTTTTGGGTTGGGCTCGGCAGGAAAGGCCCAAAGGCCTTGGGGTTTCTGGGTTGCCGGATTCAAAGGAAGGAGAAGGCCGGATTCGGCCGGAAAACTACACAACCTTTAAACGGTCATAATTTTGTCAATACTCAACGAAATTGAGTGATTCAAAAACAAAAGTTGTAGTTCTCGAAGAGACGAAGAGAATGGTACCTCACATGATGTTAACTCGCCGTGGTTTGGCCGAAAAGTGCCTCGAAAGCCGTCGGACTCGCCAGAAACTGGGTAAGATTCAAATGAGTATAACTTCATCAATACTCAATGAAATTGGGTGAAACAAAAAGGAAAGTTGTAGTACTCAGCAAGACGAAGAGATTGATACCTTGCACATCGGCCAACTCGCAGTGGTTTGGCTGGAAATTGCCTTGAAAAGGGGCAGTCTGCGTCGGAGTTCAATGAGAGAGGGAAAGAACAGTGGTCTCCGCCACTGTGGTGCACCACGGACCTGTCCTGGGTTCCAGTTCTCGCCAGGGAGGATCCTAAGGTGTGAGGGTGACTGGGTGTGTGTGTGGGTGTCGATCGAAAAAAAAGTCCGAGAGAGAGATAAGCTCGAGAGGGAGAGAAGAGGGGAGAGAGAGCTGAAGGAGAGAAAGAGAGTTATAAAAATTAGAAAAAGAAAGAAAAGGGAGAAGGAACCGAGGGAAAAATCAGGGGTGGGCCCCTTAGGCACACCATTTAAGACCCAAAAACCATTTTTAAAAGGAAAATATCCCCAAACTTAGTGAAAATACAAAAATACCCTTTTTATTCGGTAAATCTCCGGACGGGTTGTTACAGTGAGGCTCTTGGCCTTGACCTAAGGTGTTAATTGTTTTGTAGGTGCAAATTTGTCTAAGATCAAGGAGGAAGAAATTTGCATCCACATTTACGACGGAGTTCAATTCCAGGTCGTTATATCTCCGACTCCGACTCCAGCAGCAGCGGCTATTCCTAGTCTCATAAAAACCATCCAAGGCGATAAACACTACCTACAGGCCCAGCTCCGACAATATGGGGTCGTACTCTTCAGGGGCTTTCCCGTATGCGGCCTCAGACTTCAATGATGTCGTCCAGGCCTTCGGCTTCGAAGAACAGCCATACAACTCGGAACTGCTCCTCGGACCTGAATTGTAGGTCGGGTTTTTACCGCCAACGAGGCCCCGCCCGACCAAAAGATTCCATTTCACCACGAAATGGTTCTGGCAAGTGTTGCGCTATGTTTGGATTGGATGCTAAATTAGTTTCAAGATATCCAAGGTATCAAGATATTTATGCTAAATTAATTAAAATTGCATAAAAAAAATTCAATAGAGGAATCAAATTGCAAATGATTAACTAGATGGAAGGTAAATAAACAAGGGAATTGTTATAAAACAAAGGATTCGTAATTAAACAATAGAATTGTTACTATTACTCTAAAATTTTCGTTGTGTACTCTAAACTTTATATATTTAAAATGAAAAATAATTTTGTGAGAAGTGCACAACGAAATTTTAAAGTGTCGATAACAATTTCCATAAACAAAGGCAAAAACTTTATAAATTGGAGGAGAAGATGAAAATTTTGCTTAAGAAAAGGCTGGAAAATTCAATGGTCTTTGGGCATCTTTAGTATTAATAGTGCCTAATCATGACCCCAATGGAAATGTAGACGAGGAACAGAACGGAAGCCAATAATATACAGTCAACTATATATTAATTGGTTTGCTCCTTTTTTAATGAGGTAAATTGCTTGATTATTTATTTCCCCTTTTTGGTAAATTTGGAAATTTAATTATTGTTACCGTTTTTCTTACATGGGTAAAATGGGTAGGAGGAAAAGTCAAACAATACACCTCAATCATGCAAGTTTGTTGAGATGGAAAAATATCAATGGGTTTAATCTAAAAGTTATAAATAATTACCCAAACCTTCTAGTTTATATCGTACTTTTTCACCAAAAAAAATTATAAATAATTGGGTTTTGGTGGGTTTAAATCAATTTTTTTTCACAATAATGTTATTCTTAGTATCTATTTTTACTATAATTTTATACCATTTTAAAAGGCAGCTAAGCTAGGTAGCCACATTATTCAAAATAATATGAATTTTTTATTCAAGTAAAAAAAATTTCAACAATTTAAAAAACCAAAAAGAAAAGCTGAGGTGGATAGCCCCTTCAATTTCAGGGTTTTGCTTATGTCGCTCTCCCCATCGCGCCCCCCCCCCCCCCCCCTTTTTGTCGCTCTCCCCACCGTCCCCCCCCGTTGTTGCGAGAATTAGATAACCGAAATTAGGCTTATTAAGTCTCGAATTTTTGTGCTCGCAAATATACGAATCAAATGATAGTATAGCTTTGAAGCACGGATATCGTCCCACAAAGATCGAATTGATTCTAGAGTCTTACTAATTAAATTGAAACGAATTATAATTGATAAGCTTTAATGAAAAAGATAGGAGATTTTGAATTAAACTGAAATAAAACAAAGCTTGAAATAAAATACGTGGAATAATAAAATGAAAACATAAGAAAAATAAGACCTAGGGCATCGGAATTCACCCTAGCCAATTCTACTTAATTCCCTTAATATGTTATGCTCAAGTAGTTCCCCAATATTGATGATCGATTTTCCCTAAATTATTCAATGGCCATGGCATCTGGTTGCATCAAAAGTATTCTTACATGTTAACCCTCTATGGCATCTAGATGGATTTAAACAAATAAGAACCCATTAAGCTCTATGGAAATCGTTGGAAAATCACACAAACCTTAATTGTATGGCATCTACAAATAGGTGGTTATGGTATCAATTGCAAGAAGCTAAACCCAAGTTAAGTATGGCATATACTCTAACTTGCATCAAATCAACCTAATTTAAACCTAGATGGTGATCAAGCATCTAAATAAAAATTAAGCGCATTATGAATAACAAAATATACTCAATAAAGATGAAAAACTTGGTAATAACAATGCCATAAGAAAATTAAGTATTCATGATTAGGCTACATCATAGCCCTAGCAAAGAAAAAAAAACTAAAAAGCTCTTCCTCTTCCCTTCCTTGCCGCAGCCTCCTTTGAAAAATGTGATTTTGTTTGGTAGATTGGTGGCTTACTTCCCTTTTCAATGGAGAACCAATCTCCATATATAAAACCAACGGCAAGCATTGAAAAGATCAAATAGAAATGGTCAAATAAATGACCACTAATCTTAGTTCTAATGGACCTTTAAGTCCTTATTAAAGAAAAGAAAAATAAACGGAAATAATAAAACTAGAAATTAAGTTCTCTCCTAAAGTCTATTGAATAGCATTTCCATGTCCATTTGATCTCCAAAACCGTTGCAGTCTCATCTTCTTGTTGTAACGCATATGCCTTGGTATAGTTAATTAGCTTCTTGCTCCACTGGAATTACTCTAGACACCCAAAAAGCTCATTTTTCACTTCATTTTTGCATAACTCCAGTATTTAATGTCTATAAATTAAAACAATATAAATTAGTGCATTTAACCCATTCATATATACAAAATCCAAAGGTAGTATATGATAAAAATATATGAAAATATGCACCCATCACTCATTCTTCCACCCCCACCACTCACCATCCACAACCCTTTCAATCATTAGTTTTCCATTGTTTCATTATGAAATTACACCCTGTGTAAATATAATTTTCTTTCCAGTTGTAGGACGTCGTTTATAATTGTTTTTTTAGTGGTGTCTTATGAGGTCGTTTCAGTATCCAGAGTACCTATCTAAGGTGTTTTTCTTTTGTGAAGTAGAGCCTGTAAACAGGGGAGAAATTCCCATTGTTCTGAGCCAGATTGTGTACGAGAGGATGAACGACAAGCACCCACAGTTTGTTAAAAAAATCGACCATGGCTTAATATACCAGGGTTTTAGGCCAAGACTA
Source organism: Heteromeles arbutifolia (assembly GCA_024362995.1). Lineage (NCBI taxonomy): Eukaryota > Viridiplantae > Streptophyta > Magnoliopsida > Rosales > Rosaceae > Heteromeles > Heteromeles arbutifolia. The sequence continues at coordinate 3,088,415 of JANCRC010000002.1, read as the reverse complement.
CGACCCTTCTTTTGCGATGGGGTCCAGATTTTCGACCGAAGACAAGAACATAGCTATAGCTTAACAGAGGTATTTCTCTGTAGTATAAGATGTGTATTATTACTAATATTTAAGATTTAAACAATATAATTTGTTAACAAATTACAGAAACAAAACGAAAAACTAATTGCAAATTAACTTGAAATAATATTTATTCAATGCCACAAAAAAATAACAGAACTACATATTGAAAAAGATGACTGTGCTAAAACGTACGGCTACAAAACGATAGGACTAGATATTTGGCAGGGCTGCTAAGGAGGGGTTTAGGTTGGAATGGTTGGAGGATGGAGGAGTGAAAACAATCAAGGGACCGACCCGGGCATTAAATGTCATAGCAGCACAGGGCAGCGCAAGACTTGGTTCAACGGCATCATGATAGCATATAGAGGGTGGAGAGAATACGCAAGAAATGACGCTGAGAAGGTTGTCACATTCGGGGATGCAAACCGTTGGCAGCGGATATCATCTACGACTGCCAGAAAATTCTTGAAGATGAAAGTGTGGCTATCCCATGGCGCAAAGGTCATGTTTGCTGCTGGATGGCCGTCCTTTACTCCCGGAATCCATGCACCACGCCTCGCAGAGTCCTAGCCGCCCTCTGCAAGTAGAATAGTTTACTGTATCAAACAACTCATCATATATGTCCTCGTATGTATCTGCATTATAGTAAAATGTCTTGCTTACAAAATTTGTGAAATAGATTGCAAGAGTTGAGTTGGTGTGTTAAGATTTGTTTGGTTGCCAAGAAACAGACAGTCACAGGGGTATTGATGAGTTAATTTCATATTATATATTTTATCCTGTTCTTAATATGTTTTGGTAATTATTTTGGTAGAATTTTGATACTTTGATTTATATTTTCAATATAGGACGTTCGACTTCCTCTGGAGAAAAAACATGATCAAATTGATGAATTTTGGAGTGATTCAAATTGGAGGATGTTCTTGTGTCTCTTGGCGTGTTCGTGTCAAAATTTCGGATTTTTCTACCAAGCAGTTATTTTCTGGCAATGGAATAAAGGAGCAGTGCGCAGTGCTGGAAAATGACGTTTCTGGGCTTAAATTGCATTTTTGGAGCCGGAGATGACCTCTGATGGGTTCGTGACCTTCTGGAGAAGTGTTCAGAATATTTCAAACCTCAAATCTAGCTATATTGGGCCAGTTTTAGAGCAGCTTAAGGGTCCAAAACGTGGTTGTTCAGATTTTAGACGAATTTTACCATTTAATTTAGGGTTATGTTTCCTATTTTATTTTAGTTATCTTAGTTTCCTAGTTGGAATAAAGGACCTGGTTTTTAGGGTTTGTGCGATGGCATAGCAACATATATTGCTTTGCTGTTCACAGTTTTTCTCTACGCTTTCTTTTATGCAACTTTGGAGATGGAGAGTAATTGCTAGGGTTCTTGGAGATTTTCTACTTTAAGGTGTTTTCATTCCTTTTATTCTTAATGATATTTTCTATGATTTTAATTATGAATATGCGTAACTAATTCTCTTTTTGCTAGGACGAAGCCTTGAGCCTTAGCATGAATATGTAATTTTTATTTAATTGCTTATAATTGATTGCATGCATACTTTGAATTATTAATAACCGTGATTAAAACTATCTAATTGTCTTAATGCTTGATCACCATTAGGATCTTTAGAAAAGTAATTTGAAGCAATTTTGGTCGGAAGGTTCCCTGGAATTGACGATGGCTTCTTGTGATTAGTAATTGTAATTTCACTTAAGATGAACACCACGTCTTAAGGGTTGCATGGTTTTTCAAAGGGTTTTTATAAAGCATAATGAGTCTCTCACGTTCAAATTTGATCCGAACGTTCGAACGGGTTGCATGTTAGATATACGTTCTACGTTGGAGGTTCCAAGTAGAATATAAATGAGGAAAACCTAACCTTCAAAGTGGCATGTGTAGATCATAAGTAATTGGTAAAAGTTCATAGGATTGCTAGGTGATGGTGGAACCCTAGTGCTTTTATAAATTGATTTCTACAAAATTGTTTCCTCTTTCTTCATCTTTAGAATTGCAGTTTAGTTTACCTTTGTTAATTAAATTCGTTTTAATTTAAGTAGGTTATAAAATCAATCATCTCATTTTCTACTTTACAATAATTAATTGGAATTTCATTTGTTTCGAATTATTTAATAATCCATGTGAAGAACGACCTTGCGATAACCATTTATACTACAATATCCTTGTCATTCTTGCAAGTATTATAGAAGTTTTTTAATCCGTTTGCGTGTGTGGTAAATTCCCTATTAGGTATGAAGAATCCTATAAAAATATGCTTGCTTGTGTATTTTCTTTTTTTTGGGGGTCCTTTTTAACCTTTTTGTTGGAGGTGTAAGATAATCTGACATGATGAACAAGTCATTCCGCTTTAACCACAAATCGTTTTCTATCAATATTTGATTTGTGTGAAGAGAGAAATGGATGCAAAAAAGTTGAGGATATATTTTCTTTTAACAACAGATTTACTTTCATTCTAAGATAACTCATATTCATTAGGATATTGGATCACATACAGAAATAATTAAGGACTCAAACTCTCAATTCACTATGGTTTTGAGAATGTTATTCCTATTTCGTCCGCTTCATATTCTATTAATTTAGTCAGTTAATCAAATTAGTTAAATCTAAATTTTTATTTCCTTGTAAGACTTTTTTGCTGAAAAATAATGGATATTTTGGAGGGGAGACTAGTAGGTTTAGAAGAGCACAGCATGATTGAGAAAATAGTGGCTCAATTATAATTTGCAAACTCCACACATGCTTGCGTGTGGGAAAGAAATAAGAAAGAGTGGGAAGTTGGAGAAAAGGAAAAATGGAGACATGTCAAAAAAGGATCATTTTTTAAAGAGAACTTTTTTGCTCACCACCATAAATGAGCAGACTTATCATACACTTAACTATTTGTCAAGTATTCTTTCACTTAATTTTATTTATTTATTTTTAAATTAAAAAAGTAATATTTAATATGAAAGTTAACTAAAGTTAGATAAAACGACACATGTCAAATGATTAAATATATAGTGAGTATACACCATAAATATGGTGGTGCGTAAAAATGATGCAGGCTTATCATACACTTAACTATTTGTCAAGTATTCTTTCACTTAATTTTATTTATTTATTTTTAAATTGAAAAAGTAATACTTAATGTGAAAGTTCACTAGAATTAAATAAAACGACACATGTCAAATGATTAAATGTATAGTAAGTATACACCATAGAAATGGTGGTGCGTAAAAATGGTTCCCATTTCAAGGTAGCTGGAGTAGTTGGAGAAAGGGAAAAATGGGGACATGAATGGAGTATTCAAAAAAGAGTTGAAAACCACGAGCAATTAATTCAGCAAACCAAATAATAAAAAGGAATCTATAAAAAGGAATCTTATAGTATATTATTGAATCTGTCCAAAGGCAAAGCAAATAAAAGGAATCTTGAAGCAGCAGCCACCACCAGAGAAATCGCCCACTTCGACTCCGCGCGACTCTAGCAGCAGCTGCTACTCCCAGTCTCTCAAAAACCATCCAAGCCAACGAACACTACCAACAGGCCCAGCTCCGACAATCTGGTGCTGTACTCTTCAGGGGCTTTACGAGGGAGTCAAATTCCCGGTCGTTATATCTCCGACTCTCTAGCTGCTCTTAGTCTCACAAAAACTATCCAAGCCGATAAACACTACTTACAGGCCCAGCTCCGACAATCTGGGGCCGTACTCTTCAGGGGCTTTACAACAGAGTTCAAGTCCCCAATCGTTATATCTCCCACTCCGGCTCCGGCTCCATCTGCTCTTAGTCTCACAAAAACCATCCAAGCCGACAAACAGTACCTACAGGCCCAGCACCGACAATCTGGGACGCCCGTACTCTTCAAGGCTTTCCCGTACATACTGCCACCCACTTCAGCGACGTCGTCGAGGCCTTCGACTTCGGAGAGCATCCTTACTTTGCTCCTGTGACCAGAATCGTGAGTCGGGTTTTTACCGCCAACGACCAAAAGATCCCATTTCTTGGTAAGTGTTACGATGTTTTTTTGTTGGATGCTAACTTTGTTTCGATCGGGTTTTATGGCCCAGTCAGCAGTAGAAATTGTCAGAAAAAACCTAGGAATCTCTCGTAAAAAGAAATTTTTAATTGTGACGGTGGTACACCACGTGTTTTAATACGAGTGGTGGGAAATTTTATTTTTTAATATATTAACTTTTTAGCACACATATCCCACCATTTGTATAGTGACACTTGGTGTACCATTCCGTGTACCGGTCACACTGAAAAATCTCTCTAATAACCCACGGAAGCAATCTGCTAACTATATTAATTATTTTGGTTAACTATTTTGCCGTTGAAGCTTAATATTAAAAGCACGCCTTGACCATATGTTTGTTAGTTCAAAATTTTGTTTGACTATTTTGCCCTTATTGGCTAAATAAAAGCATGGCTTGTATAAATCAAAACAAAACACTCAACAAATATATTTGCATGTAATGAAAATATTACGCGTGTAGTCTATCTAACTAAAAGGTAAAAATAAAGAACACATAGAAAGAGATGATGAAAACGCAAAAATGCAAAGATTATATTACCTTCTTGATAGGTACAACATAAAAATAAAGAAAATATGTACGAGTCTAAAATTATAAGATTGTGTCAATATCAATAAAACTAATAAATATTAAACTCATATTCTGCTTGTCGGGTAGATTAGCACAAAACTCAAACGTATTAGATCGATAATTTATAGGGAAATTTTATTTGAATTCATGCAACCTCTTTATACACCCAGCTTAAATTTTAAATGAGAAGTGTCGTTTTTACCCTATTGCATTATTACCATAAAGTACAAAATGAATTTAACAATAAAACAAAATTGTATCAACGAACCCAAAACCCAATAATCAAACTCTTACCATGATGCAATCTTTCTCCTACGTTCTATTCTGGCTAAAACGCTAAGACGCTCTCATAGGGAAAATGAGCTCTTTTTTACGGATGGATAATGATTTTGAAATATTGAATCTTCCAAACAAGGTATGTATTGATTTATGCAACTTTTTTTTTAATTAAAAGTTAATCAACTTTAACTTTACCGAAAAGACATATTGAACAAAACTACTAGTCATCTTCACAAGACATGTCTGGGTAACAACTATGGACTTATAAATACCACCATTAAGTGTCTTCCTTACCTTTAAAGTTTTTCTGTATCTACATGTGGGGTTTCCATTGTGTTTATAGGTTCTTCACTACCTCCCTGGTAGATCGGTTTTAGCTTTCTTTGCTTGTGGCTGAACTTTAATAACCATACCTAATTGACGAGGAGGTGGATTCTTCGTATCAGCCGATTTCTGTTCCTGGATTATAGGAACCGAAGGTGCTTTCTTAAGCTCTTGCACATTGCTAGACTTCACCGTCACCGCAATCAGAAAACTCAGAAAGAACCCAAATTCAATAAGTTAATAACTTTGGTGTAAAGATAAATTTACATATTGTGAGAGTAGTTTAAGTAATAAATTTGGGTTTAAAGAGATATTGATAGTTTAATTAAAAATAATATGGGTGTAGTAAGTAAGCTGGGTGTAGAGATAGGTTACATGAGTTCAAATAAAATTTCCCTAATTTATATTGAAATAACAAATTCATACACCTAAGAATGTTGATAATTAAAAACACCACTGCAATTGCAAAAATATTCATTGCCTCCTTGGGAGGCAGGCTAAAAGATCCAATAAAAAACAATGAAAAACACAAATCTGCAATAAAGAAAGAAAATCATAAATTGATTCCTATTACCAAGGTAAATAAATAAAAGAATTGTTATTAGTATTATAAAATTTTCATTGTACATACCAAAATTTTTACATTAAAACAATTATACTTGTAAATAGTCATAACGAAATTTTTCAATCGTCTTTGGATGTCTATAGTATTTAATATAATGACCAATCATGATACTCAAATAGATACCGTGTTAGGAGGTGAAGTGTTGTTATCTTTCAGAAAGTCAAAGAGAACACCTGCTTATAAAAACTTGAATTATTATTTGGGAATTTTAATAAAAAAATTTCGGTACTATTTATTTTAACAAAAAATCATATTTTTTTACTAAAAAGTTAATCATGGTACTATTCATTTGGCTCTTTATTTTATCTTTATCGTTAAAATTCAAAATTTCCAAACTATTTTCATTAGTTTTGCTTTATTATTTATATTGTTTATTCGTTTTACGAGAAGTCTCTACCTCTTTCGCCCCTTATAAGCATGGGGTGGGGAATACTTACGAAAGGAACACGTGTGACTGGCGGTAGTTATAGTCTTAGTCCTCTCAGTTGCGTAACTGAGTGCAACTGCCAATGCGGGGATGTGACGTATGTGAGGGGACGTATGAATTTGGCTTATTAGGGATCTATGATTATTTATTTTTTTTCAAATCTTTTTTTTTTTTATTATGCCATACATTTTTTTTTTTCCACCCCACCCCACCCACACCAGGCATCGAACCTGGGACCTAATCTACCCCACACCTCACCCACACCCTCACCACTAGGCTATTCCTAGTGGCTTTTATTTTTCAAATCTTAAACATCATTCAATTTTACGCTGGAGTTAATATCACATTTAAATACTTTTCATATTCGTTATAAGGTTATGATTGGGGAACATTTTTTCTACACACATTTTGACATTCAATTTGTAGAGCTTATTTTGTATTTTTATTCGAAGACTCGAACTCTCTATCTTTCAATTTGTCATTTACAGATCGTCATTGCAAAAAATAAATAAATCCAAAACCATTAAAACATTTCTTTGTAATGTAAAAATGAACGAATACAATTTTGAAAGGAAACACCGAAATGACTATTTTTTAATTCCATGGTAATGTGGTTTCGGATTTGAGTGATTTTTGAAACACATGATCTCTGAGGAAAGACTTAAAAGATAAATGGTTTGATCGTTAACAAAACATTACAAAGTGAGCCCCACATAATATATATCAATAATGAATGTCTACCGATCCTATATATATAATATAGGTAATGCTAGAGAGACCAAGTTTTTTTAAATCAAATTTGCAACCAAATGATGTGGTTGTAGATGATTGAATTATTAATTAAGTGTCGATTAGCGTGTTTGTTTTTTTATTGGTGACATATCATTTAGGAGGATGGGGTGAGCTTAGTCTCACAATGAGCTAGCAATAATGTGGTTCAAATTCACCTTTAGCGAGAATCGAACTTAAGACATCTCACTTACAAGTGGAGATATATCACTAAATCGTGATACTGATTGACAGAAATATCACAGGCAGGGGCATTTCAAGAATGATCTATTTATTTTTGTATTTATTCATAGAGGGCTTGTCAACCCTCTTTGCAAATACTATTTATGTCCCTTTTTTAACCCTTAGTTGCAATAAACAACATTTACATAATAGGGATAAATCAGTAATTCGCATATTCAAAATACAAAAATATATAAGTACGTATGCATAACGTACGGTTGATTGGAAGCATATATAAAGTCAGAACCTTATCTTTGGTCAAGAACCCTCCAAACATATCCATGTTTTGATGAAGTGGAGAGGTCTTAAGTTTAACATCCGCATATGGAAAGTTCATAATCAAATTATTAAAACTAACTCATTATCTGATCTAGTCCAAATTCCTCACTCCCTTAATATAAATATATCGATGTATTAAAAAAGACCAAAGAAGTAATACAATTTTTTTAATTTGTCACATAGAGTTATAAATTAAAACTCTAAGAGTTTTGTCATATCAACATTTCAAAATCATTAATTTGTTATCTCATCTTAATTCTGTTGAGTTTTTTTTTATCTAAAATAAGTCATGTGCATTGCACATGACTTGGTTTTAAGGTTATTTCAGACTTTTTAACTCCTCACACCCCTTCAAGATTATTTCGAACATTTCAACTCTTTTTTTTAAGAACATGATAAACCAAATTGGATTCTCAAATCTTACAATTAGTTAAACTATATGTTAGTGAGCCTAATGTACTTTTTTAGCAGTTCAAGTTTTTGAAACGAACATGACTTCTTTTTTTTACTAGGCAAAATTTTTGGGTTCATTCCAAATAGAAGTAGAGAACTTGTGCAAAGAAGGTCAAATGTCCGAAATTAATTTATTCTTCCACCTCCAAATGCAAATATATCCTTGTATAAAATTAAAAATGAAAAAACTTATGAACGTAATAAGGTTGAAAGTCTAAAATAACCATGAACACAAGTCATGTGTAAAACACGTAACTTATTTTGCATGGAAAAAAATTAACGAGTTTAGTGTGAGATGGCAAATTAGTGATTTCGAAAAATAGATATAATAATTCACTTAAAATTTTAACTCATATGACAAATTAAAAAATGTGTAATAAGTTTGACATTTCAATTTTTTTTTTGTTTTAATAAAACTAGTTTGGGTAGGGTTTTCCACACGGGCATGGTAGTTTTCTTTTCTCTACCCATCCTATCTTTTCATTTGGTTGCATATTTTCATTAATTAATATATACTGGTTTTCGATCTTGATTGATTTTGTGGAAGGTCGGTTGGCATGGACCTAATATAACAGTCTACTGACGTAAAGTTCGGCAACACGGACTTCATAAAAAATTAAAAAAGTTCGGCAAAATGGGTTAACCGATGAAGTTTACATTAGTCAGACTTAATTTGACTCGGAATAATTGAAAACTTGCCTGGAAGTACTAATAAAAGATAAATGTGTTTATTAATTTTCATATTATTTACTTCGTAAATTTTGTATATAAATTATCTCTTTATCATTACCCCTATAAAACATGGTTGGGTTGGACGTACCAATAATTTAGCATGCACTAGGGTTTGGGGACCCTAACACGAGGATCGCGTAGTTACTTCTTAGACTCACTCCGGCTTTCTCAAGAGCATGACCGTTGTACCACAAGTATACTGAATCCGACGTGGCCCACTAATATAAATACACGTGTATTTTTTTGAAGGGATATTTTGGATGTGATCCCTAATTCTGAACATTCTTTAATTAAAATGTTAATGGTATTCAAAGTTTGATCAAAGTCTCTTGACTTTGTACACCTCATTATATTACTATTAATATTTATATTTTTATAGTTTTGACATTAATTGTTTGATGTTTTATGAGATTTATAATCCTATAAATTTAAAATCCCTCATTATAATACTATTAGAAACGGTTACAATAAAAAAATTCAAACATTTTGATTGAATAAATGGATAAAAACTATGTAAAAATAAGAAATAAGAAATGGCAAAAGAATGTATCCATAGTGTTAAAAAAATTGGTACATTTCACATTTAACAAAGTGGTACATTAATAAAGAAGAATGGGTACATTATATATAAATTAGGGTACAAATAAAAGATGAAAAAATTATGAGTACAAATGAATTTTCAAAAAATATAGGCGCTAAAAGAAATTAATACATGGGTAAAAAAATAAAACTAAAAAGAAAATACTACAAATTTAAAAAAAAAATGTTGCAAATTAAAAGTGGGTACAAACTAAAAATATAAATATATGATACAAATTTTAGGCATAAAACATAAATATACCATATGTAATTTGTCTATCATTGATTAAATATACAATGTCACATGACGGTATACACATGGGTACAAACACACAAAAAAACTTTAAAAAATATGGGCACAAAAAGAAACTAATATATGGGTACAAATTAAAAATAAAAAGAAAATTGGTACAAATTAAAAAATACTTGCAAATTAAAAATAAGTACAAACTAAAAATAAAAATATATGATAAAAAAATTAACCATAAATATAAATATACTAATTGTAACATTTTTAATACTAAAGGATTATATTTAAAAATAAAAATATTTTATTATTTAAATAATTAATGATATTATTAATATCTAAGGACCTTGATTAAAAATTAAAAAATAAATAGAATTTTAATTAATGAAGTAGACAATTATTCTTGCAACCAGACAATTACCATCTTGCTTTCAATAAAACAATTATCATCTGACCTTCAACGACGTAGACCCATTCCTACAGACCACTTTCATATCCTTCCTCCCACTCCCAGAAGCCAAGTTTGAACCTTCCTCTTTGCTGCCCATATGCACCATCCTCCTCTTACCACCCTTTATAGCCTTAGATCTCTGTACTACGTACTGATAGATTTTTCCTTCAAAAGCAATAACGTATAATTCCAGACACAGATGAAAGCGACAAGGTGGGTGGGGATGGGTCTTCTTTTCTCCATGTTTGTGGTTTAGGAATGGGATTGACGGAGGAGAGTTGGAGAAGAGATTGGGGAAGGGACGATGGAGAAGGGGGTGGGACTGGATCGACGGGGAAGGCGATGTGGTTGGGATGGACGGAGGGGAGGTTGGGGGAGGAGGTGCGGGAATGAGATTGACGGAAAGCGGTTGGGGCGCCGGGCCTGGGAAAGAAGTAAGGAAGAAGATGGGTGTTTGGTTATGGGTTCAAGATGAAAGTTGGGTGTTTAGTTTACAAGATAACAAGTGTATGGGAAGAGCATTAAATGACAGGTGCCATGTCATTGGGTAGGATTGGACGCAATGAAATTGGGAGAAATTGATAGAGGGTGCCTTCGGTTGTTTAAAAAGTTGGATTGAAAAGGCACAACGAGAGAGGAAGCCTTTTGACGGAGATGGATTGAGAAAGAGAGAGAGGGAATCGCCGGTCGTAGGAGGAGGGCACATGCCGGCGGCAGAGTGAGGCTGCTGATGGGATAGGTTAGAGTGGGTGGGGAAATCTTGGAGGCTTAGGTTTTTTTTTTTCTGACGAACTCGGTGGGTGGATTGGTGGCTGTGGGTTGTTTATTTTTAAATTTTTTTTTGGTAATTAAAATTAGGAGAATAAAAAATAAAAAATTCATTCAATAACTGAGCATACCATATCATTATGCTATATAAAGCAATTTGTAAATTTGGCCTACATAAATAGTCTTCTTTGCATTTTCTTTGTCCGAAACAACCGACTAACATTATCTGAACATATGATTATATTTAATAATATTTCTTAATTTACCAAATTTTCCAGAGTGAATATTACCCATTGCTTTCTGTATGTTTTGGGTACAGAAAGTTAATTTAATAGAGGTAGCCCTCCCACTTCCCATACACTCTCATCCCCTCCTATTTTATGCGGTCACGGTTAAACCACGTCAACATTTTATATTGATTTTTTTATAGAAATAATAAGACAAAAAGAAATAGTAATATAAAATGTTGACTTGGCTTAACCGTGATCACAGAAACAAAAGATGATGAGAATGTATGAGAAGTGAGAGAGCAGAAAATCTGCCTCATAATTTAATTACTCCATCTTTTATGGTAGGTCACGCGTAGTAGTACGGTCAGTGAGGCGGTACATTTAAAGCCCGGTTGTCTCAAGAAAATAATAGAAGAAAAAGTAGGGAAAAAAGCCCCTTTGTGTGTCTTTTTATTTAAAAAAGAAAAACAATTGTTGTTTATTATTCTCATTTGTAGTGCGTACGTACTCCCTCCCTCTATATAAACGCCATGCAACATGGCAGGAAGGGTACGCAAAAACACCCACGGATAGCCATGGCAATGCAGTATCGTTCTTTGCTTTTGTGCGTGGTGCTACTCATTGGTTTTTCATTGACAAAAAGCAAAGCTGCCGAAGTTGAACCACCCGTCGAATGTGACGATTTGCTCCGCAAGGAAAGCTTTGATTCTCTTGAACCAGGGTTCCTACTTGGCGCAGGTTCCTCGTCTTACCAGGTTAGGGCTTAACTAACTAAATACATTTCAATTTTTTTTTAATCTGTAATTTCATATAATTACTTAGGTTTAATTTAATTTCAACGTCAAATCAATGAGCATCGCATGGATGTTGACACATCTTCATTTTGTATGTACGCAAATATGTTGTGTACATTTCAGGTAGAAGGTGCTTGGAATACAAGTGGCAGAGGACCAAGCATATGGGATAACTACACCCACCAATATCCAGGTCTGTGTAATCATGTCACTTAGCTAAATTTGTTATCGACGCTTGGCTAAGCCATTCCTTTGTTTTCAATGGGAACTTTTAACATTTTTTGTTAATACAATGTTTAATCGAATCACCATTATGCGAGTTGAATATAAGGTCCTCACTCAAAGTAAAGCGGAAACCTATATGCACACATATATCAGATGATGCCAAGTGTAAATAGATTAGGCATTCATTCAATATACCAGTTATAATTCCCTTCTTTGAGCTGCGATTCTTTCAACTTCATCTTCTTCTTATGCCAAGAACTCATCTGCAAAATATCATCTTCTGCATCTTACAATATATATATATATATATATGCAAATAGTTTCACAAGATTTTTTACTTATGTTGTAGATAAAAAAAACTAATATGGTTAATTGCAGAAAGGATCGTTGATCGAAACAATGGAGACATCGCTATTGATCAATATCACCGTTATCAGGTTCCAATAGAACATGATTTTGTTTCATACATATCAGTTGTTCTTTAAGTTGATGAGCACAATGTATATACTAAATTTTGGATAATTAGAAAACATGAGACATATTGCTTTCAGCTTCTTTCTTATAGTAATGTATGTCTTTTGTGTCATTACAGGATGATGTGGATCTCATTAAGAATATAGGATTGGATTCGTATAGGTTCTCTATCTCATGGCCGAGATTGTTACCGAGTAATGTTGATGATTCACATCCATATATTTGATTTGGACCAATCACTTTATAGTTTAACATGTTATACTTAATTTAATTTGTAGTTGTAGATAGTTATTCACTTATTTAATAGTTTTGCTCTAATTATTAGACGGAAAGCTCTGCGGGGAAGTTAACATGGAAGGAATCAAATACTACAACAATCTAATCGATGAACTCCTATACAATGGTGATGTTTTTATCTTATCACATTTATAAAGTCATTACATCAATATATCATAACATCTATATCCACACTCATAAAACATCATTTAATCAGTAAACATATAGAACTTTAATTTACTCGTCCTGTCAAATATATATGTAGGTATAACGCCATTTGTGACACTTTTTCACTGGGATATTCCCCAAGCTTTAGTTGACGAGTATGGTGGTTTTTTAAGTCCTCGTATCGTGTGAGTGAACAAATTTTATCCTCTCAATAATATTGATTATTCACTAAAGTAAATACTACTAACAAATGCATTTTAAAATGTGTACATACAGAGATCACTTTAAAGACTATGCAGATCTTTGTTTTATGCATTTTGGTGATCGAGTAAAGCTCTGGCTCACTTTGAATGAGCCATATAGTATAAGTTATTATGGTTATACAATCGGGACTCAAGCACCGGGACGATGCTCTGCTTGGCAAAAATTAAACTGTACTGGTGGAAATTCGGCTGTTGAACCATATTTGGTGACACACCACCAACTCCTTTGTCATGCAGCCACTGCAAAGCTGTACAAGAGTAAATACCAGGTGATCTAATTAATTATTTATTTATGGACTGAATATTTGGTTCTTAATTAAAAATTCTATTTGAGTCACTAGTATTGAGTTACAATAATTTGGGACTTCTAGGCATATTGATAAACAATGGTGATAGTTTTGTCTACCTCTTAATAAAAATAAAAAAAATTCTTCATCGAACTTTCTTATGTAGGCATTTCAAAATGGTGCGATAGGAATGGGAGTGGTGTCACACTGGTTTAAGCCCACTTCGAAGGCAAAACAAGATATAGATGCAGCAAATCGAGCTTTGGATTTTATGTATGGATGGTAAGTTTTACTGGACATATGAACTGTCTAAATATTTTATTTATAAATACAAACTAAATTGCTTTTTTTTTTATATACAAAATAAAAAAAATACAGTTAGCAACGCATTATATATGCTACCATGAATTCATGCTCGGAATATCTGTATAGGTTTATGGAGCCAGTCACAACTGGTGATTATCCCCAAAGCATGCGAACATATGTTGGATCGCGATTACCTCAATTCACGAAAGAACAGTCGGATTCTCTAATTGGGTCATATGATTTTATAGGAATCAATTACTACTCTGCTAGATATGCAAGCAATCCACTAACGAATTCAACTGACCCTGTAAGCTACGTAAATGATCCTCATGTTAATGTGACAAGTGAGTACAAATTTAAAACTTATTTCAAGCAATTAAGGAATTTCTTAGAATAATTAGATTCTAATATTCGTGTATGTTATGACAGCTGAGCTTGATGGAAAACCCATTGGTCCACAGGTACACATCCAACTTGAACTTAAAAATTTTAGCATTTGGAGGATTAATATGTATTTTTTCTGCATAACAACATAACTCATGAGAATTTCAATTATCTTTAAATGATCTTGTAGGCCGCTTCAGATTGGTTATACATTTATCCAAAAGGAATTTATGATCTTATACTTTACACCAAGGAAAAGTATAATGATCCAACAATTTATATTACTGAAAATGGTAAGCAATGCTTTCGAGCCTTAATTAATTGTGTCATCAACGTTTCACGTGTGTATATATAAGTAAAATTAGGTGTTTTAAAGTCTAAACTCAAAACAAAATGTAAATTTCTTTTTTGGATAAAATTATCAACACATGATAATTCATTATGTTGCAGGCGTCGATGAGTTTACTAATCACAGCTTATCACTTGAACAAGCCCTTAATGATACCACAAGAATCAACTTCCATCGTGACCACCTCTGTCACCTTCAAGCAGCAATTATGTTAGTACTTGATAAGGAATTAAATGAGGCTATGTAGTATTATACATATAATATACATATATATGCCTTCTTACAACTTTTATATTTTTAATTATCCTATATCAATACATTGGTTTCCTTGTTTTCTATGTGTGCAGATCCGGTGCCAAAGTAAAAGGATATTTTGCGTGGGCGATAATTGATAACTTCGAATGGGCTGAAGGATATCGGAGTCGATTTGGTCTTTATTATGTGGACTATGAAGGTGGATTGTTAAGGTACCCAAAACGCTCGGTGAATTGGTTCAAAACTTTTATGAAGAAGAGCAAAAAAAATAAGAAAAATATTCAAATACATGTGAATGATAATGCTGAGGATATCAAAAAAAATTTATCAAATTTGAATCCCAAATTATGAAGAAAGTGTAACGGATCCACCAGAGTCGTAATGCTAGTTGTTTATAAGGTTTTAATTTTTTTGACTCATTATGAGTCTGAATAAGTAGTTGCAACTTATGAGTTTGTTGTCACACCTCGTGACGTTTTAGTTTCACTCTTGCTTTACGTTGTTGGTGTATCCAAGCCTGTTGGATATTACGACAAAGGTGTTTCTGGGCGTTGTGAATTTTGTGTGAAAAATACCTTACTGTTTAGATTATGTTTATGTACTCCATCCTGTATTTGTATCGACCTCTGTGGCTTTTTGTTGACCTTTTGTTTATGGATCCAAATTCTTATTAGTAATAGCAAATTTGAGTTATTTCCATGAAGCCAAGTTTTTTCTTACATTCAACTAGTTGACACTATGGAGAATATCACAATCCCTAAGAAGCCCTTGTAAGCAGTGGGGATTCAGGATAGTAATGTCAGGTAGTCCCAATATAAATGTTTCAAAAAAATTTAGACAAAACAACATTACAAACTATAAAGACTAAATTTGTCTATGACAAGGTTTCATAATTTGAAATGTTTTATAATAGTTTCATTATTAATTGAAGAAAAAACATTTTTTTGCATATAAAATCATAAATTGTTTTCTCTGCTATACCTTTATTCCATCCATCTACTTATGGGCATGAGCAAAGTTAACACATGAACCGAGAAGGAAAAGCTCTATGTAATTTTTTTTATAAGTCATATCAATAACTCTTATCTATTACGAATCCTAAATTTTCATCCAATACACATTAATTTGAAAGGATTTGGATTCTCTCCTCGAGACCCAATAACCCCAATTTTCTTTGCAAACCTTCAACCCCAAATTCCAATCATTCCATTACCCTAACTCCTATGTATCCCAACAAGCCGCCACCACCGGGTCAACGTCTCTCATTTCCATCATCACTTGGTCCACCTCTTCCCACGTCATAACCCCGATTTTCAAATTAGATTTGGATCCTCTCATGAGCTCAAGAAGAGGATCCTCCTGATCAGGAACTATGGGTCGTTGAATTTTTATCAAACGGCTACAAACAGGAAAATCCTTCTAAAGTTATAATAATTATAACTGTTGGTTGAAAATCTAACGGTTCAGGAGGATCCTCTCCTTGGGTTCAGGAGAGGATCCAAATCCAATTTGAAAATCAGGGTTATGACGTGGAAAGAGGTGGACCAAGTGATGATGGAAATGAGAGACGTTGACCCGGTGGTGGCGGCTTGTTGGGATACATAGGAGTTAGGGTAATGGAATGATTGGAATTTGGGATTGAAGGTTTGTAAAGAAAATTGGGGTTACTGGGTCTCGAGGAGAGAAAATAGTTTGTTTTAATTTTTTTTTTAATGACATGATTCAAAACAACGTCATTTGCTTATGCGTTTTGTAGTTTTGTTGTAAAAATCCATATGATAAACATTTCCCATGCAATTTGTGATGACTTACTTCATCAAATCAATGGAGGGCTTCCTCCCTCTCCTTGTTCATGTTTGCAGAGTTTACCACTTTCGTTTCCTCCCAATTTTAATTTTTTGCAACCATTAAGCAATAAACTACTCAACATTGCATAATCACATCGTTGAAATTCAAGGGAATCTCCCTCCCCCAATCTCCATAGATGCAGTAGATCCTTTGGCTCCGAATCCACAAGAGTCAAATAGACTTCTAAATATTTGCTGTTTGAGCGAAATTCCCAGTTTTTATTTATTTTCAGTTTTAATCTTTATTCGTTTATTTATTGTATTAGTTATAATCCATGTCATTATGCATGTCATTTAATGACTTAAAGCCTCCCCGTCGCTCTTAATTAGGACAATTGGATGTTATATATCTATAATATATAAAGCCAGAAATAAAAAAGGTCAATTTGTTAACGGATACCCGTTTAATTTGATATTACTATAATATAGATGTGAGATTGGTAATGACGATAATGATGATAGCAGAGAGAATTGATCGGTCTGAGAAATCCAAAGTGGATTGTATGTATGTGTGTTTGGTAATTTATGTGAAACGAATCAACTCGAATATGGGAGGGTGAATTGTGATCACACGATTCACTGTCTAATCTTAATGGCATTTATCTACCCACATGTTTTCTTAAAAGGATCACACGGTTCAATATCTAATCTTAATTATGATTTTTCAAAACTACGTTTTAATCGTGATCGAAACAGTGTTTTCATATATCTTTAGAAATAACTAAAGATCGTGAAGTCAAAAATATTTTTGACAATTTTTGATAAAAAAAAAATTAAACAGGTTCTTTTTTTTATAAAATACTCACATTTTTAACACCATGGTGTTTGATGTTAACGTATGTGTTCGACTTTGATTTCTAATAAATTCCATTTATCTTTTGAAGAAAAAACCAAATAGTGGCCATGATAAATGTGCAAGGGATGAACCGCACGGATATAAATCCAAATCACATTATATTTTGTTTGAATTCAAATCACCTATTAAAACGTGATTTTATTTGAGAGTATCAAACATACAAACAAAATTTATTTTATAATTGGGAAAATATAATAGTGTTCATTACTGCACGTAATTTAAGGAGTAAAGTTTTTTTCTCTCGAAATCTCATGTCTCTCTTTCTTCCTCTCTTATTTTTCTCTTTGTCTTTTTTTATTTATATAATGATCAACTTAAAATGTTATCGTTGCTGAATATTATCCGTTCAAATAAAAACAAATCTGAAGAAAAAAGTAATTTGGAAAGCAAAAAATCCTACTCCATAATTAAATTGGATAATATGGAAGCAAATCTCCTCTTTCAAGAAATGGCTCATCATGATTTAGAATTTTTTTTTTTTTTTTTTTGAAAATTAATTTATGGTAAAGATTTGACTAAAATGACAAGAAAGTCAAAATCTGACAAGAAACAAAAGTACTGAAACAAAATAAAAAATAAAAAATAAATAAAAATGAGAACGAAAAGTATAGAAATCGCAACTCTCTTCCCAGCTGCTTCTTCCTCTTCACTTCAGCTCTCTCGGCGATGGAGTCCAATTCCTCACCACTGTCTTCGGCTCCATTGCCCAAATCTAGGGTTAGGGTTCTTCCAATTCTGCCGTTCGCTTCGCTTCTTTCCTTCTTATTCCTCTTCCTCTTTCTGAATTTCGCCGCCACAGCCTCCGCCTCTGTACCCCAAATCCCAAATTTCGACGCTTTATACTCCAAGCACTGCAATTTCATCGTTGCCAAATCGGACCCCGATAGCTCCCGGTGGGTTTCCACCAACCTCTTCGTCGCTGACATTGGCTTCAGGAACGGCTACTTCTCCGGCGGCGATCGGATATTCGGTAACCAGAACGGCCTCAGTTACCTGAAAGCTCCCTCCTTTTCTCCCATTGAGGTGCGGAAAACCGTAACCGAAGGGATTTTCGAAGTCCGGTCAGACTTGCAGTTTCGCAACTTGTACAGGGTCGGTGACGGCAACTCTACGCAACGGAATCCACGATTTTTTTATCACAGAGTTCCGGGACAGGCGTTTCGAAAGGGAATGACAACTTTTTGCTCAGTGGGTACTACTCAGAATCTTCAAGGAAGCTTTGTATGGTTGGAGAAGGTATGCAATATTTTAATTGGCATCCTTTTGTTGCAATAGTTTAATCACTGGGGTTTTAGAGAGCTTGTATGACAAGAACGATCCAAATGATTTCAAACGTCTTAACATGCTGGCTTTGTATCAGAGAACTAGTTATGAATATAAATTGGCTGGGAAAGATAGTGAGAGTGGTTGTTTGCAGGGCGAAGGTGATGATCACGGAGAGAATTTAAGTCTGAGAAATCCGATGCGGGGTTTGTGTAGGTTGATTGGTAATTTACGGACGACGTTTGAATTGGAATATGGGAGTGAATGTGGGAGTGTGAATTGTGATCCTGTTGGTGGAAATGCTGGAAATGCATCTTACTTGGTTTATCATGTCACTCGGTGTACAGATGAGAGGAATATGCAGATGTTGCCCCGAAACAACTTTCATTGCCGAAGGGGCATGGAATGAAAAGGAGAATCGTCTTTGTGCTGTTGCGTGCCGGATATTGAATTTTACGGAGTCTTTGACTAATGCATTTGTTGGAGATTGCTCGACTAAATTGAGTTTGAGTTTCCCAGCGATGTTGTCTAACCAAAACTTAGTAGGCATGTATGACTGAGAAGGCATCACAATACTGGTTTCAACAATGTATCGATGTTTACGCTCCGCAAGTCCATTTTGTTCTGGATGTTTAGGGCACGAAAATCTTTGAGAAATCCCATGAAGTGCTAAAAACTTTTGAAAGGCAATGCTTTTGTATTCACCACCTTCATCACATTGAAGGGCTTTAATTTTTAAATTGAACATATTTTCAACTTTGGCCTTAAACTGGATAAATATTTCAAAGACTTGAGATTTATTTTTCATGGGAAAAATCCAGGAATATCTTGAGTAATCATCAACAAACAGGACATAATAACAAAAACCTTCATTGGAAATAATTGGAGAACACCAAACATCAGAATGTAGAAGCTGCAAAGGACAATTGGAAACAGACGCTGACACTTTGAAAGGCAACTTGGTGCTCTTTCCTAATGGACAAGACTAACAAAAGGTTACATTAGAGGTACCATGAACTGGAACCAATTTATTTGCAATTAAAAACTTTATTGTTGAACTGGCAGGATGACCAAGACGTGCATGCCATTTTTGAACAGAAACTCGAACCCCTAAAAAGACTTTAACTGGATTTGGAAGTTGTCCACCGCCACCTGAAAACGGGTATAAGCCGTTCTCACATCTCTCTCGGAAAAGCGTCCTCCGGGTCTTGAGGTCCTTAACAAGAAAAAAATGTGGGAAGATTAATAAATAGCAGTCATTGTCTAATGTAAACTTGTGGGCATAAATGATGCTAGTTGAGGCTTTAGGGCGGTGTAGGATGTCTTGCAAATTAAATGAGCAAGCATCGGTATTAATTTTATTAGAACCAATATGTGCAATCAAAATACTAGAGTCTTTACCTACACCACCAACCCCATCATTACCATTATACTCCTTCGGGTTTACCAGGTTTTGCAGATCCGGAGTGATGTGCGCATTGGCTCCTGTGTCCAGTAACCAATTCCCATTTTGTTGTTTGTTGAGAGTAATAGGAGACGATACCATTGCAGAGAGACGCTTGGCAGGAATGCGGCCTTCAAAAGCAACGTTCATTCGCTGATAGCAATCTAGAGCTGGATGACCAGGTTTGCCATATATCTGGCAGACAATGCGCTCACCAGTGGACGCACAACGCTCCCTATTTCCAGAAGCATAGCGCTGATTGTTGTTATTACGAGGGTTGAAGCCTCGTTGATTCGACGTTCCACCACGATTTGAGGGAGAAGCACCGTGACCTCCACCTCGTCCTCTTGCAGCAACAAAGGCCGTAACAGAAGCTTGTTCCACCACAGGAGCAACATGCTCCAGCATTCTTCTTTCAGTGGTCAACAATAATGCCTCAAGAGTCGAATACGTGATAGGTGTATCACGAGCTTGAGCAGCACTGACTGTCATCTCGAAAGCTGGTCCAAGATTGTTCAACACAATCTGTACTAATTCATCGTCACTCACAGGTTGCCCAGCTAGGGCAAGGTTGTCAGTAATCGCATTCATGCGATCCAAATAGTCTACTACAGAAAGATCACCCTTCTTTGACTGCAGCAATTCATTCCTCAAAAATAAAATCCTATTTTGTGAAGAAGAAGCATACCGCTGCTCGAGCACTTCCCAGGTTGCTCTAGCACTTCGCTTGCTGGCCACAACAGACAAAACCGATGCAGTAAGCGAGCCATTGATCCAACTTAGGATCATTTGATCCTGCTGCATCGAGGAGGTATAGGCAGGATTAACAGTTGCCACACCAGGCATGTGCTTCGGGGGACACACCAGAGTGCCATCAACATACCCCATTAAATCTCGACTCTTGAGAATAGGAAGGATTTGGGCCAACCACAGTGGGTAGTTGGTCCTGTCGAGCTTAATGTTTACCACAGTTGTCATGGAGAAAAAGGGATGGGTGGGATTGTTTGGGGAAACGGGATTGGATGATTGAGAAGAAGCACCGTTGTTTTCAGCCATTGGAAGCGAGGAAAAAAAAACAAGGATCGTTGTCGTTTGACAGTAAGGCTCAATACCATGTAAAACTTAAGAACACAGAGATTTCACTTCAGTTGCATACCCCTTGAATGTGTGGGATGCATGTATTTATAACCACTTACAGATTACAATCAGGGTTTGAATTAACCCTACTTACACAGAAGTTCAAAAATCAAAAGATACAAACTAAAATCTACAAAGATTACAACCAGTTTCAGTTAGAAGAATAATTCAAAAAGGAAGTCCTATAAACAAGGAGATAAGACTCCTAAGCACAAACAAGTGAATGACTCCGGTTACTTTGGTAAAATTAGGCTTCGCAGTTTGTCCGGAAATCTGATGGAACTCTTAGATTACAAATATGACTATTCTGAGAACGACTCTGTGAGAAAAACATGTGTAGAAAAGAAGGCTGGGAGAGTCAAAGGAAAGAAATACCCTGCAGGGCTTTCATCGGACATGAAATTTGGCATGACAGTGAAAAACAGTGATGGACGCCATGCATATGGTTATTCATCCCCTTTATTTGTTGACGAAGAGCAAATTTTCGGACGCCGAAATTGGGATTACTTGCCACAAACAGAATCACCAATGCAGCAGAAGAAAAACCGTGCCCATAGTAGTCCAATGAACGTCAGCTATAGGTTGTGGTTCACACGTCTTGAATTTCGTCATGATGTTTTCCCATCTAAAGCAGAACTATCTGCTGAAGGAATATATGACAGGGATTATGGTAATCTATGCATGATAGGATGTAGGAGCGTACCATTGAAAAATCAAACATTGATTCAAAAGGACATGTTAGACTGTGCTGTTAGAATTAATGTACAGTTTTCTCTATTGGATACAAAGGATCGTGAAAATGTCAGGGGAAGTATTGAAAGTACAAGGGGAAGGTTAGACCCCCTTTTTTTTTTAACCGATTCAGTTTTCATCGAATTCAATTTACTATAACCAAGCTGCAGCATCCATTTCAAGAATCGACTTGGAAATCGTTATGGTTCTCATTTCCAACACCCTCGCATGTGTCCTTATCGGATTGCAGCTCCTCCACGTGAAGAAGCTCCCAGATGTTCTTCCATTCATTTCAATTATGACGCTTATTGTTCTTGCTCTGGGATACATGATTCCGCTTCTGGTCAACTTTAAAGCAATGTTCGTGCCAAACCACCACATCATCCGCCGGGATACTTTTCTTGGTACTGGTGGATGGCTTCCAGTGAATGAAGTAATAGTCAGGATGTTAATGATGGTAGCTCTCCTTTTGCTGCTACTTCTTCTCCAACTGACGTGGTCCGCAAGACAACGCGATGGAAATCAGAAGATCTTGAGAGATTCTGAGTGGAAAGTTGTTTATGCAACTCTACCATTGTATATAGCTGGTGGACTTTAGTTTGGTTTGTGTACCTGTCGAACAACGCCTACCTGGAATCACACAGGCCTTTTCTAAGAAATCGCAATCCGCACCACCACCACAGGATGGCTTACCAAGTGTCTAGTCTCCACCCTACTGCTTACGAGTACCACCCTCTCAGAGTGTACCTCAGCTCTTACGCCGGCTTTGTCCTGGATGGTTTTCTGCTCCCTCAGATATTGTTCAACATGTTCTTCAATTCAGGAGAAAAGGCTCTGGCCTCCGCCTTTTACTTCGGAACCACCATAATCCGTCTGCTTCCTCATGCATATGATCTTTACAGGGCTCGGACCGGTACATGGTTCGTCGAACTTCCGAATATTTATGCAAGTCACAGAATAGACTTTTACTCCACTGCCTGGAACATCATCATCCCCTGCGGCGGTATGTTGTTTGCTGCCGTTGTTTTCCTGCAGCAGAGATTCAGCGGGCGTTGCATTCTTCCTAAAAGATATAGACAGAGTTCTTCTGTATACGAGAAAGTCCCTGTCATCAGCAATGAGCAACTGTGAAGGACAGAAATTTACCTAAGAAATGATTTTGTGATGATTTAAATATAGTCGGAGAAATTTTACTACTGCGATATCTTTTTTTGTGAGGGTTTCAATGCCGGAAATTTTAAACGTGGAGAAGAGACCCTATGATAATGCCTTAAGGGTGCTATTCACGCACTTTTTTTA
Source organism: Heteromeles arbutifolia (assembly GCA_024362995.1). Lineage (NCBI taxonomy): Eukaryota > Viridiplantae > Streptophyta > Magnoliopsida > Rosales > Rosaceae > Heteromeles > Heteromeles arbutifolia. The sequence goes on along the minus strand of JANCRC010000002.1, from coordinate 3,064,991 downwards.
ACCGTTATACATCATTCGTTAATTTTTGTCATTTGATTTTCTTCAATTCATTCAATCCGACGGTCAAAATTGAAAAGAGTGTGTATATAGTGCCACCCTTGCTTTATTGAGAGCAAATGTTAATTTTCACACATCAAAAACTTGACCTAGACAGCGAGACAAGTCACTTTTTTTTTCTTGTCAATGAGACTAGTCACTTTGGTTTATGCTACCTTTGAGTACATCAATATTTTTACACTAAGGAGAAGGAGAGTTCGGTAAAGCCACACAATGGGTAACTTAATTTGGTATCGAATTTGCTATCCACAAGATTCGAACCTAAGACTTCTCACTTTCAAGTGAAGAAAAAAAACCACCAAACTGTAGTACTGAGTGACTTGGTTTATGCTACTTTAGATTATGGTTTTTTGTTTATTTTTTCTACTTACGAGCCTAAGTTTGTGTGAACCTCCATATGTATCTTGAGTTGAAGCTCTCATTTTGCTTAAATCTTTTACTTTACCTACTGTTGTTTATAAGAGGCCTTTTGGTCTCTTTCTTGTACTAATTTTTAATGAAAGTAATTTCGTTTGACAAAAAAAAAAAAATCAAGAAACAGATATAAACAGGTGGCAGATAATCACAGTTTCCTTGAATCTTTCTTCATATATAGCATGAAAACATAAAATATGAAAAGGACTTTTTTCGTCTTTTTTCGTAATTCCAAACTGCCATTCAAGTACAATATTGCATTTTTACTATCTCTTTACAGTATTGGGAAAAGCTAAGCAGAAAGCAAGACCAAAATTAAGGAAATTAACCATCAAAATTCCCATGGTAATTAATTAGGTTTTACCACAAATAGAGGATTAAGAACATTGTAAAGGGTAAACAGATTAAGCACAAAGTAAAACATTGCTGCAAGGATGCCAGCAACAAGAGCTCCAGTGACATGGTTGCAAAACTTGGAGACCTGTCCACAAATTGGCAGCCAACCAGCATGAGTGTTCCCTTTCTTCCCCACTTGAGCTATCGCCAAGGCTGCTGACATGCTTGAAGTAAGAAGAAGAGCTGCAACCTGAACCAATTTCAATCCCTCAGTTTCTATTAAGTTGGAAATTAGAATGACGGTTCTCGAGCTGGAGAGACTTACATCAAACGAAAACGCTAAAGTAATGGTGTCCAGCCCATGCATATCTATCACTTTATCACACGTCGCCACGTGTTCAAACTTTTCCACATGACATTGTATATGATTGGTTTAGAACACTGTCATTTTAGCGTTTCTGTTTCATGCAAAGTCCTTATCCTTAATCCGACTCCTTATCCGATTTCATATTGGTAAAAATGTAACGATTTCAGAACTAAGAAAGGAAGACATTTACTAAAACTATGAAAATGAAGGGAAAATGTCGTATTACTACCACATCTAGGATGATAACCATGCGCCAAAGTGAGCCCTTGGAAGAAAGAAGCAGGATTATAAGGTTGCATCCACTGACAATTGCCTCCACTATAATAAAGTACCTTTTTCCAGGATTTAAAACAAAAAAAAAGTTAAAACAAAATATGATAAGAAAAAGTTATATAGAACACTAAGACGATGATTAATTACGAGGGAAAAAATGGACTATCAACGGAGAGAGAGAGGTCGGCATAGAACTCGGATGCAAGGGAACATGCATATTGCCTTTTAACAAATAGACCTAACTCACGTTTGCGAAATTGTAATAAACTTGAAGAAACTAGAAGAGTAAACTTACGTGAAAGCCGGAGAATGGTTGTATTTGGCCTTGAAGGTCAAGTTCAAGACGTTGGTAGAGTCGTGGCTGGTGACCATAACTATGGTGGCAGAAACAGTCGCAGCCAAGGCCAGCAGCCTCAGCACAGTGGTGAAGATCCTCCTGTTCTTAGTCATGGAGAAGTTAACCTAAACGACACAGTTTTACGACCAAAACAAAGAAGTAAGCTAGGGAAGTCCAAATGCTGAAGTGTATATTTAGAGCAAAAGAGGGTAGATGTAGAGAGTGTTAGGAGGACAGATAGGAGGTGGGGAGGTGGAGGGGCACTTTGTATTCTTTGTATTTCTTTAAACCAAGAATGGTTTGGTTACCTGCACAAAAGTACGAACATCATGCGCTGCTGCAAAACCAGCCATTTAGACCATCTCCAACTGAAGGAGGGTTAGATGGCTCGTTTTAACCCTTAAGCCCTCCAAGAAATTAATATTTTAATGAACAGTGCATGACTATATTTTTTACTGTCTCCAACCGAAGGTCAGGGCAAGCATAGCCCTATCACAAAAAACCATCTCCAACCGAGGGCCAAAGGGCCAAACATAATTTATTATTTTAATTGAATTACAATGGTTACTTAAATTAAATTACCTCAATAATTTTATGTTATGGATTGTCAATAATTTTCATGTTGTTAAATGTTTTTAAAAATGTTGTTTAAGTTTAACGTTGTTAAAAATAATTTATGTTGTTTAATGTTACTTAATGTTATTTAATGTTGTTTAATATTGTTTCATGTTAAAAAAAAAAATCAAATATGACGTCATCATGTGGCTCGACCCAGGGCCGTCCGGTTGGCCCTTTGGCCCTTTTTGTCCCGTGGGGCCCACAAGTCATTTGGCTTGGTCCTCGGTTGGAGACGGTTTTCAAGCTACTTTCGACCCTTTGGCATTCTGGACCCTTCGGTTGGAGATGGTCTTACGGAAGAGGATTCTCTTCAGATCCATTTTGTGGGGATCCCCACATCCTAACCGTTCATCATGCATCGTGCGACCAGTTTTCGTCAGGTACCATTTGTGTTTAATTTTAAATAAGAAAGTCAAATGATTTCTATCCGCACGATGCACGATGAATAGTTAAAATATGAGGATCTCTAGGATCTCCACAATTTGGATATGGATGAGATCCAACTCCGCCATTTACATAGAAAAAGGGGTTCTGCACCGACTAAACCTGTTCCGTGTCCTTCCAGATTTTGACATGTGGCTTCCTTTTACATACAAAGATTTGATGAAGATTTTGTGTATGTATAGATGTATTATCATGCTACAAATTAAGGGATCATGTGATTCATAGCATGATCCACTCATATTATGTGATTGCAATTTGCATGCATGCACACCACATGATCAATTCTTATCATGTTGATTGTGTTTGTAACATGAATTTGGTCAGAAGGTCAAAAATGTCACACCGTTTGTTTGAGATTGTTTTTGAAATGGATAAAACAATTTTTTGATAATTAAAAAACGTTTTTATCACATTTAGTAGAAAATTTTAAAAATAATTAGAAAAATAACAGTTTTATGGTGAAGCATTTGGTTTTTTCAAATAACACTTGAGTTTTTAGTAAAAATTTTAACATGTTTATAGTAAAATACTGAATAGTAAAGAGCTTCCTACATAATCTAAGAGTAAGTTCACCCGGAGGGTAAGGGTAACTAAATTGTCCTTATTATTCCCTCTGAACATTAATTTCTTTTGTGTAAGTCCACCCATAGAATATGGGTATTTCTTTTTGAATTTTTAACCCTTAGAATAATTATGTAACGTCCCGGATCCGGGGTCGGTACTAAAAACTCAAACCCGAATATGAAAGTGAGTTAAAAGCTTAATAAATAAAAGGAAATTGACACGGGTTGTAAAATAAACTCCTCTTAATAAATATAACTCCAAAATCCTTACAGGGTGTACAAAAGTAATAAATTAAAATCATTAAATTTCTCCTCAATCACAATCTCAGCTCTTCTAACATCTGTCTTGCCAAATAACTCATCTGTAAAATAATAGGTGAGAGGTGAGCAACAACCACTGTCGCTCAGTGAGTAGAATATATAATATGTCAGTCAAGCTTGCCATTTTAATCACACTATAAAATAGGATAATATTATCAAAGCTTTAGCCACGTAATTCCATATCACATCATCCCTTTACGTGTTCATTATATCCTTCATAAATTGTAACTCACAACGTGACCCCTAATGGCCATCTGCCCTAATGTCCCCGTGTGTAGTTTACATTTATCCCTCGGATTAATGCAACACTAAAGTTCTCATGCTCTATGAACAATTCCAGATACCCACATATCACTATATTAATAATTCCGAAAGCATTTCCACAAACTCAACATGCTTGACTTGAAATAGATAGAGATTTATAAATAGATAAAAACCCACAATAGTTCGTGGTTTTCATTTATCGAAAATAAAAATATTTAAAACACATTACATAAACCAATCACCTCGATAATCCAAGTTTTGCCAAGACAACCCAACTAACATCTCTACAAACCTCCAACCCTAGCTCTCTATCTCTCTATTTGTGGAACATGCATGCTCTGCAAATTTCACTTCTTTTTATGCTCCAAAAACAATGGAGCAAAGCTCCTATTTATAGTGAAATAGAACTGCTCCAAGACTTGAGGTCCAAGGAAAATATACAATAAAATATAGGAAACTTTAACAAAAAGTTTTTGGTGCTGTTCATTTTAATGAAAAATCACATTTTTACACTAAAAAGTCAATCATGATATTATTCACCTTACCTTTTATTTTATCCTTATCGTTAAAACTCAACGTTTTCAAGATCTTTTCATTAGTTTTCTTAAAATATATGAAGTTATATCCGTAAACTCCTACGTGTGTATGAAGTTGATACTTTTCTTGCGACACCTATTGTAGTATCAAGATCTTAGTCACTAGTTATGCAAGGTGTCAATTGCATGTGTGCAAAGGATGACACGTCCAAATAAATAGCCTTGCAAAATCAGCACACTAGGCCTTGTTTGGCACGCCGGATAACACACCGGATAGGATTCATAATACGGACGCAGTTGTTTGGTGCACTCTCGTACTAAATAAGCACCCGCTTAATTATCCGGTGCATCAAATTTTATCCGGTTGACACCGGACTATTAAAACACCCCAAAAACTCGGGATTATTAGTCGGACCGCATCCTCTCCACCTTCACGAAGCCGCCCTTAACAACTTCTCAAAGAGGGATGTCAAGCAGTTCCTCGACGAGTTCTCCTTCCCGGCCGCCGCTCCTCTACAATCAGTTCCGAGCAATTTTCCGTCTGGTTCGCCGCTTCCTATTCCATCGTGTCTCAGTCGTCGACATCGAAGTGCGAAGATGTGGACAAAGATGTAGTTCAGATCAAGAAGCCCAATCTTCATCGTCAACAACAAGAAGCTCAGTAGCTCAATCATCCCGCAGCCAACGGCGTTGGATCCAACTCCGATGACTCCGGTTAACTCAGACTAGTACCACGAATTGAATTCTTTTCTTCATCAATTTGCATCTTCAATTTAATTGGTAGTATTATTTTGGTGGTGAATCGATGTGGGTCTTGGGATATTGAAGAAATTAGGAAGGGGGTTCGTATGGGAGGGTGGGGAAGATGAAGAAAGGGAGGCACGCTGGGAGATAAACCTCAACCTGGGTTTTTTCTCTTTCTTCTTTAATATTTATTTTATGATGATTAATTCCTTTTTACTGTTTTTCTATGGTTTTCTCTCTTTTTATTCATTTTAACAACAATTATTTTGAGATTTTTTTTAGAAAATTATTATAGTCCGACGTATTATCCGGTGCACAGATTAATCCGACAGAACACCAAACGTCTGACTAATTTAGTCAGTACTATCCGATAACTATTTATCCTATCCGACTGAAATAGTCAGTACAGTCCGAGTTGCCAAACGAGGCCCTAGAGTGCTTACTAATCACCCATTTCTCTCTCCCAAGATAATTAAGACTAGTACTCATAAGAGCTAGGCACGTGGTATATAATTATAACAAATATTTATTTTTAAAATACAGGGTCTTACAAATGAACCAGGACCCTTTCCGGATTCATTTCCTAGGGATCACACAATCCTATCCGTTCATCGTATATCGTGCGGTCAAAAATTATTTAAAATTTAAGATTTAAAATACAAAAATAAATAGTACCTAACGAAAACTGACCGCACGATATAAAATAAACGGACAAGATTACGGGATCCCTAGAATCCCTATGGAAGGATCCGGCAAGGATCCTGGTTCCTTACAAATCATGACCGATGAACTTCAAAATTATTTATGTTGCCATAGATTGCGCCACGTGTAAACAGTCATAAATCCAACAGCTCAACTTGGAGGAAAAATGAGCCATTTGGCTCTTGGCTGTGCACGTGGGTGGGCCCCACGCCATCGTCTCCTGTAGCGAGTGGGAGCAAGCCCAGGCACAAGTTACAGGGGCAGCTGAAAGGGGTTGTGCCCGTGTCCCAATTGCCTTTTGATTTTGCAAACGCTGGAGATGGTATTTTTGGATTAGGACATGAATATGATAGTTTGTTGTAGTGGTAAGAGAAATAAAAGAAAAATTAACAAAAATGTACAAAAATGATTCAACTTCTTGATGGTGCCAGAAAGTGACTTTTTCTTTTATTTCTTTTACCACTACAACAAACTATCATATTCATGTTTTTCAAAATATATTTTTCCGTTCATGGGGTCCAACTCGTTTTTCGAGCTCCTTAGAGTTCGCCTCATTCTGCACGCGCAGAGCCCGCCTCGTCTTGTGTGTCTGGGTTTGCCTCATTCTGCATTTGAGGTGTTCGCATTGTTTTGCGTGCACAGAGTCTGCCTCGTTTTCCATGCGTAGGGCCAGCATTATTTTTCGTGCACAAGGCTTGCTTCGATTTGTGTGATGTATCTCGCCTCGTTTTTTCGTGCACAAAGTTCGCCTTGTTTTTCGTGCCAGAAGCCTGCCATGTTTTCTTCGAGTGGAGCCCATCTTGTTTTGCGTGTCATGGTTCGTCTCGTTCTACGTGAGGTGACTCCATCTCGGTTTTCGTGCATCAAGCCTTCCTAACACCCATGTGTTTTGACAAAAATGCAAATTTTTTATTTATGCAAAAAAAATTTTTCTAAGCATTAAGTTAAATTTTTTAAAGGAATTTGGAAGCAGTTTTACGATTTATTGAGCAAAAAATGTATATTTAGTAGAATATTTAAGCCGAAAACTCAAAAAAATAAGTGAAAAATATTGTAGTGAGGCCCATAACATTGTCAAATGGGGTTCTACACTCAAGAATCTCAATGGAAAGTCTCATGTTAATTTCAAAACTTCATAGTGAAGGCAAAGTTGAAAATAAATAGATTGAACGGTGATTTATGTACGAATTTGCAAAACCGATTGAAAACCATGAGTGTTAATCCACGTTTTTTTGATAAAAAATGCAAATTTTTTGTTTTCTCGAAATATTTTCCATGAACATTAAGAAAGTCTATACAGTGTATTTGGAAGCGGATTCACAATTTATTGAGCAACAAGTGTATATTTTGTAGAATATTTAAGTTGGAAAGTAAAAAAATAAGTGAAAAATATAGAGATGTTAAAATGTATATTTAGTGTATATTTTTTATTTTTTTTAAGAAAAAAATCAGAGATATTAAAATCACCTGTAGGGGAGGCTTTAACAAAACATGGCAAAATTTTGTTTTGTTAAACAGTCTTTAACCCTATTTTGGTTGACAAAGAAGATTATATTAATATGTAGTTTAGATTTAGCTAAAAGAAAAATTGACAAAAAAAGGGTTCAAATATATTTAAATATAGGTTTTAAATCATTGATTGCAAGTGTTTAAATACGAATTATGATAGATTTTGCACGAAAACATATATTTTGAAGAATATGAACATGATAGTTGTTGTAGTAGTAAGAGAAATAAAAGAAAAATGTACAAAAATTATTCAAATTCTTGCGGGTGTGCCAAAAATTCACTCGTGACATTCTAGCAAGCAGAATGACTTGACCATCCAACAAATTTTGTTTAACTTCAGACATAGTTCACAATTCATGACTTTCCGGCACCCTCAAGAGTTTGAATCATTTTTGTACATTTTTTTTTTAATTTCTTTTACCACTACAACAAACCATCATATTCATGTCCTTCAAAATATATTTTTCCGTGCTTGGAGTCCGACTTGTTTTCCGAGCTCCCAAGAGTTCGCCTCATTATGCGTGTGCGGAGCTCGCCTCATTCTGTGTGTGCGGAGCTCGCCTCGTCTTCTGTGCCTGGGTTTATCTCGTTCTGCATTTGAGGTGTTCGCATCGTTTTGTTTGCACGGAGGCCGCCTCATTTTCGTTGCGCAGAACCAGCCTCGTTTTTTGTGCACAAGGCTTGCCTCAGTTTGTGCGATGTATCTTGCCTCGTTTTTCTGTTGGAGCTCCACTTGTTTTTCGTGCCAAAAGCCCGCCATGTTTTCTTTGAATGGAGTCCGTCTAGTTTTGTGTGCCATGGTCCGTCTCATTCTGTGTAAGGTGACTCCATCTCGGTTTTCGTGCGTCGAGCCCTCCTAACACCAATGTGTTTCGACAAAAATGCAATTTTTTTTATTTTCACAAAAAAATTTCATGAGCATTAAGTTAAATTTTTTAAGAAATTTGGAAGCATTTTTACGGTTCATTGAGCAACAAATGTATATTTAGTAGAATATTTAAGCTGAAAACTAAAAAAATAAGTGAAAAATATTGTGGTGTGGCCCATAACATTGTCAAATGGGGTTCTACACTCAAGAATCTCAAGGGAAAGTCTCACCTTCTTTTGGTTGACAAATAGAGGAGGCTTAAACAAAAAATGGCAAAATTTTGTTTTGTTAAAGAGTCTTTCACCCTCTTTTGGTTGACAAATAGGGTTTTATTAATATGTAGTTTAGATTTAGATAAAAGATAAATTGACAAAAAAAAGGTTCAAATATATTTAAATTTAGGTTTTAAATCGTTGATTACAAGTGTTTAAATACGAATTATAATTATGATCGCAAAATTTTGTTTTGTTAAACAGTCTTTCACCGTCTTTTGGTTGACAAATAGGGTTTTATTAATATGTAGTTTAGATTTGTACATTTTTCTTTTATTTCTCTTACGACTACAACAAGCCATCAAATTCATGTTCTTCAAAATATAATTTTTCGTGCGTGAAGCCCGACTCATTTTTCGAGCACCCAAGAGTTCGCCTCGTTATGCGTGCACAGAGCCCGCCTCATCTTGTGCTTTTGGGTTTGCCTCGTTTTGCATTTGAGGTGTTCACATCGTTTTGCGTGCACAGAGCCCGCCTCGTTTTCCATGCGCAGGGCTAACCTCGTTTTTCGTGCGCGGAGCTCGCCTCGTCTTGCGTGCCAGAAGCCTACCATGTTTTCTTTGAGATGAGCCCACCTTGTTTTGCATGCCATGGCCCGTCTAGTTCTGCGTGAGCTGACTCCATCTCGGTTTTCGTGCGTCGAGCCCTCCTAACACCCACGTTTTTCGACAAAAATGCAAATTTTTTATTTTCGCAAAATATTTTTCCAGAGCATTAAGTTAAATTTTTAAGGAATTTCGTGCGTCAAGCCCTCCTAACACCCATGTGTTTAAATTCGAATTATTACTAGATTTTGCACGGAAAAATATATTTTTAAGAACATGAATGTGATAGTTTGTTGTAGTGGTAAGATAAATAAAAGAAAAATGTACAAAAATGAATAAGAATGATTCAAATTCTTGCGGGTGTGCCAGAAATTCGCATGTGACATTCTGGCAAGCAGAATGACTTAACCATCCAACAAATTTTGTTCAACTTCGGACATAGTTCACAATTCATCTTGATTCGTCTCAAACTGTTTCACCATCCAACAAATTTTGTTTAACTTCGGACATAGTTCACAATTCATCTTGATTCGTCTCAAACTGTTTCGGCCATTGCATGCTCTCATTCGTTCCGCCTTAGTCTTTCGAGAACTGTTCAACCAATAACATGTTTGTTACGACCCATTCTCAAAAGATTAAGAAATGGATTATAAGAAAATTTTCACCAAAAATACATTTTGTTAAATATGAAGATGATAGTTTGGTGTTATGGTAAAAGAAAATGAAAAGTTTAACAAAAAAAACATAAAATAAATAAAATTGATGCTTTAGGTTTTAACGTGATTGACCTAAGTCGAGTTACGTAGAAGATTGATTTTATCAGATTGCACAGTAATTTACACGAGTCTTAATAGACCAAAGAAATGAAGAAAATGTGGCAAAGAAGTTACATACAACTTTCTTAAGCTTAAGAGCATTTTTCTTTGCACTTGAATTCGATCCCTAATCGACTACCACGGTCAATGTCGTTTCTCCCTCTTACGGCCGAAACCGCCTAAATCTCTACGTCGTTTTGTTCCCCACCGAACCGCCTGTAGACCGAATAAAAGCGCGCACTTCATTCGTCAAATCTTTCATTTTTCAACTCTGCAGTACTCCTCCGAACCCCGACAGCGAAGAAGCTGCGCTAGGGTTTCGCTCGCACTTTGAAACGACACCGTTCAATCGGACGCAGAGAATTCCACCGGACTTAGACCTAGGGTTTCCAATCCCAATCCTCCGCCGTAAAGCATGGAGGAGGAGCACGAGTACGACGATCAGCAGTACATGGACGACGACGATGAAGATGAAATCACGCAGGAGGACGCGTGGGCCGTCATCTCCGCCTACTTCGAGGAGAAGGGCTTGGTGCGCCAGCAGCTCGACTCGTTTGACGAGTTCATTCAGAACACAATGCAGGAGATTGTTGACGAGTCGGCCGATATCGAGATTCGGCCCGAGTCGCAGCACAACCCGGGGCACCAGCCCGATTTCGCCGAGGTAGGGTTTCCTCCCGGGAAATTATGGGTGTGGAATTGTCTGCGTTTTCTCTAGGGAAACAAACGGGGGTTTTAGGGCGGGTTTTGCCATTGGTAGTCTTCTATTAAATGGTATTGTTGTTAACGAATTCGAGCTTTTCGTAGTTTTAGGGGTAATCCTTGGTGCACGAAACAACAATTTTATAAGCAATTGGGAGCTAGGTTTCCATTCTGATTGTTGATTTTTGTTACGAAACTGAAGTAGAATTTGGAGCATTTTCATGGTTAGTTTGTTTGGACCTTTAATACTGTTGGCTTCGATCAAGTAGTAGTCTTATTAAAGAATTTGAGCTTCGTAGTTTCGATGATTTTATGGGTAATAGTTGGTGCAAAAAATTAAAGCTGGGCAAGCAATTGGGATCCAGGGTTTCATTATCACAGTTGAATATTTGGATGAAAAGATAGTAGAACTTGGAGCATTTTTCATGGTTATGTTGTTTGGAGCTGTAACACTGTTGGGTTGGATTGCAGACTGTATGCAAGATTAGCTTTGGTCAGATTTATTTGAGTAAGCCCATGATGACCGAATCCGATGGAGAAACTGCAACCTTATTTCCCAAAGCTGCAAGGCTTAGAAATCTGACGTACTCAGCACCCTTGTATGTTGATGTCTCAAAGAGAATGATAAAGAAAGGACATGATGGTGAAGAACTCACTGAGACCCAGGATTTCACCAAAGTATTCATTGGGAAGGTGTGTAATGTGATTAATTCAGTAATGATGGATGAATATAACACTGCTAGTCAACAACTTGGTTGAATTTGTTTTGTTGTATATTATCAGGTTCCTATAATGCTTCGGTCTAGTTATTGCACGCTGTACCAGAATTCGGAGAAAGATTTAACTGAGCTGGGAGAGTGTCCATACGATCAAGGTGGATATTTTATTATAAATGGGAGCGAAAAGGTTCTTATTGCTCAAGAGAAGATGAGCACCAATCATGTCTATGTGTTCAAGAAGAGGCAGCCTAACAAGTATGCCTATGTGGCTGAAGTTCGGTCTATGGCGGAGTCTCAAAACAGGCCGCCCAGTACCATGTTTGTTCGGATGCTTGCTCGGACTAGTTCTAAAGGGGTAATGGAACTGGTTGTGGCAGTAAAATTTTTTTTGTTCATGTAGTGTCTGCTATTTGTTTCATTTTGTTTGTATGCATTTCTGTTATCGCAGGGTTCTTCGGGACAGTACATCAAAGCTACTCTTCCGTATATTAAAGGTGAAATTCCTATTATTATTGTGTTCCGGGCTCTCGGGTTTGTTGCGGATAAAGACATCCTAGAGCACATATGTTATGACTTCTCTGATACTCAAATGATGGAGCTGCTTAGACCTTCTCTGGAAGAAGCATTTGTGATTCAGAATCAACAGGTGTTTTATTTATTTCATGGTTTAATGTCTACAAGTTTCTCAAATTCTTTTTAGCATGTGGCTTAATATTCTATTTTCTACTACAGGTTGCACTAGATTATATTGGAAAGAGAGGTGCAAATGTTGGTGTAAGTAGAGACAAAAGAATCAAGTATGCGAAAGAGATTCTACAAAAGGAAATGCTTCCACACGTTGGTGTTGGAGAATTTTGTGAGACAAAGAAAGCTTATTATTTTGGGTAGGTTTTTATGATATGCATTAGCATCCAGTTGGATTTTGAATTGTTAACTAAGTATGCATTTGTGCTTGTTCCAGATATATCGTCCACAGGCTTCTACTATGTGCACTAGGACGGAGGCCAGAAGATGACAGGGATCATTATGGCAACAAGAGGCTTGATCTTGCTGGTCCCTTACTCGGAGGCTTGTTTCGAAATGTATGGTTTTTTTAGTGGAAATTAGAGGTTATATGAATTTATTGCCAATATGTTGTTGACCACAGAACTGTTTATGTAATCGCAGCTATTCAGGAAGTTGACTAAGGATGTGAGAGCTTATGCACAGAAGGTTGCTTACATTAACCCTGATTTTTTTTTTTTTAACATGAACCCTGTTTATTAAATTTCTATTTTATTTGGTTTTATATTTACATATTTAATGCATGTTGCAGTGTGTTGACAATGGAAAGGATCTTAATCTGCAATTTGCCATCAAAGCTAAAACCATTACGAGTGGCCTCAAATATTCACTTGCCACCGGAAACTGGGGGCAAGCAAATGCAGCTGGTACAAGGGCTGGAGTGTCGCAGGTGTTAAATCGTTTGACATACGCATCCACCCTCTCACACTTGAGAAGACTGAATTCTCCAATAGGGCGTGAAGGTAAAACCACTTTCTGCTTTCTGGCTTCTGCTGTGTTTTGTATAGTTATGTTTCAAATGTAAGGTCTCTGGATTGCAGTTATAAGACTCATCTATGATGTAAGGCAAAACCTTTTAGTGTCTATTTTTGCCCAATCATCTTGTTGCTACTGCTACCTGTGGCTTGTTAGAATTTGCCGCTCCTTCATTTGAATAAGGTTTCTTTTATCAGGGAAATTGGCTAAACCGCGTCAGCTGCATAATTCGCAATGGGGAATGATGTGCCCAGCTGAAACACCTGAAGGGCAAGTGAGTATCACATTTTAAAAGTTTTGAGTCTGCAAGTTTGCTTGAAAAACCCTTTTTTTCTGTACATGGCACTTAAATGTTTGTCTGTTATACCAGGCGTGCGGGCTTGTAAAGAATCTTGCATTGATGGTATACATAACGGTAGGATCAGCTGCATATCCAATCTTGGAATTTTTGGAAGAATGGGGTACAGAAAACTTTGAGGTTTGTTCTATTAGTTCTAATGGATTCTGATTTTATGGTTTCTTTATTATTTAGTTTGACAAGCATCTTTATCTTGACTGTAGGAAATTTCTCCTGCGGTTATACCCCAAGCTACAAAAATTTTTGTTAACGGCTGTTGGGTTGGAATCCATCGTGATCCTGAAATGTTGGTGAGGACATTGAGAAAGCTAAGGCGACGGGTCAGTATCTCTTTCATTTATTTCTTTAGAATTGTTATTTTGGGTAGATATGTGCCAAAAGAAAAATGCTCAACCTGCAATATTCAAAACATTGGCTTTATAAGTAGTCTATGTTTGGTTAATTGCTCCATTATTTTCTTCCTCTTTTCCTTTTCATCTTGTGCTTTGTTCTTACCTGCCCAATCTTCATAGCGCTTGCTTATAACCATTCTGACTGGTGACTTTTCATGTTTAAATGTCACAATAAACGTTACAGATGCTGATTACTCTGTACTTGTGCAGGTTGATGTCAACACTGAAGTTGGGGTTGTGAGAGATATCCGTCTGAAAGAATTGCGGATATATACTGACTATGGACGTTGCAGTCGTCCATTATTCATCGTGGATAAACAGAGGCTTCTCATAAAGAAGAGAGATATTCATGCATTGCAGCAGAGGGTGAGCTAGCTGAAATCTTCTGTTTACCTTCTTGGGACATCCGATGTTTACGTTAATCTACCCTTATATTTTTTTCAGGAAAGCCCTGAAGATGCTGGGTGGCATGACCTTGTAGCAAAGGGATATATTGAATATATTGACACTGAAGAAGAGGAGACTACAATGATTTCCATGACAATTAATGTTAGAGTTCTTTCTGGAAAATGCATCTTGTTTTATTTGGATTATAAACAGACATGTAGAAGCTGTAGGGATTCATGATTCAATTTGGAAAAACTCGTGTGCAGGATCTTGTCCAAGCAAGACTCAATCCTGAGGAGGCATATTCGGACACTTATACTCATTGTGAAATCCACCCGTCACTTATTTTGGGTGTTTGTGCTTCTATTATACCGTTTCCCGATCATAATCAGGTGATCTTGTTGTACAAGTGAATTTAATGTGTTGGTTATGTTATTAAGTTATTTTCCATCTATTTATTGGCTATTGTTGTGATCAGTCTCCACGTAATACATATCAATCTGCTATGGGGAAGCAAGCTATGGGGATTTATGTCACCAATTATCAGTTCCGTATGGTATGATTTCGTTCCCACATTGTAATCAAGTATTTTATCTTCTATTGTTGAATGTTACAGTTGATTAATGATAATCTTCTTGTTGCTTCACTCAGGATACATTGGCGTATGTTTTATACTACCCTCAGAAACCTCTTGTCACCACAAGAGCCATGGAGCATCTCCACTTCAGGCAGCTTCCCGCTGGCATCGTAAGTATTTAACTTTGTTTTACTATGCCTCTCTCTGTCTCTCTAACTAAAGTCTGATGATAAACATTTTCTTTGTCTTCCATTCTACATCAGAATGCTATTGTTGCCATCTCCTGTTATTCTGGTTATAACCAGGAAGATTCTGTCATTATGAATCAATCCTCTGTGGACCGTGGATTCTTCCGGTCACTATTCTTCCGATCTTATAGGTCAGTTTATCTGTAACAGCTATTTTGAATACAAATCATTTTGTTTTCCTACAATGTTGCATCAATAACTTTTTCCTGTCACAGGGACGAGGAGAAAAAGATGGGAACCCTTGTCAAAGAGGATTTTGGGCGTCCTGACAGAGCAAATACTATGGTGAGAATTTCAACTTTTAGCTTATGTTTTTGATGGTGCTGCTCATGTAGTATTGGACGCTATGCTAAGGTTTGAGTTTACAGGGTATGCGACATGGTTCTTATGACAAATTGGATGATGATGGTCTTGCTCCTCCAGTAAGTATATGTATATTTGTCCTACTACGATTTTTTGTCATACTATATCTGAAATAAAGATGAACTAATTTTATTTGATATTACCTTATTAGGGAACTAGGGTTTCAGGTGAGGATGTTATCATAGGAAAGACTACACCCATGGCTCAGGATGAGGCTCCAGGGCAAACTACATCGCGTTACACACGGCGTGACCACAGCATAAGTTTGCGCCACAGTGAAACAGGCATAGTTGATCAGGTTCGTTTTATTTCACTCCCACCCCCTCCCCGCCACCGCTGCTTGCAGATCTACTGTCTTCTTATCACAAAACTGACATTTACTTTGTGTTTGTAGGTTCTACTGACGACCAATGCCGATGGGTTGCGGTTTGTTAAAGTACGGGTGAGGTCTGTCAGAATACCTCAAATTGGTGATAAATTTAGTAGCAGGCATGGACAGAAGGGGACAGTGGGTATGACTTATACCCAGGAAGACATGCCATGGACTGTGGAAGGGGTGACCCCCGATATAATCGTGAACCCGCATGCTATACCTTCTCGGATGACAATTGGTCAGCTCATTGAGTGTATTATGGGGAAGGTTGCAGCTCACATGGGAAAGGAAGGAGATGCTACACCTTTTACAGATGTCACGGTGAGTTGCACTTCCTCTTGAATTGAAATGTGTCTTTAGTTGGTTTTGTTTTTCGTGGAAATTCTCATATCTTATTATTCTCTTTGTTAGGTGGACAATATCAGTAAAGCTCTTCACAGTTGTGGGTATCAAATGCGTGGATTTGAGACCATGTATAATGGTCACACAGGCAGGCGGCTCAGTGCTATGATATTCCTTGGCCCCACATACTACCAGAGACTGAAGCATATGGTCGACGATAAGATCCATTCACGTGGACGGGGTCCAGTGCAGATCCTCACAAGGCAGCCAGCTGAGGGACGATCTCGTGATGGTGGTCTACGCTTCGGGGAAATGGAACGAGATTGCATGATTGCCCATGGTGCTGCTCACTTTCTGAAAGAAAGATTGTTTGACCAGAGCGATGCATATAGGGTTCATGTCTGTGAGCGTTGTGGGTTAATAGCTATTGCAAATCTCAAGAAGAATTCGTTTGAGTGCAGGGGTTGCAAGAACAAAACCGACATTGTTCAGGTAAATCAATCTCTCTCTCTCTCATACGGTACATGAATTCATGCCTAGAGTTGTAATATTGCTCTGATCGGTGAGAGGTTAATGCTATCCGCTGCTTGTCTTATGTTTGTCTAGGTTTACATTCCTTATGCCTGCAAGCTGCTGTTCCAAGAGCTCATGTCGATGGCCATAGCGCCAAGAATGCTCACGAAGGACATCAAGCCTGCCAAAAACCAAAAGAAGAAAGGAGCCTGATATAGTTGATTGCTGAAACAGAACATGTTCTTTGCTTTCTGAGTTCTCGTCTAAACAAGCACGAAGTTAATAGGCTTCACCGTGATAATAATAGATACACGCCGGAGTTTCAAGGGGTTGAAGGCGAATCAGAAGGTTCATCAAGAGGTTGAAGGCAAATCGGAAGGTTCATCGGAGTCGAATGGCTCGTTTTAAGCTCAAGAGCTGGAACTAATTGTATTTTCCTGTAGTTAAGCTATCATTAAGTAAATACGTGTATGACATCATCCTTACATCTGAGTTCATTGATACCTCACGGTTGCCTCGCCTTTTTCTTCATAATCTTTTCTTAATCATTTTAAACGATTGTAATCCTTTTTATAATCTGGATTGCTCTTTCATTAAGATGTTTTTATGTTTCATATATGTGAGATTTCACTTTAAATTCTCATCTGAAATTTGTAAGACAAGTTCAAAACTTTGAATTTAGGCACATAGGGACTCTTCAATTTCAGAGAAACTAGTTTCTCTGAGAGTCTAGTTGACAGAATAGGGTAATATAAGTTAGGGAGTAAGAGTTTTTATTTTCACTTAAAAGGGGATCGGTGGACAGGCATTTTAGCTTTTCTTGACCATTATTGTGTAGTTCATCAGCGTCAAGAATTAAACTCAAGACATGTTTGTACGGAATACAGGCTGGGATTCGTCCTCAATCACTGGCGCCACCACGTGGTGGTTGAGTTGACGAAACTAATGACTCTTTCAGTCTAGTTAACGAAACGTGGTAGTATAAGACATGGAGGGTAATATAAGACATGGAGGATGATGAGTTGGGGTGAATTGGAACAACAGGCTTGAAGAGGGTAAAATATTACAGAAAAAAATAATAGTAGCGAGATTGTATAAAGTACAGTAAAATAGCTAAATCCAAAAGGATCATCCCCGGATCCTTTCCTCCTAATCCACCAAATCAGGGAATTCGTACCATTGAAATTTGATCCAACGGCTGAAGTTATTATAACTTTTAAAGTAATCCCCTATTTGTAGCTGTTGGATCAAATTTCAATGACACAGATTTCCTAATTTGATGGATTAGGAGGAAGAGATCTGGAGAGGATCCCTTTCCCCAAAATACGGCAACAAAATCTGCATCTTAATGCCAGGTCAGCATTTCGCTTAATGTTGGCCCCTAAAACGACACCGTATCACGAGGCGTCCAACTCCAAGTCGTTTTCTGCAACCCGCCGTCAGTGCAAAAGCGACAGCAAGAGAAAGGCACAGAGGAGGAGGAAGATGGAGAGCAAAGTGGAAGTAGACGAAGCGCCACAGCCGGAGCTCCAATCCACTGCCGCGCAGCCATCACCACCTTCCGGTGAGTCAGTCAGCCTTCCTCCATTTTATAACCCCCTAATAACAAACAACTTATTATATCAATCAGAGACTCCGTTTCTCTCTGCGTTTCGTGTCAGTTGGGTTTTTCTTTTTCTTAGAGAATATTCTTGTATTCTTCTATTTTAATTATTTACTTTATTTACTTTATTTTTATTGATATATGTGATTATGGTTTGCATTTAGCAACTGTAACGGGGTTGGGTTCACTTTTAAATTTTACCCATCAAGTCGCACACGTGGGCGTAGCTACATTGGCTAGAGCGTACGTGCTCCCTTTTCTTATGCACTCACTCGAGTTCGAATCGTCCTTACCCCGCATTTTAGTAGTCAATAGTATTATGTCGAGGATTGCAAGTAGATCAGAATGCAATTGCTGGTGTTTCGTATGTGTGGTGGATGTGAAACGTTTCTTTGTTGGAACACAACAAGCGCCTTCCATGGTCCGTCCAACAGGGGCAATCACCAACTCCTCCAAATCCTGTTCACTACACTGCTTATGCGAGGCAGTCTACAAATTGTAACTAGCATCTGAAGCTTGGCGGTACGACGCGTTATATTGCTGTTGCATGGATTAGGGAAGAACGAAGAGCTTACACCGGAACTCTTCTCCAAAATTATAATGTGATCGATTTTTCACATGTAGCAGGTAATTATTTGATACCGTATATGAAGTTATATTGTCGTGCCTTGCTAAACTGTTTGGGACTAAGCATTCTCGAAAGTCATGGGGAATTACAGTATAACGATACTAACGGGCATTAACATCAATTTTGGTTCACTACCATAGTGAAACTGAGAAAAGAAACCTTACACCTACGGCTTATATCATATCGAACGTATCAGTGAGCGTAATACCTCGGGTTAATGGAGATTTAACAGCTAAATATTTGTAGCACTGCCCTTTTCAACTCTGAAGTAATCTTCAATCATCAGCCGGGATGTCCTCGTCGGAACCATTGTCCAAAATTGAACCAAGAGACTTTCTCAGAACGCTGAAAGTTCTGTCGTCCTGTGTTTGCAAACAGATGAATAAATCTGGTTCTGAGACTTGTTTGCAGAGAGAGAGAGAGAGAGAGAGAGAGAGAGAGAGAGAGAGAGAGAGTACCTGCTTCTTCTTTTTCAATGACTCTTCCAGTTTGTTAATTTTATCAGCGCAAGCTTTCTCATGCTCAGAAATCATACTCCTTTCTCTCTTCCCTGACATCAACCCATCAGAACATTAGTTATCCGATTCCTATCCTGCGGTTAGAAGTGAGAGAGTAAGAGAGTTTTTTTTTTTTTTTACGTACTCAGTTGTTCATATCGTGCGCAGAGCCTTTCCTTCTCCTCTTCATATGTCGAAATAACTCCTGTCGAACAAACTTCCCCAGTTAGTAAAAAGAAAGACCAGCAGCAGTCATTTGCATTGTTGTATCTCCATTTCTTTCCAACGCAGTTCAACAGAAACAATTCTTTAGCAAAAGAGAACAATGCTTAACAGTGTCGAGGATCTATCCGCGGATTACTGCAGCTCGGGTATGTTCTTAAGTTACTGGAAAACGGAGGCGGACTAGGGAACTACGTGTACAGTAGACCTCCTATCCATGAACCCAAAAAATATGCCAGTTTCTGATAGTTAACATAGTCGAGCACCTATCTCTCTCTCACTTACTGTAACCAGATTATCTATGTCGCTGAATTTAAAGCACGAAGAGAAATTCAATGCAAGGAGTGAAGACTTGAACTACAAGGAACTACCTTTCAAGGCCTGCAGATGGCTTGCTTGGTCCTTGCAGAACTTTTCATAAAGTGCTTGGAACTTTTCAGCTTCAGTCTTCAAGCAATTCTCACACTGCTTGCATAAAACCAAACATTAATCAGAGTTAAAACAACTGCGAATTCAAATTTCTTCGCCGGATCATCCATTGTTTTCAACATACCCCTTTTGAGCTCTTCGAGAGGGATTTAGCGAAACTTTGCCTAACACGTAAAGAAAACAAAATGTACCTGATTAGTTCACTTGTTGCGAAGAAACTATCAATGCAACGACTGAGGAAACTATTGATGCAAAGGGACAAGCATGTAGTAGCTTAAGCTGGCGTTTCTTCGAAATTTTGGTTACCTATCCTTTTCGAGTTTGGACTTGAGCTCATCAATGGCATACCTGACCTCAGCTGCCACACTGTCACGAAAACACGGAGTAACGATACAAATTCGAAGCAACGGAGAACGAAAACAGAATGTATTAACAAAACCTCATTCCTGATTTCTTACTCATTTATGTTGATTCAAATTTTATATGTACCAAACATCGATATTAAATTAATTAATGATTGATCATCTTAATTAGTAGCATTACAAATTCATATCGTAAATCGGATCAGAACGAACGCGTTCAATAAAACAAGCAAGCAATCGCAGTCAGTTATCAGAATTTTCATGAATTTATATACTGCAATTTTTACGAAATGGAAAATTCAGGGGTGGGGGGAACAAACACAAATCAGCATCAATGACAAAATCGCAAGAAAATACTGATCGAGCTTCCAATTTAAGCGATAACGAAACTTGATCGGAGCGAAACGATTCGACTCACCTCGAAATCGTCTCTTCGTTCTTCTTCAGACCATCCTTGTGAGCCTTCTCTCGGATCTGATGAATCGCGGACATGATTCCTTTGATATCACTGCAAAATTCCACCGTGTTCAGAACCGCGCACTTTCATCCACAAATCGCAAAGCAAAAATTTGAAAAATGAAAAGAGAAGAATCGATTAATCGGAAAGACGTACTTGGAGAGGTCGAGGTCGAGATCGAGGTGGTCCGATTTGGCGATCTCCGGGTCGGTCCTGCGCTTCTTGTTGCTCGCTTTGGCGGTCGACATTGTTGTTAGGGTTTGGAGCTTCAGGTTGAAGAAGGTCGTTCGAGTCACCGAGTGAGATTCCCGCGCTTTCAAATTTGGTACTGTTTCTGGATATTTCGAATTTCTGAAAGGGAAAGTTGTGCGCGTATTTATACTCGCGAGTAGGGACTAAACTGCTGAATTTATAAATTAGAAAGAAAATTGTTATTGGCACTCTAAAAATCTCATTGTGCACTCCAAATTTTTCATAATTAGAAAGAAAAATACATTTATGATGAGTTTAGAATGAGATTTTTGAAGTGCTAATAATAGTTCCCGTTAAAAATGGTGATTATTTTGTATGATTTTGTTTGAGTCAGGCCTTTTGGGCTATAAGTGGGCCAAAAACAAATCATATACATGTTTTTTCTTTGAAAATTTATATTATATAGCGTTCAAGTGCTAAACAGTTATTAAGTTAATAATAACATGACTCTTAAGTCCAATTACATAATGTAATCTCATGACACTCAAACTTAGAAGATTGAGATGACACTTCAAAGCCAAATAAACTTGAGAAATTATGCGCACAAAAATGACAATATAACGAATATGAGGACACTCATTGTTAACAAGCAATGTGGACTCGGAAGAGAAACTGACAAGGAATCAACTAGTGTCGATACCAACATGAATTTTGTACTCAACACCATTAGCGAAATCACCAGAAATAACGAAGACCCAGGAGAACCAGATAAAACATAAACACAAACACAAAATTAAAATAATTAGTACGAGATACTCACAAATAAACTCACCAAGGAGGCACTTATAGATGAAAATACTAAAACGAAAATCAAAACTGCAATAATCCATGAGAAGAGGAAGGCGGAAGGTTGGGAGAATGTGATAAGGGCTGTCACCGGCTCCAAGTCGAAACAAGAGGCCGACGGCTATGGAGTTTTAAGATATAGGACTTTGGTATCCAAACGATTGGTTAGTATTGTATCAATTTACTACCTGATTAATACTTAAGCCTCATTAATTATTGATGTTAAATTTTTAACGGTAAATCTCAGTTACTATCAGGAATTTTTTTTGTTTTTAACCTTTTATGCATAAGTTTTTTTCATCTCAGTCTGCCACCTAAAGTGATAAATCTGACACTTTCATACATCCGTTAAGTTTTCTGTTAAAACATATGTTAACCTGTGGCGTGGCGCTTGCATGAACAATAATTGGATGCCACGTGGCAATCTGGGCCCACATGAACATTAAAAATTAAGAAATTCATGACTTTAACAACGATATCCTCGCATATTAACTATGAAGACTTGGAATGTTCATATCACCAAGTCAATTACTTACACACAGTTCATGGGGTGGCGATGCTAGAGCTGAGTGGTCCAAGCGAACTAGGACGAGCCACGAGGTCATCCTAGTCCATATATATATATGAACCATCGGTGTCAATTTAGCTAAAAACAGAAATGGAAACAGGAATCCGATTTCAACTTGTCAACTTATAACTCTCCAAGGCTGTAGAGTTACTCTTCAGTCTGGTCCTACTTCAGTCTAAAGTATAGCGTGCTGTAGATATACTCTTTATTCTGGTCCACGTTCGGTCTAAAGTCTACAGCGTATCAACTTTTTCTCCTTCCCTTACTTTTCTACTTGTAGAGGATTTTGGACACTCGGAATAATATTGTAGCAGTAATTTAAATCAATAATCATCATATTCTAAAACTCCTTTAAGGACTAAAATGTCTTTCTGTGAGTCTTCAGAGCCTCCGAAAGGATGAAGTAGGTGTTTCCAGAAAAAAAAAAAACCTCTTTATGTCGAATCGATCAACTTGTGGGACGTCTATTAAGCTCTCTGCCATTCAATCACTACTAGCCTTCGAAAGGATGAACTACGTGACATTCACGATAAAAACCTAACATCATCTCTAGTCCATAAAATGACAGTTGTGGTTGTCCAATTTCCATGTTACCACTTTATGTCGAATCGATCAACTTGTGGGACGTCTATGAAGCTCTCTGCCATTCAATCACTACTGGCCTTCGACTTGGGAGAGAGGTTAGAATTTTTTTTTTTAAATATAAAATTTAACAGTCAAAACATTCAAAATATTGTGTATTCCGAAGTATTCAGAATTTTTGTGTATATGCATGCAGATACATGGAGGTGGAAAAACAATAACTCATGAACACGCATATTGCTTGCAAGATTTGTACAAGATAGATGCTTAACTTCTAGTGCTTCAAACATTTGCTAGCCAGGTTCAAAGTTATGTGCGTGTCTCAAATGCTTCATCTTTCACGTGCATTCATGTCCACCCACGAGGAAGAAAGGGGATGAGAGACCAAGACCAACTATTTGTGATAAATAAATAAATAATAGTCAACAAATTAAAATATTAAAAAGAAAACAAAAACATAGTAAGATATGGTTCATGTGAAAGGACAATTCTCCCTAACCATCACGGGATTGTCTAGTGATTGGAGATGAATTATATGGTTGTATTTCATATGACACGTTCTGGGTTCGATTCATAACGCTGATGAATGCACGATGATGGCCCACGGAAGGCTGAAATGCATATATGAGTCTTCTCAAGTCCTGGAAGAATGGACTGCCATGGCGCAACAACAGCTGATCCCTTTTTAAAATAAAAAATAAAAATGACAATTCTCCCCCGGCAGGTGAGGCGTGTGCATGAGAATTGTCTGTGTGTATGTACCAAAAGTGATCAAAAAGTTATAGTCTAAAATAAAGTGTTTGAATCAATTGTTTTTCAAATAATATTTGCCTTCAAACGTTTTAAGTACAATTGATGTGAATATCGGAGATACTTTACTTGTGTAGAGCTTGATGTCTAGTCGTTATCATTAAACACGTTGTGTGTGAGATTAACTTTATCTATGCTATGTTGTTTTAACATAATTTTGTAAATATTCTATTGTTTGCCATTTCAATTTTTTAATAAGTATTTAAATTACAATAGATCCGAGCTTAGATAAATTAGCTAAGTCAATGTATTTCTCCTTGTGCACTCTCAAATTCGAATCCTTTTACGCTTATTTTTTAAAATAATATTTTAATTATGAATATGTGCGGGTGATGATGCATGTAATGGGTATTATCTGCAGGAGTTTGACAAAACAAAAGTATTTGGTTGCGTCATGTGCACCACTGCTCAACAGTTACCCTCCTCCTATTATCATGCTCTTCTTTTCTATCCTTTCACATTTTTTTTTTTGTCTTTTTTATATAAAAAATTTAAAATAAGATATTGACGTGACTTAATCATAACAATGTAAATAGGAAGAGAAAAAATTCAATCTTACCACAAGTCCGGCCAAGTCTTCTAGAAGGGGGGGGAAGGGAGCTTTGATCCCATGCAATGCATGCATTCTCAGCAGTCTGCAGTCTCATTTATATATGGAAATAACTTCGCTGCTGAAAAGATCAGCAACAGCTGCTGCTGATGGCCTATCACACGTGAACATGTGTCCGAATTTTGATTAAAAAAATTAATACTTGAACACGTGTCCGAGTATGATTGGTTATCAACAGTAACTGCTACTGATCTTTCAGCATCGAAATCTTGTTCTTTATATATATGCTCCTTTGTCCATAAAATGACAGTTGTAGTAGTCTAATTTCTGTGTTACCATTTTCTGTCGAATCGGTCAACTTGTGGGACGTCTATGAAGCTCTCTGCCAGTCAATCACTGACCTTCGACTTGGGGCAGACGTTAGATTCTTTTTTTAAAAAAATATAAAATTTAACAGTTAAAATATTTAAAGTATTGTGCATTCCGAAGTATTCAGAATTTTTGTGTATGTGCATGCAGATCCGTGGAGGTGGAAAAACAAGGTGGAAAAACAAGAACTCACGAACACGCATATTGCTTGCAAGATTTGTACAAGATAGAGGAGATGTGCTTTAACTTCTAGTGCTTCAAACTTTTGCTAGCCAGCTTCATAGTTATATGCGTGTCTCAAATGCTTCATCTTTCACGTGGATTCATGTCCACCCACGAGAAAAGAAAGGGGATGAGAGACCAAGACCAACTATTTGTGATAAGTAAATAAATAATAGTCAATAAATTAAAATATTAAAAAGAAAACAAAAACATAGTAAGATATGGTTCATGTGAAAGGACAATTCTCCCTAACCATCACGGGATGGTTTAGTGGTTGGAGACGAATTATATGGTTGTATTTCATATGACACGTTATGGGTTCCATTCATGACGCTGGTGAATGCACGATGGTAGCTCACGGGAGGCTGAAATGCATGTATGAGTCTTCTCAATTCCTGAAAGAATGGATTACCATGGCGCAACAACCAGCTGATTTTTTTTTTTTTTTAAATGACAATTCTCCACGGGCAGATGAGGCGTGTGCATGAGAATTGTGTGTGTGTATGTACCAAAAGAACAAAATGATAAAAAAAGGTCTAGCCTAAAATAAAGTGTTTGAATCACTTGTTTTCAAGTAATATTTGTCTTCAAATGTTTTAAGTACGATTCATGTGAATATCGGATTCATGTGAATATCGGAGATACTTTACTTGTGAAGAGCTTGATGCCTAGTCGTTATCATTAACACGTTGCGAATGAGATTAACTGTATTGATGCTCTGTTGTTTTAACATGACTTTGTAAATATTCTATTGTTTGTCATTTCAATTTTTTAATAAGTATTTATATTACAATAGATCTATAAATTAGCTAAGTCAGTGTATTTCTCCCTGTGCACTCTCAAATTCGAATCTATCTTCGCTTATTTTTTAAAACAATATTTTAATTATGACTATGTTCGGGTGATGATGCATATAATGGGTATTATCTGCAGGAGTTTGACAAAACAAAAGTATATGGTTGGGTCATGTGCACCACTTTGCTCAATTCAGTTTCCCCCTCCTATTATCATCATCTTCTCTCCTATCCTCTCAAACTTTCATTTTTGTCTTTTTTTTCGGAAATTATTATTAGCACTCTAAACTTTCTATATTAGGAAAGAAAAATACACTTGTGAGGAGTGTAGAATGAGATTTTTGGAGTGCCAATAACACTTCCTCTTTTTTCCCTATAAAAAATTCAAAACAAGATGTTGAAGTGACTTAATCATAACCGTGTAAATAAGAAGGGAGAAAATTATGCTCTTACCACAAGTCCGGCCAAGTCTTCTAGAAGGAGGGGAAGGGAGCTTTGATCCCATGCAATGCATGCATTCTCAGCAGTCTGCAGTCTGATTTATATATATGCTCCTTTGTCTACTTTAATTCCCACCAATAAAATTTTAGGTTTATTTTTTGTTATATTTAGAACTTCACTTTCATCTCACTTGGCTTCTGAAATTCAATTTTTGCTCACTTTGTTATCTTTTGTTAATTTCAAAAAAAATCCGTTAAATCTTTGACCTGACACAATCAAGGCCGCACCTCTGTATACTTTGCCCTAATCCGAACTATCCACCCAACTTCATTATGCACTAGATCCTACATAAATTTTAAGAAAAACTAATTAAAACGGTTTGAAAACTTTAAGTTTTAACAATAAGGACAAAATAAAGGGTAAAGTGAATAGTACCAGAATTAACTTTTTAATGTTAAAATGTGATTTTTCGTTAAAATGAACAGTACCGGAAGCTTTTAGTTAAAGTTCTCCAAATTTTCAGTTGGCGGAAAATATCCCTCTCGAGCTTAATCTAGCAGTTTAGTCCTTGTATCCACACACGTCTGCCATTCGCATGAACGATTGTCATAAACATTTACTTTGGGATTCATAATGCATTATTAAAATGAATCACTTAGGTTTGTTCAACGTTAAAACTTCATTGGCTTCGCAAGTGATGTTACGTATAGTTGTAAGCTCTCTCTCTGTATTTATATATCTTTATATATAAAGTCACCAACTCCTGTTAAAGTCACAAGCTTCACTAAAAATATTTGGACAAAAATGCCCCCCAAAACAAAAAATTTCAAAAGCAGCCAAAAATAGTGCAGGGGTATTTTCGTCATTTCAACAGTGTTTTTTAACAATTAATTTTTTATACTTTTTAATTTTTTTAATTAGTACCTCACAATAGGCTAGCAATAATGTGATTCAATCAGTTGTTCATTAAATATTATTTTCTCTATTTTTAAATACATTCAAAACATTTTAAGAGGCTTGTAATGTCGGTTATAAAAAAAATATTTTGCACGCGCATAATAATATGATTAAATTAGTTGTCAAATGATTTTTTTTTTTGAACAAACGATATTATCTACACTAAGGGGGGGAGGGGTGGGCTTAGCCTCACAATGGGCTAACAATAATGTGATTCAATCAGTTGTTTATTAAATATTATTTTCTCTATTCTTAATGTAAATTCAATAGAACGTAAATGAAAATTGAAAGACCGATTTTATTATGTGAATTCAACGGCTTTGATTAGTTTGTGAGGAATTTTTTCTAGCATGATCTAAGATTTTTTATTTACTTCAAATATTTAATTTTTATTTTATCAATTCACGCATATAAATAAATTTAAAATGTATAAATTGTGCGTAACCGTGATTCAAAAAATGCTAACAAGAAAAAACAAATCTCATACTTCAGAGATGGATCTTTCATAGGTGCGGCTCTCTTACGGCTTCTAGAAGAGGAGAGTAGCGATACGGAAAGCTGGAAATTGTTCGACTTAATTTAATTATTAAAACACTATTATCTCTGTTGTTATTTATTTTTTTATTCACTAAAATCAGACAACAATCTAGCACTTTAACGGCAATACTTTAGTAACTCTGTTATGAATCGTGACTTGTCAATTTGTCATTCAGTGCCGTCTTAACGGAGGCCGTAACTTCGTACCGTTAAATGGGAACGTTTATGTGGCCTTTACGTAACAGTCTAGAAGAAAAGTTATGAACATGGGGGACCGGCTCCTTTTGTTATTATTATTTTGTTTTCTACGAAAAGCCGCTTTCATGTTTGCCAAAACAAAAAAAAAGCCGCTTTCATTGGATGTGACTTCATACTTTTACTTTATGTCATGCTAAGTTATTATATTAATAAGTTATTAACAATATTAATATTATTATTATTGAATTAATTAATGGGATAGAGGGGTGGGATGAGAGATTTTCAATACGGCTGGTAGTACATTACGTGTCATTATACGAATTATGGGATATGTGTGTTAAAAATTTAATAATTTAAAAATATAATTTCTCACTACTTTTATAAAAACACGTGGTATACCACTCGTGTTCCGGTCACAATAAAAAATTTCTCGAGGTGGGATTTGGTTATGTGGTCAGGAATTGGATCCCATCCGGATCCACTTTGTGGGGATCCCCCCACATCTTAGCCATTCATCGTGTATCGTGCGGTCAAAAATCATTTGATATTTTTATTTAAAATTAAACACAAATAGTATCTGACAAAAACTGACCGCATGGTATACGATGAATGGCTAGAATGTGGGAATCTTTAGGATCCCCACAAAATAGATTTGGAGAAGATCCTCTTTCATTGGTCAAGGACACAAGGGCTTCATACTCTACTTCCCAAGTACTTGATGTGTGTGTTAGGGTAATTGAAGAACTCATCATAATTCATATCAGCCGGTTATATATTGTTACTCCACCAATTGCTTAATATTGTTATGATGTTATCTTTCAGTATAATCCAACGTCTGCGTTCGATTGGCGAGGAAGTTTGGAGAGGGTCAGAGGAATTCAATCGGTAATACTCATGTGCCACATCAGCACATTAACAGAAAATTAAACAGAATGTAACGGAATGACAAAATTGATTTGCTGGACCCATTTTCAAGGGACAAATATTTCTTGGACCATTTTTATTAGAATGTCCAATTTTAGGGACCTAATCGTAATAAAAACCTTTTCTTTTTTCCTTTCATTAGTAAGTTATTGTTGCAAACTAATTTTAAGAGTGGGTGAGGGAGAGGGACAACATAAAGAGAGAAAGGCTCAGTCGTGTGTGAGAATTGTATTTCACACTATGACCTTATGCTATTATTTATATTTCTTGTAAGTAAATATAAAGCCTACGAGGATCTCCAAATTCTATTGGGATTCTTACTTTAAATTTACACAATCACATTTCCTTCCTTTCACCTCCTCTCCTATCTTTCCTTCCTTTTTGTCTTTCTATAAAAAAAAGTCAACAAAATATATTAACGTGGCTTAATCGTGATCGTTCAAGAAGAAGTGGAGACATAGAGAATTTAAAAGGGAGATAATCCTACTCCTAGAGTAATACTGTCATTAAGTTGGCGAAAATGGAGAAATGTGAGGTATCATAGGTACTTACATGGTAAAGAGTTTTTTTTTTTTGCTTTCTATCTTATATTCTTTTCGTTGAGTTTGTTCTCATGTCTCCATCGTTGTCCTTTTGCTTTCTCTAATTAGGTATCAATGGCATTTGGATGGCTAGAAGTTTTCTAATACGGGCTAGATTCCTCCTCTTTTGCTTTATACGAAATTGCAAACGAAGAGTAAGCATGCTATAATTGTACAATGACCTAACTCCGACATATACTCCAAAGTCTTTATTATCTTTGTTTTTTATTTTTAAAACAAGTGATATTATTTACACTAAGGAGAGTGAGTGGGCTTAGCCTCATAATGAACTAGCAATAATGTGATTCAAACTCGCATTTGACGAGAATCGAACCTAAAACTTCTCACTAAAGAAAAAACCTATATCGATATAAGAAAAACTCTACATAAATTATTTTAATTTAGATGGTTGTTATAACACACGAACGGTTGGATTACATACAACACAAGAATATCTATGTTTTACCAACTTCTTATCCAAAAAAAAAAAAAAAAAAAATAGAGTCCAACTTTTACTAGTCCATATTTACCAATTCGTTGACCCCGAAAATCAAGCGTGGATTTTTATTTACCGATCCACATTTACCGAAATATTATCCAATGACAAAATTTTATGTTTACCAAGAAAAATTTGTAAAATCTGGAGTCACGCGCGCGTCAAGCAGTGGAAAGTGGCACCTGCCTATAAAACCAAGACGAACGGCGCGCCCAACCGCGTCCTCCTGTCCAACGCCCTCTGCCTCTGTGCTAAAAATCGCCATTAAAGCTCGAAGTGCTAATTTTCCAAGATACCCAGAAAAAAGATTGAAGCTTTGAAGGAAGGAAGGATAGTAGTAAGACTGAAAGCAATTTCTGTGCCGAACTTCTGCGTATCTCTTCACGGTACGCCTGTCATTTTTTTTTTTGGACTGTTTTTTCTTTTTTGGGTGCATTTGTTCTTGAAGTTCACCTTGGTTTTCTCTGTTGAGCTGCAAAAACTTGAAGGGGACGTTGAAATAGTAGTGAAATTTGTGGGTTTTGGGTTTTGTGGAGGATGTTTGTGTGGTTTGATTTGTTGAGCCGCAGATCTAGCTTTGTTTCTGCTTGCAAATTTGCCAGTGTCTGGATTTTTGGGTTTGTTTGGTTGCTGGGAAAGTGGTTTGGGGAGAGAGAAAAGGGAAATGCTTGGGAAGTTCGTTTGTTTGAGAAACAATTCTCAAGCATTTGCCTTTATCACAACACAAAAATGGTGTCTTTTTTTTCTTCTTGTGGGGATGTGGATAGGGGGCAATAGTATTGAATGCTTGGTTTACATTAATCTGACACTAGATTGTAGGCCAAGAGATGTGAGGCTTCTGGGGTTTTCTTTGACTCAATCCTGTTCAATTCTATGATAGGTTTGTGAGATATGGTTTCTAAGCGCATGTTAAGCTTGATCAAACTGTTTAGGAGCATTTAGGTATGCATCTTCGTCTTTTCGAGGTTTATATTTGGTTATATATCGGAATTTTATTATGATTTGCATTGACCGTTGTACTTCACGTCATGCTGGAGGGGTTTCCCACAACTTGAGGGTGGTAGTGAGATGTATAGGCTTGAACAAGGTTGATCAGCTAAGTGTGATATGCCTTGAAACGCGGTCGGTTGAATCCCTTATTTCAGATCTGTGTCTACTATGGAGCTGGGGTGAGAGAAAAACCGGAAAATATTGTTGGTTTTTGTGTTGTTCTTGATGGAGGGTTTGGGGTTGGTTCAGTTTCCTCGTCAGTAGCCATTGTTTTTCTTTCGCTGTTCTATAGCAATTTAGATTGCTCTGTTGAAGTCGAGGAATTCTTGCTGCTAATTGTGTTGTTGGATCTCAACTCCAACATAACTGTTTGTGTACAACAGTTTCTGGTGGTATCTGTTACATATGCCTATATGAATGGGTTGAAACTTAAAATCGACTATTAGGAAGCAAAACCTAAATTGGCAGAAAACTACCTCCAAGGTGTTACGAGCGGGTGCTATTTGTAGTTACCGTTGTATCTGAATTGGTTTCATTTGTCCTCACAGCGTGATCGTGCACACTATTCTTTCTCGCAAGCAGTTGTCTTGTCTTCCATTTGTTGAATTTTCTTTCTGATTGTTTTGCAAGGTAGAACATCAGATGAGGGAGCTTCAGAAAACTCTTGTTACTAAACTGGTTTCATTTGTCTTATCTTTTGCAGTATTGGTGAAAAAAACAGGTTAGAAGAACCGAAAAATGGCGTTGCAGCAATACTTTGCACACGAATGCAAATCCATCGCCGGAGAAACAACAGAATCAGAAAATTCCAAAGGTGGCTTTGACTGCAACATTTGCTTAGACTTTGCACACGAGCCGGTGGTCACCTTCTGTGGCCATCTATATTGCTGGCGTTGCATTTACAAATGGCTTCACGTTCAGAGTGCGTCCCTTGCCTCCGATGAGTGCCCTCAGTGCCCTGTTTGCAAGGCTGATATATCACACACTACCATGGTCCCACTTTACGGCCGGGGCCAAGCAACTTCTGAACCTGAGCTTGAAGGAAAGGTGGCACTCTACAGGGGAATGGTAATACCTCCCAGACCATCAGCATGCGATGCGCAAGCTCTCATATCTAGCACCTCTCAGACGGTCCAGCAACTTCCGTATCGTAACCCTTATCAGAACCAACAATATAACCCTCATTCATACAGCAGTTTCGGGGAACATTCTTCCTCGCCGCTGCTTGACCTCGGAGGCACTGCAGTGGCAGGTATCCACCACCCGGCGGTTGGGGTGTTTGGGGAAATGGTTTATTCAAGGGTGTTCGGAAACTCGCAGAGCGTATATGGGTATCCGAATTCGTATCACCTAACCGGAAGTAGTACTCCGAGGCTGAGGAGGCATGAGATGCAGGCAGACAAGTCACTAAACAGAATATCTATTTTCCTCTTCTGTTGCTTGCTTTTGTGCCTTCTTGTCTTCTGAAGTTAAGAGATTTGGTCATTCTCCTGCTGCTGCCATTTTGTATGCTGTATAATTAACGCTTGGGAACATAGATAGATGAAATTAGATGTGAAATATATGAGGCAATAGTAATCCTAGAGATTTTATTCAGAATCATCCTCAGTTTTGGTTTTATCATTGTCTTTTTCAACGTCACTGATTCGAGAAAAACGCAGATGTCACCGAAGATATATCCTCATCCGCCTCAGGAGATGCGGCCTGTAGGCAGATGGGGATTCATACCCCACTGATACGTAACAATCTCTCCGTCGGTAGCAAAGAAAAAGACAGGGTATCCAAGGTTGCTATTTTAAGTGCGTCTAGGCAAAAATTAGAGAATACACCAACGTATGACAAACATTACTGAATAATCCTAGGAAAATTAGCTGGTTTTAATAAGTGCTTTTGGGTGGGAGGCGGGTCATACTAAATAGCCAACAATTATTTCACAGTGGGTCTCTTTTTAGGCAACTTGGTCACATGCAGTGCAGGCTTACAGCTAGAAATTCTATCCCCGGTTGTAACAAGAGGCCAAGCCTATGAGCTTTTTCCAAAAGTGCTTTTACCAATCCAATCAGCTATACAAGCTCCATATATTGCTTTTGGTGAGTCCTGAAACATTTTAATGATTGATTTCCATTTTTTGGGTGTGTTCACCAATAAGAACGGGAGAGATTGGGGCGGGTGGTGGTGGTGGTGGAGCCAGAAACTAAGGAGAATTCAATAGTAAGATGGGGGAATACGAAATGAATCATTGCTCGAGTGATTAACGGGAAATCACAGTCTGACAGGAATACACAAATATTTCGCTCAAACTACAAAATGAGAAATGTATACACATCTGTCTACAAAATGAGAAATGTATGCACATTTGTCAAATTTCGGCAAGAAAAAACGACTACTTACGCATACTATGTCTACTCACCTGTCATCTTTTCACAGCAATCTTATATATGTTGTTTCATGCATGATTGACGATGGGTGCGTGCATTTCACCCCAGAAGTTATTCCATCAACCTCAATTCGGCAGGTGGTCGTGAAAGTCCTGGCAATTGGTTCACCTATACCCATCCACTTTCCCACTGAAATGCACAAGTAACAACATTAATTTGGTTATATTCAACCTAGAAACATGAATTTGAATCATCTCTAAATCTCAGTGTCCGAAGCACAAAGACTAGGAAATATGGACTGTTTCAAAGAGAGAGAGAGAACCGAGCCCTTGGTTTGAGTGAGATGGGACAGTGGAATGAGTTAACAATAACCGTCAAATTCAATTTAAGCGGTCAAAATTTCCTAGTCCTTGGGTTCCAGACTAAAATTCAGAGAGGATCTCAACTCCAAAAACATCATCTTCAACATTATTTTTTATTCCCAATTCCTAATCAAGAGCTGTTGGCCAAACCAATAAACTTTTTACGTCACTAACCACAATGTCCAAAACAAATTGACTCTTATATTGCTACAACAAAATAGTTGTTTTACTCTTAACATCAAGAAATTTCTACGGTGTAACTAAAGTATACATAATGCATAACAAGAGAAATGTTAATAAAATAATAAACAACCGATTATATGTCAGAATCTCTCGTAATTTTAAATCCAAAAATCTTATATAATCCTCAACCGAAAGGATTTGTAACTTTGTGATGATGAAATTAGATCCTTGGTTGAATGTGCATCCCCAAATGTGTTTAGTGTGATGATAACGTCGGTGTGGTGGTGTCTGCCATCAATTTGGGCACCCAAAACCCAGCTGTGGATCATCCCTCGGCATAAAACGTTAACTTTACACATCCTATTTGATTTGATATTGCAATCTTTAGTTGATGCCAATGTGGGGTAGGGAGTGATATGCATCGATAAGGTTTGTCTATTTGATTTGCATGCTAGCTCCCATTTTTTTTAGGTCCACTTAAGTTTGTCGTTTTACATTCCATTGCATCAATTATTAAGATATTTGACCTGATGATCTGTCATGTTTTAATGTGTGTTGCGTTATGTTATAATATCGTGTAAGACACTCAAATTAAACTCAATCCATGAACTCATGCCTAAATGTATAAAGCTATACCCATTTGTAAGTCATGTATATGCAGTATATCGTGCTTCACCTGTTTACCTATTAAGTGTTTAAGCTTAATATATTTATTTGTACTACTAAGACATGTGGTTTAAGGTCCACCTATTTTTGTTGTTTAACATTCGAGCGTTTAAATGTCGCAAATAGTAAGCCTGACAACATGTCATGTTCATATTATGTTAACATCACTACATGATATGTGGTTAGGTCCATTTATTTATGCTGTTTAACATTCCGCGGCATCAAATATAGAAACTAGTAGACTTGACAACATGTTATGTTCGTATCATGTCATTGTACTACATGATATGTGTTTATATTCATTTATTTGGGTCTTCAACATTTGACTGCATCAAATAGTAAATCTTGCCAGTATCGTTTTAAATTTGCGAAGTGCCATTTTCATGTCGTATGAGATTATATTTAACTCAAAATTATACTCTCGTGAACTTAACGTATCTAAACATAAAAATATAAATCATTCATAATTTATTTTTTTGACAAAATATAGAATAATCTGATGCAAAAACAAATGCTTTTAAGCAACAGAGCTACAAATCATTCACAAATTTTTCATACATGTCTTTTTTTCACCCGTTTACCAATAGGGTTTAGCCACAATAAAGTATTATTTGCAACCACTATGTGTTTAGGTCCACTAATTTAATTGTGTCGCTTGACATTCTGAACGCATATGGATATCAAAAATTAGGAGGCAGATTCTCTCCCTCTCATTTTCTATACATTCTCATCTCCTTCTGTTTTGTGCAGTGACGATTAAATCACGTCAACATTTTATATTAATTTTTTATAGAAATAACAAGACAAAAAGCGAATTCGGACATCAATTTCTTCTCCGGTGCCCCACGTCGAAGAAGCCCCGCCATTAAAGTTATTTGGACCCCGATTCCGGGATGATGGACCGTCGGTGTTAGCGGCGAAGGCGTGATGGTGCTTAGTCGAGGCCGTCCCATTGAGACCTTGCTGCGACGGCGGCGCCGGGAGCTCTCTGTGGAGAAAAGTGCAAGGGTGGCGATTGCACTTGTCCGCCCTCCAATGGTAGCATACCTTCTAGTTCTTGGACGGGTCAGATTGCTGCCCACCCAGTCTGTGGAAGACCCGTTTGCTTCCCCCTTCGTCTACATCCATTAGCTACGGATTCGAATCTCTCTGTGGCTATATACTTTGAACTGAAACTCAAAAGCTTCGATTTTCCCCTTTCTTTTTTTTTTCTGGGTTTTTTTCAAAATTGATTGGATGGATTTGCTTATTGGAATCCGACCATGGAGTTTGAGAGATTCGAAAGCTCGGAATTTCTTGATCTCCCTCTCTCGAGGGTCGGCGATTTTGGTGATTGGGAAGGGGAGAGAACAGAGGGTTGGAGGGGTGGGATTCGGATCTTGAGCTGTGAAATCCGCCAGAGATTTTGGTGATTGGGAAGGGGAGAGAACAGAGGGTTGGAGGGAAGGGATTTGGATCTTGAGCTGTGACACGAAAATGATGAAGATTGAAGATGAAATTATAAATTAAAAATAAATAAATTATTATATCATATTTAATATTATACCCTTTTAGGCATTTAACATAGTCACATCTATTTTACATAAAATTTACCAAACACTTAAACGTCGTTTTTTTTTGTTAAAAACACTTTTACAATAAAAATTTACCAAACATTTAACTATTTTATTTTACAGCTGATTATTTTTATAGCACAACAGAAAACTTTTTTTTCAAGCACAGCAATACTAAACTAGCCCTTGACCGTCCTGTGGTGGTTACACTCCACTGTAGTTAACTTGAAAAAAGTAGTCTCGAGTGGCAGTCCGTCAAACAAGGGAAAGCGGTTGGGTAATGAGTGGGCTTGTTGACCCATAAAGAGAGTATGAGAGAGACGGGCCTCAGTATGCTTATTCCAATGGTAGTAAAAGGAGGGTGAGGCCCATATGTGGTCGGAATTTCTATGCTTTTTCTAATGCAAATCAAAATGTACATTTAAGCAATGTTATTCATACCATGTTTTTATACTATATTTATATACCATCTTAGGTGACATCTGATGTGGACAGTCACATTATTTGAAAAATTTGCAAAACCCAAGGAAGGGAAGGAGAAAGACTCATCCTCGTATACCACAATCATCATTTAATTAACTAATTTTTCTTAATTATTAGTTTATTAAATAATGAACTAAATTTAAAAATCTGATTAATTCAAATGATGTGGCTGTCCGCATGAAATGTCACCTAAGGTGGTATGAAAATGTGGTACAAAAACATGATAGGAATAACATTACTTTTAACTTATACATCTAAAAGTGAGCTGTAAGATTATTTAACTTTACAAAATCTAACGGC
Organism: Heteromeles arbutifolia; assembly: GCA_024362995.1. Taxonomy (NCBI): domain Eukaryota; kingdom Viridiplantae; phylum Streptophyta; class Magnoliopsida; order Rosales; family Rosaceae; genus Heteromeles; species Heteromeles arbutifolia. The sequence goes on along the minus strand of JANCRC010000002.1, from coordinate 3,028,313 downwards.
TCTTTCCGATAAGTTAACCACGCCCTTCTAATGTACATTAGAAAAAAAGTCATTGGTTTTTGCAGCATCCATATATCTGTTACGTTTTGTTTAATGATTAAGCTTTATTTGGCACACCGTATTTAAAAATATTGAGACTAAGTCCAGTCACGTGTCATAGATTATATGATCCCGAAACAAAAACTCACATATTGCTCACTCAAATATTATAAACAAATGCTGATTAGTTAAAACAATCATAATAAAAACACTAAATACCGTCTCTTATAAGTGAGAGGTCTTAGGTTCGATTATTGTCAAAGGCAAATCTGAATCACATTATTGATAGCCCATTGTGAAGCTAAACCCCAATCTCCTTTAGTATAACTAATATCGTTTGTTAAAAAGTGAAAAAAAATAAAACCACTAAACATACAATTTTTATAACTCATTCCATGTCATTGTCCATAGCTTTCCATGAACTTCTGTTTGATACAAGCAATAATAAGAAAGGTGGATCCGATGGAAACCTCGGATACGGAGATAAATGCTCTTAACTCAACAATTTTCAGCTAAAGTTGGAATAAAAAAAAAAGTAGAATTTAAGTTCAAGTCTCAGTATGAAAATGCTCTCTTCTAAAACAATGTCAAAATGATTTGACAAAAAATCAAAGTGTTTTTGTCATTTTATTATCATTAATAGAGATTTTCATGGAATGATTAAAATGATTGATGGTAGATAAAACACATAAACTACTTCTATCGATTTCAAATCTCAGGGATCATAGTGATAATTTATGCCAATCTTAAATACCATTTTGACTAAAAACCCGTAACCTTAATTCATCAGAGCCTACTATTGCTCCTTGGTTTTATATTGTACTTTTTTACTATCCTATGACATAAGTGTGTTATATGGGTAAGCTGTTTAAAGCACTGTATCTCATTTCTTGAATCAAGACCACTTTAATATAATAAAGTAGATTAAAATATCGTTTAAAAAAAAAAAGTAGATTAAAATATCGTTTTTACATATAGAAAAATTTAAAGAAGTGCTAAGATGATTTTTTTCAAAAGTAGAATTTTATATACTTTTTGTTACCTTATGTTTTTTTATACAATACTTTATAATATTGACACAAAATTGATATAAAATTGTGAGGGAGCAGAGAATTCATGAAAAGTTCAACTTTTGAGAGAGTTCCCTCATTTCTTAAAAATGTATTCAAATCAAAATATTTTGCACATGGTTCTTAAGTAATGATGATGTTCACCATCTTATTTATTACTTTTAAATAAGTTTAAATTTCGTAATTGACATAATAAATAAATGTCGAAATGTAAATTTATACAATAATAATAAATAAGATAATAAATATTAAAACTCTGCCAGATTGTTCCAAAAATGGGTCAGAGTTCGCGGCCTTTTGGTTATCCTTTCAATGTTTGAATATCTTGGGGTTGGTGGGGTGGCAGGGTTACCATTGGGGTGACAGCTGAGTACACAATCATTCAGTGCACCCAAAACCCTAAAATTTCCTCCTTTATTTATCCCAAGGATTTTCTATACACCACTACTTGAATTTTTATTATAAAAGAGTCTTATGGTCATTACCTAATTGGATTTTCAAGTATTGTGTACTAATTTAGATTTTTAGTCAAGTCAATTGGTAGAAATTTTGTTTGACCATATAAACTATATTTCTATTAATCTAAAATTAAAGAAATATTAGCGTCATTATAAGCGGATCTACATAAGAACTAATGTATGCAATTGCTCCATGTTTTATGTTGCAACACATGAAATTGTCTTATTTTTTGAAATATCAAGATCCTTCCCAATTTCAATTATAATAGCAATTATGGGTATATGTAAATTCTAGAACATAAATTGTTGCACAATATTATCTAATTGAGGATCTTATCTGTATATGATACCCATTAAATAATTTTCAGGAAAAATGTGTTGACGACAATAACATCCTGACTTCATATTGCTTCTTGCGGTAAGAACTAGAATAAACAGTACTAACAACAAAATGCAAGATTATTTACTTCACAACGCTTTTGACATCCACACCAAATAGTACTGAATTGTTTTATGACGTTCTAAATCCAAGTCGTGTACCGCTTAATTGGCAAACTGCACAATCTAACCCCTAGAACATATACTATAGTACCATATACGAGAATAACTCCCAAAGTAACCTGAGAAAAATGAATTTATATGCCCCCATCTACTTCTTTTTTCTTTTTCTTTTTTTTGGCAAACTGCCTCCATCTACTTTTGTTACATGAAAAAAAAAAGCCAAATTGGGCTTTTTGGGAAAGTTGCATGTTGAGAAACTTAAAGAAACAGAAAGCTAAAGGGAAGCAGTCCACGTTCCACGCCATTAGCTAGTAGTTTCCAAAAGCTAGAGGGTGGAAGCATAGCATAAATAAGAGGCTGGTACAGTGTCGAATATATTAGGAACTCTGGAAACAAAAGTTTCAAAAACTAGCTAGCCAGCCATACATGGCTGAAACTTCTTCCCGAACAAGAAGCGCCGCCCCGTTTCTGTCGAAGACGTTCGATCTGCTAGAAGAACAAGATGTCGGAGGAGATCGTGGTGGGAAGAGGAATATTGTGTCATGGAATGTAGAGGGCACTGGATTTATAGTATGGTCTCCTGCTGATTTCTCAGAGCTCCTGTTGCCTAAATATTTCAAGCACAACAACTTCTCCAGCTTCATTCGCCAACTTAATACCTATGTGAGTCGCCCGCCCATATCTTTCTATTTCAACCATTTTCGTCCATCAAATTTGAACTCAGAACCTCATCTATTTGTTTTAATTATACAAAGAATGTATATACATGGAAAATTATATCTATGTTATATATTTAAGGTTTAGAAAGCTTTTAGAAAATTTCTTTTTATTGGTTATTTCTGATCGCTTGATCAAGAACCCAGTATTTCATAGATAAAAGGAAAAAAATCTAGGGTTTGAACCATCACGACCAGAAATATCATTTGACCGACGAACGGTATTTTGTTGGGCAAACAACCTTTACCCGCCGGAATACTAACGTTCGTCAGCAAAAAGGGTCATTGTTTTGATTTTTGCAGAGGTTTTTGCATTCATTGATGTACTCGTTCAAAGCATTGACTGATCTACTCATTCAAAGATTTCATGGATTGAAGACGATGGTCATCTTTGTTGCGTATACCTGTCTCCCTGTATAACAGTAGTCAACGAGAATATAAGTCAAAAACTTGTGATAGTTTTGATTGGTCAAAATAATCACGCTCTACAGACTGCAATAGTTTTGAGTTACGTGAACAATAATAAAGCATAAACTTCTACCCACCATGAGAAAAACCTGGTGTAACTGCATATTTACTCTCTCATACGTTTTTTTTAAGACGTTTTATCTAAAATAGTCTTTGAAATTATATAAAGATTTGACTTTCATAAAAGAAGTACATATGTTTATCTACCGTCAATCATTTTAGTTATTTAATAGAGATTTTTCATAGAATAATTAAAATGATTAATGGTGGACAAACTCAAAGATCACTTATTCGATTTTAAATCTCAGGGACCAAAGTAAGGAGTTATGTAAATTTCAGATACTATTTTAGCTAAAAAATCTTTCTTTAAATCTCTTATTACTTAATTTGACGTGACGTGAGAGAGGCAAAATAAAATTTTCCGATTGCACGCTAGAATCTCCAATATAGATCCATTTGTAAAATATTATTGTACTTATCTTAATCATTTTCAATCAATTATTTCTCATCCTTGTCTAATTAGGAAGCATTAGCTCCAATGGTCAAATTTGGTTTTGGAATACACAAGTGTAGTCGTGGTCGGTGCTGTTTATCCTTTTGCACGAATAATTGTCTAAAATACCATACTCCCAAAAGAAAATTGTTTTCTTAATCCAATGACAAGAAGGTTAGTAAATTTTGTTGTGCGTCTAGTCAAAGCACTTGTGTATGTTTTTTATGTAGCATGTCAAATATGCGAGAAATTTTTCAGTGTGTCAAGAACACGACTTGATACATTAAGTATAACTATTGATTGGAAATTTTGTTTTTTCAAGTTTTCAACAAATTATATCATTACACTTGATGTACCAGGTTGTGTTTTCGGCGCAATAAAAAGTCTCCCAAATATGCCCTTAATCCCATTTGGATGCGCTACATAGATCAAGGTTTTCTTCTCTTTTATCTCATAACTCGGACGGGTTACAGTACACTCAACCCTAGGGTTGGTTTGTGTTTGCTTATGAGCAAAATTACTTCCTATAAAAGCATTTCCGATCATGCATTACATTAGTCAAAAGTTTGTCAATTCAACTTGTGATTCTAACCCTCAAACCCAAAATCAGGGATTCAAGAAAACATCACCAAAACTGTGGGAATTTAAGCATGAACAGTTCCAAAAGGGCTGCAGGCACATGCTAGTTGAGATCACCAGGAAGAAATGCGAACCAAGTGCTTTTCCAGCGTATCTGAAGGCTTCAGAAGAGAGTGGGAGCACAAGCACTGCACTGGCAGCAGCAGAAGAAAACAATTGCCTGCTATTAATGGAGGAGAATAAGAACCTGAGAAAACAGCAGTTGGAGCTGCAGGTGCAAATAGCTCAGTTCAAAACACTGGAAAATAAGCTGTTGGATTGCGTAGCTCAGTACATGGATGACCATCGGAACAAAGCTCGATGCTGATTGTTACCATAACTGTTGATTTGGTCGACACAAATTGGTCAGGTTTTATGGGATCTGTATTTTGGATCTTGGGTATCATATGACCATGCTGCCTTTTTTCTGCAGTGTTTGTTAGCTTTTCGTATCAGGGTTTTGTAATTATGAAAACAATCATCAAGCTAAACCGAATTCACGAGAAACTTTTTGGTGTGATGGTCACAATGCTACGTCAAGTTACTAATCTTGTCATCTTTCATGTGACATTATTTCACCGTAGAAACATTTTAAATGATTGAAATTGTTCATATTTTGAATCATCTAAAGATCATTTTCAGACAAATCTTTCAAATTGAAAGCCGTTTAGTCATCCATGTGAGTCAAATAAATTGACGATTAATCATGACAATGCTACACATTTTCATAACTGTTAATTTGTTCGACACATATAAATAACTAAACGATTTTTAAATTAAATAAATTTTTACAGATATAGTCTTTAGATGATACGATAATGAAAATGAATTTTTACTAAAAAGGCCCAATTTCAGAAACACTAGGCCCCTTCCCTCCAAAAGCCCCCCTTCATTTTCATTTCTCTGGTTCTTCTCCCCCAATTCCAAAAACCCTAAACCCCAAATCATGGATCCGAAGCTCTTCGCCAGAACCCTAATCCGAAATGCGATGGCGAGCAGGTCCTACTACACGAGCAGGACCAAGAAGCCGACCCTCTACAACAAAATCAGCCCGCTCGGAAACCCTAGCTTGAATGTGGTTCCAGAGCTCGACGACTGGGTCTACAATGGCAACAAGGTCCGAGTCGCCGAGCTTCAGCGCATCATTCACGACCTCCGAAAGCGGAAGCGCTTCTCCCAAGCCCTCCAGGTTTCCATCTTTCTCTCTTACCTTGCAATTTGTGTTATCCCCTGTTTGGTTGCTCAGAAAATGAAAGAAAATTGGAAGAAGCATCAAAGTAATTAAATTTTAGTTAAAGAAAGTGAGTGAAAGAGGGAATTAGGATTTTTGTTAGTTAATGTGTTTGTTTGTATCACAAGTAATTGGAAATTCCTCTGCTTTCGTAGTAATGTGTTATAGGTTGCAGATTTCAGAGTGGATGAATCGGAAGGGGATATGCATATTTTCGCCGGTTGAGCATGCCGTGCAGCTGGATTTGATTGGGAAGGTACGCGGGTTTGTTTCCGCGGAAGAATTTTTCAATAATTTGAGGGACGAAGATAAGAACATCAAGACGTATGGTGCTCTTTTGAATTGCTATGTCCGGCAGCGCCAAGTGGATAAGTCCCTCGCTCATTTGCACAAAATGAAGGAGATGGGATTTGTTTCCTCGCCTCTTACTTACAACAACATCATGTGTTTGTATACGAACGTTGCCCAGCATGAGAAGGTCCCGGGTGTTCTGGCTGAGATGAAGGAGAACAATGTTCCTCCGGACAACTTCAGCTATAGAATCTGCATCAATTCGTATGGCGTGAGGTCTGATCTTGAAGGAATGGAAGAGGTTTTTAAAGAGATGGAAAGCCAGCCTCACATTGTCATGGACTGGAACACGTATGCTGTCGTTGCCAATTTCTATATTAAAGAAGGCCAAACCGATAAGGCAACGAATGCTTTGAAGAAGTCGGAAGAGAGGCTGGATAACAAAGACGGACTTGGCTACAATCATCTGATTTCGCTCTATGCGAGTATGGGAAGTAAGGGTGAAGTTTTGAGGTTATGGGGTGTTGAGAAGAGTGCTTGTAAGAGATGCATAAACAGGGATTATATGGGCATGTTGGTATCTCTGGTGAGGCTCGGTGAGCTCGATGAAGCTGAGAAGGTGATGGAGGAGTGGGAATTGTCTGGAAACTGTTACGATTTTCGGGTGCCACAAACTGTCATTACAGGCTACACCGTGAAGGGATTGTACGAGAGAGCAGAAGCTCTGCTTGAAGACTTGATGGAGAAGGGAAAGGCAACCACAGCGAGAAGTTGGGAAACAGTGGCGGCGGGGTATGTGAATAAGGGTGAGATGAAGAAGGCTTTTAAGTGCTTGAAGGTGGCCCTCCGTCTGTCTTCCGAGAAAAGATGGAAGCCGAACCTCGGAGTAGTGACACTGACAACCTTATTGAGTTGGCTTGGTGACGAAGGCAGTGACGAAGGCAGTGCCGAAGATGCGGAAGCTTTTGTTGGGGCATTGAGGAAAGTCATCCCGGTGAACAAGCACATGTATCAAGCTTTGTTAAAGGCATATGTAAGAGAGGGTAAAGAAGTGAATAGTGTTTTGGATCGAATGAAAGCTGATAAAATAGACGGCGATGGCGAAGAGACAGAGAAAATCCTCGCCATGAGAGAAAACTAGTTTCTACCGAAGAATATTTCGATGGCGATGGCGATGGCGAAGAAATTTTTATCCCAAGACAAGTACGAAGCCACCGTCTCCCTCTGCCCATTGCCCCCAGTTTCAACGGTGACAACAAGAGAACATCTCCGGAACAGATTCCCGCCGATTAGGACATCTCTGGAAGCTTAGGGGGCGTGGCGAAAGTTCTGCGAAAATAGATTTTATGACGGTTTCTGTGGAGTTTCACACAATCGATTAAAAACCGTAGAACAATTTCTGTGAAAAACGCAATTGTTGAGATTTCGTAATATTTTTTGCGTGTGCTGTGAAAATGTTATAACCCATGAAAGCAATGGAATATGTTTACGATTTGAAGGATGTCATTCGAACCGGTGTACCTTTTTTCAGCTATCAGATTGAATAAATCAACAAAAAAATACGTGACAAAATTAAGCGGAAGTGCAAACGGTACTGAAAAATTACTTCCTCTAACAATTATTTCGACCAGATGCCAAGTTCAAGAAAAATAACCAAGCAAGCAGCAACGATAAACTTGATGATATTGCTCAGATTGATCATAAATAATCCTAAGTTTGTAACCACTGATTACACAAGAAAACATATATGAAAGTGTATGGTAAGAAAGCATCTCAAGCAAACTGGAATGTGTCTAATGTCAGCAGACACTTACATCAGATTAGGATAACCGGGATTGTTTGATAAAACGAGACTGCGCTTCACTCTGTCAGGGTAGATTTAAGCTCTCCGTTGCTTTTCAGCTCCATCACGATATCACAACCTCCGATCAGCTCACCTTTGTAATAGAGCTGAGGAAAGGTTGGCCAGTTCGAGAAGACTTTAAGCCCCTGCCTCACATCCTCGTCGGATAAAATATCAAAGGACCCAAAACTCACACCCTCTTCTCTAAGGGTATTCACGACCTTGGAACTAAAACCGCATCTGGGAGCATCGGGTGTGCCCTTGATGAAGACCATCACTTGTGAAGAAGTAATCAATTTCTTTAAACGATCTTCAAGAGTATCTTTCGGAACAATCCCTTTCTCTGCCAAAACCTTCTTGAGCTCCCCACTCTTTTGCATCTCCAATACAATATCTGATCCACCAATAAGTTCACCTTTGATGTATAGTTGAGGATAACTGGACCAGTTTGAATAAACTTTGAGCCCTTGACGGACTTCATCATCAGAGAGAATATCAAAACTCTCAAAGTCCACCTTTTCTTGCACAAGGATGTCGACCACCTTTCGGCTGAAACCACACTTTGGTTCATCTGGTTTTCCCTTCATAAACAGCACAACAGGGCTTTTATTAATCAGGCTTTCGAGTCGAGAGTTAAGAGTTTCACTCACACCAGTAGATGCCGAGATTCCACCCTTTCCACTTCCAGCTTCAGTTACTTTTGCCCCAGCAGAATCGGTAGTATCAATTCCATGGTCTCTGAAAACTTCCTTTAATTCACCACTCTCATGCATTGAAATTGCTATGTCACACCCACCAAGAAGCTCCCCTTTGCAGTAAAGCTGCGGAAACGTTGGCCAGTTAGAAAACTTCTTCAACCCCTCTCTGACTTCACTGTCCGAAAGAATATCGAAACTTCCGAATTTGACCTTCTCTTCCTTCAAAATGTCCACAACTTTTTGGCTAAATCCACATTGGGGCGCCTCAGGGCTTCCTTTCATGAAAAGCATTAATGGATTAGAGTCAATCAGCTGCTGCAACCGCCTTTTCAAGGCATCAGCAGGACCATTTTGCGCTTGAACTTTCACCTGGGAAGAACCATTTTCTCTTGCTAACTCTTGGACTGTTTCAAGTATGGTCGGTCCAGCAGCCATCCCAAGGCTGGCAGGAGCAGCAGGTTCTCCAGGGTTAACTGATCCAGCAACCCTAGCAACTTTATTGGCCAAACTGGACGGATCTGCCCCTTCTAATGTATCCGCAACCTTTCCATCCTGGAAAATGAAAGCACAAACAGAAAATGACGAAGAGAAGGAAAATAGACAGAAGAGTAGGAGAACCCAAGCCAATGACGAAATTAATTACAAAAGTTTATTAAAAGCAACCATATAGAATTATCTCCCCCAATTCAAACTTAACAAGATTTACCACTTATCCGATTAGAGTAAGTATCTTCCAAACTCGTGAATCATAAATCATCCTAAACCATCTAAAATTCTATTGCATCTCATTCTTTGGGGCGGATAGTCATTCGTACTGATAAGGCGTAACATAAGGCTTCTTTCAATATCCGAAATTCACATCACAATCCATGTCACCATTCACAGATCCTAGTCCTTCTCCAGTCAAACGAACAAAGTGTTCCAATTGAATCTCCACCACCCTCTTTTAAATTTTGAGTTTGCCATCATAATCGAAGCCAATTAGTACTTAAATCTCATTCGAAACAATCATACTGCTGCTAGTATCATATACTCAACAATAACAGTAAACCCCAAGACTCAAATTTAAATCTCCCGCAAACCGAAAACAATTGGACAGTAAACCCCGCATTCACACAACCTGATTAACCAAATGCAAAACTCTCTTCTCGAATTTGAAATCGAACTGGCAGCATCAAAATCACCAAGAAAAAATGTATAAACCCAATAAGCATACCTTCACAAAGGCGAAAAACGGCACAGCGGAAACCGAATAGGCCTCGGATATCTCCGGCTGTTCCTCAGCTTCAACCTACAAATTACAAACAATAGTAGATTAAAAGTTAAACTAAAAATATATATATACACACACAGAAAACAGAAAAAGCAAAAAACTTCAGAGAAGAGAATGAAACGTTACCCTTAAGAAATGGGCGTGCGGGAAATCCGTGGAGAGGTGGGCGAAGACCTCGTCCATGTGCTTGGAAGCCTCACACCACGACGCCCAGAAGTGCAGAACCACCGGCGAGCCGCCGTGGACCAAGCTATCTAGCTCCTTTTGCGACTGCACATCCTTCACTGAGCCACCCATGGAGAACGGAGTCTTCTGAATTCCGAAAAACCCACAACCAAAAGCGAGAGAGACAGACGAGAGAGGGAGGGTGTCTTCTACTCTTTTGGGCCTTAGAATTGCATTATATTAAGCGGTGATATCCCTACATTTATTTTTATCTTCTACGTTACGTTACGCACCTCTCTCAATTTTTAGCATCGGATTAAAGGAATTCAATAATATCAAATGACATAAATTAGTAGCAGATGTGTGAAAAGTAAAAATGAGTGTGTGAATTACACCACCCTTTATCATTTAGGGCTACCAAAATATTTGGCCTGATTTTATGGATTGGAATGAGAATATTTTTGTTAACCACTTGAAGTAATGGTGATGCTTACCATCTTATTTATTATCGTTTGATGAGTTTAAATTTCAAAATGTGTGTAGTGGATTGATATAAATTTCAAAATTTAAACTGATCAAAAGTTATTAGGTAGGGCGGTGGGCAAAAATGCACCTTACTTGCATAGTCAAGCCTTGAATTTTATGAGAAAGTACGGGCTAGTTCGGTAATGTAATTTTGGAACGTTCGAGGGGGAAGAAGTAGCCATTGTGACAATTGAAAAAGTATACTTGCAATGCTTGACGCATAACATGTTATGTTGTCAGATTAGAAACGTTAAGTTTTTACTTGAATGCTTGGTGCAAATTCACAATCTAACAAGTCTAGTAAGACAGCATTATCCATATGACAAGAAAGACATAAGATGTACCAAGATTTTCAACCAAAAGATGAAATAAACTTTAGTTCAAAGCCATTACAATGCAAATGCCTCTTCTTTTTTCTTTGATAATTGAAGAGTTTCATTACTCAAAGAAAGTAGACCTCAAAAATTGGAACAAAAATTCACTCCAACTCCTTTCAAAATCTTAAAATCACATTTCGCAAAAGTTCATTACTCTCTCCTTCAACGATTTGATTGTCGATCATCCCTAAGTCTCAATCTCATAAGCACATTTTCGAGAAAGCACTTTATTTCATTTCTTCTTGACAAAAGTTAATTGTCTCCGATTAACACTGTCTAAGTGGATGAGTATTGTTCCAGCATTTTCTCCTTCGGTCCACTTAATCGATTCTTCCTGCAGTAGCTTCAAAATCTGCGTCGATTTAAAATACAACAGTCAAGTAATTGTTTAAACAGATGCACCAAGTAGTTATGAACCAGTCTTACCAATGATCGTCTTCGAGACCCCTTTGAGATATCTTCCTCTTTTGTATCACATATGACCTTAAGAAACTTGATTGCTGACTCGAAGATAACACAAAATTTCAGTAAACATGAAACAAAATCGTAAGAAAAATAGGAACACGAGGAACGATTACTTACATGAGATACCAGAAAATGAGGAAATTTGACACTTCAAAAGACGTATTGCCTCCTTGGCACCGCATTCTTGCACGTCAAGCACTATTTCACCTTCTGTCTCAACATTTCTGACGAGGAAACGAAAAATGATGATAATTAGCATTGTCGGACCCTATACACTGCCAGTAACAAATTTCCACAAGTCAAAGCACACACCACAGAACTTTCAATAAAACGGATGCTAACCTAGGTTTAAGAATCATTTCATTCGACTTCTCCTCTACTTCACAAGCCTTTTCGAGGAAAAAACGTCCCTGTGGTAGCACAATAGAAGTTATAAATTCATTTTGTCAAGGCAAATATTACTACGCCAGTAAGCCTTGTTCAATTTTTGAAGCATGTAAAAGCTATTTGCAACAGTCGGAAGATGTTATCTTTTTTGTCAGGGAATCTTGTTTTTACTTTTATTTTAAAAAATATAATTCATATCCCATCACTTCATAACAGAAAGACAGAAACCTTACTTGTTCTAGAAGTTTGTAAGCTTGATCACGATCCTTCTTAGCAAATGCGGCTACAGCCTAACAAAAGAGTTGATATCCATACTCGATAGTGTGAAATTTTAAGGCTACTAAGAGACACTACCCTCCATGTTTTATATATCAAATAATTGCACATAAGATAAGCCATAAAAAGTTACATACAGCCTGGTAATAGTCGTTCATCGTACTCCGATACTCCTTCCAAGACTTACGGAGACCCTGGTAGCTATCTTCATCATCTGCGTCTGCAATTCTAGCACACCTTAATCATGAAGGAAAATACAAGACATAAACATGAATTTGACAGGCAAATTGACTTGAGCAACCACACATGGAATTTAGCTACTGCCTTAATAGGTCTGTCTTTTGGATTAATCTGGATTTCATAGGAATTGAATAAATTCCTAAGGCCACCATTCCCTCCACAAAGGGTATTAGGGAAATGAAGTTTCTCCCATATATAGAAAAGGGTTCATACCATCCTCGACATGATGCTGTTGATACACAACAGCTGACTTGTACTCTGAAATGAAATCTTGCAGAGGTTCAGCAACTAGGTGTCCATATGCTCCATATCTATTCCCTGCCTTTATTGTACTTCTTGGTCGCTCCACTGGTGTCTCCTCGGTTCTCTCAGAAGCACCAAACAGGGAAGCCAGAATATCCTTCGGGAGATCCTTTCTCTCCTTTTGCTGTTCAGTAACTTCTGCTCCATTTGTATTTGAAGCCCTATCTCTGTTACTGCATGAGACGAGCATAGACATGTCAGAGTGATTGATATAATAAACTAGGAACTAATGAACTATAACTAAAGTATTGAAGCAATACCCTTCGATGTAGTTTTTGGATTTTCTGTCAGAAGATACTTTATATTTCAGGGACAAATCTGCGGACTGGACAATAATCTCAAATAAGATGGCAAGGGAGATAAATACCAAGTAGAATTTACTAAGCATGCTGGAACAATTTCATGGACTAGATCTTACTGTACCTAAAGCCTAAATGCTACACAAAATGCCCCATCCCCCAAAACTATGACAAAACAATAAGAAACTTTTACTCTCAAATATCGATTACAGGAGCTGTACAAAATGCATGAATGCATCCTTGAATTAATTTATGCACTTCCGTAGAGTGTGAGCTCTCTTTGTATTACCTACTTATACGAAATTAAGATTGAATTTACTTTTCTGAAGAACTGATTCGAATGTGCATCAGTGATGCAGTTTGACATGTTATTGGTAGAAATCAGAAAGCACACAAATCCCGTTTTGGAAGTGTTACTAACCTTCTCACTGGATTTTCCAACAAGTTCGTTCCTTTTTTCGGAAGTTGATGCTGGCAGATTAATCAGTTTTTCCATGCTCTGAACGGTATTAAAAGGAAAATGTTATTGCTTAGAAGTACTCTTTCTATACATACCTTTTCAATGTGTAGCATATGAAAGATAATTGTATAACATTAGAAAATTGGAAAATTATATTGCACATACATCATATAGTAACGAAAAGGCTACAAAAATTGTAAAGAGACTGTCTTTCAGGTTTCGATAAGTAAAGAGGGTTTAGCGTACCTTTTCCATATCATATCCGCAACTATCTGCATGTCCAAATAAACCAGGATTAGTGTTCACATATTAAGGTCATTGATCAAACAATTCTTAAACACCACATTAACATCCATGAAACGAAATCAAAATAGTCATCTTAAATCTACAACCATCAAACAGACTGCAATCAAAACATTCAACACTCAATTCATCGTGTCTCAAAAGTAAAAATTTCAAATGCCTCAAGCATTAAGTTTTCTTTCCATAAATTATGGTATAATCATACATTGCGCCAACCTAATCATTATCCTACTTTTATTCTCGTCTTCCTTCTCTAGACCAACTCACTCTTGCCCTCTACTCTTCAATGTTCTTTCTTCCCAATCTTCTCTCCCAACACCGATAACCAAGAGTGTGCACAGTACTTCAACTGGGTGAGTGCGTGTCTAACCACATTATGCTAGACAAAATTTGAATATTCCTTGACAAGTTCAACAATCATGTCAAACTCACAAGTGCAAACACTTCATGTAAATATATAAACCAAAGAACAACGCAAATCGAAATGGATGAAACAGAAAACTAATAAAAGAGCAAAACTTTACCAAGAACTTGCCGAATCCGATCCCTCTCTAGCTTGAACCCAACTCCAAGCATACTGAACAGAAAATCCTCCATGTCCTGGTGGAGCCAATCATCCTTTGAAGAACTAGACTCATCGTTTTCGACCCAAATTTCCGACATCGGCAACACACTGGAGTCCAGCTTCAAGGGCTTGGTCGCTTCACTAGATCCATTTGCCGGTGTCGGCGACGTTTTCTTAACATAATGCTTCCCAATAATGTTCGAGACGCTGCCAGCTGAAACCGGCCGATATTTCGGCTTTGAAGCTCCGGGATTCCCGTTCCCATTCCCATTCCCGTTTGCCTGATACGGCGGCTTCTTATAGATACTATTGACAGGTAATCTGGAAGTTTCTCCGCCATCGGGTGCACAGAGAGCCAGAGCTTCGGCGGCGTCGTCAGCATTCTTCCCCGCCTTGCAATACGCTGAAGCGATTTGATCGAGAGAAAACGCGGGCCCGAACACCTCCAGCAAACCCCTCAGCGCCATCTCGTCGGTGACAATCGACGCGCCGTTCGAACCAGAGGCCTCCATTTTCCCAGACACTCGACGGATAACAAGAAAAGAATTCTGAGGAAGACGAAGAGAGTCACACTGATTAGAACAGCAGAGATGAATTTTTTCCAAAACAAAATTCTGGGTTCGAATCAGAAATGCAAATCAATCAAACCCATTTGAACGATAACGAAAAATCACACAAATTGATCAAAATTTTGGAATCGGAGACTCAAAGTTCGAAGCTTTTGGCTCTCAAAGACGCTGTTTTATTCAAAAATCTAACAGCAGTGAGAGATTGGATCGAATAGTTTGGAAAAAATCTGAATGCGAAACCCAAAAGAATGTGGTTTTGGAGACGAAGATGGTGCGAGAGCGAGAGTGTTGTGATACTTATACAACTAATTCATGAGCGAGTTATGAGAGTGAGAGGATTGAAGAATATTTTGCATAAATAAACAAAAAAATAAAAAATAAAAAAACTAAAAACTAAAAACTAAAAAACCAAAAACAAAGAAACAGAAGAAAGCAGCATCCTTTTGGCGCCTTCGCTGTTTGCTTACTCGCTTTCTCCCTTCCAAAGCACGTTCCTTCCGATGGAAGTTGTTGAGTGATTGAGTGGTACAAGTCTCGGTGTTTTAAGTACTGATTGGTTATTGCCTACCTGGCCAATTACCAACCAAAAATGGACTTGAATTGTCTGCCCTCCCACTTCTCATCCCGTTCAATTAAATCACGTTAACATTTTATATTCTTGTTGCTTTTTGTCATCTCTATAAAAAAACAATATAAAATGTTGACGTGGCTAAAACATGACCGTACAAATAGGAGGGGATGGGAAGTGAGAGGGCAGACAATTCAAGTCCACCAAAAATACATGGATTTGGTTGACTAAATTGTGTGATGGTAGGAGGAGTCGGGCACACGCGCGTAAATGATACGGGGCCGTTGATGTATGTGCATCTGCATGCATCAACGGATGGAATTACCTTACATAGATTGGTTTCTAATTTGATATTACTTTGGGAGATATTTGGTATGTTTCTTAATTTTTTGTATATAAGTTATTACGCAATACCAAATCAAGAAGTATAAGATGATGTGTATGTGGGTTACATCATTTGTTGAGGAGAGATTTTTTCAATATACCTAGAACATAAGACGGTACATCACGTGTTATAATATAAGTTGACGATACTGATTGGAAAATATACCGTTCTAGTCACCGAAACAACAATAAAAAAACGATTCAAAATTGAATGCAGAGCTAAAATACACCGTTCTAGCCAACTTAATCTTCGTACTTAGGTTTGCAATTTGTATTTTGAACTATTATTTGTTCAAAATAATTACAAACAACGCACTTAATTCTCTCATCACATAAACACCATGATGCCCTGGCTTCCATAACCAAATGCATCTTGATTTGCTTGCTTTCCCGTAGATTTGTTCAACCAACTGCCATTTTTATGCCATTTTTCACTGAAACAAACTCATCTGCATGCAGATTTTACAGTATAAAAACCCTAAACATGAAGAAGAAGAAGATCATAGGCAACTAAGTAGCAATTGAAGATGGCAACACCAAAAAAAAGGGCATGCGTAGCTTATTTGCTATTACTTAGCTGGGGAGTGAGCTCTGCTAATAGGGCAATTAGTATTGGCAAAGATAAAGCTGTACTAGTTGACAGGCCAGATTCCCTCAGCTTCGGACAAATCAGAAGAGGGCTCGGGGGACAAATGGGAGGAGGGCTCGGCGGGCAAATGGGAGGAGGGCTCGGAGGACATATAGGAGGAGGGATTATTGGTGGTGGTATTAGTTTCAATCCAAGTTTTGGCGGCGGAGGTGACCAAGGTGGTGGATACGTTGGCGGAGAAGGTGTTGGTAGTTGTCGTGACCAAGGCAATGGATGTGGTGGTGGCTATGGAGGTGGCAATTGTGGCGGCTAATGTGGTGGAAGTGGCGGTGGCCATTGTGGTGGCCAAGGCGGTGATGATGGTGGCATAGGCCATGATCAAGGCGGCCAAGGCTACCCCATCCCAGGCTAAATATACATATCTTGTGTAATAAGCATCATTGTGTTATGTGTGTCACAAACGTTCAATAAAAACCCCCAAACCTGTGACAAAAAAAAAGTGTTTTGCGGCCTTTGCCCTACTGTTGTAAGGCCTTCAACCGTTAATTTTATTAACAGAACTTAGAAATTGGACTGAATTGCAAATGGAGTTAAACACAATGAATGTGTTCCGTGCCTAAACACAGTGACAAAAAAAACGCTTTTGAACAAAAAAACAGAGGTAAACACGGTGATCAAATGTGTTTCGTGCCATAGGATCACATAGCGCGGCAGAGCCAGTGGCTCTAACTTGTCCACTGTCGTCTTCGTGCCTAATCGCCCTCACCTTGTGCATTGGATGAACAAAGCTCATAAGGCCTGTTCCACTTGTGAATATGCAGCCCGTTATACCATTTGAAAACACTTCTCAGTATTTAACTTTCGGGTCAAGTTACTGCAGCCTGTACGACTTAGCATCATACAAGTACAAAATGCCATACAAAACTAAACCAAAATCGAAATTGTTATTAAACGTTCCTTAATTTGTGTGATTTTTGTGTTTAATAACGTTCCTTAATATTACTGTATGGTATGTTTACTGACCAATCAACTGCCGTTTTACTTGATGTAAGCAACTGTACAACCATAATTCGTTACTCGGGTTCGAATTTGGCTACTCGTGGATGTTTCTTTAAAATCTCAAGTGCTTGCTCTTTAACAACCCTGTGCCCATCCCATGTATGACAAAGATAACTGATTGAGATTCTCTAGCAGAAAGGAACATGTCCAGGCGGTAAGAAGCTTGATTATTACCGCGGATAACGGAGTGACATGATAAATTGGAAACACTCAGACAATGAGCCGAAAATTTTGAGTCATATATATGAGAATCGAACTCACATAAACTATTGCGGAAATCCTCAATAGTTACATTGGCATGTCTTGCAAATTGTAATATGACAGATCTGGGAAACAACAGGTTATGTGTACACTTAAACCATAGAGAAGATGGATGTCATGAACTATATTTAACTGTGGCAAAGCCCTACATGAACGAGATTTGATCATACAACCATATATACAAGAGAGTATTTGTGCGATTTCGCTCGTCAATCAGCAGTTCTTATATCATTCTCAGCTTGCCAGAATTGGAACGCCGCAGAGTGCGGGTGCATGTTTCCCCTCTTCGAAGACAAGGTTTCCTCTTACAAATGTGGCTGCAACTCTTCCGGATAAATTTGTCCCCAAGTAAGCTGAAATACCCTGCACATTGAAAGGTAACACAGGAGAGTAAAATGCTTGCTCGACGCAATGAACTCCGATAACATAGAACTGGTTCAATAGATTAAACCGAATGCATAGGGGTTCTTCAAAATATGATCAAGAAAAATGCGTACTGGGTGTTTGACGTGCATTGGGAATTCATCATCGAGGTCGAATTCCACATCTGGATCCCATACTACGATATCCGCGTGATTCCCTACTGCAATTGCCCCCTGCAAATCATAATTTAATTAGTAATGACTCTAATGAGACATGTTTAAGTTTTTCTTGGTGCATACATGTAATGCACCAGCATAACAATATCCGTGTCTGCGCGAAAATTGGCTAAAACTGATGATAATTCCACCTTCAATTTTTGTCCAGCGAGCCTGGCCGGCCTTTCGCTCCACCATAAAGCTAACTGTTGTAATGTCACTCCATATTTCTGGCCATATGACCATGTCACAGGAAGAACAAACTGCAAGTGCACCGAAAACAATGTCGTTTAGTCCTGAAACAAATCGCAACCTTTTACATTTGAAGGCAAAAGTATGCCAACCTGCAAAGATGATATGCCACCCCAAGCCCTCAAAAAGTCTCCATCGTCGAGAAGCTTAAGTTTCGGCAGAGTTGGTGAGTGATCAGAGCTTAGCATGTCAACGTGTCCCTCCTGAAACAAAACATCAAAAGCCAAATGAAATCAATTTGACGGTAAATAACCATCCTCTTTCCATCAATTAGAGTAGTTTGGAAAATCACTTTGTAAGGAGGCAGGCAAACAGAAAATAAGTACATACCAACAAAGCCTCCCACAGTTTTTCCTTGTTGGCTGCATCGCGGATGGGTGGAGAACACTTGAAACGCGTGTCTCCATCGGGAATCTCTTCGGATGAGAAAGCTAAGTAGTGAGGGCATGTCTCAACAGTTAAACTATCACCCCTACTTTTCGCTTCCTGCAATAATGCAGAAAAAAGAACTTATTGCCTATCGGAGAGAGTAACAAGACGCTATATAAACCGCAATTGTAGAAGACTATACCTTAATAAGATCTAATGAAGAGCGCGAGTCTGACAAGTGAACAATGTGAAGATGAGCTCCTTCTGCCGGGCCACCAATCCTCGTGTCCTTTGTCAAGGTCAAGAGATCCTTAATTGCTGCCTCTTCCCTGTTTCAAAAACAGAGGAAACACAGTTATCGTGTGAAATTAGAACGAGGATTTAGCATCCACACGAACAATATCTTACCATGAAGGTGGCCTGGTCTTGAGATATGTTGAATAAGAACGAGGATTGTTACTACCATCTTCAACTCCCAAGTTGCTTTCGAACTCTTGTACTTTCTCTGCATGTACAAGTAAAGGCCTTCTGTATTTCGCTAGTACAGACAGTCCCTCCTAATGAACAAGTAATTGAAAATACAGATTTTTTAAAAACGTCAGAACTGCGAAAAACAACATTCATCTCAAGAAGCCAATGGATGCAGCAATACAATCAACAAATAAGATGGCGATTATTTTATTTTAATTTAATTGCAAGGTAAATTAGATGTTTTATGTGATAGTGGGAGGGATGAATCTCATGAAACAAACCTTAATGTGACTGGCATTTGTCATAGGAAAGTCGTTGATCCCGGATGGACACATAAAAGACTACAAAAATAGACATCGAAAAATTCATTAGACGAGGATCATAAACATCCTGCACAGTTTGCGGGTAGAACACTGTTTCCTAAAGCAGGAAAATAGCAAATTTGGTCCACATTAGATCGACACGATGTTTGAATTAGTTGGTAAGAGCGTTCCTTGTGGCACAAGAAATGTAATGAAACAGTTCTCTCTCTAGGCACAAAACTCACTACTTGAATAGTTACCTTTAGACCAAGAACGCCGGCATCTAGGAGGTCCTCGAGAGCAGATGCGTTGAACGCGTTTTCAGGAACAAGCCCTCCCCAAAAGCCTGTTCACATTGTATTTAAATTTAAGCCAGTTCTTAAATATTTGAGTATAACCGTATCCCCAACACATAGTTTCAAGTTCATACCAACATCAACGTAAATTCTGCTCTCGGCGGCCTTAATCTTGAGTTCCAAAGTCTCTCTGGAGACAGTCGATGGGTCACTATTTAGAGGCATGTCAACCAATGTTGTTATCCCGCCTGCAAGAAAGCGAAAAATAAATCTATTCTCGATTTTTACAAATCGATGAAAACAAAAGAATGCAGCAGAGTTACATAGGCATACCGGCAGCAGCAGCTTTAGTTCCTGACGGAAATCCTTCCCATTCAGCTCTTCCAGGATCGTCGAGATGTGCGTGCCTGAAACCAATACAAACGACGTGTTTAAGCTCGAATCTAGAACCCGAATTACCTTCGTGACGATGAAGAAACAGATCGAAAAGACAACTGATTTTGTCATAACTTACACATCAATCAGGCCAGGCATGACAACGGCCTCTCCATAATCAATCACATTTTCCGACTTGATCCTCCCATGCTTTTCCTCTTCTTTAACAATTGAGGCAATCTTTCCATCCTTAATCTCAACTGCTCATTTCCACATTTCGTAAACGTAATTATTTGGTGCTAGAACCTCGTGTCCGCCCACTCTTAGACTCGAGTTATATCATTCTTCTTCGTAAATTAGTGTAGAATATCGTCTTACCTGCTCCAGAAATAACCCCTTGAGGTCTCACAATGCGCTTGCTGGCGATCCAATAATGTTGGAAGGGCAGCAAGCTGCAGTTTTTCGGATATTGCTGCAAAATAAAGGGTTTTGATCGAACTCCGTCAAAATGGCATTTAATTTTTCGGAGGCTGGCAATTTCAAACGCAACACATTACACGACTTGAAATTCGAACGAAAATATAGTCTGACATGCACACGAATAATACTGTTTATATAATATTATGACCATAATAACTTTTTTTTTAGATGATAAACAAAACGACGATACGACACAAATACAACACAAATATAAATATATAACTCGAACACGATGCATTGCCGCCCTTAACTTTTCTCATTTTAAATGATAAACATATAGAAGACCCGACACAAATACAACACATAATGTCCATAACGTTTCTGTAAATAAAAATTTAGTGGATATATTATACACCAATTTCACGTCAAAAAAAGAAGTGATGTCACCAAAATTTCTTAGTGGAATATTCTAAGTGGGGTCGAACGTAAGACAGCATAACTTCTCTATCATCTATTATTTGACAAATTAAAACAAGTTCATATCACCCAGTATTTTAATATTTCAGATCTACTTGTCCGCTACCAAAAGAAAAGTAAACAACAAACGCAAATTGGAATTATATACCGACTGACGTGTCGGAGTAGTATTCTCTCTCACTTTCTTCTTCATCTTTCTCTCGTTATAAAGAAGTCAACACAAAATATTGACGTGACTTAACATGACTATCCAAATTGAAGGAGACTAGAATGGAGGAGAATTTGGAAGGAAAAGATGAAGTCAAAGAAGTATAACTCAGAATCAACACGGTCCTTTAATTGCAATGATTTTTCTAAAAGAAAATAGTGTTTGGTTGATGAGAAAATGCAGAGAAAACGTCCAAGGAAAAACGGAAAATTCAAGTCTCTAGTTTTGATTTTTCTAGTTTTCGAAAACCATATAAATTATAAAAAAAAAAAAAGTTTAGATCGATAAATAATATCGTTTCATAAACTCATCTTCCAATGATTTTCTACACAAAACACAGTTTGGTTGATGAGAAAATGAGCGAAACAAACGAACAAATTGGAATCATATATATAAATTACAAAAATCAAAAGTATTTCTTTGCACTCCCTATTTCTCGATTGCCTTAAGCATCAGTATTAAACAAAAATACAAAATCAACCCACCAAGAATAAAAAACAATAAAACAAAAATATCAAAGAAGCATCCCTGAGAGTGAAGAATCAAAACAGTAATACGTTGCAAGTTTCTACATAAAAATAGTGTTTGGTTGGCGAGAAAAAAACAAAATTTAATCGAACTCTAAATTTTCCAGTATTAACAGAAAACCAGTAACTTAATAACATTTTTACATCGTTAAAATCAGTAAAAAATAATACGTAAATACAACCCAACAAAATAAAGAAATGAAAAAGAAAAATAAATTACATGAAACAAATGAAAAGGGAAAAAAAAAATCCAATTAAATTACATGAAACAAAAATAAATTTGTTATCAGACCTGGGAGGGATACTGGAAATAGAAAAATAGTAGGAAAGATGCGATCAGTGTAAGCAGCGGCAAGATCCTCCATTGCAGCGTCTCCATTTTTCTCTCTCGCTCCTCTGACTGCAGACACTGTCAAACAAGAAGTGCCCTCTCTCTCTCTCTCTTCCTCTATTTATGCAGATTTAATGCACCAATGGGAGCTCCTGTTGTTGGAAAATGATAATCTTCGGATCCCTTCTTCTTAATATATCAAATTAGGAAATCTATGTTATTAAAATTTAATCCAATGGCTACAAACAGAGGCTCACTTTGAAAGTTATAATAACTTCAATCATTTAATTAATTTTCAATGGTTCGGATTTCCTGATTTGATAGATTACGAGAAAAGGGATCTACTTTCCCCTATTGTTTAGTTGGACGTTGATGGAAGTCCACGTGGCACTTATCTACTTCACGTGGGGGAAATAGGGTCCATGTATAAGCCAGTGGGATACGCGCACGTGGGGAGTAGACATACGACAAAGTGGGGGAGTGCACCTTAGGGCTGTCAATGTGCCCTCAAGGTTCAACCTGGATGGCATCTAGAATACTATTTAGTATTATGGTCTAATAGTATTTCTCTAGAGTTATAAATGATAGATCTGAAGTTTGATTCTTACCAAAGATAAATTTGAACTACATTATTGCTAAGATATCTGAGACGTAGCTATCATTTTTACTTTAATATAGATAATATCGTTCGTTAAAAATAAAATTACCTTCCTTGTGTTTATTCCTGAATCTTGAATCTTGATGCCTGAAGCTTGATTCCTTTTGAACAAGTTGGCTTTGTCCCAACGGGGGTGGGGTACCCGTGTCGATTGCGAGCAAGATTCCTGAATCTTGATGCCCTTTTCAACGAGTGGGCTTTGTCGTATCAGGCGTGGGCCATGGGATACGCGTATTCTTTTCTAATTGCTTCCCATTTTTCAGTTAGGCCTGCGTTTTTAAGGATCTGTCCTTCTTTTTTTTATACACTTTTATCATTTTTCTGTTTATGTGGTCATTATTAAGCCACGTATTTTTATCCTATTATCTTTATAAAAAAAATCAATATAAAATATTGACGTGGCTTAATCGTGACCACATAAAGAGAAGAATGATAGAAGTGTATGGAAAAAAAGGAGGAAAGAATCCTTCTCCTGTTTTTAATTAACTTGGTCAATTTCCTCTCATACTTTCGAGACTCTGTTGAATACAAAATTAAGTTGGTTAAAGTTTTTTGTTTGAACAAACGATATTATTTATATTAAAGAAGATGATGAGCTTAGCTTCATATAATGTAGTTCAAATTTATTTTTGATTAGAATCAAATAACGTTATTCTGGTCATTATTGTCTTAGTGGATTGTAATAGTGTTTATTGATGACATCAACAAAGGCTTGTATATTGAGAATATTTTTGCTTGGCACTCTTAAGAGTCGGGGATGTTCACCATCCTATTTATCATTATTAGATAAGTTTAAATTTCGAGATGTATGTGGCGAATAAACGCAAATCTTGAAATTTAAACTCAGCTAACGGTGATAAATAAGGTAGCAAACACTATCAATACTCGAGAATAGTGAGCAAAAATGCACACCTGTACATTATGGATTAACGTCACATTAGACAAATGAGACCAAAATTATTAGTTAACTGAATACTAAAGAAATAAATCTCCAATTTCGTCCACATAAATATACACTGTTTATCACTGTTTCTATTTTTGCCAATTCACATACATTATTTTCTCCCTTCGTACGCAAGTTCTATTTGAATTGTGATTGTTTGAGATTTTTGTGTACGTTGGCATTTGTCATATCGACAACTATATAAATAATCTTACTTTCAAGGAAGAACATATTGACACGACACCAACCAAATACAACTTTTACAGATTTTCACTCTGTATTGGAACAAAATCTAAAAATAAATGATACAAGTTGGACGAATTTCTTTGGGTAAATTACACTTTATCACCTCAGGTTTGTGGTTTATTACAATCTCATACAACATCTTTAAAACATTTCATTTTCATACCTCATCTACTATTTTATTTCAATATAGTACATCCGTTACATTTTCCATCCATTTATCCTTTAAGAGCTGACGGGACTGCCACAATTATGCCATGTGGGCAAAAATTTATTTTTTTACTCATTAAAAAATAATTAATTAAAGAAAAGTTATTAATTAAAAAAAACAAGAACCCAACTTTTTCCTCGACCCCCCATTCCCTGCAACCCAAACCCCCCATCCCACCCCACCCCACGGCACCCCCACCTCCCCTGCAACCTCCCCTGCTCCCCCACCACCGCAACCCACCCCACCGGAGTTGCAGAAGACACACAGAGGTGCCCCCACGGAGACAAGGAGAAGAATACGGGTCGGATCTTGTAGCTGCTTTCTCTTTCTCTCAGTCCACTTCTCTTCTCTTTCTCTCAGTCCATTTATCCTCTCTCTCTCTCTCTTCTTTCTCTCTCTAGAATTCCCTTTGCTCTGCCCTTCCCAAAACCCCCACTCCCTCATTTTGTCTTGAGAATTCAATTCCCCTTTTTGATTTTGGGGTTTTGGGTTGAACAACTAGGTTTTTTGGGGTTTTGGGTGGGGTGGGGTGGGGTGGGGTGGGGGGTTGCGGGGGAGGTGGGGATGGGGTGGGGGGGTTGCGTGGGGGTGGGGTGGGATGGGGGGTTTAGGTTGCAGGGAAGGGGGAGTCGGGGAAGAAGATGGGTTATGGGTTTGTTTGTTTGTTTGTTTGTTTTTATTTTATTTTATTAATAACTTTTCTTTAATTAATTATTTTTAAATGAATAAAATTGTTTTTTGCCACGTGGCACAACTGTGGTAGCCACGTTAGCTTTTAACGGATCAATGGATGAAAAATGTAACGGAGGTACTATATTAAAATAAAATAGCAGATGAGGTATGAAAGTGAAATATTTTAAAGATGTTGTATACGATTGTAATAGACCTCAAACCTAATGTGGTAAAGTGTAATTTACCCAATTTCTTTTAGATTTGAATTTTTTCTTTTTCTAAAAAAATTGTTATTGGCAGTCTAAATGAGCTTCATTTGGAGGACTTGATTCAAGTATGGTCCATGACGTAATACGTTGGTTGCTCCGTCAATTGCTTCATCCATATTTATTCATGTTTCTACTTTCCAGGGAGGCGAATAGTCTTTGCATTTTTTTGGAAAGCAAGCTTTTATTAAACACCGAAAAGCAACACAAACAAAGAAACAACCCACGGGCCCAAAACAAACTTATAAAAAAGCAAAATGGGCCAAACACAAACAGAAAAACAAAAAGGCCAAACAAACAGGGTCGGCCCAAAAGGCAAAACACAACAGACAGCAACAAACAGCAACTAGAAAGTTCCACTGCTGCCGCCACCGCCGAGAATCCCGATCTGCTCCAATCCTCTCCCACAACCAAGCAACCTTCCTCCCTTATTGAGGAGTGGATTAATCGGGGCCCGATTTTCTATACTCTATTATGTTTGGATTAATTATACGATTATTCTATCCACATACTCATTTTTATCTCTCATACACTCTTCTTAATTTTTGATCGTCGGATTGAAGAAGATCAATATATAGATAATTCATTCAAGAAAATTACGTATTTACAAAATACCGTCTCAATTCATTATATCGCCCATTGTTTCAAAGAGATGATGATAGGTTATTCACATTTCAATTGATTATTAGGGACAAATTGAAAGCTAAGCAGTGGTAGATCTAAATATTTTCTCCAAAAAATAAAAACTAACAAGGATGTGTGTAATACTACCAGGAGTTTTTCGTTAAAATTTCATACTCAAATCGTATCGCACATCTTTCATGCTATTAATGATAATTACTCTTTTAATTTACCCCTCCAGTCTAACGTAAATTACAAAATCACCCTCGATTGCCTTTCCCCATTTTCCCACCGCTCCATTTCCACAGAGCAGGATTCTGATCAGAAGTCGAGAGAAAGAAGAAGAAGATGACACCGCATCAATGGGGGTCTCCGTGCGGCCACCAATGCACGCACAAGTACGCAGCTCTGATGCAGATTCCATGTAAGCCCATTCTCCTCCTCACTCGCTCCGAAATATTGCTTCCTCCTGAATCTTTGATTTCCTTTATTTCTTTTGATTTTCGTTTTCGTTTACTAATTTCAATTTTTTTGCTCTAATTTTGGCCATTTCGCTTGTTTCGCGCTCGAAATGATACTGATATCAAAATTATCCCGCTGTTTATGTTAATCTCGTGTTGGGTAATTAACGTAGGTGATGAATTGCAGAGTTTTTCGACCCCTAATTTTGATTTCTGTATTTTGCACGATCAGTTTTGACCAATTTTGCGTTTTTAGTGGCGGAATTTTCCTGGTGAATTGGGGTTGGAGTAATGTTTGCTTTAGGTACAAGCATGCACCGGAATTTGTTTTTGAACATGGATTGTTTACAAACCTGAAACTATTATCCTGGATCACTGTAAATTGTGTGTTTTTTCCTGTAGGGCGAGTATTTTGCAAAAAGGGTTGCGATGCGGATGGAGAGACTTGGGAAGAATGTGAGTATTAATTTGTTCTTCAATTGAGTTTTCGTATGAACATACTTAGATGAGAATTTATGTTCTGGTTGTTTGGTTCGGTCTTGTTCTTTTTTCGTTTTGAATTTCGCTTTTTGTCACCTTGATGTTTATGGACACATTACTAAAATGGCGTTTCTAAGAACCCATTGGCTACCCATAGAGTACTGACTTTGTTTATGCTGTGGGAAGTTCCCCATCTGCATTAACTTTTGGTTTGTGGATTAGCTTGGCTCTTATCGTTTCTGTATCTGAAACTTGATATGGAAGTAGACTATCGGTTTAGAGTTAGTACGCTACTAGATCGCGGTGGGGTTCCATCCATAAGTAAATTATTATGTAGTTGGTTAAATGCTTCAAGTGATATAGTGAGTATATATAACACAGGCTTGGAGGAGTGCAATGAGATATGCTATAAGGATCCTGTCTTAAAGGACCAGCAATGGAGTGCTTGCATTGACCGTTCTCCCGGAGTTGACAGGTACTCAGAGGTATGTTTCCCTCTATAGTTTCTTCTTAGCATGCTAATGAGTAATGAGTAACATTTTCGATGATAATACGAACACATGGTATTGTTTATTAAATCGTTATCGCCTCTTGTATCTTCTCAAGTCCAAAAGTTGTAGTCACTAATGGCGGTGTTGTTCACTATACTAGCCTCATGATTCACTATTTTTTTGTAATTTTGACCAACCATGAGCATTATTTTTGTATTTAAGGTGAAAAGTAGGAATGTTTATGCTTTAAACAACTAGTTTTGTCCAATGACGGCCATAAGAAAATTGGTAATTTGGTACTATCTGGTATAGCTAAATGCCCCGTGATTTAAAATCTTGAACTTAGTGAATATGAGTGGAAAGGTTCATATGGTTGCATATCATCATCGTCCTAAAGCATGGTCCTGATTCGATGCACATTTTTTCAGATGAGTTATTGCTGATCCAATTCTATGTGCAGGAGTGTTTTCATGCTTGTGTATCTGGTTGCGGTTTCAAGGTTAGTCTGTTCTCAACCCCGGAAAGTTCTGGTTACATTTTATCTAGGATGAATATTTAGAAAGTTATAAAGTTCCTTGATGTCGCAGTTTGATAAAAATCCAGACATAGCTGATAAAGTTCGTCCAAACAGGCCACCTAAGCCTCCCCTTGTTGAAAAGCCACCCGCCCACCCTGCTGAACCCATGGCAACGACTGACGACATACTTAGCACTTCTGCATAGTGAGAGACAGACGTAACTATACTACAAAATGGATACATTTATAGTTAGTTTGCAGGATTTAATTTTCTTTTTGCTATTTATATGCCTTTCGCGTCAACTAACATCCAGGCTTCCAGATTTTTTCACTGTAGACTGGATCCCCATTCTATTGTACTGGAGTTGGAGACGATTTGAGATTGAGATCCACTCCGGATACCTATGTCCGAAGCTCACGGACCGAGAGAATGGACCACTTAATTTCATTCCTGTTGGCTCCCATTAATTCATCACACTGACCCACTTCACAAAAACTCAAAATTTGAACGGTTCGGATCTCTCGGTTTATGGGCTTCCGACACAAAGATTTGGAATGGATCTCATTCCATTTAAATGTTATTGATATATTTGCAAGTTCAATGGTAGGAAAAATGTTTGAGAATTTGTTCACTGTGGATTCGTTTTTGATCGAATTGTAAAGTGGAGAAGCCAAGCTGCCATGATTGAGTTGGAGTAGATGAGTCGGTAGATTTATGTATGTTGAATGAAGCAAAAAATATTAATATTTTGTTTAAGTTGAAGGTAGAAAATAAATTAGTCACGAGAAATTTTTTCCCTCGATCATGCTCTACTTCCAACTTGGACCTCTATTTCTTGCTTCAAATTATATGCATCAAGTTATTCACTCCAATTCAATCTCAGGCTCCTAGCAACCAAACGAGACTCCAAGGTATACTTTTTACATACCATTTAATTTTCAACTGTCGAATCAAATGAATTAAAGAAAATTAATGGTAAAAATTAATAAGGGTGTGTGGGAAATAAAAATGAGTGTCTGAGTAGTACTATTTCTAATTATATTAGCCGTCCTGTGCTTTGGTTTGCAAATTTAAAAAAAAAAAAACTAATGAAAATGGCTTGAAAACTTTGAGTTTTAACGATAAGGACAAAATAAAGGGTAAAGTGAATGGTATCAGGATTGATTTTTTTAGTGTAAAAATGTGATTTTTCGTTAAAATGAATAGTATCAAAAGTTTTTTGTTAAAGTTTCCTTGAAATTGGTTTCGTTAGTATTACTCCAAATTTAAATGATATTTCAACAAAGAAAAATAAGTCATGATTCAATCCAAAACGCCGTCGTATAGAGAAAAGGCGCGGTCGTATGAATAGAAAGTTAGAAACACATCGAAGAAACCAGAACAAACGTACCAAAAAGCGAAGAAGACGGCCTCCGGCGATCTTCAATCATCGGAGAATATCACAGATACGACGTCACTTTGTCGACCTTCAGTCACACTCCCGCTGAAGACACAGAAGCGTGCAAGACACACAATCTGAAAATTTGTAACCCTAGAATTTAATTTCAATTCTTAAACCCCTTTTTGGAGGGGATTGAATCTTGGAGCTCAGAAAAACCCTAGAATCTCAGAGCGGGGCAGAACCCCCGATTGGATTGGATAAAAGATGCCTCAGGTGAGGATCATTGCGAAGAATTTCATGGACATGGTGGCCGCCCTGCCCGCCATGAAGCTCGACAAGCTTTACGAGAATGCATTCATCTGCGAAGCAATTCTCAGGTCTCCACCTTTTCTGCTTTTCTTGCTTCAATCTTTCTTCGCTTTTGCAATGTCGAGTATTAGCTTTATTTGCTCATCGACTTTTCGGGTTAATTTGTGTTTGTTGATCGAGTGCGTAGGGAACTAGCTGAGCCTGTAGTCTTTGATGAGTGAGTGAGTGAATAATCATCTTGGTGCAATTTTCGGGTCTCGGTTTTCTTTGTCATTGCGGCACATTAGCTTTGTTTTTGGGTTCTTTTGTGTGTGTTTTTTTATTAGTGCATACGAACGACTCTGTGATCTTTATGCACTGTGATCTTTGATGTGTTAGTGATGATCATGTAGGTACAATTTTTAGGTTTCGAGTTGCTTTCGCATTTTCACGTATTGGTTTTCTTTACTTGTTTATTTCGGGATGTATTTTAGTTTATGTTTGTTGATTAAGTGTATATTAACTAGCTTGGTAATAATCATAGAGCTGCAATTTTCAGGTCTCTGCCACCGTTGGCTAAGAAATATGTCTTGCAACTGTTGTGCATTGAAGTTCCGGTGACTGCCAAGTCAATGGAGGAGTGGCTGCTTCCTGATGGGGTCTCGAAACATAGAGTTGCAATTGATCGGCTGATTCAATTGAGAATATTTACTGAAACTGTGGACAGGTGATTCGAGCTTTTTTTATGGTTTTCCAGAACAACATTCTGAATTTGATGCTGGGTGGTATCTTTTTATTTATTTATATTGTTTTCATTTTTGACTTTATGACAGGAAGAGGGAAACAACTTACACACTAAATCCTATTTTTCGGACAAATCTCAAGAAGCTTCTGGTACACGGGTGAGTTTTGTATGTATATGAGGTTTAGGGATCAAAGTAATTAGTGGGTTATGCGTTTATGTATAGGGTTTACTCATGCAGAAGTTTCAGGGCCTCCGTTCATTATTTCACTTTTTTATACTGCAGTGTAGTTTTGCCAAGAGAACCAATGCCTTCAAATATCACAGTGAGGCTCCCAAACTTGGAGAATCTTCAGGCTTTTGCCCTAGAACAATGGGAGGTATGGAATTCACCCATGCATCTATTACCTTTTTGAATTTATGATTGCGTTTTTAGATATTTTGTCTGCCTTTTGTGTACTGTGGTGATTATGATGTATAGTTGTATATTATTATTTTTTATAACTTCTTATTGTGAAGTATTATAATTTAGGTTTGCTCTTCTTTATGAGTTTCTGTCATGTAATATCAGTGTTTCTTGCTGCAACTTATCAACTCATCTCAAAGTGAGAGGCCATCAAACATCAGTTCGTCTATGATGAAAACTTTCCAGCGGGGTCTTTTGAGTCAAAGGTCCTTGCTTTTGTTATTAGTTTTTCCTGCTACCCAAGCCTTTCTTTCTTTTGCACATATGAAAAGATTAACATTGTATCTCATATCTGATATCAGGGTTTTCCATTTTCTGTTTGTACAGGGATAGAGAAGCTCCAAGATTAACTGAAAGTGGTTTCCAGTTCTTGGTATGCAAACCGCTTCAACTGCTTGCACGCAGCATGTTTGATTTCTCTTAATTCTTACTGGAAATTATTTCTGATATGTGAATACCACAGTTGATGGATACAAATGCACAACTCTGGTACATCATCAGAGAGTACATCTCTAACTCGGAGGTATGGATTCATTACGTTATTAGTTGTAGGTTCCTTTCCAGACCATTAACCTGATATTTTTTTCTTGTTATTACTCTATACTCTGAAGTCTGAGCCTCTATTACGGTTCCAAGTAGTTTATCAAGTACTATAAAAGCAAAATGTAGAACTGATTTATGATCAAATGTTGCAGAATTTGAAGGTTTTTCTTTCCGGGGCTTAATGATTCATATTGTCAACCAAATCTTTTTAGCGTTTTTATATTATTCTGTGTGTGTTCCTATGGTTTAATTTATCAAGGGAATTTAATTATAACCATTTGGGCAGACGAAATAAGGAAAATTTTACCTAATGTGTTTCCTTGAGGACTCGAGTTAGAAGTTGAAAGCACAATGTGACTGTTGTTTGTGATGTTGACTGTTATCATACACTAAGTTATTGAGATGAAAATGATAAGAAAGTGCAACTTAAGTTTTTCTTCTCAGTAGCTGTGTTCATGAGTTTTATCTTATATCTCATCTCTCCTCAATTTTATTTGTTGCAGGAGCGTGGGTTAGATTCTGCAGATTTGATTTCTTTCCTGCTAGAACTTAGTTTTCATGTTACAGGCGAGGTATTAGTTATATGCCTTTTAATACATGACTATTCTTATGCAGTAGCATGTGCTTTATTGAATTTCCCCATATTTTCTTTTCTGGCTAATATTTTTTTTTTCCAACTGAAACATAAATAGTGTTGCAGTAAATGCTGCCATAAGAACTTTTGATAGAATTCAATTCATTATCTTTTTGTTCCACATGGGAAGTTTGTACCTGGAATTTTTCTCTGGGAAGTTTGTACCTGGAATTTTTCTCTCACCTCTTGATTCTATTTTTTTATTTTGTGTGTAAGGCATATAACGTAAATACATTGAATGAGAGGCAGAAGAATATAATCAAGGATCTTGCAGATTTGGGACTGATCAAACTTCAGCAGGTTATACTTTTGTGATTTATTCTTGGTTTTACATGTGCTGATAATTTCCCAGATGATAGTTTAACCATATCCTAACATCAAGTTTAACTGCTGCCTTTTTGTGTACTTATCCAGGGAAGGAAAGACAGTTGGTTTATACCTACTGAATTAGCTACTAATCTATCAGTTAGCTTGACAGACTCATCATCGAGGAAACAGGTATGTTATTTGTACTCATGCTAGCTTTGTCTCAAATTGGTTATTCTGTAACTGATTCTCTATCATCAAGAAAACCGGTGTGCATTCCATGGCTATACATGCTACTTACGAATTGTTGACTCAATTTTTGTTCAGGGATTTGTTGTTGTGGAAACAAACTTCAGACTCTATGCCTACTCAACATCTAAATTACATTGTGAAATTTTACGTCTTTTCTCAAGGTATATGCTGACCAATTGGTCGATCAACTGCCTTGTACAGTTTGCAGTTTCTGTTTTCTTTTAGTCATGAGACACATGAAATAATTATTGCATGCTGTTTGAATATCCTTTTAATTATGGCCTAGAAATTGTTGAAAGCACAAAGAGATGCATATAAGAAAGATGGTAGAAGAAAATCAAGCTGAAGGCTTATAAATGCATTTTTGGATCTCCTGCCTCTGAATTTTCTTGTCCTAGGGTCTGGTTGGACCTTCCCCTTATTTAGGGGGAGAGTTAGCATTTAGCTACAGTGGGGGTGTCATTGTTTTGGTTGTGTTGGCATACAATACTTCTTGTTCTTTTTAATTTCTGAGCTAAGTTTTTATTAAAATTCTTACTAAAATTTTCTTTTTCTACTCTGTGCAGGGTAGAATATCAACTTCCAAACCTTATCGTTGGAGCAATAACAAAAGAAAGTTTATATAGTGCTTTTGAAAATGGCATCACTGGAGAACAGGCAAATATTTTCTTTTCGTTACACTACTTTTAGTTTTTCAGTATAAGTCTTAAGTACTTTTGGCTATACTTAGTCCTCCTCAAGTTGTCTGAGAGTCGTGGGAAAACGATGGTATACTTAGTTGAGATAACTGCCTCAATTCGTGTACAACAAATGAGTAGAAAGATACAGCCCTTCTAGGGATGTTTTGCTTCACAAGCTTAAAAATTAAGATGTTCTTCTTCAGTAGTCTTTATTGGCTTTTTCTCCGTCTAGCTCTTATGCTTCTTTATGCAGTAAATTTTTAGATGACCTTCATTTTAGTTGCTATGTTTTCTCTACAGTTTAGGGTTTTTCAGTTCTTGGTTTACTGAGTGTATATTCCCCATGTGCTTATGGAAAAGGCTTCAAGTGCTAGTACCTATCTTTCTTTATGCACACACGCACATCCTCCCAAGTCACATGGGAGAAAAGGGTTGCTGAAACTGTTTCTGGAATGTTGGAAGTCTAATATATATATATATAATTTTTTTTTTGGCAGATAATTTCTTTTCTTCAGCAGAATGCACATCCACGCGTTGCAGAGAGAGTACCATCCGTACCTGAGAATGTCACAGATCAGGTCTGATCCTTCTCTATCTTCATGTTTGAATTGAGCAAAATATTTGAGAGTTCAATTTGCTCGACTCCAATGGGGGAAAAAATGTCCAATATCAAGCTCGGCTATGCTCTTCTATAAAATTAAATATAACAGAGTTCTTTGAATTGGATAGTTTTTATTATGTTATGTTGTAAGGGACTTCCATGCATGTTGGTATTCTGATGTTTTCAAATTCACTCGTATCTGGCAGATTAGGCTGTGGGAAACAGATCTGAACAGGGTTGAGATGACTCCAGCTTATTATTACGATGAATTTCCAACCAGGGTGACAATCCACTTTCCAAAATTGTTGAGTGTATATTTTTTTTCGTTATTATCATTTTTCTAAGATTCTTCTTTTATAACTGCCAGGAACTCCTCGAGGGTGCTTCTGACTTTGCGCGAGGCTATAATGCTCTGCTGTGGGAGGATGTAAATTCGAAAAAGATGCGTTTAGTGGTCAAGGCAGAAAACCACGTGCACATGCGAGAATATCTTGGACGTCAAAGGCAGTAAGGGCTGTTATCAGTCAACAAATTCCGGCAAACCTCGCTGCTGCAGAAAATGCTCGGTCTAAGATCCTTGGAGCTGTTACATATACAAGTTTTGTTCTTATAGCTGGAATTGCTTGCAAAGTCATACCTCTTTTGGAGTTTTAACTTTGCATGGCAACCGCAGTGGAAAATTGCAGGATCAATGCAATTTTCTGCGCATATCTTGGCTGTATATATCTACACACTACGAGATGGAATATGCAATTTTGAAATTGCAATGTGCAAAATCGAGCTGGATTTAGACTGATTGACATGATTTTACGGTTGCTTAATAAAAATTTGCAGAATTCTCTTCATCGAAAGCGATTGTTTGATGAAATTTTATTCGTTCAATGTTAGTTTGATAATTATTTCGTTTGTGGATTTTATTGCTGTAGATAGAGATGAATAAGGATGGTAGAAAGAATTTTAAGTTATTACTTTCATTTCTTTCATCAAGTTGGTATTTTGTGTGACTAATCCTATCCTTTTAGTTTTTTTTTTTTTTTAATAAAGGAAAATGAAAAATAAATTTAAATTGCAAGTGAAAGAAAATTATAAAAAAATTGAAAGCATAAATGAGGAATATAAAAAAATTGAAAGCTGTTGCTGCCCAGGATCGAACTGGAGACCTTTAGTGTGTAAGACTAACGTGATAACCACTACACCACAGCAACTTGTTGATTAGATGTCCGATGTTTATATATATTGTACCAAACTGACACACCGCACCCGGAACGTCCAACTAGACAAATCGACCTGTGCTACCCAACACTTGGAAAGTGACGAAGCCATAAAGTGATGGTGATGTCGAAAGTGCGAGTAAATTAAAATCTAAAGCAACTAATACTAGAATGCGCACGTGAGCGAGGTTACCGATTCTTTTCCTTAGAATTACTTTATTCCTGCCACCTCAAGTTAAACATTGGGATCTTGCTATCCACACACATTTTTTGACCTTTCACACACCTCATGATAATTTCTGCCCTTTGATCCTCTTTAGTTCATTCAATCTGACGGCCAGAAATTGAGAGAGGTGTGTGAAAGGCAAAAAGAGGTGTGCGGATATCACTCCAAACATTATAACGTGTGGGATTGAAACAGACCAACATATCAGTATCACAGGACAAAATCTACTCACAAAAATCTTAGTAAGAAGACACATTACTCACTTTCTTAGAAATTTCCTACTCGGCACTTCTCGCCAATTGTCTTGAACAGAATTCAAGTTGTACCACTATCCCTTAATCATTAAGAAGAATTTAGGAACTAAAAACATCGAACTTAAACGTTGCATGCTTCGAGTTTTTTACTTTGAAGCGGTTTTGTTTGTTGGAAAGCGTTTTCAGGCATTCCAGAAGCGGTCCTGAACAAGGGATTGAGGTTTAATTGTAATCTTTAATTTGGAGTTCTTACTTTGTCCAAGTTGAAGAAGCTTTTGTAGTCACTAGCTAGCTACTACGATGGCGGCAACAGTTGCAAGAATCTGCCTGCAGTCAGTGCTGAAAGCTCTGAACTCGCTTTTGGGAATGGTTGGAATTGCAATGATTCTATATGGCCTTTGGATGCTTAGGGTTTGGCTGAGGGACTCTGACGGTTCGCCATTTGACCATCATAGTGCTGTTCCTCCATGGTAAGCACTCTCTTGATAGTTGATACCGTGTCGATATAGATCTTGGTACAACTACAGTTTAGTCGGATCCGCCTTACGAAGGGTTATGTATATTAGTGGTAGTAATTGTTTATGTTGGAGAAAATGATATCGATACATTATAAATAACTGATCAAAAGTCCGTTCTTGTACATAATGGATGTCTGGTCCATAGCCAGACTACTTTTTATTTTATCAATCGTAGTAACCATTTACCATTTTCATCCCTCTCTTGAAATTGTAGGTTTATATGCACTTCTCTTGGCGCCGGTTTTACCGTGTGCATAATAACATGCATAGGTCACGTTGCTGCAAAGTTTACGCATGGCTGTTGCCTCTCTTTTGTATCCTTTTCTGGTTTTGTACATAGGTGTTGCAAACTCAAATTTATCTTATGTTCGAGAGATTCTAACCTGTAACAGGGGTATATCGCCTTATTAGTATTTTTGTGTCAAGTGACATGGGAGATACTTATGGGGACGTATACACCCGGTTGTACTGAAGAAACACCTTTCATGTTGACCTTGAACAAGTTCTAGTATATGTTGATCATGTTTTTACTGCTTCTATTGGAGTTTGCAGCGGCTGCAGATATACTTTTAAATTCAGACTGGGAAAAGGTAAACCGTAGTCCTCATTTTCACAGATGTGAGTTAAGCCAGTTGGCCAAGGCAATGTGCCCGCCTTTTTTCACCCAATGTTGAACCCTCTTTTCTGCATCCTAAAGTAGTTTAGAATATCCTTATTTTTGCTTGGACTTAATTTGTTCTTCATTTTTCAGGATTTACCATATGACAGGACAGGAAAGTTCAGTGATTTCAAAGATTTTGTCGAGTCGAAATTGGACATATTTCAGTGGATAGGCTTGTTCATCGTCTTAGCACAGGTGGTTTTTAAGTGTTTGATGCTTTTGCTAACAATAACAACCAGTGTTCTGAAAACGCATTTAAACCCATCTGGTTAAAGTTTAGGGTTTTCACAAGTAAGCCCTTTAGGACTATGGTCTATAGTCGAAACTGCTTAAATCTCTATTTCGAAAGAGAAACTCTGGACCCAACTGTTATTGCACCGATCGTTATTTCAGTATAGGCGAGGGTCTTTTCTTCCTATAATTTGATTCTATAAGTGTTTCCGACTAACATTATCAGCTGTCATGGGGACTAAAGTAGATAATCTGCAGGGTTTATCAATCGTACTAGCCACAGCTCTAAGGTCTGCAGGGCCAAACCAAAGATCCAGCTACGATAGCGATGAAGAGTGTCCCCCGGAGAGACTCCCGCTCATAAATCCTAATGGTCAACCTGCCAAGAACAGTAACTGGAATGTAAGAATTCACTCCTAAACCTGCAATCTCACTGCTTCAGTTTCGTTTATTTTACGCCATTTTCTTCTTTCTATGGATTTGACATTTGATGCATCACTTTCTGTTTCTCTTTCTCAGTCAATCAAGTGAAGAGAGCAAAGATACTAGAGCTCTATGACAGTATGGAGTTGGCAGTTAACCTAGTACTGTCTGATACCGGTTGACATAGTACCGATGATACCACTCACTGTCACCAGATGCTTGGGGGAGAAGAAGTCTTGTTGCTGTGTCCTATGTCTTTGGTTCCACATTTTGGTTATTAGAATCCATATGTATAGTCATGTTGTTTTCCTACCTTGGTTTACTTCTTTTGGTTTAACAATGTCTCGACTTCTGAGAGCATAAGCGGCCCAGATGAGGGTGGATGGCCGATTGACCATAGCATACCTCGAATCTCTTTCCATCTTTTCGATATATAAAATAGGGTTCATAGCTTAAACAAAATGTTTTTTTTTTTTTTTTTTTCCAATTGCTAATTGATGAATAAATATAACTTCCTTTTCTTCGGTCTATACAACAGTAAAACGAATAACCCTACAAACAATCGAAAGTAAAAGAACGAATAACCCTTTTAAGAACCAGTATAGGATACAAAAAAATGGAACAAAATAGTGCCAGGAGAGAGAATCTATTCAGGTTTTGTTGCCTTTCTCTTCATTCGACTGAACGGTCCAACAGTTCGATCTGCTATGTACATGTAGATCACTTGGCTCCAAGATTTATACGACTCCAAACCCTCGTAGTATTCCGGTGCAATGTCCTTCACCCTATGAAGCTTGCTCCCGGGAATTCTGGGGAAATCATGGTGCTCGTTGTGGTAGCCTACATGCCAAGCTAGGAGATTGAGAGAGCCATAGTAAGAATACGTCTCCTGATCAGGGTTAAAGACATAATGCTCCGAAATGAAGTGACCCGCCATTGGGTGCATCCCACCGCCGACAAATGTAGAGAGGATCAAGTAAGCAAAAGATTTCCAACCGTAAAAGTAGACCATGGCAACTTCAAGGGCTATCTGAATGAAAAGGTTGAGGAACTCCCAATAACCAGGGGGTTTCGGTTTGAGAAACACAGGCCGAAGGGCATAGAAGAAGAGTTGAAGGAGAACCCATATGGATTTCGAGACCACATTAGTCACCACGTGAGC
This sequence comes from Heteromeles arbutifolia, assembly GCA_024362995.1. Classification (NCBI taxonomy): domain Eukaryota; kingdom Viridiplantae; phylum Streptophyta; class Magnoliopsida; order Rosales; family Rosaceae; genus Heteromeles; species Heteromeles arbutifolia. The sequence continues at coordinate 2,990,071 of JANCRC010000002.1, read as the reverse complement.
CTCAACCTTGCTCGGGATGTCCATATCAATTCCATCTACTCCCTGGAAGCGATGGTGCTCAAGGTGATATTTTTGAAAGATGACAGACACGGGAACACCAATCGGGAGGTTAGCAAAAATACCGAGCCAGCGATTGTAGACTGGAGTGGAGAAGGCGAGATTGTGACTGAGCTCATGGATGGCCAAGAAGAGGTTGTGGTTGAGAAACGAGCCAAAGAAGTAGGCTATCGCTAGCATCTTCAGCCAGCCTGCATTGTGGAGGGCTGTTGCAGTCCAGAGCTGAAGCAAGACAACCACAGTAATCTGCACCGTGATTTCATTTCAAGGTCATTAAACAAAATCAAAATATAGTTAACGGAGACATTTACGTTTCAGTTCATCTCAAACTAGAACACTAATATTCCAATTTCTACATTGACAAAACTCTGCGAAATTCACCTGTTGAACCTAAACCAGTACAACAGGAAGCATAATTCGATTCACATGAAAAAGTATGAATGAGATATCAAGTGAGGAAGCATAAATTCGCAACAGCAGCATGCGCAATTTGTTCATAACATCTTAAAACGCCATATTTTACTGAGAAAACAGGACATTTAATGCAGAAAGCTCAAAACTTTGGCTCCCAAAACTAACATCTGCGAAAACTAACATTTCATGCAAAAAATGGCCACTTCGCGTCCGAAATTCGCAACATAATTCAGAAAAGCGGAAAGCTTTCAATACCCAATTGCAGAAACAAATCCAAAATCGTACCCGCACCACGTTCTTGGAATCACCAACATTGTCGCTGTCACAGATAAAAAAACCAATGGAAAAAAACAAACACAAACAGGCAAAATAAAGAAAACCCAACAAAAATGGCGGATTGAATTTCTGGAAAGTTGAAGTGTGGAGTGAGATACCTTGAGGAAAGCCCAGGGGTCGGGACCAAAGAGCTCCTTAATCTGAGGGTACTGAGACAGGATCTGACGGCGCCTAGAAGCGTGAGGCTCATCCGTGTAGGACCAGAAGAAGTCTGTAGCCATCACTCCCTCCTCTTCTGTTGCCTCTCTCTCTCCCCCTCTTCCCATCTCTCTCTCCTCCTCTCTCTCTCTAAAGACCCTTTCTTTTCCTGCTCTCTTCCTTCCTGGCCCTCTCTCTCTCTCTCTCTCTCTCTCTGTGTGTCTAATATTTATGTCTGTTTTTCGTTTCCTGGTTCATTTACAATCTGAGTTGTTCTTTCTATTTGTGGCAAGAGTGGACTTCTTTGCCAACCAAAAGTACGTGTCCTTTTCTACTTTTTAAATCTTTAGTTATGTGTTTCTCTTTATCATTGACAAGGACACAAAACCCATGTAAGTTAACAATTCTTATAATTCTTCTTGTATAAGAATTGTTGTATAACAAACAGAAAATCACATGTCAAGCCGGCTGACTATGTGGCATGCTCGACTATTCAATATTAAGTAACTGATCGGCATGTCATTATGTCACTGGCTATTAGCCAGTCCTTTGTACTATTATTAATACTCCAATCACGTAGTTGTTGATTTGCTCGCTAGTGAAGGTCTAGGTGTGAATCAGTTAATGTGACATTGTGTTATTGACTGATCTGATGTTAATTTGTAAGATGGCCTAGTTCAAGTTTTATAACGATGTACACGTGTCTTATAAAGGTAATCTCATACATGGTCAATCACCCGTACTAGCAAGGTTGGCATAAGAGTCCCACATATGCGCCCATTTGGAATATGCTTTTATAGAAAATACTTTTGTCAATTGAAGATAGGCGCTTTTCCAAAGAGCACAAAAAAACCACTCTTCAGTTGTTTCGGACAAACACGGTTAAATCGCTTCTAGTTATCTGAAAATGCGTTTTCAATCGTTTCAAAAACATAACGTAATGAGTATATGCTAATGAAAAAAGGAAAATTGAAAAGACAGATAAGCTCATATGTGCCCATGAAAGAAAACAAAGTCTATTAGTTCAGTTGTCCATTATTTCAGGAACAATAAACACAGTTGAAGCCCATCCATCTCCAAAGTTTTCGTTTGTATATCAGTTGCATCTTAGTACGAAGAAACATAATCTTGTCTTTCATCAACTGGAAATTATCACCACATTGCGTTCGCCCATCCCTCCGCTTCGGAACAGTTCCTCCGTCCAAACCCACTCAATTCGAAACAAGGAGAGGACTTGTATGTAAAAAACTAAGCCAACTTCAAAGCTGTACAAGCATGTACAAATGCACTACATACAATTTATAAACTCCTCAACTTCACCCGCCAGCCAACAATAACTCATGCTGGGTCTTCTGAACAGAAGTGGGATGATACCGACCTACTTACACCAGCCGAATGAATTTCCGGTCCTTATGCAATCAAAAGAAAAGAAACTAGTTCATTGAATTGCAACGGGAGACTGGTTTTGGACCCCATCGATCACCTTAAGTGGGAATCATACGAGTCAAAAGGGTTATCTGGTGTAATAAGGGGCAACTTATCCATATACATGAAAAGCCTCCTGAGATTCTCCCTCATCACTGTTTCCATGTCAACTATGTCCCTGCTGTCGGTGTATACCCAGAGATCGCCCGAGTTCACTCTTTTAAGATTGTCACGACAGAAAGGGCACGATTGAGATCTTGTATGCCTGCAAATATTGCAACATAGCGTTATTTTCACTCATATTCATGTAGACACAGAAATGTACATGGAAACATCTTTTGCTAACGTACATACAAATTCCAATTAAAATTTAATTACATTTATCTATCCAAAAGCTCATATTTCTATGCTTCACAATTCCTTAATAACATAAATGATTTAAAGGGAAAATATGTATTTGAATCAAAATATCTAACGACTATACAGTGTATAACAAAGCAAATATCTATCTGGTCAGCAAACAAATCAAATTAAGAGTACAAGCTAGAACCACAGAAAAATATACCATAGAGAGTTTAGGAATTAGGTGACAATGGCAAACCCGTGGTACAAGGTTTCTCGTTCTTTTTCAAGTCAAATGCCAATAAAACAACCATGACGAGTGTAAGTGAATCTTAACAAACAACGAAGTCTAGAGCAACAGTGAGAGGTCTGGAAAAGTTCTTATCCCACACCCACAGGAAAATAGTTGGGGACATACTTCTGCAACTTATCTACTGAGCTTAGAAGCCGCAAGTCTACACTACAATCATTTCTACATTCAATTTCCAATTACCATAACTTAATACCACTATGCTCATGATGCCGTAGCTCAAAGTGCATTTCAAATTTGGGCAAAGTTACGCATGTATTGCATCACATATGATTTAAGATTAGGAACACTTATTTTCATTAACCTTAGCTCATTCGCACCCCTTTTTAATATAAATGCAGGGTTCGAAGTCTTTATCAACTATTTGATACAGAAAGCAACGTAATTCCTGAGCAAGAATGAAAAGATGAATCTTCTCAAAAAAGTACCAGAAATATAAAGGAGCAGGCGAACTTTAATGTTTAAAAAGGTCACACAGAGAGAGAGAGAGAGAGAGAGGAAAGTACCAATCACGGTAACATTTCAGGCACAAAACATGGTTGCAGTTGGGCAATACAATTTTACTATTTGTCTCCATGCATATACCGCATTCCTCTTCTCTTTCAATGTCTATATCTGAACACTGTCGACTTTCCGCATCATCTCTTTTGCGATACCTTTCCATGCATACTGCCTTCTGCCTTTTATCTTCACTATCGGTGACACCTCCTTGAAGTTGCAAAAAAGAGGGATAAATAACAGCTGTCCAAGAAATGAGGCATCAGTAGGAAAATAAACCCTTTACCTGCTCAACAAGAACCAAAAGTAAATGTTGTGAAATCAGAAATTTACCATAGAACTCTCTGATGCTTGCTTTCCTTTCCTTGGTAGACATGGTGGTCGAGCCATCCACATAAACCTGTAGCATAAGCGAAAATGCAATGGTCACCCACATCCATGATTGGAATCTAACTCAAACAAATAGAAACTGTCACATCAGGGCCCGCTCCACCACCGTAGCACGATATTGTCCGCTTTGGGCACCGACCATGCCCTCACGGTTTTGTTTCTGGGAACTCACGAGCAACTTCCCAGTGGGTCACCCATCATGGGAGTGCTCTAGCCCCCTTCTCGCTTAACTTCGGAGTTCCTACGGAACCCGAAGCCAGTGAGCTCCCAAAAGGCCTCGTGCTAGGTAGGGATGAGAATATACATTTAAGGATCACTCCCCTGGGCGATGTGGGATGTCACAGAAACTATTCAAGCTACAAACTTCAACCTTGTAAATTAGAATTCTTAACAGCCCAAGGGCTCCTGCAAGGTTGCAGTCAGTCCATTGCACCAGAAAAAGGAAGAGATGAGCGGCTGGACTGTACGACATTCTCATCTGAAGACAAGCACCATCATACTCCCTCGGAAAATCTGAGGCCCTGCACCTCACATTTCCCACATAAGGATTTGAACAGAAACAGTAAACTAATTATCCGATTAAACTACCAAGACCACAGAATTTATCAACAACTCATAACAGAATCCAACTACTCTCTCTCGATAAAACCATCTTTCCAATCGATCTTATCATTGCAGCATTCCATTAAAAATTATGATTAAGCGCGCTTTTTCCCAGTGTAACCACCCAAGTTCTCAAAACAATGTAAAACACGAAAAACTGCAGAGAGTTAAGACAATCGCACCGTAACATATCTGTTGCATCCAAAACAATGAGACTAAAACGTTACATTCCAAGAATAATGAACAAATAATTTAAAAAAAAAAAAAATTATGAACAAGAAATTAAAAACAACAGCAGGTGGAACCCATTGGCCACGTAAACCCATTTAATCCCTGACAATTTTGGTTTGGTTGCTCCCTCAAATTTCATCAAGATAAGGTTAATGCACAAATAAATATCTGTTTAAACAATTACACAATTGCTTTCCCAGAATCATACTGTCAGTGTAAAATAATTCTTAGCTATTTATTTATTAATTTTTATGATCTTTAAGCTGCACAATAACCAAAAATAAATTGACAACCCAGAAGAAAATAAATCAAAACAAACCAAGCTGAAGGGTAAAAAATCTTACATTTCCAACGTGAAATATAAATAAAAATGGGGTTAAAGTTTACACCTTTAACACTAGAATTCAAGCAGAATATTTACAAAATAAATATTATTTAACAAAAGAAACAATTTTTTCAGAAGAACCCATTAAATTAAGAGAGCAGATGATCGCTTACAGAGTATTTGCATGCTGAATATCAGCTTCAAGAACTTTCAGAGAGTCCTTGAACGACTTTCGCATTGAAGCTATGTACATCTCCAAGTCTTACAAAATTTAAAACAAAAAACAAAAAAAATATGAAATAATTACAGACCCAAAGAGATAGAAAAATATTCAATCAGCCCCCTCCAAGAACCCTAATTTTTTCTTCCCACTCCCCAAAATCGTCACTTTCTGTCTCCACACACACTCTCTCTCCCCCCTCCCTCCTTTTTCAGTCCCCTCAGCCTTCGTGTTGCTTTGCTTCGCTTCTATGCTGGTGAAGGCGAAGACAAGACGGTGCCTCGACACGTGTCCCCCCAACTGAAATATAACTTAAATATGCTAGGTGCATTTTTGCTCACCATTATATTTATCATCGTTAGATAAGTTTGAATTTTGAGATTGATACTTATTCACTACACAAATAGTATGTGAGAAATTTTTTTAGTTTGTTTTTGAAATAGAAGGAGAGAGGAAGAGAATGATAGAGAATGAGTGGGAAGTTTTTTTTTTTTTTAATTAGAGATATGTTAGGATTACACATAGATGAGGTTTTGAAAAAAACAACAAAATTTGATTGTGTGAAATTATATTTCTATCATATATTTCATATTTATGTTCTGTTTTAATTAGAAAGATAAACTGAAAATTTCATAAAATTTTCGTTAATAATGAGTGTTTTTTTAATTAGTAAAGATTAATTAATTCGTTTTGGAAAAATAAAATTAAAAAAAAAGAAGAGGAGCGTCGAAAAAGAGGCGCACGAATTCACGGGGTTATCCGCTCTCTTTGGGTTGTGTCTGCCACTTTTCCTGTTTCGTTTCTATTCGTTCGTTTGCTTTCCCTCCACGCACCGATGCCATGATCGTTTCACCCGCCATCTCCTCTTACCTTTTTTGCCCCTCCAACTTCCATCTATTTTCTTCGAAATTACCTTTTCTTTAACTTACTTTTTTTTTTTTTTGAAAAACGTTAGGGGGATTATATTTTTAAACAATTTTTTGTAGATTATATAATGTGACGATTGTCACACAGTCATGTGTTGTTAATGCATGTGTGATTCCAATGATATTTGTTTAGAGAAACAAAGTTGAAACTCATGCTAACTGTTTCTAGTACAAGATCCTCGCATCCAAATCGGTCCACCTTTAAAGTATGTTATTGTTAATGATAAATATAAACATGTTATGGTAGAATTGTAACATCACGTGGTAATATGATAACCACGTTAAAACAAAAGGAACTCTTATTGATACGCTAAAAATCTCATTTTGCACTGCTCATAAATTTATTAATTTGTGATGAAAAGAGTTGCCATATTATAATAGGTGCGTTTGCGTTATGCTATCATGTTCCAAAATTTGTGGTAGACACTAAAAATAAAAGGGTTGGGCAACAGATATGTACATACATGAATGAAGGAAGTATTCCCTTTGCAGGTTGTGCTTTGATGAGCCTAAATTCGTCAATTAATGGGTCTCTTTGTATTGGGAAATTACGTATGTGTCTATAGCTTATAGCTGTATTTAAAATATTTACGAAATTGTCAATATTTTCATTAAAAATTTTAAAAAATCAAACTTCACGGTATAGCGATAAATATAGAAAAATCAATGAATATCGACGATATTTACTGGGTCATTACAAAAATTTTGTCGGAAACCATTGCAGATTTCAAATTTTTTATTTTTTATTTTTTATTTTTAAGAATTTTTTTTCTAATTTCGACTAAATCTGAATAAGTTGATATTCTTATCCCATTGCAAATTTCCATAATTTCGTTGAAAACAACCGATATTGATGTAGATATTGATATATCCATAGATTTGCACATCCCCTTCTTCTGCTTTTTTTCTTTAAATTTTTTTTATAAAAAGTTAGACATAACATAAATCATAAAGATATCTAGTTCTGGCAACCAAAAAAAACAATAGACGACAGTTTTAGAGATACCCTAAAATAGTAGATTGTTTAAAAGGAAAACTATGAAAATGGCTTAAAAACTTTGAGTTTTAACGATAAGGACAAAATAAAGGGTAAAGTGAATAGTATCATGATTGATTTTTTAGTGTAAAAATGTGATTTTTCGTTAAAATGAATATTACCGAGAGCTTTCGTTACAGTTCCCTTGTTTAAATTGTTAAAATACAAAACAAAATGGATCATACTACTATAAGAGTATCTGCCAAATATTTTTCTAAAATCTGTTAATAGAAGATAACAGTTATTAAAACTATAATACATAGATTTGCACATGTGTTGTTAGTGCATGTGTGATTCCAGTGATATTTGTTTAGAGAAACAAAGTTGAAACTCATGCTAACTGTTTCTAGTACAAGATCCTCGCATCCAAATCGGTCCACCTCTAAAGTATGTTATTGTTAATGATAAATATAAACATGTTATGGTAGAATTGTAACATCGCGTGGTAATATGATAACCACGTTAAAAAAAAAGGAACTCTTATTGATACGCTAAAAATCTCATTTTGCACTGCTCATAAATTTATTAATTTGTGATGAAAAGAGTTGCCATATTATAATAGGTGCGTTTGCGTTATGCTATCATGTTCCAAAATTTGTGGTAGACACTAAAAATAAAAGGGTTGGGCAACAGATATGTACATACATGAATGAAGGAAGTATTCCCTTTGCAGGTTGTGCTTTGATGAGCCTAAATTCGTCAATTAATGGGTCTCTTTGTATTGGGAAATTACGTATGTGTCTATAGCTGTATTTAAAATATTTACGAAATTGTCAATATTTTCATTAAAAATTTTAAAAAATCAAACTTCACGGTATAGCGATAAATATAGAAAAATCAATGAATATCGACGATATTTACTGGGTCATTACAAAAATTTTGTCGGAAACCATTGCAGATTTCAAATTTTTTATTTTTTATTTTTTATTTTTAAGAATTTTTTTTCTAATTTCGACTAAATCTGAATAAGTTGATATTCTTATCCCATTGCAAATTTCCATAATTTCGTTGAAAACAACCGATATTGATGTAGATATTGATATATCCATAGATTTGCACATCCCCTTCTTCGGCTTTTTTCTTTAAATTTTTTTTATAAAAAGTTAGACATAACATAAATCATAAAGATATCTAGTTCTGGCAACCAAAAAAAACAATAGACGACAGTTTTAGAGATACCCTAAAATAGTAGATTGTTTAAAAGGAAAACTATGAAAATGGCTTAAAAACTTTGAGTTTTAACGATAAGGACAAAATAAAGGGTAAAGTGAATAGTATCATGATTGATTTTTTAGTGTAAAAATGTGATTTTTCGTTAAAATGAATATTACCGAGAGCTTTCGTTACAGTTCCCTTGTTTAAATTGTTAAAATACAAAACAAAATGGATCATACTACTATAAGAGTATCTGCCAAATATTTTTCTAAAATCTGTTAATAGAAGATAACAGTTATTAAAACTATAATACTAGATATACAATTTTCTTCTTTTTGCAATTATTCATGTTCCAAGTTCCAACAAAGTGACATAACATAATTAGCATCATTGCTGCTAATTGAAGTTTTAATTTGCATAATGGCTTTTGGTTGTTGCTTTATTGGGGTATCATTGCAGTAGTAATAAAGTGGTAGGGACTCCTTTAAAAGTGGGACTCTCCACCAACATATTTTTTTGTCACAATCCCTATGCCAAAAAAATAAGGTGACGGAGCATCCATAGAGATTTCTCAACACCATCCTTGCATTCGGATTGAAGATCCTTATATATTTCAAGACATTTGTGACAAAAATCTTACCTCCACTCAAGTTCAAGACACTAGCTAACTAAAACTTGGATTGGTTTATCCATACATTCTTTTTTATCTCTCACACACCTTTTTCAATTTTCCATCATTGCATTAAATGAGTTAAAAAATATCATATGACATAAATTAACAAAGAGTGTGAAAAGTCAAAATAGGTATGTTTGTAACACCACCCTTTAAATTAGTGGTATTTGTCTATATTTAATTAGAGGAAACTTCGACTCTCATAAAACCGACGGATTATGAATTGATGTAGCACTTGAAATACCGTTATACAGTTCAAGCTTATTAGTTTTGGTTGGATGATTTGTATTCTCACGCGGTGTTTGGGTCGCTGAGACGGTTAATATGTTCGTCTCAATAATCACACATGCTCATATATCATTTATAAAACGAGAGATGTGTCACGTGATGTGGCATGAAGAGAGTATTCACAATGAAAGTTTTGCAATGAAAATGCTTAAATAATCTTGAGTCTTTCCAATACCATATCAATTAGTTTTGTGTCGAATGCTTAAAGTCGAAATTATAATATTACTTATGGCATGAGCAGATTTTATACAAATACAAGCTAAAGTTATTTGTTTGTAATAATTTTTACAAATAATTAACAAAATGTGAAGTGTAAATAAAACAATGAAATTTGCAAACGGACAAGAAATTAGGTGAAACGTACTAAGACTGGTGAAATGACAAAAGTGCCCACCACTATCTTTAAATTACAAAAATGCCCATATTGTTCAAGTGCATCGAATTACTGTGCACTCGGCTGAGGACTGCGAGAACTGAAGAAGCTTAATTGTTGCCGTGCGGTAGAGCAGGACGGCCGTCCGTACAGTCCTTCCTCCTCCTCACAGTTCCCAATGAAAACCCTAATTTCCCAATTCCCTATCAATTGTTCGAATCCCCAATCTTCGCCATCGGCTTTCATCTTCCATTTTCCGTCACTTTCTAGGGAAAGCCAGAACTTTCTTCACTTTTCTCGCAGAAAATGGTCTTGCAATTCCGGAATCTTTAGATTCTCTTCCGTCGGAGCTAAGTGTGCTTCTGAATCGGCGAGTTACGGCGGGTGGGACGACTTCAGACTCGCCGGCGGCTCGGGTCCCTCTGGTGAGTCCGATCAGTTTCGTCAGTTTCTGAATTCTATAGGAATCGACGATAAGAAACACGTTTTCGTGTTTTTGTTAGGCCTTGTGTGTGCTTTCGCCATTTCTCGAGTTAGGGTTTCTTCTATTGTTGTGTTTCCAGCTTCGATTTTAGTTTTCGCAATTGGGTTTTCGTTTGGATTTGTTCGTGGTGGAGGCGTTGGTGAAGTGAGGTTAATTGGAGATAAGAGAAGGGGAAAGGAAGAAAATTTAATTGCTAAATCTGATAAATTGAGGAAATTGGTGGAAATTTTCGACGATTTCCATGTTAAAGTTGGTAATTTGAAGTATGATATACAAAAAGCTATTGATTGTAGAGAAATTACAGTTACTGATTTGGACAGATATGTAAAGGTCATTGAAAGTATTGGTTCGTCGGTGTTGAATGCTAGGAATGTTGCTGATGGGTCTGTTGAGAACTTGGGGAAGTTCAGTGTTGAGTTAGCTGAGAGCAAAAAGGCGAGTAAAAGAAAGAAGGAGCCTGCTGAGATTGGATACGAGTTGTTCCAGTACATTGGAGGTTTATTTAACGACAAATTGGCGGATTCGAAGTCTGGTAGAGTGAAAAACAATGTTAAGCGAGAGACTACGGAGAAAGTGATGGATGATCAATCTCGAGGGAACGGTTCAATGCCTCCTGAGGAGGCGGACGGGGGTCCTAACAGATCTACAGCTAGAAAAAAGTTTAATTATCAGAATAATGGATTGCAAAGCAATGGTCATGTGTCTTTGAAGATGGATGCTAGTAATCACGCTGAAACGTGGGAATCCCCTGAAAGTCTACTTGATTCTGTAGATTTCGGTGTCAGAACAAAACAGATGGACAATAAATCTAATGGGGTTTACAGGCCTTCTAATATCAGGGGAAAAAATGTGAATGGAACTTATGAGTTTCATAGTAGAGAAGAGAAAGTAAATCGCAATGACGATTCCCAGTTTGTTGATCACCTGCCTGGACATGAGAATGAACTACCTTCCCTTTCATCTTCGTTTGTTTCGGATGATATATTATTTGACAGGTATGTTACTGAAGCTAATGATCTTCTAAAACAAGCCAAGGAATTTATAAGGGTCAGACACAATGAAGAGCGTGCAGAGATCGTATTATACAGGTCAGCCAAATTACTGTCCAAAGCCATAGCTATGAAGCCCATGAGTTTATTGGCTGTGGGCCAGTTAGGCAACACTTGCCTTCTTCATGGAGAATTAAAATTAAGGATTAGTCGCGAGTTGAGAATGCACCTTTCGAGAAGTGACCCCTTATCGGTTGAGAAATGGATTAGAATGCAGGATAAAGTCACAAGTAAAGATGACATTGCATCGGTCCTCATTAATGTGTGTGAAGAGTGCGAGGAACTTCTTGTGGAAGCAGGCAGAAGGTATAGAATGGCGTTATCAATTGACGGGAATGATGTGAGAGCCCTATACAATTGGGGTCTTGCTCTTACCTTCCGTGCACAGTTGATTGCAGATATTGGACCGGTAAGAACTTAACAAAACTTTGGGCATTTTTTTTCAAGGTTGAGGACCTCATAACATTGCTCATTTGTGTAAGCCACGTTATGGTCAGTTGAATTACACTTTAAACCCTTTCTTCTGTGGATTTCAGGAAGCAGCTTTTGATGCCGACGAACTGTTCTTGGCTGCAATTGATAAGTTCGATGCAATGATGTCAAAGGGAAATGTTTATGCCCCGGATGGTATGTTTCTGGTCTCCCCCCTCCTCATCCTCATACTTTTTTGGAAGAAAGTGTATAAGATATTTTATTCTATTTTGAATTTTGAAAACTTGCAAAATTACAGCTCTATTTCGATGGGGTGTGGCACTACAGCAAAGATCCCGACTATGTCCCAGTAATGGTAAAGAGAAGGTGAAGTTACTAGAGCAGGCACAGAGGCTGTATGAAGATGCACTCGATATGGATTCAAACAATGTCCAAGTAAGAGAAGCCTTATCATCGTGCATGTTGGAGCTTGGCAGTAGGCGACTTTACTCTTAACTAAGCCTGAAACAATGCGTTGTTGCATCGGTTTCTTCATTTTTTTTGTTCCAAATTTTGTCTTTGTAGGCTCTCCGGGCAGACGGTGCTTCTTTGATATATTTGTATACGTAGAAAAAAAGGAAATAAAAGTGATGACAAGAGAAAATGGAAGAAAAGTTATCACATTGGAGATGAATAATAATTGGCGGCCGAACGCTAAATGTACTAAATTAGGTATGTAATAGGTTGATCGTGAGGATGTAACTTTTTTTTTTCTTTTTTTTTTTTATTTAAAATAGTTTGGAGCATGGTAAATTTAGAATAACTATCAGGTGGTCGGATCAACATCTGGGTCACGTGAAGAAAACCATCGTCATCCTTATTTTCCTTATCGATTGCAAACATCAACGCCTCGGTAACAACGTTGGAAGACTTACTACAACCACAACTTTAGGGTTGATTAATTGCATCACACTTGGATTTTCGACCTACAATAAAATGTTTTATATTCGATTCTTGTAAATGGTAAGTTCGATACTAAATTATTATGATAAATCCATTGGGTGACTTATCCTAATCTCATGTCCCTTTAGGCCTTGTTTTCTATGGTAAGTTATCTTGAACTGAACTAGCTTCAAAGACTAGCTAAACTGTGTGACTTCATATTGGTTGGTACTGAGATGTTTTTATAAAAAGTGGGTATCAAAAAAAGTTGAGCTTAAAAAGGTGTTTGATAAACCCTTAAAAACAACTTATTTTCACAGTTTTGGGTAAAAAAAACTGAAAACGTGAAGCAGCAAAAATATGCTTATTCTCACATTACAGCAGAATCAATTTTTTTTTTCAAAGCACAACAATACCAAACCAGCCTTCTTCCGTTATTCCATAGACCTCAAACGTTCCCGAAAAACTTTGAACATGCTTGCAAAGGTTACTATGCCGGACAAAGTTGCATCCTCTTCTACAACCCACACGTAACTCACGCGATGCGAAAGCGCCTGAACCATCACCGCCACCAAGGAGCTCCACGGATAGCACACGATTGCCTCCGACCTCCTAACTAATCGTGCCGAATACCCTCCCCCGGACCTCCTTCCCCACCCAAACTCTTCATCCGAAGACGTTGAACAGATAGAAGAAGACGTCGACATTGACATTATTGACTCTTCTTCCATTAGCTCCAAGAATGCCCCGTATTTCTTCTCCTCCAATCTCTCTTTCACCAACTGCACCAGCTCATCTGGCGGACCACCGCAGTCAATGTACGCCATCAGGTCACCTGCGGAAAGCGTGGCAATGGCAGCTGCCACGGACTCTTGGCAAGTGTTGAGGGTGTACGGAGAGATCTCCCCGATCACCCTACCGTCCACGTCAAGAATGGCAACCGAAGTTTGCTGGGCGATCGATTGAGAGATGAGGGGCAATGAGGCCGAGGCAGGGTCGTCGTAATGAACGGCTAGGATGTTTACGGTGTCGATGGCATGGAGGGAGTTGATGGGGGTGTTTGAGGTGGGGCTGAAGAGCCCTATGTAGTTGAGGAGGTGGCGGATGATGTCTTCTTGTGTGAGCCAGCAGTATTCACGGTTGTTGTGGAGGGTGTTGAAGGAGCGGTTGGGGAGGAGCTTTCTTCTTGCGGCTGTGGTCCGGCGGCTTTGAATCCGAATCACAAGGTTTTGTGCACCTTCTAAAACGAGATCAATGGCCTCCACCAAGCTGAAAAATTACAAAAAGAATCAAATGAGCAAGGAATAAAAAAGAGTAAGAGCAATTCATCCATATGAAAAACTATAAACCTGGCGTGTGGTTCCAAATGCCTAACAAGGCCAGATCCCTTCGGAATCAAAAGCTCCAGCGGAGCCTCGAGCGCTCTCGCCGGAGACGACAAGTTCTCTTCTTTCCCCAAGAAGCATATAACGTCCCCCATGCAAACCTTTCCTACGCATCGGCAGTCCTCCGTGGAGTCGGAACTGCCGATGACGTTAAAGTTGCTTTTTTCTGAGGAGTGGTCGCAGCTCCACACGCTGAGGCTGCTCTCGCCGAGCCGCTTTAGAGCCGACGATGCCTCCCCGACCGTGGCGGAGATCGACACGGACTTTAGCGGAGGCTTTCCGAGGCAGAGATCGGACGCTTCTTGCGAAAGCAGACACGGTGCCATGCACGAATCGAAAACTGAAAATAAAAAACCGAAAACCAATCAACCGATCAAAACTGAGCAAATTGAGAACAATTGGGCTTGAGGTTTGTGAATGTGTGAGGTTGGAACTTGGCAGGCTATTTAAAGGCGGCTGTTGCGGAGGACACGGACGCGGACTCGCGCGGATAATATTTTGTACGAAATTTGCTGTTTTTTTTGCGATCAGCCACTGAATATTTAGCTTACAAAAAAATAATAAAATAAAGAAAAAAAAAAGTGTCATTTTCACTCAGGAGCGAGAGGTCTTAGGTTCGAATGTCGTTGACGAATTCATACCAAATTAAGCTGTCTATTGTGTGGTTTAGCCGAACTTTAATTTTTCTTAATGTAAACATATCTTTGTACTCAAAAATGAAAAAAGAAGTGTCTACAGCAAATTAGTATCTTATAAATAATTATTGTCTTTTCATGACTATGATGTAAGAAAGGAGGCAGATTGTCTGCCCTCTCGATACCATACCATTCTCATCTTCTCCTATTTGTACCGTCACGGTTAAACCACGTCAACATATTATATTCTTATTGCTTTTTGTTTTATTATCTCTATAAAAAAAATCAATATAAAATGTTGACGTGGCTTAACTGTGACCACACAACACAGGAGGGGATGAGAAGGGTATGGTAAAAGGATGGCAGACAATCTGCCTCCGGTAAGAAAAGGTGTGGAAACTATCTGAATATGCGTTGATTTGTTCTCCGGACTCATATGCTCTCTGAATTTTCATTTTAGTAGATTATTCCTTTAAACTTTAGGCAATTTTACTTGAACTTCAATGTTAGCTAATTATCACCTGGACTTCTATAAATAGTAAATTTCCACTATGGCGTTAGATTTTAAAATTTTTCATCTAATCTATCCATCTCCATCACGTGAACAATATGATAACTGTATGAAGGTAAATTGGATGGATGATTAAAATCTAAAGCCCGAGAAAATTAGTTATTTATAAAAGTTCAAGATGTAAATGGCTAAAGTTAAAGTACATGGGAAATTGATTATTATAAAAGTTTATGGAGTAATTAACTAAAATTAAATTTCAAGAGAAAATTAGCAGCTCTGTACAAGTTTAGAGGACAAATCGATAAATATCTCTATTATAAATAATTAAAATTCATCTAATGATAGTTTCTAATATATTTAGATTTCATCGTTACATTGTAATGTGGTATTACTGGAGAATATCTAAGCAAGCATATTATCTATCGATGTGGCAAGCCAGTCCAAATTTTACGGCTACAAATTCTACATACTTTAGCCACATATATAGAATCCTTGCAAGGTCCATGTTCTAATATTTTCAGCCATTTCTTAGTGGAAACTGTAATTAATTACATGTGACGTTACGAGAGAGGCATCAATAAAAAATGTTCTTCTTTTGTGTTATGATTTGGCGAGAGTACACTGATTAGACGTGTGCATTCATATTATTTGTAGAGGTAGATTGTCTGCCCTCCTATTATGGTGTCCTTCCTATCTTCTCATATTTTGTACAGTCACGGTTAAGCCACGTCAGCATTTTATATTGATTTTTTATAGAGATAATAAGACAAAAGTAATAGGAATATAAAATGTTGATGTGACTTAACCGTGACCGCACAAATAGAAAGGGATGGAGAGGGCATCATAACAGAAGGGCAGACAATCTGCCTCCATTATTTGTTGCTTAAGGACTATATACGAAGCTCCTAACTGTTACCGAAATTAACATCAGGGGAATTGTGTATATAATTATGGTATATTCGACGTCGGTGTTCATGTCCAAGCTAAGAAATGGCCAAAAAAGGTGCAAAATACCTCCCACCCGTCCCGTATATAATATGGACAACATTATTTGTTGCTAAAAGACTATATACGAAGCTCCTAACTGTTGCAAAATATCTCCCACCCGTTTTCAGATGTAAAGTAAAGTAAAGACATTGATTAGAGAGAATGTACTCCATTATAGACATTAGCTCGAGTTTGGAGAGATTTTTCAGTATAATCGGTATACGGAACGAGTGATATATCACATGTTATTATAAAAATAGTGGAATACGTGTGTTAAAAAGTTAATAAATTAAAAAATAAAATTTTTCACCACTTATGTAAAAACACGTGATGTGCTACCCGTATTCTTATCACAATGAAAAGTTTCTCCTCGAGTTTGAACTAACCATCTCGTTAATTTAATGAGATATTAACATCTCGCAAAATTACAACATTTTTAGTGTTCACTATAATTTTTATCCATTTTTTATTTTTGTTTGTTGATGAAGAAAGCTCATCATGTACAGAACTCTAGAATAAACTCGCACGAAACGCCTGTGCTTGTTTGGTTACTTCATACATTTTATGTTTGGAGTAATTCTAATCTAAAACGTTTGAGTTTATAATTTGTACTTGTTTATATCTTTACCACTTAAGGTTCGTTTGAAAGCGCTTTTAAAATGACTGGAACTGAAACGTTTTTTAGTTCTAAAAGCACTTGAAGTGTTTTCTATAAGAAACACATTATTGCAAAAAACACCAGTTATGTGTTTTTTTTAGTAAACACTTTAAATAGTTTTCTAAAATTACTTACATTTTTACTATAAATTGGCTTCAAAATATTTTCATTAAAAATACTTTCAGTCATTTTAAAAACACCCTCATAACGAAATCTTTGTCTTTCCTTCTCCTACATAGATCATCAGCATGATTGTCGGATTCATAATTAAAGCATCCCTCTAGTTTAATATTTACTTATTTTCCAAACAAGAAGAGCACCAAACGAAAGGGCCTGGCTGTATATAGTAGTGGGGCCCATTGTGCGTCACCTACCCCACAAGGGTCCAAAAACAGACCATGATTTTCGTGGGCCATCTTTCAGGCTTTAATTTAGATCCGCTAATCTCAGCCAACGCTGATGACGTTTGATGTGGTGGTGCGACTTATTTTGGTCGATAATGCGGTGGGTGCGTCAGTGCTCACGTTTTGTGGGTTGTACGGCATCCTCTGCGTCGTCAGATAGAGTACCAAGTCAAGGGAGAGTACTATCCTCCCCGGATCCCATCACCGACCCTCCAATCTAGCTTCGTTCGGTTCTTTTCCGAATAGACGGCTCATCATTTGTTTGTAATTTAGCAATTAAATTGAGATGTCGGATTGACAAAAAGTCAATCAACGAGTTTGCGGAATGTTAAGAGAACTCTTCATGAATTATGTCACATCTCAGGCTCAATTCGGTCGTAGCACGATATTGTCTTTTTTGGGCTTATCATTCCCTTATGGAACTCATACGGGAACTTTCCAGTGGGTCAACTTTGGCTCAGCTCTGTCGTAGCACGATATTGTCCGTTTTTGACTTACCACTCACGGAACTCAGACGGGAACTTTCCAGTGGGTTACCCTTGGCTCAGCTCTGTCGTAGCACGATATTGTCCGCTTTGGACTTACCATTCCCTCACGAGGGAACTCATACGGGAACTTCCCAGTGGGTCAACCTTGGCTCAGCTCTGTCGTAACACGATATTGTCCGCTTTTGACTTATCACTCACGGAACTCATACGGGAAGTCAACCTTGGCTCAGCTCTGTCGTAACACGATATTGTCCGCTTTGGACTTATCACTCACGGAACTCAGACGGGAACTTCCCAGTGGGTCATCCTTGGCTCAGCTCTGTCGTAGCACGATATTGTCCGCTTTGGACTTACCATTCCCTCACGGTTTTGTTTTATGTTTATGGGAACTCACGGTTTTGTTTTTGGGAGAACTCAGACGAGAACTTCTTAGTGGATCACCCATCCTAGGAATGCTCTCGCCCGAACTCACTTAACTTCGGAGTTCTGATAGAATCCGAAGTCAATGAGTTCCCAAAAGGCCTCGTGCTATAGGGAGTGGAGCATGTACATATAAGGCACATCACGCATTCTCCGTTGGTCGATGTGGGATCTCACAAATTATCTGCTAACTTACAGTTTAACGTTAATTTTTATACTAACATTATAATATATTGTGGTAAAAATATGAGATGGTAGAGAGTCTATGCAAGTCTCCTTAACGTTCCTCTTTGAGTTTTTATTGAAGTTGTTTACTAATTACTTTTGTTGTTCATTAAGTAACCTCCGAACAGACTATTTTTATTCGAGCACGATTAATAAATATATGAGTGATTTATAATTGAAAATTTTGAAATCCAACTAATTATTCCAATCTTAGAGTTCGATCCGTTTAAAATTAAGTATTAAATTATTCGGACGCAGATTTACGCATGACCTTTATTAGGTGGTGGCTGTCACCACTATTCTAATAGATAATAAGTAACATGCAACTAAAAGAAATCTCACTTGCCCTTGCCTCACTCCCGACCGCCATCTCCTCCGACTGCCGTTTTGAGAGCGGTGGCATGTTTCTCGCCGTTTTGAGTTGTTTCCTTGGTGTTAATCACCATGCTTGTTGGAGAATTAGTTAATTATTCTTATTCTTTTAGGAAAGGGATCCTCCTCGGATCATTTCCTCCTAATCCACCAAATCCGAAGATCTGGGTCATTGAAATTTGATCAAATGGTTACAAACATGGGCACACTTTAAAATTTATAATAACCGTTGGATCAATTTTCGGAAAAAGTTATTCAATGGCTAAAGTTATTATAATTTTTAAAGTGGGCCCCTATTTGTAGCTGTTGGATCAAATTTCAATGATTCGGATCCCCGGATTTGGTGGATTAGGAGGAAGGGATTCATAGATAATCCCTTTCCTAACTTTTATTATGGTTTTTTTTTTTGGGGCCAAGGGTTAGGTTTTTTTGGCCGTTCTTTCAATTTTTTCCTATAAATAGGAGTTTTGTATTCCTTATTTTAAATAGTCAAAATGCAGTCTTTTTTGTCATTCAGTACCACGGTTTGATGATATTCATTTTCTCTTGGAAGTGAGAGGTCTTAGGTTTGAATTTCGTGGATGACGAATTCGATACCAAATTAGATTGCCTATTGTGTAGCTTAACCAAAATCCCAATTTTCTTAATATAAAAATATCGATGTCAAGGGAGATGCAGTCTCCTTAGTAGTGACGATCGTACTCCCAACGAGCGTTGCTATTTCTGGATAAACTGACTTGAGACTTGCCGAATGGGCTTTCTTGTTAATCTGGCAC
The DNA here is from genome assembly GCA_024362995.1 of Heteromeles arbutifolia. Lineage (NCBI taxonomy): Eukaryota > Viridiplantae > Streptophyta > Magnoliopsida > Rosales > Rosaceae > Heteromeles > Heteromeles arbutifolia. Next base: position 2,970,584 of record JANCRC010000002.1, on the reverse strand, counting down.
CGGGTGGGACTTCATGGGCCGAGTTAGGCCCTTTTAGGGCTGGTTTGGTATTGCTGTGCTTTGAAAAAAAGCTGCTTCTGCTGTGCTGTAAGAATAAGCAGCTGTGAAATAAAGCAGCAGAGTGTTTGGTAAACTTTTTTGTAAAAGTGCTTTTGAAAAAAAAAGAGTAGTATTATAGTGTTTGGTGAACTTTTATGTAAAACAGATGTGAAAAAAAGCCGATTTTTCAAAGCTGGGTTTTGCAGCTTCTTGTTTTTGGCTTTTTTTCACCCAAAACTGTGAAAAAAAGCTGAAGCTGAATGTTTACCAAACACCAAAAACTGTCACAGCTTTTTTTCATAGCAGCTTTTTTTAAAATCACCTCAACCCCAAACTGGGGCTTAATGTAGCTGGCTTTATCTGAATAAACACGGTTTATTACATATGGGCCTAGTTTAAAGTTACCCAATCGGCGCGGTCCAAACAGGCCCAATAGCAATTGCGTCCAATGCCGAGACGGAGCTTAGTTAGACGTGATGGTACTCACATACACGAGATCAAAAGAGCCTGCAAATAGCGAGCTTCTGGTTTCAGCGAATTTCCATATTTAGGGTTCTTCTCATTTGAAATTCGGACTGCTACAATGTCAGATTACGAAGGCGGCAGCAAGGTTCTTTTCTGAATTCCCTTCTGTTAATTCGTTAATCCAATTTCTGAAGCTATGCTTTCTCGTTTGATTTGTCAATTTGTTCATATTCGATTGGTTAATTTGTCGAATCGGATTAATTTTTTTTTGTAATTTTTGTTTTCCAGAGTATGATGTTTGTGTTTCTTTTTGTTAAATCAATTAGGGCATGCAATTAGGAAGTAATTGGGCGTATTTGAGTGTGAATCCCTAGAGGAAACGGTGAATTTTAAATGAATTACTTGATTTTATTATGAATTTCCTGAAAGAATGATGCATACGTTTTTTCGGATAGCGGTTTTCTGTTATGTATGTTTGTGTGACGATTATCGAATGGCTGAGTGATGTTTTGATTGTCTCAGCACAATTCTCGTGGATCAGAACGTGAGAGCTCGTGGAGAGATCGAGAGCGAGACCGAGGTCAAGATAGAGAAAAAGATGGTGGCCGGTATACACGGGAGTTTAAGGATAGAAGTGGAAGATTGGACAGAGGGAGGAACTCGTACAATGGCTATCGCCGCAGTCGAAACGAAGATTTTGACAGGTTAAACATGTGCTTCTTATTTGTTCTATAAATTACTGATACATACTGTGGTTTGAGTCTTCCCGCATTGCGTTTTAATGAAATAAAATATCCAAGCTGTTCTCTTAACTTCAATTGCATTGTGGACTTAGTAAGTGGAAAAACAAAATTTTGACTTTTGGTTTGCATGCATTGTATGTTTGTCTTGTAGGCATCGTGATTATGATCAAGATAGAGAAAGGAGGCATAGACATAGATCACGTTCTCGTTCTCCCTCAAGTGACAGATCTCCTTCCCGTTCTCGTTCAAAGAGGTAAGGGGAACTTCTACATAAACATTCACTTTCATATTGTTATCTTGGATTCTTGATCATGACATATCTGATTGTATTTTTAGTTGATGAGAAATATATCTCTCTTGCTCGCTTAGGTTATGCATTTGGTGTTTAGTAATGTTGTTCGGACATTATTTTCTATTTCAAAAGCTTTAGCTGGTTAAAACATAGTATAAATGCTGTTAGTATTTGTCTTGAAAGCTGCATTGTTCCATTGTAATCTTGCTGAAATCTTTGTCTGCAGCAAGCGTACAAGTGGCTTTGACATGGCACCACCTGCTGGGTCAGTGCTGCCTAATGCTCCTGTTTCAGGTTTGGATTTAACTACTCGATAACCAAATTCTTGTCATAGTATATGTAACACTTTCCAGTTGAGAATAGCTTCCTGATCTCCTGTTATTTATTTGAGCATGTTAGAAGTTATCTTTCTTATTGGTTTACTGCGGAAACTGAGAGCCATTGTTGTGTTGTTTGGTTGTTGTTGTGTTGTTGTTTGTATGTGTTTGCTTTTATGGTTTGGGTAAGAAGGCGACGTTGAGTTGGCATGACTACGTCAATTGATGTTCAAGGGAGAACCAATGGAACGATTAGCTGGACATTCTTCTCCTTCGACTGATACAGTTGCCATTTGGTAGACTTACAGATATTTCCCTACCATCCCCATTGATGGAATTTGTTTCTTACTTTATTATTTCATGGTATATCTTAGGTATGAAATATTAACTTTATATGTAATGTAAAAGATACTTCTGGGCTTTCAGGTGGATTACATTACCAGTGTAGTTGCGACATTTTTTTTTCCGGAAAGCTATACTACATATCCTTCTGTTATTGCTTGCTCCACTTCTGTCAATAATAATAATGCAGGACAACTGTCAGGTATTCCCCAAACGATGCCAGGAGTAGTACAAAATTCATTAGCTTTTGGGGCATCGCATGTACGTTTCACCAGTATAAGCTTCTATGAAATCTCGATTTCGATTTCTCATTTGTGTTCTTTGTGATTAACTTCATGTGCTTTTGTATGTTACAGATGGCTCTTCCTTTGATGCCGGCCCAAGCCATGACTCAGCAGGTAAAATTATTATATTTGTGTTCATATATTTAAATTTACATAATTTATTTTTCTCATAAATACATGAACGGCATTTTCATTGGCCGATGAGCAGGATGTATATCTTTCTCTTTTGCAGGCTACAAGGCATGCACGTCGGGTATATGTTGGTGGGCTTCCTCCCTTGGCCAATGAGCAGGTTATATTTCTGGTTTTTCGTTTTGGATTCTTCCCCAAGTAACAGCAAATGTTTCAAGTCTATACTTGAGATGGACAGGGAATCTAGGCTAAAGTTTGATGCCTTTTGTGTCATCACTCTAGAATCTAGGGATTTATTACTATGTACATAAGGAAGCTCATAAGGCAGTTTTTTTGTAGGTTGTTATAGGACCAACTGCACTGTGTTACAAATAAGCCAAAATTTTGATTAAATGTTTTACATTTTTTGAAATTCTTGTTTGCCTCTTTCTTGTTCAAAGTATTTTTCTTGTATTCCTTGAAAGACTTTGATGGAATTCATCTTTTTTTCAGACAATTGCCACATTCTTTAGCCAAGTCATGGCTGCCATTGGAGGAAATTCCGTTCCAGGTATGTGTAATCATAGTCTCACTTTAACTAGGTTCAGCATGCACCTTAATGTATTACATGATTCAGGATCTAGACCAGCAATACAATTATATTATCTCATGGATTTTATCTGAGAGCAATGTGTTTTCCAGTATCTGAACTTGCAGGTGATGCGGTAGTAAATGTCTATATTAATCATGAGAAGAAGTTTGCATTTGTGGAGATGAGAACGGTTGAAGAAGCAAGTAATGCAATGGCATTAGATGGGATTATATTTGAGGCATGTCAATTTCAATTTATCATTACAGTTTTGTTTTTTGTTTGATCTGTTTATAATTGTCATAGGGGAGGGCGTCACTGTTAAAGTACTGTAAAAGAAGAATGTGAGGGTAAAATAAGAAGCATAACTGGTGTAGAACTTAAATGTTATCATGTCTATTGGATTAAAGCCTTTTCTATTTTCAGTATTATCAAATTCATTAAGTTGGTTAACTCTATTGGGTGAGGAGCCATATCAATTTTATAGACTTATCTTAAATATGTAAAAAGAAATTGAGATTTGTACTTGTTGGTTATGATGGGGCTTAGGTTTCAGAATCTTTGGATAATGTTTTATTCTTTCTTTCTGTGTGCTTTGTGGGGTATGAAGGAAATATTTCTTTGTTGACATGTTCCTTTTGATTTATCAGGGGGTTGCTGTGAGGGTACGAAGGCCGACAGACTACAATCCTACTTTAGCTGCAGCACTTGGTCCTAGCCAACCAAGTCCTCACCTTAACTTAGCTGCCGTTGGTCTCACACAAGGGTGGGTTGACTTCGGTTATTTAATTTGAAGAATACTCTTTAGAATTACTTTTAAAAAATATGGTGTTGAGTTGTAAAAGTCTTATGTTGTATTAATTTTGTATTTGTTTGGCAGTGCTGTTGGTGGAGCTGAGGGACCTGACCGTATCTTTGTGGGTGGGCTACCTTACTACTTCACCGAAGCTCAGATTAGAGAATTGCTACAGTCCTTTGGGTATGGGCTTAAATTTCCAGCAATCTTGACGTTCCTCATTTATGATAAATTGTATTAACGAGTTGGCTCTAAAGGATATGGATTCTGTGTTTATCACTGCAGACCTCTTCGTGGTTTTGATCTCGTAAAGGATAAAGACACAGGAAACTCTAAAGGATATGGATTCTGTGTTTATCAGGTACATGCTCAAATCCCGGCTTTTGATTTTGATTTTGATTGTTGTCACATTTTCAATTTTTTGTTTTCTACTTAGTGATTTATTTTAGGCCGTCTTCTCTCTTTAATACATATATACTGTTTTATGATTCTTGGAGGTCACTCCTGGAAATCTGGTCAACTAATGTTCTAGAACTTCAGGATCCAACCGTGACAGACATTGCTTGCGGTGCTCTCAACGGCTTAAAAATGGGTGATAAAACTTTAACCGTCCGGCGTGCTACTGCCAGGTTGGTATTCTTTCAAACTAAAGGGCAAGCCTGATCTTTTTATTCTTTCAAGCCAATTAGATAATTTGAAACCTTTTTGCAATGATTTTACAGCAACGGGCAGTCTAAAACAGAGCAAGAAAATATCTTGGTACAGGCACAACAGCATATAGCCATGCAGGTATGGAATACATATCATTGGTTCCCCGTTTATGTTTTAGGAATGCATTGTTGAGTTACGTCTTTCGTTGTAGAAAATGGCCTTGCAGGTTGGTGACTTCAATCTTCTAGGAGCTGGAATGGCAACGATGGCTAGTGGTGAAACTCCCACTAAAGTCCTATGCTTGACTGAGGTAGTATCGCAGTTGAAAATAAATTTATATAGAATTCATGCATTTTGTTTGTATAGTTAGTTTTGGCACCCTCCATTTAAAAAAAAAAAAAAGGATAGTTTATTATGCATTAAAATTTGATTGTTCCAACTGGCTGATTCATGTATTTTCTCATGATGAAGGCGATTACCGCTGATCAACTAGGTGATGATGAAGAGTATGTCGAAATACTAGAAGACATGAGGGATGAATGCAGCAAATTTGGTATTTTCTTCCTAACCTGTCTACCTGTTCATTTTTATTAAAACTTTTGGTGTGTGTGTGGATGTTTGTATTTTGCTGAGCAGAGACGTTTGATTTTTTTTTTTTTTTTTTTCAAGTGAATATTGTAGGGATAATTAAAATTGAGTGCCTGGACCTCTAAAAGCACTGAATAAAAATTTATGAGAATGAATTTGTTTTATTACTTAGCTTATTTTGTTGGCCAAACCTTGACTGTTAAACTACTTACCAGGAAAGAATGAAGTACTGAACATCTACCCGATGTAATTTCTTAAGACTTCCAAAACAAAATATTTAAAATTTGAGTAAATTGTAGCTATGGTCCCTTAACTTTAACTCAATTGGAGCAATGGTCCCTCAACTAAAAATCCATTACCATTGGTCCCTTAACTTTTCAAAACGTGCAGCTATGGTCCCTCAACTAAAAATCCATTACCATTGGTCCCTCAACTTTAATTCAACTAGAGAAATGGTCCCTTAACTTTAACCCAATTGTAGCAATGGTCCTTCCAATATAACTTGTTTTGACAAAAATTTTGACATAGCTGACGAAAAGAACCATAATTATACACTTTGATGAGTTGAGGGATCCTAATTGTATAAATGGTCATTCCAACATAGCTTATTTTGACAAAATTTTGACAAAATTGATGAGAAGGACTATAGCTACACATTTTGATAAGTTGAGGGACCAATGGTAATGGATTTTTAGTTGAGGGACCATTGCTCCAATTTGATTAAAGTTGAGGGACCATTCGTACAATTTACTCTTAAAATTTTGGCTTGTGCAATTAAGGTTAGGATATGGACTGTACAACCGGACCACCTCTTTTTCTTGCTTTTGTTGCATAGGAAACAATCATGTTATACAGTGCCGCAAAACAAGTAGAGACTATAAGAGATTTCCGTTGCTTGGCATTTGCTATGGTTATGATTGGTACTGAGGAGTTTCTCTTGTTTTGAATGATTAGGAACTCTTGTGAATGTTGTTATTCCTCGTGCGGATCAAAACGGAGAACAGATTCCAGGCGTTGGAAAGGTAAAACTACTGTGCTGCATCTATTTACTGTGCTCTTAATGGTGTTCTTTTTTCTCGTGGATTGAACATGTAGCTTCCTTCTCTCCATAATCATACAACGTTTTCAGGTGTTCTTGGAATATACTGACACTGGGGGTTGCGCCAACGCAAAGAATGTACTGGGTGGGAGAAAATTCGGAGGTAACATAGTGCATGCCGTTTACTATCCAGAAGAGAAATACTACAACAGGGACTATAGTGCGTAAGAGTATTAAGCCCCCGGCCTGGGTTTTTATCTTTTTATTGTGATGTAAGTTAGCTGTACGTTTCAAAGCGAACCTTCAGATGTGGGTAATGGTTGCTCAAGGAACCGAAAATCGACGAGTGCCTTTCGGCGCCTTTGTTCTCTAGATGTTTTGATGTTTGTATCAATATGATAGCGTGCAAACTAAGATTAATGGTGGTCTTGTGATTTGCCGAGCAACTCCTATTTATTTTCGATGTTTGTACAAAAACATCAAAAACTGATTTTTCATGTTGATTTACCTCACCATAAACTCCTTTCTGGTTCCCCCTTATTATTCTTTTTATTTGATTTTTTATTCTTTCTCATTCCTGCCAAAAAAATTCAACTAATATATTTACTTGTAGCTCACCATAAACTCCTTTCTGGTTCCCCCTTATTATTCTTTTTATTTGATTTTTTATTCTTTCTCATTCCTGCCAAAAAAATTCAACTAATATATTTACTTGTAGAATTGGCAAATTCTTGCATGACTCGTTAGTCTGACACGAAAAGACATGAAAATTCAGGTTTCAGATCAACTTGTTAACGAGTCGGGTCATTATCAAGAAAAAAATGCGTAAATGAATTACGTCATTATCAGATCATCTGTTAAGAATCCGTTAAGATAATGGGTATGACATGGAAACATTATGGTTGAAAGGTCCAAATATTAGAATGACACGACATTTAACGAGTCGAGTCGTTATCCAATCATTTATTAAGAATTCTAAAATTGACATGACACAATTCGTTAAGATAATAAGTTTGACACAACACGATTTACTAAAATAATTGGTATGACACGAAAACGATAAACACGACAAACATCTGTTTGAGAAGTCTAGTTGACTTAATAAGTTCTATAACCGCTTTCAAATGGTATATTTTCGTAACTTCACTTTTAAAGGAGCTTCATCTGGGAGATTTTTTATGCACGGAACACGAGTGGTACATTATGTGTCACTACACAAACGATGCAGTACTTGTGTTAAAAAATTAACAACTTAGAAAATAAAACTTGCCTATACTTATATAATAACATGATGTATCATCTGTGTTTTTTAGTATAGTAAAAAATTTCTTCTTATTTAGGCTGTTGATTATGAGCCATGTGTATGTGTCAGAGGCGTGGGGAACAGTCAAAAGAGTAATGAAATAAGGATTTGGATCCTCTCCGGATCCTCTTCCTAAAGATCACAGGGATCAATGCACGATGACCGTTTATCAAACATCTTGCGGCCACAATTAAATATTTTTTGTATTTTTAAAAGTAGAGTAATCTCGTTTTGCGTAAAAAATATTTAATTGTGACTGCACCATTTTTTATGAACGGTCCTCGTACATTGATTTCCGAGATCCTCAGGGAAGGGATTCGGAGTGGATCCAAATCCGTGAAATAAAAGGTTGGATTGGATGACTCAGATCATTGTCGCTCACAACACACATTTTCCTCCTCCTCCGCCTGTACTTTGTTTATACTCGTTCTTCAGTTTTGGATAAGAGCGTTCGTACAACTCAACACGTTTTGACTGTTTCCAAAATACTCATTCAGTTTTGGATCCGGATTCTCTGCTACTTTTTTCCCATACACTTTCATCATTCTTCTGTCTGTGTGGTCACGGTTAAGCCATGTCAACATTTTATATTGATTTTTTTATAGAAATAATAAGACAAAAAGATATGGTTTAACCGTGACCACACAAACAGGGGAGGATGAAAGTGTATGAGAAAAAAGGAGAAGAGAATCTGGGTCCTTCAGTTTTATCTTCATTTTCTAATCATCCGACTGACTAAGATAACAAATTTTGGTAATAACAGCCCGAATTGGCGGGCATTACCTTCGTACTTTAGCCGTTACATTACATGAAATTAGTTTCTCAAAATTGGGTAGCAGATGGATTAAACTAAACAAACGCGATCTAACTGTTCCACTGTTTTTTATGCAAATTTTTAGCTAGTTTATGATTTAAAGGATATGAATGATTTACTGAAACATTATTGTTACTTGAAATTCACGTCTTTCTTTTTGGTATGGCAAAATATCACTATGTTACAAACGGATAGAAATCCACTATTGATCTCATTGTCTTGAGCTCAATGATCAGACAATTCGGACCATTCAAATTCGGACCATTCAAATTAAATCTAACGGTCCTTATTAACTTATTCCGTTGACCTACGTACACAAACCAAGGGTACCAATTCTCTTTCGCACAAAATAGGGGACCAAATTTACTAGTTCTTAGACACCGGACACTAAAGTTCGAAGATGACCCAAATTTGTTACTAACTTTAGTAAAGAGAAAAGATATTGTCGTGTTGTTTATTACTATAAAGAAATTAATCATCTCTAACTAAAAAAGTACAAACAGACACGTATACTAATGTGATCTAAAAAACATATATTACAGAAGTGTTAAACTATAATTTGCTTGTAACAAAAAAAAGACTGCTTAGAATGTACGGAGTCAACGTATGCCCTAGATAAAATTAGATTATGAATCTAATCTCCCTAACTAATAGAAGAGAGAGTTTTGGATAATATTGCCACGCATACTTTTCCTACTCTCTCTCTCCCCTCATAATATTTGGTATATAATTATCTATACCCCAACGATCATGCATTAATCTCCATCACTTCCCATTGCCTGTGTCAACTTTTTAGTACCCTCCTTTGTGTTTGAGAAATTTGAGATCCAAAAACTGTTTTTGAAAATGCTTGCAATATTCAACAAGGAAGTAGTGCAGCCACCGCAGGAGCTCCACAGCCCCACCGCTGCCTCCGCCAATCCCGCCATGAAGCCTCAAGAAATTGCCAAAGACTTCATGTCCTGCCATGATCCAAACAATGCCTTTTCAGTCTGTTTTGGAAACACAGCTTTGCTTGCTTATGTTCCTCCAACCAATCCCTACTCATCTCAAAAACGGTAATGCTTGCATGCATATACATACAGACATTAAGAACGAACAAACGTCATGAACATAGAATTTCTGTATACTACCATTTGGGGCAATCACGAATCTAAATCCTTGTTTTGTTTTTAATTCATTCATTGCAGGGTGTTCTGTTCTTTGAACAACATATACTGCATTTTCCTTGGCGGCCTGAACAACCTCTGCAGCCTGATCAAGCAGTACGGGCTGTCGAAGGGCACCAATGAGGCCATGTTTGTGGTGGAGGCCTATCGGACTCTTCGCGACCGCGGCCCGTACCCAGCTGATCAGGTCCTCAAGGATCTTGATGGAAGCTTTGGATTTGTGATTTATGACACCAAGGCTGGAGCCGTCTTTGCTGCGTTGGTAAGTGCCAAATGAATGAAATGCAGATAGCAGAGGCTGGGTGTCCTTATCAAATTTGTGCTTAGGGTTCGTGTGTTCTTAGCATTTCTGGTTGTGGTTTGTTTTTGTGCAGGGTGCTAATGAAGGGGTTAGCATGTTCTGGGGCATTGCAGCAGATGGTTCGGTGGTGATTTCTGACAACTTGGGGGTCATGAAACAAAGCTGTGCTAAATCCTTTGCCCCATTTCCAACTGGTATGTAAAACACTATCAACATTAACACGACAAGTTACATGGCTCAAAACTTGAACCAATACAAAAATGGTTGAACTCGAACACGAGAGATTTTTCAGTGTGCTGAGGAATATGGTCCTGTACACCAAGTGCTATAATCAAGTGGTTGGATACTTAAAAAAAAAAAATTTCAACCACTTGTATTATAATATTTGGTGTGCCGAGGCTGCGTTCTTGACGTACTGATAAATTTCTCTTCAAACACGACCTATTGTGAACCTTATAATAAATTTGAAATTAACATTATTATTTAGCTTCTCATTTTTTGCTGGGTGCAATTTTGGTTGCAGGGTGCATGTTCCACAGTGAGCAAGGATTGATGAGCTTTGAGCATCCGACCAAGAAGATGAAGGCAATGCCTAGAGTTGATAGTGAGGGGGTTATGTGTGGGGCCACCTTCAAGGTTGACGTCCAATCAAGGATTCCCAAAATGCCACGTGTTGGTAGTGAAGCTAATTGGGCAGCATGGGGCCAACCAGCCTAGATCAAGGAGTGAAACTTATTTACGTTTAACGGTTAAGAATAATTACTGGGAACTTTTATTTTTATTTAGTTTGATTTCAATTCATGTATATATTCCTATGTAATTTCTTTTCCTTTTTAAATGAGCACCTATGTACTATGAATGAAGAACTCTGTGGTGTTGTATCTCCTAAGTTTACAACTAGTGACATTTTAACCAGAAAATGAATATTGTTTTAAGAAAATATTGTATAAATCCTGATAAAATTCACTCTAAAGCCGTCATTTTTAACATAGTAACCTTTTCTTAAAAAAAAAATTTCTCTGCTGCTCTGTAGCAAGCCAAAACTTATGGTGTTATTTTACGACCCATTACTCTTCACACACTTCTAAACCCGAAATCTCATGGGCATCAACTGCTTCTGCTGCACCTTGGGCATTCCCGAGGGCATAAGTATGGGCTGCGGCTAACGCCTGAGCTTGTTGAGCTTGGGCTACTTCTGCATCTCCCTGCGCCTAAACCATCAATTTTATGATTTTTTGTTTTTGTTAAAATTTTCTTTTTTCCTTTCCATAACACCAAACTATTATCTTCATGTTCTACAAAATATATTTTCGGTGAAAATTTACTTATAATCCATGTGAAAACACTCGGAAACAAAGATATAAATATGAATCTAATGGTATTTGAATCTAAATAAAGTAAGGTAGGAAGAAAAAAAAATTCAATGAAAAAAAAAAACAGAAAATAAATAAATAAAATAGAAAATGATACGATCAGTAGTTCGCTACTGATTGTCCACGGTCGCTATCGAGGTAGCGACTTCACCTCATACTAGCCGCTAGCATCATACTGATCCCCTTTTTCAATTTTTTTTTTTTTTTTAGCTTTTTTTTTGTTGTTAATTTTTCTTTTATTTCTCTTACCATAACAACAAACTATCATATTTATGTTCTTTAAAATATATTTTTCCGTGCAAAATTCATTATTATTTATATTTAAGCACTTGTAATCAACGTTTTTAAACCTAAAGTTAAAGATATTTTAATTTAATAGTGGTTACTCAAATAAATTAAAGAAATTGGAATAGGAAAGATCGGTACCACGCTACCGATTCTTGCCCAGTCGTACTTAAATCTTCTTTCTTGAGGGTTGAACCCCATTTGACAATATTTTGGGCCTCACTACTACATTTTTCACTTTTTATTTTATTTTAGTTTTCTGCTTAAATATTCTACTAAATATACATTTATTACTCAATATATCGTAAATCTACTTCCAAATGCCTTACAAAGTTTTCCTTCATGCTCACGAAATATATTTCGTGAAAATAAAAAAATTTGAGTAACTCATTGTTTTTAGTTGGTTTGGCAAATTCGTACACAAATCATCGTTCAATCTATTTATTTTCACTTTTGCCTCACTGTGAAGTTTTAAAAATTAATGTAAGACTTTCCATTGGTATTCTTGAGGGTGGAACACGTTTACGACAATGTCACTAAATAATTTTCACTTACTTTTTTAGTTTTCGTCTTAAATATTCTACTAAATGTATATTTGTTGTTCAATAAATCGTAAATGTCACATCCCGACCTGAGCTCCACCACATCCCGGGCTCGACTCCGCCGTAGCACGATATTGTCCGCTTTGGGCCCCGACCACGCCCTCACGGTTTTGTTTTTGGGAACTCACACGAGAACTTCCCAGTGGGTCACGCATCTTGGGATTTCTCTTGCGCGAACTCGCTTAACTTCAGAGTTCTGATGGAACCCGAAACCAGTGAGCTCCCAAAAAGCCTCGTGTTAAAGGAGGTGGATATATACATATAAGGCATAGAGGATCCTCACCCCTGGGCAATGTGGGATCTAACAATCCACTCCCCTTAGGGGCCCGACGTCCTCGTCGGCACACTTACGGCCAGGGATTGGCTTTGATACCATTCTGTCACATCATAGTCTGGCTTCGCCGTAGCATGATATTGTTTGCTTTGGCCCTCTGCCACGCCCTCATAGTTTTGTTTCTGGGAACTCACGAGCAACTTCCCAGTGGGTCACCCATCTTAGGATTGGGTGAGAGCAATCCCAGGATGGGTGATCCACTGGGAAGTTCTCGTGTGAGTTCCCAGAAATAAAACTGTGAGGGCGTGGTCGAGGCCCAAAGCGGACAATATCGTGCTACGGCGAAGGCATGCCCGGAATGTGGTAGAGCTCGGGTCGGGATGTGATAATTTGGTATCAAAGCGAATCCATGGTCGGAAGTTCTTGTGCGAGTTCCCAGAAACAAAATTGTGAGGGCGTGGTCGGGGCTCAAAATGGGCAATATCGTGTTACGACGGAGGCATGCTCGGGATGTGGTGGAGCCCGGGTCAGGATGTGACATATAAGGCATAGAGGATCCACTCCCCTGGGCGATGTGGGATCTAACAGTAAAACTGCATCCAAATGTCATATAAAGTTTTCCTTAATGCCTATGGAAAATATTTCGCGAAAATAAAAAAATTACATTTTTCACAAGAAATATGGGACAACACTTACTGTTTTTAGTCGGTTTTAAAAATTTGTACTTAAATCATTGTTCAATATAATATTTTCACATTCGTCTCGCTGTGAAGTTTTGAAAATCAATGTAAGGCTTCCTTAATGCTAACGGAAAACATTTCGAGAAAATAAAAATTTGCATTTTTCACAAAAAAACGTGGGTATTAAGTTAACTACTATATTCTAGGGCTCACCACTATATTTTTCACTTATTTTTTAGTTTTCAGCTTAAATATTCTACTAAATATTGATGATTACTTAATAAATCGTAAACCGCTTCCAAATGCCTTACAAAGTTTTCCTTAATGCTCATGAAAAATATTTTGCGAGAATAAAAAATTTGAGTTTTTCCCAAAAAAACATGGGTGTTAGTTTTTAGTCGGTTTTAAAATTTCGTACTTAAATCATCGTTCAATCAATTATTTTCACTTGCGCCCCACCATGAAGTATTGAAAATTAATATAAGACTTTCCGTTGATATTCCTTAGGGTGGAAACCCATTTTGACATTGTTTTGGGCCTCATAGTACTATATTTTTCACTTATTTATTTAGTTTTCGACTTAAATATTCTACTAAATACACATTTATTGCTTAACAAACCGTAAAACTGCTTCCAAATGCCTTATAATGTTTTCCTTAATGCTAATGGACAATATTTCGAGAAAATAAAAATTTTGCATTTTTCACAAAAATGTGGGTGTTTAACTCATAGTTTTTAGTGAGTTTTCCATTGAAAATGTCTCGATTCCGGTAATTCTATGTTTGTTATTATTCAATCCAAATCTCAGAACCAAACAGGTGTTAAAAAGAAATGGAGAGACAAAATGGTGTAGTTCATCTGATGTAACAATAGTTTCCAAGCAATTGTATCAGAAATCTGTAATTTCCTTTAAGACTACATACGTTTCACCGCAAGTCACAGCTAGATGCGAAGCACGTTTTCGGTCCTTGTAATCTTAAAACTATACTACTGTTCCTCAACGTAATCAAACTGTCCAATATTTGGACAACCCTTTAGGAGAGGAAGAGATTACTGAAGCAAGTCATCGAAAGCCGGAGGAGGGTAAATATCACCAGCAGTTGGGCTAGAACTTCCGGCTTTCCATTCAGATCAGTTTGACTTGATTAAAGCTCGTTGAAGACACAGACCACAGCATCTGCTCCATGTTTGATAATCCCCACACAAGACGGGAAGCGAAGCCGGTAAAGCCTAGGCAGTGATTAGTCGAGATCCACAAAAATGTGCAACAAGTCCGGAAGGTTGATCAGAAAAGAATTATAACCAAAAGCATAAGGAGTTATAGTTTAGATGGCACCGCCGATTTTAGCACAATCTCGCAATGTTTATTCAAAAGAGAAAAAACTAACCTCCCTCCAAACCTGGCAAAGGGTCATATGACAATTTCTCTCCGAGTTTAGTGGCAATGAGGTTCTGCATAGAAACTACTCAAATAGGTGAAAATATGGAAGGCAAACTGTTTTAACGGTAATAATCTCAGTGCTATATTGCTGAAAGATGTCTGGTTACATTTAGGTTGCGGGGTTTAGACAGCATCGTCTCCATTGTGATTATCATTTACCAAAGATGTTTAAACTGAATGTATAAGGTGCTGGTGAAGTTGTTCTCCGTACCAGATTGAAATTTGTGGAACCAAACGCCTCAAATGAGTTAATATAATAACAAGTGAGATGCCAAACGAAGCAACCAAAAATGACAAAAGGCACCAAAGAAGCCTATAAGATATGGTTGGACAGGACAGGATATTACTATGTTAGCATCTAAAATCGTACATTGAAGCAGACTTAGGGACAGCATGAAACGTTATAAACTCGGGGCATACTTATCAGAAACAAAATTTGAAATCTGATATAAAGCGTTTGAAGACCATTAATCACAATCACCACCTCCTCACGTGAATCATCTTGCGAAAGGGCCGAGTTCCTTATGTCTCATTTGCTAAATTCAAGTGTAGATGCATGGAGTTTTTACTTGCTCAGTTCCAAATCACTGCATTAGTCAAAGACTACTAATAATTACTCCACTCAACCTTTATTTCCTTTTGAATTGCTTATAATTGCGTCATTCAACATTCATTTCCTATGAAATTCTTTATAATTGTGGCCACTCAGACTTATTTATCTTAAGTTCTCTATAATTGTTTACCATAAATAACTAATTACAATATTTTAAGACAATATGACATAGTATCCAAGTACAACTAGACTTAGTATTTGTTTAACAAAGTACTGTATTTTATAAATAATTATATATATATTAAATTTCAGGTCCCGCAATGAGGCAAAGCATGCCTTAAGGATTTCGCCTGGATAGGGCTACCATGAACCTCTTCGCCTGTGCTTTTGCCTTTTAAAACATTGCCCCAGACCCACAGAAGTGTTTAGGCCAAACGCTGCATCTCTTTCAGACATCCCGCGCTTCCTCGGCAACAGGCCATCGGCTCCATAATAAACATCACAACTTTCCAAAGATCCGGAATCAGGTGGGTCTGAAGAATTACATAGCTTGGTGTTATCATCTTGAGGACCCATATCATCTGGACCAGACCAAGGCTCTCCGTACATATTGCGCCTTCGCCACTCTTCGGCTGGAGGGCGGAGTTCTAGCTCTCGGAGTAACAGACCAGCAGCATCCGCAACTCTAGGCCGGGGCATATTCTGTATGGCCAATCAGAAAAAATATTGTCAAACATGACCATTTTTCAGCGTAACTTTCAACACGAGAAAAGATTTAAGTTAAAGATTAAGAAGTTCAACAGTCAATAGAAAACCTGAATATGTGGAACTAGTGCTGGTTCAACAGCCGTTGCTTCAGGATCAATGCCTGATAACGTTTCACCAAGTGCCTGCCATGGCTCTGGTACCAAAG
Source organism: Heteromeles arbutifolia (assembly GCA_024362995.1). Taxonomy (NCBI): domain Eukaryota; kingdom Viridiplantae; phylum Streptophyta; class Magnoliopsida; order Rosales; family Rosaceae; genus Heteromeles; species Heteromeles arbutifolia. The sequence goes on along the minus strand of JANCRC010000002.1, from coordinate 2,954,620 downwards.
CAGATGGATTTAACAACCCGGCTTACTCGTCTAGAACCATTGCCCTAACTTCTTGTGCATTTGTACCTTCCAGTAGCCTGCACTTTAACCTGTCGAGACTCTGCATCAAAACAGATAATTTTGAGTCCTTTTTCTAGGTGATTTTTTTTCTTTGTAATTACAATCTCCAACATGGGAAACAGGGAGGCCATCTAGGTGATCTTTTGCTTGGCAAGTAGAACTGTCAACATCTCTTACTTGTACTGTCAATTGGCTTTAACAGCAAAAGTCTTTTTTCTTTTTCTTTTAATTTCCAGATGAGCATGTTCAACACTACCAGGCCATTCATATAAGAAAAAAATGATGTGTCATGAATTCATTTAAATTCAGCATATTTCACTACTTGCACAAACAAAATATGTTACATCGTATGTCTGAATTTTTTTATCAATATTCTAGAGGCACGCACATGAGTAATAAACTGTTAATGCATCAAGATTTATAACATTGTAAAATGCAGCAAATAATTTCACTAAAATGACACCTTTGGTCCTAATTGTCATGAAAAAATTAATATGTACAAGAAAATCTATAAGCATCTTGAAAAACCTGCGTCATAGCTAAAAACTTACAGGACCAAATCGTTGTCTGTGCTGAGTAGAAGGAATGGAATGAAAATTTGCATCCAGTACTGCAATCACACTGTTCAGAGAAACTGCAACGAACAAACAAAAAAACACAATCAGAAGGTTGTGCACATCATTTACGAAGAAATTTTGCATGAAACGCATATATAAAAAACTGGAGACCTATAATTTGTTTCCTAATTTTTCAAGAACTACTTTGCTATATCAGTCACACGACAATACCACCAAAAAGAATCCAAAGTTATTACCATTAATGCCATCCTTGGCAGCACTCCGCGTACAGCCAACAACATCCCACCAATCAAGCCCAAATAAAAGACTCCACCAAAACCTTCCTTGATGACCATCACTTTATCGTAACTTAAATATCCATAAAAAATCATTTCAGGGATTCAAGGTTTATCAAGGTGGAAGAAGTACATTTCGGCAATGGCCCATTCCCAGATTGACGAGTTTGCCTTCACCTGGCTGATTGAAATAGCAGGAGGAAGAACACGTATTATTTTTAAAACTGTACGGTCCTTAACACTATCATGCCAAACAGAAGCTGAGCAGCAGCTTGTCGATGAAAAGGCAGGGGCAGCAATTGCAGATCCAACGTTAATCTTGTAGTTATCAACAGGTACAAAGTTCGAACCAGAGAAGATGTGAACCCGACCCCGAAGGAAAGCAACAGCAATCTCACCACCATAAGCAGAATAGATTATTCGAGCAAGTGTTCGAACATCACTTGGCAGGTCAAAAGGATCAAAACTGACTCGTTTTACTTTCTCTATGCCAGAATCAGGAGTCTTCCTTGCATCAGTGGTTGCTGTTGTCGCTGCTGCTTGGTGACTTTTAAAATCATTAGTTGGTTGTATGCTTGTGTCCACTTTGGATAGCCAAACAGTTTGCATTGGTGCCTGCCCACCAAAACTGGAAGTAGGATTTCCAAATATTTGGTGAAGAACAACAGGCTGAAGTGATGATTCCCAGCGTTGCACACTCCATCCTGTAATTGATGGACCCTCATCTGGATCATAAGGAGACATGTATTGTCCTGCACTCTTGATTCAATTCGTGCAACTACTATAGTTCAGACGTATTTCTACGACAAGAAAACTTAGTTTCTAATCAGGAAAAAAAAGGGGGTTGTCGTTTCCTAACAGGCCAGGTAGAATAAAACTCCAAATAGTACAACAGAATCAAAGGTAAGGTAAAGATACCAACCAAAAACAAAAAAAAAAAAAAGAAAAAAAAGAAAAATACAGTTAACAGAAGGCAGAAAAGATGGCAAGGAGGTCCATTCAAAAGGTTTTGCAATAATAAAGCTGAAAAAGTACTTTTTAAAAGGTGAGAAAATACATAAGACAACCACTCAACAAGAACACAGAAGTATGGAAACAAAGATTGTACGAAAACGAGAAATAATGACACGCTGGTTTATGTTGTTCAAAATTACAACTCTAACAAACCAATTTTCTGAGAAATTTTTAGGGAAAAAGTACATCTGGATTAGAAAAGATTAACAAATAAACAAATAAATGCATGCTTCGTTACACCAACAACGTGCAATTCAATTCCAAACACAAAGAATAGAGAAAAAAAAGGTTTTCAAGGAAGAAGACTGTCACGCCCCGATCCCGACATACGTTCAGGATCGACACGTGACGTCACCAAATGTCCATATCTCAACATACCCCGCCTCCGGAATGTGGCAAATCACAACTCAAGAATCGAATCACATAGTAATTTTTCGTATACTTTATGGCTGCATCTAACCTTCTCGTTAGACTGCCTACGTACCCTCATTAGGGATTAAGCCATTTGTAGTTCGTCGTTCACTAATTTAGACATTTATTCTAGTGCGTTCTAACAAGAATACATAGCATTCTGTAATCAATTATTAGAACTTGACATGCTTGAAATTACTAGGTTCGGGGTTACATAACAATCCCACATGACCATTAATATTTCCACTTCATCCATCGCATAAATCATCATGTTTCTCCACATAAAATCACAATACATAGCATGCAACATATTAAAGAATCAATAAAGCACAATATTATTTTCTAGCCACATCGATCAACTAAAATAATCATACTAATAACAATCATATCCAGCGTCATTCCACAATCCCGTCAATTAATGAATTCATGAATCAAAGATGCACGATCTTAGCATTTAATTACGTTAATCAATCAATGTGATAACATATCATTTCACGAATTTAACCAAGGAACTCTATATAATTCCCTACTTGGATTATGAGTAATAAACATGATCATTCTAATTTGTATTCACAAGATCTATTGTGGGTAATTCCCATTCGCTCAAATCTAGGGTTCTAGACTAATCTTATGGGAATTAGCAAAAGCAAGGATTCTGGACCACTCAACGGAATCCAACAACATCGGGTTCCGAACCACTCAACGGAACCAAAATACCAAACGGTTTCTCATAATCTACCCAGACCTGTCATATGTAAAATCAGTGCCTACATCAAGGGAATGTTGCATTGGAAAATCAAAACTCGGTTAAGCTGCGAAGCTCGGGTGAGTGACAATAATACAAGTATGTGATATTCAATAAAAACAGACCATCGATCATAATCTATAAACATCAAGTATAGAATCATGCTTTATGAAATCATAATCAAGTCGCTGAAAACACCGAAGGAGTCGTCCAGACATCCGACGACTTTTCTAATTCAAACCACAAGATTCTCAAAAACCATCGTTCAAATGTACATTAAAAACTAGGGCTAGAGGGGCGCAGTTCGGCCGAAGCCTACATAAGTAATCAAACAGGAATGGCCCCCAAAGCAGATTAACCAAGCAGAGCCACCCCTGAGAAAGTAACCAAGTAGGCAGTGAACCCCCAATGCGGATTAACCAAGCAGAGTCACTCCTACAACTGTTAGGAAGTGATCACCCAATGCGGATTAACCAAGCATAATCACTCCTAAGCATACATGGCCATAAGGATCGCCCAACACGGATTAACCAAGCGCCATCCATATATAGTATGGTCCCCCAATGCGGATTAACCAAGCAGGACCACTATTGACTTCCCAATGCGGATTAACCAAGCAGGGTCAAGATAATCAGGTAGGTAGTGACCCCCAACGCGGATTAACCAAGCAGAGTCACACCTACAGAACTGTTAGGCAGTGATCACCCAACGCAGATTAACCAAGCATGATCACCCCTAAGTATAAATGGCCATAAGGATCGCCTAATGCGGATTAACCAAGCGCGATCCATACATATTATGGTCCCCCAAAACGGATTAACCAAGCAGGACCACTAGTGACCCCCCAATGCGGATTAACCAAGCAGGGTCATAGTCCTCTACTAGCCCTCAATTTACAAAACATTTCAATGCGCAATTCGAATCACTTTTTCACAAATATTACCAATCCATGAATCAAATCACATTTAATAAAAGTAGATCGATGGCCAATTATAAAAGAATCACATTTTAACACAAAACACATTTATAAAACCAAGTCATATCCACAAAGGATATTAATATAAAGAATCGGGTAATCACCAAATCACATATATTAAATTCACTCACCGAGACAAGTAGTCCGCAAGGCTTCACTAAGTCTCTAGTAATACTAATTTTAGTAATTCAAATGGTTCAAGACCTGTTGACCAAAAGTCAACGGTGGGGGTCCACACCCTAGCAATTTAATCCGGAAGATCCGCACATCATAATCTAGATCCGTAACCTCCTAAGGTCCACATTATGCTCAAAGAACAACATACTAAAATCTTATGGCGATCCGACGGTCGGATCTCAGCTAATTGCTAGAAATAGGTGGTAGTTAACAATTAATTTTACTAACTTAGAAATCTAATTCGGGAAGATCCGTAATTCGGATTCCCGATCCGTCAATTCCGGTTATCCTCAAATTTTATGTTCTATAACGCATTAGGGTTTGGTGACGATCCAACGGTTGGATTGGCGATTCATGTTTTGATCAAGTAATGTATCGTAATGAAACTAACTTAAAACAATCAAATTACGTCATACGGATATCAATTATGGAATCAGGGCATCTAATTGAACTTAGGAAGACATCATCGGCCCACTGGCCTTGCGCCGCCGTGGGTGGCGGTTGGCCGTCCTGACTCGCCGGAAAATTCAGCTATTTTAAAAAATTACCAAATTTTACAGGCAAGTATATCTCAGTTAGGGAAGCAATTTTCATACCAGTTGCCAAGTCCAATTCGGCCGGGAAGTGTCTCAATTTCATCCAAACCCCCCGGAGACCCTAGAAATAGGTGTTCCTCGATTCATCGCCAAAACGAACTCCGACGCCTCATCCAATGCTTGGGCCTTGCTCCAGGGGTTGAGGGGAGTCTATTGGTAGTGATGATCGATGGTAACCATTGTTGGAATCACCGTAAAATGAGAAAACTCGCCGGAAAACCCTTGGCACTTTGTGGCTTCGACCTAGAAAAATGGAAAGGAAAAAAGGAAATCTAACACACAGGGATGTAGGACTCGTCAAGAGCTTTTTATGGACACCAAGATTACCCAAAACGGAAGTCGGATGAAGAAGATATGGCCGGGTCAAAATGGTGGTTCGCAGGTGAAAAATAACGCATTTTTGGGTCTCTCCTTTCCCCTCATTTCCTCTTTTCTGATTGGGCTGTCCCGCCCTTTTCTCTCTCGCCCTCTCTCCTTTCTCCCCTCTTCCTTGCTGCCACTTGGCAGCTTCTAAACATTTATTTATTTATTTCCCAACAACTAAAACGTTTCTAATTTCTTCATTATAACTTCATTTCACGAATAGCTTTGGCCCACGCGTTTGTGAGATCGAGCTTTATTCGAAAATATAAATTATGACCTCAAAAGGTCTACGGAATTTAAATAATTAATTTTGAAACTTCAACCCTCATAACTAGTTTAATTAAAACCTAAATTCAAATAAATTAATATAAATTCCCGAAAAATAACATAAAATCTCCGTAATACAAATACGTAGATTATAACAGTGAAATCCAGGAACGGCTCACAGTGGTACCCTTAACTCTGACAACAGCTATGACAGAACCACGTGGATCAAAGGCAACCGCAGTAACTCCAGATCCCCATCTAGTGGTAGTTGCAGATTGAGATGCAGCCTCGGGACTCACATATGCTGAAAAATTAGAAACTGGAGAGCAATGAAGTGGTACAGTATCACTGAAATCTGGATCTGTCTGCTTTCGCCCTTGCTTTGCTTCAGATGATAGATAATCTTGCCAGCTAAACAAATATGCAGCCAAAGGGCAAAAACCTGCCCAATCGGGTGGATTCATTGAAGGTGGGACCCCATCAGTTGTGCTAATCTTTGGAGTTGCATGAAATCCATTTCCTAGGCCAGGAGCGACCTCCCAAACAACAACCGTAGATGGGTTTACAATTGGAACGACTGCGACATGCATGGCACCACTGTCTGTTATGATAGCATCAGCTGCCATGATCCCCCTATGCCCAGCACCCAAGAGTCCCTTGCTTGTTTGAAACCACTTTGGTGTAGCACTAGTCTGATTAGGAGGATACTGGGACCAATGAAGCTGAATAGAGCCTGAAGAGAAAACAGAACAGATGCACAGAAAACTGGGCCACCGAGCTGAAACAAATAACAAAATATTGCATCAGATACCACCGTTCATACATTCTATAATGAAAAAAGGGGAATATAAGGAAACTTGAAATTAAGAGAGGTTGCAATGAAGGAAAAAAAACCTGAATTTTGAGACTCCTGTGAAAGAAATTTTTCTTCAAAAGTTGACTTTGCATTGGAGGATGTACTTGATTTTGAGGAAAGCCACCTATACTGGTTCATAAAAAAAAAAAGATAAAAAAAAACATTAACCATCAACATCATCTGAAAAAAGGATACTGCAGTCAGACCAGCAGACATAAAATGCGATGTTCATATAAACAATAAGCAAGCTAAAATGTTACCTTTCAAAGAACAATATACATTCAGATGGGCAGAACAAGAAACACAAAAATATCTTTAAAAACCAAATGAGTAGCAGACAACAAAATTGCTTACTGGGGACACTCCTGACAGCCACTTTGTAACAACTGCAATATCCTGCTGCCATTCATGCGCTCGTTGCCAGCGGCTGGCATCGCGTACGAGATTAGCTGGCCCCTAAACAGATAGATCAAATATAAACATTTCATAATATTTATAAAATAAAATATAAAGCAAAATTGGCCAAGATTATTGCAATTTAGCTGTTAGTGGAAAAGCCACATCAAAAGCTTGCATGGGGAAAAGTTATCTACGTAAGAAGAAATCAGTACAACAAGTCTAGCTTACTTGAGAAGGCTGAGTCCAGATCGTTACTCTCCCATGGAAATTGGCAATTAGTAAGGCACGAGGGCAAGAAGTAGGAGACCATTCAATAAACTGAACAGAATCAAGAGGAGAATCTGCAAAATGTATTCAAAACTATCTTAGTTCACAGAATTATAACCAACATTTAGGAAAGCAAAAGCAAAACATCAAAGGTCTTCCTAACCTAGCATCAAATGAAAAAGACATGCAAAAACATATGCCAACTCTCAGGAGGGAATTGTCATCCAAATGAGATAGGATTTGAACACCTAATGAACTAGCAGGTAATAACTATTGACCGCGGATGCTAAAAAACAACTTCGTATGCAAGAGAGGAAAAGAATTTGACATATGTAGATGTTCATAGCGAAAACATATTGGCATTAAGCAAGTCCAAAGAGAATTATAAAGCCTTCATAGTTAATTAATTATCAAGCTATTCACTGCATAAGTTGCAGTGAAGAAAACTTAGGCAAAGAATCTAAACAACCAAAGGCTCTTATAAAAGCAAATAAATCATCTAAGTACCTGCATTGACATTGAACACTGCACACTCAGTTGATCGCTCTGGGATCACGAAATGTATGGGAATCCAAAAAGGTGCATTTGCATTAGAACTACAGAAAAATCCATAACAAAAAGAATTGTCATAACTGTACACAAATGTAACTAATTAATAGGGAGAAAATAAAATAAAATATAGGCCAAACTTAAGCAAGCTTAGTGCCCACCAACCAGGCTGCCTAGTTTTTACACTCTAGAGATTCCTTGATGATCCATTTGGACCCTATACGAAGAGAGGGAAGATGTTTTATTTTTAAAAGTAACTACAATTCTTAAACATTCTATAAAGAATCATCCTTTTCTTTTCATAGTGCTTTCTGAGGTCCAACTAAGAAAAATAAATGCCAGGTTCCATAATCACGCATATTTTCACAAACAAGCAATACGAACCTTGGAATACTTGCACAAGTTTCTGATGCACAAGCGATGACATTCAGCTTCCCACACCATGCAACAGCACTGGAGAAACAACAAAAAGACTACACATAAAGCCAAATCTTCTGTACGTAACTTAAAACATAAATGTAAGACGGCCAGGGCAATTTAGCAGTGTCATGGTATTAAGGAAGTAATATCTATTCCAACTAGCTTTCCTTTATGCTTCTCATTTCCAGAGTTCTAGTTACCTTGACCATCACAAAGCTGATAACTCATACACCTCTCAGACTAAGGCAGGAAATTAGTATTAAAACTAACGATTGAATTACAAAGTGAAGAGAGGAGGTAAGTTCTCCTGAGTTGTAAGAATGAAGTAGCCATTATCCAGTACAAAAAATTCTCATGTCCACCTTTATTCACATCATAGAGAGTTATTGATTGGCAAAGGTTCATAGAGCAATGGCGTAACTAAATCAATAAAGACCTAAAATTTTGGAAATACCCGCCATAGAATCCCCCAATATCAATCCTTCTCTCTCCACATTTCAAAGCCAACAACTTTTCTCTCCTTCCCATCTCGGTATACACTGTATAACAACAATTTCTTGTTTCATTTCAGAAAATTTTGAATTTTTCTCCATGAACACACAACTACAAAGCTCAAACCAATACAACTATTCTCATTTTATTTGTGGTACCGCTTCGAAACCAAAATCTAAACACAATTCAATCAAATGCCCCCCACCCCAACAAAAAGAAGCATAATTCAATGAACAAAACTCAAAACTTAACAGATTGGAGCTCGAATTTCAAAATTTACCTAAAATTGCGACAAAGCTCGGGGATGCTCATCTTATGCAGCAAATTGGACCTGGGCTGCTTGAGACTGGTGCAGAAGACGGCGGCGGGGTTGACTGCGTCTTCCTCCATGGGATTGTCAGGCTCGTCCACCGGCTCTTCCTCTTCCTACATGAGAAGAGAAGGGATTCTCTCAACATATTATAGCCTTAAATGCGTTAATAAGTTAAATTAAACCACCACAGAAACAAGAAAGTTCAAAAAGACAAACCACCACAGAAACAAGAAAGTTCAAAAAGAGAGAACATATTAAAAACAGATCAAGGCGTGCAAAAAAATACAAACTGTATCTGCAAATTGGCTGATTAAACCAGAAAGTTTCCTAGCATGGTTGTCATCATCTTCCTCATTAGCATGGTTGTCATCATCCTCATAATTAGCATCACCGTCTTGGTCCTCCTCATCATCATCCTCATTGTCGTTGTCATCATCCTCATCAAATTCCTCATCAAAATCATCAACTTCATAATCCTCATCAAAACCATCATCTTCGGTAGAAATTTCTTCTAAGGGCCATTCGGAAGGGATAGAATGGTAAGAAAAGTACAAATCTCCGACAGCTAGGAGTTTGTCGCATACTAAACGTACCCCTATTTGCTTCACCGCAATTTCTGGACAATCTGCAATAACATGGACCAAATCGCCTTCTTCCAAATTGAACTCAGTTTCCGATAACGATAAATTTCCCAGCCAAAGGTTCTCTTCAAAGGTAAAAACATCTCGTATATCGACACAAAATTTAGTAGACTTGGTGTGATTAATAACATAAATACGAGGCGTCCACTCAGAATCAAACGAACTGACGTCATCATGAGGAACACAAGCCAGGCACACAGCCAACGCTTTTGCATTACAACCAATTTCCTTTGGCACTTCCAAAGAGACTTGGGTACCCTCATTGACATGATTGAACCATGTGGGAATTTGTCTTCCTACAAGATTCACAAGATTCATATATCCACGTCCTCTCCATCCCTATACCATGTTGAACAAGATTTGTGTGAGTAACACATACATAACACACATATTTGTGAGGGAGGGAGGAGAGGGGGTGGTGTGGAAGAGAGAGAGAACCTGTAGCGTGCTATCCTTAAGAAGGAAATCTATGACATTGTTGTGTGTTAACATCTTAAGTGCGAGGCCCGAGTTTAACGCGCTATCCAAGCCTGGAAACTCAAAGAGTTTGGGGGCAGTGAGAGACACAAGTGTCGACATGCTTGAAAAATCTGGCATTCTTTCTAATGCAGAGCAGTCGTCCATCTCCAGCATATCCAAACCTTTTGGTAAATCTATGATCTCGACAAGGTTTCTGCAACCATCCAGATATAGTGTTCTAAGCATGGAGAGGCCACTGAGGCTTGGAAGGCTCCGAAAATTATTGTTATCTAGATGTAATTCCACTAAACAAGGTAGACTACTCCCAATATCATTAGGCACTTCCATTAAATTGCTGTCTGCCAAACGTAAGTTTGTTAAATAGCGTAAGCCTCGCAAGGAAGGTAGCTGCAAGGGAAACTTCAAGTAACTCAAAGATAAGCGCTCGAGCTTCTCCAGTCGTACGATGGAAGGTGGTACTTTTTTTATCGCCGTCCCATCTGCATAAAGAGTGACCAATGATGCCATTTCTCCCAAGTGCTGAGACAAGCTTCGGAATCTTGTACAACCATCGAGAACAAGAGTTTTGACAGATTTCAACTTGTAGAAACTCCTCGGGAGAGCCTTAAGCATTTCGCAGTCTTTCAAATTCACCAAAACAAGAGTCTTGAGATCTCCGATGGACTTGTGAACTTCAGCCAACCTCTTACAGTCTTTGAGTATCAATTTCTCAAGATTTAGGAATTTCGAAAAGTCTGGCGATTGTGTTAGATCGTGGGAGTGGCTAAGATTCAGAATCTTCAACTTACCAAGCAACTGTTAAGAAAAATCAAATTTAAATAAAAAATTTAAATCCAAAAAGAAGATACAGAGAGCATAAAAATAATTCCTAATTTGGTTTAGGTTACGCATTGTACTTACCCCAGAATACTCACAAAGAACTTGTTTGAGGCTGCTGTACCGCATGTCGATGGCGACTATGTTTGGTTGACACAGTTCTATTGGTAAGAACTCCAATGGGAATCCATGCCAGCACAGCCATCTTAATTTTTTGGAAAGACATTGGTATCCCCCAGCGAGCCGAACGTAGTTTAGTTGGAGCAATCTCAATCTCTTCATATTTCTAAACGCCTCAGTACTGAAACTAGTCTCTTCAACACTCGGCAAATTCAAAGCCAGACCTTCAATTTTTTCGGTTCCCTGCTATCCGAAAAAACACTCTGAAATAAGAGAAGGCTTTTGCATGCAAAATAGTTCGATTATTTATATATGATTTTCTTCTATTCCTTACGCATTTAGCATAAAGTTTGATTGGAAAAGTACTTACAGATTTGTCTATCAATACAGCTTTTACATCTTCAAGACGCCACAATCTACTCCGTTCTCTAGGGAATTTAGAATTTTCTGCCCGCACAATATCTCTGCCCATATCCCGAAGCAAATCATGCATCATTATCTTGTTTTTTGTATTAACAGTTACAAGGCACCGGTCAAGGAGGACCTTGATTCCTGCCGTTGCATAAAATCCACAACCATCCAAGATTTGCATGACATCATTCTTGTCCATTCCGATAAAGAAACAAGATACATCACGGAATATCTCCCTCTCGTAGTCATCATTTAACCCGTCGTAGCTTATTTTCAGCTGTTCCTGAATTTTATCAGGAGGAACTTGTTTCAATTTATCCAATGTACTTTTCCAATATCCTATGCTTCCGTTGAACAGGTGAGAACCTAAAACTTGAAGGGCCAATGGCACTCCTCCACAGTAATTGACAACTTCTCCTGCGACCTCGAGATATTGACTAGGACAACAACTATTTCTGAAAGCATGCCAACTTACGAGCTCAAGAGCTTCTTCTCGGTCCATTCCTTTAGCCCAATATATCTTATCAACTGCAAATTCTTTTAGCACACGTTCGTTTCTAGTTGTGATGATGATTCTGCTCCCCGGGCCAAAAGAGTGGCAATTTCCAGCTAATTCGCGTAGCTGCTTCACATTGTCTACATCATCAACTATGACAAGCACCTTTAAGCGTCGAAATCTTTGCCTTACCAAGGCGGTCCCTGCAGCAACACTACTTACCTCTTTCTTGGTCATTTGCAAGATATCAGAAAGAAGTTGTTTTTGCAATTTTTCTAATTTCTTTTCCCTCACTTTTTCAAGGAAACATTTACCTTCAAACCTTTCACAAAATTTGTTATAAATGGCTTTAGCAATCGTTGTTTTACCTATTCCACCCATGCCCAAAATTCCAATCATGCGAACATCATCTGAATCTCCGATGCGTAAATAATTACTGATATCTTGCACTCGAGAATCTAGTCCGACCTGGTAGGGCGCTACGTCTAAGTATGTGTTGTTTAGCTTCCTAGTGACTTCCTCAGTAATCATCTTGATAAACTTTGCTTCATGCCTGGCATTAGTCAAGTTGAGAAGCAAAACGAAGATTGTTATACAACTACAAGACGAAATTGATCTAATACACAAAATTACTTATCATGACTAGAGATTTTAATTAAGACAATTTTCTTTGAGTTGTTGTGTTTAAACTTAGCAAACATCAATCAAATTTAAATTTAAAAAAGAAACACAAACAAACAAAAACAGCCTCCCTTCCGTACACAGCCATTCGCCGGCGGCTTCCCTCTTATGATTAGTGTAGCCTTAACCGTTTAAGCTTTATCGTATGATTTTATTAACAGAGGACTAAGAAAAATAATACATGATATTGACAAGCAAAAGTACGTTAAAGCCTTAATTCATAAAAGAAGAAACTAGCAAGTACCCGTCCAAAGTGTTTCTGAGATTCCAGCCAGACAAATTCGAAGCTTCAGTAAGAGCAGTTCTCCACCTCTCTTCCTTCCACCTCTCTACCTTCTTTTCATCTATATGTTCCAGAAACAATTTTCCAAAATTGTCAGTCTGTTTCCGGACATCCGAAGGATCAACGTCATAGAATATCGGGAAAACTAATTGCCCCAGCGTTCTTCTACACTCCATGATCTTAACCAGCTCCTTGAGGCACCAGCTGGAGTTCGCATACTGTCTAGAGAAGACGATGATAGAGATCTTAGAACCTTGGATTGCTCGCTCAAATTTGGTTTGTAGATCTTCTCCCTTTTTCAGTTCTTCGTTGTCAATAAAAGCGTTGATTCCGGCCCTTGTCAATGCTTCATAAAGGTGGCCTGTGAAGTTTTTACGTGTGTCTTCGCCTCTGAAGCTTATGAACACATCGTAGAGCCAACCTTTTGAGGAAGGGGACAAGGACGAGGCTTTATCGGGGACGGAGATATCCATTTGGCGAAAGACAAGGCCGAGGGAGAGCAAAAGAGGAAGATGAGGACATCAAAGGCGACCGGAATTGCGATGGGCGAAGCGATTGGACACTAACACCAGCACCATCATTTTCTGGCGTAACTACTTTCTTCTTCTTATAATTAATAGGATGAATTCCCAATTTAGTGCTTGAATTTATCACCAAGTGAAAATTACGTCCCCAAACTATTTTTTCAGAAAAATTAGTTCTTGAATTATAAAAATCTGTCAATTACATTCATAATATTATATTCAAAGCTACTATATTCAATTTTCCGTCAATTTAAGTCACGTTACTTGCATGTGATACACATTAGAGGGTAGATTGATAGTTTCCATAAAGAAATAGTGTATGGAGTTAACTTTGGAAGGTAAATTGGTAGTTTTTTTATAAGAAATAGTGTAAGTTAATTTTGGAGAGTAAATTAGATATTAGATTCGCAACCTATATGAAATGTGAAGGGTTTATAGACGAGAAAATGACAGTATTACACTTTAAAGTGTGTCAAGTGACTTAAGTTAAAGAAAAATTGAACAAAATACCTTTGAATGTAATAGTAGATATGAAATTAGTAATTTTTAATGAATTTAGGAACTTAATTTACCGAAAAAATAATTCAAGACCTAATTTTTACTAAGGTATTAATTTAAGGACTAAATCAACAATTCATCCTAATTAATAAACCAAATATAGCGGTGTAGTTGACTGAAGACTTGTGAGTTGTGGTTCTACACCCCAGGCGCCTTTTTTCAAATCCAACTTACACCTTTGGTAGAGTGCCAAATGCATATTTACAGGGCTCTCACTTTCAATATTGTTAATATCAAGGAAAAATATATAATTATATACAATTTGGAATAAAATAATCGAAGTTGTTGAACCGACCGTCTATGTATATTTATATACAATTTGGTATAAAATAATCAAAGTAGTCGTGGAAAATGGCATCAAGGACGCGTTTCTTTTTTCATTGTGCGTGCTTTTCTTTATTTGTTTATTGAGTTTTCTTTAATTCATTTGATCTACCTACAAGTATCTAGGCAATTTCCCTCTTAAACTATCACAAACCGAAGTCCCCGCTCCGGCCCCGTTTACCACATTTCACATAATTTTCCATTGAAAATGTCTCCATTCCGGTCGTTGTATGTTTGTTATCTTCCTTCGTCAATGTTATTTGTTACTTTTCAAGATATACGTTTGTTGTCTTTCCTTTCTCAATGTTATTTGTTACTTGTCAAGAGAAATGTGGGTAAACAACTAAACATGCCGGCAGAAATGAACTGTTTTTTTTTCTTTTCTTAAAGACAAGCTGGTTGTGAAGTCACGACAGTTCACCATTCCGGAGGCCAGGAAGACCCACATGGGCACTTCAGCCTCTCTGGCCATCATTTTGTGATTCACCAACATCAGGAATCGAAACAATAGTTTCATAGCAAGTTTCCAAGAAATGGGGGGTGAGAAAAAATGGAGTTCGTCTGATGTAATAATAGCTTCCAAGCAATTGTATCAGAAATCTGTAATTTCCTTTTAGACTACGTGCGTTTCATCGCAAGTCACAACTCGATGTGAACCACGTTTTCGGTCTTTCTAATCTTACAACTATACAATAGTTCCTAAATGTAATCAAACTGTCAAATGCTTGGTTAGGGAAGGAAGAGATTACCGAAGCAAGTCATCGAAAGCTGGAGGAGGTAAATATCACCGGTAATAGGACTTGAACTTGATTAAAGCTCATTGAAGAGACACATCATGGCATCTGCTCCATGTTTGATAATCCCCACACAAGACGGGAAGCAAAACCGGTAAAACCTAAGCATTGATTAGTCGAGATCCACAAAAATCTGCAACAAATCCAGAAGGTTGATCAGAATAGAACGAAAACCAAAAGCATTAAGAGTTGTAGTTTAGATGGCACCAACTACTTCAGCACAATTCGCAAATGTTTTATCCAAAAGAGACTAACCTCCATATCTGGCAAAGGGTCGTATGACTTTTTCTCTCTCACGTTAAACACAGTAATGCCCGTGATCCTCTGAACTCCAAGTTTAGTGGCAATCAGGTTCTGCATTAGAAAACAGCTACTCTAAGAAACTACTCAAATAGATGAAAGTATGAAAGGCAAATTGTTTTAACAGTAATAATCTCAGTGTTATATTGCTGAAAGATGACTGTTACATCAGGGTTTAGAGAGCATCATCTCCATTGTGATTCTCATTTACCAAAGATGTTTAAACTGAATCTATAAGGTGCTGGTGAAATTATTCTCCGTACCAGATTGAAATTTGTGGAACTAAACGCCTCAACCCTCGGCAAAACCTGTGTATGGATTTCAAATTCATAAAGTAGTTATATAATAAAGAGTGAGATGCTAAATATTTGGAATTTAAAAGTATGAGTTCAAATATGTCGTCCTTGGTTCCTAATTTATCTTTCATCAAGTAAACTTATGTAATCTAACTGATGGATCTCAAAGTTCAGAGAGTATACAGGGTCTGTTAAAATATTGAGGTCACTATAAGCAGTTGAAAATGAAAAAAGGCACCAACGAAGCCTATAACAAAGGCTTGGACAAGATATTACTATGATAGCATCTAAAATCGTATATGGAAGCGGACTTTGGGACAGCATAAAATGTCATAAACTTGGGGCATGCATTTCAAAAACAAAATTTGAAAGCTGATTTAAAGCATTACCAATGTTTGAAGACCATTAATCACAACAACATTCTCTTCACGTGAATCATCTTGTGATAAACAAACTTCGTAAGGGCAACTTCGAAAGGGCAGAGTTCCTTATCTGTCTCATTTGCTAAATTCAAGTGTAGCTGCACGAAGTTTTTACTGGCTCATTTCCAAATCATTGCATTAGTTAGTGAGTTCTATTAACTGAAGAATGACAAGAGCAAGATGTAAATACGGGGATGAATTGTGAAGCAAGAAGTTCAACAGTCACTAGAAACCTCTAATGGTGAATTTACATAGACAATCAAGCTGCAATAATCTAATGAGCAAGATATATATATATATATATATATATGTATATGTTGAACTTACCTCTCTCATAATATATCCAAAACTTAACCATTAGTAAAGCATTCTAAAGCCCCTGAATTCCCTGCCGAGTTGAAATAAAACTAACAATATTTTAAAGTTGAAATAGTAAAATCAAACCATATTTGAACTTCCCACTTTCTGATTAGACGGAATTTTCAGGCGAAAAGCCAGAACAAATATAAACACCCTGCACATCTAAAGTGAGACAAAAAGTAGTGGACAGCATTCTTGATATAATATTAATGTGATGAACACTCACAGTTCCCATAATTTGCTGTGTTTGTAGGCGACCAGGTTCGCCCAGATTAGTTCGCCATGTTATCTGAAGTTTACCAAGAATATTGCTTCCCTCAACTTTCCCTTGGGTTGAACCATGTGTCGTTAACTGATAAAGATAGTTATGAATTCCTCCGCCGGATTTGATGAGAATTGGTGGCTTAAATATCTCTCTGCCATCAACAAAACACAGAAGAATATGAAGAAAAGAAGAAAGAGGAATATGAAGAAAAGAAAAATATTCGACAGAAGAAAATAAACCATATTGTACCTTGTTTGAGAATTCTTTTCGGAATGGTGTCAGTCAGATTTTAGGATTTTTGCACTCCAATGCTGAGCGGGCTCAAACTCAACTTGTTCCATAAAAAGATTTGACTTTGTATGGTTTTCGATGCAAGCTTCTAAAAGCGTGATTTCCTGTGATAGAATGCATAAAAAGATTTGACTTCGTAGGATTTTCAACGCAAGCTTCTAAAAGCATGATTCCTGTGATAGAATGCATTTATCACAGGAGGCTAATTTGTTACAGGTTATCAACAAGATCAGAGCTGTTACTTAGGCTGCAGAGAATAGAATTGAAATACTAGAAGATTAATGCTGTTTAATGAAGCACATGCTTTGGCATCCGTATCACACATACGAGACACTATGTATGTCTAAGTTTAATCCAGTGTGGCATATTCATATATTGTCATGTTTCCGGTGAAAATCATCAATATGTATCCAAAAGGCCGAACTTACAAACTTACAATCAATATATAAATAAACCTCACCATCACCGTCATAGTACAATGCAGTGCAAACCAACCTAAAGAGATTCCACAACCTTAACATAAACAAACAACAAAATCATAAAACATGAGGAGAGCTTACGTGTGAGCTCCGAGTTCTTTGACATCATGTTCAACAATGAAGTCATAACGGCCGCCTGCACGTATGGATTCAACCGGCGAATTCGACGTGTCCAGCAGCACAGGTCTCTGCCTTTCTGTTTGCATTTCCGACTGCAATTAGCAAAATTAACAAAAGATTAAAAATTGAACTGAATTAAATTCAACATCGAATAATTAGGGAATAATGGAAAATAAAGTCCAAGAATTTGAGATTAAAACCTTGATTATAACGTCCTTGACTTCGAAATTGGAGCTGTTATTGATGCTAATATAGCTACAAAATGTCTCCCCTAAATATATTGCTCTGCAAAATCACAACTTTATTAACAAATCAAGAAATTAAAATGTGGGTAAGGAGAGAGGGAGAGACAGAGAGACACCCGAAGGCTTGGGGGAGGACGAGGAGGCCAGAGAGGCCAATGGAGTCGGAGGGTGGTGGAGGAGGAACGGGTGCGGTAGGTGAGATCCGAGGAGTCAGAGGAGGCGGAGGAGGAGGGGTTCAAGGAGTCGTGGACGTCGAGGAGGCGGGGGAGTTGCGCGGCTGCCATCGGGTCGTCGAAAATGTCCTCGCCGACGACGAGATCGGCGGGGCCGAGAAGGAGGGGAATGGGGTCCACCTGGAATGAGGGCTTGCACGGCCTCATCACCCGGAAGGCCAAGGAGTGGGGTCCGCCTTGACCGCTGTTTCTTCTTCGTCGTCGTCGTCGTCGATTCGCCGGCGTCCGCCTTGACCTCTGTATAACATATTCAGAAGAAAATTACGTTTAGAGTAAAAGTTAGTTGATAAATACGTAAGGCACATTCGAAATTCACTTTTAAAGTGTTCTAACCTAAAAAAAGGAACTATCACTAGAATAAGCAATGTTTCTTCAACAGGAGACTACATTAGTAGTTTGAAAATTGGAGGGTGAAGATTTGACTGTAAGAATTTGAATGGTGAAAATTGTTTCAAAAGTTAGGCTACTTGGTAGGCTAGATTACGGAAGACAAGTCTCTTTGATACCGAAGGAGTAAGAGGGATTGCTCACCAAGGGAGAATGCCGACAACGAGATTCAAACCAAATCTTGGCCTAGCGAACAAAACGATCCTTACCAACTGAACCAATCCTCATTAACAAAGCTAGAAGCCAGATGATAAGTGAGCACATCTATGGAGTCTAAACTTCAAATTGTTCAAAAAATTTAAAAGCAAACTATCACTAAACTAAAAGTTGGTTAGTAGACACGTATAACCTACTTCCTAAGGGCCAGACAAAAATAGCGGATTTGGATCCCATTATGATCCTGTTGACCCTAAAAACTACCAAGTCTACGTGGCGCGCAGGCCGAGTAACTAATAAGCTAACTACGTCCTTCGGTTGTGTGCGGGGCGTGCCAACTCGTCGGCCGAGCTCGGCCGAGGAGTAAAATTTGTTGATGTTGTGTTGAGCGCACGGCTGACTTCTGCGTCTTGCGATTGCGGCCGAGAAAGGAACTTGACTCGGCTCTTGGATTCTAAAGCCTGAAGACAAGGCTACTAACTATACGAAGTTCACAAATCGTCGTCGTCAGATTCGGTCACAGTGATGGTATTCGTCAGAGTAAACTCACGCCGAATTGACACCAAGGTGTAAGGGCACAAATACTCAAAGCGGATGTACGTCTTGATGGTGAATGTGGTTCGGCCGTCAGAGTGCCGAACTCTAAAGCCAACTTGTGAGTATCCGATCATGCAACTCGGCGTTCAATGTGCCGAGCTCGAGTAAACCGTAACACCTCACTTCGCCGAGAAGGCTAATGAGATGACATCTGCCAATAAGGATTCGAAAATCCTTCTCGACCGAGACTTGGATAGATAACCAGTCGGCCCCTTTGCAGTGCTGTTTATCCAAACTGAAGGTGCTCCGCGGTCGGCTGATTCTACGGCGATAGTGCTGTTTATCCAAACTGAAGATACCACCGGTTGTCTTCACAGTGCTGTTTATCCAAACTGAAGATGTGTTGGCGAAAAGGAAAATAAAAATCTCAAGGTTGTTGAGAGGTTTCGCGTAGAGCGAGGGTTTGCGCAGGGCAGATTTGTGTGTTGAGTTTGAGAGCCTCTAATGTTGTCCGCGACACTGTATTTATAGAAGCAAATGTTGTGTGGTGCGGCTTCACACTAGTGTAGAATTTGATTTCAATTTAAACTCGTGAATTGATCTGTGATCCTTATCTTTTGCATGTCTCAGCAGAACCAAGCCCTCAAACTTTGCTTCCTATTCCAACTAGAAATTCTCTTTTTCCACCACGTTGGTCCAGGTGCAACCATGCATGCACAATAAACTCCAATATAATTCCATCCTTTATTTTATCAAACCCATACTTGCATAAGGAGTCAAAATTTCCTACTGATGCCGCGCCTTAATGCACATCCATATATCCCATCATCTTTCAAATCAACTGGGATTCAGATAAATATTAGGTTTAAATAATTTAATATATTACTAATAGATAATACCATGATTAAAATCACAATATTATTTCTCAATAATAATAAATAAAAAAAACATTTCAACCATTTTGTCATTCAACGGCCTTAATTACTCGGGCCGATGATGTAAAATTGGGTCCAAACAGATCCAAATTGTGGAGATCCTATAGATCGTCACATCTTAGTCATTCATCGTGCATCGTGCGGTCAAAAATCATTTGAATTTTTTTATTTAAAATTAAATATAAATAGTACCTGACGAAAACTGACCGCACAATATACAATGAACGGCTAGATATAGGGACCCCTAGAATCCCTACAAAGTGAATCCGAAGAGGATTCTCTTCCAAAAATAGCTAAAAGGAGTTGAATCCCATACACTTTTCCTCCCTTCATACACTGATTTATTTATGTCACTTAATTTTCCACGTTACAAAAACCTTTCTACACACCCTAACACCAACTAATAAGAAATACACAAAATCGTATCAAATGTCTCGGTGCTATTAGGAGTGGAAAGGCATTTGTCATTTTAACTGACTAAAATTGCATCAAATTATTCATATGGTTAGATTTTGTAATGACTTGAAGTATGATGCCAGCAAATGTTTGATGCCTTTTGTGTCATCACTCTAGAATCTAGGCTAAAGTTTGATGCCTTTTGTGTCATCACTCTAGAATCTAGGGATTTACTATGTACATAAGGAAGCTCATAAGGCAGTTTTTTTGTAGGTTGTTACAGGGCCAACTGCACTGGGTTACAAATAAGCCAAAATTTTGATTAAATGTTTTACATTTTTTGAAATTCTTGTTTGCCTCTTTCTTGTTCAAAGTATTTTTCTTGTATTCCTTGAAAGACTTTGATGGAATTCATCTTTTTTTTCAGACAATTGCCACATTCTTTAGCCAAGTCATGGCTGCCATTGGAGGAAATTCCGTTGGTCCAGGTATGTGTAATCATAGTCTCACTTTAACTAGGTTCAGCATGCACCTTAATGTATTACATGATTCAGGATCTAGACCAGCAATGCAACTATATTATCTCATGGGTTTTATCTGAAAGCAATGTGTTTTCCAGTATCTGAACTTGCAGGTGATGCGGTAGTAAATGTCTATATTAATCATGAGAAGAAGTTTGCATTTGTGGAGATGAGAACGGGTGAAGAAGCAAGTAATGCAATGGCATTAGATGGGATTATATTTGAGGCATGTCAATTTCAATTTATCATTACAGTTTTGTTTTTTGTTTGATCTGTTTATAATTGTCATGGGGGAGGGCGTCACTGTCAAGGTACTGTAAAAGAAGAATGTGAGGGTAAAATAAGAAGCATAACTGGTGTAGAACTTAAATGTTATCATGTCTATTGGATTAAAGCCTTTTCTATTTTCAGTATTATCAAATTCGTTAAGTTGGTTAACTCTATTGGGTGAGGAACCATATCAATTTTATAGAGACTTATCTTAAATATGTAAAAAGAAATTGAGATTTGTACTTGTTGGTTATGATGGGGCTTAGGTTTCAGAATCTTTGGATAATGTTTTATTCTTTCTTTCTGTGTGCTTTGTGGGGTATGAAGGAAATATTTCTTTGTTGACATGTTCCCTTTGATTTATCAGGGGGTTGCTGTGAGGGTACGAAGGCCGACAGACTACAATCCTACTTTAGCTGCAGCACTTGGTCCTAGCCAACCAAGTCCTCACCTTAACTTAGCTGCCGTTGGTCTCACACAAGGGTGGGTTGACTTCGGTTATTTAATTTGAAGAATACTCTTTAGAATTACTTTTAAAAAATATGGTGTTGAGTTGTAAAAGTCTTATGTTGTATTAATTTTGTATTTGTTTGGCAGTGCTGTTGGTGGAGCCGAGGGACCTGACCGTATCTTTGTGGGTGGGCTACCTTACTACTTCACTGAAGCTCAGATTAGAGAATTGCTACAGTCCTTTGGGTATGGGCTTAAATTTCCGGCAATCTTGACGTTCCTCATTTATGATAAATTGTATTTGCAAATTCTAACATATTGATCACTGCAGACCTCTTCGTGGTTTTGATCTCGTAAAGGATAAAGATACATGAAACTCTAAAGGATATGGATTCTCTGTTTATCAGGTACATGCTCAAATCCCGGCTTTTGATTTTGATTTTGATTGTTGTCACATTTTCAATTTTTTGTTTTCTACTTAGTGATTTATTTTAGGCCGTCTTCTCTCTTTAATACATATATACTGTTTTATGATTCTTGGAGGTCACTCCTGGAAATCTGGTCAACTAATGTTCCAGAACTTCAGGATCCAACTGTGACAGACATTGCTTGCGGTGCTCTCAACGGCTTAAAAATGGGTGATAAAACTTTAACTGTCCGGCGTGCTACTGCCAGGTTGGTATTCTTTCAAACTAAAAGGCAAGCCTGATCTTTTTATTCTTTCAAGCCAATTAGATAATGTGACACCTTTTTGCAATGATTTTACAGCAATGGGCAGTCTAAAACAGAGCAAGAAAATATCTTGGTACAGGCACGACAGCATATAGCCATGCACGTATGGAATACACATCATTGGTTCCCCGTTTATGTTTTAGGAATGCATTGTTGAGTTATGTCTTTCGTTGTAGAAAATGGCCTTGCAGCTGGAATGGCAACAATGGCTAGTGGTGAAACTCCCACTAAAGTCCTATGCTTGACTGAGGTAGTATCGCAGTTGAAAATAAATTTATATAGAATTCATGCATTTTGTTTGTATAGTTAGTTTTGGCACCCTCCATTTAAAAAAAAAAAAATAGGATAGTTTATTATGCATTAAAATTTGATTGTTCCAACTGGCTGATTCATGTATTTTCTCATGATGAAGGCAATTACCGCTGATCAACTAGGTGATGATGAAGAGTATTTCGAAATACTAGAAGACATGAGGGATGAATGCAGCAAATTTGGTATTTTCTTCCTAACCTGTCTACCTGTTCATTTTTATTAAAACTTTTGGTGTGTGTGTGGATGTTTGTATTTTGCTGAGCAGAGATGTTTGATTTTTTTTTTTTTCTTTTTCAAGTGAATATTGTAGGGATAATTAAAATTGAGTGCCTGGACCTCTAAAAGCACTCAATAAAAATTTATGAGAATGAATTTGTTTTATTACTTAGCTTATTTTGTTGGCCAAACCTTGACTGTTAAACTACTTACCAGGAAAGAATGAAGTACTGAACATCTACCCGATGTAATTTCTTAAGACTTCCAAAACAAAATATTTAAAATTTTGGCTTCTGCAATTAAGGTTAGGATATGTACTGTACAACCGGACCGCCTTTTTTTCTTGCTTTTGTTGCATAGGGGAAACAATCATGTTATACAGTGCCGCAAAACAAGTAGAGACTATAAGAGATTTCCGTTGCTTGGCATTTGCTACGGTTATGATTGGTACTGAGGAGTTTCTCTTGTTTTGAATGATTAGGAACTCTTGTGAATGTTGTTATTCCTCGTGCGGATCAAAACGGAGAACAGATTCCAGGCGTTGGAAAGGTAAAACTACTGTGCTGCATCTATTTACTGTGCTCTTAATGGTGTTCTTTTTTCTCGTGGATTGAACATGTAGCTTCCTTCTCTCCATAATCATACAACGTTTTCAGGTATTCTTGGAATATACTGACACTGGGGATTGCGCCAACGCAAAGAATGTACTCGGTGGGAGAAAATTCGGAGGTAACATAGTGCATGCCGTTTACTATCCAGAAGAGAAATACTACAACAGGGACTATAGTGCTTAAGAGTATTAAGCCCCCGGCCTGGGTTTTTATCTTTTTATTGTGATGTAAGTTAGCTGTACGTTTCAAAGCGAACCTTCAGATGTGGGTAATGGTTGCTCAAGGAACCGAAAATCGACGAGTGCCTTTCGGCGCCTTTGTTCTCTAGATGTTTTGATGTTTGTATCAATATGATAGCGTGCAAACTAAGATTAATGGTGGTCTTGTCATTTGCCGAGCAACTCCTATTTATTTTCGATGTTTGTACAAAAACATCAAAAACTGATTTTTCATGTTGATTTACCTCACCATAAACTCCTTTCTGGTTCCCCCTTATTATTCTTTTTATTTGATTTTTTATTCTTTCTCATTCCTGCCAAAAAAATTCAACTAATATATTTACTTGTAGAATTGGCAAATTCTTGCATGACTTGTTAGTCTGACACGAAAAGACATGAAAATTCAGGTTTCAGATCAACTTGTTAATGAGTCGGGTCATTATCAAGAAAAAAATGCGTAAATGAATTACGTCGTTATCAGATCATCTGTTAAGAATCCGTTAAGATAACGGGTATGACATGGAAACGTTATGGTTGAAAGGTCCAGATATTAGAATGACACGACATTTAACGAGTCGAGTCGTTATCGGATCATTTATTAAGAATTCTAAAATTGACATGACACAATTCGTTAAGATAATAAGTTTGACACAACACGATTTACTAAAATAATTGGTATGACACGAAAACGATAAACACGACAAACATCTGTTTGAGAAGTCTAGTTGACTTAATAAGTTCTATAACCGCTTTCAAATGGTATATTTTCGTAATTTCACTTTTAAAGGAGCTTCATCTGGGAGATTTTTTATGCACGGAACACGAGTGGTACATTATGTGTCACTACACAAACGATGCAGTACTTGTGTTAAAAAATTAATAACTTAGAAAATAAAACTTGCCTCTACTTATATAATAGGGTAAACTGCCAATTTAGTCCCTGAATTATCACCTTAGTGAAAATTAGGTCCCTAAACTATTTTTTCAAAAAAATTAGTCCCTGAATTATAAAAATCTGTTAATTACATCCCTAATGTTATATTCGAAGCTACTATATTCAATTTTCCGCCAATTTAAGTCACATTACTTGCATGTGATACACATTGGAGGGTAGATTGATACTTTTCATAAAGAAATAGTGTATGGAGTTAACTTTGGAGGATAAATTAGTAGTTTTTCATAAAGAAGTAGTGTAAGTTAACTTTTGAGGGTAAATTAGACATTAATTTAGCAACCTATATGAAATGTTAAGGGCTTATAAACAAGAAAATGATGTTATTACACTTTAAAGTGTGTCAAGTGACTTAAGTTGACGAAAAATTGGATAAAATAGCTTTGAATATAATAGTAGGGATGAAATTAGCAATTTCTAATGAATTTAGGGACTTATTTTACCGAAAAAATAATTCAGGGACCTAATTTTTACTGAGGTAATAGTTCAGGAATTAAATCAGCACTTCACCCTATATAATAACATGGTGTATCATCTGTGTTTTTTAGTATAGTAAAAAATTTCTTATTTAGGCTGTTGATTATGAGCCATGTGTATGTGTCAGAGGCGTGGGGAACAGTCAAAAGAGTAATGAAATAAGGATTTGGATCCTCTTCGGATCCTCTTCCTAAGGATCCCAGGGATCAATGCACGATGACCGTTTATCAAACATCGTGCGGTCACAATTAAATATTTTTTGTATTTTTAAAAATAAAACAGTCTCGTTTTGCGTAAAAAGTATTTAATTGTGACTGCACAATTTTTATGAACGGTCCTCATGCATTGATTTCCGAGATCCTCAGGGAGGGGATCCGAAGAGGATCCAAATCCATGAAATAAAAGGTTGGATTGGATGACTCAGATCATTGTCGCTCACAACACACATTTTCCTCCTCCTCCGCTTGTACTTTGTTTATACTCGTTCTTCAGTTTTGGATAGGATAAGAGCGTTCGTACAACTCAACACGTTTTGACTGTTTCCAAAATACCCATTCAGTTTTGGATCCGGATTCTCTGCTACTTTTTTCCTATACACTTCCATCATTTTCCTGTTTGTGTGGTCACGGTTAAGCCACGTCAACAATTTATATTGATTTTTTTATAGAAATAATAAGACAAAAGGATATGGTTTAACCGTGACCACATAAACAGTATAAGAAAAAAGGAGAAGAGAATCTGGGTCCTTTAGTTTTATCTCCATTTTCTAATCATCCGACTGACTAAGATAACAAATTTTGGTAATAACAGCCCGAATTGGCGGGCATTACCTTCGTACTTTAGCTGTTACATTACATGAATTTAGTTTCTCAATAGCAGATGGATTAAACTAAACAAACGCAATCTAACTGTTCCACTATTTTTTATGCAAATTTTTAGCTAGTTTATGATTTAAAGGATATGAATGATTTACTGAAACATTATTGTTACTCGAAATTCACGTCTTTCTTTTTGGTATGGCAAAATATCACTATGTTACAAACGGATAGAAATCCACTATTGATCTCATTGTCTCGAGCTCAATTATTAGACAATCCGGACCATTCAAATTGAATCTAACGGTCCTTATTAACTTATTCCGTTGACCTACTTACACAAACCAAGGGTACCAATTCTCTTTCGCACAAAATAGGGGACCAAATTTACTAGTTCTTAGACACCGGACGCTAAAGTTCGAAGATGACCCAAATTTGTTACTAACATTAGTAAAGAGAAAAGATATTGTCGTGTTGTTTATTACTATAAAGAAATTAATCATCTCTAACTAAAAAAAGTACAAACGGACACGTATACTAATGTGATCTAAAAAACATATATTACACAAGTGTTAAACTATAATTTGCTTGTAACAAAAAAAAGACTGCTTAGAATGTACGGAGTCAACGTATGCCCCAAATAAAATTAGATTATGAATCCAATCTCCCTAACTAATAGAAGAGAGAGAGAGTTTTGGATAATATTGCCACGCATACTTTTCCTACTCTCTCTCTCTCTCCCCTCATAATATTTGGTATATAATTATATATACCCCAACGATCATGCATTAATCTCCATCACTTCCCATTGCCTGTGTCAACTTTTTAGTACCCTCCTTTGTGTTGAGAAATTTGAGATCCAAAAACTGTTTTTGAAAATGCTTGCAATATTCAACAAGGAAGTAGTGCAGCCACCGCAGGAGCTCCACAGCCCCACCGCTGCCTCCGCCAATCCCGCCATGAAGCCTCAAGAAATTGCCAAAGACTTCATGTCCTGCCATGATCCAAACAATGCCTTTTCAGTCTGTTTTGGAAACACAGCTTTGCTTGCTTATGTTCCTCCAACCAACCCCTACTCATCTCAAAAACGGTAATGCTTGCATGCATATACATACAGACATTAAGAACGAACAAACGTCATGAACACAGAATTTCTGTATACGACCATTTGGGGCAATCACGAATCTAAATCCTTGTTTTGTTTTTAATTAATTAATTGATTAATTCATTGCAGGGTGTTCTGTTCTTTGAACAACATATACTGCATTTTCCTTGGGGGCCTGAACAACCTCTGCAGCCTGATCAAGCAGTACGGGCTGTCGAAGGGCACCAACGAGGCCATGTTTGTGGTGGAGGCCTATCGGACTCTTCGCGACCGCGGCCCGTACCCAGCTGATCAGGTCCTCAAGGATCTTGATGGAAGCTTTGGATTTGTGATTTATGACACCAAGGCTAGAGCCGTCTTTGCTGCGTTGGTAAGTGCCAAATGAATGAAATGCAGATAGCAGAGGCTGGGTGTCCTTATCAAATTTGTGCTTAGGGTTCGTGTGTTCTTAGCATTTCTGGTTGTGGTTTGTTTTTGTGCAGGGTGCTAATGAAGGGGTTAGCATGTTCTGGGGCATTGCAGCAGATGGTTCGGTGGTGATTTCTGACAACTTGGGGGTCATGAAACAAAGCTGTGCTAAATCCTTTGCCCCATTTCCAACTGGTATGTAAAACACTATCAACATTAACACGACAAGTTACATGGCTCAAAACTGGCACGAATACAAAAATGGTTGAACTCAAACACGAGAGATTTTTCAGTGTGCCGAGGAATATGGTCCTGTACACCAAGTGCTATAATCAAGTGGTTGGATACTTAAAAAAAAATTTCAACCACTTGTATCATGATACTTGGTGTGCCGGGCTGTGTTCTTGACGCATTGATAAATTTCTCCTCAAACACGACCCATTGTGAACCTTATAATAAAATTGAAATTAACATTATTATTTAGCTTGTCATTTTTTGATGGGTGCAATTTTGGTTGCAGGGTGCATGTTCCACAGTGAGCAAGGATTGATGAGCTTTGAGCATCCGACCAAGAAGATGAAGGCAATGCCTAGAGTTGATAGTGAGGGGGTTATGTGTGGGGCCACCTTCAAGGTTGACGTCCAATCAAGGATTCCCAACATGCCACGTGTCGGTAGTGAAGCTAATTGGGCAGCATGGGGCCAACCAGCCTAGATCAAGGAGTGAAACTTATTTAGGTTTAACGGCTAAGAATAATTACTGGGAACTTTTATTTTTATTTAGTTTGATTTCAATTCATGTATATATTCCTATGTAATTTCTTTTCCTTTTTAAATGAGCACCTATGTACTATGAATGAAGAACTCTGTGGTGTTGTATCTCCTAAGTTTACAACTAGTGACATTTAACCAGAAAATGAATATTATTTTAAGAAAATATTGTATAAATCCTGATAAAATTCACACTAAAGCCGTCATTTTTAACATAGTAACCTTTTCTTAAAAAAAAATTTCTCTGCTGCTCTGTAGCAAGCCAAAACTTATGGTGTTATTATACGACCCATTACTCTTCACACACTCCTAAACCCGAAATCTCATAGGCGTCAACTGCTTCTGCTGCACCTTGGGCATTCCCGAGGGCATGAGTATGGGATGCGGCTAACGCCTGAGTTTGTTGAGCTTGGGCTACTTCTGCATCTCCCAGCGCCTAAACCATCAATTTTATGATTTTTTATTTTTGTTAAAATTTTCTTTTTTCCTTTCCATAACACCAAACTATTATCTTCATGTTCTACAAAATATATTTTCGGTGAAAATTTACTTATAATCCATGTGAAAACACTCGAAAACAATGATATAAATATGAATCTAATGGTATTTGAATCTAAATAAAGTAAGGTAGGAAGAAAAAAAAATTCAATGAAAAAAAAGCAGAAAATAAATTTAAAAAAAAAAAAATGATACGATCAGTACTTCGCAATTCGATTGTCCACGATCGCTATCAAGGTAGCGACTTCACCTCATACTAGCCGCTAGCATCATACTGATCCCCTTTTTCAATTTTTTTTTTCTTTTTTAGCTTGTTTTTTGTTAATTTTTCTTTTATTTCTCTTACCATAACAACAAACTATCATATTTATGTTCTTTAAAATATATTTTTCCGTGCAAAATTCATTATTATTTATATTTAAACACTTGTAATCAACGTTTTTAAACCTAAAGTTAAAGATATTTTAATTTAATAGTGGTTACTCAAATAAATTAAAGAAATTGGAATAGGAAAGATCGGTACCACGCTAGATTCTTGCCCAGTCGTACTTAAATCTTCTTTCTTGAGGGTTGAACCCCATTTGACAATATTTTGGGCCTCACTACTACATTTTTCACTTTTTATTTTATTTTAGTTTTCTGCTTAAATATTCTACTAAATATACATTTATTGCTCAATATATCGTAAATCTACTTCCAAATGCCTTACAAAGTTTTCCTTCATGCTCACGAAATATATTTCGTGAAAATAAAAAAATTTGAGTAACTCATTGTTTTTAGTTGGTTTGGCAAATTCGTACATAAATCATCGTTCAATCTATTTATTTTCACTTTTGCCTCACTGTGAAGTTTTAAAAATTAATGTAAGACTTTCCGTTGGTATTCTTGAGGGTGGAACACGTTTACGACAATGTCACTAAATAATTTTCACTTACTTTTTTAGTTTTCGTCTTAAATATTCTACTAAATGTATATTTGTTGTTCAATAAATCGTAAATGTCACATCCCGACCCGGGCTCCACCACATCCCGGGCTCGACTCCGCCGTAGCACGATATTGTCCGCTTTGGGCCCCGACCACGCCCTCATGGTTTTGTTTTTGGGAACTCACACGAGAACTTCCCAGTGGGTCACCCATCTTGGGATTTCTCTTGCGCGAACTTGCTTAACTTCGGATTTTCGATGGAACCCGAAACCAGTGAGCTCCCAAAAGGCCTCGTGTTAAAGGAGGTGGATATGTACATATAAGGCATAGAGGATCCTCACCCCTGGGCGATGTGGGATCTAACAATCCACCCCCCTTAGGGGCCCAACGTCCTCGTCGGCACACTTCCGGCCAGGGATTGGCTTTGATACCATTCTGTCACATCATAGTCTGGCTTCGCCGTAGCATGATATTGTCTGCTTTGGCCTTCTGCCACGCCCTCACGGTTTTGCTTCTGGGAACTCACAAGCAACTTCCCAGTGGGTCACCCATCTTAGGATTGGGTGAGAGCAATCCCAGGATGGGTGACCCACTGGGAAGTTCTCGTGTGAGTTCTCAGAAATAAAACTGTGAGGGCGTGGTGGAGGCCCAAAGCGGACAATATCGTGCTACGGCGAAGGCATGCCCAGAATGTGGTAGAGCTCGGGTCGGGATGTGATAATTTGGTATCAAAGCGAATCCATGGTCGGAAGTTCTCGTGTGAGTTCCCAGAAACAAAATTGTGTGGGCGTGGTCGGGGCCCAAAACGGACAATATCGTGTTACGACGGAGGCATGCTCGGGATGTGGTGGAGCCCGGGTCGGGATGTGACATATAAGGCATAGAGGATCCACTCCCCTGGGCGATGTGGGATCTAACAGTAAAACTGCATCCAAATGTCGTATAAAGTTTTCCTTAATGCCTACGGAAAATATTTTGCGAAAATAAAAAATTTACATTTTTCACAAGAAATATGGGACAACACTTACTGTTTTTAGTCGGTTTTAAAAATTTGTACTTAAATCATTGTTCAATATAATATTTTCACATTCGCCTCACTGTGAAGTTTTGAAAATCAATGTAAGGCTTCCTTAATGCTAACGGAAAACATTTCGAGAAAATAAAAATTTGCATTTTTCACAAAAAACGTGGGTATTAAGTTAACTACTATATTCTAGGGCTCACCACTATATTTTTCACTTATTTTTTAGTTTTCAGCTTAAATATTCTACTAAATATTGATGATTGCTTAATAAATCGTAAACCGCTCCCAAATGCCTTATAAAGTTTTCCTTAATGCTCATGAAAAATATTTTGCGAGAATAAAAAATTTGAGTTTTTCCCAAAAAAACATGGGTGTTAGTTTTTAGTCGGTTTTAAAATTTCGTACTTAAATCATCGTTCAATCAATTATTTTCACTTGCGCCTCACCATGAAGTTTTGAAAATTAATATAAGACTTTCCGTTGATATTCCTTAGGGTGGAAACCCATTTTGACATTGTTTTGGGCCTCATAGTACTATATTTTTCACTTATTTATTTAGTTTTCGGCTTAATTATTCTACTAAATACACATTTATTGCTTAACAAACCGTAAAACTGCTTCCATATGCCTTATAATGTTTTCCTTAATGCTAATGGACAATATTTCGAGAAAATAAAAATTTTACATTTTTCACAAAAACGTGGGTGTTTAACTCATAGTTTTTAGTGAGTTTTCCATTGAAAATGTCTCGATTCCGGTAATTCTATGTTTTGTTATTCTTCAATCCAAATCTCAGAACCAAACAGGTGTTAAAAAGAAATGGAGAGACAAAATGGTGTAGTTCATCTGATGTAACAATAGTTTCCAAGCAATTGTATCAGAAATCTGTAATTTCCTTTAAGACTACATACGTTTCACCGCAAGTCACAGCTAGATGCGAAGCACGTTTTCGGTCCTTGTAATCTTAAAACTATACTACTGTTCCTCAACGTAATCAAACTGTCCAATATTTGGACAACCCTTTAGGAGAGGAAGAGATTACTGAAGCAAGTCATCGAAAGCCGGAGGAGGGTAAATATCACCAGCAGTTGGGCTAGAACTTCCGGCTTTCCATTCAGATCAGTTTGACTTGATTAAAGCTCGTTGAAGACACAGACCACAGCATCTGCTCCATGTTTGATAATCCCCACACAAGACGGGAAGCGAAGCCGGTAAAACCTAGGCAGTGATTAGTCGAGATCCACAAAAATGTGCAACAAGTCCGGAAGGTTGATCAGAAAAGAATTATAACCAAAAGCATAAGGAGTTATAGTTTAGATGGCACCGCCGATTTTAGCACAATCTCGCAATGTTTATTCAAAAGAGAAAAAACTAACCTCCCTCCAAACCTGGCAAAGGGTCATATGACAATTTCTCTCCGAGTTTAGTGGCAATGAGGTTCTGCATAGAAACTACTCAAATAGGTGAAAATATGGAAGGCAAACTGTTTTAACGGTAATAATCTCAGTGCTATATTGCTGAAAGATGACTGGTTACATTTAGGTTGCGGGGTTTAGACAGCGTCGTCTCCATTGTGATCATCATTTACCAAAGATGTTTAAACTGAATGTATAAGGTGCTGGTGAAGTTGTTCTCCATACCAGATTGAAATTTGTGGAACCAAACGCCTCAACCCTCGGCAAAACCTCTGTGTGGATTTCAAATTCATAAATTAGTTAATATAATGACAAGTGAGATGCCAAACGAAGCAACCAAAAATGAAAAAAGGCACCAAAGAAGCCTATAAGATATGGTTGGACAGGACAGGATATTACTATGTTTGCATCTAAAATCGTACATTGAAGCAGACTTTGGGACAGCATGAAACGTTATAAACTCGGGGCATACTTATCAGAAACAAAATTTGAAATCTGATATAAAGCGTTTGAAGACCATTAATCACAATCACCACCTCCTCACGTGAATCATCTTGCGAAGGGGCCGAGTTCCTTATGTCTCATTTGCTAAATTCAAGTGTAGCTGCATGGA
The DNA here is from genome assembly GCA_024362995.1 of Heteromeles arbutifolia. Lineage (NCBI taxonomy): Eukaryota > Viridiplantae > Streptophyta > Magnoliopsida > Rosales > Rosaceae > Heteromeles > Heteromeles arbutifolia. The sequence goes on along the minus strand of JANCRC010000002.1, from coordinate 2,921,981 downwards.
GTTTTTACTTGCTCAGTTCCAAATCACTGCATTAGGTAGTGACTAACAATAATTGCTCCACTCAGCCTTTATTTCCTTTTGAATTGCTTATAATTGCGTCATTCAACATTTATTTTTTATGAAATTCTTTATAACTGTGGCCACTCAGACTTATTTCTCTTGAAGTTATCTATAATTGTTTACCATAAATAACTAATTACAATATATTAAGACAATATGACATAGTTTCCAAGTACAACTAGACTTAGTATTTGTTTAACAAAGTACTGTATTTTATAAATAATTATATATATATATATAATATATATTAAATTTCAGGTGTCGCAATGAGGCGAAGCATGCCTTAAGGCTTTCGCCTGGACGGGGCTACCATGAACCGCTTCGCCTGTGCCTTTGCCTTTTAAAACATTGCCCCAGACCCACAGAAGTGTTTAGGCCAAACGCTGCATCTCTTTCAGACATCCCGCGCTTCCTCGGCAACAGGCCATTGGCACCATGATAAACATCACAACTTTCCAAAGATCCGGAATCAGGTGGGTCTGAAGAATTACATAGCTTGGTGGTATCATCTTGAGGACCCATATCATCTGGACCAGACCAAGGCTCTCCGTACATATTGCGCCTTCACCGCTCTTCAGCTGGAGGGCGGAGTTCTAGCTCTCGGAGTAACAGACCAGCAGCATCTGCACCTCTAGGCCGGGGCATATTCTGTATAGCCAATCAGAAAACATATTGTCAAACATGACCATTTTTCAGCGTAACTTTCAACAAGAGACAAGATTTAAGTTAAAGATTAAGAAGTTCAACAGTCAATAGAAAACCTGAATATGTGGAACTAGTGCTGGTTCAACAGCCTTTGCTTCAGGATCAATGCCTGATAACGTTTCGCCAGGTGCCTGCCATGGCTCTGGTACCAAAGCAGATGGATTTAACAACCAGGCTTGGTTGTCTAGAACCATTGCCCTTACTTCCTGTGCATTTGTACCTTCCAGTAGCCTGCACTTTAACCTGTCGAGACTCTGCATCAAAACAGATATAATTTTATGAGTCCTTCTTCTAGGTGATTTTTTTTTCTTGGTAATTACAATCTCCAACATGGGAAACAGGGAGGCCATCTAGGTGATCTTTTGCTTGACAAGTAGAACTGTCCACATCTCTTACTTGTACTGTCAATTGGCTTTAACAGCAAAAGTCTTCTCTCTTTTTCTTTTAAATTTCAGAGAAGAATTTTCAACACTACCACTACCAGGCCATTCATATAAGAAAAAATTATGGGTGATGAATTCATTTAAAATTCAGCATATAGCACTACTTGCACAAACAAAATATATTACATCGTATGTCTGAAATTTTTTATCAATATTCTTGAGGCGCGCACATGAGTAATTATGAACAAAACATCTCCGAGATTGTGTAATAAACTGTTAATGCATCAAGATTTATAACATTGTAAAATGCAGCAAATAATTTCACTAAAATGACACCTTTGGTCCTAATTGTCATGAAAAAATTAGTATGTACAAGAAAATTTATAACTTTCTTGAAAAACCTGCGTCATAGCTAAAAACTTACAGGAACAAATTGTTGTCTGTGCTGAGTAGAAGGAAGAGAATGAAAATTTGCATCCAGTACTGCAATGACACTGTTCAGAGAAACTGCAACGAACAAACAAAAAACACAATCAGAAGATTGTGCACATCATTTACGAAGAAATTTTGCATGAAACGCATATATAAAAAGCTGGAGACCTATAATTTGTTTCCTAATTTTTCAAGAACTACTTTGCTATTTATCAGTCACACGACAATACAACCAAAAAGAATCCAAAGTTATTACCAATGCCATCCTCAGCAGCACTCCGTGTACAGCCAACAACATCCCACCAATCAAGCCCAACGAAAAGACTCCACCAAAACCTGCCATGATGACCATCACTCTATCGAAACTTAAACATCCATAAAAAATCATTTCAGGGATTCAAGGTTTATCAAGGTGGAAGAAGTACCTTTTGGCAATGGCCCGTTCCCAGGTTGACGAGTTTGCCTTCACTTGGCTGCTTGGAACAGCAGGAGGAAGAACACGTATTATTTTTAAAACTGTACGGTCCTTACCACTATCATGCCAAACAGAAGCTGAGCAGCAGCTTGTCGACGAGAAGGCAGGCGTAGCAATTGCAGATCCAACGTTAATCTGGTAGTTATCAACAGGTGCAAAGTTCGGGCCAGAGAAGATGTGAACCCCACCCCGGAGGAAAGCAACAGCAATCTCACCACCATGAGCAGAATAGACTACTCGAGCAAGTGTTCTAACATCACTTGGCAGGTCAAAAGGATCAAAACTGACTCGTTTTACTTTCTCTATGCCAGAATCAGGAGTTTTCCTTGCATCAGTGGTTGCTGTTGTCGCTGCTGCTTGGTGACTTTTAAAATCATTAGTTGGTTGTATGCTTGTGTCCACTTTGGATAGCCAAACAGTTTGCATTGGTGCCTGCCCACCAAAACTGGAAGTAGGATTTCCAAATATTTGGTGAAGAACAACAGGCTGAAGTGATGATTCCCAGCGTTGCACTCTCCATCCTGTAATTGATGGACCCTCATCTGGATCATAAGGAGACATGTATTGTCCTGCACTCATGATTCAATTCATACAACTACTATAGTTCAGACGTATTTCTAAGAAAACTTAGTTTCTTATCACGAAAAAAGGGTTGTCGTTACCCAACAGGTCAGATAGAATAAAACTTCGATATTACAACAGAATCAAAGGTAAGGTAAAGATAAACAGATAAACAAATAAACAAATATTGTATGGAAACGAGCAATAATGACACACTTGTTTAGAAAAGATTAAGACTCTAACAAACCAACTTTCGGAGATTTTTTTTTGGGAAAATGTACATCTGGATTAGAAAAGATAAACAAATAAACAAATAAACGCATGCTTCGTTACACCACCAACTTGCAATTGAATTCCAAACGCAAAAAAGAAGAGGGAAGAAAAGGTTTTCAAGGAAGAGGACGATTTGTACCCTCAACTATGACAACAGCTATGACAGAACCACCACGGGTTGGATCAAAGGCAACCGCAGTAACTCCAAATCCCCATGTAGTGGTAGTTGCAGATTGAGATGCAGCCTCGGGACTCACATATGCTGAAAAATTAGAAACTAGAGAGCAGTGAAGTGGTACAGTATCACTGAAATCTTGATCCGTCTGCTTTCGCCGTTGCTTTGCTTCAGATAATAGATAATCTTGCCAGCTAAACAAATATGCAGCCAAAGGGGAAAACCCTGCCCAAATGGGTGGATTTATTGAAGGTGGGACCCCATTAGTTGTGCTAATCTTTGGAGTTGTGTGAAATCCATTTCCTAGGCCAGGAGTGACCTCCCAAACAACAACAGTAGATGGGTTTACAATTGGAACGCCTGCGACATGCATGGCACCACTGTCTGTTATGATAGCATCAGCTGCCATGATCCCCATAGGCCCAGCACCCAAGAGTCCCTTGCTTGTTTGAAACCACTTTGGTGCAGCACTGGTCTGATTAGGAGGATACTGGGACCAATGAAGCTGAACAGAGCCTGACGAGAAAACAGAACAGACGCACGGAAAACTGGGCCACCTAGCTGAAACAAATAACAAAATATTGCATCAGATACCAATCGAACACCAGCAGAAATAAAACGGAAAATAAGATAACTTGAAATTAAGAGACGTTGCAATGAAGGAAAAAAAAAACCTGAATTTTGAGACTGCTGTGAAAGAGATTTTTCTTCAAAAGTTGACTTTGCATTGGCGGATGTACTTGATTCTGAGGAAAGCCACTTATACTGGTTCATAAAAAATATAAAAAAACATTAAAAAAAAACATTAACCATCAACATCATCTGAAAAAGGATACTGCGGTCACACCAGCAGAAATAAAATGCGATGTTCATATAAACAATAAGCAATCTAATATGTTATTTTTCAAAGAACAAAGTACATTCAGATGGGCAGAACAAGAAACACAAAAATATCTTTAAAAACCAGATGAGTAGCAGACAACAAAATTGCTTACTGGGGACACTCCTGACAGCCACTTCGTAACAACTGCAATATCCTGCCGCCATTCATGCTCTGGTTGCCAGCGGCTGGCATTGCGTACGAGATTAGCTGGCCCCTAAACATTTCATAATATTTATAAAAAAAAAGGGGGAAAATTGGCCAAGATTATTGCAATTTAGCTGTTAGTGGAAAAGCCACATCAAAAGCTTGCAAGGGGAAAAGTTATCCACATAAGAAGAAATCAGTACAATAAGTTTAGCTTACTTGAGAAGGCTGAGTCCAGATCGTTACTCTCCCATGGAAATTGGCAACTAGTAAGGCACGAGGGCAAGAAGTAGGAGACCATTCAACAAACTGAACCGAATCACGAGGAGAATCTGCAAAATGTATTCAAAACTATCATGGTTCACTCAATTAGAACCAACATTTAGGAAAGCAGAAGCAAAAGCAAAACATCAGAGGTCTTCCTAACCTAGCATCGAATGAAAAAGACATGGAAAAACATATGCCAACTCTCAGGAGACTTCTTCCAATATTTAGGGAATTGTCATCCAAATGAGATAGGATTTGAACACTTAATGAACTAGCAGGTAATAACTATTGGACTGCGGATGCTAAAAAACAACTTCGTATGCAAGAGAGGAAAAGAATTTGACATATGTAGATGTTCATAGCAAAAACATATTGGCATTAAGCAAGTCCACAGAAAATTATAAAGCCTTCATAGTAAATTATCAAGCTATTCACTGAATAAGTTGCAGTGAAGAAAACATAGGCAAAGAATCTAAAGAACCAAGGGCTCTTATAAAAGCAAATAAATAATCTAAATACCTGCGTTGACATTGAACACTGCACACTTAGTTGGTCGCTCTGGGATCACGATATGTATGGGAATCCAGAAAGGTGCATTTGCATTAGAACTACAGAAGAATTCATAACAAAAGGAATTGTCATAACTGTACACAAATGTAACTAATTATAGGCCAAACTTAAGCAAGCTTAGTGCCCATTCCTTGATGATCCGTTTGGACATTCTAAATTCATCCTTTTCTTTTCATGGTGCTTTCTGAGGTCCAACTAAGCAAAAATAAATGGTAGGTTCCAAAATCAAGCATATTATCACAACAGAATAAATCCCACATTTCATGAGGCAAAACTCTCATGGTCAGAAAAAAGTGAGCATAAACAAGCAATACGAACCTCGGGATACTTGCACAAGTTTCTGATGCACAAGCGATGGCATTCAGCTTCCCGCACCATGCAACAGCACTGAAGAAACAACAGAAAGAGTACACATAAAGCCAAATCTTCTGTTCGTAACTTGAAACATAAATGTAAGATGGCCAGGGTAATTTAGCAGTGTCATTATATTAAGTAATATCTATTCCAACTAGCTTTCCTTTGTGCTTCTCATTTCCAGATTTCTGGTTACCTTGACCATAACGAAGCTGATAATTCATACACCTCTCAGACTAAGGCCGGTAATTCTCATGTCTACCTTTATTCACATCATGGAAAGTCATTGATTGGCAACGGTTCATAGGGCAATGGTTTAACTAAATCAATAAAGACCTAAAATTTCGGAACTACCCGCCATAGAATTCCCTCTCTCTCTCCACATTTCAAATTCAACAATTTTTCTCTCCTTCCCGTTTCGGTGTACACTATATAATACCAATTTCTTGTTTCATTTCAGAAAATTTTGATTTTTTTCCATTAACACACAACTACAGAGCTCAAACCAGTACAAATATCCTCAATTTATTCATAGTCCCGCTTCGAAACCAAATTTTAAACACAATTCAATCAAATGCCACCCACCACAAAAAAGAAAAATGCATAATTCAATGAACAAAGATCAAAATTTAACAGATTGGAGCTCGAATTTCAAAATTTACCTAAAATTGCGACAAAGCTCGGGGACGCTCATCTTGTGCTGCAAATTGGACCTGGGCTGCTTGAGCCTGATACAGAAGACGGCGGCAGGATTGACGACGTCTTCCTCCTTAGGATCGTCGGGCTTGTCCACTGGCTCTTCCTCTTCGTCTTGTCCTCCACCTCCTCCTCCTCCAATGCCCTCAATACTCCCCGTTTCAGGCTTATCGCTCTCAAGGGAGTGAACCACAGGCTCGTCGTCATCATCACCATGGTTGTCATCATCCTCGTCATTAGCATCATTGTCGTCGTCATCCTCATTACCATCCTCATCATCATCTTGGTCCTCCTCAGCATCATCATCATCCTCATCATCGTTGTTATCATCCTCATCAAAATCATCATCTTCCTTAGAAATTTTTCTAAGGCCCGATCGTAAGGGATAGAATGGTAAGAAAAGTACGAATCTCTGCAAGTCATAAGGTTGGTGCATATTAAACGTACCCCTATTTTCTCCACCACAGTAACTAGACAATGTGCAATCACATGGACCAAATCGCCTTCTTCCAAATTGAACTCAGTTTCCAACAACGATAAATTTCCCAGCCAAAGTTTCTCTTCCCTGGAAGAAACATCTATTATTTCGACATAAAAACTAGTTCTCTTGGTGTCATTAATAACATAAATATAAGACCAAAACTTTGAGCGGTCGCCATCATAAGGACAACAAGCCAGGCACACAGCCAACGCTTTTGCATTACAACCAATTTCCTTAGGCACTTCAAAAGAGACTTGGGTACCCTCGTTGACATGATTGAACCAAGTGGGAATTTGTCTTCCTACAAGATTCATCAATCCACGTCCTGTCCATCCCTATACCATGTTGAACAAGATTTGTGTGAGTAATACATACATAACACACATATTTGCGAGGGAGGAGTGGGGGGTGGTGTGGAAGAGAGAGAGTACCTGTAGCGTGTTATCCTGAAGAAGGAAATCTATGACTTTGTTGTGTACAGACATATAAAGTGTGAGGCCCGAGTTTAACGCGCTATCCAAGCCTGGAAATTCAATGAGTTTCGGGGAACCAATATTCACGCATGTCGACATGCCTGAAAAATCTGGCATTCTTTCTAATGCAAAGCAGTCTTCCACCTCCAGGATATCCAAATTTTGTGGTAAACCTGTGATCTCGACAAGGTTTCTGCAACTATTCAATTGTAGTGAGTGAAGCATGGAGAGGCCACTGAGGCTTGGAAGGCTCCGAAAATTATTCTTATCCAGATCTAAGTACCGTAAACAAGGTAGACTACTTCCAATATCATTAGGCACTTCCATTAAATTGCTGCCCTTCAAAATTAAGTCTGTTAAAGAGCGTAAGCCTCGTAAGGAAGGTAGCTGCAAAGGACACTTCAAGTAACTCATAGATAAGCGCTCGAGCTTCTCCAGTTGTACCATGGAAGGTGGTACTTTTTCTATGGCCGTCCCATCTATAAGAAGAGTGTTCAATGATGCCATTTTTCCCAAAGTTTCAGACAAGATTTTGAATGTTGAACAACCATTGAGAACAAGAGTTTTGACAGACTTCGACTTGTAGAACCTCCTCGGGAGAGCCTGAAGCGTTTCACAGTCTTTCAAATTCACCAACACAAGACTCTTGAGATCTCCGATGGACTTGTGAACCTTAGCCAACCTCTTACAGCCTTTGAGTATCAATTTCTCAAGATTCGGGAGTTTTGAAAAGTCTGGCGATTGTGGTAGATCGTGGGAATGGCTGAGATTCAGAATCTTCAACTTATCAAGCAACTGTTAGGCAAAACCAAATTGAAATAAAAAATAAAAATCCAAAAAGATGAGAAAGAGAGCATAAAAATAATTCCTAATTTGTACTTACCCCAGAATACTCACAAAGAATTTGTTCAAGGCTACTGTACCGCATGTCGATAGCGACTATGTTTGGTTGACACAGGTCTACTGGTATGAACTTCAATGGGAATCCATGATAGCACAACCATCTTAATTTTTTGGAAAGACATTGGTATCCCCCAGTGAGCCGAACGTACTTGAGTTGGAGCAATCTGAGGCTCTTCATATTTGTAAATGCCTCAGTACTGAAACTATTATCTTCAACACTTGGCAAATCCAAAGCCAGCCCTTCAATTTTTTCAGTTCCCTGCTAACCAAAACAAGGGACTAAATAAGAAAGGTTTGCATGCAAAATAGTTCGATTACTTACATATGATTCTCTTATATTCCTTACGTATTTAACATGAAGTTTGATTGGAAAAGTGCTTACAGATTTATCTATCAATACAGCTTTTACATCTTCAGGACTCCACAATCTACTCCGTTCTCTAGGGAATTTAGAATTTTCTGCACGCACGATATCTCTGCCCATATCCCGAAGCAAATCATGCATCATTATCTTGTTTTTTGTATTAACAGTTACAAGGCACCGGTCACGGAGGACCTTGATTCCTGCTGTTGCATAAAATCCACAACCATCCAAGATTTGCATGACATCATTCTTATCCATTCCGATAAAGAAACAAGATATATCGCGGAATATCTCCCTCTCGTAGTCATCATTCAACCCTTTGTAACTTATTTTCAGCTGCTCCTGAATGTTATTAAGAGGAATTTCTTTCAGTTTATCCAATGTACTTTTCCAATCTCCTATGCTTTTTTTGAAAAGAGTAGATCCTAAAACTTCAAGAGCCAGCGGCAGTCCTCCACAGTAATTGACAACTTCTCTTGCGAGCACAAGATATTGACTAGGACAACAACTACTTCTGAAAGCATGCCAAATTAGGAGCTCAAGACCTTCTTCTCTGTCCATTTGTTTCGGCCGATATATCTTATCAACTGCAAATTCTTTTAGCACACGTTTGTTTCTTGTTGTGATGATGATTCTGCTCCCCGGGCCAAAAGAGTGGCAATTTCCAGCTAATTCGCGTAGCTGCTTCACATCGTCTACATCATCAACTATGACAAGTACCTTTAAGCATCGAAATCTTTCCCCTACCAAGGCGGTCCCTGCAGCAACACTGCTTACTTTTGTCTTGGTGGTTTGCAAGATATCAGAAAGAAGTTGTTTTTGCAATTTTTCTACTTTCTTTTCCCTCACTTTTTCAAGGAAACTTTTACCTCGAAACCTGTCAGAAAATTGATTGTAAATGGCTTTAGCAAGCGTTGTTTTACCTATTCCACCCATGCCCAAAATTCCAATCACCCGAACATCATCTGAATCTCCGATGCATAAATAATTACTAATATCTTGCACTCGAGAATCTATTCCGACTTGGTAGGGCGCTACGTCTAAGTATGTGTTGTTCAGCTTCCTAGTGACTTCCTCAGTAATCATCCTGATAAACTTTGCTTCATGCCTGGCATTAGTCAAGCAGAGAAGCAAAACGAAGATTGTTATATAACTACAAGACAAAATTGAACTAATACACAAAATTACTTATCATGATAAGAGATTTTAATTAAGACAATTTTCTTTGAGGTGTTGTGTTTAAACTTAGCAAACATCAATTAAATTTAAATTTAAAAAAGAAACACAAACAAACAAAAACAGCCTCCCTTCCTTACGCTGCCATTCGCCGACGGCTTCCCTACTGTGATTAGTGTAGCCTTAACAGTTTAAGCTTTATCGTATGATTTTATTAACAGAGGACTAAGAAAAATAATACATGATATTGACAAGCAAAGGTACGTTAAAGCCTTAATTCATAAAAGAAGAAACTAGTAAGTACCCGTCCAAAGTGTTTCTGAGATCCCAGCCAGACAAATTCGAAGCTTCAAAAAGAGCAGTTCTCCACCTCTCTAGCTTACAACTCTCTACCTTCTTTTCATCTATGTGTTCCAGAAACAATTGTCCAAATCTGTCAGTCTGTTTCCTGACATGCGAAGGATCAACATCATAGAATATCGCCAAAACTAATTGCCCCAGCGTTCTTCTACACTCCATGATCTTAACCAGCTCCTCAAGGCACCAGCTGGAGTTCGCATACTGTCTAGAGAAGACGATGATAGAGATCTTTGAACCTTGGATTGCCCGCTCAAATGTGGGTTTTAATTCTTCTCCCTTTTTTAGTTCTTCGTCATCAATAAAAGCATTGATTCCGGCCTTTGTTAATGCTTCATAGAGGTGGCCCGTGAAGTTTTTACGTGTGTCTTCGCCTCTGAAGCTTATGAACACGTCGTAGAGCCAACCTTTTGAGAAAGGGGACGAGGACGAGGCTTTATCAGGGACGGAGATATCCATTTGGTGAAAGACAAGGCCGAGGGAGCAAAAGAGGAAGATGAGGACATCAAAGACGACCGAATTGCGATGGGCGAAGTGGTAGGACACTAACACCAGCACCATGATTAACAGCTTCCCTAAGCTCGACCAGTTGTCCATTTCCTTCATTTTCTGGCAGAACTACTTTCTTCTTCTTATAATTCATAAACCCGCCACAAATATACGCGGGGCAGTTGACTGAAGACTTGTGAGTTGTGGTTCTACACCCCAAATTCTACGAGGTGCCTTTTTTTTAATCCAACTTACAGCTTTGGCAGAGTGCCAAATGCATATTTACAGGGCTCTCACTTTCAATATTGTTAAATATCAAGGAAAAATATATAATTATATACAATTTGGTATAAAATAATCAAAGTTGTTGAACCTACAATCTTTATATATTTATATACAATTTGGTATCATGGAGGAGGATTCTCTTCTCCTTTTTTCCTATACACTTTCATCCTCCTTCTGTTTGTGTGGTCACGGTTAAGCCATGTCAACATTTTATACTGATTTTTTTTATAGAGATAATAGGACAAAAACACGTGGCTTAACCGTGACTACACAAACAGAAGGAGGATGGTAGTGTATGGGAAAAAAGGAGGAGAGAATCCTCCTCCATAAAACAATCAAAGTTGTTAAACCTACAGTCTATGTATATTTGTATACAATTTGGTATAAAATAATCAAAGTAGTTGTGGAAAATGGCATCAAGGACGTTTGAATTGGAAGTTTAATCAATTAGTGGCCTTGTCTTTCACTATTGTTACCATCCTTAGTAGTTAAGGAATGATTATGACATATACCTGACCACTTTGTATTTACTTGTCCTTATACTTTTAGAATATTGAAAAGTCAAACTGTATCAAATTTACATTTGTTTTACAATAGGTATTTATTGATTTAAGCTAAATTAAGAGAATAGAAGAATTTAAATTTGAGACGAACTTAATTAAACAAAAATTCTTTATCCACCAAGATAATTCATCATTTGCAAAATCAATTGTAATTAAATGAAATACGTACCCTCTTAAATTGATTCGGTGGAGTAGTAGCACCTGAGGAAGCAAAAGCTGAAGTCTGCCGCAAACATGGAAGAGAGAAACTTATTTACATTTAACGGCTAAGAATAATTATCTGGAGCCTTCATTTTTATTTGGTTTAATTTCAATTCGTGTACACATTCCCTGTAATTTCCTTTTTGTATGAGTATCTATGTATTATAAAAAAAAGAACTGTATGGAGTTGTTTCTCCGAAGTTTTACTTCATGTGACATTTTACCAAGAAAATGAATATTATTTTAAGAAAGGATTGTATAACAAGTAACAACCCATAATATGTGGTATTATGTGTGAGTGGCCCATATACCCCAATTTTATTGAGCTTTCTTTGATTCATTTGATCGACCTAGAAGTATCTAGCCAATTTCCCTCTTAAACTATCACAAACCGAAGTCCCCACTCCGGCCCCCTTTACCACATTTCACATAACTTTCCATTGAAAATGTCTCCGTTCCGGTCGTTGTATGTTTGTTATTCTTCCTTCGTCAATGTTATTTGTTACTTGTCAAGAGAAATGTGGGTAAACAACTAAACGTGCCGGCAGAAATGAACTGTTTTTTTTTTTTTTAAAGACAAGCTGGTTGCGAAGTCACAACAGTTCACCCTTCCGGAGGCCAGGAAGACCCACATAGGCATTTCAGCCTCTCTGGCCACCATTTTGTGATTCACCAACATCAAGAATCGAAACAATAGTTTCATCGCAAGTTTCCAAGAAATGGGGGGAGAGAAAAAATGGAGTTCGTCTGATATAACAATAGTTTCCAAGCAATTGTATCAGAAATCTGTAATTTCCTTTTAGACTACGTGCGTTTCATCGCAAGTCACAACTCGATGTGAAGCACGTTTTCGGTCATTCTAATCTTACAACTATACAATAGTTCCCAAATGTAATCAAACTGTCAAATGTTTGGTTAGGGAAGGAAGAGATTACCAAAGCAAGTCATCAAAAGCCGGGGGAGGTAAATATCACCGGTAATAGGACTTGAACTTGATTAAAGCTCATTGAAGAGACAGATCATGGCATCTGCTCCATGTTTGATAATCCCCACACAAGACGGGAAGCAAAACCGGTTAAACCTAAGCATTGATTAGTCGAGATCCACAAGAATCTGCAACAAATCCAGAAGGTTGATCAGAATAGAACAAAAACCAAAAGCATTAAGAGTTGTAGTTTAGATGGCACCAACTACTTAGCACAATTCGCAAATGTTTTATCCAAAAGAGACTAACCTCCATATCTGGCAAAGGGTCGTATGACTTTTTCTCTCTTATGTTAAACACAGTAATGCCCGTGATCCTCTGAACTCCAAGTTTAGTGGCAATCAGGTTCTGCATTAGAAAACAGCTACTCTAAGAAACTACTCAAATAGATGAAAGTATGAAAGGCAAATTGTTTTAACAGTAATAATCTCAGTGTTATATTGCTGAAAGATGACTGTTACATCAGAGAGCATCATCTCCATTGTGATTCTCATTTACCAAAGATGTTTAAACTGAATCTATAAGGTGCTGGTGAAATTATTCTCCGTACCAGATTGAAATTTGTGGAACTAAACGCCTCAACCCTCGGCAAAACCTGTGTATGGATTTCAAATTCATAAAATAGTTATATAATAAAGAGTGAGATGCTAAATACTTGGAATTTAACTGCGTATGTAGTCCTCGGTTCCTATTTTATCTTTCATCAAGTAAACTTATGTAATCTAACTGATGGATCTCAAAGTTCAGAGAGTATACAGGATCTGTTAAAATATTGAGGTCACTATAAGCAGTTGAAAATGAAAAAAGGCACCAACGAAGCCTATAACAAGGGCTTGGACAAGATATTACTATGATAGCATCTAAAATCGTATATAGAAGCAGACTTTGGGACATCATAAAATGTTATAAACTTGGGGCATGCATATCAAAAACAAAATTTGAAAGCTGATTTAAAGCATTACCACTGTTTGAAGACCATTAATCACAACAACATTCTCCTCACGTGAATCATCTTGTGATAAACAAACTTCGAAGGGGCCGAGTTCCTTATCTGTCTCATTTGCTAAATTCAAGTGTAGCTGCACGAAGTTTTTAATTGCTCAGTTCCAAATCATTGCATTAGTCAGTAAGTTCTATTGACTGAAGAATGACAAGAGCAAGACGTAAATACGGGGATGAATTGTGAAGCATGAAGTTCAACAGTCACCAGAAACCTCTATTGGTGAATTTAAATATACAATCAAGCTGCAATAATCTAATGAACAAGAGATATATATACATATAAGACACAAAAAAGAACGAAAATTACCGAAAAGGGTCTTTCCAACTTGATGGCAGATGGCTCCTCCACAACATGTAACTCAATATCCTTTCGTGTTATGGGCTGCACAAGAGCATATCAAGAACATAAGTTTAATACCACTTTAAGCTCTAGCAGGTTGAACTTACCTCTCTCATGATATATTCAAAACTTAACAATTAGTAAAGCATTCTAAAGTCCCTGAATTCCCTGCCGAGTTGAAATAAAACTAATAATATTTTTAAGTTGAAATAGTAAAATCAAACCATATTTGAACTTCCCACTTTCTGATTAGACGGAATTTTCAGGCGAAAAGCCAGAACAAATATAAACACCCTGCACATCTAAAGTGAAACAAAAAGTAGTGGACAGCATTCTCAATATAATATTAATGTGATGAACACTCACAGTTCCCATAATTTGCTGTGTTTGTAGCCAACCAGGTTGGCCCAGATTAGTTCGCCATATTATCTGAAGTTTACCAAGAATATTGCTTCCCTCAACTTTCCCTTGGGTTGAACCATGTGATGTTAACTGATAAAGATAGTTATGAATTCCTCCACCGGATTTGATGAGAATTGGTGGCTTAAATATCTCTCTGCCATCAACAAAACACAGAAGAATATGAAGAAAAGAAGAAAGAGGAATATGAAGAAAAGAAAAATATTCGACAGAAGAAAATAATCCATAATGTACCTTGTTTGAGAATTCTTTTCGGAATGGTGTTTGTCAGATTTTAGGATTTTTGCACTCCAATGCTGAGCGGGCTCAAACTCAACTTGTTCCATAAGAAGATTTGACTTTGTATGGTTTTCGATGCAAGCTTCTAAAAGTGTGATTTCCTGTGATAGAATGCATAAAAAGATTTGACTTCGTAGGATTTTCAACGCAACCTTCGAAAAGCATGATTCCTGTGATAGAAAGCATTTATCGCAGGAGGCTAATTTGTTACAGGTTATCAACAAGATCAGAGCAGTTACTTAGGCTGCAGAGAATAGAATTGAAATACTAGAAGAGGAATGCTGTTTAATGAAGTACATGCTTTGGCATCCGTATCACACATACGAGACACTATATCTACGTTTAATCCAGTGTGGCATATTCATACATCGTCATGTTTCCGGTGAAAATCATCAATATGTATCCAAAAGGCCGAACTTACAAACTTACAATCAATATTTAAATGAACCTCAACGTACCTTTATAACAAGGACCTGAAAAATCAAAGTCAAATTGTTAGTTTTAGTAGGATTAACGAAATGCTGTTGTTTCACACATGTGAATTGAAATTTTGAATTGCACATGCAAATTCCACGGCGTGTGCAAGGAAAATACCTTCGTCCTGACAGAGCGGATTGGAAACAATGAATTTGAAGAACTGTGGTAGATATTTACGCTCACCATCACCGTCATAGTACAATGCAGTGCAAACCAAGCTACAGAGATTACAAAACCTTAACATAAACAAACAACAAAATCATAAAACATGAGTTTCGAGGACTGAGGAAGAGAGCTTACGTGTGAGCTCCGAGTTCCTTGACATCATGTTCAACAATGAAGTCATAACGGCCGCCTGCACGTATGGATTCGACTGGCGAATTCGACGTATCCAGCAGCACAAGTCTCTGCCTTTCTGTTTGCATTTCCGACTGCAATTAGCAAAATTAACAAAAGATTAAAAATTGCAGTGAATTAATTCAACATCGAATAATTAGGGAATAATGGAAAGTAAAGTCCAAGAATTGGAGATTAAAACCTTGATTATAATGTCCTTGACTTCGAAGTTGGAGCTGTTATTGATGCTAATATAGCTACAAAATGTCTCCCCTAAGTATATTGCTCTGCAAAATCACAACTTTATTAACAAATCAAGAAATTAAAATGTGGGTAAGGGGGGGAGAGAGAGAGAGAGAGAGAGACCCGAAGGCTTGGGGGAGGACGAGGAGGCCAGAGAGGCCAATGGAGCCGGAGGGGTGGTGGAGGAGGAACCGGGTGCGGTAGGTGAGATCCGAGGAGTCAGAGGAGGCGGAGGAGGAGGGGTTCAAGGAGTCGTGGACGTCGAGGAGGCGGGGGAGTTGCGCGGCTGCCATCGGGTCGTCGAAAATGTCCTCGCCGACGACGAGATCGGCGGGGTCTAGAAGGAGGGGAATGGGGTCCACCTGGAATGAGGGCTTGCACAGCCTCATCACCCGGAAGGCCAGGAAGTGGGGTCCACCTTGACCGCTGCTCATCGCTGTTTCCTCGTCGTCGTCGATTCGCCGGCGTCCGTCGAGATTAACCAAATTTTCGCGCTTCCGGTATCAGTAACACCTTTTTCAACGGCTTTCGCTGTGTTAACAGTAACTCCTCATCGTTTTAACTTTTTACCACTTCGGAAACTCCGGTAAATAAATATGATGGCGGTAAAATGTATTTTAACGAGACACGTATATAAATGTTTTCTTTTCTTTGATTAAACAGTGGAGGAATTTGAACTTGAGACTAAATTGTTTCAGTATTGAAAAAGAAAAATATCATTAGATTAAGGGCTAGTTAATAGACTCTGTATAACATATTTAAAAGAAAATTACATTCAGTGTAAAAGTTAGTTGATAGATGCTTAAGACATATCCAAAATTCATTTTTAAAGTGTCCCAACCTGAAAAACGAACTATCACTAGAATAAGCAATGTTTCTTAATACGAGGCCAAGTAGTTTGAAAAATGAAGGGTGGACATTTAACTCTAAGATTCACTCTAAGAAATTGAATGGTGAAAATTGTTTCAAAAGTTAGGCTACTTGGTAGACTGGACTACCGCAGACAAATCTCTAGAATAAGACTAAAAGCTTGTTTTTTTCCTGTGTGAAGAAGAAAATTTTGAGGGAGGAAAGTTTACCCTGTTCAAGGCCATGACATACCACAAGCTTCTTTGATATTGAAGGAGTAAAAGGGTTTGTGCACCAAGAGAGAATGTCGGCAGCGATATTCAAACCTAAATCTTGGTCTAGCGAACAAAACAATCATTGCCAATTCAACCAACCCTCGTTAACAAAACTAGAAGCTAGATGATAATCGAGCACATCTATGGAGTCTGAACTTCAAATTGTTCAAAGAACTTTAAAGCGAACTATCGCTAGACTAAAAGTTGGTTACTAGACACGTACAACCTACTTCCTAACTACCAGACAAAAATAGCTAAAAGGAGTCTAATCCCGTACGCTTTTCCTCCTTTCACACACTGATTTATTTATGTCGCTTAATTTTCCACGTAACACAAACCTTTCTACACACCCTAACACCAACTAATAAGAAATACACAAAATCGTATCAAATGTCTCGGTGCTATTAGGAGTGGAAAGGCATTTGTCATTTTAACCAACGAAAATTGCATCAGATTATTCATATGGTTGGATTTTGTAATGACTTGAAATATGATGCTTTATTAATTATGACTAGGAAAGAAGAGAGTAATATGTTGATCTGCTTCAAAAATTTTACAACAGAGAATACAGAAACCCTACCAACCCACCCACCTGCCTTGACACCCCCCCACGCCCAGAAGAATGGCAAAGTTCGTGCTATTAGTACTCTACTGTTAAACTACAAAACTAGCAACCTAGTCAATCAAACCAGCCTTTCGGTCCCGTAGAAACGAAATTCACAAGAGGCTTTTGCCGAGGCTACCATCTCGCCGACGTTCCCCAGCGGCAGCTATTAACATTGGTACATGCGTGTCATAAATTATGTTCTCACTACAGGTCAAATGGATTCATCAAGGTGATCAGGGCAAGAATTTACAACCTGCAAAATAGAAACCCTAAAAGAATGAAAACTCGGCAGCAGATGCAGAGATATGGAGAGCTTTGATCCGAAGCATTTTTTAAAACAAGACAATAAGTTTAACCAATATGCACAGCATATGATTCAGTCGTCAACTATCAGCAATACCACTCTGTCAATGATCAGCAACGGTTTATGCATGTGTAAAAGGATTAGGAACTCACCTAATAAATAGTACAGTCAGTTCAGTCATCTATACAACTCGAACCCATGTTCCGCCACACATAGGACAGCAATAAGCCCAGCGGCTGATCCACCAAGTCTCCCGCCCAGTTTGATTCGGTGGAGTAGTAGCACCTGAGGAAGCAAAAGCTGAAGTCTGCCGCAAACATCTTATGCACTGCATGCACACGAGTAGAAAATAAGATTCAAAGAATCCCAAACTATTAAGATGGGGAAACAAAAAGCATGGACTTTTCATATCAAACCTTGTACCAAACCCCTTCTAGACCAGTCTTCCATACGGCAGTAACAACATCTCTCCGTGATCCCATTATACCAAGATATGCCCCCAGACCCACTGAAGTGTTTAGGCCAAAAGCTGCATCTCTTTCAGACATTCTGCGCTTCCTTGGCCACACGCCATGGGCTCCATAATAAACATCACAACTTTCCAAAGATCCGGAATCAGGTGGGTCTGAAGAATTACATAGCTTGGGGGTATCATCTTGAGGATCCATATCATCTGGATCAGACCAAGGCCCACCGTACATATTGCGCCTATGCCACTCTTCGGCTGGAGGGTGGAGTTCTAACTCTCTGAGTAACAGACCAGCAGCATCTGCACCTCTAGGCCGGGGCATATTCTGTATAGCCAATCAGTTAAAAGAATGTAACTACGAGATTTCAGATTGTAATTGACACTAAAAAATTAACTAAAATTACTGTATAGAATTTTAAACAACCGGTAAACAAGAAAGTTAATCCTCTGACAGAATAAAGTTGCAGGCATTGAGTTTAGCAGCATTATTAACAACAGCAGAATCCGTGCAAATCCCATCATCATGAGTGGTATTTTAGGAAATACAACTATACCTGCATATGAGGGCCAAGGGATGCTTCAACAACCTCCGGAAGTACAGTATAATTGCCATCAATATAATGCAGCCGAACCTGAATGTTGCTGCTTCCCACCTGAGAAACTGGCAATGAATGTGCCAGGCTTGCTGTTCGCCGGCAAAGATCCATAAGGATGAGGAAAAGGACTTTCACCTGCAGGACAGCAACAGAGTGCATTATGTCATTCTACCTTCTGCTTATCAATTTTCTTTGATGAATGGAATTATCCAATTAATTGAAAATGTCCAAAAATGAGACATTAAGATTGAAAATCCCATTCACAGTTCACAAATCAAATGATATAAACCAGATATGGACAACTAAGGCAACATGTAATATTTTGTGAGAGATCTTGGAAGAAGAGAGCATCGATTTCTACCTCCTCAAAAGTGTAACCCTGACCAGCATTTCCAGCACCCAATCTTGACCTTCCAGCAGGTCCTTCTTCAACTCCTTTTGCTGCAGGTATCTGACCGGGCCGAGCCACCTGACCCTCCTCCGGTCTGACCATGGTTGTAGATGATTTTGCAGAAACAGAACTGACCTCCTCCGCCTTTCCAGATGCACCAGGCTGTGGCTTTTGCATATTTGCATCGGTATTTCTCTGTGCTCCCCCAGAGAAACGGGGTAGCTGAGCTCGCCGAAAGAAAAAACAGAAAAGCAAAAGCTGGCATAACCTATGAAGGAAATGGCAATCCCCAATTAGCCTAACGGCAGGTGTGCCAGGAAATGTTCCTGTATTGATACTTATTGGCATGAAGGAGGACGGTCCACTAATGGGGTTTGGAGCTGAATTGGAAACTCCATCAGAGGTGCTACTAATCTTTGCAATTGCACCTTGAACCCAAGCTTGCATCTGGGTGTTTCCTGTTGATGTTGGTGTTCCACTTTGACCCCCTGAAAAACGTAGCACTACATTGTCAAAGAAATGCTGCATTGCAGACAATGCAAAATAAGAAATAAATATATAAATATAAAATTCGAATGATGCCCGAGTCTCCTAACATAAATAATCAGCAAACACCTCCTGAGTAAGTCTAACTTCCAAATGGTTTTGGGATTTAGAATAACCATATCTGGTCAATCCTGATGTAAACCATTATTTCAATGCGATGTTTTTTTTTTCAAACTTCTTTTGCATCTGAATCCAACTCTAGAAAAAACATCTTTGGTTTCCATAAAGAGTAGAAGAATGCATACTGACCCTGACTGGTTGCAGGAGAAGCCGAACTTTGGGTAGGACTAGCCACCATATTGCGATTGCTGCCAGCTCCAGCATGGCTCGCCAGTGTGCGACAAAAACTTGCATAGCGCCGCAAGCGAGTGATGAAATGTGAAGCTAAATCAAGAACTGCGTCGACGTAAGCCTGTGTTATGTGGATAGATTAGGCAAGTGAGATTTGAAGAAAAATCATAAACAAACAACATCCCAGCACACGTGAGCTGACTGGAGGAAGGTTCAACCAACCATCTCCATATCCGTACTTGGGATTTAGAAGCCCAAACTAGCTCAGCATTACTAGTATTTCTATTATTTATTTCATAGAAATGTGGGCAAGGGCATAACCCATAATCATGCACCTATATGACTGGATTCCACATTGTTGACTATATTTAAAATACATTTAGCAAAAACCACCAATTAAAATGCAAGAAACCACCAATTGTTTGTCAAACGAGACCATTTTTCAGCGCATAACTTTCAACAAGAGAAAACATAAGTTTAAGAAGTTTAACAATCAACAGAAAACCTGAATATGTGGAACTAGTGCTGGTTCAACAGCCATTGCTTCAGGATCAATGCCTGATAACGTTTCGCCAGACGCCTGCCATGGCTCTGGTACCAAAGCAGATGGATTTATTAACGCTGATTCTATTCCCTTCCCCAGCATATCAAGCAACAACCGGGCTTGCATGTCTAGAACCATCGCCCTAACTTCTTGTGCATTTGTACCTTCCAGTAGCCTGCACTTTATCCTGTCGAGATTCTGCATCAAAACAGATAATTTTCTGAGTCAATCACCAAAAGTAGTCAACAAAGATGTGAAACTGAAGCTGCAACGATAAGGATGTGTGAACGACTTAACCCTGTCCTGAAAGGCTGAACCTAAAAACAGGAATAGAAAAGGATAACATACGTGCCATGCAACAGCATGAAAGGTTGATTGAAAACTTGAGTCTTTAGGCCAAAAAGTCATGCGCAATGCCTCAGCTTCTAATTATAATCTAGCCATTTCCCATTTTAGTCAGTTTCCCATGCAATCTGTCTTAAAATATTCTGAAACACCTTTTCTTATATGACACGCCAAGATACTTTTACAATTACAATCTCCAACATGGGAAAAAGGAAGCCATCTAGGTGATCTTTTGCTTGGCAAGTAAAACTGTCAACATCTCTTACTTGTACTGTCAATTGGCTTTAACAGCAAAAGTCTTTTTTCTTTTTCTTTTAAATTTCAGATAAGAATTTTCAACACTACCACTACCAGGCCATTCATATAAGAAACAAATTATGGGTAATGAATTCATTTAAAATTCAGCATATATCACTACTTGCACAAACAAAATATATTACATCATATCTGAAAAAATTTATCAAAATTCTAGAGCCGCCCACTAGAGTAATTATGAACAAAATATTTCTGAGATTGAGTAGTAAAATGTTAATGCATCAAGATTTATAACATTGTAAAATGCAGCAAATAATTTCACTAAATTGACACCTTTGGTCCTAATTGTCATTTACGTACAAGAAAATATATAAGCATCTTGAAAAATCTGCACCATAGCTAAAAACTTACAGGACCATACTGTTGTCTGTGCTGAGTAGAAGGAAGAGAATGAAAATCTGCATCCAGTACTGCAATGACACTGTTCAGAGAAACTGCAACAAACAAAAAACCACAATCAGAAGGTTGTGCACATCATTTACGAAGAATTTTTCTATAAAACACATTTATAATGGATTGGAGACCTATAATTTGTTTCCTAAATTTTCAAGAACTACTTTGCTATTTATCAGTCATACAACAATACCACCAAAAAGAATCCAAAATTATTACCAATGCCATCCTCGGCAGCACTCTGTGTACACCCAACAGCATCCCACCAATCAACCCCAACCAAAAGACTCCACCAAAACCTGCCATGATGACCATCAATCTGTCATAACTTAAACATCCATAAAAACTCATTTCAGGGATTCAAGGTTTATCAAGGTGGAAGAAGTACCTTTCGGCAATGGCCCGTTCCCAGGTTGACGAGTTTGCCGAGTTTGCCTTCACTTGGCTGCTTGGAACAGCAGGAGGAAGAACACGTATTATTTTTAAAACTGTACGGTCCTTACCACTATCATGCCAAACAGAAGCTGAGCAGCAGCTTGTCGACGAGAAGGCAGGGGTAGCAATTGCAGATCCAACGTTAATCTGGTAGTTATCAACAGGTGCAAATTTCGGACCAGAGAAGATGTGAACCCCACCCCGAAGGAAAGCAACAGCAATCTCACCACCATGAGCAGAATAGACTATTCGAGCAAGTGTTCTAACATCACTTGGCAGGTCAAAAGGATCAAAACTGACTCGTTTTACTTTCTCTATGCCAGAATCAGGAGTTTTCCTTGCATCAGTGGTTGCTGTTGTCGCTGCTGCTTGGTGACTTTTAAAATCATTAGTTGGTTGTATGCTTGTGTCCACTTTGGATTGCCAAACAGTTTGCATTGGTGCCTGCCCACCAAAACTGGAAGTAGGATTTCCAAATATTTGGTGAAGAACAACAGGCTGAAGTGATGATTCCCAGCGTTGCACTCTCCATCCTGTAATTGATGGACCCTCATCTGGATCATAAGGAGACATGTATTGTCCTGCACTCATGATTCAATTCATGCAACTACTATAGTTTAGACGTATTTCTAAGAAAACTTAGTTTCTAATCAGGAAAAAAAAAGGGTTTATCGTTACCTAACAGGCCAGATAGAATAAAACTCCAAATAGTACAACAGAATCAAAGGTAAGGTAAAGATACCAACAAAAAAAAAAAAAAAAAAAACCAGTAAACATAAGGCAGAAAAGATGGCAAGGAGGTCCATTCAAAAGGTCTTGCAATAATAAAGCTGAAAAGGTACTTTTTAAAAGGTGAGAAAATACATAAGACTACCACTCAACAAGAACACAGAAGTATGGAAACAAAGATTGTACGAAAACGAGAAACAATGACACACTGGTTTATGTTGTTCAAAATTACAACTCTAACAAACCAATTTTCTGAGAAATTTTTAGGAAAAAGTACATCTGGATTAGAAAAGATAACAAATAAACAAATAAATGCATGCTTGGTTACACCAACAACTTGCAATAGAATTCCAAAAACAAAGAATAGAGAAAAAAAAGGTTTTCAAGGAAGAAGACAATCAGTACCCTCAACTATGACAACAGCTATGACAGAACCACCACGGGTTGGATCAAAGGCAACCGCAGTAACTCCAGATCCCCATGTAGTGGTAGTTGCAGATTGAGATGCTGTCTCAGGACTCACATATGCTGAAAAATTAGAAACTGGAGAGCAATGAAGTGGTACAGTATCACTGAAATCTGGATCTGTCTGCTTTCGCCCTTGCTTTGCTTCAGATAATAGATAATCTTGCCAGCTAAACAAATATGCAGCCAAAGGGGAAAAACCTGCCCAATTGGGTGGATTCATTGAAGGTGGGATCCCATCAGTTGTGCTAATCTTTGGAGTTGCATGAAATCCATTTCCTAGGCCAGGAGCGACCTCCCAAACAACAACCGTAGATGGGTTTACAATTGGAACGCCTGCAACATGCATGGCACCACTGTCTGTTATGATAGCATCAGCTGCCATGATCCCACTAGGCCCAGCACCCAAGAGTCCCTTGCTTGTTTGAAACCACTTTGGTGCAGCACTAGTCTGATTAGGAGGATACTGGGACCAATGAAGCTGAATAGAGCCTGAAGAGAAAACAGAACAGACACACAGAAAACTGGGCCACCTAGCTGAAACAAATAACAAAATATTGCATCAGATACCACCGTTCATACATTCTATAATGAAAAAAGGGGAATATAAGGTAACTTGAAATTAAGAGAGGTTGCAATGAAGGAAAAAACCTGAATTTTGAGACTGCTGTGAAAGAAATTTTTCTTCAAAAGTTGACTTTGCATTAGAGGATGTACTTGATTTTGAGGAAAGCCACCTATACTGGTTCATAAAAAAAAAGGATCAAAAAAACATTAACCATCAACATCATCTGAAAAAAGGATACTGCAGTCAGACCAACAGACATAAAATGCGATGTTCATATAAACAATAAGCAAGCTAAAATGTTACCTTTCAAAGAACAAAATACATTCAGATGGGCTGAACAAGAAACACAAAAATATCTTTAAAAACCAAATGAGTAGCAGACAACAAAATTGCTTACTGGGGACACTCCTGACAGCCACTTTGTAACAACTGCAATATCCTGCTGCCATTCATGCTCTCGTTGCCAGCGGCTGGCATCGCGTACAAGATTAGCTGGCCCCTAAACAGATAGATCAAATATAAACATTTCATAATATTTATAAAATAAAATAAAAAAGAAAATTGGCCAAGATTATTGCAATTTAGCTGTTAGTGGAAAAGCCACATCAAAAGCTTGCAAGGGGAAAAGTTTTCTACATAAGAAGAAATCAGTACAACAAGTCTAGCTTACTTGAGAAGGCTGAGTCCAGATCGTTACTCTCCCATGGAAATTGGCAATTAGCAAGGCACGAGGGCAAGAAGTAGGAGACCATTCAATAAACTGAACAGAATCACGAGGAGAATCTGCAAAATGTATTCAAAACTATCTTGGTTCACAGAATTATAACCAACATTTAGGAAAGCAAAAGCAAAACATCAAAGGTCTTCCTAACCAAGCATTGAATGAAAAAGACATGCAAAAACATATGCCAACTCTCAGGAGGGAATTGTCATCCAAATGAGATAGGATTTGAACACCTAATGAACTAGAAGGTAATAACTATTGACCGCGGATGCTAAAAAACAACTTCGTATGCAAGAGAGGAAAAGAATTTGACATATGTAGATGTTCATAGCAAAAACATATTGGCATTAAGCAAGTCCAAAGAGAATTATAAAGCCTTCATAGTTAATTATCAAGCTATTCACTGAATAAGTTGCAGTGAAGAAAACTTAGGCAAAGAATCTAAAGAACCAAAGGCTCGTATAAAAGCAAATAAATCATCTAAGTACCTGCATTGACATTGAACACTGCACACTCAGTTGGTCGCTCTGGGATCACGATATGTATGGGAATCCAAAAAGGTGCATTTGCATTAGAACTGCAGAAATCCATAACAAAAAGAATTGTCATAACTGTACACAAATGTAACTAATTAATAGGGAGAAAATAAAATATAGGCCAAACTTAAGCAAGCTTAGTGCCCACCAACCAGGCTGCCTAGTTTTTACACTCTAGAGATTCCTTGATGATCCATTTGGACCCTATACGAAGGGAGGGAAGATGTTCTATTTTTAAAAGTAACTACAATTCTTGAACATTCTATAAAGATTCATCCTTTTCTTTTCATAGTGCTTTCTGAGGTCCAACTAAGAAAAATAAATGCCAGGTTCCATAATCACGCATATTATCACTAAACAAGCAATACGAACCTTGGAATACTTGCACAAGTTTCTGACGCACAAGCGATGGCATTCAGCTTCCCGCACCATGCAACAGCACTGGAGAAACAATAAAAAGACTACACATAAAGCCAAATCTTCTGTACGTAACTTAAAACATATATGTAAGATGGCCAGGGCAATTTAGCAATGTCATGGTATTAAGGAAGTAATATCTATTCCAACTAGCTTTCCTTTATGTTTCTCATTTCCAGAGTTCTAGTTACCTTAACCATCACAAAGCTGATAACTCATACACCTCTCAGACTAAGGCAGGAAATTAGTATTAAAACTAACGATTGAATTACAAAGTGAAGAGAGGAGGTAAGTTCTCCTGAGTTGTAAGAATGAAGTAGCCTCCAGTGGACCAGTACAAAAAATTCTCATGTCCACCTTTATTCACATCATAGAAAGTTATTGATTGGCAACGGTTCATAGAGCAATGGCGTAACCAAATCAATAAAGACATAAAATTTTGGAACTACCCGCCATAGAATCCCCCAATATCAATCCTTCTCTCTCCACATTTCAAAGTCAACAACTTTTCTCTCCTTCCCATCTCGGTATACACTTTATAACAACAATTTCTTGTTTCATTTCAGAAAATTTTGAATTTTTCTCCATGAACACACAACTACAAAAGCTCAAACCAATACAAATATTCTCATTTTATTCGTGGTACCGCTTCGAAACCAAAATTTAAACACAATTCAATCAAATGCCCCCCCGCCCACCCCCAATAAAAAGAAGCATAATTCAATGAACAAAACTCAAAACTTAACAGATTGGAGCTCGAATTTCAAAATTTACCTAAAATTGCGACAAAGCTCGGGGACGCTCATCTTGTGCTGCAAATTGGACCTGGGCTGCTTGAGCCTGATGCAGAAGACGGCGGCGGGGTTGACTGCGTCTTCCTCCATGGGATCGTCGGGCTCGTCCACCGGCTCTTCCTCTTCGTCTTCTCCTCCTCCTCCTCCAATGCTCTCAATACTCCCCGTTTCGGGCTTGTCGCTCTCAAGGGAATGAGCCACAGGCTCGTCGTCAGAGTCCTTCACTTGACTCATTACCCCTAAACCCTAAAAAATTATATATACAACAAATCACAAAGCAGAGAGAGAGAAGAATGTGAGTGGTGGAAAGTTGTAATTGAAGGCGACAGGTATCACTGTGTAGAGAGAGAGAGGAGAGAGAGGAGAGAGAGTAGTGGGGTTGGTGTGTATGTTTGAAAATGTAGAGAGAGAGAGTGAGAGAGACTGGATTGGAAGATTGGATTCTTGTTCTCTGTTTTGGCTTTTGAGGGCAGGCTTCAGGCAATTTTGGTTGATATTTTTTTAGGGTTTTTGAGCGGTAGACAAAGGCATGTGATTCCAAAACCCAATTTCCAGGCGTTGGTGGTGTTGGATTTTTATTTTGGGAACTTTAAAAGTTCCTTCATTTTTTAACGAAAAATTATATTTTTACATTAAAAAGTCAATCCTGGTACTATTTACTTTACCCTTTATTTTATCTTTATCGTTAAAATTCAAAGTTTTCAAACCATTTTCATTAATTTTCCTTTTTATTTTTTGGGTGTCAACATCTTGTCTTCGTGGATTTTTATTTTTTGAGCGTGAGTCACGTCACTTATCTGATCATACTAACAAAGAATGAGACTTCTTGTAGTAGAATGTGACCGGCTTAAGGTCTTGCGGAACACCAACGTAAAGAGAAAGTAACGAGTCTATTATTTCGAATCACATCAGTCATACAAACAAACACACAAATAATCGCGAGTTTGACGGGTATCTCGGACATCGCGTGGCGTCCAAACCAAAGACCTTCTCCAATACATTAGTCCTGCGTGTGGAATGTGTGACCAAGGGAGGGTATGTAGCCTTTGACATTTTGGTGGTACATAATTTGAGGCTTTTGCTACTCAGTACTTCAGTCTGGTGGTATTCCTCTTCACTCGGAAGTGAGAGGTCTTAGGTTCAAATCTCGTGGATGGCGAATTCGATACCAAATTAGGTTGCCCATTGTGTGGCTTAGCCGAACTCCTCCTCCTCTTAGTGTAAAAATATTGATGTATTCAAAAAAAAAAAATTGAGGCTTTTGACAATTAGCACACGGCATCCAGCTTTCGATATTGGGCAATACTATCAACACACTCATTTTTACCTTTTATATATTCCTCTTAATTTTCAATCATCGCATTGAATAAATTGAAATAAATAAATAAACAAAAATTAATGAGTGTGTGAATACATTGCCGTTTCAACTTTGCCCTTATCTAGTGCACAAAAGTCATATTTTTGAAAATTCAATTTATGTCACTGCACCTTTCAAGTCCAACAATTTAAATTTTGCCCACCCCTTTTAAAATTCTTGGCTCCACCTTTCGTGTGGCCTTACGAGTGGCGTTATCCATAAAAATATTATTATGGATAAAAATTGATCTCAAATACACAAACTTAGAAAAGGCAAAAAATGTTAGCGGATAGTTTTCTTTTAGGTGACAATAATGAATGCGTTGTGTCGATAACCTACATTTGTTATCAAGCGAAATATTAAAGTAATTAGTTAATGTAAAATTAAATTTCGAAAATAAAAAGGTCGCATCCTACCCACCGTGCATAGAAACTTGAATAAAAATATTTTCTTAAAAAATTAGGCGAGGGAGAGAGAGAGGAGGAAGGAGGGAGGAGTCGACAGTAAGGGGAATCTGTCTTAATCTTTCTTGGTCTGACTGGAAAGGAGGAGACATTGTTGTGCTGGTGATGAGCTTCCCTGTCTAACACTACAATTATATATGCTTTAATGTGATTGTAATTTGTATGCACTAAGTTTGTGAAATCTAGGGCATTTTATTTATAAAAAAAACAAAACAAAACTTGAAAGAGATGGCAAAAGAAAAGGCTTTGTGTTGATGAAACAACGTCAAAACTTGAAATTCTTTTTTTTTTACATTAAAAATAAATTACAACAAGGGATACTCGATCAAGGGATCTTAATTTCAAACATGTCAAATTATGACTTATATAATAATAATAATTAAAAATTACTATATTAAATATGTAAGTGGTCAACCATATTTTCTTCACGAAATATATGCATATGCTGAATAGAGAGTGATTATATTTGTTCCATTACCAAATATTTTGAACGATTGATCTATTATTCCAAAAGCACACATTGATTTTTTTTTTTTTTTTTTTTTATCAAAGTTATTGAAATGTCCTTCAATCTCTACTCAATAAAGTTTTTCAATGCAAATCAAAAGAGACTAGCTAGCTCTCTCTTCGGTCGTTCTAGTGTCCTTGGCCATAACTGCTGCAAATCCACCCTGCTTAGGTGATTTTGAGGACTCACGGTACGACGGACTCATGGCAGACCGATGGCCCGGTCCGTTGCTAGGCAGCCTTCCACGGCCAGATTGGTGAGGATTCTCCTTTCTTGGATGGTGATTGTTGCAGATCCATACGGCTATGTTGCACATGGTTAGGACTAGCGAGTTCGTTTCGCACTGTGAAGATAAGCCGACGGTGGTTTCTTTTTCGATGTAGCTGTAACTGCATTTGTTTGTGCCGCTTGCGGTTTGTGTAGTTGGAAATTTTGAGTAAAAATTTCATTGTCTCACATTGGTTACTATTAAAAAATTTCCTCACTTTATAAGACTTTGTCTTTTATAAAAAGTGATTGGAGTGATGGACCCTGAAGAATAAAATTGGGCTCACCCTTGGGGTTGGGCTTTGGGGTGTGCTAATTAATTGATAATTAATATATAATTAATTATCAAAAGATAGGCCTTGGGGCTCTCGGGCTCTAATAATTAAATTCTTTAATTAATTATTTTCGGATTTAATTAATTTTTTTTAATTCATTTCGAACACATCCATTTCTCATACCTGTTGCGAATAGGCATACACCTACTATATATACATCCATCTGCATGACATTTAGCACACATAAAATCAACATTCTTCTTCTACAATCACAAATATCCTTTCTGAGATAACCACACAAAAATTTGCCAGAAGTCAAGTTTTCCGGTGCTGGAATTCTGACTTGATCGTTGAATCCTGGTGAAGCAGACGTCTGTAGAACTACAAGCATTGAGTAAGGACGAAATTTCTGTTTCAAGGACATTGCGGTACGCAAGCCTCGATCTTCAATATTTCTGTTTAATATTATTTCATTGTTCATACATTGTTAATTAGTTGTTCGCATTTATTATTTATTTTTATCACAGATTGTTGACATATCTCAAACATGTGTGACCTCGTTTTTTAGCGATTTGGCATGGTGTGATCCTCAGTTCTGGACCTGCCACCGCTGATCTATTGTGGCATATTCAAACCGTTGTGCTTCTTGTGTGTTGGTTGTGGTGGCCACGTAGGAGATTTAGTATTGTTCTTTGTTGTGCTTTATTATCTCAATATCAACTCCCAGTTGACATCCTTCTTGTAACGTATTGTGTTTGTGTTTTCTATTAATGAATTATCTCTATGTTAGGAATGACGGTACTACAAGATAGAGAATGTACAAAGTAAAGTAGAAAATAGACACCAAGAATTTACGTGGTTCGGCAATTTATGCCTATGTCCACGGAACAACAATCAATCTTCACTATATGAAAATAATGAGTACAATAAGAGTAGTCTTACCAAGCCAAAGACAAGGCTTGATGGATAAAAGAAAGTATAACAACACTGCTTGATGGATAAAAGAAAGTATAACAACATTTTCTCTCACACTAAACTTCACTCACACAATGTGTAGTGAAACACTCTCTCTCACTCTTGGAGTGGAACTCTAGCTTTGGACTTGATCCTTTGCTACTCACTTCGTTTTTTGATTGGTTGCACTACACCCATATTTATAGGTGAGGGCTTGGCATTCTACTAGTTTCTAGTTCCTTCTACAAACTAGAACTAGTTTCTAGTTTCTAGAATATTCTACCAACCTCTAACTTAGATAATTCTAGACTAGCCACAAAATTGTAACTTCTAGATCTTTCCATTTGCAACCAAGGAAACTAGTGCTTTCTAGCTTCTTCCATCAACTTAATAACATGCTAGAATTGTCTAACATGCTCCAACCACCTCACTTGCTTACTAGAATAATCTAGAACATTCATCATGGGCTGAACCATATACCAACACTCTATTGCTTTGGTTAAAAATAAAAATAAAAGAGTATCAACAATTAGTCAAAGTAACCACAACCAATTTATGAAAAATGACATCATCCATGACAATGAATTTTATTAGTTGCAGCATGTTAAGCGCCTCACGATGCTATGTCATATAACAAATATAAATACTTGCACGAGTTCAAACTCTTTTCCTTTTTAAATAAACTTAAATAATAATAATATTACTTGAATTAAAAATCATTCGACAACACCAACGGCTGAAGCCATTAAAAGCTCCATCATGAGTTGGAATTATAAATTTCTAAGACATCTATACATGGTTCAAGTCAAAAAGCAACTTTTAAAAATAATGCAGACCTATATAGGTAATTGGAAGCATGAGCCTTGACGTTGAAACTCACTTAAACCCTAAACCGATGGATGTGCATGTATACTTACTTTTAACTAGCTCATAAATTAGCAATATTTTATTTTTAAAATATTAAAAAAGATTTCAAATTCAAATTAATCTTATCGTTGATCAAAAAATCATGATAAACATTATTTAACAATTTGGCATGCGTGTTACGTTGTGAGCTCATAATATACGTTGTAAGCACCAACAATTACGCATTCAAATAAAAGAATGTAAAACCAAAAAAATAAGTTGAATTGTATGGCCTATAACATTTCATCTTCATTTCTTATCACTTTAAATTTTGTGGTACACAAATCACCAGATGCATCAAAATATATTCCAAGCTGAACGTTGAAAAATCGAGCCCGAACAAACGGTAGCAGACAAATCACATGCTGGCATATGTTGACAATTGCAAAACCTCAGTATATTGATTTTCTGGTTATGGTCGCATATTTCTGATTATGATTGCAAAACCTCTACATATTGATTTTATGATTATGTTGGAAAATTAGTTGCTTAGTTTATAGTATTTGTAATTTTTTTGGGTCAAGAGTGTTTGTTTTAGTATTTTTCTATATACAAGAGTGCTTTAATTTTTTATTTTTTTATGTAAAAAGAGATCAGCTAGTGGTTTCGCCACAACAGTTTACCATTTCGAGGACTGGGAATACTCACATAGGCATTTCAACCTTCTCATGGCCATCCTCGTGTTCCCAAGTGCTAGGAATTTAACCATGAATGTGTCGTGTGAAATACAGACATGGAATTCGTCCACAATCACTGCGTCACCCTGTGATGGTTGTATTTGTTGTTTTAACAAGTCATTCTCAATGTAATCTTATGAGTTATGTACTGTATCAATCAGTGAATATTGTTCTCTTTCATTTAATATAGCATTATTAATAGTTTAATATTTTATTCTTTCATAGTGTATTTTGATTTTTTAATATATACGTGTATATATATATATATATGTATGTGTGTGTGTGAGGTAATTAGAATAATTGGTCTTCTTTTACCGGATGATCCATGGTCGTTGTTGATGTGATTGCCAATCATAATAATTTGAAATATTAATAAATTCTCTCTCTTTTAAATTGAAACATACATCACGAAAAATACAACACATAATTTTCAAATGCATGCTACCATTTGAGTTCTTGACTTTGAAGTCGACTACCCTTCAATTTCTAAGATCCGGGCATTGAGTGGCTAGTGACCTTAATTCAATATCAATATTGACCACAAAATAATTAAGACAAATTAAGGAAATAGTCTAATGTTCATTTTATATTTTTGTGTAAGTAATTTACAGCTTTGTGTCTACATATAGAGATATTCAATATCTTAGTAAATAAAGTGTTGAGTTTCTACCCATCCGTTTTGAGTTCAGTACTCTCATCGGCTCTAAATTATTAGTTGGAATTGTTTCTAATACTCCGATCATTCTCCCTTAATAATAATAATTTAAAATATAAAAATATCCAATATAATGTGTATTTGATTAGATCGTGATATGTAATAGTCTGTCCCGAAAAATTATGATTTTTATATAATTTTATTACGTGGAATTTCGAAAAGGCCATTTGAAGCATATGCCTTGATTTGTGTTGATCGCTTGTCATGACGCGTAAGACTTGCTTCTTGGCATATTCTCGTAGTACTCGTCGCTACGGACGCGTGGGCGCAAGCAGAATCGAATTTGGAGCTATAACGAAAAAGTTATTAAAGTTTAAAGTGGGGGATGAAATTGTCATTCGAAAATATTATGGATTTTTTTTTTATAGAATTTATGATGCCACATGTGTGTGGCCGAGAAGAAAGGCTAAGGGAATTGGGGGGAAAAGAAGAAAAATGGAATGGAAGAAAAAGATGGCTGCTGGCTGCTGCCCAATTGGAGGAGAACAGAGAGAAGAGACTAACCAACTAGAGAGGAGAGAAAGGAGGGAAAAGAGAGAACCCGCCGGGTTCTCCTTGACCCGCACCCTTTGACAAGTTTTCATCATACTTTCCGGTGGTTTTCCACCGGATTTCCCACGAATTGGACCAAGCCACCACTCCCAATCATCATCTAGCCCTTCCCTCTTCCTATTACACCTCAAATTTCAAGAGATTTGGGCTTGAAATTGGGAAAAATCGCACCGGTGGGTGCGACGGTTCTTGCTCGAGATTTACCAAATTTTGAAACGATTTATTCCAATTGCCACTACCATTAGACTTCTCTTAAGGCCTAGAACAAAGCCCAAGCAATGGTTGAGGCGTCAGAGTTGCTTTGGAGGCCGAATTGGAGCACACCAAATTCTAGGGTTCTTACGGTTTTTGTTGAAATTGGAGCTCTTATTGACCGAATTGGCCTTGGTCACAGGTACGAAA
This sequence comes from Heteromeles arbutifolia, assembly GCA_024362995.1. NCBI lineage: Eukaryota > Viridiplantae > Streptophyta > Magnoliopsida > Rosales > Rosaceae > Heteromeles > Heteromeles arbutifolia. The sequence continues at coordinate 2,888,959 of JANCRC010000002.1, read as the reverse complement.
GTTGTTCCTTTCGTTGAGATCTTCAACTATGCAAATTTTGAGAATTTTTGGGGAAAGTTGAATTTTCCAGCGAGCCGATGCGGCCGACCGCCACCCGCGGCGGCGCGTGGCAAGTGGGCCGCAGATGTTATTTTAGCCTGTGTTAGATGTTCTGAAGTCAGTTTTGATAGTGGTTTGACGTAGGTTGATCAATTGAACCTTATTTCATCACGTTGCGTGGTTAGGTGAAGATATGAATTGACAATCCAACCGTCGGATCGTCACCAAACTTTGATACATTGTAGTACTTAATATTTGAAGAATGTAGGAACTTATGGATAGGGAATCCAACGTATGGATCTTCCCGAATTGGATTTGTAAGTTCATAAAATAAAAGGTTAATCGCCACTCGGTTTTGGAAATTGGCGGTGACCCAACCATTGAATCATAACGAAACTTTAGTATGTTGTTCTACAAGCATAATGTGAATCATGAGAAGTTACGGATGGGAAATCTGATATAAGGATCTTCCGGATTGAGTTATGTAGGGTTGTGGACCCTACCGTCGATCTTTGATCGACGGTTGACTTATGGTCAATGAGTCTTGAATCACTCTTGAATGCCCTTGAGGATGTGTTTTATGTGAGTTATGTGTTCTATCGACAAGTATTCTGAGATGTGATTTAATAATTGTTCTAGGCACCGATCGTTCAGGACGCTTCGGTACTCGTTCTAGGGAGTATAGCGTGGACCCCAGGTGAGTGGGCTTTTGTTTTCAGTATATATACACACACACACACACACTTACTGATTTTCCCAGAAATCGAATTTAAATGAAAGTATGTTTTAAAATGCCGTGCATATAATTGATATGAAATGTATGAATTGGTATATGATGCATGTGTATGAAATGGTGCGGTGGACGCACAGGTAAGTATCAGGTGAGTTATATTGTGTGAATTATTGATGATATGATTTGTGTTGAGAGCTCATAACCTGCACCACCGATGTTAGTGCTTATGATGTTATTCACCTCCCGCACCACACGCTCCCTTGGATCCAAGTAGGTGTAAGTCATGTCGTACAGACCACTTCTGTGGTTCCGACTCGTAGGTGACTTGCGATTATTCACACGGCCGTTTTGATGAGTATAGCACTAGAGCGTATTATTACACCAAGTCCTGTCGTACAGACCATTTTAATGGTTCCGACTCGTGTGCAGGCATATGTATTGAGCTATATGATTAGCCGTACAGGACCACTGCAGGGTCTCTGGCTGATTTATTATTTCACCTGATATATATTTGCGAATCTTCATTATGTTATTGATACATAAAGCATGGCATACTTTCCTAATATCGATTTTGAACCATGATTTGAGAATATGATGATATACATATGTTTATATGCTATTTTCTGAGAAAATATACAGGTTTTTCAGTGAAGGGTTATAAATGTTGATAAATGAGATGTTTCGAAAAGCTTTGTTTTTGTCCACTCACGCTTTTGTTTTGCGCCCCTCCAGGTTCTTGTAGCATAGTTTATTTATCGTCAAGGACTCGTGGCATATCCCAGTTCAGGTGGCTACTTCTGAGGGTATGATCTTTACCCACACTACTGTACTTTACTTATGTTCCGACAACGCGTGTGAAATGGGTCCATACCCATCGACAGCGCACTCTGATAGTTAGGCACCTTTAGGTTTAAATCTATTCGCATTCTTCCATATCATCACTTTTTGGCTTCGTTACCTTCCAGGTGTCGGCCAGCACAACTCGATTCGGAATCCTAGTGGACATTCCGGGTCGGGGTGTGCCATGATATATATATATATATATGTAATATAATAAAAATAACTTAAGTAAAGTGCATTTTTAGCTTAGAGACAAATTAAGCACCAATAACATTTGTTTATGATGCATGTGCTTGCAAAATATATGTTGTTGGTGCTTCATTTTAGATTAGACATAGGATACTTAATTTGAGATTAAACTTATATCTAGGGCGCTTGACTTATAAGATATGAGAACCTGTTGTAAAAATTAAATAAAAGTGTCACATCCCGCCTTGGGCTCGACCGCATTCATGGCCCGCTCCACTATCCATAGCAAGATTTTGTCCGTTTTGGGCTTACCATTCCCTCACGGTTTTGTTTCTGGGAACTCATGAGCAACTTCCCAGTGGGTCACCTATCATGGGAGTGCTCTGGCCCCTTTCTCGCTTAACTTTGGAGTTCCTACGGAACCTGAAACCAGTGAGCTCCTAAAAGACCTCGTACTAGGTAGGGATGAAAATATACATTTAAGGATCACTCCCCTCGGCGATATGGGATGTTACAATCCACCCCCTTTAGGGGCCCGACGTTCTCGTCGGCATACTTCTGGCCAGGGATTGGCTCGGATACCATTTATCACATCCTGGCCCGAGCTCGACCACATCTCGGGCCCGCTCCACTATCAGTAGCACGATATTGTCCGCTTTGGGCTTACCATTCCCTCATGGTTTTGTTTCTGGGAACTCACGAACAACTTCCCAGTGGGTAGCAGGCCTGGGAAATGATCTGCCCCGGGCCGGGATGTGAAAATTGGTATCAGAGCCAATCCTTGGCCGAAAGTGTGCGGACGAGGACGTCGAGCCCCTAAGCGGGGTGGATTGTGACATCCCACATCGCCCAGGGGAGTGATCCTTAAATGTATATTCATATCCGTACCTAGCACAAGGCCTTTTGGGAGCTCATTGGCTTCGGGTTCAGTTGGAACTCCGAAGTTAAGCGAGAAGGGGGCCAGAGCACTCCCATGATGGGTGACCCACTGGGAAGTTGCTCATGAGTTCCCAGAAACAAAACCGTGAGGGAATGGTAAGCCCAAAGCGGACAATATCGTGCTACGGTGGTGGAGCAGGCCCCGGAAGTGATCCGCCCCGGATTGGGATGTGAAAAAAAGTATTGTAATCAATCTTAAAAAAAAAAGTATTTATACAAAGTTTCATTTACACGCCCTAATTGCGAAAAAATTATGATTCCACGATTAAAACATGGCCAAATGGCGACATGGGTACATTCTTCAAAATCCCAAAAAAGAAAGAAAGATATTAGACTTAATAGCATTAGTAAATTTATTTGATTAAACTTGACATGGATACATTCTCAAATCAAAGAAAAAAGAATCTACCCATATAAGTTTAAAAATAGATTAAAAAAAAATTGAATAGATTTTATATAAAAAATGATACATTTTACATATAACAAATTGGTATATTTAAGGATGAGTACATTTTAAGATTAAAAATTTGAAAAAATTGCATGAATGGGTACTTATAAGATTAAAAAATTGAAAACATTTTTTAAAAAAGCTAATGGGTACAAACTTATTCTATTTTTTTATTTATTTTGGAAATGTTTTGAATTGAAAATTAGTTAGGAGTTTAATAAAGGTGTGAGTATTATAATTCTAAATCAATTATTAATTTTTATTTTAAAAAAATTATGTAACTGACATGTAAGTTCATTATTACATTAATGTTAATAACTTAGATCAAAATCTGAAAACTAATAAGGTTTCAGTTAATGAATATTAGTAACTAGGGACCGGATACTAATTTTTCCTTAAAAATATTATTTATCCTTCATGAATGTTATATTTCCGCAATAGGATTTCATGGGCGCTAAATATTTTCTTTCTTGCATATTTTTGCACTCATTGACAATTGTAACGATATGGAGACGTGTTTTCTTTAGATGGAACAAAGAAAAATTATAAATTACAATATAAAGTTTGTTTCAATACATAAATGGAATATTATTTATTGACTTATTTATCCTTAATGAATGTTATATTTTTTAAATAAAATATGTCAAAGGTATTTCCTTAAAACGAGTCAAGAGAAAAATTAGGCTATATCTGCCATTTGGGGCGCTAGATTCAGCCTCCAGCACTTGCCCAATACATTAGATATGCTCTTAGTAGAAGAAGAATTTATATATATCCATTCTGTGTAAGTTGTTCTATGTTATGTAATACAGTCGTTGTAATTACAAGCAATGTTCCCGTAAAGGGCAAAAAGGAATAATGATGTCATTGTGAGCAGAGCAAAATGGAATATTGATGTCAATTTTAGGACTATGATTCTCTCCCTTCCTCTTTCCATCCCCTCTTCTCACATTCTTTTATTTTGTCTTCCTCTTTGCTATAAAAAATTAATATAAGAGGTTGATGTAGCTTAATCGTAACCGTTTAAATAGAAGAAAAGGGAAGAAAAAGAAAAAAAAGAGCGAAGAGATCTGTCAATTAATTACTAGACGCAAATTATGAGCAGCAAAAAAACAGAGAGAGAAAAGAGAGGGAAAAAATAAAATGGTCGCTTTCAAGTTTGAACAGCAACAATTAATGGAGATGGGAACACAAGTACAAGCCTACAGCTCCGTTTCCGCCCGCCCATTAAGGTAAACGGAATACACAAATCACACCTAAACCTGCATTTTAATACCAAGAGTCCGGCCACCAAAAGCTTTCTCCTTTTCCAAATTTTTCCCTTTTTATATTATAAAAGATTGCATCTTTATATGTGTGTGTGTATATATATATATATATATTTTTTTTGAACCGAGAATTTCAAGCTCTCTCTCGCTCTCCATGGTTGCTGACAGAAACAGATGCTAAAGGTCAAAACTTGATTGGTAATCTGCAAATCCACGAGGTGGGTATTTTCGAATTTTCAAATATTATTAGTTTGAACCTTTGGTGTTTTGAGGAAATTTTTGTGATTATTTGGTTGTGAAATTTAGGATTTTGGCAACATGGGTCGGTCCAAATCTGATTAGGGAGGGCTCTGATCAAAAGGGACCTGTTTTTCTGTAAATTTGAGAGAACCCAGAAGGTAGGATTTGATTATTGTGGACAAGTTAATATGCGTTGCAGCTGCTTTGGTGCTTCGGTTGCCGAGAGGAAAAGGAAATCTGGTTCTGGTCGATTTGGCCTCGATCTTGATGGTACGGACATGGTTAAATGTTCCCACTTTTTGGTTTTGTTATTTTTTTACCTCCATACTTTGGTTTTTATTCGTGTGATTCTGCTGGATCATCATTGTAATTGTGATTGATTGTTTGTTTTGTGTGTTGCATAGAGAATGTGCTGGAAAATATCAAGGCTTTCTCCTACATTGAATTAAGATCCGCGACGGATAATTTCCATCCGAGTAATAAGATCGGGCGAGGCGGTTTTGGAACTGTATACAAGGTACTCAGATTATGCATTTGTCTTGTAATTAGTTATAATTGGGAATTTTGCACCAATTATAGAGAATTCATGATATATGTGGTTCGAATTATGTTAGTTGTTTTCGATTCCAAATTTGTTGCAATGACTAATGAGTTGGCTCAAAACATCAAGCAATTGGGTTTGCGTTTTAAGAACACTTCAAGTTCTATCCTTATGTTTTTCTAACACATAGATGCATTGGTTGGTATGCTAAAAACTCTCACCTGTAGTTCAAGATTTGAGAAAAATCGAGATTTTGTATCTTCCTAGTATTATGTTTTTGCTTGGATCATGTGGTGATTAAGAATGTTAGCCACCAATTTGGATCGAATTCTGTGACGTTTCTAGACAGTAATTTCTATTTCCTAGTTTCCAAGCTTTCGTTGCTGGTCTTACATTTCAAAGGACAAACTATAATAATGATTTTGCAGTAATGATAATGTGTAGATGGTTTTCGTCCATGACATTTCATATTATCTTAGTAGTTTAGCTGCGTTTTGCTAGGGAACCCTGACAAGTGGAAAGCATGTTGCTGTCAAGACACTTGCTGCTCAGTCGAAGCAGGGAGTCCGTGAATTCTTAAATGAGATTAACACTATCTCAAATGTCCAGCATCCAAACCTTGTTGAGTTGATTGGGTGCTGTGTTCAGGGAGCTGATCGAGTTTTGGTCTACGAATATGTTGAGAATAAAAGCCTTGATCATGCATTATTAGGTAAATGGACAAATTTTTTAGCATGTAAAGAAAACTGAAGGTACACATACACAAGGATGGACCATAAGTCTAATTTGTTTTCCTTTTGTTTGTAGGTCCAACAAGTAGAACCATCAAACTGGATTGGGAAAAAAGATCAGCCATTTGCTTGGGTACTGCCAGGGGTCTTACGTATCTTCATGAAGAACTGGTGCCACATATTGTACATAGAGATATCAAGGCTAGTAATCTACTTTTAGACAGAGATTTTAACCCGAAAATCGGAGACTTTGGGTTGGCTAAACTCTTCCCTGATGATATCACTCATATCAGCACAAGGATTGCGGGAACAACGTACGTTACTTTCATATTTCTAGTTGATTCAGTTTCCTTGATTGATTCAGTTAGGAATTTACGTTGCATTGTATTTTCCAATTTTTCCTTGCTTAATTCACTTAGGAGATTATAGAGAGAGTTTATGTAGCTGCTTATGCTTTAGTTTCATTTTTTCAGTGGTTATTTGGCACCAGAATATGCATTGGGAGGTCAGTTAACCCTCAAGGCCGACGTTTACAGTTTTGGCGTTCTCATTCTTGAAATAGTATGTGGAAGAAGCAGTGCCAAGGGAGACTGGGGTGGGGCAGAAAAGTTTCTGCTTGAATGGGTGCGTTGTTTATTTCCATTTTTCGACAAAATTCTTGGCATATCAGATTCATTCCTTTTTTCCTTGACCATACGTGCAATCTTATATTGCGATTTTGTACACTTAGTAGCTGTTGAGGTCATATGGACTTATTTCATTTTCCATTTATGTTCTTTTCCACGATCATACTCGCAGTCTTATTCTGCTTTTACAACTCTTTCGTTTCTCCGATAGGCATGGCAGCTCCATGGAGAAGGGAGACTATTGGAGCTAGCTGACCCGGAGATGGGGGAATTTCCGGAGGAAGAAGTCCTTAGGTACATGAAGGTGGCATTTTTCTGCACCCAAGCAGCAGCAAACCGAAGACCAAAGATGAGCCAGGTTCTTGACATGCTCTCGAGAAACATAAGACTCAACGAGAAACTACTTACAGCCCCAGGTTTCTTCAACAGTTCAGGGAGCCTGAGCGGACCTTCAACTATAAAATCATTTTCTGAAACCACTACCGGTCAGATGAGTTCTGTCCCCGACCCTATAACTCAAGTAACACCTCGCTGAAGAACAATGTAATTGTGATTCAGAGGCAGATGAAGATGAAATTATCTGCAAGTCCGCAACAAATTATTCAACAGTTCATAATTTTTGTCAACCATTTTACACGCTTTTTTTTTCTGCTTTTCTTTTTAGCCATTTTGAGTAGGGAGAGGGTGGTTTGAGCAGAGTCTATAATTATTTTTTTTGTCAAAAGCAGAGCTTATTTGAGATAATGAATTTGTAATGTTATTTTTGATCTGGTGGTGTTATTTTTTTTACTTCAAAAGAGTACAATGGAAGGCAAGAATGTTGTATAAATTAATCAATACGCCCTTGACACGTGTTTTTTGTGGGGTCTATTTTGTAATATATTTTAACGATCTGAACCGTCTTACTTTTAGAACATCATTCATAGATCATCCTTGTAAAAAATTAGAGAAAATTCAAGACCATTAAGACATTTATTTTCATTGAAGAAAATGATACGAATACGGTTGTACAAAGAGATCCTAAACCTTAGTCCATCGGTCATATGGTTTCAGATTTGATGCTTTTTGGTAGACATGATTTTTGAAGAAAGACTTAAAAGATAGATTGTTCGGATCTTTAAAATAAATTACTTACAGTACAAAAACAAATGTCAAAAGTGGTGTCATGGATCACTTCCCATATATATACATATTAGATGCTTTCGACGAGCAAGAATGTTGGATGCAATAACAATTGAGTCCGAGGGTATTTTTATTTTTATTTCTCAAAATTGTGCTTCGTATGGTTTTTATCTAAGAAAGTTTTGGGAGGCGTAGTTATAAAAGAGGAAAACTAATAAAAAGTTTAAAAAAACTTTAGTTTTATTGAAAAATGACAAATAAAGATGTAGTGAATAGTACCCAGAAAAGATAAAAATGTAGTTTTTTGTTTAAAATGAAAAGTACCGGAAGTGTTCCGTTAAAATTTCCTAATAAAAGATCCCTGCAAAATTTCGCATCATACAATATATGTCATTCATGAATATTTAAACAAATTTCGAACTTGAATACAGACACGGAAACACAATTTCTCTAACCAATTTGGCTAAATCCGTAAACATTTAAACAAGATGATCACATGTATCATGGTTAATGGAATCTACAATATTTTAATTCAAAATTTCGTCCTCCTCACAACAATGTGGATGCAATTCATCACAACGCGTCTGCTGATCCAAAAAAGTAAATATTCATAAAATGTGTGCAAAGAAAGAAAATTCCAAATCTCAAATCCCAAACACAACACATTCAAACACCAACGTATATAAAGGCCTGCACAATTAAAACCTAAACACTAATTAACGGAGGCCAAATATTACAATCTTCGGATAATAAGCAGCAAATGAAGCCGGCCATTTGTAGCCGATAGTTAATTAGAATCTCCGAAAAAAATATGGAAGGGTTCGAATTAAGCAGCGAGTTCCTCGGCAGGTGCAGGAGAGGCTTGTTCGGGAGCGTTTGAAGAACCATTGGAGGTGGCATCCTTGGCTTCTGAAGCGGGCACCTCAGCTTCTGCAGTCGCATTAGCTTTTGGTGCTGCATCCTTTACATTTTTGGCATCTTTGGCCGGAGCCTTCCCATCTTTGGCATCTTTGGCGTCCTTGGCGTCTTTGGCCGGAGCGGGTGGGGGTGGAATCATGTGAGGTGGAGTTTTATGCTTCAGCTTCACAAGTATTTGCCGCAGCCTCGAAAGATCGGTGGGCTTTCCCGGCTTTGGGCCTTGAATGACTTGGATCCCTGGTTTCTTTTCTTGATCCTTCTTGCCTCTCCTCTTCTCAATGTTGGGAACCTCGTGTGGAATGAGCTCCGCGATTGCTTTCCAACTTTGCTTGTCAGCGTTTTTATGGAAATTCTCTTGATTAACCAAGAACAACTGCTCAACATACAAACCAACTTGTTAGCATTAGGAACAAAAAACCACAGCCGGTAGTCAAGAAGCGAATAGTTGATAAAGGCATTCCAATACTTACCTTCTCCTTTTCTCTGTTCTGGACCTTGTTGGTCTCAACGTTAAGCTTCCTTTTCTCGTAGAATGCACGCTTGAACTCCTCAGCCTCATCAATAATTTGGTTCCTCAGTTCTTTCTCCCTCTTCTCCTTCTCCTCAAGCAGGATGGCATTTTGACTGTACCAGAAAAGTCATGTTAGGTCATTAATTTTCTAGCGGAAATATAACACCGCTAGGTACTTGTAACCTTCCGTGCAGATAGACCAATGCGTGTGCACAAATCACTAAAGAAAAAAACCTACGATCATCTTATCATTGTCTTTGTGTGTTTTTTCTTTTCGGAAGTATGATCAAATGACTACGATAAACTTACCGATTGGATTTGTTAGAAAAACAGAACCACCCTTTTTCGTCATCGAGTTGACAAAAACTCCGATGAAGTTTGATTAACTTCAAATGAAACTAAAATTTGCCCATAACTCACTATAGCAAGTCTAGCAAAGAAAGAAGGAACCTTGTATGATTGAGTGCAAGAAAATTTCCTTCTGGCAATCAGATCCAAGAAAATCAATAGCAATCATCATTCCGACACGCTAAAATTGACTCGAAAAGCACTACAATTTGGTTTAGAAGCAGCTCCAAACTACACAAACGCTCAATCAACCGCTGATCTATGTCTTTATACACCGCATAAACTTGACAATTTGATCAATATTTATCGAAAAATCGGAACTAAAGAACTAACATTTCCAGACCTTCTAGTGATCACAACTACCAGAAGTCACACAGATCTAACAATACTTCAATACAAACACCTATAATTAGCTCAAAATCTAAGATCAAACGGATGCAAAATTTCACAGATCTAAAGCAGCAGCTCACAAAGCAAGCAACTAGATTTCCCAAAAAAAGGGAATCGGATCCGGATCTTACCGCCGCCACTCACGAAGAGCGGAACCTTCCTCGACAAAGTCGCTAGGTTCCGGGAGCACGGGACCGTCGGATGTGAAGACGCCATCGTCGATTCCGTTCTCGCCAACGCCGTAGCCATTTCCGTTGCCGTTCTCAACCGGAACTGAATCGAAGGGAGTGGAGTGGGAGTAGTTGGAGCCGGGACCGTCGAATCCGAAAACATCAGGGGAGTCAGGGGCGGCGGCGGCGGGGCCGTGGTCGGTGTAGGAGCCGTAGTCGGCGTAGCTCTCGACGACGACGTCGTCCTGGTCAAATTGGCTGTTGGGGGCATGAAGATCGTCGCCGTCCACGCTGAAAGCGTCGAAGGAAGCCATTTTTGGCGGCGTTGATTTTTGTCTTTCTCTGTCTGAAGAGGATTTCAGTGGAAATGTTTTGAATGGGAAAGAAAGAGGTTTTAATTGGAAAGTAAAGGATGAAGCTCTAATTTTTGGTCTTGTCAAATTTCGCTGTAAATTTTGACAAATGTTCGGACTGCCACTTTTTTACGCTATATATATATATATTTTTTGGGATCTATCGTTTGAAAATATTTTTAAAATTATTAAACGGTATACAAACTTGACATAATTCTTCATTTTGATCTTTGACAATGAAAATTGACAGAAGTATTCATGAGTTTGTTCACCGTAAACCATTTCATTCTGTGAAAAATATGTCAATATCTTCGTTGACACGCCCCGACCCCGATGCCCTCGGGGCATAGGGATGGTCACGTGCTGGCCGACACCCGGAGGGTGACGAAAGCCATTTAATTTAAGCGAAAGCGGAGAAATGTACTAAACCAATATAAAGGTAAGAAAACACCAACTAAGTTCAAAAGCTAATCATTAATCATAAGGATATTACACAATACATTTAGAGCATACGTCTATTCCAGAGAATGAACAGAAGTTTATTTAGGAAGGTGCTATTACAAATAAGTGCCAAGCAGAGAAGGTATAGCACGAAGTCACTGGTAGGGAAAAGCCTCGTAGCTCAGATCGTAGTCGTCGTTCTGTGGTCCTGAAGGGGGCGCAAAACAAACATGAGTGGACCAATTTGATATACATATAGTAAAACAGTTATCAACGTACTAACCCCCAGGTTTTATGAAAACACATATATATCATGATAAACATAGGTTTTCCGAAACCTAGCATGCCGTGCACTGTCTCAAATCATAACTTTTATATATACTAGCCGCTAGTGAATGTCCAGTATAACTCTCCAGGCCTCGTGCCGGCTCCCCATCTCTGAGCAGACAGTCAGAGGAAATAACCCCCAGGCCCCATGCCGGCTCCCCATCCCTGGTCTTAAATGCCAGAGGAAACACCCTACAGGCCCTATGCCAACACCAAATTCTTCGCCCGGGACGGACCGGAAAACTATCCCTACGTCCCGTAACGGTAAGGACCACTAGGTAAGTACAAAACCATTAAACATACGTGCATTTGAAAGGCATCTTCATAGTATAAAGTCATCCATCATCTATACTATAAAGAAGTGTTCGAAACGTATTCTAAATATCATATCGTCATCCATCAGATATTCTATAAGAATACGGGTTATAGGAAAAATAGTAATAATTCAAAATAGCCTTAATAGGCACGATATCTCGTAAAGCATTTCATATAACATATTCATCAAATCATGCTTTTCATGTATGCATTCCTACTATAAAACATGCATTTTTGAAGGGGTCCACTCACAGTACTTCGCCGTCGAAAGCTGCGCAGACTAGCGAAGGTAAACACGCCACAAGAATTTGCCCCCTAAGCACATAAAGGGGAAATTCAGTCAAACTCTACTCAAACGACTTAATTTGGGAAAACGGACTTCGAAAACGGGTCCAGAACGTCGAAATTAGCCTAGGAGAGGTCTCGGACGAAAACACGGAAAGTCAACGGTCAAAGTCAACGTTGATCGTTGACCGGTCAAAGTCAAAGTCAACGTTGACCGTTGACCGGGTCAACGGTCAACGGGTCGGATCCAATCAACGGGTCTGGGCTTGGATCCGGGTTGGGCTTGGGTTCTTGGATACACGGGCCCTTGGGCCGTTTTAGTTAAGGGCCTGAGGCCCGTGACCCAAAACCCTTAGCTGGGCCAGGCCGCCCCGACCCCGATGCCCTCGGGGCATAGGGATGGGGGCGTGTCATTCGTTAAATTGTCACATGAAACGACCATGACCACCTTTTTAAGACTATACTTGTCAAACCAACGTTTTCACTTAACGAGAATATTAACAAACAAACTCAGATACTGCTTCTATCGATTTTCAATGTCAAAAATGTCAAGAACTATTTTGACTAAAAAACCTTTTATTAATTATCAACTTTCATGTCGTATGTGTATCTCTCTCTCTCCTCCTCACGTGATGAGAGCATTTTATGCTCGTGCCACATCCTGCACTTATATGAGGATGCTACTAGATTCGTCACATCATCAACAAACACAACTCTTAATATTACAATCTAGTGATATTTCTCTTCACTTGTAAGTAAGAGTTCTTAGGTTCGATTATCGCCAAAGACAAATTTGAACAACATTGTGAGGTTTAGCCCACTCCCTCACCATCTCAGTGTAGATAATATCATTTGTTCAAAAAAATAATCACCAACCGCAATACTGGTAACAAAATTTCCATTCCGTCGACGGTAAGCGAAAACCATATTACATTAAGCTCAATTTACATCAGTAAGCAGTTCCACCTCAAGTAACATATCCCAGAAGACTGACAGTTTCTTATACTCCCAATCTTTGCAGAGATGGACACCGAAAGAAAACTGGCAATCGGACTGAAATAACCGTCAATGCTTAGAGCGTGCCGGGACTACATAGCCGCAACTCTGAGCATAGCCAAAGCCTGCCCTCGAAGCCTCCCTGTCCTGTTTACTTCCGGTAACTAGACATCAATACACTGTCAATCCTACCCAGATAGGCTCTTTCGAAAGTCTTGGAAGAAATGCATCAACCACACAAAAAAGGAGTTACACGGCATTGCCTTCCGAAAACGTGCAAGGAGGCTTGTAAGCATTTGGTTGTGGGGGGAAATCGTTACAACAATGACTGAAAACCACAAGAATGTTAGGACTGTAGTCACCTGACAAGCACCTCCCGTTCTTTCAGAAGAATCTGTAACGAAGCTGCAAGCTCAATCTTGTCCACAATCAAGCAGCTACGGCTCCATGGTCCTCGCCCTTCTCTATAATATGTACGGAAGACGTTATGTCAGTAGCTATACCAAAATGGGATGAAATGGTGGTATGATTTTCAGGGAACTGGTGGAGCATTTTTCGGATATCTAGCAGAAGAGGGCATCCGTTGAAGAACTTGTGGAAACTCCTGCTTCATTCGTTTATTTGGCATCCCTTGGAAAGACCTTTTTACCAGAAACACCAAATTAGAAGGGAAGAATACACAATATATATGGAGAGGGAGGGAGAGAGAGTAGCAACTAACAAAATTTACAAGGAGAAAAAAAGGAAAAGGTCTCAACCTACATATTATTTCGATATTCTGCAAAAACTCAATACAGAAAGCAAGAAAGTTTTGCTAAATTTAAAGCAATGTATAATTTTCAATTATCCTCATAAGTTTTGGTTTGTTGGCCGGAGCTGTAAAACTAATCAAAGCTGCAAGAGCTTTCATGTCATGTGCACAAGAGCTATGAAATAGAGCCAACTGAATTATTGGCTCACTTTCGGGGCTGCTTGATCCAACCAAAGTTCAAACTTCATTAAAAAATTGGCAAACATAATTACACACTTGCAGCTGATGAATTCACACACCTTGGAGAACCCTGACGTTTCTGAGCAAATAAAGTTGATCTTAGACTTCCAAGCGCCTTTTCTGCGGCCTAAGGAAAAGTTTGTTTAGGTGGACTGATATTACATTTCAAAAAGACTAGGCACCACGAAGGGTACTCCGAATTGGACCAGTAGAAAAATTACCTGCATCTTAGCCTCATCCCATGTCAACCCAATCCCCTTTCCCAAGACCTCTCCGTCTATTTCAACCTGTAACATGATAACGATAGAGAATTATAAAGAAAGGAAGGGGGCAGAAAGAGAAAAGAAACATGTTTCAAGACAAAACTCAAATGTTATTCAGAATAATAAAGCATGTAATCATGGCAAATACAAACCTGTACGTGCACTTCATCTTTCTCAACTGAATTAGCTGAAGGTGGAGGTCGAGGTTGAAAAACTACACCACCAAGGCCCTCCATCATACACTGAAATAGTAAAAATTATGGAACGTCAATAATCATAACATCATTCAGCACCTGGAAATAAAAGAGAAAAAAGATAAGAGAGACTAGCAAACTATCATGTATTGAATCTTACAAGTTCTTCGAGGGCAGAGACTGAATTCATAGATTTTTGGAAGCCTTCAAGCCTAGGGTCTAGTGGCCTAGAAGGCTCCGATGAAGTTGAAGATGACAGGAACTCCTCTTTGGGAAATGACTGGATCCCAAAAGAATTCGCATTACCCACAAAACCATTGTTGTTAGCATTAGCAAACTTGCTCATTTCCCCATGAACAGGCACAGAATCAGGCTTGACGCGGGAAAGGTATATATCTGCAAAAATGTTGTCCAGGATTGTCTCACACACAAAAAAAAAAAGGAAACTGGAGAGATACCTCAAGAATATTTTCCCATCTATGGACAGAACCAAGCCAACCCAATATTCCCTAGTACAGATCCTGTTTTGTGCAATAATTTCATAAGCAAGTTGACTTCGTTTTAGCGCAGTAGGTCCTCGGTCAGTAGTTTCATATTGTTCCAACAGTTAATTGTTCAGTTAAAAACTTTCAAAATTGATTGACTGGCATCTTTAACCCCTGATGGAAAGCTGACAAAGTTTAAAATAACCCCTCGATCCTCCATCCATGGCTTTTGCTACAAAAGCACTTCATTCAGCAGAATAATCATCTAAGATCAGCTCCAGTATGATTATATCAGTGACTTGAGAGTTTAAAATATTTAGCAGAAGATAGATCTTCAAAATGTCATATATTGACTTAATTCCACAATATCCTTTTCCATCGAAAGGTAAGAGATTGTAGTGTTTGTGGCTTAACAGTCAAGGACAATGCTGCCTAGAACATTTTGCCATCATTTAATTTTTGGAAGAAAAGAAGCAAATGGAATATTAGCCTTGAGGTGGGCTTCACATGTGTCAAAAATCAATTAGTTGTCAATTTGTTCCATCACTGCTCTAATATCAAATCAGTTTGTTGAGCATAAATTTACCGGTACAAGAACCACTTGAACAGGCATGAAAATAATATGGAGAACGACAGATCGCCCAAGCTGGTGGCAATAAATACAGCAATAAGAAATCTTACTGGCTAAGTTTTTTAGAGAACCCTCGGCAGCCTGGAAATGAGCTTCCCTTCTTGTTTTACCAGTTCCTTCACCAATTTTCTCTCCTGCAAACCAAGCCTACAAAAGGCAAAATGGATAAACTAATTACCATGTGGCATCCCCAACAAAGGAATATGCAACATCAGAAAGTAATAAAAACAATTTCTGGGATAAGCTACATGGTACAGTTGACCTACATGGCATATGAAATTCATTGATTCAAATTATTGGGCGGCCCATTTACAACTGATTACCAACACTAATTACACCCATTACCATCAATTAGATATGCTCCATTCAATAGTACCGTATTGCTATGGAATAGGGAGCACACATATTTACTATTTCTGCTTTAAAAAATTAAAAAAATCACCAAAACTTGTAAGATACTAAGATGTGATCTATAAAAGCAAACCATCATTTTAATATGAAATAGAATACAAACGGAATGTGATTTCCTGTCTTAGCTCACTCTTCACTCGAAACCAAAGTTATCAACTTGTGGACATAAAGTCCCTAAAGTATCAAAAATTGAAATGTACATCAAATGTCGCAAACGATATGACTTATTACTGAATGGTTTAATTTTTCCAAAGACAAGTTATTTACACATCCCAAACTCTCGCCAAGAGAACATTAAACTATGGTTAGATACGTTCAAAACATGATACCCCAGAAACTAATGTGGAATTATAAGGTAGTAAGCCAAAGATTGAAAGTACCTCAACATAAAACTGGAGTTCTGTGCTGGCAACCAAAGCTGGCCTAAACTCCACCTGCGGAACACGAGGTTTTGATATATGCAAAAAATGAGGAGTAAATTTTCTACTGCAACACAAACAGCTCAAAATACCTTGGCTCCACACTTCATTGCGATTTCCTGTAAGGCTCCACCAGGAGTTTCTGCATTTGATATAGCTCGTCCAGATTCAAAGTTCACATGATTCATGGAAGAGGATCGACTCAAGGGAATCTCCACACCTTCAAATTCATGTCCCCATTATATTACACCACTCTCATGATAATATACAATAATTAAATATAAATAAAACAACTGTTGTTACACATTTTAACAAAGACAAGAACCATTAAATTCCACTTGGATAAAAATTCAAAAAGAAGATAAGATAACCCAATTGCGTAAATAATACTCAATTAATAACCTTCCAAAAAAGAATAATCATTGCCATGGTATAGTCTCAAACATGTGAAACTCTAGGCAAATTATGATAGTACACTGCTGATGGTAAAAGTACTTTTGGAAAATGTTCAAGCCTTGAAAGCAGCATCTATCAATGAATTTGTTTGTACCAAAATAAATAAAATAAAACTATGAAAATCATCGTAGTACTCAATTGTGCATGTCATAGCTCACCTGACACCGAATGATAGCCAGCCGATGCATGGTTGAATCTCAGCCGATCATCTCTATGAAATGCCTGGAAAACAATAATCTTTTAGGACTAGTCTTGTCTACAATCCAGTCACATGCAACATCCACCACTCAGCATCACAAAATAGGATTAAAGCCAGATCAACAAAGTGTAAATACCTCTTTCGGAAATCTTTGATTTTCTTGAAGAATCCTATCAGATGGAATAGAATTATCAACCTTAGAGAAAAAAGATGAATGATGAGGTCGAAGCTTCTCAATCTGCATTGGATCTGGATCTAATGGAAGTTCTTTGGGTACCATCCGGCTCAGTTGCCGAGGGCTCATTTCTTCCTCCACTGGAAACCAGCCTGGACGCGGTTGCACCCGTGGAACAGAGGCTTGTACTGGAGGTCTGACAGCAAATGGGGGTTCACTCGGTGGTGGTTCTCTTGTATCTTGGCCATGCTGCAAAATCAGTAGCCTCCGTCTTGTATCAGGGTCTAACTCTGATTCAGGTACCTCTCCCTCCTCTCTAGCAGGAGAACTATGCAAGCTTGGTTCTGCAGCGCCAAGATGACCCAACGGTTTAACCACTGAAGCTGCCTGAGGGAACTGTATATTAGGAAAAGTCATTGCTGATTGCTGACTTGATGGCAGTGAAGTTGTGCTAGAGGAAGGAGCCATTAAGTACTGAAGAGAAGCAAGCCTTGGATCTATGTTAGTGACTACTGAAGAAGCCGTTAAAGCAGCTGAGGTTGCTTCCTACATGCCAGAAATAGGTCAACCAATAAATTAACTTTAACAAATTCGCATATGCAGATGCACAAAAACGTTCATCCAAAGTGGAAAGTTCGCATGTCAATGGAAATACTGAATCTTTATATACCTTCAGTCTTCTTTCAACCTCAGCATCTGCCATGCCATCAAAAGTGAGCGGGTCTCTGTTTCCATTTAAAGCAGAAGGATCATCCTGAACAACCAAAATCTATTAGTGGAATTGTCATATTGTGACAACCGTGGTGTGGAGGAGATTTTTCAGGAGAAATTTCATTAAAAAAAATAAAAGAACATCATAAAATTGTTCCAACTAACCTCTGAAACTAGATGATTGCTCACATCAGGTGAAGGGACATCTTTAATATCATCTTCATAAAAAAATTCAGGAATCTTTTGTAGAAGACTGTCATCAAATTCTCTGTTATCACACCAAAAGGTGATGTCATGCCAACAGAACACCATTATTTTGCTCATAAAACAGAGCATGGCTTTACATGAAAACAGTTTAGAGACATTAATTCCTTACTTAAAAAATCCACCTCTGACATTGCAAGCAACATTTCTTGCAACACACAGGACAGGGACAGTGTTATTTGCCTGTAATATCAGGAGGTACGATGAGTTCAAGCTAAAGAGGAAAATAAATAAATATGCAAAATGTGCATTTTTGACAATAGATCAGTTTAAAAAGTTAATATCCATATAAAACAAAGCAAAGACTTTTACTTCAGCTTGCATTTTTTACAATAAATCAGTTTAAAAAGTTAATATCCATACAAAACAAAGCAAAGACTTTTACTTCAGCTTGAGGAGCATAATATGGGGCAAAAGCAGGAACAACATGCACCCGAGGTTGATCTCTGTCATCCCACACTTTCAAGCGATCATCAATTACCAATGCCATCTTAGGATGGCATAAGCTTTCTTGGAAGACATTGAACAACGACTTTCTTGAACCTATCATAATATATGAAATCCATTAATTAAATGGAGAAATGCATGTGATTTCCAGTGAAATTGCAAAACAAAATTTATAAATGAAATATAACAGTTACCAGACTTCACACAGACAATACGATCGAGTAATTTATTTGAGTTTATCAAGTTTGAATCAGGATCAAGAAGCCTCCACATTTCCAATGCATAATCCCTTTCAGCCATTGTGCAAACATAAACCTCAAACCGCTTGCGCCCTCTTGCAGTCAGGTAGCTCCGAAGATCCTCCCATGCAGGTCTCAACCTCACGAGAACACTTGTATCACGAATCTAAGACAGAATTCCTATGTTACTTAGGACACCTTATAACGATGAGTACGGAGACTTACCACAAACAAAAGACAGATATTGCAAAAACAACAAAACCATCCACACAACCGGATCAAGCAGATGTTGACCAAAATAACCAAATGAGGATAAATAAACGATGACGAAGATAATAAACAAGGTAATTACATACCTGCGGATTAATGCGAGTCAGTATAATATTTTTCTCGTGTAATCGTATAAGAGGCCGAATAATAGGTTGATGATTGTCAGACAAGGCTGGAACAACCTCAGATTGAGTTTTGACAACTCTCCCATTATCAACAACTTGATCATTTTCAGCATATTGCTTCAATATAAACTTGTCATCTTGATACCGCTTGATCTCTGCAAGCATACCAGAAATACGTTGCGGGTCCACCTCAGTGCTTATCTTCCTCTGTAGGGCCTCAATTCGATCCTCAAAAGAGCGCATTGTATTTGCAACAATGAGTGTTTCATCAAGATCAAATACAATGCCCAGACATCTAAGATTCAGCATGACAAGGCACGAATTGTATAGTCCTGATGCAACATAGAATCCCCAGAAACATGGGCACTGTTTACCACCATTCCTGGATTGCATGGCAACCAAATGAAGCTCCTCCCCTCCTAGTGGCATCACTGCAGTCTGAAGAAAAGCATGACGGGAATCATTCTCAAGGTTTGCACAAACTACCATTCATTCCAGATAACATAGGCAGAAACAAAACTTACTTTTCAATCAACATTAACACATAAAGTTCAAACCATAATAAGAATTAGACAACTGCATGTTTTCATTTTATAAAGGACTCTACGCTGCATTCCAACATAAAACAAAACTGAAAACTTGGTACTGCAGAATTCTAGAGTTCTCCCTTAAACACTCTAACATCCAATTGGAGCACAACAAAAACAAAATCATCCAATACTCGTAAATGAATCATTCACGCAATCATCATCTCTACATGTAACGGCATCCCGCAAGCAAATATACAGTAAGATCAGAAACAAGCCTTCACAAAAAAAAAACCATAAGGTATATTCTCAACATCAAAGCGTTTTGTCATTGTACTAAACTCAGTAAGTTGAGGAATAAAGTTCATCTTACAATTCTATGAAATCAAGTCCATAGTTTCAGTTCAAAACAGTTAAAAGTTCAAACAGCTCATGCAATTTGGGGCAAAATTTTTACTGGGTTCATCCAAAGTTTCAAACTTTACAGTGAAATTCAAAATTGGTCCATGTGAAAGTGTTCAGAGTCCTCTGTAACAACATTATAAAGTTAAAAGGGGTTAAATTAGAATATGGGTTTTCAATTTTTATCTGTTTTTTCCTGCAATTTTGTTATTTTCTTGGAGGTGGGAGTTTAATTCAATGGTTGTGCTGCTATACCTTGTTCTCCTGAGTCATGGAGGAGTGCAAAAGAAAGAGCGGCGTGTCCGGAGACAACAACGGCGACGTCTTTGACTCCATCATTTTGAAGCAAACTCCATTGGAGGAGTTTATGGTATGAAGCACTGCCACTGGTGGACATCTTTCACTTGGTTGAGAAAAATAGCTTATTCTGATTTCCTTCAACTCATCCTGAACATTCTTGTTGTTCTCGTTCACTGTTGGATATATCTCTACTTCCCCAAGTAAATCTTCGCCTTTATACACCGACTTATACATTTTCTCACTTGCCAAACACCAATTTTCTCAATGCCCAAACACCATCCGAGAAGAGAGAAAGAAAAAAAAACTCTGAAATTTTATTCCCTCCTTTGATCTCTCATCAAAGTTTCATTCAATAAAAACATCAATTTCGTTGATTTCTTTCAACATCGTCGTCATCTCCAAAAAAAATCCCAATTTTGGTTTTAAATCACTGAAATTCGTAAAAAAAAAAGACAAAAATTTAGGGTTTTATTTTCGAGTGAAGATCTTAGATCCTTGATTGATGATGCAGCGTTTACGAAATGGAATCGGATTTTTGTTCTGAATTGTGGTGCTAAAAGCTAGGGTATGGTGACGATGGGGAAGAACGAGGTAGCCGTCGCGAGGAGAAACCCTAGATCCAGATAGCGAAAGGTCAAATTAGCAGTGCAATTCATATGTCAGATAATAATATTATAAAACAAAATTAAATATAATAAAACGACACCTCGACTCTTGGGCCATTTTCCTAATTTATACTTCTTTCATGCTATTTTTATAAATTTCCAAAATTCTGCTGTAATTCACAAAATCAGATATTCAAATTCCGTTCAAATGAAAGTTTTTATCGTATAATTATTAACACGTCGCTTATGTTGAATGAAAATATCCATGGATCAAGAAAGCCAAAAACAGAAAAAGAGAATGAACGAGTCATTATTCTGGTGATCGATTTATTCATAGAACAAAAAAGTTAGAAACAGAAAAGGAGAATGAACGACTCATTATCTTTAATTTAATTTTAAGGTTTTTTTAGTTTTGGATTCTTAATATAGATCTGACAACCACCTAATATAGTCGGCATTAGTTTGTAAACGCATAAAAACGAGAATAAAAAATAATTATGATATCCGTGCATTAGTCATAAATCAAAATAACGCTGATACTCGTTTAAGTAAACATGTCATAAATTATTTCATACCCTTATAGTGTTACACAATGTTGAGGTAAATGTGACGGTGTTTAAAAGCGGGGGCTCAGGTGAAACGTGAGTTAATAAAGCTGGGGATGATAAGCAATATGGAAAGTTTATGACCGGTTGACAGGTTAGATTTTGGGTCACAACACGTGGCAGATGGAGGTTGGTTGACATAATGTACGGCTGTGGTTTTTAAGATTCTGAAATTTTGACTTCTCGCCTGTAATATTACACATTTGCCCTCGTGTCGTTTGTCTGCCAAACTTTAATTTGATAGAACGTTTGCTTTTTTATTACAACCATTTTCTATATACGTGTACATACAAAACGTTTCATGGAGTTACAAATTTGTGGTAAATAAAATGCACATTATTCAATGTGTTAACTTATTGCAAATCAAAGAATTTAGACTTTTCAAGAGTTTTTTTTTCTTTGCCACTTAGTACTACGGTCTAATAGTATTTTTTTTAATTTATAAACGAGATATCTTATGTTTGATTCTCGAGCAAAAGTGAACTTGAATCACATTATTGTTAGCCCATTATGAGGCTAAGCTCACCCCCACCCCCTTAATATAGATAATATTAGTTGTTCAAAAAAAAAAGCCTCTAAAAAATGGACCAGTTGGTGGCGAAGCCACGAAATTTTTTTGTTTAGGGTCAAAAAGACTTACAAAGACATTTTAATCTCAACTAGCAACATTGTGTGATTCACCATCATTAGAAATCAAACTCAGGATCAACTGTGTGAAATATGGGCTTAGAATTCGGCCTAATCATGGGACCACTCCATGATGATTTAAGAGTTCGAACTTTAAAGGAGAATAAATTAATCTTGATACATTCTCCAGGGAAAATGTGTCACATATTAACGTACAACCCACATGTACAAAAAAGTGTGTCAGTAATGAAATTAATTTTGTGGAGGCTAAGATGGGTAGACGGTCTTCGTGGGGGTGGAAATGGTATTATTCTAGGAAGAAGGATTTTGGAGAGAGGCATGAGATGGAGGGTTGGTTATGGTAGATGTATTCGGATTAGCCATGACCCATGGCTTCCTCGACCACATACTTATAGAGTTCGATCGAAGCAAAACGAGATGCCGATAATGGTGGAGGAGCTAATTGACTCAAAGGTAGGCACTTGGAAGAGTGACTTGGTTCGCCGATGCTTTGAGGATGAGGAGGGTAATCTTCTCCTTGGATTACCAATCAGTGTCGGAGGATGTTCTGATATAGTCATATGGCATTATTTCAAAAATGGAGATTATACGGTTCGAACGGGGTATGGTGTTACCATGGAAATGTAGGAAAATGGGGGACTTGGAAGGAAAGGTACGAGGGGTAGTAGTTGGCGGGATGAGGTTGATCGGGTATGGAGGGAAATTTGGAGTTTGGTTGTGCCAAATAAAATGAATTTTTTTTATTTGGTGCTACTGCAATAACTCGTTAGCAGTAAGGGTTAACCTTCTTAGACGGCGAATGCGAGTAGAGAGTAAATGTGTGATGTGTGGGGCTGCGGAGGAGACGGAGAACCATCGGTTTTTTGAATGTGAGTTTAGTCGTGTTTTGTGGTACTGTTGTTCTATGCAGTTGGATATCACGGCTATTATAGGGCGGGATTACCATGAGTCTTGGAATGGGATATGTGCGAGAGTTCATGAAAATGATAGGAAGAATGAGATGCTGCATGAGTGTGTGTTTATTATGTGGTGAATATGGAAGAGTAGGAATGAAATGGTGTTTCATGATGTGTTAAATAATCCCATGGAGATGGTTCACTTGGTGAGGAAGCAAGTTCTGGAATTTAGAATCTGCAACTCGGAGGTGAAGCATGAATCTGGGGGTTGTGGGGTTGCGGCATGGGCTGTTTTTGCAGGACAACCAGTACGGTGGAAGCGGCCAGATTTTGGAGTGATCAAGGTTAATTGCAACGGGGCATGGTGTGCTAAGACTTGCAGAGGAGGATATGGGTGGGTTATGCAAGACTTTGCTAGGTTGTTGCAGGCGGCTGGTGGGGTGGGCGGAATGTATTTCAATACGCCAGCAATGGCGGAAGCTGCGGCAATTCATGCAGCATTATTCGTATGCATGGAGTTGGGTTATGAGGAAGTGGGGATCGAGTCGGATTCTAAGGTGATAATTAGTATGGTTAATGGGGAATATGTGGTGGATGCGACTTTGGAATGTTATATTCATGATATTGGTCAGTTGGTATCTCAACTACGAGGGGTGAGGTTTGGGTTTGTCAAGCGGAATGGAAATGCCATTGCTCATGTTGTAGCCTCATACGTTGCCTTACATGGAGGTGCTTTTCGTTGAGATGCTATTGGTTCCGGAGTTTTTATTTAATGTTCTTACTGAAGATGTAAACGTTCCTATTAGAATTTAATAAAGTTTACCATTTGACAAAAAAAATGAAATTAATTTTGTGTATCTAAAAAACATTAATCTTTATGAGAAAAAGTATGAGACTCACTTTGGTTTAAACAAAAAAAATAAGATTACCATCTGGACGCGTCGGGTTTCTTCTTGCTTTTTTTTTTTTTTTACAACTTCCTGCATAATTGCATTGAGAGTTTTCCCGCCAACTTACGTTGTGCTAGGTTTTGCAAGGTTTCGTTGCTCCCGTGATCGTTTTTATATTGACGGGTCGAATATATATAAGATTTGCTTTCGCTTGCCCCTTTAGATGTGTTTGACGATGAATGTGATGTTGATGTGGTAGATCTCCGTGAGATTTTTACGTTAAGGATTTTGGTGTAATCAGACAACGAACCAATAATACCAAGTAAGTATCGTTTTAATAATAAAATTGATTGCTATTTTGAAAAATTTAGTTGTTTGTACGAATTTTGTACACTCTCGTTTTGCCTTTATGGCCATGTTGGTTTTTTTAAGCATCGAATTGAGTACTTTGAGTCTTGCTTATAGGTTTTTGCCATCTTAGAGGAGAATTTTTCGGTGTGCCAAAACACAGTTTGGCACATCAAATGCAATAATACAATTGGTTGAATTTTTTTTTTTTTTAAGTTTCAAACCAATTTTATTATTAAACTTACTATACAGAGTTGTGTTCCTAGCACACTAAAAAATCTCTTGTACGAAAGGATATTCAATGAAATTTACCAATTTAGGTTGAAAAATAAGTATAAATACTGAATCAAAGCAAGCACGAACGTATTATGTTCCACCTAATCTCAACCCCCCCTCCCACCTACTGGAGGAGATGGCATCCCTCACTTTTTGTTGATGATATGTTTAATTAATTTGTTGAACTACAATTCTCACAACCTTGATTTCATATGTATGTACAAAGAGCTTTCAAAATAGGTTAGAACTAATACAATGCAAATTGAAAAAGAGTAAGGCTATAAAAGTAGTCCGATTAAGCCCTTTTGTCATTTGTCTCACTTAATCCTTTAACTTAGACCTGACAATTTCTTGCACAATTTGTTAACCCTACACGAAACGACAAGAAAATAACATGTTTTAAGTCAACCATTAAGAAGTCGAGTCATTATCGGGTCACCCAATAAGATATCGTTTGCCAGATATCGGCATTAGACATGACAATTTCTTGCATGACCCGATAACGGGTTTGACATTACACGACCTGTTAAGATAATGAATATAACACAAAAACGACACGAACACGACAAACATAATTAGTTTGTCAGGACTATTTCAAACTAACCTGAATATTTAAGATTTCACTTCATTATACTCGTTCTATATTTAACGCAAATTGAGAATGTAAACAAAGAAAATAATATAGAGTACATTTGGTTGATGTAGTTATAAAATGACAGAGGCATGTCGAACCAATGGCATTCAAATGTGTAAACAAATAGGGCAAATTACACTTTCATACCTCAGGTTTGGGTTCTATTTCAATTCCTTACAACATCTTTAAAAAATTTCACTTTCATACCTTAAGTACTATTTTATTTCAAAATAATACCTCTGTTACATTTTTCATCCATTGATCCGTTAAATGCTGACGTGGCTGCCACATATATGCCACCTGGTTGCCAAATGTCTGCCACGTGGCAAAAAATAAATTATTATTTTTTAACCTGAATTTTTACAAAAAACAAAAAAAAAATCGAAACCCAGCGACCCTGCAAGAAGAAGAAGAAGAAGAGGAAGAAGAGGAAGAAGAGGAAGAGGGAGGAAGAGGAAGAAGAAGAAGAAGCCCACCCCGCCGCCCGCGACCTTCCTCCCGTCCCCCCACCCCCCTCGCGACCCACGACCCTCTTCCCGTCACCCCCCGCACGACCCTAACCCGAAGCCCAGAACCCTTCCCCTCGGCGCCCGCGACCCTCCTCCCGTCCCCTCCCCCCCACGGCTGGAGACCCAGCTCCCCACCCCCTGCGCGACCCTAACCCGAAGCCCAGAACCCTCCCCCCGGCGCCCGCGACCCTCCTTCCGTCCACCCCCCCCACCCCGCGGCTGGAGACCCAGCTCCCTACCCCCCGCGCGACCCTCCTCCCTTCGCGATCTGGTGATGGGGTTTCAATTTTTCTTTCTCCCTCCCTCCCTCTTCTTCTTCTTCTTGCAGATGTGGTCGCTGGGTTTCAAGTTTTTTTTTCGTTTGTTTGTAAAAATTCAGGTTTTAAAAAAAAATTATTTTTTTGCCACGTGGCATATATGTGGCAGCCACGTCAGCATTTAACGGATCAATGGATGGAAAATGTAACGGAGGTATTATTTTGAAATAAAATAGTACTTAAGGTATGAAAGTGAAATTTTTTAAAGATGTTGTAAGAAATTGAAATAGAGCCCAAACCTGAGGTATGAAAGTGTAATTTACCCAAACAAATATATATGTAGGCATTAATGTTTGAATTTGATGATCCATCCATACCATTCATCTTCCACTAGTACTATTTATCAAATTTGGTTTTATATTTATGATTGAATTCAATGAATATGACATCACACGTTATTTTTATTAACTTTTAGAGAGTTTGTTTAGTGTGTCGAGGATGTGGCTCGATACATTAAATGTCATAATACAATTGGTTGAAATATTTTTTTTCGAGTGTCCAACCAACTGTATTACTACACTTAATGTTTCAGGTGTACTAAAAATCTCTCCAACTTTTGGAATACAAAAGAAAGACATGTTAAATGTTGTGGTGCATCATGTTTTTTTATTTGACCAAATTGAAATATTCCACAAGATTTTAACTAGCATATTTTATACTCTATCCTCTTTAGACGAATTCGCGTTGAAATTAATGAGTATCGTACTTCTCTTAAAACATGATAAATGTTAAACAAGTTGGTCAACCTTACCCAAAGCTTATAGTAATTAACAACCATAACAATTCCCCACTAAAATAAAAAATAAAAAAATAAAAACAAACAAAAATACTATGCGGTTGGTTCATATGGACTGGGCCTGATTTCATTGTACATAGGACGAGGCCTATCTGAGACCGAAAAGGGCTTGGGCTCCAAAAATATGCCCTGCAACCGAAAAGAAACGTAATTTGGAGATGTCGTTTCATTTCCAAGACATGACATGACTACTTTGGTAATGTCCTGAAAAGGTTGAGGCTTTGCAACTAGGAAAGTATTTGTTGGTTGATTATCTATCACGTCTTGTATTTTGGATTAATTACTTGGTTTTCAAGTTATTTCAAGTTATTAACAAAATATGACCAATTATCTAATTTTCTATGACACTTTAAGTTACTAAACTTGGCATGATTAAAGCAAGGAAAGCCATGATTAAACCTTTGTATCATTGTGTTGAAGGACATACCGATCAAGATGTATAATTTCCTACACAGTTCCTATAGAACATAGGAGAAGTCAGTTGATTCTTCTAAATAACTACTAGAAACAAAGTGTTATGCCACATCGAGGCGAGAAATAAATGGGAAAAAATAAATTGAAGTTACCAATACGTTTCGAATTTAAAACTCTTCAATTATCTAATTTTTATAATAGTTTAAACCCTTCATTCTCTACTTAATCATGAATTAGAAAGAGGATAATTCAATTTTGCAAATACAAATTAATCTTAAAAGTCACTTAGTACTACGGTCTATTGATATTCATCTTTACTTGTAAATGAGAGGTCTTAAGTTCGATTATCGCTAAAAGCGAATTTGAACAATTATTGCTAGTCAATTGTAAAGCGAAACCCATCATTTTCTCGGTAGATAATATCGTTTCTTCAAAAAAACAAATTAACCCTAAAATATGTTAAATGCCCAAAGTACCCTTAGTTCAATATAATAAAGAAGAAAGTGATTGGGCGAAAGAGAGGAAAAGGGCACAGAATTTCACAAACAAGGGCAGCCCAAGGAATTCAAAACCAAACCAAATCAAATCGAAACCCGAACCAAAAACCCCCATCTCTCTCTCTCCTCCTCGACCCAATCTCTCTCTCTCTCTCTCTCTCTCTCTCCCCAAACTGGACAGAAGACCTCCTTCTCCTTCTTCTTCACCTGAAGTACCAGTCTTCCAGACCTACAATTTTCCAATTTCGCTCTTCAGTTTCAAATCGTGATTCCCCCAAAACAAAAAGCCTTGTCTTTTCTATTCAGACATGCCCGTCCCGAACCGATAACGCAGAGGAAGGAACCCAGCCACGCCCAAAACGCCGCCGTTTACCCAAGATGATCGTGAGAACGTACGGCCGTCGCAAGGGAGGGGGCATTACCAGAACGTATTCCGACACAGAGCTAAACGACGCCGTTCACGACGACGACGACGTCAGCAGCGACCCCTTCGGATTTTCCCTATCGCAGCCTCAAGAAAGCAGCGGCGACCCTTTCAATTTCTCGTCTCAGGAGGACTCGTCTTCCGGGTGGGCCCACTTCGATTCGGACCCTTACGTTACCAAGGACTCCTCCTTGAAGCGCTTTCCGCTGGACGGCGTCGTCTCGGGGAGGTCCAAGAAAGCTAAGACTCGGAAGGAGGCGGTGGGGAAGAACTCCTACAGGCCGCCGCCGAAGCCGTCTATTCTTGCAACGTCGACCTTGATGGAGGCGCAGGAGTTTGGGGAGATGATGGAGCACGTGGACGAGGTCAATTTCGCGCTGGATGGACTCCGGAAGGGTCAGCCGGTTCGGATCAGAAGGGCTAGCTTGCTGTCGTTGCTGTCTATTTGCGGCACGGCGCAGCAGAGACGGCTTCTCAGGACTCAGGGGTAGGTTAAGCTGACTTTAACTACTTCCTTGATGGGTTCTTGGATGTAAATATCCGATTTTTGAAATGGGGTTTTGTGAAATGTCAAGAATTTCTTGGTGGGTAATTGGAAATGTTAGTTTTAAGTCGTTTTTGATGGATATTTGATTTTTGGGTATTTGGGGTTTTCGAATTATAAATAGTTTTTGATAGGTATGTGAATTTGGAGAGTGTGGGTGTGTGTATTTTAAGTAAATCTTGAGTGTATGTTGAGTTTAAATTGAGGTTTTGGAGATGTACTGTTAGAGATGCGTGGTATTACGGGTATGTGGATGCCTTACTATGTTGGATGTATCTGAGGTCACATGATAGCGCTATAGAAAATTTGATTTGATTGCTAATTTTTCATTTCAAAATTTGCTCACTCATTTCAAAATTGTTGTGGGTTATAAATTGATCGATAGTGCCTTCTTTTCAGGATATCAAAAACTATAACCGAGGCTATATTGGGTCTCAGCTTTGATGATTCACCCAGCAATCTGGCTGCTGCAACTATTTTCTATGTTTTGACATGTGATGTAAGTCATTTAGTATTCGAAAAGTGATAATTCTAATTTGAAGTTCTTATTTTTATAGGTACCTTTCATGAAGTTTTCTTGTGTACTGCTCATGTCTGCTGTGACTCTTCAAGAGTACATACAATTTTTTTTTTAATTTTTTTTTTTACGAATAAAACTAAGGGGATTGTCATCTTTCAATATTGCAGGGTCAGGATGATCATCTCCTGGAATCACCGAACTGTATTAATTTTTTGATTAGGTTTTGCAAACCAATTGTCTCAAACACCACAGAAGATAAAGTACCAAAAGTAGGACGTAAGCTTCTAGCATTGCGTATTGGTGCTGACATCTTGCAGTGTACGACAAAAAGATTGGACTCCAGCTCTGCTGCTATTTTTTCCAAAGTTCAAGAAATTCTTGTAGGTTGCAAGGAATTGAAACCGAGTTGTGCGGATGAAGGAGAAATGGAAAATCCAGAGTTATGCCCAAAATGGATAGCTTTGCTGACTATGGAGAAAGCTTGCTTATCTACTATCTCTCTTGAAGGTCTGAGTCTGTGTTGAAGCTTATGGTTTTCTGGTTATGATACACATTTGTATGCATTATTTAGTCAGGATCTCAAGCTTTTGGCCTGTACTTTCAGAAACCACTGGTGCAGTAAGGAAGTCGGGGGGCAACTTTAAGGAAAAATTACGAGAGCTTGGAGGTCTTGATGCTGTATTTGAGGTGACCATGGGTTGCCATTCCAATATGGAGGTGTGAACCTGTATGTTTGTTTGATCTCACTGTGTGTTTCATTAAATGTTAAAGAATACCAAGGGACCGTAATGCTTTAAATAGTTATGAGAGATATTTACTTCACTATGCTACTTCAACAATAATTTCTTGGTTCACTATGTAAATAATAAATTTCTGTGAAAAAAATAATGGATGTGATGGTAAAGAACCAAAATGATGGTGTGCAGCCTTAGTTGTATCTAGATTCACAAGTTTCTTCTCTTCTGTAACCTATATATTTCTTCAGTTTTATAGCAACACTGACTACACATTGGTAGTTTTATATTTCTGTAACCTATCTATTTGCCCTTGGATAGCGTCATCTTCTTTATTGTTTGTTGTATTTCCTGATTTTCTTCTTGGAGTAACATAAGTGGTTTTGCGTGCTAACAATATCACTTCTTCTCAGTCATTGATTTGTTTTCTTTCCTTATTATGTGCACATAATACACATTGAGTTATGATAACCAAAATTCCTTAGACATAATATAATTTTTTCATTTATATACTTACTTTTTTCATTTGAATCCTGGGGTCCATATGGTACTCAATTGTTATTGGGGAAATTGCCTTACTAAGCACCAGAAATTAATATGCAGGGTTGGCTAAAAGATAGTTCGCATACTATTTGGGAAAATGAAAACGACATGGTGCGGAGCCTGGTTCTGCTTTTGAAATGTTTGAAGATCATGGAAAATGCCACATTCCTAAGTAAAGAGAATCAGGTATTTAAATGTGGTTTAGCCTCCCTCTCTATCCCTCCATCCTCAGTCCACTGGTCTGCTCTCTCTCTCACGCTTTTCTTCTCCTTTTTAGTTTGTAAAACGCATACTGCATTATGATGTTTGATTTTTGTTAATTATTGAAAGGTGTAATAAATCTCCACATCCATGTTTTCTAAACAGAGCCATTTGCTAGGAATGAAAAGGAAGTTGGATCCCATGGCAAATCCCTTGTCTTTTACAGAACTAGTTATAAGTGCCATCAATATTCTGTCAGGTAACTTATAGTTTTTGGAGTAACTTTTGATTCCTAATCTTTTTGGCTTTCTGATAATTGATCGCATTGTTTTCTAGGTCTTTGTCTACATAAAAGTTCCTCTTCTGCCACCAATGACAAAAAGTCTTATAGTCTTTCTAATGGGAGTGAACATGTTTGTGAGAAGAGCTCCAATAGATGTCAGAGCAGTCAGTTAATGTCAACACCTCGCTCGGTATATACTATATCCAGTTCGGAAACTACCAGCACCTCCATGACTGATACTTATTCATTGAACACAAGACTCAATTCTTCTAGAAATGGTTCTTCCAATGGTGCAGCAAGACATGTCAGCGGTGGAACCGGTAAATTTAGCAATCTTTCCCTGAAGAATGCTGGTCTCAGTCAGCGATCCTATAACTTTGAGGACTCCAAAATTGATCTTTCAGAGGAGAGTGAAGATCCTTTTGCATTTAGCAATGGTTCCAGGATGGATGCTGATCTCAGTCAGAGATCCTATATTTCCGAAGACACCAAAATTGATCTTTCACGGGAGCGTCAAGATCCTTTTGCATTTGATGAAGATGATTATAAACCTTCTAAGTGGGACATGTTATCTGGCAAGACAAATATGTCTCTATCGCAACAGAATGCGGCAGCATACAGAGAAATTGATGACATTTGTCAGTTGCAGCATATTATGAGCCAAGAAGCATCAAGTAACGGAGAAAACCATCAGACACAAGAGACATCCTGTTCAGGTGCTGTTAGCCGAGAAGGTTCCAATCTTGTAGCTGACTGCCTTCTTACTGCTGTCAAGGTAATCCTGCACACCCACTATATTAAATCTTTCTCACATTGCTTTAAACTTTTGTGGTTCTCCATGTCAACATCATGCAATTGTGGGTGGGGCGGTGGTGGTACTGGTGTGTACAATCTAGTTGTTTTTTGGCCCCTTGGTCAAATGAATGGTTTATTTCAAGATTCATGTTACTGTTTACTGTTCGCATCGTCTACTATCATCTCTCAACTATGATTTAGTCAGTTCTTTGATACTCATTAGCTGTTTGATTAATTTGGTTACTCATGAATAGAACAGTGCCTTTTTGATTAATTGATATCCCGTCATACATGCACTGTGTTAGAACACATAAGAAACAGTTGAACTGTTCGAACTCATAACAGTCTTCTTGGCAGGTTCTGATGAACTTAGCAAATGATAATCCTGTTGGGTGTCAGCAAATTGCTGCATATGGAGGACTGGAAACCTTGTCTTCTTTGATTGCCAACCACTTTCCTTGTTTCAACTCATCATCATCTCCCTTCAGCGAGAGAAGTGAGAATATTTCCAGCATTGAACTTGACCATCAGAATAATAGGCATCTTACTGATCAAGAGCTGGACTTTCTTGTTGCTATTTTGGGTCTGCTTGTGAACTTGGTGGAGAAAGATGGTCAAAACAGGTTACCTTGATTTCTCAATATTTCTCCATCTGTTTATGCATTTTCATTTTAACAACCAACATCATATTTGAGTTCAATTTATAGTTCAACCAAGAGAACACGTTACCACAGTTGGTTCCAATGAAGTGGTTATGTTGAGAGTGGAAAAATTTCTTCCACATTCTATGTGGAGATAATGGCGGGGTTATGTGGATGACTGCTCCCATTAGACAACTTGTGTCTCAAAAAGATTTAGACAATGAAAGATGCTATAATTAGAACCGTAGTGCTTGTGCTGCAGATTAACTAGTCTTAGTTTCTAGTTCTTAATGAATCATTCTTGCATTAGAATTTTCATGCTCGTAATTTATCAAACTGTTGGAGTTTGAATGAAATTTCAACTCAAATGTGGGGTATTGTTGGAAATTTTATTTGAGTAGAAATTTCTCTTTGTCCAACATTGGTCATTCCCAAAAGATTTCCTCACTTTATAAGGCTTTGTCCCTTATTGAAAGTGATTGGATGATAGGCCTTGGAGAATAAAATTGGGCTCACCCTTGGGGTTGGGCTTTGGGGTGAAAAAAATTAATTGATAATGAATATATATAATTAATTATCAAAAGATGGGCTCTTGGGCTTGGGCTCTAATATTAAATTAATTAATTATTTTTGGATTTAATTAATTAATTATTATTATTTTAATTAATTTCGAATTTAATTAAATTAATTTTTGAAAAGACTCATCCCTTCAGATGAAGTCTGAGAGTTTAGAAAGAACGCAGAGCAAAGCACCCCTTTTGAGAAGATGTCTCCCAACAGATGCATCCCTTCTCCATACCTGTTGCAAACAGACATCATCATATTATATATACATCCATCTGCATGGCAATGAGAACACAGAAAATCAATATTCTTCTTCTAGAATCCAAAACATCCTTACTGAGAGAACCACATAGAAATTCGCCAGAAGTCAAGTTTTCCAGTACTGGAATTTTGACTTGATCGTTGAATCCTGGTGAAGCAGACGTCCGTAGAACTACAAGCACTGAGTAGGGACGAAATTTCTGTTTCAAGGACAGTGCTGTACGCAAGCCTCGATCTTCAATATTTCTGTCCAATATTATTTCATTGTTCATATTCTGTTAATTATTGTTTGCATTTATTATTAGCACATTTAAATTATCATTGATTGTTTTTCCAACACAAACTTGCTATACATCCAGATCACGGCTTGCAGCAGCTAGTGTTCGAGTAGCTAGTTCGGAAGGGTTTGGAGAGGAGAGTCGCAAGGATCTAATTCTGCTAATCTGCTCTATCTTTCTTGCGAACCAAGGTGCAGGCGAGGGAGGTGGAGAAGAAATGGTTTTGCCAGTGAGTGACATGTTCTTGTTGACTGGAAATCTCGGTTTGTTGTTTAAGTTGTGATGTCTTAAAAAACACAAGGGCCTGCCTTCTGATGTCTAGCCAAACAAAAACGAGAAATTGAAAATTTATTTTCCATAAATTGGTCTTGTTCTGGTTAATTGTTTTCATCTTGTATGTGATCCTTGTTGATGTCTTCTAACTTTGATTTTGTTGTATCGGTACAGACTGATGAGGCAACTGTCTTACAAGGAGAACAGGAAGCGGAGAAAATGATAATAGAAGCTTATTCTGCCCTGCTTCTAGCATTTCTTTCAACCGAAAGGTTTGGCTTGTTTTCTCTCTTTCCTGTGTATCAAGCATTATCATCGTGCATATTCTCATGCAAAATTTGTTTGCCGTCCTCAGTAAGAGCATACGTGATGCAATTTCTGACTGTCTCCCAGACCGCAACCTGGCTATTCTAGTACCTGTGTTGGACAGATTCGTGGTATGTGTCTTAACTTCTAAACCGTGATATACTTTAGAGCACGTAGTTTTTAACCGACGGAAAGTTACATTGCTCTTATGTGATTATATATCTGTTATTTCTTCCTCAGGCATTTCATTTGACGCTAAACATGATATCGCCCGAGACTCATAAAGCTGTGAGTGAAGTAATCGAATCATGTAGGATACGGTGAGAGCTTCGGAGATGGACGATAATCCTGTACAGATTTGGCTTTCCTTTTAGAAAAAATTGTTGTTTACCCGACTCCGCGGCTCTCGACGGGTCGGGATTCAGCTGCTCGCCTTGTGCAACTGACTGCAGGCCTGGTTGCTCTGTATTTTTTTAGGTTTTTTTTTTCCCTCCCTCCCCTCGCGCTATTCTTTTGTATCTTTGTTTTTTGTTTTCCCACCATTTTTGAGCAGGTCAGAGACCATACTTTGTATACGAAGAATAATAGCTTAATGGAAATGTCTTGCTATCCTTGTAATTAACATTTCATCGAACTTGGTTTCCAGATTGGAAACTCTCGATTCCATGGTCTTGCGCGAAGTTTGCCGCGTTATACAATGGAGAAGGATTGAGAGGAACGAAACAACTGGCTCGATACCAATGTAATGTTAGAACCCTACTCTACGTCTTCCACAATTGCAGCACATATATGGGATAACAGAACAACAATACAACGAATCAATATTTCATTAAATGCCTTTCTTTCCTTACAATGTACTATTTATGCTAATACCCAACTCTAACTGTTACCACAAGATGATGCCTTCGGGCATCTTAACAGCCATGTCCTGAAGAATGACGGGAGGAGGCGTGTGCTGACGCTACAGTCGGCGACTACATGAGAAGAAGAGGGCTTCTCTGAACATGAGAAACCTTAAATGCCTTAATAAGTTAAACTAGAAAATGTGCTCGCGCTTTGTTACGGGCGTTGAATGTATTAGTCGCAATATGCATGAATAGTTTCCACACAAAGCAATTAAAAAGACGTAGTACCTAAGAACCAATGAAGTCAAACTTTGCTTGCTATATATGGATATGCATACAATAAGAAACATTCATTTGTAGATCGTATTGTGTCACCAATATCATAGTTTCAAGTAATCAACCTACTACACAAAAAAAGGAAAGTAAAAAAGTAGAAGACATGATACTTGAGCATCTCGCAGGAGTAGTAAGTTTCTGAAAAAACACATCAATAAAATTGGCCGCAATAGCAAGGGATCAAGCACATAAGCCTGAGGCTGATGAAACACAGAAATCTCTCACCTGCCATCCAAAGGGGAGACAAATTCGTATCCATCTTTCTTGTCCGTGACAGGCAAAAATCTTTTTTAATTTTCTGCAGCAACTGAACCATATCAAAAGTGTTCTTTTAGGATATCAGTCAATATTGATCAAAGGAAAGCAGCTCACTTCACCTTACGCACATTGTTGCTACTTAAAAAATTGTCTAGGATTCAATGTGACATCCAGAAAACTTAGTACTACAATGCTAAACTTAAAGGGAAAAGTACAGAAGAATCGAAACCGTTATAATTCCTTACATGATACTGAATGTCAGTTAGTTAGAAGAGCTCAAGAAGCAATTGTTCCTGCTGATCGCAATCGGTGTCTCCGGGATCTATCTGCCAAAGATAAACACCAAATTAGATGGAAACCCAAAAGTGAAAATTGATGGGGCCAACCAGTGGTCATTCTAGAGGCGGTCTAGCGGCTCACCACTAATTAACATTGCCAACATTCATTTCTTTTTGTATTTCATTTTGTTATGTTTCCGACGTGGGATTTTAACATTCTCCAGCCCAATAGCATCAATCAACACAATACCACAAACCCAACATTGTGCATAAAAGAACAAAAATTGATGACTGATTACAAATTTACATGAGGGTAGTAAAAACTAACAATGCAGGTTGATTTCCACATTGTTAGTATCATAAATATTCTCATTAGACACTTGTGTACCACTTAAAGCAGGAATTAATGTCTTTCTTGCATCACCCGCTCTTTTGCTAGTCCTAGTTTTTTTGCGCATTGCAGTTACAAATTAACATTGCCAAGCAATAAACTGATAAAGGGAAGGGGAAAAACACAACCAAGCCACCTATAGACCAACCAAGCAAAACCAGATACAAACAAATATACAAATAAGCAAACTTCAAAAAATACAATAGCAAAAAACCAAACACATACAACCACAATCTAAGAATATTTTAATGACAGAAAAGAAAACTAACCTTTTGCGTGGAGGCAATAAGAAAATATAGAGAAGCAGACCACCTATTTGAGAAGGTAAAACAAAAGACTAAAATCAAACAATGATATATCAGTCTCCAAAATAAAAGTACAATATCTTTCAAATTTGATGACAAATTTACATGCAATAAGTCACATTATCCTTCCTTCAACTAATGTACATCCTATATTAGATCACACAACACATGCACCCTAATCACTTTTGCAATGCCTCATTTGCAAATGTAGTTTTATCTCCACTGAGTTTCTACATGCATGGGAACATATGTTTTTCTTACTAATTTGATTAGATTATAAACTGTTTCAACTAATTCCTGGAATATCATATCTGTAATATCAAACTATACCAGTTGGATTTTACTGGTAAGTAAAACAGTTGTATAATGAACAAACAATGAAAGAAGAAAGCCAAAATAATGACAATGAAAAGAAGAGAATTCAAACATATTTAGAATATTAGTTTCAGATTTTGAGAACATATTTATTCCATTACCTTCTACCCTCCATCTCCCTTTGAGCAACAGACAATAGTCATTAAATTTCATCTTATGGCGTGTGTGCTGTGAGCTTGGTGAAGCCATGTGACCCTAATTTCTTTTCTTTTCTTTTCTTTTTTTTTTTTTGAAAAAATTATACAAATGGTACAGTTTCAACTGTACATGTTTAACCTCGGTGTTTTTCAATTTCAGTTTGACTTCTACCATCCATTAATTTTCCTATCCAAAATGCTTTGAAAAATAAATCTATAGCTACTAACGGTCTATATTCTTGATGCTGTCAGACCCTGCAATCTAAAAATTCATGTAAATGCAAAGGTTTGGCTGAAGGAGAGGGCATCGAAGAAATCCAGAAATCCTTCCATGGCAAACTTAGTTGTACACCCATGGCATGTGTGTTGTATGCTAGATGCCCTCTCTCTTTTAACAACACATAATAGCTTATGCAAATGCGAAGAGACATCAACATGTTTAATTTAAAATAAATT
Organism: Heteromeles arbutifolia; assembly: GCA_024362995.1. Classification (NCBI taxonomy): domain Eukaryota; kingdom Viridiplantae; phylum Streptophyta; class Magnoliopsida; order Rosales; family Rosaceae; genus Heteromeles; species Heteromeles arbutifolia. Next base: position 2,851,497 of record JANCRC010000002.1, on the reverse strand, counting down.
TACATTTTGTAGCAAATGCATATGGCGAAATAGTCCATAAGTAATCATACTGGCAACCAAACACAAAAGTTCAAAAACTTCAATGGAAATATAAATTGCAGAAAAAAAAAATCTTGAATTTCCAAACCCACAAAATAAAAAATTCAACCAGATAATGTGTAAGAAGAAATACCAAGAACCGAGAGCTGCAGGCTACCAAAATGCTCATGATCTTGGTTGGTGCTGATGAACTATAAACTTGAAATCGAAATTACATGGGTAGATTCCAATATGAGACAGAACAATCCAAATCAAGCTTACTGAGAGAGACCGTGAGAAGGCTAAGAGATCGAGAGAGAGGCAGCTGCTAACTTTACCAAAAAATTTGAAAACAGTGGAATTTTTCATATGAAGATAAGGCGCCTAAAATGAAATCAGGGCACGAAAATAAAATTAAAATTTTTGGGGCAGGTTAAAAACTAATCATTGATTAATTAAGACAAATGACTGAAATTGTCAACTTTTCAAATTACGTATCCTTAGTTAAAAAAAAAGAACACACACCGTAAAAGGCTCATTATCTGTTCTGAAGCTAATGCCTGGAACAAACTTCAGCCAAACTGGAAACCCCCTAAAGAAAATAGAAACATTCAAAAAGAAATTCATTGACAAAACAAAAAATTGCTGAGGAAAATGATCATTCCCAAAATTCCACTATGAACAACTATATGGACCAATCTTAAGATGAACATAGAGCCCTGCCTTGTAAACCATCTTTGAGCCAACCAATTACCAAATCTAAATAAGAGATGGCAGAAAAGGAATATGAAAAAAAAAAAAAATGTGCGTATGAGTTATGCATCTTGCTTGAATGCTATCTACCAATGGTAATTCCCAAATCCAAACAAACACCAAATCAAAACCCCAAAGCCAAACAGGGCAACTACATATGTATTAAATTCACATACAATTAGAAAGATCAAACTCAAACACTGAAGCACTCAAGCAATTTAGATAATGCTTGACAGATGAAATTCAAACACTAAAAAATACAACAAATGCTCATGCGAGGTGAATTCTCCTTCTCGATCTGTCCTCAGACTTCTTATAAATGCCCCAGTCTCTTTTTCAACCCGTGCCTTGTAGGATTTGAATACACCAAATGCTTCTGACTTCTCTACTAAAAAATAAACCCATGTTTTTCTGCTGAAATCATCAATAAAAGTAATAAGATACCTTTTATTGTTGTTCGAAGTAGGGTTAATTGGTCCGCATATGTCTGCATGCACCAATTGAAGGATCTTAGAGGCTCTCCATAAGCTTTCTTTGGGAAATGGATCTCGATGTTGTCTTCCTACCAAACAATCTTCACATACCCTTTGAGAGGCTGTGAACTGAGGCAATGATAAGCTCATATATATATATATATATATATATATATATATTACATCAAATTCACTTATCTTTTCTTAGTTAGTTCCTTATATTTTTGAGCTATTTACTTTGTTTTTGTGTTTTGTAGGACTTGTCAAGCTAAGAAAAGAAAAATAGCACAAGTGGGATTTTAAGTAACAAATTCGTCAAAACTGCCTGTGCACATCAGCTGACTTTGGAAGCAAGTTATGAACAGATCAGAATGAATTAGGGAATGAGCCTTATATGCTTGGAAAGCTACGGATGTTTATTTTCTGGAACATTTCACGGATTGTTAATATCATTTTTCTAGAAGAAGTTATGGCCGTTTTAACACTGAAAGGTACACAAGGGGCTGAGCAGTTTGTAACTGACAAGAAAGCATTGAAAGCAATAAACTCAATAAAACTAGCAGCCAAAACTGATGCAGCCAAGAACAAACCAGCTGACACCTATTCAACTATCAGAGGAAATGGAATTAAAGATGAGGATTAAGTGAGGGAGTAATTGGCATAAAGACTACCTAAAGAGTTACAATTGTTTTACCATTTCCTCTCACTTATTGTCATCACAAAATGGCTATTAGTGGGGGAGTTATGGAGCAGAAATGGGGCAGCAAGCAGGGGCATAAAGGCTGCAGGTTGCAGCGGCAAGGGAGAAAGAATTGAGAAGAAATAAGATAGGAAAAAAAAGGCAGGGCTGCTGCGTTGGGGAAGGAAGGAAAGGAAGGAGGAAATCTTGGCATTCTCTTCTTTCGGTTTTATCTTCTCAAACTCATGTCTTTCTTTTGGTTTTATTTAAGGATTATGTGTAACTAATTTTTAGAAGTTAGGGGCTGTTTTGAAGCCCCAAATATGATTGCAAGTTTGTTATGACATTTTGTTGAATTACTATTATGAAAGGATGAAAATTGCTTCACTACTTGTCTCATTGATGAATTCTTTATGTGTTTTCTACGGATGCATACTTAGTAAGCATATCTAGGATTCTAATGCTATGAATATGTGTGTGCCTGCCCTTGTCAAATGAGGACCTACATATGTTCTAGAGTAGTACTTGTTAATTGCGATTAACATGTGAACCAATTTCTAGGATAAGTAAGACAACGCCAGTACTTACGATGCCTTGTGATGACTCAAACTCTTTTCGTTCTTAATGATTTCTACTTGTTAAATCTATGAACACGCCATTCTAGATTGCATGCTAGGGACTAAGTTAAGTTGAAAACGCCATTCTCTTAACATACTATGTAAGAAAGAGTAATAGGTTGAGTTCTAACATTGAGCCAACTTGAGCATCTTCATCCGGAAATAAAAGGAATTTGAATGAAACATAACATGTTTTCATGATTATTTGGTGGTGGATAGCAATTCCCCTAACTCGTTTTTCTTAATTTGTGAACTACTTAAAATCTGTTTCTGTCCTGCTTTTGTTCAATTTAATTTAAATAGCAAATCAACTCCAAAAATCCCAAAAATTTGTATGAGTGTAGCTCTGTGTGTCTAGTATCTTCATATAAAATTTCGTAGACTTTAGATAAGTGTAAGTCTGTCTAATAAATATTTTTCAGTGGCTGGTCAGTAGGGACAGCAAACCAGTTTTTGTGACATTTTAAGTAGTTAGATAAAACAATCGTTTGCGGGAAAGACCCTTATTTTCACATGCTACAATTGACAAATCTTAGTATTAATAAGGAAAATCAATAGGACATTTGTGTGTTACTTTGTGGTGTGCATTTAATCCTATCAAATTTTTGGCGCCGTGTCGCCGGGGATTGTTATTTCTAATTACTTATTTTTCTATTGTTTTCTTGTCTAATTAGTGTTTTTGTTTTTGTTTTTATTTCAGGTACTCTTCGTAGTATATGCATACTCGAAGGTCCAAGAGTATTGATCTAGCTTCCTACGATCCTGAGCTTGAACGAACACTTCGAAAGCTTCGAGGAACAATCAAACAGAAGCGTGCATCGGTGTCTTTACCACCACCTTCTCCACCACATTTGAGTTCAGAAGAGGAGGAAGAACCACAAGAAGACATGGCTGATAACCGTACTTTGAGGGAATTGGCGACGCCGAATACGGATCAACAACCATTGTGCATCACATATCCAAATGCAGAAGGAGGATTTGAGCTCAAGTCCGGCATGATTCACTACTTGCCTAAGTTCCATGGCTTTTCAACGGAGGATGCCAACAAGCATCTCATGGAGTTTCACGTGGTATGCTCGGGAATGAGACCAGCAAATGTGGATGAGGAGCAAGTCAAGTTGAGGGCATTCCCATTTACATTAGAAGCTAAGGCAAAGGAGTGGCTTTACAATTTACCTCCGGGATCAATGAACACATGGAACCAGGTGAAGCAAGCATTCTTGGAGCAATATTTTCCGGCCACAAAAGCTGCAAGCATAAGGAAAGACATATGTGCAATCCGACAGCAACATGGAGAGCCTTTTGGAGATTACTATGAGCGATTCACACATTTGGTTGCATCTTGTCCTAATCATCAGATTTCAGAGCATCTTTTAATACAGTATTTTTATGAAGGATTGTGTGGTACTGATCGTGTAATGCTTGATGCAGCAAGTGGATGAGCATTCATGGACAAGACACCAACAAATGCTAAGGCATTATTAAAGAACATTGCTGGCAACACACGACAATTTGGAGGGAGAGATGAGCTACCTTTTAAGAAAGTTAACGAGGTAAGTGCTAATTCTAGTATTGAATTACAATTAGCTAATTTGACTAATCTTGTGCAACAGGTTATGGTGGCTCCAAAACAGGTGTGCGGTGTATGTTCAATGATGGGACATGCCACGGACATGTGACCTTCGTTGATGGATCAAGGTGGTCTTGAGCAAGCTAATGCGTTAGGAGGGTTTCAGGGGCAACAAGGGCAAAAGTATGATCCATACTCCAACAACTATAACCCGGGGTGGCGCGATCATCCACACTTAAAGTGGAACAATCAAGACAACGGACAACAATCTGTTCCCAAGCACTATAATCGTCCACCTGGCTTCTTTCAAGCAAGACCGCAGACACCATTTCAGCCTCAACAACAACAAGCTCCAAGTAAGTCTCTTGAGGATTTAATTGCTTCTTTAGCTAACTTTACTCAATCTCATCAACAGAAAACAGACAAAGCAATTGAAAACCTTGAGCGCCAAATGAGTCAGTTAGCAAGTTTGATGGGGCAACAACACCAACCAGGAAGGTTGCCTAGCCAAACTGTGGTGAATCCAAATGCAGAGCAGATGAATGTTGTGACTTTAAGGAGTGGAAAAGAAGTTTTTGAGCAGCCGAGGATGGAAAAGAGGACCAGAAAAGATACAAATGAGCAAGATGAGGCATCAACAGAAACTGAAAATTTTCCTAAAGCTACAGAATTGAACAAAAAAGATTCTGATACGGTAAGTAAAGAAGTTCAAAATTCATTTAACTCATGTGTCCCTGTTCCTTTCCCTCGTAGGTTTATGAAGTCTAAGAAAGAGCAAACTGATAAGGAAATCTTGGATACTTTCCGGAAAGTCCAAGTGAACTTACCTCTTTTAGATGCCATAAAACAAGTGCCCAAGTATGCAAAGTTCCTTAAAGAGCTTTGTACGAACAAGAGGAGATTCAATGATCAAGAAACTGTGGCATTAAGCGAGGAAGTATCAGCTGTTTTGCAAAGGAAGCTGCCACCGAAGTTGAAGGATGCCGGGAGCTTTACCATTCCATGTGTAATCGGAGGGAAAAAGTTTGGGAGAGCATTGTGTGATTTGGGGGCATCCATCAATCTGATGCCATATTTAGTGTATGAATCACTAAACCTTGGAGACTTGAAGGAAACAAAGGTAGTAATCCAGTTGGCAGATCGTTCAAACAGATATCCCAAAGGCCTATTGGAGGATGCACTTGTGCAAGTGAATGAGCTCATTTTTCCAGCTGACTTTTTTGTTCTTGAGATGGAGCATGACCCTATGCCTACTGCACTTCCTCTTATATTGGGAAGACCATTCCTTAGAACGGCGCGTACGAAGATTGATGTCTACGATGGTACCTTAACCATGGAAATTGATGGAGAAAGCGTCAAGTTCAAAATCTTCAATGCTATGAGGTACCCTAGTGACTTTGAATCCTGTTTGTCTATTGATGCGTTTGACTATTTTGTGCAGGATTGTTTTAATGAAGGTGTGGGACAAGATAATTTAGAGAAGGTGTTAGTGCATAGCATTACACATGGAAAGCTTAATTCTTCCGAGCACATTGAAGAAGAATTAATCCAGACAATGGCAGCCCTTGAGTCTCTTTCACCAATTCGTGGTAAGTCTTCTTCCTATTTTATTTCTCTTCCCACTTCTAACCAAAAAACTCTTCGTTTTGTGATTCAGGCACCCAAATTGGAGCTTAAACCGATTCCTGAACATTTGAAGTATGCATTTTTGGGAGAGGATGAAACATTACTAGTCATCATATCGTCACAACTCACAGCAGAAGAGGGGGAGAAACTGATCAGGGTATTGAAGGATCATAAAACTGCCATAGCTTGGAGCATTGCAGATATCAATGGTATAAATCCAGCTACATGTATACATAGGATTCTGCTGGAGGAAGGTGCAAAACCAACAAGGGAAGCTCAACGCCGTTTAAACCCACTCATGATGGAGGTCGTCAAGAAAGAGGTTATCAAACTTCTTGATGTTGACATCATATATCCTATCTCGGACAGCAAGTGGGTGAGCCCTGTTCAAGTAGTTCCGAAGCGATCCGGAGTCACAGTTGTTAAGAATGAAGCTAGTGAGCTAGTGCCTACACGTGTGCAAAATAGTTGGAGAGTCTGTACAGACTATCGGAAGATTAACAGCACCACACGCAAGGATCACTTTCCAGTCTCATTCATTGATCAAATGTTAGAAAGGTTAGCTGGTCATTCTCATTATTGCTTTCTTGATGGCTATTCTGGATATAATCAGATTGCAGTTGCTCCGGAGGATCAAGAAAAGACGACTTTCACATGTCCATTTGGCACATTTGCATACCGAAGGATGCCGTTTGGACTTTGCAACGCCCCTGCCACATTTCAAAGGTGTATGGAACATTTGGGCTATGTCCACCTTTGGAGTTTATTGCAGAATTGAAGTTTGGGGGTCATCGCTTGATTTTACTACAAATTGGGGAAGTTTTCAGTCCAAATGCTTTATTTTGTTTTATTTTTATTTTTTGCATTATAGTGTTTTCTGACATTGGGGACAATGTCCAGTTTAAGTTTGGGGGTAAGGATTGAAAACATGACCAAATTACAATTTTTCGTACCTTCGACTAAAAACTGGTTTGATTTGTTTCCTTGTTGCCTTTTGTTTTCTTAATTAGTTTTGTTTACTCTAAATAAAAAAATATAAAAAATTCGGAATATTTGAAAATCTAAAAATATTGTCTTGTTTTCTTTATTGTTTTGAATTAGATTTTTGTTAGTTTCCCGACCCAATGATATAATTGGATTGAATTTGAACCACGATGATCAAGAACTTAGTAAGCATGTGTTGTGTGAAATTCCTTATTCTCTTGTTAGCCGTACATGTTTAATCATCTTTGAAAAACTAAATGCACATAGCCTTGTTGATGTGAAACTAAAGCATGACTTAAAGCTTCATATGTGAATATAGTGACCATATCTAGCCTATGTGAGTTTTTGAGCCTATTGAAAGTGTGCGTTCTTCATACACTCCTATTCTTTCATGTGTGATGAACTTATGTGAATTACATCTCTAGAACTTGCGTAACGATCTTTCGAAATGTTTTCATTTGATTGCATGAACTTGAAAAGGATAGAGGCATTAGGTTTATCACCATGGCCCAAGTAAGCATGTTTCCTAAAGAAAAATGATATCATTAGATTGCCAATTTGAGCCGTATATATTGAGCCTTTTATTTCTTATCACCAGATATGTCTACCCTTATACCTTAAACATTTTTCCTTACCCTTTCCAAGCTAGCTAATGAGCAATATGAGATTGTCTGATGAGAAATGTTTGTGAAGTACTTTGAAGGAGTTTGGCAACAGAATAAGTGTGGGGGTATTTCATGTTTGTATTTAGTTATGTGGAAAATTGCTTCAAAAAAAAAAAAAAAAAAAAAAAAGAGAAAGAAACAAAAAATAGAAAGAAAAAAAAAAAAAGAAGAAAAAGAAAAATTGTATACAAAGAAAAATTTTAAGTTTCAGTTTAGGGGTGTGGTTGGAAGTATTATTTGAGTGGTTGGAGAGCTCGAGTTCTTATAAATCTTAACAAGAGAATTGCTTACAATTTAGCTTGGAACTTGTGTTTACCTATCCTTTCATTTCTATAACCCTCTCCCTAAGCCTCATTACAACCAATAAAAGTCCTCTTGATTTAAGTTGTGCAATTATGATTGTGGAGATGTGATCTTTATGCAAGCTTATGGTAGATCTTTCACATTTGATTCTTTGAGTGAAACACGTTAAACTAAACATATGTGTGATTGAGTGTATGTCCCGTGAGAAGGTCACTAGTTGGCATGTGGTGTTTTAAAAAAAAAACTTGAAATTGCATTAGCATGGCTATTACACACACTACACTTCAAGGATGATTAAAAGGTTACTGCTAACATTTGAATAAGGAAGATGAGCTTGGATTAGCTTGTTTGGTGCTAGCTAAGGTTCTTGATGATTTGTTTTCTTGAATGAAATTCTACGAGGGTCACATAGGGGGAAGCTAATGTATTTCATGTTGCTACTTTTTCAAGTTTTCTTTGTTTTGCTCGAGGACTAGCAAAAGCTAAGTGTGGGGGTATTTGATAAGCTCATATTTATATATATATATATTACATCAAATTCACTTATCTTTTCTTAGTTAGTTCCTTATATTTTTGAGCTATTTACTTTGTTTTTGTGTTTTGTAGGACTTGTCAAGCTAAGAAAAGAAAAATAGCACAAGTGGGATTTTAAGTAACAAATTCGTCAAAACTGCCTGTGCACATCAGCTGACTTTGGAAGCAAGTTACGAACAGCTCAGAATGAATTAGGGAATGAGCCTTATATGCTTGGAAAGCTACGGATGTCTATTTTCTGGAACATTTCACGGATTGTTAATATCATTTTTCTAGAAGAAGTTATGGCCGTTTTAACACTGAAAGGTACACAAGGGGCTGAGCAGTTTGTAACTGACAAGAAAGCATTGAAAGCAATAAACTCAATAAAACTAGCAGCCAAAACTGATGCAGCCAAGAACAAACCAGCTGACACCTATTCAACTATCAGAGGAAATGGAATTAAAGATGAGGATTAAGTGAGGGAGTAATTGGCATAAAGACTACCTAAAGAGTTACAATTGTTTTACCATTTCCTCTCACTTATTGTCATCACAAAATGGCTATTAGTGGGGGAGTTATGGAGCAGAAATGGGGCAGCAAGCAGGGGCATAAAGGCTGCAGGTTGCAGCGGCAAGGGAGAAAGAATTGAGAAGAAATAAGATAGGAAAAAAAAGGCAAGGCTGCTGCGTTGGGGAAGGAAGGAAAGGAAGGAGGAAATCTTGGCATTCTCTTCTTTCGGTTTTATCTTCTCAAACTCATGTCTTTCTTTTGGTTTTATTTAAGGATTATGTGTAACTAATTTTTAGAAGTTAGGGGCTGTTTTGAAGCCCCAAATATGATTGCAAGTTTGTTATGACATTTTGTTGAATTACTATTATGAAAGGATGAAAATTGCTTCACTACTTGTCTCATTGATGAATTCTTTATGTGTTTTCTACGGATGCATACTTAGTAAGCATATCTAGGATTCTAATGCTATGAATATGTGTGTGCCTACCCTTGTCAAATGAGGACCTACATATGTTCTAGAGTAGTACTTGTTAATTGCGATTAACATGTGAACCAATTTCTAGGATAAGTAAGACAACGCCAGTACTTACGATGCCTTGTGATGACTCAAACTCTTTTCGTTCTTAATGATTTCTACTTGTTAAATCTATGAACACGCCATTCTAGATTGCATGCTAGGGACTAAGTTAAGTTGAAAACGCCATTCTCTTAACATACTATGTAAGAAAGAGTAATAGGTTGAGTTCTAACATTGAGCCAACTTGAGCATCTTCATCCGGAAATAAAAGGAATTTGAATGAAACATAACATGTTTTCATGATTATTTGGTGGTGGATAGCAATTCCCCTAACTCGTTTTTCTTAATTTGTGAACTACTTAAAATCTGTTTCTGTCCTGCTTTTGTTCAATTTAATTTAAATAGCAAATCAACTCCAAAAATCCCAAAAATTTGTATGAGTGTAGCTCTGTGTGTCTAGTATCTTCATATAAAATTTCGTAGACTTTAGATAAGTGTAAGTCTGTCTAATAAATATTTTTCAGTGGCTGGTCAGTAGGGACAGCAAACCAGTTTTTGTGACATTTTAAGTAGTTAGATAAAACAATCGTCTGCGGGAAAGACCCTTATTTTCATATGCTACAATTGACAAATCTTAGTATTAATAAGGAAAATCAATAGGACATTTGTGTGTTACTTTGTGGTGTGCATTTAATCCTATCAGGCAATCCTTTCACCAATTTCTTCTGCTGAAGTACTTTAAGCCCGTTCCAACTGAGATGCCCAAAGCGACAATGCCAAAGATTTGCTTGATTTGTGGTGAGAAAGGAAAAACACTTTTGTTCCTTTGGGTGACAGCAAGCCAACACTGCAAACATTCTATTGTGACTCATCGTGGTCTCCATAATTAGTCATCTCACAGAGTGAAAGATCTTGCATCTTCCATGTTGAATGAGCACTTTAAGCCCTTTTTCTTGCAACTGACCGATGCTTACAAGTTGTTTTTCAAATCTGGCACGTAGAAAACACATGTGATTACATGTATGATGCCATTCACCTCCATTCGCACACTTCCCTTGCCTTGCACAGTTAAACTCGAATCATTTCCTAGCTTAGCTGATTCTCTGAAACTGTTATCGAGCTCACAAAACATGTCCTTCTTGCCACACATATGGTTGCTTGACCCAGAATCCAGAAACCATATCTGCTCCATTGTTGCCTCCTTGATATCCACAAGTGCCATTAGTAGCATCTCTTCCTTTGTTTCCATATAGCTTGCCTTCCCTTCCTTAGGTTTCTCAGGACATTCCCACTGAAAATGCCCTAATTCATGGCAGTTATAGCATTCTAGGGTTGACTTGTCAAACCCTAATCTACCCAGTCCTTTTCTTTTTCCTCGAGAAGCTCCTCGACCTTGTCCTTCTTGCTAGACTCCATGAGTGACTTGGAGAGCTTGTTCATCCACCACATGTCAACTTATCCTTTGCTCATGGACCAAAAAGCCGCTTTGAAGTTCATCGATAGATAGGGTGTCTAGATCGTTGGATTCCTCAATGGAACAAACAACATAGTCATATTTCGAGGTCATGGACCTCAAAATTTTCTCTATAATTACCACATCATCCATCTTCTCCCCATGAGTTCTCATCCTGTTTGCTATGGCAAGTGTTCTCCCAAAATAATCATTGACTGTTTCTCCATTCTTCATGTGAAGCACCTCGAACTCCTTGCGAAAAGCATGCAATTGAGCACGTTTTACACGTGTAGTTGCTTGATACTATTGTTTCAAAGAGTCCTATATATCCTTCGCAATATCCTTTTTCAGGATGGTCTCCAATATTGATCGATCTATGGCTTGGAAAAAATAGTTCTTAGCCTTTAAGTCCTTCAGGTTCAGTTCATCTAGAGTCTTCTTCTGTACTTCACTGGATGCCGACCCTCATGCTGCAGCAGTGATCCCAAACTCTACCAAGTTCCAATACTCTTTGGAACGAAGAAAGTTTTCCATTGGCATACTCCAATGATCGTAGTGTCCATCAAATCTTGGAATGGCTGGTTGCACGAAATTGTTCTTGGACGCCATGTCTTTGTTGCTTTACTCTAGCACCTAGGTTGCAGGCTTTTGATCAGGCCCCGTAGCGGGGCTCTGATACCAGATGTTAGAACCAAAGAAAAACACAGAGTTTCTGCAACGCAACGCTAGAAAGCTTTCACAAATCAGGGAGAATTCTTATTAAATGAAAACAACTAGCATGACTATTAAATAGCCTTACACTTGAACTGAAGGGAAATAACAACTGCCCACGATTTTACAGATCCTATAATCGTGGTAAAGACGATGGCAAAACACGAAATGCATACTTGTTCTCCCTCAAGTATTGGGATAATTGAATAACAGCCCTAGGAGCACTAGCAGCACTAGGAACCCTAGCAGTAGCGGAAACCCTAATAACTTCATCATCATCAACTTTGGGAGAAATTTCTTTCAAGGCCCGTTCGTAAGGGATAGAATGGGAACGTGAAATTTCCCACATATCACCTTCGGAAATCATAGTTTTGTCGCATAGTAAACGTACCCCTATTTTCTTCACCTCAGTACCATGACAAATTACAATAACATGGACCGAATCGCCTTCTTCCAAATTGAACTCAGTCTCCGGCAACAAAAAATTTCCCAGCCAAATGTTCTCACCATCGGAAATAGCATCATACATACCGTTAACAAAACTAGTACGCTTGGTGTGATTAATAACATAAATACTAGACCAAAAAACAAAATTCCTGAGCATATCATCAGGAGCACGAGAAGCCAAGCACACAGCCAACGCTTTTGCATTACAACCAATTTCCTTAGGCACTTCAAAACGGACTTGGGTACCCTCGTTGACATGATTGAACCAAGTGGGAATTTGTCTTCCTACAAGTCTCATGAATCCACATCCTGTCCATCCCTATACCATGTTGAACAAGATTTTTGTGAGTAATACATACATAACACACATTTGCGAGGGAGGAGAGGGGGGTGATGTGGAAGAGAGAGAGTACCTGTAGCGTGCTATCCTTAAGAATGAAATCTATGACATTGTTGTGTGTTAGCATACGAAGTTTGAGGCCCGAGTTTAACGCGCTATCTAGGCCTGGAAATTCAATGAGTTTTGGGGTATCGAGTCTCACGAATGTTGACATGCCTGAAAAATCTGGCATTCTTTCGAATGCAGAGCAGTTGTACATTTGCAGGGATTCCAAACTTTGTGGTAAATCTGTGATCTCGACAAGGTTTCTGCAACCATGCAAGAATAGACTAGTAAGCTTGGAGAGGCCACTGAGGCTTGGAAGGCTCCGAAAATTATTGTTATCTAGAGATAAGGACTGTAAACAAGGTAGACTACTCCCAATATCATTAGGCACTTCCATTAAATTGCTGCCTTCCAATCTTAACACTGTTAAATTGCGTAAGCCTCGTAAGGAAGATAGCCGCAAAGAACACTTCAAGTAATTTAAAGATAAGTACTCAAGCTTCTCCAGTCGTCCGATGGAAGGTGGTACTTTTTTTATCGCCGTCCCATCTGCATAAAGAGCGACCAATGATGCCATTTTTCCCAAGTGCTCAGACAAGCTTCGGAATCTTGAACAACCATCGAGAACAAGAGTTTTGACAGATTTCAACTTGTAGAAACTCTTCGGGAGAGCCTCAAGCGTTTCACAGTCTTTCAAATTCACCAACACAAGACTCTTGAGATGACCGATGGACTTGTGAACTTTAGCCAACCTCTTACAGTCTTTGAGTATCAATTTCTCAAGATTTGGGAGTTTCGAAAAGTTTGGCAATTGTGTTAGATCGTGGGAGTGGCTGAGATTTAGAATCTTCAACTTATCAAGCAACTGTTAAGAAAAATAAAATTGAAATAAAAAATTAAAATCCAAACAGAAGATACAGAGAACATAAAAATAATTCCTAATTTGGTTCAGATTACATTGTACGTACCCCAGAATCCTCACAAAGAACTTGTTTGAGGCTGCTGTACTGCATGTCGATAGCGACTATGTTTGGTTGACACAGTTCTATTGGTATGAACTCCAATGGGAATCCACGCCAGCACAGCCATCTTAATTTTTTGAAAAGACATTGGTATTCCCCAGCGAGCCGAACGTAGCTTAGTTGAAGCAATCTCAGTCTCTTCATATTTCTAAGCGCCTTAGTACTGAAACTAGTCTCTTCAAGACTCGGCAAATTCAAAGCCAGACCTTCAATTTTTTCAGTTCCCTGCTATCCAAAAAAACAAACTCCAAATAAGAGAAGGCTTTGCATGAAAAAAAGTTAGATTACTAACTTACATATGCTTACACGTTTAACATAAAGTTCAATTGGGAAAGTGCTTACAGATTTGTCTATCAATACAGCCTTTACATCTTCAGGATGCCACAATCTACTCCGTTCTCCAGGGAAATTGGGATTTTCTGCACGCACGATATCTCTGCCCATATCCCGAAGCAAATCATGCATCATAATCTTGTTTTCACTATTAATAGTTACAAGGCACCGGTCAAGGAGGACCTTGATTCCTGTTGTTGCATAAAAGTCACAACCGTCCAAGATTTGTATGACATAGTTCTTGTCCATTCCGATAAAAAAACAAGCTATATCGAGGAATATCCCCCTCTCGTAATCATCATTTAGCCCGTCGTAGCTTATTTTCAGCTGTGCCTTAATTTTTCCAGGAGGAATTCTTTTCAATTTATCCAATTTACTTTTCCATTCTGCTACACTTCCTTCGAAAAGACTAGATCCTAAAACTTCAAGAGCTAGCGGCAGTCCTCCACAGTAATTGACAACTTCTTTTGCGAGCACAAGATATTGACTAGGACAACAACTACTTCGGAAAGCATGCCAACTTAGGAGCTCAAGAGCTTCTTCTTGTTTCATTTCTATCGCCAGATATACAAAATCAACTTCAAATTCTTTTAGCACATGTTCGTTTCTTGTTGTGATGATAATTCTGCTCCCCGGGCCAAAAGAGTGGCGATTTCTAGCTAAATCGTGTAGCTGCTTCACATCGTCTACATCATCAAATATGACAAGTACCTTTAAGCGTTGAAATCTTTCCCCTACCAAGGCGGTCACTGCAGCAACACTGCTTACTTTTGTCTTGTTGGTTTGCAAGATATCAGAAAGAAGTTGTTTTTGCAATTTTTCTAGTTTCTTTTCCCTCACTTTTTCAAGGAAACTTTTACCTTGAAACCTACCAAAAAATTGATTATAAACGGCTTTAGCAAGCGTTGTTTTACCTATTCCAGCCATGCCCAAAATTCCAATCACCCGAACATCATCTGAATCTCCGATGCATAAATATTTACTGATATCTTGCACTCGAGAGTATATTCCGACTGGGTAGGGCGCTACATCTAAGCATGTGTTGTTCAGCTTCCTAGTGACATCCTCAGTAATCATCCTGATAAACTTTGCTTCATGCCTGGCATTAGTCAAGTAGAGAAGCAAAACGAAGACTGTTATACAACTACAAGACGAAATTGAACTACTACACAAAATTATTTATCATGACTAGATATTTTATTTAAGACAAATTTCTTTGAGGCGTCGCGTTTAAACTCAGCAAACATCAATTAAAAATTCAAATTAGAAACACAAACAAACAAAATCAGCATCCCTTCCCTCTGCAGCCATTCGCCGGCGGCTCCCCTGCTGTGATTAGTGTAAGCTTAACAGTTGAAGCTTTATTGTATGATTTTATTAAAAGAGGTCTAAGAAATCGCATGCTTCCAAATTAATGAGCAAAGGTACGTTAAAGCCTAAATTCATAAGAGAAGAAATTAGTAAGTACCCGTCGAAAGTCTTTTGGAGATCCCCGCCAGACAAATTCGAAGCTTCAAAAAGAGCAGTTCTCCACCTCTCTACCTTACAACTCTCTACCTTCTTTTCATCTATATGTTCCCGAAACGATTGTCCAAAACTGCCAGTCTGTTTCCTGACATGCGAAGGATCAACGTCATAGAATATCGGCAAAACTAATTGCCCCGGCGTTCTACACTCCATGATCTTAACCAGCTCCTCGAGGCACCAGCTGGAGTTCGCATACCGTCTAGAGAAGACGATGATAGAGATCTTAGAACCTTGGATTGCCCGCTCAAATGCGGTTGTTAATTCTTCTCCCTTTTTTAGTTCTTCGTCGTCAATAAAAGCATTGATTCCAGCCTTTGTTAATGCTTCATAGAGGTGGCCCGTGAAGTTTTTACGTGTGTCTTCGCCTCTGAAGCTTATGAACACATCGTAGAGCCAACCTTTTGAGGAGGAGGACGAGGACAAGGAGGCGGAGGAGGACGATGAGGATGAGGATGAGGGCGAGGAGGTGGAGGACGATGAGGATGAGGATGAGGGCGAGGAGGTGGAGGACGATGAGGATGAGGATGAGGATGACGATGCGGGCGAGGAGGTGGAGGAGGACGATGAGGATGACGATGCGGGCGAGGAGGAGGAGGATGACGAGGCTTTATCAGGGACTGAAACATTCATTTGGCGAAAGACGAGGCCGAGTGAGCAGAGGAGGAAGATGAGGACATCAAAGACAAGACCGGAATTGCGAGCCGCAAGGTGGTAGGACACTAACACCAGCACCAGAGTTAACAGCTTCCCTAAGCTCGACCAGGTATCCATTTCCTTCATTTTCTTTAGGCAAATTGAAGGTTTTTGGCGATATTGATTTTCCTCTTTTCTGCCGAAACTACTTTCTTCTTCTTATAATTAATAAACCCGTCAACTCTATGCCAATAATGCAATTAGGATTGCACATGGGCGACCGACAACAACCCATCAGGCTGGACCCATTTCCCTCAGCCTTTTCCTTTTTCCTTTACATTTTTCTTCATTTTTGGCGAGTTTCCTTTAATTTTGGTCAATCATGTGCGCTTTCGTACCTTTTTTACAAAGTAGGATTATCTCTCCTCTTTGTTTCTATTTTTTTTTTATTTTTTTTATTTGAGCCGTCATGATTAAATCACGTTAACCTCTTTCATTAATATTTTATAGAAAAAAATAAAAATATAAGAGATGAGAATGAAAAGAACAAGGAGAGAATCCTAATCCTTTTTTACAGTTTACATGCGTCCGTGATTTTTTTTCCTTTTTCTTGGTTGTTGTGCCGAGACTGCCCTCCAGCTGGCAATAAGGAGGACATAGAGAAATAAGAACTGCCACTAGGTTGGTGAAACAGTGTCAAGCATTTTCATTGGACGGAGGACCATGCATGTCGGGTTGGATCGCCAAATGGCTGGGAAAAATTTATGGTGCGTTTACTAATCCGTAATCAAATTGAGAGGAATTGGATTGAGGAAGAATTGGATTGAGGAAGAATTGGATTGAGGTGGAATCAGAATCAGATTCCTGTTAAAGTTGTTTACTAAAACTGTCTGGAATCGGAGTACAAATGATGTTGAGTCCATAT
Source organism: Heteromeles arbutifolia (assembly GCA_024362995.1). Classification (NCBI taxonomy): domain Eukaryota; kingdom Viridiplantae; phylum Streptophyta; class Magnoliopsida; order Rosales; family Rosaceae; genus Heteromeles; species Heteromeles arbutifolia. The sequence goes on along the minus strand of JANCRC010000002.1, from coordinate 2,834,830 downwards.
AAGTTGTTTACTAATTCACTTCAATCGGAATGAAAACTAGGTTGATTACTATATTGCCCTTACATAAATAAATTATTTTCATACTAATTAATTTAATTAAATTCTTAATTAAATTTATATAATAAAATTCATCTATATAAGCATATATAAATAGGTTTTATTTATTTATTAAAAGATGACAAGAATGATGTTGAGTCTATATAGGTTATTTACTAATTCACTTCAATCGGAATGAAAACTAAGTTGATGACTAAATTGCCCTTACATAAATAAATTATTTTCATACTAATTAATTAAATTAAATTCTTAATTAAATTTATATAATAAAATTATCTATATAAAAATATATAAATAGGTTTTATTTATTTATTAAAAATGACATAATGAGTGTCAAATGAAGGGTAATGTTGGAATAATAAGAAACAAGTGAGGGCATAATAGGAATAAAAGATGCATTCCTGATTCCCTTACCCTCAAGGAATTCAAATACCTTACAAAACTAGGGAATCCCATTCCTCCAATTTCAGGAATTGGATTCCTTGTTTCGTGTGGGGTCCACCACTTTTTTTATTCCTTAATATTTAGTAAACACCGGAGTACTCCGTAATCGGAATTCAATTCCCTTTCTTTATTCCGATTACCCTTACGTAAACGTGCCATTAGAGTAATGCTATTCATACCATTTTTTGTACCACGTTTTCATACCATCTTAGGTGGCATTTGATATGGACATTCGTATCATTTGAATTAATCAGATTTTTAAATTTAGTTTATTATTTAATAAACTAATAATTAGGAAAAACTAGTTAATTAAATGATGATTGTAGTATACGAGGAGTCTTTCTCCTTCATTTCCTTGGGTTTTGCAAATTTTTCAAATGATGTGACTGTCTACATCAGATGCCACCTACGATGGTATAAAAATATGGTATAAAAACATGGTATGAATAGCATTACTCAAAAATTTATAACCAAGCGGACATTTTCTTTTCTCTGATGTTCAACTGCAAGTCTGCAAGTCGAAATTCTGTTAGTTTAAAGGATTTAAGGATTAAGTGCATTTTTTTAAAGAGGATTAGCTTGGAAGGGATAACTAAGCATCTTTAAAAGAGAAGTTAAAATATCCACATCAGCAATAACAGTAAGAAAATTACGGCATTAGTGTCAACAACTTCAATTTTTTTTTTTTTTTTTCAACAAACGATATTATCGGAAAGATTTCATAATGAGCTAATAATGATATGGTTTAAACTTTTATTATTACTTTTTGTTCTAAATACTTATTACAATCATGAAAAATAAAACAGTGGTTTAAATTTGACATCCGAGAAACTGCTACGAACAAACAAAAAAACACAATCAGAGAAACTCCAACGAACAAACAAAAAAACACAAAAGAAACACAATCAGAAGGTGGTTTAAATTTGGCGCAGTTGATTGGAAGACTTTGACCTGTGGTTCTACACCCTAAATTCTACAAGGCGCCCTTTTTTTCCACTATAACACCAAATTGAAGACTTTGACTTGTGTTCTACACCTTAAATTCTAGAAGGCGCCCTTTATTTCCACTATAACGCCAAATTTTACGCGGTAAGTTGACTTGTAGTTCTACACCCTAAATTCTACGAGGCATCCTTCTTTTGTCCACTTTAACGCCCAATTGTATGCGGCGCCTTATGGTTCACACAATGATAAGAGATTTTTCAGTTTATCTAAACATAGTCCGGTACACTGTACACCACTTATAAAACAACTTCAAGAGGGCTAGTTTGAAAATATCCTACTACAAAATTTGATTTAGATGAAAACCAGCAACAGTGCCTGCGCGTGTTGTTGTGGGTGTCTAAAATATTTTGATAATATGTACATACAGAAAACATAATTTATTGAAGCTAGATTTCTAGGTTGACAGTGTTCATAATTATCAAAAGATTGGTAGTGTCCAATTGCTCACTGTTCATAGTATCATGTACTCAAAAGAATCATAGTATCAAAAGATTGGCAGTCTTCAACTGCTCGTCGTTCAAATACGAAAATATACATATATCCATATCAGAAGGTTGGCACCGCACATCTGCTCTGTGTTTATGATTTTTCCTGTTTAATCTCTGGTCTTGCTTGTTTGGGAATGACCATCCTCTTTCTTGGTCATCATGTTGTTGAATTGGTGCCTATTCTTTTTTGCTTTGCCCAGGATTTTTCTCTTGCTATATATTACGAATTGGAATCAGTAAGAATTCAATATAAAAAACTAAATTTGTCAATCTATTTAACTTAGTGCGAACTTCATCAAACAACCAAGAATTAGCAAGGTTATTTTCTCTTTTTTTTTAATCAAAATGAATTCTATTGTTCCCATATATTTGCAAATCCCTTTAAATTATCCAAAAACACAAAAGAAATACATCTTGATCCATACCAATTAGTGATTTCCCATTTACTTTAGTCAAACGTCAGAGCCAATGAACTGATGAAGGAGCTAAAAAAGAGAGACAAAAAAAAAAAAAATCTCTATTATTCAATTATATGGAGAATTACCTGATTGTATAAAAGGTTTGAAAATTACTGTAAAAATAAAATTTCAAAAAAAAAAAGAGATGAGATGGAGTGGAAATCACATACCAGCATCAGGCTTAAATTTGTAGTGCTCATCTGAGAGAGCAGTGATAGTGCTGATGAGAATGTAGGGAGAGAAACAAAATGCAAATCGTAAGAGTTTGAGAGAAACCGCTTGAGGGACACTGCAAATTGATCGATGAGATTTGAGAAACCACTATTTTATTTCTTGGTGGATAATTGGAAATGTTAGTTTTAAGTCGTTCTTGGTGGATATTTGATTTTTGGGTATGTGGGGTTTTGGAATTATTAGTAGTTTTTGATAGGTATGTGAATTTGGAGAGTGTGGGTGTGTGTATTTTTTAAGTAAATCTTGATTGTATGTTGAGTTTAAATTGAGGTTTTGGAGATGTGCGGTTAGAGATGCGTGGTATAGATTCGAAATTTGCTTACGGGTATGTGGATGCCTTACTATGTTGAATGCATCTGAGGTCACATGATAGCGCTATAGAAACTTTGATTTGATTGCTAATTTTTTATTTCAAAATTTGCTTACTCCTTTCTACCAAAATTGTTATGTGGTTTTTTCTGGGTTATAAATTGGTCGGTAGTGCCTTCTTTTCAGGATGGCAAAAACTATAATCGAGGCTATATTGGGTCTCGGCTTTGATGATTCATCCAGTGTTTGGGTTAATATTTAACTTTGGGCTTAAGGGAAGGAAAATCCAAACGGAGCTCAATAAAGAAGATTTATGCCCGAGGCCTAGCACCAAGTCCAAATGCACATTTCAAGACAGCATGATGACCCCCCATTAATGCAAAAGATAGATGCTTACAGGCAAGTGACAATTGATGGAAATCCACCAACTCTAAGCCCAAAAACACTTTTTGAATGACATAGCATGTAAAATACTGATGGCTCACTACCCTCTAGTTGCTTTCGGGCAAGAGCAGAAACAGCACAAGTCGAGTTAATTCGCCTATAAAAAGAGAAAGAGAGCCCAGAGACAAGGACACTCAAATCAAACAAACAAACATACAACTTGCCTCTCAATCAAGCAAATACCCAGAAAGCCATGCTTTGTCCAGACTCTGCACCCTTTTAGCCTTAGATTTCCTTAGAAAGATATCTTTTGTCTATATAAAAGCTCTGCTACCTTTTCCTAAATGTTGTAGTATCGATTTCTCTTGTATAAACTCCTTACCAGTCATCCCCTCTAGTACTCAACCCTTTTGTAACTGCAAAGAGAAGAGACCGCAAGACGTTTAACCTTGCCCGACTTTCTTTGTTTTGTCTTTCAATTAATAGATCTGGTGTTATAATGCATTCCCCAATATATATTCAAGTTATTTCCAGTCTTTTGATGACTCAAAGCCCCATCAGTTCTCAGATATGATTCACTTAATGATTTTGTCGTCATAAGAAGATTAAAATGAATTAAACTGATGACTTGATTAGATCTGGAGCTTCACCCCTTAGGCATACAAGATAACAAAAAGTCCTTGATCTCAAGGCATAGAAAGGAACTTAATGTAGACTTAACCTATATACGACAATCATTTGATAAACAAGAAGTCATAAATAACTTGGGGCGCAATTAATCGGCTTAAAACACACTTGTTCTACATCTGCCATACAGAGATGGCAGTGGCACGCCTAAGCAGTTAGTTGATTTTGATTGCGAGCCTCAAGGCCTACACCTAAGGCCCTACAAAGGCACCTTTCAGAACTAATTTTGTTCTCCTCTTGCAGCGCTGCGACAAGCAGGAGCCCGCCAATCAACCAAAGTGCCAACTCCTCGGAGAGCTGTGTGCTCGAGCCAGGAACGCCCGCCAGCCAGATTTCCTGCCCGAACACCCAGCAATCTGGCTGCTGCAACTATTTTCTATGTTTTGACAAGTGATGTAAGTCATTTAGTATTCGAAAAGTGATCATTCTAATTTGAAGTTTTTATTTTTATAGGTACCTTTCATGAAGTTTTCTTGTGTACTGCTGTGACTCTTCAAGAGTACATACAACTAATTTTTTTTTTAAATTTTTTTATTTTACTAATAAACCTAAGGGGATTGTCATCTTTCAATATTGCAGGGTCAGGATGATGTCTGAGTCTGTGTTGAAGCTTATGGTTTTCTGGTTATGATACACATTTGTATGCATTATTTAGTCAGGATCTCAAGCTTTTGGCCTGTACTTTCAGAAACCACTGGTGCAGTAAGGAAGTCGGGGGGCAACTTTAAGGAAAAATTACGAGAGCTTGGAGGTCTTGATGCTGTATTTGAGGTGACCATGGGTTGCCATTCCAATATGAAGGTGTGAACCTGTATGTTTGTTTGATCTCACTGTGCGTTTCATTAAATGTTAAAGAATACCAAGGGACCGTAATGCTTTAAATAGTTATGAGAGATATTTACTTCACTATGCTACTTCAACAATAATTTCTTGGTTCACTATGTAAATAATAAATTTCTGTGAAAAAATAATGCATGTGATGGTAAAAAACCAAAATGATGGTGTGCAGCCTTTGAAATGTTTGAAGATCATGGAAAATGCCACATTCCTAAGTAAAGAGAATCAGGTATTTAAATGTGGTTTAGCCTCCCTCTCTATCCCTCCCTCCTCAGTCCGCTGGTCCTCTCTCTCTCACGCTTTTCTTCTCCTTTTTAGTTTGTAAAACTCATACTGCATTATGATGTTTGATTATTGTTAACTATTGAAAGGTGTAATAAATCTCCACATCCATGTTTTCTTAACAGAGCCATTTGCTAGGAATGAAATGGAAGTTGGATCCCATGGCAAATCCTTTGTCTTTTACAGAACTAGTTATAAGTGCCATCAATATTCTGTCAGGTAACTTAAAGTTTTCGGAGTAACTTTTGATTCCTAATCTTTTTGGCTTTCTGATAATTGATCGCATTGTTTTCTAGGTCTTTGTCTACATAAAAGTTCCTCTTCTGCCTCCAATGACAAAAAGTCTTACAGTCTTTCTAATGGGAGTGAACATGTTTGTGAGAAGAGCTCCAATAGATGTCAGAGCAGTCAGTTAATGTCAACACCTCGCTCGGTATATACTATATCCAGTTCGGAAACTACCAGCACCTCCATGACTGATACTTATTCATTGAACACAAGACTCAATTCTTCTAGAAATGGTTCTTCCAATGGTGCATCAAGACATGTCAGCAGTGGAACCGGTAAATTTAGCAATCTTTCCCTGAAGAATGCTGGTCTCAGTCAGCGATCCTATAACTTTGAAGACTCCAAAATTGATCTTTCAGAGGAGAGTGAAGATCCTTTTGCATTTAGCAATGGTTCCAGGATAGATGCTGATCTCAGTCAGAGATCCCATATTTCCGAAGACACCAAAATTGATCTTTCACGGGAGCGTCAAGATCCTTTTGCATTTGATGAAGATGATTATAAACCTTCTAAGTGGGACATGTTATCTGGAAAGACAAATATGTCTCTATCGCAACAGAATGCAGCAGCATACAGGGAAATTGATGACATTTGTCAGTTGCAGCATATTATGAGCCAAGAAGCATCAAGTAATGGAGAAGACCATCAGACACAAGAGACATCCTGTTCAGGTGCTGTTAGCCGAAAAGGTTCCAGTCTTGTAGCTGACTGCCTTCTTACTGCTGTCAAGGTAATCCTGCACCCCACTATATTAAACCTTTTTCACATTGCTTTAAACTTTTGTGGTTCTCCACGTCAACATCATGCAATTTTGGGTGAGGCGGTGGTGTTACTGTTGTGTACAATCTAGTTGTTTTTTGGTCCCTTGGTCAAATGAAGGGTTTATTTCAAGATTCATGTTACTGTTTACTGTTCGCATCGTCTACTATCATCTCTCAACTATGATTTAGTCAGTTCTTTGATACTCATTAGCTGTTTGATTAATTTGGTTACTCATTAATAGAATAGTGCCTTTTTGATTAATTGATATCCCGTCATACATGCACTGTGTTAGAACACATAAGAAACAGTTGAACTGTTCGAACTCAAAACAGTCTTCTTGGCAGGTTCTGATGAACTTAGCAAATGATAATCCTGTTGGGTGTCAGCAAATTGCTGCATATGGAGGACTGGAAACCTTGTCTTCTTTGATTGCCAACCACTTTCCTTGTTTCAACTCATCATCATCTCCCTTCAGCAAGAGAAGTGAGAATATTTCCAGCATTGAACTTGACCATCAGAATAATAGACATCTTACTGATCGAGAGCTGGACTTTCTTGTTGCTATTTTGGGTCTGCTTGTGAACTTGGTGGATTTTCATTTCCATTTATGGTTCAACCAAGAGAACACGTTTCCACAGTTGGTTCCAATGAAGTGGTTACGTTGAGAAAGTGGAAAAATTTCTTCCACATTCTATGTGGAGATAATGGCGGGGATATGTGGATGACTACTCCCATTAGACAACTTGTGTCTCAAAAAGATTTAGACAATGAAAGATGCTATAATTAGAACCGTAGTGCTTGTGCTGCAGATTAACTAGTCTTAGTTTCTAGTCCTTAATAAATCATTCTTGCATTAGAATTTTCATGCTCGTAATTTATGAAACTTGCTTTTCATCCAGATCACGGCTTGCAGCAGCTAGTGTTCAAGTAGCTAGTTCGGAAGGGTTTGGAGAGGAGAGTCGCAAGGATCTTATTCTGCTAATCTGCTCTATCTTTCTTGCGAACCAAGGTGCAGGCGAGGGAGGTGGAGAAGAAATGGTTTTGCCAGTGAGTGACATGTTCTTGACTGGAACTTTCGGTTTGTTGTTTAAGTTGTGATGTCTTAAAAACACAAGGGCCTGCCTTCTGATGTTTAGCCAAACAAAAACGAGAAATTGAAAATTTATTTTCCATAAATTGGTCTTGTTCTGGTTAATTGTTTTCATCTTGTATCTGATCCTTGTTGATGTCTTCTAAATTTGAGTTTGTTGTATCGGTACAGACTGATGAGGCAGCTGTCTTACAAGGAGAACAGGAAGCGGAGAAAATGATAGTAGAAGCTTATTCTGCCCTGCTTCTAGCATTTCTTTCAACTGAAAGGTTTGGTTTGTTTTCTCGCTTTCTTGTGTGTGAAGCATTATCGTCGTGCATTTTCTCATGCAAAATTTGTTTGCTGTCCTCAGTAAGAGCATACGTGAGGCAATTTCTAACTGTCTCCCAGACCGCAACCTCGCTATTCTAGTACCTGTGTTGGACAGATTCGTGGTATGTGTCTTTGTTGGATTAGTGGCCAAGTGGACAACAAGCCAAGTAACTTTCGGCTAGTAAACAAACCAAAAGAAAAAAAGACAACATTATTATGTTTGTTGAAAAATTGGTAAAGGCTAGTCAAAAGGAACAAGAAGGTGGACAACATCATTGTGTCATTCCTTGTTTTGTGGTGAAAACAAATCATGATGTTTGTTGGGGTATGATTATGTTTATTCCTTTTGCTTTTGGTGTGGCACCTTGTAAAAACACCCGTGGGTTTTGGTTCTTCAAATTTTGAGAGGTTGCCTTAGAAGAAGAAAAGAGGGAGAGCATCATTTGGTTTTGAGCAAGAAAACAGAGAGCAGAAAATAGCTCCCATTTGAAGAGAAGAAAGAAAGGTGATTTTCTTTCTTTGTTAATTCTCACTCAATCAAAGTTGTATTTGTGTATTAGCTTTGAGCTATATGTATAGAGAAGAAATTATTCACTATATTTCTTTCTCTATTTGTTTCTTTGGTGAGTGAGAGTTATTGGGTGTATTGGGCTTTTGGGCTTTTGGGTTGTGAGATTGCCAACACTTTGTAAACTTCCATTTGGTTGATAGTGGATTATTGGGTGAGCTCCTACTGCTCCGAAGACGTACTCCAGTTACACTGACTGTTGAGGAACCTCGTTAAAATCTTGGTGTTCTTTTATATTTTGTTCTTGCATTCCATTTGATATATTTCCTGTGGGTTAGCTTGAGTTGGTTCCATTAGGTTTGGTGCTACCCTAGCACAACAGTCTTAACTTCTAAACCGTGATATACTTTAGAGCACGTAGTTTTTAACCGACGGAAAGTTACATTGCTCTTATGTGATTATATATCTGTTATTTCTTCCTCAGGCATTTCATTTGACGCTAAACATGATATCGCCCGAGACTCATAAAGCTGTGAGTAAAGTAATCGAATCATGTAGGATACGGTGAGAGCTTCGGAGATGGACGATAATCCTGTACAGATTTGGCTTTCCTTTTAGAAAAAATTGTTGTTTACCCGACTTGGCGACTCTCGACGGGTCGGGATTCAGCTGCACGCCATATGCAACTGACTGCAGGCCTGGTTGCTCTGTATTTTTTTAGGTTTCTTTTATCCTTCCCTCCCCTCGCGCTATTCTTTTGTATCTTTGTTTTTTGTTTTCCCACCATTTTTGAGCAGGTCAGAGACCATACTTGTATACCAAGAATAATAGCTTAATGGAAATGTCTTGCTTTCCTTGTAATTAACATTTCTTCATGTTCTATTATTTTTTGTTTTTGTCGTAATATGAGTTATGTTCGCCTAGATCTTATGGTTCAAGAAAATTGTGATCAATTAGTGTTCGAGCCACTTATTATACATCGTTATTTTTTTTTATTCAATAGAAAAAAGAATGAAAGAGTTTGCTATTTTTTGTTTTATCATTGGAATAGCGGGCTTATTCTAGTGAAAAAAAGATTTTTTTTCTAGAAAGAAACATATAAGATATTGATTCCGAATACCGTCATTTTACTAGACGGAGCCGATAACTATGCGTGTATAACGATTGAAAAAAAAAAAAAACTAAAAAACACTGAGAAATTTTTTAAATATATATAAAAAAAATTCGGTTTAAATAGATGGAGAAAAAGTAGGAGGCAGATTTGATAGTTTTAGTTGTGATAATTACTATATCATCCTTCATTTTTATGTTTTATTATTTTAACTTACTAAGATTAAAAAGGGCGAAAAGGAAATTTCACCCTCTTTAGTATTAGATTAATTCCCAAACTCTAATGTCGTTTTCATGCGGTTTGTATAGAGTTTGGAAGATCGCCGGTGCTTTCGCACAAGGGACAGGTAACCCATGACGTCACATTGTCACCCTGTGGTCTGGGTCTCCGAGTTGACTCAGCGAGTCTATATATCTATACATACACGCATCTTTTAGGGTTTATAGCTTTCCCATCAAAAGGCAGGATTTCTCGATTTCTACAAGGGAAAAATTTGTGGGCCTTGCATGTTTCGTTCTCTGTACTCAAGTTTGAATCACTATTTCCGTACTTTAGATGAGTTTAGTGTAATTATCTTCATAGACGAATTGGAGCTTCAACAATTGATATTGATTGGTAGGTCAAAGTACAAAACCTTAAATTCAGATCTTTTCTGACTAGGTGTAACTTTTGTTTACTGAATACCTAAATAAATATGAGATGAATGCTGTGCCTCAAGATTTGCATTTGTTGGTCAATTTTTTATAACCTTTTTGACTAGGTGTAACTTTTGTTTTCGTTTAAGAGTCGAGTTTTGTTTAGGAACTTATTTATTTAGTTTATTCATATTTTTTTGTAACATCCCTGACTGGATGTATCTTTTGTTTTTGTTTAAAAACCGTGAGCTTTGTTTAGGATCATATTTATTTATTGTTTATCGAAAATTTTTAGGGTTCAGTTTTAATTCTTACTTCCAAGTTGTTGGTACTTTTCTAGTTTTAATTATACACACACAAGGATTGTTCTTTCTTTCTTTCTAATTAAGTGATTTGAATTCCTTTTCAACTAAAACATGCAACTGAATAATTTTTTTTTTCTTATTTCTTTCATGGCATCCTGATCTTAGTTGCTGTATATCATATACGGATTCGTAGTTGCTTCTACTACTCATGACCCTTACTACCAGAAATTCTCAGCTCCGGCCGGCATCATCACAAAATTACTTCAAACTCAACAGCCTCCCTGACGAGTTGTTGGTTGAAATCCTTTGTCGACTCTCATGCAACAAGTTGGTTTCACAATGCAAGTGCGTGTGCAAGCGGTGGTTCCTCCTCCTCTCCAATCCTGACATTGTTGGCCGTTTTGTATGTCTCCAAAAGGATAAGAAAAATCCCAGTACCTGCGGCATGCTGTTTTCACTGTTTTTCGCACAAAAAGATCGCATCGCTGCCATTTTTTACCGCGAGTTCCCAATTCCCGGAATCTTTAAGGAGTAGGTTATCTACTATGAGTTTCATCCCTTCTTTTGATCCAAAATGTGGTTGGATGAAGGATGTATTATCCGTGTACAATGACCTAGTTTTGTGCCACTGGGGATATTCGCCTAATGACTCGAGCATTTACTACATTATTTGCAATCCATACACCAGCCACTGGGTTGCTTTACCTCCTGCCCCAGCATGCCATGATATTCTATCAGCGGAATTGATTTGCGATCCCTACTATAAGTTTCCGGAAGATGATAACAAGTCTTGTGAACAAAATATTATCGTGAACGCTGAGTATAGGTGCAAGGTTGTGCGATTTCATTTATATTTGCCAGATCCCTTTCGATGCAAAATGGACATGTTCTCTTCTGAGACCGGTGTATGGAAAGAGTTGGTTGTAGTATCCCCACGAGAATTCGGTGTCTACTGCAATGACTCCTTTCCTCGTGCGGGTTTTCCGTGCAAAGGAAAGTTGTACTGGGCAGGCCCTGGTGGCGTTATGGCGTTGGATCCGTTGGCGTACAACGGCAATACCTCTATTAGTGCTTGTGATGGTCGTGAAGTTTTTGATAAATGTTATTTCGTTGAACTTGACGAGGTTAAGCTGCCTGTACACCTTGACAAGTTCGTATGTGAGAGTCGAGGCATGTTATGCCTCGTAGCGCATCGGCGTGTTTACGAAGATGTTCACATCTGGGAGATTAAAGGGGATGTTGAGGATGGCTGTTGCTTCACTATTAGACAGAAGGTTTGCTTATTGCTAAGGACGGAACGATCTGGTCTGTGGCGTCAGTTGTACGATGATAGAGAGGCCACGAGATTGTTGCCTTTGGACTCGTTTGATGAGGATATCATGTATCTACAGTCAATTAGATCGATTTTCATGTGCAACATTCGTACAAGGAAGATACTGAAAATTACAGACGGAGAGGTGATACGTGTTTTACCATTTGCGCTCCCATGGTGGCCGACACCAGTCCCTAAAATGGTACCACCACAAGAAGCCATCAGTTCCTAGTATTTTTATTTTTCTTGGGCAAGATATCAATTCGTAGTATGAACGTCTTGACAGACCTAATTTATTTCTGTGATATTAATGTCTATGTTTCGAGTAATTTTTGTAGATTAATTTCGTGTACATTATCGCTTGAAATAACCGTGTTTGAATCATATGATGGTATTGCCAAATTGTATGTATTATTTGAAAGAGAAACATTACATGCCACAACAGAATTACAAAGTTTTGACTTCTGCATAAGATTCGTCGCCGCTACACTAATGGCAGTTTCATATCACATCCTTATTTCCAAGGGACAAATCTCACTTCGTCTCTGGCAATCTTCAAGCAAAGCATTAGCGTTTCAAATGTGCTTTCCGAGGAAGGTGAGGATCAGCTGATTGACCTCTTCAGGCGACTGTTCTTGAACAAAATGCGTTCCTTCGGGAAGAAATACAATCTCCAAATCGGGGACAAACTCTTTGATCTTTCCGCTGTTTATGTAATCCTCTATCCCTGGAAATTTGTTAACATAATCCTTGCCTCCCATTATAAAAAGCGCCGGAGCTTTAACTATTGGATCTGCTACAGCGGACTCTTCTCTAATTGCCCTATCAATGTGTAAAAAGAGTTCAACAGTCATTAACGAGTACGTGCTTACAACTTGGTCAAATATTGCTAGGGGTGATCGTTCTGTCTACATTAACAGTTCGAGTATGTAACAGTATGAAACCACTTGGTCAACTACATTACCTGTATGGAACTTGCAGCGCAGTTCGGAAACCCGATTTCTCATACAAAGCTCCATATGCGGCAAGATCTTCCTCACTGAACCAAAGGGGAAGAGGCGTAGATGGATCCACTAGGTCCATGATCTCCTGGTCTTCTGCAGCTATTGGTATTTCGCTTTTGGAAAAAAGGATGTAAACATTCCGAACAACTGTTTTCGCATCAAGGCGCCCAAAATCAGCCTCTGCACGTCCAGGTTCCTGTAACATAGGCAACAGTTAGTTGCAAACTCGCAAGAAATTCATGCTTGCAATGGTATTGAACATATAACAAAAGACCAGGTAAATGCACACCTGCCATCTTGAAATGTAGAAACCTTCTGAGAGGTAGTTGCCCATTTTACGAGGGCCTGGTGGCATGATTGGCACTCCCATTGTTACAACGCCTACGACCCTCTCGGGGTGCAGAAGAGAAAATAATGTCGCCACCCCAACTCCAAAATCTTTTGCAATTAGGAAAACCTATGCAAATTCGAATACAATTTCCAAAGCCTTATTAAATCTTCATAGCCATTAACATCAGAAAGTGTTCATCCAAAAGTTGAATACAATTACCAACTAGCTCTCAAGTTTAGTGATATTTCGAAGAGAAATGCAAGGCGGACTCAATCAAAAGTGGGCTCTCCATAGACTCTTTGCACCTCATGTTTAGCACAATGTTTTATAATGTTGGCATGAAAATTGACGTTAAACTGTAAGGTGTCAAGGTCTATAGAGAGTTCCACTTTTGAGAAAGTCCCCTTAACATTTCTCTACTTCGAATCCGCACTCCGATCATCCAAATGAATTAATTTTCTTTTAATCAAATTAGTACTAATGACAAGAAAAACTTCAGGGATGCCAAAACAAAAGGAAAAAGGAGACTTGTATTTTATTCACCATACGTACCAACCTAAACAAACTGCAGATTCCAACAAATATCTATGGAGTTAAAGGAATTTTTTTTTTTGTTAATTTAAGCAAGTTAATTGGAATTAATAATAATTAAGGAGAAAAATCCGATGATTCTTTCCAATAAGTACCTTGGGAATAGCAAGGGAATCGAGAATTCCAAGGATGTCACTGGCGAGGTCACGGTACGAGGTCTTCTGGGATTGGGGAGGAGGGTCGGATAGTCCGTATCCGCGGTAGTCGGGAGCGATGGCCCGGAAGCCGCCGTTGGCCGCTGCAACCATCTGGTGCCGCCACGAGTACCAAATTTCCGGGAAACCGTGCAGGAACACGACCACATTGGAACCTATGATAAACAAAAAAAGACGGCGATCGATCGATTATGGTTGTGTTCGATTTTGTTAAGAATAATAATACGTTACGGTGCCGGACGAGGAATTGGGGAGGAAAATAATCTGACCTGTTCCGATGTCGGCGACGTGGAGCTTCAGGCCTTGTACGGTTATGTACTTGTGCTGGATTTGCTCCATTTCAGGTGGTTTTTCAGACGACAATCACAATGTGTACGAACGAGAGAGAGACAGAGAGAGAGAGTGTTCACTTCTAGTTCCGACAAGACAATGTTTGGACTTGCCAAAAAGTGAAGCAGCTAGCATCAAATAGGAGGGCATTTACGTCCATAACCCAAGTTACATTTTTGTTTTACTATTTATCATTAGTATTACAAATCATTTTTATGTTGTTTTCCTCAGAGCTTTTCCAGAGTTTTAACGAAACATTATCGGTATTGTTTACTCTTAACGAAAAATCACATTTTTATCTTTTTGCTAGTTTTCCTTATAATTTTGTTATTTTTCATTAAAACTAAAAAAAAATTTTAACTTTTCGTTAGTTTTCCTTATAATTTTTGTCTCGTTTCAGAAAAGAGATATTGTGACTCATATTTTAATTCTAATTAGATAGTGTAGCTCGTATATTCTTTTCAAATTTATTTAGCAAAAGATTAAAATACTTAATTACTTGTGTGCCTTTGAAAGTGTTTGACAGTCTCACTCTATCTCTTGAAATTTCTTTTGATCCAGTTTACTTACTTTTTAAAATGTGTAAATCTGTTTTATTTTTTCGTATGTCATTAGCTTAATTAAGTTTTCTATCAATGTCGCTTATGATGACGTGTTAAAAAAGAGGACCTTTTGTCTTTCCCCTTCTCCAATTTAATAGAAGTCACTTCTTCTCCTTCACTCATTTGATTGATTTCACTCTCTCTCACACTGATTTCTATCTCTTGATGATATTGATTTTTGGCTAAATAATCTTTAAAAAATATGAGTTTTCATCTTTTTTTAATACTTTATGGTTCACATCTCCCTCCTTGAGTGAGTGGGTAATGTTTAACTCATACGAAAGACAGTTTCAATATTCAATTACTACTAATCCATTGCATGATTTTAACCGCAAATTCTTAACTAAAAGTTTTAATGACATTACTGTTCGTTCGTTCAAAAGTTTTTTTGGTTAATTTTTTCATACAAGCGATATTGGGGAGGAGAAATTAAACACACGGCCCGGGATGTAGGTAAATCAAGTGCCCCCAGCTCTGAGCAACTCCATCCTGAACGATCAAATATGAGCTTGTACTTCAATTCCTTTTTTTCCTTAAAACAAACCTTTAAAACTGCATTAATAAGGAAAATCAAACCACCACAGAAACAAGAAAGTTCAAACAGAGTGAACATATTAAAAACAGATCAAGCAGGAAGTTTCCTAACCAAAAAGACAAACTGTATCTGCAAACTAGCTGATTAAACCAGGAAGTTTCCTAGCTTACATGGTCGTCGTCGTCGTCGTCATGGTTGTCTTCACCCTCGTCATTAGTATCATCGTTGTCGTCATTCTCATCATCATTTTCATAATCCTCATGAAAATCATCATCATTTTCGGTGGGAATTTCTTCTAAGGCCCTATCGTAAGGGATAGGATATTAACGATAGTACAAACGACCTTCGAAAGTCTTGTCACACACTAAACGTACCCCTGTTTTCTTCACCATGAACTCACTACGTAAACGTACCCCTGTTTTCTTCACCATGAACTGATCACTACGTAGAATCTTTGCAATAACATGGACCAAATCGCCTTCTTCGAAATTGAACTCATCTTCCCATAACGGTCAATATCCCAGCCAAAGGTAGTCTCCACCGCAAGCTGGTGGGCTCATTAGGTCGACAAAAAAACTAGTACGCTTGGTGTGATTAATAACACAAATGAAACAAGAACCAAAAAACACACTGTCGATATCAATAAAAGAACAATAAGCCATGCACACAGCCAACGCTTTTGGATTATGACCATTTTCCTTAGGCACTTCAAAAGAGACTTGGGCACCCTCGTTGACATGATTGGACCAAGTGGGAATTTGTCTTCCTGCAAGAGTTATGTGTCCACGTCCTGTCCATCCCTATACCATGTTGAACAAGATTTGTGTAAGCAATACAAATATAACGCACATATTTGACAAATAGGGGGTTTTTGGGGGTTCAGAGAAAGGGAACCTGTAGCGTGCTATCCTCAAGAAGGTAATCTGTGAGATTGTTGTGTACTGGCATATGAAGTATGAGGCCCGAGTTTAACGCGCTATCCAAGCCTGGAAACTCAATGCGTTTGGGGGAAGAGAGAACCATGTGCGCCGACATACCTGAAAAATTTGGCATTCTTTCCACTGCAGGGCATTTGTATATGTCCAGGAGATACAAACTTTGTGGTGAATCTGGGATCTCAACAAGGTTTCTGCAACCATTCAATAATAGTTGACCAAGCTTGGAGATGCCACTGAGGCTTGGAAGGCTATGAAAATCATTGCAGCTTAGATTTAGGTTCACTAAACAAGGTAGACCACTCCCAAAATCATTAGGCACTTCCATGAAATTGCTCTTTTCCAAATTTAATTCTGTTAAAGAGCGTAAGCCCCGTAAGGAAGGTAGCTGCAAAAAACACTTCAAGCAACTCAAAGATAAGCGCTCGAGCTTCTCCAGTTGTACGATGGAAGGTGGTACTTCTTTTATGGCCGTCCCATCTACAAGAAGAGTGATCAATGATGCCATTTTTCCCAAGTTCTCGGGCAAGATTTGGAATCTTGAACAACCATGAAGAACAAGAGTTTTGAGAGATTTCGACTTGTAGAAACTCCTCGGGAGAGCCTTAAGCATTTCACAGTCTTTCAAATTCACCAACACAAGACTCTTGAGACCTCCGATGGACTTGTGAACCTTAGTCAACCTCTTACAGTCTTTGAGTATCAATTTCTCAAGATTTGGGAGTTTTGAGAACTCTGGCGATTGTGTTAGATCGTGGGAATGGCTGAGATTCAGAATCTTCAACTTATCAAGCAACTGTTAGGCAAAACCAAATTGAAATAAAAATTTAAAATCCAAAAAGAAGATAAAGAGAGAATAAAAACAATTCATGGTTCAGGTTACATTGTACGTACCCTAGAATCTTCACAAAGAACTTGTTTGAGGCTGCTATACCGCATGTCGATAGCGACTATGTTTGGTTGACACAGGTCTTTCGGTATGAACTCCAATGGGAATCCATGATAGCACAGCCATCTTAATTTTTTGGAAAGACATCGGTATCCCCAAGTGAGCCGAACATACTTGAGTTGGAGCAATCTGAGGCTCTTCATATTTGTAAATGCCTCAGTACTGAAACTGATCTCTTCAACACTTGGCAAATCCAAAGCCAGCCCTTCAATTTTTTCAGTTCCCTGCTAACCAAAACAAGGGACTAAATAAGAAAGGTTTGCATGCAAAATAGTTCGATTACTTCAATATGATTCTCTTCTACTCCTTACGCATTTAACATAAAGTTTGATTGGAAAAGTGCTTACAGATTTATCTATCAATACAGCTTTTACATCTTCAGGACGCCACAATCTACTCCGTTCTCTATGGAATTTAGAATTTTCTGCACGCACGATATCTCTACCCATATCCCGAAGCAAATCATGCATCATTATCTTGTTTTTTGTATTAACATTTACAAGGCACCGGTCAAGGAGGACCTTGATTCCTGCTGTTGCATAAAATCCACAACCATCCAAGATTTGCATGACATCATTCTTATCCATTCCGATAAAGAAACAAGATATATCGAGGAATATCTCCCTCTCGTAGTCATCATTCAACCCTTTGTAACTTATTTTCAGCTGTTCCTGAATGTTATCAAGAGGAATTTCTTTCAATTTATCCAATGTACTTTTCCAATCTCCTATGATTCCGTTGAACAGGTTAGAACCTAAAACTTGAAGAGCCAATGGCACTCCTCCATAGTAATTGACAACTTCTCCTGCGAGCTCGAGATATTGACTAGGACAACAACTACTTCTGAAAGCATGCCAACTTAGGAGCTCGAGAGCTTCTTCTCGTTTCATTTCTATCACTCGATATACTGTATCAACTACAAATTCTTTTAGCACATGTTCGTTTCTTGTTGTGATGATAATTTTGCTCCCCGGGCCAAAAGAGTGGCGATTTCTAGCTAATTCTGTAGCTGCTTCACATCGTCTACATCATCAAATATGACAAGTACCTTTAAGCGTCGAAATCTTTCCCCTACCAAGGCGGTCCCTGCAGCAACACTACTTACCTTTGTCTTGGTCGTTTGCAAGATATCAGAAAGAAGTTGATTCTGCAATTTTTCTAGTTTCTTTTCCCTCACTTTTTCAAGGAAACTTTTATCTTGAAACCTGTCATAAAATCGGTTATAAATGGCTTTAGCAAGCGCTGTTTTACCCATGCCACCCATGCCTGAAATTCCAATCACACGAACATTATCCGAATCTCTGATGCATAAATAATTACTGATATCTTGCACTGGAGGATCCTTTCCGACTTGGTAGGGCACTACGTCTAAGTATGTGTTGTTCAGCTTCCTAGTGACTTCCTCAGTAATCATCCTGATAAACTTTGCTTCATGCCTGGCATTAGTCAAGTTGAGAAGCAAAACGAAGATTGTTATACAACTACAAGACGAAATTGAACTAATACACAAAATTACTTATCATGACTAGAGATTTTATTTAAGACAATTTCTTTGAGGTATTGTGTTTAAACTTTGCAAACATTATTAAAATTTAAATTTAAATAAGAAACGCAAACAAACAAAACCAGCATCCCTTCCCTCCGCTGCCATTCGCCGGCTGCTTCCCTGCTGTGATTAGTGTAAACTTAACAGTTTAAGCTTTATTGTATGATTTTATTAGCAGAGGTCCTTCCAAATTAATAAGCAAAGGTATGTAAAGCCTGAATTCATAAGAGAAGAAATTAGTAAGTACCCGTCCAAAGTATTTTGGAGATCCCAGCCAGACAAATTCGAAGCTTCAGAAAGAGCAGTTCTCCACCTCTCTACCTTACAACTCTCTACCTTCTTTTCATCTATATGTTCCAGAAACGACTGTCCAAAACTGCCAGTCTGTTTCCTGACATGCGAAGGTTCAACGTCATAGAATATCGGCAAAACTAACTGCCCCAGCGTTCTTCTACACTCCATAATCTTAACCAGCTCCTCGAGGCACCAGCCGGAGTTCGCATACCGTATAGAGAAGACGATGGTAGAGATCTTAGAACCTTGGATTGCCTGCTCAAATGCGGTTGTTAATTCTTCTCCCTTTTTTAGTTCTTCGTCATCAATAAAAGCATTGATTCCGGCCTTTGTTAATGCTTCATAGAGGTGGCCTGTGAAGTTTTTCGTGTGTCTTCGCCTCTGAAGCTTATGAACACATCGTAGAGCGAACCTTTTGAGAAGGAGGACGAGGACATGGAGGCGGAGGAGGACGATGAGGATGAGGGCGAGGAGGTGGGGGAGGACGATGAGGATGAGGATGAGGATGCGGGCGAGGAGGAGGAGGATGACGAGGCTTTATCGGGGACTAAGACATTCATTTGGTGAAAGACGAAGCCGAGGGAGCAGAGGAGGAAGATGAGGACATCAAAGACAAGACCGGAATTGCGAGCCGCAAAGTGGTAGGACACTAACACCACCACCAGAGTTAACAGCTTCCCTAAGCTCGACTAGGTATTCATTTCCTTCATTTTCTTTAGGCAAATTGAAGGTTTTTGGCGATATTGATTTTCTTTCTTCTGCAGGACTTCACTACAAGAGTTAATTTGAAAGTACCCCAAAAATCCCGGATTATGACAACATCTACCAGTCTTCCTAGTCAATTTTTTAATTCAACTTGCAACTTTCGTAGAGTGCCAGATGCATATTTGCAGGGCTCTCACTTCCAGTATGGCCAAATATCAAGGAAAAATATATATTTATATACAATTTGGTATAAAATAATCGAAGTTGTTGTGGAAAATGGCATCAAGGACGTTAGGATTGTTAGGATTGGTAGTTTAATTTAGTGGCCTTGTCTTTCACTTTCGTTACCATCCGTAGTAGTTGAAGAATGACTGTGCCATATGACCAACTACTTTGGATTTACTTATGCTCTTACTTTAACAACTGATCTATTGACTTTAAATGTTTATTTTTTCACAATTGATAGTACTTATTTTTAAGCTAAATTAAGAGAATAGAAGAATTTTAAATTTAGAACGAACTTAAGTTAAATAAAAATTATTTATCCACTAGGACAATCCATCACTTTACATATCAAATCTTGTACCAAACCCCTTCTAGACCACTTCCATATGCCCCCAGACCCACATAAGTGTTTTAGGCTAAACTAGTAAATTGGCCCACACGATGCTGCGGAACTTGAATGCACTAGTCTTAACTACATGAATAAGACACATTTAACCTGAAAAAAATTCAACATAATCATGAATGAACAAAGGGATAGATGAGTAAACGGTGTTGGTAAGATAAGTAGCTTGGCTTTTATATACCATTCAACCGAGCTGATTACAAAAGATGTGGTTGCAAAAAAATGCTTTGTTTCCCTGAGGAACAGAAGCAACATGCATTTTACACATACATTGCCCTTGAAGTTAAGATGATAAAAAAAAATTGTAATTGAACCATCACAAACAAATCCACTCAACCGGGAATCAAAATTTGTAATTGAACCATCACAAAGAATTGCAGATTTTAGGGTTGGTGTGGCAAAACAAACAAAGAACAATATCTTAAATCAGCACACTTATACATAAGGAAGAAACAGTTGTATTCGTTTCTTGTACCCACCATGACCTAGCACCACATGGATAAGGTTCATCTAAACAAAGGATCCTTTAAAATTAGATAAAACCACTCCTAATGCTCCCAACCATAAATAAGAACATACTCTTAGTCTTAAAAAAGTGCATCACATGTCCGTTGGCAAGCCAAGATGTCACCCACTGAGTTTTCTGGTGACAAAATCACCAGTCTATCACATCATTCTTTAGTGCTTATCAAGAGTGTTTTCTATTAGCATGTTTATGAATTCTCTAGTATGTTCATCAAAAAGTAAATAAATTCTCTGTTATATATGTTTTCAGTAATCGTACTTGGTGGTGAATCAAACAATGTTTACTGATGCATTCAGACTAAGGATAGATAATAATCCACCAATGGAGAAGGTTGTGCTTTATCTCCGTCACAAAATCAATCGCACAAAATCCATAGTTTTTTATGGAATTTCAAAACCAAACAAATCTCTAAGATGAAATTGTCATGTAAACATGTTTAACACAGATTTCTCAATTATCAACACTACTCTTTCTAAATTATTAAAAACATAAAGATCAAAGTCAATTGAGTGTATAATTATACACCTCATAACGTCAAGCAAGCAACCAACTTCTGCCTCCAACGACCCAAAATTCTGAAAATTCCAAAAATAGTAAATCAATCAGCAATTCAGAGCTTTTCAAATAGTACCATTTTCTTGCTGCAATCGATGGAAATTTCTAGACATTTTTTCAGATGAATTTGCTAAAAAGCAATTTGCTGCCTTTTTCAAATTATTAACGATGGAATTCCAATGCCTCAACCATGTATATACCAATATGGCACAAAAACGCTTAATCATTGATTGCAGGATGTCGAACAGAAAATCTTCTAATTTTTGTTTTCTCGAACTGATGAAAACATTGGTCAGAATTGATAATTCAGCTACATATCCAAGCAAGCAAAAATAAACTTGAACACTATAAACTCACAATAAACCAAACCAGCTGTTGAATGCATTGAAATAAAGTAGCAGAGAAATTGATGCACAACCAGAGATTAAAAATTGATGCACTATAAACTCACTCATGGAAACCTTTACCTGTGCTTTTCTTTTACATGCTCCTTCTGCATGAACCGCTAAAGTGCTTATTTTTCCCTTCCGATTTAGAAATAGGCAAGTCTGCTACAGAAAAAAGAGAGAATTGAATTACATATATTCCAAAATGGATGTGCATCTTCTGAACAACTACTACTTCCTAATGGCCCAACTACAGAACTACCAAAATTCAGAGCATAAATTGCTGCGGAGTACAAATCTAACGGTTAAAAATCAGAAAAACAATTAAAGAAAAAACACTTAACAGACCTAAATTTAAATACATGTGAAGTCCATATTGAATTGAGTATCTCGTATGCATTCAGAAGTAGCATCTCAAAGCAATAAAATGTCTAAATCTTATCCTTTTTTTCTCAAATTTCCGTTCAAGGAAAACCCCACCTAAATTTAAGGTAAAAGATTTGACAAACTCAAAAAAATGTATAACTACGAAATTATCTGACCCTTTTTCTTAAAATCACAGAATAAACATTTTTCATCATCGTCACAATAATTTTGGGGAACCAAATCTTAAGAAATATAAGAATCACCCTATTTAGTTCACTTCTTCATAAGGGATAATCTTATATAAAACAACTCGAAAAGTATTCAAGGTAGAGCAAGCTAGGGATTTAGAAGATAAAGATCCTTTTTTGGCAACATCTAATTTAAGCATTAGTCTACACTACATGAATACAATATATAACACTACCAAACGAAGGAGTTGAAGTGGAGAATGAAACACATAGACTGATTAACAGAATAAGAATCATTTACCCTTCCCTACACCATGTAAGGTGCTTATGGGTTGCCAAAGAGCGGAAAATGTGATTCCAATGCTAAACAAATGCACCATACTCCCAGCCATCCACATCATGAACCATCATCGCCAAATTCTTGAATGGGACCTGTGCAACTTCCCGAGCTTTCTGCTCAAACACAAAGAAACCATGAGATGATGAGATCACATAAATCCAAACTACTAAGAAATCAGGTTATACTGTATTTTATAATTATTTGCAGAGTCGAACTCAGAAATCAGATTATGCAAAACCCTAAAAATTAACAATTAATTTCCTTGATCCTAATTACAAAATGTATTGGCATATGAAGTGGGATCCCAAAATATAGTTTGAGAACTATATTTGGAATCCTAAGATCATGCACCAACAAAGTCACAGATTACCAAATGCTTTAATCGAAACACAAAATAACCACCAAACATCAAAATTCCAAAAACCTAAAACACAAAGCAAAAAGTTAAAGTAAAATTAATATTTAGCAAAATCAAATGAACGAACAATGTATACAAATTCCTTTTCCTAGCTTCTTGCACATTCTAAATCTGTGGGAACCATATACAATTTTTTTTTTTACAAAATTTATTAAGCATTAAATTAATAGAACAACATTAACAATTATAGTGTTACTCTATGGTGCAATTATAAATTACAGTGGAAATGTAAACTTGCAATTCAAGTCTACGCACCCGGTCGAATTTAAAATGTTTACATATGAATCGTCTACAGTTAAGTTGTTAAACTCTAATTCCACCAAAACGAACTCTACAGTTCCTTATGGGATCAAATGAAAGCTGTATATGAAATCTATGTTAGTCTAGTATTATAACTTTTAACCATATTGATGATGTTGAGTGAATAATTAAAACGAAGAGTAAACATAGTCATACAACAAATTAACAATGCCATGCATAAAACTTACTCGTTGGACAACTCAACCATGTATTCCATCTCCTTATCTACCATACCAAAAATGCGCACAATTGTTTAAATCCAAATTCAGGTCTTTCCAAAACCCGCCTGAATTATTTGAAAACACAAATTTAGAAAAATAATTCAAAACCAAAGAAAAGAATATTCATTACTCAAAGTAAAAATTAACCATCTCGTTGCTTCCAATCTCTCAGGAAATGCCTAGGTTTTAACTTTTACTAATGTCGAAACACCGCCATCATTGACCAATTAGACAAATAAGACCCAATTCCATTACGCCCAAACTGACAGAACACCCAAATTCCCAACACCCATTGAGCAATCTAACCATTAACTTCCAAAAACTTTCCCCAAAATCCAATCTTGGGCATGCATTAAATCTAATCTAAAACTTGAATTTGTTTTTGTAGAAAAAAAGTAGAAACTTTGGAATAGTGAAGCAAAACGGCACTTACCTGTTCCTTGTCCAAAAAAGTAGGCGCATTGTTAGGGGCGGCCGTTAGAACCTGAAAAATTCCCAAATTAATTTACACAGATTTCCTTCAAAACAGAAACCAAAATAGAATGAATTAGCAGAGAGGGTTTAACTAATCTTACTCAGCGGGATGGAATCGAACATGCTGAGACTGGTAGCTATAGATGCAAGGGGGAACCTGCAAAATCGTGGAACTAATCTCACCCTCAAGTATACCAAAATCATGGAAGATGGCCAAGATGTCTTCGTCCCTGTGTAAACGGAACCTGCAAAATAAACCAACCAACCAAAAAAATCAAATGATAAATGATAACCTCAGAAACCCTGACGCACAAATTTGCAGAAGCAGGGCACAAATTAGCATAAAACATATACTCTCTGTAACCAAGCCTCTTCACACCAATCAGAACCCAAACCCCAACAAAATCCCAAATCAATTATAAAAAAATAGGACAAAAGGGCCCACAGCATGTCTCTCTCTCACCCTCCCCTTCCCTTCCATTCCTCTGCCTTCCTAACCCCAACCCTAAATCTCTCTTTCACCCATTCTGTTCGGTTTTTCTCTCACCCTAATCTCCATTTCTGCAAATCAACTACCTCGCTCTCTCACTGTATACTCCCTACCTCTCAAAGTCAATCCAATCCCTCATGAGAACCCATAACATGATGTAACTAAAAACTTTACCCAATATATAAACAAAATCTCCTTCTCCCTCTCCCTCTCCCCCAAAGCCAATCCAATCCCTCATGAGAACCCATAACATGATGTAATTATAAATTTTACACAAAATTACAAAAAAACAAAATCTCTCTCTCTCTCAAAATAAACCCAAAAGCTAGAAACTAAAATCTAATCACCCAAAATCCCTAATCCTTAACCAAAAACATAATCAGTCACGTATACCACATACTGAATCAGATGTGGAAACTCAAATCAAACGCGTCCCAAGTGCCTAAAGTTTCAAAATATCAATCATTTGTCGAGCCCAAAGTTGAAAAATTACAATCCCTTCTTTACTAACTCTATCAAAAGATTCGAAATACCAAAAAGCAAATAATTGTACTAAAAATAAAGTAAATTCGGTATAAATTCAAATTAACTTAGCAAAAATCAACAGAGCTACCAATCAAAATAGCAATTCTGTAACTACACATACTGTTTATAGTGCTACGCAAAAATCATATTTGAATGAGGGCCTTTACTATTGAATTAAAAGATGGATATTCTTTTTTTAAATTAGGCCATGCAAAATCATACAGAAAAATCCATGAGCATGTTGGACAAATCAGAGATAAATGGATGCGCAAATACACAGAGACCACAACCAGATTCATCAGAAGCATGGATGAATCTACATCATGGAAGCACTGATAATTTTGCATTTATTCTCTCAGCCACATATATCACAGATATTCCATGATAAAGTCAAAAGTTAATCTGAAATTACAGCACCGACAAAAGATGGAAGGGATGGGGTTTTTGTTTTTACCTTGTCATTCATGGATCCGTAAGCCCTCGAGATCTTCGCCGATGTTGCTCTGTGCTTCTTCGGGTCTGTGCATCTGATCTGTGTCCGTCTTCCTGTCTTTTCCCATCACCTCCAATCTCAGATTCTGCAAAAGAACAAACCACATGCATGAGGATTTATACAGTTCTTCGCTTTACCTACGGTTACTGGACCAGAAATACAAAACAAAATCGGAGTGCTTTACTTTGTGAGGTTTGATTTGCAGAGGACTGGAGCTGGGTTTGGTTTTGGCTTGAGGCAGTGGGAGAGGAGTTTCCACCAGAATATTCATTTCAACAGCAAGCACAGAAATTACATGTAAAAGAAATTAAAAATTTGAAGAAACAGAGGGTCATGCGCTGCCACTGCAGTGTAATCTGCTTCTCTGAGACCCATTTCTTCCATAAAATCCGACGCTTTTGAGCTTCAAGAAACCCATAGCCCCCAACTGGTCCAATCCACAAAAAAATCATAAACCAAGCAAAAAATTAAAGAAATCCCATACCTTCCATAAAAATCAAAGCGAAAACCAGAGAAGCTACAGTCGTGAGGATATGAAGAGATTGATACCTTACCGGACGTTCGGGGTAGCCCAAGTTGACCGAAATCGACGAAAACTTGCTCGATTTCATCGTTGTATGGCAAACTTATGGCGAATTGAAGCTTGATGAGAAGAAGCGGAGGAACTGCGAGAGAGAGAGAGAATTCGAGAGCTAAACAACAAAATTTCAATGACAGTTTTAACAAAGCAAATGGCAAACCAAACAATAAACAATGAATTTAAAACAGTGCATTACCTGTTGAATCAGAGGAAAAAACTGAAAACCCCTACCCTCCCATACCTCCCTCTGCCATTCTCTCCTCACCAACCTTGTGCGGTAACCCATTAACCCCAAAAAAATGCACACAGCCATGCTTTCTCCTCTCTCTCTCTCTCTCTCCCCTGTCCATCTCTCTCTCTAAATCTCTCTCTCACTCAGTCGAAACCCGTAGCTCCCATCTCTCTCCAATCTGTCAGTCCCTCTGACCATGCATCAGCCACCTTGCGCTTCCTCGGCCATATCATCTGGTGGATCTTGAAGAATTACATAGCTTGGGGGTATCATCTTGAGGACCCATATCATCTGGATCAGACCAAGGCCCTCCTCCGTACATATTGCGCCTACGCCACTCTTCGGCTGGAGGGTGGAGTTCTAAATCTCGGAGTGACAGACCAGCAGCATCTGCACCTCTAGGCCGGGGCATATTCTGTATAGCCCATCCGAAAAAGAGATTGTAACTATGAGATTTCAGATTGTGATTGACACCAAAAATTAACTAAAACTACCGTATAGAATTTTTAGCAACCAGTTAACAAGAAAGTTAATCCTCTTTGACAGAATAAAGTTGCAGGCGTTGAGTTTAGCGGCATTATTAACAAGAGCAGAAACCATGCAACTCCATCATCATGCATGAGTGGTATTTTAGGAAGTACAACTAGACCTGCATGTGAGGTCCTAGTTGTCATGGTCATGAAAAAATGATTGACACTGATGATGAAAGGTCAAAGGGACTAACTTTTGATGATAGAAAGGGTTCCTGGCAAGAAAGCAGCGAATAGAAGCAAACAGTTGGCGACTACATGAGAAGAAGAGGGCTTCTCTGAACATATTAAAAACCTTAAATGCATTTATAAGTTAAATTAAACCACCACAGAAACAAGAAAGTTCAAAAAGAGAGAACATATTAAAAACAGATCAAGGGCATGCAAAAAAAATACAGACTGTATCTGCAAACTAGATGATTAAACCAGAAAGTTTCCTAGTTTAGTCGTCGTGGGTTGTCATCATGGTTGTCATCATCGTCATCATTAGCATCACCGTCTTGGTCCTCCTCATCATCATCTTCATCATCGTCTTGGTCCTCCTCATCATCATCCTCATCGTCGTTGTCATCATCCTCATCAAAATCATCATCTTCATAATCCTCATCAGATTCATCAACTTCGGTAGAAATTTTTTCCAAGGCCCGTTCGTAAGGGATAGAATAGTAAAAAAAGGACCAACCTTCGAAAGTCGTAAGTTTGTTGCATAGTAAACGTACCCCTATTTTTACCACAGTATCTGGAAATTTTGCAATAACATGGACCAAATCGCCTTCTTCCAAATTGAACTCAGTTTCCATCAACGATATATTTCCCAGGCAAAGGTACTCTTGTTTGACAATATCATTTCTTATACTGACATAAAAACTAGTACCCTTGGTGTGATTAATAACATAAATATCATAATACCCCCAAGGATCAGACGAGCTGTCGTCACGAGCAACACAAGCCAGGCACACAGCCAATGCTTTTGCATTACAACCAATTTCCTTAGGCACTTCAAAAGAGACTTGGGTACCCTCGTTGACATGATTGAACCAAGTGGGAATTTGTCTTCCTACAAGTCTCATGTATCCATCTCCTGTCCATCCCTATACCATGTTGAACAAGATTTGTGTGAGTAATACATGCATAACACACATATGCGAGGGAAGGAGGAGAGTGGCTGCTGTGGAAGAGAGAGAGAACCTGTAGCGTGCTATCCTTAAGAAGAAAATCCATTACATTGTTGTGTGTTAACATATCAAGTCTAAGGCCCGACTTTAATGCGCTCTCCAAGCCTGGAAACTCAATGAGTTTGGGGGAACCGAGATACACGATTGTCGACATGCCAGAAAAATCTGACATTCTTTCTAATGCAGAGCAGTCCTTCATCTCCAGGATACCCAAACTTTTTGGTAAATCTGTGATCTCGACAAGGTTTCTGCAACTATCCAAGCGTAGTTCAATAAGCATGGACAGGCCACTGAGGCTTGGAAGGCTCCGAAAATTATTGTTACCTAGAAATAAGTACTCTAAACAAGGTAGACTACTCCCAATATCATTAGGCACTTCCATTAAATTGCAGTGTCCCAAAGATAACTCTGTTAAAGAGCCTAAGCCTCGTAAGGAAGGTAGCTGCAAAGGACACTTCAAGTAACTCAAAGATAAGCGCTCGAGCTTCTCCAGTCGTACGATGGAAGGTGGTACTTTTTTTATGGCCGTCCCATCTGCATAAAGAGTGACCAATGATGCCATTTTTCCCAAGTGCTCAGATAAGCTTCGGAATCTTGAACAACCATTGAGAACAAGAGTTTTGACAGATTTCAACTTGTAGAAACTCCTCGGGAGAGCCTTAAGCGTTTCACAGTCTTTCAAATTCACCAACACAAGACTCTTGAGATCTCCGATGGAATTGTGAACTTTAGCCAACCTCTTACAGTCTTTGAGTATCAATTTCTCAAGATTTGGGAATTTAGAAAAGTCTGGCGATTGTGTTAGATCGTGGGAGTGGCTGAGATTCAGAATCTTCAACTTACCAAGCAACTGTTAAGAAAAATCAAATTTTAATTAAAAATTTAAATCCAAAAAGAAGATACAGAGAGCATAAAAATAATTCCTAATTTGGTTCAGGTTACACATTGTACTTACCCCAGAATACTCACAAAGAACTTGTTTGAGGCTGCTGTACCGCATGTCGATAGCGACTATGTTTGGTTGACACAGTTCTATTGGTATGAACTCCAATGGGAATCCATGCCAGCACAGCCATCTTAGATTTTTGGAAAGACATTGGAATCCCCCAGCAAGCCGAACGTAGTGTAGTTGGAGTAATCTCAGTCTCTTCATATTTCTAAACGCCTCAGTACTGAAACTAGTCTCTTCAAGACTGGGCAAATTCAAAGCCAGACCTTCAATTTTTCCAGTTCCCTGCTATCCGAAAAAACAGACTCCAAATAAGAAAAGGCTTTGCATGAAAAAAAGTTAGATTTCTAACTTACATATGCTTACACGTTTAACATAAAGTTCGATTGGGAAAGTACTTACAGATTTGTCTATCAATACATCATTTACATCTTCAGGACGCCATAATCTACTCCGTTCTCCAGGGAAATTGGGATTTTCTGCATGCACGATATCTCTGCCCATATCCCGAAGCAAATCATGCATCATAATCTTGTTTCCTCTATTAATAGTTACAAGGCACCGGTCAAGGAGGACCTCGATTCCTGTTGTTGCATAAAAGCCACAACCATCCAAGATTTGCATGACATCGTTCTTGTCCATTCCGATAAAAAAACAAGCTATATCGAGGAATATCCGCCTCTTGTAATTATCATTTAGCCCGTCGTAGCTTATTTTCAGTTGTGCCTGAATTTCTCCACGAGGAATCATTTTCAATTCATCCAATATATTTCTCCATTCATCTACACTTCGCTTGAAAAGAGTAGATCCTAAAACTTCAAGAGCCAGCGGCAATCCTCCACAGTAATTGACAACTTCCCTTGCGAGCACAAGATATTGACTAGGACAACAACTACTTCTGAAAGCATGCCAACTTAGGAGCTCAAGAGCTTCTTCTTGGTCCATTCCTTTCGGCCGATATATCTTATCAACTGGAAATTCTTTTAGCACACGTTCGTTTGTAGTTGTGATGACGATTCTGCTCCCCGGGCCAAAAGAGTGGCAATTTCCAGTTAATTCGCGTAGCTGCTTTACATCGTCTACATCATCAACTATGACAAGTACCTTTAAGCGTCGAAATCTTTCCCTTACCAAGGCAGTCCCTGCAGCAACACTGCTTACCTTTGTCTTGGTTTGCAAGATATCAAAAAGAAGTTGTTTTTGCAATTTTTCTAGTTTCTTTTCCCTCACTTTTTCAAGGAAACTTTTACCTTCAAACCTTTCATAAAATTCGTTATAAATGGCTTTAGCAATTGTTGTTTTACCTATTCCACTCATGCCCGAAATTCCAATCACACGAACATCATCTGAATCTCCGATGCCTAAATAATTACTGATATTTAGCACTTGAGTATCTATTCCGACTTGATAGGGCACTACGTCGAAGTATTTGTTGTTCAGCTTCGTAGTGACTTGATTGGTAATCATCCTGATAAACTTTGCTTCATGCCTGGCATTAGTCAAGTTGAGAAGCAAAACGAAGATTGTTATATAACTACAATCCGAAATTGAACTAATACACAAAATTACTTATCATGACTAGAGATTTTATTTAAGACAATTTTCTTTGAGGTGTTGTGTTTAAACTTAGCAAACATCAATTAAAATTTAAATTTAAATAAGAAACAAAAAAAAAAACCAGCATCCCTTCCCTCCGCAGCCATTCGCCGGCGGCTTTCCAGCTGCGATTAGTGTAGCCTTAACAGTTTAAGCTTTATTGTATGATTTTACTACAGAGGTCTAAGAAATCGCATGCTTCCAAATTAATAAGCAAAGGTACGTTAAAGCCTTAATTCATAAGAAAAGAAATTAGTAAGTACCCGTCCATAGTGTTTCTGAGATCCCAGCCAGACAAATTCGAAGCTTCAGTAAGAGCAGCTCTCCACCTCTCTATCTTCCACCTCTCTACCTTCTTTTCATCTGTATGTTTCAGAAACGATTGTGCAAAACTACCAGTCTGTTTCCTGACATGCGAAGGATCAACGTCATAGAATATCGGCAAAACTAATTGCCCCAGCGTTCTTCTACACTCCATGATCTTAACCAGCTCCTCGAGACACCAGCTGGAGTCCGCGAACCGTCTTGAGAAGACGATGATAGAGATCCTAGAACCCTGGATTGCCCGCACAAGTTCGGTAGTTATATCTTCTCCTCTTCTTAGTTCTTCGTCGTCAATAAAGGCGTTGATTCCGGCCATTGTCAATGCTTCGTGGAGGTGGCCCGTGAAGTTTTTACGTGTGTCTTCGCCTCTGAAGCTTATGAACACTTCGTAGAGCGAGCCTTTTGAGAAGGAGGACGAGGACGGGGAGGCGGAGGAGGACGATGAGGATGAGGATGAAGGCGAGGAGGTGGAGGAGGCGGAGGAGGCGGAGGAGGACGATGAGGATGAGGGCGAGGAGGAGGACGAGGACGAGGCTTTATCGGGGACGGAAATGTTCATTTGGCGAAAGACGAGGCCGAGGGAGCAGAGGAGGAAGATGAGGACATCAAAGACAAGACCGTAATTGCGATGAACATAGTGGTAGGACAGTAACACCAGCACCATAATTAACAGCTTCCCTAAGCTCGACCAGTTATCCATTGCCTTCAATTTCTTTAGGCAAATTGAAGGTTTTTTGGCGATGTTGATTTTCTTTTTATCTGCTGGAACTACTTTCTTCTTATTATAATTAATAAACCCATCAACTCTATGCAGCGCAGTTGACTGAAGACTTGAGTATTGGTAAGTTGACTTATGGTTCTTCTCCCTAAGTTCCCTTTTTTTCTCACTTGAACGCCAAATTCTACGCGCGTTACGGTTCACACAATCATGAGATATTTTTCAGTTTATTGCCTCACTTTAACACCAAATTGTACGTGGCACCTTATGGTTCACACAATGATGAGAAAATTTTCAGTTTATGGGAACATAATCCGGTAAACTGTACACCACTTATAAAACAACTTCAAGAGGGCTAGTTTGAAAATATCCTACTGCAAAATTTGATTTGGTTTGGACCAAAATTGGATTTAGATGAAAACTAGCAACAGTGCCCAAAATTTGATTTGATTAGATGAAAACTAATCAAAACATTTTAGTGTCCAATTGCTCACTGTTCAAAAGACAGAGATGCTATAAAAACTAAATTCATGTACATACGTTCATAATATCATGTACTCAAAATAATCATAGTTATCAAAAGATTGGCAGTCTTCAACTGCTCATCGTTCAAATACGAAAATATACATGTCCATATCAGAAGGTTGGCACTTGGCACCACACATCTGCTCTGTGTTTATGATTTTCCTGTTCAATCTCTGGTCTTGCTTGTTTGGGAAAGACCATCCTTTTTCTTGGTCACCATGTTGTTGAATTGGTGCCTATTCTTTTTTGCTTTGCCCATGATTTTTCTCTTGCTATGTATTACGAATTGGAATCAGCAAGAATTCAATATAAAAAACTAAATTTGTCAATCTATTTAACTTAGTGCGAACTTCATCAAACAACCAAGAAGTATAATCCAGCAAGGTTATTTTCTCTTTTTTTTTAATCAAAATGAATCCTACCGTTCCCATATATTTGCAAATCCCTTTAAATAATCCAAAAACACAAAAGAAATATATCTTGATCCATACCAATTAATGATTTCCCATTTACTTAAGTCAAACGTCAAAGCCAATGAACTGATGAAGGAGCTAAAAAGGAGACATAAAAAAAATAAAAATAAAAGCTCTATTATTCAATTATATGGAGAATTACCTAATTGTACAAAAGGTTTGAAAATTACCGTAAAATAAAAATAAAAAAAAAGAAAAGAAAAAGAGATGAGATGGAGTGGAAATCACATACCGGCATCAGGCTTAAATTTGCAGTGCTCATCTGAGAGAGCAGTGATAGTGCTGATGAGAGTAGTGAGAGAAACAAAATCCAAATCATAAGAGTTTGAGAGAAACCGCTTGAGGGACACTGCAGATTGATCGTTGAGATGTGAGAAACCGAGGAAGCTGCAATTTGAGACGAACTTACATCAGCTATGCTCTCAAATACATATATGGTAATCTGCATACGAAGAAACATAATACTGAAACAGTTATAAATCATCCTATTCAAACAAATCAAACGAAATGTATAAAGATTACCTTAATTTCTGATTCTATGATTTTGCATTTGACTCCACCTCCACGTTGTTCTTTGGTTGTCTCTTTTACTGAATTAAGTAATCGACTGAATTACTTAATTCAACTAAATTTAATCAGAGAGATGAAAGCTTCAGTATAAAAAATATTTTATGCTCTACACGCATAGCAAATCATCAGTAAATTCCAAGAACCTAATTGTACTATAAACGCTCTAGCATTAACTACCCAAGAATGATAAACATGCTTATTGTCAAAAATGATAAACATGTTTACCTTGACTTCATTTTTAATGGCATATTTAATAAACTTTACATCTGCATTAAAATAACCTTCTTCCCTCTCCTCGTTCAAGTTTGAAAGGTTCTGTTTGAATCCCATCCGCAACAAAGTCCTTGTAATCCTGCCAAAAGATACCCCCATTCACTGGCTATCGCCTCCATTGATCCAATTAGCAGACGTATCCAACAATCTCCTCGACTGAAAAAATTCCTGCCAATTTAGAAAAGAACTATTCCAAATTACGGATGTACTCGATTAATTTAACCAAGAACATGCACGGCACCACTACTATTAAGAAGCATCAATATACAAAGACAAAAGTTTCTATAATCAGTTGTTAAATTGCAACCAAAAACATGCATATAAAGAATAAAAATGACCACAAAGATGGCAAAACAATTAACCACACATGTTTATATGCCCAATGAGAGGAAAAAGCTTCTGCACTTGAAAAAACGTATTTATATAAAACAGACGTGTCACTTTAGTCAAGCTCACACACCATCTGAAAGAGCCACTTGTATCCATTCCAATTATACTTCTGTGGAGCATGTCCCTCTACTATTCCCCACCAGCAATCAACCATAAACGCCATCTACATTAACTGATTTCAATACCCTTAGATTCTTTAGTAGACCATCTGGATCAACCAGCTCACACTTCATATTAATGACACCTAACTGCCACCAAAATAAAAGACATGATGAAGAGCACACAAATTAGAGACTAAGCTAAAAACAACCCTTCTGTATTAAGCAGAACTTGAACTCACCTGAAAGAGAGACCACCTTCCATCCTCTCGGGTGCGTTCATCAGCCAGATCTGCTGACAGGGCAGCTGCCAAGGATGATGCATTGAATGAGTTACGAGCAAAACGTTTGAAGCAGTAGGACCCTGAGGCTCACTGCAAGTTGAGAGATGCTTCTAGAGGAGGCAGTTCAAGCAGTCAGAAGTTTCTCACACCTGACCAGGAAATCCTTCACTGTAGTGGGTCAGAGTAGCTCTAGTCAGAGTGACAATGATAGTAGTGAAGATGATGGATCATCAGGGGATGATGCAATGATTGACAGTGATGATGAAAGGTCAGAGGGACTAACTTTTGATGATATAAAGGAGATTACTATTCGAAGGTCGAAACTTGCAAAGTGGTTTATGGAGCCCTTCTTGGAAGAGTTCATTGTGGTTTGCTTTGTGAGGGTTGGAATTAGGAGGTCAAAATCTGAGACTATCAGTGGTGGGAGCAATATGGGCATGCATGGAGGCAACTGCAGCAGCTTTGGAAGCTGCGGTTGGTGCGGGGAAGTTGATTGATATGAGTGCCCCTGTTGATTTTGGAACAGAGTTAATTCTAAAACACAATTTTGAGCTGCCAATATCATTGGCTGCTCTTCAGAAGTTTGGCAGGCCACAGGGTGCTCAGAAAGGGTTCCTGGCAAGAAAGCAGCGAATAGAAGCCAACAGTTGGGTGCAAAGTCCCGGAGAATGACGGGAGGAGGCATGCGCTGACACTTACAGTTGGCGACTACATGAGATGAAGAGGGCTTCTCTGAACATATTATAACCTTAAATGCGTTAATAAGTGGAATTAAACCACCACAGAAACAAGAAAGTTCAAATAGCGACAAAATATTAAAAACAGATCAAGGCAAGCCAAAATACAAACTGTATCTGCAAACTAGCTATTTTCCTAGCATACATATTAAAAACAGATCAAGGCATGCAAAAAAATACAGACGGTATCTGCAAACTAGCTGATTAAACCAGAAAGTTTCCTAGCTTACATAGTCATCGTTGTTGTCATCATCTTCATCATTAGCATCACCGTCTTGGTCCTCCTCATCATCATCCTCATCATCATCCTGGTCCTCCTCATCATCATCCTCATCGTCATTGTCATCATCCTCATCAAAATGATCATCTTCATAATCCTCATCAAAATCATCAACTTCGGTAGAAATTTCTTTTAAGGCCCGTTCGTAAGGGATAGACCGGTAATAAAAGAACGAACCTTCGAAAGTCATAAGTTTGTCGCATACTAAACGTACCCCTATTTTCTTCACCGGACAATTTGCAATAACATGGACCAAATCGCCTTCTTCCAAATTGAACTCAGTTTCCGACAACGATAAATTTCCCAGCCAAAGGTTCTCTTCAAAGGGAAAAAGCTCATCTATGTCGACATAAAAACTAGTACCCTTGGTGTGATTAATAACATAAATAAAAGATGCCCACTCAGAATCAATCGAGCTGTCGTCATCATAAGGACAACAAGCCAGGCACACAGCCAACGCTTTCGCATTACAACCAATGTCCTTAGGCACTTCAAAAGTGACTTGGGTACCCTCATTGACATGATTGAACCAAGTGGGAATTTGTTCTCCTGGAAGACTCATGAATCCATTTCCTGTCCATCCCTATACCATGTTGAACAAGATTTGTGTGAGTAATACATACATAACACATATTTGCGAAGGAGGGAGGATAGGGGAGAGGGGGGGGGGGGGGTGGGGGTGGAAGAGAGAGAGAGAACCTGTAGCGTGCTATCCTTAAGAAGGAAATCTATGACATTGTTGTGTGTTAACATACGAAGTGTGAGACCCGAGTTTAACGCGCTATCCAAGCCTGGAAACTCAATGAGTTTGGGGGAATCGAGAGTCACGATTGTCGACATGCCTGAAAAATCTGGCATTCTTTCTAATGCAGAGCAGTAGGCCATGTTCAGGTTCTCCAAACTTTGTGGTAAATCTGTGATCTCGACAAGGTTTCTGCAACCATTCAAGTTTAGTCTATGAAGCATGGAGAGGCCACTGAGGCTTGGAAGGCTCCGAAAATTATTGTTATCTAGACATAAGTCCTGTAAACAAGGTAGACTACTCCCAATATCATTAGGCACTTCCATTAAATTGCAGTGTCCCAAAGATATCTCTGTTAAAGAGCCTAAGCCTCGTAAGGAAGGTAGCTGCAAAGGACACTTCAAGTAACTCAAAGATAAGCGCTCGAGCTTCTCCAGTCGTACGATGGAAGGTGGTACTTTTTTTATGGCCGTCCCATCAGCAAAAAGAGTGACCAATGATGCCATTTTTCCCAAGTGCTCAGACAAGCCTCGGAATCTTGAACAACCATTGAGAACAAGAGTTTTGACAGATTTCAACTTGTAGAAACTCCCCGGGAGAGCCTTAAGCATTTCACAGTCTTTCAAATTCACCAACACAAGACTCTTGAGATCTCCAATGGACTTGTGAACTTTAGCCAACCTCTTACAGTCTTTGAGTATCAATTTCTCAAGATTTGGGAATTTCGAAAAGTCCGGCGATTGTGTTAGATCGTGGGAGTGGCTGAGATTCAGAATCTTCAACTTATCAAGCAACTGTTAAGAAAAATCAAATTTAAATCCAAAAAGAAGATACAGAGAGCATAAAAATAATTCCTAAATTGGTTCAGGTTACGCATTGTACTTACCCCAGAATACTCACAAAGAACTTGTTTGAGGCTGCTGTACTGCATGTCGATAGCGACTATGTTTGGTTGACACAGTTCTATTGGTATGAACTCCAATGGGAATCCATGCCAGCACAGCCATCTTAATTTTTTGGAAAGACATTGGTATCCCCCAGCGAGCCGAACGTAGTTTAGTTGGAGCAATCTCAGTCTCTTCATATTTCTAAATGCCTCAGTACTGAAACTAGTCTCATCAAGACTCAGCAAATTCAAAGCCAGACCTTCAATTTTTTCAGCTCCCTGCTATCCGAAAAAACACTCCGAATAAGAGAAGGCTTTGCATGAAAAAAAGTTAGATTACTAACTTACATATGCTTACATGTTTAACATAAAGTTCAATTGGGTAAGTACTTACAGATTTGTCTATCAATACATCATTTACATCCTCATGATGCCACAATCTACTCCGTTCTCCGGGGAAATTAGGATTTTCTGCATGCACGATATCTCTGCCCATATCCCGAAGCAAATCATGCATCATAATCTTGTTTTCTCTATTAATAGTTACAAGGCACCGGTCAAGGAGGACCTCGATTCCTGTTGTTGCATAAAAGTCACAACCATCCAGGATTTGCATGACATCGTTCTTGTCCATTCCGATAAAAAAACAAGCTATATCGAGGAATATCCACCTCTTGTAATTATCATTTAGCCCGTCGTAGCTTATTTTCAGTTGTGCCTGAATTTCTCCACGAGGAATCATTTTCAATTCATCCAATATACTTCTCCATTCATCTACACTTCGTTTGAAAAGAGTAGATCCTAAAACTTCAAGAGCCAGTGGCAGTCCTCCACAGTAATTGACAACTTCTCTTGCGAGCACAAAATATTGACTAGGACAATAACTACTTCTGAAAGCATGCCAACTGAGGAGCTCAAGAGCTTCTTCTTGGTCCATTACTTCCGCCCGATATATCTTATCAACTGCAAATTCTTTTAGCACACGTTCGTTTCTAGTTGTGATGATGATTCTGCTCCCCGGGCCAAAAGAGTGGCAATTTCCAGCTAATTCGCGGAGCTGCTTCACATCGTCTACATCATCAACTATGACAAGTACCTTTAAGCGTCGAAATCTTTCCCTTACCAAGGCGGTCCCTGCAGCAACACTACTTACCTTTGTCTTGGTTTGCAAGATATCAAAAAGAAGTTGTTTTTGCAATTTTTCAAGTTTCTTTTCCCTCACTTTTTCAAGGAAACTTTTGCCTTCAAACCTTTCATAAAATTCATTATAAATGGCTTTAGCAATCGTTGTTTTACCTATTCCACCCATGCCTGAAATTCCAATCACACGAACATCATCTAAATCTCCGATGCCTAAATAATTACTGATATTTAGCACTCGAGTATATATTCCGACTTGATAGGGCGCGACGTCGAAATATTTGTTGTTCAGCTTCGCAGTGACTTGATTAGTAATCATCCTGATAAACTTAGCTTCATGCCTGGCATTAGTCAAGTTGAGAAGCAAAAGGAAGACTGTTATACAAAGAAATTGAACTAATTAATACACAAAATTATTTATCATGACTAGAGATTTTAATTAAGACAATTTTCTTTGAGGTGGTGTGTTTAAACTTAGCAAACATCAATTTAAATTTAAACAAGAAACACAAACAAAAAAACCAGCATCCCTTCCCTCCACAGCCAGTTGCCGGCTTCCCAGCCGTGATTAGTGTAGCCTTAACAGTTTAAGCTTTATTGTATGATTTTATTTTAGAGGTCTAAGAAATCGCATGATTCCAAATTAATAAGCAAAGGTAAGCTAAAGCCTTAATTCATAAGAGAAGAAATTAGTAAGTACCCGTCCAAAGTGTTTCTGAGATCCCAGCCAGACAAATTTGAAGCTTCAGTAAGAGCAGCTCTCCACCTCTCCACCTTCTTTTCATCTGTATGTTTCAGAAACGATTGTGCAAAACTACCAGTCTGTTTCCTGACATGCGAAGGATCAACGTCATAGAATATCGGCAATACTAATTGCCCTAGCGTTCTACTACACTCCATGATCTTAACCAACTCCTCGAGACACCAGCTGGAGTCCGCGTACTGTCTTGAGAAGACGATGATAGAGATCCTAGAACCCTGGATTGCCCGCACAAGTTCAGTAGTTATATCTTCTCCTCTTCTCAGTTCTTCGTCGTCAATAAATGCGTTGATTCCGGCCTTTGTCAATGCTTCGTGGAGGTGGCCCGTGAAGTTTTTACGTGTGTCTTCGCCTCTGAAGCTTATGAACACTTCGTAGAGCGAGCCTTTTGAGGAGGACGAGGACGGGGAGGCGGACGATGAGGATGAGGATGAGGATGAGGATGAGGATGAGGATGAGGATGAGGGCGAGGAGGTGGAGGCGGAGGCGGAGGAGGCGGAGGAGGCGGAGGAGGCGGAGGAGGGCGATGAGGATGAGGATGAGGGCAAGGAGACGGAGGAGGCGGGGGAGGACGATGAGGATGAGGGCGAGGAGGAGGACGAGGACAAGGCTTTATCGGGGACGGAGATATTGATTTGGCGAAAGACGAGGCCAAGGGAGCAGAGGAGGAAGATGAGGACATCAAAGACAAGACCGGAATTGCGATGAGCATAGTGGTAGGACAGTAACACCAGCACCATAATTAACAGCTTCCCTAAGCTCGACCAGTTATCCATTGCCTTCATTTCCTTTAGGCAAATTGAAGATTGTTTGGTGATATTGATTTTCCTTTTTTCTGCCAGAACTACTTTCTTCTTCTTATAATTAATAAACCCACCTACGCGGCACAGTTGACTGAAGACTTGAGTATTGGTAAGTTGACTTGTGGTTCTACACCCTAAATTCTACAAGAGCCCTTTTTTTCCACTATAACTCCAAATTCTACGAGGCGCCCTTGTTTGGGAATGACCATCGTTTCTCTTAGGATTCAAGTCCACCGACTCCACCCCAATACTCAGTGGCGCCCCAGAAATCTTGCACCTTCAGTAGCCAAGATCATGCAGGTATCAGTATGAATACGGAAGAGAAAATAAATGCAATTTATTAGAAAGAATTTGGGATCAACAAAGTTTGTCCAAACTTACAGCGAGGCCAATAAACAGCAACTGAAGATAATTTTTCGTTTTGCTACATGAGAGGGGCACCCAAAAATCCAAACCGGTCGATACAGCACAACTGAGGATGCAAACTTTATCCAACTGAGCAAGGGGCTTGATCTTGGAAAGACGGCCAGAATGAACAACAATGTATTCACTTAAGTAAATGTGCCAAGACAGTGATTGGTGAACGTTATTTCCCAGCTGGGTTAGTTTGGCTATTCCTTTCTATTGAAAAGGAGTTGGCTGTCTGCGTGAGTCACCACCTTTTGCTTCATGGCGAAAAATTTGAGGGATCAATAGTGTCTGGCCCTGAATCCCAAAAGGAAAAAATAACTCAACTAAGTATATATAATATT
This sequence comes from Heteromeles arbutifolia, assembly GCA_024362995.1. NCBI lineage: Eukaryota > Viridiplantae > Streptophyta > Magnoliopsida > Rosales > Rosaceae > Heteromeles > Heteromeles arbutifolia. Next base: position 2,794,618 of record JANCRC010000002.1, on the reverse strand, counting down.
AAACATATAAAGGGTAAGATCAACCACATCCCATAGGAGAATAATTAAACCCCACTCGCTCAGTTTCGAGTACAACTGCACTTTGTGATTAAAATTCACACATGTTTCACATATGCTAAGAACTAATGTTCCTGTGGGTTTTTCATCACAAACGACATTTGCAATCTACTTTTCGATTTCAAACCTTAATTATTCATTGCCCATTAAGAAATGACTAATGTTCCTGTGGGTTTTTTCCTCCCATTATACCCTCGGAAAATATAATTAATCATTGGAGACCAAGCAGCACACACTCATAAATAAAAGATTAGGAACCTTTGGTTCAGGATAAACATAATGCATACAGAAGAATAAAATTGACAGAAAACAGATCGATGCACAGAGAGATAGAGGCATAAAGAGAGAGAACTTACATCAGATGTGATCTCAAATACATATGGTAATCTGCATACGAAGAAACATAATACTGAAGCAATTATAAATTATACTATTCAAACAAATCATACGAAATGTATAAAGATTACCTTAATTTCTGATTCTATGAATTTGCATTTGACTCCACCTCCACGTTCTTTGGTTGTCTGTTTTACTGAATTAAGTAATCGACTGAATTACTCCAAGAACCTAATTGTACGATAAACGCTCTAGCATTAACTACCCAAGAATGATAAACATGCTTATTGCCAAAAATGATAAACATGTTTACCTTGACTTCATTTTTAATGGCATATTTAATAAACTTTCCATCTGCATTAAAATAACCTTCTTCCCTCTCCTCATTCAAGTTGAAAGGTTCTGTTTGAATCCGCAACAAAGTCCTTGTAATCCTGCCAAAAGATACCCCCATTCACTGGCTATCGCTTCCATTGATCCAATTAGCAGAAGTATCCAACAATCTCCTCGACTGAAAAAATTCCTGCCAATTTAGAAAAAACTATTCCAAATTACGGATGTACTCGATTAATTTAACCAAGAACATGCACGGCACCACCACTATTAAGAAGCATCAACATACAAAGACAAAAGTTTCTACAATCAGTTGTTAAATTGCAACCAAAAACATGCATAGAAAGAATATAAATGACCACAAAGATGGCAAAACAATTAACCACACATGTTGTTTATATGCCCAATGAGAGGAAAAAGCTTCTGCAATTGAAAAAACGTATTTATATAAAACAGACATGTCACTTTAGTCTAAGCTCACACACTATCTGAAAGAGCCTCTTGTATCCATTCCAATTATACTTCTGTGGAGCATGTCCCTCTACTATTCCCCACCAGCAATCAACCATAAACGCCATCTACATTAACTGATTTCAATACCCTTAGCTGCTTTAGTAGACCATCTGGATCAACCAGCTCACACTTCATATTAATGACACCTAACTGCCACCAAATTAAAGACATTATGAAGAGCACACAAATTAGAGACTAAGCTAAAAACAACCCTTGTGTATTAAGCAGAACTTGAACTCACCTGACATGGCAACCTCTAACGCATTGACAAACAGAAAACCAACAATTCAACTTGCATTGCAAATAAATATTAGTAAAGTTATAGAACTCACTGGTAGCATTACGTATACCAATAAAAAAACCTAAATATCAGTGTTTGGGAAGTTAGTTTATTTGAAATGTCAGGAGTATCTGGTGTATGCATAGGGTATACGGTTCTTACAAAACTCCGGGCTTGAAAATAAAATAAAATAAAAATGGAAAAGAAATCAAAACTACTAAAAATACCAACATTTCTTGATGACTATTTAGTAAAGGATCAAACAACCATGCCATCAAACAAATTTGAGGAAAAAAAAAGTGAACTAAATTTAAGTTGAATAGAGTGACAGTTGCTTACCCAGAAACCCAAACCAAATCCCCAAAAATTCACGCAACAAAAACCGTAGAAATCACCAAAGCTGAAAACCAACGGTCCACTGGGATCATCCACACAACAACGAACACCGATCATCGCCACCGATATCCATCTCCTTACAAAGACAAAACCCTTTTAAATTCGCAACCCGAGAACCAAAACCCACAAAGAAAATCTCAGGGATGGGCGAGAATTCCCAAGAAAAATTCAAACTTTTTCGGCAAAGATGGTGTTTTTCCCTGGAAAATAAAAACAAAGAAAAAAAAAGGAAAATAATCAATCTTTGGGTTTGAGATAGAAAGAGAGTTGAATTGATGTACCGATATGAAAGTCTTAAGGAACGGTGGCAAAAGAGATGAGGTCTGGGATGCCAAATAAAAACTCCAGGATCTTACCTGTTGACAAATCGGTGAGAACGATTTTGGCAAAAAGGGTCGGAGAGGGTTTGAAGCTGGAATCTACTGATGCTGGAGTGAGTCAAGACGATGTTGCAGTCCGGTTGTCGGCCAACGACCAAGATTTCTTCATGTGTTTTCCGTCCAGATGGGTTTGTAGTGCGGCTGCGGTATTCGATTTGAAGTGGTGCATAAAGGAAGAGGTGGAGGGTCGGTGAGGAGGAGCTTGAGCTCCTTGTGCAGTCGGCAATCCCAGTGGAGATCGAAATCAAAGCACGCAGGACTGGAGAGATTGAGAGACATCCACCATCAACACGTGGATAGCACAGGCACACATGAAATAACAAAAAATAAGTGAGGGCAAAAACGGAATAATACTGTAGAATTAACAGTGTTTTTAGCCTATAAAAACACCATGGAAATTAAACTGACAGTTTCTCCAATATATATATAATTTGATTTGGACTAAAATTGTTAACGGATTTTACTACAAGAGTTTTGATTGACAGTTTTTTCATCACGAAGGACAGTTTGAAAGTATCCTATTGCAAAATCCCAGATTATATCGACCTGTCTTCCCGGTCAATTTTTTTAATTCAACTTAACAACTTTGGTAGAGTGCCAAATGCATATTTACAAGGCTCTCACTTTTAGTATGGTAAATATCAAGGAAAAAGGAAAGGGATCCGGGAGATCCGGACCGTGAAAATTTGATCTAACCGCTACAAACATGTACCCATTTTAAAAGTTATAATAACTTTAGTCGTTGGATCAAATTTCATCGACCCGGATCTTCGAACTTAATGGATTAGAAGGAAATGATTCGGAGATGATCCCTTTCTAAGGAAAAAATGTATATTTATGCACAACTTGGTATAAAATAATGAATGTTGTTGAACCTACCGTCTTTATATATTTATATACAATTTGGTATAAAATGGTATAAAACAATCAAAGTTGTGGAAAATGGCATCTAGGACATCTGAATTGGTAGTTTAATTAGTGGCCTTGGCTTTCACTATTGTTATCATCCTTAGACTATCTCCAATGGAAAGAGCTAAATATAGCACCATCCAGAATTACAGTTCTGCAAAAAGTTACTTTTAAATAAACAATATCAAGTCATACTCATATACCATCTCCAACCGAATGGGTTAAATATAGCACATTCAATAATTTATTAGTTTTAAGTTTGGACTTTAAATTTATTGGTTAATTTAATTAAACTACCTTTAGATGTTTTCAAATTCAAGTCGTTAAATTTGAAGGGCTAAGAGGGGGCTATGTTAAGCCAACCTGATGCCCCTGTGGCCAAATAATGGTATTGTGGATTCCACATAATTATAGCCTAGTCATTGGTCGGATATGAGTTTTTGGTCAAATCAGGTCATTTTTTAGCTTTTAGACCTTTAGCCTTCTCCATTGGAGATGGCCTTAGGTATGTATTGAAGGGCACTAAGGGTCCAAAGGCTAGAAAATGGTTTGATTTGTCAAAAAACTCATCTCCAACCAATGACTGGAGTATAATTCTACAGAGCCCACCATACTATTATTTCGCCAAAAAGACATCAAGCTAGTCAAATGTAGCCATCCTCTTAGCCCTTTTTCTGGGGCTCAACTCCTCAATTATAATAATTGATTTAAACTCAACGGCTAGTTTTGAAAGCATCAAACGGTAGATCAATTAAATTAAACAATAAATTTAAAATATAAAGATAAAACTAATAAATTACCGAAGGGATTGGAGATGGTATATGAATATTGCATGACATTGTTTATTTAAAAATAATATTTTGCAGGGGTAGAATTCTGGGTAGAACTATGTTTAGTCATTTCGGTTGAAGAATGACTATGACATATGCCCAACCACATTGGATTTACTTGTGCTCATACTTTAGAATGTTGAAAATTCAAATTGTATCAAAACAACTGATCTATTGACTTCAAATGTACATTTTTTCACAATCGATATTACTTAGTTAAGCTATATTAAGAGAATAGAAGAAATAAATTTGAAACGAACATAGTTCGACAGAAATATTCTATTCACCAGAATAATATACCACTTGCAAAATCAATTGTAATTAAATGAAATGCATAACAATTTCTCTCCGTGATCCCATTATACCAAGATATACGCCCCATACGCCCCCAGACCCACTAATTGCAAAATCAAGCTGCATCTCTTTCAGACATCCTGTGCTTCCTCGGCAACAGGCCATGGGCTCCATAATAAACAACCCAACTCTCCAAAGATCCGAAATCAGGTGGGTCTGAAGAATTGCATAGCTTGGGGTTATCATCTTGAGGACCCATATCATCTGGATCAGACCAAGGCCCTCCTTCGTACATATTGCGCCTACGCCACTCTTCGGCTGGAGGGTGGCGTTCTAACACTCGTGGCATGTTTACCAACCGGGGTTGGAATGAAATTAAAGGGAATCATTCTTGATTGGAAGGATTCTAGTGTTTACCATCCATTTGGGAATAAAAATTTATGTGGGGTCCACTCAAAATCAGCAATCCAATTCCTGATATTCCCGGAATTAGACTACCGAACAATAGCTAGTATTCGAATTCCGGGACAAAGCCTTCATCCGGAATCAGGTTTTTCTACCCAAAACACCCTTATCTTCTCCTCCTTCAACCAGCTTTTGTCCCTCTATTTCTGATCTTGGACCAACAAAACTTCCCCAACGCCACCGCCATCACAGACCGGGATCGTCGTCGGACCAGACTCCGACTGGCAAGACTTCCACGATAGGTAATTATCGCGCTTCAGTTTGATCTGAACCATGTTGCCAATGTTTATTGAAGCAGAGTTAGGGTTTGACGGAAATGAATTTGGAGCAAAAACTTCAGGGCGCACCGGAGAAGATGAATGAGATGTAGATTCCGCATGGAATTTGAGAGAGAATACCTAAAACATGGAAAAGGAAGCAAAGATTCATGATGAAATCACAGAAATTGCAGGATCTGTGAAGCAAAATCCCAGAGCCCTGTCATGTTCTTCGTTTTGCTGGAGAACAATTTATATTCATTTTCTTTTATGGTACATAGTATGCGGTGTGAGGCACACAAGTTTGAGTAGTTTAATTAATAAATATTTCTTATTTTTTTAGGCTTAATAATTGTATTGGTTTTATATATACAAAATACTTGAATAAAATTAAAATTTTGTTTATATACAAGGGTATTTTAGTAATCAACTTGCTTTTGATTCTGATTGAGGTAAATTAGTAAACAGCTATTATGGAATCTACATCATTCTCAATTTGATTCCAGACAGTTTAGTAAACATCTTTAACAGGAATCTGATTCTGATTTCACCTCATTTTAATTCCTCTCAATTTGATTACGGATTAGTAAACGCGCCCTCGGAGTAACAGACCACCAGCGTCTGCACCTATAGGCCGGGCCATATTTTGTATAGCCCATCGAAAAAAGAGATTGTAACTATGAGATTTCAGGTTGTGATTGTTTAAATTCAGCCATTTGTTCTACATCAAAAATAATTTTTTTTTTACTAGAGTAGCTAATTTTTGTCAAATCTCAAACTTATCCCCATAACCTTAATAATTACGAACAAAAAACACGTCTCATGTTGAGATTTGAGAAAATGAGTACCAACTTGAGCGGAAGTATAATGAAGAATGGAAGTATTCTTATCGTGTCATTAGTAAGCTTAATCCTTATTTGTTGATATTTTTTATTTAATTATTTGTTGAATTATAAATTTTTATACTCTAGGACGGCAAACGATTATTTCCCATTTAAGGATATAAAAATTTATAATATTTTTTTTGTCATTGAATAAAAATTAATAATTGAAAAAATATTAACAAATAAAACCATGGGATATTACGCGGTAAAAGCGAGCCAAGCTCAAGACTTTACTTTCTCTCTCTCGTCTCTCTCACCTCTGACTCTAGGGAGAGAAAGTGGTGGGAGCTTCCACAGCTCCACTAACAGGTATATATTTTTGGTTCCCAATGCCCAAAACATTTCAGATTTCACTTGCAATCTTTTGCCGCCCTCCGCCATTAAACTCCTCTCCAACTTCCTGTGCAACTCTCACCTGCCCCTTCTCTCTCCTCACTCTCTCTCTCTCTCTCTCTCTACTCCATTAAACCCGAAACTCAAAACCCACCAACCAAAATTCACAAAAACCATGTTTGATTGTGAAAGCTCCAAACTTTCCAATCCACTCCATGTCCTCATCCACCATATCCAAGAGTTAAAGAGACAGATTCTCTCTCTTCTTCTCTGCCTCCCCACTTCCCTTCTCGCTCTCCTCCTCCTCCTCCTCTTAGCCTACAATGGCTTCTACACCTTCTGCTTCCACCTTCCTTTCCTCCCCGATTCCCCGCCGGAGCGCGCCATTTTCCCGCCTGAAAAACTCGCCGGAGACCCCGTTCCCAAATGGGTTCCTCCCCATTTTTCGTCTTCTTCTTCTTCCACCTCAAGCTCAAAGCTTTCTTCTTCTTCGCCTGTAATGTACGTTGTGAAAGAAGAAAACGCGCCAATGTTCTTGAACCCTCACTTATCTGCTCTGCAAATCCGGAGGAATCCGACGGTACCCATGTCGACGTTCTCGACACACAGGTGGCGGCGTCGGAGGAAGCACAAGCGGAAGCTCAAATCCGTTCCCTCCGAGCCAAAACCCCCTCTGTTTTCGACACGAATTCGATCATTCTTCGCCGGAAACTCTACCTCTCCCTGTAAAGTCAGAGTCTTCATGACTTGGATTTCCTCCAAGTCCTTTGGAAGCAGGGAATTGCTTTCCGTGGAGAGCTTGTTCAAGTCCCATCCGAATGCCTGCCTGGCCATCGTGTCGAAATCATTGGATTCCGACAAGGGAATCCGAATGCTGAGGCCATTACAAGATTTGGGTTTTAGAGCAATTGCAATCTCTCCCGATTTCGAGTACTTGTTCAAGGACACACCTGCAGAATCTTGGTATTTCGAGCTCCGGAAAGGGAATGTGAATCCGGGTGGAGTTCCTCTAGGCCAGAATCTCTCCAATCTCCTCAGGCTTGCATTGCTGTACAAGTTTGGTGGGATTTACTTAGACACGGATTTCGTAGTTTTAAAGAGCTTGTCGAAGCTCAGGAACGTGATTGGAGCTCAGACAATCGATCCCCGAACGAAGAAATGGAGTAGACTAAACAACGCAGTGTTGGTTTTCGACAAGAACCACACATTGCTCTTCAAGTTCATCCAAGAATTCGCCCTCACATTCGATGGCAACAAGTGGGGACACAACGGCCCTTACTTGGTCTCGAGGGTGGTCTCAAGAGTGATCGGAAATCAGCAAAACCCGGGTTCTAATTTCACAGTCTTGACGCCCTCGGCCTTCTATCCGGTGAACTGGAGTCGAATTCAGAGCCTTTTTCGAGCTCCAGCAGACGAAGTTCACTCGAAGTGGCGGCTGGAGAAGTTGAGGAATTTATGTACTCAGAGCTTTGGAGTTCACTTGTGGAACAGCCAGAGCCGGCGGCTGAAGGTTGAGAAGGGCAGCATTATGGATCATATAATGGTGGAATTTTCGGTGTTTTCGAACTCTTCAGCATCAAGCTTTGTCAGTGTAGTACAAGGTTGATAATTTGTTCATTGTCACACTTGTAAGTAGAATATGTTTCAAAATTACCATCTCAGTTCATTCGGATTTCGAGTGATGACAGAAGGAATAAGAGAAATATTTATCATTGGTTATGATCGAAAAACTTATCGTATGTCTCTGTGCAGTTAAGTTTGAATTCTTTTCTTTTCTTTTCGTGTATCCCTTTTATAAAAAGAAGTTACGAGTCAAAACTATGGAAGTAGTCAGGGGAAGCAAATTGTGGGAAGAAATGTTTATTATAATCTTTAAAGTCCATTCTGGTTACATTGTTGTGAAAGCGATATATAAGCTTCCAATCAATGTAGGTACCTAACAAAAACGGAGTGACTCGGTAGAATTTCAATCTCGTATTCTACACTCATGTTCTGTATTTGATTTTTGACGCAAGTGAATCATGCGATGATAGCCAAGAAGAAGCAAAAATGCCTTTATGAGTTTTTTCGACCTCTGAAATGGTAGAATGCCGTGGCAAAATCACCAACTAGTCCCTTTTAAGATATTTGAATACATCTCAACTCGAAAAAGTAAAATACCGTGGCAAAGTCAAGAAAACATCTCATTACATGACATGTATGACTATTCAATATTGATAAACATGTTATAATGTTATTTATTATTGAAGGATCTTTTATATATATAATATGATCGAACAAGATACATCTATTAAGTTAGATATAAAAATAATAACCTTCAATTTGCTTTTATCAATGCATCTGAAATCACGCGTTCGGTTTCATTCTCATCCATTATCATTTGTATACAAATTTTCTATTTTCACCCTTCAACATCGAAAACAAATATCAATTCTATGTAATTCATGGCGTCTAGTTGAGGTAAGCACTATTTTAACACATCCTATTACAATTGTTTATGTTCTTGTCATTCGTTTGACTTAATTAAAATATGTTTAAGTGATTAATCTTCCATGTGAAAATGTGTTTAAGGGGTAATTGTCTGGCATGTGAGTTTGAGGAGGTTAAGCACTAACAATGTTGGTGATCTATCTAAATTGGAGTAAGCATCTAATTTAGGTTAAACACATACTTCTTGCTAATTGTTTAGAGCAACAAGACATGCCGCGTATCTGCCATATCATGCTTTATCTGCCATTTGACATATAAAAAAAAATAATAATAATAATAATAAAAACAAATTATTGACTCCATGTTCTTGTTTCTTTGTTTAATATTATAAAATATATATTTTTTCTAACGGACTTTTGAAAATATATATTAGAACATGATGAATAAAACTATCCAATGTAAGAGGTGACAGATCTATGACATTATTTTTTTACACACATTTTTGTGGAGTCCATTTTGTAATGTATTTCAACGATTCAAGTCGTTTATCTTTTAGGTCTTCCCTTAAAAGATCACGTTTACAAAGAATCACCAAAATCTAAAATCATATGACCGTTAAATTAAGGGTTTTGAGTTTGTTTGTCTCGTCCATGTTATTTACGACAAATGAATGTTTTAATAGTTTTGGATTTGTCTAATTTTTAGCAAAAATGATCTATAAATAATGTTCTAAAATATAGACAATTCAGATCATTAAAATGTATTACGGAATAGGCTCTACAAAACGTATGTAAAAAATTGTATAAAAAAAATAGTGTCACGTATCTGCTCCTAATGTAATAATATTAACCTCTGATCTCAAACATTAATGAGTTCCAATTAATCTATGTATCATGGGGGTGTGAAATTATGAATCTCTAAATCATGTTTGCTGATAATTTTTAAAGTTCCAAATAAGAGGGGAGAGAGAATCCTACTCCTATTGCTAATAGTGCATTTATGATTTGAGGTACGAGAAAAACTTTTTGGCCAAATTGGATTATTCATCCCGGTGGTCATAGGAAACTTGCATGATGACCTCCATGGTGAAAAAACTAGGAATTAAATTTATGTGGTAAAAAATGTTAGCAAATTTAGTCCAAAAGTAAGATTTATGTTAAATGACGGTTAAAAGTATGGGTAAAACTGTATTTTCAGTTCCAATTGACATTGAAAATAAATAATTTTTTTTATAACAAATAACAAAAAAAATAATGCTTAATTTTTTAAATAAAAAAAGCCTCAATTCAATGTCAATTGGAACTGAAAATACAGTTTTACTCCTACTTTTAACAGTCATTTAACCGAAATCTTACTTTTGGACTAAATTTGCTAATATTTTAGACCACAGGGGTTTAATTCCTAATTTTTCACCACAGGGGTCATCATGCAAGTTTCCTATGACCACGGGGATGAACAATCCAATTTGGCCAAACTTTTTTGCTCCGAAAGACAGTTTCGTTAAACGGTAAATTAGATTTAAGTAAATTGTAACTCTTGAATCTACTTGGCTACAAAAGGAAGGGATTAGTTAGGGACCAGTTTTCACTAAAGGGCAAATATCCATACTAGAAGTTACAGATGTCGCTCGAAAAAAAAAGTTGGATCTTCTTAGAAATGATCCTCGATAGGGACAACAAACAATTAATTAGAAAATGAATTATAACAAATATAAAAAATCTGTAAAACTAAATATCTAAATTAAATAATAGGGTAAACAGTTAATTTAGTTCTTGAATTATCATCTTAGTGAAAATTAGGTCCCTAAACTATTTTTTCAGAAAAATTAGTCTCTGAATTATAAAAATCTGCCAATTACATCCCTAATGTTATATTCGAAGCTACTATATTCAATTTTCCGTCAATTTAAATCACGTTACTTGCATATGATACACATTGGAGGGTAGATTGGTAGTTTTTCATAAAGAAATAGTGTATGGAGTTAACTTTGGGGGAGAAATTGGTAGTTTTTCATAAAGAAATAGTGTAAGTTAATTTTTGAGGGTAAATTAAACATTAATTCGTAACCTATATGAAATGTTAAACACTTATAGATGAGAAAATGAGGGTATTACACTCTAAAGTGTGTCAAGTGACTTAAGTTGATGAAAAATTGGATAAAATAGCTTTGAATATAATATTAGGGATGAAATTAGCAATTTATAATGAATTTAGGGACTTAATTTACCGAAAAAATAATTCAGGGACCTAATTTTCACTGAGGTGATAGTTCAGGGACTAAATCGGCACTTCACCCTAAATAATAAACTGTTCTTATTCGAAACGCCTTGTAATCTTCACTAGAAGTTATATATGTTTAGACATCTATAACTACAACCTTTATTGGATTGTATTGTCTTGTTGGTCTCCACCACGTGGCCTTCATGTCTTCCTTCATTTTCAGTGTGTTCCTACTTATCAAATGCATATTTTACAATACAGATAAAGCGTATGTTCGAGACTGCTTCTGAGATGACGAATATTCAATCAAAGAGCAAGAACACTTAATACAAACTTCAACAACAATAACAACAAGAATACAAACTTCAACAACAATAGCAACAAAAGCTAAGTCTTATTTCATTAAGTGAGGTCGGTTGTAAGCCTGTAAGAATCTTAGAACGCCATTGCGTTCGATTTTGCGCCAAGTCTTTCGTTAAATCCAAGTATTTTGTATCTTTTCTTACAATCTCTTTCAAAGTCTTTCTAAGTTTTTTTCTACCTCTTTTGTCCTTAACTTCCGTCTCATAATCGCATCTTTTAACTGGAGCATGAACACTAAATACCAAATTACAATTTCCAGTGCCCTTCAAATGCTTCTAAAGTATCACAAGATATAAAGCTTCCAAGTAGGTCAAGTGCTGATATTTGCAAGAAACGTTTCTTTATCATTTGGAACTTTGTCACCACATCTTTCATATCAATCCTATCCTCAGGCACACTTTGTGGATAAGCTGAAGATTGAATACAAGCATTGCTCCTTGGCAGCATAGTTTTCGTCTTCTTGTCCAAGCAGATTTCCGTCCACAGCTTCGATTATCGAACCATTTAAAGCATCGATCACCCAACTCTTCAAGCTCATTTCTGCTGCAAATGTTGCATCAGTAGGCTCCTTTCTTGTAAATGTTTCCATCAACAGAATGCCATAACTATAAACATCGCCTCATGTACATACAATTCCTTCTGCTCATAACGCAAAAAAAAAATTATGTAAACAAGAAAGAAAAAGATATATATGAACTAATAATGTAGCTAATGGAAAAGACATGATCTCCTGGTGCCATATACCCGATTGTCGCGAGGGTCTTGGCCTTTGTTGTGGATTCCCCTTCCCCCAAGAGTTTGGAAATACCAAAATCAGAAACATGCGCACCATATGTCACAATGAACGATCGGTGTTGAATAACCGTGGTGCAGATACTCCAACGCTAATGCAACATCCACCATTATGTTCAGTCTCTGCAGCATATCAGAAAAATAGTCGTGAGAGTGCAAGTGCAACCATTTCTCGAGTTTTCCGTTAGGCATGTATTCGAGTACCAAAGCTTTGAAATCGAATACATGCCTCCCTCAACAGGTCAAGGCAAGGGGAAAATTTATTCAAACAGATTAATATTGTTTTGAATGCTAGGTGTACCATCTGCAGATAAAGAAATTTGTACTCTGCATTTTCATTTCTTTCACAAGTCAAACCATTAGACGTGTTCACAGTTGAATTAAACTAAAATATATAAAGATAAAACAATGGTTATAAATTCTCCGTGCTGACGTCTGTTCTATAATTAGACTAAAATATATAAAGATATCTCTTAATAGTTTATGGAACCCACGATTGATTTTCAGCGTCACTAATTGTGTTTAATAGTTTTGTCTTGGTGTTAAATTTGTAGAAGTCAACCAAACACCTCATCATCCTGTTGCACAAGGTGAATAGAATATTAGCAAAGAGATAATGAAGCTGATTGATCTAAGATCAAGCAATATCTTCTTCTTTGTATAATTTATGTACATCGTAATTTAACACTTGAGTTAGGCCAGTTGGTTGGGACAACATGTCCGCCAACATCGATTAGAGTATTTAAAATGTATAGTCTTAAGCTGTTATAGCCCTAATATAACTCGGTAAGCACGGCGAGATTCGAAATTCCGGCAGGTATGCTTCCGGTGAAGTTACTATAGGATAGAGATAACAGTTGGAGTTGGGAGCAACTGAATAAACTGGATAGGACCTGGCCTGAAAAATGGTCAAGTGACAAATAAATCACTTACAAATTAGGAAGCTGACTAAAAATGTTCCCTGGAAGTTCATCGGACAGGCTGCAGTAAGTGAGATCAATGGCCTGCAGTGAGGACATGTTGAAAATGGTAGAGGGCATCGAACCCAAAAGCGCATTGTCAGGAAGAACAAGCACTTGCAGTGATGAGGATGAAGCATTGAAGAGGCTTGCAGGTATAGAACCCGAAAGTCATTGCCACCCAAATGCAAGTACTCGAGTTTGGCAGTGACCTGAAAAATGATGGGATCTCCCTGCTTAATCGGTTGTATGCAGAAGTTACGAACTTCAATCTTCGCAAACGAACCATCTGATAGGCAGAGAGCCGCAAAAGCTGTTGTTTTGGAGACGGAGCTGTCCGAGGAAAGAGAGGTTCCCTTAGGTGTGGAGGGATGGTGCCTACCAACGCCATGTAAAAAGGGTTCAAGGCAAAGAAAGAGAGGTTCCCTTAGGTGTGGAGGGATGGTGCCTACCAACGCCATGTAAGAAGGTTCAAGGCATGGACTTTGTTGCGAGGAGCATTGCATGTGACACCAATCCATTCGCAAATAGAAGCATTCTATACCAGTTTTTTGCCAAGACATAGTGAGGGTCATGAGTGATGTGGGATTTGAGAGAAAGAAAGGCAGAGATTGGTCTTCAGTGATGTGGGATTTGAGAGCGTGTGCGGAGAGGCTAGTAACAACCTTAATAGAAGTCGAAGTGCCCTTTGAGGAATTAAACAGATAGAAGGGAACAAGCTTAATAAGATAACTATAAACAGAAGTAGATACGATAACTGCTGTAGGAAAATTGAGTAGAACAAAGCCTGACTAACCCTCTATTCAAATCACAAGTGAGCATAATGGTTATAGATGCAGAAGACCGGAAATGTAATCCTTATTGTTCAACTAAATCAATACAATCTGATTTCGATCTCGATAAACCTTCAAAGTGAAGTCCATGGAAGCTCTAAATAGGTTTCAAGTACATGTGAGCGAAGAACAAGATGGCTGGCAAAATATTTCTCTTTTGGTTCTGCTGTAATATGTGCAATCGCGTACATTTAATACTCAAACAAATCGAGGAAACGTAAGTATACTAAAACTAATTTATGTAGCGTGCAACCTGCCTATATGGCTCCAGACTTGTTACAGGCTCTATTGTTGGAAGTTTGTTCTCCACCAGACGTTCTGCATCTCCCATTTCAACCTCACCACCGCCTTGCCATTCTCCTTTGTCTTGGAAAAGCATTTCAATTTCTTCCAAAGTCTTTCCTTTTGTTTCTGGAACACATGTGTGGACAAAAGCAACAGAGAGAGCTGAAATCAATGAAAAAATAAAGAAGGTTCCTGCCACTGTTATTGCCCCAGACAAGGAGAGGAATGACATGGTAATGACACCACTACTAACCCTACTACCAACGGCCCCAAGGGCAGATGCTTGAGCTCGAAGCTTTAGAGGGAAGACTTCCGATGACAAAACCCAACAAATTGGGCCAATTCCTACTGAGAAGAAAGCTACATTCCCACAAACAGCTAATATTGCCACTCCAATCCCCACTTCCCCCTGTCCTGGCAATGCTAGAGCGACGCTCAGAACAAATAAACAAGCAGTCATTCCTATAGTGCCCACGTAAAGCAAAGGCTTTCTCCCCACTCTGTCAATCAGAAAGATAGCTACCAAGATGAACACAGTTTTGGTAAACCCGACAACAACAGTTGCAGCAAGCACTTCAGTGTTGCCTTTAATCCCAGCATCTTTGAAAATCGTAGGACTATAATACACAAGTGCATCAATACCAGTAATCTGTTGGAAACATTGGATTCCACAACCAGTAATCAGCATTCGTCGAACTGCAGGATTAGGATTAATAATTTCGCGCCATATAGCTTTTGCTTCATAGTTTTCATCATTGGCCATCCCTGCGGCTTGCTGTATTTCTGCCAATCTGTCCGCAACATCTTTTTCACTCTCATTGGTCTTTATCAATACCATCCTTGCATCTTCCATCCTATTCTGCATCACCAACCACCTCGGGGACTCCGGGATCACAAAAAGAGAAAATCCAAGAAAGATGGAAGGTATGAGCCCCACACCAAGCATGACCCTCCAGCTTATATGTGCGGGAAGTCCTGAAAAAACATAATTTGATATATATCCAAGCAGGATCCCAAAATTTACAAAAATCTCAGGAAGAGATGTAAGAGATCCTCGTGCTGATGCAGAAGAAATCTCAGCAATGTAAACAGGCGCAATCATGACCCCGAATCCTATCCCCACCCCTGCAAAGAGTCTACCAATCATCAGTACTGTGAAATTAGGAGCAAGGGCCATTATAAGAGCACCAGTCTGAAAGACGATTGATGCCAATGCAATTGTCCACTTTCTACCAATGACATCAGAAGTTTTTCCGCCGGCTAAGCTTCCCAATAGGGAGACTATACTCAAAATCCCAACAAGAAGTTCTAGTTGTACGTTGGTGAGTTTCAGATCCTCTTGGATGAATATAATTGCTCCACTCATAACACCCACATCTGCATTGTGATAAAAACACACATTATAAACCAGGTAGTTGTACCGCATAAAAAGTTACCGGCTAAGTAAAGGGTTATAAACGAAGAAGGATTTAAAGTTTCCTCTTACACAAGACCAAAATCACAACGAACCAAGCCAAGGGAAAAAATAAAAACACAAAATGTTACTGCATTTTTCGAAGGGAAAAGCTGCAGAGTAGTAGAAAACAGGAGTATGAAAATCTCTACCCTTTTCGAAAAGCCATATAATGTAAGAGTCAAACAAGATTCTTTACTTCGTTTCACCATTTTCAACCGCCCAAAGAATTGAAAAAGGATATTGCAATTGCAATATGGCCAGTGTTTAAAATATCGATATATAGGTCAACTCATTTCTGTAGTGAATCAGTAAATGTCACCAATATTCATTGATTTTCCTATATGTCACCGATATAGTTTGAAGTTTGCATTTCACCCCCTTTTCATACCGATCCTTGATTTTTCGGATATGAGATCGATAATTTTGTGGATATTTTAAACACTAAATATGACACATTAAACTTCCCACTGGTAAAATTTGTAACTCAAAAATTCTGGAGCTTAACTCAAAATTGGATACATTTATTCGCTTGGATTGTAACATTGTATCCAACAAGACAACCAGACGAATGATTTTTAACAATTAAGTCGGAAAAACATCCTTAACAATTCCATACCACTTGCAAAAAATGCACTAAAAAACACCAAGTTGTAGTATCTCCGTCCTCCATCTAAATATAGTTGTCTTGTTTATTTCAATTATTAAATAAATAAATAAATTATATGTATATTTCCAACCATTAAATCCCGATAAGCAGATCAAACAGAATTACAAAAACATATTAAATATAAAAAATAACAAAAAAAAATTAGAAAAATGCACAAAAAGCAAAATGGTCGGGCAGATCAAGCGAGAAAAACATAGATCAGGGAAAGAGAAAGAAATACAAACCGTATCCAAGAAGCACGGAATTGAGGGAGGCAAAGATTGCGCAGGCCAAGACATATCTCCTGGTATTTTTGTCGGTCAATGGAGCATCTTCCGCTGTCTCTCCGACCTCGGACTCCATTCTCTGGTACTTGGTCTTGCTCCCCCCGAGTTGAAATTCGGACCCAGCAATCCCATTCTCAGCTGCATTTCCGTTTTGCTGCCCACCCAGCAACCCCATCATCCTCTCTCTCTAACTCTCTCCTTCTCTCTCCTCCGTTCTGGCGAGGAGGAAGAGAAAGGAAGGGAACTTTTAACGTGGGCAGCTGTTTTTTCGAGTTCTTAATCCGATCGAACTCAGATATTGGACAAAAACAAAAGAATTTTTTTGGGTTTTGTCTCAGATCTGGAACAGAGGAAGAGGGATTTTTGTTATTGTTTTTTTTTTATTTTTGACTTGGACAAAAAAATGAGAAGCAGAGGAGAGGAAGGAGGACAGAGAAAGGGGATGAGAAATAAGGCTGTGGACCGACGAGCCGCGTTTTTTTTTTTCTTTTACGAAATAAAAATTATATTTTTAGATTATATTTTGCATATAACATGTTACAACGGTTGACACTTGAAATTTTTTTCAATCGTCACGTTATATGACTTATAAAATGTAATTTAAATAAATAATTTTTCTAATATAATTCTCTTTCATTTTGCCTTATGCGTCTTTTCCTTTTTTTCTTAAGCAAAACAAAGGATTCTTTAGTTTTTTAACTTTTTGAGGGCAAACTTGGGTTGCGATCAAAAGAAGGCTCATTATATCCTCCTAATTAGGTATTTATTTGTTATTTAGTAATAAAATTCACTCGGATCATTAATTTTTATTCATTAAAATTTCATTTACGCACTACATATATTTTAACTAAGAATATGAGAAACAATATTAGGAGGGTTCTTTAACAAGTTATGTAGCCTACCATTATAGCCCACCAACAAAAAATCTTTGATTTCGTCTCACATCAATATTAAAAACTTCTTTTGTTGGTAGGCAATCTTCTTCGGATTATATCCTTCCAGAAATCTACCAAAGTGTAAATTCATTCTTTCACTATTTCTATTGATGCATTGGAAAAGTATGAGCATTCTGAAAGTGACGTCATGAAATATGTTTTAAATACAAAAATATATAAAAACACAGAGAATACCATTCCATAAAAAATTACATTGACTATAAATATAAAAAGATTGAATTAGGTCCATTTTCCACATCATATTCTGGTGAGGATGTTGTGCTGGCCAGCAAAGTGGGGACACGCGTTGGATGTCGCTTTGTAGCTGAGCCAAGTTCTCTTACACTTAGGGCTTAAGCTCACACAAACTATCATATGGGCCTGAAATTTAACGCCCAATTGTTATAGTAACCTACTCACGTCGTCATGCAAGCGCTTAACACATTTCTACTACTGTGGTAAAAGACCACTTGTGTTAAAGTAGCCTCTCAAGTCGACATAAATGCTCATATGCACTTGAGTTGTGTGTTTGGTTTGCGCATGACCCGTATTGACGATATATTCCCTACAAAATTGAAGCAACCTTCATCAATTCAGTTGCACCACTATTGCAAGGCCACCAGCATCGAATGGAAAAATAAATTTTTAGAGTTCGGCAACCAGACCACGTATCAATGCAGATTCAGACACAAAAAACACAACCCACCCCCCCCCCCCCCAATACCCTAATTCATCATGTTAACTCTGGCCCACTTTAGTGAACAAGTGTTATAATACAATTGGTTGAAAACTTGAAAAATAAATTTTCAACCAATTTTATTATGACACTTGATGTACCGGGTTTCTCCCTGCTGACACATTCTGTCGCCTAATTGGACTTGATTAGGGGTCCAGCCCATTTTAAAACTTACGCACTAACAAACTTTGATACGGGCCTAATTAATAAAATAAAAGGGCCAATTATAGTAGCCTCTCACGTGATGAGTCACGTGCCAATTCTTGGACTATATAAGTATCATTCCCGTTATCCGTCGCCAATTATTTTCCCAAATCACAGCCACTCCGAGAAAGCCTCTTTCCTCTCGATTTGGTTTTCGCACTGCACTTCTGATCCCGAACCATGACTGCGGAGGTTCTCTGGCAGCCAAACGGCGTCGTCGCGAACGGCGACCTGAACGCAATCCCTGCCAACAACGCCACCGCCGCCAAGAAGTCGAGGGAGAGTGAGCGACGCCGTCGCAGGAGAAAGCAAAAGAAGAACAACAAGGCCTCTCAGGCGCCGGAGTCCAGCGCCGGCGAGACCGACGATGACGTCAAGGAGAACAACGATCCTCAACAGGTTCTTCACCTCCCTCTCCATCTGATTCGTTTGTGAGATGTTTGTTTAGTTTGCCGATTGATTTCTAGTGTCTTAACGAAGTCTTGTGTTCTGATTTGGATGCCTTTCGTTGGGTAGATTTTAGGGTTTTAACGAAGTGTTGTAGTCTGATTTGGATGCCATTCTGTTTAGTAGTTTATTTTTGTTGTAGATTGGTGGTTTTAGGGTTTTGCGTTCGATTCATTGTGCCTAAGTGTTCGTTGCTATTGATTTCTATGGTTTTAGAGAAGTCTTGTGCTCTGATTTGGATGCCATTCTGTACGGTAGATATAAGGGTTTTGATCAAGTGTTGTATTCTAATTTGGTTGCTATTCTGTTTGGTAGATTATTTCGTTGTAGAACTGTGGTTTTGGGGTTTTGTGTTCAACTCCTTTACCAAATTAGCTTAGGGTTTGAAACCATGGTTGTGTAGAAGCGGCTAGATATGTAATGAAAACAAAGAACAATGTGAAGGGTTTTTCTCATGCCAAGCCAGTAATTGAAGTACACCCTCGATTAAATCTCGGAAAAGTAATTGTTACCCTGTAACTTCTTATTTTGCACTGAAGGTGTAGTGTGCTTAGCAGTAGCCACTTTTATAGCCTTTTTACCCTGTTTCTCAGTGGCGAGGAAAGAGTAATTCAAACTATGTTTTCGTTCTTTCTTAATCATATTTTAGCATTCCTAATCAGTTTTGTACATGCTAGTGTTGAAAACCCATTTTGAAAGTTGTTCAACTGTTTTTTTCTTATAGATGTGTATTTTTTTCCTGTATCACATGAACAGAATAAGAGTTTGTAATAGTGTTGAAAATTTTCTAATCTGCTATTTTTGGTCTATTATCTTATCATGTGTATTAATGTAACTTTTGAACTGTGTAGATTATTGAGCAAGTTCAAATTGAATATGTTCCAGAGAAACCTGAGCTAAGTGATGGCATGGATGAGGAATTCAGAAAAATTTTCGAGAAATTCTGCTTCCAGGACTCCGTGGGTGTTGAGGTAAAAAAGCATTTTGTCTAACATCTGAATTATATTGAATGTGTTTTTCTTTGCGAGACTATGTAATGATGCATTGATTGTTTTATCCATCCAGGAGGATAAGAAGGATGAGTCTGAAGGAGCCCCGAAAAAGAAGGCTGACTCAGATTCTGAAGAGGAAGAGCAGGATAATGAACAAAAAGAGAAAGGCATATCAAACAAGAAGAAAAAGGTTTGTTAATATTTTCTTATTGTTAAGTTGTTAACATTATTACTGGAAGCATTTTGTTCGTCGAGGCTGAAATAAATGTTATGTTATCTTGCAGCTTCAACGGAGAATGAAGATTGCCGAATTGAAGCAGATCTGCCAAAGGCCTGATGTTGTTGAGGTGTGGATGCTTTGTTTTATTTATACGTTGAATTTGTTGTTATATGTTGTTCTTGTTATTGTCTGTTTATGTATGTTTGAAGTTAAGATTGTCTTGCTACATGTTCTCAGGTGTGGGATGCAACTGCAGCTGATCCTAAGCTGCTGGTGTTTCTAAAATCATATCGCAATACTGTACCCGTGCCAAGACATTGGTGTCAGAAAAGGAAATTTCTACAGGTTAGCGATCCCCCTTATTTTCAAACTATTGAATAAAAGGTGGATGCATGATTAATGGGTATTATTAACATGATGGGATTAGGGAATAGACTGAGGGAAGATCACGTCGATGAGGTTTCTCTTATATGTATACATGTGGTTCTTGCAGGGGAACGGCTGTGACAACCATGGAGCCTGGACTTGTAGGTGTTTGGAAAATTACACCTTGAATGTTTTATCTTTATTTATCTCCTAGTGGGGTGGGGATCTAGGCCTAATTTAGTGCTATTATTGGGGGATATTTTGATTGGCATGATGGATTTTAGGATTTTATTCACTTTAAAGCCGCTGATATATCTGTTTTGAATTTTCAGATGCCTTCCCATAATGCTTAGCCATTGGGCCCAACTCTGCTAAAATACATATATTTAATACTGCTGATTTGATGTAGAAAATATGCCGATGATTGTAAATTGTTACTTATATCTCATCGTGACTGGATTGATTTTACAGGGTAAACGTGGTATTGAGAAACAACCGTTTCAGCTTCCCGACTTCATTGCTGCTACGGGAATTGAGAAAATTAGACAGGTAAATCATTCATAAGATTATTATGTTGAAAAATCTCAAGGTTTTGTTCAAGCACGGCTTGTTCGTTAAAGTTTGGCTCATAATATAAGTAAAATATTTCTTTTGTTCATGAAGCTAATTACGTTGTAACTAAGAAACATGCATCAATTTTTTGTTGCTTATGTATAATTATATTTATGCTTCTATCTGCCTTGTCTTTTCGCTTTTCTGATGGTGTTGCCTGTTGGTTGTATTTGGTTGTCTTATGCAGGCGTACATTGAAAAAGAAGATAGTAAGAAGTTGAAGCAAAAACAACGAGAGCGTATGCAACCAAAGATGGGGAAAATGGATATCGATTATCAGGTACTCATTTATTATAATTCAGACTTTTTAATTTTGTGTTTTAATGTAATTCCAGAGGACACACATCTGTAATGATTAGATGTTGTTTTACTGATAAGACTGGTTTCTGTTTGTTAGGTTCTCCATGATGCATTTTTCAAGTACCAGACTAAGCCAAAGTTGACGACTCTTGGTGATCTGTACCATGAAGGGAAGGAGTTTGAGGTATATTATTCCAGCATTTATTCATAAGCATCTTTGTGCTCTTGGCCGCGTGAATATTTTATTTTGTGTGAAGGTGTAACTGAATTTTTGTTTGTGTTGTTCTCCGGTTTTGTTTTCAGGTGAAATTGAGGGAGATGAAACCAGGCATGCTTTCGCATGAACTAAAAGAAGCTCTGGGTATGCCAGATGGTGCTCCTCCCCCATGGCTCATCAATATGCAGGTGAGTTTGCAAAAATATTGTGTTTGGTTTTAACTTTGTGGTGTATTTGACTTTGTGGTGTATTTGTATTAATGTTGGGTATTGCCTTATATTTTCGATTTTTTTTCTTGTAGAGATATGGTCCTCCACCATCATATCCACATCTGAAAATTCCTGGGCTGAATGCTCCAATCCCTCCTGGTGCTAGCTTTGGTTACCATCCTGGTGGTTGGGGAAAGCCTCCTGTTGATGAAGTAAGTTTTAAATTCTTGGTATTGTTTCATTTGTTTAATTCTAATTTCAAACTACATTGTATAAGTATTCGTCTTTTAACCATTTAACTTTGGTCATTTAACAGTATGGCCAACCGTTGTATGGGGATGTATTTGGCGTTCAGCAACAAGATCAGCCCAATTATGAGGTACCACTTTTGACCATTAGATTTAACATTGTACATAGTTTCTATTTGTCTAATGAGCCTTTAGAGTACTACATTAATTACTAGGAGATATATTTATGATTGACTTGTATTATTGTTATTTACTTCATTGCATTGTCATCAGACCGTAGCCTTTCATTTTATATTGCGATAACATTTTCATTTAAATTCAGGAGGAGCCTGTTGACAAGACAAAGCATTGGGGTGATTTGGAGGAAGAGGAGGAGGAGGAGGAAGAAGAAGAGGAGGAAGAGGAAGAACAGCCTGAGGAAGAAGATTTAGAGGATGGCATTCAATCTGTAGACAGCCTCTCAAGGTATCTTATTTCCGGCGTTTCCCATATTTATTTTGTTTTTAACATATGCTTTTTTGGTGGTCAGTTTCTTAGGTTTTTTCTTTTTCGTTTTTCCAGATTGGTAGTTTTACCTTTTCCTTCCATTGAAGATTGTAACGTAAAATCTTTTTTTTCATTTTACTAATTTTTGACCTTTTTTCCTCAGTACTCCCACTGGCGTTGAGACACCTGCTCAAATTGAACTGCGCAAGGATCAGAAAAAAGAATCTGAAAAGCCTCTATACCAAGTAAGCTCAGTGATTAGAGACATTTGTCAATTTGTGTAGTATGTTTGATTAACAAAAGAATCTAATTCTTCTTCTGACTTGTTTTGCAAAGGTACTTGAACAAAAAGAGGAAAGAATTGCTCCAGGGACACTTCTTGCAACGGGTCACACGTATGCAATCTGCTTGTTTCTTTTAAATATTATTTTGCAATTTGATTAGTTGCTAAACGTGTCTTTTCCACGTGCAGGTATAATTTGAGCGGCACCCAAGACAAAGCAGGGCCCAAAAAGGTAAGAAAGACCGCATGAATTTTTCGCTTTGTGAGCTCTATAAGCAAGTCCGATGTATCTATACCTTCGTACTATAATCTCCGTCTTGATTGTGTATTATTGATTGATTTGTCATTGTTCTCTTAGGTTGAGCTGCTTAGAGGTCAGAAAGCAGACAAAGTGGAGGTCACTATACAACCCGAAGAATTGGATGATATGGAGACCGTTTTGCCTGCAAAGTAAGTCCGAGACATGAAAAAATTGAACTTTACTTTTTACAATGTACCTTGGCAGCAACAGATAGCTTATAACTAGTGCGTCGCATATAACAGGTATGAAGAAGCAAGGGAGGAGGAGAAGCTGCGAAGTCAGAAGGAAGATTTCAGTGACATGGTCGCAGAGGTGTGTGCCTCTTCTATACCTTTGTTGTTTTTTTCCTTTACTCGACGCGTTTAAGAAACTGTAATGAGTCGGGTTTTTGGTGCAGAACGAGAAGAAGAGGAAACGTAAGCAAGACAAGGAAGGGAAAAACAAGAAGAGGGACTTCAAGTTTTAGGCTCTATCTCTTTGTTATTACCAGGTTATTGCTGGATGGGAAGCCACCCACCCTCCTGAGGTTGAGATTTTGGTGCCGGTGTTTTTCCGAGAAATATGATATGTTTGCTCTGCTTGTACCGCTTTGATACACACTTAGTGATCTGTCGTAATACAAATACTCACTTTTTGTCATGTTAATTTGTAACCGTTCAGCGTAAATCAATTCCAAAATAAATCTAGGAAGAGCTCATAAAATGTTCCTCACAGAACTTTTACCGAAAAACATTTTAGAAAACTGTTTTTAATATACTTCATGAGGGGTTTGAATTAAAAAAATATACTTATTAATAAAGTGTTTTTAATATACTAGTCTCGCGTGAAACATTCTGTCTTCTTCCTTTACTTTCTCCTCCACATCCCCTTCCTCTCTATCGATTGGTTGCTCCATTGCCCTTCTCCTGGGTTTTAGATATTCAATGAAGATATTTTGGTTTTGCAAGTGGAAGGAATTCGACGTGATGTGAAACGTTCTTTTCTATTATTCATTTCTTTTAGTTTTTTGTTTTGTCAATTAGTTTTTTGTTTTTGTGTAACATAGATTATTTAAGTTAATAGCTTAATTAACAAGATTAATATGAGGGCTGATGAGAAAAAAAAGGACCTCTTAAGCCATCTTCAACCGAGTCGGCCAAGTGCTATAGGCCGAAACATAGCTCAATTTGACACAAAACCCATCTTCAATGGAGGGCTGGGCCAAAAAAATTGGAGACCCACCGGGCCAAAATATAGCCAAATGACCAAAGGGCTAGGCAAACATAGCCAACTAGCCAGCCCTGAAAGTTGGGCCCAGCTGTGCTACTAGCTGATGTCATGTAGTTTTTTTTTTTTTTTTTTTAAGGCGAAATTTTTAAAACAAATTTAAAAATTAGAATTTTTTCCTAGAAATACCTAAAGCCATTTTTACACAATTTCTCACATCTTTTTCACCCTTCCATACTATCTTACCTCATTTTAATGTCTAAGTTGTTAACATGCAAGTAAAATTAAAATATTTAATAACATGAAACTTAAAATAACATTTAGCAACAAGTGACCCTCAAAACATGTCCAGCAACCTTATTTTAATATGGTAGTTTAATTCAATTAAACGATAAAATTAAAGAACAAACTTAAAATAATAAATTATTGAGGGGGCTAAAAAATAGCCACCTTCGGTTGGAGATTGTATATAGATATGGTCTGGCACTGTTCATTAAAAAATAATTTCTTGCATAACTATAATCTGAACAGGAGCTAAACATAGCCCTTCGGTTAAAGATAGCCTTAGGCCATCTCCAACCGAAGGAGGGCCAGAGGGCTCTCTTTAGCCCTATAGCCCTCCAAGAAATTATATTTTAATGAACAGTGCCATACCATATTTCATACCATCTCCAACCGAAGTAGTCAAAGGGTCATAGGCCAAACATAGCTCTGTGACAAAAAACCATCTCCAACTGAGGGGGCCAAAAACATAATTTATTATTTTAATTGAATTAATATAGTTAATTAAATTAAACTACCATATTAAAATAAGATTTTCGGACATATTGGAAGATTATTGAAAGAGGTGGGCATTTGAAAATTATTGAAAAAATTAAAGGAAAGATTATTGGAAGAGAATAGAATGTGAAGAATTGAAATAAAATGAGGTAAGATAGTATGGAATGGTGAAAAATATGTGAGAAATTGTATAGGAAAAAAATTCGTCCAAAAAAAGAAAAGAAAAGTGAGTTGGGCTCATCGGGCTGGTTGACTGGTTGGAGATGGCCAGCCAGCTGGCCTGATTTGATGGTTTTGGCCCGGTGGGGCCCACAAGCCCTTTGGTCTCGGTTGAAGACGATTTTCGTGTCATTTCAAACTATTTTTAACCATATGACCCCCTGACCGGATCGGTTAGAGATAGTCTTAAATCTTTAAAATGAAGACCTTAAGAGAGGTGTTTCTTTTTGTATAAGATTCGTTCACCATTTGAGAAAGGATCCCATCCTATGCCAAAAAGGGCTAAAAAAGAAAAGGGAATTTCAAAAGTGAAAACTGAGTCATGTCTCACGAAGATGATCAACTTTATTTCCCAGGCATCTTCGCCACTAAGAAATGATGTTGCGTTTCCCTCTTTCACTCCCGTTTTCTCTTTCTCCACTGCACTTGAATTTATTGTGATTTCTTCAATTTAGATGTTAGAAAATATAAATGAGTACTACTAGGGTAGAAAACTGCAAAATTGCTTCTCAAATTTTATGACCAATTCTAAGCGTGCACATTAAACTCTTTCATTTTTCTATATGTGAATAATTACGACTATTCAGTTTAGTGATACTTTTTCTTCATTTTACTAAAAAAAATTATTAAGTTCAAATTTTATGAATAAAAGATATGACGTTGATATTGCATGCAGATATTGCCGCAGAGTAGGCATAGGATGGGACCTATGGACCTATGGTATTTGTATTTTTATATGGAGTTGAGTTCTAGTTTTAGTTTGTAGGGAACTGATATTAGGTATTATGATTAGATTTGAATTAAGAGTATTATTAGGGCAAAGTGGGGGACATTGTTGAAGCCCCAATTATTCACAAGGGCATTCCAAATTATTTTTCACTCGTCGAGTAATCCGGACCGTTTAATTTAAATTGTGTTATCCTATTAACTTATCTTACTGGCCTACTTTACACACAATTCCAATCTCCAATGCCTAAATATCTTTTTATTTTGAATAGTCCGAATTGTCTGATATTTGGAGTGTGAAATCTGAAGAGAATCTTGATCCCCTCTGCTACTATAGATGAATAGGGCATAGGTCCATCCATTATCCATCTTAATATTCCACACTCGTTTCTTGGGTGTCACAATTACTTTATTGACCCTTCATTTCATTGACCTTGACCTGTAGATAGTTACCCACGAATTCTCCTGTCCCACCCTTTCATCAATGCGGAGGTTCTTGGTAATTACATTGTTTTATTCACATAATTTCCTACTATTTTACCAAAGTTTCCCGATTTCATTAGAAAATTTATGACAGGTACAACACTGAATTTTAACATAACTGTAAAAATAGTAACTCGAAAAGCCAATGGCAATTCTGATTTGACAAAGTAACTTGCTAGATTTCCAAACAAATTAATTAGTCAAATTAATCAAAGTAGCCATAATTAGTGTTACATGCACAGGAACCGGATCCCCTCCGGACGCAAAGGAACTGAGCCCAATGATCAAATGATCCGGACCATTAAAATTTGATCCAACAGTTACAATTATTATAACTTTTAGAGGATCTCCTGTTTGTAACAGTTAGATCAAATTTCAATAGTACGGATCATTTAATGAGTGAGCTCAGTTCTTTTGGATCCAAAGAGGATCCGGTTCCACATGCACAAACCTAAACACCTATAGTAACCAATACCATCATCAATTACATACCTGGTCCAACACGAGGCCCCTTTATTGTAACAATGACATCGCGACACGTGGAACAATCATATTTGGACCCTTCCTACCCTGGTTCCTCACCCCCAGATGGAAAATATAATAATCCATCTTAATAATTTAATTAGTGTGACAACTGACAACGATAGTATACAATAAAACAAAGGATTGCTTCTTTTTGCAACACCACCAAAGTGTTGGCATGCGTTTTAAGCTTTTGGAATTCTTCGTTTGATCAGTGAGATTGAATTTTTAAAAGATAATACTTGCATCCCTACGTGGAGATGCATATATTCCCTCATTTACGAATGATACCAAATCAAAATTGTTCAATTTATTAATTTTTATTTGAAGATTACTTATATGAAAAATTATTTGAATTGAAAATCGTTTAATCAATCAAATATATCAAACTAATAAACGGTTTATCATGAATATGTTACTTGGTACCTATACTGTCAATTTGTTCAATACATTCATATGACTAAATGATATTTGCTTGAAATGATTTTTTTGTGTGAATGATATTCAATTGAAAATTAAAAAACTGAACGGCTCTGATTGTGAAATTTGTACACGTTATTCGCAAGGATATAATGAACTCATTCCTAAAAAGAGAATGCAAGCATGATTCACTGTACTATTTTTTTTTATTTAAGTATGTATTAATGTGGTATGATGCCCTCGTTTCTTTGGTTAACTTATTAAGACTATTCTTTTGCTTAAGTTATTTAAAATTTGTCATTATTTTTTTTTAGAAAATTAATAAAAATTCCTCACAAAATTTTTTATTTAAAAACTCTTATATAACTTTCTTTATAATTAAGGCATTTTTTATTATTATTAAAGACACTTGTTTAGTATTAAAAATACTTTCTTTAATTCAAAATTCTTGTGAAGTGTGACTCTTTTTTATTTTGTGTTCTTATAATACAAAAATTGTCCTTAATAATAATAAAAAAGTTGTTTAAGTGTTTTTTGATAAAAATAAGTTTTGTGAAAAACTTTTTATTAGTTCTCATTATCATTTTTTAGTTTAATTCGTTGACGACATATATTTTGTCATATACATTTTAGTTAATTAATTAAAACGTGTGGGAGACTGACCATATAGACAAGAACCTTTACCTAACCAAACCAATTCGATCAACAAGTTTGATTTCAATTCCTTTCACACCGTTTTTTTTTTTCTTTTTTCTTTTTTTTTGGAAACTTCACACCCTATCTTTGATCTTAATTAATTTGATCAGCATCTAACAGAGATTGGAATTTGTTTCAAATTATTGATTTAATGAGTTTCCACTTCGTTTGGTGCCTTAATCATATTTATGCACGTGGATCCCCAGTCCTTACTAATCGACGGCCAAACCTCCATCCATTGATGATGATAATATAGGACGACGATTCTCTTTTTTTAATGACTTTTTTATAGAGAGAAAGAAAAGGAGGAAAATGAGAGAGAAGAGAAGGAAAAGGAGGAAATTTAAAAGGAAGAGAATCCTACTCCGATAATATAAACTCATCATATAATTAATTCATTCGCTCTTTACACATAAACATATTTATGATGAAAACTTTCTTGTTATTAGATTATAATTTTGCTCAAAATTAAGAAGTTGAGAATCATGTTAATATGCACATAGACATAATCAAACGATCTAGTGATATTCAGTCTCTATTTTGTTACAAATTAAAAACACACTGAGTTCAAAGATCAAGAACGACAAACAACAGTAAAACATGAATTTTGTGGGAAGTGATTATCGCACGCTCATTTTCTTCTTTTGCATACGCATGTTTCTTTAGGACCTTATAATAACAAATCAACGAATAAAGATACACATAAATTAGAATTTAGGGTTTAGAGATTAACTATTTCCCTTTGCAAGGACCACATACCCTTCATTCTAGCTACATTGCACATATTTGCATGGTGCATGGATGTGATTAGAACACATAAGGCCAACCTGTAACATGTAATCACATGTATATAGGGCCATGGGATCATCAAAACCCTCCAAATATTGTAATACAAAAACCCCACTTGTGACTACGTGAAGCTCGACTGTGCAATTTTATCTCTACAAAATTGGGTCTACCCGACACCCCCTCTGCGACACTTTGATCGCACAACAAGACGAGCTAGCTAGTTAGTCCGTGGATACTAGTGTACTTAATTCCTATTTATGTTCATATAATTTCATTCCCAAATTTTCCCTAATTATTATTGTAAATGGTATTGCCTTACACATTGTCATATAGGACTAGTGAGCTTAATTTTAGGAAAACAATAGTAGTCCGATGATGTGATGCGATAATAATAGCTAGTTTGATGGTATGATGCGATAATAATAAGAACAGTACTGGAGACACTACCAGTCCGATGACATGATGTGATAATAATAAGAATAGTACTGAAGACACTAGCCAACTTATTATCTCAATCTTGTGATATATCGATTGATGTGGCAGTGTTTTATATGTTCATGTTTGGACCAATTCTTGAATGAGCCCCTCGAAAGGTTGATGCATATAAACAAGTTTTTGTTCTACGTCTTCGAGCTATATAGTATATACCCTCATTTAGTTCTAGTCACTCGTATTAATGTGATAAATTAAACTATAAACGAAGCATATGTGTTAAAACCAAAATTTTACAAGTGCTTTAGTAGTTGGTTGAATTTGCTCGATTTAATCATAACATTCTAATCTAGCTATTTGTAAAATCGATGCATCACATACATTATTGTATTTTACTGTAGACTCTTGTTAAAACTCTTATATATAACATTGCTTGCACAAATCATGTAATAAGAAATATTTTTGCTCATCACTTTTAAATAACGATGAGGCTCATCATTTTATTTATCATTATTAAATGAGTTTAAAATTTTAAATTTATATATTAAATAAACGAAATCTCAAAATTTAAATTTTCTAACCGTAATAAATAAAGTAATAAATATTATCACTACTTACAAGATGGGTGAACAGAAATGCACTATGGTCCTTTTACATAGCCAACGTATAAAGCACTATCAGTGGTGTTGAAGGTAGCCACATGTCACCAAACCCCCTTGACCTTCGAGGTTAAGTAATTCTCTCTCTCTCTGTCTTGTCCACGTTGTTTCTTCTCTTAATTTACTTTAGTACTCGAATGTTTTCAACCTATAAAATTGTAGGGATGATGAGTAAGGAATAGAGATGTGATATCCACACATCTTATTTTATTTTTCATACATTTTTTTAATTTTTAATCGTCGGATCAGATGAATTGAAGAAGATAAACGGACAAAAATTATCATGAGATGTGTGGATCACACACCCCTCATGAATAAGAGCATGGTACTATTGATTGTCACCTAAGTTTGCACAATTTTTATATGGTTGCCACCACACACCAGTGCCAAGCCCCACACATCTATCAATCACAACTATCCTCGACCATACAAAACCTTTCATCTTCCATCATCATTTCTTAAAATTCTTCTGACACTAATTATCATTACTATTTATATAGTTATATAGTTATATATATATATATATAAATATTAAAATTTTAAGATAAGGAGACTCAACTTAGACGTGCTCACTTCTCATGAGTTTCCTAGGCATTTCATTGCACCTGAAGCCATACAATCGCTCATTTCCTCCGACCAACACGTTACCCTTGTGCTTATAAACAACCTTAGTCTCGTCCTCGTCAACTTCTTCAGACTGCTCTCTCTTTTCGACGACCGTGTTTCAAGGGCTAGAAAAATACCCGAAGAAGAAAAAGAAAAATCAAACACACTTATTCCTTGATCCTCATCTTCATTCGGGTTACTCGCAATCCATTCCTTGTTTCGGGTTTTGAGAGGGTTTGAGGAGATGGGATTGAGTACTAAGCAGGTCAACAGTGACGGGCTGAATTGGAGTCAGACCAGCTTGCTGCAAGCTCAGACGTTTCAGCTGCCAAAACCACCAACCGCCGTGAGGAGGCAGCATCAACAAAATCAGCAGCAGCAAGCTGAGCCATTGAAGTGTCCGAGATGTGAATCAACGAACACAAAGTTTTGTTACTACAACAACTACAACAAGTCGCAGCCAAGGCACTTCTGCAGAGCTTGCAAGAGGCACTGGACAAAAGGCGGGACTCTTCGAAACGTCCCGGTTGGTGGCATCCGTAAAAACAAGCGCCTCAAAAAGTCATCAAACACTTCTCCCTCAGAAGCAGCTGCCACAACCGTTGCAAACACCGCGGCGATTGACGATCACCATAAGCGGGAAACTGCTGCGCAAGCTCTCTATCACGCACTTACCGGTCCCCAATCTTCGCTTCCGCAACAGAATTTGGACAACACAATCATATTTTCGTCAGCAGGTTTAAGCAGTACTACTACTTTGCCTTTTCTTCATCAACGTAGAAATCTAATAACCTTTGATCCCTTCTCAAGCTCAATTAGTACTACTACTTCAAGTTCCTTTGACAAAAACCTCTCTTCAATCTCAACATCTTTGCAATCCTCAAACGTTTATAACTACGCTGGCGCCGAAGATCAGTTCAAAGCCACCGTAGAGGAGCCAACCATCACAAGCATCATGCCAAATATTCTTCCCCAGCAGCCTAACTGGAAAGCGCCCTCCCCAAGCAAAGCCGTGGATGTGTACTCGAACGACTGGAATTGGGAAGACATCGAAACCCTCGTTTCTACTGATCTCAACCTGCTTCATTGGGATGATTCTTCTGATCACATACAACTGTAAAATAATGAATTAGCCATCTTCATTAGCGGTATGTTAATTTTGAATTGCGTGTGTGTGAGACTTTTACGACTCAGAAACAGTCTCCCCGTTCTCTAATGTGTCACTGTCAAGTTTGTCACAGTTTTTCTACTTGTGCCGATCTTCAGGTGATATAATTTCTGGTAGTTTGCTCTCTCAACTTGTAATTTCCAAACAGAGATGTAGACTGTTTGAAGCTGTCTTTGTCCTTCGGTTTCAGCTTCCAGATATTTAATTTTTGAAAAATATATATATTTATTAATTTGTAAGTTTGTAACTCCTGGTTTTTATTTAACTTGATGGAAGATGCAATTACATGCATGTGAAGGAGGTTTATATCAGGGTTTCTTTGTTCAATTGAATAGAATTAATTGGTTTTTTATTTCTTATTTTATAGAATTTTGGTGAGTGGTTTGTGATAGGGATAGAAATGGGGACTCCTACTACCAGCAGGGCTCACTGAAAGAATGTGATGGAAGATTCTTGTGGATATGTGTATGTATACTTGGACATCTGAATAAGATTGCACAGATTTGTTTCCCCATATTTTATGGCCACTGGTTCTAGTCCCGACAAATTTTGGGTTGTACAGTAATTAAATTCTTAACAATATTTTTTTTAATGTTCTTAATCATGGTGATGTATTTCGCATTGTATTTGGATTAAATGAATTAAAAGAAAATCGAAGAACATAGGAAGAAGTGCACGACACGAGAGTGAAAAATTCACGACCCATTTCATATTTAATACTATTTTTCCCATTCTAGTGTTGTGTATTTGATCCTTCGTAAATGTCTTAGATTGAGCCCAAATCCAGCTTGTCTCAAAGTGGCCCTATTCTTAGGATTGAGATCCTCTCTAAATCTCATCCTCCGGAGCCGCCGAATCTAGCAATTCGGACCATTCAAGGGAGAGATAGATGAGGGTGTTGGAGAGAAATGAGGGCGTGATTTTGTGTGAGGTGTGCAGCATGATTTAAATTGAATGGTCCAGATTGTTGAGTCTGTCAACTCCAGAGAGTGAGATGATCTCAATCCCTATTCTCATCCTCTCACTCCAGTTCTAAAGACTACGGATTCAGGATGTCCATTTTGGGGCCACAATTGTGAGACATTTTTGTTTTTTTTATTAAAAATAAATCATATTTTAGATGCTTCAAGCCTACATTTTCCTCAGATCCATGTGTAAAAAATTAGGACCTTGAAGCAAATTGTAATCGATGGATGTCTCCAAAAGCACCAGTCCAATGCTTGAGCTGTAAAGCGAGTGAGCAAAACTAATCTAGGAATGGGCAGAGGCACCGGAGATATGCCAGATATTAGTTTGGGGGCTCGGTTGGAACGAACGGACTACCCATTTTCGAGCGGAAAACGGATGCATGGAGCGGCACTTTTCCCAGATCAATGATCTAGAACGGAAACTCAGTTATGGCTACCCACCCCGTCAGCTGTCTGAGGCAGGCAAGTGGACTATTGTCTTGGCCGTTGTTTGGCGAGTTTATAAACGCTGGAACTGGAACTGGACTTGTTAAACTGGACAACGATCCAATGTACCAAGAGGAGTGAGACTCTACAAGACTGACTTGGACTCCATTCCAATCTCATCCAGTTCCATCCACCGAACAAGCCTCGTGGTAATTGAACTTCAAATTACATTTCACGAAACATAAAACCCCAAATATCATACATAAATCACTAATATTCGAATCATACATAAAT
The DNA here is from genome assembly GCA_024362995.1 of Heteromeles arbutifolia. Taxonomy (NCBI): domain Eukaryota; kingdom Viridiplantae; phylum Streptophyta; class Magnoliopsida; order Rosales; family Rosaceae; genus Heteromeles; species Heteromeles arbutifolia. The sequence continues at coordinate 2,761,130 of JANCRC010000002.1, read as the reverse complement.
CATGAGCATTTCAAACATTCAATCATTTGTCCTGTTAAGTTAATCCATACTCATAAGATAGGCGTGTCAGTTACTAGTCAACCAACTACATGTGACGATACAAGATCACTCTCACTTCCCTCCAACTGGTTTCGATTCTAAAGGTTCTGCATCCTCACACCGGCGTCTCTGCTATAGGGAGCCGGGGATTCGTTAGCCCTGGAATAGCTAACATAGTAAAGCTCCGAGAATATGCCTGTGAGGACGACAAATGCAGCCCCAGCTCCGAAGATTCCTTTCCTCAACGTCTCACATGAAAGGTCTTCCATAAACGAAGCCCTGTACTTTGTGTGGTATGCATTTCTCACTGAACCAGCGAGAAGGCATGCCTCAGCAATGACAAAAAGCACCCTGAAGTTTTCAATGTGACACCAGTCAATCTGAAGTCTGAAATTGAAACATAAGAATAGCATATATTGATGAGTCAATTTTATATTATATATTATTCCATATTCTTGGTATATTTTGGTTATTATTTTGGTGAGATTTTGATGCTTTATTATATGTTTTTAATATAGGACGTGCGGACTTGTTCGGAGCATAAAGTAATCAAACGGTGGAGTTTTTGAGTGATTCCAATTGGAGCGGGTTCGTGAGTCAGTCATGAAGATGGTATCAAAATTTCATAATTTTATCCCGAATCATCTGATCGTGACGAATTAATTTATGGACAGCGCGCAGTGCTGGCAGATTGGGTTACAGAGCTTGGTTGCGACTTTTGGGCTGGAAGATGATGGATTTTGGATTTGGGTTGTTCTTGGAACTTGAAGAAGAGGTCCTGATCTTTAATTTGATTCGTTTTGGGCCTGTTTTGGAGCCCTGAAGGTCCAGAAACGTGGCTTCTCCTTTGATGGGCAGATTTTCTAATCCTACTAGGAATGTAATTTTTAGTTATCCTTTTATTATTTTGTTTCCTAGTTTTTAGAAAACCTTTTCCTATGAGGGCTTTAATTAGGAGTAGTATAAATAAGGTTTTTTAGCCATTGGGTTGGACACACAACATTGAGAGAACTTAGCAAGGCTTTGGAGAATTTCAGACTTTTTACCTACAAGGTGTTTTCATTCTTTTTCTAGTTAATGATATTCTTTTTAATTTTTATTATGAATATGCGTAACTAATTTTCTCTTTGCTAGGGTGAGGCCATGATCCTTAGCAAGAATATGTAGTTTCTTTTAATTTGCTTATGAATCTATACATGCAAGTTTTGAATTATTAATCACTGGTTTAAACTATCTAGTTGTTTTAGTGATTCGCGACCATTAGGATAGCTAGGAAAGTAATTTGATGCAATTTTGGCGGAGGGCTGTCCCTAAAATTGATTAAGGCTTCTTGTGGTTAATATGTGTAACCTCTTAGGATGGACGACACGTTTTAAGGGTTTTATGTTTTTTCAAAGGGTTTTCATAAAGCTTAATGAGTCTTGCATGTTCACATTCGATCTGGACGCCACGGACGGGTTGCATGTTAGATATACGTTCTATGTTGGAGGTTCCAAGTAGGGCATACTTTAGGAAAACTTAACCTTCAAAATAGGCATGTGTAATTCATAAGTAAATAGAAGAACTACATAGGATTGTTAAGGTGACGGCAGAACCCTAGTGTTTTCTCACTTGAATTCTAAAAATTATTTCCTTCTTGTCTTTCTTGATTTTAGTTAAACCTTTTAAATAAAATTCAGTTTTCTTAAATTAGGGCATTAAATCACCTTTTTCCAATATTTTGTTCTCAATAATTAGTTGGGTTTTGGTTTACATAAATTTATTTAAATTAATCCCTGCGGTAACAACCTTGCTTGAGCCAACTATACTACGACAACCTTGTTTCTCTTGCAAGTATTTTAGGTGTTTTTAACTCTTTTACCCAAGTGATAAAAATCCTATCATATATCTTTCGACAACACACGATATTGACCTTATATAATCAACCAGTGTTAACAACTATAATATCTGAGAATGCCCGGATTATATGAGGAGCACATACCAGCTGGTAATGAAGAGCATAATTGCCCAGGACCGAGAACCGCTGGGTCTCAGAGCCTTTCCACAGCACAAGCATCGACTTGCCACCATTATCAGAGCTTGACTTGCCAATAAGAACAGAAATGATCCCACACCTAAGCCAGTTGCAATGTCAGAATCATATACACAATAGCTCGAATCGGCTTCAGTTTGAATCTTGGCCTGCAAGGGAGAGATAATAGATAAAGTAACATGTGCATCATTTCGACTGAAATTGCCCGACAGGTCAACTAACAATGTATCTAATTGTAGAAGAAACCACTGATTCTAATAACTTAAGCTATTAGTGTGTGTTCCTCCTCGTTCCGGTGAACGTCAAATTCAAAAATTAGAAATGGAACTGTCCCTGCGATTCGTGTAGAACGTCAGTGACACACATCTCTCCCCTTTACTTCGGCTTTTGAGATTTTTAATATCAAGAATTTGAGGGTGAATCTCAAGTCTCAACTCAAAATTCCTACCAGACAGGTTTACCCCTCTCATCTTGCTTGATCTATCAGTGTTATGTTGACTAACAATCTTGAAAATTTGTTGCCTCTCCAAGCAAAATTCACATCTAATAAATCTGATAAACCCTACTTTTGTATTCTAACAATGGTTCATTAGCATACAAAATATTGAACAAAAATAAATACGCCCTACGGTTTGGACTTTTTCGTTTGAAAAACGCCAAGAATTAAACCAACGGTCTAATAAAAAACTAAAGGGTGGTGCTACCCACACACCTTTTTTACTTTTTACACTCCGTTTCTGATTCTCGGTCGTCAGATCAAATAAATTGAAGAATATAAAATGACAGAAATTAATAAGATGTGGGTGAGAGGTAGAAATTGATGGTTAATAACACCACCCAAACTAAATAGCCATTCAAAGGCAGTATTAATCTCCACAGAAAAATTATGTCCTCACCAATGATTAAATAAAATTTACACACTAATTTATGGATTTTTGTAAGGTTTTCTAGATCCTTTATAATCTAATCAATCCTTATTTTGCTTTAACAACTCTGTTTCATATTTCACACTATTTTTTTTTTAAATAGCAATAAATCGACTATTTCTGTCTGAAGGCGAAATTAAAGTACATATTGCTGTAATAAATCTCTAATTCTGAAAAAAAATGGTGGAAAGTATATATAAATAAAAAAGATCAAAACTTGAAGAACTCTAAGTTAAGAATCATATGATATTAGTCCTCCCAAGAATGGGGAGAGAGATAGAGAGATATATACACACACACACACACATACACACACACACACTTACAGTGGACCTTCGCTGCTCAGCGACAATAGCGAGCGCAAAAGCAACCAGATCGAACACAAAAACGACAACCAAAAGCAGCGTTGAAGCCATCCCACAAAACCTCTCTCTTTCTCTCGAACTCGAATTTCGTCTAAAACCCCAACACAAATCGCAGAGACAGACAGACAGACAGACACGAAAAAGAAGATAAAAGCGTTTGCTGTTACAATCAAACAGATTAAATAACGCTTTACCAAAAAAAAAAAAAAAGCCAGATTAAATAACGTTGTTGCAAATCAAGAGTCGATACCCACTCCCACTCGCACAAAAGGCACGCGCTTCTCTAAGTAAAAGTTAAAAAGAAAACTAACGAAAATGACTTGAAAACTTTGAGTTTTAACGATAATGAGAAAATAAAAGGTAAAGTGAATAGTATCAGGATTGACTTTTTAGTGTAAAAATGTGATTTTTTGTTAAAATGAACAGTACCGAAAGATTTTCGTTAAAGTTTCCAAAGTTAAAAGCACCCAACTTTTTTTTTGACCTTTCTCTTTTCTTTTTTTCGATGGTGCTAAACGTGCTATCTAAACGTTAGCTCTCGATTCTCGATCATCAAATTGAACGAACCGAAAAAGATTAATGACAAAAGATTAATAAAAATATGAAAAGTAAAATTAAAATTGTGAATAACACTTTCCTTCTTTTATATTTTTTAAGTGTGACTTTTTCTTTCTCTTTTAAACTTTTATTTATTTACTTCATGGTGAAGAGAACATGAAAAAGGTGAAAAGGAGCTCAAATATTGTTAACAAAACCAAAATTAATAACCTTCGCCACTCCCAAGCAAATAAGGGGTATCTAGATTCTCTTACAAAGGTGAAACTTTTGAATCCGGCTACTCAAATTCAGCGTGTTTAGTTAATAATGCGTCGATATCAATATTTTTAGTTAATAAGAAATTGACATGCTGTTAAAATAATATAATTTATGATTTTCTGATAAGTGAATTGTGATTTTACAATTTGACATTAGCTTTGAGTTTGGAGGGCGAGTACTTGGCAATCTTGCTAGTTTGACCAAAAATGCAAAATAAAAAAGGAACTCTAACGAAAAGTTCCCTGTACTGTTCATTTTAATGAAAAATCATATTTTTACTCTAAAAAGTCAATCCTGGTACTATTCACTTTACCTTTTTTTTTTATCCTTATCGTTAAAACTTAAAGTTTTCAAGCATTTTTATTAGTTTCCCTAAATAAGGGAGTTTACCATGAAATCCTTGTCACGCTTCACAGTAAATTGTAGGACCGGAGAGCAAGTAATTTTATTATAATTAGTGCTATCTAAACACTATTTTTTATTTTTTTACATATCTTTTAAATTTTCGATTATCAAATCAAATGAATTGTAAAAGTTCAATGACAAAAAAGTGTGTAGAAGGTAAAAAAAATAGTATGAATAGCACTATCGTTTTATGATAAGTGATGTGCTGGTCCATTTGGTTGCTAGCTGAATCTATCTTGACGTTTACTTTTACCATGAAGTCAATTGTAATGGAAACTATCTGTTAACGTTTACTAGTACTAAAAAATAAACGAGTTACAAGAGAATTGGCGAGGCCTTTAATTGCGTTTATAGTTATCCTAATGTCATGGATTAAATCATTATCATTACCAACTTTGTCTTGATTGTAGATGGTTTCTTATACGATTGAAAAACCTTATTATTGGCTGATGTTGCCATAAGATGATGCTGATACATTTTAATGTACACACAAATATTTTTCACAATATATATATAAAAGGAACATTAGAAAATGAGTAAATAAATCAAATATTTGCATTTTTACTTCATTTGTCAAGTTTCATCCTCAATTAATTAATTCCATATGTTACATAAGATCTTTGATTTCTAATCCTAAAACAAAGAAGTAAAATAAGGTGACCATCTTGTATGCCTTGGCACCAAAGTAACCACCAGACCGTTATCATCTTCAACTCATCCTACAACAAGTCCGTTATCTCTATCCACAAACTACTTTCTTTTCATAGCATTTCTTTGTTAATTTTATCATAAATTAAGAGATTGCGCATAGAGATCACGGACTTGTTGGAGGATGAATTGAATACGATAACAGTCGGGTGGTGACTTTGGTGCCAAGGTATGAAAAATGGCCGGCCCGGTTTTGTTTATGTATAGCCTGCATATAACTAACAAAAGAAACGAGATCGAAGTAGTAGCATGAGGTCAAGGACAAGGGACTCGTTGGAAGACTTCGAAGCTGAAGGTGAGAAAGGTAGCACTCTGGTGATGAATTTGGTGCCAATTGTGGATGCCATAAATTCATGCAGATTCGTGTAGATCGAAGAGTAAAGATGAGCTCACTCCATAAGAATGGATTGGATCGCCTCCAATTCCTGACAACAAATGCTCAAATTAACTAATGCGACGGCAATAGTTTCATATATAATCAAAGAAGAATCAAATGACGGAAACAAAAAAGTGCATAAAGAGAAAACGAGAGTGTGAACTTTTTTCCTATGCACTTCTCTCCTTTTTTCTAGAAATTGAATTGAGTAAATCAAACGATGATCGAATTGCGTGAAGAATGAGAAAACAAGAGGGTGAAAAGAGAAAGACTGCAAAACTTACTTGAAGTAGAGGAGCGTCTGTGTGATTCTCCTATAAAAGTGCAAGATTTCTGCTGCAATGGTTATATACTGATGATCCACACACACACACACATATATATATATTTAATATATTTCTGAATCAATAATTACCAAGGTTCGAGTACTAAAATCCAGTACAGGAAAATAAGCAAGGTTGTTGGAGTACTGGAACTTAGTACAGGTACGTGTAGGATGTAGTACAAATTGTCGTGCAGTGCAATGTAGTACGAGTGAGAAAATAAAAGAACAAAATGGCAACAAATGAAATCGCGTTTGCATCAAGATTCAACAAACTGAATACCTTCCACAGAATAGTTGGGGCAGCATAAATTTGATGAAACATAATCACGTTAAAAATGAACTAGGATTCTCTCATCTCCTCTTTCCATCTCATCCTCTCACATTCTCTATTTTATCTTTCTCTTTCTATTAAAATTAATATAAGATGTTGACGTGATTTAACTGTGACCGTTCAAATAGAAGGGGAAGGAAGGGAGGGGAAAAAAATACGGGAGAGAATCCTACTCCGTTAAAAATTGGGGCAGTTCAAACTTTTTATATTTGCCCAATTTGCTAGTAAGAGTTAGGGTCCGTTTATATGTATACTAGCAGATAGCACACATTTTGTGTGCGTGCATATTTTTTTTTAATATTACATAATTACTGTTTTGTCATCCTTATGTAAATATTGTGTATCAAAAGTAAGGGTAAAATAGGAAAAATAGGGATATGATTGTTATTTTGTCAAAAGGTACAAAATTACTATTTTGCCCTCCTTTTGTCAATAGTATATCAAAAGTGAGGGCAAAATAGGAAAAAAAAGGGAAAAAATTGACAAGAAGGGTTTTCTTAATAATAGTATATATATAACAATTTGTTGTTTACAGTTAAAAGTGCTTATTTAGAAAAGACCCACGGGAAATATTTAATGTGCTTAAAATTTAAGAACACTTTTAGATTTCGTCCTAAATACGGATAGAATATGCTTTTAATTGCTAGAAAAGTAGTTCAAAACGGGTGATTAAGCAATTTAGAGTATGCAAGTTTTTACAAACTATAGCCTAAAGAAGTAGAAATCTTCTGGTATAGTCGTACGTGTAACTTTACTCGTCCATCAAAGATAAATACGAGGAGAATCAATGTATTATGATCCACCAAATTGGGCTCATGTAAGACTCGAATGCAAGAGGCCACCGTTACATGTCTTAAGCGAACATATTAACATAGCAAGAGTGCTGTACACAAAGTAAATGAATCATTGAAGTGGGTGTGATTTTGACAAGTGTAGGGCCTGTTAACAAAAGTCTGGTCCTTATCTTGAGTAAAGCATAGTAACATAGAACGTGTGGCTGCAAATGTAATTAGTCACTCCAAATGAACCAGGTTCCTCACCGGATTCATTCCCTAGGGATTCTATAATCGTGTTCGTTCATCGTATATCGTGCGGTCAGAAATCATTTAAAATTTAAAATTCAAATATAAATAGTAACTAACGAAAACTGACCGCACGATATACGATGAACGGACATGATTGGGGAATCCCTAGGAAATGGATCCGGCGAGGATCCTGGTTCACTCCAAATGACATAAATTGTTCATATATACCCCTTTCCATCAAATCCATCTAGTCTGGGATCCAGGCCATTGGATTTTAATCCAACGGCTACAAACAGGAGGCCGTTTAAAAGTTATAATAACTGTAGTCGTTTGATCAAAATTCAATGGTCCGAATCCCGAACTAGATGAATTTGATGGAAAGGGATCTGGATACATAGCTCTTGACAAAATGGAAACAAAGTTGTGGCTTCTCCTCCAACACCATGATTACCACCTACTCCACCGCCCCTTCAATCCCTCACATCTTCCCAAACAAATCCCAGATTTCCTTAGCCAGAAATCTTAGAGGTTCATGTAAAGCAACAACAATCAATAGTGACCAAAACCCTAATCGTGATCCGCAAACTTGTCTAGTGAAATTGGATAGGAGAAATCGTTTTCCTTGGTCTAGGAGGACTTGCCTTGGCGACTCATAACAAAACAGGGCCAGCAAATGCGGCAGAGGTGTCAAAGAAGGTAGTGAAATGTCTTAAGAACAAATTTCAAACATTTGCCTCAAACTTTTTTGAGGTTTCTCTAACCTATTTTGTTGTATTATTTAACATTGTTTTTCTCATGGGCATAAATTAAATTGCATATTTGTCGGAGAACAATTCAGAAATAAATAAAAATAACAGGAAAAACAGAACTTGAAATTCTAACACTTTATTAACCAAAAATACATGCTTATACAGAATGAAATACAGAAACGAATACAGAAATTAAAATGGTACTAACTTGATTAACTACAGGTAGAGGCTAGCGCAAAAGTTATGTCCTTCGAACAGTATTTCCGTCCCACTCTTGTGCTTGTGGTTCTACAACGTTTGCTCGACCAGGATACAACTACCTAATTCTATAACCCACTCTGGATTATAGAATTCTAGTGAATTGCTTTGTGTGTTTACTCTCTGGTAAGTTTGTATGGAAGAGAATGAGAAAGTAAAAGATGATCTCACTTGGAAAGTACACAACTCTTTCTAAGAGCTGCGTCTTTTAATCAAAACGTTTTTAATTAATAAATTAATTAAAAACTTAATCCGAAATTAAAATTAATGAATTTGATTAATTTTAACTTTCAAAGCCCAAGGCTTTTGTCTTGATTAATTAATATTAATTACATTTAGGCTATATTATACAAGCCTAATCCACACAACCATAAGGCCTAAGCCTTCAATCCATTTCCAAATGGTCCAAGTTCTAATTACTAGAATAAAGGACTAGACCTATATAAATGGCAATGGGAACTAAAGGTTCCCGATCTGGGACACCAAAAGTCTTAAAACTCTTACAATATTTTTAGTTTGTTGAATCATGTGTGTGATTAAAATATAGCAATTATGCACTATATTTGTTCAATAGGTAGTTTTGGTTGAGAGTAGTAAGTTGCCAATAGCTTTGGACTCGGTGGTGAGTGTGATCGTGCCGCGGCCGAGGAGGTCGAGGAGCAAGAAGGACAAGGATAAGGAAGATGAGGTGTTGGTGATTGAAGGGATTGAGTTTGTGGCGAATAAGGCTCTCTAGTTCGACGTGCATGTGAATGATGACGAGGACTCGCTGAGCCGACTCGACAAGTCCGAGTTTGCAGGGAGCTTGGTGTATTTGCCACAGCTCCAGAAGAAGGTCAAAACCAGCCTGTATCTTGGGATTACGGACTCGTTGAAGGACTTGGGAGCTGTTGAATTTTGGATGTATATTTCATGTGTAACATTTACAAGGTTGAAGCATATATATAAGAAAGGGACGGAAATGGAGCAGCTGGGGAGCAGCCTCCAATCAGTCTCCTTAAATCACTCCTTGAATAACTACCAACTATTTTACAATAACAAGGAAACACAATCCCTTAATTGTAGGCTAAAGCAAGCTAGAAACAATATCTTGAATAAAACCCTAGTCTTAGCCGAGAGTTCTACATTGAACAAACAGCTAACACTAAAAAAGGTATGACTTGATTGATTTGCTCCAATTGGACTTCCAAGCCTTAGCTACTTTTTCCAATACTCCCTATTAAGTTGGATCAAGGGGGTTCGTTGAGCCAAGCTTGAACAATGAACGTTGAAATTGAGTAGTAGGAAGGTATTTCGTAAAAATATCAGCCAACTGATCATGACTGTGTGTGTAATGAGTGTTAATAACCTTCGATTGAACTTGTGCTCGAATGTAATGACAGTCAACCTCGATATGTTTAGTCCTTTTGTGAAAAACTGGATTGGAAGCAATATGCATAGCAACTTGATTGTCACAAAACAAAGACATAGGTTGACTGCTTGGAAACCCTAAATATGAGAGAATACCTTTTAGCCAAATGAGCTCACAAGCAATGGATGTCATTGCTCGATACTCAGCCTGTCATTGCTCGATACTCAGCCTTAGCACTTGATCGAGCTATGATGCTTTGTTTTTTGCTTCTCCATGTGTCACATCCCAGACCGGCTCCGCTGTAGCACGATATTGTCCACTTTAGGCCACGCCCTCACGGTTTTGTTTCTGGGAACTCACGAGCACTTCCTAGTAGGTCACCCATCCTAGGAGTGTTCTCGCCCAATCTCGCTTAACTTCGGAGTTGCGATGGAATCTGAACCTAGTAAGTTCCTAAAATACCTCGTGCTATATAGAGGTGGGCATGTACATGTAAGGCACATCACCCCCTCTCTGTTGGTCGATGTGGGATGTTACACCATGTGACCAAATTTCCAACCGCAAATGAGCATCTCTGTACCCCATGATGGCAGTGTTACCATTCCTTTTCATCAATATACCTCGACCAAAAGAGCCTTTGAGATAACAAAGTATTCTTTTAACAACGCGTAAATGACCGATGGTGGGAGCATGCATGAACTGATTGGCAATGCTCACAGCATAGGAATTGTCAAGACGTGTGATTGTGAGATAAATCAGTTTCCCAACTAACTTTTGATAGTCAATGAGATTGGTGGGAGCCTTACTTTGCATGTCGAGCTGGAGTTTACAGTCAAGGGGAGTTCGAGCAGGCTTACAATCCACCATATCAACATCATTTAGAAGATCAAGAACGTACTTCCTTTGATTTAGAAAGAGCCTCTTCTGAGATGTGGCCATTTCAATGCCAAGAAAATACTTGAGAGTTCCTAAATCCTTGAGAGCAAACCTGACTCGGAGGGCATGCTTGAGGGAATTAATTTCCTCAATATTATCACCTGTCATTATGAGGTCATCAACATAAATCAAAACAACCAATTTGCCTACTGAACCAATTCGAACAAAAAGTAAGGAATCAGCATTGCTTCTGTGAAAGCCAACTTCTTCAAGTACTGAGCTAAGTTTTAAATACCATGCCCGCGGAGATTGCTTTAAACTATAGATAGATTTATGAAGTTTGCACACCATGTCAGGATCATGGAATTAAGGGTTACCCGGGGGCAACTTCATGTACATTTCCTCTTCTAGCTCACCATGTAAAAATGCATTCTTCACATCCATTTGATATAAAGGCCAAGATTGATTAACTGCAACGGACAACAATACTCTCACTGTGTTCATCTTGGCAACTGGAGCAAAAGACTTTTTATAATCCATTTCATAGGTTTGAGTAAAATCACGAGCCACCAAGCGAGCTTTGTGTCTCTCAACAGTTCCATCAGAGTTGAACTTTGTCTAATACACCCAACGACTGCCCACTGTCTTTTTTCCTTGAGGAAGCTTAATAACATTCCAGGTTCCATTGTCATGGAGCGTTTGAAGTTCATTTTTCATAGCAGTTTTCCAAATGTCATGCTCATTTGCTTCTTGAAAACTTTGTGGATCATGAGTATCATCTAGGGCACTGAGAAAATGAGCATGAGAGGATGAACATTTTTCATAAATGACACATAAGAGGATGAACATTTTTCATAAGTGACACATGAGAGGATGAACATTTTTCATAAGTGACAAAGTCTGCTAGGGAATATCTTGTAGTATAGGTAACATAATCAACAAGCCTAGATGGAGGATGGCGGTCTCTTGTGGGATTTCTCCGAGTTGGAACTTGTGATGGAGGCAGTGGCTCGGGGGCTTGAGATAAGGACTATGTATGTGAGCTTGGAGTGTCATTCCCTGTTTGGTTTTCTTGATAAGAAGTGATGTTAGGTAATGGAAAGAAATCATGCAGAAACTCCCCCTGATTTGTATCAACCAATTTTTGTGTAAAGTAGGGAGTTGACTCATCGAATCTAACATCTCTAGACACTAGAAGCTTCTTAGTGATTGGATTATAACACTTATAACCCTTTTGTGTAGATGAATAACCCATGAACACACACTTAACAGCCCAATGATCAAGTTTGTCACGGTGAGTAGGTTAAGTGTGAACAAAACATATACACCGAAAGACCTTTAAGTGAGACAGATTAATCTTTCACTCCTTCAACACTTCATAAGGAGATTTGAAACCTAGCACTTTACTAAGGAGTCAGTTGATGAGGTATGTAGTTGTGAGTACCTATTGTGACCAAAACTTCTTAGGTACATGCATATGAAACGTGAGAGCTCTTGTCTTCTCAAGAAGGTCTCGATTTTTTCTCTCGGCAACCCCGTTTTGTTGGGGAGTGCCGACACAACTTGTTTGATGAAGAATGCCATGGTTGCTCAGATATTGAGACATATTATTGGACATATATTCAGTGCCATTATCGGATCTTAATATGTGAATATTGGATGAGAATTGAGTGCCAACAAGTTTATGGAAATCTTGAAACACAATTGAAAATTCACTTTTAAACTTTACAATCAAGTGATTCTTGTAAAATCATCCACAAAGGTTACAAAATACTTATATCCATCAAATGACTCAACAACTGGTCCCCAAATATCTGAATGAATGGTTTCAAAAGGATTACTAGCCCTAGACAAGGATGAATCAAAGGGTAATATGATAGATTTAGACAAGTGACAAACATCACATTGAATCTTGTCTTTACATAGGTTTGGAAACAAAAAAGACATCACTTTTTCAGACGGGTGAGCCAACCATTGGTGCCAAAGATGTTGGTCTTGTGGTATACTAGAACTAGCTTGAAAAACCTTGGAAGTCTTGAAATCTTTGGCTAGGTAATAAAGTCCATTCAAAATGAAACCTTCACCAATTGTCTTCTTGGTGATGATATCCTGAAAAACAACATTATGATGAGGGAAAATGGCCAGGCAATTTAAAGATTTTGTGAGGGTTCCAACAGATAAAAGTTGACAAGGAAATGAAGGGACATAAAGTGCTACTAACTCTATGTGGTCGAAAGAAGATTGATTTTTCCTTTTCCTACAATTGAGGCTCATTTCCCATTAGTTACTAGTTACTGACACTTGAGATGGAATGGACATTATTTTAAAATCATGCAGTTTGGTGAGTTGATTTGTCACATAATCCGTAGCTCATGAATCTATAATCCAATAATCATGCACATAACTAGCATTAAGAGCAGTTGAGAATGAGCTTAAGATACCTTGAATATCACATTGTGGAACACAGTCAGTCTATGCAAGAAATCCAGCGAACTTTCCCAATAAAGCAGTGTGATTTTTGCTTTCAGACATGGTGGTTTCCAAACAGTCCTTGTGCAACTGTTTCTTGTGAAGATAGGCTGCGAACTCGTTAATCAATATGGCAGGATTTGTTGTGAAGTTTATCATTCCCTCAGTTGAAGAACCAGCTGCATGGTTGGCTTGGTGGGGGGGATGATTCAAGCTTTTCTGGGGGCCCTTGCTATCCTTCATGGAGCTTGGCTTCAGCTTTAGATAAAGAATCCAACATCTATCTCGAGTGTGCCCAACAACATCACAATAGTTGCATTTCAAGTCAGGCCTTTTACCTTTATAAGGCCTTCCTTCAGTGTGACTATGATTAGAAACATAAGCCCTAGTTTCAAGCATATTTGACTTGGTCTCCAAGTTCATCACTTTCTTCCTCGCTTTTTTTCTTTGAATGATAGCACATGCACCTGTGAAAGATGGCAGCTCGAAATTCATAAGTACATGGCTTCTAAGATCTTCAAACTCTGGGCCCAAACTTGCCAAGAGTTGAAAGATCTTATCCTCTTCAGCTATCTTTATTAGGACAGTAGCATCAGTGGTATGAGGTCGATAAACATCAAGTTCGTTCCATATACTCGTCAAGCTGCCAAGATGTTGAACAAATGACTTACCTTCTTGTTGCAGGTTTGCAATGTCTTTCTTAAGCTGAAAGACACGAGCAGCGTTGTTTTGATTCCCATACATTTATTTGACTTGATTCCATAGATGCATGGATGACTCTAAATAACTGAAAATTTCAGCAATTCTACGCTCCGTAGAATTAAGTAACCAAGACATAACTAGTTGATCTTTACACAGCCATGACTCAAATGTAGGAGACGTGGCTCCAGGCGCTTGTATAGCACCATTGACATATCCAAGCTTGGATCTTCCTCCCAGTGCAAGAGATATGGCTCTAGCCCATGGAAGATAGTTGAATTCATTCAACAAGACAGAACTGAGACGTTGGTTTGGATTAACCTCAACGTCGGAACCTACTGCAGTAGCCAAAGAGCTTTCAGCTTCAGAGGTATTGTCTTCCACCATCGTAGCATGAAGAAAAAATAAGATGCAACGGAAAAAATTCAAAGTCAGGATTTTAGAATTCCTGCTCTGATACCATGTTGAATTTTGGATGTAGATTTCATGTGTAACATTTACAAGGTTGAAGCATATATATGAGAAAGGGACAGAAAGGGAACAGCTGGAAGCAGCCTCCAATCAGTCTCCTTAAATCACTCCTTGAAGAGCTACCAACTATTTTACAATAACAAGGAAACACGATCCCTTAATTGTAGGCTAAAGCAAGCTAGAAACAATATCTTGAATAAAACCCTAGCCTTAGTGGAGAGTTATACATTGAACAAACAACTAACACTAAAAAAGGTATGACTTGATTGATTTGCTCCAGTTGGACTTCCAAGCCTTAGCTACTTCTTCCAAAAGGAGCTGACGACGATGACAGTATTAAGGTAACTTTGGTGCCAAGGTATGTCCAGCGGCCTGTCACCATTGGTCGGATCAAGATCGACTGTTTTGCCTAGATAATTAAGAGCGCATGTGATAAATCATGGGGTCGCTTTTTGTTTTTTATTTTATAATTTCCGTTCCAACTTTTCAAACAGTTCGTGTGTAACTGAGCACGGATTGAATACATCTTGATTTGTTGATATATAGGTAAAGATGAGTGTTCATTATGCCAATAATTTTCTTGCTTCACTTGTAAATTATTCGTGTAACATAACATTGTGGAAGATGATCAAGAATCAAAATACAATAGTATACCTACATATCGATCATCCAGATTCAGAATTTCAGACCAAGTAGCCATGCTGGCTGCCGGCTGAACGACCTTTTACGTCGTGCGGTCTCCTCTTTTGCTCGCCACTCTTGCATAATTTGTCCGCATGAAAGTTGTACTTTGTTCTCATCAACAAATCTGCTGCTGTGCTTTGCTTGTTGTCCACTTTCGTGTCTTTTCCTCTTCTTACCTGCTTTAGCAACATGATTTGAAGTACTAGAGCCTGGTTTGAGTCTAGTAACTGGTGTCGGCCACCATGGAAGCATGTATGGGAAGACAGCCATCACGGAGTTACTAATTGCAGCATAATTAACCGGAGTGATCCTACTAGTCTTCCTTGCCTTTCTTGCACGAATGTTGCACATGATAATGTGTTCATTGAGTTCTAGATACAAGATATCTTCATTATTCGGGTCGAAAGCAAGCACCCCTACTTTGTTGATAAATGCATTTCGCATAACCATTCTGGATACCCAAGCGCTGCCTGCCAAACACCATTTGCCTGCACAGTTGTCAACCTGATCATCATCTTTCAACTCCCAAACACTCAGATCATTAGCTCAATTCTGAGCTAACTGGCACATTCGCAGACCCGTACCTCATCTAGCTCTGTTACACACACCTAGGAA
Source organism: Heteromeles arbutifolia (assembly GCA_024362995.1). Classification (NCBI taxonomy): domain Eukaryota; kingdom Viridiplantae; phylum Streptophyta; class Magnoliopsida; order Rosales; family Rosaceae; genus Heteromeles; species Heteromeles arbutifolia. Next base: position 2,745,610 of record JANCRC010000002.1, on the reverse strand, counting down.
TTCAAATCTTGTAGCTGTGTGAGTGAACTGATCATGTTTAGGCATATCAATGAAGCGACAATTGACATTCGTATCACCAGTGCTATTACTTGTGATGCTTGATGTGTTATTATTAATGGAGTTGGGATCCAGCCCCATATATGTCCATCGTACATGCTTCCCCAGTCCAACTTTCCTTTGTAAACAACCCCTGCTTCGAGAGTCAAGCTATCAAAACAAAAGCTTCATGCTTGTCCATTTACGAGTTCAGAAGAGAAGATCTCTGCTTTGAACTGGAAGGAGTCTTTTAGAAATTCGGAAAAAAATCCGCAGAACCTTGTACCTATACTCAGCATTAAGCTGGAATAATGTTTAACTACCGCTACTACCACCACTTTCTTCTTTTATTCGGCTTGTCATCTTCCTTGCATTCCTTATTTTCACAGATGAATCCTACACATATTTCCTCGTGACACTGAGGACGGGGAGGAAGAGCATTCCACAGCTTAGCGTATGGATTGCAAATGTATATAACAATTACATTGACGATACATGTTGCACAACATAAAACTAATTCAGTAGAGGATGCTCGAACAAGGAAATGAATTTCCTCGTGTTCATTGGACCCATGAACACTAGAGTAGCACGTAGAATGTGATTTTCATCATCACTTATGAGACGTAGAACACGGTCAATAAAAAAAAAATTAGAAATGAGACCGTTACAATTACATTAAGTCAATGTTCAGATCATTCGTTACAATATGAGAAAAGACTAGAAACTTAGGCAACAGATAGTGGGCTAGAAGTTGCCACAAGAAAGTCTGAATTATGTTGGGAAGCAGCACACAATCATGTAAAAAGAAGTCGTCTCTTCGTCCTTGCAAGCTAAGTAAGCTAAGTAATCTTTGTTTCCTTTTCTGTTGACGTTACCGACACCAACTAGTCAAACATTTCTGGTAGGCGAGACAAATTAAGTATTAAAACCAAGCTTTCTGCCAGGGCTTCCCCTTAACTGCTCCTGCATTCCACCCCAATTCCTAACCGATCCACTTCTTCAATCCCTCATTAAATTTTTTATTATGTCCGGAACACGGATGATGCACAAAATATTTTATATAAGTGATGATAAGTTATTATTTTTTAACACACATTTCATCATTTGTATAGTGACATATAATATATTATTCTGTGTTTCCATCACACTGAAAAATCTCTCCATCTCTCAAACTCACTCCCAAATTTCCTTAAGTTTATCACACGTTACCTACATGCTTAACTCACATGCTTAACTCACATGCGTCACGTTATTAATTAATACTAACACGCATTAAAGAGTCGAAAGTAACACAAAGTTGTTAAGTCTAGAAAAAAGGTGGCGGTGAAGGCTTACGTTGCTTCCTGTTGTGGGATTTGGTGAGTTTTCTCGCTCTTCATCACAGAATGAGAGTGCTAGAAACCTAAAAGCAACAAATAAGTGGTTCCGAAGTTGCCACTCGCCACAAAACAAGAGATTATTTCATTCCATACATAAAAAATTAATTCTGAATGAGTGTTAGGATTAGTCGCACATGTACGTATTATTGGATTGCTTTCACTTATTATTACAAGTTCAATAGGAACAGTCAAAATTAGCCCACACATTAAAATGTTGATTTAAGTTGTTTATAATTTACGGATTTCACAAGCGTAACTGATTAAAATGAACACATAATTGACTTACTTTTTTATGTTTAAAATTTGTGCGTCTCACAAGTATAAATAGTTAGAAACAGTGCACACGCATGATTGTGAGTGACAAGCTTGAATTGTCAGACACACACTAGTGTGTTGATTTTGACAACCTATAATTGGAGCCCTATATTATGGGTAGTATCAACGTGTATGCACAAGTAAACTGATTTTAGCCATTTAAAACTCGCGAGTCTCATGAACATAGATAGTTAAAAATCAATATACGTATGTACAAATAAACGTTTTTCACTACATTATGTCCACGCAAAGTTCCAAGGAATTATTTTTTAAAAATATGTGCAGTTTATATATGAACACCAATCCCAACATAACTTAGTAGTGTAGCAAAGTATTTAATTAATTAACATTATCGTGACGAGTGACCAAAGATGCCATTTTAAGTAATTCCGTTTTCTATCTAATACCGACATCAACTAGTCAAACATTTCTACAAACACTTGGTCGGCGAAAACAATTAATTATTAAAACCAAGCTATCATCGATGGCTTCTTTCTCACGACCCCTGCATTCCACACCAATTCCTAGCCGACCCACTTCCTCAATCTTTCCCATCTCCAAAACCCACTCCCAAATTTCCTTCCTTCGAAATCCCAATCCTTCCTTTGCATCCAAAGCGTCGTCGAACAACCCACAATTTGCAAGGCGAGACCTTCTCATCGGAGGGCTAGGAATATACGGCGGATCAAAGATGAGCAAAATCACAGGGAATTCCGGCGAATCGGCGGCCGCCGAGACTACTCCAAACAGGGTCGTCGAACTCAGTGAGTTCCCGATCACTCTGGACTCGGTTATCAGCGTGATCGTGCCGCGGCCAAAGAAGTCGAGGACCAAGGCGGAAAAGGAAGCGGAAGAGGAGGTGCTGGCGATTCAGGGGATCGAGTTCGTAGCGGACGACACCGTGAAGTTCGACGTTCACGTGAACGACGACGAGGACGCGCTGAGTCGACCCGACAAGGCCGAGTTCGCCGGGAGCTTCGTGTATTTGCCGCACAAGCGGAAGGAGGTGAGGACGAGCCTCCGCCTTGGGATAACGGACTTGCTGGAGGACGTGGGCGCTGACGGCGACGACAGCATTAAGGTTACCTTGGTGCCTAAGTATATCAAACGGCCCGTTACCGTCCGTCAGATCAAGATCGAGTTTCTGAAGTAGGAGTGCGCAGAGAGATATTCGGGTGTGCTGAGATGATTTCACGTGCAAAATAATGCAGACTTGCAAAAATAAAAAAGCACTTAAACTAAGTTTTATTATGTTTTTATGTGTTTAATTAGTTTCTTGCCTTGTATTTTCTCTTATTAATGAATTCTGTATTTCTGTTCTGCTTTTCTAATTAACAACAAATATCAAAAAATAGCGTTATCCATATTTATTTTTATTTTTCACATATTTTTGTTAATTTTGTTCATTGATTTTCTTCAATTCATTCGATTCAACGATTCCTACAACTAAAAATTAAGATGAATGTGTAAGAGTTTAAAATTGACGTGTGAATGGCATCACTCATATTAGAAATGATTCATCTGATTGGTATTGAAAAAATTATTATTATTATTTCTCACCGTCCAAAATAAATCATTTACTACAGCAAATTTCATTCTTGCGCAGGCCCAACCCAACATGGTTATCAGAGTAGATTGGGCTAGCCAGGTAATTTGGATCGAACGGGCCTTACCCAGATTACCATTTTTTTTTTTTTAAAGCAATAGAGATCACCAATTTGATCAAACTCAGCTAAAAATTTGAATCCGTCAGGAGCCAGGAAAAGAGCCTAAAACATTTTACGCCAGGAGGTGGTTGGTTTGGAGTCAATTTTAAAATGAATCAGGAGGTTCTAATTTAATTTTTTTATTTGAAATTACACCTGAATATTTTGATATTTAGTCAATTTATATTTTTTGATAGGTCAAACCGCTATTAACTAATGACTTGAAAGTGCGGAGTTAACCTAAAATGTCCTCGAGCTGTTTTTGGTATTTTGGTTGGTGGGTTTGGAACTTAGGAGGACGAGTCATGCTTTGATTGTTAATAATCGACCATACAATCATCCTAACAAAGGGTATAAATTTGAAAATTTTCATAATGACATGGTGTAATGGGCAAAAAATAAAACTTCATGGCTGATTTTAAAACTGACTCGAAACATTAATGGTGTAAAACATATTTAGCTCGAATGAAAAATCAGTGTTAAACCATGTGGATCCAATGCTAGCTACATTAAAAGGAAAGAAAGAGTTTGAACCCGAGCACAATGAATTAAAGAGAAAACCTTAACCACCAGGATAGTACTTAACTACCTTTAGATGATTGAAGGCATTTCAAAATATAAGAGGACTATGTTTTCATAGTATAATGAAGAGAGTTTGTGGTAATTTAATCACTATTGAGCCGTTAAATTATGGACTTATTGTTCAAATTACTAAATGTTTAAATAACAACATCGACCACTCATACATGGTTACACACAAAAAATTAGCTACCATAGATATAGGGTATACAATACATAAGATAGGGTAGTGATATCAAGACGCTCATTTTACTTCTCACATAGTTTTATTAATTTTGAGTCATTGGATATGTAGAATTATCAAAGAAACGGCCCAAATGCCTACTTCCAACAATACCTATATTGTCCCCGACTTGGTAATTACCACCTGCACAATCCGTCGGGTGTGACGTTTATCACAAAATGTCTCGGTATTAGTGGGAGTGGGGTTACATATTTAAACTTTTCTTTTATCAGAGATACAGTCGATGTAGGATATTTCAACACGCCCCCTCACATAAGATCCAATTAGTGCGTCACACATGAGAGATCCACACATCAGCAACCACGTGGAGCCAAGGGGACTTACTCTACATGCGAGGTCAAATAACCCACCATCATTGCTAGGGGCGAAGGGGACACACCCATCACGTGGCAGTATAGTGCAAGCCCACTTTCTGGCTCTGATACTATGTAGAATTATCAGATAAACGGGCCAAAGACTCACTTCCAATAACACCGGTGTTGTCCCCAACTTCGAAATTACTACCTGCACAATCCGCCAAGTGTGGGGTTTTATCATAAAAGGCCTCGATATTGTTGGAGTGGTGTTAGGATATTTAAACTCTTATTTTCTTAGAGATACAATCGATGTGGGATATTTCAACATGATCGAATAAATTGAAGAAGATCAATGACAAAAAATTTAACAAATGTGCGTGGGAGATAAAAATAAGTGTGTGAATAACATTTTTCAATTTTAATTAAACTAGGTAGTTGTAAATGATAAATCTAGAGACTTTCTTTTCTTTTCAGGCTCTCTTCTCCTCTTCTCATCCAAATCTATACGTGAAAATGGAATGGTCTTAAATTGGGAGTATGATTCTCTCCCTTTCTATTCTCATACCTTTTCATCCCCTCCTCTCACAAATTGATTTTTGTCTTCTTTTGGCTATTAAAAAATTAACACAAAACGCTGACTTGGCTTAAGCGTAACCATTCAAATAGAATGGAAGAGAATCCTACACCCTTAAATGGTTGCCAACGTGACAGATCTCTAACCCTATCGTCCCACTTTAAATGCTATAATGGAGACTTCTACCTTCCGCATGTTGGTGTGATCTTCCCACTTGAATGCTGATATCGGCACTTCCTCATCAATATTTTGCAACAACTTTTACTTCATTCGTTTTAATGAATGATTTTCGCATGTGTCTCAAATTATAATTTAAAGATTAAATGAAATGACGTAACATGTAAGGAGTCAAATACTGTTTTTAAAAAATCAGACATACTGGAAAATTTGTAATTATTACTTTTTATTATGTGCAATGTGAAATGAACTAATGAGATTTAAAGAAATAATTTTATCACCTTCATCTATGCTATTAATATTTCGATACACTTAAAATCACGGCAAATTACCAGCACGCGTAAACCCGAGGAACACTGCAAACATCATTGTGTATCCTCAAAAAAAAATTATTACGTTTGACCCATTGTGTAACGTAGTCCAAGACCCTGTAGTCGTATTCGAGAAAAAAAATGAAATAAAAAGTGTACAGAAATAAAATAAATAAAAGGGCAATTAATATTATACGAGAGGTGAGGCCCATAATACTTATGACTTTACCTAATAGCCTAATCCAGTCGAGCATGGATAAATAAATGCTGCATAGTTGGTGAGCCCAGCACTTATGACTTGCCAGCTTCACACACCAGATTATAGATTATACTGCATATGGGGTTATTGCTTCAAGTTGATGGAGATATTGATGCCTCCATACCTTACTGTATCTTCCATAAATAACTCTGATCGAGAACGCAGTTGAGGTTTCATCATAAAATTAATTGGCAATATGAAGAGTAGCTCAATTACTTATTAGCACATGCATGTAAGGTTCATTCTCTCATCAATATGAGATTAATTCATTCTCAGCACGCCCCCTCACATGTGACGAATTTTCAAGTCTAACACATGGATAACACAACTCGGGTGACGTAAAGCACATGTGACCAATGGGTTTCAAACGTGGGACAACCTTGCTCTGATATCATGAAACAAGTTAAGGTTTCATAGTAAAACCAATTGGCAAGATAGAGAGTAGCTCAATTACTTATAAACACATGTGAGGTCACTTCTCTCGTCAATGTTGAATTCATTCTCAACAATATGTGAATCACTACTTTCATTAACATTAACTACCGGATTAAGGTCTCTAACAATTATTGTTAAAATTAACTTGATTGGATAATTCAATATACTCGACGAGTGCCTAGGGCGGATGGAGCATAGGTCCATAGAGCAGCTGGTACCCCCTCTCACCCTTTTTATTTGAAACTTTTGGTGTTAATCTTTGTTAAAGTATTTACAAAATTCTTAAGTGTCCCTCCTCGCAATTTTGTTTTATCTAAAACCATGTTGAGTTGCATATATCTTTGTTAGTACGAATGAGTGTTTAGATTATTAATATAACAAGTACAGAAATATAAGAGAAAAAGACTGACAAAATTGGGTTTTTGTAACAAATTTAACAAATCAACTTTGATTTGTCACGAAACAAAGGATTGAATTGTTAATGGTACTCTTAGTTAAATTTCTAGCTCTATCTCTTATAAACGTTAAATTTCTATCTTCTACCTTCACTTAGATAAAAAATACAACTGTATACCCATTTCTTCATCAACATTTATTCAATACTATGGTTTATCGTATTCAAACTAAATACACGACAATGAAACGAGGTTATAAGAAGATTAAAACCACTTTAGGTCGTTAAGATGTATTTAATTATTATAATTAACTTGTACAAAATGCTTTTTTGTAACCTAATAGCTCTAGCAACTGCAAAGAGGTTTGATGCAAATGCACAAGCTTCCTTAAGTTTGTTAATTTGCTTATGACGTGTATGGTTAGACTGATCTCTAGAGCTATAAACGAGCCGAGTCCAACTAAATATTATTGTGCTTAAGCGTGCCTTGTTTAATTTTTTTTGAACTCGACCTAGGCTTGACTTGCTTCTTATACGAGCCGAGCTTGAGCTCACTTAAAAATTTCGAGTCTGATACTGAGTCAAACTGTTTCGAACTATTTCTTATAATAAGTTGCTTCGGTTGTAAATTTTTTTTATTATTTTTTTTTTTGCAACTTACCAATGCATGTGAAAATAATATGTGAAATATAATTAAACAAACCAACACAGAATTTTGAAACACACTGCTTTAAGAAAGAAAACATAAAACTTTTTCTTTCTTTCTTTTTTGATGGCTGGAACCCTGTGAAAAGCTAGATCACTCCTATAGGGTCTTTCGAACTAAAAGAATACAGAGGACGTAATGTCGTAAAAACAATTAAATTAAATTTTGTCAAAAGTGAAACTTAAAAATTTTTGAGGTAGATAATATAGCACGAAGAACAATCAACAATTCGGTAAATAAAACTTTAACGGTATGCGCTACCATTTTTTTTATGGGTAATATTAGTGAGACTAAATTTATAGACAAAATTTTATAACCAAATAACATAGAAATTGAGGATTAGATTATTACCTAAGCATTGATAAACGTACTCATTTCTATTGATGACATATAATTTAGTTTGCAAATTTTATCAACAAATTTAATACCATTACCTTTTTTTGAACCCTTATTTTACTATTTTTATTGATAGAAAGGCCCATTAACTAATCCTTTTATATGGTATAAAAATATCCTTTTTAGTTTTTTATTTTTGTTTTGTTAATTAAATTAGTTGGATTTGGGCCTTCAAATATGAATTGGACAAGAGTTATATATTAGTTAAATGATCAAGCCGAGGTTAAGCCTACTTCGAGCTGTTTCGTAAAAAAAATTGAGTTGTACATGAACTTTACGAGCCAAACATACTATTGTTCAAACTTAGCTTGTTTCTTAATCGAGTTGAACTAGCTTGGCTTGATTCTTTTACGAGCCGAGTTTCAACGAGCCAAACACAGACAGGACTCTTTATGAGCTCAAACTGTTTTGAGCCGACTTACCGTCCTACTGACCTCACCAAAATCGTGTATAAATTTTCCTAGTTCTGTTTCAATCAAGTTGCCATATTAATTTGTTACTTTTTTTGAAACAACAGTAACGGTGAGATGTTTTAATACGGTAAACATAATTGCGCAAAGAATAGAGAAATAGAAAACATGTCTTTTATGACAAACATTGACGCATCCAAAGGACTTTGGGGTTAACCCATAAACATTACATATTGAACATATATAGCAAGTGATCAACTTGCTAGGAAGAAAAAAAAATACAAGGAATTCTTTGGCATTTATAATTAACAATTCAGAGAAAAAAAACTTCTTATTGTTAGTGATGGATTTCAAATGATCATAAAGTAAACATACGGTTTAGATTATAACATGTGTATAGTTAGATAATACCACGTCATCATCTACGGATGAACGTTGAAATGGCTCTTTATATGCAAGTAATTATACAAACAAGATCCCTTGTTAATGGTAATGCTATTCACACATAGAAATAATGATAATTCATATGCATGCATGCATGTAGTTGAAGTGCTGTCATAGACCTAGCTGATGAAAATATATAGCTGTATGAATTGGTCCAATAGAAATGAACTCTACTTGTATTATTGGGTCATAATTTCATTAAACGATTATGGACGTTTTGATATAGGCACCTCGTCTTTGAATTTCTTAGAATTAACATTGGCTCCTTTTATAAATTTGATTAAGCATTTTCTTAAAATTTTGGTGATCAATTTTAGTTTTTTAGAAGTTTAGTATTTCACAACTTCTTCACTGGACATTTTCCTTTTTCTTTTTTTTCGTTTCCTATTATCCTATATCTATGCATTTATTATTCATCTCTTATTATGGTGCTGCCAGATTTTATTTTATTGTTTATTATAATTTTTATTTTTGTGAATTGAGTAGAGTATTTATAAAAAAAAATGTCAGGTGATTGTTTAAATGAAAGAGAAAATTAGAACGCCCTACACTTTTTTTTATAGTTTTAAGATTAAACATTTATTCATTATAAAGATTTGATTAAAGGGGAACTTGAACGAAAAATTCCCGGTACTGTTCACTTTAACGAAAAAACACATTTTTACACTAAAAAGTCAATCATGGTACTATTCACTTTACCCTTTATTTTGTCCTTATCGTTAAAACTCAAAGTTTTCAAACCATTTTCATTAGTTTTCCTTAATTTAAATGCATTTATATAGAGGCGTAAGATAGCTTAGCAACTAATTGCCTATAATATAGGAATTTAATTTCATCAATACGCATTAAATGACTTTTTTCAACAAATAAGATAGAAAAATTAATTCAACTAATTCCTCATTATGAGTAATTAAAAAAAAAGAACTTTCTATTAAAAACGTCCCAATGCAAAAAGTCATATGCATATTTTTCTTAAGAAAACTTCATGAACTTATTAAAATTTTACGTATATATACATAAAAACTATACTTAAACTTATGGTACATTTGAGAACAAAAGTACCAACTTTTGGTACGTTTAGATTCTACATGTACCGAGAAATCATACCGAAAATCCAAATGTACCATTAAACCAAATGTGCCATTGTCAGGTAACCCTTTTGGTACCAATGGCACATTTGGTTTTTTGGTACATTTGGATTTTCGGTATGATTTCTCGGTACCTTTAGAATCTAAACGTACCAAAAGTCGGTACTTTTGTTCTCAAATGTATCATAAGTTTAAGTATAGTTTTTATGTATATATACGTAAAAGTTTAAGATGTTAATGAAGAAAAATATGTATATAACTTTTTGCATTGAGATGTTTTTAATAGAAAGTTCTTTTTTTTAATTACCCATAATGAGGAATTAGTTGAATTAAAATTTCTATCTTATTTATTGAAAAGTCATTTAATGCGTATTGATGAAATGAAATTAATACCCATAATGCGTATTGTTGAAATGAAATTAATACCCATAAAATTTCTATCTTATTTGTTGAAATGAAATTAATACCCATAATGCGTATTGTTGAAAAGTCATTTAATGCGTATTAATGAAATTTTCTCAAACGATTAATATTAGGAAGGCCACACTGGTACCATTTTGCTATCTCCAAGGAAGAATGCTTGGATGTGACGTGAAATCAGTCATCGAACCTAATTCAGTAATAAAATGTAATTGGACTAGACCCTAATTGTGGCTGACAAAAATGAACTGATATCAAGTTTTTCTAGAATATTTTTGTTTGTGTAATTGGATTGACATGGTGGTTAGGTTTTTCTTTCAACCAACTTCATTCCATGTTTAAACTCTCACATCTTATTAGGCTTTTTACAGTAGGTTGGAAAAAAGTGAGTGTGAAACTAATATATTGAACTCATATAGGAATCATACATTACAACGAGTCAAAAAATGAGTGTCATATGAATATATTAAACTCATGAGTCCAATATATTAAACTCAGTTTTATATACTATATTCATGAGTGTGATATCAATATATTAAACTCACACTAATGTAAGACTAGTATTATAAATATCAAATTCAAATTGCATGATTTCTATATATAAATATAACACTTACTCAACTTGAAGTCCGTAGTGTAGATAAGAACATCCCTTGCATTAAAAAATATTAATAAAATATCATAGTTTCTTCAACTTGCTATTTATAAAAGAAGTCGTGGTGACAAGTGGGTGGCTGATCCAAAAAGCTTTATGTACATAAACTTTAGTCTACCTTCAGATCTATATGACATTTATATTCGATTTTTTAATTTCTTGAGGATAATTTTTCATGTAATGAGTTGGATGAATTGGTCATGAAAATATTTGGACTACATTAGTCTTCTTAATTTGATGTTTTTATTTAATTAAGTACCTTGTCACTTCATTTAAAAAAAAAATTATGCTCACTGTTGGAGATGGTATAATAGATGTAAGCTCTATTAGTTTTAAGGAGGTGATGATACGATACAGTCTCCCAAAACCTGATCTCCCAAACATGACTCCTTTTTAAAAAATAATAAAAATAATCTAATTTTGCAGACTTTGGACCCACAGTTTCGCGTTATAAAACAGGAGCTAACAGTTCAGCGCTGCACACCAGCAAAGCCATGGCTACTGCACCCTCTCCCACTGGTTCTACCACCACCATGGGCACTTACTCTTCTCTGATTATCTCCACCAATTCCTACTCCGCGTTCCTCCCAAACAAATCCCAACTTTCCTTCTCTGAAAAAAGCAAGCACTACATTTCCCGTAGATCATCAATCTCGTGCAAAGCCACAAACCCTAATAATAATGAGAAACAGAACCAACCAGAGCAATCATCTAATTTGTTGGGAAAGTTGGACAGGAGAAATGTCCTAATTGGCCTCGGCGGCCTCTACGGCGCCACCACCCTTGCCCAGAAACCATTGGCCTTCGCCACCCCTCTGGTCCCACCTGACCTAACCAAGTGCACACTGGCCGAAATCACCACCGGAGGTGAAACTGTGCCATGCTGTCCCCCGGTCTCCACAAAGATCAAAACCTTCACTCCGGACCGGTCTATCCCACTGCGGACGAGGCCTGCCGCCCATCTGGTCACGGACGAGTACTTGGCCAAGTTCAAGAAAGCTCAAGCCCTCATGCGTGCCTTACCCGAAGACGACCCGCGTAGCATGGTTCAACAAGCCAAAGTTCACTGTGCTTACTGCAATGGTGCTTATCCACAAGTAGGGTTTCCGGACATTGACATCCAAGTCCACTTCTCCTGGCTTTTCTTTCCCTTCCATCGCATGTACTTGTATTTCTACGAGAGAATCCTTGGCAAGCTCATTGATGACCCAACTTTTGCTCTCCCATACTGGAATTGGGACTCTCCCGATGGTATGTTTATGTTGTCATGAACTTAAAATAGTAATGTTGTTACTTTACTAATGTTCGGTGCAGAGATAAATTTTTTACAACATATGTTTCTTTATAACAAACAACATAAACATATATATCGGTGAACATAATGTAGCAAATTATTAGATAAAATTAAAATGCATTATGTTCAAAATACTTGCTGATGTACAATTTATCACAATATACTTGACCGATGTGCAGGCTTTCCAATTCCCGACATTTATACTGACACCACCTCCGCACTTTACGATCAGTACCGTCACGCCGGACACCAGCCCCCTGTGCTGGTGGACCTCAGCTACGGTGGAACCGATGATGACGTGGACGACCAGACAAGAATAGATGAGAATCTAGCCATCATGTACCGGCAAATGGTTTCCGGTGCCAAAACTCCGGATCTATTTTTCGGCCACGAATACAGGGCAGGAGAGACAACGACAGGGAAATACGCTGGCACCATTGAGAACAATCCTCACAATAACATCCATCTCTGGTGCGGTGACCCGAACCAGCCCAACAAGGAGGACATGGGCAACTTCTACTCCGCCGGTCGGGATCCCCTGTTTTACGCCCACCATTGCAACGTGGACCGCATGTGGAACATTTGGAAAACCCTAGGAGGCAAGCGCAAGGACCCTACCGACACCGATTGGCTCGATGCTGAATTTCTGTTCTACGACGAAAACGCCGAGCTTGTGAGCTGTAAGGTTCGGGACAGCATCCATCCTGCGAAAGATCTTCGCTATACTTACGAGCCTGTTAGTGTTCCGTGGCTGTTCTCGAAGCCAACCGCTCGTAAGCCGAGGAACAAAACCAAAGCCAAGGTGTCGGCTACTCAGCTGACAACCAAGTTCCCTGCAACGTTTGACTCGAAGACGACAGTGGAGGTAGCGAGGCCAAAGCCGAGGAAGAGGACCAAGAAGGAGAAGAGCAACGAGGAGGAGGTGCTGATCATCAAGGATATCGAGTTTGAAAGCAATGAGGCGGTGAAGTTCGATGTGTTTATTAATGACGACGCTGAGTCGCTGAGTCGAAAGGACAAGTCAGAATTTGCCGGGAGTTTTGTGCACGTGCCGCATAACCAGAAGACTGGTACGAAGACGAAGACGAATCTGAAACTGGGGATCACGGACTTATTGGAGGATTTGGGTGTGGAGGATGAAAGCATTGTGCTGGTGACGTTGGTGCCTAGGGTTTCCAACTCGCCTATCACCGTTGGTGGGTTTAAGATCGAGTATTCTTCTTGATCGTCTAATTAAGTATCCCGGCACCTGATTAATTAATTAAATAATGTCGGTATGTTAATGTGTTTCCAGAATAATGGCCTGCGTTCATGCATGCATGCATGCGTTGTCCTAGTGTTATTTAATGTGATGTGTACCAGTGATTTGGATCAGAAGCCATGCAATTGTATTTCCTGGCTTTTCCAAACACTTCGTACGAGTTTGTTGAATTAATATTCCACTGTCCTTACTTGCATGTGGAAATTCGTACGTAATTGTATTTGGTTCTTCAATTAAATTTAAAAAAAACTAATGAAAATGACTTGAAAACTTTGAGTTTTAACGAAAATGACAAAATAAATGGTAAAATTAATAGTACCAGAATTGACTTTTTAGTGTAAAAATGTGGTTTTTCGTTAAAATGAACCGTGAGCTTTTTATTAAAGTTCCCTAAAATTTAAGGTCAATGTGTTTGAATATGTTTATATCTCTGACTCTTTCTCTCATAATGTTACTCTTGTTTAAGGTTTAATTTCTTTAACTGAATATTTTTTTGTACTACCAAAAAAAGTCATAGTGTACTATTTGTAGTTAACTAAACTAGTCATGCTTAGTGATAATAAGTTTGAGTAATACTACACTTACTACATATTTATACCGTGTCTCTAATAGAAGTAGAGCCCACAAACACACGTGAGTTTCATCACTATTAGAGAGATGATACAAACATATGGTAAAAGTAACATTGTTGAATAAGTTTACATTAGCTGGTATTAAGAGAGATATAGTGAGGAGCAATAAAACTGAATTTTCATTAACAAGTTTGAACTGCTTACAGAGAGAAGAAGATCGAGTTTGTATATTGCAGATTAATAATTACATTAACATTCATAACAATCTCAACTCTCTCTAACAACTCAGCCTAACTGTACCCCTCAGTCACTTACACGTACAAGTTACAATCCCAACCATTGAATCCACTTACAATCTCAACTCTTAATTATACCGAACATCCTTCGATCGTTAATTGCAGCAGCCAAGCATAAGATTGTGGCAATGAGTTTGAAACAAGGGTGCACTGTGAACTCTTCAAAGCAACATTGTTGACAAAGTATAGGATGATTGAGGGTTGACCTAATCCGCTGTGCCACAACGAAGAGTTCACAGTTTATCCCAAATGTGGTGCTGCACCTTTAATTTATGGATTGCTGGTTTGGTAAAATGAGAGGTTGGGAAAGGGATAAAAGGCCATTACTAAAGCAAATAATTGGATCAATATGCTTCAATTTTTTATTTCTTTTCTCGTAGTCTCTTATCTTGGTTGCGGTACCATAAAAGCCTATGCGCATCACTATAAATGCATATTTCCTATTTCACTTGGAGTAGAATTTGATCTTAACTGGGTACCCTTCACATATTTGTTGATATGCTTGAGTGAAAATTTCTTTTAAGAACATATATGTATGTAGGGATGTTACAATGTTATAAAAAAATAAATGAACTGTGTACCTGTATGCGTAGAGTAAATTTTCCATATGTATGCTTGTATTCTATGCTGAATCATGATCACCACGAACCGTATTATATGCTACTCAAGGCCCGGAAGCTTGGATTGAAGAGAAATACACCAGTCGGATTAAGCCAATTTATCAAACTTATAGTTGCAAACATAAACTGTAAGATTGACAAATTACTTCCTTGAGCAGTTGAGCTTCCTCGAGGACATAAGCTCAGCAATTTAGCATGACACTGCATCACTATTAAGATTTTCTCTTGGAACTACATACAGAATAGAACATACATACCTGTAACGTTGGCAAATGATTTACGTACTCTAATTTTTCCCTTGTGCATCCCTGTTTAACATTGATCCTTAATTAGTTCTCATTTGTTTTATAATTTGATCCAAACGCCACAAATAAACATGGAAGGAAAAAGAAATCATTTCCCATATGAAATGCAATTTGAGGCTAGTCAGTTGTATTCCATCCTAGCTAGCTCTTGTTAATAATTACAGCATTCCAACATAAGATTACTGAGAAATACTAATTAGCTAGGATATCGAGGAAATACTTCATCATGTGTTAAATAAGGGAGACAGTGAATCAATTAGAAATAGCACCACAGAGCAGAAGTAGCAGAAGATTGAGGAGGCCAACGGCCATGAAGAGGAGAGAGATGATACATCAAATAAATGGCGATGTGTGTATGCAAATTAAGCTGATTAGGGTTTAAATGGTCAGATTTATTCGGTACAATGCCAATATTACCCCGTTGAAGTACATTTAGTACACTTTCAAGACACGGTGGTACTGCAGTGCATGCAGTACGTACTCCTCATTTTTTAAGGAAATGCAGGAAATAGGAGTTGTTAAATTGTTGAATCACAAATAGGTAATTTCCAACATGGAAAAATATGACAACGACCAGCTGGTCCTGAGTAATCTATACAGCTGGGGACGAACTACTATTAATATCTGGGAAACAAAATATAATTAAGTTCGTTTTTCTCATATCCTCTAACCATGGTGTAGTGTTATCTCGTATAGAGTCGTACCACATGTCTAAACACTAATCATAGTTAACTTTTACATTTAATTAGATATTATGTAAAAAAAAGATAATTAAGCTAATTAAGTGTCACTTAATACTACAGTCTAGTGGTATTATATAAAATATATATAATTAGAATCCTTCAATTTCTTAATATTCATTTGATGATCATATTTACAAAATTATTCGAATTGGAGATCGTATATGTATCCAAATTATGGAACAAATCAACATTGTGAGTACCAAGTATATATTCATGATGAACTGTTCATTTGTTTGATACATTTGGATGACTAAACGATTTTCGATTCGAATATTTTTTTTTTATAGAAATTATCTTCAAATAAAGATTAATAAAATTGAATGATTGTAATTATGAAAATTATAAAGTAAAGATATATTATCTCATGAAGAATGCAAGTATTATCGAAAAAAATATAACAATGTATATCCAAAGCAATTTATTATATAAGAAATTACAGGAATACCAAATTCCACCTTAGTTTTTAGGTCACCAATATTTAGATTTTGTCACAACTTCATTCCAAATTCACTTTTTACCCGTAGTTTTGTATGTTCAAATTTACTTTGATATTCCAATTAGTATCAAAATCTAATTTAAAATTTAAACTAGAAAAAGTGTTCCATTTAATATTTACTCTCAATTTTCTCTCTATTCTTTTAGTACGTTGTATTTGGTTGTATCTCTATGCTTTTCAGTGTTGTATGTTCATAAGGCCCGTGAAACGTCGGTACGTAGCACAGGGAACCACTTGGCCCGAAATGCATAAGACCTTTAGATCTTAAACATTTAACTATCTACTCCATTGAATCTATTTTTCGTTGGGACACATGATATTATTCCATCAATGGTAAAAAATAGGACTACATTCTAAAAAGAATAAGCAAACGATTAAGTTTCATTGTCAGCTTGGTAATCATTTTTATCTTTCTGGCTCTTCTTCCTAATTTGGCTTCTTCCCATTTGGTTATGCCGAGTTTATTCGCAGAACCTACGCATATTTCCCTTATTTGTTTTTTGCTCTGTCTGCTTGTTCCTCATCAAAAGGAAGAGAAGAAAATTAAAGATGCATATGTCAGTCAGTCAGTACAGATATTTATTTAAGTGGCCAATTTGTCAAAATTATGGCTAGATGCAGAGCATATATCCTCTAAGAACAAACACATTCAGAATCTCTTGAAAGAAAATTCAAAGTGGAACCTGATAACCCATTGTAATGTAATATTTCCTTTTTATGGTTATGTTTCTTTTTAAAGAGTATGTATAGTGAAAGATTATTTGCATGGCATAATAACATTACAAATTTAGTTTGGTATAATTCAAAATATAGATTCAGGAAAAAAAATGATTTCATTAATTAGAAACTGAAAAGTGAAGCACTTATGTTCAAGCAAGAAACTCAATTTTGATGCTACCAATCTTAACAGCCTGAGCCCCATACCTGGGCACCAAAGTCACCACCACACTCTCATCATCTTCAGCACCCAAATCCTCCAATAAGTCCGTTAACCCCAATCTCAAGCAACTCTTGCTCTTCTTCTTTTCCTTCTGCTTATGTGGCACATTTACAAAACTCCCCGCAAACTCGCTCTTGTCGGGTCCACTCGGTGCCACATCATCGTCCTCATCCACGTCATTCACATACACATCAAACTTCACAGCCACATCTTTCTCAAACTCAATCCCCTCAATCACCAATATCTCCTCCTCATCCTCCTTCTCCTTCTTGCTCCTCTTCTTCTGCTTCGGCCTCGGCACCACCGTACTTATTTTTGTCTCCAAATTTATCGGAAAATCTTTACCCGCCACCACCTTCCCTAATGACGTCGTCTCAGCGGCCCTGGCCACTCCAGCTGCCTTTGCCATTTTCGCAAGCTTTGTCCGACGTGGCATCGGTTTAGACTTGAGCCACGGAATCTCAACATCTTCATACGTATACCCAAGCTTTTTATTATCAAGAGAGTCCCTCACCGTAACCCTTACAAGCTCAGCATTCTCGTCATAAAACAAAAACCCCGTATCCAACCAATCTTTATCGCTAATATCTTTATTTTTGGTCCCTATATTTTTCCAAATATTCCACATTCGATCCACATTCGAATGGTGCGAAAAAAATATAGGATCCCTAGCAGCGGAGTAAAAATTCCCCATGTCTTCAAAATTAGGTTGCGTGTTATCTCCGGTCCATCTATGAACTGGACCATGTGGGGTCCCTTCGATTGAACCGGACCCTGGATCTGGTTCAGTGCCAGCTCTCAAAGGCGAACCAAAGAACAACAGCGGTTTCTTGGAGTTGGAAACCATCTGCCTATACATGATTTTGAGGTTGGCGTCGATTTGAAGGTCGTTGGACATTGTTTCATCCGTGCCGTTGAAGTCAAGATCAATGAGAGTCGGCGGCTGATGGCTTACAGCGCGGAGCTCGTCGTAAAGCGGAGAGTCGGGGTTGGCGTACAAGGCAGGGAGTTGCATGCCAGCTGGCGCGTCCCAGTTCCAAAACGGCAACGCGAACGTCGGGTCGTCGATGAGTTTGGCTAAGATTCTTTCATAGAAGTATAGGTAGTAACGGTGGAAGGGGAAGAAAAGCCAGCATTGATGGACTTGGAGCTCGAGGTTGGGGAAGCCGACTTGGTCGTATGCGCCGTTGCAATAGGCGCAGTGCACATCGGCTTGCTGGGAGAAGCTACGCGGGTCGTCGTCCGGGAGGGCTTTCATGAGCTCGATGGCTTTCGAGTACTTTTCGATGTAGGCTTGATCCACCGCGTGAGCCGCTGGCCTGACACGGAGTTTAGCGGGGGAGGGGAATTTGAAGTCTACTATTTTTTGGGAGGTTGGCGGGCAGCAGTTGGTTGGGAGGAGTGCTCCACTTGGTAAATCCGCAGCTGCACATTTGGCTAGGTCTGGCGGGGACACTGGCTTTGCGAAAGTAAAGGGGTCGCTGCCAAGACCAGCCACTCCGCCGTATAGGCCTCCGAGGCCTATAAGTACATTTCTTCTGTCTAGGTTTACTGGAGAAGGGTTTTCATGGTTGTGATTGTTGGAGCTAGTGGAAGGGCTTTTGTTTTGGTCACTACTATTGTTTGAGGCTTTGCGTGAGACCTCACGTAAATTTGAATGCCTAAGGTTTCCAAATAAGGGAATGTGGTGATTCTCTTGGGAGAAAGGAGAGAGAGAAGTTGTGGGGATGATATTTGTGGTGGTGGTGACTAGTGGAGGTGACATAGAAGCCATGGTTACTTATCTCTGTATGGTTGAATTGGAATTTGCTTTTATAATGTATTTAGGTCATACTTTTCTACGCATGATGCAGACCGTGCATGCACACGTTGGCGGGCCTTTATGGTTGACGAAGAACAATACGTTGGCTGCCCTTTAGTTGACTTGGAATTAATAACCAAAATAACTGAAATTACAGATGTCATTATAAGATTGGTTGATGTTAGATAAGCTTTCTAAGTTGTAATGAGCTGGAGTGATAAGGTTGGGTAGGATTGCCACATAAGCATAGGTAGTTATTTATGTACTAGTTGTATTCCCTCGATTGGTTAATTAGAGACTTTGGTGATTTTCTGTAAGCTCTCTATCTCTCTTTTCGATTTCTTCCTCTGCAACCACCATTTCTTTCACTCGGTTCATACGAATTACAAACTCATAGGGTTAATTCAACACTGTTATCAGGAACTTGCTTTTATAATCCACTTAGGTTATATTTCAATTCATCATTCATAAATGATCATTTTTGGCAAAAAATTAGATAAATTCAAAATAATTAAAATATTCATTTGTAGTGAAGAAAATAGACCAATCTGGTTTTGCAAAGAAACTCTATAATGAGTATCATTTGATCCAACGATCATATGGTTTTAGATTTTAGTGATTTTTGGTAAACATAATATTTGAGAAAAAATTTAAAAGATAGACGGTTTAGACCGTTGAAAATGTTATGAAATAATCCCATCCCCTGATCCATATATGAGATTAAGTCCTGGACCAAAAGATCGACAATTGACAGTGTGGATGGCTTGAATAGGTTTGAAATTTGTGCTTTTGGTAGCAAAGTTTGCTCGGAGTTTCCCTTCTACTGTAGTATTCAACTCTGCATTAGCTTTGTTTGGAAAAAGATGTCGTGGGCCTCGTTTCTACACTAGCTAGCTGGTGGAGTGGCTGCCAAGATTTTATCCCTTTGATTTTTCAAACAGGGGCGGGCGATATATATAGCTATTCATTATTGAGTACTGATCCTATATATTGCAATTTGCATGAATAGACTGGTCACATGAGCATACACTATTGCTCACGAAGCATAGTTCTTATTCGCGCACACACAAAAAGGAGCATATTACTTAAAGTGAGGCCAGTGGCCACCAACATTTAGCCTTAAATTTCGTGAAATACTAATACTATTAAGGTAGAGATATACTTTTAAGTGATGCTCCAATTTTAGTATTACTAAGGTAGAGATACACTTTTAATGAGGCAAATGGCCATCTCCAACAAAAGATAGAGATATAAACATATTCAAGCACATCGATACATTTTATTGATGAAACAAGTAAAATTACGGATACTTTTCCACATACAAGTAAACAATGGAATATTAATCCCACAAACTCGTACGTTTAAAAAGTTTGGAAAAGCCAGCATAACAATTGCATGGCTTCTGATCCAAATTATGCACTGGTACACATCACATTAACTAAACACAAGGGCAAGCATGAAAGCAGGCCATTCCACTATGAATTTATTTAATTACTTAACCATACTTAATTTGTTTATCAAGAAGAATACTCGATCTTAAACCCACCAATGGTGATCGGCGAGTTCGAAACCCTGGGCACCAACGTCACCAGCACACTGCTATCATCCTCCACACCCAAATCCTCCAACAAGTCCGTGATCCCCAGTTTCAGATTCGTCTTCGTCTTCGTACCAGTCTTCTGGTTATGCGGCACGTGCACAAAACTCCCGGCAAATTCTGACTTGTCCTTCCGACTGAGCGACTCAGAATCATCATTAATAAACACATCGAACTTCACCGCCTCGTTGCTCTCGAACTCGATGTCCTTGATGATCAGCACCTCCTCCTCGTCGATCTTCTCCTTCTTGGTCCTCTTCCGCGGCTTCGGCCTCGCCACCTCCACCGTCGTCTTCGAATCAAACGTGGCCGGGAACTTTGTCGTCAGCTGGGTAGCCGCCACCTTGGCTTTTGTCTTGCTCTTTGGCTTACGAGCGGTTGGCTTGGTGAACAGCCACGGAACACTAACAGGCTCGTAAGTATAACGAAGATCTTTCGCAGGTTTGAGGCTGTCCCGAACTTTACAGCTCACAAGCTCGGCGTTTTCATCGTAGAACAGAAACTCAGCGTCGAGCCAGTCGGTGTCGGTGGGATCCTTGCGCTTGCCTCCGAGGGTTTTCCAAACGTTCCACATGCGGTCCACGTTGCAATGGTGGGCGTAAAACAGGGGATCCCGACCGGCGGAGTAGAAGTTACCCATGTCTTCCTTGTTGGTCTGGTTCGGGTCACCGCACCAGAGATGGATGTTATTATGAGGATTGTTCTCAATGGTGCCGGCGTAAGTCCCTTTTGTTGTGTCTCCTGCCCTGTACTCATGGCCGAAAAATAGATCGGGAGTTTTGGCACCGGAAACCATTTGCCGGTACATGATGGCTAGATTCTCATCTATTCTTGTCTGGTCGTCCACGTCATCATCGGTTCCACCGTAGCTGAGATCCACCAGCACGGGGGGCTGGTGGTCGGCGTTTCGGTACTGATCATAGAGTGGGGAAGTTGTATCTGTGTAAATGTCGGGAATTGGAAAACCTGCACAACGGACAAGTATATTATGATAAATTGTACACATACATTTTGGAGAAATTTAGTTGTAACTAGAATACAAGTGGTACACCACGTGTTTTAATAGGAGTGGTGGGAAATTTTATTTTTGAAGTTATTAACTTTTTATCACATATATCCCATCATTTGTATAGTGACATGTGGTGTACCATCCCGTGTACCGGTCACACTGAAAAATCTCTCTGCATCTTGAATATAATGCGGTTAGATTTTATCTAATCATTTGCTAGCTAAATCATGTCCAAAGATATATGTTTATATATGTTGTTTGTTTGTCGAAAAACAAAAAATAATAAAAAAAGGGCGGTCCATTAAAGAAACATATTTATGTTGTGAAAGTTTAGCTCTGCAGCACAAATTATTAACATACCGTCAGGAGAGTCCCAATTCCAGTATGGGAGAGCGAAAGTTGGGTCATCAATGAGCTTGCCAAGGATTCTCTCGTAGAAATACAAGTACATGCGGTGGAAAGGAAAGAAAAGCCAGGAGAAGTGGACTTGGATGTCAATGTCCGGAAACCCTACTTGTGGATAAGCACCATTGCAGTAGGCACAGTGAACTTTAGCTTGTTGAACCATGCTACGCGGGTCGTCTTCGGGTAAGGCACGCATGAGGGCTTGAGCTTTCTTGAACTTGGCCAAGTACTCGTCCGTGACCAAATGGGCGGCAGGCCTCGTCCGCAGTGGGATAGACCGGTCCGGAGTGAAGGTTTTGATCTTTGTGGAGACCGGTGGACAGCATTCCACAGTTTCACCTCCGGTGGTGATTTCGGCCAGCGTACATTTGGTTAGGTCGGGTGGAGCCAGCGGGTTGGCAAAGGCCAATGGCTTTGGGGCGAGGGTGGTGGCCCCGTAGAGGCCGCCCAGGCCAATTAGGACATTTCTCCTGTCCAATTTTCCCAACAAATTGGAAGATTGTTGTTGATCTTGCTCATTATTATTATTAGGGTTTGTGGCTTCGCATGAGATTGATGATCTACGTGCAATGTAGTGCTTGCTTTTTCCAGAGAAGGAAAGTTGGGATTTGTTTGGGAGGAAGGCAGAGAAGGAATTGGTGGAGCTGATCAGAGAAGAGTAAGTGCCCATGGTGGTGGTGGTAGCAGTAGCGGGAGAGGATACAGAAGCCATATGGTTTTGCTTGTGTCAAGTGTTTGACGTGTTTGCTCTTGTTTATAATGGCCAAAATGTTAAGGATAATAATCCAATGGTTGTATAAGCTGCCACTTGTCAATAGATCAGTGAGGTTGTTGTTGTAATAGATAGTTATGAGATCACTTAGTTAATAATTTTCTATAACTATAGTATATTAGGGAGACTGAACCATTGTATTGTGAATCATCATTGATCACTCATCTTTCTCTCAAAGATAAGCGCTCTCTCTATTTCGTTCTGTATCTCTCTCTCTCTCTCTCTCTCTATATCTCTTCTCTGCTATTCTGGTTAGGTTTACATGGTACTTTCGCCGGTATAGCTAATCGCTCGGTAAAATTCTACGATCTTGGTTGCTACCGCTCTCAATCTCTGATCTTTGATCTTGAATCTTTTTCTTCTTGATTCTTGGAGTTCTTTCTCTTCTCCAATCTTCATCTTCTTGATATTAGGATGACCACTATACAAAGACTGAAGATGTCAAAATTAATTAATTAATTGAAAAAAAAAAAGAAGCAACTATTGATTTGATTGTTCGCCTGAGTATGATATATTGCTGGCAATATTCTTGCCTTGGTAAAGGTAGAGCTTTTCCTCTTTATATCTATCCGAATGTTCTTATTATCCATTATCACCTTGCTACTTAGACTAATTGCTCATTTTATTTTTATCTTCTATGGACTGATCAGTAAGAGAACTTTGAATGTCATTGGTAAGTTGTGACAGAAAATGGAAACATCATAATTTTTGTGAGGACAAACAGAAAGAAAATAGATTATGGGCACGATCATGGTCTCAAGAATCTCAGTGTTCCTTCGAATTGGAATATCTGCAGCATTGCTATTGTTATGAAAAAAGTATTAAGTATGACAAAACTTGATTGTCTGGATTAATTAAGTATCGACACCAAGGTTACGTCGACCCATTACCTTTTTGTGCTGTAGTTATTAGGTACCAATCTCACAATTTGCATTCGAATCCACAGAGAGATTTTTAAGTGGTTTTAGTCTAGTGTTTAATCCCGCATGGAAGTTTAGAAATATGCCCTAGCTATCCCGATTATGTGAGCAAGGCAGAGGGTATTCATGGCATATTCAAGGTACGTAGAAGTAATGAGCTTTTATTTTGAGAGAATTAGATATGGAAAGAAATGATCGAAATAAGAATTCATTTTTTACTTTCAAGTTGAGCACAATATTTCTTATATATTTTTTATTTCTACTTTGGATACATCATACAGTGGATTATCCGGTTCTAACACTAAACGAACCCAATGGGTAGGTATACTCCGTGATTTTTTCTACACCCGGTTTCTTCTTATACACTTCAATCCTTTTATGAAGTTTATAAAAAATGTCTTATACAAGATTAAAATTTAATTTTAGTCTCTAGACTCTAATTAATGTCCAGCATATCATATGCATTCAAGGTTTTTTTTTTTTTTTTTTTGTTTTAGTTGTAGTTTTATGGTGTCAATGAATTAAACTTTATGAAAGATATTGTAAATTTTAATACTCATTTGAATTCAAATGAATTAGCTTTTATTTATTGACATTTTGCATCACCAATTTATGGTAAGTATCTTATATAAGAAAATATTTTGGTAGAGACTTTTCGGTACATTTTATGTTTTTGTATATTGTCTTATGTGTCACTAATTTATTACAATATATTTAGGTACGGACATTTTCGTACACTAGTTTAGTATAATTTGTTTAGGTACGGACATTTTGATATACTAATTTAGTATAATATATTTAGGTATAGACATTTCAGTACACTAGTTTAGTATAATATGTTTAGATACAGACTTTTCGGTACACTTATGTTTTTGCATATTTTCTTATGTGTCACTAATTCATTATAATATATTTAGATACAGACATTTCAGTAAAATATATTACGATACGGACGTTTAGTTACACTAATTAAAGGAAACTAAACAAACTAATCAATTAAAATGTGTATAATAATAAATTTAAATTTAATATGGAGACATTAAGCAAGATATCCATCAAATATTGAAACATAAATATAATATAAATTTGAATTAAGTACATATTAAGGGACTAAAATCTATATGTAATTTAACGTCAGATTTTTATTAAATTTTTATATTCTTTAAGAATTAAAGTTCAAAAACTCCTTTTAGAAATTATTAATACTAAAGGGAGGGGGAGATTCGAAATTGTTTCATTAATTAAGGGAGGAGATACTAAATCACGTGCAACTATAGTCTAAATATATCGTTTTCAAACATTTTTCTAAAGTATTTGATCCACTCTGATATGCAGACCAGCTGGTCGTCACAATGATGAAGAGTAGTAGTAGTTACTATCAGGTGAAGGACCACAAAACAATCCACGACTCTTTTGTCAATCGAAGTAGTTGAGTTGAGGGTTTGCTGGTACTTAATTTAAAAGGGATGTGCTATCAATACATCTTATTTTACTTTTTACACATCTCTTAATAATTTCTGTCATTTGATCTTCTTTAGTTCATCTGATCCGACCGTCGAAAATTAAAAAGGTATGTGAGAAGTAAAATGAGATATGTGGATATCACATCCCATTTAAAATAAGTCAACAATCTTTGTATTATTGTGGCTAATAACAAATTAATTACAAGTAATTATGTCTTACTGGCTCAGTTAATTAGTAACTTGACAATATTCTCGTGCAGTATCTTATTCCTTGAAGTAGGATTCTTTTCCTCTCCTATTATTATCCATTTTTATCCTCTCATCTCACACTTTTTTTTTGGTCATATTCTCTATATAAAAATTCAAAACAAGATATAAACGCAACATGTTAAATAAAAAGAAATGAAAAGAGAGAAATATTAGGAGGATAGAGAATTCTACTTCTACTCCTATTCCTATTCCGCATTGGCGCATTCACCGGTCCCACTCCTACCTTTATCTGTACGTTTTGGACGCACCATATAAAAATTAAAAGAAAAAGGACTTCCCTTTGCTGTCGTTTTATCATGAATGCCTGGCATGGTTTACTTTAGTCATGAGCCCAACCACTCCGATGTCTACCTCATCTACAGAATCTATCAATTAACATGTGGTTTAATATCGACATTTTGTTCATCATTTCGTGTTTTTTTTCTTTTCTGGAAGCATGGTTACGTTAAAATTGAGTAACGTTACTCTTATTATAATTTTACACCGAAATTTCCTACGATCTTGAGTGCCCTATGAGTTGGACTTTGCTTGTACTTCAGCTGAATTAAGTTTTTAAATTTCATATATTTTTAATTGAAAATCTAAATTTAAATTAAATTGATTGCCAGTTTTTATGTTTCCTTCTCCCACTCTAATCTCTATCTCCATTCACATCTCCAGCTGATCCTCGTGGCCCCAATCCCACCCCTCATTACCCTTTAGTTATTCCCTTTCCTATCTTCACTCTCACACAGTCACAATGTTTAAAACATGATATATAAAATCGTAGTTTGGCTCAAGTTAAGGTAATTTTGTGTAATTTATCATTTTTTATTTAATGTGAATTTATCCAACTTAACTTGCTACATGAAATGGAATGAAAATGTGATATATTTAAGTTGTAAAAATGGCATTACTTTTAGGAACTTCAAATGGTAAGCCATCTAACAAGGCAACCCAACGTTGAGCAAGTTTTTTTTTCCTTTTACGCAGGACAATACCATACTTCCTCACATATTTTTACGTGGAACAATACTCAAACCAAATACACGAATCAACTTGGTTCCATAAAAAAAAAAAAAAAAAGTCGAGATTTTACACACTCTGAAATTAATATAAAAAAAGGAGTTTTATTTTTTTATGGAACACGACACTCTAATTTTTTCACAAAATACATATTATTTTTTTCAGAAAATCATGAGACAAATTGCGGGCATGAGCCACGTGAACCTAATAGCTTTTGTCAAAGGACAACTCTGACTCGACCTCATCCTCAATGGTGCTATGAATAATATGAAGTTAAAATAATAAAGTTTTGTGAAAAATTCATGGTGACAGCCAAATCGTACAGAATCGATTAGTACATAAAGTGAAAGATTGTGCATGTGTTTGTCATCGCAGCTTATGCACATGGCGACAGAACCAAATGCGCCCTCTGTGTGAAACACTTGTTCAAATATGAAGCATGGCTTTTTTCTTCATCTCTCTTTTTCAAAATACAGTTGGCGATCTTCTTAGGATACTCCTACAATTCGCTCATCGGGGAGATATTCTCTTGCAATCAGTTTATAATTTGGGAAATTTTATTTAAATTTATATAACTTTTTTCTAAATTCAATTTAAATTTTAAATGTTAATTATCTATTTTATCATATTGCATAATTACTATTAAGTAAAAAATAAAATTAATAATAAAACTTAAATTTCATAATAATTCAAGACACTATAATTAAACCCTAGCATCACCCTTTTTTTATCCTACGTCCATTCCGGCTAAAACCCTAATAGTTCTCATATAGAAAAACAAGTTTTTTTATTGATGGATAATGATTTTGAAATTTTGAATCCTCCAACTAAGGTATGACTCGATTTTTGGATATTTTATTTGTTTGCTTCTTCTTTTGATTAAATTTCATACTTATTATATTATATTGTATTTGTTTTTCGCAGTCGTCTGTCTGCCCCCAAAACACCATTGCAAGGACATTATATTAGTAGTGCAAAGACATATAGCTTGATTCTTGGTGAAAATAACCATTGCCCAACCTCATAAACCTTGACCACTCACTAGTGGGTGGCATGTCTCCATCCAAATCCAAAGCATCAAGGTCAAATGTTTTTTTGGCAAAGTGATGGACTGAACTGGAGCTTTCATTGCATTCTCTGGCAAATTCAAATCTATGGAAGAATCTCTTGGATCCCAAGTATATGGATGGGTTTGGTAGCAGAAAAAAAGAAGTCGTCATGGAAATGCTAGTCATATGCAATTAATTATACAGGGACAAAGGACGCCTCTTTGAAGAAAAAAAACATTCAGTTAGAGATGTTATTTTATAAAGGGAATGGGTGTAAAGATAACTTTATATTTTGAATTGGGTTTGAGAGGGTAGTTTAGGTAATAAATTTGGGTTTAAAGAGATATTAATGCTTTAATTAAAAAAATATGTATGAAGAGAGTAAGTTGAGTGTAGAAAGATGTTAGATGAGTTCAAATAAAATTTATAATGATGTTTACTTTGACCAATCAATATTTATCACGTGATTAAAAATTGATTTATTTATCTAATATAAACTTATCACATGATAAAATAATTGCACGAAAGAATCTCTCGTTTCATCGAGACCGGAACTATTGAATTCATGATGGGAAAATTCATTGTAGCATGCTTTGAAACACATCAATCAGTCTGTACTATTAACCACGTATTTCTTCATTGATGGGGAAATTCTACGCAGGATGCTTTTCACGATAACATTATCTTTCTTTAATTTTCGTAAACAAAACAGAGGTTCTAGATTTGCTAACTCAATGCCTACCGATTATTTTTCATCAATTATTGGTCATACTACTAGCTGTCTAGGAAGATCGAGTCTCCCTTACTGTTATTAAAATTTCGAAATTTTCTAATTGTTGCATAAGTAATTTGGCATGTATTTTTTTAACAATGTTGGATGAAAAATCTAATGGTTTAAGAATTATAAATATGAAATTAAAAAACATTTAGTGACATTAAACAAAGGTATTTCTTTATAAAACCAGTAAATTCTTCTTTTCACATTTTCCTTACTTGCTGTGTGTGTCTACAACCTCTTCGACCTTGAACCTAATTTAATTGCGTATCAAACGGCTCGTTGGTGTGTTTTTGTAAACTCGTGTTTGTCTATGTTTTTTACTATAAAAATAATATCTTAATAATTTTAGATATATTTTTTAAAAGGAAACGATAGTAGATTCTTTAATGAAAACGTCGTTACATGGTTTGAAGTACAAGAAGCCCCATTGCAGCACACATTCTTCTAATAGTAAGTCAGAAATGAACAAGGGAGGGGACTTAGCCCATTTACACTCCTGGCTCAAAGGGAGACAAAACGTGCTAGCCTATGGACAATAGAGTTAGCTTGGCAGCTAGTATGGTAAGAATAGCCTAAGTGATTGATGGGAGCAGCATCTTGATATCTTCCATAAGGAGCAGGATTGTCTGCCCTTTCAGTTTAGGTGCCCTTCTATGCTTTTTTTTTTGTTTGTGTGGTCATGGTTAAGTCACGTTAATATTTTATATTACTATTTATTTTTATCTTATTATCTTTATAAAAAAATATATAAAATGTTGATATGACTTAACTGTGACCACACAAAATAGGAGGACATGAGAGGGCAGACAATCCTCCTCCTTTCCTTAATCTGTCCAACTGAGAATAGATTGATAGACGATACGGAATGGGTTCGGCAAAGTGTGTGTCAAAACATGGATGTCCCCAGATGCTAACCCCATGACACTTTGTAGGGCTCACTCCGTAACATTTTCAAGGATTTGAACCGTCTATATTTTAATTAATCGTTCATATACAACATAGCAAAAAATTAAAAAAATCTAAAATCATTAAGATATTAATTTGTAAGGAAGAAAATGGTCAAATTCGTTCAGCAAAGAAATATGAAATGATAATCATTTAATCCAATGGTTAAATGAATTCGGATTTGAGTGATTTTTCATATATATGATTTGTGAGGAAATACCTAAAAAATAAACGACAAGATCGTTGAAATACATTATGGTAGACCTCACAATTAAGTGTCAAAAGATGTACAAAAAGTGTGTCTACAATCCTAACTTTATCTCTATGTATATTATTTCTCTGTAAAATTAAAGTGATCATATTTATGCAACTAGTGATCATATTTATTAGGTCCTTCTGCGGAGAAGATGAATTTGGCTAGGGTTTTTTAACTCCCCTTTAATCAAAGAAATAAAAATAATTATTTAAAATGTTATCAAAAATAAATATAAAGATAAAATAAAAAAAATAAGGGCATTTTAGTAATCGTATTGATTATACTCTGATTCAGGTGAATTGCTAAATAACTTATATGAATTCAATTTCATTCATACTTCGATTTCATAACATTTAAGTAAACATCTTCAACAAGAATTTGATTCTGATTCCTTTTTATTTCAACTCATCCTTAATTTAATTCTCCTATTTTAATTAGGTTACGTACACCAGCTATTAATGTGGAGGAGGAACACAGCTTTTTTCCAAGGAAGAAGACAATGCAGAGGGGAACCTGTCGGCCAATCCCACGTGACAAACCTTGCCTATTTTTAATTGTTGCCCAATACCAACCCCACCCAACATCCTAAAGGCCTAATAAATATAGTTTCATAAAAAAAGGAAAAGTATCCCCTCCGGATCTGAAAGATGGGAATTTCCACGTCTTAACCGTTCATCGTATATCGTGTGGTTAATTTTCATCAGTACTATTTGTGTTGAATTTTAAATTAAAAAAATTTAAATGATTTCTAATGACGCAATACACGATGAATAATTAAGATGTGAGAATTCTACACAATTTAGATCGGATGGAATCCAAATCCATAAAAAAACAAGGCTCTACATTATTTTATTTATGTGAAAATATATAAGGTCCACCTGTTAAAAGGGTTTGAAAAACATTACAAAACTAACATATAAAACCTTTTAATTTTATACATATATCATTTTTGTCATTATAATAGGTGAATTATTCTAGATCCATCTCCGGAAAGAACTGAACATGATAAATTTTCATCATCTAGCTCGAGCACGAATAAAATGGATCCATATAAAAAAATCGATATATTATCCATATCCACACATATATGAATGATTCTATGTAAGAAAACGGATTCCCTTCGCAGTTGCAACAACTAATCATTGCAAGGAATTTAGTTCTTAGAGATAAATATATATATATGTATATATAAAATAAATTTACTTAAATCTACTTAGTTGCCTAGGCGCTAGGTCCTAACTTGCCATCTGACAACCATCTTTTAGAATCTTGCTTTTACATAGTTCAGGAAAAACTTTTGTCGCCAGAGTAATTTAGCACACAAAGACAAATTGCAATCGATCAAATGACTTTGCCAGTTTTTCCCCAATCAAACATTTAACACACTTAAGTGATCTTCTACTATAGTGGTAAAACGAAATGTTACTCTTGCACTACTATATGAATTCGAATTTCGTCAGTTCTTTAATTTAATAAATTTATCGTTTGACTAAAAAAAAAAAACTCAAAACACAAACGAGCTGTGCATCATAGTATTAGATAATGTTGTACAATTCAACGGACAATTGTTTGTTTTGTTTTGAAAAAGCAATAGAGAATTAGGTAAATAGTAATACGATGTAAAACATGTCTACTCAACTTCTAAGTGTCATGTCATATAGTGGCATGTGATAAATGCATGACCCACCACAAGAATAAATAGCCTTCAATCTTCTATATATTCTAGCTCGGTTTACTCCAAAATTCATCACATAAGTTAGAAAATGACCTGATAAATTTAAGTAATTATAAATTTTGAAGTTATTAAGACCAATATTAGAAGATGATCATTTAGTACTACAGTCTAGTGATATTTCTTTTCACTTGTAAGTGAGAAGTCTTATATTTGATTATCGTCAAAATCAAATTTGAATCATATTATTACTAATATATTGTGAGGCTAAGCTCACTTACCTCCTAATATCACACATTAAAAAAAAAAAAAAAAAAATTGCATGCTCTCATGCTGACCATTAAAACAGTAAACCCGCAACTCTAGATTACGAAAACATATCATTTTTATAAGAGTAAAGTTATAATCGTTCTCCACAAAAAAAAGAAAGAAAGAAAAGAAGTTATAATCTTTAAAGAATAAAAATTCTGACTTCGTCTTTGATTGCAAATAAAGAAAATTAAGTTAATAACGTGGTAAAGGACAACCATGCACCGCGGCACGTGGAAATGATTTAGCTAGTGACCACCAAGATTATATTCTTCTGGCAAAATGTGACATGTTTATATTTTTCTGGCAAAACAACATGACATTGCTGTGCGTTTGGCTTCTATGTTGTTGGCGTCTAGTGTAGAATAATTAAAAAAGTAAATCTAAAGAATACTTTTTTTCGAAGTCTTAACCTCAATCTTCTTTTCTTAAAAGTTTAAGATCACTATAATTAGTCAAGAAAAATGCTAGGGACCCATTTCAAAAGTGGGACTCTGAGATTTTTTGTTACTTTTTACATAATATTTTATTATATTCTTAGGACAATTAAAATGATAGAGGATCCATAGAGAGTTTCATTTTTTAAAGAGTCACTTAACGTTTCCCTTTTTATAAACATGACTACATGAGTTAATTAATAACTAATTTAATTTCATGTTTTTCATAACTAATATTTTTTATATACCTATATACATATAAAGTATTTGTTTACAAACTAACCCAAAAATATGATTGTCCCTCGAAAAAAAATAATGTTCATATGTATTTGATGAATGATGAATGTATTCGAACTCGTAATCTTTTTCCAAATCTCTTCTAACATTTATCAACTCACTTAAAAGTCCATCTCTACCATAATAATATTAAATCTTGGAGCATCACCTTAAGAAGTATATTTGCTTCTTGAGCAATAAATAGTGTGTTCTCATGTGACCAGTACGTATGACAACCATGGGCTTTTGCCTTTTTTTTTTTTACAGTGGAAGCTGCTATAAGAAGTCCTTCGAATTGTCGGGCTCCAACCCATTAAACAGTGGACACACACTTCCATCTTTTCATGGATATTTGTGAAAGCTTTTTTCATGGATATTTGTGAGAGCTTTTGTGAATTGTGACCATGAATATGCATGCAGTTTCTCGAACTATCCACGTAGAGATGTGATTTCATATACGTTTGATTGGGCAAAAACTTCCACAGTTTTGAGTCTCAGTCCTTGGATGATCTTTCGAGTCCTAGTGTAAAAAGTTATTGATTGAGCTGCGAAAAGATACTTTTTTTTCTGAAAATTTTAGAACTCTAAAGGCAATTTTGATTACTTAATTAAAGTGAAAGGGCAAAGGACCTAATTGTACGAGGACACGTCTGGATTGTATATCCATCAGCAAACAACATTTCATTATTAATCTTTTACAATCAAAATTTGTCATCATTCGATGAGATTCTTGCTTGCATGGAAGCAACGAAGCAGAAAGAGGAAAAACTCTCCAATTTGATTATTGAATTATCACATTCGTTTATAGTTTTTAGATAACTAGTAATACCCTATGTGCTTTTGGAATATTATTATTGGACATTACCCTTTGAGCAGCAAGAGTTTCTTGCATTTTAGTATTTTTTTCATTTGTCCGTTTTATGTGCAGTTGTTGTTGACGTTTGCGCTTCTAGGTTCGAATCATATAAATCTATAAATAAAGATTAAATTACATTGTTTGTATGACACTTATATTAGTCTGGACTTGTAGTTTAGAACTAATGTTTTTGACATGGTGTATGAAACTTAAATATCCCATATATTTTTTTCATCCACTGTATAAAAAATGAAAAATACATATGTTAATCACTTAAACGATACATCCAAACGAGAATAAGAAAATTTCAGAATTTGAATAAATTATGGGACAGTCAATATGCACATGATTTCTGCTTTAGTAATATAGGACAGAGTTGGCCGGCAGCAAAAATTTAATAGCTTAGCATAAGCGAAAACAAACAATATAAATTATAAATATAATAAAAGGATAACTGGAATCGCTCCAGGGGTCTCTCACGCGTCCTTGACCTTTCACCAAGAATTTTGGCATCTATCCCATCTCAGGGCTACAATTTTAATCTCTGAAAGGCAAAGCTTTTCTATTCAACTCTTCATTGTTTGTTAATCTGAATTACAAGGGATGTTTATAAAGCCTAAAACCTAATGACCGCATGAAGGTAAACTTATTATAGTAAAGAAATCGTAATCCAAAATAGAATAGGACACTATATCTAATCCTAATCAAACTGAAAAGAATTTTAGTGCTCGTTGGAAGTGTTTTTAAAATAGCTGAAAGTGTTTTTGATGAAAATGATTTTGGAACCAATGCTTAGTAAAAATGCAAGTAAATCTTGAAAAAAACATTTAAAGTGTTTTATGAAAGAAGCACATTACTGATGGTTCTTATCGAAACACTTCAAATACTTTTGAAACCCAAAAATATTTTATTTAAAAACATTTTTAATCGTTTTAAAGTAGTTTGAAATCAACCCTTAATCCTTATAAAGTAGGCAATCATAAAACTAACCCCCTAGATATTAAAATACTAAGGACTAAAGACTAAAAAGGCTAAAATACCCTTTAATTTAGGAAGTCACCACTCGTGTTCCACGTGACTTAGCTATTGCTAATTTTTTTTTTTGTCGAACTTAGCTATTACTAATTTACTATCACCAATAATTTGATGAAAGATAATATCAAAATAGAGAGGCATAGAGTCAGCTAATCTGGAACCTCTCTTTTTCATGTAAATTTCCTCATCGGCGAAAAAAGATGTGCTACATATTTTTTATTCATGCGTTTCAAAAGTGAATGGTCTCTTCAGTAAGGTGGTGACCTTAAAGAAATTTGGTGGTCCAAGAAAAATCATTATTGATGGTCAATGACCATACATATTGATATAGAGAATTATTATTTATTTGCTGAATAGAAAAAAGGGCTGAAAAATCATTATTGATGGTCTAATACCTTACATATTTCTTATTCATGTGCTTCAAAAGTGAATGGTCTCTTCAGTAAGGTGGTGAACTTGAAAGAAACTTGAGGTTATATTGTAAAATTAATTGGTAAATAGAGAGTAGTTCAATTCTTTATAAATTCTTGTATGATTTGATTTCTTACCAATGTGAGATTTTATCTTTACATTTTCACACTCTTCTCGCGCGTGGCGAATTTTAAAATCTAACACGCGAACAATACAAATTGGGTGACGTAGAACATGTATGACCATTGGACTTCACACGTGGGCTAATATGGAGAGTAGTCTAACTCTTCATAAGCCCTTGCATGATTTGGTCAATCACTGATGTGAGACTTTATCCTCACATTCTCACACGCCCTCTCATGTGTGGTGAATATTCTAGCCTAACATATGGACAATACAATTAGATGATGTGGAACATGTGTGGCCATTAGACTTTATACATAGATCAACTTGCTCTAATACGATGAAAACAGTTGAGGTTCCACTATAAAATTAGTTGACAATATAAAAAGTAACCCCAACTTCTTATAAACTCTTGCATAATTTAGTCCCTCATTATGTGGAACTTTGTCATCATATTCTCACAAATCTTGCTCATAATTAATTTGATAGTTTCGGTCCTGACGAACGGTGGGTTTTAGTAGGGGTAGGCTCTTCTGTTGCTGCCATGACAAACACGCAATCTTTTCAACTTCATACTCTTCACAGCATCACCGAGGATGAGAACGAGATAAAGTAGTCATTTGGCAGGGTAGGCTAAAATTTGTCTCATTATATGTACATAGTATATTTTGTAAAAATATGGAGTGTTGTTCCACATCGTAAAGTTAAAAAACTTTGTTAATTTTGTTATAAAGTGCATAAAATCTCAATTTTCTTTAAAGTATCAGAATCGGTTGAATCACATGTTTAATTCTTCTTTCGTAGTATGAAGTCAATTGAACTACGTGGTTGATTTGAATGTCACTGAACATGAGAGAATCTGTGAGTATATAAATGGTTGATCCACATCGAAAAATTGAGAAACCGTTTGCGATTTTAATTTGTCCTGGAAGATGCGATTCACCATTTGATGTAGCTCGTATGGGAAGCCTAACTTTTTCTTCGTTCTTTTTTCCCGCAGTATAGATTGCTAACTTTTTCTTTTAATTTGAGGGATTCTCCTTCTCTTAATGATGTTGACATCGGAGTGGTATGGTTCATCAATCTTGACTAAGAAAACCACTGCATTCATGAGTCATCATGATTCATGACAAACGTTGCTGGGTCCAACTCCTCCAACCGACAGACAAATAAAAGTAATAGTGGGACTTGTGGATGAGAATAGTTTGTCACATACCAATTAATTGAGTGAGTAAGATAAATTACATGTAATTAATTAGTTATTTGCCACAATAACACAAAGGTTATTGGCTGATTTTTAATTGATAACTACATGTAATTAATTAGTTGTTTGCCACCACCCGATAACACTCAAACTCTCCCACTATTTCGATTGATAAAAGTAATTCGTGGATTGTTTTGTGGTCCCCGTGACAGTACCTAGTAATATATCCTTCGGATAAGAATCTTTCTTTTTTCTTTTTTATGTTTTTCTGTTTTTGTAAGGATTTTAGTTTAAATAATTTTTGATCGCACGATGTACGATAAACAGTTAAGAGATGAGGATCTGTTGACCCTAAAAACTACCAAGCCTATGTGGCGCGCAGGCCGAGTAACTAATAAGCTAACTACGTCCTTCGGTTGTGTGCGGGGCGTGCCAACTCGTCGGCCGAGCTCGGCCGAGGAGTAAAATTTGTTGATGTTGTGTTGAGCGCACTGCTGACTTCTGCGTCTTGCGATTGCGGCCGAGGAAGGAACTTGACTCGGCTCTTGGATTCTAAAGCCTGAAGACAAGGCTACTAACTATACGAAGTTCACAAATCGTCGTCGTCAGATTCGGTCACGGTGATGGTATTCGTCAGAGTAAACTCACGTCGAATTGACACCAAGGTGTAAGGGCACAAATACTCAAAGTGGATGTACGTCTTGATGGTGAATGTGGTTCGGCCGTCAGAATGCCGAACTCTAAAGCCAACTTGTGAGTATCCGGTCATGCAACTCGGCGTTCAATGTGCCGAGCCCGAGTAAACCGTAACACCTCACTTCGCCAAGAAGGCTAATGAGATGACCTCTGCCAATAAGGATTCGAAAATCCTTCTCGACCGAGACTTGGATAGATAACCAGTCGGCCCCTTTGCAGTGCTGTTTATCCAAATTGAAGGTGCTCCGCGGTCGGCTGATTCTACGGCGATAGTGCTGTTTATCCAAACTGAAGATACCACCAGTTGCCTTCACAGTGCTGTTTATCCAAACTGAAGATGTGTTGGCGAAAAGGAAAATAAAAATCTCAAGGTTGTTGAGAGGTTTCGCGTAGAGCGAGGGTTTGCGCAGGGCAGATTTGTGTGTTGAGTTGGAGAGAGCTTGAATGGTGCGACTGCCTCTGTATTTATAGGAGCATCTCTGTAATCAAGTCCAAGTCCAAGTCACACTCGGATTAGGACTCCTTATCCTGATCCAAAATTACCTCGACTAATCCTTCTTCAATCAGGACTTTGAACCTAGCCTTTATCATGTCGCACGCACCTTCATACCTCATCCTCGCCGAGACCCCTTAATGCATCAGGATTCATGCTATCCGTAGGACTCTGCTTGCTTCGTCTCTATCCAAACAAACCCCTTCCTAACCAGCCCTGGCCGACCTCGACCCATGGGCTAAATAACCCACAAGCTTCCAAATAGAGCTTTCCAGGCCGAGAATAATTCTAATTCGGCCCAAACTGATATTTTGGGCCTAAACATTGCCCCCTCGCTTCTGAGGTCTTCGGCCGAAATATCTACCGGCCGAGCCCTGACCTCGAAGAAGCGAATATTTTCATAATTTCAATCCTCGATTTCCACGGAGCATTTATGAAGCACGATTGCACGATCTCTCTTCTGCCAACCGTCTTACTACGTGGCATTTTCTGCCATAACTGCCCTCAATAATGACGCCTGAAGCGTGCAGTTCACTAAACCGTCGAATTTCTTACCGAAAGTAATCATTGTACCTCGATCCGCAGACTTAAATAGCCTGACGATCGTGCGGGCATCAAAATGTCATTTCCCATAAAACTCGCCGCCACACGTAAACGTGCATCGAGAAACTTGGCCTCTTTATCTGGATTCCCCGGATATTCATAATGATTGGCGACTTTTCGACTGATTTTCCCTTTTAATCCGAATTCTGGAACGGTTGATCTTCTTCCCAAAGACCCTATAAATACCAGAACTCCGTTATTTGCACCTTTACACTCTCCAATTTTCTGAAATCTCTTGCCCTTGCTCCTAAAACACAAGAAAAACCCTTTTTCTCCCAGATCCTTGCTCTTAATTTCCAAACCAGAAATCCCTTTTTCCAGACACCTTCCGATTACTAGCAATGGCTTCCTTCACCTCCCAACTCTCCAAAGAATGCAAGAAGTGCGAGAACATCGTCGACCACTGCGCCATCAAAACCATTCGCTTTGAGTGTGACATGAACACCCCCCACCAGATCCTCGGTCCTCTTTTCAAAGCGGCCATGCCGTCCCCAATTACCGAAATTTTTAAAGCCGAGAGCCTGAAATTCCTGCTGCAAGGCTTCGAGTGGTCAAGATGGATCTTGGCCAAACCTCAAGGCTCATGGCCCTCGACCACTACAACCTGGGCGGCCTGGGTCGAGCGGATGGAAAAGGTTTTCGGCGAGCAGTGGAAGACGCTCGGAATCTATGACGCCATTCGCCTCTCATCACTGGAGTTGGTCATGGATAAAGAGCTCCTCATAGCCGCCACAAGCCTCTGGTGCTCGGCTACCAACACTCTGGTCCTCCCGCTCGGCCCTGTCAGTCCCACCATCCTCGACGTTACGGCCCTTCTGGGGACCTCCCCGTCTGGCATTCCTATCGATGCCGCCCTCTCCGGGTATCTGTCGAATCTCGACCTGAAGACGCTTTTCGACAAGCGAGCCCTCGAGATTCTGAGCGGCGAAGGCCAAACACCTTCGAAAGAAGAGGTTCAGAAACTCCACAAGAACTTCTTCAACTACAACACCCTCTACCTCCACTTTGCCGGCCGAGGGGACGAGGAACTGCGAGAAGGAGAACACGAGACCTTCCTCTTCTACTGGTACAACAAATATATTTGTTGTACCAAGTCGAACAAGTGTCTTGTCGAAAATATGCCAGTGGCCGAGGCTCTGGCTAGTGGCCACACTTTGGCCCTTAGCCCGACAATCCTTGCTCACGCCTTCCGCTGTCTGGCCGAGACGACTCTTCACAAGGTCGACCCGCACCAGAGCGGCCATCTCTGGGTCTTCCAGCTCTGGCTGCAGGTTTATTTTGTCCTCATTCGGCCAGAAACCACCGACTTCCTGCCCACCGAGACGCTCGGTCCCCAGCTGGCCTCTCGACCAGGACCTCCGCATAAGGCCGATGAAGTATTCAAATACCTCTTCGCCCTTGATGCCCTCTCCGACGACGAATTCCTGATCTGCCGTCGTCAGAAATACCCTTCGTCGATCGTGCTCCCCTCGTCGGCGTGGAGCACGGAGGAAGACGCCGACCTCCGTCAGTCCTGGGGGTCTTTTGTGCTTGGCCGGGACCTCCCCCTTGGCTGCGATGCCCGCCGAGCTGGCTGGGAGGTCTACCATCCCAACTTCACCGCCCGGCAACTCGGCTACCTTCAAGGCTGCCCGGTTTCCCTTCTGTCCTCACGCACTCTTTTGAGTGGAGGACGCCTCTCTGGCTCCTCGGAGAAGGAGTGCAAAGACGCAAGGAGGGAATTTCAAGAACGGTGCCAGAAGCTTCGCCTTCGACCGGTCGTCCCTGAGTCCCTCTGCACTGATACCTTCGGCGACTGGTGGGAAGCCGGCACTCAGCAATTCTTCGGCGCACCGGTCGAGGATGTCACAAGCAGGCTTTTCGGCGACCGACCGAATAAGACCACGGCTCTCCCGCCTAAAGAAGCGGCCCAAGGTATACGGTTATTCTACCCTTTTTTTTTTTTGAATGGAATCATCATAACGTTACTGACTCGCTCGTTTCTTTTCCCAGGTAGCCGAGCGCCGAATAAAGTAGAGGTGGTGGCTGCCGCCGCGGCCAAGAAAAAATCAATCCTCTCCAGGCCCAGCAAACGACCTCGGCAGTAGCCCGAGACAGCAGCAGTGGCCGCTCAACCCCCCAAGCGTGTCAAGAAACTGGCAAAGAAAGGGGAGCGGAAGGTCCATGTCGTTGATAGCCAAACGACGGGATTAGCCGCAGCTGATGTCTCTCCCTCCACCGGCACCGAGGCAGTCGTGCGGCGGGAGCAAACTGGTCGGACACCCGAGGCTCGATCTGAGCCACAGGTGACGGCTGAGTTAGCAGCTGCCCAGCTAGCCGGGAGCACGGCATCACCGGCCCTGGCCGAACCAGCTGCTTCTCCGCTAGTCGAGAGGACGGCCACATCTGAACCGGCCGCGGCCCCTATCTTGGAAGGGGTTGCTGTAGCGACGAGAGGAACTCCCTCTAAAGCTCCGAGACAGTCGGCAGTCATCATGGAGGTATATTAATGCAGTATTAACTCTTTCTATTTGACCAATTTTGTGCAATTCTAACCACCTTGGTTTCAGGACGACGAGAGCGACAACAATCCCAACAGTCTTCCTCCGACGGCCGAGGCAGCAGTCCGGGTTGAGCCTCCTGCAGCAGCTGAAGCGGTCGGGCAGGTCGATCCTTCCTCAGTTGCACATGGGAAAGGCGTCGCCGCCGAACCTGAAGCAACGGCGGAAACTCCGATGCACCCCCAGGACCAATACCTTGGCATTCCTCCTCAGGGAGCCACCTCCGCTTATGTAAGCACCCTACTTACCATTCTTTTAATCCACCTTCTGGCTTGGAATGCTAAACCAGAAAATACTAAATGTCAGGTGCCCGCGTTCTCCTTTCACCGAAAATTTTATGCGCCGAAGGGCGTTGTCTACATCTTTTAGCCACCTCAGTGGCCATCAAATGTAGATAACCTCCATCGGCCGCGTGAATTGAGAAGCATTCTAAAACACTGGGCTCGGCCATTGAGCTCTCTGGGTTCGAGCAACGATCTAGCAGACATGGCCGAAGTCTCTTCTCAGCAGGTCTAAAATTTCCTTCTTAATTGATTGTCTGATGATTCGATATGTTCTGACCTTTCTATTTCGTGTAGCCTTCGTGGGAAGTCAAACTCGACGCTCTCCTCTCAGCAGCATCGGGAACTGTTGGCCCTTCGACGACCACGACTGGGTCCTCGGCCAACTCGTCATCTCTTGTCAAGCTGCAAGAGCTTCTGTCGCTTTCGGCCTCCCAGGTGCTCGAACGCAGGGGCCTCGACTCCGTCGGTGAATGCCTCAATGACCTCGCGGTTGATGGTCAGTTGAGCCCCGAAGCTATCACTCGGGCATCTTCGACTTTGGAGCAGACTCGAGAATTCTTCGGCATTTTTGAGAAAGCTCTTCGGGCCGAAGACTACCTGAAGGCCGCGTCGGGCGCTCTCGAAGCTCTCCGCCCAAAAATTGAAGCCATGAAAGCAAAGAAAGACGCTCTGGCCGACCTAGACCGTTAAATCATTCAGCTTCAAAAACGGAGATCGGTCGTGGCTTCCGAACTTGCGGAGGATTTTGAGTTGGGCGGCAAATCCTGCCTGACCGACTATGCGGCTAGCGTGAAGCGGGTCGAACAGCTCAAAATGGACAAGAGGATCTGCCAAGCCGAGGTCACTATGGGCGAAGTGAGGTGGCTGGAGCTGAAGGCCGTGCTTGAAACTCTGCTTCCCCCGTCACCCTAGACTTACTATATGTACTAACGGGCCAGCTCAAGCTGTACTTGGTACTTTTTAAATTTTTTAATAAGAACTTTCATTCTTGCATCTCCCAAGTAGTCGGATAGTATTTCTTCAAAAATTTCCCATTGATTGGTAACTTGTGAACTGTGCCGGCTCGATCTTTAAGATGGTATGCCCCCTTGCCGAGCACTTTATAAACGATGAACGGTCCTTCCCAAGTCGGCGACCATTTGCCGAATCTAGGATCTTTAATTCCCATAGGCAACACAGTTTGCCAAACCAAATCTCCTTCACCGAATGTTTTATGTCTAACCCGTTGGTTATAGGCTCGTTCGGCAATCTTTTTCTGTGCTACCAATAAATTGTATGCATTACGCCGCGCTTCTTCCAAATCCTCTAACTCTTGCCTTATCGACTGACTATATTCGTCGCTAAACAAATTACTTTGCTCAATTATTCGCAATGAATTTATGCTTAATTCGACTGGTAGCATTGCGTCGTGCCCATAGGTGAGTGCATACGGAGTTGTCCCAGTCGCGGACCGGAGCGATGTTCGATAAGCCCATAAAGCCTCATTCAACTTCAAATGCCACATGCCAGGCCGTTCCCGTATTATTTTCTCGAGGATACCGATCATCACCTTATTACTTGCTTCGGCTTGTCCGTTTGCCTGTGGATAGTACGGCGTGGACTGTTCAAGCCGAATTTTTAGGTTCGCCGCATATTCTTTAAACCTCTCGGCTGTAAAGATCGTACCATTGTCAGTTATGATTGTTTCTGGTATCCCGAATCTGGTCACGATGTGTTCCTCCACAAAATCGCAAACCTATTTAGCCGTTAATTCGGCATACGATTTTGCCTCGACCCACTTGGTAAAGTAATCGGTTGCCACGAGTATCCATGCATGCTTGGCAGCCCCGGAGGACGGCGTGATTTTGCCAATTACGTCCATAGCCCATCCTCGAAATGGCCATGGTTTAGTGACCGAGTGCAATGATTCGGCCGTGACTCTTTGTATGGGACCATGAATTTGGCATTGCACACATCCCTATGCGAACTCAATGCAATCTTTTAATATGCTTGGCCAAAAATAACCATGCCGTCGAAGCAACCATCGCATTTTCCGGCCCGACTGGTGAGATCCGTAAATTCCTTCATGAACTTCCGCGATCGCTTGAATAGCTTCTTGGGGGCCGAGACATAACAATAGTAGTTCATCCTCGCCTTTTCGGTATAATTCATTTTGATACATGACATAATTCGTGGTGTGAACCCTTGTCTTGCGATCGTGTTTGCTATTAGGATTATCGAGACACTGCATGATAGGCTTCCTCCAATCATCTGGCATTGCCTCGACTGCACAAACATCTATGGGGTCTTGTCGGTCCAACAATGAAGGTAATGACATGACTCTTGTGCGTATCACGTTATCGCGTCGGATGACCTGCTGATTAACCAAGGCCGGGTATAGTTGTCTTAACACAGGTATTTCCTGGCCTAGCTTGCCCCCCAGGAGTTGTGCTCCGGAAGAGATTTGGGCTAGTTCGTCTACGTCGGTATTATGAACCCGAGAAATGTGTTCAAATGTGATGCCGTCGAAGGATTCGGCCAAATAGCTGGCAATCATGTGATAGGGTGCCAGAGTACAACTCATGCATCGAAAATATCCATTAAGTTGGTTAATCACAAGTTCGGAACCACTGAGGACGAGGACACAGGTCGCTCGTAAGTCATGGAGGACATGAAGGCCGATGATAAGAGCTTCATATTCGGCCTGATTATTCGTACAATCGAAATCGAGCCGAAGAGAAAAAGACCAGCGGCAGTGGCTAGGTGAT
Organism: Heteromeles arbutifolia; assembly: GCA_024362995.1. NCBI lineage: Eukaryota > Viridiplantae > Streptophyta > Magnoliopsida > Rosales > Rosaceae > Heteromeles > Heteromeles arbutifolia. The sequence goes on along the minus strand of JANCRC010000002.1, from coordinate 2,702,303 downwards.
TGAATGACGATGCCAACACCAGCCGAGTCTGAGGTACTATACCCATCAAAGTACATTGTCCAGTAGTTATCGCGTGCTTCAACCATGCTGATTTCGACGTCATTGCTACTGACATCATATGGGGAGAGATGTTGGGCCAAAAAATGGGCTAAAGCTTGACCTTTAACGGCTTTCTGAGGTACGTACTGCAAACTGAACTCGGACAATGCCATTGTCCATTTCCCGATTCGGCCTTTTACTATGGGCCGTGTTAGCATGTAACGGATAACATCGGTTTGGGCGATGACTTGCATGACTGACGGAAGCATGTAATGGCGGAGTTTTGCAGTGGCGAAGAACAAAACCAAGCAAAGCTTCTCGACAGGTGAATAATTGATCTCAGGTGCATTCAGACCCCGACTAAGATAAAAGATAGCCTGTTCGAGGTGGTACGAGAACCGGCGGCGTGGTGAGGGAAACCTTGATCTGTGTAAAAGCCGCTTGATGCTCTTCGCCCCACTCAAACTGATCCGAGTCCTTTAATTTCAAAAGCGTAGAGAACGCCTTCATTTTCCCCGCCGAATTAGATATAAAACGACGGAGAAAATTTATCTTGCCGAGTAAGGACTGCAATTGCTTTTTTGTCGTTGGGGGCGGGGCAGCAATGATTGCGCGTGCCTTGTTTTCGTCCACCTCAATTCCTCGATGATGCACAAGGAAATCTAAGAAGTTACCGGCCGATACGCCAAAGGCACACTTAGCCGGGTTCATCTTCAGATTATGTAGTCGCATGCGAAGGAAAGCTTGCCGAAGATCATCTAGATGTGTTCGGCGGCTTTTCGACTTAACCACCACGTCATCGATGTACACCTCAACTATTGTGTCGATCAAGTCATGGAAAATGGCGTTCATGGCACGCTGGTAGGTGGCCTCAGCGTTTTTAAGGCCGAATGACATAACCACCCACTCGAAAGTTCCAAGTGCCCCTGGGCAACGAAATGCAGTTTTGTGAACATCGGCCTCGGCGATAAAGATCTGGTTATAACCGGCATGGCCATCCATGAAAGACATCATGTCATGAGTAGCTGCGGCGTCGATCAATAAATTTGAGATCGGCATGGAATATTCGTCATTGGGGATTGCCAGATTCAAATTACGAAAATCAATACAAATGCGCAAGGCACCGCTTTTCTTCAGCACCGGCACGATATTGGCTAACCATTCGACATATTCGAATAAACCCGGCGTTTAAAAGTCGAATCAGTTCTTCTTTTATGCCGAGTTGAACTTCGATTGAAAACCGTCGGGGAGGTTGGCGAAAAGGCTTGCAACCAGGTTTGATGCGTAATTCATGCTCAACGAGGGTTCGGTCAAGGCCAGGCATCTCGTGATAACTCCAAGCGAAACAATCCTTGAATTCGCCAAGCAACTTGCAGAGTTCGGTCTTAGTATGCTGGGGTAACAAAGCGCTGATGAACAATGGTCGAGGGTTATCGGCCGTTCCCACATTTATTTCGTCCAACGGGTCTTTGACTTGGGGTCGGCTATCCTCGAGTTCGGCCGGTGCAGCCTGGATTTTGTCGAGGGATAGAACAGGGCCATTGTCGTCTTCGGCGAGGAATTCCACGAGGTTAACGCCTGAATCCGGGTGTTGGGAGATTGCGTACCAATGAGCCAGCAAACGTTCCATGGTTGATGAAACTGCGGCTCGGCGTGTGGTCTGACTGGCGTCAGACATCAGGATCGGGGATGAAGTTAGCCAATCCGAGCCTCGCCGAATCCTGGTGAACGGTTTCAGCGCCAACCTCGATGGTATTCTGAACAGAAATTCGCGTTGGTCGACCTTCTTCGTTAAGGCCGTGTAACGTGATGTATCCGACATGATCGTCGTAATATCGCGCTTGGATCGTCGTAATATCCGTATGACTCTGCCTGCTTCGTCTCTATCCAAACAAACCTCTTCCTAACCAGCCCTGGCCGACCTCGGCCCATGGGCTAAATAACCCACAAGCTTCCAAATAGAGCTTTCCAGGCCGAGAATAATTCTAATTCGGCCCAAACTGATATTTTGGGCCTAAACAGGATCTCTAATATTCTCATAATTTGAATCTGAAATCCAAATCCATATCTTTCATCCGAATCAAGATCCTCGCCGGATCTTCTCCTAGGGATCCCGTAATTATGTCCATTTATTTTATATCGTGCGGTCAGTTTTCGTTAGGTACTATTTATATTTGAATTTTAAATTTTAAATTTTAAATAATTTTTGACCGCATGATATACGATAAACGGATAGGATTATGGGATCCCTAGGATCCCTAGGGAATGGATCCGGAGAGGATCCTGATTCCTTTCATCCATCCGTGTGACAACCAGCTGGTCTGCATATGACTTGGACCAAATACTTAATTTACAGTTCCTAGCTAGTTATTATTTGGTAAATAATTTCTTTTCGTATGTTTCTTCCTCATTTGACCTCAACCTCTTAAGACTTGTAAATCTCCCACAAGTCCCGGCATGGTTGTGCCCTACTTTTAAGCGCGGTTAAATTATATTTCAACCCATTAGAATTCCAGGTCATGGCAATCATTTTATTGTTTGAATGTAGGAAAAGTTGAATCAGATTGTCTCTGGATCCATTCCTTAGAGATCCCACAATTCTATCCGTTTATCGTATATCGTGCTGTCAAAAATTATTTAAAATTTAAAATTTAAATTTAAAATATAAATAGTACCTAACGAAAACTGACCGCACGATATAAAATAAACGGACATGATTGCGGGATCCTTAGGATTCCTAAGGGAAGATCCGGCGAGGGATTTGGAAAAGTTGAAATATGACAGTCTGGTAAAGTAATATAAGTATTTTAGTTTACCGAGATATGTGTGCGTACAAACACACATCACGTGTTTGATTATTTCAGTTTACTATATGATCGTAATTTGTTTTTAATTAATATAGTAAAAATAGAAATTACACAATAAAATTAATTGGGAATTTTAATTCTAAAACTTGGACAACTAAGCATGCAACCATTCGGCTTCACACATGCCTAAACATATCATTGATATAACGAAAAAAAATTAAAATTTAACTTTAAAATTAATTGACAATATAAAATATAGCTAAACTTTTATATATAAGCGCATACAATTTTTTTTTTTGCCGTTAAGATTCACTCCTAGCATCATATTACTGTATGTATTTAGGATAGGTTAAACAAAAGTAAAAGGATACTTGATGGACTATGACCTTATTATGTAAAATGCAGGATATATAATTTGTGCATAGGGTTCGAAAACTGTTGACCTCGTTAACAGTGAAAATCTCTTTTCTTTAATTGATAGATCTCGCAGATTGATACACTTTTGTTGTGTGATTATTAATGTATGAGTTGATCAATTGATGCATGTGGTCTTTCGTTACAATCAATGATGCTTACTTATAATAATATTAGGATTGTACAACTTTGTAATACTAATTGATTTATTATACTACTATTTTGATTTCACAAGGTCATTTGTTATCCGAACGTTTGAGGCAGAATATAGTACCATAAAGTTTAGGGTTGTTTAATTTAATTTCAATATGAAGTGACAATAAATCACTCACCTACTAACATATGATTTTATGGTGATAAATCCTAATTAGCAGCAAAAGGAATCAAGACCGTCGATTTAATCCATATGTACCCCTTCTACTTGCTCTTTTGTTTGTTGTCTATTTCTCTCTCCCTTTATTTGAAGGGAATTTTGCAGTTCCCGCAAAATGATATCATCATTTTACTCCAATTATAGAACGTGTATCTGTTTAGTATTTGGTTGTATTTAGAATCCTGTCACGTTGTTCATCCATAGTAACACATTGAATATCACATGACAAATATTCTATATACACAAATATGTCTCCTTATTTGTTTCTTCCCAAATAATTTCTTAGGTATGCTGTTGTAGCTTGCATTTGTTTACCACTAGGGGTAGGGGCAAAGCTAGAAAGTTATTTAACGGCGACATAATTGAGCAATGGCGGATGCAAACCCATTTGGAATTCTAAAAAGAGCAAACGCAATGACATTTTTTTTTCAATTTAAGTCTGGCATTTTGTTGAGCACTTGGACAACTGCCCATATACCTATTGTGTACTTAGCGTTCATCCCCACCCTTTGTGTTATTTTAATTGTATCTTTAAGATTAATATTTTTATGGTGAACAAATAGATAAATTGTATAGGTATAGGGTTGGTAGGTCAAATTTATTAGATGGATAGAAGGAAGAAATTTTTCTTCATGAGCTGCCATAATTAACTCTACAACTAAACATTTTTATGTTATACATATCCACCTTCTAGTGGTTTTGAATGAGAAGTGAGTGATAGAGTTAATGGTCGTAGTGGTGTGTTGATTATTATTGATTGTAGTCCAATTTGACGTCGTTTTGAGCGGCGGGAGATGAATATAATTTAAGCAGACTTTTGATTCTTGCTCAGACCAATTGTTTTAGACCAAAACTTGAGGAGGCACGTGCCCACTTTGATCCTTGGCAAGATTTACCCCTGATCACTGGCCAGGGCTGCTTCAGAATCCGATCGATGGCCAAATAAAAAATGGAACTTTAATGATAATTTTTTGGTACTGTTCATTTTAACGAAAAATCATATTTTTACACTAAAAAATCAATTCCGGTACTATTCATTTTACCATTTTTTTTTGTCCTTATCATTAAAATTCAAAATTTTTAAACCATTTTCATAATAAAAAAACAAGTAGATAAGCCATCTGAAAAAAATAATTGTACGTACATAAATAAATAAACACACACACAAGTAACTCCAAATCCTTATATTTCGGATCAAAACTCACCAAACCTCCCACGAGCATACCTCACCAAACGTCACTCACCCCTAGCATTAACCAAAGCAACGAAGGAAAAACAACAAGGTTAGGAGAGGAAGGGTCACATCACTAATTACGCTCTTGTTAAGATGTAGGGTATACTTCTTAAAATAAAAATACTGACTTTTGAACCACATACAAGGGCAACTTTCTTACCTCTTAAAAGTGAGGGTGATGCTCTCTTATTTTCAAAAGTAGGGATGATGCTCGACCTTATTGATAGCTGTTAGATTAGTTTAAATTTTAAAATTTATATCTTAGATCAATTAAACTAAACTAAACTAATTTGACGGTAACAAAGAGTGAACATCATTCCATTTTGAGTTGAACAAAGTTGCACTCATGTTTGAATTAGCAGCCAAGCTGGGATCCACAACTCTTTAAACATATGGTTTGTAAACGTGACAGATAAACATTGTTTCTCCAGTACAAAATTGCCACCTCTCGCAAAAGATATGATCTAGGCAATATCCAATTATTAATGTGAAGTTCGAATATTTTTTATGTTTTTTAGAAAAAAAAGAGGGACAACCGATGGTAAGCCACGGTTATCCATCCATTTTGGGGGCCAGGAAGATTCACAGAGGCATTTTAGCCTCTCTATGCCTACAAGTCTGGCTTCCACACTAACAGTGGGATTCGAACCCGAGACCTCTAGTTTTTGATTTTAAAAAAGCTTCATAATCCGTTTTTTATCATTGAATCATCAGCTCGTGATTAAGTTTTAATATATTTAATTCGTAAATGTGATAAAGAGAATAAGAGGTAATATTTTTTCCTTGGTCGAAAGAAAATATAACATTATAATATTTAATTGCTAAACGTGTTTTTCCCACCCAATTATTCAAGCATAATATTTCTTGGAATTCTCCCTCCCTCTCTCTCTCTCTCGTTTTTATGCGTACTCCATTAATGGTGATGGAGTAGGTGCATATTGGAGATAAAAGAACAGAAGACATGACCTCATCAACAGTGAAAAGATTAACGAATCCTACACTCTGCACTCATGCATGTTCACGACCTTTTTTTCTTTTGGGACAGAAGTTTTCTTTTTGAACTTTTTGAAATTAAATAATAGGTTAAATTTGTAAATAAAATTTTATAAATTAAATAACATAAAAGTTGAAGATGAGTTATCACTTAAGCGACATGCTCATTTTTATTAATGACAAATCATTTAGTTTGTAAATTTAGTTTATAAATTTAATCTCCTAAGTATTATCCTTTGAAATTCTTGGGAGACTAAATTTATAGACAAAATTTGTAAACAAATGATTGAATTATTACTTAAGCGTTGATAAACATATTCATTTACTATTGATCACACATTTTTTAATTTGCAAATTTAATCTACAAATTTAATATATCTAGCATTACTCCAACATTAATTATGCATACACACATTTTTAGTGTGCGGCCCCGCCTGTTTCCACTATAAAAACATCGCACTCCCCTTTCCTTCTTAATTGCAGAGTGGAAAGGAAAACCAATTCAGCAATGGCTTCATCTCCCTTACCACCAACTTCTACAATGGCCGCCCTGCACTCCACCACAACCACCCTCTTCCGCTCTCCTTTATTCCCAAACAAGTCCCAGACTCCACTGCAACGAAAACCCAAACAATGCCTTGCGGGCAGAGTGCGCTGCAAAGCAACAAAAGGTGACAATGAAAACCTAGACCAGGGCCTAGCAAGACTCGACAGGAGGAACATGCTGATAGGTTTAGGCGCCGGGGGTCTCTACGGTGCGGCAGGAAACCCGTTTGCTTTTGCAGCACCGGTATCCGCCCCAGACCTGACCACGTGTGGCCCTGCCGACAAGCCAGACGGGTCCACCATCGATTGTTGCCCACCCACCACCACGACCATCATCGACTTCAAACTCCCCGACTCAGGCCCACTCCGCACTAGGCTTGCTGCCCAGGACGTTGCAAAAAACCCTGCATACTTGGCCAAATACAAAAAGGCCATCGAGCTGATGCGGGCACTTCCAGACGACGACCCGCGCAGTCACGCCCAACAGGCCATGGTACACTGCTCCTACTGCGACGGTGGATACCCACAAGTCGGATATTCGGATTTGGAGATCCAAGTTCACTACTGTTGGCTCTTCTACCCGTTCCATCGTTGGTACCTCTACTTCTACGAGAAAATCATGGGCGAGCTCATTGGGGACCCAACCTTCGCCCTCCCGTTCTGGAACTGGGACGCGCCAGCTGGCATGTACATTCCTGAGATTTTCACCGATACGTCGTCATCCCTCTACGACCAGTACAGAAATGCAGCGCATCAGCCCCCGAAGCTCCTGGACTTGAATTACAGCGGGACCGACGATGACGTCGACGACGCGACACGAACCAAAGAGAACTTAACAACGATGTACCAGCAGATGGTGTCGAAGGCCACTTCTCACAGACTCTTCTACGGAGAGCCCTACAGCGCAGGGGACGACCCAAGCCCTGGCGCCGGAAACATTGAGAGCATTCCCCATAACAATATTCACTTTTGGACTGGCGACCCAACCCAGACAAACGGGGAGGACATGGGGGCCTTTTACTCTGCGGGGAGGGATCCACTGTTTTACTCCCACCATTCCAACGTGGACCGCATGTGGTCTATATATAAAGATAAGTTGGGCGGTACGAACATAGAAAAGACCGACTGGCTGGACACGGAGTTCTTGTTCTACGACGAGAAAAAGAATCTCGTGCGCGTCAAGGTTCGGGACTCGCTCGACACGAAAAAACTCGGGTACGTGTACGACGAGAATGTCTCGATCCCGTGGCTTGAGTCGAAGCCGACGGCTCGTAAGTCGACGAATAAGAGAAAGGCCGCGGTTTCATCTTCTGATCTTACTACAACGTTCCCTGCTACACTGTCGGATACAATCAGCGTCGAGGTGACGAGGCCGTCTGCGACGAAGCGGACAGCTGCCCAGAAGAAGGCGCAGGACGAGGTGCTGGTGATTAAGGGGATTGAGTTTGCCGGGAATGAGACTGTGAAGTTCGACGTGTATGTGAACGATGACGCGGACTCGCTGGCCGCGAAGGACAAGTCGGAGTTTGCTGGGAGTTTTGTTCACGTGCCGCATAAGCATAAGAAAAATATTAAGACGAACCTGCGGCTGAGCATTGCGAGCTTGTTGGAGGAGTTGGGTGCGGAGACAGACAGCAGTTTGGTGGTAACTTTGGTGCCGAAAGTTGGGAAGGGGCCAATCACCATCGGAGGGTTTAGCATTGAGCTCATTAATACTACCTGAGTATTAATTAATGTTATTGTTGTTCTTGTTGTTCTTGTTGGGTTGGCTTAATCATGTTTTTCTAGCTAAGTAATCTTGAATGTATTGTGCTCATCTACTGCTTACGTGGCAGATGACGGTTGTTGTTCCTCGTGAATAAAAGCACTATTGTGTATTGTGTTTCGGTGTGTTTATTTATTGAATAAAGAATTGATGGTAGAGTTTAATCATAATTTTGCAGATTTATTGATGGTAGAGTTCTTGAAAAATTAATGGACTATAATTGTGTGTAAAATTGTTTATAAAACTAGTATACAACTTTACTATTATTGTTATTTGTGATAATGGAGGAACAATTTACTCATATTCTTGCGCAAAGAGAAAGATAACAAACATGTAAGCCAAAAAAGTGTAGGGGTAAAACAATAGTAAAGCTAAATATGTGGTAGCGACTAGCATAATTTTTTTATTTTATTTATTTTTTTAATTTTGGAAGAAGGGTAAATTTATAACAAAGAACACTAACTTACTTAGAAAAGACTCACAGACAAATAGATACAAAGCAAAAATGGACCTCCCTTAACATGATTTCCTAAAACTCACTGTATGAAAGCCAGAGTCTTCTAGCTGCCGACAGCGCTTCTTACTTGTTCCAGGTATGAAACTGATAGAACTGTCCAGGGAAAACTGAACGGACCCAGTATCATTTTGTGATTTAATCAAAACCTTGTTAGAAAATTCCTCCACAGGAACTGTTTGATGTGAGTTTTCCTCGGTAACCGCAGTTGCGGACTGGAGAGATAAGGCATCAAGACTATCATAACCCACCAAAACAGATACCTACATGAGAAAGAAACAGAAGAAAATGAAGAACAAACTTACACATTCCCGTTGTCAGAATACATGCACATCAGATAAAGTTACAGCAATCAAACAAAAACAGTACAACTTTTTGTGAATCAAACAACACTAAACTTGTATAGACACAAACTTACCTTATTGAGCAATTTTGACCGATCTGAGATGCTTGCTATGCCATAACTATCTACTTCTTTCAAAATAGATACAAATAGACACCTAAAACCCAACCATGCAGCACCGCAGAGATGAAGTGAAGGAAGACCCATCATCCAACCACGAATACCACGTCGATCTTAGCTAGAAATTGAAAGGAGTTAGCCACAATTAAAAGATGACGGAGAAATTTTTGGTTGGAGAAATTTGGCAAGTGAGGAGAATTGTTACAAGAATTGAGACACCTAGAACAAACGAAGAAATAAACAAGAATGGTTGGAATTAATTTGGCTAAGATGTTATGTTACAGATGAATATGCGTATAAAGTATATGGAGCTGCAGGTCGATTAAGGTATGAATGGTACATGCAGTACACTTTTAAGAGATGGTACATGCAGTACACTTTCAAATTGTTTTCCAGTACGAAGCTCAAAAAGCAATGGGAAAGACAAAAGAGAGACTTTCTCTAGTGTAAATCAAAAGTGTAGATATAAGTTACACATTTGAATAAAAACCGTGACATCAAGTGCTATCGAAGTCGGCTTGTAGAGAAAAGGATCCTCGTCGGATTCTTTTCCTGGGAATCCAGGGGATCCTGTGATCGTGGCCGTTCATCGTATATCTATTTAGACCCAAAATTACACCATTGGCCCGAGTAATCGAGACTGTTGAATGAGTAGAATTTTAGACCGTTGAATGACAAAGCGGTTGAAATGATTTTCAATTATTATTGAGAAATAATATTGTGATTTTAATTATGATATTATCTCTTAATATATATTAGGATATCTAAACCTAATATTATGTATATCCAGTTGGTTGTTTTGAAAAGAGATGATCTGATCCGTCTTCAAAGGATTGCACGAAGACATTCGAATGGGCTCATCATATCAAAGCCCCAGGTGCATGCAATCTCCTACGTGGCTAATTATTATCAAAACCAAGTCCTATCCCTTCAAATCCTATCTTTGATATTGAAGTGGGTGGTACTAGGGCTGGGCACGAGCCGAGCCGGGCCCAAATTTGAAGGAATCGGACCCTACCCGTTTTAAACAGTAACGGGGTGGGTCGGGTAGAGGAATTTTGAATTTTGGAACCGGACATAACCCGGCCCGTTTCAAACGTGCTAATTCGGGGCAGGTCCACGGATCCAACTCTTTATTTTATTTTATTTATTTATATAATTTAAAAACTGCCGTGCATGGCAGCTAATGAGCTGTTTCACTACATGGAAGTGAGATGCGTAGAGCGAATCCACATCAAACCCTTTTACCTACATAATATGAAAACAGCTCAATTTGCGTTCAATGCTAATATAAAACATCAAGCAAAGAGGCGAAAGCCAGGCCAACAAACGAGATGCATTTATTTTATCATTGCTCTCAGCATTCTTGAGCGAATCAAAAATGAAATTAGCAGACTCAACCGGCCAACGTCCCTGACCATTGGACCGGCGGTTAGTCGCCTAAGCAATTCGACCAACACCACGACAAAAGTAGCGGAAGAGAATGGCTTGCTTGTGGGCTAAAACATCTTCCAAGTACCTTTTAGCCTTTGCCAAATGCATCTTCCTGATGGCATGGGCAGTGTCTCTCGTGTTCTAAAACAAATCAACAAATCGAACCAGTCCAAGCATAACACAAGCAATCCAAGAATAAACAGATTTGAAAATTACAGGAGTTGTTTTTTAAAACTGAGGTTGCACTGCACATCAATTCTTATATATATATATATATATATATATATACACACACGCACAAACACATATATATATATATACACACACACACTCACACATGACTCATGGTTCTTGCATTTGTTTTGTAAATATTCATCAATCTTGGCGTCTGTTGATAATAAATCCAACAAGACTTTGATACTTTCATCGCTACTAAACTATGTCAAGATCAAATCTATGAATAGTACTCATGGCCTAGTGCTTTGCATGAGCCAAAACCCGAGAAGCTCCTCCGTGGTACCTGAATATTTTGTGTGCAAGCCGACTACTCTACAATATGCAGACATTATCCAATCCAAAAATTAGGTACTTCACCAGAATAACTGTCATGGTTGTGTTGAGCTCGAAACCCTTAAGGTACAAGATTATTCAGTTCTCCCAAAACTCTGATATCCGTCTACAAGCCTCATCATAAACTAAAAAGCTACAACCTAATGTGCGAGGTGTTTGATGCAAACACTAGGGCATGGAAGAAATTGAAGGAATGCAAATAAAAAGAATTACCTGATTCTTCAATTGATTTCAGAGGTCCAATTCCCCAACTGCAAACAAGGGTGATGGTGACCCTGGAATTCGACATTTTTGAAAGTCAAATTCCCCAATTGGTTTCAGAGAAGAAAAGGAAAAGCAAAGTCCATATCAGAAAACCCCCCAAACCCAAAAAAACCCAAATCAAATCCCTTAAACCCTCGGGAAACCCAAATCAAAACCAATATGGGTGTTTTGAAAACTGGAAGCAAAATCGCGGAAGGGTGCTCCTGGATCTGAACCGGAGCCTCAACTCGGCCACATCACTCACCAACTCAACCACTTTTAGTGGGTTCGACTTGTAGGTGACCTGCGATTAGCGCATAGCCTTCATGTGATTGTAGCACTTGAGCGTATTCATTATACACCTAGCATGTCAGTCAGACCACGTGAGGTGGTACCGACTTGTGTGCAGATATGTATAAATATGTGGAGATATGAGATTGAGATATGATTGGAATGAGCTCTAGTTTCTGCCGTATATATCACGTTAGGTGACTTCGACTAACAGATGATTTATATTGAATTGCATCACCTGACTTATTATTTATTATATTGTGATATTGGGCATAGCATATACATGTCATACATACAAAATGAATCTTGATATATTGAGCATGATTTGACTTATATTTACGTATTCTATTTTCTGGAAAAGTTATACTTGTTTTACGGCGAGGGGTTAGTATATTCAAAGGAAAATAAAGTTTTTATATAAGCGTTGTTTTACTGACCCACTTAGCTTTGTTTTGCGCCCCTCCAGATATTAGGTAGCTTTTGTGGTGGCTCACGAGGATCCTGGTGGAAGTTCTGACAGTACATCATCCATGTAGGAATATTGGATACTGTTTAATTTAGTAATTTCTATGCTTGACTGCACTTAGACTTAATTATGCTCTGAAGGTGTATTAACACTTATATCCTTTCTAGCCATTCTGGATGTTTGGTTTTATTTATTCGAAATTTCCATATCTTAACGCTTCTGCTTCGTGCACATGGCTTATGTCACGCTCACGTGATGGCCAGCATGCCTCGATCTCGGTCGGGGTGTGTCACCATCTCTATCTAAAATGGTTATATATAGCTCAGTTCAAAATTATAACCCTGCAAGAAATTATTTTTTATGAACAGTGTCAGATCATATTCATTATTCATATACCATTTCCAACCGAAATGGCTAAACATAGCTCCCTCAATAATTTATTAGTTTTATGTTTTCTTAAATTTAGGGTTAATCTCAGTTTACTATCCTGAAGTTTTTTGGTTTTCAACATTTGGTACATCAAGTTTTTTTCATCCCAGAGTGGTACCTAAAGTCATAATTTTGGGACATCTTCATACTTCCGTTAAGATTGTTGTTAACTGGTGACGTGGCACCTACGTGGATAATGATTGGGCGCCACATGTCAATATAGGCCCACGTGTGTATTAAAAAATTAATTTAAGATAAGATTTTTTACTTTTTATGTTAAAGTTTCCAAATATTTTTAATTAAGGGTAAATCTCAGTTTACTACCCTCAAGTTTTGTGGTTTTCAACATTTAGTACATGAAGTTTTTTTCATCCCAGAGTCATACCTAAAGTGTTAATTTTGGAACAGTCTCATATATCTGTTTTTACAAGAATAATGCTATTTACAAGGAAATTAGGGTTTCAGTTATGTTGGGGACCATCAGACTCGATTTCATTAGCCAGTTCTTTTGTGGGCATGTCAGCCCGATCATCATGTCCACCAGCGAATGTGTAAACCCTAAAAGCAAACTGAAAAGCCTTCCACAGCATTTTCACACAAATCTTTATTTGCTTCTGATCAGTTTTTGTTCCAGTCTTACCTGCGGCCTTTGCTTCTCTCCTTTCCTGCATCATTTAACATTTCAAAGTCAAACTCTCCTTTTCAAATCATTGTTATTTGTTTTTTTAAAGTAGTTAATTCTGAGTACTAACCTTTAGTGCCATCTCCATGCAGCTTGAGGAGACATCCACCATGGCTTCTTTGATCCGGATGAGGATATTGAAGTCGAAATGGATATTCTGGCTCTGAAACTTCTTGGCTTCGTCGTCTTTAGTTCGTTCCATCGTGTCTATTTCTCCTTTTATCTGTGCATTACCTTTTTTTATTAGTTATGGAAAATGGAAAGAGACAATTAAGTAAGTTTTTTTATGTAAGAAATGATAGTGAAGACAATTAAGTAAGGAGAAATTATATTCACACATCCCAAATTACTTCTTCCACATCTTTTTAAATTTTTTAATATTTTCCACACACTACTAGCACTTGATAGAAAATATTAAAAAATTAAAAGAGAGAAAAGTAATAATAGTAAGTTTTTTATATAAGAAACGATATTGAAGACAATTAAGTAAGAAAGATTGTATAAAATGAACATTTGGGCACCTTATCGAAGTAGCGTTCGGCCTTGTCAAGGAGCTGACCCAATGGAACCACTGGTTTCCAGTTTTGTAGTTCATTGAGCATTGTATTTAAATTTGTGTGTAGTGCTGTTGCCATCCTTATTGCTTCCAACTTCTTTGTTGGGAACCCTTCAAACCTTGAGAGCACCTGCAATTCAGAAAATGGCATGTCACAAAACACGATTATGAAGTGATCATAGAATTAGAATGGAAATGAACAAAAATAAAGCGGACAATTAATGGTATGACTCATCAGTCAAGTGTTCAAGGACGGATTCGACTTTTGTTGTGAAACTGCATCAACTCATTCATGTCTTTTGTTTTGAAAGAACCAAGGGTGGTTCTCATTTCCGTGATAGGCTTTGCATACTTCTGAACATCTTCTTCAATTTGTTGAAAGTATGCTGATCTGAGACACAAAAATTAGAAACATTATATGCATGGTTTTCGCATTATTTTGAGTACTTAGATTACTTATCCATACAATAAATTGTTGAAAGTACAACCTCTCACAGCAACAATGTACCAGATTAGATGTTTACTGGTTAGTGATTAGTTGTACATTATGCTTAGCTGGCACATATGGTTGGGATAGGATATTTATGTATAAATACCTTGTGTAATGATCAGTTGATGTTAATGAAATCACAATCTTATTTTACTCTCTCTCTCTCTCTACAATTCTCTATTTCTCTCTATAATTGAAATCTCTCTCTAGATTCTCAGTTTCTACATGGTATCATCACCATTGTCTAACCGACTTCGATCATCCACTTCCCTCTCTTTCTTGAAACTTTCTTGCGTTTCTTGAATTTTCCTATCTCCCAAACAGGTCGCTGCATCTTGGATTTCTTTCTTTTCGTCCTTAATTCACCAAATTAGGTTATGGCGACTGCTGCGAACTCTTCCAATTCTCCTTCTTCACCTGATTCCCCAGTTAATCTCTCTCCCAACGAGATCTCTAATCCTTCGATCATGTCGATTGGATCGATTTCCATTGCAAATGTTGTTGGAATGATTCCGATGAAGCTCAGTCGTCAGAACTACATCACTTGGCGTAGTCTCTTCATTCATGTACTGAAGCGTTTCAAGCTTCTTGGCCTCGTCAATGGTGAGGATCTTTGCCCTCTTGAATTTGTTCTCAATTCTTCTGGATCTCGTGTTCTCAATCCTCTCTATAAGACCTGGTGCGAGCGTGATCAAGTTCTGATGATCTGGATCAACTTAATGCCCTCCGAAGATCTTCTTCCTTTGACTATTGGAATGGAAGACTCTCGCTCCCTTTGGCAGTCTCTTGAGCAGCGGTTCTCTGGTGCTTCACGCACACATGTTCACAGCATTCGATCGAAGATCCAAACGTTTCAGAAATGTGACTCTTCCATGACTGATTATCTTAATTCGATCAAAGATATCTCTGATAAACTTACTGCTGCTCGTGAACCAATTTCTGAATTTGATCTCGTTGCATACATTTTATCTGGTTTTCCTAATAACTATGAGTCATTTGTTGACTTTATTGAGACTCGCAATGAGTCTGTGACGGCTGATGAACTTCATGGCCTTCTACTAAGCAAAGAGATCTCGCTCCAAAAACGCAAAACCATAGCTTCCTCCTCCTCCGCTGCATCATTTCATACTTATGCGGCACAATCTAACACATCTAGTGCTTAGTCGAACAGAGGTAATTCTCGTGGTCATTTCCAAAATCGACATCGGTACAATCAGAATCGTAATTTTGGGGGAAACAAACCTAACACCTGGAATCACAACAACTCTGGTGGTATTCTTGGTGCTGGCCTTTCTCGTCAGACATTTGGTCAATCCAACTCCTCTGGGTGCTCTGTTCAATCTCAGCTATGTCTTCAATATGGTCACTGGGCTCCTACATGCAATCGTCTCTCTAAATTTTCCTCGAACTCGAATGCACAAGCTCCTACTGCAATGTCCGCTATGAATGCATCTGCCTCTTATAGCTATTGGCTTACTGATAGTGGTGCATCTCATCATGTCACACCTTACCCTTCTACGCTCAATTCTGCAATTCCATACTCTGGCAATGATCAACTGTTTGTTGGTGATAGAAAAGATCTGTGCATTTCTCATACTGGATCTGCTCTCATTCGCACAAATAATGCTACTTTTAGATTGAATGATGTGGTTTTAGTTCTTCAGGCATTTCATAATTTGCTATCTGTTTACAAGTTTGTATATGACAATTGGTGTTTTCTGACATTTTATCATTTTGGATTCTATGTCAAAGACCTAAGAACGAGGAATATGTTTTTCCAGGGCCCTAGTAAAGGAGGCTTATACCCCTTCTATTGGAATGCTTTAAATGGTGTATCTGGGATTGCAATCTCACTAACTGCTCTGATGATTTCTAAGGCTGATTTCTAGATTTGGCATCAACGCCTTGGACATCCTTCTAGTGGCATTTTAAGTTTTGTGGTGAATAAAAATCATCTACCTGTAATTGGTTCTGTTAATAAATTGTCTGTGTACACAGCTTGTCAATTAGTCAAAAGCTTATAGACTACCATTTATAGCTTTACCTTGTACATCCAGTAGGCCACTTCAATTACTTCACACTGATGTATGAGGTCCTTCTCCCACATCATCATGTACTGGATACAAGTTTTACTTAATAATAGTGGATGACTTTACTAAATATAGCTGGATTTATCCTCTATACTTCAAGTCTGATATCTTCTCCACTCTCAAGACTTTTATCTTAAAGGTTCAAACTTTACTTGAGCTCAAAGTTTAATGTATAAAATCTAATTCAGGGGGTGAGTTTCTAAATAAATCATTACAAAGCTTTCTTAATGATCAAGGTATCACCCATCAGTTGCGTTGTCCTCACACTCCTAAGCAAAATGGGTGTGCAAAAAGGAAGTATCGTCATGTTGTTGAAATGGGCAGAACCATATTATCTCACAGTGGTTTACCTACAAAGTTTTAGGTTGAAGCTTTCCAAACTGCTATATATCTTATTAATCGATTACCTCCTCAGTCTTCTGTGATCAGTCATTGGGAACTTCTATTTCATGCCTCTCCCAAGTATCATACCATAAAGACTTTTGGCTGTGCTTGCTATCCATGGCTAAAACCACCTTAAAGACTTTTGGCTGTGTTTGCTATCCACGGCTAAAACCATATGCAAGTGACAAGTTGGATGCTAAGAGTAAACAATGTGCATTTCTGGGTTATAGCTTGAACCACAGTGGTTATAGATGTTTGGATCCTATCACTAATAGGCTCTACATTTCGAGACATGTGGTATTTGATGAATCTGCGTTTCCTTATCAACATCTTACTTCTCAGGTCTTAGTTCAGAATACATGTTCACATCATCACACCATTGCTCATATGTCTCTTCCACGGCCTGTGTTGTATCATGCAAAGCCCCATACACCTGCAACTCCCATAGAAGCATCGAGTTTCTCATCAACAGCTTCTTCTAACACAGAGTCCTCTCATCCTATCTTATCTACCTCAGCTGCTTCTCAACCATCTCCTTCACAACCTCTAGTTCCTGTCAATACTCATCCAATGATTACAAGAGCAAAGGCAAGCATTCATAAACCCAAGGTGTTTACTGCAACCAAACACCACCTTCCATCCACTGTTGATCCTCTCACAAAGTTACCCTCTACTCCATCTACATTTATCCAAGCATCCAAGCATGCTCACTGGATGGAAGCTATGCAATCTAAATTTCAAGCCTTGCAATCGACTGGAACTTGGGATTTGGTCCCACACAATTCCAATTACAACCTTGTAGGTTGCAAATGGGTTTTCAAAGTTAAACACAAACCAGATGGTACCATTGAAAGGTACAAGGCAAGACTTGTTGCCAAAGGTTTTCATCAACATGAAGGTTTGGATTTCTCAGAAACCTTTAGTCCTGTTGCAAAACCTACTACTATCAAGATTCTACTATCTATTGCAGTCACCTATAATTGGTTTGTACATCAATTTGATTTAAGTAATGTTTTTCTGCATGGTCATTTGAATGAAGATGTGTACATGATCCAGCCTCCTGGTTTTGTGGATCATTCCAAACCTCATCATGTTTGCAAGCTTAAAAAATCACTCTATGGTCTTAAACAAGCTCTTCGAGCTTGGTATGAAGCTTTCTACAATGCTATTGTCTATTTGGGTTTCATTTCATCCTACTCTGATACAAGTCTCTTTATCAAAAGAGATACTTCCATTACTTTCATCTTGGTCTTTGTTGATGATATAATCATCACTGGAAGTTTAACCATTGAGTGTCAATCCATCATCTCAAAACTTCAAGCTATGTTTCATGTTAAGGATCCGGGAGATATTCATTATTTCTTAGGCATTGAAGTTCAAAGGTCATCCAAGGGTCTGTTTATGCACCAATCTAAGTATGCTTTATATTTACTCAAGAAAACAGACATGTTTGGAGTTAAACCTTGTGCAACACCTGTGTCTGCCTCAAAACTTGATCACTCAAGCACTCTCTTATCTGATCATACTTCTTATCGGTCCGCAGTTGGTGCTTTACAGTATCTCATATGGATAAGGCCTGATTTAGCCTTTGCTGTCAATCAAGTTTGTCAACATATGTATTCTCCAAGAACTATTCATCTTCAGGCAGTCAAGCGTATTTTGAGATATCTCAAGGGCAATATTGATTTTGGTCTTTGGTTCACTAAAGACACTCAATGCCTTACTGGTTGGTCTGATGCAGATTGGGCAGGTTGTCCTGTGGAGAGAAGATCCACCAGTGGTTATTGTGTTTTTCTAGGCCATAATCTCATCTCTTGGAGTGCTAAGAAACAAGCAACAGTAGCTAGATCATCAACCGAAGCAGAATATAGGTCTCTTGCTCAAACTGCTGTTGAAATAACCTGGGTGTGCAAAATTCTGCAGGATATCTCATTTTCTTTGTTAAAGACTCTTGCCATATATTATGACAACAAAAGTTCAATTGCACTTGCATTCAATCCTGTTTTCCATGCTAGGACAAAACATGTTGAAATTGATTATCACTACATCCGGGAGAAAGTTTTACTTGGTCATATTGGTGTGTATCATGTTGCTTCAGCTCTTCAAATTGCTGATATTTTTACCAAGTCTTTAGCTGCTGATCGATTTACAGATCTTACTCACAAGCTCTCAGTTCGGTCTCCTACCTTCAGCTTGAGGGGGTGTGTTGAGAGTACAACTTCTCACAGCAACAATGTACCAGATTAGATGTTTACTTAGCTATTAAGCTTAGCATGGTTAGTGATTAGTTGTACATTATGCTTAGCTGGCACATATGGTTGGGATAAGATATTTGTGTATAAATACCTTGTGTAATGATCAATTGATGTTAATGAAATCACAATCTTATTTTACTATCTCTCTACAATTCTCTATTTCTCTCTATAATTGAAATCTCTCTCTAGATTCTCAGTTTCTACATAAATACCTCTTTGTAATCTCTGCTAGAGCATCAGCTATTCCTTGTTTTCCACCAAAGATGCTTCCAATTCCACCATTTCTCCTGTTAGATGCCCTGTCATCCAAGCTAGATCATTCCACCTTTCTCTTGAAAAGACGGTAGAGACTACCTATCTGAGGTGATCTCTTCAGTTTAGTGTCTTTCTTAGGGCGTAAGGATCTTCCTGTGTTGAGTGCGGGAGGTGGGGGTGGAGCAGCTCTATTTGATGGGCCATTTAACATGGGTGGTGGCGGTGGAAGACCTCCATTTGATTATCCTAGTGGAGGTGGTGGGGGTGGAGGACTACCAATTGACGGTCCTCGTGGAGGTGGTGTTAACTCTTAAATCCCATGAAAGATTCAGTTGCTAAAATCACAATCAAACAAGACACGAAAATATCAATCCATATATTGACTAAAGCATGCTTACCTGAAGAACTTTCGTTGGATGCAACAATGATCCAACTCGTACAACCTGTGAACGCATCAACTCTTATTCTCTCTGTCAGGATACTTATTGCCCAAACCAAGAATAAGGCTCGGTACCTTGAGAGCATGAACCTGCAAGAGAAGAGATTGCCACACACACACACACACACACACACACACACACACACACACACATATCCTTTACATATTAGAATGTAGATTCCCTATTAGAATCCTTATGGAAAACAACTTAAGTTTTCCCAATTCATATCAGTTCACTACTGCAATAAAAACCTTTATTAACAAGAACTGATATTCATCTTCCTATAAGGCTTTCTTATACCCATTGGACTCAAATAGCTAATGCCCGATCATCAAATCTCATGTTCATATACTTACATTCTCCCACTTGAACATAAGACAAAGATCAAACATAGCTTTCACTAATTATAAGAAGTGATCACATAACCTTATTTAAGATTTTACGATCATGACTATCGTCCCATTACATCTCAAAATACAAAAACCAAGATTCACAGACTACAACTAAAATGTAGTATTGAATCTAAGCTCACATGTATTCAATCTGCAAATATGACTCATGATTCAAAAAACATAAACAGTCCAGATTATGCTCCCACTTTTCAAAAGATCATAGCACAAAACAATCTTCAATGAAAAGCAACATTTTAATGACTGAACAAAATTCATTAACTATAAACTTCAAAACAGATAAACTGTTTTCCAAAGTATCAAATTAATCTAACTTCTAACATGGTCCATCACCAAAGCTACAATACTCTCAAAACTAAAGCATTGAGTCTCGAGACAAGGACACTTATTAAAACACAAAATCAAACTAGCAAACTAGCTATAACTTAACCTTAGCTTGTCAGAACTGCACTTCATTGTTCTAAATCCTTCACAGCTGCAACCCTGAGGCCTCAAAACATCCTTGATTACTCCCACTGATCAAAACTTTCTAGCACTCCCATTAAAAAAAAACATGTTTTCTAAATTCTCCAATAGGCAATTCCTTAGTTAACGGATCAGCAAGCATCATTGCAGTGCTTATGTGTTGCACAATAACTCATTTCTTGACCTGTTCTCTTACTTTAAGAAATTTCACATCCATCAAACGTGAAGTTGAAGTACGCCTATTATTCTTGGCAAAGAATACAGCCGAGTTGTTATCACAGAACATCTTAACAGGCTTCTGAATCGAATTCACAACCTTCAAATCTGCCAAGAAATTTTCAACCATGCTGTCTATGTCATGCCTTCAAAGCAAGCTACAAACTCAGCCTCAATAGTAGATGTAGCTATAACAGTTTGTTTTGCACTTTTCCATGAAACTGCCCCTCCACTAAGCATGAAGATATAACCCACTATTGACTTCCTGTCATCCACATCTCCAGCCAAATCCAAGTCTGTATATCTCATAAGTTCCAAAGAATTGGTTCTGCCGTACACCAACATATGACTTTTGGTTCTCTGCAAGTATCACAGAACTTTCTTGGCTGCCACCCAATGTGCTTCACCTGGATTTGCTTGAAACAAGCCAACAATAAAGGCAATATCAGGCCTTGTACATATGGTTGCATACATGAGACTTCCAACCAATGAAGCATAAGGTTTAGCTTGCATTTTCTGCACTTCTAAATCAGTTATTGGACACTGACTCTTCGAGAACTTATCACCTTTATTGACTGGAACATGACCATTATTGCAACTTTCCATATGAAATCTCACCAATACTCTGTCAATATATCCCTTTTGAGATAAGCCAAGAAGCCTCATTTGTCTATCTCGAACAATCTCTATTCCCAATACATAATGTGCTTCACCAAGGTCTTTCATCTCAAAGTTGTCACTGAGCATTCTTTTAGTACTTTGAAGCAATTGAGGACATGAACTAGCAAGAAGAATATCATCAACATAAAGCACCAAGAAAATGAATTTGGATCCTGAGAACTTAATGTATATGCAATCATCTAGCTTATTTTCTACAAAACCTTGTGCAGAGACAATTTGATCAAATTTCAAGTACCATTGCCTTGATGCTTATTTCAAGCCATTTATTGACTTATTGAGCTTGCATACCATATTCTCCTTCCCCCTTTCTACAAATCCAACAGGTTGCTTCATATAAATATCTTCTTGTAGGTCTCCATTAAGAAAAGATGTTTTGACATCCATTTGATGTAACTCAAGATCAAAATAGGCAGCTAAAGACATTATAACTCGCATAGAATCTTTAGAGAAAACTGTAGAGAAAGTGTCATTGTAGTCGATTCCCACTCTCTGAGTAAACCCCTTAGCAACCAACCGTGCTTTATATTTCTCAATTCTTCCATTAGCATCCCTTTTAGTTTTATACACCCACTTGCAACCTATTGGCCTAATTTCAGAGTTTGATTCCACCAATGACCAAACTTGATTCTTGAACATTGAATCTAACTCATCCTTCATAGCATTATTCCACAGAACGGATTGAGGACTTTCAATTGCCTGAGTGTATGTGAGAGGGTCATCAATGTCACCTATATCAAACTCACTATCTTGCAAGTACACATAGTCACTGATTGCAGTAGATTTTCGAGCTCTTGTAGATTTTCTGATTTCAACTGGAGATGGAACTGATGCTTGTGATTCTCCAAATGAAGTCAATGTTGCAGGTTGTGTTATTTGATCAACCTCCATAGTGTTATCAACTTGAACCCCTAAATCTTCATTCATATCCTCAATGGCCGGTGACAATGGATGAGAAAACAATGGAACCTGAGTGTAATCCATTGCTACATAGTTATTACTAACTTGATGCATTTCTTCAAATACAAAATTTTCCCTTGACAAATGTGAGACATCTTGATCTTCTAAAAAAGATGCATTATGTGTTTCTTGAATTCGAGTGTGACTTTAAAGGACATAGAACCTGTATCCTTTTGATATCTCAGGATAGCCTATGAAGTAACATGACTGAGTCCTTGAATCCAGTTTTCTTTCATTAGGATTATAAAACCTAGCTTCAGCTTTACAACCCCAAACATGGAAATAAGTAAAACTAGGAACTCTGCCATACCATAACTCAAAAGGTGTTGAAGATATTGCCTTGCTTGAAACTCAATTCAATATATAATTCGGTGTTTTCAAAGCTTCTCCCCACAAAAATCCTGGCAATTTCGATATTGACATCATGCTTCTAACCATGCCAATGAGAGTCATGTTTCTTCTTTCAGATCCACCATTCTGTTGAGGTGTTCCAGGTGTGATGTATTGTGTCACAATGCCATTCTTCTCGAGATAGAGGGCAAATAGACCATTTTGCTGCCCAGATTCAATGTACCTGCCAAAGTATTCACCTCCCCTATCTGATTTAACAACTTTGATGACCTTCCCTAACTGTTTTTCAACTTTTGTTTTATAAATGACAAAGCAATTAAGTGCATCTGATTTCTCATTAACGAGAAAAGTATAACCGAGCCTAGAAAAGTCATCAATGAAATTGACAAAATACCTATTGCCACCAATTGTTTTGACTAGAAATGGACCACAAATATCAGTGTGTATGATTTCTAATAACCCTTGACTCCTCTTAGCATCCATTTCTCTAAAATTAGTCATTTTGCCATTCAAACAATCAACACACTCATTTGCAGAAGTAAAATCTAATGAGCATTCTAGCATCCTTTTGGAACCAACATTCAATATTGAGTGATTGTTTGACTCTAATGAGCATTCTAGACTCCACAAATTGTCTAATATAAGGATGGTACCTAAAACGGAATCTAGACAGTTCTTTTTAAAGATTTTCAAACACTCATTATCAGCAAGGAAAGCAAAACCGTCTTTAACAATTTTGGAACAGAAATTAAGTTTCTTCTCATCTTTGGCACATAGAGCACATCTTTTAATTTTAAAACAAAACCAAAAGTTCATTTAAAATTTACAACCCTTATTAAATGAACTGCAACTCTAGTCCCTTCCCTTATATAAACATTATACAAAGTATTTCCAATTTCCTTTTGTTTTTGAAAACCATTTAAAGAGTTAGTTATATGTATTGAGCATCCAGTATGAAACCACCAAGAATCAACAGGTACTTCACAAAGATTTGACTCAACACAGACAAGTACTTGTTCCTTTTCTTTGCTTTTCACATAATCTTTGAAAATTTCACAGTTGACTTTTAAATGTCCCTTAGTTTTGCACCAAAAACATTTAAGTTCAGACACATCTTTAGGTTTACCCTTAAACTTGATAGATTTTCTAGGGGAGTCAACTACTTTAGCAGAATTACTGAACTTATTAGAATTCTTAAATGGCTTAAAATTCTTACCGGAACCAGAAGAGCCTCTATTGTTGAATAACTTCTTCTCATTTGCAGTTTGCACAAAGTTGATATCCTCAATCTCTTTGCCTCTCTCTTGTTTTGACGAGCTTCTTCTTGCACACATTGTGTAATCAACTGATCAACATCCCAGTTTTTGTCTTAAGTGTTGTAGGAGATCTTCAACTGGCTATACTATTTGGGAAGTGCTTGAAGAATCATGCATACTAGCTGTTTTTACCAATATTTATGTCCATTGGATTAAGTCTTTCTACAACATCGGTCATCTTTATTATGTGATCCCTTATAGAGCCAGTACCCTCCATCTTGTATGTAGTTAATCGAGACATGTACTGACTCACTTCAGCTTTTTCAGATTCTTGAAATTTCTTTTCTATGGCATTCAGATAGTCAGCAGCCAAATCATGTTTCTTAATTCCTCCTCGAATTGTATCAGTCATGCCACTCTCTATAATAGACAATGCCACCTTATTGGCTCTTGTCCATCTCTCATAATCTGCCTTTTCAGCTCTAGTGCTTTGATCATTGATGACAGGCTTGGGGTTGTCAATTGCTATATCAAACTCATTTAGAGTTAACAGCAAACTAATATCCCTTCTCCACTTCTTGTAATTACCCACACCAGTGAGGATTGGAATGTTAGCTAAATTGAGGGTCTTCATTGATATTGCAGACACTGAAGAACACAATGAAATCACCATATGAACACTTAGGCTATTGATTTCTATTTCCCGTCTATCGCACATCATATCATTTGAATCAATTATCCATATACATAACCATAACAACCAGAGGTGATACGTATACATAGAATAAGAGATCTCAACAGAATACTTATGTATCCTTGGACAATCATTCCATTTAAATAAAAGGAATTTGTCTTATACAAAACAAACTCAGCATATCAATTTTAATCTTGTAATTATTCAGAAATTTCTGAAGAAGATCCAGGCCCTAAATGGCTTTCTTCCACAGATGATTAGATAGTGAATGAAAACACAAAATTTCAGATCACAACAAAACCATATCTATCTACGTTATTCGAATCATGCTGACAAAATAATGTATGCAACACAAGTATAATTTGAAGAACATCTGGGTTTTCACTTTCCGATTCAAGTTTCAAAGGACATACCATGGAAAAAGAGCATCAATATCCAGCAGCGGAAGCATTTATTACAGGTATCATGCAACTCAGGCATGGTTTGGGCCATCATGAAGCACTCGGATTATCAAGGTCGAAATCCAGAAAGGAAAAGGAAAGACGAAATGTGTGTATTCCAGTCCAGAAAACCCCAATTGAATAGGTTTGAAGTTCTAACGGTCAAGAAATCAAACAATTACATTTAATTAAAACGCACCCTTTTGAATGTGCTTAACTTTAAGTCCAGAACCAGTTTCGAAACCTGAAGAAGGAAAAACCAACCCCTTTTTTTTTTGTTTTTTGTTTTTGTTTGGATTCTATCGATTTTGTTGATTGAATTTAAGAACATGAACCTTAAGCTCTGATACCACATGTTAACTCTTAAATCCCATGAAAGATTCAGTTGCTAGAATCACAATCAAACAAGACACGAAAACATCAATCCATATAATGACTAAGGCATGCTTACCTGAAGAACTTCCGTTGGATGCAGCCATGATCCAACTCGTACAACCTGTGAACGCAGCAGCTCTACTTCTTTCTGTCAGGATACTTATTGCTCAAACCAAGAATAGGGCTCGGTACCTTGAGAGCATGAACCTGTGAGAGAAGAGATTGCCATATATATACATATATCCTTCTCATATTAGAATGTGGATTCCCTATTAGAATCCTTATGGAAATCAACTTAAGTTTTCCCAATTCATATCAGTTCACTACTGCAATAAAAACCTTTATTAACAAGAACTGATATTCATCTTCCTATAAGGCTTTCTTATACACCCATTGGACTCAAATAGCTAATGCCCGATCATCAAATCTCATGTTCATATACTTACATGTGGTGGTGCTGGAGCTCCATTTGATGATCCTGGCAGAGGTGGGAGTAGAGGTGGAACCACTTTTGTTGACCTTGGTATCACTGGTGTTGGTGGAGGGGTTGGATTTACTGACACTGGTCCTGGTTCCATTGGTAGAGGCGGTGGCCCCCCAACTGCTGCTACATTATGTGGGGTTAATGTTGGTGGTGATGGAGGAGTTGCTGTAACTTGTGGCCGCATGGCGGGTAGTGATGGTGGTGGCGGCAGTGGTGTTGCAACATTTAGCTTCAAAGTGTGTAGTGGTGGTGGTGGAGGGGATGGATGTTGGTATTCTTGTTGCTGTTTCTGTATTGGGCAGTGAAAGTTGTTGCGTTGGTGGAGGTGGAGGTGGATGCGGAGGCGGAGGCGGAGGCGCTGATTTTGGTTGTGGAATTGTAGGTGAGGGTGAAAGCAATGATGCTCCTGTGGTGTCTGCTTCCAATGTTTCAGAGGCTGTGGTTGGAGTTTCAACATCATCACTTGTGTTGTCGATACCCTTTCCACTAGACTTCTTATCCAAACTAAGATTTGGGGCTACTACTTCCTCATCTGTTGCTGCAATTGTCTTTTGAGGGTTGCTCTCTAATTCTGTCCCAATTGGTGGTTCTTCAAACAAATTTTCAATCTTGTCCAGGCCATTGTTGGTGCCATGAGCTCCTTGTTTTGATAAGTGAAGAGACAAGTTCTTAACATCAATCGGATTTAGCTTCCCAACTGCTTGCACTCTCAGAGTCCAAAGCAATGGTGATTTGGAACCAATGTTGGCCTTCTTTCGTGCTCTCGGAGAACCTTCAATCTCGCGGAGGACAGAAGATGGAGTGATCAGAGAAGGACAGGTGGAACCTCAGGTGTAGCTCTCCAAATCGCTCAAGAACTTCCCAAATGTGCTATTCCGAGGGCTGTAATCTTCTCTTTTCTGGTCATCCTCATCCATCATATCAAACTTGTCCCGTGCCATCTTCATCAAGCAATCGAGCGTTTCCAGCACCGTCTCAACTACAAAATCGTATAGAGAATCAGCCTTAACTTAAAATTTCACAAATGGAAATAACAGTTAGGCCGTTGCTTCCATTTCCAAATGGGAGGCCTCAACTAGTCCTAGAGAAAAATTTGTAGCATACCGAGTTCATCCTGATTAACATTCTCCTTGAGTGATCGGAAATCATATCTCGGTTTGTCCAACCTGTCATAAATTGTCATCCAAGACTCTCCAATAGATTTCGATGCCTTGCAGAAGGAGGCCATGGCCTGAATGCAGATGTTTAATTTGCAAAATTAGCTTAATGGTCTCGAGTATAATTACATATGCGTATTAAGCCATTTCTTATGGATCTTAAATCCTTAATTACCTTTTCTGTAGATGCTTCCTTTATCTCCGATAATTGTTTATGCAGCACAATTTCAGGGAAAAGCTTCTGTAGATCTCCCATCAACCTCATTACCATCTGCAAGCAGAAAATAATTGGAAAATTAAACAAATTGTGTTTTAATCCTGAAATTTAAGTACAAGATTTCAATGGGAAAAAAGGGAATGTTATTCGCAATCCAAAAAATTCATTTTGCGCTCCATCTTTTAATCTTCATTAGGGAAGAGTGTACTATAACATGTTTAGAGTTCCTATTAAAGCTCTTTGGAAAAAAATAAAAAAGGGGCACATACCTCAGTTATTGCAGCAGAAGCATCACATGCTGGTAGGTTGATGATGTCTCTAAAGATGGTGATCTTCTTCGGGAGCTCATGTAAGACATATATTCAACACAGTCCATAGATCACAGATATGCTATTGAATCACGAAACATAAGAACAATATCACAATACAAGAACAGAGAGAAAACATACCTGCAGAACTCGATGCAGAAGAAGAAGCCATTGCAGCCTTGGAACTATTAGTCTTCTCCTCTTTAGCAAAACACAATTGCTCTCCAACCAATAGGTCTTTGGTACGAAATAAGCAGATTAATTGCAAGAGCAGTGGCCAATGTTCATATATATATATACATGTCGAATGCCTTCCCAACTTATCCTCCTATTAGAATCAGTATGGGAAACAATCTCCAAAAGATATCAACACAAGTGAGGACTCCAAACCAAACACAAGGTTAAGTCCGAATCCTGAGATAATTCTCAATACCAGTAATCCCAAATAGAATAGGATTACTTCAAGCATATCAATAAGACTTTTCCATATTGAATATACTATAACCAGTTCAATATGTCAAACTCATACTCACACTCCAACAGCTCAGTCATCCGAACCTCGTTGGCTGAATCTCCGCAAGACCTATCTTTTGGCATGCCTCTCCTAGAAGCATTCTTCTGTTTCACAGGCAGACTCTTAGCCCCCTTGGTGTCTTTCATGGCCTGAAAGAACAACTCTATTCATGTTAACCATTTTCTAGTCTGGACCTTATTGTGAATCGATTCCTTTTCAGTGATTATTTAATTTATGAACCTTAATCAAAGATTTATGGCTGCATGCAACAAACTTAATCTAGACAAGAAACAATGCTTCCATGTTTCCTTTTATGTAGATTATTAGCATGCCTAGATGTAGATGGTCAGTTTTTATTAGAAGCTAGATTTAAAGATGATGGGTCACGTAAATCAGACATGTTTAAGGAAATTAAACATGGAAACACAAAATTGTACCTTAATTCCAGAAGGCTTGCGACGAAACAATGGACCGAAACAGCTTCCGAAAGTCATGGCTTGAACCTACGCTGGGACTTGTAATAAAGACTTGAACTGGGCAAAAGGTGATGGTGATGATGATGAAAGAATGACGACGAAAACGACAACGACGAAGCCAAAGACGGTGTTGATAATATTGTTAAATGATCATACAATTGGGTATCAACCATTACTGGCCAGCACACCCTTAAAGCTTAATGTGGTTTTGAAAAAAACAACTCCAGAATGTAAAAATTGTAATGTGTTCAACAAGAAGAAGAGAACTGTTCAAAAAATTCAATTCTTTGAAAAAGAAACTGAGATGAAAACACAATTACGTGCGAGGCACTTAATTTTTGCGTTAATTAGTCTGTACAAGAAACTGGAAAATCCATTTCTTTTCTTTCAGCCTTTGAACTTTCTCTGAAAAGAGAAGCCAAGGAAAGACAGAAAGGCAAAGTCCCTTTTATTAAGGAAGATCATCCAGTAGGCTGACGCTGTATCAGACCTAAAGTTTCCTCTTTTTTCTTTTTCCATTTTTCTATTTTATTTTTAATTAGGCGTTTTACTTAATTAATTAATGAATTACCTGTTTAGTTATCTAATGATTACGTAAACCATGTCTAATGATTACGTAAAGCCACGAAGGTCATCCGTGGCAATGAATAGACAACCATGGGCTATTGCCTTCTTTTTTACAGTGGAAGCTGCTATAAGAAGTCCTTCGAATTGTCCGGCTTCAACCCATTAAACAGAGGACATACACTTCCATCTTTTCATGGATATTTGTGAAAGCTTTTTTCATGGATATTGGTGAAAGCTTTTGTGAATTGTGACCATGAATATGCATGCAGTTTCTCGAACTATCCACGTAGAGATGTGATAGAAAAACTTCCACAGTTTTGAGTGTTTCTGTCCTAGTGTCAAAATTTATTGAGAGAGCTGCGAAAAGATACCTTTGTTTTTCTGAAAATTTTAAAACTCTAAAGGCAATTTTGATTACTTTAATAAACGTGAAAAGGCAAAATGACCTAATTGTACGAGGACACGTCTGGATTGTATATCAATCAACAAACAATGTTTCATTATTATTTTTTTACAATCAAAATTTGCCATCATTCGTTGAGATTCTTGCTTCCATGGAAGCAACGAAGAAGAAAGAGGAAAAACTCTCCAATTTGATTATTGAATTATCACATCGTTTATAGTTTTTATAACTAGTAATACCCTATGTGCTTTTGGAATGTTATTATTGGATATTACTCTTTGATACTCTTTGAGCAGCAAGAGTTTCTTGCATTTTAGCATTTCTTTATGTGTCCATTTTATGTGCGGTAGTTGTTGATGTTTGCCCTTTGGGTCCAAATCATATAAATCTATAAATAAAGATATATTGCAGTGTTTGTATGACACTTAAATTAGTTTGGACTTGTTGGGTTAGAACTAATGCTTTTAACATTATGTAACTTAAATATCCCATATATTTTTTTATCCACTGTATAAAAAAATGAAAAGTACATATGTTCATCACTTATACAATACAACCACACGAGAATAAGAAAACTTCATAATTTGAATAAATTATGGGAGAGTCAATATGCACATGATTTCTGCCTTAGTAATGTAGGACAGAGTTGGCCGGCAGCAAAAATTTAAGGGTTTTTATCACAAATGGTCCCTGAAATTGTCCCACCCCATCAAGATGATCCCTAAAATTGAAAATTGATCAATGTAGTCCCTGAAATTGGATATCGCAAATCAATGTAGTCCTTCCGTCATAACTTTGTTAAAAATTCTGTTATGTACTGATGTGGCACATAATTGGGTTCCACAATATAATAAAATATTGCCATGTGGATTAAAAGTATTAAAATAATAATTAAAAAACTATTTTATATAATTAAAAACAAAAAAACAGAAAAAGAAGAAGAAGATGAATGTTCATCATCTTCGTCCCCCTCCTACCCAGCGACCTACCATTATACTCCTCTTGAAAGAAGAGAACAGAAGGCTACACAAGGAGCTGCAAGAGCTAAAATTAATGAAACAAATAGCAGCATCACCCTTTTACATGCAGTTTCCAACTGCCACTCTCACCGGAGCAACCACCTCAGTCCCCACCCCACCTCGTCGCACATGTAATCGTGACCAATTCTCAGCGCCACTCCCCTACGGCTTGCACCTCTGGGTCGAGCAACATCGGGAGGTTTCATTTCAAATTACCATCACCGGCGAACACAAGGACTGCGGGAACGGGGTCCGACGGTGCCGTTTCAAGGGTTGGACAATAGGGAGGAGAATGATGGGTCGCTGGGTAGGAGGGGAAGAAGATGATGAACATTCATCATCTTCTTCTTCTTCTTTTTTCTTTTTTTTGTTTTTAATTATATAAAATAGTTTTTTAATTATTATTTTAATACTTTTAATCCACATGGCAATATTTTATTATATTGTGGAATTCAATTATATACTACATCAGCACATAACATAATTTTTAACAGAGTTGTGATGGAAGAACTACATTGATTTGTGACAACCAATTTCAGGGACTACATTGATCGATTTTCAATTTCAATGACCATCTTGATGGGATGGGTCAATTCACTACTACAATATTAGCTTTAGGTGGCGGATATTAGAAAAATCATGTCGGATAAATTATATCTGACACATCATTTAATTAGTGACGGATATTAGAAAAATCCTGTCGGTTATAACCGACATAAATTCCTGGTGGATATTTAGTGGCGGATATAAAAAAATAACCGACAGTATTTTTTAATCCTTTTTTTAAATATTTTTTACATATTCTGGTGGTTTTGAAGTTAATGGTGGCAGTTATAACCGACAAAAATTGACTATTTTATTATTTTAATTTCTGGCGGTTATAACCGACAGAAATGAAAATTTATTATTTTAAAATGTTATATTGATTAAAAATAAATAAATAAACACATATTTTAATTTTTTTTTTTTTCACTCATGACCCTAAAGTCTAATGAACCCAATTGTAACATCCCACATCGCTCAGGGGAGTGATCCTTAAATGTATATTCCCATCCCTACCTAGCACGAGGCCTTTTGGGAGCTCACTGGCTTCGGGTTTCGTAGGAACTCCGAAGTTAAGCGAGAAGAGGGCTAGAGCACTCCCAGGATGGGTGACCCACTAAGAAGTTGCTCGTGAGTTCCCAGAAACAAAATCGTGAGGGCGTAGTCGAGGCCCAAAGTGGACAATATCGTGCTACGATGGTGGAGCGGGCCCGGGAAGTGTTTCATCCCGGGCCGGTATGTGACAAATGGTATCAGAGCCAATCCCTGGCCGGAAGTGTGCCGACGAGGACGTCGGGCCCCTAAGGGGGGTGGATTGTAACATCCCACATCGCTCAGGGGAGTGATCCTTAAATGTATATTCCCATCCCTACCTAGCACTAGGCCTTTTGGGAGCTCACTAGTTTCGGGTTCCGTAAGTTAAGCGAGAAGGGGGCTAGAGCACTCCCAGGATGGGTGACCTGCTGAGAAGTTGCTCGTGAGTTCCCAGAAACAAAACCATGAGGGCGTAGTCAGGGCCCAAAGCGGACAATATCGTGCTACGGTGGTGGAGCAGGCTCGGGAAGTGGTCCGCCCTGGGCCGGGATGTGACACCAATTCCCACTAGCCATAAATTTTCTGAGAGAACTGTCGAAAACTTTTGTTCCGTTACGTAATCTCTGAATGTTTGTTTTTTTACGATTTTTTACGTATGCGATCTTGTAGTATCTACAAACAAGTTTGACAGTTAGATCATGAAAACTAGTTTCGTAGAATGCAAATCTCCGTTAAATTTGCCTAAATTTTGAAGTGGGAAAAGTAATTTGTGCTAAATTTTTATTTATGTTTTTCAAGTATTGATTAGACAATATTTAGCTTGTGTGATGACATTTTCATTGTACAATTCTCTTTTTGTTTCTTTATCGCATATTTTACATGGATTATTATCTATTAAACCAAAAGTGTAAAAATTATCTATTAAACAAAACAATTATTTATTTAATTTTTAAAAACATATTCTATTTAAATACATATTATTTATTTATTTATTAAACCAAACAATTATTATTTTATTTTTTAAAATTGTAACAAAATTTTCGAGGGGAGTTTAAAATTTTGGTGGAAAATTTAAAATTTTTAGAGGGAATTTTGGGGCGATTTTTGCCGCCATTTTGTTTCTGTCGGTTATAACCGACAGTAATGAAAATTTTCTGTCAGTTTTTATTTTAAAAAAAATGTGTCTGTCGGTTATAACCGACAATAATGAAATTTTTTTGTAGTGTAATCTTTCTGATCAGTCCCGCCCATTTATCCCATCCCCTTCTCACTCCCCACAAACTCCTCATTCTCTCTCATCACACTTTCTCTCTCTAAAACTCACCCTCCCCCCACTCTTCTCTCTTTCATCGCTTTCTCTCTATGCGCCTGCTTCCAACAATGGCTCTGCAGTCGGTGACGCCGATTGCTCAGCTCCTTCACTGCTCCAGCAAGGGCCGCTCCCCCGACACCCAGTCGCTTAGGAACGGATTCTTCGTTGTCGATTTCGTCGGCTTGTGCAGTAAATCGAAGCAGACTCGGAAGAAATTTGGAGCCGTCTATGATCATCGCACTTGCCCTCATTTCGTCTCCAGGAACTGCCATTCGGTCAACCCCGTTCTTGACCTCGGACGCAGCAGGGACATCGCTGCCTCGGATCAATCAGCTCCGATGACTCCTGATTTAAAACCTAAGGTATGCTTGCTTTGCTTTCGCATTCACTTTTATTGAGATGAGGAGGATGAGAAGGAAGTGTTTGTTTGGTTGCGGGGAATATTGTAAATGGGTTTTGTGTGCCTGTTTTAGTTGTCAGTAGTATGCTGTTTGGTATTAGTGAGCTTGTTGTATCTGATATAATATCTATCAATTAGGTTGTTCTTCTAGGTCCTTCTAGGTAGTGTTTGTTTGGCTTCATTCATGGTAGTTTAGTATCCATTTTTCATTGCTTTCAATCGTCCATGCTTTTTCTGAATTTCCCGAAAAGCGGAATGTGTGATTTCAGTTCAGGTCACAAGTCGTTGATTTTGGGAAACTGTGGGTCGGATGATGGGTCGTGGACTAAGAAAACGGTGCCCATTGCTCCATTGCCTAAGACTTTAAGGGCCCTGAGGTTTTCGAGATCGAGCTCCGACGAGGCTTCGGATGGTGAATGCAGGGGATATGGAAAATGCAAAAATATTTTTTTTTATTATTAATATATTTTCTGTCAGTTTTATCCGACAATAATGATTTTATTTATTCTTATAATAAATTTTCTGTCGGTTATAGCCAACAAAATTCCTGGCGGTTTTAGTATTTTATGTCGGTTTTATCCGACATAAATTCTCTTTTTTATTTATTATAAGTATATATCCTGTCGGCTATATCCGACAAGATTTCTGTCGGTTTTAAAGTATTTTCTGTTAGAAAATTCATTTCCTGATGCTGGCAAATCTGTCGGTTATTATATTCGCCACTGCATCCATTTTCTGTCGGATTTTGCTTAAAATCCGACAGTAATATACGTTTTTTGTCGGTTTTTGGACCGCTAGTTATAGATAATTTTGTAGTAGTGATTCCAGGGATCATTTGTGATAAAAATCTAAAATTTAATAGCTTAGCATAAGCGAAAACACAAAATATAAATTATAAATATAACAAAAGGATAACTGGAATCGCTCCAGGGGTCTCTCACCCGTCCTTGACCTTTCACCAAGAATTTTGGCATCTATCCCATCTCAGGGCTAGAATTTTAATCTCTGGAAGGCAAAGCTTTTCTTTTCAACTCTTCATTGTTTGTTAATCTGAATTACAAGGGATGTTTATAAAGCCTAAAACCCAATGACCGCATGAAGGTAAACTCATTATAGTAAAGAAATCGTAACCCAAAATAGAATAGGACACTATATCTAATCCTAATCAAACTGGAAATAATTTTAGAGCTCGTTGGAAGTGTTTTTAAAATGGCTGAAAGTGCTATTAGTGAAAATGATTTTGGAATCAATGCTTAGTAAAAATGCAAGTAAATCCTAAAAAAACACTAGTGATATACTACGTGTTTTTATATAAGTGACATTACTTTTAGCAACTTCAAATGGTAAGCTATCTAACGGGAAATTTTTCATTGTGATTGGAATACAAGTGATATACTACGTATTTTTATATAAGTGGTGAAAAATTTTATTTTTAAGTTATTAACTTTTTAACACACATATCATACTATTTGTATAGTTACATATAGTGTATCATCATGTATTCTCACCACACTGAAATATCTCTCCTATCTAACAAGGCAACCCATCGTTGATCAAGTTTTTTTTTTCTTTTACATGGGACAATACTATACTTCCTCACACATATTCTTACATGGAACAATACTCAAACCAAATACACGAATCAACTTGGTTCCATAAAAAAAAGTTGAGATTTTACGCACTCTAAAATTAATATAAAAAAAGGAGTTTTATTATTTTTATGGAACACGACACTCTAATTTTTTCACAAAATACATAATGTTTTTTTAAAAGGGTATACTATTCACACATCTATTTTTATTTCTCACACACCTCTTTTTACTTCTCATACACTTTTTTTTTAATTTATGTCCGTTGATCTTCTTCAATTCATCAGATCCGACGGTCAAAAACTAAAAAGATGTAGGAGAAGTAAAAATAGATGTGTGAATATCACATTCCTTTTTCAAAAAATCATGAGACAAATTGCAGCCATGAGTCACGTGAACCTAATAACTTTTGTCAAGGGACAACTCTGACTCGACCTCATCCTCAATGATGCTATGAATAGACTCCGAATCTCTTTCACTATGGTCATCGGATCAAATGATTTGGATATTCTAAATTTCATTTAATGGTCCATCTGTTTTAATTTCTTAAAAATTATGATAATTTTTTGCCATTTGATGAAATTTGAAAGATCCAAATCACTTAATTTGATGATTTTAGTGGAAGAGATTTGGAAATGATCTCCTTCCTATGAATCATTTGAAGTTTAAAATAATAGAGTTTTGTGAAAAGTCATGGTGACAGCCAAATCGTATAGAATCGATTAGTACAGAAAGTGAAAGGTTGTGCCGTGTTTGTCATGGCAGCTAATACACATGGCGACAGAACCAAATGCGCTTTCTTTGTGAAATACATTTTCAAATATGAACCACGACAGTTTTCTTTTTCTTTCTTTTTCTTTCTTTTTCAGAATATAGTGGCTTATCTTCTTTGGATCCTCCTAAAGTTCGTCCTATGGAGAGATATTCTCTTACAATTAATCTATAGTTTTAATGGTGTTTACTCTTATCAATCAATACTTATCACGTGATTAAAATGTGATTTATTTATCTAATCTAAACTTGTCACATGGAATAATTGCACGGAAGAATCTCTTGTTCATCGAGACCGGAACTATTGAATTTATGATGGGAAAATTCTACGCAGCATGCTTTGAAACACATCAATCAGTTTGTACCATTAACCACATATTTCTTTATCGATGGGGAAATTCTACGTAGCATGGTTTTCACAATAACATTATTTTTCTTTAATATTCGTAAACAAAACAGAGGTTCAAGATTCGTTGACTCGATGCCTACATATTATTATTTTCCATCAATTATTTGTCATACTACTAGCTGTCTAGGAAGATCGACTCTCCGTTACTATTATTAAAATTTCGAAATTTTCTAATTCTCATTTGTTTTTGTTGCATAAGTAATTTGGCATGTATTTTTTAACAATGTTGGATGGAAAATCTAATGGTTTAAGAATTATAAATACGAAATTAAAAAACATTTAGTGACATTAAACAATGTATTTCTTTATAAAACTAGTAAATTCTTCTTTTCACATTTTCCTTACTTGTTGTGTGTCTACTGTCCACAACCTATTCGACCTTGAACCTAATTTAATTGCATATCAAACGGCCCATTGTTTTTTTTTGTAAAATCGTGTTTGTCTATTTTTTTTA
Organism: Heteromeles arbutifolia; assembly: GCA_024362995.1. Classification (NCBI taxonomy): domain Eukaryota; kingdom Viridiplantae; phylum Streptophyta; class Magnoliopsida; order Rosales; family Rosaceae; genus Heteromeles; species Heteromeles arbutifolia. The sequence goes on along the minus strand of JANCRC010000002.1, from coordinate 2,665,568 downwards.
CTATAAAAAAATGTCTTAATAATTTTAGATATTATTTTAGAAAGAAACGATAGTAGATTCATTGATTGAAAATGTCATTACATGGTTTGAATTACAAGAAGCCCCATTAAGGCAGCACACATTCTTCTAATAGTAAGTCAGAAATGAACAAAGGAGGGACTCAGCCCGTTCACACTCCTAGCTCAAAGAGAGACAAAACATGCTAGCCTATGGACAATAGAGTTAGCTTGGCGGATGGTAAGAATAGTCTCAGTGATTGATGGGAGTAGCACCTTGATATCTTCCATAATATGTCCAACTGAGAATAGATTGATAGGCGATACAGAATGGGTTCGGCAAAGAATGCGTCAAAAAATGGATGTCCCCAGATACTAACCCTATGGCACACACTTTGTAGGGCTCACTCCATAACATTTTCAAGGATTCGAACCGTTTATATTTCAATTCATCGTTCATACGCATCTTTGCAAAAAATTAAAAAGATCCAAAAGCATTAAGACATTAATTTGTAAGGAAGAAAATGATCAAATACGTTCAGCAAAGAAATACGAAATGACAATCATTTAGTCCAACGGCCAAATGAATTTGGATTTGGGTGATTTTTCATAGACGTGATTTGTGAGAAAAAGACCTAAAAAATAAACGACTGGATCGTTGAAATACATTATGAAATGGATCTCACGATTAAGTGTCAAAAGATATATTGAAGTGTGTCCACTGTCCTAAATCTATCTCTATGTATATTATTTATCTGTACAATTAAAGCGATCATCTTTATGCAACTAGTGGATTACTTTTTTCCCAACAAGATGCCCTTATTATTAGGTCATTTTGCCTTGTCACTTTCTATTTTTGTCATCAAGAATGCCTTCTTTTTTACTTTTACACACTGTTTTAAAAATTGGCCTAGACGGCAGTCTAGGCGCTACACAACGATCATTTGTCTGAATTCAACCTAAGTTGTGAAGCAAATTGGGAAAGAGAATAGGTGGGCGCCTGAAGGGCATGGGCGGGCACCTAAAGGTGCTAGGCGGCGACTAGGGCGCCTAGGCGGGAGTTGGAGGCTCAGTAGGTCCAAGCATGGTTGAGAAAGGAAAAACGCACGGACTCTATTTTTAATCTGGAGGAGGAACACAACTTTTTTCCAAGGAAGAAGACAATGCAGAGGGGAACTTTCTCTGCCAATCCCATGTGACAAACCTTGCCTATTTTTAATTGTTGCTGAATACCAACGCGCCACCTAACATCCGAAAGGCCTTATAAATGGAGTAGGATTCTCCCCCTTCTAATCTTTCTCTCATTCAATCCCCTCCTATTTAAACGATTGCGATTACGCCATATCTACATCTTGTTTTGAATTTTTTATATAGAGAATAAGACAAAGAAAAGTGTGAGAGGAGGGGATGGAATGAGATGGTAATAGAAGGGGAGAAAATCCTACTCCCTAATAAATATAGTTTCATAAAAAACAAAGCCATACATTATTTTATTTATGTGAAAATAAGGCCCACCTGTTAAAAGGGTTTGAAAAACATTACGAAACTAACATATAAAGCCCTTAAACTTTATACATATATCCATATTTATAATTATTTAATCGAAATATATATTATTATTTATTTTTTAAATACATAAACATTTATATATAGTAAATTTATTTAAATCCACCTAAGCGCCTATGACACACCCCGATCCGAAAGTGGGGCGTGCTGGCCGTCATGTGAGAGTGACGTAACCATGTGCATAGTGCGGAAGCAATAAAGAATAGAAATTTACGGATCAATTAAAACCGAAACACTAGCAATACTAGTGTAAAAGAAGTGTGAATTCCACTAATATAGAGCATAAAAGTCTACGTGCAGTCAAGCAGAAGTACTAAATAGAAATAACACCCGAAGGTGGTCCTACATAAGTGAATTCTGTCAGAACGTCCGATGAGCTCCTCGTATGCCACCAACGAACACTACTTAATACCTGGAGAGGCGAAAAACAAAGTTAAGTGGGTCAGAAACAAATCTTTTCAAAACATTTCTTTTCTCAAAAGTTATAACCCTTCGTCGTAAAACCTGTATAATTTCCCAGAATAAAGTATATACTCATATATATAATTCTCAAAATCTTGCTGGAAAATATGTATGTCATGCCAAAATATCATAACTGAATGCCAAAGCATAACTCTGTGAATGTGATTGAATACTAAATAATCAACTCAGCCCTCGGCTGTATATAGCTCATCACAATCATCATATCATATAGCTCATACTCATCTCAATCATATATATATATATATATATATATATATATATATATATATATATATATATATATATATATATATATATCCTGCACACACATCAATACCACCTCTAGTGATTTGCACAACATCACTGAATATAAACTAATATGCTCTTATGTTACGATCACGTGAAGACTGAGCGATAAATCGCGGGTCACCTACGAGTCGAACCCACCTATAGTGGCCTATTCGATACGACTGAGCACCTAACTTGGATCCAAGGCGAGCATACGGTGCGGGAGGTGAACATCACGTGAAGGACTAAGCCCCTCTCTGGGCAAGAGCACTAATATCAGTGTGCAGGTTTATGAGCTCTAATCATATCATATCACATCACATCACTTGTTCACATCAAACTAGTATATAAATTTACCTGTCACTTACCTGTGCGTCCTCAGCACCAACATCAATATAAGTAATCAATAACGCATAATAAAATAAATGGATACTTTGCATGACATTTCATATTGCATTTCATATCACATTTCATTTAAACTGATTTTCTGGGAAAAACTCATTTATATAGGTATATACGGAAAACAAATGCCCACTCACTGATAAGTAGACGGGTCGTAACCCCCGTGCCTAACCTGGTTATGCTCGTCCTTCGGATAGGTCTCGCCTATATGAGAAGTAACTGAAATAACGTTGATTAACGCACATAATCGAAACCTTAGAAATAACTTCTCATACATTGCTCAATTTGAGTATATGAATATACCACCGTGATCTACACAATCTCAAGATCATCCCCATATTTTTAGAAAAAAATTTTGACCACCCACGCGCCGCCACTCGCCGGCCATGCACCGCCACGTGCCTAGCACGTGTAATGGAACAATAACACCGTAAGGAATATTCTGTTAAAACGTAATAGAAACCGTTAAAGATACCTGACGGTCAGAATATTCCGTCAGACTTGACGGAATATTCGCTCTTCTTCTCCGGCGAACCTCGCCGGTCGTCGCCGTCTGAAACTTCGATTCTCGCCGGTTTCTGGAAAAATTTCAAATCTTCATAACTTCTTCATTTTTGCACCATTTTCTACGTACTTTATACCAAAATGAAGATCTCACAAAGATGAACACAACCATACCTGACTCGACCCCCAACTCGTCGGGGATTTATCAGAAAAAGCCTCGATAATTTTGGCCAAAACGAAAACTCCCTGATCTCGCTATTCCGACGTCCAAAATCTTCAAATGAACTACTCCGAGCTTCCTTAGGACCTCATAAAGCTTCCTATGAGCTTGAAATCTCCAAAAACACATGGTTTTACGTGAGCATGAATAGTGACAAAATCGGAGATTGTGGGAACTCGAGTTTTCGAAAGCTTTCTTACCTGAAAATTGTACCAATGTGTTCGTAGGGACGAGATGAACACAATGGTGGTCTTCACGTCCTCGATCTGCTAAGTTTTGGGAGGATTTGGTCGAGTCAGTACAAAAGCCGAGAGGGAGAGAGAGAGAGAGTCTGAGAGGTAGAGCGAGAGTGCGGGAGTGAGAGAGAAAAAGTGAATGTGTGAGTGTGTGTGTGTGTGGTCCAAATACCACCAACCAAACACTCCCAAATGTAGATACACACACACATACCTTAATTTACGCCCAAGGGCATTTTCGTCATTTCACATCCATCGTACGAAATTTCTGGGACGGACTATTACAGCCTAGGTGCTAGGCCTTAACTTGACGTCCGACTACCGTTTTTTAGAACCTTGCTTTTACATAGTTTAGGTTAAAAAGAAAAGGTATATTTTCATAGCTAAATAAAAAACCTTTTGGCGCGGGAGTAATTTAGCACACAAAGACAAATTACCATCGATCAAATGACTTTGCCAGCTTTTTCCCAATTAAACACTTAACACGCCCAAGTGGCTTTCTATCATAGTGGTAAAGATAAGTGTTGCTCTTACATCACGAGTTGGATTCGAATTCTGTTGGCTTTCTAATATAATATTTAATCTAATAAATCTATCGTTTGACTGGAAACAAAAAAAAAAAAAAACACTCAACACACAAATGACCTGTGCATCATAGTATTAGATAATGTGGTATAATTCAATGGAGAATTGTTTTTTCTTTTTTTTTTTTGGAAAAACAATAGAGAATTGGGTAAATAGGATGTAAAACATTTCTACTCGTCTTCTAAGTGTCATATCATATAATGTCATGTGATGAATGCATGACCCACCACAAGAATAAATAGTCATCAATCTTCTATATATTCTAGCTAGGTTTACTCCAAAATTCATCATATAAGTGAGAAAATGACCTGATAAATTTAAGCTATTACAAGTTTTTTAGTTATGAAGACCAATATTGAAAGATGATCATTTAGTATTACGGTCTAATAATATTTTTCTTCATTTGTAAATGAGAGGTTTTAGACTTAATTCTTGCTAAAGGCAAATTTGAACTACATTATTGTTAACTCATTGTGAAGCTAAACTCACTCTCTTCCCCCTTAACATAGATTTTATCGCTTGTTAAAAAAAAAAAATTGTATGCGCTCACGCTCACCATTAAAACAGTAAATCTGCAACTCTATGAAATCGCTTGATTAACATATCATTTTTATAAGAGTAAAGTTATATTCTTTAAAGAATAAAAATTCTGATTTTGTCTTTGATGGCAAATAAAGAAAATTAAGTTTTAAAGAGTATAATATTCTTTGAAGAATAAATAACGTGGTAAAGGACAACCATGCACCACGGCACGTGGAAATGTGTTAGCTAGTGACTACCAAAATTATACTCTTCTGGCAAAATACGACATGTTTGTATTTTTCTGGGAAAACAACATGATATTGCTGTGCGTTTGGCTTCTATGTTGTTGGTGTCTAGTGTAGAATAATTAAAAAAGTTATTCTAAAAATACTTTTTTCGAAGTCTTAACCTCAATCGTCTATTCTTAAACGTTTAAGATCACTATAATTAGTCAAGAAAAATGATAAGGAAACTCTCTTAAAATTAGAACTCTTTATGGATTTTCTGTCATCTTATGTCTTTGCACAGTATTTTAAAATGTTCTTACAAGAATTGACGTTAAACTATGAGCTGATAGAGAGTCGTGAAGAGTTCCACTTTTAAAAAAAAATCACTTAACATTTCCCTTTATACAAACATGACTACATGAGTTAATTAATAATTAATTTAATTTCATGTTTTTCTTAACTGATAGTTATTTAACCCAAACATATGATTCTATCTCTTGAAAAAATTAAAAATTCATATTTTATTTGATGAATGGGTAAATATATAGTCAATAGTGTCTTTTGATGTGACCAGTACGTTATATTCATACAATATGCAATATCTAGTCAACAGTGAATAGCTATATCGCCTGTCCCTGCTTGATAAATCAAGGATAAATGATCATAGGTTTTTTTCAGCTTATAGCCTTATACCTGTAAACCGTGTCTAATGATTACATAAAGCTACGAAGGGTCAACTGCGGCAATGACAACCATGGGCTATATCGCCCAATAATGCTCTCCGAATCATTTTGGTGAGGATCTTGAGAATTCGTGAATAATATTCGTTTATTGTACATTATACGGTTAGTTTTTGTCAAATACTATTTATGTTTATTTTTAAATAATAAAAAATTTAAATGATTTCTGACTGTACGATGTACAATAAACAAACATGATTCATAAATTCTCGAAATTCTAAAAAGAGAGTCCGGCAAAGATCCGGCTATCGCCTTTTACTATAAGAAGTCATTCAAGGTGTCGGGCTCCAACCCATTAAACAGGGATCACACACTTCCATGATTCCATATCCACACATATGTTTGATTGGGCAAAAGCATAGACCAAAATATCGGCGATATTATCGTTTTTTTAGTCCAACGATATTTTGATGACTTATCCTTTTCTTATCGTTAATATATCGCGATATTAGCGATAATATCGAAATACTTGAAATTTTCTGAAAAGTCTCAATTTTGGGCATAGGGGGATTCGAACTCCTGCCATTTCACTTCTTCAAGACCTTAACCACCATATCACTTATGTTTTTATGAAAATATGCTAAAATATTTATATATATGGTTTTGTTTTGAATTCTTTTTGCAAGAAACAAATTTGCACATATTCCAAATTTTTTGTGGTATTATATTTTAAATTGTGTCAATTAATTACTTAGTTAATGACATGTGGTTTTTAATTTTTCTATTTTTTATTTGGTCACTTACATGTAGGGCTAGAAAAAATTCCCGAAAATCCCAAACCAAACCGAAAAAGTCCCAAACCAAAACCATCCCGAAGTTCGGAAATCTCATCCCGAAAAATACCGAAATTTTCAATATGAGATTGGTTTCCAAGTCCCATTTGTTTAGTAATCCCGAACCCTTCATATCTCATTCCTGTTGGGATGGAATCGAGCGACTCATAGAAAGAATCCGAGACTCAATTTTCAAATGATTTTGCTTATGGACAACGTCAACCAATCTCGGATCCATATGGGTGGCATGTTAACAATTACATGCAAAACTATTTTGGGGATTTATCATTTGATGACTACTCTTCACAATACACTTACTCTACACATGGAGATGATGAAGATAGTGAAAATTTTGAACCTCATAGGAACTCTATGTGGTACTAAGTCACTCATGTATCTTACCACGCAATGTATAAAGTGTAAAATATTGTACTAAATCATTATATATAAATGATTATGGTGTGTTTAAACCTTTTTCATTAATTACTACAAATTATAACACTCACAATGTTTGCCAGCTCGCTATATAATCAACTTAAATCAGTTAAATCCATCATGCAATGCATTTCCTTCCAATTTTTTGTGATAAACTAATAGATAATTGACTAAATAAACATCCTGCAAAGTTTCAATAAAAATTTCCAAGTTTTTCTTACAATTTTCCTGGTTTTTATTCAATTTTTATCGATATCGATAATATTCCGATATTTCCATCGAAATTTCCGTGTTTTTGGACTACCGATATTTCCGATATCATCGATATTTAATACCTTGGGCAAAAGCTTCCAGCTCTTGGACAAGACTGAGGGCAAGGGACTCAAAAGTTATTGATTGAGATGAGAAAATATTCCTTTTTTTTTCTGAAAAAATTAAAGGTAATTTTGATTACTTAACTAAAAGTGAAAAGGCAAACGGAGCTAATTGTACGAGGACATATGTAGATTATATATCAATCAACAAACAACATTTCATTTTACTATTTTACAATCAAAATTTGTCATCTGTCGATGAGATTCTTGCTTCCATGGAAGCAACGAAGAAGAAAAAGGAAAAACTCTCCAATTTGATTATTGAATTATCACATTCGTTTATAGTTTTTAGATAACTAGTACTATACCCTATGTGCTTTCGGAATATTATTATTGGATATTACTCTTTGAGCAGCAAGAGTTTCTTGCATTTTAGCATTTTTTTTATGTGTCCGTTTTATGTGCAGTAGTTATTGATGTTTGTGCATCTGGGTCCGATCGAATCATATAAATTTATAATTGAAGATTAAGTTGCAGTGTTTGTATGACACTTAAATTAGTCTGGACTTGTTGTGTTAGAACTAATGTTTTTAGCATGGTGTATGAAACTTAAATATCCCATTTATTTTTTTCATTCACTGGATAAAAAATGAAAAATACATATGTTATTCACTTATACAATACAACCAAACGAGAGTAAGAAAATTTCATAATTTGAATAAATTATGGGAGAGTCCATATGCACATGATTTCTGCTTTAGTAATGTAGGACAGAGTTGGCCGGCAGCAAAAATTTAATAGCTTAGCATAAGCGAAAACAAACAATATAAATTATAAATATAATAAAAGGATAACTGGAATCGCTCCAGGGGTCTCTCACCCGTCCTTGACCTTTCACCAAGAATTTTGGCATCTATCCCATCTCAGGGCTACAATTTTAATCTCTGAAAGGCAAAGCTTTTCTATTCAACTCTTCGTTGTTTGTTAATCTGAATTACAAGGGATGTTTATAAAGCCTAAAACCTAATGACCGCATGAAGGTAAACTTATTATAGTAAAGAAATCGTAATCCAAAATAGAATAGGACACTATATCTAATCCTAATCAAACTGGAAATAATTTTAGAGCTCGTTGGAAGTGTTATTAAAATGATTGAAAGTACTTTTGGTGAAAATGATTTTGGAACCAATGCTTAGTAAAAATACAAGTAAATCCTGAAAAAACACTCAAAATGTTTTCTGAAAGAAACATATAACTGATGATTCTTGCTGTAAGCATTTCAAATGCTTTTAAAATCCAAAAATATTTTATCTAAAACCACTTTTAATCGTTTCAAAAAATTTCAAAATGAACTTTTAATCCTTATAAAGTAGGCCAAAATACCCTTTTAATTTAGGAAGTCACCACTCGTGTTCCACATGACTTAGCTATTACTAATTTACTATCACCAATAATTTTGATGAAAGATAATATCAAAATAGAGAGGCATAGAGTCAGCTAATCTGGAACCTCTCTTTTTCACGTAAATTTCATAATCGACGAAGAAAAATGTGCTATACAGTTTTTACTCACGTGTTTCAAAAGTGAATGGTCTCTTCAGTAAGGTTCTATTGTAAAATTAATTGGTAAACAGAGAGTAGTTCAATTCTTTATAAGCTCTTGTATAATTTGAATTCTCACTGATGTGAGACTTTGTCCTTGCATTCTCACACTCTTCTCGAGCGTGACGAATTTTAAACCCTAACACGCGGACAATACAAATTGGGTGACGTGGAACATGTGTAGCCATTGGACTTGACACGTGGATTAATATGGAGAGTAGTCTAACTCTTCATAAGCCCTTGCATGATTTGGTCAATCACTGATGTGGAATTTTGTCCTCACATTGTCACACGCCCTCTCATGTGTGGTGAATATTCAAGCTACACATATAGACAATACAAATTGGGTGACATGAAACATGTGTCGCCATCAGACTTCATACATGAATCAACATGCTCTAATATAATGAAAACAGTTGAGGTTTCATCATAAAACTAGTTGGCAATATAAAAAGCAGTCAAACTTCTTATAATTTATTTCATGATTTAATCCCTCACCACGTGGAACCTTGTCATCATATTCTCACAAGTCGTGCTCATAATATGTACATGGTATATTTTGTAAGAATGTGGAATATTGTTCCACGTCGTAAAGTAAAGAAACTTTGTTAATTTGTTACAAAGTGCATAAAATCTCAATTTTCTTCAAAGTGTCAGAGTCGGTTGAATCACATGTTTAATTTTTCTTTCGTAGTATGAAGTCAATTGATCTACATGTTTAATTTGAAATGTCATTGAACATGAGAGAGTCTGTGAGGATGTAAATGGTTGATCCACATCGAAAAGTTAAGAAACCATTACGATTTTAGTTTGTACTGGAAGATGCGTTTCACCATTTGAAGTAGCTCGTATGGGAAGTCTAACTTCATTTTTTCCCGCGGTATAGATTGCTAACCTTATCTTTTAAATTGAGGGGTTCTCCTTCTCTTAATGATGTTGATATTGGAGTGGTATGGTTCATGAATCTTGACTAGGGAAACCCAGGCATTCATGCGTCATGATTCATGGCAAACGTTGCTGGGTCCAACTCCCCCAACCGACATACAAATAAACGTGACAGTGGGACTTGTGGATGAGAATAGTTTGTCACATACCAATTAATTCAGTGAGTAAGATAAATTACATGTCATTAATTAGTTTTTTTTTATTTTTTTATTTTTTGTAAGCAGTCATTAATTAGTTATTTGCCACAATAACACAAACGATGTTGGCTGATTTTTAATTGACAATTACATGTTATTAATTAGTTGTTTGCCACCACCCGATAACGCTCAAACTATCAGTAATTCGTGGATTGTTTTGTGGTCCCCGTGATAGTACCTAGTAATATATATGCTTCGGATGAGTAACTTATCCGGATTTTCTTTGTAGAAATCTTAGAATTATCATATTATAATCGTTTATTGTATATTATGTGGTCAGTTTTTGCTAGATACCATTTGTGTGTAATTTTAAACAAAATAATTTAAAATAATTTCTAACCGTATGATGTACAATAAACAGTTAAGACGTAAGGATTCCTAAAATCCTCACAATTTGAATCCGATGGAATCCAAATCCATATCCTTCATCTATGTGACAACCAGCTGGTCTGCATATGACTTGGACCACATATTTATTTTACAGTACCTAGCTAGGTTTTATTTGGTAAATAATTTCATTTCGTATGTTTCTTCCTCATTTGACCTCAAGCTCTTAAGACATGTAAATCTCTCCCGAGTCCCGACATAGTTGTGCCCTACTTTTAAGCGCGGTTAAATTATTTTTCAACCCATTAGAATTCCAGGTCATGGCAATCATTTTATTGTTTGAATGTAGGAAAAGTTGAAATATGACAATCTGGTAAAGTAATATAAGTATTTTAGTTCAGAGAGACACACATCACGTGTTTGATTATTTCAGTTTACTATATACTCATAATTTGTTTTTAATTAATATAGTAAAAATTGAAATTACACAATAAAATTAATTAGGAATTTTAAGTCTAAAACTTGGACAACGAAGCACGCAACTATCGGGCTTCACACATACCTAAATATATCTTTGATATCACAAAGAAAATTAAAATTTAATTATAAAATTAATTGACAATATAAAGTATAACTCAACTTCTTATATATAAACACATACAATATTTTTTTTTTTTCCGTTAAGATTCACTCCTAGCATCATAGTCCCGTATGTATTAAGGATAGGTTAAACAAAAGTAAAAGGATACTTGATGGACTATGACCTTGTTATATAAAATACAAGACATATTTTAGGAAACTTTAACGAAAAACTCCTGGTACTGTTCACTTTAACAAAAAACCACATTTTTACACTAAAAAGTCAATCCTTGTACTATTCACTTTATCATTTATTTTATCCTTATCGTTAAAACTCAAAGTTTTCAAACTCTTTTCATTAGTTTTCCTTATAATTTATGCGTAGGGTTCGAAAACTGTTGACCTTGTTAACAATGAAAATCTCCTTTCTGGATCTCGCAGATTGATACACTTTTGTTGTGTGATTATTAATGAATTAGCTGATCAATTGATGCATGTGGTCTTTCATTACAATCATGGCTGCTTGTTTGTAATAATATTAGGATGGTACAACTTTGTAATACTACCTGATTTATTATATTACTATTTTGATTTCATAAGGTAATTTGTTATCCAGAGCGTTAGAGACAGGACATAGTACCTTAGAGTTTAGGGTTGTTTAATTTAATTTCAATATAAGGTGACAATGAATCACTCACCCACTAATATATGATTTTAGGATGATAAATCCTAATTAGCAGCAAAAGGAATCAAGACCGTCGATTTAATCCATATATACCCCTTCTACTTGCTCTTTTTTTTGTTGTCTATTTCGCTCTCCCTTTATTTGAAGGGAATTTTGCAGTTCCCGCAAAATGGTATTATCATTTTACTCCAATTATAGAACGTGTATCTGTTTAATATTTGGTTATATCTAGAACATTGTCACGTTGTCCATCCAGAGTAACACATTGAATATTACATGACAAATATTCTATACACACAAATATGTCTCCTTATTTGTTTCTTCCCAAAGAATTTCTTACGGACGCTGTTGTAGCTTGTATTTGTTTACCACTAGGGGTAGGGGCAAAGCTAGAAAGTTATTTAACGGGGACACAATTGAGCAATGGCGGATGCATACCCTCTTGGAATTCCAAAAAGAGCACACGCAATGCCTTTTTTTTTTCTTTTCAATTTAAGTGAGGTATTTTGTTGAGCACTTGGTCAGTTGCCCATATACCTAGTGTACTTAGAGTCAATCCTCACCCTTTGTGTTATTGTATCTTTAAGATCAATATTTTTATGGTGAACAAATAAATAAATTGTATAGGTATAGGGTTGGTAGGTCAAATTTATTAGATGTATAGAAGGAAGAAATTTTTCTTCGTGAGCTGCCTTAATTAACTCTACAACTAAACATTTTTGTGCTATACATATCCGCCTCCTAGTGGTTTTGAATGAGAATCGAGTGATAGAGTTGGTGGTGGTACTGGTGTGTTGATTATTATTCGTTGGAGTCCAATTTGACGTCGTTTTGAGTGGCGGGAGGTGAATATAATTTAAGTAGACTTTTGATTCTTGCTCGAGTAATGCTAGGGAGACTAAATTTGTAGACAAAGTTTTGAAAACTAAAGGACATGAAAGTTGATAATTGGTTTATTACTTACACGTTGATAAACGTGCTTATTCTTATTGGTGACATGTCATTTAGTTTCTAAATTTGGTCTCCCTAGCATTACCCTTCTTACTCAGACCAATTTTTTTAGACCAAAACTTGAGGAGGCATGTGCCCACTTTGATCCTTGCCAAGATATGCCCCAAGGTTCTAAAAGACGCTAGGCGCTAGTTGGGCGGCGGGTTGGGGCCTAACGCCTTGGCGGGCCTAGGACGGTGCCTAGGCAAATTTAAGTAAATCTGTTATATTTTGTGTAAATAAGTGTCTATTTATACTTAAAACATATATAATTATATCATAAATTACAAAATCGAATGACATATATATTATGAAGTATTGAAACATAATGAAAACATAGGGACACAAGCATATAATGTGTGTTCATTTAAGTATTCAAAAAGTCTCTTACAATTTATTAAAAAAAATAATGCAAAATGAAATTATCTATTTTCTGTTTAAGTGAGTTGCAACCTAGGCGGATGTTTAGGCGGGTCTGGGCGGCCTAGGCGGGTGCCTCAGCAGGTTTAGACGCTTTTTCTAAAATTTCAAACGCCTAGGCATTAATCGGGGCGGTGGCCAACCGCCTAGCGTCTAGGCGGAAATTTTTAGAACAGTGTTTATCCTTGATCACTGGCCAGGGCTGCTTCAAAAGCCGATGGCCAAATAAAAAAACAAGTAGATAAACCATCTGAAAAAATAATTGTACGTACATAAATTGTCACACCCCGTCCCAAGGAGGGCGTGCTGGCCGTCACGTGAGAGTGACGTAACCACATGCACAGTGCGGAAGCTAATAAGATAAATAGAAATACGAAAAGCCAACTACTAGCCATGCTATCCAAATAACATGCTAGAGAGAGAGTCTAAGTGTATAAATACATATTCAGAGCAGTAAGAACGTCTAGTTGCAGTCAAGGACAATTACTAAGATATAACACCCGAAGGTGAATCCTACTTTTGTGAATTCTGTTAGAACACTGTTGGATCCCTCGTGGCCACCAAAGCACTGCTACCTAGAACCTGGAGGGGCGAAAAACAAAACACATGAGTGGGCAAAAACAAATCTTTTCCAAAACCTTTTCTCTTTTCAAAGGTTCTAACTCCTCGCCTCAAAACCTGTATAATTTCCCAGAAAAATAGCACATATACATATATACTCATCTCAATTCATAACTCAAAATCATGCCAACGGTAGTGATATGCAAGGTATATGCCATGCCAAATATATCTCATCAAATCACATAAATATATCAGGTGAAATAAACTCATCATAGATAACAACATGTCCACCGAGTGATCAGCTCGGCTGAACTATAGCTCATAATCAATCTCATCATATCTCATCATCATATTTGTATATATCCTGCACATGAGTCGGAACCACCTCACGTGGTCTCACCGACAAGACTGAGTGTAAATAAATACGCTCTAGTGCTACGATCACAAGAAGACTGTGCGCTAATTACGGGTCACCTACAAATCGAACCCACCTATAGTGGTCTATTCGACAGGACTGAGCACCTAACTTGGATCCAAGGTGAGTGTATGGTGCAAGAGGTGAACATCATGTTAAGGACTATGCCTTGGCCCTGGGCGGGAGCACTAACACCGGGGTGCAGGTTTATGAGCTTTCAATACATCTTACATAATCACCATTTCATATTAATCATTTTCTGTCATCAATATATACTCACCTGATACTTACATGTGCGTCCACAGCACCAATTACCATTATATACAGCTACTAATGCATGAATAAAATAGATATATACTTTGCATGGCATATCATATCACATTTCATTTAAATTGATTTTCTGGGAAAAATCTCATTTATATAGGTATATACGGAAAACAAAAGCCCACTCACAGATAAGTCAAAGGGTCACAACCCCCGAGCCTCAAACGATGGCGCTCGTCCTCTGGATAGGCCTCACCTATATGCGTAATAACCGAATAAACGTTATTTAACGCACATAACCAATAATAGGTAATAACTTCTCAAACAATGCTCAAATTGGGTGTATGAATATACCACATAGACCTAATCATCCTCAGAAACATCCCCATATTTTTAAAATATTTTTCTGACCATCCACACGTAGCCACGCGCCGGCAAGGGCACGACCCTACGCGCCCCCACACGCGGCCAACCCTGACAGATTCCTAATAGACGTTAGGAATATTCCGTCGAATATTCTGTTAAGTCCTTAATAAAAATTTAACGGAGTTACTGACGCCATTAGAATATTTTGTTAAACTTAACGGAATATTCTCTCATCTTCTTCCTTCAACTCCGACGACCGTCGCCGTCGCCAGAAAACTGTAAAATTTTCAAAACTTTATATCTCCTTCGATTCTTAACCAAATCTCATGAAACTTGTCTCATTTTAAAGCTTACAACAAGTAGAATAGAACCTTACAAATTTTTAGCCTTGAAAATCACGAAATCTCGCCGGAGGAAACTCGAACTTCCGGCCAAATCTTGCAACTTGTCGATCTCGAGCTTTCGACGTCCAAAACCACTCAATGTTCTTCCCCAAGCTTCCTGAGAGTGTCTTAAAGCTTCCCAGAAGCTTAAAATCCACTGAAACCCCTGTATTTACGTGTGCATGAATATTGCACAAATATAGGATCCTTAGTTGACACACCCCGTCCCGAAGGTAGGGCGTGACGGCCAGTACGCCCTACGTTCGGGACGGGGTGTGTCATTAGTTCCTCTGGTTTTCGAAGCTTTCAAGTCCTAAAAATAGTACGAACAAATTCAAGAGCTTGCAAGGAACACAAATACACTAAACTTGGCCTCGATCCGTGACTGGAAGTGGCTGCTTCGAAGTTGTCCGTACAATTGTATGGAAAATGATAGCAAGTCGAAAGGGAGCAGAGAGAAAGGTCAACGGGAGAGTGATGATGTAGGAGTGTGTGTGTGGTCCAAAAGCAACCAACCAAACAAAACCAATAAATCTCTGACTTCTAATTGGGTCCAACTAATTAGGATCTACAATTAATTGGCCCATAAACAAAGTTTAAACCACACAACAAAATTTAACGTCCAAGGGCATTTTTGTCTTTTCACATCCTCGATAAAAGTATTCCGGGATGGGCTGTCACATAAATATATGGGTAAATTACAGAATACCCCCTCATATTTGAGTTCTATTACAACCCCATACAACAACTTTAAAACATTTCACTTTCATATCTCAAGTACTATTTTATTTCAATATAATACATCCGTTACATTTTCCATCAATTGATCTGTTAAGCGCTGACGTGGTTGCCACATTTATGCCACGTGGCTACCAAATGTGTGCCACGTGGCCGCCAAATGTGTCACAAGTGGCCAAAAAAATAATTTTTAATTTTTTTTTTAAAATCTGAATCTTAAAAAAAATAAAAAATTAAAACCCACCTCCCCGCAAACAAACCCAGAAACGTTATCCCCACCTCCCTCTCCTCCACTCTTTTCACCTCCCCTCCCATCAAAAAACCCACCCCACCCCTACCTTCCCCGAGCCTTTCAGATTTTGGGGGGGGGGGGGGGGGGGGAATAAGGTTTCTGGGTTTTCGGGGTCACGATGAGGGGGGATGAAGGTGGGTCTACGTGGGTCATGTGGGTGGGGGGTTTTCGGGGTCACGGGGAGGGGATGGGAGGTGGGACTGTGTGGGTCATGTGGGTGGGTGGGGGGTCTGCGGCTGGGGAAGGGAGATAAGGTTTCTGGGTTTGGGGTTGCAGGGAGGTGTGTTTTAGCTTTTATTTTTGGTTTTTTTTTATAATTTTTTTATTATTACAAGATTCAGGTTTTTTTTTTAAAAAAAAAAATTAAAAAATTATTATTTTTACTACGTGGCACACATTTGGCAGCCACGACAGCGCTTAACGGATCAATTGATAGAAAATGTAACAGATGTATTATATTGAAATAAAATAGTACTTGAGGTATGAAAGTGAAATGTTTTAAAGATATTGTATAGGGTTGTAATAAACTTCAAACCTGAGGGGTATTATGTAATTTACCCTAAATACACACAAACACACCCAACTAACTCCAAATTCTTGATATATTTCAGATCAAAACTCACCAAACCTCCCACGAGCATACCTCACCAGCCAAACGTCACTCACCCCTAGCATTAACCAAAGCAACGAAGGAAAAACAACAAGGTTAGGAAGGATCACATTACTAATTACGCTCTTGTTAAGATGTAGGGTTTACTTCTTAAAATAATAATACCACATTTGAACCACATACAAGTGCAACTTGCTTACCTCTTAAAGTGAGGGTGATGCTCAGCCTCTTATTTTCTAAAATAAGGGTAAAGCTCGACCTTATTGATTACTGTTAGATTAATTTAAATTTCAAAATTTATGTCTTAAATAAATTAAACTAAACTAATTTAACGATAACTAAGAGTGGACATCACCCCATTTTAGTAGTTGAACAAAGTTGCACTCATGTTTCAATTGGCAGGCAAGCTGGGATCAACAACTCTTTAAACGTGTGGTTTGTAAACGTGACAGATAAACACTGTTTCTCCAGTACAAAATTGCCACCTCTCGCAAAAGATATGATAAAGAAAAAGAAGTATTAGTGACACTCCAAAAATTTCATTCTACATTTCTTATTAGTGTATTTTTCTTTCTTAATATATAAAGTTTGGAATGTAGAATGAGATTTTTGAAGTGCTAATAACAATTCCCTAAAGAAAATGTGATAAAGAAAATAAGAGGTAATATTTTTTCCTTGGTCGAAAGAAAATATAACATTATAACATTTAATTGTTAAACATCTTTTTCCCACCCAATTTTCCCATTATGGGGTCTTTTGATATGGGTCTAATTGGGCTAAAAATTGGATATATTTCAAAAGTTAAAAGTCACTAAAAATTGAATCTATTTCAAAAAATGAGCTATAAAATTAGACCTATTTCAAATTTTCCTATTATTATTTCAAGCACCATATTTCTTGGAATTATCTCTCTCTCTCTCTCTCTCTCTCATTCGTTTTTATGCTTACTCCATGAGCGGTAATGGAGTAGGTGCGCTGCATATTATAAGAGAAATTTTTTAGTATGACCGGTACACGAAGTAATACATTATATGTCATTATACAAATAATAAAATATGTGTTAAAAGGTTAATAATTTAAAACATACAAATTCTCACCACTCATATAAAAACACGTGATGTACCTTTTGTGTTCTGATCATAATAAAAAATTTCTCATATGATAGGTTTTAGAGATAAAATAGCAGAAGACATGTCCTCATCAACAGTGAAAAGAGAAACGAATCCTACACTCTGCACTCACGCATGTGCACTGCCTTTTTTTTTTTCCCTATTGTGGCACAAGTATTTTTTTAGACTAAATTTGTAGGTAAAATTTTGTGAACTAAATGACATTAAAGTTGATGAAGAGTTATTACTTAAGCGATGTGCTTATTTTTATTAGTGACAAATCATTTAGTATGTAAATTTTATCTATAAATTTAGTCTTCTTAGCATTACCCTTTGAAATTTTAGAAAGACTAAATTTGTAGACAAAATTTATAAACTAATGATTGGATTATTACATAAATGTTAATAAACATGCTCATTTACTATTGATAACACATTTTTTAATTTACAAATTTTGTTTACAAATTTAATATTTCTAGCATTACTCGAACATTAATTATGCATACACATTTTTAGTGTGCGGTCCCGCCAGTTTCCACTATAAAAACATCGCACTTCCCTTTCCTTCTTAATTGCAGAGTAGAAAGGAAAACCAATTCAGCCATGGCTTCATCTCCCTTACCACCAACTTCTACAATGGCCGCCCTGCACTCCACCACCACAACCACCCTTTTCCGCTCTCCTTTATTCCCAAACAAGTCCCAGACTCCACTGCAACGAAAACCCAAACAATGCCTTGCGGGCAGAGTGCGCTGCAAAGCAACAAAAGGTGACAATGATAACCTAGACCAGGGCCTAGCAAGACTCGACAGGAGGAACATGCTGATAGGTTTAGGCGCCGGGGGTCTCTACGGTGCGGCAGGAAACCCGTTTGCTTTTGCCGCACCAATATCCGCCCCAGACCTGACCACGTGTGGCCCTGCCGACAAACCAGACGGGTCCACCATCGATTGTTGCCCACCCACCACCACGACCATCATCGACTTCAAACTCCCCGACCCAGGCCCACTCCGCACTAGGCTCGCTGCCCAGGACGTTGCAAAAGACCCTGCATACTTGGCCAAATACAAAAAGGCCGTCGAGCTGATGCGGGCACTTCCAGACGACGACCCGCGCAGCCACGCCCAACAGGCCATGGTACACTGCTCCTACTGCGACGGTGGATACCCACAAGTCGGATATTCGGATTTGGAGATCCAAGTTCACTTCTGTTGGCTATTCTTCCCGTTCCATCGTTGGTACCTCTACTTCTACGAGAAAATCATGGGCGAGCTCATTGGGGACCCAACCTTCGCCCTCCCCTTCTGGAACTGGGACGCGCCAGCTGGCATGTACATTCCTGAGATTTTCACCGATACGTCGTCATCCCTCTACGACCAGTACAGAAATGCAGCGCATCAGCCCCCGAAGCTCCTGGACTTGAATTACGGCGGGACCGACGATGACGTCGACGACGCGACACGAATCAAAGAGAACTTAACAACGATGTACCAGCAGATGGTGTCGAAGGCCACTTCTCACAGACTCTTCTACGGAGAGCCCTACAGCGCAGGGGACGACCCAAACCCTGGCGCCGGAAACATTGAGAGCATTCCCCACAACAATATTCACCTTTGGGCTGGCGACCCAACCCAGACAAACGGGGAGGACATGGGGGCTTTTTACTCTTCGGGGAGGGATCCGCTGTTTTACTCCCACCATTCCAACGTGGACCGCATGTGGTCTATATATAAAGATAAGTTGGGCGGTACGGACATACAAAAGACCGACTGGCTGGACGCGGAGTTCTTGTTCTACGACGAGAAAAAGAATCTCGTGCGCGTCAAGGTTCGGGACTCGCTCGACACGAAAAAACTAGGGTACGTGTACGACGAGAAAGTCCCGATCCCGTGGCTGAAGTCGAAGCCGACGGCTCGTAAGTCGACGAATAAGAGAAAGGCCGCGGTTTCATCTTCTGATCTTACTTCAACGTTCCCTGCTACACTGTCGGATACAATCAGCGTCGAGGTGACGAGGCCGTCTGCGACGAAGCGGACAGCTGCCCAGAAGAAGGCGCAGGACGAGGTGCTGGTGATTAAGGGGATTGAGTTTGCCAAGAATGAGACTGTGAAGTTCGACGTGTATGTGAACGATGACGCGGACTCGCTGGCCGGGAAAGACAAGTCGGAGTTTGCTGGGAGTTTTGTTCACGTGCCGCATAAGCATAAGAAAAATATTAAGACGAACCTGCGGCTGAGCATTACGAGCTTGTTGGAGGAGTTGGGTGCGGAGACAGACAGCAGTTTGGTGGTAACTTTGGTGCCGAAAGTTGGGAAGGGGCCAATCACCATCGGAGGGTTTAGCATTGAGCTCATTAATACTACCTGAGTATTATTTAATGTTATTGTTGTTCTTGTTGTTCTTCTTGTTGGTTGGCTTAATCGTGTTTTTCTAGCTAAGTAATCTTGAATGTAATGTGCTCATCTACTGCTTACGTGGCAGATGACGGTTGGTGTTCCTCGTGAATAAAAGCACTATTGTGTTTCGGTGTGTTGTTTTATTGAATAAAGAATTGATGGTAGAGTTTAATCATAATTTTCCAGAATTATTGATGGTAGAGTTCTTGAAAAATTAATGGGCCAGAATTCTCTCATATCCTCTTTTCATCTCATTCTCTCATATTTTTTATTTTATTTTTTTTTTATAAAAAATTAATATAAGATATTGACTTGGTTTAACCGTGATCGTTCAAATAGAAGAGGAGGGAAGGGCAGAGAAAAAAGAGGGGGGATAATCCTACTCTAAAATTAATGGACTCGAATTGTGTGTAAAATTGTTTATAAAACTAGTACACTACTTTACTATTATTATTAGGTAAGTGGAGAATGAGAAATTTAAAGTGCTAATAATAATTTCCTATTATTTTTTGTTATAATGGAGGGCTGACAATTGAGTCATATTCTTGCGCAAAGAGAACGATAACAAACATGTAAGCCAAAAAAATGCAGGGGAAAAACAATAATAAAGCTAAATATGTGGCAGGGACTAGAAAAGTGTAGGGGTAAAAATTTACCCTTTTTTGGAAGAAAGGTAAATTTTATAACGAAGAACCCTAACTTACATGGAAAGGGCCCACATACAAATAGTTACAAAGCAAAAATGGACCTCCCAAGCTACAAAAAGAGCCCAACCAAGAGCCCAAAACCAGAAACAAACCAAAAGAAAATTCGAGAAGTCTGCTACCACTGCTGCAACTGTGCATCACGATTAACCCGATTCGGCTCCCCCAATAGACACCTAAAACCCAACCATTCAGCACCGCAGAGATGAAGTGAAGGAAAACCCATCATCCAACCACGAATACCGCGTCGATCTTAGCTAGAAATTGAAAGGAGTTAGCCACAATTAAAAGATGATAGAGAAATTTTTGGTCGGATAAATTTGGCAAGTGAGGAGAATTGTTACAAGAATTGAGACACCTAGAACAAACGAAGAAATAAACAAGAATTGGTTGGAATTAATTTGGCTAAGATGTTATGTTACAGATGAATATACATATAAAGTATATGGAGCTGCAGGTCGATTAAGGTTTGAATTGTACATGCAGTACACTTTTAAGAGATGGTACATGCAGTACACTTCCAAAATTGTTTTCCAGTACGAAGCTCAAAAAGCAATGGGAAAGACAAAAGAGAGACTTTTTCTGGTGTAAGTCAAAAGTGTAGATATAAGTTACACGTTTGAATAAAAACCGTTAGATTAGGTGCTATCGAAGTCGGTTTGTAGGGAAAATGATCATTTTCCTTGGAATCCAAGAGATCATGTGATCGTGACCGTTCATCGTATATCGTACGATCAATTTTTTTAATTTTTAATTTTTAATTTTAAATGATTTCTGACCGCGCGATATACGATAAATGGTCACGATCATAAGATTCCTGGGATCCCCAAGAAAAGAACCTGACGAGGATCCTTTTCCGGCTCGTAGTAATTAGAACCGGATTTAAGGATTATAATCTACATATTTTTTAATTTTTTATTACACACTATATTTTTTTAACAAAAAATATTATCTACACCAAGAGCAGGGATATAGCTTAGCCTCACAATAGACAAACAAAAATATGGTTCAAATTCGCCTTTAACGAGAATGATGAGGAATATTACATACGGTATTATCTACTAAGATGTGATGGAGTAGACTAAAGCTCATAATGAGCTAAATCTTACATTTTTATTAATATTTTGAATGGCCACGTGGTCTTTTTATCATTAGACTGGTTTACATTTTTATCATAATCTTTTTTGGTCTTTTTTATTATTATGTTGGTCCAATTTGTTTTTGGTCCTTGACCGTGGTTTTTTATCATTAGATTGGTTTGCTATTACATTTTTATTATTATATTTTTTGGTCTTTTTTATTAGTATGTTGGTCCAATTTGCTTTTGGTTCATGTTTTTGTTTTTGTTTTTTTTATGATTTCCCTAATAATTTTTAAAAAAAATAAGGATTTCTTTCGTACAATCCCCTAATAACATTATAAATTCGAGAAAAACTTTAAACACAAAACACGAAAAAATTCAGGTCTAAAAATTTAAGCAGTTTTTTAAGTTGAGTATAATTATAACATACCTATATTATAAGAAGACCACAAAATTTGCCGAGCAAAATATATTTAGGGGTTTTTTATACTTTAATTCTTCAAGAAGATTGAAATTTAAAATAAACTTAGTGTTAGATTTGACACACCCCGACCGAGATCGAGGCGTGCTGGCCGTCACGTGAGCGTGACGTAACCATATGCACAGTGCGGAAGCAAGATTAATAAGGGAAATACGAACAAATTAAAACCGAGCAACTAGCAATCCTAGTTAAGATAGCATGCTAGTGCGAGAATGAGTGTGAATTACACAACCAGAGCTTAACTAGCCTAAGTTCAGTCAAGCATAAAAGTACTAATTAATCAACACCCATAGGTGGTCCTACATGAACGATGGTCTGTTAGAACCTCCGCTGTATCCTCGTAAGCCACCAACAAAACTTTCACCTAATACCTGGAGGGGCACAAAACAAAAACGTGAGTGGGCACAAACAAAGTTTTTCAAAATCATTGTTTTATCAAAAGTTCTATCCCCTCGCCGTAAAACTTGTATAATTTCCCAGAAAATAGTATACATACATATACATCTCAAAACCATGCTCAGTATATCCAAAACCACATATGTGTATGCCATGCATATGTCATGTCCAATATCACAATATAACAAATGTAAGCCAGGTAAAGTAATCTCATAAAAATAACATATTAATCGGAGCCCCTGCAGTGGCTTGTACGGTTAAATTTATAGCTCATCTATCCATCTAGCCGGAGTTACCTAAAGTGACCTGTACGGCAATATATCTGCACACGAGTCGGAACCACCTGTAGTGGTCTGTACAACATGACTGGGTGTAAATAAATACGCTCTAGTGCTACGATCACGTGAAGACTATGCGATAAATCGCGGGTCACCTACGAGTCGGAACCATCTATAGTGGTCTGTATGACAGAACAATGCACCTAACTTGGATCCAAGGTGAGCGTGTGGTACGGGAGGTGAACATCACGTGAAGGACTATGCCCTGGCCCTGGGCGGGAGCACTAACATCGGGGTGCAGGTTGATGAGCTCAATATATATCTCAACATCATCATCTATCTCATAACCATTCACAGCATAATATACTTACCTGGGGCTTACCTGGGCATCCGCAGCACCATGCAACAATATGCATAATCATGATAATGCATATACTAAAATATGATGCAAGTATGACTTGACATTTGAATCACATTTCCTTTAAAGTACGTTTTCTAGGAAAAACGTCAAGTGTGTGTGTGTGTGTGTGTATATATATATATATATATATTGAAAACAAAAGCCCACTCACTGATATGTAGCCGGTTCGTAACCCCCGTGCCTAGCCTGGCTACACTCGTCCTCCGGATAGGCCTCGTCTATATGAGAAATAACTGAAATAACGTTAATTAACCCACATAAACAACACAAGCTAATAACTTCTCATATATTGCTCAATTTGGGTATATAAATATACCAATGAGACCTACTCATCCTCATAAACATCCTCATATTTTTAAAATAATTTTCCGACCACCCACGCGCTGCCAAGGCACGGCCAGACGCGCCGGCCACGCGCGGCCACTTGCCTGGCACGTGTAACGGAACAGTGACGGCGTTAGGGAATATTCTGTTAAAAGTTAACAGATTCCGTTAAAACTAACCTGACGCCGTTAGAATATTCTGTCAAGTTTAAGGGAATATTCTTCCTTCTTCTCCGGTGGACCTCGCCGACGACCGCCATCTGCAACTCGCCGGAAAACTGGAAAATCTTTAAAACCTTTATATCTTGTCCATTTTTCATCCAAATTTCATGAAACTTCGACCAATTTAAAGCTTACAACTTGTAGAACATTTCCTTACCTGTTAAAAGCCCCAAAGATCACGGGATCTCGTCGGAGAATTTCCACAAAATCCGGCCAACTTCGAAACTAGCTTTCCCGACGTCCAATTCACTTGGTTTTTCTTCTCCGAGCTTCGTGAGGATGATCTAAAGCTTCCTATGGCTTTAGAATCTCCTAAAAAGCTCACATTAATTAGTGCATGAACAGTACCTAAATCGAAGCTCGTGAGAAACTAGGGTTTTTGAAGAAGTTCTTACCTAAAAATGGTACCTTTGAACTCGTATGGCCCTCATGAACACAATGTTGACCTTAGAATCCTCGATCCGTCACGATTCAAAGGGTTTTGGGTTTGAGTCCGTACGGGAGAGAAGAGAGAGTGCGAGTCCGAGAGAGAGCACGGGAGAGAAGAGAGAGAGTGTAGATGTGGATGTGTATGTGTGGTCCAAAAGCCACCAATCAAAACCAATAATTTTCTTATTTCCAATTGGGTCCAAAATAATAGGAACTTAACACATTGGTCCTCAAACCAAATTTAACCACACAATGCCACAAACGTTCAAGGGCATTTTCGTCTTTTCACACCTTCAAGAATAATTTTCCGGGACGGGCTGTCACATGATTACATATTGATTATAATCCCTTGATGTGTCCTTAATTCAAAATAATTAATGTGCATTTTATTTAATGTCTCCCATTAAATATTTAAATTTATTAATATACAAATTTTAATTTATATTTTGACCAAAAAAGAGTTTTTTAATTTATTAATTTTATTTAACATTCTTCAAACTTGAAAGACTCAATTTATTAGTACCGAAATGTGTGTACCGAAATGTATTATATTGAACTAATGTATTTAAATGTTAGTACCGAAATATATGCACCGAAATGTATTATATTAAATTAACGTATCTAAATGTGTGTACCGAAATGTATGCACTGAAATGTTAGTACCAAAATGTATTATATTGAATTAATGCATCTAAATGTTTGTATCGAAATGTGTGTACCGAAATGTGTGTACCTAAATGCATGCACCGAAATCTATTATAATGAATTTAATGTACCTAAATGAAGAAGACAAAGTACATCGAAATATATTGTATAACAAAAATTAGTTTATCTAAATGTTTACAATAAAATATATTAGAATAAATGAAATGAAAATGAAAATGAAATAAAATTAATACATTAAAAATTAGGAAGAAAAAGAGAAATAATTAAAAAATCAAAATATAATTAATAAATGAGGTTATTAATGTATCAAGTGACTAAAATTAGATTTTGATCTTACTCATGGTTTTAGTATAAAAGTCATATTTGTCAAGGATTAAACTAAACTTTTCTAATATATTTAAGATAGAATTGAAAACAACTAATGCTCAAGAGGTAGATCACAAGCAAAATATCTAAAATATAGGTAGCTAAACATAATTTATTTGTGATATAGGTAGATTATCAACAAAAATATCTATGACATAGGTATATTAAATAAGTAACAAGACTGAATGCAACATGGTTGAAGATAATTAATTTTTATAATTTAAAATATTCCGGTGGGATGCTTTTTGTGACAGCCCGTCCCTGATTTTACAATTGTATAAAATTTTAATAAGTGATTTTACGAAATTGCCCTTTGAAGCACATGTGTTGACTGAGGTTTATTATGGTGTCGGCCAGCACAGCTCGATTCGGAGTCCAAGTGGACATTCCGGGTCGGGATGTGTCAGTTTGGCATCAGAGCCTAACCCTGGCCGCGTGTGTGCCGACGGGGACGTCGGGCCCCTAAGGTGGGTGGATTGTGACATCCCACATCGCCAGGGGGAGTGATCCTTAAATGTATATTCCCATCCCTATCTAGCACGAGGCCTTTTGGGAGCTCACTGGCTTCGGGTTCCATAAGAACTCCGAAGTTAAGCGAGAAGGGGGCTAGAGCACTCCCAGGATGGGTGACCCACTGGGAAGTTGCTCGTGAGTTCCCAGAAACAAAACCGTGAGGGCGTGGTCGGGGCCCAAAGTAGACAATATCGTGCTACGGTGGTGGAGCGGGCTCAGGAAGTGATCCACCCTGGGTCGGGATGTGACACTTTTAGTCCTGAATTTCTCATTAATATTCTTGCTGAGGATGTAAATGTTCAAGTTAGAATTTAATAAAGTTTTACCCTTTCACAAGAAAAAAAAAAAGATAATAGTTATTGGACCTATTTTTAAAAAATGGACTATTCCTTATAATAACTCATAAAATTATATTTATGTTGAATTTATCCAAAAAAATACCAACTTTTTAATATAGGGCAAAATGCAAAGTTTCACACTTTAAGAATCCATTAATTGAACTCTAAAATTAAAGCATAACAAATTAATAGATAAATATTTTATACTCCAATTGAAATCTAAGCATCTCCAATGGAAATTCCTATTTAGGGACTCCCACCACCACCTTTGAGTACTCATTTAAGGACATAAAGGAAATCTTTGTCTTCTTCAAAGAATATTGCCTCCAATGGGAGCGTCTTATAGTAGAATCCCTAAATTTGAAGTTTTTATGATTTTACGTGATAATTTGATTAGCTGCACATTTTTTGTTTAAGTTAACATTTTTAAATTAATTAAAAGCATTAAAAGCTTCAATCAAAATTGTGGGCCCCGTTTTCAACTCAAGGTACACATTTTTGTTTAGGGTAATACTAAAGAAACTAAATTTGTAGACACATATGTCGCCTACATATTGTTTAGGTGGCACCAGCGAAATCCAGCTAAGGCAAAGAACTTCGTGTCGTGGCTGCTCCACTCCGCTGCGACAAAACTTTGTAAACTAAATGACATGGGAATTGATAATTGATTATTAATTAAGCATTGATAAAGATGATCATTTCTATTGGCGACACATCATTTGGTTTGCAAATTTTGTCGAGCACGTGATCATAGTCACGTTGCTTGTGTGAGTAATCACTATATTGAATATTCTCGCTCACACTTTCGGTGTGATGTAATCAAATCCAAGGTGGAATACCAAGGTGATACAACCCTTACTCAACTTCTTACTCAATGTAACAGTAACTGGTATATTTCATTACAATATCAACTTTTACAACAACCTTTCCTTTTACAGACTTATTCTTTACAGTGGCGGAGCCAAAAATTCATGCTAGAAGGGGCCTTTAAACTAATGAAAGAAATTTAGTAATATCATGGAAAATTTGAATCAAACAAGAGTGATGGAGCTTTAAAATTTGTATGAAAAAATTAGTATTGAGAGATGTCATAGTAAATAGAACCTGTGTTGACATCTAACGCAACATTGATAATAACGTTATAACTAGCTCAAACTATTATTACAATATTTTTCTTTTAATATTATTGAATCTTCCTCTCGAATATATACCTTGTTTTATATGAACTAACCAAAAAAAAAAAGAAGCTATTATTACGATATTTTTTTTTAATATTATTGAATCGTCCTCTCGAATATATATACTCTGTTTTATATGAACTAACAAAAAAATAATTGGTTTCAAAGAAATCAGAATGTTAGCAGAAGGGTAGTTATATATGGTAATTGGTAAAAAAAAAAACCAAAAAGTAGCTTTCCGTCAGCAGGCGTCGACCCCAGGACCTAATGAAACCTCTAAAACCTGACAAACCAACACACCACATGCACATTATTGCAAAAATCACTACACAATGGATATAAATTTAATCCCAGGATGGGCCCTGAACTACCCTAGTCTCCATGTGGCTCCGCCACTGATTCTTTATATAGTCACTACCTAGCTTATCTTGCTAGTTAACTACTAACAACTTTCTCTAACAGTCTAACAGACTTAAGGCTCGTTTGGAAGTATTTTTAAAATGACTGAAAACGTTCTTGGTAAAATTGATTTTGGGTTCCAAAAACACTTTAAGTGCTTTTTGAAGAAGCACCAGATATATGCTTCTTGCAGAAAGCACATAAAGTGATTTTCCATGATCCACTTAGATTTTTACTAAGAATTGGTTTCATAAACATTTTCACTAAAAGAGTTGAGTCAACATGCTGAGTCAGCAACTATCTGTTATCCTAGTTAGCCATTCTACATCACTGATTCAACATGCTGAGTCAGCAATTACATAGAATCCTATCACAGGGCCAAGATCTGCTGTCTCCTTTTTTTGTGTCTCTCATTGTAATAACTCTTTTGAGAATCAATAAAAAAAATGATATATATTGTAGCACTTAAATGGTAACTGGTTAGCAAGTTAGAATGACATTATATTTAACATGAATTATTTACCAGGGAGGGAACTTATCTGTTAGTTTCTTTTTTTTTAGTCCATCTCTAACTGAAGTGGCTAAATATAGCTCAGTTCAAAATTATAACCCTGTAAGAAATTCTTTTTTATGAACAGTGTCAAATTATATTCATATACCATTTTCAATCGAAGCGAATAAACATAACCATACTAAAATAAAAATGTCTTTAAATTTATTAAACATAACTCCCTCAATAATTTATTAATTTTATATTATCTTTAAATTTATTAATTAATTTAATTAAAGTACTACAACTTATACCATATTAAAATAAAAATATCTTTTTCGGATATAATCGCGAGACACATGTCGAGCTCATGGAAATAATTTAACAACTAAATCATATATGTATTATGTATATATAAGAAAATACAATTTACAAGGACACAACAAAGACAAGATCTGTATTCATTTCTGCCTGGATGGGGTACTAATTAATTCCAAAATCAAAACCATACTCATACATACAGAGCCTTAATTTTTACAAGATTTTCTTTAATTTTTACAAGATTTTCTTTGGACCGGATTATTTACAAGGGTCACAACAAAAGAAAAAAAAATCTTTTTTATTTTGGTATTGCAAAAACAGTGCTATTTACAAGGAAATTAGGGTTTCAGTTGTGTTGGGGACCATCAGACTTGATTTCATTAGCCAGTTCTTTTGTGAGCATGTCAGCCCGATCATCATGTCCACCAGCGAATGTGTAAACCCTAAAAGCAAACTGAAAAGCCTTCCACAGCATTTTCACACAAATCTTTGTTTGCTTCTGATCAGTTTTTGTTCCAGTCTTACCTGCGGCCTTTGCTTCTCTCCTTTCCTGCATCATTTAACATTTCAAAGTCAGACTCCCTTTTCAAATCATTGTTAGTTGTTTTTTAAAGTAGTTAATTCTGAGTACTAATCTTTAGTGCCATCTCCATGCAGCTTGAGGAGACATCCACCATGGCTTCTTTGATCCGGATGAGGATATTGAAGTCGAAATGGATATTCTGGCTCTGAAACTTCTTGGCTTCGTCGTCTTTAGTTCGTTCCATCGTGTTGTCTATTTCTCCTTTTATCTGTGTATTACCTTTTTTTATTAGTTATGGAAAATGGAAAGAGACAACTAAGTAAGTTTTTTATATAAGAAACGATAGTGAAGACAATTAAGTAAGGAGAGATTATATTCACACACCTCAAATTACTTCTCCCACATCCTTTTAAATGTTTTAATATTTTCTACACACCACTAACACTTGATAGAAAAATATTAAAAAATTAAAAAAATGTGAGAAAAATAAGTGCTGTTGCCATTCTTATTGCTTCCAACTTCTTTGTTGGGAACCCTTCAAACCTTGAGAGCACCTGCAATTCAGAAAATGGCATGTCACAAAACACGATTATGAAGTGATCATAGAATTAGAATGGAAATGAACAAAAATAAAGCGGACGATTAATGGTATTGAGCTGTGACTCATCAGTCAAGTGTTCAAGGACGGATTCGACTTTCTTGTGAAACTGCATCAACTCATTCATGTCTCTTGTTTTGAAAGAACCAAGGGTGGTTCTCATTTCCGTGATAGGCTTTGCATACTTCTGAACTTCTTCTTCAATTTGTTGAAAGTATGCTGATCTGAGACACAAAAGTTAGAAACATTATATGCATGGTTTTCGCATTATTTTGAGTACTTAGATTAATTATCCATACAATAAATACATCTTTGTAATCTCTGCTAGAGCATCAGCCATTCCTTGTTTTCCACCAGAGCTGCTTCCAATTCCACCCTTTCTCCCATTGGATGCCTTGCCATCCAAGCTAGATCCTTCCACCTTTCTCTTGAGAAGACGGTAGAGACTACCCATCTGAGGTGATTTCTTCAGTTTAGTGTCTTTCTTGGGGCGCAAGGATCTTCCTGTGCCGAGTGTGGGAGGTGGGGGTGGAGCAGCTCCATTTGATGGGCCTTTTAACATGGGTGGTGGCGGTGGAGGACCTCCATTTGATGATCCTGGTGGAGGTGGTGGGGGTGGAGGACTGCCAATTGACGGTCCTGGTGGAGGTGGATGGTGCTGCTGGAGCTCCATTTGATGATCCTGGCTGAGGTGGGAGTAGGGCTGGAACCACTTTTGTTGACCTTGGTATCACTGGTGTTAATTGGTGGAGGGATTGGATTTACTGA
Organism: Heteromeles arbutifolia; assembly: GCA_024362995.1. NCBI lineage: Eukaryota > Viridiplantae > Streptophyta > Magnoliopsida > Rosales > Rosaceae > Heteromeles > Heteromeles arbutifolia. The sequence goes on along the minus strand of JANCRC010000002.1, from coordinate 2,634,925 downwards.
CACTGGTCCTGGTTCCATTGGTAGAGGCGGTGGGGGTGGTGGCCCCCAACTGCTGCTACATTATGTGGGGTTAATGTTGTTGGTGGTGGAGGAGTTGCTGTAACTTGTGGCCGCATGGCGGGTAGTGATGGTGGCGGCGGCAGTGGTCACTACTACAAAAGGGTCTTATTTTGTCGGTGGTTGGTGTCGTTTTTATAAAACATAGTGGCGCTTAAGACATTCCGACACCTACTTTACATAATGTCGGAATTACTGTCGCTTATAACCGAAATAAACTATTAATGTCGCTTATAACCGACATAGATTTTAATATTTTTTAATAGTGGTGTTGCTTTTAACCGACATAAAGACTGGTGTCGCTTTTAACCGACATAAATACTGGTGTCGCTTTTTTCCGACACTAATTATAGTTTTTTAAATATTTTCAAAGCTAGTGTCGGTTGTAGCCGACATAAGTTTTAATTTTTATTAAATATTTTTAAACCCGGTGTCGCTTGTAATCGACATAAAGTTAGCGTCGGTTAAAAGAAGACTAGTGTCGCTTATACCCGACACTAGAGAAAGTTTTTAAATATTTTCAAAGCATCTGTCGCTTGTAGCCGACATAGGTTTTATTTTTTAAAAATATTTTGAAACCCGGTGTCGATTGTAGGCGACAGATTGGTGGCCTTTATATACCCTCTAGAATAGGTCGGGCAAACAGGCCATGTCGTGTCACATCCTTATCTTAACGGGTCCTTAACAGATCGGGTCACTTTGGTAAAGTACCCGACCCGTTAAGAAAAATATTTTTTTTTCCTTAAATTTGCACATAAGATTTTGTGGTATCCACTGGTGTAAATATTTTAAATTGAAGATCGAGTTCATTCATTGTATTCATATAGGGTCAAGGAGTGTAGCTGTAAAAAATCATCAAAATCAGAGTTAAAATAACCGTTAAATCGTGATTTTTCGTTGATAACCGTCGAAACGTTTTGTCTCTTTACTTGATTTCTGAATGTTTGTTTTTTGCAATTTTTGGCGTATGCGATCTTGAAGCATATACAAACATGTTTGATGGTTGGATCGTTGAGATTAGTTTCGTAGAATGCGTATCCCATCAAAACAATATATTCACTAACACTGAAGAGTTTATTCATACTTTCATTAAGTATAACATAAAATTTTGTGGTATCCACTAGTGTAAATATTTTAAATTGAAGATCGAATTCATTCATTGTATTCATATAGGATCAAGGAGTGTAGCTGTAAAAAAATCATCAAAATCGGAGTTAAAATAACCGTTAAATCGTGATTTTTCGTTGATAACCGTTGAAACGTTTTGTCCCGTTACTTGATCTCTGAATGTTTGTTTTTTGCGATTTTTGGTGTATGCGATCTCGAAGTATATAAAAACATGTTTGACAGTTAGATCGTTGAAATTAGTTTCGTAGAATGCGTATCTCGAGGAGTGTAGCTGTAAAAAATCATCAAAATCGGAGTTAAAATAACCGTTAAATCGTGATTTTTGGTTGATAACCGTCGAAACGTTTTGTCCCATTACTTAATCTCTGAATGTTTGTTTTTTGCGATTTTTGGCGTATGCTATCTCAAAGTATATACAAACAAGTTTGACAGTTGGATCGTTGAAATTAGTTTCGTACAATGCGTATCCCATCAAAACAATAGATTCACTAATACTTAAGAGTTTATTCATACTTTCATTATAACATAAGATTTTGTGGTATCCACTAATGTAAATATTTTAAATTGAAGATTGAATTCATTCATTGTATTCATATAGGGTCAAGGAGTGTAGCTGTAAAAAATGATCAAAATCAGAGTTAAAATAACCGTTAAATCGTGATTTTTCGTTGACAACCGTCGAAACGTTTTGTCCCATTACTTGATCTCTAAATGTTTGTTTTTTGCGATTTTTGGTGTATGCGATATCGAAGCATATACAAACAAGTTTGACGGTTGGATCGTTGAAATTAGTTTTGTATAATGCGTATCCCATCAAAACAATAGATTCACTAACACTTAGAGTTTATTTATACTTTCATGAAGTATAACATAAGATTTTGTGGTATCCACTAGTATAAATATTTTAAATTGAAGATCGAATTCATTCATTGTATTCATATAGGGTCAAGAAGTGTAGTTGTAAAAAATGATCAAAATCGGAGTTAAAATAATCGTTAAATCATGATTTTTCGTTGATTTTGTGGTATCCACTAGTGTAAAGATTTTGTGGTTTAATTAAAATATTTTGGGAGGGAATTTTCCCCCTTTTTTTGCACAGGGAAATGGATTTTTTTTTTTTTTTGGTAATCTGCATGGGGAAATGGATTGGACAAGCTTTTTCAGTCATACTTGGCGTCAGTTTTAACCGACGCAACCTCTAATTATGTCGACGCAAAATTGCCCTTAGTTCGTTGCCACACAAATCTGTCAGACTAACGTCGGTTTTATCCGACGCAATGTGATCCTATTTCGACGCCGACCCTTTCAGTCAAAAGTGTGTCAGGCCTTTCAGTCAAAAGTGTGTCAAGCTGCGTGTATCTAGGTCATGTCAGACCTAGTGTCGGTTTGAACCGACGCAAAGTCCTAAAATTTCGATGCAACTTATAGCTACTATCAGTTTTTCAGATATGGTGTCGGTTTTGATCGACGTAAGGTGTTATAACTACTGTCGGTATTAACCGACGCTAAGTTTTTATCCATAGTTAAACCCCGTCTTTCCCATTACTTCCGTGCTTCCATTTCTCTCTTACATTTCTCTCTCTCGTTTACAGGTGATGTTGAAGAAGGAAGCTTCTCCTCAGGGAATAATACTGGAGAATTAGAAGTTCGTCAAGACCAAAAGCAGCAAGAAAACCACTTACATCGCTCCAGCTCTGGCGGTGCTTCCGGTGCCCAAAGCAACAGTAATGGCTCTGTCACTCATCAGCAGCCGCAGCAGCCGCCACTTAAGAAGAAAAGAAATCTTCCAGTAACTCCAGGCAAATAATCTTGAACTAATATCAAGTAGTTTCTTGATTTGATTGGCATGTTTCACTAAAAGTTTTGTATTTGTGTGATCAGATCCTAGCGCAGAAGTTATTGCACTATCACCAACAACCCTAATGGCAATGAATCGATTTGTGTATGAGATCTGCAACAAAGATTTTCAAATGGATCAAAACCTTCAGCTGCATCGTCGAGGCCATAACCTTCCATGGAAGCTCCGACAGAGAACCACCACTGAGGTTAGGAAAATGGTCTACATATGTCCCGAGCCGACGTGTGTTCACCACAACCCAACTCGGGCGCTAAGAGATCTCACCGGCATTAAGAAGCACTTCAGCCGGAAACATGGAAAGAAAAAATGGAAATGTGACAAGTGCTCCAAGAAATATGCAGTGCAGTCAGATTGGAAGACGCATCAGAAGACCTGCGGCACAAGGGAGTATAAATGTGACTGTGGAACCATCTTTTCTGAGGAACTTCATATGATGTCTTATGCATCTTCTTCAGCTTCTACTTCTAATTCCTCCAGGAGATCATCCAGGAGTTCTGTAACAATGCTGATGACTGAGAACAATGAATTGAGAATGAATTGGGACAACTGTTATTGTTATTAGTTTTTATTAATGTTTGCTTTGGCCTATATATGAAATATGATTGGAATTATATATATATATATATATATATATATATATATATATATATATTTTAATTATTATTAACGAAAATTGGAGAAACAGTTTGTATTATGCTTTATTTTAATATATCTGTTGTCGCTTACGGACGACAGTAGCATAAATATTATATTTATCGAAATGTAGGTAATGTCGGTTAGGACCGACAGTAGATTGATTATTTTATTTGTTTACTGTTATGTAATGTCGGCTACGGCCGATAGCAAGTGTAATATTTTTCTGTTTAATTGTTACTTAATGTCGGTTAGTAGCGCCATCATGTCAAAATTTAATATTGCTTATAAGCGATGTAATCTACGATGTCGCTTTTAAGCGACGTTGTTGTTCTTTTTATTTTATATTACTTTGCTTCGTGGTGGCGGATTAAGGGATCTAAGCGACGTCAATACCCTTTTCGTGACGGTAGTATTGGTGTCGCTAACCCAATCTGACATTGCACTATTTAATGTCGGATTTTTACCAAATAGCCGACAATAATTGGTGTTTCTTGTCGGTGTTGCAACATTTAGCTTCAAAGTGTGTAGTGGTGGTGGTGGCCCCCCAACTGCTGCTCCATTATGTGGGGTTAATGTTGGTGGTGGTGGAGGAGTTGCTGTAACTTGTGGCCGCATGGCGGGTAGTGATGGTGGTGGCGGCAGTGGTGTTGCAACATTTAGCTTCAAAGTGTGTAGTAATGGTGGTGGAGGGGATGTTGGTATTCTTGTTGCTGTTTCTGTATTGGGCATTGAAAGTTGTTGCGTTGGTGGAGGTGGAGGTGGAGGTGGATGCGGAGATGGAGGCGGAGGCGCTGATTTTGGTTGTGGAAGTGTAGGTGAGGGTGAAAGCAATGATGCTCCTGTGGTGTCTGCTTCCAATGTTTCAGAGGCTGTGGTTGGAGTTTCAACATCATCGCTTGTGTTGTCGATACCCTTTCCACTAGACTTCTCATCCAAACTAAGATTTGGGGCTACTACTTCCTCATCTGTTGCTGCAATTGTCTTTTGAGGGTTGCTCTCTAATTCTGTCCCAATTGGTGGTTCTTCAAACAAATTTTCGATCTTGTCCAGGCCATTGTTGGCGCCATGAGCTCCTTGTTTTGATAAGTGAAGAGACAAGTTCTTAACATCAATCGGATTTAGCTTCCCAACTGCTTGCACTCTCAGAGTCCAAAGCAATGGTGATTTGGAACCAATGTTGGCCTTCTTTCGTGCTCTCGGAGAACCATCAATCTCGGGTAGGACAGAAGATGGAGTGATCGGAGAAGGACAGGTGGAACCTGAGGCGTAGCTCTCCGAATCGCTCAAGAACTTCCCAAATGTGCTATTCCGAGGGCTGTAATCTTCTCTTTTCCAGCACCGTCTCAACTACAAAATTGTATAGAGAATCAGCCTTAACTTAAAATTTCACAAATGCAAATAACAGTTGGGCTGTTGCTTCCATTTCCAAATGGGAGGCCTCAACTAGTCCTAGAGAAAAATTTGTAGCATTCCGAGTTCATCCTGATTGACATTCTCCTTGAGTGATGGGAAATCATATCTCGGTTTGTTCAACCTGTCATAACTTGTCATCCAAGACTCTCCAATAGATTTCAATGCCCCGCAGAAGGAGGCCATGACCTGAATGCAGATGTTTAATTTGAAAAATTAGCTTAATGGTCTCGAGTATAATTACATATATATGCGTATATTAAGCCATTTCTTATGGATCTTAAATCCTTAATTACCTTTTCTGTAGATGCTTCCTTTATCTCCGATAATTGTTTATGCAGCACAATTTCAGGGAAAAGCTTCTGTAGATCTCCCATCAATCTCATTACCATCTGCAAGCAGAAAATAATTGGAAAATTAAACAAATTGTGTTTTAATCCTGAATAAGTACAAAATTTCAACGGGAAAAAAGGAAATGTTATTAGCAATCCAAAAAAATTCATTTTGCGCTCCATCTTTTAATCTTCATTAGGGAAGAGTGTACTATAACATGTTTAGAATTCCTATAAAAGCTCTTTGGAAAAAAAATAAAAAAAAGGGGCACATACCTCAGTTATTGCAGCAGAAGCATCACATGCTGGTAGGTCGATGATGTCTCTAAAGATAGTGATCTTCTTCCGGAGCTCAGTCATCCGAACCTCGTTGGCTGAATCTCCGCAAGACCTATCTTTTGGCATGTGACACGCCCCGATCCCGATATTCCCCGAATACCAGGATAGACACGTGCTGGCCGACACCCGAAGGGTGACGAAAGCCATTTATTGAATGCAAATGCTGAAAAGAATGATTAAATAAGACTTATAAATATAAAAGAATAAAGAATATGCATTTAAGGAACGTGTTCAGAGCACACATCTAATCTAGAACACTAAAAGAATTAATATAAAACTGAATGAACAAAGGAATAGGTCCTACACCGAGAGGACTCGAAGATGCCGATGCGGAAATGCCTTGACGCCGGGATTGTATGCCTCGATACTACGTCCTGAAGGGGGCGCAAAACAAACATGAGTGGACCAATTTGATATACATATAATAAAACAGTTATCAACGTACTAACCCCCAGGTTTTATGAAAACACATATATATCATGATAAACATAGGTTTTCCGAAACCTAGCATGCCGTGCGCTGTCTCAAATCATAACTTTTATATAATAATCTCTAGTGAATGTCCAATATAACTCTCCAGGCCCCATGCCGGCTCCCCATCCCTGGTCTTAAATGCCAGAGGAAACACCCTACAGGCCCTATGCCAACACCAAATTCTTCGCCCGGGACGGACCGGAAAACTATCCCTACGTCCCGTAACGGTAAGGACCACTAGGTAAGTACAAAACCATTAAACATACGTACATTTGAAATGCATCTTCATAGTATAAAGTCATTCATCATCTATACTATAAAGAGGTGTTCGAAACGTATTCTAAATATCATATCGTCATCCATCAGATATTCTATAAGAATACGGGTTATAGGAAAAATAGTAATAATTCAAAATAGCCTTAATAGGCACGATATCTCGTAAAGCATTTCATATAACATATTCATCAAATCATGCTTTCCATGTATGCATTTCTACTATAAAACATGCATTTTTTAAGGGGTCCACTCACAGTACTTAGCTGCCGAAAAGCCACACAACAAGCGAAGACGAAAACGCCACAACAATTGCCCCTAAGCACATAAAGAGCACATTTAGTCAAACTCTACTCAAACGACTTAATTTGGGAAAACGGACTTCAGAAACGGGTCCAGAACGTCGAAATTAGCCTAGGAGAGGTTTCGGACGAAAACCCGAAAAGTCAACCTGAAAGTCAAAGTCAACGGTCAACGTTGACAGTCAAAATTAACGTTGACCAGTCAAAGTCAACGTTGGCCGGGTCAAAGGGTCAGGGTCCGGGTCGGACCAGGTCAAACGGGTCACGGGTTTGGATCCGGGTTGGGCTTGGGTTCTTGGGCTTGGGTTATGGGTCCAAAGGGTTTAGGTTTGGGCTTTAGGATTTGGGTTACAGAAATGGGCTGAAAGCCCAAGTTCCAATTGGCCTCAAGGCCTTAATTTGAAAAGGGTTTTGGGTTGGGCTCGGCAGGAAAGGCCCAAAGGCCTGGTTTGGTTGTTGCGCGCCGGACCTAAATGGAAGGGAAGGCCGGAATTCGGCCGGAAAACTATACAAACTTTAAACGGCCATAACTTTGTCAATACTCGACGAAATCAAGTGATTCAAAAAGCGAAGTTATATTTCTAAAAGAGACGAAGAGAATGGTACCTCGCACGACGTCTAAATCGCCGTGGTTTGGCCGGAAAACGCCTCAAAAACCTCGGAGGTCGCCGGAAACTGGGTAAGATTCAAATGGATATAACTTCTTCAATACTCGATGAAATTGGGTGAAACAAAAAGGAAAGTTGTAGTACTCAGAGAGACGAAGAGATTGATACCTTGCACGCCCGCCAACTCACCGTGTTTTGGCCGGAAATTGCCTCGAAAGGGGCGGTGCTCGCCGGAGAATTTGGAAAAGCTACTCCGAGCCATTTTCTGCGATTCAAACGTATACACCACTTAAAACAAGCTTCGATCTAACCCTAAAACATAACCCAAGGGTTTCTAGAGGCTTACCAACGTCGGAATAACACGAAACTCGTCGGGGAAGACGATGAACAGTACCGGCCGAAAGAGAGGGAAGAGTTTAGGGTGTTCTTTCTTCGTTTCTGAGAACACAGAGGTGATGGTGATGGTGTTTTGTTGTTGTTATGTGGTATGATGGTGAGGGAGATGAGGGTTTGCAGGGAGGAAGGACACGGGTGAGAGAGAGGGAGAGATGCCGAAAGTGAGGAAGAGAGTTGTGAGAAGTGAGGGAAAGAGAGAGAGCTCGGGTAGAAGGGGACAAAGAAATCAGAGGTGGGCCCCTTGGGCACACCATTTAAGATTCAAAAACCATTTTTAAAAGTAAAATATCCTCAAACTTAGTGAAAATACAGAAATACCTTTTTTATACCGTATATCCCGGGACGGGTTGTTACAGCATGCCTCTCCTAGAAGCATTCTTCTGTTTCACAGGCAGACTCTTGGCCCCCTTGGAGTCTTTCATTGCCTGAAAGAACAACTCTATTCATGTTAACCATTTTCTAGTCTAGACTTTATTGTGAATCGATTCCTTTTCAGTGATTATTTATTTTATGAACCTTAATCAAAGATTTATGGCTGCATGCAACAAACTTAATCTAGGCAAGAAACAATGCTGCCATGTTTCCTTTTATATAGATGATTAACATGCCTAGATGTAGATGGTCAGTTTTTATTAGAAGCTAGATTTAAAGATGGTGGGTCACATAAATCAGACATGTTTAAGGAAATTAAACATGGAAACACAAAATTGTACCTTAATTCCAGAAGGCTTGCGACGAAACAATGGACTTCCGATAGTCATGGCTTGAACCTACGCTGAGACTTGTACTAAAGACTTGAGCTGGGCAAAAGTGATGGTGATGATGATGAAAGAATACTCAAACCAAATACATGAAAGAAAATTGAGATTTTGCGCACTCTAAAATTAATATAAAAAAAGAGTTCTATTTTTTATGGAACATGACACTCTAATTTTTTTCTCAAAATACATATTTTTTTTCAAAAAATCAAGAGACAAATTGCAGCCATGAGCCACGTGAACCTAATAACTTTTGTCAAAGGACAACTCTGACTCGACCTCATCCTCAATGGTGCTATGAATAATATGAGCTTTAAAATAATAACGTTTGGTGAAAAAAGTCATGGTGACAGCCAAATCATATAGAATCGATTAGTACAGAAAGTGAAAGATTTTGCACGTGTTTGTCATGGCAGCTTATGCACATGGCGACAGAAGCAAATGCGCCCTCTGTGTGAAACACATTTTCAAATATGAACCACGGCTTTTTTTTCTTCCTTCTTTTTAGAAATAAAGTAACGGATTTTCTTAGTATACTCCTACAATTCGCCTTTAGGAGAGATATTCTCTTGCATTCAGTTTGTAATTTTAGTGGCGTTTACTATGAATCAATACTTACCACGAGATTAAAAAGTGATTTATTTATCTAATATAAACTTGTCACATGATAAAATAATTGTACGAAAAAATCTCTCTTTTCATTGAGACCGGAACTATTGAATTTATGATGGGAAAATTCTACGCATGCTTTGAAAAACATCAATCAGTCTGTACTATTAACCACGTATTTCTTCATGGATGAGGAAATTGTACGTAGCATGCTTTTCACGACAACATTATCATTAATATTCGTAAACAAAACAGAGGTCTAGATTAGCTGACTTGATGCCTACCTATATCATACTACTAGCTGACTAGGAAGATCGACTCTCCCTTACTGTTATTAAAATTTCGAAGTTTTCTAATTCTCATTTGTTTTTGTTGCATAAGGTTTTTTTTTTTTTTGGTTAATTGTTGCATATGTAATTTGGCATGTATTTTTTAACAATGTTGGATGAGGAATCTAACGGTTTAAGAATTATAAATAAGAAATTAAAAAACATTTAGTTACATTAAAAAAAGTATTTCTTTATAAAACTATTAAATTATTCTTTTCACATTTTCCTTACTTGCTGTGTGTACAACCCATTCGACCTTGAACCTAATTTAATTGCGTATCAAACGGCCAGTTGGTGTTTTTTGTAAAATCGTGTTTGTCTATTTTTCTTTACTATAAAAAAAAATATCTTAATATTTTAGTTTTTTTTTTTTAAAAAAAGAAACGATAATAGATTAATTGATTGAAAACGTCATTACATGGTTTGAAGTACAAGAAGCCCCATTAAGGCAGCACACATTCTTCTAATAGTAAATCAGAAATGAACAAAGGAGGAGACTCAGCGCATTCCACTCCTGGCTCAAAGAGAGACAAAATGTGCTAGCCTATGGACAATAGAGTTAGCTTGATGGTGAGTATGGTAAGAATAGCCTCAGTGCTTGATGGGAGTAACACCTTGATATCTTTCATAATCTGTCCAACTGAGAATAGATTGATAGACGATACAGTGTGGGTTCGGCAAAGTGTGTGTCAAAAAATGGATGTACTCAGATGCTAACCTTATGACACACACTTTGTAAGGCTCATTCCGTAACATTTTCAAGAATTTGAACCATCTATATTTCAATTCATCGTTTATATATGTCCTTGCAAAAAATTAAAAAGATCCAAAATCATTAAAACATTAATTTGTAAGGAACAAAATGGTCAAATATGTTCAGCAAAGAAATACAAAATGACAATCATTTAGTCCAACGGTCAAATGAATTCGGATTTGAATGATTTTTGGTAGATATGATTTGTGAGAAAAGACTTAACAAATAAACGGCTGGATCGTTGAAATACATTATAAAGTGAATATCACAATTAAGTGTCAAAAGATGTATAAAAACTGTGTGTCCACGATCCTAACTCTCTCTCTATGTATACTATTTCTCTGTACAATTAAAGCGATCATATTTATGCAACTAGTGGATTACCTTTTTCCCAACAAGATGCCCTTATTATTAGGTCCTTTTGCCTTGTCACTTCTATTTTAGTCATCAAGAATGCCTTCTTTTTAACTTTTACACTGTTTTTTAATTTTTATTTATTTTTTTATTTTTTTAAATCGGCCTATGCAGCCATCTAAGTGTTACACATCAGTCATCCGCCTGGATTCGACCCAAGTCGTGAGGCAAATTGGGGAAGAGAATAGGTAGACGCTGAAGGGCCTGGGCGGGCGCTAAGAGTGCTAGGTAGCGACTAGGGCACCTAGACGGGCGCTGGAGGCTCAGTAGGTCCGAGCATGGTTGAGAAAGTAAAGACGCATGGACTCTGTTTTTAATACGAAGGAGGAACACAGCTTTTTTTCCTAGGAAGAAGACAATGCAGATGGGAACTTTGCCTGCCAATCCCACGTTACAAACCTTTCCCATTCTTAATTGTTGCCCATTACCAACGCGCCACCTAACATCCTAAAGGCCTAATAAATATAGTTTCATAATTTTCGTTAGTAATATTTGTGTTTAATTTTAAATAATTAAAAAAATCAAATAATTTTTATTGCACAATACACAATAAATGATTAAGATGTAAGAATTTTTAAGATCCATATCATTTGAATCCGGATGAGATCCAAATCCATAAAAAACAAAGCTCTACATTATTTTATTTATGTGAAAATAAGGTCCACCTGTTAAAAGGGTTTGAAAAACATTACAAAACTAACATATAAAGCCCTTAAATTTTATACATATATCCATATTTATAATTATTTAATCAAAATATTTATTATTATTTATTTTTTAAATACATAAGCATATATATATAGTAAATTTACTTAAACCAGCTTAAACACATAGGCGTTAGGTCTCAGCTTGCCGTTTGACTACCTTCTTTTAGAACCTTACTTTTACATAGATCTGGAAAAAAAGAGAAGGTATATTTTCATAGCTAAGTAAAAAACTTTTGGTGCCAGAGTAATTTAGCACACAAAGCCAAACTGCTATTGATCAAATGACTTTGCCAGTTTTTCCCCAATCAAATATTTAACACACTCAAGTGGTCTTTTACCATAGTAGTGAAAAAAATGTTGTCCTTACACTAGTGCATGAGGTTCGAATTTCCTCGGCTCTCTTATTTAACAAATCTATCTTTTGATAATAAAAAAAAAAACTAAACACAAATGAGCTGTGCATCATAGTATTAGATAACGTTGTATAATTCAACGGACAATTGTTTTTTTGTTTGTTTTTGTTTTGAAAAAGCAATAGAGAATTAGGTAAATACGATGTAAAACATTTCTACTCATCTTCTAAGTGTCATGTCATATAATGGCATGTGATAAATGCATGACCCACCATAAGAATAAATAGTCCTCAAAACACGGCGCGTGGAAATGATTTAGTTAATGAGCACCAATATTATATTCTTCCGGCAAAATGCGACATGTTTGTATTTTTCTGGCAAAACAACATGATATTGCTGTGCGTTTGGCTTCTCTGTTGTTGGCGTCTAGTGTAGAATGATTAAAAAAGTAAATCTAAAGAATACTTTTTTTCGAAGTCTTAACCCCAATCTTCTTTTCTTACCAATTAATCAAGAAAAATGCTAACGAGCTATATCAAAAGTGGAATTCTTGGAATTCTTTGTTACTTCTTATTTTTTTTATAAAATAATTTATTATATTCTTATGAGAATTAAGATGACAGAAAATTCATAAAAAAGTTCTACTTTTAAAAGAATCACTTAACATTTCCTTTTATACAAACATGACTACATGAGTTAATTAATAACTAATTTAATTTCATGTTTTTCATAACTAATATTTTTTATATACCTATATATAATATATAAAGTATTTGTTTACTAACTAACATAAAAATATGATTGTCCCTTGAAAAAAAAATAATTTTCATATTTTATTTGATGAATGATGAATGTATTCGAACTCGTAATCTTTTTCCAAATCTCTTCTAACATTTATCAACTCACTTAAAACTCCATCTCTACCATAATAATATTAAATTTTGGAGCATCACCTTAAGAAGTATATTTGCTTCTTGAGCAATAAATAGTGTGTTCTCATGTGACCAGTACGTTATATTCATACAATGTGCAATATAGTCAGTAGTGAATAGCTATATCCCCCGTCCCTGCTTGATAAATCAAGGGTAAATGATCATAGGTTTTTCAGCCTTCACCAGTAAACCGTGTTTAATGATTACGTAAAGCCACGAAGAGTCATCCGTGGCAATGACAACCATGGGCTATTGCCCTTTCATTTTATTTCACGGTGGAAGCTGCTATAAGAAGCCCTTCGAATTGTCGGGCTCCAACCCATTAAACAGTGGACACACACTTCAATCTTTTCATGGATCTTTGTGAAAGCCTTTATAATGGATATTTGTGAAAGCTTTTGTGAATTGTGACCATGAATATGCATGCAGTTGCTCGAACTATCCACGTAGAGATGTGATTTCATATATGTTTGATTGGGCAAAATCTTCCACAGTTTTGAGTCTTTCGGTTGGATGATCTTTCGGGTCCTAGAGTCAAAAGTTATTGATTGAGCTGCGAAAAGATGCCTTTTTTTCTGACAAAGTTAAAACTCTAAAGGCAATTTTGATTACTTAATTAAGTGAAAAGGCAAAAGGACCTAATTGTACGAGGACACGTCTGGATTGTATATCAATCAACAAACAACATTTTATTATTATTTTTTTACAATCAAAATTTGTCATCATTCGATGAGGTTCCTGTTTTGATTTTTGAATTATCACTTTCGTTTATAGTTTCTAGATAACTAGTAATACCTTATGTGCTTTTGGAATATTATTATTGGACATTACTCTTTGAGCAGCAAGAGTTTCTTGCATTTTAGCTTTTTTTTTCATGTGTCCATTTTATGTTCGGTAGTTGTTGATTTTTGCTCTACTGGTTCGAATCATATAAATCTATAAATAAAGATTAAATTGCAGTGTTTGTATGACATTTAAATTAGTCTGGATTTGTAGTTTAGAACTAATGTTTCTAACATGGTGTATGAAACTTAAATATCCCATATTTTTTTTCATCCACTGTATAAAAAATGAAAAATACATGTGTTAATCACTTATACAATACATCCAAACGAGAATAAGAAAATTTCAGAATTTGAATAAAAAATGGGGTATGATATTCACACACCCCATTTTACTTCTTACACACCCTTCTAATTTTCAGCCGTCGGATTGGATGAATTAAAGAAGATCAACGGACAGAAATTAACAAAAGATATGTGAGAAGTAATTTAGGGTGTGTGGATAGCACATCCCTAAGGGTGCGTTTGGTACGTGGGATGGGACGGAACAGAGTGGGACGGACGTGTTCCGTCCCACGTTTGGTGCGCTAAAATTATGTGGAACGCGCGTCCCACGGAACGAAAATGGGTTAGATTTTGGTTCCCCCTTCCCCCCCCGGAACGGGTTTTTCCACCCCGTGGGACAGAAAATTATATTTTTTTGGACAACAATACCCCTCTTATTTTTCATTAATTACATTGTCTACCTCCCTTTCTCTCCCGTAACCTCCCTCTCTTCTACCCTTGTCTCTCCCGTAGCCCTTCTCTTCCTCCACCACAAACCCAGTAACCCATCCGACGACAACGACGTCACCATAGCAAACCCTCTTATTCTCCGGCGCCGTCACCATGGAGTCGTTACCAGCAAACCCTCTTCTTCTCCGGCGCCGTCACCAGCAACCCCTCTTCTTCTCCGGCGCCGTCACCATAGCCAGGCCGACGACGACGACGACGCTGAACGGAAGACGATGACGACGCTGCAGGGAAGACGATGACGACGCTGCAGGGAGGACGATGACGAAGCTGCAGAAATTGATTGAAATGAATTTTGGGATTTTTCTGTGTTTGATTTTGGGATTTTTCTGTTTTTTTCTTCTTGTAATTGTTTGTTGGTGACGAGATCCGAAACTGATTGGAGGGTTTGCTGGTGACGAGATCCGAAACTGGATTGGTTGTCGAGAAAACGAAGGAAAACGAAAACTGGGGGTCTGATTGTTTGAGTTCATACTCGCACTCAGCAATTGTACAAACAAGGCTAAGTTAGTCATTTAACATGAAATCCGAACCGTTCCGTCCTATGCGTACCAAACATAACACGAACCTCCATTTCGTTCCGTCCCGTCCCGTCCCGTTCCGTCCCGTCTGCGTACCAAACGGTATCTAAATCCACACACCCCTAAAAAATTATGGGAGAGTCAATATGCACATGATTTTTGCTTTAGTAATGTAGGACAGAGTTGACCGGCAGCAAAAATTTAATAGCTTAGCATAAGCAAAAACACAAAATATAAATTATAAATATAATAAAAGGATAACTGGAATCGCTCCGGGGTTCTCTCACCCGTCCTTGACCTCTTACCAATAATTTTGGCATCTATCCCATCCCAGGGCTAGAATTTTAATCTCTGGAAGGCAAAGCTTTTCTTTTCAACTCTTCATTGTTTGTTAATGACCGCATGAAGGTAAACGTATTATAGTAAAGAAATCCTAATCCAAAATAGAATAGGACACTATATCTAATCCTAATCAAACTGGAAAGAATTATAGAGCTCATTGGAAGTGCTTTTTAAATGGTTGAAAGTGTTTTTGGTGAAAATGATTTTGGAATCAATGCTTAGTAAAAATGCAAGTAAATTCTAAAAAAAACACTTAAAGTGTTTCCTGAAATAAACATATAACTAGTGGTTCTTATAGTAAGCACTTCAAATGCTTTTGAAATCCAAAAATATTTTATCTAAAAACGCTTTTAATCATTTTAAAAGTAGTTTGAAATCAACCTTCCATCCTTATAAAGTAGGCAATCATAAAACTATATCCCTAGATATTAAAATACTAAGGACCAAAGACTAAAAAGGCTAAAATACCCTTTAATTTAGGAAGTCACCACTCGTGTTCCAAGTGACTTAGCTATTACTAATTTACTATCACCAATAATTGATGAAAGATAATATCAAAATAGAGAGGCATAGAGTCAGCCAATCTAGAACCCCTCTTTTTCATGTAAATTTCCTCATCGACGATGAAAAATGTGCTATGTATTTTTTATTCATGTGTTTCAAAAGTGCATGGTCTCTTCAGTAAGGTGGTGAACTTAAAGAAATTTGAGGTTGTATTGTAAAATGAATTAGTAAATAGAGAGTATTTCAATTCTTTATAAACTCTTGTATGATTTGATTTTTCATCGATGTGAGACTTTGTCCTTACATTCTTACACTATTCTCGCATGTGGCGAATTTTAAAACCTAACACGCGGACAGTACAAATTGGGTGACATGAAACATGTGTGGCCATTGGACTTCACACGTGGGCTAATATGGAGAGTAGTCTAACTCTTCATAAGCCCTTGCATGATTTGGTCAATCATTGATATGGGACTTTGTCCTCACATTCTCACACGCTCCCTCATGTGTGGCGAATATTCAGGCCTAACATATGAACAATACAAATTGGATGACATGAAGCATGTGCGGTCATTAGACTTCATACATGGACCAACATGCTCCAATACGATGAAAACAGTTAAGGTTCTACCATAAAACTAATTGGCAATATAAGGAGTAGCCCAACTTTTTATAAACTCTTGCATAATTTAGTCTCTCTCTACGTGAAACTTTTTCATCATATCCTCACAAATCTTGCTCATAATTAATTTGATAGTTGCGGTCCTGATGAACGGTGGGTTTTAGTCGGGGTGGGTTCTTCGTTGATCCTTCACATTGCGCATCAGGTTCTGTTTCTATGTGCATAATAAGTTACTACCATGACAAACACGCAATCTTTTCAACTTCATACTCTTCATAGCATCACCGAGGATGAGAACGAGATAAGGTAGTCATTTGTCAGGGTAGGCTAAATTTATCTCATGATATGTACATAGTATATTTTGTAAAAATGTGAAGTGTTGTTCCACATCGTAAAGTTAAGAAACTTTGTCAATTTATTACAAAGTGCATAAAATCTCAATTTTCTACAAAGTATCAGAGTCGGTTGAATCACATGTTTAATTCTTCTTTCGTAGTATGAAGTCAATTGAACTACATGTTTGATTTGAATGTCACTGAACATGAGAGAATCTGTAAGGATGTAAATGCTGATATCGAAAAGTTAAGAAACCGTTTGCGATTTTAATTTGTCCTGGAAGATGCGTTTCACCATTTGATGTAGCTCGTATGGGAAGCCTAACTTTTTCTTCTTCTTTTTTTCCCGCAATATAGATTGCCAACTTTTTCTTTTAATTCGAGGGATTCTCCTTCTCTTAATGATGTTGACATCGGAGTGGTATGGTTCATGAATCTTGACTAAGAAAACCCCTGCATTCATGAGTCGTGATTCATGACAAACGTTGCTGGGTCCAACTCCTCCAACCGACGTACAAATAAACGTGATAGTGGCAATTGTGGATGGAAAAGGGGGATTACATATTGCACGAGAATAGTTTGTCACATACCAATTAATTGAGTGAGTAAGATAAATTACACGTAATTATTAGTTATTTGCCACAATAACACAAAAGGTTGTTGGCTGTTTTTTAATTGATAATTACATGTAATTAATTAGTTGTTTGCCACCACCCAGTAACACTCAAACAGTCAAACTCTCCCACTATTCGATTGATAAAAGTAATTCGTGGATTGTTTTGTGGTCCCCGTGATAGTACCTAGTAACATATGTATCCTTCGGATGAGGATTTTATTCGGATTTTATCTTAGAATCTTGGGTCGTTCATTGTATATCGGGCGGTCAGTTATCGTTAAATATTATTTACTTTTATTTTTAAATAAAATAATTTAAAATAATTTCTAACCGCACGATGTACGATAAAAACTTAAGATATGAGGATCCCTAAGATTCTCACCATTTGAATCTGGAATCCAAATCCATATCTTTCATCCATGTGACAACCAGCTGGTCTGCATATTGTGGATGCAAATTTCCGGCTTCTTCTTCTTGGACAAAATTGCACCTACAAAACAATTAACACATTAGGTCAATGCCAAGAGCCTCACGTGCTCACGATGAATGGGGGGACTTTGACCGAAGAACCTATGATGTCAAAGTTAGAATTTTGAGGGAAAAGTGTTTGGAGAATTTAGGGAATTTTGCAAGAGGATTCAACTTGGGTTTTGGAGAAAACAAGGTGGTATTTATAGGGGTGCGGCCGGCCCCTTTGGGAGGATGGGGACGGGCCACTTGGATGGTTTTTTGGGTGAGATTCATGATTTGTTAGCTAATTAATAAATTAATTGGGATTAGCTAATTAATATAATTAGAAAGGAATGATTTGGGGGTTACCTTGTGGAGAAGATTTGATGAGGATGAATGAAATAGGTTTTGAATAAATACCTATTTTGGGCACTTTTGACTTGATTGAGGGATGATTGCCCATTGCTTACGAGTAGAAATCCCGGTGTGCCTCGAGGGTAATCTTGTCTTTTTTACACAAAAATCCACGTGTCGCCTCCATATTCTTCCTGATTGTTTTTGGCTCTACAAATGGCCCCACACCTGTTGGGCTGCTTGCAGGAAATGCCAGCATGTGTAGAGATCTTCTTGCTTTAGGAAACATAGGATCACTTCCTATTTTGATGTAGATTCCCTATTTAATTGGAAATTAGATCCTTCTAGGAAAGGAAAATAAATCACTTCTAAAGTCTATTTAAGTCTACCTTAGGGTAGAATAAATCATTTCAGAGAGTAATATATTCTACCCTACAAGAAAGAGAAAGCTAAAGGATATTTGTTCCCTCTCCCTTAGCAATCTTCTACACTTGCCCGTGCAAATGATTGTCTTTCGTTGCTTTCTTAGTCTTCTCCACATCGCACCGAGGTAAGAAAAATTTAATTTTCCTTGTCTTCTTCTTGGATAGTGCTGTCGCGGGGCAGCCGTCGGGGTGGTGTGATACGTCAGGGACCAGGAGTTAGCTAGGCATGGGCCGAGAAGTGTTGTGGCTAGGACCACTACTTGGGTTGCTCGTCTTGGCTAAAGCCAAAGGCAAATGTGCTCGTCTTGGCTAAAGCCAGCATGGATTAAGCTCCCCTGCTGAGTACCATGAATGACGTTGGCTGCTTAGTCATCTTCGTCGGGAGAAATGTGGGCTGCTCGCAAGAGATGAGATTAATAGGATCAAGGCGGATGCATTATCTCTTTCGATCGCTGTTGTGGATCCCGCTGTAAGTGAAGGTGGACGAAAGATAGGCTGCTAGATTTGAGCTAGTGACGCATTCCAAGCCAAAGATGGCTAGTTCGATTGCTGATAGAGTTGCTCAGCGTAGAGGTTCCATCATGCCACCAGTGCCAAGGCGTCTGTTGGGAGCTAAGTCTAATTCACATTTGGAGAGGCTTGCTAATATGATGAGTGATAAGGTGGACTCTGCTGTTAAAGTGGTGCCAAAACTTACTATTCCTACTGCTGAGACTGATTCGCCTGCTGGGAAGGAGTAAAGTTGTGAGAAATTCACTAAGCCTGCTTATGGGGAGGCTGCTGAGATCTGTGCGCTTTTGAAACCAGATCTGCTCGAAAACATAGATGCTAGTGCCAAGTTTGTCGATGGCGTTAGATGGGTTGTTTGCCTAAGTTCCTTTGCAAAGCATACGACTGAGTATTGGAATACTGCTCTACTTGCCATGATGCAGAAGACGGCTATTCTGGCAGCCGAGTCTATGTTTCTTGACCAAAAAGATACCAAGGTTGCCAAGAAGATGGCAAAGGTTATCGTAGCTGAAGCTTATTCTTCTACCGAGAAGATTAAGAGGTTGGAATCGGAGCTCGCCGCTTTGAAGGAGTCTAATATCTCTACCCTCATTTGTCTGCAGCTTGAGACCGCTTGCCAAGAGATCGTTGACTTGAAGACTAGGCTTGACGCGATCCAAGTTGAGTATGAAAATGCAAATGAGGAGATCGGATGTGACATACCTCAGATTCAAGCTCTTGAGTGTGCCATTTCTGAGCTTCGTTTCGTTGCTTATACAAATGATGAAGAGTTGATTGCTACTTATAATCAAGTGATCCACTTCAAGAAGGTCGTTGATAGGCTTGAACCCCAAGTATTGGAACTCCAAGGTGCTTTGAAGATCAACGAGAGTCCGAAGAAGGAAGTGGATGAATTGCAGCGCATCCGTGTTGGTTTGCTCGAAGAGAACGAGCAGCTGAAATGTGAGAAGACTGGACTCGAAGCTTCACTTGTGCAAAGTCTGGCCGATTTCTACAAGTTGGGTTATGTAGATCATTTATTTGGTTGGCCGTCTGACTTTGAGTTTGCTGGGAAAGACTTCAAGACCTTATCTATTTCTCCGGATGACTTGTTTGTCTTTACTTTTGAGGCTTCTATTGGTGAAGTAGTCGGAGATGTTAGTGCTTAGGCTGGAGCATCCGGGGGTGAAGCGCTGGATGGTACCACTGTTGAGAATGTCGCAGCTGCTGAAGGTGTGGCGATCGAGTAGTCGTGGAGTACCCAAGCTGCTGAAGAGTAGTATTCTAGGTAGTTTTTAGGATTTTCTCCCTTGTTGCTTTTTGCTTTGCTTGAACTCATTCGGTCTTTGCTAGTTGTTTATCAATTTTTCTAGAAAATTTAATAAACTTACTTCCTTTAGACTTTATAGACCAGTGGCAGGCGTGCCACTTTTCCATAAGGAGACAAGCCCGCGTAGCCTATGCAACCGTAGGTGTCGGTGTAGAACTTTGCAAAGTTGTTAGCCATAGGGTTGGCAGCCAGACCCCTTACTTACAGAAGCAGACAAATCCACGTGGCCACTAGGCTGTTAACTTTGGCTTTCTCCAATTTCGTAGGTTGCGTAGCAAGTATCACAACACTTTAGGACTTGGTGTAGGTCGTTCCATGCTTGGCAGAGGTGAAGCTTATCAACTACATAGCATGTCGGCAGTGGATAAAGCTTCGTATATGCACGCTAGCTTGTTTAACCTTCCACAAGAATGTGCGGTTGTATAAGTCTAGCGCGGCTTTACTGCTCTAAGGGCAAGTCGTATGTATTCTTCCGGAAACCGTAAGCTACCTTAGTGCACTTGGTAGTAGCTTTAGGGTTCTAGGGTAGCCGTCCACAAGGCGTACTGCGTAATGTGCTTCCTTTGTCTCTGAGGCCCGGTTCCCCACGGATTAGGCCTAAAGACCCAAAATCATTCAGTTAGCTAAGCCTTGAAAAAGACCATTGTGGCTACTTCTAGCAATCTCGGCGCAAGCCATCGTGCACCTAGTTATACCAGGGCAGCCTGGCTTATCCACGTCTGCATGTTCAGAGTGTAAGTTTATCCTCCCACCTTGGAGAGCAGACCCAGATGGGTGTCGGGGAATTGGTTTACCCTCTTGCATTAGAGAGTATGGTTGCTCCCTCGGGGGGCACAATTCCTGCGATAAGTCTTTAAGAAGGACGCAGTCTTTTTTTGAAGTACATGAGTGATCAGTTGTTTTAAGCATGTAGCCGAGCCAAATTGCAGATTACTTCTGAATTCCTCATTGGAAAACGAGTGAAATGAGAACTTAGCTGTAAGGTAGGAATTGCATAACAACTGGATAGTACTCGGCTTATGAGGTGGTGCCCGTTGAGCTGCTTGAGTATTCAGGCTTTGATGTAGCGGCATGTCACACATGGTACTTTCTCAGATTGTAGGCGTTCCACTGTTTTTCAATCTCTTTGTCGTTCATGGTGCTGAAGGTGTAATTTTTTTTGCTGACTACTCTGTTGTTCTTGCACGGACCTTCCCAAATGTGATTCATCTTTTTAGAGCTTTCTCTGTGGGCAGTAATGAAGGTTTTCCTTAGGACTAGATCTTTGGGTTAAAACCGTCGGATCTTGGCACTTTTGTTGTAGCTGGAGAGGAGTTGCTGCTAATAGGCTGCGATGCGAATGATGGTCTGCTCGCATTTCTCCTCTGCCAGATCTAAGCTTGTGGCCATCTCCTTACTGTTTTGCTCGATGTTTGGCAGTAGAGTGTTGATACTTGGCATGATGACATTGGGATGAATGATCGCTTCTGAACCAAATGCCAAAGAGAAATGAATCTCATCGGTGGCTTGTTGTTTGGTGGTGTGATACCCCCACAGACATCCAGGGAGTTTATCTGGCATTTTCCCTTCTTGTCGGATAGGGACTTCTTGAGGCAGTCAAAGATCATCTGATGAGATGCTTCGGTTTGCCCATTGCCTTGAGGATATCTTGGCATGAACATGTGATACTTGATGCCATACTTCTGGAAGAACTTCGCCAGATCTTTACCTACGAATTACGGGCATTGTCTGTGACGATGGATTGAGGGATGCCAAATTAGCAAATGATGTTACTCCATATGAAGCGCTCTATGTTCGTTTGTGTCCTGGTAGTTATGGGCTCTGCTCCTACCTATTTGGTGAAGTGATCGATTGTTATGATCGTCATACCTTTGCCCCCAGTAGCGGATGCCATTGGCCTTACCAAGTCGTTTACCCACTGCATGAACGGCCAAAGACTCGTCTGCGGGTGTAATTTGCTGGTAGACAGTGCTGGTACCAGCTTATAGCATTGGCAGTAGTCGCACTTTTGTACTAACTCCTTAGTGTCTTGGTGCATGGTAGGTCAGTAGTAGCCTGCGTTAAGAGCCTTCTATGTTAAGGATCGATCTCTGGAGTGATTTCCATAAACGCCTTCGTGGATTGAGCTTAGAACTTTTAGGTCGTCGGGAGGCGCTAGACAGCGGAGATGTGGTCCAGTGTAGGATATTCGGATACCGTTCCACATGTAATAGCGTGCTGCCTTTATTTGGAGCTTTTTAGACTCCAATATTTCTATGGGGAATGTGCCATTGACCAGGTAGTCTATAATGGAATCTTGCCAGTTTGGAGTTATACTAACCTGTGACACCTCGGCTGCTGGCTAGCCTCTATGCTTGGCTTGTCTAGATACTCCACTGGAATAGAGAGTTTGAGTTGGTAGTCGAGGGCGGAGCCTATGCCGGCTAGTGCGTCCACGTGATCGTTGTCTGCCTGCTGAACTTGAGTGAGGGTGTAAGTTTGAAACGCCTAAAGTAGTTTGGCTAGTGATTAGCTGGGAATCAGAATGAATTGCTAGTTTTTTCACGGCCAAGTCTTCTGCCATTCGGAGGCCTGTTAGTTGGGCTTCGTACTCGACTTCGTTGTTGGATGCTTTGAAGCCTAGAGTGATTGCCTGCTCGAGAATTGAACCGTCTAGGGTGACAAGAACCACGCATGCTCCGAAACCTTTGTAGTTGGATGCTTTGTCCACATGCAAATATTAGAAGTCTCAATCGGGTGGAGCAGGTGCAGCTAGGGCATGCTCGGCTACCTCCGAAGCGTCGTTGGGCCACTCTGTTGCATTGCCTAAGCTAGGCGTGAAAGCGCAGTAAGGAGCTGTGAAGCCGTCGTTGGGTCGCTCTGTTGCATCGTGAAGACGCGGTAGGGAGCCGTGGAGCTAGAGCCATGTTACACGCAGCAGAAGATGCTCAACTGCCGGTATTGGGCCACTCTAGAGCTGAATTATGGAGCAAGGGTGGGCTGGGGTCGTGCGATGCGTAGCAGGAGGTGATTTCCAACTGCCGGTACATGTTGCTCCTATGTAGAATGTTTTTGGGCAACGAGGACAAAACTTACTTTCAAGTGTGTTCTTCTAGTTTTCGTCTACCCTTGGCGCGCCTTTTGGGCTGAGTTGTTGCGGTCGTAAAAAAACTTTGCATCCGCTAGTGTCTACGCCTTTATCTTCTATTGTCTGTATTAAGCAGAATAGTGCATCATGAGGATGACTGCGTGCGTCTAAAGGAATAATTTGAGCTTCCGGGTTGCAACAAGTATCGCCAAAGTTAGCTTTTGAATTTCTGGTAGCTGGTTTCCGCATCGAGGAGACATTTGGAACTATGGAATACAGGTAGTCGGGCCCCTAGCTCTTCTCGTATAATGGTAAAGCTTATTACTGCTTCATATACCTTCAAACATGTGAATAGGTCATTCGCTGCTTCCAGTTAGGATAGTAGGGAAGAGATGTCAGGTTCTCTTTCAAGTCCTCACATCTGGATCGGCAAGCCTCATCCTAAAGTGCATGTTTCTCTGTCAGAGCGAAAGAGTCTGCCAGAGATAGATTTTCTTTCATGATCAATTTTTTGAACAATGGGTGGTTTATTGGAAGTCATTTTTGGAATGCTGCTCTAGTTATCGAGTCGTTGCATCCGACTATCTTTGCCTTCTCTGCTTTGAACCTTTTCACATAGTCGCGAAGCGACTCATTTGGGTTCTTCTTGACGTTGAACAAGTGGTCAGACTTCTTCTTGATCGAGCGATATGATGAATATTTTTTGGTGAAAACCAAAGAAAGTTTGTTGAAACTCTGGATGGATTGTGGCGGCAGGGTATAGAACCAATCTTGTGCCTTGCATTGTAGAGTGGTAGCGAATATCTTGCACATAAGATTGTCGTTGTTTCGATAGAGGATCGTTGTGCTTCGGTAGTACTTCAATTGTCTTTTCGGGTCTCCATCTTATTTGAAGGATATGAAATATGGCATGCTAAACTCGCGTGAAGGCTCTGTCTGCTCGATCTAGTCGTGAAAGGTGACCTGCTTATGTTGGTCATGACTCGTCGTAGTGCCTCGTCGATGACCTCGTTGCGTTGGAAATCGCACAATCGGTTAGTCAAAAGTCTCTCTACTTCTTCCTGAATTTGCCTTTGTTGGGGGTAGCGGAGCCCTCGGCTGCCCCTAATCGTGACCTTCTAGTCTAGGTTGCTCTTCTATGTATTTGGCTCGTCTATGCCGCTGCTGCTGTGCATAGGGCTGGTTTAGTATGGGATACCGAACCGAAAACGGCATATCAAGTCCCAAACCGTTTATTTTCGAGACGAAAATCTGAGGACTGATCCTAAACCAAAATTTCGGTATTCCCGAAGTTCGGGATTCCCGAAATTTTTTTCGGTATTTCAGGATTTTTCGAAACCAAACCGAACCTGTATCAAAATTTAAAACCCCAATTTAAAATCTGAGATTCATGGACCTCCCACTCATTGCAAGCCCACACGGCCACACCTCGTCTCAGATTCGTCGACCTCCCCACCCCCATCTCCATCCCTCTCATTCTTAGGTTTGTCTTTGCTGCCTTCGGGAGTCTGAGAGCTTTGCGACGTGCATCAAACATAATCAGGTACCCATCCTCGTCAATGTGTGAGCCTTTCCATGTTTTGCCGAACGAAATCGCCATCGGAGGGCTACTCTGCTTTGCAGCGATGGCGTCGCTTCATAGAATTCTGATGCCATGACATCAATGTGTGGTTGTTTCCAAATCCTAAATTCCTGAAGCTTTCTGGATTTGAAACAAGAAAAAAAGAAAGAAAGAGAAGCTACAAAGTAACACTCACTTTTTTTTTAAAGATTGAGAAAGGATTTGGATGCTTTGGGCTTGCTTCTGTGCATTTGAGGGAGTCGGTGGAAGAAGAGAAGAGATAGAGGATGGCTGTCAGTGGGAGTGGGAATATGGCAGACCATGATGTTATCAACAAATAAAAAAAGCAAAGGAAATGAATGGTAGGTGAAGATGGCAGATAAAAGGAGAATACAAAAAGAAAAAGGCGAAGAAAGATAGCTATTGCCTATTGCTAGAGGAACGGACCGAAAGCCAAAAACCCTAAAAAAAACAAAAGGTTTCGGGATTTTGGGAATACCGAAAAAATAAGATTTGGAAAACCAATCCCATATAGAATATTTCGGTATTTTTCAGGACGTGATTACCGAACTTCGGAATGGTTTTGGTTTGAGATTTTTCGGTTTGGGTTCGGGACTTTTTCGGTTTGGTTTGGGAATTTTGGGAATTTTTTCCTGCCCTAGCGGTGCATATGGTTCGTTCCTAGCAAGCGATGGAATTCTTTGCAAGCTACAAGTTGAACATGAGCCAGATTGATGACTGATTCTCTCCGTCTGTCGTGTTGCCTACTCCGATGCGAGTTGGAAGATGTTCATTGCGGGTCTAGCCGCGAATGAACACTTCGCCTGGAAGGTTGTTCATCGAAATGTGGTCCCAACCGTGAGTGTATGCTCGTCCGTGGGCCTAACCGAGAGTGCACGCTCATCCGCACGATAAGACGGGAGTATACGTTATCTCGGGGGCCCAGTCGGGAGTGTACACTGCCGAAACGCTCGGTTCATGACTAGTTGAGTGGCTGTTTGACAGGACGCTGTTGGAGAGGTTCATCGTCTGCCCTTGTCCTACTTCAAGACACCTCGTCTGGGGCACGTTGCATCTCGGTTCAGGACTGGTTGAGTGGCTGGTTGCCAAGATGATCATTGATTTATTATATTACTATTTTGATTTCACAAGATGATTTGTTATCCAGAGTGTTAAAGGCCGGACATAATACCTTAGAGTTTAGGGTTGTTTAATTTAATTTCAATATGAGGTGACAATCAATCACTTACCTACTAACGTATAATTTTAGGATGATAAATCCTAATTAGCAGCAAAGGGAATCAAGACCGTCGATTTAATCCATATGTACCCCTTCTACTTGCTCTTTTGTTTGTTGTCTATTTCTCTCTCCCTTTAGTTGAAAGGAATTTTTCAGTTCCCGCAAAATGGTATTATCATTTTACTCCAATTATAAAATGTATATCTGTTTAATATTTAGTTGCATTTAGAACATTGTCGCGTTGTTCATCCATAGTAACACATTGAATATTACATGACAAATATTCTATATACACAAATATGTCTCCTAATTTGTTTCTTCCCAAGGAATTTCTTACACTGTTGTAGCTTGTATTTGTTTACCACCAGAATATGGGCAAAGCTAGATTTAACGGGGAAACAACTGAGCAATAACGGATGCAGACCTTTTTGGAATTCCAAAAAGAGCACACACAATGCCTTTTTTTTTTTTTTTCAATTTAAATGAGACATTTTGTTGAGCACTTGGTCAACTGCCATATACCTATTGTGTACTTAGTGTCCACCCCCACCCTTTGTGTTATTTTAATTGTATCTTTAAGGTCAATATTTTTATGGTGAACAAATAGATAAATTGTATACCTATAGGGTTGGGAGGTCAAATTTATTAGAAGTATAGAAGGAAGGAATTTTTCTTCGTGAGCTGCCATAATTAACTCTACAACTAAACATTTTTGTGTTATACATATCCGCCTCCTAGTGATTTTGAATGAGAAGCGAGTGATAGAGTTGGTGGTGGTAGTGGTGTGTTAATTATTATTTGTTGTAGTCCAATTTATTGTCGTTTTGAGCAGTGGGAGGTGAATATAATCTAAGTAGACTTTTGATTCTTGCTCACACCAATTTTTTTTAGAGGAAAACTAATGAAAAATGATTGAAAATTGTGAGTCTTAACCAAAAGGACAAAAATATGTTGTAAGTGAAAAGTACCATGAGTGACTTTTTAGAGTAAAAATGTCCTTAACATTAAAAGTGAACAATATCAGAAGTGTTTCGTTAATACTCCATTTTTTAGACCAAAAACTTGAGGAGGCATGTGCCACTTTGATCCTTACCAAGATTTGCCCAGGATCACTGCCCAGGGCTGCTTCAGAATCCGACGGCCAAATAAAAAACAAGTAGATAAGCTATCTGAAAAAATAAGGGGTGTGCCACACACTTCTTGTTAATTTATGTCCATTGATATTCTTCAATTCATCCGATCCGATAGCCAAAAACTAAAAAGGTGTGGGAGAAGTAAAAAGGGGTGTGTGGATATCACACCCCAAAAATAATTGTTTGGGAGAAGTAAAAATGGGTGTGTGGATATCACATCCCAAAAATAATTGTACATACATAAATATATATATATATATATATATATATATATAGACACACACACACATCTAACTCCAAATCCTTGATGTATTTCAGATCAAAACTCACCAAACCTCCCACGAGCATACCTCACCAAACGTCACTCACCCCTAGCATTAACCAAAGCAACGAAGGAAAAACAACAAGGTTAGGAGAGGAAGGATCACATCACTAATTACGCTCTTGTTAAGATGTAGGGTATACTTCTTAAAATAATAATACCGACGTTTGAACCACGTACAAGTGCAACTTTCTTACCTCTCAACATGAGGGATACTCAGTCTCCTATTTTTTAAAGTAGGGATGAATTATTGATTGCTGTTAGATTAGTTTAAATTTCAAAATTTGTATCTTAAATTAATTAAACTAAACTAATTCAATGGTAACTAAGAGTCAACATCACTCCATTTTAGGGGTTGAACAAAGTTGCGCTCATGTTTTGGAAAGAGATCATCTCTGGATCTCTTCTACCAAGATTACCGGATCAAGTGATTTGGACCTTTGAAATTTTATCCAGCGGTAAAAAATTATTATAACTTTTTAAGGAATCAAAACAAGTAGACCGTTGGATGAAATTTTAATGACCCGGATCACTTAATCCAATGGTCTTGATAGAAGAGATCAGGAAATGATCTCTTTCCCTCATGTTTCAATTAGCAGCCAAGCTGGGATCCACAACTCTTTAAACAACCTGACACATAAACATTGTTTCTCCAGTACAAAATTGCCACCTCTCGCAAAAAATTTGATCTATGCAATATCCAATTATTAATGTGAAGTTCCAATATATTTAATTCGTAAATGTGATAAAGAAAATAAGAGGTAATATTTTTTCCTTGGTCGAAAGAAAATATAACATTATAATATTTAATTGTTAAACGTGTTTTTACCACCCAATTATTCAAGCATCATATTAAAATAAGAGGTAATATTTTTTCCTTGGTCGAAAGAAAATATAACATTATAATATTTAATTGTTAAACGTGTTTTTACCACCCAATTATTCAAGCATCATATTTCTTGGAATTATCTACTGTAAATTCAGCAGCCAGCAGCCAAGTTCTTTCCTTTCATGCGTACTCCATGAGTGGTAATGGAATAGGTGCGCTACATATTCTAGGTTTTAGGGATAAAAGTACAGAAGACCAGTCCTCATCAACAGTGAAAAGATTAACGAATCCTACGCTCTGCACTCATGCATGTTCACTGCCTTTTTTTCACTTTTGTGACAGAAGTTTTTTTTTTTTTTTTTTTTTTTTTACTTTTGAAATTGGATAATGGATTAAATTTACAGATAAAATTTTATAAATTAAATGGCATGAAACTTGATAATTAATTATTACTTAAGCGACGTGCTCATTTTTAATAGTGACAAATCATTTAATTTGTAAATTTTTTCTATAAATTTAGTCTCCTTAGCATCATCCTTTGAAATTCTTGGAAAATTAAATTTATAGACAAAATTTGTAAACTAATGATTGAATTATTATTCAAATGTTAATAAACATACTCATTTACTATTAGTAACATATCATTTAGTTTGTAAATTTAGTTTACAAATTTAATATCTCTATTATTGCTCCATCATTTCAAAATTTAAAATTTAAAATTAAATATAAATAATACATAACGAAAATTGATCACACGATCACGATCACGGAATCTCTAAGATCTCCATAGTTTCCTACACATTTTTGGTGTGCGGTCCCGCCAGTTTCTATAAAAACATCGCACTCCCCTTTCCTTCTTAATTGCAGAGTGGAAAGGAAAACCAATTCAGCCATGGCTTCATCTCCCTTACCACCAACTTCTACAATGGCCGCCCTGCACTCCACCACCACAACCACCCTCTTCCGCTCTCCTTTATTCCCAAACAAGTCCCAGATTCCACTGCAACGAAGACCCAAACAATGCCTTGCGGGCAGAGTGCGCTGCAAAGCAACAAAAGGTGACAATGATAACCTAGACCAGGGCCTAGCAAGACTCGACAGGAGGAACATGCTGATAGGTTTAGGCGCCGGGGGTCTTTACGGTGCGGTAGGAAACCCATTTGCTTTTGCCGCACCAGTATCCGCCCCAGACCTGACCACGTGTGGCCCTGCCGACAAGCCAGACGGGTCCACCATCGATTGTTGCCCACCTATCACCACGACCATCATCGACTTCGAACTCCCCGACTCAGGCCCACTCCGCACTAGGCCCGCTGCCCAGGACGTTGCAAATGACCCTGAATACTTAGCCAAATACAAAAAGGCCGTCGAGCTGATGCGGGCACTTCCAGACGACGACCCGCGCAGTCACGCCCAACAGGCCATGGTACACTGCTCCTACTGCGACGGTGGATACCCACAAGTCGGATATTCGGATTTGGAGATCCAAGTTCACTACTGTTGGCTCTTCTTCCCGTTCCATCGTTGGTACGTCTACTTCTACGAGAAAATCATGGGCGAGCTCATTGGGGACCCAACCTTCGCCCTCCCCTTCTGGAACTGGGACGCGCCAGCTGGCATGTACATTCCTGAGATTTTCACCGATACGTCGTCATCCCTCTACGACCAGTACAGAAATGCAGCGCACCAGCCCCCGAAGCTCCTGGACTTGAATTACAGCGGGACCGACGACGACGTCGACGACGCGACACGAATCACAGAGAACCTAACAACGATGTACCAGCAGATGGTGTCGAAGGCCACTTCTCACAGACTCTTCTACGGAGAGCCCTACAGCGCAGGTGACGACCCAAGCCCTGGCGCCGGAAACATTGAGAGCATTCCCCATAACAATATTCACTTTTGGACTGGCGACCCAACCCAGACAAACGGGGAGGACATGGGGGCCTTTTACTCTTCGGGGAGGGATCCGCTGTTTTACTCCCACCATTCCAACGTGGACCGCATGTGGTCTATATATAAAGATAAGTTGGGCGGTACGGACATAGAAAATACCGACTGGCTAGACACGGAGTTCTTGTTCTACGACGAGAAAAAGAATCTCGTGCGCGTCAAGGTTCGGGACTCGCTCGACACGACAAAACTCGGGTACGTGTACGACGAGAATGTCTCGATCCCGTGGCTGGAGTCGAAGCCGACGGCTCGTAAGTCGACGAATAAGAGAAAGGCCACGGTTTCATCTTCTGATCTTACTACAACGTTCCCTGCTACACTGTCGGATACAATCAGCGTCGAGGTGACGAGGCCGTCTGCGACGAAGCGGACAGCTGCCCAGAAGAAGGCGCAGGACGAGGTGCTGGTGATTAAGGGGATTGAGTTTGCCGGGAATGAGACTGTGAAGTTCGACGTGTATGTGAACGATGACGCGGACTCGCTGGCCGGGAAAGACAAGTCGGAATTTGCTGGGAGTTTTGTTCACGTGCCGCATAAGCATAAGAAAAATATTAAGACGAACCTGCGGCTGAGCATTACGAGCTTGTTGGAGGAGTTGGATGCGGAGACAGATAGCAGTTTGGTGGTGACTTTGGTGCCGAAAGTTGGGAAGGGGCCAATCACCATCGGAGGGTTTAGCATTGAGCTTATTAATACTACCTGAGTATTAATTAATGTTATTGTTGTTCTTCTTGTTGTTATTGGGTTGGCTTAATCGTGGTTTTCTAGCTAATTAATCTTAATGTGCTCATCTACTGCTTACGTGGCAGATGATGGTTGGTGTTCCTCGTGAATAAAAGCACTATTGTGTTTCGGTGTGTTTATTTATTGAATAAAGAATTGATGGTAGAGTTTAATCATAATTTTCCAGAATTATTGATGGTAAAGTTCTTGAAAAATTAATGGACCCTAAGTGTGTGAAATTGTTTATAAAACTAGTACACTACAACTTACTATTATTGTTATTTGTGATAATGGAGGATTGACAATTGAGTCAAATTCTTGCGCAAAGAGAAAGATTACAAACATGTAAGCCAAAAAAGTGTAGGGGTAAAACAACAATAAAGCTAAATATGTGGTAGCGACTAGCATAAAATGTTTTTTTTTTTTTTTTGGAAGAAAGATAAATTTTATAACAAATAACTATTTAGGGACTCCCACCATCACATTTGAGTACTCATTTAAGTACTTAAAGGAAATCTTTGTCTTCTTAAAGGAATATTGCCTCCAATGGGAGCGTCTTATAGTAGAATCCTTAAATTTGAAGTTTTTATGATTTTATGTGATAATTTGATTATGTGCACATTTTTTGTTTATGTTAACCTTCTTTAATTAATTAAAAGCTTCAATCAAAATTGTGGGCCCCGTTTTCAACTCAAGGTACACATTTTTTCTTAGGGTAATACTAGAGAGACTAAATTTGTAGACGGATGAGTAGACACATCTGTCGCCTACACCCCGTTTAGGTGGCACCAACAAAATCCAGCTAAGGCAAGGAACTTCGTGTGACATGAAAGTTGATGATTGATTATTACTTAAGCGTTGATAAAAGTGCTCATTTCTATTGGCGACACATCATTTGGTTTGCAAATTTTGTCTACAAATTTAGTCTCCTTAGCATTTCCTTTTGTGGGTAATGCTAGGAAGATTAAATTTGTAGACAAAATTTGCAAACCAAATGATGTTTCACCAATAGGAATGAGTACGTTTATCAACGCTTAAGTAATAATCTAATTATCAACTTACATATCATTTAGTTTATAAAATTTTGTTTACAGATTTAGTCTCCTCAGCATTACTCAAAAGACAAAATATACAATATTTGGCACCCATATTTCGTTGACTATTCATTAAATCAAGTGATTCATCCATCAACTAAGCTAAAAATTATAGCTCTATACAGAGTTGTTGGAGTCTTTTCTCATTCAGTATTAAATTTACTACAAGCACGTTAGCAAATCAACGTCATGTGGAAATACCGTGACTCGATCAGCCACTAGATAAAGATGACACTTGATCTGGATGCAGCTGGAAAAACATAATTGATAAAGCCATGGCTCTTCCACATGCACCCACCACTGCGCTCATTAATTAACAGCCCTTCCTCCATTAGTTCTAATACTTCAATTTCCCTGACTTATTTCCCTAAACCTTTGTTCCCAAACGAGTCCCAAACACATCGTTCATTAGTTGAAAAAGGTAAGCATGGATCTCCATGCAAGGCAAGAAAGAGCGATGATGAACAGGGTATTAACCAAGTCGAGGGAAAACTGGGCTGGAGAAAACATACTGATTGGTCTCGGAGCTGTAAGGCTGTACGGGGCGACTGGTCTTGGCCTTGGGACCAACCCATTCGCCACCGCTCTTCAAATTCCCGCTCATGTCCTAAAAACTTGCGTCCCGACCACCGAAGATGTGATAGGGTTGCTGATGAGTAAGCTTTGTTGCAGTGATCAATTCTGCAGCACAGAAATGAAGTTGAAGCTCGGAAGTTTTGAATTTCAGTATAGTTAAAATAGAATGAGTGTTTGTAATGAACGGCTGTGATTAAAACATCTATAGGGTGTAAATCCCGCCACATGTCATTTGTCTGTTTTCTTTTAAGTGTTGTGTGTGTCGAGCACGTGATCATAGTCACGTTGCTTGTATGAGCAATCACTATATTCTTGCTCACACTTTCGGTGGGATGTAATCGAATCCAAGGTGGAATACCAAGG
This sequence comes from Heteromeles arbutifolia, assembly GCA_024362995.1. Classification (NCBI taxonomy): domain Eukaryota; kingdom Viridiplantae; phylum Streptophyta; class Magnoliopsida; order Rosales; family Rosaceae; genus Heteromeles; species Heteromeles arbutifolia. Next base: position 2,601,833 of record JANCRC010000002.1, on the reverse strand, counting down.
TGATACAACCTTTACTCGGCTTCTTACTCAATGTAACATTAACTGGTATATTTCATTACAATATCAACTTTTACAACAACTTTTCCTTTTAGGGTGTGTTTATTTGAGCTCGCTAGTTTTCGTTGGCTTGGATTGGACTAAATATCACTGTAATCCCGTGTTTGTTGCACGCTTGGACTAGCGTTAATGAGACTCGCCTACACTAACCTCGACTAAACGATTCGCTAGAAGGGCTTAGCGAGACCCCCCAAAATCGGGCGGACTGATGAGATCACCTATGTCCACTTCGCCTCTGCTCACTTCGCCCATCCCATCTGCTTCTTCCTCGCTTCCACAACCACTTTCAAACCCATATCCTGCAAAATTCAAAATAAAACAAAATATGCAGTCGTTCCATTTTTCAAATCCAGATCCAACCTGCAGGCAAACCGAACCCAGAAAACATGAAACTCATTGATTGCAGTGGGTATAAGCTTAAATCAACAATGAGATTGACTGAAGGCAAACCGAACCCATAAAACATGAAACTCCTTGATTGCAGACCTTCTCCATCTCCCACATTCGAGCCAATCGCACATGCAACCAGCTCCCAACTCCTAAATTTTCAATCTCTGTCTTGCTTTGTGGTTTAATTGTGAAGATTTGCAGTCGATTATGAAGTTGGGAGATGAACAGCTTCTGAGTTTAATTTTGATGTTAATTTCTTTCATCAAAAGAGGGTGATGAACAGAGAACAAAAGGAAGAAAAAAGGGAGATGAACGGAGAACAAAAGAAGAAGATGGAGATGAAGAGGGATAGGGACGAAGAAAAATTAGGCAGAAAACAGAGGGAGAGGGGCGAAGAAACATTAAGGAAGAAAGAGAGGATGCACGGAATGAGGTTTCTAGAATTAGAAAATGGACAGAAGTAATAATAAAATATTACTCAATATTTATTAAATAATGTAAAATATTAATAAATATGAATTAAATAATATAATATTGGAATTTGTTATTAGTCTGTTTCTTAGTCCTGACACTGCACCAAACGCTTCACTAAGTTAGTCCAGCTTAGTCTAGTCTAAGCCAGTCCAGCTTAGTCCCTGCAGCTAGTCCAATCCGAGACAATCCGGTGTAACAAACGCACCCTTACAGACTTATTCTTTATACAGTCACTACCTAGCTTATCTTGCAAGTTAACTACTAACAACCTTCTCTAACAGACTTAAAGCTCGTTTGGAAGTATTTTTAAAATGACTGAAGACGCTTTTGATAAAATTGATTTTGGGTTCCAAAAGTACTTTAAGTGCTTTTTGAAGAAGCACCAGATATGTGCTTCTTGCAGAAAGCACATAAAGTGTTTTTCCATGATCTACTTAGATTTTTACTAAGGATTAGTTTTATAAAAAATTTCACTAAAAGAGTTTTCAGTCATTTAAAAAACATTTTCAAACGAACCCTTATCCACTTAGCAACTATCTGTTATCCTAGTTAGCCCTTCTACATCAGTGATTCAACATGCCGAGTCAGCAATTGCATAGAATCCTATCGCAGGGCCGAAATCTGTTCTCCTTTTTTGTCTCTCATTGTAGTAACTCTTTGAGAATCAATAAAAAAATGATATATATTGTAGCACTTAAATGGTAACTGGTTAGTAAGTTATAACCATGCAAGAAATTATTTTTTATGAACAGTGTCAGATCATATTCATTATTTATATACAATTTCCAATCGAAACGGTTAAACATAGCTCCCTCAATAATTTATTAGTTTTATGTTTTCTTTAAATTTATTAATTAATTTAATTAAAGTACTACAACTTATACCATATTAAAATAAAAATATCTTTTTCGGATATAATCGCAAGACACATGTCGAGCTCATGGAACAAATGTAACAACTAAAACATATATGTATATATAAGAAAATACAATTTACAAGGACACAACAAAGACAAGATCTGTATTCATTTCTGCCTGGATGTGGTACTAATTAATTCCAAAATCAAAACCATACTCATGCATTCAAAGCCTAAATTTTTACAAGATTTTCTTTGGACCGGATTATTTACAAGGGTCACAACAAAAGAAAAAACATCTTTTTCTTTTGGTATTGCAAAAACAGTGCTATTTACAAGGAAATTCGTGTTTCAGTTGTGTTGGGGACCATCAGACTCGATTTCATTAGCCAGTTCTTTTGTGAGCATGTCAGCCCGATCATCATGTCCACCAGCGAATGTGTAAACCCTAAAAGCAAACTGAAAAGCCTTCCACAGCATTTTCACACAAATCTTTGTTTGCTTCTGATCAGTTTTTGTTCCAGTCTTACCTGCGGCCTTTGCTTCTCTCCTTTCCTGCATCATTTAACATTTCAAAGTCAAACTCTCTTTTTCATATCATTGTTATTTGTTTTTTAAAGTAGTTAATTCTGAGTACTAACCATTAGTGCCATCTCCATGCAGCTTGAGGAGACATCCACCATGGCTTCTTTGATCTGGATGAGGATATTGAAGTCGAAATGGATATTCTGGCTCTGAAACTTCTTGGCTTCGTCGTCTTTAGTTCGTTCCATCGTGTCTGTTTCTCCTTTTATCTGTGTATTACCTTTTTTTATTAGTTATGGAAAATGGAAAGAGACAATTAAGTAAGTTTTTTACATAAGAAATGATAGTGAAGACAACTAAGTAAGGAGAGATTATATTCACATACCCTAAATTATTTCTCCCACATCATTTTAATTTTTTTTAATATTTTCTACACATCATTAACACTTGATAGAAAAATATTAAAAAATTAAAAGAGTGTGGGGAAAGTAATAGTAGTAAGTTTTTAATATAAGAAACGATAGTGAAGATAATTAAGTAAGATTGTATGAATGAACATTTGTGCACCTTATCGAAGTAGCGTTCGGCCTTGTCAAGGAGCTGACCCAATGGAACCACTAGTTTCCAGTTTTGTAGTTCATTGAGCATTGTATTTAAATTTGTGTGTAGTGATGCTGCCATCCTTATTGCTTCCAACTTCTTTGTTGGGAACCCTTCAAACCTTGAGAGCACCTGCAATTCAGAAAATGGCATGTCACAAAACACGATTATGAAGTGATCATAGAATTAGAATGGAAACGAACAAAAATAAAGCGGACAATTAATGGTATTGACCTGTGACTCATCAGTCAAGTGTTCAAGGACGGATTCGACTTTCTTGTGAAACTGCATCAACTCATTCATGTCCTTTGTTTTGAAAGAACCGAGGGTGGTTCTCATTTCCATGATAGGCTTCGCATACTTCTGAACATCTTCTTCAATTTGTTGAAAGTATGCTGATCTGAGACACAAAAATTAGAAACATTATATGCATGGTTTTCGCATTATTTTGAGTACTTATTAGAAACATTATATGCATGGTTTTCGCATTATTTTGAATACTTAGGTTACTTATCCATACTATAAATACCCCTTTGTAATCTCTGCTAGAGCATCAGCCATTCCTTGTTTTCCACCAGAGCTGCTTCCAATTCCACCCTTTCTCCCATTGGATGCCTTGCCATCCAAGCTAGATCCTTCCACCTTTCTCTTGAGAAGGCGGTAGAGACTGCCCATCTAAGGTGATCTCTTCAGTTTAGTGTCTTTCTTGGGGCGCAAGGATCTTCCTGTGCCGATGAGTGCGGGAGGTGGGGGTGGAGCAGCTCAATTTGATGGGCCTTTTAACATGGGTGGTGGCGGTGGAAGACCTCCATGTGATGATCCTGGTGGAGATGGTGGGGGTGGAGGACTGCCAATTGACGGTCCTAGTGGAGGTGGTGGTGCTGGAGCTCCATTTGATGATCCTTGCGGAGGTGGGGGTAGGGGTGGAACCACTTTTGTTGACCTTGGTATCACTGGTGTTGGTGGAGGGGTTGGATTTACTGACACTGGCCCTGGTTCCATTGGTTGAGGCGGTGGGGGTGGTGGCCCCCCAACTGCTGCTACATTATGTATGGTTAATGTTGGTGGTGGTGGAGGAGTTGCTGCAACTTGTGGCTGCATGGCAGGTAGTGATGGTGATGGCGGTGGTGGTGTTGCAACATTTAGCTTCAAAGTGTGTAGTGGTGGTGGTGGAGGGAATGTTGGTATTCTTGTTGCTGCTTCTGTATTGGGCAGTGAAAGTTGTTGCGTTGGTGGAGGTGGAGGTGTAGGTGGAGGCAGAGGCGCTGATTTTGGTTGTGGAAGTGTAGGTGAGGGTAAAAGCATGATACTCTGGTGTCTGCTTATGTTTCAGAGGCTGTGGTTGGAGTTTCAACATCATCACTTGTGTTGTCGATACCCTTTCCTCTAGACTTCTCATTCAAACTAAGATTTGGGGCTACTACTTCCTCATCTGTTGCTGCAATTGTCTTTTGAGGGTTTCTCTCTAATTCTGTCCCAATTGATGGTTCTTCAAACAAATTTTCAATCTTGTCCAGACCATTGTTGGTGCCATGAGCTCCTTGTTTTGATAAGTGAAGAGACAAGTTCTTAACATCAATCAGATTTAGCTTCCCAACTGCTTGCACTCTCAGAGTCCAAAGCAATGGTGATTTGGAACCAATGTTGGCCCTCTTTTGTGCTCTCGGAGAACCATCAATCTCGGGTAGGACAGAAGATGGAGTGATCGGAGAAGAACAGGTGGAACCTGAGGCGTAGCTCTCTGAATCGCTCAAGAACTTCCCAAATGAGCTATTCCGAGGGCTGTAATCTTCTCTTTTCTGGCCATCGTCATCCATCATATCAAACTTGTCCCGTGCCATCTTCATCAAGCAATCAAGCGTTTCCAGCACCGTCTCAACTACAAAATCGTAGAGAGAACCAGCCTTAACTTAAAATTTCACAGAAGGAAATAACAGTTAGGTTGTTGCTTCCATTTCCAAATGGAAGGCCTCAACTAGTCCTAGAGAAAAATTTGTAGCATACCGAGTTCATCCTGATTGACATTCTCCTTGAGTGATGGGAAATCATATCTCGGTTTGTCCAACCTGTCATAACTTGTCATCCAAGACTCTCCAATAGATTTCAATGCCTTGCAGAAGGAGGCCAGGACCTGAATGCAGATGTTTAATTTGAAAAATTAGCATAATGGTCTCGAGTATAATTACATATGCGTACTAAGCCATTTCTTATGGATCTTTAATCCTTAATTACCCTTTTTGTTCCAAATAAAAAATAAAAAAAAAAATCCTTAATCACCTTTTCTATAGATGCTTCATCTATTTCCGATAATTGTTTGTGCAGCACAATTTCAGGGAAGAACTTCTGTAGATCTCCCATCAACCTTATTACCATCTGCAAGCAGAAAATAATTGGAAAATTAAACAAATTGTGTTCTAATCCAGAAATTTAAGCAAAAGATTTCAACGGAAAAAAGAGAATTGTTATTAGCAATCCAAAAAATTCATTTTGCGCTCCATCTTTGAAGCTTCATTAGGGATGAGTACTTTAACATTTTAGAGTTCGTATAAAAGATTTTTGGAAAAAAATAAAAAAAGGAACACATACCTCAGTTATTGCAGCAGAAGCATCACATGCTGGTAGGTCGATGATGTCTCTGAAGATGGTGATCTTCTTCCGGAGCTCAGTCATCCGAACCTCGTTGGCTGAATCTCCGCAAGACCTATCTTTTGGCATGCCTCTCCTAGAAGCATTCTTCTGTTTCACAGGCAGACTCTTGGCCCCCTTGGAGTCTTTCATTACCTGAAAGAACAACTCTGTTTATGTTAACCATTTTCTAGTCTAGACCTTATTGTGAATCGATTCCTTTCCTTTTCACAGGCAGACTCTTGGCCCCCTTGGAGTCTTTCAATTTATGAATCGATTCCTTTTCATTGATTTTCTAGTAAAGATTTATGGCTGCATGCAACAAACTTAATCTAGACAAGAAACAATGCTGCCATGTTTCCTTTTATATAGATTATTAGCATGCCTAGATGTAGATGGTCAGTTTTTATTAGAAGCTAGATTTAAAGATGATGGGTCACATAAATCACACATGTTTAAGGAAATTAAACATGGAAACACAAAATTGTACCTTAATTCCAGAAGGCTTACGACGAAACAATGGACCGAAACAGCTTCCGATAGTCATGGCTTGAACCTACGCTGAGACTTGTAATAAAGACTTGAACTGGGCAAAAGGTGATGGTGATGATGATGAATGAATTGTTGGAAATTCAAATAAAAACAGGTTGTAAAAGGTTGCTGCTAGCTGTTAGTTTCTTTCCAGGTTGTATTCACACTTGCTGCAACTACAAAGCTAAAGTTTCCTCCATGTGCTAGCTGAAAGTGTGTTGAAAGACAGCAGAGATGGAGCTGCTGCTGTGCTAGCCGAAAGTTGTGTATTGCAAGCTGGAATGATGCAATGCATGTGTGTGCCAACTATCCAAAGTTGTTGCACATGTGTGAAAGGGTGTAAAGATGGTAAACACCATCATTCATTGCATGTTTTGTTGTATTGTTTATCAATTTCTGTTTTGTATAAATAGGCCTTCTTGCTAGGCTTTAGAATCACCCATTCCATTCAAATCCCATTCTCATTTTCAGCTTGTAAGCTATAGAGTTTGTAAACTCTCTTTTCATATATCAAAGTGCAAGTGTTTTGGGAAAGCTTGTTGCTTCCCTCATTTCTCTATTTCTTTGTCCAATTTTATTGAGAGTGCAAGTGAGAGGTGTGATAGAGTTTGTAAACTTATCACCCACATATTTTGGTATTAAGTTAGTAAACTCTTTGAATACCAACAATTGGTATCAGAGCCAGAATACCATTCTGGCAAGTGTAGCAGTTATGGCGTCCAACTTAGTGCAGCTCCAGGTTCCCACATTGAAGAAAGAAAATTATGAAAGATGGTGCATCCAATTCAAAGCTTTGTTCGGATCACAAAAGTTATGGGAAGTTGTCAGTAATGGGTATGTTGAACCCACTGATGAGCAAGAAGCCGCCTACACTGCAGATCAAAGGAACACTCTCAAGGACTTGCGAAAGAAGGACAAGAAGGCGTTGTATCTTCTATATCAAGGATTAGAAGATTCAACGTTCGAGAAGGTTGCATAAGCAACAACGAGCAAGCAAGTATGGGACACACTCAGTACAATCTACAAAGGAGTAGATCGAGTTAAGAAAGTGAGGTTACAGTCACTTCGAGCAGATTTTGAAACTGCTCACATGAATGAAAGAGAGAGCATCTCCGACTATCACACAAGGCTTATTGTGATAGTAAACCAGATGAGGAGAAATGGCGAGAGACTCGATGAAGTACGAGTTGTGGAGAAGATACTCCGGTCACTCACATCTAAGTTTGAGCATGTGGTGACTGCCATTGAAGAATCCAAGGATTTGGAGACGATGAGCGCAGAGGAGCTACTAGGATCCCTCTTAGTTCACGAGCAACGCATTCAGAAGAATGCAAGCCCCACAACGCTAGAGCAAGCTTTGGAGACAAAGCTCAGTATCGACAAGCCAAGTGGAGGTCGTGGGCAATGGAACTCACGTCATGGGAGTTCGTCCAACCGTAGCCGAGGACGAGGCCGAGGAATAGGTCGAGGCTACGCACAAAATCGAGGTCAGTCTCAAGAGTGGAGATCTGCTCGAGGAAAGGCGCATATCCAGTGTCACAGTTGCAAGCAATATGGACATTATGCCAATGAATGTTCATACAAAAACGGTGAGCATGTCAACATGGCAGAATCAAGTGGAAATGATGGTGAGGAATTTACAGTCTTACTAGCACACCATGATTCCAGTAGTCAACAAGATGTTTGGTATTTAGACTCTGGTGCAAGCAACCATATGTGTGGAAAGAAAGAGTTTTTTGCCGAACTCAAAAATGAGGCATATGGATCTGTGAGTCTTGGTGACTCCTCAACGCTACCAGTTGAAGGCAAAGGGAAGATCAAGATCATCCAGAAGAATGGTAGAGAAGAATACATCTCCGATACCTACTACATACCAGGTATGAAGAGCAACATTCTGAGCATTGGTCAACTGCTCCAGAAAGGGTACATTATACATATGGAGAATATGCTTCTCACTCTCAGGAATGCAAGGAGAAAGCTTATTGCACGTGTTCAAATGTCAAAGAATCGAATGTTCCCATTGAATTTGAACACAAAGATTGGGAGTTGCAACATCGGAGTGATGGAAGATGAGTCATGGAAATGGCATCTTCGGTTTGGCCATCTTCATTTCAATGGCCTAAAATTGTTGTCAAGTGGAGGAATGGTTCGTGGTCTACCCCAGATTGAAGCCACACACCAAGTATGTGAAGGTTGTGTACTTGGTAAGCAAACACGACTATCGTTCCCTATTGGTGATACATGGAGAGCAAAGGCACCACTGCAGTTGGTGCACACAGATATATGTGGTCCACTGGATCCCATGTCTTATGGAGGTAATAGGTATTTTATTACTTTCATTGATGATTTTAGTAGAAAGACTTGGGTTTATTTTCTCAAGGAGAAGTCGGCTGCCCTAAGAGTCTTCAAGGAGTTCAAGGCACTCACAGAGGCTGAAAGCAACCACAAGCTTGTGGCTGTGAGATCAGATAGAGGTGGAGAGTACACCTCCAATGCTTTCCAAGCATACTGCAAGGAGCGAGGAATTAGGCATCAATTAACTGCTGCCTATACCCCACAGCAAAATGGGATAGCCGAAAGAAAGAATCGAACCATCCTTGACATGACAAGGTCCATGCTTAAGGAGAAGAATTTGCCAAAAGAATTGTGGGCAGAAGCTGTAGCTTGTTCGATTTATTTGTTGAATCGATGTCCAACAAAGAGTGTCAAGAGGATGACACCACAAGAGGCTTGGAGTGGATACAAGCCGAATGTTGCACACCTAAAAGTTTTTGGGTGTGTTGCATATGCTCAGGTTCTAGAAGCCAAGAGGAGGAAGCTCGATGATCGAGGTGAAAAGTGTGTGTTTGTGGGCTATAGTGAAGAGTCCAAGGCATACAAGCTCTACAACCCACTAACTGGCAAACTAGTGGTCAGTAGAGATGTCATCTTCAGTGAGGAAGAGACATGGAAGTGGAACAACAAAGAAGTCAGTAAGGAAAAGATTGTGTCCACTGATTTTGAAGAACCAGAAGTTGTACCACCTGTTGAGCAACAACCTGCTCAATCAACCACAGCAACTCCAGTGCACAGAATTGCAAGGAGTGGTCCTACATCCAGTGAAGAAAGCAGCTCATCAACTCCAGTGAGGTTGAGGAGTCTCACAGAGATTTATGGACAAGAAGAGGAAGAAGAAACAAATCTATTCTGCCTGTATGCAGACCATGAACCTCTCTCATTCAATGAAGCTGTGGAGGAAGATCGTTGGAAGAAAGCCATGGAAGAAGAGATCCATGCCATCGAGAAGAATGACACTTGGGAGTTGACAAAGCTCCCACCAAATCAGAAGGCTATTGGTGTCAAGTGGGTTTACAAGATCAAACGCACTGCAGATGGAAGTGTGGATCGGTACAAATCAAGGCTTGTAGTGAAGGGCTACAAACAGAAGTATGGAGTGGACTATGATGAAGTCTATGCTCCAGTTGCAAGACTTGACACGGTAAGATTACTAATCTCTCTTGCCGCTCATCATAAATGGAAAATTTATCAATTAGATGTCAAGTCAGCCTTCCTTAATGGAGTTCTTGAGGAGGAAGTGTACGTGGAACAACCAGAAGGCTTCCAAGTACAAGGAAAAGAAGATAAGGTGTATCGTTTGAAGAAGGCTTTGTACGGCCTCAAGCAAGCACCACGAGCTTGGAACTCAAGGATTGATAACTACTTTCACCAAAATGGATTTCAGAAATGTCCATACGAGCATTCAGTTTACATGAAGAATGGTGCAAAATGGGAGTTCTTAATTATTTGTCTCTATGTAGATGACTTGTTGTTTACAGGAAACAATGAAGCTATGTTCTGTGAGTTCAAGCAATCCATGTTCAGTGAATTCGAGATGACTGACAATGGATTAATGTCATACTTTCTTGGCATATAGGTGAAGCAAGAAAGTGATGGTATCTACATCTCTCAACAAAAGTACATGAGAGACATATTGGAGAAGTTCAAAATGGACAAGTGCAATACTGTCAACACTCCAGTTGCAACTGGATTGAAGCTATCCAAGGAAGGAGAAGGTGAGTTTGTAAACTCAACCGTGTACAAAAGCCTCGTTGGAAGCCTGAGGTATCTTACAATCACAAGACCAGATATAGTTTATGGTGTTGGACTCGTGAGTCGATACATGGAAACACCAAGGGAATCTCATTGGCTGGCTGCCAAGAGAATTTTGAGATACATAAGAGGTACTCTTAACTATGGTCTGTTTTATAATTTTGGTGAAGATGCAAAATTATTTGGCTATTCAGATAGTGATTGGGGAGGTGACCAAGATGAAAGGAAAAGCACAACCGGCTATGTGTTTTTTCTAGGATCAACAGCTTTCTCATGGACTTCAAAGAAGCAATCAATTGTTGCTTTGTCATCGTGTGAAGCCGAGTACGTTGCTGCAGCCTCAACTGTGTGTGAGGCAATTTGGTTAAGAAATCTGTTGAAGTCAGTGTGTCATCCACAAGTGGAATCGACTGTGATTCATGTAGATAACATCTCAGCTATAAAGCTTGCTAAGAATCCAGTCCAACATGGAAGGAGCAAGCACATTGATACCAGGTTCCATTTTCTGAGGGACCACGTGAAGCAAAAGACACTTGAGCTTGTCTATTGTCACACAAAGGAACAAGTGGCTGACATCTTCACAAAGCCACTGCCAGTTGACTCATTCCGACTACTACGTGAAATGCTAGGAATGAAGACGTTTTGATTTGAGGAGGTGTGTTGGAAATTCAAATAAAAACAGGTTGTAAAAGGTTGCTGCTAGCTGTTAGTTTCTTTCCAGGTTGTATTCACACTTGCTGCAACTACAAAGCTAAAGTTTCCTCCATGTGCTAGCTGAAAGTGTGTTGAAAGACAGCAGAGATGGAGCTGCTGCTGTGCTAGCCGAAAGTTGTGTATTGCAAGCTGGAATGATGCAATGCATGTGTGTGCCAACTATCCAAAGTTGTTGCACATGTGTGAAAGGGTGTAAAGATGGTAAACACCATCATTCATTGCATGTTTTGTTGTATTGTTTATCAATTTCTGTTTTGTATAAATAGGCCTTCTTGCTAGGCTTTAGAATCACCCATTCCATTCAAATCCCATTCTCATTTTCAGCTTGTAAGCTATAGAGTTTGTAAACTCTCTTTTCATATATCAAAGTGCAAGTGTTTTGGGAAAGCTTGTTGCTTCCCTCATTTCTCTATTTCTTTGTCCAATTTTATTGAGAGTGCAAGTGAGAGGTGTGATAGAGTTTGTAAACTTATCACCCACATATTTTGGTATTAAGTTAGTAAACTCTTTGAATACCAACATGAATGACGACGAAAACGACAACGACGAAGCCAAGACGACGATGACGATAATATTGTTAAATGATCATACATTTGGGTGTCAACCATTACTGGCCAGCACACCCTTAAAGCTTAATGTGGTTTTGAAAAAAAACAACTCCAAAATGTAAAAATTGTAATGTGTTCAACAACAAGAAGAGAACTGTTCAAAAAATTCAACTTCTTTGAAAAAGAAAATGAGATGAAAACACAATTACGTGCGAGGCACTTAATTTTTGGGTTAATTAGTCTGTACAAGAAACTGGAAAAACCATTTCTTTTCTTTCAGCCTTTGAACTTTCTCTGAAAAGAGAAGCCAAGGAAAGACAGAAAGGCAAAGCCCCTTTTATCAAGGAAGATCATCTAGTAGGCTGAAGCTGTATCAGACCTAAGGTTTCCTCTTTTTTCTTTTTCCATTTTTCTATTTTATTTTTAATTAGGCGTTTTGCTTACTTAATTAATTACCTGTTTAGTTATCTAAATCGTGCATGCCTTGATTGCAGGAACTGGTCCTATATTTTTTATTGCGTGCAGCTATTTATAGAATGATACAGCTTCTCACTTGTGTAAGATGAGATAATGGTTGCGATAAAGTTGTACCAGAAAATTTTAAATTTTTAAATTTTATCTTCTGTGTCAATTATCCATTTAAACACACTCGATACCATAATAAACAAAATGCATTCTAATCAAAAGTTTTGTTTGGAAAAGTCCATATTATAATAGTAACACCACATGATCAATGTTAATGTCATACCTAAAACTTTTTCTAATTTTACAGGATGTAAAAATATATATTTTTCGTTTAATTTTTCTAAGAGAGGTTTTTAATTAAAATATTATTTGAAATATCCAACACATCTTACTAGGTCAAAATAAAAATAGATAAAAATCAAATAAATACTAGCTATGGTCTTGATTACCTATCACCTCCTGCAATATAGCTTACATACAAAAGTTACTCCATGACAGCAAATACTACAAAAAAATTACCCAAAAAATACTCCATGACAGCAAATACTACAAAAAAATTACCCAAAAAACGTGGTGTTATTAGTCAACGTTCATACCTAATACCCCATTTGACGATTAGAAAGTTGGAACCTGGAAAATTTCTATCCACTTCTTTTCACCAAATTTGGGCAATGAAGCCTTCATATATTAGGTTGTTTGCCTTGGTCAAACAGAGAGTCCCTGGTAGCCTTTGCAAAGTAAGATGATGTTGTAATTTCACCATCAAGAGGGCCAAGTTTGTTCGTGTAGTTTGTATAAATTGTAGCTATAAACACTTCAACCTATTTGGTGAAAAATCCAAGTGCGACCTTGGACGGCATGGACAAGGGAAATTCTAAAGTCTAATCAGGGGTATATTTTCTTTGAGTCACTTAATAAGGAAAACGCTCACAAAGAAATACTTGAATTTAGATGGCAACAACATTCAATAAGTGGAGAAGAATATATAGACATTGTGCATCAGTCTATCGTATGCCAATTGACACATTTTTAATAGTTCAAAACAACTCATATATTCCAAATTGCCAAACTCAGCATCCAATAAATAGAGAAGCAAAAAGTAGAGGGCGTCATGCCCAAGGTGTATCTGTATGAAAATATATAGCTGGGGCTATTATACGAACAGATTATAACTATGAACAAATATATATTGCAGTTTGAAGAACTCATGGGCTCAACTGCTTTGTATCCATTTACAGATTCAGAGTTCTCTTGGTAGGTTGTAGTTTACTCTTGTCACTCTTAATGGGGGAGCCCTTTGTTGTTTTGCCTTCTAATGAAGCTCTTTTGGGTGCTTCCGGAGAAAAGCCAGCCGCTGCAGTTTTCTCAGCAATTCGCTTTTGGCGTTCTATCCGCATTTCCTCCATCTTTTGGCGAACTTCTTCTTCCTGTATACAAGCACATTCCCATCAGATTTCATACAAAACAAATCAAAAGTATGAAGAAAATAGATAATGAGAGGTAGCCAAATAAACACTACATAAATACTCATTATTTACCTTCTCGAATTTGCTTTTTTGTATCATAGGCCCTCTTGCAGGAAATACTTTTTTGCTTTTGATATCAGGTCTGTTGTTAACTAGGGATCTCCGTATAATGCTAGACTTTGCTTCTTTACCGCGTTCTTTTGCTCCGGGAACTTTATTGCTCTTCACATTGGTGTCCACACTGTTTGAAGCAGGCTTCTTATCCACGCCATCAGTTGTCTCAACACCAGAAGATCTTCTATTTGCCTCGGTAAATGAAATGTCTGCTCCATAGTCTATAGTCCAAGAAATTTCAGCAGACTCCAAATTGGAATCCCTTTCAAGAATCATGCAAAGGTCATCTGGCTCAGATGTTCGAGTCTCTGGAATATCTATAACTCCATTTTCCATCTGGGCAGCTAAACTCAGATCGTTAACCATGCTTATTTCTGTTTTCCATGGAGATTCATACATATCATCAACTGCTGATCGAGACTGTATAAAGAAGGAATCATCTACGCACATATTGCTTTTTCTCTCCAATGCAAAGATGCAATCACCATTAAAAACGGTTTGCTTCATTGGTACTTTCTGGTCTTCTGTAGTTTCTGAATGATTGACGACAAACCAATCTTCTCCCCTCGAACCCCTGGTTACAGTAGACTCAGCAGCAGAAGCAGAAAACGCAGACCTATTTTCAGTTTCTGATGTTGCCGATCTCTGTAAAAGTAATATGTCCTCAGCTGCACAATCTTTTCTCTCCATAACTGAACTGAAATTTTCTTCATTCCGAAAATCTTCCAACTTAACTCCATGGTCATTTTTTCCGTTCCTCTCCATCATAACCAAAGGATCAGCTGCAGTTGAAACTGTTCGTTTATTTGGAGTTCTCTCGAAATTGAGCCCCAAAGTAGGCCTTTCTGCTAATGAATTACCACCTTCAGACCTCGCTATAAAATGTCCATCTTGAACATCAATGGCGACTACAGCCCGAACAGTCAAATCCTCACTACTTGATCCATTAAACATAGAGTGACTCTTCTCTACGTCTCTTTCTTGTGAGTGGGACTCATGGGATATCTCCAATACTTCTGCTTTCTCAGTCTTCTCATCAGAAAAAGATTCATCAGAAACTCCATCTTTATTCCCATCCCTCCTCTTGGGTGTGATGTAGTTGATGTTTTGAATGACCACTTTCCGTGAGGATTTCTTCTTAAACTTCTTTTTGGATGAATTCTCCATATCAGAATGCTTTCTCTCTTGAAGTGTCTCTGAATCAGAATCAGTCGCAGAAGTGGAGTCACTGGACTCAGTTTGGTTGCCTTCCCCTGAGTATTTAGGTCGTGTTTTATTCTTCTTCTTTCTTCTTGAAGATGACTTCTGAGTCCTATGATAATTCAGTTCCCGACCACAGCTTGCTTCATCCATGCTGGGAGGCCATTGCATGTTCCTTGGATAATGAGCAGGAAAAGACTGCATAGTAGGGAAAGGATATCCATGATATGGAGGCAATTGGTTTGAATGGCCTAGTGAACCATAAAAGTACTGAGGATTCTGATTCGGCAATGGCATTGGCGCTTGAATTTTTTCACTAGTAGGGACACCGCCATTGGGAAGATTTAACATAACATTTTGATTAGTGACCTCTGACTCATTTGTAAGTGTAATTTCAGACGCTCCTGTGAATTGCAGATCTGATGAAGAACAGGCCACTACTGCTGCTACTTCTTGTATCCATAAACCATCTGTGTGCTTTTGCTTGTATAATTCCTTGAAGTTAATGCATGCTTCCCTACAAATAACCAGTACTTGATCTTAAGAGACTCCGGCAAGCTCAACATTAAGGCAAAATAAAATGAACTATATCTAATTCTCCAAAATGACGTGAAAAGTAATGAAATCAACATTACTGGTTACGAGTTCATACCTTAAGCGTGAAGCTCCAAATGCATCTGAAAAAGAAATGAGATCATCCATATTGTAGATCTCAAAACCAGCAACAAGGCCACGCGCATAAGCCATTGCTTGCTGTTTCCGAAGCAATGCCACTCGAGTTTCCAGAAGGCGTCGAAGGCAAACCCTGTCATATTACAATAAACTGAATGAATTAATGATAAAGATACTGACTGACACTGCAAGTGAGACTATTTCATTCACAATTGTAGCCATCCAAAAGAAATAGTTACTTGGAGTTTTCGTTTTCTACATCCCCTGCTTCTTCAAGTTCACCTCTTTTCTGAAAAGAAAAAAAATATATTAGCTTAAGTAATGATATATAATTCTTCAAAAATGCCTCACTTATGTTACAACTTGTGAATGTATATGTAAAATACCTTCAAAGAACCAGTTGACTTCCTTGTACTCTGATTAGCAGAGACAACTCCTGATAAACCGAACTTAATTAGGAATCAAATTACAAAACAAGTCCTCATTCGATCTAAATCGAAGAACATTCTTTCCATGATGTAAGGACATTATAGAGAAAAACAAACGGTTTTTAACGCAGGAAAACAAGCAAGATGATTAATCCCGAGAGTCGAATTTTCTCTCATATTACTCGCACTGTCTTAGCAACCACACAAAGTAGACTAGAACAGAAACAATACATTCAACACAAAACAACAGAACTTAACCAATACAGCACCGGAAAGATTGATCTTAAATCGTAAAACTCATAACTGAAAAATGAAAAATTCAAAAGATTTTGATGAGATACCTTCCTCCAGTTGAACTGAACTCTCAATCTGCAAAATCTCCTTTTCAATACTGACAAACCTCTCCAGAACTGCTGGGGTGCTAACAAACCGCACAAATCTGCCCCAAAATACAAAATTAAAGAGAAACAATTCAAAAAATTTATCCAAATTAGCAACTTATCAATTGCATCATTGGCAAATGTCAGAGATTCGAGAAACACCTTTGAAATGTGGATTTGGTGAACCAGGGTGCCATTTGGGTGGGTGGGCGAAGAGTAATGGAATAGCCAGCTCTGGAAATCTCATCTTTTACATATTTGAGGTGCGAAACAAAAGGTTGGAACAACCCAGATGCTAGTTTTTCAGATTTGCCTCCATAGAAGATCACCAAGTCACATCTTCACTCATTTAATTTAGAAACAAAATTAGAAAGAAATTCGAGATTAAGCACTAAGCAGAGTTGAACTACAAGTTAGGCATAGTGGACAGAGAGAATGATTTCCACACGACCTTGTTGGATTGAATAAATCAAAGGAGAATCTAGGAACATAAAAAAACAAAGGGAAATAAACAGGGTGTGCCGAAGGAGAAAAGGGTTGTGCGGAGATCATTTTCCAAGTACCTGGTTCGAGTTGGAGTTAGCTGAAACAAAGCGTACTCGAGGCGAGCTTCCATGGCGGAAAATGGAAGAAGAGAGAGACTACAGCTGCAAGTGCAAGAGCATAGCTTCAGTGTGTATATTGCAAACGGTAGAATGTCATATTGTTTGAATGTGATGTTGAACGTGCATGTCACATTCCCACAGTTGTTCCAAGTTGAAATGGAAGAGACAGAGAAAGAGCAAACAGTTCAGAGACAGCTAGAAGTGATGAAGCTTTACACATGTCAATCATAAAAGGCGGGCGGGATTATAGAATCATAAAAACTATTTTGAGATCTTTGTCATGTGGATGTGGTGCAACTTCATATCAAAATACATTAGAATCCAATAACCTACTATTACAGAATGACTTATATAAAATGAGTTTACCGATACGTAGCGTTTTGGTCTAATAATGTTATATAAAAAAAAATTTAAAACATGATTGTGAACGTAGCCATAATAGAGTTATATATGTTTGCCGTAACATCTTCCAAATGTTCAGTATGAATTACAAAAAGCTTATGGTAAAACAAAAATCTCATGAAAATAGATTTTATAATATTTTTATAGAACTTTGTAAAACCAATTAAAAATCCTAAGTTACCGGCTCACAATTTAAAAAAAAAATACAGTTCTTGAATTTTCACATGATCTTTTCCGTGACTAATAAAGAAAATGTCAGAAGCTGTTTCCATGCATTGCTAAACTAGTGTCTGTTGGGTTTCCAGGAATTGATCGTGTAGACAGTGGAAGAGATTCAAGGGAATTAATATATCTGTGGAAGGAAAATAAGTAGTATATACTTAATTTGAAATGTATTTCTTTTCCTTCCCCATTCTCTTCCGTGAGCAAGTACTGAACAAGACTATTGGTTCGTCAATTAGAATTATATTTTAAAAAGGAAAGTTATTGGTAAAGAGGAAATTAGACCACTCCACCAATTGCCGTATTTGCTTTAAGCACTGAATTCCAAAGACCTCTGAATTTGGTCTCAACTCTACCACCTCTCTTAAACTGGCTTTGAATGAAGAAAAAGAGCATAAAGTAAAAGGGTTCAGGATAAAAGGGTTCAAGATGTGCGTATTTGTATTTAGTTAGTTGGCTAGAATAATGTACTCTTTTTTCTATACTTAAATTCGAATTAATCCGATCCCCGTAAGTTCCATGAACTTAGTGTAAATCTTATCCTTCGTTAAAAGGATTTAGAATGTAACCTGCTGGGAGACACCAAACCAACAGTATAAAATGCATATGTAATTTCTCAATGCTGGTGCTGCATTCAAAGCTCATGTTGGTGAACTTTTAATTTGAAGTTTCATCGGAAGCCAATTTCAAATAACACATCCATTGTTGAGTCATTGACATAGAGCACGAGGAGTTTACTAAGTAATTATATGCTAATTGATGTAACCTTAATTACTTTCCAAAAGATTACAGATAATATCCAGCTGTTCTCCCAACCGTCACATGCATAAATAATTTCCTTCGTACCTGTAGTCAATGTCCCAGAAGCTTCATTTGCTTTAAATTCATGTTAATTTATTGCGAGAGTGGAACCCTTAGAATTACTTTTAAGGCTTTTTAGTTAAAATCTTAGAAATTGCTATTCTTTACTTTAGCATGTGACAATGAAAATCGATATAAGTGGTCATTGAGTTTGTCTACAGTAAATCATTTTGGTCATTCTATGAAAAATTATCAATATACTCGTTGAGTGAAGGGGTTTGTTTAACAAAAATACCCTTAAAAATATGGTCACGTGATCGTTCGCGTGACAATTTAACGAGAATGTTTACAGATTTTCACGAAATGATTAAAATAATTTACGATGAACAAAATCAGAGACCATTTTAGCTGAAAAAAAAAAAAAAAAAAAGCCTACTTTTAAAGACATAAACATCTTAAAATTTCGTTTTTATGGAGGAGCAAGTCATATATTCACATTGGCTGTGTGGCTGGCTTTAAAAGTTTAGTTTGTGGACGAACTTTTAATTTTCATAAAGTGCCAAAAAGCTGCTTTACAAGAAACAAGAATTTGTCGTCTAAAAGTACGAGATGTATAAGAATGTGGTGCATGCTATATATATGCATGAATTTAAGGCTATTTTATTCCTTTTTTTTTTTACAATGAGTACGAGACACATAGGTTCCTCATTCTTTGAATTTCAAACACGTTCCATTTTATTATAATTATATTTATGTTGCGTACCAAATTAATAATATTTTATTGTAATAGAGACAACTCTGTAACAAACTCACTGTTTCATATGTTTTATAGTTTAGAAAAGTGGGTATCCCTCGTGAGCCACATCAGCACACTAATGGCGCGTTTACGTAACGGTAATGAAAATATGAGGGATTGAATTGAGGAGGAGTTGGAATGAGGAGGAGTCAGAATCGGATTTCTGTTGAAGCTGTTTACTTAAATGTTCTGGAATCGGAATAGAATTTCATAAATCTGTTTACTAATTCAGCAGAATCGGAATATAAACCAGTATGATTACTAAAATGCCCTTGTCCCAAATCAAATATTTTATATACTTTAATGGGTTTATAAAGGATAGTCTTGGAAATAAAATAAAAAGTAATTGAGGGCATAAAGGGAACAAAAGTGTCATTCTGATTGCCCAAACAATCAGGAATTGGATTACCATCTATATCTAGGGAATCCAATTCCACCAATACAAGGAATTGAATTCCAAAATTTGTGTGGGCCCCACTGCTTTTTTTATTCCTCTATGTTTAGTAAACACCGAAGTACTCCGTAATCGGAATTCAATTCCACATTCTCATTCCGATTACGGATATGTAAACACGTCCTAATAGAAGATTATACAAAATTATAACGGAAGAACGAGATTGATTTGCGGCATCGATATTCAGGGACAATATTTATTGATTTTTTATTTCAGAAACCATTTTAATGGAGTGAGTCAATTTTAGGGACCACTTCTGATAAAAACTCTATGTACTATCAGGTAACAAGTTATTGTTACTTTATCTCTAATCTTATTTCCATTAAATCTTGAGTTTCTTAAAAACTCCTAAGAGTTTCAAAAGTTTATAAGGGGTCCATGTGTGAGAGTGAAAATAGATTATCTTAGAAAAACAAAAAAGAAAACACACTAAGAGATTATCTTAGTGAAAAAGATTAGCCCTAACTCTAACCATTAATTTTGGCACTTGATTTTCCTAAAAACAAAAATATTCCATGCGGTTTTATATGTATTGGCAAAATTTTAATGTTTATACAAAAACCATGCAAATATCATCGAGTGACCCAGTAAACAGGACATAAAATATTTAGTGACGTGTTTGAAGGTGTATACTGTTCTATTAAGCCTAGATAGTCAAGATTTTCAAGGCTTTCAAGGTTCGCGTTCGTGCTTACTCCTATTTTCTGTGCCTTGTCAAAATAACTACCAGGCATTTTCTCGAGTCCAATCCTAAAACTTGGAATTTTTGCCTTGAATCTGGACCGCAAAAATCAAAATCAAACCCTCTCCGAACCTATAAATAAGCTACGCCCTGTCGGTCCATATAGCTCTCTCACACCCACAAACAAAATCATAACCTTTAGGAATTTACAACAAAAACCACAACCCTTAACCGAAACGAAAAGTACATAAAAACCATATCTCATATCTCATCATTTTTTGGTTAGCTTCTTCAAGGAGCCATGCAGCGTTCGCCAGCTTTGGTTCGCAATTTCCTCCGCCAGGGAAGCAACCAATTTCTAACCGTTAAATCACGCCCGCCATGTGACGTGTTCATTAACCACCGTGGGATCGACACCAAGAGAACCGTGGCCGGGTTGCTCTTTTACCATTTCTCAAGGCTCAACTTGCATCCTTTCTTGGACAGCAAGAACATGAAACCTGGGGATAAATTGTTCGACAAAATTGACGCGGCGATCCACAAATGTAAGGTGGGGGTTGCCGTGTTTTCACCTCGTTATTGCGAATCTTACTTTTGTCTCCATGAGTTGGCTCTGCTGATGGAATCTAAGAAGAGGGTGATACCAGTATTCTGCAATGTAAAGCCGTCTCATCTTAGGGTCAGGGACAATGGAACTTGCTCCGCAGTTGAGCTGCAAAGGTTCAGTTGGGCACTTGAAGAAGCTAAGTACACGGTTGGACTCACTTTCGACTCCTCTAAAGGGTAAGTATATCTTATATATCATAATTAAGGAATAATTAGGTTACTATTTTTCTTAAACAAGATCATATAATTAAGTTATAAATATATATAGTACTAACTAAGTGCTTGGAAAGTGCCTATAAGTGCTTGCATGGGTTTCATATAAGTTTTCTTTGTCTATAGACTCTATACCTAGTTTTTTTTAGAGAAATCTCGGCCGTACGAGAAAACTTTATTGATATGAAAAAAAAGTTACACTTAGTTAGAGGATACCTCTCAGAACACAAGAAAAAAAAATTATATAAAAAAGTGGAGGACATAAACCTGATCCTTCTTGGAGCCGCCAAAAAAATTAGAAGAAAAAAGTCGGCATAACACCTAAACCCTTTAAAGCAAAACCTAATCGCATATAATTGTTATCGAAAGATGTACTAGGTTTATTTGATCAAACACTAAGATCGATTTTTGCTCACTTCGTGATGTTTTGGGTGTTTTAGGGATTGGTCGGAGTTCCTAGGAGAAGCTTCTGATGCAGTGCTGCAGAACTTGGTGGAGGTGGAAGAAGAAGGAGCGTACTGACCGTTAATACCATGTGCAGGATCAATGTTAATATGACACACACAATCCCTTGATTGCTTGACAATTTCACAAGAAAAATATAACACTTAAAAATTATAAAATACACACACATTTATTTATTTGTTTTTTTATTACAAATTCATTGATTCTTTTGTCTAGGAGATCATTAATAAAGAATATCTTCTAAGTTTCTAACACTGTAGATTTGTCTTTCGTTGGTTATGATACAATAAATGGTAAACATCTTTATCCATATATTGTAATTAATGATGTACTGTAATTGTAACAAATTCGTGCTTCCTTAAAAAAGAATGCAAAGTTCAATTCATTATATCCTAATTGTTAATTTCCCTTTCATCTTGCTACATTGATCCAATCCTCTCTTTTCTAAATGTTTGAGAGAGGAAAAGAAGATAAAGAAACAAAATATAGTAACATTGTAAATCAATTGATAGAAATGGGAGTTTTTTAGACAATGTAATGTAACATCGTAAATGGATTGATAGAAACAGGAGTTTTGTAGACAATGTGCGCAAACAAATTGGACTCAAATATATAGTAAAATTGGTTATGATCAGCATTGCAACGGTTTCATCCAAAGAAATCTTGATGGGAGATGACATAAAAAGGACCAAGATCAGACTGCATATTAAACGTTAGAAGTACTGCATCCGAGACTGAGATGCATTGTCGTGAAATGACATTTTACATGAGATTTTGGTTATGGGACTGTTTATTTAAAAATAAGCCATCATGCACTCATGTTTTGTTGAACACATGCATGAAAGAGAAATTCAGTCATTACGAGCTCGTCCTTTATAGAAAAAGTATAAGAGATATAGTAGAGTATACATGATGAACATTCTGAAGTGTGTCAATAACAGCTCTCTTGGTTTGTTTGATATTAATTCTTCATTCTTGCATTTATTTTATTTATTTTATTTATTTTTTTAGAAAACCTTGACAATACAAGGGATACATTTTTGGATAACGAAAAAAAAAGTTACACCTAGTCAAGGGAAAAATAAACTTTACTCCTCATAATACCAAGAAAAGGAGAAAAATCATGCTTGCAAATTGACTATATTGTTGTTGGCTTGCAAATAATATAAATTATTTGATGATGCTAGAGAGTCCATTTAAACCATATTTTGTATGCCACATGATGTGGCGTTTTGATGATTGGACTTGTTGTCTAAATCACTAAACAAGGTATACCAACCATGGATAAATTTTTCAGTGTGCTAGAACCACGATCAAGTACACTAAGTGTTAGAATACAATTTGTTGGAATCTTTTTTCAAGTTTCCCACAAATTATATTATGACACTTGGTGTTCAGGCAATATGGCACATTGAAAAATCTCTACTAACTATCAATCGCCAAATTATGTGATTTACAAATTATAGTCTAAAAACATTATGTGATTTCCAACAACCTTTTTTTTGTTCCCGACTAGCTAGTTAAGAAATGCGTGATGAGAAATGTTAAAAGAAGATTATCAAAAGTAAGACTTTTTATGGACTCTTTATTACCTTATGTTTTTTACAGCATATTTTATAATGTTAGCACATACATTAATGTGAAATTGTGAGATGACAGTGTCCATGAATAGTCTCACTTTGAAAGAGCCTCCTTAGCATTTTTCATGTGCGATTACAAGTCATGCAGATCCAGACTTTAATGAATAATGTTACACGTACCATCATTTGTACTATCTCTCTAATAGAGATAGAACCCGCCTACGCATGTGGGTTACATCTCTGTTAGAGAGATGGTACAACTAGGTGATAAGAATAACATTTTTTAACTTTGACATGCGTATAAAAATGTGGGTTGGTAGTCTTTTCAATGACAAATTAAGGAAAATTAATGAAAAGAGCTTGAAAACTTTGAGTTTTAAAGATAAAGACAAAATAAAGGGTAAAGTGAATAGTACCAAAATTGACTTTTTAGTGTAAAAATATGGTTTTTCGTTAAAGTGAACAGTACTGTGAGCTTTTCGTTAAAGTTCCTAACAAATTATTTCAGTATACTCAACTAAAACGTGTGAAAATTCTCTAAAAACGGCAAGAAAACACAAAGAAAGTCAAGTAACTCAAATCTTCTAGACCATGTGGGTAATGAATTTTAATTTTATATACAGTTTGATTTTTGAAATATTTCTCGCTAAATTAAGGACTATTAACGGAAGCAAGACTAATCAAACAATCATATACATATATACTAATATTACGATTGCTTTTAGTCAGTTAAACTTATTGGACAAAGTCACAATGGATATATTTTAGGGGCAGCAACTACATTTTAGCATTATTAAATTGAGAGACAAAAGTTGGGCAGATGTCATCCAAACTAAGATACGGAAGAAATAGCACAGAATTTATACTGTGATTACCAAGTAGCTATCAGTGGCCAGTGGAGCAGTATACCTAACAAGCAAAAGAAACCCAAAAGCGCCGCCCACCGCCCAATGGAGCAGTAACTACTGGCGAAATTAAGATAAATATATAAATGTGTTGTTTGGAAAAATTGACCTATTTGAATTGACTGCACCGGAATTTCACCCTCTTCAACTCTAACCACCAGTCAGTCACCATACATTTCCAACCAAAAGAAACTTCTCATCAATTTTTTTTTCCCTGCCAAATTAGGATTTTTAAATGCACAAGACATCTACAAATTATTTTTTTAAAGCACTTAGTATTCTATTTCTGTGGAAATTTCATTTTGCTTTAAACAAAGAGAAATTAATATCTAAAGTACGCATAAACAAAGAAAATGTTTGCACAAGTCTCCTCTTTTCACATTTGTGTTTTTTTCTAGGAACTGTTATTCCAAAAAAGAAATGAAATCAACTCAGGATCTCTCTTTCCAGACGGACTCAAAAGTCCAAACTATTTAATTTATATTTTGCAGTTTTCATTAGTCCATTTTACCGGTCCAACACACACACACACAAACCCACATCCTAATCTCACTCTCTCACTCTCTCTCACTCTCTCTCTCATGGCTTGGACTTCCAGGTCTGTCTATCCGGAGATGATCTCATGATTCTCATCACTAAAAATCATGGCTCGGACTTCCGGGCCCGTCTATCCGGAGATGATCTTATCACTAAAATAAAAAAATAAAAAATGTTATTAGTACTTTAAAAATCTTATTTGGCACTCTAAACTTTCTATAATTAGAAAGAAAAATACACTTGTAAGGGAGTGTAGAATGAGATTTTTGAAATGCTAATAACATTTTGCAAAAAATAATGCTATTTTGACTCAATTTATTAACGACCTTACGAATCATCTCGAGGTTAAATAGCAACATTCTATTTCAAAGTTATAATTTTGTACTGATTGAAGGATGAGTGCAATGTGCAATATAACGATTTTATAGTCCAATTGGAATTCCCATTTTCCCCCTCTTCATTTGAAGAGTTGTTAAAACAACTCCAAACAATTTAAAGGAAGAAACAAAGTAATTGAAAAATTAAAAGAATTTCAGGATTCAGTCTCTTTTAGGACCATCTGATCAGTTTTTTTACTTTGTATTTTATTTCAAGCCCCTAGTTTCTTTATGCCTTTATAGATTCTTCTCCTCACGCTTTACTTGTTTGCTTCCATGCCTTACTTTGCGTAGCCTCAAACCCTCAGTACGTGTCTAGTTATTTTGCATGCGCATGAATTCACGAGGATGTGTGTGATGCTATGATCACTCTAGTTTTCTCGCTTTAATTTTCTCACTTGTGTCATGCTATGATCAATACGTTTAAAATTTTGTGCAACACTTAAGAGCATCTTTAATGGAGACTTTAAGTGGAGTCCTTATAATCGTATAGTTCTTAATGTAGGGACAAAAAGCTTTCAATAAGTCAGAATAGAAGTTCTAAATATCCCAATATATAGAATCTTGCTGAATCTTCAAAAGAATTCTCAAATGTGAAGATTCCATTTATAGTTCCCAGTATATAGGGACTCCACTTATAGTTCCTAAATATCCCAATACATAGGAACTCCACTTATGGTTCCTAAATATAGACCCAAAAGGTGAGCACACTGTTGATTTTGAGTGGAAAACAAACCCACCCTTATCTGAATTCTGCAGCTTCTTTTTGTTGAAAGATGTGTACAGTTACAAGTAAAAGAATATTAGGCGGCCCCTTTTATTGAAAAAGGGGTAAAATTAGCACCTCCACTTGTGTTCAATTAGTGGTAAACAAGTTAGTTAATTACCATTTGAGGATTGCAATTTACCAAAAATCACGCAGTTTTACCAAAGAAAGGGAGTGATCTAAATTATAAAAACATGAATTAATAGTTAAAAGCATCCCTATCATCAAAAGTTCCAACAGGTTTGCCATATCGGATATGCTCACTATTGGCGTTAGAATTTGAATTTTTTTTGTCAGAATGTTCACAAAAATATTTGCGGCAATGTAATGTTATAAAAAAAAGCTAACACAAAACAAAATTTGCCCTTAATAAAAAATCTTAAATTTAGGTATTCTATTATAAGGGATTTTCCATTGTAGACAGTTTTTTTTAAGAACACAAAGATTTCCTTTAAGTCTCTAATGAATCCTCAAAGGTGATGGTGGGAGTTCTAAATGGAAACTCCCATTAGAGATGCTCTTAGTTTTTTGTACACTCGTGTTTATTTTTAACAAAGTGTTAATTTAGTTTTTATAGAAAAAGATTATATGAGTTTATGTTTAATGAGATTGACACATTGTCTTGGTCTACAAGTCTGACTTATATGTGCACTCAGAACAAAATTATATGAGTAGGCAAACATTAAATCTACATCCAACCCCATTTCAATTGGTAATGATCTAGTTTGACTTGAGGACCCTTCTAATATAATATTATATACAACGTTATCATCCAAGACTCCCTTGTGTGATTGAGTTTTATTAAAATAAAGCTGTCGTTTCCTTTAAAAAAAAAATATGACAGCTAAAACATTTGTAAAATAGGACGTGGAAGTGTGGCTTCGTGCCTGTTACGTTAGTAATTAACAGACAAATTAATAGATAAGGAGATAGAAGTTTGATACTGCAACGAATTCGTAGGTTGATGTATATTATGTTCAAAAAATAAGGCATGAATATGTTATGTAACCCAAAATTAAAGTAGTACATGTTATACTTCTAGATAATCTATACTTATTAAATTTTGTATGAAACCTAAAGAATATTTGTGGAGCATGCTTATTATAATGTTGTCTGACAACCCACCCACCCACCCCTCAACCACCAAAAAACCCGCCCACTCACACAATTACCCGCATAAATAAGGCTTTATCTGACAAATTTGTTTGTATTTGCCCATTTTCTCATTAAAACTTCCGCCGCACTCAAAATCCCTCCTCACTCCTACTCTTCCCAAACTCATTTCTTGATCCTCTTTAGAGCTCTTGGATCAGACACCATAATGGATTGGAAAGGCAGGAGCGCACTCTTTGTTCAGCTCATTGTTGTCACATGTATTTTCAATGTGATTGATGCTCTGAACTTCAAGAACAATACCCATCAAGCAGAATACGGTCAGTTCCTCATTGCCAATGGCGTTGCTCGTACACCTCCAATGGGGTAAGATATCAAATTTTCAAAGTTCAGGTGAAAAGGAGATGCCTTTTTTTTCAATTTGGTAAGCTAACTTTTGGAAATTGGATTCAGTTGGAACAGTTGGAATCACTTCCACTGCAATATAAGTGAAGTCACAGTGAAGATCATTGGTAAAGTACTTTCAGACTACTGTTTATTTGTATTCCGATCATTTTTCTCTCTTCAACATTCACAATATCACAATAGTATATATATTGTACAGTTCCAGTACTTGCCTTTGTAATATGTTTTATCAGTTGGCTCGTTTTAATACGAGTATCCAACCATAGACAATTGACAATAGCCGAAGAGGCTCAAAAAAGTTGGACTACTTTAGCTAGACTTCCATATTTCCTTCTTGCTAATTCAGTCATTATGCACCATTTTGTGTTGTGTTACATTGATATAAGACCTGCATGGTCTGCTGTTTGCTAGCTATCTCATAATATTATGTTTATAGTAGTTACTAGTAGCCAAATTGTGAATCCAAGCTTCTTATAAAGAATATTTCGGTATTAACCTTTGCGGTTTTGTTTGAATTTTGGACTATATATCAGCGGATGCTCTTGTTTCGACTGGCTTGGCAGCACTTGGATACAGATATGTCAATCTAGGTCAGCAGCATCCTCACATCATTTCCTTCGTTAATATGGTTCAGGATGTGTTTTTTGCTTGTTACTGTATGATATATTGACGTGAATTAAAAAAGCAGATGATTGTTGGGCTGAAAGAAACAGAGACAGTAGTGGTAACCTAAGAGCAAAATCGTCAACTTTTCCTTCTGGAATCAAGGCCCTTGCTGATTATGTTCACGCAAGGGGTTTACAACTCGGCATATACTCTGATGCTGGGTAAAAAATATCTCCGAAAATTTTGTTTATCTGAAATAGCACTCGATGTCTCATTTCTCATCTTTCTGCATTTTTAGTTATTATACTTGCAGCAAGAAAATGCCAGGCTCACTTGGGCATGAAGAGCAAGACGCTAGAACCTTTGCTGAATGGGTTTGTGTCTGATACTATTCTACATTAACATATGTAGTTTGCTATGATGAAACATCAACACAACTAATTTGATAAAAACGATGAACTTGAGCTGATCGGGGCATTTGGCTGCAGGGTGTCGATTATTTGAAGTACGATAACTGCAACCATGATGGTTCTAAACCTCAAATCAGATATCCTATAATGAGTTCTGCATTGCTAAAGACTGGAAGACCAATCCTGTACTCCATATGCGAATGGCAAGTCACTTGTACTTCATCAAATCATTGTGCATATTCCGCTTTAAATTTGTTTCCAAAATACATGTATTTGCATCACTAGAAGGTTAAAAACTGTTTGGTTTTGACAAACAAAAATTTGATAAGAGAAATATGTTCTTAAAGGGGACTAGAGGATCCTGCGAAATGGGCTGGTCGGTATGGCAATGCTTGGAGAACTACGGGAGACATTGAGGACACTTGGGAAAGGTTCGATCGGAAGTTCCTTTCTTCTTTCAAGATCTCAAGCTGAATCCTAATATGACAGAGAATTCTAACCCTGAAACATTTTGTTAGTTTGCTTTGAATTAATCTAATTAATGTTATGATTTCAGTATCACGTCGATTGCAGACCAAAACAACATTTGGGCTACATATGCAGGCCCTGGCAAGTGGAATGGTAAATTTTTATGTTGTTTACAGTCCTGTTTTCTTATCTGTGTTAATAAATTGTTGGGTAATTATTTTAAATTTAATGTAATCGTAACAGATCCTGACATGTTGGAAGTGGGAAACGGAGGGATGAGTGTAAAGGAGTACCAATCTCATTTTAGCATTTGGGCAGTCATGAAAGTATGTACTCTCCACATTTTCTAAATAAATTTCAGTTTGTTGGTTTGACTTGCCTATATATACTGACGATCCCAAATCTATGATTGCAACAGGCTCCTTTACTTATCGGATG
Source organism: Heteromeles arbutifolia (assembly GCA_024362995.1). Lineage (NCBI taxonomy): Eukaryota > Viridiplantae > Streptophyta > Magnoliopsida > Rosales > Rosaceae > Heteromeles > Heteromeles arbutifolia. The sequence continues at coordinate 2,572,848 of JANCRC010000002.1, read as the reverse complement.
TGACATCCCATCTGCGAGCAAGGAAACTCTTCAGATTCTCGGAAACAAAGAGGTTATTGATGTTAATCAAGATTCACTCGGAGTTCAAGCGAGGAAACTGCGATCCAGAGATGACCTAGAAGTATGTTGCAATGGCAAATGGCAAATGCTGCCCTTTTCCTTCACTTCAGCAATTTGTTTGAGATTACTGATTAATCATGCTTGTGCTGCAAGGCGTGTGATGACTTTCAATTTTGATGCAGGTGTGGGCAGGACCGTTATCAAGGAAAAGAGTGGTGGTAGTGTTGTGGAATAGAGGCGGGTCATTAGCTCCTATAACTGTGACATGGAGGGAAATTGGACTCTCGCCAAATACGCCTGTCATTGTCAGAGACTTATGGACGGTAGGACTGCCACATTAAAAAATTTCTTTCTAGTATCATACTTTAATGTCGTATAAATAGATGAACTATATCTTAGTCCTCACTGACAGAAAACCCTGATGTCATTTGTTTGCAGCACTCATTTGTTTCGAGGAACATGCATACTAGTCTGACTGCAAATGTTGCTCCTCATGGTTGTAATATGTATGTCCTGACTCCTTAATTAGTCCGGAATACAAAGTATAAGATGACTCAATGGCCCATTACCATATGGGACCAATATCTCCAAATACTTAATAAATTAAATAAATATCTGTTGAATTTTATGGTTTGACTTGAGATATATTTAGTAAATTGAATGAGAAATCATGGGATTGCTTGAATGAATTTCTCCATAGCTCTTTTTAGGGAAAAATAATATAATCTCATGGAACATAAACACAAATTTGTATAATTTGATTTTTGAAATATAGGTAATGAATTTTAATTTTATATACAGTTTGATTTTTGAAATATTTCTCACTAAATTAAGGACTATTAACGGAAGCAAGACTAATCAAGCAATTATATACATGTATATTAATATTACGATTGCTTTTAATCAGTTAAACTTATTGGGCAAAGTCACACAGGATATATTTTAGTGGTAGCAATAACATTTTAGCATATTAAATTGAAAGAAAAAAGTTGGGCTAATGACATCCAAACTAAGATACGGAAGAGAAATAGGACAGAACTTGTACTGTGATTACCAAGAAGCTATCAATGGCCAGCGGAACGGTATACCCAGCAATCAAAAGAAACCCAGCACCGCCACACGCGGCCCAGCAGAGCAGTACTACTACAGAAATTAAGATAAATATATAAGTGAGTTGTTTGGAAAAATTGACCTTGAATTGAATTGGCTGCACCGGAACTTCATCCTCTTCAACTTGCACCACCAGTCAGCCACCATCCATTTCCAAGCAAAAGAAACTTCCAAGTCTGATTCAAATGTGCACTCAAAACAAAATTATATGAGTAGGCAAATATAAAATATACACCTATCCCCCCATGTCAATTGGTAATGGAAAAGGGGATCCTACGGATCCGTGATCGTGACCGTTCATCGTATATCGTGCGGTCAGTTTTCGTTAGATACTATTTATATTTAATTTTAAATTTTAAATTTTGAAATGATTTCTGACTGCACGATTTACGATGCACGATTTCTGACTGCACGATTTAATGGAAAAGGGAATACGTTACCCCAAATTAAAATGATAAATGTTATCCTTCTAAATAATATTAATCCTAAACTTAATTAAATTTTGTATGGAACCTAAAGAATATTTGTGGAGCATATCCTTATTATAATGTTGTTTCTTACCCCATATACAATTGTATAAATATGGCGTTACCTGACAAATTTGTTTGTATTTGCCCATTTTCAAAATAACACTTCCGCCACACTCAAAATCCCTCACTCCTACTCTTCCCAAACTCATTTCTTGATCCTTTTTAGAGCTCCTGGATCAGACACCAAAATGGATTGGAAAGGCAGGAGCTCACTCTTTGTTCTGCTCATTTTTGTGCGGTAAGAAATCAAATGGGGTAAGAAATCAAAATTTGTTCTGCTCTTACACCTCCAATGGGGTAAGAAATCAAAATTTCAAAGTTTAGGTGAAAAGGAATTGCCTTTTTTTCAATTTGGGTTAGCTAACTTTTGGATATTGGATTCAGTTGGAACAGTTGGAACAGTTGAAATCACTTCCACTGCGATATAAGTGAAGCCACAGTGAAGACCATTGGTAAGTACTTTCAAACTACTGTTTATTTGTATTCAGATAATTTTTTCTCTTCAACATACACGGTATCACAATAGTATATATTGTACACTTGCAGTACTTGCTTTTGTAATATGTTTTATCAATAGGCTTGTTTTAATACGAGCATCCAATCTATAACCAATTGACAATAACGGAAGAGGCTCACGAATTTTTAACTACTTTTGCTAGACTTTCATGTTTCCTTCAACTGTTCTTGCTAATTCAGGCATGATGCACCATTTTGTGTTGTGTTACATTGATATAAGACATCCATGATCTGGTGTTTGCTAGCTATCTCATCAAATAATGTTAATTTCTTGTAGTTACTGTTGGCGAGAGTCAACAATAGAATAGGAACTAGCAAAATGCCCGCGCATTGCTGCGGGACTTGAATGCACCAGCCTTAACTACATGAATAAGACACATTTAACCTGAAAAAAAATTCAACATAATCATGAACGAAAAAAAGGGATAGATGAGTGAATGGTGTAGGTAAGATAAGTAGCTTAACTTTTATATACATTCAACCGAGCTGATTACCAAAGATGTAGTTGCAAAAAATGCTCTGTTTCCCTAAGCAACATGCATTTTACACATGTATTGCCCTTAAAGTTAAGATGGCAAAATATATGTCTTGCAAGCCAGTCACCTGTTTTAGCAGTTAAACAAAAAAACATAAAAAGTGTTTCGTTCTTGTTGCAGCAGCTAAGCAACTAAGTAGAAGAATGTTTGTTCAAGTTGATGCAATGAGAGTTCTCCTTATACATCAACACTAAGCAAAATTAGTCAGGTTAGTTTGTTGATATGCAACCCAAAATTAACACTAACAAAAATAGCACTTGAATCATATGCACAAGCAAAAGCAGATATTAAACATGAGAAAAAATACATGGAAAAGAAAACAATGTTAAATATCCTAGGTGCTCCATTTATAATTCTTCTCTATTTCTATATATTTAAACTACCAATTATCAGCACAAATATTTCATTTCCTTGCAACTACCACAACTACATATAAAACATACTTGATAGAGCATGTAATTGCTTTAACTACATCTTTATCAAAAAATTCATTGGCTGGGAAATGCAGAGTGTTGCAATGGAAACATGAAAACCGAATATAGGAGTGTGAATTAAGTGTGCCGTATGCTATATCAATGTCTACATTTCATTTTTACTTAAAATAGCCCCAAAGATTATATAATAATACAGAACTCCCCAAACCACTTACCATAACAAAAAAATGCTGAGAATAAACATGTGTCAATATGTAGCTAAAGGAAGACATAAACTACAAATCAACAGTGACTAAAAACAAAATCTCAGAGACCAAACATGCACAAACATGCAGCAAAAAGAAAAAAAAAATGTTGGAAAAACTGACCTTTAATTGTGATTCTAACAAAAATAGCAAGGTTGAATGAACCTACAGATCATGCGTAACCCTCTCCTAAAACCAAACCAAACCAAACGCAAGATAAGCTAAATAACAATTAACTTTGTTCAATAAATTTACAAAATTAACTCCAAATCACTAAATTAGCCTCTTGAATTCAGCTAGAGAACTCATCAGGAAACCCAACATTTTTTTAGAATATGATTAGCATTCTCACCTGTCATTTTCAATGCGAATTTCACACTTGCTTTCGACTCTTGCATTGTCAACCACTTTTGTTCCAAATCTTGTATTCCAGTAACCGATCCCAACATCTTGCAATTTAATAAAGGAGCAGTGTAAGATTGTAGAGATGCATAGGACAGATAAAGCTAATGACAGAGAGCTAAGCTACTTCACCTCTTCCATAAGTCCATGTCTCCACCCAAGCCTAAACATCCCGACATTGCCCCGATAAGCGTGTTGTCCTAACCTGCAAGATTCACAAAGAAGAAGCAGAGAAATTGATGTATAACCACAAATTAAAAAATTGCAAACAGACTAAAAGGAACAAATTGAAAACACTAAAAAGAAAACAGCCAACTGACCTCAGAAACCTTTACCTGTGCTTCTCTTTTACATGCTCCTTTTGCATAAACTGCTATAGTGTTTATTTTTCCTTTTCGATTTAGAAATCCGCAATTCTGCTATAGAAAATGAGAGAATTGAATTACATATATTTTAGAATGACATTCCACCCTCTCCTGCCAATATCCTTTTAGAATGACATTCCTACCCATTTGCAAAACAAATTACAAACAAATCATAAAAGTGTCTTCATTCAGAAAACCTCACTTCTAAACATGTCATGTCCAAAATTCTCCCATTTTCCACACGTATTTTTCAAGAATAGACATACACTGGAACACATACAATGAAAATCATAGAGCCAAGAAATCACATAAAAGCATCAATCTTTGAAATTTTATTTTCCTTTCCCCCAATTATCACAGCCACCAAACAAAGGGTAAGTCTACAAATGTCAATTTTCATGCCACAAATTTGTGATACATTACAATCTAAAATCACACACATACAATCATACATACACATACATCAGAGGAAAGGAAGCAAATATTTTCAACAAACACGATGGAATTCCTTACCTGATAAAGGTTTGGCCCGGTGATGTGTACTATCCAGACTTTGCACATCCAGAAAGTGAAAAATATGACCTACCAAGGAAATCAAAGCATGCATGTGTTAGGTTTATCATTTGTCTGTCAAACTGTGCAGTAGAGACCAAAATCAAAGACATCGGTGTGTTTTACCTTTGAATTTTCCAGTTTCCAGACTGATTTGCAGTGGCGGACTGCATACGAAGTTGCAGGCCTCCTTGATTTTCTTTTGCTTAGCGGGAGAGAAGGAGGCTCTGGGTTTATTGGGGAGATGATCGAAGCTTATGGAAAACTTATACAGCTACCCAATGGAAAATTTATGAATAACAAACGGTTTTAGGCATAAAAACAGAGTAAAATGTAGAATCAATCCAGAAACTGGTAATGGCTTACTCAAAAACAAAAAGTAATGAGCTTCTGTTGTTTAGAATGTCGTATTTTCAAAAACAAAAGGTTCAGATTTTGAACCTAAACTCAATTTTGTTCTTTGAAAAAAGTGAAGGATAAACTTTCTTGTCAAAAAACACATTTGGCCATACATCTATGATTTTAGGGAGAGAGGGAGAGAGAGAGAGAGAGAGAGAGAGAGAGAGAGAGAGAGAGAGAGAGAGAGATCTCCTGCCTTTGCTGGAAACTTGCCAACAGGAGATTTTCTAGGGGCTGAGCCCTTAATCCTGCATAAATCAAAAGACCCATTTCAGTTCCAATATCAAAACTGGCCAAAACTAATCAAAAACTTCAAATCCAAGCAAAAGCTGGGATTTTTTGTTCCTGGTTTGTACAAATCAAATTCAAATCAGATTCTCAATTACCTGGCAGTTTCTTGTTTGCATCGGAGGCTAGTCCTGAGATAACCTCTAGTACTCCCAGGGCTGAGACTCACTCCTGAGATCACCTTCGTACCGCCCGAAACTGTGTACTGCAGCTCCTGTAACCGAGCCATACATCTATCCATCTTCACAAACCCACATAACAACACAAACCCATTAGTCCAAAACACACACAGATACTCTGCGCCGAGGAAACGAAGGCAAGGCAGAAAAACCAAACTAAACTTTCATTCAATTAAGTCTCAAACACTTTAATTAAGTTAAAAAGAACAATCCAATTCTACCAAAACTATATACAGAAACCGAGAAAAAAACAGAACAAACAGTGGTGCAAAGGTGTATAATGACACTAAATTTTCAAATGAAAAAAAAAATACCCAAACCAATATAAAAGCCAAAGTCATCCCTAGCAACTGTAAAATAACAATTAAAAAACGAAACTCATATAAGTTCACAACAAATTAAAACGCCTACATCAACATTAACATTAAATTAGCTACAAACCTAGATAAACCAACACTAAATTAGACTAAACTAATAACACATAAGCTTCAAACCAAATTCCAAATAAAAAATTTAGATAAAACCAACAACAAAACCACACCTTGTTCCTGTTTTGTCTCCCTTCTCTTGCTTTTCTCTTTTGCCCGCTCCCCACATTAAGCCTTTTTCCCTCATTTTTTTCCTCTTTTGGCTGCTCACTTAACCCCCTTTTTTTTTCTCTTCACCTTGCTCGATTTCCGATCCACCCCTTTCTTCCACATCCATCTTTTTTTCCTCATTTTTTCCATTACTACTCTTGACCAAGGATCAAAATATCGATATATCGCTGATAATATCGTTTTTTTCGTGTGACGATATTTTCACACTTATCTACTTAATTATCTTCAATATATCGCGATATTATCAATAATATCGCGATATTAACAATAATATCGCAAGATGAAACCCAAAAATACTTAAAAAATGCTGAAAAGTCTCAATATTGCGCATCCAAGGGGATTCGAACCCCTCCCATTTTACTTGTTCAACACCTTGACCACCATATCATTTATGTTTTTATGAAAATATGCTAAATATTTATATATATGGTTTTGTTTTGAATTCTTTATATATAAATTATTATGGTTTTGTGAAAATATGAAAATATGCGAAAATATTTGAACCCCTTCCATTGTACTAATTCATTATATATAAATGATTATGGTGTGTTTAAACTTTTTTCATTAATTACTACATATTTTCTACACTCACAATGTTTGCCAGCTCGCTATATAATCAACTTAAATCAGTTAAATCCATCATACAATGCATTTCCTTCCAATTTTTTGTGATAAACTAATAGATAATTGACTAAATAAACATCCTACAAAGTTTCAATAAAAATTTCCAAGTTTTTCTTACAATTTCCGTGGTTTTTATTCAATTTTTATCGACATCGATAATATCCCGATATTTCCATCGAAATTTCCGTGTTTTTGGACTACCGATATTTCCGATATCATCGATATTTTAGACCTTGCTCTTGACACTAATTCTCCACTCTTTTTATCTATTAATTATTTCACTCAGTCAAAACATGGGATCACATTTTCTCAAGCAGCCCAAAAAAACTGACCAACCCAAAATCAGAAAAACATCCAAACTAAAACATACAATCACCATTATCAAGCAGCAAACAATAAATTAGAAATACAAAACAAAGAAAAAAAAACAGAAACACACTAAAACATGCCATCGGTGAACACCATACCTTGGAAAGGGTAGACACACGCAGCTATTCGAGACCGATCCCACCGAAACAAAATTAAAAGAATTAAAGAACACGTTAAGGGCTTGAATTGCAAGTGCACTCTCTCAGTTAGTAGCACATAATATAGTCATGCTGCTTATAGTTATACTAAAAGAACCATCACCTAAAAGGCCACACCTTTATGCTTCATTCAAAATAGCTACCATAAACAATGTGCAGTCCAGAGCTCCAATAATTCAAAGCTCATAAAAAAAAACTGAAAGTAACTAATTAACCTTAAAATAAAGCAATTTGTTGCAGAAAAAAAAAAAAAAAAAAAAAAAAAAAACCTCTCAGTAAATACAAATACCCCTAAAGATTATGAAGCAACAAAACCCTAGTTCTCAAATTACAGAACACTAAATTAGATACTAACTTTTTACTTCTGTTATCTTTCGGAATGCATGGTGAATTCATTTTTATTAATAATCAATTGTGAGTCTGAATCGTAGTTTCTGATGGACTGGTAACTGAATGCAAGGGATTAGGATGAGAGAACTTAGGTAACAGCTTGATCTAATGACATTAAATTTCAAATTTTCCTTTCAATAGTCAATAGTTTAGAGCCCAGCCTCTGCCTTTAACAGTTTGTCAATTTGTAACTAAATTGAATCTCATCAAACTCTCATTTACTTTTTCAGGATGCTCAAAATGCTATCAATGACTTAACTGGTAAGGATGATGTTTTTCCTATTTAAACTTTGTCTTTCGACAACTTCTAAAAAACGAAATCATTACCAAGATTCAGTTTAATTAGTTTTCTCACGATATCCAAATTTTACGCAGTTTATATAATATCCAGAAATAATTAATAGCAAAAGGGCAGAAATGATGACAATCTACGTTAACAGTAGAGAATCGAATTAAAAATTGAACTCAGCTCAAAAACACATACCCTTCAAGGTTCGGAGCCTCAGAAAAATTTATGAAGTTCACGTAAATATTTTTAGGTCTCAATGCACCTATACTGCGAACCAACGAAAATGCAAATGCATTAATACAAATGCCAATACCAATTTCTAAGATTTTAGTATTCTCTTTACCCTTGCAACCGAAAACCAAAAATCCCAGAAAAATGAGCAAGAAGCTTAAGCAGAAAAAAAAATCATATTTTCAACCACCAAAACCCAATACCCATTTAACCTGAGATTTTAGTGTTCTCTTTACCCTTGCAACCGAAAACCAAAAATCCCAGGAAAATGAGCAAGAAGCTTAAGCAGAAAAAAAAAACACACATTTTCAACCACCAAAACCCAATACCCATTTAATCATACACGAACGAAAAATCTAAATACAGAATGATAGATCAACGAACTGAAAACCCCCCCAAAAAAAAGCCACAAAAAAGAAGAAGAAAACTGACCTTAAAACAAAGAACAATGCACAGAACAGAGAGATGCATCCCCAAAATGAGAGAAAACGAAACAAAGGAACCCCCAAAACCTAACCTAATAGTGCAACAAACTGCGGAAATAATTCACAGCAAAAAGGCTGAAATGATAACATCTATGCTAACAGTAAAGAATGGAATAAAAAATGTAACTTAGCTTTCGAAATCCAGCCATTCATCCGACATGCAAAAGGGAACGGACGATCCAGAGTGATTCATGGACTGAGGGGACCTTACTCGGCTCTGTTCACCATCCCAACCCCTCCCTCTCTGTTTCTCTTCCTGTTATCCGGACAACCACTCTCTCTTTCTCTCACTGTCTCCCTTCCACTCTGCCATGGCAGCATCAGCATGGCTTTGCCTGCGCCGAAGAAAGAACGAAGTGACTGGGGATGGAACCTAACCCCAATCTGAAACCCTATCGATAAAAAGACGATTCCACCCCTCCAACTCATCATCCTAACCGTGGGATCTGAAGATGAGATGGGCAATGTCGTCATTTTACACAATAAAAAAATTCTGAAACCCAGTGGCAATTTTGCAAATCAGGTACAATCCTGGTAAAACCGTAAATATTTTGAAATCTGGTCAGAAACAAAATTAGCTTCCGAACTTTTAAAAACTACCTTCCAACCCAGTCCCAAATGCCATGGTTTTGTTGTAAATAAAGCAAAATCGAGGGGGGAGGAATTGACCTCAAGAGACAAAATTACCCTCCTAACTTTCAATAACTACGTTCCAACCCAGCCTCAAATCCCATGGTTTTGTTGTAAATAAAGCAAAACCAACAAAAACGTGAACAGTGCCTGCCCTCCCCTACTTTAGAATAGATAATAATGTGATTGTATTTCCTAGTTTGGGCAGAACTCTCCTAGTTTAGTGTCTTTAATATTCCTTGTGGTACAAGGATGAATATGTGTATATATATGTGTTGCCTCGTACGGGAGAAATATAGAGAAATAGATTGAAACCCTAAAGCTAGTTTTGACTGTTACTAGTTGCCAAATTGTGAATCGAAGCTCTGTTATAAAGAATATTTGGGCATTAATCGTTGCGGTTTTATGAATTTTGGACTATATAACAGCGGATGCTCTTGTTTCGACTGGCTTGGCAGCACTTGGATACAAATATGTCAACCTAGGTCAGCAGCATCCTCACATCATTTCCTTTGTTAATTTGGTTCTGAATGAGTTTGTTGCTTGTTATTGTATGATATATTGACGAGAACCAAAAAAGCAGATGATTGTTGGGCTGAAAGAAACAGAGACAGTAGTGGTAACCTAAGAGCAAAATCGTCAACTTTTCCTTCTGGAATCAATGCCCTTGCTGATTCTGTTCACGCAAGGGGTTTACAACTCGGCATATACTCTGATGGTGGGTGAAAAATATCTCTGAATTTTTTTTTATCTGATTAGCACTCGATGCATCATTTCTTATCTTTCTGCATTTTTAGTTATTATACGGTGAGTAGTTTGTTTTGTTTTCTAGTTTAGATGAAACATCAACACAACTAATTTTATAAAAACGATGAACTTGAGCTGATTAGGGCATTTGGCTGTAGGGTGTCGATTATTTGAAGTACGATAACTGCAATCTTGATGGTTCTAAAGCTCATATCAGATGTCCTATGATGAGTTCTGCATTGCTAAAGACTGGAAGGCCCTGCACTCCATATGCGGAAAGCAAGTCAATTGTACTTCATCAAATCATTATATATACTCCCCTTCAAATTTGTTTCCAATATACATGTATTTGCATCACTAGAAAGTTAGAAACTGTTTTGCTTTGACAAACAAAAATTTTGATAGAGAAATATGTTCTTAAAGGGGAAAAGAGGATCCTGCGAAATGGGCTGGTCGGTATGGCAATGCTTGGAGAACTACGAGAGGCATTAAGGACACTCGGGAAAGGTTCGATCGAAAGTTGCTTTCATCTTTCAAGATCTCAAGCTGAATCCTGATATGACAGAGAATTCTAACCTTGAAACATTATGTTAGTTTGCTTTAAATTAATCTTTATGTTAGGATTTCAGTATCACGTCGATTGCAGACCAAAACAACATTTGGGCTGCATATGCAGACCCTGGCAAGTGGAATGGTAAATTTTTATGTTGCTTACTGTCCTGTTTTCTTATCTTTGTTAAAAAAAATGTTGGGTAATTATTTTAAATTTAATGTAATTGTAATAGATCCCGACATGTTGGAAGTGGGAAACGGAGGGATGAGTGTAAAGGAGTACCAATCTCATTTTAGTATTTGGGCAGTCATGAAAGTATGTAGTCTCCACATTTTCCAAATAAATTTCAATTCGTTGGTTTGACTTATGATCCCAAATCTATAATTGCAACAGGATCCTTTACTTATCGGATGTGACATCCCATCTGCAAGCAAGAAAATTCTACAAATTCTCGGAAAAAAAGAGGTTATTGAGGTTAATCAGGATCCACTCAGAGTTCAAGCAAGAAAACTGCATTCTAAAGATGACCTAGAAGTATGTTACAGTGGCAAATTCTGTCCTTTTCCTTCACTTCAGCAATTTGTTTTAGATTACTGATTAATCATGCTTGTGCTGCAAGGCATGTGATGACTTTTCAATTTGATGCAGGAGTGGGCAGGACCACTATCAAGGAAAAGAGTGGTGGTAGTGTTGTGGAATAGAGGCGGGTCATTAGCTCCTATAACTGTGACATGGAGGGAAGTTGGACTCTCGCCAGATACACCTGTTATTGTCAGAGACTTATGGACGGATTGCATCATTAAAAAATTTCTCTTTCTAGTACCATACTTTAATGTCGTATAAATAGATGAACTATATCTTAGTCCTCACTGACAGAAAAACCTAATGTCATTTGGCTGCAGCACTCATTTGTTTCGAGGAACATGCAGACTGGGCTGACTGCGAATGTTGCTCCTCATGGTTGTAAGATGTATGTCCTGACTCCTTAATCAGTAAAATATGAAGATGACTCGATACTCCATACCATATGGGCCTAATATCTGTAAATGCTTATAAAATAAATAAATAAATATTTGTTGGATTGAACTGTTTGACTTAAGATATTTAATTTAATAAATTGAATGAGAAATCATGGGATTGCTTGTATGAATTTCTCCATTGCTCTTTTTCGAAACCTTACCCCATTTTAAGGAAAAATAATACAATCTCTTGGAAAATAAGCACAAATTTGTATAATCTGATTTTTGAAATATAGGTAATGAATTTTAATTTTATATACAGTTTGAGTTTTGAAATATTTATCACTAACATGGACTATTAACGGAAGCAAGAATAATCGAATAATTATATACATATATATTAATATTTATATTAAGATTGCTTTTAGTCAGTTAAACTTATTGGACAAAGTCACAATGGATATATTTTAGGGAACTTTAACAAAAAGCTCTCGGTACTGTTCACTTTAACGAAAAACCACATTTTTACATTAAAAAATCAATCATAGTGTTGAACAATAAAAATACATAACATACGAAAAAATAGAGTCTATACAAATTGGGTTAAACTACAAGGCAAAATAAAAATGTATTCTAGCCCAAAAGATGATGATGGGCTGTACATACAAAACAACATCCATAAATAAACAAACAGAAAATAAAATATCAAATTCTTCCTACAAAAGGGGGAAGAAAAGGTGCAACACAGGAACTTCCTATTTTTCTGCAAGGCGTGGAAAAAACTGCACAGTTGGTGGGAAAATACGTACTGTGCTACGGGCCTCCAGCCTAAACAAAGGAAAAACAGTTTGCACAAGGACGAGGTCTCCTCTCTTTCACATTTATGCTTTTTCTAGGAATTGTTATTCCAAAAAAGGAAATGAGATCATCTCTAGATCTCTACCTCTAGAGCAGATGGATTCGAAAATTTTGACCATTCAATTTAAATTATGTGGCCTCCATTAGCCCATTCATCCACCACACACACAAACCCACGCTTTGATCTCTCTCTTAGTGGGCCTAGATTTCTAGATCCGTATGCTCTGAGGCAAAAGAATAATGCTTTTTTTTTTTTGTTAAACAAAGGGGCTAATAGCCCAACAAAAGAGAAATTGCAAAATAATATCGCGAGGTCTAATGTTAGACAATAATAGCTACTTACAAGATGTAACTTGTTCAAAATAGACCGAACTCAAAGGATAAGAGAGGCTTAGGTTGGCCAACTCATCAACCACAAAATTCATCTCGCGATAGGTATGTCATATATTTCATTTCCAATTAGACAGTAACATCGTATGACAAGCTTGAATCAATGCACCAAGTAGTACTATGTAATATCAGTTAGACAGTAATTACAAAATCAGCCTCCACTGAAAGGCATCAAAATTTTGACTCAATTTACTAACGACCTTACAAATCACCTTTCTAAATTGAGGTTAAATAGCAGTATTCTGTTTCAAAATAATATTTGTACTAATTGAAAGATGAGCGCAATGTGCAAATATACGATTTTAAAATCCGATAATAATTCCTATTTTTTTCCCTCTTCATTTGAAGAATTGTTAAAACAACTCCAAACAATTTAAAGGAAGAAACAAAGTAACTGAATTTTTTTTTAAAATTCATGATTCAGTCTCTGTTATACACATCCACTTTACCTCGTGTGGAGGCAAGATCTTTTAGGACCATTTGATCATCTTTTTGATTTTGTATTGTATTTCAAGTCACTAGTTTCTTTATGCCTTTATAGATTCTCCTCACGCTTACTTGTTTGCTTGCATGCCTTTGCGTAGCCTCAAAGCCTCAATACGTGTCTAGTTATTTTGCATGCGCTATATGAATTGATGAGGACGTGTGTGATGCTATCATGCTATGTTCACTTAAGTTTTAGAAAAATACCAAGGGAATATTTTAAAAGAAAACTTTAACGAAAAATTCCCGGTACTGTTTACTTTAACAAAAAATTATATTTTTACACTAAAAAGTCAATCCTGATACTATTTCTTTACCCTTTATTTTGTTCTTATTGTTAAAACTCAAAGTTTTCAAGTCATTTTTATTAGTTTTCCTATTTTAAATGAGATTTTTTATAGACTTTCTGCAACTTTCAATTTAACATCAATTTTCATGCTCACATTATAAAATATTATGTAAAAAATATGAGGTAAAAGAGTCCATGGACAGTCTCACTTTTGAGAGAGTCTCCATAACATTTCTCTAAGTTATATCACTTTTTCTCACTTGTGTCATGCTATGATCAATAGGTCTTAACATTATGTGCAATACTTAGCTTTTTGTACACTCGGGTTGAATTTTAACAAAGCGCAATTTATTTTTTTAAGTTATAAAGAAGATTAGAGTAAATTGTACGAATGGTCCCTCAACTTTAATCAAATTGGAGCAATGGTCCCTCAACTAAAAATCCATTACCATTGGTCCCTCAACTTATCAAAATGTGTAGTTATAGTCATTCTCATCAATTTTGTCAAAATAAGCTATGTTGGAATGACCATTTATACAATTAGGATCCCTCAACTCATCAAAGTGTATAATTATGGTTTTTTTCGTCAACTATGTCAAAATTTTTGTCAAAACGAGTTATATTGGAATGACCATTGCTATAATTGAATTAAAGTTAAGGGACCATTTCTCCAGTTGAATTAAAGTTGAGGGACCAATGGTAATGAATTTTTAGTTGAGGGACCATATCTGCACGTTTTGATAAGTTGAGGGACCAATGGTAATGGATTTTTAGTTGAGGGACCATTGCTCCAATTGAGTTAAAATTAAGGGACCATAGCTACAATTTACTCAGAAGATTAAGTGAATTTAGGTTTAATGAGATTATTGACGCATTGTCTTGATCGACGAGTCTGACTCAAATGTGCACTCAACAAAATTATATCAGCAGGAAAACATAAAATATGCATCTAACCCCAATTTCAATTGGTAATGATATAGTTAGATTTGAGGACCCGACTAATATAATATTATATGCAACGGTGTCATCCAAGACTCATGTGTGATCGAGTTTTATTAAAATAAAGCAATCGTTTCGTTGAAAAAAAAAATATGACAGCTAAAGCATTTGCAAGATTGGGACAATTGCACGATTATTTTTGTACTAGGTTTAGTAAATTACATTTTTGTGTTTGGGTTGAGTGTCCGCTCCGTGCCTACCACATCAACAGTTAATAGACAAATTGACGAGCAAGCAGACGCGAGGTTTGAAATTGCAACGAATTTTCACTATTCTAAAAATCCCCGTCTACCTAGACGCTATGTGACTGGCCACCATCCTAATTAATCACAAACATTTGAAAATTAAGAAAGAACTCCTAAATCTAGCTAGACGATTTTTTTTTAATTTTAATTAAATTTATTAATATAATATGTAAGTAAATGTGCATTGATACTTAAAAAATACAATTAGCATCCCCATTATAACGTTATTTCTCACTATAAGAGTCTAACTTGGTTGTATCGGTACAGCCAACCTCATTTTTTTTTTTAATTTTAATTAAATTTACTAATATACCATATAAAAATGTCCATTTATACTTAAAAAAAATACAATTAACATCCTTATTATAACGTTATTCTTACTAAAAAAATCTAAGTAGGTTGTGTCGGTACAGCCAACCCCATTTTTTTTTTTTATAATTTTAACTAAATTTACTAATATACCATACAAATAAATGTCCATTTATACCTTAAAAATTCAATTAGCTTCCTTATTATAACTTTATTTCTTACTAAAAGAATCTAAATAGGTTGTGTCGGTACAGCCAACCCCATATTTATTTTTTTAATTAAATTTATTGATAACATATAAACATATGTCCATTTATACTTAAAAAATACAATTGTAGCATCCTTATTATAATTTCTTACTAAAAGAATCTTGGTTGGTTGTGTCGGTACAGCCAACCCCATATTAATTGTATAAATATGGCGTTCTCTGTTTGTATTCGCCCATTTTCACATTAAAAACTTCCGCCACACTCAAAATCCCTCCTCACTTTCTTTAGAGCTCTTGGTTCAGATACCCCAATGGAGTGGAAACGCAGGAGCTCACTCTTTGTTCTGCTCTTTGTTATCTCGTTTATTTTCGATGTGATTGATGCTCTGAACTTGAAGAATAATACCCACCAAGCAGAATACGGTCAGTTCCTCCTTGCCAATGGCGTTGCTAGTACACCTCCAATGGGGTAAGATATCAAGTTTTCAAAGTTTTAGGTGAAAAGGAATTGCCTTTTTTTCAATTTGGTAAGCTAACTTTTGGAAATTCGACGCAGTTGGAACAGTTGGAATCACTTCCAATGCAATATAAGTGAAGCCACAGTGAAGACCACTGGTAAAGTACTTTCAGATTATGCTTTATTTGTACAGTTGCAGTACTTCTGCTAGACTTGCATATTTCCTTCAACGTTTCTTGCTACTTCGGTCATGATGCACCATTTTGCGTTGTGTTACATTGATATAAGCACATGCATGATCTGGTCTTTGCTAGCCATCTCATAACACTATGTTTCTAGTAGTTACTAGTAGCCAAATTGGGAATCCAAGCTCTCTGTGTTTCAGCATTGATTGTTGCGATTTTGCTTTATTTTTTTACTATATATCAGCGGATGCTCTTGTTTCAACTGGCTTGGCAGCACTTGGATACAAATATGTCAATATAGGTCAGCATCCTCACATCATTTGCTTGGTTAATTTGGTTCTGAATGAGCTTTTTTCTTGTTATATATTGATGAGAACTAAAAAAGCAGATGATTGTTGGGCTGAAAGAAACAGAGACAGTAGTGGTAACCTAATAGCAAAATCGTCAACTTTTCCATCTGGAATCAAGGCCCTTGCTGATTATGTTCACGCAAGGGGTTTACAACTCGGCATATACTCTGATGCTGGGTAAAAAATATCTCCGAAAATTTTGTTTATCTGAAATAGCACTCGATGTCTCATTTCTCATCTTTCTACTTTTTTTAGTTATTATACTTGCAGCAACACAATGCCAGGCTCACTTGGGCACGAAGAGCAAGACGCTAGAACCTTTGCTGAATGGGTTTGTGTCTGATACTATTCTGCATTCACATATATAGTTTGCTAAGATGAGTAGTTTGTTTTGTTTTCCAGTTTAGATGAAACATCAACACAACTAATTTTATAGAGACGATGAACTTGAGCTGATACGGCATTTGGCTGTAGGGTGTCGATTATTTGAAGTACGATAACTGCTACAATGATGGTTCTAAACCTCAAATCAGATATCCTATAATGAGTTCTGCATTGCTAAAAGCTGGAAGGCCAATCCTGTACTCCATATGCGAATGGCAAGTCACTTGTAATTCATGAAATCGTTATATATACTTCTTCAAATAATACTCTGTTTGCATCACTAGAAAGTTAGAAACTGTTTGGCTTTGACAAACAAAACTTTGATAGAGAAATATGTTCTTAAAGGGGACAAGAGGATCCTGCGAAATGGGCTGGTCAGTATGGCAATGGTTGGAGAACTACGGGAGACATTAAGGACACTTGGGAAAGGTTCGATCGAAAGTTCCTTTCTTTTTTCAAGATCTCAAGCTGAATCCTGACATGACAGAGAATTCTAACCTTGAAACATTATGTTAGTTTGTTTTGAATTAATCTAATTTATGTTACGATTTCAGTATCACGTCGATTGCAGATCAAAACAACATTTGGGCTACATATGCAGGCCCTGGCAAGTGGAATGGTAAACTTTTATGTTGTTTACTGTCTTGTTTTCTTATCTCTGTTAAACAAAATTGTTGGATAGTTATTTGAATTTTAATGTAATCGTAACAGATCCTGACATGTTGGAAGTGGGAAATGGAGGGATGAGTGTAGAGGAGTACCAATCTCATTTTAGCATTTGGGCAGTCATGAAAGTATGTACTCTCCACATTTTCCATATAAACTTCAGTTCGTTGGTTTGACTATATTTATCGCTGATCCCAAATCTATATTTGCAACAGGCTCCTTTACTTATCGGATGTGACATCCCATCTGCGAGCAAGGAAACTCTTCAGATTCTCGGAAATAAAGAGGTTATTGATGTTAATCAGGATCCACTCGGAGTTCAAGCGGGGAAACTGCGATCCAAAGATGACCTAGAAGTACGTTGCAGTGGCAAATGCTGCCCTTCTCCTTCACTTCGGCAATTTATTTTAGATTACTGATTAATCATGCTTGTGCTGCAAGGCATGTGATGTATTTCACTTTGATGCAGGTGTGGGCAGGACCATTATCAAATAAAAGAGTGGTGGTAGTGTTGTGGAATAGAGGCGGGTCATTAGCTCCTATAACTGTGACATGGAAGGAAGTTGGACTCTCGCCAAATACGCCTGTTACAGTCAGAGACTTATGGGCAGTATGACTGACACATTAAAAAGTTTCACTTTCTAGTATCATGCTTTAATGTCGTATAAATAGATGAACTATATCTTAGTCCTCACTTACAGAAAACCGTAATGTCATTTGTTTGCAGCACTCATTTGTTTCAAGGAGCATGCTTACTGGACTGACTGCAAATGTTCCTCCTCATGGTTGTAAGATGTATGTCCTGACTCCTTAATTAGTCAAATATGAAGATGACTCAATAGTCCATACCATATGGGACTAATATCTGCAATTCTTATAAACTAAATACATAAATATATGTTGAGTTGAATGGTTTGACTTAAGATATTTTATTTAATAAATTGAATGAGAAATCATGGGATTGCTTGTATGAATTTCTCCATTGCTCCTTCCAGAAACCGTACCCCATTTTAAAGAAAAATAATATAATATGTTGGAAAATAAGCGCAATTTGTATAATCTGTATTAATTTGAAATGTGAAAGCATTTTGAAAGAAGTAAAGATTACGTTCTAAAATAAAATTTCTCAATATGTTGTTTATTTGAGCTACTCTGACCCAATCATAAGGCCTGCTAAAGGCCGAAAAATAATAAAATAATAGCTTCATGGCGGCCGCATGAGATATCAGTTTAGGAGTTCGTTCTATTGATCACCTAGTGACTAAAGATTCGATATCACCCACCATTGGATTTCGTATCAAGGTTGAGATTAAAACATTAAAAATCATCTTCATTCATTCTTCGTATCTTTAATATCAAATCCAAATGTGAGTAACTATATCTAATCGATTTAAAGGACAAGTTGAGTGAAAATGACTTGCTAAAGACAAACAGGAATTGGAGACTTCTTTCCGGAAACATTATTCATTAAGCCTTAAGTTAATCCGAACTTTGAAGTCGGACCAAAAATGATTAATAATTGTTTGAACTTGCAGCCATAATGTTTTAGATACTATCTGACCTTCGAGTATATGTGTTCATGTGCATGTTTACACAATTTTGCACCATGATCTAATGGTGTGATCGGTCGCAGATTTTAAGCCACAAAACACCATGTTGTAATACACATGATAATGGCAGCTGTCATACGATTACAATTTTAATTAGGAAAATAAAAACTTCGATGTTCACGGACATCTGGGCCAACCCAATTGTTGTTAATTACCTAATCAAACAAGCCAAAAGGTAAAATTTTCGTTTGTGACTGTTTGTGAAGCACTTATGTTATGAAGCGGTTTAAGTTTTTCACTATTTTTATTAGATATTTAAATAAATACTTTTAGAAAGCGCTTCTTACCCTATAAAACGGTTTAACTTTTTCATTCAAATATTTTCCATATAGCGATTTTAGCTCTTCCATAAAGCATTCCAATTAACACACTTGTGCGCATTCAAAAATCGGATTTTCTGATTACATTTGAGAAAGTGTATCATCATCATGCATATCAACTCTATCGTTAGACCCTGAATAAGCTTTTAAATTAAACATCACACTACTACAAAATTAACTATAACTGGCGGTTCCGACAAAAAACATATATTACTGTCGGATTTTAAGCAAAACCCGACAGAAAATGGATGCAGTGACGGATATAATAAGCGACAAAATTTCCTGCGTCAGGAAATGAATTTTCCGATAGAAAATAC
Source organism: Heteromeles arbutifolia (assembly GCA_024362995.1). NCBI lineage: Eukaryota > Viridiplantae > Streptophyta > Magnoliopsida > Rosales > Rosaceae > Heteromeles > Heteromeles arbutifolia. Next base: position 2,553,128 of record JANCRC010000002.1, on the reverse strand, counting down.
TCTAAAACCGACAGAAATCCTGTCGGTTATATCCGACAGAAATCCTGTCGGTTATAACCGACATGATATATATTTATTATAATTTCTGTCGGAAAAAACCGACAGAAAATACTAAAACCCAGGAATTATGTTGGTTATATCCGACAGAGAATTTATTATAAAAATAAATAAAATCATTATTGTCGGATAAAACCGACAGAAAATATATTAATAATAAAAAAAAAATTTCTGCATTCTGAGCGACGACATCCGCTCGTAGCACCACCACCAATAGCATCCAACCCATTGAAACAAACAACACAAAATTATTCACCATATGAGAGACACAGAGAGAGAGAGATAGAGAGAGAGAGAGAGATAGAGAGAGAGAGAGATAGAGAGAGAGAGAGAGCGAGAGAGAGTGTTACCTTCTTCTTCGCCATATTCGAGATAGCTAATGAACTTTGGTTGCAAGTGTTCGAACTGGAAGTAAATGAGGAGAGGAGAGAGAAGAGAAGGAGAAGGAGAAGGAAATGAAGAGAGGAGAAAATGGGGAAGGGAGAAGCACCAGCGCAAGGAAGAGATCGAGGGCTTATAATGTGGAAATGTTCATTACTGTCGGTTAAAACCGACAGAATTTAAAAAATAAAAAATAAAAACCGACAGAAACTTTCATTAATGTCAGTTATAACCGACAGAAACAAAATGGCGGCAAAACTCCCCCCAAAAATTCCCTCTGAAAATTTTAAACTTTCTCCCAAATTTTAAAATCACCCCCCCCCCCCCAAAATTTTTTTTTTACGATTTTAAAAAATAAAATAATAATTGTTTGATATAATAAATAAATAAATAATATGTATTTAAATAGAATATGTTTTAAAAAATTGAATAAATAATTGTTTGGTTTAATAGATAATTTTTACATTTTTGGTTTAATAGATAATAATCCATATAAAATATGCGATAAAGAAACAAAAAGAGAATTGTACAATGAAAATGTCTTCACACACACTAAATATTGTCTAATCAATACTTAAAATATTTACACTAGTGGATAGTTTTTTATACATAATGGAAGTATAAAATTAACTCTTAAGTGTTTGTTAAATCTATCAATTTGATAGGATATGCATTCTACAAAACTAGTTTCAACTATCCAACCGTCAAATATGTTTGTATATACTCCGAGATAGCATGTGTAAAAAATTGCAAAAAAAAAAAAAAAAACATTCAGAGATTAGGTAACGGGACCGTGAGTGAAAAAAAAAGTTTAAACCATTTGTTTATTTATTTATTTATTTTTAATCAATGTAACATTTTAAAATAATAAAATAGTCAATTTATGTTGGTTATAACCGCCACTATTCACTTAGAAACCGCCAATTATATGTTAAAAATATTAAAAAAAAGAATTAAAAAATACTGAGGGTTATAATAATTTTATGGCGGTTAAATCCGCCAAGAATTTATGTCGGATATATCCGACAGAAGGTAATTTTAATCCGACAATAAATAAATTATGTGTCGGATATCTTTTATCCGTCAGAATAGCTTATTAACTGTCAGGATCGTCCGACACCTAAAACTAATATTATAGTAGTGTCAGATAATGAAGAAATTAATTCCACATGCCCCAATCATAAGCTGATCACCGATCACTAAGATAGAGCTTATATTATGTATGCCACCTGGCTATTAACAATTTTAAATACATCTCATCAGCAAAGCTTGGATTTTGTGATGCACAAAGCATCCCAAGTCACAGATCAATGCGATATGGGCAGAAGCAAAACTGCAAAAATATATAAAGTTACAGAAGCAAAGCAAATGACCTCATTTTTTTTTTTTTTTGGGTATAATTTGTGGATGGTGATGGATGGTTTGGTTATTGAAAGCAAAATGAGAGGAAAAAATAACATGGACCGTTCATATAGTCAAAGTCCATGCATGCATGATTAGGCCTAAATATTGATTCCACGAAGTAGAAATGCACGTCGCCCATGTGCTAATAAGTAGAAATTAAAGTAATAATACAACCAAATGAGCAAAGAGATGGTTGCGTTTTAATTACCTATATGGAAATCAGAAAATAACATTCAACTGAATCTTCTAGCTATAGCTAGGCCGTGTTATTATGTGCTAAATGGGTACATTGCTTTATTGACCAAGAAATTAGATTAGTCAGTTTCTTATAAATAAAAAAAGAAATTGGACTCATCAGGTTTTTTTTTTTTTAAATTGAAAAATTGATTACTCGATACATATTTCTTCTTAAACTTATCATAACTAGCTGTATTTCGAATAAGTAAACATATTATCTATGTGATTATGAATTCATTGAAGTTCGAATAAAGTTTGTCGCTATGTTACAGAGAATTACAAGTCAATCACGTAGATACATATAGTCTAATATCCTAGTGGATAGGGTGTTGAGTTTCTACCCATATGTTTCGGGTTCGAAACTCTCCCTCGCCCTAATTATTGTATAGTAAACAAAAAAATTCAATCACATAGGCAAGCAATAAACTTAAAAGTGGTGCTATCCACACACTCATTACCTTTTACAGTCTCTGTTAATTTACGTCATGCGATATTCTTTAATTCAATCAATTCACCAAAAATCGAAAATTAAGAAGAATGCATCGAAATTAAGAAGAAGTTGTGTATAACACCACCCTAAACTCAATCACCTGGTAAACAAAAGTAAAAGACAAGTTCAAGGGTCGGTGTAATTTTCCCTTACGTTTTTAGTTTATCAACAAACTAAGAAAATGGAATCTACACCATACACACGTACAGACAAACTCTCTCTCTCTCTCTCTCTCTCTCTCACACACGCATAAAATCTGTTATTTGGAGGGAGAGTCGGCCGTTCAACAAGAAAAGCATGACATGAAAGGCGTACAGGCAGTTCCAAACCTCCGACCCACAAAACCTGCCCCTCCCCCATTTCGTTTCGGTCAGGATTCTCTGCTCCTTTTTTTCCATTCATTTTTATTCTCCTTCTGTTTATGTGATCACGATTAAATCACGTCTTTTTGATCTTATTATATCTATAAAAAAATAAATATAAAATATTAACGTGGCTTAACCATAATTACACAAACAGAAAAATGATAAAAATGGATGAGAAAAAAAAAGCAGAGGATCCTTGTCCTTTCGTTTCTCCCTCATATAACCCGCCTTTACATATTTATGGTCCCAACCCCTCATTTTCCTTCCACGTGTTGCCAAACCATTGCAACAAATCCACGTGTCGACCGATCACCGGTGCCGCTTGTGTCTTTTATATTAGTACCTAACCGCCACTCTCCCTCAACCCCATTCCCCTTCTGAGTATCCAGCTCCCACTGCCAACTCTCAAACCCTCTCTAATTCTTCATCAATTCATATTTGTATTCTTCTTTTCTCTCAAAAATTAATTATTTGTAAAGAGGGATGGAGAGCACAGATTCATCATCGGGTTCACAGCACCCGCAGCTCCCACCGGGGTTCCGCTTCCACCCGACAGATGAAGAACTGGTGGTCCATTACCTCAAGAAAAAGGCCGCCTCCATCCCGCTTCCGGTCACCATCATCGCGGAGGTAGACTTGTACAAGTTTGATCCGTGGGAACTACCAAGTACGTTTTTTGCTTTTGTCTACCGGATACACAACCATGTCCAACTGACCTAATTCGCATTTGAAATTATATTTCAATTTTTGGGAAAAATTTTGATTTTGGTTTTGGTGATATAGGTAAGGCAACGTTTGGGGAGCAAGAGTGGTATTTTTTCACTCCAAGGGACCGGAAGTACCCGAATGGGGCACGGCCAAACAGGGCAGCAACTTCAGGATATTGGAAGGCAACCGGGACCGATAAGCCTATTCTAACATCAATCGGAAACCACAACGTCGGTGTGAAAAAAGCTCTTGTTTTCTATGGAGGGAAGCCCCCAAAAGGGATTAAAACCAATTGGATTATGCATGAGTATCGCCTCATCAACAACAACACAACCGCCAATATGAGTTTTAGTACCACTAAGCCTTCTGATGCAGCTAACAAGAAAGCCTCCCTAAGGGTATGTGCTTTTTTTGTACAACATATTTGACATATATCCGTAGCACAAGACGGATTGACTGAAAGTGTACGGCATATCGTGTTATTAAACGCGGTCCATGAATAGCACTTTTTTTTTCCTTCTATAAAGGGTGGCTCTGTCACGGTAATTTACTTTTTCGGAAGCCGGAAATACTTACAAAGGCATTTCAATCTCATTCTGATCATCATCGTGTGATGTTCGTCACCGTCTATAATCGAAACCAAAACGTATCGTATGAAATTCAGTCTATGAATGGCACTCACTCGGGCCATCCTGTGCCTCATATATCTTGCGCTCATTTTTTTGTAATGATTGTATGATCTATTAATTGGTTAATTTTTTATTTTTAAATAATGTATTGTTGGTCATGTTATTGTTGTAGCTTGATGATTGGGTTTTGTGCCGGATTTATAAGAAAAACAATGCGCAAAGGCCTATGATGTTTATGGAGGGTGATCATTTTCTTCACAAGGCCGAGGATAGTTCTATGGAAGAGGGTATGTTTCTCCACCCATCATTATTGCCAACTCAAAAACCGCCGCCGTTCCCGCCGCCACCATCATCAAAGCTGCCAACTACAAATTACACGGCGTTTCTTGAAGGCGATGATCACGAGAGCTTTTTCGAGGGCATACTATCGTCAAGCGATCATCAACAAGGCTCTCATTCTCATCACCATGACCATGATCATGATCAGTTTGGTCATCACCATGACCATGATCATGATCAGTTTGGCGCCATATCAACTTCAAGCTCAAAAATCAGCATACCCTTGAAACGTCAACTTTCATCGCCATTTTGGAACGACGTGGGATCGATAGGGTCTGCTGCTGCTACTACTACTTCATCGAGCAAAAGGTTTCATGCTGATCTCAACAGTGAAAACAACTCATTTGTTTCTGTGCTGAATCAGATGCCACAGGGTACGGCGCCGTTGTACCCTAATCCTGCACTTCTTGGGTCCCTAGGAGATGGGGTTTTGCGCCCACAGTTTCAACTCCCAAGCATGAACTGGAATTCATAGTTTGGTTTTGGATGATGGGTTTAAGATTCAGAATCAGAATTGTTGGATTTTAACTAGCAACGATATACGGGTAACGTTTCATATATTTTTATCTTATTTTGATTTTTTTGAAAAACATGTAATTTAATTTTTAGTTTAGTGTCACTCTCAACTTATGTACTTGTTACGTAGGCAGTGTAAAATATGTTATACGTAGGTATTGGAAGTATTGGAATTTTTTATTTATTTTGATGCATGGTTTATCCAACACTATAATTTGTATTAGGTGTGAATTACTATGTAGAAACCTTGATGTGCCATATCTGCAATCATCGTAAGATTTCTAGCCATCATCGCCATTCCTTAAGCCACATGAGATGTTTCTCAATTATGAATAAACCCATATGAGATGTTGTTTACATTTATGTGCACTTACGTTAATATACACTGAAAAATTTCAAATTTATAGAACTCAATTCGATTTGTTTTAGGGATCTTGAGCAAAACATATATTTACATCAAGAGGTGAAAGATTTGAGTTGAGTCACATAATGAGTCAACTATAATAATTTAGTATCGAAATCTCTATTTATGAAAGTTGAACTTAAAACATGTCACTTACAAATAAAAAAATACTACTAAATTGTAATGATAAGTGGAATCTTAAAAGCCAAAAACCTTTGATTAAAAGCCAGACATTTTGGCTGTTTTGCATTGTTTTTTATAATACTTTCTCACTTAAAAAAAAAATTCTACCGGAGTAATGACGTTATCTCTAATTACAAAGGTAAAAGTTAAAAGTTATAAAGTTCTTTTGACTCTCAATGCACATAGAATAATCCAATTTAACGTTTAATTTTCAATGCGTATGGAGTTAATTGCTTTTCGAAGTAAAATATAACATTCACATCTTTTAAAGGTGGGGTTTCACCTTTAAATCTTGAGTTATATCCAAATCACTATGACTTTACATATAGTACCAAAGTTATATATGATACTAACTTTTCTATACATTAGAGACGGAGTTAGTCAAATATAACTTTTGACTCTTAACTTTTGTCGGTGCATTAGAGATCGCCTTAGCTAGCATGCAGCAAACTACACACGAGGCTTCTTTGTTTCTTTAGTAGTATATAGTCTCCAATACTCTTTCGTTTGACTAGCTAGGGTTAGCAATCGGATACCACAGCCTTCTTTTAATTTCTTTAGTGGTCTCCAAAATCTCTTTTAACATGAAGGAATAATTCATCTCTAACTACAAGATATGATTTTATATTTTCACCAAAACAAAAGGGATATCATTTCATATATCTTTGGAATATTGATGTAAACTCACATCATTGTATGCTGTTATACTTTTATAAAACTTAAACACTTTATCAATAAGAGTTTTAATTATATAATGGGGTGCAACTCGACGCTATTCATGATGTTTTCTTCCATGATCGAGTTGTATTTGGTTCTAAAGTTTAATGCAATCGCTTATGTTTAAAAAAACAACAATTTATTGAGAAATTTTTTAATATGTTCGAAACACGGGACGGAACACCACGTGTCATTATACAGTTAGAGAGACACTTGAAAACAATAATTTTTCCTCCAATTGTATAATGCGTGGAATTCCGCTCCGTGTTACGAGAAGACTGAAAAGTCTCTCCAATCTATCAATAGGATTAATTAATTAATTAGTATTGGCACAAAATTTTGGAGACTTCATAAGACATATTAGATAAATGCTAAAGAGACTATTTCAAAAGTGAGACTCTCTATGAATTCTCTGACACCTCATAGTATAACATCAATATCATGCCAACATTATAAAATATTGTGCGAAAAACATAAAGTTGCTAAGAGTCCGTGGAGAGTCTCTTAGCATTTCTCAACATATTATATGGACACAAATCTATTTATATATAAAGAGAGAAGAAAAGGTGAATAGTGTTTTGGTGTCACCAAGCTTCAACAAAAATAATTGGACAAAAATGCCCCCAAAACAAAAAAAAAACTTCAAAGGCATCCCAAAATAATGCATCAAATAAGGTAGGGGCATTTTAGTCATTTTAATAGTATTTTTTTAATAATTAAAATATTTTGTGGTTTTTTTTTTTTTTTTTTTTTTTTTTTAAATTAGTACCTCACAATAGGCTAGTAATAATTTGATTCAATTTATCTATTTATAAACACGTTCAAAATATCTTAAGAGACGTGTAATGTCAATTATAAAAAAGATCATTCACACGTGGATAATAATGTGATTAAATTAGTTGTCAAATGATTGTTTTTTTTTTTTTTTTTTTTTTTTTTTGTAACAAAGGATATTATCTATACTAAGGGGGAGGGAAGTGGGTTTAACCTCACAATGGGCTAGCAACAATGTGATTACAATGTGATTCAATCAGTTGTTTATTAAATATTATTTTCTCTATTTTAAACACGTTCAAAACATCTTAAGAGGCGTGTAATGCCAGTTATAAAAAAAGTCTTTTGCACGCGGATAATAATGTGATTAAATTAGTTGTTAAATGATTGTTTTTTTTAACAAACGATATTATCTACACTAAGGGGGAGGGGGTGCGCTTAGCCTCACAATGGGCTAGCAATAATATGATTTAATCAATTGTTTATTAAATATTTTTTCTCTATTCTCATTGTAAATTTTATAGAGACCGATTTTATTATGTAAATTCAGCTGCTTTAATTGGTTTATGAGGGATTTCTTCTAGCATGATCTAAGATTGTTCATTTACTTCAAATATTTGACTTTCCTTTTGTCAATTTACACATATATATACATTTAAAACGTGTAAGTCGCGCATAGCACGTTGTGATTCAAAAAATGTCTTTTGCATGCGCGTGAGCGTGTGCATGGAGGCTAGTCATAATATAAAAAAATATATAAAAAACAGACTCGGTGTGATTATTGATAGCCAAGTGGTCCAAATCTAACTTTTATTTAGGAAGGAAAGCCTAAGTAAATAATAGATGAAGATATGGAAAATAGAGGAGGATTCATTCCCCTCCTAATCTTTCTCCCGTTCTCTTCTTTCATATTTGAACGGTCACGGTTAAGTCATGTCAACATCTTATATTGATTTTTTTTATAAAGACAATAAGACAAAAAATAATGTATGAAAGGGGAGCAATAAAGGAGATAAGAATAGAACGGGAGATAATCCTACTCTATGGAAAATTGTGAGAGAATCCGTGAGGCCAATATTTTCCACAAAATGACGCATGATTATTCTTTGTCGCTAACAGCTGTTGATTACAAGATGAGAGATTTTGGGTTTGAAATGTCAATATGGCAAACATTGGCATTTAATTACAAGATAGAATGTTTCATCCTAGCTAATTTTTTCTATAATTGTAGAACATTATGTATCGCCCTGGCATTGGCTTATCGCAAAAGCACTCCCACCTAATTATCGCGTTTTCTTGATTGGTTTCAATTCAAAGCGTACGTGTCATTGGCCTATTCACCCTAAATCCTGATTGATGTAGCAGAATGAATATGTAATGTCAGGTCTTATGTCAAATAAACGAACAGTATAGGGTCTCAAGTTCATCAGATTCTTGTAGGGCATAACACATGAGGGGTGGTGAAATATATGGAGCTGAATAGGATCACATCCAGTGGTTTTTTTTTAAATTTTTAAATTTTTTTTGTGAGAAGTGTCTCTCAACTTATGTAAGGATGAATTTCTTCAAATTCATCGTCCAAAAAGTATGATTTTTTTTTTTTTTTTTTTTTTTTTATGTAGAATTTTGTAAGGATGAGATATTTGTATCTTGTACATGATCCATGGAATATCTTCCGCTATAAGAAGACATCATATCTCCGTTACTATCTAATTAAACAAGCTTTGTAAGTAATCATTTTCCTTAGTTAAGAAAGAGGACAAATTATATTTATAAAAATCCATATAATTAGTCCTATTTTTGGAAAGATATCAAAACCGGGCACGAAAGTCATTCGTGGATAAGGCATTTCTTGTTTGAATCCTTCTATATGTACGTTGAACTTCACCAAAATCCTGTATAGGCGTATCACAATCATCTCAAACATTGAAAAGGCAATATTATTTTTCACCAGGAGATATTTTCGTTTCCCTTAGTGACAATCAATGTTATAAATCGATGCCTCGGCCCATGGCCGCACTTTCATTTGTGCACCGATTGTGTAGCTTAAAATTGTACAAAAATCATAAAAGACTTATAGTTCAAGTGATTAAGAGCATTTAATTATTCTTGCACCTGAAGTCTTGCGTTTAACTCCCTCTGCCTCCCATATTGCATGTATCAAAAGAAACTATGCAAAATGAAATTACCCTTGAGCCATTCATGTAAGCTTAATGAGAGTTGCACACTTGTTTAGCACGTGCATGAGGGATTGAGATCATAAGAGTTTATGTATGACAATTCTTGTTGGTTATTAAGGAATGTATAAAGACTAAAATATAACCTAAAGAAGTCCCAGTGCAATTGTTGTTAATTGTGGAGCAAAAAATAATCGAGAAAAATCTGAAGGTGACACGTGGATTCTAGGGTGAAAAGGACAAAATTACCCTCGAGGAACACCGAAATTCCTACATGCGAGCAGTGGACAACCATCCCTCAATCAAGTCAAAAGTGTCCAAAATAGGTATTTATTTATAACTTATTTCATCCATCCTCATCAAATCTTCTCCACAAGGTAACCCCTAAATCATTCATTTTTATTATATTAATTAGCTAATTAATTGATTAATTATTCAATTAATTTGCTAATTAAACACAAATCATGAACTTCACCCACAAAGCCATCCAAGTGGCCGGTCCATCTCCACCCAAAGGGGCCAGCCACGCCCCTATATAAACACCCTCATTCTCTCCAAAACTCAATTCCAATTCTTTTGCTAAATTCTCTAAATTATCCAAACACTTTTCTCTCAAAATTCTAACTTTGGCATCAGATGTTCTTCGGCCAAACCCCCCCCCCCCCCCCAATTCATCGTGGGCATGTGAGGCTCTTGGCCTTGACCTAAGGTGTTATTTGTTTTGTAGATGCAATTTTGTCCAAAAACAAGGAGGAAGAAATTTGCATCCACATTAACCATTCTGATATGGATGCTTTGGATATTAGTGACAAGGGTTATCAAAATTGATAACTTTGATAAGGATTACATGATAGGAAGTATCCTTATCAAAGACCACTATTTACATTATAAATAAAGAGTTACTGCTCTCGCACAAAAAAAAAAACGCAAACAGAAAGATCAAGCCCCATTGATTGACAGTGCATACAGATAGTGTTGAGAGGAGAAGAACCTTTATTTTCTGCTGCGATGACTTCGCAAGATTAGTGGTTAATTGGATATGTTGAGTTCTTTTGTTTCCGCTATATTTAAACTTACAATTGCATGACGGTGGCATAATTTCCATTGAGCCCAATCAAACAAAACTACTAATTGCAAGATAAGTTCTTTCAAACTCACCAACAGGTACTACGGAATTAGGTACCAAGGCATGAGAATGATATTTCAAGGGTGTATTTTGCATTCGAGGTTTTGTATTCAATACTCGTAATTTCTTGAGATGTAGGGCCTTATTTTACATAAGAAATATTTGAAGGGTTTACCCCTCTTGATGTGTTAACTAACATTTTTTTTATTCTCTATTTCGGCTATGGTCTTCAACTACATGTAGCCCAGCAATATATAGTTGGTATAGTACTAAGAGCAAAATCTTTTTGAGCCCTACACAGATCCAGATAGGATTTTCTTAGTTAATTATCAGCATTACTGACTTTACTATAATTATACTCGAGCAGTTGGGAGAGGATCGCCGAGGAGAAAAGACGTGAATAAAGCCAGTGAGTTGCTTGGTTTGAAGCAGGGAACTGCATGCCCAGCTCCTCTAAATGTTGCAAATGTAAGACCTTCATATTCTTGAAACCATCCACTAACCTGCAATATATCCAGTTTAATTAATAGCGACAGAAAAGAGTTAAAATATCGTCATAGTTTTAAATTTTAATTATTTATGCCAACTTCAATTATTAAGGCTATCTAATTAATTAACTAATTACCTGCTTCTCGTGGTACCAAGGCCTCCATGCCCTAGTAATAGGCAATCCCAGAGCACTTAAGCTGTATCTTGTGGAGAGCACCGGAACTCTTCCATCTGTGTCTCCGCTGAGCCATCCGAAAAAGAAAAACATGAGCCAGGTTTTATAGTTTTCATCATATGTTATCTAAACGATGTTAAGGCAGGGAACATCTACCTGTACACCCATATTCTAAGTCCTGCTGCAATGAGTTTCTTGTATATAGGAAGAACAGAAGGCTTCGAATATGCCCAGTCCTCAAATATTTTGTTGCTGCAACCAAAATAGTTGAAGAACATGTTCTCAGCAAGTTGGAATTTCTTGAATATACACACCTTAGAGATAAATAATATTGGAAAACATGCTAAAATGAATTATAACTCCTACTTTCAGAAAACAATGAGAGCGAGGCAGCGGTAATTACTTGCAGATGGTCCAGTTCTTGAGCCGGACACCATCACTAACGTGGAGGGCCTTTTGCACATCTGGTCTGTTATAGAAGGTTTTTGAATATGCATCGAGACATGGATCGTAGCCACCCATAATCCTTGGCATCTGATAAGAACAAATCATGAACTTTACAATAACTAAATGTGCCTAAAACATCTGTCGAACCAAAAATTCGTAAGCATTCTCTAGTGAAACAAGTTGATATGTGTATCGCTGTATAATTAAGGACATAATATATCTGTATATCGCTGTACTGATTTATAAAATAAATTTAATAAATGTTTACTCACCATCGTAGATGTGCGCTTCATCATGACCTGCATCGAACCATCAGTTGAGCTTGCCGTATCACCAATGCAGACCGAGGTGTAAAGGCTGTAAATATCTATCTCCTTGTACTGTTTTAGCACTTCATCCACAGCTAGAGTACAATCCTTGTTACTCCAAGTATCATTTCTGTCAAAATCACAGCTTTCGCCTATTATTTTGTGAGTTTCGTCTGATATCACAGCATGACTCCAAGCATAATCTACCAGACCTCTCCAGTCATCAGCATCAGATGTTTCAGGATTACCCAACTGTACTCAAACACAAGAAATTTAAATAACTTAATTTTTTTTAATTTGATATCTAAACGGAGCTGGATCCTTTTTATTGTTTCCCAAATGACCATACCAGGATACCCTTGAGATCAATATGAAGGGAAGGATCATTGTTCTTGTCATATATGAGCTCGGCGAGCTCTGGAACATACTTTCCTGTTAACAAAAAAAAAAAGAAAGAAAAAAAGAGAGAAGAATGAGGGTATACAATGGAAGTTCAGTTGCAGCACATGATCAAAAGGGTGAGGGACTGAGAGTGACATACCTGCATAACTCTCCCCAGAAATGTAGAAGGTCCTTGTTCTGTATGTTGGGAACTTGAGATACCACTTATGCAAGAAGTTATACGCATCATTCGCTGAATTAAATAAACCAAGGAACAGAATAAAAACAAATCAGAAAACCAGATTAAAATCTTCTAATAGTCATTAGACTCATATTGGGTCAAAATATATAAATTCGTACGTTTGGAAATTAAATATAAACTGTAATACTTGTTTTATTATTGCAAGTATAGTAATACAGTTTGCTAGGGAAATATACGTAGCAATCAACTTTTGAAGTAACTGACCTGTAAACTCATCTCCGAGATTATCATAGTCACTAGTTGTATTAGAATATGAGAAGCCAACCCCAACTGGAGATTCCAAGAATAACATATTGGCCTCTGCGTCATACACATGCAAATTTTAGGGGGGCACAGTTATAGAGAAGCAAATGAGATGTTTAAGCGTAAAACATATGATAGAATCTTAGGTACAATCAATAATATATCCCCTTCTTTCTATTTCTCCCATCACATGACTAGGTCACTTAATGAGAGAGATAGAGCGAGAAGATATAAAACCGGTTGGATGGTAAAATCCTCCATAAAGTAAGGCTGAACCTTGGATGCAACCAATGATTTTTCCCCTAACTGTTTCTAGTCACATGATAAGAGAGACTGAAAAAGAGAGATATACAACTAATTGCATAGCAGGACGGAGTATTAGGCGCAACCATGCATTGATATATAATCTTCTTTTTGTTTCTTGTAACGTGTTGTTTGATAATGAAATTAATTTGAAAGTACCGAAGACCTTTATTCCATGAGTAGTTATTAGATTTAATTCCACTTCCATCAGTGTCCACTATGAATGGACCAATCTCTTGGGTTGCTCCATATCCCACAGAAGAGCACCCAGGACCTGAAACATAAAGAATCTTGTCACCTCAGCATATAACATATGAAGCAAAATGTTGTAGATGGGGATTGTGTATCATTGAAAACTCTTTGGATGAGTTGGAAAGGACAAAGGGATGACCTCCACTAAAGCAAGTACAGTAGGAGAATTAACCACCCGATAATCTAATACAAACTTTATGTAATTGTTTATTAACACAAAATTAGAATGTTTAATATAGCAGGACGAACTGTCTAAAGATTAGGAAACATGAAGATATCAAGGAACCTGTACTTTGCTTCCTCCTCCACGCATGCAAGATTATGTATTTGAAATATAGATAATTGCATATATACTTAGTCAAAAGATGGATATATATATAGCATGGAATATATCTATAACGCTAAAAAGATAATTGCAAGTTGATCGATTAATAATTTTCTCGGCTATAAGATGATTAGGTTTAAAATCCAGAAACAAGTTGATCATGTATAAATTTTTTCCTCAGGCGTAATCAAATTAATTAAGTGGTTTCAGTCAGATATCACCATGATTAAGGCACTGATCATATATAATAGACAGTTTTGTCAGTGCTCATGAGTGCTCACCTCCATTAAGCCACAACACAAGAGGTTTTCCATCTGGGTTGGAGGCAGCCTCATAAAACCAGTAAAAAAGAGCCCTCCCATTTGTTTCGTTCACGGTCACATAGCCAGCGTAGTGCTTGAAGTCTGCAGCAGGCTGGCCGGGCAGGTTGGTCACAAGGTCCTGAGTCCCCATTGAGTTGTTGTTCAGTTTCTCGGTACTAGCCCGTTTCGTTCTACCCGAAACAGGCTCCACAAACAGTAGTGCAACGAGAGCCACAACAACGAAAGCCGTCGCTTTTGATACAATATTCATATTGTACTGTTGTATATATGGAAGTACAAAACACAAACTATAGCTTAGCAAGAGACAGCTACCATAAAACAAGGATGAAACATAAGCAAATCCACATGTTTCTATTTATAATAAACCATTCGAGGATGATAACAAAATTGAAATAAAATAAAATAAAATAAAAGAGAAAAGAAAGAGTAGATTTGGAAGACGAGTCTTACGTGGCAATGTAATTTTTTTTATTTCGTTGACGAGTTTGGCGTTGGCATCTGACGTGGGTTAATTAGGTAAGCTCAAATACTAGGGTATTCATGCAGGAGAAAGTATGATAAGTGGTACCTCCATTCTCGTGTGCGGGTTGGTGATCACTGATGAACAAACTAAGTGAATGAGTTCAAAACAATACACATATTTGATTCCAAAACCTAATACGACAATTTCAAACATAAATGCGACGAATTTACTTAAGTGATGTTGTGTGTTCACCTAATTAATACGATAAATTCAGACATTCAACTCAAAACTAATAACCAATACAGTGAATAACTAAAGAAGGTAAAAATAATAAATATACAAGGCATGTTATTAATTTATATTCTCATGAATCTCAACAGTAAATCTTTGTCGGTTTTTTATTGGATGACTTGATAAGTAATTAACTTTTGACTAGTCATCTTGGATTTGCATTTATCATGTAATAATTGAAATTTGTTTGGCAAATAACTTTACATTGTGGAAGGATTCAGCTCTTCCACAGCAACTAGCACGATAAGTCCAAGAACACAAAGGAAAAAACTACCCAGTAAATTAAAGTTCAAAACATTTTTAGCATTTTCTTATCCGCAAAGAATCAAATTAGGTATTGCAGTTAATGGTATATTTCTAATATAAAATTATCAATCTATAGGAGTAGAGCAGATATAGAGGGAGATCAATCAGCAGTAATATGAAAAACCAGTGGTATTAGGCTTAGCTAGCATTACGTGGAAAACCAGTTATTAAAACAGAAGGATGGGACTAGCACTAGAGTCCCATAGTAAGTACTAACTAAACCTAGGGAATCATTATCCTTAACTAAAGGTAAATCGTTGTGACGCCGAAGCGACTGTTACAGAGTCTAATACCGATAATCGCCACATGTTCATGTTCATGATTGAATAAGGATAAACCAGGACAGCGCTGGTGGTGATCTCTTGGTGCATATATGATATATATCTGAAAGATCATGGATCATGTTCTTGCCAGTCAATGATTATATCACAAAGTGGAAAAGCCATTGTGGTATATATTCCAAATTGGTGGTGTTCTCTGAAATAAAATAGAAAAGGGCAAACAACTGCTCTCAAGAATCTCATCATCACAAAGTTGAAAGATGGAGTTTTGTGGCGAACCTTGTGCGTAATGACTCGTGAATCTGGGGAAGGCAAAGTGGCGAAAAGGAATGAAAGAAACAACCTATTAAGCAAGTGGGGTTGAACAACGACTTGATTCCAACTTTATTAGTTGAAAATTGAGATGGAAATCATCTCTTAATTATTCAATTTGCAATCTAATTTTATCTTTAATTTGTTAAATCCTTGTGTAAGACATCTATACTTTAGAACAAACCCTAGTCGCTAATTTTCATGTTCACTCAGTACGACTCGAGATGTTACAGGAAGTTTTATCTTTACTACAAATCCGATATTATGACAGAAGATTAGTAGTGAAAAGTGTAAACACAAATCTATTTAAAAGCAATATTATTCTCAGTCCCAGCGGTGCGTTATCTCTTTCGGCACCAGAAAATACGTCGCTGGCAAAGGATTTGCCACATGCATCTAACCCCAGCTTAATGTGTACTGGCCAATAGATCTCCACCTATTTCTTTAGGAAACTATTTTCCTCATCTCACTTTTTGTGTTTTTCATTGCCACTGAGCTGGAGTTTAGTCAATGCAAATAGAGGAAAGTGCAAATCTGTGTTATGCATGCTCATTAGGATTAAACTGATTGATGAGTAGATTTTATATTATATATTTAACCCTATTTTTAGTATATTTTGGTTAATATTTTGGAAGAATTTTGATACTTTGAATTGTGTTTTCAATATAGGACTTTCGACTTCCTTTGGAGCAAAACAGAACCAAATGGACGAATTTCAAAATATCATATGTTTCTACCAAGCGGTTATTTTCTGGCGATAGAATAAAGAAGCAATGCACGGTGCTGGAATAGTGACGTTTTGGGTTTGAATTGCGTTTTTGGAGTCCAAGATGACCTCGGATGGGTTCATGGCCTTCTGGAGATGTGTTCAGAACTCCCAATCTTCAAAACAAGCTATTATGGGCCGGATTTGGAGGATATTTAAGGCTAAAACGTGGCTGGACAAGTACTTGGCAGATTCTCTTAGCTTAGTTAGGACTTTATTTTCTAAGATATTTTATTATTATTCTTAGTTTCCTAGTTGGAATAAAAGACCTGGTTTTTAGGGATTGTGCGATGCCTTTTAGATGGGTTTTAAAAAGGTTTGGCCGGCCCTAGTTTGGGTTCTACACTTTCTTTTATGCAATATTGGAGACAGAGCAAATTGCTAGGGTTCTTGAAGGCTTTTAGACTTTTATTTTAAGGTGTTTTCAATCCTTTTCTTTATAATAATATTTTCTATGATTTTAATTATGAATATGTATAACTAATTTGTTTTGCTAGGACGAAGCCTTGAGCCTTAGCATGAATATGTAATTTTTATTTAATTGCTTATGATTGATTGCATGCATACTTTGAATTATTGATCACTGTTTTAAACTATCTAATTGTCTTAATACCTGATCACCATTAGGATCAATTTGATGCAATTTTGGTCGGAAGGTTCCCTGAAATTGACGCTGGCTTCTTGTGATTAGTAATTGTGATTTCACTTAAGATGGACACCATGTTTTAAGGGTTGCATGGTTTTTCAAAGGGTTTTCATAAAGCATAATGAGTCTCTCATGTTCAGATTTGATCTGAACGTCCGGCCGGGTTGCATGTTAGATATACATTCTATGTTGGAGGTTCCAAG
This sequence comes from Heteromeles arbutifolia, assembly GCA_024362995.1. Classification (NCBI taxonomy): domain Eukaryota; kingdom Viridiplantae; phylum Streptophyta; class Magnoliopsida; order Rosales; family Rosaceae; genus Heteromeles; species Heteromeles arbutifolia. The sequence goes on along the minus strand of JANCRC010000002.1, from coordinate 2,535,846 downwards.
TAGAATATAAATTAGGAAAACCTAACCTTCAAAGTGGCATGTGTAGATCATAAGTAATTGGTAAAAATTCATAGGATTGCTAAGTGATGGTGGAACCCTAGTGCTTTTTTTTTCTTTTCTTTTTGAAACAAAACCCTAGTGCTTTTAGAAATTGTTATTTAAAACTCTTTTCTTTTTATCATATTAGTTGTGGGCAAATTTATTATTTGTTTTTAATTAAAATTCGTTTTTAATATTACCTAAATTCAAAATCACCTTTCTCAATTTTTAGTTTTAATTTAAGTAGTTCATTAGGAATTGTTTCTACATAAATTATTCAAATAGTCCTTGAGGAGAACGACCTTACATGAGCATCTATACTACAACATCATTGTATTCTTGCAAGTATTTTGTGTAATTTTAACCCTATTTACGTAGACGGTAAAATCGCTATCACTGATCACCAATCAACTTGTTACTCAAGTAATCAGAACACGTAATATTTATGCCGCCGTTCGCTGTATGCATTCAGTGCTCAAACTTCATCATCAGTTTTGCTACCAACCATATGCACAATGAAGAAACACCTTTTCCCAAAATCAGAAACTCCACATACTGTACGTGTGGATTTCATTTGACCAATCGTGATCAGCACCAAGTCACCAAATGCTGAAAGGTTCAAGCTTGCTGTATATTTTTTTGTCTTTCTATAACCCTGTTGGGTACGTAGCAAGTGATATGCATCAGCAATCTGATCAAAGTTGAGATAAAGCGCACTGATTAGCGATAACCAGCCACAGGTTTGAAATCAACTTTACAAATTAAAAAATTCGGGGTCAAATTTAACCCACTATGATCTGCAAGTGATATAGGGGATGTTTTGCACTAGAAAAACCTGCACGACATATACTTTTATATTATATAGAAGGCTTTTTAGCCAAAATGGTTCATGAGATTTGCATAACAAATTGGTCCCTGATATTGAAAATCAATAGAAATGGTCCCTGAGATTGTCCACCATCCATTATTTTGGTCCTTCTGTTAAAAACTCTTTTAAGTGTCCCGGAGCTCTTGGCCGAAAGTTTGGGTAATTTTTAAAACTTCGTAACTCAATCGTTTCTTAACCAAATTCGACCCATAATATATCAAAATGAAGATAGGAAAGTGTAGAACAAGATTATAACATTTGGAAGCCCAATGGTTGCCGGAGATGGCCGGAGAATAGCCTGAAAGGTGACTGGTCCGCGGGAAAACTGGAAAACTTGCCGGAAACTAGGTAAACTTTAAACATTAATAACTTCTTCAATACTCAACGAAATCGAGTGATTCAAAAATGAAAATCATACTTCTCGACGAGACGAAGAGAATGGTACCTTTCTTGATGGCTAAATCGCCGTGGTTTGGCTGGAAAATGGCTCGAAAGTAGTTGTCTTGGTCTCGAGTCAAAGGTACCATTCTCTGTCTCGTTGAGAAGTATGATTTTTGTTTTTGAATCACTCAATTTCGTTGAGTATTGAAGAAGTTATGAACGTTTAAAGTTTATCAAGTTTCCGGCGAGTTTTCCAGTTTTCCTGTGAACCAGTCACCTTTCAGGTTATTTTCCGGAAATCTCCAGCAACCACTGGGCTTCCAAATAGGTATAATCTTGTTCTATACTTTCCTATCTTCATTTTGATATATTATGGGTCGAATTTGGTTGAGAAACGATTGAGTTACGAAACTTTGAAAATTGCCCAAACTTCCGGCCAAGAGCTCCAGGACACTTAATGGGGTTTTTAACGGAATGACCAAAATAATTGAGGGTGGACAATCTCAGGGACCATTTCTATTGATTTTCAATCCCAGGCACCAAAGTGATATGTTACGCAAATCTCAGGGACCATTTTAGCTAAAAAACCTATATAGAATTGAGCAGACAACATAATTCCCATTATTGTCGTTGTTGTGAACGTAAGATAAACATTCAGTTAGTCTCAAGTTTTCTAGATCCCTCCATGGTTAACCAGCCAGACACTTTCATTATAAACTAGTAACTAGATAATGCAAACAGTATGACTAGATTTGTTTCTACTCGGAAGACTTGGATAATGCAAACCGGCCTAGGCTATATTAGTGCCGTGGAAACCACTTATCGCCGCCTTTACACTCTGTGAATCTACAGGGACTATTGGTTTTAAGATATAGCAAAATGTACTCTTGCTTATAATTCCTCCATTCCCTTTTGGACGTAAATTTCCTGACAATTAAACAATACTTTTCATATGCGCATATGTCTGATGCATCAAACACTAATAATAAACAAAATAACAAGTGCTTGGGCCAATAATCTGCTACCAGCAGGAGGACATTTATAATCTTCTGTCTATTGCCTCATGTTAATGAGAGATTTTTCAGTGTGACTGTTACACGAAGTGGTACACCAAGTGTCGTTATATAAATTGTGGGATATGTGTGTTAAAAAGTTAATAACTTAAAAAATAAAATTACCCACCACTTACATAAAAACACGTGGTGTACCACCCGTATTCCTGTCACAACTAAAAATTTCTCCATATTAATTACCGGCTTTTGGAGAGGAACCATCTAATTAATCTCATTGGTTGGAAGAAGAAAAGGCAACGCCACTTGGTTTACGTGTTAACACATTGCGAATCTTTCTTACCTAAAAAACGATGTCACCAAGCAATTAAAATCTTTTAAGAGGACTACCCGCATCATATCCATCCAGAAGCAGCTAACATACATTTTGAAGGGAGGAAAGGGGGGTACATTAGAATTCGTAATCATGTAATACTGAAAATTTTATATCTTAATCATAAAGTATAACATATGGTTGAACCAGAAGAAAATCGTGCGCCTAATCCATTCGTCCAATTAGTGTTGCTCCTATACTTCGGTCCACACTACAAAAAGCTAGCTTACACTTAATGGGAGACTTTGAGTGTTCTTTTTAGAGGGTAATATAACTGTGCATAAAGTTCTTCATTGGACCAGATTATGAATTATGATAGGCTTTCCATGCGGGCGCATGTCGTTCTTGCTTACATAACGCTTTTTCTAGAACACGTACTCGAACCTAAAGATTTACATAAAAAGAACAAGATCTTCCATTACTTTTCCCAGTTGGTTGGTGTGAGAGTTGTCTACTGCAAGATTTTATAAGAGATGATGATCATGTTGCCCTGCAATCAAGTTGCATCCAATTAACTGAAACGTTAACTGATAATTAGATGAACAAAAAATGCAGCTGTTCTGTGCATTGATGGATTATACACACAGCACTATGTTACTTTCATCTTACTTGTATTCATGCAGTTATACTTCACTTCTGCATCAGTGTAAGAAGAAAACTTCCGCAGACAGAAAGGTAACGCTGATTTTGGCACTCTTCTTGTGAATCCTTTAGATTGTAGCTTTTCCATAAGAGGGAAGTGATTTTCGCATTTCCGTTTCTCCTATGCACCCTTTTTTTTTTCTAGCCTTAAAATTGAATAAACTAAAGGAAAATCAATGCATAAAAACAAAATAACTAAGAGCGTGAAAATCACTACTGTTTTAATAATTTTACTAGACTACAGGTGAAGTGTCAAAGTTCTCTTGGAAGACCATGGTTCCACTTTTTAGAGGCAAAACAAATCTGATTAAGCTGCCTAACATTCGGACCATTAGTCAAATCACTTGGATAACCCATAAATTTTTTTTTTTTTTTTGGAGAAACCCATAAATATTAGGTAAAAATCAACAACAGAAAATGTGAAATCTGCAGGAGACTTGTTCCACGTTATATCATGGGTAATATCTTTAACTTTTTCTCATTTTAAAAAGCTTCCTCAGTGCCCTTAGTGGAACCACTATTATCGTACTGCCTCCAATAACTATGAACTGTGCTGCCTTTTGTCTTTCTTCAACCCTTTTGCCTGCTCCAGTTTGACTCCACTACTTGTCTTTTCTAATTTTTGTTTTTACGATAATGATTACTTTACATTGTTCAATATAATCTTTCGAGCTCCCTGTCACTCTTACACGAATTCAACCAACATGAATTATTAATTAAGATAAATATCATTCGGTTACAATATCATATGCCGGAGAAGCCGAGCCATAAAAAACTTAAAAGTTATTAGATCCTGATTGTTAGGTGCATAAGAACCCCTAGACATGCAGTCTAGAGGAGAGACTATTGGGTAGAGGCTTTCGTTTTCCCGTCATTTGTAAACTCAATGCACGTGAAAAATAGATTCGTTGCATTCAGGTCCACACAGACCTATTTTGGTATTAATGCAAGGAGTATGTCTTGGGTGTAGGTATGAGATGACAAAAATCTTGGTCTTCCAAAAGGGTATGTCTTGGGTGTCGGGAACATACGTTTTGTAGTTTGTAGTTACTGATTGAGAAATTTTATTTGAACTCATCTAATCTCTTTCTACACTCAACTTATTCTCTTCACCCATATTGTTTTTTAATTAAAGAATTAATATCTCTTTAAACTCAAATTTATTACTTAAACTACCCTCTCAAACCCAATTCAAAATGTAAAGTTATCTTTACACTCATTCCATTTATAAAATAACATCTCTAATTGAATGTTTTTTTTCTTCAAAGAGGCGTCCTTTGCCCCTGTATAATTGCATATGACTAGCATTTCCATGGCTGTTTTTTTTTTTTTTTCTGCTACCAAACCCATCCATAGACTTAGGATCCAAGAGATCCTTCCATAGGTTTGAATTTGCCAGAGAATGCAATGCAAGCTCCAATTCAGTCCATCACTTTGCCAGCAACATTTAACCTTGATGCTTTGGATTTGGATAGAGACATGCCAACCGCTAGTTAGTGGTCAAGGTTTATGAGGTTGGGCAATCTTTATTTGCACCAAGAATCAAGTTATATGTCTTTGCACTACTAATCAAAAGTCCTTGCAATGGTGTTTTGGGACGCAAACAGACGGCAGAGAAAAACAAATACAATGTAATATAATAAGTATGAAATTTAATCCACAGAAGAAGCAAACAAACAAAATATTCATAAATCGAGTCATGTCTTAGTTGGAGGATTCAAAACTTCAAAATCACTATCTATCAATAGAAAAACTTGTTTTTCTCTATCATAACTATTAGGGTTTTGGCAGGAATAGACGTAGGATAAACAAAGGGTGATGCTAGGGTTTCATTATAGTGTCTGGGTTTATTGTGAAATTTAAGTTGTACTTAATAGTAATTATGCAATAGGGTAAATTAGACAATTAACATTTAAAATTTAAGTTGGGTGCAGAAAGATGTTACATGGGTTTAAATAAAATTTCCCTTACTGATTTCTAGATTTACACAACTTGGCATTCTCCATGAAAACTAAAAGAAAACTACAATTAACCACCCTAGGCTTAATTTCTTTAACAATTTAACAATATGTCACGAACATCCAACTTTTCATTCGAAATCATGTTAACATAAGTTTAATCACGTGACTTGTAGGATCGAACTTTTTGAGGTCAATTTGTCCATTCACAAGCAAAATGTAGGTTAAAAACAAAAACGCGAATGTTGTCAAATTTTTGTCATATTTCAACAAGGTATTAAATATCGATGATATCGGAAATATCGATAGTTCGAAAACACGGAAATATCGATGGAAATATCGGGATAATATCGATATCGATAAAAATTATATGGAAACCACGGAAATTGTAAGAAAAACTTGAAAATTTTTATTGAAACTTTGCAGGATGTTATTTAGTCAATTATCTATTAGTTTATCACAAAAAATTGGAAGGAAATGCATTGCATGATGGATTTAACATTATCAAGTTGATTATATAGCGAGCTGACAAACATTGTGAGTGTAGAAAATATGTAGTAATTAATGAAAGAAGTTTAAACACACCATAATCATTTATATATAATGAATTAGTACAATATTTTACACTTTATACATTGCATGGTAAGATACATGAGTGACTTAGTACCACATAGAGTTCCTATGAGGTTCAAAATTTTCATTATCTTCATCATCTCTATGTGTAGAGTGAGTGTATTGTGAAGAGTAGTTATCAAATGATAAATCCCCAAAATAGATTTGCATGTAATTGTTAACATGCCACCCATATGGATCCGAGATTGGTTGACGTTGTCCATAAGCAAAATCATTTGAAGATTGAGTCTCGGATTGTTTCCATGAGTCGCTCGATTCCATCCCAACAGGAATGGGATATGAAGGGTAGGGAAATGGTTGGTTATGAGTATAACCATAGTTACTACTTCCCACTCCAACAGAGTTCGAAGTTCTAGATAACGAGTCATCTTCTTGACTTGACAAAATCCCCTTGCCTCTTTCTCTACGAGTATAGTCCTTCCCTATGGCACAAATTCCTGGTCCTGCCCGCCTACTGCCATGGTCATCATCCTGTGTTGCATGCGTGAAGTTTGCCTCACCAGTGAAGGGGCTCATAAATCTGGGAGGTGGTCCAACATAGTTTCCATATCCACCACCACTACCTCCAGCTTCACTATATCCTTCATCATTCCCACCTCCGATGGTAGGTGAGTCTCATGATCTTGTACTAGAGCTATCATTAGTATCAGCACGATGTTATGGTTGTGTAGGATTGGAAGAAGGTGGAATTCCAGTGTTTCTTGGTCTTGGGCGCAAAAGTTCTTCCAAAGAGTCAGCGCTGCTAGATCCCACCTCCTCCTCTAATATTCTTTCTACATTTATCCCTTCATTACGTGCTTCTTCAGCAACTCTGGGAGCTGGGTTGCCTTCATCATCATCTAAATGAAGAGGTCTAATCCATTGATAAAGTTGGTTACCCTCTGTATCATCATCTTCAGCAACAATATCAAACACATCTAGTGGGTCACCACGGTCAACATGATCTATTTCTGCTTCCTTATCTCGAATTTGAAGCTTCATGTTGTAGTAGCAATAAACTAATTTTTCCAACCTACTATGAGCCAACCTATTTCTTTGCTTTGTGTGTATGAGTGCAAATGTGCTCCAATTTTTTTCACAAGCAGATGAGGAAGTTGTTTGTGATAATACCTTGATTGCTAACTTTCTCACAGTTGGTGCATCGGTCCTATACATGATCCACCATTCAGCTACAATGAAAAACAATGTTGATAAGCCTAATAACTCCAACAAATTCTATTATAAACTTATAGTGAAATATGTTTACACTCACTAGGAGACATTTTTGTTCCAGCAGCAACTGATGTTGGTTCTCCAAAAGTTCTTCTTGCATCTTTAAACCATGTTAGCTGAATTCAATAAATCGTGTTAGTTTAATCCAACAAAGTAATTATTATAATTTAAGTAATTGTGTACCTCATTTCCAAATTGGCCAACTGCTGGTGATGCAAGGTCTAATTTAGAGTATACATTATGTACAGCACGTATAAGGGTACCATCATCTCCAACACCGGGTCTGTATTGGTATCGAGGATTCAAATAATATGCTGTTCAAAGAAACACATACTCTAATAAGAGAAATAATACTTATGCAACTAAAGAAATGAATTGCAAATTATGACATAATTTATACCTGCTGCATGCAAATCGTGGTATAATGTTTTATACCATCGGTCTTCAATTATCTTTATGACCCACCTTGCACCATGTTTTTTTTCCAATTCATCCTTCACTACACGCATCAACTCATATATTGCCCCCATGGTAGGATACACTTTTGTGTCAACGATTCGTAAAACTTTGTAAAGAGGTTCAAACACTTGGCACACATGTTCTGATTGAGTCCAAAAAGCATGATCAAGCACTATACTTTCCACCATACGACCTGCATTTGAGCGGCTTAAATTGTGGTTGGCCCAATCGTCACTAGTGAATAGTTGCTTCAACCCTGTTTTCTTCTTAAGTAAGTTGTCTAATGCAATATAGTTGGTGGCGAATCGAGTGGTAGCTGGACGAATAATTTCTCCTTTGCAAAATTCACGCATCTTTGCCAACAACCAACCGTGATTGTAAATATAATTTGTGATCGTTCTAGCTCTTTTTACCACAGTAGAAACATTCTCTCTCTTCCCCATTGCCTCAAACATGAGATCAATACAATGTGCTGCACATGATGTCCAAAACACATTATGATGCTTCATTAGCTTTTTTTCCAGCTTTGACAAATGCAAAACCATTGTCGGTCACGACTTGGACAACATTATTCTCTCTCACCTCCATGATTACATCCCTCAATAATTTGTAAATATACTTGTAGTTCTTTATATGGTCTGAAGCATCAACAGACTTCAAAAAAATTGTCTTTCCCTTGGAGTATACCATGAAGTTTATGATAGACAATCTAGTCGGGCCAGTCCATCCGTCACACATGATTGTGCAACCATTAGTTTCCCACTTTGACCTCAACTTGTTAACATACTCGCCAATGTCTTTATACTCCATATCCAAAAATTTGTTTCTTATCTCATAGGGAGTAGGAGGTTGTACTCCAACACCGGCCTGTTGACATCCCACTACCATATTTTTGAAATGATGTGATGATGCTTTCTGAGCAGGGACATTTTCATAGATAAAGAACTTGCTAATTAGACGCCCCATTCCCTCCTTCACATTACCTCCAGTGAAATAACTCCAAACACTTTTTTGACGTGCTTTGGATAACTTATATAAACTTGGGGCTATTGGTGGTGTTGGTTGTGATTCTCTAAGATTGCCTCCCCATCTCATTTGTGCACCACCACTTGTCCCGGAACCTTGTGCTCTATTAGGAATTTTATGAAGGTGTTCTCTTTCCCATGCTGACTGTTTGGAGGCACGTAATGCTTGTTTCAAACTGCGTCGTTCTTCAGGTCCCATGTCATCATCACATTCGTCCTCATCGTCATCATCATCACTGTCAACCGCTTGGCCAATGACTTCTCCTCATAGCCCAGCTCGAATATTTTCCATTCCATGTGTTATCTTTTCCTTCTGCTGTTTTTTATTTTTTAATAATGTGCTGATGAATGCCTTCACTTCTTGGGGGACATTATCGCATCGTTGGACATTTTTTGCTGGATCTAATCCACTAAGATGGTACTTAAGTCGTGTCACTCCGCCACTCTTCATTACCCGACCACAATATTTGCAAATTGTGCCATGTTTGTTTCCGTCTATTGGGTGTCCATGTTCCCAAGCTGGATCACATTTAGTAACTCCACTGGACATTTTAAACGTATCTATATTTATTTTTCATGAAAATTAGACAATTATTTTTTGGCCAAAAAATATAGTAGTGATGACGGTTATATAAGAGAACCTAAATAATAAAGTTATTCTACAGAAGAATTAAATACGAAGTAAAGAAAATGATTGTAAAAATTTAAGTAATTATAAAAATAATATGAAATAATAAAACATAATATTAATGAATAATAATTCAATTTGATAATAAAACCTAATATTAATAAAATAATAAATAACATTAAACATATTAAAATTATCCTAGGGAATAATTATACAACATTACTTAATTACTTAAAAAAATTAACATGTAATTGTTAACATTACTGAATTACTTACAAAAATTAACATGCAAGTATTAATTACTTAAAAAAATTAACATACGAGTCTACACAAATTTTTTTGTTGTTGTGTAAATTACAATAATATAAATATAAGTTTGTAAACTTACCTTAAATATGGAACCCTTTGTGTTCAAGCTCTGGAATGGATCTGGAATGGCTTTGAAAAGGGTAAGGGAAGAAGAAGAAATGAAAATGCTCTGAATGGCTCTGATACTCCACCTCTTTGAATGTGAAAGAATATCACAGACTCACAGTGGCACATGGTTTCATTATGAAAGCACTATTATTTTTGTCCATGGTCTGTGATTGTAAAAGTTGTCAGGTGAAATGAGTCAAATGACCCAACCACACACACACACACATGCCACCACACACGCACACAACACACGCACACAGACATCACACGCAGACAGTCTCTCTCTCTCTCTCGATCATTCTCTCTTCTCTGAGCTCTATTCTCCCCCTTCTCCATTCTCCCACACACACACAGATCTCCCACACACACGCACAGAGACCCAAGGTCTCTCGATCCTTCTCCCACACACAGGCACATAGACCCACATCGCCTTCTGCTCCTCCCTCGTCGGCGCCGTCTCTCTCTTTTCTCTCTGCACCGAGGGTCCGAGACCTACATACACACACGCACACCATCGCACCTGCTCTGAGCTCCCTTCTCCCCCTTCTCCATTCTCCCACACACACAGATCTCCCACACACACGCACAGAGACCTAAGGTCTCTCGATCCTTCTCCCACACACAAGCACAGAGACCCACATCGCCTTCTGCTCCTCCCTCGTCGGCGCCGTCTCTCTCCTTTCCCTCTGCACCGAGGGTCCGAGACCCACATACACACACTCACACCATCGCACCTGCTTCAGGAAGACACCCATCATCATCAGCAACCTCGTCTTTCTCCCTCTCCTTCTCGTCTCTGCAACTCGACGAACGCAAGAACTCCGGCGAGTTTCTTGAATTTCTCCGGTTAGGTAAGCTTCGGGTTTGCCTTTCTGTTCTAGATTGAACCTTATATGTGAAATTTAAGTTCAAAATCGTGTTTTTGCAAGGTTTTTGGGACGAAATTGGCTCGGGAATAGGCACACCCATCTCCGGAGAGGCCGTGGGTGTCGACGAACTTTTCGAACACCTTCGACCGTTTCACGGTAAACGGAATATATAAAAACATTCATCTCGTCTTCTATTTCATTTTGATACCTAGATCGGAGTCTAGGGTCCTCTTTTACAGTCGGCCGGAGCTATAGAAGCTCCGGCGTTCTTCTCCGAGTAGCACAGTTCCAAAATATCGCGATACGTCGGTAATATCGCGATATTATCGATAATATCGCGATATTTTGACGAAAACCCGTTGGATACCTATTAAAATATCGGTCCCGTAAAAAACCGATAATATCGGCGAAATATCGCCGATATTATCGGCATTTTGTTCCTTGCATTTCAAGGTCTGGAAACAGTTAAGTTCGCAGCTACAGGCAAATTCCACGTCGTCTAATCGGCTTCTCCAACATCCACAATTGGCAAAAAAAAAAAGGATAAAATTTTAGAAAAACTAATGAAAAGGGCTTGAAAATTTTGAGTTTTAACGATAAAGACAAAATAAAGAGTAAAGTGAATAGTATCAGGATTGACTTTTTAATGTAAAAATGTGGTTTTTCGTTAAAGTGAACAGTACCGAAAGCTTTTCGTTAAAGTTCCCTAAAATTTTTAGGAAAAGACGATGTTAGATGTTGAAGTCTTGAATTGATGATATTGACCTAATAACAGTTGGCTTACAAGTCACGTTACCAAACTTAACGAAAGCGTCTATGAAAATTGGATGTAAGTGACGCGTTATCAAAATTAAACTAAAACTTGAAGATAATAAACTGATAATTACCCTATTATTAAAATAATACTAAAATTAAAAAAAGTCGAGATTACTCAAGTAATTTTCGAAAAAAAGAAAGTAGAATTAAAAATAAAAAATAAAGAAAAACACATCCTTAAGTCACAAACCTGCTGAACCGAGTCGAACACAACTCGAGCAAATCAACATCAAGCCAACCTAAAAAAAATTGGAGAAGTCATATCCTTCTCTCTCATCACTCAGTCGTCGGCTTCTCTTGAAGCAGAGCAGAGGAGCAAAAGCACTTCCAACAATGGAGGAACAAGAAATCCTCACCACCACCACCCCAACCCGACTCCCCCACTACTGGGGCACCACACCAGAGCAAGACTACTACAATCTCCAGGGCATCTAATCCTCCAAATCCTTCTACACCTCCCCCAGAGGCCTCAAGCTCCTCACCCGCCAATGGCTCCCCCTCCGCCGTCCGCGTGGCATCATCTTCATGGTCCACGGCTACGGCAACGACATCAGCTGGACCTTCCAGCCACCCCAATCTTCCTCGCCCAAAACGGCTTCGCCTGCTTCGCTCTCGACCTCGAGGGCCACGGCGGCTCCGACGGCCTCCGCGCCTTCGTCCCCGACGTTGGCCTCGTGGTCAACGACTGCCTATCGTTCTTCAATTTGGTCAAACAGCAGGACCCCAATTTCATGGACTCCGCTGTTTTTTATACGGCGAGTCCATGGGCGGGGGCGGTTTGCCTCCTCATCCACTTCGCCGCCCCGGCGGCGTTCCAAGGCGCGATCTTGGTCGCCCCCATGTGTAAAATCTCCGATAAAGTAAAACCCAGGTGGCCATTCCGCAAATACTGACGTTCGTGGCGGGATACCTGCCGAAATTGGCGATAGTCCCCACCGCCGACCTGATGCGGAAGTCAGTGAGGGTAAAGGAGAAGATCGTGGCGGATGTGAATCCAGCGAGGTACCGGGGAAAGCCGAGGCTGGGGGCGGTGGTGGAACTGCTGAGAGTGACGCAGTACGTGAGCGAGAGATTGTGGGACGTGAGCCTTCCGTTTATTGTGTTGCACGGCAGCGCGGATGTGGGGACGGACCCGGAGGTGAGCAGGGCGTTGAATGCGACGGAGAAGAGCGAGGATAAGACGTTGAAGATTTATGAGGGGATGATGCATTCCTTACTCTTTGGGGAGACTGATGAGAATGTGGAGGTTGTGTGGGGAGTTATGTTGGGTTGGTTGAATCACCGGTGCGGCGGCGGCGAAGGAGATGAATGACTTGAGATTCTTGCATTAATGCCTAACTCTTACACGTTCAGAGGTCGATTCACTCGATTCCCCGCCCTTTCGAACTTCTGTATCTCTAGAACTTACATTTCACACCGAAGCCATTCACTTGTAAACGAGGTCTCAAGGTCGCAGATTCGGCTCACTCAAATGGCGAGTTCTTGTCACATTTGTATCATAAAACTAAAAAAACCGAACCTGGTCTCGGTCATCTCATCTCATCTCGAATTGTCACGAATCAACAGGGCAGCAAAGTAGCAACAAATCATAAAAACAAAATGATCAACAACACGGGTCTCCAAAGTTTTAAGAGTATCACCACCAAATCAGCATCATACAGAGTGATCACGAAACCGTACTTTTGTATAAATCATAACGAAGCAGAGAAACTAATAGACGATGAACCAAGGGAAATACCCTCTACGATTTACAATTCAGCGAGAAACGAATCTTCACAGCTATAATTGCTTTAGACTACCTACTATTCCACATCCTATACAATATGATGGACAACAAGGAGGACGGGTAAAGAATAGAAATCGTTAGATGAAATTTGTGGGGAAAAGAATTGATCATGTGATTCTATACAGACTATTAACATAATCTTCTAGTTGATAGCCCCATACGCTGCTACTTTTCAGATCTATTGTCAGATAGTCCTCTAGTATCAATCCTGCTGCTGCCAATGCCAAAAAACAAAATAAACCTATCGACATACCTTTTTGTGTTAGCAAAACCAAAATCTCCTCGACCTAAAAAGCTCCCTCTAATCACATCATAAACAGGTACTTAAGATCCTCTACCGTCAGGCGAGTCTGTCCACCACCTGTTTTATCCTCTCCAAACGCAGACGCAACCATCTCTCTCTTCTTTTGCTGTGGAAATCAACCATGTGTATCATAGCATCAGAATAGCAGTACAGGAGAATACACAAATTAAATTATCAGTCTAATAACGAAATATGTAAAAAGAACGGCCCTACAGTATTTTGAAGTGCAAACTTGAACTGAAGCAATGAATTTTTTTAATCATATTCAATCCTATTTTGTAGTGATTAGAAAATTAAACTACAAACAAGAAGAAAAATTACAGAAGAAATCAAGGACAGTACCTGAAGGGCTAAAATACGATCTTCGACAGTATCTCTAACGGTCAAGCGCAAAACTGTAACAGGACGAGTCTGCCCAATCCGATGAGCTCTATCAATTGCTTGATCTTCTGTGGTAGGATTCCACCAGAGGTCCAGAAGAAGAACATGACAAGCTGCAACCATGTTTAGACCAAGACTAGCTGCTTTCAAAGACATTATCATGACTGTCACCTACAAGAAGCAGGGTCAAACTTCAGAACCATTGCGGCCAAATGCAAATACCAACTAAAAGATTATTTCAAAGATCCAAGATTTCCTATTATTTCCACAAACCTCTGGAAGGGTGTTAAAATCCTTGACAGCTTTATCCCTAGCTGTTACTGACATTGTTCCATCGAGTCTTCTGTACTCAATGGAAGATGTTTTAAGACATTCTTCAAGCAAGTCCAGCATCCTCGTCCACTGTGAAAAGACTATTGCTTTTTCACTAACTACCTTCTTTGAATTCTGAGGATTAGTCACCAAATCCAAGTTCTGTCTCTTAGGAACGTCCTCAGGTGGTTCAACCACACAAATATCAGAAGACTTTTCAGAAGAGTTGGCATTTCTATCAACTGTGTCTTCTATGCAACTACTATTTCCAGAAATACAACCCTGTGGTTTACACATTGCGCAGAGAACCTCAAGGGCAGCCTTAATCTTGGAAGAGTTGTACGAGCCATCCTCATAGAAAGTCTCTACAGCATCAAAAATTTCAGAACCAATGCTTTCTGGATTAGTCTGGTCAGAAAGAGAACTGTTCAAAGTGGCTTTTGAAAACACTGAAGAAACGTGGAGTCGAACTTTGCAATTTGTGTTTGGGCACTGGTTGTCATCGCCAGTAAGATGTTCATTAATGCATTGGCTACAGAAGACATGACCACATTCGGAAACAACAGCATCTTCAGGCGGATCCTAAGAAAATAAAAACTGGGGTGTCAGCCGGACAGTTCCCTAAAGGAATGGTCTAATGTTCTAATAATTTATTCAAATATTGACTTTTTTGACCATTCCTAGCTTATTCTATTAAAAAGATTCCTATCTGTACGCACCACAAAAAATACAATAAAGATTTTGTAAAACAAACATCAGGTATAATTATACAAAATTTTCACCTCAATGGCATTTATAAAGATACGAGAGCAGTATCAGATTTAATATGCTCCGCATGGAAGATCCTTTAAAAAAGAAAAGTATGCTCCACAAGAAAGTATATCACAATAACACAGTGAAGCAATACCAACTACGCATATTAATTTGGAAAATCAGAAAACGCCATCCAACCATTTTAAAATACGAATATGAAAAAAAAAAAAAAAAAAATGTTAAAAGTAAACACTTACATTGCAGATGCTGCATATTGCCAAAGAAGCCTCTAAACAATTCAGAAGGGATTGTTGTTTATCACGAGGAAGTTTCTTTGCCTTCTCAACTGAAGATCTCCATAAAGAATTTGAATCATACCGTCTAACAAGAAGAGGGTGATCACAAGCTTGTCGAAGACGCAAAAGCATCAACAAAATGTTAACATAATTTTGTTTAACAGTTCCAGCAGCTGCATATTCCTGACGTGAAGAATAGATATTTAAGAAAATGACCAAAAGGAAACATGGATACCTCATGCTCTGAAAAAGAATAGAAAAGAAAAAGAAGCCAAAAGCCTCCTTTCAAGAGGAAAAAAGGGCATGTCAGAAAAATAAGAAAGCAAAACTGATATCAACACCAAAATTAACTTTGCACTAAACCATACTTCAAACTGAGCACGTGAATCAGCTTCTAGCCTCGAGTAGAAATCCCGTTCTTCCTTCGAAAACTCCACCCTTTTCAATTCTATAGATTTAGGTGGTAAAGTAATAATAGGTTCTCCGTCAAGAAGTGTGCCTACAGCAAGAAATTACCATCAGATGGAGACAAACAATAAATGATGAAACTTGGTTTCAATTTAAAAGCAAGTTCTGAAAGGAAATGCCTTGTGAATTCACTTCCTACCACAGAACTTGAGCTTAATAAATCGTAATATATACCAGAAAATAAGAATGACTTGTAAGAGATAGTTCATTCATGGCTAAAATCAACACATACCCAATGAATTTTCCAAAGGCACCAAAAAAACTAGCAAAGTAATATTATCCACCTAAGATTATTTATATTCAAGGAGAAACAATCAATGAACAGATATAATATATTTGGTCCCACCTTTAGTGCGGCGTAACATAATTGTCTTCAGAACAGCTTGAAGTTTTCTGTACCCTTTTGTTGGATTCCTATTGATTGGGACCTTAATTGTAGAGCAAAATGACTTGTATACAGCATAAGGGTCGTATTTTAGAAATCTGAAGTAGCTATAAAGGTCATCAATTGCATTCTGGATAGGAGTCCCTGATAAGCACCACCTACGTTTCGCCCGAAGACCCCAACAGGCCCTAGCTACTTGAGTTCTGTGATTCTTAATACTCTGAGCCTCATCCAGGACAACCCTAAACCATGCAACCTTAGCAAGAGGGCGAGCAACAGAATCGAGCACAGCACTCTCTAATCCCTTTTGACCTTTTGAGCCTTTATTTGCAGAATTTTGAGGGTATTTCCTTTTCTTACTGTAATGTGGACCATCGTACTCATCTCGCTTTCCTTTCTCCTCATCGTCGTCATCAACAAGAGGCTGCTTAGGAACCTCCATGCTGACAATTGAATATGTTGTGAGAACAACATCATGCTTAGCCAGCTCCAAAGGATCCCTTGTCCGGTTACATCCATGGTAAACTAGCACCGAGAGATTAGCTTTTTCAGTTACCTTGTTCTGCAGCTCCTCAGCCCATTGCCGGAGGACACTCGTGGGACAAACAACAAGTGTTCCAGCAGCTGGCCTTCCCTTTGCTTGTATCAAAGGTTTTATGCTCTCGTTTGGAGTTCCATTTGAAATAACTTCATGGGCATCAGCATGTTGCTTCTTTCCACCAATCTCAAAAGGCATATCATCATCATTGTCCAAATCCAGAGTTTCCAGCCTGTGCATTTTTACATCTTGACAAGCTCCAGATGAAGGCCTTTCCTTAAGTATAAGTGCAATTGTTGATATTGTCTTTCCCAATCCCTGAAAAATGAAAATCAAATATACATAAGAATATTAGACACAAGTACTTGAAAGATGGAAGTGGTGATAGCTAATCAATACTGAATGGTATAGACCTGATCATCGGCAAGAATTCCTCCAGAACAGTGCAAACTTGCTGTCTCTTTCTGAACCATCCATGACAACGCAATTCTCTGCCCAGGACATGAATTAAACTTAGATGGACCCTTTTCAGTGCATTCACCACAGACACACATATAAAACCAGACTAGGCACAATGCAGTAGACTCCTTAGAAGGAAAGGAAAAAAACCAAACTAATAACTATTCCAAATAACAAGATGCGTATGACTTTTAAATAAAATCCTAAACATTAAAATGGCATGCCAAAACACTTAACTGGCAGCTGAAATAATCCAACTTCTAATTTAAGCTAGAAGATTTTGATTCTGTAACAAGAACCATATCGTAAACCTCCACAAACTATTTAAAAGAACATGTGAAACTGGAAACTTTCTTTCTTGTCTACTTAAATACAATAGAATAACCCTTTTCTTTACCTAGAAACAAGGCAATAAACATGTATCCACATTTATTTTAGTTGATATCACTATACCAGAAAATAGATACTTATCAAATTCCCAGTAGTCCCCACATTTGCCTTTTTACAGGTTGTTCAGACTATACTTATCTAGAATTAAAGTCAAGAGAGCGTAGAATTCAAAACCTGGTGCCGTAACAGAGGAACTGCTAAAAGTCCATCCGGTGGAATAGCTTCTGACTTGGGCTGTGAAAGGTCCTGCACACAAAATTTAACTCAGCAAGGTTTCAGATCTCAACTTTCAGTGATGGACATGAGTACTTTCAATTTTTCTCACTAAAACAGAGAACCAAAACTATATACAGGACACAATGCGGGAACATGATAGAATTTTGAAAAGTATTTCAAAAACTTGCCATCAAAATATAAATTCTGATGACCCATTTTATAATATAAAAGCTACTTGATCAGTCAACAATTTGACACAGAAAAAGTGATCCATCCATACAAAAGCTACTTAATAAATCAACAATTTGACACAAAAAAGGTGATCCATCTAATAATATAGCCACTTACTAAATCAAATATTGGATGCAAAAAAGAGTGATTCAGCTTAGGCTACATTTACCAGAAAAATAAAACAAAGCAAATGTCTGATTCAATTAAAGGGGCCACAAGACCCACGAACTGATAGGCATTGTGGGAAGCATGAGATTTAGGGAATGTCAATATCGTGCTCGTTCAGGGGGTAAATGGCAGTTAAATAACAAAAACAAAAATAATGCAAAAGGAATTTTTCAGGATTTTCGGATAACCACTGTGAGGAAATAAAATTCCAAACTAAGAGCTAACCTGCAACGCTGCTCTCAAAATCAATTGTTCATCACGTGTCTTGAATCTCATGCCTCCCACTCCTGAGTAATGACCACTCGGCGTCAATTGTTGCGAATTAACAACAGTATTTCCAAGTGCTGGAGACTGATACACGGGCGCAGCGTAACTAGTATTGCTAACCACTGGAGAGCGATTTGAGGGTGCAGGATGACTGTTATCTTCAATAATACATACATCAACGTCATCCTCTGCAGGGGATTTATCAGAGAAGTTACTATGAATTGATTCAGGGCTGACTTTCGAAAAATGCATGCTCTTAGAATGAGTTACTTTGTCCTTCATGTAACCCTGATTCTTAGATGAAGTGAATGGCTGAGCACCTGGAAAATAGGCATTTGAATTCACAGATTGACCATCAACAGGGGATGTGGAACTTCCATTCCTAAAATCTTGAGAGTGACAAGATCTATTACATGCAGCAATCATGACTTCATCATCATCCACTGAGTTACCAAGATTCTGAGTTGATATACCAAAACCAGACTGCTTTGAGTCTTTGTCAAAAAAGTGATCATCAGCACTATAAGACTGTCTACTGACAGCTTCATCCATGCCTCGAAAAGATTGATGCATAACACTACTTGGTGCAACAAACTCATCAATCTTTTCACTTTTCAAACCACTTGTTTCCTTTTTGTTTGACATGTATGTCCGGGTAGAACACAAAGGCTCAACTGATGCCTTGTTGTCAGCAGGAAAAGAGTCAGCATCGAAAGAAGAACTTCCACTGATTGCTGACATACAATTACCATATCCAAAATTCCACGGGTTTCCATTTAAAACATCGATCATTGAAGGCTCAAAAACAGATTTACCAGTTATCCCCTCCTGGCCATTTAAATTCATCTTGGTAGTTGAGCATGAACTATCCGTTGGAAACTCCCCTGATTCATCCTTCACATTAGCCATCATTTCTTCATTACTCAGAAAATAATACCTAGTCGGACTATGATGCATTAAGGCATCAGTGAAATATGTATTATCTAAGCTCCTGCCACACATAGCTGTATAAGGGTCGCTGAAAACATCAGAATTTTGACAGAGAGTAGAGGATATTTCCATAGAAGTGCAGGAATTATTTTCAGATAGCCCAAAGGTTTCCGTGGTATTTTGCCCCAAATTGAAATAGGTTCTGGAATTTAAGTCCATGTTCTCAATACCAAGGCATTGTGAAGCATCTGCAATCAACCATCACAAGACATAAATTAGTCCTTCCACCTCAAAATTTAAAAACAATACAAAACATATATGCAATGATCTACATCAAAACTTCAAAAGCCCAGAAAAAACGCAATTCAATAGTCCAGTTTATAACCAGGTTGAAATGTTAACTTACATTCAGATTCAGCTTTCCCTGGCACATCAACTTCCCCCTGCAGGACATTCAGATCTCTGTGGTCCAAAATGTGATTAACATGCCCTTCAGAAAAACTAGATGCCGTGCTACATGGCTGTGAAACTGCAACCCTCTCTGTAAAGCAAGTCTCATTGGCTGGAATCAAGGAAATCCAGTCTTTAAGACTTGCAGAGTACGTATGCCCGGGAGAACCAGTGTGTGACGATGGTTGCATTTCTTTGTAATCAAAATTCATGTCATGGTTCCCTTCATAATCAAAAGAGCCATCTTGACCCCCTGCCCCAGAATGATAAGCTTCCGATCTGTATGGAGGATTCCATGAGCCTGGACCCATTAAATTGGTTTCTATAGGCGGTTCTTCTTTTACTGCTTGAGATCCTAAACCACCACCAGAGAAACAAGTATTCAGATGTAGTCAAATGTAAATGTTTGTAATATAGATGTTCCAGAATACCACAAATTCTAGAAGATAACGATTTCCTACTACAAAACTGAGCTGAGAAAACTATGCCATATATGGGAGAACCAATAAAACGTTAAAAAAAAAGCTATAAAGTCAAAACAAAATACTTACCACTTAGGAGCTGAGCATCGGAAACAGCTTCAGCTTCCAATCGATTTTCCAATGACAAATTCTCTGGACAACTCTGCTGTTAATATTCGAAAGTTCAGCATTACGCTAGAGACAATAATTAATTGAGCAAAACGTTGGACATGAAAAAGGAAGACATCTGTAATTCTTATCGAAACTCGGCGTTAACAAAAACTGCTCAACGAAAAGCTCCAAGGTCTAGTTAATTAAATGTATCAACAAACAAGAACAAGAAAGGAATGTGAGAATTTATCTACAACAACAAAACGAGATGTCAATATGCTCATAACCCCCTCAGGTGCTTCCCCTTAGTAAACCCATTTCTACTACTAATTTACAATGACAAAATCTTCAAAAGTTGATCGTTCTTATCCACTACACCATGATTTTTTTCAGTAATAACCAGCTGAGATTAAGTGTTTCCACTAGAATTGCATGCAAAATCCTTCACCATGCACAAACACATACACGTACAGACAACAAGCTCAATCTTAAGTCGCACCCAACGGAACCAAAAGCCCATTCCCAAAGGAATTCCAAAACCCACACCAGACCGCCATATCTTTCACAGCGGCAGCCAAACATCGCAAAAAAAAATATTCAAAGCTCCAAACAAATTCCAAACAAGTTCAATCCTTTTCCAATACAGTACTAATACCGAAAAATTACCGTGGGTTCTTCATCGAGAAGGCGATAGAGCGTGTCGACATCTATGCACATCTCGTCGCCGTCGTCGTCAAATTCCTCTCCTGCAAATCCATCGGCGGCCGGTAACTCGTTCCAATTCGAGCAGTCCTCGGCCTTCAACATACTGTGAAACCCTAACCCTAGCTTGTCCGCACTTGAACGAAAAATCCCTAACCAGAAGCAGTCAAATTATACTCGGAATTCCGAAACGAAAACCTGGATCCGAGCAATTGCAATCGCATTCTCAACGAAACCGCCGGGAAAATCCCAAGAAATCGACCGCGGAGCGTTTGGATCGTTGTCGATGTGAAGGCGTCTGAGAAAGTTCGCGACGCGACTTTTGATTTATTTAACTATTTCTTTTGCTTTATGTCGACAAAGTCTTGCGCGGATCGTGAAGAATGCGGTGGCGCAGGTTTAGATTGGGTTTTGCGGACTTTAGGGGTGCGCAGGTTAAGGACTCGTTCCCTTTTCTTTTTTTTTTTGGGGATTTCGTCGGAAACTTCTTGGTTCGTACAATTATTCGCCGGGTTTTCGCTTTCTTACTCGAACCAGGAATTTGGGGGGATTTTGATTTATTTTCGGAAAATGGATTTTGATTTGATTATTCGCTGCGCTTTCTCGATGGTTTGATTCTATTGCCACGCCATCAGTCACGCGTCCAAATTGTTGTGCGTACTGTGCAAGATTCTTATGCCTAATTTCTTTGGAAATGATCCTTTTCGGATTCCTTTCACCAAATTCATCCAATCACCTAATTCGTGTCCTTAAAAGTTGATCCAACGGCTAAATTTATTATAACTTTTAAAGGGACCTCTTGTTTATAACAGTTAAATCAAATTTCAAAGGTCTGGATTGATTGATTTGGTGGGAAGGATTCAGCGAGAATCCATTTCCAATTTCTTTTTCTCTTTTATTTACAAAAATACTGTAACGGCATTTAGACTAAATCATATAAGAAGTCAATCGTAAATTAAATTGGCGGGCGCGTGAGGTTGAATTTTAAAAATTTTCACTTACGATTAAAAGAAACACCACCAGATCGGTGTGCACAGTTGTGATTGAATATCAATTTATTTATCTGGTAACAAAAGGTTTAGAGGAGGAGAGGCTACCCCATCTCAGGACCAGGGCATACCACAAGCCTCTTTGAGGACTTATAGAGAGAGTTTTTAGTCTTTTTTTATTTTATTTTACAAATCACCCACCAAGAGGGATTGTCAGCTATGTAGATAGCAGAACTTGAACTTAACTAACCTTTGATCTAGCGAAGAGAACAATCATTACCAACTCAACCAACCCTCGTTGTCTAATTTTGTACATAATAAATTTATAAAACACATAAAAAGTTTGCCCAAGGAAGATGTAAGACGATATTTTTAAAGCGTCAAGAACAGCGCCCTTAAATTGTGCTTTTGCCAACAAAATAAAACAAGAAAATGATTGCAATACAATACTATATCTAAGTAATTATAATTGTAATACAAGTTAATTATGTGTACATATAAGCACTGTATCAAAACAAAAACAAAAGGCGTTATCTAAGGGCAAAAGTGTCTAATAAAGTTGCAAAGAAATTTCCAAGTTGCTTTCCTTTACAAAGAGGGAGTTAAAAAGCAAGTGGGGCCCGTAATTCGTGTATATTGGCAACCGGCCAAAACCGTCCAATGCGTACAAGTCGAATTGGTAATTAATTGGGGAAGTACCGGTTGTACCTAACCGGTCCATTTCGCGCCACTATGTTGTACCTGTTTTTCTTCTACTTTTGGATTTTTCTCATTTTTTTATTATTTCGGGTCTTATTTTAAATGGAACTCGTTTTTATTTAATTTGAATGGGGTCTTATTTGGCTGGCGATCGTCAATATGTTTAGTAATTCAACGAACATGTGAAAACTTTAGTTGTGGAAAAAGGGATCATGATCCAATGAAAAGACAAGAAAAAAAAATAGTGGTCGTCTAGATCTGGCTTCGTCAAATTGGTTAAAAACGTGTGTTTTTTTCTCTGAACTTCGTTCTTAGTTTTTATCCAATTTCTCTAGACTCATTTCGAATCATCAAAAGTGAGAAGAGAGAAATAACTTAATGTTGCAATTTCATTTTCTTTACCTCTTGCACTTCTAAATTTATTTCATGAAACAAGGATTCCTGTTAAATAAAAGTAAGGGTTTCAAGACCACTTCGTTGATGAAATTTTCTTTCAAAAGTAACAATCGAGAAATCTGGTTGAAAGTAGTTTAAAATGGCTAAGAGTTGTAACTTAGAATTACAGTATAGTGGTACTCGTCTTCATCTATGAGTGAGAGGTCTTAAGTTCGATTCTCGCCAAAGGTTAATTTAAACCACATTATTGTTAGCTTATTGTGAGACTTAACCCACTCTCTCACCCTCATGATGTAAATAATATCATTTTATTTATTTTTTTTTTAAAAAAAGTATCCACGAGTTTCTATGAAGATACTAAACGCAAAATATATGCAAAAGATTTGAATTCGAAACAAAAGAGACATCCTCTCGGTGAACAAGGTTTCTTGACTCTCAAGCCCTCGTACATGGGCCCGGTCTGCAGATCAAGATGTAACCCAAAATCAAAGCCCGAGCTCGATTCGGGTAAACCCAAATTAAGGGAACCCGAGACCAAACCCGGAGAGAGGGTTCAGAGAGCAGCGAGAAGAAAGGGATCGCCGGAATCCCAATCACTCACTCACACGCACACCCAAAATCCGAACCGATATACATATACAGACGCAATCATCGCAAACCCAGCTACCCAGCACGCTTCAAAGGTACCTTTTTACTTCAGTATAATTTTCTCGGCAAACAAACACTTGTCTTGGATTAAAATTTTCTCGGGAAAATTATCAATCAGTTTCAGTAACCGGGTTTTTGGCGAGTCTAGGGTTCTTGTTGCGATTTGTATCGTTGTGCGTAATTTTGCAGGGCGATTTGGAAGAAAGTGGTTGCTGGGGTTGAACAATGGGCTTTGAGGCCGTGCACTGATGTCCCTGCTCTGGTTTATTGTTCATCAGCTTTCAGAGATCGAAGCAATGGTAAATTTGAAATCTTGGCATCGATTATAATTTCGTTGTTTTTGCTGCTTAATTTCAAGGTTTTAGAACGCGATTACGAGGTTGATTTGATGTTGAATGTGCAGTAATTAGGTCAATAAGTATTCCCATTGGCATGTTAAATGTGTATATAATTTGTATTTTATGCATAGGCCGGGTCGAAGAAAGTCATAACGAGGGAAGAGTGGGAGAAGAAGCTCAAGGATGTAAAAATTAGGAAAGAGGACATGAATAAATTGGTGATGAACTTTCTTGTCACTGAGGGTTATGTGGATGCTGCTGAGAAATTCCGGAAGGAATCTGGAACCGAACGTATCCTTTTTTTCATAGTTTAATGGCCTATTTTTTATAATTTATGCCTTGGTGGTGTGATTCGTTTTGTGCTATATGCTGTTGTGTTTCTCCTTATGGGTGGATAGCAGATATTGATCTTGCAACCATCACGGACCGTATGGCTGTCAAGAAGGCAGTACAATGTGGTAATGTGGAGGATGCGATCGAGAAAGTGAATGACTTAAACCCTGAGGTGGGATGCCATTTCTCAAACTTTCGTGTTGCATTCATGGAGTCTATACTTTGAATTCCCTTTGGAATTGAGGTTCATATATTATTTTAAATATGCTAATCAT
Source organism: Heteromeles arbutifolia (assembly GCA_024362995.1). Classification (NCBI taxonomy): domain Eukaryota; kingdom Viridiplantae; phylum Streptophyta; class Magnoliopsida; order Rosales; family Rosaceae; genus Heteromeles; species Heteromeles arbutifolia. Next base: position 2,511,230 of record JANCRC010000002.1, on the reverse strand, counting down.
AGAAATCTTCTGTACTACATCACTCGGGCATCTCTTAACCAAAGTTGCTAGTTGTGCTTGCCTCCAAAAGCCTAGACCAGTGAGTGCTTTAGAATTTGAGTAGTGTATGCGAAGACTATAAATATGGTGACTCACCTGCATTGTGGTCGCTCTGTCCATCGTGATTTCCATAACATTAAGAGGTATCATTTCAGTTAACATGGTTAAGGCTGCAAGTCACTTGCAGAGAGTCATCCTGCCTCTGATGCAAGCGACGTAGTTACCAGGACTCGAGGTTCTCTGATGTACTTTAGAGAAGGCAGTTCTGAAATGTACTTTAGAGAAGGCAGTTCTAAATTGCAGAAGTGTTTATAATTATATTAATAATGGGTCACAAGTCGCTTGTCACCTATTTATAGTTTTATCCTTCGATTTTTTTTTTCAAGAGCAGCCTGTTATTATTTTGTGAATAATCTAGATCAAAATTATATGAAAGACCTGTGAAAATTCTGTCTGCAGATTCTGGATACAAATCCCCAATTATTTTTCCATCTCCAACAACAAAGGTTGATAGAACTAATTCGGAATGGAAAAGTAGAAGAGGCTATTGAGTTTGCTCAGGAAGAGCTGGCACCAAGGGGAGAAGAAAATGTAAGATTCGGCACGTTGTAACTTTTCCTTCATTGACTATCATGTGTATAATTTGATTATTTATTATCTTCTGGCTTCCTCCTTACCTCCATCCAACTGAATTGTGTTCACTGTGTTGTTTAAAGTATCTAATCCTACGAGATTCCGATTTATCAGTATTTATCGATACTGTTATGTGCAGCAAAGCTTTTTAGAAGAGTTGGAGAGGACTGTTGCACTGCTAGCTTTTGAAGATGTGAACAACTGTCCCGTTGGAGAGCTTCTGGACATATCACAGCGCCTAAAGACAGCAAGTGAGGTGAATGCAGCCATCCTTACCAGCCAGAGTCATGAAAAGGGTCAGCGTGCCTTCTAAAGTTTTATTTGTTCTAGATCTGCCATTGCTTATGTATCGGTTTTCAGTTACGAAAGAAACATTACTCGAGGTTGGATTTGGGGGGGGGGGGGGGGGGGGGGTGGAACATGTTTGGACTTTACACCACCTCATTATTGTGCATGTTTCATTATTTACCATAAGAAAATAATTTTTCACTAGGTTGGTTCATAGAATATTTTTTATCGCCAAACCCATTTTCTTCGAGTAGAAAGGTTAAGTAGATAAACCACAAAAGAAAAGGCAAGTCTTAGCTGTATCAACAAATTATTTGATTGTGGAGTACATTGATCATGGTATTTGTATGGTTGGAAAATTGTGGATCGTTCGCTATTTCAAGAATAATTTGGGAAAGCCACTTTAAAAACATTCCTATCAAATTTGCTCATCGGTTTCTATTCATCTGAATGTATATCTAGAGGAATTCTCCCATGAGCGTCTTTGAGAAGAGACGTTGATTCGATCTCTTCAAATATATTTGATTGAGTCTATATGCTAATCCAATACAAATCTCCGTAGGGGCTAATAACTGTCATATATTTCGTTGTCCTGTCACAGATCCGAAGCTTCCAAGCTTATTGAAGATGCTGTTATGGGCTCAGAACCAGCTTGACGAAAAAGCCGCTTATCCTCGGATAAACAATCTTTCCATTGCCATGCTAGAAGACCCTACCGTCTAGATGACCTCCGTCTAGGCTTTCTCATGGGATGACAAATGATGTATGTACCTTTATTGCGAAAAATGACCCTATCTACATTCCTCTTGGATGCTGTTTCATTGCCTTCTGTGATCATTTCTTCTTGATTTTCGATTATGTGGCATTCTCAACATTTGTACAAATGCTTGTCTATAACATCTCTTTATTTATAAGGAAAACTAATGAAAATGGCTTGAAAACTTTGAGTTTTAACGATAAGGACAAAATAAAGGGTAAAGTGAATAGTATCAGGATTGACTTTTTAGTGTAAAAATATGGTTTTTCGTTAAAGTGAACAGTACCGGGAGCTTTTCGTTTAAGTTCCCTTGTTTATATTGTTGAGAGATTGTGGATCAATCCTTTGGCTGTTTAAGGTGTAGCATAAACAAGGAAGAAGTAGATGTGAAGGGAGAAATATAAAGTATAGTGGGTATTTTCCGTGAGAACACACTGCTCCGACCAATTGGCCTAATCTGGATTCATTCATCATTTGACAACGACCGTACTTTTTAACAAGCATGGAGCTTTTGAACACAACATAAACACAAAGAAAAAAGTTTTAAAAAAGAACAATTTACTTTCTTCTGCCCTATTCTTCCAAAACCATCACTCATAAATCACCCAAAGAACATAAACCCACCCAGAACTGCCGATATCCAAATCTGAAACCGAACAACGCTGAGGTCTTGCATGTTTGAAAGCAGCATTTGCTCCCTCCCCTGATTTCCAGCTTCCGTCGTCGAAATTCAGGGCGTAGCTCGAAGGATCATACTGGAACGTCCTCAGCTGCTGCTTCCCAGAATTCTTGATAGCCTTCCTCAGTGCAGCTCTCACTCTCCAGAACAAGCTCCTGCACTGCTTCCTGCTGTACGCGTTCACCCACCCCAATCTTCCCACCAAACCCATATTCATAGAACAATAAGAACAGCGGATCAAACTGCTTTTTTCACTTTCCTTGAAGAATTTGAGAGATGGGGTGCAATTTTCTTGAAGAAAAATGTGTTTGTGGAAACTGGAAAGGCATAAAAAGGAGGGGAGAAACAAGCTTTTGGAGAAAGGGTTAGATGGTGAATGCAATCTTTTTGGTCTTTCAAAGTAAGCTGTGCAGCTTGAGCTTGAGCTGCTGTCCTGCTACAAACTGATATACTTTTTTCTTGAAATTTACGTTAGATTGGGATGCTCAAATTCCACCATCTAAGCTCGAGAGAGAGAGAGAGAGAGAGAGGGAGGGAGGGAGGAGGTACAGTGGGCAGTGGGCAGTGAGCCGAATGTCGTATCACTATCAGAATATGTCTGTAGCACATAACGAATCAATTATTTCACGGTTTTTCCACGGTCTTTACTTTTTTTCCCTATTTGAAGCCGTATGACCATCTCCTTTATTGGGAATTTTTACACGACCTTAAACCCTCTAGCACCCAGCAATTACCGTACCGTTTCAAACGAATAACGTGATATCATGTATTTTCACGTTCTAACACAACAACACATTATTGGTCAAGGATACCACGATGGCATACCAAGAGTGTCGTTGTTCGATTGAAAGCTAGCTTGTTCGATTGAAAACAACAATTATATTATTAGCATTTCAAAAAAATCATTATGCAAGTGTAAAAATACAGTTCCTTCCTCATGTTGTTAAAAAGAATGTCTTGAAAACCCTACAAAAAATCAACTACATGTTTCTGAAAACTCATTCAAACATTTGTTACATTTCTATGGATAACAAAGGGACTTAAAATTCTAATCTTCCCTTATTTGAGAAGGAAGAAAAACCTCATAGGTCAAGTCCTAAGATGCATGGACACAGTAACATCCTCTCGTATCTCATGCCAGTATTGTATTTCCATAGACTCCGTTGTGGTCATACATTAATTCTTCTTGTTATTTTGATGTATCTTCGTATTGTGTCATATCATATTCCTATCTTTATCGTGTCTACGTCCATGCATCGTAGTTTAAATCTCATGTCCATTGCAAAGAGAATCTAGATTTAGGGTTCTTACCCATGTACTTTCTTTTTAAATATCGATTCACAAAATCATAAAAATAACAGACAATGAAAAATTGGGGAAATCCAAATTCCAAAGTGAAAAAAAAGGGCAATGAAGCTCTACATTGAAGAGTCAAATCAGAGTTTTCCCTTTCCTCAAAACTGGTTTGTCTCCAAGACAAGGCAAATGCGGGAGGTCCTTTTTTGTCATCGTCTTCAAAGCCATGTTGCTTTCTTCCATATGCTCATTAAATTCCGTTTTGTCTCTCTCCACAGTTGATCGTGGCACTTTCCTCAGTCTGTGACTGTGCCTATTACCACGCACCGCCCAACTAGGTCCCATTTCGGATGATCTGTCATTCCATCACACAGAGCAAACCTTGTCTTAGACCTTGGCAGCTGTTGGCACTTCTCTGCTATTCTTCTTACGTAGCTTTCTCTGTTTAGGGTTTTGGTTTTTCTTAGATTTGGGAGAATAACTTTCCTACAACCCAGTGTCATTGTTGCGGTGTTATAAGTCAATCATACACGATTGTGTGAGAAGGGTGTCATTGTTTCTGTATTATAAGTCAATCACATACTGTTGTGTGAGAATATACATGAAGTATTCGGTAGCAATTATGTGTATTAGAGAATAAGAGAGGAAGTTTCGTTTTTACAAAACATAAGGGATGGGAATGAAGGACGGACGCCCACCCATGCATCTCGAGTGGAGGAACTATAGCATGAAGTGGGATGTATTTGAATAAAAGAAGAATCTCAACCTCAAAGTTATAACGAGTGTAGGTAAATGAGATATTGTCACAGTAGCATTTCGAATGTAGTTAAGTTTCTCTCATTAAGTGGAATATTTTGAGCCAAGTTTTGCCAAATGGCATTTACTTCTACCGGGTCCCCTTTGATGCCATCGTTCAATGGTCCTTGGTTAGGGATAAGTTTTCGTGGTGGACCTCAAGACAATGGAGACTTTGTCTTGATCAAGGTTGCATCTTGCAATTTAGGGTTAGGTACATGGGGTTGAAAACGATGTTTGCCAGCCCGAATTATCCATGCCAAAGCGCACATCCAAATCTGTTAGATAAAAAATTGTTTAACCTGTACTTATTTCTTGTGTGAGGTTTTGCTTTGTGCATTTCTTGGTGATCTGATCATGTGCTTTTCTAGCTTTCCTCCTCAATACTGGCCTTCTATTTCCTTTGCTCTATATATCATATTGACAATTCATCATTTAATAAAAATCGAACGTCTTTAATAAAGGACGAACATTTTGTATAGAAAACTGATAATTCCCTTGGACAAAATTGCACCCTCTAGCATGAATGATGTAGTTGGTCACATGCCTTGGTTACTGTTTGTTTCCCCAATATGTCAAGACTACTTTCTACTATCTCAAAATCTGCATGATAAAAAGCAGAGATAATGTCATGAGATCCCAGGAGCAAAAACAAAAATAGTATTAAGCACTTTTAGATATTAAATTGGAAAATTAGCTTCTTGATAAGCAAACCCAAATCCAAGAGATGATTTTGTGTTGGCTTGTTGAGAAAGCAAAGGGTGAGATATAATCCAGATAATGTTCAATGTATCAAAATATCATATAGTAGGATCTCATGTGGATTTGCCCTACTGAGGCCTTTTTAAGTGCTTTTTCTTTTAAGTGCTTTTTCAGATGCTGCTTAGTGCCCTATAAGCTCTTCTCCCAATCTTTCTGTCCAAAAAGTGCTTGTGTTTCCTTTTTCTAATAGGTTGGATTTTCTTATGGGAAAGGGATCCTCTTCGGATTCCTTCCACCTAAGCCAACTGAGCAAAAAATTTGGACCCTTGAAATTTGATCAAAAGGCTAAAGTTACTATAACTTATAATGGGGCCTGCTGTTTTTAACCGTTTGATCAAATTTCAAGGGTCCGGATTTTTTGCTCAGTTGGCTTAGGTATTATATGACACCGTTAGTGGTTAAAGGTCAGCCCATGTGTTTAGATCACGGGAGACAAAAATGACTTGGATCAACCTTTAGCATGCCAAACATTTCGGAACGGGATCCCTTATGGACCTAAATAAACCGAGCCTCCTCATCAATTGATCCTTATAGGCTCAGTTTATTTGGGTCCGGAGGAGATCCGGTTCCAAACATTTTAGCATAGCATAACTGTTGATTGGCCAACCACTCAGTGCCACGCCTGCACTTCTAAACTTAGTTTGCAAATCTGAGCTTTGTTCAATTATGGTAGTTTAGTTCAGTTGTAAACTAGGTTAATTAGTAAGAACAGTATTCAAATTTGAATTAAAATTTGATTTCTATTTGTACATTAGAAGTTTTATATGTACGACAGTCAGTTCAAGCGGACTGTTCAACTCACTTATAAATAAATAGCCGTCTCTATTTAAGTACCACTTGGCCTCGCGTAGATAAATCCTCACTACAAGGGTCGCATTCTTTTGCTGCATTGAACTGTCTACCTAGTTCCATTATCAGAAACAAGAAATTTCTCAAAAATTAGAGCAATATTTGGACTGATATTGAAAAAACTTAGTGAGTGAGGAATTTAGTTAAATTCATATCACTTTCCATCTCCAAAACCCCAACAAATACATAATTTAAAAATAAAAAAACCGCGACGGGACGAGAGAAATTTTATTGAAAAAAAATCAACAAATAAATAATTAAATTCCTCTTCTGTTTGAAGAATTAAGCTCTGTTAAGATATTATCCATGGAATGCAAACATGTCTTTGGTACAAGTCAATTTAATCTTTTTCCCTTTGTTGTTTTGTACGAGCTTAGCTAATTTGTCAATTTTTTTCCTGTAGATATTTTGAGCTCCCTCAATGAGTATATAGTTGAACATGAAGTAGTAAGGTTTCCCAAAAAGTAGAAACTGTAGAAAAAGAAGAAGAAAAGCTAACCAAGTAAAAAAAATTACTAATCACCACTTCACCATTTACTCTTCTCCTCAAAACTTCCAGCATAGGTGTGAGTTTTCTATACCATACAAATGTATATAAGTGACGTAATAATAAAGAAATTGTCCGCGTCGTCAGTGTTTTGATCCTCTAAACAACTCCGAACGTCTCTAAATTGTCCCTCTCCCCTGTCATAACCAAAGAAAGTATATGATAATTGGTTAATTAGATATGCTAAATATTGTCCCTGTCCCCTGTCTTATAACTCCATTGGTCGCAATCAAAACGAGACCCAAAACCATGAGATCCAAGAGTGACTCAAATCCCACACATTTTTCTTTAATCTTTGAAATCCGATTCCCTCTTACTTTCTCCTTGAAATCTCCGGAAAACTTGATTATTTTACAAAGTCGACAATGCAAGAGACAATAACCCGCCAAAACAATATGATCTTAACACCTATTCCACTCAATACAAGAAACCCTAGTTATTCACACCAAACCTCGTTTCTATTCGATGTCCTCAAACCACACATTTGTGGTATTCTCCGCTATCTCAATCTATATTTTCCATTCACCTCTTATATTACATTTCCCATTTGCCAAAACTCAAAACTAACACAAACTTACAAAACCTAATATTCTCATCCCAAGCAACTCCAATGGGTTCTCTCCCATCTCCCCCAAGGCCTTCAACTCCACCACCCTCTTCACCAAACCCTAATTCTCTATCTAATTTTAGGGTTTGTGCCACGTTTTGCTACAGAGAGCCCGCTCCAAACCTAAACATTTCTAATTGGATAGAATGCTATGATCCGTCGACCAACACGTGGACGCACGCCAGCTCCATCCCAGGCCTCACTGAGAATCACGTTCTCAAGGGTTTTGCCATGGTGTCTGTACGTGACTCGGTATACATAATTGGCGGTAGGGTTTGTAACAAGGAGAGAGCTCACACGTCGGACGAGTCCAGCGAGCTTGTCGACATGGACATTGAAGTCTCCTCCTCGGTCTTGCGCTACAATGTCGGGTCAAACCAGTGGTCCACGTGCGCGCCACTTGGCATCCCCCGGTGCGACTTCGCGTGCACGGTCTCGGATAACAAGATCTACGTGGCGGGTGGAAAGACCACGCTAGCGTCCGCGAGGGGCATCCCGTTCGCCGAGGTGTACGATCCGGACCTCGACGGGTGGACTCCGCTGCCGGACATGAGCACGTTGAGGTACAAGTGCGTTGGGGTGACGTGGATGGGCAGGATCTACGTGGTTGGGGGTTTCGCGGAGAGGGTTGACTCGGACGTGCCGGCCATCATGGTGCGCAGCTCCGCCGAGGTGTACGACCCGCGAGTAGGGAAGTGGGACCTCATCGTGGGGATGTGGCAGCTGGACGTACCACCTAATCAAATCGTGGCCGTCGATGGACGGCTTTTCAGCTCGGGCGATTGCTACAAGCAATGGAAAGGCCACATAGAATCCTACGACGGCAAGCTCAACATATGGAATGAAGTTGAAGGGTCCCACCGGCAAAGCCCCACTGCATTGGGCCCACACGATCAAAACTGGGCACTGAGCCAAAGGCGTTACCTAACAATGGCACCCATTGGAGTGGATTTATACTTCTTGGCAGGGTATGGGATGGAGAGGGAATTATCAAGAACAATGTCGATCGTTCATAAATTCGATACTTCTGCAGCCAACGATGCATGGACGAGCATGGAGCCGATGGAGGAAGACGGAGAGAAAGAGCTCTGTGGGCATTGCTGTGTTGTTCAACTCTCATGAAGCTTGCCCTTTTCTTGCAGAAAAAGAAAGAAGAAAAAGAACATATTTGGTTCCTGCTTAATTAATTAGTTAATTTATTAGTAAGTAATGCTATTATTATGATCAAATTATATTATTAATATTATTGTATAAGGTTTTGCTGACTGATCTATAAGTTTTCTCCGCAGCTGTGGACTTTATAGAGCACTACTGATTTTGCATACCTTGTGACAAAATAAGAAGAAGAAAAATCTTTGTAAAATCTGTTTCCTATACCAGTTATTACGGGTTTACGAATTATACACGTACATCAGTTCTTGAATTCCATCTTTTACAGTCGAGAAAAATGTTTCCTATAATTCTGGCAACGAGCAAATGAACTAACTAAATATGAAACTTTAATAAACGAAATTACCAAGAAGGCTACATGAAAACGAAGAGACTACATCTTAACTAACTTAATGAAATAAACTAATACAATCACTACTATATGTAGTGAAAACTAAAGCAAAACCTTAATTCTTGACGGGCAAGAAACTCTAATATCCTTGGCCCACAAGAAAACCATAAACAAATAACTAATTTTCCAACACCCCCCTCCGATCAAACTCATGGCGGTACACGTCATGAGTTTGCCAACAAGCAGATGCAGATGCAAACTTCGTTAAGTGGACACGACAAGGCAAGCTTCGTTAGGCGGACACGACAAGGCAAACTCCGTTAGGCGGACAAGACAAGGCAAGCGATTCAAGCCAGCACTTTAAACGAACAATTCAAGTGAGCAATTTGAGCGAACAATTCAAGCGAGAAATTCGAGCAATTCAAGCAAATGAGAAATCCAAGTGAACAAGCAAGAAAGCGGATTCCTGCAAACAATCCAAATAATAACCAAGTGCACAATGTCAAACACTCGACCGATCATGAGTCCAAACACTCGAGCAATCGTCGTGGGATGGGCAACGAGAAGCTCCAAACACAAGCCCAATAGCAAAATCATGTGGGCCCCAAAGACTTAAAAACAGCCAACCTTTTTTTTTTTTTCCTTCCTTTTTTTTTCTTTTTCTTTTTTGTGTTTTTTTTCCTTCTATGTGAACAAACTCAACAACAAGCTCTTTTTCTTCGCAAGTGTAGGATGATGGAGAAGGATCCATATGAGGGGTAACGACGGCTGGTGTGAGCAACAATGCAACAAGGATGGAGACGGTCAAGAGAGGTTCAGGGCTAGGAAGCCAGGCATGTCTCATGGTTCAGTCGTGCTGTTTTGCAGCAGATCACGGGTGGCTCTCGAGTCTGAGGTCCTGAAGCAATAACAGTGGTCGGTGGAAGGTGCGAGTTCAGGCTGGTGAGCGACGAGGAATGCAATGTTGAGGGTGCGAGTTCAAAGACTGATAAACAACGGTGCAGAATGGCTCCAGCATGGCCCGACTATGGTGGCTCAATTCCGGCATGGCTTCAGACTTCAATTCCAACAATTTGTTATTTATTAAAATAAACCACACAATAACAAACCTTAAAAGATCAGGCATAAAATCAAACTGACAACGAAGAAGCGGAATAGAGAAGTGACATGCAAACAAATTGATAACAACCGAAGCAGATTAAATCCTGAAGGATTGAACCTGCTCTGATACCAAGTTGAATATCAGAGAGCGCAACGAAGAAACAAACTAACTGAATATGAAACTTTAATAAACGGAATTGCCAAGAAGGCTACATGAAAACGAAGAGACTACATCTTAACTGACTTCATGAAATAAACTAATACAATCATTACTACATATAGTGAAAACTAAAGCAAAACCCTAATTATTGACGAGCAAGAAACTCTAATATGCTTGGCCCACAAGAAAACCATAAACAATAATAAAATAATAACTAATTTTCCAACACTTACAATGTATTACCAATAAAAAATAAATACATTAATCAATACTAAAATAATAATTTAATTGTTAACAATCGCAATATTTAGTTTACAAAATATAGCAACCCATAGGAATTTGGTTTGTTATCCACACGCTTCCAAATGCTCGCTCGATATGTCTTCTACTAGGACTAGGAAGGCCAATTGTGTTTGCCGCCAAAAAGGAGAAATATTATAACGCTGTTGTGATAAAACAAATAAAGAAACCAACCTACCTATAAGTTATAGGGTATGGGGAATTCTTGTTTCTGATCGGACGGTGCATGTCTAAGAAAAATGTTAAGGAGATTTTTTCAAAATGATACTCTTTATAGACTTTCCGCTATATTAATTTTTTAGTATAACATTTTATAATATTGACAAAAAAATTATGCCTAAAAATTAATAAAAAGTCGTTACTTTTAAGAAAGCTTTCTTAACATTTTTCACTTGTTCAAAATTAAAAAAGAAATGAATGTGACCCGAATCATTACATATATAGGTTGATCACTTTTACGTAAATGTAAATCATTAGTCTCCATAGCTATGTCTCTTCATCTACAAAGAGGTAACTTTATTTCTTTCACTTTTTTCATAAAATATAATTATCATCCTCAAACCTCAATACCCAAATACCAGTTTCGAAGACAATCCGACATTCTAAACTATAGTCTATAAAGAATGATACTTTACTGTGATATAATATGATAAATACATTTGACATATAAACTGATCTAACTCACATATGACTCAGAGTATCTCATTATCATTATAGTCTACATCAAGGTTTTAAAAAACTCTAGGCACTAGTGGGGCGGTTGGCAGGAGTCGAGGGCCTAGGTGGCTAAGCATATTTAAGTAAATTTATTATATATCGTATTTACAATATGTTTTAATACTTTATAATTTATATATCATTTTATTTTGTAATATATATATCCCAATACAATTATGTATTATATATCGTATAAATAAGTACTTATTTATACTTAAAAAATACATAATTGTATTGGGATATATATATTACAAAATAAAATGATATATAAATTATAAAGTATTAAAACATATTGTAAACATGGGGACAAGCATATAATAAGTGTTTATTCAAGTATTTAACAAGTTTCTTACATTTTATTAAAAAAATAAAATGCAAAATAAAAGTTATCTATTTTTTGTATAGGTGAGAGTCGCAACCTAGGCAGGTGCTTAGGTGGGTCTATGTGTGCTAGACGGATGCCTAGGTGGGTTAGGCAAACGCCTAAGCAGATCTAAGCGTCATTTCTTGATTTTCAAATACCCAAAGATCAATCGGGATGGTGACTAGCCGCTTAGTACCTAGGCTGGAATTCTTAGAAGAGTGGTCTTCACCAAAGGAAATTATGTTGCTCCCCTAATTGGGCCCTATCGAATGTCCCACATGCCTCAAACCCATCGATAAAAAATAATTTTCCTAGGCAATGATTGGCATGAAGCCCATATGAACGAACCCAATATCCATATGGTGGGCCATACACAGTTCTCAAAAGGGACCCACCTATCCATCCATTTTATTTTGTGTGTGTGTGTGCGCGCTTTTCCCCTACAGGTGAAAAATGGACTGGGTCAGACAAACTCATTATTTTTCACGGGTTAGGGCTGTAGGCCTTTTCAGCCCAAAATTCCGAGCTTTCAAGTGGTCAAGGGAGTGCCCTGCTTTAGGCACCCTCAAAAGAAGAGAAAGGTGGAAAACAAAAACACAGCCGGTGAAAGCGAAAGCAAAAGATTCATCATTCACGTGAAGCCATGAAACCCAAATCTTTGCACGAGCCACCCACATACACAGACACCCTGAGCCGCACTCACTCTCCTTTGGTCCTTTGTTGCCTCCAAATGGTCCCCAACCTTGATGGCCAGACTCCTACAGCAGTAAAATATACTTACACCTTATATGTTAACGTGACGGTAATTTAAATTAATAACCCGTTATGATGCTCAAAAGAGTAAAAACACACCCAAGTATGACACGGTGTAATTGATTTAGAATATCGCTTCCATCCGCGTGACTCGTGTAAGTAGATCATTCTCATCACCAACTTGATACACATCACAAGTCGCTATTAAGCTTGAGAAACTGTCCCATTGCAGCAGCTCATATGCATCCAAATTCGGCCTGTAAACCCTAATGCACGAGGACACCTGGCCTTGTGGTCCCTGCCTTCAGACCCTGAGGACCCCGCCCTCTAAAACGATGGACCCCACGTATGACCCTCCTATGCACTCCGAGTATCTTTCCTAGTCCCCGTCAAAGTTTCAGAAGAGCTACACTTTGACACGCTACCGCACGGGCAAGCTGGTACGCACACAAACCCCTTTGGCTTGCACGCGTGAGATAATGTACCTCGCTTTCTTACCTCAGTGACTCCCTCAGTCCCTCTACTGGATAGACTTTAATCTGTAGCAACATCTGAATCTCTGAAGCTGATAAGTTTTTGACCCGTGCGACTTTGACTATCTCAGATACATCAACGGCCCAGATTTTATACCGCCGGAAGTTGAATCTGAGTCGTTGACGTGGGGGAACAATCCTCGAGGACTTTTAGATGTTCCACATGTTCGTTGGGGACCTGAAAACCCCGACATGGGAAGCTGATATGTCGGTCGCTTGTCAATGTTGTCATGGGGAAACGCTTGTCAATGTTGTCATGGGGAAACGAGAGATAAAACTGAAGAGAGGGAGGGGGAGAGGAGAGTGAGAAGTCCAGCTCATGCCACGTGTCGAGGAGTGAGATGGATGCTTCATATGCCACGTGGATAAAGAGTTGCTGTGGGGACCATCTGGGGTTGTAGGGTTTTGGGGGGAGGCATGGTAGGAACGTAGTTCGACATGGTGCATGTGAAGGAGGTTAATGAAGGTTTGAGATGGGATTTGAAGCTCAGGCTGAGATCTCTTGCCTCACTGTTTAGGGATCCCTCCCTTCCCCGAGTGTGGATCAAGTTGCCAATACGAGCAACAACCATCTCCATAGCGTTTTCGATTTCAATTTCTAATCGTTAATAAGATGTGAGTTCAAAGTATATAATCAACTAATAGCAGCAAGAAAGCTCTAAGCTCATTGATGACGGACCATAATCTGTCTGATAGGCAAATATTAAATAAACTGTAAACTTAGACAAGGACCAAACCATCCTGTTGCCCTCTCCATCGGTTCCATACAACTTCAACTAGCACTCTGGATTATACCACATCAAATGCCATATATGCCCCCTGTTTGAGCCACTTATTTCAGAAACTACCCCTTTGAGCATCACCACACTCTCTGCACCTTTATTAGGAAGAGTGACGTTGTAGATAAATTCCACAAATCCAGTGGTATTTAGGGGGAAAACAATAAAACATGAGAGAAAATGTGTGTTGGAGCTGGCATGGCCCAGGCCATTGATCAGTGTTTTTCTTGAATATAAACACACACAGAAAAGATATTCCTTTGGGTCTAAAACTGTGTCTGCATCTTGTGGCTAAGGAACTCAGATTTTTTCCATTAATGCATGTTGTATGTCTTCAATCTTTCCAGAAGAAAAGAGGTCTCTAAAATATACAACAAAAGCAGATAAATTGTGGCCATCATTGTGAAACTGGCCCTATAAATTTTGGTTCGATAGACAAAAAATGAAATGCAGCAAATTTCCGAGCCATCTCATATTCTGATTATGAAACAGACGCTATGGTTTGATCATGTGTTGATATTATCGCCACTAACAAAACATATTGAAACTAAGAAGAAACTAACAAGAAGCAAACACGTTTCAAACCATGTCATCGTCCAACTATAAAACAGAAGTTGATACTGTTTCTATGCTATCAATAATGTGTTATCACATTTGCAAATATAAGAACATACATATTATTAATAAATTGCGACAATATTAATACAGTATCCATTATACGTTGAGACGTCATGCACAAAAAACTTCTATCTAATGGAAAATGCATCATAAAATGATAAGGAAAGAGGTTGAGCAATAAAAACTCCCTCAACCTTTTTGGTAAAAGAGAGTAATTTGTGAAATGTACAAAACTTTAAAACCATGGTACAAAAGTTAATCAAAAAACCCCATCTATTTATCCTCATTATTTGGTTAGAGAAAACTGAAAAGTCTCATTCAGTGGCTACCTATTGACAATTTGTCCTTTTTATTTTTCAATTTTATTTCTAATCTTTAATTTATTTATTTATAAATCAAGTGCAAGGAAGGAAGCAACCATCCAAAATTTCATAGCATTCTAATTATTTTTCTTTTGTTTTTTCACTTCTCTGTAAAGATATCCCCTTCACCTCTCTTTCTCTCTTTCTGTTTACCAGTTTAATTACTCCCCCAAAGCTTTGATAATGGTGTAAAACCCTTTACTGCAGCCACGAACTCCCCTCTCTCTCTCTACTGTTTCTCTCTCTAACTTGAAATGCTGTGAAATCTGAGAGCTAAATTATATGCAGAGGGAGAGAGGTGAAAGATGAGAATGCTTGTCGTGAAAGAAGATAGCTTTCAATGGCCACCAATAGGAGCTCCGCTAAACATGCAGAGAGAAGACCATCCGTGCAGTCCTCCTCCTCCTTCCCCTGCCTTCAACAGCTCTGTCAATGCGGTGTCTTTTGGGTTCGTAGCCACTGCCATTCTTATCTCCATGTTCTTAGTCATGGCTATCTTCGAGAGGTTCCTCAGACCCACCTCGCCGGACTTGTCGCCTTCTGGCCGCCGTGGCGCCGGAGATCTTGAGGCCCAGACGGGTTTCAATGGAAAACTCAGCCACCCTTCACCAAAAGTAAGCAACCCACCAACCAAATTCTTTTTCTGTTAAATTTATTGCATTGCAAAATGATTTCTGGGTTTTGTTTTGAATTGTATTTTGGTGTGATTTGTGGGAAAAAGTTGTGATTTTTACTTGTTTTTTTAATAGAAGAAGCAAACTTGGAAATGGTGGTGGATTTTAGGGAAAGTGCTTTTGTTTGCTTTCTCTAATTGTTTTTTGTGACAGTTTTGGGTGGTTATTTTGGTTGTTGTGTTTAGGTGATGATTATTTCTCTGACATAATTAAGATATTTCATAATTCTGCATTTGTCACTAATGGGATTAGTTACTAATATAATTTGTGACAGTTTTGAGGGGTGGTTTTAGCTCTTTAGAAATCCATAATTTCTCTGTTTTCTTTTTTCTGCAAAATTTCCTTGAACTTCTCAAAACGTACTATAATTTACGGGGATTGGTTTTTTAACTCAGGTGAGGGCGGTAATTTGTGAACTTTTATCTTCCCCTTTACTCATCAAATTACTTTTTATTAACAGTGAAATGAATTTACATGCTATGCATTTCTTGTACTTGTCATACCTTAAACCATCATGATGTTCTTTCTCTTGTTACCAAATTAATCACGGTATTCACACATCGATTGGATAATAACTTACCGGCATCGGGAATACCGCCACAGTGGCATTCCCGGTTGTGTAGGTAAGTTTCTCTCCCATCAATAGGTGTTTCTGATAGTGTATTTGATTTGATATTTTTCTTCCATATTGTCGATGATATTTAAAACATGTCAAGAGCAAAGCTTTGCTGTAATTAATACAGTGGTCTGTGGTTAAGTGTCCATCGCTGTAGATGTGTGTTGAGTGGTTGGTTGGTGTTTGGTTCCAAGCAAAGCGACTTGGGGCTATCCTATACGTACTAGTTCTTTTAGTCCCACCACCGTTAATGGCGGTCGCTTTCAGGACCTTCACTGCCAATCTTTCATGATGTAGCAGGGATTGAGCCCTGAGGCGGAGTCGGGTTAGTAATTTTCGTAGTCTCATTTTTTCCATGTGACACTGTTTTTCTGGCCTTTCGATTGAAAAAAACAGAAGAGAATTAAGAGACTAGAGGCGGAGTGCAGAATGAGAAAAACGGGAGTGTATGCATTGTGTATAGCTTTAATTGTGCATCCAACTAGCATCACTAAACGAAGAAACCAGCAAGTGTCCTTTGAAGTAGCATAAGGCACAGTTGTCTGATCCAGTTTCAGTGTTCAAACATAGGATTCCCTAAAAATAAGGTTCTCTTAACTTTGCCAGCTGAATTGCAAGGATATAGATTTCAACGAAACCGAAATAGATAGGATTTCAAGAACAATGTAGGTCGATTGTGTTCTGAACTTGTCTTCAGTTTGTTAGCATTGTTGTATAGTTCTTGTACCGGAAAGTTTGCTGGTCGTGTAAGGCAACGTTTTAGTTGGTATGATTCACAGAAACTTATCCCCCGATACAGCAGACAATCATCCTTAACGATTGTTATCAACATTCACTAAATAACATAACAAACATTATTTTTAAAAGCAAAAGTCAAATGCATATGATAGCTGTTAGATGACACTGCAAGATTATCTTATAAGTTGTGGAAAAACACATCATCAGACACGGTCATGTGATTAGGTATAAAAAATGTTGTATAAGGTTAGGGTGTTTTTTGTATGTTTATTTATGTAAAGTATTTGCTGCCAGAGTAATATAGCACTATCCCAGGTTATCCGTATCATTCAGGCATCTTGGTTCACAGTATTCCCATGATGTTATACATAATTAAGTTAAATAATTAGATTGGTCCCCTTAAGCATGTGTAGAACATAACAGCATTAATTAGCAGTAAAAACTAACCCTCATTTGTCAATCTTTAGTTGTTGCGTTGGATCAGTACGCGTAAAATGTTCTTGCTCGCGAGGTATTATACGAGAGTGATAATATTTTTCCACTTGAGACTCTTAGACAAGCTCAGGAGTTTGGCCTCTGATGCAGGAACTGATTTGTTTTGCCGTAAAAGGCTTGATAAGCATAATCGAGTATTCGATCTTCCTGAAAACTTTGGATCCGGGGTTATGAGTCGTTCTATCCAAAAAATTAAGCCCGAGTTATTGGCTAACTCGTCTAATGACCAGTTTGTGTATGATACATTGTTGAA
This sequence comes from Heteromeles arbutifolia, assembly GCA_024362995.1. NCBI lineage: Eukaryota > Viridiplantae > Streptophyta > Magnoliopsida > Rosales > Rosaceae > Heteromeles > Heteromeles arbutifolia. The sequence continues at coordinate 2,494,014 of JANCRC010000002.1, read as the reverse complement.
TTATGATTCTCTCTGCAAGCCAACTTTGTTCTTCATACTCTCGAAGTTCTATCTCATCAGTTTGTAATTGTGTCGATTTTATGCAGATGACTGTGTATGCCGGTGAAGTTTCAGTGCTGATGCCTGGAGACAATATCCCCACCTTCATTGCACACCCAGCCCCCGTGCCTCGCCTCCCAGAACACGTTTTTTTACCTCAACATCAACACATTTCATTGCCGAACCCCCCACCTCAACCTCCGCCTCGAGCATAAGCGCAAAGTCAAGTTGACGAGTACAAAACCAAACACGAAACGCCCGGCTTTTTTCGTATGAAATTCTATTGACGCAGAAGAATTTGAAGACCACAACTTCAAATTGCCCAATTTTTCTTCAGGCAAGAGCACCTGATTCTGTATATGCCATTTTCCAAATGTGACTTTGGATCCTTGGAGATGGATTTTAATGCCCATCAGATTGATGTAAAGTCATAAGTTTCTCTGTAAAGTGTAAGCAGTTTATGATTGGTATTGACTATTGAGTAATTGCAGATTTATTCATCCAGTTGCCATATACCGATGGTAACTAATTTTTCTTTACAGTTCACCTGAGTCGTACTCCGGCACCTAGAGCCGTTAGATCCGGCCACCCTTGTCAGATTCACTTAAAAAATACAACTATCGTCAATGAGATTTGAACTCTAAAATTGGAGCGTTGTCAGGAACCTTTCATAAGCTTATAAGTTGCAAGGAATTCCCATCATTGCTAATTGGTTTTGATATGGAATCTAAACTTTACACATGATATCAAAGTAGGTTAGCACACATGCAAAGGCCAAATGCCACATATGCTTTATGTCACTCGATAACTTATAATTTGTTTAGATTGAGTTCACACATGAGCGGTGTATGAGGATGTGCCGAGTTGTTTCACATAAGATCATTGCATATGGTTATAAGAAGTTAGGCTATTTTCCCTATTGTTAATTGGTTTGGGATAAAGGCTCAACGTTTTTTTACAGACTTCCTGTAGCAAAGTGAAAACTGAGTGCGGCTAGATTTTGAATGATTGGAAAAGAAGCAATTTTTTCTGGATGGGACACAAAATGGGCCGAAAAAGATGTTATAGTCCATTAGTGATACTTTTGAACACATTTCATGCCCAATTTTGACCCAAAAACTTTCAAAATTCTGGATTTTTCTTCGCTTGAAGGCCCATCCAAGATCACCATGAATCTTGCCACCAAAGACTGTAATTCAACCCGAGTAATTCAAACGTCTGACTATCCAATTTCACAGATATGATTGGCTAAAAAATTAAGTTGCATGAAAGAGGACACCAGAAAAAAGTTATGAGAAAGTCCAAAAATAGTGTTTGGCTGCCTGAAAGAGGAGTAGTAACTAGTAAGTCCTGCTAAAATGAACAAGTATCCGATCATAAATAGACACATGGCCAAATAATTAAAGAGTTGAAAACTTGAACCAACGTCACTCCAACACACGTGTCCATTTTCAATTGATTTTTCAATAGGACTTGCTACTCTTTTTTCAACAGCCAAGCATTATTCAATTAGGAATAGGACTACTTGTCTTCTATGATCAAATTGTCTCCCTACTCCAACCCAACGGCTACAAAAAGTAAATGAGTTTTCCTTCCCTCATAGTCCAAGTAAGTTCCAATTTCCAAATTGCTCACTTCTGATCAATCGTCTATGATATTTTTCATTTTATAATTTGAGAACTGTTACGGCACTGCAAATCAAACACAATGCATTTCTCGCTATTGCCAAAAAAAAAAAAATACAAAAAAAGAAGCTTGGTTGCTTAAAAACAAGCAGGAGTTTCTGCTCGCACTCAATAACAACTTGACAAGTGTCCAAAAAAAATTTAAAAATTAAAACTTGAACAAACAACTTGGACACTTGTCGAGTTGTTATTGAGTGAGAGTAGGAGCTCCTGCTTATTTTTAAGCAACCAAGCTTTGTTCCAAAAAAAAAAAAAAAAAGCCTAAATGACAATTTTGAAAGTTGTGAATGATGATAAGCTGCAAATTATTGTTTTAATTAATTACTGGGTTTGGTGTCCCCAAAAGAAGTGGCCAAAGAATGAGAACGAGATGCAAATTTTCATGCTTTGTCTGGTAGGTTGTGTGCAAACAAGCCTAACAAGGTCAAGTAGCAAGGAAACCACAAATTACAAGGCTCCTTGAAATTATTGAAACCACATTCTCTAATTTACCATTTCTTTTCATTATTCTAATTCTCTAACACAATTACACTGCAATTTGACATGAGAATTTTTAGTGTGCTGGAAACATGTCTCGTACATTAAGTATCATAATACAGTAGGTTGGATACTTTAAGAAAAAAAATCAACCACTTGTACTATACTACTTGATATACCGGGTCGTGTTCCAAATATAATAAAAATTTCTCAAACTTGATGACACTTATAAGAGAGGTTCGTCATTTTTTATGTTGCGGATTAATTTTTACATGTTTTTTTACCATTATTTTAACTTGAAAATGACAATTTGACTCATATTCGAGATTAGCTCATTTAAATAGATGTTGTTTAGTTTTTTAAATGGAATAAGTCATTTTTGCTTATTAAAAGTTACAGTCTGACACATATACAAAAGTAACTCGTTAAAGTAATAAAAAGAAGAGTTCATACACACATATAAACGAGTGATTTGTTATAAAAATAAAATAAGAATAAGAATAACTTCGTACGTCTAAGGAATCTAAGTATTTTTCGTTTTAAAATTGTGAAGACATAAGTTTGTGCAAACATACAAAATTTGATTGTTTGCAAGCATACTCACTAGACACAGAGGCAAGTACTTCTTTGTACACATACAAACTGTGCTTTTAACCTTTTCAGGTGACATTATACATTATATTATTGGCTTGGGATACATCGGTGACATCCCAATATCTTGTGATCGAGAGGAAGTAGGATTCTCTTTCTTTCAAATCTCCTTCATTTCCCTCCGCTCCTCGCACACATTTTTTTTTTTATCTCTCTATAAAAATGTAAACATAAAATATTGACGTGAAATAATTATAACTATTGAAATAAGAAAAAAGACAAAAAAAATGAGAATTTAGAACGGAGAAAATCTTACTTCGAAAGTGAGTCGGAGAAAATTGGCAGTATTTTTGGTGCAAGAAATCAATCAATAGTCCCAGCGAACATCCGTATTGAATTATTGGTGCAGAATTGAGACTTTACATAAACTAGTACAAGAAAAAATATAATGGACTGACCAATCTGCAGATGTAGCAGCTGAAACCCTAAAAATAGACATCGATTACGCGTCCAAGTATCCATACAAATCTGTGACACCGTCTGTTAGGTAATGAAATCTCCTTTTGCCCTCCTCAGCCATGGAATTGGATCCTTGCCGGATCCCCTCCCGGCGGATCCTAAAGATCAACGCATATGAACCGTTGATCAAATATTGTACGACCATAATTTTTTCTTTTTTTATATTTTTCACCCAAAACAAGACTGTTTTACTTTTAAAAATATAAAAAACATTTAATTGAAACAGCACGATTTTTGATCAACAGTTCACGTACGTTGATCTTTAGGATCCCAAGGAGGGACGCCGTACCCTCAAATTTCCATATTACCCTTAAACATTACATTTATTTACTTATACTGAATATCCATGAAAGTAGAAAAGTACACTAGGGTTTCTAGCTTCTATGTTCTAAATGGAGGTCCAGATTTAGGTGAGTAAATTGACAACATCAATGCGCTATTGTAGGTAGCGTCTTTGTAATTGACTTGAAACATCGTTACTGTAACGATTCATTTGTAGCACTTCATAGGAAAATAAAGCACTCCAAGGAAACATGTGGGTTGTCGAGGGACTCGGTTGCGGGCCAGTTATCCCTCAAATTTCCATATTACCCTTAAACATTACATTTATTTACATATACTGAATATCCATGAAAGTAGAAAAGTACACTAGGGTTTCTAGCTTCTATGTTCTAAATGGAGGTCCAGATTTAGGTGAGTAAATTGACAACATCAATGCCGCTATTGTAGGTAGCGTCTTTGTAATTAACTTGAAACATCGTTACCGTAACGATTCATTTGTAGCACTTCATAGGAAAATAAAGCACTCCAAGGAAACATGTGGGTTGTCGAGGGACTCGGTTGCGGGCCAGTTATCCTCGTTTTTGGGCTCCTCCGCCACTCTCCGGATCGGACCAGAACTCGAACTCTCAATTGGGCCAATTGTGGTTCGACCAGGATACTTTCCGGATTTCCTGGCGGAGGGGCTCCGACCCACATTGGCCTTATAGACCCCACCGCCATCTGTAACCCTCGTGGCCGGTGACCTTGACCTACGACCCGAACTCTCACCTGGATCGCGACGGTTTGACTCGGGTCTCGACCCACGCCTGGACATTGGCTGCTGACTCGGGCTTGGTTCTCTGCTCTGAACCAACCTCACTGACCCAGCCCCATTTGGCCCATATCTCCGACCCGGAGAGGATTCGGTTATCCGAGACGGAGACTTACCCACGACCCGGTCTCTCCTTTGACCCATTGAAGAGTCCCGGTTTTGTCGAAATTTCACCGGCGACCTGTCGACGAACCTCTGATGAACCTCTTCGTCGTCGTCTCTGGTGACGGTGGTGCCCGACATGCTCTCGCTCAGGCTGCAAATCTCCGACAACTCCGAGACCTCTCCGCCGCCATCATTGTTGTTGCAAATGGGTACTTTCTGCTCAATCTTTTCCGGGTCGATTTTAGTTTTCAAAGAAACGAAAACTGGTAGCTCTTCTTCCTCGGAAGCTGCTTTTTTTTCTTGATCTCGATCTAGTACTGGCTCGTGTTTGAATAGCGGCGGCGGCGAAGACTGCTGTGGATGTTTGGGTTTCGGTGTCTCCGAAAGCACTTCTTTCACTGTCTCTTCGTCTATTGGCGGCGGTGCTCTGCTCTCCCGGGCTGCGTCAGATCTTGACTCTTCAGTTCCCGCCAACGAATGGCGGTGCTTCTGAGGACCAAAAGCGGAGGACTTTCCGGCATCTGTGGTGCTCAAACAGCAACCCATCTCAAAAAATACAAACTTTCAATCGAGATACTGATCAGATGCTAAATTGGAGAAGGCATTGTGGGGTTTCTGTTGCTGGAATTGGGGTCACATGGCATGCAACAATGGTGGCGGGTGGAGGTCTTAATTTGGTAGCTATATAAAGCAGGAGAGACAGAGAGAGGGAGTAGAGAGAGAGAGAGAGAGTAAGGAGACAGCTCAGGGCCGGGGGGGGTTTCTTGAGGAAAATACTGAAAGGATGGGAACTATGGAGGGTCAAAGAAATGTATTTATTATGCAATGCAGGACATTTTTGTAGGGTCTTTCTCTCCTTGTATCTGTAAAATTGTAACATTAGACGCAGATAAGGAGACGAGGACAAAACTGTAAAAAAAAAAGAACAAATTTTACATGGCAAAAGAAAACGGAGTAGGATTCTTCTACCTTCTATTCTCATCTACTTTTCTCCCATCCTCTCATATATTATTTTTTATCTTACTGTCTATATAAAAAAATCAATATAAGAAGTTGATGTGATTAAATATTATTTTTTATCTTATTATCTATATAAAAAAATCAATATAAGATGTTGATGTGATCAAATCGTAATAGTTCAAATAGAACGAGAGAGAGAGAATAGGAGGGGAGATAATCCCCCTCCAAAGAAAATAAGTGAAAAGAAAGGAAATCTAGCGTAAGTACTACCACTGCTCTGCTCGGCACTTGTTTATAAAAATATATTTTTTTGACCGATTTATATATATATATATATATATATATATATATATATATATATATTTCTTGTGTTCCATGATGTTTTTTAGTCTAATTCTTTTTTGTATAATATTGTCATAATTTAATATGGTACTCGTGATTTTGATAGAAATTTAGTTGTTATAAAAAGGATAGTGCTGTAGGCATATTTTTTCTTTTTCACTTTTTATATTTTTTTAACATATGATTGTCGAATTAAATAAATTAAAAATTGATAAAATGACATAAATTAATAATAAATGTGCTGAAAGCATGGATGAGGATCCTTGTCAAACCCTCTTTTTCAGGATCCTAGAGATCCTCAAATCTTCGTTCATCGTTCATCGTATATAGTACTGTTATAAATTATTAGGTACTTTTTGTGTTTAATTTTGAATAAAAATTTAAAATAATTTTTAACTGTTCGATAAACGAATAGCAAAATCTTTACAAAGAGAACCCGGATGGAATCTAAATCCCTATAGTACAATCATTATAGGAATCATAAGTCATTCAATCAAACACAACTAGAAGCATTTTTAATATTTAGAAAGCGCTTAGAAGCGTTTTGGTTATTAGAAATGTTTTCATAAGAAATTTCAAATAAGCTCTTAACGACAATCAAGATGACATTATAACGAGGATAATATTAGGGAGATCAAATTTTTAAATTAAATTTGCACATCAAATTATGTGTCATCAATAAGAAATAAAGCATATTAATCAATATTTAAATAATAATCTAATAATTAATAACCATATCATTTAGTTTATAAATTAAATTTAAAATTTGATCGTCCTGATCTTATCGATATTTAAAATCAAAATAACCACTTAATAATACGTGACTGATTTGAAACAATAATTTCATAAAATATGAATTTGTCATGCAAGATAAATTACATCTTGAGATATAAGATTTTCACGTGTATCGCGTTAGTTGCTTGCTTAGTACGACAAGATTTTTGGCACTAGATCTTAGCTATTGAATCCTTGTCATATGATTTTTTTTTTAGTACATCGATATGTTTACATTAAGGGAAGAGAGAGTTCGGCTAAGAAACACAATGGGCAACCTAATTTGGTATCAAATTCGCCATCCACGAGATTCGAACCTAAGATCTCTCACTTCAAAATGAAGAGAAATACTACCAAACTGTAGTACTGCGTGGCTACTAAATGTTTCACTGACCAAAAAACATAAACAAACAAAAAAAATCAATGTGCACAGGTTCTTAACTTAATCATTTTAATATGGAAAGTGTTTTTAAGTAGGGATGATGGCGCCGCATGTTATGATTGCTGTCATGAAAATTGTCGTTATACATAAATTCACAAGCGTCCAGTGCATGTGATTGTGAATGTGAAGAGAAAGACAAATGTGTAACGTCCAATCAGTATGGGACTGTAGACCCATTGGCCAGACGGACTGCCACATGCAATTATAGTTTTAAAGATTTTTCGTGATAGAAACACAGTATATCATTATACAATTAGATTAATACTTGGAAAATAAACTTTTCTCTACTTTTGTAATAGCATATACGACGTACCGTCTTATATTTTGGGTTCACTACAAAATTTCTCTTCGAGTTGGACCGGATTAACAAAGGTGGTGGTGGATACTGGGTAGGCGCAGTTGTAAATGTTTATACGGCTTTGAAGATTCAATTAGGACCCACATAGATCATGAGACGGCAGTGTAGAAGGATTAACGTTATATATATCATGGTCCACATTAGTACTTCATTACCATGTTTATTATACAATGCTTTAAGTGGTCTCTGAACTCATATATTTCTTGGATTAATTATTATTGAGATAGTTTTTTAACTGTTTGTGGGTTGTTAAACTCAACACGTAGGCATCGTGTTCGTATGGTTAATGTTTCACGCAAAACAAATTAGCAATAAGAAGGAAAAATTGAGATTATTTTAACTATATTGAGCAATGCTTTTAGTTATTTGATGAGGGATGTACACTCACTTACACCTCGTATAACCTTTTTGCTATATCAATGAGTGAGATATCAGGAATGAATAGAACGATGAAAGTGAAACACGAGTATAAATTCACGAATTTTATCCGTGGTTAACGCTATCAACGCAATCAAGATTGACAATGTGAAATGCATGATGACTCATAAACCAGATGACATGTGACATACTAATATATGGACACTGTGATCATTGGCGAAGCTGCATAGGGGCAAGCAGGGGCGGCCACCCCTCCGCTCACCGGAGATCCTTCCTACAACTCAGGTTTCTGCCCCTCTCCTCTGGTTTTGCTGATCTGGTGCTCAGGTGCTACACTGGTTTTCTGCAACGGGATTGCGGCGCTGCTGCGTTTTAATTTTTTTTTTTTTTTCAAAAAACTCGGGCCAAATGACATCCTTTTGGCTGAGAAAAAACGAAAATTTTAAATGAAAACGGATAAGCGACGTGTTTCGTTTCAAAAAGAATAAATTACAAAACTAAATAACAGGGTACGGCTCGTCCCTAGTGTACACACAACTACACGTAAGGAGATATTGAATGGGGGATGGGCTGCCATGGGAGGACCAACTTCTGCAGATTTTGTAGATGAGACTCTGTTTTGTAGTTTTAACAGTTAAAATTCCATTTTAATTGTAGAATTTCTAACAAAAAAAATAAATAAAATGAGATGGTCAAGAAAGATAAAGCATATGGGTAAGGAAGTGAGGTTGTGAATGGTAGTTTAAAGGTTCTTTCTCTGACTTCTGAGTTCTTCCCAATTCGGGTAGTGGAGAGAATGAGGGAAGGAGAGGCATACAAATAATTAATATATTTTTAAAGTTCTTGTGTGCCCAAAACTACAATGTTAATGGTAAGAAGTAAGGACTACAAGTGTTAAATGAGTCGTTAGGACTCGCTTTTGAGCAAGTCGATCTCCTTAACATTCTTTTTCATAAGTTTTTTTGTTTTAACTCTAAATTCTGTTATACTTGAACTCACACGTTTGTGGTGACGAATACCATAAGATTATGGCAAGAAAGGAGACCAATACGAAGTAAGTTCAAATGTCCACGTACGATTCCACTTAGTCCAACAAGGGTACTTCGCACTCGAAAATTCAAAGGACTCACAAACTTCCGCCCCTCCACCTGACAATTATTGGCTTCGCCACCGACTGTGATTGCCATGACCAATGAGATTAAGGGTTGGTTTGGTATTGCTGTGCTTTGAAAAAAAGCTGTTTCTGCTGTGCTGTGAGAATAAGTAGCTGTGAAATAAAGCAGCAGAGTGTTTGGTAAACTTTTTTGTAAAAGTGCTTTTGAAAAAAAAAAAGTAGTATTATAGTGTTTTGTGAACTTTTATGTAAAACAGATGTGAAAAAAAACCGGTTTTTCAAAGCTGGGTTTTGCAGCTTCTTGTTTTTGACTTTTTTTCACCCAAAACTGTAAAAAAAAGCTGAAGCTGAATGTTTACCAAACACCAAAAACTGTCACAGCTTTTTTTTATAACAGCTTTTTTTAAAATCACCTCAACCCCAAATTGGGGCTAAGCTGCGGAGGAAGACATGAGAGAGAGAATGGAAGGATCTGATCTCGTCCTGTCCTTCATTTGGCAAAAGAGTTATGTGATATCTGCAGTAAACAGTGGAGATGGATAAAAATTTGGGGTGTTAAAAAGCTAAAAAACAAAACTGTAACAAATGGATTGACAGACAGAAGTCACAGACAGAAACGTGTGATAAAAGAAGAAGCAAAGGATTCTGAGGAAACGTGGCTTCATGTCCATCAACTACTCTCCCTGCAGAATTCACCTGCCTGCAGAAATAATGAAGACCCCTAAACACAGAACCAGAAGTGGCAGCTTGCATGCATACCAGAAAAAGCCTGGTCCCTCCCACACCCAAACAAAACAATTGCACATTATATATTGGCAAAAATTATATGCATACAATTTGTGTTTTTGTTTATTGGTTTCTGGCTTATTTTGCCATGCATGCGAAGGAAATATTTCGAGTGAGAGAGAGCAATATGTGCTGCAAACCTTTGCAAGCTTTTATGTTTATTATGTTTGGGCTTGTCATGGCAAATAGTAATCAACATTGGGCTGGTTCGGCCTAGGAGTGAGTCTGGATCAACAAGAACTAGTGAAGAACATCACCAATCCACATCTAGTCGGAATGATTAATGAGTTTTACAATTTTAGGGTTTGTTTAATCAGGGCAAATTCTAGGGTTTGTCGGCCGGATCATGTAGTTGTGCAACCATACACAAACATGAAACATAAATAAGGCCCCAATATTGCCTTTTCTTCAGTCCCTATTGTGGTTTCATTATTTAAAGGTTGTTTAGGATAAATTTTGGAGTTCATTTGTTAAATCACGTGATTGTACAGTCACACATGCATATAAAATGTCCATATTATCTTTCTCTTGTCCTAACCGTGGTCCATGGCATCCATTTCTCTCTCCCGGGTGGGTGGCTTGGGGGGTTTTCAAATTTTTAGAAGTGATTTTGGCCTGCCTATAAACAATCCTAAAGAGTCCTAAGTTTGTCTTGTTAGCTACCATATCGTATTTTTCCTTGTATTGTTAGCCTTCAATCTTTTGTGTGAACCTTGTTTAAAGAAATATAAAATATAATAAACAATGCTCTAGGTTAAGACTTACAACTCCGTCTTTGTTTGTCTATCTCTTTTCTTTTCTTGTTGAAAAAGTTTAGGGGGAGAGAAAGCTACCCAATCCTAGGGCCAAGGCATCCTACAAGCATTTTAAAGAACTTCTAGAGAGCGTCTTAATCCCTTTTTTGGTTTTTACAGATCGTCCCACTAAGAGAGATTTCCGGCAACAGGCCTCAAACGTAAATATTGGTCTAGCAAAGAGAACGATTTTGACCAACTCAACCAATCCTTGTTTGCTTTTGTTTATATATTTCAATAAGCTAAAATACAAGTTGCTTCAAGACAAGTAAGTGTCTATTTATTTGCTCGTCTCAGGGATAATAATTGGGAAAGAAATCTGACTTATCGAAGTGCTAGCTACTTAATTAAGTGCCAGCTACTTAATTAAGTGCCATACAAGCTGTTGCTAATTACAATTGGTATTAGGTGTTTGCATAGTTACATTTGAAGATGTGGAAGAGTTCAATGATTGGCTCATTTGTGTGCAAAGCGTGATCTCGAAGCTTAATTTGTGGACCAAAGTTTGTAGAGTTACAGTAAAACGTGTGCCATGCATACTTATTTTAATTTAGTTAAAGCCATCAACTATTCAGAGATTGCAGTGATTGATTGTTGCCTGCTGTTTCTTAAATCATGGATTGAAATTTGATAAAGCATTAGTCAATATATATAGAAGCATAAAGGGGTTTCCGTGCCCACGTCTTTCTTTGTCTTAAAATTACATTAAGCAAACATTGGTTATGCCAGCAGCGTGTCTACTTCTTTGACTCTAATTCAAATTTTTTTTTTTGGTACATTTAATATATCGAGAATAAAATATTGTCTTGTCAAGAAAAGAATTACGTTAATTTTATAGATTTCAAAGATGATAATTTTGGACTTTATTGATAATAGCTGATTTTGTATTGTAGGTTTGTATCAAGCAAGATACAAAAGCAATGAATGAGGAATTGAATAAGAGGGTGAAACAATCGCCTTGTTTGATACCACATTCAACACATTTTTAAGCCCTCGAATTAACTGGGCATTCATTATCGGAATGAGATCATTTCTGGATCTCACACTTCGAAACCGACGGACTCAGAAATTCGAACTATTCGATTTGAATACTAAGGCTCTCATTAATTTCATCTCACTGATCCACTTCACACACAAAACCACGCTTTCCTCTCTCTCATCTCTTAAAAGGTTCGGATTGCTGGATTCGTCAACTTTAGAGTATGAAAACCAGACATTACCTCAATCCACATGGACAACATCCATCATCCATTGATAAGTAGCAAATCACATGTGAGGACTTGTCAAGTTTCATTGACAAGAAATAAAACAAAGTATTGAGAATAAGTCTGATCACTAATGATGGCACTTATCACGCATTGGTGTGTAGAGAGAGGAAATTATGGGTCTCGTACGTCGTGATCGATATCTCATGTGAAAGTTGACGTGAGAATCACATGAGTCCTTGCATGGAGTGTATCCAAATGGTGGAGATTTGGTGCAATATTATAACAAATCAATTATAAAACAATACGTTCTGTCACCAAGTAAACATCACAGATTAAGATTACATTCATAAATTCATAGTTATGCATGGTTGAGACAAAGTTTACCAAAATTCGTATTGCAACTACAAATATGTTTAAATTGTAAACTAAAAATGTTGGTTAGGAAAAATATTGTACTTGCACTTGATTATATTCATATTTCTTAGAAATTAACCACCACACAAATTGTTGTGTTTTTATTACGAAAACTGTTGAGATGAAGTTACTAGTTAAATAACTATTATCAGGTGACTCAGTGGTTAAGAACGAATTTTAGGTTTGTATTTCACAAAACACATCCAATGTTCAATTCCTGGCATTAGTAAAACATACGATACTGGCTAGTGGAGGTTGAAATATCTTTATGAATCTTTTTGATCTTTAAAAAGGTAGACTGCAATAACGAAATCACCCACTAATCTATTTTTTTTAAAAGGTAAAAGTTACTAGTCAAAATTGGGAATTACTAGAGTCCGAATATTGTCAAAAGCCCTTTCTAAATAGGATAAGCATGTCGGTGTTTTTCCTTCCCTCTTTCTGATCTTATTTCTTTATTCAACCCAAAGCGTGCATGTAATAGGGGTCTTATGCGATATAAATATATATACTTTCAGTGGCACGAAAATCGTAAGAGATTGTAAATTATGGAGGTCGACAAGAGAGAGAGATTAAATACTAGAGTTTACGAAAGAGGCTAAAGGGGTAAAATTCACAATTAGAATTGTATCTTTTTACTAGTAAAATTTTTCAAAATCGGACCTCGTTAATTCTTGGTATTTTTTGTATACGGTTATTTTAAGGTACTTTCGTTTGAATTAAGTTCATCATAGTCTATAAAAAATAATATATCTTGATCAGGGGGCAAATTTAGGTTTTCAAAAAGAATTAGGCTCAATTTACTTTTGTAGTTTCTTTGTTTCGATAAAATTATAAACCTACAAACTTGTGTAAGAGGATAGAAAATAGTTTATTTTGCTCACCATCTTTTAAGTGGTGGTAATATTCATCACCTTACTTATTAGTTATTACTGTTGAATATGTTTATATTTTGAAATTTGAGTCTATTCACTGTACAATCTCGAAATTTAAAATCATTTAATTGTGATAGTAATGAGAATTATCATCACTTAAGGACAGCGAGAAAAAATATTCTGAATACAAAAATCGAAGATACAAGTGAATTTCATTGATTTTGCACAAATTTAACTGGAGATCAAGTTTTGAGCAAAAAAGAAACGAACAGGCGCGGGCTCGTAACCGCAAAATACCAAAAAGGAACGGTTCGATTTCATTTTTAAAATTTTAAAAAATTCGAAACGCATCTCTCTTTCAAAAAGATACACGAATGTGAAGTATACAGAGCACTCCCCAATCGCTTTTCTCAAAACGGCAGAGCTAACTGTTCAGCTCACAAGTTCTTTTTTGTTCTTCCTCAGCTGCTCCTGCAACTTTCTCCCCATCAAAGCTTCGTTTTTTATTTTCTCAGTACAGTTTTTAGCTACATTTGAACTGAACCCAGTTCAGTTCTTCAATTTTTCAGTTTCTGAACATTTGAACTTTTTAGCTGGGTTTTGAAATTTGTATGCTTTTTTATGAGTTGGGTTTTTGTATTCAAGGTGTTTTCTGTTTGTTTCCTGAGAAAATAAAGGAAATAAAAAGATTAAAAAGTTGGGTTTTTCTTGGAGCAGCCTAACATGGTTCTTGTGCGGTTGGAGATACGCATGGAGTTGTTGATTGGGTTGATGCTGATTCTCAATGTGCCAGCTTCGGTTGCGCTGACTGACCCACAAGATGGTGAGTATGAAATTCTCAATTTCTGAGCTGATTGTACATGCTTTGGTAGTCATCTGTTTGTTTCTCGAGAAAATTTGAGCCAAGTAAACTGAAAGCAAAATGCTTGAGAATATGCTTTGATAGTAGTCCTCTGTTTGTTTCTTGGGAAAACTTGAGCTCAACTGAAAGCAAAGTGCTTGGGAGTAGATTCTGTAAACAAATTTCAAGTCCCTTTTTTCCTCATAATTTGCTGTTTCTGTGTTTCTAATTCTTGAAGTCTTGGGATTTTAATATAACATTTTCTTTAATGCGCACGCCAATTGTATCTTGCAAAAACTCAACATTCGCATCCTTAAAAACTGTGAACTTTACTCGTGATTTTGAATCGATTTTGCAAACCTCATGCCCTGAATGATTATTTTGTGTTTCAGTTATCGCCATGAATAATTTATTTGTAGCATTAGGCTACCCTCCTCTTCCAGGGTGGCTTCTTGTTGGAGGAGACCCGTGTGGGGATAACTGGCAAGGTGTTGCCTGCGTCTTCTCAAACATAACATCTCTGTAGGTTGATTTCCCACTTTCGTAAATGGCGCAAACCAATCTTATAAGCCATATTTTCTGAACTATTTGTTTGGATTAACAGAAAGCTTAATGGAGCCAACTTGGGAGGACAGCTGAGTGATAGCTTGGCACTCTTCGGGTCCATCATAGAAATGTGAGTCGCATTTTCAATTTTCAGCAACCTAAGGGTGGACGAACTGTCTGACGTTAGCTGCTTGCATTTGCTCGTTTAAATTTATGTACATCTCTTGAAACTTTGTTCGATTTTATGGACCAGAGATTTTGGCAATAACCATATTGGAGGGAGTATTCCATCTTTTCCCCCGACTGTCAGGAACGTGTATGTCTGCACCCCAACTCGTTTTTGTTTCCATTGTTTAGCTGTTTATATATCCTTTTGTGCACGTTTCCTTACCAAAGTTCTATCTTTTACTTCCCCTGCTTTAGTTCACTATCCAATAATCAGTTCATTGGAAGCATCCCGGGCGGTTTGTCATCGTCAGCTCAGTTGTTGGAATTGTAAGATTCATTCAACCATTTTGCTTCTCTTGGTGTTGTATTGTTCTTTAGTATGTTGTGTCGTTCTCATTGCAATATGATTATATTTCTATGTTCCTGTCAGGTCGTTAGATAATAACCACCTCAGTGGAGAAATACCAGATGCCTTTCAACCGCTTACCGTTTTGAATAGATTGTACAAGTTTTTCATTGATTCAATCAGCTTTTCCTTTGTTTTATGATTCTTGGTTTCAGTTATAACGATATATCATGTTGCAGGGATCTGTCTGGCAATAATTTAAGTGGTCAACTGTGCCCCTCACTGATGAATTTGTCATCTCTTTCCATATTGTGAGTTATGGTAGTGCTTGATACACATTTTTGGTCCATTCAAGACAACTTAAGCTTTTTCGATAGTGGTGTCCGACAATTTAAGCTTTTTAGATTTCTGGTTATCTATTGACTATCTGTGCATAATCTCTGCTAACTGTAAGTATTTCTTGAATGCAGGCACTTACAGAACAATAGCCTGGTTGGAACCCTTGATGTGTTACAGGATCTTCCCCTGCAGGATCTGTAAGTTCTTAAATACCTCATGACGTAAATTACTTCGACTGGTGGCTTTTTATTTGCATGTTTAGCTTAAGCGGATTCCGTTTTAGCTCACAAATTGGCAGCTCTCTTCAGCAACCTCAAAATTGTTGTTATTTTCTGATGTAGGAACATTGAAAACAATTTATTCTCTGGGCCAATACCTCCAAAGTTGCTTGGCATTCCGAATTTCAGGTAAACCTAAGGATGCTTCTCTTCTTGCTACTTTGTTGGTACACACACTCACACGGATATTCATGTAGGACTTATTGCAAGGCATACACCTTTTTGCAACATGAATTATGCTAAAATTGTAACTTGCACTAACATGCTTCCTTCGTTTCTCCTGGTTAAATTTTTTTTTCTGAGATTATGTCATTATATATTGTTAACAAACCTATGAGATTATTTTAGTGAGGTTCATCTATTTTATGCATTGAATTACATTGTAAAGTGTAAATGTTACGATTTAAAAAATCCGGGCTTCCCTTAGGCCTCTAAAATAAGTTACTCATTTTATCATGGTAAAATGGTATTACTGTCATATTTTGGCATGATTATATCGTCATCACTTTCTGTCTCAGTATGTTCGTGTTGAATGTTCATGTTGTTTGTTTTTTTTTTCTTCATTCCTATGGCAAACTTCCCCATAAATTTACTGAATGCAGTATAGTTTACATCTCTTTCTCCTTTTACTAATGGTGACATCTGCTCTGCAGAAAAGATGGAAATCCTTTCAATACTACTATTATCCCATCAGCTCTACCGCCAGCACCTTCATTCGTAGCTGGGGTTCCTACTTCTTATGAACATCCTTGGCAACAGGCTAATGGGCCTTCTTCGCCAGCAATGCTAAGTACTGCAAGAACTAGGAATTTTTTTACCGCTAAGACAGTGACTTGGATTGCTGTTGGGGGGATTCTAGTAGTTATTGTACTAGTTTTGTGTCTTCTAGTGAGATGTTTCAAAGGGAGGAGACAGAGCAAGGAAGAAAAGAAGCATGAGATTAGTACATATAAGATCCCTAGAGTGAATAAGAAATACAGTGAATCGCCACTTCAGGAAGGTGTTCAAATGGAGAAAGGTAACTTAATCGATCAATTCAACTAAAACATAGGTTCCTTTTTACATTCTAACAGAAAGGTAACGTATTTACAGTCCCAAAAGAGGCAGTTATGAAACCACTGGATAACTATGGAGTGGACAGCAACAGAGTGGTTGTAATTCCAAAGCCACAAAAAGAAACAAAGATAGAGGCGAAAAGTTTTGCAGAAAGTTCGATGTATAAGAAGGATCATTCAATTGACATGACAGACGATGATGAATTTTTGCCGCGACCACCCCCTCCCCCATTTTTCCTTGCCAACAAGTGTACCGCAAATTCAGTTGGGCCTGCTAGAGTAACTACAAGCAGGCATCCCTTGAAGTCTCCAGACCTAAGCTCTGTACAAGTGTTTACCGTTGGATCACTTCAGCAGTATACCAATAGCTTCTCTGAAGAAAATTTTATTGGAGCAGGCATGGTTGGCAGTGTTTATAGGGCTACGCTTCCTGACCAAAAGGTATGATTCCTTTGATTATTCGTTAACTTATCTTCTGGAATTACCATCTGGCCATTTGGTCGTTTGGCTTGTTTTTCCCTTACACTAGACCGTTGGTTTGTTCTTTGGCATTTGCGGTGATGATGATGGTTTCTTGCTAGCTTTGTTCGGCTTCCTCATTTCATATGTCTCTGCCCTGGCATCTAATCTTCCACTTTTGGATTCTTTTGTAGATTTTGGCGGTCAAGAAACTGGACAGTACAGCATGTACGCAGCAGAGCGATGAGGAATTTCTTGATTTAGTATCTAATATCTCTAAAGCAAAACATGCTAATATTGTGAAACTAGTGGGTTACTCTGCTGAGCATGGCCAACGACTACTTGTGTATGAGTATTGTACAAATGGGACTCTCCAGGATGCACTGCATACTGATGATGAAATTCATCACAAGCTCACTTGGAGTGTGCGCATCTGCGTTGCACTTGGAGCTGCAAGAGCTCTCGAGTAAGTAAAGCAATGACTCAAAACCAAAAACCTCCGTACCTTATTATTTTTGACATGTGCAATTGTGCAAAGAGCTGGCCTTCCACCTAGGTCATTAATCTTCCCTTTTACTTTTTGTAAAGGTGTTTGCATGAGGCCTGTCAACCACCTGTTGTGCACCATAATTTCAAGTCTGCCAATCTTCTCCTTGATGAAGAGCTTGAAGTACATGTCTCGGACTGCGGTTTTGCTCCTCTGATATTGTCTCCCTCAGTAAGTCTCATAACCTTTAGATTTGAAACCTTGAAGTTATACTAGCAAGTAATAAACTGACTTGTTGGGTGGAGCCAACTCACTGTCGGAGATAAGAGTCTTCAATTTAAGATATATATAGAGTTGGCTTAATCTGTTGCCCCGGAATTTAAGATAAGAGTCTTCAAGTAATAAACTGATTTGTGTTCATTGACTCTCAGATGTCCGGGCACCTCCTCACTGCGTATGGTTCTGCTGCCCCGGAATTTGACTCAGGAAGTTACACTCACCAAAGTGATGTCTACAGCTTTGGGGTTGTAATGTTAGAGCTCCTTACAGGGAGGAAGGCCTATGACAGGTTGGCAATTACATCAAGAACTAATATGCTTGTTTCTCGCATCTTTCGCTGTTAAATATGTTTGCCGCAGCCGAACTTAGCTATCATTCACAATTTTTTCTCCTCTTGTTATTAAATTTCTAGGTCACGGTCTCATGGGGAGCAATATTTGGTTAGATGGGCAGTTCCAAAGCTTCATGACATTGATGCATTATCAAGGATGGTTGATCCCTCTCTAAATGGAGCATATACAATGAAGTCTTTATCCCGTTTTGCCGATATCATTTCCTCTTGCGTACAGGTGAGTTTACTTCGTTCCCTTTTAACTCCGACAAACTTTTTGTGTTCTTGCTAGATAATGCTTCAGGAACACAGAAGTTTTGTGCGTGTTAGAGTTACGTATCCAATTCACATCGGAAGCAACGTATAATTTTCCATAAGCAACACTTCAATGCTGAATATTTTCAAGGACTGGTTAGTGTTCCGCTAAGCGATAATGTCACCTTCTATCCAATCTTTCTTGCAGAGGGAGCCAGAATTCCGGCCACGAATATCTGAAATTGTCCAGGAACTCCTACAAATGGTTTAACCAGAGCCTCCAACCTCCAGCAATCAATCATATGAGGATAAAATCTTAACCGGAAAACGTTTCAACTCAGGTTGTGAGCTTGCCCGAGTTGCAAGTTAGGTCTGAAAGGGACTTTGGAGTTGTGTGACGTTGAAGCAGCAGCAGCAGCATACTTTAGACCTCTTTTGACATAATTTAATGTAGTCAATTGTGTTCTTTTTTTATTTTTTTGGAAAAAAGCTTCTTCACATTATAACAAACTAAAACATATACATAAGCAAACCTAAGGCCCAAACAACACACATAAACAAACAAAACACGGGCCCAAAAAACAAAGTACAAAGGGCCAACTAGAAGTTTAAGCCCAAAAAGCACAAAAGATCACAAACACCAGAAAGATCTACACCTGTCGCCGCCGATCTCGATCCGACCAAGTCCTCGTCCACAGCCAAGCATCGCCAAAGGAATTGCAGCATCTCACCACGAGGAACGGCCCGAGCACATTCACAAAGAAAGGATAGCCAGCAAGTGGTCGGAAGAAGCCAACTATCAGGAGGAAGTTCGTGGCAACCCACGAACAACATTGCCAGAAAAGGCAGAGACAGTGAGAAGGTGGTGGTGCGGAACACCTGAGTCGGTGGGAATACCAGAACTCTACACACCATCTTGAAGTATTGCAACAAATTGCGGTTTGGAAGCGGTTGCAGTTTGGAGTAGAGATGAACAAGGAGTAACGCCGTTGAGGGTAGGAAGAAATGGCCAGATCTGAAAGGAGAGCAGGGGAGAAAAGGGAGAAGCATCGGAAGAAACAAAAAGAAAAGAAGAGGAAGAAGAAGTAGAGAAGAAGGAGGAATGGGCAGAGAAGGGAGAAGGAGGAGAAAACAGGAGGAGGAAGGAGAAAGGGCGACCGACTCCAGCCGAAGCCAGAGTCGGCGCTGAAGAAGGTGGGCAAGAGGAAGACCCTCACCAAAACGGGTGGGAAGAAGCTCTCACAGAAGGAGAGAAGATCTCTCATAGAAGGAGATATATAGTTGATTGTGTTCTTTTATCAACGGAAAGGTGCTGCTAATGCAATTTATTAATTTTTTTAAACATTTTTTGTGTGTGAATATTGTTCAATTAGTAATTAATGTAATTATTTTTTGTGGTTAATTTTACTTACCAGGAGGTGCTTGTGTTCTATTTTTTTAGTTCTTCCCTTAAACGGGAGAACATAAAGAGAGGGTGTCGTCAACATTCATCCGGTGTTAGAGAACATGTAATGTGTCGACATAATTGAAGCAATACAAAGAGCACAAAAGGTGAATAAAAGGGGCGAAAATGAGGAAAAAAACTAACTTAAAAAGGTTTCAAAAAAGTTAGTGAGCTTGCAGGAGTTGCAAGTTGGGGCTGAAAGGGACTTCTGCAATCGAGTATTTCATAGGGGATTCCTTTGTTCGGCTAAAGAAGCAATGTCACTCGATCATTATCAAACCGGTTTCAATCTTTTTCTATCCGTGAGGATCACACCGGAGCGACTTCTGCTTCTAATAGACTATAAGCTAAATCAGAATCATTCTCAAATAGTCCATAAAAAGTGATCTCTTTTCTTTTCATCGGGTTGGGGGTAGAGACCAAGGGTCTTGAACGACCAATCCAACAGAACAAATCAAAAAGTGAAACTGTGAAGTACCATACAGACCTCTTTTTAACCTAATGTAATGAATTCAATCATGTCCACCGTCTGACTAGCGCTTAATGCTTAGCCGTCCAACTAGCGCCTTTTATAACCTTGCGTTTACCAATTTAACACAAGTGAGACGTTGGGATTGATTTTGTGGTTAATTTTTACTCACTAGGAGTAGGAGGTGCATGTGGTCCTTATCCTCAGTTATACATATTTGTGGTTGTTAGTGGTGTGGCTGATAGTGTTGTTATTTCTGTGGTCAATGATCAATATACAATTCTATATGTTCTCAGAATATACAGATAACAAATATAATAACCAAGTGGGAAAGAGCCAAGTGGGAAAGAAAGTGGAACATTCTTGGAGATCTAGTGGCAAAGGTGGGTGCCATGATGCTTTGTAAATTGTATGGCATGTCGGATGACTCACTGCCCAATCATTCTTTGACCAAAACATTATCACAGTTTAAACACATGGGGACTCTGCTTCACACGTTGAAGCACTTCTTGAATTCAACATATGCTGCTCTCCACTCTTTGTTTTAATTTGGAAAATACTTGGCTCCTTGCATTTACTACATAAATCGAAACATGAGAATCATCGAGAAAGAAACTTATAAAAAACAAAGTTCAATTGAAATATATATGGTTATCTAGTTGTATAATTCAGTCTAAAAGAATTCACTTCAAATCTTACTTTGATAAGAAACTGGTGCAAATAAGGTAGACTTGGTAAATGGGTTGTATTTGTATCGTTTTTGTATTATATTCGTTATCTTAATGGATTATTTCGTGCCAAACCCGTTATTTTAACAAGTTCTTAACAGGTGACCCGATAACTACCCGACCCGTTAACAAGTTGACCCAAAATCTGCTATTTTCGTGTTGTTTCGTGTCAAGTTAACGAATCATACAAGAAATTGTCATGCCTAATGTCTAGATCTGACAAACGGGTCATGTTCGTGTCGTTTACATGTCATACTCATTATCTTAACAAGTTCTTAACCGGTGACCCTTACGACCCAGCTCATTAACATGTTTCTAATAGATGACCCAATAACGATCCGACTCGTCAATAGGTTGACCCGAAAATTGTTATTTTCATGTTAGGTTAACAGATCGTGCGATAAATTACCATACCTAAAATAAATTTCTTGGAATTTTACCAAAAAAAGAAGAATAAGGGACTGAGCTTTCACTTCTTGACTCAAGAGAACAACTTCATGAAGTACCAAATTTGGTTGTATGACCAACTAATCTTAGGAATTAATAATTAACATCCCAATCAAATGCTTCTGAAACTGCTGTTGGTAAATACAATAAATAATATTCCTTTTGCTGCAAAAAATGTGAATATAATTTAAGGAATTGGTTAGTTTTTGTGGGTGGTTGGTTCCTTGTAAATGACTTCAACAAATTTTGTGACAATCATGCCAAAACCAAAGCTTTTCTCATCACATTGGGGTCCAATCCAGTGGTAGTTGAACTGAAATGAGTGAAAATTAAAACATCAAATTCATATCTTTAATATCAAATTATTAAACTCAGGTGCACTGCCTTGCGAATGGTTAGAACTTTTAAATCTCATGCCAATAACAACTTTGATTCCAAATTTACTTAGCAAATAATTTATCATAAACGTAACGAGAGATCCAAATACACGACGTATTTCAACATTTGAAATAGAAAGTGAAACTGAAATACCAGCTACTTCATGTATACCTAACTTTCTAAGGTTTTTTCAGAGACAATGCAAAATAAATAATTCTGGAAATCTCATAATATAAATCGCTGCCTAAAATTTCAATAATTTTTCTGAGTTTTTAATGAACTATATCTAAAAAATACAACTATTATAGAATTATAAAATTAGATTAAACGAAGATTGACACAAAAAATATAACATGCCTCAGTCGAATAATTTCTCTTCAATACATAAACCCTCCAAAAGGACTAAAGAAATTGGTTTTTTTAGGAATCTAACTAGTTGTCAGGTAGGAAACGCTCCTAATCAAATGTTCAACAAACGTTTAAAAATTAAGACATCTCCGGATTTCACTGTTCGGAGCCCAAGAAACAGGTAATCTGGACCGCTCAAATTGAATTCAACATACTCACTGACTCATTTCACTGACCCACCTCAACACAAATCAAGGACTCCAATCTTTTTTTTTTCACACAAATCAATAGTCCAAATTTTATGATCTCCAAACACTAAAGTCCGACGATGATTCAAATTTTAAAAATTGATCCAATTGGTATTTTAAGAGTAAATTGTACGAATGGTCCCTCAACTTTAATCAAATTGGAGCAATGGTCCCTCAACTAAAAATCTATTACCATTGGTCCCTCAACTTATCAAAATGTGTAGCTATAGTCTTTTTCATAAATTTTGTCAAAATTTTGTCAAAATAAGTTATATTGGAATGACCATTTATACAATTAGGGTCCCTCAACTCATCAAAGTGTATAATTATGGTTCTTTTTGTCAACTATGTCAAAATTTTTGTCAAAACGAGTTACATTGGAAGGACCATTGCTACAATTGGGTTAAAGTTAAGGGACCATTTCTCCAGTTGAGTTAAAATTGAGGGACCAATGGAAATGAATTTTTAGTTGAGGGACCATAGCTGCACGTTTTGATAAGTTGAGGGACCAATGGTAATGGATTTTTAGTTGAGGGACCATTGCTCCAATTGAGTTAAAGTTAAGGGACCATAGCTACAATTTACTCGGTATTTTAATTCCAGACAATAAAAAGGAATAACTATTCAAAATATTAAATTTCCATGCCAACCGTCCCAACCCAACGTGGTGGACACAATAAAAATTTAATTCTCTATTTTTATATTTTTGGGTTTTGAATGCAACAAAAAATTTATAAAATCCCAACCACTAAATTTGAACACGTAGAAATACGGACCCGGAGACAAAGCAACGTCACAAAATAACCGACCGGGGGTTTCCAGGTAATTTCGTCGTCCCCGCGGATAAAAGCGAGGGGCTTTCGGTCATTACGTACAGAAGCAGCGAGCGGAAGAGAAGTAGAAGAAAGAAAAGCTGCTTCTGCTCAGAGCACAGAGTTGCTGCTGGATCGGAATCCGATTCCCATCTTTCCCGTGGGATTTCCATTCCGCTGAAAAATCAAAGGGTTAGAAAAGCTGCTTCTGCTCAAAGCACTTCTGCTTCTTCTGGTCAAGCTGAATTTGTTATACCGATTCCAAGTTCGTCTTCTTCGTTTCCAGTTTCCGACGTTGATTTGGCTCCGGCTGGTGCAGAAATGGCCAAGCGTGCTTACAAGCTGCGTATCCTTTAGTGTGAAGTTTCGATTTTTCTTGAGATTAGTAGCTGGAATTTAGCTCTGCTTTTTCGAAATCTTGATCTGATTTTACTGGTCAGTGAGCTTGAATTGAAGGTAGAGAGATTTGCAATTTTTTGGAATCTCTGTTTTGGAAATTGAGGAAATCATGCTCTGTTTGGTAGCTGAGAAAATTAGGAAAGTAACAAAATTTGTAAAGATTTTTAAGTTCTGTCAAATGGGGTAAAATTTCAGTCAAAATACTCTACTTGGGTTAATGTTTAGCTTAATATTTTCATTTAATCTCATCTGGTTGTTTAGTATAGGCATTTTTGAGGGCGGGATTGAAAGGAGCTTAAGAACAAATGTAGCAGATTTATTTGGTAAATCGTTGCGCGTGTGTTTGGCGTTTGTGTGATTATGTAGTTTTTGTCAAGGGAAATGTTTTCTTGACTTAATGGAATATAGAGCAATTTGTGGCGCATTCAGACAGTATTAATTGTCTAAGTATTGGGAAAAAGGCGTGTCGGCTTTTTGTTACCGGTGGTGATGATCACATTGTCAATCTCTGGACAATTGGCAAACCCACTGCTTTGATGGTACTGCCCTTTACTTTTGGAAATTTGATATTCGATGTTGCAGTTTCAATCACGATATGGAAAGTTTCTAATTGTTTACGAATTGTGGAATTTTTCTTTGATGTGCCGTAAGGTCTCTTATTTTGAAAATCAAGTACATTACATGTTATAATTCAGTGATTCCACAAAGGGTTATTTATTAAACTGATATCTAGAATTAGCTTGTAGGCCCTTTAAGTTGTTTGAATTCTTCCTTGTTATGAAGTAGCATAATTAGGGAAAAGTCGTAAACTTGAATTTGAGGCTGGTCTTGTATTTGGTTATTCGTTTGATTCGTAATGTTTTAAAATGTCAATATTCTATACCATAAGTGCATATTATATAACCGCAAATTCCTCGTGTGGTTGTATGCATTTTCAATTTCTTCTTAAAGAATCGTCATCTCATTTGCTTTGGTTGTTGGAAACCATGGCTCAGGGTGCTATTCTTCTTTTGAATTATATACAGCTGCCTGAATTTTTTCTTTTTGGGGTAAATATGCAGAGGTTTGCGGGTCATACAAGTCCAGTTGAATCCGTAGCTTTTAATTCGGGAGAAGTTTTGGTGCTTGCTGGAGCTTCGTCTGGTGTGACAAAAATATGGGATCTTGAGGAAACAAAGAGTAAGTTGGCTACTTGATCATTATTTTTTGAAAATTTGGCTACTGTATTATTTATCGTTGCTAGCCAAACTTGCCCTTATTTTAAAGAACTGGTTACATGTTCTGATTCTGTGAGGCAATAAAATGATGCATGGGGAAATGTGATATTATTTGAGGGATCATGTCACCTCATTGATAGACTTGACCTGATTTGAGGACTTACGAGTCTTGTGTCCAAAGGCTTTATCTGTTGTTGATTGGCGGCCGCAGACTAGTACCGTTTATTTTGAGTAACTTTTTCAGTAAACTCCTAATGTGTTTGTTATTGTTA
The DNA here is from genome assembly GCA_024362995.1 of Heteromeles arbutifolia. NCBI lineage: Eukaryota > Viridiplantae > Streptophyta > Magnoliopsida > Rosales > Rosaceae > Heteromeles > Heteromeles arbutifolia. The sequence continues at coordinate 2,468,914 of JANCRC010000002.1, read as the reverse complement.
TTGAAGTGTAGTGGTTCGCACACTAACTGGACACAGATCCAGCTGTACTGCTGTTGAATTTCATCCATTTGGTGAGTTCTTTGCTTCTGGTTCCATGGACACGAATCTAAAGATATGGGATAGTAGAAAGAAGGGATGCATCCACACGTACAAGGGTCATACTCAGGGCATTAGTACTATTAAATTCACTCCCGATGGTCGCTGGGTAGTTTCTGGTGGGTTTGACAATGCTGTAAAGGTAACAAACTAGTAAATAATCACACTACCAGTGCGCTTTCAGCAAGCTTTCTTTTCCTTAACCATAACTGGTATATTATGTAGATATGGGATCTAACTGCTGGGAAGCTCTTGCATGATTTTAAATTCCATGAAGGACATATTCGATCCTTAGATTTTCATCCCCTTGAGTTTCTTTTGGCCACAGGTAAGGTCTTAGATATAATTTGGCTTTGCATGTATTTGATGAATTTCTGGGTTTATAAATTATGTAGCATTTGTCCAACTTGTTCAAGCAACTCATACTAGCCTTTCATGCATCGTGCTAAGAAATTTAATGAAATCTTACAACTTGTTCAAGCAACTTATAGTCATTCTAGTTAACTGGTGCTTTCTTAAGTTAAGTCAGTTGGAACTTGTCACTTGTAAGCTTCAAGTATGCTTAACACATTCTATAACCTATGCAAAGCTTTATTAATGATTTGTAAGCTTCTAAGCATTCAGTTTGTCCCTCAATATTTTATCCTCCACTCTTAATTTCAGCATTCCCATCATCAAGTTTATGTAGTAGCTAGTAAATCGTTTTAATCTTTAAAATATATTTCAGGTTCATCAGACAGAACTGTAAAATTTTGGGATTTGGAAACTTTTGAATTGATTGGATCATCCAGACCTGAGGTATTGAGTTTGTGTGCTGGAACTGATACTTTATGGTGATTATTGAATGTATTTATTATTTTTCTCAGTTTTGTTCTCCTTTTAGGTTTAGGCCTGAAAGGTATGCAATTCTAAATAAAACCTGGAATGTGGCTGCTAGAAAAGCAAAACATTTAAGGAGAACTAAATATGTCGAAACAATATATCTGTTTATCTTGCACGTGAAGCCTGCTATGTTGCCCCTTTCTCCTTTGCTAACTTTTCTCTTTCTCTCTCATATAGATAAATGACTCAATTTATGCTTCTCTAACCCTTTCTTCTCATAATGCGATTTTCATCCTGCTCCTCTGACATAATCTTTTCCTATTTCCAGCCTACAGGAGTACGCGCAATTGCTTTTCATCCTGATGGGAGGACCCTATTCTCAGGATTGGATGACAGTTTGAAGGTTTGGAATTGTTTCGTCTCAGTGGTCTGTGGGATTGTATCTGAAATGAATCATAAACTTAAGATCTCTATTTGTAGGTTTATTCATGGGAACCTGTAATATGTCACGATTCTGTTGATATGGGATGGAACAGACTTAGTGACTTATGCATTCATGATGGGAAACTGTTGGGCTGCTCATACTATCGAAATTCTGTTGGAGTTTGGGTTGCGGATATATCGGTATTCACTTGACTTAAATCTTTTTCCTGGTTACTCCTTTTTATGTTCTTTTGAAACTCCAATTGTTGTTTTTGAGACTGAGACCTGTGAGTCGTTATAATGCTACTCTGCTCTTTCTGTCTCAGCTTACTAAGCCATATGCAGCTGATTCAACACCTGGGCATGATGACTCTGCAGATGAGAAACCTTCCGTTAAACTCCCGGAAATTGCAGGGAAGGTAGAGAGTGGTATAAGAAGTCCGGGCTTGCGGTGTATGTCGCCTGATTATGACACAAAGGAAATAAAAAACATATATGTGGATTGTAAGCTTTCTTCTTTTCCTGTTTTGTTATCGTTTTATTTAAGTTTGGGGTTCTCCTTCCATCCTTACTTTTGAATTTTTTGTTCCCAATGCTTGTCATATGGCTTCTACTTTTGATAAAGTTGTGTAAATGAATTTATTCACATTGTTGTTACCTTGATAAAAAAAAAATTGATTTTTTTTATTACTATTAATACTGTTGAACATTGGCCTGGTCTTGCTTAAGCCACGTCGAGACTGGAGATGAGTAGTTTGTGATATTTAGTTGAGCATAAACTTTGCCAAAACCATTTTGGCCCTGCACTCATGATATTGCACTGTTGTGGGGCATGAACCAATGAGGGAATCTAGGTTCTCCCGCCACCAGACTCTAGAAACATATATATTTACTAGATATGTAACTTTTATTCAGCGTTTATGTTCCTTATGACTTCTGTTTGTCCTATAGTTACTCTTATTTTATGTTTTATAATCTTTGTAAAGGTAGTGGAGGAAAGCCAGTTGCCTCACGGAGAATGGATTCTCCAAAGGTTGTACCCTCGTCGGATTCAAAGGCAAACAGTGCCGCAAAGCAGAATCCTTCAGTACGGTTGCCTCCAAAATCTAACGAACGAGTAGTCAATAAATCACTGGCTGTGCCTAGTATTGTACCGCGGAGCAGTCCTGATGAAAAAGATACAGCTAACTCTGGAGGGGATGGTGTTGCATTTTTGAGGACCAGGCACGCTATGTTGCTCAAACCTGCTCATGCAAGAAGGCCATCAAATAGCGAAATTGACTTCGAGAAGCTGCGGTTAGATAATGCAGTGGATCTTAACTCTCAAACCAAAGGTGTATCAGAAGATAGGGCTAGAGAGTCTAGTGAGGAAAAGCATTCGGAGATCAAGAGTGTAGAAGAGAAATTTGAAAAAGTATTTTCACCAAATAATCCCTCCAATCTTGAAGCCAGTAAGTTTTTGTTCTTATGTAGCTTTCTGAAGTCAAAATTGTATTTTATTTAATCGGTTCTTGCTTCTTACTTTTCCTTTTATCATTGACCTATATTATCCTTGATTTGTCTTTAATGTGAACCTTTCCATTATCCATTCCAGCTGGAGCTTACTGATTTTCTTTAATGTCAGGAAATGGATCCCTCAATTGCAGCAAGGACACGAACTCTGTTAAATTTGTAAATGGAGGTTTGTCATTGCTTACCTTATTTGTGGTTCTAACATTGTATTGAATGGAACTTGGTTTCTTAAGATTCCGCATTTGGCAGTTGCCGTTGTTTCAGGAAGGACTCGCACCCTGGTTGAGCGGTTTGAAAGGAGAGAGAGATTTGATGGTAATGAAGATCAAGCAACTAGCATATTGAGTCCTGTGATGCCTGAAGATCAAACAACTTGCATATCTAGTCCTGTGATACCTAAAGATCAAGCAACTAGCGTAGCTAGTCCTGTGATACCCGAAGTTGAAGCAAGCATCTGTAGTCCTGTGATACCTGAAGTTGAAGCTAACATCTCTAGACCTGTGATACTTGAAAGGGACAGAGCATCCACCATGCTGGTAAATATTTCTGCCCCAAGAGGATGTTTTTCTAGACTTAAAACAGCCAAGGGTAGTGGATTGAAATTTCAGTTTCAGTTGAAGTAGAAGAAGCTACGTAATTCAAGCTTCAGACTGAAAACCAAGACCTTTTTACTTTTTAGAACACAAGGAATTCATGAAGTTAGTAGTTTAATCATGTGATATTAAAGTATATATAGAAAGTGACCATCTGTATTAGCTTAGGCCTTTGGAGCAAGGGGTTTATTTGACATGCGAAATAAGTGAGAACCTAAAAAATTTGTCCACGGCCTGTCTCAGTACATATTGCTTATTCTTTCAAACTGGAAGATAATCTTTACTACTTGTTTCATAAGCAGAAAGAAGGACCTCAAATTTCTGGGAGGCATATGATCTGTACAAACAATGAGGGTCCTCCTGAAGATTTGATACAAACTCACGACGTATTTATCAGTACCCTTCGTTCCCGCCTGACAAAACTGCAGGTACATTATCTTTCCGTGAATGTTTTTTGCATGAACCAATGACGCATGATCTGTTGTGTGGTTCTTCTGAACATTAGTTTCTTTAGCGACTGCAACCTAATGTAGATAACTTTGTGGCATAAACAGTGTTTGAGGTCTGATATTTTATTCTCAAATTTGCTCCAACCTACGATTCTATGTTAATACACAATTTATAACACTAGAGTTGCTGCACTCAATGTGATGATTAAAATTCAGTCTACTGATAGTAGGCTGAAAAATAAATTACAGTGCTACAATACTGTCTTATAATTTCTTCCTTTTATGTACAAGCCATATATGAATTGCCTCTTGAACATTTCTCTCAAGCATTGCTTCCTTTATGGTAGTCATGACATGCAATTTTGTGCAACTGTAGGTGGTGCGGCATTTTTGGGAACGGAATGATATTAAAGGTGCTATCAGTGCTATCAGGAAGCTGCCAGATCATTCTGTGGGTATTTTTTAGATGAGTTCATGTTTTGTATATATTGTTTCCAAAGTCTAGTGGTTCTAACAAGTAACCACTGCTGTTCTCTCTGTATATTTGGGTTTTCTAAATTTAATCTGATCATTACACAGGTACAAGCGGATGTTGTTACTGTTCTACTGGAGAAAATGGATTGTCTCACATTAGATCTGTTTGCTTGTTTGCTTCCTGCGCTTGTGGGCTTACTCGATAGCAAGACAGAAAGGTAATTGTGTAATGAATAAGGTTGTGAACAAACTCATTGTCTTAGCAGTGGATGGTCAAATACTTGGAATTTTTGTGGAACTGTTTCTGAGACGTGAATTACTACTATAATTATGCACCTTGAGTTAAATGTGCATATATTCTAGGGGTAAAGGCCCTTAGTCTCAAATCCCCGTGCCAGTATGTGTTGGAGTTGATTGCGTTTTTACAAAAAATTTATTATTCTTCAAATGTATAGGCATGCAAATATTTCGTTGGAGATGCTACTGAAGCTAGTGGCAGTCTTTGGCCCAGTCATACACTCAACTGTTTCAGGACCTCGACCTGTCGGTGTCAATCTTCAGGCAGAGCAAAGGTATTGTCTGTTTAAGAAGTTTGCTAAACTCTTTTCTCGTACATGGTGAATGGATTTCAATTTGAAATTTGCGTTTTCAGGCTGGAATGCTGCAAGCAATGCTCCATCCATCTGCAAAAGATCCAGAAAATTCTTCCGGTCTTTGTCAGGTTAGATACAAAATCCATTGACATAACCTGTGAATACAAAAATCTTATGGAAAAGAAAATATGTCCTTTGCACATGCAATGAGAATGCGACAAAATTTCTCTCTTTGAAGATAAGCCGTGTTCACTCGGAGGGTTTCATCCCTTTTGTTTGAATGCAGGAGGGGCGGTGTGCTGGCAAGATGTGCTCAGGAATTGAATCTAATTATTCAACAGTCATAACAGACTCCGACTCACCCAAAAGTGCCAAAGGATGGCTTGGCTCGCATCCCGTAACAGGGGACCTGCATATGCAACACCGCTATACATTAACATTCATGCCAAGTCGCAGTTTCTCCTGTTACAATTTTGTTTGAGGAGTCCCCTTCGGCTTTTGTCAATAACAGAATGCAAAAGTTCAAGAGTTTTGTGAGGAAAAGCTTGAAGTAAATACCTATCTCTAAGAGCTTGTATACTCACCGGTTGGCATCCCTCCAGTTCGATCGTCTTTGGCATTGCTTAAAAATCTTCTGGTTTCAATGCTCCGATGTGGGGGAGATCGCTGTTTATACCTTAACGATGATACATGTACTCTGAAATTTCTATCCGTCAATGATATAAATACATTCGTTTGTTCATACTTTCGCCTTCTTTTCGATCCATGTGAAATTTCTATCCTTCAATGATATAAATGCATTCGTTTGTTCATACTTTCGCCATTTTTTCGATCCATGATTCCACATTTTGTGGGACAACGAAAAAACCCAATGTCAATTTTATGTTCTCACATGTCAGGTGAACGATATTCATCCACACTAATCAAAATGCCATGTACCTGTCCCTGGTTCGATGAAATTACAGAAATCTTGCCATATCCCTCCTTTTTCGCCGTTGACCAAATTGCCGTAATTTTTTTAGAGAAATCATGCTTCCTGTGAAACTGAAGATTCTCGGGTTGAAGAAACCCGGCGGTAAAGTTGGAAGATAAACAACTTTCATGGAACCATGTCTTAGATCCAAAAAGTATACACGATCACTTTCTTGCTTGAAAAATATGCATGCTCCCATGCACCACAACTCTCGATTGAACGTCGAGGTTGTTGTTCTACAAACTTGTGGGCATCCATTTTGTAATCCAGCACCCACTCTCTCTTATTTTTCAACATCCGTACATCAATGCAATCGTTTGAAGAAAGATCCACGACGGCCAAACATCCTCTCAATTAAGCAAATGAATGAGGCTCCGGTGGCGATAAAACTGGATGTTGGGATGAGGAGTCCAGAAGAATTCTTCTTAGTTGAAATCAAAAGAGATGATGTGGTTATCATGTTCCCTATTTCCGTCTTTGTATACAAACCAATGCATGTCGCCGTGTGCAGATGTTTTATTTCCGCTTAAGTCACAAGGAGGAACCGAATCTATTTCTCGCTATGAGCTAGTTCCTAACGCACAAACTTCGGCCACCATCGTGTGCTGGATTTGTGTTCCCTTTTTGAGGACACGAACAATCTTGGCAGTGTGTACCGTATCATTCCGCAATTATTTTCTCTCCGATATAGTTTGCAACATTTCTATCGCTAATCGGGAGCTTTAGTACTTCTCCCCTGAGAGGATTGAGCAAGAAAAATGGTCCTCCGCTTTCCCATTCGCGCTTAAAGAGAAACAAGTTGCAGAAAACAAAACCCAATGAGTTATTAGGGAACTTTGTGACAAGAAGAGCATGCTTGGTTTTTCTCAGTTCGTATTCGCCATTGGATTTTGACAGCTGCAACTGCATGGCCATTATTTTGTGATCATAACCGCACGTTATGGATTCCGAAAGAAGCATAAGTTGAGGTACTTCAGCAGCAACGACAGAGTTAGCAGAATTAAGCAAACTTCGTGTGAGCAGTGTAGTGATCAAAAGGGGCAGCAAATTATGTTTGAAGAGCTCTTGGAGACACATTCGAAGCGGCAAAGTGATTTTACAGGCAGTCGCATAAGGATTTCGACGATGACATCGTTTGCTAGGTCCATCAACTATGTGTTTGCATTTCGGCTTTCGACCATGACATCGTGGGTCCTAATCAGCTTCTCCAATCCTACTCACCCAAACAAAAGATTCAGTGACAACTTGATACTTCTATTCAAGAAAACATATATGTTTTAACAGCTTAATGTCATATGATTACCAGTTCAAATAAATTATAGGAAAATGTTACTGGCACAATCAGGAAAATCATTTTATAATCATCAAAATGAAAGTTTTCAATTATATTTTTATAAAGAAGTGCACGATGACTTTTTAGAGTACTAAGGACAACTCCCAGAAAAAATTGTCATAATAAATGAATGATACTTACTTTCTCTTGACAACATTGATAGTTGCGATACCAAACGCGATAGAATATTGTCGGATGATCCATTTGAAAGGTTTCTTCCAAACATTGCCAAAAGAATTTCTTCCCAAACCATAAACGGCGTTCTTTTTCCTTTCCACGATGCATGCCATGATGCAAGCAAAGCCTCTTCTTTGCACTCGATCATCGGAACATGAACGGTAAAACGAAAGAAAACGTAGAGCCAACAATTTATTGGTCTCGGATCGATTTGAGTGTTTTGGCAAGGTAAGAAAGACATAATTTCATGAAGAATGGAAAGAAAATGAAATTTAATTTCAACTGAATTCTGCGAAAGTGGGTTGGCAGTCGGTTAATTGTTGAACAGTTAATCTTTGGATAAAACAATAACAAAGTTTCATGTAACCAAATGAAGCAGAACAATGTAGATTTACCCTAATGAAACCTTTTCCAAACAGCAATTTTCCATTCACAAAAACTGAATCAAGGCTTGTGCTCTCCGTTCCTTCGCATTTGTTTCTGCTTCACATCATGCACCAAAACTTTTCCTGGCCCTTAAATCTTACAAATTTTCCGCCATATACCTGTTTTTCCACCTTCAACCAAATTGCCATAATTTTTCAAAGAAATCAGGCTTCTAGTATAACTGAACATTATTGGGTAGAAGTACAATGAGGGTAAAGTGGAAGATTCATAGCTTCCATGGAATCATGTCTTCGATCCAAAAAGTAGTATACCCAACATTTTCTTTTTTCTGACCAATATTTTCTATTATTTTACCATAATGTTTAATTTGAAGAATATGACATGCTCCCATACACCACACGTCTCTAACACATGGTACCAGAGCAGGGTTCGATTTTCAACCGCTAGGGTATCTATTTTGTCATGTAACATCCACTCACTCTTATTTTTTAACACCCATAATCAACACAAGTGTATGAAATATCCACAATGGCCAAGGATCCCCTCAAGTTAAGCATACTGTAAGCAACTCCGACGGCGAGAATACTCTATGTTGGGATGAGGGAGTCAAAGAAATTCTTCTTTCTTGAAATCGAAAGATAAGATATGCTCACGGTCTTCTCCCTCTTTATCTTCAAAAACAAGTCAATGCATATCTCCATCCGCAGATGCCTTGTTGTTGTTTAACTCACAAGGAGGAACTGAGTCAATTTCTCGCCACGAGCTTGTGCCCGATGCATAAACTGGGGCCAACATTGTCATACTTAATGCTGTTGGCTGCGAAACATGAACAATCTTGGTGTTAGAAATATTATCCAATCCCATACCGTACCATTCCAAGAGTGGTCTGTTGTAGCGTTCATCGTCGGTGGTACTGCTAGGAATCCTTAGAACTTCTCCGAGAGAACTTCTCCCCTCAGAGGATTAAGCAACAAGCATGGATCGCCGTATACATGACTCTCTTTAAAGCAAAACAAGTTGCACAAAACAAATCATACATCATATTGTAACCATTGAACGATCTTGTGAGGGGAAGAGCGTGCTTAGTTTCTCTCAAATCATACTTGCCAGTATCGTCCTCCGATAACTGCGACGGCAAGAACCTTATTTTGTAATCCCTGCAAGATTGAGCAACAAGCATAAGTTGAGGTAACCTCAGAAGAATTTCAAATATGACCTCGTTCGGTAGGTCGATCAAAGTTGTCTTTGCACTTCCACTTTTAAACGCCATGAGATCGTTACTTAATCCTGATGAGCTTCTCCAATAGGACCTCGATCAGATCCGTTAGAAGAAGGAAGAGAGAGAGAGATAATGAGAGAAGATAATAATTTCATTCATACCAAACTCATGACCTAAGGGCTGATATAAGGTTCTCATCACAGCATGAGCCACGAATTACCAACGGGCCTTTTTTATTCAGCAGCCACGATAATGTGGCTTTGGTGGATATTAACCACGGATTGAACCGTCTTATGAATTCTAGAATTTCTAGTCGCGCACACTCAAACAGGAGTTCAGTGCCAACTTGAATCTTACTAAGAAACGAAAGGCTGATAGCTATACGCCTTTATATAAGTATTAAATTTGACTTCTTATTTTGGTCTACCTAGCATTATCCAAAGAAAAAGAAAATTAGTATCTAGTCCCTAGTTACTAATGGTCACTGACTGAAACGTTATGAGCTTTTCCAGATTTTGATCGAAGTTCCTAACATTAGTGTAATAATGAATTTACATGTCAGTTACATAATTTTCAAAGTAAAAGGTAAAAATCGATTTAGGATTTTAACAATCACCCCTTTATTAAACTCCTAAATAATTTTCAATTCAAAACATTTAAAAAAAAAAAAAATTAGAATAAGTTTGTATCCATTAGTTTCTATAAAAAGGTTTTCAATTTTTTAATCTTACATGTACCCATTCATGTAATTTTCCAATTTTTTATTCTTAAAATGTACTCATTCTTAAAAAATACAATTTGTTATATGTAAAATGTACCATTTTTATTTATTTATAAAATCTATCAATTTTTTTTATAAAATCTATCAATTTTTTTCTCATCATTTTTAAACTTATATGGGTATCTTTGATTTGAGAATGTATTCATGTCAAGTTTAATCAAAGAAATTTACTAATGTTATTAAGTCTAACATCTTTTTTCTTTTTTTTTTGTGGTCTTGAAGAATGTACCAATGTTTTGGTACAATCATTTTTTTTTTGTTAATTTTGATGAATGTAACCATGTTTATATATACACAATATATTGGAGAGCATAATTTTATATTTTAATATTTTTAATCCCACATATTATGGGTTATTTTATTTAAAATCTCATTAATATAAACAACTATAAATTTCAAATTTTAATTTAAAAAATATAGTGACCTACATAGAAATACATTATCATATTAATTTCAAGGACTTCAATAAAAAATTGAAAACCAATAAGGTTTCAGTCAAAGAATATTGATACATAAGGACCGCATTCAAAGTCTTCCTCTTTTTTTGGGAGTTGAATTACATGTCCTCAGAGAAAATGTTTGGCTGTAAACCATCAACATCTATGATCTATCTCAATTAGAGAGAGATATAATGGGGTCATTTGATAGTGTTTTAATGTTCAACTACAAAACAAATAGTTGCTTGAAGATATCAAATTCAAGGTAAATATATAGAAGGAATTGATAAATAAATAAAAATATATATATATATATAAAGCTTTATTTTAAGTTGGTTAATTTAATATCTAATCTAATAAAATTTATCGTTTGACAAAAAAGAAAAAGATGAATATTACTAAAGCATATTGTTGATGGTACAAAAGCAAAATGAACAATAATGACGAGTGATATCATACCTTAGATAATTTAGATTTAGCTAGGATGATTAAAGTTTCTCTGATTTAAGTTCAAACTTTCTCTCTGTATTTTAAATAAATTTAGTGGAATTATTTTAAAATAAAATAATATTCTAATTTCATTGTTCATTTTATTTGTTCCCATTTTTGGTAGTCATCTTTCGTAGAGTCCATTTATGGTACCTCGTGTTTAGTTTTTTTAGGGCTTTTCCTCGTCAACCCTCAATAGAAAATAGAATCTGTCAACACCTTTTCTCAAGCTTACTATAATTGAAAACCCTAAAACAAATAGTCAAAAAACCACCTTCAATACCAGCTAAACCTTCCAAAACCACCTCCCTCTCTCTCTCTCTCTCTCTCTCTCTCTCTCTCTCTCTCTCTCTCTCGTCCATCCGAAATTTCAAGCCAACCAAACATCTCCAAGTACCGGTTCAACAAATATCCAAAAGGTGGCCTTTTAATTCTTGTCCGGACCATTCAATAGGGTTTCTTTCTTCTTTTTTGGAAGGAGCGGCGGTGAGGCTAATGTGAACCGGTGGTGGGGTACCTATAATAAGAAAAGGGAAGGCGGTGGTGGTGGTGGTATGATCAGGGGCGTACACGTGGAGGGTGAAGATGGCGGCGGAGGTAATAGGAGGAAGCAGGTGGGGGACATGGGTTGAGCTCCTGTTGGCCGGGGCCATTCTAAGATACGGGACCCGTAACTGGAACCAGGTCGCGGAGGAGCTCCGAGCCAGAACCGTTTGTCCCTACACTTTCACGCCTGAGGTTTTCCCTTCTTTTTTCTTCTTGAATTTGATTGTGTACTGTTAATTTTAACTCCATTTTTACGCAGTAACATTTTTTTACCATGTTCTATTGTATTGTATTTTGGTTTCTTGTTGCTATGTTGGATCGAATTATTGATCTTCATCTTCGATTCCATTGTCCGATTCTTTATGCATCTTGTTATGTTTTTGCTTTTGCGTTCAATTTTTTTTTTCTCCAATGGATGGTTTTAACTTTTCTGGTTTTACTTTGTTTATGCTGCCTTTTCATTTGTTGTGTGGGTAATATTTTAAACTAATTAATGGGAGTGGATTTGAATTTGAGTGCAAAGGGTATATACGTTGTCTTTGTTAGCTGACCTAATTCACATCAATTTTTTAGAGTTTTGTATATACTATATACTCATCACATTTGTAACAATCATTCATTGTATTTAAATTAAATGTGCACCATAAAACTCTAAATCTAATATTGAAATAGATTCTGAGTTCTAATATTTCTATCTCTGTAGTGCTCAACAAAATGTCCTTGAAAAAATAAAAATGTATTCGATAAATGCTGCATTATGTACAATATGTAGACATTATTGATTTCTAATGCTAAACATGTTTAGCTGTAATTCTATTCTGCTTGAGCTAGATTTTCTTTCTATTAGTTTCTGGATGCAGGTACTTTCGTTAGTATGCAAAGTGCAGAGATTTATTTGCTCGTCCAATTAATATCATCTGTATCTCTTATCACCAGGTTTGTAAAGCCAAATATCATGACTTGCGAAAGCGATACTCGGGTTCTAAGTAAGTTCTGAACCAAAAAGCTCTTATGATTTTGACCCGTGAATTTCTATTTTATTTGATTTAGCTTTGAATTTCCTTTATTAGATATAAGTATATATGTGGATTAATGTGATTATACATATTAGTATGCTTAATATCTTCTCCTTAGGGCTTGGTTTGAAGATTTGCGGAAGAAACGAATGGAAGAGTTGAGACAAGCGCTGAAACAATCCGAAGACTCGATAGGGTTAGTCCTTTCTTTTTTGACATGTTTATGTTCCAAAAATGATCACAAATTAATGTTTTCATATTCTAATCATCAAGACCATGAATAGAAAATTTGCTCTACATTTCTCCGGTCTGTGTCTTTGCATTTGCGTTAAGATTTTATCACGCCGCATTACAGGTCATTGGAATCGAAGCTTAAATCTCTCAAGGCCGAGAAAGAAGAAGATGGTTACAACAATTACGGCTCCAGCCAGACAGAATCACCTGTCGCTTATCGAAAATCAAAGGGACATTACCCATCTGTTAAAGAGGCATTTAAGGACGAGGCATCAGCCGGCAGTTTTACATGTGAAGCATTGGCAAGCTGCTCGCCCGAATGCCAGCTACTGGTGACAGTGTCAGCTGAAGAAACGGAGACTAAAAGAGAAGCTTCGCACTCTTCCGAACTTGAGAAAATCTCAGGCATCGAGAAGTTGGTAGGGACTTTGTATGTAGGACTAGGAGGGACTCTACGAAAGAGACGAGGTAAACGAAAGAGGAAGAATTGTAGTAGGGATGTCAAGGAAGGCAGCATTGGAGAGAGCGGCTTTTTGGATTCTGCTGATGCTGTAACTACATTGCGGTGTATAGAAAATTCAACCAGCGAATGTCCCGAGGAATTTGGATCGTCAGGCGCAGGCGATTGCAATAGAGGTTCGACCAAGGATGGGATTGACGAGTTGCAGGATGTTTTCAATTCAATTTGGGAGCATAAAAGTGCCTCTGTCTTTCGTCATCGACTTGATAGCCAGGTATGCATACTTTGCATGCTTGTTTATGATTTAGAGACAAGAAAATAATTTTGGTACGCCTCTTTTCTACTTCTTCACACTGCTGTTTATTTATATTCTTTAATTCTTTGATTTATTCAAATAGTCAGAGATGTGTATTCGAGAAAAGGGATGCGAATCAATCACTTTCCTAAAGATATCCATTACTTGAATCTGCGGATTCAGTAAGGGCTTCGGCATAATGTAGAATAAATTATATAATGTATGAAACAAGCCTTCGGCATAATGTATACAGCTCTAACAATCCACTCTATTTCGTGACAGAAGAGACGAAGATATAAGAAATTGATCCGTAGGCACATGGATTTTGACACAATAAGATCGAGGATTTTCAATCGCTCTGTCATGTCAGTTAAGGAACTCTTTCGAGATCTTTTGCTGCTGGCAAACAATGCCTTGGTGTTTTACTCGAAGAACACGCGTGAATACAAATCCGCTTTGCTTCTCAGAGACATCACCACAAAAACAATGCGGCAGCATTTTAAGGACTTTAGCAGCAAGGCTACCTCTGCCAACCTCTCCTCAAATGCACTAGTGTGTAATACACCGGTTAAACCCCGGAGTGCTCGCCCTGGCAACCGAAAGTTTTCAGGAAAGGCTAGCAATGCAGGAAACGTGGCTGCTAAGGCATCAAACAGAAGTAAGAAGGCCAGTCATGCTAATGCTGATTCTTCTCCTTCGGTTGAATCTTTCGCTGTGACAAAGAAAGCATCCGGTCACCCAAGAAAAGTTGGACGTAGAAGTAGTCAACAAAATGTAACTCCGGCGAGGGGAAGGAAAAGAAGTTGTACAAAGTAGATGTAGCCGTAAATTGATTCAGAAGATTGGGTGTAGAGACTCGGACTATATGCGGGTCTTGTGTACAGAAGTTTCTTTTTTTGTGCAAAATGTCCAAAAATTTCTGGTTCCTTTCTTTACCTTTGTTTGGTAGATGGCCTCGTTCTAGTTCTGCATAGGCCCATATAGAAAATGTTTACTCTACAAGGTGCCCTTCTAGGTTTGCATCCTCTTGCAGGCTTGTAGCAGCTCTATATAGCGAAGACAAGATTTGGGTTCAGTGTAGATTTACATATTTCAATACAGTTGTAAACTTAAATTAAAAAACCATCGGCTTTAGGAAGTGTTATCCACATACCTATTTTTACTTCTTACACACCCCTTTCAATTTTTGACCGTTGGATCGAATGATTTGAAGAAAATTAATAACGGATCGAATGACTTGAAGAAAATTAATAACAAAAAATAACAAGGATATGTGAGAAGTAAAAATGGATGTATAAATAGCACTATCCTTAATTTTATGTGTGGGGAGGAAGAATAACTTGGGTCCGACCACTTAATCAACTAATCAATAAGATTATACTTGTTGTATGGACTTACACCTACAAACATATCAAAACGATATATAATATTGACACCTATCAATACTATAGTATCAGTGATATGAACAACACGTCGAGAATCAATAACATATTGATATTATTTTCAACATTAATAGTCAAGTTGACTAACTAGTCATTCGATATCACGCAAGTTTTTCTCTTAGAGAGGAGAGACCTAGGATACCAAACACACACACAAAAAAGAAGAGAAGAGGCCTAGTAATGCATATTTAACTTCGTTTATGCAATTAATGTTTTTTTTTTTTCCTAACAAATTAAAACCAAACAATGATTAACTAAATTCGAACTGATAACTTGAAAGATTGTTGGGGAAAAAATTCAAAAGGTTGCGTCAAACATAAAGATTAGAAAATATATATACATATTAAATAAACTTATACGTTCTAGTCTCTCCCAAAATAATACAATTAAAAGGATAAGTTTCATTATCATTTAATTCTTTTATAATCCCCTCAGATTAAACGAAAAGTGCCTATTTCTAAAATACTTTAAATTTTATGAGTTTTATATTAGAATATTCAATTATAGTAACCAAACTAAATAATCATCGATGTCATACAACATGTTCGTTTGCAACTTTTGAGCAAATTTCCACACACGAATGATCATGCCAAACTGATTCGAATTGCATGACATAAATAGGAACAACAAAATTGACCCAAAAAAAGGAACAACAATCACACACAGACGTACACGTGAAGGTGACCTTTTCCTATAAATGATCACCATTTATGTCATCCAGATCCAAGTTTCAAAATCCGGATCCTCGTCGGATTTTCTTTATGAAAATTTCGGGGATCCGTGAATCATATTCATGAATCGTGCATTATATGGTCATAAATTATTTTAAATATTTTTATTTAAAATTAAATACAAACAGTACTTGATAAAAACTAACCGCACAATATACGATAAATTATCACGATTTACAAATTCTCATGATCCTCATCAAAAGAATCCAGAGATGATCCTGTTGGCAAGTTTCAAACCATGCATCTCGCATTGCATGGGAGCGCGGCACGTGTGGGAGTGGGACAAAAACCCACGTCCAAAGCAGGACCAGGATTCCCAAAACCTAAGTATTTTGACTCGTTCGTTTTCTTGGAGCCATCAACCAGCCATGCCTTCAAGTTATTAGTTGCGGGAAACTAAACTAATTGCAGCAAATTAAACTAATACGTAATTAAGCAGCAGCACCAACAGACTTCAGCTTCGAAACCACCCCCCAAGTCCAACCTCTCCAATCCATAATATTTTGTTATTATATCAATTAATTAATAATTAAGTACCACCAAACGCAAAAATACACCAAGAAACCAAATCCATGTGACTTTTATTTTATTTTATCAATGATGACAAAAACTCCTTACATGAGCACCTCCCCCATATGTTAATCTTTCATGCAAATACGCCACACGTTGTCTACTTCAATTGGGATGAGTTATCTGATATTAATTCCACTAGATCTTAATTTACAAAAGTTGAAAGAAAAAAACAAACTCCAATGGAATATGTTGTCAAAGTCAAACAACAAAACGTCTAAAATGGTTGCTCATCGTTTAAAAATGTTTTTACAATGATTGAAAGCGTTCTGCAAAAAATATTTTTGAAACAAATTTTTAGTAAAAATGCAAGTAAATTTTGAAAAATCACTTCAAAATTCTTCATTATTTTATAATTTTTAGTATAGGTATTATTTGAGTAGTTCTTTGGTGTTATAGTCATACATTCACACATTCACGTGATGTTATCAATCACAACAGATTATAATATTTATATTATATGTATTTTTAGTACCGTATAATATGTCCAGTACATCAAGGGCATGTATTTGGATCCTCTCATGAGCCCAAGGAGAGAATCCTCCTGACTAAAAAGTGTTGGCCGTTGGATTTTTATCTAACGGTTACAAACATGAGGCCTCTTTAAAATTATAATAATTATAATCGTTAGATGAAAATCTCACGGATCACAATCCTTGGTCAAGAGGATCCTCTCCTTGGGCTTAGGAGAGGGTCCAAATCCCAAGGGCCTAACTAACCAAGACAAACATAGAGTGGGTTCTAGCATAGGGTAGGTTTGGGAAGAATATTTTAATGCTATCCATATAAATTAGCCCAACGGTTCCAACCTACTAAGCAAAAATTAACCGAACCCCACTCTAGCCGCTCCCAAACTGCGACCCATTGAATTTGAAACAACTTTACATCTTTGATATGATACAAGAAATTTATCCTACTCCTATGCAAATTTTTGGTTGCACTCTTGCATTATCTTACATATGAACAAAATATCGTGGACTTATATTATACTACCTGAAAATGTTTTCATCACAATAAAAAAAGCATCGTGTTATTAATATAAAATACTTCTCGTGTCATTATCACAATCAAGTCCAACCATATGATAAATATTTCACTGGGTGTTAATTAACCTACGTGTCCACTCCAACCATTCATCTTGAATAGAGATTGTTTAATATGTCCGGAACACAGAGCGGTACGTTATATATTATTATACAAGTGGAAAATAGTTTTTTTTTTCTTTTAAGTGTCTCTCCACTTATATAATAATATATGGTATATGTGTCCATGTTCTGGACACACTGAAAAATCTCTTCATCATAAAAGTCTATGCATCTAATTTTCCTTCTAATTTATACTTTAATGTGTGTTAATACATTATATGATTCCCATACTCCACCAAAGTGTGGTGGGACTTAAACAATGTCACTAATTGAGTATCTTTTGATTTGATACACTAATCAATCCCATTTCTTATCACTTTATTATGCTAAGCCCACTATATTACTATCAATAACATTTTCTTACACGCATAAGCATTGTTATTAGACAAGAAGAAAATGCCTTTTAAACACGCGAAAGCACTTTTGGAAAGAGATTGATGTGAACCCATGCTCATCATCACATGGTAAAGGTGACGATCAAAAATTTTAAAACGACAGGTCGAATGCTACACTTGGTAAGCTTTAGGGTTTTTAAAAGGGAATTTTAACTAAAACTTCCGGTATCGTTCACTTTAACGAAAAATTATATTTTTACACAAAAAATCAATCTTGATACTATTCACTTTATTATTTATTTTGCCCTTATCGTTAAAACTCAAAGTTTTCAAGACTTTTTCATTAATTTTCCTTTTTTAAAACTCATCTAATAAATTTAGTACTTCCCTTCCTTTCTCTAAGTCAATGATATTGAGATTTTTGTCACATATCCAGAAGAATGTTCTAAAATCGTTAGGCATCAGTCACGCATTGAGGAGGGACTTAGGGCTGGTTTGATATTGTTGTGTTTTGAAAAAAAACTGCTTTTGCTGTACTGTAAGAATAATCTCATTTTTACTGCTTCACGTTTTCAGCTTTTTTTCATCCAAAACTGTGAAAATAAGCTGTTTTTAAATGTTTACCAAACACCTTTTGAGCTCAATTTTTTTTTTACATCCACTTTTTATAAAAACACATTAGTACCAAACTAGTCCTTAGTGCCTAGGAACCTGGGCAATTCTAGTTTTTACAACAAAGATTGGCTAGGCTGTAGTTCGCCCAATGTCGCTGGCCCGCCTAGATCCCCGACAGATGGAGAGAGAGTTTTCTGCATCCAAAAATCCTTGTGGCCTTTTTGTGCCTTTGATTTTATTGAGCATGTCTTGGAACTCGGAACTTGAAGCTTGATTTGATTGGGTGTGACTATTGATATGCTCAATAAAATGAAAGATACAGAGAGATCACATTAGTTTTTGGATGCAGAAGATTTGGTCTCCGACAGGTGTTGCTGAACGAGTTTTTTTATCCGTCCAATGACTGCGGCGGCAATGAGCTGCCTAACGCCTAGCAGCCGCATGTATTGATTTTTAGAACACTGATCCGTCCGAACAATAGAAAGGCAAACTGCCAACCAAAGAAAAGGTTTGGTAAGTTAGATGTAATTCTCACCAAACTTTTTTACAAATAAATAAATTAATAGTTTACTTAAATATTGTCCTTAACCCATCTCACTTTTTTATTTTCTTGATTGACTTATTGGATAAGAAAAGTTAGAATTACACTAGCTATTTTTTTATATAATAATTATTTATTTTAAGTGGTGGATGATTTAAATTAAGTTATCTTATCAGAATGTCATAATAATTTGATATTAAAATTGTGATCTAAATAAGTTAAACTTTAAGTTTTCAGAATGATACCTTCGAATAAAAAGAATATTACTAAATTGCATTTTTGGAGTTAAACTATTAAAATGCAACAAATAACTAGCCAAATGGGTTAAACGTAAAGAGTAACATGTCGATTTAGTTTATGAATTATCACTTAAGTGAAAATTAAGTACTTAAACTAATTGTTCGGTAAAAAAAAATCCTTAAATTCAATGAAAATTGCTAATTTCATCCCCTCTATTACCTATAGGTCCTTAACGTTGCATATTGATTTTTTTTTAATTTACTTTTCAATGTTAACTTTGTACATTTTTTTTAAAAGTCTTTAGCCTCATAAAAAATTATCAATCTACTCTTCAAAGTGTAAACTATTAATCTATTCTCAAAGTGTATCACCTTCAACTCATGTGACTTAGACTAAAGAAAATTGAATAAAACAGTTTTGAATGTAAAATTAGGAATGTATTTAGTAGATTTTAATTAATTTAAGGAAACTGTTATCAGCATTAAAAAAATTTCATTTTACACTCCTTATAAGTGTATTTTTCTTTTTAATTATAGCAAGTTTAGAATGTGAAATGAAATTTTTGGAATGACAATACCAATTCGCTAATTTAAAGACTGATTTTGATAGTTTAAAGCTTAATTTTCACTTGAATTATAATTTAAAACCGACACATTACTCGAAGTAATATGATTACGGCACCATGGCAATGGTAATTATCGAGAAAAACAAAAGAGTAATTAAACATACCGTGGCCGAAAAGGTTACTTGCTCGCAGTTTGAGACACTTTTAACCATTAAAAACGACCACAAGCTTATCGTGTTTAAAAAGCATAGTTGGAAGTCCGGCTTTTGAAGGGGTAAGGTGGAAGAGGCTGATTGATCCAGCTCTTCTAATTTCTACACCAAATCCAACAATCTCCATGTATAGAAGTTAGAACAAAGCATCTGGGAGGGGTTTTGGCAATGGAGAGTGACTTTTGCCCTAATGTGTCCATGCTTTCATGTATTTACAAAACAAACCAAAATTATGGACCGTGAGCGGGTTTTTTACCAACTAGTTTTTCGTTTAGTGAAACACAACAAATTTGACAAAATAAGATTGTTCTGACCTTTCGTCATGCCTCAACCTTATGAACTTCTTAAGTGATTGAGTTTGAAATATCATCAAAATTATAAAGATTATTTGTGTGAAATTTAGGTAATTATATACACGTCTAAGTTTCTAGACCCAAAAAGATAAAAAAGGGGTAGGTTTCAAATATGCATAAATTCGCCTATGTAACTGTCCTATGCCACTAATCACCCATTAATCATAGATTAAAGTAAATTCTCGTGCTAATATTATAAAATATTGTGACCAAAACATAAAGTGACATAGTATTCATAAAGAGTCATATTTTTTAGAGTCTCCTTAATCACAATTAATGGGTAATGAGAGTTTCTTTGGATACTCTGTTACCTCACAGATTCAAGAAAATTTTCGTGCTAATATTATAAAATATTGTGCCAACAATATGAGGTGACAGAGAGTTCGTAAAGAATGACACAGCTCCCAAAATTGACACACACAAAAAGTGTCAACCTTCCAAAATAAGCGAAAAAAGCAAGTTGATAGAACTTCGCTGCTGAACAAATCAACAGCAACTGCTGCTTACGATCAATCACGGTTGAACACGTGTTCAAGTTTTTCTGCTGCTGATCTGTTGAGCGACCAAGTCCGGTTCTTAAAAATCAATAGTTAGCCGACCCCAAAAGAAAAGTCCTAAGATGTGTTGTGTGTCTTTTGGTGAGGACAGACGTCGACATTTCAGTCACCGGTCCTTGTTGTTTTCGAAAAAAATATATAATTTTATAAAAATCAATAAAAAATTAAAAATAAAAACAAAAGCAAAAAATTAAGTCTGGTCTGAGATCTCACGGATATAAAAAGGGATTTGGAACATGATATTTAGGAGTTACGAAACAAAAAACAGACACGGACACGGAGGTCGGAGGGTTCGCGTGTGTCTGATTCCTGCAGTGTCACTCGTCGGCGGTGGAAGATCAGAACCGAAAAATAAAAGACCCAATTTTATTTTTCTTTTCATAATTTTGTCACGATTTCAATGGATTTGTGATTCTTCCTCTGCGCATGCAACAGCTCACTACTACATCCGTACATCATCGGTAGCTGACTATCCCTTGAAATCCGCCTTTCGACTCTCTCTCCCCTCAACTGTCTCTCTCTCTCTCTCTCTCTCTCTCTCTCTCTCCTTTCTCTCTCTGAAAAGATTGTTCTTCCATTTTACCAAATCCTACGGTCGTCATTGCTTCTGGGTTGGGCTCACACTTTAGTGAGAGTGGCTGGCTTTTCTTTCTCTTCTTTCCTCGGCTGGTGAATCGGACGGTCGCCAAGGCTTGATCTTTCATCAAATCTCTGCTTCTTGTTTTGCTTTCTTTTGGAGATTCACAGAGGAAGGCCGGAGGTTTTATTGTTTCCATGGTGAGTTTTCTCTTTTGGGTTCTCTTCGGTGATTGATCAGCTTCAAGATTCTTCAATTGTTTCTGCAAAAAAATGGAATGTGAAAATTGACTTTCTGTATGTGGGTTTGTATTGTTTTTGCCTAATTAAGATCTAATAAGGTTCATTTCTATGTAGAGGTTTTCCCATTGATGGAAAAGTTTAAAAAGAACGTGACTTTATTTGTTTCCATTAATAAATTTCTTTAAACTTTGATGGGTTCTGCATTTTTTCTTTTATTAGATTTATATATAGGATGAGCTCTCAAACTTGGATTTTGGTAATTTTGTGGGTGTGTATATATATATATATAATTCATGGGATATTGTTCTTGGTAGCATTTGGTTGGAATTACAAATAATATTGGCTTCTGTTTGGTGCAGCTTCTTATGAAAATAAAGTAGAAAACTTGGTTGTCCATGAAGTCACCAAACTCATGGATACGGATGTTCAAGAAAAAGAATTCTTTTTCTGATGGGGTATGATCCAAATTTCTTACCCTTTTTTGTTTGTTTTTGTTATTGTATAAAGGTAAATTGTAGCCAAAAGGTTGTGTTCTATTGTGTAATCCATCTCATGTTCAATAATGTACGATGCCGGTGCAGAGTAAAAGCGGAATCAAGATGAAGCAGCTGTTATTTATGGGAGTTGTATGTACAGTAATGTTATTCGTTGTGTATAGAACGACCAACTATCAGTATCAAGCTTATCAGCAGACAGAGGTACCATCTTACACACAAGAATTATAATAACAATTTTACTCCATTTGATTGGCCGATTGAAATGATTTTTCTTGGGTTCAAAGAGAAACTCAAAGTATAGTAGTAGTAGCGTTAGTATTGATTTTTGTTTGAGTTTGACCCTAAGTATTCATAGTAGTGATAATTTGAAATATTTCCAGCTATTTGATATCATGATAATTATATAATTACTGTTTTTGTTGTCCTGGTGGTCAGTCTACTGATTGTCATCTGCCCTTTCGTGTATTAGATGGACGCAAAGTGGAATCCCTTTGACACAGTGAAGGTAGTGCTTTGATCCTTGTGTCCATGTTGACAAGTTAATGTTTTCTTGCCTTTCTATAATACCTTGAAGTAAGGCTTCAGTAGCACTCCTCCGTTGATTTCTAAAATACTGAGATTACCTGTCCGATATGAAACTCTTGTATGATTGAATAATCCATTGTGAGGATGTTTCTTCCTTCTTTTTATCCTGAGGTTCTTCTGATACTTGCCTCAGGAAATTTTTGTGACTTCGAGAAAGTTGGACAGTTTACCACGTGGCATTATACAACCTAGGTCAGATTTAGAGCAAAGGCCTCTATGGTTGACAAGTAGTTCAAGATTAAAGGTAAGATTCTGATCCTCTCGTGCTTAACATCGCCTTAAAAGTTATTTCTTGCTTGTCAACTTATCCTCAGTAATAGAAAGTTGATAGATGATTGCTCATTTGCTGATAGACTGCAATGTGTAAACTAAAGTTTGTTCATTATGAACGACTTACACACTCTTTGTGATTTTGGGTGGTTATTCTGATTCAGGTCGGTGATTACAGCAACCGTAACTTGCTGGCTATTCCAGTTGGTATTAAGCAAAAGGATAGTGTTGATGCTATTGTGGGAAAGGTGAGTAATACATTTTTCTCTTGTTATGTTCCAAAAGACATCAAGTGACACTAGCCTAATTTTATCCATTTCAGTTTCTTCCAGAAAATTTTACCGTTATCCTATTCCATTATGATGGGAATGTTGATGGGTGGTGGGATCTTGAGTGGAGTAACGAGGCCATACACATAGTTGCCCAAAACCAAACAAAGTGGTAAGTTAATAGTTCCGTTCATGATTCTAATTATCTGGCTTGAATATATAACATACATGTACTGCCTGCAATGTGCTCGTTTGATCTTGATATGAAAAACATGCAAATTCTCTTCTTCTGAAAATCTCACAGTTGCATTTATCAAAGGGGCAGTTTGTACTAGTGCTGTTCCTGATTTTTTGTTCCGTTTCTCATTTCTCTTTCCTTCATCCTAGATTTTATGGTTTATTTTCAGGTGGTTTGCCAAACGCTTTCTACATCCAGATATTGTGTCCATTTATGATTACATATTCCTTTGGGATGAGGATTTAGGGGTTGAGAATTTTCATCCAGGAAGGTAATTTAGGACGTTTTATGCAACACATACTCTGATTAGGACAGTTTTTTTAGTTAGTTATTCGTAATTACACTAGAGTGAGGGCATATCAATTAAATGTAAGTTCATCGCATTTGCTTGTACTGAAATATCTTTTTAGGACTATAATTCAGAAGATTATCTGTTTGAAATTATTTTAATTAGTTAACTTGTCCGAAATTTTTTGAAGAGAGTTTATTTTGTCTAAATGCTTTAATTTGATCCCATAAGCAGCATATGGTTTTATTTTCATGCTATTTATCTGGATCATATATGGCGTGATAGCCGGTAACTTAAATTTTTGTTTTGTTTCCCAGATACCTTGAAATTGTAAAAGAAGCGAGACTGGAGATATCTCAGCCAGCTTTGCATCCAAATTCAACAGATATACATCATAGAATTACGATTCGTGCTAAGAAAAAGAAGTTTCATAGGTGAATATGGTGGTTTCAAAACAACTCTCTTAAAGTCTATTTATTTACTTTTCTGAGTATGTGTTATTTTAATACAAAATTTTCACTCTTCGCAGAAGAGTCTATGACACCAGAGGCAGCACAAAGTGTACAGAAGCAAGTCAGGGACCACCATGCACCGGGTGAGTTGTCATACTGGTTTACTGTATACTAGACACAGCTATTCCTTCAACGTTTGAAGAATTTGTTGGCTGTTTATATCTGTGTGATGAGTAGTTGTGAGGTCTGACCTGCCTCGTATGTTTTCTTGGTTTACCACTGCTTCTAAAATCCGTTAAGGTGAGAGCTGACAATTATTCTATATTCTGAGACACTCTCATACGTGTGTAATTCAACTTTGCACTGGGAGGTTGTGGATACCAGAACTTGAATTTAGGATCAAATGTTAGGATGTAGGCTAACATTTATTCAATAGTCTAACACTATGTCTTTTGTCTATTGTCATTCTGGGTGAAGAAAAGTTAACAATTAAGACAAAACATTCCAAGGAGTCATCTGATTTCCGAATTGCAAGAATCCTAATCAGTTGATTTTTTGGGATATAATTTATAATTTTCTATAATGAAGCGTAGGACTTGTTGCTTAGCCACTTAATTTTACAAATGCAGGTTTGTGGAAGGCATGGCTCCAGTTTTTTCAAGAGCTGCCTGGCATTGTACTTGGCATCTTATACAGGTAGCCGTTGTATCTTAAGTCTGTTCACGTCTACTATAATATATTGTTGAAGAAAACCTTAATCTTGCATAATTTAGGTGTAATACTATTTTGAAAATTATCTTCATTAAATCCTCACGGAGCAGCTTTCTTTTTGTTCAGAATGATCTTGTACATGGATGGGGTCTGGACATGAAACTTGGGTATTGTGCACAGGTAAGAATTACTTTCCTGGTTCTTGTTAGGATCGATTTCCTCATTAGGTTGCTCGAGTGTAGGTTGCTAGAAATTGCTTAGGTTTCTTACCTTTGCTTGACTATTGCTTATTCGAATCAATAATCCCGAGTCAGTTTACATAAAATTCAGCTGGCCATAACTAGAATGTCACATTTTTCAGGGAGACCGTACCAAGAAAGTCGGAGTTGTTGATAGTGAATATATTGTTCATAAGGGAATACAAACTTTGGGAGAAGGTGGTTCGTCGACAAACAAGGTTAGTTAATCTCTGCCTATTCCTTGTCTGCTAGAGAAGGAAGTTCTCGTACTTGCAAGTGTTAGACCATAAACATCTCTTGCTCGTGCATATTTGATGCTTATCAGCGGCTCAGTATTTTTTTCACTTGTTCTTTCACTATAAACATTTCTCATTTTTCCTTTCCCTATTTCCAGGTTCCTGAGAAGAAGAGTAAGGTAAACTTCACAACAAGCAATAGCCATCTCTTTGTCTTCTTCGTTTTCCCCATCAAAAGATTCGACAATTCCTAGCATTCTAAATTTGATCTTGTCTTCTTTCTTTCTTAATGATATACAGAAACGAGCTGCTCCTGGGCATGACATGCGAATTGAGGTGAGACCTGCTGTCCAATATGTAGTATAGATGCCAAAGTTATCGTGCAAAACCGCCAATCCTCTCAACGTATCACCCTCAATATATGAGTGATGCTTTATTTACCAACGTATTGGTTTTTACATATGCAGATTAGGAGGCAGTCTACACGAGAGTATGCAACCTTCAAAGAGCGGTGGAATAACGCAGTAGAAGAGGACTTGAACTGGATTGATCCATTTAAAAGCAGCCTAAAACGCAGGAAACAGCGTAAACACAACAACCAGTTGAGCTCTTAACTTACAAATCCTACCTGAGCTAGTTGAAATTATTAGTGCAGCATCATTCAGAGGCGCTCAGTCTCGTCTATACCCCCATAGTTTGTGTAGCGTTTCATTGAACCCGTAATTAATTCATTATTTGAATTCTTCACAAGTTTTGTTCCTTGCAATTCAGATTTTGCCTCCCCCCCCCCGTATCTTGTTCCGGCTGCGTTTTTCGTTCTTTTCATTTTCTTTGCTATACAAAGTCTTATAGGTTTTGGTGCCAAATAGTCTTTGAAGATGGCAGTGAATTTATTGTATTCAAGCCTGGATGAAAGAGGAAGGGGAGAGGCAGTTGACAACCGACATTTTATTTTCACGTCAAATTCTTATGATTTCTGGATTCAAAGTTTTTAAATTTTCAAAAATCAAAGAAAAAAATGAATAAATGTAATTGAAAAAAGAGAATAAATTCTTCTGGAAGCACATGTACAACGCATTGGCGCGTATCCGTACAAATAATAAAGTCCAAGTCTTTACAGCTGGTGCCTTCGTACAAATAAGAATTTCTAGGTTGTCGGTTATTACAAATGAGAAAGAAAAGTAGAGAATTGATTTTCAAACTCTCATTTTTGCTTACATTTATCGTAATTTAGTTTGTTTTAGCTTCGAATTGAGCAAATTAAAAGAGAATCGGTGGACAAAATAGAGATGGAAACAAAAACAGAAGTGCATTAGGAAAAACCGAGAGGAAAAGCTCGCAATACAAAACAGAGATGCTTGCCATTGGCCGTGACATGCACGCTTGCCTGATTTTTTTATTATTTATTGGAGTGTGACACCAATTTTAGGAAATAAAAACAATGAAATTTGTTACAACCAAAGCAGCAGCTAACAATAACATGACTGGAAAAGCATGTGGATTAATTCACCAAGCTTTCGCATTAAGTTCCTTTTTGTTTACAAATGTACATTTACAATACATTGAACCACAATAATCTATCGAATTTATCACCAGCTAAAATATATCTCCTTCTCATCTTGGAATTCAATACATTCTATTCTGTTTATATTTTATTTTTTAATTTTCAAACGTTTAAAAAGTTATCAGAACGGTATCCACACCTAGAACCTAAACAATTCTTATCTTGTAATTCGTTACAATACCTCTTTCAATCAAATTGAGACTTGGTAGCACTTCATCAATGTCATTGTCATTTTTTTTTTTAAAGAAAAGCAATGTCATTGTCTAAAAACACATGACAACCACCCAAAATTAAAAATCAAATTTTCATATATGCCCCCAAAAATCAGAAAAATCAAATAAAAACAAGGCGGCAATGGCTGTCAAAAGCTGACAAACAAAGAGTAGACGAGTCCACCGCTTTCTCTCTCTAGAAGAAAAAAAAAACCCATTAAACAAAGCAACCGATCTACTCACTTTCTCTCTCTAGAAATTCCATTTCTTCTCCCCCAGACTTTCCCTTCATTCTTTTGTGCCTGAAAATATATTTTTCTTAAATTTTGTTTCTTCCCTCACAAGTTTTTTCCTTTATTCTCTGCCCGTCGTCTCAGATCTCTCAGGCAAGCTCTGAGACTGGTCCTTTGGGCGCTCAAATCTCTCTCTCTCTCTCTCTCTCTCTCTCCCCGCCATGGCTGGCCGCTACGACAGTAACCCTTTTGCCGAAGAAGACGAAGTCAATCCCTTCTCGGTGAGTTTTCTTTCTCGATGATTATTGCTGCTGTTTCTGCTGAAATCAACTGAATTCAAATTGGGTTTTCCAATTTGGTCAATCTGGTTGACTAAAGTCCTTGACTTGCTGGGAATTTGGATTTGAATTTTGGAGATTTAAAGATCTGCGTTTCGCTGTGAAATTGAAGTAAATCAAGTAAACTTACCTAACCAACTTCGTAAATCTGCGTTTTTCGGGTTTTAATTGTATCAGTTTGCTCTAGATTTTATGATGTAGTAACCTTATCTACATCCAACTACGTAATTTGTTTTTCTTTGCAAATTTTGAGTTGGATATGTTTTGGGAATGGGATTCCAGAGTCTAAATAGTCCCTGGGCGTTTGATTGATCGGACTAGGACTAGGATTGGGCTGTTTAACACCAATCCCATCCTGGATCAAACTTGGTGTTAATTAAGAACTGGATAAGCTGGGTTTATACCTTCCCTAGGTGGCCTTATTTTAGGCCATTAAAAATGAGGACCTGCATGTATAGAACCAAGCCTTTCCCTAGGATTAGTCCAAGCCAAGCCTATCCTATGTATCAAACATGCCCATGTATTGGGTTTAATATGTTGGCTTCCTTAGACATTGTCGTTTGCTTGTGGGAAATGTTTTGGTGTGGATTATTAACTTTAGGTTTGACTCTAAGAGGACAAGAATGTTCGACTTCAGATACAACACTACATTGTAAGATATGATGTAGATTCCTGTAATCCAGTTAATAAAAGTCTGTTATACTTGAATGCCTCCATTCACAAGTCTTTGTTTCTAATTTCCGACACCCGATTACGGGTGGAGGGGATACGTATGCAAGGTCCCAATATTTAAAGTTTCTATTAACCTGTGAATCTGTGATGTTGTAATCTGATTAACATCTTTAGTGTCACCATGGAAGTTTACAAAGAAGAAGAAGGAAGCTGTTATCTTTGCTTGTGATTTTTAATCTCTTCTTAAAGATAGAAAATGAGTTTTTCGCTACAGGTGTTTTTATTTGGGAATAATATGAATAGAATTCTGTGAGATTCTAGATGCTGAATTTTTTTTTGGTCTTCAAATAGAAAATTTTGTCAGTCACATGAAATGCTGCTTCTTTGTATTCTTTCTTCCATTAAAGTTATGCATTCTGTATGACTACACATAGGTAACGTAATTTGTAAAGTATCTTCTTGCTTCTTGCATCCCAGCTATGTATTATATTTGAGTGCACATGTAGATACCAAGCTATGTGTATATATCTACCTTCTTTCAGATGTAAGCTCTACCTTGTGGGTAAGGCATAGTGTTTACACTGTCTATTGTAAACTTATCAGGCACATGAAACATAAATAATGGCTTTATATGTAAAAATTGATAAATAACTTGCTTTTTATTACCCATTGCTTGAGCTCTTATAATGTGATACATAATTAGCAGAATCCTGGAAGTGTTGCTCCTGCCAAAAACTCAAGACTTTCCCCTCTTCCTCCTGAACGTGCTGGTTTCAACTACGGCCTTGGTGACACTGTTGATATACCTATTGATGGAAATGCAGTAAGTTTTAATTTTAGGTTGTTAGTTAGGCAATTGAAATTGACTTCTTTTGTTTACTAAGTTTTTATTTTTATTTTATTTATTTAGGATTTGAAAAAGAGGGAGAGGGAACTCCAAGCTAAAGAAGCTGAATTGAGAAAGCGGGAGGAGGTATGACTTGAAAGAAACTCTAAATTTTGAATGTGTGAAATGATTCTTCAAAAAAGCATGGCACTAAATGTTTCAGTCAATTCCTTGTTATAGTTGCTCGTTCATCCAAACTAGTAACTGTCATCTTTTGTGATATTATGCAGATTGTAAAACGGAAAGAAGCTGCTGCCGCACGTGGTATATTACTTTGAATTTATCTTACTGAATCTCTCTTTCTCCTCGTCCGGGAGGAGCTTAAAATAATGTATTTCAAAACATGTACAAGTTTGATGTTCTTTGAAATTTTATGAACTAAAGTTTTCCATGCTCCCTTTTGTTTTGCAGCTGGAATTGTTCTGGAGGATAAAAATTGGCCACCTTTCTTCCCACTTATCCATCATGATATTGCAAATGAAATACCAATTCATTTACAGAGACTGCAGTATGTTGCATTCACAACATGGTTAGGTGTGTCAGTCATTGTTTAATTTATGGATGTTTTAATTATGTGTCAACTTTATATCACAATTCTTATGTACGCTTGCTTTTAATATAGATTCATATGTACACTGGTTTTTTGTTCCCTTTACTGGAAATCATGATTATTTTGGTGGATCTTGGACTTTGGTGTTGAGGCTTGCAATTTGATGAAAGCCAAAACTTTTAACAATCATAAGTATAGAAGTCAGTGGCAGTCTATATATGTATCATTACATGAACTTGGCTTCTAAAACTAACCTGTTGTGCTGAGCGGATGTAGTTTCTAATCATCTGTTTTTTAGCATTACTTCATCTTGCCTTTTGGGTGTGAGCTGCATGAGTCTATCTGTGTGGTGTGATGTTTTATATTTTATTTTATTGTTTATGTATCCTAAACTTCTAAACTAAAGTTCATTGAAGCCTGTCTAAATTTTGTGATGATCGATGGTGTTTTGCAGGAATTATTCTTTGCCTTTTCTGGAATATAATAGCCGTTACTACAGCATGGATTAAGGGGGATGGTGAGTGTGAAAACATACTTTGCAACTGTCCTGCACACAATCAAGTATTCATTTTGGATTCCATCCTCAAGTTGGGTGAAATTGATCATATCCTGATATTTTAATGTAGGGGTAAAAATTTGGTTCCTTGCTATTATCTACTTCATAGCAGGGGCTCCTGGATCCTATGTCCTGTGGTACCGTCCACTGTACCGAACTTTCAGGTATATATTGCCCATTTTTATTATCCTGCCAGTGTCCTAGTTCTCTATGCTACTTGTCTTTGCTACTTGTATTGGATTTGGGTACTATGATAGTATTGGTGATGGTTATTAGGGATTGGTCTGGTTCATTTGCTGCAAGTTCCAAGTTGTTAAGCAATGTCATTGGGCAACTTGGATTATATAATAACCTCTGTTCTGACATCTAGTGCTAATGCATATGTTATTGTTTCAACCATGCGGAATGGATCTGCTGAATTTGTAGTTAGCTATGCTCTTGATTTGAATTCTCTCATTTCATCTTCTTGCAGGTCTGAGAGTGCCTTGAAGTATGGATGGTTTTTCCTGTTTTATATGGTAAGCTGTCCCCAAAAAAAATCGTTGTAGTTGGTATGCAGTTCACATTGTCATTTAGCATAATTGGCTAGTCACGTATTCTATTTTCTTCTACCTACAGCTCCACATTGGCTTCTGCATCTTTGCTGCGGTGGCTCCTCCAATATTCTTCAAAGGGAAATCTCTCACGTATGTAGTTTAATTGAATTTCCCTTGCATTTTTTAGACATTTATGATTTATAATTGGATTGTTTATTTGGTGGATGCTGATGGATATACGAAGTGAAAATGTTTTCCCCCGTGTATCCTGCTTATGATTCTCTGTCGTGTGCCTTTCAAACAGTGGCATTCTGGCTGCAATTGATGTTCTGAGCGACCATGCTTTGGTTGGGGTAAGATTGTTGGTCCATAAGTATATTTTTCTTCTAATATTTTGTTTGACTGCCCCACCCACATGAGTCTCGCACATTCAGATGCTTTAGAGGATATTAGCAAAGCATATCCTAAATGTTCTCAAAATATTTAAGGGAGAAACCAAACAGTTGTTGACGATACTAGTATTTTTCTGTCCTTGCAGATCTTTTACTTCATCGGATTTGGAATGTTCTGTCTAGAAGTAGTGCTTAGCGTCTGGGTTATTCAGGTCTACTTCCCAACCCAATTCTCGTTGCCAAATTCTCACAAAAGCTAGCACTTGTTCTTTGGTCTTTTTACAACACATTTCCCTCCCTTTTACATGTGCAGCAAGTATACATGTACTTCCGAGGAAGCGGCAAAGCTGCTGAAATGAGGCGTGAAGGAGCTAGAGGAGTCGTGAGGGCAGCACTCTGAAGCTAAAATCTTGTACGGAGAAGAAAAGATGGCGGACTTCTGTATGTGATATAGGTTGTAAATGCCCCTTTAGTTGCAGGATTTGCGGGTACAGATGGTTTCGCTTGAGCCTTAATTTTTTTGTCTGTTCCGTATTACGCCTGTTTCATAGATGACTTCTTAAGTGCTACCTCTGTATCTATACTGGAGAATGGTTAGGAGGCTTGACATCACTGGCTTGCCAGAAACATCTTGTTTTCTTCATGTTTTCTGTTTCCGAAAACTGTTAATTCCATCATATTTTTCTGCCTAAGTTTTCGATTACTGCGTTCTTTTTTCGCTTACTACGTTCTTTCAACGATATTATAAAATTTGTAACCTTTACAACTCGTTTCCTCCTTGGAAATCCGTTGTTGTAATTGTGTGGTAGAATTTTCCTATTTGCAGTGGGGATCAAGCTTAGGTATAGATAAGCTGCCAAACTTCTCACAGCGCTGATATTTAATGTTTTGAGGCTGCTTCTGTACGGATGTAATTAATTTCTATGACTCTGCAAAGTACCCTTTGTTGTACCTCCATGGATTAAACATATACCTCTAGTACTAAAATGAAAGCAACATGTGTCCTAAGTGCCCCTTGTTCGAATCTCACTGATCAGAACCCAAGAACGCCGGATCATTCAAATTGAATCTCACAGTCCGTCCGTGTTAGCTCATTTTGCTGGCTCACTTTGCATAAACTAAGGTCTGATCTC
Organism: Heteromeles arbutifolia; assembly: GCA_024362995.1. Lineage (NCBI taxonomy): Eukaryota > Viridiplantae > Streptophyta > Magnoliopsida > Rosales > Rosaceae > Heteromeles > Heteromeles arbutifolia. Next base: position 2,436,622 of record JANCRC010000002.1, on the reverse strand, counting down.
TCTTTCACACAAATCAAAAGCTCGAATTTCATGATTCTTAGGCTCTGGACAACGGAAAGGATCCAAATTCGTATCCTAAGTGAAAGATAACTTATGTTTTTCGGGGTGCAAATATAATCTGGTTTGTTACGAAAGTTATCTAACCAACCTTGTTTTAAAAAAATTAAGAATGTTAAGATTATTGAACTATCAAACTCTATTTGGGTTGGAAATGCTTTTGTAAAAAAGTGCTTTTGTTTATAACGCCTTTCTATTTAGAGGCACACCAAAGATTTCAACAAAAATTCTAGTGTTTCTTGTAAAAAATCACTTTTGTGCACAAGAAAGCTCAACTCAAAAGCATTTTTAACTTTTTTTTTTCACTAAACATTGTCAGAGACGTTTTTGTTGTGAATAAATTATTTTTATTGAACATTCTCGTAAGCGTTTTTATTATCTGAAAGCGATTTCAAATGCAATCTTGCGGGGTAAGAGAGCATTATTCTTAGATAAAGCAAAATGACATATATATATCGTAGGTTGACATCGCATCACATGCATAACCATACTAATTATAGTAACTATATTACCGGCTACCGGCTGCAGTACCATAACAAAAGGAGCGGGAGCAGCCTATTCCTCTAGCAGTAAGCAGTACACTTCTTCTTGCAATCTATAGTGCACCCGCCGCCGCCGCCACCGCCGCCATAACCCTTCCCTGACCGGCTGTAGGAAGTGAAGCACTTAGCAGGGCACGTCAGCTTCTTCTTGTAGCACGGACCCTTTTCCTTACACACAAGAGAAGTCCTCACAGTTCCACCCTTGGAATACCCTCCATTAGGACCTCCATACCCGCCTCCATACCCGCCACCTACGTCGTTTCCAAACCCCTTTCCGAACCCGGGTATGTCAAACCCTGGCGGGAAAACCCCGCCAAAGCCACCATTGCCGCCACCAGTAGCAGCGCCACCTTTGTCCTTTGAGTGCTTGTGCTCAGCTGAGAAGGGTCCATCCGATCCGGGTCGGGCTGAGATGCCAAGTGAAGCAGTGAGGAGCAAAGTGGCTAGGAAAAGACTAGCTATTGGGATCATTTTTTTTTTTTTGACTTTTTGCAAAAGCACTTGTGGAGTGTGATGAGATAGAGGAGAAGGGAGTGTTTGGGGAAAGGGGGAATATATACAAGTGGGAGGATTGTGGTGGAGTCCAAATCTTTTGCATCCAAAAACTCATGTGGCCTCTCTGTGTCTTAGATTTTATTGAGCATGTCAACAGTCACATCCAATCAAATCAAGCTTCAAGTCCTGAGTCCCAAAACATGCTCAATAAAATCAAAAGTACAAAGATGCCACATAGATTTTTGGATGCAGAAAACTCTTTCTCATTGTGGTGGCGATGTGGCGGGGGGAAGGAAAAAAAAGGCATTAATTGAGAGGTGTTGGAGGACAGTTACGTAGAGGTCGTCTAATGAATGGGTTGTCGGTTGGGTGCCATTATTATCCATCTTTTACTCTTTTATTTGGATAAAATGTTTTTTATTTTGGTATTATGTAATAAGTCAGAGCAGGGTGAGTTTTTGCGCAATAGAAAATTATTTTTTTATGAACCGTGATTGAAATGTCACAGGTTCAAACTGTATAAACAAATTTTTTGTAAAGTAAAAATAAGATTGTGTACAATAGACGTCTTCTTTGATCCCCGCAAAGCAGAGAACTTTATTGGTTTGAGGTAGCCCTTTTATATAATAAGTTACACACATGAAGTTTGGTTCATGTAATAAGTCACAATGTGATATACGTTCACATTTTGTTTTTGATGGGGCCCCACATGAAGTTCTTGTAGGTTGGCCGCATTTGATTGTTATATTATCAATATAGACAAATGTACTGTAGATTAATGCTCGGTATCCATCAAATTATACACTTTCGTTTCTATTGAGTTGGTTTGGATTGTAAGCTTGCAGATGACAAGAAGATGATATGCATGGCATAGGGGATTACAAGTTGTAGGCGCTTATTTGATTAATTACTAGACTTGTTTCTCCAATTCTGGTTTTTTAATTTTGTTAGAAATAAAATCCGTATATAGATGACCCGTTGATGAAAGGAGTTCTTGTGTACGACTGCAAATAATCTAGGTGATATAAAAATGTACAGAAGAATTATAATTTGTGTAGTGCTGCACAAACACGTGGTCCGACGGGTCGTACAGCAGATATTTAAGAGAGGTAGAGTACGTAGTGCAGAGACTGAGAACGATAGGGAGGAGGATTCTCTCTTCCTTTTTTTCTATACATTTCTATCATCTCTCTGTTTGTGTGATCACGGTTAAGCTATGTCTTTTTGCCTTATTATCTCTATGAAAAAATTAATATAAAATGTTGACGTGGCTTAACCGTGACCACACAAACAAGAGGAGAATGAAAGTGTATGAGAAAAAAGGGGGAGAGAATCCCCTTCCAAACGATAGAGTTAGAATTGGGTGTTCTCACAGGAGTCATAGCAACATCATAAAACGCTGAACAAATTAATGTGGCTAACTTCCAATCTGCATTTCATTCAAGATGACGGTGCCTTCTTATTAGGTCATGGGCACTATTGAGAATAAGTTTCACATTCATGGAGAAAATGCATGGGCTTATAAGAAGTTAGACTACTTCCCATATCGCCAATTGGTTTTATGGTAGAACTTCAACCTTCTTCAACACATGATGCAAATCGATCTGCACTTCAAAAGCTCTGCAATTGGTGGGAAAATAAGGCATGCGCCACCTAAGCATATACTATGTATTCCATTCCATTCATATGATTCTATGAGATTGTTTCAATTATTGTTTAATTTGCAATGTGAAATCAAATTCTTTTTAGCTCTTCAAACACGTGACACACAAATATTAGACGATGACACACTTAAGGCATTAAGACTGAATACTGGTTGCATGAATGAATCTCTCGTCCTAAGGTACGGTAGTTCACCCGATATAATGGGTAATGCTGGATTTTGGTGTTCTAACTTCTAGAATCGGGTTTAAACTTTAAAGGAATGCAGTAATCTTGGAAGCAAGTCCGGGGCTATATCTTAAGATTTTGGTACCACTACACATTACACCCCTCGGGTCTTAGACTTGCCTAGGCAATGTTGAAGCACATATTATCCAATATCCACCTTTGAATGTTCCTATTTCACTTGGCCGGTTATATTGATCGATAGCCTAGAATTTAAACAAGTTTTGCCAAACTTCTAATTTTCAAGCTTCAATGTGGCTGTCAAAGGTGTCAATACATTGGGGTCCCTGATCGCGCCGCCCCCGCGCCCCCCCCCCCCCAAAAAAAAAATTTGCCCCCCCCCCCACAAAAAAAAAATTTGTTGAGGGTGACTTTTATCCCCACATCTATATATTCTTCCAGTAAGCAAATATGCCTAAAGCCTAGGGTAGTGGTCACTGCTTACAAAGTCTTCATAACACGTAACAACTTTGATCAATATTTAAAAAAAATTCAAGAAAAATACGGGTCATTTAATATTACAAGAGACAGAAATTCAGGACAAAATAAGTAAAGGAAGACATAGAAAGACTTAGAAAGAGTCTTTAAGAAAAGAGATGAAGCCCTTGGGACTAACGAAAGACTTGGTGCAAAACCGAGCGTAGTGGCGACGTTCTACAATTCATACAGCCAATCCCACTAACTTTGTTGTTGTTGTATTTAATATTATAGTCTAGTAGTATTTTTCTTTATTTATAAATGAAAGGTTTTATATTCGAATTTGATGAATAACGATTTCATAATGTCTTTCGACTGTCATTGTAAGATCTTGATTCTTGGACAACCAGATTGCGTGTCAAGTAGTCAAGAGGAGGAGCTGAGCAACTAAAGTTGGAGGGCCGATCACGTTTATGATCATGTTTGACTTTGAGTCCATACAGATATATGTCTCTCAAGTCTCGAACTCCCAAAAGAATTAAAAGAAAATCTTGCTTTGGATCCCCCAACCCCAAGAGCTAGGTCAGATATGTTTATGTTTGAAAGTGAGTTTTTGCTATCTGTCTTGTTTCTACAAATGTGAGAACTTACGGTGTGCTTAATTTGATCTTAATCGAACGTGATGACAAATTTTTCATCTACTAACTGATTCACTATACAACTAATTAGTTTAATATCACACTTAGTTACAAATTCATACTACAAGGCTCGATCTAGTTAAATATCTCTTTCTCCGTTGTGCTGACAACCACTTATCTGCAAGTTAAAAGATTTCATGTCGATTGCCATTAAGAAGATTGATGACTTGTGTAACTAGTTGCATCTTTTTCAAAAACACAGTTGCAATTTACTTCAACTTCTGCTTGTGCGTGCTTCATCATCTGTCGCAATCTGAGACTCACAGTGTCTCTCTCACATATGTGGGTGCCTTGCTTAATCTCAAGGTGTCGATCACTCCTTGGGATGCCGAGTGCGTTATTTCCTCCTTCACAAAAGGTTATGGTACAAGATTAACGTTGTGTGATATAATAACTAATTGACGCGTTATAATACAGATGAATTAGTTACCACATATCGTGTTTTGTTACTACAAATCATTACAAAGTGGGAAGAGTCGTTTTTATGCATTTAGTGTGGTTGACTTGTAACTAAGACATCATCCTTGTCGCATCAGACACCAGAATAACACTTTAGGTGAGTTAGTAACACGTAGAGATAACACTTGGTGTTACAATTACACTCAAAGTTTCTTCAAAAGAATGTTATCGTTTTTCTTTTCCTTCTTACTTTTCTTCCTTTTTGTTGGGTCTGTTTGGGCCAAATAGTTCAGCACTGTTTCTGCCATCGGATTCCAATTCAATACAATTTACATTGCTTGACCCATATCACAGTTTCTCTAAATTGGAGCCCAGGCTGCTCGGAGAGACTTCTTGATTACCTTAAAGCATATTGGACCACAGGCAAAGATGGTCAAGCATGAACTTTGTACATATACTTTTGCATTTTCCCCTAAAGGATTTAGTATTTCTGCCAATGCAAAATTCAGATAAATAAAGAACACAAAATTGAAAACAATAATTTACAATTTTCGTACGATCTCGGGTAATGTAATGGCTAAGGAGTTGTGCTTTCATTGATGTTAAGCACCATGAGCAGACGTTTTTTTTATAGACAGGAGGAGTCCCAGCTAGCATCAACGGCCTCGATGATCTTGTCATGTAGATTGGCTCCAGCACTAGCAACTACGCCTCGATCAAGACCTTCCAAGTATATGCCCTTTGAAAAGTCCAGTGGACGCCCTCCGGCATCTGTAACCACCCCACCAGCCTCTTGTATGATAACAACACCTGCTGCGTGATCCCAAATCTTCTCCTTGTAGCCAGCCCTTGAAAACTTCATAAAAATCTCAGCATCCCCACGAGCTATGGCTGCGTACTTCACCATGCTGTATACTCGCAGTGGCTGCTTCCTGCAGTCACAATAACATTTGTGCATTTTATCACCTACCTGTAGGATGTAACATATATAGCAAAGAGAGACGAAACTTTAAAAATGTCGTACCTAAGCCCAACGCTGTGAGCTAGTCCTGCTGTGAAGGAATGACTCGAATTTGCCTTCTCAACAGGTTCACAAAATGTTGCCAGTGATGGATTATCTATGGTGGACACTCGGACAGGCTTTGCAGAGTTTGGCCACACTAAGTTCTTGTTTACATGGAGCAGCGGTTGCATCCAAGCCTCGCCGCTGCCTCTTCTAGCATAAATCACACAGCCTTTGTCCCAAGATTCTGACGTTGGTGGTGTCAATTTAGATATAATCCTATGATACCGGTGATGATAATTGAGCCATTCCTTTTTCATTGGGTAATTAGGACAGCCAAGAACCCCAAGCACAACTTCTCCATCCTCTATTAAAGCCAGAGCTATTGCATATTGGTCCCTGCGTACAAAACCCAACGTGCCATCAACAGGGTCAAGCGTCCAAAATCTCCCAGCAGGGCCTCCAAGTGAGTTGCACCGACTGATGGCTTCAAGAACCTCTGTAGTCCCAAGGGCCATTTTCGGACTTTTAAGCCCAAAACGAGGCGCTTCAGCTAGACATTCGTTTACAGTTTTCACTACATCTTTTAGTACTCCACCTGCCTTTGCTTTGGACAAATTTTGAACATCTTCTTCAGCAATAATGGACACGTTGCTGCTCCCAAAAGACTCTGACAGTATACAGCTCACAGTTGCTTGGACGCTCCAATCTGTTTGCACGATACGGTCAAGATAGGACATGTATTAAACTAGATTCATCTTTATTGGCCATAAAACTGCACCCAAAAAGTTGAAATTCCTACTCCATGATGGACCATTGACATGATAACAAGTTTAAAACTCAATACAATAACAGGGAAAATACTATTTTGTAAGTTAATCCATGGAGAGATGTTCAGGGCCATAAACTGGTATACCAGCAACGACTTCATAAGACAGTGGTGCTAAATATTCCAGCTTCTCTTTCAGAAGCGTTCTTTTCGTGTTGAAAGCTAACTGTTCCAAATTGTAAAGATAGGATACTGACATAAAAAGCAAATTGGGCATGATTTTCCTCAATTAAGAATCCAAGTTTGAGCGGACAAACAATGATTACTAGGCATATGAGACGTTAGACTAGAGTATTCTTGATGTTCTAAAGAAATAACCACAATGAAGTAAGATGATTAAGAGAGAAGATGTGTGAGGGAGATTTTGTGAGGAAATAGAGATGAAGTGTCTCAGTCCTACAACAAAACGACACGGTTTAAGTATAATGTTCAGTTTTGCTGTGATTTAACACATCTTAGAGAAAACAATAACAATTGCCTTCGAAGGTAGAAAGACTGAGTGCTGGAAGACAATGCGAGATAAGGGCTTATGCTGCCACTATGCTCGGTCCAAAATGCAAGTTGTGCCTTAAAGAGATTCTGCACTCTAAAAGGCCGCAACAACTTTAAGACAAAACCATGTCCATATATTCAAATTCAAGGAGTAACATAACATAGGATAGGACTAAGATATAATGTCCTTTGCAGGTTCTGATACGAGTTTTGCGAGTTGGGTTCAACATTTTATCACACATTCTGCAAGTTTGTCAAAGGGTGAAGGTGGATTATGATAAAAAAGATTGAAAAACAAAGCTTGCTGCTGATGCAGAGAGGGATGCAGAAAGGAGGCATCTGTCAGGTTCCTCTAAGGAAACTGTGAATAGCAGCATCACTCCTTTTCTATAGCATCATTCCCTTCCTATGTGTGATTTCACATTATTCAACGTGTTTTAACTTCAAGAAGTCATAATTTTCCCAAAGAACAAACTTTAATAACAATTTCTACAAATCCAAATAAATTCTCACAGAATCATAACTAGTGAAATCTAAATTAAACCCAAATAACCAAAATCAACACTAATTCCAAATTCAAGTATTACTGAAACAAAAAAGGTTAGAGATTCAACTGACCTGCAACAGTGACGGGGGAATTGTCGTCTTTGGATTGGACCCCATCGCCGCTCTTCGAAACCAAACTGTTCTGAACCCTCTGGCAGAGAGAGCAAGCCAACTGCACAGCTCTGACAGCCACATCCAATTCCTGGGAGTAATTTTTCACAGGCTCTGGGGCCAAAAGACTCGAACTTTTCAGGTCCTCCATTACAGAGAAGGATCGGGTTTTCCCGAACTTGGATAAGCAGCAGCCAAGTTTCCCTGAAAAGTTGAGGTGGGTTTTGTTGCTGCGTATGAAGTTGTTGTTATTCCATATTTCAAGTCCCAAATTGTGTGAGATTTTTATAGCCATGGTTGAAGGACGTTTTGTGTTTGTGTGTGAGTGAAAGTGAAAGTGTGGTTTTGTGTGGATTTGGAGACTGAGGGGTTTTGGTGACGTTGGAAGGGTGGCAACCAAAAGGGTTATGAATGGGAAGTGATAGATCATTGATTGGATGAGGGCTTTGCTTTATTTATAGCACTATTTTTTTAAGGCTGGACATTAATGGAGCGTGGTGCTATCCACGAAGATGGTGCTTCCTCTTATACATGGGAATTTCATTTTCAATATGAACATTAGATTTCTTACGTGAAACAATATGTTGTGATACTTTGAAGTTTCAATATAAAATTAATTGGTTATATAAAAAGTATCTCATCTTACTTGTAAGTTCATACATTTCAACTTCTCAACGGTGAAGTAAGCCTAAGCTCATGAGCTTATTATCCTAAGTCGAAACAAGTTGATACGATCCCTTTTTTTACGTCCTCGTGTCCCTTCTTCTCATCAATGTGAGATTCATTCTCAACAATCCATGCATCCTTTCTAACTTTCACATGCTTCCTGTGACGATTAGAAATTGAAAAACAAGTGTCGAATATAAAAAAGAGTATAAATAGTATCATCCTTAATAAGTACATGAGAGTTTAGCTAAGAATAAGTTATAAATACAAAAAGTATTTGTACTTGAACAATATTTAGGTGCACCTTTGGCTTAAGAAAAACTAATGAGACGGACCGATCACATAGTTGGGAAGTCCAACTCTCACAAAATTATGAGACGTCTCGTATTTTGACATCTGATTTTATGATGATCTCACTTAGTGTGGGAGCTACCTTAATCAAACAGTCATATCAACAAAAAAAAAATCTTTTAATTGTCTACCCTAGTGTTAATTAACGAATTTTTATCATTTTTACGTAAACAATACCTGGCTACTAAAAAATGAGTAGGAATTTCTACTCAAAACTCTTAGTGTTTTAATCACAGAGCTTTGTACTTATAATCAGAACCGCTCATATTATGAATCACACTGTAAATATCATCTCTGCAAAAAAAAAATTTAAACTAAGATCGTTTGGTCAATCTATTGTAGTAAATACATAAACGGTCCATAATACTCTTACCAATACCGTTAATTTGTTTTTAAACAGTTTGATGAGTAAACGACCTTAGTTTTAATTTATTTTTTGCATAGGTGATCTTTATAGGGTGATTTATAATATGAACGGTTCTGATTATGAACATGAAGTTTCATAAATTGATGATGAACAATTTTTAAAAATTTTGAATAGGAATTCCTACTCATATTTGAGTACTCAAATATTATTCTTTTTACGTCATAATAAAAGATGTTTCTTTTCTAAATGACACTCTGAAAAAAAGTAAATCAATTAAATTAATATTGTTAGTAATTAACCGAATTTCACATGCTCGACTATTTTCTGTTACTTATCATCTTGACTGCTAAATGCATGGATCATGTGATCTAGCTAATGCATATGATGGGTAATAAAAGAAGAAAAAAAAAATTCATGAAAAATAGTTGGACTTTTCAATTAAGTGTTTACTTTGCAAAATGGGTAATAAAAACATTGAACCAAAGTTAGTCATTGTGAACTCATCAAAACGTAAGCAATGCAAGTTCACATACACTTGACAAAATTATGTTTTAGGAGTGGTATATATGACAAGAAAGATAAGCATATGTTTGATATATCAACAACAACAATAACAAAGTCTTATTTCACTAAATGGAGTCGGTTGTATGAATCATAAAACGTCATTGCGCTTGGTTTTGCCACAAATCTTTCGTTAGCTCCAAGTACTTCATGTCTTTTCTTAAAGTATCTTTTCAAGTCTTCTTATGTCTTCCTCCACCAGTTTTGCCTTTAACATTTATCTCATAATCACATCTTTCCATATTAGATAAGATAAGCACTTAGATGTAATTTGTAGGCAAGTTGAATCCATGTCCCTAGTCTTCTGACACAATAACACTTGCAAGGACCCATGTTCTAATCAACAACTCCATGATTTCTAGTAGTTTTTAGCTTACTCATAAGTGCTTGCTTATATCTACTTTTGGAAACTTGTGATTACTAATTCAAGTTGAACTACTTGGGTCCGGAATTGGAGCACATCTTTTCAGTTTTATTTTTGTTTTAATGATCACGCCAGTTACGTTAATAAATACCGAGAAATTTAGCTAAGAATAAGAATATACAAAAAGCACTTTTATTTGAACAACATTTAGGTGCACCTTTGGTTTGAGAAGTGCTGATGAGGGGATCCGATCACGTCGTTGGTAAGTCAAGCTCTCACAGAATTATGAGACTTCTAGTGTTTTGGTCTCATTTGGTCTTATGATGAACTCGCTTAGAATGAGAGCTACCTTAATCAAACAGTCATACCAAAATTTATCTCTTCTAACTGTCTACTCTAGTGTTGATTAATGATTTTTTATCATTTTTATGTCATAGTAACAGATGTTCCTTTCCTAAATGACACTTTGCAAAAAGTTAATCAAATTAAAGGTTGTTAGTAATTAACGAAATTTCACATGCTCGAAGTCCAATTAAGTATTTTATTCTTCATCTTGATTGCTAAAAGCATTGATTATGCATATGATGGTTAATGGGATTTCATGACAAATAATTGGACTTTTCAAATAAGTGTTGAATTATGCAAAATGGGTACAGAAAAAAATAATTGAACCAAAGTTAGAGTCATTGTGAACTCATCCGAACGTAAGCAATGCAAGTTCATATACACTGGAAGAAAGTATGTTTTAGGAGTGGTATATGACAAGAGAGATGAGCATACGTTTGTTTGATGAGACAGATCTGTGACACCATTTTATTTATAAAATTATTGACACACATGTTTTTAGAGCTTACTTTGTAATGTATTTTAACGATTTGAATTGTTTATCTTTTAGGTCTTCCCTCAATGATCATGTCTACTAAAATTCACTAAAATATGAAACCATATGACCGTTGAAGTCATTTTTTCACTACAAATGAATGTCTTAATAGTTTTGGATTTGTCTAAGTTTTTGCAAAGATGATCTATGAAGGATGTCCTAAAAGATAAAAGGTTTAAATGATTGAAATAATTATAAAGCAGGCTCCAATAAAAACGTGTATCAAAAGTTATGTAATAAAAGTAGTGCCACGAATCCTCATCATATTTGATAGATCATGACATTAAGCAACTGGATTCTTTTTCATTACTTTTCACTAATTATGTTCATATTTCTGATACAAGAACACTTGGTGTTTATCTTAATTAGTGAACGGACCCATATTACAATCCTCAACTGCATGATTTCTAGTAGTGTTTACTGTATATGTCTTACTCGCCGACTTCATTTTAGGTTACTCATAACGCTTTTTTTGTTCGAGATGGATTTTTATGTTGGCAAAACTCTTTACTTTTTATATTTGATAATGAAAATTGATAGAAATAGTTATTAAATTCAAATTACTTTGGTCGTTCTGTAAAAGATTATTCAATATCGTTGTTAAATGATCATGTGAACAACCACATGACCACTTTTTTTAGGATATTTTTGTCAAACTAACCTCTCAATTTAACAAGGATACATATTTTTTTCAGAAAAACAAAAATGATTTACGTGGACAAACTCAATAACCACTTTTATTGATTTTCATTTTCAATGACTAAAGTGAAAAATTATACCAATCGCAGATATCATTTTGGCTAAAATAGGCCATTATCTCATTATCAATAGGCGAAGTGTGCCACTTTAGTGGCCAGAGCAACACACTGCCTACTTTTTTTGAAATTTTGAAAGCAGAAAGGCATTAGATGCCCAAAATCTCTCCCACGATGGTCGAATTGGCAAGAATCTAGTAGCAGCAAATCATTCACAGCAGCATGATTGGTGTTGACATCTTGATGAAATTTATCTTAACCTGTTGTGTGTAGTAGTGCTTTTAGATTCTTGGGGCTCAAGTTTTGAAGTTTTGAACAGGACCGCAGCCTCAACTTGTTATTACTTCAGCGTTTCAATAGCATGACGTAGTTCGATTCTCTTGTTTTGGAGATAAATTTGACCTGGTTTTGTTGATGATTGCATTCTCGCATCGCATCCACACTTGCACTTCATTCTCTTTATTATCGTTTAAAGATTATTTTCAAATAATTACCACCGGCACTATTCGACAGATGTGGAATTTTACCACAAAATGCTTCATTATTAGTTGGAGTGAGATTATAATATTTAAACTTCTCCTTTTATAGAAATACAATCAGTGTGGAATATTATAACATGTTGATTTATCTCTACTTAAGCGATGAAGTTTTTGCAAAAATCATGGGGCAGCCAGCCCACATAGCAATTCACATATATTTTGACTTTTGGGCTGCCGCCATTTGTTTCTTTTGGGGTGGTAGAGGCATTTATATTATAATTAGATTGAGCCCAATATCATAATTGAATTTGGGCTTGATGGTGCATAAATGGTGCAATCAATCGATTTCATCTTTATATATAAAATGAATTTGCTTTTTACTTTTTTATTTGCTCGTCCCTTAATTGCGAACGAGGATCCTCTCTGAATTCTCTTTGTGAGGATTCTAGGATCTTCACATTGTGTTCGTTCATCATATATCATGCGGTCAGTTTTTATCAAGTACTGTTTGTGTTTAGTTTTATATAAAAATATTTAAAATAATTTGTCACCGCACAATATACGATAAACGGACATAATGTGAAAATCTCCGGATCCTCGGAATGAGGATCCTCCTTAATCATATCTTAGAACAAAGGTGAAAGCTAAAGGTCCCCAAGTTCTATGAACTTTGAAATTTGAATTGAAATGAACTTGTCAACTTCACAATAAACAAGTGGAGGTTATTATTTCATTTGTCCTAGCTTGGGTGAGAGACGCATACCATCATTGCTTATGTCATCTAACAAAGTGAAATATCATCATCGATTACGTAGTGCTACGAAGATGAATCATCAATTACGTTGCGCTGGAAGAATTAGGGGTGGTTCAGTATGGGATCTCATACCGAAACCTTTGTCCCGATTTCCAAATCGAAATTTTCGGGAATCCCAATTTCAATACCGATCTCAAACCAAATTTTGGGGAATCCCGAAACTCCCATATCGAAACCCTTGTCCCGATTCACAAACCGAAATCCCAATTTCAATACCAATCCCAAACCAAATTTTCGGGAATCCCGAAATAGTTTCAGGATTTCTGGACAAATCGGGAATCCCGAAATGGTTTTGGGCTTTTGGACTAAAATTTGACATATTATGCTTTTGGGCTAAAATTCAACCTTTTATATTGAAAAATTGACATATAGGCATGCCCAATCTGTCAATTTGTTTATACTAATCTGTGCACACAAATTTGCCAATCAAATGGCAAGGCCCAGTTAGTATCTGCCTATTCAAAAACAATATGTCAATACGAAACGTTAATGTATGCTTGAGTAAACTAGTAAATCTATCTATAATCATGCTAGTCCCCAAAATTACATCTAAAACGTTAATATATGCTTGAGTAAACTTATGTACATATATAATATAAATATTATAGATAGATGTAAAGTTTTCTCAAGCAAATTATAACTTATAATCTATCCATGTATTCATCTATCAATCTCTCATGTTTATTCTGCATCTATGTATTCATCTATCAATCTTCTGTGATTTAAAAATTCTGCATATGTTCCACTATCTATCTTAGGGCTCCTTCCCGTATATGTTCCATCATCGATTTCCAGTGCTCCTTCAGTATTTCAATTTTCACTATTGTACGTAGATGATGTTCCCCTTAAAGATGTGATCCTATATATTTAAAAATTAAATAATATATATATATTTTTTGGTTTGGTTTGGGAATACCGAAATCCCAAAAATTTAAGACCGATTCCCGTACCAAAATTTCGGGATCGGTTCGGTATTGGGTACCAAAATTTTCGGGAATTTCGGTTTGGGATTTTTTCGGTTTGGTTTCGAGAATTTTTCGATTTGGTTTGGGATTTTTGAGATTTTTTTCCAGCCCTAGGAAGAACTACGCAGATGCCAAAACTTACTCTAGTCCAACACAATTTTCACTCTTTAGTTAGCTCACTTTATTAGCCTACTCATCCCCTAAATGGAGTATAATAATATATATGTATATAAGTTAATCTCGACAGCCATAACCCAGGCATATTTTTTAGTACAATTGAGAGTTTATTCTTTATTATTATCTCTCTTATCACGTGACACAACACATTTCACACGAATCATTAGAAGAACTAAATAAAAAGCTGAACAAGTCCAGCAGCTCAATCCTATTTTTGTTTCTAAAATTCTTCGAAGAGTATAATTCAAGCTTAAGACCAAATATCCGGCCCACAACTCCCTTCAACTTTTCTATTTTCTAGCTTGCTCATTTTCAGCTTTGTTTCGTTTCTAAACAGGGTATCATTGGGTTCGGATAAATCTCAAAAATTAAACTCATATAACAGTTATAAATAAGATTATAAGCATCACCATCACTTGAAGGTAGTGAGCAAAAATATTCCGAGATATCATTAATTATTAACATTAAACAAGAAATAGTGGGTTAAATAATTTTTAAACAAATGACAAGATTCCAAACAGTGCGACATTGCTTGTGCGTCTGGTCTGGTTGAATGCTGACGCCCTTGACCAACAAAAAACTAATTACCCACTTGATCAATATGCAGCAGCACCCACCACAATTATATGTGCCCATAATCATGAAATGACTGGATTACCCATGCGCAACTTGCGTATATTGATCTGACGAATGGGCAATATGGTCATTATAGTGAACCAGCTGAGTCGTATATAAGAAAGCTGCGGGTTCTGGATAGAGCATCGAGCAAAACCAACTTGTGTTGTATTTTGCATCAAAACTTCACAAAAACATATACAGTTCAGAGGGTTTTATACAGGAAGAAGAGCTAGATAAGATGGAAGGTTCCGTAGCCACTGCTACCGCCGGGAGAGCGATGATGAACGGCGGAGATTTGTCGAGGAGATTTTCCGGCCGGCCAAGTCCGAAGAGGGGTCAGGTGAAGATGGGGATCGTGGTGGGATTAGCCAACTCTGTGGCTTCCATCTTCAATCCTCACGGTTCATCACTGCACAGGCAAGCATCCAAGTAACTCGTATAGTTACTAAGACGGATTTCACGATCGAGTTATATTAGGTCAAGAAGTTCTGAGAATTCGAACAGATTGTTGATTTGTTCATGTGATGGTTTTGATCTTTGTACATACTGTAGAATTTGGTTCAAATATTGAAATGAAAATCTGCATTTCTTTGGTCAAATCATTTTGTTTGGGACAACAGTACTTTTTGTGTGTGAAATGAAATCCCAAAACCTAACAGAAGCATGAAAGCTAAAAACTAAAACTGGAACACCACGAACAGGAATGCTTTCAAACAAAATAATTTGGATGGATATAAACGACTTTCTATGTTCGGATTCCCCAGTAACTCTTATTGCATAGCAAGTTTTACTTAAAAATTAACAGAAATTGTTGAAATGTCCCACGGATTAATGAGTAAAGAAGAGTTTAAATATCATAACCCCACTTTAATTAATATCGATGCCTTTTGTGATAAAATCCTACCCCTGACGGATTGTGCAGGTGGTAATTACCAAGTTGGGGACAATATCGATGTTGTTGGAAGTAGGCCGTATTACCCGTCTCTCTGATAATTCTACCGAAATTGCATTTAGGGTACAGTGTTCAGGGTAGTGAATCCCCTTGAAGCATGTGGAGAATTTACCCCATCGTGCAGGAGATTGGAAGGTTATCTTCATCTCTCGCTCAAGTTCGGTGGAACTGAATTCATAGAGAAGCGAACAAAGTAGCATATGAAGCTGCTAGTCTGGGTATCAAGACGGTGTACCGTCAACGGTTGGCCTCGTAGCCTCCTCCCTCTTTGGTTTTGGTTTTGTTAAGGGACGGGCTATCATGTTCACCGGAAAATGTAAATCAAGGTTAGGCAGAGCTTAACTCCACTTACCTTTCTTTTGGTGCCCTTGTATGTAACATTGCATTGCTCTGTTATTATTTTCTTTTGCCTTATCTCTGGTGTTAATGAGAATCTCAATTGACAAAAAAGAGAGTAACTAATGTTTAATTTTGTATGTGACGTTTTATGCTTAAATCTGTAAGCCCATAATATCGCTTCTATAGAAAAAAAATTTCTACTTATTTAGGTTTAAATTATGAATTTTGATACAGCAAGTACAATGAGAGCTTTTATGGCCTATCATTCGTTAGAGTATATTCGAATTGTTGATTTACTAGAGGCGGTGTGTATATGATCAGTTTATGTATTTTAAAGCTTAAATTAATGATAATTAGAATTCATCCACACATAAACGATTGACTGGATCAAACCCAAAATACAATATTTATCAAAATTCGTCGTCTAGGAATGATTAGATTGAATTATTCGCTAATTCAATCCTGTCATAAGTTCATAATATTGATCCGGATTATGCACTAGGATCTGATATAATATGTAAGATATCAGACATGGGTGGATTACTATATGAAGAAAACCAATCAACCATCAACTAACTCTTATTGTCTTAGGATCGAATCCATGCCTCTTTTGACACAATCTGACGAACACATGTTTTCTACAGATTTTGGACGTGCGTACGTATGAACCAAGTCCTTTTCAGTACAAGATTCAGTGCATGCGCCTTACTATACTATGGCTTTGCTCTCCTAATAGTGAGTCATATAACTTTGTTTATGACCTTGCTTCAGGGTTTCATGACACAAGTGCACTGTTACTGTAACGCTATATATCAATAATATAGTATGATTTAAAAAAATGTTATGCGCAATATTATGTTGTTAACACAAAACGTTATGATAGTAGCAACTTAGAATATGAAAGTCGTTCTTAAATATTGATCATCTACTCATCTTTTTTCAAAGCGCACTTCTTGTTATATTAATCGAGAAAAAATTTAAAATCAACATAAAGAGATTGCAAGATCTTTGTTGAGGAAGGATATTTGACTAATTTTGTTAACCCTTGAACTAATAAATAATTGCAGATAAGTCCTGCACGAAGAGACCCATCAACTTTCACTATATATATACACACACACACACACGACTTTACTATATTGAGTGGGAGCTAGCAAAATGGTCATGTGATTCTTGTGGTCTCTAATGCTGTTTTCACCTTGATTAACTTAAACTTTGCTGCTTTAAATCATATTAATATACAAATTCTTTGCTTACAAGGTGTTTTGTTTACATTTACTGGCTTATTTTGTTGGTTTTCTATTTAAAAAAATGTATTATGTTGGTGAATTGGTGGCTACAGAACTCCACAGCTGGCTGCAGGGTCAATGTTGCCAACAAATAAAGAACAATGAGCTCTAAAGAACGCAGCACAAGCAAACAAGGGATGCGAACGTAACCCATTAAAGAACAAAGTTTAATGGAATCCACCGAAGTTGAGAGAAAATCGAAAGTTTTATTAAATAATACTTGAATGATGATTACAATAGCAGCCATAAGGCTTAAATAAACTTAACTCGATTCTCGCGAAGTTCACGAGAGTTCTTATAAATTTAAAATAAGTAAATTGAAAAGTTTGATTTTTATTACAAACTTTAAAAGACAGTTTTAAAGTCCAAACGATCTTGGATGGTTAAAATTCATCACACATCACATCAAAACGGTTGTTTGAACCCATCAAACCTCAAAATATATTAGATTGGATAATTCATTAAATTCAATCCTATCATAGATGTTGCAATCAATCCATTTCATCGTTTTATATGCATTGAATTTGCCTTTTACTTTTTTATTTGCTCGTCCCTTAATCTTGTATTAGAACAAAGGTGAAAGCTAAAGGTCCCCTAATTCTTTGAACTTTGAAATTTGAATTGAAATGAGCTTGTCAACTTCACAATAATTTATCTTAACTAGTGGGTGGAGATTATTTTTCCATTTGTCCTAGCTTGGGGGAGACTCATACCATCATTGCTTATGTCATCTAACAAAGTGAAATATTATATTATCGATTACGTAGTGCTACGAAGATGAATTATCAATTACGTGGTGCTGGAACAACTACGCAGATGGCCAAACTTACTCTAGTTCAACACAATTTTCACTCTTTAGCCAGCTCACTTTATTAGCCTAGTTCTCCCCTATATGGAGTATAATAGTATATCTGTATATAAGTTAATCTCGACAACCATAACTCAAGCATATTCTTGGGTAAAACTGAGAGTATATTCCTTATTAATATCTTTCTTATCATATGAACAACATATGTCACACGAGTTGTTAGAATAACTAAATAAAGAGCTGAACACGTCCAGATCTCAATCCAATTTTTTCTTCTAAAATTCTTCTGAGTTATATTCATCCATTATAATTCAATTAAGCTTAGACCAAACATGTCCACAACTCCGTCCAACTTTTCTATTTTCTAACTTGCTGATTGTCAACTTTGTTTCTTTTCTAAGTAGGGTATCATTCGGTTCATATAATCTCAAAATTTAAATTCATCTAACGATGATGAATAAGATTGTAAGCATCACCATCATTTGAGAATAGTGAGCAAACATATTCCTCATATCATTAATTATTAACATTAAACAAGAAATAGTGGGTTAAAATAACTTTTAAACAAATGACAAGATTCCAAACAGTGCGACATGATTGCTTGTGCCGCTGTGTGTCTGGTCTGGTGGAATGCTGACTCCCTCGACCAACAGAAAGCTAAATTACCCACGTGATCAATATGCAGCAGCTACACACCACAACTATATGTGCCCATAATCATGAAATGACTTGATTACCCATGCTTAACTTGCGTATATTGATCTGACGAATGGGCAATATGGTCATCATGGTGAACCAGCTGAGTGGTATATAATAAAGCTTCGGGTTCTGGAAAGAGCATCGAGCAAAACCAACTTGTGTTGCATTTTGCATCAAAACTTCACAAAAACATATAGATTTCAGAGGGTTTTATACAAGAAGAAGAGCTAGATAAGATGGAAGGTTCCGTAGCCACTGCTACCGCCGGGAGAGCGATGATGAACGGTGGAGATTTGTCGAGGAGATTTTCCGGCCGGCCAAGTCCGAAGAGGGGTCAGGTGAAGATGGGGATCGTGGTGGGATTAGCCAACTCTGTGGCTTCCATCTTCAATCCTCACGGTTCATCACTGCACAGGCAAGCATCCAAGTAACTCGTATGGTTACCAAGACGGATATCACGATCGAGTTATATTAGGTCAAGAAGTTCTGAGAATTCGAACAGATTGTTGATTTGTTCATGTGATAGTTTTGATCTTTGTACATACTGTAGAATTTGGTTCAAATATTGAAATGAAAATCTGCATTTCTTTGGTCAAATCATTTTGTTTGGGACAACAGTACTTTTTGTGTGTGAAATGAAATCCCAAAACCTAACAGAAGCGTGAAAGCTAAAACTAAAACTAGAACACCACGAACAGGAATGCTTTCAAAGAAAATAATTTGGATGCATATAAACAACTTTCTATGTTCGGATTCCCCAGTAACTCTTATTGCATAGCAAGTTTTACTTAAAAATTAACAGAAATTGCATTTAGGGTACAGTGTTCAGGGTAGTAAATCCCTTTATCATGAAGAAGTCAATTAGAAAAATGTGGAGAATTTACCCCATCATGGAGGAGATTTGAAGGTTATCTTCATCTTTCGCTCAAGTTCGGTGGAACTGAATTCATAGAGAAGCGAACAAAGCAGCATATGAAGCTGCTAGTCTGGGTATCAAGACGGTGTACCGTCAACGGTTGGCCTCGTGGCCTCCTCCCTCTTTGCTTTTGGTTTTGTCAAGCGACGGGCTATCATGTTCACCGGAAAAGGTAAATCAAGGTTAGGCAGAGCTTAACTCCACTTACCTTTCTTTTGGTGCCCTTGTATGTAACATTGAATTGCTCTGTTATTATTTTCTTCTGCCTTAACGATGGTGTTAAAGAGAATCTCAATTGACAAAAAAATGAGGCTAAATAACGTTTAATTTTGTATGTGAGGTTCTATGCTTAAATCTGTCATCCCACAATATCGCTTTTATAGAAACAAAATTTCTGCTTACTTAGACTTGAATTATGGATTTTGGTACAACTAGTACAATGAGAACTTTTATGGCCTATCATTAGTTAGAGTGTATCCTAATTGTTGATTTACTAGAGACGGTGTGTATGATCAATTAATGTATTTTAAAGCTTAAATTAATGATAATTAGAATTCACCCACACACAAACGATTGACTGGATCAAACCCAAAATACAATATTTATCAAAATTCATCGTCTAGGAATGATTAGATTGAATTATTCGCCAACTCAATCCTGTCATAAGTTCATAATATTGATCCGGATGCAGTGCATGTGTTTATGCACTAGGATCTGATATAATATGTAAGATATCAGATATGGGTGGATTACTATATGAAGAAAACCAATCAACCATCAACTCACTCTTATTGTCTTACTCTTATTGTCTTACATATATCAAAATAATCCCACTTCCTAGATCGAATCCATGCCTCTTTTGACACAATCTGACAAACACATGTTTTTTACAGATTGTGGACGTGCGTACGTACGAACCAAGTCCTTTTCAGTACAAGATTCAGTGCATGCGCCGTACTATACTATGGCTTTGCTCTCCTAATAATGAGTAATATAACTTTGTTTATGACCTTGCTTTAAGGTTTCATGACATAAGTGCACTGTTACTGTAACGTTCTATATCAATAATATAGTATGATTTCAAAAAATTTTATGCACAATATTATGTTGTTAACATAAAACGTTACGATAGTAGCAACTTAGAATACAAAAGTCGTTCTTAAATATTGATCTACTCATCTTTTTTCAAAGCGCACCGGTTGTTATATTAATCGAGAAAAAATTTAAAATCAACAGAAAGAGATTGCAAGATCTTTGTTGAGGAAGGATATTTGATTAATTTTGTTTACCCTTGAATTAATAAATAATTGCAGATAAGTCCTGCACGAGGAGACCCATCAACTTTCACTAGATATATACGAATTTAGACCATCTTTAACCGATGGCTGGCCAGATAGCTCGTTTTAGTTGTCTGGCCCTCCAAGATTCTCCAAGATATTAATATTTTAATGAACAGTATATGGTCATATTTGCCTCCGTCTCCCACCGAGGGCCAAACATAATTTATTATTTAAATTTAAAAACTACAATAACTTAAATTTAAAAACTACAAATTTAAAAACTACAACTTAAATTTAAAAACGACAAATTAAATTTAAAACTACAAATTAAATTTAAAAACAACATTAACTTAAATCGGATGATCGATAACTACTAAAATTTAATATTCATAATCAACATCATCTTCATCATCCGCCATTGTAGGAGAATAGTCAGAGGTAAACAATTGCCGCCGAGACATAATTTCTTTTTTTTTCCTGTCAAAATAGGCCTTACTCATTGGAGTGTAATTCGAAGTGTTCCTTTCCATATTCTTATCATCCATCTCTTCTTGTATTTGTTTGGCCCGTTCTTCATGCCTACAGTTCCTTTCTTCCGCCTCAAGGGCATTTTGCTCCGCCATTAATCGCAATGAGGCCGCCACTTCATGTTGAGCGGCGTAATCATCATTTGCCTTGGCCTTTTCCTTCAACCTTCGCGCCTTTTTTCGTCCCATAGCCCTAGGTATGGAACTTTCACCCGAAGACGGATTTTCTACCATTGTTTGTTGAATGGTAGGAGATCCATCTTCATTCATATCTGTAGCTGAGGATGCAGTTCCCAACACCGGCGTATGAGCTCTATGTGGTGGATCTTCAAATAACACCCACCCTTTACAAATTTCCCAACAACCGTGAAACTTAAAGGGTTTTGAGCCGCCCTCCATATCCAATTCCTCCGCTTGGTGTACCTAGAAAATATAATTACAAAAATTAAAGGAAATTATTTCATGAAATTAAATGTAATATAATTAAATATAATTAAAGAAAATTAAAGAAAATTAATTTATGAAATTAAATGTAATATAATTAAACATTTAAAAGAAACTGTGAAAACACTACCTTCGTCATAGTAATTGGCGCTGCTTTCATGTCTACTTGCGGCTGCTAATAGTGCTTGATGCCATTTATTCAAACATGGTTCAAGATGTTTCTTCCATCTTGAAGAACAAGTCTCGTGGTTTCGGATATTCGGTGAAGTGGTGCCTTCGTAGAACTCTAAGTATTTTTGGGACACACGACTCCAAACACCTTCTTTTGTTTGAGAAATCCCCCTCACACTATCTTCCGATACCCATCTGTAAGCCCTGCAAAGAGCTTCATCTTCTTTTCGGGTCCAAGCCCTACCTTTCATTACAGATGAGGCCATTTTTATTGAAAAAATTGAAGGAAATTATTGAAAAATTAAAAGAAATATTGGAAATGAAGGAAATATTGAAATAAATATTGTAGATGAAGTGAAGAATTGAAGGAGCTTCACCATATTTATAGAAGAAAAAAAAGGTTTAAATTCAAAAAAAAGAAAAAAAGAAAAAAGAATAAAACGGCTAGCTGCAACGGCTAGTTGACGTCAGCTAGCCGTTGTATTCAAAATTTTTCAAACTATTAGTGTCGATTATAACCGACACTACTGCAATTCAAATTACTGATAGTATCGATTATAACCAACACAAATAGTAATTAATAAAAATTATTCTTGCTAGCCGTTATGTTTAAATCACAATTAGTGTCGGTTATAACCGACACTAATAATATAGTATATATTATTTTTGTCGGTTATAACCGACAGAAATAACAAAACATTAAAAAAAAAAATGGCCAGCCCTCCAGCTCTTTCCGATTCCATGGGGCCCTCCCAGATTCCAGAGCCCTCTGGCCTAACCCTCGGTTGGAGATGGTTTTCGGGCTATTTTCAACCCTCTGACCCTTTGGATCCTTCGGTTGGAGATGGCCTTACTATTTTGAGTGGGAGCTGGCAAAATGGCCATGTAATTCTTGTGGTCTCTAATGCTGTTTTCACCTTGATTAACTCAAACTTTGCTGCTTTAAATCATATTAATATACAAATTCTTTGCTTACAAGGTGTTTTGGTTACATTTACTGGCTTATTTTGTTGGTTTTCTATTTAAAAAAATGTATTATGTTGGTGAATTGGTGGCTACAGAACTCCACAGCTGGCTGCAGGGTCAATGTTGCCAACAAATAAAAAACAATGAACTCTAAAGAACGCAGCACAAGCTAACAAGGGATGCGAACGTAACCCATTAAAGAACAAAGTTTAATGGAATCCACCGAAGTTGAGAGAAAACCGAAAGTTTTATTAAATAATACTTGAATGATGATTACAATAGCAGTCATAAGGCTTAAATAAACTTAACTCGACTCTCGTGAAGTTCAGGAGAGTTCTTAAAAATGTAAAAGAAGTAAATCAAAAAGTCTAATTTTTATTACAAACTTTAAAAGACAGTTTTAGCGTCTAAACGATTTTGAATGGTTAAAATTCCTCACACATCACATCAAAGCAATGCGTTTGATACCATCAAACCTCAAAATATATTAGATTGGATAATTCGTTAAATTCAATTCTATGGTAGATGTTGCAATCAATCCATTTCATCTTTTTATATGAATTGAATTTGCCCTTTACTTTTTTATTTGCTCTTGTCCCTTAACTTGTCTTAGAACATAGGTGAAGGCTAAAGGTCCCCTAGTTCTTTGAACTTTGAAATTTGAATTGAAATGAACTTGTCAACTTCACAATAATTTATCTTAACTAGTGAGTGGAGATTATTTTTCCATTTGTCCTAGCTTGGGTGAGACTCGTACCATCATTGCTTATGTCATCTAACAAAGTGAAATATCATCATCGATTACGTAGTGCTACGAAGATGAATTATCAATTACATGGTGCTGGAACAACTACGCAAATGGCCAAACTTACTCTAGTCCAACACAATTTTCACTCTTTAGCCAGCTCACTTTATTAGCCTAGTTCTCCCCTATATGGAGTATAATAGTATATCTGTATATAAGTTAATCTCGAAAACCATTACTCAAGCATATTCTTGGGTAAAACTGAGAGTATATTCCTTATTAATATCTTTCTTATCACATGAACAACATATATCACACGAGTCGTTAGAAGAACTAAATAAAGAGCTGAAC
Organism: Heteromeles arbutifolia; assembly: GCA_024362995.1. Taxonomy (NCBI): domain Eukaryota; kingdom Viridiplantae; phylum Streptophyta; class Magnoliopsida; order Rosales; family Rosaceae; genus Heteromeles; species Heteromeles arbutifolia. The sequence continues at coordinate 2,412,662 of JANCRC010000002.1, read as the reverse complement.
AAGTCCAACATCTCAATCCAATTTTTTCTTCTAAAATTCTTCCGAGTTATATTCATCCATTATAATTCCATTAAGCTTAGACCAAACCTCCGGTCCACAACTCCGTCCAACTTTTCTATTTTTTAACTTGCTGATTGTCAACTTTGTTTCTTTTCTAAGTAGGGTATCATTAGGTTCATATAATCTCAAAATTGAAACTCGAGCATCACCATCATTTGAGAGTAGTGTGCAAACATATTCCTCATATCATTATTTATTAACATTAAGCAAGAAATAGTGGGTTAAAATAACTTTTAAACAAAATGAACTTTAACGAAAAGCTCCAGGTACTGTTTATTTTAACGAAAAATCACATTTTTACACTAGAAAGTCAATCCTGATACTATTTACTTTACTTTTTATGTAGTCCTTATCGTTAAAACTCAAAGTTTTCAACCCATTTGCATTAGTTTTCTTTAAACTAAACCCAAATGACAAGATTCCAAACAGTGCCACATGATAGCTTGTGCGTCTGGTCTGGTGGAATGCTGACTCCCTCGACCAACAGAAAGCTAAATTACCCACGTGATCAATATGCAGCAGCTACACACCACAACTATATGTGCCCATAATCATGAAATGAATTGATTACCCATGCTTAACTTGCGTATATTGATCTGACGAATGGGCAATATGGTCATCATGGTGAACCAGCTGAGTGGTATATAATAAAGCTTCGGGTTCTGGAAAGAGCATCGAGCAAAACCAACTTGTGTTGCATTTTGCATCAAAACTTCACAAAAACATATAGATTTCAGAGGGTTTTATACAAGAAGAAGAGCTAGATAAGATGGAAGGTTCCGTAGCCACTGCTACCGCCGGGAGAGCGATGATGAACGGCGGAGATTTGTCGAGGAGATTTTCCGGCCGGCCAAGTCCGAAGAGGGGTCAGGTGAAGATGGGGATCGTGGTGGGATTAGCCAACTCTGTGGCTTCCATCTTCAATCCTCACGGTTCATCACTGCACAGGCAAGCATCCAAGTAACTCGTATAGTTACTAAGACGGATTTCACGATCGAGTTATATTAGGTCAAGAAGTTCTGAGAATTCGAACAGATTGTTGATTTGTTCATGTGATAGTTTTGATCTTTGTACATACTGTAGAATTTGGTTCAAATATTGAAATGAAAATCTGCATTTCTTTGATCAAATCATTTTGTTTGGTACAACAGTAGTTTTTGTGCGTGAAATGAAATCTCAAAACCTAACAGAAGCATGAAAGCTCGGATTCCCCAGTAACTCTTATCGCATAGCAAGTTTTACTTAAAAATTAACAGAAATTGCACTTAGGGTACAGTGTTCAGTGTAGTAAATCCCCCTATTTGTAAGAAATTTGTAGCTCAAATAGTAAAGACATGGGTGTGCATAACAACATCGTGATTGAAAGTGATTCCAAAGTTTTTATGCATACTATCATGAAGAAATCAATTAGAAGCATGTGGAGAATTTACCCCATCATGGAGGAGATTTGAAAGGTTATCTTCATCTTTCGCTCAAGTTCGGTGAAACTGAATTCACAGAGAAGCGAACAAAGCAGCATATGAAGCTACTAGTTTAGGTATCGAGACGGTGTGCCGTCAACGGTTGGCCTCGTAGCCTCCTCCCTCTTTGGTTTTGTCAAGGGACGGGTTATCATGATAAACGGAAAATGTAAATCAAGGTTAGGCAGAGCTTAACTCCACCTACCTTTCTTTTGGTGCCCTTGTATGATGGTAACATTGCATTCCTCTGCTATTATTTTCTTTTGCCTTATCTATGGTGTTAATGAGAATCTAAATTGACAAAAAAAGAGAGTAAATAATGTTTAATTTTTTATGTGAGGTTCTATGCTCAAATCTGTCATCCCACACTATCGTTTCTATAGAAACAAAATTTCTACTTATTTAGACTTGAATTATGGATTTTGATGCAGCTAGTACAATGAGAGCTTTTATTGTCTATCATGTGTTAGAGTGTATCTTAATTGTTAATTTACTAGAGGTGGTGTGTATATGATCAGTTAATGTATTTTAAAGCTTAAATTAATGATAATCAGAATTCACCCGAACACAAACGATTGACTGGATCAAACCCAAAATACAATATTGATCAAAATTCATCGTCTAAGAATGATTAGATTGAATTATTCGCTAATTCAATCCTGTCATAAGTTCGTAATATTGATCCGGATGCAGTGCATATGTTTATGCACTAGGATCTGATATAATCTGTAAGATATCAGATGTGGGTGGATCACGATATGAAGAAAACCAATCAACCATCAACTAACTCTTACTGTCTTACATATATCAAAATAATCCCACATCCTATAGATCGAATCCATGCCTCTTTTGACACAATCTGACATACTTAAACACATGTTTTCTACATTCGACCAAAAAAAAAACACATGTTTTCTACAGATTTTGGACGTGCGTACGTATGAACCAAGTTCTTTTCAGTACAAGATTCAGTGCATGCACCATACTATACTATGGCTTTGCTGTCCTAATAATTAGTAATATTACTTTATTTATGGCCCTGCCTTAGGGTTTCATGACACAAGTGCATGGTTACTGTAACATTCTATATTAATAATGTAGTACGATTTAAAAAAAATGTTATGCATAATATTATGTTGTTAACACAAAATATTACGATAATGACAACTTAGAATATGAAAATCGTTCTTAAATATTGATCATCTACTCTCTTTTTTTCAAAGCGCACCGGTCGTTATATTTATCGAGAACAAATTTAAAATCAAAAGAAAGAGATTGCAAGATCTTTGTTGAGGAAGGATATTTGATTAATTTTGTTAGCCCCTGAATTAATAAATAACTGCAGATAAGTCCTGCATGAGGAGACCCATCAACTTTCACTTTATATATATATATACACGACTTTACTTTTTTGAGTGGGAGCTAGCAAAATGGCCATGTGATTCTTCTGGAAACTGATGCTGTTTTCACTTTGATTAACTTAAACTTTACCGCTTTAAATCATATTAATAAACAAATTATTTGCTTACAAGGTGTTTTGTTTACATTTACTGGCTTATTTTGTTGGTTTTCCATTTAAAAGAATGTATTATGTTAGTGAATTGGTGGCTACAGAACTCAACAGCTGGCTGCAGTGTCAATGTTGCCAACAAATAATAAACAATGAGCTCTAAAGAACGCAGCACAAGCTAACAAGGGATGCGAACTTAACCCATTTAAAGAACAAAGTTTAATGGAATCCACCGAAGTTGAGAGAAAACCGAAAGTTTTATTAAATAATACTTGAATGATGATTACAATAGCAGCTATAAGGCTTAAATAAATTTAACTCGACCCTCCTGGAGTTCAGGAGAGTTTTTATAAATGTAAAAGAAGTAAATCGAAGTCTGATTTTTATTACAAACTTTAAAAGGCGATTTTTAAGTCTAAACGATCTCGGATGGTTAAAATTCATCCCACATCACAGCAAAACTGTGCGTTTCAACCCATCTTTCAACCCATCCAACCTCAAAATAGTCTCACCAAAAAAAAACCTTCGATATATCGAAGTTTCTGTATGAAACGCTACTCTACTCAATTGGCCATATCGAAGTTTCTTTCATGGTTTACAGTTAGAGTTTCACGGTGCTCAGTTTTCAGAAGTTGATCTAACTACCAGAAAATCACTTGTGCTTTAGAAAAATAATTAGCATAGCTGTACTTGTTCCATTTATTTTGTTCATAATCCAAATGATTGGACCCAAATCTCTTCCTTTTAAAACATAATCTGACATAATTAAAATATAATTAAGGTGAAATACAAAGAATCAAGGTGTTCCCTTTACACTATCAGATTCAGTGAATGGTATTAGCTTAGCAGTTTATAATTAATTAATTAATTAGTGGCAGGGACATTATTTTCAAAAAACTTAATCACTAGGTCTTAAAAGAAATAGGTTTGAATTAGGTGGTATCGGGTCCCGCGGGACCGGGCGGGCCCACTTCAATTTGAACTTGAATCTAGTACAGGTCCTTACGGGACCGGGAGGGCCCGGATCCAGGATTAGGTTCGGCCCTTCAGAAAAAGTAGAGCTAAAGACAAAAGCTGCCGTGGCGTATGTGCCTTAAAGTAGAGGGAGAAATTTCAAATTTTGGTGATGGGATGCAAATGGCCATGTGCGGTTTATGCAATATTTCTTTATAATAATATAGTCGTGTTCACATTGCTTACGAGTCATTTTCATTAATAACGTGCCAGAATATTTTTTTTTGGGTACAAAACCCGTTTCATTTTAATTTGTAGACACTTTTTCTTTTCTAAAACTTAAAAATGGATTTGGATCCTCTCTGGGTCCACTTGATCTGAGCCTGTGGATAAAGTGATCTGGATCGTCGAAATTTGATCCAACGGCTAAAACAGAGGTCCTCTAAAAGTTATAATAATCGTAGCCATTTCATCAAATTTGAACGGTCCAGATCACTTGTTCCGCAGGCTCAGATCCTTTGGATCCGGAGAGGATCCAAATCCCTTAAAAATTGCTCCATATTGATTTATGTGGGACCACCCATCTAATAAGATTATGACACATGTGCTAATGAATTTGATTATAAATTTTTACTATGCGTTAATATTTAACAATCAGAAAATATTAAATTTAAAAGAAGAAATTAAGAATTGAATTTTTTTTGGGTTGCTGTGCTTGAGTTGCAAATATGGAAAAATATAAAAAGAAATTGATTAGCCTGATGCACTTAAATCAAAATCTCATAATAAAATTAATAGAATCAAAATTGAAATCGAGTTATAAAAAGTAAGGTTGAGTGAATTTGAATTTCAAAAAATAAAATGACAAATTTTGAATTATAGAAAACAACGTAAAGTTAAAATAAAATATAACGTACCTAAAAATAAGCTTTTATATAATTGAAGTTGTGATTGTTGTTTGTGAAGTGTTGAACGACTTTTCCTCGTCAAGTCGTTGTGAAGAATGAAGCTTTATAAAATGGAAAACCGACAAAGCAAGCCAGAGAAAATGTCAAGGGTGAACAGAACCAGCCAGGAAGGTCAAGATTGTCTTTCGAAATCAAAAACAAAAAAAATACAGTCAAATTCTACGACCAAAGTAGTATAATCAAACATTGTTAACCCAAATTTAAAATAACCAAAAAAATTGATGTCCGACGCACTATATATACACAACCAAGAAAACTCAAATCACAAAACAAACTCACAGCTCAAAAGTTTCAAACTTTCAAGATCCAAACAGCCATTTGTTTTCTTGGAAGGTCTGGTATCTGCACCGATAAGAGCTTTTGAAGTGTAGAATACTGAGAGTGTTCTTTGCTTGATATATACTTTTTGATCCCTATTAAGATAATCAGAAGGGAAAGAAGAGATGGAGGGTGCAAAGAGTGCTATGATCCACGGTGGGAGTTTCTCTGGCCGTCTGATCCCCAAGAGGGGTCAGGTGAAGGTGGCGATTGTGGGGGTTCTGCTTCACTCTTTCTCCTCCATTTTCTCTGCTAGCAGGCGGCTGTGAATCCGGTCATGCTCATTACTTCTCTTAGCTGATCAGATCACATGATGATAAATCAAGCAGTCCAGATTTTGGGTGAGGGTGAAAGTGTTTTACTTTTTAGATGAATGACTGAGGGAAGGGTAAAAAGTTTGAGCTCTTTTCCTGCAACAAAATGATTTTCCGGCCGGCCAAGTCCGAAGAGGGGTCAGGTGAAGATGGCGATCGTGGTGGGATTAACCAACTCTGTGGCTTCCATCTTCAATCCTCATGGTTCATCAATACACAGGCAAGCAGCCAAATAACTCGTATAGTTACCGAGACGAATATCGAGACCGAGTCATTAGGTCAAGAAGTTCTGAGAATTTGAACAGATTGTTAATTTGTTCATGTAATGGATTTTAATCTTGGTACATATATTGTAGAATTTGGTTCATGTATTGAAATGAAAATCTGCACTCCTTTGGTCAAATCATTTGTTTGGTACAGCACTTTCTCAAAACCTAACAGAAAGCAAAGCAAAAACTAAAACTGGAACACGACGAGCAGGAATGCTTTCAAAGAAAAGAATTTGGATGGATATTAGGAACGACTCTACTTTTTCAGATTTCCCAGTAACTCATATTTGCATATATAACAAGTTTTACTTAAAAATTAACAGATAATTTGCATTTAGTGTACACTGTTCAGTGTAGCAAATCGCCCAGTTTGTAAGAAATTTGTAACTCAAATAGTACATAACGTTTAACCTGGTATTTGAGGTTCTATGCTCAAATCCGCCATCCCACAATATTGCTTCTATACATAAAAAAAAAAATTCTGCTTATGGCCTTGAATTATGGATTTTGAATTTTTGATAGAGCTAGTACAATGAGAGCTTTTTAGTACAATTTCCCTGAATAAGGATCGTCTCCCATGTCCTCCTTAATTTTGTTGTGGTGGTGTTGGGGACGACACCTTTGCACTTGGTGCAGTGTCTTCAGTCTTTGTTCCCCATCACTGCTCTGTGTTTGTTTTCCTTGGTTGTTGCCTCCTTGTAGGCCTCCATGTCTCTTTGGTTTCGACCCTGGTTATGTATATTTCCAGTTCTAAAAAAATAATAAATAAATAAAAAAGAGAGAGCTTTTTATGATTTGTCATGCGTTGGAGTGTATCGTAATTATTGATTTATGGTAAGCGGTGTGTGATTTACGAAAGATTCATGTATCCTAAAGCTCAAATTAATGATAATCAAAATTCACCCACTCACAAACGATTGGCTGTATATAAATCCAAAATCCAATGTCTAGGAATATATTAGATTGAATAATTCGCTAAATTCAATCTTATCATAAGTTCATATGATCCAAATTGTTTATGCAGAGTTCAAATTTTTTACACCCAAAACCTTTTGTGACCTCTTTGTGGTCTATCTTAGAATTTGAAACCGTCCACCCAAAATCCTCTGTATAAACGTCGTTGATCCAGAAGCCCAACCGTGAAACCCAGGTGATGTGTGATTAACGATGTTTAAACATAAGGTTTGGGGTGTACATATGTCAAACTCTGAGATAAGTCACAGATAGATCATATAACATTTGGGGTACAAAAGATTTAAACTCATTTTTGCACTAGGGTATATGATATAATTTGTAAGATATGGGTAGATTACGATATGAAGAAAACCAAACAACCACCAACCCACCTCTTACAGATATCAAAACAATCCCACTTCCTAGATCGAATCTATGCCTCTTTTAACACAATCTGACATACTTAAAACACATGTTCCTACAGATATTGGACGTACGTACATATGAACCAAGTCCTTATAGTGCAAGATTCAGTGCATGCATCGATTCGTACCATACTACGATTTTGCTCTCCTAATAATTAGTAATATAACTTTGTTTATGGCCGTACTGTAGGGTTTCATGTCCTCCACCGAGTTCATATAGAGAACAATTTTTATGGCACAAGTGCACTGTTATTGTAATGTTCTATATTAAAATACAATGCGACTTAAAAAAATATGATACACGACATTATATAGCTAACTCAAAAGGCTACGATACTAATATACTTGTGACATGAAAGTCATTCTCAAATATTGACCATATACTCCTTTTTTCAAAGCGCACTGGTTATTATATTAAATGGGTGACTACAAGCCAACAAGACTATCCACGTTGCATGGTCGGGAGAGGGGAACCTTTATCGTACGCAACTTTACTCTTACTTTGCAAAAAAGTTGTTTTCATGACACGAATCCATGACCTTTCGGTCACAAAAGAGCAATCTTTTTGTTGTGTTAAGGCTCACCCTAAACTGGTTATTACATTTATCGGAAAGAAATTTAAAATCAAAAGAGAGAGAGTGCAAGATCTTTGTATTAACCATAGTCAAGTGAACAAAGCCCATGGTGCTACCCTTGCCAAGACACCTATTCAATTGATCATCACCTCAACGGTACATTGACAGCAACACTTGGACAGCTGTGCATAGATAAGGATGAGCAAGAAAAATATTCCTATAGGGTTTCAAATATAGTCATGTGTATGAATACTATTGTTTTACTCTTTATGTTTTGAGCTTTAGGTCTGCCGTTTCTTTCTTCTTCAAAGATAGCAACATATCTTGTCATCAATTCAAACCATATACAAAGATGATTATTTTCCTCGACTTTGTTGTTCATCACTTTGTTGATGAAAGTCTATTTGATATTTTTTAACCCTTGAACTAATAAATAATTGCAAAGGAGTCCTACACAAGGAGACGCAACGCAACCAAGTTTCACTTTTGGAAGAGAATATACATACGACTTTTCTTGGTGGGAGCTACCACAATGGTCATGTGATTATTGTGGACTCTAATGCTGTTTGCGCTTTGATTAACTCAAACTTTACTGCCTTGATCGTATAATTAATAATCAAATTCTTTGCTTACCAGGTTGTCGTGTTCATATTTACTGGCTTCTTTTGTTGGTTTTCCCTTTGATGAATTGGTGGCTACAGAACTCAACAGCTGGCAGGGTCAATGTCGCCAACAAATAAAAACAATGAGCCGTAAAGAAATAATGACGCAGCACAAGCGAACAAGGAATACATCGAACTCCATTGAAGAATAAAGTTTTATGAAATCAATCAGAGTTGGAGAGAATGCAGAAATCTTTTATTATATAATACTTGAATGATGATTACAATATCAGCCATAAGGCTTAAATATACATAACTCGATTATTAGGGCTATTTGGAGAGTCGTAGAGAATGTAAAATAAGTAAATTGGACGTAAAATGAAGTCTGATTTTTATTACAAACTTTAAAATACGAATTTGGAAGTTTAAACGACCTCAGAAAGTTAAATTCAATCGTACATCATAGCAAAATGGTGCATTTTCGAAAGCCAAATCTGTAAATGCTCACTGTGTCTTTTCGTCTTCCCTCGCTCCATTTCGTCTTTATTCCACTCGATCATCTGTTCTACATCAAATAAAATGTAAAAAGTATTCATAAACACAAAGATTAATTTTTGTTAATTGTTCAAGGAGTGTTGTGCCCCTGGCACTTTAAGTTGAAGGAAAATTTTATTTCTTTTTTCTTTCTTTTTTTGGAAAAAAGTTGAAGGAAATTTGGAAGCCAACAAATTGGTTTTTGACTGGAGACCAATTGTTCGAGTAAAAAAAAAGTTTGGTGAATGAGAAATTTTTCGGTAACAGTTTTGAGATTGTCCGACTTTGTAAATGATCATTTTAAACCTCACAAAAGTATGAACCTCTTTTATATTTTGATCTTATGAGCCCCGCATTGGTTTTATTAATGGGAGAAAATTGCCTTATGTGGCAATCGTATACAGCATCTATTTCTGCATGAATAAGCGACAACATCACAAAAATATGAGATACAATAAACTAAAAAAAGTTCGATATATCGAAGCTAATGTATGGCCAGTACAAACATTGCCCAAATCAAATAGTCATATCGAAGTTTCTTTCCTGGTTTAGAGTTACTGTTTCATGGTGCTTAGTAACGAAAAAATAAGTTACACCTAGTCAGGAAGAACATAAACCTTACCCCTAAAAAAATAGAGACAACAAAAAGGAATACACGAAAAAGAATGGGGGACATAAACCTTGTCCCTCTAGAAACAAAAAACAAGAATGAAGCAAAGAAAAGAGGGGAAGACATGAAACCTAACCCCACTAGAACCAAACCTCAAGGTCTAAACCTGCAAAACAAGTCAAACAACACTATCTTATTAGACCCAAATCTCTTCCTTGTTCCATTTATTTTGTTCATAATCCAAATGATTAGACCCAAATCTCTTCCTTTCCAAACATAATCGGACAGTTAAAATTAATTAAGGTGAAATACAAAGAATCAAGGTGTTCCCCTCCACTATCAGATTCAGTGAATGGTATTAGCAGTTTACGTTTAATTAATTAATTATATTAGTGGCAGGGACATCATGTTTAAACAGCTGGGTCCTACGGGACCGGGCGCGGGGCCCACTTGAATTTGAAGCTAGTACAGGCCCTCATGGCTATGGGACCGGGCTGGCCCGGATCCAGGATTTGCTTTGGCTCTTCAGAAAAAGTAAAGCTAAAGACAAATGGCCATGTGAGTTTTATGCATTATTTCCTTTTCATTTATCTTTATAGTTGTTGAAATTTTATGACAATATATAGTAACTAACGAGTCATTTTTCATTTGCAAATAATTTAACTCGTTAAAATATCGTGAAGGAAGCAAATATATTTGAAGAAGAAATTAGAAAATTAAAGTTTTATATGTGCGAGTTCAATTATTATTGTGATTTATGACTTTCACGAGTTTGATTCTTTTATAATATTGCCCTACCAATTGTTAAATTCATGCAATAAATAGAACACTGATACATAAATCAAATTCAGACGGTCAAATTCTTGTATATAGAAATCAAACTCACATAAATAGTCGTAAAAGATCTTACCACTCACAACTTAGATCATCTCAAATACATAAAAATAGATAAGAGACTCAAATGACATTTGGTGGCTCCAAATGTGACATTTCTCCATTATTATTCTTTATATATATAAGAAAAGCCAAGTATTTTCCTATTTTTATAATATTTTTTTCAAAAAAATAGACCAATTAGTGGCTTTCCTACATCAATTTATCTGTTTTGGGAGCTGAAAAGATCACATAAGTATTTTAATCTCTCTAAACACCAAAATGTAATTTACTAGAATAAAACATCGAACTCCAAACTTATCGTATAAAATACTAGCTTAAATTCGTTTTCAACTACTGGAGTTGTGGTGGTTCATTTTATATAATTTATGTTGAAGGACTTTTCCTGGTCTATTCCAATTCGTTTTCAACGACTGGAGTTGTGGTGGTTCATTTTATATAATTTATGTTGAAGGACTTTTCCTGGTCTAGTCGTTGGGAAGAATGAAGGGATAAGCTTTTTAATTTAGAGGAGGATTGTCTGCCCTCTCATTTTCTGTGCCCTTTCATGCTCTACTGTTTTGTGTGATCACGGATAATCCACATCAGCATTTTATATTTTTTTTTTATAGAGATAATAAGATAAAAATGAATAGTAATATAAAATATTAACGTGACGTAACCGTGACCGCACAGATAGGAGCGCATGGAAGAGTACTGGAAATGGGAGGGCAGACCATCCTCTTCCTTTTGATTTATGAATTCAAGGAGCAGACAGAGAATAAAGAGTAAATTGTAGCTATGGTCCCTTAACTTTAACTCAATTTGAGCAATGGTCCCTCAACTAAAAATCCATTACTATTGGTCCCTCAACTTTTCAAAACGTGCAGCTATGGTCCCTCAACTAAAAATCCATTACCATTGGTCCCTCAACTTTAATTCAACTGAAGAAATGATCTCTTAACTTTAATCCAATTGTAGCAATGGTCCTTCCAATATAACTCGTTTTGAAATTTTTTTGACATAGTTGACGAAAAGAACCATAATTATGCATTTTAATAAGTTGAGGGATCCTAATTGTATAAATGGTCATTCCAACATAGCTTAATTTGACAAAATTGATGAGAAGGACTATAGCTACACATTTTGATAAGTTGAGGGACCAATGGTAATGGATTTTTAGTTGAGGGATCATTGCTCTAATTTGATTAAAGTTGAGGGACCATTCGTACAATTTACTCGAGAATAAAAGATTTTATAAAATGTAAAACCGACAAAGCAAGCCAGTGAAATTATGAAGTGTGAACACGTCAAGGTCAAGATTGTCTTTCTCACACCAAAAAATAAAGAAAATGCAGTCAAATTCTACGACCATTAAAAAAAGGACGATAATTGTCTGCCCTCTCATGCCTTTTTGTTTATGTGATCACGGTTAAATCACGTCAACATTTTATATTAACTGGGAGGGCAGACAATTCTCCTCCTAAAAAAAAAAAATTATAATAAAATATTAATTTCCCCAAAATTAAAAAACCAAAAAACATTGATGTCCTTGGCACTGTATAAACCCAAGCAAGAGAACCCAAATCACAAAACAAACTCACAGCTCAAAAGTTTCAAGCTTTCAAGATTCAAACAGCCGCTTCTTCTCTCTTGCTTGATAGAAGGACTGATCTCCGCATCGAGAAGAACTTTCAAAGTGTAGAATATTCGATTATTAAGATAATCAGAAGGGAAAGAAGAGATGGAGGGTTCAAGGAGTGCTATGATCAACGGCGGGAGTTTCTCGGGCCGTCTGATCCCCAAGAGGGGTCAGGTGAAGGTGGCTATTGTGGGGGTTCCGCGTCACTCTATCTCATCCATTTTCTTTGCCAGCAGCCGCCGTGGCGGCGGCGGCTGTGAATCCGGTGATGCTCATCACTTCTCTTAACTGATCAGATCATATCAGATCATGTGATGGTCAATCAACCAATCCAGATTTTTGGTGGAAGAGTTTTACTTTTTTAGATGAATGTGTGACAGGGAAGGGTAAAGGTTTTTTGAGCTCGTTTCTTGCAACAAAAGGCTGTAAAATTTTTGTAGTTTAAACATTATGATGAGTGGAATATGTTTTAATACTCTTGTTCTTTTTTTTTTCTTTCTCAATCCGGCCGTTACAATAAGAGCATCCTAACTCAGAACTAATTGACGATGAAGAAAAATGCTCGAGATCTTTTTTAGTATCAATGCTACAAAGTGAACGCGAGATACTCTGATATCGACGATATTTTGCAACAAAAGATTGAGAGATTGAGTTTAACTTGAACCAAATATTTCACCCAATTCAACAAATTGAGGGATTAAGGTCTTAAGCCTCTAACATATGTAGCCTTAATATTGTGGGATTAAGGTCTTCTATATTTTGATTTTATCAGCCTCGCATTGGTTTTATTAATGGGAGAAAATTGCCTTATGTGGCAATTGTATACAACGTCTATTTCTTTATGAATAAATGATTACGTCACAAAAATATGAGATAAAATAAACAAAAAAAACTTAGATACATAGAAGCTTTCGTAGCTTCTATATGACCAGTACAAACATTGCCCAAATCAAATAGTCATATCGAAGTTTTTTTCATGGTTTAGAGTTACTGTTTCATGATGTTCAGTTCTGCCGACTAGAAAAACATTTGTACTTTAGAAAAAAGAATTAGCATAGCTGTACTTGTTCCATTTATTTTGTTCATAATCCAAATGATTAGACCCAAATCTCTTCTTTTCCAAACATGATCTGACATAATTAAAATATAATTAAGGTGAAAAACAAAGAATCAAGGTGTTCCCCTCCACTATCAGATTCAGTGAATGGCATTAGCAGTTTACATTTAATTAATTAATTAATTATATTAGTGGCAGGGACATTATGTTTAAACAGCATTTAATTACTAGGCCTTAATTGATAAAAAAAAGAGAGAAAAACTAAAAGAAAAGTTCAAAAAAACTTTCATTTTAATGAAAAGTCATTTTTAAATGTATAGTGAATAATATCAAGGAAATGTAAAAATGTGATTTTTCGTTAAAAGTAAACAATACCAGGAGTGTTTCGTTAAAACTCCACAAAAAAAAAAAAGGAAAATTAATGAAAATGACTTAAAAACTTTGAGTTTTAACGATAATGACAAAATAAAGGTAAATTGAATAATAACATGATTGACTTTTTAGTGTAAAAATGTGATTTTTCGTTAAAATAAATAGTACCGGAAGTTTTTTTATTAAAGTTAAAAAAAAGAAGGTCTGAGTTAGGCGCTACTGGGTCCTGCGGGACCCGAGGGGGGGTGGCGGCCACTGCAATTTGAACTTGAACCTATCACAGATCCTTATGGGACCGGGCTGGCCCGGATCCAGGATTAGCTTTGGCTCTTCAGAAAAGGTTGAGCTAAAGACAAATGGCCATGTGAGTTTTATGCATTATTTCTTTTTCATTTTTCTTTATAGTTGTTGAAATTTTATAATAATATATAGTCGTGTTCACATTGCCTAACGAGTTATTTTTCTCCATTATTAAATTTTATAATAATATAAATGTTTGTATATAGAAATCAAACTCACATAAATAGTCGTAAAATACATTACCACTCACAACTTAGATCATCTCAAATACGCAAAAATAGTTAAGAGACTCAAATGACATATTTAGTAGCTCCGAATGTGACATTTTTCCATTATTATTCTTTATACATATAAGAAAAGCCAAGTATTATTTTATTTATACAATTTTTTTGAAAATGGATCAACTAGTGGCTTTCTTACGTCAATTTATGATTTTTTTGAACCAAAGATATTCACAAACATAAAAAATTAAACTCAAAACGTTCCGTTTAAAATACGGGCTTAAATTCATGTTCAACGATTGAACCTGTGGTGGTTCGTTTTGTATAATTTATGCTGAAGGACTTTTCCTGGTCAAGTCGTTGTGAAGAACGAAGGGATAAGCTATTTGATTTATGAATTGAAGGAGCAGAGGGAATAAAAAGATTTATGAAAGGTGAAACTGACAAAGCAAAGCCAGTTAAAATGTGAAGTGTGAACACGACCAAGAAGGTCAAGACTGTCCTTCTCAAACCAAAAAAAATAAAGAAAATACAGTCAAATTAAAATATTAATTTCCACAAAATTAAAAAAACAAAAAACATCGATGTCCTTGGCACTATATAAACCCAAGCAAGAGAACCCAAATCACAAAACAAACTCACAGCTCAAAAGTTTCAAGCTTTCAAGATCCGAACAGCCATTTCTTCTCTCTTGCTTGATAGAAAGGCTGATCTCCCCATCGAGAAGAGCTTTCGAAGCGTAGAACATTCGCTTATTAAGATAATCAGAAGGGAAAGAAGAGATGGAGGGTTCAAGGAGTGCTATGATCAACGGTGGGAGTTTCTCTGGCCGTCTGATCCCCAAGAGGGGTCAGGTGAAGGTGGCTATTGTGGGGGTTCTGCGTCACTCTTTCTCATCCATTTTCTCTGCCAGCAGCCGCCGTGGCGGCGGCGGCTGTGAATCCGGCGATGCTCATCACTTCTCTTAACTGGTCAGATCAGATCATGTGATGGTCAATCAACCAGTCCAGATTTTTGGTGGAAAAGTTTTACTTTTTAGATGTATGTGTGACAGGGAAGGGTAAAGGTTTTTTGAGCTCTTTTCTTGCAACAAAAGGCTGTAAAAATTTTGTAGTTTAAGCATTGTGATGAGTGGAATATGTTTTAATACTCTTTTTTTTTTTTTTTTTTTTGCTTTTTCAATTCGGCCGTTACAATATGAGCATCCAACTCAGAACCAATTGACGATGAATACAAATGCCCGAGATCTTTTTTAGTATCAATGCTACAAAGTGAACGCGAGATACTCTGAACATCGACAATATTTTGCAACAAAAGATTGAGAGATTGAGTTTAACTTGAACCAAATATTTCACCCAATTCAACAAATTGAGGGATCAAGGTCTTAAGCCTCGAACATATGTAGCCTTAATATTCGGAAAAAGGCGAAACGAGGAGTGTGAAAATCACTAGCCTATAACATATGGCAATGTGTGTGGTGTGACTTGTAGCATCAACCTATATTCTTGAGTTATCTCTGCCAAAGACAAGAGTAGTAGCCCAGTTCACTGCAACATAGAACCTGTTCCTCCAGCTGACAACACGCGTCAGATAAGCGGAGCGCCAAATTAACCAGCTGAGAAATCCGGCAAGGGATATGCCCTTTGCATCCTGCGAAATTTTAATCAACAGGTTAAGGAAAATGCTTGGTAGAAAAGCACTTTGAAAGTGCTCGGCGGAAAAGCACATTGCCCTTCAGCATAAGGGCAAAGAAACTCTACCTTAGACTGGCGCAGATCAACCAAAGCCTTATAGCCTCCAACTGTTGCCATGCTTCCTAGGTGCTTGTACACAAATTGCTCCCCGAGAGGAATGTCTTTCGCGTTGAAGGCCTTCCCGGCATCCTGCTTCCCAATCCTGTTAAACAACTCCACCAGATACTTTCCTTCCCTTTCTGCCACCTATTTGAAACAAATTGAACTTGGTTAGTTCTAAGGTGGCTTCACATTTGCTCATTTGCTCTTTCTGCGTCGATCTATCAGCAAGTTCAAAAGTCCGAATTCGGTTGAAAGATTTTACTATAAATAGTCACTTATATATAAGGAATGTGTAGGAAGTATGACAGGCTTGAACAGCAATGTGTAATTTCTAGAGCAAACTAAAAGGTAACCTGAGCTAAAGCAGGAAGGACTGGCCTCCCCGTCTCCTCGAGAAAACCGGCACAATCTCCTAGTGCAAACACATCTTCCACTGAAGGAACCCGCATCCACCCATCGACACCAATCCTGTGTCACTCAAGAAAAGATTATCTTAGATCGTTGCTCCATTGAACATAAAAAAGAAACCAACCGAAAAAAAGAGCAAAGAAATGCTGGTGGATATACCTTCCGCCCGGGGATTTTGGAAGATCAAGTTTTTTCACAAACTCTGAGGGACCAACGCCGGTAGACCAGACCAAAAGGCCATATGGAACATCAGTGCCATCGTTGAGAACTATCTTCTTCGGATGCACTTCTTTCACAACGCCTCGCATAAGGCGAACGCCAACCTGGTGAAAAGGTCCACATTTCAAATCCATCCTAAGAATCAACAAGTAGCCTCCAGAATTAGAAAGCGGACCAAACTTACCTTGGTCAAGTGATTTGTTGCGTATTGCCTTAACCCAACATCGAACGATGACAAAATCTCATTCGCCTGTCACGAAAAAGAAAAAAAAGAAGAGAAAAAGATCATTGGTTTCATAATTTATCTCCGCAAGAAGCCAATCCATAAATATACGTGAGAATTACAAATGAGTACCTCAATGAGAGTGACTTTGATGTAATCCTTAACGTGACTATACCGTTCTTGTACATCTTTCATGATGAAATCGCTCAATTCGCCACTGAACTCCACCCCTGTAGGTCCACCTCCAATAACAACACAATGCAGGACGCGTTTCCTTTCTTCCTCCGATATGCCTGCAAAGTAAAATGCATAAGATGTTAGAGTTAGGAACACTGATTCTTGGCAATTGTCCTCACTCAAGTCTTCGAATATCTGTATACTCTGAGACACATACAACACGCACCTGGATGTTCAGAAAGCATGAGGTTCAAGAGAAGCTTCTTCCTAATCTCTTGGGCATGATTCACTTCGCGGAGGAAAAATGCATGTTCCTTCACACCCTTGATGCCAAACGTCAGGGGTTCAGCTCCGGCAGCTATGACTAGTTTGTCATACGCAACTTTGAACCTATAAGGTTCATGAGACAAACCGCCATTGCTAATTGTCTCGCAGTAAACCTAGAAGAAAGGAGAAGATTAACTTTTCTACTGATATGACTTAAACAATGCTGCACTAGTCAGTGTGCCATATGTTATGATAACTGAACAAACTATACAAATGTTTTCCAAATTCGAACTAATCCAGTTGATAACTATTAATTCACTCACCTCATGTTTGTCAGTGTCAAGGCTGACGCAGGATGCCATGTAAAAGTATGAACTGGGACTCGTTGCCAATGCAGATTGTATACGACTAACAGGTTCAGCTACCGAGCGAAATTCCAGGGTACCAACGCAAGTTGAAGCAAGCAAAGGAGTGAAGACCATGTGATTTCTCGGCGATATGCAAACAACATCATATACCTTGGTGTCTAGTCCTTTGAGGAATCGACATGCAGCCCATCCAGTACCAAGGACCACCACTCTCGGCTTTTCACTCGGCCTAGTTGCTTCTAGTCCCGGATACTTGGGGTCATTACACTCCGAATCAGACTCCTCAACAATCCTTTCCGCAGAAGGGAATTGATAATTCGGGGTTATGCTTATTCCCCTGCTCCAGAAACTATTGTGATTCACCTTCGAAATGCTGGAGAGGTACGAAAGATTGTTGTTTCTAGTCTCACTTGCAAGTGAAGGTACGGAGCAATATTTGCGTGTGGATGCTCGCTCACACAACATATCCTTCTCAGTTGCACGCGAAGATGCTCCTGATGGCGACCTTCTGAATCCATGTCGAGCAGTCCTAGCAATCCTTTCGAATGCCATGTTCAGATTGAGTACTTCCCCCCGAAGCAAGAGTGGCAAGTACTTTTTGAACCTTCTAAAGAATACCAAAATGGTGTGCGCTCAACCTGTTGAAATTGAACCAAAAGAAGTGAGCTACGAAAATCGCTACTACTATACGAGAAACAATTGAAGGCAGAAATATTTATAGGTAAGCTGAACTGTCACTCCAAACAGATGACGAGGTGAAGACAACAGTCAGGACAATTAGAGCAACACCTCCAATCAAAGAACGGTAAGATTATAAGCATAGGATAGCAATTCGTGTCGAAAATTCTACTTGGCTAGAAAACAAAAACCGGTTTAGATTTGGCCATCAGCTGATGGAGGAAACAAAGAGAAAGGCTTTTATGAACTTACGAGGAGTTAATTTAATTCTTCTGCATTGCGCATAGACATTAACATTTAACTAGCACACCAAACACAGATCACACACACACATGTCCAGTACGAGAAATGCATCTCCTTTGCCCGCGCGAGAGACTTCACCCGCGCTTGATGTCCTGTGTTCGATTCCCCCTCTATCAATATCGCTTATATCAAAAATTAAAAAGCAACCCGGATGAATCCATACATCCAGATTCATGAAATTTTCAAAAATTGAATAATTTAGCTAAAAAAAAAATTGTATGGCATCACGCAACAAAGCTATATAAACAGAACAACTCTGCCAAAGATCAACAATCGACCCGAAAGCGAAAAAGATACAAACTTTCAAATCCAGAAATCAAACTCAAATGCAACAGCAACCCATCAGCATTGTAACATGCAGATCCCATCAAAAAGCTAAGAAACCAAAAATCGAAAACAGTAAAAACATAATCTCTGTGAAGCAGAAATTGAAGTAACAGAATATTTACAGTAAATTTGGAGCGATGAAATCAATGAAAGTTGCTTGCTTTGGAATATCCAAGATTCTTGGAGCAGCTTCGTAGGACAAAAAATCAAATGGGTATATAAAGTTGGTGGGAGATCACAAAATCTAAGAACTGATCTGGAAAGTAAAAGTTTGGGAAATCAAGAGAAGGTTGGAAGGGCACCGTCTTGCGACGCAAGGAAGGTTGTTGGGATTCGATATGTAAATATTATTAAACATTAGCCAGTAAAAGAATGACAAAAGTCCATGGTTGGCATTTATATTTCACTCTCTGGGGAATCGAAAAGTGGAAACTGGACAGGAAAAAATGCAGAGGGAAAGGAAGAGGAAGAGAGTGGTAGAAAATACGACGAGCGTATGTAATACAATTTGGTGTCGTTTGGTTCAGTGGGTCCCACTATCATGAACCATTTTCTTCGAATGAGGATTCTTTCTAGATCCTCTTTGTGAGGATATCGGGATCCTTCAATTATATATGTTCATTGTACATGATACAACTAGTTTTCGTCAAGTATTATTATATTTAATTTTAAATAAAAAATTTAATATAATTTTTTATCGCATGATATACAATAAACAGATGTAATTAAAAAAGAAGATTCTCATTCATTTTCCCCAGCTGTATGCGTGTGAGTGTTAAACCCTCAGCCCTAGTTGTTAAGTGAGAGAGGAGACAAAAAATGGCGGTCGGTCAAGATTTGAGGTAGGTAAGGCGTGATTGAGTACAGTACAACTGTCTTGTCTCCCACAATTTCGGGGCGTCCTTTTGACTTTCCTCTTCCTAAATTTTATGGGTCTCAGAAAATGGCCCTTCCCCTAAAGGCCCACTACTAGTACCCAAAAACCATAACTCAAATTGAGCCTTGACTACGAGGCCCAATTCAAGTCTTTTGAGGGTTTTTGTGTGGCGGAAATCCCTCAAAAATAAGTTTTGTGATAATTTTTGGAGGAGAAATGCGAATGAGATTCTCTCAAAAGGACATTCTATAAATTCTTTGTCATCTCATGTTTTTAGTATAATATTTTCTAATATTGCCACATACATGAAGAATCTCACTTTGAAATGGTCCCATCTTTTTGGAGAATCACCCAAAACCTATTAAAAATTGTGAGTTAGTGCACAGTTTTTATTTGCAAACAATTGTATTGCTGAGTTTTGGAAAGTTCTTGCTTATTAAAAAATGTTACAAGCCATTTTGAAGCGGTTTTATCATTTGTCAAGCCACACGTGTTTTTTTCTTTAATTTTCAAGTTAGAAAGAAGGAAAATCAATAAAAAAAATACGAGATTGTAAAAAAATGTGATTCCTGATTTTCCGCAAGATCTTTCGTGATTACTCCATCTTCAACCTTCGATTTGGAACTATAAGAAGAAGGGGGGTCGGATAACTTATTTATAGGCTTATAGCACATTGGAGGCAACATATATACATTAGCAATTTGAAGTGAAATAAAAAGTTTTCAAATACGAAATACAAATTTTGGTCGATTGCCTAATCTTATAGGAAACTGTATAAGGGAGAAAGAATAACCAATTGAACTTTAAATTAGAATGTCAAGTTTTCTTCTAGCTAGCTAAGATCCTAGCCAGGCTTCAATCTTCATGCTTGAGTTTGATCAGCAACTTCCGGTTAGTTGATTAGGTTAGGTGGGTGAATGTGATACGTCGTCATCAACTTCTGTATCTTGACCGGAAGAGAATACGCGGTTGAGGATGGCCGCCAAGCGAACCCCTCCTTGAGCAATCCTCTTCTCCACCACAGGTAGCCGAGGAAGGAAGTAATCCTCTAAAGTTTTCAAACACATCGTTGGTTAGTTAACAATTTCGTATTGAAATTTGGAAGTGAGTGTGTATGTGTAATGTATGTACACTGGTAAAAATGTGGTTGGGCGTATATACCTGTAAGAGTATCACCCGCCTCAACGCCCTTGTAAGCCCACTTGCAAGCTATGTTTATACTCTCCGTCGCATACCTATACATGTACTTACGTAACAAGGTATTCAACACTAACATCGACCACCAAAATATCAAAGCTGTGTGTGTACGTATGTGCATGTATGTGCTCGGTACGCATGAGACCATGAACGTTGATCAAAGCTTACTTGTTTATACATGAACGTTGATCATCGCAGTGTTTCCATGATGTAACATCATCAGACGAGATTCCCTGTTAGCATAGTTAATAATTCAGACACATAATTCCATATATCGATCGATCCCTTGTAAGTTAATAAACATTGGTGCTTACATCTGTGATGTTCGCCAGTATGTCTTGTAGGAGGAGTTCCATGTCTTTGTCATAATAGTCCTTCATAGCTTGTTGTATGATCTCCCTATCCCACACCTGCAGAAACAAGAAGTTTCGATTTTTAATAAAGAATGGATGTTCGTTCCATAGACGGACTACTATTTGGTTGTTCCAACTTCAAGGGCTTACATGGTGAAGATTGGATTTGTGCCTGTACCAACGCAAGGCTATCGTGTTTCCTCCCTCATCTGTCGTGAACCCGACATGCATTGGCTGCCAAAGGACGTACGAAGGCGATCAGAAACATAAAAACTTGGCAGAAATTCATATAAATTAAATCCCAAGAGAAAGATAAAAAATAACATTCATATTTGTTGGAATTGCCCACGGGTATGCATATTACCTGATGGATATCTCCCATAAAGTGTGACAAGAAAAGCAAGGCCTCAGTCATATTATCTGCAAAGATCCAAATACAAAAGAAACTATCATGTTGTTGTCGTGGAATACAAGAAACTAACGATTGACAAACCCGAAAGCAATACAATCAATCTATGCATAAAAAAAAGGGGTTTCTTACATCGACGGTCAGATGTTCCTTCTGTGTAGTGTGAAATCTGAGAGGTGAAGTTTTGGACGGCACCAGCAACACACATGTTCTTCACGCCATGTTGATCATGACAATCCCCTATTTTTTCAAAAAACCAAACTTTGACTCAACGTTGCTTTCTTGCTAATCAAGCAGTACTAAATACTAATTAGTCAGGGGGAAGCTTACTTGAGTAGTCAAAGGTGCAAGCATTATCTGGTGTGTCGATGAAGTGAAGTGGGCTAGTCCACCGGTATCTGTACCAATGCCTGATCTGATCCGGCCATACGCAGAGAGCTGACAAGTCGCCATCCACGTAGTGAGGTAGTAGATTTTGAACAGCTTCTGCAGCCTCAGGCTCTAGGAGTGCCTGCAGCTTATCACTAGTTAGTGAGAGAGAGGACAATTGAAGGATTAAGCTTCTTTGGAAACTCAAAATCCAGAACTGATCAGCCTTTGCTTGTTTGCTTTTTTGTTTCCCTTTTCTTTAGGGCATGGTTTTTTTCTGCAGGGCTGTCTTGAACTTATGTCGCGGAGTGGGATAAGCATAAAGGGAAAGAAGGCAGTGGTTGTTGGCAGAAGTAACATTGTTGGATTACCAGTTTCATTGCTGCTTTTGAAAGCAGATGCTACTGTTACCGTAGTCCATTCCCGCACACCTGAACCAGAGAGTTTCATTCGCGAAGCAGACATTATTATTGCTGCAGCAGGACAAGCAATGATGGTAGGCAATTCATAGATTATAGTTCCTTGGTATGTCGTAACATCGTCTTATGACATGCAGGTGTTATCTTATCTCGTATTTTTTGGCTTTCCATGAAAAAATCTAGTACTTAGTTTTGTACTAGTTAGAAGAATAGGACTAGTTGTTTGGTTCCATTCATCCCAAGTGAAGGAAAAAGGACATTCCATCGTTCACTTTGGAGTTGTAAGACAATGCATCAGAGTCCCATGTCTGAAACCCACACAGAAAATCTGGAAGCTCCACCCCACCTCTAACCAAGTAATGCTATTATGTGTGATCATATAATGCATGGGGATTTTCCTATTTAACATGGAATGTCTCTTGGGGATTTCTTGCTAATTTCTTTTTTTCTTACCGCAGCTGTTGCTCCACTGACATTAACAGCCGTTGGCAGCGGTTGTTGGTCGTTGGGAGAAGGACTTCAGGTAAAGAACAACCTTGGAGAAGAACTAGAACAAGAAAGAACAAGTTTGGATAAGTCGAACTGGTTTGGTTTTGTTGTTCCAATATAAAGCTCTCATCTTAGTTTTAGTCTGTAGTGAGAAGTTGAAATCTAATTACAAGAATTGGGAATGTAAAGGATAAGTGCCTCAGAGTCAACTGTTATATTTTCTGGAATTGTTTCATTGTTTACTCAATTTCGTTTCCAAGAATTGCTTATGTTTAGCTTTGTTCCTCCATTTAATTTTTTTTTTTTTTGGAAAGACTTTGTTCCTCCATTTTTTTTATTGCGGATCTGATCTGCTACTTTTTGTTGGATTGAAGCAAATAACATTAATATTTTGTTATATATCATCGGTTATTTTTTTTCTTTTTTTTCATTATCCTGCTTTTTAGTCCAACACTGCATCAAACGCTTCACTAAGCTAGTCCAGCTTTAGTCTAGTCTAAGCCAATCCAGCTTAGTCCCTGCAGCCAGTCCAGTCCGAGACAGTCCGGTGCAACAAACGCACCCTTAGGGTCCGCATAAGAGACTACCTCGCTCATTACCTGCGTAATCCGGCACGTCATCATGTGACCCTCTTTGCTCCATCCTTGAGCTCTTGGAACCATAATGCAAACAAAAACCAACAACAAAACAAACCAATGAAGGGGGGAAAATCCCCCAAAGCATCTATACTTCTCCATCTTATTATGTTCCTCAATATGTCGACAATATACATACAGACTATCTTTATAAGCCCGACGCCCCCCAGAAGGACTTGGTTCCTTATATTACAGGACATCAAAGGTGTTTAATGAGTACAAGTTTGGCCTTCCAACTAAATTAAGTACCCTAAAAGTCTTTCTTTTAACACAAGTAAGGTGGAGATGAGGTGGAGCATATTCTGCAGAGGAAATTCTGGACATCAGCAGCATCGTAGGGATATGCTGAGAATTAGGTTAAATTGCACTAATAGTCACTCTAGTTTACTCGGATTTTCACTATCATCAATACCGATTATTCTGTTCGTCCTTGCAGTTTCATTTTGTTTTTGCTACATTCCAATCCGTCAAGTTGGTTTTTTCTTTTTCTTTTTCATCCATTTTTATGCAGATCTCATTTGAACAGATCAAGTTACAAGGAATTTTGCTTTATTTGACGGATTGGACTAACGGGCTAACAAAATGAAACTATAAGGACGGAAGTGAAAATCCGAACAGACTAGATGGACTATTAGGGCTATTTCGCCTAAGACTTGGCTAGTTTGGTACATCTCTATCCTTCCTCTTCATGCATCAGCAATTTGTTTTGCTTGGGAAGAGAAAATACGATTGAGGGTAGCAGCCAGGCGGACCCCACTTTGAGCTAGCCTCTTCTCCACAACAGGTAGCCGAGAGAGGAAGTAATCATCTGATTAACAACAAAATTAGATGAGAACATGCCAGTATCAAAAGATAATGATGATCCACTTCCATGTGATGTGGAGAAAAAATGGATTAAAGAAGCCAGAAATGTGATTATATAAACATTTGTAGGACATGCAATTATGCAGGTAGGTTGTCATTGCTGCAATATTCAACTATTTGACAAGAGCTTACACGCAACTGGACATGCAATTATGGTGACGGTATTCCAAGTCAATCATGCATTGTCATGCGGGAAAGTCTAGACACATGATCGGGCGTGATAGGCTTGAAATATTGCCACAACAACACTGCAGGTGTAGTTTTTTTCTCCATTTTCACACCAATAACTCCACATATGTTATCTACTTTTCCCTTGCCAAGGAGAAACTTAAAAAGCTACGTGAAAGTTAAAAAACATGAATTGTGATATTGTATATTGGTCGGGATGCCATGGACCATGGTGCCAACCCGAGGGTTCCCCTTTCCCAATTGAGTAAACGAAACTTACAATGGGAATCTGTTTGGTGCTAAATCCAAACCTAACAAGGCCTTGTTATGAAAGAGAAAACATTTACCAGAAAAGAGAACATACCTGTCAGTGTGCTTCCAGGCGTGGCATTTCTGTAAGCATATTTGCATGCCAAACTAATGCTTTCAGAGGCATGCCTGCATGACCAAAAACAAGTCAAATCATATCTAAATATGATGTATCGAGCATTAAAGAAACTAAGAGAACATTTACATACTCGTTCGGACATACAGTCTGATTATTTGCACAAATCTTCCATGACGGTATAACATTGAACCAACCATCCTACAAATAGTAATATACAGATAAACAGAAAGGAGAACATAAGTATCGCATTGCAGCAGATGATGTGTACTATTTGTGAGGACAAAAGGCAGAAGAAACTAACAAACTAAAACAACAACAAAAGATGAACATCATACCGTAATATTCCTTTCAATGGCCTTTATCATGATTGCAAGATCCTTACTATAGTATGTCTTTACAGCAGATTCAATTATCATATTATCCCAGACCTGCAATAACCCCATTTTCACAGGATCAAACTACATGCTGCTTATAAAATGACATCAACAACACATAAACCATCTTTTCTCATTGCAAAGTCTATCTGATCGTTGTTTCAACAATCATTCTCGTAAAAACATAAAGCCAGAAAACAGGTGGAGATTTAAGGCTTACATGGTGGAGATTCGTCTTCCTGCGATACCATCGGACTATTATTGTGTTCCCGCCTTCATCTCCAGTGAAGCCAACATGTAGGGGCTGTCACAGAAAAAGATGAATTTTCTAAGAAAAATGAAAGGGATCTTTTGTCGTACAAAATTTTGCAAAAAAGCTATAAACCTCTAGTCTAAACCATTCAAAAATGTGTTTCATTAATTTACACCGCTTCATTTGGATAAACTCTACAATGTGGATGGAAAAATCATATACATACTGAACTTAAAAATATTTAATGAAAAAAAAAATGTAATATTTGTTTTCCAAGAAAACTTTCAAGTAGTACGCCATCGCACTGTTTGCCTTTTAAGTAAGACAGTAAAAGCTTTTATGTATCAGTACAAAGAACAAACCTGATGGACATCCCCAATAAAATGAGACAAGAACATAAGTGCCTCTGTTAAGTTGTCTGTAAATAGAAAAAGGAGGAGGAATTTGGTAATTACTAATACAGACAGATATATGTTAGAACAGAAGTTATATAATAATATGGCTGCTCACATCCTGATGCTGAGATGGACTCATGGTAACCCGAAGAGAGTTGCATCGAATAGTTGTAAATCGCTGCAGTGACACACCTATCTTTATGTCCAGCAGAGTCATGGCAGTCTCCTATTCAAGAAGGGCAATTATCTTTTATTTTCAGATTGAACTTAAACTTCGCAATCACTGATCAGTGATCACACGTGCACCATATACAACAGCACGCACAAGCTACTGAATTAATAATACAGGCCAAAGTATTCCATATTAAAGAATCTCACATTCATATACTTAGAGAAACATTCATAATACGTAAACCATACTACATTAAAAACTAGCACCAGTGTACCATCGAAAGTTAGCGACTTACTGCAGTATTTGTAGTTACACTTAAAATCCGGTGTGTCAACATAGTGCAAAGGACTACTCCATCGCCAATGGTAGCTATAACGAATCTCGTCAGGCCAGGAGCAAACTTCTGCAAGATCACCTTTGGCAGACGCTGGTAGCAACTCTTTCACCGCAGCGAGAGCCTCTTCACTCAGAAATCCCTGGACAAAAGAAAGGCAAGAAACCGACTGAGCATCATCCAAATTAAGCATGTAGCAATTTTCATACCAAATTACCAATCATATCAATCCAGTAATTTCTCCACACAGCTATTCACATTGATCAATCCAAATCTTGTAGTATCCAACATATTTACAAAATACCAGAGCAAAAAACTTGCACCTTTCCAGATATGAATTTTCATAAATTTCCCAGGGCCTATCACACAGCCTAAATTATTGAAAAATCAAAGAAAGATACAAAAGTAACTGAATTTTTAAATTTATGGCCAAAATTAAGCTCCTAATTTCATAAATTTCAGTTTTTTCTATAACAAATTACAAATATAGCCACAAAAAAAACTCAGCCAAGATCCCAGTGTTTTAGCAAAAAACTCACCTCTGCAATCTTGCAAATTGTGTAGTGGCCTTCTTTGCCCCAACCCAGAATTCCTGGCACCAATAGCAGAGACCCAAGCACCCTCCAAGTCCACCAAAACCCAGTCCCACCCATCACTGACACAGCAGAATTAAGCTAGAAAGAATCAAAATTTCCCGAGAAAATCAGTACCTTGAGTTTAACCCACTGTTTGGCTGATGAGAAAATGTGAGGCCGAGAACTCTGGTCGGATTTGAATTGGAGCTGTGACAGTGCGACTGGTGGTTCTATTTTCTCGAAACCAAGCAAAGGGAAAAAAGAACCAACCATCACAGCCCGACATGTCGTTTCCTCATTGGTCCCTCCAAAACGGTGCCACGGCATGTCGTTTTCCCCGTTGCATGTCGTTTGCCCCACCGCTTAGTTTAACCTTCTTCTGCTGCGAATGTGCCAGAGTCCTGCAGTCAGTGGGAAGCTCAAAGTTGAAAGCTTCAATGAAGGCCGTAGTGATAACGTCTCCAGGTGGGCCCGACGTCCTGAAGCTCCAGGAAGTCGAGGACCCACAGCTCAAAGACGATGAAGTTCTGATCAAACTCGCCGCCACGGCGGTGAACCGGGCCGACACGATCCAGAGGAAGGGGGCGTATCCGCCGCCTCCGGGTTCCAGCCCCTACCTGGGACTCGAGTGTTCTGGAACCATCGAGGCCATCGGGAAACACGTGTGTCGCTGGCAAGCCGGTGATCGGGTAATTTGAAATTTGGATTTTTGTTTTTGATGTGTTTGGTTGGTGAGAAAATGGTGG
Source organism: Heteromeles arbutifolia (assembly GCA_024362995.1). Taxonomy (NCBI): domain Eukaryota; kingdom Viridiplantae; phylum Streptophyta; class Magnoliopsida; order Rosales; family Rosaceae; genus Heteromeles; species Heteromeles arbutifolia. Next base: position 2,384,861 of record JANCRC010000002.1, on the reverse strand, counting down.
GAAAGTAGAAGGAAAATAGGTGTTTGGTCATTTGGGTGAATGCATATATTGAATGAAAGAAATTTGAGAAGGTGGTCTGCTATTAAAAATTTGAGCTTTTTCTACATAAATGTGTTAGGCTTGAAATTTATCAGGGCAGTGTGCCCGCCGCTTTGCGTCCAAGTTCAAATCTCTCTCTTCGTATATTATAGTAGTTAATGATATCGTCGTTGTCAAAAGAATCCAGATTTTAACATTCAGTTGACTTAACAAGCTATATAGTGTTGATAGATGAAACTTAGGAAGGGGTAAATGCGAAGTTTAACCTTTGGAGAGAAGTGTTGGAATCTAAAGGTCTTCGCCTAAGTCGGTCAAAGACAGAATATATGGGGTGCAAGTTTAGTGCAAATGGAGGCCCAAATGAGTGAGGGGTGAGGATCAGAGACCAGGAAGTACCTAGGATCTATCTTGCAAAAGAATGGAGAATTAGATGGAGACCTCAACCATAGAATACAAGCTGGATGGATGAAGTGGAAGAGTACATCCAGCGTGTTGTGTGACCGTCGTATGCCAGTGAAGCTCAAGGGAAAATTTTATAGGACGACAATAAGGCTGGCGATGCTGTATGGCATGGAATGTTGGGCGGTGAAGCATCAACACGTGCATAAAATGGGTGTAGCGGAGATGAGGATGCTTCGTTGGATGTGTGGGCACACAAGAAATGATAAGATTAGGAATAAGAATATCCGAGGTAAAGTAGGAGTAGCCGAAATTGAAGGAAAGATGAGAGAAAATCGGTTACGGTGGTTTGAACATGTGCAACGAAGGCCTACTGACGCTCCGGTTAGAAGATGCGACTACAGGACAGAGGTCTAGGGTCAAAGGGGTAGAGGAAGACCTAGGAAGACTTTGGAAAAGACTCTAAGAAAAGACTTAGAGTACTTCAATCTAACGCAAGACATGACACAGAACCGAGCGCTATGGCGTTCTAGGATTCATATAGCCGACCCTACTTAGTGGGAAAAGGCTTTGTTGTTGTTGTTGTTGTTGTTGTTGTAGTTGACTTAACAAGCTGAAACTAAAATGAAAAATGAATCATACAAGGTAAGTTAAATTGGGGTGATCACTGTTTGAATTTGCTTCAGTTGTACTTTCTATTTATAGGACAAGGTAATGGATTGATATGCTAATTTGCCCATCAAAACTTTTTGGGGCAATGAGTTAAGTCTTGCAAAACTGGAAAAGGAAGCGGTTTTTGTTTTGCTTGTTCATAGTGCAGGCCCAGTTGCATATAGTATTTGGCTTAAGAAGAAGCATTGGACTGGTTGGAGTTCTTAACATGAGAGAATGGTTAGGAAATGAATTGTATCGCGGGAGGAGCAGGAGACACCCCGTATGAACTTAGTTTTAGACCTAAGATATGCATCTTTAGCGTTTCACTGTATTTTACTATACCCCTTTGGTCCATTCTGGCAGTGAAATAGGATTTGAGTCTTTGTTTTCCCCCAAAGGGTTTATTGATTCAAGTATAGAGATGATGGATGTAGCGTACTTGAACCGTGTCATCCTGTGTTGTGCAGGTGTGTGCTCTTCTTAGTGGAGGAGGATATGCCGAGAAGGTGGCTGTTCCAGCAGGACAAGTTTTTCCCATCCCACCTGGTATTTCTGTAACGGATGCTGCTAGCTTTCCTGAGGTGGCGTGCACTGTTTGGTCGACTGTATTTATGATGAGTCGGCTTTCTGCTGGTGAAACATTTCTGGTAACTTCCAGACCTACTTTAGCATAAGTGATAAAGTCGATTGCTTTCTTCGTCTGTGATGCATCGCTTTATATATCACTGAACGACCTACTAAAATCTCAGGTTCATGGGGGCTCCAGTGGAATTGGTACATTTGCGATTCAGATAGCCAAATACCAGGGAGCAAGGGTTTTTGTCACAGCGGGTAAAGCCGGCGGTTTTTTCTTTTTCCTTTTTATGGCATAAAATCAGTTTTTCATGTTTATTGATAATGATATAGATCTTGATCTCCAGGAAATGAGGAAAAGTTAGCTGCTTGCAAGAATCTTGGAGCCGACGTATGCATCAATTACAAGACAGAGGACTTTGTTGCACGGGTGAAGGAAGAAACAGGCGGCAAAGATTTGGTCACTTGCATCAACTTGCATCAACACCCATTAGTCATCCCCAAAAATAGATTACCATACCTTTTAATTTTTATTTAGTGGTACTATGGGATAAGAAAAAACATATTGGTATACAACAATGGCAGGTGTTGATGTTATCTTGGATAGCATTGGGGCAGACTATTTCCGGCGGAACCTTGACAGCTTAAACTTTGATGGGAGGCTTTTTGTTATTGGGCTCATGAGTGGTCCTGTTACAGAATTAGACCTTCGTGCTGTGCTTTCGAGGCGTCTCACCATCCAAGGTAGTAGAATTTATACTGGGTCTTAGTAACATGGTTTGGATGTTCGAGTTTGGGTTTTCTCATTTAAGATGTTGACGTAGTTTAAGTGATATGCTTTCAATCAAGTACTGATTTTTCCAGTTATTAGTGCCATTGTTCTCCTCGCATTCGCAAAAGCAAAAAGCTTTTGTGCATTGTGTAATCTAATAATTTGTGTTAGTTACATCCTTATATTATATGGTTGGTTGTGTATGCAGCTGCTGGCTTGAGATACAGAAGTCCCGAGAACAAAGCGGTAATTGTTAGGGAGGTGGAGAACAATGTGTGGCCAGCAATTGTTGCTGGCAAGGTGAAAACTGTGATATACAAGTCTTTTCCGTTATCTGAAGCAGCGGAAGCTCACCGGCTCATGGAAAGTAGCCAGCATATCGGAAAGATACTGCTCGTTGTGTGATTATTGTAATTAAGTATGATCAAGCGAACAATATAGTTTAGACCTCGTGATGTCGGGTCTAGAATAACGCTGGATGCGCATATGTGGTATCGCAATGCTTATGTCGTACACATGTATTATGTGAATAGATTACAAAAAAAGGATCATTCAGTTTCCAATTTTCGTACAAAAGACATGCCATTTGAACATTTACATAACGAATACTATACGGATGTAGAGATGGATCATGAGATTCAGACCAAGTAGAGGGATGGCGCTGATGGCGGGCAGCGGCTAATGTAGCAGTCTTGAATTACTGGAACAAGGTCGCTCCCGTTGTTTGTGTCCAGGAACTGGAGTCGGCCGCCACGGGAGCACAAAAGGGAAGACAATACCTCGTTCGGCCCACGTATCGCAACTAAGCTAGCTAGTTTTTCAAGCTTCGGTTAGCGTTCGCGCAGCACGGTTGAACATGGCAAGCAAATAAACCTTGTTACCAAAGCGGCGGTCAAAATTCTACAGGTTCACTCTGCCTGTTAAGCTCCAAGAGTATATGCCTGCTGCAGCCTCATCATCTTTCAAGTTATCCCAAACACACACACCACGAACGAAACCTCGACTACCTAGAGTGAACTGGCACATTTGCATACAAGATCCCGGTGATGATCTACACACATCTAGGAAGTCAGATTGTACTGCATCTTTACCTTCAGGCTCATCAATGAAATGACAGTTCATATAATTATGTTACCATCGTCTCCGCATCCACCAGCAGCAGCAGAAGCAGCAGTACTAGTAGTAGTAGGACTCGCGGGAGGAGTGACACAGTTGTCATCGTTGGAGTAGGGATCCAAACCAAGAACAAAGCCATTGCTGCTCAAGAAGTACAGCATTCCATTGAAAACAACTGCCGCATGCCTTGGAACCAAATTACCAACGCAAAATCTTGTATTTTTTGGGTGTAACACAACTCTTTCTGTCCATTTACAAGTCGCGGAAGCAAATAACTCCGTTTTGAATTGGCCGAGGGATGAATTGTATCTTTCGTCTCTATCATCAGGAATAAATTCGCACAACCTGTAACTCTACTGATCGTCCCAAACACGATGTAGGGATTGCACATGAGTCCAACCAACGATTACTTTCTTGGTGCATTGGGGAGGGGAAGGGCACCCCATTGCATGGTGTATGGATAACATGTGGTAATCCTGTTGAAACCACCTCGTCCCGGTGCATAAAACCACAATGGGTTCACCCCTTAGTTATTGTCTAGACAGGCCCTTGAAAACAAGTGAGGAAACTCAAAGAGAAGTTGCGCCGCTGCCGATCGCCGCCGACTACTCTTTGGGCGCCCAAGGCTACACTCTTTGGGCGTCCAAGGCTGCTCGGACGTGGTAAAGAAATCCCTTGGGTCTCTTGGATTTGTGAATATCAGACTACGCTTAATGAGCCTCTGCTTATCAATTTGGATACGCAAGAAGCGGTCATCAAAACAAGGATTATTGGCAACGAGACTGCACCATTGCCTGGACAATAATCGGTATGGCCTCTGTTGATATTTGGTGACATATTATTTTGTTTACAAATCTGGTTTAAAAATTTGATATCTCTAATATTATCTATACATAAAATATTTACTTTTTGATTGAATTCAATTAAAATAGATAAATGTTAAAGAGATTCTTTTAAAAGTGGATTCTCGTCTCATGTGTTGGGCACAATTTCCATGACAACACTAAAAAACATCGTCCCACTTTGAGAGATTGACAGGGTTGTGGCATGTGATAAATGAGTAAAGCATTCAGCTTCCGATAACAAGACAGCAATCGGCATGCGCACTCACTGATCCAATTCAAGTAACAAGCTCAAGTGGGTCGGCGAGGATCCCATTCCTTCACTTAAATTTCAGCACAAACACAAAAGGGTCTCTCAGATTTCGTGGATTGAATCCACTCGATTGCTCGGTTTCGGATTCGGGTTATTTTCTTCTTCTTCTTCTTCTTTTTCTGCTCCTTCAATTCTTGCAACTTGTATACAATCTTTATTTAAAGACCTTAGCTTTAATACGATTTCTCGAACTAGTTGAACTGTTTCAGAAAAACCATGCTCTTGGTTTTTGTTCTTTCACCAACATTTCAAATTCGTTATCTAATAATCTTGTTTTTCGCTATGTTAGTTTCGATCAATCATGGGTTTTCTGTGTGAATTGTCATTGTTTTAGAAAACTCAGACGAAATGCTTATATGTCTTGTGAAATCGAGATGGTTGTTTTGTTGGAATTTTCAAGCTTTAGAGGTATAATGGTGGCCAACTGGCTATCTGAACTAAAATCTTAAGAGGAAGTGAAAAGTTAGAAAAAGGGTACTCTCAATGATCATGAATTTTTCTGGTTTAATTGAAATAATCATGAATAGTGGAACCAATTGTAGAGTTTCGGTCTCGAATCTCGATAGTCTTATTGCAACATCCTTAGCAACCAACTGTAGTGTGAAATTTTGGGGTAAGAAGTTAACAATGTTAGGCAATTCGGAGATTGTAGTATGTAGACGCTCGAGAAGATATATGTTGATGGAGATTGTAGGTGTCTATTTGAGGTGTTGCTTCTGTAAATGTTTACTTTGATAGGCATGCTTGAATATGCATCACTTGGATATGACTGACTTTTATACCTTCCACATTGAACTTAACATGTAGAATCGGAGGATCATTTAATATTCTTTGGGGAGATTGCAACCTTGGCTTCCATCTGACTGCTGAATAATGGATTTTAGTACAATGGATCGTGGCCAGTTGACCCTGCTAGGATCCGCAGGTTGTGTGATGCTCACAATGCATTTCACAATACAGTTATTGTCGCAACATCTCTTTTACTGGAAGAACCCGAAGGAGCAGAAGGCAATAATAATTATTATTCTTATGGCTCCTATATATGCAGTTGACTCATTTGTGGGTTTATTGGATATTAAGGGAAGCAAAACTTTTTTCATGTTTTTGGACTCTATTAAGGAATGTTATGAGGCTCTGGTGAGTGCTTTCAACTTCATTATGGTTTTTGTATTGTCAACTGTCTCATATGGCTTGCACAATTGCTAACTTCTATTGTCCCTACTTCCAGGTGATTGCTAAGTTCTTGGCTCTTATGTATAGTTACCTGAAGATATCCATAAGCAAAAATATCGTGCCAGATGAAATCAAAGGAAGAGAAATTCACCACTCGTTTCCTATGACTCTTTTTCAGGTACGAGTTAGCTTTATGCTGTTTCAGTTTCCATCGCAATGCATATGTAAGCATAATTCATTGTGTATGTTAAATCTATCATATAATAACAGATACAATGTGGCTTTACAAACTGCAGCCTCGCACTGTTCGGCTAAACCACCAGACCCTGAAGCTACTCAAATATTGGACGTGGCAGTTTGTCATCATACGCCCAGTTTGTTCTGTTTTGATGATAACTCTACAAGCGCTTGGGCTGTACCCCAGTTGGTTGAGCTGGACCTTCACTGTAATTCTTAACCTTTCAGTTTCTTTAGCGTTGTACTCTCTAGTGCTGTTTTACCATGTGTTTGCAAAGGAATTGGCACCGCACTCACCCCTTGCAAAGTTCCTGTGCATCAAGGGAATTGTCTTCTTCGTCTTTTGGCAGGTACATCTTGTTCATTCTTTTGCATGCGCAATTTGTGTATGCAGCCTTAGAGAAAATGCAGCCAAGGATATAGAATTTGAACAAATTACCCGCCTATAGGATATCCTAGCTATTAGTATTATCTATTGTGGTTGGTTTTGGTCCTTTGAACATGAAACTTATTTTACTTGTTCCAAACTGTTCGCCTAATTTGATAGAATTACAATCCGAGAGTGAGTATTTGCAACTTTGGTTTGTCATTCTCGGGTTTGTAACTGATCAGCTTTTGGTTAAACACCACCTAAAGATTATTTTAAGGCCAATTATCGACTTAACTCACTCTATAAACTTTTGATTGTGCCATTTATTAACACACAAGGTTTTGATCCAATTGCAGGGAGTGGTCATTGACATATTAGCTGCTGTGGGCGTCATTCGATCTCACCATTTCTGGTTAGATGTGGAGCACATCGAGGAAGCTATTCAAAATGTCTTGATATGTATGGAGATGGTTGTGTTTTCTGTTCTCCAGCAATACGCGTACCACGTTGCACCTTACAGCGGGGATGTAGAGAAGAAGATGTTAAACAAGAAGAGGGAGTGATTCGAAGCGTTCTCTCGTGTACGTGAATGCGATTTTTGGTTTTCCATGTGTCAATATTTTTACCTCTGTCATATTACCTGGGTTTGGATTTGGATCGACTCTGAACTCTCTCATTCTTTGAAGATGAGGTGTTCAATTAGTTCGTTCATGTATTTTTTACAATATATTTCTCAAATATAATATTTTGTATTTTGTGTTTAGTTGGTGTTCATAATTGATGATTTAAAAAATTAAAAAAAAATATATATATTATTGGTGTTGGTACAACCAAACCATAGGACCAAATTAATATTACAACCATGCATCAATCATAATGTGTATCTAAGCCAGCGATCGAGCGAGGAGAGTACTCGTGTCATGAAGGTCATTCTCGTCAGCAAGAGATTCTACGAGGCAGTAACCCACGTCGTAATCAGGGCATAATTTGTGCATATTTGTACCTAATAAAGTAATTAATTACAAGTCATCCCTTTCTTGCTTATGAAAACTTGGTATTACCTTGCCCATTGCATTGGATTTTGATTTAATCCACGTAATCTAAAAAGGAAAGAGAATGCTTTGTTTATGTATTGTGTTAAGATGCGGACATACTATATTGTCGAACGATGAATTAGATAATCAATCTATATTTTCTACAACATAACACGTCAGGCCGAAATAAAACGTATTTCCTCTAATTACAAAAAGTTGGTGGTATTTACAAGGTAGAGTTTACACAGGGAGCGACAGATTGTTTTGTTTTCTTGATCGACGGAAGCGGCAGATAAGAGGGTTGGGACTAAATATATGTATGGTTGTCTGGTCGTTAAACCAAACGATAGATTGGAGATGGAAAATTCCAAACGAATGAAAAAACTGAGGACGGCGCCGTCAAAGGCCAACAACACGCGTGACGCGAAGAGAAAAAGCCAAAAAGTCCATGCCACCTTCCAAAGTCCAACACACAACGACGACATCATCAGCAAGGCAAATCAAATATTCCCACTTTTCCCATTTCCAGAACCACAAACAAAGACGCAACCTTTTTTAGAGAGAGAAACAGAGGTGAGAGAGAGTTTAAGAGAGAGAGAGAGTGTTTGGATAATTGGGTGGCAGCAGCAACATGAACCAGAAGGCAAGCGTTTCTAAAGAGCTTAATGCGAAACACAGAAAGGTCTCTCTCTCTTCGTTTTTTGTACTTTCGTAATATCAAGTTCTGTAATTTTCTCTATTTTTTGGTTCAAAGATTTGATTTTCTCTATTATTTTTACTCAAGTTCTGTGAACTCCATTCCCGCAAGTTTTTGTTATTGCGGGAATGGAGTTTTTGGCTTCGTTGTTTTGAGTTTTTAGCTCAGCATGAATTAACAAATATGTTCCAAGTTGGCTATGGCATAACATAATACCTTGCAATCTTAGGCTTGTTTGGTGTTAAGGATTAGATAGGATTGGATTGGACTGGATAGAGATAACTGCTAAATTCAATGTTTGTTGAATGAAAAAAAAATGGATGTCGCTCCAAGTTTGGTTCTAGATGGAAAACTGTAATTGGGTTTATGTGCTTTAGTGATTCATGAACTTTTTCAGTGCTGCTTTTTTATTTTGGCTGAGCAAACTGGGTTTTTTGAAAATTTCTTCAAAACCCATCAATAATTTTATTCTTGATCATTGTCACCGGCCGTGTAAGTTTATCTTGCGCTGCTGGTCTCAAGCTAGGGGAGGGCATCAGGTAGTCAACAGTCGGCACTCATTTTTTCCACATCGAATCCTTATGATATTGTCACCGCCCCGTATTATTCTTAAAATACCCTAGAGTGGATGTTCATCTTGTTACCTCTGATTTGGTTTGGTCTCATCTGTTTTTTTTTTTTTTTTTGTATGTAGATATTGGAGGGTCTTCTTAAACTACAAGAGAACAGAGAATGCGCAGACTGCAAAACCAAGTACGTATCTTGTGACGAACTATTGAGATTAGTATTTTTTTTCATTAAATCATAAGCACACGATAGGTTGAATTGCAAAGAGCAAGGGGAAGAAACTGACTAATGCAAGCTAGTTAGTTTTAATACTGTATTTTGGTAAAGGATTATTTCATCATTAACATCTTATATGAATGGGTAACCTGTTGTAATGTTACCTCATTTTTTTGGTGCAGAGCTCCACGATGGGCTAGCGTGAATCTTGGTATCTTCATATGCATGCAATGTTCAGGGATCCACAGGAGTCTTGGGGTACATATATCACAGGTATAATTTTCGGCTATGCAAACTTCGAATTCATTTTCCTGTTTGTATAGTGCTCAATTCCATATATTTCTGTGTTATGCTAATGAATTTCGGTTCAATTTTTTTCCTGCATTGTTCTGATGATTTGGATGCTTTTGTAGGTGAGATCTGCCACTTTGGATACATGGCTCCCAGAGCAGGTTGCGTTTATCCAATGTAAGTACCAATGCTGTTTTACTGGCTTCTTATCATTCTGGTGGGAGTCGAGTTTGAAATAATGGTACAAGTACTGAAATTCATTCTGGTTGCTAGCTATGGGAAACGATAAAGCGAATGGTTATTGGGAAGCCGAGTTGCCTCCTAAGTATGACAGAGTTGGAATCGAGAATTTCATTCGAGCAAAGTATGACTTCGTTTTTTCTTGGTTTAGATTCTTGGTATATGTATGATGCACTACTAGTTTTTCAGTATTGGTTCATATTTTGGGCTTAGGTGTTTGAGAGCTTATGTTCTCCATTAGGTATGAACACAAAAAATGGGTTCCTAGGGATGGAAAAGCGAAATCACCTGCGAGGGTGAGTGAGGCAAAGACTTCCGTTTATAGAGCGAGACCTGAAACTAGTACTCAACATGTCCATTTGAAAAAGATGGAACAGTTTTCTGAGGAGCAGAAAGGTGCTCGTACACACGGTACAAAGAACTTGATAACGCAGCAGGTAGATTTTATTCGGTTATTTACCTCTCGATTGACAACTGATACATATCATGCTGCTTGTTGTTTTAGTATATCTCTTGGTTCCTTTCTCTGTTGATGGTGTTGATGAAAGTAAACTTGTTCGTCTTGGTGGACAGATCAGTCTTGATCCAAAACCACAAGAACTTGTGCAGAAACCAAAACAAGAAGAACTCGTGCAGAAACCAAAACAACAAGAACTTGATCAGAAACCTAAACCACAAGAACTTGCACAGGAACCAAAACCAGTAGTCTTGAAAGTTGAACCAGCAAGTGAGGCGGGTAGTGTTAGGCCCGTTTCAATACCAGTTAAAGTGGACTATGCTACTCATTTGTTCAATTTGCTATCCATGGAGGAAGCTATAGAAAATGATTCGGTGATACCTGCCAATACGAATACATTGGCTGGTAACCAGGGTATTATCTTGCGTTCCATCGATGAAAATCTCCAAATCAGTTACATATTGCAAGTTTGGCTTTGGCATTACCGCTGACCTCGTACCTCTTTAACATGCAGCAGTTGAAAGAAAATTGACAGAAGAGAAAAGTAAAAGGCCAGAATCATCCGAAAGCAAGATTCAACCAAAATATGGTGGTCTAGAGGATTTATTTGTACATCCAACCCCCAACACTCAACCGTTTTCAATGAAATCTCAGAATTATGTGCCGAATGACATTATGAACTTATTCGAGAAGGTATATGTTGCAAAGTTGTTTAGCATGCCTTATCTAACTGTTGATACAGTGTTGTAGAATTTGATCTGTCGATGAACCATGTAGGTTTACGTTTAACAAATTTCATATTGGATTTTGGGCAGTCCAGTGTGGCTTCTCCATCCTCTGTGCATCAACAGCAACTTGCAATGACATCCCAACAACAGGCATTACCCATGGCGACTGCGGCGAAATCTAGTGGATCCCATTCCGTTCCTGCAAACGTACAACCTGGCTCCCATTCTATCCAGCACTTACCCGCCCGAAATGGGCAAAGCATTGGTCGCCAAGTTACTGGATACCTGGTACCTGTTCATCCTCAACGTTATCCTCAGGTTGTTCTTATGACAAAGCTTACAACTAGTGTTTTCCATTTGATGTTCCATCTCTTATCTTGTCATTGCGTTTCTTGCACCAGATTGGAAACAGCTATCATACACGTCCGGTAGGGAATACAGTTCCTTTCCAAACATCAAGGTACACATTATATATCAGTTCGACATGATCATGATCAATTCACCCTATCCTACAACATAGGCCGGTATCTGAAACCATATGATTCAGACTGAAATATTTTTTGAAAATAAAAAAAATGAAGAACATTGATTAACCATGTGATTTTTTTGTGAAACTTTTCTGTTGCAGCATGTACAGGACGAGGCCAGTAACTCCAATTAATGGTGTCACAAACATCAGAGCTAACGGATTTTCATCAGCGTCACCAATATCTTCTTTCCCTTCAACTAAGTCAGGAAGCGATTTTGATTTCTCATCATTAACTCAAGGATTGTTTACCAAACGGTGAGCAGTTGCTCCTGCTGCAAGTAAAACGAGCCGCTTTAATCAATCATCAGTACAGATTCTACAGAATGAAAGAAATTGATGGAGAATTATTGGAGCAAGAGTATTTTAGTGGATTCCTTCCTAAGATGTTGATTTCAATTGTATCAGTAGACCTGTCTCAATAAATTTGGGTTCATATTGCTTGGAATGAATTCACCTTCTTTTAGTTGCTTGTAATTAGGCCTTTTCATCTCTGTTAAATGACGAAAGCTAGGATTAAACGTGTTCATCCCAGCACGCGAGGTCATGTTCATTCCCTTCCCCTTTATAGAGATCAAGATTGATTAAATACGATTCATATTTGTTTTATGATTCCTTCTAATTTGTGGTTTAGTTCCATTTTTTTTTTGCTCTAGGTTAGTTCTAATACCTCGTTAATTCTTACTACCTTTAGGGCTGGTTTATTTTTAAGTACTCATATTTCTAATGGAATTGTTATCGGCACTGTAGAAATGTCATCCCGCTTTCTTTTTAATTGGAGTGTAAGACTTTTTGGAATGCCAATAACAGTTCCGGTTTCCAATTTGTTTGTGAGTTTTCATTGAGAAGAAAGAAAACTAATTTGGAGGCTGATTAGGAGTACCCTAATACTAATCCTTGTCTAATTAGCAGAGTTTTATTTTCCGTCTCCTGCATTGTGAGTGTATAACTTATCCTTGTACAATTACGTCTATTTGGCCTTTCTTGCTGTCCACGCTTTATGAATCTCCATATATAATATATTTGCCTTCTTAAGGAGACGAACACATTCAAAGAGTACTCAGATTGAAATATTACGGTAAACCTGTTCTTGACATAATTTCAGAATATGGTTCCGGTGCCGCCCTAGCCAACTACTATCAGACAATCAGTTGATCTTAGGTATCTCCAAGTCTTTCCTTCCCCATGGAGCATCAGCATAAAAAGAACGTCGCAAATATTAATGATCTCCCTGAGGACTTATTCGTTCGAATCTTTCTCGGCTCCCTTGCAACTCGGTATTCCAATGCATGTGCGTGTCCAAGCGTTGGTTCGTGCTCGTCAATAGTTCGTATTTTGTTAGCCAGTTTTCACGTTTCCAAAGGGAATTAGAACAAAATCCCATCACGGGTAGTGTGCTGTTCTCTTGGTCTTCAAAATGTTACTACAATCGTTGCCTATATCCCAAGCTCCCAAAATCTATAACACAGAGATTTTATACTAAGAGTTTCCTTCCTCAGCATTCTGACGGTGTATTTTACAAATCACTGTTAGTGTCGATGTCTAATGACTTAGCCTTGTGCAACAACGAAGCCGAGGGAAGTTATTACTACATCTGCAATACATACACCATGCAATGGGTTGCTCTTCCGCCATTGCAATTCGAATGGAGGAGAGATAGAGTAGGATTCATCTGCGATCCTTATAGGGAAGATGATAAAAAATTGGAACAAGATGGTACTAGTAGTAGTAACGCGGAATATTGGTGCAGGGTTGTGCTAATTCATCACAAACGCAATGCTCTTAAATTAAACATGGTGATGTTTTCTTCCGAGACTGGTGAATGGAGAGAGTTTGTTGTACCATGCCGACCAAAAACTCATTTGGTGCTCTGCGAGTCTTACATGAATTTGGCCCAGCCGGAAGGAGTTGCTTTCAAACGAAAGTTGTATTGGTCGGGTAAAGCCGGGATTATGGAGTTGGATCCGTTGGCATACGACAATAACAAAAACACTACTAGTAGTACTAGTAACGCTGATGTCTTCGATAAATGTCGCTTCATTAATATTGATCACGAGCATCCAGATGAATTGCATTACTCTAGACGCTTATGCGTGCGGCGAGGCTGTTTGTGCCTCACAGATGTGGTCAGTGGGAGTCGCGTTAATATTTGGGAGTTCAAATGAGAGATTGAGGAAGGAAACTTTTGCTTGATATATAACGTTTCCTTGTCCGCAATGCTTGATGAATCTGGTCTTCGTCACTCGCAACGTTTTTCAACAACACTGCTGCATTTGTACTCGTTCGATGAGGATATCATGTGTGTAGAAGCGCGTGGATGCATCTTCATTTGCAACATTCGTACAGAGACGGTTTTGGCTAAGCATGATTTGGATGATGAAAAAATCCGTGCGTTCCCGTTTGTCCTCCCACGGTGGCCGACACCACTTCCTATCATAGCCACCATGCATGCTTCCACAACAAGCAGATTGAGTAAGCTCAGATTAGAAGTCCAGAACCACTAAAGTTTGAAGCAATAGCGTTTTTAGGATTCATACAGCTGACCATAGTGGAATAAAGTTTTGTTGTTGTATCCTTCATGATATATATGATTAGAAATTACAACTTAGTCGTACATTAAATTTTTTTTTTGTTGTTGAATATAATCTAGATTTTCAGTTTTCTTGAGCTGTGTGAGAGGAGATCAATGTAAAATTAATATTAGGATAAATTACATTTTATCCCCTAGGTTTGAGGTCAATTTCAATTCCTTACATCTTTAAAACATTTCACTTTCATACCTCAAGTACTATTTTATTTCAATATAATACATATGTTACCATTTTCTATCTATTGGTCCGTTAAGTGTTGACGCGGCTGTCACGTGGCAAATTTTTGTTTTTAATGCATTTAAAATATTATAATAATTTAACCTATTAATAAAAATAAAGATAAAAATAAAAAACCCCAGAAATCCATCCCCTTCCCCGCAACCCAAACCCCCAGACCTCCATCTCCATCTTCTTCTTTCTCCATCCCGACCACCTATCCCAGACAACCATGTCAATACCTCCCCCTTTAAATCTCCCTTTCCCAATTCTTAATACTTCCAGATCATCAACAAAACAATTTACACAACCAAATCATCAAATTTCTGATTCCCAAATCTTGACACACGGCATGGCGTCGATTGACGCCTTCGACACCGGCGGCTGACCGTCCTTGCCACCCAGCCCCCGCAGCAGCGAGTCCAGGTCCGAATATCCTTCGTTCACCGCCACGCGTTGGTGAGGACGATTCATTCCCGCTGGGTTCGTCTTACCGGGTTTTCTCCATCTGGGTTTCAAGTCGGGTGTCGCGGCGGAGTGGCTGCACCTAAGATTAAAGGCATGAGCATAGAGAGCTCTCGATCTCGACCCTTCCTCATGACCCAGTCGAAAAGGGAAGCTAATTCAGACACAAACTCAGCTTTGGATCTAGGAAATTTTCTAGGCCTTTTTTCGGATTGAGAGCGAAAACTGAGAGAAAATATACGAAGACTCAGAACAAATTTGAAAAAATTGGGAATGGGGTTGGTGGGTAGAATTAGGTATGGAAGTGCTTCAATGGGGATGAACCGCGGGCTGAGCGGTGGATTTTGTAAATGGGAGTTGCAGAGAGGTGAGGGGGGAGGAAGGGGATCTGGGTTTGTGTTTTTTTTTATTTTTTTTTATTTTTTAAATAGGGTTAATATGATAATATTTTTAATGGATAAAAAATTATTTTTTTTGCCACATAGCACAAATTTAGCAGCCAAGTGGCACAAATGTGTCAGCCATGTCAGCACTTAACCGACCAATGGATGGAAAATGTAACAGATGTATTATATTGAAATAAAATAATACATGCGGTATGAAAGTGAAATTTTTTAAAGATGTTGTAATGAATTGAAATCGACCCCAAACCTGAGGGGGTAAAATGTAATTTACCTTTAATACTAATAAAGTTACGATGCTCCTTCAACCATACGAAAATAGATTTGTGATAGTTTTGTTTGCAAAAATAGTTAAAATTAAAATCGTAATTTACCACATACAATTTTTGTAAAAAAGTGCTATTGTTAAATCTGAGCATTAAAAAAAAGGAAAATTAATGAAAATGATTTGAAAAATTTGAGTTTTAACGATAAGGATAAAATAAAGGATAAAGTGAATAGTATTAGGATCGACTTTTTAATGTAAAAATATGATTTTTCGTTAAAATGAATAGTACCGAAAACTTTTCGTTAAAATTTCCTTAAAAAAACGCTATAAACCTTTTCAAACTTGTCTTACTATTCTAATTTGATCATATGATCGATGAGCCTCATGCGCAGTACATAAAAAAACGACCAATATGACCCATGAGCATGTTCTTTCCATCTCTCTTCTCGTGTGAGTATTGTCCGAGGTGTAGGGTTGAGTGATCCAAATAGAGAATATACTGATATGCAACCATGAATATTCTGTAAACTGTAACAATGGAGGAAATTTACAAAACGGCAGACACTCAAGAAATGGACGGTGCAAACGGTAAATTGTTGATCGGTAACGACTTTGGACCGAAGACTTTGACTGGGGATCCTCGTACGTACGTTACCAAGCCTCCTTCCCTTGTGTTGCAGCTGCCCGATCGGCACACTCCGATTTGCTGACTTTTCCCTCTCACCACCGCCCACGATCCCCTATCCAATATTTTGAGGAGAGGGTGACAAATCACTGGCATGCAAAAGTAACCATGCATCTTTATGATTAATTTAATTTAATTTGATTAGCTACCTTCATTATCCTTGTTCAAATTACATTGGAATTAAGTAATTTAATTAATATGACAACGACTAGCACAATCCCATAACATGGTAACGGCCCTTGTGCACTTTTTTCTTGTCAATGACCCCAAGTCCACCCTTCGTTCACACTGGAGATAAATAATTAGTGGTATATTACCGACTGTGTTTTCATTCTTAAAAGAGATTGGTTGGTGGTTTTGTCATTGCATCCTACTTTTTTGGGAGTCGAAAAGACGCACATAGGTATTTTAACCTCTCATTAACCACTATATATGATTCACCAGCGTAGAATTCAAATCAAGGATATGTGGTATGGAATACGGATCTATTATTTGTAATATCCCATAAATTCTTTATCAAAAAAAATATTCCCTTTATACTGGGGTCCACACGTTGTCCATATCATATTTATGCATGTAGTAGGGGGCAGTTGGATAAAGTACAGATGGAAAAAGATGAATATGCGCATTGTTAAGTTTACGTTTGATTTCGTAGAAGTTGGCCATTTGGTGAAATCGCAGGCATGCAAAGGTTTTCGCAATTTGGACGATTATTTCAGGTCCACAGAAAAGTGCCATGTATATAAGATTAAGACCGACAGATTTACCTGAAACGAAAGCACCGCGAACAAATTGACTTATCCTTCTTCTGTTTATCTGTATAATATACATGCATTGCTTAATTGACAAGGTAACTGTTATATATTTATTTATCAACTGTCTGTATTTGTGACGTATATTAACTACCTCCCAAGTCCACGAACAATAAACTGCCATTTAAGTCAATATTTGTCCCATTTGTTTCGTTTATCCGTTTTTTCCATGGATGGTCGGTTTGGCTCTAGGAAGCAGTCCACCCAACCATGCAAAAATGTTATCTCTTGACAGTCGACAACATCATCACACGCGTATATCCTATCAATATGCAGTTTTTACCTCATTAAGTTAAAGGTATTGTCTATCCGTTTTGGAGCCTCACTTTTTCTGATATCGCTTGTATTAAAAAAAATATTCAGCCTAACTATATGAAAATTGACGAATATTAGTGTAAGGTGGTTAATTGTTAGTTGTCATAACAATATAATTAGGGTGAGGTGGTTAATTGTTAGTTGTCGGGACAGTATAAGATATGTCCTTTACACTTAGACACTAAAATGTCTATCACTATTGCTAGTTTTTCTTATTAAGTAGGCGTATATATCTATAGGCCAAAATAGCTTATCAGATTGGTATAACTTCTCACTTTACCCATTGAGATCGTCAAATATTTTGGTTAATCCATGAAAATTCTCCATTAATACAACCAAAATGAAAAGAAAAAAATAAAAAAAAAAACCTCAAGTTTGTCAAATCATTTTAACCCGTTGTTTATTAAATTGAAGATATTTTTGTCGTTTTGGTCCTTATTTAATAAAAAAATTTCACAAACTGACCAAAATGATTGATGGTGGAACTCATGACCACTTCTATAATTTCAAATCTCAGGGACCAAAATGAGGACTTATGCCAATCTCAGATACCATTTTGACTAAAGTGCCTTATCTATCTATATATCCACGACCCCACTATATGGTTTGCAATTTAATTACTTGGTATTTCGATGTTGCTTATTTTCTACAAGTTCTGGATGATCTTTCATCATCGATCTGGTCAGACAGATAAACCTTCTGCATATTATATATTTGAGTTGACAAGCACCATCTATCTGTCCCTTCTTGTTTCGCTGATAATTATTGTACGATAACTGCCAATTTTTCTACATGTTCATGATATTTGTAGTTTGGTCGGTCAAATATTTCTACATGTCCATGATAGCCTAAATATTTTGTTCGTTTAAAGGGAAGCTATAACATCTTGCATGACATTGCCACACCCATCACGAAGCAAACATAAACTTTATGTGAATCAGCAACACAAATCACGTAGTGTATAATTTCATGAATTATAGTAAAGGTAGACGACATAATTGGTATATTATATTATTTAAAATAAGTAATGAAATACTAACTCGTGTGCTATTATATTAATGGTATGGTAATGTTACGCCACCGTATCCCAAATTCATAAAAAATAAAATAAAATAAAAATTGCTCATAAAACAACGGCCTATCTCATGGGACTTCGGAGGAATTTCCTGGGGTAGTCTGGTAGTTGCCTTCGAAGGAGGCAACTAACGATGCATCTTTATCAATCAATTAGCTTATCCTCTATTTATTTAGTTTCTTCTGCAATTAACTAATTTTTGAGAGCAACGAGTTACAATTTCATACCATGACATGCACTTTGTCTACACAAATTAAAGACGCAATTAGTCCGCCATTCGTTCACATTTCACACAAACTAGTTGATATAAAATTTGGTGGTTCCTCAGATTATTATTAGAATTGCGAGTCTTAACGCAACATAAATGTTGCTTCTTTGTGACCAAAATGTTACGAGTTCAAGTCATAGAAACAGACTCTTTGCAAAGTAAGAGTAAGACTGCATACAATAGACGTTTCTTCTAACCCTCACAAAGCGAAGAACCTTGTTAGCTTAAGGTCGCTCTTTTTTATGTCACTTAAGAGCTTTTTTTGAGTTTAATAAGATATGTGATCTTACTAACTCACATGTCATAATATAAGTGCAGATTTTTGCTTTGCAATTTGGGAGAGTTCAGGTCGACAAATAAGGATCACGACCAGAAGTTCACCTGAAACTAAAGCACACCGACCAGTTGACTAACCTTCTGTTTCTCTCCCCATATATACATATATATATATATATAGATCGCTTAATTGACAATTTAACTTCCATACATAATTACCAAGTAATTACCTGTCATTTAACGTCCAAAATACTAATTACATCTCAGTGAACAATTGACTAATCTTCAGTTTGCCCATTTGTTTATCTGTTAATTCTTCTGCAGTAGTCTACCGAAAACTTCCCGTTGTTTCGGTTGTCCGTTTTTCATTGATTAGGAATTGTGGTAGTATTATTACAAATGCTATATGGGCCATGTTAAGTGTGGATATTATTATTTAAATTTGAAATAATGGATAATATTGATCTTCCTCAAAACTTCAAATATTTGTAGGCCATCTTTCATGAATGCATCGTATGGTTAGTCGTCAGATGTCTACACAAATAACCATATATTTAGCTGAGTTGACAGGCACCAATCATCTCAATGCCCCTCTTTGCTTCTATGCCAAATTATTAATTAACTGTCATTTTCAGGGAAAACTTACTTACACTCCGAGAATTTACCAGAACGTTCAAGGTCAGTGGTAAAATGTTCTGTAGGAAAGATATATAAAACATATGGCACAATATCATAAGCACTGCGGTCGGCATTCTGAGAGTGTAGGAAAGTTTCTCTCGTCATTTTCTTCTCTTAAAGGAATGTTAACACGCGCGCGCATATATATATTTATATATAGGAATGGATCCGTAACACCACTTTTTGAACACAATTTTTTACATATGGTTTTGTCGGGCTTACTTCGTAATATATTTTAACAATCTGTACCGTCTATCTTTTAAGTCTTCTCTTAAGAATTATGTCTACCAAAAATCACTCAAATCTAAAACCATATGAAAGTTGGATTAAGGGTTTAAGGTTTATTTGTAAATCGTATTTGTTTATTTTCTTCACTACAAATGAATGTTTTAATGGTTTTGAATTTGTCTAATTTTTCAATGATGATCTATGAATGACATTGTAGATGATAAACGGTTTGGATAATTAACATACATTACGAAATAAGCCCTACAAAAATATGTATAAAAAATTTGCAAAAAAATTGGTGCAACGGATCCGTCCCATATAAATATACACGCCATGAAACAAATTAAGTTCATCTCCAAGGATCAAGACTATAAATTTTCACTTGTCATGCTACGGTTTGTTATATCAAACTTGATGTTTTTTTTTTTCATTGTGCAAACTGTGGTGTGGAAAATACTTTCAATTCCTTTTTATTTTGCTGGATTTAGGGGTATACGTACATTTGTTGAATCATTAAACATATATTTACGTATGTAATGATCCTTCCGCGTGTCTGATTAAGAAGCATGGTCACTTAATTTATCAATAGATTATAATTATAAAACATTAGATTAGTCGATTAGATGGTTAAGATTAGTCAACACTATGCTAATCAAGTTGACTTAAACAAATAAATATTCTTATAATCTTTCAGCCGCAGGATCCAGTGCCATAAGATCAAGGTTACGTGGTCGGTTTAGAGGTACACTTTGCGAGGTACAAAACACGCTGTGGCCGTCACTGGCCAGCTGCTAGGGAGGAGCGTCTCCGCCCCCTTGGACCAGCGACTCATGTTTATGACTCGTATCAGGAACACGGCTCGATAAATTAAATGTAATAACACAATTATTTAAGAAATTTTTTCAATTTTTCAATTTATTGTATTCTTACACATAGTGTGTCGGGCCGTGTTCCTGACACAATGAAACTTTTTTTCCATGATCATGATATTACTACGCCAAAAAATGTCTTAGTACTATGGTCTAGTGAAATTCTTTTTCACTTGTAAGTGAGAGTTTTTGGAAGCATTATATCGTTTGTTCAAGAAAGAAAAAATTCAAAATAATGCTCACAATCTTAATATTCTCCTGAAGTAACGGTCAAATAATGCTCCCAAGATTTAAAAATAATGCCTTCAAGAACTAATTCGAACTAATGCTTTCTATACTTTTTGATAAATAATAATACTACTAAACTTTTCTATCACCTAAAGCCAGTCCTCTTTATCTTGATCCAAAAAAAAACATGGTGACCCCATTTACAAATGAATTGGTCAAAACAAACAAAAGAGCCGAAAAGTCATTCTCTTCAAACGTTAGGCTATTGTTCTTCAGATGTTAACGCTGAGGTGGATTTGAAGAACGTTGAAGAGTTGTTGAAAGAGGGAATTAGTGGTTTGTGTAACACAAAATATTTAGAGTAACACAAAATATCATGTACAACGATCGAACATAAAAATCATAAATGAAAAGAAAATTAGCAAGAAAAAGATAAGTGGTTGAGTTTAGTGTGAAATGGAAACTAAACACTCACCGCTTAATGTCACTTGTCAATGTGTTGCCAAATTGCCATCCTGCCATGCCCACGCTTAATTCAGAAGTGGTGCCTCCATGCCCACGCATGTTTAAACTTAAACCTATAAATATTAGACTCTGATATCCACACTTTTTTTTTACCTCTTAAACATCTCTTCTCGGCTATTGGATTAAATTAGTTGAAGAAGATTAAAGAACGAAAATTAATAATAAATGTCTGGAAGATAAAAATGAGTGTGTGGATAGCACCACCATAAATATATACAGCTTATCACTTCATCTCTAGATCATGATCAAATATGGGTCGCTACTTGGATATTCTCTCCAACAAGAGTGCCATCCTCACGAGAGATTTTTCAATGTGATCGAAACAGGGGATGGTACGTAGGGATGGGCAATGGTTATGGCGGACGGGTAACCGCGGTTATTTACCCATAACCGTTTATGTTCATACCCGCATAACCGTTTACCCGTTGGGTAATTGCATAAATGGTTATACCCATAACCATAACCGTTTATAAACGGTTATCCATACCCATAACCGTGTACCCATTTAACTATAACCATTTACCCATTTAACCATAACCATTTACCCGTTTTTGAACCCGTTTATCATTTTTTTACCCATTTACCCTTTTTTCACCCGTCTACATATTTTTTTTTTAGCAACTTGAAAATTACAAAAGAAAAATTTGTCATAATTTTCGTTTTCTGACAATTAAGTAACGTTACAGGTACATTTTAGCATGCATTTCTCTATTTTAATCATTTAAATCCTCATACAAGTCCAATAATTGAAATAATAGTTTACGAGATCATATTCACAAAGTGATATATCATCCTATCAACTATCAAGATGGCAAGTCGCAGATGTTCTATTGATAGCACATACAGACATGGTGACCAGATCAACTGGATAATTGTGTGTATTTTAATTGATTAATTATATTGTGTAATTTGTATTAATATATATATACATATATATATATACATATATATATATATGAACCTGTACTTAGAGTTTTAGCATACCCAAAATCCCTGCAGCGGAGCTGGGAAGGAGAGGGTCCAGACTAGAGGGGGGAGAGAGAGAGAGAGCCTACTCCTAAAATCCCTGCGATAATTTTTTAATTTTAACATATATTAAATTAATTGGGTAAATGGATACCCGTATAACCGTAGGTAATATCCATAATCGATGGATACCCGTTATAACCGCCGGTAATACACATAACCTTCCATTTAAATTTCACGGATAAACGGTTATACCCATAACCGTTTATTTGTCTAAACAGTTATCCATAACCGTAACCGTGAACTTTAAATGGACGGGTAACCGCGGTTACCCAAACCCATGGTTATTTTGCCCATCCCTAATGGTACATCACGTGTCACTATATAAATAATGTGATATGTGTGTGTTAAAAAGTTAATAATTTAAAAAATACAATTTTTCACTACTTATATAAAAACACGTGAGGTACCATCTGTGTTTCGGTCACAATGAAAAATTTCTCCTCACCAAGTCAATAATCCACCGTCCATCACTGCTCCTCTAAATCCGACGGCTGAAGTCCCATCACAAAAACGCACCCCACACTCTCCTTCTCTATATATTCCCCATGCAATTCCGTTTCTCTCAAACGACCATCGCTCAGTGCTCACATATCCAATTCCCAGTTTCCCACTCACACTCTGAGTCTTAAACACTCACCCCCGTAATTAATTAAAATCAAACTTGATTAAGATCTTAATTAACCAAAAAATGTCTTGGTTAGCTTCTCTGAAGATTATCCTAATCTCGAGTGGCGTCGTGGCGTTGGCTCTGGCCATGAAGCTCTATGTTCCGATGGCGACGGAGTTCGTAGCATCACACTTGCCGGCCTTGTGCTCCTCCTTCCGATCCTTGCTCCGTCCTCCGTACATCTACGTCCTCATCAACTGCATCATCATCACCATCGCCGCTTCCTCCAGATTCCACGGCCACGGCAGGTCGCCTCAGCCGAAGCTTCAACCGGAGTCGGAGGCTAGCGTTTCGGAGCCTCCGGCGGTTTACGAGCCCATGTATCGAGAGCCGGAGGTTGTTCACGAGCTGAAGTCTGCGGTTGTGATCAAACCGGAGTCGGAGGCGGAGGCGGTTTACGAACCGAGGTATCGAGAGCCTGAGGTTGTTTCTAAGCTGACACCGGAGTCGGAGGAGGTTTCCGAACCGAGGTATCGACAGCCTGAGGTTGTTTATGAGCTGACGTCTGCGGTTGTGATCAATGGGTATGTAGAAGAAGCAGAGCCTGAGGCGGCTGAGATTGAAGATGATCGTGAATACGAAGACAAGCTTGTGATCTTGCCGCCGAAGAGTATGGTGGAGTCCGATGAGATTGCTTTGCCGGTGGAGAAACCTTCAGTTTCGGCTAGATTCAGTCACCGGAAACCGGCTAGGTCTATTCCTGAAGGTATTTCCATTTTCTTAACCCTACTTTCATTTTTAAATAGTTTAATCGTAATTATGGTTTGTTTGAGATTGTTTTAAGGAGAAATTAGGTTCTCATCCTTATTTTTTATACTTCATCCTTGGGTTTTAATAAACGTCATTTATTTAGTGTTAGAAACGTTACATTTTGTATATTTATATTTATGGTTAAACTTTTTATCATATATTTCTATTTGTAGTTTGTACCCATTTTTAATTTGCAACCCTTTTTTTAAATTGTACTAATTTTCTTTTAAATTTTAATTTATACTCATATATAAATTTCTTTTTGTCCCTTATTTTTTTAACTTTTATTTGAACTCATAATTTTTTTTTACCTTTTATTTGTACTCATAATTTATTTATAATGTACCCATTTTTCATTACAAATGTACCACTTTATTATATGCAAAATGTATCCTTTTTTTTGTAGATACCATTTTTTATGTAAAACGTACCCATTTTTTAATGTCAAATCTATTTTTTTTTTAATCTATAATGCACCATTGTTTTTTATATCCATTGTTTTTTACATAAAATGTACCCATTTTTTGTTATATAAAACGTGCCCCTTTTTTGTATAAAATGTACCCAATGTACCAATTTTTTAAATGTAAAGTGTAGCCAAATTTTATTATATAAATGCACTCATATTTTATAAAAATAATATAAAATCCCACTTTTTTTATAATCTAGAATGCACCCATAAGCAATTATTTTTTTTTATGAAAACCCATAAGCAATTTTGAATAATTGAATTGGTAGTGTAAATGAAAGCAAAAAAAGGGTTGAGTTTTTATTGGTATTATTGCACCTCTTTTATTATTATGTCATTTATGTGGTAAGGGAGAGACTTCAATCAAAAACCTAAAATACATAAGGTTTGAGTCTATAACAGTTATGGATCAGGAACCGCAACTAAACTATCCCTTGTTTTAATAAGAAGCACTTTTGCTAGTTGCAGACCAAAATTTCTATTAAAAATTTAAAATACAAGAAGTATTTTCAGTTATTTAAAAATATTTTTGCCATTTTCATATCATTCTTTCTCGCTTTTGAAATATAAATGTTTTTTAGAATCCAAAATAGCTTGTAATAATTTCTAACGAAACATTTTTAATAACGTTTTTAGTTATCTGAAAACATTTTAAAGTATTTGGAAATATTTTTGGCCATTTAAAAAACATTTTCGAATATTTGTTACCAGAAGTAACGGCATACAGGCTTGAAAACAAAGGAGAGTTCAAATGTGGTGTGCACATGTCATATCACACCCGGTGCTGCGTAATGTCTAATAAGCCCTTTTATATATGATCCGTTGAAAAGTAAAAGATCTCTAGCTCAAAGGGGTAAGGTGGACATTTTACTGCCGTATTTTACCGCGAAATTTAACAGGTGGGAAGCCGTTGAGGGTGGCGAAGCCGAAACGGAACGACACGCTGGAGAACACGTGGAAGGCGATAACGGAAGGTCGGTCGATGCCGTTGACCAGGCACACGAAGAAGTCCGAGACGTTGCCGAATCACGGCCGTCAGTTAAAAGTTGACTTGACGTCGGCAGTGGACACGTCGGTGATGGTGAAGGCAGAGACGTTTAAGGAACCAACCAACCAAAGCCTGACAGCTGTCGCCGCCGGGGATGGAAGTGGAGGGAGGCTGAAGAAAGAGCCGTCGCTGAGTCAGGACGAGTTGAACCGCCAAGTGGAAGCGTTCATAAACAAGTTCAATGAGGAAATGAGGATGCAGAGACAACGGTCTTTGGATCAGTACAAGAAGATGGTCAACGGTGGAAGCCATTGATACACATATTTGGTCAAAGTTTTTTTTCATCTAATTTAATAGATTTTATTTTTAATATTTCGTTAGAATTAATTTTAACCCGAAAAAAAAAGGAAAAAGATAACAAAGTTACAATTAGGGTTTATAAGGAAATATATGTTGGTCTGTAAAGCAAAGAAACCTTTTTCATCCTGTTATTTCTATTTTGTTCTTTTGACTAAAAGGGAAAGTAAGAAATTTTAGAAGTGTTCATTTTGATGTAAGTTTTTTGTTATATCACGATTTTCGTAGTTGCTCAGAAATATCAGATATTTCAAATTTTATAATCGTTAAATCTTTAGTTAAAAGTAAATACTACTCTACTCTAGTTTTTGAAAAAAAAATGACTTAGATGAAGTGCACGACAAATGACGCATAATTTCTTAGCCAACCATCCACGACTATTAGTACCCCGACAGTTGTGAAAACCCTACTCAAGTAGGTGGATAATGTCATCATGTTACCTGATGAAGACCCAGTCCATAACTATGATTAGTGAGTAATGGCTTTCCATCTGTCCCCAGTCTTAATTATTTAGGCCCTAAACCAAAAGTTATCCAAAGTCCAAAATCCAAATTATATGACATTACTCGTGTAAACTCTTCATTTGATGGCTTCAATTCATAGACAACGATGGAGACGTACTTGAATCTTCGAGATAGAAATGATTAAGAAGAAAAATATTCAAGATTCAAAACCTCACCTAATATGCCGACACCCGCATAATATCAGGCTCACCTGGCTGGGGCCAGATGGGGTTGGCCTGATGTAATCCGGGTGTCGGATCCTAGAATTTCTCCGTATGTAAAATCATGAAGACGCAAGTTATGAGAAAGTTACATTAACGAGAATCGAACCGGAAAGTTTCTAAATTGATATAGCAGCCTTTTCAGTTACCAACTCGGACCGTACTCCGGGACATCAAAAGATCAAGAGAACGTACGGTTGTGTTAAATACTTTTGTCAAGCTAACCACTTTCGAGAGATGCTTAAAATATACAGGTTCAAATACAATGGCAAAGGGGACAAAAATAAACCTGAATAAGGTGTTAGTGAACATACGCGTCAAAATTGCTCGTAGATCAGGCGCCTCGTTTTAGCCTTTTTATTCTCTCAAGGGCACCAAGGCGGCTGCTATCGTCCTTGGTATCAGCATCTCCGCCCTCATCTTTTTCGGCCTCCTTTCTCTTGTTAGCCAACTCTCCAAAAACAGCATCCGGGACCTCCTTCTGTGCAATTTGAATCTCCACCC
Source organism: Heteromeles arbutifolia (assembly GCA_024362995.1). Lineage (NCBI taxonomy): Eukaryota > Viridiplantae > Streptophyta > Magnoliopsida > Rosales > Rosaceae > Heteromeles > Heteromeles arbutifolia. The sequence goes on along the minus strand of JANCRC010000002.1, from coordinate 2,358,229 downwards.
TTTCGTCGTCTTCTGAATCATTTTCTTCTGGTAGCTCAATGTCTTCAGGATTTGCGGTAACTTTGATCCCTTCGTCAGTCTGTTGAATTGCTCCAGCACTCACAAATCCTATTCTACTGCTATCTTTAGTGGTAGTATCGTTGGCCACAGGTGCCAACTGCCTCTCTAGAGCAGCCATTTCATCTTCGGGGACTCCTGCCTGTTTCAACTTGTCTTTTGCCTCGTCCATGTTCAGCCTCTGATCCTTTTGCATCATATACTCGGGAAGAATAAAGTGCGTCTGGTAGAACGATAAAATGAGAATTAAAATGAGCAATTCAGGAACCCTTTCTCTGAGACCCTAATAAAACATTTACCTAAATTGCTGGAGAAAAAAAAAAATTGAAAGTAATAAACATTTTAGATAAAACCAGATATAGAACTAATGAACTTACCTGGCTATAGCTTGCAGAAACACTTCGTTTAATTCGAAGCATCTCCCGGAAGGTATCTTCATTTCCGTGTTGCACTTCAAACTCATGCCATTTGTTCCAGAAATCCACATCAGATCGTGGATCTGAAAACTGTGACGCAAATGTATACACTCCCCGAGCACGATCAATTTCTCCCAAGCTCTTCTCAAGCTCAGCAAACTTTAAACACATTGTCTTCACATCTTTGTCTGGAAGACCAGAATCTATGGCCTGCTGGTATATATCCCTTGTTTTCGGGACGCCAAATATCTCTGTGGCACGGGCAATATAGATTTCATACATGCCCAGTTTCTCATGGTTTGGAACAGCCTTAGTTGCTTCATCATAGACTTTCATCGCCCGCTTTGATAGGCCATAATCCTCCTCCAGCTTTGCATATTGAAGAAACAAAGGTTTCTTCGCATCAGCAGGGGCCTGATATACCATGTTAAGGTTAGTATCAGATAAAATAACAACATAAAAGGGCAACATTCTAGCATATTGAAGAACTCAAACCTGAAATGATTTCAAAAAATACAAAGCCCACACAAATTCTAATACACAGAGTGGGTGATATGCAGAACACCAGTAAACCAGAAGGAGAACTATTGAAATGAAAAACATAAAGGCTCCGTGCAATCAACTGTGAGAAACTTTGGACATCTGGACCAAGAGAACATCATTGCGCACTTCAATAACAACTTGGCCTATCATATTCATGTGATTATTCCATTCACTCTATGACAGAGTGCACACATATAATCACAGTAAGTATGAAGACACCAAAATGCAGCCCCCACATATAAAGGTACATGTATATGTCTATGTATAAATTAATATAAAATCGAAAAACCCTAATTATAAGTCAATCGTTTGTCGGGTTTCACTTTATACAATGGATAATATGACTATGACACAAGAATGATATGATAAGACAGAATCTCAAAAAATGAACCATATGATTGCTAATCAGATATGAACAAAAGTTTCCAAAAAAAACAAGAAAAAAAATCAGATATGAACAAAATCATTAACTTAACCGATGTAAAAAATGTTGAAAATCAATGCTAAATTAATATTTAGTGCTTTAGAAATACCACAGTAACTTATTATATCCAGACTAAAGTCTGTAGGGACAGAATGCTAGTACCGCTTGAACAGCCTCCTCAAATAGCTCTCTTGCACGCTCAAGTTCTTTCTTCCCATATCTCTTTACAAATCTAGAGAGATATGTAACCCATATGTCTTTGACATGTGGATACTTGAATATTTTAGTACCTTTTTGATACACCTTGAACGCATCTTCAAAGTATTTATGCTCCTGTGCAATCAAATTCTAAACATAAGATACTTACAAGTGAATGTTCCGAGAAAAGAGCAACGGGAGGAATGCCATACCTCAAGAAGCGATGCATAATTGATTATGATCTGCGGTGTGGCTATTTTCAAATCCAATATCCTCTCATAAACAGCTCGAGTGGACTCTAATTTACCCAGGCTCTCCTCCAAGTCCACATAAAAAGCCCAAATCCTCAAGCATTTATGCAGCTTCATCTGAACCGGTGCATTCCCATCAGCAGCCACTGCAACAGCATATGCCAAAGTCCCAAAGTTTAATTATAGCTCCCACAAAATCCATACACCTAACCTAACCTAACCATTTAACTTCTTTTTCTTTTCAATGGTTAAAATAAAATAGTGCAAACACAGCTCGATAGAAAAGCCACAACTCGATGGGGGCTCTAGGGCTCTAACAAACCCAAAGACTAGGGCAAACACAGAATCAACCGAAAACACAGTGCCTGTCAAAAAGTTCAATAAGAATGGAAAAGGAAGTAAACAAGAATATGGAAACCGAATATGGGACACAGACACATTTCTTTTAACCAATTCAAATGCTAAAACTTAGTAAAATCACCATTATATTACCATTAAGAAGGCACTTGGAAGTCCAGCAGAATTATAGATCTCAAAGACAGTATTTGGAATAAGAATAATAGAGACAAGGCCAAACAATTCAAAGCAAAACAAGGTGATTTTCGAACTGGAAAGAAAATTTCTGGTTCCAAAGTAAATACAAAAGCAAGCAGCATGAGAATACAAGGCCAAACAATTCAAAGCAAATCAAGGTGATTTTCGAACTGGAAAGAAAATTTCTGGTTCCAAAGTATATACAAAAGCAAGCAGCATAAGAATTACAGGGAAGATACCAGGTGCAAGATATTTCAGGAAATATATCTATGTCTGAGATTATTGAAACATAATAATAACTGTATACAAAGTTCTCTCAAGTTTTTATTTGAACTTCCAACACATACAAAACTACAAAACAAACCAATGAAGGATGAACATTACCTCTTCGTTTCACCTCAACGGATGGCTCTGCAGTAGCCCGCCTCATCAGTTCCAGTGCTCCTTTGAAATTCTTATGCCTCAATTCCATTTCTGCCCACTCACACCACAGACTAGCCAAATTATCCACGGTCTTGTAATTCACCTGCACTGCTTTATCAAAAATCACTCTGGCATTGACAATATCGTTGTGGTTCTCGTACAACTTAGCAAAAGCAACCCACAAAGTGTGAGGCTTCCCAACCGCTTTCATTGGATCAATTGTCCTCACTGCCTCAGTGTAAGTAAGTATCTGCTTCGTGGGATTGCCCTCATAGAGCTTCACTCTTCGGTGCCACTGCTCTACATTATGAGGATTTTGTCGTAAAAGAACACTATTTGCTAGTACAGGTCTTCTATCCATGAGATGGTCCAATCGAGCTAATCTCAAATCTATATCCTTATCATCATGTAACCAAAACCCATCAAGCATTTTCTTCTCAAGCTCAGCCACAGACAAGTTAATATCCAATCGAAGATCTTCTTCCTCCTCCTTTCCATCCTCCGCAACCCCATTCTCTTTATCCTCCTCATCATCACTCAAATCAGCAGTTTCCATCTTATGGGCAAGCACAATCTCTTCAAAATGAGCATACGAATCAAAAATCACACTAAAATCTCTCACCGTTACCACAGTTGTCATACCCTCCTCGAATATATCCCTCGCCTTCTCATGCAAATTCCTTCTAATGTAATAGTCCGCAAGAGAGGTCCACAACCGCCCCACCTCATCTGTAAACTTCCTAATCCCACCTCTAATTATAGCATCCACATTGAGGCCCGAAACCTCGGTGGCATGCTTAGTAAGCAAATCACACAATTCGAGCCACAGCCTATGTTTCGTCTTCCCCTTTATCGAGTAAAACTTATCATCATTCAACACCGCAGCCAGCCTCTCGGCAGCCTCTTGCCAAAGACTAGAATTAATCAAGAACTCGATGAAATCTTCAATATGGGTAGGGTCATATTTCAAATACCTGCGATAAACCCGAAGCGAGGTCTCGATTGGGATGCCCCTTTGGCTCACGAACACCAGGTAGGGCTCCCAAATGCGGTCGTGCTGCGTCACAGGAAGAGCACACAGCGCTCTGTCAAAGGTCCGGCGAGTCTTGGTGACCAATTTCTGCTCCGTCAAAGTCTGCAAGTACATAATCCAAATCCTGGGCATCTTGTGCATCGTCACTAGGGCTCGTTCAAACGTGTTGACTAGTGTTTCATACTGGGAGTGAGTGATGGGCAAGTTCCGAACGAGCTCGAGCCGTTCGCGGAGGTAAGCGTACCAGAGCTTGTAGCTTCCGGGCAGAGCCTTGAGGGCTCGCTCGTAGATAATGAAGCGCTTCTTGAACGGAGATTCGGCTCGAGCGATTAGGTAGCGCCACCATAGCTTGAGGCTGAATGGGTTGCGGAGAAGCTCCTCTTCGTAGAGCAGGTCGTCTTGCGATGGGTATAGCTCCTGAGAGATCGCCATGGGAGAGTGAATCTGCAGGGATAGGAGTTGGTAGTGCCTGAAAAAAAACCCTAAACCCTATAGAAACAATTAGGCGAAGTTTGAATTTTTTAGGATTTTGAAGTTTCAATGCAGCACAGTCTGATTTTGGAGGTTGAAGAAACCCTAAATTTATCAAATTATACAGAACAGAGAGAGAGAGAGAGAGAGAGAGAGAGAAGGCGGATAGAGAAGTGAACAGATCGAAATCTGTTTAACCGGGAATTGGAATTTGTTTCGTTTGGACGTGCTTTCAAAATAACTAAAAACGTTTTTAGATAAAGTGTTTTTTTGGAACCAAACCTCACTAAAAATGTAATTAAATCTTGAAAAAATACTTAAAAGTGCTTTCTGGACGAAGCACATTACTGGTGCTTCTTGCAGAAAGTACTTTTAAGTGTTTTTGAAATCCAAAAACATTTTATTTAAAAGCGATTTCAGCTATTTTAAAAGCACATCCAAACGAGTCTAATTAAAGTGTTTTTGGGCTCAAGCCCATTAAAAGCCCCCGCCCAATCGTATGCCGGGCCCCTAATACAAGGCCATGATAACGGCGGCCCATTAAGCTCTTTGAAACGGGCCTAAAAAGCCCACAATGACAATGATTTTAGCGGGAGTGACGTAAACCTACGCGAAGGGCTTGTCGCTTTCCAACTGCTACACGTAGATGCCGTAAGCAGCAGCAATCATATACGCCAACGCGCACGCAACCCCTCTCTCTCCTCTTTTCTCCTCTCTCTCTCTCCCCTATGTGTGTCATGATATCAGACTTTCTCTCTCTTCGAGTTCTCGGAGACTTTTACAAATACTCCCTGGCGCGGCCCCTCCCTCGATTTTTTCTTTAATTTTTTTTTTCAATTTTTTATTTCTGAATCTCACCCACTCGGACCCAGCTGCAGTAGTACAAAGTTCTCAACTTTTCCCCATCCGAGCTGCGATTTAGGTAAAATCTCAGAGCTCCGAATTTTAATTTTCAATTCGGATTTTCAATTTCTTGGGTTCATTTCGATTTGGGGTTGTTTTGGATTCTGTGATTTCTTTGGTTTTCTGGTTTGTAAGCTGCGGCCATGGCCTCCTGAGATGACGGGGCCATGGCGTCCATGGCTGCTTCCGTGTGTGCTTAGTGTGAGAGGCTGATTTGCTTTTGGGTGTGTGTGTTATTGCTAACCTAAGATAATTTTGGTTCTTAATTTGCTGGGTTTTTCATGGAATTTATTTTTTCAATTTTGTTAATTTTCCATGACGAATTGGACCTTTTTAGGGTTTAGATTTCAGCTGAAATGTTCATATGCTGGGTGAGATTTTGAAAAAAAAAAATTAGGTTTTGATCCTGGGGATTTTATCATGGTTCTTTGTTGTGAAGATAATGTATTTAAATTTTCCTCTGGTTGGTTTACCCATAATCTGGATCAAAGTTAAAATGCTAGGTTATAGGAATCATCTCTTTTCTCGGGCCGAAAAGAAATCGCCATTGTTGTTGAATAAAGCTGAATATTGCGGCAGACTTGATTGACTTGAGTTTTCTGTTTTGTAGGTTGATTAATCGAAGTCCTGACCATCAAAGAAAACTGGAATCCTAACCTCCAAAGAAAACTGAAATTTATGGTATGTGATGAATATAAGTTGATCGATTACTGCATTTTTTCTAGCAACCAAAATTGATCCATGCCATTGAATTTTTCTCTTCCCAAGCATAAAAGTATGTTGATTTTCGTGGATGCTGAGGTCTTTCGTTTCTTTTGCTGGTTGTCAAACAAATAGGTTCTCATACTTTCCCTTTGTTTTCTTTGTATGCATTTGTTTCTTCAGTGAATAAGGTTCTTTCTCTCCTTTGCGCGTGTCCCGTTCTCTTCTCCAATCCTCGACATTCACACGCACGCCTGAGATTCTTCTTTCACATACATCAGTACAATGGAGGTCAAGCTGGCCAATGACAAGCGTGAAAGAGAGATGTATGATAGTTTTGCCGAACTATACGCCATTATCAAGACCACTGAGAAGCTTGAGAAGGCGTATATTCGGGATGGGATCACTTCTTCTGCGTATGAGACCGAATGCCAAAAACTCATTGCCCACTTTAAGACATTGGCTTCCACGCTCAAGGACACCATCCCAAGCATTGAGCGGTTTGCAGATACATACAAGATGGACTGCCCAGCAGCTATAAACCGTCTTGTGACCTCAGGGGTGCCTGCCACAGTGGAGCACCGGGCTGCTGCAGCTTCCTCCATGACTTCCTCAGCCGCCGCTGTGGCAGAATGCACACAGAATTTCATCACTGCAATGGACTCCTTGAAGCTGAACATGGTGGCAGTCGATCAGGTGCACCCTCTGCTCTCGGATCTCTCAACGTCTCTTGGAAAGTTGACCTTTCTACCACCGGACTTTTTGGGGAAGGTAAAGCTGAAGGAGTGGATTGCAAGGCTATCGAAGATGGGAGCAGCCGATGAGTTGACGGAGCAGCAGTCCAGGCAGCTTCACTTCGATCTCGAATCATCATACAACTCGTTTATGGCAGCTTTGCCGAATTATGGTACTTGACACAGCCACTTGCTAAAACTCCGTGATTTCCTACAACGGATTACTACTTTTCTGCAGCATATATATGTATATTTTGGGGAATACCTGAGTTCTTAACTTAGTGATTAGTTTCAATATTTTGTGTTGATCGTTCGATCGATCCAGATATGATTTCCGAACGATATTGTAGGAAGTGCTTGAATTTAGTGTCTTGATTTTTAATGGCATATGATCTCGGTGGCGTGATTGAAATGAAATGCTCAATATTTGGGCCATTTTGTGAAAGTAAATTGTTTGATGAGCATTTTGTGAAAGCAAATTGTTCGATGGATTAATGATTAGTTTCTCTACACCTTTATGCAGCAATGATTAGTTCCTCTACTATTTTTGGTTTGGTGCACCAACCGTGGCCCAACTCTATTAAACTAGTGTCAGGAATCAGAGATTCGAATGAGACGGGTGCACTGATTTTGGTTTTATTGTGTCTTTTGGGTTTGTTCGGAAGCATTTTTAGTTCGGAACTTTTAACAAAAAGTTTTCGGTACTATTTATTTTAATAAAAAATCATATTTTTACACTAAAAAGTCAATTCTGGTACTATTCATTTTACCCTTTATTTTGTCATTATCGTTAAAACTCAAAGTTTTTAAAACTATTTTAATTAGTTTTCCTTTTTGAGAATTAGATAACTAAAAGTTCTTCTGACATTTGACAATAAGAAAATGAGAAGTGTTTGTGTTAGAAAAGTACTAGAATTGCTTTCTGAAAAAAAAAACACTTGCAATGCGCTTCTTTCAGAAAGCACTTGGATTTGGACCTGTTTTTAATAAAAGCACATTTTTATCAAAAGCGCTTTAGGAAAAAGCATTTCCATAGCTCGTCAAACTCAAAACGGTTCGACTTTAACATGTGAGTTGTGGAGAATTATCATGGGGTGGTTCAGTGGTTAAGGATGAATCACAAGCTTGTATTTCACTGTTCGAATCCTGGCATTGGTGAATCACACTATGATGGTTAAAGAGAGGCTAAAATGCCTTACGTTTTCTTGACACTCAAAAGAGTAGACTGCCGTGAGGAGTCACCAGCTGCTCCCTTTTTTTTAAAAAAAAGAGCGTGTGAGGTGTGGAGATGTAAGAGTTTGGGAAGGAAAAAGTAGTTTAAAAGGCAATGTCATTCATAAAATGAGGATAAAATTGGTTACAAAGAAATGTCTCTAATTGGTTACATCATGTATTTACCATCTGCCAATTAGGTCCCTTTGCACCGAGAGATTTAAAAGCTTAGAGGATGCCCAAATGTGAACGAACGTTCAACTTCCATTTCTAAGTTTTGCTACTTTTGTGTCACAATTTTTGTGTGTGAGACATTGAAACCGCACCCTTCGAGAACAAACGGTTTTTTTCTTTTTACGTAGGGATTGTGGCGCTTTACTTTTAGGCGTATGCACTGCAAAATGAATATGTGCAGGAGGCTAAAAGAGGAGCGTCAAAATCACTAGCCTTTTTTCTTTCCTTCTGAACTCACCGTAAGATCTAACTATGAACAAAGTCTTCCCCGTTTCCCTCTTACTACTTCATATGAGGCAAAATTTGTAACATAATTGGAATTAGGAGGAGAATGATGAGAACTATTCCAAGAATTATAGCAATGCATGTCCACTTCCTTGATTTCTTCTGCTGTTCTTTGGCTACCTGAAGGTTCTCAGTGCCTCGTCTCACGAAAGAACTTGCGTGCATGACGTGGCTCTCGATGTCGTTCAGCTGATGGCCCTGAGCCTCGACCAGGGCGGCCATGTCCATGAATATCTGATGCAGCTCGATCAAATTCTTCTCGATCTCCTTCACAGCATCGTGTCTCTCTTGCATTTCGGATATGGTGTCCATAATCTGACCTCTCCCCTGCTCCTGAATCGCCTTCTGCAGAAAACTCTCACTCTCTCCGCTCGAGATCAAAGTTTCGATGGTATCCTCGCTTGCTTTCTCTCCGGTGATTGTGAAATACCTGCGTTCTATTGTTTCCTTGTACTCGGCTGTCATCCTAGCTCTCAACCCTTGAAAGTCATCCATCATGTCCTTTAGCTTCTTCCCCAAGCCACTAACCACCGAGGTCCTCGTTCGATCAGCAGAGGATCCAGGGCCACACCCGGGAAGGTTCCTGTGCGCTGCGTTCGAACGCTCTAATCCTTCGAGCTTCCCCTTGATGATTTTGACCTTGTTGAGGACCTGCTCGACGTCCAAGTCCATTCGGGTCCGGACCTCCTTCATGGTTTGAGCATTGTGCACAGTCTTGCTCTCCTCGTTGGATTCTTGCAGCTGCTTGTACAGCCTCTCGACCTGCCTCATGTCCTCCTTCACATTCTCAATGTCTTCGAAGAACTTGTCGAGGTTAACGTTTTCCTTGCCGGCCTCCACGTCGTCGAGGTAGGCCTGCTGCTTCAGGTCCGTGTACTTCTTGAACGAGCTCGAAAATAAGTCGTTCATCTTGCCTGGATCTTATGTATAACCAAAGGTGCTTTTCTTAAAAGTGTTTTTCGATGGGGATTTCTTTCTCTCTTATGCTGGTGAGGATTGAGTGGATGAACAGAAAAGCACGTAACGTTGTAACCATACGCGTACAACAATTAAGCAAGCTAAATCAATCGAAGGGTGCTTTTTCTTAAAAGTGCTTTTGGATGGGGGTTTCGGGCTTCTGCATCCTCCTCTGCATCCACATTGAGCGTAAGGAGGAGGAGGAGGAGGCGGAGGGGACAAAAGCAGAGGCTGTCACCAAGATATGGACGAAAGCAGAAGTTTCCTTGTTTCTGGTGAGGAGGGGGGTGGTGGGATTAGCATTAGAGGCTTTGGATTAATTACGTAATTAGGACCAGCCAAATTAACCTACAAATCCGTTTTAACGATGGCTGTACAGTAGCTCCTGATCTGACAGGTGGCATCATCCCATTCTCTTCCTCTGTTGGTTGACTTGGTCGTACATTTCTCCCCTCCCAATTAGAAATGGATAGCAAAAAGTAGTTGTAATTTAACCATTTGTATTAGCAGACTAATGATAATTCAATTTAGTGATTTATTACAAGAAAAGTTAACAAGCTCACAAAGATAATAACCTAAAAAAAAGGACGACTCCAATCCAACAAGGCTCACAAAGATAATAACCTAATTATGGAAATCTAATCAGATCAGAAAAGGCATTAAAATTACCCCTTAGTTGCAAGGTACCAAAAAATAACGGATTGATGGAGCGATATTTTACACTACTATATCCTATAAAAAGGAAATTCGAACTAAGGTACAAGGAGACAAGGTGTCTTATTAGCTGCAGCTAGCAAAAAAATATTTATTATTGAGATACCGCGCGAAATTACCAGCAACAAATGCAAAATAAACAATAGATTAAAAAAAAAAATGCCATTATCAAGGAGCGAGAAGAGAGTTCGAAACTACTACAACAATTTATAGAGAAGAGTTTCAAACTCGAGACACATGGGTAAAAACCTAACATCCTATCCAATAGATAATGCAATTTCTAGTTGAATAGGCGGGAAAAGAGATACTAGTTACATTACCTGTCACGCTCCAATCGCATTCATCGTTTTCCGGTTAAAAAACCGGCTCTCGTGTCCATTTATATTAATTCGGAGAGGACAACATCGTATCAAATTATAGTTTCTCGACCAAGTTACACCCTTTCCACCTCTTTATGTACAAACGTGGAGATGCGCGATGCTGTGTTGATGAATGTACAACAAAATTCTCCAGTTCAGAACACCACCGGAGGTTGCTGATGACCGGCCTATCACTGCACAGAAGAAGACATTGATGTTATCCCGTGGCAGTCATGGATGCCGATGGTTTGATGGATAAAGTTACAGGACAATCGTTGCTGCTGTCATGATTGCTACTTTCGAGGTTTACACCATTGCTACTTTCGACGTTTACACCATTGCTGATTTCGACGTTTACACCATTGCTGAGGGGTTCTCCCCCTCCTGCTTCACTTGCAGCTCGTTGTGACCCATTGCCTGAGGACTTTTCACTACCACCAGAGCTTGACAATCTTTGCTGCCTGAGATACCTTGCTGTGGCATCGTGAAGCAACTTCATCATGCCACCTGAATCGGATCCAGGTGACAGCTCATCCTCCCGTTCTGGCTGGATATTCAGGTCAATTTGGCCTTTGAAGGGTGAAGTTGAGGATTTCGTCATGTTAAGGTCATCATCGGAAAGTTCAAGGATCTCTATTTTCTGGTTTGGACTGCTGCTTCCTGCGTTACAATATGACAGGGTGTCATCCTCCGGTTTATCAACCACCAGTAATTGCCCCTTGTGCTGCTTTCTGCGTGTAGTTTCTGCTTCTTTATCTGACTGTTTCTTCTCACGCCGCATCATTAATGTACGGAAGCGGCGCTTCACTGTTGAGCATACATTGCAGGTGCATGTTTGCTTGTGTTTAGGACCCTTCCCACTAGGGGGCTGGATGCAGACAATACATGAGCATCCGGGCCTATGTCGGGGGTGCTTTGTGGTGGCCTGAGCTGATGATGGGAGTGAATCACCCTCTCCCAAGATGGCTAGGTTCGCAAGTGTGTCAAGACCCTCCAGAACTTCAATGTTATCGGGGTCCTGTTTAGCAGCCTTCATTTTCTTCAATGCAACTGCCCAATCAGAATAAAAAAAAAAAACAGTTGGAAATTTGATTAATTGGAAGGATGTGCACGTGTACATGTTAGAGAAAAACTTGCATGTAGGAAAAAGAAAAATAACCATAAACATAGGTAGGCAAAAACAACCAATTTGTTTTCTAAACACACGTGACTCGATGAGCTCTGAATTATGATAACTGTTTCCAGCAATTCATACCTGTATTACAGCGGGGTAGCAAATCTTGAAGCTGTTCCGTTGTCAATTCTTGAGCTGCTGAACACAAAGATCTAGCAGATATTTTTCAAAACATTAGAAAATCAGTTTTACCGACATGCACATCATATCAATTTAAGGTGACCTTAGGGAAATGTCCATTTACCTTTCAGGGTCCCATGAATTCTCAGAACAAGTCCACTTTGATGGTAGAAGAGCATTGATTGGCAGTTTGCGCCATTTGAGACAATCTTCGCATTGAACCCACTGAATCTTCTTCTCACTGGCAAGAATGAAACAAAGCATTTGAATTTAGAAATCTGCTAACTTATACGACACAAATAATGGACATTAAAAAGCTCAGAGTTTAGGCTGAAGAATAGACGGCGAAAGTAAATTCTTCACCTTCATTCCAGGCATAAAAACATGTTTCATATGCATGGTGCAGGCTGGGTATAGACACCATTTAACCAAGATTTATATATAAAAAAAATGCATTTTCTTACCCAGAACAGAATAATCTAACAAAAAGACAATAATCAGACAGCCCTAAAATATTTTATTACGTGCCCCTTAGTCTCTTCAAAAATTTCCAGAAATGTCAAAGAAAACAGAAAAATTTCACCCAGCAACAGCACACCCAGGCACAATTTTGTGAACCAATAAATGTCAACCTACAAACTTATCAAATGAGCCCACTTTGGTAGAGCAAATACCAATAAATTTTTGTGATAAATATGCAAAATGAACTAAAGCATTAAGAAGTAACACAGAGAAGTAATTGTTTTTTTTGGTCAGGACATAGAAAACTAGATACAAGTCTTCACAAACAGATTTTAGCACTAAAATTGGCTTACCCTGCTCTGCTCGTCGAATAAATTGTTGGCTTCCCAAGAATTGGAGCATCCTGTAATTTGAAATAGTAGATCAGTATCCATAATGGAGGGGTCCTAACACAATATTGAACAAGGTACCATAGTTAGAAAACATAACACGTCAAAGACTACACAGATGCAATGAAAAGATGTAACACTCCCCTATTAAGTGCCAAGCTATATTTCCCGCTAAGAGAGGAAGTTTTGATTCAACAGTTCAAGATCACATTATTATATCATATAATATTGCCACGAGTCACTTTGGAATTGATTACATAAAATAAGCTTTCGGAGATTCATCTAGCATTAATTTTCTATTTGAGTTTTGTTAATAAATAACTCAATATCAATTTCTTTCAGAGTTTTGGAACTAAGTACAAAAGAATGGCATCCAAATAAAGTATATCTGTGTAGCTCCATCGTGACGAGAAATATTATTTTATCCCATATTACAATAGTAATTGCAATCTGTTAGAAAACGAATTTATGCAATAGATGTGGCGTAAGGGAATGAACGGACACATCAGACCGAAGGAACAAGAAAAAATCATGAGCAACATAGGGTAACATGAACCCTTTCAGAAAAAGAATAGTAGTGAACCATGTACCTCATATTCCTCAAACTCAAAGCCTTCAATCACCACAACAGTGGGAACATGGTTAGCAGGAGGGCGAAGCAGGCCTTGAGCTTCTTCCCATGTAACCTTCAGTTCTATCAGGTCTTCATTTTCAATTCTCAGACGCTTACTCTTAGAACCCAAGTTACTGTTCTTTCTTTTTTTAGGGATCAAAGATTTATCTTCCAGTGCTTCTTTTGCTATGTAACCTGACTTGTCAACATTAGACCATGAGCTAGGATCTGCCAATTCAACCTGGTTCATTGATAAAAAGCTTGGTGATTCTGAACCCTTTATGAATGACAAAAGTTTGAAAAAACTTCACCAGATAAAGTTTCTGTTTTACTCACTTCTGCATGGGCTGAAACTCCGTTGGTTGTCTTGTTTGTCTCATTTTCCTACCATTGTAATGTAAAAGAAAATGAAATCTAAGTAATAAACCTTACAGAAAACCAAATGCAAAGATCGACATAAATACGATAAATGCATGCAATAGAGATTATCAAGTGAATCAGTGCAGACTCAGAGACAAAAATGCCATTAGCTGATCATGCAACTTAATTGAAGTGCATAAATAGTCTGGATATCAGTGTCTATTTATCTGATATTTACCACCCAAAAACAAAAACAGCATCCTGAATACATGCCACTTAAATCACCTGTATATTGCCAATCATCACAAAAAATTAAATTCACCACAGAAACTGGGTGTTGAGCAGGGCAAAACCTGATCAGATTGTAGGGAAGTTGAAGCCTTTCTGAACCCCATAACCAATTTCCCTTCTGGCTCCAATCGACTAAATGTCACTGGGAAAACAGATAACCTCTTCAGTGCCAAAATGAGGGAACAAAGTAACAAAATGAATTAATTTACATTGAAAGCATCAAATCCAAAAGCCAAAATAACTTTATAATGCAAGAATCCAGAAAACTAACAACATTGAACCAAATTAAAAAATATATATAAAATAAAAAATCTTCTCAAAAAAGTACTGGGAGAGTCCTTGCCAAGTTTTAAGCATGAACCCCTAACATTCATCAGAAATTTCTCCAGTGATGTAATATCATTACCTATGTCACCGGCCAGCAATTGCATGGATTGTATGCAAGGGGTAACCCCCTCCAAAACATACATTCTGCTATTGTTGTTGGGCCAGAAGCGAAACTGAAATATCCACTCCTTGCCTTTTGAATCCTGGACTTTAAGAGGTAACCCTTCGGGCTGAGAAATTGGAGGAAAGTAGGCCTGTCACGGAGGTGCAGAATGTTAATTGAATATGAAATGAAAAACTAAGTTAACCTAAAAATTTTGTGACAAATTCGAAAAGAAGATTCTTTCCATTATGCCTCAAAATGACAGGTTAGGCTTAGAAAGCATGAAGACACACCTCTGCACATTTTTTTGGCAACACCAAACGCCCGATCCGCCCAGCATCACTAGCACTCAACATTTTCTCGAATAATGGAGTGATTATAGAACTTTTACTTATATATGGTTAAGGCGTACAGTATATAAGAATCAAGAGTCAACCAATTTTAAGAAGGGGCAATACCATTACCATTATACAAACAGCCTTAAGAAATGTAATATAAAACATATACAACATTGTCATGTTAGAGAAAAGGAAAAAATATACATTGACATAAAGGATACTCTCCAGATATATGCTGCAGCTCTTGGTCAGTGAATCTAGGCCAGTACCGAGGAAGTAACTGATTTCTTCCCCGGGCATCTGCTCGAGGCCTTGCATTGCGGATCTGATTATCACCAGATGATTCAACTCCATTACCATTATAATTCTTTGCCAAAGGAGCGATTGGCCGCAAATTAGTTCCAGTAACCCCCAGTTGTGGATTTGTTTCACTTGGAGATCCATAAGGTACAAACTGTGGAGTAGACGGTTCCTCCTTCAAAGAGGCAGACTGCTGGGATATATTTAAACATGAACTACTTTTCTCCTCGTGGTTAATTCCTACAACAAAATGTTCACAACAATTTAACAACCATCTGCCCATTTCATTCTACAGCATGGAGCAGAAGCAAGGAAAGTTGGCATATCCTACTATCTTCCTCACTATGTTAAATGTCATGAAAAAACCATTACCTGGGTTCCCATTCCCATTTTCAAGACTTTGTTGTGTGCCAATACTTAGGTTTACTTTCATTAGTCTTTCAGAAAATTCCTCAACTTTCTTCTTTTCCAAGGTGGAGACAAATATTCTCTCACTGGCATTAAGCTTGTTAATTCCAGTTGAACCATCAACTTCATGTGGCACCCTCGTATGCAACTCAGATGAAGGAATAGAAGAATTGAATAAACTGGGTGCTTGCCTCCATGGTACAGGACCAGATCCAGCCAACTGAGTCCAATTTTTGGTAGACAGGTCCTTAAGTCTCTCAGATAAAGGTGAATGGAAGAACATAGATGTTGGCCATGCTGGGTTTGATGTCTGGATTAACAACAGAATAGCACAGTTTTTGGTATATTCAAGGAAATACTAAAATAAACAAGGGTCGCCGTAGCAAAAATTGACGATTGAAACATATGATTTTAGTTATTTGATGAAAGCCTCCTTACCATTACATAATTTTTCCTTGCACATGTCATGCACTCAATTCCTCCGGGATCCAACAATGTAAATGCGTGACTTGAAACGATGCATCCACAATGAACCCGCTGCAAAGGAAGGCTAAACAAATCAGCATTTATACTAGAAATTCAAAGCTAAAGTCGGTACGACATTCTTTATAAAATTAAATGTATAACTATAAAGGATATTAATTAATATGGATAAACTATCCACTCACCTTCCCACAAGACTCACAGCACCTCCAACCATCAGCATTCATATGAAAGGTCTCACAGAATCTCCCTTCCTCGTAAGCAACACTTGGATCACAGAAGAAGAAAAAGAAAAGGAAAGATATCTTTCAGTATATTGATCATGAAATATAAAGAAAGAATTAAGGTAGATGAATCATTGAGTAGAGTCTAATTTTGATCCTTGACATAGCCGGTTGAAATTTTAAGGTGTTCTAAAATTAACTCAGCAATCATGCCATCCCTGCTTCCCTAATTAAAGTTAAGTATCAGAACTAACTCACTAACTAGTAATGAAGCTTGAAAATCTGGCAAACCTAGCAGCATAAATTCGTCGCCTGAGTAAGTCTGCAAATTTACACCACAGGCAGACCTTTCATAGGCCTAGTATTGGAACAAGCAGTTTAAATTTTACTTTTTCTTCATAATTTTTGGCCATTGATAAATTCCTTTTCTGCATGAATCTTCAAAAACAAAAGCTTCCCATTACCATCAGACGTGGCGGAAGTTTGATTCATTTGAGTGCCTCAAATGGTCAAACTCTCACATGAATCTTCCATATTTGTCCATTAACCAAAACATGAAAGAATTAAAAACCATCTTGTAGTTTCACTCCTTTATGGTTTTCATTGCATCTCTCTAAGAGAGCACCGACTACGTTAAGTAAACTAAAGCTACTTTACAATTTTACCCTCATGTCCTTCGGTTCTCCATATCTTAACGAGTACAGACAACAAAAAAACAGCAAAGACTACAAAATTCCATGTTCGAGAGAACTACTTAAATTACGCAAAACATAAGCATTGCAGGTGTGCATTCACCGAAAACAAGTACCAGCGGGTTAGGATTCACTGAGAAGTATTTTCTAAGCAAATTTATATTTGAACATAACATACAGACAAAAACGAAAATCTCAAAACCAACTGAGGCTATATACAATTGCTGTTTCATAAGCACCACATTCAAGCATCTGCTGAATTCGACGGAGCAACAGTTAATTCAAAGAATCATTTCATCTTTCCCTAAATTAAATTACAGTATATCTCTTCACTCCTGCTCCCCAAAGCAGTTCAGTACTAATACAAACGAGAGCTCCAACGCATTTTACTAAATACAAGTCAAGCTATTCATCTCCCTCAATCGAATTCGAAAGACTAAATGAAGAAAACGGAGCAAAAGCCGGTGTTCCCAAACTACCCTTCAAAAAAACCCAATCTTGCTGCGCATAACGCCACGACATGCTCCAAATTTAGCAAATTCCCACCAAAAAAACCCACTCCTAAAACCCTAAGCTCGATTTCAAATCAACCAACGAAACCCTAATGACGTCGCACGAAGCAGTAAGTTGAAGCAAGCAGAGTTCAGAAGGCAGCGGAGATATTCCCCAAGCAAAACCACCGAACCAGTTCAGAAATGGAAATTCAAAAATTAAGAGAGAAATGGAATGGAAAATGCTTGACTTACTAGCACCGATCGCAGAGCTCGCAGTACTCGCCAGTCCGGAGCCGCCAGCCCTTTCTCGGAAACTCCGATTTCACCTCCTTGCACTCAGAATTGTAGCAGACCTTGGAAGCCGACGAAGACGACGACATCGGAGAAGCCGCTTATAAGAAGCTAAAACCTAGAAATTAAGCAGCGGAGGAGTTGTAGAGAGAGAAAGTAGTGAGAAAGGAGGCTGTAAAGAAATGGAAATACAGTGGTTTCCGCCTGATCTGTACGTAATCATATAGAACGAGACACACGGACAGAGAGTTGAGGGTTTTAGAGAGAGAGAGAGAGGAGAAAAAAAAAGTGTTTTTATTGTGGGAAGTGAGAGAAAGTAAATAAATTCGTGAAAATTCATATTTATGACTTTCCATTTTTGTTCAAAATGCTTCTTTTTCTTTTTTTTCTTTTTTTTTTTATAAATACTAGTTAACTAGCTTAATTTACAATTAAACCCTATAAATCTTTTCGGAATACTTATCGAATTCACATGTAAGAGAACAAACACAATATTTTGGCCATCAAGAAATGACTCGTAAGTTAAAAACGACTGACGCATTGCTATATTCAACTATCATTTCAAATTTACAATGAATATTTTTCTACTTACTAAAACTGAATTAAAGCGCAAAACATACATTGAGCCAAGCCATCTGACAAAAGACGTGATTGAACTCGAGTGCAAAGGATGAAACACTAATGTTCGGCTTAGCTGGATTAATTCGTATTCGAATTCAAATATAAGAGAACATATACATGTATTATCCATGTTATAAAAAAATAAAAAAATAAATTGAAGGTTAAAAGAGGATTTAAAATCACGTCGGTTGTTTTGCCGTCGTCGTTTCTCGGATGTCATTCTCGTCGCGGCATTGACCCAAAAATACAATTTTATCTGAAAAGCCACTAGCGTGTATGGGCCACCTGAGCTAACGATACAGGGGTACATCGGTAATTTCCATACATATTGACTTGCTTGGACTAATGGGAGTGCGAGTTGGGAGGTTTATGTGCTCGCGCGCGGGGTAGAGAATTTTTATCGCTTAGAAGGTATGTGTGGTGTGGGGAATAATCTTGTGCATGGCCCCGCAAAAGGTCATGCAATCACGTAACGCCCACTTCTGCGGGCTTCTTGGTTTGACGTCGTCTTCCATATCCCCCCTTAAACGACTACGTTTCTCCCTTCTTGGTGGGTTTTTGGGTTTTTTTGGCTACAATGTCTCTCACTTTTGTTTTTACTCTTTATGGTATTTTTGTTTGGAATAAGAAGGTTTTCGGACTTTTACACGTAAGGAGTCATATTTACTTTTAATTTAGGGATAACTTGATATAGATCCAATTTTGTGAGCCATTAGTAGGATTAGTCCACTTCATTGAAATAGGTCCAATAATTGAGATTCGACGTATGCTTATTTGTGGTTTGTACCGTATTTACCCCTTAGGCTTATGAATTGTAGTAAATACACAAAATTTCTTAATTATGGGATTATTTGTGGTTTAACTAATCCCTTAATTGTAGGATTAGTTATAGCCATATAATCACCTCAACACCCAGTCTGTTTCATCCCTCCTTTTTTTCCTTCTTCCAAACAATTCCCTCTGTTAGATCATGGAATCAATCCTCCTCTTTTTTGTCTCTTCTTTTCATGGGTGATATTTTTGTGTTCTTCCCTCCAAATTCGTTCCTTTAATGGAGGTATATTATATCATATTTATATTTCTATGTTCTGCCATGTAGGTTCCCAGCATTTTTCTTCCAATACAATAGGTAGTTTATTTTTGTTTTGCAGGTAGATTATATCTGCTTTGTAGGTATAAAACATCTTTCTTCCTATACAATAGGTAGTTACTAGATTATATCGGTTTTGTTTTCTTCATAAATAGTGCGTAGTTACTAGATAATATTTTAGTTTGAGTATTTAAATATTCAAAATTTAAAAACTGAATAAATGATAAAAAAAATTTAAAGAAATTAAATATTTTTATCTAAAGGGGCAAAATTGATATCAAAATATGTAATTAGATAACTGGACTCAGTTCAAAAAACTACCTATGTTTTTGGACCTAGATCCAAAAGCCCCTTTAATTTAATATATGTGGAAAATGATTATTGTATACTTTTGCAAAAGTGTTAGTTTGTAATTTACATACTAACTTTGTAATTAGAACTGTTCATTCTTTTTATCAAGATTATATGTGCAGAAAATCACTCAATTCGGAACTGAAAAACACTGTCATATGATTATATTACAAGTTGAATAGATTGGCAACGTACGGCGTGAGTGAAATATGTATCGATTACATCGTGATCAGTATATATTAAGTGTGTGTGTGTGTGTATGCATATATATATATATATATATGTGAGTCAATATTAGAGGTTAGCAAAGAGTCTTTGGCCACATCTAACAATCAAAACAATGTTATCTTTTCTTGTTCCTAGGAGTAAGAGTAAGCCTAACAATTAAGTATTGCAATTTAGTGATCGGGCACTGTCGGATAGCCACATGTTTTCTTGCATGTGTGAAAGAGATAAGAAGCTTTTCGGGTCAGTTTGTCAAACCCATCGATCGATACGTAAAATTGAAGAAAATAAAATAAAAAATAAAGAGGAGATAGGCTGAATAAAAGAGGTCGATTGCTTGGTGGTGTCTGTATGTGCGGGTTTTAGGATTGTACGTGTTTTGTAAGAAAACTACAAACACAAAAGCAAGATGATGATTGAGATAGCTAGGGTGGTGCTATCCCGTATCCACATCTCTTTTTATCTTGCGCATACTTTCTTATTTTTCAGTCGTTGAATTGAAGAATATCAAATGACGAAAATTAATAAGCAGTGCGTAGAAGGTAAAAATGAGTGTATGAATATCACCAACCTTGAGATATATGCATATGTGTGAACGCTAATTGTTTTGCAAGGTATGTATATATGTATATTACATGCCGATGGATTTACGAAAATGGGATATAATGAATTATTCTTGTTTCTTGTTAGGGTTGGTTCAAGGGGCATCACGAAGCCAAATTTTTGAGTGTGGACATAGCCCCGACACGTACAATTGAACTTATGTGAAATAAGATAACACTTATATGTAATAATATATGAGTTGGATGATTTGTTTGGTACGTGTATTACTTTCTTTCTTTCTTTATATAAAAAGGGGATAACTGGTGGCAATTAATGGTTATCCACCTCCTTCGAATCGAATAGGCTATCGAGAATTTCAACCTGTCTGTGGCCACAATCAAGCATACTCATCATCTATTAATGAATAAATATATTGTGTTAAAACATAAGTGAATTAAGATCAACACTATGTTATAAAAGAGAATCTGTTCGTTCATGAGAACTCATCATATTTTCCTTGACTCACTGTTGCATGCACAATGCGCGGGTTAATTAGTAACCATAAATATCAAATATAAAGGCTCGTTTGGTGGACTGAATGTGATAGATTATAGTCAATTAAAATAGTTATGAGTTCAAGTCTCATGTCTGATGGTGCTAAATATAAATTGGATGCGATTAGACGGAATGGGCTGCAAACCCAAAATTGGGTGGGTTATGTAACCCAACCTCTAACACGGGTTACAAATTCTATTTGCGTGAGATTCTCTATGAATTATCTGTCAATCACCTTATGTTTTTTATATAATAATTTATTCTATTAACACAAAAATTAATATTAAATTATGAAATAACAAAAAATTCATGAAAATTTTCATTTTTTTTTAAGAGTTGCCTTAGTATTTATTTGGAATGATTTGGACCACATGATTCCTTTTTGACTGAAGACATCCGACATGATGAACCTATGAACTGATATAATTACGTATGACAGAATGACGCATTTCCTGCCATCATGGTCACATTTAATTAAACGTTATAGTTATTCGAATATTCTTATTCATGTTTTGTTTAACCAGTGTATGATTTTGTTACAATAATTCACTTCTTTGTGAGTTAAGAAAATTTATAAAGACATTTTAATGTTTTTCTGACCGTTAGCATCAGAAATTAAATACAAGAGGTAACGTGTGAAATACGAGTCTGAATTACCTGGCATGTTGACTTGGATTATTTGGTAAAATTAAACAACTGTTTGGCCTAGGGGATATGTCTTATATGTTGTATTAAAGATTACGTCAAGGATTCAATGAGCAAATCTCAGGTTTAGGTATCTAAATTGTCGGAAAATCTTCTGCCAAACAGCCCGACCAATTGGACCGTTCGACCAAGTCATAAAAGTATGGGGATTTGGACCCTCTCCTGACCTTAAGAGGCTGAGCCTTCTGAGCAAAGTACACAGATAGTTGGATTTTGATCCATCGACTACAATTATTATAACTTTTAGAAAGCTCTTGTTTGTAACCGTTGGATCAAAATTTCCAATCCATGTGCTTTGCTCAGAAGGCTCAGCCTCCTAAGCTCAGAAGAGGATCCAAATCCAAAGTATGGAACCTCCATGCATTTTGGTCCCAAGCTCCCGTTCTCAAGCCGGTCTACCCTTGTGAGGAGAAATCTTTTACGTAACGTGACGAGACAGATAAAAAAGACATAAATACACAACCGATTACACGATAAAATCTCTCATTTGAGAGCGCTGCCAGGCAGCCCTACCCAAGTTCTTCCCCCAGTTATGTGCAAAAAGTCATTTTCATGCACTCAGAAAAAGAAATTAAAAATCCAAATATTTAGCATACCACAGACAACGAAGAAATTTGTACCACATTATCTCACAAGCAAAGAGAAACAGCAATCTGCATTCACACAAAGGCTTCAGATTTTTATTAAGATGAACAAATGTATACATGTATTACGCTAGTCGAATACAAATCGTCTCTGTATCGACCACAGCGGCCTATACATTCCTGTACTACAAATCTGTTTCGAAACAAAAGAAATTGAAAAATCAAAGCAAAAAGAGTGTGAGATAAACTGCACGCTGCATCGACAACAATCAGTGGCTATTGCAAAATAACTTTTCAGCAAGCAAGTTGCTGAGAATATGCCTCATCGATCTAAATCCCTTGTATCCTCCTTGTGGATTTTTACACGTATGGGTTGGACGACAAATTTTTTCTGCTCGGAATTTGTCTCTGTTACCAAAATTGAATTTGAGATAAAAAATAGTTCATCCTATACTGGGGAAAACAGAGTCGCTAAACCTTGATCCACAGTCACTTGAAGTTTATCGTAGACCATCAGTGTCTTCTGGTCACATTTGTATGCTCCTTTGCCTCTAGCAAGGACCTCGCCATCTGAGTCGATTATCCCTTCCTTAGTTGGGTCCTCGGTGAGAGGACCAGGTTGCAAAATAAATGCTTTCACCTGCAGAATGTCGCAAGATAATAAATAACATAAACAGAAGCGAAAAGTTATTAAAGCTTCTTATTTACCAAACGGTAGACAAAATCTTAAACCAAAGTAAATGTTCGATAGGTTGATTTTGCTGACCTTGAAGTACAAGACATATGGTGATTTGATATGGCTTCCTGTGCTCAACCCAGACATCAACGAAAGCAATGACAGTTTTGGACAGGCCCTCATCATTATCACGTCTATATAACCATCCGAGAACTGCGGAGGAGCACAAATACGTGTGAATTATTCGAGTTTAAATAAATATCCCAAGACAGTATAAGTGGAGAAGTATTTGAAATACATGCTAAGCAATTTTACTGTCCAACCTTGGCATCCGGCGCTGCCTTTGTGTCTTCACCACCCCAAGGCACATTGTGAAGCCAGATGGAAACGAACGGTCCGGTAATAGTTCTCCAGTCCATGCTAGCCAAGTTAATATCAGGCCCTGGATAGCCATGTTGTCGAATGCTAATCGGCTCCTCTTGATTTGGAGCAACTGCATTGTGTTGGTTAGTAGGTTCACTGGCATTACTGTAACTAGTAGGCTCTCCGTAAGCTTCAAAGCCAGGTGCAGGCACAAAGGAGATAGATCCATTATATTGCCTCAAATGCACAATCCGTTGAACAGCCTAAAATACATAGACAATTATTAGTGTCTTGCCATTCAATACCATCCCAACATCAGATTAATTAAACATGAACATCTGCATTAGCAACGGAGTAATCCAGTAAACTAGACCATAACAAACGAGAGGTGTAAACTTACATAGAAATCTAGTCGAGCACTTCCCATCCACCTATATTTCTCAGACTCAATGTCAACATCTGCCACTAAACCTGAAAGCAGATAAAGCTTTATTAGTAACATATTACATTTTTCAGTTGCAGCGAGAACCAGAAATTCTGGTAGAAATTCTGCCAGTACGATTAGAAACTCTACTTCACTTAAGTATTAATTCCACTATCCAGTAGGGTGATACTTTTGAATTACCCCATGCAAGCATCAATACACTGAAGAATTTCATCTTCCCCTGGCAGATGGTAGCTACATCCAGTGAACGCTTATGCCCTGACCATAAATAAACCATAAAGAAGAAAAACTCATTAATCAAAAGAATTACCTACATAGGAAGAGAAAGGGTGCAATCGTAATGTTTTGAGCACAGTATAACGATAGACAGACAGCATATATACCTCGAATAATGGCGAGGACAGCATTAGATGGTGTACAAGGTTCACCAACAGAATCCAAAAGAGATTTTGCCATTCCATTTCCAGTACCTAATGGAGAGAATCTCGTTAGAAATTAACCTTAAAAACAAAAAGCAGACTAATAACTATATCTGTTTTGAAGCAAACTTGCAAAGTTTGCCCTCACCTTCTATAACATGAATGACCAACCTAATTATCAGAGAAATGTTTTGTTAAATATAAAGAAAATTGAGAAATAAAGAGTACGGAACCTGCAGGAACTACTCCAAGAGGAATCTTTATTGCAGCGTCCCAATCCTCTCTCTCTAGGAGTCCATTAACTACCTACTAAAAAGTGCAATGCTTGTAAGAAGAAAATCATAAGCTTAATATAAGCACATGATTCTGAAGACAAATAATGTACTATAAAAAAAAGCAGACTCTTCATGAGATTATATTTGTTTTACAGTCTAATAACACTACTTAATTCAGTTAAAAACCATCAAAGCTTAACATTTGCTCAAAAAACATAACAAGTTTACCAAACAAAATCTAACTTCATTTGAGGGAAAAGAGAAATAAAACAAAGTCCGTCAGTGTAAGTAATTTGATTCCTCGACAGAGTCATGTGGTCAATCACAATATTGCATTGCTCATGTTTCTTATAGCTGCAACGAAATCATATGCACATAGCCACTGATCATTGGAAACCGACCTCAACCAAGATTCCATCCCCACTAACACAAACAATGCCATCATACTTTGAAAGATCTAGTGTTTTCACAACTTCCTTCGCATGTAGTTGATATTGAGTTTCTGAAAATTCAATAAAAAACCAATTACGAAAAGGGAAACACTAACTCGACCCGCGATTCACAGATCCAAAATTCAGTACCACACATCAACTATTAACTAATAAGCAAAACATTGAAGGAAATTCCTAACCTTGCAGCGTAAATTGGATATCGGCATCCTCGAAAAGAGGTTTTACGTGATCAACATAAATCTTTGAAGCAGATTTGCTACCACCAAACGGATTCATAAAAACAAACAGCCTCTTTGGCCGTCCTGTGCAAAAGAGGATAAATTACCACCTATATTATCACTATATAGGCAAGAAAGTAACAATAAACCATAAATTCATGTTATTTTCACTAATTAATCTCGCTTAAGTGAACATTAGAGTAAAACGAGCTTGAGCTAAGAAATTAGAACGAAAACAACGGAAATTAAAAATAATCTCGCAACGGTCAAACCACCAGAAGTGAAAAGCAATGGCGTAGCCACTCACAAGGCTAAGGTGGGTTGTAGCCCAAGGAGGTTTTCGGTAAGGGTAGTGCTATCCATGCACTCATTTTTACTTCTGACACACTCCTCTCAATTTTCGGTTGTTCAGATCGAATGAATTGAAGATGATCACTGACAAAAAATTAATGATCACTGACAAAAAAATTAATAAGGCTGTGTTGGAAGTAAAAACGGGTTTGTAAATAGATCTATTCTTTTCTAAACTCATGTTTATAGCCTACTCAATTTCAAAACAAATTATTATTTAATATATATTTGATAGAGGATAGGTAGTAAATAATACGTTTTATACTAAAAATTATAAATTAGTTCTATCTCTACTCCCCCTTTATCCTATTCTCTAAAGAAAAATACCATTTACCCTATGTAATTTAGCCTCTGTGCTTCTTACTCAAGAAAAGAAAAATAATTTCTTTAAATTCACAATTAAATCCCTATCTTCGCAATTCCTTACTTTCCGTTGCGACTTTTGTACGTTCTTAATCTCTTTATTTATTTATTCTTAATTTAATTAGTAGGATAATTATTTATATGATCCTTGAATTTATCGGTTAGGGTTATGATTTTGAGAATAGTTTATATTATATTGTTGTTCTTTTATATTGATTATTATATAATTTTATATAAATATATAAACGAAATAATAGAAATGATTTTAGGGGTCTTCCAATTGGACTAAAAATTAGACCTATTTTAAAAGTCAAAAGTCACTAAAAATTAAACTTATTTTTCAAAAGGTGGGTTATAAAATTGGACATATTTCAAATTTTCCCATGATTTTTATAGTACTATTTTCAGCTAGTCCACAAAAAAAAAAAAGGGGGCTTTTAGATCCAGATCCAAAAAGGTAGAGTGTTTTTAGGAGTGAGTCCAGTTATCTAATTATATGTTTTTATTTTTTTTATACTCATTTTATATTTTCTAAAGATATTAAAAATTAATTAAAATCTTCTAATATTATTCATTTTCCAACTCCAAAAAATATAATTAATATCTTATAACAAAAAAACTAATATACTAACATAAATTTATCTGCAAAACATTATACCCTAACTCAAGTAACAAATATATAAATGTATATTATACCTATACGTGAGATATGAAACCTAATTAAAAGGTAGAAAAAACATGACATACTTACACGTAAGACAAATTAATCTATGACAGGTTGATTATAAAAAAAAAATCTATCATATAGGTAGATAAATATAATTAACCTGTGTGATATAGGTTGATTAAAAAATAAAATCTATAAATAAGGTTTAAAGCAGAAAGTACGAGAAATAACAAAATGATAAATAAAAAGAAATAAGCAAAGAGATAATTAGGAAGAAATTTGATTTTTATAATAAATCTTATTATTGAACAGATAACTATTGATAATTAAATAATTAAATATAACAAATTGAACTTAATTTGATAAATTAGACTATTTCTACTATTGGCCAAAAAAATTAGACTTAAAATTGGACATATTTCAAATTTTCCCATGATTTTTATAGCACTATTTTCGGCTAGTCCACCAAAAAAAAAATCATGGCCGCCCTTGGTGAAAAGTCAACTTTTTCCAAAAATTCCTTTCATTTTCCTGCATTTTCCTATCAACCAAACACGACACAAGCCGATTACAACTTACAAGCACAGGAAAATTACCGAGAGAATCGATGTAATCCCCGAGCTTCTGGCACCAGAGCCTGTGCGAGTCCTCAGAGAGAGGCTCGAACACCAAGTCCTTCCTCGCCGCAGCTCCTCTGTTCGCGCCACAGCAGATTCCAGCTCCGCCTTCCACAAAAGCTCTTATCCTAATCTTCGGACCTTCCGCCGCGAACCCCAGGACCTCCTTCTCGACGATCAAGCTCCGTTGACTTCTCTCCGACCACCGGAGCACTCCGTCGGAGAATAGAGTCACGGGTGTGACGACGCCGCTTATGAGGACCCGGTCGGAGAGTAGGGATTGCGGGGGAGCAGACTGGGGTCCGGGTCGGTCCATGTGTGGATTGTAGTTCAAGTCTTCCGGAGTGGTTGAGGGATTTTGGTTTGGGGGCCTGAAACGTCTGAAGTGGAATATATTATGTGCTGGTTGGCGGAGAAACGGGTTCGGTTTGACAAAGCGAACCGGGTTTAATGTGAAACCGAAATCGGTTGCAAATTAAAATTACCGAAAAAACTGAAATTAGTTGCAAGCAAAGTATCATTGAGCTTTTGTGGGTACCACAAAAGATGAAGAAAAGAGGCGTTGGGCCCAAAGTTTATATCCAATTGTTGTGTACGAGATGAATGACTTGTGACTTGTCATTCCGTTTGGAAAATGAAAAGTTGTGCACGAGATCAATGACTTGTGACTTGTCCTGCGGTGGAGTAGAGTTGTCTGATCACGTGATTCGTTTTCTGAATTTTGACATTACGTCATTTTCGTTGGGCATATTTGCTCTAATTAAGGAGTCATTGTATCTAAATTTCGGAGTTGGATTCTCTTCATTTCAAATTTTCTTATATTTTTCTTCCATTCTATTTGAACGGTTACATTTAAATCACGTTAACATCTTATGTTGACTTCTTTATAAAGAAAAAAAAAATGAGAGAGGAGGGGATAGAAGGAAAGGGAATTTAAAGGAGAGAAAATCCTACTTCCTAAATTTCTCTTCCATTTGGGATACTTTGCAAATTTGAATTGGTTTATAGTTTAAGGGTTTCAAAGGAAATGTAATTTATAGGATTAATTACACATATACTCCATAAGTTTTAATTTATTTTCACACAACCCTAAATGACGAATTTACTCCTTTAGTTTAATTCAATGGTTGTTTCTATATCGGATTGAACACTACGTGAGAGGGGGGGGGGGGGGGGAAGAGAGAGAGAGAGAGAGAAGCCGTAGTATTTGTGAAGCATACATGAATATGAGGGGATGTATGTGTAATCATCCAAATATCGTTATTTATACTATTTTTTATACACTTACTAAGAGTTCGTTTGAATGTATTTTTAAAATAACTGAAAGCGCTTTTAGTTAAACTGTTTTTTATACCAATTCTTAGTAAAAATCCAAGTGGATTATGGAAAAGCACTTTAAGTGCTTCTTGCAAGAAGTACATATCTGGTGATTCTTTCAAAAAGCACTTAAAATGCTTTTGGAACTCAAAATCAATTTAACCACAAACACTTTCAGATATTTTAAAAGCACATTCAAACGAGCCCTAATTGTTATTCGCTATATTGACTTTTGAAAAGTACCAATAATATGTCCTCATTTTAACATCATATTCGCTTAACATGCAAAAAGTATTTGTTTAAGTAAAATGAATGTGCTCTCCTTTATGCATTTGAATTTGAATCACTTTTTCCGTTTGTGTAAAGTAAAATATGACAGAGGGATCCTCAACAAGATATACACACCCAACACCAGTGAGCCAAATGAGTAGTGGCTACGTTAAGAAATTTTAAATTATTAATCTTTCACTTTCAATTCAACCCGATTCACTGCCTAGGTGGCTTTTACACCTATTCATTTCAGGAAAATTATTAATCTTTCACTTTCAATTCAACCCGATTCACTGCCTAGGTGGCTTTTACACCTATTCATTTCAGGACTATCCTCGCTGGATTCTCTTTGTGAGAATCATGGGAATCCTCCAATTACATTCATTCATCGTACATTGTGCGGTCAGAAATCATTGTAATTTTTTTATATTTAAAATTGAATATAAACAGTACCTGACAAAAACTGGCCACACCAAGGTTCTAAAAAACGCTCGGCGCTAGTCGGGTGGCGGGCTGGGGCCTAGCGCCTAGGCGACTAGGCGGATTTAAGTAAATCTATTGTATTTCGTATAAATAAGTGTCTGCTTATACTTAAAATATATATAATTTCATCATATACTACAAAATAGAATGACATATGTATTATGAAATATTGGAACATAATGAAAACACGAGGAACAAGAATATAATGTGTGTTTATTTAAGTATGCAACAAGTCTCTTACAATTTACTAAAAAAATAAAATGCAAACTGAAAGTTATCGATTTTCTGTCTAAGTGAGTCGCGACCAATGTGGGTTTGGACGGGCTAGTAGGGTGCCTAGACTGGCGCCTCAGCAGGTCTAGACGCTCTTTCTTAATTTTCAAATACTTAGACGTTAATTGGGACGGTGACCAGCCGCTTAGCGTCTAGGCGGAGCCTAGACAGGAATTTTTAAAACAGTAGTTGTCACGGAGTTAGCCGGTGCTTCTTCCTTGAGTCCCAATTCTTTTAAAGAAATTTGATCAAGCTTAAATAAAGGGTGAGAAGGCTCGAATGCGGTAGAAAATGATCACCTCCAAATATTAACAATGTTTTGTCCGTAGTGAAAAAAATGTCTTCGGGCTTTACTGTCCATAGCATAATATAAACATACAAATCCATTTTGGGCTGGATATTCAAATCCAAAATTTCGGGCCGAGCCGAATCTACTGAAGAAAAAGAACGCGAACCGGCCTCTTGAACTACAAGCGCAAACACTTGGGCGCAGTGAGCGCCGATTGTGCAACGGCGGCGGGAAAGGTCGAAGAGGAAGTGATTCCGTCCGTAAATCCCCGAAGCCGTCACATAAAGAAGAGGACTTTGAAAAACAAGGCTTTCGCCGTCGCGTTTAACGAGAAAGACCTCAGGTAGTAAAAAACCCGCCATCACAAAATTTGCTCAGTGATGAATTCTAAGCTCTGAAGTTTGCTTCTTTTCACATTTTGTGAATTGGGTTTTTTGAATTTTTGGGTTTTGATGTTTTCTTGTTTTGGGCTCGTGAAGCGATTTCGTGTCTGGTTTTCACAAGAGGAAGAAGAAGAGGAAAAAGGACGCTGAGCAGAAGCAAGGGGAGGCGCCGCGGCGGAAGCGTCTCGAGCTGCGCAAAAAGGTTGGAATTTGTGGCTGTTTTTGGACCGTTTGATTGCCTCTTTTGCCTGTTGTTTTTTGGTGATCAAACAAATCTAAGTTTTCACTGTCTTACCTTTGGTTACATTTGTTGCAGAGGAGACTAGAAAAGGAACTGGTTCTTAATGGTGGGATTGCCCAAACCACCGATACAGCAGCTGATGAGGTTGATGAGGGTGTTGAGGAGCACGAGGATGATGAGATTAGTGAGACCTCTGGTGCTGCTAACCCCTGCTGTCGATCACCCTATAATGTTTACTTTTCACTGGTTGGTTGATCGGTTTGTGAACTTACTGATATCAGAAAGAGGTTCTCGGTCGTCACGACGTCTCAATAATTAAGGACAGCAACAAAGTTAGCATCAAGGCACGGTATTAATATTTCTTAATTGCTATATAATCACGTCACTTCTGACCGATCACAAAACCCTTAGTAATCGTGCATGCAAGAAGTGGAGTTATGCTTTCTTTATAGTGGGCGACCCCTAGCCAACAGGGCTCTCGCTTTGCTAGGGTTGCGGGGTTATGCTTTCTTTATTTGATAGTTGTGAAAACATATAAGAACTTATCGGTGAATCCACCCTTGGATTTTATATGAGTAGGTGTGGATTCAGTTCATTAGACTGTATTGCTTCAGCTCATGCTTAATCAGAATTTGAGTTTAACCTTTGGTATTGCTTTAAGGTACAACAACTTGCGATAATGGTGAGATGAAAGTCACTGTGACAACACATGAGATTTTTCGGGAGGAGGAAAGTGATCAAGACGAAAAGACGGTACCCGAATCAGTTGGAGCTTCTAAAAAGCACAATGTATCTGTGAGGAAGATCAATGACTTGTTTGAATATGCTTTTAAAATAACTGAAAGCGTTTTTAGAGAAAATGTTTCTTGGTTCAAAAGCACTTAAAGTGCTTTCTACAAGAACCACCAGTTATGTGCTTACTTTAAGTGTTTTTCCATAATTTACTTGCATTTTTACTAAGAATTGGTTTAAAAAACATTTTCACTAAAAACATTTTCAATCATTTTAAAAGCACATTTAGACAAGCTTGAAACCTCCAAAAAAAGCCGCAAAGCGCAAATCACGGCCCAAGCTGCAGCGTAAAAGAGATAAAAGGAAGGGAATAAAACCGACCAAGAACAAGCTCTAGCCACCGGTGTTCCCTTTCGCGAGGCTGTGGGATCAGCTTGTCTTTCCTGTGTAGAATCATCAAGTGCATGAGATCTGCCGGCTGACCGGAAGGTTTTATATGTATATATATAGGAAATCGGAAAGAAAAATACACTTCTGATGAGTGTAGAATGAAATTTTTAGAGTACTAATAACATTTTCCTATATATAAACTTTTACAATTCAAATGGAATAAAAATATCAAAATATAAAATCATAAACAATAATATAATTTTTTCACAATATTTTTTTCTTTGCTTTTGCCCCTTATTCACATGTAACTACAGTTTTACATGTATACGAAAATTACCATCCTCTACCTTTTAGTATTTTTCCGAGCCGTGAGATGTAATCTCCATAATTCAACCTTTCATTCATTTACTGAACGTAATAAGTAACATTGTAGCAATTCAAAAAATGATTGGAATTTGGCATATGGGTAGGGACTTCTTTTTTCGGTATGAATTGATTGAAAAATTAGATTATGTAAACTTAATTTGTACATTTACATCTAAAAACACGAGACGAGTAATATTTAAGTAATGTTTGTATATTTTTCTTTTTTGATATTAATTTTTAATAATATTTGGTGTAAGAATGAATTTTCTCATGTATTTAGCGAATTTTTTTTATACATATCAATGTACAAAAAGTCGAAAAACAGAAAATTCTAAGCCGTCAATTCGAAAGCTCGCCTAGGACCCCAAATTTTGAGAATCGAACCTGATAACCACTAGTTGTGTGTATTGTCACAGAAAATTTGGGCTTTGATCTTATCAGTTTGTAGGAAGTAAAATTGAAGTTTGATACCTTAAGGCCCTGTTTGGCACACCGGATAGTACTAATAATACGGTGTACGGTGTTTGGTGCCGTTTGGATTAAATAAGCACCGGATTAAATAATCCGGGCCCACCTTTTTTACCCGATGTATACCTGCTTCCTAATCCCGTCCAATTTCTCTGTATAACTTAGTCGGCCTCTTGCTCGTTCTCACTCTCGCTCTCTGCTCACTCTCCACTCGCTCTCCACTCCTTCTCACTCTCGCTCTTCGCTCCTTCTGCCATCGCCTGCAACTGGCAGGTGAGGAACCTGTGACTCCTTCTGCCATCGCTTGCAATTGGCAGGTGAGGAACCTGGGAACTTCCGCTCGTTCTCACTCTCGCTCTCCGCTCCATCTACCATCGCCTGCCAAAAGGCAGGTGAGGAACCTGGGAACTTTGAATCAGGAGATTGTGAAGGTAGCAATAAATTTGGACTTAGAATTGCAGGGTTTTACCCCCGAAGGGAGCCATTCCAGAAATTCTCAGAGGCCAAGGCTGAGCCCAGGCCAGTGAGGGGGTTTGGGATTCTTTTGCAGTCGGGGAAGGAGAAGAAGAAGAGAGAGAGGGAAGGAGTTTGGGGGTGCGGCGGAGAGATCTGGGTTTCATTATTTGGGATTCTTCTAGTCGGGGAAGAAGAAGGGAGAGAGGGAGGGAGTTTGGGGGTGCGGCGGAGAGATATGGGTTTCATTTTTTATTTTTATTTTTTTAAGTTTAATTTTATTTTAAGTTTTCCTCCTATCCGATATAATACCAAACACTGTATAAATAATACGGTCATTAATCCGATACTGCACCAAACGCCCTACTAATTTAGTCAGTACTGTCCGGTGACTATTTATCTTATCCGACAGAAATAGTCAGTACAGTCCGAGCTGCCAAACGAGGCCTAAGCCTTCAGAGCCCACTTCTGAAGAACTAAAATAATAAATGTAAATCATAAATCGGACGGCTACGATCACCGAAACGCACAGATCCTCCGGATCCTCACAAACACACAAGTCCACCCAAAGACTCACGTGGGCCAATCCATAAAAAAATTCAAAAGATTCCCAAACTTCAACCGCTCCGATCCGCCGATGGCCTCCCGCAAAAGATCTCAGCCACCGACCAGGCGGCAGCAAGAGATTCGCCACTGTTTGTATCGAGAGAAAATGCGAGAAAATTCAAAAAGAAAGAGAAAGAAAATACAAAAGCGCGAGCGAGTGACTGTATCCGCAGCACAGAGACAAAAAGGCCTCTCTCTTTCTCTCTTTAATTGTTTCAGAGACGCTAGCGAGCGAGAAAATTCGCCGACGCTTCGTGGAAACTTCTCGGATTCCTCTCTCAAATATTTCTGAGGTTCATTTTTTTTCCTCACTTTTTCTTACTTTTCCTTTTTTCCTTATCCGAGATTTGATTCCGCACGTACCGCACATGGCATAAAGCGGAGAACGACTTGTGTTTTTGGATCGGTTTTTGTTGTTTGGCTACTCGGAAAACGGAAGAAAATTGAAGATTTGAAATCCGAGTCGTTCTGTTGACTTTTGTTTGTTTACTGGTGTGTGTGTGTGTGTTTGCGTGTGGGAAACGGAATTTTGAATTTTGAATCTTGAGTCTTCAAGTCAAGGTGAAAGTTAGCTCTGAGTGATTTGGAAGTTTTTGTGTGATTGTTTTTCTTTTTCCTTTCACTTTCTCAGCAACCAAACGGGAGGCGAAGTTTTTGAGGACGGTGAAAGAGGATGCAGACGAGGTACATGGAGAGATCGAATAGCATGGCGAGGGAGAAGCGAAGTTTGGATTCGTCTTCAGCTGAAGAAGGCCAGCCGGATAGAAAACGGCCTGCTCTCGCCAGGTGACTTTTTCTTTCTGTTAAAAACTTGGATTTTGATGCAATTACAACTGATTTGTTAACTGTTTTAATGTATTCTGTTTGTAATTCAGCTGAAATGTCTGTAATTGGACATGAAATATTTTCAAATGTTGTGTTTTATTTGAGAAAGCGCGTCGCTTGAAGTCTTGAACGGATAATGAATTGAATGTCTTATGAACGATGAATGTGAATGTTGTTTATTGAGAATGTTCAACTTAATGCAGTGTAATTGTTGAAGCTCTCAAGGTGGATAGTCTGCAGAAGCTTTGCTCGTCACTGGAGCCGATTCTACGCAGAGTTGTAAGACATTCTAATTTCTCGTGGACTTTTTGCTTTCTAATCCGGAACTGGATAGAAGAGGTTTAGATGACTTTTAATTGTTGTTTATTTGGCTGCTTTATGCTATTTTTCATTACGTCATACACATACAAAAATGGTGAAGCGTTGTTTAGTGGCAAATTTATCTGACCTAAACATCGGACATAGAAAAGAGGCATTTCGTTTGTGTCAACGACTCAGCCGTCAACAAGTGTGTGTGTGTTGAAGGCAAGCTGAATGCCTACTATAAGCCATAAGGGCTCTTGATAAAGTATTGGTGTGTATGACTTTGTAACTGCTTGACAAATTTTAATGCATGCCTAGTGAAGAGGATTTAATCCTTTGATATGTGCATACAGTGTTTGAAGCATTGGTTGATGTTTCTTACTTATTTTGCTGAACAGGTTAGTGAAGAGGTGGAGCGTGCTTTAGCAAAATTAGGCCCTGCCAAACTTACTGGAAGGTATCAACCCTTTTCATCCCTTATTTTTTAACGGGTTCTGATCCTTGGTTGTTTCCTTTTTTTTTCTTTGTTTAATCAGTGCTGCATGCCAGTAGTTTTGTTCTTATAATGGGTTTAAAAATAGCAGGTCTTCTCCTAAACAAATTGAAGGGCCCGATGGAAGAAACTTGCAGCTGCACTTTAGGTCCAGGTTGTCCCTTCCTCTTTTTACCGGTGGAAAAGTAGAAGGGGAGTGGGGTTCTGCAATCCCTATTGTCTTGATTGATGTGAATACAAAGAACTTTGTGACATCAGGCCCGGAGTCTGCAGTGAAACTTGACATTGTTGTGCTTGAAGGTGATTTTAACAACGAGGATGATGAGAACTGGACTCAAGAAGAATTTGAGAGCCATGTAGTAAAAGAGCGTGAAGGGAAGAGGCCACTTCTTACTGGCGATCTGCAAGTGACACTGAAGGAAGGTGTAGGAACACTAGGGGAATTGACATTTACCGATAATTCTAGCTGGATTAGGAGCAGGAAGTTTAGGCTAGGACTGAAAGTTGCCTCAGGCTATTGTGACAACATTCGTATACGCGAAGCAAAAACAGATGCCTTTACTGTTAAGGATCACCGTGGGGAATGTGAGTTAATAATTAGTGATATTTAACATTTCCTTTGTTAGTTGAAAAAAAAATAAACATGGCAAGTTTTCTTTTGGTTTTTACAGTATACAAGAAACACTACCCTCCTGCGTTAAATGATGAGGTCTGGAGATTGGAGAAAATTGGAAAAGATGGCTCATTCCACAAGAGACTGAATAAAGCTGGAATTGTTACAGTTGAAGACTTCCTGCGACTTGTGGTTAGAGACTCGCAGAGATTGCGTAATGTAAGATGTTGGAATTTGTTTGTCAAGTTCATATTTCGAAAATGCAATTCCTAATATTTTTATGCCCATTTGTCATAGATTCTTGGAAGTGGCATGTCGAATAAGATGTGGGATGTACTCATACAGCATGCAAAAACTTGTCTTCTTGGCGGGAAACTCTATGTCTACTATCCTGAGGATGCAAGGAACGTTGGTGTTGTTTTTAACAATATCTACGAGTTGAGTGGCCTAATTACCAATGAACAATTTTACTCAGCTGATTCTCTCTCGGACGCTCAGAAGGTATATGACATGTATCTTTTATAGTGCCTGGATTTGCTATGTTTTATAATTTCGTGTTCCGTCTTGTGGTTGAGTTATGCTACTTGTCAAATGTTGTAAAGCTTGTAAACTTAATGAGATAGGATTCATTTTGTCCATATTGGCTATCCTTTCGCACTTAAGAATCCAGTCCATATGCATTTGCTATTTTATCTGTAAACAACACTCTTTCGACTGAACAGATTACATCCCTGGTTAATGTATCTAAAATGTTACAAAGTAGTAATGAGCCATGACCCCTCAAAGTGGTTGGTTTGTGAATTTTTGTGTTTCTTACAGGTCTACGTGGACGGTTTGGTAACAAAGGCATATGAGAACTGGATGCATGTTATGGAGTACGATGAAAATTCTCTTCTAAGCTTTAAGCAGCAGAAGAGTCCCGATGTTTCTCTACCTGAGGTCCCAATGGCCTCGCAGGATTATCCAAACTCATTTGATCAGCAGTTCACCCTACCTAGCCTGCCAGCTTCAGTTTCTTCAGAACCGCCTACTATGGATTCCGGCCTAAATGTGGGAGGTATATATTGCGACAAAATAATTATATCCAATTACTTTCTAACAAAATTTAATCCTCAGCCTCCGGGACCAAAGCCCGGGCGTCATTATACACAAATAAGAATTTTCGGTCCTTGCATTATTCTTTTAATAGTCACGGCTACCAACCTGAAAATTTGTGATTTTCGTAAGTGGCTTGTGTGTTTTGGATAAACATCCGTTGCTAATGTGTGTAAATGCTCTTTTTCTCTCTAGGTTATACTGACGGCATGCCGAACAGATTCTCGGTACAGTCACAGAATCTAAATCTCAGTGCTCCCAGTCAGCTCGATGGCTTGCCATTCCCTCTGCAAAATCAGCAGCCTATCACTCCACACCAGGCTCAGTTTCAAAGAAATGAAGACATGCTTGCCCTTGGTCCACCACAGTCGTCCACACATGGGTTCCAGAATGTTGGTACATCCAATCTATCTTCTTATACGGGAGCCGAGGACCTCTTCCCAGAGGAAGAAATTCGTATGAGGAGCCACGAGATTCTTGAAAATGAAGATATGCAGCATCTACTTCGTATCTTCAACATGGGCGGTCAGGGTCAGGGTCAAGGCCACGGTTATGGTCATGCCTCCATGAACGTCGCTGAAGACAATTATCCATATTCGTCACCATACATGCCCACTCCACAAGTGAACTACAGTGTTGATGATGATCAGAGCCGTTCGTCTGGGAAAGCTGTTGTTGGCTGGCTCAAGCTCAAGGCAGCCCTTAGATGGGGCATATTCATCAGAAAGAAGGCTGCTGAGAGACGGGCACAGCTTGTTGAGTTGGATGATTCATAAATATGACTTGTGCTAGGCAAATATGATCCGATTTTGGTGTCTCTAGGCTTCGCATCCCCCTGCCTACCTTATTCCTGTCACGCCGCAGTTTCTAACTGAGAGCTCGTGATGTTTCTTGGAATATAAGCTTCGGACATCTTGGGACCTCTCGCTTGTACAGTTCATGTGCAGTAAGCTTATGTCTTCTATTCCCACCTCGCTTTCACTGTTGTGTTTTACTGCAGAGGGTGTTGTTACAACATTCTTGCTTGCAAGTTCCGAAACCAAGACGAGTTGAGCTGTTTCAACTCAAGGCCTACGAGACTAGCAAGATTTCGGCGGGGAGTTTTTAACGAAGGTTTTTTCATGTTTACATTTCCATGTAATGCGACGGGACGAGGAGATGTGAATTCTACACTTCTTTGCTAGCGTGCTGACCTTGTGTTATGCTCTTAATAAGAGGTTTTATGTTGATTTAAATTCTACGTGCCATCAGAGCACATACTCTAATCAACGAACTCTAATCATCCGTCCATCTTCCTCCGAGATAAGTGAAACAACAGCGAGGGAATGAGATTTCAGGCTTCTCAGCAAGTTTTAACTTCGTATCATGTATGCGTCCTAATTGTTTGCATCAACAATTTCGAAGATTTACGCAAGTCATCGATTCACAAATTTCACACCGACAAGTTTGCAACTTAACTGACTAATTAGCCCAACAGCAATTAGTTGTCCATCGGGACGCCAGCACAACGACGTTATGCTCCTTCCTAAACAAAAAAATTTCAAAATTTTAAATTACACAAAGCCACCAAGAGAGAGAGAGAGAGAGAGAGAGAGAGAGAGAGAGAGAGAGAGAGGGAGAGATCTGCAAGCGCAGAGCTTTGCAATAAAACCCTGCTGCTAACACCGGAATGAATGGGAGCAAAAACGCCGGCGTTTTGGAAGAGGGCGATGGTGAGCAGTGCTGAGAGAAAGAGAGGGCGGGCCCTTTGTTTTCGGCTTTCAAAGACCGGAGAGATTTTCTGGCAGTGATCAAAAGCCAAAATATGTGAATAAAAACAAAACACATACGCCGTTGCCGGGGATCGAACCCGGGTCACCCGCGTGACAGGCGGGAATACTTACCACTATACTACAACGACTGAGTTGCTACTTTCTGATGAAATATCCATTATCACTGTTACTTAATACTTTTTGTAGCTCATTCATGCCCAAAACTTATGCTGCATGTATCACTTGGGTCCTTGTAATTTATATGGAGTATATCACTTTGGACCTATAGTTGTTATGTTGCGATTTAAATCTTGTAGTTTACTTATTGTTGCAATTCAAAAATAATAACTCATTGGCTTAACTAATATAAAATAACAAAATTTTAAAAGTAAAAATATACGAAAAAATTATCAAACGGAAACAAACACTTTATACATCGCGGACAATCAACATTACATACATCAAAGTGGAAATTTGCCCAAAATAGATAGGGTATATAATATTACCTTTGGCCCATAAAAATGAGAAATAATTCAAGGTAAATTCCGTTGCTTAAATTTGAAGCAGCATTGCCTCAGTCTAGTGGTATTCATTTGTAAATGAGAGATTTTAGGTTTGATTATCGCAAAAAGAGAATTTGAATCATATTATTGTTAGCTCATTGTGACGTTAAGCCTACTCACTCTCATTTAGGGTAGATAATATCGTTTGTTAAAAAAATAAAAATAAAAATAAAAATAAAAACTAAAGCAGCATTCCCTATTTTTGGCGGTAATACCCAAGCCCAGCAAGCTCTCGCTCATTGCTGATCAGCAAGCCTAAAGAGCTTGAACGATGGCCGAAGAAGAAGAGCGGCAGCAGCACCAACCCAATTCGTCCTCTCCAGACGCAGAAATTACAGAAAACCCAACCCATCAACAGCAAGAAGACTACTCTTGGCCGGCGATTCGGTTCGATGTTCATCCCCACAGAACCTTCCACTTCCGCCACCAGTTCCGAACTTCCCCAATTCCCAACAACTTTCTCAAGGGCGTCAAATGGTAATTCCTTTTGCATCCGCCTTACTTTCCCATCATTTTTTTTTCCATAAATTTGTTGTCTTTTTATTTGGGGTTTGATTTTTTTTGGCGTAGGTCGCCGGATGGGTCGTGCTTTCTTACCAGTTCCGAGGACAACACGCTTCGGGTTTTCGCATTCTAAGTTCTCATTGATTGACGGCTTTTGTGTTATTTTGTATGGGTTTTTGAGTAAAGCACTGCCATTTGATTTGGGTTACAATTTGGGGATTTTGTTTCTGACCTTCAGTACTCAAAATGCATTTCAAAAACCAAGCTTTTCGAAAATCGCTAACAGTGGTGTTTCCTAACTCTACTATTGCTTCGTTTTTATCAGACCGGATTTTGGGAGTGAGAATGCTAATCAGTGTTCTGTAGCTGCTGATGAAGGTAAGTTCTCGCCCCGAAATATATTTGCTTTGGAGTTTATTGTATGCCAATCTGCCAATAGAAGACTTGTTACTGAAAATTTTTGTTTGGTATTGTTTGAGCGAAAATTTTCGGGGACGAGCTATGTTTGATTGATTTTGTATGTGCATGTAAGTGTAATCATTTTTTTATGTTTGTACTCTTAAGCTGCAGATTCGTATGCTGCAAACCTTGTTGTGAACGAGGGAGAGTCTGTGTACGACTTCTGTTGGTACCCGTACATGTCTGCTTCAGGTACTTTTGTAACTCTTCTAAAGGGGGACAATTTGTTAAGTTTATTCTTTATTTTGATGATGAGAACCTGAACTTGATATTCAGGATATTTACTTTAGAGTGGCTGATATGATTCTGTAAGCTAAAGCTTGATTTGGAACTTTCTACCACGTTGCAGACCCGGTTACCTGTGTTTTTGCAACTACATCTCGTGACCATCCAATTCATCTTTGGGATGCTTCTTCTGGACAGGTGCTGGCTCATTATTGCAAATCTAGATCACTTTTTTCCCATGTATACACTATACACAGCTCTTATATGTATTTTTTGGGTTAATGTTTGTATATCTTATTACACCATTGGTCTTGGGCTGAAACTGCAGCTACGTTGCACTTATCGTGCTTATGACGCCGTGGATGAAATCACAGCTGCTTTTTCAATTGCCTTTAATCCTACTGGAACAAAGTAAGCAATATTCTTTTCCTTTCCTTTTCAAAGCTTATATTATTCAATTGCATGTTTTCTACTTCGTTTTTATGTGATTTCAGTTGTTTTGTAGGATTTTTGCTGGATACAACAAATCTGTTCGGGTGTTTGATTTACATAACCCTGGTAGGGATTTTGAACAATATTCGACCCTTCAAGGAAGCAAAGAAGGCCAAACAGGTACATGTTATCAGTTTATCTCTAAATTCTGATGATAAATTAAGAAGATGTGCTGTGCAAGTGCACATTTCTCAACATTTTTATTGTGGACAGGTATTATGTCCGCAATGGCTTTTTGTCCAACCCATAGTGGAATGCTTGCTATAGGTTCTTATAGCAAGACTGCTGCAATATATAGAGAAGATAATATGGAACCCTTGTACGTACTGCATGGTCATGAAGGCGGGATTACACATGTAAGTCATCGTTTCTTATTGTTCATTTCACTTCAATCATAACTTCAACAGATGAATTGAAGCTTTTGCTTTCAGGTCCAGTTTTCAAAGGATGGAAATTATTTATATACTGGAGGCAGAAAGGTAAAATGCTTTTACATGCTCCATTGTTTTTGGTTTGTCTTTTATTTTTAATTTTTTCTGGTATTCGGTTATTTAATGGATATACAGTAAACCAGTTCTATGTAAAAACTGTCGGTTTATAATGTAACTTACATGCTTTATTTTTCACCGAGAAATTTATTAACGTATTTTTTATATATATATATATATTTGCATTTGTGCTCTTGCTTTCGATTCTAAATGTGATTGACTTTGGCTTCCATAAATTACTTGAAGGATCCTTATATATTATGCTGGGATATACGCAAAGCGGTTGACGTTGTGTACAAGTAAGATATTTTTTCTTTCCTTTTCTAATTTAGAAAACTATCTAGTCTATTGTACATTGGAGGTCTCTTCTCGTCACGTTACTTTATTTGGATGTGGAATCAGGTTATATAGGTCATCGGAAGATACCAACCAACGGATTTTGTTTGATATTGAGCCACTTGGACGCCATCTTTGTACGGGTGGTCAGGTACCATCTTACCTTTGAATTGTGTTTCAATGTCCAAATATGATGCCACAAACCAAGTCAAACTCCAAACCGCATTTCGGATGTAATGAAACAACTTTTATAATCGTGCATATGTGTTTTAGGATGGTGTTGTGCATATCTATGATCTGCAAACTGGACAATGGGTATCAGGCTTCCAAGCGGCATTGGGTATTCATTTCATATTCTATAAAAAATGTTAAAGTGCTGCTGCAATATACCTTAGTCTCTTCTTTTGCTGACTCATTCTTCTGTCCTATACACCGCACAGATACTGTTAACGGATTCTCCTTTCATCCATTTCTGCCAATGGCCACCACTTCTTCAGGGCATAGAAGATTTGTTGATCCTGATAATGGCAATGACGAATTACATCTGAGTGGTACCTCCTATAACCCTAAAGCTTTTCGGATATACTTTTGACAAATCACATTGTATATCCTTCAAATTTTAGTCTACTACATAAATCTTGTCTGTTTCTGTTCATGTCATTTTCTCCACTTTTTTTCCCAATCTGCATCTTGTCCTTTTTCCGTTGAACTTGTCGTGGTGTTATATCCCCAATCTTCTCAGGCCCTTTAGATGGCATGAAGCTACATGATATCACTTGTTAAAAGAATGAAGTTTGTCATTAGCTCCTAAGCCGGTTTATCTGAGCTGCGTGCATAATTTTCACTGGATAGCACAAGAAAGGGTCAATGATTCACTGTACTAATAGAAGCTTAATTGTCCCGTGATATGCAGGTGACGAAAACTGTGCTTCCGTGTGGAGCTTCTCTGTTGCTTCAATGGTGGAGAATGATGGTGACGGCGATGATTATAACAGCCACA
The DNA here is from genome assembly GCA_024362995.1 of Heteromeles arbutifolia. Taxonomy (NCBI): domain Eukaryota; kingdom Viridiplantae; phylum Streptophyta; class Magnoliopsida; order Rosales; family Rosaceae; genus Heteromeles; species Heteromeles arbutifolia. The sequence goes on along the minus strand of JANCRC010000002.1, from coordinate 2,315,772 downwards.
ACCTTGACCAGCATCCCTAGACAAACAGCCACGGCAAGCCTTCGTTATGTAAAGATCGATGCAGATGTGTGCATCATTTGCCTAATTGTTGTACATTAATTGAATAGAAGGTTATGAACAAGATCAATCAAATAGGAAATGACTTCATGCATCAACTTGTAAAAGTACAACCCAAATCTTTGAGCTCAATTTTGATGGTATACGGGAAATGACGAGTTTTACAAATCCTCAATTTTTTATTTTTCGTCTTCTAATTTCAGGGGAAAAGTGAGATTGAAGTGAGTTTCAGTGAGCATTTCAAAAAATAAGTTTTTTTTTTCTTATCTAATACATACTTTTGTTATGTGATACAGTTTTTTTTCTAAAAATAAAAAAGGAACCAGTTGGTAACTTTGCTAAGACAATCTTTTTATAGACATTTCAATCTTTCTTGGCTATCATCATATGATCCACGAGCGTCAGAAATCGAACTAGAACGTGTTTTATGGAATACGGGTATGAAATTCGTCCTTAACCACTGAGTTACCTCGTGACAACTCAATGGAACAGAGACCTCAAATCTAGTTTCAGATTTCTCAAATTTACCAAATGTAAGCAGACTAATTGTTATTCCCTCGTGGTTTTTTGGTCTTCGACGGAAAATGACATGCTTCGCTAGCTCCCGACTTTTTCGGCCTCCTCAAATCTTGCTAGTTACTTCTAACTCAAACACTCCTCATGACACAATGATTGCGATTTAAAAACCAAGGATTTCTAAATTCATATGCATTTTTTTTTATCTAAACGACTTCTTAACTCGATACGAAATGACATAAAAATAACGAGTTCCTGATTTACCCATTAACGAGTAGGGTCGATATCATGTCATCCGTTAAGAACCAATAAGATATCGTTTGCCACATCTAGCCATCATGATTAACAATTTCTTACATGACCAGTTAATCCGACACGAAACAACACAACCCGTTAACACATATAGTTGTGATCGAGTCATCTGTAAAGAAGGTAACGATTTTGACACAACACGACCTATTAAAATAACGAGTATAACACGAACACGATGACATCATGACAAATACAGTCCATTTGCCGGGTCAAAAGGAATAACGCGATCAAGCGACACCATCAACGAATGTTCGTAAAGGAAAATATTGGGTTAAAGACAAAATCTTAAGTCAAGCGATAAGATAAGTATGAACTTCTTGCAAGTTGTGCTTGTTGCTGCTGCCAATGCAACAGCCGTCAGCCAACCAATCTAGAATCTTCAGTCAAAAGAGGCCCACCACCAGTCATAAATTAGAAAAACATAAAATCCTGACCGTCCATCGATATCATACACACACATGTCACGACACAAACAAGTTAAGAACACTCCACCACCAGATAAAGAAATTTTTCATTGTGAGGGGTACATTACGTGTTTTAATAGAAGTAGTGGAAAATTTTATTTTTTAAGTTATTAACTTTTTAGCACACGTATCCCATTAATTACATAATGACACGTGGTGTACCAGCCCATGTACCGGTGACATTGAAAAATCTCTCCATCAGATGAGTCTATCACTTTATTTTAACCCTAACCCAACGTGCTAAGAAAGCCACCGACACAGTCACACAGCCGACTCGGACCGACCATAACGCCATGTCATCACCCACGGCGGCACCCGTGCAGCTTCCTACCTGCACTCTCCCTCCGCCGCGTGTCCGCCAACGGCTAGTTTTGCTTACCCTCCTTTTTTTTCAATTTTTTTTAACTGCCCAAAAGGATAAATTACAGGAACCCGAGATACTTTTCACAGAAAGTTCGAGTCGATTCCGCGAACCGCGTAGAATTTACCAGTTTTCGCTTTTTTCAAAAAATAATAAAAATATAATCTTTTCGCTCCGCATATAAAATCCAAAAGCCTCCTGCGACTGGTAGAAAAATCGATTTCTCTGTTTCCATTCCACGGCAAAAACACACAGAAGAGAGAGAAAATCTAGAGAGAGAAAGAGATAGTGTGAACGAGGCTCGAATCTAGGGTTTAATCTAACACAAGGTTTCTTACTCTCTTTGCTTTTGGATTTTCACTTTCTCTAGATTTCAGAAATTTTCAGAAACTGTTTTCGGAATCTGGTTTCAAGATATTCTGTTTTTCTTTTTTTCTTTTTTTTTACTGTTGGTTGTAGTCTGATTCGATTTTTGTTTTTGGATTTAGGGATTTTGGGATTACTGATTGATTGGAGCAAAATGGCGTTGGGAAAGAAGTGCAGGAGTTGCTTGACATCCAAGCGCGGCGCCGGCGGAGTGACGGCGGAGGCGGAGGGGACGAGGGAGTTAGGGTTTGTGAAGTACACGCGAGCTTTGGGGAGGAAGAGGATTGGGATTTCTAACAATGGCGAGGAGGATTCGCCGGCTGATTTGTATCCCAAGACTCCATTGAAGAAGCAGCGGAGCGGGGAGATGAGGTGGGAGTCGGAAACTGCCGCCTCCTCCGCTCTAGAAGCTTTGCCTCAGGAGATTCTGGTTAGCCCCAAATTCTCAATTTTTTCGATTGAAAAATCAATGCAAAATCGATTTCGATTTAATTCGTTGCTAATCATATTACTATTTTTGTGCATTGCAGTTGAAGATTGTGTGTGGAGTCGATCACGATGATTTGAAGCAGCTTTTCCATGTATCGAAAGCAATTAGAGAAGTGGTGAGTTTAATCAGTTCAATTAACTTGAGTAATTGATTTTTATTTGTTTTAGCAACTGGCATTGATTTTGATCTTTCCTACTGTGCGGTTGCAGACTCTGATTGCTAAGCAGTGGCATTTCGCTTACAGCACGCCTTCGAAAACCCCTGCTTTCCGAACCGCCATCGATTTCTCAGATTCCAACAGCTGCCTGGACGAGATTGAAGCTCCGAATGCTCCGAAACAGTGGAGGCAGATGCACAGGAAGTTGCCTAACGAGAAGAAGCTTGCTGGGTTGTCTGTGAACTTGTTTGCCTCGTGGGACGACGAGGAGGAGCAGGGGACTCGAAAAGGGCTGTTCATGGACGAAGATGATGAGTGAGTGAGTCTGCAGATATGCAATGTGGGTACTGTAAATACAAACTCATACTTGTGATTTTCATGGTCTTCGTCGATTAGGTAAGGATCGAAAGCTGCAGAGTATGTGCATAACAGAGAAATATGTTGTCGCAAGCAGTTTCTTCAAAGCTATCATTGAAGACCATAAACTTGCTTGTTCATCTCTTTTTGTACATGTTTTGAAGAGAGATAGAGAGAGAGAGAGAGAGAGAGAGAGAGAGAGATATTCCACTATTCACAAGTTGTTTGTTAAGGGCCAACCTTGTGCCCTTCCACTCGGATAATGAATGTAGAATGTGTATATAACATTTGTGTTTTTTATGAAATTAAATAATGTTTTCGTGTACTTGTTCTTTCTTATTTCATAAATGTTGGTTTTACGGTGCAATCTTAATTTTTTTTATGGTATTAGACCATGTTGTTTTACTTGTGAAGTTAAACGGACACATGTGATTCACGTCAACTTGAAATGAAATAATGTTTTCGTGTACTTGTGCTTTCTTATTTCATAAATGTTGGTTTTATAGTGCAACTTTAATTTTTTTTTATGTTATCAAAGCAGGTTGTCTTACGTGTGAAGCTAAACGAAAACATATAATTCACGTTAACCTGTTGTGTTGTTCATGTATTAGGCTTGAAAATTCGTCACATATAAGGAGGCGTCTTGAGAATAAGTTCCACATTGATAGGAGAATAGATCTTGTATGAATTTATAAGATGTTGAGTTACTTTTCGTATTATCAATTATTTTTATGGTAGAATCTCAACTTTCTTTAATAGTAACTGGAGTGTGGAAAACACAAACTTACTTACGTTTTTCATTTTTATTTTAATTTTTGGCCAGATTGAACGTAGCTTTTAAAGTATGAATTTGATAACAACGGTATAATCAAATTTTGGGAATTGGGACATCATCAATGGATGGATGTTATTTAGAGCAATTGGTGGGAACTGGGAATTTACTACATCGGCTGTACGGAGTGTATGTGGACATTGTCCAAATTTTAGCTGTTCTAATTAAATCATTCGTCCAATGAAAGTGAGGCTGGTTTGGTTCAAATGTCTACAAAACGCTTTCCGATAAATAATTTTGTTTTAATTGGCTATGACTTGCCTTTCACTTTTAGGGTGTGTTTGTTTGAGCTCGCTAACTTTCGCTGGCTTGGATTGAACTAAATGTCACTGTAATCCCGTGTTTGTTGCACACATGGACTAACGTTAATGAGACTCGCTTACACTAATCCCGACTAAACGATTCACTAGAGGGGCTTAGCGAGGCCCCCCAAAATCGGGCGGACTGCTAAGATCACCTCTGTTCAATCTCTTTCTTGCTTTGTGGTTTGATTGTGAAGATTTGTAGTCTATTATGAAGTTGGGAGATGAACAGCTTCTGGGTTTAATTTTGATGTTAATTTCTTTCATCAAAAGAGGGAGATGAACAGAGAACAAACGGAAGAAAAAAGAGAGATGAACGGAGAACAAAATAAGAAGATGGAGATGAAGAGGGAGAGGGACGAAGAAAAAAAAAGGGAGAGGGACGAAGAAAAATTAGGAGAAAACAGAGGGAGAGGGGCAGAGAAAATTAAGGAAGAAAGAGGGGATGAACGAAACACAATTGGGAATGGAATGAGGTTTCTAGAATGAGAAAATAGACAGAAGTAATAATAAAATATTACTAAATATTTATTAAATAATGTAAAACATTAATCAATATAAATTAAATAATATAATATTAGAATTTTTTATTAGTCTGTTCCTTAGTCCTGACATTGCACCAAACGCTTCACTAAGCTAGTCCAGCTTAGTCTAGTCTAAGCTAGTCCAGCTTAGTCTAGTCTAAGCCAGTCCAGCTTAGTTCGTGCAACTAGTCCAGTCCGAGACAATCTGGTACAACAAACGCACCCTTAGAGTTCAAAACAAAGCATCCGAATATGGGCAAAAAAAAAGAGAAGCTTCAACATGTGCAATGACGTGCTAACAGAGTCATGCAGTAATACAGTATGTTAAAGTCTCTACCGTAAACTTGTGATTAAATAGGATATTAAAATGATTCAGTGCGTTGTAAGAAAGTTTAAGTTGAGCAAGTGAGGTTAAATTAAACGGAGTCGCTTGGTTATTCAACTCTGTCACTTTGCATTCAATTCTCATCCCAAATTTAAATGTAGCTTTTAAAGTATGAATTTGATCAATAATGTTCTAAGCAATTTTGGGCTACAAATTAGGTGTTTGGGTTTACATGATTGGGTATGGCGTCAATCAAACTCAACTCAATAAATGATCAGGTTGATGGCAAATAGAGTTAGGATGGTTTTGACTCTATTCTAACCGGCTAATCGGGTTTTTAGTCGGGTTGATCATAAACAAGTTAAGGTTGACCCTTATGTAGTTGCTCCATGGAGTCAGCACAAACATTTATTTTGTTTATATAGTTAAAGGAATAAAAGTATAATATTAGTAAGCAGGGAGGAAGGGAGGGAAAAAAATATTTAAACTTCGAGTAGTGATAATATCCGTTACCATTATCACCCAAAAAGAAATATCGAACCAAGAAAAAAAAAAACTAATTTAAAAAAAAAGGGAAAGAAGTCCGTGATACAAATACAAATGGGAGGCCCATTTATACAGCCCATTTTACAAAGCCCAAATTTTTAAGTCGGTTTCAAATCTTGGGCCCAGCAAATTTCCACCGCCATTACAAATTCTGACACCTATAAAATAACCATCTTCGTTTCGCGCGTTTTATCTCTCTCAGATATCCGTACCGTTTATTTTCTGTACTCTCGCTAATGGCCTCAGCGAAACGCGAAGCTCCTCCCAGTGAAGACGAACCGCAGGAGGCCCTGAAGAAGGCCAGGGTCGCCGGAGACGACGTGTCGTCCTGCTCGTCGTCTTCAGAACCCCGAAACCGGAAGCAGCGTGTAGTGCTCAATCGCGCCGACTGTGCCCTAGGTATTTTGAATTTGAATTTTCCTCTGTCGTTACCCTAAACCCTAAAAGTTTAATTGCTGCGATTGATGAATTGAATTGGTTTTTATTTTTTATTTTTTTTGTGGTAAGATTTTGTAATTGAGGGCAATGAGCTACGAGGATCTGCACTTTGCGATCAGGGCTTTGCTTATTGCTGGTCCGGAGCTCGAGCGAATGTGGGGATTAATGGAGGGAAGTACTGTTTCGGCTGCAAGATCGTGTCTTTTCAGTCGGTGGACATGGAGGATACTAAGCCTGATCAGCAGCATCTATGCCGACTCGGAATTTCGAGAGGGGATGATGCGGTTGGGAGCCTTGGGGAAACAGCCTTCGCCTTTGGGTATGGGGGCACTGGAAAATTCTCGTATAATAGCAAGTTTTCGGATTATGGTGAGAAGTTTGGTTTTGGCGATACCATAGTGTGTGCTGTCGATCTCGAGGATAAATCTCATGCTTCCATTGGGTTCTATAAGAATGGGAAATGGTTGGGTCGAGCAACGTTTTTCGAGGTTAAGATTTTGGGCGTTTCAGGGGTGGATACTGCGGCGGGGAAGATGGATTGGGAGTCGGGGTTTTTCCCTCATGTTTTGTTGAAAAATGTGGTGGTGGAGTTGCAGTTCAGTGTTGAAGATGGACTTGTTGCTGAAGAGGGTTTTAAGCCTTGGGCATGTGCACTTGAGGATGGAAATGCAGTGATGGGACCTGCTTTTTCGGACCCGAGGGCTTGTGAAGTGGTTATGATGGTGGGTTTGCCTGCATCTGGAAAGACTACTTGGGCAGAGAAATGGGTGAAACAGCATCCCGAGAAGCGTTATATTTTGCTTGGGACAAATTTAATTCTCGATCAAATGAAGGTGAGAGCAATTGTTTAATGTTCTTGTTTTGTTTTCGCCATTCTAGTGCACTCACTAGAGAGCTTCTAGTGGTGTTTGTTTTATCGACCAGTATTTAATTGCAGAGTGTGAAACTGTGTGCAGGTGCCAGGGCTTTTGCGCAAGAACAATTATGGGGAACGATTTGATCTCCTGATGAATCGAGCAACTGATATTTTTAATGTCCTTCTATCCAGAGCAGCCACCACACCTCGCAATTACATAATTGATCAGACAAATGTATACAAGAGTGCTCGTAAACGAAAACTTAAACCGTTTGCTTTCTTCCGGAAGGTAAGCTACTTGTCCATGTAAATTTATAAGGAAATATTTGTATTCAGCTTATTTAACCATATGGGTAATTTTGTGTTTTAATTTTCTATTCCAGATTGCTGTTGTGGTGTTCCCAAGCCCCGAAGAGCTGAGTGTTCGTTCCAAGAAAAGAATGGAAGAAATGGGAAAGGAGGTCCCTGCTGAAGCAGTAAATAATATGTTAGGTAATGGATCCTCCACCATCTTTGTTCTTCTAATGTTTATCATGTTGTTGTATTTAAGAGGCGTGTTATATTTTTGGCAGCCAATTTTGTTTTACCTGTCAGCAAGGATATGCATGGTTCAGATGAGTACTTCGGCGAGGTAAATTACTGACAAACAGCACACTTTGATTGTACTGTTTGTGCTGTGGCTAATTCTTTTTTTCTTCTATAAGGTTATGTTTGTAGAACTCAACAGAGAAGAGTCACAGAGATATTTGGATGAGATGAAGCGGTCACTCGCAAGCAAAAATAACTCTAATACGTATTCTGTTGGAAGCTCTGTTCCTACGTTCTCACCAAATTATGGGCAAAGTCTTGTGCGGCCAATTCCTCCACCTGCACCTAGGATGACTGTGGTGCAGCCATATCCTATTCCTTCCCCTGCTCCAAGGGCTGTTAATCCTTCTGGAACTTATTCTGACTACTCAGGCAGTTACAGTGGTGTTCCTAGGGGAGGTACAGATCATTACCAGAGTTATGGACGACCAGGTGCTCCCACTAACCCCTACGGTAGTAGTACCAGTGGAGCTTATCCAGTAGGCAGTGCAACAAATTCTTTCACCGGCAATGCTTATGGACATCTTGGTGGTGCTGGAGATCCCAGAAGTGCTGCTCCCTGGGCTCCAATAGCACCCACATTTCTGCCCAATCCTTCCCCACCTGCACATGGAGGTAACTTCATTGTAAATTATCGTTACGTGTATCTTTAGATGCTTTATACCATGCTCATTGTGTGATTGGCTGTGATTCAGGCTTACCATATGGAACTCCAGCTCCTGGTCCTCAGTATGGACATCTTCCTCCTGTTAACACTCCATATCATGGAGGCCATTACCCTCCTAGGCCGGGGTACTACTACTGAGTACTGACTGCTATAAAGATTTGACGGTCATCATCTTGACGCCTTCTTGACGCCTTAGGCTACCCCTCCGGACAGACTATTCACGAAACAGGAAGAACTAGAAGGTAGATTGGGTTTCATGAACTGCTGCTTCGTGCAAAGCATGATAGCTTACAAGATTTTGAGGGAGGGAGGGAGATAGGTAGTTGTATATTTTCAACTCTAGGTTGTATATGACTCCGACTGCATTTTGGTTCTTTCATCAACAATTAACGTAAAATCGCGTTATGATATCGTAGTGATGCTTAAGTAAAATTAAGTCGTCCACGGCACTGATTGCGGAAGTGCTAAAAGCGCTTCCTGACAACCAAAAAGTGTTTGTGAGTGGTGTGGTTAATAAGAATCGCCAAAGCTGATGAGATTGTTTTGGTCTTGAAATTGAAGGGTCCCAAACCATGTGATGAGGCCCATTTCGTTTGGATTTCAACCTTTGAATTGGTCGTGTTATATTCGTTGTCTGCCACAACCAGAAGCAGCTCCACTGTCGTTTCATTTTCCTATCGAACTAGCTCGAAGCCCTCGTCATTGAAAAATTGGAATTAAATGATCGATATTGAAAAGAAAACTCAAGCATATAAAAGCTTGGTTTAGAGTTTAGAATTTAGATAGGTGTGCAAATTGGATTGAAATTTTGATTTCACCCTGTAATGATCCGGTAATTTTCGACTTTGGAACCCTGAAATTCTAAAATCCAATTAAGTATGGAAAAATTGGAAGCTACTCGGAAATTCCGAAGTTCTAAAATTCCGAAATACATCGGATTTCCAATCTTGAAGCACATAGAATGACTAAGAAAGAATTATTGCTTTGGGTTAAAGAACTCAAGAACAAAGCAATACTCAATGCAAGTGGCGGACTGTGTTCCGAATTCAAATATTCATCTTCTTTAGAATATCATTTATAATGTAAAAAAAGGACCATTGAGTTTTCAGGCGTGAACTACATAAGCATCTCTCTCATATATTGTTTCACTCAATTATATCATGTATCTCCATTAATCCCCCTTACATACATACAATATCAGAGCAGAGCATCCTTTGGTTGGAGAGGTTCTTCAGTGTACTCGGAATACAGAATGGTACACTACATGTTATTATACAATTCGAGAAATTTTTGTTTTCCCCCCAAGTATCATTTTAATTGTATAATGACATGTGATGTTCCGTAACGGATAAGTATCCGGACACTAAAAACTCTCTCGATTGGTTGATATTTAATGTCGTTTCACTTCCAATCACAACGCCTGCATTATTTTCTTCCAAGGCAAGTTAAAATTTAGTGGTTGACGGTAGTTCCCTAAGTTTCAGGTCAAATCAAACCTGGATGTCATAGAACACGAAAAAAGAAGTCTCCATTCTCTTTTCTGTCTTTTCCAATTAGCCTTTGCAGCACTACAAAATTTTTGGGTACACCATTACTTTACCAGCAGTTGCACATGCATGCTAACAAAGTGGATTCCCATTACCATACCACTTTGACGCTTTTTTCAGTGTGCCAGAAACACGGCCAACCATATATCATAATACAATTAGTTGAATTTTTTTTTTTTTAAAGTTTTCCAACCAATTGTATTTATTACACAATCTCTCCACTAATTGGCAATGTGTTAACCCTCACATATTTATGTGAACAAGAGTCGAGATTCTTAGGTCCGTTGTTACTCTTTAGCACATTGGTAAAGTGATCGGGTGTTAACTAACTCTCCATTTCAGAAAAGTTATCCACACTCTTTAGTTGGAAGGAGTGCTCGACGATTGTTTTGAAATACCGATAGTAGTTTCGTGTACAAGTTTTGTTAGAATTTATCGTGTTTTAGTGTGCGTAAAAAAAAGGTCCGGTACACCGTTTCATAATACAATTAGTTGAAAATTATTTTTTTTCAAGTTTCCAACCAACTGTATTATTACTTGGTGTACCAGGCCGTATTTTCGGCACATTAAAAAATCTATCCACTAATCAGCTATGTGTTACTTAACCCTCACATAATTCTGAACGAGAGTCAAGCATTCTGAGGTCCATTGTCGCTCTTTAGTTCATTGGTAGAACGGTCGGTCTGATAACTAACTTTGTATTTCAAAAAAAGTTATTGCACTCTTCAGTTGGAGAGAGAGCAGGACGACTGTTTTGAAATACCAATTATAGTTTCCTTTACGAATTTTATTAGAATTTGTGGTACTTTGGTTTCCAATCATATAATTGGGATGGCAAGCAGTGCAATATAAGTTGCTTCAGCCTTTATGGCATCTAACGAACACCCCCTTTGATTTAACTTTAAGGCCAAGAAAGCGACATGCAATGCCATTTGGCCATAAATTGAAGATGGCATTGAATCGGTTTCCTATCTTTCAACGCACTGTCATTAGTTTTAAGGGACATCACATCCCCATTACTTGTTATTTATGCGAGATGATTGATATTTTATAAATTTTGAATATAGCGTTGAATAAAATAACGACACTTGTTATTTTATTAGTAAATTCGTCATATTATTATGTAATGTAAAAGTGATACGACGGAAATACAATTATAGTTAAAATGGAAAAGGACTAGGTTGATGTATCGGTTGATTCGTGGTGACCTTCTGAACTGATTAAGTGAATGTGACAGATTAAATTCATGAATGCAAATAATTATATACATCTTTTAAGGTTGATCTCTAACCCTAGATTTTATGGGAGAAAGGTCACCTTGGTAAATGCATATCAAGCTACCACTTACATGTTAGAATGACACTTCATCTCCTCTCCTATATGGTAAAGATTTTTTAATGTGCCAAAAACACGACTTGGTACGCTAAGTATTATAATATAAGCAGTTTGATGCTTTTTAAAAAAAAAAAAATTATTTTGCTTGAATATCATCTTTTTTTGTTGACATGAGCTTCACTTTTGACTGAAATTATGTTTTAACTTTTTGACGTATTCGAAAAGAAAAACGTTATATTTTACTCCAACATAACATTTGAATCCAAACTTTCTAGTAAATTAAAATCGACATAATGCAAGACTTCTATCTACGACGTATGAAACTCTCAATATTAACTTCCTCCTATTCACATTCCTTTCCCAAACAGTAATGCTAGATAGGCCAATTATTTAGATCAAATTCGCAAACGATGTGGTGTATCACCAGTAGAAAATAAGCACGTTAATAAACACTGAAATAGTAAATCCGATCATGAACAATCACGTTATATAATTTACGAAATTTAATTTAAATAGTTGGTTACGTTACACTTTTCAGAAGAAAAAAAAAAGAAAAAAAAAACTCTAAAACTCTAAAACCCCACAACCCAATCCTCTTCCAAAGCCGACACTCTCAATCCATCTCTCCTCCTCCTCCCTCAGTCTTTTTTATCTTCTTCCACCTCCAATGGAATTTGTTTTTGCTTTCTCTTGATAAAGAAAGACCACATATTTTCATGGAAGAAAATGCGAGTCTCATCATCTGGGAATCCAATTCCATAACTTCCTTTCCAAACTTACTACTTTCCGAAACCATGACCAACTTTTGTGCTTCAATTTCCTCAAGCCCTCTGTTTTCCAGCATTGTCGCTCTCTGCGCTCTGATCCTCCTCTACTTCCCCAACCATTTCCTCCAGATCATTTTCTCACCGGTCCTGATCATCACCGGATTTCTCCTCCTCTCGATTCTCCGCCTCGGCGCAGTTCAGAGAATCGAAACGGAAGGCGATGAGCTAAAAGAAAAGGAAACCAATCGCTCTCTACTCGACAGCGAAGAAATCAGGGGAAACTGCAATGGAGTCCAAGAACAAATCCCAAGTTTGGAAGAGGACCAAGATCAAAGATTTTTGGACTACCAATCTGAAACAGACTCCGAAAGTGAAGCGGGTTTCGACTCGAAGCCGTGCTTCGAAGACTTGTTCGTCGAGTGGAACGTGAAGGCGCCACTGGAGGTCATTTATGAAGAGTACGAAGGTGAAGAAGATGAGGTGGATCCGAATGGAAACGATCCGGACTCGAATCGAAAGGAAGGAAACCAAGTTCTGGGTCTTGAGAAGCACCCTTCGTTGTCGCTGTGTTACCCGGAGTCGGACTCGGATAGCTCGTCGGATGGTGGGTTTTCGGTGCCCGGAGTGTGGGACTCGCCGGATGCGATGTGTTTCCGGTGGGAGGATGATAGAGAAGGGCTTATAGAGATTGCTCTGGACAGCAATTCAAAGAGAGGCGAATTGGATTTTCGGGTTGATCACGATCACGATGAAGATAATTTGATAGAGATTGATATATCTCCGACGAGAAAACAACGAATTTTGCGACGAGAAATGGCAGTTTGACGGCGAGCTTAGGTTCAGCTAGTGTTGGATTGGTAATGAGATTAATATTAATACAAGATGGATATGTTTTTTGTTCAAAAAATAAAAAAAACGATGGATTATGTTTTATTGTTTTATGCACAGTAATCAACACCAAATTAATTTAAAGGCTTTTAGTCACGAAGATTTATGAAATTGATATAACTATTATTTTAATCTTAATTAACTTTGTCTAACGTAAAATATTTTAGTTCTTTCGTGAAAAATATATCATACACTTGTTAAGTAAATGGGTTGGTTTAAAAAAATACCCTTAAAATGGTAGTCATGTAGTAGTTGATGTGGCAGTTTAAAAATGACGTTCATATATTTTTCGCGAAATGACTAAAATAATTTACGGTAGATAAATTCAAAAATCACTTATATCGTTGCCACTTAATATTACGATCTAGTGGTACATTATTGATAGCTCATTACGAGGTTAAGCTCACCAATTTTCCCTTATTGTAGATAAAATTGTGTCTAAAAAAAAAAAGGAAAAATTGAGCATATCGTTTTAGTTAATTTAACTAAGTCCATATCCGTCGGGAATTTTTGTTTTTTTAGAATGTGAAAATTGGAGTGTTTTGAGATGTTGGTTAATCAACCAAAATAGTTGTACTTCTGCCATCATGTTAAAGATGGATAATCAACCAAAATACTTGTACTTCAACCAAAATAAAGTGAAGGATAACCAATAAATTGTGAAAAGATCAACTCGATAGTATGGAGTGAGTCTGCAAGATTGTATTTAGAGTTTGCTACAAAATATTCTAATCCTTTAAAGGAGAAACATAAATACGCAAAGATATATAAAACCGGACGAGCTGTTGGGCAATGAAATTGTGCTCATAATTGAAAAAAATTAATAAACAACTTTTGTTATAAAAAAAGAAGAAGTATGTGTTTGGATTTTCCTTTTTTTTTTTTCATTTCATGATAGTTGGAGAAGATGACTTTGTTTTTGCCCCATATTCTTATGAATAAAGGAAATAAAAAGGGGGAAGAAGACTGCACACGGCAGAGAAAACTGGGGAAGAAAAATGAGAGAGAATGAGAAGAGGGAAAAAAATGAAAAAAAGGAACAGACAAATTTTGTTAAACATCAAGTCTGTGTTAGAATATATATACACACACACACACATATATACATACATATATATATATATATATATATATTTTTTTTTTTTCATTTCATTATAGATGGAGAAGATAGTTTAATTTTTTCCCCATTATTCTTATGAAGGAACGAAAGGCACAGAGTGGGGAAGAAGCCGGCAGAGAAAATTTGGGAAGAAAAAAAGGGGAGACAAAGGAGATCAGAGGAAAAATGAAATCTTAAATTAATCTTATGGTGTATATCAATTAATAGGAAATATAATTATCAGAGTTTTAAATATTAAAGAAAAATAATAAAAGATAATATTTAAAACTTGCCACGTGGCGAGTTTTGATTGGATTGTAGTGCTACTCAGCAAAGTCTAGTGGCAAGCAAAGTCCTACACAAGTTTTTCTTGTTGGTTGGAATGTCTAATATGCCTAGGGATGACAATTGTAATCGTTAAACTCGATATCTGCAGATAACCGCTCAAATGGATTGAATTTGGGTATGAAAATTCTGGTATATTTTGGATATGGGAAAAAACCATGAATATTATTCGGTTAGAGTTTTGGATATGGTTATAGGAGTTATCCATCTGTATCTGTCCCCGAATCCGAACCGAATAGTATATAATATAATTATATAATATAATAGTATTAAAATATGTATATGTATATTCATTATTCACCGAGTCCATTACCTTGAGAACACAAAAGTTGCATTTTGTGAGAAAGTTCGAAAGTTTTGATATCAATCAAAATCAATGAGAATTCAATAGTACTTATGAAAGATATGAAAGATCAGCCAACATCATCAATGCTTAGCATTAATTTTTATACTCCACAAGATCCATTCATTAAATCATTTTATACATCAAATATTTAATGACGAAATTAATATTTACTAAATCATAATGCGTCAATTGAACGAATATGTTTTTTGTATTGACGAAGATAGATATAACCGTTAACGGATGGGAAATCCGTTATTCGGTGAGTATGGTTATGGATAATAATCAATGATTAATTTGCGGTTATGAATATAGTTAATTTTCGTAATTAGGATAATGAATATAACATTTTTATCTCCAAACCGAACCGTCGCTATCCCTAAATATGCCTCTAGCCCTACACCTTTTTCCTTTTGATAAGATCAATAAGGAACTGGATCCAAAGGATCCAGACCATTGAAATTTAATCAAACGGCTACAAACATGGGGCTCTCTAAAAGTTATAATAATTGTAGTCGTTTTATCAAATTTCAATGGTCCAGATTATTTGATCATTTGACTCAGTTCCTTTAGGTCCATAGAGGATTCGGTTCCGATCAATAGCCTTGATTTAGAGAGGTTTGAGGGACACGTGGATGCTAATGTGGTGTGATGGGATTTGAACTTCCGGTCCAAAGTGCATCCCTTTTGAAGGAGGAAGGGGCAAAATCCATGGTTCATGTATATGAACATTTGAACTAAATTTATCCAATTGTAACTCATAAATTAGTTATAAATATGCGTAATAAAGTCGTCATTTATAATCCATACTCTAATGTGCGTTGGTTGTGTTACGGTGTACGTGAATGAACATCAGGATTTTGAAATTGTTATGAGTTTTGATATCTAAAAGGAGGGAACAATGTCGCATTATTATTAATTTTTAATTTTGATTTCTATGGCGGATTATTGTGCGGTACTAAAGAATAATGTTAAGGAAACCAAAAATTTCAAAAAAAATTTCCAAATCAAATGACGTGGTTGTAGAATATTGAATTATTAATTGAATATCGATTAACGTACTTGTTTTTTACTGGTGACACATCATTCGGTTTGCAAATTTGATCTCCTAACATTATCCATTGCAAAAATACTGCAACGATATATAACCAAACTACGTAATCAGATTATAACACGTAAATTGGTTACTAATACCGTATACTACCTAGAATATTATAGCTAGTACTCTTGAACCCTAGCTGGCAGTGCATGGTACTGTGGGTATGTTTGCACTTCATTTGGGTCAAGATCGAAATGATCTAGTTGGGCCTCTTCAAATAGAAAGTGGGCTTCTTATGGGCTACAGTCCAGTTTCCAGTTCACCTTAAATTGGCATAATGGTGAAGCCTAGTTATACAAGAAAGGGTAGATGCATATGAATTATTATTATTGGATAATTCATATCAATTAGGTCATCTTTAATGGGACCAAAAAATTTAAATTCAATTCTCCAAGTCTTGTTTGGTGTTTAGAATTGGGTTGAATCTAGTAGGCAATTATATTTAAACCAAATTCTAGAAGAAAAACTTATATAGCACAAATACACCGTTATTGTAACGTCTTGTGTCAATAATATAAGGTCGTGCAGTAAGAATCTAAAATGTGATATTCTATCATTAAAACAAGACGTGACTACATCCACCCGAGAGAAGGCCCCCCTCATCAATTCCAGACACCAAACGTGACGTTATGTTATGGAGTTGGTCCGGTATATTTGGTATGGCAAAGAGAATCATCAAGGAGAAAGGAATGGTTTGGTGAAAGCATATTCTTCATGCTTTTGATATGTACGAGTATCTTATATAACGGTTGGCGGGTCACATGCCTTTTGACACATCAAACTATCACTTGCAAATTTGGGTTGAACAACCAACCAGTGTACGGCAGAAAAAGAAAGAAAGAAAGAGTGTCTTAAAAAATACGCGAGCCAAAGAGTAAAACATAGAAAAAGTAAAGGGTGTATTATTGCTAGTTCATTGTGAGACTAAACTTACATTTTTTTCCCGTAATGTAGATAATATCACTTGTTCAAAAAAAAAAAAAATATATATATATATATATATAATTAATGACCTTTTTTACATCTTGGAATGGAAGGGGTTAACAATAAGTATATAAAAATATTACTTTTTATTTTTTTTGTTAAAGAAAGTTTACTTTTACATTTTGAAATGTAGCTGACTTTTAGACATGTTGAAGATTTTGTCAATTTTATTTTCAAAATCATAATCATCTTGTAATATTCAGAGCATCTCCAACAACCTTCCTAAATGAACTCGAACGTTACAACGCTACTCGAGCGACGCGAGGATGCTTCGTTTTAAAAGAAGAATAATAATTTCGTGCTCTTATTTGCTTAGGTAACAAGTCAAATACTCGACGTGTAAGAAAGCAACAAAGCATATTCCTAAAACCGGTCAAAATGTCTTGGGTCTATTCTTCGAGATTTAAGTCTAATAAAGGCCACCAAATAAGAAAAAAATTTCATTTTGATCGGAACATGGATGCTAGATCACATATTTTTATATAAATGATGAATTTTTTTATTTTTTAAGTTATTAAATTTTTAACACACATATCATACTATATGTATAATAACATGTGATGTATCATCCCGTGTACCAATCACACACTGAAAAATCTCTCTGCAAAATAATATAACTTCACTAAATCAAATACTGAATAAATAAACTCGAGATTTAGTATGCACCAATAAAAAAGGAAAAAAAGTCAAAGATTTGGTGTTACTCCGCGAATTCTGGGGCCGCATGCTAAATTACAGCTGCGCAGCCTCGAGGTGTCCAGCACATCAGAGGGCCCACCACCGCAGACGTGTCCAACTCCTACAAACGAACCGCTCCGTTTTGATTCGATGCGCATTCGCGTCACACGTGGCAAGGGTTTTTACCTTGCGCTCCAAGTCGCCAGCAAGGCTGGAAACCTTCGCCTCCAACCTCTCCGGAGTCTTTAAATTTCTTTCCATATATAAACGCCTTCCACTTTTTTCCTCTCGTGCATTTTTTCCTCTCGTGCATTCCTACAATATATAAGCCGCGTTTCTCTCTCTAAATTTCTCTCTGTAACTTGCCCTTCTTCCTCCTCCGCCGCCTCCTTCTGCTTCTCTCTCTATATTTTGTGCTTTTTCGGCTGCAGATCTGAGCGCCGAAAGGCTTGAAACCGCCGAAAATGCGAGGTTTCGCTTTCTTCGACCGAGTTTCTAAGGCCTTCCATGACTATCCTAAGGCTTCCAAAATGCTCGTTGTCGTCGCCGTCAGGTTTACTCTCTCTCTCTCTCTCTCATTCTTCTCTTTCGTCTTCTGCATGTTCAATCCGCTTCATCTGTGCTTATACAGTTCGATTGTTGTGTATTTGTTTGAAAATATGAGCGAAACTGCTAAGTTTAGATTTTTTTTTTTTCAGTTTTTTTCTTTATGTTATGCTTTATTAGAATGTATTATTTTCTGTTAATTTCCATCGATTATTGCTTTTTAATTGGAAAATATTTGCTCTGTTTTATTGCATGCTGAAAAATATGTGCACTGTTCATTTTTTTTTGCTTCCAATTTTTTTGGAGGTCTCTGTAGTCGATCAGATCTCTTGGACTCATTTCATACAACAACAGCAAAGCCTTTTCCAATAAGTGGGGTCGGCTATATGAATCCTAGAACGTCATTCCGCTCGGTTCTGTGTCACGTCTTCCGTTAGATCCAAGTACTCTAAGTCCTTTCTTAGAGTCATGTGGATTGAATCTGTAAGTTAAAATTGTGAGGAAATTGGAATTCGTCGATCTGAAACATTGAGTTTCATGAACGCCGCCAAAGTGGCGCCTCTGTTGATATAACAGAATTAGTATGCACAGATTCATCCATTAAAAGGATGCTGCAGTGCATTAGTTCATGTCTTATGGTGGCAATTTTGGCGCGACTCGAAACATGCACGAATATAGCATTTTATGTGTATATGATTAACACTGTTTCATTGACATAAAATGGTGCTATGGTCTGTTATTTCAAGCTATGAACCAAAGCCAATTCGTTGGTGGTTCCGTGGCTGTCAAAAAATCACGGTGCAGGGATTCATCCAATTTTGCCGCATATTTGGGAAGTTTAGATTGAAACTACGCGTTTTTACTTGTTTCGATACTGGATTTTGTTATTGGTATGCTCGCGTCTTATGTGGTACATGATTTGATTATGTTTTTGTTTTGTCGTGTGGCAGTGGCGGCGGCTATGTGGCTTACGCTGAGGCAAACTCTGAGCCAAAACTGATTAGCAGCGCGCCTGGCATAGATCAAGGGGAAAATAAGAAAAAGAAGATCGTCGTACTTGGAACTGGCTGGGCTGGAACAAGTTTCTTAAGGA
This sequence comes from Heteromeles arbutifolia, assembly GCA_024362995.1. NCBI lineage: Eukaryota > Viridiplantae > Streptophyta > Magnoliopsida > Rosales > Rosaceae > Heteromeles > Heteromeles arbutifolia. The sequence goes on along the minus strand of JANCRC010000002.1, from coordinate 2,296,890 downwards.
ATCTGAAAAATCCCAACTGTGAGGTTCAGGTCATATCACCTCGGAATTACTTTGCCTTCACCCCTCTGCTACCAAGTGTTACCTGTGGCACAGTGGAAGCTCGCAGCATTGTTGAACCAATTCGAAACATTGTTAGAAAGGTAATGCTTGTTGCTTTGGGTTTTGCAGAATCTATCGTTGCCATCACTTGTTATTTAACTGGAATCATTTTTTTTGTACAGAAAAATGTAGATGTTCAATTCAGTGAAGCTGCGTGCCTCAAGATCGATGCACAAAACAAGAAAATCTATTGCCGATCTAATCTGGAAAACAATTTGAACGGACAAGAAGAGTTCGTTGTGGATTATGACTACCTTATTATAGCTGTGGGAGCCAATGTTAACACATTCAATACTCCTGGTGTGATGGAGAACTGCCACTTTTTGAAGGTAGTTTTCTTGTAAACCCTGCACTGCACTTGTATTAATAAAATACATTCTTGTAAGTTTTCTCTTGTGAATCGAGTTTTGATTAGTTGAATGTGTGCATCTTTGTTTTATTAATCTCGGGAAATTTGCTTCTCACATGCAGGAAGTAGAAGATGCTCAAAAAATTCGAAAAACTGTTATCGACTGCTTTGAAAGAGCAAGCCTTCCAACTGTAAGCGATGAGGAGAAGAAGCGAATTCTTCATTTTGCTGTTGTTGGCGGTGGTCCAACTGGTGTGGAATTTGCTGCAGAACTTCATGATTATGTCAATGAGGATTTGGTCAAATTGTATCCCGGGGTCAAGGAACTAGTTAAAATTACACTTCTCGAAGCTGGAGATCATATTCTGAATATGTTAGTAAAGAACTGAAATCTAAACCCTTGTTATTTGTTTGGAACTAGTATTTTGTTATTGAATGTAGCAATATCTGTTAGTTATTTCTTCATTGTCATTGATTTCTTCTCATGTTTTTGCAGGTTTGACAAAAGAATCACAGCTTTTGCTGAAGAAAAATTTCAAAGAGACGGTATTGATCTGAAAACAGGATCCATGGTTGTGAAAGTAACAGATAAAGAAATCTTTACCAAAGAACTGAAAAATGGCGGGGAAGTTTCTGCCATGCCTTATGGAATGGCACTCTGGTCAACTGGTATTGGAACGCGTCCCTTCATAAAGGATTTCATGGCTCAAGTTGGTCAGGTGTGTTTCTCTTCTCATTGATGCTGTTGACTTCTCTCTCTAGAAGCCTTATGAAGTTCAATTGAATATCAGGCTAATCGACGAGCTTTGGCAACTGATGAGTGGCTGCGAGTGGAGGGCTGTGACAAGGTGTATGCAATTGGTGATTGTGCGACAATAAATCAGCGCAAAGTCATGGTAACTGCACTTTTGACTGGTTTCTCCGCTAATCAATACAATAAACCAGTTGTTGATTCTCTGTTTGCTATATGAAAATGTGTTTTATATGCTAAATAATCATCAAGTCCAGTACATTATCTATCGCTTGGATCAATTCTTTGTCTAAATCTTTCACCAATATGTCTAGTTTGTTTTTTTAATGCCTGTTTGCTTTTCAGGAGGATATTGCTGCCATATTCCGCAAGGCGGACAAGGATAATTCAGGAACACTAACAATCAAGGAGTATCAAGAAGTGATTAAGGATATCTGTGAAAGGTATCCTCAAGTGGAGCTTTATTTGAAGAGCAAACAGATGAAGAATATGGTCGACCTTTTGAAGGAAACAGCGGATGTTTCAAAAGGAAACGTGGAGCTGAATATCGAACATTTCAAGACCACTCTTTCCAAAGTGGATTCCCAGATGAAAAATCTTCCAGCCACAGGACAGGTACTTGGTTTGGTTTATGAACATTTCGACATTAGTAATGTTATCAAAGGCACGTCTTCTCCACATATCGTAAGTCTTATTTGCCTCTTAAATGCCATGCATTCCAGGTTGCTGCTCAACAAGGCGTCTACCTTGCCAAATGTTTCAATCGTATGGAACAGTGTGAGAGAAGTCCTGAAGGTCCTCTCAGGTTCCGTGGAGAAGGTCGCCATCGGTTCCATCCCTTTAGGTACAGTTCAAAGCCATGCATTACGATTCTCATGCTAGAAATTTAGTGCCTTCTTTATTTGATAATTAAACAAAAAAAAACGAGATGATTATCAAACGGGCCTTATATTTTTAGCGACGTCTTGGTCAGTTGTTAATATATAGAATGATTCATTCTTGTGTAAAGGTACAAGCATCTAGGCCAGTTTGCTCCGTTGGGAGGAGAGCAGACAGCAGCTCAGCTTCCCGGAGATTGGGTTTCGATTGGCCACAGCTCCCAGTGGCTTTGGTATTCTGTTTATGCAAGGTATTATTTACTTTACCATTTCAAATATTCCAATACAAAGTTACAAACACATATTTTAGGGTCCTGTTTAATACGTGTTGGAACCAATAGAAAAATCAAAATATTGATTTCATTTGTAACGCATTTGCGTTCGAACAATGTTTCAGCAAACAAGTGAGCTGGCGCAACAGAGCACTGGTGGTATCGGACTGGGGTAGGCGTTTCATCTTTGGGAGGGACTCGTCGCATTTGAATTGAGCCGGCATCTGACGATTAATTCACACACACTTGGACGCACATTTAAAAAGTTTTGTTTTCGAATTCAAATCATTCGTCGAGGAATTATTTACTTGAAGCAGCAGCAGATCTTCCTCCGTAGTAACTTTCTATCAGCCTCTCGTGGACTTAGATGGTTTCACCACTACTGTTTTTTTTTTTAATAAAATAACGTATCCATATTTCTGTTAAGTCCTAACCATTGCTGGTACTGGAATGCTGGATCTGAAAGTCCCACATTTCGCAGTTATAAAGTTCCCTCAGAATTGCAACTTAAAGCGATATCTTATGGGAACTTTAACTAAAAGCTCCCGGTACTGTTCATTTAACGAAAAACCACATTTTTACACTAAAAAGTCAATCTTTGTACTATTCATTTTACCCTTTATTTTGTCCTTATCGTTAAAACTCAAAGTTTTCAAACTATTTTCATTAGTTTTCCGTATGTTTATTGGTCACATTTACTGTGGACAAAGCTATTGTGTATTAATTTCCTTTCTTACGTGATGTCTTGCTGCTACTGAGAATCCGATTCCAACTTTGGAGAGATTTTTCGGTGTGACAGGCACATGAGGTGGTACACCACGTGTCACTATACAAATGGTGGGATATGTGTGATAAAAAGTTAATAACTTAAAAAATAAAATTTTTCACCACTTACATAAAAACACGTGGTGTACCACTCGTGTTTCCGTCACAATAAAAAATTTCCCCCAACTTTGGGGAGCCAAGTGTTAAAAGTACAAGGTTTTTTAGGAAAAAAACAGAGCAAAAAAAAAGTATTTTAATTAATTCACTGAGAATATAGTCGAACACTTGGTGAGTTTGTTGTTGTCATCTAAACCATGTTGCACGTAGGTCAACAATTTTTGACATATGTTGAAGTAATATGATGAGTGAAAACAAAAGAATTTGTCAAGTGTTGTCAACGTAACCAGTTGAGATATATCTAGTATACATTACATCAAACACTTAATAGGCACAAAAGAGACTCGTACCAAACATTCGAAGGGTCGTCAGATAGTATTCACACGCATATTTTTCAAACTCCAGGTGATTATGAGACCACCTCGACGGTGGTCCTGACATTACCTTGATCCCAATGTAAATTCATCCCTACCTACATCATCCAACAAAAATCACTGCCCACTTGTGTAAACATTCTTGATTTCACCCTTACGTTCAATGAATTAAGCTTATCAACTGAAACTAATAGGAGCTTTTTGTTACTGGTCCACTCAAAATGTTTTATGCTTAGCACTAAACTTTGTGCTACGTGCAATGTAAGCTGAACCAAGATATGAGATCCATTTGGTGAAGCATTAAGAACAAAGTGCGGAGCTTGTGGCTTATTTCTCCCGCAGTGCCGCCACGTGAAACGTTGCCGACAAACAACAGACACCAATATTTTATATGGACACCCAACAAATAAGGGCGTTGGAAGAACATGGGTTTGTTTAAGCTCTGGGGGACATAGTGGGAGCTCAAGATAAGTCTCCACCCCACTTTCGACATGACACAGCGAATGATGTTTTTAGGAAAGAGAATCTACCTACACTAGGTTACTTAGTGTTTAAAGCAACGCAACTTAAATTAGATTGAAATATTACGATGACGATATAAGTATTTTAAATTAATTATTGACAAGATTTTAAAAGACGTTAGACGCGAGTACAACGAGTGGAAATACCGTAACAATAATATTTTCGTTGCTTTCGAAAGTTCTCTAATTACCGTGATTAAAAATTAACCAAAGATTTAGTTATATTTCCTCTGCGGTGCTACTACCACTGCTATAATGCTCCACTCTCTTGATCTTCTCTCTCCTTCGCTACATCAACCTCCCGTTCATCACTCTCGCTCCAACCTTTTCTTCTCCTCTCACATCTGGAATTCCACACCATTTTTTCACAGCTTCCACCACACTTAGACCTCCCTCTCCCTTGCATGGATTCCCAAAGAAAGAAGGTTCTGGAGCAGGTCCTGAAGCTGTTCACGTCACCCAAGGATCGGAGCTCCGTCTCGCTGGTCTGCAAGGACTGGTACGACGTGGAGAGACACTCTCGCCGCCACGTCTTCATTGGAAACTGCTACTCCGTGTCGCCGGAGATCGTGGCCCGGCGGTTTCCCAACATCCGGAGCGTGACCCTGAAGGGGAGGCCGCGGTTCTCGGACTTCAATCTGGTGCCTCCGAATTGGGGCGGCGATGTTCGGCCGTGGCTGGAGGTGTTCGCTGCTGAATACCCGCAGCTAGAGGAGCTGAGGCTGAAGAGGATGACGGTGAGTGATGAGAGCCTTGAGTTCTTGGCTGCTTCTTTTGTCGAGTTCAAAGCTCTGTCGCTGCTCAGCTGTGACGGGTTCAGCACCGATGGCCTTGAAGCCATTGCCACTGACTGCAAGTAAGTGTCTTTTTCATTTTGATTTGGTTTTGCTTTTTCGATTGGTTTGTGAGATCGCTTTCACTACTGCTTGGAAGCACTTATACCATGAGTACTTTTATTAGGAAGACAATGAAACCTTTATTAAAAATCAAAGTGCTTTCCGAAAAAGCAAAAGCACTCTTCGAACAATCACATGGTGGGTCTTTTTTCAGAAAGTGCGTTTATGATCTAGAACCCCCCAAGTTTTATGTGAAAACCTACTTAGAAACATTTTTCTAGAAGGAAGCAATCGAAACATGCCCGAGATCCAAGACTGGGGAAATTTTTAAGTATGACCGGTACATGGGACGGTATATCACGCGTCACTATACAAATGGTGGGATATGTGTGTTAAAAAGTTGATAACTTAAAAAATAAAATTTTTCACCACTTATATAAAAACAAGTGATGTACCCCGTGTTCCGGTAGTCCGATGACGTTCTATCTCCCCAAAATCTGCCTGTTTGATCTATATGCTTTACTGCTTATGCTGAACTTCCTTGTTGAGGAAAACAACTAAGTCCCATCCTAATTTGGTTTTACAGGAATTTGACTGAGCTCGACATACAGGAAAACGACATTGATGATAAAAGTGGAGACTGGTTAAGCTGCTTCCCTGAAACCTTCACGTCAATGGAAATACTAAACTTTTCCTGCCTGAATTCCGATGTCGACTTCGATGCTCTTGAGAGTCTTGTAAGTAGGTGCAAATCACTGAAGGTGTTGAAGGTTAATAAAACCGTAACCTTGGACCAACTACGAATTCTACTCACCCATGCTCCTCAACTTCTGGAGCTAGGCACCGGTTCGTTCTGGCAAGAGCTCACACCCTCTCAGCATTCAGAACTCGAAAGAGTGTTTAGCAATTGCAAGAATTTACATGCACTCTCTGGTTTATGGCAAGCAACAGCTCTTTATCTCCCGGTTCTGTATCCTGTCTCTGAGAATCTTACTTTCTTGAATCTGAGCTATGCAGCAACTTTGCAAAGTTGGGACCTTGCTAAGCTTGTTCATCATTGTCCACATCTCCGGCGCCTTTGGGTAAATGCCCCATTTCTTTCTTTTTATATATAACAGTTCTTCATTTTGAGAAAGCTAATCTGATAAAGTTAGACAAGAAAAACAATAGCGGTTTTGAAATCGTTAATGGTTGATCACAACAATGACATAATAGTTTCTTCATTTTGAGAAAGCTAATCTATTGAGGTAATAGCATTTTGAAATCGCTGTTTGTTGATCACAACAATGACATGGTACATGTTGACTGTAGGGTGCTAACTCTTAATATCAATTTTTTTCTGCAGGTGCTGGACACAGTGGAAGACAAAGGGTTGGAGGCTGTTGGATCAAACTGTCCTTTGCTTGAGGAACTCCGTGTTTTCCCTTCTTCTCCCGATGGAGATGATATTGTTGATGGGGTGACTGAATCTGGGTTTGTTGCTGTGTCCAATGGCTGTCCAAAACTCCGCTATGTCCTCTACTTTTGTTGGCAGATGACTAATGCCGCTGTAGCAACTGTTGCACAAAACTGCCCTAATATAACCCACTTCCGTCTCTGCATAATGACCCCAGCAAAACCAGATCACCTGACGGGTGAGCCTATGGATGAGGCTTTTGGTGCAGTGGTGAAGACTTGCACTAAACTCGAAAGGCTTTCGGTTTCGGGTTTACTGACCGACCTTACTTTTGAATACATTGGGAAATATGCCAAGAATTTGGAATACCTTTCAGTAGCCTTTGCTGGAGACAGTGATCAGGGGATGCAGTACGTGATGAATGGTTGCCCCAAGCTCAAGAAACTTGAGATACGGGACTGCCCGTTTGGGGACGCAGCTTTGCTCTCAGGTTTAGAGAAATATGAATCTATGAGGTCACTTTGGATGTCAGCCTGCCTTGTGACAATGGATGCCTGTCGGTCATTGGCAAGTAAGGTGCGGAGGTTGAATGTTGAGGTGATGAAGGATGATGAAAATGGTGATGACAGTCAGGCTGATAAAGTCTATGTTTACCGTTCTATTGCCGGGCCAAGAAAGGATGCCCCGGCTTTTGTTCTCACCTTCTGAAGACTGAAAAGCTTTTGTGCTCACTCTTTGAACCTTACAAAATACATGGTAATCTCTCTCTCTCTCTCTCTCTCTCTCACACACACACACACACACAAACTCGTAAACAGATTTTGAGTTGAAATTTGAATCGTTCTATGTACACAAATTTTGGTTTTTCTTTTCTTTTTAACATTTCAGCTGGTGCAACAGAGAATTTGTGATATCTGCAGTCATGGCTGAAACGTTTTTAGGGGAGGGATTGAAGTAAAATTTGAGGCAATGACCATTCACAAAGTTAAGCAAAGAAGGATTAAGATTGGCTCTTCAAGAATGGTCGCATGTAGAATAAGTCGTTGACAATAAGAAAGAAGTTTTGCTTTTGGGTTCAAGTCGTTCGTCGAGGAATTACATACAGAAGCAGTAGATTTTCCTTCATGCTTGTATCGGAGTTGTGGATTAGTTAGTCTCACTCACCACAATGTTTCGAAAAATAACATACGACATTCGTAATCCTTTGCTACTGGAATATGTGGGGATTGATTTCTGGTTCATAAGTCAATTTGATTTTGAAGTATATGTATCTATTACCCTGAATACTAGTAACAATAATTCTCGAGAAAAAAAGATCATGAAAACAAATAAATTGTAATTTTACGAGAATGACTTACATAAGACGGCAACACCAAGATGATAGAACTTTGAAACCTATTAAACGTTCCTATATGTTTTAACTGTCCTTTGCTTGAGGAACTTCGTGTTTTCCCTTCTGATCCCGACGGTGATAATATTATCCGTCGGGTGACTGAATCTGGGTTTGTTGCCGTGTATCATGGCTGCAGAAGACTCCGTTATATCCTCTACGGTTCTTGGAATTTGTTCATTTATTTATTTTCTTGATATACAAATTCGAGGAGAACAAAAAGGAAGTAAAGTTTTATGAAGCAGAGCTTATGCCGTCACGGCCTCCAACGGCCGGATGTTATTTCTTTCCACAGCGAGATTGGCTGTTCCCCTGAAAAGCAAGAATGCAAGGCTACCGACGAAGAAATAGATGAAGCAGCCTTGGCTGTGTGTCACAAACGAACCAAAATCTGTTCCAACGATGCACTGCCACCCCAGCCCGTACGTGTCATCAAATTCCTGCATGGAAACAAGCAAAGAAGGCAAAAATAAACACGTGAATTTCAAATGATTTGTTGAGGATTCAATGCTGAGGATAATCCAGGAAAGAGAGGTGACCTTCTTTATGAATTGGGCAATCTCAGTGGGTTCAGTGACATCGAAGGTATCGAGAGCCTTTGCAGCTAAATGGAGAGCGTCTTGCTGCATTGTTTGAAGCATGTCAGTCTCATTGACGACGGCTTTGCCTTCCAACATGGCTCCAGAAAACCTGCCTGGAGCTGCCGCTGCAGTTGGGAAATCGCGAAAGAGCTGCAGATATACAAGGCAGTTTAGAATGAAGGTATAGGCTGTAGTGAAGCGAATTATATCGAAACGGGAACTTCACATTTCTATGTGGTAGTCTCCAAGCCGTGTGTGATCGTCAAAGAATAATGCAAAGGAATAAAGCGAGGTGGTCAGGAAACAGACAAGCTGATTGTGTCATGGATGATGGGGGCATGGAAGAAGATTCATTTCTTGTGTACAGGATCTCGCATCTTGTTCGATCAGTGGCTCAAGTCTGCCGTAGCGAGGGGCAGTTTTCGATTCGGGGTCCACATTATCTCGGAGATGCAGGACGTTTGTGGTTGTACAAGTAAGATACTCCTGTGAAATTCAAGGATGGTGTTCTGAGGTTGATAGTCAGTTGTCTATTTGCCTAAACTCTTGTTTTCTTTTCTTTTTTTCCTTTTTTGTTGATCCAAGAACCTGTAGCTTGTCATTGGTCCAGGTTGATGAGAAAAATGCAGCAATTATCCACTTGTGTTGTTCTCAAGAAATTTTTCATTGTAACCGAAAGATGGGTGGTACACCACGTGTTTTTATATAAGTGGTGAGAAATTAAATTTTTTAAGTTATTAACTTTTTAGCACACATATTACATCATCGGTATAGTAACATGTGGTGTACCATCATATGTTCCAGTCATACTGAAAAATCTCTCGTTGTTCTAGATCAAAGGCCTCTCTATATGCACTTTATTGAAAAAACAATTGGCCCTTTTAGTAGAGAAGTGTCAACCTAAAAAATCATCACTAAATTGAGCGGAAATGAGTTGGGTTTAGGATAGGTTCTAGATTTGGTTTCAGGATTACGATAGGTCCTGGATTCCGTTCCTCCAAACATGAATAGCAAGGCTTGAGCCTTTAATTATCCATCAAGGCATATGATGTAACTGGGCTTTTAGATGTGCAGCCACTTCATGCAGATTTGTTGTTAGATTCAAAACTCTAACTATAAATATATTTCCCAGTACGTGATTTCACGTGAAGAGAGTGACGGACATGTACAAAGACATAAATTATAGAGAGTGATGGACATGTACAAAGACATAAATTATTGTAGAATTATCAGAGAGATAGGTCATACGGTCCATTCATCCGGCACATTTCCAACAACACCGATACTAAATTATTGTAGAATTATTATTGTAGAATTATCAGAGAAACGGATCATACGGCCTATTTCCAACAACACCGATACTGTCTCCAACTTGGTAATTGCCACTTGCACAATCTGTCATGTGTGGGGTTTTATCATAAAAGGCTTCGGTATAAGTTGGAGTGGGGTTAGAATATTTAAACTCTTATTTTCTCATTGATACGGGCGATGTGGAACATTTCAACAATTATGAATGGCTAAGAATATGTTGTCCTGAAGATCAATCGTCCCTTATGAGTTCCGGCCCAAGAGTCGATTCCGATCTTTCTCCTTCTAGGGGTGTTTAACAAATTAGCATACTCAAATCCAGGATGGGCATGGCGAAACAAATTAAGGGAATTATTGTTTTCATCAAATGCTAATTCACTCGGTGTTTTTTGGGAAGTTTGGAAGGAAATCAGATTCTTTAATAATTAACAGTGCCATACTTAGATTTTGTGGGGCAACTCATGACTAGGAATTCATCACAAAAGTCTAATTATAATAACTTAGAGGTGGTAAATATGGTTTGGTAAGAGGTCTATTGTTGTGATGTATCATGTCTTGAAAATTATAATTGCCACAAAGATTTGATTAGATGCATAAAAAATACACGCAAATGAAGTTCATGGATAATAATGTTTGCTTCTGTACAAAATAATTTGAAACGTCTGTTAAAGTTCAAACTTTTGTATTCTATCAAGGGGAGTTAGTCATTTCTAATCACTCTAAGCGAGAATAAAGTAGCATACTTTGTAGTTGATGGCTCATTCCGAGGTCTTGGTTCTTTCTAACCACCTTGTGCAGGTTTAGAGAGTAAGGTTACTATTATAGTTAGATGATTAAACCTTATGTATAGTTCGATTCACCTAATCTAGTATCACCCTTTCAATATATAAAAAAAGTAAATTCTGGTGTGCAGTCCCATTCAAATTTTGAGCAAATAATTATAACCATAAATACACACACACACACTTATAGGAATCCTTTAGGCAATGCTGGTCCCATCCCATGCATGATCTCTAAGTCACACATCATTTTCGTGGAACGTAAGATGTAGATGAAAACGTCCGAGTGTACATGCTTTGTATAGGGATACTTTTCAAGAAAACGGAAGAGGTGATTAACACCTAACACCAACATGTTTAAACACTTGAGTACAGTACCACGTAAACATTTTCGAGTCGGTGCTCGATTCAATCGCGGTTCCATGCATTGTATATCCTAATTAGGGTTAAAATCGGAATGCTTTGGATGCAAGAAGATAATGGCTAGAGACGGGTTTTGTGGAACACATTTCTTTCCTATGGGAATTACGGTTTGTTGTTTCCTACGTGGGAATTAGGGTTTACAATCACCAAATCGGTTTAACTTTTTCGAAGCAATGTGTTTTATCTTATGGACAGAAATTCACTTTGGATCTTACTGTCCAGAGCCTAAAGATTATGCATATTCAAACCAGTCAAACTGAATACGACAGTCCCCATTAACTCATTCCGCTAGTTCACCTCACGTAAACCAAAAGCTCCGATTTCTATTTTACACAAACCAAGAGCTTGAATTTTTTGGTCCTTAGGGCTCAGACACTACGGTCTGGAGAGGATCCAAATTCTTGTCTTATGAGTCACCTAAGCTACCTAGCTACTTGATCATCACCAGCATTACAATGGAGTAGATGGATGAGATCTGATGATACCGCCATCTTGTTTTTATGTACTTTTCTCTTCAAAGCTAAGGTATATATTTCGACTGTGCTTCTAGCCTACTAGCTAGTTGTATTGGATTTCACTTGTTCCATACTCAAAGGTGTCCCAACAATGCAAAGCAATCACTTTCGAGCTTATGCAATCCACATGGCATTTCTACCGAACACTATATCACCATTAAACAACCCTCTATCTAGAATCTTATGCCACCGACCTAGCTGGCTACGTAACACAACCCACATACGTAATAGGGTTATGCATGCTTAAGATACCAACTAAACTGATGTTGAAACTCCTTTTGAAAGAGCTAAAAGTATTTTTTGATAACTAGAAACGTACTAGCAGGTTCGCCATGAAGCGGTTGCTAGGTGCTTATTTCAATGTGTTTCTAATAAAAACATTAAAAAAAAAAAAAGGTCTTTATGAGTAGAAGTGTTTTTTTAATATAAATAAAAAAAAACGAGCTATAATTTCTTTAGCGTTATTTCTCTCCTAATGTCAAAAGAGTCTCAAGTTTGAATCCCTCCACCTTTACTGATATAGAAATTTTCTCAACAGTAGATAAACAGCAATTAAAATTAAGAAAGTAGCATACTTGGTAGAGATGAATGGGAATTGTAATGTGCCATGTAACATTGTAACATATGGGGTCCGAGCAGTGTGGCTTAAGTTGTGATGACCATGTGCAGATTCAATTATGCTGAAGGGCCAAAATCTGCAGCTGATTATTGCTCGTTTTTCGATAGATTCAATGTGGAAGCATGGTGGCCTAAGAAGAATAGAAAGTTCAAAAGATTGGAGACCCAAAAAGGGGTTTATGCCTATATCATTACCCCACATAAAACAACTTTTGATCAAAGAAAGAACCATGATTAATTAAAGCCAAATCATATCTTAAACTTTTGTTACAAATAATCATAGTAACTATCATGGAATAGTATCCTCTCTGGATCATTTCCATCGGAATCCTCCAATTCTGTCTATTCAACAAAAATTCGAATGGCCAGGAATTAATTGTCTATTCACTTTCACCTTCCTCTTCTCGTGTTCATCTTCTTCTATCTTCTTCCTTGTTCATCTTCTTCCCTCTGTTTCATCTCCCTCTCCAGCTTCAGAATTAAAGGATCCAAACGATCCAGATGAAAGGAATCCGAAAAGAATCCCAATCTCAATATCATCACAAAATAAGATAAAAATAATTCGTAACTAGTCGAATATAATAACAAGTTTTTTGTCATGTACTTAGACGCCTAATCACATCATGGGTCATTGATTTTTGTTTTCCTCTCATTTGTCATCTTCTAGCTAGGGTTCTATCTGTGCAAGTGCAACACAGGTCTCCCATTTTTCCATGAACAACTATGATAAATGCTTCCAAAAATCTTATCCCATAATTTATTATGTAAGCATGCTCAATACCTTTCACGCTTTGCTTTTCGCATTTTCTTGAAAAAAGCAGCTTTTGGCTTTTTTTGTAAGCTCCTCTCATTATTTTTCAGTGCAAAAGGGTTATAGAATAGAACAGAAGCATCTTTCTTTTCAAAAATTTGTAAAGAAATTAAGAAGCCACTTCCTCAAGGCATCCAACAAAGGTCTTCACATGGTGGGTGGGGTGGGGTGCGGTGGGGCGGGGGGTGCATTGTCATCTAATCCCCATGCTAAGAGTTTTCAAACCTAACCTACTTTTATCCTTTTCACCTTTTCACCTAATCTAATAGTGCTCCGAAGATTTTTAGTGTAGACTGCTACGTGATATTACAAGACGTGAATATATTTACTGATAATATACCATAAGATTATGAAATATAGCAACAAATTGGTTAACTTTGTCATCCACTTGTACTATGACAATTGGACTAAGAACATATTATGATGATAAGATCGTCACCCTACAAGATTCTCGTTATTTTTAGGGTGGTCCATAAGAACTCCGGTCAAGTTTCTTACGAAGTATTTATATACGTACAGCTTAGTTTGTCTCTTGTTTTGCTCATGCTTGCCCTACTCTGCCACAAAATAAATAGTGGTCCTAATCAATAAATTTTTAGTAGGTGATCATAATTAATTTCTCCATTACTACTTAAAAAAGTTTATACAAAGTTAAAAGTTGATAAAGGTCCAACCACGGAAATTTCTTACCATAACACTTCTCATACTCTCGGGATCGATCACATTTCAAGGGCAGCTAATCGAACAAATAGGACTGTTCAATTTAAATTTTACAGTTTTTGTTAACTTATCTCACTGACCCACCTGTAAATTGCTCTGCAAATTATGTAGTATGAGATTTAGAGAAGATCTCAATTCCTACTCTGAACTCAACCCAAACACTCTTTTTTTTTCTTTTTTCTTTCCATTAAAAAAAAAAAAAGATGATTTTTTGTCAAAAGCATTGATTCCATATTATCTCAAAGTTTGAACTGTCACATCTTGTGGCCATTTAGAAGGTGATCATTTTATATATTTTTCTTTGTCTATGGTATGCTTATGCTCTTTTGACAAAAGATACATCTTTAGAATATTACCCAAAAAAGAAACAAAACAAAGAATATTTCCTTTTCGCTATAGCAGCCAAGTGAAAGTATAATTTAGTGATACTAAAAGATTGGGAGTAATATTACGAGGTAGAAGAAAGGTAATAAAAAGATAAAATCTAGCGGCCTTTTCTCTTCTTCATTTTTCAAAAACGTAAGTTGCGAACGCTCTAAATAACTTTGCATTCGTTTAGAATTTTTTTGGACACTCGAGGAAAAACGCTTATACCAGCACTTTAGTACTTTACAATTAAACTTGAAGAAGAACATGCGAGGTGTTTGCTTCTAAAATTTCAACAGGTATTCAAACGTGTTTGCTTCTAATAACCAGTCACAAAATATTCAAAGGTTGCTCCAATAATTAGATGATAAAAGAGGAAATTTGACAATTGAGTGTTGTGAATTATGATGGTTAAATGGTTGCATCTTAGTATATTTAAATGCTTTTACTATGAAGACTTATTTTTCACTACACTTTTCTAAAACTCGATTTTGATCCGACTTTCTCTTCTAAAACTTAAAGTCGTTACTTTGCTCTCTGGAATTCTATTTCAGTTCCACTTCTCCCTTGAAACTCAAAAGCTGCTCTTTGCTCCCTGGAACTCGATGTTGATCCCACTTATTCTAAAAAACAGAAATAAGGCAATATAGAGCAAATTTTGAATTTTAAGGAGTAAAGTTGCAAGTTTTGAATTTCAGAGAGTAAAGTGGAATCAAAATTGAGTTTTAGGGAGTAAGGCCATCTCCAACCGAAGGGTCCAGAGGGCTAGAGGGCCGAAAATAGCCTGAAAATCGTCTCCAACCGAGGGCCAAAGGGCTCGTGGGCCCCACTGGACAAAAAATGGCCAAAGGGCCAACCGGCCGGCCCGGGGCCGGGTCAGAATTTGAAAACCAACGGTAACTAGTTGACGTCATGCTAACGTCAGCTAGCCGTTATTTTACAATTTTTTTTTTGACAGTTTTTTTTTTTAATTTTATTTTTTTTACAAAATTTGTTTTAAAAATTGTAAAAATTCTTTTTTTTTTCCCTATAACTTCCTAAACCACTAAACATTACATAACATTAAGTAACATAAAACAACATTAAACAATATTAAACAACATTAAATAACATTAAATAACATTAAACAACATAAAAATAAAACATTTAACAACATGAAACTTAAACAACATTTTTAAAAACATTTAACAACATAAAACTTAAACACCTACTACATGCTTCTTTTAGCCATTGGATTTGAATTTAAATTGTAGTTTTCAAATAATAAATTATGTTTGGCCCTATGACCCTCGGTTGGAGATGG
Source organism: Heteromeles arbutifolia (assembly GCA_024362995.1). Taxonomy (NCBI): domain Eukaryota; kingdom Viridiplantae; phylum Streptophyta; class Magnoliopsida; order Rosales; family Rosaceae; genus Heteromeles; species Heteromeles arbutifolia. The sequence continues at coordinate 2,281,718 of JANCRC010000002.1, read as the reverse complement.
TTTTTTGTGACAAGGCTAAAACGAGCCCTATGGCCATCGGTTGGAGATGGTAAGAAATATGGCCATGCACTGTTCATTAAAATATTATTTTGTTGGAGGGCCAGAGGGCGAGCCTTCGGTTGGAGATGGCCTAAAGTGACGTCTTTTGAGTTTCATGGGGCAAAGTGATATTGAAATCGAGTTTCAGAGAATAAAATGACGATTTTTGAGTTTCAAGAGATAAAGTGAGATTGAAATGAGGTTTTAGAAAACGTAGCTAAAATAAGCTTAAACTCTTCTGGAATAAATAATTAAACAAATCCATATAATGTAAGCATTGCTTAAAAGTTTTAGGAGGTGGATTGTCTGCCCTTCCATTTCCATACTCTCATCATCCCCTCCTGTTTCTGTGGTCACGGTTAAGCCACGTCAATATTTTATATTCCTATTACTTTTTGTTTTATTATTTCTATAAAAAATTAATATAAAATGTTGACGTGGCTTAACCGTGACCACACATCACATGAGGGCATAGGTAGAGTATGGAAATGGAAGGGCAGACAACCCGCCTCCAAAGTTTTAACCACCAATAATGGCTGAATAGCCCCTAAAAACATATTTAAATTGTGTAAGATAAAATACAATGATTAACTACCACCTCCTTTAAGTAAGCGCCAACTTCCAATAGATTTCTTCGGTTGGAGATGGTCTAAAGTGACGTCTTTTGAGTTTCATGGAGTAAAGTAAGATTGAAATCGAGTTTCAGAAAGTAAAATGATGATTTTTTAATTTGAATAGGTAAAGTGAGATTGAAATGAAGTTAACATAGCTAAAATAAGCTTGGACTCTTTTGGAATAAACAATTAAACAAATCCATATAATATAATGTAAGCATTGCTTAAAAGTTTTAACCACCAATAGTGGCTGAATAGCCCCTAAAAACATATTTAAATTGTGTCAGATAAAATACAATGATTAACTACCACCTCCTTTAGATAAGCGCCAACTTCCAACAGATTTCTTATACCCAGTGTACTTACAAAATTACCCCTCCTAAATCCCCCATTCCATTCCACTAACACGCACCAGCCCAAAAGGTCAGTCATGTAATTTCGCACCAAAGTCCAATTCAATGGATCAGCTGCCAAACCAGGGATAAGTATAGAACCAGGAGAAAGATGGGAGAAGTCAGAGCCCCTATGTCTCTGTGTTCACGGTAAGATCGTCAACTAGATTCCATTCCGTTTCCAAATTCCGATCAAATTCGCCGGAATATTTGTACCCATCTCGCCGGGATCCTGTCACTTCGCTATTTCCAGATGGGTTGATTCCAAAACCAATGAGAGCAACAATGGTGGAAGAGGAGAAGCAGGGAGCCAAAGAAATAGAGCAGAGCCAAAACTCGTCGGAATCTTCCTCTGGTGAATCAAGTCTCCGGCGAATTATCGAGTCCATTACATCTCTGATTTCGCTTTCTTATTCCATAAAAATCTTTGCGGCGAAATGGAAAACGATAAGGACCAAGCTCGAAGATTTGAACTCCGGCCTAGTGGCCGTACAAAACTGCGAGGCCAGCGAAAACCCTGCTGTCTCAGGCATTGTGTCGAATACATGGAAGACGGTCAACGAGTGTCACGACCTCGCTCGTCGCTGCGTCGATCTTTCGTACAGTGGGAAGCTCCTGATGCAGAGCGACTTGGACATGCTTTCCGCAAGACTCGATCTTCACGCAAGAAACCTGTCGGAGATTTACAACGCCGGCGTTTTGACACGGCGGTTCGCGATCGTCGTTTCGAGGCCCGGCAACGGAGCGTGCAGAGACGACATGAGGTTCTACGTCAGAGACTTGATGACGAGGATGAAGATTGGCGACGCGGAGATGAAAAGACAGGCGTTGCTTAATTTGCACGAGGCTGTGGTCGAAGACGACAAGTATGTTAAAGTGGTCGTTGAACATAGCGAGATTGTGCATTTACTGATTAGTTTTCTTAATTTTTCGCATGAGGTTGAAATCCAAGAGTTGTCTGCAAAGATTGTTTCTGTGATTTCTGGGTTTCGTTCGTACAAGGTTGTTCTGATCGGAGCCGGGATTATCGCGCCGTTGATTCGGGTTTTGGAGTGTGGGAGTGAGGTTGGGAAAGAAGAAGCTGCGAAGAGCTTACAGAGATTAACCGAAAATTCGGATAATGGGTGGTCGATTTCAGCTCACGGCGGAGTCACGGCTCTGCTTAAGTTATGTTCCGGCGGCGATGGCGGCGAAATCAGATCAGAGTTGGTTGGTCCTGCTTGCGGGGCACTCAAAAATCTTGTTGGCATTGAAGAAATCAAGAGATTCATGGTTGAAGGAGGTGTAATTTCGACATTTATCAGGCTCACAAGGTCGAAAGACGAAGTCTTGCAGATCAATTCGATTGAGTTTCTGCAAAACATTGCTTCTGGGGACGAGGCAATTCGGATTATGGTGGCAAAAGAGGGCGGAATTCGAGCGTTGGTTCGCGTTTTGGAGCCTCGATCGGTGGCTTGTTCTTGTAAAGTGAGGGAGACGGCATTGAGGGCAATAGAGAACTTGTGTTTTTGGAATGCGAATTCGATTAGTGTTCTGATCAAGTACGGTTTTGTTGATCAGCTCATGTTCTTTCTACGAAATGGGGAGGTTTCGATTCAAGAACTGGCGCTAAAAGTGGCGATTCGGATGTGTGGGAAATCAGAGGAGGCCAAGAAGGCAATGGGGGATGCAAATTTCATGACGGAGCTGGTCAAGTTCCTGGATTCAAAGTCGTTTGAGGTTCGAGAAGTGGCGGCTGAGGCGCTGTCCAAAATGGTCTCAGTCCCGAAAAATAGAAAACGATTCGTGCAGGATGATCGCAACATGTGCCTCCTTTTGCAGCGGTTCGATCCGGAGCAAGTAAATTCGGGCAACACGAAGCCCTTGTTCTCCATTTTGATGTCGCTGACGAGCTGCAACCGTGGGAGGAGGAAGATTGCGCATTCGGGTTACTTGAAAAACATCGAAAAACTTGCAGAAGATGAAGTTTCGGATGCCAAGAAGCTTGTGAAGAAATTATCCACAAACAGATTTCGTAGCATGTTGAGTAGAATCTGGCGTTGATTCTTGAATCAAATGTAGGTTTTTTGTCTTTATATAATTTTGATTTAATTTTTGTTTGCAATTTTTGTTCATAACTTGTATATCTGCATAAAAGGGTTTTTCCAAGTTTTTACTTGTTTGTCAAGCTCAAGTTGGAACTCCAAATTTCATCTTTGTTATCCTCTTTCACATCATCTTCTTGTCAAGATTGTATACATAAGATTGTCCAAATTTCATCTTTATTCGGAATGGTTCATGAGATTTGCATAACTCCTTATTTTGTTCTTAAGATTTAAAATCGATAGAATAGATCGCTGAGATTGTTCACCGTCAATCATTTGGTCCTTCAGGGTATTTTTGTCAAATCAACCCCTCCCCTTGATTTGGTAGTTTCTTCAATTTAACGAAGATTTTCCAAAGAATGACCAAAATGATTGAAAGTGGACAATCTCATCGACCAGTTTTATCGATTTTAATTCCCAGGGACCAAAGTGTAGAGTTTTGACAATCTCAGAAACCATTTTGATTAAAAAAAGTCTTATTTTATTCGAGTGATAATTCTAATCTAGTGCAAATTACATGGAGTGAGATTCGACTTTATCCTAACCAACTCGACTACGTCCAACTTTGCTATTACAATATATTTGTTTAAGATATTGTTGATGCATGCAGCGGCAGCAATGTGCCAAAGAATGAATGATTGAAGAGAATGCAATTGCATTTAGTTTAAGTGAGATGGGGATGCATAAAAAGGGTTATATAATATTTAGGTTGTGTATTATTAGGAAGGAGCACATGGGAAAGCCATGAACTCCCAAAGAGGCATGTGAAGAGTAGAGGCAAGCCATGGTCTACTTCGGGCTGGTTTGATATTGCTGTGCTTTGAAAAAAAGCTACTTCTACTGTGCTGTGAGAATAAGCAGCTGTGAAATAAAGCAGCAGAGTGTTTGGTAAACTTTTTTGTAAAAGTGCTTTTGAAAAAAAAAGTAGTATTATAGTGTTTTGTGAACTTTTATGTAAAACAGATGTGAAAAAAACCGGTTTTTCAAAGCTGGGTTTTGCAGCTTCTTGTTTTTGGCTTTTTTTCACCCAAAACTGTGAAAAAAAACTGAAGCTGAATGTTTACCAAACACCAAAAACTATCACAGCTTTTTTTCATAGCAGCTTTTTTTAAAATCACCTCAACCCCAAACTGGGGCTTCATTTACCCTCTGTTGACACAAAAGATAGTGACACATCAAGTTTCCGGCTGGATTTGCTTGTCCTATGTATGCCATTGTCTCTTCTGTCAATTTCTTGTCAAAGACATGCATTTTGTTAAACTGGAAATTTGCTCAGTTTTGATCTATTTTTTGACGTAGTTGATTGCTTTAGGCGGTAGAATCACAATTCAAAGTTTAAACTTCAGAATTCTAGCTTAGAACTGGCTACTTGTTTCAATTTTAGGCTTTAACCTTTAAGCCTCTGGTTTTAATAAGAGCTCGAAGCTTTAATTAGAGGGTGACGCTATATCTAGAGTAATCAACCAGTCGATAATCGAAGGCAATAGAGTTAATTACAAATTAGATTTTCTTAAAACGTCTGTCCTTTTAAGTGTTATCACGTCTTGGTGGAAGGAAAAAAATTGCTAACTATTTGTTAGACAGAAAGGGGGTTGTGTATTAGGAAATAATGTAGTAGGGTACATGGATTTGGACAAATAGTAGTCCAATTTAATGATGAGGACTTGTAAGTTTCTTCTTATTCGTTTGCTCGTGTAAAACGTTTAATAGTTCAATTAGTTAAGAACATTCATCCATGAAATTAAATTTTATATCGGAGTTTCTCCTTCACCAATATCGCTCGCGTTAAAATACATTATATCAAATGCATGCGAAGTTCACCAGGGTAACGTGTTTTCCTGTCTCAGAAGCAAATAATACAAGCAAACAAAGATTGGTGAGGAGGTAATTAGAGCGAGATGTAAGTTAACATCCTCCAAGGGCCCAGGTTTGGGCTGTTTGGGCTTTGACAGAGACTAGAGAAGCCCAAAGTAAACACACAAGTCGTAAGCCCAATGGCCGAAGTTGAAGATTGTGATTGAATTTATGGGCCTTTTTCCGAAGAAGAATATATGGGGCTTGAAGTAATATTTTGCCTTTGGAGAAGACGATTCGAATTGTTTTATGAAAGAAAAGTGGAAACGTATGATGGTATGGTAATCATGTTTTAGAACTCGTTTGAGATTGTTTAGATAATGATTAAAAATGTTTTCAGAGGAAAAAACTTGAAGTACATGCTTTTGCAGGAATTATTTTCTAATCAACAATTTTACAATTTATAATGACACATAAATTCCACGAAATAATTGGTGCGCATACAACTTTTACATTATAAATTCATCGGAAACCGTTACACAAAAAATATTTTTGCAAGTATAATATATATATACACACACATATTTAGAGTCCTATGGAGTTAACATTGTCTTCATGCCTCTGTCTATGTCTCTCGTTCTCTGTACATTACAAAAACTTGTTTAAAATATACCTGTCTTTATAATTCGCTTGAGTTAATTAATTCAAGGGGGTTTTGATCCTTGCAAAAAAAATTATCTTATAACTGTTCTTGGAAAAGGGGAAGCAGGATTAATTAGATTATCCAGTTCTAATCACGTTATTAATTAAGCTCAACTTTTGGTCTTAATTATATGCTACCTTACTTACTACTTGGGGTTGTTTAAACAAAAGAGAACAAATTAAGTGGCTTCGGGTGCAACAAAATTTCAACTCTCATGCTGGTTGTATTGATAGGTCCATCCTCTAGTCAAAAGGCATGGAGGAGAACCATAAATGTGCACGACTATCTTGTAACAACCTTCATATGTTCATTCATAACGAGAAAATTTTAATACAGTAGATCGTACAATTATGTAATATTACAATTTATTAGATGCACGATATAATTGATATATCATTTGGCAGTTTACTTTATGTTATATGCCGGAAGTGAATTGGTAATATTATATAACAGTTTGACAATTACGCTAAAAAAACTTCTCATGCATAGCATCATACGTTTAAAGGAATCGACGAGAGTGATGCATATCATCAACTAACAAATTGGTACATACAAATCATATGCAGTTGTAACATATGAGCTGTGATTGTTAGTAGTAAACAAAATAAAATTTAGGAAACAGCTACCGGCAGAGGATGATAGGGTCCGTCGGTTGCATTAGATATTGAGACTGTCTTGTCATACTCTCAAACTTTTGGTCCGTTGGGTCCATGTTCTACGTCCTAGGATCAGTCACACTTACCCCACAGGATCATTTTCGGATTTTTTTTGTGAGGGTTTTGGAGATTTATAAATTGTGTCTGTTCATCATGCAGTTAGTTTTCGTTAAGTATTATTTATATTCAATTTTAAATAAAAATAAAATAATTTAAAATAATTTCTAACCACACGATGTACGTTGAACGGATATCCGGAGTTCTGACAAAGAGGATCCGGATTCCATACTTACAGCTTACCAAGTTCAAACTATATAACAAGATAAATAAATGTGACGGTCTCGATATATAATTATCTCATGCCATGTTGGTTGACTTTTAATATAATTTATTTTTCAGAATTTATTCTTTTCTGGTATTTCGGGAAGCTGACTTCAAAGAAAAACACTCGACGATCGACTCCATCTTTATCTATCTTATCTTGTTTAAATAAGATGGGGAAAATTGCTTGAACATTGAGAGAGAAAATAAAAGAGATAAATGCATGGACTTGGACATGGAGAGTTTAGGAGATTAGGCTCATCCGTGTCAGTAGGTTGTAGATACATATACATATATATATATATATATATAGCCTACAATATAATGTATAATTTAGAGAACTTTAACGAAAAACTTCCAGTATTGTTCACTTTAACAAATTTTTAGGATTAATCTACATATTTTGTGGACGTGAGTCATAAGCTATTCCTTAATCTCACAGAAAAGTTTCCGATCCAGACTCTCTCATTTCTCAGTTTTTTCTTCCCTCCAGTTCTATTTTATTTGAACGCTTAGATTAAGCCGGGATAATATCTTTTATTGACTTTTTTGTAAAGAAAGAATGACAAAGAAGAAAGTGGGAGAGGAAGAAAGGAGAGAGGACTTGAAAGATAGAGAGTAAGTTGCAAACCCTAATTTCTCTCGGTCTTAACAAACTTAAAAGTGGCGAGAGCAATGCTTGGCTACTCAAGGATAAGTAATAGTTCTTAATCAAAATTCTTCGTGTCTGGTCCACAGAATATTGTGCTTATAATCGGAACAGTTTATAATACAAATCACTTTATAAAAATCATCTATGCAAAAAATGAATTAAAACCAAGGTCATTAAGTCGATCAATTATAGCAAATACATAGACGGATCGTAATACTTTTACCATTTCCGTCTATTTGTTCTTAACAATTTGATGTCTAAACGACCTTAGTTTTAATTGAATTTTTGCATACATAATCTTTATAGAGTGATTTATAATGTGAACAATTCTGATCATAAACACAAAGGTGTATAATAAAAAATAAAAAGTTATAAGTAAGAACTCCTACTCATTGTTTAAGTAGTCAAGTATTATTCAACAATATATTAAGAGCAAGTAGTCGTCGGCGGCTCTATTCATATCGGAGGAGGATTGTCTGCCCTCCCAGTTTTGGTGCCCTTCCATGCTCTCATGTTTGTGTGATCACGGTTAAGCCACGTCAATATTTTATATTACTATTTATTTTTGTTTTATTATCTCTATTAAAAAATAATATAAAATATTGACGTGGCTTAACCGTGACCACACAAAACAAAAAGGGCATGGAAGGGCAGACAATCCTCCTCTATTCGTATCATACGACAAACGATCACTGTGCAAGATTTATTGCAAGTTTGAAGTCATGACCCATGGCACTTGTGTGAATCATCACAGCTTTTCAGAAGCTTATGGTTAATTTGGAGAGAGCAGAATGCAGCGGTGGTGATGATGAGAATCTCATCATGAGATGACTGGACGGCCAAACATCCGTCGGTTGACGTTGTTTTTGTACTGGTCAAAGTCAAGCCAACCTTGTTTGAAAAATGAAACCCTAGAAGTGTATTTTTGCTTCTTAATTTTGTTTTTCTTTTTCGTTTCAGCTTCCAAACACTACAACGGTCTCAAAACTAAGCACAAGTTGAACACTTGCAAGTTCACCTCTTGGTGCATATATCATCTCTTGTCTTGTGTTTATACTCATTAGGTGCGTCGGAGATATAAATAGATATATTTCTGGGTATAAAACATATATGTTTATTAATTTCTTCTCTTCAATAGTTATGAGAACGTATATGTAGCAGGGAAAATCTTCATAGACTGGAGGATGGTTTGACGCACCTTTATGTGTTTAAACTAAATAGAGTATAGTCATTGACTATGAGCAAAATCTTGTCGTTTAAGCGTCCGCCACTAAATTTATCGGATTTTCATGAAGTAATTAACGTGGTTAATTCGGGTTAGGTTTTATAGGTGTGTCTATGATGTGTTTGGATTTTGGACGCAACAAATCTTACAGAAAAGTGTATGTAACTGAAAGCAATCTGCGTCTAAATTAAAAGGTACAAGAGACCATACAAGAAATGAAGAGAAGTTTCTCAGGCAGAATACTAAGGCCCCAGGGAATAAGTAAAAGAGATTATTCAACTTTCTTTTCCCCTTTATATTTAGTCGCTTTTGCTTTCTTTGAATTCATTGCATTGTCTTTTATGAGACAGCATAAGGGCTTCAAATTTAACTTTACAAATTGCTTACTTAAATTGCAATTGCAATTTAACTACAATACTTACATGTATTTATCATAATCATCATCTCGATAATCAAATAGTGATCATATTAAATACATATATTCACATTAATTATATTTAACCGTTAGATGGTAATTGTGTTAAACACATGTATGTATACATCGTAGCTAATCCCTTTAATTTGAGTGAGTTTATATCAAATTGCATCTTGCTAAAATCTCTTGTTTTTACTATTTGAAGATAATAAGATGTGATCTCATTAAGATGTCATTTGCTATATAATCACTTGATTAACATAGCAAAGTTAGTCCTACGTTCTTAACGTGGGATTAGTTTCCAAAATAGTTGGAAAACGCGTATCAAAAACACAATCAGTCCTTAATCCATTGGAGAGGTTTTGGTCCTGTGATAGTTAACTCTTGGTATATCTTAAAACTCTCACCTATCTCACTCCCTCATCGAGCATAAGATAAAACATAAGTTCCGAATGTTCGACCTTAATAGTTCGCTTTAATAGTGAATTGCATCTCGTTACTATAACAGAATTTCAAAGGACCAAATTATCGTCGATTCTAATAGCGTATGTTTATAACTAAGCATGACATTAAATTAATTGATTGGTGATAAAGCATAAGTCCAAGTGAGGGCACTGATGTTGAAATCTATTCACCACCATACGAAGTAATGAAGTCTCCTTAAGCACACTTAAGATTACTCGGGTTAGTAGGACGCTCGACTCACTTGAGAGTACAAATTGCATGAAAAAAGAAAATGGGTCCACAGCAGCTTTAAGTGACCGTTGTATTTTCCGGGACTTGAGGAACGACAAACCAATAACACACCCTTTGGTCTAATCCCAATTAACGCCCCAGTATTACTTGTTATTACAATACCGCCACCCGGGATTAGGAACTCGTATTATTCTCGTGTATTTGTCCTTGGCATCGCACTCGACCGACGGGATTACTTTTTCTGAGACGGATCTTTTCTATCAAAGTCATCAAATTAAGTGATTCGGATCCTTAAAATTTGATTCAACGGCTAAAATTATTATAATTTTTAAAGATGATCTCTGTTTTTAGCCGTTTGATCAAATTTCAAGAATCCGGATCACTTGATTTAATGGAAGAAATCTAGAGAGGATCTCTTCCCACTTTTTCTGGTTTTCTGTAATTGTAAAGGCCTTTTGAGTCACGTACTCTCCAACTTTAATACAGTCCCGTGTAACCAATTAATCCAATCCTATCCAAAGTTTGAACCAAGTAACCAAACACCATCCGGAACAAGCCAACCACGCAAATTCTGGTGGTAGCTGGGAAGAGAGAGAACAAGAATGAAATTACAACTTTTGACAGCACAACAAAAAAAAAATTGACATCCTAATCCGATATTTTGGGAATATTTTTGCTGAGTAATATTAGACGTGTAACACAGTGAAGAAATTTTTCGGTATGCCGGAAATACTGTTCGGCACATCAAGTATCATAATACGGTTGAATTTATTTTCTTCAAGTTTACAACCAATTGTATTATTACACATAATGTACTAGACCGTGTTTCCGGCACACTGAAAAATCTCTCATCACGATGTCACCGACCATTATCCTTATAAGTTATCCTGCAAACAATTACTATTTTCTGGTTAAGTGAAGTTTACTACTAAAAAGGTTAGAAAATATTAATGGTGAAGTCCCATATGGTTGAATGCCCTGCCTGTATTTTTACCCACCAAACCCTCTCTGGGCACTTTCTCAATTTGTTCAAGTTGAAATTTTAATTGTTGGACAATAACATGGGTTTACATTTAGAGAAAACTTGCAATTTTTCAAATTTGATTTTATTCCCCTTAATTTTTTAATTTGTTTCAATATAACCCTTAGCATTAAAATTTTCAAATTTTCTGTTAATTTTTATCCACAGACGAAAACGAATGATAAATTTGATAGAAAAATTAGACATAGTTGGTCGAGATCAAATTGATAGGTTTCAAAAAATAAACCTAGAAACCCTAACCCTAAAACAGAAACAAACGACTACATCTATAACTTCACACTAATCTGCAAGAGAGACAGACGAGAGTTTGAATTAGAGTTATCAAAAATGAAATTAAGATTGTTTAAGCAGACAAGTTGGAGGCTAATTTAGTTGTGCCAAAAATAAAATGTTCATACTACTCTTTCATTTAACGTCTATTTGACGAAATAGACAAAAATTGAGTGAACTGAGACTAAATGAGACAAAAAAGGACAATTTTAAGGGACAAAATGGGACAAATCAATTTTATAAAATAAATTGACACTAAATAACTATCAGAGCCTAACCCTAACCGTGTGTGTGCCGACGAGGACGTCGGACCCCTAAGGGGGGTGGATTGTGAGATCCCACATCGCTCAGGGGAGTGGATCTTGTGAGCCTTATATGTATATTCCCATCTCTACCTAGCGCGAGGCCCTTTAGGAGTTCACTGGCTTCGGGTTCCATCAGAACTCTGAAGTTAAGCGAGTAGCGCGCGCGAGAGCACTCCCATGATAGGTGACCCACTGTGAAGTTCTCGTGTGAGTTCCCATAAACAAAATCGTGAGGGCGTGGTCGGGGCCCAAAACGGACAATATCGTGCTACGACGGAGTCGTGCCCTGAATGTGGTGGGAGCCCGGACCGGGATGTGACAATAACAGTTACTACGACAAATTAATTAATAAGCGAAAATACAAAGATATCTATTTTGTTTATTATTTTTTTACAGCTCAGCAGTTCTCCGTAAATTAAGAAAATGAATAACATTTTTCTCTTTATATACACCAGCTCCTGCTTGCCCAAAAGCTCTCATCTTGTTCCTCTTTGGCCTATGTCCTCACTCTCTCTCTCTAGTCCAAACCTTTCTCTCTCTAAAACCCCTTTGCCTTCTCTCTCTGATCAAACCTTTTAGCATTTGAGTTTCCCAAGAACCCTAACAATGCCTGCTGTTGGTATCCCCGCCGGCGGGAACGGCAAGGCCTACGTCGGAAATCTCACTCCTTACGTTCTTGTCACCTGTATCGTTGCCGCCATGGGTGGTCTGATTTTTGGCTACGATCTCGGCATTTCCGGTACTTAAAATTTACCAGATCACAGTTTTAATTCCACTGTCAGAAAGTTTCTGTATTTTTTTAATGATATTTATGTCATTTTCGTTCATGATCAGGTGGGGTAACGTCCATGGACTCGTTCCTGAAGAAGTTCTTTCCGTCGGTGTACCACAAGAAGGAGAAAGACAAGACGACGAACCAGTACTGTCAGTATGATAGTCAAACGTTGACCATGTTCACATCATCGCTGTACTTGGCTGCTCTCATATCCTCGATTGTGGCCGCCACAGTGACGCGTAAGTTTGGCCGGAAACTGTCCATGTTGTTCGGCGGTCTGCTGTTCTGCTCCGGTGCTATCATCAATGGCGCTGCCAAAGCTGTCTGGATGCTGATTCTCGGCCGTATGTTGCTCGGTTTCGGCATCGGATTCTCCAATCAGGTAGACTACTGCTACAGTTTTGATTATGATCTATATGTTTACACGGGTGTGCGGAAATCATTTCCCTAATCGGATCGATAAATTTAGGTATTTTACATTATGTTTGATTATTGTCCAATCAATGCAAGTTGTCCGTAAAGAACAAGAAATGTGCTGCCCGAAAAACAAACAAAAATAAAAGCCTAATGAGATTCTATTCCTCTTTTTGTTTCGGAAAATAATTTTCGCACTTTTTTTTTTTTGTTACGGAAGGAAAACGGGAGCACGGAAATCATTAGGCTTTGTTTAGGCCTCGAAACCCAACATTTTCTTCAGATCTGATTTGAAATTACTTGGAACATGACAAAATTGGGGTTTTAGTACAAAACAGTTTCTGATTCAAATATTGGATTTAAAATTTTTATGGATTTTTTCTGTTCCTCTGCTTTTGGTATAATACACTGTTTGGCAGCTGAGAAAATGTAGGAGAGAAAGTTTGCTTTTTTTATTCCGTTTTCTCAGAAACCAAACAAGGGGTGTGGCATGTGTGCGAAATATAATTGGAAAAACTGAAACTTTGTCTTCAGCAATTATTTTCACAAAGTTCCAGTGCATGCTCTGGTGTGTGACTTCACTTTTGCACCCCTTTTAGGCATGCGTTTATTCCTAAATTTAATACAAATTGTCACTTTCTTTGCTTCCTAATATAAAAATAATTCATAAAAATGTTAAACCCACGTGTGGCCTGGACCATGACCGTTTTGATCATTTTAATCAAATTGTTTGCAAAGTTAATTATCATTATCCAAATGCAAATCTCGATGACGGGGGTTAGGTCAGTTGGCCGGATCAACCAGTTTGCCTATGTGCGCTCGAGTTCGAATCATCCTCTATAAATTAGACTAAATAATTTTTATGTTTGTTTTGTGATTACAGTCGGTGCCACTCTACCTGTCTGAGATGGCGCCCTACAGATTCAGGGGAGCTCTTAACATTGGCTTCCAGCTATCAATCACAGTTGGTATCCTTGTGGCCAATGTGCTGAACTACTTCTTTGCCAAGATCAAGGGTGGCTGGGGATGGAGGTTGAGCTTGGGCGGCGCGATGGTCCCCGCCCTTGTCATCACAATCGGCTCACTTGTCCTGCCAGACACTCCCAACTCCATGATTGAGCGCGGTCAACACGACGAAGCCAAGGCCAAGCTCCAACGCATTCGCGGCATTGATGATGTTAGTGAGGAGTTCAGTGACCTGGTAGCAGCTAGTGAAGCGGCGAACAGAATTGAGGACCCGTGGAGAAACTTGTTGAGGAAGAAGTACAGACCTCACCTCTGCATGGCAATCGTCATTCCCTTCTTTCAGCAGCTCACTGGCATCAATGTGATCATGTTCTACGCGCCGGTTTTGTTCAACACAATCGGGTTTGGAGCTGATGCCTCGCTCATGTCGGCTGTGATCACCGGCAGTGTTAATGTAATTGCAACTATGGTCTCAATCTATGGTGTTGACAAGTGGGGAAGAAGGTTCCTTTTCCTTGAGGGTGGAGCTCAAATGCTGATTTGCCAGGTACTATTTTAATTACTTCCGCTATGGAACGAACTCCCCTTTTTTATTAAACAGCGGATTGTCAATATCTCATTGGCAATGCATCGATATCATAGTCACTAACAAAACGTATTTTGACATGTTATCGACACATTTGAATGATACATATCAGTCCCCTCGTTAACAAATGGACGTCATGCATACAGAATTTCTGATGATTTAATCAATGTTGTTTTTTAAATTGCAGGCAGTTGTGACAGCTTGCATTGCAGCAAAGTTTGGAGTGGATGGGAACCCTGGAGAATTGCCAAAGTGGTATGCAATTGTGGTGGTGCTGTTCATCTGCACATATGTTGCAGGATTCGCGTGGTCGTGGGGTCCCCTCGGATGGCTAGTCCCCAGTGAAATCTTCCCGTTGGAAATCCGATCAGCCGCGCAGAGCGTCAACGTTTCAGTCAACATGATCTTTACCTTCGTCGTGGCTCAAATCTTCTTGACAATGCTCTGCCACTTGAAGTTCGGGCTCTTCCTTTTCTTTGCATTCTTTGTGTTTGTGATGTCAATCTTCGTCTACTACTTCTTGCCGGAGACAAAGGGGATTCCGATCGAAGAGATGGGACAAGTATGGAGGACGCATTGGTACTGGAAGAGATTCGTCAGTGAGGAAGATGGAGGAGGTTATGAGATGGGCAAGGCAGCTCAAACTGTCAAAACTGTGTAATTTAAGTTATGGGCAAATATGCCTCATTTAATTTCAAGTTTTATTTTTGGTAGCAGTGAATATTATCGTTCCCATCGGCAAGGTTAATATAAAATGTTGTGCATTTATGTCCAATTTTATTTTTGCCATAAATTCCTTTAATTCAGTCATTTAAGGTTTTAAAGAACGAAAAATAAGATTTGAACGTAATTTTTTCATTCAAAATATAAGGTCACTTGAGACGCAGACGAGCACACGACTATAATCAACCTCCCATCTCTTTTGCTTTTTCATTTTTCGGATTGGTGGTTGGGACCATCTTGAGTGAGATTTATTTTTTATTTTTTGATATATTGGTGGGAATTTAAGTTAAATCACACAATGAGCTAATCATAGGATTGAACTCGGAGTGTTCTCCATTTAATATAATGGTTGCATATAGTTCTTAGTACTATAAATGAATGAAAACGTGACATGAGAGTTCTTCTCGTGTTTTGGAAAATGATTTTGTAAGTAATTGCTTGTATAAATACTTTTAATGACCTAAGTAACATCTCTGAGTAGAAACAACCTTTTTACAAAATAAGAGTACGACTGCGTGCGAAGATAGACGCTCTCCCCTTGGTCCCCACAAGCCGCACACATGGTTTTAGTGTTACCATTTTTCTTCCTTTCTGCAGTGTAATGATGGGATTGCAAGAAACTTTATGTATTTTCACAAAGCTTGAACGTGAATCCAAACAGATAAATCTTGTACGAATTACATGTCACATGCCAAAATCTTGTAGCAACAAAAGGAGAGGTGTAGGAGGTGTTTGTCAATTTGGTCACGGCCTTCCGATGAATCAAAAGAAGAATCGCATGACTCGGATTTTTAAATGGATATGTTTTTGGATAGAATTGGATAGAAACTTGGGTATCATATGCTAACTATATATCCTTGTTTCAAAAGCACTTTTGTAGAAGAAGAAATTCTCAAAGGCTTTTTGCTTTTGGAGATGTAGGGTTTATTTGGAAGTTTTTAAAATTATTGAAAGCGTTTTTTTTATGAAAATGCTTTTGAAATCAATCATCAGTAAAAATCCAAGTGTTTCTTAAAAAAGCAGTTTTAGTGCTTCTTCCAAATAGCACTTAGGATGCTTTTGGGACCCAAATTTTAATTTCACCTAAAACGCTTTTAGTATTTTTAAAAGCATTTCCAAACGAACCGTAAATTATAAGTTTTTCCCATTAAGATTTGCATCCAGGCTAAAACCACAGCTGACCCAATCTCACCCTGGGTAGGATTAGCATTTCAATTAAGATTTGTTAGGAATGTGATTACTTAATTTACTTATAGGAGGAAGGGTTGGAAAATGAATCAAGATAACTTTTTCTACCAAAATTATCCTTGCAATTTTTTAATGACTAAAAGTAAAGTTTAATTTGTACAGGGGTATTTAAGTAATTAAACTAATTAGTATTTCAATGGGAATTATTATTGGCACTCTAAAAATCTCAGTTTGCACTCCAAACTTTTTATAATTAGAAACAAAAATACATTTGTGAGGAATGTACAATGAGATTTTCGGAATGTTAATAGCTTTCCCATTCCAATTTCTAACAGTTAGTAAACATTTTATTTGAATTCAACCGGTTAGCATGCGACATATCCCACCTTCTGTTTGAGAGGTGCGGCATATAGATAACGCATGTGAGTTTTATTTTATTAGAGAAATAGTACAAAATGTAATACACAAAATGTGGTAAGGATAATATTTTTGCATAACAAAATAGTTAAAAAGCATATATATAGAAATGGTACAAAATAATCGAACTTTCTGATACGATTTTTCCTGTCCAAGTCCAAAGTTGTTAGCTTTGTGCCCAACAATTTAAGTACATGACCTTGTGAAGGGACTCTTCAGCCTGGGCCTGCGTTCTTGTACCACATCCAGTTTCACTAACTCCACTCGCCGGATTACTATTGCACGATGACAAGAACTTTCGACTGATCTGCTCGTGCTTGCTCTTGGCGTTATGGCTTAGTGGCATTTCTATTTCATGACAGCCTCCCATGGTGCATGCGCTCACATCTAACCGATAACTCATGACGCATTTGCTCATTCGACGAACTCGATTGTTTATCGTTCTTTTTTTGTTGGTTGGAACTGGGTATGTACTGAAGTAGTGAGAGTATATAGAGGGAGCTTGGCACACCGTATTGGAAGGAATGGGGCTTAGTGGTTTTGGATAACCCTTAAAACTAAAAACCATTGGTAGGAAGCCGTGGTTTCTATTGTTAACAGTGGCCCATGATGTCTTGTTTTTCGCAGAACTATTCACACATTCATTTTTACCTCTGACATACCTTGTTAATTTTTTGTCATCGATCTTCTTTAATTCATTCTGTCTGACGGCCGAAAAATTAAGAAGGGTGAGTAAGAAGTAAAAATGGACGTGTTTAACACTACCCTGTTATTATTATGAATTTGACGGTCTCCGAAGCTTCTTGGCCATAAACGTATAGTACCACCCTATGTATCTTGTTTTTGGTTACTTATACTACGGTCTAGTAATATTTTTCACAAGAATTGTAAGAGACGCCACTTCAAATTGTATTCTTTTTTTTATTTTCACAAATTATTCCTGAATGCTCTTGTAAAACAATTATCGAAAATCAATGTTGAAAACATTTCGCGAAACTTACAAGAGACCACTTCAAGATGTTTTCTTTTTACATCAATGTATATAACATTGGACTGTCCTCGTCCTCGTCCTTTTTTTTTTCATCTTCAATACAACGTTCTTCACATGACCGAAAGATAAAAATAAACGATGGTTACAAATGATACACCGAAGTAGACTGTTGATTCGCACTCACATCAGAAAAAGCCGCACGAAACAAATGCTCATGCAGAGTCCACGCCTTCACCTTGCTGCCGAGCAAGATATCTTTCCCTCCTCTCCTTCTAAACAAGACACAAAGGGCGGAAATGAATGAAGCGCATAAGAAGGTATTCGCTGCACAAGCAATTTTCGTGTGACAAAAGAACAATGTACTCACCCATTCATCTATGACAAGTCCTTCTCCGATAATCTTTGGACCAGCATCTTCCGCAGGTTGCTTGCTCGCCTCAAGCGCAGCATCAGCATCAGCTAACTGACGCTTTAGTTTTTCCATAGCCTTTGAAGAAACAAAAAAGTATTACTCTCTTAACATAAATGTGAAGGGAAAGCAATGCAGGTCCGTGATATACATTTACAAACACAAATATTGACCTCAAGTTAACTTCATGTCAACCACACTTACAGGAGTAGAACGCTCTGGATCTAGAAAGACAACCCGTAGTATCTGCTCTACGGCCACTTGCTCCTTTTGCTCATCAAACTGTTACCAAGAAATTTACCAGTGAACACAATTATAAGACCAGCTACTAAGTTAGAAATTTATAACTCGAGATAGCATTTAAAGGTTGCGTGCTATTTACGTACCAGCTCGGGTACATACTCCATTGGTCCCTTCACCTTCAAGCTCATGATTTTAAACTTAACTCTGCTCTTTTGATCCACTAGTTTTTCATTGTTCTCAGGAACCTCTACAAACTTGAATACTACCGTAACAAACCAAAATAACAAAAAAACTTGTTAAAAGGACAAAACAAGTTAAAGCTTGAGAAGAAACTATCCAAATAAAAACGATGGTACTTCTAATTTTATAAGAGACATAATTCCATTAACGAAGAACAGAAGACCGTACAAAAGGGCCATACCATTTCCAACACTATAAAATAAAGGGAAATGAACCGAATCGCACAAAGTTATACAGAAACCATTACCAGTCGCTATAAGACTCTCGCCAGGACTAAGAACGGCTCCTGGAGGACGCATGAAACAACTTTTCGGTGCAGTTGTTTGGAACTGAAGCAAGAAAACTCGTTAGAAAAAATCAATCAAGATAAGAAACTCTAACAACGTCAACCACATTATTCTTCACCAAACATTCTCAAATTACAAAAATTCCGAGAAACCACAGAACAGAAGTAAAACCGTAAACATGAGACGGTACCTTGAATGCTACAAAGGATTTGCTGGTGTTTTTAATTCTAATGGCACTCCTAACCTGCTTTCCAGGTTCACCTTCAAGAAACAGAGTCCATACACATAAATAAGCAAATGAATCATCAGGCAACAAACCCAATACCGAAATAAATCGGCAAACCAATTTGATTTCCCTCTATAGCCACTAACTCATTCGAAAAATCGCGACAGCATCACGAAAATCATCGATTGCATCCATAAAAACAATATTAATCACCGGATTACCGACGTGATTAGCTTAATAACACGAATTGCAACTTGCAAATGAATTTTTACAGTTTCCTTGATCCTAAAATCAGCAACAAAATCTAAAATTCAAAAGAAAATCTACAAATCCACAACAATTAATCACAATCTACACACAGCTATTTCAGGTAAACGCAATTAAATCATAAAATACCAAATATGGAATAAAACTAATTAAATTAAATTAATAAAATGGATAATTGGACAGAGACGTACAAGGAAAATAGAGTTTATTGTGGGGATCGAGCTTGAGCCTACGGCGAGTCGGAAGCAGCGACCTGGCGACGGACGACACCGAATTCGTGGCGTTTTGATTCGATCCGTCGCCGTGAGGGTTACTATGCTGGTGGGGAGCGTTGTGCGACGACGAGGACGACGTCATAACGGCGGCGTTCCCGGACGTCCGAAACGGCCGCTTGAAGAAGCCCCAGACTTTTCCGTCAGACGAAGACGACGACTTTTGGTCAGGGATGGCCATCTCTCAGAGCATCAGACAGAGGCGAAACGGCGTCGTTTGCCTGTAAGTCTCGGCGCAGCAAATCGGAACTGACGGAGAGGATTCAATTGGATTTGACCGACTGAGTTCACGTCCGACCTTTTTGTGCTTACCTTTGTGGGGTCCTTCCTCCCCCTCCTCCTTCGGTACTTTTTGTACTTCAACGCCATTAAAACGACGTCGCACACAGCATAGAATGCATTTTGGCTTTCTGTGAAAGGGAACCAATGGGTTGACGTGAATGGTTGTTGAGTTGACTTCTGTAAACTAGGTGCTGAGTGGAGATAAACCTAAAATGTGAATCCGGATCCTCGTGCGGTCAGAAATCAAAAGGATTCGGAAATTCATGAATTATGTACGGTAAACGAACACGATTTACAGATCTCTATGATCCTCATAAAAAAAATTCGGAAAGGATCCTGTTAGCTAAAATGTCATGTAATTACGGTTGTTAATTTCAAATTAATAAAACATTATTAGATGTGAAGAGTCATGCGACCAATATAGGTTGTGAGCACGAGAAAAACTATCGTGATGCCATCACCTTCACCACGCCATATCAAGAGCATAATTTGCATAACAAGGTATACCGTTACGTTGCTCCATGCTAATAATACAAGAACATGTATTTGTCTTACCAGTGCTATATAAGTTGTTTTCTTAAATCAGAACAGTTTTCGCTATTTTTTTTTTCCAAGAAGACATAACAATAATTTGGACTTTAAATATATGTTTAATTTTTCTATTTTTTTTAGTATTTTTATTTAATTTTGTACTACGACTGCAGTCAATCAAGGCCTAATTGGAGGCGAGACGTGTTCAATTAATAGCATAGAATGCAATGCATAAGCAGTAACATTCCACCCACTCAAGCCCAAAAGAAATAATAATATGAGACTCAAAAGTCATCAATTCCATACCAAATACGTGTTGAACGATTCATTATTCAAATTCAATTTGACGGTTAAAAATTAAAAATGATGTGTAAAGGCTAAAAATGAGTGTATAGCACAACTCATTAAAAAATGTAACTAAAACAAAAACCGTGAATGATTCTATGGTATCAAAATGAGCTAAATACATATTCTCCCCAATGTCCAAAGCGTGACAAAAGCATTATATATGATACAGTTCGGTTTAGTTCAGTTTGTTTTAGTCGTTTGCATAAAAATAAAACTGAATGAAGCCAAATTAATTGTGGTTTAGAATCGTTCTCGCTCTAGTGCTGAGTCTGAGTATCGCATCCTTGCTCATGGTTGTGTTGAGACCACTTGGGCTTGCTTCCTTCTTGGTGAGCTTGGTGTCCGCTTGTCTACCTCTATTTAATTGCATTGTGATAATTTGAGTGTCACTTATCCTGATACTAATATGGTTCATCATGCTCACTGAAGCTCTTCATCAGTCTTGTTATGGGCTCCTTTGTTCTAAATTTGTCCGATCTAGCTTGTCCATTGAGGTGTGTGTAAGATTAGACTTAATTAATTCAGAATCATCTCTACGATCATAACACGTAATATCTGAATGTAATTTCTAATTGTAATGAGTGTAAAATTATACCTAAATAGGGGTTAATCTAACTCAACCTATATTGTAATATTTTTCACACACCAATACGATGAGTCATAATTCTACAATATCCCACCCCTAATTCAGTCGAAAGATTTGAATTAAAAACTGAATGTCGTTTCACAAAACCTTTGGCTCACGGTATCAAATATTATAAATATACCATCTTACAAGTTAACCAAATGATTAACTACTTAATTAATTAAAATAGCTCAGAATCATCCCACTGGAGGACAGCAGAGTCCAAGTTCTGCTCTCTTTTCAACTTATCCTTCACAAACCAGTCACATACCTTCCCAGCATTTAGCTCCTCGATTTGGCATCCTTCTTGTTCTGCTATTACTCTTAGCAAATTCAACGAAGATATCTACGTGCACAATTAAACTTGTCATCTACGAGATTTGAACATGAACTTTTTGAAACCTTGGACTAAATGTACAGATGACTCAAAGTGAAGTGTGAAATCGTTGCGTAGCATAAAGAAGTAATGTGAAAAATGTAACAGAAGAAAATAGTACCGTTAAACGACATAGAAATCTTTCGTG
This sequence comes from Heteromeles arbutifolia, assembly GCA_024362995.1. Taxonomy (NCBI): domain Eukaryota; kingdom Viridiplantae; phylum Streptophyta; class Magnoliopsida; order Rosales; family Rosaceae; genus Heteromeles; species Heteromeles arbutifolia. The sequence goes on along the minus strand of JANCRC010000002.1, from coordinate 2,260,196 downwards.
AGTGCTGAGACCGGAGATTTCTACCAGACCAGCTTCTTCTATGGTTAAGAAAGGTCGTCTTTCTTTCTTCTCTGCTTCTCCTTTTCCACTACTTGCCCTCACGCCAAGTCTTCTTTCATGGGAAGACAATACCTTGCATGGGGCGAAAAGGGAACTTTGCGGTTTTGCTAGGTTTTGAAGACGACGTGGGTTGGAGAGGAAGGGTGAGTTGCAACGGCTTTTACAAGGCTTCAGCGAGAACATGGTTTCGGCGAAGAGTTTTGGTCTGGTTTTGGAGGTCAATGTGGTTGCAGTGGCAAACGAGGGAGAAGAAGAAAAAGCTTATCGGTTTTGTTCTGAAGGTTTATTATTTGTGGTGGAGGCTGAAGAGAGAGAGGGAGATTTTGGGATCTGGATTGCCAGATTAGTTTGGGCTTAACTGGATCACGCGGCAAGAATGGACTATAGGTTTGGACTGGCTCAAAGTGAACATAAATGACATCTCCCTTTTATAAATAAGCCCATTGAGTTTTTTGGCGCAAGGTTATTCACACACTTTTGCTAACTCTCACATACCTTTACTAACTCATATCCATTGATTTTCTTCAATTCATTAGATTTGAGGCCGAGAAATTACAAAGGTGTGTGAGAAGTAAAAATAAATTTTTGGATACCAGCACCACTTTTTATTAGGAAAACTAATGAAAATGGTTTGAAAACTTTGAGTTTTAACGACAATGACAAAATAAAAGGTAAAATAAATAGTAACAGGATTGACTTTTTAGTGTAAAAATGTGGTTTCGTTAAAAGTTCCCCCTTTTATTCATACAAACTCAAATGATATGATTAGAATGATTAATTTCTCATAAATCATTAGATTCTACATTTATTGTAGCCTATACCTTAAATATGATCCAATTTTAGAAAGCAAACGAGGCCAAGTTGATCAAATGGAAATTAATTTTCACACATCTTTCTTAACGCAAAAAACTAAAAAAAATGTATGAAAACCACTTCTCACTTCCCCAATCAAGTGTATGAACTTGTCATCCATGTCATTCATTGGGATAGAAGCAATTGGATTAAAATTAAATGAGATACATAATTATTTTTCATGTATATATTAACCGCTTATTTAGAAATACTTTTAAAGTAATTAAAAGTATTTTTTTAAATATTTTTAAAATTCTAAAAGCGTTATCTGCTATTATACAAAAGTAAGATCTATATACAAATCCAGAAAAAATAAATCAAGCTCTGGATCCAAAGAATTCATGTACATACATTAACATTATAACATACATACACACATACATAACCTCTACAAAATCAACTCACACATTTCGCCTCTAAAAATTTTTACAAAAATGAAAACGCATGCAGAGATCATCAATTGGGACCCCAACAGCTCAAGAACATCACTGTCCTGAGCGACTCCTCCGCTTCCTTAACCCTCTCACTACTCTTCCCGGTCCCCTTCAAACCGCCACCCGAATCCAGCGACGCCGATAACCGCCACGCCTGGTTCGAATCCCTCGCGGACTTAACGGTCGAATCGCCACACTTGGGAGCCTGGTCTTTGATCCCCTGCATCGCCCTCAGAGCTGCCTGGTACACCACTCTGCTCGCGTACCTCAAGCTCATAACCCAGATCACAAATTTTTCAGAAGATCAGAAGGGTTGCAGTTGCAAATCAAGTTAGCTGCGGGTTCAATAATTTACTTGCATTTATAGAGAGAGAAAGTAGAAGATGAATCCCAGGTTTTGGAAAATCTGTGGTTTGTTGACCGCTGAGATGTGGCCAGCAGACGGCTGCGATGTCTTTATCACAGCGGACTTTGCGACGGAAAACTGGGGTCCGCGGGGCCTGATTCATTGTGCGACGGACACGTGTCTGTGGATGAGCTCAAATGTTTTAGATAAGGACAAGAATATCTACGTAGGATTTTCGCCAGGTGGATCCTAGCCGGACTCTCTCTTTGTGAAGATATGATGATTCTCTAATTACATCGATCGATTTATCGTATATCGTGCGGTTAAAAATTTTTGTAAATTTTTTTATTTAAAATTGAATATAAATAGTACTTGACAAAAACTGACCGCACGATGTACGATGAATAGATGTGATTGGAGGATTCCGAATCCTCACAAAAAGAATCCAGCAAGGATCTCTCTCGGATTTTCGCAAGCTTGTCTTCCGGATTTTACCAAACTTTGTAGTCTTATAATTGGGCTGGACTGCATAATATCAGATTTTGGGCCTACGAAATTTCGACTCGGCCCAATATTTTTTACTAAAACAGAACTTACAAGGCCCAATTTCCAGCCCACTGTCGCACTGCAGTCTCCACCAAATAGTTTTCAACGACTCATTTACGGCCGGCAGTTAAAATTCGCCATGATTTTTGTGCAGTCAGCCCGCCATTTTTCGACCGTCCGATTCACTCGGCCCGATTCGGCGCTCCGCCGGCGGCGCTTCCGCGTGAGGTCGAGTTTGCCGTTCGGAACTGAGAAGGCCAACTACTATCGAGAGCTGGAAGCTGCCGTCGATGCCGTGGAGAGAGCTTGCGCGCTCTGCGTTGACATCCAGTCGTCGGTGCTTCAACAGCGTGTCGTTGAAAAGACCGACCAGACTCCGGTGACGGTGGCGGATTTTGGAGTCCAGGCTCTTGTCAGTTTGGGTAAATTGCTAATTGGTCCTTTTATTCTGTTTTCTGAAAGCAAGTCCTTTTATTATTTGTATTTAGTTTTCGAGTTCTGTAAATGGAGCTGGTGTGGACCGTGTGGTGGTTGCAGAGCTTGGGAAACGATTCCCTTTGATTCCATTGGTGGCGGAAGAGGACTCGGCGTTTGTTCGTTCGAATAAACTGGTGGAGCCAGTGCTCAATGCGGTGCTTGACAAATCTAGTTGTAGAGAGAACCCATGGACGGCTGATGAAGTATTGGAAGCCATTGACAGAGGTGGTCCGGAGGGTTTTGCTTTCGGAGCTCAGCCCGCCACGTATTGGGTTCGTTTTCGGATTTGCATTTGCATTATATGATTGAATTAAACGTTACAAAGATGTGCAGCTTTGTATGTGACCTTTTTGCTATTTGGTTATCATGCTTTCATGGTGGTCGCAGTTGGATTTTTACTTTGCTGCATTGTACTGAATTGAGAAATTTAATGCAGGTACTTGACCCCATTGATGGCACAAAAGGATTCGTGAAGGGAGATCCGGTGTTATATGTGGTATGTCTTACTAACTTAGAAAAAGTTGCATTGAGTTTCTATCTTTCGCTTTTCAGATATTTGGTCATTACAGTAAGTTTTGAATATGATGGCACCTGTAGTTGACTTTGCTATGGAATACAACGTGGATGTTTTACGGTAAATTTGTTCATCGGTTGTCAAGTTGTAGTTAGATAATTGTGTCATATGTGATGTTAAATGATGCCTATTACTATTTTTATATCTAAGCTTGTCAGGTGCTGTTAAGTCGACACTACTGAAATTATACTTACTCAACAGTTTGTGCTTCCAGAGCGAATGCAAGAAATCGACACAAAATTGTGTATTTTGGTTGTGAATAGAATCAGATATATGCACAAGACGCGAAATCTACACTACACAAGTACCAACTAAGAAGCGAAGATAAAAAGAGGGAACCTTAACCCAATTAAATAGGAACTTCAGATATATTATACCCAGTTATCTTCTTAGAAATCTATTTAATTCTAGTTTTCGTATGGTGGAGGACTCTGAGATTACTTAATATTGTAGTGGTCAGATTGAAAAGCAATCTTCAAGGATATCCTTTCAAGTAACTCTGGTTGTTATACTGCTTTCTTATCTAACAAAGGCAGGCCTATGGTGTCAAATGAACATAGTAATAGCACTTTCATGTGTTGCGGAAAGAAATGATTCAAGCTATGTTTTTTTCTGGATATTCGTTCCTGTTTTACTGGATTGCTTTCTACTATAAGAGTTGCCTATTAAATGGCTCAAATTTTCAGGTTGGCTTGGCACTTGTTGTTGACGGGGAGCTTGTATTGGGTGTCATGGGGTGCCCAAACTGGAAGAATGATATATCCAACAAATCCACCTCTGAAGTCCAGGAAGAAAATATCACTCCAACTGGATCAGGGATTATTATGGTTGCTCATACAGGCTGTGGAACATGGACAAAGCGTTTATCATCTGTGCTAAATTCCACAGCCAAAATGCCTTATTCTTGGACTCAATGCTTTGTTGATGGGTCTTGTATCGTGGAAGAGGCACGATTTTCTATCCCAGATAGTGATGTATGGGAGTCATTTCCGCTATCATCTTTATTCAGATCAACTAATGCTGATAGCATTGACGAGGGCGAAATTCTTCTTGTAAAATCTTGTTGTGGAAGGTTTGTTGTTTTCCTACTGGACTGCTGCTCCTAAAAAGTAGAACCTTTAAGATATTTTGACATAGTTTTTACAGAATGTAGAGTTTTCACGACTTTATCACTAAATGCAACTCTTTCCTAGGATAGTCCTGGATTCTCAAGTTTGCAATAGAAAAAGTTTCTTTTTATGTTGTGTAGCTTGACGTATTAGAATGAAGTTAACGGTCCCTATTTTGCAAATATATCTATTACGAATAACATTAATATTCTTCGTCAATGCTTACTGGGTTTATACCTTTCTTCTTTTCGGCCTGCAGTTTATCCAAGTATATGATGGTGGCTTCAGGCGTGGTATCTCTTCATATGCAGCATGTGAAAGTTCACAGAGTTACCAAGGTATTGCATTGCATTACAGTTGTCAATAGACTATAGAAACTACATCAGTATGACTAACTTCAACTCGTCACAATTTATAGGCTTGGGATCACGTTGTTGGTATTCTATGTGTGCACGAAGCAGGGGGAAAGGTATATTCTTCTATGGCTCTTTCTCAAGCATGAATTTGCTGCAAAGCTCTACAGTTGGATTGATACGAAACTGCAATGAGATTAACTAACGGAAATTTAGAAACAGAAAACGATAAAAATTGCAGACGAGCTGTTCTTATAGAACTTGTGCAACTTTTTTGTTGAGTGCTCTATATACATGGAATGACAAACTTGTTCCGTTTTAAAAAATTATCTCGTGTAAAAACAGGTGACTGACTGGAAGGGAGATGAACTTAATCTAGCAGCGGATGAAGTTGGACGGAGGAATATATACCCTTCCGGAGGAATCCTTGCGACTAATGGCACCTTGCATAACCGGCTTTTAAAGATGACATCTTCCAGTTCGTCAACTGTTTCCCGGTGATCATTATTTCACCGTCGGTATTTCTTTGTTGTTTCAATATACGATTGTAATAATTTGTTAAAAAAATGGGAATGAAAATCATTCTTTGGAATTTCATATGATATATTGATTCTTCATTGTATGAGATACCAGATTCTTAACGAGGCAATATAATAATCAAACTTTGACTGAATAGCTCTAAATTGATTGGAGTGTCTTTGTTATGCTCGTATGTGAACTGTTTTTCTGACTTTTCACCACTTTTTAACTACGTTTTATTCTTGATTACTAAATGATAGCGTCAGTTGACTCAGTTGTTGATTTGTTACTGATTATTTTACAGTAAATTCTACATCAATTAACATTGTACTGATTTATGGCTCTAGTTTGAGAGATTTTTAAGTGTGCCGGGAACCTAGCCAGTACACCAAGTATCATGATATATGTGGTAATAATTAAAAAAAAATGGGTAAAGCAATTGTCCCTGAACTTTGGGCTAATTGGAGCTTTGGTCCTTGTACTAAAAATTTGTGAGTATTAGTCTTTGAACTTGTTATAATGTAAAATAATGGTTATTTTCGCTAACTCTATAAGAACCTCCATCTACAATAAAGGGTTTAAATGGGCAAAATATGGATGGAAGTCCTAATGGAGCCAAGAGAACCATTGCTCCATATTATTACAAGTTAGGGACCAATATCACAAATTTTAGTCTAGGGACTAAAGTTATGAAACCAGATCAAATCATCTATGTTGTTGATTGGTGTGTAAAAGAAATCAGAGCCGTTGATTTTGTGTGGTGGGCCAAGAAAATAAATTAATGGAGACTGTTAGATTTAATTTATGTCGTCCAGATGAATTGATTATTAGACTCCGGACACTAAGGTATAGAGCGGATCCAATTCCACACAAGTGAAGATCAATACTCATGCATGGGCATTTCCGCTTTAAACCACTGCCCCTTTGACACGTCCCCAATCTCGTGAATGGTGTTCATCCCGTCACCATTTTCCAGAGGCTTCCATCAACCCATCAACATGTCCTGCGGTGTCCCCACAGATTGCTTACGTTGAACACCAATCTCGCTCCGATTTAATAAATCCCTTTCTACAGAAACCTCTTGAATCCTCTGGATTGAGGGGACTACGTACTATTGTCCCAAAAAAAAAAAGAGGGACTACGTACTAATAAAGAAACAAAACACATATGTAAATATAAGAAGAAAGAAATTTAAAATTTTTGGATATTTTACTAACTAGCCTCGACTTAACTGGGAACGTCTCAGGTTGAACTCATAAAAACAACAGTAACAATGTATAATAATTGTAATGAGTTTGATCTTTTGTTGTGTTTAACTCTGTTGTGATTAGTGTTTGAAATTTTTTTTGATAAGATCGATATTTCCGTAGAAATATCGGAAGAATTGGAGAAAGATATGGAAAGGGGCCCCTAATGGAGAAACTCTAAAATTTCACCTAAAGTCGACAAATTTCGTCAATATTTCCGATATCTCGGTTAAATATCGACAAACTGTCATATACATTCCCTAAAGTTTCAGTTTGGATTTTCACGTTTTTTAGCAACTCCTATCATTTCCATTGAATGCAATAGATATCCATTAATATTTTCACAAATTTACATATCGATATTTCTACCGGTATCGATTATTTTAAACACTAATAATGATTTTCGAGCAAAAAAAAAAAAAAAAAAAAAACTGATTATGATTGTAGTAAATAAGGAAAAAAAAACACTGATCATGTTATCTCTCACTTTGTAAGGAAGAAAAGAAAAAGTGAGAGATAATGTTGTATCCTAATCGTTCATATTTTATATGTTGCTTTATGAGTTGTAACAGTGACAGTGCAACGCTTGGGATCTCGTATCTCAGGATACTTTAATTTATACGAACACTGTCAACGAAATTGCACGGCAGCAAATAATTAATTACTCGTTAATCATTATTCAACGTTTGTTGTACAACTATTTGAAAAGAAAAAAAAAATTCTACCAGATTTATGTATTTTGGGGATCCAGTCAACATTACGTACGCGTATTGGCAACTACTTTGGGTTACATGTGTGTACAAAGCAAAACCCTAAGATTTTACCACTAATTACAGGTTTTAGTATTATTCTATATGTAAGCATAGCTTAGTATTTTAAGTACTGATGCTGGAGTAGTAATCAACAATTAGTCATAATAATTAAGCAACTTTGATTACTGAATTACTTGGTGTTGTCTCCGTGACGCCAAACATGGAGACAGTTTAACCTTAAACTATACTGAGTCTACAGTTGCGTATGTTTATCGCAAACTACCATAGTCTTTTTTGGTTTGCTACCAATACAAAAGAACCAAACATTTGACCTAGTTAAATTCTAACCCATTTTCACTCATTGTTTTAATGTTTGAAGGTGAGAACTGTTCTAAAATCTCTGCCTAGCCTATACGGTTAGCCATCGTTTCGATTAATCATAAAAGTTTGAAAATTAAGAAATGGCGTCTAAACCTGCCTAGACGTCCACCTAAACCCACCTAGGCACCCATCTAGAACCGTCTAGGTTTCCATGTTTTCAGTATGTTAATATTTTATAATCTATATGTCATTTTAGTTTGCAATTTATGTATCTCAATACAATTATGTATTTTTTTAAGTATAACTATATGTTAAATAACGAAATTTAGTTAAAATTAAAAAAAACCACCGAGGCCCCCCCTAGACACCTAGGCGCCAGGCCCCTACCCACCGTTCGACTAGCGCCTAGCGCCTTTTAGAACTTTGAAGGTGAGTTTTGTTACCCGCCCGTTTGGGATGAGATGTTATTAACAAAGTGTAATGCTAGGTAGATCAAATTTGTAGACTAAATTTACAAACCAAATTATATGTCACCAATGAAAAATAAGCATGTAATCAATACTTAAGTAATAATCCAATCATCAACTTCCATGTCATTTGGTTTAGAAAATTTTTCTCCTTAACATTATTCTTTTTATTAATCTAAGAATTTAGGGTGTGCTAAATTTGACTTCAACATAAGGTGATGATGAATCTCTCACCAATACTAAGCTTAAGCTCCATGCATCCAGTTAATTTGTATTGCTCTACTTAATTACTATACCCACACTAGGTTTCACCTGTTGTCTCCACATAGACTAAGGCCTAATCCAACTATTCTTCATATCTACCCAGCATATTTGTATCACCCTTTAGATAGAGGAGTAGACCTACCACGGTTACAATCGACATCTCTGTTGTCCTTTGGATGACTACTATATAAATTGAGTATAAATCTAGCTGCTAGATTTGAGGATTTGGGGTTTGAAAATAACACAAAGGTACAATAAAAAATAATGGGTAAGAAGGGCAAGCAAAGGTGTGTGATTGGATAAGAGATTATAAGCGTTTCCTTGAAAAGATTAAGGTTAAGACCTTAGTAGACGACTAAAATAATATTTGACCGTACATGGTTCCTATATCCTAAGAGATAAGGGTGAATAAGACATTGTATTTTAACGACATGAACATTATTACAGTTTAATTTCAGAGTAATGTTAAGGAGACCAACTATTTAGACTAAATTTCATCAATTATATTATGTGGTTGTCAACGATTGAATAATTACTTAAGTGTTGATTGACGTGTTTATTTTTTATTAGTGAAATATCACATCGTTTTGCAAATTAGGCCTAAAATTTTGATCTACCTAGCATTACAATTAATTTAAACTAGAGTTAATGCTAAATAAATTAACTTTTTAAACCAAATTTGTAAACCATATTATATGTCATCAATAAAAAATAAACACGTTAATCAACATTGAAGTAATAATTCAATCATCAACAACCATGTCATATTGTTCATAAAATTTGATCTAAAAAATCGATCTCTCTAACATTATCTCTTAAACTGTTGAAACCAAAAAGATAGGTGAACAGTAATAATCTAGGAGACACCTGTCCAATTAAAAGTTAATTTGTAGTAGCAGAAGTTTAAAAACTCAAAGATTAGTTTAATGGGTTTTTTAAGTTGACTAAATGCGGTGACACTAGAACTGCTGGTTGGATGACCGAAATGCTTCCAGATTAACAGATGGCTTATTAAGGAAGTTTAACAGAAGAAACCCTAGCTCATCGCATAAACACATTCATTGGTTCCCCGATCAAGCTATTTTTTTTTAAGATCAAGTACGATATTCATTTCATAAAGAGAACAACGTACAAGTAATGGGAAATGATGCTAACAATATGCCTCAATAAAAACCTTCCCGGATGAAAACCCGAATAAAAGGAAAAAGAGTATCCCACACCAACTAAAACAAGAATTAAACTAACTCAAGAATTAAAATTATTCTCCAAAATAAAATCCAATTAAGCTATTAAATAATGTATTAAACTTAACAGAGAAATTAAATTTAATAAAGTACAGATTAGACTTTCATACGTCATAAAAGGAGGGACCTGTTTTGTTTTGTTGTTGGGGGATCAGGATCCCTGAGCATAAAAAACTGAGCTTGCTGAGCAGGTGATCGTGGTTGTTGAAATTTGATCTAATTGCTACAAACAGATGGATCCTTTAAAAGTTATAATAATTGTAGCCGTTGGATCAAATTTCAACAGCCACAATCGCCTGCTCAGTTTTTTATGCTCAGGAGGGGATCCTGATCCCGTCGTTGGGAATGACTATTGGAGAGTAAATAATAGACGTCGGATTATCTTAAGTGGCAGGCTAATGATGGTCCGATGATTAATTGTAATTAGGGCTTGCTTCTAAATGGTCCCCCTTTAGGAACTAACGTCTTGCGCTCAGACACATAACATGCAAAGTTTCCAGTTTCATTCCACGTAATCAATCGGATAATTAAACTACTCAGTCTCCAGAATTTTGCTCAATTCGTACACCAGAGTTCGTCATGCAAGAAATGCATGCATTTTATTTTTTATCGACCCCCCCCCCACCTTCTCTCTCTCTCTCTCTCTCTCTCTCTCTCTCTCTCTCTCTCTCTCTCTCTCTCTCTATATATATATATTGTTATGAGTTATTTAACCTAACATATTTGGCAAGAAAAACATATATAGAGATTATGCATGTGAGTTACGTGGAATTTTGTTCAAGCTGTTAGGGACCGCTTCGAGCTAGCTGAACGATCTCTGTTAAATAATGGTATAGTCCATCTTAAATAAGAAAAAAATTCGAAAATGTTTATGTATTTTATTCAGTCTCTTTCTATTCATAGAGAGATTTTTTTAGTGTGACCGGTACATGAGATGGTATACCACATGTCACTATACAAATGATGTGATATGTGTGCTAAAAAGTTAATAACTTAAAAAATAAAATTTTCCATCACTCTTATTAAAACACATGGTGTATCATTTGTGTTCCCGTTATAACTAAAAATTTCTTCTATTCATGTGGGACCTTCGCTATATATGGCTATGATTGGTCAACCTATGAAATCCCTTTCTTAAAATAATATAAAACATGTTTCTTCTTGATAGATACATAATCAAGCTAGACAAATAGTGTGGGTTCAGTGGTGAAGATAATAATCATTTTATTGTCACCTATAGGTTTCAGCGGTTTATACATATTCAATTAAGCCTTTTGATCCAAAATGATTTTGGAGATTGATATAACTCTTTACTTTGATATATGAGATTTAAAATAAGTAGAAGTGATCCTTAGGACTGTCCATCATCCATCATTTTAGTTATTCTTTTAGAAATCTTCGTTAAATTGGGGGTGTTTGTTTTAAATCAACACATTTCCTTGAATTGGTGATTTCTTCAATTTAACAGATAACTTTCACAGAAGAACCAAGATGGTTGACGGTGGACAATCAGGAATCAAAATGAGGAGTTATGACAATCTAAGAGACTATGTTGGCTAGAAGGCCTTCAATTAATTTTCGATCTAGTGGTAATTATCTCTATTATGCAGTTCACATTATTGTGAAAATGATATAAATTTTTTATACGTTTGATATCTAATCGTGCTTTTCAACTTTTATAGTCAATTAATTCTTGATCTAGTCGTAATTATCTCTATCATGTTAATGAGGGGTTTGTCACACAAATATATATCCTTGTAAAACATATACAAATATGTATTGGAACTGGTTCAACGTAACATTTAAGTTAAATCTTCTGAACATAATAAGGGTTGTAAATAGTCATTTTCTATAATGGGGTCTTTTTCAAAAGTTAAAAATCGCTAAAAATTAAACCTATTTCAAAATGTAGGCTATAAAATTGGACCTATTTCAAAATTTCCCCCATATATATATATATATATATATATATATATATATATATATAATTAGCCTAATAATACTATTCTTAACCCATTTCGGGAATTTTATAAGCAAACCGTACACAATTATTGCTCAACCAGTTCCCCTCAGGTCAATGAAGTTGAGTTCTTGGCATTTTACTTGACGTGATAGCCAAATGTTTGAGAGTGAGAAGTCAAACTATTTTTGTTTTCTATATACTGTAAAATCAAACTTTTTTTAGGAAAAGTACAATGTTTCAGTCATTGAATATAGGACATTAGAAATACACATGATGAATAACTCGGTCTCCAAAAATCCTTGTACACTAGATTTAAAAACTTATAATAAAGCATCACTAATTGCAAAGTAATGTGACACACCCCGTCCTGTGACGGCCAGCATGCCTTCCGTGACGCCCAGCATGCCCTCCTCCGGGACAGGATGTGTCAAATGAGTGAACTTCAAGCACTCATCCAGCTCGTCGGGAATCGTAAAATTAAACAGATCAATAAAACCGTTAAATTTCGTTTCTCAAATCATGGTGGGATAAGGAGTAGGATGCACATGGGCTATCGCATACCGTTGTACACCAACTAAAGTAGATCCAGAAAATCAAACAACCAAACTTAGACATCAATTTTTTTTAAAAAAATTGGTTCCGGTGAGTTGGTCTTCTTGTCTTTTTATTTTTTTACAAACAATAATATAATTTACACTAATTCATCTAAACAAAAAGAAAGAAGAAGGGTTAAAACTCGTAATTCAGCAAGTTATTAAAAAAAATATGCTATCTACTAAACAATCTACCACTTATAGAGTTGGCCTTTCTTGTCTTTTGCACTAGCTAGTGTCCAACATGTGACTACCTCACTACCTCTTTTTTGTTCAATATTCTTATTTTTACAAAATTATATTAAAACCTGGATAACCTTTGTTAAGTGTATAATAATTGCTCTCATATTTCATCAAACACCAAACTCGATCATTGCCGCCTTCACATAAATGTTTCTCCTCAATCTCACGTATTTAAAAGAATCTCCCATGGACTGACTGCCTACTCGATCGGCAACGTCCGTACAACAAATTTACAGAAGAAACAAACTTCTCAAAAACGTTGAAATCTGCCATGCCCTCTACTAATTACTTACACGAAATTGCCACGACATCATTTTCTGCAAGAGATACCAATATAGTATATTATATATATCACAAATATTTATAGTTGTTTTAACTTATCTTAGTACTAATCAATCTTAATTTTATATAATTTTCGAGCAAAAGTATGCTATTGATTGAAGGTACAAAACACATACAAAGAAAATAAGGTGCATAGGAGGACTACGTTAAAACTTTATCGGGACTTTTAAACCTGTCGAGTGAAAAACATGCCCACACCAAAAAATTACAAACGAGAGATGTCCTAAGTCTATGATATCGGACGATTCTTCAAACCAAGCTGTAACGTCCTAGGAAATTTAAAATATATGAAAATGTAGAAAAATTTATCGATAAGTGGAAAATACCCCTCGTTGACTAAACGTAATTTTACGAGAATATATTTTATCCTCGTATATTTTATTGTATTTCTTGACATATCTGGATAGAGTTCGATCCGACGAGTGCATAGGCGAAAACCGTTCGTGAAACAGAGTTATAAAGAAGAAATTAGAGACGTTTTTGTTGTTAAAAAAAAATAAAAAAAAATGGGTGGAAACTGCCAGGTGGCAGCAAGAGAGAGAAGGGAAATGACGGATACGGGAGAGAAAAGGGAGGGGGGAGAGGACGAATGGGCAGGGGAAGAAGGGAGAGAAAGGAGGGAGGTGAGGGAGCACCGGAACTTTTTGGATTCGTACAACTCGACCCGACCCGACGCGGTTCCTTGACCCGGCTCTAACTCCTCCGTCCGACATCCGATCGAGGTGATTCCGGTGTCTATGGAAAGCCCTCATCGAGCTCAACATCCCTGCAGTGTTAGAATTCTAGTTTTTAAATCCAAATTCACAAATCGAAGCCACAAAACTCACGGGTGTCCCGGCGGCTTTGTCCTTTTTCCGGTGAATCCGACAACGATTGTCGTCGATGACCACCACCAAATGACTCCTCTCAACCCCAGGAGCAAGGCTCAAGCCTTGGATGAGGCAGCGGAGTGCGTTTTGGTGGCGAATCATCAACTACCCAAACCGAGGGTTCCGGCGGTTCGAGGCGTTGTCCGGCCACTTCCCGGCAGAATTAGGCATCGGCCCAGGTATAAAAGTTCTTCCCCTTGTTGAGTTCTACAACCCTGTAAAATTTGGTAATTTTTGAAGTTAGTTGAAAAATTGGGTTTCCGTTCGCCGAAATCCGCCAAGCGCTGTGGCGGGTGGCCAGTGAGCCGACGCTACCATTTTATGCGTATTTCGATATTCTGAAACCATATTTGATATGCATTTGGTATGATTCACCTGTTTGAACCTAGTTAGTGATTGTTAGTCATTTGAATGATTTTCGAAAATGAGTTAGATATTGAATTTATGAACTACGAATAGCTTGATCCCTTCGTAAGTACGTAGGCAATCTAACGAAATCAGATGCAACCATAATAAAATAACTGAAATTAACCTTTTCTTGAAATTTGGCTAAGAAAAAGAATTTGAGCCTATCTTAGTAATTGGCTTCCGAAATAAAATTTTCGGGACGTTACACAAGCAACATCTTGTTCACGATTTAAGTCAACCATCGCCAATCTATGTGCCCCAATTTGCTTCTCTAATTATAAGTCTTATCTTAATTTATATAATTAAACACAATAATTGAGTTAGCTTTAAATTTTTTATTATACCTACCACCATGGCTCGTGATATATGTCTTGGCTCGAGCCATGCAGGACGGACCAAGAAGACACGACGCCGTGAATGTGAAGTTCCAGTAAGGACAATATATTGGTCAGCTCAGCTCACAAGTCACAAGAGGACGGGTACGTGGCACCAATACTTGCATTATCTTCTTATGTCGATGACAGCTAAAAGCCCCTTTCCTGATATGAATGCAGAAAGCCACGACCCACAGAAACACTACACAATCCTGCTGGAAAACGATAACCGTAGAAGTAAAATCCAATAAATTAATAATTACAAATAATAACATACAGACCCAAGTGATCTCACATGATCCTTATAACGCTAGAGAGACTATCTATTTAAATTATATTTTATAAATCATATGACGTATTTATTGATGATTGAACTGTTACTTAAGTGTTCTATTAACGTACTTAATCCTTGTTGGCGAGATATTACATAATTTACAAATGTTATGTAAAAAGATGGTTTATATAACATTTTTTTTCTGTAAATAGAAATAGAATTATTATTCATCAATTAATTAATTAAGATATTTTATCATGCATGCAATGCATGGTCATGGATGATGGGTAGGTACAAAATTATTGTACATATATATAATTATAGGGTAAACTGCCAATTTAGTCCCTGAATTATCACCTTAGTGAAAATTAGGTCTCTAAACTATTTTTTCAGAAAAATTAGTCTCTGAATTATAAAAATCTGCCAATTACATCCTTAATGTTATATTCGAAGTTACTATATTCAATTTTTCGTCAATTTAAGTCACGTTACTTGCATGTGATACACATTGGAGGGTAGATTTGTAGTTTTTCATAAAGAAATAATGTATGGAGTTAACTTTGGAGGAGAAATTGGTAATTTTTCATAAAGAAATAGTGTAAGTTAACTTTTGAGGGTAAATTAGACATTAAATTCCGAACCTATATGAAATATTAAGCACTTATAGACGAGAAAATGATGGTATTACACTCTAAAATATATCAAGTGACTTAAGTTGATGAAAAATTGGATAAAATAGCTTTGAATAGAATAGTAGGGATGAAATTAGCAATTTCTAATGAATTTAAGGACTTATTTTACCGAAAAAATAATTCAGGGACCTAATTTTCACTGAGGTGATAATTCAGGGACTAAATCGGCACTTCACCCATAATTATATACAGACAAATCTAAACTAAAATATCAGATTAATAAGGGAGAGAGGGATTAGAGTTGAAAACTTATTGAATCTTGATGATGACAATGTGTTGAGTTTCTCAAAGGTGAAGGGAAACGTACCAATGTTGATAAACCGAGGACGGCACCGAATCCCTTTGACTTCCTCTTTTTTTTTTTCATCTCATTTCATTGCCTTCACTGGCTTTCCTATTTATACACCAACGTCTATCATACAGACCCTACAATCTAACCTGCATCGATCCATTCTTCTCTCTCTCTCTCTCACTAAATCCTTCATAATTTTGACCCACGTTTCTCAATTACTGTACATGAACAGTTGAGCACACAGTACTTTTAAGCTAGTATATATTTAAGCTTGTGGGTACTGGAGCACTAGGATTTTAAAAGCAAATCCAGAGAGCTATTTCAAACAAAAACTTGAACACCATGGGAAGAGCACCTTGCTGTGACAAAAATGGCCTCAAGAAAGGCCCGTGGATGCCGGAGGAGGATCAGAAGCTCGTGGATTATATTCAGAAACATGGTTATGGCAACTGGAGAACCCTCCCAAAGAATGCAGGTAATTAGTCATATATTGTATATATGAGGCTTCACGTCTAATTTATTTATTATATTAACTTGTTTTGTACATATATGGTTCAAATAATCGGTAACGGGGTTTAACTAAGTTTTGTTACTTTCAATTCTGTGTAGGGCTACAAAGATGCGGGAAGAGCTGCCGTCTCCGGTGGACAAACTATCTCCGACCGGACATCAAACGAGGTCGGTTTTCATTCGAAGAGGAGGAGATAATTATTCAACTCCATAGAATATTGGGCAACAAGTAAGCTAGCTAGCCTCCTTTTTTACCTTTCTATTCATATAATATGTTGCAACTTGAACTTCATTGTTCAATAGTAGCATAATAATTAACATTCTATACTTCAGAATTCAACAATTAATTAATTTTTTTTTTGTCAAAACAATTAATTAATTAATTTTCATGAATAGATGGTCTGCTATTGCTGCTCGTTTGCCCGGAAGAACCGACAACGAAATCAAGAACTACTGGAACACCCACATTAGGAAGAGGCTTCTCCGAATGGGAATTGATCCTGTCACCCACAGTCCCCGTCTTGATCTTCTCGACTTCTCATCCATTCTCTACAACTCATCTCATCACCACCATCAAATGAACAACTTTTCAAGGTTGCTTGGCCAACCAATTGGACTCAACCCTGAGCTACTAAGGCTAGCCACTTCTCTAATCCAATCCCGTAGAGAAAACAATAGTAACCAAAATTTCGTTCTTCAAAATGCTCAAGAAAATGATTACCACCAAATCTGCAACCCCCAAATCCAACCTCAACAACCAGTTCAAGACAATGTTCCATACCCTAATGAAGTTTCACAACTCATGCGGCAGCAGCCCAATGTAGAGTACCCATCAAGCCTAAGTGATTTTAGGTCACAAAACTCTCAACTCATTGAGTGGCAAAGTAATGTGGGGACTTCAAATTTTACGGAAGAGTGTGTTGAGTTACCAAGTTTTACATACTTTGGGTCTGAACAGCATCAAACTGTTTTGGACCTTTCGCCGGAGACTTCAAATTTTCACTCCAACAACAGCAACCAGAACTTCAGCTTCACTTCGGTTTTCTCGACGCCTTCTTCAAGCCCGACGACTTTGAATTCAAATTCGACAACGTATTTCAACAGCAGCACAGAGGACGAACGTGAAAGCTACTGTAGCAACATGTTAAAGTTTGGGATCCCAGACATCTTGGGTGTTAATGAATTCATGTGATATTATTTACTATTACTTGTCAGGTTCGAACTGATCATTGGGATTGATCAAGCTGTTGATACGTGTAGAATGTGCTAAGAATTAATCAGTGCATTAGTTTTGGTAATTTTACTGTATCCGGAATCTCTCCAAGTTCTTCATGTCCCTTTTCTTCTTCAAAGGGAAAGTTTCCATAATTATCTCCTTAGTTAGTAGTTTATCTTGTCAAGTATTATTTTATATTTTTGGTAATATGCTTATTTTATTCTAAATTCACGTCAAATACTTGGACAAATTGATGCCTGTTTATCAACGAAGACAGAAACCAAATACATACAATAATCGAATTGGATCTGTTCATCTGGCCGTTGATTATAATTAATCAATTAATTAGTACATAATAGTTGGTAGACTCACAAGAAGCATAACATTTTAATAAATATGTCGCAGCAAAGCAACTTTTCTTCTCCTTTTCCTTGCACAAATAGAGATTTTTCAATGTGTCTGAAATACGAGGTGTAATACCATATGTTATACAATTAGATGATTTTCTTTTTCAATTGTTTACAATTGTATAATGACATGCTCATATTGTACACATACTAAAAAATCTCTCGCACAAATGGACAAATATATTAAAAATGGAGCCACAAAAACATATATTATTTACATCTAGCTATAAGAGGAAACTCAGGAAAGGCCGAAAAGCAAACTTGCACGTAGTACCAATGACCAAAGAGAAACAAAAGCCCAATGATTTGGTTTCTGGGTTCCCGACAGTGAGTCCAAGGTTCCGGCGACAAGGCCGGAGGGATCAGACGGAATACGTGCGATCGACACCTGTCTGGGCCACCTGTATGGCGGAGTGTTGTTTTCGCGTGCTAATAAAGTACTAATTTGCATGAGGTTATAGAAATATGCGAGTTTGACAAAACGGGGAAAGTACGTGTCGTCCTCTGAGCGGTAACTGTTATTACGTTACGGGGACCACGTAAGGGGAAACCCTAGCTTTATTGAAAAATCATGTCGTGGTTCTTGTGCCGGTTTTGTCATCTTTTATCTTATGTCTATCTCCATGCTATGCAGAATTGTTGTATGATATCTGTATGCTAGCTGCTGTGGTGCATGCAGTGTCAACATTACGAGAGATTTTTCAGTGTGACCGTCACACGGAGTAGTACATTACGTGTCGTTATATAAATAGTATGATATGTGTGTTAAAAAGTTAATAATTTAAAAAATAAAATTTTCCACCACTTACATAAAAACACGTGGTGTACTACTCGTGTTCTCGTCACAACTAAAAATTTCTCCAACATTACGACCTAATATTAACTGCGTCAGCATCTAGGACACGTGGACTCGATAATGCAGAGGTGGGTCCCATAAATGAGCTTGGGGTTGGACAGGTTCGGTTGACCCCGGTTGGATGAATCAATGGTCTTATCCAGTTAAAAGTTTACAACCTATGAAGTGGTAGTGTGGGCGTTGTGGGCAGTGGCGGAAGGAAGAAGAACAAGGAAAGCGTATGGTGGTGAGGCTTTTGACTACAAATTTTTTTCTACTATGAAATCATTTCAATAAGAATTTGGGGGGCTGATGACGATTAATTATTGATTAGCTTAAGTGGGGTCGCTTTGCTGTTCTTTCCATGTGCATATTATACTTCAAACACTTTGGAAATTTGACTGTCCAAAATAAGATATCGACATCAAATTTCCATTGACAATAATATGTTGGGGACTTTTGTCATACAATAATTTTCCCAGAATCAATGGACAGCTCATGATCACCATGCATGATTCACTTTGAATCTTGGTGTAGCCTTAATGAGATGACCACACCTTTTTTTTTTTTTTTTGGTGTAACCTTGATACCATATTTTTTCGAATGTACTCACATTATGTATGTAATTATGTTTTTATTTATCAATATTATATACTTTAGATTTGTGAAATATCAATTATGTCGTCGATTAATATGATAAAATGTGGATTAGTTAAATTACGTAACAGTGTGATTGTCATGCTTAAAAATTGATCAAAACTGTTGTTTCATATAGATGAGAGGGAGATTATGCACATTTTTCACCAAATCATTTGTCTCCACTGGTTTTGTCATTTCATGCATGACTTGTGTCCGAGATTTGCATGGCATGGACTCTCTTACAAGTTAATCCAAAGAGAGTATAAAATGAAATGAAAGGGAGTAAAAGATTTACAATACTCTCGAAGCCCTTGGTACTAATTAATTATACAATTATTCAAGACTTCAAGTCACGTAAATTCAGTAAACCTTAATATTTTAGCTTCAGTTCTTCCTCCCCAAGACATTGACACTTTGACACAAACACAAATGTGCATAGGCATAATTATAGTTACTGACCATTCATATACGAATTCGAAATATTTTCTCAACCGAATTCCTGAACCTCTTTTTTTTTAAGTCAAAGCGATAGAAGATTTCATTGATAGGGGAACAAAATATAAAGGAAGAGCAATCATTGCTCGGTCATACAATCCTCGAGTAAAGCATCTACAATGAAATCTGGAGGTTCTTCAATCCAAAGGCAGAGAGTGCTAATGGAGAGGCCGAAGCGGGATCGCCTTATTAGATAGTCGATTATGGATCTCATAATTATTGAATCTCAATTAGGTTAAGGATGACATATCCGCACATTTCTTTTTACTTTTTAACACATTTCTTATTAATTCCTATCATTTGATCATTCTTAATTCATTTGATCCGGCAACTAGAGAGTAAAAGGGACCTAACCACTTCATGCATGTAAGCCGTGCATCATTTAGACGTCCAAGGCAAATTAGGCAGCTGATTATTATGTATGAGCTGCCAAACTGACACGTGTCTCCAACTTGTCTGATATGTAAAACTAAATTTTCAAAAAGTTTATATATGAAATTACTTCTGTATAAATCATTTGTGGAATACAATGTGCAGCCCGGCTGGTCTTTTGACTAATTGATAGAGTCAGAGAGACCCTTTTCCATATCTTTCACTTTCACCTCGACCGCCCAAAGAAAAAGCCCTTCGAACCTTTTGAATAAGCAAACTCCTAAAGTGGGCATATGTCTTTCAGCACCTGAGTTTTCTTTTGAACTCGAACCTTGTTGAGATGAGAAATTGACAATGCACTAATTACACACTTTTACGGATAAAGTTTGCACAAAGATTGAAATCATGCACGTTGAGAATAATAAGATTCAAATCGAATCTTGTCTACATAAGATGTTTTATGTTTGATTTTTTACGTTGGTGAATCACACGATAGTGACTAGAGAAAGACTGAAATATCTTTATGAATCTTTTTAACACCCGAAATGATACATCTATCATCTTAAAGAATGAACTGCTGTTATAAACCACCGGCTGTCCTCTTTTCCAAAAGGAAACAAATTGAAAGAAAAAAAAGGGGGTCTTGTCTACGTGACAATTTTTCCATTGAGGTGTGATGGCATCTTTGACGATGAATGAGTTGTCTTTTGGAGGCGTAGACAGATAGAGTTTCTGTTGCAGCTATAGAAGCAAATTTTAACACCAATAATTATAATCTCTGTGTCCATCAAATCACCACTAAAAAAACTGAGTTTTCGCTTTCACAATAGGAAGTTGTCAAATTCTCAAGGCAACTTTCTCTAATATGCTCAAACTTCAAAATCTTAGTGGCATGATAATTATAATTTTCAACATACATTTTAGAATTTCCCCTAATTGTATACGAAAAATGTTCACCTACATTTGAGACTTGCAATAAAATTATGCAAGTGGAGTAATTGCACAATGACATTGAAAATCGAAGTTTTCTTCTTCATCATGTGCCTTTCGGCGGGATGACGAAATTTGGGTTTTGGAACATATATCACATCTTCTTGTCATAATCGAATTAATGCTACATAGATATAAGACTATTTCAGTCAAATTAAGAGAGCTTTGGGATGGAAAAGGATCCTCGCCAGATCCCTTTCCTAGGGATCTTGTGATCTCACCCGTTCATCATATATTTTATGGTCATTTTTCATTAGGTACTATTCATATTTAATTTTAAATTTTAAATTTTGAAATGATTTCTAACCTCACGATATACGATGAACGGATGAGATTATAGGATCCCTATGATCCCCAGGAAAAGATCAGGCAAAGATCCTTTCCCCTTTGGGATATAATTGGAGAGAAATTCAATTTTTTTTTGTTTTAAATATTAATTAACATCTATCAATGTCAGCGACTCAGCAAGAAGCCATTGTCAATTCATTTCACTGAGCAATCTACGATCCTTATCAATTTAATTAAGAATTAAAACATTTGTGGATGAGTGTGAGTGTCTTGACATTAGGGTTTGGAACTTTGGAAGATGTGTGACTTGATATGTACACCAACTAATGTAATCAAAGAAATTCAAATATTCGGATTTGGATTAAAATTATAAAAGGTTTAGCCAATTATACTCTCTGTATAATATGCAATGTGAAAGCAAAAATAATCATCTCACAAATTCGTGCCAAACAAGTAAATCATTGCGTACAAAGAGGTCAAAGAGGAACAAGGTGATCTAACATTTACCGGGAAGAGAATGTAGGTGAAGATAGCTTTGCTATCATGGGATTGTAATTCCTCAGCCTTGGTGTGGCATGAACCCCCTCTGTCAGCGGTCCTTGCTTCTTTGCATTTGAATTTTCTTGGCTTTCCCTGTTTCCTATTTTCAAATTAATGTTTATTTTTGGCGTTTGAATCTTGTTTTGCAGGTTTATAGATTTTAGAGGGGTTAGACTCTACGTCCTCCTCTTTTCCTTGCATCTCTTATTTTCTAAAAAACTTTACTACAAGGGGTATGATTTAACCCCTTGACTAGGAGCAATTTATTTATTTATTTTTTAACTCAATAAAGCTTCCCTTTGTACTTTTGATGTTTTTTTACCCCTTAAACCCTAATTGTATCTTATATGCATTGTCGTCACCAATTTTGGCAAAGCTAGCAAGGCCTTCGCGATGGATCATATGAGAGAAAACGAAGGTCATCCAACCACAAGGCTGCCTTTTAATTATATATATGGTTCCTAATATTATTTGCATTGGTCAGAATTCAAGCCGTTTTCAAGTTAAGGTGTAGGATGGTGATGCATTGAGCCTGGGTGAGCCTTGGTTCACATTGAACCCTGATAGACGCAAGCAGAAGCTTCATCTCTTTTTTTAATTCAAGCGGCTTTCAAGTTATGGTGTAGGATGGTGATGCATTGAGCCTGGGTTCACACGTGAACCCTAATAAACACAAGCAGAAGCTTCATCTCTTTTTTAATGGTGAAATATATTATATTAACTTCGTTTCTTAATTGTCAATGCCGGTTGCAGATTAGTAGATTACGACGTCCTAACCTTCCATTTTTATATTTTTGGTGTGTGTTTGGGAGGGGGAGGGGACGACATCCTAACCTTGGGGGGAGGGGGAATGCAATCCAGACTATCCGGTTGCATGTGACGAAACCATTAGCTCAATCATTCATTCATTTAGAAGCCATTTGATAATTATTTCGTTTTCATTTTTCAACTTTTTTTCAAAGCTATCAAACTTTAGGGGCCATCAAACGGATACTAGAAGAACGATGGATTAAGACATGAGTTGACCCAAATAGGATGCTTAAGTTATCAAAGTTTCCGCTAACTAAAATTTTGTTTGTTTTGATTGATGTGTATCTCTAGAGTTTGGCGGCAAGATATGTAACGTAGCTAACTTTTCTTTTATCAAAGAGGTAGGTTTATAGATCATTTATGGTTAAGACATGACTTCAATCAATATGAGAAACCCAAATAGGATGCTCAAGGTATCAAAGTTTTTTAGAACATCTTTATGTCGGATTATTTAGGATGAAATGAGGAAGAAAATACTATGATGTTGCAATCGATAGTGTGTTTTTTTTTTTTAGAGGTGATCAGCTGGTAGTTTTGCTACTGCAGTCCACTTTTTCAGGGCTCGAAAAGACTCACAAAGGCATTGTAGCTTCCCCTAGTCACCATCATGTGATTCATTAGCACCAGAAATCGAACCTGGGATGTGTTGTGCGAAATACAGGCTTAAAATTCGTCGACAACCACTAAGTCACCCTGTAGTGGTTGCTCAATTGATAGTGTTTGTTATTGTGGAGTACAAAATGTTGAACAATTTTGTACCCCTTTTTCCCCTTTGCGTTGTTGGGCTAATTAGCCTTTTTATAGATATTGAAACCTTGGGCTTCAAGTTACATATATATTCCGTATGTTTCCAAATGTTCCTCTGTGAGAGTGATTTTGCTTGATTAAAAACCTTCAATCAGGGTTAGGATGCTAGTGTATGCATATCCATTATGCTCCTTCGACCACAGCTAGTCAGACCGACGAATTCGATTCTGTTGGAGAAATCACAGATTCGGCATTTCTAATGCTTGCACGACATCCTTCAACTCAAAATCGCGTGTTTGTTCATTGAACCATTCGTTCCACCAACTTATACCTCATGTTGTTCAAATGAAATGATTGGATCTTCTCCACAAACATCCCCAACCATTTTATTTGAACGACACAAGGTGTAAATTCTTAGTTTACTCTCCAACCAGCAACTTCTGCGCTGATTTGCCCCCACATTATTATGATATAAGCTAATAAATACAGAGACCCGTGACTTACATAGACATTGTTATTAATTTTATTAAGATTTATTTTATATTGCTGTTTGTGGACTTCCATCTGCTACGTAGGCAACACTTTGGAGGCTATGAGCCAAACACGCATATCACTTGATCTCTACCCTTCGTTTTTTCTTTAGTAAGTTTTACGTCAACTTAAACACTTCTGATTGTATTTGATAATAAAAACTTAAAAGTACTGAATGATAATACTTTTTGAAAAAAAATACCTTTTTTCTTAATAAAGCAAGCACCTATATCTTTATTTGAAAAATTGATGTGATTCTTATAAAATATTTTCAACAAAAACGTTTATGAATGTACGAATTTGCAATTTTAAAAGATAAATTTTATTAGTAATTTTTTTTTTAAAGATTTGTTATTGTTGTATATCAAAAATCTTGTTTTTTTTTTTTAACATAAAGAGATGAAGAAACCATTACAATTGCCGAAAATACTAAGCCCACTAAGGGCACAAAAATGAAGAGGAAACTGTTGAGAGTTATCATAGAATACGTAGCTCGATTTAATATTTGTACCTGTTATTTATTGTTATATTTATTGTTTTATATTTTAACCTTATCCTTACATTGTTATAAAAATATCTTATAATTCATATGTAACAGCCCGTCCTGGAGATTTCGTAGGACGGACGTGAAATGAAGAAAATGCCCTTAGGCATTAATTAAGGTATGTGTGTGTTTTTACCTTGAGTGTTGGTTGTATTTGGACCACACCCACACACA
Source organism: Heteromeles arbutifolia (assembly GCA_024362995.1). Taxonomy (NCBI): domain Eukaryota; kingdom Viridiplantae; phylum Streptophyta; class Magnoliopsida; order Rosales; family Rosaceae; genus Heteromeles; species Heteromeles arbutifolia. The sequence goes on along the minus strand of JANCRC010000002.1, from coordinate 2,235,483 downwards.
CACAGTCACTTTTTCTCTCTCTCACTCCCGTACTCACTCTCTCTCTCTCTCTCTCTCTCTCTCTCTCTCTCTCTCTCTCTCCCTCCCTCTCGGTTTTTGTACGGACGAGACACAAATCCTCCTTAAACCTGGCAGATCGAGTCTAAGGTACGTATATTTGTGTTCCTTGTGGTACTAGGAAGCCATTAGTATAAGTTTTAGAACCTGGAACCTTCGAAAACCCTGTGAAACCTCACCCTCCGATTTGTGCACTGTTCATGCACACGTGAAATGTTGTTTTTTAGGGGATTTTGAGCTCATAGGAAGCTTTATGAGGTCCTAAGGAAGCTCGGAGTAGTTCGTTTGCAGATTTTGGACGTCAGAATAGCGAGATCGGGGAGTTTCATTTTGGCCGGAATTATCGAGGCTTTTTCCGGCGAATCCCCGGCGAGTTGGGGGTCAAGTCAGGTATGGATGTGTTCATCTTTGTGAGATCTTCATTTTGGTATAAAGTACGTAGAAAATGGTGCAAAAATGAGTGAGAAACCATGTTTGGAAGTTTACCCAGAAACCGGCGACCGGCGACTCGCCGGAGAAGACGAAGAATATTCCGTCAGTTGTGACGGAATATGCTGACGCCATCAGTTATCTTTAACTGTTACCATTAGGTTTTAACGAAATATTCCGAGGAATATTCCTGACGCCGTTAGTGTGCAAGTCACGTGGCCGTGCGTGGGGGCGCGTCTGGCCATGCCTTGGCCGGCACGTGGCGGCGCGTGGGTGGTCGGAAATTTTTTCTAAAAATATGGGGATGATCCTGAGATTGTGTAGATCACAGTGGTATATTCATATACACAATTTGAGCAATGTATGAGAAGTTATTTCTAAGGTTTCGTTTATGTGCGTTAATTAACGTTATTTCAGTTACTTCTCATATAGGCGAGACCTATCCGGAGGACGAGCGTAGCTAGGCTAGGCACGGGGTATTTACTAGTTGTTGAGAACGAATGATGTGATGTGATATGATTAGAGCTCATAAACCTGCACACTGATATTAGTGCTCCCGCCCAGAGAGGGGCTCAGTCATTCACGTGATGTTCACCTCCCGCACCGTATGCTCACCTTGGATCCAAATTAGGTGCTCAGTCCTGTCGAATAGGCCACTATAGGTGGGTTTGACTCGTAGGTGACCCGCGATTTATCGCTCAATCTTCACGTGATCGTAGCACTAGAGCATATTAGTTTATATTCAGTGATGTTGTGCATACCACTAGAAGTGGTATTGATGTGTGTGCAGGGTATATATATGATGATATGATTGAGATGAGTATGAGCTATATGATATGATGATTGTTATGAACTATATACAGCCGAGGGCTGAGTTGATTATTTAGTATTCAATCACATTCACGGAGTTATGCTTTAGCATTCAGTTATGATACTTTGGCATGGCATACATACTTTCATACATACATATTTTCAGCAGGATTTTGAGAATTATATATATGAGTATATACTTTATTTCTGGGAAATTATACAGGTTTTACGACGAGGGGTTATAACTTTTGAAAAGAAAGGTTTTGAAAAGATTTGTTTCTGACCCACTCAACTTTGTTTTTCGCCCCTCCAGGTATTATGTAGTGTTCGTTGGTGGCATACGAGGAGCTCATCGGACGTTCTGACAGAATTCACTTATGTAGGACCACCTTCGGGTGTTATTTCCATTTAGTACTTCTGCTTGACTGCACGTAGACTTTCATGCTCTATATTAGTGGAATTCACACTTCTTTTACACTAGTATTGCTAGTGTTTCGGTTTTAATTGATTCGTAAATTCTATTCTTTATTGCTTCCGCACTGTGCACATGGTTACGTCACTATCATGTGACGGCCAGCACGTCCCACTTTTGGGTCGGGATGTGTCACATATATTTGTACATGGACATCGGATCCTTTAGATTTCAAATCCTTTTATTTTAGCGTTAGTAGATTAAATAAATAATTATTACATGAATTAAGAATTTGTGGAAATTGAACCATCACTAAATACATAAATATAATTACTTTCTACACCAGGTTCTATTTTAAAGTAAAGACTCTTTCCCACTCTTCGGGTGATAAAATAATTACTAAACGTGACAAAATATCCCAAAAGGTCGGCAACTCGGAATGGTAGAATTGCGTGAGGCCCACGATACCGGGCCCAACAACGACCCAATTAACCATCCGCCCTCTTCTTCTTCCTCCTCCTCCAAGCCGAAACGCTTTGATCCGACTGCTGCTTGTTTACGTTGTCCGAAACCCTAAATCTCACCGACTTATTCCCCACGAAAAGTCGAAAGCTTGTCGAGCATGAACAAGGACGCTGCCTAAAGGCTCGACTCCCATGAGAAAAAGATGCTGGTTAAAGCAACCCTATACCACCTCCTCCTCCTCCATCAGTGCACTTTCGCTTCTTCCAGTCTCCCTCCGTTCCGATCGCCATGTCGAGGTCGGTCGCCTTTCCTTTCTGTTTTCTCTGCTTTTGGTTTCCGATATGGTTTGGGTTTTTGTGACGATTTGTTTCCGTGATGAGAAAGCAATCGCCTTTTTTGAGAAAGCAATTGCCTTTGATTTGTGTAGAAACATTGGAAAATTGGGTGCTTGTTCATCATTTTCTCTGTTCCTTTGAATGTATGAATCAATGTTGCAAATGGGAATGGACTGCTTATTTTTCCTGAGTAATGAAGCGATTTTTTGATATGTTTGTGAATTGGAATGGTAGTGTGCTGATTTTATTTGGGTTTGGTATTTGGAATGCAGATTTTTGACGTTTAGAAGTTTTAGGAAAGTTGCGAATACGGTTGTTAATAGCCCGAAACAGAGTTGTCCGGAAGCGGACAAGTATGGGACAATTGTTAGAGTTAGCCTCCGTCTTCCCCAATACAGATTATACAGGGACTATACGTTCCCTACAGGAGGGCATGCCTCATTCTCATTGTATAATAATACGAAGAATTTTTACCGGAGTAATTGTTCCAGGAGTTTTGGTGTCATTCCTGCAAGGAGTGCAGTGAGACACCATGCCCAACTTGCTTGGAAAAGGCTCTCTGAAAAATTATCCTCTAGTGGTCGTGGATTCTCGCGTATAAATAATTTTGCACAAGCTTTCAGCTTGGCTGTAACCCGCTCTAACCTGTTGCTTCCTGGTATTTTTGCCTTCACAAGTGGGAAGCTAGCATGGTCACAAAGGTCTTTGGCAGAAACGGAATACTACCCACCATCAAATACTTTGTATATGCACGCACAGGATGGACATGCTTTTATGACCTCATTAGCGTTTGCAGTTTTAGAAGGGACAATCTTGGTATTAAGAGCAGTCACCTTAGGAATCTTGTTCACACCCAGCATAGTGATGGCTGCATTTGCTGACTGCTTTGGAGCCGAGTTTAGGAAGTTGTGGCTTCATGTTGTTCTCCGAACATTGGAATTGGCAGGTCCTGCTTTCATCAAATGGGGTCAATGGGCAGCTACACGGCCTGATCTCTTCCCAAGAGATCTATGCACCAAGCTCTCTGAGCTTCACACCAAAGCTCCTGAACATAGCTTTGCCTACACAAAGAAAACTATCGAACGAGCGTTTGGCCGCAAGCTGCCTGAGATTTTTGACAATTTTGAAGAGAAACCAGTAGCATCTGGAAGTATTGCTCAAGTGCATCGAGCTACTTTAAGATTTAGGTACCCTGGTCAATGGGTGAAGCCCATAGTAGTTGCAGTAAAGGTTAGACACCCTGGTGTTGGTGAATCAATTAGGAGAGATTTTGTTATAATCAATCTTGTCGCAAAAATTTCAAAGTTCATTCCTGCCTTAAAGTGGTGGAGATTGGATGAAAGTGTGCAGCAGTTTGCAGTTTTTATGATGTCTCAAGTTGACCTTGCAAGGGAAGCTGCCCATTTGAGCCGCTTTATTTATAATTTCCGTAGATGGAAGGATGTCTCTTTCCCGAAGCCTTTGTATCCACTTGTGCATCCTGCTGTTCTGGTGGAAACTTATGAACAAGGGGAATGTGTGTCACACTATGTTGATGGTCTTGAAGGGCATGAACGGATTAAATCTGCACTTGCTCACATCGGGACACATGCACTTTTGAAGATGCTCCTGGTAACAATCACACCCTTGATGTTTCTTGCAATGTATTTTTGCTTTAGCTATGGTGATTTCATTGTGTTTAAACCTCATACGCATCTTGTTGTATGTTAAAGTTAGTGATCTCTGCTGTTTGATATAGCTAAAGATTGTCAGATACTTAAAAATAAAATAAAAAAGGTATAGTTTTCATATGCATGAACAAGCAGATGACTACAGGGGAAGCGGCTAGAGTCTCTGAGGCCAGCTTGCTATTATGCACTGTGTAACTTTTTATTTTGTATTTTGTTTAGCATATTGGAACATGGTCGATTGTTTTTTCTTTGTTGGTCTGTCTTCCAACATCTCCCCTCTAAAGTGGTCAAGTAGGTTCAGAGGATAAGAGGAGAGAGAGAGAAAGAGAGTATACTTGGTTATGCTTGATTTGTTGTGGTTTGATTGTTAGTGAGAACTCAGATGTTCTGGTCTTTGGTACTTTTCAGTATGTTCTAAGTTATCAGAATTTCTTCTTTCAGGTGGACAACTTTATTCATGCAGACATGCATCCTGGAAATATCCTTGTCCGGGTGCCTAAGAACAAGTCTTCTAGGAATAGACTCTTCAAATCAAAGCCTCATGTCATTTTCCTTGATGTAGGCATGACTGCTGAACTCTCTAAACATGATAGAGTAAATTTAGTGGAATTTTTCAAGGCGGTTGCTCGTCGTGATGGGCGCACTGCTGCTGAGTGCACCCTTAGACTATCTAAGCAACAGAAATGCCCTAACCCAAAGGCTTTCATTGAGGTAAAATTGTCTGGCAACTTATTATTTATTCGTAGGAATGATTTTGATAAGGTTGCATGATTTGATTTTTCAATTGGAATTTGGAAGTTTATTAATTTCATATTTAGAAATCTTTTTGAATCAAACTTTCCTGGTATTAATTTCTTGTCTCGGAAGTGTGAATTCTATTAAGCACAGTTGCAAGATGTGATATGTGTACTATTCACTCCTTGTTTCATTTATTCGTGTGTTAAAGTTGTCGAAAAATGCAGTTCTTAAATGTTATTACGAACTTGAGATGCTTGTGTTACAAGTTTCCCTCAATCTACTATTGTTCTAACAGGAAGTGGAGGAGTCATTCGCTTTCTGGGGAACTCCAGAAGGTGATCTGGTCCATCCTGCTGAGTGTATGCAGCAGTTACTGGAGAAAGTTAGGCGTCATAGAGTCAATGTTGATGGCAATGTCTGTACTGTCATGGTAACAACTTTGGTTCTCGAGGTAATTTCGTTTTCCTTTATATATTACCACAGCTGAGGCATCGCTATTCTCTTATGAAATGAAACCTGTTGTTACATTCTGTAATCATTATTTGAGTGATCTCGTCGGTAGAATTAACTTGCTTAGAGGCAGTTGCTCGTGAATAACTGCTCTACATATCTCACCGATTTTGTGTTTTGCAGGGATGGCAGCGGAAACTCGATCCTGCATACAACGTGATGGACACATTGCAAACGCTACTTCTCAAAGCTGACTGGGCAAAGTCCCTTTCCTACACAATTGAGGGACTAATGGCTCCATAAGAAGGTCTTTGTCGGTGGTACAATTACAAAACAATTTTGACAGTTCTAAAACCCGAAATACACCCGTCCCAAGAGAATGGACGCGACTGCTTTGATCTTTAATTTCATTCAGATTTTTTTTGTTGATAAATTGCAGTAGAATTTTGAAGGTTGAATCCTTTGTGTGTAGCTTGTTATCGCAGAAAAGCGTTTCCCCTTTTTGTACCCTGAGAAACACCAAGCAAAAACAGTAGAGGGAAAAGAAAAGAAATAAAGTGAAGAACCATTCTTTCAATCTTTAGTACTACGTTTCCTTCCTCTACAGCTTCCAATTTTATTAATTTTTACACATTTGTTCTTTGTATAAAAACATATCGACACCAGTTATCATTCTCTCTTTCTTTCTATGACATTACAAGAGTTCAAGTTACTCTCCTCTCGATCGACCCAGAAAATACAGGAATTTAAGAACGTGGTGTTGGCTAAAATCTATAGAGAAATGCAAAGGAGACTCTTAAAGGGACTCTCTACGGACTTTTTGACACCTCATAGTTTCATGTTAATCTTCGTGCTAAAATTATAAAATATTGTGCAAAAAACATGAGGAAGCAGGAAGTCCACGGAGACTCCCGCTTTTGAGAGTCTCCTTAGCATTTCTCAATTCTATATGTGTTGCAGTGGGAAGGTGGAAGGATGCAGGTGATCTAAGCGGACGAAAACCAACGCTTTCAACTGGAGCGAGCATCCGCTCAAAACCAAAATCTACTCTTTTCTATCAAAAGAAATCAATGTCTGCCAACTTCCACGCGCAAATTTGCTAATCAAACTAAAAAGATCAGAAATGCCAGGGGTAAGCAGACGATGGTAGCCAGAACGAGGCTGAAATTCTTTTGTAGAGTTTCCCAAAAAAGTGAAGTGCCGTGGTTAGGCCACCAGCTGGTTTCTTTTTTAGGAAAAGAAACAATAAAAAGATCTGGAATCGATCAGTAATCCAATATTAGCCAACAAGAAGACGAGGATATTAAAACTTGTGTACATTATTTCAAAAAAAAAAGTTACAATACCTACGCTAAAAAAAGGTTAGTTTTGGGTAGCTATTTCTTTTGCCATCCGAAAAGCATTCAGCAGCGTCTCGGACTCAAATGTTCTATGCCCCTAAAACAATAGGAAAACATCACGGTTATATGTCGTGTTTTTACATGAAATGGAATTGTACCAGTATATAAGCAGATGAAGTAGGGCTTCGAGAAACATTCCTCATCTGAAGTAAGATCAGTGCTCCCATTCCTTCTATTTCTTTTTCTCTCTGCTAGGAGGGAACAGTAACACGTCGCTCCTTTTGTCAAGACCGCAACAAATGAAGAATGTATATATGCTTCTCTGTACAATAGAATCTAAACGAATCAAAGCAGCCTCTTCACAAACTACAGCTGACGCAGTTTCCAGATGTTCCTAGAAGATATAGCCGTGATCATCTAGCCATTACCTGTAAGGGAACTTGGTTAGTGCTCAGACAATCCTACAGTATTCTTCATGGCAGTGAACAAAACAGATAACTATATTTTCTAAGAGCAGTGTATAAGTTTGCATACTTTGCTAGAGCACTAGAGCACCCTGAAACGTTTAAGAACGGAGAGAATGAGCGGCTGAGCAAAGGTTTACACAAACACACAACACATGAATCGTCATTCCATATACCAGTCAATAAAAGCAGTATGATTTAATAGGAAAGTATGAGTTCTATACCTTTAATTGGGAGTCTGGATAGAGTCCAACAATTTGGGCACCTAGAGCATAAGCAACGCAGCATTTACAAACAGGCAGTGGATACTCGACAATCGTTTAAAATCCCTACTGTCATGCAACATCTTGACATGTCCAAGGAAGAATCTCCATTTTTCTTTTCCTTTTTCTGAAAATTCTGCAGGTGCTAAATGTGGGAAGCACAGAGGAGATAAATGTCTTCCTCAGCAAGGGTACTTACATTGCACAAGTAAGCTCACGTATTTCTTTGATTGCTGAACTAATACTATAAAGGGCCATTCTCTTCACCTGCATTTCATGACAAGGGCAGACACTTTCTATCACTGATCAAGTTGTATGCATATTATGGAGAAAATATGACATTGGTATTAAGATCGATAAAAGTTCACCTCTAGCTTGTCAACTTTTGCTTTATGGTCTGCTGGAAGTAGACGGACTTCATCAGTCAACTGGATGCACTCGGCAACATTTTCAGGTGATAGAAAGTCCAGCACCACATGTACACAAGACTGTATGTCAAAAGAAACAGAATGTACAATATTGTGACACTTGGCGGAAACAATAAACTTATCAGCATAATAAGTGCAAGTCCTGTACAAATTATTGGTAATCATTCCAAAAACTCAAAAGTAGTAAAATACAAAAGATTCAAAAGTTTTTTCTAAATGCTAGATCATAACAGTGTTACACACCTTAGAATTCCTAATCTGATATGGGCATCCAGCAGGGATGATAACAGCTTCTCCAATGTGTTGCTCGAAAGTCCAAGGCTCAATTTCTGGTGACCACGAGTGGTGCGTTAACTTCAGTTATTCATAATTCAACCAGTGATGGAAATGACACGAATTACACTTACTAAATTCCTCCTTGAGCCTTAATTTGTGACTCGAGTCTAGAAAGAAACTCTGATCAAGAATGGGGTGAACAACCTGCAGTAAGTGTGGACGTCAAAAAGGAAGATAGAGTTTAACCTGATCTACTCAAATGCAGTAGCTACAGGTTTTGGGCTTACATGCTTATGAAAGTCAAATTTACGAGTAAATTCATTAGAGTGCCTTCTGAGATATTCTATAAGTTTCGGAACATCTTGTCTGCGAAAAACATCCCATTGGGCACCACAACACTCGTCCAATGTTTGCTTTTCATAGCTATTGCAGCTGTCGAGCAGAACCTCACACTTTGTATCTTTAGATGTTTCAGCATCATGAAGCGTCCCAGAACTACTTAACGTGGCTTCAGAATCAGAATCAGATGCTTCAGCATCTGCACATGCTTCATGCGTGGAGAAGCAAGACTCTCTAGCAATTCTTTTGCGTAAATGCATCTCCTCTCCAATCACATTATGTAGCCCTGCTTCTTTCATGGTTTCACCATACAATACTGGTTCTCCATTGACTTTTTTTGCCACAGATTGTTCAGAAGCAACCGTAGAAACCTCCCTCTGATTTTGAGCCTTGTGCTTTTTCAGTAACTTTCTTATTTTAGAAACTTGTTCATCAGAGATGGGGACATCTGATGCATGTGCCAAAATGTTAACCTGGGGTAAAAAAAATCAACAGAATAAATGAAATGGAACACCCAGACTTGAAAATATATATGTTACCTAAGCAAAACTAATCTTTAACAAAAAATAAAAAACGTGAAGCTTTAGCAAACAGCTTATGGTTTTCTCCATGTTCTTCCACCTAAATTTGTACTAAGCAAGTTTAAAAATTACAATTTCATTGACCAAGATTTAGATTAATGCTTGGTGAAGTTGTTCAGGTGTGGTGAGACTTCTTAGGTATCAATCTATAAATTCAAATAATATGCACAGAAAGTTTCTTCAACAATTGATATGATATGGTGCCTAATTTTGTCATTGCAGCACAACATCAAAAGAAACAAGAAATCACTTGACAGCAAAGTAAAAGGGATAATTACAAGGCATACCACATCGTATGAGTCATAACATAGCTTTATCACAGCATTAGCTTGTACAAGTTGCTCGGTGCAGCCATATGATATATAAACACATGGACCTAGATCGGGTTTTGGGATTTCTTGTGGGATCCTTGCAGCAAGATTTAAAAGACCAGACATGGGATTCATGTATTCTTGAAGTGGTAGAGCTCGTATTATTTCAGCATAATGAGCTGGAAACTGTTCCTGAAACAACTGCGAAGAAAGCCAACCCTTCAACTTCAGTGTCTCATTCCATACATTTCTCTGGGCCTGCCCCCTCAATGAACCCATGAAATACTGCCTGATTCCAAGTTCCACCTGCCATATTATATTTTTTCTTTTAAAAGAAAGAAGGCTGGATGGTAGGATAATTATGTGTACTTCGAAACTTTAGAGATAAGGAGATAAAGATGCAGAGAGAACGCAATCAATTTTCTTTGTAAGGGCTAAAATTGAGAATGGGATTAGGTGTAGACAATCGTGAATTAAAAGAGAACTATTCTATCAACAGTAGAACTTCACTGACCTCACACCAATCCAAGCAGTGGATAGCTTCATGTGAATTTGTGTTGTTTTCATATCTAGCAATGCTCCTCTCAAGATAAGTGCAGAACATGGATACTGGATCCCAACTCAAATCTGATGTAGCTTGAAGTACGTCACGCACTATTACAGGGTGACCTTTACTCCAGTGTTTCTGAAAGTGCTCAACATTATCACCATTTGTGTTCACAGGCGTGGGGTAGAATAAGTAGTTATCGTTTGAGTTCTCTCTCACAGAAGCTTCTTGCAACTGTTGAAGCCCATCAACTTTCTGGTCCACGCCCAAACATAGTGGGCAGCACAAAGACATGTCAGCAGTTTCTGGAAATTCATAGCTGCAAACTATTTCTTCTGCACTTACTTCTAGATCTTTGATCCAACTTAATGGAAAAACACATCTCAAATCAAGGAGGCTGTCACCACAACCTCCAAACTCCTTAGCTGGGCAAGATATACCATTAACAGCATCACAAGCTTTCAAGCTAGGTACTGATGCAGAAGAAGAAAGGTACAAACTATGGACACTTTGCTTATGGGCGGTTATTGGCTTCTTTACAAGTTGCTTCTTACCAGAGACGCAAGTTTTCTTTTTGTTGGACTGCTTTAGGAGAGATGTGTTTATACCACCAAAAAGGCTCCCACTTAACAGATCTCGACAACAACTTAGACAGAGGTTATAGGAACAATTTGGGCAGCTTCTATGGAGATCCACTATTGAAGCTTTGCATTTATTGCTGTTCCAAAAGTCAATGATGCACCAGGGAATCAATGCAAGAACATTACATAAATTTCAATCGAACTGTTAAAACATTGCAGAATTATAGAACAAACCAGTAGTGTTGTTCATTGCAGCTATATTCAGCCTGCTTGATATGAACTTCAGATAGCTTTTCCCCTGGTATTACGAAGACAATATAGTTTTATCCAGTTGTGACCACAAAGTTGGCGCAAAGAGCAACATTCTGAGTAGAATTACACACTACCTCTCATTTTTGCCTCTGCTTCTAGCTCAACTTTCTGATCTTGGTTTATTTGTTTTAACACGGGAAGAAGCATACAGATCAGGTAATGGAACTGTAGTATTACTTCAACTTTATTCTTAACCCCCAAATAATCCTGAAAAAAAGAGTGCAATGTTTGAATCCTTAGCATCCAACTACATACGAAGCACGACCAAGTTCACAAATGAGCTAACTTTAATGTCAGACCTTACTTTCAGCGTCTTTTGTTTGATTTTCAGAACATTCCTTACAAGGGCAAGTTCCTCGACAAACTGGGCATGCCATTTTGACTTCATCTTGTGTATCAAAGTACCTAAATTGTTTTAAGAACCAAGATTCATCAAAGCCTTGTCAGATATAACAAGGAGATGAACTATATAGCATACAGCTGAAGAGCATAAGGATATGATTTCAATGTGGTCTATTTCTACCAATCAGCTTGGGCCGAGAGAATTTGATTCTCTCTGAGTCTCTATTAACTTTTTCATCGTGTAGGACGCAGAATATTCTACACAAGCATGGCTTCTGAGTACGCAGACAAGGGTGAATTCTCTCGTGTGACGGCAATTCAAGTTCTTTATAAAGTTTTATTAAAAAATTAATTCTCTCGGACCAAACGAAAGATAGTGGTGAAATATACGTACATTTCAGTATTCAAGGCCAGTATTTTAACTGATGACAACCGAATCCATTTGACGAGGTAACTGAAAAAGAAATGAAAAACGATAAATCCACAAAACACAAAACAAACCTTTCTTTGATGCAATTTAAGCAAAAGAAATGCTTCTGGCAACTCGAACACTTAATTAGACCGGAAGAAACACCACTCCCGCTTTTTCGACACCAATGGCACTTTTTCCTCTTCCCCTTCCTCAACTTCCCCACATTGTATGGCAGAAACTAAACGAAAAGAAAAGAATTTCAAAAACCACTAAAAAAACCATATGATCAAAATTGTTTCTTTCAGTCATTCAGCTCACCGGCAATGTGCCAGCAGGCATTGGCTCGATGTTTTTGGACCGAAAGCACCGCCGCCGAGTAGTAACCGGGTTCAAATCAGCCCCGACCTTCCCATCAGAAGACGAATTGGAACCTGCATTGCCGGAACGAAGCCTCGGCGACTGCGACGAAGACGAAGAGATTGCCATTCGGCCATTAGGCAAGTCTCTGGTGAGACCACCACCGCCGTCATCGTCGTCGTCATCATCCTCCTCACTCTCCTCCACAACCTTTTTCTTCGTCGTCGTCTGGTTCCGCTTCTCGACCTCCCGCCTCAGCACCATCCGTATGAGCTCCAAATTCAACTCGCTCTTCTTCAACTTCACCTTCCTCTTCTTCTTCTTGCAATTCTTCACCGCCTCGTCGGATCGCTTCCGCTTCGGCAGCTTCACCAAATTCTCCACTTTCCGTGCCCTAATTTTGACTCCGCCGCCGTTTCCGCTGCAGTTTTGATCTTTCTTCCCCGCGTTTTTGGGCGTCCTCTGGAGCTTGAGTGACTCGGGGACTTTCTCTCTGAACTGACGGTGACGGCCTTGGAGATAGTGAATCTCGCAGAGCTTCATGTCGTCCATGACCCTCCGCTTGCACCGCCATTGCCGGCCGTCGGTCCGGCTGCACCGCAGATGGTCCGGCAGCGCACCCTCCTCGCCCATTCCACAAAATTGATCTGAATTTCCGGAAAAATATCGAATTTTCTCGGGAAAACGCTCCCGACTAAGAAAAAGAGAGACAAAGCCAGGGGCTTTTGAGAAAGGAAAGGGATTAACTTTTAGGGTTCTGCGGATCTTATTTGGTTTTGTATTTATTGGGAGAAACAGATGGAGCTTAATCTGAAAGATTGAGTTTATAGGGGCAGATTCCGTAATTAGAGGGGAATAAGGAGTCCAATTTGGTCTCGAAAATCTTGAATCTGGTCAGATTCAAGAAATCATGATTCAAATCAATATGGCACCAATCACAGGACTCTCAATTCCAACCCTGCAACTCTGCTGCTGCACTGGATCATCATATTTTCCATCATATTTTCGAAAAAGATTTTTATTTTTTATTTTTTATTACTGTTATTAGTATGAATTTGGTTTGATAGGAAGCTGGTTCAGTGACGGTTAGTAAATTTGGGTGCAAATTCTTTTTATTTTATTTTCTGAATCTCTCACTACGAGTATTTGGACTTGACGAAAAATTTGGTGCAAAATCGAATGCAATGACGTTCTAGAATAGAGTCAACCTCATTTAGTGAGATAAAACTTCGTTGTTGTTGTTTGAGTCTCATTACATTTTGTATTTGCAAATTTTTGGTAGTTTTTACGCAGTTTTTATTGATGCAACCGATTCTCTGCTTATTGAAATCGTTTTCTGGTTTTGCCTTGTCTGACATGATACTGTGCAGCATGTAAACTTCTTCACTTTCATGAGCAATCATGAGAAACAACATGATTTATAAAACAAAAAGGGCACGTATATCTCAGTTAATTGCTAGTTCAAGATTCAAGTTATGAACCAGCTTTGTATATAAATGTGGATTAAATCAGTTTATTAAGGTAATGTGTTCTCGTTTTTTGCATCTATGGGTCACTCTCCATTTACAATGCATGAACACAGTGGTATTTCCTCGTAATACTGTGTCATATCGTATCATATTTATGTATCGCATTGTAACTCACGTTTTATGTCTAACCTTCAACAAGAGCAATTTAGAGTATCACTGTCAAAAAAATTGCAGCTTTGCATCGTAGCTCTCTTTTGACTCACTTTTATGGTCATTTGGAAGAATTATAGTTGATAACAAAGAAAAGAAAGCCTGCAATGTACCATTTCCAAGATATTGCTATTTCCAAGTAGCATGCTGTATATAGCTTTCATTTGAAAAATGCAAATTGATATACAAATATGTGTGAAGTAATATTCACAATTGGTTCGACCATCGTCTTGAGATTCAGACAATTTATGATGATATAACTAGTAAATATGTTCTTCTTTACGTTAACATTATATAAATGAAGAATTTATCTCTATGCTTCGTCATCTGCGGATGATAATCTTGCCTTCTGCATCTTCATGCACATTGGCTACAACTTCATCAGGTGTAATGTTCCACCAAATCCCCCTCCTCTTGCTGATGTCCAATTTGAGCAAATTTATCCGCGTCTCTATTGCCTTTGAACTTCTGCACATCTATAATCTTTCCTTCTTTTTCTTCACAATAATATCAAGCAATGCCTTGGCATTTCCTTCAATCCACACGTCTCTAAGGAGTAGGATTATCTCCCCTCTTTTTTTCCCTCCCTTCCCCCCCTCCTATTTGAACAGTCACTGTTAAGTTACGTCAACATCTTATATTAATTTTTTATAGAAAGAGAAAGACAAAATAGAGAATGTGAGAGGAGGGGATGGAAAGAGGAGGGGAGAGAATCTTAATCCCGTCTCTCTAAAGCCATTTTCTAACACCAACTCGAGGCCTCTTTTTAGGGCTGCCAACTCCTCAATGGTGCTGTTGACTTCTCCAATGGCTTCAGCAAACCCTAGCAAGAATTCTGCCTTGTGGCTCCTAAAGACCCCTCCAATGCTAAGCTTTTCCTGCTTTGCCTTTTGAAGATCCATCAAAGTTCAACTTGGTCCATCCAATTTTGGGCTATTCCCATTTCACCGGAATCGGCATTTTTCGACAATTTCTGACTGAAAACCAACCGGGATTTGTAGTACTAGCTAGACTTTGGCTGCTCCAAATTTTCCTGAAGGCTAACATTGGTTAATTTCTCCGCTTTCGGCTTGTGCTAGTTTGCTGTATGTAGCACCACTCTTTGGAAAATATAAAATAAATAAAAAATCTAATATATTCTGCTGTAAACGTCATTATTTTACCAAATTAGGAAGTGCTTACAAAATTGGTGCTCCTGATCCTTTGTTCTATTCTTAATTAAACCATTATTTTTTAATTAAGATTTGATGTTTTACCCTTAACAATTGGGAGGTTGAAAGAACACAAAAAAAAAAAAAAAACTGAGAAAAAGTCAAAGCGTTCATGCTTTGCTCCAATGAAGAAATTGAACTTATAGATCAAATAATCATAAATATATTATAACAGTTGTCAATCCCTAATTTCCTACTCTCTCCTCAAAAGTCAAATTCAAAGAAATTAAGAACAAAATAATTTAGCATTTTGCTGATTGAGGAGAGAAATGAAAAACATTTCCAATCTCAAAATGAAAAAATAATTTAGCATTTTTCCACAGCATTTCCAGGACTTACCAGCTTCCCAAGCGTTGACGATCAAGACCTAGTTACAATAATATTGTTGAAAGTTGAAACAATAGCCGAGCACTTTGCCAAACTGGATAGAAACATAATTGGGTGCAGCGCTGACAAAAGTTTTCGATGCCTAATGAAGATTCGTAAGGAATACGGACTTTCATCAACGCTGCACTCAATGATGTTTCTTCAATCTGGATCCTCCAGTGCTGAACTTCCTGACCAAATGCATGATTGATTTGAGCTCCATATGTAACATACATAAAATTATTGATGCCTCCTTTGAGGCTAGTCTTTTCCTTTATATAATTGGCTGTAGCAACTAGCAATTTGAAGATGCAGTACACAAAGTTCTCTTGACCTTGTACTACCAGCTCAAAACTCTACTACACTACATAACATTGGACCTGCTCTAGATTTGTACTGCTGACTAGGGTACTGTACCACACTACATCTCCACCTAAATTAACCCCAAACCCCTCTCTCTAGATCTGTTATTTTCTTGAAATCATCATGATTGTTAGATGATTTTATTAAGAGAGATTAGGTTATGCATGTAAAGGTCAATGCTAGCGAGCGAACTTTTAAAATCAAATTTTGTAAACCAAATGACGCAGTTGTTGATGATTGAATTATTACTTAAGTGTTGATTAACATATTTTCTTGTTAGCGACACATCATATAGTTTACAAATTTAATTAAAAAAGTTGGTTTGCGTATAGCATAATTCGCATGATTAATGAGAAGGTCCAACTTTGAAACTCAGATGCATATTTCCAAGGGAACTTTAACGAAAAGCCCTCGATACTGTTTACTTTAACGAAAAACCACATTTTAACACTAAAAAGTCAATCCTGATACCATTCACTTTACCCTTTATTTTGTCCTTATCGTTAAAACTCAAAGTTTTCAAGCCATTTTCATTAGTTTTCCTTATTTCCAAATCCTACCTACCAGTTATAGGGCAAAACATATTCTTTGAAATTACATGGCGATGACCCTAAATTCCAAACCAGATTCCTTATTCTTATATTGCAACTATTTTCAATATGCCTTAATTCTATTTTAATTTGTTCAATTCAAACGCTAGAAAAAGAGGGAGAAATAAGAGTGCGGAATTCGTTTCTCTTTGTATGATAATTAGAAGATGAATGTAAGCATCACACCCATTGGAAAATGATGAGCAAATGTAAACAACCATAGACACGGTGTTGGAGGCACCACAGCCTCTCTAAAGCCCTAATATTTCATTTACAAAGTTTCATAAATTACAAGCTTAAGTGACTAATGATATCAACTAATCCTTGTTTCTGTACATATATATAAGAATTAATTGCAACGATCCAGACCAAAGAACTCAAAAAATGAGCATCTTATGCATCAAAATAGCACTATCCCAGCCAGCACAAATATATACGGATGAAGGATGCATGCATTAAATCCTTATCTTTTATGAAAAATGATCATACCCTCGGCATCTTCTTGCATGATGGATAATACTTCATCGGGAGGAATGTGCTGCCACATTTGAGGCTTTCCATAACAGTGCCCCATTTTTGCAAACTTATCAGCGGCCCTGTTGCCTTCTCTATAAATATGAGTCAGGACGCAGTGGTTCATCTCTGGTATGATCAAGTTTATTAGACTAATCTGCCTCCTCTGCGCGATAATCTGAAGCAATGTCTTCGCGTCTCCTTCGAGCCACACGTCACTCCAACCATTTTCCAACTGTGATTTAGATGATCTAATCAGCTGCCTATAGTTTTCCCTCCGTACAAATTAGCTACACAATTCAAAAAAATCTTGAGTATAATTGGAGGTATATTCTCTTTCTATTCTCATTGCGTGCATAGAGCGTTATGCCCTAGCTACGCAGTAGAATCTCTCCCCAGTTAGAGTAATGAAGGTTAGGGGGGAAATGAAAAAGGAAGATTTGTATTTAGGAGCAGGGTTTTCTTCACTAATTAACTGCAAGTCATGTTCAGCATTTGTTTTTGTATAATCTTTGCTTTATGATGCTGTTTGGACCCAAATTTACACCATCGATCCATGCAATCGAGACCGTTGGTTGAGCATAGTTCCAGATCGACGGATGGAAAGGTGAAGATAATTGTGTTATTAAAAGATATTATTATGGTTTTATCATAATAATTATCTTTTAGTAAAGAATTGTTTTTATATAAGATAAATGGGATGCAAACTATATCTCAAGCTTTCAGACTCTTATCTGATTAAGCAACAATTTGCGTGCAAATTAAATGTTGGTCAGATAAAGACTATAAGGAGATACAGATGAGATTGAATGGGTGATTGACTGATGTCGTGCAAGAATTGGATGCCATATGTTTGATGGAAGATAGTCTTTAAAGTATCAGATAATAAGGCATGCATGATGGGATTATATTCCATTTTATTATGCATGCATGAGATAAAGGCTACTGATGGAGTTTTGGTGATGAGGTAAGAAGCCTAGGCGGGCTAGGCTTCTGATGTGATGTGATAAGCCTAGATAGGCTTTTATTTTGTTTGAAAAATCAGCCATCTGAAAGTCTACACCACGGATTAGTCTTTCATCCTACGAGTTTGAGTTTCAGTTGGTTTCTACAAAGCTATCAGGCCTGCTAAGCGAAATACAACCACTATAAATACAATGCATTCAGCAACAGAAAAAGCTCTCCAACTCAACACACAAATTTGCCCTGCCCAAACCCTCGCTCTACGCGAAACCTCTCAACAACCTTGAGAACTCTATCTTTCTCCCATTTCTCGCCAACACATCTTCAGTTTGGATAAACAGCACTGTGAAGGCAACCAGTAGTATCTTCAGTTTGGATAAACAACACTATCGCCGTAGAACTAGCCGGCCGAGGAGCACCTTCAGTTTGGATAAACAGCACTGCTTCGAGACCGATTGGTTATCTATTCAAGTTTTGGTTGAGAAGGACCTTCGGGTCTTTATTGGCAGAGGTCATCTCATTAGCCTTCTTGGCGAAGTGAGGTGTTACAGTTTATTAGGGTTCGGCACATTGAACGCCGAGTTGTTTTATTATTGCATACTCACAAGTAAGCTTTAGAGTTCGGCATTCTGACAGCCGAACCACATTTAGCATCAAGACATACATCTTTTTTGAGTACTTGTGTCCGTATAGTTTGGTACCAGTTCGGCGTGCTTATACTCTCACAAATATAATCATCGTGACCAAACCCAGCGCCAACGATCCGTGAACTTTGCAAAATTAGCAGCCTTGTCTTCAAGCTCTAGAACCCAAAGGCCGAAACGTGTTCCTTCCTCGGCCGCAATCGCAAGACGCAGAAGTCAGCAGTGTACTCAACGCAACATCAGCATATTTTACTCCCCAGCCGAGCTCGGTCGCCGAGTTGGCACGCCCTACACACCACCGAATGACGTAGTTAGCTTATTAATTACTCGGCATGTGCACCATGTAGGCTTGGTAGTCTTTAAGGTCAACATTTTGGCACGCCCGGTGGGACCCAGTGCTAAAACTACGAAGTTCATATGACATATCAAGATTCCGATTCGGCTCCATTTAGCCGATTGTGTGAACGCCTTGAGGAGGATAAAAGATCATGGGAATCGATAAAAATTCTTCGTGGCGTAAGAGTCAGGGAAAAATCATTCACCTACATGTTAAGAGTAGAAGCTCATGTTACCCTACAAGAGCAATGGGTAAATGAAGATAGGGCTCGATTTAATGCATGGCTAGATGAAGAACGTTTTCCTTACGTTTCTGACTACCGATCAATTCCCTTTGAAAAATGGTTAAGTCTAAAGGCCAGGGGGCAATTTTCCACTCTGGCCACAATCAAAATTCGGCCTAAGAAAATTGTCAGGTTGGCTGAAGAAAACCCCAGGCCACCTGTTTTTTCGGTCGAGACTGAAAGTGTGGTAGGCTTAAAAGAAAAATTTCAAGTTTCTGAGCCACAAATCAACTTAGAAAATGATTCGTCAGATGAGTGCTCCAATGACGAACAAGGCCAAGACATTGGTCTAGCCGAAAAAACCACGCCAATTGATATGATTATTGGTGATAAAGCCGATATGGAGAAGTCCCATTCAATTAAGTTGTTCAAGTTAAGAGCCGAAATTAGCGAAATTATTATGCCTGGAGGGCATAATAATTGTTCAACACGTTCGGCGGCCGAAAATGAAAAATATTTCATCAAGCCAAATATATTTGGAGATCATTTTTTATTCGGCTCAATGCAAAATTTGATTGGCTGTGTTGGCATCCAAAGATCTCGGCTCGGAATAAAGCATCGTTGGCCTCATCCTCCTCCTGTTTGTTGTTTCGGCCACTTTTCTTTTTGTTTAAAAATAAAAAATTATTTTCTAAATCATTCGGATGTTCAGCCGATGCTTGAGAAAACAAAGGGGGCAACATGCTCTCAGTGAAGCTTTCTTAACCATTCGGCCTTTTAGGTCGATGTTTAAGAAAATAAAAGAAGGACGATCACATGGCTTAACTCGGCCTCATTTTCCTTGACCCCAGTTCTTCTCGACTTTACTTTACCCTCGACCCCAATTCTTCTCGGTCTCGACCCCAGGGTTTTTTATATATATGCCAACTGCATGGCTAGCAGATCACATCAGATATAGGCAGGCCGAGCTCCAGGAACGGTTTTTATCAACCTCGACCCCAGTTCTTCTCGACTTTACTTTACCCTCGACCCCAGGTTTTTTTTCTACCTCGGCAGTCGAAAGCTGCGGTAGCTCTCTCATTTTCTGCCCTCTGCTATCCATTGCAGCTTCTCTGCCATCACAGATGGGCTGCTGAAAATAAATGGTACCCATCAAATGTTAAAGTAAGAATGCATGCATGTGCATGGAAGGGACAAACAGTGAATTAGCAGAAGGAAATCACGACATTGGCATAACAGAGGTGATTTTAACGCCGAGAAACAAAATTTGTTTCGGCAATACGACGAAATGTTGTTGGCTCGAACAGTTAATTTCCTAAAACATTCGGTTTACGAGCCGAAGCTTAAGGAAACTGGGGGGCAATGTTTGGACCCAAATTTACATCATCGGCCCGTGCAATCGAGGTCGTTAGTTGAGCATAGTTCCAGATCGACGGATGGAAAGGTGAAGATAATTTTGTTATTAAAAGATATTATTATGGTTTTATCATAATAATTATCTTTTAGTAAAGAATTGTTTTTATATAAGATAAATGGGATGCAAACTATATCTCAAGCTTTCAGACTCTTATCTGGTTAAGCAACAATTTGCGTGCAAATTAAATGTTGGTTAGCTAAAGACTATGAGGAAATACAGATGAGATTTAATGGGTGATTGACTGATGCCGTGCAAGAATCGGATGCCACATGTTTGATGGAAGATGGTCTTTAAAGTATCAGATAATAAGGCATGCATGATGGGATTATATTCCATTTTATTATGCATGCATGGGATAAAGGCTACTGATGGAGTTTTGGTGATGAGGTAAGAAGCCTAGGTGGGCTAGGCTTCTGATGTGATGTGATAAGCCTAGATAGGCTTTTATTTTGTTTGAAAAATCAGCCATCTGAAAGTCTACACCACGGATTAGTCTTTCATCCGACGAGTTTGAGTTTCAGTTGGTAAACAAAGCTATCAGGCCTGCTAAGCGAAATACAACCACTATAAATACAAGGCATTCAGCAACAGAAAAGGCTCTCCAACTCAACACACAAATCTGCCCTGCGCAAACCCTCGCCCTACGTGAAACCTCTCAACAACTTGAGAACTCTATCTTTCTCCCCTTTCTCGCCAACACATCTTCAGTTTGGATAAACAACACTGTGAAAGTAACCGGTGGTATCTTCAGTTTGGATAAACAGCACTATCGCCGTAGAACCAGCCGGCCGATGAGCACCTTCAGTTTGGATAAACAGCACTGCTTCGAGACTGATTGGTTATCTATTCAAGTCTCAGTCAAGAAGGACTTTCGTGTCTTTATTGGTAGAGGTCATCTCATTAGCCTTCTCGGCGAAGTGAGGTGTTACAGTTTATTACGGCTCGGCACATTGATCGCAGAGTTGTTTTATGATTGCATACTCATAAGTAAGCTTTAGAGTTCAGCATTCTGACAGCCGAACCACATTTACCATCAAGACATACATCTCTTTTGAGTACTTGTGTCTGTATAGTCTGGTACCATTTCGGCGTGCTTATACTCTCATGAATATGATCACCGTGACCGAACCCAGCACCAACTATCCGTGAACTTCGCAAAATTAGCAGCCTTGTCTTCAGGCTCTAGAACCCAAAGGGCGAGACGTGTTCCTTCCTTGGCCGCAATCGCAAGACGCAGAAGTCAACAGTGCACTCGACGCAACATCAACATATTTTACTCCCCGGCCGAGCTCGGTCGCCGAGTTAGCACGCCCTGCACACCACCAAATGACGTAGTTAGCTTAATAATTACTCGGCCTGCGCGCCACGTAGGCTTGGTAGTTTTTAGAGTCAACAGATGCTTAAACCAAGTTTGAAAGATAATTAATTAGTCCACCGTTGACTTGGTCAACTATGTCTTCAATATGTCACACCAAATATATCTATCTTCATTCAAGTATGAATAAAAGTGCTACAAATCACAATGCATCAAACTATAAACCCAAAACGAATCAATTTACACGTTGCAATTCGCAGTTCCTAATCTTTCTTCAATTCTTCGGAAGCGCGAAATTAGCATTCAAACGAGCGAGTTTATTTCTTCAATCCCACACTTTTGCTCCTTAGAATGTGCCCTTACCAATTAGCCACAACCAGTCAAGGCAAACCCCTGCAAATATGCCGCCCAAAAGACACAGAACAAGTATATTTCCCAAGGCATTTTGCTCAGGTCCCTGCAAACCAAACAACCCAAGAAATCAGTTTTGATTCGTTGTCATTAGAAACCGCGAAAATTTAAGTTATATTCAGAACTGATTACGTACGTTATAGCCTTTGGGTGCCACTGTCATGACACAGACAGTTAGGTAACCATTTGTTAATCCTAAGATTGATGTCAGCAAGATCATCCACCCCTGGTCAGCGTACTTTCCGGTGAAGTAGTACGCTGGAACGAAGAGGAAACGCGATAGGATTGCAATCAGGAGGCCCTTTCTGGACTCGATCTTCAGGCATTTGATGAGAGGTATGTATCGCGATATCAAATCCAACACATTGTACATTGCAATCAGAACAAGCGGATACCTGAGAGAGTTCATAACAGGCAACCGCACCAGAGTATATGAGATTACGAGGCCATACTTAGAGAAAAGCATTTAAAATATGAAGGGAATCGAAACTTACCACGACCCCAACTGGTGCTTTCCAGTATTTTCGAATATGAAACCAGGGAAGATTGATAATGTCAGCACATATATCAGAAACAAGTCAAGGCAAAAATCTATATTCTGCTTGAATATTTGCATAGTGCTCAATCGAGTTGGAACAACTTTGGCATCGTTTGAGACCTGCCATAATTTTAGAAAGCTTGTTAGCATCCTCAAGAACATGTTGTAAGACTATATGCGTCATCAGATTTTAGAGAAAGGTTCAATACTTCTATGTCTTCTTGTGTTTGGATTCCAGCAGCAGCAAGATCAGCGGTTACAGTTTTAGAGCCTTCAGAAGCTGCCTTTGAGCGGTAGTACTTCACTATAGGCAATCTCGGGAAGTAAATTGCATATAGAAGAATACAGAGAAACTCGATGAATGTGGAAATTGTCAAGAACAACACTGCAAAAGATCAATTACACAAAACATTGTCATCGACCGAAGAATTGAAATTGTCGATCAGAATGTATTGTTATCCTAGCTTCAGAAAGCAGCTTAATAGAGAATCTGCTGACCCACCTAATTTGTAATTGTTTTCTAGGACATATTTAAAGAACTTACGCAACTCCTCAGCTTTGACACATACAACCACAATAGAAGAAGAAGCATATGAATATACATCAATCACCCGAACTGTCTATAGGTAAAGGAAATTCACATACTCGTTCCCTTGCGAAGACCATCATGAGACTTCTCAAAGGCAGCTTTTGTTATCAGCCTCAAGCCGGAGGTTAGAGCGCCTGATGCAGCCAAGCCAGCAAAGAAGGACTGCAGAAACAGAACATTATATTACAAACAGAAGTCATTACAAACATTAAAGAACTGTGAAAGGAGACCAACCTGGATGAATTCAGGGCGCATAAACGAAAGGTCTCCGACCATTCCACCTTGAACATGGGCATCTGCAACCCCAAATGCACCAACGCATGCGCATATACCAATATAAGGTCCAATTCCTCCGCCAGCAGATGTGGCTACATCCACCTATTTACAAAGTTGAAAGTGAAGTGAATCTATCGAAAGCAACAGAAAGCATGCCACACAATAGAGCAAATGCTTTACTTACAATTATAAGCATCAAGGTAGCGAGGAAGAAGAGAGCGTATCCAATTAAATTCCGCTTCCTGGTGTCAACCTTTGCTTCATGGTATGCTAGTGTTGCCATTGTTACAAGTGCAAATGGTTGATAAACAATGGTGAGAACCCGCGAAGGATGGTAAGTCTACGAAAAGAAATTTTCATCAGACTTTTAATCAGAGACTTCCCTCTTTCTTTGCAAACAATTAAAAGGGAAAATAATATGTGAAGTTCATAACTTTTTCGTAGCCGTGCAGGCTGCAACTTCAAGCCTAATTAGTTTACAAATTAAAATTACGAACAAGTACTTAGACTCACCCAAATGCAAAAAACGAAAAAGATGGTTCATCTAATCTCAAAAGATCATTCGTAACGCTTACCGGAAACAAGTTATAGTAGTAATCACTTATAGTGAGCATACTGTTCCAAGCAACAAGGGATCCCAGCCCCAGGAACCAACAAACTGCTATAGCTTTATACTGTCCCTGCTTGTTGCAACAATTCAAAACATATCAGATATCACTTTTCAAATAGAAAAGAATTCCAAAAATACGAAAAACCTCAAGAGTAATAGAAGGTGAGCATCCAACGGTCACGTGGATAGCTTGCTCTGATATCATATTCGCAAACCAATTGGCAATGGGTGGGGAGGCTCAAGGTCTTTAAAATTATTAGATAAGGCTTTAATATCCCGATGTGGAGTTCACACTCTCAACAGAAATCTCAATGCATAAATCAATTTGAGGAAACAAAGTTCAATGCTTTGAGCACAAACCTCAAGCTTTATGGGAGCCCTGGTTCCATTTTCCTCAGTCATGGCTGCTTCCTATGTTGCAGAAACACACAAAGTTAGACACTTCATATAATTCAATAATCTTCCTGCATACACTGTAAATTTGACTCATATGACTTCACCAATGGCTACTGTTCTAAATGGTCAACTTGAACCAGATTACAAGGCAGAAATCATTACGTAAATACAGTTTTTCTGGCAATTACCTGTTCAGATTCTTGAGGCTGACTTGAATATGCAACTGGCTTTTCAACAGTATATACCCTTCTGTTTCCAGAAAATTAAAAGGATAAAATTGGGATGGAGGGTTGACTTGTTTAAGCATATATATAAGCACAACGCCTGTACCAGAAATATATATACAGATATATATTATTATGATATTTTTGCAGGCTTTAATCAAGATGCATGGAAAATGATAAACTATTGAGTTATACAATATATAAAATGATTAGAATGACAAAGCCATCGACCTTAAGATTCATATGTGCACAGAAAAAGGGATACGAGATAATGTTTTTGTGAGGATGGGGTTGGATTGGACTGCAAAGTAATCTGAAAGCAAGAATGACAGCAAGCTTTGGAATTTAAAAGCCAAAAAAAGTAAAGGGTTTCTCTTTTTTCCAAAAAGTTTGATTCTGGTTGTGATTGACGAGAACAGCTTACCTAATCGGTTAGATCACTATGCAGTATCTCAAATTAATAAAGCGAAATAATATATTCCAGCGATGGACGGTTAAGGTACAGTAGTAGAATCTTCAACTAATAACGCAAAATAATAGATTCCAAGTATCTAGTTGACTAGGTGAGGAAATGGTCCAAATGATTGACTTCAAAAGCAAAAACCTACCCTAGATGCAATGGGAAAGTGAGATTTTTGGGTTACCTTACCTATACTTCTATTTCTGGGGAGGAGTGTGAAACGGATTCGGTTTGGTGCCGTTTTGGTTGAAGATCCTGTATTTGATTTGACCCGAAATATCCTGTAATTTGCATTCTTTTAGATTTTTGATCGCTTACGGCTTTTTGATATTTAAAAGTTCAGGGAAGTTTGGTATTTCACCACCGGCATCAAGGCATGCTCACAACTTTGAGAACTTATGCATGATACTTAACTTTCGACCATCATTTGTATAAGTTTACGTAAGAATTTATAGATCACGAACTAACGAGACTTTCTAGTACCTGAACTCAAATCTTGGTGGATCGACACACAAAATAGAAACTTCACCAACTGAGCCAACACTTGCGACTTTTATTTCGTCAAACAGCTGTACTTTATTATACAATGCTGCATTATTTTATTAAAAAAACAAAATAGATGTCCCATATACACACAAACATGTGATTTAAATTTTTGAATATTTTTTTCTAAAAGATAATAAAAATACAAGGAAATCAATCCAAATTGCTAATTTGTATTTATTTGGTAAGAAATCTGAAATGTACGTTTACTATTGAAATAGTTGTAATAACATCATATTTGTCAATAAGCAGGTCAAAATAGTAGAAATTGTAAAATACCATATGCTTTCCGTTTCCATAGTACAAACGCGGGCTGACAGGTAATATGAACGCTGAAATATAGGGAATAGGATCCTCGCCGGATCCTTTTCTTAGGAAACTGGGGATCCAAATATCATGTCCGTTTATTGTACATCGTGTAATCAGTTTTCATTAGATATTATTTATATTTAATTTTAAAATTTAAATAATTTCTGACCGCATGATATATGATGAACGGACATGATTTCTGAATCCCTAGGAAAAAGATCCGATTAGGATCCTTTTCCGAAATGGAAAAGGATTCTCTCCTAGGCAACCCCTCGGGATCCTCCTGATGGGGCTTCGTGGGCCGTTGGATTTTTATCCACCGGCTACAAACAAGGGGGTCATCTAAAAGTTATAATAATTATAGCCGTTTGATAAAAATCCAATGGCCCACGAAGCCCGATCAAGAGGATCCTGAGGGGTTGACTCGGAGAGAATCCTTCTCCTTCCGAAATATAGTATCATACTAATTTTTCTAATTAATAAAATCATAGCTCTTGAGCCGACGGCTCATTGAATAATATAGCACCATTTCAAGAGTCTAATGCCCCATTTGATTAGCATAATTGATTTATTTGCGAGTAATTCTAATTAGTAAATTTTTCGTATTGAGCTAATTAGTAAATTTTGTCATGCCTATAGATCTAGCTAAAAGTGATCGTTGTGGTCATTTAATACTACGGTATAGTGGTATTTATCTTCACTTGTAAGTGAGATATCTTATATTCAATTCTCGCCAAAGGCGAATTTGAATCTCATGATTACTAGTCCATTGTGAGACTAAGTCCAATATCTCCCCTTAATGTAATAATATCGTTTGTTCAAAAAAAAAAATATCGTTGTAAGAGATGTGGCTGAATGGATGAATGCTTATGTAATTTTTCCGTCGAGATACAAATTTCACTTTTTGGGATCCCTTATGTAGAAGGACGATATCCAGTCCAATTGGGGTTGGTGGCGTCCTTAGATATCATAATTGCTATTCGTTAGGAGCTGTTAATTTGGAAGAAGGGCAGGTTTGTGATGCTAATTTATGAAGACTGAAGTTTACACTTTGGTTTACAATTTGCTTTTGACAATAGTGTTATGATTTGAGTATTGAGCTGGATTCCAAGGGTATTGTTATGTTACCGAAGCAAGTCCAAATTGATAATTTACATTCTTTGGACACAATTATGTATAGCTACAGACTACTGAGAAAGTGTGACTAAAACACATTTACAAAGAGATAAATAATATAACAAATCAGTTAGCTAACTCGAGTTTTAATATAAATATTGTCGTTTTTGTATTTAAGGAGCCTTTTGTATAATATGCTCCGTTATTCAAATAAATAAGAGTAATGCTAGAAAGACTAATTTGGAGATAAAATTTTGAAAACTAAAAAATATGGAAATTGATGATTGGTTTATTACTTACACGTTGATAAACATATTTATTCTTATTGATGATACACCATTTAATTTATAAATTTAATCTCTAAATTTGATGTCTCTAACATTACTCAATAAATAAATAGACTTTACGTAGCTTCTTTGCAAGAGTGGCAAATAATTGGTCCTCGATATGCGTATCATAAAGAGGCACGGAAATAATAGCATGCATACTTTATATGAGTCAGTTGACAAAATAATACATTCGAGGGTCGACTGTCACGATGGAAATTCAACCGTTGATGAAAAAATATCAAAGGTTGGGATCAGACGAGTACTATAGGCAAGCAAGCATTGAATTCCTCTAAATTAGGATACTAAATTATTCGATTTTAATGGGATCCATATTATTGATAGGCATCGCAATCCCTAATCTAGCGGGATTCATTACCATATAGAAATAGAATGTGATTCCTACGTTACACTATTCTTATGGTCTTTGGTGGTTTATTCAATTTGAAATGAACTAAAAACTGTCTTGACTTAGAACTCGTTTGCAAATGATATGATTTCACCTTTGACTTTGTAGAATAATGATCAGTCGTAGCCAAAGGTGAGTATGATCTGATTTGATACGGTTCATGTCTTAAATCAAAATAGAACTGGGTATTTTTTATAATTCCAATTTGATTTGGTT
This sequence comes from Heteromeles arbutifolia, assembly GCA_024362995.1. Lineage (NCBI taxonomy): Eukaryota > Viridiplantae > Streptophyta > Magnoliopsida > Rosales > Rosaceae > Heteromeles > Heteromeles arbutifolia. The sequence goes on along the minus strand of JANCRC010000002.1, from coordinate 2,207,520 downwards.
TCACCTAAAACAATCATTAAAATTGTACGGTTCGGTTTGTAACGGACCTAACGGTTTTGGTTCGATTATGTCGGTTTCCTATTTCAAACCGATTTCTTACAAATCCTTGCCTTCTATCCATTTTTTAAAACAAAAAACCAAAAACGCCAAGCGTATTTTAACCAAGAAGGTGCCCAAATGTTTGAAACTTTGAGTAGATTTTGGGCTTGGTTTGTAAGTGTCATGTTTTTTGGGCGTATGTTTGGAACTTATATTTGGGCTAAACACTTACATAAAAACAAAAGCTTAATGAATTCTTAAAAAAGGAAATTAATAATACAGTTCGGTTTAGTTTAGTTTGGACCTATTTTGTAGAGATAAAATTGAAACCGATCAGACCAATTAAGTTTGGTTTCAAACAAACTGGGTTTGGCCGTTTTTGGTCAACACATCTTTTTTTTTATAGGAAAACTAACGAAAAGTCTAAAAAAACTTAATTTTTAATAAAAAATTATTTTTAAAAGTATAGTGAATAGTACCAATTAAAGGTAAAAATGTAGTTTTTCGTTAAAAGTGAACAGTACCAAGAGTGTTTTGTTAAAACTCCCTTTTTTTTTTGGTAAATTACATTTTACTCCTTAGGTTTGGAGTTAATTTCAATTCCTTACAACATCTTTAAAACATTTCAATTTCATATATTTACTTATCATTTTATTTCAATTTCATACAATCGTTAAAAAATCTGTTAAATTAACCATTAAGTGATGACGTAGCAAATATGGGATCCCTATTTGTGATGACGTGGATGCTACATGAATGCCACCTAGCTAAACAATTTTAAAAATTTAAAATATTAAAATAAGGGTTTTTTTAATCACAAATGGTCCCTGACATTAATCAAACACATTATTTTGGTCTTTGACATTGAAAATCAATAGAAATGGTCCATGAGATTGATCAAACACATCACAAATGGTCATTCTGTTAAAAACTCTTTGGGCAATTTTCAAAGCTTCGTAACTCAATCGTTTCTTAACCAAATTCGACCCATAATATATCAAAATGAAGATAGGAAACTGTAGAACAAGATTATACCTATTTGGAAGCCCAATGGTTGCCGGAGATGGCCGGAAAATAGCCTCAAATGTGACTGGTCTGAGGAAAAAACTGGAAAACTCGCCAGAAACTAGGTAAACTTTAAACGTTCATAACTTCTTCAATAATCAACGAAATCGAGTGATTCAAAAATGAAAATCATACTTCTCGACGAGACGAAGAGAATGATATCCTTCTTGATGGCTAACTCACCATATTTTGGCCGGAAAACGGCTCGAATATGGCCAACTCGAAAATGGTTATCCAATTTCGAGCCGTTTTCCGGCCAAACCACGGTGAATTAGCAGTCAATAAAGCTACCATTCTCTTTGTCTTGTCGTGAAGTATGATTTTCATTTTTGAATCACTCAATTTCGTTGAGTATTGAAGAAGTTATGAACATTTAAAGTTTACCCAGTTTCCGGCAAGTTTTCCAGTTTTTCGGCGGACCAGTCACATTTGAGGCTATTTTCTGGCCATCGCCAGCAACCATTGGGCTTTCAAATAGGTATAATCTTGTTCTACACTTTCCAATCTTCATTTTGATATATTATGGGTCGAATTTGGTTAAGAAACGATTGAGTTACGAAGCTTTGAAAATTGCCCAAAGAGTTTTTAACGGAATGACCATTTGTGATGTGTTTGATTAATCTCAGAGACCATTTCTATTGATTTTGAATGTCAGGGACCATTTGTGATAAAAACCCTTAAAATAATTAACTAAAAAAAGTTTTATATAAAAAAAATTTAAAAAAAACCCAGAAGTCGTCTTCCTCACCCATCAGCCCCCTTTCTCCCATGCATCGTCACCCACCCCCAAAAATCCCACCCGAGCCCGCCCCCTTCTCCCATCCCCCATCACCCATCCCAAAAATCCCCTTCTCAGTCCTCTCCTCATCATCATTTCTGATAGCTTCTTCCTCCGCTATTTTTTTTTTCTCTCTCTCTCATCTCTCTCTAGGAGATGAGCTTCTCCGCAAAGCCTCAAACCATAACCCTAATCTCGTGCACTCCTCTCTCTTCTTCTTCCTTTTCTTATCGCCGGTCGATTCGTAGAGATGCTCGCTGACGGTCTTCACTCCCACAGAAAATGCAGGAGCTTGGACTTGGGTGGGATTTTTGAAGTGGGTGATGGAGGATTTTTGGGATGGGTGATGGGGATGGGAGAAGAGGGTGTGCTCGGGTGGGACTTTTGGGGGTGGGTGATGATGGATGGGAGAAGGTGATGGGTGGGGAAGAGGAAGAAGCAATCTGGGTTTCTAGTTTTTTATTTTTTTATTTTTTATTTTTTATTTTTTTTAAGGAACAAATTTGGGTATCTAGGTGGGGCGGGGTGGGGTGGGGGTGAGGGTAGGGGTTGCGGGGAAGGGGAAGGGATCGGATGGGGGAGGTGAAGAGAGTGGAGGGGAGGGGAGGGGAGGGGTGGGGTGGGGTGGGGGGGTTGCAGGGAAGGGGAAGGGATCTGCTGGGGGAGGTGAAGAGAGTGGAGGAGAGGGATGGGGTGGGGGGGGTGGGTTGCGGGGACGGGGAAGGGATGGGTGGGGAAGACGACTTCTAGTTTTTATTTATTTATTATTTATTTTTCTTTAGTTAATTATTTTAATTATTTTATTAGTTGTTTAGCCACGTGGCACACATGTGGCAGCCACGTCATCATAAATAGGGACCCCATATTTGCCACGTCATCACTTAATGGTTAATTTAACAGATTTTTTAACGGTTGTATGAAATTGAAATAAAATGATAAGTAAATGTATGAAATTGAAATGTTTTAAAAATGTTGTAAGGAATTGAAATTGACCCCAAACCTGAGAAAGTAAAATGTAATTTACCCTCTCTTTTTAATCATACGATTCGATTCAGTTTTATAATATGATCGAGATACATCTTCGATTACATGTAAGAATCTCCAGTGCTTGCTAATATAAGAGAGCTAACTAATGTACGTTGCAATGTCTCTGTCTCTAAAAGGTTTGTTTGCCAGTGCCACCGCCCAACTTAGAAATGACCATAAACGGCCCCTTAATTATTCCCAACTTGATCAGAGACAACGACTCATATTCTATAAATTAATACCCCATTTATTCACTTTGACCTTTTCCCTTCGTATTGAACCACATAAAACAATATCTCAATATTTGCTCTCGTTTTAAGGAGGATAATTTGATTTCAATTCTTCTATAAACAAACGTGAACAGAGAAGAAAATTACGCTACAATCTTATTATTGGTCATGAGTTCGTTTAGCAACACCCGATTTTCATTTAGTTAAAAAAGGTATTAAGTATTACTTAAAAAAAAATATTAATTTTGATTAAGATAATACTACAACAATATATATTTATAATGTGTTCGATTTTAAATTACGATTTATGTGAAGTGTGTTAACGACACGTCCAAAAATTATATTTATAAATATCAAATTATTTATCAAAATAGCTTGAATTAGCTGTAGATGACCATGGTAATATGGGTGGTCAATGACATTGTTAATATGTCAAGGGGCTATTACTCATCATATCCCACTAATTTAAGTTTCTCATTTGGTATTGCATGATTAATTTCTTACTTAGTTTACGTCTCAGTTTTATATTAGTTCTTCTAGTCCAAGAACCCCACAAGGCTAAGGTCGAAGAAATTATTTAGTGTGTTTGAATACGGAATGGTACATTACGTGATATTATGTAAGTATTGAAAAGTATTATTTAAAGATTTTATCACTTATAATGAGACATGGTGTAATACTCTATTTTCTGGCACACTGAAATTTATTTTTAGATAAACGCAGAACATCAAACACTCATATGATTGGAATGAGGATCCTCAAATCCTGTTCGTTCATCGTACATTGTGCGGTCAGTTTTTGTCAAATACTATTTATATTTAATTTTAAATAAAAATATTTAAAATAATTTATAACTGTATAAAATGGATCCGGAGAGGATCCTCATTACTGTGATTGGATGGTGAGGGGACGCGCGAAGTAAGCCGGTGGGGCCAGCAAAATCCCGGGACAAAATGGTGACAAACAGCCACGTTGCATCTGACAATGAGACAATGACACCTGGCTTATCCAACTCCGCCATCCGCTCTCTCATCTCATCTCAACCTTATTTCTTTTGAAATTGCAAACTAATACGATCAGAGAGAAAGAATAATAGCATTAAAAAATAAGGAAAAATAAAACCGAACGAATAATTTTTCAATACCAAGTGGTTAATAATTGTGTAATGGTGTGACATTAATTTATACTCAAATTTTTTTTTTTTAACAAACAATATTAACATTAAAAGGGTGGAGAGTAAGCACAGCGTGGGTTAAGACTCATAATGAAATAATAATAATAATGTGGTTTAAATTTGTTTTTAATGAGAATCGAACCTCACTTATAAGCGAATGTTTTTTGCATAATGTTCTGTAATGTTGGCACATAATTAATATTGAACTGTGAGATTACAGAGTCAATGAGAAAGATTCACTTTGAAAAAGGGTTGTGCTATCTACACAAACTTTTTTACTTATCATACACCTTTTATTAATTTCTGTTGTTTGATTTTTTTAATTCATCTGTTCCGACGATAAAAAATTAGAATGTATATAAAAAATAAAGAGATTATATTCATATACCCTAAATTACTTTTTCCACACCTTTTAAATTTTTTTAATATTTTCTACATACAACTAACACTTTATAGAAAAATATTAAAAAATTAAAAAAATATGAAAAAAAATAATTTAAAATATGTAAATATAATATTTCAAAAAGTAAAATAACAGTGTGAATAAGACTCTCCTCGAAAAAGTCTCTTCATAATTTCTTTTAACAAAAGTTGGTAAAAAACCAAAGAGAACATATAGTAAGCGGGACCCAAGTCAAAAACCCAACTGAAAACTAGGGTCGGGTCAGGGAATCTGTGACGCCCCTAGCCGTCACATACATCCACCTCTCTCTATTTCCACTCCCAGACATTCTTCACCGTCTCCAACTCGATTTCGGACTCCACGCCGATCCATCTGCAAAAGAAATAAAATATTTTTAATTCCCTCGGGGTTGAATCCGATACACCAAAAGCTAACCGCTTCACAACTTTTCGTTGCAGACAGGAGAGTTCATATAGCCGTCGGATGATGGCGTCACTCCACCCCTCCGAGTTGGACTCCACCGCCACCGACTCGGTCGCCTCCACCCCGCGCTCGGACCACCCGCCTCACGATCTCAACTCGCGTGTACGGTTCATGTGCAGGTTCGGCGGCAAGATCTTGCCTCGCCCGCACGACAATCAGCTTCGCTATGTCGGAGGCGATACCCGAATTGTCGCCGTCCAGCGCGCCACCTCTTTCTCCGCCCTTCTCTCGAAGCTATCTAAACTCTCAGGCAAGTAAACTCGTTGAAACGACGCCGTATTATCGCAATTCTGTTGCTTAATTAATTTTATTCATTGATGGGTTTTGATTGCGTGCGGCAGGGTTGAGTGACGTGACGGTGAAGTACCAGCTGCCGAACGAGGACCTCGACTCGTTGATCTCTGTCACCACCGAAGAGGACGTCGACAACATGATGGAGGAGTACGACCGCATCGCACAGAATCAAAACTCAAAGTTGGCGCGGCTCCGCCTCTTTCTCTTCGTCAAAGGCAGCGACGATTCGATTAACTCGCGATCCTCCAGCATCAGCTCGCTCCTCGACGGCTCCGTCAAGCGCGAGCTCTGGTTCCTCGACGCGCTTAACAGCGGCGCGCCCAATTCCGCGATGCTCGAGCGGAACCGCTCCGAAGCTTCTTCGATCTTCTCCGAAGTGCCTGACTACTTATTCGGGTTGGACAATTCCGACGACACTCACTCTCGCGGCGGCGAGATCAAACCGAAGGCCCGACACGTATTGCACGACAACGTGTCGGTTTCGGATCCGGGTTCACCTGCCCCGGTCACTTCCTCGCCGTTCTGCTCGACGTCGTCCGTGCCATCGGTGCGGTCGATGCCGAGTCTACCACCGGTGAAAACCCGACCCGATTCCAATCAAGCTATCGAGACGAAAGAGAATCAATCGGAGGGATTTTCCGAGACGGTTGAGTTGCCCGTGTCGCAAGCAACTGGGTTCGCGGGCAACCCCGGGGTGCATTATATGCCGGATCCTAACTACCCGGGTCATATGGTTCAGCCAGTACCCGTTTACTATTATCCGGGTCAGTTTCCACCCACAACCGTACAGGTCCAGCCGTTTCCGATTCAGAGTCAGTATGTCCATCAGCAGTACCTGGGGAGTCAGATTCCAGTGGGGTACCATAACCCAATACCAGGTATGGGTCAAATATATGGTGGAGGGTTGAGGCCAGTGGCGGCAATGGACCCGCGTGACGTGTCAGCTCGGGTGGTTTCCAATGGAGTGAACCAGCAGCAGCAGCAGGTGTTCTATGGAGTGAGGAATGCTGCGGTGATTCCGCCGTATAATCCAGGTATGGTGGTGCAATCGGGGGAGGAATGGCAAGGACCCGGACCCGAGATGAATAAGGGTCGGGCTCCGAATGCATCATCTTGACCAATGCATGAAACAAAGGAAGAAAGACAGATCTAGTTACTGTGAGTGGAATTGTTATTGTGATTGGTTTGTGTGATGCGTATTTGTGTTAGGAAAAGGATCATCGTCGGATTCTCTTTGTGAGGATCCGGGATCAAGCAATTACGGTCGTTCATCGTATATTGGACGTTGGACGGATGGAAATTATTTTAAATTCAAAATTCAAAATTAAATATAAATAGTATCTAACGAATACTGATTGCACGATATACGATAAACGATCATGATTGCTTGATTTCCCGAATCCCCACAAAGGGGATCCGGTGAGGATCCTTTTCCTTTGTGTTAAAACTGTGAAGTGATTTTTTACCTCATTTTTTTATCATTGGATAAATGGTATATAGAAAATTGATAACTTTTGCTTTCATATGCTTTCCCTTCATTCCTTTCTTCTATGTCTACAATTTTCTGCCCATCTTTCGTTGGCTAAATGGTATATAGAAAATTGATAATGATTTTATACTATCATTTTTTTTCATGCAACTAATTTTTTGGTTCTATATATTCATTCGATTTTGATATATTCAATCTTACGATTAAACAAAATAAAAGGGAGATAATGCTTGAAGAGAAAAACGAGAGTTACAAAATCACTTCTTTAGCTATTCGGTGTAGTTTTTTTTTGAATTCGGATCCTCGCTGGATCCTCTTTCCGTGAATCATATCCGTTTATCGTACATCATACAGTCAAAAATCATTTTATATATTTTTATTTAAAATTAAATTCAAATAGTACATGATAAAAATTGACCGCATGATGTACGATGAATAGACACAATTTACGAATTCTTAGAATCCTCACCAAAGGATCCGGAGAGGATCCTGTTGGGTTTTTTCCTTCGTGGACCTAAAAGAAAAGGTCATTGCTTGAACTTTTGGAGTTGACTAGTTTCAGTCTCCTCCATATGTGCCAACCATACAGAAATTTTGTATATAGTACTATTTATATACAAAATATAATACTTGATGTGTATGCATACTATTTATATACAAAAGATTTGGTCGATACTCTGTTTACATACAAAAGATTGTAACAATGTGTGTGAACAATATTCACATACAAAAGATTTACCACATTGTTCCTAAGTGAATAATTGGGGGAAAATAAGAGACCAATATTAATCATAGAGTTTTTATCACAAATGGTCTCTAAAATTGAATAACTCAATTATGATGGTCAATGTAATTCCTGAAAATGGATGTCGCAAATCAATATGGTCATTCTGTCACAACTCCATTAAATATTCTGTTATGTAATGATATGTCACTTAGCTGGGTCCCACACATATAATTAAATATTGTCATGTAAATAAAAAATATTTAAATAATGAAATAACGATTTTATTTTGTATAATTAACAAAAAAAAAAAAAAAAAAATCATCATCTTCCCATCTTTGACACTCCAAAATATCCAGTCGGCCGTGCAACTCCTGAGGAGCTCAGCGCCGCCGAGCCAAACCCCAAAAATCCGATCAATTGCCTCCCCTTGCAGGTGGCTTTGCACTCTAGGAAAATTTTGGAAAAAGTTTTAGACGGGCAGTGTGAGGGAGGGGTATAGTAGCAAAGACTGGAGCTTTGCTATATGTGTACCTAAAGTCGTGCTGGAGAACGAGCTGGGTGTAGGGCTTGGTTTTGGAGAGTTCTATGGGTTTGGTTAATTGGAAGAAGATAGTTGGTGCGGCGTCGTTTTGAGGGGGGGCTGGGATAGGAGCTTCGATCTTTCCATATGCGGCGCTGAGCTCCGATTTGATTATTTGGCTCGGCGGCGCTGAGCTTCTCAGGAGTTGCACACTGGCACGGCCGACATGGATTTTTTGGTGTGTGAAGACGGGAAGAAGATGACCATCATATTTTTTATTCTTATCCTTTTTTTAAAATTCTTAATTATAAAAAATAAAAAATATTATTTTATTATTTAAATATTTAAATATTTTTTAATTCAAATATTTAATTATATGTGTGGGACTCAGCTAAGTGACACATCATCACATTACAGAATATTTAACGGATTTATGATGGAAATATCATATCGATTTGCGACACCTATTTTCAGGAACTACATTGATCGATTTTAAATTTCAAAGATCATCATAATTGAATGGTTCAATTTCATGGACCATTTATAATAAAAATCTTTAATCATATTATAACTCATAACAGTTGATTTGAAATGCTTGCATTTGTACTTGTTTTAAATTGCTTCGGAAATGATTAAAAGTGCTTTTTGCTTTTTTGAAAAAAACACTTTTGAGGTGATTCTTTAACAAGTACTCCAAAATGGATGATTGACACCAAGGGCTCATTCTACCACTTTGTGGGTTATAGATGGGATTAAAGAAGTACTATGTCTATATGTTGAAAGGTGGGCCAAACATTGGGAATGGTTTGGTTGGGCTTTAGGCTGAACTCAAAAGCCCACAAAAACTTTTAAATGTTTCGAACAAGATTCTTCTATACACCAAATCTGAACTGCACCAGATCTGTCAATTTTTGTCTCCTTGCAAGATTGTTTTTTTTACTTTCTTTCAATTTTTGTCCAAGTGGAGAAGGCCCACAAACGATAGGATGTTGGTAATCTGCATGGGAGCAAAGCGTGAATGCATGGACTAGCAGATGTCCACACTGTGAATAATTTTATTTTATTTACTATGAAGTGTGATTAATTTTAATTTTTTTTTAATATCAGTTATAAAAATTGGGGCAATGATGAACAGTTGTTTTTAAAAAAATTTAATTTTTAAATAGGACATGCTGTACTAACTGGCTGTGAGGTTGCTGTAAAAAACAGCAAACTTTGTGTTTATGTAATTACTAAATTGCTCATATTTTTTATTTTTGTTTAGTTTCGGTGAGGGGGTTAAAATAGTAATTTCACAGAGTTTTGGTTGACAACTAATGTTCTATTAATAGGTAGTTTAGATATAAACTGCATCTTAATCAATTTATAAAATCAATGCAATTATTATATCATTTTTTTTATGATATGATATATGTATGGAACGGATGTAGATGTAGAGGTAGAGGGCACCAGGACCAAAGTGGAGTGAGACAGAAAAGGAAAAGGAAAAAGCTTAAGAGTTGGGGATAAGCGATTTCGATTAATTAGTATTCACAAAAAAATAAAGGTTTTAGTTATAGGTAAGGCTGGCTTCTCGTCTTTCTCTTGCACCAATGCCAATTGCCGAACACACAAACAAAATAATGCGTCGTTTGCATTTCCCAGAGGGCCGGAGGGCCAGTGGCACAGGCAGTGGCACCCAAAGAAAGAAGAAGAGATTCAGTTAGTTCACTAGCAAAGCAAAAGAAACAACAAATATATTTAAAGGAAAAGGAAATATTGGTGGAAGGTAGCAGCTACAAAAGGTACATCCCCATTAAATACCTCTTTGGCTCCTTCCTGCTCTATATTCATGATCCATCCCTTTCATCAAATCTTTTCACTGCATCTTATGGTATTAAAATCGTAATATCTACTACGATATATATAATTAATCCAAGCAATAGTGATACTTGCTTTGTTCTTTTATGATATCTATGACTAAACACATCTTTTTATTTATTAATCTTATCAATCCAACAAATAATTCAAGGGGCATACACACTAACTGACTTAACCTACATCTGCTATGCAAAATCGTTATATAGGCTTTTGAACCACTAACAGTCTAACAAGAATACTTGATTCATGTGACCGTGCCATGTCTATTTGTTATTACCAATTCAACACATTTTCTTTTTGATAGAAACGAGAGCTTCATTAAAATGCAAGGGAAACAGTACAAAAACTTCCGGTAAGGGAAGAGACTAGCTCAAGCAAGAGCTTGGCAATGAGATCTCGTGGTCAAGCCATGTACAAGAACTATCACAATGAAGAGCAAAACGCGCTAGACGGTGGGCGATACCATTCGCTTGTCGGCGACATGGGTAGAGTAACCTTGAGTGATTGTCAACAATGAATTTGAAATCCTCAACAATAGGTCCAACTGAAGACGTATTAAGAGAACGGTTCACAAAAGCAGTTACATTCTGGAGGGAATCACTTTTCAAAGTTAAATTTTGAATACCGCTTGAACACGCCAGAACAAAGCCATCAGGAACAGCCATCTTGAACATGCCTAAACCCTCCACACATGTTATAACTCATAATTTGGATGGATAACATGTCTACATTTTAGGGTGTAATATTATTAAATTAAACCGCTAATATGTGCCAGGAGATCGGTTTAAAATAGAAGATTTCCCTAAATGCCATAATTGCAAACTTGAAATGAGCACCATTTGACAGAGAATTAGAAATTTTGAATGTGCAAATAGTCTGATTAAAAAGATTACAAGAGTCTATCCTACGAGCCCGTGAGAAGCAATATGGACCCTGCTTGCATTGATCCTGAGCATGCATGTTTCACATTAAATAAATCAATGTGTGTACGTTAAATCATACGACTAGCTGTCGGCCTTTATGTGTCCCTACCACCCACTAATTACCATTTCTAGACGATTAAAAACTGATCTGAACCCTGATGCGAAAGGAAAGATTATTAATTAGAATAATCAATAATATTAGGGTTTGTAGGGACAAAGCAAACAAGTCATCACGAATGCTCCATTTTTGGAAGCTTTACAAAAGCCCTCCGTCTTAGTTTATGCGGGTCTGCTTCTCTGCTGTTATCCCTTTAAATGAGAGGCTCAAGTTCACTAAGCTGCATTTCATACAGATCTCTCTCTCTCTCTCTCTCTCTCTCTATTGTATTATATGACTGACATGAACACATGACATGGTCTAATTCCGCTTCTGCGTATTGATATGATGAATGATGTCTTATTCAATGGACGCAACAAGGTGTTCAAAAGTTAATTTGTATATGGACAGCTCCCCAGCTTTTGTATAATATAATTTTCAGATTCTAATTAAGCACGTGTGAATGCCAATAGTTCTCAGATCTCCTTAATCTCCTGTTAAATTTATAATTGATTAATTACTGGAGTAATTAAAACAATAAGCCAACGAGTGACATGCATAAGAAATTGGGAATAATTTAATAAGATAATGCTTGCATTCATCCCTTATTGTGCCCCCACTTGCAAATGACGTATTTTCACCATAAATTTTTTATAATCATAACTATTAAATCTATTAGTCTTCATTTGAAGATCATTCTTACAAAAAATCATTTGAATTAGAGATCGTTTAGTCATCCAAATATATCAAGCAGATCAACGATTCATCATGAATATGCCATTGTTGGTTTATTTCGATACATTTGGATGACTAAATGGTATCCGATTCGAATAATTTTTTGCAAAGATGTTCTTCAAATGAATATTAAGAGATTGAGCGGTTCCAATTATAAAATTTTTATGATAAATCTCATCCTAAAAAAAAAGGGTTAAGTCTATACTATATGCATAACTAGCTAGGATTGTTGATAATGATATGAGGCACTATGGGAATGGGACCTAGAATATTCAGGAAATTTCAGAGGTAGGCGTACATAAACATATATAAAACAAGGCACTGCCCAAGTTTACAATTCATCGTTCTAAATCGATGATGTGCATAATGCATGGGGAAATTTCTAGATACATTTTAGTGGTAGGGTTCAACTTCAACTGGGAAATTTCTATGAACCATATTAGATCCTTTTGGTGGGGCTCACTTCAGCTGATGATTTGCTGGTTTTACAAAATAAGTATACGTACATTTTTATCCTCACATATTGGAGAAACTTTTTAATTTGCTGAGAACACGATTCAGTATATTAAGTGTCATAATACAATTAGTTAATTTTTCTTTAAGTTTTCAATCAATTGTATTATTACATTTTATGTACCGAGCTGTATTTCTAACACCCTGAAAAATCCATCCACATATGCGGATAGTCTATTGTTACTGCACATAAAGCTTCAACTTTTTTTTTTGTTGAAACTTGAAAGCTTCAACTTGAAATAATGGGAATACGACTTTGGCATTTATTGCATACACATGAATCACATGAGAGTTGTATGAAAACTCAAATGGCCACCAGAAAACCTAATCTAGCATAGAAACATTATACAACATATATGATAGGTTTCAAAACTAAAATTGTATGATTTATTGATTGCGGTTAGGAAAGTTTAAATTTAGAAATTCGTGTCTTAAAATCAATTAACTACAATTAGTGAGGAAGTAGTGGTGAGCACCATCCCAATTTTAGGACGGTGAGAAAAAATGCACTCATACTTGTATGCATATGTTTTTATAAGTATTGTCAATGATTGATGTACGCGAATCCTGTAATGAGTCTTGCACATCCATAACTGTCTACGCTTACACTTAATTGGGAAACTGCCGAAAGCATAATACTTTAGTAAACTATAAATTGAAAAAGAAGTGCAACATGATGTTATGTAAGTTGAAAACAGAAGCATGATAAAAGTGAGCAGAGGAGAAAGATGGTATGGTCGTGCTGTACTACTGCAAGTAGTTCTGCATTTTGTGTACGTAGCGATGGATTTAGTAGCCTTGTCTTTTGAATGTTCCGGCGTTTATCGCGGAAAATGGGACGATAGATACCACAACTGTCTGCGTCTCTCTTAACATCTTGGTGCATATATCTGCTATTTTTTGTGACAACCAAAAGGGACCACTAATTGCCACACTCTTCTGCTCATAAGAATGTATCACCATTCCAACTGAAACAAAACTATCCAATCGATTTCAATATCCCAACTATAGAGTCCAATTGGTTTTTGAAATTGATTGTACTCAAAGTAGCTAGGGTAAAATATTACTAAATAAGTTATGATCATCCACTCGTGACATAAAGAGAAGAAAAATTCTCGTGTCACAGGAATATACCGATATAGTCATGAGATAGGAAAGTTTTTCTCCATCCAGATAATTGATCCTCATGTTTTTAATAATAAAAACCAACAAATAAGTAATATGAGTTTAGGGTTTTGAATTACCCCTAAACAGAATAAAAAGAAATTCCAAGCTGAATGTTAGATTTAGAAGTTGTTTGACTCAACTCTGTCAGTATTTTTGTTCGTCTTTGGACTGACAATTGTCATTTTTATATTTCTTTGCGTAAGCATCATTAACTTCTGCAATTCTAATTATTTGTTTTTTTGATGATGCTAAAAACATCAAATTTTTAAATTTATTTTTTAGTAAATCGCATGATGTTGATGGTTAAATTTATTTTAAAATCATTAAAAAAAAAAGTCTAACATTCAATCTTCACATCGTGATCCACAAAAATGGTCTAAAAATTTGACATCTTTTAACATTTTTTTTAGGTCAATAGTGATTAGTTAGATCCAGAGTTGAGGGTCAGTGGGATTGTTTTCTCTCTGACATATACAGTTCCCAAAAGTCTTGATAAGAATAAAGAATGCAAGACCCAGTTTTTTTAACTTCCAAGACCCAGTTTTTTTAACTTCCAAGAATACCCTTAATCTGAATGGACATTAGCACGCATGATACACATGTTATCTTGCTAAACTATTCAGTATTTTTTGTCGCCTATATAGATTAACTAAGCTCTTACGCTCAGACCTAATATCAGATGGTGTACAGTTATATTGTCGAAGGAAGTTGAGTTTCCAGCTGAAAATCAATTGAAAAACGCAATATTAACCTAATACAAGGTTTTATAACTTTCAATGTGAAACAATTATTCACATCCTTATATATATGCACATTCACATGTGAAGAAAATTGCAAGTCTAAAATATGAGTAATTTAACCCAATGAGTAAATCACTTGTCTCCGTCAACTTCATACACAAGTAATTTCTTAACTTTTTGACGCAAGACCATTCTTTTCTTCGTAATACTTTTCCAATGAGAAGAGAATGAGTAACAGGGACCAACATGCATATAAGTTAATGGAGCTGCAGACAGAGAGAGAGAGAGAGAGAGAGAGAGAGAGAGAGCGTGAAGGTGAAGACTTAATTAACCACGCACAGGCACAGCAAAGCAGCTTCTTTATCAGCACAGAATGCGAAGCTTCTCTTTTCCATCATCATTATTACTCTCTTCAAATTTCTGCTCCAACGTCCTCTCCTTGACCTCCTCATTCACTCCCCACAACCTACAAACACAAACAACTTCTTCAATAATTCAAAACCAATTCAATCAAAAAGCAGAAATGGATTGTGAGTTTGATCTTCAAGAACACAACTCCGATGCAATCCCAGATCTCTTTGCCTCAGAAACTGACCACATGCCCTCCCAAAACTTCCTAAGCAACTCAAAACACACTGGTTTCTACTATACTTTTCGCCTCGAAGCCATTTCTCTGTTTTTGCAGGTAAAGATACAAGATGTTATTGACACTTCAAAAAAAAAATGATTCCGCAATTCCCTATTTATAATTTATCGTTTGTTAAAGGAGCGCATAATGACTTTTTTGGAGTTCAGGATGGCTTTGTGTTTCTACTAGTAATCTACTTCTTCAGATTGGTCTAAGCTTGTGACAATTTTTATCAGGTTCAGTATTCTTGCAACCTTGACCCCTTCATACCTTACCTTGCCATTAACTACCTGGATCGGTTCATATCGAAGCGGGATATTCCGGTAAATAAAGAAGTTTAGTTTCTTAAATTCCAAGATAATGTCACATTTTAAGTTCTTACTTAGCTTATAATTCATCATTCAAATTGCAGCAAGGAAAGCCTTGGGTCTCAAGACTTGTGAAAGTGTCTTGTCTATCTCTAGCTGCAAAGATGAAGAACACACCCTTCTCCTCCTCTGATTTTCAGGTAACTTAATAGCCCTTCACATTGCAGCGTGGCCGCTCTCTTGCACCTAAGTTCAAATCCCCCTTCTCGTAGAGCTAAAATAGTTTACAGTATCGCTTTTTCAAAAAAACTGAGAAAGATATATACTGTGAAGCAGAAGAGCTAATGGTTTGCTTAAATGCTTATATATGTAACAGAGAGGGGAAGGTTTCGTCTTCGATGTGCAAACGGTTCATAAAATGGAGCTCCTTATTCTCAACACTCTGGATTGGCGGATGAGATCGGTAACTCCTTTCTCTTTTCTGCATTTCTTCTTGTCTTCGCTGGAATTAAACGACCGGCCATTTACACAAGCTCTCAAAAATCGAGCTTCGGATATCATCTTCAATGCCCATACTGGTACTACTTGTTAATTGTTCAAGTACTTCCGCTTCATAGATTAAGGCTAGTGATTTTAACGCTCCTCTTTTAGACTCTGCACTTCATGTGCGAGTTAAAAAAAAAAAAAGGAAGTGTGAAAATTGTTAGCTTAATCTGATGAGTGATTATTAATAATATCTCATAACCCTTTTTTTGTTTTGAATTTGATTGCAGAAATTAAATTTGTAGAGTTTAAGCCATCAATAATTGCAGCATCAGCTGTTCTATCTGCATGTCATGAACTGCTCCCATTGAAGTTCCCTTTTTTTAAAGTTTCCCTATCATCTTTCCAAAATGTAAATAAAGTAAGCACAATAACAACGTTACAGATTTCCAATTTAATTAAAAAAAATGATACGATTAATTAGTATTTTAAGTTTTTAACTACGTTTTTATTTCAGGAGAGTTTGCTCAAATGCTTAAATTTTATGAAAAAAATGGTAGAGAATGAAAGGTTGGATACTATGTCCTGCACAAGAACCCCAGTGAGCGTTCTGGATCGGCGCCTCACTTGATCGGAAGGCGAGAAGAGCACCGCCGCCACCAGCACCAGCGCCAGCTCCACCGAATATACTTCTGTTTCTGTGGCAGCAGAGAAGAGACACAGCAAAAGGCGTAGATTAAATGGTACTTCTTGCAGTGAAAATATGTTCAAGCTTTCTCATCATGTTCAACAGTGCTGATTTCTTTGGTTGTCTCTATGCCTCGAATGTAATCATTACCCAGAGCTATCTTCCGATTAGCTGCACAAGAAAAATATAGTTTGAGAAAAACCGTTCTATCCCTAGTTGTACAATCTTTATGGACTAGTTACATAATAAGAGAGATAAACACATAATTATATATAATTAGTGTCACTAAAAAATCTCTTATTGACTCAGCCTTAATCAGTGTATTATGATATTTGGTGAACTGAGCTGTGTTCCCAACATACTAAAAACTCTCTCCAAGTGATGGTGAAGCTCACCACTATATTTATTACCGTTCAAAATCTCAAAATTTAAATTTATTTAAGATAATAAATAAGATGGTGAGGATAATCATCCATTTGAGTGATGGTAAAAAAAGCACCGGATTGGGAGTATTTTTGTATCATCTTTGTCCGATTGGATTGGCATTGGCCCATTTATCGTATGTGCTCAAACAGCGACATAGGCAGTAGTGGCAATAAGGCTTTGACATGTAGGACAGAGTCCGCATGTGAATCCCACACAATTTAACAAAACAGGCACAATCATACTACCATTGGTACTCAATATTCAAATCAAACATATTAACTTCCCCATCAATGTGGTTGGGAATTGAAGAGGGTTGAATGAACATAGAATGGCTACTTTTGTTGTTGTTTTTTCTTTGGTTAACAACGTGGCTAAACCCGGAAAAAAAAAAAAAAAACAACGTGGTTAAACGTACAACGACGACTTCTTATGCATTTGATTAAATGATATTATAAACTACTCTAGATTTAAATAAAGGAGATTTCAAACTCAGTTGCAAAGAGTCGAGCAAATTATTCTGGCCAGCCAATCTTGTTAGATCTTTTGGGCTAAGATTGATAGGCCCAACACTTATTTGGATATAAGATACGGTGAGTTAGAGTTCTCATTTATTTATCTATTTGATATCTTACAAAGAGTAAGAGTATCTAGTTACAGAATGAGCTATTCAAACTCGATGTAATGAAACTACACTTTTGAGACATAAGCATATAATTTGGTTATGGAATCATACTCTAGCTAGCAGCTGCAACAAACGATACAAGGATGCAATAACAAACAGATGTCTCATGCCGAAATCCTACCAGGTTTATTCAATTCATCCGGTTTACTCAAACTGTACCAGGTTTATTCAATTCATCCGGTTTACTTTCCGACAATGAGTTTTGCTCTAGCATGACCCTCGTTTATCTGGAACTGCTCCCCTATGCCGAAATGAGCCATGAGTAACCAAACAAAAGTGACAAGCTCTCCTCCTTTACTCAGCAATTGCGCATGATCGTTCGCTCTGCAATGACCTGCGGCATACGAGAGCAATTCCACCCATACTCGACTCATCAAATGCCATTTCTTATCCTCCATCTTAATCAACTCCTTCGCTAAAATACACGCATCAAACAACACGGATTTACTTCTATCCCCTTTGACAGCAGCAGGTTCAACAGCTGTGTTTACCTCAAGGATTCTCTCGCAGGCAGTTCGGTCTTCCTCTCCTTTTCGCAGCTCCCTTCTGCTAAAGAATTTTTTTGCTTCTGCGCATGTGTCCCGGAATCTTATTTGTCCGATTCCTGCTACAGAAGAAGTCAAACTAGGCTGCATAATTAAAAGATACAACATATAATCCGACAGGGTCTTACTGATTTCGCGAGAAGCTTCATTCTTACTGGATTCGCGAGAAGTTTCTTTCTTACTGGATTCGCGAGAAGTTTCTTTCTTATAGCATAATTCAGTGGCAATGTGCCACAGTAGGATGCTCTGGTCATAATCAACATCAACAACGTCATGCAGCAAGGTAGCAAGTTGGGTGTCATTCCACTCGATATCCTGGAGAATCCAATCACCTCTGGCTGTAGATATTCTCTTGGCAGTTTCGGGATCATCTGCGAGCACAGATTTAGCTTTCAACTCTTGAAAAATGAATTCCCATAGCTCTTTAGTGAGTGGCCTACTTGTCTGATATTTCATTTTATCTCGAAGATCCTTGAGGCCCAGGAGGTCGATGATAGCAATGTAACCAATGCCAAGGTAGTCAAAAATGTTAGGGGATAGTTTCCGATGCTCCTTGAGGGAGTAGTGAATGAAGTTGAATGAAGAGATGGATTCGCACCACCTTCGAAATAGAATTTGTCTACACCACTCCAAGCAAGTTGTTTTTGTTGACTCTGTAGACCACCTAGGTCTCTTCAAACTGAGGTACTTTCCAAGTATCTTGGCAACCCAAGATTTTTCCCAAGACTTGTGCATAGCAGTGACAGTCCACTCAGAGAAGACAACCAAGAAAATGGCTATTGAATCCAGGCCTAGGGCACCATAAAGCAGGGTATAGGTGATTCCAACATCGACCTTGTGGAAAGCCTTTTTCTCTAGCTTATAGAAGAAAACAAGGGCTATGAAAACCGCAGTGAAGGATATAGCCCGGAAAAGGCATCCTAGCTTAGAATGCACCACAACAGCCTTGGTGAAGAGAGCTTCATACATAAAGTTGAGCTCAATTGCAATCAATGTAAAAGTTTCTTCTGCGGATCTTTCATGGAAAAATGCACGACTCTCGAAGCGTTCATGGAAGCTAAAAATGAGATCCACAATAAGACCCCTGAAGATTTCATAGAAGTGATAAGCATGGCGCACCACTGCAATATCATCCTGCATATCACCTTTTTCTGCAACATATGTTACCGTCCTGGATTCTTTGCTACGTTCTGCTGTGAGTTCTATCTTAGTTGGAAGTTGGGCTTCTATTTTTGAGGAGTACTCCTCCATTAGCTTTGCATAATTTGGTCCAGGATCAGGCTTTTTAAGCATGGATTCCTTGAAATTATCCAAGCTTGCACGATACAAAGCACGTGTGCGCTCAGCATACTTAATGGTTCCTGCAAGAAACAGGAGGAGTGTAGGGGGCCAGAGCTTGTTGGTGGGAAACGATTGAATGAAGACATACACTGCAGCTATAACTTGGAATACAAGGCCAAGAAAATGCCTTAGCCACAGAGTGTTATCTTCAAGAGCAAATGCAGTTATGGTGTCTGGACCTCCGAGGTGTAACAAAAGAAATGGAGCCCAAAATGCCAAGAGATCCTCGTTGTTATCTCCCGAACCTTTAGCGTCACCTTGGCTGTTTGAGATTAACCCGACTGCAAAGCCAGCAGCCCAGTCAGCGAGCAAGTAAGATGACCACACTAGGAAGATTAAAACCAAGTTGGGCGTTCGCTTTCTGAAGGGTGCACAAAGAATTAAAATGGTCTGCAATGTTAGGCTTAAGATGATAAAGCCCCGTAGATTCCACCTTTCCCATAGCTTCCTGACGGAGATAGGAATAGGATTGATGGAGGAAGCCATATCCCAGCTAACTCTCTTCAACTTGCTCCCTTTTTTGGCAAGCCACTGAAAATGAGCAATTTCAAAGCTTCTGCAAAATTAATTAAGCACAAGGAAAAATATGAAATTGTCCACCTCATATATTACTATATAGACATTGACTCATCAAACAAATATTGCATCTCACGCAATAATCCATCAACTATGACAATAAGAAATAAGGTCAATCTTAGTGAAGAAAATCTTTGACACATCCGAAAACGGGGTGATCTGAAAAAGAATATGTACATGGGGGCGTTTCGGATACCCTTAGCAACTCCTCCCATTAATAGTTATAACAAGGAAAAATGGAACTGAAATGCATTCGTACACAAGCTTATATAAGATTTTCAGTTATGGATATTAATTTCAGCTATTTTGGTGTGGTAGCAGGCAGCCTATGTTCCAGTTCCTTGGTTTCGATAGGACTACCATTATCTAAAAATAATCAAGTTATCAATGAGCAGGCGAAACCAAGACATAACCCCTCAAGTGCGACATTATACAGTGAGAGACCAACATGCACGACAGCAAAATATGTAATGTGTTCAAGTTGTCATTAACTACACCCAACAATACTGCGATTTGGCAACAAAGACAGCAAAATCCAAATTAACAGCCGATGAACCAACACAAACAACAAGCCGAAATTGAGGATAAACAAGAATATAGAAAAACCTGGAGGATTTTTTGTGGACTTGAAGCCGAAAGTCTGCTTAGTTTTCCTGTTGGTCTAGTACTACTGATATGATACTTCTCACTTCTCAGCCATGCTAACTGCTAGGAATCAACTGAAATGTCTTGCTTGATACTAGCTCCATTGAAGCCTCAAATAATAATAGCAGTAGCAGCCCAGCAGAAAAGAAACACTCCAAACAAGCTGGGGAAACATGGTGGTAGCCCAGTAGAGCTGTCAAAGTAAAGTTAGAAAATCAGAATCAACTTTTTCCTGGTGGAAGATTTTAAGGGTAATTGTCACCTAAATGCATAACCTTTGGCTATTAACTGACTAATCTGCAATTAATTACTAATGTCAAACCTTAAGAAAACAGGAATTAATTAAGATTAACTACAAAATCCAGACTTGTTAGAAAGGAAAAGAATAAGAAAACATGAATTGAAATGAGAGAAATCCCGCAAGAAAGGAATAATGGCAAGAACTCCAACAAAAGAAGGGAGGATTGTTGTTAGCCTGTTCAGGCTCTGCCTTTGTTGTTAGCCTCTTGTAGGCTCTCCTGCTGCTGCTTTGTTGATCCTGTCTTGTTTCAATGAAGTGTGTTTCCTCTCAAAAAAAAAGAAAAAAGGGAGGATTATATTCTGTAATTTAACACTTTCATAGCCTTGCTTTCTCTTTTTTTCTTTTGAAGATAAATAATGACAATTCATTGAAAGTAATCCGCCTTGCTTCAAACCCTTTGAGAATTGGATGCCATTGCCACATCGAAAACATTCTGCAGTTGTGTCTGCATCCAAACACAATCTCTCTCTCTCTCTCTCTCTCTCTCTCTGCGGATTCCTCTAATGGAAAGGAGGTGGGTACACGAACCCATCTCACATCCGCCATTAATGTGCAAAAAGGTTCTTCCTTTCGGGGCCCCATTTGCAGGAAACGTCGGAAAACACAAGGAACGAAAACTGTTGCCTGTTGGTATAGAGAACCAGCAAAATCCTTGAAAGCCAGGCTTTTTGCTTTTAGTAAAATAGCTTGCTTTGTTTTGAAAAATGCAATTCGTTTTTTTGGGAATGGTGGGATTCCAGTGATGATCCCAGATAAGAAATGGGTCATGTTTTCGTCGGATTTGCAGACATTTTTGAAAGACTACGTTGTTGTTGTGCTGGCTGGTCTGACCAGCCCAGAATGTTACACACAAATATCAAACGAACAGCCTTACATCACCGAAGCTTTCATAGCTCAGTTGGTTAGAGCACCCGTTTAGTAAGCGGGAGGTCTTGAGTTCAACTCTCAATGAAAGCAAAATACATACGTTTTTTTATGTTCATTTTTTGTTAGGCTTTTGCTTTCTCGTTTCTGGTTTGCTTTCTCGTTTCTTTATTTGTAATTAAGTGATCCTAGTGGTCATGTCAAATATAGATTGTTTGAGACTGAAAGATAAATTGGAAGATGGCTACTTCCACTGTGAAAGGTCTGATGGGGTACTTTGCCTGAGATTGACGAGCTCGCTTCTCGAGATGACGTCCTTCAAAACATGGGGGCGAAGATGGATGGCAGTGGCAGGACTGCAGCAGCTCCAGAGTTCTCAGAGGACACAAAGTTTAATGTTGAAACTAATGAGACTGAAGAAGCAGAAGAAGAAGAAAGATAATGTAGACTGGGAGAGGCACCAATTACAGGTAAATATTGTTCCATCTTGATCTTTAATTTGAATTGTCTTACTCTTTTTGTTCAGTTACTATGAACAATCAGAAGAACATGTATGGTGTATCAGAGACCTTGTGTTCTTCATACATAATTATATACACAGGTGATGTCTAAGCCGATGCTACAGCGGAGGAGGACGCAGATGGCATAGACTGGGAGAAAGGTTGAAGAGCAAGTGATCCGGCAGTAGAGTGTCGCTGACTCGTAATCTTTAAGGGATTTAGCATACAGTGAAATCTTCTGCCTCAGAGAAGGCAGTGGTTATATTTGACCACTTGCTTTCTATCAAATATCTAGCTGCCGTGCCTATCAACCGACAATGCTTTCATAGCTCAGTTGGTTAGAGCACCCGTTTAGTAAGCGGGAGGTCTTGAGTTCAACTCTCAATGAAAGCAGATTCTGATGATTTTTTCTTTTTTTTTTTGTCCTGTTGCTTGCTGGGCTACATTAACACAAACTGAAGTTTGTAATGTATCTTGTTCTTAAGCAATATTCTAATTAATCTAATTTAAGCTACGGAAAGAGGGATTCGAACTTGATGATGACTTATCTTTTATTCATGCACATATATAGAGCATAAGAACAAACGGTTGACGGTAATACTGAAGCATCCAAATGCCAAAGACATTACAATTCCCATTAATTCAAAGTTTAAACACTCCTAATTAATCCAATTCATCATGTTTTATTGATTAAACTGAACCAGTAATCACTGGTGGCATGATTAATGTAGGAATCACATGGAAATATAGGCTCTTGCTGCCACACCTCAGAATCCAAACTTTGAAGGTCACCAAATGTGACACCAGATGCACAAATACTTTGCTCTGCAATCTGGCATTTTCGATCATCGAATTCCCAAACGGGACAGAATAATCTTGATGAAGCTGAAGTTGAAGAAGTCTCCATCTTTGATGATGATGCCTTTGTAGCTTCATCAACAAGAAACAGTAGTTCAGTTTCAGATAACTTGTTCTTGCTGGCTTCTTTGTCGCCGAATCCTTTTGCTTCTTCGTGTACTGATTCAATTGCCGCCTTGAAGCGTTTCTTCATGCGGGTGTTCCAGTGATTCTTAATCTCATTATCTGTTCTTCCAGGAAGTCTTGCTGCAATAGCAGACCATCTACAAAGAGAACGAAACAGAAAATCTTTTAGGAAACTTGTCAGTTTATTATGAAGCTGCAAAAGTTGATTATAACATTGTTTTCCAGTCCTTTTTTAAACCATGAATTTATGCTTAAGGCCCGTTTGGTAACCATTATGTTTTCCTTCATGTTGGTTAGATTTAAGTCCCTACCGGTTTCCTATTGCTTGATGCAACTCGAGTATGGTTTCCTCTTCGTCTTTGCTGAAGTTCCCACGCTTAATATCCGGCCTTAAGTAATTCACCCAACGAAGTCTACAACTCTTCCCGGATCTAGCCAGACCTAAAGCAAATGCAGAAGAAGAAAGGTCATTCGTTAAAAACGCTTGTGATTGTCTGAAAGCGCTTTGTACCCTTCCAAAAGCAATCCCAAACGAGCTGAGTACCCAAATGATCAATGAAAATTTTGCTCAAATACGCGTAATATAGACTAGAAAGAAAAAGAAACTTCAAATTTGCTTCCTACCAGCTGGTTCAGGCATCCGACTCCAATTCCATATTCCATATCTCTGAATGTAAGCTACCAACTTTTGATCCTCCTCAGGACTCCATGGACCTTTCTTCACAGCTACCGTCTTCTCACACCGCCAAGTCCTTTTCGCCATCTTATATCTCCGATTCAGTGACTTCTCAGCCGCCTCCGTACCCGTATATGTATACGGTTACAACGATCTACGTACCCAACGTGCTTACGATGTAGCACCGGGCTCTGTTAGCGATCGTCTGACGAGAATAGAGTATGGTATAGATCGAGGGAAAGCGGTATGCATAAAAGTATTTATGTAATCAGTGTACTTCGAATCAAATCTCATGAAAAACGTGTCCCAAAGTCTAAATTTCCCAATAATTAGGAGGCTTGTCAAAGTCCAACCAGTCATAATAAAAGAAATATTATGGCTTAAATATTTGTTCTAATGGCTTTCAGTCACCGCTGATAGGAATAGGATGGCATCCACAGTTTGATTAATTAATTTAATTATATTATAAATCAACACGCTTAGCTCAATTTTCGTAAGTTTCGTATTTACTTTGAATTGCAACTTGATAAAAAAAGGCAACCTCTCCTCGCTTTGCGAGGGTCGGAGAGAATGTCTATTACACGCAACTTTACTTTAGCTTTGTAAAGAGGCTATTTCCAAGACTTGAACCCGCAACCTTCCGGTCACAAATGAGCAACATTTCCGATGCACCAAGGCTCGTCCAAATTGCAATTTGATACGTATGCAAAAATAACTTATTAAGAATGCCCTATTTTGTTTTATAATACGATATTCTCAATCGTTGTAGCATACGATGAAGTGAATTCGAACTTGAATGTAACTGAGCAGACACATTTAATTATCCTGGGTAATTGACGTACCCATGTTTCTCTATAGAATACAATGAACTTTTGCGATTTTTTGAAGACCATGTAATATTTCTTGAGTTGTAGATGGAATAGTAGTCAAAATTGTTGAGCTTTTAACTTGTTCAGGCATCTTGACATATACATTTTGCACAAGATGACAACATAGTCCATCAAGTTTGAAGTTTGAAGTCCATAGATTAGTCTAACGCCCGAGGGTTTACATCAAATTAGGATTAATTAATTCAGCAGCAATACAATTTTAATCATCTGAGTAAGACATTAGTGGCCACTGATAGAGGACTAATTTCTAATTTATTTGGATTGAATTCAGAATTTCAACGGAGTAAAAATATTGGGTGCATTTAGTAGACAAAATGGGTTGTGTATCACAAGCCTTGGAGGATAGTTTTTCTTTTCTTTTTCTTTTTTTCTTTCAATGTCCCTTTAGTTGTATTATGACATGCGGTGTTATGTCCCGTGTTTCGAGCATACTGAAAAATCACTTGTAGTTATGCAGTATGGAAGACTAGTATCCACTTTGAAAAGTCAGCCAAATGCAAGAGGTTTATAGCTCCATTGATCGAGAACATTCATCCATGCACTCAAAATTTCGAGTTCAATTTCCTCTTCCTCAATATAGCTTGTATTGGGAAAAATAAAGACAGTCTGGTTGCAATCAACTTTCTTTTGTTCTTTATGCCCTTGAGGACATTTCTATTTGGTCTGCGGACGTGTCCGTTCAAACCAGATGCACTTCTGTGGCTCAGCTTTTGGATTAAGGAAACTTAGTTCTTTTCCAGGACAATAGAAGTGAAAGCTTTATATGTCAGAGTTTTGATTATCCAACTGACACTTTACTTCCAGGAATGAAGGTTGGGTTGAATTGGAAAGGTTGGAATGGATCTTAACATCTTGGAAATTAGAATATTACCCTTCAACTGGGGACTACAGTTTTCGGCTTTTGTCAAACCAGACCGCCATTCGACAGTATGTTTGTACAAGGTTTAACTAAGCATTGGAGATCTGATCCCGGGCCATGGCCTAATTACGTGAGCAATAGCAAAGAGAAGTATTATATCCTTGTAACTGACTTACAACACATCTGTAATAAGAACTGTGTTGAGGGATACGGTTTATATCAACAAATGAGATGGAATGATGGTGGTGATAAATGGGAGGAACTCTGGGCGCCGCCAAAAAACCCGTGTGACAAGTATGGACAGTGTGGTGCTAACAGCAGATGTAGCCGTGACAATATTAATATGTTTGCGTGTGAATGCCTACCAAGATATGAACCAAAATTTTAGGCAGTTGTATAACGGGGGAAGAAAGGGTGTTAGTCCTCGAACACTTGTCAAACAAGAGCTTGGACTCATCTCTTTTTGGTATGTATAAAAGTATGAAGCATATATTTGAAGTTTTATGTTAAAATATACTACATATGATTACACAAAAACCAAACCTGTCGATGCAGATCACAGAAAAAGGTCCTTGTTGGATTGGAAAAAACGCTTTGGAATCATCAACGGGGTTGCTTGTGGAATTCTGTATCTTCATCAGGACTCAAGACAAAATTATTCATAGGGATCAGGGATCTAAAACTAGCAATGTTATTCTAGATGCTGAGATGAACCCAAAAATTTCAGATTTCGGTATGGCAAGAAGCTGTGTAAATAGTCAGCTCATATATTGAACGTGTTCTTACCGGTAAGAACACATGCAAATAAAAGATGCGAACGAGGTCCATTTTTGGTAGTCGTGAAGTTTGAATAGTAAGGGTAGTGATTTTCACACTCCTAGTTTCTCCTCCCGACTCCTCTCCTTGTATTTGTCTATCGATTCTCCTTTGATTTATTTAATCATAAGGCTAGAACAAGACATGCCCTGATCCCGATGTCCGAGGGACATCGGGATGGTCACATGCTGGCCGACACCCGAGGGTGACGCAAGCCATTTAATGAATGCATATGCTAAGAACATGTAAATCATGCGTATAAATTTTGTTCGAACTACATAAAATAATATACTAATATTCAACTGCCAACAATGATAAAGATAGTGATAGTGCATGACATGTTCAGAGCATACATCTAATTCAGAATACAACGGAAGGTGTTATTACAATGATGTCAAAGCAGAGATGAAGGCATGATATCTCTGGTAGGGGAATGCCTCGTAGCTCGGATTGTAAGCCTCGTTCCTATGTCCTAAGGGGGCGCAAAACAAACATGAGTGGACCAAGTTGATATATATATATATATATATATATATATATATAAAATACTGAAACAGTTATCAATATACTAACCCCCGAAGTTTTATGAAAACTCAATAGCATAATATGTAATAGGTTTCCGAAAACCCTAGCATGCCATAAAATATATATTGTATATAGTGTGCTAAGTAGTTGTATCAAATTGCCCGTAGGCACTATATTTCTCGGCCGGAAGCCAGTACATATATCTCTCGGCCCGAAGCCAGCTACATATATCTCCCTCGGCCCGAAGCCAGCTACATATATCGCAAAACATCTTCATAGTATATAGTCATCCATCATATATACTACAAAGAAGTGTAAAAACATGTTCATAAATAGTATATAGTCAACCATCATATATGCTACAAAGAACATAAGTTCGATAAAGTATGGTATTCCAAAATATTCTTAGTAAGGCATGATTTTGGCTGATCGCCGTTGAATGAAGCTCAGGAGGCTCCGGCCTTCTTCCCCGGCAAGAAACGGGCCAGGCCTGAAAACCCAACCCCAACTAGGCCTTTGGGCCTTGGCATCGACCCAATTTACTAACCCAAAACCTTAGGCCTGAATCCATTAAAACCCCAAACCCAAACCAGGCCTCGAGCCGTGTGAAATAGGCATTTGGCCCAGTGAACATTGCGGCCCGATTCCTTGGAACCAAGGCCTTTGGGCCATAGAACTCGGCCCGTTGGACCCAAGCCCAAAGCTCAGGCCCAACCCGGATCCAACCCAAGCCCATACTCGATTGACCTGACTCGACCCGGTTGACTTGACCCAAACTCGTTGACTAGGTCTGACCGTTGACTTTGGTAAACGATGACTGTTGGCTCGGTCAACGCTGACCGTTGACTTCGACCGGTCAACGGTCAATGTTGACTTTTGTTGACTTTTTTCAGGTTTTGTCCAGGACTCTTCCTAGGCTAATTTTGACGTCCCAAGTCTGTTTTCGACGTTCATTTTCCCAAATTCAATCATTTTAATAAAGTTTTATTAATTGGACCATTTATGTGCTTAGGTGCAATTATTAGCTGCGATTACGTTCTTCCTATTTCATACGGCTATTCGACGACGAAGTATCTCGTGAGTGGACCCCTTCTAAAATGCATGTTTTAATAGTAGAAATGCATACATGAAAAGCATGATTTAATGGTTACGTTTTATTAGTAAATTAGATTTTTACTTATATTGAGATATCATGCTTACTGAAAATATTTTGGAATACCATACTTTATCGAACTTATGTTCTTTGTAGTATATATGATGGATGACTATATACTATATATGAACATGTTTTTACACTTCTTTGTAGTATATATGATGGATGACTATATGCTATGAAGATGCTTTAAGATATATGTACCTATGTTTGGAAAGAGTATATTCAATATTTTTGTGTGTATCTAATGGTCAAGGTTCTGCCTCCGCGCAAGGGAGATATATGGCTTCGGGCTAAGGGAGATATGACACGCCCCGATCCCGATGTCCTTGGGACATCGGGATGGTCATGTGCTGGCCGACACCCGAAGGATGACGAAAGCCATTTAATTTATGCAAAAGCTAAAAATAAGTGAAACATGCATATAAATTTGGACTAATCGTGTCATAGGGACGAATAACACAATACTAAAGTTCAACTGCTAACAATTTCATATTAAGATAATGCATGACATGTTCAGAGCATACGTCTAATACATAGTACAAACAGAAATTAAGATAGAGAGTGCGATTACAACAGATGCCGAAGCAGAGAGAATATAGCACGATATCACTAGTAGGGGAATGCCTCGTAGCTCATATCGTAATCCTCATTCCTAGGTCCTGAAGGGGGGCAAAACAAACATGAGTGGACCAAGTTGATATATATATATATATATATATATATATATATATATATAGTAAAACAGTTATCAACATACTAACCCCCAGGTTTTATGAAAACACATGTATCATGATAAAAATAGGTTTTCCGAAACCTAGTATGCCATGCAATATCTCAAATCATAACTGATATATATCGTAACCACTAGTGAATGTCCAATATCACTCCAAGCCCCGTGCTAGCTCCCCGTCTCTATGCCAATTGCTAAAGGAAAATCACTCCCAGGCCTCGTGCTAGCTCCCCGTCCCTGTGCTAATTGCCAGAGGAAAAACCCTTCAGGCATAGCCAACATCGTAACCGTCGCCCGGGATGAAATCTATCCCTCGCCCCGTAGCGGAATTGGGACCACTAGGTAAGTACAAAACCCTTGAACATACATTAATTTGAAGGGCAACTTCATAGTATAAAGTCATTCATCATCTATACTATAAAAAGGTGTTCGAAACATGTTCTAAATATTATATCATCATCCATCAGATATCCTATAAAGAACATGGGTTATAAGAAAAATAGTAATAATTCAAACTAGCTTCAGTAAGTATGTTATCTCATAAAACGCTTCATAAAACATAATCATTCAATCATGCTTTTCATGTATGCATTTCTACTATTAAAACATGCATTTTTAGAAGGGGTCCACTCACCATACATTGTTGGTGCAAAGCTGTACCAAAAAGGAATAACGAAAGCGTCGCTATTAATTGCACCTAAGCACATTAAAAGGTCCATTTAGTCAAACTTTACCGAAACGAATTAATTTGGGAAAACGGACGTCGGAAATGGGTTCAGGACGTCGAAATTAGCCTAGGAGGGGTCTCGGACGAAAACCTAAAAAGTCAATGGTCAAAGTCAACGTTGATCGTTGACTAGTCAAAGTCAACGCTGACCATTGACCTAGTCAACGGTCAGACCGGGTCGGGTCAAAATCAACGATCTGGGTCGGCTCAACCGGTTTGATCAAACCGGGTCAACCTAGTTTAGGGTTTGGGTTTGGGTTTGGTTTGGGCCCTAGGGTTATATGGGTTTAGGGTTTAACGGGCCTGGGCTTGAAAGCCCGGTCCAGGGTGAGGGTTCTGGGTAAATGGGGTTTAAGGGTTGGGCTTAGAAGGTATCTGGGCTCGGGCTCAGACCTACACGACCCGAGGGCCTATTTCGAAAAGGTTTAGGGTTTACAGATAAGACCCAAAGGCCTTGGTTTTAAACACTACTACAAAAGGGCCTTATAGTGTCAATAGATGGTGTCGGTTTAATATAATATAGTGGCGGACTAGACAGTTGCGACACTTATTGAACATGACATCGGATTTACTGTCGCTTATAAGCGTCATAAACATTTAATGTCGCTTTTAAACCGACGTAAACATTTAGCGTCGCTTTAAAACCGACATACATTTTAATAATTTTTAAATACTAGTGTCGCTTTAAGTAAAACAGTGTCGCTTTAAGTATAACAGTGTCGCTTTTAAGCGACATAAAATATGAGTGTCGCTTATAACCGACACTAAATTATTTTTTTAAATATTTTGAAACCCAATGTCGCTTTAAATATACAAACAAGTTTGATGGTTGAATCGTTGAAATTAGTTTCGTAGAATTCGTATCCCATCAAGTTCAATGGTGTGTGTATATATATATTTGTTAAGTAGATTTAAATTTATTTATTTTGTATGTATAACACTTAAGAAATTGAATGGTATGTATATTTAAGCTGATCCAATGGTCACCAATTTTTAAAATTTAATTTAATATATATATATATATATATACACATATATATAATTATTATAGTTTTTTGGGGTATAAAATTGTTACATTAATATATATAATTATTATAGTATTTTTTAGGGTTATAAAATTATAAAATTAATATATATAAAATTATAGTATTTGAAATATTAGGCGAGAAATTTCCCGCTTGTTTGCATGGGGAAATGGATGGAGAGACTTAGTGTCGGTTTTAACCGACGCTAGTGTCATTAAAGCGACGCTATGTGAATTTCAAAAAGTGTGTCAGAAGTTGGCGTCGGTCAAAACCGACGCTAGTTTCATTAAAGCGACGCGAGTTTCATTAAAGAGACGCTATGTTGAATTTCAAAAAGTGTGTCAGAAGTTGGCGTCGGTTTAAACCGACGCTAGTTTCATTAAAGCGACGCGAGTTTCATTAAAGCGACGTTATGTGAATTTCAAAAAGTGTGTCAGAAGTTGGCGTCGGTTTAAACCGACGCTAGTTTCATTAAAGCGACGCAAGTTTCATTAAAGCGACGGTATGTGAATTTCAAAAAGTGTGTCAGAAGTTTGCATCGGTTGCAAACTGAGTACCCATATTTAAACCCCTATCTTTCCCATTTCAACCGTGCTTTCATTTCTCCCCCAATTTCAGACTTTCTTCTTCTCTTTCCCCATTTCATATGTGCGTCCCCTTCTTCCTCCTTTTTAGTTTTTCCTCAACTCCTTCCCCATTTGCTTTGGATCACTAGTTTGAAGATCAACATTCTGAGGAACTCCAATTCGAGGAGGAAGAGCTTGAAGGTGGTTCATTTTTAAAT
This sequence comes from Heteromeles arbutifolia, assembly GCA_024362995.1. NCBI lineage: Eukaryota > Viridiplantae > Streptophyta > Magnoliopsida > Rosales > Rosaceae > Heteromeles > Heteromeles arbutifolia. The sequence continues at coordinate 2,176,098 of JANCRC010000002.1, read as the reverse complement.
TATTATGATTATTAATTTTAGTTTCTATCTTGTATTCTAACTAGTTTTATGCTTAAATTGAAAATTTATTTTTGTTTCTTGGTTTTTAATTGTTTTTTCTTTATGCATGTTGGATCTGAAGAGCAAGGACACTGGAAATCGCAGATCCATAATTTTTTAAAGTTATAAAACCTGAGTTTAATCTATAGAGATTAGAGCCCTAATGTTGAAGTAGTAAAGTATTGGAGAACTGATCTGATGGCAAGCATGGCAGCATGGAGTTGCTAGTATTATATATGGCAGTATGGAGCTACAAAATCTGTGGTCTTTGACAAGGGCAAGCACAGGAAAGCATCATATGGCAGCTGCTAGTATTATATGCAAGCATGGAGCTCTCATTAGTATTATATGTAATTGTTAGTTTTTTTATCTTCATCTTGTAACCGGTTCTCTAATGGCTCCTATATATGTGTTATTTGTACTTCCTTATTTATATGAAATAAAATACATTTAACAAGAAATTCTACACCCAAAAGACCCCAGTTGAATTTTTGAATAAATTGAATTTGTGAAGTTTGCATCTCATTTACCATTTGTGTAGGAATGCATGATAATTATTTTATTTATCGAGATGTTGGGTAATGTTGGTTATGACCGACAATAGATTGAGTATTTTATTTGTTAGCTGCTAGTTGACGTCGGTTATGACCGTCATCATGTCAAAACATCACGTCGCTTTAAATCGACGTAAGACTGGATATTTTATAATTTAATTTCTAATTTGCGTCGCTTTAAACCGACGTTAGTGTAAGTGTCAGTGTCGCTTTAAATCGACGTTAGTATCAGTGTCGCTTTAAACCGACGCTGTGTAGTGGCGGATTAAGCGTACAAACCGACATTGAAGCCCTTTCGCGACGCTAGCATTAGTGTCGCTATTCCAATTCGACATTGCATTGTTTTACGTCGGATTTTTGCTAAATTTGCGACAGAAATTGGGTTTCTTGTCGGTTTTTGCTTCGCCAGTGATAAGGTATATTGTAGTAGTGTAAATAAAATAAAATAAAAATAAGTAAAACAAATAACAAAAGGGCTTTTGGGCTGGGTTCTCCAAAGTGCTTGGGCTTGGGTGAAGGCCCAAGGCCCTGGGTTATTTAACACGCCCTGAAAGGCCTGTCTCGATGAGGTGGACGCTAGAGCTTTCCCAGCTCTGGCCGACTGCAAATATGAACCCTAGGCTCCGATCTAGATATCTTCATGTAGAAGAAAGTGAGGGGAATGATTTGATACCTTTGGTTTGCCGGGTTATGACCGGTGGTGGTCGTAAAACCTCTCGACACTCACGGGTTCGCCGGAGTTCCCCTCCCGTGCTAAACAACGATCCACAACCAAAATCTAGGTTAAAATTAAGCCACAAGGATGAAAAAGAAGAGTTCACAAGTGTCCCGAAGCTTACTTAGTCGGAAAGACGAGGAATCTCGCCAGAGTATTTTTTTTCTGGGTTTCGCCGTGCCTCGTCGTGATGAGAGAGAAAGAGAGAGAGAGACGAATGGGTGATGATGATGATGATGTTGACGTCGGGAAGATGATGTGGGTGTGAGTGTACGTGGGTGCTCACGGGTGAAAGAAAGGGAGAGGGATGATAGGGTTTCGATAGAGGGATAAAGAGTGCAGAGAAAGAGAGTTGAAAGTGAAAGTGAGAGAAAGATCCCGGGGTAAGGGAGAAAGAGAGAAACGTGGGGAGTGTTGGGGTGCTGCCACATGGTAGCTTGAGGGAGTTTAGAAATCTAGATAGAAGGTCCAGATTTAGTCAAGATAGGGGACCAAAATGAACTTTCCTTAAAATTTTAGGGAACTTACGAAATTGTACATATAAGTAGGGGTGGGGTGTAACAAGATATATGGCTTCGGGCTGAGGGAGATATATGTAGCTAGCTTCGGGCCGAGGGAGATATATGTGGTTGGCTTCGGGTCGAGAGATATATGTACTTGCTTCGGGCCGAGAAACATAGTGCTTACGGGCGATTTGATACCACTACTTAGCACACTATATACGATATATGTTTTATGAAGGTTTTATGGGTTTTCAGAAAACCCTATTACATATTATACTATTGAGTTTTCATAAAACTTTGGGGGGTTAGTACGTTAAAGATTAACTGTTTTATTACTACTTATATATCAACTTGGTCCACTCATGTTTGTTTTGCACCCCCTCAGGACTTAGAATCGAGGTGTACAATCCCTGCTTCAAGGCACTTTCGCATCGGCATCTTCGAGTCCTCTCGGTGTAGGACCCACTCCTTTATTCATTCAATTTTATATTATTCCTTTGTTGTGTTATAGTTAGTTGTATGCTTTGAACACGTTCCTCAATTGCATACTCATTGTCTTTTAATTTATAAGATTTATTTTTATTCATTAGTTTCAAGCATGTAAGTACGGCTTCATCACCTTCGGGTATTGGCCAACACGTGCCTACATCAGGTATTCGGTGGATATCGGGATCGGGTGTGTCAGAACAAATAGAAAGAAATGCAGAGGGGAAAACATGAATGTGGGAAATCACTTCTCAATCAGTAATCAAAATGCATTAAAGAACCGTCACCGAGTTAGTTGGCCATCATCCAAGACAATTCAACAAGGCTTGAGTGGATCCCAGAATACTGACTTTAGAAATGTGGTTTTCGTCTTTTAAATACCGATTGACGAAAAATGGCACATGTTGGTAAAATTGAAAGAAGCAGTTGAGCTGTCAACACTTTCATTAATGTACACAGAAAAACAAGTGCGGTCAAGTTCGTTTTGAGCTAAGGGAGGGTAGGATTCTTTGGTAGTCGATGGCTTGGGCCTCTGATTGTCTAATTCTCTATTGCCCTCGCTGTTGCTGTGATTGTGCCAAGGGTTTGATACATGCATCTGCCAAGAAAATGTTATTGAAAGCTTTGCTTATTGTGTCCCTCCTCTTCCCATTTTGCACATCCATTGACACCATAGAAATGGACCAACATGTAAAGGATGGTGATCTTCTGGTGTCCAAAGAAAACATCTTCGAATTAGGGTTCTTCAGCCCCAGAAACTCCAGCTCCAGGTACGTCGGAATTTGGTATGCTCAAAAAGATCAAAAAGATCAAAAGGTAGTGGTTTGGGTAGCGAACAGAAACGACCCCATTAATGATACCTCTGGTGTCCTTACTATAGACAGGTATGGGAGACTGCTTCTTTATTCTAACAATATGCAGAACATTCTTGTGTGGTCTACAAATGTGAGCACTAGTTGCAGGGCTCAGCTTTTAGATTCTGGAAATTTAGTTCTTTTCCGGGATAATAAAAGCAAAAATTTTATGTGGCAGAGTTTTGATTATCCTACAGATACTCTCCTTCCGGGTATGAAACTAGGCGTGAATTGGAAATTGGGGATAGAATGGGTCTTAACATCTTGGAAGTCACAAGATGACCCTGGAACTGGGGAATACACCGAAAGGCTCTATTCCAATCAGACTGCCACCCTTGAAATTTTTGTTTTTTATAAAAATTTGACTCCGCATTGGCGAGCTGGTCCAGTGGACCCGGGGCGATATCATCCAATGGGCGTGGGTACTTATGTCAGTAATCAGGACGAAATGTATTACTTTCATAAAAACGACAGCACTTCAATAAGGGGGCTGTTGAAGGATTCTGGGTTATTGCAAAGCCTCAGGTGGAACAATGCGGATAGAGAATGGAAGGAACTATGGTCTGCGCCAAAATATCGGTGTGACCAGTATGGAGAGTGCGGTGCCAACAGCAAATGTAGCCCTGACAATATCAATTTGTTTGAGTGTGAGTGTCTGCCAGGGTATGAACCGAAGTCTGTCAATGATTGGAAGATGAGAGATGGTTCGGACGGGTGTGTGAGTAAACGAGTTGCGGTATCAAAGTGTAGGAACGGAGAAGGGTTCATGAAAGTGGCACGAGTTAAAGGTCCAGACACAACGAAAGCAGCACGGCTGGAAAAAGGTATTAGTGTCAAAGAGTGTGAGCAGGTGTGCTTAAACAATTGTTCTTGCACTGCATATACGGTCATAGAATCTGAAGGGCTCAGTGATTGCTTGACATGGTATGGTGAGTTGCTGGACATTTTAGTGCTCACAGAGGGAGGGCTAGATCTACATGTACGTGTGGACAAAATCGAATTAGGTACCACTTCTTGCCATGGAAAAGTTGCATTATAAATTTTTGGAATTTGTGGAACTTACTGTACTACTGGTTTTGTTATTTTTTAATCCTTTATCCCACTCTTATGTGTAGCTGAAAATTCCAGAAACTCGAAAGGTTTTTTTAAAAGGAGAGGTATGCTGGCTATTCTGATGTTGTCTGTTCTCCTAGCATTGGTACTGATGGTTGCGTTGGCCCGTTGGAGGATTAGGAAACAGAGGAATTCAAAAGGTAAGAAGTAGTCAGCGATTTTGAATTCTCGAACAGTTTCATCAAATAAAAGCACTCCACTTGTAATGCTTGTGCAGTTTGTAAATCAAATCAAAGCACTGCAATTAGATAGAATCCATATGCACGAGCTCGATGTAAAACTTATATTTCTGTATCGTTTGTCAATGAAAATAGAACAGTGGGAAGAAAATGCAGACAATGATTTCTTTTATTGTTAGCAGTTGAGATCGAAGAAACTAGGAGACATCCCGAATTGCAATTTTTCCATCTGAGAACGATAATTGCAGCTACGAACAACTTCTCTCCCGTCCAAAAACTTGGCCAAGGTGGTTTTGGCACTGTTTATAAGGTTAGTCCCACTTTCGAAGTTACAAATTTCATTATTAAAGAATAATCACAACATAATGGCTTGATAAAATAAGTGATGATTATGTGGAAGCTTAATGATAAAAGTGAATAAAAACTTCAGGGTGTGTTACGAAATAATCAGAATATTGCTGTAAAAAGATTATCCAGAACTTCAGGACAAGGAGTTGAAGAATTCAAAAATGAAGTTGGGCTGATAGCGAGACTTCAACACAGGAATCTTGTGAAACTTTTAGGCTGTTGCATAAAGGGAGAAGAAAGGATGTTAGTCCTGGAATACTTGCCGAACAAAAGCTTGGACTACTTTCTTTTCGGTATGTCTATAGAGGAAATATTCATTTGTTCACGCCATTTCTCAAACTATGAAGCATATCTTAGTCGAAAATGTCACATTTATCTGCACAATTAAAGCCAAATATCTTGATGCAGATCACATAAAAAATTCCTTGCTGGATTGGCAAAAGCGATTCGAAATCATCAATGGGGTTGCTCGTGGGGTTTTGTATCTTCACCAGGACTCAAGACTTAGGATTATTCACAGGGATCTAAAAACCAGCAATGTCCTTCTAGACGCTGAGATGAACCCAAAAATTTCAGATTTCGGCATGGCAAGAATCTTCCATGGGGACCAACTCCAGGATACGACCAACAGAGTTGTCGGAACATAGTAAGAATCGCTATAAACTCACCTTCCATTAGCTCTTTCATATCTTACTATTCTTTGGCTGTAACGTTTTATTTTCTTCATATGCATAATACAGTGGCTATATGTCACCGGAGTATGTAGTGTTTGGGAGATTTTCAACCAAATCGGATGTTTTTAGTTTTGGGGTCATATTATTGGAGATTGTAAGTGGCAAGAAAAACAGCAGTTGTTATCAGGAGGATCATTTCGTAAACTTAATTGGACATGTGAGTAACACAAATTTTGCAAGCAACCAACCCTTTTTATTTACTCATCCCATATAGTATTTAAAATGAACTGTCAACTACAGGTTTGGCAGTTGTGGAGTGAAGACAGAGCCTTAGAAATTGTGGATTCGTCATTGGAGTCATACACACCCGACGAAGCCATAAGATGCATTCAGGTCGGGCTCTTGTGTGTCGAAGAAGAGCCAAAGAACAGACCATCCATGTCAGCAGTTGTTTTTATGTTGAGCGGCGAAGCATCTGCTCCATCTCCTCAGCAGCCTGCATTTGCCTTGAGAAAAAATTCATGCGGCGATGCTGCTGTTCCATCAGTTTCCAAAGGATCGTGTTCTATCAACGACGTGACAATAACTAAATTCGAAGGTCGATAACTAAATTCTAATGTCGTCTGTGATAAAACATGATCCATCGGGAACTGAATCATATACGTTGAAATGGGACTTCAGTTATATAGGCTATTTCATACACTTTCAAATACCTCTGGGATGTATCTAATAATACAGGACTCTTTCCAACAGTTGTCTCCTAATCAAAACGTTTTTAATATTAATTAAAAACTTAATCCGAAATTAAAATCAGTTAATATACTAATTAAAATTACACCTATTGAGGCATAAAACTCCAATAGATTATTCTTTGACGAGGAAAGAGATCCTCTCCGGATTTCTTTCACTAAATGACCAAAAATTATCACAGCTTTTAAAGAATCAGAACAAGTGGGCCTTTAGAAAAAATTTAAAAGATCCGGATCACTTGATCCGGTGATCTTGGCGGAAAGAGATCCTCCCTTTGACGAAACTGATTTGACTGTCAACATCCAAAGTCTCCTTGGTTTGAGTCGTGCTTGCCAGGTGCCAGGTAAACTCTTCAAACAAGCAGCAGAAATTCCAGCAAAAACATAAACATCAGCGAAAATTTTTCTGTCAAATTATGAAAGAGACAAGCCAAAGTCTCACTTCTAACAACGACGATATTGTTTTTAATTTAGTTACCACCTGCACAATCGGACATGTGTGAGGTTTTATTACAAAATGTCACAGTATTAGTTGGAATCAAACCAGCACGTGACAGTACGTGCCTGCTCGTGGGCTCTGATACCATGTCAAATTATCATAGAGATGAGCCAAAGTCTCACTTCTAACAATACCGATATTGTCCTCAACTTATTAATTACCCCCTGCACAGTCAACCAGTGTGAGGTTTTATCACAAAAAAAACTTCGGTATTAATTGGGATTCTTCAGGCCCAACAACTCCAGTAGTTCTAGGTACGTCGGAACCTGGTATGCAAACAAACCCTGAAAAAAAACAGTTGTTTGGGTGGCGTGGCAAACAGAGACAACCCCATCAACGATAAGTTCCGGAGTTGTAGAAATTCTGCTGCTGCTGGGAACATTTCGATTTGGTCGACGAATGTGTCTGTCCATGTCCAAACCAGAAGCACTTTTGTAGCTCAGGTTTTAGATTCTGGAAATTTTGTAGTACGACTTTAGTGGCCATTGATAGAGGACTAATTTCTAATTTATTTGGATTGAATTCAGAATTTCAACGGGATAAAAATGGGCCCTTTTTCACATGGCACATCTGAATTCGATTTTTGGCATGGTGAATTGCACGATGGTGGCTAAGGTGAGGTTGAAATATCTCTGTAAATCTTTCCGATCACGAAAGTATGGATTGCCATCACGAAATCACCAACTAGTCTTTTTTTTTAAATAAAAAATAAAAAGTTAAAAAGAAGGGCAGAATTTTAGTAAAGGACAAAATGGGTTGTGTACTACCACATGCTGGGATCAGTATGATTTCTCCAAGTCATTAATTAATTAATCATACATGGTTTTGGAGTAACCTACCGATTTCCTCTTGAATTTTCACTTAGTTTTCAGTTTTCCTCATACCGTTAGTTTTCCATAAATTTCATCTAAGTTAACATTAAGTCTTATTACGTGCACATCACGTGACTCTCCTTTAAAAGCAGATGCGTCACTCCGTTGATCAAAAGCATTCATCCATTCACCGTTCAATTTGCTCTATATCGCTTGTATTAAACATTTCCAAACCTAAACAACATTACAAGAAGCAAATCTAGAGAATGGGGATCAATCTAAGAAAACCCAGCAGCACATCATATGTACAATTACAATTTTACACCTGGGCAATGAAACGCACGATCATGGCCAAAGAGGGGCTGAAATGCCTCTGTGAGTCTTCCTGACCATACGGATTGCCGCCGCGAAGTCACCAGCTAGTCTATTTTTTAAAAATAAAAAGTTAATGAAAAAAGGGAAGAATTTAGTAAAGGACAAAATGGGTTGTGTACCACATGGTGGTATTATTATGATTATACATGGTTTCGGAGTAAACTGCCAATTTCTTCCTCAACTTTCACTTGCACTTAGTTTTCGATTTTCCTCCTACGGTTAGTTTTCCATAGATTTCATCTAAATTAACTTTAATTTTTATCATGTGCACTCCACGTGACTCTCCTTTGAGAGCAGAAGCATCACTCCGTTGATCAAGAGCATTCATCCATTCACCGTTCAATTTGCTCTTCTCAATATCGCCTGTATTAAACATTTCCAAACCTAAACAACAATACAAGAAGCAAATCGAGAGAATGGGGATCAATCTAAGAAACCCCAGCAGCACATCATATGTACAATTACAATTTTACACCTGGGCAATGAAATCTTCATCACATAATTTACACCTTCCACAGCTGAAAACACAGCAATTACAAGGTGGAGCAGGAATCTAAAGCAGTTCTACTTCCCGATGGCGACCACAGTAATCTTGAATGTAAAATGCTTTCCTTCCCGATGGCAAGGCATAACAATCCTTCTAGCCGAAGACATCAAATAGAAAGTCCGACTTCCAATCATAGCTGAGGCCACTTTCTGGAATGGCAAATGCCCGGCTTATTTAACTCGTGGATATTCACATGAATCTTTACTTTTCTATAAGCTGCAGGGATCAGGGGATTTGATCGAGACAATAGGTGGCGGTTGTAGCTCAAAGAACGATTTTGCACCTTCTCCAAGGCTACCTATGCATATCGTATCACCCCGACCGTGCCAGGTGCCATCTTGGACATTGTTCATCTCCAATGTTCTGGATTCCTGCTCATATTGTAAAAATACCATCCATAAGTTTCAAAAAAATCAGATAACCAATCAAAATTAAAAGCTCCTGTCTACATTTACTTTTGACAATCATATCATAGGCACAGGTTCTCGAAGGATAGTCACCTGACATAATGCACCGCAGGGGCAGATGAGATGGTAGATGCAATCATCCAAGGAACTATCACTACCCTGAAAATAACAGGCATTGCCCGCAACAATGTTAGGGTAATTTGTGTATAACCACGAAAATGATTAGAGGCATGGATTAGAATAACCATAGATTCATGAAACCATTCATTACAATTGCAATGATTGATCATATAGCAGTAACAGCACCCTCTCCACGAGGAGGGAAAAGCAAACCATCTACCCTAGCACACCCACAGTTTCGGTATTTTTCTATACCTAATGTCGCTTTTCTCCATTGAATAACCATTTAAGTTATAAGACTTGAACATTGTTAACTGGAATTAGTAAGAGATAGTTATCAGGCAAATACTAATATAACGAAGAGAAACACCAATTCAGGTAACAGCATATATTAACGGTTGGTAAGAAACCGGACACCACGATAGACAAAGAGAGAAGGATTACCCTGATGTTAAATTTCTTCTTTATCTGTGTTCGGAAGTACCCCAAATACGTTCCTAGTGAAATGGTGAAAGCAACCGCCAAATATAGAAAGCAGTGCTTCTTGGTGACAATGAAGGCAATGCTGTTGAGAAGGACAAGAACAACGAGGATCAAATGAAGAGCTCCCTGCAAAATCACATACCGAAATTCAGCATCTACTTAAACCAGCCTTATTTACCCGAAAACCAAATCTTCGAATCCAGACGAGCTGAAGGCACACAGGTTGTTCAACAGCTACACCTAAAACATCCTCAAATTCTCACTTCCACAGCTACCAAAACAATCACAAAAAAGATAGAATCACAAACCTGTAACGAACAAGGACCGAAACCAGCTCGTCTCATGTTCTTCCCAAATCTATAGCATGGGCAACTGCAGCATCAAAATACATGGCAAAAATTAGTCAAACGAAACAAGCAATTCAAATTCTCAACAAAAAAATAAAAAACACATTGACCCAATCAATTTCTTTGACTACTTCTGTATAATTCAACGACAGGCAGAAAATATGTATCTTCAGCAACAAAATACGAAACGAAAATGATTCGAAAAGTATATAGAAACCAAAGCAAAAGAAATCATCTTTACAACAAAAGATTAAAACTTTCTCAGGGGAAAAGGAGTTTTCCGGGAATCCAAACAGGAAAAGAGGGAGAGAGGGATACGGACCAGAGGGATTCGAGAGCAACACGACGGTCATCGAAGCAATCGAGGACTTCACCTTCCCACATCCTGAAGACGCCACCCAAGTCCCCTGCGTCTCGGTCTTCCTCTCCGCTGGGGAAGCTGTGGAGCTTGGCTGCCAGCTTCCCCTGGGTCCGCAACGCCACCGTCGAGCAGAGCAGGTCGAAATCGACGACCGCCATTCCCTCCAAAAGCCTCTCCTTTTCTTCCCCTTCCGCCGTTTCATCCGCCTTCTTCAGCAGCACCGTCTCTTGCTTCTCCAAATCCCCCATTTTCCGAACCCCAAAACCAGAAGCTAAAGCTCTAGGGTTTCCTTCTTCCCATCTGCTCCTCTTTATGCGTTTCGCTTTTTGGTATTCAATGAATGTGATTCTCAGAAGAAGCAATGAACTGAAATTATTTATTTAAATTGCAAAATAAATAATAATATTTAAATTTTCATTTTTTGGGGGATTATATATATTTGTGAACATGAGTTTATGGGGGCGGTGGAGATTGATAGTGACGATTGTCTGTTGGCGAGGATGGTGGGGTTTAGTTGGCGGGTAAGGTAATAATTCGGCATCAATTTACCAACGGCCCCTCTCACTTATCACATTCTTACAAGTCAGCCCCAAACTTTTAATTTGATTGTGGACCCCTGAATCTTTTAAAACATGTCAATTTGTCCATAATCGTCACATATTTTATTATTTATCAATTGAATAAGACTCAAAGGTTATTAATGAAAATTTTTGACAGGGTTAAGATTGGAGTCAAAGTGGCATGCTCTAAAATATTTGAAGAAAACAAAACAAATTAAAAGTCTAAAAAGCAAATCAAAATAAGTTACTAAATGTTGTTCGAGACTCCTTCTTAAGAAAAATCTTTTTTTTTCCAAACAATAAAGACTTTGAGTAAGTTTGAAATAAAACGTTTACATCAGAGATCAGAGTGTTAAACAACCACTCTGATTCAAACTCATCCAGCTATGAAGGTCACCCTTCTTTGAAACAAATGACGCCGCTAAAATTTTGCTAAGCCTATTTTTGTCACAAAATAATTTTTGGCTGCCAAAAACAAATTTCAGCTTTTTCGAGGGCATTTAGAAACAATCTCTAAGTTAAGAGGGCATTACTAGAATTTTGCCTAATAATTATTTTCCCTTTTCTTTTAATTTTGATGTGGACCCCGCACTCTTTTGGTTGATGAACGGCCTTTGCGGTTGTCATGTTAAACAGAGATATTAGGAGGAGATTTAGGAACCACCACTCGCTTAATCCACCTAATTAACGGCCTTCTTTATTCTCTAATTTGTTTCTGTTTGTTGTTTTTTTTTTCTGCCAAGTTTACTGGTCTTTGTTTGGTAATCCACCCTCATCCCATTTAATATCGCATTTTAACGTAAACAAACGATATCATTAAGGCAGATAACGTTTTACCGCAATAGCAAAAAGCAATGAACGTTTATGTACTATGGTGCGGTTCGATCCTCACCGATCTCTTTAGAAACTTTCCCTCTCCAACCAATTGCGACAAATGATTAGCATCAAAATGTAACACTCGAAAAACTATGAATTAGATTGATTAAGAAACAGTTGATTCGTACAGACAACTCATTTCTTTTCTTCTTCCTCTCGACCTTGTCCCGCATCTCATATTATTCGAAAAATCTACCGTACTTCAGACTATCACCCATGTATACAGCGACAATGTTGATATCCGAGATTCCAATTATTTTGAGGTTATTTTACGATAATATTGTTATGATGGTCTAAAATACGTATTAATTGATTGACAGAAAGAGAGACTTAATCATGCGACACAAACGACAACTGCCAAATAAAATTGGGTTGCCGTTTAATTAGGTCGACATTATTTAAAAAACAAAGGGATGAGGCTGAATTATGGTTCAAGACATTAGGTTAAGTCATTAGTGGGGATAATATTCTAAGATTAACGAATCAATCTTACTTTATCAAAAAAGAAAATTATAAAATTAATATAGATTGAATCGATGAATAAAAAATGAGTCGAAGGAGCGATAATGGTGGGTGAGAAAAGAATCAATACGGCTAGGTCTCAAGTGCTTGTGAGTGCTCGTCGATAGTGAGAAATTTTTCATTATGACAGAAATACGAATGGTACACCATGTGTTATTATATAAATGGTGGAAAGTTTAATTTTTTAACATATATATCCTACTATTTGTATAGTAACAGGTGATGTATCATCCCGTATTCCGGTCACATTGAAAATTTTCTCGTCGACAGCGCCCACTGGAGCGTGAGCTGTATTTGGGACGTTTCATGCATAATCCCCCTTGGCTTAATCATATTTGTTTAATAATTGGGGTTAATTAATTTCAGGATTCTTTAATTAAAGGTCTAACGGATTGGACTATATTTTACATGATCCGATATGTATCGCGTGAGTGGGGACCGATGGTGCTGGCTCATTGCTGTATGGATTTTGTTTTAGATAAGCACGAGCTTTGGATTTTTAGGCAAAATGGTTTTTAAGATTTGCATAATTGATCATTTTGGTTTGTAAGATTTAAAATCAATAGAAATGGTTCCTGAGTTTGTCCACCATCAATCATTTTGATCATTCCATGAAAAATTATATTAAATAAAAACCAAAATTACAAAAATACCCTCAATTTAATGAACAATGGACCAAATGATTTGACAAAAATTAAGGGTATTTTTATCATTTTAACCTTGTTTAATGAAGATTTTTCATGAAATGATCAAAATAATTGATGGTGGACAAACTCAGGGACTACTTCTATTGATTTCAAATCTCAAGGACCAAAGTAAAGAGTTATACAAATCTCAAACCATTTTGGCTAAAAAACCCACAAGCTTTTGATCCATTCCATAGTTTCCAATAAAGTGTGCTCTCCATTCCTCTAAAACATGAGATATTTTTCAATGTGCTGAGAATACAGTCCGATACACCAAAATATTCAAACCACTTGTATTACGACATTTGGTATACTAGACTACATTTCCAGCACACTAAAAATTTCTCCTAAAACACCCCACAAGCAAAAAGCTCACCAATATGATGTCAGCATCCTATTACAAAGGTTGGTCTATGTAATACATTAAACCGACAAGAACTTCCATGCAACGAAAATGTTACTGTAATAATTGCACTAAAAGTGCGTAATAACCTTTGAAATACCGTCACAGTGATAGCAATGTGTAAGAAAGTTTATGTCGCGCCCCCATAATTTGTGAGGAGGTCCCACTGTTTTAGCAATTATCAATTATCTAGGATTTAGTTTATGGTAATCCCTGTTTAATTGTTCAATAACTATAGCTTCACGCAGAATAAAACATGATCAAGCAATGCATAGGCACAAATCAACTTACACATACTGCCTACAAAATCATAAATGCCACAACAAAAGAGAAGAACCTTTGGTGCAACTTCTCTGTTCTTTTCTTGAGGATGAACTTAATCCGGAACCACTACCCAAATCCTTTCGAGGTTAAGTCTTCGCGGCGGGTCTCACCAACCCTAATCCGGAACCACTCCCCAAATGCTTGAAGTCTCTTGCTTCAAGATTATCATCGTGCCCCGCAAAGCCTGTTCCTCCTTTTGCCAAGTTCACCAAGTTCCTTTCTTTGCATCCCTTGCTGCAAACAAGGCAAACCTTATCTACAGCCATGAACTTATCAGCACATTTCTTACAAAAGACATGCCCGCATGAACTAAGGGCCACGAGCGACAGCGTGTTGGTCAAAGTAACCTTGCAGCTCGGACAGATAAATGTCTTATCCAGAGATGAAGTCTTCTTCTCGTTAGTGTCTTCTGTGTAATACACAGAGAATAGGGACTTCAGCTTTAGTTTCTCATTTCCTTCTGGACAGACTGTGCTCACAGAGGGAGCATCTACTTTAACAGGAGCTGCCGGTGTAGCGGAAGGCAGCCAAAAGGCTTTCATTGTCCGAAGAGCCTCCGCTTCATAAGAAGTGACCTTCACACTATTTGCCCCATGGAAACCAGTCTTATCTTGGCTCTGGTTTTTATCATTGTATTGTGGAATTGCGCCGTGGTTTTGCTGATCAAAAGCCTCAAGCTCTCTAGCTTTCTGCTGTATTAACCGATCATCTTCCTCGTTCTTTTCTTGCTTCTGCTGAGCAGTATGTGCAGCTAGCTTTCTGGCAAGTGGAAAAAACACCTTAAGCACAAACCACATAAATGATAGAATTCGTAGATATATTTAGGGGTGGCAAAAGGCCCATTGCATACCCGATTATTTAGGTACCATTACCAACAAGGTGTATTTCACAACCACCAGTACCAAGACCACCATTACCACCTTGTCAGTGGTGGTACAAAATAAATGGGTACCTAACGGGTACCTGATTGCCACCCCTGTTGATTACACCTTGGTGAAATTTTACTCCGGAGTTACTGAAAGGAAATACAACCAAAAGGCATCAAGCACGGCCAAGCTCACATCTTCCATAGGATGCCTCATGGAAACCAAAATACAATCAAGAACAGCCAACTACAAAGATCACAACCAGCAGAGCGTTGAGCTTGCTATAACCAAGCTTACACACTCAAAATTAGTTTCAGTCCCAAAATTGGCTCCTTATAAAAATAACTGGGTTGATAGTCCACTGAAGTCCCCCAAGGAATCCTAGAACCACTAGACTTCAGGGAATTCCCACTAAATCTATGAACCAGATTCCCCAGTTAAAAGCAATGTCATTCAGTAATGAGAATATAAAACTATACTACTAACCGAGCATATAAAGAAGAGCTATCTAAGGATTATGTTAGTCAAGAGGGGATCTCAAGGAACTAAAACTATAGATCCTTCATTTTTACTATTTCAATTAACATAGAATGTATTTCTCAGAACCTCTTTGATCCCATAGAAGAAAACCCGCATTGAAGTAGTAATAAATAGTAACAAGAACATCAAGTGCTGATGTGACAACAAAACAGACTCAGGCATATTTGGAAAAACCTTCTTCACCTAAAAATACCTAGTACAGAGATAAAACACACAGAAGGGCAGAATGTAATTCAAATGAGATACTCCTATGGCAACCTCCAAAATCGGTCATATAACTTATGTCTTATAAAGCTAGCTGGTTTATGGAGTTGTTTATGAAGGGATTCAATACCAATGACACAAAAATTGTAAATGGCATTGAATTATGACCACCAAGCAAAATCCCACTTTCAAATCTGCGATTCAACGCAGTTTGGGGCCTCACAGCTCGAAGCTCTCGAGTACACGATGACATTCATATCATACAGAAACCTAAATCTTCTGCTCAAAAGCTCTCACTGACTCCCAAATCTCACTCTCCCACATACAAATTCGTTTTATCACAGGACTCCCACTAAAACACAAAACTTAAGAAACCCAATACAGCCAAATTCACAGAAATAAAAGACACCAAATTGGACGATAACCATCGAAATTATGCAAAAAGGAGAGTTCGAGAAAGGAAGAAAAGCGGCATACACACCTGTGGATGTCCTTCTTCTGAGAAAGCAAGCACTCGAGAATGCATTCCTTGCAAAAGACGTGGCCTTTCTGGCAACACATGGGGTCGATGAAGGGCTTGAGGCAGAGGCAGCAGGCGTCGAAGGGCTTGATGGAGCCCCTGCCGAGCCGCTCCCTCTGGGTTCCATAGCCGAGCTTCTTCTTCTCGTCGTAGGTGAAGAAAGCGAGGTCGTTATTGTTCTTCGAGTGCCTCTGCGGCATCTTTTCGAATTGGATTAAAGTCTACTCTTCTGATCGTGGAATTTAATTTTTCGGATTTTCGATTTGGGAATTTTGGGGATGGAGACCTAGCCCTAAATAGAGTCTGATAAACTTGAAATCCGATTTGGATTTCGGAATTTCATTAGCAACGCCATTTTAACGACATGTCGTGCACGTTAGCTCAAATTGCTATTTTTCTTGAAAATCATATTTTGCCCTCTCAAGTTTTCCTCCAATTTTAAATTCATGTAACGTCTTTCTAACAGTTTACGATTTTTACTAATTCCGGACAACCGTTAGAAAAATCTAGTAAGTTAACCATTAAATGATGACTCGCTCTAAATATGACTGTCATCTTATAATTTAACAATCAACTTAACAAATTTTTGACGATTACACAAAATTGATACAACGTCTTAAGTGATTGTATAAAATTGAAAAAACTATACGACGTTGTATAGTTTAAAATTGTACGAAAAAGAAACGATAGACAAATTACGAGCAAGTCCACCCCTAAAAAAATACGCCAGCACCCAGCCCATTTAATCCACTCGGTGAACAATGATAGAGCCTAATGAACAGTAATAGATCAAATGCATCTCCACTCCTAAAAAAAAAAAAAGCC
This sequence comes from Heteromeles arbutifolia, assembly GCA_024362995.1. Taxonomy (NCBI): domain Eukaryota; kingdom Viridiplantae; phylum Streptophyta; class Magnoliopsida; order Rosales; family Rosaceae; genus Heteromeles; species Heteromeles arbutifolia. The sequence goes on along the minus strand of JANCRC010000002.1, from coordinate 2,159,607 downwards.
TAGTCAATTTTATTAAAATATTATTATTTTTAATTTCTGACTTTATAAAAAAATATGATTAATTTCTGACATTTTATTTATGTATTTTAAAGTTTTTTTGGCAGAAATCCAACAACCCGTAAAACTAACCGTTGGAAATCCAACAGACAGAGAGGAGCCACATGTCCCCATGCCGGAACCCTATATTGCGCCTGCATAGTGGGCCCCACCTTTGCGACGCTGTCGGCCACTCGCGACCAAGCGCGCGTGTTTTCCAAGCGCCTGGCACAAAAAAATTTAAAACGGCATGTGACGTCACATAGGTTGGGCCTTGGCTCAACACATTCTGGGCCGGCCTATAGGCAGCTGGGTGCTAGGCTATTAGGCTGGGCTGGAGGAAAGTGGCTAGGTACCAGGCCATTTTGGCTGCTGTGAACCGGCCTATGTGATCCCGATGGACTTGCTCTAAAGACCACTTCTATTAATTTTTATTCTCAGAGGCTAGAATAAAAGTTGGGATCAGGATCCCCTCCTGATCTTAAAAATTTGAGCCTGCTGAGCAGACGATCGTGGCCGTTGAAATTTGATCCAACGGCTACAATTATTACAACTTTAGAGGATCTCTCTGTTTATAGCCGTTGGATCAAATTTTAACGGTCACGATCGCCTGCTCAGCAGGCCAGATTTTTAAGGTCAGTAGAGGATCCTGATCCTAAAAGTTGTGGCAGGCCCGAACCATTTTGCCAGAAAGCGTACCCAAAATTCACTTAAAATATTTGCGACCTCCAAACACTCTCTACTGAAAAAGAAAAACTCGTTGGATCCTTTTACCATCGTTCTTCTCAAATATTCCAATTATATCCCCATGGCTTCTCCCAGAAAGAGCCCGTTATCGGAACCCGGAGATCGCCAGTCCGCTGCGGCAATCGTAGTCCAACCGTCGTCCCCGCGCTACCCTCCCAGTGGGACCCCCACCTCCGGAGCCCAACGCCGAATCGGGATCGCCGTCGATCTCAGCGACGAGAGCGCCTTCGCCGTTAAATGGGCCGTCCAGAACTACCTCCGCCCCGGAGACGCCGTCATCCTCCTCCACGTCCGTCCCACCAGCGTCCTCTACGGCGCCGACTGGGGCGCCACCGACGTCTCCATCCCCGAGGACCAGGAGTCTCAGCAGAAGCTCGAGGACGATTTCGACAATTTCACCGTCACCAAGGCCAACGACCTCGCCAAGCCGCTCGAGGAGGCCAAGACGCCGTACAAGATCCACATAGTCAAGGACCACGACATGAAGGAGCGGTTGTGTTTGGAGGTCGAGAGGCTTGGCCTCAGCGCCGTCGTGATGGGCAGCCGGGGATTCGGGGCTTCTAAGCGGACCTCCAAGGCCAGGCTCGGCAGTGTCAGTGACTACTGCGTGCAACACTGCGTTTGCCCTGTCATCGTCGTGAGGTTCTCCGATGACAAGGATGATGAAAACGACGCCGTAAAGCAAGGTAATTTTGACTGCCCCGTCGTGCCTGATGAGGAGCCGGAGTTTCATGACGCTTTGGATAAAGGTTTGAACTTTGAGCTTTCTCTGCCATTCTTCTTTAATTCTTGATTATTACCATGCATTTGTTGTTAATCCTGCTTTAAATCCATCAAATTCCATAGTTAGTATTAGTACTGCGATTGTGCATTTGATTGGGAATCTGTGTTTGAAGATGATTAAAGGTTTGTCCTTGGGATTAGCTTCGGATTAATGTCTGATTAGTTGTTAATCCTGCTTTGAATTCTTGCTTTCCGAATTTTGTTTTACTCAAGTGACCAATTCTTTAAGCTCTATCTAAGCCAGTGCAAATCCAAACGTTGGCAAAGTTGTGTGTTTCCTTTGTTTTATCTCTTGTGCCAAAAACATTGCATTCAAGAACGAGAGCCGTCATAAAAGCCTTCTACTTTGCGTCGGGTTATTTAGACGGTTTCCTTTTTGCGTCATTCTCTCTGAAGTAACATATTTGTTTAGCACGTAATACACGTAAGTAGGAGGCAGTTTATTCTCTGAGAGCGATAAGTTGAAGTAGCTAAACACCTGGGTGGGTGGATGTGAGGCGAGGGCACGATCCACTTGCTTGTCGCCTTTGATTTTTCTTAAATGTAAATTGCAAATAATGGCTTCATCATTAACATTCCCTTTTAGATTTTGAGACATCGAGTTTAACGCTGTTTCAGCATTCATTGTGTAATTTTAGTACCAATTTCACCTTTAAGGGCTTCAATTAGTACACGCATTTGACTTCTAGTAAAATATAACGGTTAGGTATTTGGATTCTCAAGTTTTCATTTGATTGTGTTTCTTGTAAGGAATAGTAATAGAAGTCTCTTTATTGGAAAGGGTTATAATGGTAGAAGGAATAGAAGTCTCTAGGATAAGGTTATAATTGATGTTTCATGGCATCAAATAAGCAAGTGTTTTCCCTTTTTGTTGGTATCTTAAATGTTAGTATATGTCGGTTGCACGAACAGTATTTTTCACGGCATTTATACTTTTGAAACAAACTAATGTTTTACAACCAACATTCCTATAATCAATACTCGAAAACAAACACATGCATTAATAGGAGGAACCAGTGGTTTTTGTAAGAGCGTTCTTGCTAGTGCTTCATGTTTTCTGTATGGATCCCTAATTCCCTACTACCATTCTTTAAAAATATTCAGGCAAATAAAAATGGCAGATTGTAACTACTAGTTGTGCTGTCATGTTACGTGTAGGCTTGTATGTGTTATATCCTTGCTAGTGTTTTCAATGTGGATCCTTACTACCATTCCTTCAATTGTTTGTGCTGCTATGTGGGTGATATACATTGGATTATCTGAAACCTGCTTTACTAGAAGTTTCTTCTAGTGGAAACTGAGGATTTCAGAATGCTGAACAAAAAAGGGTTCATGATGGTTTTAGGTTGGTGTTTGATGAGTGATTGAGTCTTACCGGGCATGCCATATGCTTTGCATTGTGACAATCCTATTTGCATGATACTTTGATTTGAGTCCTGTTAACCCTAGAATTAGTTATGAATAGTCAACGATAAGTGTTTTGTAAGTGCTGACACTTGTAAGGTTCCTCCCCAAGATAGCTAGGTCGTTTGCACTATAGGGTCTTTAGGCATCATGATCGAACGTGCAGTCCACACTTGTGTCACTCCGGCTGGATGACTTCCATGTGGTAGGTTCTTTCTTCAGAATACTGATGTCCATGTGGTATTGAATTATCTGGTGAAATGTTTCTTCATGCTCAGTACCAAACATAAGTCTTGTGCAGAAGGATTAAGTCAACTCTGGCGTTGAATAATAATCTGGACATCCATCCTTTATTTGTTGGCATTTATTCTCAAGGCAATGGTTTCGAACTATGTATATAAGTTCATCTTGTTAGAGCTTTTTTCATAAGTTTTATATGGTTTACCTCTCTCTCAATGATTCAGTTGGAAATTGACATCGAATTTATGCCTTGCAGATGCCGATAAGGCGCGCTGAACAACAGATGGAGATGCTGGACGAGCTTTCAGATGATGTTGATCATATACTCCTGGTTCATGTGTAATCACGTTTGTATGGAAAAAGTGTGGCGGTACTACTGAGTCTCTGTTTTTGCTTTCTTTTATTCCGGTCTGGCGGGATCACACGTTTGTATGGAAATAGTGTGGCGGTACTACTGAGTCTCTGTTTTTGCTTTCTTTTATTCCGGTCTGGCGGGTACTGAATCAACTGATCGTCGTTTTAACCACCTTTTTACTGCATTCGCATGGTTTATGAAGCTCCGGGATGATGAATAATGGCTGATTGTCTTTCTTCTTCCTATCAGTATTCTGCATATACAAAGCCTGCACTTACATCTTGTTGCATGAGTTTTGATTAAAAATAAAATTAAAAAAAAAAGTAAAAGCTGGCCAACCAGATCTAATTGGTGGGCCTTTTGCGGGCTGCATAAGGTAAAATGCGAATTTAGACCCATACTTTGGTGATGTAAGTAAAGAAGAGACATGTGGTGTTAATTAATTGAAATCTTATAATTTAAGGGATTGAGATTCATTTCGGATTTCTGAGTTTGGAGCTCGTAGAGTGAGAGATTCAGACCACTTAATTTTAATTATACGGCCCTCATCCCACTGACTAACTTCACAAACACTCAAGAATTTGAACGGCCCAAATCTCCTTCTCTTTCTCTTGAACGTTCTAGATCTCTCGGTCTGCGGATTTCAGACACAGAAGTTTAGAGTGGAAATCCCGTAATTTAAGTATACAACTACTTGATGTCTCATAATTTAGAATATAAAAAAAGTATTATAACATGAGTGGTGGACATCCCCAACATAAAACAGTCACACCACTCATAATCGTAAAAGAGAGGACCCAACATAAACCCTAAATATCACACATCTCCAGATGTTCAACTTTTGAAATGGATCCACCACACAACCACATTGTCTCCCTCTGCAAGTAGAAGCAAAGAATTTCGATTTCCACCACAAAACAAATCCCCAAGGACGCTCTCTGCCCCTTTCTTGATCCCTTATTTCCTTTCATTACATCTTAATCTTTGTTTATTAGCTTTCTTAATAATCACTAATCAACTTGCAATTAAAATACTATATTGCTAAATCATGATTTATGGTACGCACGTGGTCATGTTCCATGATTTGACCCCACCGCCCTCCCGTGATTAAGTTTACAGATACTATGTTGTTGAAATTTATCACGTAACAAGTTTATATTTGACATTATTATTGCTTTATGTACATATCATAAACATTGATAGGTCGAAATAACGTCACTAAAAACGTAAATAATTGCAAAAGAGAGTCTCAACAGGAAGCAATTTTTTATGCCTCTTAAATCTAGTAACAACCGGCTTTAGATCAAACCTTCCCAATTAAAAAATATATCAGTAAAATTTGATTGGAATTAAGGATGCTAAAGTTAAGCACTGGTCCACTTGTAAGGTCAAATCATATTTTTCTTTTTCTTGTTCCAGGATGCTGGAAATTTATGAGAGAGTTTTAAAAATTAGAATACTTGTGGTTCATGCATTTTATATTATATCTAAAAATTGAGCGTCTCACTCATTACGTTATACAGGGATATATCTTAGTGATACGGTAGTATTTTTCAAGTATTATGTAAAGTTATTCGAGGCTCAACCAAATACACCGGTAGTCACGCCCACAATTACCCTTAAGTATGTACAAAAACTTTGTTGCATCAAAGATGTTATTGTGACGTTGTTTTAAGTTTATCACATACTATTATGAGAATTAACTTTTTAACATGACACTTCGTAATTAGCCTACGATACTTACAAATGAAATCGTTATCTCACGGAAGTTATTCTCCCTAATACGATGTACGAAAGTTATTTTTTCACTTCTCAATTTTTTTCTGCCATTAAATTGAATAATTAAGAGGAAACTGAAAGATAAACTTAAAAATCTTAAGAGAGTGTTGAAAGTTGAAATGGAAGTACGGAATGTAAGAATAACGGAAATCATTCCCCAGTGTGCACCGATGGAAATGAAGTTGGCTACTTGCAGAAGTTTATGCACAAAACAGATAAAATTGTGCACCGATGGAAATGAAGTTGGTTAATTAATCTGGTCACCTGGGTTCCCGTCTTGCTGTTGATCTGGAAATGTTCACGCTTTCACTTAATCATTCTTCCCTACTGCTCGAAGAAGTTGACACAGGCGGAGGAGGCTTACACGACCATGGAACAACTTGGTTTTCTTCATCCTCCTGTCCTTCTTCTTCATCGTCGTTGTCTTCGTCTTCGTGATGATTTCCTTCATTATTATTGACACAACTCTCGCAAACAGAAACAGTAGGGCAGAGCTTGAGACCGGAGCCGATCCAGGGGGTCGGAGATTGGCAGACATGGCAGAGCAGAGTTCTTGAATGCTTGGCCACCAGAAAGTTTGCACCGTGAACTTTGACGTCGCAGTCCCAGCAGAGGCTTGCTTGATCGGATTCGCAGTACACTTTTGCTGCACAGTCACACAGATCGCACTTCTTCATCTCTCTCTATGTTGTTAAGCCCCCCCTGGTGGCTCTGTGTGTGTATATAAATATATGTATATATATATATATGTGTGTGTGTTTATATATGTAAGGGAAGAAGCTGAAAACACATGATGCAGGGCAAGTTGCAGCTATTTGTATTAAAAACCAGCTCTGGTTTTTCCTTTTTCTTTTTTTTTTTAATAAATAAAAAGAAAAGGGAAGAATTATTTTCTCTTCTTCTGAGCTGGGAAGGATGCACCGATCACCCTCACTCCTTAAGTTTATGAGGCAAGTTTGTTGGCTAAACTGCTAAAGAATAATGGATAAAAAATATTGTAAATTTTACTGGTAAAAAAGTAAGAACACATTGATGTTGCGTTCGGAACAAAGATTTTGAGTTTGATGAAATTTAGGCTAAATTTGTTAAGAATCTGTCAATAAGACTTGAACGTGACTAGATACGTATCATTTGAAAATTCTTTGTTTAGCGTTTTAAAAGTGCTTTCGTAGTGTTTTGGTAGTACTTTATTACCATGCATTGGATAAAGGTTTGAATAAAGGTTTGAACTCTGAGCTCTCTCTCTGCCATTCTTCTTTAATTCTCGATTATTACCATGCATTTGTTGTTAATCCTGCTTTTAATCCATCAAATCTCATAATTAGTATTAGTACTGCAATTGTGCATATGATTCAGAATCTGTGTTTGGAGATGATTAAAGGTTTGTCCTTGGGATTAGCTTGGGATCAATGTCTGATTAGTTGGTAATCCTGCTTTAAGCTCTATTTAAGCCAGTGCAAATCCAAAAGTTGGCAAAGTTTTATGTTTCCTTTGTTTTATCTCTTGTGCCAAAAGCATTGCATTCAAGAACGAGAGCTTTCATAAAAGCCTTCTACTTTGCGTCGGGTTATTTAGACGGTTTCCTGTTTTTCGTCATTCTTTCTGAAGTAACATATTTGTTTAGCACGTAATACACGTAAGTAGGAGGCAGTTTATTCTCTGAGGCAATGGTTTCGAATAATAATCTGGACATCCATCCCTTATTTGTTGCCATTTATTCTCGAGTCAACGGTTTCGAACTATGTATATAAGTTCATCTTGTTAGAGCTTTTTTCATAAGTTTTATATGGTTTACCTCTCTCTCAATGATTCAGTTGGAAATTGATATCGAATTTATGCCTTGCAGATGCCGATAAGGCACGCTGAACAACAGATGGAGATGCTGGACGAGCTTTCAGATGATGTTGATCAAATACTCCTGGTTCATGTGTAATCACGTATGGAAAAAGTGTGGCGGTACTACTGAGTCTCTGTTTTTGCTTTCTTTTATTCCGGTCTGGCGGGTACTGAATCTACCGATCGTTGTTTTAACCACCTTTTTACTGCATTCGCATGGTTTATGAAGCTCTGGGATGATGAATAATGGATGATTGTCTTTCTTCTTCCTTTCAGTGTTCTGCATGTACAAAGCCTGCACTTTCATCTTGTTGCATGAGTTTTGATTAAAAATAAAATTTAAAAAAAAAAACTTAAAGCTGGCCACCCATATCTAATTGGTGGGCCTTTTGCGGGGTTCATAAGGTAAAATATTAATTTAGGCCCGTACTTTGTTTGATGTAAGTAAAGACGAGAGACATGTGGTGTTAATTAATTGAAATCTTATAATTTAAGGGATTGAGATTCATTCCGGATTTCTGTGTTTGGAGCTCGCAGAGTGAGAGATTCGGACCACTCAATTTCAATTATACGGCCCTCATCCCATTGGTCAACTTCACAAAAACTCAAGAACTTGAACGGCCCAAATTTCCTTCTCTTTCTCTTGAACATTCTGAATCTCTTGTTTTGCGGATTCCGAACAAAAAAGTTCGGAGCGGACATCCTGTAATTTAAGTATACAACCTATTTGATGTCTCATAATTTAGAATATAAAAATAGTATTATAACATGAGTGGTGGACATCCCCAACATAAAACAGTCGCACCAAAAAAATTACTCGTAATCGTATAAGAGACGATCCAACATAAACCCTAAATATCACACATCTCCAGGTGTTCAACTTTTGAAATGGATCCACCACACAGCCACATTGTCTCCCTCTGTAAGTAGAAGCAAAGAATTTCGATTTCCACCGCAAAACAAATCCCCAAGGACGCTCTCTGCCCCTTTCTTGATCCCTTATTTCTTTTCATTACATCTTAATCTTTGTTTATTAGCTTTCTTAATAATCACTAATCAACTTGCAATTCAAATACTATATTGTTAAATCATGATTTATGGTACGCACGTGGTCATGTTCCATGATTTGACCCCACCGCCCTCCCGTGATTAAGTTTACAGATATTATGTTGTTGAAATTTATTACGTAACACGTTTCTATTTGACAATATTATCGTTTTACGTACATATCATAAACATTGATAGGTCGAAATAACGTCACTAGAAACGTAAATAATTGCAAAAGAGAATCTTCCATGTGTAGTAAATTACTCAACAGGAAGCAATTTTGTATGCCTCTCTCAAATCTAGTAACAACCTGCTTAGATCAAACCTTCCCAATTAAAAACTATATCAGTAAAATTTGATTGGAATTAAGGATGCTAAAGTTAAGGGAGGTGGATTGTCTGCCCTCCCATTTCCATACTCTCTTTATGCCCTCTTATTTGTATGGTCACGGTTAAGTCACATTAACATTTTATATTCCTATTACTTTTTGTTTTATTATTTATATAAAAAATTAATATAAAATATTAACATGACTTAACCGTGACCACACAAAATAGGAGGACATGGGAAGAGAAGAGTATGGAAATGGAAGGGAAGACAATCCACCTCAAGTTAAGCACTGGTCCACTTGTCAGGTCAAATCATATTTTTCTTTTTCTTGTTCCAGGATGCTGGAAATTTATGACAAGAGTTTTAAAAAATATGCATTTTATATTATATCTAAGAGTTGACCATCTCACTCGTTACGTCATACAGGGATATATCTTGGTGATACGGTAGTATTTTTCAAGTATTATGTAAAGTTATTCGAGGCTCAACCAAATACACCGCTAATCACGCCCACGATTATCCCTAAGTATGTACAAAAACTTTCTTGCATCAGAGATGTTATTATGGCGTTGTTTTAAGTTCATCGCATACTATTATGAGAATTAACTTTTTAACATGACACTTGTAATTAGCCTAAGATACTTACAAATGAAATCGTTATCTCACGGAAGTTTTTCTCCCTAATACGATGTACGAAAGTTATTTTTTCACTTCTCAAATTTTTTCTGCCATTAAATTGAATAATTAAGAGGAAACTGAATGATAAACTTAAAATCTTAAGAGAGCGTTGAAAGTTGAAATGGAAGTACGGAATGTAAGAATAACGGAAATCATTCCCCAGTGTGCACCGATGGAAATGAAGTTGGTTACTTGCAGAAGTTTATGCACAAAACAGATAAAATTGTGCACCGATGGAAATGAAGTTGGTTAATTAATCTGGTCACCTGGGTTCCCTTCTGGCTGTTGATGTGGAAATGTTCACGCTTTCACTTAATCGTTCTTCCCTACTGCTCGAAGAAGTTGAAGGCGGAGGAGGCTTACACGACCATGGAACAACTTGGTTTTCTTCATCTTCTTCCGCACCGTCCTGTCCTTCTTCTTCATCGTCGTTGTCTTCGTCTTCGTGATGATTTCCTTCATTATTGTTGACACAACTCTCGCAAACAGAAACAGTAGGGCAGAGCTTGAGACCGGAGCCGATCCAGGGGGTCGGAGATTGGCAGACATGGCAGAGCAGAGTTCTTGAATGCTTGGCCACCAGAAAGTTTGCACCGTGAACTTTGACGTCGCAGTCCCAGCAGAGGCTTGCTTGATCGGATTCGCAGTACACTGTTGCTGCAGAGTCACACAGATCGCACTTCTTCATCTCTCTCTATGTTGTTAAGCCCCTGGTGGCTCCGTGTGTGTATATAAATATATGTACATATATATATGTGTGTGTGTTTATATATGTAAGGGAAGAAGCTGAAAACACATGATGCAGGGCAAGTTGCAGCTATTTGTATTAAAAACCTCTGGTTTTTCCTTTTTCTTTCTTTTTTAAAATAAAAAGAAAAGGGAAGAATTATTTTCTTTTCTTCTGAGCTGGGAAGGATGCACCGATCACCCTTACTCCTTAAGTTTATGAGGCAAGTTTATTGGCTAAACTGCTAAAGAATACTAGATAAAAAGTATTGGAAATTTATTTTCCAAAAAAAAATGTATTGGAAATTTTACTGGTAAAAAAGTAAGAACATTGACGTTGCGTTCGGAAGAATAATAGATAAAAGTGCGTTCGTAGTGATTTGGTAGTACTTTATAATTAACGCTTGAGTAGTTTATTGGTACTCTTCTTTTGGAGGAATTTTTTAGTATGCCGGAAGCTTGGCTTAGTACATCAAGTGTCATAATATAAGTAACTAAATTTTTTTTTTAAGCATTTAACCATTTATATTATGATATTTGATGTTTCTTTTGATAATTTAAAGTTACTCGTCCAAACATAGTATGAAAGAAAATTTTCATGACCTCTAATTAGTTGAGAAATGCTAAAATTGCTCCCACACACAAACAAGAAGATGTCCGTAACTAATCCTAACACTTCTAATGAGAGTTTAATCATGAGTGGGAGGGAATTATGTGCACTCAATCAGCACTCTTTTACCCTAAAACCTAAATTTTTGCAGCATCAAACGGCACCAACCATGCAATGTAGATTGGGGTGGGGTCCCATAGAGAGCTCCGTCCACCCACTGGGTCCAATTGGAGAAATCTGTGGTTGGTCGTGCGTGAACTCAGTGCGCTCTGAATTTAGACGACAAAATGGGAAAATGATCTTCGCCGGATTTTTTTTTTGGAAGATTCAGAGGATTTCGTGATCATGGTCGTTTGTCGTATATCGTGCGATCAGTTTTCGTTAGGTACTATTTATATTTAATTTTAAATTTTAAATTTCAATTGATTTCTGATCACATAATATACGATGAACGGTTATGATCACGGAATCTTCCAGATCCCCAGAAAAAAGGATATGGCAAGGATCATTTTCCAACAAAATCGACACAAGGTAAGCTCGAGCCTCTCAAGTCTCCGTTTTATTTATTTAGACACTACAGGTGTCTAAATTCCAGTGAACTGGATTATTTTGTGGATAAATTTCAAAGGGTTGCTGTCACACACATTGCCTTTCTTATTTTCTTTTTTCAATCCCAGTAAACCAAGTAGTTCTGTGAAATCTGTGTAGAGGACACAGCTTGCCGAATTTGTTGGTGGATGGATAATCGCATGAAACTTGTAACTCAAGTAATTACGAGCAATGTCTTGCTTGTGAGTCTTATGTTCGATCTCCTCTTTCAATAAAAGATTTGCAACCAATATTATTTCCACTATTTCCCAAACTCAAAAATCGATGCAAACTGAGTTTGATCTCATTCTTTCATGCCTGTCTTAAGCCTTTGAAAGAACTTAACTATTAGCTAAACTAATTGGTAGCTAACTACATGTAGGGAAGTTTCAATTAAAATTTTCTTATAAGACGGAACAAATTATTAATGGAAAAGGATCCTATCTTTTCTTGGGAAATCAAGGGATCCTGTAATCATGTTCGTTCATCGTACATCGTGCGGTCAGTTTTCGTTAGGTACTATTTATATTTAATTTTAAATTTTAAATTTTAAATAATTTCTGACCGCATGATGTACGATAAACAGACATGATTATGAAATCATCCGGATCCCCTGAAAAAAGATCCGGTGAGGATCCTCTTCCATTATTAACATTGTGATTTTGGACTTAGTGGCCCGGGCTAATTCCATCTAGGCCCCATAACCTCCTATTTCCGATTTCGGAAGAGTCCCATATTGTGGTCCACTAGATGCCTAGGACCCCCATTTAAATTCTAAAGCATTCTCTCTTCTTTTTTTTTCTTTTTTTGGAACTTTAACAAAAAGCTCCTGGTACTGTTCACTTTAACGAAAAACCATATTTTTACACTAAAAAGTCAATCTTAGTACTATTCACTTTACCTTTTATTTTGTCCTTATCGTTAAAACTCAAAGTTTTCAAATCTTTTTCATTAGTTTTCCTTTTTTTTTTTTTTTTTTGCTGTTACAAAGAGGGCCCAAAGCTCAAGCAGAACTGCTAAACAAAGAAGGACATCAACTTGAAGGGCTTACACAAACAGCCTGAGTTCTAGTAACTTCGAAAATATCATCTGGAAGTAAACTAACAATTGAAGGAGGAGGGTCATCCAACATAATATAACTCAAAGTACAAAGAAAAACTCAATTTTTGCCGAATCATCAACCACCATGTTCCTTTCCCTATAAATATGACTTAAATCACATTGATTAATTGAGAAACCAAGTGATGACAACCATATAACAAAGAAGTCAAGGGATGCACATCATGCACGCAACTAATTTGAAGAGTGAAACTAAAACAGCAGTAATAAAAGAGAGGAGTAACCTGTTTTATTATTATAAGCTACCTGAAATTACAAAACTAAGATGAGCAAGAAGAACAAAGAAATGAAAGAAACTGAAATTCCCATATAAGAGAGATCCTACATTTTATAATTTATTACATATCTAAAGCTTCCACCAGTAATTCTTGAGAACTTTGCATCATGGCAGGGCTCAATCTGAACATGAGGGTGCAAAACTCCATCTCATCCAAAGCGCCATCACCGTCCAAATCACCTTCCTTGAGCATGCACATGATATCCTCATCGCTCATGCCTTGCAATCCAAGCAATCCCGAGTTCTTCTTCAAGCTCTCAAATGTGATCACTCCCTTCTTTCCATCCGTCAACAACCGAAACCCTTTCGACAGCTCCTCCATAAACCCTTCTACTCCCAGCTTCTCAACCATGGCTGGAAAGAAATCTTCAAACACAATAACCCCATTTCGAAAAGCCATTGATTTAATTTCCAAGGTGAAAATTTGATGAAACGAATAAAAGCTCTAGGGTTTAATTCAGCGTAGATTATCCTATAGTTTGGCGGAGAAAATAAAGTTAGGGTTTCTGTGCGTGGGTTTTCAAATATTTTATGTGTGGAAAAGTCACCTAGCGTGGGGTTTATATATTAGCAGGGAAATTGAGTGAATTAATGGAGAAAATCAGGAAGATTTCGAGGAAAGAGGGAGTGCTGTGGATGACAACAAATTAAATTGTACAGATAACATGCCGGCATGATCGAAATTTGCTCTGCGTTATAGTTGGTGGGCTGTTTCATTTCTGAGAGGCTTCTCTTTCCTCGAAATTACATGGGAAGGTTCAGAAAGTAAAGAGGGTCAGGTAGTCATGCATGGCAAGCAATTAAATAGCATTTTCCTGAAAAGATGAAACTTGGCAATTGTTGGCATGCATGAGCTCTTTCCAAATCAGTATCTGACAGCTAGCAGACAAAATTTTGCCACATAATATCATTAATTTAGGTGGTAATTACTTATTAGAATCGCATAACATGGTATAATTACTTCATGTGTTATAATGTGCGTAAATGATCACAAAGTTGATGTTTTCACTTTTAGCATAGTATATCAACCTATTTTTTTAATAGAAAACCTTGACAGTACGAGAGAAATAGCATATAATATCAACAAAAGTTCACTCATATTATAAAAACATATTTTAGATTGCGATAACAATAAATTATTGATAATAGGCTTGAACTGAGAAATACAAAATCTAGCCAAAACTAAAATAAAAAATAGATAATACATACTGTCGTATAGGGAAAAATGATGGGAGTAACAATCTTCCGATGTCAAGTATTATAATATGAGTTGACAATAAAACTAATATTTTACAGACGTATGGTATAACAATGATAAATAAATACATGTATATGTTGTCACATAAGTGAGTTGTAACGTCACGTGTCAATAGTTTGATAGTGATACCAATTATAATTTAATTATTTTTTATTTTTTCGTAAAGACACCAAATAATTTCTTGAATTGTGTAGTAGCACTCATCGTGTGGTAAGAGCGTCTTTTATTAAAGGGAGTTTTAATGAAACACTTCCGGTACTGTTCACTTTTAACGAAAACCCATATTTTTACCTTTTTTAGGTACTATTCATTCTACCTTTATTTGTCATTTTTCATTAAAACTAAAGTTTTTTTGAACTTTTCGTTAGTATGATCATGTAACAATTGCGTGGAGTTAAGTTCATTTTTCTTTTTCTTTAGTTTCTTTGCAAGTAATACCTTTTTTAATTCTTTTCCCACAACCAAATTCAAATGGTAGAAGAGTCTGTGGGTTGGGTCCATATATAAACATGCACGTATACGAAATGTAATTTACAGGACCAACCACGTAAGTTCAAAGCATTCCACGTATGTGCATTTACCTAATCAAAGTAAACAACAAGACGATGCCTAATGAGCAGTAGTTAATTTGGGATTGTCAACATCTTTGAAGTTTACCTGCCGAAAAAAGAAAGTATGAGTATGCAAAATTCCACGTAGCACCTCCCCAAAATTGCCTATCAATTTTGCTTTGAAAATTGACATGCGACGTTTCGTACGTTCCAAGGGAGAGAGGCAGCACTTGCAAAATTGAGTACAGCCTTACAGCTATGAGTCCATTAAATTTTATTAACTACATTGAGAAAAAAATCAAAGAGCAATAAGGAATGCAGGAAAATGAAGAATTTGACAGAAACAATTGAGAGAGAGATAACGAGTAAAATGTATGAATTGTATTTTAGAGTTGATGAATTGGATTCTCACAATTACAGAGCTTGAATACACACATATATCTAGCTTAAAACTGTATTCTTACACTTCTAACAAACTAACTAATCTTTTTAACAACCTAACAACTAACCAATGAAAAGAATCAAAGAGCAATAAGGAATGCAGGAAAATGAAAAACTTGAGAGAGAAACAATTGAGAGAGAGAGAAAGAGAGAAAGAGTAAAATGTATGAATTGTATCTTAGGCTTAATGAATTGGATCCTCACAATTACAGAGCTTTTATATACACATATATCTAGCTTAAAACTTTATTCTTACACTTCTAACAGAGTAACTAATTTTTTTAACAACCTAACAACAAACCAGTGATGAGCTCACTGGCGAAGCTACATAGGAGCAAGGAGGGGCGGTCGCCCCTCCCCTTGCCGGAAATTAAGGACAGGAGCGACGGTCCGCCCCTCCGGTCCCATTGGAAAAATTGCAGCGCCCTGAGGGAAAAAATTCGAAAAACCTTAGAGGAGGAGGAAGAAGAATTTCAGCCATCAGAACCCAAACTTGCGACCCGTTCTCCCCTCCCTATTCGAACCCCTGCAACTCGCATATCTCGTACGCAGATGGGATTTGAAGCTCGAAAGAAAACTGACGGCGCTGGTGTGTGAAGGCGTGAGCAAATGGGAGAGCCGTTGGGCTATCGTAATTTTGGGCTAGAAGCTTTTAAAAAAACAAAAAAAAAAGAATGAGGTCCCGGGCTACTGTAGTCATGGCGTTGGGCCCAAAACTTGGGCCTAGTTGATATAAAATAAAAAAAAAAAAGGGTTGGGTCGCAGCCACAAGAGAAAAAGGAGGGCAATTTTGGTTGAAGCAATAAGAGGAAGAGGAAAACTACAAAAAGACAAGTTTCAATACTTTGGTCTCGACATGTCGACAAAATTAAAGCATATTTTTCGGTAATTATTCTCACTCAGAGACTTGAAGAGACTCCCACTAAACTTTGGCACTCAAAAGATTCGTGATTACATTGGTTTAGAAGTTTCTTACATTGACTTTGGTATTATCGATTGCAACCGTTTCAGTAGAGAAAACGTTTTTTGCTATAAGTATTCTCAAAACACCACTGCGTAACAAAATAGGAAATCAATGATTGAGTGATAGTTTTGTTGTTTACATTAAGAGAGATGCTTTTGCTTTTTTTGATAATAAGCTTATTATGAAACGTTTTCATGACATGAAACATCACCGGCAACAATTGTAACTTGTTTGTATTGATACATTATGAACGACACTTAAATTTTTTACTATATAAAAGGATTTTGTTGTCTACATATTTTTTGGAATCTTGTACACTTTTAAATTTCGCCCCTCCCCTTGAAAATTTCTAGCTTCGCCACTGGATGAGCTGTCATTTATTGATACTCAATAAATTTTACATGAGTATATAAATAATTTGGCGTACTAAATCACCATCACGTGATATAATCAACCCATGTATTATTATATGAAATTTTAAAATATGTAGTAAAAGAAGAATAATTTTAATAATAAGCTCAAAAACTACAGAAAATGACAGATAATAGCCATGAAAATATAGTAGACACGCCCTAATACAACATAACAAACTAAGAGATCCTAACTAGAAGTCACAGGCAAGAGCTTCCTCCAAGAAGTCTTTAGAAGTTTCCATCAAAGCAGGACTCAACCTAAACATGAGAGTACAAAACCCCATCTCATTCAAACTCCCATCACCATCCAAATCACCTTCTCTCAGCATGCACCTTAACTCCTCGTCATCCCATGCAACCCCAACTATGCAGAGTTTCTCTTCAAGCTCTCGAATGTGATCGCGCCTTTCTCTCCATCCTTTAACAACCGAAACCCGTTGGACAGCTCCTTCGTGAACCCTTCTGCTCCCAATCTCTCTACCATGGAAAGAAATCCTGAAACGCAACCGCGCCACCTAAAGCCATTAATTGGTTAATTTATAAATTAATTGCTACAAATGTAATATATATATATATATATATATATATATATATATATGGTATTCTTCGATCGATTGTAATGTGTTTATGGAAAGATGATAGGGAGAGGGTGTTATATACATGCGGGGGTGAAGGATTGAAGAAGAAAGGTCTTGGGAGGAAAGAGTCGGCTGCTTTAATGACAATTGTACGTAATGAACAGGGATTGTCTACGAGGGTCGTAGCATGTATATATTCTAGCTTTCATGGCTTCTTCTATATCTACTTCTTCCTCGAAGTTGCAAGAAAAAGTAGCAACAATTTGGTATGGTCATGGGAAACTGGCAAAGCATTTTCCTTTTAAAGTACCTAAACGACATATTTGGTCGACATCAATTTACCAAAATGTCCATACTATAAAATAAAAAGAAAGAAAAGAAGTTACAACTCATTTATAGTTTGGGAAGATGTAAATATCCAGTTCTACTACTAATTGACGTTTCTCAACTCTCCCTTCATCGCCACTCAGTACTACAATCTGGCTCTTCACTTGAAAGTGAGAGGTCTTAGGGTCGAATCTCATAGAAGGCGAATTCGATACCAAATTAAGCTGCCCATTGTGTGGCTTAGCCGAACTTCCCCTCCCCTTAGCGTAAAAGTATCGTTGTACTAAAAAAAATAAAAAAATAAAAAAAAACATCTCCCTTCGTCACCTTATGAAGATATATAAGGGTGACTTCAACATACACTTTTCTCTCTCTTGCTTACCTATGTTTATTTCTGATCTATAAATTAAACGAATTGAGAATCAAAACAAATAAATAATCATTGATGTGTGCAAAAAGAAAAAAAATGTGCAAATATTTGTCCATACCACAAATGTCTCGTCATGTGTTAATATTCACTCAGGTTTTTTTTTCTGTACACACATATATGGCACATAATTAATTGATTGGCATATAGCACATGACCAGTTGATTTATGGGAACTCGATTTCCATTTGGTTGGATGAGGTCATAGACTGGTCATAGCAAGTTTGACTCATATGTATACTAAGTTCGATGCTAATTTGCAATTTGTGACTTTTTTTGGTTGGTTAAAAGGTAAAAGTTATTTTTATTTTCTATAACCTATTTCTTGTACCAAAAAAAAAAAAGATTGGTATATATGTACAAATTTCTTCTTGCTTAATGATGTTCATTTGCATAGTTGCATTGTTAATTTAACGTACCAAGATCTAGAGACAAACAATTGAATAAGCTTTCACGGAACGCAGTGAAGAAAAGCAAATTTGTTGACAATCACAAAATTACAGAGAGATGGAGAGAGAGAGAGTACAGAATAGCTAGCTAGTCCAACCAGCTGCCATGGAATAGAAACAGAGAAACTAAATGTGACTGAAACTGCTAGCAAATGGAGATTACTATTACAACAGAGCTTCCTCCATTAGTTCTCTAGAAGTCTGCATCAAATCAGGACTTAACCTAACCATGAGAGTAGAAAACTCCATCTCATTCAAACACCCATCTCCATCCAAGTCACCTTCTCTCAGCATGCACCTTAACTCCTCATCACTCATCCCATGCAACCCTAGCAATGCCGAGTTCCTCTTCAAGCTCTCGAAAGTGATCACACCTTTCTTTTCGTCCATTAGCAACCGGAACCCGTTGCACAGCTCCTTCATGAACCCTTCTGCTCCCAATCTCTGCACCATGGTCGGGAAGAAATCTTCAAACACAACTCCATTGCTACTTCGTGACGCCATTGTTGGTAATTATCGAAATTATTAGATGGCTAGGTTAGTAACTTACTATTTATAGAACATATATATGGAAAATTCCAAAAGGGTCGCTTTTGATGAATGGAACTAATGCCATAATTTGATCAGAGCCTTTAGTGTTTGATTTTGACATACAAGAAGGTTCATTAGCCCTTCCTCGAAGTTGCATGGAAAGCTACCGGTACTACGGTTGGAATGAAAAGCTGAACTCAACTTTTGTCCCGAATTGGAGGACAATTTAATTACGAAAATGTTGTTGAGTTAGGAAAGCTAATAAAATCAATTAGCCCATTTGATTGATATAATTTTTTTTTTTAAATAAATGATATTATCTACATTAACGGAAAGAAGATGGACTTAGCTTTACAATGGGCTAGCAATAATGTGGTTCAAACGCGTCTTTGGCGAGAATCAAGTCTAAGACCTCTCACTTACAATTGAAGAGAAATATTACTAGACTGTAGTAATAAGTGATGATATAATTCTTGTTTTTAAAATGTAACCAAAACCAAATTTATTTATTTTTAAAAAATGTTAACGCTTCGAAAAAGTGCTTCGACCGTTGATATTTGGAGCAGGAGCTTCCATATTTGGTACTTAATTTGAATTCATAGTTGGATTGGGCCTTGACCAAATGTGGCTATTAGCTCAGTTGGCTTCATCTGAGCGAGTTGTTCCTTTTCAAATTGGAACATGTATGGAGTCGTTCGTTGGACACAAATTTTAGTCCAAATGCTGGTGGGGGTGCCACGTGCCAAGTCTTTTTCCAATGAGATCACCGAAGTCTTGTGTACTCATTTCAAACGCCAAGCTAACGGAGTTGCTCACTGCATAACATGTTTTAGGGCTGGTTTGGTATTACTGTACTTTGAAAAAAAACTGATTCTGTTACGCTGTAAGAATAAGCAGCTGTGAAATAAAGCAGCAGAGTGTTTGGTAAACTTTTTTATGAAAGTGCTTTTGGAAAAAAAAAAAGCAGTATTATAGTATTTGGTAAACTTTTATGTAAAACAGTTGTGACTGTGTGAAATGACCAAAAAGGGTATAATACTGGATGTGCCATTAATTTAATTTTCTTAACAAATAAATGTTAATTACTAAATATACTTTATTTTTAAAAGAAAAATATGTATAAACTTTATCTTAAATATTAATTACTATGACAAACTACTTCAATTGAAATATTTTAGACTGAATATGTAGGATTCATTAGTACAATATTGTTAATGTACTTGAAAGTAGTCTAATTAGATGCATCAAACTTGTCGCTATTCTATTTCTTAATGCTTCTATCTCATGTGATCCTTCAACTTGATAATTTTGGTATTTTTCATCATCATCATCATCACTACTATCACTCTCTTC
Organism: Heteromeles arbutifolia; assembly: GCA_024362995.1. Lineage (NCBI taxonomy): Eukaryota > Viridiplantae > Streptophyta > Magnoliopsida > Rosales > Rosaceae > Heteromeles > Heteromeles arbutifolia. Next base: position 2,139,761 of record JANCRC010000002.1, on the reverse strand, counting down.
ACAAAAGTCCCTAGGGTTATCAAAATGACGATCATGTTCAGAATACCTCCGTATGTAGTTATGAAGAGCCATTGTAGCAATGACAATCTTCACTTGCTTATTGAACGGGTAATTAGGCATATCCCTTAAAATTACCCATCTTTTCTTCCATACTCCAAAAGTTCGTTCAATGATGCTCTTAAGAGAAGAATGCATGTGGTTGAATACATCTTTATGACCCGTTGGTTTGGCACCCTTACGAAAATCCGAAAGATGATATTTTTCACCTTTATATGGTCCCAAATAACCTCTCAATTGAGAAAGCTCCTTTTCTGCAACTGAACCTTGTGGTTTTAGCTCCAAAAACTTTTTGTAGCTCTTCTCAGATTCCTCATATCTACATCAGCCAAAAAGCGCCTGAATCATATAAGTTTCCAATCATTAATTGGAAAGACAATGGAGATGGGGATTTCTAGAGACCTTTAGAAAACTTAAGAAATTAATACAAGCTATATAAGTAATGATAAGTTATCTTTTATCACAATGTCAGGGTACTTATTGAATTAACCACCGAGGAAAGGCCAAACAACAATTTTGGTCTAATCAGCAGTATCATAGCGGCTTACTAGTGGTAGGCTGGTAGCCCAGTTGGATAGTGCATGAATGACTATCAACAATAACCCATGGTTCAGTTGTTTTTGGCTTTTGAGCACACACAGAGACATATAGCTGATGTGCTGCATAAAGTTTTGAGACAATGGAACTTCGAACAACTAATTATGCAAAGTAGATCACAATGACAGCAGAGAGAGTGTGATCACAGCAACTGGCAAAGGGTGAATATTTAAAAAGTACCTGCATATCTGACGAAGAATGGATGCCCGATGATAATAGTCTCTTGTGCCTCAAGGATCTGTAAGAGTTGAAGAGATCGTAATGTAACAGGTGATTAACGAGTCCAATTGTTAATAAACCGACCATTTAAATAAGCACCCAAATATTAATTTTAGCGGATAAGTTGGATCGGATTAACTGGTGTTCAAAATGCCACCCTTGTTTAAGACAATTATGAAAGATAGGTCAGTCATTAAAGTGTGGGATTTCATTTTATGAATAGTTGAAAAGTATATCAATGCTTGCAGTTGATCTAGAAACTGCCAAAAATTATATGTTTGGTCAAATGTGAATGCAGTGGATTTTCTAGGGTAGCAATTGCCAATTGGGATAGTAACGTGATTACAAAGTTACTGGCTTATGTTTGCCGCAACCTATTGTGTATCGTCTGTGTAGTTGGAAAAATATGGTTTAATTGCTATCTTTTAATCACACAGAATAATAAGAAATAATTCATGTAATTAAATACTAAATTTGATGCATGCTCGTAAGGGAAAACAAAATACCATGAAAATGGATTTAAAAAACTAAAAAATCGGTCGAGGCTAATGTTAGACATTCTGATTTTAAGACAAGTTTACGCCCCACAACGGTACTTATGATTGATCGGCTCTTGTCTCTCAAGATACAACGACTACGTCCTTATAATAATAGATCTCCAAATAACAAAGTTCCAATGAACCACATTGTGTTGAATACTCTTTCATATAGACTCAATGAGACACTCTCTAGTGCACTATATGTATGACTATATGAATGATGGGAAGTTATAAATGACTACAAGAAGACTTGCCTATTTATAGAAGTAAAGATCCCTCTTTTCAAAGTATGTGACTATTCATAAATAATAAAAAACTGCAAAACTTCATTTAAATTTCTTGTTTAGAGAGACACATATTTCTACCAAAATGCACCATTTCTAATTTTCGTACAATTGATAAATTTAATATATAATAATAACTAAATTTTCAACAATCCCCACGTGAATGGAAATTGACTCAGCACAATGCAAATGACAATGCATACACTAGATAAAGATTCAATAGGAAAAGTAAAGCATCATGATAGGTAGCTTTTGGCTTTAAACCTTCCGTAGTGAATTACTATCAAATTTACTTGGCTATTTCAGTGAACATGATGTCTTAAACGTCTCATTTGTTTGTGTAAACCAAGGCAATAGTAATCACACAATACAATTTCAAACACCTCGTGGTTGCTCGTTTGTGTTCATTCCAGCTTTGACAATTCTTGGTTTCTCATGAGTGCTCTAGAGAATTAATTATGCCCTTCAGAAAAATTCTCATAAGAACACCCCATTCCACAATCAAGATAGGTCATAGGTGGCTTCCCATTAAGATCCTACAATACCCCACTTGGACTTCTAAGTATTCTAAGCTATAGGAACCATTAAAAGCAAATCTTAACCTAATCTCAATGGCAGACAACACTGTTATCATCAAGGGACACATGGGTATAAGAGAGTATAGTGAAACCCAAAGTTGTCATAATTTTATTGTCCCTTTTGAACATAGACTTTGGGATCTCCAAGCAATTAGGTTAGGTTTCCACTAGTCAAACCTTTAAAAATGGATTCACTAGGTTGACAGATACCATATGGCCACCACAAAACTCATTCATGCATGGAAATTATTATCGTTTGAGAGTAATTGTTTTTCAATGTTAAGTCCTCCAAACATATATCAGGACTTAATTAACATGTAATTTGCTAACACTAGGTAAACTCTCCCACATTTAAGGTGTTTATCGGAAAGTCTCTAATCTTTCAACATCTTAAACATTACTCATTGTAAGAGATAGTTAGTGACCTAATTAACTGCATTTTTTTATCTTTTTAAAAAATAAATTATTTTTTCCGTGTTTTTAAGTATATATCAACTCTGAAGATGACCAAGCCACCCCTCCCCAATTTCCTCACATTGTGGTTGCTTTTAATGCTATAAAATAGATCACTTTTCATTCCTTTAGAAATAGGAACTTGTGAAGCTAAGTTTTCTTATTTTCACTTCTAGCTAGGCTTTTGAAGCCTCACTAGTCCATTCCAGGATAAGGACATCTTCGGTGCATCATTTGCCTTTAGCCTTTGAATTTAAGAGAGTTTTCCATGGCTAAACTCACACTCCAAAATTCTTAACCTTTCTTACAAACAACTCGATCATCACCTTTCTAAGATAAGTAACTCATATAAAAGGAAGTCAAGCTGTAAAATTTACTTAGGACAACTTCATTCCGTCGTCACAAACTTGAGAAGTCAAATTTAATAGACTAAACATGAATAACACAGAGGCATACGCAACACTTTCACCATGACTAACACGTATGAAGATAAGACTCTCTAGTGTGATAAGACTCTCTAGTGTAACTGTGTAAGTATTTTATTTCACTACTCACTAGGATTACAAAGAGAATCACCTAGATTCATAGGATCTTAATATATATATCTACACAAGATCTACACTAATATTAAGAAATGAGAAATGTTAACGGGACTTTCTTAAAAATAAAATTCTCTATAGACATTATGTCACCTTACAGTTTAACATCAATTTTCGTATCAATATTATAAAATATTACGTCAAAAACATGAAATGGTAAAGAGTATATGAAGAATCCTACTTTTAAAAAATACCATTTAACATTTCTCGAAAGAAATTGGTAGTTGGCTTGGCACCAATTCTTAACCTGTCAATTCAATGTGAACTTGGTAGTTGGCTTGGCACCATTAAGCTCTTAATCCTAAATACTATTAACATATTGAAAAATTTCTCTCTTAAAGCGTGTGAATCCAATGTGAAATTTAATTGTGTCCACGCGGACCTCAACTAAAATATATTTCATCGATCACTTGGTAAGTCTTAAAGTCCTCTGCCCCGACCAAACAATTGCAATCTTCCTGCATGCATCCAGATGCCAAAGGCTCAACGACAAAATATATATAATTTTCAAATACAAGTTGGTCCCATAATTTCGCAAACTGTCAGAATAGCGTGTCCGAATCAGACAGGAGCAGCAAGTCGCCGCCATTTGCTGACTTTACGACCATTACACACACACCCCAGCATTCTTCCTCTCTTCTTCTACATTTTTTGTTCGCTGCTAATGATTGCCTGCAATTCTCTGAGTTCATCACATGGGAATCGGTAGCAAAAACCCAGGTTCCAGAATTTGTACTTTCTCATTCGTTTTCGTTTTCTGCTGCTATCTTCCTCTGTTTTGCTCTGCGTCGAGTTCGATTTCGCAGGACCAGTCTATAAAAGATGGAGAAACGCTGATCTCAGATGGGCAAAAATTCGAACTTGGTTTCTTCAGTCCTGGGAATTCATCGTTCCGGTACGTCGGAATTCGGTATTACAACATTTCAGACCCGTCAGTGGTCTGGGTTGCAAACAGAGAAAACCCAATTTCTGGTGAATCTGGAGTTTTGAAAATTGGAAGCGATGGAAATCTGGTTGTTTTGGATGGAAATAGCACCGCAGTTTGGTCTACTAACGCTTCAACTGCCACTAACATGACCGCCACACTCAGTGACGAAGGAAGTCTTGTTCTTTCCGGCAGCGGCGAGGTCTACTGGCGGAGCTTTGATCATGCAGCGGACACGTTTTTGCCGGGGATGAAAGTTGAGGTGAATGATGCGATCGGAGAGAATCGGTTTTTGAGTTCGTGGAAGTCGGAAAGTGACCCTTCGGCCGGAGGTTACTCAATGGGCGTTGATCCTCGAGGATCGCCGCAGTTTGTGATATGGGAAGGATCAGAACGGCGGTGGAGAAGCGGGCATTGGAACAAGCAGATATTCATCGGAATTCCGAATATGCCAACGAATTATGAATCTGGTTTTAGGCTTAGTGATGAGAATGCGAATGGGAGTTCATATTTTACTTACAAACTATCAAGTACTTCGGTGAAGTTGAGGTTTCGGATGAGGTGGGACGGGTACGAGGAGCAGCTGACATGGGTGGAAGAGAAGAACCAGTGGGAAGTGATACAATCTGAGCCTAACAAGACCAACCAGTGCGAGTTTTACAACAAATGTGGAAAGTTTGGGGTGTGTAGTGCATCTGATGATTCGGGTTCGATTTGCAGTTGTATGCATGGATTTCAACCTGGTGACTCGGATCAATGGATGAAGGGAAATTGGTCGGAGGGGTGTTTGAGGAAAACCTTATTGCAGTGTCAGAGAAATAGTACTAATGGAACGGCGGCAAGTGATGAAAAAGATGGATTTGTAGGGATAAGAGGTGCCAAGTTGCCAGATTTCGCAGACTTGGTTAACGCAGGTCCAGGGGAGGGCTGTGAGGAGAAATGTCTTGGGAATTGTTCTTGTACTGCATATGCATTTGTTGAAGGGATTGGTTGTATGATGTGGACCGGAGACTTGATTGACGTCGAACAATTTACATTGGGAGGAAACACGTTGCAAATTCGTGTTGCGCATTCGGATTTAGGTAAAGTTCAAATCCAATTGTCTTTGTTGTTGTTGCTGTTATTGCATTCATTTCTTTTCCTAAAATCCATTTGTGTTTCTTTGTCTGGTTTTGGCTTTTACTTTCTGTACAAGCAAAATCAAAGGGTGAATCGGAGTCACTTCATTTTCCTTAAATTTTGTTCAGTTTAATTGCTGTGAGGAAAATTTAAACTGATGCATTTCACAGGAAATGCAAACCTTCTGTCTTTTGTGGATCATTGAATTCTAAATTCGCCTTGGGGCAAGACCGCGGCATCAAGTCCGTAAAAGATAATCTAAAACTCCTTTACTTCTTTGCCATTCCGTTTGAATTGTATTTTTATCTGGTCAGCTCTTCTGCAGCGTTTTTTCTTTTAGCATCGCTTGATCTGTTATTTTTGTCATCCATCCGAAAACGAAAAATAAGTTATTGTCTTTTGAATCCCTGTCCCTTAATAATATCAAAGGCCAGACATGGTTTCTGTGCTGTATATTCAAATTATTGAAAATACAGAGCATAGTGCGGAACAGGGCCAGGAAACTGCTCTATTAAGTATTAACTGCATGAAATGTTGCAACACAGAAACCTGCACTAACATCTTTTATTGGATCTCCTTTTATATATAGGTAACAAGAAAAAATTATCCACCGTTGTGATAGCAGTAATTTCGGTAGCGGGAGCAGTGTTTGTAGTCATCATCCTATTGCTTTTGTGGAGGTTTAAAGCAAAACTGAAAGGTAGGATGCACATTTTCCATCCTTCTGGTGAATGAGAGGGGAAATTTTTTTAGTTAAGGAAACTGGTAATTGTTCCATGATATATTCTCCTTTCCATTTTGTTTCTGACTTACTTTTCTTCCTTTTTGTTATCTAGTGTTGCCCATAAGTTCTTCAATTTCATGGTTGAGGGGCAGTGACACACCAATGCTCGATGCTGGAAAGAGTGGAGAATTCTCAACAGATACTTCAGGATCAGTTAACGTTTTTGCAGAAGGGAATCAAGTAAATGGATCCGAATTACCGCTGTTCAATTTCAGTTGTGTAGCAGCTGCTACGAACAACTTTTCTGAAGAAAACAAGCTTGGGAAGGGGGGATTTGGTATTGTCTACAAGGGTAGCCTTCCAGGGCTACCACAAATAGCTGTAAAAAGACTTTCGAGAAGGTCTACTCAAGGGTTGGAGGAGTTCAAGAATGAGATTAGTCTGATTGCTAAGTTACAACACAGGAATCTCGTGAGGCTATTGGGCTGCTGCATTGAAGGAGAAGAAAAGCTACTGGTTTATGAATACATGCCAAACAAAAGCTTGGATTTCTTTCTTTTCCGTATGTTCTCTTTCTGCCGATTAAGTGTTCTTTTTTCAGATAACATTACACATTTGAAGTTTGTTTCACTTAGTAGTTGGCCTTTTGGTAAAATGACAGATCCAGACAACCGATCACTACTAGATTGGAGAAAACGCTTCACGATTATTGAAGGGATTGCACGAGGGCTCCTTTATCTCCATCGAGATTCAAGACTTAGGATTATTCATCGAGACCTAAAAGCTAGCAACATTTTGCTGGATGAAGATATGATCCCCAAAATTTCGGACTTCGGTATGGCAAGAATATTCGGGGGTAATGAAAAAGAAGAAAATACAGCCCGAGTTGTTGGCACATAGTAAGAAGAACTTGGTGACACTAATGCAATATAACTTATTTATCTTGTGTTAGAATTATCAATCTGATCATAATATTCATAATGCAGCGGTTATATGTCACCTGAATATGCAATGGAAGGTCTGTTTTCGGTAAAGTCAGATGTTTATAGCTTTGGTGTATTGCTGCTAGAGATTGTGAGTGGCCGAAGGAACACTAGCTTGCGATCAACGGAACACTTAAGCCTTATTGGATATGTAAGTTATTCATACATAATGTTTTAAATTATAAATGCTAGCTATTACTTCACCAATCAGTAACTACAACAACGGAATATGGATTCTTTGGAATGTTTTTAGGCATGGCATCTTTGGAGCGAGAATCAAGCAACGGACCTCATTGATCCTTCCATCGCAGAAACATGTTCCCAGAACGAAACTGAAGTATTGAGATGCATACATGTAGGGTTACTGTGTGTGCAAGACCATGCAGCTAGTAGACCAACCATGTCGGCCGTGGTGTTAATGCTGGAAAGTGAAGCTGCAAATCTTCAGTTGCCAGTAGAACCTATATTTACCTCAATTAAGAGACATGTGGTTGTGGATACAAAATTTAGTACAGAAGGCCAGGATATAGCACCCTCGAATGATGTAACGATTACAATGGTGGAAGGGAGATGATCGGTAATCTTGCTCCATGTTTCTATGCTGTTCCATCTCCTATGAGGGTTATTAGCAATATTTGTATAGCCTGTAATTTTCGTTAAACGATTGTGAGCGGAAAAGTAAATACTCAGACACCGGAGTTCTAGTAGACATTGATATTTTGGATTTTGATGACTATCATACTCGATCTTTCTTCACTTTCCAGTCGCAACCGAATGCGAAAATCCCAGAACTAATGTTGCAGATTACCTTAACAAGTTCCTGTAACAATTCCTTAACATCCCTTAAAAAAATATCTACTTAGAAATGACGTCAATATCTTGTTCCACACCGGCTGGATTTGATTGAGATGTGTCCGCGTCAACTTTGTTTCACTAAGTAATTGCCTTTCGGTAAAATGGCAGACCCAGCCAAGCAAGCACTGCTAGAGTGGAGAAAATGCTTCACGATTATTGAAGGGATTGCAAGAGGGCTCCTTTATCTCCATCGATATTCTAGACTTGGGATAATTCACCGAGACCTAAAAGCAAGCAACATTTTGCTGGATGATTGATTTGATTCCCAAGATTTCGGACTTTGGTATGGCAAGAATATTTGGGGGTATCGAAAACGAAAAAAATATAACTCGAATTGTTGGAACATTGTAAGAATGACTCACTCGCTGTAATACGGTATAATTTATTTATCTCATGTTAAAAGCTTTATCGATCTAATCACTATATTCATACTGCAGGGGCTATATAGCACCTGAATATGCAATAGAAGGTCTGTTTTCAGTAAAATCGGATGTCTATAGCTTTAGGGTATTGCTGCTAGAGATTGTAAGCGGGCGAAGGAGCACTAGCTTTTGATCAATGGAACACTTGAGGCTTATTGGAATTGTAAGTACACTGTACACATGATATTTCGAATGCTAAGTGCACGCTATTTATACTTCTCTAATCTGTAGCTGTAACATTGGAACGGTATTTGGGACGTTTTCAGGCATGGCATCTCTGGAATGAGAATAGAGCAGCAGACCTCATCGATCCTTCCATCACAAAAACTTGTTCTGATTATCAAACTCAATTATTGAGATGCAAACAAGTCGGGCTATTGTGTGTGCAAGACTCTGCAGCTAGTAGACCAACCATGGCGGCCACGCTGCTAATGCTGGAGAGTGAAATTGCAAGTCTTCTAGTGCCAGTACAACCTATATTTACTTCAATTCTGAGACATGTGGATACAAAACTTAGTACAGATGGCCAGGATTTGATATCATCTAACTTTGTTACGATTACAGTGCTAGACGGGAGGTGACGTATAATCTTTCTACATGTTTACTTGATATTCCATCTACTTTTTGTTTAACAATAGCATGAAGAAAAAGTAAATAATCGTATAAGAATTCTAAAGACACTGCAGTTTTGATTTTTGTAACAAGAGATTTTTCAGTGTGACCGGTATACGGGGTGGTACACTCTAGAATCACTATCTCGTTCCCCATTGGTTTTGATTGAGATGTGTCCACTTTCACATTGACCACAAGGCTTTCAGTCGCCCACGTGTTCTCATACAAAGATATTGGACTACTTTTTTCATTCAAACGTCAAATATCTGATATTTCAAAGTTTTCTGCCTATGATTTTGAGAGCAATGTTAGCCTTTTCCTTGTGACAAAATTGAAAAGTCATTTCCTCACAAGGAAATTTACAGATACGCTTCGCATTTCATTTTCTAGAAAACATATAAGAATTCAGATGGGGTTTAGAACCGAAACCATTATTAGTATTTTCGGTTCCACCATGTTCTTCCTAATCTTCTTCAGCTTGCTTCTGTCACAGCATCATTGTGCTGAAGTTTATGAAATAACACCGTCACAACCATTTTCACAGACACAAACCCTTGTCTCCCCCAGCCGCATTTTCGAATTGGGGTTCTTCACTCCTAATGGTTCGTTTAACAAGTACGTGGGGATATGGCACACAAACATATCTCCGCGTAAAGTTGTATGGGTTGCCAACAGAGAAAATCCTATTGCAGCTTCAGATACCTTGGCTAATTTGACAATTAGAAGCAATGGGAATCTGGAGCTTGTAGATGGGAAGCAGAATTCTCTTTGGTCAACGAATATTTCAGTGCCATTTAATGGTTCAGCTGCAGGGCTTTTGGACAACGGAAATCTTGTCGTAAAACATGATGATGTGGGAGCTGTTCCATTATGGCAGAGTTTTGATTATCCTAGTGACACACTTCTACCAAGTATGGTGCTGGGATTCGATAGTAAATCTGGGAAGCGCAGTTTAATGAAAGCCTGGAAAAGTGAGAGTGATCCATCAGCTGGCTTGTTCTTGGTTGGACTTTCACGGGACGTTCCATCACAAGTGTTCATTTGGATTAATGAATCGAAACCCTACTGGAGAAGTGGGGCATGGGATAAATCAAGGTTCATCGGGGTACCGGATATGAATAATCAATATCTAAGTGGATTCACTCTAAATGATGATGTGAACCAGGGAACAAAATCTTTTTCTTACGGGTTTTTTAACAATACGCCTTCATATATTGGCATCTCTTCAGACGGAGTACTGAGTCTTTTTAAGCTTTCGGACAATGGCCGCAACTGGTGGCTTCCCTGGGTGGCACCGGTGAATCCATGTGACATTTATGGAACATGTGGAGTTTATGGTGTCTGCAAAGGTTCTGAATCTCCAAATCCAAATTGCGAGTGTTTGAAAGGGTTTGTACCAAAATCAAATGAGGAATGGAGCAACGGAAACAGGACTGGAGGGTGTGTGAGGCACAGCGAATTGTTTTGCGATCAGAGTAACACAAGCAGGTCATTTTCTTCAGGAGGAAAAGAAGATGGGTTCCGGAAGATGGTGGGATTAAAGCTACCAGATTTTCATGAGCTTATCCAAAATCTGGAGGCTGACGAGTGCAAGATACGATGCCTAAATAATTGTTCTTGTCTGGCTTATGCGCAAGTTAATAATATAGGGTGTTTGGTCTGGTCCAGTGACCTTATTGATATACAAGAGTTTGCCTCTGGCGGGATGGATCTTTATATTCGCCTAGCAAACAGAGAATTAGGTAAACAAATGAGAATTATTTCCTGCAGAATTATAATTAGAAGTATCTTTTATCTGTTCCATACTTTATTCATTGCAATTTATAAATTCATTTTTTTTTCAGACGAAGGAAAGCCAGTAAAGCTAATTGCCAGCCTCACTGCTATTGGTTTTATCAGTATCTTGAGTGCCATAGCGTTTGGCGTTCAGAGACTGCGCCGTAAAAAAACAGGTAAGAGAATAATATAGAGTTATAGCAGCTGATGCATTATTCAAATTAGTATATAACTTCCATGCATAACTTCACAAGAACATATTTCCTGATTGATATCCATTACTTGATAACCTTGTTGTGACGAAGTTGTTGTGATTGTTATATTTTCGAAACAGGGAACACGAAAGAAAAAACAAAGTTAATGCAGTTGAATCATACAAGTGATAATTCAAGGGACAATCTTCAAGAATACATAAGAAAACATGATCCATCGGAGCTATTCATCTACGATTTTGACAGCATATTAAATGCCACAAACAATTTCAGCACCATGAACAAACTCGGGGAAGGAGGTTTCGGCCCTGTTTACAAGGTGACTATTTATTTATTTATTTCAATTCCAAAAGGAAAATATAGTGTATTCAACACCGGCTAGAAGCCTAAAACTACAAGACACAGACATAAATCGAATGTTTAATTTGTAGGGTAAGCTACAAGATGGAAAGGAAATAGCAGTAAAACGACTGTCTAGTAGCTCGGGGCAAGGCATAGAGGAGTTCAAGAATGAGATGCTGTTGATCTCCAAACTCCAACACAAAAATCTTGTTAGGATCATGGGCTGCTGCGTCAAAGTCGATGAAAAGTTACTGATTTATGAGTTCATGCCTAACAGAAGCTTGGATACTCTTCTATTCTGTGAGTTTCACTGCCACTTTTTATGTTTGGATGAAATTTCTCTTTGTTACATATTGTTCTTTTGTTACCATAATTGGCAATTCTTTAGCTCTTTGTAATCCCCCACTACTTATGATTTTGTTACTATTATTGGTTACACTTTTTATGGATATATTGATTAGATCCAAAGCGCAGAGCAGAGCTTGATTGGGCTAGACGCTTCAATATTATTCAGGGGGTTGCTAGAGGGCTTCTTTATCTCCACCACGATTCCCGTTTGAAGGTTATCCATAGAGATTTGAAGGTTAGTAACATTCTCTTGGATGAGAATATGAACCCAAAAATTTCAGATTTTGGATTGGCACGAATCGTTGAAGCGACACAGAGTCTAGCAAATACTCACAAGGTTGTGGGAACACGGTAAGCGCATTATTTTCCTATTATTGGCACTTTTATTAAGACCAGAAACAGAGAAAACATTTTTTTCAGTTACTAATACAAATGAATTGCTTGTGCAGTGGCTATATGTCTCCCGAGTACGCCATGGGCGGGATATTTTCTGAAAAATCTGATGTCTATAGCTTTGGTGTCTTGCTATTGGAGATTATCACCGGCAAAAAGAATAGTAGCTTCTATTACAACGAAGAACAGCACGGATTTTTAGCTTATGTAAGCTAATCACTCAAAATCTTCATTTGGATTTGTGTTTTTTAAGATGCTAAATATAGCAGATTCTAACAATTGTAGGCAACATTCATAATATGAATTTTTTCAGGTTTGGCACTTATGGAATGAAGGCAGGGGACTGGACTTGCTGGATGAAGTATTGGCGGATTCATATTCGTCATCAGAAGTAACGAGATGCATGCATATCGGACTTCTTTGCGTACAGGACAAGTCTGAAGATAGGCCAACCATGCCGGACGTAGTTTTCACACTAAGTAGTGAGGCGGATCTTCCACTACCTAAGCAGCCTATATTTTCTAATTTCCGAAACACCGTCTATGATCCTCAACCTCAATATGACAATATTTTCTCTGCAAATGAAGATACCATAACCGTGATCGAAGGTCGCTAAGCAATAGAACGTTGCTACATCACAATGCAATGGATTTTGGTGATTGAACGTGTAAAGACAAGTAAGGTTACTGCACGTGTAAAATTTCTGCATCTTGTAGACTGCAAATCTGCTAGTACAGTGGTAGACTGAGTTGAAAGATGATCGAAACATTTTAAGGAATTCTTCTTCTGAACCTTATATATTTTCCACTACAAATACGAATGGTTTTGATCAAGCCGGATGCTCATTCTCGGCCAGTAAAATAAAATTTTCAAGATGTAAAATTCGGAATTACAAATAAAAATCACGAACAAAAGCACTTTAATTATCAAAAAACAACATTTAAGCAGTAGTACAAACACATAGTAGCACCGGTAATGATCTACTTAATGTATCTTATCCCATTCACCGTTCATGGATTAGGCACCCACCCTAATAATCATACCATTCTCAAAATCTGGCCCAAACCTTTGGGCTGTGCGATCCACCAACCCAAACACGGCCCATCATTTTTATCTCACTCCCGTGTTTACCCCATCTCTTGAACACTCCCTCTCTAACCTCTATCACAACTCACCCTCACCATCTCTGCAAACATACCTTTAGCACCGAGAGCCTTAACTCTCATCATTTCTCGTTTCCCAAAAATCAAACCTTTAACCCATAACCAGGCCAAAATCCAATTTAATGCTAGGCCCAACCCAGCTGCTAGGCGCAAACCCGATATAAACAGGGCCCAACCCGTTAACCTTAACCCAAACCCAACTCTAAACCCAGCCCAAAACCTTGGGCCTATGTAATCCTAGCCCTAACCCAATAACCCTCGGCCCATTAACCCTAACCGGATCCGACCCGTTAACTGTTACTCGTCGACCCGACCGTTGACCGTTGACTATCTGGTCAACATTGACCGTTGATTTTTGGGTTGACTCTTTCGGGTTTCGACCGGGACCCCTTCTAGACTAATTTCGACGTCCTGATTCCCAATCTATATTCTGTTTTCACAAATTCAATCATTTTGATAGCGTTTTATTAAATAGTCTCTATTTGTGTATAGGTGCATTGGTGGAAAGTGATCCAGTCTTTCTTAGTTCGAGCGGCTCCCTGAGAGCGGAGTATTTGTGAGTAGACCCCTTCTCAAATGAATATTTTATAACTTTCAGTCTAGCATGCATTTCCTATTTCATGTTTTGAATATGTTTTTGCTTTATGGATTTCTATATTATGATTTATTTAATTTACGTTTTATAAAGCGTTATAAACTATTGGTTTTACACTTAGAAAAGGTTTACGACTATTGCTTTTATGCCCTATGAGATATTACGGATTTATGAAATATTATGGATTGTGGTTTATGAGAATGATTTGAGTTGGATAGCTTTCATGGTTTTATATGATTTGAGTTGGATAGCTTTCATGGTTTTATAATATATATAATTTCATCATAAACTAGAAAAATAGAATGACATATATATATATATATATATATATATATATATTATGAAGTATTGGAACATAATGAAAACATGGGGAGCAAACATATAATGTGTGTTTATTTAAGTGGTCAATAAGTCTCTTACAATTTATTGGAAACAATAAAAAGGAAAAGGAAAGTTATCTATTTTCTATCTAAGTAAGTTGCAACCTAGGCAGATGTCTAGGTGGGTCTCGGTGGGTGCCAAGGCGGTTTAGGCAGGCGCCTCAGCAGGTCTAGGCGCCATTTCTTAATTTCAAACACCTAGGCATTAATCCGGACGGTGGCCAGCCGCCTAGCGCCTAGGTGGGGCCTAGGTGGCGCTAGCCGTAGATTTTTAGAACAGTGGCCGCCACCCCCCCCAGCCTTATCCCCCTCCGTCCATGATCCTTAACCACAGTATGTAAATTTTCTCCGCAAATAAAGCTATCGGATAACAATGATCTTAGGACGGTAGGAAATTCTTGTATCACAATGAAACTTTCTTGTCATTCCAAAGTGTGATATATAATTCGTCTCTTTATTAAGATAAAGGTTCTAAAATACGCTAGGCGCTAGTCAAGCGACGGGCCGGGACCCTAGGCAGCTAGGCAAGGCCTAGGTTAGGTCTTAGGCGGACTACGCGAATTTAAGTAAATTTATTATATATTGTGTAAATAAGTGCCTATTTATACTTCAAAAAACACATAATTATATTGTGATACATCAACTGCAAAATAAAATGACATACAAATTATAAAGTATTAGAACATTTTGCAAACATGGGTAACAAACATATAATGAGTATTCATCTAAGCATTTAATAAGTCTCTTACATTTTATTGACAAAATGTAAGTGAGAGGCAGGTGCCTAGATGAGTTTAGGCGGGCTAGGAGGCGGGCGCCTAAACGAGTCTAGCTGTACTTTCTTAATTCTCAAACGTCTAGGGACTATTCAGGACGGTGGCTAGCTGCCTAGCGCCTAGACACCGCCATGCGAGAATTTTTAGAACAATGATTAAGATTGCGGATAAAACTGAGTGAGATTGGTTAATTAGGGACTAATCGGGGTGCATAAATATTTTCTGGATTCGCTTAAGCCAGTAGCATGAGGCTGCCATTGAAGCCTATTTGCATTACCTTAATCTAATACTTTACACACCTAAAGCCCTTCTGATTTTTCAAGTGGTGCCCTTGTGCATAGAGGTTTTGTCTTCAGCTCAGTATGCTTTGAGTTCAAACTTTTTCCCATTTTCTTAGTAATTTTTTCTTTCTTTTAACAAATGATATTCTACACTAAGGGTGAAAGAGTGGACTAAGCCTCTTCTTCTTCTTCTTCTTCTTCTTCTTCTTCTGGGTTGGGGGCGCGTGGGGGGGGGGGGTGTGATGGGGTTTAGGGTTTAGGGTTTAGGGTTGGACTAGCAATAATGTGGTTCAAATTTACGTTTGACGAGAATTGAACCTAAGACATTTCACTTCCAAGTAAAGAAGAATAATATTATACCGTAGTACTAAGTGGCAAATAGTAATATTGCTTTGTAATAAAAATAAAAACAACCTCCTTGTTTCTATTTGTAGATATCTTTCCTTTTCTACTAATGAATGCATGCAATTCTCAAAGTTCATGAAATGGGCATCATTAGCAAAAACCCTGGTTACAAATTTTACAATTTCTCATTCCTCTGCATTCTTTGCTCTGCATCCAGTTTGCTGAGGACGGAGCTCTAGTTGTCTTAGATGGAAATAAAACTGCAGTATGGTCTAGCAAGAGTGATCCATCCTCCTCTAACTTTACAGCAACTCTCACCGAAGACGGAAATCTTATTCTTTTCAGGGATGATGATGGCCACACCTATAGGCAGAGTTTTGATCATCCAACGGACACATTTTTGCCCAGCATGAAAGTTGAGGTGAATGAAGAATTAAAAGAAAATCATTTTGTAAGTTCTTGGAAGTCGGAAAATGACCCATCACTGGGAAGCTATTCGACAGGGATTGATGCTCATGGAGTGCCACAGATTGTTGTGTGGGAAGGGTCAGAAAGGGGGTGGAGAAGCGGACATTGGAACAAGCAGATATTTATCGGAATTCCGGATTTGCAAACTAATTATGCATATGGTTTTAAGATCAGTGGTGAGGATGGGAAGGGACAATAACATGATGGAAGATTATATTTTACTTATGCAGCATGGAGTAATTCGGAGAAGACGGGGTCTCAGATGACGTGGGATGGATACGGAGAGCAGCTGAGATGGTTAGAAGAGAAGAACCAGTGGGAAGTGCTACACTCTCAGCCTAACAAGACCAACCCATGTGAGTTTTACAGTAAGTGTGGCAAGTTTGGGGTGTGTGGTGCATCTCATAATCCGGTTTGCAGTTGTATGCATGGATTTCAACCAAGGGACTTGGATCAATGGACGAGGGGAAATTGGTGGGACGGGTGTTCTAGGAAGACCCTTTCGCAGTGTCTGAGAAATAGTACTAATAAAAGTGATGAAGATGGGTTTTTAGTGATAAGTCGTGCTAAGGTGCCGGATTTTGCAGACGTGGTTGTTCTGGGTGAAGAGGAGAGCTGTGATGAGTTCTGTCTAAAGAATTGTTCTTGTACTGCATATGCACTTGTTCAAGGGATTGGTTGTATGAACCGGACCAGGGACTTGCTGGATGTCGAACGGTTTAGAAGGGGGGAACCAGCTATACATTCATCTTGCACATTCGGATATACACAAGTTTAAACCCATTTGTCTTTCCTCTAACATAACTTGGGTGGTGAAAGTGGAATTAAAGGAAACAAACAACTACATGAAATTTTGCAGCACATAAAACTGCCCCAATACGTTTTCTTTTATCTATATATAGTCATCAAGAAAATGTTCTCCACCCTTGTGATAGGACTAATGACACGCCCCGATCCCGATATTCCCCGAATACCAGGATAGACACGTGCTGGCCGACACCCGAAACGTGACGAAAGCCATTTATTAAATGCAAATGCTGAAAACAAGGGATAGATAAAACTTATAAATATAAAAGAATAAAGAATATGCATTTAAGGAACGTGTTCAGAGCACACATCTAATCTAAAACACTAAAAGAATTAATATAAAATTGAATGAATAAAAGAATGGGTCCTACACGGAGAGGACTCAAAGATACCGATGCGGAAGTGCCTTGACGCCAGGATTGTATGCCTCAATTCTAAGTCCTGAAGGGGGCGCAAAACAAACATGAGTGGACCAATTTGATATACATATAGTAAAACAGTTATCAATGTACTAACCCCCAGGTTTTATGAAAACACATATATATCGTGATAAACATAGGTTTTCCGAAACCTAGCATGCCGTGCACTGTCTCAAATCATAACTTGTATATATAATAATCTCTAGTGAATGTCCAATATAACTCTCCAGGCCCCATGCCGGCTCCCCATCCCTGGTCTTAAATGCCAGAGGAAACACCCTACAGGCCATATGCCAACACCAAACCTTCGCCCGGGACGAACCGGAAACTATCCCTACGTCCCGTAGCGGAAAGAACCACTACGTAAGTACAAAACCAATGAACATACGTACATTTGAAAGGCATCTTCATAGTATAAAGTCATCCATCATCTATACTATAAAGAGGTGTTCGAAACGTATTCTAAATATCATATCGTCATCCATCAGATATTCTATAAGAATACGGGTTATAGGAAAAATAGTAATAATTCAAAATAACCTCAATAGCCACGATATCTCATAAAGCATTTCATAAAACATACTCATCAAATCATGCTTTTCATGTATGCATTTCTACTATAAAACATGCATTTTAGAAGGGGTCCACTCACAGTACTTCGCCGTAGAAGAGCCACGCAAACTAGCGAAGAAGGTAACACCACAATAATTGCCCCTAAACACATAAAGAGTACATTTAGTCAAACTCTACTCAAATAACTTAGATTGGGAAAACAGACTTCAGAAACGGGTCCAGAACGTCGAAATTAGCCTAGGAGAGGTCGTGGAGGAAAACCCGAAAAGTCAACCCTAAGTCAAAGTCAACGGTCAACGGTGACAGTCAAAGTCAACGGTCAACGTTGACAGGTCAGTCAACGGGTCAGACCAGGTCAAACGGGTCTGGGCTTGGATTCGGGTTGGGCCTTAGGGATTTGGGTTTAGATTTAGGGCTTTAGGGTTTGGGCTTAAAGCCCCCAACAGAAACGGCCCAAAGGCCCTTATTTTAAAAACAACAATTAAATAAAACTTAAAAGGGTTTTGGGTTGGGCTCGGCAGGAAAGGCCCAAAGGCCTTGGGTTTGGTTGCTGCTCGCTGGAGCTAAAGGGAGAAGAAGGCTGGATTTGGCCGAAAAACTACACAACCTTTAAACGGCCATAACTTTGTCAATACGCGACGAAATCAAGTGATTCAAAAATGAAAGTTGTAGTTCTCGAAGAGATTAAGAGAATGGTACCTTGCAAGACGTCTAACTCGTCGTGATTTGGCCGGAAAACACCTCGAAAGCCTCGGAGGTCGCCAGAAACTGAGTAAGATTCAAATGGATATAACTTCTTCAATACTCGATGAAATTGGGTGAAACAAAAAGGAAAGTTGTAGTACTCAGCGAGACGAAGAGATTGATACGTTGCATGCCGGCCAACTCGCCGTGGTTTGGCCGGAAATTGCCTCGAAAGCAGTCGGTCTCGCAGGTAAAACTGGGAAATAAACCTCCGAGTTGTTTCTCACTACAAACCTTCACCAAAGCACCTAAAATGAGTCCTAACTAGAGTTTGATCGATCAATAGGAAGATTAGAGAGAGTCATGAAGCTTACCAAGGTCGAGGGACGAGAAATCTCGTCAGAGTCGAACTCCAAACAGTGAGGGTACCACTGTACAGAGAGAGAATGCGAATCAAGTAGATAGATCCGAGTTACCATTGTTCAATTTCAATAGCGTTGCAGCTGCTACAAACAACTCTTCTGAAGAAAACAAGTTCGGGAATGTTGGATTTGGTACCGTCTACAAGGTGAATTTATATTATGTAAACATATCTGCAAATTCTACGGTGAGCTGTCATGTATTTGAGATTTTACCTTCTTTTTTACTCTGATAACCAGGGTAAGGGTAACCTTCCAGGGCTACCGGAAATGGCGGTAAAATGACTTTCGAAAAGGTCTAGCCAAGGCTTGGAGGAGTTTAAGAATGAGATTAGTCTGATTGCTAAGTCAGAACACAGGAATCTAGTTAGACTATTGGGATGCTGCATTAAAGGAGAAGAAAAGATGCTGGTTTATGAATACATGCCCAACAAAAGCTTGGATTCCTTTCTTTTCGGTATGTTCTCTTTCAGCTAATTAAGTGTTATTTTTTCAGCAAATTACATGCTTAAAGTTTGTTTCACTAAGTAATTGCCTTTCGGTAAAATGGCAGACCCAGCCAAGCAAGCACTGCTAGATTGGAGAAAACGCTTCACGATTATTGAAGGGATTGCCAGAGGGCTCCTTTATCTCCATCGAGACTCTAGACTTAGGATAATATACCGAGACCTAAAAACGAGCAAACTTTTTGCTGGATGAAGATATGATTCCCAAGATTTCGGACTTTAGTATGGCAAGAATACTTGGGGTATCGAAAACGAAAAAAATACAACTCGAATTGTTGGAACATTGTAAGAATGACTCACTCACTGTAATACGGTATAATTTATTTATCTTATGTTAAAAGCTTTATTGATCTTGTCACATCCTAGTCCGCATAGCAAGATATTGTCCGCCTTGGGTCACACCTTCACGGATTTGTTTTTGGGTTTTGGCATGAGAACTCTCGCCCAAACTCACTTAACTTCAGAGTTCTTATGGGATCTGGAGCCAGTGAGTTCCCAAAACGCGTCTTGCAATGAAGAGATTGGCATGTACATATAAGGCCAGTGAACAACCCTCACCCCCGCCGATGTGGGATACTACAATCGACACTCCTTAGGGGCCCGACGTCTTCGTCAGCACACTCGAACGGGCGGTGAGTCTGACTCTGATACCAAATTGTCACATCCCAGTCAACATAGCAAGATATTGTCCGCTAGATGGGCATGTACATATAAGGCTAGTGATCAACCCTCATCCCACCGATGTGGGATACTGCAATCCACCCCCTTTAAGGGCTCGACGTCTTCGTCGGCACACTCGAGCGGGCGGTGAGTCTGGCTTTGATACCAAATTGTCACATCCCAGTCCGAATAGCAAGATATTGTCCGCTTTGGGCCACGCCCTCACGGATTTTGTTGATGCACAAAATCAGTGAGGACTTTGGTACAACAAAAAGTTTTAAGTTCGTGACCTTCGCTTGGTCGCTCCGGTCACTAGTGTGGATAAGTATGTAAATGGACAGAGATAGGGAAGCAAACAACACAAGATGTACGTGGTTCACCCAGATTGGCTACGTCCACGGAGTAGAGGAGTTCTCATTAATTGTGAAGGGTTTACACAAGTACATAGGTTCAAGCTCTCACTTTGTGAGTTCTAGTGAATAGTCTAGTACAAATGACATTAGGGATTATTGTGGGAGAATGATCCCTATTTATAGAAGAGAGTTTCTAGCTTTGTTCTGACATTGACACGTGTCATGATGTGATTGGCATCTGATGTTGACACGTGTCGCCTTGTGATTGGCTTCTGATGTTGACACATGTCGCGCTGTGATTGGCATATGATGTTGACACGTGTTGCCTTGTGATTGGCCTCTGACCTTGTAGGTCCTTGACGGTATAATGTTGACCGGTTCTCAGTAGTTTCGGGATTGGTCAAGTATGGTACAAACAGTGCTCCCCTAAGTTCCCGAGTGAGGGAAGCTCCTCGGTTGGGGACTTGCAAGTTCCAAGCCACTGAGTAATCCCGAAACTTCCAAGTACTGAAGTGTGGTGTCGTTTTCACTTGCCTTTTCTGTTCCATAGGTGGAAGTGGCATCTTCTCTGGAAGCATTTCTCCTCCATTCATGAGCGGTATCTCTAGCTGATGTTGACGCACAAGGTAATGTATCATTTTCACTTGAAGCTTACTTGTAGTTTTGGGCTTGGTCAAGTGTGATACAAACACTATAGTAGGAGTCCCCCAAGTCTCTAAGCGAGAAGATCTGCCGAAAGAGGTGACAGACAGGGTAAGTAATCAGAGTTCCAAGCAATCAGGTCTAGGTCGGAAGCTTGACTTCGGGTTCCGGCTAATTATTCTCCTTCTCCTTGTCTCTCATTCAGCAAGAAGGATAAAGAGAAGAAAATGGAGAAGAGATGATATGAGATACTTTTGCTTTTGAAGAAGTAACTTTCCACAGGCTTATTCTTGAACTGAGCTGGAGGGTTTTCTAGTTTCCTCCAAATAAGCGAGCCAACTCAGGAATTTGAGGGTCAAAACAAGTCCGTCAAATCTAGAGTACGTTTGACCCTGATGATATGGGATACTTTTACTGTTGGTATGGCGAGGCTTTGCTCTTTGGCGACGGTGCCAGCGAAAGGTTGTTGAAGCTTCTCGAGCTCTTGGATTCAACTCAGACTTCTTCTGCTGAGTTATATGATTGTGCAGGGCGGGGTGTCATGCCATAGCGATCTGTTACAGCTCATCATGCTGCATTCTTCTCTGCTTGTTTCTTCTGAACGGCAGGCAGGCACGAGGTAGAGGTGATGGTCTGTTTCTTTGTTCAATCTTTCCAAGTGCCGACCGATTGCTTTCTTTCTCCTTGTCCCGTAGGCAAGAGCAAGGGTAAAGGAAAAGCATGCCATGAGATATTTTTACCTTCGACTCTAATGATATGAGGTACTTTTGCTTTTGAAGAAGTATCTTTCCACAGGTTTATTCTTGAACTGAGCTGGAGGGCTTCTTAGCAAGGAATATGAGACTTGATCTTGAATTGGACTTGTAATTTCTTCAAGGGCCGTTGGTGGCTTGATTTTTGAAGGAAATCGGACCATGAGTAATCTCACATGGCAAGTGATCCTCAGTTTAGTTAAGGATGAATTATCACGTTGTCTCCACATGCTTCAAGGTATTAGTTTCACTTGCCTTATCTGTCCTCCATGCAGATGTGGCATCTTCTCTGGAAGCACAAAATGTTGAAGATGAGTACTCGAGAGCAATGCTAGGTAAGCAATCAGGAAGGGGTTCTAGGTAATCGGTTCCTGACTGGAAGCTTGATTCCAAGTGCTGGCTGATTGCTCTCTTTCTTCTTGTCTTGCAGGTAAGAGCAAGGGCGAAAGAAAAGACAGGGAAAAAGCATGATATGGGATACTCTTGCTTTTGTCCCTGATGATATGAGATATTCTTGCTCTGGTGTGGCTTGTTTACAGAGGTATTATCGGGGGGAAAGAAAGCTAAGTATTTCGAGAGGCTTCGTTAGGAGTGTCCTCTCGGGTGTGGGGAGGAGTTGAACATTTTTGCAGGTCTACCTGGTTATGGAGGATGGAGGTCCACATATATTAGGAATTTCCCTAACAGCAAATGGTAATGTTGTTCCTTTACCCTTATCGGTCATATCGATGTAGTGGGAGCTGCGAGATTCACGTGTTTTAACTTTGTCAGAGATCTTTTGATAAAGTGTTCCGTGATATCCGGAAATCTGATGTTGCTTGTGAAAAGTGCCGACAAATTATATCCAGGAAAATCTGGCTCTTCGAAGTTCGAAGAGAGGTGCCTCTTCGATTTTTGAACAAGCGGGTATGTTGAAGATCTGGCTCTCAAAATTCAGAAAGCATTGCCTCTTCGATTTTTGAACCAAGCAGATCTGTTGAATATCTGGCTCTCGAAATTTGGAAAGCGTTGCCTCTTCGATTTTTGAACCAAGCAAATATGTTAAAAATCTGGCTCTCGAAGTTCGGAAAACGTTGCCCCTTCGATTTTTGTACCAAGCAAATCTGTTGAAGATCTGGCTCTCGAAGTTCGGAAAGCGTTGCCCCTTCGACTTTTGAACAAGCATATCTGTTGAAGGTGTATTCTCAGAGATGAGGAAAAATTAGGCATTCTTGTGGGTATGCTTTGCCATAGATGACAAATTTGACTCGTACAGTGATTTCCCAATTAGCAAGTAGTGGTGCTATTCCTTTACCCTTGTGGGTAATAGTAGGGTAGCTGGAACTTCGAAATTCTCGTGCCTTAACTTTGTCAGAGCACTTTGAAAAAGTTGTCTGTGATATCCGGAAAGCTGATGTTGCGTGTGAAGATTGCAGACACATTTTATCCAAGGAGATCTGGCTCTCGAAATTCGAGGAGCGGTGCCTCTTTGATTTTGGAACAAACGGCCCTGTTGCCTTTTCTTTTATAGGGGCACCAATTGTGTTCAAGAAGTACGCTCAGAGAGTTACTGCTTGTAGAAATCTTCCCTTCATTTTTGTGCTTCTGAGATTTATTGGACCTCATTTTTCCTTCGTCATTTCTGAAAATGTCTGGCCCATCCGACCGTCGTTTTGACTTGAATGTTGAGGAAGAGGCAGCCAGGTCTCCTCAAGACAACATATGGCGTTCGTCTTTCTTATCCTCTACTGGTCATCTTACCGTTGGGGATTCTGTGATGAAGAATGACATGACCGATGCGGTGGTGGCCAGGAATCTTCTCACTCCCAAAGATAACAGACTACTTTCCAAATGGTCCGATGAGTTGGCTGTTAAGGATTCTCTGGCTTTCAGTGTTCAGTGTGCGGCTTCTGTGTCTAATATGGCCCAGCGCCTATTTGCTCGAACCCGCTAGGTTGAGTCCTTGGCGGCTGAGGTTATAAGCCTCAAACAGGAGATCAAAGGGCTTAAGCATGAGAATAGACAGTTGCACCTGCTTGCACATAGCTACTCCACGGGCATGAAGAGAAAGCTTGACCGGCTGGAGGAATCCGAGAGTCAGATTCTAAGTGATCATCAGAGGTTTGTGGGTTTGTTGCAAGGGCATCTATTGCCTTCGTCTTCTGGAGCTTTACCGCGTACTGAAGCTCCAAACGATCGACCTCCAGTGCCTCCTCCTTCTGGGGTTCTGCCCAGTACAGAGGTTCCAAATGACCACCCTCCGGTGCCTCCTCTTTCTGGTGCTTTGTCGAGTACTGAGGCTTTTCCTGGGCAACCTTTGTGAAGGTTCCCTCCTGTTTGTTTGTTTTGATTCTTGTGTATGTACATATATGTAATTTATCGATGATGTCAATAAACAAGCTTTACTTCATTCAGCGTATTGTGTTAAATACACTAAGGCATCCTCCACTAAGTTCTTTGAATTATTTCTTTTGTTGAAATTTGCATGTTGAAACTTCATGGGTGGATCTTGTAGGTTGAAATAGTGCTCCCCTAATTTCCCGAGTGAGGAAAACTTCTCGATTGGGGACTTGAAAGATCCAAGTCACTAAGTAATAGCGGAACTTTCGAGTACCAAGGTGTAGTAGCATATGATAGGAGTCCCCCAAGTCGTCGGTCGAGGAGAGTTGCCGAAGGAGGTGTCTTGCTTGTTACCAAGTTGTCAGAATATCGATGCCTTGCCTTGCTTCATTTGGTGAAGCACAATTCTTTCTTAGTGAAGTACAATTCTTTCTTGCTTCATGTTTGAGAGGTAGGGAAATAATAAAAATGAGACCGAAGGTCTCATCCCTTTGCCCATTTCTGCTTTCCCCTTTTGTGGTGGAATTGCTTTTCGTTTCCACTAATCAGCCTGAGTCGCTGCAATTATAACACCCTTCTCTGTAGCTCAAATCGCAAAGTCGTCTTCATGAACGTTGTTCCTTAACTTGTGATCTACAACATATCCAAATTTGAGATCCATCGGAGTAGTACAACTCCAGACATTCAGGTATGATGAATAACTGTTCATGATTTGTCTGTCAACCCATCAGACCTGTTGTTAGCTTCGTAACTCCATTTTACTTGCTCAAATCAATATACTTTCTTCAACGAAGTTGTTCCTCATTATCTCTTCCATAACATATCAAAAATTCAGAATGAATTAATGGTTAAATACTTCCAGATCTTTGAAACATCACAACAGCTTTGGAATCGGCAGGAATCTGACTGTCATGTTTGGAGCTTTAAAACTCTAATTTCCTTCGCTCAAACAGAAATATTTCCTTCTTGAAAGTTGTTTATCTGTTCAAGAACCATAAGATATCCAAAATTCGGCTCCATTGAAGAAGAGCAGAAGTTGCGGAAATTTGATAGATGAAAGGTGACGGAAGAGGGAGAGAGGGAAAAAGGCTTGACTAGTTAAAGCTATTTTTTGGACACAAAATTTGATTTAGCTTCACACTATCTTGATCAAGAGTGTGTGAAACTCTTGCATGTTTTAGTGTTGAAATTTTGTAGTGAAGCTTTGTTGTTGAAACTTTGTAGGTGAAGCTTTGATGATGAAGCTTTGTTGGTGAAGCTTTGATGTTGAAGCTTTGTAGGTGAAGCTTTGGTGTTGAAGCTTTGTAGGCACCATAAATTGATTTTGCTTCACACTATCTTGATCAAGAGTGTGTGAAGCTTTTGAGAATTGTAGTTGCACTCCATTGATGAAGCTTTGTTGGCACCATAAATTGATGTTGAAGCTTTTGATCTTGAAGCTTTGTGGGTGAAGCTTTGTGGGTGAAGCTTTGTTGGGGTGAAGCTTTGTAGGGTGAAGCTTTGTGGGTGAAGCTTTGTGGGTGAAGCTTTGATGATGAAGCTTTGTTGGTGAAGCTTTGATGTTGAAGCTTTGTAGGTGAAGCTTTGGTGTTGAAGCTTTGTAGGCACCATAAATTGATTTTGCTTCACACTATCTTGATCAAGAGTGTGTGAAGCTTTTGAGAATTGTAGTTGCACTCCATTGATGAAGCTTTGTTGGCACCATAAATTGATGTTGAAGCTTTTGATCTTGAAGCTTTGTATATGAAGCTTTGATGTTGAAGCTTTGTAGGGTGAAGCTTTGTGGGTGAAGCTTTGTAGGGTGAAGCTTTGTAGGGTGAAGCTTTGTAGGTGAAGCTTTGTAGGGTCAAGCTTTGTAGGGTGAAGCTTTGTGGGGGAAGCTTTGCAGGGTGAAGCTTTGTGGGGGAAGCTTTGTATGGTCAAGCTTTGTAGGGTGAAGCTTTGTAGGGTGAAGCTTTGTTTGCATCATAAATTGATTTTGCTTCATACTATCGTGATCAAGAGTGTGTGAAGCTTTTGAGAATTGTGGTTGTCCTCCATTGATGAAGCTTTGTTGTGTTCCCTCTTCCATTTTTTTTTTTTTTTTTTTTTGAGTGGGGGAACTAAACATTTGAAATTTGAAACTCTCTAGCTTGTGTGGAAGTTGAAGATTTTCCATGTGGGGCTTTCTCATGGTTTGATCTTCACAATTGTCAAACCTTAGCCAATATTGGTTATTCCTCCATGCTAGTGGGTGATGGGAGTTGTTTGTGACGCCATACCCATAATTCGCTCTGAGTTCCAAGCAGACCACTTAGAAAACAACTTATTAGATAACGAAAAGCAGCTTGAGGCCTTAAGGCAGTCATGTAGTATTAGTGTAGGAATGCGCTTGGTGCATCATTAGGAGTTGCCTTCTGAGCCGCCCATGGGTCATGTTAAGTTCTACACCCCAATACTAATGACCTTAGGGGTGAAGCTGCCTTTGCACCCATGGTTGCAGCAGATGCTATCTTTTATTAGATATGCGCCTGGCAACTTAACCCTGGTTTTTGGGATACCTTGATCGGGTTTTATATTATTTGGATGAAGTGTGGATTAGGTGAGCCCTCCTTGGCACTACTGCTATAAGATGCGCCCGGTGAAGTCATGCACTGGTTATGCCGAGTGTGCATGTTGGAGTGAGAGAGAGCATATTGCCAAATGACCTTCATTACATAGGATTCTGAACGGCTATAGCTCAACACTTGTACATTGTGAGTCTACTTGTAGTAGTACTTCAAGTGATTAGTGTTCCATGGATGGCCAAGGGTCTTGCCATCGGAGCTTCTGAGTTTGTAGGAGCTAGGGCGACTGATGCCAATGACTTCAAACGCTCCATCCTAGTTTAGACTAAGTGTGCCTTCGCTCGG
Organism: Heteromeles arbutifolia; assembly: GCA_024362995.1. NCBI lineage: Eukaryota > Viridiplantae > Streptophyta > Magnoliopsida > Rosales > Rosaceae > Heteromeles > Heteromeles arbutifolia. The sequence continues at coordinate 2,112,691 of JANCRC010000002.1, read as the reverse complement.
GACTCTGTCGCAAAGTAGTCTTTTCTTTAATACCCAGTCCCCTACTTTGAAATAGTGAGGTTTGACCCTACAGTCATAGTAGTTAGAGATGTGCTGCTTGTAAACCATATTCCTCAAGTGAGCCTGAATTATGTGTTCCTCAACTAGATCCAAGTTGAGGGTGAGTTGTTTGTCATTTTCAATTTGCATGTAGTTATGGACTCAAAAGGTAGTTTGCTCAAGCTTAACTAGGACAACTGCCTTTGTGCCAAAGGCAAGTGAGAATGGAGTTTCTCCTGTTGAAGTCCGATATGAAGTGCGATATGACAAAAAAAAAACTTGGGGTACAAATTCAGGCCAACAACCTTTAGCCTTGTCCAAGTTGGTTTTCAAAGTGCGCTTGATTATTTTGTTGATGGCCTCAACTTGTCCATTTAGATTGGGGATGAGCTGGAGAGGCGAAGCATAAGTTGATGTTGAACTTAGAGCAGAACATCTTGAACTTCTTGTTGTCGAACTGTCGCCCATTGTCAATGACTATCGCATTGGGAATGCCAAATCTGCAAAGGATGTTCTTCCACACGAAGTCTTCTATCTTTGCCTCAGTAATGGTTGCCAAGGGTTCTACTTCGGCCCACTTTGTGAAGTAGTCAACCGCAACGATTGCATAACGGACATTGCCCTTCCCTACAGGCATCGGGCCGATCAAATCAAGCCCCCACTGGGCCAAGGGCCAAGGGCTGATTATGGGAGTGAGTGGTTCTCGAGGGGAGTGAGGAATAGTCGCATATCGTTGACATTTGTCACATGCGCGGGATACTTTGATGGCATCCTGGTGGAGTGTTGGCCAGTAATATCCTTGGCAAAAAGTCTTATGTGCTAGGGACCGAGATCCAGCATGATCTCCACAGATTCCCTCATGTATTTCTCGGAGGACAATCTCTGCCTCAGCAGGCGTAAGGCACCTTAAGTACGGCAAGTTAAAACCTCGCTTGTAGAGTTAATCGTTGATGATCAGGTAGTGGGTAGACTTGTATCGAATTTGCTTAGCCTGGACTTTATCATTTGGGAGGAAGCTATGAGCAAGGAATTTATAAATTGGGGTGATCCAACTATCCCCCTATTGTAAGTTGCACACTTCTGCGGCCGTGGTGCTAGGAACAACCAACAGTTCAACATGAATTTTTCTCCCAACTTTGTCTTCCACTGCTGAGGCTAGGCCAACCAGGGCGTCTGCATGACTATTTGCCGCTCGAGGAGCTTGAGTGATCTGGTAGTGGAAGTGCTTGAGCAAAAGTTGTGTTTGCGCAAGGTATGCTACCATAGAGCTATCCTTAACATCAAAGTTGTTGGTGACCTGGTTGACCACCAATTGGGAGTCACTGAAGATATCAATTTGTTTAACCCCAAGGTGTTTGGCCAAACGTAAGCCTGCTAGAAGGGCTTCATATTCGGCCTTATTGTTCGACGCCTTGAATTTGAAACGAAGAGCATACTCCATCGCCACTTTGTCAGGGGTTCGACTTCAGATGAGGATGACTAGAAGTGTCTTCACTTTCTGCATGTATTCTGAATGTATTAGTTTGTTGTTTGTATGGCGTGTGCCATGTTATAAGCCTGAGAGCTTTTTTGTTGTTGAAGCGTTGTAGCTTTGAAGCTTTGTAATTGTAGCTTTGTAATGAAGGCCTTGTAATTGTAGCCCTGAGGCTTTGTAATTGTAGCCCTGAGGCTTTGTAATTGTAGCTCTGAAGCTTTGTAATTGTAGCTTTGAAGCTTTGTAATTGTAGCCCTGAGGCTTTGTAATTGTAGCCCTGAGGCTTTGTAATTGTAGCTCTGAAGCTTTGTAATTGTAGCTTTGAAGCTTGAGCTTTGTAAATGAAGCTTTTGAAGCTAGAGCTCTGTAAATGAAGCTGTCAAAGCTAGAGCTCTGTAAATGAAGCTGTCGAAGCTTAAAGCTCTCTGTAAATGAAGCTTTCGAAGCTAGAGCTCTGTAAATGAAGCTTTCAAAGCTAGAGCTCTGTAAATGAAGCTGTCGAAGCTTAAAGCTCTGTAAATGAAGCTTTCGAAGCTAGAGCTCTGTAAATGAAGCTTTCGAAGCTGATCGACATGAGTGATGCTCATGAATGTGTATGTTGATTGATATGAGTAATGCTCATGGATGTTGACATGAGTGATGCTCATGTATGATTGACATGAGTGATGCTAATGTATGATTGACATGAGTGATGCTCATGAATGTTTATGTATGATTGTCATGAGCGATGCTCATGTATGATTATGTATGATTGTCATGAGTGATGCTCATGAATAATTTTTTGGAGTACGGGTTGTACCTTTGATTACCTGGTTGGTGATAATAGCGGCAGGTTTGTCAATAATTTTTGGAGTACTAGATGTACTTTTGATCACCTAGTTGGTGGTAATAGTGGCAGGCTGCCGAATAATTTTTGGAGTACTGGATGTACTTTTGATCACCTGGTTGGTGGTAATAGCGGCAGACTGCCGAATAATTGTGGAGTACTGGATGTACTTTCGATCTCTGCCGAATAATTTTTGGAGTACTAGATGTACTTTTGATCACCTGGTTGGTGGTAATAGCGGCAGACTGCCGAATGATTGTGGAAACCTGGATGTACTTTTGATCACCTGGTTGGTGGTAATAGTGGCAGGCTGCCGAATAATTTTTGGAGTACTGTGAATCCTTTTGAAGCTCGGTTGGCTTATGCATACTGGGTCTCTGAGTTGGTAGACCTCTTTTTTTCTTCAGGGTAGAAACATATTGGATCCCAGTTAGGCTTTTGATACTTGCCTCCCCTGATGTCTTCCACGTGAAACACTTGGTGACCATGCCTAAAAGTTCGTTCACTGTTTTTCATGGCCCTGTTGGAAGATTCAAATATAGGTGTGCCGCCGCTTATGGAATATATCACATTCACTTGGCGTTGGTTACAGTTATCCCTCGGAGAGTGAATGAGGAATTGATCAATTTTTTTTTTCACGTGCCAAAGCTTCAATATGATCACGGAGGATGATACACTTCTCGCTGTCATGACTGTTATGCTTATGGTGGCAGCATAACATGCTCGTGTTCTTCGTGGACTTGTAAACTGGCTCTCTCGGCTTTGGCTTCGGTATCAGGTGAGCTATACTGGGGTAAATGGCCACGCATGTGGTGTTCAAGGGCGTGTATGTCTCATACCTCGGGGTAGGGCGTGTCTTGATACGTGTTTGGCCCACTTCATTGACTGCCTGGGGGCGGGCATTATCGTGGCGATACCTTTGGTTATCGCGATAGTGCCCTTTACTCTTTTTACTGAAATGAGAGTGGTGGGGATGGAAATCCTTCATCTTGCCCTGAGATTGGTATTTCTGTTGACTTGGTGAAGCATTAAGTGAGGCAGAGGGATACTCTGTTGTCGTTTGGAGGGCCGATGTCTTCTCATTTGGTTGGATCTGGCCTCCACTCCCTACTTGCTGATAAGGGGTGGCTGTAGGGGGTTTCCCTTGATATGTTCTTGCCTCAGCGGAGGCGTGGTTATAGGCCTGTTCCATCACCTCGGAGTAAGTTTTCCAAGTGTTGGCATTGATCATGTACTTGAAGAAACAGTCACGTAAGCCTATTGTGAAGGCCTTGAGGACGGTCTTGTCATCTGCCTCAGTGCAGCGAGAATATTCATGGCTGAAGCGGCCGGCATACTCTCGTAGTGACTCGTTCGGCTTTTGGCGGATAATGTACAAATCATCTGCAGAATGCAAGCGATCGGTCTGGAAGATGTGTTGAGAAACAAACAGTTTCCTCCATTCATCAAATGAGTTAACCATCTCAGGTGGAAGATGACAATACCAGTTTAAAGCTCCGCCAGAGAGGGTGGAGGAGAAGAGAAGACATCGCTCTTCGTCGGTGTGCATCCGGTATGCCATGGTAGACTCAAAGAGGTTAAGGTGTTCAATTGGATCCTCCTTTCCAATACAGAGTTGCAAGCCAAGCTTCTGTTTTGTCTTCGCCTGGAGGGGGTGTCGAGGATCCTCCTTGTAAGAGGGCCAGGCCTGGGTTGATTCCAGTCAGGTATCTCAGCTTGTCGTTCGGCCTTTAACTTGTTTACTTCTTCAAGGAGTTGTAGGACAAGGGGGTCCTGGGTGGAGTTTTGTATCACTGGAGCTTTCTTTCGGAAATTTCCATCCCCTCTTGAAAGTAGGAAAGTCTGATCAAGAGCATGTGATTTTTCCCTAGACTCGCCGTACTGACTTCTAGGGTATGTCTGTCGGAACACCTCTGAGTCCCCTATACCCTCATGTTTCTCTAGGACTTGTTGCCCATTCCCCAAATTGGTAGCCGGCCTGGGCCGTGGTAGGGGACCGAGTCTTTCAGAAACCCTTGGGTCATTGATCTTTGAGTTTATGTGGATGGGGTTCTATCGACGTTGCTTCAGGAAGTCTCGACAGTCGCGATAAACAACTTTCGATCCTTCCGCTCCCTCTACTAGGAGGTGTCTTCCTCCACTTCTCCTGCTTTGGGTTGAAGCAGCTAGGTTGAGAGAAGTTTCATGTTGATCGACATTTTGAGGAGTAGATTGCTCCTTATCAAGAATACCCATGTTGAAAGCAGGTGACCCTCCGTGTTGGAAGGCATCCGATTGATGGTTGACGTTCACAGGGGCAACGAGCTCGTGTGTTTGAGCATGCCTAGCTTCGTGGAGCATCTCGAAGAGCTTCTCGTATTGCTCTTGAATGACCTCATTTTTCATTGCTATCATGTTGTTCTGAGCTTCTAGCTCATCGACTTTAGCTTGAAGAGAAACCCTTTTTCCTTCCTTCTTTCGTTGCTTCGCACTAGGTGCGAGAGGGGTGTCATTCTGTGAGCTGTGGCTTCCTTCGCTCCCCATGTTGAAGAGGGATGCTTGATCAAAAGAGATTGTACGAATGGTGGAAACCAACTTGACAAAGCTGAAGAGAGTGGGAATAAGTGTCGATTTCCCACAGACGGCGCCAAATGTTGATGCACAAAATCAGTGAGGACTTTGGTACAACAGAAAGTTTCAAGTTCGTGACCTTCGCTTGGTTGCTCCGGTCACTAGTGTGGATAAGTATGTAAATGGACAGAGACAGGGAAGCAAACAACACAAGATGTACGTGGTTCACCCAGATTGGCTACGTCCACGGAGTAGAGGAGTTCTCATTAATTGTGAAGGGTTTACACAAGTACATAGGTTCAAGCTCTCATTTTGTGAGTTCTAGTGAATAGTCTAGTACAAATGACATTAGGGATTATTGTGGGAGAATGATCCCTATTTATAGAAGAGAGTTTCTAGTTTTGTTCTGACATTGACACGTGTCATGCTGTGATTGGCATCTGATGTTGACACGTGTCGCCTTGTGATTGGCTTCTGATGTTGACACATGTCGCGCTGTGATTGGCATATGATGTTGACACGTGTCGCCTTGTGATTGGCCTCTGACCTTGTGGGTTCTTGACGGTATAATGTTGACCGGTTCTCAGTAGTTTCGGGATTGGTCAAGTATGGTACAAACAGATTTATTCTTGGGTTTCGTCACGAGAACTTCCCAGGAGGTCACCCATCCTAGGACTGCTCTCGCCCAAACTCACTCAACTATAGAGTTCTTATGGGATCCGGAGCCAGTGAGTTCCCAAAACGCATCTTGCAATGAAGAGATGAGCATGTACGTATAAGGCCAGTGATCAACCCTCACCCCGCCGATGTGGGATACTACAGATTTAATCACTATATTCATACTGCAGGGGCAATATTGCACCTGAATATGCAATACAAGGTCTGTTTTCAGTAAAGTTGGATGTCTATAGCTTTAGGGTATTGCTGCTAGAGATTGTAAGCGGGCGAAGGAACACTAGCTTTCGATCAATGGAACATTTGAGGCTTATTGGATTTTAAGTACACTATACACATGATATTTCAAATGCTATGTGCACGCTATTTATACTTCTCTAATCCGTAGCTGTAACATTGGAACGGTATTTGGGAACGTTTTCAGGCATGGCATCTTTGGAATGAGAATAGAGCAGCAGACCTCATTGATCCTTCCATCACAGAAACTTGTTCCGATTATCAAACTGAATTATTGAGGTGCATACAAGTTGGGCTATTGGGTGTGCAAGACTCTGCAGCTAGTAGACCGACCATGGCGGCCGCGGTGCTAAAGCTGGAGAGTGAAATTGCAAGTCTTCTAGTGCCAGTACAACCTATATTTACTTCAATTCTGAGATATGTGGATACAAAATTTAGTACAGATGGCCAGGATTTGATATCATCAAACTTTGTTACGATTACAGTGCTAGACGGGAGGTGACGTATAATCTTTCTACATGTTTACTTGATATTCCATCAACTTTTCGTTTTACAATAGCATGGAGAAAAAGTAAATAATCGTATGAGAATTCTAAAGGCACTGCAGTTTTGATTTTTGTAACATGCTGATGACTTCCACAACAAGTATTGTATCCCTTTAAAATATCTACTTATAACTGATTTAGGTACCTCTAGAATCACTATCTCGTTCCCCATTGGTTTTGATTGAGATGTGTCCGCTTACACATTGATCAACGGCTTCGAGTCACCCACGCATTCTCATACAAAGATAGTGGACTACTTTCAGTCAAATGTCAAATATCTAATGAATATATCAGATATTTCAAAGTTTTCTGCCTATGACTTTGAGAGCAATGGTAGACTTTTCCTTGTAACAAAATTGAAAAGTCATTTCCTCACAAGGAAATTTACAGATACGCTTCGCATTTCTTTTTCTAGAAAACATATTAGAATTCAGATGGGGTTTAGAACCGAAACCATTGGTAGTATTTTCGGTTCCACCATGTTCTTCCTAATCTTCTTCAGCTTGCTTCTGTCACTGCATCATTGTGCTGAAGTTTATCAAGTAACTCCATCACAACCATTTTCACAGACACAAACCCTTGTCTCCCCCAGCCGCATTTTCGAATTGGGGTTCTTCACTCCTAATGGTTCGTTTAACAAGTACGTGGGGATATGGCACACGAACATATCTCCGCGTAAAGTTGTATGGGTTGCCAACAGAGAAAATCCTATTTCGGCTTCAGATACCTTGGCTAATTTGACAATTAGCAGCAATGGGAATCTGGAGCTGGTAGATGGGAAGCGGAATTCTCTTTGGTCAACGAATATTTCGGTGCCATCTAATGGTTCAGCTGCCGAGCTTTTGGACAGCGGAAATCTTGTCGTAAAAGATGATGATGTCAGAGTTGATCCATTGTGGCAGAGTTTTGATTATCCTAGCGACACACTTCTACCAAGTATGGTGCTGGGATTCAATAGTAAATCCGGAAAGAGCAGTTTAATGAAAGCCTGGAAAAGTGAGAGTGATCCATCAGCTGGCTTGTTCTTGGCTGGACTTTCACCGGACGTTCCATCACAAGTGTTCATTTGGATAAATGAATCGAAACCCTACTGGAGAAGTGGGGCATGGGATAAATCAAGGTTCATCGGGGTACCAGATATGAATAATCAATATCTAAGTGGATTCACTCTAAATGATGATGTGAACCAGGGAACAAAATCGTTTTCTTACAGGTTTTTTGACAATACGCTTTCATATATTGGCATCTCTTCGGACGGAGTACTGAGTCTTAAGCTTTCGGACAATGGCAGCAACTGGTGGTTTGACTGGGAGGCACCGGTGAATCCATGTGACATTTATGGAACATGTGGAGTTTATGGTGTCTGCAAAGGTTCTGAATCTCCAAATCCAAATTGCGAGTGTCTGAAAGGATTTGTACCAAAATCAAATGAGGAATGGAGCAACGGAAACAGGACTGGAGGGTGTGTGAGGACCACCGAATTGTTTTGTGATCAGAGTAACACAATTGCTTCAGGAGGAAAAGAAGATGGGTTTCGGAAGATGGTGGGATTAAAGCTACCAGATTTTCATGAGCTTATCGAAAATCTGGACGCTGACGAGTGCAAGATACGATGCCTAAATAATTGTTCTTGTCAGGCTTATGCGCAAGTTAATAATATAGGGTGTTTGGTCTGGTCCAGTGACCTTATTGATATACAAGAGTTTGCCTCAGGCGGGATGGATCTTTATATTCGCCTAGCAAACAGAGAATTAGGTAAACAAATGAGAATTATTTCCTGCAGAATTATAATTAGAAGTATCTTTTATTTTCTGTCCCATACTTTATTCATTGCAATTTATAAATTCTTTTTTTTTCTTTCAGACGAAGGAAAGCCAGTAAAGTTAATTGCCAGCCTCACTGCTGTTGGTTTTATTAGTACCTTGAGTGCCATAGCGTTCGGCGTTCAGAGACTGTGCCGTAAAAAAACAGGTAAGAGAATAACATAGAGTTATAGCAGCTGATGCATTATTCAAATTAGTATATGACTACCATGCATAACTTCAGAAGAACATATTTCCTGATTGATATCCATTACTTGATAACCTTGTTGTGATGAAGTTGTTGTGATTGTTATATTTTCGAAACAGGGAACAGGAAAGAAAAAACAAAGTTAATGCAGTTGAATCATACAAGTGATAATTCAAGGGACAATCTTCAAGAATACATAAGAAAACATGATCCATCAGAGCTATTCATCTACGATTTTGACAGCATATTAAATGCCACAAACAATTTCAGCACCATGAACAAACTCGGGGAAGGAGGTTTCGGCCCTGTTTACAAGGTGACTATTTATTTATTTATTTCAATTCCAAAGGGAAAATATAGAGTTTTCAACACCGGCTAGAAGCCTAAAACTACAAGACACAGACATAAATCGAATGTTTAATTTGCAGGGTAAGCTACAAGATGGAAAGGAAATAGCAGTAAAACGACTGTCTAGTAGCTCGGGGCAAGGCATAGAGGAGTTCAAGAATGAGATGCTGTTGATCTCCAAACTCCAACACAAAAATCTTGTTAGGATTATGGGCTGCTGTGTCAAAGACGATGAAAAGTTACTGATTTATGAGTTCATGCCGAACAGAAGCTTGGATACTCTTCTATTCGGTTAGTTGCCACTTTTTATGTTTGGATGAAATTTCTCTTTGTTACATGTTGTTCTTTTGTTACTATAATTGGCAATTCTTTAGCTCTTTGTAATCCCCCACTACTTATGCTTTTGTTACTATTATTGGTTACACTTTTTATTGATATATTGATTAGATCCAAAGCGCAGAGCAGAGCTTGATTGGGCTACACGCTTCAATATTATTCAGGGAGTTGCTAGAGGGCTTCTTTATCTCCACCACGATTCCCGTTTGAAGGTAATCCATAGAGATTTGAAGGTTAGTAACATTCTCCTGGATGAGAATATGAACCCAAAAATTTCAGATTTTGGATTGGCACGAATCGTTGAAGCGACACAGAGTCTAGCAAATACTCACAAGGTTGTGGGAACACTGTAAGCGTCATTCTTTTCCTATTTTGGCATTTTTCTTAAGACCAGAAACAGAGAAGACATTTTTTTCTTCCAGTTATTAATACAAATGAATTGCTTGTGCAGTGGTTATATGTCTCCAGAGTATGCAATGGGTGGGATATTTTCTGAAAAATCTGATGTCTATAGCTTTGGCGTCTTGCTATTGGAGATTATCGCCAACAAAAAGAATACTAGCTTCTATTGCAACGAGGAACAGCACGGATTTTTAGCTCATGTAAGCTAATCACTCAAAATCTTCATTTGGATTTGTCTTTTTAAGATGCTAAATATAGCAGATTCTAACAATTGTAGGCAACATTCACAATATGACTTCTGTCAGGTTTGGCACTTACGGAATGAAGGCAGGGGACTGGACTTGCTAGATGAAGAATTGGTGGATTCATATTCGTCCTCAGAAGTAATGAGATGCATGCACATCGGACTCCTTTGCGTTCAGGACAAGTCTGAAGATAGGCCAACCATGCCGGACGTAGTTTTCACACTAAGTAGTGAGACGGATCTTCCATTACCTAAGCAGCCTATATTTTCTAATTTCCGAAACTCAGTATATGATCCTCAACCTCAATATGACAATATTTTCTCTGCGAATGAAGATACCATAAGCGTGATCGAAGGTCGGTAAGCAATAGAACGTTGTTACATCACAATGCAATGGATTTTGGTGATTGAACGTGTAAAGACAAGTAAGGTTACTGCACGTGTAAAATTTCTGCATCTTATAGACCGCAATCTGCTATTTAATTAATACAGTGGTAGACTGAGTTGAAAGATGATCGAAACATTTTAAGGAATTCTTCTTCTGAACCTTATATATTTTCCACTATAAATACGAATGGTTTTGATCAAGCCGGATGCTTATCTCGGCTAGTAAAATAAAATTGTCAAGATGTAAAATTCGGAACTATGAGAAAAAATCACGAACAAAAGCACTTTAATTCTCAGAAAACAACATTTAAGTAGTAGTACAAACACATCGTAGCACCGGTAATGATCTACTTATTGTATATTGTCCCATTCACCGTTCATGGATTAGGCACCCTAACAATCATATTTAACCTATATATATATATATATATATATATATATATATATATATATATATATATATATATATATGATATTTTTGGCCTGCAGGAGATCCAACTGCTCTCAGTTCGTGTAACAACCCATTCTCAAAATCTGGCCCAAACCCGTCCCATCATTTTTATCTCACTCCCTTGATTACCCCATCTCTTGAACACTCCCTCTCTAACCTCTATCACAACTCACCCTCACCATCTCTGCAAACATACCTTTAGCACCGAGAGCCTTAACTCTCATCATTTCTCGTTTCCCAACAAATCAAACCTTTAACCCATAACCAGGCCCAAATCCAATTTAATGCTAGGCCCAACCCAGTTGCTTGGCCCAAACCCGATATAAACAGGGCCCAACCCGTTGACCTTAACCCAAACCCAACTCTAAACCCAGCCCAAAACCTTGGGCCTATGTAATCCTAGCCCAAACCCAATAACCCTCGGCCCATTAACCCTAACCGGATCCAACCCGTTAACTGTGACTCCTCGACCCGACCGTTGACCCAACCAGTTGACCGTTGACTTTCTGGTCAACATTGACCGTTGACTTTTGGGTTGACTCTTTCGGGTTTCGACCGGGACCCCTCCTAGACTAATTTCGACGTCCTGATTCCCAATCTATATTCTGTTTTCACAAATTCAATCATTTTGATAGCGTTTTATTAAATAGTCTCTATTTGTGTATAGGTGCATTGGTGGAAAGTGATCCAGTCTTTCTTAGTTCGAGTGGCTCCCTGAGAGCAGAGTATTTGTGAGTAGACCCATTCTCAAATGAATATTTTATAACTTTCAGTCTAGCATGCATTTCCTATTTCATGTTTTGAACATGTTTTTGCTTTATGGATTTCTATACTATGATTTATTTAATTTACGTTTTATAAAACGTTATAAACTATTGGTTTTACACTTAGAAAAGGTTTACGACTATTGCTTTTATGCCCTATGAGATATTACGGATTTATGAAATATTATGGATTGTGGTTTATGAGAATGATTTGAGTTAAATAGCTTTCATGGTTTTATATGTTTATACTTAAAATATATATAATTTCATCATAAACTAGAAAAATAGAATGACATATATATTATGAAGTATTGGAACATAATGAAAACATGGGGAGCGAACATATAATGTGTGTTTATTTAAGTGGTCAATAAGTCTCTTACAATTTATTGGAAACAATAAAAAGGAAAAGGAAAGTTATCTATTTTCTATCTAAGTGAGTTGCAACCTAGGCATGTGTCTAGGTGGGTCTCGGCGGGTGCCTAGACGGTTTAGGCGGGCGGCTCAGCATGTCTAGGCGCCCTTTCTTAATTTCAAACGCCTAGGCATTGATCGGGACGGTGACCAGCCGCCTAGTGCCTAGGCGGCGCTAGCCGTGGATTTTTAGAACAGTGGCTGCCACCCCCCCCCAGCCTTACCTCCTTCCGTCCATGATCCTTAACCACAGTATGTAAATTTTCTCCGCAAATAAAGTTATCGGATAACAATGATCTTAGGACAGTAGGAAATTCTTGTATCACAATGAAACTTTCTTGTCATTCCAAAGTGTGATATATAATTCGTCTCTTTATTAAGATAAAAGTTCTAAAATACGCTAGGCACTAGTCTGGCGACGGGCCGGGACCCCAGGCAGCTAGGCAAGGTCTTAGGCGGACTACGCAAATTTAAGTAAATTTATTATATATTGTGTAAATAAGTGCCTATTTATACTTCAAAAAACACATAATTATATTGTGATACATCAACTGCAAAATAAAATGATATACAAATTATAAAGTATTAGAACAAATTATAAAGTATTAGAACATTTTGCAAACATGGGTAACAAGCATATAATGAGTGTTCATCTAAGCATTTAATAAGTCTCTTACATTTTATTGACAAAATGTAAGTGAGAGTCGGGACATAAACGGGTGCCTAGATGGGTTTAGGCGGGCTAGGAGACCAGCACCTAAACAGGCTAGGCGGGCGCCTAAGCGAGTCTAGCCGTACTTTCTTAATTCTCAAACGTCTAGGGACTAATCGGGAAGGTGGCTAGCTACCTAGCGCCTAGACAACGCCAGGCGAGATTTTTTAGATAGAACTGAGTGAGATTGGTTAATTAGGGACTAATTGGGGCGCATAAATATTTTCTGGATTCGCTTAAGCCAGTAGCATGAGGCCGCCATTGAAGCCTATTTGCATTACCTTAATCTAATACTTTACACACCTAAAGCCCTTCTGATTTTTCAAGTGGTGCCCTTGTGCATAGAGGTTTTGTCTTCAGCTCGGTGTGCTTTAAGTTCAAACTCTTTCCCATTTTTTTAGTCTGATTTAAAATAGTAATTTTTTTTTTTTTTTTAACAAATGATATTTTACACGAAGGGTGAAAGAGTGGACTAAGCCTCACAATGAGCTAGCAATAATGTGATTCAAATTTACCTTTGACGAGAATTGAACTTAAGACCTTTCACTTACAAGTAAAGAAGAATAATATTATACCGTAGTACTAAGTGGCAAATAGTAATATTGCTTTGTAATAAAATAAAAACAACCTCCTTGTTTCTATTTGTAGATATCTTTCCTTTTCTACTAATGAATGCATGCAATTCTCAAAGTTCATGAAATGGGCATCATTAGCAAAAACCCTGGTTACAAATTTTACATTTTCTCATTCCTCTGCATTCTTTGCTCTCTTGCTTTGATTTGCTCTGCATCCAGTTTGCTGAGGATGGAGCTCTGGTTGTCTTAGATGGAAATAAAACTGCAGTTTGGTCTAGCAAGAGTGATCCATCCTCCTCTAACTTTACAGCAACTCTCACCGAAGACGGAAATCTTATTCTTTTCAGGGATGATGATGGCCACACCTAAAGGCAGAGTTTTGATCATCCAACGGACACATTTTTGCCCAGCATGAAAGTTGAGGTGAATGAAGAATTAAAAGAAAATCATTTTGTAAGTTCTTGGAAGTCGGAAAATGACCCTTCACCGGGAAGCTATTCGACAGGGATTGATGCTCATGGAGCGCCACAGATTGTTGTGTGGGAAGGGTCAGAAAGGGGGTGGAGAAGCGGACATTGGAACAAGCAGATATTTATCGGAATTCCGGATTTGCAAACTAATTATGCATATGGTTTTAAGATCATTGGTGAGGATGGGAAGGGACAATAACATGATGGAAGATTATATTTTACTTATACTGCATGGAGTAATTCGGAGAAGACGGGGTCTCCGATGACGTGGGATGGATACGGAGAGCAGCTGAGATGGTTGGAAGAGAAGAACCAGTGGGAAGTGCTACACTCTCAGCCTAACAAGACCAACCCATGTGAGTTTTACCGTAAGTGTGACAAGTTTGGGGTGTGTGGTGCATCTGATAATCCGGTTTGCAGTTGTATGCATGGATTTCAACCAAGGGACTAGGATCAATGGACGAGGGGAGTTCTGTCTAAAGAATTGTTCTTGTACTGCATATGCACTTGTTCAAGGGATTGGTTGTATGAACCGGACCAGGGACTTGCTGGATGTCGAACGGTTTAGAAGGGGGGAACCAGCTATACATTCATCTTGCACATTCGGATTTACATAAGTTTAAACCCATTTGTCTTTCCTCTAACATAACTTGGGTGGTGAAAGTGGTATTAAAGGAAACAAACAACTACATGAAATTTTGCAGCACATAAAACTGCCCCAATACGTTTTCTTTTATCTATATACCGTCATCAAGAAAATGTTCTCCACCCTTGTGATAGGACTAATTTCTGCAGTAGAAGCAATCTTCGTAGTCGTCATCCTGTTTCTATTATGGAGATTTAGAGCAAAACTGAAAAGTAGGATGTACATTTTGCTTCCCTATGGCGAATGAGGGGGCTACTTGTTTTTATTTTATTTTTTATCTCTCTGTTTAGTGTTGCGCACCACTTCTTCACTTTCATGGTTGAGGATCGGTGATGCACTAATGCTCGATGCTGGTAAGAACGAAGAATTTTCAACAGATGATTCAGGATCAGTTGACATTTTCATAGAAGGGAATCAAGTAGATAGATCCGAATTACCATTGTTCAATTTCAATAACGTTGCAGCTGCTACAAACAACTCTTCTGAAGAAAACAAGTTCGGGAAGGGGGGATTTGGTACCGTCTAAAAGGTGAATTTATATTATGTAAACATATCTGCAAATGCTAAAGTGAGTTGTCATGTATTTGAGATTTTAACTTCTTTTTTACTCTGATAACCAGGGTTAGGGTAACCTTCCAGGGCTACCGGAAATAGTGGTAAAAAGACTTTCGAAAAGGTCTAGCCAAGGCTTGGAGAAGTTTAAGAATGAGATTAGTCTGATTGCTAAGTTACAACACAGGAATCTAGTTAGACTATTGGGATGCTGCATTAAAGGAGAAGAAAAGATGTTGGTTTATGAGTACATGCCCAACAAAAGCTTGGATTCCTTTCTTTTCGGTATGTTCTCTTTCAGCTGATTAAGTGTTATTTTTTCAGCAAATTACATGCTTAAAGTTTGTTTCACTAAGTAATTGCCTTTCGGTAAAATGGCAGACCCAGCCAAGCAAGCACTGCTAGATTGGAGAAAACGCTTCACCATTATTGAAGGGATTGCCAGAGGGCTCCTTTATCTCCATCGAGACTCTAGACTTAGGATAATATACCGAGACCTAAAAGCGAGCAACATTTTGCTGCATGAAGATATGATTCCCAAGATTTCGGACTTTGGTATGGCAAGAATATTTGGGGTATCAAAAACGAAAAAAATACATCTCGAATTGTTGGAACATTGTAAGAATGACTCACTCACTGTAATACGGTATAATTTATTTATCTCATGTTAAAAGCTTTATCGATCTTGTCACATCCCGTATAGCAAGATATTGTCCGCTTTGGGTCACGCCCTCACGGATTTGTTCTTGGGTTTCGGCATGAGAACTCTCGCCCAAACTCACTTAACTTCGGAAGTTCTTATGGGATCTGGAGCCAATGAGTTCCCAAAACGCGTCTTGTAATGAAGAGATTGGCATATACATATAAGGCCAGTGATCAACCCTTACCCCCGCCGATGTGGGATGCTACAATCCACCCCCTTAGGGTCCGACGTCTTTGTCGGCACACTCGAACAGGCGGTGAGTTTGGCTCTGATACCAAATTGTCACATCTCAGTTCACATAGCAAGATATTGTCCGCTTTGGGCCACGCCCTCACGGATTTGTTCTTAGGTTTCGGCACGAGAACTTTCCAGCGGGCAATCCACCCCCCTTAGGGGCCCGACGTCTTCGTCAACACACTCGAGCGGGTGGTGAGTCTGGCTCTGATACCAAATTGTCACATCCTAGTCCGCATAGCAAGATATTGTTCGCTTTGGACCACACCCTCACGGATTTGTTCTTGGGTTTCGGCACGAGAACTTTCCAGGAGGTCACCCATCCTAGGACTGCTCTCACCCAAACTCACTTAACTTTGGAGTTCTTATGGGATCCAGAGCCTGAGGTCCCAAAATGCGTCTTGCAATGAAGAGATGGACATGTACATATAAGGCCAGTGATCAACCCTTACCCTGCCGATGTGGGATACTACAGATCTAATCACTATATTCATACTGCAGGGGCAATATAGCACTTGAATATGTAATAGAAGGTCTGTTTTCAGTAAAGTTGGATGTCTATAGCTTTAGGGTATTGCTGACAGAGATTGTAAGCGGGCAAAGGAACACTAGCTTTCGATCAATGGAACACTTGCGGCTTATTGGATTTGTAAGTACACTATATACATATGATATTTCAAATGCTACGTGCACGCTATTTATACTTCTCTAATCCGTAGCTGTAACATTGAAACGGTATTTGGGAACGTTTTCAGGCATGGCATCTCTGGAATTAGAATAGAGCAGCAGACCTCATCGATCCTTCCATCACAGAAACTTGTTCCGATTATCAAACTGAATTATTGAGGTGCATACGAGTCGGGCTATTGTGTGTGCAAGACTCTGCAGCTAGTAGACCAACCATGGCGGCCGTGGTGCTAATGCTGGAGAGTGAAATTGCAAGTCTTCTAGTGCCAGTACAACCTATATTTACTTCAATTCTGAGATATGTGGATACAAAATTTAGTACAGATGGCCAGGATTTGATATCATCATACTTTGTTATGATTACAGTGCTAGACGGGAGGTGATGTATAATCTTTCTACATGTTTACTTGATATTCCATCTACTTTTTGTTTAACAATAGCATGGCGAAAAAGTAAATAATCGTATGAGAATTCTAAAGACACTGCAGTTTTGATTTTTGTAACATGCTGATGACTTCCACAAGTATTGTATCCCTTTAAAATATCTACTTATAACTGATTTAGGTACCTATAGAATCACTATCTCGTTCCCCATTGGTTTTGATTGAGATGTGTCCGCTTTCACATTGATCAACGGCTTCCAGTCACTTACGCATTCTCATACAAAGATAGTGGACTACTTTCAGTCAAATGTCAAATATCTAAGGGTAAATTACATTTTCATATCTCAGGTTTGAGACCTATTTCAATTCCTTACAACATCTTCAAAACATTTCATTTTCATACCTTAAGTACTATTTTATTTCAAAATAATACATCCATTACATTTTCCATCCATGGATCTGTTAAGTGCTGACGTGGCTGCCACATTTGTGCCACGTGGCTGCCAACTGTGTGCCATGTGGCAAAAAAAAAAAATTTTTTAATTTTTTTTAGAAAAACTTGAATCTTCTAAATTTAAAAAAAAAAAAAAAAAAAAAAACCTGAACCCGCTGCAACCCAGAAGAATAAGAAGAAAAGGAGAGGAAAAAAGGAGGAAGAAGAAAGGAGGAAGAAGAAGAAGGAGAAAGAAGAAGGAGGAAGAAGAAGGAGGAGGGAGAAGAGGAAGAGGAAGAAGAGAAAAAAAATAGTACTTAAGGTGGGTTGGATTGGGTTTTTTTTTTTTTTTTTTGCTCTTCTTCCTCTTCCTCTTCTTCTTGCTTCTTCTTTCTCCTTCTTCTTCTTCCTCCTTCTTCTTTCTTCTTCCTCCTTTTTTCCTCTCCTTTTCTTCTTCTTCTTTTGGGTTGCAGCGGGTCCAGTTTTTTTTTTTTCTCTTCTTCCTCTTCCTCTTCTTCCTCCTTCTTCTTTCTTCTTCCTCCTTTTTCCCTCTCCTTTTCTTCTTCTTCTTCTGGGTTGCAGCGGGTCAAGTTTTTTTTTTTCTCTCTTCTTCCTCTTCCTCTTCTTCCTCCTCCTTCTTCCTCCTCCTTCTTCTTCCTTCTTCTTCTTCTTCTTCCTCCTTCTTCTTTCTTCTTCCTTCTTTTTTCCTCTCCTTTTCTTCTTCTTCTTCTGGGTTGCAGCGGGTTCAGTTTTTTTTTTTTTTTTTTTTTTTTCTCTTCTTCCTCTTCCTCTTCCTCTTCTTCCTCTTTCTTCTTCCTCCTCCTCCTTCTTCCTCGTTCTTCTTTCTTCTTCCTCCTTTTTTCCTCTCCTTTCCTTCTTCTTCTTCTTCTGGGTTGCAACGGGTTCAGTGTTTTTTTTTTTTTTCCTCTTCTTCCTCCTTCTTCTTTCTTCTTCCTCCTTTTTTCCTCTCCTTTTCTTCTTCTGGGTTGCAGCGGGTTCAGTTTCAGTTTTTTTTTTTTTTTTTTTTTTTTTTTTTTTTTTTGTTTTGTTTTAATTTTAAATTTAGAAGATTCAAGTTTTTTTTAAAAAAAAATTAAAAAATTATTTTTTTTGCCATGTGGCACACAGTTGGCAGCCACGTGGCACAAATGTGGCAGCCACGTCAGCACTTAACATATCCATGGATGGAAAATGTAACGGATGTATTATTTTGAAATAAAATAGTACTTAAGGTATGAAAATGAAATGTTTTGAAGATGTTGTAAGGAATTGAAATAGGCCCCAAACCTGAGGTATGAAAATGTAATTTACCCAATATCTAATGAATATATCAGATATTTCAAAGTTTTCTGCCTATGACTTTGAGAGCAATGGTAGACTTTTCCTTGTAACAAAATTGAAAAGTCATTTCCTCACAAGGAAATTTACAGATACGCTTCGCATTTCTTTTTCTAGAAAACATATTAGAATTCAGATGGGGTTTAGAACCGAAACCATTGGTAATATTTTCGGTTCCACCATGTTCTTCCTAATCTTCTTCAGCTTGCTTCTGTCACAGCATCATTGTGCTGAAGTTTATGAAATAACTCCATCACAACCATTTTCACAGACACAAACCCTTGTCTCCCCCAGTCGCATTTTCGAATTGGGGTACTTCATTCCTAATGGTTCGTTTAACAAGTACGTGGGGATATGGCACACGAACATATCTCCGCGTAAAGTTGTATGGGTTGCCAACAGAGAAAATCCTATTGCAGCTTCAGATACCTTGGCTAATTTGACAATTAGCAGCAATGGGAATCTGGAGCTTGTAGATGGGAAGCAGAATTCTCTTTGGTCAACAAATATTTCGGTGCCATCTAATGGTTCAGCTGCAGAGCTTTTGGACAGCGGAAACTTTGTCATAAAAGATGATGATGTAGGAGCTGATCCATTGTGGCAGAGTTTTGATTATCCTAGTGACACACTTCTACCAACTATGCAGCTGGGATTCGATAGTAAATCCGGAAAGCGCAGTTTCTTGAAAGCCTGGAAAAGTGAGAGTGATCCATCAGCTGGCTGGTTCTTGGTTGGACTTTCACGGCAGGTTCCATCACAACTGTTCGTTTGGATTAATGAATCAAAACCCTACTTGAGAAGTGGGGCATGGGATAAATCCATGTTCATCGGGGTACCGGATATGGATAGTCAATATCTAAGTGGATTCACTCTAAATGATGATGTGAACCAGGGAACAAAATATTTTTCTTATAGGTTTTTTGACAGTACCCTTTCATATATTGGCATCTCTTCAGACGGAGTACTGAGTCTTAAGCTTTCGGACAATGGCAGCAACTGGTGGCTAAGCTGGGAGGCACTGGTGAATCCATGTGAAATTTATGGAACATGTGGAGTTAATGGTGTCTGCAAAGGTTCTGAATCTCCAAATCCAAATTGCGAGTGTTTGAAAGGGTTCGTACCAAAATCAAATGAGGAATGGAGCAATGGAAACAGGACTGGAGGGTGTGTGAGGCACACCGAATTGTTTTGTGATCAGAGTAACACAAGCAGGTCATTTTCTTCAGGAGGCAAAGAAGATGGGTTTCGGAAGATGGTGGGATTAAGGCTACCAGATTTCCATGAGCTAATAGAAAAACTGGGGGCTGACGAGTGCAAGATACGATGCCTAAATAATTGTTCTTGTCAGGCTTATGCGCAAGTTAATAATATAGGGTGTTTGGTCTGGTCCAGTGACCTTATTGATATACAAGAGTTTGCCTCTGGTGGGAACGATCTTTATATTCGCCTAGCACACGGAGCATTAGGTAAACAAACGAGAATTATTTCCTGCAGAATTGTAATAAGAAGTATCTTTTATTTTCCGTCTCATACTTTACTCATTGCAATTCATAAATTCATTTTTTCAGATGAAGGAAAGCCAGTAAAGCTAATTGCCAGCGTCACTGCTGTTGGTTTTATCAGTATCTTGAGTGCCATAGTATTCGGCGTGCACAGACTGTGGGCTAAAAAAGCCGGTAAGAGAATAACATAGAGTGATAGCAGCTGATGCATTATACAAATTAGTAAATAACTTCCATGCATAACTTCACAAGAACATATTTACTGATTGATATCCATTGCTCGATAACCTTGTTGTGATTGCTATATTTTTGAAACAGGGAACATGAAAGGAAAAACAAAGTTAATGCAGTTGAATCATACAAGTGATAATTCAGGTGACAATCTTCAAGAATACATAAGAAAACATGATCCGTCGGAGCTATTCATCTACGACTTTGACAGCATATTAACTGCTACTAACAATTTCAGCACCACGAACAAACTCGGGGAAGGAGGCTTTGGCCCTGTTTACAAGGTGACTATATACTTGTTTATTCATTTCAATTTCTAAAGGAAATTGTAGTGTTTTCAACACTGGCTAGAAGCCTACAACTACAAGTTACAGACATGAATCGAATGTTTAATTTATATTTGTAGGGTAAGCTACAAGAAGGGAAGGAAATAGCAGTAAAAAGACTATCCAGTAGCTCGGGGCAAGGCACGGAGGAGTTCAAGAATGAGATGCTTTTGATCTCCAAACTCCAACACAAGAATCTTGTTAGTATCATGGGCTGCTGCGTCAAAGACGATGAAAAGTTACTGATTTATGAATTCATGCCCAACAGAAGCTTGGATACTCTTCTATTTGGTTAGTTTCACTGCCACTTTTCATGTTTCGATGAAATTTCTCATTGTTACATATTGTTCTTTTGTTACCGTAATTGGCAATCCCTTAGCTCTTTGTAATCCCCCACTACTTGATTTTGTTACTGTTATTGCTTACATTTTTATGGATTTATTGATTAGATCCTAAGCGCAGAGACGAGCTTGATTGGGCTACACGCTTCAATATTATCCAGGGAGTTGCTAGAGGACTTCTTTATCTCCACCAGGATTCCCGTTTGAAGGTAATCCATAGAGATTTGAAGGTTAGTAACATTCTCCTGGATGAGAATATGAACCCAAAAATTTCAGATTTTGGATTGGCACGAATCATTGAAGCGACACAGAGTCTAGCAAATACTCACAAGGTTGTGGGAACACTGTAAGCGTCATTCTTTTCCTATTATTGGCATTTTTCTTAAGACCAGAAACAGAGAAGATATTTTTTTCCAGTTATTAATACAAATGAATTGCTTGTGCAGTGGTTATATGTCTCCAGAGTATGCCATGGGTGGGATATTTTCTGAAAAATCTGATGTCTATAGCTTTGGCGTCTTGCTATTGGAGATTATCGCCAACAAAAAGAATACTAGCTTCTATTGCAACGAGGAACAGCACGGATTCTTAGCTCATGTAAGCTAATAACTCAAAATCTTCATTTGGATTTGTGTTTTTTAAGATGCTAAATATAGCAGATTCTAA
This sequence comes from Heteromeles arbutifolia, assembly GCA_024362995.1. NCBI lineage: Eukaryota > Viridiplantae > Streptophyta > Magnoliopsida > Rosales > Rosaceae > Heteromeles > Heteromeles arbutifolia. The sequence goes on along the minus strand of JANCRC010000002.1, from coordinate 2,091,190 downwards.
CAATTGTAGGCAACATTCACAATATGACTTTTGTCAGGTTTGGCACTTATGGATTGAAGGCAGGGGACTGGACTTGCTAGATGAAGTATTGGTGGATTCATATTCGTCCTCAGAAGTAATGAGATGCATGCACATCGGACTCCTTTGCGTGCAGGACAAGTCTGAAGATAGGCCAAGCATGCCGGACGTAGTTTTCACACTAAGTAGTGGGACGGATCTTCCACCACCTAAGCAGCCTATATTTTCTTATTTCCGAATCTCTGTCTCTAATCCTCAACCCAAATATGACATTATTTCATCTGCAAATGAAGATACCATAACCGTGATCGAAGGTCGGTAAGCAATAGACATCACAATGCAATGGATTTTGGTGATTGAACGTGTAAAGACAAGTAAGGTTACTGCACGTGTAAAATTTCTGCATCTTGTAGACCGCAAATCTGCTATTTAATTAGTACAGTGGTATACTGAGTTGAAAGATGATCGAAACATTTTACGGAATTCTTCTTCTGAACCTTATATATTTTCCACTATAAATACGAATGGATCATGCATGTGGAAATCACACTTGCATAGCAATGGCATGCATAATATGATTCGACAAACAAAGAGATACACTGCCCACAATGCAGATCGCCTTCGACTTGTTTCTGTAACGATTTTGATCAAGGCGGATGCTTATCTCGGCTAGTAAAATAAAATTGTCAAGATGTAAAATTCGAAACTACCAAAAAAAGTCACGAACAAAAGCACTTTAATTCTTAGAAAACAACGTTTAAGCAGCAGTACAAACACATGGTAGCACAGGTAATGATCTACTTAATGTATCTTGTCCCGTTCACCGTTCATGGATTAGGCACCCCAACAATCATATTTAACCTGTACATACATATATACATATATATATATATATGTATGTATGATATTTTCGGTCTGCAGGAGATCCAACTGCTCTCAGTTCGCCACGTGAGCGAGAAACTAGTGGTAGCATTCTCATAATGAATGTTAGGCACGTCCAGAAGGAGCCAAAATCTATATCAAAGTCTTCTGCATGACTTTGACATCATTGGTTGAAGTCTACCGAGTAGTCTAATATGCTTGCACTGTGAAGATTCCACATACTATTGAGAAATTTATTTCATCTGAATTTTAGCCCAAAACAGTATTTCAATGTTCGATCGTATTGCTTTTCAGGGAATTTTTGATCATTCAGATGCAAATTAGAACCGAAAGTAGTGTTTGTGCTATGAATTCCTCCGTGTTCTTCCTATTCTTCTTCAGCTTGCTTCTTCTGTCACGGCACCATTGTGCCAAAGTTAACGAGATAAGTCCCACACAACCATTATCAGAGGGACAAACTCTTGTCTCCCCCGGCCAGGTTTTCGAATTGGGATTCTTCAGTCCTGATAATAATTCCGGTAATAACAAGTATGTGGGGATATGGCACAAGAGTATTTTTCCTCGAAAGGTTGTATGGGTGGCCAACAGAGAAAAGCCGATTGCAGCTTCAGACACCTTGGCTAGTTTGAGAATAAGCAGCAAGGGGAATCTGGAGCTTGTAGATGGAAAACAGAATCCTCTTTGGTCAGCGAATATTTCGGTGCTATCTAATGGTTCAGCTGCAGCTCTTTTAGACACCGGAAACTTTGTCCTAAAAGATGATGATGTTGGAGCTGAACTGTTGTGGCAGAGTTTTGATTATCCTAGTGACACACTTCTACCAAGTATGCTGATGGGGTTCGATAGCAAATCTGGAGAGACGAATTTCCTGACTTCCTGGAAAAGTTAGAGTGATCCATCGACGGGGATGTTCATGGTTGGATTGACACCACAGGTGCCATCACAGGTTGTAGTTTGGATTAATGGATCAACTCCCTACTGGAGAACCGGGCCATGGGATAAATCAACGTTCATCGGGCTACCAGGTACAAATGATGCATATACAAGTGGATTCAGATTAGATGATAATGCAGAGGAAGGAACAAAGTATTATTCTTATAATTCTTATAATTACGGGGACATGTTGGCATACATAGACATCTCTTCAGACGGTACACTTAAGCTTAAGTATTCGCAACGTGGAGAGAACTGGATTCTTGACTTTGTATCACAAAATAATTCATGTGATAAGTATGCAGCATGCGGTTCTTTTGGGGTTTGCAAACGTTCTAAATCTCCAACAACTCCAATATGCAAGTGTTTGAAAGGGTTTGTACCAAAGTCACACGAGCAATGGAGCAAAAGAAACAGGACAGGAGGGTGTGCGAGGCAAACCAAATTGTTTTGTGAGACTAATACAAGTCAGTCAGTCGCTTCGAGAAGAAATGAAGACGGGTTTTTGAAGATGACGCAGTTAAAAGTACCAGATTTTCATGAATATATCAAGTTTTCAGATGCACAAAAGTGCAGGACACAGTGCCTAAAAAATTGTTCTTGCCTGGCTTATGCACATGTTGATAACATAGGATGTTTGGTCTGGTCCAAAGACCTTCTTGATATACAGGAATTTGCCTATGGCGGAGAAGATCTTTTTATTCGCCTGGACCGCTCAGAACTAGGTAAATAATAATATTGCTTGTACAGCTCCAATTAGCTAGCTATGTGTTTTACACAACTTTTCTGTTACAAATACAATTTTTTCAGGTGAAGGAAAGCCAATAAAGTTAATTGCCAGCCTCACAGCAATTTGTTTGATTAGTATCTTGGGTGCCCTAGGGTTCGGTTTCCACAGGTTGCAAGCTAATAATAAAAAGGGTAAGAGAATGAGATGGATGTGATTGATATGAGCAAACTAGCAAAAAATAACTGTTTGATCTGAGTTATTTGTTAGTCCGCTGATCTGACTCGGTTTTTTATTCTTATGTTTTCCATATCAGGAAACGCCAGATTAACTGATACAATTGAGAACGGAAGAGACACTCTTCAAGAATATATTGGAAAGCATGATCCATCAGAGCTGTTCATCTATAATTTCGATAGCATATTAATCGCAACGAACAATTTCAGTATCACAAACAAACTCGGGGAAGGAGGATTTGGCCCTGTTTACAAGGTGATTGCGCATTCATGTATTTCTCTATCTATAGTATATTATCACAACAGCTACAAGCCTACAAGTATACAACTGCAAGATACAGATATGAATCTAATGATTAATCTTTCGCCGGCCTCGTGTAGGGTAAGCTGCAAGAAGGGAAGGAAATAGCAGTAAAAAGACTATCTAGTAGCTCAGGGCAGGGCATGGAAGAGTTCAAGAATGAAGTGTTGTTGATCTCCAAACTCCAACATAAAAATCTTGTTAGGATCATGGGTTGCTGCGTTAAAGACGACGAGAAGTTACTGATTTATGAGTTCATGCCAAACAGAAGCTTGGATACTCTTCTATTCAGTTAGTTTCTTTCACTGGCACTCTTTATGTCTTGCTACAATTTCTTTTCGTTAGCTGTTGCGTTCTTTAACTAAGGTATTGGTAATCTCTGTTCTATTTGTTTTAAATTGTACATTTTTAATGGGTATTGTGATTAGATCCAACACAGAGAGCAGTGCTTGATTGGGGTAGACGCTTCAATATTATTCAGGGTGTCGCTAGAGGGCTTCTTTATCTCCATCGTGATTCCTGTTTGAGAGTAATACATAGAGATTTGAAAGTCAGTAACATTCTCTTGGATGAGAAAATGAACCCAAAAATTTCAGATTTTGGATTGTCACGAATTGTTGAAGCGGCACAAAGTCTAGCAAATACTCACAAGATTGTGGGAACACTGTAAGCATCATTTCTTTTCCTCTTCTTGGAAGAACCATTTTTCTTAAGACAGTACACAAAGAAGCAATATTATAGCTAAATACTAATTAATGAATTGCTTGTCAGTGGTTATATGTCTCCGGAGTATGCCATGGGCGGAATATTTTCTGAAAAATCTGATGTCTATAGCTTCGGTGTCTTGCTATTGGAGATTATTAGGGGCAGGAAGAGTACCAGCTTCTATCACAACGAAGAACAGCTAGGCTTCCTATCTTATGTAAGCTCACATTCTAAATCTAATAAATTTTGAAGTTATGAGCAGATCAGTTTAGCAATTGTAGCCAATATATATGAATTTTTTCAGGCATGGCACTTATGGAATGAAGGCAGGGGATTGGAATTTGTAGATGAAGTGTTGGCCGAATCTTTTTCCTCATCAGAAGCAACGAGATGCATGCATATCGGGCTTCTTTGTGTGCAGGACAAGGCTGCAGATAGGCCTACCATGCTGGATGTAGTTTTCGCGCTAAGTAGTGAGAAGGATCTTCCACCACCTAAGCAGCATATATTTACAAATTTCGAAAACTCATCAGTCTATGATCCTCACCCACATTACGACAACATTTTCTCTGTGGATAACGCTACCATAACACTGATTGTAGGACGATAAGCAATCCCATACCGTCGCATCACAATGCGACAAATTTCGACCATTATTTTGAAAAGTTCTTACACCTACAAGTCAAGTTAGGGCTAGTTTGGTATTGTTGTGCTTTAAAAAAAATACTTGTGTTGTACTGTGAAAATAAGCTGTTGAATGGTACTCTTGCCTTGGCCCAAGACAATGGATCTAGCCCATGTTGAAAAGGCAACACAAGCCCAATGGATGATTCATGAAAATGCTAGAGAATTCTAGCAAAAGTATGAAGGTTGAATGCATGCATAAAATATCCAAGGTCTTTTGTAGAAAAATCTAGAATCTTGTAAAATTGTGTGGTTGTTAAGCATTAGCTAGAAAGTTCTAGCAATGTCAAAGTTGGCAAACCTTGCCTATAAATAGGTGAGGTGCTAAGCTATGTGATGTAACCAAGAGAGCAATTAGTGAGAAGTGAGAGTGCCAAGTGAGAAGTGAGAAGAAGCAACAAAGCTTCTAAGAGTGTTTGAGTGTTTCCTCTTGTACTAAGTTTGTGAGTGAATAAAAATCTTGTGTAATACTTTGAGTATTCTTTCTTCCTCTTTCCTATCAATTCCGCTGCATTACATTCTTCTTTGTGAGATAAACATCTCCAAAGTAGTGAAGTCTTTTTAAGCCCCAACAAAGTGGTATCAGAGCTATGGCTAACAACGCTATGGCAGCCTTCCAAGTTCCAGTGCTCGACAACAACAACTTCGATAATTGGAGTATCAAAATGAAGGCCCTTTTGGGAGCACATGATGTCTGGGAAGTCGTGGAGAAAGGCTACATTGAGCCAGAAGATGAAGCTACTCTGTCCCAACCTCAGAATGAGAGTTTGAAAGATTCAAGAAAGAGAGACAAGAAGGCTCTCTACCTCATCTACCAAGCATTAGATGACAATGGCTTTGAGAAGGTCTCGAGTGCAACCTTCGCCAAGCAAGCATGGGAGAAGCTTCAAACCTTTTACAAAGGAGCCGAACAAGTGAAAAAGGTTCGTCTTCAAGTATTAAGAGGTGAGTTCGAATCTCTGCAAATGAAAGGGTCTGAATCAATCTCTTATTATTTCTCAAGAGTCTTAGCCGTTTCTAATCAATTAAAAAGAAACGGACAAAAGTTAGAAGATGTTAGAATTATGGAGAAGATACTACGCTCGTTGGACCCCAAATTCGAGCACATTGTCGTGACAATTGAAGAAACCAAAAACTTGGAAGAAATTAGTATAGAGCAATTAATGGGTTCGCTACAAGCATATGAAGAGAAACATAAGAAGAGGCAAGGGAATGATGAGCAGCTCCTTAAGACGCATGTTCAGCCCAAGAAGAAAGAAGAAAGCTTCGACAACGAGAGAAGCCAGTACGGAAGAAGTCGTGGCCAAGGTCGCGGACGTGGACATGAGCGTGGACGTGGTTGGAACTACAACAACCATAGCAACTACGAAAAAGGAGAAAGCTCAACAAAAGGTCGTGGGAGAGGACGCTCAAACTTCAGGTATGAAAAATCTCAAGTTCAATGCTATAATTGTCAAAAGTTCGGGCATTATGCTTGGGAATGTAGAGCTCCAAACAACAGACTTGATGAGAAGGTCAATTATGTGAAAGAAGATAAAGAAGAGAATGGTGTTGTGCTACTAGCATGCAAGAACAATGATGGAGACCAAGAATATACATGGTACCTTGACACCAGCGCCAGCAACCACATGTGCGGAAGAAGAAGCGTGTTCGTAGAGCTCAATGAATCAGTGAGTAGCAACGTTTCCTTTGGAGACGAATCCAAAATACCCGTAAAAGGAAAAGGTAACATCCTTATTCCCCTGAAAAATGGCGGTCACCAATTAATTCCAAATGTCTACTACGTACCCAATATGAAAAGCAACATTTTGAGTTTGGGTCAACTCTTAGAAAAAGGTTATGATTTTCATACGAAAAATTATATCCTTTTTCTTAGAGATAACAAAGGAAGATTAATTGCCAAGGCAAAAATGTCAAAGAATAGGATGTTTCCCATGAACATTCAAAACGATGTTGCGAAGTGTCTCAAGATATGTTACAAAGACATATCCTGGCTTTGGCATCTTCGTTTTGGGCATCTTAACTTTGGGGGATTTGAGTTATTATCTAAGAAGGAGATGGTGAGAGGCTTACCGTGCATCAGCCACCCTGATCAAGTTTGTGAAGGATGTTTACTTGGGAAATAGTTTAGGAAAAGCTTTCCAAAGGAGTCGACCACAAGAGCCCAGAAGCCACTCGAGCTCATTCACACCGATGTGTGCGGTCCGATAAAACCAAGCTCTTTGGGTAAAAATAATTATTTCCTTCTCTTCATTGATGATTTTTCAAGAAAAACCTGGGTTTATTTCTTGAAGCAGAAATCAGAAGTCTTTGGAACGTTCAAGAAGTTCAAAGCCGCTGTAGAAAATGAGAGTGGTTGCAAGATCAAAGCCATAAGATCTGATCGAGGAGGAGAATTCACTTCGAAGGAATTTCAAGAATTTTGTGAAGCAAATGGAATTCGTCGACCCTTGACAGTTCCAAGATCCCCTCAACAAAATGGTGTGGCGGAAAGAAAGAATCGAACCATCCTCGACATGGCTCGAAGTATGCTCAAAAGTAAGAGATTGCCTAAAGAGTTGTGGGCAGAAGCTGTAGCATGTGCAGTCTACCTATCCAATCGATCTCCAACAAGAAGTGTGTGGGAAAAAACTCCGCAAGAAGCATGGAGTGGAAGAAAACCAGGTATCTCCCATCTAAGAGTTTTTGGAAGCATAGCCCATGTACATGTACCAGACGAGAGGAGAACCAAACTCGACGACAAAAGTGAGAGGTTCATCTTCATAGGCTATGACACAAGTTCAAAAGGCTATAAGCTGTATAATCCGAACAATGGGAAGACGGTGATCAGTCGAGACGTGACGTTCGATGAAGAAGGAGAATGGGATTTTGACCCTCACGCAAGTGATCTCAGTTTCTTTCCTCAGTTTGAAGAAAAGAATGAACAAAGGATGATGGAGCAAGCAAGAGAAGTTCAACAAGAATCCACTACTCCACCTGCTTCACCAACATCAACCAATCATGGCAATTCACCAGCATCAGCATCGTTAAGTGAGAGTCTAAATGAAAGAGAAGTACCATGCACAAGAAGTATACGAGATCTCTATGAGGTAGCTGAAAGACTTGATAATCCTACACTTTTCTGTCTCTTTGCTGATTGTGAACCAGTCAACTTCTAAGAAGCAGTGCAGGATACTAAGTGGAGGAAAGCAATGGATGAAGAAATTGAAGCAATCCAGAAAAATGATACATGGGAACTTGCTAATCTTCCGAAAAGACACAAAGCCATCGGAGTCAAATGGGTATACAAGATAAAGAAAAATGCCAACAGAGATGTCGAAAGATACAAGGCGAGACTAGTGGCGAAAGGCTATAGTCAAAGAGCCGGAATCGACTATGATGAGGTATTTGACCTGTTGCTCGTTTGGAAACTATACGATTACTAATCTCTTTGGCAGCTCAAAACAAATGGAAGATTCAACAAATGGATGTGAAGTCCGCTTTTCTAAATGGAGTCCTTGAAGAAAAAGTCTACATTCAGCAGCCATCAGGCTATGAAATCAAAGGGCATGAAGACAAGGTTCTGAAGCTGAAGAAAGCCCTCTATGGGTTAAAACAAGCGCCAAGAGCATGGAATAGTCGCATCGACAAGTACTTCCAGGAAAACAACTTCATCAAGTGCCCTCATGAACATGCTCTTTACGTCAAAGTCAAAGATGGAGATATTTTGATTGTGTGCTGATATGTGGATGATCTAATCTTCACTGGGAGTAATCCAAGCATGTTTGAAGAGTTCAAGGGAGTGATGACCAAAGAATTCGAGATGACCGACATCGGGTTGATGGCATACTACCTAGGCATCGAAGTTAAGCAGAAAGAAGAAGGCATTTTCATTTCCTAATAAAGCTACACAAAGGAGATATTGAAAAAGTTCAAAATGGACGACTGCAAGCCCCTAAACACGCCAGTGGAGTGCAGAGTCAAACTAACCAAGCATGATGAAGGAGAAAGTGTAGATCCAACATTTTTCAAGAGTCTAGTTGGAAGCTTGCGCTACTTGACTTGCACAAGACCAGATATTCTCTATACCGTCGGATTAGTCAGTCGTTACATGGAGAATCCCACAACTACACATTTGAAGACGGCCAAAAGAATTCTTCGATACCTTAAAGGTACTATTAACTTTGGCTTGTTCTATTCAAGTTCTGATAACTACAAACTTGTTGGATACAGCGACAGTGATTGGGCAGGAGATTCCGACGACAGAAAAAGCACTACTGGATTTGTGTTCTTCATGGGAGACACTGCATTCACATGGATGTCGAAGAAGCAACCGATTGTCACACTATATACCTGTGAAGCTGAATACGTAGCTGCTACAGCATGCATCTGTCATGCAATTTGGCTGAGAAACTTGCTGAAAGAATTAAGCATGCCACAAGAAAAACCAACAGAGATCTATGTTGACAATAAGTCTGCAATAGCTCTAGCAAAGAATCCAGTATTCCATGACAGGAGCAAACACATAGATACCCGTTATCACTACATAAGAGAGTGCATTGCAAGAAAGGATGTGCAAGTGGAATACGTGAAGTCTCAAGACCAAGTCGCCGACATATTCACCAAGCCACTCAAACAAGAAGACTTTGTCAGACTAAGAAACTCAATCGGCGTCACAAGACAAGATTAAGGGGGGATGTTGAATGGTAATCTTGCCTTGGCCCAAGACAATGGATCTAGCCCATGTTGAAAAGGCAACACAAGCCCAATGGATGATTCATGAAAATGCTAGAGAATTCTAGCAAAAGCATGAAGGTTGAATGCATGCATAAAATATCCAAGGTCTTTTGTAGAAAAATCTAGAATCTTGTAAAATTGTGTGGTTGTTAAGCATTAGCTAGAAAGTTCTAGCAATGTCAAAGTTGGCAAACCTTGCCTATAAATAGGTGAGGTGCTAAGCTATGTGATGTAACCAAGAGAGCAATTAGTGAGAAGTGAGAGTGCCAAGTGAGAAGTGAGAAGAAGCAACAAAGCTTCTAAGAGTGTTTTGAGTGTTTCCTCTTGTACTAAGTTTGTGAGTGAATAAAAATCTTGTGTAATACTTTGAGTGTTCTTTCTTCCTCTTTCCTATCAATTCCGCTGCATTACATTCTTCTTTGTGAGATAAACATCTCCAAAGTAGTGAAGTCTTTTTAAGCCCCAACATAAGCTACCATGACATAAAGCAGTAATGTGTTTGGTAAACTGTAATTGTAAAAATACTTTTGGCAAAAAAAGCAATGTTACAATGTTTAGTAAATTTTTATGTAAAATGGTTGTGACTGCGTAAAATGACCAAAAATGACATAGTACTACATGTGCTATTAATTTAATTGCTTGACAAACAATGGTCAATTATTAACTATACTTTGTTGTTTGTAAAATATTTATATCTTAATTTAAATCTATTCTAAATTCTAATTAGTACACAAATTACTTTAAAATGTTAAAATCTTTTAAACTGAATAGTAAGAATGATCAAAAGATCTTCAATACTTAATTTTTTGCTATTTCAGCTAGCCAAATGACAAACTCCTACAACTAGTCAATTTATCATAAGCATCTCCAACACTTACGGTTATTTTAACAAAAAAAAAAAATTAATAATTGAACTAGTTTATTATTTAAAATCCTCATCTTTTTATGTTTATTATCATAATTAAAATCAGCCCACTCTCTTCCAAGAAGCACCTCTCAAACTCTCTTTATCTCACGTGAGTTGTTAGGTTTGGACCGTTTGGTTAATAGACTAGTCGTAGTCTTAGTTTATCGGTATTGTATATTAATTAGTCAGATTGTCAAAATTGGTTGTAGTCAGAGTTCGTGTAGAAGCTTCTTTCAATGTATAAAACACAGATGTCAACTTATATTATTTACTGAATGAAAGTAGCCAGTTTTATAATCTCAGCTGTTGAAATAAAATGTCAAACTGGAAATTTCTGTCACTTCTTATGCTGCTGAGATTCAACAGACGAATTTCTTGACTTGGGGGAAAAGTGAGAGTGATCTTTGTTGGATTGACACCAGAGGTGCCATCACAAGCCGTAGTTTGGATTAGTGGATCGAAAACTCAGCTGCTGGAGAACCAGGCCATCTGATCCTCAACCATAGTATGTGAATTTTCTCCCCAAATGAAGCTTCCGCTGGTTTTCGGGCAATTTGTTAGAAGCTTCTTTTTCATTGAAAACACAGATGTGAGCTTATTATTAGTTACAGAATGAGAATACAGAATTTTATAATCTCGGCTATTCAAACAAAATTAATTTCAAACTATCTAAGAAGAATCAGATTACGAAGATAAGTAGAACCGGAAAACACTTGTTTAATGTAGATCGTTGACGTTGTATTCGTCAGATGCATCTCGCTAATTCACTAAAAAAACATCTTCTTAACGTTCTGATCCAATGCTATTGCACATTTAGTCAAATTGACTCTATATGGGTGAAGAATACTGTATTAATAACTGATTAACTGGTCATATAAGCAAGATTTTTATAGGATTGTCACATCTAGAAGCAGCCGAAGACTAGTTCAAAGTTCTCTCTGCAGCTGATTATTTTTTTGCTGCTCAATCTCCTCCAAGGATTATCATCATTAAGCAATTAATGGCCACATCATCAATACCAAGTGCAACATTAAAGGTAGACCCCAACCGGGGAGGGGCCTTCTCCGCCTGAAGTTCTGTTGTCCATCTGCTACTGACGGAGTTTTTTCTTCTGGATTTTAGAACTGAAAGTGCTTTTAGTGCTATGAATTCCTCCATGTTCTTCCTATTCTTCTTAAGCTTGCTTCTGACACAGCATTATTGTTCTGAGGTATATAACATAACTTCTTTGCAACCATTAACGCAGGGACAAACTCTTGTCTCCCCCAGCCACATTTTCGAATTGGGTTTCTTCAGTCCCAACAATTCCGAAAATAAGTATGTGGGAATATGGCACAAGAATATTTTTCCTCGCAAAGTTGTGTGGGTTGCCAACAGAGAAAAGCCGCTTGCAGTTGCAGACGCATTGGCTAGTTTAGCGATTAACAATGGGAAACTTGAGCTTATAGATGGGAAACAGAAATCTATATGGTCAATCAATATTCCGGAGTCATCGTATAGCTCAGCTGCAGTTCTTTTAGACACTGGAAACCTCGTTGTTGCGGATGATAGAGGAGCTCAACTATGGAAGAGCTTTGATTATCCTGGTGACACATTTCTTCCTGGAATGTTGATTGGATTTGATAGTCAATCTGGAGAGCGGAATGTCTTGACTGCCTGGAAAAATGTGAAGGATCCATCAAGGGGGTTATTCTTGGTTGAATTGGCACCACAGATCCCAGCTCAGATATTCGTTTGGATTAACGGATCAACTCCCTACTGGAGAAGCGGTCCATGGGATAAATCAAAGTTCATAGGCATACCCGAAATGGATGATCAATATCTTAGTGGTCATATGGTGCTTGATTATGAGCAACAGGGAGCAGCGTCCTTTTTCTATAATAGTGCATATAACAAAAATTTTGTATATATGGATATCTCTTCAAACGGTAGACTAAAGACTATGGTATCGGAACATGGTGAGAACTGGCGTATTAACTGGGAGGCCCAAAAGACTCCATGCGACTATTATGGAACATGTGGACCTTTAGGGGTTTGCAAAGTTGCTCGTTCTCTAACAACTCCAATCTGCAAGTGTTTGAAAGGGTTCGTACCCAAGTCACTTGAGGAATGGAGTAAGGGAAAAACGACAGGAGGGTGCGTGAGGAAAGCCAAATTGTTTTGTGAGAGTAACACAAGTCAGCCAGTTGCTTCAGGAGGAAAAGAAGACGGGTTTCTAAAAATAGAAAGCGTAAACCCACCAGATTTTCATGAGTATATTTTGAATATGGATTCTCAAGGCTGCAGGACGCAGTGCCAAAATAATTGTTCTTGCCTGGCTTATGCATATGTTACCAATATAGGTTGTTTAATCTGGTCCCAGGACCTTATAGATATTCAACAGTTTTCCACTGGTGGAGTAGATCTTTTTATTCGCCTAGCAGATGCCGAATTTGGTAAGTGATAGTATCCACTTGCACAACTCTATTAAGCAATATACCTTCTTTTCTATCTTGTATAACAGTAATACAAATTCCTTTTTTTCAGGTGAAGGAAAGCGAACAAAGTTAATTGTCAGCCTTACATCTATATGTTTTATCAGTGTCGCTGCATTAGTGTTCGGTTTGCACAGGTTACGCGCTAAACAAAAGGGTAAGATAATGAAATAGAGACATATAATCAATGTATTAACACGATCTCTGTATTAACCAAATCAGTATAACTTCGTTGTTGTTTCTCTGACTCTGAATTTGGTTGTTATATTTGCAAAATCAGGAAACATCAAAGTAACAACAATGCACTTTGAATTGAATGATACGACTGAGAATTCAAGGGACACTCTCGAAGAACTTATAAGAAAACATGATCCATCACAGCTTATAATCTATGAGCTTGATAGCATATTAATTGCTACTAGCAATTTCAGCATCAACAACAAACTTGGGGGAGGAGGATTTGGCCCTGTTTACAAGGTGATTATTTTTTCTGGGGAAATGTAGTATTACGGCACTGGCCACAAGCCTACCACTGCGAGATACAGGAATGAATTCAGTGGTTAACTTTTCATTCTTTTTAGGGAAAGCTACAAGAAGGGAAGGAAATAGCAGTAAAAAGACTGTCTAGTAGCTCAGGGCAAGGCATAGAAGAGTTCAAGAATGAAGTGATGTTGATCTCTAAACTCCAACATAAAAATCTTGTTAGGATCATGGGTTGCTGCATTAAAGATGACGAGAAGTTATTGATTTATGAGTTCATGCCAAACAGAAGCTTGGATACTCTTCTATTCGGTTAGTTTTCTTTCATCGGCCCTCTTTATATCTTGCTACAATTTCTCCTTGTTACCTATCTTTCAATATCATCTGTTGGTTTCAGTATCTAGACCTCGAAATCGACTTTAATGTAATATATCAGAGCAATCTATACACTGTAGTTATGGATGACATTATTGATTACATTTCCAATATATGCACCGATCAGATCCAATGAGAAGAGCAGTGCTTGATTGGGCTAAACGCTTCAATATTATTCAAGGTGTCGCTAGAGGACTTCTTTATCTCCATCATGATTCCTGTTTGAAGGTAATACATAGAGATTTGAAGGTCAGTAATATTCTCTTGGATGAGAACATGAACCCGAAAATTTCAGATTTTGGACTGGCACGCATCGTTCAAGGGACGCATAATTTAGAAAACACTCAGAAGGTGGTGGGAACTCTGTAAGCATCATTTCTTCTTATTCTCATAATCGTTGTTCACCAACTAATGTTTAACACATAAATAGCACATAATTGTCAGTTAAGTTGTACTGAATTTGCCTGTGCAGTGGCTATATGTCTCCGGAGTATGCCATGAGAGGGATATTTTCTGAAAAATCCGATGTCTATAGCTTTGGCGTCTTGCTATTGGAGATTATCGCCGGCAGAAAGAATACCAGCTCCTTTTACAAGGAAAAAGAGCTAGGTATCCTAGCTTATGTAAGTTCCTCTACGAAAACTCAATACAGCAGTTCAGTCTAGCAATTGTAGCCAACATATATAACTTTTTTCAGGCATGGAGCTTATGGAATGAAGGCAAGGGATTGGACTTTGTAGATGAAGTATTGGCAGATTCATATTCGGCATCAGAAGTGATGAGATGCATGCATATCGGGCTTCTTTGCGTGCAAAACAATGCTGCAGATAGGCCAACCATTGCAGATGTGGTTTTCATGCTAAGGAGCGAGACAGATCGTGCGCAACCTAAGCAGCCTACATTCACCTTCCAAAACTCTCTATCTGATCTTCAACCACACCATAACCATGTTTGGTCTGCAAATGAAGCCACCATATCACTTCTCGAAGGACGATAGTAAAAGAATGCGTGTTAAAAGAGAACATCCCCAGCTCATTGAAGTCCCTACTCAAATTTACAAGTCAAAAGTCAGAGCGCTGCACTATCTAGAATTATCTCAATAAATATCTTAAGATTGTTGTCATGGAATGTTAGTTTAAAATCTGGAAACAAACAACACTTGTGGTTGTTGGAATATTTTTGTTCATCACTCTCAAGTGATGGCGATACTCACCATCCTATTTATCACCATTAGATGAATTTAAATTTTGAGATCTGTGTAGTAGATATACACAAATCTCAAAATTTAACTCATCTAGTGATAAATAGGACCGTCAAGAATCCACCAGCGATTGATAGTATGCTTTCCTGGAAAAATTTAATTATTCGAGTGCAAATACGAACCGAAACTACTGTTAATGCTTTGAATTTCTTCATGTTCTTCCTATTCTTCTTCAGCTTGATTCTTCTGTCATGGCACCATTACGCCGAAGTTTATGAGATAAGTCCTTCACGACCATTATCAGGACAAACTCTTAATTTGATTGACAACATCTAGACATTTTCTTTGGACGGCATACTAAAGTTTATGTATTCGGTACGTGGAGAGAACTGGAATCTTGACTGGGTAGGACAAAAGAATTCATGTGAAAATTATGCAATATGTGGATGTTTTGGGTTTGTAAAGCTTCTGAATCTCCAACGACTCTGATCTGCAAGTGTTTGAAAAGGTTTGTACCGAAGTCACATGAGGAATGGAGCAAAGGAAACAGGGGGTGCGTGAGGCAAAACAAAATTGTTTTGTGAGACTAATACAAGTCAGTCAGTTACTTCGAGAGGAAATAAATACAGGTTTTTGAAGATGGTGCGGTTAAAAGTACGATATTTTCATGAATATATCACGTCTTCGGATGCAGAAGGGTGCAAAACACAAAGCCTAAACAGGTTGTCTTGCCTGGCTTATGCATATGTCAATAATATAGGGTGTTTGGTCTGGTTAATTAGGTGTTGTTAATACTCACTGTTGTTTCATTTCTTTGTTCATTAGTTAGGTTAGTCAAAGTTCATTGCAAGCTGTTGTTTTTCTGGCAATTTGTTGGAAGCTTCTTTTTCATTGCAAAACACAGATTTAAGCATATTATCAGTTACTGAATACAAAATTTTATAACCTTGGCTATTCAAATAAAATTAATTTTCAAACTATTTAAGAAGTAGCAGATTACAAAGACAAATAGAACTGGAAAACATGTTGTTTAATGTATATTGTTGATGTGGTATTCGTCAGATGCATCTCGCTAATTCACTAAAAAAAGCTTCTTCTTAATGTTCTGATCCAATGGTATTGTGACTGCATCTATACATACACATTTAGACTCTATGGGTGAAGATTACTATATTAATAACTCATTAACTGGTCATATAAGCAAGATTTTTATAGGATTATCACATCTAGGAGTAGCCGAAGACTAGTTCAAAGTTCACTCTGCAGGTGATTATTTTTTTCGCTGCTCAATCTCTTCCAAGGATTATCATCATTAATCAATTAATGGCTACATCAGCAATACCAAGTGTAACGTTAAAGGTAGGCCCCAACCGGGGAAGGGCCTCCTCCGCCTGAACAATCAATTCGTTACAGGCCAGCACATGATTTTGTAAGCATTGGTTCAATTTTCTTCACAATGGAGTTTCTGCTGTTGTATCTATATAAAGAAAGATAGAGCGAACACAAATGAAGTTCACTAAGAGGTTCTGCGGTCAATCTGCTACCGGCAGAATTTTTCTTCTGAATTTTAGAACCGAAAGTGCTTTTAGTGCTATGAATTCCTCCATGTTCTTCCTATTCTTCTTAAGCTTGCTTCTGACACAGCATTATTGTGCTGAGGTATATAACATAACTTCTTTGCAACCATTAGCACAGGGACAAACTCTCGTCTCTCCCAGCCACATTTTCGAAATGGGTTTCTTCAACACTTCCGAAAATAAGTATGTGGGAATATGGCACAAAAATATTCTTCCTCGCAAAATTGTGTGGGTTGCCAACAGAGAAAAGCCTCTTGCAGTTGCAGATGCATTGGCTAGTTTAGCGATGAACAATGGGAATCTTGAGCTTGTAGATGGGAAACAGAAATCCATATGGTCAATCAATATTCCGGAGTCATCAAATAGTTCAGCTGCAGTTCTTTTAGACACTGGAAACTTCGTTGTTGCAGACGTTACAGGACATCACTTATGGAAGAGCTTTGATTGTCCTGGTGACACACTTCTACCAGAAATGGCGTTGGGATTTGATAGTGAATCCGGAAAGCGGAATGTCTTGACTGCCTGGAAAAGTTTGAATGATCCATCAAGAGGGTTATTCTCGGCTGAATTGTCACAACAGATCCCAGCTCAGGGATTCATTTGGATTAACGGATCGACTCCCTACTGGAGAAGCGGTCCATGGGATAAATCAAAGTTCATAGGCATACCCGACATGGATGTTGAATATCTTAGTGGTTTTAAGGTGGTTGATTATGAGCAACAGGGAACAGAGTCTTTTTCCATTAGTTTATATAACAAATTTCTGGCATTTTATTATATCTCTCCAAACGGTACGCTAAAGCTTATGTATTCGGAACAAGGTGAGAACTGGAGTATTAACTGGGAGGCCCCAAGGAATCCATGTGACTATTATGGAACATGTGGACCTTTTGGGGTTTGCAGAGCTTCTGATTCTCTGACAACTCCAATCTGCAAGTGTTTGAAAGGGTTCATACCCAAGTCACTTGAGGAATGGAGTAAGGGAAACATGACGGGAGGGTGCGTGAGGAAAACCAAATTGTTTTGTGGGGGTAACGCAAGCCAGCCAGTTGCTTCAGGAGGAAAAGAAGACGGGTTTCAAAAAATAGAAAGGGTAAACCCACCAGATTTTCATGAGTATATTTTGAATATGGATCCTCGAGGCTGCAGGACGCAGTGCCAGAATAATTGTTCTTGCCTGGCTTATGCATATGTTAACAATATAGGTTGTTTGATCTGGTCCAAGGACCTTATTGATATTCAGCAGTTTTCCACTGGTGGAGTAGATCTTTTTATTCGCCTAGCAGACGCAGAATTTGGTAAGTGATAATATCCACTTGCACAACTCTAATAAGCAATATACCTTCTTTTCTGTCTTGTATATTTTTGTAATACGAATTCATTTTTTTCAGGTGAAGGAAAACGAACAAAGTTAACTGTCAGCCTTACATCTATTTGTTTTATCAGTATCGCAGCGGTAGTGTTCGGTTTGCACAGGTTGCGCGCTAAACAAAAGGGTAAGAAAATGAAATGGATGGATGTAATCAATGCATTAACACATCAGTATAACTTCGTTGTTGTTTCTCTGACTCTGAATTTGGTTGTTATATTTGCAAAATCAGGAAACATCAAAGTAACGACAATGCGCTTTGAATTGAATGGTACGACTGAGAATTCAAAAGACACTCTTCAAGAACTTATAAGAAAACATGATCCATCAGAGCTTATAATCTATGATTTTGATAGCATATTAATTGCTACCAGCAATTTCAGCATCAACAACAAACTTGGGGGAGGAGGATTTGGCCCTGTTTACAAGGTGATTATTTTGATTATTTTGCTATTTCTAAAGGGAAATGTTGTATTACGACACTGGCCACAAGCCTACCACTGCGAGATACAGGCATGAATTCAGTGATTAACTTTTCGTTCTTTTTAGGGAAAGCTACAAGAAGGGAAGGAAATAGCAGTAAAAAGACTGTCTAGTAGCTCGGGGCAAGGCATAGAAGAGTTCAAGAATGAAGTGATGTTGATCTCTAAACTCCAACATAAAAATCTTGTTAGGATCATGGGTTGCTGTGTTAAAGACGACGAGAAGTTACTGATTTATGAGTTCATGCCAAACAGAAGCTTGGATACTCTTCTGTTCGGTTAGTTTTCTTTCACCAGCCCTCTTTATGTCTTGCTACAATTTCTCCTTGTTACCTATCTTCCAATATCATCTGTTGGTTTGAGTATCTAGATCTGGAAATCGACTTTAATGTAATATATCAGACCAATCTATACACTGTACTTATGAATGACATTATTGATTACATTTCCAATATGTACATCGATCAGATCCAATGAGAAGAGCAGTCCTTGATTGGGCTAAACGCTTCAATATTATTCAAGGTGTCGCTAGAGGACTTCTTTATCTCCATCATGATTCCCGTTTGAAGGTAATACATAGAGATTTGAAGGTCAGTAATATTCTCTTGGATGAGAACATGAACCCGAAAATTTCAGATTTTGGACTGGCACGCATCGTTCAAGGGACGCATAATTTAGAAAACACTCAGAAGGTGGTGGGAACTCTGTAAGCATCATTTTTTCCTATTCTCATAATTGTCGTTCACCAACTAATGTTTAACACATAAATAGCACATAATTGTCAGTTAAGTAGGACTGATTTTGCCTGTGCAGTGGCTATATGTCTCCGGAGTATGCCATGGGCGGGATATTTTCTGAAAAATCCGATGTCTATAGCTTTGGGGTCTTGCTATTGGAGATTATCGCAGGTAGAAAGAATACCAACTCCTTTTACAAGGAACAAGAGCTAGGTTTCCTAGCTTATGTAAGTTCCTCTATACAAAAACTCAATACAGCAGTTCAGTCTAGCAATTGTAGCCAACATATATAAACATTTTTCAGGCATGGAACTTATGGAATGAAGGCAAGGGATTGGACTTTGTAGATGAAGTATTGGCAGATTCATATTCGGCATCAGAAGTGACAAGATGCATGCATATCGGGCTTCTTTGCGTGCAAAACAATGCTGCAGATAGGCCAACCATTGCAGATGTGGTTTTCATGCTAAGGAGCGAGACAGATCGTGCGCAACCTAAGCAGCCTACATTCACCTTCCAAAACTCTCAATCTGATCTGCAACCACACTATAACCATGTTTGGTCTGCAAATGAAGCCACTATATCACTTCTCGAAGGACGATAGTAAAAGAGAACCAGCCCAGCTCACTGAAGTCCCTACGCAAATCTACAAGTCAAAGTCAGAGCGCTATTTGTCTAAATAAATATCTTAAGATTGTTGTAAGTGAATGTTAGTGAAAAATCTAGGAACAAACCACACTTATGGTTGGGAGAATATTTTTCTCACCACACATCGCTCAACATTTTATTTTTTACTGTTAAATAAGTTTAAATTTTGAAATTTGTGTAGATAGACACAAATCTTAAAATTTAAACTTATCTAATAATAATAAATAAATAATAAACATTACAACCACACGAAAATGATTGTAAAATAATTAAGTAGGTCGATCGGTTGTAATTAGAATATTACTAGAACTTGTCTTGAAATAGTGGGTGAGTTGTGGTCAGCCATAGCACCGACCTAACAATGTCGGCTAGTATCATCTGTATGATGGCTGCTATATGTAAGTGTAAGGAACAAGGAAGAGAGTGTTAGCTTGTAATAAAGTTGTGTGGCTCTTTTCCTTGTGAAGTAGTGATGTAATATATTACGGGTGAAATACAAATAATTAGTCTACTTGTCATGCCTCTAGCCACTAATAATTAGAGTTGTGTACTTTAATCTTTTTTAATAGTTTGGCACAACAATGAAAAGAGCAGGAAAGTTGTGCGGTTGAAGTCGTTTTCAAGATTGATTTTCATGCACGTTATATTCAATTGAGAATTTGAAAGATTTTAATTGATCTGTAAAGATTTCATATAAAATTTTAATTCAATTCCCTAGAAATCTCACAGGAAGATGTGAGATTTATAAGAATTTTAATAAACTATCTTAAAATCCTAATTGAATACTCCTAGATTCATTAAAAGAATGAAAATTCCTTAAAATCTCAATTGAATACATCTCAATTTACACGTATGTCCCTTCTCTGTTTCTTGTATTTTATTTTTCTTTCTTTATGAGGGATAAGGTTTTTCCTTTCTGACTAAGTGTAATTTTTTTTTCATATCAATAAATTTTTCGTGTACCGTCGAAATTTTCTTAAAAAATAAATAATCTGATTTATACAAAACTATCAATTAGAGATCATAATAAGTTAGGAATCATGATTATCGTCTATCAGATAGGCGGAAGCAAAATTTGATCGGAGCAAGTGGGCATCTAATTATTAATTAGTGGGATTGGTTTAGACGTTTAAGTTAAATTTGGCTAGTCAAATTTGGGTGCTTGGGAATCTTGACTTCAACTTTCCACACCATGTTCACGCTTTTCATTTTTCACAATACGTTCCTTTCGCTTTCTCTATTTGTGATTATATAACTTGCCAGCAGATAGATACATCTCTATTTTTGACACGCCCCGACCCCGATATTCCTCGAATACCAAGATAGGCACGTGCTGGCCGACACCCGAGAGTGACGAAAGCCATTTATTGAGTGCAAATGCTGAAAAGAATGATTAAATAAGACTTATGAATATAAAAGAATAAAGAATATGCAATTAAGGAACGTGTTCAGAGCACACATCTAATCTAGAATAATAAAAGAATTAATATAAAATTGAATGAATAAAAGAATGGGTCCTACACCGAGAGAACTCGAAGATGCCGATGCGGAAGTGCCTTGACGTCGGGATTGTATGCCTCGATTCTAAGTCCTGAAGGGGGCGCAAAACAAACATGAGTGGACCAATTTGATATACATATAATAAAACAGTTATCAACGTACTAATCCCCAGGTTTTATGAAAACACATATATATCATGATAAACATAGGTTTTCCGAAACCTAGCATGCCGTGCACTGTCTCAAATCATAACTTTTATATATACTAGCCGCTAGTGAATGTCCAATATAACTCTCCAGGCCCCATGCCGGCTCCCCATCTCTGAGCAGACAGTCAGAGGAAATAACCCCCAGGCCCTATGCCGGCTTCCCATCCCTGGTCTTAAATGCCAGAGGAAACACCCTCCAGGCCCTATGCCAACACCAAACCTTCGCCCGGGACGGACCGGAAACTATCCCTACGTCCCGTAGCGGAAAAGACCACTAGGTAAGTACAAAACCATTGAACATACGTACATTTGAAAGGCATCTTTATAGTATAAAGTCATCCATCATCTATACTATAAAGAAGTGTTCGAAACGTATTCTATATGTCATATCGTCATCCATCAGATATTCTATAAAAATACGAGTTATAAGAAAAATAGTAATAATTCAAAATAGCCTCAATAGGCACGATATCTCGTAAAACATTTCATAGAACATATTCATCAAATCATGTTTTTCATGTATGCATTTCTACTATAAAGCATGCATTTTAGAAGGGGTCCACTCACAGATACTCTGCCGCTGAAGAGCCACGCAAACTAGCGAATAAGGTAACGCCACAATAATTGCCCCTAAGCACATAAAGAGTACATTTAGTCAAACTCTACTCAAACGACTTAATTTGGAAAAACGGACTTCAGAAACGGATCCAGAACGTCGAAATTAGCCTAGGAGAGGTCTCGGACGAAAACCCAAAAAGTCAACCCGTAAGTCAAAGTCAACGGTCAACGGTCTACGTTGACAATCAAGTCAACGGTCAACGTTGACCGGGTCAGTCAACGGGTCAGGGTCCGGGTCGGACCCAGTCAAACGGGTCACGGGTTTGGGCTTGGGTTGGATCCGGATTGGGCTTGGGTTTTGGGTCCAAAAGGTTTAGGGTTTTAGGTTAGGGAAATGGGTTTAGGTTTAGGGCTTTAGGGTTTGGGCTTAAAGCCCTTAACAGAAATGGCCCAAGGGCCCTTTGACTTAAAACAATTTAAATAAAACAAAATAAAAGGGAAATGGGTTTGGGTTGGGCTCGGCAGAAAGGCCCAAAGGCCTTGGGGTTTCTGGGTTGCCGGACCCATTGAAGAAGAAGGCCGGAATTCGGCCGGAAAACCACACCACCTTTAAACGGCCATAACTTTGTCAATACTCGACGAAATCAAGTAATTCAAAAACGAAAGTTGTAGTTCTCGAAGAGACGAAGAGAATGGTACCTCGCAAGACATCTAACTCACCGTGGTTTGGCCGGAAAATGCCTCGAAAGCCTTGGAGGTCGCCGGAAACTGGGTAAGATTCAAATGGATATAACTTCTTCAATACTCGATGAAATTGGGTGAAACAAAAAGGAAAGTTGTAGTACTCAGCGAGGGAAAGAACATGGGTCTCCGCCACTGTGGTGCACCACGGACCTGCCCTGGGTTCAAGTTCTTGCTTGGGAGGGTCCTAGGGTGTGCGTGTGTGTGTGTGTTCTTGTCGGAGAAGAGCACCGAGAAGGAGAGAGTTGGGATGCACGGAAGTGAGAAGGAAGAGAGAGTTATAAAAAAATCAGAAAAGAAAGAAAAATAAGGAGAGAACTGGGGAACAAAAATCAGGGGATGGGCCCCTTGGGCTCACCAATTAAGACCCAAAAACAATTTTAAAGAAGAAGATCTAGCCCAAGGTGAAATTTCACAAAAATACTCCTTCAATCGGGACGGGTTGTTACAATTTTACTCTTCTTTTCACAATAAAGTTTCTGCTTTGTAGTTTGAACTACAAAAAGAAGAAAAGTAAAAGGTATTAGGTCCGTTAATTTAAAACATTACTTTCATAAATAAAGTCGAAGACGACTGAGAGAAATAAATAAAGTTTGATCATCTAGACCAGAGAATAGGTCGGTCAGTTAGTATGTTTTGCTCGTATTCTTGCACAAAGGTTTGAATCTAGTTCCTCTTTACAAAGAGAATAGTGCTTGATCATGCTTTTTGGACTCAATCAGAATATGTGTGCCAAGTGTTTGAACCTCTTTACAAAGTTTTACGGATTGTTGACACAGAAGTGTATCCTACTATGGGGGCAATATATGAGTTGATGCGTGTAGTGAAGGAGGAATTGGAAAGAAAACTTGGTGCAAGGTGGGTCATAAAGATAATTGATGACCGATGGTATAAAACATTATACCATGATTTGTATGCAGCAGGTATAAATTATGTCATAATTTGCAATTCATTTCTTTAGTTGCATAAGTATTATTTCTCTTATTAGCGTATGTGTTTCTTTGAACAGCATATTATTTGAATCCTCAATACCAATACAGATCCGGTGTTGGAGATGATGGTGCCCTTATACGTGCTGTACATAATGTATACTCTAAATTGGACCCTGCATCACCAGAAGTTGGCCAATTTGGAAATGAGGTACACAATTACTTAAATTATAATAATTACATTGTTGGATTAAACTAACACGATTTATTGAATTCAACTAACATGGTTTAAAGATGCAAGAAGAACTTTTAGAGAACCAACATCGGTTGCTGCTCGAACAAAAATGTCTCCTAGTGAGTGTAAACATATTTCACTATAAGTTTATAATAGAATTTGTTGGAGTTATTAGGCTTATCAACATTGTTTTTCATTGTAGCTGAATGGTGGATTATGTATGGGACCGATGCACCAACTGTGAGAAAGTTAGCAATCAAAGTATTATCACAAACAGCTTCCTCATCTGCTTGTGAAAGAAATTGGAGCACATTTGCACTCATACACACAAAGCAAAGAAATAGGTTGGCTCATACTAGGTTGGAAAAATTAGTTTATTGCTACTACAACATGAAGCTTCAAGTTCGAGATAAGGAAGCAGAAATAGATCATGTCGACCGTGGTGACCCACTAGATGTGTTTGATATTGTTGCTGAAGGTGATGATACAGAGGGTAACCAACTTTATCAGTGGATTAGACCTTTTCATTTAGATGATGATGAAGGCAACCCAGCTCCCAAAGTTGCTGAAGAAGCATGTAATGAAGGGATAAATGTAGAAAGGGTTTTAGAGGAGGAGGTGGGATCTAGCAGCGCTGACTCTTTGGAAGAGCTTTTGCGCCCAACACCAAGAAACACTGGAATTCCACCTTCTTCCAATACTACACAACCACAACATCGTGCTGATACTAATGATAGCTCTAGTACAAGATCAGGAGACTCACCTACCACCGGAGGTGGGAATGATGAAGGATATAGTGGAGCTGGAGGTAGTGGTGGTGGATATGGAAACTATTATGGACCACCTCCCGGATTTATGAGCCCCTTCACTGGTGAGGCAAACTTCACGCATGCAACACAGGATGATGACCGTGGTAGTAGGCGGGCAGGACCAGGAATTGGTGTCATAGGGAAGGACTATACTCGTAGAGAAAGAGGCAAGGGGATTTTGTCAAGTCAAGAAGATGACTCGTTATCTAGAACTTCGGACTCTGTTGGAGTGGGAAGTAGTAACTATGGTTATACTCATAACCAACCATTTCCCTACCCTTCATATCTCATTCCTGTTGGGATGGAATCGAGGGACTCATGGAAAGAATCCGAGACTCAATCTTCAAATGATTTTGCTTATGGACAACGTCAACCAATCTCGGATCCATATGGGTGGCATGTTAACAACTACATGCAAAACTATTTTGGGGATTTATCATTTGATAACTACTCTTCACAATACACTCACTCTACACATAGAGATGATGAAGATAGTGAAAAATTTGAACCTCATAGGAACTCTATGTGGTACTAAGTCACTCATGTATCTTACCATGCAATGTATAAAGTGTAAAATATTGTACTAATTCATTATATATAAATGATTATGGTGTGTTTAAACTTCTTTCATTAATTACTACATATTTTCTACACTCACAATGTTTGTCAGCTCGCTATATAATCAACTTGAAAATGTTAAATCCATCATGCAATGCATTTCCTTCCAATTTTTTGTGATAAACTAATAGATAATTGACTAACTAAACATCCTGCAAAGTTTCAATAAAAATTTCCAAGTTTTTCTTACAATTTCCGTGGTTTCCATATAATTTTTATCGATATCGATATTATCCCAATATTTCCATCGATATTTCCGTGTTTTTGGACTACTGCTATTTCCGATATTACCGATATTTAATACCTTGGTCATGCCTCTAGCCACTAATAATTAGAGTTGTGTACTTTAATCTTTTTTAATAGTTTGGCACAACAATGAAAAGAGCAGGAAAGTTGTGTGGCTGAAGTCGTTTTCAAGATTGATTTTCATTCACGCTATATTCAATTGAGAATTTGAGAGATTTTAATTGATCTGTAAAGATTTCATATAAAATTTTAACTCAATTCCTTAGAAATCTCATAGGAAGAGATGAGATTTATAAGAATTTTAATAAACTATCTTAAAATCCTAATTGAATACTCCTAGATTCATTAAAAGAATGAAAATTTCTTAAAATCTCAATTGAATACACCCCAATTTACACGTATGTCCCTTCTCTGTTTCTTGTATTTTAGTTTTCTTTCCTTATGAGGGATAAGGTTTTTCCTTTCTGGTTAAGTGTAATTTTTTTTTTCATATCAATAAATTTTTCGTGTACCGTAATTTTCTTAAAAAATAAATAATCTGATTTATACAAAAATATCAATTAGAGATCATAATAAGTTAGGAATCATGATTATCGTCTATCAGATAGGCGGAAGCAAAATTTGATCGGGGCAAGTGGGCATCTAATTATTAATTAGTGGGATTGGTTTAGACGTTTAAGTTAAATTTGGCTAGTCAAATTTGGGTGCTTGGGAATCTTGACTTCAACTTTCCACACCATGTTCACGCTTTTCATTTTTCACAATACGTTCCCTTCGGTTTCTCTATTGTGATTATATAACTTGCCAGCAGATAGATACATCTGTATTTTACTCTTCTTTTCACAATAAAGTTTCTGCTTTGTAGTCTGAAGTAAAAAAAGAAAAAAAAGTAAAAGGTATTAAGTCCGTTAATTTAAAACATTACTTTCATAAATAAAGTCGAAGACGACTGAGAGAAATAAATAAAGTTTGATCATCTGAACCAGAGAATAGGTCGGTCAGTTAGTATGTTTTGCGCGTATTCTTGCACAAAAGTTTGAATCTAGTTCCTCAAAAACTAGTGTCGTATAGAATATTACTTTCATAAAGTTGAATAAGATGGAGAGCTTAGAGAGAGAAACAGCTAAAGTTTGACCATCCGAGAAGATGGACATTATAAGATGGAGAAGAACCAATAAAATAATTACAATGATGGATAGCTACACAGTACCTAATCCTCGTCACTAAGGCTTTGGATGACAACATGACACGTTTGTTAAGGAAAGTCACAAGCTCCAAATATACATCCATTATTCAGGTATCATCATTAATTTGATTTGTTCATGAAGAGAACATATGGGTTTTGTGATTTAGTATTCCTCTCCAGCTTCCTTCTTCTGTCACAGATTTCTTGTGCTGCAGAAGTTTATAACATTACTTCTCTGCAACCATTAGCACAGGGACAAACTCTCGTCTCCCCCGGCCGCATTTTCGAATTGGGATTCTTCAGTCCTAACAGCTCTGGTAATAAGTATGTCGGAATCTGGCACAAGAGTATACTTCCGCGGAAAGTTGTATGGGTGGCCAACCGAGACACCCCTCTTGCAGTTACAGACGCATTGGCTAGCTTGACAATCACCAGCAACGGGAATCTGCAGCTCGTAGATGAGAAGCGGAATGCAGTTTGGTCAACGAATATTTCGGTTCCATCGAATGGTTCTCCATCTGCACTTCTTTTAGACAGCGGAAACTTTGTTATCGAACTCAAG
Source organism: Heteromeles arbutifolia (assembly GCA_024362995.1). Classification (NCBI taxonomy): domain Eukaryota; kingdom Viridiplantae; phylum Streptophyta; class Magnoliopsida; order Rosales; family Rosaceae; genus Heteromeles; species Heteromeles arbutifolia. The sequence goes on along the minus strand of JANCRC010000002.1, from coordinate 2,064,146 downwards.
AAAGGAGATGAGTACTTGTGGAAGAGCTTCGATTATCCTGGCGACACTCTTCTACCGGGTATGCTGCTGGGATTCAATACTAAATCTGGAAAGCGGAGTTTCTCGACTTCTTGGAAAAGTGAGAATGATCCATCAACCGGGAAATTCTTGGTTGGATTGACACCGCAGAACCCGGCACAGGTTTTCATTTGGATTAATGGATCAACTCCTTATTGGAGAAGCGGTCCGTGGGATAAAGCAATGTTCATCGGCACACCGGACATGGATGATCAATATCTAAGTGGATTTCATCTGGATGTTAATGTGCGGCAGGGAACAAAGTATTTCTGGTACAATTTATTCGGCAAGACTGTAGCATATCTGTACATCTCTCCAGAAGGGATACATAAGTATATGTATTCAAAATATGGAGAAAACTGGAATCTTCACTGGGAGACCCCAAAATTTCCATGTGACATCTATGGAACATGTGGACCTTTTGGGGTTTGCAAAGCTTCAAAATCTTCAACAACTCCAATCTGCAAGTGTTTGAAAGGGTTTGCGCCCAAGTCAGTTGATGAATGGAGCAGGGGAAACAGGACAAGAGGTTGTGTGAGGCAAACCGAATTGTTATGTGAGAGTAACAAAAGTCAGTCAGTTTCTTGGAGCAGAAAAGAAGACGGGTTTTGGAAGATGTCAAGTGTAAAACTACCAGATTATCATGAATATTTGTCTTTGGATGACGGAGACTGCAGGATACTTTGCCGAGATAATTGTTCGTGCCTGGCTTATGCTTACGTTAACGCTATAGGGTGCTTGGTCTGGTTCAAAGACCTTATTGATATTTCAAAGTTTTCCTCTGGTGGAGCAGATCTTTTTATTCGCTTATCAAACGCAGAACTCGGTAAGTGACAATGTTGTTTGCACAACTTTACTTACAAATATCTGTTGTTTTCTGTCTTATAGTTTATGTAGTACACATTCATCTTTTCAGGTGAAGAACAAAAGCACATAAAGTTAATTGTCAGCCTCGCATTGATTTGTTTTATCGTCATGGCTGCCATTGTGTTCGGTTTGTACAAGTTGCGAGACAACCAAAAGGGTAAGAGCGTGAGGTAGAGGGATGCAGTCAATAGATTAACAATTCATCAGTTTACGATGCCATTTATCTTTGTAACCTTTGATATAATAAAGTAATTAGATGAGCATATTGATCTGACTTCTTTGTTGTTTCGCTGACTCTGAATTTTGGTTATTTTATACTTGCAAAATCAGGAACCATCAAAGTGACGAGAAATGAGATTAGATTGACTGGTACAATTGATTCATCAAGAGAAAGTCTTCAAGAATATATTCAAACGCATGATCCATCGGAGCTATTAATCTATGAATATGATTTCGATAGCATATTAACTGCTACTAGCAATTTCAGCATCACAAACAAGCTCGGTGAAGGAGGATTTGGAGCAGTTTATAGGGTGATTATTCGTTTGCGTTTTCTTCATTTCAAAGGAAAATATATAATTATATTGACATGAATGTAATGTGTAATATGTGGACCTCATGCATGTAGGGTAAGCTAGAAGAAGGGAAGGAAATAGCAGTAAAAAGACTATCCAGCAGCTCGGGGCAAGGGATAGAAGAGTTCAAGAATGAGATGTTGTTGATCTCCAAACTCCAACACAAGAACCTTGTAAGGCTGATGGGCTGCTGCATCAAAGACAACGAGAAGTTAATAATTTATGAGTTCATGCAAAACAAAAGCCTGGATACTCTTCTATTCGGTTAGTTTCACTGGCCCTTTATATTTGCCTTCATTTTCTAGTGATTAAGATCGATGTTTTCATTGTACTATATGCATCGGATACATGAATGCAATACTTCGTTACATTTATAATGTGTTCATTGATTAGATCCAATGAGAAGAGGAGTGCTTGATTGGGCCAAACGCTTCAATATTATTCAAGGTGTAGCCAGAGGACTTCTTTACCTCCACCATGATTCCTGTTTGAAGGTAATACATAGAGATTTGAAGGCAAGTAATATACTCTTGGATGAGAACATGAACCCAAAAATTTCGGATTTTGGACTGGCACGTACCTTTCAAGGAACACAGAACTTAGCAAACACTCAGAAGGTTGTGGGAACTCTGTAAGCTTCGTTTCTTCGTAATCTCAGAATTCTAGTGGATAATTGTTAGTTGAGTACTAATGAATTTCCTGTGCAGTGGCTATATGTCTCCAGAATATGCCATGCGGGGTATATTTTCTGAAAAATCTGACGTGTATAGCTTTGGGGTCTTGGTATTGGAGATTATTGGCGGCTGGAAGAATACCAGCTTCTATGACCATGAAACAGAGCTATGCTTCCTACCTTATGTAAGTTCAGACTCTCAATCTTAATGTGAAACTGTGAAGCTTAAACAATCTATACGAAGCTTAAACAACAATATCTAACAATTGTAGTCGATATGCATGACTGTTGCCAGATATGGCACATCTGGAGTGAAGGCAAGGGATTGTACTTAGTAGACGAAGTATTGGCGGATTCATATTCTGCATCAGAAGCAACGAGATGCTTACATGTTGGGCTTCTTTGTGTACAAGACAATGCTGCAGATAGGCCAACCATGCCGGAAGTGGTTTTCATGCTAAGTAGTGAGACAGATCGTCCACAACCTAAGCGGCCTATATTCACTTTCCAAAACTCAGTTTCTGATCGTAGGCTGCGGCATGACAATACTTGCTCCGTCAATGAAGCCACCATAACGCTTCTTGAAGGACGATAGGCAGAAGCTAAATGTTATTTCACAGTGAAATGTTAACATCCTCTAATGCCTTCCAAACTTGGTTGCATGGACACTCCGAAACCCCGAAGTGTAGGAATGTTGGACACGTGCCGGATACGGTTTGGACGAGGTCAAGACAAGGCAGGACCTTTTTTGTGTAAATTTCAAAAAAAAAAAATTGGGGGCATTTTTGGAGATAAATAAAAATTTTGAAGCAGTTTTGTAAATATGAAAAAAATTGAGGGCAGTTTGTAAATATGAAAACTTATAAAACCTGAAGTTTATAAGTTCCTTTTATGGCGCCCGGGGGGGGGGGGGGGGGGGTGGGGCACTATCATAAATATAAAAACTCCTTGACTCCAAAATTAGAGGCAAGCATTTCATATTTTGATTAGGTGAGTATTGTTTTTAATATATGTAATACTTATCATATTTTAATCATTATGTTCTAATCGTATTCGTGTTTTTATTTTTTGAGATTCGTCATGTCCAACATAAATTTTAAGAAACTTCGAATACGACGAGAATGACACGAGAAAATACTTTATAATGACTTGAGAAAATACTTGATAATAATTTTTGTAGAAATTTACAAAATCGTTGTCTGCTTACAGTATTTTATTATGATGGATGAAGACAATTCGTCACTGGTCCTTTCATGCAAGCACTACTTTTATAGTAATTTAATTTTTCCTGTTAATTTATCATGACATCTTCAAGTTTCCCAAATACTCTCAAAGTTATGGTTAGTAAAAAGGTTGGAGACCAGAAACTGGGAACAAAGGAAGGGACCCAAAAGTACCAACCCCAAAAGAGTGTAAGCTAATGCCGACAGAATAATCGACTATCAAACTACTGAAATTAGGGGAGTGACAAAGTTGACCATAACTACCACTGGGCGGATGGAAGGAGGACCAAGATTGTGCCAGGACCATATGGAGTCAAAAAAATATACATGTAAAGGTCTTTTGAGAATTCTTCGAATGTTTGTTACTAGTCATTTTTGTGCATACTAAATGTTTGATGTAATGCATGCTAAACATATCTCGATAGGTTGCGTTAACAACACTCGACAAATTCTCTATATCATTTATCAGATTGTTTCGGCATATGCCATTATCTGTTGACGTGTACACAATATGGTGGAGGTCAACAATAAGCCCGTCAAGTGTTAGATTAAATGCCTCAGTGAATAACTTTTTTTTAGCACTTTGCGCCTTGTTTCTATCTAAAAAAACACAAGGACCCTCAAGATTCAAATCCTGGATCCGCCACTGACTACCAGCCTACTAGAGAAAGTAAAGTTGATTAAAAAAAGGCTTAACGATACTTGATTACATTTAACCACGACCTAATTGTCGTCATTAAGGTTTCGGACGATAAGTAGATAACACCACGTTAGCTAAAAATTCAGTACTTAAGTGTCATCATTGATTGTTTTAAAGATCATTGAACAAAAGTTAATTGGATACAAATGGTTCTTAACACTCAAAGTTTTTGAGTTTTCTTCATCTTACTTTTCTTCACTTTGCTTCTTCTGTCACTGGTTTCTTGTGCCGTAGAAGTTCACGACATAACTCCGTTGCGACCGTTAGCTCAGGGACAAACTCTTGTCTCGGCAGGCAACGTTTTCGAGTTGGGATTCTTCAGTCCTAATAATTCTGCTAATAAGTACGTGGGGATATGGTACAAACATATACTTCCTCGAAAAGTCGTGTGGGTTGCCAACAGAGAAAAGCCTCTTGCAGTTACAGATACCTCGGCTGGTTTGACAATCAGCAGCAATGGGAATTTGGAGCTTGTCGATGGCAAACAGAATTCTGTTTGGGCTACCAATTTTTCGGCAAGGCCATCTAGTTCGAATAATGGTTCAGCAGCAGTTGCAGTTCTTTTGGACAATGGAAACTTTGTTGTCAAATTTAATGTAGGTGTACCAGCTGATCGGTACTTGTGGGAGAGCTTTCATTATCCTGGCGACACGCTTCTACCGCGAATGCTTGTGGGATTCGATAGTAAATGTGGAACGAGGAATTTGTTGACTTCTTGGAAAAGTGAGAATGATCCGTCAACTGGGATGTTCTTGGTTGGATTGTCACAGCAGGAGCCATCACAGTTGGTAATTTGGATCAATGGATCGACTCCCTATTGGAGAAGCGGGCCGTGGGATAAATCAAAGTTCATCGGCGTGCCAGGAATGGATGATCAATATCGAAGTGGATTTAATCTCGAGGATAATGCGCGGCAGGGAACAAAGTATTTCTCTTTTAATTTGTTTGCTAAAACTATTGAAGCATTTATGGACGTCTCTTCCGAAGGTGTATTAAGTCTTATCTATACAAAACAGAGCGAGAACTGGAAAACTTTCTGGGAAGCCCCAGCGGCAAAGAATCCATGTGAAAAGTATGGAGCATGTGGACCTTTTGGGGTTTGCAAATCTTCTGAATCTCCAATCTGCAAGTGTTTGAAAGGGTTTGTGCCGAAGTCACATGAGGAATGGAGCAGAGGAAACAGGGCAGGAGGGTGTGTGAGGCAAGCCAAATTGTTTTGTGAAAGTAACACAAGTCTGTCAGTTGCTTCGAGAGGAAATGAAGACGGGTTTTCAAAGATGTCAAGTGTAAAACTACCAGATTTTCATGAATTAATTTTGTTCTTGGATAGAGAAGAGTGCAAGATGCAATGCCTAAGTAATTGCTCTTGCCTGGCTTACGCGTATTTTAACAACATTGGGTGTTTGATCTGGTCCAATGACCTAATAGATATTCAGGAGTTTTCGTCTAATGGACAAGATATTTTTATTCGCCTCCTACACACAAAATCTGGTAAGTTATAATAGTGATTACACAACAACTTATATATTCAGTATCTTTAGTTTCTGTCTCATGCATTTCGTACTATAAATTCATTTTTTTTCAGGTCAGGGAAAGCGAACAAAGTTAATTGCCAGCTTCTCGGCTACTTGTTTTATCAATGTCTTGGTTGCCATAGTGTACGTTTTTCACAGATTACAAGCTAACCGAAGGGGTAAGAGAGAGATAATGATATAGAGGGGTAGCAGTTAAGCATATTTACTAGTTGCAAGCTTACTCTTTTGAGATTGGATCTTAACCTGTGATTGTTTATTTGATTGTTATAGTTGCCAAATTAGAAAACATCAAAGCAACAGCAAAGTTTGAACATACTGATCTGAACGAAAATTCAAGTGGCGGCACTGTTCAAGAATATACAAGAGAACATGAGCGGTCGGAGCTATTCCTCTATAGGTTAGACAGCATATCAATTGCTACGAACAATTTCAGCATCCCAAACAAACTCGGGGAAGGGGGATTTGGCCCTGTTTACAAGGTGAGTGTGTATTCATTCTCTCTCTTCTAAAGGAAATTATCAGCTGCAAGATACGCACAGGAATTGAACTGTTAATTTGTGGAATTATTGTTGGGTAAGCTAAAAGAAGGGAAAGAAATAGCAGTAAAGAGACTATCAAGTAACTCAGGGCAAGGCGTAGAAGAGTTCAAGAATGAGATGCAGTTGATCTCCAAACTCCAACATAAAAATCTTGTTCGGATCATGGGCTGCTGTGTGAAAGAGGAAGAGATGTTACTAATTTACAAGTTCATGCCAAACGGAAGCTTGGATACTATTCTATTCAGTTAGTTTCACTTGACTTTATTCATGGCTGCAAGTTCTCTTTGTTACCTGTTTTGTTCTGAATTGAATAATTTTTTGTACAATACATGGGATGCATGAGTGACACCGTACCTTACATTTTGAATGGGAGCATTACTTATATCCAAAGCGCCGAGCAGAGCTTGATTGGGCCCGACGCTTCAATATTATTCAGGGTGTTGCTAGAGGGCTTCTTTATCTCCTTCACGATTCGTGTCTGAAGGTAATCCATAGAGATTTGAAGGTCAGTAACATTCTCTTGGATGAGAATATGAATCCGAAGATTTCAGATTTTGGATTGGCACATATTGTTGATGGGACACAAAATCTAGAGAATACTCAGAAGGTTATGGGAACACTGTAAGCACCGTTCTTTTCCATTTCTCTGAATTGTTCTCACATCACTCGCATAAGTATATTATCATTCTAAACACAAGCCAGCTTTTTTTTGTCTGTTAAATACCAATGAATTGCATGTGCAGGGGCTATATGGCTCCGGAGTATGCCATGGGCGGTATACTTTCTGAAAAATCCGATGTCTATAGCTTTGGCGTTGTGCTATTGGAGATTCTTAGCGGGATGAAGAATACCAGCTTTTATCACCATGAAAAACAGCTCGGCTTCCTAGCATATGTAAGTTCACATCCTAAAAATACTAATATGAAATTGTATGCATTTTCTCTTTCGCATAGCTTAAGCAATCTCTATGAATTTTTCAGTCATGTCACATATGGAACGAAGGCAGGGAATTGGACTTAGTAGATGAAGTCTTGGCGGATTCATATCCCTCGTCCCAAGCTATGAGATGCGTGCATATTGGGCTTCCTTGTGTACAGGACAATGCTACAGACAGGCCAACCATGTCGGGTGTAGTTTTGATGCTAAGTAGCGAGACAGATCGTCCACAACCTAAGCGACCAATATTTACTTTCCAAAATCCTCAATCACGGAATGACAGTTTTTGCTCCGCAAATGTCAATACCGAAACAATTGAAGGACGATAATCTTTACATGAAGATTCTCGTCATTCTGAAGTGTTCTTACACCTGTTGAAGTTTTTCTATTTTTGTATAGAAAACAAACCCCTTGTTTCTTCGAAAACACGACTCAAAGATCGAACGGTCCATTTGAAACCGAAAACATGATTATTCATCCGTTCAAGTTCAATATTCAGTGAAGTGTTCATCTAGCTTTGAAGCTACAATCTATATGTATACTCTTTAAGGCGTACCTGTTGAGAAGGAATCTTACATTAATGAGATAGAAACATTGCATGTGCTTATAAGTAGTTGGGCTATTCCTTATATTGCCAATTGATTTTACGATAGAACCTCAACTTTCTTCAATAGCACACGTAAATACGTTTCATGCAAAAAGGTAATCCCAGTAATCGCACAAGATGCAAGTACCGTCCTTTCTTAAAACCGTCTTCGTACATTGCACTTTTGCAGTGTGGTTTTTTTTTTTCCTTGTGCTTCAATAAGTTTTTCGTAGTTTCTTGCTGTGCTAAATTGATACGCCCTTTTTTTTTAATTAAAAAAGGAAAAGTGCACCATGATTTTTTTGGAGTATTAATGTCCACTCGTTTGCTGATTAATCTTATCGAAACGCTTTACAGACCAATTAAACACATAGATAACTATGTTTAAAATATATAAATGGCACTTTATGAGTCCAGGAGCAGGTTGTCGATAGGCCTCTAATGTCATCTGTGGGTTTCATGCTGAGCAGTCCAGATGCAACAATGCCCCAGCCTAAAAGCCCTGGTTTTTGGCTAGGAAGGAATGCAGGTCAAACAGATTCGTCGTCATTCTCAAGCAATCCGGGAGAACTACATTCTGTAAACTAGTCACGATAACAACATTAGACGGAGACAGAGAAAAAGGTGTGCATACGTTCGTGCACAATTTATTTATTTTTTGGTTACAATGGACGGAATGAAATCCTTTAACTTAGCCAAATCCTAACCCATATTTCCACTCAAAAGGTATGACTTCATTCGCAGTGTACATTATATGATTACACTTCACAGACAAACAAGATGTACCGTGCAGATCATCTAGGACTTTTAGTCACGCAAGAGTACAGAAACAGACTCAATTATAAGAGAAATAAAAAGAATAGGAGTTTGATAACTATGCAAGCAAAATAGCCTGCATCATTATCGAGCTTGAAATTTAGTTATTGTCAGGTCGTTTATTGAACATGATTCCTTCGAAACTGATGGATCAGCATTACTGCAGGGGTTTTTTCTGAATACAAATGCAGGCTGCTTAGGTCCTGGAGGAGATGCTTCGCCACTTAACATGAAAACAACAGCTGCCATGGTTGGGCGGTCCTCTGGATCTTCTTGCACACACAAAAGGCCAACCTGAATGCATCTCACGACTTCCTCGGACTGATACGACTCTAATGACGAATCCACAATTTCTAAGGCTCTGTCTTCTCTCCACAGCTGCCAAACCTGCAGTTGACAGTATTTCATTTGAGACAAGGCACGAAAAAGTACGAGGGATAGATTGCAACAAAAATTAGTGTTTTTTACATGTCCTATCAAGTTCATGGAATGATCCTCCTGATATAAACCGTTGTTTTTCTTGCTGCTTACAATCTCCAATAATATGATCCCGAAACTAAAGACATCCGACTTTGTTGAAAATCTCCCAAACACTGCATACTCTGGTGACATATAGCCACTGCATATGATGAAAAGAAAATGTTAAAGCCAAATAATAGTTTATAGTTAAATTGATTGTGTAATGTGAATATTTGGTGATTCATTCCATCAATAAATGTTTGAGCACAAGTAAAATTCTTACTATGTTCCAACAATTCTGTTGGTCTTGTCCTGCAGTTGGTCCCCCTGGAATATTCTTGCCATGCCGAAATCTGAAATTTTCGGGTTCATCTCAGCATCTAGAAGAATATTGCTGGTTTTTAGATCCCTATGGATAATCCTAACTCTTGAGTCCTGGTGAAGATACAGAATCCCACGAGCAACCCCGTTGATGATTTCAAAACGCTTATCCCAATCCAACAAGGACCTTCTTCTATGATCTGCACAAGATATTTCTCTTTATGTAAATACATGTTCTATATCTCGCTATGAAGCTTCGAGTATATTCAACATCATTTTAGAAACAGTATGAACAAATGAATCTTTTGCTGTAGACATACCAAAAAGAAAGTAGTCCAAACTTTTGTTTGGCAAGTGTTCCAGGACTAATATCCTTTCTTCTCCCCTTATACAACAGCCTAAAAGTTTCACGAGATTCCTGTGTTGAAGTCTCGCTATCAGCGCAACTTCATTTTTGAATTCTTCAACCCCTTGTCCTGAAGTTCTTGACAATCTTTTCACAGCAACAATCTGACCATTTGGTAACTGGCCCTGATGCAACAAATCAGTATTACTATTACTACTAGGCCTTCATGCTTTAAAATGAAAAAAAAAAAAAAAATCTGAGACTTGAAGAAACAGAACAAAATTATACTGCTCAAAAGAAATCATAAAGTCATAAAATTTGCAGGACTTCTAAATTGGGATTTACCTTATAAACAGTGCCAAAACCCCCTTGGCCAAGTTTATTAACGGGCGAGAAGTTGTCGGTGGCTGCAAGTATGGTGCTCAGGTCGAAATATTGCAACTCGGGGTGTCTCCTAGTTTCCTCAACTTCATCTACCTCCACGTAGTCTGTGCTATCACATAAACCAATTGCAGACATTCATTTAGATGAAATCGGATTGCTTTTATTTAGATCAAACCGTTAAACAACTCAAAGGGGACGACTACTTCTCATACCTTTTGTTTTACTCTTTTTCTTATGCCGCCAGCAGGCAAACACAATGATTAGTACCAATGCCAGCAGTACCAAAACGATTGGAATAGCCAAAGCGCCACTCCGTCTCAAAAAACCTTTTGATTTGCTGGTATGCTTAGCTACACATTCGAGTTGGACAAAGGATTAGAAAACCACGATAAACAGAACTAGTAAGGACACCTAACCAGACCAACAAAATCACTACCTAACTCAATTTTGTCCACGCGAACATATAAGTCTCGTCCCAACTCTGTGTGCACTAAAATGTCCATCAAATCAGCATACCATGTCATGCAATCAATCCGCCCTTCCCACCTGATGCTCATATACGCAGTGCATGAACAATTGTTTAAGCACGCTTGCTCACACTTTTTAGCACTCATGCTTTTAACCAACTGTGCTTTTATCGATGCATCTGGATCTTTCACTCTTTGAACCGTCACGAACCCGTCCCCATTCCCACATTTCAACCCCCCAGTTCGCTTACTCACGCACCCATCCGACCCATTTCTCTGATTCCAATCATTCACAGATTTCGGTTCATACCCAGGTAAACACTCACACTCAAACAGATTAACATTGTCAGGGCTACATATGCTGTTAGCACCACACTGTCCGTACTTGTCACACCGATATTTTGGTTCAGCAAAAGTTTCCTCCCACTGATCATCAGCATCACTCCATTTCAGCTGTTGAAACAATCCATAATCCCTCAACACCGCTCGTGCTACAGAACTGTTATCACTCGGAGCAAAATAACTGTACATTTCCTCATCATTGCTCACAAAATTCGGCCACGGCCCGGGATCAGATCTCCAATACTTGCTCAAACCCTTAAACAAAACAAATAGAGGGGTGGCAGTTGAATTGGAAACTACCCTAAAACTGTAGTCCCCGGTTCCAGGGTTGTTTTCGGAAGTCCAAGATGTCAATTTCCATTCCAATCCAGTTTTCCAATTGAACCCAATTTTCATTCCTGGAAGTAGAGTGTCTGTTGGGTAATCAAAACTCCGCCAAATAAAGCTCTCACTTTTATTTTCCTGGAAAAGCACTAAATTTCCGGAATCTAAAAGCTGAGCTACAAAAGTGCTTCTGGTTTGGACTTGGACAGACGCATCCGTGGACCAAATGGAAATGTTCCCAGCAGCAGAAAGAACCAGATTTCCGTACCTGTTAATTGCTAGAACTCCGGAACTGTCGTTGACGGGGTTGTCTCTGTTTGCCACCCAAACAACTGTTTTTTGAGGTTGATCTGCATACCAGATTCCGACGTACGTGGAACTACTGGAGTTGTCGGGGCTGAAGAATCCCAACTCAAATTTTCTGTCTTTGGAGACTAGAGTGTCGCCGTCTTTGAGCTGTTGGTTGAGTGCTATGGTGTCAATGGATGTGCAGAGTGGCATAAGGAGGAGGAAGAACAGAAACAGAGGCTTGAAGAATAACATTTTTCTTCTGGGGATCTGGGACTTCGCATCCACGATGAAAAATTATCCCTGATATTTATCTTTTTCTCCTGGAATTTCTGTTGCTTATTTGAGTAGACTAGTTTGACCGGCAACTGGCAAGCATGGCTCGAGTCAAGGAGACTTTGGATGTTGACAGTCATATCAGTTTCGTCGAAGAATAATCGGTTGGAGTTTTTTGCTTCAATTGCCCCACATCGGGGAACACAAGGTCTTCAACAGGTTTTATATTAGGTTTGTCTCTGACACTAGTAATTAGGATTTGAATGAGAATTAAGGCTTGGGATTCCTGGTTGTGTTCCCCAACATAATCATCCGTTGATTATATTGTAGTGCCCCCGTTTTGATTAAGTTGACATTCAAAACCGACACAATTCAAATGACACTGCCATCTCATAATCTCATAATGTTCCTCAGTACTCGCCTCTTGTGTTTCATAATGTCACTCAACCCAGAGCTTATTCTAATTCCCACAATTTTATCGTTATTTGACTCAAAAGATATATATTGGCTATAAGACAGAATTTCTTTTTTGACTATCAAAACGAACATAAGGTAATGTGCGTCTGAACGATCTCAATCATTTGTGATTAATAATCCTTAAATATTAGGTGATAAGCATTAGGCTACGTGACTTGTAATTTAAGTAATTAAGAACATATATCTATACACGATGACTTTCTATTTCATCACCTCCCGCGGATATTTTTCTTATTTTCGGAACTATGGATATAGGTCTAGCAAGTTATTGGACCAAAACAAGAGCAACCAACATATTTGTTAACTATGGGCCGACTTTTCGAATAGGTAACTTTTGTTTTTGAGTCTGAAAGGATTTGGGCTTCAGGCCGTGTGCTATCATTTTCACCAACAAAACAAATAAAACCACAATAAAAATGAGAATTACTCATGAAGGTGTGACGTCACATCAAAAAATTACTCATGTGGAGGGTTCATACTACAAATCAAATCTTTTGTAGATCAAGTGCCCATGATATGTAAATGAATAACACTAATGTGCAAGCAAAACGCCTGCATCGTTACCGAGCATCGAATTTAATTATTGTAAGTCGTTGATATAACATGATCATTTTGGAACTGATGGATCAGCAGCATCGCCTCATGAATTGTTTCTCAAGATAAATGCACGTTGTTGAGGAGATGGAGGAGATGCTTCGCGGCTCAACATAAAAACAACTAACATGGATGGTCTCTTCTTCGACACACAAGAGGCCAACTTGAATGCATCTCATGACTTCGTCAGGCGTGAATGACTCCAATGACGAGTCCACAATTTTTAAGGCTCTGTTCATGCCACAGCTGCCAAACCTGTAGTTCACAATTCATTTTAAACACGTATGGGATGAGAAAAAAAAGGGCTGCCAAACCTGACAGTTCATTTTAAACCATTGTTTTTCTTGCCCCTTACAATCTCCAATAATATGACCCCGAAACTAAAAATGATATGCTTTTTTTTTTATTATTAAAAAGGAAAAAGTGCACCATGACTTTTTTGGAGTATTAATATTCGCTCATTTGCTGATTAATCTTATCGAAACGTTTTATAGACCAATTAAACACATAGAAAACTATGTTTAAAACATAAAAGATATAAATATATAAATGGCACTTTATGCGTCCAGGAGCAGGTGGTCGATAGGCCTCTAATGTCATCTGTGGTTTTCATGCTGAGCAGTCCAGATGCAACAATGCCCCAGCCTAAAAGCCCTGGCTTTCGGCTAGGAAGGAATGCAGGTCAAACAGATTCGTCGTCATTCTCAAGCAATCCGGGAGAACTACATTCTGTAAACAAGTCACGATAACAACATTAGACGGAGACTGAGAAAAACAGTGCATACGTTCATGCACGATTTAATTTTTTTTTTGGTTACAATGGACGGAACGAAATCCTTTAACTTAGCCAAATCCTAACCCATATTTCCACTCAAAAGGTATGACTTCACTTCGCAGTGTACATTATATGATTACACTTCACAGACAAACAAGATGTACCGTGCAGATCATCTAGGACTTTTAGTCACGCAAGAGTACAGAAACAGACTCAATTATAAGAGAAATAAAAAGAATACAAGTTTGATAACTATGCAAGCAAAATAACCTGCATCATTATCGAGCTTGAACTTTAGTTATTGTCAAGTCGTTTATAGAACATGATTCCTTCGAAACTGATGGATCAGCATTACTGCAGGGTTTGCTTCTGAATACAAATGCAGGCTGCTTAGGAGCTGGAGGAGATGCTTCGCCACTCAACATGAAAACAACGGCCGCCATGGTTGGGCGGTCCTCTGGATCTTCTTGCACACACAAAAGGCCAACCTGAATGCATCTCACGACTTCCACGGACTGATATGACTCTAATGACGATTCCACAATTTCTAAGGCTCTGTCTTCTCTCCACAGCTGCCAAACCTGCAGTTGACAGTATTTCATTTGAGACAAGGCATGAAAAAGTACGAGGGGTAGATTGCCAAAAAAAAAAAAAAAATGCGTTTTTTACATGTCCTATCAAGTTCATGGAATGATCCTCCTGATATAAACCATTGTTTTTCTTGCTGCTTACAATCTCCAATAATATGATCCCAAAACTAAACACATCCGACTTTGTTGAAAATCTCCCAAACACTGCATACTCTGGTGACATATAGCCACTGCATATGATGAAAAGATAATGTTAAAGCCAAATAATAGTTTATAGTTAAATTGAATGTGTAATGTGAATAGTTGGTGATTCATTCCATCAATAAATGTTTGAGCACCAGTAAATTCTTACTATGTTCCAACAATTCTGTTGGTCTTATCCTGCAGTTGGTCCCCCTGGAATATTCTTGCCATGCCGAAATCTGAAATCTTCGGGTTCATCTCAGCATCTAGAAGAATATTGCTGGTTTTTAGATCCCTATGGATAATCCTAACTCTTGAGTCCTGGTGAAGATACAGAATCCCACGAGCAACCCCGTTGATGATTTCAAAACGCTTATCCCACTCCAACAAGGACCTTCTTCTGTGATCTGCACAAGATATTTCTCTTTATGTAAATACATGTTATGTATCTTGCTATGAAGCTTCGAGTATATTCTACATCATTTTAGAAACAGTATGAACAAATGAATCTTTTGCTGTAGACATACCAAAAAGAAAGTAGTCCAAACTTTTGTTTGGCAAGTGTTCCAGGACTAACATCCTTTCTTCTCCCTTTATACAACAGCCTAAAAGTTTCACCAGATTCCTGTGTTGAAGTCTCGCTATCAGCGCAACTTCATTTTTGAATTCTTCAACCCCTTGTCCTGAAGTTCTTGACAATCTTTTCACAGCAATAATCTGATCATTTGGTAACTGGCCCTGTAGCAACGAATCAGTATTACTATTACTACTAGGCCTTCATGCTTTAAAATGGGGGAAAAAAAAAAGAAAACTGAGACTTGATGAAACAGAACAAAATTATACTGCTCAGAAGAAATCGTACAATTATAAAATGTGCAGGACTTCTAAATTGGGATTTACCTTATAAACAGTGCCAAAACCCCCTTGGCCGAGTTTATTAAAGGGCGAGAAGTTGTCTGTGGCCGCTAGTATGGTGCTCAGGTCGAAATATTGCAACTCAGGGTGTCTCCTAGTTTCCTCAAGTTCATCTACCTCCACGTAGTCTGTGCTATCACATAAACCAATTGTAGACATTCATTTGGATGAAATCACATTGCTTTTATTTAGATCAAACCGTTAAACAATTCAGAGGGGACAACTACTTCTCATACCTTTTGTTTTACTCTTTTTCTTATGCCGCCAGCAGGCAAACACAATGATTAGTACCAATGCCACCAGTACCGAAACTATTGGAATAACCAGAGCGCCCCTCCGTCTCAAAAAACCTTTTGATTTGCTGGTATGCTTACCTACACATTCGAGTTGGACAAAGGATTAGAAAACCATGAAAAACAGAACTAGTAAGGACACCTAACCAGACCAGCGAAATCACTACCTAATTCGATTTTGTCCACGCGAACATATAAGTCTCCTCCCAACTCTGTGCGCACTAAAATGTCCATCAAATCAGCATACCATGTCATGCAATCAATCCGCCCTTCCCTCCCTATGCTCATATACGCAGTGCATGAACAATTGTTTAAGCACGCTTGCTCACACTCTTTATCACTCATGCTTTTAACCAACTGTGCTTCTATCGATGCATCTGGATCTTTCACTCTTTGAACCGTCACGAACCCGTCCCCATTCCCACATCTCAACCCCCCAATTCGCTTACTCACGCACCCATCCGACCCATTTCTCTGATTCCAATCATTCACAGATTTCGGTTCATACCCAGGTAAACACTCACACTCAAACAGATTAACATTGTCAGGGCTACATATGCTGTTAGCACCACACTGTCCGTACTTGTCACACCGATATTTTGGTGCAGCCCAATATTCCTCCCACCGATCATCAGCATCACTCCATTTCAGCTGCTGATACAATCCATAATCCCTCAACACCGCTCGTGCTACAGAACCGTTTTCACTCGGAGTAAAATAATAGTACATTTCCTCATCATTGCTTACAAAATTCGGCCATACCCCGGGATCAGATCTCCAATACTTGCTCAAACCCTTAAACACAACAATTAGAGGGGTGGCAGTTGAATTGGAAACTACCCTAAAACTGTAGTCACCGGTTCCAGGGTCCTTTTCGGAATTCCAAGATGTCAATTTCCATTCCAACCCAGTTTTCCAATTGAACCCAATTTTCATTCCTGGAAGTAAAGTGTCAGTTGGGTAATCAAAACTCCGCCAAATGAAGCTCTCATTTTTATTTTCCCGGAAAAGCACTAAATTTCCAGAATCTAAAAGCTGAGCTACAAAAGTGCTTCTGGTTTGGACATCGACAGACACATTCGTTGACCAAATCAAAATATTCCCAGCAGCAGAGAGAACCAGATTTCCGTATCTGTTAATTGCTAGAACTCCGGAACTACCGTTGATAGGGTTGTCTCTGTTTGCCACCCAGACAACTGTTTTTTGAGGTTGATCTGCATACCAGATTCCGACGTACGTGGAACTACTGGAGTTGTCGGGGCTGAAGAATCCCAACTCAAATTTTCTGTCTTTGGAGACTAGAGTGTCGCCGTCTTTGAGCTGTTGGTTGAGTGCTATGGTGTCAATGGATGTGCAGAGTGGCATAAGGAGGAGGAAGAACAGAAACAGAGGCTTGAAGAATAACATTTTTCTTCTGGGGATTTGGGATTTCGCATCTACGATGAAGAATTATCCCTGATATTTGTGTTTTTCTCTTGGAATTTCTGCTGCTTATTTGGATTGAGTAGTTTATACGGCAACTGGCGAGCACGACTGGTTGACCCGGCAACTGGCAACTGGCAACTGGCGAGCACGACTGGTTGACCAAGGACACTATTGTATGTTGGAATTTGTGATGCTTATTTGAGTAGACTAGTTGACCCGGCAACTGGCAAGCATGGCTCGAGTCAAAGAGACTATGGATGTTGACAGTCATATCAGTTTCGTCGAAGAATAATCGGTTGGAGTTTTGTGCTTCAATAGGTTTTATATTAGGTTTGTCTCAAACACTAGTAATTAGGATTTGAATGAGGATTAAGGCTTGGGATTTCTGGTTGTGTTCTCCAACATAATCATCTGTTGATTATATTGTAGTGCCCTCATTTTGATTAAGTTGACATTCAATACCAACACAATTCAAATGACACCGCCATCTCATAATGTCGTTCAGTACTCGTCTCTTGTGTTTCGTAATGTCACTCGACCTAGAGTTTATTCTAGTTCCCACAATTTTACCGTTATTTGACTCAAATGCTATATTGGCTATAAGACAGAATTTCTCTTTTGACTACCAAAACGAACATAAGGTAATGTGTGTCTGAATGATCTCAACCATTTGAGATTAATAATCCTTAAATATTAAGTTATAAACATTGGGCTACGCGACTTGTAGTTTAAGTAATTAAGAACATATATCAATACACGATGACTTTCTATTTCATCACCTCCCTCGGATATATTTCGTATTTTCGGAAATATGGATATAGGTCTGCAAGTTATTGGACCGAAACAAGAGCAACCGATAGATATCTCAACTATGGGCCGACATTTCGAATAGGTAGTTTTTGTTTTTGAGTCTGAAAGGATTTGGGCTTCAGGCCGCGTGCCACCATTTTCACCAACAAAACAAATAAAACCACAATAAAAAGGAGAATTACTCATGAAAGTGTGACGCCACATCAAAAAATTACTCATGTGGAGGGTTCATACTACAAATCAAATCTTTTGTATATCTAGTGCCCATGATATGTAAATGAATAACACTAATGAGCAAGCAAAAACGCATGCATCGTTATCGAGCATCGAATTTAGTTACTGTAAGTCGTTGATAGAACATGATCCTTTTGGAACTGATGGATCAGCAGCATCGCCGCATGATTTGTTTCTCAAGACAAATGCACGCTGCTGAGGAGATGGAGGAGATGCTTCGCGGCTCAACATAAAAACAACTAACATGGATGGTCACTTCTTCGACACACAAGAGGCCAACTTGAATGCATCTCATGACTTCGTCAGGCGTGAATGACTCCAGTGACGAATCCACAATTTTTAAGGCTCTGTGTGCATGCCACAGCTGCCAAACCTGTAGTTGACAGTTCATATTAAACACGTATGGGATGAGTAAAAAAAGGGCTAGTTGTTAGCACAATTTGTGTTACTCACATGTATTAATTTTACAAAATGATCCTCTTGATATAAACCATTGTTTTTCTTGCCCCTTACAATCTCCAATAATATGACCCCGAAACTAAAAATGATACGCTTTTTTTTTTTTTATTAAAAAGGGAAAAGTGCACCATGACTCTTTTAGAGTATTAATGTCCGCTCATTTGCTGATTAATCTTATCGAAACGTTTTACAAACCAATTAAACACATAGATAACAATGTTTAAAACATGAAAGATATAAATATATAAATGGCACTTTATGCGTCCAGGAGCAGGTTGGTCGATAGGACTCTAATGTCATCTGTGGTTTTCATGCTGAGCAGTCCAGATGCAACAATGCCCTTTTGGCTAGGAAGGAATGCAGGTCAAACAGATTTGACGTCATTCTCAAGCAATCCGGGAGAACTACATTCTGTAAACAAGTCACGATAACAACATTAGACGGAGACAGAGAAAAACAGTGCATACGTTCGTGCACGATTTAATGTTTTTTTGGTTACAATGGACGGAATGAAATCCTTTAACTTAGCCTAATCCTAACCCATATTTCCACTCACCCTCACCACTTGGGCTAATCCTAACCCATATCTAAGTACTTTATCTAAGCACTTTATAAGGTATGACTAAGCACTAATCCTAACCCATATCTAAGCACTTTATAAGCTTTAAGTTTTTCTTCAAAGAATCAAAAGGGATGACTTCACTTCGCAGTGTACATTATATGATTACACTTCACAGACAAACAAGATGTACCGTGCAGATCATCTAGGACTTTTAGTCACGCAAGAGTACAGAAACAGACTCAATTATAAGAGAAATAAAAAGAATAGGAGTTTGATAACTATGCAAGCAAAATAGCCTGCATCATTATCGAGCTTGAAATTTAGTTATTGTCAGGTCGTTTATTGAACATGATTCCTTCGAAACTGATGGATCAGCATTACTGCAGGGTTTACTTCTGAATACAAATGCAGGCTGCTTAGGAGCTGGAGGAGATGCTTCGCCACTCAACATGAAAACAACGGCCGCCATGGTTGGGCGGTCCTCTGGATCTTCTTGCACACACAAAAGGCCAACCTGAATGCATCTCACGACTTCCACGGACTGATATGACTCTAATGACGATTCCACAATTTCTAAGGCTCTGTCTTCTCTCCACAGCTGCCAAACCTGCAGTTGACAGTATTTCGTATGAAAACAGGCACGAAAAAAGTAGTAGGGGTAGCTTGCAACCAAAATTTGTGTTTTTTACATGTCCTATCAAATTCAAGGAATGATCCTCCTGATATAAACCGTTGTTTTTCTTGCCGCTTACAATCTCCAGCAATATGATCCCGAAACTAAAGACATCCGACTTTGTTGAAAATCTCCCAAACACTGCATACTCGGGTGACATATAGCCACTGCATATGATGAACAGAATATGTTAAAGCCAAATAACAGTTTATAGTCAATTTGATTGTGTAATGTGAACATTTGGTGATTCATTCCATCAATAAATGTTTGAGCACAAGTAAAATTCTTACTATGTTCCAACAATTCTGTTGGTCTTGTCCTGCAGTTGGTCCCCCTGGAATATTCTTGCCATGCCGAAATCTGAAATTTTCGGGTTCATCTCAGCATCTAGAAGAATATTGCTGGCTTTTAGATCCCTATGGATAATCCTAACTCTTGAGTCCTGGTGAAGATACAGAATCCCACGAGCAACCCCGTTGATGATTTCAAAACGTTTATCCCACTCCAGCAAGGACCTTCTTCTGTGATCTGCACAAGATATTTCTCTTTATGTAAATACATGTTAGCTATGAAGCTTCGAGTATATTCTACATCATTTTAGAAACAGTATGAACAAATGAATCTTTTGCTGTAGACATACCAAAAAGAAAGTAATCCAAACTTTTGTTTGGCAAGTGTTCCAGGACTAATATCCTTTCTTCTCCCTTTATACAACAACCTACAAGTTTCACCAGATTCCTGTGTTGAAGTCTCGCTATCAGCGCAACTTCATTTTTGAATTCGTCAACCCCTTGTCCTGAAGTTCTTGACAATCTTTTCACAGCAATAATCTGACCACTTGGTAACTGGCCCTGAAGCAACGAATCAGTGTTACTATTACTACTAGGCCTTCATGCTTTAAAATGAAAAAAAATAAAAAAATCTGAGACTTGAAGAAGCAGAACAAAATTATACTGCTCAGAAGAAATCATACAGTTATAGAATGTGCAGGACTTCTAAATTGGGATTTACCATATAAACAGTGCCAAAACCCCCTTGGCCGAGTTTATTAACGGGCGAGAAGTTGTCTGTGGCCGCTAGTATGGTGCTCAGGTCGAAATATTGCAACTCAGGGTGTCTCCTAGTTTCCTCAAGTTCATCTACCTCCACGTAGTCTGTGCTATCACATAAACCAATTGTAGACATTCATTTAGATGAAATCGCATTGCTTTCATTTAGCTCATACCATTAAACAATTCAGAGGGGACAACTACTTCTCATACCTTTTGTTTTACTCTTTTTCTTATGCCGCCAGCAGGTAAACACAATGATTAGTACCAATGCCACCAGTATCGAAACTATTGGAATAACCAGAGCGCCCCTCCGTCTCAAAAAACCTTTTGATTTGCTGGTATGCTTACCTACACATTCGAGTTGGACAAAGGATTAGAAAACCACGAAAAACGGAACTAGTAAGGAAACCTAACCAGACCAGCGAAATCACTACCTAATTCGATTTTGTCCACGCGAACATATAAGTCTCGTCCCAACTCTGTGTGCACTAAAATGTCCATCAAATCATCATACCATGTCATGCAATCAATACGCCCTTCCCACCCTATGCTCATATACGCAGTGCATGAACAATTGTTTAAGCACGCTTGCTCACACTCTTTATCACTCATGCTTTTAACCAACTGTGCTTCTATCGATGCATCTGGATCTTTCACTCTTTGAACCGTCACGAACCCATCCCCATTCCCACACTTCAACCCCCCAATTCGCTTACTCACGCACCCATCCGACCCATTTCCCTGATTCCAATCATTCACAGATTTCGGTTCATACCCAGGTAAACACTCACACTCAAACATATTAACATTGTCAGGGCTACACATGCTGTTAGCACCACACTGTCCGTACTTGTCACACAGATATTTTGGTGCAGCAAAAGTTTCATCCCACTGATCATCAGCATCACTCCATTTCAGCTGCTGATACAATCCATAATCCCTCAACACCGCTCGTGCTACAGAACCGTTATCACTTGGAGTAAAATAATTGTACATTTCCTCATCATTGCTCACAAAATTCCGCCACGGCCCGGGATCAGATCTCCAATACTTGGTCAAACCCTTAAACAAAACAATTAGAGGGGTGGCAGTTGAATTGGAAACGATCCTTAAACTGTAGTCCCCGGTTCCAGGGTTGTTTTCGGAAATCCAAGATGTCAATTTCCATTCCAACCCAGTTTTCCAATTGAACCCAATTTTCATTCCTGGAAGTAAAGTGTCAGTTGGGTAATCAAAACTCTGCCAAATAAAGCTCTCACTTTTATTTTCCTGGAAAAGCACTAAATTTCCAGAATCTAAAAGCTGAGCTACAAAAGTGCTTCTGGTTTGGACATGGACAGACACATTCGTTGACCAAATCAAAATATTCCCAGCAGCAGAGAGAACCAGATTTCCGTACCTGTTAATTGCTAGAACTCCGGAACTACCGTTGATGGGGTTGTCTCTGTTTGCAACCCAAACAACTGTTTTTTGAGGTTGATTTGCATACCAGATTCCGACGTACCTGGAACTACTGGAGTTGTCGGGCCTGAAGAATCCCAACTCAAATTTTCTGTCTTTGGAGACTAGAACGTCGCCGTCTTTGAGCTGTTGGTTAAGTGCTATGGTGTCAATGGATGTGCAGAGTGGCATGAGGAGGAGGAAGAACAGAAACAGAGGCTTGAAGAATAACATCTTTCTTCTGGGGATTTGGGATTTCGCATCCACGATGAAGAATTATCCCTGATATTTATCTTTTTCTCTTGGAATTTCTGCTGCTTATTTGAGTAGACTAGTTTACCCGGCAGCTGGAAAAATTGCAATTTGGGGTGTCTCCTAGTTTCTTCAATTTCTTTAATTATTTTTCAGTGTGACTTTGGTACCTATATACATTGACATTGTTGGTACTGTGGTTATCCTCGTTTCATGTTGACTCTGACTTAATCATAGCAAGTTCGAAAAACTGGAAAGACTAAAGAGAACCATAGAACAAATATAAATAAAATGGATCTGGCTTATGAACGTTTCAAGGGTTATCTGCAATTTGACAAATATGAAATATTCTCCACCTTCAACCACAATAAAGTATCGAATTATTGCAACAAGAAAGACAGTGAAATGATCAAGTCACTCAAATTCAAAGATACTTCAATATCTTAAAATTTCTACATCATCTGAGCTCAAACTCCCAATCGCTTAGACAGGATCCGTATTCTCATTATTGCTTCAAGAAGATTATATTCACACACCCCAAATTACTTCTCACATACCTTTTTAATTTTTTAATTTTTTAATTTTTTTTTATCAAGTGTTAGTGGTGTAAAAAATATTAAAAAATTAAAAGGATGTGGGAGAAGTAAATTAAGATGTGTGAATATAATCTCTCTTGCTTAAAAGTTCCTTGTTCTGGTCGCTTACACATACGTAGAAATCGCACATTGCTTTCGAACGCATTGCCAGTATGTCATACAGAGGCCAACAAATGCTGCAGTATATAACAATTAACTAAATCGTGACATGCCAAGAGTATAGAAAGAGACTCGATTATTAGGGGAACAAAAAGAATAGAAGTTTGATAATGCAAGCAAAAGAACCTGCGGCATTATCTAGCTTGAAATTTAGTTATTGTCAAGTTGTTTATAGAACATGATTTGTTTGAAACTGATGGATCAGCATTACTACGAGATTTTTTTCTGAAGACAAATGCAGGCTGCTTAGGAGCTGGAGGAGATGTTTCGCCACTCAACATGAAAACAATGGCTGCCATGGTTGGGCGGTCCTCTGAATCTTCTTGCACACACAAAAGGCCAACCTGAATGCATCTCATGACTTCCTCGGACTGATATGACTCTAACGACGAATCCACAACTTCCAAAGCTCTGTCTTCTCTCCACAGCTGCCAAACCTGCAGTTGACAGTATTTCGTATGAAAACAGGCACGAAAAAAGTAGTAGGGGTAGCTTGCAACCAAAATTTGTGTTTTTTACATGTCCTATCAAATTCAAGGAATGATCCTCCTGATATAAACCGTTGTTTTTCTTGCCGCTTACAATCTCCAGCAATATGATCCCGAAACTAAAGACATCCGACTTTGTTGAAAATCTCCCAAACACTGCATACTCGGGTGACATATAGCCACTGCATATGATAAAAAGAAAGAGTTAAAGCCAAATAATAGTATTATAGTTGAATTGAATGTGTGATGTGAATATTTGGTTATTCATTCCATCAATAAATGTTTGAGCATAAGTAAATTCTTACTATGTTCCAACAATTCTGTTGGTTTTATCCTGCAGTTGGTCCCCCTGGAATATTCTTGCCATGCCGAAATCTGAAATTTTCGGGTTCATGTCAGCATCTAGAAGAATATTGCTGGTTTTTAGATCCCTATGGATAATCCTAACTCTTGAGTCCTGATGAAGATACAGAATCCCGCGAACAACCCCATTGATGATTTCAAAACGCTTATACCAATCCAACAAGGTCCTTCTTCTGTGATCTGCATCAAGATATTTCTCTTTATGTAAATACATGTTATATATCTCGCTATGAAGCTTCAAGTATATTCGACATCATTTCAGAAACAATATGACCAAATGAATCTTTCCTCTAGGCATACCAAAAAGAAAGTAGTCCAAACTTTTGTTTGGCGAGTGTTCCAGGACTAATATCCTTTCTTCTCCATTCATACAACAGCCCAAAAGTTTCACCAGATTCCTGTGTTGAAGTCTCGCTATCAGCGCAACTTCATTTTTGAATTCTTTGACCCCTTGTCCTGAAGTTCTTGACAATCTTTTTACAGAAATAATCTGGCCGTTTGGCAAGTGGCCCTGAAGTAACGAATCAGTATTACTATTAGGCTTTCATGCTTTAAACGAAAAAAAAAAACAGTTGGAGACTTGAAGAAACAGAACAAAATTACTGTATACTGCTTAGAAGATCATTCAATTGTAAAATGTGTAGGACTTCTGAATTGGGATTTACCTTATAAACAATGCCAAAACCCCCTTGGCCGAGTTTGTTAATGGGTGAGAAGTTATCTGTGGCTGCTATTATGGTGCTCAGACCGAAATATTGCAACGCGGGGTGTCTCCTAGCTTCCTCAAGTTCATCTACCTCCGCATAGTCTGTGCTATCACATGAACCAATTGTAGACATTCAATTAGATGAAATCGCATTGCTTTTATTTATATCAAACCGTTAAACAATTCAGAGGAGATGACTACTTCTCATACCTTTTGTTTTACTCTTTTTCTTTTGCCGCCAGCTGGCAAACACAATGATTAGTACCAATGCCAGCAGTACCGAAACTATTGGAATAGCCAGAGCACCCCTCCGTCTCAAAAAACCTTTTGATTTGCTGGTATGCTTAGCTACACATTCAAGTCGGACAAAGGATTAGGAAACCATGAAAAACAGAACTCGTACGGACACCTAACCAGACCGGCAAAATCACTACCTAATTCGATTTTGTCCACGCGAACATATAAGTCTCGTCCCAACTCTGTGTGCACTACAATGTCCATCAAATCATCATGCCATGTCATGCAATCAAGCCGCCCTTCCCACTCTATGCTCATATACGCAGTGCACGAACAATTGTTTAAGCACGCCTGCTCACACTCTTTAGCACTCATGCTTCTGACCAACTGTGCTTCTTTCGATGCATCTGGATCTTTCACTCTTGCAACCCTCACAAACCCGTCCCCATTTTCACATTTCAACCCCCCAATTCGCTTACTCACGCACCCATCTGACCCATTTCTCCGATTCCAATCATTCACAGATTTCGGTTCATACCCAGGTAAACACTCACACTCAAACACATTAAAATTGTCAGGGCTACATCTGCTGTTAGCACCACACTGTCCGTACTTGTCACACCGATATTTTGGTGCAGCAAAAGTTTCATCCCACTGATCATCAGCATCATTCCATTTCAGTTGTTGATACAATCCATAATCCCTCAACACCGATCGTGCTACAGAGTCGTTATCACTCGGAACTAAATAATAGTACATTTCCTCATCATTGCTCACAAAAGTCGGCCACGGCCCGGGATCAGATCTCCAATACTTGCTCAAACCCTTAAACACAACAATTAGAGGTGTGGCAGTTGAATTGGGAACTACCCTAAAACTGTAGTCCCCGGTTCCAGGGTCGTTTTCGGAATTCCAAGATGTCAATTTCCATTCCAACCCAGTTTTCCAATTGAACCCAATTTTCATTCCTGGAAGTAAAGTGTCAGTTGGGTAATCAAAACTCTGCCAAATCAAGCTCTCACTTTTATTTTCCTGGAAAAGCACTAAATTTCCGGAATCTAAAAGCTGAGCTACAAAAGTGCTTCTGGTTTGGACATGGACAGACGCATCCGTGGACCAAATGCAAATGTTCCCAGCAGCAGAAAGAACCAGAATTCCGTACCTGTTAATTGCTAGAACTCCAGAACTATCGTTGATGGGGTTGTCCCTGTTTGCCACCCAAACAACTGTTTTTTGAGGTTGGTTTGCATACCAGATTCCGACGTACCTGGAACCACTAGAGTTGTCGGGCCCAAAGAATCCCAACTCAAATTTTCTGTCTTTGGAGACTATAGAGTCGCCGTCTTTGAGCTGTTGGTTGAGTGTTATGGTGTCAATGGATGCGCAGAGTGGCGAGAGGAGGAGGAAGAACAGAAACAGAGGTTTGAAGAATAACATTTCTCTTCTGGGGATTCGGGATTTCGCATCCACGACAAAAAATTGTCGCTGATGTTTATGTTTTTCTGTTGGAATTTCTGTTGCTTGTTTGAATGTTGACAGGTATTCAGTTCCGTCAAAGTTGATTATTGATTTTTTCTTGAATAATACTTCTCCAACTCAAAATTCTTTGTTTTGGAATTACAGGATTTTGTAGAAACTCCTACTTAAAATATTTGGGTAAATTACATTTTACCATCTTAAGTTTGAAATCTATTACAATCTCATACAATATTTTTTAAAAATTTTATTTTTATAGCTCACATACTATTTTATTTTAATATAATACTTCCGTTACATTTTCTATTCATTGGTCTGTTAAAAGCTGACGTTCTAATTGTGGACTCTATTACATGTCAGCCCATTCCTTTCAAAACTTGGACACAAAGATATCTATTTGCCACGTCATAAGAAAAACTTAAATTCAAAATTAAATTAAAACAAAATAAAAAGGAGCCCACCTCCTCTTCTTCCAACCGACCACAGGGCCTCCATCTCCTTCCGCGAGCTCCCACAAGCTCCTCCTCTTCCACAAGCTCCTTCTCTGCATCTTCTCCAAGCTCCCGTTTCTCATTACCTCCCCAACTCTTTGCCAAGCTAAGCACAAATTCAAGTTCAACAATCTAAGAGAGGCGTATTCAATTGGGATTTTGAAAGAATTTAATTCTTGTAATGAATCTAGGAGTGTTCAATCAAGATTTTCTAAAATTCAAGACGTATTTAATTAGAATTTTAAGATAGTTTATTAAAATCCTTAGAAATTCGGGTGTATTCAATTAGGATTTTAAAGAAGTTTATAACATTCCAGGTGTATTCAATTAGAAATTGATTTTAAAGAATTTGAGAAGGTTGAGGAATTAGAGGGAATTGGAGAGATTTCATAGTGTATTTTAAGCATCCACAAATCTCATCTATTCCCATGAAATTTTGAGAGAATTGAATCAAAATTTTATATGGAATCTCTACAAATTAATTAAACTCCATAAAAATCCATGGATTTATAAATCCATTAAAGTCTCTCAAATTCTCAATTGAATACACCCCTTAGTGTATGTGCATTACGGGGTGTATTCAATTGCAATTTTGAGGGATTTTAATTCTTTTAATAAATCTAAGTGTATGCAATCAGAATTTTATATAATTCTCTGAAATTCAATGCGTATTTAATCAAGATATTAAGATAGTTTATTAAAATCTTTAGAAATTCAGGTGTATTCAATTAGGATTTTAAAAAAATTTATAACATTTCAGATGCATTCAATTAGAATTTGATTTTAAAGAATTTGAAAAAGTTAAGGAATTATAAGGAATTAGAGAGATTTCGTAGTGTATTTTAAGCATCCATAAATCTCACATCTCTTCAGAAGATTTCGAGAGAATTGAATCAAAATTTTACATGAAATCTTTACAAATCAATCAAACACCATAAAAATCCATGAATTTATAAATCCATATAATTCTCTCAAATTCTCGAATTCATCCCTCTAAATTGCTAAATGGGTGGATCTAGTACAAGCAAATTGCCACCAGAATCAGCAGAACCTTTCATTCCAATAAAAAAACCAAACTCACCTCAATATCTAGATCTGCATGCCAATAATTTGCAAAAATTTTAAAAAAAAAATTGATAAAATTGAGAAGAAAAAAACCCTTTATCCCAGAAGGGGACTCCATGAAAGTGAGCTTCTAGGTGTTGGTGCGAAAGCAGTGGAAGGAGCAGCCCTGGCCGGGCAGCTGAGTGACGCCGTTCGACTGCCGGCCTGCTTTTCAAGCCCTCTGTGGTTGCGACGCCTTCGACAACCGGCCTGCGTTTCAAGCCCTCTTTTTGTGGTAGCGGTAATGCAAGAGCTGCAATGAGAATGAATTTGCTAGTCACAGCAGCCACCCCCTCTTCTAACACCTGTACAAAGGGCCTCCATCTCCATCATCTCCTTCTTTCTACATCACCACCACCCATCTCATACAACCAACATGTCAATCCTCCCCCTCCCAATCCCTAAACCCCCATTCTCTAAGTTTTCCAATTTCTTCTTATTCTTCTTCTTCCCCAAAAAAAACCCAGAAATTTCATGGATTCCGAAATTTTATTTCCCAAAATTCAAAACCATCATCTTCTCCCGTCAGCCTACCGGAAAATCTGAAAATAACCCTTTCAAGTTTCCTCCGATCTTGTGCCGCACTTACCTGAGCCAGCGCCATTTGGATACCTACGCTGATCGGAATGTCTGCACCGAACATTCCGCGGAACTGGGGGGCGCCACAGCCGTCATCGAGGGCGAAAGGGTAGTGTATGAGGATGGGGCCGCGGCGTGCAAGGCTCTAATCGGACCGCGGTGGTGCTAAGGTGAAGAGAGTGGAGGAGAGGGAGAAGGTAGGTCGGGGAGGTGAAGAGGGAGGAGTGGGTCTCTGGGGAGAGAGAAGGGAGGGGAGGTGAAGAGAGTGGAGGAGAGGGAGAAGGTTGGTCGGGGAAGATGGGTTTTAGGTTTTTTTTTTTTTTTTTATAATTTTTAATAGGGTAAATTATTTATCTTTTAAATGTATTAAAAAAAATATATTGTCACGTGGCACAAATTTGGCAACCACGTTAGCATAAATGTGGATCTCATATTTGTCACGTTATCACTTAACGGTTTACTTAACGAATTTTCTAACGGAGGTATGAAATTGAAATAAAATGTTCAGTAAATGTATGAAATTGAAATGTTTTAGAGATGTTGTATGAGGTTGCAATCGACCACAAACCTGAGGAGGTAAAATGTAATTTACCCTAAAATAATAGAGACTCCTAGGAACTCCTACTCACAACTCAAAACCCTAAACCGCTATGAATCATTATGTAAATATCATTTTCGTAAAAAATGAATTAAAAATAAGTTTGTTTAATCAATTTATTGTAGGAAATAGAACTTTTACCAATCTCGTTCATCTGTTTTTATACATTTTGATGACTAAACAACCTTAGTTAATTGCTTTTTTGTAGAGGCAATCTTTATAGAGTTACTTATAAGATGAATGATTTCGATCTTAAACATAAAATTCTATAACTCGGCCACAAATAATTTTGAATAGGAATTCATACTCATAATTTAAATAGCCAAATATTATTCGTTTTTCTTACGATGTTCCAATGACTCTGTTGGT
Organism: Heteromeles arbutifolia; assembly: GCA_024362995.1. NCBI lineage: Eukaryota > Viridiplantae > Streptophyta > Magnoliopsida > Rosales > Rosaceae > Heteromeles > Heteromeles arbutifolia. Next base: position 2,034,532 of record JANCRC010000002.1, on the reverse strand, counting down.
CTTATCCTGCAGTTGATCCCCATTGAAAATTCTTGCCATACCGAAATCTGAAATTTTCTGGTTCATCTCAGCATCTAGAAGAGCATTGCTGATTTTTAGATCCCTATGCATAATTCTAAGTCTGAAACCTGATGAAGATACAGAATTCCACGAGCAACCCGTTGGTGATTTCAAAGCGTTTTTTCCAATCCAACAAGGAACTTTTTCTGTGATTTGGATCGAGACGAGAGGTTTGGTTTTTATGTAATCATTATGTACTATATTTTAGCATAAACTTCAAATATATGCTTCATTACTTTTGGACATACCAAAAGGGTGGTGCTCTCCCCTACACACCCATCTTTCATTCCACATTTAATATTATATTTTAATTTTCTTCATTTCATTCGACTTAATGAGTGGAAATTAAGATAGGTGTGTGGGAAGTAAAAAACGGTGTGGATATGCAACTGTTTAAGGGCTAACATCCTTTCTTCCCCTTTATACAATAGCCTAAAAGTTTTCACGAGATTCCTGTGTTGAAGTTTTGCTATCAACGCAACTTCATTTTTGAGTTCTTTCCCGTTATGATAAGTTATTCAAAGCATTGTTACAACAAAAACATAAGATGTGAGAAACCTTAGTTTCTCATCCATTCACGAATGGACGTTAATACAAACTAAAAAGGACATAAGGGAGTGGTTTTACTCGGTAGGAACTGATTAGGGCTGTCGCAAGTTACCTTGAAGCCAAGATCTCTGCCCCTAAGTTTGGTAGTATAGCGTACTGGTGGTAAGTAGTGTAAGCTGAAAATGTAACCATACACTAGTCCTAGCTGGTGTAAGATGAATTGACACGTCCAAGGTAGGGACAAGCTGAATATACTACAACATAAAACATTCACATGTAAGCTGAATGTTATGTCTGCAGTATGAAAGTTGAATATAAATTATACACGTGTAAGTTGAATATCATGTCAGATAAAGAAATCGCAAGGGTAGATACTATATATAGCACCAAAGTCCATATAAACTCATAATACTCACTGTCTGCTTCAAGCCATCGGTAGTTACTCACATCACATGAGGAGTTTGGATTTTTATGAGTTTTTTTTGTCGACAGTTTATCTGTCAAGATTATTCAACCATGAGGCCCCAGACACCTAGGCTGAGCATGGCGTCACCTTTTAAGCAAATGGTGCCCAAAAAAAAAAAGCTTCCTGAGATCGTTCTTGCAATAGAATTGTAGAATTCTCTCCTCTTTTAATTTCTTCTCTTTCATTCCTTCTTATTTAAATGGTTGTGATTATGTCACATCTACATCTTGTTTTAAATTTTTTATATAAGAAATAAGACCAAAAAAAAAAAGTAAGAAAAGAGAATTAAGAATATATCGATTAAAAGAGAAGAAAATCCTACTCTCTTACAATAATCATATCGTAAGAGTCACTAATTAAAATAAGAGAGGTTGTCACTGAAAACGTGAGAGATGATTCCGTGCGGACACTCATATAAGCCATTAAAGTTAAAGGGTATAGGCGGTTGGTGTGAAAAGGGTTGGACGATTGACGTGAGTTAGAAAGTTCAGACTAAAGAATTTTTCCCTTTTCCAAGAAAAATATAGTTTTTCTTTTTATATAAAAAATGACTTCACGATTCCATCAAGCATAAACTGGTATTAAGAAGCTGTTAGCTATTAATTAATTTCAATAATATATACCCATCTGCTCCACTGAGCACGGTATGTTCATGTTTGGGATCTTTGCTGTAGAATGTGAAATGTGAAATGTGAAATGGAGAACCGACCTTGAATTTGGTTTAAGACTTACTGTCCTCATCATATTTTAAAAGTCCCACGCCCGCCACCAGCAACCAGCAACCAGCAACCAGCAACCAGCAACCAGCAACCAGCAACCAGCCGCCACCAATAACATGTATATTATAAAGGAAATTAGTATTTTTAGCTTATTGACTAAGTGACAACATGCATTTGCCAATAGTCTAATTAGTGCTAGAGTTGTTGGGAGTTGGGACATCTCTTGGGACATCTCTTGTAACATCTCACATCAACTAACGGAGAGGGAGTGATGTGCCTTATATGTACATATCTACCTCCATATAGCACGAGGTCTTTTGGGAACTCTGAAGTTAAGCGAGATTGGGCGAGAGCATTCCCATGATGGGTGACCCATTGAAAAGTGCTTCTGAGTTCTCAGAAACAAAACCATGAAGGCGTAGCCCAAAACGGACAATATCGTGCTACGACGGAACTGGTCTAAGATATGACATCTAATTTCTTTTGGGGAAATGGTCAACCTTCATGCCTGACCAAGTCCAAGTTTCATCTTGCCCAACATTTCTAGAAATGCAGTAATTTTTCTTTCCCCTATGTGACATTTTTGTCTTTTGGACATAAAATTTGTACCAAATAGCAGAAATTCAAAACGAAATTTTGTCCCACACAGAAAATTTCCTCTAAAAATGATTTACTTAAGATTCGATTGATAGTTAGCTATTTCATTTTTAGTTTTTTATTTTGTGCTAGAGATAGAGCAAAAAAAATAAGAGAACGGGAGGTGGTGGGAAGGAAGAGGAAGGAATAAAAGAGATTATATGAAAACAAAAACCTCAAGGTGAAAACAAAATCTTTTGCATTTTTTGTTTTAATTTTCATTTGTTTAAATCATCCCGTACACATTTGCTCCATATACTTTTTCTTTATCAGCATAGAAAATAAAAATAAAAATAAACATGAAAACAGAATTGTCATTAAACGAGCCCTTGATTAGCTTAGTTCTCCTCACAAATTATAATGTTAGTGAAGAAAAACATTTACGATTCACATGGAAGAAAAAGAGAAAAAAAACACTAGAGAACAACTAGTCTATTTCTAATGACTCCAAAACAGTCATTAGAAAGAGTTTAAACTAAACAAAAATTAGACATCGTATGCCCTTAAAAATTCATCTAGCTATTAAAGTCCAACCTGACTAATCCAAACAGTGTTGTTCCGCCATCTCATTGACGAAACTTCCAGATTTTATGCATGGATTTTCTAATAAAAAAATGCTGCAAATGTTTGACTTTAAGAGGCAATATCCAACCAAATTGTTCAAAGTCCAAAAGGCGTAGCATTCTATGTGGAGTCCGTATCCAAGTTTTCTTCCACGAGTACCTTTTCGCGGTGGACCAAAAATTATTATTTACATATCTTTTACCTAAATTTATGGATTAAACAAACAAATAATAATTACAAGATTACTTAATCAATATTAATGCATTTAGCAAGTAATCAGTAGTGCTTTGGCAAAACCTTTGTTCTGCAATAATGAATTTTCTGAAAAGTCTGCTAAATGTTTTAGTTCTTCAGCACCTCCTTCTCCAGCTCTGCTCTTCCTTGGACACCATAAAATTTGATCAACCCGTCGGAGACGGTGATTTCTTGGTGTCCAAGAACGAGACCTTTGTCCTGGGATTCTTTAGTCCCGGGACATCTACCAACCGCTATGTCGGAATTTGGTACAAATTTTCGGAAGACTTGGTTGTGTGGGTGGCCAACAGAGATAATCCCATCAACGGCAGCTCAGGAGTTCTCTCAATAGGTTCTGATGGAAACCTAGTACTGCAAGCCAATACTAGCCAAGGCCTTGCGCCTCTGTGGTCAACAAATGTTTCGATATCATCAGCGAGCAACGGTAATATTTCTGCGCAAATTCTTGATTCAGGAAGCCTTGTTTTGGCTCAACAAGGCAGCCAGGATGTTTTTTGGCAGAGTACTGATCACCCTACAAATATTCTTCTTTCGAATATGAAAATTGGGTTGGACAGAAGAAGTGGCATAAACCGGTTCCTCACGTGTTGGAACTCGAACAATGATCCTGGGACAGGGAATGTTTCGTTGAGAATGGACCCAAATGGATCGCCTCAGTTGATCTTGTACAAGGATGATGCTAAGTGGTGGAGGTCGGGACAGTGGAATGGGATTCAATGGGGCGGCATACCTGCTGTGCAGCGGAACGTTGTGTTTAAGATCAATTTTGTGAACAACCAAGATGAAATTGCTGTGCAGTGGACTGTTCTCGACCCTTCAATTTACTCGGTGATCACAATAGACGGGTCGGGAACACTCAACCAGCTATCATGGCAGGACCAGCAGCACCAGTGGGTTTCGCTTTGGTCGGCACCATTGGATGCCTGTGACAGCTATGGCAAGTGTGGTCAATTTGGCAATTGCAATCCTTACACCAACAGTGGGTTCAACTGCACATGCTACCCCGGATATGAACCAACCTCACCGCAGGATTGGGATTTAAGAGATGGGACAGATGGGTGCAAGAGGCCGCAGGGCTCACCGTCCATGTGCAGGAACGGCGAGGGGTTTGTGAAGCTGGAAAATGTAAAGGTTCCAGACACGTCCTCTATAAAATTGGAGAATAATTTGAGCTTGGAAGCGTGCGAGGAGGAGTGCTTGAAGAACTGCTCGTGCTTGGCATATGCGAGTGCAGATGTGAGGAATGGAGGGACTGGATGCATGACATGGTATAGAGATTTGATGGATACTAAGCAGTTCACAGAAGGCGGGCAAGATTTGTACATTCGCGCAGATGCAGTAGTTTTAGGTACCTTATTTTCCTACAGATTGTGTCAATTACATGTTTCAACTTCATACCATTCATAGCACTAGTGAATTGATTTTTTTATTTTTTATTTTTTTTCATTTTTTCAGCTCAGTATAAAAACAAGTCAGGAGGAGGGTATTTTTCCGGGAGAAGGCGACTGGCTATTATATTGGTAGTGTCAATTTCTGTCGCCTCATTGCTCATCCTCGCAGTTCTATGTTGGTTCAGGAAAAGGAGCAGGAAAGGTATGCGAAAAGGAAAAGTTTCCCCTTCTGTCGTCTTGTAAATTTGTTTTGCAGCTTTATTTCAGCTCAGTTTCATTTTCTTTGTGAAATTTTTTGTACCCTGAAATTTCAAAGGAATTGAAACAGGGAGAGGAGGAGAACCCAGATTTCTGAACGATCCCGCTGCTTCTGGTATACGAAGCTATGAAGATTTGCCAATAAAGAATGAGGTTGATGAACACAGAGGAGAGACAGACTTACCTTTTTTCGATTTAACCACTGTGGTTGCAGCCACAGAAAACTTCTCTTCTGCTAACATGCTTGGACATGGCGGCTTCGGCACGGTATATAAGGTACTTTCCCTAGAACATTGTGTGGCTTCAAATAAAATGTGAAATAATCTTCCGTGTACTTTGTTTACTCTGCTGAAAATATACCAATACATAAGCTCTGTGACAATGAGGCAGATAAGACAGAATTGGATGTAAACATTATATCGATCTGAAGTTGTCATTAAGATTGTCGAGTCTTCGCTATGATTTCAGGGATGTCTAGCTGATGGACAGGACATAGCTGTCAAAAGATTATCGAGAAATTCAGGACAAGGCGTAGATGAATTCAAGAACGAAGTAATGCTTATAGCAAAGCTTCAGCATAGAAATCTTGTGAGGCTTTTGGGTTGCTGCATACATAAAGAAGAGAGGATGCTAATCTATGAATACATGCCGAATCGCAGCTTGGACTTATGCATTTTCGGTATGCAATCTATGAATACATGCTGAAATTAAGAAACCCTAAACTTGTAGCTAATAGAAGCTTTTATGTGTTGTGTTCAGATAAAAACAGAAAGTCGTTGTTAGATTGGAGAAAGCGGTTTCAAATTATCATTGGGATTGCTCGAGGCGTCCTATATCTTCATCAAGATTCGAGACTAAAAATAATCCACAGGGATTTGAAAGCAAGCAATGTTTTACTGGATGGTTCAATGAACCCAAAAATATCAGATTTTGGCATGGCAAGAATGTTCGGGGATGACCAAATTGAAGCAAACACGAACAGAGTTGTTGGCACCTAGTAATTCTCTCCTCTCACTCGAAATAAAACTCTAGAGTTGATATTTTTTTTAGTATTGATAATGTGTGATTGCAGCGGTTACATGTCACCGGAGTATGCTATGGATGGGCTATATTCCACAAAATCCGATGTGTTTAGCTTTGGAGTCTTGGCACTAGAGATCATTAGCGGCAGAAAGAACAATTTCCAATTCGAAAACACCTCTCTGAATTTGGTTGGACTTGTAAGTAAACAGATAATTTTTCAAACGATGAATCTAACTCTCGAATAGTCCAATGATCTAAACATTGTGCTCACACTTGTTTCAGATATGGGACTTGTGGACAGAAGGAAAAGTCTTGGACATAGTTGATTCATCACTGAACCAGTCGTATTCGACTCATGAAGTTATGAGATGCATTCAGATTGGGCTCTTGTGCGTGCAAGAAAACGCAACGGACCGGCCAACCATGCTAGATGTTGTGTTCATGCTGGGGAATGAAACGAATCTTCCACATCCAAAAAAGGCAGCGTTTAGCTTCAAAACCAGCGGTCTGGATTCTTCAACGTCTAGAGGAGCTTCATCTGTAAATGATATAACAGTAACAGTTATTGAGGCTCGTTGAGTTTGCACTTTTTAGGCCCTTGTAGAGATTTTGCATTACTTCTTAAAGTATTTGTATTCAAATCGAAATGTCTTTGTACGTGAAGATTTTAAATTCAAATTCAAATCCTAGAATCCAAACGAGGCCCAAATGTTTAAATTTTAGATCAAACATGAAGACATGTGGGTAACAAATTGAAATTCTCAATTGTAAACAAAAATCTTTGCCGTGATAGGTAGCGTGCGAATTCTCCTTCTTAACAAAACAAGTTTTAGTTTTTAACCCTTTTTTTTGGGACAAAAATAAGCTTGGAATTTTGACAAAAGTCATAAATTATAAATTGATATGTACCAATTCTCTTATTTTGGATTCATAAACATAGAAATTTTGAATTTTCGAGTGAAATTTTTTTTTTGGAATTTGGGACTCCAAAATTTAAATTCCATGTAAATGAATGTCATTTCTAAATTTCTATGAGTGGCAGTTTAAAAATAAAAAATTCCTATTTAGATTCGATCGTTCTTTTAGGTTAACCAAACAAGAAAATTTTCAAATTCTTTACAAGTTCTAAAAAATAAAATTCCATCAATTATATTTCCTTCATTTTGAAATTCCGTAATAATCTTAAATTTCTTTATCCAATATAAAACTAAATTGAAATTCTCAGTTTTCGATAACTAGGCTGGCAGCACGCTAATGACTTTTTTGTTAGATTATTATTAATACTAAATTGTTGGACCACATGCTAATGACTTAGGTTATAAAACATTTCTTCTTCTTTCAACGATGTCTTCATATGTGGACCCAACAAATGATGCCCTCATATGTTGTTATTTATTACACTTCGGACAATATACTGTAATTTTATGCTTATCTATACTCTTATTTTTTTAATGATTTTAATAGTCACCTGGCGGTACGGAAGGCAATTATATTACTTTAGTCTAAAGTAAGGGAGGTGGCACTGTGCAATTTTAGGGGTAGATTTCAGTTTATTTACGAAATTGCCACTGAATGTCTCTGCCCCCTGATTTAACGTTATTTGCAAAATTGCCATTTGGCTTCAGAAAGGGTTTTGGGTCTTTGGGCGGAATTTTCGGTCCTGCGATCCACGCGTTGATCATCGCTGTGTAAGATCGCCGGCTGTGCGGGATTTGGTGAGGGGATGGGTTACGTGTCCATCACGAAAGGTCTGCTTCGACTACAACCTCTAGACTTTTCTTTCCGTTTCAACTTCTCTCTCACCAGCTGCTGCTTCAGTCGCTCTCGATCTTCGCCTTTTGTAAGGCGTCCGAGGGACAAAAACCGAATGCCAAACCTCCACCACAAACGAAGTCACGAACGCCACTCTCACTCACCCTCCACCGTTGCACACGAGCCCAATCATAATTCTGAAATCCAAACACAACCCAGATGTTAATCCTTCAGAGAATGGCAATGGCCACTTCTTCTTCCTTCCTCTCAATCCCTCTCCTAAAGACCTCTTCTTTGCTTTCCCTAGTTAAACACTGCGCTTCGCCACTGAGCTCCGAGTTCAGGGCTTTGTCCCTCTACGGCGGTAGAAATGGAGTCTCCACCTCCTCGGCGATGGCCACGGAGGCTCAGGTCTCGACCCAAGACGACAAATTGAAGGATGCCTAGATGGATGTAGCTGGTAAGCCTGAGAAAGTCGTGCTTCCAACCAACGAGTCCTCCGAAAGCCTCATCAGAATTCGACACACGGTATTTATTGAAATTTCACTGCTTTGGATTGGATTTATGATTGTGTTATGTTAAATTGAAGTAGGAGGTGCTTTCCTGTTGAATTTTTTGAATTTTTAGATTCTTAGGAGGTTCCCTTTTTGAAAGTTTGATGCTTTTAATCAATTATTTTCAATTCTACGTTACTAATTGTCACCGGATTCTGTTGTGAAGAATGAGGAAGTGAGGATGAAGAAAATAAGAACATAACTTTTCGGTAATTTGAAATTTGATCGCATAGGACATGGAAAAATGGGTGTACAGCAGTAGATAAGCTGGGAAAAATTTCATCCTGTTTTTGGGAATGTGAGAAGATACATGGGTTTCTGTATTTTGATAAAGTGTTGAAATCGAGGTATGTTCATTTTTTTTCTGAATTTCCTTGTAGTTTGGTATTAATGGCGCCTTTTCCGCTGTTATGGTGATGAACTATTTATATGTGTTTGACTGCAGTGTGCACACGTGATGGCCATGGCTGTTCAAAAGCTCTTCCCGGATGCAAAAGTGACAATTGGTCCGTGGATAGAAAATGGGTTCTATTATGATTTTGACATGGAGCCTTTGACGGACAAAGAGTTGGAGAGAATCAAGAAGGAGATGGTAAGTGGAATTTCTGTATAAGTTATCATGTTTGTATCAAAGTTTTGGAACCATGAAACTATTGTAAACTATTCATGAGCATTTCTTTTGTGATTTGTAGGATTGCATCATTGGTAGAAACTTACCACTCATAAGAGAAGAAGTTTCAAGAGATGAAGCTCACAAAAGAATAACCGCTCTCAACGAACCATACAAATTGGAAATTTTGGATAGTATTAAAGAAGATCCCATTACCATATATCATATTGGTAAGGGTTTCACTATTTTCAGGCTCAATATAGTATGGAAGGTGATGATTTAACGTGCAGGAACTGTGTGTAAATGATATTTTTATTAGCTACACAAGTGAAATGTACAGTGTTTGTGTCGAGTCTTAAGATCGAAATTTAAAGGAAAAAAAAAGAGAGGGCGGGGGTGTGCTCAGGGAAAACAATGTTGTTGGTGCTCTTTAAAAATGAGTTATTGATATGCAGATTGAAAAGGAGACTAATTTGAAGGTGGGAGGAACCTTTTGGTCAGGCTAACCAAATTATACTTATGTTTATACATATGCATGCTTGTACGGGGATTTGATTGTGTTTTGAACTAGCATCCTGTCATATTAGACTGTCTTTATGTCATAATTCCTCATAGTATGCCCAATTCTTCATAGGTGATGAATGGTGGGACCTATGTGCTGGGCCCCATGTTGAAAAAACTGGAAATATTAACAGAAAAGCTGTCGAAATTGAGTCTATTGCTGGTGCCTACTGGAGAAGAGATGAAAAGAAACCGATGCTGCAGAGGATCTATGGCACTGCATGGGAGAGTGAAGATCAATTGAAGGCATATCTTCATTTCAAAGAGGAAGCTAAGCGTCGACATCACAGGCGCCTTGGTCAAGTTCTTGACCTGTTTTCTATACAGGTACTCAGAATTGCCCTGAATCTCTTTCTGCTGTTTACACAGATTTATCAGTTAGCAATCCCATTATTTGTAATTATGAGGGTTCTTGCATTGAACATTTTCATTGTTGAATTTTCACAGAATGATGCTGGTGGGGGTTTAGTGTTCTGGCATCCAAAGGGTGCTATTGTGAGGCATGTAATGGAAGATTTGTGGAAAAAGATCCACATAGAATGTGGTTACGATCTGCTGTATACTCCACATGTTGCAAAGGCGAACCTTTGGCAGATAAGTGGTCATCTGGATTACTACAAGGAGAATGTGTATGATAAAATGAATGTTGAGGATGAACTTTATCAGCTTTCGACCGATGAACTGCCCCTATCATATCTTGGTTTACAAAAGGAAGCCTCACTCATATCATGAATTTCCTATTCGAGTTGCTGAGTTGGGAACCGTATATGGTTAAGAATTATCTGGAAGCTTGCATGGTCTTTTTTGTGTAAGAGGTTTTACTCAGGTATGGTGTTAGTATTTGCAAACTGTTAGTCTATAATCCTAGGTGTATGAAGTGTTTTTTTTTTGTTTAACCTCGGGACCTGTTGCAGGATGATGCCTACATATTTTGTCTAGAAGATCAGATCAAAGCTGAAATTAGGTGTGTCCTAGATCTTACCGAAGACTTTTGTTGCAATTTGGCTTCAGCAAATATGAGGTCAATCTCTCTACGAGGCCAGAGAAAGCTGTTGGAGATGATGATATATGGGTGAAAGCAACATCTGCCCTTAGAGATGCTTTGGATGATAAAGGTTGGAGCTATCAAATTGATGAAGGTGGTGGTGCCTTTTATGGTCCAAAGATTGATCTTAAGATTGAGGATGCCCTTGGAAGGAAGTGGCAGTGCTCAACTATACAGGTTAATCCTGAACTCATGACCGCATAATTCTAATGTGTGCTTTGTTTTTTAATTGGTAGTCCCTCCGTCTATCTCTGTATCACTTTGTAAAATGTTCATTGGAGATTTGAGCATCTTTTTTGAATTGAGCGAATTAGATGGATTTGTTTGATAGACTAAAGCCACTTATTGTTGTTATTTTAAATTGTTTGATCTTTTGTATTTCCCAAATTGTACAGGTTGATTTTAACCTACCACAGCGTTTTGACTTAACATATGCTGACTCAAACTCTGAAAAGAAGCGGCCTATCATGATTCATAGAGCTGTTCTTGGGTCATTGGAGCGATTTTTTGGGGTCCTTATAGAGCATTATGCCGGGGATTTTCCATTATGGCTTTCGCCAGTACAAGCTCATGTTTTACCAGTTACTGACTCTCAGGTTTGTAAAGCAGTTGCACGTTTAATGTTTCAATTAACTCAAGAACCCTCAACACACCTGCACGACGGTTACTTGGGCTACGACCCCGGACTCTCGTCCCAGCGATTCGACTCCTTCGTCGACTCCGAGTCGCTCAAGGACTCCGCCACCGATTCCCATCTTCCATGGCTCCACTGTAGACGATGCTTTCACCATTCAGCCAGCGTTGGAGGCCTTCTCTCCTCCATCGATCTACGCCAAATCGAACGGCCAGGGCTTTGATGGAGGGTTTGGCAGGTTCGACGATCCTATTTTGCCGGCTCCGTCGGAGATGCTGCCTGAGGAGGGCTTCGCTCTCAGAGAATGGAGGAGGTAGGGTCTTGAATTCTAATTGTTTTCGATTGAACCGATAATTTTGTATAGCAATTAAATTTTGACTCTTTTGTGCAATTTAGTAGAAAGTTGTTGGTTTTGATTTGGCTTGATCTTTCTGAGAGAAATTGAGTGGAAGTTGTTGTTTTGATTGAGGTAGTTTTCAAGAATTGCATGCTTAGTGATCAGTAATCGTCTGGCTTTATCGGGTAAGGAGATAAAGCAATTAAATTTCAAAATTTGGATTTACAGTTCGTATTTTGAGCCTGAATTCATGAAAACAAGCATAACCCATTACTTATTAGCGATTAATGTTCCGATTAATTTAGTTTTTAATCATAATCAATAGCATGTAGCTTTAGCAGAAGTGGGGTTTGGGAAATTGGCTAGCACCCATGTTGCTTTTTGTTTGTCTGCTTTCCATTTATCCTCGCTCTTGCCATCTTCTCTGTATTTTGGCTGCTTCTCTCTCCCACACTCCCTTTTTTACTCTTGGTTTTGTGGTTCTCCGGCCGCCGTTAGATTTTTGTGGTCGGACAACGATGGAATCTGAGGACAATGACTACTAGAAATTTTTATTTTGAATTCGGAATTGGTTTGATTGAAGCCCCCTAATTGATTGTATTTAGGTTTAATTTTTATGCATCAGGAATTTCAATTGAAGCCTCCTAATTGGAGGCTTTTCCCATGTTAGGCTTCTCTGACTGAGGTGATGCAGATACCAAATTGGAGCGGTGCTGTTAGTGGAGGAATCTGGGAGAAACGATGAGTTTGTAGATTGAATTTGTGTATGATGATAATCAAACATAATATTTTGTTTTCGTAATTCTTTTTGCTTTCAAAGTTTATTGCTCGGTTGTGTTTGTAACCTCTGGGTTCTTACGGTTCTTCGTCTCTCTTACTTCAGATTCTTTGCGTTTTTTATCATTCATTTGTGAAGAAATGGGTCGTACGAAGTGGTAAGGCTCTGAGGAAGGCACTTGCCACCAAGATGCGTTTCGTTTGGGTTTCTTATGTCTAGAAAATTAGAATTGATAATTGCAAGCGATTTTTTCCGAGAAACAATCAGATTATTGAATCTAAGTTGCTAATTGTTTTAATTTTGTATATGCTGCAATTAAATCAGCACCCGCAACTGGAGGAGTCAAGAAGCCTGACTGCTACCGCCCCTGGAATTGTGACTCTTCGGTAAGTTTTCAACACAATATAGTTCAAATCCTCTGAATCATGTTCTTGAATTTTACTGTATGTATAGTGTTCTTTGCATTTCGTTATCTGAAATCTGTTCTTTGAATTTGGTTACCAGAACCATGCCTACTGTTTGATGTGGCCAGTGGCTTTGTATGGCTGGCTGGTGTGATTTGGGAGTGTTTTTAGTTAATGGCAGACATAGGACAAAGGTGTGGGGCAGCGAAGTCAAGTGGGATTAGGAATTTAGGATCGTAGAGTTTTTGCTAATTTATGGGATTAGAAGTCTTCCTTTATTTTTTGTCTTCGTGCGATGAAAAAAAAAGTGGGTAAGTAATTTTAACTCCAGTTTAAGGTAATAACATGTGAATTTTTCGTATTACTGTTTTTTTCCCTTTCTATTAAAAACAACCTTTGATTTCTTTGATAGTGCGTTTTTCTATCTGTGCTATTATAATTGTTCTCAGGTATATTGGAACTAAATTTTTCATGATGCTCTTTCCTTTTCTTCTCATTGAGTACACATACTAAAGCAACAACGCTATGGTATGAGTGCTGATTAGTGTGTGTGTGTGTAAATATGGTGTATGGGTGTTAAGTACTTAAGATATTATCGACGATCTCAGAAGGGAAGGGGTTCTTCTTCTTCTTCTTCTAAAAAAAACTGAAAACCACGGCCGTTTTCTTATTCCCTAATCGCCGATCTCCTCAGGTTTGCCGGCCCCCTAATCGCCGATCTCCTCAGGTTTGCCCCAAGCCGGCAAAGGAATCAGGGGAACGGAGCTCAGACTATCAGAGGTATCAAAAAACTAAACCATGGCCGTTTTCTTATCCCCTAATTGCCGATCTCGCTCTCTCAAAAAACTAAACCACGACCATTTTCTTATCCCCTAATCGCCGATCTCCTCAGGTTTGCCCCAAGCCGGCAAAGGAATAAGGGGAATGGAGCTCAGACTTTCAGAGGTATAAATTCACATCCCTACTTATTTTTTTTTAATTACTTTCAACCGGATCTGAGAAATTCTAAGTCATGGATCTATTAATAGTGTCTGTTGAGTCTCTGAGCGTCTCTATTTTTTTTCATCAAATGGTCTCTGTAGTGTCTCTCAGTATTTGTGCATCCATATGGGAATATGATATCTAAAAGCTCATTATTGTCCTGGGAAACCTCCTAAATTATCGATTCCTTGCTTTCTACGTACAATGTTTCATATTCTATTTTTTAATTTTCTGATTTTGGGGTCGAGGGAGTGCTAATATGGTAATTTTCAGGGATTTTGGGTCTTTGCGGGTTTTTTTTGGGTAAATTTGTGATTTGCAGTTGATTTTAGGAATTGATTTATGGGTTTGGTGTGAATGCACTGACAGAAGTTATTGTTTCTGTTAATGCAGATGATGAAAGTTAAGTTTGAAAGGAGAAAGGGTTGAAGTGGTGTCTGGTTAGAAGGAGAGAGATCCATGGCAGTTGGCACGACCATGGCCACGGCCATGAAGAGGAGACATTGTTGGTGATATCGAAGCTTCTCAAGGAATTGACCGAGGAGGAGGACATGAAAGTACAGATTTGGATTTCATCAGCACGACCAAGATCATGAGCGTTTTGATTGTCTGCAGCTCTCAGTTCTTGGTATTTCTTCTTACATTTAATCTGGTTGAATTTTTTTATTTTGTGGGTTTGGAAATTAAAGTTTTTTTTCTTTCTGCAATTTATATTTCCATTGAAGTTATTGAACTGTTCTGTTTGGTTGCCAGTATGATTACCTATAGACTATTTCGCTATATGCATTTGCTACAAAATGTAAACTTATTTTAAATGAAACATGTTGAAGTCTCTTTGCATTTGCATTAGCTATTGTGTGTTGTTAAAAGAGGGGGCATCTAGCATACAACACACACGCCATGGGTGTACAACTAAGTTTGCCATGCAAGGATTTCTGGATTTCTTCGATGCCTCTTTTTCAGGCAAACCTATGCATTTACATGATTTTTTAGATTGCAGAGTCAGACAGCATGAAGCATATAGACCGTTAGCAGCTATAGATTTATTTTTCAAAGCATTTTCGATAGGAAAATTAATGGATGGTAGAGGTAAAACTGAAATTGAAAAACACCGAGGTTAAACTTGTACAGTTGAAACCGTACCATTTGTATAGTTTTTTCCAGAAAAAAAGAAAGAAAAGAAATTAGGGTTTGAATTCTCTTCTTGTCATTGTCATTATTTGGCTTCTTTCATTGGTTGTTCATTATACAATTGTTATACTTACCCGTAAAATCCAACTGATATAGTTTGATATTACAGATATGAATTCCAGGAATTAGTTAAACACTTTATAATCTAATCAAATTAACAAGAAAAACTCAAATGAACAAAGCAAAGTGATTAAATAGAAGCAAACTGGAACATGTTGTCTTTCCTCTCTCTCCATGACCTGACTCAAGGTTTCATGTTTTCGTACCAGATAGAAATCGAAGCTCATTCTTGGACTGGGAAAAGCGTTTCGAGATTATTCTCAGAATTGCTCGAGGTACTGTACCTTCATCAAGACTCGAGACTAAAAAACCTCCACAGGGGACAAGTAAGCAATTCAAAGCTATATGTAAAATATAATGACTTGCCAATTCTCACTTTGAATGTTTATGCTAAACGATTGCATCAGATTTGGGATATATGGATAGAAGAGAAAGCATTTGGTATAGTCGATCCATCTTTGGGTCAGACGTATCCTGCTCACGAGGTTTCAAGATGCATCCACATCGGGCTACTTTGCGTGCAAGAAAGTGCATCTGATAGGCCAACCATGTCCAAAGATTTTTTCATGTTGGGTAATAAAACAACTCTTCCCTCTCCCAAGAAACCTGCTTTTATATTACAATCCAACAATCCAAACTCAGCAGTGTCAAACAGAGGAGCTTCCTCTCTAAACAACGTAACGATAACTACGGTTGTAGCACGCTAATGGTTAGGTTATACAACATTTCTTCTTCTTTCAATTATGTGTTCATGTGATATTGCACTTCAGACAATGTACTGTACTTCTATGCATGGTACATACTGTTAATTTTCTTTTAATGATTGTAATGGTCTCCTCGCGGCACTGAAGGTAATTATATTTTCTTTGAACATAAAGATTAGTCAACGTATTCAAAGCTAACAAAACTCTTGGTAGAAAAAAATGCATCGGGTATGTGGAGAGAAGAGAAAGCATTAGGTATAGTCGATCCATCTTTGGGTCAGACGTATCCTGCTCACGAGGTTCCAAGATGCATCCAGATCGGGCTACTTTGCGTGCAAGAAAGTGCATTAGATAGGCCAACCACGTCAGAAGTTATTTTCATGTTGAGTAATGAAACAATTTTGTCTCTCCCAAGAAACCGGCGTTTATATTACAATCCTAAGATCAAAACTTAGCAGTATCGCAAGGAGAAACTTGTTCACTAAACGAGCTAACGATAACCATGATTGAAGCGCGCTAAAAATTGTTTCAGACGATGAATTTAACTTTCGAGTAGTCCAATGATCTATACACTGCTAAAAATTGTTTCAGATATGGGACTTGTGGACAGAAGGAAAAGTCTTGGACATAATTGATTCATCACTGAACTAGTCGTATTCGACTCGTGAAGTTATGAGACACAATCAGATTGGGCTCTTGTGTGTGCAAGAATACCCAACAGACCGGCCAACCATGCTAGATGTTATGTTCATGTTGGAGAATGAAACGACTCTTCCACGTCTGAAAAAGGCAGCGTTTAGCTTGAAAAATAGTGGTCCGGATTCTTCAACGTCTAAATGAGCTTTTTCTGTAAATGATGTAACAGTAACAGTTATTGAAGCTCGTTGAGTTTGCACTTTGCCGGCTCTTGTAGAGATTTTGCGTTACTTCTGAAGTATTTGTACTCAAATCGAGATGCCTTGTGGAGAGAAGGCAATGCCTTAGAAATTGTCGATTCATCTCTAGGCGAATCGTACCCTATCAATGAAGTTGCGAGATGCATCCAAATTGCCCTCTTATGTGTGCAAGAGTATGTTGGATATTAGACTTTAATCCAACGGCTAATAGGTCACTATAGTTAATAAGGATTGTTATGGAATGTAAGTAGGATTAGGGTTTAGTTATAAGCTATAACTTGGACTCCCAAGTAAAGATAATATTTTGGTTATTCTTGGAGAATAAGAGCTCCTGATATTATACTATTTTGATTCAGATTTGGTAGATTATTTCCTCATACAATAAGGAATCTTAATGACATCATTATGGGATGATGCATTAGGTTTTTTTTTTTTTTTTTTTTTTTTTTTTTTTTTTGAACAAACGATATTATCTACACTAATGGCGCGTTTACTAATCCGTAATCAAATTGAGAGGAATTGGATTGAGGGGGAATTGGATTGAGGAGGAATTGAAATGAGGTGGAATCAGAATCAGATTCCTGTTGAAGTTGTTTACTAAAACTGTCTGGAATCGGAGTACAAATGATGTTGAGTCCATATAAGTTGTTTACTAATTCACTTCAATCGGAATGAAAACTAGGTTGATTACTATATTGCCCTTACATAAATAAATTATTTTCATACTAATTAATTTAATTTAATTATTAATTAAATTTATATAATAAAATTCATCTATATAAGCATATATAAATAGGTTTTATTTATTTATTAAAAGATGACAAGAATTATGTTGAGTCTATATAAGTTATTTACTAATTCACTTCAATCAGAGTGAAAACTAAGTTGATGACTAAATTGCCCTTACATAAATAAATTATTTTCATACTAATTAATTAAATTAAATTCTTAATTAAATTTATATAATAAAATTATCTATATAAAAATATATAAATAGGTTTTATTTATTTATTAAAAATGACATAATGAGTGTCAAATGAAGGGCAATGTTGGAATAATAAGAAACAAGTGAGGGCATAATAGGAATAAAAGATGCATTCCTGATTCCCTTACCCTCAAGGAATTCAAATACCTCACAAAACTAGGGAATCCCATTCCTCCAATTTCAGGAATTGAATTCCTTGTTTCGTGTGGGGTCCACCACTTTTTTGATTCCTTAATATTTAGTAAACACCGGAGTACTCCGTAATCGGAATTCAATTCCCTTTCTTTATTCCGATTACCCTTACGTAAACGTGCCATAATAGTTGAGTTAGTATAAATACTATAACATAGGTTCAAATTCGCATTTGGCGATGATCGAACCTAAAACCTCTCACTTACCAGTGAAGATAAATACCACTAGACCGTAGTACTAAGTGGTGGAAGGATGCATTAGGGTTGAGTTAGTATAAATACTATAACATAGGTCCCTGCGCATACCACTGAATCACAACCCAAAAGAATTCTCCATGGGTTTGAGTTATACAATGGTGGTGAGTGTGCAGAAGGCCTTGCTTGTGTTCTTAGTGTGCTCGTGTGCTTGCGTTGCAATTCGTGGCTTGTTGTGCTGTCAAGAATGGCTCCTCAAGGTTAGTGTTTTCATGGTGTTTTGATTCACGTGAACATATTAGGTTTAACAGAGTATGCCACTAAGCGGCCAACAATGTCGGCGGTTGTTTTCATGCTAGGTAATGAAGCAGCAGCTCCTTCGCCAAAACAACCAGCATTTTTATTGGAGTTATAACAGTGGAGACCCATCACCACAGTACTGAAGGAGACAATTCTGTAAATGATGTAACATGTAGTAGCGTAGAACCTCGCTAAAACTCTTAAGATATTCCGAAATGTTGTATGTTAAGCAACTATTGGTAGCAGCTTGTAAAATGTTATAAACCACAAAAAATTTTGATTCCAATAAGTAGTTCCAATTTTCTTTCTAGTGCATTGACGTGTGGGGCAAGTCAGAATTATTGGTCTCGATTGCGACGTAATTGAAGAAAAACTATACTAGTTTAGTTAGCTAATTTTGTAAATTATGTGACAGGTACTATGGTGGGGGCTTAGCTAATAGAAAACTTAGCGCAAAATCGAACACACTGACGTTTTAGAATTCATACAAATGACCTCACTTAATGAGATAAGACTTTATTGTTGTTGTTTATACTATGGTAACAGCCTTGGATTTGAAATGTAAATCCGTCCACTACATATGACACATTCACATTTATTAGAGGTTAAAAATGAGAGATATGTGTTAGTCAAACTTCATATACAGGAGAGAAGATGTTGATATGTGATGCTTTGCTTGCCAAATAAATAAATCCCTTGACTTTTCAAATTGGTTTACCTTTATTTCATTTTATTACTGATCGCTTTTACCATCTACTAGCACATTACGTGGTGTTGAATTTTATGACAAAAATGAAAGGTAAAATCATTCATTACGGGTCGTAAAGAGTTGGTTGGAATAGTATGCCCTTAAATTAGCGTTACTGAAACTCAATCAAAGAAAAAGAAAATCCAACCTTTCCGGCTTTTTGTTTCGGCATGTCAAAGGAAGCAGCCATCTTAGCACTTAAAACTCCTCCATGCGAAAGCTAACAATGAATTCTACTGAATTCTTTTTTGTCAGTACCGTATTGCTCATCTTCCTTGTGATTCTTCCCTCTTCCATTTCGGTTACCCTAGACGCCATTACACCAAACCAACCCCTAAGAGAGGACGACGTTCTTCTCTCCACCACTAAAATCTTTGCACTAGGGTTTTTTAAGCCAGGCAATTCTCCTAACCGTTACATCGGAGTTTGGTACTACAAAATTCCAATCAAAACCATTGTCTGGATTGCAAACAGAGAAAGCCCCATAGTTCCTACTGCTGGAACTGGACTTCTAGCCATTCATGGAGATCATGGTGGCCTTGTTATTTATGGGGAGGACCAAAATACCCCTATCTGGTCCGCTAATCTCACCGTCTCTTCTCCAAACAATTCCATGATAGCCAAGCTTTCGGATAAGGGAAATCTTGTCGTTGAAATTAATGGTGAAAAGGTGTGGCAAGGTTTTGATTATCCCACAAATACGATGCTTCCTTTTATGAAAATTGGGCTGGACAGGCGGTCCCGGTTGAACCGGTTCCTCACGTCTTGGAAGTCCCAAGATGACCCGGGAATGGGCAACTGTTCGTTCCGGATGGTGCCAAGTGAGAGTCCACAGGAGTTCTTATACATGGGTCAGACTCGATTGTGGCGGACTGGACCTTGGACCGGTGAAAGATGGTCCGGGGTGCCTGCAATGGTAAAACTATTCTTCACCAACGTTACTTTTGTGAACAATCAAGATGAGGTATCCATCATGGATGTTGTTTCTGAATCAACCTTCGTAAAATTTGTGATCGATGAATCAGGAAACATTGAACGGTCCGCATGGGACGCTGAAGTATATAAATGGGTCCCGCATTGGTCGCCGGATTGGCAGTGTGATTCTTACGGGGTGTGTGGTCCGAATAGCATTTGTTACCCATACTCAAACTTTGCGGATAAATTTGAGTGCAAATGCCTACCTGGATTCGAACCCAAGTTGCAACATGAGTGGTATTTGAGAGATTGGTCGGGCGGGTGCGTGAGGCAAAAAGGATCATCTGTTTGCCAAACCGGGGAAGGGTTCGTGAAGTTTGAACGTGTGAAGGTGCCGGACACTTCTACGGCACGTGTGAACGTGAGTAGGAGTCGGGAAGCATGTAAAGAAGAATGCCTGAGAAATTGTTCTTGCACGGCATACGCAAATGCAGATGAAAGGCAGGGAGGGAGTGGCTGTGTAACATGGCATGGGGACTTGATGGACACAAGGACTTATTTGGATTCGGGTCAAGATTTATATGTGCGAGTTGATGCAAATGTTTCAGGTATATCTCCATTATCAATTTATCTTCTTTCTTCTCTTTTCCTTATGAATAATTTTCCTCATAACGCCGAGGTTCCATGAACAAAAAAAATCTTCTTCTTTATTTCATTAAAAAAATTTGAGGAATTATTATTTAGTTTGGTAGTTGTACGTTTGTTGTCATTCTAAAAAAAATCATTTGGCACCGGTCTCTTGCCAAATAATAAAAGTGAAATTGTTTGTCAAGAGTGTAAGACAAACTTTTTTAGAGTAATAATCTTTTTTATAAAAAATTCAGAAATCTCTATAAATTAATACTAAAAATTTAGTTCTTATGTTCATTGGAGCTTTTTACAAGGTTTTTTAAACATGGAAATAAATGCTTGTATATTTGCAGCTCAATACGCAAAGAAGTCGAACAGTTCTTTTGGCAAGAAGAGGAAGCTGGAAGTTTCAGTAGCATGTGGTCTATTGTTCCTCCTCCTGTTTTCCCTTGCATGTTGGTTGGTAAAGAGGAAGAGAAAAGGTAAACAAATTTTCTTTTACTAGGTTGCCCTCTAATCATTCACAATTATGTAACTGGATATTGGTTTTAATTATTTAAGAACACAATATTACCTATTTATGTACTTTTATCACAGGTAAGAGAAGTCGGGATAAATTTTTCAACGTGACCATAGCATCAACCTCCTGGGAAGATTCTTCTGCTAGAACAAATATTGATGAAAGTGGAATAAACTTTGAATTACCATTCTTTGAACTAAGTACCATAGTTAAGGCCACAAATAATTTCGCTTCCAACAAGAAGCTTGGAACAGGTGGTTTCGGCTCCGTTTATAAGGTATGTAGTTGCCCTCAGATAATGTCTCAAATCAGAAATCAGACTTTGAATAGACATTTTTTAGATTTATTTTTTAGCCATCTGCACTCCAAATCAATTATTTTATTATTTTTTCCTCTACTTACCCTTGTAGTTTAAACAGAAGAACATAATGAATAAACCTTGCAGAGAAAGAAAGAGAATCAAGAAGAGAGAGGGAGAGAGAGAGAGAGAGAGAGAGAGAGAGAGAGAGATTGTAGACAGAAAAAGTGAATCTTTGTTAATGGTTTCAGAAAAAATACAAGGTAGTGTTCCATAAGGATATATATCCAAACTATATTGCTTACAAGCTAAGGTAACATTTAGCTTACAGGTTATTGACACTTGCAAACAATAGGATTACAAGACCATTACAGTTAACAAAAATCAAGAGACCCGTCCAATAAAGACTGGAAAGGCTGACCCGTCCAATAAATTCAAACCCAATCAATAATCGTTAAGTGATGGGAACTATCTTGTTTCTACTTTTCACAATTATCCCATACGGAGCTGCGGGTTTTGAAACTGTATAAACACGTAGAAAGTTTTAAATCTATATATGATAAGCCATACTACTTATATATATGTGGAAATCTATTCACAAACCTATTGTTAAGCCGTACTACTTATATATAACCGATGGTTGCATGGTAGTAATCTTCTACACAAAAAAAGCAAGTGTTTCCCACCCTAGGAAATTGTTAAGCACCTATTAAACTAATTGATTGGAAACAATTTGGTGCTTCCCAATCTAAAGAGTCAATGACACTAAAGCAGCAGATTAGTGAATACACTAGCGAATAGTTAATTATGATTTGCTTTGGGTCCAAAGAAACCTTGTTAGGTGATGGTGAATCAATATGAAAGTAAACAATGCTGATTTCAAAATGGATACTGAAGAGCTATTCATTGAATAAAGTATCAATTAAATCTGTTAAATTACAGTAGGAGAAGTCTAACATATACAGAAAGCCGCATAAGTAAATATATACCAACCAAAAAGTGGGCTAATCCAACCAATCTCACCAATGGACATTGTCACCCGAGCAATTGTCGGACTAAATCTTCGATGAAACAAAAAAATGCTGAGGAAAATGATCATTACCCAAAATTCCATTCTAAACAAATATATGGACCAATCTGAAGTGAAACGAAGAATTCTAGAAAAACATGAAAAATTTACGGTCTGTTTGGTACTCTGCTTGAATCCAACATTTTAAACTCAAAAATAATTTTTAAGTTTTAGGTCTTAAAAACTTGTTTGGTAGGACTATTTTAAAAAACAGAAATCAAGACTAATTCAAAAATATAGTCTATTATCTAAAAACATAAAAAATGAGTTTTTAGAGTTTTTAAACTTAAACTCACTCATTTCTTTTCTTTCTCTCCTCCCCTTTCACTCCAAATCTATCTCTCCCTCATTTTTTTCTTTTTTTTTTTACCTTTTTCGTTTCTTCTCCAATCCGTTCTCTTCATTATTTAGGTTCTTTCTCACTCCTCTTCCTCTATATCTCGTCCGATTATCTCTCTTCTTTCTCTTTTATTTAATCATCTCTTATTTTCTTTTCTTTTCTTTCCTCTTTCTCCCTCTCGAGTGACTCTTCTTTTTAAATCTCTTTGTCTAGTTTAAGTCGTAAGAATTAAAAATTTTAAATCATAAACCAATTAAGTTTTTTAGTCTTAAAGAAAATTGTTTTAAAAAAATGTTCAAAAGAAATATTTTGAGAAATGATAAAAAATTTCAAATAAGATACCAAACATGCACTTGATAAAACCCAATTTAAACAAAGAACTCCATCTGAAGCAGATTTTCACATGCAATAGTTCTAGAAGATGCCTAAGATGATAAGGAGTCATTTGAGACCATCAACTCAACCCCATTCGAACGCAATCACAAAATCAAAAAGGACAAAATGGGCAAACAAAAAAAAATGAGGAAGTACCTACCTTGAGCTTGAAAGAGAGAGGAGGAAGAACGACGGTGCCCTTCTTCTGCAGAATTTTTCCGATGTTGTTTCCGGCCGTCGCCGCCAGCGCTAGGAAGATCGACTCTCACATCGCAAGAACCCTAATTTATAAACTCCCCAATCAAACGCAAAAAGATGTAGGAAACCCAAATAAAGGGAAATTCGAGAAATTCAACATACCGTAAGACGCTTTCTGAAGGCCAAATTCATCGACAATGGAGGCGGTTGTCGACCGTCACTGTACCACCATTTCGCGCCCGCCATGTTTGAGGCTTTCAACCATCACTACGGTTTGTGGGCTTCACATCGAGCGATACGGCGAGCGGAGAGAAAAGGAGAGAGTGGAGGAATGAGAGATGACAGGAGAGCGCACGAGTAGAGAAAGAGGAAGGGAGGTGAGAGAAAGAGGAAGAGAGGTGAGAGGAGAGCGCGTCTAACCCTATTCCCAATTCGTCCCAAACCCTCTGGACGAAATTGTGGGCATTTTTGGTCCACAAACAAAATAGTGGCAGAGTTGTAAATAAAACAAAATAGTGCAACCTTACTTTAGACCAAAGTAATAATTCAAAATATTGCGATCTTTTGTTATTTCAATCGTGTATCTCCTTCACTTGAAGTAGTCAAAGCATTTTTATGTATATGCATTGAGTTTTACTCCTTTGTTAATGTATAAATGCAATTTCAAGGGGAAGATATATACAGAGCATGGAATATGTTAATTTTCTTTAAAGACAAGTGCGCTATAAGTTGAATTTGGATTATAAATTCAGGGTGTGCTTGATAATGGGAAGGAGATAGCAGTGAAAAGACTAGCCAAGAATTCTGGCCAAGGAACTGGAGAGTTTAAGAATGAAGTTGTGCTGCTTTCAAAACTCCAACACAGGAACCTTGTGAGGATCGTAGGTTGCTGCGTTCAAGATGAAGAGAAGATGCTGATCTATGAATACTTGCCAAACAAAAGTCTTGACTTTTTCATTTTCGGTATGTCTTTCTTTTACTTTTGTTCTTCTTTTTATACAAGCAATATTGTCGAGGGGAAATCGAGCTCACGACCTCAGGTGCAGGATTGAATGCTCTAAACTTAACTCAGTTACAAGCACCTTTCTTTTCACTTGTGTATCTAAAATTGTCGGTTAAAAACCATGAACCATGCA
Organism: Heteromeles arbutifolia; assembly: GCA_024362995.1. Lineage (NCBI taxonomy): Eukaryota > Viridiplantae > Streptophyta > Magnoliopsida > Rosales > Rosaceae > Heteromeles > Heteromeles arbutifolia. The sequence continues at coordinate 2,010,204 of JANCRC010000002.1, read as the reverse complement.
AGAATACAATCTAATTTACTTTGCTTACTTTTTTCCCATACAAAGCAAAAGAGGTGTTCTTGGATTGGACAAGACGCTTTGAGATAATCTGTGGGATTGCTAGAGGGATTTTATATCTTCATCAAGATTCGAGATTAAGAATCATCCATAGAGATCTAAAAGCCAGCAATGTTCTGTTGGATTCTGCTATGAACCCCAAGATTTCAGATTTTGGTATGGCTAGGATATTTGGAGCTGAACAAATTGAAGCAAATACAAACCGTGTGGTTGGGACATAGTAAGTTTCATTCAAACTGAAAGTACACCTGTTTTTTACAATTTTCATCCCTAGCTCACAAGGCCACAAACGTGAGTACAACTTTTGTTGAATAATACAGAAAGAAGCTATGATAATTAATCAATTTTGTTTTGTTGCTTCAGCGGTTATATGTCACCAGAGTATGCAATGGAAGGACTTTTTTCAGTAAAGTCTGACGTATATAGCTTCGGCATTTTACTACTAGAAATTGTTACTGGCAGAAAGAACATTGGCTACTACCACGATAGTTCTTACTCAAATTTAGTTGGACATGTAAGCATAACATTAAGACATACCAAACTTCTCTCCGTCTGCTTTTATAACTTGATTAATTTATAAATGGTTTTTAGGTTTGGGACTTGTGGAAGGAAAGTAGAGCCTTGGAAATCATTGATTCATCTATGGGAGAATCATACCATGTCAATGAAGTTCTAAGATGTATTCACATTGCCTTCTTGTGCGTGCAAGAGCAAGCGAAGGATCGTCCACTCATGTCAGCAGTGGTTTCCATGTTGGGTAATGATGCAACAATTCCTTCACCAAAGCAACCTGGATTTTTGTTGAAGAGAGGTTATCATACTAGTGGAGACCCATCAGCCAGTACAGAAAGAGCTTCCTCTATAAATGACATGACCCATACAGAAGTAGAAGGTCGCTAAGGAGAGAACCAGACGTATACTCGGAAAAACCATCATTGAATTTAGAGTACGATCACGTGATAAGTGAGATAAGAATAGAGGATATACTCCGATTTCACTCAATAATTTGCCTTTTAATTAGGGATCTAAGTTCTATATCTACAACACTCATCATCTGTCTTGTTATAAATACATACTATAAATTGTGTGCCTTATAACTAGGGATCTAAGTTCTATTTTTGCAATACTTATCATCTGTCTTGTTGTAAATACAAAATATAAATTATTTGCAACACTCGTCATCAGTTTGACCAAGCTACATAAAAGTACTTTCTAACCACCAGAGACATGTAGGAAGACTGACAACTTTATGGCACAAGGTTTTAGGAGCATGCCTACTCATACACTAATCAAGCCATGTGTCAACCATCAGTCAAGACTCAAAAGTAAAAGTCTTGGACGGGACATGAAGCTAGACTGGCCTGCTCTAAGTGACATGATTAATTAATCAAGGCCTAGCGGGATGCTCGGCACACATTGGACATTTGGATGTTATGATAATTTAGTGTCAGAAATGATAATTTAGAGCTTGAATATTGTTCACCATCACATGTGCTAGTATATGCTTCAAAAAAATTTAGAGGTAAAATATTGTTAAAAAATTATGATGCTCTTATTTGTACGGTGATTTATACAAAACACTGTATTAATGGTGATATTTACATAAAACTATATCATAGTGATTAGTGAATAGTGATTTCTACATAAAATTATATCAAAAATATTTGAGATGGTAGTCAAATCTTATGCATAAACTCTCTTGTGGTAGTGCAAAAGTTTTTACATATTAGAAATAGTTCAAAATTGTTTGAGTGTGGTATCGGGCTCGAATTTTTTAAATTCACTCTTGCTCATCTCCCATAAGAATCAAGCCAAGCCAAATTTAAACATAACAGTATTCAGTTCGGCTTGACTAGTTTGCAGTCCTACATTTATTTGTTTGTTGGGATTTGCTCTTTACTTCTTTTCTATAAAATTGCTTCTTGCGAAAGAAAAGCGTATAATGTTGACACAGCAATAGAATTATAATAGTCTAGCATAACTCTTGTATATTATCATATGGTTTTTCAAACTATATAAGGGCTCATTATGTGCTTTTTGTAAAAGCATTTCAAACGTTTATTTTTTTTTAGATTTACTTTGCATTTTTACGGATGATTGATACCAAAGCATTCTTATTAAAAGCACTTTCAATTATTTAATCACTTCTAAACGCACCCTACAATACAAAAAAAATAAAAACAAAACTGCGTAATAGGATGACATTTCGGTCAACACGTAGACCAAACAATTGTATTCCAATGGCGGCACATTTCCGGTACCAACATAATTTAATCTATCGACTTTGGTAACGTAAAGAAGATGTAAACCGTGAATTTAAACTTTGGCAGAAGAAAGCAAAAGAGTTAAATAAATTATTAAAACATGAAGGAGGTTAAGATTTGTTTTTAGAACAATACTTGGATACTCAAAGATGAGTATGAATTCCTACTAAAAACTTTTAGTGTTTTAATCACAGAGATTTGTGCTTATGATCACAACCGTTCATATTATTAATCACACTGTAAAGATCATCTTTGCAAAAAATAAATTAAAACTAAGGTTGTTTAGTCAATCTATTGTAGCAAATACATAGACGGTTCGTAATGCTTTTACCAATACCGTTCATTTGTTTTTAAACAGTTTGATGACTAAATGACTTTAGTTTTAATTGATTTTTTGCAGAGGCGATCTTTATATAGTGATTTATAATATGAACGATTCTGATTATAAACACGAAGTTCTATAAATTGACCACAAACAATTTAGAGAAATTTTGAATAGGATTTCCTACTCATCTTTGAGTAGTCAAGTATTGTTCTTGTTTTTATCTACACGAGCAATTAAATATTGAAGTCAAAAACCATGTGCTAACAAAAATGGGTCGTCATCACCAAGTTAGTTTGGTGACATTTTTCTTATTAATTTTGCAAGATGGCACTAAATTCATATTTTCTATCTCATTTATCAAAAAGGAAAAGTTATATGCCCCGGTTAAAAATACTTTTAAAATTGCTGAAAACATTTTTAGTGAAAATATTTTTAAAACTAATCTTTTGTAAGAAAAACTTCAAATAATTTTAAGCCCAAAAGCATTTTCTATACAAGTGTTTTCCGTTATTTCAAAAGTAATTTCAAACGAGCTCATAGTTAATTATAAACATAAATAGTTTCTTAAATTAATGTATGATCATTATCATCTATTCATACAAAACACACAGAGTAAGGTAGCCAGGCAAGATATACACAGTTGAATGATCCATTTCTAGTGGGAAAGAATCATTTCACACCATTCTTAGTTCCATGGTTCGATTTCAGTCGTTACTCTTTGATGGATATTTACATATACAATCAAACTATTTAGACACAATATTAATTTACTTGATAAGATACTCTCTTACATAAGACATGTAATGCGTCCAATTCTTGATCAAAATTAGGCTTTTATCTTATGCGTCTTGTATAAAAGTCACATCATCCACCGTTTTTGTGCATTAATATTCAAAGGCCGAGTGGCGTCACAAGATTTAATTATGCATGCTTGTCATTTTCCTTATGAATTTTTCTTTTAACAAGAAATGATAGCAATTTTCTATTAATGAACGATAGCAATTATTTGGGTTGTCACATGGATACAATTTCTAGTCACAATACTCACAAATATATGATCTTGAGGTAGTGCACACAAACGAGCAATAATGCTAATCCTTTACTGGATACCACAAGTGCGCGAACTAGCACAAGCACCATCAGTACAAATCTGCCACAAAGACGATAGGTGCATCTGATTTAATTATACCAGTGCACCCGTAATGTCACTGCCAAATCACTCACTAGGCCACATCAAAACCACCGCTAGCGAAGTTTATATCTTATCAATTAAATGTCTTTACTAAATCTTTTGACAACAAAAAAGAAAGCATTGTAATTAAGAAATTGATTTATTAACGGTGAGATATAAACTGTATGAGGCAGACCTAGCGTAGTTGCGTTATAAATATGGAAGAAAACATTCAACGATAATCCTAACGACTAAAAAATTAAGCACGGAGTTTCTCAACAAAAAAAAAAAAAAATGCACGGACTGCGTTTTTATTCAACCTAGAAAATATTAAGTTGTGTTCTTTTGTCAACCGTGACGACGTAACGAAGTTATTAATCACGCTTGGATAAGAGGCGTTCACATTTCATGATGCTTGTGTTGATATCGTTTGTGTTTTCTAAACAAATTTGGACGGAGAACTTAAGGTCCATCGAATCACGTTTACTTGGACTGATTTGATCGAAGTTTAGCAAAGTGAGAGATTTTTTAACTACGTGATTGGTAAGGCGATAGGTGCATCTGATTTAATTATACCAGTGCACCCGTAATGTCACTGCCAAATCACTCACTAGGCCACATCAAAACCACCGCTAACGAAGTTTATAATCTTATCAATTAAATGTCTTTACTAAATCTTTTGACAACAAAAAAGAAAGCATTGTAATTAAGAAATTGATTTATTAACGGTGAGATGTAAACTGTATGAGGCAGACCTAGCGTAGTTGCGTTATAAACATGGAAGAAAACATTCAACGATAATCCTAACGACTAAAAAATTAAGCACGGAGTTTCTCAACAAAAAATAAAAAAATACACACGGACTGTGTTTTTATTCAACCTAGAAAATAATAAGTTGTGTTCTTTTGTCAACCGTGACGACATAACCAAGTTATTAATCACGCTTGGATAAGAGGCGTTCACATTTCATGATGCTTGTGTTGATATCATTTGTGTTTTCTAAACAAATTTGGACGGAGAACTTAAGGTCCATCGAATCACGTTTACTTGGACTGATTTGATCAAAGTTTAGCAGAGTGAGAGATTTTTTGACTACGTGATAAGTCTTACGATGTTTTGTCTCTAATAAGTTTAAAATTTCTTAAATCGACTTGCACATTATATAAAGATGAAAATGATATATTTATACGCTCATAACTCATTTTTACTTCACACACACATTTAGTAATTTTTTGTCATTGATCTTCTTCAATTTATTCTATTCGAAACTGAAAATTAAAAGAAGTGTACGAGAAATAAAAATAAGTGCATGAATAGCACTATCTTACTTATATTACTAGGTCGAGGATCATTGTGTCCCAAAATCCTTCCCAAACTTGATTAGAGGACTTGTCAAACTTAATGTGAGATTAGTGCTTTCATAATATTTTAGTGTGATCGGAGCACGATGTAATACATTACATATCTTTATCTAATTAGAAAAAAAGAATTTTAATTGTCACTTAAATTATATAATAATATATTATTTTCCCCCCGTGTGCCGAGTATATTGAAAAATATGCCGTGCCTTGAATTATGGTATGAAAAGGGTGTGGATTGTTGGTCACGTGACAATAGAGGGAGGAAACACGTGTGTTCCAAGTAGGCAATTGTTTATGGCTGGCAATGTTGACTCTAATAGGGGCATTTAAGTAAATTCGAAATCAAAGTAAAGGTTGTGATTGATTCCATGCTTCAACTGTAGGGTAACTGTTGAGGTTTTTCTGTGACTGTGATTAAAAAGCAGACAACCGTTAGAAACCAAAGTAAAAAACAATGTCACAAAATACAATATACACAACAAATCCGAATCGGTGTTTAGGGCATCTCTAGTGAGAAAATACAAAATTTGAGATGGAAAAATCATATTTACGTTTCTGATAGAGTTAAATGAAGCTATACTCCAATGTGAATGATAAAAATTTGTGATCCCATTTGATTTTGTCTCTTTGATTAGTGGGACACATCACCAAAAGATGTAAAAAAAGAATATAAATTTAAGTTTTTATTTACATCATTCAACGAAGATGGATAATTTATATTTCGCTATTGGATAATTTTTCAACAAAGAAAAAATATAATATGTCCATTTCAAAGTACTTTGAGAGATGCCCTTGAGAAGAAAAACTTACTTACAGTTATAATTGTTTAGTAATCTAAAATAATTATTTACCGTTATGCACTTTAGAATCTGTTATGTAAATAATTATTCAATGTTATGTGCTAAAATCCAGTTATGTAAATATATGTGATTAACTTGAGATAAAGTAGTTATAACATTCCAAATTTCGAATAATCTAATAGTTCTCGAAACAAAGAAAGAAAGAAAAAAAGGTGTAATAGTATTTTCATCACTGTATTACAATTGTTAATTTTCTTTTTTGGCATGAAAATGCGTATTAATGTGTTGTGAGTGTATGATTTGGTGGTGAAAGTCTCTTTTTCTTCCATTTCATTTGTTTATTTACCGAGTGACTCGCGAGCGAGCGAGTTGAGAAATGTCGACTCAGTTCCCGACGATTTCAAGTGCCCAATTTCCCTCGAAATAATGTCCGACCCGGTTATACTCTCCTCGGGTCACACCTTTGATCGGGCCTCCATCCAACGCTGGCTCGACGCCGGTCACACCCGGTTACAAAAGGGTTGATTGCTATTGCGGTTGTTCAGTTCGTTCTTCTGATCCGGTGCTGCGCTTCAATCGATAGCATAACAACTGATCAAGCGATCAGGGATGGCGAAGTTCTAGACTCTGGTGAAGAAGTGTTTGAGCTTGGTTTCTTCAGCCCCGGAATATCCACGAAGCGCTATGTTGGAATCTGGTACGAGAAAGATGTAGAAAAAAAAGAGTTGTATGGGTTGCAAACAGAGACAATCCTGTCAATGACACTTCAGGAGTCCTCTCAACTGGTGCAAATGGAAACCTCTTCCTCTATGCCGAAAACCAAAGCGATATTCCCCTCTGGTCTGCCATATCCAATGTTTCAATCGCATCATTATCATCCAGTTCCACACATGAGCCTAATTACAAAGCTCAGCTCTTAGATACTGGAAACCTTGTGGCGAAATTTCAACAACAAGATAGCGGCGAAAAGCTAAGCAGAGTTTTGATTATCCCACGCATACCATGCTTCCGTGTATGAAACTTGGACTGGACAGGCTCACGGGATTGAACCGGTTTCTAACTTCCTGGAAGTCCGACGATGACCCGGGAACTGGGAGTTGCGGCTTCAGAGTAGACCCTGATGAAGCCCCTCAGATGGTCGTGTACAAAGATGATGTTCGATGGTTGCGCATTGGTGATTTGAATGGTAATAGGGGGTGGCAGAATAGCGCAACCACAGAGCAAGGTACTATTGAAATCTACAATACCAATGATGAGAATGAGACCACTTTTATGTGGTCTTCTCTTTGCGACCCTTCCATCTCCTCAAGAATATTGGTGATAGACAATTCGGGGATGATGATACAATTTACGCAGGTTCAACAAAAGCCTGGATGGAATCTAATCTGGTCTGCACCCTCAGACAGATGTGACTTCTATGGCTGGTGTGGAGCATTTGGTAAATGTGACATGTCTGGGAGTGATAGAGTGAGAGTGACTTCGAATGCAAATGCCTTCCTGGCTACGAACCCAACTTGGCAGGTGGTGGCTGAGGCAGCATGGGATTTTTAGATGCTCGAAGGGAGAAGGTTTCTCCAAAGTGGCAAGGGTGAGACTTCCTGACACATCAATGGCACAGGTGAATACGAATTTGAGTTGGAAACAATGTGAGGAGGTGTGCTTGAGCAACTGCTCTTGCTTGGCGTACTCCTATTTAGGGGTTGACGTCGGCTGCGTGACATGGCACAGGGATTTAATAGATACTGGAGATGTTGCTGAAGGAGGTGAAGATTTATATATACGTGTGGGTGCACTTGAGTTTGGTATGTATAACTAACTGTATTTTCTTTCTGAGATAGCAAGATACTAAGGGTCTAACATTTCATAAATAATTTTCTCCACCATTTTAAATCTTTGTAGCTCAATACATGAAATTGTCGAAGAGTTTTCTTGCGAAAGAGGGAATGCTACCGATTTTAGTAGTATCGATTGCTACAATATTCTTCTTCATTTTCGTTAGATGTTGGTGTTCAAAGAGAGAGAGAAAAGGAAAGACAACTTATTCCCACATTTTATGCAAGGTTATTAGCGAGTCTCCCTAAATGTTAACAGCTATTACACTTAGAAGATTAAAACGCCACCTCAATGTGCTTTGTAGGATCTCCAAGGAAAATGAAGCATGATGATGGTAAAACTCATCACGACCTGCCAATTTATGACCTAAAAAGCATAGTTGCTGCCACATAAAATTTCGCTGCTGCTAACAAGCTAGGCGAAGGTGGATTTGGCTGAGTCTATAAGGTACCTCAGTACTCAAAGCTTGATAAGTTCATGACTAAGCACGTGGGTATAGCGTTTCTAGTACCGTTTCACATCTCAAACTAAAGACGGGATGATAATTTTCGGGGTCTACTATGTAATGGACAAGATGTCGCTGGGAAAAGATTATCAAAGAATTCAGGAGAAGGTGTTGAACAATTTATGAGTACGATTTTTCATCTGGTATAGGAATGTTGTTTAAAACTCAAATGAACAAAGCGTAGGTGATTAAATAGAAGCAAACTGGAACATGTTGTCTTTCCTCTCTCTCCATGACCTGACTCGAGGTTTCATGTTTTCATACCAGATAGAAATCGAAGCTCATTCTTGGACTGGGGAAAGCGTTTTGAGATTATTCTGGGAATTGCTCGAGGGGTACTATACCTTCATCAAGACTCGAGACTAAAAATTATCCACAGGGGTTTGAAAACTAGCAATATCCTATTGGATTCTGCAATGAACCCCATGATCTCAGATTTTGGACAGGCTAAAATGTTTGGAGAAGACCAAATCCAAGCAAACACAAACAGTGGTTGGAACATAGTAAGTATTTCACGGAGTGTTTCGTGTTTCAAACCATTTTGTACATGTTTCGCTCTAGTTTTGCATTTTAAGCAGCACAGCATGTTGTATTTAAGTTTCCATACTCCCATGGTGTTTTCCTTTTAAAGACTTACCACAATGCTCCTTACATACATAGTGCTTGCTTAACTGGTTTATCACATGTTGCGTGACTGCAGTGGATACATGTCACTAGCATATGCAATGGAAGGGCGATATTCAACAAAATCAGATGTTTTTAGCTTTGGCGTCTTACTGCTAGAGATTGTTAGTGGAAAAAGGAACACTAACTATGATATTGAAAGTCCCTTCCCAACTTTGATTGGACAAGTAAGCAATTCAAAGCTATACGTAAAATATAATGACTTGCCAATTCTCAGAATGTTTATGCTAAACGATTGCATCAGATTCGGGATATGTGGAGAGAAGAGAAAGCATTAGGTATAGTCGATCCATCTTTGGATCAGGAAAGTGCATCAGATAGGCCAACCATGTCCGAAATTTTTTTCGTGTTGGGTAATAAAACAACTCTTCCCTCTCTCAAGAAACCTGCTTTTATAGTACAATCCAACAATCCAAACTCAGCAGTGTCAAACAGAGGAGCTTCCGCTCTAACGACAACTACGGTTGTAGCACGCTAATGGTTAGGTTATACAACATTTCTTCTTCTTTCAATTATGTGTTCATGTGTTATTACACTTCAGACAATGTACTGTACTTCAATGCATAGTACATACTGTTAATTTTCTTTTAATGATTGTAATAGTCTCCTCGCGGCACTGAAGGTAATTATATTTTCTTTGAACAACGGTCGAAAGCAACATTTTCAAAGCTAACAAAACTCTTGGTAGAAAAAAATGCATCGGATATGTGGAGAGAAGAGAAGGCATTAGGTATAGTCGATCCATCTTTGGGTCAGACGTATCCTGCTCACGAGGTTCCAAGATGCATCCAGATCGGGCTACTTTGAGTGCAAGATAGTGCATCAGATAGGCCAACCATGTCGGAAGTTATTTTTATGTTGAGTAATGGAACAACTCTTCCCTCTCCCAAGAAACCGGCATTTATATTACAATCCTGAGATCAAAACTCAGCAGTATCGCAAGGAGAAACTTGTTCACTAAACGAGCTAACGATAACCATGATTGAAGCGCGCTAATGACTTAGGTCGTACGTCGTATCCAAAGAAAAATTTCTTACCAATTGTCTTTTGTAATGTCATGTGTTACCAAACTTAAGTGAAAAAAGTTATTGGTTGTAATTTTTGGTAGAATATTGCATCCTAGTTATCCTAGTTTAGTCAAAGAATGTATATCGCTTAATAACCGAAAAAAGTCTACTCCAGTTCCCTTGTTTTTCCCGTCTTGGTACTGAGGATTCACAAATTGTCTTCACAGTAGAAAAGGCGTGATCGGATCACCGGAAACTAACCATACTAAAAATAATAGTCAACTAAGTAATGAGCACGATGTGTGGTAATGGAGATAATTAGGGGATTTAACACTTAGCAGTAACATATATAAACGAATTTATCAACTTGCTATTAAATTTGTTTTAGGTATGAAACTTGTAGAGAGAAGGCGATGCCTTAGAAATTGTCGATTCTATCTCTGGGCGAATCGTACCTATCAACAAAGTTGTGAGATGCATCCAAATTGCGCTCTTATGTGTGCAAAAGTATGCCACTGCCGGGCCAACAATAACCTATTTGCAAACAATGATGTTCCACAAGATATATGTAATAGTAGTAGCTTGCAAAAGACAATATTAAGCGCATACAATTTGTTTGTTACTATGTGAAGAAAGGGTGAACCAAATTTACCATGCTTTGAAAATGAAGATTCTCCAAGCAAAGTGAACCTTGCTGATGTTAAACAAACAACAACCAAACTTTATCTCATTAAGTAAAATCGGTTGGAAATCCTAGAAAATCACATCACTTGTTTTGTTCCAAGTCTTTCGTTAGATAACCTTATTGATATTAGAACTCATAATTTATTTTTATTTTTATTTTTTAAAAAGGTGACTTCTTGGGCTTTTTGGTGGCTTTTTGGTTGATGCATGCATGCCTTCACACAAAGCTTGGACTTTCTTCACTTGCTTTTAATTTCTTCACTTATCACTTGAAATTAAGGAAGCACGAATTCATTATTAGCTTTTTACTTTATGATCAAGATGAAACAAAAAGAATGCTTTTAAATTGGGGAAAACGCTTTGATATTAACTGCGGGATTGCGAGAGAGAAAGTAGAAAGAGCGGGGATGAGAGATGGAGGGTGGGTGAGAGAGATCAACTTCTTCCTTCTTTTTTTTTCTTTTTAAGTTTTTAAATATAGGGTAAATAGCCAATTTAGTCCCTGAATTATCACCTTAGTGAAAATTAGGTCCCTAAACTATTTTTTCAGAAAAATTAGTCCCTAAATTATAAAAATCTGCCAATTACATCCCTAATGTTATATTCGAAGCTACTATATTCAATTTTTCGTCAATTTAAGTCACGTTACTTGCATGTGATACACATTGGAGGGTAGATTGGTAGTTTTTCATAAAGAAATAGTGTATGGAGTTAACTTTGGAGGATAAATTGATAGTTTTTCATAAAAAATAGTGTAAGTTAACTTTTGAGGGTAAATTAGACATTAAATTCGCAATCTATATGAAATGTTAAGGGCTTATAGACAAGAAAATGATAGTATTACACTCTAAAGTGTGTCAAGTGACTTAAGTTGACGAAAAATTGGATAAAATAGCTTTGAATATAATAGTAGGGATGAAATTAACAATTTGTAATGAATTTAGAGACTTATTTTACCGAAAAAATAATTCAGAGACCTAATTTTCACTGAGGTAATAGTTCAAGGACTAAATCGGCACTTCACCCTTAAATATAAAAACAATTTTTTTGTTATTTTAATATTTTTAATTAGAGTTGTAGGATCCAGTTATATGTCATATCAGCACATTGATTTGCGAGCCTGTGACAATCATTTTCAAAGGCTATGTTTATCTATTTTCAATTTCAACGACCATCTTGACCGAGTGGGTCAATTTCATGAACTATTTGTGCTAAAAACCCTATATTTAAATTCTTTTATGTGTGGAACTAGTGAAGAGAAGATGATGCCCTGAAAAAAAATTGATTCATCTCTTGATGAATCGTACCCTGTCAAAGAAGTGAGATGCATCCAAATTGCTCTCTTATGTGTGCAAGAGAATGCCACTGACCGGCCAACTATGTCGGCGGTTGTTTTCATGCCAGTTAATGAAGCGACAGCTCCTTCACCAAAACAACCAGCATGTCATTAAAGAGGAGACCCACCAACCAGTACTGAAGGAGAAAATTCCGTAAATGACGTGTGACACATTCACATTGTCCATCAACCTACTGGATACAACTGGGTGTGGTCAGAATTAATTTAGTGGAAAAAAAAGTTGTTGGCACCTAGTAAATGACGCGGGTAGTTTCACGTTGCATCAATGACAAAAAAGTTGTTGGCACCTAGTAATTGTCTCCTCTCCCTTGAAAAAAACAAAAAAATTTCTAGAACCAATATTTTTTTTTTTACTGATATTGTGTGATTGCAATGGTTACATGTTACCAGAGTATGTTATGGATGGGCTATATTCCACAAAATCCGGTGTGCTTAGCTTTGGAATCTTGTCACTAGAGATCATTAGTGGAAGGAAGAACATCTTCCAATTCGAAAACTCATCTCTAAATTTGGTTGGAATAGTAAGTAAACAAATAATTTTTCAGACGATGAATCTAACTTTCAAGTAGTCCAATGATCTAAACATTGTGCTCAAAATTGTTTCAGATATGGGACATGTGGACAGAAGGAAAAGTCTTGGACATAATTGATTCATCACTGAACCAGTCCTAAAATTATGAGATACATTCAGATTGGGCTTTTGGGCGTGCAAGAATACCCAACAGACCGGCCAACCATGCTAGATGTTGTGTTCATGTTGGGGAATGAGACAACTCTTCCACATCCAAAAAGGCAGCGTTTAGCTTGAAAAACAGTGGTCCGGATTCTTCAGCGTTTAGCGGAGCTTTTTCTGTAAATGATGTAATAGTAACAGTAACAGTTATTGAAGCTCGTTGAGTTCGCACTTTGCCGGCTCGTGTAGAGATTTTTCATTACTTCTCAAGTATTTGTACTCAAATCGAGATTCCTTGTGGAGAGAAAAGGCAATGCCTTTGAAATTGTAGATTCATCTCTGGGTGAATCATACCTTATCAACGAAGTTGTGAGATGCATCTAAATTGCCCTCTTATGTGTGCAAGAGTATGTTGGATATTAGAATTTAATCCAACGGCTAATAGGTCACTATAGTTAATAAGGATTGTTATGGAATGTAAGTAGGATTAGGGTTTAGTTATAAGCTATAACTTGGGCTCCATGTAAAGATAATATTCTGGTTATTCTTGGAGAATAAGAGCTCCTGATATTATCCTATTTTGATTTAGATTTGGTAGATTATTTCCTCGTACAATAAGGAATCTTACTGACATCATTATGGGAGGATGAATTAGGTTGTTTTTTTTTTTTGAACAAACGATATTATCTACACTAAGGGGGTGGGGGAGTGGGCTAAGCCTCATAATGGGGTTCAAATTCGCCTTTGGCAAGAGTCACTCTCACTTACCAGTGAAGAAGAATACCACTAAACTGTAGTACTAAGTGACGGGAGGATGCATTAGGATTGAGTTAGTATAAATACTAAACATAAGTCCCTGCACATACCACTAAATCACAACCTAAAAGAATTCCCCATAGGTTTGAGTTATACAATGGTGGTGAGTGTGCAGAAGGCCTTGCTTGTGTTCTTAGTGTTCTTGCTGCAATTTGTGGCTTGCTGTGCTATTGAGAATGGCTTCTCAAGGTTAGTGTTTTCATGGTGTTTTGATTCACATGAATATATTAGGTTTAACAGAGTATGCCACTGCGGCCAACAATGTCAGCAGTTGTTTTCATGCTAGGTAATGAAGCAGCAACTCCTTCACTAAAACAACTAGCATTTTTATTGGAGTTATATATAACAGTGGAGACCCATCACCACAGTATTGAAGGAGAAAGTTATGTAAATGATGTGACATGTAGTAGCATAGAACCTCGCTAAAACTCTTAAGATATTCCGAAATGTTGTATGTTAAGCAACTATTGGTACAAACTTGTAAAAGGTTATCAACCACACAAAAAATGCGACGTAATTCAAGAGAAATTATACTAGTTTAGTTAGCTAATTCTGCAAATTATGTGACAGGTACTATGGTGGGGGCTTAGCTAATAGAAAACTTGGCACAAAATCGAGCATAGTAACGTTCTAGAATTCATACAACCGACTTCACTTAATGAGATAAGACTTTATTATTGTTGTTGTTGTTTGTACTATGGTGGATGCTTGATCGCTAAATGTAAATCCGTCCACTACATATGACACATTCACATTTATTAGAGGTTAAGAATGAGAGATTTGTGTTAGTCAAACTTCATATACAGGACTTTACCCAAAAAAAAAAAAAAAAAAAAAACTTCATATACTGGAGAGAAGATGTTGATATGTGATGCTTTGCTTGCCAAATAAATAAATCCCTTGACTTTTCAAATTGGTTTACCTTTATTTCATTTTATTACTGATCGCTTTTACCATCTACTAGCACATTACGTGGTGTTGAATTTTATGACAAAAATGAAAGGTAAAATCATTCATTACGGGTCGTACAGAGTTGGTTGGAATAGTATGCCCTTAAATTAGCGTTACTGAAACTCAATCAAAGAAAAAGAAAATCCAACCTTTCCGGCTTTTTGTTTCGGCATGTCAAAAGAAGCAGCCATCTTAGCACTTAAAAACTCCTCCATGCGAAAGCTAACAATGAATTCTACTGAATTCTTTTTTGTCAGTACCGTATTGCTCATCTTCCTTGCTCATCTTCCCTCTTCCATTTCGGTTACCCTAGACGCCATTACACCAAACCAACCCCTAAGAGCAACTCCAGCGTTGGAGGTTGCTCGGGGGACAGTGGAGAGGAAAGGGCCCGAGGCCCTGTGAAGGAGGTTCAGCGTTGGAGGAGCCCGAGCTGCGGTGGAGGCCCGAGCAACGGGCCTGTGAACTGCTGCCAGCCCGAGAGCCCGATGGGTGTGACGCCAGCGCTGGCGTCTGCCCCTTTTTTTATTTTTTTCTGTTAGGCGCGTGCACCCCACTCGCGCGTGGGGGCGCGTCGTCCGACCAAAAATCAGAAAAGTCAGCCCACTTTTCAGATTCAAATGTTACCGTTGGGAAGCCACGTGGCTTCCCACGGTCCGTTCGATCCCAACGGCTCTTTAATACGAACCGTCCGATTTCCAACGGTAATAAAAAAAAAAAAAGCTGATTTAATATCAACTGTTCGATCTGAGATCAACGGTTGATGTTAATCTGCTTTATAAATTAAAAAAAAAAAAAAAAAGTTTTAAAATTAAGAAAAGTTACCGTTGTGACACGTGGCACAATCTGGAGTGTTGGAATTCAATTTTTTTTAAATCCAACGGCAGAGATTAATTATTTGAATAAAAAAATTTTAAAAATTGTAAAAAATTCGAAAAAAATATCTGAATGTTTAAAAAAAAATTTGTTTCTACTTTTCTATAAATACCTTCTCATTATCATCTACCTTACACCACAATTTCATATTTTCTCAATTACTTTCAACCACATTCCTATATTTCTCTCAAAGTTTCAATCCAAAATTTTTCAACAAAATGACTACTGCTGCAGGTACGAATTAAGAATCATGGTTGCAAACATCAGTCATGATTCTGTTAAACAAATGTCGTTCCATTCTAAAACGACGTCTGAAGTACGTATCAGAAAATGCACTGTTATGGACAAAGTAATCGTCCAACAGCTCTTCACCCCGTCGTACCCTGCTTCTATCAAGGTTTCTGGAACGGCTGGGCATGCAGATCTGACCCAGAGCTTGGATGACTTGACGGGAATGTGAGGCTGTGGCCATTCTTGCTTCGTCATCTCTCCTTCTACGCTCGTCATCCTCTTCCCTCTTATTTCGGGCCACTTGGAGATTGAACATTCTTTCAGATTGGTTAAACAATTCTTCCTCTTGCTGATCGATTTCCCACATCATCCTTGATGAAGAAGAAGACATTGTAAAAAGGAAGCAGAAACTATGAATAATTATACAGATTTTGGTGATGAAGGAAGCAGAAACTATGAATAATGATAGAGATCTTGAGAAAATTGGTGTGAGATTTGTGAGGCTAGATGGTGGATTATATGGACGATTCAGAAATGATTGGCTTGTAGATAGGGCCACGTGGCATGCCGTCATTCGTTAAAAATCTGATTGAAATCTATCATCAAAGATTCTGAAAAGATAACGACACGTGGCACGATGACATTGGATAAAAATCTTATCGAAATCGATCTCCAATAATTATCTTTTCGGATAATGACACGTGGCGCAACGAGAACGATTTAAAATTTGATTGAAATCTATCGTCAAAGATTCTGAAAAGATAACGACACGTGGCACGATGACATTGGATAAAAATCTTATCGAAATCCATCGCTAAATATTTTTTTTTTATAAAATGACACGTGGTGCAACGAGAACGATTTAAAAAATCTTATCCGAAATTACAAATAATTTTATTTTGTATTATTTAAACAAACAAAAAAAAGTAATATTTTATTGCCTATTGCCAGGGGGAGGGCTCCAAAGGTGGAGATGCAAATGGCAATTACTGTTCATTAATGGCAGTTACTATTCATTAAAGGCAGTTACTGTTCAATAGGGTGGATTGAATAGTGGATTGCCAGAGGGGAAGGCTCCAAGGGTGGAGTTGCTCTAAGAGAGGACGACGTTCTTCTCTCCACCACTAAAATCTTTGCACTAGGGTTTTTTAAGCCAGGCAATTCTCCTAACCGTTACATCGGAGTTTGGTACTACAAAATTCCAATCAAAAATTGTCTGGATTGCAAACAGAGAAAGCCCCATAGTTCCTACTGCTGGAACTGGACTTCTAGCCATTCATGGAGATCATGGTGGCCTTGTTATTTATGGGGAGGACCAAAATACCCCTATCTGGTCCGCTAATCTCACTGTCTCTTCTCCAAACAATTCCGTGATAGCCAAGCTTTCGGATAAGGGAAATCTTGTCGTTGAAATTAATGGTGAAAAGGTGTGGCAAGGTTTTGATTATCCCACAAATACGATGCTTCCTTTTATGAAAATTGGGCTGGACAGGCGGTCCCGGTTGAACCGGTTCCTCACGTCTTGGAAGTCCCAAGATGACCCGGGAATGGGCAACTGTTCGTTCCGGATGGTGCCAAGTGAGAGTCCACAGGAGTTCTTATACATGGGTCAGACTCGATTGTGGCGGACTGGACCTTGGACCGGTGAAAGATGGTCCGGGGTGCCTGCCATGGTAAAACTATTCTTCACCAACGTTACTTTTGTGAACAATCAAGATGAGGTATCCATCATGGATGTTGTTTCTGAATCAACCTTCGTAAAATTTGTGATCGATGAATCAGGAAACATTGAACGGTCCGCATGGGACGCTGAAGTATATAAATGGGTCCCGCATTGGTCGCCGGATTGGCAGTGTGATTCTTACGGGGTGTGTGGTCCGAATAGCATTTGTTACCCATACTCAAACTTTGCGGATAAATTTGAGTGCAAATGCCTACCTGGATTCGAACCCAAGTTGCAACATGAGTGGTATTTGAGAGATTGGTCGGGCGGGTGCGTGAGGCAAAAAGGATCATCTGTTTGCCAAACCGGGGAAGGGTTCGTGAAGTTTGAACGTGTGAAGGTGCCGGACACTTCTACGGCACGTGTGAACGTGAGTAGGAGTCGGGAAGCATGTAAAGAAGAATGCCTGAGAAATTGTTCTTGCACGGCATACGCAAATGCAGATGAAAGGCAGGGAGGGAGTGGCTGTGTAACATGGCATGGGGACTTGATGGACACAAGGACTTATTTGGATTCGGGTCAAGATTTATATGTGCGAGTGGATGCAAATGTTTCAGGTATATTTCCATTATCAATTTATCTTCTTTCTTCTCTTTTCCTTATGAATAATTCTCCTCATAACGCCGAGGTTCCATGAACAAAAAAAATCTTCTTCTTTATTTCATTAAAAAAATTTGAGGAATTATTATTTAGTTTGGTAGTTGTACGTTTGTTGTCATTCTAAAAAAAATCATTTGGCACCGGTCTCTTGCCAAATAATAAAAGTGAAATTGTTTGTCAAGAGTGTAAGACAAACTTTTTTAGAGTAATAATCTTTTTTATAAAAAATTCAGAAATCTCTATAAATTAATACTAAAAATTTAGTTCTTATGTTCATTTTTTTACAAGGTTTTTTTTCCCGAATTTTTACAAGGTTTTTTAAACATGGAAATAAATGCTTGTATATCTGCAGCTCAATACGCAAAACAGTTCTTTTGGCAAGAAGAGGAAGCTGGAAGTTTCAGTAGCATGTGGTCTATTGTTCCTCCTCTTGTTTTCCCTTGCATGTTGGTTGGTAAAGAGGAAGAGAAAAGGTATACAAATTTTCTTTTACTAGGTTGCCCTCTAATCATTCACAATTATGTAACTGGATATTGGTTTTAATTATTTAAGAACACAACATTATCTATTTATGTACTTTTATCACTGGTAAGAGAAGTCAGGATAAATTTTTCAATGTGACCATAACATCAACCTCCTGGGAAGATTCTTTTGCTAGAACAAATATTGATGAAAGTGGAATAAACTCTGAATTACCATTCTTTGAACTAAGCACCATAGTTAAGGCCGCAAATAATTTCGCTTCCAACAAGAAGCTTGGAACAGGTGGTTTCGGCTCCGTTTATAAGGTATGTAGTTGCCCTCAGATAATGTCTCAAATCATAAATCAAACTTCGAATAGACATTTTTTAGATTTATTTTTTAGCCATATGCCCTCCAAATCAATTATTTTTTCCTCTACTCACCCTTGTAGTTTAAACAGAAGAACATAATGAATAAAACTTGCAGAGAAAGAAAGAGAATCAAGAAGAGAGAGGGAGCAAGATTTAGAGAGAGAGAGAGAGAGAGAGATTTTAGACAGAAAAAGTGAATCTTTGTTAATGGTTTCAGAAAAAATACAAGGTAGTGTTCCATAAGGATATATATCCAAACTATATTGCTTACAAGCTAAGCTAACATTTAGCTCACAGGTTATTGACACTTGCAAACAATAGGATTACAAGACCATTACAGTTAACAAAAATCAAGAGATCCGTCCAATAAAGACTGGAAAGGCTGACCCGTCCAATAAATTCAAACCCAATCAATAATCGATAAGTGATGGGAACTATCTTGTTTCTACTTTTCACAATTATCCCACACGGTGCTGCGGGTTTTGATAAACACATAGAAAGTTTTAAATCTATATATGATAAGCTATACTACTTACATATATGTGGAAATCTATTCACAAACCTATTGTTAAGCCGTACTACTTATATATAACCGATAGTTGCATGGTATTAATCTTCTACACACAAAAAGCAAGTGTTTCCCACCCTAGGAAATTGTTAAGCACCTACCAAACTAATTGATTGGAAACAATATGGTGCTTCCCAATCTAAAGAGTCAATGACACTAAAGCAGCAGATTAGTGAATAGATTAGCGAATAGTTAATTATGAATTGTTTTGGTCCAAAGAAACCTTGTTAGGTGATGGTGAATCAATATGAAAGTAAACAATACTGATTTCAAAATCGATACTGAAGAGCTATTCATTGAATAAAGTATCAATTAAATCTGTTAAATTACAGCAGGAGAAGTCTAACATATACAGAAAGCCACATAAGTAAATATATACCAACCAAAAAGTGGGCTAATCCAACCAATCTCACCAATGGACATTGTCACTCGAGCAACTGTCGGACTAAATCTTTGATGAAATAAAAAAATGCTGAGGAAAATGATCATTACCCAAAATTCCATTCTAAACAAATATATGGACCAATCTGAAGTGAAACGAAGAATTCTAGAAAAACTTAGGGTCTGTTTGGTACTCTATTTGAATCCAACTTTTTAAACTCAAAAATAATTTTTAAGTTTTAGATCTTAAAAACTTGTTTGGTAGGACTATTTTAAAAAACTGAACTCAAGATTAATTCAAAAACATAGTCTATTCTCTAAAAACGTAAAGAGTGAGTTTTTAAAGTTTTTAAACTTAAACTTACTCATTTATTTTCTCTCTCTCCTCCCCTCTCACTCCAAATCCATCTCTCTCTCTTTCTTTTTTTTTTTTTTTTTATTCTTTTTCGTCTTTCCTCTAATCCACTATCTTCATTCTTTCTCACTCCTCTTCCTCTATATCTCGTCCGATTATCTCTCTTTTTCTCTTTTCTTTAATAATCTCTTACTTTTTTTTCTTCTCTATCCTCTTTCTCCCTCTCTAGTGACCCTTCTTTTTAAATCTCTTTGTCTAGTTTAAGTTCTAAGAATTAAAAATTTTAAATCATAAACCAATTAAGTTTTTTAGTTTTTAAGAAAATTGTTTTAAAAAAATATTCAAAAAAAATATTTTGAGAAATTATAAAAAATTTCAAATAGGATACCAAACATGCATTTAATAAAACCCAATTTAAACAAAGAAAGCAGATTTTCACATGCAATAGTTCTAGAAGATGCCTAAGATGATAAGGAGTCATTTGAGACCATCAACTCAACCCCATTCGAACGCAATCACAAAATCAAAAAGGACAAAATGGGCAAACAAAAAAATGAGGAAGTACCTACCTTGAGCTTGAAAGAGAGAGGAGGAAGAACGACGGTGCCCTTCTTCTGCAGAATTTTGCCGATGTTGTTTCCGGCCGTCGCCGCCAGCGCTAGGAAGATCGACTCTCACATCCCAAGAACCCTAATTTACAAACTCCCAATCAAACGCAAAAAGATGTAGGAAACCCAAATAAAGGGAAATTCGAGAAATTCAACATACCGTAAGACGCTTTCTGACGGCCAAATTCATCGACAACGGAGGCGGTTGTCGACCGTCACTGTACCACCATTTCGCGCCTGCCATGTTTGAGGCTTTCAACCATCACTACTTGGTTTGTGGGCTTCACATCGAGAGATACGGGGAGCGGAGAGAAAAGGAGAGAGAGGAGGAATGAGAGATGACAGGAGAGCGCACGCGTAGGAGAGAAAGAGAGAAAGAGAAGGAGGTGAGAGGAGAGCGCGTCTAACCCTATTCCCAATCCGTCCCAAACCATCTGGACAAAATTGTGGGCATTTTGGTCCACAAACAAAATAGTGGCAGAGTTGTAAATAGAACAAAATAGTGCAATTGAAAACCTTCCTTTAAATTAAAGTAATAATTCAAAATACTGCAATCTTTTGTTATTTCAATCGTGAATCTTGAAGTAGTCAAAGCATTTTTATGTACATGCATTGAGTTTTACTCCTTTGTTAATGTATAAATGCAATTTCAAGGGGAAGATATATACAGAGCATGGAATATGTTAATTTTCTTGAAAGACAAGTGCACTATAAGTTGAATTTGGATTATAAATTCAGGGTGTGCTTGATAATGGGAAGGAGATAGCAGTGAAAAGACTAGCCAAAAATTCTGGCCAAGGAATTGGAGAGTTTAAGAATGAAGTTATGCTGCTTTCAAAGCTCCAACACAGGAACCTTGTGAGGATCGTAGGTTGCTGCGTTCAAGATGAAGAGAAAATGCTGATCTATGAATACTTGCCAAACAAAAGTCTTGACTTTTTCATTTTCGGTATGTCTTTCTTTTACTTTTGTTCTTCTTTTTATACAAGCAATATTGTGGAGGGGAAATCGAGCTCACGACCTCAGGTGCAGGATTGAATGCTCTAAACTTAACTCAGTTACAAGCACCTTTCTTTTCACTTGTGTATCTAAAATTGCCGGTTAAAAACCTTGAACCAAGCAAGAATACAATCTAATTTACTTTGCTTACTTTTTTCCCATACAAAGCAAAAAAGGCGTTCTTGGATTGGACAAGACGCTTTGAGATAATCTGTGGGATTGCTAGAGGGATTTTATATCTTCATCAAGATTCGAGATTAAGAATCATCTATAGATATCTAAAGGCCAGCAATGTTTTGTTGGATTCTGCTATGAACCCCAAGATTTCAGATTTTGGTATGGCTAGGATATTTGGAGCTGAACAAATTGAAGCAAATACAAACCGTGTGGTTGGGACATAGTAAGTTTCATTCAAGACTGAAAGTACACCTGTTTTTTACAATTTTCATCCCTACGTCACAAGGCCACAAACGTGAGTACAACTTTTGTTGAATAATACAGAAAGAAGCTATGATAATTAATCAATTTTGTTTTGTTGCTTTAGCAGTTATATGTTACCAGAGTACGCAATGGAAGGACTTTTTTCAGTAAAGTCTGACGTATATAGCTTCGGCGTTTTACTACTAGAAATTGTTACTGGCAGAAAGAACACTAGCTACTACCACGATAGTTCTTACTCAAATTTAGTTGGACATGTAAGCATAACATTAAGACATACCAAACTTCTCCCCGTCTGCTTTTATAACTTGATGATTAATTTGTAAATGGACATACCAAACTTCTCTCCGTCTGCTTTTATAACTTGATGATTAATTTGTAAATGGTTTTTAGGTTTGGGACTTGTGGAAGGAAAGTAGAGCCTTGGAAATCATTGATTCATCTCTGGGAGAATCATACCATGTCAATGAAGTTCTAAGATGTATTCACGTTGCCCTCTTGTGCGTGCAAGAACAAGCGAAGGATCGTCCACTCATGTCAGCAATGGTTTCCATGTTGGGTAATGATGCAGCAATTCCTTCACCAAAGCAACCAGGATTTTTGATGAAGAGAAGTTATCATACTGGTGGAGACCCATCAGCCAATACAGAAGGAGCTTCCTCTATAAATGACATGACCCATACAGAAGTAGAAGGTCGCTAAGGAGAGAACCAAACGTATACTCGGAAAGACCATCATTGAATTTAGAGTACGATCACGTGATAAGTGAGATAAGAATAGAGGATATACTCCGATTTGACTCAATAATTTGCCTTTTAATTAGGGATCTAAGTTCTATATCTACAACACTCATCATTTGTCTTGTTATAACTACATGCTATAAATTGTATGCCTTATAACTAGGGATCTAAGTTCTATATTTGTAATACTCATCATCTGTCTTGTTGTAAATACAAAATATAAATTATTTGCAATGAAAATTATCATCCCGTCTTTAGTTTGAGATGTGAAACGGTACTAGAAACGCGATACCCACGTGCTTAGTTATGAACTTATCAAGCTTTGAGTACTGAGGTACCTTATAGACTGAGCCAAATCCACCTTCGCCTAGCTTGTTAGCAGCAGCGAAATTTTATGTGGCAGCAACTACGCTTTTTAGGTCATAAATTGGCAGGTCGTGATGAGTTTTACCATCATCATGCTTCATTTTCCTTGGAGATCCTACAAAGCACATTGAGGTGGCGTTTTAATCTTCTAAGTGTAATAGCTGTTAACATTTAGGGAGACTCACTAATAACCTTACATAAAATGTGGGAATAAGTTGTCTTACCTTTTCTCTTTCTCTTTGAACACCAACATCTAACGAAAATGAAGAAGAATATTGTAGCAATCGATACTACAAATTCAATGGTACAAGAGTTTGATATAAGGAAGCCTGGGCATGGTTTATGTTGTTGGGAACCACTTAATGTTTACAAATTTTGGTCTTAGAAATTTTAATATTTTTAATTAGAAAATTTTGGTCTTTTTCCTTCTTTTCAGACTGGGATTCAGGAAGGGGTGGTTTTGGTGAGGCTTCCAGCACTGGGACTACTCAAAGGTTAGTTGATCCTGTACGTTAATTCTATTTTTACTCATTATGTATAGTTGCTTATCCCATTTTGTATTTTGTATTTCTGTTTTTTTGGGTATGTTTATGATAGTTATTTTTCGCTTACTTAGAATGAAAAAGTTAAAATGATTTCTATTGTTTATCTATTATTTGGTTCTCAGATGGGCTTCATTTGAGCACACTATTCGTTAGTTCGGGGTTCTTGACTTTATCAAAATTGAAATGTTAACCGAACTTCAAAGTGTGGTATTTAGGGAACTTTGTTATTCAGCATCATAATACATGACAATACTTTATGTGGCTTTTCTCCTTTTCTTTTGTAGTAGTTTTTGTTTTTTTGTTTTTGCAAATCTTTAATTAAGGTCGTGTAGGCTAGATTACTAGCATTCTAATTTTTAACTGGATGATTGTTGAAGCCTACGAATAAGGTTATGCTTGTTGAATTGCTTAGATTAGTTTGTACAGTATACTGCCTGGTGACTGTAGCTTAATACTTGCATGATCTATATTATTGAAATGTCTTGTTTAAATTCAAGGATCAACTGATGCAAGGCTATGAAAATGTCATAATTTTCACTTTATAAGTGGTTACAAATAGTTGTTCTCTCTCTTTTCCATGGTTTTTCTAGTGAAATAAAATGAGAGTATTGGAGAATGATTTTTGGTTTTTATTTGGTTTAATTTGATTTGTTTTTAAATCTACTATGCTCCTTCTTGGCATTCAACTTAAATAAACCTCCTGACAAGCTTGACTGTTTATTGATTCTCTTAATTTAATCGGTATCTTTGGGTTGGGGATATATTCTTTTCACCGAGTAATGTGACATACTAAATAACTTTTCAGAGAAAGGTTGATGTCATACAAACAATTTATTCAGGAGCTTGAAGATGACAATTTATTCAGCAACCTTCCTGTTTATAGTAATTATTCCTCAATTGCTTTGCAGAGGTATGGTCTTCTCTGCCTCCTCTTGGAATCTGAGTGTAGTTAATTGATGAGATCTTATTCTAATCACTCGATGTGTCTTTTTTGGCCTGTACATTGAATGATGCAGGGGCTGAAGAATAAACCTGAGCCGAAAGATTTGTGGCTGAAGCCATTAGTTCCTTCTGTTTCTTGGAAACCCCGTGCCGACCAACGGGTTAGATTATCAAGTGCAACGGACGGAGAGAACTGAAGCTATGTCATTGTCCGTTCTTAGTCGAATAGACGGGTTAGATTATTAGGAGATAATGAAAAAAGCAAATGAAATTTTGGTATTGGACAAGCATTTTAATACCACAGAGATAATGTGTCTATCGACTTTTGTTGCATTGTCCAATCAATTATGTGCCAAGAGACTCATGACAATTGACACATATGGCCAAGTTTGCTGACCAATGTATATTTCTTTTAGTTCTCTTTTTGTTGACTTGGCGCCACTACCAAAGACATTTACATTAGAAAAGATGTGTTGGATGCAACTTTATATAATCAGTTTTAGAAAATGTATTTGAATGCATGATGATTTGGTGTTCAAATAATTTAGTATTTGGAACCGTAAACCGGCAAGAACCGAATCGGAACCGGTGTAGACCAAACCGTAAGGTTCTAGTAATAAATTTAACCAGAACCGCACCAAACCTAATCATTGATATTTTTTTATTCCGGTTTCGATTTAGGGATGAAACCGCATCGAATCGTACCGTGCCCACCCCTATTCTAACAGTTGTCTGCTTTTTAATCACCGTCACAGAAAAACCTCAACAGTTACCCTACAGTTGAAGCATGGAATCAATCACAACCTTTACTTTGATTTCGAATTTACTTAAATGCCCCTATTAGAGTCAACATTGCCAGCCATAAACAATTGCCCACTTGGAACACACGTGTTTCCTCCCTCTATTGTCACGTGACCAATTATCCACGCCCTTTTCATACCATAATTGAAGGCAGGACATATTTTTCAATATACCCGGTACACGAGTGGAAAATAATATATTATTATATAATTTAAGTGACAATTAAATTTTTTTTCTTTCTAATTAGATAAAGACATGTAATATATTATATCGTGCTCCGATCACACTAAAATATTTCAAAAGCACTAATCTCACATTAAGTTTGACAAGTCCTCTAATCAAGTTTGGGAAGGATTTTGGGACACAATGATCCTCGACCTAGTAATATAAGTAAGATAGTGCTATTTATCCACTTATTTTTATTTCTCGTACACTTTTAATTTTCAGTTTCGAATCGAATAAATTGAAGAAGATCAATGACAAAAAATTACTAAAGGTGAAGTAATGTGTGAAGTAAAAATGAGTTATGAGCGTATAAATATATCATTTTCATCTTTATATAATGTGCAAGTCGATTTAAGAAATTTTATACTTATTAGAGACGAAACATCGTAAGACTTACCGATCACGTAGTTAAAAAATCTCTCACTCTGCTAAACTTTGATCAAATCAGTCCAAGTAAACGTGATTCGATGGACCTTAAGTTCTCCGTTCAAATTTGTTTAGAAAACACAAACGATATCAACACAAGCATCATGAAATGTGAACGCCTCTTATCCAAGCGTGATTAATAACTTGGTTACGTCGTCACGGTTGACAAAAGAACACAACTTATTATTTTCTAGGTTGAATAAAAACGCAGTCCGTGCGTATTTTTTTATTTTTTGTTGAGAAACTCCGTGCTTAATTTTTTTAGTCGTTAGGATTATCGTTGAATGTTTTCTTCCATATTTATAATGCAACTACGCTAGGTCTGCCTCATACAGTTTATATCTCACCGTCAATAAATCAATTTCTTAATTACAATGCTTTCTTTTTTGTTGTCAAAAGATTTAGTAAAGACATTTAATTGATAAGATTATAAACTTCGTTAGCGGTGGTTTTGATGTGGCCTAGTGAGTGATTTGGCAGTGACTTTACGGGTGCACTGGTATAATTAAGTCAGTTGCACCTATCGTCTTTGTGGCATATTTGTACTGATGGTGCTTGTGCTAGTTCGCGCACTTGTGGTATCCAGTAAAGGATTAGCATTATTGCTTGTTTGTGTGCACTACCTCAAGATCATATATTTGTGAGTCTTGTGACTAGAAATTGTATCCATGTGACAACCCAAATAATTGCTATCGTTCATTAATAGAAAATTGTTATCATTTCTTGTTAAAAGAAAAATTCATAAGGAAAATGACAAGCATGCATAATTAAATCTTGTGACGCCACTCGGCCCTTGAATATTAACGCACAAAAACCGTGGATGATGTGACTTTTATACAAGACGCATAAGATAAAAGCCTAATTTTGATCAAGAATTGGACGCATTACATGTCTTATGTAAGAGAGTATCTTATCAAGTAAATTAATTTTGTGTCTAAATAGTTTGATTGTATATGTAAATATCCATCAAAGAGTAACGACTGAAATCGAACCATGGAACTAAGAATGGTGTGAATGATTCTTTCCCGCTAGAAATGGATCATTCAACTGTGTATATCTTGGCTGGCTACCTTACTCTGTGTGTTTTGTATGAATAGATGATAATGATCATACATTAATTTAAGAAACTATTTATGTTTATAATTAACTATGAGCTCGTTTAAAAGTACTTTTGAAATAACAGAAAACACTTGTAGAGAAAATGCTTTTGGGCTTAAAGTTATTTGAAGTTTTTCTTACAAAAGATTAGTTTTAAAAATATTTTCACTAAAAATGTTTTCAGCAATTTTAAAAGTATTTTTAACCGGGGCATATAACTTTTCCCTTTTGAAGCCATAAAGTGATGATATGGAAAAAAAATGTGAATAAATTTAAACCTAAAGGTACCTAACTATCAGAGTGCGCTGTGAGTGGGTATGGACCCAATTTCACACGCGTTGTCAGAGCATAAGTAAAGTACAGTAGTGTGGGTAAAGATCATACCCTCAAAAGTAGCCACCTGAACTGAGATATGCCACGAGTCCTTGTCGATAAAGAAATTATGCTACTAGAACCTGGAGGGGCGCAAAACAAAAAGCGTGAGTGGGCAAAAACAAAGCTTTATCAAAACCATTTTGATATGAAAGTTGTAACCCCTCTCTGTAAAACAAGTATACTTCCCAGAAAATATATATATACGTACTAATACCGAAAACCATGTATCAGTCAATCTCATCAAATAAGCAATGCCATGTTCGAATGAACCATAACCAAATAATCAACATAACCCAAATACCATTAAATAATCAGGTGATATCTCAACTCAAATCATGCCGGCAATATATATATATATATATATATATATATATATATATATATATATATATATATCAATCAGCCGGAGTCACCTCTAGTGACATGTACGGCTGAATCTATGGTTCCCCAACCAATCCTCAATCCATCTCTCAATCAATCATCAATAATCAATAATCAGTAATCAGTAACCTGCACCCATGACGGAACCACCTAATGTGGTCTGTACGTCAAGCTGAGTAAATACGCTCTGTGCTACGATCACGTGAAGGCTGGCGACGAATCGCAAGTCACCTACGAGTCGGAACCACCTAATGTGGTCTGTACGACAGGCTGGCACCTGCCTTGGATCCAAGGTGAGCGTACGGTGCGGGAGGTGAACGATCACGTGAAAGCTAAGCCCTCAGGCATGCACAACCCCGATGTGCAGGTAATGAGCCATATACCAATCTCATCGATATCACCTCAATCATCACATCACACACACACTTACCTGACTTACCTGGCGCCCGCGGTGCATCAATGTATATTC
This sequence comes from Heteromeles arbutifolia, assembly GCA_024362995.1. Lineage (NCBI taxonomy): Eukaryota > Viridiplantae > Streptophyta > Magnoliopsida > Rosales > Rosaceae > Heteromeles > Heteromeles arbutifolia. Next base: position 1,981,736 of record JANCRC010000002.1, on the reverse strand, counting down.
ACACAAATATATATAAAAATATAACTATGGCATTCGACATGGCATTCATTTCATAAAAACATTTTAAAACGCATTTCTGCGAAATCAATCAATTATATATATATATATATATATATATATATATATATATATATATACTGAAAACCAAAAGCCCACTCACCTGGAGTTCGCCCTACAACTCCCTAGCACAACCCCTCAAGGCGTCATGACGATCGGTGCCTAGAACAATCATCAAATCATGCCTCAGAAATCATATCGATAGAATATATAACTTATATAAAACACGTCACTATGTAGTTCGATCCGGAAGATCTGCAACTCAGATTTCCAATCCGTAACTTCTCATGATTCACATTATGCTTATAGAACAACATACTAAAGTTTCGTTATGATCCAACGGTTGGATCTCCGCCAATTTCCAAAACCATGTGGCGATTAATCTTTTATTTTATAACTTACAAATTAATTCGGGAAGATCCATACATCGGATTCCCAATCCATAAGTTTCCACATTCTTCAAATATTAAGTACTACCATGTATCAAAGTTTGGTGACGATCCAACGGTCGGATCGTCGATTCATATTTTTACCTAACCCCGAATCGTAATGAAACTAGGTTCAATTGATCAATCTACGTCATTCATTCACCAAATCTGAATTCAGAACATGAACTATGGCCTAAAAATAGCATTGGCGGCTCACTGGCCAAGCGCCGCCGCACGCGCCGCCCCGGGTGGCGGTCGGCCGCCCCGGCTCGCCGGAAAATCCAACTTTCTCCAAAAATTACCAAAATTTGCAGAATTGAAGATCTCAAAGAGTAGAACAACTTTCATACCTGTGACCAAGGCCAATTCGGTCAAGAAAGGCTCCAATTCCATCAAAACCCGTAAGAACCCTAGAATTTGGTGTGCTCCAATTCGACCTCCAAAGCAACTCCGACGCCTCCAAACTTGTTTGGGCTTTGTTCCAGACCTCAATAAGATGCCATGGGTGGTATTAATTGGAAGAAATAGCTTCTTAATTGGGTGATTCGAAGCTAAAGCCGCCGGATGCCTCCGTGGGTTTGTGGCTTCGAACTGGAAAAATGGGAAAGAAATTGGGAATTCTAACACTACATAGATGTAGGGCTCGTCAAAGGATTTTCATGGACACCAAGATCACCAAAAACGGAGTTCGGACGAGGGAGATATGAGCGGGTCAAGTGACCGGGTTCGCGGGTCGAGGGGAACCCGTTTCGCTCCCCTCCTTCTCTCCTCCCTCCTTTCTCTCCTTTCTTCTGTTTCTGATTGGGCAGTGCCCATCCATCACCCTCCTTTTCTATTCTTATCTTTCCATCTCAGCCATCCATTTTAATTTTATCTTTAAATCTGGGCAGTCCACGTGGCATTCTAGATTTAGCTCCAAAAAATCTGGGGCTTTCTAGAAATTAATTAATTTACTAAAATACCCCCAACTTTAAACGTTAATAACTTCTTCGATATAACTCCAAATCATGAACCGCTTGCGCCCACGCGTCCGTAGCGACGAGTACTATGAGAATATGCCAAGAAAACAAATCTTAGATGGCACGACACAACGATTAACCTCGAACAATGCACGTGCCTCAAAGGGCATTTTCGTAAAATCACTTATTAAAAATTTATACAATTGTAAAATTAAGGACGGACTATCACACTTTACGTTACCAAAGTGGATAGACTAAATTATGTTGGTACCGGAAATATGCCGCCATTGGAATACAATTGTTTGGTGTACGTGTTAACCGAAATGCTCATCCTATTACGCAGTTTTGTTTTTATTTTTTCTGTATTGTAGGGTTCGTTTAGAAGTGATTAAATAATTGAAAGTGCTTTTAATAAAAATGCTTTGGTATCAATTATCCGTAAAAATGCAAAGTAAATCTAAAAAAAAAAAAAAAACGTTTGAAATGCTTCTACAGAAAACACATAATGAGCCCTTATATAGTTTGAAAAACCAAATAATAATATACAAGAGTTATGCTAGACCATTATAATTCTATTGCTGTGTCAACATTATACGCTTTTCTTTTGCAAGAAGCAATTTTATAGAAAAGAAGTAAAGAGCAAATCCCAACAAATAAATAAATGTAGGACTGCAAACTAGTCAAGCCGAACTGAATACTATTATGTTTAAATTTGGCTTGTTTAATTTTTTCGAGCTTGCGGGTAAGCTTGGCTTGATTCTTATGGGAGATGAGCAAGAGTGAGTTTAAAAAATTCGAGCCCGATACCGCACTCAAACAATTTTGAACTATTTCTAATATGTAAAAACTTTTACACTACCACAAGAGAGTTTATGCATAAGATTTGACTACCATCTCAAATATTTTTGATATAATTTTATGTAGAAATCACTATTCACTAATCACTATGATATAGTTTTATGTAAATATCACCATTAATACAGTGTTTTGTATAAATCACCGTACAAATAATAGCATCATCATTTTTAACAATATTTTACCTCTAAAATTTTTTGAAGCATATACTAGCATATGTGATAGTGAACAAAATTCAAGCTCTAAATTATCATTTCGGACACTAAATTATCATAACATCCAAAGTCCAATGTGTGCCGAGCGTCCCGCTAGGCCTTGATTAATTAATCATGTCACTTAGAGCAGGCTAGTCCAGCTTCATGTCCCGTCCTAGACTTTTACTTTTGAGTCTTGACTGTTGGTTGACACATGGCTTGATTAGTGTATGAGTAGGCCTGCTTCTAAAACCTTGTGCCATAAAGTTGTCAGCCTTCCTACATGTCTCTGGTGGTTAGAAAGTACTTTTATGTAGCTTGGTCGAACACTATGTAATGGACAAGAAGTCAAATGAACAAAGCGTAAGTGATTAAATAGAAGCAAACTGGAACATGTTGTCTTTCCTCTCTCTCCATGACCTGACTCGAGGTTTCATGTTTTCATACCAGATAGAAATCGAAGCTCATTCTTGGACTGGGAAAAGCGTTTTGAGATTATTCTCAGAATTGCTCGAGGGGTACTATACCTTCATCAAGACTCGAGACTAAAAATTATCCACAGGGGTTTGAAAACTAGCAATATCCTATTGGATTCTGCAATGAACCCCATGATCTCAGATTTTGGACTGGCTAAAATGTTTGGAGAAGACCAAATCCAAGCAAACACAAACAGTGGTTGGAACATAGTAAGTATTTCACGGAGTGTTTCGTGTTTCAAACCATTTTGTACATGTTTCGCTCTAGTTTTGCGTTTTAAGCAGCAAAGCACTTTGTATTTAAGTTTCCATACTCCCATGGTGTTTTCCTTTTAAAGACTTACCACAATGCTCCTTATATACATAGTGCTTGCATAACTGTTTATCACATGTTGCGTGACTGCAGTGGATACATGTGATAAGACCTCAATCAACCTTGACTCTAATTGCAAGGAGAAACTACAATTTTCATTGAACAAGAAACTGATACTAATTCTTCCCTCGATTTCCATTACAATTGATAGCTATATAGCCTATTTCTCAGCTTATCTAACCGACTTACAACAACAACTAACCATGGTTTACAATAACCCAACTAACAACTAACCAAGGTTACAAATATCAACAAACTATTAACCCTCAGTAAAGAAATACAAGTAACTAATATTGACGACCAATAGAGGAATGCCATCTGGCTTCCTAACAAGATGTTACTAGAATATGCAATGGAAGGGCGAAATTCAACAAAATCAGATGTTTTTAGCTTTGACATCTTACTGCTAGAGATTGTTAGTGGAAAAAGGAACACTAACTATGATATTGAAAGTCCCTTCCCAATTTTGATTGGACAAGTAAGCAATTCAAAGCTATATGTAAAATATAAAGACTTTGCCAATTCTCACTTTGAATGTTTATGCTAAACGATTGCATCAGATTTGGGATATGTGGAGAGAAGAGAAAGCATTAGGTATAGTCGATCCATCTTTGGATCAGACATATACTGCTCACGAGGTTTCAAGATGCATCCACATCAAGCTACTTTGTGTGCAGGAAAGTGCATCAGATAGGCCAACCATGTCCGAAATTTTTTTCGTGTTGGGTAATAAAACAACTCTTCCCTCTCCCAAGAAACCTGCTTTTATATTACAATCCAACAATCCAAACTCAGCAGTGTCAAACAGAGGAGCTTCCTCTCTAAACAACGTGACGATAACTACGGTTGTAGCACGCTAATGGTTAGGTTATACAACATTTCTTATTCTTTCAATTATGTGTTCATGTGTTATTACACTTCAGACAATGTACTGTACTTCAATGCATAGTACATACTGTTAATTTTCTTTTAATGATTGTAATAGTCTCCTCGCGGCACTGAAGGTAATAATATTTTCTTTAAACAACGGTCGAAAGCAACATATTCAAAGCTAACAAAACTCTTGGTAGAAAAAAATGCATCGGATATGTGGAGAGAAGAGAAGGCATTAGGTATAGTCGATCCATGGGTCAGACGTATCCTGCTCACGAGGTTCCAAGATGCATCCAGAACGGGATACTTTGAGTGCAAGATAGTGCATCAGATAGGCCAGCCATGTCGGAAGTTATTTTCAAGTTGAGTAATGAAACAACTCTTCCCTCTCCCAAGAAACCGGCATTTATATTACAATCCTGAGATCAAAACTCAGCAGTATCGCAAGGAAAAACTTGTTCACTAAACGAGCTAACGATAACCATGATTGAAGCGCGCTAATGACTTTGGTTCTTGGTTGTAATTTTTGGTAGAATATTGCTTCCTCTCTAGTTATCCTAGTTTAGTCAAAGAATGTATATCAGTTAATAACCGAAAAAAGTTTACTCCAGTTCCCTTGTTTTTCCCGTCTTGGTACAGAGGATTCACAAATTGTCTTCGCAGTAGGAAAGGCGTGATCGGATCACCGGAAACTAACCATACTAAGAATAATAGTCAACTAAGTAATGAGCACAATGAGTGGTAATGGAGATAGTTAGGGGATTTAACACTTAGCAGTAACATATATAAACGAATTTATCAACTTGCTATTAAATCTGTTTTAGGTACGAAACTTGTGGAGAGAAGGCGATGCCTTAGAAATTGTCAATTATCTCTGGGCGAATCGTACCTTGTCAACAAAGTTGTGAGATGCATTCAAATTGCGCTTAGTGCAGAAGTATGCCACTGCCCGGCCAACAGTAGTCTATTTGCAAACAATGATATTCCACAAGATATATGTAATAGTAGTAGCTTGCAAAAGACAATATTAATCGCATACAATTTGTTACTGTGTGAAGAAAGGGTGAACCGAATTTACCATGCTTTGAGAATGAAGATTCTCCAAGCAAAGGGAACCTTGCTGATGTTAAACAAACAACAACCAAGCTTTATCCCATTAAGTAAAGTTGACTGTAAATCTTAGAACGTCACAGCACTCAATTTTGTTCCAAGTCTTCCATTAGATAACCTTATTGATGTTAGAACTCATAATTTTTGTTTTTTGTTTTTTTTTTTAAGTGACTTCTTGGGCTTTTGGTTGATGCACGCATGCCTTCACACAAAAGCTTGGACTTTTTCAAATTTGGCAGACCTTGTAATTCCTAGTATTCCTAATTCAAGTATGCTACGGTCAATCTCAGGCGTGTATATAAAAGGTGGAGAATGGAGCAATGTGCATGTCTACGTACAGAAATCAATTCTCTGAGAAGTTCAACTAGCCATAAATTAGTGGAATGAAACAATCAACCGTGTATAAATTGCCGTCTGCAACACATTTAGAAAAAGTAAACAACTTCAGTTTCAGATCATCCATTGGTTAATTAACAAGTTTAGAATTCTCATGAAGTACTTAAAACAACAAGTTCTACAGTGGCGGCTAATGAAGTCAGTATTTTGTCGCTTATCTTCCTTGTACTTCTCCCATCTTGCATTTTTACCCTAGACACAATTACTCCAAACCAACCCATTAAATTCTTCACGTGCTTTTAATTTCTTCACTTATCACTTGAAACTAAGGAAGCAAGAATTCATTATTAGCTTTTTACTTTATGATCAAGATGAAACAAAAAGAATGCTTTTAGATTGGGGAAAACGCTTTGATATTATCTGCGGGATTGCGAGAGAGAAAGTAGAAAGAGCGGGGAGGAGATATGGAGGGTCAGTGAGAGAGATCATCTTCTTCCTTTTTTTTTACTGTTTAAGTTTTTAAATATAATAACAATTTTTTTTTGTTATTTTGATATTTTTAATTAGAGTTATGAAATCCAATTATGTATCACATCATCACATTGATTTGTGAGCCTGCAACAACCATTTTCTAATACTACATTTATTAATTTTCAATTTCCACGATCATGCGGATCAATTTCAAGAAAAAATTGTCATGAAAACCCTATATGTAATTAAAGGGGGATCCATCAACCAGTACTGAAGGAGAAAATTTCGTAAATGACGTGTGACACGTTCACATTGTCTATCAACCTACCGGATACAACTGGGTGTGGTCAGAATTAATTTAGTGGAAATTGCTGGTGAGTTCCCTGTTGCACCAATGACTGGAAGTCGCGGGTAGTTTCACGTTGCATCAACGACAAAAAAAAATAATAATTACAACTTACAAGATTACTTATTTAATATTAATACATTTAGCAAGCAATCAGTAGTGCTTTGGCAAACCTTTGTTCTGCAATAATGTATTCTGTGAAATGTCTGCTAAATGTTTTAGTCCTTCAGCTCCTTCTCCAGCTCTGCTCTTCCTTGGACACCATAAAATTTGGTCAAACTGTCGGGGGTGGGGATTTCTTGGTGTCCAAGAGTGAGACCTTTGTCCTGGGATTCTTTAGTCCGGGGACATCTACCAACCGCTATGTCGGAATTTGGTACAATTTTTCGAAAGACATGGTTGTGTGGGTGGCCAACAGAGATAATCCCATCAATGGCAGCTCAGGAGTTCTCTCAATAGGTTCTGATGGAAACCTAGTGCTGCAAGCCAATACTAGCCAAGGCCTAATTCCTCTGTGGTCAACAAATGTTTCGATATCATCAGAGAGCAACGATAATATTGTTGCGCAAATTCTTGATACAGGAAACCTTGTTTTGGTTCAACAAGGCAGCAGCCAGCATGTTTTTTGGCAGAGCAGTGATCACCCTACAAATATTCTTCTTCCGAATAACAAAATCGGGTTGGACAGAAGAAGTGGCATAAACCGGTTCCTCACGTGTTGGAACTCGGACAATGATCCTGGAACGGGGAATGTTTCGTTGGAAATGGACCTGAATGGATCGCCTGAGTTGATCTTGTACAAGAATGAGGCTAAGTGGTGGAGGTCAGGACAGTGGAACGGGATTAATTGGGGCGGGCTACCTGCCGTGCAGCGGAACGTTGTGTTTAAGATCAATTTTGTGAACAACAAAAATGAAATTGCTGTGCAGTCGACTGTTCTCGACCCTTTAATTTACTCAGTGAACACAATAGACAGGTCGGGAACACTCAAACAACTAGTATGGGAGGAGCAGCGGAACCAGTGGGTTCCGCATTGGTCGTCGCCATATGATGCCTGTGACAGCTATGGCAAGTGTGGTAAATTTGGCACCTGCAATCCTACTAACATTGGAAAGTTCAACTGCAAATGCTACCCCGGATATGAACCAATATCACCACAGGATTGGGATTTGAAAGACGGGAGAGGCGGGTGCAAGAGGCAGCAGGGGTCGCGGTCCATCTGCAGGAACGGCGAGGGGTTTGTGAAGATGGAAAATGTAAAGGTTCCAGACACGTCCTCCATAAAATTAGGGAAGAATTTGAGCTTGGAAGTGTGCGAGGAGGAGTGCTTGAAGAACTGCACGTGCTTGGCGTATGCGATTGAAGATGTGACGAATGGAGGGACTGGATGCATGACATGGTATAGAGATTTGATTGATACTAGGCAGTTCACAGAAGGCGGGCAAGATTTGTACGTTCGTGCAGATGCAGTAGTTTTAGGTACCTTATTTTCTAAGAAATTACCTCAACTACATGTTTCAACTTCATACCATTCGTGGCACTGGTGCATGTATTCTTCTTTTTTTCAGCTCAGTATAAAAAGAAGCCGAGAGGAGGGTTTTCTTCCGGAAAAAGGCGACTGGCCCTTATATTGGGAGTGTCAATTTCTGTCGCCTCATTGCTCATCCTCGTAGTTTTATGTTGGTTCAGGAAAAGGAGCATGAAAGGTATACGAAAAGTTTCCTCTTCTTTCGTCTTAAATTTGTTTTGCATCTTTATTTGAGCTCAAGTTTCATTTTCTTTCGTCTTGGAAATTTTTATACCCTGAAATTTCAATGGAACTGAAACAGGGAGAGGAGGACAACCCAAATTTCTGAATGATCCCACTGCTTCTGGTGTACGAAGCTATGAAGATTTCCCAATAAAATATGACGTTGATGAACACAGAGGAGAAAGAGAATTACCTTTTTTCGATTTAACCACCGTGGTTGCAGCCACAGAAAACTTCTCTTCTGCTAACATGCTTGGACATGGTGGCTTCGGCATGGTATATAAGGTACTTCCCTTTGAACATTTTGAGTATCTCAGCATTGTGTGGCTTCGGCATCTGTGTTATTAAGATTTTCGAGTCTGCACCATGATTTCAGGGGTGTCTAGCTGATGGACAGGAAATAGCAGTTAAAAGATTATCGAGAAATTCAGGACAAGGCATAGATGAATTCAAGAACGAAGTAATGCTTATTGCAAAGCTTCAGCATAGAAATCTTGTGAGGCTTTTGGGTTGCTGCATACATAAAGAAGAGAGGATGCTAATCTACGAATACATGCCGAATCGCAGCTTGGACTTATGCCTTTTCGGTATGCAATCTATGAATACATGCTGAAATTAAGAAATCCTAAACTTGTAGCTAATAGAAGCTTTTATGTGTTATGTTCAGATAAAAACAGAAAGTCGTTAGATTGGAGAAAAAGGTTTCAAATTATCATTGGGATTGCTCGAGGCGTCCTATATCTTCATCAAGATTCGAGACTAAAAATAATCCACAGGGATTTGAAAGCGAGCAATGTTTTACTGAATGGTTCAATGAACCCAAAAATATCAGATTTTGGCCTAGCAAGGATGTTCGGGGATGACCAAATTGAAGCAAACACGAACAAAGTTGTTGGCACCTAGTAATTGTCTCCTCCCTTGAAAAAAAAAATTCAATAGAACTAATATATTTTTTTATCTGATATTGTGTAATTGCAGTGGTTACATGTCACCAGAGTATGCTATGGATGGACTATATTCCACAAAATCCGATGTGTTTAGCTTTGGAGTCTTGGCACTAGAGATCATTAGTGGAAGGAAGAACAGTTTCCAATTCGAAAATTCATCTCTAAATTTGGTTGGAATAGTAAGTCAACAGATAATTTTTCATACGATGAATTTAACTTTCGAGTAGTCCAATGATCTATACATTGTGCTCAAAATTGTTTCAGATATGGGACTTGTGGACAGAAGGAAAAGTCTTGGACATAATTGATTCATCATTGAACCAGTCGTATTCGACTCATGAAGTTATGAGATACATTCAGATTGGGCTCTTGTGCGTGCAAGAATACCCAACAGACCGGCCAACCATGCTAGATGTTGTGTTCATGTTGGGGAATGAAACGACTCTTCCACGTCCGAAAAAGGCAGCATTTAGCTTGAAAAACAATGGTCCAAATTCTTCAACGTCTAAAGGAGCTTCTTCTGTAAATGATGTAACAATAACAGTTATTGAAGCTCGTTGAGTTTGCACTTTGTCGGCTCTTGTAGAGATTTTGCGTTACTTCTGTAGTATTTGTACTCAAATCGAGATTCCTTGTGGAGAGAAGGCAATGCCTTAGAAATTGTCGATTCATCTCTGGGTGAATCGTACCCTGTCAACAAAGCTGTCAGATGCATCCAAATTGCCTTCTTATGTGTGCAAGAGTATGTTGGATATTAGACTTTAATCCTACAGCTGACATGTCACTATAGTTAATAAGGAATGTTGGATATTAGACTTTAATCCAACGGCTAATAGGTCACTATAGTTAATAAGGATTGTTATGGAATGTAAGTAGGATTAGAGTTTAGTTATAAGCTATAACTTGGACTCCAAGTAAAGATAATATTTTGGTTATTCTTGGAGAATAAGAGCTCCTGATATTATCCTATTTTGATTCATATTTGGTAGATTATTTCCTCATACAATAAGGAATCTTAATGATCCTTCATTATGGGAGGACGCGTTAGGGTTTTTTTTTTTTTTTTTTTTTTTTTGGAATAAACGATATTATCTACACTAACTGACACGCCCCGATCTCGATATTCCCCGAATACCAGGATAGGTACGTGCTGACCGACACCTGAAGGTGATGCAAGCCATTTAGAATGCATGAGAATAAGAAATAAATATGACTTACAGATTTAAATATAATTAATATACGAATGAGGAACGTGTTCAAAGCATACAACTAATTTAGAAGGCTAAAAGAAATAATATAAAATTGAATAAACAAGGAAGGGGTCCTACTCCAAGAGGACTCGAAGATGCTGATGCGGAAGTTCCTTGACGTCGGGATTATACGCCTCGATTCTAAGTCCTGAGGGGGCGCAAAACAAACATGAGTGGACCAAGTTGACATATATATATATATATAATATTGAAATAGTTATCAACATACTAACCTCCAAAGTTTTATGAAAATTAATAGCATAATATGTAATAGGTTTTTCCGAAAACCCTAGCATGCCATAAAACCTTTCATAAAACATATCTCGTAGATAGTGTGCTAACTAGTGGTATCAGTGTTGCCCGAAGGCATATAGAACTCTTCCTTCAAAAGCTTCCTTCACAAGTATCAATCGCCCGCAAGCTTCTACAACACCCACCCGAAGGCATATATAGTATCAATCGCCCGAAGGCTCCTACAACACCCACCCGAAGGCATATATGTGTCCATTAGCTACACAAAAAACCATTGAATATAATCTTTCCAAACATAGGTACATATATCTGAAAAACATCTTCATTGTATAAAGTCATCCATCATCTATACTATAAAGAAGTGTGTAAAAACATGTTCAAAATAGTATATCGTCATCCATCAGATATCCTACAAAGAACATAGGTTCGATAGAAAATAAGGTATTCCAAAATATTCTAAGTAAGCATAAAATTTCATAAAACGTAATCAATAAATCATGCTTTTCATGTATGCATTTCTACTATTAAAACATGCATTTTAGAATGGGTCCACTCACAGATACTCCGTCGTCGTAGAGCCGTATGAAATAAGAATGACAGAAACGCCACAAATAATGCACCTAAGCACATAAATGGTCCAATTAATAACATTATACTCAAACAATTGAATTTGGGAAAATGGACATCAAAAACGAATTCAAGACGTCGAATTTAGCCTAGGAGAGGTCCCGGACGAAAACCCGAAAAAGGCCGAAAAGACAACGTTGACCGTTGATCGATTAAAGTCAAAGTCAACGCTGACCGTTGACTGGGTCATCCGGGTTCAGTCAAACCGGGTCAACTGGGTCAACTAGTTTGGGCTTAGGGTTGAACCGGGTTAGGCCTAAAGGAGTGGGCTTGGGTTCCAAGGCCCAAAGGCCTGATCTGATAGGTTTTGGTTCAAAGGGCCTGGGTTTGAAAGCCCGGCCCAAAGCAAAGGGTTTTGGGTTTTGGGCTTAAGAGCTTACAGGCCGAAGCCTTTTGGTCTTGGGCTAAAGGTCTGGCCCAACAAAAGGGTTTTGGGTTTAAATAAAAATAAAAGGAAAATAAATAGGTAAAAGGATTTTGGGTTTGGGCTTAACGGCTAACGGGCCTAAGGCCCCCCTCCTAAACGGCCCAAATGGCCTGGGTTCACTGAGGTTGGGTCATTCGACCCGTTTCTCGTCGGGGAAGAAAGCTGGAGCTTCTTGAGCTCCGGTCGTCGTCGTTTGGTCACCATAACTTATGATTTACCTACAAAATTGAAGGTAGAGGTGAGAGGGAGAAGTTGGAAGTGAGAGAGAGAGGAGTGTTGACTCGGGGGAGAAAAGAGGAGAAAGTTCAGTGCTTGCCACATGGCAAGCTGTGAGAGGATGAAGGGTTGAGGGAATCCAAAAAGTGGATCCGGATAGGGTAAGAAATGAGGGACCAAATTATAACTTTTATAAACTTTCAAGGACAATATGGAATTACAAATTAATAACGGGGGTGGGGTTTCACACTAATGGGGTGGGGGAGTGGGCTAAGCATCACAATGGGGTTCAAATTCGCATTTGGTGAGAATCCAACCTAAAACCTCTCACTCACCACTAGACCGTAGTATTAAGTGGCGGGATGATGCATTAGGGTTGAGTAACTATAAATACTAAACATAGGTCCCTGCACATACCACTGAATCACAACCCAAAAGAATTCCCCATAGGTTTGAGTTATACAATGGTGGTGAGTGTGCAGAAGGCCTTGCTTGTGTTCTTAGTGTGCACGTGTGCTTGTGCTGCAATTTGTGGCTTGCTGTGCTGTTAAGAATGGCTTCTCAAGGTTAGTGTTTTCATGGTGTTTTGATTCACATGAACATATTAGGTTTAACAGAGTATGCCAATAAGCGACCAACAATGTCGGCGGTTGTTTTCATGCTAGGTAATGAAGTAGCAGCTCCTTCGCCAAAACAACTAGCATTTTTATTGGAGTTATAACAGTGGAGACCCATCACCACAGTACTGAAGGAGAAAATTCTGTAAATGATGTGACATGTACTAGCATAGAACCTCGCTAAAACTCTTAAGATATTCCGAAATGTTGGATGTTAAGCAACTATTGGTAGCAACTTGTAAAAGGTTATCAACCACAAAAAAATTTGCTTCCAATAAGTAGTTCCAATTTTCTTTCTAGTGCATTGACGTGTGGGGCAAGTCAGAATTATTGGTCTCGATTGTGACGTAATTGAAGAGAAATTATATTAGTTTAGTTAGCTAATACTGTAAATTATGTGACAGGTACTATGGTGGGGGCTTAGCTAATAAGAAACTTAGCGCAAAATCGAGCGTAGTGACGTTTTAGAATTCATACAAATGACCTCACTTAATGAGATAAGACTTTATTGTTGTTGTTTATACTATGGTGGATGCTTGATCGGTAACAGCCTTGGATTTGAAATGTAAATCCGTCCACTACATATGACACATTCACATTTATTAGAGTTCAAGAATGAGAGATTTGTGTTAGTCAAACTTCATGTACAGGAGAGAAGATGTTGATCTGTGATGCTTTGCTTGCCAAATAAATAAATCCCAGGACTTTTCCAATTGGTTTGCCTTTATTTCATTTCATTACGGATTGCTTTTATTACCGGTGTTCACTACTAATTACACCTATCAGCACATTAGGTGGTGTTGAATTTTATAGAGTAAATTGTAGCAATGGTCTCTCAACTTTAATCAAATTGGAGCGATGGTCCCTCAACTAAAAATCCATTACCATTGGTCCCTCAACTTATCAAAATGTGTAGCTATAGTCATTTTCATCAATTTCGTCAAAATTTTGTCAAAATAAGTTATGTTGAAATGACCATTTATACAATTAGGGTCCCTCAACTCATCAAAGTGTGTAATTATGGTCATTTTCGTCAACTATGTCAAAATTTTTGTCAAAACGAGTTATGTTGGAAGGACCATTGCTACAATTGGGTTAAAGTTAAGGGACCATTTCTCCAGTTGAATTAAAGTTGAGGGACCAATGGTAATGGATTTTTAGTTGAGGGACCATAGCTGCACGTTTTGATGAGTTGAGGAACCAATGGTAATGGATTTTTAGTTGAGGGACCATTGCTCCAATTGAGCTAAAGTTAAGGGACCATAGCTACAATTTACTGAATTTTATAACAAGAATGAAAGGTAAAATCAATTCATTATATATTGTAATTTATTTATCAATTTTCCGACATATCTTTTTGCATTCTTCAACAGCGTGCACATCTCTCTCCCTAGCCAATTTGTTTTATCAATCTACTGAATACAACTGGTGTGTGGTTAGAATTAATGAAGTGGAACTTTCTAGCTAGGATCAGTTTGAGGGAATTGTTATGTCTTGTCCACATGTATGCCTGGAAGTTGTGGGTAAGTTCACGTTGCATCAACGACGGGAAATCGAGGGCACGTTCACCGTTGCATCAACAACAGGAAGTCGAGCGTATGCCCTTAAATTAGCGTTACTGAAACTCAATCAAAGAAAAAGAAAATCCAACCTTTCCGGCTTTTTGTGTCTGCATGTCAAAAGAAGCAGCCATTTTAGCACTTAAACTCCTCCATGAGAAAGCTAACAATGAATTCTACTCAATTCTTTTTTGTCAGTACTGTATTGCTCCTCTTCCTTGTGATTCTTCCCTCTTCCATTTCGGTTACCCTATACGCCATTACACCAAACCAACCCCTAAGAGAGGGCGATGTTCTTCTCTCCACCACTAAATTCTTTGCACTAGGGTTTTTTAAGCCAGGCAATTCTCATAACAGTTACATCGGAGTTTGGTACAACAAAATTCCAATCAAAACCATTGTCTGGATTGCAAACAGAGAAAACCCCATAGTTCCTACTGCTGGAACTGGACTTCTAGCCATTCATGCAGATCATGGTGGCCTTGTTATTTATGGGGAGGATCAAAATACCCCCATCTGGTCCGCTAATCTCACCGTCTCTTCTCCAAACAACTCCGTGATAGCCAAGCTTTTGGAAGCGGGAAATCTTGTTGTTGAAATTAATGGTGAAAAGGTGTGGCAAGGTTTTGATTATCCCACAAATGCGATGCTTCCTTTTATGAAACTTGGGCTGGACAGGCGGTCCGGGTTGAACCGGTTCCTCACATCTTGGAAGTCCCAAGATGACCCGGGAATGGGCAACTGTTCGTACCGGATAGAGCCAAGTGAGAGTCCACAGGGGTTCTTATACATGGGTCAGACTCCATTGTGGCGGACTGGACCTTGGATCGGTGAAGGATGGTCCGGGGTGCCTCAAATGAAAAAAACTTTCTACTCCAACGTTACTTTTGTGAACAATCAAGATGAGGTAACCATCATGGATGGTACTGTTTATGAATCAATCTTCTTTAAAATGGTGATCGATGAATCAGGAAACATTGAACGGTCCGCATGGCAAGATAATAAATGGGTCCTGCATTGGTCGGCGGATCGGCAGTGTGATTTTTACGGGAAGTGTGGTCCGAATAGCATTTGTTACCCATACCCAAACTTTTCGGATAAATTTGAGTGCAAATGCCTACCTGGATTCGAACCCAAGTTGCAACATGATTGGTCAGGCGGGTGCGTGAGGCAAAAAGGATCATCCGTTTGCCAAAACGGGGAAGGGTTCGTGAAGTTGGAACGTGTGAAGGTGCCGGACACTTCTACGGCACGTGTGAACATGAGTAGGAGTCGTGAAGCATGTAAAGAAGAATGCCTGAGAAATTGTTCTTGCACGGCATACGCAAATGCAGATGAAAGGCAGGGAGGGAGTGGCTGTATAACATGGCATGGGGACTTGATGGACACAAGGACTTTTTTGGATACGGGTCAAGATTTATACGTGCGAGTTGATGCAAATGTTTCAGGTATATTTCCATTATCAATTTATCTTCTTTCTTCTCTTTTCCTTAACAATAATTCCTCTCATAACGCCAAAGTTCCATGAAAAAAAAATCTTCTTTCTTTATTTCATTAAAAAATTTGAGGAATTATTATTTAGTTTGGTAGTTGTACGTTTGTTGTCTTTCTAAATAAATCATTTGGCAATGGTCTCTTGCCAAATAATAAAAGTGAAATTGTTCCGTCAAGAGTGTAAGATGACTTTACAATACTCATTTTTTTTTATAAAAAATTCAGAAATTTCTATGAAATAATACTAAAAATTTAGTTCTTATGTTCATTGGAGCTTTTTACAAGGTTTTTTAAACATGGAAATAAATGCTTGTATATCTGCAGCTCAACATGCAAAGAAGTCAAACAGTTCTTTTGGCAAGAAAAGGAAGCTGGAAGTTTCAGTAGCATGTGGTCTATTGTTCTTCCTCTTGTTTTCCCTTGCATGTTGGTTGGTAAAGAGGAAGAGAAAAGGTAAACAAATTTTCTTTTACTAGGTTGCCCTCTAATCATTCACAATTATGTAACTGGATATTGGTTTTAATTATTTAAGAACACAATATTATCTGTTTATGTACTTTTATCACAGGTAAGAGAAGTCAGGATAAATTTTTCAATGTGACCATAGCATCAACCTCCTGGGAAGATTCTTCTGCTAAAACAAATATTGATGAAAGTGGAATAAACTCTGAATTACCATTCTTTGAACTAAGTACCATAGTTAAGGCCACAAATAATTTCGCTTCCAACAACAAGCTTGGAACAGGTGGTTTCGGCTCCGTTTATAAGGTACGTAGTTGCCCTCAGATAATGTCTCAAATCATAAATCAAACTTTGAATAGACATTTTTTATATTTATTTTTTAGCCATCTGCACTCCAAATCAATTATTTTATTATTTTTTCCTCTACTTACCCTTGTAGTTTAAACAGAAGAACATAATGAATAAACCTTGTAGAGAAAGAAAGAGAATCAAGAAGAGAGAGGGAGCAAGAGATTTAGAGAGAGAGAGAGATTTTAGACAGAAAAAGTGAATCTTTGTTAATGGTTTCAGAAAAAAATACAAGGTAGTGTTCCATAAGGATATATATCCAAACTATATTGCTTACAAGCTAAGCTAACATTTAGCTCACAGGTTATTGACACTTGCAAACAATAGGATTACAAGACCATTACAGTTAACAAAAATCAAGAGACCCGTCCAATAAAGACTTTGTAGGTTGACTCAAAAATATATTTCATTAAAATTCAAACCCAATCAATAATCGATAAGTGATGGGAACTATCTTGTTTCTACTTTTCACAATCATCTTAGATCCAAACTAGCAAGAATGCCCACACGGTGCTGTGGGTTTTGAAACTGTATAAAACACGTAGAAAGTTTTAAATATATATATGATAAGCCATACTACTTATATATATATATATATATGTGGTAATCTATTCACAAACCTATTTACAATAAGGAACAATAAGCAGCGTTGAACTTCCTTAATCTAATGGGTTTGCTTCTTCACTTTGTTTCTCCCTCTTTCTACATAAGTTTTCATTTCTTTGTTACAAATTGAAAAAATAGAAGTTAATGTGAACAAAAGACAGTTGGATTTGTTAAAGGATCCTCTTGCTAAAGATCAGAACAATAAAAGGACTAATAGAAAGTTAGAAAAATGGCTTACGTAGTAGAGAACTGTTGGCGCACCTTAAATACTGTATGAATCCAAGTTTTACAAATCGTTTGTATTCAAACCAATCAATTCAATTATGCTTAAACAAATTTGGTCTAAAGCGTTTAAAAAGTGAAATATAAACCCTCATTTTGCAGAATTGTTAACTCAGAGAAACAAATGCATAAATGGAAATCTATGCATTTCACAATTATCCCACACGGTGATGCAGGTTTTGAAACTGTATAAAACACGTAGAAAGTTTTAAATCTATACATGATAAGCCATATTACTTATATATATATATATATATATATATATGGAAATCTATTCACAAACCTATTGTTAAGCCCAACTAATATATAACCGATGGTTGCATGGTATTAATCTTCTACACAAAAAAAGCAAGTGCTTCCCACCCTAGGAAATTGTTAAGCACCTATCAAACTAATTGATTGGAAACAGTATGTTGCTTCCCAATCTAAAGAGTCAATGACAATAAAGCAGCAGATTAGTGAATAGATTAGCGAATAGTTAATTATGATTTGTTTTGGGTCCAAAGAAACCTTGTTAGGTGATGGTGAATCAATATGAAAGTAAACAATGCTGATTTCAAAATGGATACTGAAGAGCTATTCATTGAATGAAGGAACTATTAAATCTGTTAAATTACAGCAGGAGAAGTCTAATATATACAGAAAGCCGCATAAGTAAATATATACCAACAGAAAAGTGGGCTAATCCAACCAATCTCACCAATGGACATTGTCACCCGAGCAATTGTCGGACTAAATCTTTGATGAAACAAAAAAATGCTGAGGAAAATGATCATTACCCAAAATTCCATTCTGAACAAATATATGGACCAATCTGAAGTGAAACGAAGAATTCTAGAAAAACATGAAAACCTTAATAAAACCCAATTTAAACGATGAACTCCATCTGAAGCAGATTTTCACATGCAATAGTTCTAGAAGATGCCTAAGATGATAAGGAGTCATTTGAGACCATCAACTCAACCCCATTCGAACGCAATCACAACATCAAAAAGGACAAAATGGGCAAACAAAAAAATGAGGAAGTACCTACCTTGAGCTTGAAAGAGAGAGGAGGAAGAACGACGGTGCCCTTCTTCTGCAGAATTTTGCCGATGTTGTTTCCGGCCGTCGCCGCCAGCGCTAGGAAGATCGACTCTCACATCCCAGGAACCCTAATTTATAAACTCCCAATCAAACGCAAGAAGGATAGAGGAAACCCATATAAAGGGAAATTCGAGAAATTCAACATACCGTAAGACGCTTTCTGACGGCCAAATTCATCGACAACGGTGGCGGTTGTCGACCGTCACTGTACCACCATTTCGCGCCCGCCGTGTTTGAGGCTTTCAACCGTCACTACTTGGTTTGTGGGCTTCACATCGAGAGCTACGGGGATCGGAGAGAAAAGAAGATCAGAGGAAGATGAAAGATTGTGGGTATTCCAGTAGAGAATGAGAGACATGAGGGATAAGATATCAGGAGAGCGCACGCGTAGGAGAGAAAGAGGAAGAGAGGTGAGAGGAGAGCGCGTCTAACCCGATTCCCAATCCGTACCCTCTGAACAAAATTGTGGGCATGTTGGTCAACAAACAAAATAGTGGCAGAGTTGTAAATAGAATGAAATCCGGTGCAAAACACTTCATTTGAACGAGTGCAATTGAAAACCTTACTTTAAACTAAAGTAATAATTCAAAATACTGCAATCTTTTGTTATCTCAATCGTGTATCTCTTTCACTTGAAGTTAGACCCGGCAGTTTTTGACACGACACGGTGACACGATACGAAAACGACACGAAAATAACGGGTTTCGGATCAACACGATAACTTATCGGGTCATTATCGGGTGACCCGTTAAGGACCCGTTAATAACGGGTTCTTAACGGGTATACACGCGGGTAACACGTGGGTAACCCGTTTTGACCCGTTAAGAAAAAAACTATTTTGATAATTTTAAATTTTAATTACTAAAAGATTTATTATAAAATACAATAGCCATATTAATATATACAATAAAATCTATATTAAATATATAGTTTTGTATTATTATTCTATATAAGTTTAAAAAAAAAAATTTTGTCATTATTTATTTTTATTATGAGAGTTCCTTATTATCATTACTAGGATAAATTTTACTTAACATTTTGTTGTCCAAAATTAAAATAAACTAGTATAGTATTTGCACAGGTATAGTATTTGTCCAAATTTAAAATTAATTTAATATGTATAATTATATTATATAATTATTATAGTTTTTAGGGGTATAAAATTGTTAAATTAATATATATAATTATTATAGTTGATTCATACTTTTATTAAGTATATAACATAAGATTTTGTGATATCCACATCCACTAGTGTAAATATTTTAAATTGAAGATCGAATCCATTCTTTGTATTCATATAGGGTCAAGGAGTGTAACTGTAAAAAATCATCAAAATCGGAGTTAAAATAACCATTAAATCGTGATTTTTCGTTTATAACCGTCGAAAAGTTTTGTCCCATTACTTAATATCTGAATGTTTGTTTTTTGCGATTTTTTGCTGATGTGATCTCGAAGCATATACAAAAAAGTTTGACGGTTAGGATCGTTGAAATTAGTTTCAGAGAATTCCTATCCCATCAAAACGATAGATTGACTAACACTTACAGTTTATTTATACTTTCATTAAGTATAACATAAGATTTTGTGGTATCCACTTGTGTAAATATTTTAAATTGAAGATCGAATTCATTCATTGTATTCATATAGGGTCAAGGAGTGTAGCTGTAAAAAATCATCAAAATCGGAGTTAAAATAACCGTTAAATCATGATTTTTCGTTTATAACTGTCGAAAAGCTTTGTCCCGTTACTTGATCTCTGAATGTTTTTTTTTTTTTTTGATTTTTTGCTGATGTGATCTCGAAGCATATACAAACAAATTTGACGGTTGGGATCATTGAAATTAGTTTCGGAGAATTCGTATCCCCATCAAAACGATAGATTGACTAACACTTAGAGTTTATTTAAACTTTCATTAAGTATAACATAAGATTTTGTGGTATCCACTTGTGTAAATATTTTAAATTGAAGATCGAATTCATTCATTGTATTCATATAGGGTCAAGGAGTGTAGCTGTAAAAAATCATCAAAATCGAAGTTAAAATAACCGTTAAATCATGATTTTTCGTTTATAACCGTCGAAAAGCTTTGTCCCGTTACTTGATCTCCGAATGTTTTTTTTTTTTGTGATTTTTTGCTGATGTGATCTCGAAGCATATACAAACAAGTTTGACGGTTGAGATCGTTGAAATTAGTTTCGGAGAATTCGTATCCCATCAAAATGATAGATTGACTAACACTTAAAGTTTATTTATACTTTCATTAAGTATAACATAAAATTTTGTGGTATCCACTTGTGTAAATATTTTAAATTGAAGATCGAATTCATTCATTGTATTCATATAGGGTCAAGGAGTGTAGCTGTAAAAAATCATCAAAATCGGAGTTAAAATAACTTTTAAATCGTGATTTTTCGTTTATAACCGTCGAAAAGCTTTGTCCCGTTACTTGATCTCCGAATGTTTTTTTTTTTTGTGATTTTTTGCTGATGTGATCTCGAAGCATATACAAACAAGTTTGACGGTTGGGATTGTTGAAATTAGTTTCGGAAAATTCGTATCCCATCAAAACGATAGATTGACTAACACTTAGAGTTTATTTATACTTTCATTAAGTATAACATAAGATTTTGTGGTATCCACTTGTGTAAATATTTTAAATTGAAGATCGAATTCATTCATTGTATTCATATAGGGTCAAGGAGTGTAGCTGTAAAAAATCATCAAAATCGGAGTTAAAATAACCGTAAAATCGTGATTTTTCGTTTATAACCGTCGAAAAGCTTTGTCCCGTTACTTGATCTCTGAATGTTTGTTTTTTTGCAGTTTTTGGCGTATACGATCTTGAAACATATACAAACATGTTTGACGGTTGGATCGTTGAAATTAGTTTCATAGGATGCGTATCACATCTTTCCCTCTCTTTTTTGTTTCCTTTTCTTATCATTTTTTTCCCTCCCTTTTTGTTTTTTTTTTTTGAAAACTATTTCCCTCCCTTTTTCTTCAAAGGGCAAACACCTCACCTCACCTACACCACACGGTACAGTGGTACTGGTAGTTTGGTAGTGGTACACCCATCTTTCCCTCTCTTTTTTGTTTCCTTTTCTTATTTCCCTCCTTTTTTTTTTTTTGAAAACTTTTTCCCTCCCTTTTTCTTCAAAGGGCGGAATGGATGGCAGATGCATATTAATTTTTATAGTTTTTAGGGGTATAAAATTTAATATATATATATATATAATTATTATAGTTAATATTTTGGGGGTATAATTGTTATAGTATATATAATTATTATAGTTTTTAGGGGTATAAAATTGTTAAATTAATATATATATATATATAATTATTATAGTATTTGTTCAGGGTTATAAAATCATTAAATTAATATTCTGCTTATTGTGTATAGTGTTACCCACGTGTATACCCGAACCAACCCGTTATCTTAACAGGTGCTTATCGGGTTACCCGATAACGACCCGATTCATTATCGTGTCGACCCGAACACCTGTTAATTTCGTGTCGTGTCGTGTCAGGAATTGCCAGGCCTACTCCAAACCCTCATGAATAATGTTTTTTATTTGAGAGCAAAATTAATAAAATTAATAATAATTATTGTAGAAGTGTAAAAAATGTAAAAAAAAAATACAATCACTCATAGTGACAAGCTTTACAACTTTCATGAAGGGTCTGCTTCGAAATCCAACACTATAATCCATACACCTTAAATTTATATTTAACCGTCGATTGTCATTTACGCTTTATTCTTCTTACTGAATTTCATTTTTAAAATTTTCTTTTTTGAAAACATGATCATCTGGCGGATGTAAGAAGATGAACGGTTCATATCTTTGATATCACGTTTCGATGTTTACGGTTAACTGAAATATGAGTCGATGTCATATAATTTGTAGAAACTTTATAAACATCAAGCAATATTTTCACTAACCGTAAAACTCTGAATATAATATCAACGATCCAAACCGTTCATCTTCTTGCATCATCTAATAGATCATGTCTTCAAAAAAGAAAATCTGAAAAAACAAATTTTGATGAGAACAATGAAGCGTAAATGTAAACAACAATCAACAGTTAAATTTTGATTTATGATTTATATGATTATAATGGCGAATTTTGAAGTTAAACTCTTCATGAAAGTTGTAAAGCTTGTCATTATGAGCATTTATATATTTTTTTACACTTCTACATTAATTAAAAAACTATTAAAGACTTTAGGTAAGTGAAAATATACTTAAAAGGAATATGCGTTTTTATGTTTTGGATGTGACAATATGGTATGTATATACTTATTTAGTATTATGTTTTTCATTTGATTATTTATTGGTTTAAAATATATTTTCCTTAACGGGTAACGGGTCGGGTCATATTACCTGTTAATATTATCGGGTCGATTTCGGGTCGGGTCATTTTACCCGTTTATTTTATCGGGTGTTACACGACACGACCCGTTAAGATATCGGGTATGACACGAAAACGACACGAACACGAAAAACACGACACGAATGCCAGGTCTACTTGAAGTAGACAAAGCATTTTTATGTATATGCATTGGGTTTTACTCGTTTGTTAATGTATAAATGCAATTTCAAGGGGATGATATATACAAAGCTAGGAATATGTTGATAATTTTCTTGAAAGATAAGTGGACTATAAGTTGAATTTGGATTATAAATTCAGGGTGTGCTTGATAATGGAAAGGAGATAGCAGTGAAAAGACTAGCCAAGAATTCTGGCCAAGGAATTGGAGAGTTTAAGAATGAAGTTGTGCTGCTTTCAAAGCTCCAACACAGGAACCTTGTGAGGATCATAGGTTGCTGCGTTCAAGATGAAGAGAAGATGCTGATCTATGAATACTTGCCAAACAAAAGTCTTGACTTTTTCATTTTCGGTATGTCTTTCTTTTACTTTTGTTCTTCTTTTTATACAAGCAATATTGTGGAGAGGAAATCGAGCTCAGGACCTCAGGTGCATGATTGAATACTCTTAACTCAACTCAGTTACAAGCGCCTTTCTTTTCACTTGTGTATATAAAATTGTAGGTTAAAAACCTTGAACCAAGCAAGAATACAATCTAATTTACTTTGCTTACTTTTTTCCCAAACGAAGCAAAAGAGGCGTTCTTGGATTGGACAAGACGCTTTGAGATAATCTGTGGGATTGCTAGAGGGATCTTATATCTTCATCAAGATTCGAGATTAAGAATCATCCATAGAGATCTAAAGGCCAGCAATGTTCTGTTGGATTCTGCTCTGAACCCCAAAATTTCAGATTTTGGTATGGCTAGGATATTTGGAGCTGAACAAATTGAAGCAAATACAAACCGTGTGGTTGGGACATAGTAAGTTTCATTCAAAACTGAAAGTACACCTATTTTTTACAATTTTCATCCCTACGTCACAAGGCCATAAACGTGAGTACAACTTTGGTTGAATAATACAGAAGGAAGCTGTAATAATTAATCAATTTTATTTTGTTGCTTCAGCGGTTATATGTCACCAGAGTACGCAATGGAAGGACTTTTTTCAGTAAAGTCTGACGTATTTAGCTTCGGCATTTTATTACTAGAAATTGTTGCTGGCAGAAAAAACACCGGCTACTACCACGATAGTTCTTACTCAAATTTAGTTGGACATGTAAGCATAACATTACGACATTACCAAACTTCTCTCCGTCTGCTTTTATAACTTGATGATTAATTTGTAAATGTTTTTTAGGTTTGGGACTTGTGGAAGGAAAGTAGAGCCTTGGAAATCATTGATTCATCTTTGGGAGAATCATACCCTGTGAACGAAGTTCTAAGATGTATTCACATTGCCCTCTTGTGCGTGCAAGAGAAAGCGAAGGATCGTCCACTCATGTCAGCAGTGGTTTCCATGTTGGGTAATGATGCAGCAATTTCTTCACCAAAGCAACCTGGATTTTTGTTGAAGAGAAGTTATCATACTAGTGGAGACCCATCAACCAATACTGAAGGAGCTTACTCTATAAATGACATGACCCATACAGAAGTAGAAGGTCGCTAAGGAGAAAACCAAACGTATACTTGGAAAGACCATCATTGAATTGAGAGTATAGACACGTGATGAGTGAGATAAGAATAGAGAATATTATTCGATTTCATTCAATAGTTTGCCTTTTAATTAGGGATCTAAGTTCTATATCTACAACAT
The DNA here is from genome assembly GCA_024362995.1 of Heteromeles arbutifolia. Lineage (NCBI taxonomy): Eukaryota > Viridiplantae > Streptophyta > Magnoliopsida > Rosales > Rosaceae > Heteromeles > Heteromeles arbutifolia. Next base: position 1,957,152 of record JANCRC010000002.1, on the reverse strand, counting down.
TCATCATCTGTCTTTGTTGTAAATACATGCTATAAATTGTGTGCCTTATAACTAGGGATCTAAATTCTATATATGCAATACTCATCATCTGTCTTGTTGTAAATACAAGATATAAATTATTTGCAACACTCTTCATCAGTGCGACCAGGCTACATAAAAGTACTTTCCGAACTCTAGAGACATGTAGGAAGGCTGACAACTTTATGGCACAAGGGTTTAGGAGCATGCCTACTCGTACACTAATCAGGCCACGTGTCAACTAGCAATCAAATTGTCTTATATCATAGCATTGGTTGGTATCATGTAAATTTGTTGTTTTTTTTTTCTCTTAGTATTTTTGTAATGGATCTTAAAGTTCTAAACTACGACTGAGCCTTTGTTCACGAAAGTTTACATTTTAATTAATGAAGGTATAGAAAAAACAATAAATGTTTTGAAATTGAAGCTTTAGAAGGAGACGCATTCTACGAAACTAGTTTCTACGATCCAATCCTTAAACATGTCTGCATATGCTTCAACGAAACATGAAGCTGGTCTGGCCTGTTTTGAGTGACATGATTAATTAATCAAGGCCTAGCGGGACGGTCGGCACACATTGGACCTTTGGATATGATAATTTAGAGTTAGAATATTGTTCACTATCACATGTGCTAGTGTATGCTTCAAAAAAATTTAGAGGTAAGGAGAGAACCATACAGAAGTAGAAGGTCGCTAAGGAGAGAATCAGACATATACTCGGAAAGACCATCATTGAATTGAGAGTATGGTCACGTGATGAGTGAGATAAAAATAGAGGATATACTCCGATTTCACTCAATAATTTGCCTTCTAACTATGGATCTAAGTTCTATATCTACAACACTCATCTTCTGTCTTGTTGTAAATACATGCTATAAATTGTGTGCCTTATAACTAGGGATCTAAGTTCTATATTTGCAATGCTCATCATCTGTCTTGTTGTAAATACAAAATATAAATTATTTGCAACACTCGCCATCAGTCTGACCAGGCTACATAAAAGTACTTTCTAACCGCCAGAGACATGTAGGAGGCTGACAACTTTATGGCACAAGGTTTTAAGAGCAGGCCTACTCAGACACTAATCAGGTCACGTGTCAACCAACAATCAAAAGTAAAAGTTTAGGACAGGACATGAAGCTGGTCTGGCCTGTTCTGAGTGACATGATTAATTAATCAAGGCCTAGCGGGACGGTCGGCGCACATTGGACCTTTGAATATGATAATTTAGTGTCAGAAATGATAATTTAGAGCTAAAATATTGTTCACTATCACATGTGCTAGTATATGCTTCAAAAAAATTTAGAGGTAAAATATTGTTAAAAAATATAATGCTCTTATTTGTACGGTGATTTATACAAAACACTGTATAAATGATGATTTTCACATAAAAGTATATTATAGTGATTAGTGAATAGTGATTTCTACATAAAATTATATCAAAAATATTTGAGATGGTAGTCAAATATTATGCATAAACTCTCTTATGATAGTGCAAAAGTTTTTACACATTAGAAATAGTTCAAAATTGTTTGAGTGCGGTATCAGGCTCGAATTTTTTAAACTCACTCTATCTCATCTCCCATAAGAATCAATCCAAGCCTACTTGCAAGCTCGAAAAATTAAACAAGCCAAATTTAAATACAATAGTATTCGGTTCGGCTTGGCTAGTTTGCAGTCCTACATTTATTTATTTGTTGGGATTTGCTCTTTACTTCTTTTCTATAAAATTGTTTCTTGCAAAAGAAAAGCGTATAATGTTGACCCAGCAATAGAATTATAATGGTCTAGCATAACTCTTGTATATTATTATATGGTTTTTCAAACTAGTAAGGACTCGCTTTTTGTAGAAGCATTTTAAGTTTTTTTTTAAGATTTGCTTCCATTTTTACGGATGATTGATACCAAAGCACTCTTATTAAAAGTATTTTCAATTATTTAAACACTTCTAAACAAACTCTAAAATAGATAAAAAATCAAAACAAAACTGCGTTATAGGATGAACATTTCGGTTAACACGTACACCAAACAATTGTATTCCAATGGCGGCACATTTCCAGTGCTAGCATAATTTAGTCTATCCACTTTGGTAACGTAAAGACGAGGTAAACCATGAATTTAAACTTTGGCAGAAGAAAGCAAAAGAGTTAAATAAATTATTAAAACATGAAGGAGGTTGAGATTTGTTTTTATCTACACGAGCAATTGAATATTGAAGTAAAAAACCATGAGCTAACAAAAATGGGTCGTCATCACCAAGTTAGTTTGGTGATATTTTTCTTATTAATTTTGGAAGATGGTACTAAATTCATATTTTCTATCTCATTGATCAAAAGGGAAAATGTGACATCCCACATCGCCAAGGGGAGTGATCCTTAAATATATATTTTCATCCCTACCTAGCACGAGGCCTTTTGGGAACTCCGAAGTTAAGCGAGAAGGGGGCTAGAGCACTCCCAGGATGGGTGACCCACTGGGAAGTTGCTCGTGAGTTCCCAGAAACAAAACCGTGGGGGAATGGTAAGCCCAAAGCGGACAATATCGTGCTACAGTGGTGGAGCGGGCCCGGGAAGTGATCCGCCCCGGGCCGGGATGTGACAGAAAAGTTATATGCCTCGGTTGAAAGTATTTTTAAAATTGCTGAAAACATTTTTAGTGAAAATATTTTTAAAACCAATCTTTTGTATAAAAAAACTTCAAATAATTTTAGGCCCAAAATCATTTTCTCTACAAATGTTTTCCGTTATTTCAAAAGTACTTCCAAACGAGCTCATAATTAATTATAAACATAAATAGTTTCTTAAATTAATGTGTGATCATTATCATCTATTCATACAAAACAAAGAGAGTAAGGTAGCCAGCCAAGATATACACAGTTGAATGATGCATTTCTAGTGGGAAAGAATCATTTTCACACCATTCTTAGTTCCATGGTTCGATTTCAGTCGTTACTCTTTGATGGATATTTACATATACAATCAAACTATTTAGACACAAAATTAATTTACTTGATAAGATACTCTCTTAAATAAGACATGTAATGTGTCCAATTCTTGATCAAAATTAGGCTTGTATCTTATGCGTCTTGTATAAAAGTCACATCATCCACCGTTTTTGTGCGTTAATATTCAAAGGCCGAGTGCCGTATAAGATTTAATTACGCATGCATGTCATTTTCCTCATGAATTTTTCTATTAACAAGAAAGGATAGCAATTTTTTATTAATGAAGTATAGCAATTACTTGGGTTGTCACATGGATACAATTTCTAGTCTCAAGACTCACAAATATATGATTTGGAGGTAGTTTGACACGTCCCGATCCCGATATTCTCTGAATACCAAAATAGGTACGTGCTGGCCGACACCCGAGGGTGACTGATGGGTGCATATTTACATATATTTTTACCATATACTTCCTTTGGATTTTGTACATATGAATGAGTTAAATGCACTAATTTATATTATTTTAATTTATAGGCATTAAATATTGGAGTTATGCAAAAATGAAGTGAAAAATGAGCTTTTTGGGTGTCTAGAGTAATTCCAGTGGAGCAAGAGGCTAATTAACTACACCAAGGCATATGCGTTACAACAAGAAGATGAGACTGCAACGGTTTTGGAAATCAAATGGACATGGAAGTGCTATTCAATGGATTTAAGAAGAGACATAATTATTTGTTTTTATTATTTCCGTTTATTTTCTTTTAATTTAATAAGGACTAAAAGTCCATTAGTGATAGGATTTTAATAGGGTTTTAATTGTTATTTTTCTTTCTTGGCCTCTCTTTTGCCGTGGGTTTTATAAGGAGGATTCCTTCTCCTTAATTGGATTGGGGGGGGGGGGGGGGGGGGAGCCAACAACTAGAAAAAATAAGAAGCACAAGTCTACCTAGGGGCTGCGGCAAGGAAGAAGGAAGGAGGAAGAGCTACTTCGGAGTTTTTCTTACTAGGGCTACGATGTAGTCTAATCATGAAGAAAAACTTGTGTGGGGCTTAACATGCTACTGGACAATGCTGAGTGGCAGTCCCATACCATTCATAACTTGCCATGTGTTAAACATTGTTGCATTAGTATAATTTCTTATTTTTATTTTATATCATAATTCAAAATATATATATATATATATATATATATATATATATATATATATATATATATATATATATATATATATATATATAGAAAAGTAAACTGTTAAAAGGCCTGAACTTCAAGGACGCCACAATCACAAGGTAAGAGAGGAATGCAGATCCGGGTGAAGTGCAGCTGCGGAGAGGATTGCCGGGAATGGGCGATGGTGGAATTGCAAGGGGGTGGTGGAAGTTCAGCCACAATTTCAAGACCACCTCCTTTTGCAGCACCTGCCCTGGAAAACTGAACCAGTTTCAACTCTTCCAGGACTAGGAGTGATGGAATCAAAACAAATGTATTCGAATTTTGAATAATCGAATGTGTTTATGTATGTGACTCATTGCAAACAAACATTAGCTTTCTCATGATTCGCATAAAAAATAATCACAAGCTTCTCTCTCTCTAACGGCCTTGCATGGTTGCTGGGAAATTGTGCAGATTTTGTGTAATTACTGGTTCAAAGGTTTATTAATCCATCAAAGATGGATTAGGTTTCTGACTAACCTCATTATTTCAATCCAATAAAAAAAAAAAAAACTCTCATTATTTCAATGTATTATCAAATAATTATTAAGGAAGGGAATATAAATTCTGGAGAAGAACCCAATTCTCAAAGCCAACTTCGTTCACCAGTAATTTGTAGTTTCCAATTTTCAAATATTAATAGACTATTGATGTAAAATTGAATGAGTTATAAGTAATCATTAGAGAGAGTTGAGAGATGGGAGATGAGAGACTTAAGAAAGGGAGAGCCTGAAGAGTAAGGAAGAATTGACGGCGTTGCAGATCACCGGTGCCGACAAGAGAAAAGAGGCGGCTTCGCAGATGGAGGTAGATTTAACTGGGATTGTGAATTTTGTTTTTACCATTTTAGTTTTTTTAAGAAATAATGATTTAAGTTTTTTATTTTATTTTCATATAAAACTAAAAATAAGAAATCATATTTACGTTTAACACATGGCAAGTTACGAGTGGCATGTAGTGCCACTCAACATCATCCAGTGGCATGTCAAGGCCCACATAAGTTTTTCTCCTAATCATGAATACTTAATTGCCTTGTGGCATTGTTATTATCATGTTTTTCTTCTTTATTGAGTATCTTTTGTTATTCGTAATGCGCTTGATTTTTATTTAGATGCTTGATCACCATCTAGGTTTAAATTAGGTTGATTTGATGTAAGTTAGAGTAGATGCCATACTTAACTTGGGTTTAGCTTCTTGCAATTGATATCATAAACACTTATTTGTAGATGCCATACAATTAGGGTTTGTGTGATTTTCCATCGATCTCCATAGAGCTTAATGAGTTCTTACTTGTTTAAATCTATCTAGATGTCATAGAGGGTTAACATGTAAAGATACTTTTGATTAGAGGATCATTGTGTTCCAAAATCCTTCCCAAACTTGATTAGTGGACTTGTCAAACTTAATGTGAAATTAATGCTTTCAAAATATTTCAATGTGCTCGAAACACGAAATGATTACATGTCATTATCCAATTAATTTTTTTAATTATCACTTTAATTATATAATAATATATGATATTCCACCTGTGTGCCCAGTATATTAAAAATTGGGTGAAGTGCCAATTTAGTCCTTGAATTATTACCTAAGTGAAAATTAGGTCCCTGAATTATTTTTTCGGTAAATTAAGTCCCTAAATTCATTAAAAATTGCTAATTTCATCCATACTATAATATTCAAAGCTATTTTGTCCAATTTTTCTTCAACTTAAGTCACTTGACACACTTTAGAGTGTAATACCGTCATTTTCTCGCCTATAAGCCTTCACATTTCATATAGGTTGCGAATCTAACATCTAATTTACTCTCCAAAGTTAACTGACACTATTTCTTATGAAAAACTACCAATTTACCTTCCAAAGTTAACTCTATACACTATTTCTTTATGGAAAACTACCAATCTACCCTCTAATGTGTATCACATGCAAGTAACGTGACTTAAATTGACGGAAAATTGATTATAATAGCTTTGAATATAATATTAGGGATGTAATTGACAGATTTTTATAATTCAAGGACTAATTTTTCTGAAAAAATAGTTTAGAGACCTAATTTTCACTGAGGTGATAATTCAAGGACTAAATTGGCAATTCACCCTTAAAAATTTGTTGTGCCTTCAATTATGGTATGAAAGGACGTGGATAATTGGTCACGTGACAATAGAGGGAGGAAACACGTGTGTTCCAAGCAGGCAATTGTTTATGGCTGTCAATGTTGACTCTAATAGGGGCATTTAAGTAAATTCGAAATCAAAGTAAAGGTTGTGATTGATTCCATGCTTCAACTGTAGGGTAATCGTTGAGGTTTTTCCGTGACAGTGGTTAAAAAGCAGACAACCGTTAGAAACCAAAGGACAAAAACAAAGTTACGAAAACACCCCTCTGAAATATTGGCCAAAGACGGGACCTTTTGGTGTCGTTAAGTTGAAAAGAAGAGTAAATGATGACTTTCTCCAATAAATACAGAGATGCTAACGGGATTAGATAATTTCGGTGACCAAGCAATTAACTTGGATAGAGTTTGCACAAAAACACAAGAGTAATATCCTTAATGCAAATATGTCACAAAATACTATATACGCAACAAATCCGAATTGGTGTTTAGGGCATCTCTAATGAGAAAATACAAAATTTGAGATGGAAAAATTATATTTACGTTTCTGATAAATGTAAAGATATGTGATTAACTCAAGATATGTGATTGAGGTTTTTCCGTGACAGTGATTAAAAAGCAGACAACCGTTAGAAACCAAAGGAAAAAACAAAGTTACGAAAACACCCTTCTGAAATATTGGCCAAAGACGGGACCTTTTGGTGTCGTTAAGTTGAAAAGAAGAGTAAATGATGACTTTCTCCAATAAATACAGAGATGCTAACTGGATAGATAATTTCAGTGACCAAGCAATTAACTTGGATAGAGTTTGCACAAAAACACAAGAAGAGTAATATCCTTAATGCAAATATGTCACAGAATACTATATACGCAACAAATCCGAATTGGTGTTTAGGGCATCTCTAATGAGAAAATACAAAATTTGAGATGGAAAAATTATATTTACGTTTCTGATAAATGTAAATGAAGCTATACTCTAATGAGAATGATGGGAATTTGAGATCCCATTTAATTTTGTCTCTTTGATTAGTGGGACTCATCATCAAAAGATGTAAAAAAAGAATATAAATTTAAGTTTTTATTTACATCTTTCGACGAAGATGGATAATTTTTCAGCAAAGAAAAAAAATATAAAATGTCCATTTCAAAGTAGTTTGAGAGATGCCTTGAGAAGAAAAACTTACTTACTGTTATAATTGTTTAGTAATCGGAAATAATTATTTACCGTTATGCATTTTCAAATCCATTATGTAAATAATTATTCAATGTTGTGTGCTAAAATCCAGTTATATAAAGATATGTGATTAACTCAAGATAGAGTAGTTATAACATTCCAAATTTCGAATAGTCAGGTAGTCTCAAAGACACACTCCACCAGTTGAGCACCTGGAAACCTCATAAACCTTTTTCTTCCTTTTCATTTATTTATCGAGTGACGCGAGCGAACGAGCGAGTTGAGAGATGGCGATTCAGTTCCCGGACGATTTCCAATTTCCCTCGAAATAATGTCCGACCCGGTTATACTCTCCTCGGGTCACACCTTTGATCGGGCTTCCATCCAACGCTGGCTCGACGTCGGTCACTGCACCTGCCCAATTACCAAACTGCCCCTCCCCGACCACCCTTCCCTCATCCTCAATTTTTTTTAAAAAAAACTAATGAAAAATGTTTGAAAGCGTTTTAACGATAAGGACAAAATAAATGGTAAAGTAAATAGTACCAAAATTGACTTTTTAGTGTAAAAATGTGGTTTTTCGTTAAAGTGAACACTATCAGGAACTTTTCGTTAAAATTCTTTTTTTTAATGCTTATCTATTACTCTTATTTTTTTAATGATTTTAATAGTCACCTCGCGGCACTGAAGGCAATTATATTTTCTATAAAAATGGTCGAAAGCAACATAAAGATAGGTTAACATATCCAAAGCTAATAAAACTCTTAGTTGTAGAAAATAAGTCAAAACAAAAAAATTAGAACTTCTCAGTCAATCCAAAAAAAATAAAAAATTTGACAAATCATTGAACCACCTCATGTTTCGTAATGCATACTAATTGTTTCCTCTGGATCGGTCACAGATTTTCTTTTCGGTGAAAAGATTTCTTTGACGGTAATCGATTTGAAGAGATATAGCTCGTGACAGAATAATATGTTCATGAATTTTACAAAAGGGTTGATTGCTATTGCAGTTGTTCAGTTCGTTCTTCTGATCCGGTGCTGCGCTTCAATCGATAGCATAACAACTGATCAAGTGATCAGGGATGGCGAAGTTCTAGTCTCTAGTGGAGAAGTGTTTGAGCTTGGTTTCTTCAGCCCCGGAAAATCCACGAAGCGCTATGTTGGAATCTGGTACATGAAAGATGTAGAAAAAAGAGTTGTATGGGTTGCAAACAGAGACAATCCTGTCAATGACACTTCAGGAGTCCTCTCAATTGGTGCAAATGGAAACCTCTTCCTCTATGCCGAAAACCAAAGCGATATTCCCCACTGGTCGGCCATATCCAATGTTTCAATCGCATCATTATCATCCAGTTCCACACATGAGCCTAATTACAAAGCTCAGCTCTTAGATACTGGAAACCTTGTGGTGAAATTTCAACAACAAGATGGCGGCGAAAAGCTAACGGTATGGCAGAGTTTTGATTATCCCACGCATACAATGCTTCCAAGTATGAAACTTGGACTGGACAGGCTCACGGGATTGAACCGGTTTCTAACTTCCTGGAAGTCCGAAGATGACCCGGGAACTGGGAGTTGCAGCTTCAGAGTAGACCCAGATGGAGCCCCTCAGATGGTCGTGTACAAAAATGATGTTCGATGGTTGCGCGTTGGTGGTTTGAAAGGTAATAGGGGGTGGCGGAATAGCGATGGTACTATTGAAATCTACAATACCAATGATGAGAATGAGACCACTTTTATGTGGTCTTCTCTTCGCGACCCTTCCATCTCCTCAAGAATATTGGTGATAGACAATTCGGGGACGATCATACAATTTACGCAGGTTCAACAAAAGCCTGGATGGAATCTAATCTGGTCTGCACCCTCAGACAGATGTGACTTCTATGGCTGGTGTGGAGCATTTGGTAAATGTGACATGTCTGGGAGTGACAGAGTGAGTGACTTCGATTGCAAATGCCTTCCTGGCTACGAACCCAACTTGGCAGGTGGTGGCTGTGTGAGGCAGCATGGGAATTTTAGATGCTCGAAGGGAGAAGTTTTCTCCAAAGTGGCAAGGGTGAGACTTCCTGACACATCAATGGCACAGGTGAATACGAATTTGAGTAGGAAACAATGTGAGGAGGTGTGCTTGAGCAACTGCTCTTGCTTGGCGTACTCCTATTTAGGAGTTGACGTCAGCTGCGTGACATGGCTCTGGGATTTAATAGATACTAGAGATGTTGCTGAAGGAGGTGAAGATCTATATATACGTGTGGGTGCACTTGAGTTTGGTATGTATAACTAACTGTATTTCCCTTCTGAGATAGCGAGATACTAAGGGTCTAACATTTTGTATATATTTTCTCCACCATTTTAAATCTTTGTAGATCAATACATGAAATTGTCGAAGAGTTTTCTTGCGAAAGAGGGAATGCTACCGATTTTAGTAGCATCTATTGCTACAATATTCTTCTTCATTTTCGTTGGATGCTGGTGTTCAAAGAGAGAGAGAAAAAGTAAGACAACTTATTCCCACATTGAATGCAAGGTTATTAGTGAGTCTAATAAATGTTAACAGCTATTACCCTTAGAACATTAAAACGCCAGCTCAATGTGCTTTGTAGGATCTCCAAGGAAAATGAAGCATGGTGATGGTAAAATTCATCACGACCTGCCAATTTATGACCTAAAAAGCATAGTTGCTGCCACAGAAAATTTCGCTGCTGCTAACAAGCTAGGCGAAGGTGGATTTGGCTCAGTCTATAAGGTACCTCAGTACTCAAAGCTTGATAAGTTCATAACTAAGCACATGGGTATAGCATTTCTAGTACCGTTGCACATCTCAAACTAAAGACGGGATGATATTTTTCAGGGTCTATTATGTAATGGACAAGAAGTCGCTGTGAAAAGATTATCAAAGAATTCAGGACAAGGTGTTGAACAATTTATGAATGAGGTTATGTTGATAGCGAAACTTCAGCACGGGAACTTGGTGAGGCTTTTCGGTTGCTGCATCCATGCAGAAGAGAAGATGTTGATCTATGAATACTTGCCAAACAAAAGCTTGGACTTTTTCATATTTGGTATGTATACCTTTGAATTTATGAGTACGATTTTTTCATCTGGTATAGGAATTCTGTTTAAAACTCAAATGAACAAAGCATAAGTGATTAAATAGAAGCAAACTGGAACATGTTATCTTTCCTCTCTCTCCATGACCTGACTATAGGTTTCATGTTTTCGTACCAGATAGAAATCGAAGCTCATTCTTGGACTGGGAAAAGCGTTTTGAGATTATTCTCGGAATTGCTCGAGGGGTACTATACCTTCATCAAGACTCAAGACTAAAAATTATCCACAGGGATTTAAAAACTAGCAATATCCTATTGGATTCTGCAATGAACCCCAAGATCTCAGATTTTGGACTGGCTAAAATGTTCGGAGAAGACCAAATCCAAGCAAACACAAACAGAGTGGTTGGAACATAGTAAGTATTTCAGAGAGTATTTGTTTCATGTTTCGAACCATTTTGTACATGTTTCGCTCTAGTTTTGCGTTTTAAGCAGCAGATCACGTCGTATTTAAGTTTCCATACTTCCCATGGTGTTTTCCTTTTAAAGACTTACCACAATGCTCCTTATATACATAATGCTTGCTCAATTGTTTATCTCATGTTCTGTGACTGCGGTGGATACATGTCACCTGAATATGCAATGGAAGGGCGGTATTCAACAAAATCAGATGTTTTTAGCTTTGGCGTCTTACTGCTAGAGATTGTTAGTGGAAAAAGGAACACTAATTATGATGTTGAAAGTCCCTCCCCAACTTGAATTGGACAAGTAAGCAATTCAAAGCTATATGTAAAATATAATGACTTGCCAATTCTCACTTTGAATGTTTATGCTAAACGGATATTCGGAATTGCATCAGATTTGGGATATGTGGAGAGAAGAGAAAGCATTAAGTATAGTCGATCCATCTTTGGGTCAGATGTATCCTGCTCATGAGGTTTCAAGATGCATCCACATCGGGCTACTTTGCGTGCAAGAAAGTGCATCAGATAGGCCAACCATGTCCGAAGTTTTTTTCATGTTGGGTAATGAAATGACTCTTCCCTCTCCCAAGAAACCTGCTTTTATATTACAATCCAGCAATCGAAACTCAGCAGTGTCAAACAGAGGAGCTTCCTCTCTAAACGACGTGACAATAACTACACTTGTAGCACGCTAATGACTTAAGTTATACATCGTTTCTTCTTCTTTCAATTATGTCTTCATATATTATTGCACTTCAGACAATGTACTGTGATTCTATGCATACATACCGTTAATTTTCTTTTAATGATTGTAATAGTCACCTCGCGGCTCTGAACGTAATTATATTTTCTATGAAAAATGGTCGAAAGCAACATAAAGATTTGTTTAACATATTCAAAGCTAACAAAACTCTTAGTTGGTAGAAAACAATGTCAAACAAAAATTGGAAAGCTTCCATGATAACCGAGTTGAAGAGAGATATATGTTCTTGACAGAATAATATGTTCATGAATTTTACAAAAGGGATGATTTTTACGACACTTTTTCGTTTCATTCTTCTCCGGTGCTGCACTTCAACGGATAGCATAACAGCTGATCAAGCCATCAAGGATGGCGAAGTTCTAGTAGACAGTGGAGAAGTGTCTGAGCTCGGGTTCTTTAGCCCCGGAATATCCACCAAGTGATATGTTGGAATTTAGTACAAGATAGATGTAGAAAAAAGAGTTGTATTGTAAGATCCCACATCGTCCAGGGGAGTGGATCCTGTGAGCTTTATATGTATATTCCTATCTTTACCTAGCGCGAGGTTTTTTGGGAACTCATTGGCTTCGGGTTCCATCGGAACTTTGAAGTTAAGTTAGTAGCGCACGAGAGCACTCCCATGATGGGTGACCCACTGGGAAGTTTTCGTCTGAGTTCCCAGAAACAAAACTGTGAGGGTGTGGTAGGGGCCCAAAGCGGACAATATCGTGCTACGGTGGAGTCGTGTCCTGAAAGTGGTCGAACTCGGGCCGGGATGTGACATGTATGGGCTGCAAACAGAGACAATCCTGTCAATGACACTTCAGGAGCCCTCTCAATTGATGCAAATGGAAACCTCTTCCTATATGCCGAAAACCAAAGCGATATTCTCATTTGTTCTACCACATCCAATGTTTCAAACGCATCGTTGTCATCCGAACACGATCCCATTCACAAGTCTCAGCTCTTAGACATCGGAAACCTTATTTTGGTTGAGCAACAAGAAGTGTGAAATCTCAACCCTGCAATTTTACTATTCATTACGTATCTCGTTATTTAAATCCGTATTTTGCGATTACGTTATTTTTATTAGTTAATTTTAATTATGTTAATTTTGGGAATTAAATCGAATAGTTTTGGGTTTGAACTTTCGTAATTAGTCTTTAAATTCGTTGACCTTTCGAGGTCACAGGTAACGTTTTCAAATAGGTCTCGAAGCCACGAGCGCAAATGCGATAGCCGTTTGCGAGTCCGGGTTATAACAGTATAGTTACGGATGTTTGAAGTTGTGAAACTATAGATAGTAGGAATTATTTAACTTCCACTTGTGGGTAAAAGGTCCAAACACATATTTGGGTGAAGGGACCGATTAATTAGAGAAGAAAGGAGAACGGAAGGAAAAAAAAAAAAAAAAAAAAAGAAAAAGGGGAGGGGCTGCTGCTAACCCGTTTTAGGGGCGAGTTGGACCCATGAACCCATAAACTTGACCCGCTCATATCTCCTTCATCCGAGCTCCGTTTTGGGTGATCTTGGTGTCCATGGAAAGCTCTTGATGAGCCCTACATCTCTGTAGTGTTAGATTTCCTATTTTATTTTCCATATTTGCAGTTCGAAGCCACAAAGCCCACGACTATTCTGGCGATTTTATCATTTTTCCGGTGATTCCGGCAATCATTTCCTTCGAGTGAGGTATGAAACTTCATCTACTCTTCATAATCTTCAAGTTGGTATGCTTGGTTTGTGTTTTTGTAGTCGTTTTAGTGTTGGGTGTTTAGACCCTAGAAATCCGGTTTTTCCCGGTGAAATTTGATGGTTTACGGCTTGAATTGGTCGTCTGCCTAGTTATGAAAAGTGTTTCCCTTGTTGAGCTCTAGTTACCACGTAAATTTGAGCTCATTTAGTTAATGTTGAAAATTTGGGTTTTTTAAACCCTCCACCTTGGTTACCACCACGTGTGGCAGTGCGTGGGACAGTCCACGAGTGTTGTCTAAGTACCAAATACCGTCTAGTGATCCTATGAACCTATGTCTAGCTCGGTTTCCTGAAATTCAATTGTTGGTGTGGTGATTAAATTGGACCACCACTTGTTTGTGTGATTGACGACAATCCGATCGTTGGATCGTCGTACAATTTTGTGAACACCCTAGTTATCAGTTGTTGGACCTTTGAGAACTTACGAATCGGAAATCTGATGTGTGGATCTTCCGGATTGAATAACCTTAGATTGTTGACCTTAATAACCTATCTTATCGACGATTGACGTTCTAGTCAACGTGCTTTACTCTAGAGTGTCGTTTATCTCTAGTTTGTTGTTGAGGCTTGATGGAGCTTAGTTGGCTCATCACGATGACGTGTCGTTCCTAGTTGATGTGTGTCTCGATATATGTATTAGTGGCACCATATTGAGTTATACATGTTTATTAATTGTGCTTTCTATTGAATTATTATTTTTATTTTTAGCATTGATCTATGTTTATTAATTGTGATCCGACTGTAGCTTGGAAACGTTTATGAAATGTGGTTAGATAAGTATGATTAGTATGATGTGTATGATTGTTTTTATGATGATGTGATCCTAGAATCCTATTAGGAGTATTATGTAGAACTTTTATGCTTGTATGATAAGATAGTGGTCATGAGAAGTTGATAGTGCAAGTGATTACGAAGTAATCATAGCTGATGAGTTAAGGGTAAGTGGTTTGTGTGTTGATCTAACTGCACCATGTAGCATTGGTACATGAATGGTCCTGCTTGGTTAATCCGCATTGGGGGACCATACTATTTATGGATCGCGCTTGGTTAATCCGCGTTGGGCGATCCTTATGGCCATATATGCGTAGGAGTGATCATGCTTGGTTAATCCGCATTGGGTGATCACTTTCTAATAGTTGTAGGAGTGACTCTGCTTGGTTAATCCGCATTGGGGGGTCACTACCTACTTGATTTTCTTGACCCTGCTTGGTTAATTCGCATTGGGGGGTCATTAGTGGTCCTGCTTGGTTAATCCGCATTGGGGGACCATACTATATTTGGATCGCGCTTGGTTAATCTGCGTTGGGTGATCCTTATGGCCATATATGCTTATGAGTGATCATGCTTGGTTAATCCGCATTGGGTGATCACTTCCTAACAGCTGTAGGAGTGACTCTGCTTGGTTAATCCGCATTGGGGGGTCACTACCTACTTGATTTTCTTGACCCTGCTTGGTTAATTCGCATTGGGGGACTGTACTATATTTGGATCGCGCTTGGTTAATCCGCGTTGGGCGATCCTTATGGCCATGTATGCGTAGGAGTGATCATGCTTGGTTAATCCACATTGGGTGATCACTTCCTAATAGCTGTAAGAGTGACTCTGCTTGGTTAATCCGCATTGAGGGGTCATTGCCTATTTAGTTACTTTCTTAAGTGTGACTCTGCTTGGTTAATCCGCATTGGGGGTCACTAATGGTCCTGCTTGGTATATCCGCGATGGGGGACCATACGTATTCTAGAGATGATGATGATTAGTTGTACTTGATACATTTGATTGGCGATCATATTTAGTTTGGTTCCGTTGAGTGGTCCGGAACCCGAGGTTGTTGGATTTCATAGAGTGGTCTGGAATCCCATTATTTGGAGAAGTAGGCTTGGCCTAACGGTGTCACTCTAGCCTTAGTTTTATATATATTTGTGACAATGGTTTCGAGAATCTTGTGAATTGAATTAGAAAAGATGTTGGATGTTTGGGTGACTCCTTCAGGATTTTCTACGATTCGATTATGATTTCATCAAATATGAATTTAGAAAATATGGGAGTGATTGTTATTATTTTGATCAGATTAATTATTTAATGTGGCTAGAGAATGGTTTTGTGCTACGTTGGTTCTTAAATATGATGTATGTTGTGAATGGCGATGTGATGAGACATAATGATTTATATGTTGGATGAAAGAGAAATCATGATTTTCATGGGGGTTTGTTATGTAGCTTGAGTCCAGGAATTTCATGTTGTCAGGTTATAATAAATGATGGAGGAATGCTATACTTTTCTGCTTGAACTGAGTGTGATAAACATTTGATTTTGTGAGTGATGAACTACGAATGGCTTGATCCCTATTTAGGGTACGTATGCAGTCTAACGAGGAGGTTGATGCAGCCATAAAGTATACGGAATTTACTACACAAATTGGACCTTGAATGATGCTTTAATACATATCCCAGAGGCAGGGTATGTTAGATATATGGATATTTGGTGACATCATGTGTCGATCCTGGACGTATGTTGGGATCGGGGCGTGACAAGAAGGCAGGCAAATGGTGACATGGCAAAGATTCAATTACCCCATGCATACGCAACTTCCATTTATGAAGCTTGGTCTTGACAAGGGCAAGGGATTAAAACGGTTTCTGACTTCCTGGAAGTCAGAAGATGATCCGAGGATGGTGACTTACATCTACAGGATTGGCAAATGGAGCTTCTCAGATTGTGTTAAACAACAAAGGTGGCATTCGGTTGTGGCAGTCTGGTAATTGGAATGAGAATAGCGGGTGGTGGAATGGCACAATCACAGTGCAAGGTGGGCTTGAAATCTACAGTACGAACGACGAGAATGAGATCACATTAATGTGGGCTATTCTCAACTCTTCAATCTTCTCAAGAATAATAGTGATAGATAGTTCTGGATCAATCAAAGAACTTACAAGGTATCAACAAAAGCAGGGGAGGAACCTAATCTGGTTTGCACCCTTGAATAAATGTGACTTCTATGAAAAAGTGTATTGAGATTATCCTTGGAATCGCTCGAGGGGTCTTATACTTTCATCAAGACTCAAGACTGAATATCATCCACAGGGACTAAAAGCTAGCAATTTTCAATTGGATTCAACAATGAACCCCAAGATCTCAGCTTTTGGACTGGCTAAAATGTTTGGGGAAGACCAAATCCAAGCAAACACAGAGAGGTCGGAACATAGTAAGTACTAGAAAGTTTTGCTCGCGTGTTGCTGCGGGATTAGAAATTGTGTGAGAAATTATGTTTTACAGGTATAAACACATCAACTTATATCACATCTAATTAAATCAAGCAATCTCTAAACATGAGAAATGGATCTTAGAAAGTATAAATCCTACCTCATAATATTAATACAATTAACAAATTCTCAGTGCATGATCACAAAAATGTATAGAAAAGTAATTCAATTTCTAAATTTCAAAAATGGGAAAGATAAAAAAAGGGTCTAAGTTCTCAGTTCTCACCATAACGAAAATTATGATATCATTTTAACATGAACTCGGGTTTTATTTCGATCACCAGCATTATAAAGCTAGTGACTTCAACCTGTGCAAGCAAACAATTGAATTAGATGCAAGCCTAACTTCGATTTAACCAAATCAAAGAAGCAATCACGATCAAACTAACCACTCTTATTCCCATATGTAGAAGCTATCCTTTGTTTTGCCTTTGTGAGCAGTGCACTTTTCACTCTTTACACACAAAATGAACACACTCAAAATGATCAACAACATTAAAAAACTTAATAAATTATAGGATTAATCTCAGTTTATTACTCTGAAGTTTCGTGGTTTTCAACATTTGGTACATGAAGTTTTTTTTATCCCAGAGTCATACCTCAAGTCTTAATTTTGGAACAGTTTCGTACATCTGTTAAGTTTTCCATTAGAACCTCTGTTAACTGATGACGTGGTGCCTACATGGACAATGACTTGGCGCCATGTGTCAATTTGATGTGATTGCAGCGGTTTCATGTCACCAGAGTATGCTATGGATGGGTTATATTCCACAAAATCTGATGTGTTTAGCTTTGGAGTCTTGGCATTAGAGATCATTAGTGGAAGGAAGAACAGCTTCCAATTCGAAAACTCATCTCTGAATTTGGTTGGAATAGTAATTAAACAAATAATTTTTTAGATGATGAATCTAACTTTCGAGTAGTCCAATGATCTAAACATTGTGCTCAAAATTGTTTCAGATATGGGACTTGTGGATAGAAGGAAAAGTCTTGGACATAATTGATTCATCACTGAACGAGTCGTATTCGAATCTTGAAGTTAAAAGATACATTCAGATTGGGCTTTTGTGCGTGCAAGAATACCCAACAGACCGGCCAACCATGCTAGATGTTGTGTTCATGTTGGGGAATGAAACAACGCTTCCACATTCGAAAAAGGCGGCGTTTAGCTTGCAAAACAGTGGTCCTGATTCTTCAACATCTAAAGGTGCTTCTTCTATAAATGATGTAACAATAACAGTTATTGAAGCTCGTTGAGTTCGCACTTTGCCGGCTCTTGTAGAGATTTTGCATTACTTCTCATGTATTTGTACTCAAATCGAGATTCCTTGTGGAGAGAAAAGGCAATGCCTTTGAAATTGTCGATTCATCTCTAGGCGAATTGTACCCTGTCAACGAAGTTGTGAGATGCATCTAAATTGCCCTCTTATGTGTGCAAGAGTATGTTGGATATTAGACTTTAATCAAACAGCTAATAGGTCACTATAATTAATAAGGATTGTTATGGAATGTAAGTAGGATTAGGGTTTAGTTATAACCTATAACTTGGGCTCCATGTAAAGATAATATTCAAGTTATTCTTGGAGAATAAGAGCTTCTGATATTATCTTATTTTCAGATTTGGTAGATTATTTCCTCGTACAATAACGAGTCCTACTGACACCATTATGGGAGGATGAATTAGGTTTTTTTTTTTTGAACAAACGATAGTATATACACTAAGGGGGTGGGGGAGTGGGCCAGGCCTCACAATAGGGTTCAAATTCATCTTTGGCCAGAATCGAACCTAAACCTCTCACTTACTAGTGAAGAAGAATACCACTAGATTGTAGTACTAAGTGGCGGGAGGATGCATTTGGATTGAGTTAGTATAAATACTAAACATAAGTCCCTGCACATACAACTGAATCACAACCCAAAAGAATTCCCCATAGGTTTGAGTTATACAATGGTGGTGAGTGTGTAGAAGGCCTTGCTTGTGTTCTTAGTGTGCTCATGTGCTTGCTGCAATTCGTGGCTTGCTGTGCTGTTGAGAACGGCTTCTCAAGGTTAATGTTTTCCTGATGTTTTGATTCACATGAACATATTAGGTTTAACATAGTACGCCATTGAGCTGCCAACAATGTCGGTGGTTGTTTTCATGCTAGGCAATGAAGCAGCAGCTCCGTCACCAAAACAACCAGCATTTTTATTGGAGTTATATATAACAGTGGAGACCCATCACCACAGTACTGAAGGATAAAATTCTGTAAATGATGTGACATGTAGTAGCATAGAACCTCGCTAAAACTCTTAAGATATTCCAAAATGTTGTATGTTAAGCAACTATTGGTAGCTTGTAAAAGGTTATTAACCACAAAAATTTTGCTTCAAATAAGTAGGTTCCAATTTTCTTTCTAGTGCATTGACATGCGGGGCATGTCAGAATTATTGGTCTCGATTACAACATAATTGAAGAGAAATTATGCAAGTCTAGTTAGCGAATTCTGTAAATTATGTGACAGGTACTATGGTGGGGGCTTAGCTAACAGAAAACTTGGCGCAAAATCGGGCACAGTGACGTTTTAGAATTCATACAACCAACTTCACTTAATAAGATAAGACTTTATTGTTTTGTTGTTTGTACTATGGTGGATGCTTGATCACTAACAGCCTTGGATTTGAAATGTACATCCGTCCACTACATATGACACATTCACATTTATTAGAGTTTAAGAATTAGAGATTTGTGTTAGTCAAACTTCATGTAGAGGACAGAAGATGTTGATCTGTGATGCTTTGCTTGTCAAATAAATAAAAGGAAAACTAATGAAAATTGCTTGAAAACTTTGAGTTTTAACGAAAAATGACAAAAATGTGTTATAAGTGAATAGTATCAGGAGTGATTTTTTAGAGTAAAAATTTTAATTTTCGTTAAAGTAAATAGTACCGAAAATATTTCGTTAAAACTCTCATAAATAAATTCCAAGACTTTTCAAATTGGTTTACCTTTATTTCATTTTATTACAGATCGCTTTTACCATAATGTCCATACTAATCACACCTAGCATATTTTACCATCTACTACCACATTACGTGGCGTTGAATTTTATGACAAAAATGAAAGGTAAAATCATTCATTATATATTGTAATTCATTTATCAATTTTCCGCCATTTCCGGCAACCATTGAGCTTCCAAATAGGTATAATCTTGTTCTACACCTTCCTACCTTCATTTGGATATATTATGGATCGAATTTGGTTAAGAAACGATTGAGTTATGAAGCTTTGAAAATTGCCCAAAGAGTTTTTAACGGAATGACTATTTGTGATGTGTTTGATCAATATCAGGGACCATTTCTATTGATTTTCAATGTTAGGGACCAAAATGATATGTTTGATCAATGTCAAGAACCATTTGTAATAAAAACCCTTCCAATTATTTGTGTTCTTGCTCCTGGCCTCAACTACATGTTTCAACTTCATACCATTCATGGCAGTGGTGCATATATTTTTCTTTTCTTTTTCAGTTCAGTATAAAAACAAGTCAGGAGGAGGGATGGCAATTCTAACCGTTAAACTCGATAACCGTGGATAACCACCCGAATTGATTGGATTTGGATATGAAAATTCGGGTGTGGTTTGGATATGGGGAAAAACCGTTTATATTATTCGGTTATGGTTTTGGATATGGTTATAGAGGTTCCCAAACTGTATCCATAACCGAATCCGATCCGATTAGTAAATAATATAATTTATATATAATATAATAGTATAATATATATATATATATATATATATATATTTGTATATCTATTATTCACCAAATCATTACCTTGAGAATACAA
Source organism: Heteromeles arbutifolia (assembly GCA_024362995.1). Classification (NCBI taxonomy): domain Eukaryota; kingdom Viridiplantae; phylum Streptophyta; class Magnoliopsida; order Rosales; family Rosaceae; genus Heteromeles; species Heteromeles arbutifolia. The sequence continues at coordinate 1,936,594 of JANCRC010000002.1, read as the reverse complement.
AAGTTGCATTTTGTAGGAAAGTAAAGTTTTGAATCAAAATCAATGCAAACTCAATGGTGCTTATAGGACATAACAAAGACAAGCCAACATCATCAGTGTTTTAATTTTTATACTCAACAAGATCAATTCATTGGATCATTTTATACATCAAATGTTTAATGACGAAATTGATATCTACTTACTTATAATTTCTCAATTGAACGAATATATTTTTTGTATTGACGAAAATGGATATACTCGTTAACTGATGGGAAATCCGTTACCCGGTGGGTATGGTTATGGATAATACCCGATGGTTAATTTGCGGTTATGGATATGGTTATTTTTCGTGGTTATGGGGATGGATATAGCATTTCCGTCCTCAAACCGAACCTTTGCCATCCCTACCAAAGGAGGGTATTTTTCTGGGAAAAGGCGACTGGCTATTATATTGGTAGTTTCAATTTCTGTCCTCAATGCTCATCCTTACATTGTTAGAATAAGGTTGAGAATTTGACAAAAAAATAACTTTGAGACATGTTAATATGTTTTTCTTAAAGTGATATTTGCCCCCACTCTAATATGAGTTTGCTAACGGGTCTAAAGCAAATCACTTCCAGGATACAACAAAATTTGAAATTTTAGTTTGGCAAGAACTAAAATTTCCTTAAAATCTTCAAAAAGGAAACTGTATGATTTTAATGGAGATAAAGAGAATAAAAAATTATTATTTGAAAAATTGTATATATGATTATGCAGCCAACGTGGGCTATATATAGTTTATATGGTACCCGTTGGACTTATTCCAAAGTGTGCATAGAAAAGTCACACCCTTGAATTGAAAATGTGTAAAGATCAAATTCGTCTTTTCAGCACTCTTTCGTATCCACCGGATGGATGCAAGTATGCTGTCTTTTCATACATGTGCCTTTTACCAAAGACACGGCACTGCAATTCATTAGGTGTGCTTTTTCACAAACTGCACTGCAATCCATTAGCTGTGTTTTTTCAATCCAAGAGACATAGCACTGTAGCCAATCTCTCATCATACACGCAAAGACTGTTTGATGGAACATGCATCAACTCCCAAAGTTGTGGACAAGACATCATGGCAACTAACATATATAAATATATAAATATATAAATGTATAAATATATAAATGTATATATAATATATATATATATATATATTAATGAAATGTACCAACATACAGTTCTATGGTGGCTCAGGAAAAGGAGCATGAAAGGTATACGAAAAGTTTCCCCTACTTTCGTCTTAAATTTGTTTTGCAGCTTTATTTCGGCTTAAGTTTCATTTTCTTTCGTCTTGGAAATTTTTATAGCCTGAAATTTCAATGGAACTGAAACATGGAGAGGAGGACAACCCAAATTTCTGAATGATCCCATGCTTCTGGTGTACGAAGCTATGAAGATTTACCAATAAAAGATGAGGTTGTGTTAAGAGTAAAGCACCAGATTAGTACCTAGCTTGTTAGATAAGTTTGTATGCAATATGAGTCTGTTATGTAAGTTACTTAGTCGGTAAGTATTATGGGTATATTGTTATTTGTGTATAACTACTCCACATGTAAATTCTTCAAGAGTTAATGAAATACAATCTTCAGAATCTCTCTCTCTCTACCTTTCCCATCTATCTCTAATTGATTCTCTCATATCTGTCACACTTTCTACATGGTATCTTCACCGGAGTCCACCGACGTCGGTCCTCCGCTTCCGTCTTGATCTTTCTTCCTTGCCAAACAGGTCTTCCCTCTCAATTCCTTTGCAATTTTCTCTCCTCTCATCATGGCGACGGCTTCGAATTCCTCCGATGCTACTTCTTCTGGCAATTCTACTGCTGCAGTTGTCAATTCTGCAATTACTTCTCTCACCTCCGTCACAGTTCAAAGCATCGCCGACATGGTTTCGACGAAACTTAATCGTCAGAACTACATCACTTGGCGCAGTCTTTTTCTTCCCGTTCTCAAGCGATTCAAGCTTTTAGCGCTTATCAATGGCGAGGATCTCTGTCCGCCTCAATTTGTTTACGATTCTTCTGGTGTTCGTGTTCTTAATGCTGCTTATGAGATCTGGTGTGAGTGTGATCAAATCTTGATGATCTGGATCAACTCAACTCTCTTTGAAGATCTTCTTCCTCTTACTATTGGTATGGAAGATTCCAAATCTCTCTGGCAATCGCTTGAACGCCAGTTTTCTGGTGCTTCACGCACACATGTTCACAGTCTTCGCTTGAAGATCCAAACAATCCATAAAAGAGACTCATCAATGACTGATTATCTGAATTCTTTCAAGGACATTTCTGATAAATTGGCTGCTGCAGGCACTGTTCTAAAAATCCCCGCCTAGCGCCGCCTAGGCCCCGCCTAGGCGTTAGGCAGCTGGCCACCGCCCCAATTAATGCTAAGAGCGCCTAGACCTACTGAGGCACCGCCTAGACCGCCTAGGCACCCGCCTAGACCCGCCTAGGCTCCCGCCTAGACCGCCTAGACCCGCCTAAACACTCGCCTAGGTCGCAACTCACTTAGACAGAAAATAGATAACTTTCATTTTGCATTTTGTTTTTTTCTAATAAATTGTAATGTACTTGTTGCATACTTAAATGAACACACATTATATCCTTATTTTACATGTTTTCATTATGTTCCAATACTTCATAATATATATGCATTCTAATTTGTAGTTTATGACGAAATTATATATATTTCAAGTATAAGCAGACACTTATTTACACGAAATATGATTGATTTACTTAAATCCGCCTAGGCGCTAGGCCCCAGCCCGCCACCCGACTAGCGCCTAGTGACTTTTAGAACCTTGGCTGCGGGTGAATCAATTTCTGAATCTGACCTAGTTGCTTACATTCTTGCTGGTCTCTCTGATGATTACGAATCATTCATTAATTCCATTGAAACCAGAACGGAATCAGACACTGCGGATGAACTTCATGGCTTGCTTCTGAGTAAGGAAATTTCCTTTCAGAAATGCAAGACCAGAGTGTCAGCCTCTTCATCCTCCATGCCTTTTCATGCCTATGTTGCTCAATTGCAAGGCAAATCTGGTTCTAATACTTCTAAAGGTAATTTTCGAGGTCGCTACCAGCATCATAATCGATACAATCAGAATCGCCACAATTACAACAACAATTCTGGTGCCAATCGTTTTAACAATAACTCTGGAGTCTATCAATATGGCAGTATTCTTGGTGCTGGTCTATCACTATCTGGAGGCTCTTCTTCTGGAAAGTCCATTCCCTGCCAATTGTGCTATCAATATGGACATCTTGCTTCACAATGTGGTCGTCTTTCTCAATTTGCTTCATCACTGTCATATGGTAATAACTCTCATGCTTCTCAAATATGGTTATGTCTGCAATAACTGTCTTTCCTCCTAGCTATTGGATCACAGATAGTGGTGCTTCGCATCATGTCACTCCTGATGCTGCGTCTCTAAACTCTGCTATTCCTTACAATGGCACTGAGCAACTATTTGTTGGAGATGGCAAAGGTATGTGCATCTCTCATACTGGACATGCCTTAATTCGTACCTCTAATGCCACTTTTCGACTCAATGATGTTTTACTTGTTCCTAAAGCATCTCATAACTTATTGTCAGTATATAAGTTTGTTTATGATAATTGGTGCTCTCTAACTTTTGATCCCTTTGGCTTTTATATAAAAGATCTAAGAATTGGGAGGATGCTTTTCCAGGGCCCCAGTGAAGGTGGTTTGTATCCCTTCTACTGGAATGCTTCTAATGGTGTCTCTGGAATAGTTGTATCACTTCGTGCTTTGATGGTTGCAAAGGCTGATATTCATGTTTGGCACAGAAGGCTTGGTTAACCTTCTAGTGGAATTTTACGTAGTGTTTTAAATAAAAGCCATTTACCTGTAACTGGTTCTATCAATAAGCTCCCTGTTTGTTCAGCTTGTCAAATGGGAATGACAACTAGACTTCCATTTTCTACTTTACTGTGTACTTCCACTAGGCCTTTCCATTTGATTCATGCTGATGTTTGGGGCCCCTCTCCTACTCCTTCTTGTACTGGTTACAAATATTATCTCATATTAGTGGATGATTTTACTAAATACTCTTGGCTATATCCATTGTCTCTGAAGTCTGATGTTTGCTCAGTTCTCAAGCAATTTATTTTAAAGGTTCAAACACTGTTTGAGTTCAAAATCCAATGTCTGAGATTAGATTCAGGTGGTGAATTTCTCAGTCATGCTCTTTAGAATTTCCTTAATGAACAAGGCATCACTCACCAACTTAGTTTTCCTCATACACCCGAACAGAATGGGTGTGCAGAACGAAAACACATACATGTTGTTGAGATGGGTAGAACTTTGCTTTATCAGAGTGGTGTACCACCACAGTTTTGGTCGAAGTCTTCCAAACTGCTGTCTATCTTATTAATAGACTCTCATCTCAGGCCTCTTCAATCAGCCATTGGGAAAGGTTATTTCATGTTAAGCCTCAATATCACACTTTGAAGACATTTGGTTGTGCTTGTTATCCATGGTTGCAACCCTATTATACAAGTAAACTGGATTCCAAAAGCAAACTGTGTATCTTTCTAGGTTACAGTTTGAATCATAGTGGTTATAGGTGCTATGATCCCCTCACCAACAAATTGTATGTGTCCAGACATGTAGTCTTCGATGAGTCCCTTTTTCCTTATCTCACCAACAATTTTTCCTCCCCTTCACAGCCACCATTATCCTCTCCTATTAGTACTCCACCTTCTATTTCACTGACCATACCTATTCCTCCACCTTTATCTCCACATCAGTCTTCATAACCTGATTCTTCCCAACTTGAGTCTTCATAACCTGATTCTTCCCAACCTGAGTCTTCACAACCTACAACTACTTTGGAGTCTTCTCCCATATCCACTGTTCCTGATGTCTCTCAATCCCTATCACCGCCCCCTAACCCCATCCCTATTAACATTCATCCAATGATTACTAGAGCCAAAGCTAGTATCCATAAACCCAAAGTGTTCACATCCACTAAACATCAACTCCCTTCATTTGTTGATCCTTTAACTAAAATCCTCATCTACACCTTCCACATTTTTACAAGCTTCGAAACATCATCAGTGGATGGCAGCTATGCAAGCTGAATTTCAGGCTCTATAGAACACTGGCACGTGTGATCTGGTACCTGTTGATCATAATTACAATCTTGTAGGATGCAAGTGGGTTTTTAAAGTCAAACATAGATCTGATGGTTCTATAGAACGTTATAAAGCAAGACTGGTTGCTAATGGTTTTCATCAATATGAAAGACTTGACTTCTAAGAAACATTTAGTCCAGTTGCCAAGCCTACTACTATCTGGCTTCTTCTTTCCAATGCAGTGAATTATGATTGGTTTGTGCATCAACTCGATGTAAGTAATGCATTTCTCCATGGCTATTTGAAAGAAACTGTGTATATGAGCTAACCTTCTGGCTTTGTGGATCCCTCTCGGCCTCATCATGTGTGTAAACTTAAAAAAAAATCTCTATGGCCTTAAACAGGCACCTCAAGCCTGGTATGAAGCTTTTTACACAGCCACTCTCTTTGGGATTTTATTCTTCCAACTCTGATACAAGTCTTTTTATCAAGAGGGATTCTACCATCACATTTATTCTCATCTATGTTGACGATATAATCGTCACTGGTAGTTCTTCTTCAGTTTGTCAACCTATCATTTCACAATTACAAGCCATGTTTCCTGTGAAAGATCTGGGGGATATTCATTATTTTCTGGGCATTGAGGTTCAAAGGTCATCCAAGGGCATATTTCTACATCAATCCAAGTATGCATTGGACTTACTTAAAAAGACAGATATGGTTGGAGTCAAGCCCTGCACTACTCCTGTTAGTTCTTCTAAATTGGATCACTCTGACACTCTTTTATCTGATCCTACTTTCTACAGATCCACAGTAGGTGCTCTTCAATACCTAACTGGGTCTAGGCCTGATCTTGCCTTTGCTGTCAACCAAGTTTGTCAATACATACAATCCCCTCGGACTATTCATTTCCAAGCTGTCAAACAGATCCTTAGGTATCTCAAAGGCACGGTTGATTCAGGGCTATGGTTCACTAAAGGACCTTTACATCTCATTGTTTGGTCTAATGCTGATTGGGCATGCTGCCCTATTGATAGGCGATCTACCAGTGGATATTGTGTTTTCTTATGTCCTAATCTTGTCTCATGGAGTGCTAAGAAACAACATACTATCGCACGGTCCTCAACTGAAGCAGAATACTGTTCTTTGGCCAATATTGCTGCAGAACTCACTTGGGTTTGCAAAGTTCTTCAGGACATTTCTTTTCCTCTTCTCAGAACTCCTCTTATATTTTGTGATAACAAAAGTGCCATAGCCTTGGCCTTTAATCCTGTGTTCCATGCCCGGACTAAACATGTGGAGATTGATTATCATTTTATTCGAGCAAAAGTACTTCTTGGTCACATTAGTGTTCAACACGTTGCCTCTCTACTTCAGATTACAAATATTTTTACTAAATCACTTCCTGTTGACAGAGTTGCTGCATTATCTCATAAGCTCTCAATTCGTTACCCTTCTTTTAGCTTGAGGGGGTGTGTTAAGAGTAAAGCACCAGATTAGTACCTAGCTTGTTAGATAAGTTGAGTCTGTTATGTAAATTACTTAGTTAGTAAGTATTGTGGGCATATCATTATTTGTGTATAAATACTCCACATGTATATTCTTCAAGAATTAATGAAATACAATCTTCAGAATCTCTCTCTCTACCTTTCCCTTCTCTCTCTAATTGATTCTCTCATATTTGTCACACTTTCGACAGGTTGATGAATACAGAGGAGAAACAGATTTACCTTTTTCCGATTTAACCACCGTGGTTGCAGCCACATAAAACTTTTCTTCTGCTCACATGCTTGGACATGGCGGCTTCGGCACGGTATATAAGGTACTTCTCATAGAACACTTTGAGTATCTCAGCATTGTGTGGCTTCGGCATTTGTGTTGTCATTAAGATTTTCGAGTCTGCACCATGATTTCAAGGATGTCTAGCTGATGGATAGGAAATAGCTGTTAAAAGATTATCGAGAAATTCAAGACAAGGCATAGACGAATTCAAGAATGAAGTAATGCTTATAGCAAAGCTTCAGCATAGAAATCTTGTGAGGTTGTTGGGTTGCTGCATACATAAAGAAGAGAGGATGCTAATCTATGAATACATGCCAAATCATAGCTTGGACTTATGCATTTTTGGTATGCCATCTCTACACACTACTAATAAATACTTTCAGTTTTTGACATTAACCCTGAAATTAAGAAATCACGAACTTGTAGATAATAGAAGCTTTTATGTGTGGTGTTCAGATAAAAACGAAAACTCGCTGTTAGATTGGAGAAAAAGGTTTCAAATTATCACTGGGATTGGTCGAGGCCTCCTATATCTTCATCAAGATTCGAGACTAAAAATAATCCACAAGGATTTGAAAGCGAGCAATGTTTTACTAGATGGTTCAATGAACCCAAAAATATCATATTTTGGCATAGCAATGATCAAATTGAAGCAAACACGAACAAAGTTGTTGGCACCTAGTAATTGTCTCCTTTCCCTCGAAAAAAAAAAATTCAAGTAGAACCGATATTTTTTTTTTTACTGATATTGTGTGATTGCAACGGTTACAGGTCACCAAAGTATGCTATAAATGGGCTATATTCCACAAAATCCGTTGTGTTTAGCTTTGGAGTCTTGGCATTAGAGATCATTAGTGGAAGGAAGAACAGTTTCCAATTCGAAAACTCATCTCTGAATTTGGTTGGAATAGTAAGTAAACAAATAATTTTTCAGACGACGAATCTAACTTTCGAGTAGTCCAATGATCTAAACATTGTGCTCAAAATTGTTTCAGATATGGAACTTATGGACAAAAGGAAAAGTCTTGGACATAATTAATTCATCACTAAACCAGTCGTATTCGACTCCTGAAGTTATGATATACATTCAGATTGGGCTTTTGTGTGTGCAAGAATACCCAACGGACCGGCCAACCATGCTAGATGTTGTGTTCATGTTGGGGAATGAAACGAGTCTTCCACATCCGAAAAAGGCAGCGTTTAGCTTGAAAAACAGTGGTCCAGATTCTTCAACATCTAAATGAGCTTCTTCTGTAAATGATGTAACAGTAACAGTTATTGAAGGTCGTTGAGTTCGCACTTTGTAGAGATTTTGCATTACTTCTCAAGTATTTGTACTCAAATTGAGATTCCTTATGGAGAGGAAATGCAATGTGACATGCCCCAACCCTGATATCCCAAAATACCAGGATATGCACATGCTGGCTGACACCCGAATGTGATGAAGCCATTTTAAACATGCATACAAGTAAACGATATGTAATTAGAACAATTATGCCGGAGCAAGAACGTGTTCAGAGCATACAACTAACTAAGAATAATATGGAAGAATTACTATAAAAAGATACGAACAAGGGAATGATACCTACACTGAGAAGACTCGAGGATACCTATGCCAAAATGCCCTGACATCGGGATTGAATGCCTAGATTCTAACTCTTGAGGGGGCGCAAAATCCAAATGGTGAGTGCACCAAAGTTTATAATAATAATACTAATAATAGGAAAACATTGTATTTCGGAACATAATAACCCCCTGTTTTGAAAACATATGCAATACTACATAATATGTTTTCTAAAAACCCTAGCATGCAATGAAAAACATTCATACAGCAAATACGTAAAATCCAGTGCTCGGTAATGGAAATATTTTCGCCCGAAGGCAAAACCGTAAATCTCATCAATGATGTACTCAACTAGGGGTATCATAGTGGCCCGAAGGCATAACCATCACCAAAGGTGAAGCTGTATGACATTGGGTTACGCCAGTGAAGAAATCGTGGTCCATCACCTGTGGGTGAAGCTGTACGACTCTGGGTTACGCTAGAGAAGAGATATATATAATATATATGTATATGCAGTGGGTCTATCACCCAAATGTGAAGCTGTACGACTTCGAGTTACGCTAGAGAAGAAACATAGGGTCCATCAACCGAAGGTGAAGCTGTATGACTCTGGGTTACGCTAGAAAAGAAACATATACATATAACATCACACACCGACACTAGCCATAGCTAGTGAAGCTGGGGGTATGATATAAATATCTCACTTCTCATTCACCCGAAGGCAATACCTGTCCATTACCCAAAAGTGAAGTTGTACGACACTGGGTTACGCCAATGAAGAAATCATGGTCCATCACCCGAAAGTGAAGCTATACGACTCCGGGTTACGCCAAATAAGAGATATATATACATAAATATCCTCAACTATGTCCTATGGCCATAGACGTCTACATACTCGGTTGTGTGGATGTGCTGTATGATAACCCACTAGGTAAGTATCGAAAATGTACCACAAAAATCTCATATCAATCCGGAGCTCAAAAGCTCAAAGTCTTATCTCGTAATTTCATTATAGAGTCATACTCGTAAATCCGTAATATAAATCATATTCGAAATACATAGAAATCCATATACGCAAATCCAATAATTCATATCCATTCATAAAACGTAATTTCGATAAATCATGAATATTTCGTAAACCACAAATATAGAAGTTCGTAAAGCATAATATAAAACATATTCAAATCATGAAATATGAAATGCATGCTAAGCTAATATTTTATAAAAACATGTAGTTAAGAAGGGGACCACTCACATATATTTTATTGCCCGAGAACCGCTCGAACTAGTAAGGATGGTGCCACTTCCTATCGACCCACCTAAACACAAATAAAGGTCATTTAGTAAAGTTCTACTAAAACGTTGGAATTTGGAGAAACGGAATGCGGATTTAGAATCAGGATGTTGGAATTAGTCTAGGAAGGGTCCGGCCGGAACTCGAAAAAGTCAACCTAAAAGTCAACGTTGACCGGTCAACAAAAGTCAACGGGTCGGTCAATGGGTCAATGGATCATTGAATCGGGTCGGATCCGACTCTGGGCTTGGATAGCTGGATTAGGCCGGGTGTAAGACTAGACCTGGGCTATTGGGTTTGGATCTGGTTTAGGGTTAATAAATTGGGCCTGGTATGAATTTAGGCTTGGGTTACATAGGCCCAAGGTTTGGGTCGATTCAGAATTGGGTCATTGGATCACAAGTTGTGTCGACCTGGTTGGGCTTGCGAGTCGCCTGACCCAACGAAGAAGAAAAGCAGGATTTTAGTCGGGAAACTCTCGAGCTCCAATCGAGCTTAAAACCCAACCATACCTTGCAACCCAATATATCAAATTGAAGCCTGGGAGACAAGGAATCGAATCATACCTTTAGTTTCCTCAATCGTGACCGAAGTTGGTCCAAAAACCACTCGAAAGTTGACGGTCCCTTGCCAAAAAATTGGAAAATGAAGGAAGACATGAACAGGGTTAAAACCCTCGATCCTCGACCCAAAATCCACTCAATAACAAGAAAATGTCACCAAAAGCTGAGGTAAATCCTCCACAGTGAAGCTTACCTTGGTTTTTGAGTTTTGAGTCAACTCGCCAAAGAAAATGGCGATTTCGCCACGTTAACGTTGCTGCAGAGTTAGCCGTGAAGAGTAAGAGAAAATGGAGATGGTTTTGGTTCACGAGGAAGAATGGATCTCGATGCCGTCGTCGGAGCTGCGTGGTAACATAAGCGTGGCACAACGTTGTTGATTGTAGAGAGATAAGAAAGGTCAAAGAGAAACAAAGGCTAGATGTGGCTGAGTTGGTGGCAATGGTGGTGGGTGTAATGGTCACCGGGGAGGCGAGGGGTGGGTGGTGGTGTACTCGGAAAGAATGAGAGAATGGTGAGAGGGAGAGAGTTTTCCCTAGGGAAAGATGAAGAGAATGGAGGGAAAGAGAGAGAGAGAGAGTTCTAGAGAGAGACTCGGGGGAGGGGAATACGTGGCAGAAGAAGAAATGGGGTGTGGGCCCCACGTGCCAAAAATACATAATCCTAATATCTAGAATAGTGAAATGACTATTTTGCCCCACGATTTTGTAGTTTCGTAAAATGTTCATCGTAACTTCAAATTCGATTCCGATTACGCCCATGCGTTCATGGCGACGAGTACTACAAGGATACGCCAAGGAAAAGAGCCTTACGCTACACAACAAGGCGGTCAACAAAAGTCAACATTTTTGCCTTGAAGGGCATTTTCGTAAATTCACGTATTAAAATTGTAAAAATCGTAAAAATGGGAGACTGGTCGTTACATATGCCTTTAAAACTATTGATTCATCTCTTGGAGAATCGTACCCTATCAACGAAGTTGTGAGATGCATCTAAATTGCCCTCTTATGTGTGCAAGAGTGTGTTGGATATTAAACTTTAATCCAACGGCTAATAGGTCACTATAGTTAATAAGGATTGTTATGGAATGCAAGTAGGATTAAGGTTTAGTTATAAGCTACGTAATGACCCGTATCAAAATTTACGCTTTAATTAATTAAAATTACGGAAATACCCCAATCTACATAAAGGTTGACCTTCGTTCGTTAACATGTTAGAATTTTTCTTATATTTTATTCCTTAACACTCATCGATACAAATGCGTAGGTGTGCTTGAAATCTAATTTGGAGTCAAAACGAAGCTTTTACGAAATTTTGAACGTAAGGGCATTTTGGTAATTTTACAAGTGGAGATTTTTCCTTACTTTGGGCCTCTACATGGCTGACACGTGGCACGTTTCTCCCCCTTTTATGGGGTGTTTTTTTCTTCTCTCCCGTGAACTCTCTCTTTAGAATTCTCTATCTCTCTCATGTTTCTACTTTCTTCTCCTCTCCGGCGAGACACACACACCCACACATACACAAACAACTACAACAACCTTACCATCATCATCACCATCTAGACCTCCCTTCCCTTTCACTCACCTCTTTTCAATCTCAAATTCTCTTTTTCTCCTTCTTGGCACTGTGCATTCACTGTGCTTGAAGACTTTGACGAGATCTCGGGTTTTTCCGACCAAGGTGAGCATCCTAGAACCCCTTAAATTATGTTTTAGGTTAGATAGGTTCGTTTTGTGAACTTTGGTGGTGGTTAAACGTAGAAACAATTCGAGAGAAGCATTTCTCAATTTTTTGACGAGAAATCGAGGCTTGCATGCCAATTTCCTGCCAACTCTGGCCACGACACAACCCCAAATTGGTACGAATCTCTTCCCCTCTTGTCAAGCATCATTTTGGCTTTTGAATCATTGAAAATGGTGTAGAAATGAGCTCGAACAGAGCTTAAGAAATCTTGCCCAGATTCCGACTGAACCCACGACCTGAAACCAGATCGACCCGACCCGCAGCCCAGAAACCCGATTTTAATGATTCGACCCAAATCTTTGGGCCAGACAGCCCAATAAGCTAGGCCCAACCTATTTCCCTTGGCCCAGGTCCAACCCTATAACTCAGCCTACTAACCCTAGCCCAAGCTCAACCTAGCAACCTTAGCCCAAACCCGGACCGGATCCGACCTGACCCGGGTCTGATACCCAGTTCCATGATCGACGCATGGAAGGCTGTCTGGGCTTGCGCGTGGAACGAACGCGCCTCCGTCGTAGGTATTGTGCTCCACCGCCGTTCACGGCGGCACCGATGATTTTTCTGGCGACCCAACTCGGCGCATGGGGGAACCTAAGGTCCCTCTTTAGGTTTTTCGACGTGCCGAATCTAAATATGCTGTCCATTTTCCTAAATTCCATCATTTTGGTAGAGTTTTATTAAATGCTCTATATTTGTGTTTAGGTGCATTGGTTGGAAGTGATCCAGTCCATCCTAGTTCGAGCGGCTATCCGATAATTGAATACTTGTGAGTGGACCCTTTCTTAACTTTCATGTTTTTATAAAATATTAGCCTAGGATTCATTTCATATCTCATGATTTGAGCATGTTTTATAATATGGTTTACAGAGAATTTATAATTTCTCTAAATTGATTTTATGGAATATTTATGACTTATCGAATTTACGTTTTACTAAAGGTTAGGAATTATTGGATTTACGTATATGAATTTCTATGGATTTCAAATATGATTTATTTTGCAGGTTTACGAATATGAGATTCCATGGATTTACGGATATGACTTACTATGGATTTATGAGACGAGGCTTGAGATTTTGAGCTTTTAAGCTCCAGTGATTTGATATGAGATTTTTAAGGTACGTTTTCAGTACTTATCTAGTGGGTTATCATACAACACATCCCCACGACCGGGTATTAGATTTCTAAGGCGATATGACACAGTTGAGGATATTTGTCACATACTCCTAGCTTCACTAGTCCGGGGCTAGTGTCGGTGTGATATGTTTTATATATATATATATATATATATATATATATATATATATATGTTTCTTCTTTGGCGTATCCCAGAGTCGTACAGCTTCATCTTCGGGTGATGGACCCTATGTTACTTCTCCGGCGTAACCCGGAGTAGTACAGCTTCACCTTCAGGTGATAGACCATGATTCCTTCACTGGCATAACCCAATGTCGTACAGCTTCACCTTTGGTGATGGTTATGCCTTCGGGCTACCATGATACCCCTAGCTGAGTATACCTTAGATTTGAGTTACAAGATTCTTGGATTTTGCCTTCGGGCTTTTCGATACCACTTTTTGAGAGTTGATTCTCATTACTTAGAAAAACCTATATGTAGTATTATATATGAGTTTTCAAAACAGGGGGTTATTATGTTCAGAAATAAAACTTTTTCCAATTATTAGTAGTAATATAAATTATGGTCCACTTACCTTTTGTTTTTTGCACCCCTTCAGGACATAGTGACTAAGAGTACGACCGGAGCATCGAGGATTTTCCCTACTAGTAATTCTACGTACTTCCACTTGCGTATGTTCCTTTTCGATTCGTTATAAATTGATGCCTTATCTTTCTTTAACAATTCTGTTAGTGGTATGCTCTGGACATATTGCATCTTTTACTTCGGATTTGTAATCCTTGGACCTTCTGTTTCGTTCATGTAAAATTTGCATCATTATTATTGTCACTTAGCACTTGTTTGTTCTGCATCAATTTGGTTTGTTATATGATTTTTGGTTTACAAGTCCTTTTATATTCTTGCTTGTTCTCTGTCATTCTTGTTTATTCATATACTTAGGGCTTTGGTCATTCTCGAGTGTCGGCCCACATGTGCCACCCAGGTGTCATTTGGATATCTGGGTTAGGGCGTGTCAAGCTATAACTTGGGCTTCATGTAAAGATAATATTCTGGTTATTCTTGGGAGGATGAATCATGTTTTTTTTTTTGAACAAACGATATTATCTACACTAGGTGGGTGGGGGAATGGGCTAAGCCTCACAATGGGGTTCAAATTCACCTTTAGCGAGAATCGAACCTAAACCTCTCACTTACCAGTGAAGAAGAATACCCCTAGACTGTACTACTAAGTGGTGGGAGGATGCATTAAGATTGAGTTAGTATAAATACTAAACATAAGTCCCTACACATATCACTGAATCACAACCCAAAAGAATTCCCCATAGGTTTGAGTTATACAATGGTGGTGAGTGTGTAGAAGGCCTTGCTTGTGTTCTTAGTGTGCTCGTGTGCTTGCTGCAATTTGTGGCTTGGTCTGCTGTCGAGAATGGCTTCTCAAGGTTAGTGTTTTCATGGTGTTTTGATTCACATGAACATATTAGGTTTAACAGAGTTTGCCACTGAGGGGCCAACAATGTCGGCGGTTGTTTTCATGCTAGGTAATGAAGTAGCAGTTCCTTCACCAAAACAACCAACATTTTTATTGGAGTTATATACAACAGTGGAGACCCATCACCGCAATATTGAAGGAGAAAATTATGTAAATGATGTGACATGTAGTAGCATAGAACTTCGCTAAAACTTTTAAGATATTCCGAAATGTTGTATGTTAAGCAACTATTAGTAGCTTGTAAAATGTTATTAACCACAAAAAATATGCTTCAAATAAGTAGGTTCCAATTTTCTTTCTAGTTCATTGACATGTGGGGCATGTCAGAATTATTGGTCTCGTGACACGCCCCAACCTCGATATCCCCAAATACCAGGATGGGCACGTGTTGGCCGACACCTAAGGGTGATGAAGCCATTTTTAAACATGCATACAAATAAAATATGTAATTAGAAAGATTATGCCAAAGCAGGAGCGTGTTCAGAGCATACAACTAATAAAGAATAAAATGAAGGAATTACAATAAAAATTAACGAATAAAGGAAAGGAACCTACATTGAGAAGACTCGAGGATACCTATGCCGAAGTGCTCTGATACCAGGATCGAATGCCTCGATTCTAACTCCAGAGGGGGTGCAAAAACCAAAAAGATGAGTGGACTAGAGTTTATAATAATAATATTAATAATAGGAAAACACTTTATTTCTGAACATACTAACCCCCTGTTTTGAAAACACATATAATACTACATAATAGGTTTTCTGAAAAATCATATCATGCCATAGAAATTCATAAAACATGTACATATAAACCAATGCTCCAAATGGTAATACTCGCCCGAAGGCATTTCGTGAACCGTCTGTAAATCATAATCACGATGTACTTAACTAGGGGTATCATAATCGCCCTAAGGCAGTTCCTGTCCATCACCCGAAGGTGAAGTTGTACGACACTAGGTTACGCTAGTGAAGAAACATGGTAGGCCTTATCACCCGAAGGTAAAGCTGTACGACTCTAGGTTACACTAAAGAAGAAAACATAACATCACATACCGACACTAGCCCTGGGCTAGTAGAGCTAGGGGTATAATCATAATTGCCCGAAGGCAATACCTATCTATCACCCGAAGGTGAAGTTGTACAACACTGGGTTACACTAGTGAAGAAACATGGTAGGCCCCATCACCCGAAGGTGAAGTTGTACGACTCTGGGTTACACCAGAGAAGAAAATATAACATCACACACCGACACTAGCCCCCGTCTAGTGAAGCTGTGGGTATAATCATAATCGCCCGAAGGCAGTACCTGTCCATCACCCAAAGGTAAAGCTGTACGACATTGGGTTAGGCCAGTGAAGAAACATGAAAGGCCCCATCACCCGAAGGTGAAGCTGTACGACTCTGGGTTACGACAGAGAAGAAACATATCCATAAATATCCTCAACTGCATTCTATGGCCATAGCCGTCTGCATACCTGGTTGTGTGGATGTGTTGTATGATAACCTGCTAGATAAGTATAAAAATATACCTTAAAAATCTCAAATCAAATCACCGGAGCTCAAAAGCTCAAACCTTGTCTCATAAATCCATACTAATCCATATACGCAATTCCAATAATTCATAACTGTTCAGTAAAGCGTAAATTCGATAAATCATAAATATTCTGTAAAAGCAATTTAGAGGAATCATAAATTCCCCATAAAACATATTATAAAACATGCTCAAATCATGAAATATGAAATGCATGCTAGGCTAATATTTTATAAAAACATATAAGTTAAGAAGGATCCACTCACAAGTATTCCATTGACAGGAAGCCACTCGAACTAGTGAGGATGGTGCCACTTCCCATCGACGCACCTAAACACAAATAGAGATCATTTAGTAAAACTCTACTAAAATGTCATAATTTGGGAAAATGGACAGCGGATTCAGATTCGGCATGTTGAAAAACCTAAAGAAAGACCTCGGGTTCCCCCACCCGCCGCCACAAGGCAGCTGCCTGAAAGGCCACGCGCTGCCACAAGCAAAGATGGGTTGCCAGAAGGTTCACCAGAAAAGTCGCTGGCAACGTCGTGGACGGCGATGAAGTACAATACCTCTAGCGGAGGCGCGTATGCTCCACGTGTAGACCATGACATGCACCCATGCGCAGACCTACGCGCGGACCATGAAACTGGGTTGGGATCCGGGTCAGATCCAAGTCAGAGCTTGGGTTAATGGGTTGGGCCTAGGGTTTGGGTCATATGGGTCAAGGATTTGGGTCGGGTTATTGAACTAGGCCCAGATATTGGGTTGGACTGGTTTTGGGCTAGGCTTGATTGGATCCAATTGGACTACGGGTCGGGTCGACCTAGATAACTCGTGGGTCGCCAGACTCAATGAAGAAGAAGGTCAGATTTCGGCTAGGAAATTTCCCCACCTCCGATCAAGGTCAAACTCTACCATTTTTTATGTATAAATACTCAAATTGAAGCTAAGAAGGCAAGGATTCGAAATATACCTATTGGAGGCCGTGAAATGGCTGAAGTTGGCAGGAAAAAGGCTCGAAGCTACCAAATTCCTTGCCGAAAACTGGGAAAATTCCCTCGAGGCATCTCTGTGCTATCTCGTCGTTCCAAATACACAACCTAGGTTAGAATTAGGCCACAAGGACGAAAATGAAGACATTTTAAGTGTCCCAAGGCTTACCCAAATCGAAATGATGAGAAATCTCACCGAAGTTCTTTCATTCGCATCCTGGCTCAGTGGTTCGTGCTCTTGGTTCGTGGTGTTCGCTAGAGTGAATGATGAGTAGTGATGGTGTCGTGGGGCTCGCCGGAGTACGGTGAGAGATGGTAGTGGTGTGTCTATTTACAGAGAAAGAAATCAAGAGAGTTGAGAGAGAAGGGTGAGCTGAGAGGGAAAAGACGAGAGCTGAGGGATGAGAAAGAGTGTGTCACGGGAGAGAAAGAAGAAAAGAGAGTCAAAATAAAGAGAGAGAAAGAGAAAGAGAGAGAAAGAAAAAACTTGGGAATAGAGGACACCCCAGAAATAGGGAGGGAATCTGCCACGTGTCCACGCCGGAATGTCCCAAAGTGGTAAATATCTCTACTTGGTAAAATTACGAAAATGCCCATATCATTCCGAGTTTCGTAAAATCTTCGTTCTAGCTCCAAATTTGATTTTGCTTACGCCCACGCGTTCATAACGATGAGAATTATAAGGATACACCAAGGAAACAAGTCCTACATGACACGATAAGGTGGTCAACAAAAGTCAACGTTTTGCCTTGAAGGGCATTTTCGTAAATTCACATATTAAAATTGTAAAAACCAAAAATTTTTGGAGACAAGTCGTTACATCTCGATTGCGACGTAATTGAAGAGAAATTATACTAATCTAGTTAGCTAATTCAGTAAATTATGTGACAGGTACTATGATGGGGGCTTAGCTAACAGAAAACTTGGTGCAAAATCGAGTACAATGACGTTCTAGAATTCATACAACCGACTTCATTATTGAGATAAGACTTTATTATTATTTTTTGTACTATGGTGGATGCTTGATCGCGAACAACCTTGGATTTGAAATGTAAATCCGTCCACTACATATGACACTTCATTTTCATTTTATTACGGATCGTCTTTACCATAGTATCCATACTAATCACACCTAGCATTTTACCATCTACTAGCACATTACGTGGTGTTGAATTTTATGACAAAAATGAAAGGTAAAATCATTCATTATTGTTGTAATTTATTTATCAAATTTTCGACATATATTTTCACATTCTTCAACAACGTGAACATATCTCTCTCTAGCCACTACAAGTCGTACTTGGCCCCATTCGAAGCCAATTTGTCTTATCAATCTACTGAATACAACTGGTGTGGTCAGAATTGATGAAGTGGAACTTTCTAGCTAGGATCAGTTTGAGGAAATTGTTATGTCTCGTCCAAATGTATGCCTGGAAGTCGCGGGTAAATTCACGTTACATTAACGACTGGAAATTAAGGGTACATTCACTGTTGCATCAATGACTGGAAGTCGTTCGTATGCCCTTAGTGTTACTGAAACTCAATCAAAGAAGAAAAAAAATCCAACGTTTCCGACTTTTTGTTTTGGCATGTCAAAAGAAGCAACCATTTTAGCACCCAACGGAATCGCAGAGTACAATAAATATCAGACCACTTAATGAATCCATGGCATAATACGATTCCTGACCACTCTACGAAATCGAGGAATATGAATACGGACCACTCAACGGAACCACAACAAAACCCAGTTTCGAATCACTCAACGGAACCGAGCGGAAGGCCAAGGAACATATCAACGGCTCAAATAAACAAAACATGAATCAAGTGTTAAATTTACAAAGGCTTAACGAAATGAAACAAAGCACAAGTACTAAATTTAGAACGGGTCAACGAAGCAAGAAATGAAACAATATCGAAGCAACAAATCCCCATCAAAATGGGTTAATGGTCCGCTACTAGCCCTCACATTTCATCACATCATACCAATCATGCAAATCAAACCGCATTTCAATATGCACCTCAAATCACATTTAATAAAATAGATCAATGGCTAAATATAAAGATACACTTTAATAGAAAACACAATTATAAAACCAAGTCATATCCACAAAGGATACTAATATAAGAAATCAGGGTAATAACCATATCACATATATTAAAGTCGCTCACCTGGAGTCCGCACTACGATTCCTTAGCATAAATATCGAGGCATCATGAACAATCGTCACCTAGAACAAATATCAAATCAAGTCTCATAATTTTATCGATAGAACATGTAATCACAGCTTGTACATGTCATCTAGGACATGCTAGATGAATTCGGGATCCATTGACCAAAAGTCAACTGTGGGTCAAAGGTCAACCGTCGGGTCTACAACCCTAGCAATTCAATCTGGAAGATCCGCACATCAAATTTTGGATCCATAACTTCCTAAGGTCCTCATTATGCTCATAGAACAACATACTAAAATCTCATCCCGATTCGACGGTCAGATCTCCGTCAATTACTAGAATTAGGTGGCGGTCAACAATTAATTTTACAAACTTAGAAATCCAATTTGGGAAGCTCCGTATGACAGATTCCCAATCCGTCAGTCCTAACATCCTCAAATATTAAGTTTTATAACACATTAAAGTTAGGTGACGATCCAACGGTCGGATCGTCGTTTGCTAGAATATTCAAGTGGTGGACCTTAACGAAAATACATCCAAACAACAGAATTTCATCAATTGGATGTCAAATATGGAATAAGGGCATCCAATTTAGCCTAGGGAAGTCAAATAGTGTATCGGCCCATGTGCCGCCGCACGCAGCGGCTAGCCGCCCCGATTCGCAGGGAAATTCAACTAATTCCAAAAATTACCAAATTTTAACAGAACGAAGATCTCAATGAGTAGAGAAAGTTTTATACCTGTGGTTAAGTCTAATTTGGCCAGGAAAGGCCCCAAATTGGCTCGCACCCGTCAGAAACCTTAGAATGAGTGAGCTTCCATTCTCCTTCCTCGGTGTTCTGACGCCCCTACAACTGGTTGGGTCTTATTCTTGGGTCCAAGTGGAGTTGATTAAGGGTGGTGGTGGGTGGTGCAACTCACCAGAACGACGGGATCACCGTCGAGTACCTCCGGTGCTCTGGTGAAGTTCCTCGCGAATTTGGACCTAAAACCCTTTGATCTTGGGCATGAATGGTAGATGGGAGGTTGTGGAAGAGGTTGCAGGTGGTGGATGTGGCGTTTCAATGGAAAAAATGGCAGGAGGAAGCCGAAATCAAGTCGGGTTGGTGGTGGGTGTACGGGTCGACAAGAAAGGAAGGTCTTTTCTCTCTCTTCCTGATTGGTCATTTCCCCTCTCCTTTCCCTTCTTGGCCCATCCGTTCCCCTCATCTTTCTTTTTCTCTCCTCTCATTTTCATCTCATCCGTCCATCTCTCTCATTTCTCTTCTTTTTCTTTCGTCCCAGCCACACAAGTGGCACATCTCATTGCTCCAGAAAATCTGGAAAAATCACAAAAGATCAAATACGTTCACGAGGAATCCCGTTTAGTCCAATAGGGGCAATTTCATCCTTTTACTTATCAAAAAAAAAATTATACGCCATAAATATAAAAGCGTCAAAACTAAAAATACGAGTATGAAATACGTAATTTTAAACCGGATTTCACACACAAGGTTTTAGGAGCTGGCCACATGTCAACTAGCAATCAAAAGAAAAGGTCCAGGACTGGACATAAAGATGGTCCAGCCTGTTCTAAGTGACATTGTTAGCTAATCTAGGCCGAGCGAGACGCTGGGAACACAATAGACCTTTGGATGTTACTAGAAATGATGCCCGCGGGTTGCTGCGGGAATACAAATTGTATGAAACAATATGTTTCAAAGATTGCCCTCTTGTGTGCTCAAGAGTATGCTACTGATCGGCCAACCATGTCGTTGGTTGTTTTCCAAAACAGCCTGCATTTTTATTGAGGAGGAATTGTACTAGTGGAGATCAATCAACGAATACTGAAGGTGACATGTACAGAAATAGAAGCTCACTTAAAAAAAACCTAGGATATCGAAAATGTTGCACAATATATATGTAATAGTAGTAGCTTGCAAAAGATAATATTAAACACATACAATTTGTTACTGTGTGAAGTTCACCCAAATTTACCATGCTTTGAAAATGAAGATTCTCCAAGCAAAGTGAACCTTGCTGATGTTAAATAAAAAATAACCAAGCTTTGTATGAATCCTAAAATGTCACAACACTTGGTTTTACTCGAAGTTTTACCTTAGATAACCTTATTGATGTTAAAGCTCACAAAATTTAAGAAAGAAAAAAAAAAGGGTAAATTACACTTTACCACCTCAGGTTTGGGGTCGATTTCGATTCCTTACAATATCTTTAAAACATTTCACTTTCATACCTTAAGTACTATTTTATTTCAATATAATATATCCGTTAAACTTTCCATCAATTGGTTCGTTAAGAGCTGACGTGATAACCACATTTATGCCATGTGGCCGCCAAATTTGTGTCACGTGGCAAAATTTTTTTTTTTTTATACATTAAACAATAATTAATTAAAGAAAAGTTTATAAAAATTAAAAAAAAAAAAAAAACCAAAAACGCAGAAACCCATCCCTTCCCCGCAACCCCCCCACCCTTCTCCTCCGTTCTGTTAACATCTCCCAACCAAGGACGGGTCCACATTGGGACCAGGGAGGTTCCAGGACCAGTTGGCTATCCTAAATCGTTGCTAGAGATTTTCCGAGGACCCCTCGTACTCGAGCATGAGGTCTGTGCAAGTTGTAGGTTGCAGTGGCTGTCTTCTTCTCGGGGAAGATGACCGCGCACAGAGAAGAAAGGAAATAGGGACCCTTCCTGTCTCTCTCCTCCTTGCTTCTGCCATGGTCTCATCCGTCGATGCCACCCACTTCTCCTTCAACCTTTCTCTGTTGTCTGGCGGAGCAGTACATAAGCCCAAATTTCCCCAAATTATTTCAACCACCGTAGTAATTTTTCTTATGGGTGAAATTTCCTTTGTAAGGTTAGTAAGATGGATATGATCTGTCATGGGTTGGTAAAATTTGGGGGTAGAGCTGCCATGGCTTGGGGAGAATGGGGAAGGAGGCGGTTGATGGAGGTATGGTAGTTGTGTTCTTAGTGAGAGAGAAGGTTAATGTTTGGAAACTAGTAAAAGAGAAAAATTATGTGTTTGGTTAGAAAGATAGTAGGAGTTTAGGGAGAGTTTTATTTGACTGGTGTTTTAAATTTAGTGGTCTATATTAGATAATCAATAACTTAGGTACTCCCTAGTAACTTATGAAACCTCGTAATGGACACTTGAATTATGATTTTATAATTTATAATATTGTTTTGCATATGATTTTTGAATGAAATGTATTATATTTAAATTTTCAATGTTATTTTTGTCTATAAATTTTTTGACCCTTATTATTGGGACCCCCGAGTTTAAAATCTTGTATCCACCACTGCTCCTAACCGATCCATGCCGTCAACTTCCCTCTGTTCAAACCATGCGCCCCCAAATCCCTAAAACCCTCAAAAAACCCTATTCCCGCCGCAACTGCCGCATCCTCCGCCCCTGACCTTCAAATCGAAATATCCACAAATCCTAACCCCAACTCCGCTGCCACATTCACCCCGAAATCCTAGCAGGCCAGGACGTGCTGGGCAATGGCCAGACTGGCAGCGGTAAGACGGAACTCACGCCCGACCCCACCGTCTGCGTCGCTCTGTCGGAGGCACGCATGTGCACTGGATTGACCAAGGCGGCGGAAGATGGGTTTTTGGAGATCATTCGAGTTGATGCGGGGTGGTGCACGTGGTACAGGCTCTGGATGAGAACAAGAATGCCATGGAAATTGTGACTGGTGGATCTGTCCATGGCGTGCAGACGTTCGTGACGGGGGCGGAATCGCCGGTTCTGGAGCACCAGGTGAGGGGTGTGCACGATAAAGGGTGGGGTGGGGGGGTTGCGGGGAGGTATGGATGGGGTGGGATAGGGGGGTTTTGGTTGCAAAGAAGGGGAAGGTATCGGTTAGGGGAGGAGAGGGCAGTTGCGGGGAAGGGGAAGGGATGGGTTTCTGGGGGTTTTTGTTTTGTTTTTTAACTTTTCTTTAATTAATTATTTTTAAATGCATAAAAAATAAAAAATTTGCCACATGGCACAAATTTGGCAGCCACGTCAGCACAAATGTGAATTCCATATTTGCCACGTCATCACTTAACAGTTTACTTAACGGATTTTCTTACGGATATATGAAATTGAAATAAAATGATAGTAAATGTATGAAATTGAAATGTTTTAAAGATATTGTAAGGAATTGAAATCGAGTCCAAACCTGATAGGGTAAAATGTAATTTATCCAAAAAAAACGTTACTTCTTGTGGCTTTTTGGTTGATGCATGCATGCCATCACACAAAAGCTTGGACTTTTTCAAATTTGGCGGACCTTTTAAATCCTAGTGTTCCTAATTCAAGTATGCTGCGGTCAATCTCAGGCGGGTATATAAAAGGAGGAGGATGGAGCAATGTGCATGTCTACGTATAGAAATCAATTCTCGGAAAAGTACTAGCCATAAATTATTGGAATGAAACAATCAACGGTATATAAATGGCCATGTACAACTCGTTTAGAAAAATCGAACAGCTTCATTTTAAGATCATCTATTGGCTAATTAACAATTTTTTTTATTTTTATTTTGGCTAATTAACAAGTTTAGAATTCTCAAGAAGTAAATAAAACTATAAGTCTACAGGGGCGGCCAATGAAGTCAGTATTATGTTGCTTATCTTTCTTGTACTTCTCCCATCTTGCATTTTTACCCTAGCTGGAGAATCTTCGCAATCGAGTTCTTCAGCTCCAGAAATTCTTCAAACTGCTATGTTGGAGTTTGGGATAACAAAATTACAGAGCAAACCATCATTTGGGTTCAAACAGGGACAACCGTATTAGCCATTAACAGAAATCATGGAGGCCTTGCCATCTATGTAAATGACCAAAATATCCCTCTCTGTCAAGATTTTAGGTTGCTGCGTTCGAGACGAAGAAAAAACGCTATAACCTTTGAATACGTTCCGAACAAAAGTTTGGACTACTCTTTCATTTTCGGCACTGCCTTATTTTTGCTTTTAATTTCTCTACTTGTTACTTGAAACTAAGGAATTCCTTATTAGCTCTTTAATTTTTAATATTATCCGCGGGATTGCCAGAGTGAAAGTAGAAACAGCAGGGAGCCTTTTTCTTTTTTTTTTTTTTTACTTGTTATTTTAATTAGAATTGTTGGACTCAATTATATGTTATATTAACACGTAACAGAAGTTTTTACAAAATTGTAACGGAAGGAACACATCGATTTGCGACAACCATTTTGAAGGGCTACATTTATTGATTTTCAATTTCAACGACCACCTTGATTGGATGAGTCAATTTCAGAGACTATTTGTGATAAAAACCCGGTATATAAATTCTTTTAGGTATGGAACTTGTGGAGAGAAGGCGATGCCTTGGAAATAATTGATTCATCTCTGGGTAAATTGTACCATGTCAAAGAAGTTGTGAGATGCATCCAAATTGCTCTCTTATGTAGGGCTGGAAAAAAATCCCAAAAATCCCAAACCGAACCTAAAATTCCCGAAACCAAACTGAAAAAATCCCAAACCAAAATTCCCGAAAATTTTGGTACCCAATACCGAACCGATCCCGAAATTTTGGTACGGGAATCGGTCTCAAGTTTTTGGGATTTCGGTATTCCCAAACCAAACCGAAAAAAAAATATATATATATATATATTATTTAATTTTTAAATATATAGGATCACATCTTTAAGGGGAACATCATCTACCTACAATAGTGAAAATTGAAATACTGAAGGAGCATTGGAAGTCGATGATGGAACATATACAGGAAGGAATCCTAAGATAGATAGTGGAACATATGCAGAATTTTTAAATCACAGAAGATTGATAAATGGATACATAGATGCAGAATAAACATGGGAGATTGATAGATGGATACATGAATAGATTATAAGGTACAATTTGCTTGAGAAAACTTTACATCTATCTATAATATTTATATTATATCTGTACAGAAGTTTACTCAAGCATATATTAACGTTTTAGACGTAATTTTGGGGACTAGTATGATCATAGATAGATTTACGAATTTACTCAAGCATTTATTAACGTTTCATATTGGCATATTGCTTTTGAATAGGCAGATACTAACTGGGCCTTGCCATTTGATTGGCAGATTTGTGTGCACAGATTAGTAGAAACAAATTGGCAGATTGGGCATGTCTATATATCAATTTTTCAATATAAAAGGTTGAATTTTAGCCCAAAAGCATAATATGTCAAATTTTAGTCCAAAAGCCCAAAACCATTTCGGGATTCCCAATTTGTCCCGAAATCCCGAAACTATTTCGGGATTCCCGAAAATTTGGTTTGGGATCGGTATTGAAATTGGGATTCCCGAAAAATTTCGGTTTAGGAATCAGGACAAGGGTTTCGGTATGGGAGTTTCAGGATTCCCAAAAATCGGGATTCCCGAAAATTTGGTTTGGGATCGGTATTGAAATTAGGATTCCCGAAAATTTTAGTTTGGGAATTGGGACAAGGGTTTTGGTATAGGATTCCATACCGAACCACCCCTACTCTTATGTGTGCATGAGTATGCCACTGACCGGCCAACGTTGGCGGTTGTTTAATGTGCTAGTTAATGAAGCAGCGGCTCCTTCACCAAAACAACCGGCACGTTATTGAAGAGGAGACCTATCACCCAGTACTGAAGGAGACAATTCAGCAAATGACAATTAGTGAAGTGGAAGTTTCTAATTGCTTGTAAGATTGGAAATAGCAGGTGAGTTGACTGTTGCATCAACGACTGGAAGTCGCGGTCGGTTCACGTTGCATCAATGACATAAATATAACAATTACAACTTACAAGATTACTTAATCAATATATTAATACATTTAGTAAGCAATCAGTAGTGCTTGGCAAACCTTTGTTCTGCAATAATGCATTTTGTGAAAGGTCTGCTGAATGTTTTAGTTCTTCAGCTCCTCCTTCTCCAGCTCTGCTCTTCCTTGGACACCATAAAATTTGATCAACCTGTCCGAGACGGTGATTTCTTGGTGTCCAAGAATGAGACCTTTGTCCTGGGATTCTTTAGTCCCAAAATATCGACCAACCGCTATGTCGGAATTTGGTACAAGTTTTCGGAAGACATGGTTGTGTGGGTAGCCAACAGAGATAATCCCATCAATAATAGCTCAGGAGTTCTTTCAATAGGTTTTGATGGAAACCTAGTGCTGCAAGCCAATACTAGCCAAGGCCTTGTTCCTCTGTGGTCAACAAATGTTTCGATATCATCAGCGAGCAACGATAATATTTTTGCTCAAATTCTTGATTCAGGAAACCTTGTTTTGGCTCAACAAGGCAGCCAGGATGTTTTTTGGCAGAGCACTGATCACCCTACAGATATTCTTCTTCAGAATATAAAAATGGGGTTGGACAGAAGAAGTGGCATAAACCGGTTCCTCACGAGTTGGAACTCGGAAAATGATCCTGGGACGGGGAATGTTTCGTTGAGAATTGACCCGAATGGATCGCCTCAGCTGATCTTGTACAAGACTGAGGCTAAATTGTGGAGGTCAGGACAGTGGAACGGGAATAAATGGAGCGGGACACCTGCCGTGCAGGCGAGGGATGTGCTTATCAATTTTGTGAACAACAAAGATGAAATTACTTGGCAGTGGACTGTTCTCGACCCTTCAATTTACTCAGTGCACAAAATAGACAGTTCGGGAACACTCAAGCTCCTAATACGGCAGGCGCAGCAGCACCAGTGGGTTTTGCTTTGGTCGGCACCATTGGATGCCTGTGACAGCTATGGCAAGTGTGGTAAATTCGGCAATTGCAATCCTACTAACATTGGATTCAACTGCACATGCTACCCCGGATATGAACCAATATCACCACAGGATTGGGATTTGAAAGACGGGAGAGGCGGGTGCAAGAGGCAGCAGGGCTCGCGGTCCATGTGCAGGAACGGCGAGGGGTTTGTGAAGATGGAAATTGTAAAGGTTCCAGACACGTCCTCCATAAAATTGGAGAAGAATTTGAGCTTGGAAGCGTGCGAGGAGGAGTGCTTGAAGAACTGCACGTGCTTGGCGTATGCGATTGAAGATGTGACGAATGGAGGGACTGGATGCATGACATGGTATAGAGATTTGATGGATACTAAGCAGTTAACAGAAGGCGGGCAAGATTTGTACGTTCGCGTTGATGCAGCAGTTTTAGGTACCTTATTTTCCTACAGATTGCGTCAATTACATGTTTCAACTTCATACCATTCATAGCACTAGTGAATTGATTTTTTTTTTCTTTTTTTCAGCTCAGTATAAAAACAAGTCAGGAGGAGGGTATTTTTCCGGGACAAGGCGACTGGCTATTATATTGGTAGTGTCAATTTCTGTCGCCTCATTGCTCATCCTCGCAGTTCTATGTTGGTTCAGGAAAAGGAGCATGAAAGGTATATGAAAAGTTTCCTCTTCTTTCGTAACTGGATATTGGTTTTAATTATTTAAGAACACAATATTATCTGTTTATGTACTTTTATCACAGGTAAGAGAAGTCAGGATAAATTTTTTAATGTGACCATGGCATCAACCTACTTGGAAGATTCTTCTGCTAGAACAGATATGGATGAAAGTAGAATAAACTCTGAATTACCATTCTTTGAACTAAGTACCATAGTTAAAGCCACAAATAATTTCGCTTCCAACAAGAAGCTTGGGACAGGTGGTTTTGGCTCCGTTTATAAGGTACGTAGTTGCCCTCGGATACTGTCTCAAATCATAAATCAAACTTTGAATAGACATTTTTAGATTTATTTTTTAGCCATCTGCACGCCAAATCAATTATTTTATTATTTTTTTCCTCTACTCACCGTTGTAGTGTAAACAGAAGAACAGAATGAAGAAATCTTGCAGAGAAAGAAAGAGAATCAAGAAGAGAGAGGGAGAGGGAGAGAGAGAGAGAGAGAGAGAGATTTTAGACTGAAAAAGTGAATCTTTGTTAATGGTTTCAGAAAAAATACAAGGTTGTTATCCATAAGGATATATATCCAAACTATATTGCTTACAAGTTAAGCTAACATTTAGCTCACATGTTATTGACACTTGCATTCTATCAAACAATAGGATTACAAGACCATCACAATTAGAATAAATTGTAGCAATGGTCTCTCAACTTTAATCAAATTGGAGCAATAGTCCCTTAACTAAAAATCCATTACCATTGGTCCCTTAACTCATCAAAATGTGTAGCCATGGTCATTTTCATCAACTTCATCAAAATTTTGTCAAAATGAGTTATGTAGGAAGGACCATTGCTACAATTGGGTTAAAGTTGAGGGACCATTTCTCCAATTGAGTTAAAGTTGAGGGATCATTTCTCCAGTTGGATTAGAGTTGAGGGACCAATGGTAATGGACTTTTAGTTGAGGGACCATATTTGCACGTTTTGATGAGTTGAGGGACCAATTGTAATAGATTTTTAGATTAGGGACTATTGCTCCAATTGAGTTAAAGTTAAGAGATCATTGCTACAATTTACTCTTACAGTTAACAAAAATCAAGAGACTTGTCTAATAAAAACTGGAAAGGTTGACTCAACAATATATTTCATTAAAATTCAAACCCAATCAATAATCAATAAGTGATGGGAACTATCTTGTTTCTACTTTTCACAATCATTTTAGATACAAATTCAAAATACTGCGATCTTTTGTAATCTCAATCGCGTATCTCCTTCACTTGAAGTAGTCAGAGCATTTTTATGTATATGCATTGAGTTTTACTCCTTTGTTAATGTATAAATGCAATTTCAAGAGGAGGATATATACAGAACTAGGAATATGTTGTTAATTTTCTTGAAAGATAAGTGCACTATAAGTTGAATTTGGGTTATAAATTCAGGGTGTGCTTGATAATGCAAAGGAGATAGCAGTGAAAAGACTAGCCAAGAATTCTAGCCAAGGAATTGGAGAGTTTAAGAATGAAGTTGTGCTGCTTTCAAAGCTCCAACACAGGAACCTTGTGAGGATCATAGGCTGTTGCGTTCAAGATGAAGAGAAGATGTTGATCTATGAATACTTGCCAAACAAAAGTCTTGACTTTTTCATTTTCGGTATGTCTTTCTTTTACTTTTGTTCATTCTTTTTATACAAGCAATATTGTGGAGGGGAAATTGAGCTCAGGACCTCAGGTGCAAGATTGAATGCTCTTAACTGAACTCAGTTACAAGCGTCTTTCTTTTCACTTGTGTATCTAAAATTGTCGGTTGAAAACCTTTAACCAAGCAAGAATACAATCTAATTTACTTTGCTTATTTTTTTCCCATACGAAGCAAAAGAGGCGTTCTTGGATTGGACAAGATGCTTTGAGATAATCTGTGGGATTGCTAGAGGGATCTTATATCTTCATCAGGATTCGAGATTAAGAATCATCCATAGAGATCTAAAGGCCAGTAATGTTCTGTTGGATAACGCTATGAACCCTAAGATTTCAGATTTTGGTATGGCTAGGATATTTGGAGCTGAACAAATTGAAGCAAATACAAACCGTGTGGTTGGGACATAGTAAGTTTCATTCAAAACTGAAAGGACACCTGTTTTTTACAATTTTCATCCCTACGTCACAAGGCCACAAACGTGAGTACAACTTTTGTTGAATAATATAGAAAGAAGTTGTGACAATTAATCAATTTTATTTTGTTGCTTCAGCGGTTATATGTCACCAGAGTACGCAATGGAAGGACTTTTTTCAGTAAAGTCTGACGTATATAGCTTCGGCGTTCTACTACTAGAAATTGTTACTGGCAGAAAGAACACCAGCTACTACCACAATAGTCCTTACTCAAATTTAGTTGGACATGTAAGCATAACATTAAGACATTACTAAACTTCTCTCCGTCTGCTTTTATAACTTGATGATTAATTTGTAAATGGTTTTTAGGTTTGGGACTTGTGGAAGGAAAGTAGAGCCTTGGAAATCATTGATTCATCTCTGGGAGAATCATACCATGTCAATGAAGTTCTAAGATGTATTCACATAGCTCTCTTGTGCGTGCAAGAACAAGCGAATGATCGTCCACTCATGTCAGCAGTCGTTTCCATGTTGGGTAATGATGCAGCAATTCCTTCACCAAAGCGACCTGGATTTTTGTTGAAGAGAAGTTATCATACTAGTGAAGACCCGTCAGCCAATACTGAAGGAGCTTACTCTATAAATGACATAACCCATACAGAAGTAGAAGGTCGCTAAGGAGAGAACCAGACGTATACTCGGAAAGACCATCATTGAATTGAGAGTATGGTCACGTGATGAGTGAGATAAGAATAAAGGATATACTCTGATTTCACTCAATAATTTGCCTTTTAACTAGGGATCTAAGTTCTATATTTACAACACTCATCATCTGTCTTGTTGGAAATACATCTATAAATTGTGTGCCTTATAACTAGGGATCTAAGTTCTATATTTGCAATACTCATCACATATCTTGTTGTAAATACAAGATATAAATTATTTGCAACACTAGTCATCAGTTCGACCAGGCTACATAAAAGTACTTCCCGATGCCCTGATTCCAACGTACATCCAGGATCGACACGTGATGTCACCAAGTATCCATATATCTACCCAACCTCCGGGATATGGACAAAGCACAACTCAAGATTCAAATTGCGTAGTAATTTTTCGTTTACTATATGGTTGCATCTAACCTCTTTGTTAGACTACCTACGTACCCTCTGATGGGATCAAGCCATTCGTGGTTCATCATTTGTTAAACTCTGAACTTTTCTAAAACATTTCCTAGCAGAAAACATAGAGTACCACACTACATATCAACCATAAGCAAAACAAGAGTTGTCATCTTGCCATTCACGCACACATATGTTTTCCAACACCATTCCACAATCACGTCAATTAATAACTCATACAATACATCAAAATGTAATGCTAGAGCGACATAGTTCGGTCGAAGCCTACATCTCTGAAGAATATGATTTCGGACCACTCAACGAAATCCAACAACAACAGGTTTCAGACCACTCAATGGAACCAAAATATCAAGCATGATTTCGGACCACTCAACGAAATTCAAATCAGGATACAATTCCAGACTACGCAACGGAATCGCAGAGTACAAGGGATTCCAGATCTCTCAACAGAATTTGAGTGGATATAATTCTAGACCACTCAACTAAATCACGGAGTACAATGGATATCGGACCACTCAACGAAATCCAAGGCAAGATACGATTCCGGATCACTCAACGGAATTGCAGAGCACGAGGGATTCCAGATCACTCAATGGAATTCAGATAGAGTAGGGAACCGGACTACTCAACGGAATCCTAGCAGAACCCAGTTCTGGACCACTCAACAAAATCGTGTAACAACCCATCCCGATTATTTAACGAATTTTGAATCGGGATGGCTTTTCTGTAATTTCACAAAAAAAAATGGTGATATTTTATTTTGGGAAACCTTTTGACTCTTAAATTTTGAGCCGCATGGGGCCCACCCCTGTTTTGTTTGTCCCCAGTCCCCATCTTCCCTGCTTGCCACGTGGCAGCTCCCACACCCCCTCATCTCATTCAGCTCTCACTTTCTCCCCTGAACTCACTCTCTCTATATCTTACAGATTTCTCCCCCTCTATGCTCTCCCATTCCCGGTGATCCACACTCACACACCCATGCAACCACCTACACGGCGAAGATGACGGCAACACCACCATCATCACCGCGTTAGCTCTCTCTCTCTATCTTCGTCTCTGTGGAGCACAGAGGAACTCTGGCGAGTCCCTCGTCTTTCCGACGATTGATAAGCCTCGGGAACACTTGAAATATCCTTATTTTTGTCCTCGTGGCCTATCTCTAACTTAGACTTTGTTTTTAGGACAATGAGTTGCACGCAGATACCACTGGGGTGCTAAACCCAATTTCCGGCGGGTGAACTCACAATTGCATACCATATTCCGGCAAGTTAAGTCCACGGCTGGCCACAAGAAAGGTATAACTCGATTCAATTTCTCATGGGCTTCAATTTCATATATTGGGTTGTAATGTTAGTTGGGATTAGAGCTCCGTCAGAGCTTGAGAACTTTCTGGCAGAAATCTGGCCTTTTCTTTCGATTACGTCCGGTGACCCACGATTTGATCTCGGGCCGGGTTTTCAAGTCCAAAGCCCATTCGAACCAGGCTTTTTGGGTCGTGCCAACTAGGACCCTCGGCCCGTTAGACCCCAAACCTAAACTTATAAACGCTTAACCCAAATCAAATTCGACGGGCCCTTAGCCCAATCTTTGGCTGGGCCTTAAGCCTAAAACCCTAAACCCAATTCCAGTTAAAACCCAACCCAAAACCCAATTGAAGTAAGGTATTTGGGCTGTATAGAACGCGGGCCCTTGGCCCGTTTAACCCTAAGTCCTACCCACCTAAACCTAACCCTAACCCAAGTCCAAACCCTAAACCCGATTGACCCAAACTCGGTGACCCGACCCAGTCTGACCGTTGACTTTTGGTCAATGCTGATCATTAACCGTTGACCAATCAACGTTGACTTTTGAGTTGACTTTTTCAGGTTTTGTCTGGGACCCCTCCTAAGCTAATTTTGACGTTCTGAGTCTGTTTTCGACATCCGTTTTCCCAAATTCAATCATTTTAGTAGAGTTTTATTAATTTGACCCTTTATGTGCTTAGGTGCATTTATTGTGGCGTTTCTGTCTTCGCTAGTTTGCATGCCTTTTCGATGGCGAAGTATCTGTAAGTGGACCCCTTCTAAAATGCATGTTTTAATAGTAGAAATGCATACATGAAAAGCATGATTTAATGGTTACATTTTATGAGTAAATTAGATTTACACTTTATGATTATCATGCTTACTGAGAATATTTTGGAATACCATAGTTTATCGAACTTATGTTCTTTGTAGTATATATGATGGGTGACTATATACTGCTTATGAACATGTTTTTACACTTCTTTATAGTATATATGATGGATGACTATATACTATGAAGATGATTTTGAGATATATGTACTTACGTTTAGAAAGACTATGTTCAATGTTTTGTGCCTATCTAGTGGTCACTGTTATGCCTGCAGGCAAGAGATATAGTTGTTGGCTTCGGGCCGGGAGAAATAATCTCTGGCTTCGGGCCAAGAAACATGGTCGCTGGCATCGAGCGGGGAGAAATAATCTCTGGCTTTGGGCCGAGAGACATAATTATTGGCTGCAGGCCGGGAAATATAATTATTTAACACCATGGGTGACTAGGATACCACTAGTTAGCACACTATATACGAGATATGTTTAATGAAGGTTTTATGGCATGCTAGGGTTTTCGGAAAAACCTATTACATATTATGCTATTGATGTTTTCATAAAACTTTTGGGGTTAGTATGTTGATAATTGTTTCCATATATATATATATCAACTTGGTCCACTCATGTTTGTTTTACGCCCCCTCAGGACATAGGAACGAGGCGTACGATCCCGGCGTCAAGGCACTCCCGCATCGGCATCTTCGAGTCGTCTCGGTATAGGACCCATTCCTTGTTCATTCAATTTTATATTATTTCTTTTTAGTGTCCTAGATTAGTTGTATGCTCTGAACACGTTCCTCATTTCCATATTAATTATATTTAAATTCATAACTTTTATTTATGTTTTCTATTTTTCATGCATCATAATATGGCTTCGTCACCTTCGGGTGTTGACCAGCACATGTCTACCCTGGTGTTCGGGGAATATCGGGGTCGGGCGTGTCAAACCGAGTGGAAGTCCAAGAAACATAACAATGGCTTGAAGAAACAAAACATGAATCAAGTGCTTAATTTACAAAGGCTTAACAAAATGAAACAACGCACAAGTACTAAATTTAGAACGGGTCAACGAAGCGAGAATGAAACAATATTGAAGCAAACAAATCCGCATGACAATGGGTTAACGATCTATTACTAGCCCTCGCATTTCATAAACAATTCAACATGCATTTCAAATCACATTTCACAGATATTTCCAATCCACAATCGAATCACATTTCATAACAATAGATCGATGGCCAAATATAAAAATACATTTTAATAGAAATCACATTTATTAAACCAAGTCATATCCACAAAGGATATTAAATACGAAACCAGGGTAATAACCATATCACATTTATTAAAGTCACTCACTAACCAATGTAGGCCCACTAGACTTCACCTAGTTTCTAGTAGTACTAATTTTAGTATTTAAAATGATTCGAGACATGTTGACCAAAAGTCAACTCGCAGTCAACGGTGGGGTCCACAACCCTACGTAATTCGATTCGGAATATCCACCCAAGGATTTCTGATCCGTAATTTCCTAAGAGTCTCATTTATCTTCTAGAATAATATCCTAAAATTTTGAAATGAACAGTCGGATCTCCGCCAATTGCTAGAATTAGGTGGCGGTCAACAATTAGTTTTACAAACTTAAAAATTCAATTCATCAAGATCCGTACATTGGATTCCCGATCCGTCGGTTTCTAATGTCCTCAAATATTACGTGCTATAATGCACTAAAGTTTGGTGACGATCCAACGGTTGGATCGTTGATGGTTATGTCTTCTACTTTTCTACTTTCCCTTTTCTGTGTTTTCCTCCCATGTAGTAGGCTGATTACTTGAAACAATGAGTATAATACTGGTGACACAATATGATCTACGAATGGATGGTTTCTTATAGCATGCATATCAATACATAGCAAGCAAAGTTTCAGTTCATTGGCTACTACACCATCTTTTTATTTACTTTGTGTGGAAATTATTCATGTCTGTCATGGATAATACATTCAACGTCCGCAGGAAGGCGCAAACACATTTTCTAGTAACCACCGAAACTAAACTATTGGATTGGAGGGGATTAAAAGGGGAAGTGTCACAAGTTTTACATACAGTCGACAAGTGGGTGTGACTAGTGTTATTACTAGTAGGTGCTGTCAAAATAAGGGGAAAAGCTATCCCAATTTGGAACCAAGTTAGTCCCCATTTTCTTAAGCTCACTCTAGCTCATCTTCCAATTTGGAACCAAGTCAAGCCCAGTCGCAAGCTCAAAACTATTAAACAAGTCAAATTTGAGCACAATAATGTTCGGTTCCGCTAGACTAGTTTGCAGTCCTACATTTATTTATTTGTTGGGATTTGCTCGTTTCTTTTCTATAAAATTGTTTCTTGCAAGAGAAAAGCGTATAATGTTGACCAACCAATAGAATTATAGTGGTCTAGCATAAATCTTGTATATTATCACATGGTTTTTCAAACTAAATAAGGCTCGTTTGGAAGTTCTTTTAAAGTGTTTTAGTGAAATTGTTTTTGAGTTCTAAAAGTGCTTCAAGTATTTTTTGCAAGAAGCACCAGTTATATGCTTCTTGCAAGAAACATTTTAAGTGCTTATCTAGAATTCACTTGCATTTTTATTGATGATTGGTTCCAAAACGTTCTTATCAAAAGCGTTTTCAATTATTTTAAAACACTTCTAAACGTACAATAAAAACACTAAAAATTAAAACAAAACTACGTAATAAGATGAGCATTTCGGTTAACACGTACACCAAAAAATTGTATTCAAAGGGTGGCATTGTTCTAGTTCCAACATAATTTACTTATCCACTTTGGTAACGTGAAGAAGAGGTATACCATGAATTTAAACTTTGCCAAAAGAAAGCAAAAGAGTTAAATAAAATATTATAACACGAAGGAGGTTGAGAATTGTTTTTATCTACATGAGCTACTGAATATTGAAGTAAAATAGCATGAACTAACTAAAATTGACCGTCACCAAGTTGGTTTGGTGACATTTTTCTCATTAATTTGGGAAGATGGTACTAAATTCATATCTTCTATCTCGTTGATCAAAAGAGAAAAGCTATAAGGCATTTTTGCAAGTACTTTTAAAACTACTGAAAACGTTTTTTATAAAAATATTTTTGAAATTAATCTTTGTAAAAATGCAAATAAATCCTAAAATAGTACTTAAAGTGCCTCATACAAGAATTACTAGTTATGTGGTGATTTTGTAGGAAGCACTTCAAGTGTTTTTCGACCCATAATTTTTTTCTCTAAAAATGTTTTCTATCATTTTAAAATGCACTTCCAAATGAGTTCATAGTTGATTATAAACATAAATATAAATATATTCTTAAATTAATGTATGATCATTTTCTTCTATTCATACAAAACACACAGAGTAAGGTAGCTAGCCACGATATACACAGTTGAATGATCCATTTCCAGTGGGACCATTCTTAGTTCCATGGATCGATTTTAGTCGTTACTCTTTGATGGATATTTAAAAATACAATCGAGCTATTTAGACACACAAAGTTAATTTACTTAGTGAGACACTCTTTAATATATGACGATTTCATCATATTAGAACTCACATAAAACGTGTCAGTTTTTTGCGTTCAAATAAAATCACTCATACATGTATAATATGTATTAAAACGTATTTTCCAGCCCCCACATAATTCCTCTTTAACAATAAACAGATAAAGTATTTTTTTTAACGATAAATTGAACAATCTGTCCTTATTGCCTATCTATGATATATAATGTTTCCAATTCTTGATCAAAATTAGGCCTTTATCTTATGCGTGTTGAAAATACTGGTGGGTAGTGAATGCCCACAGTACCTTGGAAGACTTTCCAATTCTCACACAGAATGGGTTTTCAACTTTGGCATAAGTTTTCAATACCTATGAAAATGGAAATTGACTTTGGATGCAGGAAGATCGTTTTTCAAAATTGAGTGTTGTAAATGTCAAATTGTAATAATACGAGTTGCTCTATAAATAGAGCACTCGAATGCAATCAAAAGGGAAAACGGAAAGACAGACAGAAAGAAAGATCAATAATATCACCCACTCCTCCCTCTTTAATTTGCCATCTCCTTGTGTTTTTAATTACAGTGTGATATTTTACCTCTGCTTCGTTCCACTCACTATAAAGGTTATCTCTCTAACTTTGACATATAATATAACACGTTATCAACACGAGTCTCTAAATATAACCATGTCTCATTTACATAAGCCAAAAGAAATCATTCCCTCATTTCTCTCAGCCGAACGAAAAAAAAAAAAAAAAAAAATGTTTCCTCTAAGGTTTTTACTGTTCATCTTCTTCCTCTACCTCAACTGCGGGGTATACCCTCGCGACGAACTGTTTGCTCCATGCCTGCTTCTAGTTCTCCAACTAACGGTTACATACATCTTTAATTTCTTGTTTGGTTTGGATATTGATTACTAACCCAGCATTTTTTTATGTTAATTTTATTGCGATCCAAGATGGTGCGGTATAATCGCCCATCTTGAACTGCAAATTTAATCTTACTGCAATCCAAGATGGTGCGGTATCATCGCCTATCTTGGACTACAGATCTAATTTTACTGCAAATTTTAGGTGGAGCGGTATAATCACCCATCTTGCCCTGCAAATTTAAATTTACCTACTGTTTAATTTCATTGCAATTCTAGGTGGAGCGATATAATCGCCCACCCTGCTCTGCGTATTTTAATTTTCTTGTTACTTGAGTGGTGCGGAATAATCACCCATTCTATGTTACATTATTTCAATGAGAGTGGTGCGGTACAATCGCCCTCCTCATTCATCTTGAAAATCTCGAGCCAGAAGTTTCGAGTGCTTGTCATTTTGGCCTGAATATCAAAATGAAAAATTTGTAAGAACCAGAAGTTCTAACACTATATTCCTCCAGGAATACATATTATTGCAAGTTCTTACACATCTCATTTTCTTTCAGAAAAGAAAATGGCGAACTTGGCAAAGCTTGAATATGCTGCCCTAGATATTACCGGGAAGAATTACCTTACCTGGGTACTGGATACCAAGATCCATTTGGAAGCAGGGAATCTTGGAGATACCATCAGGGAAGAGAGTAACTCATCCTCTCAAGATCGGGCGAAGGAAATGATCTTTATTCGCCGCCATCTTGATGAGGCATTAAAAAGCGAGTACTTAACAGTTGAAGATCCGTTAGCTCTTTGGAATGCCTTGGAGAAACAGATACAATCACCAGACAACGGTGATTCTTCCAAGAGCTCGCTATGAGTGGACTCACCTAAGGATCCAGGATTTCAAGTCCGTGGTTGAGTACAATTCTGCGTTGTTCAGAATTACCTCTCAGATGAAGCTCTGTGGGGATACCATTACTGAGGAAATGTTGCTGGAAAAGACTTTCAGTACATTTCATGCCTCTAACGTGCTCCTGTAGCAGCAATATAGAGCGCGAGGCTACACTGAGTATAACCAGCTGATATCTGTGTTCTTGGTAGCTGAACAGAACAATGAACTCCTGATGAGAAACCATCATTCCAGACCTACTGGATCTGCACCATTCCCAGAAGTGAATGCTGCTTCCCTCGAAGTGAACGCCATATCCTCTGGTGGCAATAATCATAAACGAGGACGTGGCCACAAGCGAGGTCGATGGAACAGGAAAGGCAAGAACCATGGTGGTCAGTTTCACAACCAGGTTCCGAGGCATAATTCAGGCCCGAGCTTCAAAAATGTGAATCGCCATAAAGGCAAAGCTCATATGAACAATGCTCCCAGAAACTCTGAAAGAGCATGCCATAGATGTGGTGGCAATGGGCATTGGGCGCGTACCTGTCGTACCCCAAAACATCTGGTGGATTTGTATCAAGCCTCACTCAAGGAGAAGGGTGTCGAGACTAATTTTCTCGACCAGGCTAGACTAATGGATATACCTGATCCTGTGTGTGATTTATCAGGACAGTTGAACACAACCCACCTAGATGTTTCAGATTTTATTGTGGAAAGGGGAAATTAAGCCTACCGGTCCGATTAAATCATTTATGTTTAATGTACTTTTATTATGCTGAACTTGTTATCTAAAACTAGTTTTTCAAATTCAATAAAAGTGGCATGTAAATTTCTTGTTATAAATTGTTTGTTAACTATGATTCCATTTACTCAGAAAGCATGGATAAAAACTATGGTTATTCTCAGAACATGAGAAATGGCAGAGATATTTGTCTTGTAGACAGAGCAACCACACATACAATACTTCGTGATCGAAAGTATTTCTCAAGCTTAATGCTTACAAAAGTAGGGGTAACAACAATATCAGGACCTTTAAATGTAATTGAAGGCTCAGGGAAACCACAGATTATGTTACCAAATGGAACAATATTGTCCAAACAGAGTGCATTGTACGCTACTCGATCTACTCGAAATTTGTTGAGTTTCAAAGACATACGTCTAAATGGATACCACATTGAAACGAAAAGTGCAGAAAATGTGGAGTATCTATGCATTACCTCCAATGATACCTAAAAGCGTATATTGGAGAAGTTGCGTGGTTTGTCGAGTGGATTGTATTATACATACATAAGGACAATTGAATCACATACTGTCATGAACTAGAAGTTCATTGATTCAAAGGTTTACATGCTTTGGCATGACCGTCTGGGTCATCCAGGATCCACCATGATGCATAGGATCATTACCAACTCTAATGGACATCCATTATTGAGCAGAGATATTGCTATCTCAAATGATAACCCTTGCAAGGCTTGTTCTCAAGGGAAGTTGGTAATTAGACCATCACAACTAAAGGTTGATGCTGAATCCCCATCATTTCTGCAAAGAATTCAAGGGGATATTTGTGGACCTATTCAACCATCTTGTGGACCATTTCGATATTTTATGGTTTTGGTTGATGCATCTACCCGATGGTCACATGTTTGTCTTTTGTCTACTCGGAATGTAGCTTTTGCGAGACTTCTTGCTCAGATAACTAAATTACGAGCACAGTTCCCAGATTATCCCATTAAGTTAATCCGACTTGATAACGCTAGTGAATTTACGTCCCAAACTTTTGATGATTACTGCATGACATTGGGCATTGATGTTGAACACCCTGTTCCTCATGTCCATACTCAAAATGGCTTAGCAGAAGCATTGATCAAGCGGCTTCAATTAATAGCTCGCACTCTGCTTATGAAAACAAAATTGCCAGTCTCTGCATGGAAACATGCCATCATACATGCTGCATCATTGGTTCGATTGAGGCCTATAGCCAATCACCAATACTCCTCAGTACAACTCGTGTTTGGACATCAGCCAAACATTTCACATTTACGAGTTTTTGGTTGTGATGTTTATGTGCCTATTGTACCGCAGCAACGCACTAAAATGGGACCTCAGCGTAGACTGAGAATTTATGTGGGTTTTGATTCACCATCTATCATCAGATATTTGGAACCCCTGACAGGTGATATGTTTACAACACGTTTTGCTGATTGTCACTTTAATGAGATAGTCTTCCCGTCGTTAGGGGGAGAAAAGACCGTTCCAGAAGAACGGAAAGAGCTGACATGGGTTGTTCCCACCTTGTCTCATTTTGATCCTCGAATCATTCAATGTGAAAATGAAGTGAAAAGGATCGTTCATCTTCAAAACATTGCTAATCAAATGCCAGATGCATTTAATGATGCTATGAAAGTGACAAAATCACATATACTAGCTGCAAATGCACCTGCAAGAATTGATGTCCTTGTTGGACAAAATAAAGTGGCAGCGAATGATTCATCTGGTGCACGCCTGAAGCTTGGTAGACCACCAGGTTCAAAAGATTCAGCCCCTCGAAAGAGAAAGACAAGGGCACAACTGAATCTAAATGAAATCATTCATGAAGAGAGAATGAATGACAAATCCACAATTCATGATTTTGGATTTCCAGAAAAAGAAAATGTCCTTGATGAAACGCATGTCCCTGAAGAGACAGAAGTACATGAAAGTAAAGAAATCTCCATAAATTATGCTTGTACTAATGAATTGTGGGATCAGAATGATATAATCATTGATGATATGTTCGCATTCGCAGTAGCCACTGAAATCATCTTAAGTGATGATATTGAGCCCCGCTCTATTGATGAATGCAAACAGAGACATGATTGGCCTAAGTGGAAAGATGCAATCCAGGCAGAATTAAATTCCTTGGAAAGGCGAAGTGTTTTTGGACCAGTAGTCCAAACCCCGCCTGATGTAAATCCCGTGGGTTGCAAATGGGTATTCACAAGGAAATGCAATGAGAAAAACGAGATTGCTAGATATAAAGCACGACTCGTTGCACAAGGTTTTTCGTAAAGACCTGGAATTGATTATGAGGAGACATACTTTCCTGTAATGGATGCAATTACATTCCGTTACTTAATAAGTTTAGTGGTTTCAGAAAAACTTGACATGCGACTCATGGATGTCATCACTGCGTATCTATATGGAGAATTAGATGCTGACATATACATGAAAGTCACAGAAAGACTTAAATTGCCTTAAACAAGTAAGAAACTACGAGGTTTGCTTTCGATCAAATTAAGGCGATCATTGTATGGGCTGAAACAATCTGGACGAATGTGGTATAATCATCTCAGTGAATATTTGATCAAAGATAGATACATCAACAATGTCATTTGCTCTTGTGTGTTCATTAAGAAATCCAATTCTGGATTTGCTATAGTGGCAGTATATGTTGATGATATGAACCTAGTTGGAACTCCTGAAAAGCTCCATAAAACTGCTGAATATCTTAAAAGCGAATTTGAAATGAAAGACCTTGGGAAAACAAAATATTGTCTCGGCCTGCAGATCGAGCATTGTGCTAGTGGAATTTTGGTCCACCAATCAGCTTACATTGAAAAAATTCTGAAGCGATTTGGCATGGATAAGGCTTATCCACTCAGCACACCAATGGTCGTTCGTTCTCTGGACATTAAGAATGATCAATTCCGTCCAAAAGAAGATGATGAAATGGTCCTTGGTCTAGAAGTACCATATCTGAGTGCAATAGGTGCTTTGTTGTATTTAGCACAATGTACTAGACCAGATATAGCTTTTTCAGTTAACTTGTTAGCAAGGTATAGGTCTGCTCCAACAATTCGTCATTGGAAGGGTGTCAAAGATGTATTGCGATACCTTCGTGGGACAACAGACATGGGTCTCTTCTACTCAAAGAACTCCACAAATGACCAGGTCCTTGTTGGATATGCAGATGCTGGTTTTCTCTCTGATCCGCATAAAGCCTGCTTACAAACTGGATATGTGTTCAAGAATGGAGATACAGCGATCTCATGGCGCTCAACAAAGCAAACATTAGTTGCTACAACTTTAAATCATTCAGAAATACTTGCTTTACATGAAGCAAGTCGTGAATGTTCTTGGTTAAGATCAATGATCCATCATATCCAGAATTCATGTGGTCTAACTTCGAAGACAGACAATCCAACTGTCATTCATGAAGATAATGCAGCTTGTGTTGCCCAAATGAAGGAAGGATTCATCAAGGGCGATAAAACTAAACACATATCTCCAAAGTTTTTCAGTGCACATGAGCTTCAGAAGGCTAAAGTTGTTGAAGTCAGACAAATCCGTTCTAATGAAAATCTGGCAGACTTGTTCACCAAGTCTCTACCAAAGTGCATGTTTCAGAAGTTAGTGCAAAGTATCGGATTACGTCGACTTACCAAACAACTAAGTTTGGAGAATGCGGAATCAGGGGGAGATATATATCAGGGGGAACATCCATGATACATGCCTGTTGTACTCTTTTTCCTTCGATTAGGATTTTTCCCACTGGGTTTTTCCTATCAAGGTTTTAACGAGGCAACATAAGCATACTTAACACTACATCAACAATTCTAGTAAAGTTATACTCTTTTTCCTTTGCTATGGTTTTTTTTCCCACTGAGTTTTTCCAAGCAAGGTTTTAACGAGGTAACTGATGTTGATATGTGGGCATCCAAGGGGGAGTATTGAAAATACTGGTGGGTAGTGAATGCCCACAGTACCTTGGAAGACTTTTCAATTCTCACACATAATGGGTTTTCAACTTTGGCATAAGTTTTCAATACCCATGAAAATGGAAATTGACTTTGGATGCAAGAAGATCGTTTTTCAACATTGAGTGTTGTAAATGTCAAATTGTAATAATACGAGTTGCTCTATAAATAGAGCACTCGAATGCAATCAACAGGGAAAACGGAAAGACAGACAGAAAGAAAGATCAATAATATCATCCACTCCTCCCTCTTTAATTTACCATCTCCTTGTGTTTTTAATTACAGTGTGGTATTTTACCTCTGCTTCGTTCCACTCACTATAAAAGTTATCTCTCTAACTTTAACATATAATATAACAATGCGTCTTTTAATAAGTCACATCATCCACCGTTTTCGTGCGCTAATATTCAAAGGCTGAGTGTCGTCACAAGATTTAATTATATATGCACGTCATTTTCATCATGAATGTTTTTTCTTTTCTTTTTTTAATAAAGAAATGATAGCAATTTTCTATTAGTGAACAGTAGCAATTACTAGGGTTATCCCATGGATACAAATTCTAGTGACTAAATATATCTAGAGGTAATTTGCACAAACGAGCAATAATTATAATCCTCTATTGGCTACCACTGCGCACACTAACACAAGCATTCTCAGTATAAATCTACCACAAAGACGGCAAGCGCAACAGACTTATACCAACTCACCTGTAAAGTCACCGTCCTACAAGCGAGACCACATTAATTATCGCTAACAAACAAAGCCAAATCAAAACTACCGATCACGCGTGGAGCCACATTAGTCACTAGGCCACATCACTCACATGTAAAGTTACCGCCCTACAAGCGAGACCACATCAATTTATAATCTTATCAATTAAATGTCTTTA
Source organism: Heteromeles arbutifolia (assembly GCA_024362995.1). Lineage (NCBI taxonomy): Eukaryota > Viridiplantae > Streptophyta > Magnoliopsida > Rosales > Rosaceae > Heteromeles > Heteromeles arbutifolia. The sequence goes on along the minus strand of JANCRC010000002.1, from coordinate 1,892,569 downwards.
TTAAATCTTTTGACACCAAAAAAGAAAACGTCGTATTAAGAAATTGATTTAATAACGGTGAGATATAAACTGTATGAGGCAGACCTTGCGTAGTTGCATTATAAATATGGAAGAAAACATTCAACGATAATCCTAACGACTAAAAAATTAAGCACGGATTGCGTCTCATTCAACCTAGAAAATAATAAATTGTGCTCTTTTGTCAACTGTGACGATATAACCAAGTTATTATTCACGCTTGGATCAGAGTGTACACATTTCATGATGCTTGTGTTGATATCGTTTGTGTTTTCAAAACAAATTTGGACGGAGAACTTAGGCCATCTCCAGCTGAAGGGTCCAGAGGGCCGAAAATACCCCTAAAACCGTCTCCAACCGAGGGCCATACCAAAGGGCTCGTAGACCCCACTGGACAAAAAGGGCCAAAAGGCCAACCGGCCGGCCCCGGGTCAGGCTGGTTTTCAAAAACCCAACGGCTAGCTGCTGACGTCAGCTAGTCGTTATTTTAAAAAAAAAAAAAATTTTTACAAAATTTGTTTAAATAATTTTAAAAATTCTTTTTTTTTCCTATAACTTCCTAAACCATTAAACATTACATAACATTAAGTAACATGAAACAACATTAAATAATATTAGACAATATTAAACAACATTAAATAACATTAAATAACATTAAACAACATAAAAATTATACAACATACAAAAAAAAACATTTAACAGCATGAAGCTTAAACAACATTTTTAAAAACATTTAACAACATAAAACTTAAATGCCTACTTCATGCTTCTTTTGGCCCAAAGATGTGTAACAAGATCCTGTTGCAGGTACTTGTTTATGGCACGGGAATGTATCATTCTATAGCGTCTCATGTACTCATTTATAGAGATACTACCAGTTCTTGGATTGAAAGGCAAATTAGGCACATCATATATTTTTGCACGAGCCTTTCTTAACCTATTTGGATCGTCTTGGTCATCATCGAACTCTCAATCAATATACCCATCTCGCTCATCCTCCATAATCATATTGTGTAATATGATGCAAGACATCATGATGGAGTCCAAATTTTCTCGACTCCATTGCCGGTTCGCTGATGATCTTCCACCATGCTTGTAGAATACCGAAAGCTCTCTCAACATCTTTCCAGTATGCCTCTTGGTGTAAGGTAAACAAATTTTGGGCGTCATTCGTAGGGTTTGGAATTGCTTGGACAAGTGTCGGCCACTTTGGGTAGATGCCATCTGCCAAGTAATACCCCATATTGTACTGACAACCGTCAATGTAGTAGTCAAGTTGAGGTGTTTTCCCTTCTGTCAAGCTATTGAAGAAGGGTGAACACCCAAGAACTGTAATGTCATTTTGGGATCCAAGGACTCCAAAGAAAGCATGTCAGATCCATGTGTCATACGAGGTAACCGCCTCTAACACAACAGTTGGCTTTCTCAACCTTCCGCAGAAGCCTCATTGCCATCCGGTGGGACAGTGCTTCCAATCCCAATGCATGCAGTCTAATGACCTTATCATGCCCAGAAACCCACGGTCTTCAGCTTTGCGAATGAGCCGATTCAGATCTTCTTGATTTGGCTCACGGAGGTATTCCTCTTTGTAAAGCCGAACAATTGTATTACAGAATTCAGTAAAAGTATCAAGGCATGTAAACTCAGACATACCATAGGTTTCATTCATCGAATCAGTTAGGGAGTCATAGGCCATCATTCAGAGTGCAACAGTAACCTTCTGATGAAGTGAGAAACCAGGGCGGCCTGCTCTGTCCCGCTTCTGTCGAAAGTATGGATTGACCTGCTGGACATCACGAAGTAAACGCTCGAAGGCATAACGCCTCATCTGGAAGTGACGTTTGAAATCCTCTTCTGTGTACACCGAGTTGGGGTTGAAGTAGTTGTTCATCAAATTGGCATGCGTCATCGCTCTGTTTCGTGGTTTATAAGAGCGACCAGCAACAGAGCCACCCTATTGAGGTTGTTCCTCATTTGGCTGACACATCATGGCCGTAGTCATGGCTGCCGCATATTGTGTGTTGCGCCATACTTCATCTTCTTCATCAGACTCTGAATCTTCTCGTCTCATCTGCGCCAATTTTTCTTCCAATTTGGAATTGGATAAGGACCCCCAGTTGGAATCCGAAGAGGATCCAAAGTTGGAATTCATTGCAAACTTGAATTGAAATAGATTGAATCCAACGGCTAGCTGACGTCACTTAGCTGTTGGATTTGAATTTAAGTTATAGTATTTGAATAATAAATTATGTTTGGCCCTATAGCCCTCTGGCCCTCGGTTGGAGATGGTTTTTTGTGACAAGGCTAAAACGAGCCCTCTGGCCCTTTGGCCCTCGATTAGAGATGGTAAGAAATATGGCCTTGCACTGTTCATTAAAATATTAATTTTTGGGAGGGCCAAAAGGCTAAAACGAGCCATCTGGCCAGCCTTCTGTTGGAGATGGTCTTAAGATCCATCGAATCATGTTTACTTGGAATGATTTGATCAAAGTTTAGCTGAGTTTGAGATTTTTTAACTATATGATAACTTAGTCTTATGATATTTCGTCTCTAATTAGTATAAAATTTCGGGTAAATTACACAGAACTACCTCAACTATTGGGTCATTAACAGTTTCATACCTCGTCTTTAAAAAGTTTCAATGTCATACCGTATCTTCGAATTTGTTGCAATGTCATACCTTCCGTTAGTTGTCTGTCAATGCATTTGTTAAATGCTGATGTGGCTTGAGACATGGCCCACTTTCTATTAAAAAATTAATTAAATATTAATTAAATAAAAAATAAAAAAACCCAATCATCTTCCCGCAACACTTTACCCTTCCCTGCAACCCAAATGCAAAATCACTCCCACCTCTCCTCTACCACCTCTTCGACTCCCCCTCCCTCAGTTCCACCAAATCTCTACCTCTCAGGGGCTCGAACCCGACCCGATTCCCCTTGTCTTCTCCTTCGTAACCACCTCCCCGACTCGATCCCACTCTTTCTCTATCGTCTCTCTCCTCTGTAAACCCTAAAAAGCAAACCCCCAAACTCTCCCTCTCATGACCCGCCTCGACCGCACGTCGCCGACGTTGAGATTTTGATCAAGAGCGGCGGGTGTGCTAAGGAATTTGGTTGGGTTTGCCAAGAATCAAAATATTCTGGGTTTTTTTTTTTTTTTTTTCAAAATTTGTTTGTTTCTGGGGAAAGATAAGAAGAGTGGAGGAGTGGGATGAGTGGCTGGGGAGGGTAGGGGATGTTGGCACGGGTGAGATCTAGGTTTGGGTTGGTTCTGGTTTTGGGTTGGGGGAAGACAGGAGCGGGGACAAATTTTGATGAGGATAAGAGGTGGGGTGATGGGTTTGTAGGGAGGGACAGAGATGAATGGAGGGAGGGGAGGAGATGAATGGAGAGAGGGGGAGTCGAAGAGGTGGCAGAGGAGAGGTGGGAGTGGTTTTGGATTTGGGTTGCAGGGAAGGGGAAAGGGTCAGGGAAGATGATTGGGTTTTTTTTTAATAATTTTTTAATAATTTTTTAATAGAAAGTGGGCCCCGTCTCAAGCCTCGTCAGCATTTAACAAATGCATTGACAGACAACTGACGAAAGGTATGACATTACAACAAATTTGAAGATACATGTATGACATTGAAACTTTTTAAAGACGAGGTATGAAACTGTTAATGACCAAATAGTTGAGGTAGTTCTGTGTAATTTACCTTAAAATTTCTTAAATCGACTCACACATTATATGAAGATGAAAGTGATATATTCATATACTTATTTTTACTTCTCACACATATTTATTAATTTTTTTATCATTAATCTTCTTTAATTCATTCGATTCGAAACTAAAAATTAAAAAAAAATGTACTAGAAATAAAAATGAGCTATCTTATTTATATTACTAGGTCGAGGATCATTGTGTCCCAAAATCCTTTCCCAACTTGATTAGAAGACTTGTCAAACTTAATGTGAGATTTGTGCTTTCAAAATATTTCAGTGTGACTTCAATTTGTGATTGGAAGAAAGTTTTTTTTGTAAGTGTCATTTCAATTGCATAATAACATATGGCGTGCAATTAATGTTTTGAATATATTAAAAAATCTGTCATATCTTCAATTATGGTGTGAAAATGGCATGGATAAATGATCACGTGATAATAGAGAGAGGAAACACATGTATTCCAAAGGAGGCAAATGTTTATGGCTGGCAATGTTGACTTTAAGGGCATTTAAGTAAATTCACAATCAATCAAAGTCAAGGAACAAAATGCAGATAATATCGGCGAAATATCGTCGATATTATCGGTTTTTCACGGTACCGATATTTTAATTACTATTCAACTGGTTTTCGTCAAAATATCGCGATATTTTCGAAATTATCGCGATATTTTGAAGGAGAAGGGCCACGGGGTGGGAATGTGAAACACAGAAGTGGGGGAAAGAACAGGGGCTTCGAGAACGTAATGTGCAAAGGAGGGCGTTTTGGGGATGGGGGACTGTGGGGGTTGGGGGGGGATCTGGTGTTTTGGGTAGGGGCTTCGAGAACGTAATCCGCAGCAGAATGGCGTTTTGGGGATGGGGGACTGTGGGGGTTGGGGGGGATCCTGGTGTCTTGGGTGGGGAACGTGAACGCTGGGGGGGGGAATACGGGGATGTGAACGTGGGGGAGGAAGATCTGCGGGGCGCGGGGGGGGGAAGAGGGAACAAGAAGAATCTGGAGGGGGGAAGGGAACAAGAATAATCATCTGGAGGGAGGGGGCGTGGGGAAGGAAGAATATTGGGGGGGGAAGAAGAGGGATTTGGGAAGGGGGAGGAAGAGAACAGAGAAGAAGGGAGGGATCTGGTCTCCGGAAGAAAGAAGGAGATGGAGGGTGGGTGGGTGGGTACGTGCGTGCGGGGTGGAATGATCGAGACTGCGTGCGTGCCACACACGGTTTTGGCACATGGTTTTGTATGAAACCACGGTTTTGGCACACGGTTTTGTGCACGGTTTTGTGTGTGTGTGTGTGTGTGTGTTAGTGTGTGTTCGATTTTTTGTATGTCTGTCAGAGAAGAACAAAAAAATATTCTGTAAGAGAAGACCAAATATTCTCCACGTGAAGACCAAATATTCTGTAAGAGAAGAACCAAAACACGTAAAGTCCAAAAATTTTGTAAGAAAAGAACCAAAAAATATGTTTACTTTCATTAATTACTACATATTTTCTACACTCACGATGTTTGTCAGCTCGCTATATAATCAACTTGATAATGTTAAATCCATCATGCAATGCATTTCTTTCCAATTTTTTGTGATAAACTAATAGATAATTGACTAAATAAACATCCTGCAAAGTTTCAATAAAAATTTCCAAGTTTTTCTTACAATTTCCGTGGTTTCCATATAATTTTTATCGATATCGATATTATCCCGATATTTCCATCGATATTTCCGTGTTTCTGGACTACCGATATTTCCGATATTACCGATATTTAATACCTTGATCAAAGTAAAGGTCGTGATTGATTCCATGCTTCAACTGTAGGGTAACTGTTGAGGTTTTTTCGTGACAGTGATTAAAAGCAGATAACCGTTAGAAACGAAAGGAAAAAACAAAGTTACGAAAACACCCCTCTGTAGTATTGGCCAAAGACGGGACCTTTTTGTGTCGTTAAGTTGAAAAGCAAAAGTGAATGATGACTTTCTTTCTCCAATAAATAGAGATGCTAACTGTACATATAATTTCAGTGACCAAGCAATTAAATTGGATAGAGTTTGCACAAAAACACAAGAAGAGTAAAAAATACCCCAACGAGAATGATAAAAATACTATAGACGCAACAAATCCGAATCGGCGTTTAGGGGATTTCCAATGAGAAAATACAAGATTTGAGATGGAAAAATCATATTTACATTTCTTATAGATGTAAATGAAGCTATACTCCAATGAGAGTAATAAAAATTTGGGATCCTATTTAATTTTTTCTCTTTGATGAGTGGGAATCATGTAAAAAAACTAAATTTAGGTTTTTGTTTACATCTTTCGATGAATATGGATAATTTATATTTCGTCATTGGATAGAAAAATATAAAATGTTCATTTCAAAGCATTTTGAGAGATGCCCTTAAGAACAAAAACTTACTTACCGATATAATTGTTGAGTAATCTAAAATAATTATCTACCATTATGCAATTTAAATTCCAATTATGTAAATAATTATTCAACGTTATGCGTTTTAAAATCCAATTATGTAAAGATACGCGATTGATTTGAGATACATTAGTTATAAGTTATAAGGTTCCAAATTTCGAATAATCCAATAGGTGTATTATAATTGTCTGTTTCTTTTTTAGCAAGAAAATGCGTATTAATGTGCTGTGAGTGTAGGATTTGGTGGTGAAAGTCTGTCTCTCTCTCTCCCCTCTCGCTCGAAGTCTCGAAGTCTCGAAGTCTCAAAGACACAATCCACCAGTAGCTCCCGAAAACCTCGTAAACCCTTTTTCTTCCATTTCATTTCTTTACCGAGTGACGCGAGCGAGCGAGCGAGTTGAGAAATGGCGGCTCAGTTCCCGGACGATTTCAAGTGCCCGATTTCCCTCGAAATAATGGCCGACCCGGTTATACTCTCCTCAGGTCACACCTTTGATCGGGCCTCCATCCAACGCTGGCTCGACGCCGGTCACCGCACCTGCCCAATTACCAAACTGCCCCTCCCCGACCACCCTTCCCTCATCCCCAACCACGCCCTCCGCAGCCTGATTTCCACTTATACCCTTCTCTCCCCTGCCAAATTACAACACCAGTACCACCACCGCCACCACCAATACCATCACCACCGCCAGCAGCGCCACTCCCAGCCCCAAAACCCAATATCGACGCTTACCTCTCCAGCTTCCACCCTCGAGTCCAAGCTCGAATCGCTCGACCAGCTCACTCACCTCTCTAAGCGCGACGCCGCCTTTCGCGCCAAGCTCACTGAGTCCGGCGCCGTCTCCACCGTCCTCAAGTGCGTCGACTCGGAGGAGCCCTGCCTCCAAGAAAAGGCGCTGACTTTGCTGCTGAATGTCAGCTTGGACGACGATAACAAAGTGGGTCTTGTCGCCGAGGGAGCAATCGCTCGAATCGTGGAGGTGCTCCAAGGTGGGTCCCCCAACAGCCGTGCCGTGGCGGCGACGATGTTGACGAGCTTGGCAGTTGTGGAGGTCAACAAGGCCACAATCGGGGCATACCCGTATGCAATTCGGGCTTTGGTTTCGCTTCTCAGGGACGGCAAAAGTCGAGAGCAGAAAGAGGCGGCCACGGCGCTTTACACCATCTGTTTGTTCCCGGATAACCGGCGGCGGGCTGTAGAATGTGGGGTTGTGCCGATTTTGATCCGAATTGCTGAGTCGGGCCTAGAACGAGCGGTTGAAGTTCTGGGTCTTTTGGCAAAGTGCAAGGAAGGTAGAGAAGAGATGGAGAGGTTTAATGGTTGTGTGGGGATTTTAGTGAGGGTTTTAGAAAATTGGAGCTCCAGGGGAGTTCAGTATGCCCTGCTTACATTGAATTTGCTTTGTGCTTATAGCGAACGAATGCGTGTGGAAGCGAAAAATGAAGGGGCTTTGGCAATTTGTGTAGGTTTGGTTGAAGATGATAATGAAAGGATTGGAAAAAATGCTTCTAATTTGGTTCAGATTCTCAGTGGGAACCAATCCATGAGGTGAATTGTGAATGGAAGTCCAAGAAATGGTCGATTTTGCGGGTTAGAATGATCAGCGTCAGGGGAGGTGAGTTGCGTTTTTGGTTTATTGTTTCTCCTTCTGTTGGGATAGTATTATGTACAAAAGAAAAAGGATTTAGATTTTTGTTGGGGTATCGTTCTTCGTTTCTTGTACATTCTGAATAAGAAAATGTACACAGATGAGATGGATTTCTGTTGTTGAAGTTTGTATTATGAAAGTTTCACATTGGTAATCTGAATTGTAAGTTGCCTCAGCTTATAGAATTTTATTGGCTTCCAAGAAATGAATTCCTCTGTCCTATCTTAGATACTTCCGTGCCAGCTCATAGTTTCCGAATACTGTCTACTTATGTATCTTTTGTGCTATGAACTTATAGCTCGAGATTCAGTTTATAGTATGAAATCATATCCAAATGAATAGATTCAACGGTGATTCTCGGATGTGAACCCTAGTGTTTAAAATAGTAAACCAGTCAATCAACAGTTACGGAAGTGTTCGTATGGGATATGAATGATGAATCTCTACTGTTGGATTTTCCATAAATCAATATATGATTAGGATTGTAGAAAGTTAAGGAAAGTGCAGTCAGTGACATATTTTTAGTAATGACGAGATCAAGAAGGTTGCAAGGGGAAAGTATTTTACAAGTTTTTTCCATGCTACCTTCTTTGGGTATGTATTGGTGGTAGTTGTGGTGATCAGAAACATTTATGTTTCTCATATGTCTTTATGTAAGAATGCTTTCATATTTCCGATCAAAGGCGCTTCTGATTGTTCTGGTGCCTTTACTCTGGGGAGCATAAATGGCCGAGAAGTTGTTTCTCTTAAGATGCTTCTTACCTAAGCTCAGTTTCGTTTGTCGAGTAACTATTGATACATGGTGAAATCCTGGCTTCTTACTCATGCATAAATGAAGAAACTCAAGACTCGGGTCTTTGTATGCTGTACGTCTCACATGATCCTTAATTTCTTATAGGTGTTTATTGGATTCTCCTTTCCTAGTTATTTTGTTAGACAAACTTTTAATGTCGTCTGTTTTTTATTGGGAATTCCTATTCTTATATGGGTAGTCTGTGTCCCAAGGCAGCTCAGCTATGTATCATAAACCACTGCTTTCATATTCATTCTGAAGAATACCACCAGTTGACTTTAATTTTGGTGTGTATATGACGTAATTTAAAAGCTACTGCATTTTAAATATTAGGAATTCTGTCCGCTGCAGTTTCTTCTAAAGTCGAGGGTATTTCTTGTTAGAAATTTTGTATTTGGTCCTTTTATTGTAATCAAACTGTGGTTTTCTTATCCTTTAGGCCTCGTTTGATAGGGAGGACTAACAGAGTTTTCAGGCATAGGCAATGATCTTTCTGTGTTGGCCTCTCGTGCATGTTTCTGATGGCTGCTACTATGGCGGTTTGCTCAAGTAATTCATATCTTTCATGTGAGTCGCTGGCAAGTTAATAAATGTCATTACTTTAACTGTGTTCAGTATTTTAGGGTATGTTACGAAGTCGCCTTGTATATCTGTCTTCAGCATGAAGTCAGGGATGCTGAAATGAATACATTCCGCTGTATTTCGTTCTTCTGCAATACCGTCTGTGGATGAGGAGATGAGGTAACTGAGTTTCCGGCGTTGCTTATGAAGTTCGTTTATCTGATACAAGGTGGCATCCCTCGGCCCCTGTTTGGTCGGCACCCAGAGGGGCATTCCTTTTCGGGACCTAAACCTGGTAGGTTGTTTAAAGTTTCATTCTTCTATTTTTTTTCGTATTCTTTTCCGGATAAATGTTCTTCTTCTTCTTCTGGCATTTGAAGCAGCATCTATAAAATAGGAGCTTGTGAAATAATTGAATTCATGGACAGCCGCCTCTATCTCCTTCGCAAAGTTGACCTTGTTTTATCTTTGTCCGGGGGCCCTCAATATTTGACGAATGATTTTTTTTCCTTTTTTAAAAAATGGACCAGCTGGTGGCATTGCCACGGCAGTCCACCATTTTAGAGGCTAGAAAGACTCGTGTAGGCATTTCAGTCTCCTCTTGACCATCATCGTATGATTCACCAACGTTAGGAATCGATAAGTATGGAATTCGTCCCCAACCACTGAGTCACCCATGACAGATCTATCTTCTTTGGTGGGGGGCAGTCGCTGTTGCCGGCCTTCCACTTATCCAAATAAATGTATGTAATGTATGGATTGTGGAATTTGTACAATTACCTCTATGTAGGGCTTGTAATTTGGAAGACCACACATGGTGCAAAATTTAGTATGAAGTTGACATTGTACTAAATTCGTACGAGACGACATTATGCGAAATTAATACATGAAATTGATGGGAAATCTGTTCGTGTTGGAGATTTACGTATAATGCCTTCTTGTGTTCTTGTTTTGTTTTTGCTTCTTTAGTAAAGTGCCATTTATGTGGATTTGAACTTGTGAGCATACATTACGAGGAAAATCTCAAATTTGGGTACAAGTAGAGGTGTATTTTCTCGTTAGGGGTGTGATCACACACCTCATTTTACTTTTCACATACCCTTCTAATTTTCGACCGTTGGATCGGATATATTGAAGAAAATCAACGGATAAAAATTAACAAGGATGTGTAAGAAGTAAAATGAGGTGTGTGAATAGCACATCCCTTCCAATTAATATCCCTTTCTTCATGTCACGTGACGAGATAGTTACTGAGGAGACATACCGGGTTACACCACCGTAGAATGTTGCAGTTGTGATGGCCTTGTTCTTTTTTTATGGCTCTTGTTGGGTCAATTCTCAAACACGCGATTAATTTGACCGAGGACAGTTTTGGTGGCTGATCAAACGATTCAAAATGAAGGATTGCATCATTCCAATAGTTTGAACGCTCGAATCATATCAGTCGTCTGACTATCGCAAAATAGGAAACTCTCTGATTTTGGTCACAACTAACCCACATTACGTTGACAAAAAAACTAACCCACATTACCGAATTATCTCCTGTGGTCGTGACTTGTGAACAGTGAACCCAAGCTTCAAACAAACACCAACAAAAGCCAAAACCACAGCCATAATTATGGGGTAGAAGATTCAGGTGGCATTTCTGCATTAGAAAGTTGAAATGGAGTTTTTAAATTCAAAAGTATGAGATGAGTCATTGTCTCTCTCTAGTTTTCTCTTCAAGAAGAAGAAAAATTTCGGTAAGACAGCATGATCAGATTGTACTACATGAAGTTGGATAGTGCCCAAATACAATAGGGTCTAGTATCCGACCATCCAACTGATCATATTGTCTTATCAAAAGTTCTCTATAGTCTAACAAGCAATGCTCTTCCCTTCTCTTGGATATTATATGATGAAAGTGCCATGTCATTTTGGTTTGGAGTTCAAATTAGGGTGGTGCTATCCACAATCCTACTTTTACCTCTCACGCACCTTCTGTAAATTTTTTCTGTTTAGATTATCTTCAATTCATTCAATCAGACGATTAAAAATTGAGAGGCATGTGTACACTCAAATTAAGAATAATGCGTAAACTGTATGAAATCGATGAGGGCATGGAAGGAATCATCAATCATGGAAGATTGGAAATAAGAAGAGAAGCACGCTTCAAGACAAGAGCCATCGATGATACCCTCTGTTTCTTCAGATGGTTCCCTCTCCATATTCATTCTCCAGAGAGAGAGAGAGAGAGAGAATTTTACAGCAAAGACACTCACTCATCATTTAACCTTTGCCACATTTTTCATGCCAAAATCATTTCGTTTTAAAAAGGATTATAGTTAATTAATTAAGATTAAGCATCCTGCATTCTCATAATTCTATCATTTTGACAATTTGGGGCCACTTATTTCTTGCATCTAATCTTGATTTGACTATAAATCTTTGAGGTAGTTAACTTTCTTGAGACGTAAGATGAAGAAACATTTTTCCTTTCAAAATTTGCGTTTAGGGCATTCAAACACTCCACTGTCAAGACATCTGGTTTGACCACGTGAAACAAGCATATCATGGAGAGATTTTTCAGTGTGATCAGAACACGGGGTGATACATCACGTGTCACTTTACAAATAATTCCGGTGACAATGAAAAATTTCTTCATATCGTGAACCCTCGCGAAAGGGAGAAACTTGCAAAGTCTTATGTTCTCGAACGACCAGACTAAGTGGATTATCCGACCAACTTTTAAAAGAAGGTTACTCTTATATTGGAGTTAGTTTTAACATAAATAAATTAGGTGACATTTAAATATAGAGCGGTGATTTTATTTGAGGATAGAGAGACACTCCATCTAATCTAAGTGTTGGATGAAAGAATTTCTCCTGTACGTGTATACTCCTTCGTTTTATTAGATTGGAAGATCCTGTGACAACTAAAGACCCATTTAGTAATTTTCTTTTCCATTTCTTTTTTCTTTTTTTTTTCTTTTGTCTAACAAAAGTTTTTTGAAAACTATAGTTAGAGCTAAGGAATCAATGTTAGTGTTTTTAATTACTAAAAGCGTTTTTAAAAAAAATACTTTTAAGTTTCAAAAGCACTTCAATTATTTTTTCATGGTTCACTCGCATTTTTACTGAAAATCCGTTTAAAAACATTTTTACCAAAAACGTTTTTAATCATTTTAAAAACACTTCCAGACAAGCTATTAATTTATAAAGTTATAATCACAATACGTCATAAAGAAGCCTCCAAACTCTTCTCCTGCAGACCTCCACCGTACATTGCATCATCAATGAGCAAAGCTGAAAGTTGAACAATATTACATATATATATATATATATATATATATTTCTAAAGTACACGCAATTTGTTCGATAATGTTCCAAACTATATGGATAACAACAAAGGAACGAGTAGAGTATTAATTTACACCAAGATGGTTGGGCGGCTCAGACTTTTTGTAACCTTTGAATCTGGGCAGCTTCCTCTTCTTCTGGGCTGCTTCTTCTTCCAATTTGCAAAAGTATTGGTCGCACATTTCGGGAAATATCCATTTTTTGATTTAGGAATTGAATTAGTTAATTACTTGAAATATATTTTTGTTCTTTTTTTTTTTTTTTTTTATATTTTACGAGCTTCCGGAGGCATTGACAAAGTCAAATATCCCTAATGGGGATGTGGATACCTCATCGTTTGGCCGTAAGCACCTGACATTTCCTTCAGATTATGTTTAAGCGCATTGCACTCTATCTTTAAAATAATAACAATAATAATACACCACTATATTATTTTTTAAATTATGGGTGGAGCTATTCACCTAATATTTCACGTATATATCTTAATTTTTTTATCTTCGAATCGAATGAATTAAAGATAATCAAAAAAGATAAAGTAACAAAAGATGTGTGGAAAGTAAAAAAAATGTGTGTTAGATAGCAAATTAACAGCACCCTAAATTAATATTCAACCTTACTTAGTTATTATACACAATAATCAACTATGGGATGGATTTGTGCTAGCATTCTTGATATTGTCAAAGTCAAGCGATGTGTTTTGATCAATACGTTTTCAATCTAGAAAAAAATATATATTTTGAAAATGAAAATTTTGAGTGAAATATATTGATTTTCTATTATTAATGACATATGACTTACGTTATGAGGATTGTCTTTCCAGTATTAAGTATCTATTTATACTATAGTCAGAACTTGAAATGCGCTATAAGAAAAAAAAATTGAAGAAAAAAAAAAATCAAGCATGTGATACAATAAGGTAGGGAATTGATTTTCGTTACACCTTTTTTCTCTCCCATGCTCATTTTCGTATATTTCTTATCTTTGAAGTGAGCAAAGTAAAGAAGAATCAAGCGACAAAAATGAACATATATATGAATATAAGGAGAAAAAATATATACAAAAATCATTTCCGAGGTATATATAGGAGAATATGAAGAATATTATGGGGTAGATAAGTATTAAGTATGACATCAACAATACCATATACATTACGTATCAAGAAACACGGATCCACTAATTGATAGAGTAAGCTCTTCATTAACAAAGTCAAATAAACTCCATTTAAAATAAAATAAGGATTTTACTAAATACAAAAATAAAATTAAGGATTAATCCAAGTCTTTGGACACACAAAGCATAGCTTAGGATGCTTTATAAATAGGGGTCCCCCCCAATGGTTGGTGCACTCCTGTCAAAGCTTCATTCACTCACAAACACCAGCGCACGCACAAAAAAGAAACTCTTCCATCAATGGCCACCAAAATCTACATTGTGTAAGTTTCTCTCTCCTCTCTCTCTCCCTCTCTCTGTGTCTCTCTGCATGTTGGTGCTGAGTGATTCATTAACATGTTTTAGTGCCAAGAGTGGAAGATACTCGGTGTTTCTGGTTGCTACCATTTTATGCTTTCTGAGTTTTTTTCATTGACTTATATATGAATAAAGATGAAACCTTTTCTGGGTTAATCAGTGTTTTTATTTCCTCCCATATTGTGATTTCTGGGTTTTGTTTATTTCATTATATGAAGTAAATATGTATGATTTTTTTATGAATAAAGGTGAAATCTTTTTTTCTGTGTTGATCAAGTTTGCTTCTTGGGAGGTGATGGATTGAGTTGTTGTGAGTTAAGTAATTAAAAAGATTGGCATTTTGATTGAGATGGTTGGTGGGGAATTTGCATTGGTATTTTGTGTTGACTTGTTTTTGGGATGAACATATATTGGAAGATTTAGTTGTAAATGATCACTCCTTAACATCTGCTAAGGTTAATCAATTTAGTGTTAATTAATTTACTTTGGGAGTGCTAATTTGTTTCCTTAATCTTCCTTAGGAAAAGAAAGTACAACTTTCTGGGAGAATTTCCTCTTGTTTAATCAAAGTCAAACTTAAAGAATCCGGGTAGAAAGTATTGCAATTTTTGTATCATCCCATCGATTTCAGTTTATCATCCAGTTCTAAAAAGATTAGGGGAAATTTATCTGCTCTCAAAGAAAAGTGAGGTTGCGGCTAATGGCCTTAAGTGTCTAGCTTGTATTCTTCTAGGTATTTTTAATGTTTTAAATTTTCAATTATTTGTGTTCTTGCTCCTGGTCTTGAGTGGGGTGAGGGTAGTGGGAGACAGAGGCCTGTTTTTCTTCAATTTTCATGATCGATGCATGAAAGTGAACTTTACGCTACCGTGTGTATGGGTCAATAACTAGAAAAGGAGGGATTAGTAATTGGAATAGATTGAAAAACTTGAGGTTTAAAGGATATTGTGCTGTTATCCAGTAACAACCGGAAAGTGATTGTGATATCTGACCTACCTTTTGAAATCATAAACCGAGAGAGAGAGAGAGAGAGATGCAAGGCCTCTGCTTTCCTACTTTCCATGGTCCCAGAATGCATCATTGTTGTGCATCCTTCTTTCTGTTCATATTGATATGCATATTAGTTCCTTTCAACATATACATTTGCTTCTGAACTGTTTTACATTTCTATTTTACACTCTTGTGAAATGATCGAACACTTAATCATACGGGTGAAGTTTATGGCTCTTTGAAGGTAGTGTAATCATGTTTTGTCATTGGCAAGCTTTGTTCAGAGCTCCGTCTCCCATTGGTCATTGTCCTACCATATTCTTTTGGCCAGTTGAATAAAAACATTTTCTGTTGTAGTACTACAGAACTTTCATTTTTACACCACATTCATTCGATTATATCATGTAATGAAAGAATGCGCCACCGACTTCAAGGGCAAAATCATGTTTTTTTTTTTTTGTTTTCGAAGAAGATTGTTACAATTTAGCACCAAATGTTAACTGCTATTACAAATTTGAGTTAATTTTAAAATCATGCTATGCATTTTACAGGTACTATTCTACATACGGACACGTTGCCAAGTTGGCACAAGAGATACTGAAAGGAGCTCAATCTGTCGAGGGAGTAGAGGCCAAACTATGGCAGGTACGAAATTGTCACTCTCTTTCATCGAATCAACATGCTAAATTATCACAGCTACAGAAAACATTTGTTAGCCAGAGTACTATTTTGGCTACATTAATTTTGTTCTTAGCAAGTTATCTCAGGAAATGGTTGGTTTGTTTTTTCTTTTTACCCCTTTGAGAAACACAAACGTTCCTTTCACATTTTGGCAACAAGCAATTGTAGATTTGCAGTTTATCCCAAAGCGGCACGTTCTTTCAAAATGTTCAGTTTGATCTTTGATGTATAGAAACTAAGGTTCTAGAATACATAGATGTCGAGAATCACTAGCTTATTTAAACCTCACATTTTGGTTTGCGCGGTTTAGAAGTCGGAGAATCATGTAGTTTTGGATAAAGAATAAGCTGACTCGAGTTTGTACTGTTAATGATGATTTGGGGATTTGTCTTTGAAAGGGATATTGATTTCTCCCCTGCAAAATTTCAACGTAATTAACCCGGTTCAATATACTTGGCCCCTTAACAGGTACCAGAAACTCTGCCAGCAGAAGTTCTTGCAAAGATGGGTGCACCACCAAAGAATGAAGTGCCTGTAATTTCAGCTGAGCAACTTGCTGAGGCTGATGGGATAATCTTCGGTTTCCCTACCAGATTTGGAATGATGGCTGCACAATTTAAAGCATTTTTTGATTCAACTGGAAGTTTATGGCACAAAGGAGCTCTTGTAGGCAAGCCTGCTGGAATTTTCTACAGCACTGGATCTCAAGGTGGTGGACAAGAGACTACCCCGTAAGTTTTCAGCTAACATGAGTATTTCCTTCCGTTAGGTGTCTTGATGTACAAGAATAAAATGAAAATGGATTTCTTGAAGTGTTTCTCGTTCTATCCCTATTGCGTTGCACTTTACTGAAATACTTGCCATGTGATTCTTCTTGATCTGTTTTTGATTATTTGAAACTGTGCAGCTTGACAGCCATTACTCAGTTTACTCACCATGGAATGATCTTTGTCCCAATCGGATACACGGCCGGAGCTGGCATGTTCGAGATGGAGCAGGTCAAGGGTGGCAGCCCCTATGGTGCAGGAACTTATGCTGGGGATGGCACAAGACAACCTTCTGATCTAGAACTAGAAATTGCTTGCCACCAGGGAAAGTACTTCGCTGGCGTGGCGAAGAAGCTTAAGGGATCTGCCTGATTATGATGATATATTACACAATCGCTGTTTAGCATTGGATACTTGCATTTCTTTTGTTCTTGATTCTGAGTCCAGTTTTCAATTTGCATTTTCGTGTTTTCGTAAAGAATAATTTGCTTTCTCGAATGTATTTGTTGTAACAAGTTTTATATCGAATAAACTGTGCCTATTACTGAAGATTAAAGTTTGTATACCTTATTCAATGTAAAATTTACTGGAGACTAGGTCTCTTACCAGTTGCTACACCTTTCATTTTAACTTGGATATAGCATTGGCTGTGGGAAGTTTCACATTCGGATATCAAATGAGGCCAGTCCTCCCATGTAAAACAGAAGTTATCCCATGAACGCTAAGGTGAAGCAACATAGCTTTGAATCTGGTGAGCTATCCAATCCAATCCAATACACAATCATGACCTAAGCCTCAGCATTCCAAACAACGTAACTTAGAACCTTGTAAGCTATCAAAGCATATGCACCAAAGATGGCCTACGAGCCACAATTATCAAAGGCACGAGTGGCTTCCCATAGCTTCATCATCGTGCACCTTATGTTGCTGAATATCTACATTGTCACGCCCCGATCCCGACATACGTCTAGGATCGACACGTGACGCCACCAAAAACCCGTATATCTAATTTACCTCGCCTCCGGGCTATGAACAAAGCACAACTCAAGTCCCAATTTCGTAGTAATTTTTTATATGCTTTATGGCTGCATCTAACTTCCTCGTTTCAGAGTAGTAATGCATATAGATATGTATACTTATTAAGACACCCATTTTAACATTCAAACAAAGAAAGTGATGTATAAACATGAAGCACTTAATCAAAATAGTAATCACACCGAATCGGATTTGTCAAACTATTGATATCTATACCAGCCCTAACCTTACCAACCAATATAATTTAAATACAATCACAATCAATTACTATATGCATACCCCTTTCAAACTCTATATCAAAACATAGAGCCAATAGTACATATAAAAGCAATGGTTTGATAATAATTAACAGGACTAATTGTAGCAAATAAAATAGCTTGTTTTCTTCAAAACCAATCCGATCGGATTGTAAAAATTGAGTGAGGAAGATATGCATGTACTTTGATACACATGTAGATAAAACCACCTGCATACATTTTCTCTTTATAAGTAATTATGTATTCAGTATATAATCGTTTGGAAAACAACCAGCTTCCCGAAGTGGACTAGTCGAAATACTTTGCCAAGGGTAGTAATACAACAATATAGCTTTCTGCATAATACAAGTCTTCAGAAACAGGGCTATTAAACAAAACATCCCTTTCGGCTTTTATACCATTCTAGGGTTTAGGCATATAGATAATACTAGTTTTGCAAACAATAGCTAATCCACGACAGATTAACCGAAAGAAATATTAATAAGAATTAGCTAAACAGAAAGGATAAAGAGAGTTGAGAGTATAAACCCATACTGCAGGTTGACATCCCAAGCGAGAAGTATACGAATATCTTCAACTCCCTTCTCTCTGCTCCTAATTAATTTCTAATCCCTTCCTTCCATTTGGCCTTTCTTCTCTTTATTTTTGGGTTGACTAATGGGGAGAAACCAATAAGCTCGTAAGGCTGCTCGTCAGGACTATCTGCACATCCTCTTCCAGTTATTTCTCTCTTCCTTGGTAGTGTTTTGGTGATCAGACTCGCAGGACTCCTTCCCCATGGGTGTCCTCTCAAACCGCCCCCAAAAAAATTAAGAGAAGAGGGAGTCCTCCCCTGGAAGGGAAGCGAGTACCCCCCCTCCCTTTTTTTCTTTCCTTCTTTCCCTTTTCTCGATCCTTCTCCACCTCTCATTTTTCTTCTTTCTTTATTATTTTATTCTATCATTAATATTTTATATCTAGTACAATTATCTTTTCCACTACTTTACATAAAATGATTTATGTCTGTAAAATCTTTCTTTTAGTTCTAATTTTCGCTACGCTTATGATCAGTCGTTCATAATAACGAGTGTTGTCAGAATATACTAATTAATATGTCACACGTGTCCTGACCAGTAAGTCAATGAAAGTCGACACATACCCTCTAAGAGCATTTTGATCGTTTCACATTTAAAAATAAATAAAATAAAATTATGAACGAGTTGTAACATACATGATGAGTGATTGAGTGTGGTCCATGCGATCTTATCACATTCACTTCAGGTCCTGGATATTCTAGTTATGGTCATGGAGTTCATAATACGCAGAAGGCGTTTGTTGTCCCACGTTTACAGGATTTTTTTTTGGTTACATTGGAGGAATCGAATATTGAGCTCAAAGGGTTACTTTCACAGGGTTTTTCATTCTAGCTCATGGGATGTTCATCTAAAAGACTAAATTAGGCACCCACATAAAATAGTGAGCCCATAGCCAATAGCTGCTAATGAGGTATCACTTGGGCTCAAACATAAGTAGATGTATTTCAAATTTTGCCGTGTTTTCTTTAACAACGTAATTCTCTAAATTACTCTTAACATTTAAAAAGAAGATTCATACCGTGTGCCAAAATGTGAACACACTATTATAACTAACTAGTCTAACTCACGTATGTGTATTTCAAACACATGACTCAATTATAAGCTTTATGTAATGATAATGAGGGTTACCATTTAAGGAAAACTAATGAAAATGGCTTCAAAACTTTGACTTTTAACCAAAAACCACATACTAACTTTATTTAATGATAAGGACAAGAGAAGAAAAAAAAATTCATAACAAAAGTTTGGTGCTTCAGCCTCCTCTCTTCGAAGCTCACCTCCTCTGCACCAACTCCTTCATCGTCGGCATCCCCACCCTTCCAGAACTTCGCCTTCGATTCCCGGCCAGCGATCGCCATGGCGACAAGCTTGGCGACAATGAACGAGAGGATCAGAGCCAGGGACGCTATCCACTGCCCTTGTTAGCCTTCCTTCTCTCTTTCTTCACCTTTGAGTTTCTGCTCCTCTTCTTCTCCACCAACCTCTCCTCATAAGCCTCAAGGATTTCATGGATCAGCTGCCAGTTCGGTGAAGCATCCCACCGTGCCCAAAAACTCATGTAGCACATGAAGTAGTCGTACTAGAACGTAGGAGGGTGGTCCACCCAAAACTATTTCAAACTCAGATTTGATCCAAGATGCTAAAAGACATTACTAGCAACAGATTACAACAAAACCAAGCTAATTTTACCTCCTCTTTTCAAGGGTTGTAGCTCGATTCCATTAGAGCAACTCTCACTGAGAACCCCTGATTGGATTATCCTACTTCCCATTACAGAATTTAACATGCAATGGTACCATAGGGATCCCCAGCTTGCGCAGGTCTTGTATTTTGGTGGTTTGGGGTCTCAATTAAATTGGAATTTGTGGTGATGGTGCTTGGAGTTCTTTTTGGCTATAGTGGTTTAGAGAGAAGGCAGAGAGTTCGAAAAGAGAGAGAGAGAGGGAGAGAGAGAGAGAGAGTTTTGGAGTGTTCATGGAGGAAAAGGAAAAGAAGAAAGAAAAGATGAAGAAAACAGAGTGGGCCAGGTTACAAACACAACACAGTGGTGCAGTACCAATTAAGTTTCATAAATAGTGTAGTGTTTCATAAACAGTGTCATAAGTTTTCATAAACAGTGCAGTAAGTTTTATAAACAGTGTCGTAAATTTCATAAACAGTGTAAAAGTTTCATAAACAGTGTGAGGAGTCCGCGCGTCAGATTTTTATTATTTTTTTAAATATTAAAATTATGTCATTTTCATTAAAATTTAAGTTCTTTTGTCATTTTCATTAAAATTTAAGGGTTTTTCATTAAAATTTAAGTCTTTTTAATTAAATAAAGTTATAGCATGGTTTTTTATTAAAATAAACTTAGTCCAAGCCATTTTCATGAAAGTTCCCTAAAGTTTAAGGGTTGGAAGATAAGATTCAATTTTAGAAAGAAATAAGCCTTTCGAAGCTGGAAAACGTCAAGGAGAAGACAAAAATAGAGTTTTACGTTGATTAGTCAAAACAAGAAAAAGAAGTATTGATCCATTAAAGTAAAGATTTGCAATTGCTGGAAGTCGTAGATTTTGCTTTATTTATAACAACACAGCACAATGATGCCAATATGCTTTCCTTTTAAGTATTCGTTTTATGTTTCTTCTTTTCAAATAAGTAAACCCTAGTAGTAAGGGATTAAGATCTTCTTCAGATCTCACATTCCAGAGCTTACGGACCGAGCAACTTGGAACGTTTAAGAGAGAGAGATATTTGAACGTTAGAGAGATTGTGTGTGAGGTGAGTTAGTAGAATCTACTAATAGGGACTGCAAGATTTAAATTGAACGGTTCAAATTACTCTTGAGTGTGAAATCCGGATAGGATCTCAATCTAGTAAAAATAATTAAAGAATTCCAATATTCCATCGAGAGAGAGAGAGAGAGAGAGAGAGAGAGAGAGAGAGAGAGAGAGAGAGAGACAGAGAGAGAGGAGCTAGCTATAGCAAATGGTATTGATCCCGATGCTTCAAAGTGTTCGGTATCACACCCTTTCGCCGATCAATTTCACAAGTCACAAAAAGAGTGGGCGCCAAGAGATACCAATCCCCAACGGATTTTGAACCATTAAAGTACCTTTCTTTTGCTTTCTCTCATGATTAGTCATCTTTGATAGGGATTCTTCAATTTTAAGCTTCTTCTTGATTAGGCTCTTTGTTTCAAAATTTGTTCAAAGCAACTTTCAACAAACAATGACTAGTAATATATGCATACATACATGCATCTTAGAGTACAAGGTTAAAAGAGTGCAAGGTTAAGCTATAGCATATATATACAGTGGCGAAGCCAGGAATTGTCGGGAGGAGGGGCGAACTTAAAAGAGTGCAAGGTTAAAAAAATGGCAACAACCTAATCCTTTTATATAGTAGTGTCTTCCATAATTTATCAATACAAACAAATTTCAATTGTTGCCGGCGACATTTCATGTCATAAAAATGTCGCATAATATACTCGTTATCAATAAAAGCAAATACATCCCTCTCAATATAAACAATCATGTTATTACTCAATCATTGATCTTCCATTTTGTACGCAATGGTGTTTTCACAACATTATAGCAGAAAAAAATTCTCTCCACTGAAGCGGTTGCAGCCGGTAACACCGAAACTAATGTAAGAAGCTTATACGCTATCATATAGCTTGCACACCTGTCGATCTTCACCAACTCCTTTGCAAGATCACTAATTCCTCCCGGTCTTAGACTCTTAATCCTAGAGTAAAATGTACCATATGACTACTAACTAATTAAACCAACAATTCAATTAATCAATACCAATAATCATATGAATTATTCATTATACCAAAATTCAATTCAATTAATCAAGAATCAAGAATTCAATTTTTACCCTAAAAAACAATTTCATTCATCAATAATCATTTATAGGATTCATATCTATAATCAATAATCAGTAATCAATAACTATATTAGTGTATTAGTCTATGATTCTATATTAATTAAACAAAATTTCGTATTAACTAATCAATTAAGGTTAATTATAATAAAAATTAAGAAATTAAGAAAAATGAAAACACGAAAACCTTTACTTTTTTATTGGTTTTAAAAAGGGAATGGGGGACGTGTGAAGGCAGAGGTAACGGGGACCAGTGGTCCCCACTTCAATTATTTTCTTTTAATCAACTAATTGAAACGCATTGTTTGGTTAAGGATTTTCAGAAGAAAAAAAAAAGGGTGCAGCAGGAACCCAGAAACCAGAAAGCAGGCCAAACAATCATAACTTCCGACAGAACCAAAGGGACGGAACCACCGCTTCTAGGCTTAATTTTCGACGAGAGGAGGGGACGGACGCCCTTCTTTGTCTCTATGTAGCTTCGCCGCTGTGTGTGTGTGTATATATATATGGAGTTAACGAATATAATTCATGTTTACCAGACAGCACAAGTTTGTAAGCTCTATTGACTATAGTTGGTCACGAGTTTTGTATATATTAGGTTAATATTTGATATTATCAAATATGTCGCTTAGATTGCAAATGATGAGCCATAATTCTGAAAGTAACAACACATATATAGTGTTACATCTGCACTGTTCGTGTTGGGAAAAGACAAAAGTGCGGAAAACTTTCACCCCATGCTGCCATGCTTTGACAAAAGTTCCAATACATAAACAAACACCAAAAAAACAAAACAAAAAAAAACAAAATGAATAATTAAATCAAAGGAGGCTGCTGGTTCTAGTTGCCACCAAGGATATAATTAATATTATGTAGATTATGGAATCGTAGAAGTTAAAAGATAATCAACATTTTGTTCAAAAAAAATAATAATAATCAACACTAGAGGACAACGTTATTTTACCGGACATACGTTTATATTGCCAAGCAAATAATTGATGATTCAGATTCACAACCTGATCAACACATAATGTATTTCTTCACAAACATGCATACATGCATGTATGAGGTGTTATGCTATATATAATATAAGAAAATTAACTGAAAGAATTATTTTTTCAGATTTTAATTGATAAACTCATCAAAATCAAATATTGATGACTTATAGATCATATTGATGATATATGGATTAAATACAAACATCATATCTATCAAAATATTAAAAACATATCGGTCAAATACGGAAAAAAAACTGATTATGTCAACTATTAAAATTTATAAATTCATCATTTCAACTAATTTTTCTTTACACGTTTAATGGACGAACCTTATAATTGCTTGGCCATTCCGTAGGAAGAAATTGGAGGATAAAAACATATATTAATGTTAGGGTTGATTTTGACCCAAAATAAATAAAGGGTAAATTACACTTTCATACCTCAGGTTTGAGCTCTATTTCAATTCCTTACAACATCTTTAAAACATTTCACTTTCATACCTTAAGTACTATTTTATTTCAAAATAATACTTCCGTTACATTTTCCATCCATTGATCCGTTAAATGCTGACGTGGTTGCCACATATATGCTACGTGGCTGTCAAATGTCTGCCACGTGGCAAAAAAAAAAAATTTAAATTTTTTAAAAAAAAACCTGAATTTTTATGAAAAAAAGGGTAAATTACACTTTCATACCTCAGGTTTGGGATCTATTTCAATTCCTTACAACATCTTTAAAACATTTCACTGTCATACCTTAAGTACTATTTTATTTCAAAATAATACCTCTGTTACATTTTTCATCCATTGATCCATTAAATGCTGACGTGGCCGCCACATATATGCCACGTGGCTGCCAAATGTTTGCCACGTGGCAAATAAAATAATTTTTTAATTTTTTTTAAAAACCCTGAATTTTCTCAACAAAAAAAAAAAAAATTAAATAAATAAAAAATTTGAAACCCACATCTGCAAGAGGAAGAAGAGGGAGGAAGAAAAAAAAATTGTCCCTCCCCCCAGCGACCCACATATGCAGGAAGAAGAAGAAAAGCCCTCCCCCCCAGGACCCTCCTCCCTCCGCGATCTGGTGATTTTCAGTGTGAGTGAGTTTTGAAAATAGTTTGAGTTTGAGATGATTTTTGAACTGGCTTTGTGATGGATCCACCTAATCTTAGGTGGGATTTTTAGGGATGGGTGATGGGGGATTTTTGGGAGGGGTGGCTCGGGTGGGATTTTGGGGTTTTCTTTCTTTCTTTCTTCCTCCCTCCTCTTCTTCTTCTTCTTCTTCTTGTTGCAAATGTGGGTCGCTGGGGGGTGGGGGAGGGACAATTTTTTTTTCTTTCTTCCTCCCTCTTCTTCTTCTTGCAGATGTGGGTTTCAAATTTTTTATTTTTTATTTATTTTTTGTTGAGAAAATTCAGGTTTTTTAAAAAAAATAAAAAAATTATTTTATTTGCCACATGGCATACATTTGGCAGCCACGTGGCATATATGTGACAGCCATGTCAACATTTAACGGATCAATGGATGGAAAATATAACAGTGGTATTATTTTGAAATAAAATAGTACTTAAGGTATGAAAGTGAAATATTTTAAAGATGTTGTAAGAAATTGAAATAGACCCCAAACCTAAGGTATGAAAGTGTAATTTACCCTTTTTTTTTCTTTTCTTTTTTTTTGTAAAAATTCAGGTTTTTTTAGAAAAAAATTAATTTTTTTTGCCACGTGGCAGACATGTGGCAGCCACGTCAGCATTTAACGGATCAATGGATGGAAAATGTAACAAAGGTATTATTTTGAAATAAAATAGTACTTAAGGTATGAAAGTGAAATGTTTTAAAGATGTTGTAAGGAATTGAAATAAAGCTCAAACCTGAGGTATGAAAATGTAATTTACCCATAAATAAATTGTTAGGGTTGATGTTTTACACGCGCAAATACATGCACTCGCGCATGCACTATCTTTCTATCTCTCTCACTCTCTCTTTCTCATGACTCATGACCATGATTCACCAGAAACCCTAAAAACAGGCACAGTGGGCCGCCCTCTGACTTCCCACTACCACATTCCAAACGTATAAATGAGTGTATTTTTATCACCGTTAGATGAGTTTGAATTTTGATATTTGTGTTTATCCACTACATGTATCTCGAAATTCAAAGTCATCTAACGGTGATAAATAGGGTGATGAGCATATACCATACTAAATTATGTGGTGAGCAAAAATGCTCCCCATATAAATTAAACAAATTGAAAAAGTGAAAACGCCAATCAAATAACCTCCACTCACTCATCTTTCCCTCCTGTTCTTACAACAATCAACAATATATACATATATATACATTATATAAATCAATTAACTACAATTCAAATCGCTTTAAATCTATTTATTTTTCTCTTCTCTGAGATAATGGAAAAGTGGTGGTGCCAACCCTCAACATACATGAACAGGAACAAAAGGCAGCTCTTTACACCCCATCTGCTAAATTCAGCTATTGTCAACAACTTAATATCCCTAAACCCTAATATAATATCAACTTCCGCTAAATTTAGCACCTGTTCCTGTTCCAAACCCATCTCCTAACTAATAACTTATATTAATTAGTTTTACATAAAAATTGAAATGGTCTATAATATTTAATCCCTTGCTAGCCCTACATCGATCATTAGTCCTGCTAGCAGTTGGCTCAGCATGCAGTTTAGTCTGTCGACCCTTACCAATTTGGCTTCTATTATATTATTAGGCCTTGGCTTCCTCAGCTTTTCTCTTCTGATCACCTGAAAGTTGCTCCAAATGATGGTGTCCAAAAATCAGCTGTGGTCTCATTAGCAACCGGGAATGTGCTTGAAATTGGAACCAAACAGAGTCCTCGGCTTTGTAGATCTTGTTGTGCTCCTTCCGAGGCCTCCTCCATTTTATCAGTACCCTGTTGCTGTTGCATGGGAGCTCCATTTTTCATATATGGAGTACTTAAAACCTGAAATATTACATAAAGAAAAACTTTTATATCAGAACTAAGTCCAGACTTGTATAAAGAATTTCATTAGGTCTACCTTCTTTTTGAAGAACAACCCAGAAAACAAATTAATCAATTAAATATTTTGTTTCTGTAGGCAACTAGGGTTTCTTAATTTAACAAGTCTAAGCCCAAAAAAAAAGAAGAAATAGAGTTACTAAAAGGAACGTACACTGACTTGATCGTGGAGGAATTTGATGTACTCAATAGCTTCGTGGAGGACAGAAGCCGTATCAGTCTGAAAAACAAAAACAAAAAGGATTCAAGGTAAGTTTGATGAATTCCTCTATTTAGCAAATTAGTAAAGTGTTTTTTTCTTGAAAAAGTAAAGAAGAAAACAACAAAACTCTACCTTTCCGAAAGGTGAAACCAATTGCTGGAGAGCAGTGATCCGGTCCCCAAGCTTCTCTTTCCGAACCTAATCAATAACAAATTAATCAAGCTTTAATTAAAATTTTAAAAATCACTTTGACAAAGAAAAAGCTTGCTAGCTCATCAATCGATGGCTGCTGCCAAAAGATTTTGATTAGATATGTGTGTCGTACCTTAAAAGTCGGTAAGGGTGAAGGTGTTTCAATTCGAGCTCTTTTGAATACAGGTTCACAGGCGCTGCTGCTACTTTTCTTTACAACAGAGGAGCTTGAGTCTTGGACATCTCCATTAGTATTGGCCTGAAATTTCGAAATTTCAACATCTAAATTATTAGTCTCAAACCCTTTTGTCATACATATGGTCATAAACCCTAGCTAGCTAGCTATATGTTGAAGAGGTAAACTGTAAGGTTCATTACTTACCTTGGTGGTAAAGTTGTTGGAATTGGGTTTCTTTTCATGAAAAGGTGACAGAGAAGGTGTATACTGTGCTTGTGAGGAGGAAAACAGATCATTACTAGATCGAATAGTATTGTCTTGATTTAAAGCCGCAGGAGCGGGGGCGTTCCAGAATGGTGTACTAATGTTATCGGAAAAGTGCAAGCTACCGCCACCACCAACACCAGGTTGTAACTGCTTTGGAAGCGATGAGGGTCTTAGGCAACTGTTTGGAGAGTATCTCGGTGGCCAACAATTACTAGTAGGAGAAGGTGATAATAACGGGCCATTTGAAAACTGATTGTTGTTGAAAACTGATTGTTGGAGTTGGGTTTGAGGTACTGGTTCAGAATCAAATACAGTTTGCAACATTAAGGCTGAGGAGAAGCCATAAGAATTAGCAGCTGATGACGATGAGCTTATAGGAAAGCCAGAAGACGATGGTGAACCTAATTGGTCTAAAGAGAAATCTTGATTTATGGGCTTGAAAACATTTATGATAGAAGATGATTCTTCATCGCCTAGGGCGCCGGTGTTCAACTTGGTGTTCATACCCATATCTTCTTGGAGAATAGAATTATGAAAATTGCTCTCACCTCTTCCACTACTACCGCGACTACAGCAAGATAATTAAGATGATAAAAGTTAGTGATGTTGGTATAAAATTCAATTTCCACATAAAGCTAATTAGTACTATATATGAATTCAATTTCCCAATCATTAAAGTTCATATCATATTGATCTTTTTTTCTAAATCAATGAATACAACTAAGACTAAATAATTAAGTGTTTTCTCATGCATGGATTTCAACTAATTAAGAAAAGTAGCTATTTAGCTAGCAAATGAATTAAAAGAACTTACAGGAGCAAAGCTTGGTTGAAATCTGAGGGTGTTGAAGATAACGATGATGAAAGACCAAAACCTATCATTTGCAAGGTGGAATCATGATCAGGCTTTTGAACATCTTGATATTGATCAAAATTAGCAATAGAATTACTATGATCACCACCGTCATGGTCATCAGAAACCGAGTTATTAATCTCACCGCAGGAAGACCTTGTTGCCTTGATGTCCACCATGTCGTTGGGGTAGCCGAAGCCCACAGAACACGGTGACGCCGCCAGCACGTGTCTCGATGAACTCCACCATGAGTTGCCGCCACAAATCCTGGCCTGAAACTCCTCCGCCATAATATATAGTATTTAGCTCAAAAGTATAACGCTTCGGTCACCTTTGTCCCTTGTTCTTAATTTGCCTCTTAGTTTGAGGTCTCATGAAGTAGAAGTATTGATCATATAAGAGTGAGAGGGAGGGGTTATAACTACATATATATATATATATATATATATATAGACACACACACACACATACATATATATACATACAATTAGGAAATGGTGAGCTTTGCAAAGTTGCAATTTATACAAGTATATATCTCATACGGTTAGGGTCTTAGGGTGGGCACGGATATAGTAGATGCAAATTATTATACGGGAATCCGGTTGACATTTTTTGAAGGGAGATGATTGGACAAATCAGAGAGAGCGTTCTGAATCGAATTTTCTTTGCGTTTTCTTTTAGCTTTGAATTTATTGTTATTTATTATATTTTATCCATATATTTTTTATGCCCTCATCTATTGCCTTTCATTTGTTATAGTTATTTTATTCTATATTTTATATATTATTTTTGTGTGGAAAATTCTTATGGTGATGCTTGTGAATAAAGGGATGAATGATGATGATGATGGTGTTTGATCTGACCACCACCTCACTGTTTTAGACGAATAACTTCTTTTTAAATGGTCTGTGTTGAAATCAGACGGTTGAAATTTGATCAGGGTCTTAGAATAATAATGGAAAAGTCCAAGCCCTAGTATTAAAATCTAAAGATTAGGACCCATGGGGGACTATGGACCACGTATAAATGATTATGGGTTATTAGGTTACGCTTCTATGTTTCGAATTTCTAACCTCACGACATCGCAAGGGGCGAGTGACGTTCAGAGTCTTCATATGCTATTTGATCCTCAACAACTGTAATCTGGCACTTGTAATTTTGCATTTTTATTCGCATCTTCAATGTAGGATGATGAGTAGTTTACTGTTTAACTAAATTCAAAACAAAGTACTTGCTTGACTTGATTATAATCTCCATATAAAAGAGCGTTTAAAATGATGATCAGGGACATCTCAAACTATTCAAATTAAAGAAACTGACATATGACAAAGCAAACCCTAGCGACTGTAATTTGTGCAGCACACCATATTTGCCTAACGCCTTGTGTAGGAAAATGGTGCGTTGTGTGTGCTTATTTTCAAAATAACTTAATATTTTCATGGTATGAAATCTTTAAAATATAGGCTTCTACCTTTCATCAAATCTTTTTTCCTATTCTAACAAACTTCAAAACCTCTTTTAGCACTAAATATCACTAGGCCAAATGATCATCAGTCTTATCTCTTAAATTTCGATGGTAAATTTGTCATTCTAACGTTGTATTAGACAGCCCCAACAATGTTGAATCAGAAGTTTATGTAACCACCAAAAATACCGAATGTAATCATGCGTGCTTATCTCACCACAAAGATCAAAAGGGTTAGGATTTTAAGCCAGCAAGTTGGGGACTTTGAAAATTTAAGTAAGAAGAGCAACAAATTTGTGGCTGATCATCATCATGCATGTACAGTACAAGGAGAAAGAAACACTTGGGCTTTTAGACTAAAACTGATTAGCAAGGACCACATTTATATAGAATGAATAAATATTTAGGAAACTAGATATTAATCTTTGAAAATGATTTAGTTTAGAATAATACCATATGTAAGATTAATAATTGAATGAAGTCCCTGACCAAATAGCCACGTCAGCCTACATAATTCCACATTAGGTTGTCATTTATTTCTTTGTTGGTTTATGTTTTATTCTTCCAATTATACTCTTTTGTGAATGTTTGTAACGAAGACGTTTTTTTTTCGTTAACAATCATAGGACGTCATTTATTATAGCTTTTTTTAAGGATGTATAATGTATATCATGATACTTTGCAGTAGTTTTTTTTATTCTCATTCCAATTTCAAACTGATTTTAGTTCATATTTTAGAAATTAGTAATTCATTTTCTAAAATTAAGAGGGTTATGTATATAGTATACTGTAATGCCATCATTTTTTTTTACCATGGAACCTAAGATACAAATATTTAGGCGCATTCAACTAGATACTATGATTTACGTGCATTCATGTAGGTACTATGTCACGGTCCGATCCCGACTTATGTCCAGGATCGACACGTGACGTCACCAAAAACCTGTATCTCTAACATACCCCACCTCTGGGATATGGGCAAAGTACAACTCGAGATCCAACTGCGTAATAATTTCTCGTATACTTTATGGTTGCATCTAACCTCCTCGTTAGACTGCCTATGTACCCTCAATAGGGATCAACCCATTCGTAGTTCGCTATTCGCTATACTCAAACATTCATCACATAAATCACTATCACTCAACATAATACCACACAACAGGCATGCAACATCACGAGGAACATTCGACGAAGCGCAACATAATCTCTAGCCATATTGGTTAACGAGTCTAATCATAATGACAACAATCACAACCAACATCATTCCACAATCATATAAATCAATAACATATACAATGCACCAAAATGTAGGGCTAGAGCGACACAGTTTGGTCGAAGCCTACATCTATGAAGAATGAGATTTCGGACCACTCAACGAAATCCAACAACATCAGGTTTCGGACCACTCAACGGAACCAAAATACCAAACGGATTCTGAACCACTCAACGAAATCCAAACCAGGATACCATTCCGGACCACTCAACGGAATCACGGAGTAGAAGGGATTTCGGACTACTCAACGGAATTGCAGAGTACAATGGGTATCAATCCACTCAAAGAAATCCAAGGCAGGATACGATTCCGGACCATTCAACGGAACCCCAACGGAAAGCTAGTTCCGGATCACTTAACGGAACCGAATGGAAGGCCAAGGGACAAATCAACGGCTCGAAGAAACAAAGCATGAACAAAGTGCTCAATTTACAAAGGCTCAACGAAATGAAAGAAAGCGCAAGTACTATATTTAGAATGGATCAACGAAGCAAGATATGAAACGATATTGAAGCAACGAATCCCCATGACAATGGGTTAACGGTATCGAAGCAACGAATCCTCACATTTCATCACATCATACCAATCATACAAATCAAACCACATTCCACAAACATTTTCAATGCATAAATCAAAACATACTTAATAAACAAGTATAATATAATACGATGCCACTAGTACGCGAATCGAGTCACACGTCAACCGAGGAAGACATGTCATCATGTTGAGCCCAATAAGCTCCATGGAATCTCAACAACACTCTAAGATAACCGACACGCTAGACGAACTCGGGCTAGTTGACTAAAAAGCCAACCGTCGATCAAGGTCGAGAGTAGGGTCCACAACCTTAGAAATCTAAACCACAAGATCCACCTATCAAATTTCTTATCTGTAACTTCCTAAAGTCCACATTATACTTCTAGAACAACATACTAAAATTTCATTACGATCCAATGGTTGGATCTCCGACAATCGCAAATTCAAGTGATGGTCAACGTTTGATTCTACAAACTTAGAAATTTACTTTGGGAAGATCCGTACATTGGATTCCTGATCCATAAGTTCCTAATGTACTTAAATATTATGTACTATTACTTATTTAAGTTTGGTGCCGATCCAACGGTCGGATCGTCAATTCCTATAATGACCCCATGGTGGCCAACTAGGCGATCAACTGCGAAACTATGTTAAAACATCAGAATTTCACTACGCGGATGTTAAATATGGAATCGAGACATCAAATTTAGCCTAGAAAGGTCAGGTGAGGGTTCGGCCCACTCCCCGCCCCAACTCGCCGGAAAATCTAACTAATTCCAAAAATTACCAAATTTTACTAGAATGAGTATCTCGATGAGTGGAGCAAGTTTAATACATGCGACTCATGCCAATTTAGCTGGGAAAAGCCCCTATTTCACTTGAACCCGTCGAAAACCCTAGAAATGGGTGGCTTCAATTCGACTTCTCTGGTGCTCTGCCGCCTCCAAGGTTGTTTGGGCTTTGTTCCACGCCTCAAGAGGAGTCTAATGGTGGTGGTGGTCGGAACTTTCAAATTTGGTGGATCTCGCCAGGACACCTTCGGAACTCACGGGTTCCGTTATCCTCAAAGCAGGGTCAATCTAGGTGGGTTTTGGGTGGAAATGAATGAGGGGAGGTCAATTAGGTGTTTGATAGAGGTGGTAGGCCGTGAATCACCAAAAAAATGGACGGAAAACCCGTCGAAAATTGTTGCAGACGCGGGTGGGGTCGCGGGTCTTCAAAGAGGTCTGATTCCCTCTTTTTCTTTTTCTCTCATTTCCCCTCCTTTCTCTTTTCTGATTGGTTGGTTTCCTCCTTCCCTCTCTCCTCCTCATTGGCCACCCTTTTTTCCCCCTCCTTTCACAGCCTTCCACCTGTCTTAAAAGTGGCGGGAAGGCTCCCAAATTTTCTAGAGCCTTCCAGCAAATGGGACAAAATTACCATTTTATCCCTATTCTTTGCTCGTTTATATTTTATTTGTTATAGCTTCAAATTATGTTCCGTTTACGCTCACGCGCTCGTATCGATGAGTACTATTCAAATACATAAAGAAAAGTAGGAAAATATATGCAAGTCAAATACATCCTCAAAAATTCCGTTTAGTCCATCAAGAGCATTTTCGTCCTTTTACTGAAATAAATTTATGCTCCGCAAATATAAACACGTCGATAATAATAATACGAAATACGTAATTTTAAATAGTGAAATCCGGGGACAAGATTTCACATACTATTTAAGTGCATTCGTTTAGGTGCATTCGACTAGATACTATGATTTAGGTGCATTATATACTTAGGTGCACCTACTATGATTACATATTTACATATGCGGTACTATGATTCCAGTATCTAGTATGATTACATATGGAACCTAAGGTACGAATATGTAGGTGCACCTATTATGACTACATATTTACATATGCACCTAAATATGTAATCATGCTATGATTTAGTTGAATGCACCTACTATGATTACATATTTAGGTGCATTCGTTTACCTCATTCATGTAGGTACCATGATTTAAGTGCATTCGTGTAGGTACTATGATGTAGGTGCATTCAAATATATACTATGATTACATATTTAGGTGCAATCGACTAGATACTGTGATTTAGGTGCATTGTAGTAAGTACCATAGTTTAGGTGCGTTTGACTTGGTACTATGTTTTATGTACATTGATCATAACAGTTTGAATCTTTCTGGTAAAAAAGAAAGTAGTATTCCTAATTATTCAGAATTTAATCGAATCATATATACGGGTCATTGTAATCTCATACTTCCTACTATTCTCCATTCGACTACGTACTATGATTTAAGCACATTAGGACATGATTTAAGTGCATTCGATTATGTATAATATATGATTTGGGTATTTTTATTTCCTCTATGCTTTGGATGATGATAATGAATAATTTGAATTAGGTATTTGTTTAATTATTGTAACGTATCACTAATAGTTTTTTGGACGTCTAGATGAGGTATATTTATCGTTTAAGAAAGTCAAACAATAATCAATGCAAAACAATATGGAGCAAAATAAAACCCAATATTTAATATGGGCATTATGGGAACCAAAAAAAGGCATTAAATCTTTTAAAACAAGAAAATATGAATTTTAGTATTCATGATGATGACATGGAAATTTAATCAAGGACTATAATGAATATATAACCCGACATATGAATTTCAATGTTTATCAAGGATTAAAATGGAAAAACCCCATAAATATTCTTGATGGCGGTCAATTAGGGCAAATGAGCGTGCAGGGACGAGTTTTCATTCTCAACTAAGCAAAACGCATTCTTACAGCCCATATTTTTTGACATTTCATTCAGATGTTAGTGACCATGTATGTTTACCTAATTCTTCACAAAAAATAATAAGAAAATGGTTGACTGCAATTATACATGGAGCTCAAGAGGACTGTTAGGTCAGATCCATGAGTTTCTGCAACTGCTTTCCTTAATAATGATGCAAGGAATTAACAAATATATTTTGACACATACTGATCATACAAAATTGTCAGCTTCGGCACACGTGTGGAATAATTTGTTTCTTTTAATGAAATGATACAAAAATGTGCATCCCAAATTGTGTATAATAGTGGTGAAAAGTAATCATGCATATGCATTCTAATTCGGATTCGAACTCTACCGATTACTCTTTTTCAATTAACTATTTAACTCATTAACACTATTACTCTACTAAAAAAAACATTCTCAAAAAAGCTTCGGGGTCAAACTATACCAATTACTCTTTCTTAACTTACTATTTAACCCACTAACATTACTATGCTAAATGAAATATTCTCAAAAAAAAAAAAAACTTTAAAAAAAAATCGACCAAAAGAATTAATAAAGGGAAAAAGAGGATATACAAGAATATCTTCGAACTGCGAATAAAAAACTCCAGCAGAAAAAAAAGGATTCAAGTAAATTACAGATATGACTTATTTAATTTAAATTAGAGAGTATTTAACTGGTTAAGCATGCTTATGACTTATCCTTTGAGAAGCAAAATGAGTCAACCGGGGACTCATTGGGGCAGGCACGCGTGTGTCGACACTGGGGCCTCTCAAGCTTGGCTGAGCTCGACAACAGTCAAATGGCCCTGAGATTTGAGAGACGGGTTCTCCTTCAATTTTTGTCATTTCTCGTAGCTAACACGACGAAGCCAGCCAGACGGCCAACCTCTCATCCAATCACAGCCGTCCAATCTCATAACCAAATCATGGGCTGCATCTTTGTTCATTAAATTATCCATTATCCAAAACGTGGTATTCCTGCAAAATAGAGGGAAAAGTAGAAGAAAAGCCATGGTAGTCCCGCAGGACAATTAGAAATGTGACTTAAGTAGGAGGCCAGATAAAGCGATCTAGGTAGGGATGACAATTCTAACCGTTAAACCCGATAACCGTGGATAACCACCCGAATGGATTGGATTTGGATATGAAAATTCGGGTATGGTTTGGATATGGGGAAAAACCGTTTATATTATTCGGTTATGATTTTGGATATGGTTATAGAGGTTCCCAAACCGTATCCATAACCGAATCTGATCCGATTAGTAAATAATATAATTTATATATAATATAATAGTATAATATATATATATATATATATATCTATTATTCACCAAACCATTACCTTGAGAGTACAAAAGTTGCATTTTGTAGGAAAGTAAAGTTTTGAATCAAAATCAATGCAAACTCAATGGTGCTTATAGGACATAACAAAGACAAGCCAACATCTTTTAATTTTTATACTCAACAAGATCCATTCATTGGATCATTTTATACATCAAATGTTTAATGACGAAATTGATATCTACTAACTTATAATTTCTCAATTGAACGAATATATTTTTTGTATTGATGAAGATGGATATACCCGTTAACCGATGGGGAATCCGTTACCTGGTTGGTATGGTTATAGATAATACCCGATGGTTAATTTGCGGTTATGGATATGGTTATTTTTTGTGGTTATAGGGATGGATATAGCATTTCCGTCCCCAAACCGAACCGTTGCCATCCCTATCTAGGGAGAGAGAAGATTTGAACACAGTATTACGAGTATAAAGATAAACATTCTATAGTTAAATTATAAGGGCTTGTTTTGAAGCTTTTAAAATGGTTGAAATTTTTTTTATTGAAATAGAACCAATTTTTAATTCTTTTAAAATCTCTTTCAAACGAGTCATAACTCTTTTGCTGCTATTAGAAGTTAATTATGTCAAATAGTATCGACTACTAGTCTCGATAGTTATGTCAAATTTTTACCAAGTACTAATTACAAAATGTTTACTTTCTTACGTGTTTTTTGGCACAAGATGTTGCATTAAAATATTTTCTCTTATAAATTAAAGTCATTACCCTAATTAATGGCATGGGATAAGAGAAGAGTCGACTCTGCACTTGAGAGTAAGACACGATATACTCGCTTTCTTTTTTGTCTTGATAAGGAAAAGGAACTTAGGTCACAGCCATTCAACTCTTTGATCTTCTTCTTGTATTTTTATGCATTCAGAAATGTTCCTCTCAAAAACTGACCACTTTGGACCCTCATGCTCATGTCACGCCTTGCGACTCCCTATACCACACCCCCGAATGGTTTTGTTCATCTTTGTTCTTATAACTAATTGCTTAATATTAATTAATTATATATGTTATGCAATTAATTACGATCATTGCACTAAGTTGGATTATTATAGGCGCGTGCACTAATTGGGTTATCTCAAACATGAAAAGAAGAACGTAATTATTTCGATATGTTCATAAGTTTATTATAATCATAATGCGATGCGTGTATGATCTTCAACATTCTCTCGTGCATGCAATTATATGAAATTAAGTGATTATTTAACCCTAGCTAGCACTGGTGATCATTTACTATTTCATATTGGTATCGACTATGCAATTGTATAACGAAATTAATGATGTCATGCTGAGCAAGTCTTGAGGTGTGCATAAAATGAATTCACATGTAGTAAGAATAGCAAATTGAAATCCTCTCCGAATCTCACACTCCGGAGTTCGTGAACCGAATAATTCAAACCGTTCAATCTAAATCATGCAATCCCTATTAATCCAGCCAACTGACCCACCTTATACACAATCTTTCTCTCCAACGCCCAAATATCTCTTTCTCTCTTGAACAACCTAGATCGCTCGGTTCTTGGAATAGTCGCCATCAAGTGGCATGCCTAATAAAAATGATATTAACAAGAAAAATGAGAACAAGATGGAAAAATGAGAAATTGATCAGTGATGGTTTTTTTGTTTTGTTTTTTTAATTAAAAAAAACAATACGAGTTCGAGTGGCCACCAGTTGACCATGTGATTTTTATGTCCAATCTAAGGTAATGGACCATTTGTGTTGTAAATCAAACGTGTTTGTCAAGCTAAGTATCCTTATAGTCAACCCCAAACAAAGTTAAACACGCACCAAAGTGAGAGCCGTCCATTCTTTTCTTTTTTCTTGTTTGCATTTATTTTATTTTTTTTGTTTCAAATGTCTGTAGAAAAGCTCTATTACTATTTTGCGAGGTAATTCACATTGATGTAATGAAAGTGAGGGACTTAAACTTTGTTTCGAGCATGAGCCCTAGTGCCTTTGCCTCTCTTGCCCTTGCAGTGAGTGGTCGAAGGTTGTGGTGCCTAAAGGACGGGCCAAACGCAGCAGAGCGACGACCCGGGAGCAGATTCTCCATCGGTTTGAGTTTTTATGAGTAGGGCTTCTATGATACTTGTTATTAAGGCCCTTTTTTCACTAATGATACAAATACAAGTATAAATTTGCCCACATATAACGATGTATTCGTATCGTATTCTGTTAGTTAATCTAGTTTTGATTGCCGCTATTATACTAACAAGAAATTCGATTAAATATGATATGAAAAAGCAAGGCAATAGCAGTGGTTATAGTAGTTTAATGGGAATTGGATCAGCTAATGGTATTTATAGACAGGCAATAATACATTATGTTTATCTTAGTGAGCAACTAAGCATTTTGTATTCATTTGTGGGGATAAGGCATGTTCAACTGAAAAATGATTAAAGTGCAAAATTAAAGCTCTAAAATTTGCTTTTTCGTGCAGTCCTACTACTTCTTTAATTTATCATTTTGATTGATCGGACAGCTGTTGTGTCTACTTGTTCTAATCTTTTTCGTCTTCACCTACTCTCTCTCTCTCTCAATACCCAAAATGCAATTATATTCTACATAAGGTTTTGTTCCCTCTCAATAGCCATCTCTCTCAAGATTGACTTCCACGAGTCTAATTCAACTAATTTCTAATACATTTTCCACCAAAGAGGAGGCTCCTATATTCCAAAGAATGACAAGTCATTGATCATTAGCTTTGTTGACCTCCAAAATATGAAACGTCACCAAGTTAGTCTTCCCCCTTTGGCCCTCCTTCGTGTGGTGTGATGAGGTTGACATGGATGATTGTCCCATGTTAGATAAAAACATTCCTTTAATCATCGATCATTAGGTCCCACATCTACTAAACCCTTTAATTAAAAAAAAATCTTAAGTCTAATCTAATATGTAGGTTTAATTCTAGGAGAATTCTCACTAAATTCTCGTTGTGAGGATCCTGAAGATCATCCAATCACATCTGTTTATCGTACATCGTACGATTAGAAATTATTATAAATTTTTTTATTTAAAATTGAATATAAACAGTACCTAACAAAAACTGACTGCATGATATACGATGAACGGATGTGATTGAAGGATCCCTAAGTTCCTCGCAAAGAGGATCCGGCAAGGATCCCCTCTTGGTTTAATTAACTGGGACATTGATTGAAATATGTGTCATGCCCTGTCTCATGCTCTTCAAGCAAATCTTTCAATATCCCCAGCGCATTATGCTCTTTTTTACGTCTTAAACTAATTAAAAGCATGTAGAGTCCATTTCATGTAGATGTAGAGTAGAGCTTATCATTCATAGTTGTAATAATGTATCCTAGGTTTCTCAAATGACAAAATGTATCCTATATAGTTCCTTCTACTAGCCTTTAGGTTTTTCTCAATTTTGGTTGCTTTTCTTCAAGAACCACTTTCAAGTAGTGTGTCTTTGATTACTAGTTGGAATTTCAGTAAACTTTCAACGTATTTCTAATAAAAATTCTAGCAAAAGTACTTATGAGTAGAAGCAATCTCTGAATAGGGTATATGTGCCCAAATAATACATGATTTTAAATTTACAGGGCTGATTACAAGACGTGGGTCGATAGATGACCGTCTCGTACATATGATATCATACCTGTACATTGTGATTGTGATTGTGCATGATAGATAAAATTCTTAAGCAAGTCAACTTTCTTGTAATTTATCAAAGGACTTGGAATATATCTCAATGGACTTAAAAGTTACATGAGGAAGTAGTTTTTGTTGGTTTCATGGTGGTAATTAAAATGGAGTTGAGAGATGGGTTGGACCTGCTGTTTCTGTTTCTTTCTCTAATGTCATAATTGTTAAAAGAAATATTTTGGCACAATGAATGAACATTTTCACACTCTCTTTTCTTTCTTCAAAAGCAACAAAAAAAAAAAAAAATACATTTCTTCTTAATTTTCTCTTTCTTGTCCCTTATCTGAGGTCATGCATGGTTTCTCAAATCTAAGTTTTATGTATAAAATGTGTAACCCACATCACAAGCATGACCGTGAGAGAGCTGACAATTGATCTCAAGATTAGGTTGCTCTAAAACTAATAGTACAGGAAGATTCACATATAACTATGGCAAAAGTTGCAGCTTCTGTACGTAGCTGGTGGAGAACAGAAGAAGTTGGATGGTTAAGTCACTTGCCCTGTACATATCATATGATATAAAAGTACTAAATATCAAAGAGGGTTACACATATATACAACAGCTACGAGACATTATGCATGGGGAATAAGACGAGATAACATTGTCATTTATGCTAATTTTATTAAGGAAATCAAAATATGTGATATACCCCTTGTCCGAAACAGATCAGTGATTTTTTTTTTTATAGACGAATTGCCAAATTTCATACCATATGTATGATTCAACACTTAATCACCTGTTAGCCCATCAAGAGTGAGATTTTATCCTAATAAACTTCGATGTATTTAGGAATAGACTTGTATAATATATTGAAATTTGTTTTGTCAATTTTGATCAAACATGAGATTCTCAACACAAAGTGCTATTAGTTTAGTGGGACTTCTCTTTTCACTTTTAAATTAGGTCATAAATCCGAATCAACATCTCCATAAAGGTTCAAAATTAACCAATTTCTTTACTTAAATGTATACATAAACTAGAAAAACAACCCAATCTTATAAACAAAGGTTTATCTGTTTTACGTACCTTCCTGTGTTCTTGTCCTTGCATTAAAATAAACAAGTTTTGTTGAACTACTATTACTTATAAGATTTGGAAAAATAATAATCAATAAAATTAGAGGCCATTTGTTTTAATTTTAAATATCACAAAATATATCCCTTAGACTCATAAGTCTAGGAGATAAAATTGTCATTGACGTATTCGGTTAGGCTTTTTCTTCAACTGTATTCGACAACATTAGTGATGTAATATGCACCTAATCTTGTAAGTACTCAGAAAATCATGTACCAAATACGTAAAGGCAGTTGCAATAGTTGATAATTCATACTTGTTTTCTTCACAAAGATCCTCTCAGATTTGGAACGTATTATATTAAGTCAATTGTGAAGAAGAAGTCAAGCAACCAAGGTCAGACCTTATATGGTTCAATTCAATGCCTTGGGCTCCCCTTAGGGTTTAGGCCACAATTTGGAACCTGATTTGGTTCAACCCAAAAGAAGTTGGAGGTTTTGTAGTTGGGTTGAGTTGCTTTTTCCTTTTTCTGACCCAGTTCATATTATGGGTTGATGGTTTTTCTATTGGCCCATTGTCTTGTCGATCTCGCCAAAAATTGCACAATATCTTAACTCTCCCCATAACCATAGCAAATCAAAGACTAGAGCTTATATTCGGCAAAAATTATTTGATATGACACGTTTACTTGGAAATTTTCCTGATATACGGAATGAGAAAGCATGCAATTTTACATCTATTTTTTAATCCAATACATTTCTCGTTCTAAGTTGGTAAACATGTTATTAGTTTTCCGATAAATCAGAAAAGAACATAATAAGCCTTAATTAGTTAATTCAAAAACTCAACGCAGTTGGCCAAATGACATGTGGGTGATAGTTCAAACGACATCATCCACCCCCTCCCTCTCTCTAATGTTCGACTGATGCTTTTTCTTTCTTATAGTTGCTGATTGTGTGAGATTCAAAATCACAACTGAGATCACTAAATCAATAGTTAGCTATTTCATACATTATGTTGAAAACAAAATCATTATCTATTTGGAATATGCACTGAAAATTAAATCAAAACTAGTAAAGTCGTTCCCAAATTAATTGCACTTGCACTTGCACTATTCTGGCAAGTGGCAACCATGCCATTATCCAATCCAAGGGTTTCGGTGTCAAACGCCAAGCACAAGTAGGAGTGATTTTTCAGTGTGATCGGCACATGAGATGATACATCACATGTCATTATACAGATGGTGGGATATGTGTGTTAAAAAGTTAATAACTTAAAAAATAAAATTCTTACCATTTACATAAAAACACGTGGTGTACCTCGTATTCAAATAAAAATTTCTCTACAAGTAGAGTCTGATGTGCCCATTTCTTCTGGTGGGGACCAATATGACATTGACAAGCCAACAGCACTTGACCAGAGTGCAATCGGCACATGCTGCCGTGACTTTATACACTTGCCACTTTCCTAAGCACAGGAAATTATGCAACCGAAAAAATACAAAAAGGGCAGAAAATTTGTTGAATCTCATCATCTTTCAAGCGAAATTTCTCAGGATTCCTTTTCAGTCACATCTCAATCCACTTTCTGGCAAAGGTAATCCTCTCTAATCATATGTTTATGAAATCCTTAATCCTTTGTCCTCTTCACATGTTGATCTCTCTCATAAGTGAACCCACTTTTCCTTTTTCTTGCACATGAGTTGGTGTCCCAACTGGATAAGATTTGTGTGTGGGAATTCAGTTAGAAGATAGATAGGAATCACAAGCAATTGCAATATTATGGTTCACTTTGATGTTGTAGAATTCAGTGTAA
Source organism: Heteromeles arbutifolia (assembly GCA_024362995.1). Classification (NCBI taxonomy): domain Eukaryota; kingdom Viridiplantae; phylum Streptophyta; class Magnoliopsida; order Rosales; family Rosaceae; genus Heteromeles; species Heteromeles arbutifolia. The sequence goes on along the minus strand of JANCRC010000002.1, from coordinate 1,850,819 downwards.
TTCCTCTGAAGTTGCGGAAAACACGAATCCTAGAACATCTGGAATCCATCAAAGGAGAGAAAATCGTCTACGGATCGTGTCGATTGATTCATAAATGGCATTCTACAGCTCCAACTACTATGAGGCTGGTGATCTTGGTGAGTATAGTTTAACCCCTTACGCAGATATTCATGATCATCATGCTTCTTTAGATCAAGGACCAACATCTTATTATTATTATTCTAGCCATGAGCCCCCCACCCAAAACTCGTATTATTATTCTAGCCATGAGCCCCCCACCCAAAACTTGTTTCAGTATGGTCCAACTCCATCTCAATATTATTATGCTTGTCAAAATTCTTACACAAAACCTCTATCCAGCAATTACTACCCAAATGTTTATAACCCGAGTTATGATGCTGAAGTGACTCAGTTTATGATATCTTATTCCGTTTCTTCCAAGTTTAATGAGATTGAATTTGAAGAGTATGATCCTACACCTTATGATGGTGGATTTGATATTGTTCAAACTTACGGAAAGCCCCTTTCGCCTTCACTTGAAACTTGTTATCCTCGTTCTTCTGGGCCTGCTGCCCTAAATCCCCCCTCTTTAGAAGGTGTCACTGATGGCTTTATCGTGCCATTGAGTGGCAAGCAAGAACCTTCTGAGCAAGCACCAACACCCATCAATGGAAGCCAACCGATGCAGGCGGTTGAAGAAGAGAAGCAGGACCAAGAGAGGAGAGAAGATCAGCCAAGTCAAGTCGAAGAAAACCCTAATCAAGTTGAGGAAAGTGAAGAAGTTGTGCAGGGTAGTTATGAACATGAGCAGGAAGTGTATAATCAAGTTCCTAGTGGATATGGACTGGAGGCCATGGATATTTGTGAGAGTTTGTTTGGGTATTGGCCTTGCCTGGCTCGTGATTTTAAGAGAGGCAATGGAAATGGTGATTCTTGCTATGAATTTGGTAGTGGTGAAGGAAGATATGGGAATCCATGGAAAGGAACTGCAGATTATCTTTTCGGAAGCTCAAATCCGTATGGAGAAATGAGGGATGAAGGAAGCAACTATTTACAATAGGCAGGATTGGATAAACTGAAGATACTTTGGAGATTGTAAGAACTCTGTCTTCTTGTTATCCACAACTTTTTCAAGTCAGAATCTTTGTTTGTAAGAATGAATAATAATGTTGGACAAAGCCTTCTTAATAAAAGCTTCTTTGGAAGTGCTTATTTATGAAGTGGTAAGCAATTTTGTTTTTGAAGTGTTTTTACTAGCTAAAAGCGTTTTTTGTTAGAAGCTAGCACAAAGAAATTTTCATTAAAAATTAGTGTTCCATGAAAAAGTATTTGGTAGGTGCCATCCAAAAAAGCACTATGAATGACTTTAATAATCCGGAAATACTTTTAAGTTTTTCTGTCGAACAATATCAAAAGTGTTTCGAATGAGTAAAAGCACTCCAAAACATTCTCCAAATCTTTCTTTGTTCTTAATCAATTCTTGGTGTAAATTATTGTTACTAATTACATTCTCTGTTAAGGCGACAATGACAGCAGTTAAGGCATCAGCCGGCAAACTTAGGAGGGAAAGGACCATTAGCATGCATGGATCAAAATCATCGAATGGAAGCATGTGTGCCTTATGAAGAATAATGATAAAAGGTTCATCAAGAAAGCATACGTCGGATTTGATGGTTTATAAACGATCATGCTGCTTGATGCATCAACAAAATAATCTTCCTTAAAAATTTGACAAGAATAATGAAGTTTATGTACGGAAATATGATTACATACAACAATTTTCACTTGTGTATTTAAGAAAACGAATTTGAACCTGTGAAAAATGCTAACTGAAGCATTTAAAAAGAAGGAACTCACATTTTGCGTTTTTTATGGTAATTTGGAGTATTCTATATATACCTAGAAGATGATCATTAATTTGATTTGAGTACCTTTACAGGGTAAATGGTAGACCTCAATTTGAGTACTTTTTTTCTTGAACATGACAGATTCTTGTCTAATTAGGAAAAGAAGTATCGCTAAATCATTAACTAGTGTGCACCTCCTAGAAGTATCACATTTTACTCTCTTAAACATGAGAGATTTTTGTCTAATTGTCTTTGACCGAAGTATACGACACTAGACACAAGGACGTGCAACTAGCAAGGGATAGATTTTTTAGTGTGCCGGGAACACGGTCATGTACAACAAGTATCATAATATAAATGATTGGATACTTGAAAAAATAATTTTCAACCACTTGCATTGTGACACTTGATATCGGTTCATGTTAACACACTGAAAAAATTCTCCTAGCTAGGAGATATGAGTGTGACCAAAATACGAAGAGAATAAAGATATTTTGTGTGTGGTTCTCACATGATTCAAAAAGTATATAATAAAATATTAATATATAAAAAATATTACTCTTACCACATCACATTTTTGGTATGTCCGTCCATCCACTTTGTGTAATAATTTACTGTAAAATATTACTTATAAATAAAGAAATGAAAAAACTAGTAAATAAATCTTAATGAAAAAACTAGTAAATAAATTGTACCCTTTTTCCAATTTGTATATTAATATCTTCTCATGGTAGCTTTCCCAAAAACGAAACCTTGAATAAAAACCCTCTTTGAAACCTCAGACATTCAGCTTTTGTCTGTCCTTCCTTCGCACAATGTCTCTGACACCAATATCTTTGCTCACTCTCTGTCTCCTTCTCTTCCTTCTTCCTCCCACCGCCACCTCAACCCTCCACAACCTCCTCCAAAGCCAAGGCCTCCCCGCCGGGCTCTTCCCGGACAATGTGAAGTCATACAATCTCGACCAGACGGGCCGCCTGGAGGTGCATCTGGACCGCTCGTGCATGACCAAGTTTGAGACCAGAGTCTACTTTGAAAGCGTAGTCAGAGCTAATCTCAGCTATGGCGTGCTCAGAGGCTTAGAGGGTTTGACTCAGGAGGAGCTTTTTCTTTGGCTGCCGGTGAAGGGAATCTCAGTGAGCGATCCGTCTTCTGGGCTGATTTTGTTTGACATTGGTGTTGCCCATAAGCAGCTTTCTCTCTCTCTCTTTGAAGACCCCCCTGTCTGCAAGCCTCAATCCCAAGGTACAAAAAAATCCCATCTTTTTTCTCTCTCCTCTCTCTACAAATTCAGTAAATTGTACAGAACTTTGAAATGAAATGTAACTTTGGGAATTCTTATTCCCCACAATTGAATTCCAATTGTCTATTTGATATTTTGATCCAATGTATTAGTGAAGGGAAGTAATTTCCGCACACCCTTTTCTCCTAAGTACATGCCGGTTTTTATGTGGCGTTTTAATTGAATAAATCTTAGGAGGGTGCGTTGAATGAGAAAATGAGTATGCGGAAATCGTTTCCTATGCATTATTGCAATTTTTAGCATTAAGATTGTAAAATTGACATTAGAACCATGCAATGCAGGCATTTCACTGAAGAGTGAAGGAGGAAGGAAGATTGGATTTCAGGCCCAGAGATGAAGATTTGATCTTTTTGTCACTTGACAGATAATCTTTCTCGTCTTTTTGTTTTGTTGGTATTTTTCTCTTTTAATTTTGCGCAAAAAAAGATTGAATGTTCATAGAAGCTTGTTAGGATTGTAAACAAAGGGAATGGAAAAGTGAGGCTCAGATTTGGAATCAAATGGTGCAATTTTGGAATTTTGCTCAATTGGAAATTTTGGGGTTTTTATATTTTTGTCTCAGTAGTTGCTTGGTCCCTAAGTCTGCAGTATTGGTTAGCTGTCTTGTGGTATTTGCTTGTGTTTGTTTTGTTGACACGTTCGTGGGATGGTGCAGTCCCTTATGTTCTTTTATGTTGTCAAGCTATAGCCAAACAATTTTCCATTTGTTTAATTAATACCTTCATTTAGATTAAATTAGAATATCGCTCGGATAAAAACATGATATTCCAGAACCTTCTGGATTGCCATATGCCAAGTGAAATTAACAAGTAATCAAAACAGAAAACAATGTCAGTTGTTTTTCAAGTTGTGTTGTGTTGTAATTTGAAAGTGATTGTATGATCTGATCCTTCCATTTTGCTCTATATGTCATTGATGATCTCCAGCATCAATTCCCGGGTTTGCTCAACTTCGAGTGTCTCGCAGGAGAATCCCTGACAATCATTAGAATTTATATTAACTTCTGGTGCAGATAAAATTTCAAAGCTTTCTTTGTTTTTGCTGTGACTTACCGTTACACAGGATGAAACCATCATTGCTCCGCTGGAGGTAGTGATGCTGGTGTCAGTGAGTTCGAAGCCAAAGGCGGTCATGGCTCCCATCAGTTTTGTGAACCCTCCTCGTTTCTTCTCGAGGACTGCCTTCACCCAAAGTTTGTTGCCATCAATCTTGGTCACATTCACCTCTGTCTGCCAATCCAGCAACAACATTGAAAATATATGAGCAGAAAAAATCTCCTATATTGTTCTAAGAGATTGAATATGCTTAGTTGTTAGCTGGTTGTCGAAACCTGAATCCCGAATTTCTTCATCTCTTCTGCTGCATCAGCATGAGTTTCTTCTGTGTTCGGCTCCAGTGTTTCTTCTGATGATGCTTCCATCTCAAAAAGCTGGTACTTGAGGAGGTTTGCTTTCTGCTCTAGCTCCTGGATATAAGTGATGGCATCCTCAACAATGGTTGCTTTGTTCATCTGAAACGCGGCAAAAAACCATAGATGATGAGATACTCATGTTAATAATGGAAACTGGTAAAATTTAAGGCAGGCAATCAAGGGCTTTGAGTACTTGCATTTGTGATGTTCGGGACCAATGCGCGTAGTGCAAGGAGCCTTCCACTTAGCTTCTCCCTTCTCCTCCTCTCGGCGAACAGATTTTTGGATTTGAATTCGCCGTCAGTTTTGGATTTGAAGCTCATCCTTCCCCCTCCGCTGCCTCCTTCTTCTGTTAAGCATAATTCATCCAAGACACAACTCACAGAGTTCATATTTCTGGATATATTTTGATCAAAGTTAGTATTAACAAGTGGGGGGGAGAGAGAGAGAGAGAGAGAGAGAGAGAGAGAGAGAGAGTAGTTTCTGTTATGAAATCATATAGATGGTCCTCACAAGGGCATCATTCCATTATGTGTGAGGGAGAGGAATTTTTTAGAGTCTAACTAACTAGAGAGAGAGAGAGGGAGAGAGAAATGTCCTAGACATTCAGTTTAGTACGTCCAATTGGTTAGGGGTTGCTTTAATATATACACTTATAATATACTTTTACTGTAGTAATCTTGATCGATCAATTTAATCCGTCGGATGAGTTTAATGAGAGGAACAAGAAGCAACTTGATTTCAACATCTAGCATTCACATGTGTGTGGGGTTTGCTTTTGGAAGTAAATTTTCAAACTGGTTTTCTCTTTATGCGCTTCTATCTTGTTTTCTAACCCTTATTTCTCCCTTAATTGATCATATCCAAAAGTTTAAACGAACGAGTGAGAGTGGATAATGAGAAACAGAGTGCAAAAATCACGACACTTGTTTTTGTTTTTGAATATATTCATGTCATGCCTGTTGGTCTTGTTGACTTGAAAAAGTACATAAACGTTTGAAGGTTTGTTAGGGCAGACAGTATTCCTTTCTTGTAGAGTGTAGAGTACACTTATTTTGTAAGGCCATTCTTTCTAAATATTATCTAGCAACTCAGCCGTGCTCCGTGTACTTATTCATGTCACATTACTTTTACAAACAGAGGAAAGGTAAAAACCAAACAAGTTAATCTGCAATTCAAAACATGTACCACTACGCTACCTCAAATGGTACATATCTTCTTGTTTTCTAAAAGTTTACGGGGAGGGGAAGCTACTCGTCTCAGGGTTGGGACATACCACAAAGCTCTGAAGACTTGCAAAGGGGGGTTTTATAAATCGCCCACTAAGAGGGCGCGGGACTCGAACCAAATTGTACATATCTTCAAATAAGGGCTCGTTTGAAACTGTTTTTAAAATAACTGAAAGAAGTTTTAGAGAAAATGTTTATAGGTTCCAAAATCACATAAAGTGCTTCCTGAAAAAAAACACTAGTTATGTGCTTTTGGTAGGAGATTTTCTATGATTTACTGACATTTTTATTAAATATTGGTTTCAAAAATATTTTCACAAAAAACTCTTTCAGCTATATAAAAAACAATTCCAAACGAGCTCTAATTTTTTGGTAGTTCATCTTTTTCCCCAAAACTTCTACGGCGAAAGACTGGGCTTCTCTTTGCGTTCGTTGACCTTAAACCATCACTTGACCGAGTCCAATATGCTTAACGGGTTCAATTTTCTTTTGGGCTGCGGTCAAGCCCAAACCCAAAGAGTTAGAGGTTTTTTTTTGTTTTTTTTTTTGAAAATAAAGTTCGGGTGGTTGTTGTTACTTACATTTCTCTTTACAAAAAAAAAAAAAAAAAAAGAAGAACCCAAAACCCGGCGGCCACCACTTCCGAGACGATGTCGTTCTCTCGCCTCCTCCAGCGCGCCTTCTGCACCGCCACCCATTCTAACGCCGCCGCCACCAACAGCATTGGCGCCATCTCCACCGACCTCTACAAAGAGCGCAACCTGAAACGCCTCGTCGAGAAGTTTAAGAAGTCCTCCGAGCTCTACCGCTTCCGTACCAAAACCCCCATTTACGAGGACGCCGTCCGCCGTCTCGCCGCCGCCAAACGTTTCAAATGGATCGAGGAGATCCTGGAGGACCAGAAGCAGTACCCGGACTTTTCCACGGAGGGATTCGCTGTCCGACTGGTTACGCTTTACGGGAAAGCTGGCATGTTCAAACATGCCCAGAAGGTGCTCGACGAAATGCCTGAGAAAAGCTGTGAGCGCACCGTCTTGTCCTTTAATGCCCTCTTGGGTGCTTGTGTTAACTCGAAGAAATTCGACAAGGTTGATGAGGTTTTTAGAGGGGTCTCACAGAAGTTGTCAATTGAGCCGGATGTGGTGTCGTATAATACTGTGGTCAAGGCATTTTGTGAAATGGGTTCGTTGGAATCGGCGGTTTCGATGCTTGTTGAGATGGAGAATAAGGGTGTTGAGCCGGATGTGATCACGTTCAACACGATCATGAATGTGTTGTATGCGAATAATCAGTTTTTGGCAGCCGAAAAGACATGGAGTCGAATGATGGACAAGAATGTTGTTCCTGATGTTAGGAGCTACAATGCCAGGTTGCTGGGATTGGCTTCGGAGAAGAAAACTAACGAGGCGATTGAGTTATTCAAGGAAATGAGGAACAATGAAGTGAAACCTGATGTGTTTAGCTTCAATGCCTTGATCAAGGGATTTGTTAATGAGGGGAAATTGGAAGAAGCTAAACAGTGGTACCGAGAACTGGTGAAGAGTAGTTGTGCTCTGCAGAAATGGACTTTCCAGACGCTTGTTCCCTTTGTTTGCGAGAAGGGTGATTTGGACTTTGCCTTTGACCTCGGCGAGGAAATTTTCAAAAGGCGCCTCCTTGTCGATGTGGAACTATTGCAGGTTGTGGTGGACAGGCTGGTGAAGGCTTCCAGAATCAATGAAGCAAAGAAGATTGTGAAGCTTGGGAACACAAATACCTACCGGCGTTACAATTTGCAGTTGCCTTCGGAGGACTAATGTATTTCTGTTGTTTTTTGTTCTGTTTTGCATGTCGAAACGTTTGTGGTTTTATTGCTAGACCTTTTAAATTTTACTATTTAAATTCGTGAAAGCTTCAATAATTTCTTCAATTTTATATCCTTGAATAATTACTACACAGATTCAGTTTCATACAGCATGAATTTCATATACACCTCAAGAGATGGAAGGTGCTGGTTGTCATCGTAATTATACATCAACGGGACCATTCTTGCAAGATTAAGGGAAGCCTTGGTGAACGTCGCCGGAAAAGGGTAATTTGGAGAGACCAGTTCCTTGTTCAGGTTCTTCCATTCTTTTGAAATCATATTCACAGTATTTTCTTGTGCTTCCTCCATGGTCTTACCTGGATGTTCTTGTAAGTAGCACCTTACATATGACCCGTCGTGCCCACTTTGATTCTCATCCTTCAGCCAAAATAAGCACATTTTGAGAGATATGAACAAGACATTTACTCTATTTGCAGTGTTTGATATGAATCTAATTATATATAATCACCTCTGCGCTTCCGAAATCGTCCCAAAGCCGAAGAATTGCCTCTGTTGAAGATACAACTGCTGGAGTTTCATTCAACTGCTCCACACTTTGTTTGGTTATACCTTGACCCAAGAGAAAGAAGATATGCACCATCACCACATTGACACCAGAAGAAACAATACCATTCTTTAAGTAGTCTTCTGCCTTCGGCAAGTGCCCGGATTTGAACCATTTTGCTTCTACTAAAAATGCATTGCACAGACCCCCCCCACTGCACGCAATCGTAGAACGAAATATCTGTTAAACCTTTCTTAAGCAAAATAGTAGTTAAATTTCATGACACTAATCCGGTTTAATATATCACCGCTTTCTTAAACGACTCGCAGCTGATTTCATTCGTTATATTGTAGAGAGCCTCGAAACATATCTTCATGTAGTCCGGTAAGTGCTCTATAGCACCAATTTCCCATCTGCAGCATAACATTTACTGACCAATTCGTGGTGAAAACTGGTGAAACCAATTAAGAAATTCAGGACATTTTACCTATTGACAGCCTCAGTGAAGAGAGTGAGTTCATCAAGCATCCCGTAAACATCGAAAATGTCATCAATCAAATAGATGAATGAGATAGGTTTTGTGAGCTGAATCCTCTCCTCTGTCAAGTTTGGATCTGTTAGGCATGCCATGGACCAAATGTACCATTTAACTGGCTCGTCTCTTGCAAACTTCAGTTCCCTTGTCAATCCCAGCTCTTTCCACCACATAATTAATTTGTTGGATGAAATAAACATACAAATTAGGGTTTCTAAAGTAGTGCAGTGAACCGTGTACTTTTTAAATGTGGATATATTCTCGATATTGCTGATATTGTTGGTACTTTGACCTCGTAGATATGTATCCAACATGACAGCTGATAAGTTTGACCGTATTTTTAAAAGGTGCAGTTAAACGCACGACAGAAAAAGACCGTATGTATGTAATCTTTGCTACTTCTAAAGTCATTGTCAATTAACTTACTTGGAAATTTGAACAATCTCCTTGTGGAGTAGGGACTGAACCAAACTAAAATCCTTTTTTGCCACTTCTTGTAGCATATTTAGCCATCTATTATTCATGCCAGCTTGGGAATTAGAAAGAAAAAAGTTCTTGGCCATGAATGCGGCCAAGCTTTGGTGATGGGGGCACCCCAGTGTGTTCTCCACAAGTCTGGCCTCATGAGGACCAAGATATGACAGTGATCTATTTAGGAGACGACCACTCAATTTTCCAGCTTCATCAAGTGCATCTTCTCCTTCCATGCTTAGTTGTGAAGCTTCATACACACTCATCAGTCCCTTGACCTCTTCACTGTTTAACATTTGCTTAAAATACTTTCCTTCTCTTTCCTTGAAATTGTTAAACACATCTGTAATTAATAACAAAAGTTATGCTCGAGAGTGATTGACTGGTACCGGGTATCAATCTACAAAACTATGTACATATATGAAACAAATTGTTACCGAAATTTTATTATACTACTCACCCTCGGGCACGAAGTGACCATGTTGTCTGAGTAGCCGGAATCGAAGGGCAACTTCATGAAGGTCATTTTGTTGATGAGAAAGGGCATTAGCATGACTAGATATGATTAGGTCAATTTGTTCTTCGAAGTGGTAATCGATACCTAGACGTTGAATGGCATCGATCATGTTCAAACTTTCTTCCCCTACTCTGCTCAATAGATTCCTGAATACCTCCAACTTTTGTTCATGTTGGAAACGAATGTCATCCTGCAAACAAGGTGGAGTTATTGGAATAGTGGACATAGGTTTGGATGTATTTAGCTGAATGAGATTAGAGTGCCCAAGATGTAGGTTCGTTTTTTGGGCAATAATTGGAGGAGTGGACATAGCAAAGATGGCCTGAGAAGAAAATGCCATAGTAGGAAAAGAGAAATGGAGCAAACCCAAAGTGAATGAGAATGACAAACCCAAAGAATCTTGGATTGTATTTATAATGGAAAGATGGTGTGTAAATCACCAGTTATGTGAAACACTCTTTTTGTTTTGTTTAAGAAAATTTCGACGGTACGAGATAAATTTGATAACACAAACAAAAAACTGTGACACTCTTTCGATTCACTATATAATGCATATCAATGTACAATATACCTTGTTTCTCACGTGATTTAAATTTGTCGGAATTCTTCCGCACGTATCTAACCGGGAGTGGAGCCATGCATAGATCGTAGGTGGCCTTGGCCCTCCCGCATCACTTGAGCAAGCGTGCATGTTTAAAAGGAATATCAAGTACTTCGTATGTGTTTATAAGGAATTAAGTTACTTTTGATAAATTAATCTATGTATAAAACTTAACGACCACACATGCTTCGTATTATCTAATTTGCTCATACTTTCAGCATAATAAATTTTAGATGAAAACATTCTTGTTTTGGCGTTTAGAATGTGTTGTCCATTCCAAATGTACTATGTGGTGTTTTTGTATTTGATTTATTTTTGTGGACTACGAGTCTACCAGTACAACTATACCAAGGCTATACGACGAAATCCCATGTGCAAAAAATGTCGACGGTACGAGAAAAACTCTGATTATGACCTAATTTTATGAGGTTCATAAAAAAGAAATTGTCTGTTGATATCATAAGATTCCGCGGTTCACATTTTTAATAAATATTTTTGTGACATTTGTACCATAACATAAATATAGTCAAACGTCAAAAAAATCACGTTGTACATATAAAACTCAATTTAATAAATCAAGTAACGTAACATATCACATCACACAAAAAATCACGGGTAATTTTGAACACATGGCTTTAGAGAGGGAAATTACTTGGCTGCTGAAGGTTTTGCAGGAGCTCTTGTTTACACTCAATTTTGGATGAACACGTGTCCAAGTTTTTATTAAAAAAATTAAAACTTGGACACGTATTCATCCGAAATTAGGTGTAAGCAAGAGCTTCTGCAAAACCTTGAGCAGCCAAGTAGGGTTCTTTAGAGAGAATCCACCACATAACTACTAAATGTTGGGGCCACAAGATATTTTCCCCAAATTCATGGAGGGCGTAGGTTGTCGTCTTAGCCATACATAACTACTAAATGTTGGGGCCCCAAGATATTTTCCCCAAATTCATGGAAGGCGTAGGTTTTCGTCGTAGCCATACATTAATGGCACCATTCTTGCGATATTTAGGGAAGCCTGTCTGAAATTCTAAATACTACGGAGATGAGTCGATTTTATACTATATTTTTTTTGGGTATATTTTGATTATTTTGTAAGATTTCGATGTTTTGTTATATATTCCAATATAAGATGTGCGAACTTGTTCGGAACATAAAGTTATCAAATGAGGTGGAATTTTTTAGTGATTCCAATTGGAGCGAGTTCGTGAGTCTATCAAGAGGGAACCTTGTGAAAAATGCTAACTAAAGCATTTAAAAAGAAGGAACTCACATTTTGTGTTTTTATGGTAATTTGGAGTATTCTATACCTAGAAGATGATCATTAATTTGATTTGAGTACCTTTATAAGGTAGACGGTAGTCCTCAATTTGAGTACTTTTTTTCTTAAGCATGACAGATTCTTGTCTAATTGTCTTTGACGGAAGTATACGACACTCGACACAAGGACGTGCAACTAGCAAAGGGATAGATTTTTTAGTGTGTCGGGAACACGGTCATGTACAACAAGTGTCATAATATAAATGGTTGGATACTTGAAAAAATAATTTCCAACCACTTGTATTATGATACTTGGTACCGGGCCATATTCCTAACGCATTGAAAAAATTCTCCTAGCTAGTAGAGGTGAGTGTGACCAAAATACGGAGATAATAAGGATATTTTGTGTGTGTGGCTGGACAATCACATGATTCGAAAAGTATATAATAAAACATTAATATATAAAAAATATTACTCTTCCCGCATCACTTTCTTGGTATGTTCATTCATTCACTTTGTGTAATAAATTACTGTAAAATATTACTTATAAATAAAGAAATAAAAAAACTAGTAAATAAATCTTATTGAAAAAACTAGTAAATAAATTGTACCTTTTTTCAATTTGTAAATAATAAAAAAACTAGTAAATACTTCTCTTTCCTTGAAATTGTTAAACACATCTGTAATTAATAAAAAAAAGAAAAAGTTATGCTCGAAAGTGATTGATTGATACCGGGTATCAATCTACAAAACTATGTACATATATGAAACAAATTGTTACCCAAATTTTATTTTACTACTCACCCTCGGGCACGAAGTGACCATGTTGTCTGAGTAGCCGGAATCGAAGGGCAACTTCATGATGGTCATTTTGTTGATGAGAAAGGGCATTAGCATGACTAGATATGATTAGGTCAATTTGTTCTTCGAAGTGGTAATCGATACCTAGACGTTGAATGGCATCGATCATGTTCAAACTTTCTTCTCCTACTCTGCTCAATAGATTCCTGAATACCTCCAACTTTTGTTCATGTTGGAAACGAATGTCATCCTGCAAACAAGGTGGAGTTATTGGAATAGTGGACATAGGTTTGGATATATTTAGCTGAATGAGATTAGAGTGCCCAAGATGTAGGTTCATTTTGTGAGCAATATTTGCAGCAGTGGACATAGCAAAGATGGCCTGAGAAGAAAATGTCATTGTAGGAAGAGAGAAATGGAGCAAACCCAAAGTGAATGAGAATGACAAACCCAAAGATTCTTGGATTATATTTATAATGGAAAGATGGTGTGTAAATCACCGGTCATGTGAAATACTCTTTTTGTTTTTTTGTTTTTTTAAGAAAATCTCGACCGTACGAGAGAAATTTGATAACGAAAAAAAATGTGAAACACCCTTTCTAACTAGGAGCGGAGCCATGCATAGATTGTAGGTGGCCTTGGCCCTCCCGCATCATTTGGGCAAGCTTCCATGTGTTTCAAAAGGAATATAAAGGATTTCGAACGTGTTTATAAGAAATTAGGTTACTTTTGATAAATTAATCTATGTGTGAAGTTTAATAACCACACATGTTTCGTATCACCTAATTTGCTCATACTTTCAACATAATAAATTATGGGTTAATATCAAGTTACTACTCTAAAGTTTTATGGTTTTCAACATTTGGTACATGAAGTTTTTTTCATCTCAGAATCATACATCAAGTCTTAATTTTGGGACAGTTTCAAATTTCCGTTAAGTTTTCCGTTAGAACTTCTGTTAACTGATGACATGACGCACACACGGACAATAACTGAAGGTCACGTGTCAATATGGACCCACTTCAATATTAAAAAATTGAGTAAATTGTAGCTATGGTCTCTTAACTTTAACTCAATTGGAGCAATGGTCCATCAACTAAAAATCCATTACCATTGGTCCCTCAACTTTAATTCAACTGGAGAAATGGTCCCTTAACTTTAACTCAATTGTAGCAATGATCCTTCCAATGTAACTCGTTTTGACAAAATTTTTGACATAGTTGACAAAAATAACCATAATTATACACTTTGATGAGTTGAGGGACCCTAATTGTATAAATGGTCATTCCAATATAACTTATTTTGACAAAATTTTGACAAAATTTATGAAAATGACTATAGCTACACATTTTGATAAGTTGAGGGACCAATGGTAATGAATTTTTAGTTGAGGGACCATTGCTCCAATTTGATTAAAGTTGAAGGACCATTCGTACAATTTACTCTAAAAAATTTAAAAACACAAAAAAAAATCATTTCCACCCGTCTTCTCCCCCAACCCCCCTCCCTTCCTTCTTCCCTCTGCAACCCGCACCCTCTCCCCCAGCCTTCTTCCCTCTGCAACCCGCACCCTCTCCCCCAGCCTTCTTCCCTCTGCAACCCGCACCCTCTCCCCTAGCCTTCCTTCACCACCAATCTCCCCCAACCTTCCTTCTTCCCTCTATAATTTCTTCCCCATCCCCCTCTCTTTTTAAAACCCCTACAAGCCTAACCCATGTGGATATTTCTACTCCTACCACAGTTTCTTCCCCATTCCCCTCTCTCTCTAAAATCCCTCTGCAACCTGCAATCTGCATCTCCTCTAACACACTAAAATTATAATTTGGAAAACCCTAATTTCTACGCATTTCTCTCTCTCCGCTGCAGTTCAAAACCGAAAATTTTCAAGCTTTATAACCCATATAAAACACACAAAAAACCCCAACAAATAAAGAAAATATGAAAAGGGGCATGAGAAATCATTACCTCCCGCATGAAAATCTTGTTCGGTATGACCGGAAACCCGTTGATGGAGCCATTTTCGTTGAACCCACAAGAACTACTGACCACCCTTGGATGCTTCGCCATGTCCAAACGCTTCAGTCTATGTGAAATTGAAGCAATTAACAACAAAAATACAGCAAGAAATTACGGGAGAACGACAAGGGCTTACCATAAATTTGAGCTTGGAAGCGAAGGAAGTTTGCGGGTGAGGAGACGGGGATTGCCATGGAAGGAGTAGAGACGAGCTTCTGAAACTGCTGCAGGCATAGTCCATCAGAGACGAATACAGAGCAGTTTGTACAAGCTTTTGTTGTACTTACAATTTTAGAGAGAGAGGGGAATGGGGAAGAAATTGTGGTGGGAGGAGACATATCCACATGGGTTAGGCTTGTAGGGATTTTAGAGAGAGAGAGGGGGGGATGGGGAAGAAATTGCAGAGGGAAGAAGGAAGGTTGGGGGAGACTGGTGGTGAAGGAAGGTTGGGGAGACCGGTGGTGAAGGAAGGCTGGGGGAGAGGGTGCGGGTTGCAGAGGGAAGAAGGAAGGGCGGGGGTTGGAGGTAGAAGACGGTTGGGTTTTTTTTTAGTTTTTTAATATTGAAATGGGCTCATATTGACACGTGGATTTTAGTTATTGTTCACGTAGGTGTCACGTTATCAGTTAACAGAAGTTTTGTATTAAACTGTTCCAAAATTAAGATCTGAAGTATGACGTTGGGATAAAAAAAAACTTCATATACCAAATGTCTACAAAACTTCATGATAGTAAACTGAGATTAACCTATAAATTTTAGGTGAAAACATTTTTTTTTTTTTTGCGTTTAGAATGTGTTGTCCATTCCAAATGTACTGTTGTGGTGTTTGTATTTGATTTATTTTTGTGGACGACAAGTCTACCAGTACAACTGTACAAGGCTATACGACGAAATCCCATGTGCAAGAAAGAACAACACTTGGAAAATTCAGCAGCCACTCCTGCTTACACCTAATCACAGGTGGACATATATCCAAGTTTTGATTTTTTTAATCAAAATTTGAACACGTGTTCACCCATGATTGAGTGTAAGCAGAAGCTCTTGCACAACCTTTCAACTAAGTATTTTCCTGCAAAAAATCTCCACGGTACGAAAAAATCCCTGATTATGTCATATTTTTAAAAAAGAAATTGCCTGATGATGTCATGAGATTCTGCAGAACATCTTCGTGATATTCGTACCATAACATGGATTTGAATACTGTCCTGCGCTCATAAATCTGAATCTGCGCTCAGAAATTTGAATCTCCTGATCAAATCACACGGATGATTAGATTTTGATTCAACGGCTGTAATTATTATAATTTTTAGAAGGATCCCTTGTTTGTAGCCGTTGAATTTTGATCCAAATCCAAATCCTCATAACATACGTAAGGTCCATCATTTCGTTAATTTGAAATTCATTCTTAACACGCTTCATTACGTGTTGCAAATTTTGAAGTAACACATGAATAATACATACATGGGTCATGTGACCGTTGAGTTTCACACGCGAGACAACTTATTTTGATATCATGAAAGAATTTGAAATTCCATTGTAAAACCAATTGGTAATATGTAAAGTAGTAAGCATATGAATCCCTCTTTCTTCGACGTGAGATTTATTTTCAATACTAATTATACATCAATGGAACCACTCTAGCAACATTAAGAGCGCAGTTTTGTGAATGATTGCTTGGAAAATGGTGGCGAAGAAAGGGAAAGATGGGCGCCGTTGGTCGATGCTGAGGCAGGAGATAAGAGGAAAAGGAAAAAAAAAGAAAAAAGAAGAGAGCAGGTGGTTGGGGGGGGGGGAGACAAAATGGGGGTGGGTTGGGCGATGAAAATGAAGGAGGAGAGGAGAGATGGGGTTTGAGGAAGTGAGGAGAGAAGGTTGCCGCGGACCCTAGCCGGAACAAGGGCTGGAGGTTGAAGGCACCGGATCTAGGGTTTGGGTTGGTAGGCGAGAAGATTAGTTTTTTTTTTTTTGTTAAATCCTTGAGAAGATTAGGGAGAGTGAATGAATGATGACGTTTTCTTTTCTTTTGGAAACATTTTTTTGAGGATGTGATATCCACAGACTCTTTTTTACTTTTCCTACATTTTTTTGGTTTTCGGCCATCGAATCAGATGAATTGAAAAAGATCAATAGACAAAAATTAACAAGAGATGTGTGTGAAGTAAAAATGATGTGTGGAAAATACTCTTTTTTTTTTCTTTTTTTTTTTATAGAAAACTTCAAACGGTACAAGGGAATAATTCTTATATGTCATTTTAATAAGTTCATCTCTTTGGAAGTTGATTTTATGTATCCCTTATCACATTATGTGGTACAGGAATGTACTACACCAAATATCACTATCTTCCAAAACTAATAAGGAGAGCCAAAACCAAGCCACTCTTGAATCCAAACTATATATATATATATATATATATATATATATAAAAAATTTGATCAACGCGATTAAACAAAGCTTGCATGAGGTCTCTGGTGACTTTTTCCTTTCTCAAATTTGATCAATCTATGGTTGGCTGCGCTGGTTACTTAGCCTTGTGCAAGAAAACTATCAAAAAGCAGCGACTTCATATTCTCCTCAAGGCTTGGAAGGCGATGTTGAGAATTATAATCATACATCAATGGGACCATTCTTGCAACATTAAGAGCCAGTTTTGTAAAAGATGCTGAAAATGGATTTGATGCAGAGAAACATTCTTCGTTGAGAAACTTCCATTCTTCCGAAATCCTATGGACAACGAATGCTCGTGCATCTTCGTGTGAACAACCTTGGTTTTCATTCACGTAACACTCTATGTATGAACCATCATATCCATCTTGGCCCTCATCCTGCAATTAATCAAGAAAATATAATTAATACTATATATATATATATATATATTTTTTTTTTTTAACAAGTGCTGAACGTAACCCAAACTAAGTAAATTAAGTACAAACCTTGGCACTTCCGAAGTCATCCCATAGCCGAAGAATCGTTGCGGTTGAGGATATAAGGCTAGATATGTTGAGGTTGTCCAGAATATGTACAGTTTCCTTGGTTATACCTTCACCCAGTAAGAAGAATCCATGCGTTAAAACCACAGGCACCCCTGAACTGATGAACCCATTGTTCAAGTACTCTTCCGTGTTTGGCAAGTGCCCGCAACTAAACCATCGCGCTTCTAGTAGGAACGCTTTGCATAATGTTGCCCACTGTATGGATGCAGTGATAATATTAACAATAATTCAAGATCTGAACTGCAACGGTTAAGTCCTTGAATCAAAAGTTAATTTATATACCGATTTTTTAAGGGACTCTATAGGGTTCCATCCATGCTTTTTGTGCACAACGTAGCTGGTTTCATTGGTAATGTCATAAAGAGCCTTAAAACATATCTTCATGTAATTTGGTAGTTCACCAGCCGCGTCAATGTCCCATCTGCATATATAATTAATTACATGCGTGATGTCAGCGCATGACTATGAATTTAGACTGCTGATAGTCATGCATCTAACAGGATCCTCTCCGGATCCTTGCCGGATTCTGGGGATCTGTTAATCATATTCCTTCATCGTACATCGTACGGTCAGTATCAAGTACTGTTTGTGTTTAATTTTAAATAAAAATATTTAAAATAATTTTCAACCGTATGATGTACGATGAAGGAATATGATTGACAGATCTCCAGAATCCGACGAGGATCCGGATTCGTCATGCATGACTCAAATTCACAGTTTAGCAATATAATCACATTTTATTTGCACACTAGTGTAACATGTAGGATATCATAAAAACACACAACACGTACCTCTCAACTGCAGCTGTGAAGAGAATGAGTTCATCGAGGGTCCCATGAACATAAAAAATATCGTCAATTATGTAGACAAGAGAGATCGATTTTGTGAGTTCAACCCTTTCCTCTGATAAGTTTGGATCTGCAAGGCATGCCATCGGCCAGGTATACCATTTAATTGGCTGGTCTCTCACAAACTTCAATTCCTCAGTCAATCCTAGTTCTTTCCACCACCTAATTAGGATGAAAAATATTGTTATCAATTAAACGGAGTACTAATTCAAAATGAAGTACTTAAATCAGTGTCTTTGATCTGAACTCACTTGGATACTTGTTGAATTTCATTTCGGATTAGAGATTCGACCATGTTGAACTCTAGTTTTCCTAGCTCCCGCAAATCATTGACCCAATTCTCCTTTCCTTCGAAACTATGCAAGAAGTTTTTAGCCATGAATCTTGTCAAGCTCTTGTGATAAGGATGCTCCAATGAGTACGTGACTGCTGAAGCTCGATGATCATCGAGATTGTCTGGCAACCAGGCGGTAAGAAGCTGGTGGCTTCGTCTTCCGGCTTCAACAAGTGCCTCTTCTCCTTGGAAACTCATATGAGATGCTTCATATAATCCCACTAGTCCGTATATGTCAACTTTGAGTTTCTCATTGTTCTTGAACTTATTAAACACATCTGTCATTTAGAAGGAAAATTAATTACTTTACTAGCAATGGTGACATTAACTGAAAATATATGCTTCACTTAACTGGTTGTTTTAGTAAAATAACATTTTGCAGTATAGTTAGCACAAAAAAAAAGAGAATTAAGACCAACCTGTGTTTACATGATAACCTTGCTGTCTCAGTAGTCGAAAACGAAGTGAAACCACACGAAGATCATCACTGCATTCATCGTTATAAGCTCTCGTACATTGCGTTTTCATAATTGCTTCAATCTCTTCTTTGAAATGATAATCAACGCCGAGGCGTTGCATGGCGTCGACCGCAATCAATTGTTCATCTTCTCCGATATTTACTAGTACATCCTTCAATTCGTTCAATTTTTTTGCATAGCGAACCTGAAGGTCGCCCTAAAAGGGGAAACATTGAACTTAACATGATAAGACACCAGACTGAATTAATTACATTATTAAGAAAAAAAGAGAGACAGAAGATATGGTGTGGAGCAAGTAGGGTTAGTTTTGGTACATGTGTGGGTGGACTCTGGAGCAATTTGGACACTTGACATCTATGTATAGGAATCCTTTAACAAGAGAGATCCTCACACGCTCTTGACTGTTAGATTTTGCTTTAATGAAATTGTGTGGTCTGTGATTTAATCTCAACTACACAATTTCATTAAATGCAATCCAAATGTTAAGAGGGTATCCCCATATGTTTTTTTAAAATGGGGATCCCTCTTGTTAAAGGATTCCCATGTTTATATATCTGTAGGTACATGTTGGGTTATTAGTTTTGGAACTTACAGTAGAGTGAGCTTGGAGAAAGTGTGCCATTTTCTACAAGAAAGAAAGAAGGAAATTCCAGTACTGAATGAGGGAATATATTCGTTGGGGGAGTAAAGTGAGGTGATCAGCTCATGTTGATTCCTAGTGAATTTATAGGAAACTATCTCCTGGCATCCAAGGAAAGATGGCGAAAGCATCCAGAACGCGTTTAACATAACTTTAACGTGGTGGGATCAATACGCATGAGGCTGGCGCTGAATACTTGACCTCGGTCGGTGTCTAATATCGTTACCAATACGCAACGTTTTGCACAATTTTTTTGTTGGGAAAAGGAGGAAGTTGAAGAATCCAAATCACCTTGGTTATCAAGGAAGACTAATGAAAAAAAGTCCGAAAACTTTGAGTTTTAACTATAAGGATAAAATAAATGATAAAGTGAATAGTACCATGATTGACTTTTTAGTGTAAAAATATGGTTTTTCGTTAAAGTTTCCGAGGATCAACATAGTTTAGACCGTTTTAAGCATCTGCATGTATTTGCAGTAGAATTTAGTCAACCACCTTAGTTATATGCTTCACTATTGTAGCTCCCATTTTTAACAGCTGATTTAACAGCAATCTTAACGGATGTATGAAAGTGTTCCAAAATTATAATTTTAGGTACCATCCTGGGATAAAAAAACTTCATGTATCAAATGTTGAAAACAAAAAAACTTCAAAATAGTAAACTGAGATTAACCTTTTTTTTTTAACACTCCCCCTGAAATTTCATTTCAATTTTAATTTTATCATATAAAACTCAAATACTCCTTTCAAGGGGAGTAGCGAAAAATAATCCTAAAAACTTCGAGACTTCACTAAACTCTTCTCATTCCAGCAGAGGATAACCACATAAACCAAAACCCTATCCACCGCACATTTTTGGGCTAAAAGCTGACGAAACCTTAATTCAGAAAAACGTAGTCAGTGGGTTTAGATAATAAATATTTTTTTTTCTTTTTTATTAATATATATGTAACCTTTTTAATAAAAAATAAAGTAAGATATATTTCATTCCATTAAAAACTAGTACAAGACTAAAAAAGAACCGGGTAAACAACTACATATAAAGTAAAAGGCCCAAGCAAAATGGGAAAGGGAATCCAAGATACAACGAGAGGCCTACACAAACTTAGGTCCGAAGGCTACAAAAATAAACAATAAAAAACCCTAATCTCTAGCAGCAAAGACCACACCGCCACTGCCGTCACATCCTCGGAGGAAGCCAAACTCTGAACCGAGAAAGTAGACACCACATCCAAGTCTCTTTCAAAAACCCTTGCAAATATGGAAAGGGATCTTCTCCGGATCCCTTCCTCCTAATCCACCAAATCAAGGAATCCGTGCAGTTGAAAATTGATCCAACGGCTGAAGTTATTATAACTTTTAAAGTGGGCCCTTGTTTGTAGCCGTTGGATCAAATTTCAACGGTACGGATCCCCTTATTTGGTGGATTAGGAGGAAGGGAGCCGGAGATGATCAATTTCCTGCAAATATATACAAAGAAAGTAACATATGGGTAGAGAGTGAGGCTAAGGGGTATGTAGAATACCCAACACTTGATCCGGCATGCCTGGTGGGGGAGGGGGAGTCAGGGAGGGAAGTGGATCTGATATCCAATTTCTGATTGGATCCCACAAATCTGAAGCACATGGTGGGATAGGGATGAAGTATCACAACTAGGGAGGATGGAGGAAGGAAAATTAAAAGACGTCAAAAGATAAATGTCAAATGTTAATTTAATGGCTAACGTGGCAATGTCATATTTTCTCTTTTTCCAACCGATATTTTTTTTTGTTATAAATGATATTTGTAAGATCCATTTTCAAAAGAAATAAATCAAAATAAAATTTCAAGATCTATAATTGGTGCATTAATGAGATCCACACAATAAAATAATTAAAAATTATTTGACATCACATTTTTCTCATATGTCAAATTTGACATATAAAAACTCATATGTCAATCCACATAGGATTGACATATCGGTTGAAACTTGCTCCTATCTTCAAAATTGATTACATTGCATTTCACTTAGGATTTGACATCTCATTTGGAGATTGTCTAATAGGTTAATTTTGCCTCATGAAACACGTAAGTATTTTTGCCTAGATATCCATCTAGTCTGTTGGAGTTGAGTTTTGCTTATATGGCGTATAAAATCCAACTTAGGAGTGTGCCAGGAGCATGACCCAGTCTACCGAGTGTCAAAATACAAGTAGTTGAATACTTGAAATATCAAATTTTTCACCACTTATATTATAACACTTGATATATCAGATTGTGTTCCCGACAAGTAGGTTTCTGTTATTTCTAAGATATCTGCTACTAGCTAGACTTCACGCAGAACGTACAAATGAATATTATGATGCTAATAGATGCGTTGTATATACTTGAGTTGGGCTAGACTATCATTTTTTATTGTGTTGAAATCGGGCTTTAGGCGTCCACTACAGGATCATCGCTGTAACTGCAACTTCTTCAACAAAAAAAAAAAAAAAAGGACTATCATTTTTCAAGCAAAACTAACCAAATATTGAATAAATATGTCATTTGAAGCTGTTCAAACCATTTCATGAGGTCCGAAAAGTAGTTTTTTAAACTAAAAAATACGTAACCCAATCGAAAATTCTAGCCAGAAACATTACCAAAATATTCTATTTGAACTTTAATTAGAAATTTATGATGCTACGAAAATTTGCTCAAACGATAAAAAAAATCATGTGTTCTTTTTGTAAAAATGTGATGAATTGTTGCGACATCTTTCCCATGAGCTTTAAGAAAATATTATAAGCCATACTATTTATTAAGTCAAATAAGTATACTGATTAATAAAAATTAAGCCGAAATATAGAAAAATCAATGTTTAATACTTGTATGGGCTAAACAGAATTGGTCGACTGGAACAATGGCTACAGTCGCTTCTTAAATTCCACACACAAATAAGATGATCCTGCTCGAGCAATTTTATCATGACCTAAAAGATCAGATAAAGCATTCGTCAACCTCACCCTCTTACAACTTCAAGAGATAACTCATACAGAAGGCAAAAAGAAAGAAATTACGCAGGCAGGAAAAGGTGCCTTTACAACACAGATGATACATTTTCGGTTCCTATCCAATGAGTACAAACTAGCATAACGAAACATGTCTCATGCATTCTGCTTGGTGGCTAATTCTGCGTGGCAACAACATTTACAGAGCCATCGAGTTCCATAGCTCGTAAGCAATATAATATCTTCCAACTTACCAAGGTGATGGTTTTTATTTTGTTCACTTCGAAGAGGGAGAAATGAGCTTCTTTTCGAGTAGCTTGGCCTTTCGAAGAGCATCCAAGGCCTCAGCTTGTTTTCCAGCACGTTTCAAACTGACCGCCTTTACCTTCTCAGCCTTGATCTGTTCTTCCAGCTGACTTCTATCTTGGATTATGTTATTGCTCTTACCAACATTAACTTTTGAAGGCTCTGGTCTTTCCGGGCCTTGAGATAAATTACTAGCACTTTCAATTCCAATTTCTTTCAACGCAGCCAGTAGTTGAGGATCAAGAAGACCCTCAACAGAGACAGAGACATCATCCACTGATTCTACTTTGTCAACGGTTGTGGAATCATGAGCAGCTGACGCCTCCAACTGATTCTCAAGTGCCTTGGCTAATTCAAACTCGGCTTCTGCTTCTTCCATCCGACCCTCCCTACGCAACTTCATAGCCTGACGTTTGTGGCCAAGAGACTCCTGTTGCAACTTGAAGCGATCACGACTGGACAAAGGTTTTGGGTCCGAGGATGGTGAACCGTGATGCTTTTGGCTAGAAGATGGGATGTCTCGTGACTCTAATGGTTGGGGTTGGCTCTGCTCGCCAGTTGTATTTTGTGCGGCACTGGACGCCTCACTTGAAGTAGTTTTGGACTGAGGACCACCTTCATCAAGACACTTCTCCAATAACTTTGCCTGCCTTAGTTCCTCGCGAGCTTCGGTCAGTTTCCCTTCTCTCTTTAAAGCTAATGCTCTCCTCTTAAAACCCAGGATTTCTTGCCGAATGGCACTTTGGTTGCTCTGAGAAGCAGATTCCTGGACCGAATTTGCTTCATTAACATCTCGCTTATCTTCCTGTTTATCAAATTTATTATTTTGGCTTCCCAGATTTACATTTGAACATGTCTGGGATCCCAACTGAACGGGAGGACTGGCAGTAAGGGAATCAACAGAATCAAATTTTAGGCTGTCGTCTTGTTTTTCAGCAGGCCTTTGAGAACTTCTCCAGTCATCCCCCGTCAACAAATCCACTAAGTTTCCAGATTGGACAGGTGCAGAAATCTGACTAGCACCTTTGGCTACTCTTTGGTCATCTGGAAAATAATTTTCACCCGAAGCACCCAATTCCACTGGTAATGGTTGGTTTCCTTTAGCTAACTGTGAGGTTAGAGGAACAGACTCAAAATTCCTTGCTGACAACATAACTACTCTGTCAATTGGACCCATTGCCGCCTCAGTAAACCTTCTAACATCTGTATCATGCTTCAAATTCCCTGGCTTTTCAGTGTTAATTAGTAATCCGAAATTCTCAGATTTCTCTTCCTTTGAATCATCATGCAGACTCAAATCCTTTGGGGCTTCCATCTCTTCAATTTGAATCTCTAGCACTTTTGCCATTCTCAAAACTTCCTCAGCTTCTTTGGTTTCTCCCTTCCGTCTAAAGACAAGAGCCTTTCTTTTTAAATCCAGAAGTTCCCTTTGGATTGCACCCTTATTTCTTGGTGCAGAAACGGCTGGTTTGGAAAAGGAAGTTCCCTCTGAGAAAGGTGCTGGGTCCTGCATACTATTTCCTGTTACATTACCTCCATCTCCTTCCTCCTCAACACTATTAAGAGGAGGTTCGGTGATATCTTCCTTGGGTGCTTCCATCTCCATCATCAGGCCCTCTAGTGCTTTTGCCTTTTTTAGCAGTTCTTCTGCATCCTCAGTCTCTCCCTGGCGCCTCAGAGCAAGAGCTTTCCTTTTCAACCCTAAGAGTTCCCTCTGAATCTCAGCTTTGCTTCTCCTTGATCCTCCAGCTGGGACATTAGCCAAGGCTTGAGTTGCAGAGGGTGCACTGACCTTCATGGAGAGATTATCCGTTTGCTTAGAAGGTTCCAACGATGAGTTGGTCCCTTCATTATCGTCATCATTCCAACCCAAATTCTTTAGCATAGAAAGATATGCTGGATCATGCATATCTTGATCTGTTACATTTTCTCCTTCCTCATCTGCAACTGGCAGACTTTCAGAGACATTGGGAAGCTCATGTGCCAAATCGGGGACTTTATTGCCAACAGTCCCAGGCATTGCCTTCTGTACAGAACCATTCTCTAGCTCTTCAAGCTGCTGTTCAAGAACCATGCCCTTCTTCAATTCTTCGTCAGCCTCATTTAATCGTCCTTCCCTTCTCAGAGAAAGGGCTTTCTTTTTCAAGCCCAGAAGCTCTTTCTGAATCATTAATTTACTCTTCCTTGCAGGTTTGGAGTCCGTACGTTCCATTGTACTAATATTTCCATCATCCACCATAAATGACTTGGATGATTTATCAGCAGTTTGTTTATGCATTGCCGCACGATCATTTGCAACATTGCCGTCTTTAGACTCGAGGCTTTCAAGGTCCCTTTCAAGTAGTTTTGCCCTCTTTAGCTGCGCCATTGCCTCTTGAACATTACCTGCCTGTTTATGATTAACTGCCTCTCTTTTTAATGATTGAATTTCGCTTAATAGAGCTTCCCTGTCAATGGCAGCAATCTGGGGAGAAGTTTCCGCATTATTAGAATCTTGAGACCATCCTAAAGATTGTAAAGCAGCAGCTATTTCTGGGTCCTCCATATCCTCATCTGTCACTTCGAAATGACCATCCAGATCATCAGAAGCACTAATAAGATGATCAAAATTAAAGCCATCCTCCTGGTCATACTGAATTGAAAATTCTTCCTGTTTGTCATCATCCATACCACGAATCAACACAGATATCTCATCATCAGATTCTTCAGCCTCAGCCAAGAATTCCTGTTCCTCGAGTTCCTTCTCTAGGATTTTAGCTCTTTTCAGTTCCTCCTTAGCTTCTGTAAGTTTCCCCTCACGCTTCAGCATGAGAGCCTTCTTTTTAAGTGCAACAACCTGGGTTTTGTCAATGGCCCTAGTACCTTTGTTTTTATTGGTCTTTTGTAAGACCTCTCCCAAAAGAGAAGAAAGTTCACCGTCCAAACTCAGACTTGCTTGCTTTTTGTTTTCATCAAGGAGATCCATATCGGACCATCCTAGTTCTTTAAGCTCAGCAGAAAGATCATCTTTTTCTTTACCCACTGAAGGAGTGACCTTATTTCTTCTTCCAGATTCAGAAGGCCCATCTTTAATCTGGCTCTCCGCCACATTGGCAGAGAGTAAAACCTTTCTACGCTCTTTTCTCAAAGATATTTCCAATGCGTCAGCCTGCCTCTCAAGCTCCTTCCCTCTCTTAAAGGCTCTTAATGCTTCCGCAGACTTCCCTTCTCCTTTAAGGACTTTATACTTCTTTTTCTCATCCAAAGCTTGCTGACGCAATTCCTCAGGAGAAGCAGATCCACCACCACTCTGTAAATTAGGCTCATCAACAGAAAGACTTCTATGTATTTCTCCCACCCCCTCGTGGCTGGAATTTTGTTGAATATTTGAACATGATGCACTACTAGCGGCTCTCTGCATACTGGAAACCACATTACTATTTGACTCTTGTCCTAATTCCTTTCTGTCACTACCGAGAATCTCGTCCAAAACTTCATCCTCATGATTTGATGTCAACTTTGAACTGCCTGCACAGAAGGTTATACGTTTGATACACAAGGTAAAATTAAAGGGCAGAGTAGTTAAACAAAAAAGCATGTGGCAGAAAGACATAACTAGCACAACCAGTGACTGAACAAAAATGTTCAATGCACAACTGAACTACTGACAACCTTAGAAGAAGTCAAAGACGGTACCTCTCCCAGCTCTACTCTTGTGTCCATATCTCTCAAAGCGTGCTGCTTCTTCTAGCTTTTTACAAGGGTCACATATACGCACAGGCGAATCACCTTGCCCACGTAAGAGCATTCTTTGCTGGGTGCAACTGTTGCAAAACAAGCCACCACACCTCCTACAATGATGCTGAAATTCCAAAATGTATATTGTCAAGTATGGACTGATAAGAGACTAAGAAAGAAATATTACATCGAATCATATCAGAACATTAAATAAGATTATCACATCAAATCATATATCAGAACATTAAATAAGATTATCACATCAAATCATATCAGAACACTAAATAAGATTAAGTTTCATAGACAGTCCTCTACTACAGTTTGTACCACTAGGCAAAGAGATTTATGGGCCTGTTTGAAACTCCTTCAAGAGCGGCAACACAGCACTTTCTGGCAATCAAAAAGCGGTTCTCACTATGTTTGCGAGAAAAACTTAAATGTACTTCTGGTTTAGGAGAACACCCCTAGGAAGCACTTGGAACTTCGATGCGCTTCAAATAAAACCACTTCTAGCAAAAGTACTTACGAGCAAAAGTGCTTCCTACAGAAACAATCCTAAAAAGGGCCCTAAGTGTACATCATTAAACCCATTTTTAGCACAACACAAACTGTAAATCCCCATTCCAATCTTTTACTAAACAATCCTGTATCTCTACACTACAAACAAACAATCACCATTCTTTCCAAAACATTCAAAACAGACAACCTATGATTCCCCACAACGCTCAAAACAGAAAGCCAAGAATCGAAGGATCCCAATCTTGGTCGAATCCACATATAAAACAAAGAAAGCAGCAATCTTTCGGCACCCAAAAATCGAAAACTGAAGAAATACAAAAATTAGTAAAGAATTCACAGATGGGTCATTGGATCGAGAGGGGCAGAAGAAGAAGTGAACCTTGCGATTGATGAAGGTGAACTGAGAAGAACATCCCTGGCAGTGTGAGGCGTCAACCACCCAAGTATTCCCTCTCAGTGACGGCTTCGGCGGCAGCCCGATCTTCTCCAACATCTTTCCGCTCCGATTTTTCCGAATCAATCAATTAATAACCAAAAAACCATGAAAACAAAATCAAATTTCTCTGAATTTTTTTTTTTCAGCTTTAACTTTCTCACGGATCTTAAGCTTTGATACCCACAAAAATAAATAAATAATTAATATCTGATGGGAAAGGGAAACTGATTTGATGACGACGACGATGTCACGTTGGATTAGAAGACGCATCAAAACAGCGTTTGCAACGCGGGTAATCTGACAGCGACTGTTTGAGGCCTCGACGACGACGACGACGAGGAGGAGGAGTTGGGTGGGAGTTGGACAAGTTTTTAGTTTTTTTAATGAAACGACGTCGGAGGAAGAGACTCGGTGCAAATGTAAAAGCCCAATCTTTAGGTCTAATTGGGCTTTCATGAGGCCCATTATAGAATTTTGGTTTACCATTCATTTGAGGCCCATGGTGAGGACTCAAAAGCCCAGCAACATATCTAGGTCCACGGAGGGTTTAACACGTGCATTTGTTAATATTATATCATAGAACTATCCGATATCAATCAGGGATGTGATATCCACACACCCCATTTTACTTCTCACACACTTTTTTAATTTTCGGCCGTCGGATCGGATGAATTGAAGAAGATTAACGGACAGAAATTATCAAGGATGTGTGAGAAGTAAAATGGGATGTGTGTATAACAGACTCTTATCAGTTATTTTGTCTACTCATATTATAGTCGAAGGCGGTAGCTATAGCAGCCGCCAGGTGGAAGCGAAGGTGGCAGAATTAGTCGACTGGTATATATATATACTTTTTGTCCCCTAAGAAGTGGTAGAGGAGGTGGTGGCACTGTGGCGGGTGGAGGTGGTGGGTTTGTTCCCCTATGGAAAAGAGTATTTGGACTTAGGAGACTATGAGTGTCAAAATACTCAAAGTTCTAGTTCGTCCAAAAAAAAAAAAAAAATACTCAAAGTTCTAAATACGTTAGACGTTAGTTGGACGGTAGGTTAGGACCTTGCGCTTAGGCGAGGCCTAGGTATATTTATATAAATTTATTATCATATCAGATAAATAAGTGTCTATTTATATTAAAAAAAACTATACTTGTATTAGAAATAAAATAAAGATGAAATGCACTAAAGCCAATAAAGCAAATTACAAATATAAGAACAGTTTTCACAACTGAATTAATTTAACAAATTCCTTTGTGTAGGTTACACGTTACCCACTTTAACTTAATTAGTTAATAAAAAAAATTTGAAACCGCCTAGCATGCCACCTAGACCCCCAGTCGCTCCTCAATTTTAGTGACCATTTTGCACAAAGTGCAACAAAACTTCACCTCCCAGCGCCTAGCACCACTTAAGCGGCCGCTTAGGCAGATTTAAAACTAAAAAAATGCTACAACAGAAGCTAGACAATGTAAATTTGAAAACATACAAAACTACATAATCTCCTCAAAGTAAAAGCTTCTTGGCTTAAGCATTCATTAAATGCACACTTCATCCAACAAGTTGGAAGACTAGAACACTAATCTCACATTAATCAAAAATGTTTTTTGTTTCTGGCTCTCCAAAAACAAAGATGCAGTGATCATCTCAAAAATGTTGGTCCTTGGAGTTCTTACTTGATTCAAAAAAGCACCAGTTTTCTTGGTTGCAAGGCCTGCATTTCTATGGCTCACGCAACCCCATTCCATTTTTCTTACTTTTTTACCACTACAGAGTTGACTGGCTGAGGAGAAGACGTTGTTAATCATTGACTAATAAAGTGATTAGAAAACTAATTTGCTGCCTTTTCCATAAACAAATAGTCATGGTAAAAAATGCTTTGGTTTCAACCACCACGAAGAGGTCTAGTGGTTGGGGCGAATTCTAGATCTGTACTTAACACAGTTGGTCTTAAGTTCAATTCGTTAGTCTCGAAAGAATGGATTGTCGTAGCTTCACTACCCACTGGTCCCCTTTTAAAGAAAATTTAAAAAATGCTTTGGTTTCTACAACCTCAGTTACTTGTCTCTACGAGTATAATAGAATGGTTTATGGTTGTAACGTTGGGTTAATGAGCCCCACAACATCCGTTCCCTTGCTGGATTGTTCGCTGATGCAATCGGCGCTTCTGCTGCGACTAGACTCGAAATTCACCTCAACATATATATATATATATATATATATATATATATATATATATATCCTTTAGAAACATTCATGGATGACATTTCTAGTTCTCGATGTTTTCCTTGACTCAGATGCCCATTTGTTTCAATTTGTTCAACGATAAAAAATAAACACAGTAACCAATATTATTAATTCAATCAACATTCATGTTATATAATTTATAAAATTTAATTTAGACTATTATCCTTGTTCAACAAGCTATTGTTATGCCCAAGGTATAAAATATCGATATTATC
Source organism: Heteromeles arbutifolia (assembly GCA_024362995.1). Taxonomy (NCBI): domain Eukaryota; kingdom Viridiplantae; phylum Streptophyta; class Magnoliopsida; order Rosales; family Rosaceae; genus Heteromeles; species Heteromeles arbutifolia. Next base: position 1,820,785 of record JANCRC010000002.1, on the reverse strand, counting down.
GGCGAAATATCGCCGATAATATCGTTTTTTTGCAACAGCGATATTTTCACAGTCTTCCAATTGATTATCGTGATAATATCGCAATATTATCAATATTATCGATAATATCGCTCTCTATCTCCGTCGTCAGAATGGCAGCCGAGCTCCATCGTCGCAGCTGCCAAGATCTGCACCTCTCTCTGCCAAGATCTGCGCCTCTCATAGGTGGTGATGGTGCTCACCGGAGTGTGCACCACTGTGGTGGAGGTCACGGTGGGGTGGGTGTGGTGCGTCTCCCCTCCGCTCGCTCGCTCCCTGTTTGTTCTTTCTGCGGTGGTGAACGAAGGACTTCTGCTGCTATGCAGTGCAGCAGATCAAACTAATTTGAGCTTCACACTAACACGGAGAGAGAGATCCAAGACTTACCTAACCGGAAAATCAAAGAAGACTCGTCGGAGAGTTTATGGGCTCCGCCATTCTCGTAGAGGCGAGAGAGAGAAGACTGATGATGTGTGATGATGGTGGTGTCCTCGAGCTGCTCGAGTCAAGCAGATGGTGCTGCTGCGTGTGTGTGTGTGGTCACGGCAAGAGAGGGAGAGAGGTAAGAGGGTTGAGAGAGAGAGACGGTGCAGAGAAGAGAGAGAGAGAGTCGAAGTGAGTGAGAGAAGGAAATGGGGTCTCGGGGTAGAGGAGAGAGAGAGAAATGTGAGGAGTGCTGGGGGCTGCCATGTGGCAGCTTGGGAGGGTTTCGAAATCCAGATATAGAGTTCAGATTTAATTAGGATAAATGACTAGTTTGATAGTTCCAAATACACTCACAATGTTTGCCAGCTCGCTATATAATCAACTTAAATCAGTTAAATCCATCATGCAATGCATTTCGTTCCAATTTTTTGTGATAAACTAATAGATAATTAACTAAATAAACATCCTGCAAAGTTTCAATAAAAATTTCCAAGTTTTTCTTACAATTTCCGTGGTTTCCATATTATTTTTATCGATATCGATAATATCCCGATATTTCCATCGATATTTCCGTGTTTTTGGACTACCGATATTTCCAATATCATCGATATTTTATACCTTGGTTATGCCGTTTGAATCTTGGGATGTTTTAATGTGTTAAAAAGTTCAACACATGCCAAACTCTTGGAAGTTTTGGAAGAAGCTGAAGAATTTGCATAATTTTGCTTTTGACTTTTGAATAAACGTTTTTAGCTATTTGGTACTTTTGGAAGAAGCTGAAGAATTTACATAATTTTTGCTTCGACTTTTGAATAAACCCTTTTTGTCAGAGTGTATATACAGTAGAAAAATGTTATTGGTACTCCAAAGTTCTCATTGTGTACTCCAATTTTTCTATATTTAGAAAGAAAAATACTTTCGTAAGGAGCGCAATGAGATTTTTGAAACGACAATAACAATTTTAAAAAAAAATTGTTATTAGCACTCTAAAATAGTCGTATGCACTCTTATCTTCTTTGTTTTTAGAAGAAGATATAGCGCATAATGGGTATTTGAAATGCTAATAACATATTCCACGAAAAAAACTAAAGTTTTCGACTTGCATTATGGAAAGAGTGTAGGCAAGTATCGAGTACTTCCCCTAAAGGACAATCTTAAGTTCCTTGCACCAATCATCTTCATCTCCATCGTGCCACAAACGCCCAACTCCGATGCCTTCCATTGCATGCTCTGCAAATCTGCTCTACGCTTCCGAGTCTCTGTTGGGAGATCGAGTTTCTTCGTGGAAAGCGGAATGATCTGCTTACTCTCCTCTTTCTCGTCCCTAATTTCTTTACCTGTGTCAATGAACAAGGAGTCTAAAGTCTTGAGATTGTAAGCTTCATGAAATAAGCTTCGGAGTTTTAATTGCTCCGTAGCGAAAGCTTCAACTGCTTTTCTTGGAGGAAACTTCAAATTATGAGCGAGATGTTTCAAAGCTTCCGTTGAGAGCTTTTCGTAGTTCAGTGCACAACAGATACTCATCTTCTCCTCCCTGAATAAATCAGCACGACGCTGCATAGAATACTAAATCAGTACTCGAATTCGCGATATTAAAACAATGCAGATCATGCTTCATGCATTTTAATTTAAGTAGCGTACCTTAAAATATACATCAATTGCTTGGTAAAGTCTGTCGTGAGATTCTCGCGCAGAATGTGGCAGCGTCGTGGCTAATGCTTCAAATTTTGAAGGATTCAGATGAGAATCTGGTGCTACTTCTGCAAGGTATGAATCCATCAACTTCGCGACACTTTTTAAGCGGCTTTGAGATACACGGTCTCCCCCTTCAAGTAGAAATGATTTCACTAACTTCAAAACCAAACTCACATCGTATACATACTTCTTGGTGCGCGGAGATTGAACGAGTAGAAAATCAATTGTTGCTTGATCCAGCTGAGAACCTATCAAGTTCACTAACTTGTTTACACACTTTTTGCTAACTCTCAGGCACATAGCCGCTTGGTATATCTTGAATAAGCCTTTGACAGAAAGAAAGCTTCGGTCTAGAAGAAAAAGCAGACCGATAACTACTTCTGTGATTTTACGCTTCTCACCTCGCGTGGCACCGATGGACTTGGATTGGTGATAATGGAAGAGAAACTTGAAAATTGTAGTATGGTCGAGCTCCTGGAATATCATCCTTCTTACCACCTTCTCGATTAAATCGGTGTTCAAGAACATAAGGTCTTCCACCCACCATGTTTTTCTTGAGCAGTCAGTTTTCAGACTATAACTGCTCCTTCCACTTGAAAACCGAAAACTTAAATCTTCTGACGAAGAAGCATAAGTGCTTGTAACATACGGCGAAAAAAGCTTGGCTATGATGGAGTCTAGGAGCTTGTGCAATACTGACGATAAATTTAAGGCGGGAAGTAAATCTTGGCATTGCTTTAGAGCTACCACAAGGTTAGACCATGTCCAAAAGCTGATCCCTTCAAGAGATTTTTTGGTTTGAGACAGTATGTTCGGTCTTCTAGAGCCATCACCATCGCCTCCCATCTCCATGAAATGGGCGACGCAGATTAGTAGGACAATGTTCGAGGGAGTTATCTCAATTCTTCCATTGTTGTAACAAAACCTTGCCATGAGCTCAAAACCCTCTGCGCCTCCAGGAAAGTCATGGAATATCACTTTTAGGCACCTCGACGCTCCAGTCAGTTTACCAAACAATTTTCTAAATCTACCCGAGTAAGACGCCAATGTTTTCTGCAAACGTATACGAATTCAGAGAAAATTTTATCAGAATATCAAGTTGTTGCAAACTAGTGTCTCTCTCGAAGAGAGACGAGAGAGAATATTGAGGGAAAGACAAGAAACGCATGCACACTATCATTTCTTCATTAATGAACAAGAGAAGAAAACTTTGTCAGATGTCTCAAGAACAAAAACTGATGGCATCCAGAACAACATTTTGTGAGAGGTCGCTCGCTGTTGAGATTGTATTTTTAGGTGGTCCTATACACGATACAATTCAATGGCGGAAATTAGAGATATCGGTTTCACGAGGCCTGCGTGACTACTACCTGGGTGAAAATTATTGAGGATAAAATGAATAGAAACAAGATAACGAAGCGTGACAGTCGTGACGATATGAATACTGCTCGACAAAATTTAAGAACATGTTGCAAAGGAGGAGAAAACTAAAACAGCAGAATTACCAACAAAAAATGAAGAACTGAAAGTAGTTACAAAATCTCGATTGTCTTCGTTCACAAACTTGAGCAGATATGAATGATTACGGAGCCAACAGCCGGAGAAAAGAAGATTTACCTTGTCCACCATGAAAACTTCTTCGCCATTGACGTCTACTTGAAGTTCGCAGCAACCTCCCATTTTTCAGAAACACACAGGAAAATGAAAATCTTGACTCAAAGGCATTACATATGGAGTCTGGGAAACATTTCACTTTTCAGATTGACCCAAAAAATAGAATAGTTGAAAGTGCTGGGTTTGAAGCTGCTGTTTTTCTTAGCACATGACATCAATGATCATAGAGAAGTGAAAAGACAATGGAGGGAATAATAAGAGGCAACAAGAGAACTTCCAAGAAAACGAATAATTATCCACCTTTGTACACTGTTTCTATCTCTCCTGTTATAAGCGAGATAAACACAATAAAATATATATATAATCAGTTACAAAGCAAATTTTCTTGGACCTGGCTTCTCTGCCCTCCCACTTCCCATACACTCACATCCCCTTCTATTTGTACGGTCACGGTTAAATCACGTCAACATTTTATATTACTATTAATTTTTGTCTTATTATCTCTATAAAAAAAAATCAATATAAAATGTTAACGTGGTTTAACCGTGATCGCACAAAATAAGAGGGGATGGGAGTGTATGAAAAGTGGGAGGAAAGAGAAGCCGGGTCCAATTTTCTTATGTGGTGCACTGTATATCTCTCCGCACCTAATAAGCGAGATAAAAATAATAAAATGTACAACCAGTTACAAAACATATTTTCTCGAACTAAGCATACCTTTTAGTAAGTAAAACAGTAGAAGTTTATGACCCAAAGTCTAATTATTTTATTCCTCCAAAAGAAAAGAAAAAAGTCTGATTATTTTATTCTCCGTGACTCATGCAGCCAATTTCGTCACTGTTTTTGTCCTACGCCCTTTTCTTTTTATGCCACCAATTCTCTCTTTTAGGGGATGCTGGGAGCCACAAAACCAATTCGGAAAAGTGAAGACTTGGTCTCTGGTCAAAAACGATGTTCTCAGCTGTAATTTCAGAAGACTGAAAATGCATCGTTCTTGGAATTAAACAACTTGGAAGGTTAAACCAAGAGAATGCAACATAAATCAACTTTTTAATCACTTGGCGAGCGAGATTGAGACAAGTGTGTATACAAAAAGAGATATCGCAGATTGTCTCCGAGTGTAAAGCTATCAGTTAACGAGTTCTTTGATGTTAATTTTTACTTTTTTTATTATTTTTTTGATACATCGATATTTTACACTAGAAAGTGGAAGAGTTCGGTTAAGCCACACAATGAGCAACCTAATTCGGTATTGAATTCTCATTTTCAAGTGAAGCGGAATACCACTAGACTGTAGTAACTTTCTGAAAATTAGGAGAAAAACATGCTTAACAGAGTAACTTTCTGAAAATTATCAAACTAACGAGAGTCGATGAACACTTCTCCGAACCCTTTTTAAGGGAAAAGGAGGGGAAGGAATGAAATTAAAAGAAGACTCCTTAAAACAAGAATCTGTATCGTAAACTCTTGCCACAACTGGCCTCATCGGCAACAGAACACTCTTTTTCCAATTAAGGGGAGGAAAATGCAGTTCTACGATGGTGCCAACGGAACCACAAAAATGAAAAGACAAATAGAGAACACAATGAGATGAGTCGTAGAGATAAGACATCTCTCGGGCAAGATGATTGCAACCAATTTTGTATGGCAATAACTATTCTCAGGAAACTGGAATAATTCGGGTGGAGGCAGGGACTCACAAGCGAATGTGGCTTGGTCGGCCTGCTTGTTGTCCCAGCTACTTGACACGAGCAAGTTCGCCAGCAAAACTCTGAATCTCTATACCACGAAGTGATGTCGAAATGGGAGCAGGAAACACTCGAGCATTTAGTAACCATTTATCTGAGGCCTTGGAGTTGGACCCATCAGCCGAGAAAAAGGCTGGGCCCGGCCAGGAATGCCCCTTTGGCCAGCAAATCGATCAGCTAATTTTGGATCGGAGACTGATCTGGAAAATGCTTGGGCAAGCTCAAGAGCTGAAGCCGCTTTCCCATGCTGCAGGCCAACAGCATCGGGGGAAGATGGTTTTGGCTGTTCAGGCTTCCGCCAGGTCTCTGGTGATGGTGGCCTCTCTGACTGTTGCTGCGGTCTCTCAGGCTCTCTATTGTTCCTCCTACTGTCATTACGCCAGTTCTTCTTCTGCATATCAATTCTCTCAACGTCTACCCGATTATCCCTCCTATCAAATTTCTTTCCAGTCCTCTGATCAAAAGGATGATTCTCAGCTTTCTCACTGTGGCGAGAAGGATTTGCGTGCACAGGCACTCTATCAGGCCTGGCAACTTGATGTTCAACCCTTCAAACAACAACAGTTTTTTGTTCATAAGTAAAATACCCAAATTTCCAAACTTATATAATAGAAAATTTCTGAGATGGAAAATAAGTCACTACTTGTCAGAATGCTGAGCTGTGTCAGGATTGGTGATCACAACATCATCAACCCCTCGCTCCTTCAAAACCTGATATACAAACAGAACAGGTTTCAGGAATGGGACACGAAACCACCACCAGCATTAAATCAAGACAATAGTACTATTAGGCAATGGTCATGACCAAATGGAACTGAAATATCAAATCTTGGATTAAAAACTCACCAGTTCTCGTGGGCGAGCACCACCAAATAATGCGACGCTGCATCAATCATGGATTTCATTTTATGTTACTTGCAAGTATCAATGTAGAGACCCAATATTAAGAACAACAAGCGCATATTCTATTGCAAATGCCACCAAGAAGTAAGAGTGGAAGGATAATGTTTCTGTCATGCTACAAATTCAATCAATGCTTCTCTAATAGCTGCTGGACTCCAAACCCATATTGCTTAAGCAGAATAGTGCGAGAGGAAGTGGGGATTCGGGGATAGTAGATTTAGGTTCAAATATTCATGTAACCAAAAAAAAAACAGAATTACTAGACTCTGAGAGCAACAATAGTGGCACATCTTCATCTAGAAGTCCGGAAAATAAAACATATATAAGACAATTGTGATACACCATACTAAAATCGCCATCAAGCCTCCAATTATTTTGAGCAGATAAATTTTTGAATTGTTATGGAGAAAAGATCTCTACTGTTTCACACATATTTAAGACACTGCATTCATCCTCTAAATTTTTTTTTACCAAGAAAAGGGATAGACTAGAAAGGAAACCACAATCAAAAGCATTGCATACCTGTCTCTTTTGGCATTTAGTTCCAAGTGTTCAGGAGGCTGAGATCGGGGCTTTAAATTCAATTTTAGACGGTCCACAGCCAGTTTATCACCATCAGAGCCTCCTGACCCAGGCTTTGGAGCATTCATATATACATACGCTTCATTGACAGTTTCCACCTGGACAGACTCGGTCACCCTCTGGGACTCCTATAATCAACCAAACAATGAGAATTTAGTGCATTCAGTGCAAGGTGGAACCCCATAGATCCAAGAATCTCTATAACACACTTTGATAACCATGTCAATACCTGTGCATTAACAACTGGAGCTTCCAAACCCTCCAGTGGCTTTGTTCTTGGAAGTAACTTCAACTTGGGTCGCTCTAGAGGTTCTGAAGACACTGCGGCCTGCACTTCAGCCTGGCCAAATTTTCCATCAGATGGAGCAGGTTGAACCCTGTTGTTATAAACAGTTGGCCTCCTTTCTCTAAGATCTGAATTAATCGGAGCCCTAGAACTCTCGTGATCAGGTAGCTGAACACCATCATGAATTTGAAGACCCCTTTCTGCGTGTCTTGCCAAGGCTGCATCATAATATTCCTTTTCAACAATCACATCAGGCCTCTTGTGAGTAGCACTACCAGAACCCTTGGAATGCAATCCACTCTCTGTTTCAGGAGATCTAACAACCTCGATATTTGTCTGATAATTGATTGAAGGCTTTGATTGCCATCTACCCGAGGACACCTTATCGAGTGCACTGGCATGGGCCAACTTTTGAACAGCACTTTGACCAGACCAAGAAGATTGCACCGGCTCAGATATACCCGCCATCTCCTTTCTCATTGCCCATGCATTTGGATAAGCCCCACCAACACCACGCCCGCCATTGCCACCTGAGCTCTGCGAATTACCTCCAACATGAGCTGTCTCGCTAACCCTCTCTGAGTAAGAACTCAAGGCCACCCTCGGTGATTTCGGTGCTGAAGCCCATCCCTGCATGCCGGATGACACCCCTGCAGATACAAACGCCTGCTTGGGCTCGGTATGGGTCAGGGGAACCCGAATGCTATCATCACTGATGGTCCGGCGTGGCATCGACCCACCATCGAGTGGCTTGCGCTCGTCCTCATCAAAGTTCCGGCCAATGTGCACGGAGTGAGTGAGAAACGGAGTCTTGTCATCGAAATGCCTCGTGGCTGGAGACGTGTGGGGCCGAGAACGATGATCGGCCCGCCCCGTAGGATTTCCCCACGCGGTGGGTCGGTCGTAAGTTGAACGATCCGTAGGCCTAACAACTCTGCAGACCAAAAAAATCCAAAATTGGTACGAAAATCAACTAGGGTTTTTCAATCCATCGCTCTAGCGTGACGAAAATCAAAGCAATTACAAAACCCAGATCCAAAAATCGGAGATTTAGAAATATGAATCAAAAGCAATAGCCTTTTTCAATTCCATAATTTCCGATAAAACAAAATATATAAAAATCAGGAAAAAGAGTAAACAGGACTTACACCCCAGGAGCAGAAGGGAGAGGGAGATCAGAGGGAATCGAACCGCCATGGAAGTCCTTGAGCGTCATGGTATTCCCACTCACTTTCTTCTTCGACATCTTTCTCTCCCCCTCCTCTCTCTCTCTACTTTCTCTCTCAAGATCTTCCCTTTGATTCAATTTGTAGATTTTGATTGGGAGATTGGGATTGACGAGGACAGAGATTGGATTGAAGGAGAAGAAGCAGAGGGAAAAAGCTTGGGAACCTTGAAAGATCGCCTCTCTGCTTCTCTCGAAACAACTATTTCTCGGTTGTTGGAACTCCTTCAGCACTTGCGTTCTTTCTTTCCCGTCCGTAGTGCTCGTTGGGCTTTCTATTTGACGATGATAGTGTCTTTCCCCTGATGCTGGTCCTGGCCGTCCGATCATTGACCGACCTATGCAATGTACTATAAGATATCCGCTCTTTTTTTTTTCTTTTTTAATTCCTCAAAATGTTTTTAAAATATATAAATAGCAAATTTTATTTAAATATACAAACAAGACAACAAAACTAATGAAGTTGGAGAGATGCTAAAGTTGTAAACAGTTTACATTGATTGGGCCCGTCATGGCCCGAGCACGGCATGCGGCTCTGGCCCATAATGTTACACTTACTGTCTAATTGTATCATTAATTATATTATCACTCTAATAGATACGGTTTCACCAACACATGTGAGTCAATATGACATTTTAAGATTAGTATGACTTAATATTAGTTATATTTATCTTAATAACATGTTCGAATAAGTTTTTTCGAATTTTAAAATAATTAAAGTTTGTTTTGCTTAAGTCGGTCTGTTTAGTGACCCAGCCCAGCACAGCTCAGGTTTTCATAGGCCAGGATTACGAGCGGGATTGGCCTTAATGTTCTATTAAGTGGGTTGCTCCAAGCACAATTCGTTTATTAAGTGAGCCAACCCTAGCACTGCTCAAGCCCACATGGGCCGACTTTAAATGAGTCGGGCCAGGTTAACCCGTTTGACACCTCTAATCCCCACATAGAAGAATGCGAGTATTATTGTGACATCCCACATCGTCCAAGGGAGTGATCCTTAAATGTATATTCTCATCCCTATCTAGCACGAGGCATTTTGGGAGCTCACTGGCTTCGGGTTCCGTAGGAACTCCGAAGTTAAGCGAGAAGGGGGCCAAAGCAATCCCAGGATGGGTGACCCACTGGGAAGTTGCTCATGAGTTCCCAGAAACAAAATTGTGAGGGCGTGGTCGGGGCCAAAAGCGGACAATATCGTGCTACGGTATTGAAGCGGACTTGGGAAGTGATCCGTCCCGGGCTGGGATGTGACAATTATCCTATATAAATTAGGTAAGTTAGTTTTGTTTGCATATCGTCCCCTTGCACTCAATTTTGATACTCCTCCTCGCATCTTGAATATCAATTTGTTAAAAGTATTTTGCTTAGTTAGATCTAGTCCTTGGATTTTAGTCAGAAAAATTAATTATGCTGAATTCTAATTGGAGAAAAAAAAATTCAAAATATAAAGTCATATTTCCAGTAAATTAAATTCTAGCCAAAATTCTTAAATCCTAGCCCTTTTGCGATTTGCATGTATGCAAAACTTTGAGAATGCTCTTCAATCATGGTATTTAATATAAAATGAAAAGAATGCCTCCATCAATGAGATCTGTATGAGAATATCTCCGTTTATATGGTATTCATCCAAAAGCAGAATAAATTAAAATCACAATCCACATCCCATGAACATGATTTTCAGTCCTTTTGTGGTGTGTATATATAATTAAGAGGATTTTGTTAAAGCGATTATGAACGTGTTTAGCAGAAAAAAAAGTTAAAAGTGTTTTAAGATGAAGCACATTAAGTTTTTTTTTCAAAAAATTCGTATTTTTATTAATTATGTATAGATAATGCGCTCCGTAACAATGTGATTGTCGCTCCCAAAAATTTAAATAATGTGGTTAATTAGTAAATGTGATAATAATAATTAGATTCCAATTTAAATAGATTTGCAATCTATTAGATAGCCATTCACAATTAGACACCAAACTTACCCCTTCTGGGTTTTACCCTCTATGTCCACCATTAAACGGCCACACATTCTTCCTCTTTAAAACGACGTCAAAAAATAAAAAACTTGCTGAGCTTTCGTCTTCATACTCCAAGTCCAACCACTCACTCACCCACCGGCACGCCGTGGTTTCGCGGGTCGTTTGATCAAACAATGGAGTCGAAGTCGATCACGTGGGATTTGGTGATCGGCATTGCGATGGGGTTCGCATTAGGATTGTTGGTGGGAATGGTGGCGCTCTGCTGCGCCAGAATCCGTCGGAGGAGGTGTAGGCGGATACAATCACAGAAGTCCATTTCGGCCCAGAAAGAGACGGCGGCAGCGGCAGTCGCAGGCAAAGGAATGAGTAACGGTGGAGCTGACTCCTCCAGCAGCACCACCACCGTCTCCGAGCTCTGGAAGTTCGGGCAGGACTCCCCCAGAAATTCGGAGTGGAACAACATGCCCATGTGGCTGGAGGGACTCCGGCGGAAGAGCCTCGTGTCCGCTTGCGGTATTCCCAAGTATTCTTTTAGGTATGTATGTTTGTAAACACGTATATTCTGTATGTATTCTGAATTTTTGTATGTCTGATTATTTACGGAAGTGGGTCCTGAATTTGCAAGCATTACTTTGGTCCTTCAATTAAGGTTTTTTTTTTATAATTTATTTTATGAATACACTCCAATTGCGTCACGTGTCTCAATTCTAAGCTGATACGTCGGAAATGGCTACTGGCACAACGGGGTGGTGCCTTACTGCACCGCAGGCGAAGTCATGGTAGCCAATTTGCTGCGTCTTGATTAATAACATCTCAACCAGATGTTTGCATTCAAAATATCTCTATGTGAGGCAATTATAAACCATATAATTTGATGGACACTATTTAACAGGTACAAATATGAGAAAAATATTCCATAATAATTTAGTATTATACTCGTTATCTATGAAATTCGAACATACTTACAAGTAGAGAAGAACATAATTAGACCGAAATATTTAGTGGCCCTAAACCATGAGCTGGACCGATTACACTCCCCTTGTCACATCACAGTCTGTATAATAAGATATTGTCCGTTTTGGACCACGCCGCGTCTTACTATATGGAGGTGGGCATGTACATATAAGGCACATCACCTCCCCTTCCCCCGGGCAATATGGGATCTTACAATCCACCCCCCTTAAGGGCCCGACGAGGGTGTCTTACTACAGGGAGGTGGGCATGTCATATAAGGCACATCACCTCCCCTCCCCCGAGTGATGTGGGATCTTACAATCCACCCCCCTTAGGGGCCCGACACCCTCGTCGGCACATTTCGGGCCGGAGAGTCGCTCTGATACCAAATTGCGATGTGGGATCTTACAATCCACCCTTCTTAGGGGCTCGACACCCTCGTCAACACATTTCGGGCCGGATAGTGGCTCTGATACCAAATTGCGATGTGGGATCTTACAATCCACCCCCCTTAGGGGCTCGACACCCTCTTCGACACATTTCGGGCCGGGGAGTGGCTCTGATACCAAATTGTCACATCCCAATCTGCATAATAAGATATTGTCCACTTTGGGCCACGCTTTCAAGAATTTGTTCTTGGGCTTCCATCCAAAACGCGTCTCACTGTAGAGAGATGGGCATGTACATATAAAGCACATCACCTCCCCTTCCCAAGACGATGTGGGATCTTACACCCCTCCCCTAGTTGATCTACATTTTCATCCTTCGCCAATTGCTTATTTCTATAATTTCCGACCTTTTTTTTTTTTTACCTAACAAGTAACACTGAATCTAAAAACCAAAGTGAAATACAAGTATAAATTCAGAAGCCAATCTCACAACTTACCTTATATTTGTGGAAAATTATTTATCGGACTTTTTTGTTTGTTTTGGCAGAGATATACAGGAGGCAACTTATAACTTCACAACAACGATTGGGCAAGGAGCTTTTGGACCGGTTTACAAAGCCCAAATGAGCACTGGTGACACTTTTGCCGTCAAAGTTCTTGCTTCAAATTCCACCCAAGGCCTGAGCGAGTTTTTGACCGAGGTAAATTCATACATTCATAACACAAAGATATTGATGGGATGCATTGGTGTAAGATGCATCGGTGTTTGAATGGCTATATTAAGCCGTTAAAATCCAACTATGTAAATTTAGAAGTCAAATATATCGGCGTATCCATACTTCGATTAATTGCATTGTAAAATCTTTTTACATTCATTACGCAAGTGCATATATGTGTGTTCAGGTTCTGTTACTTGGAAGACTACACCACAAGAATCTTGTCAACTTGGTCGGATATATTGCAGAAGTTGAGCAACATATGCTTCTTTATAAGTACATGAGCAACGGCAGTCTGTTTTCTCATTTGCATGGTAACAACTCTCACAAAACCTTAGATTTTCCATCCCGTAAAGCACCGGTTTATTTGATTTCCTAACACCAATAGACACATCTTTCATCGTTTAGAGCCTCTTGAATAATTTCAAGAAATATGCCCAAGTATAACCGATTACTAACCGCAAATAGAAAATAAAAACTGATGGGACACTAAACATGCAGTAACCGTACAAAACCAGAGTTTAGTGCACATTTGGTTTAGTATTTTCTTCTTCAAGTTCTAATTTTAATTAAAAGTTTGTAACCGGCTCTATTTGTTCGTATCTCGATAATATTTTCGTTTTGTTCGTCACTGAGGGAACTCAGTTCAAGATTCATCTGTTTGGAAATGCAGATGAGAATCAGAAGCCATTGAGCTGGGATTTGAGAGTTGACATCGCTCTTGACATTGCAAGGGGATTGGAATACCTGCATTATGGGGTTTGCTTTTCATATCAGTTTCCTGCAAGTCAACACACACAACTGATTTGGAACTGCCTACTTAAGTACTTATCCATCTCCATTCTCCTTCTTATTACAGGCCGTTCCTCCCGTTGTGCATCGCGACATCAAGTCTTCGAACATACTGCTGGATCGATTGATGAGGGCTAGGGTATGTGACTCGCGCAGAACGTTTTTGGTTTCTGAAATCTCTCTTGTTTTTGGAAGTGTGCCGATGAGGTTAATTACTCTTAACAATTAAACAGGTTGCTGATTTCGGGCTTTCAAGACAAGAAAAGAATGAAACTCGTTCGTCAAATATCAGGGGGACATTGGGATATGTCGATCCTGAGTATGTGTCGACGAAGATGTATACGAAGAAATGCGATGTTTATAGTTTTGGAGTGCTGCTATTTGAACTTATTACAGGCAGGAATCCGCAGCAGGGTCTCATGGAATATGTGGAACTTGTAAGAATTCTCTCTCTTTTTCAAAAACTAAAAGTAACGATATAAGATTCGGATTGTATGACTATTCATGCCGATTTCTAGGCTGCTATCGACACGGAGGATAAACTGCGGTGGCAAGAGATTGTGGATCCCCGCCTTGATGGAAAATTCAACGCAGAACAACTCTCTAACGTTTCTGATCTTGCGTACAAATGCGTGAGTGGTGTCTCCAGGAACCGGCCTTCGATGAGGGACATTGTACAGACATTATCGATGATTTTGACGAGGATGCATAACACGGGGAACCACACGCATTGCTCAACTCCTGCAACTGAAGAAACTTTCATTGAAATAGATCTGCTGGAGAATGAAGATGTTTTGATTGAACGTTGAGGGGGACAAGTTGTTACCAAACTCATAACCTCGAGTCTTGGTATTGTACATCGAACTTGTTCATGCTTATTCTTCTTCGTCTTTTATTTTGTTTTCGCTTTCAATCCGCTTACTTTGTGATTTTAATTTTCGTTGTTAATTACTTTGAGATTTTCTTTTCTTTTCGGAGAACAATTCTGTAGATTAACTTTATCATTCCACATAAGTAAACATGTCGTAATTACTCAGTGGGAGCACCTTTTCCATAGTGCAGGATTGAAAAAGGAAAACACAAGTTTGCCAGTATAAAGGGAACCACATGTATTTGATACATCATTATCTCGACGGTCAGAGATGATAATTGTATACAATTCTTGTGGTTCAGCAGAAAAGCAAGCATCTAATTCTCATCAGAGCAACAAGAAGCCGCTGTTACTTTGTTGTCGCTGCTCGATTTTATTACCATTTGCCTAACTCAGCAAATTAAGATGCATTTTAACAAGAGAACAAAGAACGTATGGTAAGCCAGACGATAGATAGATAGCTAGCTAGCTAGATACACACTGATTAGACACATTTGATCCATATAACAGGAGGATCATGAGCCAGTGAGACTCAGTTTTTCTAGTTCTGCAGCAACCCTTTGGCCTTGAAGTACTCCACAGTTTGGTCATATATTTCTTCGATGCCATACTTAAAATCGAACCCCTCCTTGATAAGCTTCTCTGAAGAGATGATCAATTTGGCCTTGGACGGAAAATCTCCAAACCTGCAATTGCAACGGAGAATGAGAAAACCATCCAAAATTGTACACTAGCCAGTTAAGCTGGAGGTCTAAACCCTTTGAATTTTACTTCAACAATCAATGTAACTTGCCAACTTTAAGTTCGAAACCTTAATCAGAATCTTCTTGGTAGAAGTACTAGTACTTAAAACTATGGAACAACAAAACTCGGGGTAGATAAATCTAAACACACTACTCATCATCAAAAACAGGAATTAAGAAATCTAGGTTTTCTAATACTCGGATTACGGGCTTACTCAGTGGGGACTTTGTACTGGGGGTATCTTTTGTTGAGGAACTTAGCAAGCTCAGGAACGCTGGTGTTGGCAGCACAGCAAATGTACCGACCAGAAGCAGATTCTTTCTCAGCCAAAAATATATGCGCCCGGCAGACATCCTCCACATGTGAAATGGATATCGAACCTGATAGCATTTGCATACCTTTCAAGGCCATATTTATGAGGAAATCATTTCCTGTAAAACAGTAAGAGATACCATCAGAACACCATGTGTGTCGGAGATATAGTACAAGTAGTAGTTCATCGTTCTAGTTTCCGGCTTCAAACCTGTGATTAAAGACATGGCAAGGCCGATACTGCTGGGGACGTCTGGAGTGAGAGAAGGACCGGCCATAAGAGAAGGGATCACAGTGATGAGATCAATATTGTTCTCTTCGGCGAATTTCCAAGCTGTCTTCTCAGCTAGTGTCTTGGAGGCAGGGTACCCCTGAAAAGTTGAGAAATTTGAGAAAAAACTCTCGTTTAATCAATGTTGCTTTCCTTGGCGAATTTCTAAACAATAGCCCCATTGTCTTAGCTTGAGCATTACATACAGAAGATAAAAGCTTAGACACAAAGGATTTGGTGATTTACCCAAGTGGGTGGCTTTACAGTAGTCAAGAACTCCAAATCACTCCAATCTTTTTCGTCCACGACCAAACCTGTTCCCTCAAGTGTATTGATCGAAACTGTGGCAGCTGATGATGTCAAAACAACGCGCTTAACTGTTTTGGCTTTCACGCACGATTTCAGAACGTTTAGTACCCCTCGGACTGCCGGTTTGATCATGTCGTTCTGCTCATTGGCAATGACATTATTAGCACAATACTTAAAGCTACATCAGCTATATAGAATGGAACATTTAATCAAGAAATTATCATAAATCCGCACCTCTGGGTCCTCTGAGGCAAAGTTGACAGGGGTTGCAACATGGAAAACAAGATCACAACCTGCTATCGGAGCATCGAAGCTCTTTTCATCAGTCAGATCTCCTGCAAAAATCTCTAGCTCACCCAACTCTTGTAGTGCTGTGAGGTGGGAGACCTTCTTGTGATTGTCTGCACCCAATTGTATCAAAAAATGAAAACCAATTCATGGCCAGCACAGTAAAACAAGAATTTTACTGATACCAAAGTTCAGATTGTTCTCAAAATTTACTGAGAACCTATAAAATTACCTATAGGCCTCTTTGTAGTCCAACAGTAAATTCAGATCGGTAATTACATCATTCTGTGAACTTTTACCTTATCTTGTTACTAACACCTCTAGCCTCATGGTCACATTGGAGTCACTCATTACATCACAATTACGACGTTTTGAAGTTTGAATTCTTTTTCTCCAGAAACGAGAAAAAGGAGAAATTTTTTAGTGTGACGGTCCTACGCATGGAGATGGAATGAAGCTAGGTCATAGCTACACAGAACAGCCTAAACAGGAGGACTGAAAGTCTGAAAGTCGGGCAGCAGCCTGTACTGAAGTAGTTTAAAATATCATCGGAGAAAAAAAGGGGAAGAGGGAGTCTGACCTGGGTCTCTGACGGTGGTTCTGACGGCGTAGCCCTTCTGGAGCAGCAGCTTGACCAGCAGAGACGCCACGAACCCGGTGCCGCCGACGACGCAAGCCGTCTTCTTTGAGATGGGTTGTTGGGTGGCCATGGCTTCCACTTCCTCTATCAAAGTTTGAACTGGAAAGGTGGCTGGGAATTATGGGAATGGTGTTTTCTGTTTTGTGTACTGGGGGCTTTACTGGTTAAATAGACAGTGCAGGCGTTGTCGCTGCTGTTGCAGAAGTTCATCTAATCCGAACGGAAGAGGAAGAAGGTGAGCACGTGATGACCTAGGCACCACCAACAATTTCGGTCCTTCCGTCGTAATTTTTTCTTTTATTTGGTGAAGAGGTCAAAGGAGTTTTTCGACATAACATCGAAAAGGAAAAATGAGAAACAACGTACGGGAAAAACCTAGAGTTCAACCAAACGTGGAAACTGTGAATGGTCATGTCCCAGGCTACACACTGTCGGTGACTCGGTCGTTTGGAAGAGATTTTTCAATGTGATCCGTACACAGAGTAGTGCATCACGTGTTATTATACAAATTATATAATATATGTGTTAAACAGTTAATAAATTAAAAAAAAATTTCTTTATTTATATAAAAATACGTGTTCCGATCACAATAAATTTTTTTTTTTCATTATCCATCTTCCAGGTTGAGATGAACTAACATTCTGAAACGTGCAATCACACTAGTAGTCCATCTTCCACTCAAAGTATCACACCTACCCCAAAAGGGAAGGTGAAATATTATTTTTGTACTTTTTTTCTCTTAAGAAAAAATATAATTATATTTTACACCTTTTAAATTCAGAATGATTAACAAAATGTCACAGAGTTTCATTTTTCTCGTATTGAACCTTAAAGTATTGAAATTGTATTAATTTGTGTTTATTCATCTGTTTAATTGTATAATATTTTATTAAACTGATAACATGGTGAGCTTAAAACTCTTGGAGCATTTCCAAATGGAATGTAAAAAATGGCAACAATAATATTTTCCAATCGAAAAGCCAAATTTGATGTGGCATGACATGGATTGTCAACCAAAATTGACAATAGCTTCAAAAAAAATTTAATTAATTATATTTTTTGGAGAGTGTTTTAAAACATTTATTATAATAATTTAATTGAAGTATCGGATGGGGAGAAAAACCTTAAAAGATGTCAAAGTGTCACATAAATTGTTAAATCTAAATTTTATGATTAAAATTTGGCATCTTTTTTGAAAATACTGTTAAATAAGCTAATGTATACAATTTTAAAATTTTGTCGTACAATGCGAGAAAATTAGAACTTCATGATCTATTTTAAAAATAAACTCAACACCATGTAGTTTTTCTTGGAGAAGACCGTATTGTTTAATGAACCACTCTGATGTTCTCGGATTTGAAGCTTCGAACACGGTCTTCTCCGCACCGAGACGCCCAATGACCTTTGCGATTATGTCTGCATGCATCGAGCCAGCGTGTTTACAGACATCATCAGCGTCGGTCGTTCTCATAACGGCCCCAGCTTCTAAGCATCTCTCAGCCCTTGTAATCAGAAGATCAACGTCTTCAACAAATTCTAAACAAAGACAACAATCTTGTTCATAAGTATATAACCAGTAAACATACAGGTGCTCCTACTGCAGCACCATCTTTCGTGTAATATGATCAGAGCCCGCGGCAAGAAGATGTTACCATCACAGCAATAATCGGAAAGATGAATGCAAGAAGAAAAAATCATCAGTCTCAGAAAATGACTGAACAAATTTTCATCGAAGCGGAGTAATATCAGTAAACACACACTTGGGGGCACAGGGTCATCACAAACATAGGACCAACATGGTTTTCCTTTCACAACTTGATCAATTCCTATTCATGGTATCATGCAGCTTAGTGATCAAAGCGAAACAGATATCGAAATTACATAATACACCAAGATTTGATGATTTCATGCCATTAAACTGACATTCTACATTTGTTTACTTAAGGTTGAAGCCCTTTTCCTCCTCCTATTCAGGCCTTTTGTGCTATGCTATTTGTTTGCAAAAACGAGCTAACCTTCGCATAACAGCGGAACAAAAGAACGAAGAGTGGCGATTAAGTTCTTTTAGCTTGGAGTTATTAAATGTCCCAATAAGAAAATCTACAATTTCTATACAGAGCTCTTCCGACAATATCTAGCTATCAAGGCAAACATATCAATCACTAGTTGTTTCAGGAAAGATTGCACAGCATACCAGATCGTGGGCTCGAGATAACTTGTTAAACCTGATCGCAAACTGTGACTTCGCTTTCAGACCACCTATCTTAATCAAGCGAACGAATCTCAGAAGAGTTTCTTCGGGAAGTTCCAGAGATCCTGCATTCAGATCGATTGTGTTAAACCCTAAGCTCTTACATTCCTGAGGAAATCATAACAGGACAGTGAATCAATGCCACTAATAACACCATACAAATACATATACATGGAAATTACTCGGATACAAAAAGTCGCGGAGCCACTCTAATCTACAAAAGAAGGGATCCAAGGCATAAACACTGCCCTGGCTACTCTAATGTACGAGAAAGGAGATCGACATCAATTCAAAACAGGTGATTGCACTGCCCTAGTCGCTCAAATCTTCGGAAAAATTGGATCAAACTTGGGTGCAAAAACGCAAAAGCACTACCCTAGCCACTCTAATCTCCCAAAAAATGACCATATGATTCCTGGACAAAGGAGCTTATGGATTTGAAGGAATAATTTGAAGAATGTGATTCTTCTCAGCTGTCATACACGTAAGCATCAAAGTTAATCTCCCATTCCCATTCCCGAACCCAATTGCATTGGAATGATACGATGCTTTCCTTGCTCCCCATGAAAGGAAGCCAAAATTCAAAAGGCAAAGAATAACAACAGGCATAAGTAAGAACTGTCAAGACAAGAAGCTTTTACCCAAAAACCACACCTAAGTTCCCCTCCTAATCTGTGAGATAGACAGCCTCTCGTCCTCCTTCTCCTCCTCCTCCTTCAACCAACCCGGCAAAGATGGTTAAAAACATGACTCCTCTCATCTGCATCCCGCTCTTGATTATGGACATTGTGGCCGGAATACTTGGGATCGAAGCTGAGATTGCCCAAAACAAGGTAATCCAATCATTCTTCATCGCAGACAAATCACTATTTGACACGTATGCATAAACTTTTGTTTCCTTGATTATAACGAGTTAACGATGGCATGTGTAACGAGCCGAGCAATGCCCTTGATTTCAATAACTAATCTATAGATGGAAATTCCTTGGCATGTAAAAAACAGGTGCACCATTTGAAGGTGGGGATATTTGAGTGCAAAGACGCAAGTTACCAAGCCTTCAAACTAGGGTTAGCTGCTGTTGTGATCCTAGCAGTTGCACATGTTGTAGGCAACTTGCTTGGTGGATGCATCTGCATAAGGTCCAGAGAAGATTACCAAGAAACAACAGCAAATAAGCAACTAGCAGTTGCTTTCCTCATCATATCATGGTAATTACAAACATTAATTAACTTTCTAATCATGATTAGCAATTTAGCACAAGTCTAAAATCTATATCCTGCAGGATAACATTGGCCGCAGCACTTTCACTGCTGATTGCCGGGACGTTGTTAAACTCAAAGTCGAGAAAATCGTGCGGGTTATCGCACCGTCAGATTCTGTTGATAGGAGGGATCTTATGCTTCTTCCATGGATTGTTCATCATTGCATATTACGTCTCTGCCAAAGCCTACATCAAAGAAGGGAAACCCAAACCACAAATACACAGCAACCCAACTGGATCTCCAGCTTAATTGTCAAAAAGCTCACAAATTCCCGAACAGAAATTGATTTTCGCACTCTCGTTTTCTCCTTCGCCAAATCGTTCCAGTTATCCTACACAAATCCAATTCTGCATTCTCCATCTACACTCCTCCATTTTTGTTTCCCAGCATCAATTGTGTGTTTCCAACTTGTAATATTTTTCAAAGTTCAAATTATATGAAGGACAGATTGGACTAGAAAATCTTATCAAGTAGATAGAATATAAAAGCACAGATACACTTGAAAAACTGCTCAATCACCCAGAAGTTTTCAAATTTCCCAAAACCGCAATTCGAAATTCATGTCAATTTTGTTTCTTGATTTGCAACCATTAAATTTAAAATTTCAAAGTGGAGATTGAAATTAATGAACAACAAATTGGACCCAGAATTTCATTTCTTTCAAGTAGATTGAATATTAAAATCACAAAAACAACCCAAAAACTGCAAAGCTAACCTAATCTAAACCACACTAATCTCCATTTGTGTCCTCTATTTTTACAAAGGGGAATTCATCGAAGCCCAAATTCTAGTCTTCGGCCGGGCCAGATTTGCCGGTGCCAGTTTTCTTGGGGAGGAGCGTGTTGTGGATGTTGGGCATAACGCCGCCGTTGGCAATGGTGACGGAGCCAAGCAGCTTGCTGAGCTCCTCGTCGTTCCTGACAGCCAGCTGGATGTGCCTCGGCACAATCCTCGTCTTCTTGTTGTCACGTGCGGCGTTTCCAGCCAATTCCAAAACCTAAACAAATCAAAATTTAAGAAAAATCAACTTTTATTCTACAAATCAAAGTTTCAAAAAAAAAAGATAAAAGATGCAAAATTGAAGAGCAATTAAGGTTTAGATTGAGAAATTGACCTCGGCGGCGAGGTATTCAAGGACGGCGGCGAGGTAGACAGGGGCGCCGGCGCCCACACGCTCGGCGTACTTGCCGGCTTTCAAGAACCGGGCGATACGGCCGACGGGGAACTGGAGACCGGCCTTGCTGCTCCGAGATGTGGCCTTCTTGGCGGCGCCGGAGCCGATTGATTTTCCTCTTCCAGCCATGGATTCAGAGAGCGGAGGATTCAGATGATAGAGAGAGAGAGAGAATCTGAAGTATTTGCGAAGTGAAAGACGTAATGATTTAGCGGGATGAGTTGGATTGGGGAGTTTCTAGGTTTATATAAGGGGGTTCACCGCTTTGGAAGAACTAGAGCCAATGAGAGGGAGTCACGCGGATCGCAATCTGTGGCCGCTTGTTTTAAAATAATTGGACGGTTGGATGGTGATGCTTAGGTTCAGGTGGTTCGGTTGTGCTTCTGTATTTGTGTGCAGCGGGAAATACAAATTTTCACTGGGATTAAATATGGATTGACCAATTTTGACCATGTACATTTCAAATTTGTTTTTCATGCAGGAAATATTCTACACAATTTTAAACTGTAATAGTATTCCGCTTCATTTGTTCCTAAGAAATTTAGGTTCGATTCTCGCTAAGAAATAAATTTGAATCACATTATTACTACTCTAACTCAGCCCCTCATCCTTAGTTTAGATAATATTTTTTGTTCAAAAAAAAAAAAGGAAACTTTAACGAAAAGTTCCTGGTACTGTTCACTTTAACGAAAAACCATATTTTTACACTAAAAAGTCAATCCTAGTACTATTCACTTTACTCTTTATTTTGTCCTCATCGTTAAAACTCAAAGTTTTCAAACCATTTTCATTAATTTTCCAAAAAAAATGGTAGAAGGGAATTGCTGGCAGACTCCATTAAAAGCTTATATGGCACGAAGTGGGACCCGCGTGAAGTTAAACAAAAAGTACAATAGAACCGAGACTTTTTCTTTAAAATGAGATTTTTCATAAACTCTCAAACACTTCATTTTTGTGTCACAATTCCCGTGGCAATATTATAGAATTATGTGCCAAAAAGATGAGGCGACGGAGAGTGTATTTTGAGAGAATTTTGTTATCCACCTTCGCTGCTCCAAATCCCACATTCCTTCCCCATTCCTGTCTCTCTCTTAAATCCATGTCAATTTGAATCAAAATCCCTATTTGCACTTCGACCTTTTACCTTCAGACACAAAAGGTTCCACATTTTTTATAGATTTGCTGCTCTCCCATGGCTCCCACCGGGAACCCAAATCCCCCAGCCACCGCGGCCACAGCATCAACCTCAACCTTTCGACATGCACAAATCATTTAAACTCATAAACCCAGCATCTGTTATGCACAAATCTTCAAGAACATGCAAACCCCAGACTGCTCGCTTGCCTTTTCTTGCTAGTATCGCTTAACATACCGCTAAACACCGAGCGAAAGCTCGGGATTAGATAACGGGACTGGAAAATTTAAGTGACAATATTGTGGGATTTTTTCTTGGGGATGAATTGATCCATTTTGATTTCTCACTTCTGAAAATGACGAAGCAGAGGAGGAGCGTGAAGGTGTGAGGTAAGAGAGAGAGAAGAAAGGGTTTGGCTGTTTGTACCAGGCAGCATCTCAGAAGCATGTCAAGTACCAATTCAGGGGAACATAGAATCAATAGATCCACTGCCTGGCCACTGGTGCAAACATTTTGGAGATAACGTAAGACCTCCTAGCATGTCAAGTACCATACTACCCGGAAGATCATATGAAAGACCCAATCAAATGATTGAATCAACTACAACTACAAGGGTAATGAAGCAATTCTAACGAATTAAAATATGAATATGTTTTGAATGATCTTATTTGATCATTCTCTTCTACGCTAAGATTAGTAACCGAAAACAAATGAAGCTATTCAACACATCTCGGATAACCAAAACAAGTACAAACAACGTAATGTACCTAAGATTTCAACGACACTCAGCAATATCGCTGCAGCATTATATACCCCTGCTTAACGTTATCAGAGACAGCAACAATAACACCGCGGAACAATTAATACTCGAAGTAAAACAGAAGGTAACACTCTGCCACAATAAGAACCTCAAATAAACACATAGGAGCACACCGATGGCCAGTCATTATCCATGGAAAGATCGAATAGACAAACTAAGCAGTTAAATGCTACACAATTCTTAATTGACATTTACTAAAACCTTAAACATGGTCATTCTAGACATCAACACAAACATCTCGACATCAACACAAACATCTCGACTTGCTATACCTGATCCAACATTCTAATGGCCGGATGACTTTAAAGCCTCCAGAATCACCTTCGTCTGATCTCTCATTAACTCGGTCCGCTTCACATAAAGCTCCAATTCAGCAACATGCAGCTTCCTCCATTTGTCCTTCAACTCAGCTCGCTTGGACTCTCCAATCAACTCCAAACCTTGTTTCACCACACCCTCCGGTAATCCCAGCTCCCTGAAACCCTTGTCAAACCCAATCACCTCACTCAAACCTTCCGAAGAGCACGGATTCAGACCCAAATCCACCTTCGCGGCCTCTTTTGAACGCTCCGGTGAGCTCAAAATATTAGCTTTTATCGAAGCCAAAGTCTTGGTATTCCTAGCCTTCCCATTAGACTTTGGCTGTTCAGACGGCTCGTTGACACCACTAGGCCCTTCGCCGCTGCCGCCCCATACCTTCTTCGACAAGTCAAACACCTTCTGGTCATGCGCTTTAGTAAGATTATACTTCTTCTTCTTCACATTAGTCGCATACTTCTTCTTCAGCCGACGAATCTTAGCTTGCAATTGAGATTTGTTCACATCCACCTTCAGCGATTTCTTGATAAAGTCATGGAACGCACCCATATCGGAATAAGGGTCCGCCCCTTTCTTGGTGGTATAATCAACCATGCCTTTCAAGATAATTACCTCATCCTCATCGCTCCAAATCCTCTGGAACAGCTTGGACTTCTTCGCTTCCTCCTCGACCTGGTCCGGTTCCTGCTCCGCCGCAGCTCCCTTCTTCTTTGGCCGCTTTGAATCCTTGGGCTCGGTCTCGCCGGGCCGTTTGGACCCGGATTTCGCCGCCGGCGTAGCAGTAGCCGCGGGCTTTGATCTGGGCTTCTTTGTCTTCGGCGTCTCTTCCATTGGCTTCGAAGCAATCGGCTTCACCAGCAAATCCTTATCCACGTCGGAACCGGAATCGTCCTCGGAACCAGAGGATGAAGACTGCGGCTTCGAATTGGCGGCAGAGGAGTCCGATTTCTTGGGCGGTGGCTTCTTCACGGCAACCGGTGCTGAAGACGAGGTCTTCGGAGGCAGAGGCTCTTCGGGTTCGGAATCCGACCCAGATCCGGATTCCTCTTCTTCCCCTTCTTCTTCCTCCGACGAGACTTCCTCACCTCCCGACGAAGAAGCTGCCGGCGGTTCGTCCAGCGGAGATGGGCGCTTGGGAGCCATGGAAGGAGATGGAGATTTGGGGTTTTTTGGGAATTAGGGATTCGAACTGGGCAAGTGAGGGAGTGAGTGAATTTTTTGGGTAATTTTGCGTGTGCGAAACAGCAAATAAAAGTCACTGCGTGGAAAGGTCAACGCAAAGACTTTGGAAAGTAGCACTGTGTGATAGATATCGTGACCGTTGGATTTTAGGTGTCCCGTTACATTTTCTACTCCCGGCCCTTGGATTGTATGATGCCCTACACAAGAGAGAACCTTAGGGTTATGAACATTTTTAAACAAATGATACTACCTAGGGTGAGGGGGAGGGGTGGGCTTAGCCTACCTATCTACTCTAAAGAGGAGGGGTGAGCTTAGCCTAACAATGTGTTAGCAATAATGTGGTTCAAATTCGCCTTTGACGATAATCAAACCTAAGACCTCTCGCTCACAAGTTATCAAGCAATCTTTATTGCTTTAGAATCAACACGTTTCTTTTGCAGGATAGAGAGAGGGTTGTATATAAGAGTTTATTTCCGCTAATAGGCTGCCTACACCAGAGAGAACTTTTTATATAAAAACCTAACACAAATCATTGATTTTGATAGACGTTAGGATTATCCTGTTTAGTTGTATTCATGATTATCTAGTCTTCTAGTTCATGTAAATCACTGTATGTACATAAATAAATATATATATATATATATGCTTAATCGTCTTGAACATCGCTTTGTTGGCTCACCTCTGTCAAGGTCATCATGGAAACAAGAACATGGTAAACTTGAAACTGTTTCAACTTTTTATTTCTGCTTAATTTCCTTATTTTCAGTCTTGTATTCAAAGTTGTGTGCTATATTTGTTTTATTTTAGAATAGTTTTCTTGAATCTTCTCAAGAATTCAAAACTAGCTAGGGTTTTTATACAAATTATAGTATAGATATATGTATCGACTTCATAACTCGTGTATTAGCAACTAAGAAGATATCTCAAACCTTCCAAGGTTGTTTGGGAACTAAGAAGATACCTCAAACCTTCCAAGGTTGTTTGGGATTGTTTCTGAAAAACTAGAAGTGTTTCTGACCAAGCTTTTTCTGAGAAACTAGGATGCACTCAAAATTTTAAGAAAAATCCATTATCCTTCTGATAAAAACACTTATACTTAAAGCTCTAATTAGGAGAAGTATTTCTTACATAAGCAATTCCAAGCAGACCCTAAGCTTTGAATTTGAAAAGTTTATGTTCTTCCCATACTATTTTAATTTTGCTTTTTATCATCTCTTCCACTGTAATATCATAAAATAAAAATTTATATCTTCTGAAGACGAATTTAACTAAGTGTCTTCATGTATAGTAAACGTGTGGCGCCTCGACAAGTAGTGCTCCCCTTTGAAATTATCATTGAGATTTTGAGCTTGTTGACTGTGGAACCTTTGCTGAGATTCAAGTGTGTGTGCAAACAATGGCGTTTGTTGATTCAAGACTACAAGTTCTTTGTTAAACACAGGGATCGTACCAGTTATGTTCTGCCACTTTCTTATCGATACAACCATAAAAGTCACAAGACAGTCGCTCTTTCTAAAGAAGATTTCAAGCTTAGTTGTCTTTGTGCTGGTTTTTACGTGGAGTTGAGTGTCGCTTCTCAAGTTTGCCGTATTAGGAATCCTGCAACCCGCCAAGTACTTTACTTGCCTGATGCTCCCAAGGGTACAAGAATACTGGACCTCGCTTTTAATTCGCTTACTGGCGAGTGTAAAGTGGCATCTATTTACCGGAGAAAGGCAAAGAAGACGGGCTATTTAGTAGGGCTTGAAGTTATAACTATTGGAAAGGATGAGAAATGGAGACCCTTGAAATATTCAAGCCCTAATTTACTCAAGTATGGCCTGGTTGCTTCAACAAAGTTGTTGCGTTAAAGATAAGGTTGAATGGATTGTTCATTTACCTGAAATTATAAAACATGGACAAGATCTGTGTGTACAAATTCAATCTCTTGAGCCGTGGAGTGAATGCGTCACTAACACTGTTCTTCCCAGAGGAGTTTTCTCAGATTTGACCAAAGTTTCATTTTTTCTTTGGGTTAACTGTCCGGCAGTGGTTGAGGTAGTAGACGAAGCCCTTAACATAAAGGTGTTGGAAGACTTCAAGGAACATAAATGGAGTCCAAACATTACTGTTCCCTTTAATTTTTTAAAGGACAACCGACATTTGAAGGATCAAATTCATTTCGTTAAAAGTTGTTCTGCAGATCAACTCCGATTTTATGCGGGGGGAGATCAACTTTATACTTACAATTTGAGGAGAAGGAGCATTGAGGATGTCGAATATTCACAGATAGCGGAGGAGCAATTAGCTCGTCATTCGTCAAACCTGATGACTCTCAAGGGAATGAAACCAGAAAGGAGCAGTAAACTGATAGAGTAATTATAATTTCATGTACAATGAGAAACTTTGCATTTTTGTGTTCATCTTAGATGGTCTTATTATAGCAGTCTTCCAAGAGAAGTTGAACCCTTTTTTTTAACAAATATGTTTGAACTTTTTAATTAGCTATACCAGTTGTTACGTTAATTTGCATCTTCTATAATCAAAAATCTTGAGTTGCTTTATTACCACTTATTTTATAGTTGTGGCTTGTTACATTATTTTTAAGATAGACGTTCTCCCGACTCTTGTAAAACGGAGAGCCTTATTGGTTTAAGAGCGTCATTTTAGCTTGTTTGAATTTTTGTTATGGTTTGGGAGCGCCACTTTGGCTTGTGTTTGAATTTTTGTTAGGAGGGGATAAATTAATAGAAACAGTGAATCGAATAATTAGTCTTGTCCACCAACTCCAAAAGTCTGTGAAATTGCGATCATGGTGAATTTCTTATCTCTATTCTTGTCCACCAACCTCCACAAGTTTGTGAAATTGCGATCATGGTGCATTTCTTATCTCATTAGTTTTATTGTTCTCGGCTAATCTTATGAAAAGTACTCTTGTAACTCATTAGTCTTATCTCATTAGTTTTATTGTCAGCGAGATTCCCTTGCCATCGCAAATCTCGCCTCATTTGTCTAATTAAATTGATTTCTTATTAATTGTAATTGCTTGTAATTATTTAGACTTGTTATTCAAGTCAATCTCTGTATGCCATATATGTTCGTACAAATCAATCCAAGGAAAATCAATTTCTACATGGTATCACCTAGGTCTAGGTTATAATCTCTCACCAGATCTCACCATCGCAAATCCCTCTAGATTCGCCTAGATTGATCTCTCGTTAATTGTAATTGCTTCTAATAAATTAGACTTGCTATTCAAGTCAACCTCTGTTTGCTATATATGTTCTACTATTACACAAATCAATTCAAGGAAAATCAATTTCTACAAAAAGATTGTAGTCGGTTCTACATATTTGTCGTGTATTCATCATTTGAGTGTCACATTCTTGATTCTACAGCCTTGTATGTGTTGAATAATATGAAAGTCCCACATCGGCTAGCTTAATTATAAAGTAATTGCAACTTGTATTAAATGGTTCCACTCATTATATGAGGTCCGGTATAATTGGTGGTGAGCCGCAAACCCATATCTTTGATATAATTCCTTCAAGGACATTCCAAATTTCCCATAGATTATAATGCAAACCTCGTCATATTTGAATTCAGGTAATTTCTTATCTCAATTTTTATAAGCTCTTGTTATTTACAGTCTTTTGATTCAAAGTCGTAACTTATTTAGAGTCGATCGGATTAGAGGGTTATTCTTAAACCCTAGGAATTAGGGTTTTGGTTTTAAAGCTAGGGCTTGCATAAATATTAAAACGTTGTGCTTTATTCGATTAGCTAGCTTAGAATGAACCTTTTTGTTCTATTCTGATTTGGGATTTTTTCTCTATCACTGTAGCTTTGAATCTCTCGTGCTCGTGCTCTCCTAGTGTCCTTAGAATAATATACTGAGACGATGCGTTACTACCAACGAAGACAAAGGCCGACCCAAGCTTCGTCGGAGCTTCCCTTTGAAATTATCGTTGAGATTTTGAGTTGGCTTCCTGTGCTGTCTTTGCTGAGATTCAAGTGCGTGTGCAAGCAATGGTTTTTGTTGCTTCAAGACTTCAAGTTCATTGCAAAACACAGAGATCGGACCTGTTACACCCTCCCACCTTCTTATCATTGCGAATGGGATAAAAAATCGTTTGTGACTGTTTGTGATGAAAATTTCGTGCTTAAATGTTGTTGTTCTGGCTTGTCTTTGGAGAAGAGTACAACATCTCAAGTTTGCCGTATTAGAAATCCTGCGACCCGCAAAGTGCTCTACTTGCCTGATGCACAGGTGTGTGACACAGAATTTATGGACCTCGGTTTCAATTCACTAACTGGTGAGTGTAAAGTGTCATGTGTTTATTTCAATAGGGCACAGAAAGAGGTAGGTGTTGAAGTGATAACAGTTGGAAAGGACGAAACATGGAGACCTTTGCACAAACAAAACCAGAATTGGCTGCGACAAGGCAAAGCGGTGCTGACTCAATCTTGTTGTGGGGAAGATAAGGTTGAATGGGCTCTTCATTTACCCGAAATTATAACCGAGGGGCATGATATGTGCTTACAAATTCATTCTCTTGATCTGTGGAGTGAATGTCTCACCACTACTACTCTGCCTCAAGGAGTTTTCGTAGATTTGGAGAATCTCCAGACGTTTCTTTGGGATAACCGTCCAGCCGTTGCAGATATAGTAGGGGGAGACCTTCACATCTTGGTGTTGGTAGACTTCAAGGAACAGAAATGGAGTCAAAACAAGGTCATCGTTCCCTTGAAAAATTTAAAGGTCGACGACACAATTTTGACGGATGAAATTGTTCTTAAACGAGCTTGTTCGAATACACTAAAGTTTCAAAATGGAGCACAACTTATTTCCTATGACATGGAAAAGAAGACTGTTATGGTTTTTGACAGTTTAGAACTCTTGAAGAAACGAATAGCTCTACTTAAGTCAACCCTCATCTCTCTCAAGGAAATGAGATCAGAGATTAACGGAGTACAAGACTAGAGGCATTATAATTTCACTGCGCATGGGCTCCTTGTTCTGCCAAATTTCATTTTTTCTGTTCATCTTTTTGTATTGTTTTTGTTACTGTAAGTTTGAACTTTTTAGTCACCAGTTGTAACATAGCACTTAGTGCTAAGATTTCACTGCATGTTTTGCTGAGTTTTGTGGAAACATAGCTAGAGCCCCTTAAATTTTCCCTTGAACTTCTTAAACGTCGGTGCACTTTTGAAGTAAAACCCATGATTTCTCCAGTACACAGGATTACATTGTTGTGTTTATTTTCTTTTTTCTTTGTCGTTCGATTGGAATTACATGGTCTGATCTTAAAGAATTTTGCTACGCTTCTCTCTTTGAAGAGAAGTTTGAGCAATTATAAATTCACTACCGATGAGAATTTGGTTAGATTCAAGTGTGCGTGCAAGCAATGGTGTTTGTTAATTGGTCAGGACAATGAGTTCATCACGAAACATGAGAGCCAGACCAGTTAAGAGTGACTTCCTACCGATGATAATTTCAACATTGTAAGCCGTTATGCTAGTTTATTTCTAAAGAATGGTGGTTCTTCTCAAGTTTGTCGAATCAGAAATCCTGCAACCCGCCAAGTACTTTTACTTGCCCGATGCACACGAGGGTGTCATACAAATGATTGTTTTCAGTTCACTCATGAGTGAGTGTAAAGTTTTCGATTACTTCTTTAAATTCATGAAAAGTTATAAATTATATTGTTTTGGTGTCCTTGAAAATAAATAAACGTATGCCTAAATCAGTAACTGGACCAAGGCCTTCCAATATGTTTGAGTTAGAATCCTTAAAGCATTAAAGGCTGGTGGCCCGAGTCATAAACAAAAACCCCAAATGTAGTTAGGGACCAAAACTTGCGGGATCTGTTTGATCCTTTAGCCACCAACTTCATAAAATATTTTCGGAGCAATGCTAGGTAGCCATCAATAAAAAATGAACACGTTAATCAACGTTTAAATAATAATCAAATTATCAACAATCATGTTATATGGTTTACAAATTTTGGTCTACATAATTGATCTCCCTAGCATTACTATTTTTTTCATGATCGGTCGATTTTGGTTAAACTATACAACAACAACAAACAAGTCTTGTCTCACTAAGTAGGTTAGCTATATGAATCCTAAAACGCCACTGCGCTCAGTTTGGTTAAATTGTAGTTATAAAAAAAAAAAAATCAAAACCATCATCTAAACTAGATTATTCAATCTGGTTCCATTATTGAACCGAAACTAAATAATAAGAACAAGAGTAGTGTTATACTTACTATCTAGTTGTATCATCACTTATACCGTTTTTCTAGTAGAAGTAGGGCCTACCAATAGATTGCAAGAAAATAACATTTTTGTAAGAACAAAAAAATTACCGAACCGAACCAACTAGTTAACCTTAACTAAAACTCAATGAGGGCCCGGCCCAACAAATCAAAGCCAGCCAGAAACCCAACAGCTCAAGCGATTGTTGTGTAGGGTAGAGTGGATGTGGAACTTAAATATCGGCAGGCAGCGGAGTTTATTTGAACCACTGACTGACTGAGTGACAGGTGTTTGATGCGAACAAGTTCTTCTCCGTCTGGTTTCAGCATCGCTTTTGCTTTCTCGGATCCACTAATCTTGTCAACAAGTTTGTGAATTTCCGATCATGGTAAATATCTGATCTCTTTAATTTAATTGCTCTAAGTTTTTCTTATTACAATCTTTTCGTGCCGGATTTAGGATTTTAATCTCGGGGCATTGTAAAAGATCAAACTTTTTTTAACAAGAAAATAATGCGAATTTTTAACTGATGCATTTCGTCGAGCACTTGGTGGGGCATGTGGTTATCCGCCATGCCATTGGAAAAATTCTTTTCAACTTTGTTCAAGACCCTTGATTGCCTCTTTAGTGTTTAGGGTTTCAATTGTTTTTATTTTTTATTTTTTATTTTTTATTTTAATTAAAACCTTTTAGGGTTGTCACCGTTAAATTTTTACATGTTTCCGGCAAATTAATCCAGCTCGAGCATCGCTTTCATGTAATCCGAAGTCCGTAAACAATATTTGATCTTAATGAGTATCGGAGTCGCATATGAAGGTCTTCCAGTTCTGATTTGGATTTTGTTAATTTTGTTTTTTCATTGCAGCTTTGATTAATCCCATGTTCGATACTATGGGAGTCCAATGTGGCGCTACCAAAGAAGAAGAAGAAGTGCCGCGGCAACAATTACGAGAGCTTCCCTTTGATATTGTTGCTCAGATTTTGTTGTGGCTGCCTGTGGTGTCTTTGGTGAGATTCAAGTGTGTTTGCAAGCAATGGTGTCTGTTAATTGAGGGCTACAAGTTCATAGAAAAGCATAGGGCTCAAACACGTTACGGTTTGCCACCTTGTTATCAATGCCAATGGGATAAGGAGAGAATGAAGGGAGTCGCTTCCTATGGGGATTTCGAGCTTCAATGTGATTGTAGTGGCTTGTTTTTGGAGAAGAGTAAAACTTCTCAAGTTTGCCGTATTAGAAATCCTGCAACCCACAAAGTGCTCTACTTGCCCAAGGCACCCGAGGGTACCAGAGTAGTTCTGGACCTCGGTTTTAATTCCCTTACCGGTGAGTGTAAAGTGGCATGTGCTTATCGCCGAGAGGGCAGTTTAGTAGGCATTGATGTTATAACAATTGGAAAGGATGAAATGTGGAGACCCTTGCTCCGCCAAAAGCTGAATTTTCTGGAACAAGGCAGATGGGCTGTGAAGCCAAATTGTTGTGAGGAAGATAAGGTTAACTGGGCTATTTATATCTCCAAAATTATAAAAGATGAACACGGTTATGATTCGTGCCTACAAATTCAGTGTCTTGATCTGTGGAGTGAATGTCTCACCACGACTACTTTGCCCCAGGGAGTTTTCCTAAATTTGAAGAATGTTCGGGCTTTTCCTTGGGATCTCTGTCTAGGCGTTGCTGAACCAGTAGGGGGAGCCATTCACATCTTGGTGTTAGAAGACTTCAAGGAACACAAATGGAGTCGAAACAAGATCATCATTCCTTTGAAAAATTTAAGGGTCGACCACACAGTTTGGACGGATCATTTAGTTCTCACACAAGCTCATTCTAGCTCACTCAGGTTTCGAAATGGCCGAGGGCAAGTTCTTTCCTATGACATGGAAACTGAGAACCTTGAGGTTTTGGAACGTTCGGAGTTCCTGAAGAAACGACTTGCTTTACGTAAATCAACCCTCGTGACTCTAAAGGGTATGAGACTAGAGGAGTAGACTACTAGCTAGAGCAATTACGACTTCAGTCCACATGGGTTTTTGTTTGCAAAATTTCCCATTTTGTTTTGCTCATCTTACTATATATTGAAGCTGTTCATGTTGATCTTCAAGATTTTTGTTATACTTTTCAAGAGCAATTTGAATCTTTTTTGTTCTAGACGAAATATTTGAACCTTTTACTTTTGCCAATTGCTACATTGATCCCAAAGTTTATATCTTTTGAACATGAAGGCGTTGTACAAGTGGACGTTTTCAATTCACTCACTCAAGAGTGTATGTAATGGAATGTGTTTATGATCTCGATCAAGAGCAATCGAAATTTCAGTTACATCGTTCTTGTTTACAAAATTACAACTTTATATATGTTCATCTTAAGAACCGGTGTTTTCACGCATCTTTTTTAGCGGAAGCAAACAATTATGTTCACGATTAATGCGCAAAAATAATGATGCTTAAATATCACTAGATTTCCTCCAAATAGCATCCAAGCAATTTGATCTCATAAACAGTCAAACAAAGCTCTTGAAAAGCCTTATACATCAAATACATTAATTCCTTTAGGGGTTTTAGCCAAGCTTCGCAAGAACATCATTGAGGGAAGATACGGTTGCGGAGTAGTACTTCTCTGCTTCCGGGGTGCTCTTGATCTTTGCTGCATAGTCCAACTGTCCCCAGACACAAAAAACAAAAGTATATGAACCAATGCAAACCAAAATCTACGTCAAGTTAAAGACGTGTACGTGTCATGGTGAACTTACGCCATCGATGTCTTTGAAGAGCTTTCCGGTGAGTTCCTTGAGGGGCTCCTTCTCGGCTTTAGATTTGGCAGAAAGGACGGTCTTGAGGTCATAACGGAGATACGAGGCTCTGAGACGAAGATCGTTCTGGACGTAAGGCCATGCCTTTTTGTCAATGTACTCCTTGACAGCTAAAATCTCCTTGGCTGACTCCTTCGCCCTCACGGCTGCCTGAGCCGGAGTGAGTGGTTGGATGAAGAACCTCTCCTTCAATGGCAGGTCAAGGTCTCTTGCCTCATCCGAGTTTAGGGTTCCAGCTGCCACAACAATAACAAATTCACCTCCATAAGTTCTTCAACACACCCAATTAACAATTCATGCATTTCATAATCTCAATGTTTCTGATCAAACTAAATATTATGTGTGGCAAATCCAATTCCAATGATTAATAATGCAATTAAATTAAGTGTTTTTTCAATAAGCACTTGAATTTTGTGTTCTAATAAAAACAAGACTCATGAGCAAAAGTACTTCTTACAGAAACAGTCTCAAACGAGTCATAAAACATTATACGTTTTTTCAGCTTCGTAACAAGTTTCTGTATTATGTTTTAGTGTTCTAATGCAATTGCCATGCTAAGACTGAAAAGTAGTGACAAGGTCGAGAGTGAAGGGCTTACCCAATCCCCCGGAGGGTGGTGGAGGAGGACCGACCTTGATGGGCTTAGCCTCGGCAAGCACAGCTTGGACAAATGACCCGGAGGCCAAACCAACCGCGACGAGACCAAGCACGGCCCTACGGCTAGTTTCGGGCTCCAAAGGCACTTGCTGGGCTCTAATGGTGAGCCCGGACCTCTTCACGGCTAGCCTGCCGGTGCTGCTGACCGTGTTCAAGCGTGACGAGCCACTTAGGTGGAGGCTGCCCTCCAAAACTGCCTGGGAGGAGCCGTGCATGCCAGCCATTGAAGCCATAGCTTGTGCCATTTCCTGAACCTTCCTAACTTTCTGAGTAGTTTTATTTGTTTTTTAACAACGATTAGTTTTCAGTGGCAGAAATGTGGAAATTCTAATTTTTTGGGTGGATGATTTGTAATGTTTTGTTCTATGCTTATGTGATGTAGAGTGGCTTCGGGCAAGGACCTTATCTGCCATTTTCTAGTTGGATAAGCTGGATATGGCTTTAGCCAATGGGAGTTTGACAAGTGTTCCTTGTTGCATTTTCTATTTGACAAGCTGGATAATGTTCCAACTAGGATTGTATTATTTGGACGCGTGGACTCCATGAGATTATGACAATGATGTTATTAGTCTCTAGCATAATAGCATCCATTTGAGCCTCGTCACAACCTTCATGATGTGATTATGACAATATTTTGAATTAATTGTGCAGTTTTTACGCATTTTAAGTTCTTACATGACATTATGCATATTTAGTTTGTTGTACTTACGTATACTCGTGATATGAAAGTTTTTTTTCGAAAATTCTTTACAATTGAAGTCACTTCTTAGTTCTTGTTCTACTTTTGTTTATCTAGATGGAATTATGTACAAAGGATTATCTACATCTATTTGATCAGTGGTTAGAGGACGAATTTTGTTTATACATATTTCACAAATCTTGAAGTTACTGAGCACCATTCAACTTCATACCTTTAGAGATCTACTGAAGGGTTATGCTGAAGCATCCTTGCCGAAGCACATGAGTTAATTTCCTTTCATGTGTAAAATCCAAATTTAATGTCTGCCAAAATAATTGAACTTTGAAAACGGATTCAATGAATTTATAGTGATACAAATCTAGGTTGTTATGTCGGAATATTGAATCCCATTCGAACAAAAAAAAGGAAGAAAAAATCATAAACAATTTATGAAAATGGTCCATTGAGTTTTGGTTTTCAAATAGCGTTATTCGAATGCAACCTATTTATGTTTCTCTGTCAAATATCGATTGAAGCCTCCAAATTTTACTATTTGTAATTCATGTCATCGCATCAATGAAAATCTCGAATTGCAAACACGAAAAGTGAACATTAGGTACTTCGTACTTTCCAATCTTTGATTGTTTCCGTGTTGTTTTAATCTTCAGGTGTTGCTTATCTACTTTGAAACTTTATAAATTTCATTTTATCAAAGCGTTTTTGACTTGGAATTATAAGATGGTATAAGAACGGTGGTGCTATTTAGACAGCGTTTTCACACACATCATTTTCAATTTTAAACTGTCGAATCAAATGATTTAAAGAAAACTAAAAGAAAAAATTAAAAACCTTGTGTGAAACGTAGAAAGAGATGTAGAAATAATACCACCTCATAAAATTCTTGTTACGTGTGGAAAACGACCATAATAAATAAATCAATTAACTTGGGTCCTTGGCCCCACAAAAACCCGACCCGGCCCAAATAATCACCACGGTCTTTTTGGAGGAGCGTGGTCGTGTTTGTACCGCCAGATCCAATTTCAAAATTTTCACTCTCCTCTCTCTTCTTTCTCCTTTCTGCCAAAATCCCTAATTCGATCTCACCAATCCAAACCCCAGTTTGTGCAAATCCGACCCTCGGCTCTACCAGATCGACGGCCAAGAACGGGACCTGATTCATGGCTTCTCGCAACCAGAACAGGGCTCCTCGGAGTCCGTTTTCTGTAAGTTTTACATTTTCATTTCATAACTTTGATTTTTTGAAAAATGGAATAAAAATTTTAAATTTGACAGTTTTGGTTTTGTTTCGGGTTCGAAATTGATGGAAGATGCAGGAAATGAATGTTGGGGTTTGGTTGAAAGTTAATGTTTATTATCATATCGATCCGTTGAGTAGGAGTGCGTACAGAAAGATTTCAAATGGTGGATTTTAATCGTGGGTTTTTGTTGTGTAGAAAATGAGTAGTCTTGATGAAGTTCCCTTAGACAAGCGGCGAAGAGTCGAAACAAGAAAACCGGAGGTACCGAGTAGCATGGGCCGCCAACGACCGCCACTTGCTGTTGTTAAGCAGGATGCAGCAGGTACCAGCGATATAGGCAGTGCGGAGGGATCAGAGTGTGGCAATGTTGAGTTTACGAAGGAAGAAGTCGAGGCGTTGTTGGTTGAGAAGTTAAAAGTGAAGAAATTTGATCATAAGGTTTATTTCTCACTCAATTGTTTTAAATAGGGCTTTTTTGTGTGCTTATTTTGAACTAGGAATTGATGGTTTTTTCTAACGTTTTCTATTTGATTATATGGCAGGGGAAAGCTGAGCAGTTAGCTGATTATAGTAAGAGGCTGAAGCTATGCATCAGATGGTTGCAGCAGGTTGAGGAAGGGCATATTGTCGAGGAGGAAAAGCTTCGGAATGCATTGGCATCTGCTGAAAAAAAAAGCTTGGATACTGGTAGTTGTTTATTCTTTATTCATTCCATTGTCTGTTGGAGTGGCATAATTTCATAACCGGACCAATAAATTGCTTGTACATGGTGCTATCTTAATAATGTAGAGTTTTTAGTTGGAAATCTCAAGTAATTCGTCAAGTAGTATCGTGCTTTTGTTACAAATGAACCTATGTGGTTCTGTTGTGCTTGATATTTAAAAGTTTTTGTTCAGAGGAACAGATTTGTAATATGTGTTCAATTTGTTTATTTCTTAAGAGGTGGAAATGAAAAACAAGGTTGATGAGCTCCATGCCGTAAACTCAAAGCTGAGGGAAAGTATGGCTGCTTTGGAAGAGAAACTTGCAAAGGAAGAATCAGAGAAGTTGGTAAGGTTTCCAGTCATGTAGTTACACACTAATTTTGGTGATATAATTATCATCCCTGCTTTTGTTTTTGGCTCGTGGTATTCTCGTCACATGTTTTATTTTCATCCCTTTGCTTGGCATACAGGATGCAATTGCTAGTCATAGAAGTGAAAAGGAAGCAAGGGATGCTGCTGAGAAGTTGCAAGCTTCTCTCTCACAGAAGCTTGAAATAGTGAGGGAGGAGAAATTAGTTGCAGACCAGAAGGTAATACAGTCAGTTTTTTTTCTCTTCTTTCTGCATATTACTTTTCTTTTCCCAATTCCCCTCCGGTTTATCAAAATTTGCGATTGGTCTATTTCTAAAATTGTGTCGCTGCAGGTTTCTTCGTATCAGGATTTGTATAATCGAGCACAAGAGTACAACAAGAGTCTACAACAGTACAATAGCAAACTCCAAAAAGATCTTGAAACTGCCACCGAGTCTCTCAAACGAGTTGAAGATGAGAAAAGGACTGTTCTGGAGACCCTTAGCAATTTGAGGGTTCACAATAAGGCACTGCAAGATGAGTTGGCTAAAGTAACAGTAAGTATCTGTGCAGCATTCCTTGCGTTGATGATATCTATTTTTAGTTCAATTTTTTTGACAACTGAGAGATGGTTTATTGGGAATAATCCATTTATTCATCTGGAATTTCAGAATATAGCACGTCTCTTTATTGTATGCACATTTGTGTGTAGGCTTCATTGGAAGAAACATTAAAGCAGAAGGAACTATTAGATAATGAAATCAAATGCCTTCGTGGGGAACTGCAACAAGTTAGAGATGACCGCGATCGGCATGCAAGAGAGATTCAAGATTTGAGGGATCAAGTGGTGAAGTACAAGGAAAACACTGAATTGTCGTGTGAAGAGTTAGATAGGTTGATGAGAAAATCAAAAGCCTTGGAGGTTTGTGTTACATTCTTTTTATTTTATTTTGTTTTTATTTTTTTTATTTATGATTTCCTTATGCATCAATTTTTTAATATTGTGGTGGGCATGCTTTTCCAGGAAAGAGATTCATCTCAAAAACAGGAGATAGATACATTAAAGCATGAGTTATTTGCTGCAAATGATAAACTTAAGGTAATATTAATTTAATAGGAGTTTCAAAATGTTTCTTATACCTGTCAATTCATAAGTTAACATATACTGTTTATTTTCTTTTAGATGGTCAGTCGATCCGCTTCAGAAACATTGACAGAATTTGAAGAACATAAGAGAATCGTGCAGGTGCTACAAAACCGCCTGGCTGAATCAGAGTTGCAAATACTAGAAGGAGAGAAGTTAAGGAAAAAATTACACAACACCATTCTGGTAAATTTTCAATGCTTAACATGTTATATAATCAGCAAGATTTCAGGTACTAATATTCTTCTTTAATAGGAATTAAAAGGTAATATCAGGGTATTCTGTCGAGTCCGCCCATTGCTACCTGATGATGCTAATGCAACAGAAACCCCTGTAGTTTCTTATCCTACAGCAACCGAATCCCTTGGCAGAGGCATTGACTTGGTACAAAGTGGTATGAGCATGTCTAATGTTTTTTGGCTTCAATTTAATCTAGTTTAAAATCATATAGACGTATACACCACTTTACTCAGTTGTTTGGATCTAATTACACTACAAATGTTTGAACTTGTAGGCCAAAAATTTAATTTTACATTTGACAAAGTGTTTCACCACGAGACTTCCCAACAAGACGTTTTTGTAGAAATATCGCAACTTGTACAAAGTGCACTTGATGGCTACAAGGTACATTTTGAATCTTGTTTATATGCTTTTAAAGGAATTACATGTTCATCAGGCTGATTTTTTTTTTCTCGGCATTTTGAACGGTGACACTTATTTCCCCATTATTTTGGTTTCTAAGTCCATAATCTAGCATAACTTTTGCCTTTAGCAATTGGCTGTCATGCTTTAATATTGGGTATTTTGGTTATGTACTGATCCTTTTTCTCTCCTTAAGTGTATTTTTGGATTATGTTTTTAGAATTAGAACTGCTTCTAACCTCTTCGGTGAATTCTTTTACCTTTCATACAGTCAAAGAAATGTTCTAAATAGAATTCTGATTGTCTTTTTTCAGGTCTGCATATTTGCTTATGGTCAAACAGGTTCCGGAAAAACTTACACTATGATGGGCAGACCAGATGCTCCAGAGCAGAAAGGTTTAATACCTCGTTCACTCGAGCAGATATTCCAAACGAGTCAAGCTCTTCAGGCCCAGGGTTGGAAATACAAAATGCAGGTACTATAACTTGTTTTTTGTTGTTTAGTTTTGCAAATTATAATGCCCTTCTAATTATATGCAGGCCTCAATGCTCGAAATATATAATGAGAACATTCGTGATTTGTTATCCACTAGTCGTTCAAGCAGTGCAGACTTGTTAAAGACAGAAAATGGTGTTTGCGGAAAGCAGTACACGATAAAGCATGATGCAAATGGAAACACATATGTTTCTGACCTAACGATCGTTGACGTTTGTAGCATAAACCAAATTTCATCTCTTCTGGAACAGGCTGCACATAGCAGGTATACATTAAAATTCAAGAGTATCCATTTTGGCCTTATGATATTTTATTTGAAAGGCTGCACTTAGCAATGTTAATGTCAAGTTTTCAAAACATCAAAACTGATGTGGCTTTTCATTCTTGAATGCTATTTCTTTGGTGTCATTTTAGCGTTACATCTAATTTGCAGTACTATCAATGGTATTTTTGTATGCAACTTTTGATATATGATCTCTTGACCTCTTAGGTCTGTAGGCAAGACTCATATGAATGAGCAATCTTCGAGAAGCCATTTCGTGTTTACCTTGCGTATATCTGGGATTAATGAGGTTTGTTTTCCGCATGCGATGATTTGTTCTTACTTTTAAGCAATCTTTCATTGGCTTGTTCTAAGTTTAATCACTGATATGCTTTTTAACCTTGTTAGAACACTGAACAACAAGTCCAAGGAGTCTTAAATCTTATTGACCTAGCTGGAAGTGAAAGATTGTCAAGGAGTGGCGCAACCGGAGAGCGGTTGAAGGAAACTCAGGTTCTTTCTTCGTTAAAATCCCCAATCTTTTTCTCCCGGATAGATGTGAAATATTCTCAGTTTTTATTACCGGTTAGCTAACAATGTCATTAATAATTAGGCCATTAACAAAAGTTTGTCATCGTTGAGCGACGTCATATTTGCTTTGGCGAAAAAGGAGGACCACGTTCCTTTTAGGAACTCCAAGCTGACCTATCTTCTACAGGTATAGTTATCTTTGATTGTTTTACCATTATGGCAGCTTGCTTTATTCTCAAGGAATTGGAATAGTTACATCGTTGGATGACATCTGAATGTGTAAACAGCCTTGTCTGGGAGGAGATTCGAAAACGCTCATGGTTGTCAACATCTCTCCGGATTCCTCTTCAGTTGGGGAATCCCTTTGCTCTCTTCGATTCGCTGCTAGGGTCAATGCCTGCGAAATCGGGATTCCTCGAAGGCAAACGTCCATGAAGCCTGTCGATAATCGCTTAAGTTATGGGTAGCTTTCGGCATCGTTTTCGTTTTGCATTCGGTTTATGTCGTCTGTACGAGGGAAAGCGTGTGTTGTGTGTACAATGTAGGCAGATTTGGGGTGTGTAAGGTTTGTTTTTTGTAGTTCTTGTGCTTCGAGGTACTACAAAATCTGTACTTCTAGATTTGTATCCTGTACTAAGAGATCCATATGTTGTTTTTGATGCTTATGAGTTGTGACAATATAGACTAATTATATTAGTAACTTGATATATCGCTATGATGAACGCTTGAATCACAATTAATGATTGACATATTCCATTGTTGAGATTTCTTTAACTCTTTGACGTGAGACCATCTTTATATCTTCATGTCTACTCATGTGTTATTCAATTTTAAATGTGCTTTAAGTTATTCCATTGTTATGAAAATAGTTGATGTTACACTCTAAAATTGATTTGCTATAAAGAATAGCACAACTCTCTAGAAGCTGTTCTAATTTTTTTTTTTAAATTTTATGACAAGGAAAAATATTCACATTCTCCCAATAAATAAACGAAAATGCACTAATTCTGTTTATTTTCTTTATTATCGATATATTTGGTCACATTACAAAAAAATCGAATTTACTCTTCTTCTACATTAAGTTTGAATTTCCCGTCTCACACTCTAGATCAATCTAAATTAATATATCACTTAAAAGTAAAGTAATTAAGTTACCAAAAAACAAAAAAAAAGTAATTATCAACAACGAGCATTCATATCAATCCTAATCTTGTTTGTTTCCCAACCAGTTTTTATAAAATATCAAGCCTGTTGTTTTCAAGATGTGACAAAAAATAAGAGAGTATTAATTCCAGAGTTGTCCAATCAGGGATATCTGGAGAGATTTTTTAATGTGATCGTCACATGAGACGGTACACCACGTGTCCTTATAGAAATGATGGGTTATATACGTTTAAAGGTTAATAACTTAAAAATTAAAAATTTTCACCACTTACATGAAAACACGTACTGTTCTATCGTATTCCCGTCGCAACTAAAAATTTCTAGAATATCTGAATCAAAAACTACAAAAGGCCACCCAACTGAGCCAAGCCAGAGAAGAAGCAGAGAAGGAAGAGAAGGAAGAGGAAGATGGCAAGTCAGCTACCAGAAGAGCAGCAGATAACTAGGCCCAAAGTCATAAAAGTCGGCTCTGTGGAGACTTGGGACTTGTATGTTTCCCAAGCCACCAACCAAGGCTGCCCTGTAAGTCTCCTCAACTCTCTCGATTTCCCGTTTGATTCGTGCGGCATTCTAATCTAATCTAAACTACGTGAAAATGGGGATTCGAACTTGCACAAAAGAAGCACACCGCTCTAGCCATCTTGGCTGTTGCACATGAACATGATTAATTTGAACACAGCTTTAGAATTATGAGTTTGTTGTTGAATTGGTTTTTGGTTGGATGTGTTCGTAGATTATTGCACATTTCACTGCTTCGTGGTGCATGCCTTCGGTGGCTATGAACTCATTCTTCGAGGAAATTGCCTCAGATTATTCGGATGTTCTGTTTCTCACCGTTGATGTCGACGAGGTTAAGGTAATTAACCAAATTTCTTCCAACAAGTGTATGTCTAATTTGTATATGTATATGCATATGTATTATATCGATCCGGTAAAGATATATGGCAGACCCATCTTTGCATTTGATGATGGTTCTGAACTTGAAGTAGCTTCCGACCTTTTGATCCGCTGTTTTCGAGCCATATCTGCTTCGAGGTTATGGCAAACTTCACGAGTTTACGAGCCATTTTTGGTGCAGACAGATGATTCAAAGAAATGGTGATAAAAGAGGACTAAAAACTCACATTCATGGGAATTTCCGTTTAGGGTTTTGAATGTTGCTTGAGTTTTTGTTTATAATTTTTCGGATATCGCTTTCACTCGTGTGTTCTACGAATCTTTTTGCTACGAAGATAAGAAAGTTGGAAGGCTTACCTGTCAAGTACTTGCAGTAATCGGACAATCAAAGAGAGGGACTAAAACCTGCTATTCACAGGGATTTCGGTGTTGTTTATGATGGCGTCTCCTTGTTGTGTTTTCTCAGGAGGTAGCGACTCGACTGGAGATAAAGGCGATGCCAACGTTTTTACTGATGAGGGAAGGTCCAACGGTTGAGAAGCTCGTGGGTGCCCATCCGGAAGAGATAAGGAAAAGGATCGAGGGTTTCGTTCAGTCCATACGTGTGGACGTTGCATAGCAGCAGACTGCAGTGTGTGATATGATGCAGTTAGAAGTTGTGAAATGAGCGGTTGTGGAGGGTTTTAACACAGATATATGGTTGATAAGTTTTTCCCTTGGCTGCTGTACCGATGATAAGTTTGTAATATTTTTTCTTGTATTCTTTCTGTCTTTTGCCGCAAAACCAAGTGTAGTGATGTTGTATGATTCATACATGCGACTTTACTTAATGAGATAGTCGTCGTTGTTTGTATTCTTTCTGTCGCTAGTGATCAAATGTGTGTCTTTGAACTTCAAAAGTTGTAAATTGTGCTTGTAAATGCAGTGGGAAATTCAGATGAATGTGTTAAGAAGTTGCTTTTCATTTGAGTTTTAATAGCCGCCTTATGATTTAGAGCAGTAATTTACACACTCCTGCTTTCTCCTTTACTTTCATTGATTC
The DNA here is from genome assembly GCA_024362995.1 of Heteromeles arbutifolia. Classification (NCBI taxonomy): domain Eukaryota; kingdom Viridiplantae; phylum Streptophyta; class Magnoliopsida; order Rosales; family Rosaceae; genus Heteromeles; species Heteromeles arbutifolia. The sequence goes on along the minus strand of JANCRC010000002.1, from coordinate 1,777,018 downwards.
TCCTTATGGCTATTTAATCAAAAGTTAAAAAAAGAGTTTCGTGAGAAAATAAGAGTGCGAAAATCACTTTCCACAATTTAAACCATGATAACGTTTCTTGGATAACATAGTGAATGCAAGGAGGTTGTAACTCGCAAATAAAGGCATTGATTTTGCATCTGAGATCTTGTGTTTGAATTTCGCCCGACCAAATATTTGCTTCAGACCGAACCATGACCAATTTTAGTGGGCCTTGACATTCAGAGAATGTTAAAGCCCATATTTTCCTTGTGTTCCAAAATTAAAAGCCCAAGTGTTTGGAACTCAAGGCCCAATGCAAAGAACCAAGGGACTAAAAACAAAATAAAACAAAATACAAGGGTGCAAAATAAAAAAAGAAGAATTTTTTAATGGCACGTTTTGTGGTGTCTGACTATCTGTGCAATGTGGCTAAGCACCGAGAGAGATCCTCGCCTCTTTGCGAGGATCTTGGAATCCTCTAATCACATTCATTCATCATATAATATATGATGAATTTTTGTTAGGTATTATTTATATTCAATTTTAAATAAAAAAATTACAATAATATCTACCCATAAGATATACGATGAACGAATATGATTGAAGAATCCTGAAATCATTACAAAAAAGATCTGGCGAGGATCCTCCTGCTGACGCACCAGCTCCATTTTGTTTGCGTTTCCATAATTTGCAATAAAATAATATCTCTCCACCTTTTTCTTTTCCTCCCGCATATATATTTCCAACGACCGAGATCCCATCAACCAAAATTCTCTCAGAAAATTATTTAATCAAAAAAATTGATTTCGGAATATTCCTTCCCATTGCGTTTCCCGGCCGACCACGGCGGAGCTGCCTCTGCAGGGTTCACCGCCGGAATTCGGAATTTCCGGCAAGCATTAGAACATGGGTTCCCCGCCGCAGAATCCCAACTGGGTCTTCGATTATGGTGTGATTGAGGACATTCTTGTGCCAGGCGGTGAACTTCCGTCTCTTGACCCGGCCGGTTTCTCTTGGCCGGATCATTCATTTGCCGGTCCGACCGCTCCCAGGTATCGTATCCCCATTTTTGGTAACAAAGTTCATCTTTTTGCTGCAATTGGGTTTTCCTTGCTGTTGAATGCGAATTGGGAATCAATGTTTTTTAATTTTTTTTTTTCTGGTGATTATCGAATTTATTTTAATACTGTTTTATTTGAATCGTAAATGAGGCATTTGTCGATTTTCTCTCGAATTTGCAAGGAGCTGTCAATTTCTCGCTTTAATTTTGGTCAATTACCCGAACTTTTATAACTGACCAATTTCTGCCTAAACTTTAATTCAGCTGGGTACCTCCTGAAACTTTTATAATTGGTCAATTTCTTAGTGAACTTTAATTTTATAGTTCTGGATTTTGTATATTAATTCTGGATCTTATTTTGTTTGATGAGTGAGAGGTAATATAATAATATTGCAGGACTTAATTTGATGATTTATGATTAGATAATCATAGAGAGAGATTTTTGTTTATAATAGTCATTAACTGCTTAATTTTATTGCAAATTATGAAAAATGCTGGCCCTTTTAGTTGAATTTAATTTAATCAAAAGAGGATGCTGTAATTTGATGAGTAATGACATAGACATTGTGTTAAAAGTATTCCTTTTGAACATTTTCTGGCTGTACTATGTTGACCAAGATCAACTTTCTTTGTTTTGACGATGAACTCAGCGATGAACTCATTTTCGTGTTGCTGTTTTATTTCTCAGCACGGAATTTGATGACTCATTTGGAAATCCAGACAGCATGAAGGAAACTGGGTTGCGAAAACGGTATGTCTACTGAGTACCAAGAGTGCCTGAGCATAGAGATTTTGTGTTTGTTTTGGAGTTTAGTTGGAATAACTTTGCTATGTAACTATCGTCCTGTTTCATTGGGATTGAATTACGCTGCTTGTTTCAATCGCAGGGCGAGGACTGGATCAAGCAGTGTGTCTGGTTCTAAAGCATGTAGAGAGAAAATGCGGCGGGATAGACTGAATGACAGGCATGCTCTAGTTCTCTAATGCTCAAAGATCTCTTTGTGTGTCTTTCTCACTCTTTCTTACTCTCTTTCTCATATTGACTTTTCGCATAATCCTAAGGTTCGCGGAATTGAGTTCTATCCTTGAACCTGGAAGGCCACCCAAAACTGACAAGGTTGCTATACTGGGTGATGCTGTTCGAATGGTAACTCAGTTACGTGGGGAAGCCCAACAGCTAAAGGAGTCAAGTGCAAATCTGCAGGAGACGATAAATGAATTGAAGGTATGTCTGTGTTTATTTTTTTAAGGCATATGAGGATGCAGTTCGTGTAAGAAGTTTTGTTCACTTGACTGCTTGAATAGCCGAGTCAGTGCTTTCGATAATTTTTATATGTACCTTTTCTGCAGGCTGAGAAGAATGAACTTCGTGATGAGAAGCAGAGGCTGAAAGCGGAGAAAGACAACATCGAGCGTCAAATTAAAGCCTTGGGTACTCAACCAAGCTTCCTTCCTCACCCTGCTGCAATCCCAACTCCGTTTTCTGCCCCGGGACAAGTTGTTGGCGGGAAAATGATGCCCTTCGTCGGATACCCTGGAATGTCCATGTGGCAGTTCATGCCACCAGCTGCAGTTGATACCTCACAGGACCATGTTCTCCGCCCTCCTGTTGCTTGAGTTGGCAGCTTTGAATTATGTCTTACCGGTGCTCATAGAAGCCTGCAAAGTTATTTCTCGTTATTGATTATTTTGTTCCAGCTTTCGACTTTGATTGACTGCTTTGGATAAAAGTTGTAGTTCTCATCAACCATTACCTCTGTAGATTTTATGATTTTCCATTTTTAACCTGTAAATTGTTCGGGATCGAAGATTTCTGTGCTATAAAATGCAAAACTTGGAGGCATTCATGACACTCTTGGTTTATTTTTAGCAATGTTATGTATCGTTGTTTCGTAGTATTTGACCTTTCTCTTGACGATCGAGATGCTAGTGAATTTGTTGGACAGGGGGTTAAGAAAGCTCTGAAGCTTGGATTCGGAGTCTAATGAAAGTAGCAACTACGAAATTTGTGTTTGATATTTTTCTTCCCTTGCTTGGGATAGTGTTATTAACATGGGAGTTTGAATCCCATGTAATTTCCAGATACAAAATCTCTCCACACTTCAAGAGCCCCAAAGGTAGTCATCAGAACAGTGCTCAAAGCCATCACTATACTAACCGAGAACACAATTAGAGAAGCCCTTCCATACACTTTGATTGCTCTCTGCAGCACCACCTGTCCGAGAAGCGATGCAACAAAGCACACGACGGCGAAGATGAGTGCAGTATCTGCGTGCTCCATGCCCAGTAACAAGTACTGAAATGCCGACATGGAAGACGAGAAGAATACCATGAACGAACAAGTTGCCGCCGTTACCTGCTCCGGAATGTGAGTTGTTAAGCATACATTCTTGACAGTTTGGAAGATTAAAATCATAAAAATGAGATGAATTAGGGTAGACTTTACCTCAGGTGCTACCCCAACTTGAAGAAGAAGAGGGCTTATAAGCATTCCACCTCCAATCCCAAAAACACCCCCCAAAATCCCTGCTAGTAGTGCGATTAATGGGAAAACTAGCTTCGATGGTCCAACATTTTGCAGGTCCTGAATATCCTACATAAAAATAAGCAAGGTCTAAAATATCGATGATATTAGAAATATCGGTAATCCAAAAACACGGAAATTTCGATAGAAATATCGGGATATTATCGATATTGATAAAAATTGAATAAAAACCACGGAAATTGTAAGAAAAACTTGGAAATTTTTATTGAAACTTTGCAGGATGTTTATTTAGTCAATTATCTATTAGTTTATCATAAAAAATTGGAAGGAAATGCATTGCATGATGGATTTAACTGATTTAAGTTGATTATATAGCGAGCTGACAAGCATTGTGAGTGTAGAAAATATATAAATATTTTAGCATATTTTCACAAAAATATAAGTGATACAGTGGTTAAGGTGTTGAAGGAGTAAAATGGGAGGGGTTCGAATCCCCTTGGTGTTTTTTTTAAATATAGAAATTTAAAAAATACGGAAATTTCGATGGAAATATCGATGACATTGGAAATATCGGTAGTCTAAAAACACGGAAATTTTGATGGAAATATCGGGATATTATGGATATTTTAGACCATGAAAATAAATAACAAAAGAGTTTAGCTTTATCAAAATCTTCGGTAAATGCAGACGTAGGCATAGTCAAGTTGGTTAGGGGCATTCAAGTTCAAATCCCACTATCAATGGTTTAGGTTAGACTAGAATATCCTTCGAATAAAAGAAAATCTTGAAAATTATACGAAAATCTTTAATACCTTTTGGTTTACTAGAATATCCTTCGAATAAAAGAAAATCTTGAAAATTATACCAAAATCTTTAATACCTTTTGGTTTAAAGTATGAGGTTGAAGGTTTTCTTTTTTGCATAGCATCCAGGCTGTATAGATTATGGCAAGGGGGATTTGGATTGATGAGAGAACCCAATAAGCCATTCCACAAGGCTCTATTTGTGTGATACCCTGCAAAGGATCGAAGTGTCAGAGTCGTAAAATTACACTTTGGAGCATATTGTGCTTTGAGAATCATTCCCACTTGTGCCCGATTGAAATCGACTTTTTCCGAGCATCAAACATAAAACTAATTGGCAATAGCAGGAGATGTTAGGATCATTTTAACCATTATGCAATACTTTATTTCCGCAATATAGGATTTACACTCTCAAAACGAAAGGCTAGAGGTACCTGTCCGTACCGATTACCGCGGAGAAGATAGACGAGGCAGAAAGAGCACCAAACCAGAACTAAGACCCCCATTTTTGTCCATGGAATCCCTGGTTTGCAATTTCCTTTTGTCCCCAAAAGGGGCGCCTCTATTTCCTTTTGCTCCAAATTTTCACAATCATTTCTCAACCGCAACAGCTCCTCTGACTCCAACTCCCAACGCACCAACCCATTTTTGCAGCTCCTTGAGGTACACCAAGCAAGAAATAGAGCAAAGAGAATAGTAGTCAGCCACTCTGGAAAAAAAAGGTTGCAAATCACTCCAAGGCTCACTCCAAGCAACATGCATGGCTCTGATAGAAGAGCTATGTCATAATCTATCAGAGTTTTGCCTCCAAATTTGGAACTTTTGATGCACAAGTTGTACATAACATTTGCAACTGACCCTCCCGTGACCATGAAAGCTGAGAGACTTGAGGCTGTTCTGAGGTCTAGGCCTGCCACTAGGGTTAGTATAGGGATGAAGAGGCCGCCACCCCCGATTCCGCCGGCACTTGATATGGAGGCGGCTATGAAGCAGAATATTCCGGCAAGAACAATGGGGGCTGAGAATTTGAGCGGGGTTTCTTGGAGCTGTGCTCTTTGGTGGCTCAGCCATTGGTTGGTTTGGTTGAGGAAGTTGTCGGTTCTGAGGGCATCTGAGATGGGTTCAGTTTGTTTTGCTTGTGAATGAGTGAAGGTGATGAGAAATATTGAAAGGGAAAGAGTTAAGCATGTGAGTTTTTGGTTGTCCATGATTTGTATACATGAGTCATCTTAGAGTAGAGTGGTGTTAAATTTATAAGGATACACGGACGGTGTGTTGAATGACATTTGTCGAAGAGAACAGAAGCAACAACATCCAAAAAGAACAATAAGAAAAGATACTTTGTGCTTTTTCTGATGAAATTGATGTGTTCATTTCTTTGGTAAGATTGCCCAAATTTTATGAATTTAAGATAAGGTTTTTTTATAGAGGGCAACTTGATTCCACTGATAAAATTTAAGATAAGGTTTTTTTATAGAGGGAAACTTGATTCCACTGCCTGATATCTCCAAAAAAATTTCATTAAACATTGATAACTTTTATGGTTTTAACTTAGGGAACTTTAACGAAAAGCTTCCAATATTGTTCACTTTAACGAAATCCTACTACTATTTACTTTACACTTTATTTTGTCTTTATCGTTAAAACTTAAAGTTTTCAAGACCTTTTCATTAGTTTTCCTTTTAATTTAGGGTATGTTAGGAAGATTAAATTTGTAGATTAAATTTTTTAAACCAAATGAAATAGAAGTTGATGATTGGTGTTGACTAACGTGCTTATTTCTTATCGGTGACACATCAGTTTTTTGCAAATTTTGTCTACAAATTTGATGTACCTTACATTACTCTTTTATTAACCATATTTTTTTTAAATCACTCTGCCAATAACTGATCCAAAAAAAAAAAAAGAAAAAAAAAAAAGATAGTTGTGCTTGTTCTATTACAATTTGATGTTTATTTAGTTGGTAAGACTCTTGTTTTGAAAGGAACTTGAAACTTATCTATCTAAGAAAAAACAAAGAAAAAGGGACCTTCAACTTTACCTCACAACCATAAGAAACTATGGTGGGGCAAATTAATGGTCACAAAAAATATGTCACCACCTCCCCATCTTTCCCTATGTTCCTGCATAACCGATGGATTGTCCAAAAGATTAAATAGGAAAGACATTTTGATTAGTAGTCGAATTTTTTTCGAAGAAAAACTTACCTATATCTCTATTTCTCTCATCTGTTGAGAGATATAGGTAAAAAAATAAGGCGGGAATACAATATATTTTATGTGAGTGTCTCACGATTTTTAGAGTCGCTATAATTTCAATTGTTATCAGTTAAACAAGCTGCAATTCAAGCATTAAGCACATAAGACATAAAGTAGCTTCACGTGTTCCCTAACGGGTAAAATTAAGCTGTATCTCTCTCTCTATCTTGTCCTACCTGCATCATCACGATTCATGTGAGCACTAAGCAGTATATATATGAACTGTAGAGAGTTTGCTTTCCCCGCAAGAATCCGAAGCCTAGCTAAAGAGCGTATTATTTTGCCTTTCAGTTGCATGCAGATGAACTCATCTCATGTGTGTATGCTGTCATGAGCATATGTTCATGTGTGTGTGATTGGCCAGCATCTGTCCAGAACAAATTAATATATAGAACATGCATGAGGAATTATGTTCTACATTATCTCACTGGATATGATATTCAAAGGAAAAATAATTTCGATAGGAGTGCGAAAATTATAGAAAAGATAAAAAAAGATTGAATGATATATAACATTGATCACTCTAAATTAAGACCTTTCGTATATGAGAAAAATTAGAGTAAATTTCTCGTAACTTCCAGTAAAACACATAATTACAACCATTTAATCATCATATTTTCATATTTGTAGCTAGGTAAAAAGACATGACGGTCACGATCTGCGGAGTCGTGGACTACTAGCTACTAGTTAGAATTTGTTTGACGCGCGTTGTTGCAGTGTTACAATCTTGACCACTGCAATTACTGTGCATGTGAATGTGGGTTGGTCCATATGTATTTATTTTTTCTTTTCTCGAAGGTTTGTCTATGTATTATGTGTCTGTGTCTTCATCTTCATAGCTTATCTAGTGTGTGGTAGGCAGTGCTTTTGTAGTTTTGTATCAGGATATGCTTTTCTCAGATCAATAAGATGGATCAATTACATTTTACACTCTTCAAATTTTAAGCACTTTGAAATGGATCATTGGGTTCTAAATTCACTTTCTAATTGTTGAATCAGTTGTTGAAGATTGATTTAGGAGAAGCCGAAGCTCCAATATTAATGAGATTTTTTTGTCCATAATAATATGAATGTGGCTTATATATTAGCCTATGTATCGAATTACACACTTGCAACATCATTAATTTAAAGAACCTGTATATGTTCGAACAATACGAAAATATAAATTAATACGATTCAAAAACCTTAGGATATAATATGAGAAAATCAAAACTATGAACCATTTTGAATGTCACTGTCAATAGGCAAAAGCGGAAGTCCAGATGGCTGATAGATTAATTTGATAAACCCTAATTCCTTGTGTCATGTATGCATGCTGGTATTGTTTTTTCTTTTTTTTTTTTTTTTTTTTTTTTTTTCGAAAACGGTATAGTTTGATTGGCAGGACTTAATTAATTAGCACCAAACCCGTCGTCTAGATCTTGAACGGTTTATATGAAGAAGACCAGGACCTAAGGAGATTTGCTTTTGATCGATCAAATATATATCATGCACGCGGCGGAGAATGAGTAGTGAATTTTTGCTGTTTCGGTCCTTGCCTACTTGAACCTTTCCAATTAGTCTTTTCTAATCTTGATTAGTGAAAACGCTAATGTTAAGGAATACCATCTATTTAAATTATATTTTGTAAATCATAAGACGTAGTTATTGATGATTGAATTATTACTTAAATGCTAATTAACATGCTTATTTCTATTAGTGACACACATAATGTGATCTTAAAAGTTGTTTACTAAGCAATCATCCTTATAATGTAGAAGGTGAAACCTGCTAGGACATTACAAGGATCTCATTTAAAAAAAAAAAAAATTGTTTTGGATATGAGTAATGCGAGGAAGGCTAAATTTTTGTAGATAAAATTTGCAAACTAAATTAATTAATTATGTGTCACCAACAGAAAATAAACATATTTATCAACGCTTAAGTAATAATTCAATTATCAACTTCTATGTCATTTAACTTATAAAATTTTGTAACAAATTTAATCTCTTTGGCATTTACTCTCTGAATATATAACTGATGAGTGGGAGGTCAGAAGATGTCGTTGTAATGGGAGCCTTCTTTTTTCCTTCTCTTGATCAGTAGTAGTCAATTTTATGTTTACCAAAAAAGTGATCATGGAAAATAACAACATAAAAGACAGATACAGGTAAAAAGAAATCAAGCAAAAGTTGATTCTGGATATTCATCCATCGCCAAATTAGAATCCGTTCAGTTTAGTGGGAGTCTACAACAAATTATAACGCTTGCACTATTTTCGTCCTCATCTTTCTTTTTTAGGGTAAGGTAATGGTAATTAACTAGTTGAACTAGTCATAATTTCTTTGCAGCATATATTTCACTCCACCCACCTAATTAGTTCCTAACTCTAGTCAAATCAAGGTAAGAAATGTATATATAAGCGCTCATGGGATAAAAGGTCAATAACTTAAAGACGACGTTACGTGTTTGGACTAATAGTGTTCACCTCTGTTATTCCCTCTCATTCACAAACGGTTTTTGCTATTTCCTCTGCTATGACTGCCTTCCACGTGGCGCGGACGTGGAAGTGTCCGGGCACTGGAAGTGTGCCTGCCACTCTGCTATTTCCTCTGCTATGCCTTCCACGCCTAATAGTCGTCCGGGCACTGGAAGTGTTCCTGACCTAGGAATGTGCCTAACCCTGATTGGCCCCCCCCTTCTTTTGGTTCTATTAAGGTTAATGTCGACGCTAACTGGCGCCGTCTCGATGTTCCTGGGCACGTGGGAGTGGTATTGCGCGACTCCAACTCTGTTTGTTTGGCTGCAAGACGGAAGCAAATCTATGCTAAAAGCGCATTGGAGGCAGAGGCGTTAGGAATTCTTGAGGGCTGCGCGCTTGCTCGGTCCAAGGGATGTTTGGATGTGATTGTGGAATCAGACTCGCGGGACCTAGTATCGTGTTTAGGTGGAGGAATGGAGTCTGCTAGATGGGAGGTGGTTCCTATCCTTAGTAGGATTTTGCAGGTTGGTGAGGATTTCACTAACTGCGTCTAGTCCTGGGGTCCTCGATCAGCTAATGGAGCGGCGGATTTTGTAGCGTCGCATACGGGTGCGGAGATGTGCGACTTAGTCTGGGTTCAACGACCCCCATCTTCGTTTATTGGTGTTCTAAACAAGGATGGGCTTCCATGTCCCCCAACCTAATTTATTCGCTTGTCATTAGTGTGGAAAGGGACTGGAGTTCTCTCTGCGTCTTAGTTTTGTCCTTTCCCTTAATGTTCAGTTTGTTGTTGTTAGCTTATTTGGCTTTCTGTACTTCTTTGACCTCGGCCCTGGTTATAATATTTCCAGTAACTATTTCAAAAAAATTCCACAATATTTTTTTTATAGTCAAAGTCTTTTGTTTTTTAGATCTTCATTCAATAACCGTACCTATAAAAATTATTCCAAGTTAAAAAGCGTTTCTGACAAAGACACAGTATAGCTAAAAACACAGTAAAATGTTTATGACAATGTTGCATATGAAGTGAACAAACATCTCATTTTATGCAACGCATGCGATGAAGATTAGTCATAGAAGGTTGATAGAGATGGGAGTCGTGGGCGACATGCCAATTAAATTAATCAAGATCCTATCCCTTCCTTTCAGTTTAGACCGTTCAAAAGAAATCTTTTGGCTTGAAGTTGTGCCACATGTTCAATGAGCCTTTTTTTTTTTTTGCTTTTATTCAAACCCAATTGAATCAACAAACCATGAACGCCAAAAAAATTTCATCAAATGCTTGGATCTTTTCAACACCGAAAGGGAGAGAAGATGGTCAAACCGTGGCCGGTGTGTGCAAGAGGAGGAAGGTAAGTGGTGGCGTGAACGGGGGTGAAGAAGAGGAATGATTGTTGAACAAAAATAATTAAAATAAAATAAAATAACGCTCATTAAATATATGACACAACTCTAAGCAGTAAGATAATTTCTTTTGAACAATTCAAATTAAAAGAGCAGGATGAAATGAGAGAAATAAGAGGTGAGAAAATTCAAGTCCAATTAATCAAAGTCGTCGTTTGATTGGCAGACTGGTCCCAAAACAACTCTTAGGCTATCTGTTATACATCACAAGCCTTGTTGCAATTACCTAAACCATTGAAAAGAAAAATGAACAAAATAAATGGTAAATTACACATTATGATTTCAAAAATAATGCAGTTTCCACCTTAAAGAGCTATCTAGGATATACTTCGGTGATCAATGAAACCTCATTTTCTAGTGCTTTGACAGAGCTGCTCTTGGATTGATCCGACCCGGTTGTAATCACCTCCGAACTATTCTTCCATCCCAAAGTCATGTCAGATCCAACGTTACTGTCTCTGAAAAATGCTGGTTGTGAGGGTACTGGAAGTGTGACTGAGTAACTGTTAAGCATTAGAACAATAGCATTCATGGTTGGCCTATCGGCTATATTTTCTTGCACACATAGCAACCCAATATGGATGCATCTCATTATTTCATTTCTTGAACCGTTCGTCAACGTGGGATCTATTAGATTTGAAGCTGCTCCTTCCCTCCAACATTTCCATGCCTGCGTTGTGAAATTCGTAGAAATATAGTTAGAGATAAATTATTTTTCTTGGTTGAATTATGCATATAGTTTAAGTACTTACATAGCTTAGAAGATCCTCCACGTTCTCGCCATGACGAAAGGAATTATTTTTCTGTCCGCTCACTATCTCCAAAACTAAGACACCAAAACTATAGACATCCGACTTAACAGAAAAGTGCCCATGCATCGCATATTCTGGAGCCATATATCCACTGCATATCGAAACAAGAATAATATATGTTGGTTTTATGATCACTAACTTACATGAGAACTTTGGATTATTGGTATAGATTAACACAATTATAATATAAGCCATGTAGCCTCGTCGAGTACTTACTAGGTCCCCACAATTCGACTGGTATTGCCTTGTGTTTGATCAACCCCAAACAATTTTGCCATGCCAAAATCTGATATCTTGGGAGTCATTTCTTCATCTATCAAGATATTACTGGCTTTGAGATCACGATGAATAATTCTAAGCCGCGAATCCTCATGAAGGTAAATGAGCCCTCGAGTAATGCCTACTATGATTTTGTAGCGCCTATCCCAATCCAACTGTGCGCGCTTGATTGGGTCTGCATGTTCAATTCAAACCAAGGTTACAATGTTTCTTGTACGTCACAAGAATGAGATTTTATGGTAAAATTTTAAAGTTAAAGCTAAAATTGTACAAAAAGAACATTGAAGCATAAATACCAAATATGATGTGGTCCAGACTTGCATTAGGGACAAACTCATAAATAAGAAGCCTTTCAACTCCTTCCAAGCAGAAACCCAAGAGCCTAACTAAGTTTCGGTGTTGAAGCTTTGCCACTAACAAGACCTCATTTTTAAACTCCAAATCTCCTTGTCCAGAATTTATGGAGAGCCTTTTCACTGCTATTTCTTGTCCATTCAATAACCTACCCTGAAAGAGTATCAAAACAAAATGGTTGCATTCAAGGAATATATACATGAAATTGGTGATGTTGCCCATATATATCATGATGTTGTTAAGATTGGCAGGTTAGGTTTTTTCACAATAAAGCCGGCCTCGGTGTTATTATCAATAGTGGAACAATCACTGTATATATTGTATTTTATTTCGTAAGGTATGATGTGAGAATCTTATCTTCAATAGATGTTTTATATATTACCTTGTAAACAGAACCAAATCCCCCTTGTCCTAGTTTATTGGCTTCAGAAAAGTCATCTGTGGCAATTCTAATGGTGTCAAAATTGAATTGCAAGGATTCTGCACTTCCAATTTCGTCCGCATCTTCGCCTGTGGTACAATTTTAACAAAAATTTCATATGTAACGTAATTAGATTTAGATGACGTAACAGTACTAGGCTTCCCACTCGAAGCAAATTGAGTTAAATTAATGTTACTGTGTCTATTTTGTTACAGTACGTACCTGGAATTAAATTACTATGAAGCATTTTCTTTGCCTTCCGTACTCTTAGACAAATGCCCATGAACATTACTAGTACCAAAGAAGCAATAATTGGCACAACAATAATTATGACAATCCGAGATTTGCTGCTCTTCAATCCTGCAAAGTAAAATCAGAAATATATCTTCTCTAATCACATGAGATTCTGAATAAAATGTTGAAGTGATTGATCTATCATAGAGAGGAGTTACCATTGATCAATTAAATTTTGAGATCAGTGTCAAGCAAATATACAGTCATCGGCGTATGTAATGGAGTGTACATACATATACGTTGTGCGTACGTACCTTGTGAAGTGTTTGTGGTATTGGTTGATGGTGGAGGAGAATGTATTGGTGGTGTTATTGGTGGCGGAGATGGCAGTTGTGTGACAGTTGTAGGGTCATAGAAGGGGTAAACCTCGAATCTAAAGTAACAGCTAGGTTGATTAACTCTCCCACCTTCTTTCCCGTAAAAATATTTGCCGAATACTCCAAAAGCCGCAGTTAAGCAATCACTGCACTTTTGCTCTGATATGTCTGGCGTGCATTGCGCGAGTGCAAATATTGTTTGGAAAGTTGGGGCACTTGTGTTTCCGGATGCAAATTTCCGAAGAGAACCGCCAGCTGCAGCTTCACTTCTTACGCTCTCCAGTAGCTTCCTCCGCTCTTGGATGAATCCATCCAGGTCGGACGACGATATGTTATTAATGTTATAGGCAGAGACAGTAGGATTAGTTTCCATGACGCCATAGATGGAGCGGTTTGAGTAGCGTAACACGCATTTGTCAACCCAAGTAATTGCTTCCTTCTGATTAGGGCAACTCTGAGTGAGAGCATATCGGGAATTATTTAGGCAGCTACGGCAATCTTCCTCCTTGACATCTCCTTGACAAAGTCCGATTGCATAAATGTGCTCGTTCGACGAGTTTAGGCGATAGGATGCATTGTAAAAGCCATACCCGTTGCCGTTTTCGTTGGAGGGCAGGGAGGAGAGGAGGCGGTTGAGGTTTGTCTGATAGGTACTATTGGTGGTATAGTTTCCTCTTTCGTTTATGCAAACTTGACCAAGGGCTTGATTAATCATGAGAAACAGAATGGGAAAGAGGCAGAAAAGAAATCCTGAGGAATCCATTGCTGGCATTATTTGATATTTTTGCTAAAATTGGTTTGTAAAAGAGGATCACAGTTACGATGGAAAACTTGCTACACGTCTATTTATGAAGAATGAAGTCAATGAATCTCACTTTACGCAAGACGCGGTGGTGGGAATACCAGACTTTTAATAATAGCTCTAGCTACGATATGGTATTAGTACCTGCTACCTTTCCTCTATACATGCATGTTTAAGTGTTCTACATGATCTCTAATTATCTATATTGTGGCGGTCTCAAGCCAATAAAACAATATTATATTGGTAAGTTGAAATTTAAAACGCATGGTAATCTCAAATCAAATACTACGTGATTAGTTTAAAATGCTGCTACAATAACGTCATTGTATAAACAAGTTTCTCTTTTATATTATATCTTTGTATTCTTTCATCAACGAGGTTTCACGCTGTTATAATTGAAGATGCTGATATAGACGGGAGTGCTCAATTAGATATTTAAGGAAGCTTCTTCCCAGACTTATACTATTCAACCACTGAAATTATGTAAACCACAGATTGGAACAGGAGTGATTGGCTGGGCCACTGATCTCTTTGCTTCTCGGGTACGTGCATTCTCTCAGTCAACAAACTAAATCAATTATAATACGCAATTCTGACAATTATTTACTCGTTTGGTTGGATATACGATTGTCAATTTGTTATGTAAGATGATAACGCTGGCAAGGGTCGGCCCGGCTAGACTGACTGTTTCTTAGATTGATTGTAATCGGAAAATACATGGTTGTTACTACGATGAGCAAGAAAAGTTACTCTTTACTATCGTTGATATTGCTGCACACCTTACTCTCGCATCACATTTGTGTTTATTTATGATATTAATATTGAATTTATTGAACGATAATCAAAACACAAAAGTAAATCTATAGATGTGCATAAAGAGGAAAATAGTGTGCATAAATAGTTTCCCTTGACAAATTTGAGACATTTACTAGAAGAATGAATCACACTATTCAGCACCTACCTAAACCAAGAATAAATCACACCAGGTCGATCAAAGTCAACGAGTCAAACGGATCGGGTCGGTCAAAGTCAACCGGGTCGGGTCAACCGGGTTGGGCTTGGATCCGGTTTGGGCCCTAGGTTTAAATGGGTTTAGGGTTTCCCAGGGTTGGGGTTTTGGGTAAAAAGGGAACGGGCCTAAAGCCCTAAAGAAAAAGGCCCAAAGCCTTTTGGTTTTTAAGAAAACAATTAAAAACAAAATAAATTTTAGTTTGGGCTGGGTTTTTAAACTAAAAGGGTTTAGGGCTTTAACATATAAGGTCCAAAGGCCTTTAAAACAAAAATAAATAAAATAGAAAATAAAAAGGGTTGAGATTAGGGCTGAAAAAAAATCCCAAAAATTCCAAACCGAATCGAAAAATTCCCGAAACCAAACCAAAAAAATCCTAAACCGAAATTCCCGAAAATTTCGGTACCCAATACCGAATCGATCTGGAAATTTTGGTACGGAAATCGGTCTCAAATTTTTGAGATTTCGGTATTCCCAAACCAAACCGAAAAATATATATATATTCTTTAATTTTTAAATATATAGGATCACATCTTTAAGGGTAACATCATCTACCTACAATAGTGAAAATTGAAATACTGAAGGAGCATTGGAAATCGATGATGGAACATATACAGGAAGGAACCCTAAGATAGATAGTGGAACATATGCAAAATTTTTAAATCACAGGAGATTGATAGATGGATACATATATGCAGAATAAACATGGAAGATTGATAGATGGATACATGGATAGATTATAAGTTATAATTTGCTTGAGAAAACTTTACATCTATCTATAATATTTTAGACGTAATTTTGGAGACTAGTATGATTATAGATAGATTTACTAGTTTACTCAAACATATATTAACGTTTCATATTGGCAGATTGCTTTTGAATAGGCAGATACTAACTGGACCTTGTCATTTAATTGGCAGATTTGTTTGCACAGATTAGTAGAAACAAATTGGCAGATTGACCATGCCTATATGTCAAATTTTCAATATAAAATGTTGAATTTTAGCCTAAAAGCATAATATGTCAAATTTTAGTCCAAAAACCCAAAATCATTTCAATATTCCTTATTTGTCCCGAAACTATTTCGGGATTCCCGAAAATTTCGATTTGGGAATCAGGACAAGGGTTTCAGGATTCCCAAAAATTTAGTTTGGGATCAGTATTGAAATTGGGATTCCCGAAAATTTCGGTTTGGAAATCGGAACAAGGGCTTCAGTATGGGACCCGATACCGAACCACCCCTAGTTGGAATGGGTTCTTAACGGGCCTAAGGCTCGAGGTGTTTTGAGGAGTGGCCTGAAGGCCTGTCACGGCGAGGGGGATGCCAGAGCTTCCCCAGCTTTGGCCGACGGCCACACACATCCCTAGACTCCGATCTACACATGAAATTGAGGTGTAAAGTGAGGGGAAGAGGTTAGTCACCTTTGGTTCGCCGTGGGAGGGCCGGATACGGCTGGAATCTGGGTTGGGTGTGCCAGAGCCTTTTCTTGGGTTTTGCCATGCCTCGCAGCGGCCAGAGAGGGAGAGAGAAAGCTGATGCTGGTGGTGTTTTCCACGTCGAAGAGGTGATGTGAGTGGGTGTGTGTGTGTTCACTCGGAAGGAGAGGTCCGAGAGTTTGAGAATGAAAGAGAGAGAGAGAGAGAGTGCCGAAAGTGAAAGGAAAAGGAGGGTCACGGGGAAAGAGAGAAAGGGTGGGGAGTTGGGGGTGCTGCCACGTGGCAGCGTGTGAATGGAGATGGAATCCCACTTTCGGTTCCAGATTGGGTGGAGAACTAGGGACCAAATTGATAATTTCATAAACTTTTAGGGACCAAAATGAAATTGTATTTAAATAAGGGGGTGGGGTTTCACATTGTGTTCCCGCACAAAAACTTTCGAAGAGAACCAGCTGCTGTAGGTTCGCTTCTTAAGTTGTCCAGTAACTTCCTCAGCTCTTGATTGAACCCGTCTATGCCTGATGACAATCCGTTTGGCAAGTTCCTTGTATAGTAAGAAGGACTAGTTTCCATGACGCCATAAATATTGTCATTCTGGTCAGTTACCTTCATCGGATTAGGACAACCGTGCGTGGAGTCATTGAAGCACTCACCACAATCCTCCACCGTGACGTCACCTCTACAAAGTCCGATTGCATAAACTTTTGTCTGATTTTTGGCCATAAGAGGAGTTGTAAAAGCCATAGCTAGCCGTTGTGGTTTTTATCGGAGGGCAGGGAGGAGAGAAGGGTGTTGAGGTTTGTGTGACAGGTACTGTTTGTGGTGTACTCTTCTTGGTTTTGCTTTATACAGAAGTTGTATTGGAAAGGTGGCTGAGCAAGGGCAGTCATCATGAATAATAGAAAGGAAAAATGGAAAATTAGAAATCTTGAGGAAACGATTGCTAGCAATTTACTTTGGCCTTTGATCTGTAAAGGGAATGGAAATCTATAACTAGCAAGACTACTGTACTAAGAATGAAGTCATTGAAATCGTGTTTAGATCGAGATGCTTCTGATTAGTTCTTGCCTGGAAGACTAATACAATTCAACCTCTGGATTGAGCCAGCAAGAACAAACCAATAGTGAATTCCTCGTTTGCTCGGCCTAGCCATCCGTAAGTCTAGAGGAAGCAGACCAATGCATTCACTGAGAATAATGGAACGATACATCGAGGAATATCAGAGGAACACAATTAAACAGATTGTACATCGTTTAATCGACACTAAGTCGTGAATATATATGAAACTTAAGAGGTGAGACATAATGAAAACTAACGGATGGACCAGTTTCGGATGCAATAACAGATAATGACAGTCAGTTGGATGCATGTATCTCACCATAACGATCATATTCTCGTATCGAATTACTTCCATGACTGTTGCCTCTGTTTCTTGTAGCGATAGGTGTGCATAAAGAGAAAATGGTGTGTATAAATTATTTCTTTTAACAAATATGAAGAACGAATCTGATATAGGACAGAATTGGTGTTATCTTAATTTTTTTTCCCCCACCTAAAACAACACCAATTCCGTCCCACATCAAAATCACACCATGTAGCACCTATCACAGCAAGAATCAATAACACGTTTAGAAGAAAAATGAATCCAAAGGGATGAAATACATTATAAATTCAGATATAAATTTTTCCTCAAAAAAAATTCAGATATAAATCTTCAAGCATTATCGAGGATAGACTTCAGTACGTAATCATAGAAACCTCATCATCTGGTGTTTAACACAGTTGCTCTTAGATCGATCCAACCAGCTGGATGTCACCTCTGAATTATTCTCCCGTCTCAAAGACATGTCGGATCCAATTCTACCGAGCTTATAAAACGCCTGTTGTGAGGGTACTGGAAGAGTGACTGAGTAACTATTAAGCATGAGGACTATAGGATTCATGGTTGGCCTATCAGCTGTAATTTCTTGTATGCATAATAACCCAATGTGGTTGCATCTCGTCACTTTAGTTCTTGAACTAGTCCTCATTGTGGGATCTATTAGACTTGTTGTCCCTCCCCTCCAAGTTTTCCATGCCTGCAACCATTAATTTGTGAATCTGTAGAAATATAATCAGTGATAAATTAATTATTTGTTTCTTGGTTGCATTACGTTTCAGTGGCACCAAAACTACACTCTGTGGGTGCAAAAATTAAGGTTCAAGCAATGAGCCACTTGCCATGAATCCTAAATTTGAGGGAATGGAGTTAGAATAAAGAAGCATGATCGAACACTTCCATGGAATGTGAAACATGGAGAAATACAAGGAGTGTGGAACTTGGAGTCCAAGCATTTTATGCCTATAAAAAGGCTAATAATCACACAAGAACGGGGGAGGAGAGAGGTAGGAGATCGTTCTATATTTTACAAGTATCCTGAGCAAACACTAACTTGAGCGTCGGAGTGTTTTATTGCAGGTCCCCCTCCTCCCTCATTGATGGCGAGCGAAGATGAAGTTTAAAGCTTCTCAATGTATTCAAGATTACTTGTTGGAGGAGAATTGAAGTACCTGAATTTTTCCGCTCCAACACTATCTATTTTAACAAAGCTTAGACGATCCTCATTTTCTCCATGATGAAAGCGGCTAACACACCAAAATCATAAGCATCTGACTTAACAGAAATGTGCGTTGCATACTCTAAAGCCATACATCCATTGCATATCCATAAATTGAATGTTGTTTTCATCAAATCCTCGACGGATTTCCCATACATATTTTGTGTTCCAAACCCCCTTGATGGATATCTCATGCCAAAATTAAACATTTGAACGAAAACTTGTATTATTTTTTTCTGTTAATAGACGCATTTCAATGCATATAGTGAAACACTCAAAGTACATAAAAAGAGTCTTAACAATTTCCTGGAACAAAAACTTATAACCATAAAGAACTCATCATCAGTCACAATTAAAAAAGTAATTAAACTAATCCCATTACATGAAGCACTACATAAACTATTCAGAGTCCGGATTAAGCTAGCTTAGTTTGACAAAAATAGAAAATAAAAACTAAAATAGCTTAGCTAATTAATTACAAGTGTGATCATGATTAAACGACTTTGCTCTTTGAAGAACAGAAAACCCGAAGATGTACTTGGAAGTTTTCCGGTCCCAATCAAGGTAAAGACCGATTTCGTCATTTTCCTTCAAGCCCCTCCGAACCACAAACTCGGTTCTCCAACCTCCATTCAGAACGTAAAAATCGCCAGAGCTCCAACGCTTAAAAGTTAACTCATGCCGGTTGCACGTATCCCAGTCCACAACTGTAACTGGTAAGCCCTCTTTACTGTCGACCATCTTGGCTAACTTGTCGTCCAAGTAAGACATAACGTGTTTTCGCACTGCCTCTTTGGGCATCAACAACCTGCTCAGCTCTTTGAGGTCGCTCGCCGCTAGCCTCTTCCTGATTTTCCAAATTGAGCTGTAGTCCCAGGTCGGATCCCACAGATACAGATCGGTAGAGGGTTCGTGTCCACCGCTAGGATCATTCAAACTACTACCAAGCCCAACGCCGAATAGTTGTACTTTTGAAGGGTGGTGATCTTCTCCTTCTAGTTCCATTGCTAATTTTTCTATTGAACGTAAATGCTTGGAAAGTGTGGAAGATAAGAGAAGCACTCTTCTTTTTTTGTCGAAAGAGAAGCACTCCATTGGTATATATAAAGACTTTATCATGCTTGGATTAGGAAAGTATTGGCTTCCTAATTTCACTAGGAAGCTTTTCCTTTTGTTTCATCCTTCCCTTCTAATTAAGGAAAACTAATGAAAATGACTTGAAAACTTTGAGTTTTAACGATAAAGACAAAATGAAGGGTAAAGTGAATAGTATCAGGATTGACTTTTTAGTGTAAAAATATGATTTTTCGTTAAAATAAACAGTACCGAGAACTTTTTGTTAAAGTTCCCTTCTTATTATTCCTGGTTCGGGTAGGTATTTTGTTTTAAAAATCCAATTCCGTTGGGGCCAGGGTTGGTCTCTTTATGGCGTGGCCCGCATACGTATTCAGTTGGGCTCCTTTCGAGCAGTCCAATTCCGTTCGGCTGGGTATGAATCTGTTTTAGGTTTTTTTTTTTTTTTTTTTTTTTAATTTATTTTTTTATTATGGCCATTTTAAGTGTTAAAAATCCTTATTTAATTTAATAGGAAACTAGATATATAACTAGGAATGGTGCCCGCACGATGCTGCGGGTTTAAAACTGTAGATGTTTAAATGTATTTACAACTGTTACCAATTTGAATGAAATGTACGAGAGAATTTGTGCAAGCCGGACACGTGGAATATCAATAGTGACATAATTTTTTTTATAAGACATTGAAAAAACTAAGTTAAAACTTGTAATGACACGACACTTCAATCGCATGACACAAAACACAACAACTCTTCACAAAAACATATTAGCCAAGAATTGAAAATCCCCGAAAATAGAAATCACCAACGACGAAATGTGGTAACAAATCAGTAAGCTCACTTATATAGCATCAGGATTAACTAAGCTAATTTGTATATGTAAGTGATCTGTCTGCCTACGTTTCTCCTTTTTATTTAGCAGACAATAGACCTATTCTGTTTTTTTCAAACGTGCAATGACATATAATACTGTAACAGAATGATGAAACAAAACAGGTTAATTTTTTTTTTAGCACAACATGGGTTAAAATTATCTACATTTTACAGATGCAGATTAAGGGAAGTGGTGGCATACCTTGTAATTTCTGCAAGTTGGACACCTGCAATATCAACAGTGACATAATTTGTTGTTAAGGCATTGGAAAAATTAGAACCTGTAATTACATGACACTTTAATCACGTGATAGAAAACCACAGAGAACAGGAATTGACAAAAAGAAGTTAAACACATTAAATCTTCACAAAACTTACTCCCAAGAATGGAAAATAAGCAAAAATACAAATTACCAATGAAGAAATGAGGAAACATATCAGCAACCTAAGTTGTATACTCATCGTTAAATAAGTACGGTAGAGAGTTAATATTGTAACCAAATTTGATGAGCCCAACCGGAGCAAATCAAATACTAACATTCAAAGTGGATTAAAACGATGAGAATATGCTTTAAAAAAGTATTAAGTTTTTATTTATGTGTAATACAATGGTGTGGGATCAGAAATTGGATATACTATCTTATAACTGAATGATCATGCAAGGAAAATTACAGTGAGATTGTAAGGAGAGTGGAAAAGTAATCTAAACAATAACATTATTGATTAGTAGTTAATTTCTTAGCATTTTCCTTGTAAAAATGAAAAAAAAAGGGTGTAAAACGATGGATCAGATTTAGTTGGCTTGGTAATTTCCCAAGTTATTGCAGTCTTCATTAGTTGGAGGAATAATCATCACTTCCATCTTTTCTCTTCAAGGGAATCAGCTGTTACTAATTTATACAGAGACTTTCTTCTTTTGACCTATTCCAAATGCATGATTAATCAATTGACTATACACTAAGTGGTTTAAGATGGACATCCAACGGTATAAACAGAGATGCTCCCACCAAAGATACACCCCCTCCACATGCCTTAGGCAAATAACACGTTAGCAGTGGAGGAACCATTAAATCTAATTAATGAGTGATGGGAATGGTTCTTTTACACTATTTAATAGCCCAACTCACCTTTCCCCTTTTTTTCTCTATTTGACCAAGAGCACTTTGCAGCTCATATAAAGTGCTTCCATAACAATCTGCAGCGAAAAGTGAAATTACAAATTAAACACACAAAACAGTAAAAAAATCAATACCAATTCAATTCAAATACCAGAATTCTCAAATAATGTTTTAAAATATTATAAATCTTCTTACACTGATTTCTGTCAAAGAAAAAAAGCAGTGCTTGCTTTGTGTGACAATTTCTTTCAGGAAGCTCACTGTTAAGGACTTCATGAGCACCATCACGACGACCAGCAAAATTGGAAAAGTCATGCAACCAATTACATGCAAGCTGGAGTCAACTCTTGGTAATCTGATTGAAAGTTTTGCTTCCAAGTCCGTTCATAGGATCCATGTAGTAGCTGGGGAGGAAGGCAAGGTTGTTGGTGTCATTAAAAACCAATTTGTTAGAACCATCATAAACACAACAGGCAACCAAATTGCTATATCAAAATAAAATCTAGCTTATAATTTCCAGAACCTAAAATTTAATCGAATCAGAACACGATAAAATAAACAGATAAAGATGCTTTCAAATTCCTTGATCAAAAATAAACTCAATGTCTGATCATAGCTTTACGATCAACTACCTAACCAACTAAACCTTACCCTCGTGTGGCAAGAGACGGTGCAGCAGCCAAGTTGTTGTCGTCTCTGTACAAAGAACACCTGCAAAACAAACCATGAACCAAAGAAAAAAAAAAATCATAAACCATAAATCTCAAAAAGGTTGAGAAACAAAATTCCAGAAAGAAAAAACAAATGGATACGAAAACACACTCTTTGTTAATGAAGACCCTTCAATTTATAATAAAAATAAATAATAAAAAAAAAAACCACAACAACAGATCAATTTCATTGCCTCTTGTTCAATGTTTAACCAAATCAGCGGTGTATAGACGGCGTGAATAATTCAATTTTTCCCTAGTATCCCAAACTGTGTATAGACGGCGTGAATAATTCTGAGAAAAGCATTTTTTACTCACAACTGTGTATAAATAGCGTGAATAGTTCAATTACTGATTAAATTTTTCCATAAATACATCTTGTTCAGATATCCAATACAGAGGATTGTATTTCTGCTCAAAGAGTATAATCTCAAAACAGAGAAAATGGAAAAAGTGATTACTTTAACATCCTATATATTGCGGTTCTCCCTACTAATTTCTCAAAATTAAAACCCTAAATAAAAAAAATTCCCCAAGTTGTAAATCTCTAATTCGAACCCTAATTCAAAAGCCCTACATCGTAAATCCCAAATCACTTTTATAAATATGAAATTGCTTACCCTAAATGGCTTGAACAACAGTTAAAAGGATTACAGGTGGCTTCAATAACAGCGGCTTTAGAGGCTGCAAACAAAACCTAAAAAATCAGAAAAACAACAAAGAAAACCTAACAGAACTAAACATATATACATATGAAATCCATATTTAAATACGACTGATAGGAAGGGAGGAGAAATTACCTTTGGGAAGTTTGAGTGGCGGTTGCGGCTGGAGAAATTGGAAAGATTTTGGGAGATAGGCGAGCAGGGAGACGGCGGGAAAATGAAGGAAGGAAGCAGCGAGGAAAGCTGCGTCCACAGAAGGTTGACTGAGGAAACAAAGAGGTGAGAACGACAGAAGGAGAGATTCGAAAGGGACGAATGAAAGCCAGATTCAAAAGAGAAAAATAGTGAGCTTCGAAAACGATAGAAAAGCAAAAATGGGTACGGGAAGGAACAAAAAGTAGGAAGGATATCGACTGAACACAAAACCTCAAGAAGGGCAAAACGGCAAAGCAAGCAAAAAATCAGGGGCATTTCTGTTCGCACACAATAAATCAACAGTGCCACCTGAAAACTGAGTTTTAGTATATACTACGCGGGTGTTTAAAATATTTTGAAAATATATCTATACAGAAAACAGAGGTCTCTTATGCTTCGAGTTTCAAAATTGCATAGAACATGTAAAATTTGTAAATATATATACACAATAGGTGACTATTTGCATACATGCAGAATGTAGGAAGGAAAGTATAGTCATTTCGTTCTGAATCAAGATCACTATTTCTAAAATACAATTTCAAAAACTATTTCCAGACAATTGAACATCAAGAACACTAATTCTGAAATACAAATTCAATTTCTCTCCATGTTAAAAAGCATGGAAGCAAAGAGACAAAAGACATAGTTTCTATTACCGATAGGATTAGCTTGTAAAGGTTTGTCCACTGTTCTGAATACTAGTCTTCGCTGTGACCATCTTTAGAGAACATTTCTGGAGATAATCCCAATGTAAAAAGAAATCCATGTTAAACTCAGAATGCATTGCTATTGATAACACGTTTACAATGGAGTATGATCGGGATTTTAATGTTGTATGTCAATATATAAAATAGAACAAATCCACTAACAATCTAAAAATATCATACAATTGATAATGATATGCACTTTTGGTAGATACTCTGTAATCAGAATGCAAAATATTGGGATGTCTAAGTTTTTGTATGAGTGTTATCCTTAGAAGAGGCGATATTGTATCTTTGTTGTAGCAGCAAGCTATTATTACCCAAGATTGTTAAAAGTTTCGTCCTAAATACACTGAAACAAATAATATACCTAGAAACCTGTAAAGAAAAATTCCATATCAAACATACATTATTACAGGATTGCATATGCGTCTCTTGGTAACAGTTTTAACGACCCACGTTCCAAGCCATTTGACCTTTTTCAGATTCATCAGATTCACCAAATGAACCCTGCAAGATTAAATGGCTTTATGATAGTTATCAAAACCATTTAATGATGCCCATTCTGATATATTAGTTGTTTGTCTGTAGAACTCAACAAAAGGTTGTACTTATTTCCATATACTATAGTTTTGCCTACGTACTACTTCTAGATATTGTAGCTTTACTTTCATCATTATAATGCATGTGATAAAGCTCTTCCGTTTACATGCATGTATCATCATCACCAAAGGAAATAGATAAAAAATATGAAAAAGATTTAAACAAAATTTAAATGCACCAAAACTTGAAAAAAAAAAAAAAACCCCAAAGAGCAACCAAATTCACCTTCAATATAAACTTAAACAAAATCAACTCCAATGAACAACCAAATTTAACTCCAATATAATAAAACTTAAACAAAACTCTAAATCCACCAAAAATATAAATTGCTTACCTCGAGTACATAGGGCTTCTGAAAACAATGATGTTCAAGCCTAAAAACAAAATGCCCAAAATCAGAAAAACGAAATTTGCACAGAAAACCCATTTCGAAATTCAAATTTACAGTTCCATACATACTCAGCTGCTCCTAAGGTATTGGCTAACCACGCAACAATGCTATTAGCAATGTCCTGCGAGATCTGGCACTTAAGTGGATCAACTGGTACCCTAATCAACAATAAAATTAGATACTTTCAACACAAAGACTACCATTCACCCTTACAATATTCTTAAGTTTGTAAACTCATCATTTGACAAAAAAATCCTCTTATGAAATGATGCAGTCGTTGACATAGAACCTTTTACTCCATTTAACTCACTCCCAAAATAGAAATAAAGGAAGAGCTTTTATGATGTCAGTAAACGGAAAATCATCCTTAGATGCTTAAATAACAAAAATAAGTTAGTAACTATTGTTCCTACCATCTAATTTCTCCAAATTGTCACCTATCTTCAAAAGAAAAATTCGAGAGTCCAATGACTTCCTATCTTTCCATTGTTTTCCTTCTTCATTCTCAAACCAAAATAAATCCACTGCTTACCTTACCCAAGTATTGAACTTTTATAGATTCAATAAAGAACACTAACCTCCATTCGGAACAAGAGAGTGCTCCACCATCACATCACTGAGTTTTATAAGATTCTCCATGTTCACAAAACATTCATAACTAAATTCACGTAAAGGCTCAAGAATACAATGCAACACTACAAATTACAAACAACAAAATACAAAAAAAAAAAAAAAAAAAAAAAAAACAAGAAAAAAGAAAAAAGGATACGGTAATGCATCGTCGCCAACATCCAAATTGACAATTGTAATTTTCCTGCGAGCTGAAAACAATGACATGGTCAATGCAAACATTACAGATACAAAAAAACAAAGTCTTATAGGAGCTTCCTTATACTAATCACACAACAAAAATTACGAACAACAAAACACGAAAAAAATGAAAAGGATACAGCAATGCATCATTGGCAGGATCCAGACTGACAACTGCTATTTTTCTGGGAACCGAAAACAATGACATGGTCAATGCAAACATTACAGACAGATTCAAACACAAAAATTGAAGCCAAGGAAAAACTTAAAAACCCACAAAAACTCGAAATCTTATAGGAGTCCTATCTTTTCATAGTTTTCCTTCTTCAAAATAAGAACAGAAAGCTCTAATTTGAGTGCCTACACATATATACATAGGATAAAAATAAAAAATAAAAAATAAAAAATTTGAAACAACACTAGAAATAACAAAAATGATTAAAAAAACCATAAAAATTTTCAATCAAAAGTTTAAGAATTTAACTCACAGAAATCCTGTAACCAGTTGTAAGTGGATGCACCCTTGTTGGTGACCAATTGCAAAGTGGCCATTTTGCCCAGCCTCTGTAACCAATTGTAAAGTCGGCTTTTTGCCCAGTTCACTACAGTTTCATTTCATTTATTTTCATTCGTATGTAGATGCTTTCTGCCCAGTTCACTACGGTTTCATTTCATTTATTTTCATTCGTATGTAGATATATTTGAATCATTGATTGCTATATGAACTCTAGAAAGCCACGAATGGGAGTTGGAGTATTAAAGGACTCAACACTTACTATTTAGTTTAAATAATGTATCTGTAAGTCTGCAAGTGAGCTGAATTCACAACCTACGCCAATTTAGGGTGTAGAGTTTCACCTTCTTTGGACCCATAAATGGTCGGAAAGTTCTAAAATCAGCCAGAGAAAACTGGGATCCCCGTCAGAAAAACCCACCAAGGTGCGTTTATGGAACTCATCACCTTTTAATCTGCATTACCAGAACAAAATGTAAACATTAACTCTATTCCTATTAAATAAGCATTCCTACAAATTAAAAATCCAAATTTCAGGCTAGCCTTAGCTGGAACTTCCCACTAAATCCTACTAACAAACCATCAACGAAACTCGATGCCTCTCTCAGTAAGTCAGATTATCACACACCCCAAGCAACCATTTTCTCTCATCTCTTTTAGACTACACAGTCCGACTAAACCCTTATAACACCATGTTCAAGCAACAAAAACTTATAAAAAACATCATAGTAACCTTAAACAG
This sequence comes from Heteromeles arbutifolia, assembly GCA_024362995.1. Taxonomy (NCBI): domain Eukaryota; kingdom Viridiplantae; phylum Streptophyta; class Magnoliopsida; order Rosales; family Rosaceae; genus Heteromeles; species Heteromeles arbutifolia. The sequence goes on along the minus strand of JANCRC010000002.1, from coordinate 1,749,827 downwards.
AAAGAAAAGCAAAAACAAAACCACAATCGATAACCCAAAAAAATGAAAATAAAATAAATAAATTTAAATTGGAAGACAATTCAGTTGCGTTCCTTTGGTGCTTAACATGGAACAACAATGCCCGCCGGCCGAAAAGAGCAAATTTCATACAAAAATACTAATAAATTTGAAGGAACCTAGAAACAAAATTGCAGGACAACTTAACTATTTAGCTTTACTCCTTAGGTCAGTTCATAAAACCCTAAATGGTCGAAAGCCATTTGCTTTCCACTTGTAATCTCAGCTCAGAACAAAACTTCATTCAATCAAGAACATTCATTTACTTGTATTCCTGGTGTTCTACTTCAGTTTTATATTTTGATAGAAACCCAGAAACCTTTTTTACGTATATTACTACTGATTACCCTAACTATGTATCACAGCACCCGGAAACCTTGATTACACAAAAACCCATAAACCCTAATTACCCTAGACGATATATCACAACACCAATTCAAAGAAGCCTTTGAAGAACTCGTGCCCCATTTTCGCTAACCAATTAATAAAACTTAAACCCAAAACGCTATTGAGACTACGAAGTTCAAAGAAACCCAAATCTTCCAATTATCCAGTTCAATATTTCAATTTCCCAACTAAAAATGTTGAAATAAGCAGATAGAGGTTGACAGAGAGGAAATTTATTAACCCAAATCATACACGCTCATAAACATGCAAAACTCACCTGGAAACACCAAATTAGATCCCTAGAATCGGCACAACTCGAATTAGAAATCGAGCTTGACTGTGTTCCAATTCGTTTGGGGGCAAAATTAGGGTTTGATTTCAGGGGAAGCAATCGATCCGGGTTTTCGTTCAGGCGAATGGCCGCATAGACGTGGAAAATGAGGATTATGAAGGGAATTGAGGGGCAAGATTGATCGCACTTGTTGGAATTGAAGGCGAGATTTAGTAAGCCCGAGAACAGCAGAAGAGAGATCTGTGAGAAAGATGTGAGAAAGCAATGGAAAAATCGAGAACACACGGTGCAAATAGAGGATTCATTGATGACAAACGCGTGGAAGCAATGGGCAAAAGCGGCATTGCGCTACCCCCAAAAACCAAAGAGAAGAACAACTGGAGGAAAAAGCCAGGGGCAAAATCGTCCGCCCACTGGTCATCCACAGTACTACCCTGATTGGGTTTTAGTATATAAAGATATGTTGATAACATTGGCAATGTTGAAACCGTTGGCAATTTAATGAATGTCAACATAAGTTTTCTCAATACCCATACAAAGTGATGTAGACTTTGGTAATAAAGGTGATCATATTTTCAAAGTCATGTGCTGTAAATTTCAAAATGTAAAAATATATTCGTATGGAGTTGCTTTATAAGTAGAGCATTCTGACTGCTATCAAAAAATACAGAGTAAGAAATGAAAGATCAATAACATCAATATCTATTCTTCCCTATTTTATTTGTCATCCTCTTGTGCTATAGTTACAGTGTAATATTTTACACCTGCTTCGCTTCTGTCACTAGTAAATGTTATCTTTCTAACTTTGACCTATTTATAACACGTTCTCATTTCTCTTCGCTGAAAGAAATCATTCCTCTTCGCCGAACGAAAAGAAAGAAAAAAAAATGTTTCCTCTGAGGATTTTACTGTTCATCTTCTTCATCTTCCTCAACTACTGGATATACCCTTGCGAAGAACTGTTTGCACCATGCCTGCTTTTAGTTCTCAACCTAACAGTTACATATATCTTTGATTTCTTGTTTGGTGTAGATCTTGATTACTAACCCAATGTTTATTTATGTTAATTATACTGCAATCCAAGATGGTGCGGTACAATCGCCCATCTTGAACCGCAAATTTAATCTCATTGCAATCCAAGATGGTGCGGTATTATCGCTTATCTTGTGACACGCCCCGACCCCGATATTCTCCGAATACCAAGATAGGCACGTGCTAGCCGACACCCGAGGGTGACGAAAGCCATTTATTGAGTGCAAAAGCTGAAAAGAAGGATTAAATAAGACTTATAAATATAAAAGAATAAAGAATATGCATTTAAGGAACGTGTTCAGAGCACACATCTAATCTAGAACACTAAAAGAATTAATATAAAATTGAATGAACAAAGGAATAGGTCCTACACCGAGAGGACTCGAAGATGCCGATGCGGAAGTGCCCTGACGCCAGGATTGTATGCCTCGATTCTAAGTCCTAAAGGGAGCACAAAACAAACATGAGTGGACCAATTTGATATACATATAATAAAACAGTTATCAACGTACCAACCCCCAGGTTTTATGAAAACACATATATATCATGATAAACATAGGTTTTCCGAAACCTAGCATGCCATGCACCGTCTCAAATCATAATATATAATAATCTCTAGTGAATGTCCAATATAACTCTCCAGGCCCCATGCCGGCTCCTCATCTCTGAGTAGACAGTCAGAGGAAATAACCCCCAGGCCCCATGCCAGCTCCCCATCCCTGGTCTTAAATGCCAGAGGAAACACCCTACAGGCCCTATGCCAACACCAAACCTTCGCCCGGGACGGACCGGAAACTATCCCTACGTCCCGTAGCGGAAAGGACCACTAAGTAAGTACAAAACCATTGAACATACGTACATTTAAAAGGCATCTTCATAGTATAAAGTCATCCATCATCTATACTATAAAGAGGTATTCGAAACGTATTCTAAATATCATATCGTCATCCATAAGATATTCTATAAGAATACGGGTTATAGGAAAAATAGTAATAATTCAAAATAACCTTAATAGGCACGATATCTCATAAAGCATTTCTTAAAACATACTCATCAAATCATGCTTTTCATGTATGCATTTCGACTATAAAACATGCATTTTAGAAGGGGTCCACTCACAGTACTTCGCCGTCGAAAGCTGCGTAGACTAGCGAAGACGAAAACGCCACAACAATTGCCCCTAAGCACATAAAGAGTACATTTAGTCAAACTCTACTCAAACGACTTAATTTGGGAAAACGGACTTCAGAAACGGGTCCAGAATGTCGAAATTAGCCTATGAGAGGTCTCGGACGAAAATCCAAAAAGTCAACGGTCAAAGTCAACGTTGACCGTTGACCGGTCAAAGTCAAAGTCATCGCTGACCGTTGACCGAGTCAACGGTCAGACCGGGTCAGTCAACGGGTCACGGGTCTAGGTCGGACCCAGTCAAACGGGTCACGGGCCTGGGTCAAATGGGTTTGGGCCGGACCGAGTTGGGCTTGGGTTTTGGGTCCAAAGGGTTTAGGTTTTAGGGAAAAGGGCTTTGGGATTTAATAATTAAAAGGGTTTGGGTTTTGGGTTTTAGAGGAAACGGGCCTAAGGCCCTAACCAAGATGGCCCAAGGCCTTAATTTGAAAGGGTTTTGGGTTGGGCTCGGCAGGAAAGGCCCAAAGGCCTTGGGTTTGGTTGCTGCTCGCCGGAGCTAAAGGGAGAAGAAGGTCGGATTCGGCCGGAAAACTACACATTCTTTAAACAGCCATAACTTTGTCAATACTCGACGAAATCAAAGTTGCAGTTCCCGAAGAGACGAAGAGAATGGTACCTCGCACGACGTCTAACTCGTCGTGGTTTGGCCAAAAAACACCTCGAAAGCCTCGGAGGTCGCCGGAAACGGGGTAAGATTCAAATGGATATAACTTCTTCAATACTCGATGAAATTGGGTGAAACAAAAAGGAAAGTTGTAGTACTCAGGGAGACGAAGAGATTGATACCTTGCAAGCCGGCCAATTGCCTCGAAAGGGGCGGTGCTCGCCGGAAAATTTGGAAAAGCTACTCCGAGCCATTTTCTGCGATTCAAACGTATACACCACTTAAAACAAGCTTCGATCTAACCCTAAAACATAACCCAAGGGTTTCTAGAAGCTTACCAACGTCGGAATAACACGAAACTCGTCGGGGAAGACGATGAATAGTACCGACCGAAAGAGAGGGAAGGGTTTTGGGTGTTCTTTCTTCGTTTCTGAGAACACAGAGGTGATGGTGATGGTGTTTTTGTTGTCCTAGTGTGTGAGTGTGCGATGCTGCTCGAGGAGGGAAGGAGAGAGTTGCAGAGAAAGGGAAAGAGATGGTTCACGGGTAGAGAATGAAGAAAAAAAGAGAGAAGAGGGAGAGAAAGAAAAGAGAGAGAGAGTCATAAAAATCAGAAAAGAAAAAAAAAAAAAGGAAAGGAACCGGGGGACAAAACAGGGGGTGGGCCCCTTGGGCTCACCAATTAAGACCCAAAAACAATTTTAAAAGAAGAGGATTTAGTCCAAGGTGAAATTTCACAAAAATACCCCTTCTATCGGGACGGGTTGTTACATCTTGGACCGCAGATCTAATTTTATTACAAATTTTAGGTGGAGCGGCATAATCGCCCACCCTACCCAGCATATTTAAATTTATCTACTGTTTAATTTCATTGTAATTTTAGGTGGTGCGGTATAATCGCCAACCCTGTTCTGCGTATTTAAATTTTCTTGCTACTAGAGTAGTGCGGAATAATCGCTCATCCTATGTTATGAGAATGGTGCGGTACAATCGCCCTCCTCATTTATTATGTAAATCTCGAGCCTGAAGTGTCGAGTGCTTATCATTTTGGCCTGAAGATCAAAATGAAGAATTTGTAAGAACCATATGTTTTAACACTACATCCCCCAGAATACATATTATTGCAAGTTCTTACACATCTCAGTTTTCTTTTAGAAAAGAAAATGACAAACTTGGCAAAGCTTGATTTTGTTGTCCTGGACATTATTGGGAAGAACTACCTTACCTGGGTAGTGGATGTCAAGATCCATCTAGAGGCAGGGAATCTTGCAGAAACAATCAAGGAGGAGAACAGTGCATCTTCTCAAGATCGGGCGAAGGCCATGATCTTTATCCGTCGTCACCTTAATGAGGGACTAAAAAGCAACGGTTGAAGATCCGTTAGCTCTCTGGAAGGCATTAAGAAACAGATACAATCACCAGAAAACGGTGATTCTTCCAAGAGCTCATTATGCGTGAACTCACATAAGGATCCAGGATTTCAAGTCAATAGCTCAGTACAATTCTGCGATGTTTAGAATTACCTCCCAAGTGAAACTCTGTGGGGAAACCATCACTGAGGAAGATATGCTGGAAAAGACTTTCAGCACATTTCATGCCTCAAACATGCTCTTGCAGCAGCAGTATATAGCGCGAGGTTTCACTGAATATAACCAGCCGATATATGTGCTCCTTGTTGCTGAACAAAACAATGAGCTCTTGCTGAAAAATCATCATTCCCAACCTACAAGATCTGCATCATTCCCAGAAGTGAATGTTGCTTCCCTCGAAGTAAATGCCACACCCTCTTATGGTAATAATCATGAACGATGACGTGGCCACAAGCAAGGATGGTGGAACGGGAAAAGCAAGAATTATGGTGTCCAGTTTCACAACCAGGTTCCAAGGCATAATTTAGGCCCAAGCTTCAAAAATTTAAATTGCCACAAAGACAGAGCTCATATGAACAATGCTCCCAGAAACTCTGAATGAGCCTGCTATATGTATGGTGGCAATGGGCACTGGGCGCGTACTTGTCGTACCCCAAAACATCTGGTGGATCTGTATCAAGCCTCCCTCAAGGATAAGGGTGTCGAGACCAATTTTCTCGACCAGGCTAAACCAATAGATATACCTAATCCAGTGTGTGACTTATCAGGGCAGTTGAACACAACCCACTTAGATGTCTCGGACTTCATTGTGGAAATGGGGAATGAAGTGTACCGGTCCGACTAAATTGTTTATGTTTGATGTACTAAACTTGTAGTTTAAAACTAGCATTTCAAATTCAATAAAAATGGCATTTAAATTTCTTGTTATAACTTGCTTTTAACTATGATTCCCTTACTCAGAGAGCATGGATAAAAACTATGGTCATTCTCAAAACATGAGAAATGGCAGAGATATTTGTCTTACAGGCAGCGCAACCACGCATACAATACTTCGAGATCGAAAGTATTTCTCGAGATTGATGCTTACAAAAGTAAGGGTAACAACAATATCAAGGAAATCAGATGTGATTGAAGGCTCAGGGAAAGCCCAGATTATTGTACCAAACATACATAATTCGTTGTACGCTACTCAATCTACTCGAAATTTGTTAAGTTTTAAAGACATACGTTTAAATGGATACCACATTGAAACAAAAAGTGCAAAAAATGTGGAATATCTATGCATTACCTCCAATGATACCCAGAAGTGTATATTGGAGACGTTGCGTGGTTTGTTGAGTGGATTGTATTATACATGCATAAAGACAATTGAATCACATATTGTCATAAACCAGAAGTTCATTGATTCAAAAGTTTACATGCTTTGGCATGACCGTCTAGGTCACCCAGAATCTACCATGATACGTAGAATCCTTACCAACTCTAATGGACATCCATTATTGAGCAGACACATTACTATCTCAAATGATAACCTTTGCAAGGCTTGTTCTCAAGAGAAGTTGGTAATTAGACCATCACAACTAAAGGTTGATGCTGAATCCCCATCATTTCTGCAAAGAATTCAAGGGGATATTTGTGGGCCTATTCAACTATCATGTGGACCATTTCGATATTTTATGGTTTTGGTTGATGAATCTACCTGATGATCACATGTTTGTCTCTTGTCTACTCGGAATGTAGCTTTTGCGAGACTTCTTGCTCAGATAATTAAGTTGCGAGCACAGTTCCCAGATTACCCCATTAAGTCAATCTGACTTGATATACGTCTCAAAACTTTGATGATTACTGCATGACATTGGGCATTGATGTTGAACACCATGTTCCTCATGTCCATACTCAAAATGGTTTAGCAGAAGCATTGATCAAGCGGCTTTAGTTAATAGGTCGTACTTTGCTCATGAAAACAAAATTGTCAGTTTCTGCATGGGGACATGCAATCTTACATGCTGCATCATTGGTTCGATTGAGACCTATAACCAACCACCAATACTTCTCAGTACAACTCATGTTTGCGCATCAGCCAAACATTTCACATTTACGAGTTTTTGGTTGTGCTGTTTATGTACCTATTGCACCACCACAACGCACTAAAATGGGACCTCAGCACATACTGGGAATTTATGTGGGTTTTGATTCACCATCTATCATTAGATATTTGGAACCCTTGACATGTGATATGTTTACAGCTCGTTTTGCTAATTGTCACTTTGATGAGACAATCTTCCCGTCATTAGGGGGAGAAAAAACCATTCCAGAAGAACGAAAAAAGCTGACATGGGTTGTTCCCACCTTATTTCATTTTGATCCATATAGCACTCAATGTGAAAATGCAGTGAAAAGGATCGGTCATCTTCAAAGTATTGCCAATCAAATGCCAGATGCATTTAATGATGCTATGAAAGTGACAAAATCACATATACCAGCTGCAAATGCACATGGAAGAATTGATGTCCCTGTTGGACAAAATAAAGTGGCAGCGAATTATTCGTTTGGTGCACGCCTGAAGCGTGGTAGACTCACAGGTTCAAAAGATTTAGCCCCTCGAAAGAGAAAGACGAGGACACAACTGAATCTAAATGAAATCATTCAAGAAGAGAAAATGAATGACAAATCCACAATTCATGATTATGTACTTTCAGAAAAAGAAAATGTCCTTGATGAGATACATGTCCCAGAAGAAACAGAGGTACATGAAAGCAGAGAAATTTCCATAAATTATGCGTGTACTAATGAATTGTGGGATCGGAATGAAATAATCATAGACGACATATTCGCATTCGTAGTAGCCACTAAAATCATATTAAGTGATGATATTGAGCCCCGCTCTGTTGATGAATGCAAACTAAGACATGATTGGCCTAAGTGGAAAGATGCAATCCAGGCAGAATTAAATTCCTTGGAAAGGTGAAATGTTTTGGGACTAGTAGTCCAAACCCCGCCTGGTGTAAACCTCGTGGGTTACAAATGGGTATTCACGAGGAAACGTAATGAGGAAAACGAGATTGCAAGATATAAAGCACGACTTGTTGCACAAGGCTTTTCGCAAAGACTTGGAATTGATTATGAGGAGACATACTCTCCTATAATGAACGCAATTACGTTCCGTTACTTAATAAGTTTAGTGGTTTTAGAAAAACTTGACATGCGGTTTATGGATGCCATCACCGCGTATCTATATAAAGAATTAGATGCTGACATATATATGAAAGTCCCATAATGACTTAAGTTGCCTGAAGCAACTAACAAACCACGAGGTATGCTCTCAATCAAGTTAAGGCGATCATTGTATGGGCTGAAACAATCTGGACAAATGTGGTATAATCGTCTCAGTGAGTATTTGATTAAAGAAAGATATATCAACAATGTCATTTGCCCTTGTGTGTTTATTAAGAAATCCAACTTTGGATTTGCTATAGTGGCGGTATATGTCGATGATATAAATCTAGTTAGAACCCCTGAAGAGCTCAATAAAACTGCTGAATATCTGAAAAGCGAATTTGAAATGCAAGACCTTGGAAAAACAAAATTTTGTCTCGGCCTACAGATTGAGCATTGTGCTAATGGAATTTTGGTCCACCAATCAGCTTACATTGAAAAAATCCCAAAACAATTTAGCATGAACAAGGCTTATCCACTCAGCACATCAATGGTCGTTCGTTTTCTGGACATTAAGAAAGATCCATTCCGTCCAAAAGAAGATGATGAAATGGTCCTTGATGCAGAAGTACCATATCTAAGTGCAATAAGTGCTTTATTGTATTTAGCACAATGTACTAGACCAGATATAGCTTTTTCAGTCGACTTGTTAGCAAGGTATAACTCTGCTCCAACAATTCTTCATTGGAAGAGAGTCAAAGATATATTGTAATACCTTCATGGGACAACAAACATGGGTCTCTTCTACTCAAAGAAATCCACAAATGACCAGGTACTTATTGGATATGTAGATGCTGGTTTTCTCTCTGATCCGCATAAAGCCCGCTCACAAACTAGATATGTGTTCAAGAATGGAGATACAGCAATCTCATGGCGCTTAACAAGGCAAACATTAGTTGCTACATCTTCAAATCACTTAGAAATACTTGCTTTACATGAAGCAAGTCGTGAATGTTCTTGGTTAAGATTAATAATCCATCATATCCGGAATTCATGTGGTCTAACTTCGAAGACAGACAATCCAACTGCCATCCATGAAGATAATGCAGCCTGTGTTGCCAAAATGAAGGAAGGATTCATCAAGGGCGATAAGACTAAACACATATCTCCAAAGTTTTTCAGTGCACATGAGCTTCAGAAGGCTAAAGTTATTGAAGTCAGACATATCCGTTCTAATGAAAATCTGGCAGACCTGTTCACCAAATCTCTACCAAAATGCACGTTTCAGAAGATAGTGCAGAATATCGGATTACGTCGACTTACCAAACAGCTAAATTTGGAGAATGCGGAATTAAGGGGAGATATATATCAGAGGAGCATCCATGATACATGCATGTTGTACTTTTTTTCCTTCGATTAGGATTTTTCCCACTAGATTTTTCCTATCAAGGTTTTAACAAGGCAACATAAGCATACTTAACACTATATCAACAATCCAGGTAAAGTTGTACTCTTTTTCCTTCGCTATTGTTTTTTCCTATTGGGTTTTTCCAAGCAAGGTTTTAACGAGGCAACTAATGTTGATATGTGGGCATCCAAGGGGGAGTGTTGAAAACATTGACAATGTTGAAACCGTTGGCAGTTTAATGAATGCCCACATAAGTTTTTTCAATACCCACACAAAGTGATGTAGACTTTGGAAATAAAGGTGATCATATTTTCAAAGTCATGTGATGTAAATTTCAAAGTGTAAGAATATGTTCGTATGGAGTTGCTCTATAAATAGAGCACTCTAACTGCTATCAAAAGATACAGAGTAAGAAAGGAAAGATCAATAACATCGGTATCTATTCCTCCCTATTTTATTTGTCATCCTCTTGTGCTATAGTTACAGTGTAATATTTAACACCTGCTTCGCTCCTATCACTAGTAAAGGTTATCTCTCTAACTTTGACCTATTTATAACAATATATAATTTGACACACATATTTGAGTTCTTTTAAGATGAGAGACAATGTTTCATAAAATGTCAGACAAAAATTTATTTTTGTAAGACCGCTCTTTATATAGCAAGAGAAATGGATCCTCTCCAGATCCTAGGATTCCCACATCTCAGTCGTTCATCGTATGTTGTACAACCAGTTTTCGTCAGATACTATTTGTGTTTAATTTTAAATAATAAAAGTAAAATGCTTTCCGACCGCACGATATACGATAAACGGCAGAGATGTGAGTACATAATGGATCCGGAGAGGATCCATTTCCCTTGCTATATAAAGAGCGGTCTTAGAAAAATAAATTTTTGTCAGACATTTTATGAAACATTGTCTCTCATCTTAAAAGAACTCAAATATTTGTGTCAAATTATATATCTTAAATCCCAGATTATTGAAGTCAACTAACTATAATGACTCTGCTCCACCTTTAGATTAAATCGTAGAGTAATCCTATAAAGAGAAACTCGATAGGAATTTAATCAAACACTTTGATCCTCACCTTAAAAAGAACTCAAATATTGAGATGAAATTATTTATCTTAACCCGAGATTATTGAAAAGAAATGCAAATTATTAGAGTAAGCCTTATTACATTGGTCTTAATGGATACAAATTCAAGTACTTGCCAACAAATATTACACTTGCTAAATGTATGTCAAAAATGAAACAAAATTGAACATGCATTTTCACCAATCGCTTCCACACTCTTAAAAAAATGCGTATGCTGATGACAAGCATAGCGACAATAGCAATCCCAAGAACGATGATGGTGATACTTTTGTTGTTATGTTACTCGTATCATTTCCTGCAAAAATCACAAGGTTTTTAGCCAAAGAAGTAATAAGCAAATATCAAGAGCACAATATTGTCCTATTTTTCCTTTTTTATGAACTTTCAATATAGTTTTGAGATCTCCTAAACTTTCAATTTGAGTCAATCTGAATAATAAACCTTATAAGTCATCGAAATTGCTGCATATATATGTGTAAGTTTCAGTTTATTTTTATTGTTTCTCATATCTCGCTCTCAAGAATTTGAAGTATTTACTATTTTTTGTAAATTCTGATGGAATTAAGAGAGAATTATGACAAAATTGACAATTAGGAGATATAATGGCACGAATTCGGTTTAGAGTTCCTCTAAACTTCTAATTTAAAATTTTCCGAGGGCAAATTGTAACAAAGTTCAAAGTTCAGGTTCATTATTTTATGCCTATAAAATGGCTAATAATCACACAAGAACGGGGGAGGAGAGAGGTAGGAGATCGTTTTATACTTTACAAGTATCTTGAGCAAACACTAACTTGAGCGTTGGAGTAGGTCCCCCTCATCCCTCATTGATGGCGAGTGAAGATGGAATTTAAAGCTTCTCAACGTGTTCAAGATTACTTGTTGGAGGAGAATTGAAGTACCTAAATTTTTCCGCTCCAATACTATCTATTTTAACAAAGCTTAGAAGATCCTCCTCATTTTCTCCATGATGAAAGCGGCTAACACACCAAAATCATTGGCATCTGACTTAACATAAATGTTCATCGCATACTCTAAAGCCATATATCCATTGCATATCCATAAATGGAATGTTGTTTTCATCAAATCCTCGACAGATTTCCCATACATTTTTTGTGTTCCGAACCCCCTTGACGGATATCTCATGCAAAATTAAACATTTAAACGAAAACTTGTATTATTTTTTTTGTTAACAGACGCATTTTAATGCGTATAGTGAGACACTCAAAGTACATAAAAAAAGTCTAACAATTTCCTGGAACAAAAACTTATAACCATAAAGAACTCATCACAGTCACAATTAAAAAAAGTAATTAAACTAATCCCATTACATGAAGCACTACATAAACTATTCAGAGTCAGTATTAAGCTAGCTTAGTTTGACAAAAATAAAAAATAAAAACTAAACTAGCTTAGCTAATTAATTACAAGTGTGATCATGATTAAACTACTTTGCTCTTTGAAGAACAGAAAACCTGAAGATGTACTTGGAAGTTTTCCAGTCCCAGTCAAGGTAAAGACCAATTTCGTCATTTTCCTTCAAGCCCCTCCGAACCACAAACTCGGGTCTCCAACCTCCCTTCAGAACGTAAAAATTGCCAGAGCTCCAATGCTTAAAAGTTAACTCATGCCGGTTGCACGTATCCCAGTCCACAACTATAACTGGTAAGCCCTCTTTACTGTCGACCATCTTGGTTAACTTGTCGTCCAAGTAAGACATAACGTGTTTTCGCATTGCCTCTTTGGGCATCAACAACCTGCTTAGCTCTCTGAGGTCGCTTGCTGCTAACCTCTTCCTGATTTTCCAAATTGAGCTGTAGTCCCAGGTCAGATCCCACAAATACAGATCGGTAGAGGGTTCGTGTCCACCGCGAGGGTGATTCAAACTACTGCCGAAGCCAACGCCGAACAGTCGTACTTTTGAAGGGTGATGGTCTTCTTCTTCTAGTTTCATTGCTAATTTTTCGATTGAACGTAAATGCTTGGAAAGTGTGGAAGATAAGAGAAGCACTCTGTTGGTATATATAAAGATTTAATCATGCCTGGATTAGGAAAGTATTGGCTTCCTAATTTGATTAGGAAACTTTTCCTTTTGTTTCATCTTTCCCTTTCTGACTATTCCTGGTTCGGGTAGGTATTTTGTTTTAAATTTCCAATTCCGTTGGGGCCTGGCTTGGTCTCTTTGTGGCGTGGTCCGCATACGTATTCAGTTGGGCTCCTTTCGAGCTGTCCACTTCCGTTGGGCCTGGGTATTAATCCGTTTTAGGTTTTTTTATTTTTTATTTATTATGGACATTTTAGGTGTTAAAATTCCTTATTTAATTTAATAGGAAACTAGATATATAATTTGACACAAATATTTGAGTTCTTTTAAGATGAGAGACATTGTTTCATAAAATGTTTGACAAAAATTTATTTTTGTAAGACCGCTCTTTATATAGCAAGGGAAATAGATCCTCTCCGGATCCTTATGTAGGGATCCTCACATCGAGTTAACCATACTATGTGATTCATGAGACAACATGTAAGGGGAACAACAAAGTCAAAAGTAGCACACGTTTTGTTGGAATATTTAGATCGACGGGCACGTTTGGCTTCAGCCTTCAGCTAATGTGGATGCATCGCAAAGTATTACAGCGCGATACATTTCCATCAATTTTGATGTACGCTTAACTAAATTGCAGCTTCTTAGAAATTTTAACATGATTTGAGTGATAAAATCAATTGGTACCTTTGGGTGGACGAGGACCAGGAGCCCTTGGTGCAGGCGCCGGTAATGATGGGGTGTTTTGGGGGAGTTGAAATTTTTTGCACCCATTTTTGCCTGTGCCCCTCTATGCCTTGCTTAATTGAGTGACACCTGTCTTTTCCGTACAGATCCTCTCCGTATCTAAAAAAGGAGCTTAGTGATCAAATAATCCGAGCCGTTCAGATTTGATGCAATGATTACAAACAGGAGACCCCTTTAAAAGTTATAATAATTGTAGCCGTTAGATCAAATTTGAACGATCCAGATCATTTGATCCATAGACTCCGTTTTTTAGATCCAGAGAGGATCTGTACTCGTGTCTTTTTACTAACTACAACTAACACTGTTAACTTGCCAATATTTAAAATAATAAAAAATAAACCAAATATTCAAGACAAATTAAGAAAACAACCCTAGCAGCCTTAAAGCAGCCTCTGTTCATAAATTATTTTCGACGCCATGCCCAATTTTCTCTGGTCTTTTCCCCCTTCTCAATTCTCTTTCCATGTTCTGCAATTGCTTTCTTAGATCTTATTGTGATGCGTTTGTGTTCATATAATACTACGTAATAGATTCTCCAAAAAATCTGGCGTGCTGTGTGTGCAATTGTTTGGAAAACATATATATGTAAAACGATACTCAGAGATGGTAGTAAAACCGCCCAAAGGCAAAACCATAAAACCTCCGCCCGAAGGCAAATCCATAAAACCTCCGCCCAAAGGCAAATCTATAAATCTCAATACTACTATACTATCTAGGGGTATCATAGTCGCTCGAAGGCAGTACCTGTCCATCACCCGAAGGTGAAGTTGTACGACACTGGATTACACCGGTGAAGAAACATAGTAGGCCCCATCATCCAAAGGTGAAGCTGTACGACTCCGGGTTACGCCGGAAAAGAAACTAAAACATCACACACCGACACTAGCCGTGGCTAGTGAAGCTGTCCGACACTGCTTTCGGCAGTGAAGCTGGGGGTATAACATAAATCTCACTCCTCCTCATCACCGTGTCCTATGGCCATAGACATCTAATACTCGTGTTGTGTCGATGTGTTGTATGAGAAGCCACTAGATATATACACCCAAAACATATTTCAAAACCCATGCTAAATCATACTAGTAAAATCACTGAAATTCATATGTATAAACCATTAGTTATAACTTATAACCTCTAATATAATATAAACCCAACATATCCAAAATATTTCATAAAGCAATTTGATTAGCCAGTAAAATCTCCAAACCTAAAAAATATGCAAATTCGTAGAACATATTTTAAAACATGTGTAAACGCTGAAATAATATATGCGTGCTGCCCTAAGATTTATAAAATAATCATTTTACAAGGGATCAACTCACAGATAATTCCAGCATATTCTCCGATAGGTGCCTTAATCCATATCTGTACCATTATACTTGCCCTTGCCTCGTAGAAAGATTCCGCTAGAACTAACGGTTTCTGCTGCCGTCGCCGTTAACCTTAACAGCAACCGCCGCTGGCATGGCCAGAGTTCGTCGGAACTGCAGAAAATGCCCATAATGGTTCGTCGCGCTTGAAACACAGCATGAAAAAGACACCTGAAGCTGACGGAAATCGAGCTCGTCTCAGTTAACAGAAATTTCGTCGGATTTCTCCTTGGGTTTCGCCGGAATTTGTCCAAGTCTTCTTGCCGTATTCTAAGTGCAAGATGTCAAGATTTGGGACGAATTCGATTTAGAACTCGTCGTCCTTCCCCCGGAGGTGTTAGTCGGATTCTAGAAAACGAGATTGATGGAAAATAGAGGTTAAAAACTTTGAATTCAAATTCAGATATAAACATGCACGGGGATAACAATTATACGTGGTCTTCAAGGATGATAGACTCAAGCTCGGTTAGCTTCGATTTCATCTAATTCTACCTCAACTCGCCTGAAAATGTCACCGAGAATGGAAGCTCGATTTGCCATTCCCAGACTCCGATTCTCACATGCAGTGACACCATTATGTTCCCCAGCTTTCCTAGATTCTACTTTGTGATTTATGGGGAAATATTCATTCGGATTTAATGATGGTGATGGTCAGTAGTCGTGCTCGGAACTTAGAGAAAGTGAGGGTGAGTTACAGAGATATTGCGGGGGAGATGAGAGGGAGAGAGTTATGGTCACGGGGAAGGGGAAATAACACACTTGAGCCGGGTTTTGGGCCAACACTCCCACACCAACCTTTTGGGCCTAAATGTCACAGCCCCAATCCAATGGCAAAGTTGTAAATTATGCCAAAATTTGGGAATGGGTTATTACAAAGGAGGCAGATTCTCAGCCCTCCCAATTTCGGAGCCCTCCCGTGCCCTTCTGTTTGTGTAGTCACTGTTAAGTCACGTCAATATTTTATATTACTATTCCGTTTTGTCTTATTATCTCTATTAAAAAATAATATAAAATGTTAACGTGGTTTAACTGTGACCACACAAAACAGGAAGGTACGGGAGGGTACCAAAATTGGGAGGGCAGGGAAGCCGGGTCCTATTACAAGCACTACATAAACTATTCAGAGTCAGGATTAAGCTAGCTTAGCTTGACAAAAAAAAAAAAAAAAAAAAAAAAAAAGAAAAAACTAAACTAGCTTAGCTAATTAATTACAAGTGTGATCATGAAGATGTATTTGGAAGTTTTCCAGTCCCAGTCGAGGTAAAGACCAATTTCGTCATTTTCCTTCAAGCCTCCCCGAACCACAAACTCCGGTCTCCAACCTCCATTCAGAATGTAAAAATCGTCAAAGCTCCAATGCTTGAAAGTTAACTCATGCGGGTTGCACGTATCCCAGTCCACAACTGTAACTAGTAAGCCCTCTTTACTGTCGATCATCTTGGCCAGTCCCCCTGTTTTTAAGATCCCCAGCGTATTTATCTTAAACTCTCACATTATCTATAAATATTGTATTAATTTTTTAAAAATAATGTAAATATTGTTTAATGCTTATTTTACGATAAAAGAAATTCATTTAAATCCATCTAGGTTCCTGCCTAAATCTCGCCTAGGCGCCTAGCTGCTAGGCCCCAATCCGTTGCCTAACTAGCACCTAATATTTTTTAGAATCTAATCCTAACCAATTTAAGCTTCTTACATGGCTTTGATATTACCGCTTACAACCGTTTTGGCGAAGAGACTGTTTTCTGTTATGAATATTGACTCAAAACTTTGCACTCTCTAATGTGAAAGCAACAACTTCGATTAAACCTTGCACTCTTTTGAATTTCGCCCCTTCCCTCGGCAAATCCTGGCTTCGCCACTGATCTTGGCTATACCGGGCGATGCTGTTCGAATGGTAACTCAGTTACGTGGGGAAGCCCAACAACTAAAGGAGTCAAGTGCAAATCTGTAGGAGACGATAAATGAGTTAAAGGTATACCTGTGTTTGTTTATTATAAGGCATATGAGGATGCAGTTCGTGTAAGAAGTTTTGTTCACTAAACTGCTTGAATAGCTGAGTCAGTGCTTCCGATAATTTTTATATGGAGAAATTAGTCTTTCATCCATCATTTTGCTACTTCTTTAATTAAAACCTTATTCATTTTCATTTTTTGATCAAGGTCATTGGTATTAATAACATCATTAATTATTTCAATAATAAAATATTTTTTATTTCTAAATATATTCATTTAATGTTAAAAATGTCACAATTAGTATATTTATATTTATGGTTAAATTTTTTATCATATATTTTTATTTTTAGCTTATACGCATTTTTAATTTGCAACCCTTTTTTTAATTTGTACCAATTTTCTTTTCAGTTTTAATTTGTACCCATTGTCACATCCCCGCCCTGGGCGGATCACTTCCCGGGTCCGCTCCACCACCGTAACACGATATTGTCCGCTTTGGGCTTACCATTCCCTCACGATTTTGTTTCTGGGAACTCACGAGTAACTTCCCAGTGGGTCACCCATCATGGGAGTGCTCTAGCCCTCTTCTCGCTTAACTTCGGAGTTCCTACGGAACCCGAAGCCAGTGAGCTCCCAAAAAGCCTCCTGCTAGGTAGGGATGAGAATATACATTTAAGGATCACTCCCCTGGGCGATGTGGGATGTTACACCCATATATTAATTTCTTTTTGTGCCCATATTTTATAAAGTTTTATTTGTATTTGTACCCATATTTTTTTATTTATTTGTATCCATTTCTAATTTTGCTAAATGTACCCATGCTAATTATATGTACCATTCATGTAATTTTTTTCAAATTTTTAATCTTAAAATGTACTCATTCTTAAATATACCAATTTGTTATATGTAAAATGTACCTTTTTTTTTTATATAAAATCTATTCAATTTTTTTCTAATCCATTTTTAAACTTATATGGGTACATTCTTTTTTCTTTGATTTGAGAATGTATCCATGTTAAGTTTAATCGAAGAAATTTACTAATTTTACTAAGCCTAATATCTTTTTTTTTTTGGGTGATTTTGAAGAATGTACATGTTTTGATATAATAATTGTTTCGTTAATTTTGATGAATATACCCATGTTTACATATATATACACACACAACACACACATACGCACACACAATAGTATATTTATATTTTAATATTTTTAATCTCACAAATTATGGTTTTTTATTTAAAATCTCAATAATATAAACAACTATAAATTTCAATTTTTAATTTAAAAAAAATATAGTAATGTATATAGAAATAAATTATCACATTAATTTCAGGAATTTTGATCAAAAATTGAAAACCAACAAGGTTTTAGTCAAAGAATATTCATAGCTAGGGATCGCATCCAAAGTCTCCCTTTTTATATATAGTTTTTTCTGCAGGCTGAGAAGAATGAACTTCATGATGAGAAGCAGAGGCTGAAAGCGGAGAAAGACAACATCGAGTGTCAAATTAAAGCCTTGGGTACTCAAGCAAGCTTCCTTCCTCACCCTGCTGCAATCCCGACTCCGTTTTCTGCCCCGGGTTGTTGGCGGGAAAATGATGCCCTTCGTCGGATACCCTGGAATGTCCATGTGGCAGTTCATGCCACCGGCTGCAGTTGATACCTCACAGGACCATGTTCTCCGCCCTCCTGTTGCTTGAGTTGGCAGCTTTGAATTATGTCTTACCGGTGCTCATAGAAGCCTTCAAAGTTATTTCTCGTTATTGATTATTTTGTTCCAGCTTTCGACTTTGATTGACTGCTTTGGATAAAAGTTGTAGTTCTCATCAACCATCATCAGCCATTACCTCTGTAGATTGTATGATTTTCCATTTTTGACCTGTAAATTGTTCGGGATTGAAGATTTCTGTGCTATAAAATGCAAAACTTGGAGGCATTCATGACACTCTTGGTTTATTTTTAGCAATGTTATCTATCGTTGTTTAGTAGTATTTGACCTTTCTCTTGACGATCGAGATGCTAGTGAATTTGTTCGACAGGGGGTTAAGAAAGTTCCGAAGCTTGGATTCGGAGTCTAATGAAAGTAGCAACTACGAAATTTGTGTTTGATATTTTTCTTCCCTTGCTTGGGATATTGTTATTAACATGGTAGATTGAATCCGATGTAATTTCCAGATACAAAATCTCTCCACACTTCAAGAGCCCCAAAGGTAGTCATCAGAACAGTGCTCAAAGCCATCACTATACTAACTGAGAACACAATTAGAGAAGCCCTTCCATATACATTGATTGCTCTCTGCAGCACCACCAGTCCGAGAAGTGATGCAACGAAGCACACGATGCGAAGATGAGTGCAGTATCTGCATGCTCCATGCCCAGTAACAAGTACTGAAATGCCGACATGGAAGACGAGAAGAATACCATGAACGAACAAGTTGCCACCGTTACCTGCTCCGGAATGTGAGTTGTTAATACGCATATTCTTGACAGTTTGGAAGATTAAAATTATAAAAATGAGATGAATTAGGGTAGACTTTACTTCAGGTGCTACCCCAACTTGAAGAAGAAGAGGGCTTATAAGCATTCCACCTCCAATCCCAAAAACACCCCACAAAATCCCTGCTAGTAGTGCCGTTAATGGGAAAACTAGCTTCGATGGTCCAACATTCTGCAGGTCCTGAATATCCTACATAAAAATAAGTAACAAAAAAGTTTAGCTTGATCAAAATCTTCGTTAAATGCAGACGTAGGCATAGCCAAGTTGGTTAGGGGCATCCAAGTTCGAATCCCACTATCAATGGTTTAGGTTAGACTAGAATAGCCTTCGAATAAAAGAAAATCTTGAAAATTATACCAAATATTTAATACCTTTTGGTTTAAAGTATGCGGTTGAAGGTTCTCTTTTTTGCATAGCATCCAGGCTGTATAGATTATGGCAAGGGGGATTTGGATTGATGAGAGAACCCAATAAGCCATTCCACAAGGCTCTATTGGTGTGATACCCTGCAAAGGATCGAAGTGTCACAGTCATAAAATTACACTTTGGAACATAACGTGCTTGAGAATCATTCCCACTTGTGCTCGATTGAAATTGACTTTTTCCGAGCATCAAACATAAAACTAATTGGCAATAGCGGGAGATGTTAGGATCATTTAAACCATTATGCAATGCTTTATTTCTCAATATAGGATTTACACTCTCAAAATGAAAGGCTAGCGTTACCTGTCCATACCGATTACTGCGGAGAAGATAGACGAGGCATAAAGAGCACCAAACAAAAACTAAGATCCCCATTTTTGTCCATGGAATCCCTAGTTTGCAATTTCCTTTTGTCCCCAAAAGGTCTGAAGTCATTTGGAAAGACATACTGCACACCTGTTAATGTATGCAGGGGCAACACCCAAGGTATCCATGGACATTCATCGAGTCTTGGTAGGCCTGAAGTTAGTTGGAGGGCATGTATGAATTTAACTCTAATCTTCAAAAGGGCAGCACCCAAGGTATCCATGAACATTAATCGAAGTTCGGGGGGTTAGCACCCAAGGTATCCATGGCCGTTCACCAAAGTTCAGGGGGTCAGCTGACCACCCTGCTCCTCAATGCATCCGCCCCTGCCGATATCTCTATTTCTCTCATATGTTGAGAGATATAGGTGTAAAAAAAAAAGAAAAAGGCTTGAATACAATATGTTTTATGTGAGTTTCTCTCGATTTTTAGAGTCGCTGTAATTTCAGTTGTCATCAGTTAAACAAGCTACAATTCAAGCATTAAGCACATAAGACATAAAGTAGGGATTTGGATCCTCTTCTAAGCAGAGGGTCCGAATCTTGCTGACCAAGGAACACGGACCGTTAGATCAAAATTCAACGGTTACCATTATTATAACTTTTAGAGGGTCCCCCTGTTTGTAGCCGTTGAGCTTTGATCCAACGGTCTGTGTTCCTTGGTCAGCTGGATTCGGACCCTTTGCTCAGGAGAGGATCCAAATCCATAAAGTAGCTTCCCGTGTTCTGTAACGAGTAGAAATTAGGAAACTTTAACGAAAAGCTCCTGGTACTGTTCACTTTAACGAAAAACTATATTTTTACACTAAAAAGTCAATCTTGGTAATATTCGCTTTACTCCTTATTTTGTCCTTATCGTTAAAACTCGAAGTTTTCAAGTCATTTTCATTAGTTTTCCTTATAAATTAAGTTGTATCTCTCTCTCTGTCTTGTCCTACCTGCGTCATCACGATTCATGTGAGCACTAAGCAGTATATATATGAACTGTAGAGAGTTTGCTTTCCCCGTAAGAATCCGAAGCCTAGCTAAAGAGCGTATTATTTTGCCTTTCAGTTGCATGCAGATGAACTCATCTCGTGTGTGTATGCTGTCATGAACATATGTTCACGTGTGTGTGATTGGCCAGCATCTGTCCAGAACAAATTAATATATAGAACATGCATGAGGAATTATGTTCTATCTCCATTATCTCACTTGATATGATATTCAAAGGAAAAATAATTTCGATAGGAGTGCGAAAATTATAGAAAAGATTAAAAAAGATTGGATGATATATAACATTGATCACTCTAAATTAAGACCTTCCACTATATGAGAAAAATTAGATTAAGTTTCTCGTAACTTCCAGTAAAACACATAATTACTGTTAGGAGTATTAAGATCCTATGGTTATGAAATGGACATCTATCAAGAGATTATGAAGTTAGTTAAGTTTGTTATATTGTTGCTTAGAGTGCAAGCTACCAAAGCTATTATATATAGCTTGTAACAAACCATTGTAACTAATAAGAAAGAAAATATTATTCCCGAAAGATCTCTCTCTCTAATCTCTCTCAATCTTCGACTTCTCCCTCTCTCCTTCTCGTTCTCTCTTCTGCATAACCTTCTTCTTCAATATCCTTCAATGGTTTACAACTACGACCATTTAATCATCATATTTTCATATTTGTAGCTAGGTAAAAAGACATGACGGTCATGATTTACGTAGTTGTGGACTGCTAGCTACTAGATAGAATTTGTTTGACACGCGCTGTTGCAGTGTTACAGTCTTGACCACTGCAATTACTGTGCATGTCAATGTGGGTTGCATGGTTCATATGTATTTATTTTTTCTTTTCTGGAAGGTTTGTCTATGTATTATGTGTCAGTGTCTTCATGTTCACAGCTTATCTAGTGTGTGGCAGGCAGTGCTTTTGTAGTTTTGTACCAAGATATGCTTTTTTCATATCCACGAATGATAATAAGATGGATCAATTACATTTTACACTCTTCAAATTTTAAGTACTTTGAAATGGATCATTGGGTTCTAAATTCACTTTCTAATTGTTCAATCAGTTGTTGAAGATTGATTTAGGAGAAGCCGAAGCTCCAATATTAATGAGATTTTTTTGTCCATGATAATATAAATGTGGCTTACACATTAGCCTATGTATCGAATTACACACTTACAACATCATTAATTTAAGGAAATTTTAACGAAAAGATCTCAGTACTGTTTACTTTAAAGAAAAACAACATTTTTACACTAAAAAGTCAATCCTGGTACATGAAAAGGACTTGAAAACTTTGAGTTTTAACGATAAGGACAAAATAAATGGTAAAGTAAATAGTACCATGATTGATTTTTTAATGTAAAAATGTGGTTTTTCGTTAAAGTGAACAGTAGCGTGAGCTTTTCGTTAAAATTCCCTACCCTTTATTTTGTCCTTATCGTTAAAACTCAAAATTTTCAAGCCCTTTTAATTAGTTTTTCTTTAATTTAAAGAACCTATATATGTTCAAATAATACGAAAATATAAATTAATACAATTCAAAAACCTTATAATATGAGAAAATCAAAACCATGAACCATTTTGAATGTCACTGTCAATGGGCAAAAGCGGAAGTCCAGATGGCTGATAGATTAACTTGATAAACCATAAATCCTTATGTCATGTATGCATGCTGGTATTGTTTGATTGGCAGGACTTAATTAATTAGCACCAAATCCATCGTCTAGATCTTGAACGCTTTATATTAAGAAGACCAAGACCTAAGGAGATTTGTTTTTTTTTGAAAGACTGGAAATAAGCGTTACCAGGGCCGAAGTCAAAGATACAGGAAGCCTATAGAGAGGGGGCAACACAGGGAACAACAAACATAAAGCAGAAAAGGAGGATACAGAGGCAACAGACGCTGCACCAAGAGCAAGGCGTCGCCTCCTCCACTGCAGGGAGAACAAAAAATATATTATGCAGGGCAAGGAAGCTCATCTTTATTCAGTACATGAACCAACGAAGATGGAGGAGTATTAATCCAAGATAAAGCAGAAGATGGAGGAGATTTGTTTTTGGTAGGTCAAATATATATCATGCACGCGGCGGAGAATGAGTAGTGAATTTTTGCTGTTTGGGTCCTTGCCTACTTGAACCTTTCCATTAAGTCTTTTCTAATCTTGATTAGTGAAAACGGTAATGTTAAGGGAATACCATCGATTTAAATTATATTTTGTAAATCATATGATGATTGAATTATTACTTAAGTACTGATTAACATGCTTATTTTTATTAGTGACACACATAATGTGATCCTAAATGTTGTTTACTACGCAATCATCCTTATAATGTAAAAGGTGAAACCTGCTGGGACATTACGAGGATCTCATTTGAAAAACAATTGTTTTGGATATGAGTAATGCGATGAAGGCTAAATTTTTGTAGATATATATAATTTGCAAACCAAATTAATTAATGATGTGTCACCACGGAAAATAAACATGTTTGTCAATGTTTAAGTAATAATTCAATCATCAACTTCTATGTCATTGAACTTATAAAATTTTATTTACAAATTTAATCTCTTTAGCATTTACTCTTTGGATATATAACTGCTGAGTGGGCGGTCAGAAGACGTTGTTGTAATGGAAGCATTCTTTTTTTTTCTTTCTCTTGATCAGTCAATTTTATGTTTACCAAAAAGTGATCATGGAAAATAACAACATAAAAAAGACAGATACAGGTGAAAAGAGATCAAACAAAAGTTGATTCTGGATATTCATCCATCGTCAAATTAGAATCCGTTCAGTTTAGTGGAAGTCTGCAACAAATTATAATGCTTGCATTATTTTCGTCCTCATCTTTCTTTTTTAGGGTAAAGTAATGGTGAAGGTAAATGACAATTAACTAGTTGAACTAGTCATGATTTCTTTGCAGCATATATTTTACTCCACCCAGCTAATTAGTTACTAACTCTAATCAAATAAAGGAAAGAAATGTATATATAAGGGCTCATGCGATAAAAGGTCAATAACTTAAAGATGACGTTACATGTTTGAACTAATTCCACAATATTTTTTTATAGTCAAAATCGTTTATTTTTTAGATCTTCATTCAATAACCATTCTTATAAAAATTCTTCCAAATTAAAAAGCGTTTATGACAAAGACACAGTATGGCTAAAAACACAGTAAAATATTTATGACAATGTTGCATATGAAGTGAACAAATATCTCATTTTATGCAACGCATGGATGAAGATTAGTCCTAGAAGGTTGATAGAGATGGGAGTGGTGAGCGACGACATGCCAAATTAATCAGGATATCCTCTCCTTTCAATTTAGACCGTTCAAAAGAAATCTATTGGCTTGAAGTTGTGCCACATGTTCAATGAGCCTTATTTTATTGCATTTATTCATGGGAGTTTTAACGAAACACTCCCGGTACTGTTCACTTTTAACGAAAAACAACTTTTTTACCTTTACCTGACACTATTCACTATACATTTAAAAATGGATTTTCGTTAAAAGAGAAGTTTTTTTGAACTTTTCATTAGTTTTCCTTTTATTCAAACCCAATTGAATCAACAAACCATGAACGCCAAATTTTTTTCATCCAACGCTTGGATCTTTTCAACAGCGATAGAGAGAGAAGATGGTCAAACCGTGGCCGGTGTGTGCAAGAGGAGGAAGGTAAGTGGTGGCGTGAACAGAGGTGTAGAACAGGAATATTGTTGAACAAAAACAATAAAAATAAAATAAAATAATGTTCATTAAATATGTGACACAACTCTAAGCAGTTAGGTAATTTCTTTTGAACATTTCAAATTAAAACAGCAGGATGAAAGGAGAGAAACAAAAGGGGAGAAAATTCAAGTCCAATGAATCAAAGTCGTCGTTTGATTGGTAGACTGGTCCCAAAACAACTCTTAATCTATCTCATATACATCACAAGCCTTATTGCAATTACCTAAACCATTGAAAAGAAAAATGAACAAAATAAATGGTAAATTACACATTATGATTTCAAAAACAATGCAGTTTCCATCTTAAAGAGCTATCTAGGATATACTTCGGTGATCAATGAAACCTCATTTTCTTGTGCTTTGACAGAGCTGCTCTTGGATCGATCTGATCCGATTGTGATCACCTCCGAACTATTCTTCCATCCCAAAGACATGTCAGATCCAACGTTACTGTCTCTGAAAAATGCTGGTTGTGAGGGTACAGGAAGTGTGACTGAGTAACTGTTAAGCATTAGAACAATGGCATTCATGGTTGGCCTATCGGCTATATTTTCTTGCACACATAGCAACCCAATATGGATGCATCTCATTATTTCATTTCTTGAACCGTTCGTCAACGTGGGATCTATTAGATTTGAAGCTGCTCCTTCCCTCCAACATTTCCATGCCTGCGTTGTGAAATTCGTAGAAATATAGTTAGAGATAAATTATTTTTCTTGGTTGAATTATGCATATAGTTTAAGTACTTACATAGCTTAGAAGATCCTCCACGTTCTCGCCATGATGAAAGGAATTATTTTTCTGTCCGCTCACTATCTCCAAAACTAAGACACCAAAACTATAGACATCCGACTTAACAGAAAAGTGCCCATGCATTGCATATTCTGGAGCCATATATCCACTGCATATCGAAACAAGAATAATATATGTTGGTTTTATGATCACTAACTTACATGAGAACTTTGGATTATTGGTATAGATTAACACAATTATAATATAAGCCATGTAGCCTCGTCGAGTACTTACTAGGTCCCCACAATTCGACTGGTATTGCCTTGTGTTTGATCAACCCCAAACAATTTTGCCATGCCAAAATCTGATATCTTGGGAGTCATTTCTTCATCTATCAAGATATTACTGGCTTTGAGATCACGATGAATAATTCTAAGCCGCGAATCCTCATGAAGGTAAATGAGCCCTCGAGTAATGCCTACTATGATTTTGTAGCGCCTATCCCAATCTAGTTGTGCGCGCTTGATTGAGTCTGCATGTTCAATTCAAATCAAGGTTACAATGTTTCTTGTATGTTAAAAGAATGAGATTTTATGGTAAAATTTTGAAGTTAAAGCTAAAATTGTACAAAAAGAACATTGAAGCATAAATACCAAATATGATGTGGTCCAGACTTGCATTAGGGACAAACTCATAAATAAGAAGCCTTTCAACTCCTTCCAAGCAGAAACCCAAGAGCCTAACTAAGTTTCGGTGTTGAAGCTTTGCCACTAACAAGACCTCATTTTTAAACTCCAAATCTCCTTGTCCAGAATTTACGGAGAGCCTTTTCACTGCTATTTCTTCTCCATTCAATAACCTACCCTGAAAGAGTATCAAAACAAAAAAGGTTGCATTCAAGGAATATATACATGAAATTGGTGATGTTGCCCATATATATCATGATGTTGTTAAGATTGGCAGGTTAGGTTTTTTTCACAATAAAGCCGGCCTCGGTGTTATCAATAGTGGAACAATCACTAGATATTGTATTTTATTTCGTAAGGTATGATGTGAGAATCTTTTCTTCAATAGATGTGTTATATATTACCTTGTAAACAGAACCAAATCCTCCTTGTCCTAGTTTATTGGCGTCAGAAAAGTCATCTGTGGCAACTCTAATGGTGTCAAAATTGAATTGCAAGGATTCTGCACTTCCAATTTCGTCCGCATCTTCGCCTGTGGTACAATTTTAACAAAAATTTCATATGTAACATAATTAGATCTAGATGACGTAACAGTACTAGGCTTCCCACTTGAAGCAAATTGAGTTAAATTAATGTTACTGTGTTTATTTTGTTACAGTACATACCTGGAATTAAATTACTATGAAGCTTTTTATTTGCCTTCCGTACTCTTAGACAAATGCCCATGAACATTACTAGTACCAAAGAAGCAATAATTGGCACAACAATAATGATGACAGTCCGAGATTTGCTGCTCTTCGATCCTGCAAAGTAAAATCAGAAATATATCTTCTCTAATCACATGAAATTCTGAATAACATGTTTAAGTGATTGATCTATCAGAGAAAGGAGTTACCATTGGTCAATAAAATTTTGAGATCAGTGTCAAGCAAATATACAGTCATCGGCGTATGTAATGGAGTGTACATACATATACGTTGTGCGTACGTACCTTGTGAAGTGTTTGTGGTATTGGTTGATGGTGGAGGAGAATGTATTGGTGGTGGATATGGCAGTTGTGTGACAGTTGTAGGGTCAATGAAGCGGTAAACCTCGAATCTAAAGTAACAGCTAGGTCTATAAACTCTCCCACCTTCTTTCCCGTCACAACAATTGGGGATATCTCCAAAAGCCCCAACTAAGCAATCACTGCACTGTTGCTCTGATATGTCTGGCGTGCATTGCGCGAGTGCAAATATTGTTTGAAAAGTTGGGGCACTTGTGTTTCTGAATGCAAATTTCCGAAGAGAACCGCCAGCTGCAGCTTCACTTCTTATGCTGTCCAGTACCTTACTCAGCTCTTGGTTGAATCCATCCAGGCCGGACGACGATATGTTATTATTGTTCCACATATAGAAAGAAGGAATAGTTTCCATGACGCCATAGATGGAGCGGTTTGAGTAGCGTAACATGCAATAGTCATACCAACCAATTGCTTCCTTCTGATTAGGGCAAAGCTGAGGGAGAGCATATCGGGAATTATTTAGGCAGCTACGGCAATCTTCCTCCTTGACATCTCCTCTACAAAGTCCGATTGCATAAATGTGCTCGTTCGACGAGTTTAGGCGATAGGATGCATTGTAAAAGCCATACCCGTTGCCGCTTTCGTTGGAGGGCAGGGAGGTGAGGAGGCGGTTGAGGTTTGTCTGATAGGTACTATTGGTGGTATAGTTTCCATTTTCGTTTATGCAGAAGTGGTATAGAAAACCTGGAACTTGACCAAGGGCTTGATTAATCATGAGATGCAGAATGGGAAAGAGGCAGAATAGAAATCTTGAGGAATCCATTGCTGGCATTATTTGATATTTTTGCTAAAATTGGTTTGTAAAATCTTGAGGCTCCACGTCTATTTATGAAGAATGAAGTCAATGAATATCTCACATTACGCAAGACGCGGTGGTGGGAATACCAGACTTAATAATAGCTCTAGCTACGATATGGTATTAGTACTTGCTACCGTTCCTCATTACATGCATATTTAAGTGTTCTACATAATCTCTAATTATCTAGCTTTTCGTTTACAACTTATTCACGTAACAAGTCTACGCAACTCTTATAAAAAAAGGATGCCACTATAGCGGTCTCAAGCTAATAACACATTGTCGTATTAATAAGTTGAAATTTAAAATGCATAATAATCTCAAATCAAATACTATGTGATTAGTCTGAAATGCTTATATAAGCAAGTTTCTTTTTTATATTACATCTTTGTTGGTATTCTTTCATCAGCGAGGTTTCACATTGTTATAATTGAAGATAATGATATAGACGGGAGTGCTAAATTAAATATTTAAGGAAGCTTCTTCCGAGACTTATACTATTCAACCACTGAAATAAAGTAAACCACAGATTGGAACAGGAGTGGTTGGCTGGGCCAACTTCACTTTGCTTCTCGGTGCATGCATTCTCTCAGTCAACAAAGTAAATCAATATAATATGCAATTCTGACAATTATTTACTCGTTTGGTTCGATATACCTTTCTACTTTGTGGTCAGAATACGATTGTCAACTTGTTATGTAAGATGATAAGGCTGGCAAGGGTCGGGCTAAACTGATTGTTTATTAGTTCCTTTCGGCTCGGCTTAGATTGATTGTAATCGGAAAATACATGGTGGTTACTACGATGAGCAAGAAAAGTTACTATAGTTGATATTGCTGCACCATATTGTTTACTATAGTTGACATTGCTGCAGACCTTACTCTCGCATCACATTTGTGTTTATTTATGATATTAAAATTGAATTATTGAACAATAATCAAAACAAAAAAGTAAATTTATAGGCGTGCATAAAGAGAAAAATAGTGTGCATAAATAGTTTCCCTTAACAAATTTGAGCCATTTACTAGAAGAATGAATCACACCATTTAACACCATTTGCAAACTAACAAGTTTGAGTCATCATGAATAATAGAAAGGAAAAATGGAAAATTAGAAATCTTGAGGAAACGATTGCTAGCAATTTACTTTGGCCTTTGATCTGTAAAGGGAATGGAAATCTATAACTAGCTAGACTACTGTACTAAGAATGAAGTCATTGAAATCGTGTTTATGTATTATGTGTCTGTGTCTTCACGTTCATAGCTTATCTAGTGTGTCGTAGGCAGTGCTTTTGTAGTTTGGTACCAGGATATATTTTTCTCAGATCCACGAATGATAATAAGATGGATCAATTACATTTTACACTCTTCAAATTTGAAGTACTTTGAAATGGATCATTGGGTTCTAAATTCACTTTCTAATTGTTCAATCAGTTGTTGAAGATTGATTTAGGAGAAGCCAAAGATACAATATTAATGAGATTTTTTTGTCCATAATAATATAAATGTGGCACATTAGCCTATGTATCGAATTACACACTTGCAACGTCATCAATTTTAAAAACCTATATATGTTCAAATAATACGAAAATATAAATTAATACGATTCAAAAACCTTATAATATAATATGAGAAAATCAAAACTATGAACCATTTTGAATGTCACTGTCAATGGGCAAAAGCGGAGGTCCAGATGGCTGATAGATTAATTTGATAAACCCTAATTCCTTATGTCATGTATGCATGCTGGTATTGTTTGATTGGCAGGACTTAATTAATTAGCACCAAATCCATCGTCTAGATCTTGAACGGTTTATATGAAGAAGACCAGGGCCTGCCTAAGGAGATCTGCTTTTGATCGATCAAATATATATCATGCACGCGGCGGAGAATGAGTAGTGAATTTTTGCTGTTTCGGTCCTTGCCTACTTGAACCTTTCCAATTAGTCTTTTCTAATCTTGATTAGTGAAAACGGTAATGTTAAGGAATACCATCTATTTAAATTATATTTTGTAAATCATATGACGTTATTGATGATTGAATTATTACTTAAATGCTGATTAACATGCTTATTTCTATTAGTGACACATAATGTGATCTTAAAAGTTGTTTACTAAGCAATCATCCTTATAATGTAGAAGGTGAAACCTGCTAGGACATTACAAGGATCTCATTTGAAAAAAAAAAAATTGTTTTGGATATGAGTAATGCGAGGAAGGCTAAATTTTTATAGATAAAATTTGCAAACTAAATTAATTAATTATGTGTCACCAACAGAAAATAAACATATTTATCAACGCTTAAGTAATAATTTAATCATCAACTTCTATGTCATTTAACTTATAAAATTTTGTTTACAAATTTAATATCTTTAACATTTACTCTTTGGATATATAACTTATGAGTGGGCTGTCGGAAGACGTCCTTGTAATGGGAGCATTCTTTTTTCTTTCTCTTGATCAGTAGTAGTCAATTTGATGTTTACCAAAAAGTGATCATGGAAAATAACAACATAAAAGACAGATACAGGTGAAAAAAGATCAAACAAAAGTTGATTATGGATATTCATCCATCGTCAAATTAGAATCCGTTCAGTTTAGTGGAGGTCTGCAACAAATTATAATGCTTGCACTATTTTGGTCCTCATCTTTCTTTTTTAGGGTAAAGTAATGGTGAAGGTAAATGACAATTAACTAGTTGAACTAGTCATGATTTCTTTGCAGCATAT
The DNA here is from genome assembly GCA_024362995.1 of Heteromeles arbutifolia. Lineage (NCBI taxonomy): Eukaryota > Viridiplantae > Streptophyta > Magnoliopsida > Rosales > Rosaceae > Heteromeles > Heteromeles arbutifolia. The sequence goes on along the minus strand of JANCRC010000002.1, from coordinate 1,719,113 downwards.
ATTTCACTCCACCCAGCTAATTAGTTACTAACTCTAGTCAAATCAAGGAAAGAAATGTATATATAAGCGCTTATGCAATAAAAGGTCAATAACTTAAAGATGACGTTACGTGTTTTGGACTAATTCCACAATATTTTTTATAGTCAAAGTCGTTTAATTTTTGGATCTTCATTCAATAACCATTATGATAAAAATTCTTCCAAATTAAAAAGCATTTATGATAAAGACACAGTATAGCTAAAAACACAGTAAAATGTTTATGACAACGTTGCATATGAAGTGAACAAACATCTCATTTTATGCAACGCATGCAATGAAGATTAGTCATAGAAGGTTGATAGAGATTGAGTGGTGGGCGACATGCCAATTAAATTAATCAGGATCCTATCCCTTCCTTTCTGTTTAGACCGTTCAAAAGAAATCTTTTGGCTTGAAGTTGTGCCACATGTTCAATGAGCTTTTTTATTTTATTGCTTTTATTCAAACCCAATTGAATCAAAAACCATGAACGCCAAAAAAAGGTAAGTGGTGGCGTGAACGGGGGTGAAGAAGAGGAATGATTGTTGAACAAAAATAATAAAAATAAAATAAAGGCTAAATAGCCAAAATGGTTCGTGAGATTTGCATAATCAATAGAAATGGTCCATGAGATTGAAAATCAATAGAAATGGTCTCTGAGATTGTCCACCATCCATGATTTTGGTCATTCCGTTAAAAATTCTTTGGGCTCAAAACTTCATAACTCAATCGTTTCTTAACCAAATTCAACCCATAATATATCAAAATGAAAATAGGAAAGTGTAGAACAATATTATACCTATTTGGAAGCCCAATGGTTGCCGGAGATGGCCGGAAAATAGCCTGAAAGGTGACTGGTCGGCAGGAAAACTGAAAAACTCGTCGAAAATTGGCTAAACTTTAAACGTTCATAACTTCTTCAATACTCAACAAAATCGAGTGATTAAAAAAAAATCATACTTATTGATGAGATGAAGATAATGGTATCTTTCTCGATGGCTAACTCGCCGTAGATTGGCCAGAAAACGGCTCGAAAGTGGCAAATCATTTTCGAGTTAGCCACTTTCGAGCCGTTTTCCGGCCAAACCACGACGACTTAACCGTCGAGAATGGGACCATTCTCTTCGTCTGAAGTATGATTTTCGTTTTGAACACATTTCTAGGCAGTTAGATAATTTCTTTTGAACATTTCAGATTAAAAAAAGGGGATGAAAGAAAAGAAATAAGAGGGGAGAAAATTCAAGTCCAATTAATCAAAGTCGTCGTTTGATTGGTAGACTGGTCCCAAAATAACTCTTAGTCTATCTCTTATACATCACAAGCCTTATTGCAATTACCTAAACCATTGAAAAGAAAAATGAACAAAATAAATGGTAAATTACACATTATGATTTCAAACACAATGCAGTTTCCATCTTAAAGAGCTATCTAGGATATACTTCGGTGATCAATGAAACCTCATTTTCTGGTGCTTTGACAGAGCTGCTCTTGGATCGATCCGACCCTGTTGTAATCACCTCCGAACTATTCTTCCATCCCGAAGTCATGTTAGATCCAACGTTACTATCTCTGAAAAATGCTAGTTGTGAGGGTACTGGAAGTGTGACTGAGTAACTGTTGAGCATTAGAACAATAGAATTCATGGTCGGCCTATCGGCTATATTTTCTTGCACACATAGCAACCCAATATGGATGCATCTCATTATTTCATTTCTTGAACCGTTCGTCAACGCGGGATCTATTAGATTTGAAGCTGTCTCTTCCCTCCAACATTTCCATGCCTTGTGAAATTCGTAGAAATATAGTTAGAGATAAATTATTTTTCTTGGTTGCATTATGCATATAGTTTAAGTACTTACGTAGCTTAGAAGATCCTCCACGTTCTGGCCATGGCGAAAGGAATTATTTTTCTGTCCGCTCACTATCTCCAAAACTAAAACACCAAAACTATAGACATCCGACTTAACAGAAAAGTGTCCATGCATCGCATATTCTGGAGCCATATATCCACTGCATATTGAAATAAGAATAATATATGTTGTTTTTATGATCACTAACTTAGATGAGAACTTTGGATTATTGATATAGATTAACACAATTATAATATAAGCCATGTAGCCTCATCGAGTACTTACTAGGTCCCCACAATTCGACTGGTATTGCCTTGTGTTCGATCAACCACAAACAATTTTGCCATGCCAAAATCTGATATCTTGGGAGTCATTTTTTCATCTATCAAGATATTACTGGCTTTGAGATCACGATGAATAATTCTAAGCCGCGAATCCTCATGAAGGTAAATGAGGCCTCGAGTAATGCCTACTATGATTTTGTAGCGCCTATCCCAATCCAGTTGTGCGCGCTTGATTGGGTCTGCATGTTCAATTCAAACCAAGGTTACAATGTTTCTTGTATGTTACAAGAATGAGATTTTATGGTAAAATTTTGATGTTAAAGCTAAAATTGTTATTAATGTTATAGGCAGAGACAGTAGGACGACGATATGTTATTAATGTTATAGGCAGAGACAGTAGGATTAGTTTCCATGACGCCATAGATGGAGCGGTTTGAGTAGCGTAACACACATTTGTCAACCCAAGTAATTGCTTCCTTCTGATTAGGGCAACTCTGAGTGAGAGCATATCGGGAATTATTTAGGCAGCTACGGCAATCTTCCTCCTTGACATCTCCTTGACAAAGTCCGATTGCATAAATGTGCTCGTTCGACGAGTTTAGGCGATAGGATGCATTGTAAAAGCCATACCCGTTGCCGTTTTCGTTGGAGGGCAGGGAGGAGAGGAGGCGGTTGAGGTTTGCCTGATAGGTACTATTGGTGGTATAGTTTCCTCTTTCGTTTATGCAAACTTGACCAAGGGCTTGATTAATCATGAGAAACAGAATGGGAAAGAGGCAGAAAAGAAATCCTGAGGAATCCATTGCTGGCATTATTTGATATTTTTACTAAAATTGGTTTGTAAAAGAGGATTACAGTTATGATGGAAAACTTGCTACACGTCTATTTATGAAGAATGAAGTCAATGAATCTCACTTTACGCAAGACGCGGTGGTGGGAATACCAGACTTTTAATAATAGCTCTAGCTACGATATGGTATTAGTACCTGCTACCATTCCTCTATACATGCATGTTTAAGTGTTCTACATGATCTCTAATTATCTATATTGTGGCGGTCTCAAGCCAATAAAACAATATTATATTGGTAAGTTGAAATTTAAAACGCATGGTAATCTCAAATCAAATACTACGTGATTAGTTTAAAATGCTGCTACAATAACGTCATTGTATAAACAAGTTTCTCTTTTATATTATATCTTTGTATTCTTTCATCAACGAGGTTTCACACTGTTATAATTGAAGATGCTGATATAGACGGGAGTGCTCAATTAGATATTTAAGGAAGCTTTTTCCCAGACTTATACTATTCAACCACTGAAATTATGTAAACCACAGATTGGAACAGGAGTGATTGGCTGGGCCACTGATCTCTTTGCTTCTCGGGTACGTGCATTCTCTCAGTCAACAAACTAAATCAATTATAATACGCAATTCTGACAATTATTTACTCGTTTGGTTGGATATACGATTGTCAATTTGTTATGTAAGATGATAACGCTGGCAAGGGTCGGCCCGGCTAGACTGACTGTTTCTTAGATTGATTGTAATCGGAAAATACATGGTTGTTACTACGATGAGCAAGAAAAGTTACTCTTTACTATCGTTGATATTGCTGCACACCTTACTCTCGTATCACATTTGTGTTTATTTATGATATTAAGATTGAATTTATTGAACGATAATCAAAACACAAAAATAAATCTATAGACGTGCATAAAGAGGAAAATAGTGTGCATAAATAGTTTCCCTTAACAAATTTGAGCCATTTACTAGAAGAATGAATCACAATATTTAGCACCTACCTAAACCAAGAATAAATCACACCAGGTCGGTCGAAGTCAACGGGTCAAACGGGTCGGGTCATTCTGGTCAGTTACCACAATCCTCCACCGTGACATCACCTCTACAAAGTCCGATTGCATAAACTTTTGTCTGATTTTTTGCCATAAGAGGAGTTGTAAAAGCCATAGCTAGCCGTTGTGGTTGTTATCGGAGGGCAGGGAGGAGAGGAGGGTGTTGAGGTTTGTGTGACAGGTACTGTTTGTGGTGTACTTTTCTTGCTTTCGCTTTATACAGAAGTTGTATTGGAAAGGTGGCTGAGCAAGGGCTTGAGTCATCATGAATAATAGAAAGGAAAAATGGAAAATTAGAAATCTTGAGGAAACGATTGCTAGCAATTTACTTTGGCCTTTGATCTGTAAAGGGAATGGAAATCTATAACTAGCTAGACTACTGTACTAAGAATGAAGTTTTTGAAATCGTGTTTAGATCGAGATGCGAGCACTAGATGTTTTGAATTTTGAGGACTAATTGAATAGTATCCGGAAACAAAGAGAAATCCGGAATGTTTAGTGCATGTGCTCGAATTGGTCCGACCCAGAAATAATTAAACAAGACTAGCTTGAAATTTCTGATTAGTTCTTGCTTAGAAGACTAATACAATTCAACCTCTGGATTGAGTCAGCAAGAACAAACCAATAGTAAATTTCTCGTTTGCTTGGCCTAGCCATCCGTATGTCTAGAGGAAGCAGACCAATGCATTCACTGAAAATAATGGAACGATACATCGAGGAATATCAGACGAATACAATTAAACAGCTTGTACATCTTTTAATCGACAATAAGTCGTGAATATATGTGAAACTTTAAGAGGTGAGACATAATGAAAACTAACGGATGTACCAGTTTCAGATGCAATAACAAATAATGACAGTGAGTTGATGCATGCATTTCACCATAACGATCATATCTCGTATTGAATTACTTCCGTGACTGTTGCCCCCGTTTCTTGTAGCGATAGGTGTGCATAAAGAGAAAATGGTATGTATAAATTATTTCTTTTCCATTTACAGGAAGAATGAATCTGATATAGGACGGAATTGGTGTTATTTTAATTTCCCCCCACCTAAAATAACACCAATTCTGTCCCACATCAAAATCACACCATGTTTTTCCAAAAAAAAAAATCTCACCATGTAGATCACAGTAAGAGTCAATAACACGTTTAGAAGAAAAATGAATCCAAAGGGCTAAAATACATTATAAATTCAGATATAGATTTTTCCTAAAAAAAATCAGATATAAATCTCAAGCACTATCGAGGATAGACTTCAGTACGTTATCATGGAAACCTCATCTTCTGGTGTTTAACACAGTTGAAGGTTCTCTATTTTGCATAGCATCCAGGCTGTATAGATCATGGCAAGAGGGATTTGGATTGATGAGAGAACCCAATATGCCATTCCACAAGGCTCTATTTGTGTGATAGGAAGTGTCACAGTCATAAAATTACACTTTGGAACATAATGTGCTTGAGAATCATTCCCACTTGTGCCCGATTGAAATTGACTTTTTTCCGAGCAGCAAACATAAAACCAATTGGCAAATGCGGGAGATGTCCGGATCATTTAAATCATTATGCAATGCTTTATTTCCGCAATATAGGATTTACACTCTCAAAACGAAAGGCTACGTTACATGTCCATACGATTACCGCGGAGAAGATGGAAGAGGCAGAAAGAGCACCAAACCAGAACTAAGACCCCCATTTTTGTCCATGGAATCCCTAGTTTGCAATTTCCTTTTGTCCCCAAAAGGGGTGCCTCTATTTCCATTTGCTCCAAATTTTCACAATCGTTTCTCAACCGCAACAGCTCTTTTGACTCCGTTTCCCAAGTACCAACCCATTTTTGCAGATCCTTGAGGTACACCAAGCAAGAAATAGAGAACAAAGAGAAAATTAGTCAGCCACCCTGGAAAACCAAGGTTGCAAATCACTCCAAGGCTCACTCCAAGCAACATGCGTGGCTCTGATAGAAGAGCTATGTCATAATCTATCAGAGTTTTGCCTCCAAATTTGGAACTTTCGATGCACAAGTTGTACATAACATTCGCAACTGACCCTCCTGTGACCATGAAAGCTGAGAGACTCGAGGCTGGTCTGAGGTCTAGGCCTGCCACTAGGGTTAGTATAGGGATGAAGAGCCCGCCACCCCCGATTCCGCCGGCACTTGATATGGAGGCCGCTATGAAGCAGAATATTCCGGCAAGGACAATGGGGGCTGAGGATTTGAGCGGGGTTTCTTGGAGCTGTGCTCTTTGGTGGTAGGTTTGGTTGAGGAAGTTGTCGGTTCTGAGGACATCTGAGATGCGTTCAGTTTGTTTTGCTTGTGAATGAGTGAAGGTGATGAGAAATATGGAAAGGGAAAGAGTTAAGCATGTGAGTTTTTGGTTGTCCCTTATTTGTGTACATGAGTCATCTTAGAGTAGAGTGGTGTTAAATTTATTAGGATACACGGACAGAGTGTTGAATGACATTTGTCGAAGAGAACAGAAGCAACAACATCCAAAAAGAACAATAAGAAAAGATAGTTTGTGCTTTTTCTAATGAAATTGATGTGTTCATTTCTTTGGTAAGATTGCCCAAATTTTATGAATTTAAGATAAGGTTTTTTTTATAGAGGGCAATTTGATTCCACTTCCTGATATCTCCAAAAAAATTTCATTAAACATTGATAACTTTTATGGTTTTAATTTAGGGTATGCTAGGAAGATTAAATTTGTAGATTAAATTTTGTAAATCAAATGACACAGAAGTTGATGATTGGTGTTGACTAACGTGCTTAGTTCTTATGGGTGACACATCAAGTTTTTGCAAATTTTGTCTACAAATTTGGTGTACCTTACATTACTCTTTTATTAACCATATTTTTTTTTAAAATCACTCTGCTAATAACTGATCCAGAATCAATATTAAAAAAAAAAGAAGATAAGATAGTTGTGCTTGTTCTATTACAATTTGATGTTTATTTAGTTGGTAAGACTGTTGTTTTGAAAGGAACTTGAAACTTATCTAAGAAAAAACAAAGAAAAAGGGACCTTCAACTTTACCTCACAACCATAAGAAACTATGGTGGGGCAAATTAAGGGTCACAAAAAATATGTCACCACCTCCCCATCTTTCCCTATGTTCCTGCATAACCGATAGATAGTCCAAAAGAATAAATATGAGAGACATTTTGATTAGTAGTCGATTTTTTTTTGGAAAAAAAACTTACCTATATCTCTATTTCTCTCATCTGTTGAGAGATATAGGTAAAAAAAAAGTAGGAAATACAATATGTTTTATGTGAGTTTCTCTTAATTTTTAGAGTCGCTATAATTTCAGTTGTCATCAGTTAAACAAATTGTAATTCAAGCATTACGCACATAAGACATAAGTAGCTTCACGTGTTCCCTAACGGGTAGAAATAAGCTGTATCTCTCTCTGTCTTGTCCTACCTGCATCATCACGATTCATGTGAGCACTAAGCAGTATATATATGAACTGTAGAGAGTTTGCTTTCCCCGTAAGAATCCGAAGCCTAGCTAAAGAGCATATTATTTTGCCTTTCAGTTGCATGCAGTTGAACTCATCTCATGTGTGTATGCTGTCATGAGCATATGTTCATGTGTGCGTGATTAGCCAGCATCTGTCCAGAACAAATTAATATATAGAACATGCATGAGGAATTATATTCTACATTATCTCACTTGATATGATATTCAAAGAAAAAATAATTTCGATAGGAGTGCGAAAATTATAGAAAAGATAAAAAAAGATCGGATGATATATAACATTGATCACTCTAAGTTAAGACCTTCCACTATATGAGAAAACTAAGATTAAGTTTCTCTTAACTTCCAGTAAAACATATAATTACAACCATTTAATCATCATATTTTCATATTTGTAGCTATAGGTAAAAAGACATGACGGTCATGATCTGCGGAGTCGTGGACTATACTAGTTACTAGTTAGAATTTTAGAATTTGTTTGACACGCGCGTGCCTATTAACTTCTGTTCCTGCCAAAATGTTGTTGCAGTGTTACAATTTTTTTTTTAATTTTTTTAATTTTTTAATTTTTTAAATTAATCTTATTAAGATAAAAATAGAAATTCAAATGAGGAGGACATAAAGCCAAACCTCATTGATGGAAAAAACATAGCAAGTAACACGATAAGGGAACCCCACTTACAAAGAAAACATACGAAAAAAAAAAAAATCATCTGAAACAATAGTTGGTAGAAGCAGAAAGATCATGAATATAAGCAGATGATGCACATGAAGGAACGTTGGACCACCAGTAATATGCATCGTGATCTGCACCAAAGTTAGCTAAGGCATCGGCTACACAGTTGCCCTCGCGGAAAATATGGGAAACAAAAACATGCATATGCCTAATCTGCCACAAGCAATTGCTCCAATCGACACGCAAATACCAAGGAATAATAGAACTAAGAGAGTTTAAGTAGTGAATCATCGTAGTTGAGTCCGTCTCCAACCAAATGTGATGTCATTCATGCACCCAGGTAACTCGAATAGCCTCAATTACAGCAAGAACCTCAGCTGCAATCGAACTACAAAAATTCGTGGACGACACAAAAGTGCCCAAAACGAATCTTGTTCTGTAGAGACCATATACTCCAAATAGCATTACAAACAACAAGCACCCACAAACGGCGAGAAGAGGAAGACAAATCAGCAAAGAAAGTGGATGAAAAAAGATTATCCAAGGAACCACATTGTACATATGGTCGATTAAAAAGGAGTGACAACCAAATCCAAATTTCTTGAATAAATGGGCACTCCAAAAATAAGTGGGAAACAGTCTCTGCAGCATTCAGACAAAAACAACAAACAGAAACCAAAGGCACTCCATGACGCTGCAAGCGATCATCAGTAAGAAGACGTCCATGCAAAGCCTTCCAAGTAGTAATACTTTTCCTAGTCTGAATGGAGGAATCCCAAATGGCTTTACCCCAAACCAGCTGGGAATTATGACCATTCAAATAAGAAAAAGCATCCTTAGCAGTCATGAGACCTGATGAAGAACTTGTCCAAATAAGTTTATCAACACCAGCCTTTAAAGAAATAGGAGTCGAGGTGATAGTCTCAGCAATAACAGGAAAGGAAGAAGAAAAATTAGTAGGCAATACCCAACCATTTGGACCAATAAAATCACTAACCTTTGCTTTCAAAGCGGATGCCACATGATAAAAGATGCCTAAACTATGCGCAATTGGCTCTCCAAGCCAGTTATCCATCCAAAATCAAACTTGAGAACCATCACCAATTAACCATTGTAGTTGAGGCAAAAGATCCGGAAGTATTTTCTTTAGACCAAGCCACACTGAAGATTTCTTATAAGAAGAAACAATTGAGAAACCTTTAGCCAAAAATCGAGATCTCAAGAAAATAGATGCAGGAGAATCAGAAGAAACTACATCCCAACAACGTTTGAGAAGTAGAAAACGATTCATTACTATAACGTCTTGAAGACCAAGACCCCATTCCTCTTTCGGACGACAACATATACGCCAGGCCATAAGTGGCACACCACGATTGTTTGGGTCACCGGACCAAAAAAAATTTCGCATCCAACTTTGAACTTGTTTTAGAAGCAAAGAAGGCCATTCATAAACCTGAAAAGAGTAAACCAATAAACTTTGGATAACAGAAGAAAGCAATTCCAAACGACCTGCCTGAGACAATAAAACACTCTTCCATGAGGCTAACTTTATCCGCACCCTATCTGCAATAGCTTGGAAATAAGCTTTTTTTGGCCTACCTTGAAAAATAGGTACCCCCAGATAAGTGAAGGGCAAGGACCCCAAAGTTACCCCAAGAGTACGGAGAATGGAAGTTTGACGCGGACGAGCGAAACGACCCAAAAAAGCAAGTGACTTGGCCCTATTAATAAATTGCCCTGAATTTTTACCATACTCGTCAACAAATCTCATTAGCATCTGTAGATTACACTTCGTGCCTCGCAAAAAAACCATTATATCATCTGCGAATAAAACATGAGAAGGGGGAGAAACACCCTTTGGAGCAGACATTGGAAGTAGTTTACCTTCCGTCACAAGAAGCGAAAGACCTCTACTAAATACCTCTTCCGCTAGGCAAAACAAAAGAGGAGACAACGGATTCCCCTGTCGAACACCTCTAAAGCAAGAAAACTAGCTTGAGAGAGATCCATTGATCGATATCGAAAGATAGGTAGAGCGTAAAAGAGCTTGCACCCAGTCCACAAAAATATTAGAAAATCCAAATGAGCGAATGACCCGCAGTAGAAAATTCCAATCTATAGTATCAAAAGCCTTCTTAATGTCAAACTTTACTGCAACATTCCCACCAAAGCATTTAGCATCGAGAAGATTCATACATTCAGAGGTTGAAATAATAGAATCTGAAATCGAACGACCCTTTGTAAAAGCATTTTGTTGAGGCGAAATAATACGAGAAGTGATAGGCCCCAAACGATCAGCAATAATTTTAGTAATAATCTTGAAAGAAAAATTGGCAAAGGCAATGGGCCGCATCTGGGAAACAGAGTCAGCATTTGGGACCTTAGGAATAAGCACAATCATGTTGGAATTGAAATGAGGAAGGACCAAACCATGCTAAAAAAACTACGAACCGCACTAACCACCTCTGGACCCACAATGCTCCAGCAATTAAGAAAAAAACAACCTCCAAAACCATCCGGGCTCGGCGAACTAAAAGAATCCATTGAACAAATTGTTTTAAAAATTTCCTCTTCTGATGGAAGAATAGTGAGGGCAAGATTATCATCCACCGAAACTAATTGAGGGATAACCCGCTCTACCAGACCTGTATTAACCACATTATTATCAGCTGAAAACATGTCAGAAAAATAAGAGATAATATGATCCTTAATAGCATTCTGATCCTCCAACATCACATCCCCGTTACGAATGTGTGAAAAAGAATGATGAAGCTTCCTATAGCGAATCATGGAGTGAAAAAATGAAGTATTGCGATTACCATCAGATAGCCAACGAACACGAGATTTGTCCCTTAAAAAAATACCTTGAATCCGAAGGGCGTCATGAGCCTTTAAACGCAATTCCTCCTCGGACAATCTATCATCTGTAGGGCCCAAAGTATCAATTTCATTTTGAATAAGATCAAGATCACTCATGGCAGAATCCACATTCACATGAATATTACCAAAATGTGACCAGTTCCATGTTTTCAAATTTTGTTTCAAGTTGCGAAGCTTAGCGGATAACACAAATATTGGACAACCCAAAAAATTGGAGTCATGCCAAACAGTGGCCACAAATGCCATAAAATCAGGATGCTCGAACCAAGCTCTTTGAAAACGAAATAGGGACCGAGCAACCACCTCCACCTTCGAAAAAGACAATAATAAAGGACAATGATCAGAACATAAGCGAGTAAGAGTAGAACATTCTGAAATAGACCACGTCTCGATCTAAGAAAAATTGCATAAGCACCGATCTAAACGCATCTCAACTTGCCTGTGAACCCCAAGACCCCAAGTGTAAGATAACCCTTTTGTAGGAAGGTGGACCAATTCACAAACGGAAGACATCATCTGAAATTCAGAACATGAGTTAGCATTTGGCAGTACACCCCCGCGCTTCTCATGAGCACCCAAAACACAGTTGAAATCACCAATGACAGCCCATGGACCGTTAACAAATGAAGACTTCACATAAGCAATATCATACCACAACTGACGTCGTGCAGCCACTGTTGTTTTAGCATAAACACAAGTAATTATACAAGATACTGAATCCAAGATACAAGAAACTGTAAGCTGTTGAGCAGTTGCGGAAGGCACAATTGGAGTGACATCAGCATGACAAAGTAACCAAAGATTAGGTTCTTGAGATCCACGATCATTAGTAGCCACAGGAAACAATCTCAAAGCTCTCCACACGGAAGGCTTGATGGAAGATAAAGAGATAAAGGGCTCTGATAAACAAAGCATAAAATGATGGTGAGAACGCACCATTCGCGTTATAACCCGACGAGTGGAAGCATTTGCTACCCCGCGGGCATTCCAATATAATAACTTCATAAAGAAGGCTGAGTTTTAGCCATAAAGGCCCTGGTGCCATGAGGCTCATTACGTATAGGACCAGATTGTTTTTTCTTTCTTTTAGAGACAACTGGGGTAAAACCATCATCATCATTAGACCTTATGTGAGCAGCCACAACATCAACTTCATCAGCTAATGGATTTGCAACTAGAGTCATATTATCTGCACCCGATGTAAAAAAATTGACATCCATAACCAATGTCGCATTATTCACAACTTGGTCCAATACCGGACTACTCACATCGACAACTGGAGTCACCTCGGTAGTCAACGTCATATTACCCACATCAACTACTGATGCGGAATTGTTCAAATCAGACTGAACAGGAACAACAACCATAGTCGGGAAACTTATGGGATCAACACTTTCAAGCATAGAAATAGATTGATCACACTCTAAACGAGTTATACCAGGGACTGTAGGAATATCAGAGGCAGTCTGCTTCACAAAAGAATGACCTTCTGTGTCATCGGGTAAATTCGGTGGAGTTGGCTCAATAACTACATTTTTACCAGCATTCTTCGGGACATACTTACTTACCACTCTTTCTCGCTTATGTCGACAGAGGGACCGTGATCTGCCACGCCCTTGTGATGGAGAGTTTTCCCCTTGTTTAACTCGACAATGCTGGATGTGATGTCCAATATTGCCGCAGCTAGAACAAATAGATGGGAACTTTTCAAATTCAAGACTCACCAACAAAGAATCACCATGAGCACGCTCCACTAAAATCTCAAAAGGTGGGTTAATGGAAAGATCCACATCAATTAAAACCCGAGCATAGAAACCAATGCTCTTGTTCAAAGTTGCATGATCAATCTTAATTGGAGTACCTATTCCGGATGCAATTTCAAATAAGGTTGTGGTGTCCCAATATTCTAGACCCAGATCCCAAAACCGCACCCACAATTGTGCAGTAGTGTTTTTGAAATTGTTTGGGGAAAAATTGGGGGTCCATTGGTAAAACCTCAAGTTGCCACGTTGAAGAGAAATAGCACCACCTACCTAAACGTGTTGCATATCTTCAGGAGTTGCAAATTGGAAAACATAAAAACCCTTCCCCATAGGGATGGCCCGCCAGGATTGCAAGGAAGGCCATAACTTCTTTAAACGAAGAACCATGTCCTCAGTAGACCATGGCTTATTTTCTTTTTGCAGCAAGACTCTACCCACGAGATTATGTTTGCACTTGTCAAGACCCCTCTGATAGGAATCTTCCGTACTTCATAGCTTATCTAGTGTGTGGCGGGCAGTGCTTTTGTAGTTTTGTACCAGGATATGCTTTTCTCAGATCCACGAATGATAATAAGATGGATCAATTACATTTTACAAATTTTAAGTACTTTGAAATGGATCATTGGGTTCTAAATTCACTTTCTAATTGTTTAATCAGTTGTTGAAGATTGATTTAGAAGAAGTCGAAGCTCCAATATTAATAAGACTTTTTTTTATCTATAATAATATAAATGTGGCTTACACATTAGTCTATGTATCAAATTACACACTTGCAACGTTATTAATTTAAATAACCTATATATATTCAAATATAAATTAATACGATTAAAAAACCTTATAATATAATATGAGAAAATCAAAACCATGAACCGTTTTGAATGTCACCGTCAATGGGCAAAAGTGGAAGTCCAGATGTGTAACAACCCGTCCCGGGATTTACGGAACAAAAAGGGTATTTTTGTACTTTCATCAAGTTTGGGGATATTTTCCTTTTAAAAATGGTTTTTGGGTTTTAAATGGTGTGCCCGTGGGGCCTACCTCTGATTTTTGTCCCCCGGTTCCTTTCCCCTTTTCTTTCTTTTCTGATTTTTATAGCCTTCTCTCTCTCCCCGAAACTCACTCTGCTCTCTCCCTCAACTCTCTGTGCTATCTCCTCCCCGGTGACCAATGCCCACACACGCAAACATTCAAACACACGAAGGCAGCACCACCATCACTACCGCGTTAGCTATCTTTCTTTCCCTCTCTCAGTTCGTCTCTGTGGAACACCGAGGAACTCTGGCGAGTCCCTCGTATTGTCGATGACTGGTAAGCCTCGGTAACACTCCAAAAACTCTTCCTTTCGACCTTGTAGTTCATTCTTTGACCATGTTTATGTGTGGTGGATGTCGAGGCATGGTAGAAACTTCTCGGGAAGGCTTTCCTAGATTTCGACGAGGAACTCGTAACTTTCGAGCCAGTTTTCCAGCCAAACCACGACGAGTTGGCCGGCATGCAAGTTTCCAGCAACCTCCGCAGCTTTCGAGGCATTTTTCGGCCAAACCACGGCGAGTTAGACGTCGTGCGAGGTACCATTCTCTTCGTCTCTTCGAGAACTATGATTTCCATTTTTGAATGACTCGATTTCGTTGAGTATTGGCCAAGTTGTGGCCGTTTAAAGGTTGTGTAGTTTTCCGGCCGAATCCGGCCTTCTTCTCCCTTTGAATCCGGCGACCCACCAAACCCAAGGCTTTTGGGCCTTTCCTGCCGAGCCCAACCCAAAACCCTTTCAAATGTGGCCCTCGGGCCATGTGAGTCTGGGCCGAGCCCAGAGAGCTCCTAACCTAATTCTCTATTTCCCTAAACCTATTAACACTAAATCTAAACCCAAATCCCTAAGGCCCAACCCGGATCCAAGCCCAGACCTATTTGACCTGGTCCGACATGAACCCTGACCCGTTGACTGACCCGGTCTGACCGTTCACCGTTGACTTTGACTGGTCAACGTTGACCGTCGACCATCAACGTTGACTTATAGGGTTGACTTTTTGGGTTTTCGTCCGAGACTTTTCCTAAGCTAATTTCGATGTCCTGAACCCGTTTTCAATGTCTGTTTCCCCAAATTAAGTCGTTTGATTAGAATTTGACTAAATGTACCCCTTTATGTGCTTAGGGGCCATTGTTGTGGCGTTTATGTCTTCGCTAGTCTGCGCAGCTTTCGACGGCAAAGTATTATGAGTAGACCCCTTATAAAATGCATGTTTTATAGTAGAAATGCATACATGAAAAGCATGATTTGATGAGTATGTTCTATGAAATGCTTTATGAGATATTGTGCCTATTGAGGCTAATTTGAATTATTACTATTTTTCCTATAACCCGTATTCTTATAGAATATCCGATGGATGACGATATGATATTTAGAATACGTTTCGAACACCTCTTTATAGTATAGATGATGGATGACTTTATACTATGAAGATGCCTTTCAAATGTACGTATGTTCAATGGTTTTGTACTTACCTAGTGGTCCATTCCGTTACGGGACGTAGAGATAGGTTCCGGTCCGTCCCGGGCGACGGTTTGGTGTTGGCATAGGGCCTGGAGTGTGTTTTCCTCTGGCTATTAAGCACAGTGACGGGAAGACTGGCTAGGGCCTGGGGTTATTTTCCTCTGACTGTCTGCTTAGAGACGGGGAGACTGGCTAGGGCCTGGGGGTTATATTGGACATTCACTAGTGGCTAGTATATATAAAAGTTATGATTTGAGACAGTGGACGGCATGCTAGGTTTTGGAAAACCTGGGGGTTAGTACGTTGATAGCTGTTTTACTATATGTATATCAAATTGGACTCATGTTTGTTTTGCGCCCCTTTCAAGACTTAGAATCGAGGCATACAATCCTGGCATCAAGGCACTTCCGCATCGGTATATTCGAGTCCTCTCGGTGTAGGACCCATTCTTTTATTCATTCAATTTTATTTTATTTCTGTTGGTGCTCTAGTTAGTTGTATGCTCTGAACACGTTCCTAAATCCCATACTCTTTATTTTATATTTATAAGTCTTATTTATTCCTTATTCTCAGCATTTGCATTCAATAAATGGCTTTCGTCACCCTTCGGGTGTCGGCCAACACGTGTCTATCCTGGTATTCGGGGAATATCGGGATCGGGGAGTGTCAGATTGGTATCAGAGCGTGGTTTGTTCAGAGTATACTTAGGATCTTTGATTTTTGTAGTAGTGTGTCTGTCATGACTTCATTTGGATGTCACGACTTCTGGATTTGGTGCCATTCAGCACAGTTGTGCAAATCTTTCTATATTTGAATTGTCATAATTTGGTTGAAATACGAGGATTCGTGTCTGGATTGTGCCTCAGTAGTGCTGAAGTGGATTATTGGACGACTTTCAACAGCAGTTTGATACTCTGCGACGTGCATTCCCTGGGAATGGTGGGCAGAATCGGTGTTACTTAGAAACAGCGTGTCTTAGAAATCTCAGTTTGCGGAAGTTTGGTCCAGACCAGCTGTAGATCCGAAATGGCGATGCCACTCTACAACATGCGTTCCCTAGGAATTGCGGGCAGAGTCGGCTTTGCATCGAAATCTTGGGAAACGGAAAGATTTTGGTGGTACGAATTGGCTAAGACCAACTGGAGTTTTGAAACGGTGATATCACTTTGCGACATGCGTTCCCTAGGAATAGCGGGCAGAGTCATATCTCTTGGTAATTGCTCGAAACATTCGAAGTGCGTGTTAGAGAAAGCGAGTAAGTGCTAGTTGTGATGACGGTTAGTAAGTGGTGGTTGGTGGGATCGAATCAAATTTCTTAGACTCATTCCCACTGAAGAAATTCGTGTGGATCTTTAGAATAAGTCCTCGACGATTATTCTATCGATAACCCTCTTGATTTCCCAACGACGAAGTCCAGTCCCTTAACCTTTGACCGTCAGCTTCACATTAAATCCTTCGAGCGTTGACTTCGTCTAGAGATTATACTTTTCTTGGGAAACTCTTCGGTAGCAGACGCTATTGGGTTTGGTACTCGGCGGTAAATCCTAATTCTGTGTCCACATACTTTTCGGTAGCGATGAACTTAGCCTCTTGCTTGTAGCCCAATTGATCTGTGCTCTTGTCCACTAACTGTTCAGCCTTGTAATTTTCAGTATAATGGCTTGAGACTCATATGCATCATTGTACAAAGATCGAGCTTTGCTTTGAACTTCTCTGGACTCATTGAGCTTTGGTTTTCTCAAGGGCATCACTTTAAGGTAGCCAATCGTGTCATTCCATGCATACGCAAACTGTTTTGTATCTTTCTTCTTCGTCATTCTATTGATTCAGAGGTCCTATGTTTAATTTTTAAACTTGGAAACAGCTCTCACAATGTATTGTGAATTTCGAAATGTCTTTGACCTTATCAAATCTTAAAACAGTTCTTAACTAATCTTGAGCTTAGCCCTATTTCCTTTTGGCTAAGAAACCAATCAGTTTTGGTGTGATGCTGGCAGTGAACGAAATCTTTGACAACGGGGTATTGTCTCATCTGATCGTAGTTTTTACACCTTTCGAATTCTGCGATGGTGTATTAATTAAATGTTTGGCTGCACGCTGATGCAGTAGGATCAAGTCACGCATGTGCCTCTTGACGATTGGAACTGCACGATGTGAACCATCCTACCTTTGATCTAAAATTGGTAACGACCTTCCTTGCTGAAAAATCTGGTGACGTTTTCTCTACAGCAAGAAATGTTGCATCCTTATTGACCAGAGTACATAAATGTCTACGATTGCACCATCGTGTTCCACCCCGATTGTGTAAGCGCAGTTGTGGAACTTCTTAGTAGGAAGACACAAATCTCATCTTGAGCATCCGAACCTAAGCGCATAATTATCCAGGGAGACCGTATTGGGTTGGAAAGGCTGAAAAGTTGAATCTACTGAAATCGTATAAGTTTGTTAGGAGATTCAAAAAGTCAAATCACTTCACGAGATGTCAGACGAAGTTGTGTGACCAGTGATGTTATCAGGTGTGTGACATCAGGTCTTGAACTGTTAAAAAGCCCTAATGGTCGAGCTAAGTACTTGTGTGAACTCAACAGCAGAGTTGTTTTTTTTTCAAATTTAAATAATCATAAATAGTGACTTCTATCTCTGCATCTTCACTTTCCTTCGCTTGTTTGTTTCTCAATGTAAACTGGATCTTACTGGAACATTACACAAGGTGTAAAAAAAAAAAAAAAAAAAAAAAAAAGAAACGTTTGTTCTCGGCATGGTTTCTAGTTCAAATCTCGATATCTTGTACTCTATTTTTTTTGAGAAACTTGTTTGACCCTCAAATCCTAAAGTATTCTTTTAGCCTTCTCGACGTGGTTTCTTGCTCATTCAATGAAAAATTCACGATTGATCAATTCGATGGAAGTGTGCACCCAGTTCTTATCGTTTTAGACATGAACGTTATGAGCATAACCTTTTCACAAGCTTACCAGACTTACCAAAAAGAGTTCCTCATGGGTGTAAGGTTTGAATCGTATTTTGGTAAGGGATTGGTGAAGATTGTAGTGCAAGTGATCAGCATATTGCATCACTATCTTCATGCTGAATTGAATGGTCACCACTCATTATCCTGCTGCAATTCATCAACATCATATCGTACTCTAGTAGTTCTTTTCCAACGATATGTAAATAAGTTCAGGTGCTCAATTATTTTAAGGGTATCTTCCACTCAACCTTAACACACCTTTGTTAGGCATCTACTGAGATTAGATTCCATCTTGGGTTCTAAGTCGAATTTCTGAACGAACTGTCTAGACCCTGTTGAACGCGTTATGTTCACTCGTATTGTGGTGTTAGCATATTTAGAAGTTGCACTTCTCTGGAAAGGTGCATACTCTCTTGGGATTTTAAGGTTGATCACTCGAGAGTCAATTCTTTCTTCTTTCCACCAACTTTGACCTTGTTTGACTAGAAATTTGCTGCTAAGCAAAAATGGAGAGGTGGATTGAGTACTACAACAGTTCCTAAGATATACTGCTTGTTGGGAAATGTGACTTATCGTTTTCTACTTGCTTGGTTCGAGCTTTTGGGTCTGTTACTAACATAGTAGCCATTTCTCTTGAATCCTAAGGTACATTTTTCAATGGGTTATTTGTTGGCAAAACACTGGAGTAGTTGGTCACATTTGTAAGAACTGAGGATGATAGGATGTTTGGTGCTGGATAGAGTTTTACGACGACAGTTCTTATTTTGTTTGGTTTGGGTATGGCACTTTTTGCGACATGGTACGAGAGTTTTCTACGGGAAACACTGGTTGACAGATGAGTATTGTGAACTGGTATTCAGATGATCGAATTTACGACGTGTGAAATTGTGCATCCTTAAGAAATCACTGTTTGCTTAACAAGACAACAAATGGGTGATTGATATCGCGGGCGGCCGACTGTGGTATCGATAACTTATTCGTTGGGTTCGTAAGCAAGTGGACATGAAGATCCGTCTACGGTAGCTGATGCAGATTCAGAATTGTTATTCTTAGGACTTGACCCAAAGACACATTTATTCTCGGAGTACGTGACGTTTCAAATTCTTGGGCGAGACCCACTCTCATTTTTCAGTTTTGGTTTTCAGTATAAGTATTTTAACTTCCTTTACTTTAGTTATTTGTTCTTGTCGTTACAAATGTTTTCGGGGAAGTATTTCTGTTTTCAGTTTTTAAGTTCAGCTCGAAATTTTGACCTATATGTTAGTACATATCTATTTTGACGTTATCGTATTTTAAGTACTTACTTTTGACCTTAAGCTATTTTATGTTTTCGACTTCATATTTTTATAAAGTACGTTTTCTACTTTTACACTGATGGGGAAGAAAGTAAGAGCTTGGAGGCATGATAGAGGATTTTGCAACCTGCTCGCGACGGTGTGGCATATTCTCTTTGATGCACCCACTGTGACTTGATTTCTCTTTATACATATATTCCTCTTCCTATTTTCGAGTTTTTTTCAGTGTAGCAAATTATTTTAAATTTCGGGACGAAATTCTTTTAAGGGGGGTAGATTGTAACAAATTGTCCCGGGATTTACGGAACAAAAAGGGTATTTTTGTATTTTCACCAAGTTTGGGGATATTTTCCTTTTAAAAATGGTTTTTGGGTCTTAAATGGTGTGCCCGTGGGGCCTACCTCTGATTTTGTCCCCCGGTTCCTTTCCCATTTTCTTTCTTTTCTGATTTTTATAACCTTCTCTCTCTCCCCGAAACTCACTCTGCTCTCTCCCTCAACTCTCTGTGCTCTCTCCTCCTTGGTGACCAATGCCCACACACGTAAACATTCAAACACACGAAGGCAACACCACCATCACTACCGCATTAGCTATCTCTCTTTCCCTCTCTCATTTCGTCTCTGTGGAATACCGAGGAACTCCGGCGAGTCCCTCATATTGTCGATGACTGGTAAGCCTCGGTAACACTCCAAAAACTCTTCCTTTCGACCTTGTAGTTCATTCTTTGACCATGTTTATGTGTGGTGGACGTCGAGGCATCGCAGAAACTCCTCGGGAAGGCTTTCCCAGATTTTGACGAGGAACTCGTCACTTTCGAGCCAGTTTTCCTGCCAAACCACGACGAGTTGGCCGGCGTGCAAGTTTTCAGCGACCTCCATAGCTTTCGAGGCGTTTTCTCGCCAAACCACAGCGAGTTAGACGTCGTGCGAGGTACCATTCTCTTTGTCTCTTCGAGAACTATGATTTTCGTTTTTGAATGACTTGATTTCATTGAGTATTGGTAAAGTTGTGGCCGTTTAAAGGTTGTGTAGTTTTCCGGCTGAATTCGGCCTTCTTCTCCCTTTGAATTCGACGACCCACCAAACCCAAGGCTTTTGGGCCTTTCCTGCTGAGCCCAACCCAAAACTCTTTCAAATGTGGCCCTCAGGGCGTGTGAGTCTGGGCCGAGCCCAGAGAGCTCCTAACCCAATTCCCTATTTCCCTAAACCCATTAACCCTAAATCTAAACCCAAATCCCTAAGGCCCAACCCGGATCCAAGCCCAGACCCGTTTGACCTGGTCCAACCCAGACCTTGACCCATTGACTGACCTGGTCTGACCGTTGACCAGGTCAACATTGACCGTTGACTTTGACTGGTCAACGTTGACCGTTGACCGTCAACGTTGACTTATAGGGTTGACTTTTCGGGTTTTCGTCCGAGACTTTTTCTAAGCTAATTTCGATGTCCTGAACCCGTTTTCGATGTCCGTTTCCCCAAATTAAGTCGTTTGATTAGAGTTTGACTAAATGTACCCCTTTATGTGCTTAGGGGTAATTGTTGTGGCGTTTCTGTCTTCGCTAGTCTGCGCAGCTTTCGACGGCGAAGTAATGTGAGTAGACCCCTTCTAAAATGCATGTTTTATAGTAGAAATGCATACATGAAAAGCATGATTTGATGAGTATGTTCTATGAAATGCTTTATGAGATATCGTGCCTATTGAGGCTATTTTGAATTATTATTATTTTTCCTATAACCCGTATTCTTATAGAATATCTGATGGATGACGGTATGATATTTAGAATACGTTTCGAACACCTCTTTATAGTGTAGATGATGAATGACTTTATACTATGAAGATGCCTTTCAAATGTACGTATGTTCAATGGTTTTGTACTTACCTAGTGGTCCATTCCGCTACGGGACGTAGAGATAGGTTCCGGTCCGTCCCGAGCGACGGTTTGGTGTTGGCATAGGGCCTGAAGTGTGTTTTCCTCTGGCTATTAAGCACAGGGACGGGGAGACTGGCTAGGGTCTGGGGGTTATTTTCCTCTGACTGTCTGCTCAGAGACGGGGAGACTGGCTAGGGCCTGGGGGTTATATTGGACATTCACTAGCGGCTAGTATATATAAAAATTATGATTTGAGACAGTGCACGGCATGCTAGGTTTCGGAAAACCTATGTTTATCATGATATATATGTGTTTTCATAAAACCTGAGGGTTAGTACGTTGATAACTGTTTTACTATATGTATATCAAATTGGTCCACTGATGTTTGTTTTGCACCCCTTTCAGGACTTAGAATCGAGGCATACAATCCTGGCATCAAGGCACTTCCGCATCGGTATCTTCGAGTCCTCTCGGTGTAGGACCCATTCTTTTATTCATTCAATTTTATATTATTTCTGTTGGTGCTCTAGTTAGTTGTATGCTCTGAACACGTTCCTAAATCCCATACTCTTTATTTTATATTTATAAGTCTTATTTATTCCTTATTCTCAGCATTTGCATTCAATAAATGGATTTCGTCACCCTTCGGGTGTCGGCCAACATATGTCTATCCTGGTATTCGGGGAATATCGGGATCGGGACGTGTCAAGATGGCTGATAGATTAACTTGATAAACCCTAATTCCTTATGTCATGTATGCATGCTGGTATTCTTTGATTGGTAGGACTTAATTAATTAGCACCAAATCCGTCGTCTAGATCTTGAACGCTTTATATGAAGAAGACCAAGACCTAAGGAGATTTGTTTTTGGTAGGTCAAATATATATCATGGACGCGGCGGAGAATGAGTAGTGAATTTTTGCTGTTTGGGTCCTTGCCTACTTCAACCTTTCCAATTAGTCTTTTCTAATCTTGATTAGAAAACGGTAATGTTATGGAATACCATGTATTTAAATTATATTTTGTAAATCATATAACATAGTTATTGATAATTGAATTATTACTTAAGTTATGATTAACATACTTATTTCTATTAGTGACACACAGAATGTGATCTTAAAAGTTGTTTACTAAGCAATCATCCTTATAATGTAGAAGGTGAAACCTGCTAGGACATTACAAGGATCTCATTTGAAAAAAAATTGTTTTGGATATGAGTAATACAATGAAAGCTAAATTTTTGTAGATAAAATTTGCAAACCAAATTAATTAATGATGTACCACCAATAGAAAATAAACATATTTATCAACGCTTAAGTAATAATTCAATCATCAACTTCTATGTCATTTAACTTATAAAATTTTATTTACAAGTTTAATTTCCTTAGCATTTACTCTTTGGATATAAACTGATGAGTGGGGCGGTCAGAAGAAGTCGTTGTACTGGAGAAATTTTTAGTTGTGATGGAAACACGGATAGTACACTACGTGTTTTTATGCAAGTGGTGGAAAATTTTAATTTTTAAGTTATTAACCTTTTAACACACGTAACCCACCATTTATATAAAGACAAGTAATGTACCACCTTGTGTGACTGTCACACCAATAAATCTCTCGTTGTAATGGGATCATTCTTTTTTTCTTTCTCTTGATCAGTAGTAATCAATTTTATGTTTACCAAAAAGTGATCATGGAAAATAACAACATAAAAGACAGATACTGGTGAAAAGAGATCAAACAAAAGTTGATTCTGGATATCCATCGTCATATTAGAATCCGTTCAGTTTAGTGGAAGTCTGCAACAAATTATAATGCTTGCACTATTTTTCGTCCTCATCTTTCTATTTTAGGGTAAAGTAATGGTAATTAACTAGTTGAACTAGTCATGATTTCCTTGCAGCATATATTTCACTCCACCCAGCTAATTAGTTACCAACTCTAGTCAAATCAAGGAAAGAAACGTATATATAAGCGCTCATGGGATAAAAGGTCAGTAACTTAAAGACGACGTTACGTGTTTGGACTAATTCCATAATATTTTTCAAGAAAAACTAATTAAAATAACTTGAAAACTTTAAGTTTTAACGGTAAGGATAAAATAAAGGGTAAAGTGAATAGTATCAGGTTTGACTTTTTAGTGTTAAAATGTGGTTTTTCGTTAAAATGAACAGTACCGCGGGATTTTCGTTAAAACTTCTTATTTTTATAGTCAAAGTCTTTTATTTTTTAGATCTTCATTCAATACCCATTCCTATAAAAATTCTTCCAAATTAAAAAGCTTTTATGACAAAAACACAGTAAAATGTTTATGACAATGTTGCATATGAAGTGAACAAACATCTCATTTTATGCAACGCATGCGATGAAGATTAGTCATAGAATGTTCATAAAGATGGGAGTGGTGGGCGACATGCTACGATCCTATCCCTTCCTCTCAGTTTAGACTGTTCAAAAGAAATCCTTTGGCTTGAACTTGTGCCACATGTTCAATGAACCTTTTTTTTTAATTGCTTTTATTCAAACCCAATTGAATCAACAAACCATGAACGCCAAATTTTTTTCATCAAATGCTTGGATCTTTTCAACATCGATAGAGAGAGAAGATGGTCAAACCGTGGCCGGTGTGTGCGAGAGGAGGAAGGTAAGTGGTGGCGTGAACGGGGGTGAAGAAGAGGATTGATTGTTGAACAAAAACAATAAAAATAAAATAAAATAACGCTCATTAAATATATGACACAACTCTAAGCAGTTAGATAATTTCTTTTGAACAGTTTAGATTAAAAGAGCAGGATGAAAGGAGAGAAATAAGAGGGGAGAAAGTTGAAGTCCAATTAATCAAAGTCGTCGTTTGATTGGTAGACCGGTCCCAAAACAACTCTTAGTCTATCTCTTATACATGACAAGCCTTATTGCAATTACTTAAACCATTGAAAAGAAAAATGAACAAAATAAATGGTAAATTACACATTATGATTTCAAAAACAATGCAGTTTCCATCTTAAAGAGCTATCTAGGATATACTTCAGTGATCAATGAAACCTCATTTTCTGGCGCTTTGACAGAGCTGCTCTTGGATCGATCCGACCCAGTTGTAATCACCTCCGAACTATTCTTCCATCCCAAAGACATGTCAGATCCAACGTTACTATCTCTGAAAAATGCTGGTTGTGAGGGTACTGGAAGTGTGACTGAGTAACTGTTAAGCATTAGAACAATAGCATTCATGGTTGGCCTATCGGCTATATTTTCTTGCACACATAGCAAACCAATATGGATGCATCTCATTATTTCATTTCTTGAACCGTTCGCCAACGCGGGATCTATTAGATTTGAAGCTGTCCCTTCCCTCCAACATTTCCATGCCTACGTTGTGAAATTCGTAAAAATATAGTTAGAGATAAATTATTTTTCTTGGTTGAATAATGCATATAGTTTAAGTACTTACGTAGCTTAGAAGATCCTCCACGTTCTCGCCATGATGAAATGAATTATTTTTCTGTCCGCTCACCATCTCCAAAACTAAGACACCAAAACTATAGACATCCGACTTAACAGAAAAATGCCCATGCATCACATATTCTGGAGCCATATATCCACTGCATATCAAAACAAGAATAATATATGTTGGTTTTATGATCACTAACTTTGATGAGAACTTTGGATTACTGATATAGATTAACACAATTATAATATAAGCCATGTAGCCTCGTCGAGTACTTACTAGGTCCCCACAATTCGACTGGTATTGCCTTGTGTTTGATCAACCCCAAACAATTTTGCCATGCCAAAATCTGATATCTTGGGACTCATTTCTTCATCTATCAAGATATTACTGGCTTTGAGATCACGATGAATTATTCTAAGCCGCGAATCCTCATGAAGGTAAATGAGCCCTCGAGTAATACCTACTATGATTTTGTAGCGCCTATCCCAATCCAG
The DNA here is from genome assembly GCA_024362995.1 of Heteromeles arbutifolia. Classification (NCBI taxonomy): domain Eukaryota; kingdom Viridiplantae; phylum Streptophyta; class Magnoliopsida; order Rosales; family Rosaceae; genus Heteromeles; species Heteromeles arbutifolia. The sequence goes on along the minus strand of JANCRC010000002.1, from coordinate 1,693,741 downwards.
TTGTGCGCGCTTGATTGGGTCTGCATGTTCAATTCAAACCAAGGTTACAATGTTTCTTGTATGTTACAAGAATGAGATTTCATGGTAAAATTTTGAAGTTAAAGCTAAAATTGGACAAAAAGAACATTGAAGCATAAATACCAAATATGATGTGGTCCAGACTTGCATTAGGGACAAACTCATAAATAAGAAGCCTTTCAACTCCTTCCAAGCAGAAACCCAAGAGCCTAACTAAGTTTCGGTGTTGAAGCTTTGCCACTAACAAGACCTCATTTTTAAACTCCAAATCTCCTTGTCCAGAATTTACGGAGAGCCTTTTCACTGCTATTTCTTCTCCATTATATAACCTACCCTGAAAGAGTATCAAAACAAAAAGGTTGCATTCAAGGAATATATACATGAAATTGGTGGTGTTGCCCATATATATCATGATGTTGTTAAGATTGGCAGGTTAGGTTTTTTCACAATAAAGCCGGCCTCGGTGCTATGATCAATAGTGGAACAATCACTATATATTGTATTTTATTTCGTAAGGTATGATGTGAGAATCTTATCTTCAATAGTTGTGTTATATATTACCTTGTAAACAGAACCAAATCCCCCTTGTCCTAGTTTATTGGCTTCAGAAAAGTCATCTGTGGCAACTCTAACGGTGTCAAAATTGAATTGCAAGGATTCTGCACTTCCAATTTCGTCCGCATCTTCACCTGCGGTACAATTTTAACAAAAATTTCATATGTAACATAATTAGATCTAGATGACGTGACAGTACTAGGCTTCCCACTTGAAGCAAATTGAGTTAAATTAATGTTACTGTGTCTATTTTGTTACAGTACATACCTGGAATTAAATTACTTTGAAGCTTTTTCTTTGCCTTCCGTACTCTTAGACAAATGCCCATGAACATTACTAGTACCAAAGAAGCAATAATTGGCACAACAATAATGATGACAGTCCGAGATTTGCTGCTCTTCGATCCTGCAAAGTAAAATCAGAAATATATCTTCTCTAATCACATGACATTCTGAATAACATGTTTAAGTGATTGATCTGTCATAGAAAGGATTTACCATTGATCAATTAAATTTTGAGATCAGTGTCAAGCAAATATATAGTCATTGGCGTATGTAATGGAGTGTACATACATATACGTTGTGCGTACGTACCTTGTGAAGTGTTTGTGGTATTGGTTGATGGTAGAGGAGAATGTATTGGTGGCGGAGATGGCAGTTGTGTGACAGTTGTACGGTCAATGAAGCGGTAAACCTCGAATCTAAAGTAACAGCTAGGTCTATAAACTCTCCCACCTACTTTCCCGTCACAACATCTGGGGATATATCCAAAAGCCCCATCTAAGCAATCACTGCACTCTTGCTCTGATATGTCTGGCGTGCATTGCGCGAGTGCAAAGATTGTTTGGAAAGTTGGGGCACTTGTATTTCTGAATGCAAATTTCCGAAGAGAACCGCCAGCTGCAGCTTCACTTCTTATGCTGGCCAGTACCTTACCCAGCTCTTGCTTGAATCCATCCTGGCCGGATGACGATATGTTATTCTTGTTCCACATATAGAAAAAAGGTCTAGTTTCCATGACGCCATAGATGGAGCCGTTTGAGTAGCGTAACATGCAATAGTCATACCAACCAATTGCTTCCTTCTGATTAGGGCAACGCTGAGGGAGAGCATATCGGGAATTATTTAGGCAGCTACGGCAATCTTCCGCCTTTACATCTCCTCTACAAAGTCCGATTGCATAAATGTGCTCGTTCGACGAGTTTAGGCGATAGGATGCATTGTAAAAGCCATACCCGTTGCCGCTTTCGTTGGAGGGCAGGGAGGAGAGGAGGCGGTTGAGGTTTGTCTGATAGGTACTATTGGTGGTATAGTTTCCATTTTCGTTTATGCAGAAGTGGTATAAAAAACGTGGAACTTGACCAAGGGCTTGATTAATCATGAGAAACAGAATGGGAAAGATGCAGAATAGAAATTTTGAGGAATCCATTGCTGACATTATTTGATATTTTTGCTAAAATTGGTTTGTAAAAGAGGATTATAGTTCTGATGGAAAACTTGCTACACGTCTATTTATGAAGAATGAAGTCAATGAGAGCATCTCCAAAGGAGATGTCAAATTTTAAACATCAAAATGATAGTTAGTAGTTTATGTGGCAATTTGACATTTTGTACAATATTTTGCTCCACCCGATATGTTAAATAATAATGTCATTTAATAATTTTTTTGTCTTTTTGTGGAGTCCAATGATTAAGATAACCAATCAAATATTTCAAAAACATAACAACATTTATTATATATTATATTAATCTATTAAAAAATCATTTCATAAATTTGACATCTGCTGTCAAATTTGAAAGCAAAAGGCTTTGCCTTCAAATGACTCAGCGCCATGTAAAAAATTGAAGACTCGGTTGGAGTGAGTTTGCTGCCATTTTTTACTGTTGTATGCCTACGTGGCAATTTTGACATCTTCTTTGGAGATGCTCTAAATATCTCACTTTTGGTGGGAATACCAGACTTTTAATAATAGCTCTAGCTACGATATGGTATTAGTACTTGCTACCATTCCTCTAATTATCTAGCTTTTCGTTTACAACTTTTTCACGTATCAAGCCTACGCGATTCTTATGAAAAAAAAGGATGCCATTGTGGCGGTCTCAAGCCAATAACACACTGTCATATTGATAAATTAAAATTTAAAATGCATAATAATCTCAAATCAAATACTACGTAATTAGTCTGAAATGCCGCTATACAATGACAACATTGTATAAGCAAGTTTCTTTTTTATATTACATCTACAATCTTTGTAGGTATTCTTTCATCAGCGAGGTTTCACACTGTTATAATTGAAGATGCTGATACACACGGGAGTGCTAAATTAAATATTTAAGGAAGCTTCTTCCGAGACTTATACTATTCAACCATTGAAATAAAGTAAACCACAGATTGGAACAGGAGTGGCTGGCTGGGCCAACTTCTCTTTGCTTCTCGGTGCATGCATTCTCTCAGTCAACAAAGTAAATCAATTATAATATGCAATTCTGACAATTTTTTGCTCGTTTGGTTCGATATGCCTTTCTACTTTGTGGTCAGACTACGACTGCCAACTTGTTATGTAAATGATAAGGCTGGCAAGGGTCGGGCTAGACTGATCGGTCAGATGACTTGTTTTAGATTTTTGGTTATCTAAGAAATTAATATTTTAATAAATAATGCATGACAATATTTATTACTATCTCCAACCAAGGGCTATAGGGCTCGTTTAGCCCTATCACAAAAAATCGTCTCCAACCGAAGGCCAAAAATAATTTATTATTTAAATTAAAAAACTACAACTTAAATTTAAAAACTACAACTAAAATTTTAAAAATACAACTTAAATTTAAAAACTACAACTAAAATTTAAAACATACAACTTATATATTTCAAGTCAAACGTGAGAGGTTTTATTTAGAGTATAAAAAAAGGGAAGTGGGTGGGAGAGTCCCACATCGGCTGTGGGAGAGGAAGTATAAAAAAAAATGGAAGTGGGTCGGAGTCCCACATCGGCTGTGGGAGGGATTTGAGCAAGCTCTAAAGCTTATAAAAAGAACACCCAAACATACTTTATGGGCCAATAATTAAATATTTTAAAAAAAAATTGGCTCAAATTTTTTTTTTCTTCAAATAACGGTAACTGACATCAGCTAACTGTTGGTATCAAATTTATGGTCTGGCCCAGGGCTAGCTGGCTGGCTCTTTTGGGCTAGCCAGTTGGCCCTTTGGCCCTTTTTTGTCCAATGGGGTCCATGAGCCCTTTGGCCTAGCCCTCAGTTGGAGACTGTTTTTGGTTTATTTTCGGCCCTTTGGCCCTTTGAACTCCATCTCCAATCGAAGGCTGGCCAGATGGCTCGTTTTAGCCCTCTGTTCCTCCAAGAAATTAATAATTTAATGAACAGTGCAGGGCCATATTTCTTACTATCTCCAACCGAGGGCCAAAGGGCCATAGGGCTCGTTTTAGCCTTGTTAGGCCATCTCTAACCGAGGGCTGGCCAGAAGGCTTGTTTTAGCCATCTGGCCCTCCAAGATTCTCCAAGATATTAATATTTTAATGAACAGTACATGACCATATTTGCCTCTGTCTCCAACCGAGGGCCAGAGGGCTTGTTATAGCCCTGTCACAAAAAACTATCTCTAACCGAGGGCCATAGGGCTAAACATAATTTATTATTTAAATTTAAAAACTACAACAACTTAAATTTAAAAACAACAACACTTTAAATTTAAAAACTACAACTTATATTTTAAAACTACAACTAAAATTTAAAAACAACAAATTAAATTTAAAAACTACAACTTATATTTTAAAACTACAACTAAAATTTAAAAACGACAAATTAAATTTAAAAACTACAACAACTTAAATTTAATATCCATAATCAACATCATCATCCGCCATCGTAAGAGTATAGTCAGAGGTAAACAACTGCTGTCGGCTCATAATTTCTTTTTTTTTTCCTATCAAAATAGGCCTTACTCATTGGAGTGTAATTCGAAGTGTTCCTTTTCATATTCTTATCATCCATCTCTTCTTGTTTTTTTTTTTGGCCCGTTCTTCATGCCTACACTTCCTTTCTTCCGCCTCAAGGGCATTTTGCTCCGCCAATAATTGCAATGAGGCCGCCACTTCATGTTGAGCGGCGTAATCATCATTTGCCTTGCCCTTTTCCTTCAACCTTCGCGCCTTGTTTCGTCCCATAGCCCTAGGTATGGAACCTTCACCCGAAGACGGATTTTCTACCCTTATTTGTTGAATGGTTGGAGATCCAGCTTCATCCATATCTGCAGCTGAGGATGCAATTCTGAACACCGGCGTAGGAGCTCTCTGTGGTGGATCTTCAAATAACACCCACCCTTTACAAATTTCCTAACAACTGTGAAACTGAAAGGGTTTCGAGCTGCTCTCGATATACAATTCCTCCGCTTGGAGTACCTAGAAAAAAATTAAAGGAAATTAATTTATGAAATTAAATAGTTAAAATAAATTGTGAAAACACTTACTTCGTCGTAGTAATTAGCGCCGCTTTCATGTCTACTTGCGGCTGCTAACAATGCTTGATGCCATTTGTTCAAACTTGGCTGAAGATGTTTCTTCCATCTTGAAGAACAACTCTCATGGTTTTGAATATTCACTGGAGTGGTGCCTTCATAGAACTCTAAATATTTTTTGGACACACGAGTCCAAACACCGTCATTTGTTTGACAATTCCCTCTCACACTATCTTCCGACACCCATCTATAAGCCTTGCAAAGAGCTTCATCTTCTTTTCGGGTCCAAGCCCTACCTTTCAAATCAGACGAGACCATTTGAAAATTATTGAAAAAATTGAAGGATAGATTTTTGAAAGAGGAAAGAAAATATGAGAATTGAAATGGTGTAGGAATGGTGAAAATTTTGTGAGGAATGGTGAATGAATGGTTTAGGTATTTATAGGAAAAAAATAGAATTTTTTTTTTTAAAAAAAAAAAAGCCCAAAAAACCTAAAAAAAAATTTTAAAAAATGAATCCAACGGTAACTGGCGCCAGCTAGCAACGGCTAGTTGACGTCAGCTAGCCGTTGGATTCAAATTTTTTCATACTATTAGTGTCGGTTATAATCGACACTATTTGCAATTCAAATTACTATTTGTGTCAGTTATAACCGACACTAATAGTAATTAATAAAATATCCCTGCTAGCCATTATATTTAATTCCTTATTAGTGTCGGTTATAACCAACACTATAATATAGTATATATTATTTATGTTGGCTATAACCGACAGAAATAACAAAACATTAAAAAAAAAATGGCCAGCCTCGGGCTGGTTGGCTGGCTGCATGCAGCCAGCCCTCCAGCCCTCTTCGATTCCGTGGGGCCCTCCCAGATTCCAGAGCCCTCTGGCCTAGCCCTCGGTTGGAGACGGTTTTCGGACTATTTTTGGCCCTCTGGACCCTTCGGTTGGAGATGGCTTTACAAAAAACCATCTCCAACCAAGGGCCAAATCCCAAACATAATTTATTATTTAAATTTAAAAACTACAACAACTTAAATTTAAAAACTACAACTAAAATTTTAAAAATAAAACTAAAATTTTAAAAATACAACTTGAATTTAAAAACTACAACTAAAATTTAAAAAATACAATTGGTTATGAGCAAGGTATAAAATATCGATGATATCGGAAATATCGGTAGTCCAAAAACACGGAAATATCGATGGAAATATCGGGATATTATCGATATCGATAAAAATAATATGGAAACCACGGAAATTGTAAGAAAAACTTGGAAATTTTTATTGAAACTTTGCAGGATGTTTATTTAGTCAATTATCTATTAGTTTATCACAAAAAATTGGAAGGAAATGCATTGCATGATGGATTTAACTGATTTAAGTTGATTATATAGCGAGCTGGCAAACATTGTGACTGTATTTGGAACTATCAAATTAGTCCTTTATCCTAATTAAATCTGAACTCTATATATGGATTTCGAAACCCTCCTAGGCTGTCACGTGGCAGCCCCCAGCACTCCTCACGTTTCTCTCTCTCTCCCCTACCCCAAGACCCCATTTCCTTTTCTCACTCACTTCGACTCTCTCTCTCTTCTCTGCATTGTCTCTCTCTCTCTCTCGAAACCCTCTTACCTCTCTTGCCGTGACCACACACACACACGCAGCAGCACCATCTGCTCAACTCGAGCAGCTCGAGGATACCACCATCATCACACATCATCAGTCTTCTCTCTCCCACCTCTGCGAGAATGGCGGAGCCCATAAACTCTCCGGCGAGTCTTCTTTGATTTTCCGGTTAGGTAAGTCTTGGATCTCTCTCTCCGTGTTAGTGTGAAGCTCAAATTAGTTCGATATGCTGCACTGCACAGCAGCAGAAGTTCTTCGTTCACCACCGTAGAAAGAACAGACAGGGAACGAGCAAGCGGAGGGGAGACGCACCACACCCACCCCACCGTGACCTCCACCACAGTGGCGCACACTCCGGCGAGCACCATCACCACTTGTGAGAGGCGCAGATCTTGGCAGAGAGAGGTGCAGATCTTGGCAGCTGCGACGATGGAGCTCGGCTGCTGTTCCGACGACGGAGATAGAGAGCGATATTATCGATAATATTGATAATATCGATAATATCGCAATTTATCAAGATAATCAATTGGAAGACTGTGAAAATATCGCTGTTGCAAAAAAAATGATATTATCGGTGATATTTCGCCGATAATATCGATATTTTATACCTTGGCTATGAGAGAGGAAGTGAAAAAAAAAATGAAAAAAAAAAGGAGGAAATGGGTGGGAGAGTCCCACATGTGGGAGAGGAAGTATAAAAAAAAAAATAAAAAAAAAGTGGGTGGGAGTCCCACATCGGCTGTGGGAAAGATTTGAGTAAGCTCTAAAGCCTATAAAAAGAAGACCCAAACATTCAACCAAACATACTTTCTAGGCCAATAATTAAATATTTTTAAAAAAATTTGGCCCAAAACAAAAAAAAATCAAATAACGGTAACTGGCGTCAGCTAGCCGTTGGTTTCAAATTTATGGCCCGGCCCGGGGCTAGCTAGCTGGCCCTTTAGCCATTTTTTGTCCAATGGAGTCCACGAGCTATTTGGCCTAGCCCTCAGTTGGAGACGGTTTTCGGACTATTTTCTGTCCTTTGGCCCTTTGGTTGGAAATGGTCTTAGTTTCTTTCGGCTCAGCTTAGATTGATTGTAATCGGAAAATATATGGTGGTTACTACGATGAGCAAGAAAAGTTACTATAGTTGATATTGCTGCACCTTACTGTTTACTATAGTTGATATTGCTGCAGACCTTACTCTCGCAGCACATTTGTGTTTATTTATGATATTAAGGTTGAATTATTAAACGATAATCAAAACACAAAAGTAAATTTATAGGCATGCATAAAGAGAAAAATAGTGTGCATAAGTAGTTTCCCTTAACAAATTTGAGCCATTTACTAGAAGAATGAATCACACCATTTAGCACCATTTGCAAACTAACAAGTTTGAGTCATCATGAATAATAGAAAGGAAAAATGGAAAATTAGAAATCCTGAGGAAACGATTGCTAGCAATTTACTTTGGCCTTTGATCTGTAAAGGGAATGGAAAGCTATAACTAGCTAGACTACTGTACTAAGAATGAAGTCATTGAAATCGTGTTTGGATCGAGATGCGAGCACTAGATGTTTTGAATTTTGAGGACTAATTGAATAGTATCCGGAAACAAAGAGAAATCCGGAATGTCTAGTGCATGTGCTCGAATTGGTCCGACCTAGAAATATGTTAAATTCCCACATCGGTGGTGGGAAGAAAATCAAAGGGGTTTAAATAGAATTACTCTATTCTAACTAATACTGAGATCTTTTGTGGTAAAACATCACACTTGACGGATTGAGCAGGTGGTGAAGTTGGGGGCAGTATCAGTGTTGTTAGAGTGGGGTGGGCCCGGCGATCCAAAAATCCAACATGGTATCAGAGCGCACGGTTCGGGTCCGTGCAAGGCAACGAGCTTGTCACCACCAAGAAGGAAACAAGTCTGAACTCTTAACATAGAGACAACTGTTGAGTTCCATTGAAAACAAGTGGGCCTAACAACTCTGAGTTTTAATTACCGATGTGTGGATCTTCACGTGTAAACCACTAAATGGGGTTGGGAGGGAGGGTAGCAGTTCGTGACCATGTATCCATTATATCAAAGGTATTTTCTTACATACAATGGCCCAATCTAGTCGTAGCCAAAATTAGTCATTGCTTGTTACTTGTTTGGTATGAGCTGTGTCATGAAAGATATTACAGAACCTGGAGATTACGGTGGCTTCCCTGCTGTAAGCATCATGTTGTACTTCACTTATGAAAAATGAGAATAACAAGAAAAATTGTTTTCATATATTGTGTACCCAAAATAATGGAGCTGGAACTGTGGGTGATTGTTGGATGTTTTGGATATATAGACGACATAATTCTGGTTGCGTTTTAGGTTCCAGCCCATGAGTGGCGAAGACAAGTTACAAACTACAGTTGGACATCAAAACAGCGGAACCCTGAGAATCATTAGAAAGGAAAATCAGGTGCACTCTTATGTTATTAAACCTTGAAACTGAAATTTTGGAAAATTTCAAAATTTCAACATCCTTCCTGATTGAAAAAACTTCAACATCCTTCCTGATTGAAAAAACTTCAACATCCATCCTGATTGAAAAAACTTTGAATTTCAGAAAAGTTGGTATCTTACATTTGAAAAATTGTTCAGCTTTCGAATATACCCAACATTTTGAAAGATTTTTTTACATCATACTATGTGGTTATTAGATTTTATTTATTCCATCATAAAGTTAATCATTGTGGCGAATTTTAGTTTGACACCCCAATATATTTCAAATATTGTAAATAATTAGAATTTTAAGATACATCCCAATTTCGATCCAAATTATTTTCGAATTTTGAATGTCAAATTCCATTCGATTGCAACAAAGTTGAAAATTTTCACCTCAAACTAGTTATTAAAATTCTTTTTATTATTTATCCTAGTATTAATTAAAGTTTGTATAATTAATCCAGAAAGATACGAGAAAATTAGAGCATCGATCCCTAATTGGGTCACAATGTAGCAATGGTTCTTTTGAGTAAACACTGTTTTATAATACCCTCCAAAATAAAGGGCTTAAAGGGGAAAATATGAACGGAATTATTCTCTAAAATAAAGGGTTAAAGAGGAAAATATGAACGGAATTAACGGAGTTACCAAAAAGGATCATTGTTACAGATTGTAACAAATTCTGGGACCAATATTCTAATCAACTTGAAACATATAAGTATGTAAAATAACACCACTCAAGTCATACTGGTAGTATATATACAATATATATATATATATATATATATATGTTATTAAAAATTCTGGAGATTCGAGATTAGGGAGTGCGTGGTAACTAACATTTACCCTATACAAATGACAAGGTGAAAGAAAAGCTGTAAAGATTATAGAATTGTCTCCAATGTAGTAAAGTGCCTTTAACGGAAGAGCTTCCAATGAAATTAACCTTATTGTCATCGGTCTCAACGAGGAACATCGATAGAAATCGTCAAACCATTGGCTGAGAAATCTTGAGCACGCACTTGATCATGGTGATCAACATATCTCCCTGAAAAGAAGGCTGGCTTCTCAGGTCGGGAAAGACTTATAGTTTCAGTTTTTAATATATGAACAACTGATGACATGGTCGGCCTGTTGTTTGCATCCTCTTGAACACACAATAATCCAATGTGGATGTACCTCAAAGATTCATGCAAAAATTCATTTGGACTGCATGAATCTTTTAACAAGGGATCCATCAACTCCAAACCTTTCGTTTCATTCCATAATTGCCAAGCCTGCAATCAATATCTCTCAAGGATGTAAGGCCATTTCTAACCGAGGGCTGGCCAGAGGGCTCGTTTTAGCCCTCTGGCCCTCCAAGATTCTCCAAGATATTAATATTTTAATGAACAGTACATAGCCATATTTGCCTCCATCTCCAACCGAGGGCCAGAGGGCCAGAGGGCTCGTTATAGCCCTATCACAAAAAACCGTCTCCAACCGAGGGCCAAAGGGCCATAGGGCCAAACATAATTTATTATTTAAAAACTACAACTTAAATCTTTAAGTTTTATGTTGGTTAATGTTACTTAATGTTGTTTCATATTGTTTACTGTTGTTTCATGTTACTTAATTTAATTTAATGTTGTATAATGGCTTAGGAAGTTATCGGAAAAAAATATGAAACAAATTTTGTGAAATAGAAGTTATAGGAAAAAAAAGAATTTAAAATAAAATGAAACAAATTTTGTGATATACAAGTTATAGGAAAAAAAAAATTTTAAATAAAATGAAACAAATTTTGTGAAATAGAAGTCATAGGAAAAAATGGAATTTTAAAAAAATATGAAACAAATTTTGTAAAATAGAAGTTATATGAAAAATTTTGTAAAAAAAAAATAATAATAAAACTATAAAAAAAAAAAAAAAATTCAAATGCAACGGCTACTAGCCGTTGCATTTGAATTTTTCCTTAAGAATTCCTATCGGTTATAACCGACATGAATATATCTATATTATTTAGTATAAATGTATTACTGTCGGTTATAACTGACAGTAATACATTTATATTAGTAATACAATGTTTTCCTGTCGGTTATAACCGATAGAAATAACAAAACATTAAAAAAAAAATAGTTAGCCCTCTAGCCCTCCAGCCCTCTCCGATTCAGTGGGGCCCTCCCAGATTCCAGAGCCCTCTGGCCTAGCTCTCGGTTAGAGACGGTTTTCGGGCTATTTTCGGCCCTCTGGACCCTTGGGTTGGAGATGGCCTAAGTCCTCCTCCAGTTTTGATAGCTACATTAATTAAGCTCATGAATATTTTGTATAAGTATTCCAAGTAAAGAACTTTCATAACCTATAAGAGTAGGTCCACAATTAGTGCGATGAAAGCCTAAAAAGTTCCTTCTCCCCGTTATGATCTCAAGCAGAAGTACTCCAAAGCTGAAGACATCCGATTTTACTGAATACAACCATTTCATAGCATATTCTGGAGCCATGTAAACACTAATTGCAGGACCAAAATGGTTGAAATATATAAGAGTTTACATAACAAACATATACTATTCTGTTATAATAGAGGTAAGTACATAAGTTGAAATGAATAATTGGAATGTAAGATTACTAATATTAGATAGAGGTATTTGTATAAGTTGAAACTTACTAAGTGCCAACAATTCTTTTGGTATTTCCTTCAGTTTGATCATCAACTCCAAACATTCTAGCCATCCCAAAATCTGATATTTTCGGATTCATGTTGATGTCTAATAAAATGTTGCTAGCTTTCAAATAACGATGTATAACTCTAAGCCTCGAATCTTCATGAAGATACAAAATTCCTCGAGCAATTCCTCCAATTATCATGGTGCGGCTCAACCAATCTAGTTGTTCACGTTTTTTATGTTCTGTAAATTTATCAAGTTCAAGTAGTACTTTTTGAAGTTAGGAACTACAAAGAATTATATTTACTTTTTGAAGTTATTACCCTGAAAACTGCACCGAATCCACCTTCGCCTAAATTGTTATATTCGGAGAACTTATTTGTGGCAGTTTCGAGAGTTCCCAAATCAAATTGCAAGGACTCAGCCGTCCGCATATCTTTTGCATTGCAAAGAAAGTTATGATCATATGCCAGAGACATCAAAATAACTCCAAAATTTCAATTGTAACTTTTGGGTTTCACGAGTTCTTTTCCCTTACCTTGCTGTTTGCCATTTTCATGTTGTAGAGCCTCATCATTCTTCTTTCTTTCTCTTCTGCCCGGAAAGCAGTAGCCCAATGCTACAAGAACTAGAGAGACAACTAGAAGAGCAATGCCAACACACCTGACAACAATGATAATTATAGAGAAGTGTTTCCTTCTTCCTGCAGTAAGAACAATAATATGTCATGTTCTTTTTTTCTGAATACTTATTCTTCCCCATTATAATACTTATTCTTATCCACTTAATATCTATCTAATGGCCGATAAGATCGTAGGTCCTACGTATATCTAAATCTTGATTTAATTAAAAATATAAAAAACGAATTAACAAAAGAACTGTTATTAGTACTCTCATCAGTATACAGTTTCTTCCTCATATTTGTAGTAGAGAACAGTGCATGATGATTTTTTTATGTGCACAAGGTACTTTGCCTATAGGTATCATCACCGAGTTGGGTGGTGAACGTGAATATAGTAGTAGAGTACTAGGAGGAGGAAGAGCCTCTGTCGTGGGAGGACGCTGTGCGGCTGTCCAATTGGTCGCTTAAAAGAGGGCATCATCGAACCGAACACTACAACTGGGATATAGAAATCGTCCCCCCTGGGATACCGTTGAAACTAATTCTTCTGCAGCTTTTGCTAGATACCGTTTGAAATCTGAAGCGGAGAGGTCCTGCGTGCACTGCGCAAGGCTGTACACCGTCTCATTTGACTCTTTATTGGCAGCTCCAGTGGTTAGCTCATGCACACTAGTTGCGACTACCTGGCTATATCCGGTTGGTTTATTATCCCCGTACCACTCGCCCGCTGAATGCAAAATGTTCATGGTGAAAAATAATGTCTTATTTGAGTAGCGTACCATGCACTCGTCGTACCTTATGATAACCTCTTTTCCATCAGGGCAGCGTTGTGCTGCCTCCACGTTTGTGACGGCCACGCTCTTTGCAAACGCCCGTAGAGACATCACCGCGACATAGAAACATCCCGTAGGCCTTTTCTGTTGAGCTTCGCCCAGCGGTGGCAGTGTAAAAGCCGGTGTCAGTACGTGTGGTGTTCGAGGCAAGGGATTGGAGAAGTTGACCGAGATTATATTGGAAGCTATCGGGGTCGGATTCGAATACTTCGGCCGGGGTGAAAGTGGTAGTGTTTGCGCAGTCATGGACGAAGTAACGAACTGCTTTCACTACTAGTGATCAAACTCATGAGAAATAGAAAAGGGATCGTAGACATATTCCTCATCATCTCCCCCCTTGCCCTTAATTAGAAATGTTGTTCTCGTTGAAAACTGAAATAGAAAGAAACGAAGTTACCCGAAAAAAATGTATAAGCCTTGAGTGGTGAATGATTCTTGGGATGAGTCGCGGACTAAGTCGCTCTTTTTAAGACGTTTCGCGGCTCTGCCCAAAGTGTGCAAGCAGTTCACAAACACCACGTCGTCCCTAGAATAAAACAGCCCATAACCTTCTTCTTCTGATAAGGTTCTTCCTTGCACACCGGAAGAACCTTTGAACTTACACTTTTTCGATATGTTGCTCTCAAAACTTAATTTCAAAAATGACATATAAACTTGTAGTATTCTTTTTCTCTATTTTTCTTGATACTCGATACTTATATTTATATACAAAGTAAAAAATAGACATTGAAGGATTATGAAATTAGGGGTTAGAAATCCAGAATAAACCAAAACGTAAAAATCAAAACGGATAGATTAAATATGTAGGTGGACGTGATCTTCTTCTTTATACAGAGAAGGCATCTCAAATTTGTTGAAGTAAGAAACTTCCTCACGTCTCCTATATAATTAAGAATGGAAATTACTCTTAATTGACAACATCTCCAATTATGAAAATTACTCCTAATGACAGTTATATATATTTAATATTTCTAATAAAACAAATCATAAATAAATAAATAAATAAATAAATATTATTTAAATAAAAACATAACTGCTCCAACAGATCTTATATTCAGAAGTTCAACAATTAGTGATTATTTCAGGTCATTAGATGGAAATTGTCAGCATGGCTCGTTGACCCTAGAGTCAAGCATACTGTGCGATACATGAGAAAAACATGCCACAAAGTCAAAAGTACCACAAGTTTGGCTTCAGCTAGCTAGTGTGGATGCTTCGCAAAGTATGTGCTATATTCCATTACGGAATTGGATCCACTCCGGACCTAGGTGTTCGGAGCTTAGATTTCAAACAATCTGGGCCACACATTGTGTGACAAAGAAATCGAAGTCGTTGGTTTATATGAGGTGGGTCAGCGAAATGAGTTAATGGAAATCGTCTGTTCCAATTTGTGTGGCTTAGATTGTTTGATCCCTAAGCTCCGGACACTAATGTCCGGAGTGGATCCAATTCCATTACAGCGCGATTAATCATTTATGTCGGTCAGTGCGAATACAATCACAAGTTGCTGCTCATCGTTGAACCAATTTCCCTTTTTTAGGAAAACTAATGAAAATGTAACGATAAAGACAAAATAAAGGGTAAAATAAATAGTACCAGGATTGACTTTTTAGTGTAAAAATGTGGTTTTTCGTTAAAATGAACAGTACCGAGAACTTTTCGTTAAAGTTCCATTTTTTAAAAGTGAAAAGCAGGCCGTGCTTTGATGGGGTATGGCTGGAGTTCGGTTTTTATTCTATCCGGCATTTCCATCAATTTTGATCGATTTACAATCTATTAAATTTCAGCTTCTTAGAAATTGATTCATTGGAAACTTTAAACATGATTTGCATTATAAAATCAATTGGTACCTTTAGGTGCAGGAGGAGGAAGAGCCTTCGGTGCTGAGGTGGCGTTTTGGAGGTAAAAGGGATAAATTTCAAACCTAACGTTACAGCTCGGCATCAAAACTCGTCCCCCTTTCCTTCCTTCACAACGGCTTCGCAATCTCGCCACGGCAAGCTTTAAACACCGGTTGCAATCCACTGCAGACAGATCCGATGTGCACTGTGCGTGGCTGTACACAGAAAGAAACCTACTAATATTTACCTGTTTCGTTGCAAACTTGTTGGCAGTATTAGTAGCCTCGATGACCACCTCGTTCATACTCTCCCCCAGCACCTGGTTGAACCGATTCCATTCGGTTGCGTTCTTCGCGTTGCAAATGCGGACGCCCGGCGATTCGTACAAGGTGGATAAGGACTCGTTTGAGTAGCGTAGCATGCAGTAGTCGTACCATACAGTTACATTTATTTGGTAGGGACAGCGTTTAGCTGCCGTTATGCTTGCAGCAGTCAGGCAATCTTTGCAAACGTCGGTAGAGACATATCCTTGGCAGAGAAAGAGGCCGTAGGCCTTTTCCGTAGAATTTAAGCCCATCGTGATGTTGTAAAAGCCGGTGTCAGGGGCAGCGGGAGAGATAAGGGTGTTGAGGACTTTGCTGAGATTGGATTGGAAGCCGTCGGGGAAGTAGGGATAGTACCAGCCTATGCCGGAGGTGAAAGTGGTTGTGTTTGGGCAGGTAATGTATAAAAATTCACCAGTTTCATTACTGGTGATCAAACTGAGCAAGCTAAGCATGGAAAGAAACAACAAAAGGATCATGGACATCCTCATCAGCATCCCCCTTGCTCTTAATTAATTAGGATTCCTAAGGTTTTAAATATCAGTTTTTTTATGAAAATATCGATATTACTATTTTCGAAAACAACGATGGATAATTGTTATATAAATGCTTTCGGTGAAGATGAAAATTGCAGGCCCTGACTCAGACACCACCACAAAGTAAAATTTCCTAGCTAGCTCTTGTTTTCTCTTTTTATGCATAGAAATAAGAAAGTAAAAGAGTCTTACGTCGGTGAAAAGATAAACATTATAATGACTTATAAGAGGTTAAGCTATATCTTATATTGTCAATTAATTTTATGATAAACTTTGTAAAGACTCATTAAATTCCCTTCGTTGAAGAGTTTCCCACTCTTGTTCCTGTGTTAAAAAGTATCTCACTCTGGTGTTGTGACCAACTGTGTTGATTAAATTCCCTGTGTTGAAAAGTATCCCACTCTTGTGTTGTGATCAACTGCGTTGGAAAGAAATACAAAATTTATATTTCCAAAAAAAAGTTAACTAACAGTTTGTTTGAGTTGCCACAAACACTCTCTTAGGCCTTATTTTTGTCGGATCAGATCAAAAATATGTGTCCAATTCCACTCCAAAAAGTTTTTGAAACGCGTATCATTTCCAATCTCGGAATTGGAATTTCAAAATTTCATAAACTCATTCCAAATTCGGTATTTTCGGAATCGGATTATTTTAGAATTTCAAAATTATGGGAGTTGTATGACTTCATCTATACCAAGATAAAAAATAGGAAAATTTCCAAAAATGACCAATTTTCTTAATCTTAGGATTGAAATGGGACAAACTTAATATGCGCAAAGCATGCACAAAAAAAGAACATAAATAAGATTTTTCCTACAACTGAAAATGGCCTAATTGCCCTCGTATATAAATGTGTTATTTCCTCCCATTTTCTGATTTCTCTCTCGAAAGAACCCTAACGATGCACTCACCCTTTAACAACCCACCTCATCGGCGATAACCCTTTTTCTCTCACCGATGGCCATCCTTTCACCAGTTCCCTCTCTCCTCTCTTTTCGAACTAGTAACCCAAGATTCATATCGCATCTAACTTTTGGGTGGCAGTACAATTCCCAAATCACAATCCAAAAGCTTGGTGTGTAATGAATAATAATTCATGCACCAAAGCTCTCATGAAGATCGCAGGTGAAGAGTGCACTTCCAAACTCATGACCTTCTTGCCAATTTCTTTTAACTTCTTAGTTTCTAGGCACGATGGGATTAGATGAATCAACATGAGCCAAAGCCCACTACGAGTGACGCTAGTGTCTTTACGATATTTGGGGAATCATTTTTTTAAGATTTGTTTATGGGTTTTGATTTCAAAGTGCAATATTTATGAGTATGAATTTCTGGATTTGTATGTTTTATTGCTGCTGGGTTTCTTGACTTTGGCTGTATTTTGTGAGTTCCTATGTTTTATGGGTGGGGTCAAATATTTCTTGCTTTGCCTTCAATTTTCTAGAAAATTATACATTGTATGCACACGATATGCTCACAGATCTGAGCTTAACCCAAAAACTCAGAGCTCACAGCTCTCACTTCGAAATCAGAAAAATAGCGTCATCACTTGTGAGTTTTTACATTTTATATGTGGGTATTTTCGTTATTTTGTTTTTGTGCATGGCTGGTTTGTCCTATTTCAGTCCTAAGCTTAAGAAAATGGGTCATTTTTGGCACTTTCCCTAAAAGATATGTCATCTTTGATTTTATTGTTCTCAAATACTCATTTTTTCGTATGTAATACATTCAAGTGAGTTGTAATTGACAAAATAGTTACATATTTGAGTACATTGTATTACAAATTCAAAGTCAATAGTACATAATTAAGTGTATGTAATAGAGTTATGTATGTTTTGGAATTTCGGATCAGATTCAGAATATTAAATAATTCCAATTCCTATCCTCTCTTTTTTTCTTCTTGGATTTCGGAATTTTGGTTTTAGATTTGTATCCGACGAAATATTTTGAAATATTTCTACTCACAATCAGTCGGAATCAAATATTCCTATCCAAGTTGCACCCATACTCTTTCGTGAAATACCTTCTTCTTTAAAACCCCAATTTGTTTCGTATATTGGGAATTATTAAAATTTTAAGGTACGTCCTAGTTTCGATCCAAATTATTTCAGAATAATGAGTAGGATTCATGAGTTTCATTACTGGTGATTGTAGGATCTATATAATATTTATATTAATACAAATCACCAATAATTAATCGATTCAAATTAGGGTGTTTTGTTGTTGGAGCCTTTTGCCCCACATCCACCGTTTTGATTCTTTTCTCATCCACTCCTAACACTATATAAAGAGAACATTAGGGAAAGGAGAAGACACACCCAGTGAAACATTTCTCTTAGCTTTAGATAGGAGAGGTCAGTAATCTTTTTCTTTCTTTGTTTAGCCTCTAGGGTATCACCTTGGCCCTAGACTAGAAGTGTAACGACCCGTCCCTAAAAAATACGGTTTTTATAATTTTAAAATGTGAAATTACAAAAAATGCCCTTCAAGGCAAATACGTTGACTTGTGTTGACCGTCTTGTCGTGTCATGTAAGAATTGTTTCCTTGGCTTATCCTTGTTGAACTCGTCACCACGAACGTGTGGACGCAAGCGAAATCGGATTTGGAATTACGATGAACATTTTACGGAACTACAAAGTCAAAGGGCAAAATAGTCATTTTACTATTCTAGATATTAGGATTAGATACTTTTGTAACAATTTCTGGCGTGGGGTCCACACCACACTTCTCCTTCTGCCACTTGTCCTCCCCCGATTCCCTCTCTAGAACTCTATCCCTCTCTATTTTCCCTCCATTCTGTTCAGTCTCTTCTCGAAGCTCTCTCCTTCGCCACTTTCTCCCTCTCCCCCGAGCACACCCACGGACCACCCATGTCACCAACTCGCCACTCCTTCGAGCTCTACCACCGTCACCTCACCTTGTCCCATCTCCCTTCCCGAGCCTAAAACTATAGAACAATTCTCTGACCCGCACTCAAATCGAAGAAAAGTTGGAAAATGGATAGCTCCGGTGAGATTTCTTGTCCCTTTGATTTGGGTAAGTCTCAGGGCACTTGAAATCTCCTCATTTTCGTCCCTGTGGCCTAATTCTAACCTAGGTTATGTATTTGGAACGATGAGTTAGCACAGAGATACCTCGGGGGTGCTAAACCTAGTTTTCTGGCGAGTGAACTCACCTTTGTAGGCTTATTCTGGCCAACTTTGGTCACTTTCGAGGAAACCAAAGGTACATTTCAATTCCTTGCTTTATGGGCTTCATTTTGGTATATTATACTGTGATTTTTAGTTAAGATTCGAGCTATATCGGAGCACGAGAATATCCTGGCCAAAATTTTGGTATTCCCTTGGGTCCGGCGACCCATGAGCCCTATCGGGTCTGCCCGACCAGTAAACCAAAACCAAGCCCAAAGTTCGAACGGATATCTGGCCTAACCTAGCTGCTGGGACAGTTAACCAGGCCCAAATCCATGATCCATAAACCTCAACCCAAAACCAAGTCTGATCCACAACCCGGCCTATTTACCATAGCCCAGGCCTAACCTATCAGACCCAAGCCCAGATCCGACCAGAACCAACACGACCCGGGTTTGAAACCCAGCTCACTAGGTTGGTGCATGGTCAGGCGTGGGCGCACGTGGAGAGCCGTCTGGGTTTGCGCGTGGAGCACACGCGCCTCTGCCAGAGGTACTGTGCTCCACCGCCGTCCACAGCAATGCCATCGACTTTTTCAGCTAACTTTTCCGCGACTTATTTTGGCGCGTAGCCACTGGACCACGAGGTCCCTCCTTAGGGTTTTCAACGTGCCGAATCCAAATTCACTGTCCGTTTTCTGAAATTCGATTGTTTTAATAGAGTTTTACTAAATGGCCTCTATATGTGCGTTTAGGTGCATCGGTGGACGTGATCCGGTTCTCCCTAGTTTGAACGGTTCTCGAGCAATAAAATAATTGTGAGTGGACCCCTTCTTAACTTATATGTTTTTATAAAATACTAGCCTAGCATGCATTCATATTTCATGATTTAAATATGTTTTATAATATGCTTTACGGATTTCTATAACTATGGTTTATGAAATAGTTATGATTTATCGAATTTACGTTTTAATAAAGCTATTGAATTAGTGTATTTGTGTATATGAATTTTATGGATTCATGAACGTGATCTACCATGGATTTATGAGATGTGGCTTTGAGCTTTTGAGCTCCAGATTTGATATGAGATGTTTGAGGTATGTTTTCAGTACTTATCTAACGGGTTATCATACAACACGGGTATGTAGATGTCTATGGCCATATGACACAGTTGAGGAGATTTATGTATATACCTCTTCTCCGATGTAACCCGGAGTCGTACAACTTCACCTTCGGGTGATGGGGCATACCATGTTTCTTCGCTGGCGTAACCCAGTATCGTACAGCTTCACCTTCGTGTGATGGACAGGTACTGCCTTCGGGCGAATATGATGATACCCCCAGCTTCACTAGCCCGAGGCTAGTGTCGGTGTGTGATGTTTTATATTTCTTCTCCGGCGTAACCCGGAGTCGTACAACTTCACCTTCGGGTGATGGGGCCTACCATGTTTCTTCACTGGCGTAACCCAGTGTCATACAACTTCACCTTCAAGTGATGGACAGGTACTACTTTCGGGCAACTATGATACCCCTAGAGAGTACAGTATTGATGAGATTTATGGGTTTGCCTCCGGGCGATGATAGCACTATTATTGAGCATGATTTTACCCATACGTGTTTTATTAATGATTTCATGGCATGCTAGGGTTTTTTAGAAAAACCTATTATGTAGTATTATATGTGTTTTCAAAACAGGGGGTTAATATGTTTAGAAATAAAATGTTTTCCTTTTATTAGTATTATATGTCTACTCACCTTTTTGGTTTTTGCGCCCCCTCAGGAGTTAGGATCGAGGCATATGATCCCGGCGTCAGGACACTTTGGAATAGGTATCCTCGAGTCTTCTCAGTATAGGTATCATTTCCTCATCCGTATCTTCTCTTGGTAATTCTTCCATATGATTCTTAGTAGTTGTATGCTCTAAACACATTCTTGCTATGGTATTTTATGCTCTAATTGCATATCTTTTATTTGTATGCATGTTTAAAATGGCTTCGTCACCCTCGGGTGTCGGCCAGCACATGCCTACTCTGGTATGTGAGGATATTGGGGTTAGGGCATGTCAAGAAGGCTACTAAGAATTATGGCGGTATGATCCTTATGCATTGGCACAAGCTACGTAGGCAATCTAGCCGGCTAGATGCAACCGAATCCTCCCTTTGGTGAATCTTGTTTGTGGTTTGTGTAACGGTTTGTAGAAATGAGACGGCAATCCAGAATTCGTTATTTCCGCTAGGTATAACCCTAATCAAATTCCTTTATATTACTTGTATATATCCAACGGTGGTATCAGAGTCATAGGGCTTGTTCCTCGCTTTACAATTCAATGTAAGTAGCGGAAACCACGATATCCACCATGATTGCATAAACCCTCAAAAATCACACTTTTATTATCGTGTTTTTTGACGATTTCTTTTTAGAAATAAGTTCTCCAATGTGTGAGAATCATTCACTCAATTTTGTGCAAAGACGTGCCACGGTTCGACAGAAATCACAAACCCTAGTTTTATGATTTCTTGAAAAAAAATTTAGTTTTTTTTCAGCCTTTTGGGGAGCTGAATTTAGGGTACATGGTATTGATATTTTCTGTACGTTTTGCTTGGGGTTTGTGGTTTGCCATTTGAACTTCAAAACCGTATAAAATACACGTCAATTGGACGAGTATAGAAGAAGAAATGGCTCCGCAGCTGCTTACGTAAGTTTGGGATTTCTGCAGAAAATTTGAAAAAAAAAAGTGATTTTATTTTAGTTTTGCGAGCTCATTTTCATGCTGTTAGAGTTGGGTTTTTTAATGTTATCCAGCAATGGAGTGCAAGACTAAAAACGTGTACGGTTTCACTTACAAAACATGTGACATCCCACATCGCCCAGGGAAGTGATCCTTAAATGTATATTCTCATCCCTACCTAGCACGAGGCCCTTTGGGAGCTCACTGGCTTCGGGTTCCGTAGGAACTCTGAAGTTAAGCGAGAAGGGGGCTAGAGCACTCCCATGATGGGTGACCCACTGGAAAGTTGCTCGTGAGTTCCCAGAAACAAAACCGTCAGGGCGTGGTCAGGGCCCAAAGCGGACAATATCGTGCTACAGTGGTGGAACGGGCTCGGGAAGTGGTCCGCCCCGGGCCGGGATGTGACAATTGGTATCAGAGCCTAACCCTGGCCGCATGTGTGCTGACGAGGACGTCGAGCCCCTAAGAGGGGTGGATTGAAACATCCCACATCGCCCAGGGGAGTGGTCCTTAAATGTATATTCCCATCCCTACCTAGCACGAGGCCTTTTGGGAGCTCACTGGCTTCGGGTTCCGTAGGAACTCCGAAGTTAAGCGAGAAAGGGGCTAGAGCACTCCCATGATGGATGACCCACTGGGAAGTTGCTCGTGAGTTCCCAGAAACAAAACCGTGAGGGCGTGGTCCGCCCTGGGCCGGGATGTGACAAAACATATACTAGATATGCATATGTGTCGCGTTAAAATGTCTAAGATGAGACCTATCAAAGGTCGAACATGGAGATTTTTTCATTTGAAATCCATATTAAAATTTGTCAAGCCAGATGGAGATTTTCTCTCTACTCATCTTCAATTCTACGATGATAGTAGCAACAATTAAGTTTCAAACTCATAACAAATGCACACACTTTTTACAATCTATATGAGTCATAAGTCATAACTAGAGATCTCCTTCAATCAAATAGACTACTATATGAGTCATAAGTCATAACTACATTTCAGTTATACATGTGGTAAATGTGTATTGGTCCTTGCCATGTCAGTTTAGAGTGGTTATGCTTGTTACAAGTCTGTTAGTTTGTCAAATGTGTTAGAATGAAGGGTTATTAAGTCCTTAAGGAAAGTTAGTTCTATATATAACATATTGTAAAATGACTCATTACCTTGAATTGAATCCGTACAATTACATTCATCTATCTTCTTCTTTCTCTTCTCACTTCTCTTTCTTTCATGCCATTCTTTGAGCTTAGTATTCTTCTTGCTTGATTAACCTTCAACTGTTAATATGGTATTAGAGCTAGCGACTCTGTTGTGTTTCATAGTTTAACAAATCGCTAGTTGATCATTATCTTGCATTAAATCAAGAAATAGACCAATTCCATTTTTTTTTAAAACCTCGAAGAGACCCATTCCGTTTGAAGAAAGAAAGATTCTGTCTTTTAAATTTCTTTGTGACAAGCTCATAGATATCACTGGACTTTTTCTAAGGGGTACCTCTCAACTTTTTATCATTATATGTGGAATTCATGTTTTCGCAGCTATTGGACTAATCAAACTTTGAAAGGAAGTTAGGCCTTGTGTGACTGATTCATGAGGAATATTGTGTTGTGAGCCAATCACAAGAAGACGGAAATAATGATGTATATGTGAATACACTTTTTTACTTGACTCTCCCACCATACTTTCAGCCACTCAGAGTTTTCGATTTTTTATTTTTTATTTTTCATGAATTACTGTAATTGTATTGATGTATGTAAAGAATCGGATCCAACGACACTACATCTTATTCTGGAAAATTTCTATCCTTCTAGCTATTCGTCTATCTCTCTGTCTTCATTTTGGAGGAATGAATGTGAGATGGCTGGGACCCTAGCGGCCATGAGTTCATGGCAAAGAAGGGTTAAAAGTTAACTTACTAGTTTGATGTTTGATTCAAACACTGCTTGCAATGTCCGTATTGTGATTTGCTTTTTGTGGATTTAAACTATCCATTGCAGTGTACATTTGACCAGTCATGTCTAATGTTGTATTTTTCTTATATACCTTTGAATATTAGATTTTCTAATTTGACTATCATAAATCAGAAATTATAACGTGATGTCTTAATTTACCTAATTTGTGTAACATAAGCTGCAATGCAGTATGTGAATCCCTAATGACCTATTCTAAAATATCTAAAATATGAAAAAGGGTCTGTGCCAACCGGAATGTCAGATTTTGTAATTTTTATTTATTTTAAATAATTTGAATACAGATTCTGTAGTTTTTGTTTATCCTTCCCTCCCAGTTGCAAACGCATGCTTACAAGGACTAAACGCGGCTAGATTTGTCATTAAATAGGTCAATATATACATCATTGAAATGGTGTGGATTGATACATTCTTGTCCTGACTATCCTTGTCCAGATATTTTCCTGTGTAAACGATTAGTTGAAAGAACATCTGGTATGGATATCGAACTTGGCATAGCTCGTACCAAACCATTGCATCAGTTGTTTTGCAACTCTTGAAGATTTCCTTGCTTGCTTCATGGAAACAGTTTCGACAAACTATGGAGTTAACATCCCATCTACAAAGTGCTTGTCCAGGGACTATGTCACTTCCATCTCCAATCGTGTCATTGTAAAAACCTCCTGTGATGGAAGTGTTAGAAGACAATGACTCAAGTAGCCGCTCGAGATTGCTTTCAAATTGACTACTTCTGGCATCAGCTGAACAAAAAATTGAAAGGGGATCTGTAGCAGAAAGGGCAGCGGGCATCAACAGCGGAATAATTGCGAAAAGCATTACAAGAAGTTTATCTTTGTCCATTTGCTAGAAAAGGGTTCACGGTGAGCACAGATTTAGGCCAAAAGCAAGAAACACTGTGAAGATTTATTTTGACGACGTTTCAGTTTTGACAGTGAAGTTCCAGCTACTAGTTTACATGTGACATCATAGAAACTTCCTTGCAGATGGAAGACGCAAGCCGGATGAGATTAAAGTCACGATCTGCATATTGATAGAGACCAGGAATAACATATGGTGTTCAAATGATCGATTAATAGTTGATTGATCAAAGACTTTGCAGCTTAGTCACGATATAAGGCATGTTTAAAATACTTGATTAATATGTGATTATTTAGAGTTCATGCATCTAGAGACTGGCCAAACAAGCAGTGTCTGTCGGTTTGTGTAAGTCAACTATTTGTTTGACCATTCTACTCGAAGGGAGCTGTCATGAAATTAATAGTAAGGTGTTTGGAGTCTTTATAGCAGCATGTGGATGTGTGGGCATATAAGAAAGGATATGATCAAGAATAAGGATATCCGAGGTAAGGTAAGAGTGACCCTAATTGAAGATAAGATGAAAGAAAATCGGTTAAGATGGTTTGGATATGTGAAACGAAGACCTAAAGATACTCTGGTTAGAAAATGCAACTATGTGACAAAGGTTCAGAGCACAAGAGTAGATGACACGCCCAGATCCCGATATTCCCCGAATACCAGGGTATGTACGTGCTGGCCGACACCCGAAGGTGACGCAAGCCATTTAGAATGCATGAGAACAACAATAAATAAGATTTATAAATTTAAATATAATTAATATACGAATGAGGAACGTGTTCAGAACATACAACTAATTCTACACACTAGAAAAGAATAATATAAAATTGAATGAATAAAAGGATGGGTCCTACACCGAGAGGACTCGAAGATGCTGATGCGGAAGTGCCTTGATGCCAGGATTGTATGCCTCGATTCTAAGTCATGAGGGAGCGCAAAACAAACATGAGTGGACCAAGTTGATATATGTATGTGTGTGTGTGTATATATATAATAAAACAGTTATCAACATACTAACCCCAAAGCTTTATGAAAACTAATAGCATAATAAGTGGTAGGTTTTCCGAAAACCCTAGCATGCCATAAAACATCTCATAAAGCATATCTCGTATATAGCGTGCTAAATAGTGGTATAAGTATAATATCTCCCGGCCCAATGCCAGCACCATGTCTCTCAACCCGAAGCCAGAGATTATTTTCTCCCGGCCCATTGCCAGCTCCATGTCCCTTGGCCCGAAGCCATGGATTATTTCTCCCAGCCCGTAGCCAACACTAGATCCTCGCCCCAGGCGGAATAGTGACCACTAGATACGCACAAAATATTGAACATAATCTTTCCAAACATAGGTACATATATCTCAAAATCATCTTCATAGTATAAAGTCATCCATCATCTATACTATAAAGAAGTGTGTAAAAATGTGTTCTAAATAGTATATCGTCATCCATTAGATACCCTACAAGAACATGGGTTCGATAAAAAATATGATATTTCAAAATATTCTAAGTAAGCATAATATCTCTTAAAACGTTTTATAAAACGTAATCAATAAATCATGATTTTCATGTATACATTTCTACTATTCAAACATGCAATTTAGAATGGATCCACTCACAGATACTCCGTCGTAGTAGAGCAGTATGAAATAGGAATAATTAAAACAAAAGGGTTTTGGGTTGGGTTTAAATGGGCCTAGGGCCCGAGTTCTAAACAGCCCAAAGGGGCCTAGGTTAGCTGGGTTAAAGGTTTGGGCTGGCTGGGGTTTGGGTTGGCCGAATTGACCAACTTCCATGGCCCAAAACATTGGGCTGGGTTTAGCGTCACCGGACCCAAGGAAGAAGACAACCGGAGGGGGAGGTTTCTCGCCGGGAAAACTCCCGAGCTCCGACGGAGCTCAAAACTTAACCAAAACATGCAAACCAAAATACCAAAATGAAGCCCGTGAAGCAAGGAAGATATCTATACCAATTTCGAGGCGAGTGGTGGCCGGAGTTGATCGGAAGATGCCTGCAAAGGCCGGGTTCTCGCCGGAAAATATGGAGAAAGCTCCCCAAGCTGTTTTTACTTCTAAACCTTCACCAAAAACCATATTTTAACAACCACTAAGCCTTCTAGACTACTAGGAAGGAAGATCGAAGGGTGGTTTGACTTACCTTCGTTGAAGGCGACGATAACTCATCGGGAAGGGTGCTTGCACAGTGACGAGGAGAAGAGGGATGTCCATCCCAGGTGGTGGGTGATGGTGTTCGCCATTGCTGCAGGTGTGGTGTGTGGGTGAGTCACAGAGAGGAGAAAGAGAGCTTGCAGAGGGGAAGAGAGTGTTCCGAGAGTGACAGAGTGAGGGAGAGCTCAGGGAGACTGCCACGTGGCAGCTAAAGAGAGGGGACCGGGGATAACCAAAACAGGGGGGGACCGGGCACACCATTTAACACAAAAAAAAAACCATTTAAAAAGAAATTCCTTAAACTTTGTGAAAATACAAAAATAGTCTTTTTGTTTGGTAATTTCCGAAACGAGTTGTCACAGTAAAGGAAGATATAGATTATTTAGAGCTAACGAAAGATTTGGGGTAATACCGAGAGCAAAAACATTATAAGATTCGTATAGCCGACCACACTTAGTGGAATGAAGTTTTGTTGTTGTTGATGTGTTTATGTAGGCTCTATTTTGATCACTTATATATAAACCGGTTAAAGTATCGATTTGATTATATCACATAAACTTCCTTGCTGACCGAAAATCCGAAGATAGGCAAGCCGGCTCAACAAAGTCATGCTGCAGGGTGTATTGAGGCCAAGAATACTGTATTGATAAAAAACTTGTTTAATTAAATTAGTTAACCTCACATCAGTAAGAATTATAATCCCGTCATTGTCACACCACAAGTTGAAGGATTTATTGACTCAAAACTAATAGATAATGACAAAGACTTCACAAACCATCAAATAATAGTAAACTGTTAGTGTTTGATTTGTTTTAATTTGTATTATTTGAAAACAAAACTGCAAATTGAATCAGTGAGATGATGATTCACACTGAGCAGCTGACAAACGAACAACAAAGGAGGAAGAGAATTCGGAGACGTTGAACGTGCACTCACCATCTAGCTCAGCTCACGTGACACATAAATGCACAATTTATACAAGGATCTGTTATGACTGATGCCCCTCATCAAGCCTATGAGCTTGTTTTAATCTCAGCCCTTTATTACAAGCTAAGAACAGAATTAAACTTGTACAGAAATGTAAATGAATTCTTCATCAAACTCAGCTGCTTACAATCCAACATAAACATGCCACTAATTATTAGAATTTTTTTATTATTTATCCTGGTATTTAAAGTTTGTATAATTAATCAAATACATACAAGGTGTGATTGTAACAGTATCACGGGATACTTACTTTCAGCTTCTCGCTATATCTAATTAACTCGAAACATATTATGTATGTAAAATAATACTGCTCAAGTCATACTGGCAGTATATATACAGTATGTGTCATAACAAATTCTGGAGATTCGAGATTAAGAAGTGCATGGTAATTAACATTTACCCTATTCAAATGACAAAGTGACCAAAGAAGAGCTGTGAAGATTATAGGATTGTCTCTAAATGGATCATAAACGCCTTTAACGGAAGAGATTCCAATGATATTAACCTTATTGTCATCGGTCTCAAAGAGGAACATTGATCTCAACGAGGAACATCAATAGAAATCGTCAAACCATTGGCTGAGCAATCTTGAGCACGCACTTGATCATGGTGATCAACATATCTCCCTGTAAAGAAGGCTGGTTTCTCAGGTCTGGAAAGACTAATATTTTCAGTTTTTAACATATGAACAACTGATGACATGGTCTGCCTGTTGTTTGCATCCTCTTGAACACACAATAATCCAATGTGGATGTACCTCAAAAATTCATTTGGACTGCATGAATCTTTTAACAAGGGATCCATCAACTCCAAACCTTTCGTTTCATTCCATAATTGCCAAGCCTGCAATCAATATCTCTCAAGGATGTAAGTCCTCCAGTTTTGATAGCTACATTAATTAAGCTCACGAATATTTTGTATAAGTATTCCAAGTACAGAACTTACATAACCTATAAGAGTGGGTCCACAATTAGTGCGATGAAAGCCTAAAAAGTTCCTTCTCCTCGTTATGATCTCAAGCAGAAGTACTCCGAAGCTGAAGACATCTGATTTTACTGAGTACAACCCTTCCATAGCATATTCTGGAGCCATGTAACCACTAATTGCAGGACCAAAATGGTTGACATATATAAGAGTTTAAATAACAAACATATACTATTCTGTTATCTATTTATAGATAGAGGTAAGTACATAAGTTGAAACAAATAATTGGAATGTAAGATTACTAATATTAGATAGAGGTATTTGTGTAAGTTGAAACTTACTAAGTGCCAACAATTCTTTTGGTATTTCCTTCAGTTTGATCATCAACTCCAAACATTCTAGCCATCCCAAAATCTGATATTTTCGGATTCATGTTGCTGTCTAATAAAATGTTGCTAGCTTTCAAATCACGATGTATAACTCTAAGCCTCGAATCTTCATGAAGATACAAAATTCCTCGAGCAATTCCTCCAATTATCATGGTGCGGCTCAACCAATCTAGTTGTTCTCGTTTTTTATGTTCTGTAAATTTATCAAATTCAAGTAGTACTTTTTGAAGTTAGGAACTACAAAGAATTATATATACTGACGCAAACATATATGTATATTCATCAAATGATGTTCACATACCAAACAGAAAATAATCAAGGCTTTTGTTAGGCACATATTCATAAACAAGTAAGGTTTCTTCTCCTTCCAAGCAAAAACCTAAAAGCCTGACAAGATTTCTGTGTTGAAACTTGGCTACCAATACAACCTCATTCTTAAATTCTTCTACACCTTGTCCAGAGCTTTTTGACAGCCTCTTTACTGCTATTTCTTGGCCATCACTTAGCATTCCCTGTGATAAGGTATATAGGTGCTTTAGTTTATCCAACAATTTTGTTATGATCTAAGCAATTTATATATACTATAATGTTGTATTAGTAGAATGACTCATGAACTAATGCATTATATATTTGTTGGGTTATTACCTTAAAAACTGCACCGAATCCACCTTCGCCTAACTTGTTATCTTCGGAAAACTTATTTGTGGCAGTTTCGAGAGTTCCCAAATCAAATTGCAAGGACTCAGCCGTCCTCATATCTTTTGCATTGCAAAGAAAGTTATGATAATATGCCAGAGATTCAAAATTTTCAGTTCTAACTTTTAGGTTTCATTTGTGTTCCCTTACCTTGCTGTTTGCCATTTTCTTGTTGTAGAGCCTCATCGTTCTTCTTTCTTTCTCTTCTGCCCGGGAGGCAGTAGCCCAATGCTACAAGGACCAGAGAGACAACAAGAAGAGCAATGACAACACTCACGACAACAATGATTGTTATAGAGAAGTGTTTCTTTCTTCCTGCAGTAAGAACAATATTGAGTTTTCTTGTCATAAAGCTCTTTTTGTACTTTTAAACTCACAATTTCCATTGATTAATTTAATTAGTTGAACATGGAAAAATACAAATGATAGTTTTCTCATACCTTTCTTCTTCTACATTCATCAAAACAAAAACAATGAATATGTCATATTTGTTTTCTGAATACTGTATTCTTCCCCTTTATAATATACTTATTCTTATCCACTAATTATCTATCTAATGGCCGATACGATCGTAGTAGGTCCTACGTATATCTAAATCTTGATGTAAAAATATAAAAAAACGAATTAACAAGAGAACTGTTATTAGTACTCTTATCATTAAACACTACAACTGATGGCGTAAATCTTTTTTACGTGCACAAGGCACTTTACCTATAGGTAATCGTGAATTTGGTAGTAGAGTACTAGGAGGAGGAAGAGCCACTGGCGTGGGAGGATGCTGTGCGTGGGTCCAATTGATGGCGTAAAAGAGGGTATTATTCAACCGAACACTACAACTGGGATATAGGACTCGTCTCCCTCGGAATTTTGATTGAACTAATATTTCTTCTGCAGCTCTTGCTAGACATCGTTTGCAATCTGAAGCGGAGATGTCTTGCGTGCACTGCGCAAGGCTGTACACCGTCTCATTTGACCCTTTAACTTTGGCTTCTTTGGTTGCAAAGTACTTGCTGTTATTGGCCGCCTCAGTGGTTAGCTCATGCACACTAGTTGCCAATACCTGGCTATATCCGCTTGGTTCTTTTTCAGTAGACCCGTAGAATTGGACCTCGGAAAACGACTCGTTCATGGAGAAAACTAATTTCTTATTTGAGTAGCGTACCATGCACTCGTCGTTCCATATCATAGCATCTGTTCCATTAAGGCAGAGTTGTACTGCCTCCAGGTTTGCGAAGGTCATGCACTCTTTGCAAACGTCGGTAGAGAGATCACCGCGACATAGAAACATCCCATAGGCCTGTTCAGTTGTGCTTCGGCCAGCGGTGGTAGTGTAAAAACCGGTGTCAGTACGTGTGGCGTTCAAGGTAAGGGATTGGAGAAGCTTAACGATATTATATGGGTAGCTATCGGGCTTCGATTCGACTGCTTCGGCGAGGGTGGAAGTGGTATTGATTGGGCAGGCGACGGACCAACTAAATGCTTCCCTACTTTCACTACTAGTGATCAAACTCATGAGAAACAGAAAAAGGATCGTAGACATATTCCTCGTCATCTCCCCCTTCTGTTAATTCCAGATGTTGATCATATATTCCTAAGTTTTAACAATTAGTGATTAGCAATTGCAAATTTCCAAGCATGGCTTCTTGACCCTCGAGTCAACCATACTGTGTGATTCATGAGAAAACATGCAAGGGGAACAACAAAGTCAAAAGTAGCACGCGGTTTGTTGGAATATTCCACCGATGTAGGCCAAGACTCCCCTCCGCGTGAAGTTCGAACCCCTCTCTCAGAAGAGAGCATAATTCGTCAAGTGTGAAATTTTACCACAAAAAATCTCGATATTAGTTTTAGTTGGGTAATCATATTTAAACCCAAATTTTTCTTTATTACCCACCGATGTGGGATTGCCAACACGTTTGGCTTCAGCCTTCAGCTAATGTGGATGCATCGCAAAGTATGTGCTATTACAGCGCGATGCATTTCCATCAATTTTGATGTACGTTTTACTAAATTTCAGCTTCTTAGAAATTGATTCATTGGAAACAGAAGGATTTGAAGGCAATGAATTGAGCAGGCTATGGAGGTTTTTGAAACGTACTATTTTCGACTTAGACATCACAAACCATCAAATGATAGTAACATATGCTTTGGATTTTGTGGGTTTTTATTTATTTATGCTACATATGAGATTAACATGTTCCATAGGTCACACAACTAGAATCAAAGTTCATTGCCTAGCCTACTCTCCATGTATGTATGCCTTATTTTCAAACAGATCGAATTGAAATTATGAGTTTCATTTTTATTCAATTTCGTCATTATAAAAACAAATGCTTAATTGGATAAATAATCCCCGTGGTAATAGGGTAGTTGGAAGATAGCACATGTGATAAAAAAAACTAGGATTTAAGCTCATGTGGTAAAGTCTGTTAGGATTTATGCCCCAAAATTCAAAATTCCGTCAACTTTTTGTTAATTATTAGCGCGTAAGCCAGCCCCACATGTTAACAATTAAAGGAAAGGTCTGTTTTAGGCTAATATGTGTATGGAGAGTTCTGTTTTAGCCTAATATGTGCGGCTCACGTGCTAATAATTAACAGAAAATTGACGAAATTTTTAATTTTGGACATAAATCCTAATAGACTTTATCATAGGGGCTTAAATCCTAGTGTTTTCACCACAAGGGCTATCTTCCAGTTACCCTATCACCACGGGACTATTAATCCAATTAGATCTTAAAAAAAAAAAAATTCAATACTTCATTATCTATCCTAATTGAAAAACCTTTGAATTCAGAAGAGTTGGTATCTTACATTTCAAAAATAGTTCGGCTTTTGAATATACCCAACATTTTGAAGGAATTTTTTACAACATACTATGTGGTTATTAGATTTTGTTTATTTCATCATCATGAAGTTAATCATTGTGGCGAAGTTTAGTTTGACACCCCAATATATTTCAAATATAGTAAATAATTAGAATTTTAAGATACATTCCAATTTCGATCCAAATTATTTGCGAATTTTGAATATGAAATTCCATTCGATTGCAACAAAGTTGAAAATTTTCACCTCAATCCTTGGTCAGAACTGGTTGAAATCGAAATTTTCAATCCAACTTGCACTTGTTCTAAATAATCTATCGGCTTGGACTTTCAAGCCCAAGACATAATGTTGGTCCAAAGCAAATCCCTTTCGGTCAAACACGGTGGATACTCCGTTTCAAATACAAACCGGCGACGGTGCGCGCTTTCCCTCCTCGGACCTCAGTTAATGGCAATCGCTCTTAGAAGACTTGCGGCTGCATTCTGCAACTCGCCACATCTCCAATGCGTCCGAAGCTTGTCTCCGTTGCGCTTTGGAAATAGTTACAGTTCCTTCGGTTTCGTCTGGTATGCCCCGAACCCGGCTTGTGAAAATGTCTCTTAGACAACACCTATTTTATTATTTATCCTAGTATTAATTAAAGTTTGTATAATTAATCCTACAGAAAGATACGAGAAAATTAGAGCATCGATCCCTAAATAGGTCACAATGTAGCAATGGTTCTTTTGAGTAAACACTGTTTTATAATACCCTTCAAAATAAAGGGCTTAAAGGAGAAAATATGAACGGAATTATTCTCTAAAATAAAGGGTTAAAGAGGAAAATATGAACGGAATTAACGGAGTTACCAAAAAAGATCATTGTTACATATTGTAACAAGTTCTAGGACTAATATTCTAATTAACTTGAAACATATATGTAAAATAACACCACTCAAGTCATACTGGTAGTATATATACAGTATATGTTGTTAAAAATTCTGAGATTCGAGATTAGGGAGTGCATGGTAACTAACATTTACCCTATACAAATGACAAGGTGAAAGAAAAGCCGTAAAGATTATAGAATTGTCTCTAATGCAGCAAAGTGCCTTTAACGGAAGAGCTTCCAATGATATTAACCTTATTGTCATGGGTCTCAACGAGGAACATCGATAGAAATCGTCAAACCATTGGCTGAGCAATCTTGAGCACGCACTTGATCATGGTGCTCAACATATCTCCCTGTAAAGAAGACTGGTTTCTCAGGTCTGGAAAGACTAATAGCTGCACTGTTTAACATACGAACAACTGATGACATGGTTGGCCTGTTGTTTGCATCCTCTTGAACACACAATAATCCAATGTGGATGTACCTCAAAAATTCATTTGGACTGCATGAATCTTTTAACAAGGGATCCATCAACTCCAAACCTTTCGTTTCATTCCATAATTGCCAAGCCTGCAATCAATATCTCTCAAGTTTTGATAGCTACATTAATTCAGCCCACGAATATTTTGTATAAGTATTCCAAGTAAAGAACTTACATAACCTATAAGAGTAGGTCCACAATTAGTGCGATGAAAGCCTAAAAAGTTCCTTCTTCCCGTTATGATCTCAAGCAGAAGTACTCCAAAGCTGAAGACATCCGATTTTACTGAATACAACCCTTCCATAGCATATTCTGGAGCCATGTAACCACTAATTGCAGGACCAAAATGGTTGAAATATATAAGAGTTTACATAACAAACATATACTATTCTGTTATCTATTTATAATAGAGGTAAATACATAAGTTGAAACGAATAATTGGAATGTAAGATTACTAATATTAGATAGAGGTATTTGTGTAAGTTGAAACTTACTAAGTGCCAACAATTCTTTTGGTATTTCCTTCAGTTTGATCATCAACTCCAAACATTCTAGCCATCCCAAAATCTGATATTTTCGGATTCATGTTGATGTCTAATAAAATGTTGCTAACCTTCAAATCACGATGTATAACTCTAAGCCTCGAATCTTCATGAAGATACAAAATTCCTCGAGCAATTCCTCCAATTATCATGGTGCGGCTCAACCAATCTAGTTGTTCTCGTTTTTTATGTTCTGTAAATTTATCAAGTTCAAGTAGTACTTTTTGAAGTTAGGAACTACAAAGAATTATATATACTGACACAAACATATATGTATATTCATCAAATGATGTTCACATACCAAACAGAAAATAATCAAGGCTT
This sequence comes from Heteromeles arbutifolia, assembly GCA_024362995.1. NCBI lineage: Eukaryota > Viridiplantae > Streptophyta > Magnoliopsida > Rosales > Rosaceae > Heteromeles > Heteromeles arbutifolia. The sequence continues at coordinate 1,658,915 of JANCRC010000002.1, read as the reverse complement.
TTGTTCGGCACATATTCATAAACAAGTAAGGTTTCTTCTCCTTCCAAGCAAAAGCCTAAAAGCCTGACAAGATTTCTGTGTTGAAGCTTGGCTACCAATACAACCTCATTCTTAAATTCTTCTACACCTTGTCCAGAGCTTTTTGACAACCTCTTTACTGCTATTTCTTCGCCATCACTTAGCATTCCCTGTGATAAGGTATATAGGTGTTTTAGTTTATCCAACAATTTTGTTATGATCTAAGCAATTTATATATACTATACAATGTTGTATTAGTAGAATGACTCATGAACTAATGCATTATATATTTGTTGGGTTATTACCTTAAAAACTGCACCGAATCCACCTTCGCCTAACTTGTGATCTTCGGAAAATTTATCTGTGGAAGTTTCGAGAGTTCCCAAATCAAATTGCAAGGACTCAGCCGTCCTCATATCTTTTGCATTGCAAAGAAAGTTATGATCATATGCCAGACACATCAAAATAAATTCAAAATTTTAAGTTCTAATTTTTGGGTTTCATTTGTTTTCCCTTACCTTGCTGTTTGCCATTTTCTTGTTGCAAAGCCTCGTCGTTCTTCTTTCTTTCTCTTCTGCCCGGGAGGCAGTAGCCCAATGCTACAAGGACCAGAGAGACAACTAGAAGAGCAATGACAACACTCACGACAACAATGATTGTTATAGAGAAGTGTTTCTTTCTTCCTGCAGTAAGAACAATATTGAGTTTTCTTGTCATAAAGCTCTTTTTGTACTTTTAAACTCACAATTTCCATTGATTAATTTAATTAGTTGAACATGGAAAAAATTACAAATGATAGTTTTATCATACCTTTCTTCTCCCACATTCATCAAAACAAAAACAATTAATATCTCATGTTCGTTTTCTGAATACTGTATTCTTCCCCTTTAAAATATACTTATTCTTATCCACTTAATATCTATCCAATGGCCGATAAGATCGTAGATCCTACGTATATCTAATTCTTGTTTTAAAAATATAAAAAACGAATTAACAGTTGTATAGAAGAGTGCATACATGATGACTTTTTTACGTGCACAAGCTACTTTACCTATAGGTAATCGCGAATTTGGTAGTAGAGTAATAGAAGGAGGAAGAGCCTCTGCTGTGGGAGGATGCTGTGCGTCGGTCCGATTGATGGCGTAAAAGAGGGTAGTATTGATCCTAACGCTACAACTGGGATATTGCAATCGTCCCACTTCGGGTCCAAATGAAATTAATTCTTCTGCCGCTTTTTCCAGACAACGTTTGCAATCTGAAGCAGAGAGGTCCTGCGTGCACTGCGCAAGGCTGTACAGCGTCTCATTTGACCCTTCAACTTTGGCTTCTTTGGTTGCAAAGTACTTGCTGTTATTGGCAGCCTCAGTGGTTAGTTCACGCATACTAGTTGCCGCATCCAGGGTAAATCCGCTTGGTTCTGTTTCATAAACCTCGTCCAACACGCCCGCTGCAAGCGAATTGTTCATCGAGAAAAGTAATGTCACATTCGAGTAGCGTACCATGCATTCGTCGTACCATATGATAACCTCTTTTCCATCTGGGCAGGATCCATCTGGGCAGCGTTGTGCTGCCTCCATGATTGCGTCGCCAACGCACTCTTTGCAAACGTTGGTAGAGACATCACCGCGACATAGAAACATCCCATATGCCTTTTCAGTTGAGTTTCGGCCAGCGGTGGCAGTGTAAAAGCCGGTGTCAGTACGTGTGGCGTTCGAGGGAAGGGATTGGAGAAGTTGACGGAGATTATGTTGGAAGCTGTCGGGGTCGGATTCGTATACTTGGGCGCGGGTGAAAGTGGTAGTGTTTGGGCAGCAATGGCTGAAGTAACGAACTGCTTCACTTGTAGCGATCAAACTCATGAGAAACAGGAAGGGGATCGTAGACATATTCCTCATCATCTCCCCCTCGCTCTTAATTACAAATGTTGATCATATATTCCTAAGTTTAACAATTAGTGATTGTTTGAGGTAGTTAGACGGCAATTGCAAATTCGCAAGCATGGCTTGTTGACCCTTGAGTCAACCATACCGTGTGATTCATGAGAAAACATGCAAGGGGAACAAAAAAGTCAAAAGTAGCACACGTTTTGTTGGAATATTTAGATCGACGTGCACGTTTGGCTTCAGCCTTCAGCCTTCAGCTAACGTGGATGCTTCGCAAAAGATGTGGTATTAAAGCGCGATGCATTTCCATCAATTTTGATGTACGCTTAACTAAATTGCAGCTTCTTAGAAATTGATTCATCGGAAACTTCAACATGATTTGAGTGATGATGGGGCGTTTTGGGGGAGTTGAAATTTTTTGCACCCATTTTTGCCTGTGCCCCTCTGTGCCTTGTTTAATTGAGCGACACCTGTCTTTTTCGTACAAATCCTCTCCGGATCTAAAAAAACAGAGCCTAGTGATCAAATGATCCGAGCCGTTCAAATTTGATCTAACGACTACAAACAGGAGGCCCCTCTAAAAATTATAATAATTGTAACCGTTGGATCAAATTTGAACGGTTCAGATCATTTGATCCATAGGCCCTGTTTTTTTAGATTCGGAGAGAATCTATACTCCTGTCTTTTATTGACTACACCTAACACTGTTAACTTGCCAATATTTAAAATAATAAAAAATAAACCAAATATTCCAGAAAAATTAAGAAAACAACCCTAGCAGCCTAAAAAGCAGCCTCTGTTCATAAATTATTTTCGACGCCATGCCCAATTTTCTCTGGTCTTTTCCTCTTTCTCAATTCTCTTTCCATGTTCTGCAATTGCTTGCTTAGATCTTATTGTGATGCGTTTGTGTTTTCGATTTTTAAATCACTGTGAATTTTTTCCTGCGATTCATGACCGTTAGGTTGGTTTTAAGTCGACCTCTTCTCTGGTCATTGCCGGCGAGACTGTCCGTAGCTTTCACATCGAAATTTTTATCGGTGAGTTTATGAACAGAGACACTGCAAAATTAAAGCCCTACCTCTCGTACTCCCCCCGTCGCTCTGTAATCTGTATGCATTAGATTTCAAAATCGCAGGCCATAGCTTCGGACTGCTACGACATCAACCTCGGCGGCCGACTGGTACCGCGAAATGTACTATTTTGGAACTGAAGGAAGGAAAATGAGTAAACATCAACAATTTAAATATGGTGCAGCAATTTTGAGAGTGGGAAACCGCCTGTTCGGCAGCGATGTGGAGGAGAAGAAGTACGGCGGCGAGTATGGTGGCTGACTGATGTGGTCGAGTGGTGGCTGTCGTCTGGGTTGGGGATGAAAGTGGCTGATAGGTATTTTTTTTAAATTTTTCTTGAATATTTTGTTTATTTTTTATTATTTTAGATATTGTCAATTTAACAGTGTCAGTTCTAGTTAGTAGAAGGACGGGTGTCATTCAATTAAGCAAGACACAAAGGGGCCACAGGCAAAAATGGTGCAGAAACTCTCCTCCTCCGCCTAAAGGTACCAATTGATTATCTAATTCAAAATCATGTTTAAATTACTAACATTGAATTCTGGTTGATGTTGTTAGCATTTCAAAATAGTTATTGTTCACTCCTCTTCGCATGATAATTGTGTTGAAATAATATCTGGTAAATGTTTTGGTGCACCTTGAACACGACCACTTAGTATTATTATTTTATTTATTTATTAATTCACCCTAAAACTAAGACATATCAACCATATTTTGTACTGATACATACCTATTTAATTTGCGTAATGTTAGAGAGAATAAATTTGTACATAAAATTTGCAAACTAAATGATATGTTAGCAATAGGAAATGAACACGTTTATCGAGGCTTAAGTAATAATCCAATCATCAACTTCTATGTCATTTAGTTTACAAAATTTAGTCTCTCTATTATTACTCATTTAATTTACCTCCAAATAATAATAACATATGCTTTGGATTTTGTGGGTTTTTATTTATTTATTTATGTTACATATGAGATTAGCATGTCCCATAGGTCACACAACTAGAATTAAACTTCATTGCCTAGCCTGCTCGCCATATGTATGTATGCCTAATTTTCGGACAGATCGAATTGAAATTATGAGTTTCATTTTCATTCAATTCCGTCATAAAAATCAAAAAATCAAAAATCAAAATTAAAAAAAAAAAAAATCAAAACTTCAACATCCATCCTGATTGAAAAAAACTTTGAATTTCAGCAAAGTTGGTATCTTACATTTGAAAAATAGTTCAGCTTTTGAATATACCCAACATTTTGAAAGAATTTTTTACATCATACTATGTGGTTATTAGATTTTATTTATTCCATCATAAAGTTAATCATTGTGGCAAATTTTAGTTTGACACCCCAATATAAATATTGTAAATAATTAGAATTTTAAGATACATCCCAATTTCGATCCAAATTATTTGCGAATTTTGAATGTGAAATTCCATTCGATTGCAACAAGGTTGAAATTCCAAATTATTTGGTCAGAACTGGTTGAAATCGAAATTTCCAATCCAACTTGCACTTGTTCTAAATAATCTATTGGCTTGGACTTTCAAGCCCAAGACATAATGTTGGTCCAACGCAAATCTGGGCGGACGAATATACCCTCCATTATAAAAGCCCTTTCGGTCAAACACGGTGATACTCCGTTTCAAATACAAACCGGCGACGGTGCGTGCTTTCCCTCCTCGGAACTCAGTTAATGGCAATCGCTCTTAGAAGACTTGCGGCTGCATTCTGCAACTCGCCACATCTCCAATGCGTCCGAAGCTTGTCTCCGTTGCGCTTCGGAAATAGTTACAGTTCCTTGGTGCCTTCGCTTTCGTCTGGTATGCCCCGAACCTGCTTGTGAAAATGTCTCCTAGACACCACCTATTTTGTCATTAACTGCCTCTTGCTCTGTATTTCAAGATCAGAGGACAGTGCTCCAACCGGTCATCCGGAATTCCGACAATAGAGAGAGAACGAGAGGGAGTGAGATGTAGCAAGCTGAGCTGTTGAAGGCGTACTGGTTATTAAAATTCTTTTTATTATTTATCCTAGTACTAATTAAAGTTTGCATAATTAATCCTACAGAAATATACGAGAAAATTAGAGCATCGATCCCTAAATGGATCACAATGTAGCAACGGTTCTTTTGAGTAAACACTGTTTTATAATATCCTTCAAAATAAAGGGCTTAAAGGGAAAAATATGAACGGAATTATTCTCCAAAATAAAGGGTTAAGGAGGAAAATGTGAACATAATTAACGGAGCTACCAAAAATGATCATTGTTACAGATTGTAACAAGTTCTAGGACCAATATTCTAATTAACTTGAAACATATAAGTATGTACAATAACACCACTCAAGTTATATTCGTAGTATATACAGTGTATGTTATTACAAATTATGGAGATTCGAGATTAGGGAGTGCAGGGTAACTAACATTTACCCTATACAAATGACTAGGTGAAAGAAAAGCTTCCATTGATATTAACCTTATATTGTCATCGGTCTCAACGAGGAACATCGGTTGATATCGTCAAAGCATTGGCTGAGCAATCTTGAGCACGCACTTGATCATGCTGATCAACATATCTCCCTGTAAAGAAGGCTGGTTTCTCAGGTCTTGAAAGAGTAATGGTTTCAGTTTTTAACATATGAACAACTGATGACATGGCCGGCCTGTTGTTTGCATCCTCTTGAACACACAGTAATCCAATGTGGATGTACCTCAAAAATTCATTTGGACTGCATGAATCTTTTAACAAGGGATCCATCAACTCCAAACCCTTCGTTTCATTCCATAATTGCCAAGCCTGCAATCAATACCTCTCAAGGATGTAAGTCCTCCAGTTTCGATAGCTACATTAATTAAGCTCACGAATATTTTGTATAAGTATTCCAAGTAAAGAACTTACATAACCTATAAGAGTAGGTGCACAATTTGTGCGACTGAAGCCTAAAAAGTTCCTTCTCCCCGTTATGATCTCAAGCAGAAGTACTCCAAAGCTGAAGACATCTGATTTTACTGAATACAACCCTTCTATAGCATATTCTGGAGCCATGTAACCACTAATTGTAGGACCAAAATGATTGACATAATAAGAGTTTAAATAACAAACATATACTATTCTGTTATCCATTTATAATAGAGGTAAGTACACAAGTTGAAACGAATAATTGGAATGTAAGATTACTAATATTAGATAGAGGTATTTGTGTAAGTTGAAACTTACTAAGTGCCAACAATTCTTTTGGTATTTCCTTCAGTTTGATCATCAACTCCAAACATTCTAGCCATCCCAAAATCAGATATTTTCGGATTCATGTTGCTGTCTAATAAAATGTTGCTAGCTTTCAAATCACGATGTATAACTCTAAGCCTCGAATCTTCATGAAGATACAAAATTCCTCGAGCAATTCCTCCAATTATCATGGTGCGACTCAACCAATCTAGTTGTTCTCGTTTTTTATGTTCTGTAAATTTATCAAGTTCAAGTAGTACTTTTTGAAGTTAGGAACTACAAAGAATTATATTTACTGACACAAACATATATGTATATTCATCAATTGATGTTCACATACCAAATAGAAAATAATCAAGGCTTTTGTTGGGCACATATTCATAAACAAGTAAGGTTTCTTCTCCTTCCAAGCAAAATCCTAAAAGCCTGACAAGATTTCTGTGTTGAAGCTTGGCTACCAATACAACCTCATTCTTAAATTCTTCTGCACCTTGTCCGGAGCTTTTTGACAACCTCTTTACTGCTATTTCTTGTCCATTAATAAGTATTCCCTGTGATAAGGTATATAGGTACTTTAGTTTATCCAACAATTTTGTTGTGATCTAAGCAATTTATATATACTATACAATGTTGGATTAATAGAATGACTCAGGAACTAATGCATCATATATTTGTTGGGTTATTACCTTGAAAACTGCACCGAATCCACCTTCGCCTAACTTGTTGTCTTCGGAGAACTTATTTGTGGCAGTTTTGAGAGTTCCCAAATCAAATTGCAAGGACTCAGCCGTCCTCATATCTTTTGCGTTGCAAAGAAAGTTATGATCATATGCCAGACACATAAAAACAAAATCAAAATTTTCAGTTCTAACTTTTGGGTTTCATTTGTTTTCCCTTACCTTGCTGTTTGCCATTTTCTTGTTGCAGAGCGTCATCATTCTTCTTTCTTTCTCTTCTGCCCGGGAGGCAGTCGCCCAATGCTACAAGGACCAGAGAGACAACTAGAAGAGCAATTACGACACTCACAACAACAATGATAGTTATAGAGGAGTGTTTCTTTCTTCCTGCAGTAAGAACAGTTTGAGTTTTCTTGTCATAAACATTACTAGTACCAAAGAAGCAATAATTGGCACAATAATAATGATGACAGTCCGAGATTTGCTGCTCTTCGATCCTGCAAAGTAAAATCAGAAATATATCTTCTCTAATCACATGACATTCTGAATAACATGTTTAAGTGATTGATCTATCAGAGAGAGGAGTTACCATTGATCAATTAAATTTTGAGATCAGTGTCCAGCAAATATACAGTCATCGGCGTATGTAATGGAGTGTACATACATATACGTTGTGCGTACGTACCTTGTGCAGTGTTTGTGGTATTGGTTGATGGCAGTTGTGTGACAGTTGTAGGGTCATAGAAGGGGTAAACCTCGAATCTAAAGTAACAGCTAGGTTGATAAACTCTCCCACCTACTTTCCCGTAAAAATATTTGTCGGTAACTCCAAAAGCCCCATATAAGCAATCACTGCACTCTTGCTCTGATATGTCTGGCGTGCATTGCGCGAGTGCATATATTGTTTGCAAAGTTGGGGCACTTGTGTTTCCGAATGCCAATTTCCGAAGAGAGCCGCCAGCTGCAGCTTCACTTCTTATGCTGTCCACTAGCTTACTCAGCTGTTGGTCAAATCCATCCAGGCCGAACGATATGTTATTAATGTTATAAAAGGAGGAAGAAGGATCAGTTTCCATGACGCCATAGATGGAGCGGTTTGAGTAGCGTAACATGCATATGTCAGACCAACCAATTGCTTCCTTCTCCTTGGGGCAACGCTGAGGGAGAGCATATCGGGAATTATTTAGGCAGCTACGGCAATCTTCCGCCTTGACATCTCCTATACAAAGTCCGATTGCATAAATGTGCTCGTTCGACAAGCTTAGGCGATAGGATGCATTGTAAAAGCCATACCTGTTGCCGTTTTCGTTGGAGGGCAGGGAGGAGAGGAGGCGGTTGAGGTTTGTCTGATAGGTACTGGTACTATGGGTGGTATAGTTTGTCTGATAGGTATCATTGGTGGTATAGCAAACTTCACCAAGGGCTTGATTAATCATGAGAAACAGAATGGGAAAGAGGCAGAATAGAAATCTTGAGGAATCCATTGCTGGCATTATTTGATATTTTTGCTAAAATTGGTTTGTAAAAGAGGATTATAGTTATGATGGCAAACTTGCTACACCTCTATATATGAAGAACGAAGTCAATGAATACCTCACTTTTAAGTGTTCTACATAATCTCTAATTATGCCTACGCAACTCTTATGAAAATAAGGATGCTATATATTGTGGCAAGCCAATAAAACAGTTATATTGGTAAGTTGAAATTTAAAATACATGGTAATCTCAAATCAAATACTACGTTATTAGTTTAAAATGTCGCTACAATGACCGTCCTTGTATAAACAAGTTTCTCTTTTATATTATATCTTTGTAGGCATTCTTTCATCAGAGAGGTTTCACACTGTTATAATCGAAGATGCTGATATAGACGGACGGGAGTGCTCAATTAAATATTTAAGGAAGCTTCTTCCGAGACTTATACCATCCAACCATTGAAATAAAGTAAACCACAGATTGGAACAGGAATGGTCCGCTGGGTCAACTTCTCGTTGCATGCACTCTCTCAGTCAACAAAGTAAATCAATTATAATATGCAATTCTGACAATTATTTACTCGTTTGGTTCGATAAGGCTGGTAAGGGTCGGGCCTGTCGGGCTAGACTGACTGTTTCTTTGATTGATTGTAATTGGAAGATACATGATGGTTACTACCAAAGTCTAAAATATCAATAATATCCTGATATTTTCATCGAAATTTCTGTGTTTTTGGACTACCGATATTTCCGATGTCATCGATATTTCCATCGAAGTTTCTGTATTTTTTAAATTTCTATATTTAAAAAAACACAAAGGGGATTCGAACCCCTCTCATTTTACTCCTTCAACATCTTGACCACCATATCATTTATATTTTTGTGAAAATATGCTAAAATATTTATATATTTTCTGCACTCACAATGTTTGCCAGCTCGCTATATAATCAACTTAAATCAGTTAAATCGATCATGCAATGCATTTCCTTTCAATTTTTTATGATAAACTAATAGATAATTGACTAAATAAACATCCTGCAAAGTTTCAATAAAAATTTCCAAGTTTTTCTTACAATTTCCGTGGTTTTTATTCAATTTTTATCGATATCGATAATATCCCGATATTTCCGTGTTTTTAGATTACCGATATTTCCGATATTATCGATATTTAATACTTGGTTACTACGATATGCAAGAAAAGTTACTATAGTTGATATTGCTGCACATCTTACTGTCGCAGCACATTTGTATTTATTTATAATATTTAGATTGAATTTATTGAATGATAATCAAAACACAAAAGTAAATCTATAGACGTGCATAAAGAGAAAAATAATGTCCATAAATAATTTCCCTTAACAAATTTGAGCCATTTACTAGAAGAATGAATAACACTATTTAGCACCTACCTAAACCAAGAATAAATCACACCAGGTCGGTCAAAGTCAACGGGTCAAACGAGTCGGGTCGGTCAAATTCAACCGGGTCGGGTCAAACCGGGTTGGCCGATTTAGGGTTTGGGCCCTATGTTTAAATGGGTTTAGGGTTTAACGGGCCTGGGCTTGAAAGCCCGGCCCAGGGTTGGGGTTTTGGGTAAAAAGGGGCACGGGCCTAAAGCCCTAAGGAAAAAGGCCCAAAACCTTTTGGTTTTTAAGAAAACAATTAAAAACAAAATAAATTTTGGTTTGGGCTGGGTTTTTAAACTAAAAGGGTTTAGGGCTATAACATATAAGGCCCAAAGGCCTGTAAAACAAAAATACATAAAACAGAAAATAAGAAGGGTTGGGTTGGGTTCTTAACGGGCCTAAGGCCCGAGGTGTTTGAGGAGTGGCCTGAAGGCCTGTCACGGCGAGGAGGATGCCGGAGCTTCCCCAGCTCCGGCCGACGGCCACACACATCCCTAGACTCCGATCTACACATGAAATTGAAGTGTAAAGTGAGGGGAAGAGGTTAGTCACCTTTGGTTCGCCGTGGGAGGGCCGGATACGGCCGGAATCTGGGTTGGGTGTGCCAGAGCCTTTTCTTGGGTTTTGCGGTGCCTCGCAGGGGCGAGAGAGGGAGAGAGAAAGCTGATGCTGGTGGTGATGATGATGGTGGTGTTGTCCACGTCGAGGAGGTGATGTGAGTGGGTGTGTGTGTGTGTGTTCACTCGGAGGGAGAGGTCCGAGAGTTTGAGAATGAAAGAGAGAGAAGGTGCTGAAAGTGAAAGGAAAAGGAGGGTCACGGCCCACGGGGAAAGAGAGAAAGGATGGGGAGTTGGCCACCTTCAGTTCCGGATTGGGTAGAGAACTAGGGACCAAATTGATAATTTCATAAACTTTTAGGGACCAAAATGAAATTGTATTTAAATAAGGGGGTGGGGTTTCACACTGTGTTCCCGCACAAAAACTTTCGAAGAGAACCAGCTGCTGTAGGTTCGCTTCTTAAGTTGTCCAGTAACTTCCTCAGCTCTTGATTGAACCTGTCTATGTCCAATATTTATGGCGTCATGGAAACCAGTCCTTCTTCCTTTGAGTAATGTAACGTACACTTGTCATTCTGGCCAGTTACCCTCATCTGATTAGGACAACCCTGCGTGGAGTCATTGAAGCACTCACCACAATCCTCCACCGTGACATCACCTCTACAAAGTCCAATTGCATAAACTTTTGTCTGATTTTTGGCCATAAGAGGAGTTGTAAAAGCCATAGCTAGCCGTTGTGGTTGTTATCGGAGGGCAGGGAGGAGAGAAGGGTGTTGAGGTTTGTGTGACAGGTACTGTTTGTGGTGTACTTTTCTTGCTTTCGCTTTATACAGAAGTTGGATCGGAAAGGTGGCTGAGCAAGGGCTTGAGTCATCATGAATAATAGAAAGGAAAAATGGAAAATTAGAAATCTTGAGGAAACGATTGCTAGCAATTTACTTTGGCCTTTGATCTGTAAAGGGAATGGAAATCTATAACTAGCTAGACTACTGTACTAAGAATGAAGTCATCGAAATCGTGTTTATGTATTATGTGTCTGTGTCATCACGTTCAAAGCTTATCTAGATCTTGAACGGTTTATATGAAGAAGACCAGGGCCTGCCTAAGGAGATTTGCTTTTGATCGATCAAATATATATCATGCACGCGGCGGAGAATGAGTAGTGAATTTTTGCTGTTTCGGTCCTTGCCTACTTGAACCTTTCCAATTAGTCTTTTCTAATCTTGATTAGTGAAAACGCTAATGTTAAGGAATACCATCTATTTAAATTATATTTTGTAAATCATATGACGTTATTGATGATTGAATTATTACTTAAATGCTGATTAACATGCTTATTTCTATTAGTGACACACATAATGTGATCTTAAAAGTTGTTTACTAAGCAATCATCCTTATAATGTAGAAGGTGAAACCTGCTAGGACATTACAAGGATCTCATTTGAAAAAAGAAAAAAATTGTTTTGGATATGAGTAATGCGAGGAAGGCTAAATTTTTATAGATAAAATTTGCAAACTAAATTAATTAATTATGTGTCACCAACAGAAAATAAACATATTTATCAACGCTTAAGTAATAATTTAATCATCGACTTCTATGTCATTTAACTTATAAAATTTTGTTTACAAATATAATCTCTTTAACATTTACTCTTTGGATATATAACTTATGAGTGGGCTGTCGGAAGACGTCCTTGTAATGGGAGCATTCTTTTTTCTTTCTCTTGATCAGTAGTAGTCAATTTGATGTTTACCAAAAAGTGATCATGGAAAATAACAACATAAAAGACAGATACAGGTGAAAAGAGATCAAACAAAAGTTGATTATGGATATTCATCCATCGTCAAATTAGAATCCGTTCAGTTTAGTGGAGGTCTGCAACAAATTATAATGCTTGCACTATTTTGGTCCTCATCTTTCTTTTTTAGGGTAAAGTAATGGTGAAGGTAAATGACAATTAACTAGTTGAACTAGTCATGATTTCTTTGCAGCATATATTTCACTCCACCCAGCTAATTAGTTACTAACTCTAGTCAAATCAAGGTAAGAAATGTATATATAAGCGCTTATGCAATAAAAGGTCAATAACTTAAAGATGACGTTACGTGTTTTGGACTAATTCCACAATATTTTTTATAGTCAAAGTCGTTTATTTTTTGGATCTTCATTCAATAACCATTCTGATAAAAATTCTTCCAAATTAAAAAGCATTTATGATAAAGACACAGTATAGCTACAAAATACAGTAAAATGTTTATGACAACGTTGCATATGAAGTGAACAAACATCTCATTTTATGCAACGCATGCAATGAAGATTAGTCATAAAAGGTTGATAGAGATTGAGTGGTGGGCGACATGCCAATTAAATTAATCAGGATCCTATCCCTTCCTTTCAGTTTAGACCGTTCAAAAGAAATCTTTTGGCTTGAAGTTGTGCCACATGTTCAATGAGCTTTTTTATTTTATTGCTTTTATTCAAACTCAATTGAATCAAAAACCATGAACGCCAAAAAAAGGTAAGTGGTGGCGTGAACGGGGGTGAAGAAGAGGAATGATTGTTGAACAAAAATAATAAAAATAAAATAAAGGCTAAATAGCCAAAATGGTTCGTGAAATTTGCATAATCAATAGAAATGGTCCCTGAGATTGTCCACCATCCATGATTTTGGTCATTCCGTTAAAAATTATTTGGGCTCAAAACTTTATAACTCAATCGTTTCTTAACCAAATTCGACCCATAATATATCAAAATGAAAATAGGAAAGTGTAGAACAAGATAATACCTATTTGGAAGCCCAATGGTTGCCGGAGATGGCCGGATAATAGCCTGAAAGGTGACTGGTCGGCAGGAAAACTGAAAAACTAGTCGAAAATTGGCTAAACTTTAAACGTTCATAACTTCTTCAATACTCAACGAAATCGAGTGATTAAAAAAAAATCATACTTATCGATGAGACGAAGATAATGGTATCTTTCTCGATGGCTAACTCGCCGTAGATTGGTCAGAAAACGGCTCGAAAGTGGCTAATCATTTTCGAGTTAGCCACTTTCGAGCCGTTTTCCGGCCAAACCACGACGACTTAACCATCGAGAATGGGACCATTCTCTTCGTCTCGTTGAGAAGTATGATTTTCGTTTTGAACACATTTCTAGGCAGTTAGATAATTTCTTTTGAACATTTCAGATTAAAAAAAGGGGATGAAAGAAAAGAAATAAGAGGGGAGAAAATTCAAGTCCAATTCATCAAAGTCGTCGTTTGATTGGTAGACTGGTCCCAAAATAACTCTTAGTCTATCTCTTATACATCACAAGCCTTATTGCAATTACCTAAACCATTGAAAAGAAAATTGAACAAAATAAATGGTAAATTACACATTATGATTTCAAACACAATGCAGTTTCCATCTTAAAGAGCTATCTAGGATATACTTCGGTGATCAATGAAACCTCATTTTCTTGTGCTTTGACAGAGCTGCTCTTGGATCGATCCGACCCTGTTGTAATCACCTCCGAACTATTCTTCCATCCCGAAGTCATGTTAGATCCAACGTTACTATCTCTGAAAAATGCTAGTTGTGAGGGTACTGGAAGTGTGACTGAGTAACTGTTAAGCATTAGAACAATAGAATTCATGGTCGGCCTATCGGCTATATTTTCTTGCACACATAGCAACCCAATATGGATGCATCTCATTATTTCATTTCTTGAACCGTTCGTCAACGCGGGATCTATTAGATTTGAAGCTGTCTCTTCCCTCCAACATTTCCATGCCTTGTGAAATTCGTAGAAATATAGTTAGAGATAAATTATTTTTCTTGGTTGCATTATGCATATAGTTTAAGTACTTACGTAGCTTAGAAGATCCTCCACGTTCTGGCCATGGCGAAAGGAATTATTTTTCTGTCCGCTCACTATCTCCAAAACTAAAACACCAAAACTATAGACATCCGACTTAACAGAAAAGTGTCAATGCATCGCATATTCTGGAGCCATATATCCACTGCATATTGAAACAAGAATAATATATGTTGTTTTTATGATCACTAACTTAGATGAGAACTTTGGATTATTGATATAGATTAACACAATTATAATATAAGCCATGTAGCCTCATCGAGTACTTACTAGGTCCCCACAATTCGACTGGTATTGCCTTGTGTTTGATCAACCACAAACAATTTTGCCATGCCAAAATTTGATATCTTGGGAGTCATTTCTTCATCTATCAAGATATTACTGGCTTTGAGATCACGATGAATAATTCTAAGCCGCGAATTCTCATGAAGGTAAATGAGCCCTCGAGTAATGCCTACTATGATTTTGTAGCGCCTATCCCAGTCCAGTTGTGCGCGCTTGATTGGGTCTGCATGTTCAATTCAAACCAAGGTTACAATGTTTCTTGTATGTTACAAGAATGAGATTTTATGGTAAAATTTTGATGTTAAAGCTAAAATTGTACAAAAAGAACATTGAAGCATAAATACCAAATATGATGTGGTCCAGACTTGCATTAGGGACAAACTCATAAATAAGAAGCCTTTCAACTCCTTACAAGCAGAAACCCAAGAGCCTAACTAAGTTTCGGTGTTGAAGCTTTGCCACTAACAAGACCTCATTTTTAAACTCCAAATCTCCTTGTCCAGAATTTACGGAGAGCCTTTTCACTGCTATTTCTTGTCCATTATATAACCTACCCTGAAAGAGTATCAAAACAAAAAGGTTGCATTCAAGGAATATATACATGAAATTGGTGATGTTGCCCATATATATCATGATGTTGTTAAGATTGGCAGGTTAGGTTTTTTCACAATAAAGCCGGCCTCGGTGTTATCAATAGTGGAACAATCACTATATATTGTATTTTATTTCGTAAGGTATGATGTGGTAATCTTATCTTCATTACATGTGTTATATATTACCTTGTAAACAGAACCAAATCCCCCTTGTCCTAGTTTATTGGCTTCAGAAAAGTCATTTGTGGCAACTTTAATGGTGTCAAAATTGAATTGCAAGGATTCTGCACTTCCAATTTCGTCCGCGTCTTCGCCTGTGGTACAATTTTAACAAAAAATTTATATGTAACATAATTAGATCTAGATGACGTAACAGTACTAGGCTTCCCACTTGAAGCAAATTGAGTTAAATTAATGTTACTGTATTTATTTTGTTACAGTACGTACCTGGAATTAAATTACTTTGAAGCTTTTTTTTTGCCTTCCGTACTCTTAGAAAAATGCCCATGAACATTACTAGTACCAAAGAAGCAATAATTGGCACAACAATAATGATGATGGTCCGAGATTTGCTGCTCTTCGATCCTGCAAAGTAAAATCAGAAATATATCTTCTCTAATCACATGATATTCTGAATAACATGTTTAAGTGATTGATTCATCAGAAAGAGGAGTTACCATTGATTAATTAAATTTTGAGATAAGTGCCAAGCAAATATACAGTCATTGGCATATGTAATGGAGTGTACATACATATACGTTGTGCGTACGTACCTTGTAAAGTGTTTGTGGTATTGGTTGATGGTGGAGGAGAATGTATTGGTGGCGGAGATGGCAGTTGTGTGACAGTTGTAGGGTCAATGTAGGGGTAAATCTCGAATCTAAAGAAACAGCTAGGTTTATCAACTCTCGCACCTTCTTTCCCTTCACAACATTTGGGGATATCTCCAATAGCCCTAACTAAGCAATCATTGCACGCTTGCTCTGATATGTCTGGCGTGCATTGCACGTGTGCAAATATTGTTTGGAAAGTTGCACTTGTGTTTCCGAATGCAAATTTCCGAAGAGAACCGCCAGCTGCAGCTGCACTTCTTATGCTGTTCAGTAGCTTACTCAGCTCTTGGTTGAATCCATCCAGGCCGGACGACGATATGTTATTACTGTTCCTAATATACGAAGGAGGACTAATTTCCATGACGCCATAGATGGAGCGGTTTGAGTAGCGTAACATGCAATTGTCATCATACCAACCAATTGCTTCCTTCCGATTAGGGCAACTCTGAGGGAGAGAATATCGGGAATTATTTAGAATAAAGAAGCATGATCGAACATTTCCATGGAATGTGAAACACGGAGAAATACAAGGAGTGTGGAACTTGGAGTCCAAGCATTTTATGCCTATAAAAAGGCTAATAATCACACAAGAACGGGGGAGGAGAGACGTAGGAGATCGTTCTATATTTTACAAGTATCCTGAGCAAATACTAACTTGAGCGTCGGAGTGTTTTATTGCAGGTTCCCCTCCTCCCTCATTGATGGCGAGCGAAGATGGAGTTTAAAGCTTCTCAACGTATTCAAGATTACTTGTTGGAGGAGAATTAAAGTACCTGAATTTTTCCGCTCCAACACTATCTATTTTAACAAAGCTTAGACGATCCTCATTTTCTCCATGATGAAAGCGGCTAACACACCAAAATCATAAGCATCTGACTTAACAGAAATGTGCGTTGCATACTCTAAAGCCATACATCCATTGCATATCCATAAATTGAATGTTGTTTTCATCAAATCCTCGACGGATTTCCCATACATATTTTGTGTTCCGAACCCCCTTGACGGATATCTCATGCCAAAATTAAACATTTGAACGAAAACTTGTATTATTTTTTTCTGTTAACAGACGCATTTCAATGCATATAGTGAAACACTCAAAGTACATAAAAAAAGTCTTAACAATTTCCTGGAACAAAAACTTATAACCATAAAGAACTCATCATCAGTCACAATTAAAAAAGTAATTAAACTAATCCCATTACATGAAGCACTACATAAACTATTCAGAGTCCGGATTAAGCTAGCTTAGGCTGACAAAAATAGAAAATAAAAACTAAACTAGCTTAGCTAATTAATTACAAGTGTGATCATGATTAAACGACTTTGCTCTTTGAAGAACAGAAAACCCGAAGATGTACTTGGAAGTTTTCCGGTCCCAATCAAGGTAAAGACCGATTTCGTCATTTTCCTTCAAGCCCCTCCGAACCACAAACTCGGTTCTCCAACCTCCATTCAGAACGTAAAAATCGCCAGAGCTCCAACGCTTAAAAGTTAACTCATGCCGGTTGCACGTATCCCAGTCCACAACTGTAACTGGTAAGCCCTCTTTACTGTCGACCATCTTGGCTAACTTGTCGTCCAAGTAAGACATAACGTGTTTTCGCACTGCCTCTTTGGGCATCAACAACCTGCTCAGCTCTTTGAGGTCGCTCGCCGCTAGCCTCTTCCTGATTTTCCAAATTGAGCTGTAGTCCCAGGTCGGATCCCACAGATACAGATCGGTAGAGGGTTCGTGTCCACCGCTAGGATCATTCAAACTACTGCCAAGCCCAACGCCGAATAGTTGTACTTTTGAAGGGTTGTGATCTTCTCCTTCTAGTTCCATTGCTAATTTTTCTATTGAACGTAAATGCTTGGAAAGTGTGGAAGATAAGAGAAGCACTCTTCTTTTTTTGTCGAAAGAGAAGCACTCCATTGGTATATATAAAGACTTTATCATGCTTGGCTTAGGAAAGTATTGGCTTCCTAATTTCACTAGGAAGCTTTTCCTTTTGTTTCATCCTTCCCTTCTAATTAAGGAAAACTAATGAAAATGACTTGAAAACTTTGAGTTTTAACGATAAAGACAAAATGAAGGGTAAAGTGAATGGTATCAGGATTGACTTTTTAGTGTAAAAATATGATTTTTCGTTAAAATAAACAGTACCGAGAACTTTTTGTTAAAGTTCCCTTCTAATTATTCCTGGTTCGGGTAGGTATTTTGTTTTAAAAATCCAATTCCGTTGGGGCCAGGGTTGGTCTCTTTATGGCGTGGCCCGCATACGTATTCAGTTGGGCTCCTTTCGAGCAGTCCAATTCCGTTCGGCTGGGTATGAATCCGTTTTAGGTTTTTTTTTTTTTTTTTTAAATTTATTTTTTTATTATGGACATTTGAAGTGCTAAAAATCCTTATTTAATTTAATAGGAAACTATAACTAGGAATGGTGCCCGCACGATGCTGCGGGTTTAGAACTGTAGATGTTTAAATGTATTTACAACTGTTACCAATTTGAATGAAATGTACGATAGAATTTGTGCAAGCCGGACACGTGGAATATCAATAGTGACATAATTTTACAGATGCAGATTAAGGGAAGTGGTGGCATACCTTGTAATTTCTGCAAGTTGGACACCTGCAATATCAACAGTGACATAATTTGTTGTTAAGGCATTGGAAAAATTAGAACCTGTAATTACATGACACTTTAATCACGTGATAGAAAACCACAGAGAACAGGAATTGACAAAAAGAAGTTAAAACACATTAAATCTTCACAAAACTTATTTCCCAAGAATGGAAAATAAGCAAAAATACAAATTACCAATGAAGAAATGAGGAAACATATCAGCAACCTAAGTTGTGTACTCATCGTTAAATAAGTACGGTAGAGAGTTAATATTGTAACCAAATTTGATGAGCCTAACCGGAGCAAATCAAATACTAACATTCAAAGTGGATTAAAACGATGAGAATATGCTTTAAAAAAGTATTAAGTTTTTATTTATGTGTAATACAATGGTGTGGGATCAGAAATTGGATATACTATCTTATAACTGAATGATCATGCAAGGAAAATTACAGTGAGATTGTAAGGAGAGTGGAAAAGTAATCTAAACAATAACACTATTGATTAGTAGTTAATTTCTTAGCATTTTCCTTGTAAAAATGAAAAAAAAAGGGTGTAAAACGATGGATCAGATTTAGTTGGCTTGGTAATTTCCCAAGTTATTGCAGTCTTCATTAGTTGGAGGAATAATCATCACTTCCATCTTTTCTCTTCAAGGGAATCAGCTGTTACTAATTTATACAGAGACTTTCTTCTTTTGACCTATTCCAAATGCATGATTAATCAATTGACTATACACTAAGTGGTTTAAGATGGACATCCAACAGTATAAACAGAGATGCTCCCACCAAAGATACACCCCCTCCACATGCCTTAGGCAAATAACACGTTAGCAGTGGAGGAACCATTAAATCTAATTAATGAGTGATGGGAATGGTTCTTTTACACTATTTAACAGCCCAACTCACCTTTCCCCTTTTTTTCTCTATTTGACCAAGAGCACTTTGCAGCTCATATAAAGTGCTTCCATAACAATCTGCAGCGAAAAGTGAAATTACAAATTAAACACACAAAACAGTACAAAAAAAAAAAAAAAAAAAAAAATTCTACTCAAGGCAATGCATAACTGAAAAAAGCATAATTCTAAAAAAAATTAAATTTTCTTTACAAAACATATAGTCTAAAACCCGACGTTTATAAACAATCACATTTTTTGTCAAAATTTTGTTTGCTTTACGTCCATAAGTTTTGATTTCTTTTCAGTGTTTTTTAGACCTTGACGAAACCATGAAGAAACAAACAACAGCACTCAACTGTTTTTGCAACCCTGTAACCAGTTACACAAATAAAAATGCAGCATTTCTTCTAAAGCATGTAATTCTCCTCTTCCTATATTCTTTCCCCTTCTCTAGCCAAATAAAAATTTCCAAAACTATGTACCAAAAGATGAAAAGCGGGATTCAAAGAGTCAACAGGTGGGGTGCAAATAACCGATGCTCAATCAAAATCACTGCCTAGTCGTCAACTCTTAATAGGCAAAGATTAGAAAAGTTTAGAATCAAGCACAATAGTTAAAGTTATTTTAGATTTTCCAATGTTCGTAATCATTCTGCTGCTATACAAACTGATGTATTGGCGATAGCATAGAATGCATATAAAGCTACTTACAGCGCAATAAATTTATAGTTTGGCCAAAGCAAGCATAATGGAAGCAAATTGCTAACCCTATTTTTTTTGTGCATTGTACTTACAAATTTACAGTGTGAAACAACAAACTGGTAGCTGGAAGGTGAAAAAACAATACTATCTTAATTGATCTTATACCTTAACCAAGTAAAACCAAATGCACGCTATCAGTACTATCTATAACTATAGAATAAGGAAATTTAGGTCCGAACATTTTCTATTTCCATGAAAAAATTAGAATGAAAATTTAACTTGACAAAGAGACCTCAATCCATCATTGAAGACTTGGTCGAACTGTGATTTGTTCACACCATCCCTAAACAAAAGAAAACCAAACCAAGTGCAGCAAGAATTATGCACGATCTTTGTGAAACCATATAATGAATGGTACAACATTGTTAAAAAAACATGGACTGGAGCTCATCTTAAAATTTATTTAAAAGGGAGGTGGTAAATCTTATGCTAGGCAAAGAAGATTGGAAGTAATAGATTACATAACATTCCCAACTCTTTTACCTTGCATATCATGTCCTTTTATTGATTGTGAGTAAGGCTTGAGGGGATCTCAGCTTCTTCAAAATAAGGCCCCTCTTAACTCCAAGGAGCTAACTAAAGGGGCCATCTGATCTAACATTCATAGTGAATCTTATCACCTGTGGTTCTATTTTAAATATCTTTAAGAACCAATCGGCCATGGTTTGCAAGCCAGGACTGAACTCAGAAAAAGATGAATCCTAGTAACATTGACTTCAATTTGTGGTAGACGGACTTAAATTTTCTCTTTTTTTTTTTTTTTTTTGAAGATAAAAGAGACACAGACTACATTTGGATATAATAAGGATTTAAAAGAATGAATTCATATTTTGACAATAAGCTCAGATTTGTTAGAACCATAAAGATATAATCCATGGAATGAGCAAATGTAATGTAATAACTGAAACTAAAATGACTATGTTCAATGAATAATTCGAAATCCTTGTAATCCTTCAATCACATAAATATAAACATTATATCCAAGCACCTAAAATTAAAACATGAACCAAAATCCCAGAAATTTCACTATGAAATTGAAGCTTAATAAACATACGCACACTTGTAGCTATTGCCTCATAAGAATTTCCTTGAAACGGTATGAATCAAGTTTAGCATCAGAACCTATCATTGAATAGAACAGTCTGCAAGTATCAAACAGAAACAGGAATCCAAATCACCAAAAAGATAAATGCAGTGATAAATAAAGCTAATACCTATTCATATTCCCCTTGCACTGGCTGTAAAGATAAATCAAATCCTTCTTCTCGAAATCAGATCCCTTCTAGTTTGCTTTGAACACTTCGATATCAGCTTCAGTGACCAGCAATGGATGTGTTGTCAGAAATGTGCGGAAAGTACAAATGACATTGTTATATGAAAAGAGCGATATACCAACCTATGGACCATCTCGTCGATCCAAAATATATGAAAAAAAATCAATACCAATTCAATTCAAATGCCAGAATTCTCAAATAATGTTTTAAAATATTATAAATCTTCTTACACTGATTTCTGTCAAAGAAAAAAAGCAGTGCTTGCTTTGTGTGACAATTTCTTTCAGGAAGCTCACTGTTAGGGACTTCATGAGCACCATCACAACGACCAGCGAAATTGGAAAAGTCATGCAACCAATTACATGCAAGCTGGAGTCAACTCTTGGTAATCTGATTGAAAGTTTTGCTTCCAAGTCCGTTCATAGGATCCATGTAGTAGCTGGGGAGGAAGGCAAGGTTGTTGGTGTCATTAAAAACCAATTTGTTAGAACCATCATAAACACAACAGGCAACCAAATTGCTATATCAAAATAAAATCTAGCTTATAATTTCCAGAACCTAAAATTTAATCGAATCAGAACACGATAAAATAAACAGATAAAGATGCTTTCAAATTCCTTGATCAAAAATAAACTCAACGTCTGATCATAGCTTTACGATCAACTACCTAACCAACTAAACCTTACCCTCGGGTGGCAAGAGATGGTGCAGCAGCCAAGTTGTTGTCGTCTCTGTACAAAGAACACCTGCAAAACAAACCATGAACCAAAAAAAAAAAAAAAATCATAAATCAAAAATCTCAAAAAGGTTGAGAAACAAAATTCCAGAAAGAAAAAACAAATGGATACGAAAACACACTCTTTGTTAATGAAGACCCTTCAATTTATAATAAAAATAAATAATAAAAAAAAAAACCACAACAACAGATCAATTTCATTGCCTCTTGTTCAATGTTTAACCAAATCAGCGGTGTATAGACGGCGTGAATAATTCAATTTTTCCCTAGTATCCCAAACTGTGTATAGACGGCGTAAATAATTCTGAGAAAAGCATTTTTTACTCACAACTGTGTATAAATAGCGTGAATAGTTCAATTACTGATTAAATTTTTCCATAAATACAGAGTATAATCTCAAAACAGAGAAAATGGAAAAAGTGACTACTTTAACATCCTATACATTGCCGTTCTCCCTACTAATTTCTCAAAATTAAAACCCTAAATAAAAAAAATTCCCCAAGTTGTAAATCTCTAATTCGAACCCTAATTCAAAAGCCCTACATCGTAAATCCCAAATCAGTTTTATAAATATGAAATTGCTTACCCTAAATGGCTTGAACAACAGTTAAAAGGATTACAGGTGGCTTCAATAACAGCGGCTTTAGAGGCTGCAAACAAAACCTAACAGAACTAAACATATATACATATGAAATCCATATTTAAATACGACTGATAGGAAGGGAGGAGAAATTACCTTTGGGAAGTTTGAGTGGCGGTTGCGGCTGGCGGAATTGGAAAGATTTTGGGAGATAGGCGAGCAGGGAGACGGCGGGAAAATGAAGGAAGGAAGCAGCGAGGAAAGCTGCGTCCACAGAAGGTTGACTGAGGAAACAAAGAGGTGAGAACGACAGAAGGAGAGATTCGAAAGGGACGAATGAAAGCCAGATTCAAAAGAGAAAAATAGAGAGCTTCGAAAATGAGAGAAAAGCAAAAATGGGTACGGGAAGGAACAAAAAGTAGGAAGGATATAGACTGAACACAAAACCTCAAGAAGGGCAAAACGGCAAAGCAAGCAAAAAATCAGGGGCATTTCTGTTCGCACACAATAAATCAACAGTGCCACCTGAAAACTGAGTTTTAGTATATGGCTGTTTAAAATATTTTGGAAATATATATATACAGAAA
This sequence comes from Heteromeles arbutifolia, assembly GCA_024362995.1. Lineage (NCBI taxonomy): Eukaryota > Viridiplantae > Streptophyta > Magnoliopsida > Rosales > Rosaceae > Heteromeles > Heteromeles arbutifolia. Next base: position 1,635,589 of record JANCRC010000002.1, on the reverse strand, counting down.
ACAGAGGTCTCTTATGCTTCGAGTTTCAAAATTGCATAGAACATGTAAAATTTGTAAATATATATACACAATAGGTGACTATTTGCATACATGCAGAATGTAGGAAGGAAAGTATAGTCATTTCGTTCTGAATCAAGATCACTATTTCTAAAATACAATTTCAAAAACTATTTCCAAACAATTGAACATCAAGAACACTAATTCTGAAATACAAATTCAATTTCTCTCCATGTTAAAAAGCATGGAAGCAAAGAGACAAAAGACATAGTTTCTATTACCGATAGGATTAGCTTGTAAAGGTTTGTCCACTGTTCTGAATACTGGTCTCCGCTGTAACCATCTTTAGAGAACATTTCTGTAGATAATCCCAATGTAAAAAGAAATCCATGTTAAACTCAGAATGCAATGCTATTGATAACACGTTTACAATGGAGTATGATCGGGATTTTAATGTTGTATGTCAATATATAAAATAGAACAAATCCACTAACAATCTAAAAATATCATACAATTGATAATGATATGCACTTTTGGTAGATACTTTGTAATCAGAATGCAAAATATTGGGATGTCTAAGTTTTTGTATGAGTGTTATCCTTAGAAGAGACGATGTTGTATCTTTGTTGTAGCAGCAAGCTATTATTACCCAAGATTGTTAAAAGTTTCGTCCTAAATACACTGAAACAAATAATATACCTAGAAACCTGTAAAGAAAAATTCCATATCAAACATACATTATTACAGGATTGCATATGCGTCTCTTGGTAACAGTTTTAACGACCCACGTTCCAAGCCATTTGACCTTTTTCAGATTCAACAGATTCACCAAATGAACCCTGCAAGATTAAATGGCTTTATGATAGTTATCAAAACCATTTAATGATGCCCATTCTGATATATTAGTTGTTTGTCTGTAGAACTCAACAAAAGGTTGTACTTATTTCCCTATACTATAGTTTTGCCTACGTACTACTTCTAGATATTGTAGCTTTACTTTCATCATTGTAATGCATGTGATAAAGCTCTTCCGTTTACATGCATGTATCATCATCACCAAAGGAAATAGATAAAAAATATGAAAAAGACTTAAACAAAATTTAAATGCACCAAAACTTGAAAAAAAAAAAAACCCCAAAGAGCAACCAAATTCACCTTCAACTTAATCAAAATCAACTCCAATGAACAACCAAATTTAACTCCAATATAATAAAACTTAAACAAAACTCTAAATCCACCAAAAATATAAATTGCTTACCTCGAGTACATAGGGCTTCTGAAAACAATGATGTTCAAGCCTAAAAACAAAATGCTCAAAATCAGAAAAACGAAATTTGCACAGAAAACCCATTTCGAAATTCAAATTTACAGTTCCATACATACTCAGCTGCTCCTAAGGTATTGGCTAACCACGCAACAATGCTATTAGCACTATCCTGCGAGATCTGGCACTCAAGTGGATCAACTGGTACCCTAATCAACAATAAAATTAAGTACTTTCAACACAAAGACTACCATTCACCCCTACAATATTCTTAAGTTTGTAAACTCATCATTTGACAAAAAAATCCTCTTATGAAATGATGCAGTCGTTGACATAGAACCTTTTACTCCATTTAACTCACTCCCAAAATAGAAATAAAGGAAGAGCTTTTATGATGTCAGTAAACGGAAAATCATCCTTAGATGCTTAAATAACAAAAATAAGTTAGTAACTATTGTGCTATAGTTACAGTGTAATATTTTACACCTGCTTTGCTTCTGTCACTAGTAAATGTTATCCTTCTAACTTTGACCTATTTATAACACGTTCTCATTTCTCTTCGCTGAAAGAAATCATTCCTCTTCGCCGAACGAAAAGAAAGAAAAAAAAATGTTTCCTCTAAAGATTTTACTGTTCATCTTCTTCCTCTGCCTCAACTACTGGATATACTCTTGCGAAGAACTGTTTGCACCATGCCTGCTTTTAGTTCTCAACCTAACAGTGACATATATCTTTGATTTCTTGTTTGGTGTAGATCTTGATTACTAACCCAGTGTTTATTTATGTTAATTATACTGCAATCCAAGATGGTGCGGTACAATCGCCCATGTTGAACCGCAAATTTAATCTCATTGCAATCCAAGATGGTGCGGTATTATCGCTTATCTTGTGACACGCCCCGACCCCGATATTCCTCGAATACCAAGATAGGCACGTGCTAGCCGACACCCGAGGGTGACGAAAGCCATTTATTGAGTGCAAAAGCTGAAAAGAAGGATTAAATAAGACTTATAAATATAAAAGAATAAAGAATATGCATTTAAGGAACGTGTTCAGAGCACACATCTAATCTAGAACACTAAAAGAATTAATATAAAATTGAATGAACAAAGGAATAGGTCCTACACCGAGAGGACTCGAAGATGCCGATGCGGAAGTGCCCTGACGCCAGGATTGTATGCCTCGATTCTAAGTCCTAAAGGGGGCACAAAACAAACATGAGTGGACCAATTTGATATACATATAATAAAACAGTTATCAACGTACTAACCCCCAGGTTTTATGAAAACACATATAAATCATGATAAACATAGGTTTTCCGAAACCTAGCATGCCATGCACCGTCTCAAATCATAATATATAATAATCTCTAGTGAATGTCCAATATAACTCTCCAGGCCCCATGCCGGCTCCCCATCCCTGGTCTTAAATGCCAGAGGAAACACCCTACAGGCCTTATGCCAACACCAAACCTTCACCCGGGACGGACCGGAAACTATCCCTACGTCCCGTAGCGGAAAGGACCACTAGGTAAGTACAAAACCATTGAACATACGTACATTTAAAAGGCATCTTCATAGTATAAAGTCATCCATCATCTATACTATAAAGAGGTGTTCGAAACGTATTCTAAATATCATATCGTCATCCATAAGATATTCTATAAGAATACGGGTTATAGGAAAAATAGTAATAATTCAAAATAACCTTAATAGGCACGATATCTCATAAAGCATTTCTTAAAACATACTCATCAAATCATGCTTTTCATGTATGCATTTCTACTATAAAACATGCATTTTAGAAGGGGTCCACTCACAGTACTTCGCCGTCGAAAGCTGGGCAGACTAGCGAAGACGAAAACGCCACAACAATTGCCCCTAAGCACATAAAGAGTACATTTAGTCAAACTCTACTCAAACGACTTAATTTGGGAAAACGGACTTCAGAAACGGGTCCAGAATGTCGAAATTAGCCTAAGAGAGGTCTCGAACGAAAATCCAAAAAGTCAACGGTCAAAGTCAACGTTGACCGTTGACCGGTCAAAGTCAAAGTCATCGCTGACCGTTGACCGAGTCAACGGTCAGACCTGGTCAGTCAACGGGTCACGGGTCTAGGTCGGACCCAGTCAAACGAGTCACGGGCCTGGGTCAAATGGGTTTGGGCCGGACCGAGTTGGGCTTGGGTTTTGAGTCCAAAGGGTTTAGGTTTTAGGGAAAAGTGCTTTGGGATTTAATAATTAAAAGGGTTTGGGTTTTGGGTTTTAGAGGAAACGGGCCTAAGGCCCTAACCAAGATGGCCTAAGGCCTTAATTTGAAAGGGTTTTGGGTTGGGCTCGGCAGGAAAGGCCCAAAGGCCTTGGGTTTGGTTGCTGCTCGCCGGAGCTAAAGGGAGAAGAAGGTCGGATTCGGCCGGAAAACTACACAACCTTTAAACGGCCATAACTTTGTCAATACTCGATGAAATCAAAGTTGTAGTTCCCGAATAGATGAAGAGAATGGTACCTCGCACGACGTCTAACTCGTCGTGGTTTGGCCGAAAAACACCTCGAAAGCCTCGGAGGTCGCCGGAAACGGGGTAAGATTCAAATGGATATAACTTCTTCAATACTCGATGAAATTGGGTGAAACAAAAAGGAAAGTTGTAGTACTCAGCGAGACAAAGAGATTGATACCTTGCAAGCCAGCCAACTCGTCGTTTTTTGGCCGGAAATTGCCTCGAAAAGGGCGGTGCTCGCCGGAAAATTTGGAAAAGCTACTCCGAGCCATTTTCTACGATTCAAACGTATACACCACTTAAAACAAGCTTCGATCTAACCCTAAAACATAACCCAAGGATTTCTAGAAGCTTACCAACGTCGGAATAACACGAAATTCGTCGGGGAAGACGATGAATAGTACCGGCCGAAAGAGAGGGAAGGGTTTTGGGTGTTCTTTCTTCGTTTCTGAGAACACATAGGTGATGGTGATGGTGTTTTTGTTGTCCTAGTGTGTGAGTGTGCGATGCTGCTCGAGGAGGGAAGGAGAGAGTTGCAGAGAAAGGGAGAGAGATGGCTCACGGGTAGAGAATGAAGAAAAAAAGAGAAAGAAGAGGGAGAGAAAGAGAAGAGAGAGAGTCATAAAAATCAAAAAAGAAAGAAAAAAAGAAGGAAAGGAACCGGGGGACAAAACAGGGGGTGGGCCCCTTGGGCTCACCAATTAAGACCCAAAAACAATTTTAAAAGAAGAGGATTTAGTCCAAGGTGAAATTTCACAAAAATACCCCTTTTATCGGGACGGGTTGTTACATCTTGGACCGCAGATCTAATTTTATTACAAATTTTAGGTGGAGCGGCATAATCGCCCACCCTACCCAGCATATTTAAATTTATCTGCTGTTTAATTTCATTGTAATTTTAGGTGGTGCGGTATAATCGCCAACCCTGTTCTGCGTATTTAAATTTTCCTGGTACTAGAGTAGTGCGGAATAATCGCTCATCCTCTGTTATAAGAATGGTGCGGTACAATCGCCTTCCTCATTTATTATGTAAATCTCGAGCCTGAAGTGTCGAGTGCTTATCATTTTGGCCTGAAGATCAAAATGAAGAATTTGTAAGAACCATAAGTTTTAACACTACATCCCCAGGATACATATTATTGCAAGTTCTTACACATCTCAGTTTTCTTTTAGAAAAGAAAATGGCAAACTTGGCAAAGCTTGATTTTGTTGTCCTGGACATTATTGGGAAGAACTACCTTACCTGGGTAGTGGATGTCAAGATCCATTTAGAGGCAGGGAATCTTGCAGAAACAATCAAGGAGGAGAACAGTGCATCTTCTCAAGATCGGGCGAAGGCCATGATCTTTATCCGTCGTCACCTTAATGAGGGACTAAAAAGCAACGATTGAAGATTCGTTAGCTCTCTGGAAGGCATTAAGAAACAGATACAATCACCAGAAAACGGTGATTCTTCCAAGAGCTCATTATGAGTGAACTCACATAAGGATCCAGGATTTCAAGTCAATAGCTCAGTACAATTCTGCGATGTTCAGAATTACCTCCCAAGTGAAACTCTGTGGGGAAACCATCACTGAGGAAGATATGCTGGAAAAGACTTTCAGCACATTTCATGCCTCAAACATGCTCTTGCAGCAGCAGTATATAGCGCGAGGTTTCACTGAATATAACCAGCCGATATATGTGCTCCTTGTTGCTGAACAAAACAATGAGCTCTTGCTGAAAAATCATTATTCCCAACCTACAAGATCTGCACCATTCCCAGAAGTGAATGTTGCTTCCCTCGAAGTAAACGCCACATCCTCTTATGGTAATAATCATGAACGATGACGTGGCCACAAGCAAGGATGATGGAACGGGAAAAGCAAGAATTATGGTGTCCAGTTTCACAACCAGGTTCCAAGGCATAATTTAGGCCCAAGCTTCAAAAATTTAAATTGCCACAAAGACAGAGCTCATATGAACAATGCTCCCAGAAACTCTGAATGAGCCTGCTATATGTGTGGTGGCAATGGGCACTGGGCGCGTACTTGTCGTACCCCAAAACATCTGGTGGATCTGTATCAAGCCTCCTTCAAGGATAAGGGTGTCGAGACCAATTTTCTCGACCAGGCTAAACCAATAGATATACCTAATCCAGTGTGTGACTTATCAGGGCAGTTGAACACAACCCACTTAGATGTCTCGGACTTCATTGTGGAAATGGGGAATGAAGTGTACCGGTCCGACTAAATTGTTTATGTTTGATGTACTAAACTTGTAGTTTAAAACTAGCATTTCAAATTCAATAAAAGTGGCATTTAAATTTCTTGTTATAACTTGCTTTTAACTATGATTCCCTTACTCAGAGAGCATGGATAAAAACTATGGTCATTCTCAAAACATGAGAAATGGCAGAGATATTTGTCTTACAGGCAGCGCAACCACGCATACAATACTTCGAGATCGAAAGTATTTCTCGAGATTGATGCTTACAAAAGTAAGGGTAACAACAATATCAAGGAAATCAGATGTGATTGAAGGCTCAGGGAAAGCCCAGATTATTGTACCAAATGGGACAATATTGTCCATACATAATTCGTTGTACGCTACTCAATCTACTCGAAATTCGTTAAGTTTTAAAGACATACGTTTAAATGGATACCACATTGAAACAAAAAGTGCAAAAAATGTGGAATATCTATGCATTACCTCCAATGATACCCAGAAGTGTATATTGGAGACGTTGCGTGGTTTGTTGAGTGGATTGTATTATACATGCATAAAGACAATTGAATCACATATTGTCATAAACCAGAAGTTCATTGATTCAAAAGTTTACATGCTTTGGCATGACCGTCTAGGTCACCCAGGATCTACCATGATACGTAGAATCGTTACCAACTCTAATGGACATCCATTATTGAGCAGACACATTACTATCTCAAATGATAACCTTTGCAAGGCTTGTTCTCAAGAGAAGTTGGTAATTAGACCATCACAACTAAAGGTTGATGCTGAATCCCCATCAATTCTGCAAAGAATTCAAGGGGATATTTGTGGGCCTATTCAACTATCATGTGGACCATTTCGATATTTTATGGTTTTGGTTGATGAATCTACCTGATGATCACATGTTTGTCTCTTGTCTACTCAGAATGTAGCTTTTGCGAGACTTCTTGCTCTGATAATTAAGTTGCGAGCACAGTTCCCAGATTACCCCATTAAGTCAATCTGACTTGATAACGCTCGTGAATTTACGTCTCAAAACTTTGATGATTACTGCATGACATTGGGCATTGATGTTGAACACCATGTTCCTCATGTCCATACTCAAAATGGTTTAGCAGAAGCATTGATCAAGCGGCTTCAGTTAATAGGTCGTACTCTGCTCATGAAAACAAAATTGTCAGTTTCTGCATGGGGACATGCAATCTTACATGCTGCATCATTGGTTCGATTGAGACCTATAACCAACCACCAATACTTCTTAGTACAACTCATGTTTGCGCATCAGCCAAACATTTCACATTTACGAGTTTTTGGTTGTGCTGTTTATGTACCTATTGCACCACCACAACGCACTAAAATGGGACCTCAGCACATATTGGGAATTTATGTGGGTTTTGATTCACCATCTATCATTAGATATTTGGAACCCTTGACATGTGATATGTTTACAGCTCGTTTTGCTAATTGTCACTTTGATGAGACAATCTTCCCGTCATTAGGGGGAGAAAAAACCATTCCAGAAGAACGAAAAAAGCTGACATGGGTTGTTCCCACCTTATTTCATTTTGATCCATATAGCACTCAATGTGAAAATGAAGTGAAAATGATCGGTCATCTTCAAAGTATTGCCAATCAAATGCCAGATGCATTTAATGATGCTATGAAAGTGACAAAATCACATATACCAGCTGCAAATGCACCTGGAAGAATTGATGTTCCTGTTGGACAAAATAAAGTGGCAGCGAATTATTCGTTTGGTGCACGCCTGAAGCGTGGTAGACTCACAGGTTCAAAAGATTTAGCCCCTCGAAAGAGAAAGACGAGGACACAACTGAATCTAAATGAAATCATTCAAGAAGAGAAAATGAATGACAAATCCACAATTCATGATTCTGTACTTTCAGAAAAAGAAAATGTCCTTGATGAGATACATGTCCCAGAAGAAACAGAGGTACATGAAAGCAGAGAAATTTCCATAAATTATGCGTGTACTAATGAATTATGGGATCGGAATGAAATAATCATAGACGACATATTCGCATTCGTAGTAGCCACTAAAATCATATTAAGTGATGATATTGAGCCCCGCTCTGTTGATGAATGCAAACTAAGACATGATTGGCCTAAGTGGAAAGATGCAATCAAGGCAGAATTAAATTCCTTGGAAAGGTGAAATGTTTTGGGACTAGTAGTCCAAACCCCGCCTGGTGTAAACCCCGTGGGTTACAAATAGGTATTCACAAGGAAACGTAATGAGGAAAACGAGATTGCAAGATATAAAGCACGACTCGTTGCACAAGGCTTTTCGCAAAGACTTGGAATTGATTATGAGGAGACATACTCTCCTATAATGAACGCAATTACGTTCCGTTACTTAATAAGTTTAGTGGTTTTAGAAAAACTTGACATGCGGTTTATGGATGTCATCACCGCATATCTATATAAAGAATTAAATGCTGACATATATATGAAAGTCAACATATATATGAAAGTCCCAGAATGACTTAAGTTGCCTGAAGCAACTAACAAACCACGAGGTATGCTCTCAATCAAGTTAAGGCGATCATTGTATGGGCTGAAACAATCTGGACGAATGTGGTATAATCATCTCAGTGAGTATTTGATTAAAGAATGATATATCAACAATGTCATTTGCCTTTGTGTGTTTATTAAGAAATCCAACTCTGGATTTGCTATAGTGGCGGTATATGTCGATGATATAAATCTAGTTAGAACCCCTGAAGAGCTCAATAAAACTGCTGAATATCTGAAAAGCGAATTTGAAATGAAAGACCTTGGAAAAACAAAATTTTGTCTCGGCCTACAGATTGAGCATTGTGCTATTGGAATTTTGGTCCACCAATCAGCTTACATTGAAAAAATCCTAAAACAATTTAGCATGAACAAGGCTTATCCACTCAGCACATCAATGGTCGTTCGTTCTCTGGACATTAAGAAAGATCCATTCCGTCCAAAAGAAGATGATGAAATGGTCCTTGGTGCAGAAGTACCATATCTAAGTGCAATAAGTGCTTTATTGTATTTAGCACAATGTACTAGACCAGATATAGCTTTTTCAGTCGACTTGTTAGCAAGGTATAACTCTGCTCCAACAATTCTTCATTGGAAGAGAGTCAAAGATATATTGTAATACCTTCATGGGACAATAGACATGGGTCTCTTCTACTCAAAGAAATCCACAAATGACCAGGTCCTTGTTGGATATGTAGATGCTGGTTTTCTCTCTGATCCGCATAAAGCCCGCTCACAAACTAGATATGTGTTCAAGAATGGAGATACAGCAATCTCATGGCGCTTAACAAGGCAAACATTAGTTGCTACATCTTCAAATCACTTAGAAATACTTGCTTTACATGAAGCAAGTCGTGAATGTTCTTGGTTAAGATTAATAATCCATCATATCCGGAATTCATGTGGTCTAACTTCGAAGACAGACAATCCAACTGCCATCCATGAAGATAATGCAGCCTGTGTTGCCCAAATGAAGGAAGGATTCATCAAGGGCGATAAGACTAAACACATATCTCCAAAGTTTTTCAGTGCACATGAGCTTCAGAAGGCTAAAGTTATTGAAGTCAGACATATCCGTTCTAATGAAAATCTGGCAGACCTGTTCACCAAATCTCTACCAAAATGCACGTTTCAGAAGATAGTGCAGAATATCAGATTACGTCGACTTACCAAACAACTAAATTTGGAGAATGCGGAATTAAGGGGAGATATATATCAGAGGAGCATCCATGATACATGCATGTTGTACTTTTTTTCCTTCGATTAGGATTTTTCCCACTAGATTTTTCCTATCAAGGTTTTAACAAGGCAACATAAGCATACTTAACACTATATCAACAATCTAGGTAAAGTTGTACTCTTTTTCCTTCGCTATTGTTCCTACTGGGTTTTTCCAAGCAAGGTTTTAACGAGGCAACTAATGTTGATATGTGGGCATCCAATGGGGAGTGTTGAAAACATTGGCAATGTTGAAACCGTTGGCAGTTTAATGAATGCCCACATAAGTTTTTTCAATACCCACACAAAGTGATGTAGACTTTGGAAATAAAGGTGATCGTATTTTCAAAGTCATGTGATGTAAATTTCAAAGTGTAAGAATATGTTCGTATGGAGTTGCTCTATAAATAGAGCACTCTAACTGCTATCAAAAGATACAGAGTAAGAAAGGAAAGATCAATAACATCGGTATCTATTCCTCCCTATTTTATTTGTCATCCTCTTGTGCTATAGTTACAGTGTAATATTTTACACCTGCTTCGCTCCTATCACTAGTAAAGGTTATCTCTCTAACTTTGACCTATTTATAACAATATATAATTTGACACACATATTTGAGTTCTTTTAAGTTGAGAGACAATGTTTCATAAAATGTCAGACAAAAATTTATTTTTGTAAGACCGCTCGTTATATAGCAAGAGAAATGGATCCTCTCCAGATCCTAGGATTCCCACATCTCAGTCGTTCATCGTATGTTGTACAACCAGTTTTCGTCAGATACTATTTGTGTTTAATTTTAAATAATAAAAGTAAAATGCTTTTCGACCGCACGATATACGATAAACGGCAGAGATGTGAGTACATAATGGATCCGGAGAGGATCCATTTCCCTTGCTATATAAAGAGCGGTCTTAGAAAAATAAATTTTTGTCAGACATTTTATGAAACATTGTCTCTCATCTTAAAAGAACTCAAATATTTGTGTCAAATTATATATCTTAAATCCCAGATTATTGAAGTCAACTAACTATAATGACTCTGCTGCACTTTAGATTAAATCGTAGAGTAATCCTATAAAGACAAACTCGATAGGAATTTAATCAAACACTTTGATCCTCACCTTAAAAAGAACTCAAATATTGAGATGAAATTATTTATCTTAACCCGAGATTATTGAAAAGAAATGCAAATTATTAGAGTAAGCCTTATTACATTGGTCTTAATGGATACAAATTCAAGTACTTGCCAACAAATATTACACTTGCTAAATCTATGTCAAAAATGAAACAAAATTGAACATGCATTTTCACCAATCGCTTCCACACTCTTAAAAAAATGCGTATGCTGATGACAAGCATAGCGACAATAGCAATCCCAAGAACGATGATGGTGATACTTTTGTTGTTATGTTACTCGTATCATTTCCTGTATTATTTCCTGCAAAAATCACAAGGTTTTTAGCCAAAGAAGTAATAAGCAAATATCAAGAGCACAATATTGTCCTATTTTTCCTTTTTTATGAACTTTCAATATAGTTTTGAGATCTCCTAAACTTTCAATTTGAGTCAATCTGAATAATAAACCTTATAAGTCATCGAAATTGCTGCATATATATGTGTAAGTTTCAGTTTATTTTTATTGTTTCTCATATCTCGCTCTCAAGAATTTGAAGTATTTACTATTTTTTGTAAATTCTGATGGAATTAAGAGAGAATTATGACAAAATTGACAATTAGGAGATATAATGGCACGAATTCGGTTTAGAGTTCCTCTAAACTTCTAATTTAAAATTTTCCGAGGGCAAATTGTAACAAAGTTCAAAGTTCAGGTTCATTATTTTATGCCTATAAAATGGCTAATAATCACACAAGAACGGGGGAGGAGAGAGGTAGGAGATCGTTCTATACTTTACAAGTATCTTGAGCAAACACTAACTTGAGCGTTGGAGTAGGTCCCCCTCATCCCTCATTGATGGCGAGTGAAGATGGAAGTTAAAGCTTCTCAACGTGTTCAAGATTACTTGTTGGAGGAGAATTGAAGTACCTAAATTTTTCCGCTCCAATACTATCTATTTTAACAAAGCTTAGAAAATCCTCCTCATTTTCTCCATGATGAAAGCGGCTAACACACCAAAATCATAGGCATCTGACTTAACATAAATGTTCATCGCATACTCTAAAGCCATATATCCATTGCATATCCATAAATGGAATGTTGTTTTCATCAAATCCTCGACGGATTTCCCATACATTTTTTGTGTTCCGAACCCCCTTGACGGATATCTCATGCAAAATTAAACATTTAAACCAAAACTTGTATTATTTTTTTTGTTAACAGACGCATTTTAATGCGTATAGTGAGACACTCAAAGTACATAAAAAAAGTCTAACAATTTCCTGGAACAAAAACTTATAACCATAAAGAACCCATCACAGTCACAATTAAAAAAAGTAATTAAACTAATCCCATTACATGAAGCACTACATAAACTATTCAGAGTCAGTATTAAGCTAGCTTAGTTTGACAAAAATAAAAAATAAAAACTAAACTAGCTTAGCTAATTAATTACAAGTGTGATCATGATTAAACTACTTTGCTCTTTGAAGAACAGAAAACCTGAAGATGTACTTGGAAGTTTTCCAGTCCCAGTCAAGGTAAAGACCAATTTCGTCATTTTCCTTCAAGCCCCTCCGAACCACAAACTCCGGTCTCCAACCTCCCTTCAGAACGTAAAAATTGCCAGAGCTCCAATGCTTAAAAGTTAACTCATGCCGATTGCACGTATCCCAGTCCACAACTGTAACTGGTAAGCCCTATTTACTGTCGACCATCTTGGTTAACTTGTCGTCCAAGTAAGACATAACGTGTTTTCGCATTGCCTCTTTGGGCATCAACAACCTGCTTAGCTCTCTGAGGTCGCTTGCTGCTAACCTCTTCCTGATTTTCCAAATTGAGCTGTAGTCCCAGGTCAGATCCCACAGATACAGATCGGTAGAGGGTTCGTGTCCACCGCGAGGGTGATTCAAACTACTGCCGAGGCCAACGCCGAACAATCGTACTTTTGAAGGGTGGTGGTCTTCTTCTTCCAGTTTCATTGCTAATTTTTCGATTGAACGTAAATGCTTGGAAAGTGTGGAAGATAAGAGAAGCACTCTGTTGGTATATATAAAGATTTAATCATGCTTGGATTAGGAAAGTATTGGCTTCCTAATTTGATTAGGAAACTTTTCCTTTTGTTTCATCTTTCCCTTTCTGACTATTCCTGGTTCGGGTAGGTATTTTGTTTTAAATTTCCAATTCCGTTGGGGCCTGGGTTGGTCTCTTTGTGGCGTGGTCCGCATACGTATTCAGTTGGGCTCCTTTCGAGCTGTCCACTTCCGTTGGGCCTGGGTATTAATCCGTTTTAGGTTTTTTTATTTTTTATTTATTATGGACATTTTAGGTGTTAAAATTCCTTATTTAATTTAATAGGAAACTAGATATATAATTTGACACAAATATTTGAGTTCTTTTAAGATGAGAGACAATGTTTCATAAAATGTTTGACAAAAATTTATTTTTGTAAGACCGCTCTTTATATAGCAAGGGAAATAGATCCTCTCCGGATCCTTATGTAGGGATCCTCACATCGAGTTAACCATACTATGTGATTCATGAGAAAACATGTAAGGGGAACAACAAAGTCAAAAGTAGCACACGTTTTGTTGGAATATTTAGATCGACGGGCACGTTTGGCTTCAGCCTTCAGCTAATGTGGATGCATCGCAAAGTATTACAGCGCGATGCATTTCCATCAATTTTGATGTACGCTTAACTAAATTGCAGCTTCTTAGAAATTTTAACATGATTTGAGTGATAAAATCAATTGGTACCTTTGGGTGGACGAGGACCAGGAGCCCTTGGTGCAGGCGCCGGTAATGATGGGGTGTTTTGGGGGAGTTGAAATTTTTTGCACCCATTTTTGCCTGTGCCCCTCTATGCCTTGCTTAATTGAGTGACACCTGTCTTTTCCGTACAGATCCTCTCCGTATCTAAAAAAGGAGCTTAGTGATCAAATGATCCGAGCCGTTCAGATTTGATGCAATGATTACAAACAGGAGACCCCTTTAAAAGTTATAATAATTGTAGCCGTTGGATCAAATTTGAACGATCCAGATCATTTGATCCATAGACTCCGTTTTTTAGATCCAGAGAGGATCTGTACTCGTGTCTTTTTACTAACTACAACTAACACTGTTAACTTGCCAATATTTAAAATAATAAAAAATAAACCAAATATTCAAGACAAATTAAGAAAACAACCCTAGCAGCCTTAAAGCAGCCTCTGTTCATAAATTATTTTCGACGCCATGCCCAATTTTCTCTGGTCTTTTCCCCCTTCTCAATTCTCTTTCCATGTTCTGCAATTGCTTTCTTAGATCTTATTGTGATGCGTTTGTGTTTTCGATTTTTAAATCACTGTGAATTTTTTCCTGCGATTCATGACCGTTAGGTTGGTTTTAAGTCGATCTTCTTCTTTGGTCATTGCCGGCGAGATTGTCCGTAGCTTTCACAACAAAATTTTTATCGGTGAGTTTATGAACAGAGACACTGCAAAATTTATACTACTACTAATAATACAAAAATCATTTTGTTTCTGAACATAATAACCCCCTGTTTTGAAAACGTATATAATACTACGTAATAGATTCTCCAAAAAATTTGGCGTGCTGTGTGTGCAATTGTTTGGAAAACATATATATGTAAAACGATACTCAGAGATGGTAGTAAAACCGCCCAAAGGCAAAACCATAAAACCTCCGCCCGAAGGCAAATCCATAAAACCTCCGCCCAAAGGCAAATCTATAAATCTCAATAATACTATACTCTCTAGGGGTATCATAGTCGCTCGAAGGCAGTACCTGTCCATCACCCGAAGGTGAAGTTGTACGACACTGGATTACACCGGTGAAGAAACATAGTAGGCCCCATCATCCGAAGGTGAAGCTGTACGACTCCGGGTTACGCCGGAAAAGAAACTAAAACATCACACACCGACACTAGCCGTGGCTAGTGAAGCTGTCCGACACTGCTTTCGGCAGTGAAGCTGGGGGTATAACATAAATCTCACTCCTCCTCATCACCGTGTCCTATGGCCATAGACATCTAATACTCGTGTTATGTCGATGTGTTGTATGAGAAGCCACTAGATATATACACCCAAAACATATTTCAAAACCCATGCTAAATCATACTAGTAAAATCACTGAAATTCATATGTATAAACCATTAGTTATAACTTATAACCTCTAATATAATATAAACCCAACATATCCAAAATATTTCATAAAGCAATTTGATTAGCCAGTAAAATCTCCAAACCTAAAAAATATGCAAATTCGTAGAACATATTTTAAAACATGTGTAAACGCTGAAATAATATATGCGTGCTGCCCTAAGATTTATAAAATAATCATTTTACAAGGGATCAACTCACAGATAGTTCCAGCATATTCTCCGATAGGTGCCTTAATCCATATCTGTACCATTATACTTGCCCTTGCCTCGTAGAAAGATTCCGCTAGAACTAACGGTTTCTGCTGCCGTCGCCGTTAACCTTAACAGCAACCGCCGCTGGCATGGCCAGAGTTCGTCGGAACTGCAGAAAATGCCCATAATGGTTCGTCGCGCTTGAAACACAGCATGAAAAAGACACCTGAAGCTGACGGAAATCGAGCTCGTCTCAGTTAACAGAAATTTCGTCGGATTTCTCCTTGGGTTTCGCCGGAATTTGTCCAAGTCTTCTTGCCGTATTCTAAGTGCAAGATGTCAAGATTTGGGACGAATTCGATTTAGAACTCGTCGTCCTTCCCCCGGAGGTGTTAGTCGGATTCTAGAAAACGAGATTGATGGAAAATAGAGGTTAAAAACTTTGAATTCAAATTCAGATATAAACATGCACGGGGATAACAATTATACGTGGTCTTCAAGGATGATAGACTCAAGCTCGGTTAGCTTCGATTTCATCTAATTCTACCTCAACTCGCCTGAAAATGTCACCGAGAATGGAAGCTCAATTTGCCATTCCCAGACTCCGATTCTCACATGCAGTGACACCATTATGTTCCCCAGCTTTCCTAGATTCTACTTTGTGATTTATGGGGAAATATTCATTCGGATTTAATGATGGTGATGGTCAGTAGTCGTGCTCGGAACTTAGAGAAAGTGAGGGTGAGTTACAGAGATATTGCGGGGGAGATGAGAGGGAGAGAGTTATGGTCACGGGGAAGGGGAAATAACACACTTGGGCCGGGTTTTGGGCCAACACTTCCACACCAACCTTTTGGGCCTAAATGTCACAGCCCCAATCCAGTGGCAAAGTTGTAAATTATGCCAAAATTTGGGAATGGGTTATTACAAGGGAGGCAGATTCTCTACCCTCCCGTGTCCTTCTATTTGTATAGTCACGGTTAAGTCACGTCAATATTTTATATTACTATTCCTTTTTGTCTTATTATCTCTATTTAAAAATAATATAAAATGTTGACGTGGCTTAACCGTGACCGCACAAAACAGGAGGGCACGAGAGGGTACCAAAATTGGGAGGGCAGAGAAGCCGGGTCCTATTACAAGCACTACATAAACTATTCAGAGTCAGGATTAAGCTAGCTAAGCTTGACAAAAAAAAAAAAAAAAAAAAAAACTAAACTAGCTTAGCTAATTAATTACAAATGTGATCATGAAGATGTATTTGGCAGTTTTCCAGTCCCAGTCGAGGTAAAGACCGATTTCGTCATTTTCCTTCAAGCCTCCCCGAACCACAAACTCCGGTCTCCAACCTCCATTTAGAACGTAAAAATCGTCGAAGCTCCAATGCTTGAAAGTTAACTCATGCGAGTTGCACGTATCCCAGTCCACAACTGTAACTGGTAAGCCCTCTTTACTGTCGATCATCTTGGCCAGTCCCCCTCTTTTTAAGACCCCCAGCGTATTTATCTTAAACTCTCACATTATCTATAAATATTGTATTAATTTTTTAAAAATAATGTAAATATTGTTTAATGCTTATTTTACGATAAAAGAAATTCATTTAAATCCATCTAGGTTCCTGCCTAAATCTCGCCTAGGCGCCTAGTTGCTAGGCCCCAATCCGCTGCCTAACTAGCGCCTAACATTTTTTAGAATCTAATCCTAACCACTTTAAGCTTCTTACATGGCTTTGATATTACCGCTTACAACCGTTTTGGTGAAGAGACTATTTTCTGTTATGAATATTGACTCAAAACTTTGCACTCTCCAATGTGAAATCAACAACTTCGATTGAACCTTGCACTCTTTTAAATTTCGCCCCTCCCCTTGGCAAATCCTGGCTTCGCCACTGATCTTGGCTATACCGGGCGATGCTGTTCGAATTGTAACTCAGTTACGTGGGGAAGCCCAACAACTAAAGGAGTCAAGTGCAAATCTGTAGGAGACGATAAATGAGTTGAAGGTATGCCTGTGTTTGTTTATTATAAGGCATATGAGGATGCAGTTCGTGTAAGAAGTTTTGTTCACTAAACTGCTTGAATAGCTGAGTCAGTGCTTTCGATAATTTTTATATGGAGAAATCAGGCTCTCATCCTTCATTTTGCTACTCCTTTAATTAAAACCTTATTCATTTTCATTTTTTTGATTAAGGTCCTTGGTATTAATAACATAATTAATTATTTCAATAATAAAACATTTTTTATTTCTAAATATATTCATTTAATGTTAAAAATGTTACAATTAGTATATTTATATTTATGGCTACTTTTTTATCATATATTTTTATTTTTAGCTTGTACCCATTTTTAATTTGCAACCCTTTTTTTAATTTATACCAATTTTCTTTTCAGTTTTAGTTTGTACCCATTGTCACATCCCGACCCTGGACGGATCACTTCCCGGGCCCGCTCTACCACCGTAACACGATATTGTCCGCTTTGGGCTTACCATTCCCTCACGGTTTTGTTTCTGGGAACTCACGAGTAACTTCCCAGTGGGTCACCCATCATGGGAGTGCTCTAGCCCCCTTCTCGCTTAACTTCAAAGTTTCTACGGAACCCGAAGCCAGTGAGCTCCCAAAAGGCCTTGTGCTAGGTAGGGATGAGAATATACATTTAAGGATCACTCACCTGGGCGATGTGAGATGTTACACCCATATATTAATTTCTTTTTGTGCCCATATTTTATAAAGTTTTATTTGTATTTGTACCCATATTTTTTTATTTATTTGTACCCATTTCTAATTTTGCTAAATGTACCCATGCTAATTATATGTACCATTCATGTAATTTTTTTCAAAATTTTAATCTTAAAATGTACTCATTCTTAAATATACCAATTTGTTATATGTAAAATGTACCTTTTTTTTATATAAAATCTATTCAATTTTTTTCTAATCCATTTTTAAACTTATATGGGTACATTCTTTTTTCTTTGATTTGAGAATGTATTTATGTTAAGTTTAATCGAAGAAACTTACTAATTTTACCAAGCCTAATATCTTTTTTTTTTTGTGTGGGTGATTTTGAAGAATGTACCCATGTTTTGATATAATAATTTTTTGGTTAATTTTGATGAATATACCCATGTTTACATATATACACACACACACTACACACGCACACACAATAGTATATTTATATTTTAATATTTTTAATCCCACTAATTATGGTTTTTTATTTAAAATCTCATTAATATAAACAACTATAAATTTCAATTTTTAATTTAAAAAAATATAGTAATGTATATAGAAATAAATTATGACATTAATTTCAGGAACTTTGATAAAAAATTGAAAACCAACAAGATTTTAGTCAAAGAATATTCATAGCTAGGGATCGCATCCAAAGTGTCCCTTTTTATATATTCCTTTTTCTGCAGGCTGAGAAGAATGAACTTCGTGATGAGAAGCAGAGGCTGAAAGCGGAGAAAGACAACATCGAGTGTCAAATTAAAGCCTTGGGCACTCAAGCAAGCTTCCTTCCTCACCCTGCTGCAATCCCGACTCCGTTTTCTGCCCCGGGCCAAGTTGTTGGCGGGAAAATGATGCCCTTCGTCGGATACCCTGGAATGTCCATGTGGCAGTTCATGCCACCGGCTGCAGTTGATACCTCACAGGACCATGTTCTCCGCCCTCCTGTTGCTTGAGTTGGCAGCTTTGAATTATGTCTTACCGGTGCTCATAGAAGCCTTCAAAGTTATTTCTCGTTATTGATTATTTTGCTCCAGCTTTCGACTTTGATTGACTGCTTTGGATAAAAGTTGTAGTTCTCATCAATCATCAGCCATTACCTCTGTAGATTGTATGATTTTCCATTTTTGACCTGTAAATTGTTCGGGATCGAAGATTTCTGTGCTATAAAATGCAAAACTTGGAGGCATTCATGACACTCTTGGTTTATTTTTAGCAATGTTATCTATCGTTGTTTAGTACTATTTGACCTTTCTCTTGACGATCGAGATGCTAGTGAATTTGTTGGACAGGGGGTTAAGAAAGTTCCGAAGCTTGGATTCGGAGTCTAATGAAAGTAGCAACTACGAAATTTGTGTTTGATATTTTTCTTCCCTTGCTTGGGATATTGTTATTAACATGGTAGGTTGAATCCGATGTAATTTCCAGATACAAAATCTCTCCACACTTCAAGAGCCCCAAAGGTAGTCATCAGAACAGTGCTCAAAGCCATCACTATACTAACCGAGAACACAATTAGAGAAGCCCTTCCATACACTTTGCTTGCTCTCTGCAGCACCACCAGTCCGAGAAGGGATGCAACGAAGCACACGACGGCGAAGATGAGTGCAGTATCTGCGTGCTCCATGCCCAGTAACAAGTACTGAAATGCCGACATGGAAGACGAGAAGAATACCATGAACGAACAAGTTGCCGCCGTTACCTGCTCCGGAATGTGAGTTGTTAATACGCATATTCTTGACAGTTTGGAAGATTAAAATTATAAAAATGAGATGAATTAGGGTAGACTTTACTTCAGGTGCTACCCCAACTTGAAGAAGAAGAGGGCTTATAAGCATTCCACCTCCAATCCCAAAAGCACCCCCCAAAATCCCTGCTAGTAATGCCATTAATGGGAAAACTAGCTTCGATGGTCCAACATTTTGCAGGTCCTGAATATCCTACATAAAAATAAGTAACAAAAAAGTTTAGCTTTATCAAAATCTTCGTTAAATGCAGACGTAGGCATAGCCAAGTTGGTTAGGGGCATCCAAGTTCGAATCCCACTATCAATGGTTTAGGTTAGACTAGAATATCCTTCGAATAAAAGTAAATCTTGAAAATTATACCAAATATTTAATACCTTTTGGTTTAATATGAGGTTGAAGGTTCTCTTTTTTGCATAGCATCCAGGCTGTATAGATTATGGCAAGAGGGATTTGGATTGATGAGAGAACACAATAAGCCATTCCACAAGGCTCTATTTGTGTGATACCCTGCAAAGGATCGAAGTGTCACAGTCATAAAATTACACTTTGGAACATAATGTGCTTGAGAATCATTCCCACTTGTGCTCGATTGAAATTGACTTTTTCCGAGCATCAAACATAAAACTAATTGGCAATAGCGAGAGATGTTAGGATCATTTAAATCATTATGCAATGCTTTATTTCTCAATATAGGATTTACACTCTCAAAACGAAAGGCTAGCGTTACCTGTCCATACCGATTACCGCGAAGAAGATAGACGAGGCAGAAAGAGCACTAAACCAAAACTAAGATCCCCATTTTTGTCCATGGAATCCCTAGTTTGCAATTTCCTTTTGTCCCCAAAAGGTCTGAAATCATTTAGAAAGACATACTGCACACCTGTTAATGTATGCACGGGCAACACCCAAGGTATCCATGGACATTCACCGAGTCTTGGTAGGCCTGAAATTAGTTGGAGGGCATGTATGAATTTAACTCTAATCTTCAAAAGGGCAGCACCCAAGGTTTCTATGAACATTCACCGAAGTTCGGGGGGTTAGCACCCAAGGTATCCATGGCCGTTCACCAAAGTTCAGGGGGTCAGCTGACCACCTTGCTCCTCAATGCATCCGCCGCTGCCTATCTCTGTTTCTCTCATATGTTGAGAGATATGGGTAAAAAAAAAAAAAAAAAAGGCTTGAATACAATATGTTTTATGTGAGGTTCTCTCGATTTTTAGAGTCGCTGTAATTTCAGTTGTCATCTGTTAAACAAGCTGCAATTCAAGCATTAAGCGCATAAGACATAAAGTAGGGATTTGGATCCTCTTCTGAGCAGAGGGTCCGAATCTTGCTGACTAAGGAACACAGACCGTTAGATCAAAATTCAACGGCTACCATTATTATAACTTTTAGAGGGTCCCCCTGTTTGTAGCCGTTGAGCTTTGATCCAACAGTCCGTGTTACTTGGTCAGCAGGATTCGGAACCTTTGCTCAGGAGAGGATCCAAATCCATAAAGTAGCTTCACGTGTTCTGTAACGAGTAGAAATTAGGAAACTTTAACGAAAAACTCCCGGTATTGGTCACTTTAACGAAAACTACATTTTTACACTAAAAAGTCAATCCTGGTACTATTCGCTTTACTCTTTATTTTGTCCTTATTGTTAAAACTCAAAGTTTTCAAGTCATTTTCATTAGTTTTCCTTATAAATTAAGCTGTATCTCTCTCTGTGTCTTGTCCTACCTGCGTCATCACGATTCATGTGAGCACTAAGCAGTATATATATGAACTGTAGAGAGTTTGCTTTCCCCGTAAGAATCCGAAGCCTAGCTAAAGAGCGCATTATTTTGCCTTTCAGTTGCATGCAGATGAACTCATCTCATGTGTGTATGCTGTCATGAACATATGTTCATGTGTGTGTGATTGGCCAGCATCTGTCCAGAACAAATTAATATATAGAACATGCATGAGGAATTATGTTCTATTTGCATTATCTCACTTGATATGATATTCAAAGGAAAAATAATTTCGATAGGAGTGCGAAAATTATAGAAAAGATTAAAAAAGATTGGATGATATATAACATTGATCACTTTAAATTAAGACCTTCCACTATATGAGAAAAATTAGATTAAGTTTCTCGTAACTTCCAGTAAAACACATAATTACTGTTAGGAGTATTAAGATCCTATGGTTATGAAATGGACATGTATCAAGAGATTATGAAGTTAGTTAAGTTTGTTATATTGTTGCTTAGAGTGCAAGCTACCAAAGCTATTATATATAGCTTGTAACAAACCATTGTAACTAATAAGAAAGAAAATATTATTCCCGAAAGATCTCTCTCTCTAATCTCTCTCAATCTTCGACTTCTCTCTCTCTCTCTCTCTCTCCTTCTCCTTCTCTCTCTCTCCTTCTCCTTCTCTCTTCTGCATAACCTTCTTCTTCAATATCCTTCAATGGTTTACAACTACAACCATTTAATCATCATATTTTCATATTTGTAGCTAGGTAAAAAGACATGACGGTCATGATTTACGTAGTTGTGGACTGCTAGCTACTAGATAGAATTTGTTTGACACGCGCTGTTGCAGTGTTACAGTCTTGACCACTGCAATTACTGTGCATGTCAATGTGGGTTGCATGGTTCATATGTATTTATTTTTTCTTTTCTGGAAGGTTTGTCTATGTACTATGTGTCAGTGTCTTCATGTTCACAGCTTATCTAGTGTGTGGCAGGCAGTGCTTTTGTAGTTTTGTACCAAGATATGCTTTTCTCATATCCACGAATGATAATAAGATGGATCAATTACATTTTACACTCTTCAAATTTTAAGTACTTTGAAATGGATCATTGGGTTCTAAATTCACTTTCTAATTGTTCAATCAGTTGTTAAAGATTGATTTAGGAGAAGCCGAAGCTCCAATATTAATGAGATTTTTTTGTCCATAATAATATAAATGTGGCTTACACATTAGCCTATGTATCGAATTACACACTTACAACGTCATTAATTTAACGGAATTTTAACGAAAAGCTTTCAGTACTGTTTACTTTAAAGAAAAACAACATTTTTCACTAAAAAGTCAATCCTGGTACATGAAAAGGGCTTGAAAACTTTGAGTTTTAACGATAAGGACAAAATAAATGGTAAAGTAAATAGTACCATGATTGATTTTTTAATGTAAAAATGTGGTTTTTCGTTAAAGTGAACAGTAACGGGAGCTTTTCGTTAAAATTCCCTACCCTTTATTTTGTCCTTATTGTTAAAACGCAAAATTTTCAAGCCATTTTAATTAGTTTTTCTTTAATTTAAAGAACCTATATATGTTCAAATAATACGAAAATATAAATTAATACAATTCAAAAACCTTATAATATGAGAAAATCAAACCATGAACCATTTTGAATGTCACTGTCAATGGGCAAATGCGGAAGTCCAGATGGCTGATAGATTAACTTGATAAACCCTAAATCCTTATGTCATGTATGCATGCTGGTATTGTTTGATTGGCAGGACTTAATTAATTAGCACCAAATCCATCGTCTAGATCTTGAACGCTTTATATTAAGAAGACCAAGACCTAAGGAGATTTGTTTTTTTTGAAAGACTGGAAATAAGCATTACCAGGGCCGAAGTCAAAGATACAGGAAGCCCATAGAGAGGGGGCAACACAGGGAACAACAAACATAAAGCAGAAGAGGACGATACAGAAGCAACAGACGCTGCACCAAGAGCAAGGCGTCGCCTCCTCCACTGCAGGGAGAACAAAAAATATATTATGCAGGGCAAGGAAGCTCATCTTTATTCAGTACATGAACCAACGAAGATGGAGGAGTATTAATCCAAGATAAAGCAGAAGATGGAGGAGATTTGTTTTTGGTAGGTCAAATATACATCATGCACGCGGCGGAGAATGAGTAGTGAATTTTTGCTGTTTGGGTCCTTCCTTGCCTACTTGAACCTTTCCAATAAGTCTTTTTCTAATCTTGATTAGTGAAAACGGTAATGTTAAGGGAATACCATCGATTTAAATTATATTTTGTAAATCATATAATGTGATTATTGATGATTGAATTATTACTTAAGTGCTGATTAACATGCTTATTTTTATTAGTGACACACATAATGTGATCCTAAATGTTGTTTACTACGCAATCATCCTTATAATGTAAACGATGAAACTTGCTGGGACATTACGAGGATCTCATTTGAAAAACAATTGTTTTGGATATGAGTAATGCGAGGAAGACTAAATTTTTGTAGATATATATAATTTGCAAACCAAATTAATTAATGATGTGTCATCAACAGAAAATAAACATGTTTGTCAATGTTTAAGTAATAATTCAATCATCAACTTCTATGTAATTTAACTTATAAAATTTTGTTTACAAATTTAATCTCTTTAGCAATTACTCTTTGGATATATAATTTATGAGTGGGCGGTCAGAAGACGTCGTTGTAATGGAAGCATTCTTTTTTTTTTCTTTCTCTTGATCAGTCAATTTTATGTTTACCAAAAAGTGATCATGGAAAATAACAACATAAAAAAGACAGATACAGGTGAAAAGAGATCAAACAAAAGTTGATTCTGGATATTCATCCATCATCAAATTAGAATCTGTTCAGTTTAAAGGAAGTCTGCAACAAGTTATAATGCTTGCATTATTTTCGTCCTCATCTTTCTTTTTTAGGGTAAAGTAATGGTGAAGGTAAATGACAATTAACTAGTTGAACTAGTCATGATTTCTTTGCAGCATATATTTTACTCCACCCAGCTAATTAGTTACTAACTCTAATCAAATAAAGGAAAGAAATGTATATATAAGGGCTCATGCGATAAAAGGTCAATAACTTAAAGATGACGTTACATGTTTGGACTAATTCCACAATATTTTTTTATAGTCAAAATCGTTTATTTTTTAGATCTTCATTCAATAACCATTCTTATAAAAATTCTTCCAAATTAAAAAGTGTTTTTGACAAAGACACAGTATGGTTAAAAATACAGTAAAATATTTATGACAATGTTGCATATGAAGTGAACAAACATCTCATTTTATGCAACGCATGGATGAAGATTAGTCCTAGAAGGTTGACAGAGATGGGAGTGGTGGGCGACATAGGGATGACAATTCTAACCGTTAAACCCGATAACCGTCCGAATGGATTGGATTTGGATATGAAAATTCGGGTATGGTTTGGATATGGGGAAAAACCGTTTATATTATTCGGTTATGGTTTTGGATATGGTTATAGAGGTTCCCAAACCGTATCCATGACAGAATCCGATCCGATTAGTAAATAATATAATTTATATATAATATATATGTATAATATATATATATATATATGTATATGTATGTATGTATTTGTATATCCATTATTCACCAAACCATTACCTTGAGAATACAAAAGTTGCATTTTGTAGGAAAGTAAAGTTTTGAATCAAAATCAATGCGAACTCAATGGTGCTTTTAGGACATAACAAAAACAAGCCAACATCATCAGTGTTTTAATTTTTATATTCAACAAGATCCATTCATCGGATCATTTTATACATCAAATGTTTAATGACGAAATTGATATCTACTAACTTATAATTTCTCAATTGAACGAATATATTTTTTGTGTTGACGAAGATGGATATACCCGTTAACCGATGGGGAATCCGTTACCCGGTGGGTATGGTTATGGATAATACCCGATGGTTAATTTACGGTTATGGATATGGTTAATTTTCGTGGTTATGGGGATGGGTATAGCATTTCCGTCCCCAAACCGAACCGTTGCCATCCCTAGGGCGACATGCCAAATTAATCAGGATATCCTCTCCTTTCAGTTTAGACCGTTCAAAAGAAATCTATTGGCTTGAAGTTGTGCCACATGTTCAATGAGCCTTATTTTATTGCATTTATTCATGGTAGTTTTAACGAAACACTCCTGATACTGTTCACTTTTAACGAAAAACCACTTTTTTACCTTTACCTGACACTATTCACTATACATTTAAAAATGGATTTTCGTTAAAAGAGAAGTTTTTTTGGACTTTTCATTAGTTTTCCTTTTATTCAAACCCAATTAAATCAACAAACCATGAACGCCAAATTTTTTTCATCCAACGCTTGGATCTTTTCAACACCGATAGAGAGAGAAGATGGTCAAACCGTGGCCGGTGTGTGCAAGAGGAGGAAGGTAAGTGGTGGCGTGAACAGAGGTGTAGAGCAGGAATATTGTTGAACAAAAACAATAAAAATAAAATAAAATAATGTTCATTAAATATGTGACACAACTCTAAGCAGTTAGGTAATTTCTTTTGAACATTTCAAATTAAAACAGCAGGATGAAAGGAGAGAAATAAAAGGGGAGAAAATTCAAGTCCAATGAATCAAAGTCGTCGTTTGATTGGTAGACTGGTCCCAAAACAACTCTTAGTCTATCTCATATACATCACAAGCCTTATTGCAATTACCTAAACCATTGAAAAGAAAAATGAACAAAATAAATGGTAAATTACACATTATGATTTAAAAAACAATGCAGTTTCCATCTTAAAGAGCTATCTAGGATATACTTCGGTGATCAATGAAACCTCATTTTCTTGTGCTTTGACAGAGCTGCTCTTGGATCGATCTGATCCGATTGTGATCACCTCCGAACTATTCTTCCATCCCAAAGACATGTCAGATCCAACGTTACTGTCTCTGAAAAATGCTGGTTGTGAGGGTACAGGAAGTGTGACTGAGTAACTGTTAAGCATTAGAACAATAGCATTCATGGTTGGCCTATCGGCTATATTTTCTTGCACACATAGCAACCCAATATGGATGCATCTCATTATTTCATTTCTTGAACCGTTCGTCAACGTGGGATCTATTAGATTTGAAGCTGCTCCTTCCCTCCAACATTTCCATGCCTGCGTTGTGAAATTCGTAGAAATATAGTTAGAGATAAATTATTTTTCTTGGTTGAATTATGCATATAGTTTAAGTACTTACATAGCTTAGAAGATCCTCCACGTTCTCGCCATGACGAAAGGAATTATTTTTTTGTCCGCTCACTATCTCCAAAACTAAGACACCAAAACTATAGACATCCGACTTAACAGAAAAGTGCCCATGCATCGCATATTCTGGAGCCATATATCCACTGCATATCGAAACAAGAATAATATATGTTGGTTTTATGATCACTAACTTACATGAGAACTTTGGATTATTGGTATAGATTAACACAATTATAATATAAGCCATGTAGCCTCGTCGAGTACTTACTAGGTCCCCACAATTCGACTGGTATTGCCTTGTGTTTGATCAACCCCAAACAATTTTGCCATGCCAAAATCTGATATCTTGGGAGTCATTTCTTCATCTATCAAGATATTACTGGCTTTGAGATCACGATGAATAATTCTAAGCCGCGAATCCTCATGAAGGTAAATGAGCCCTCGAGTAATGCCTACTATGATTTTGTAGCGCCTATCCCAATCCAACTGTGTGCGCTTGATTGGGTCTGCATGTTCAATTCAAACCAAGGTTACAATGTTTCTTGTACGTCACAAGAATGAGATTTTATGGTAAAATTTTGAAGTTAAAGCTAAAATTGTACAAAAAGAACATTGAAGCATAAATACCAAATATGATGTGGTCCAGACTTGCATTAGGGACAAACTCATAAATAAGAAGCCTTTCAACTCCTTCCAAGCAGAAACCCAAGAGCCTAACTAAGTTTCGGTGTTGAAGCTTTGCCACTAACAAGACCTCATTTTTAAACTCCAAATCTCCTTGTCCAGAATTTACGGAGAGCCTTTTCACTGCTATTTCTTGTCCATTGAATAACCTACCCTGAAAGAGTATCAAAACAAAAAGGTTGCATTCAAGGAATATATACATGAAATTGGTGATACTGCCCATATATATCATGATGTTGTTAAGATTGGCAGGTTAGGCTTTTTCACAATAAGGTATGATGTGAGAATCTTATCTTCAATAGATGTGTTATATATTACCTTGTAAACAGAACCAAATCCCCCTTGTCCTAGTTTATTGGCTTCAGAAAAGTCATCTGTGGCAATTCTAATGGTGTCAAAATTGAATTGCAAGGATTCTGCACTTCCAATTTCGTCCACGTCTTCGCCTGTGGTACAATTTTAACAAAAATTTCATATGTAACATAATTAGATCTAGATGACGTAACAATACTAGGCTTCCCACTTGAAGCAAATTGAGTTAAATTAATGTTACTGTGTCTATTTTATTACTGTACGTACCTGGAATTAAATTACTTTGAAGCTTTTTCTTTGCCTTCCGTACTCTTAGACAAATGCCCATGAACATTACTAGTACCAAAGAAGCAATAATTGGCACAACAATAATGATGACAGTCCGAGATTTGCTGCTCTTCGATCCTGCAAAGTAAAATCAGAAATATATCTTCTCTAATCACATGAGATTCTAAATAACATGTTTAAGTGATTGATGTATCAGAGAGAGGAGTTACCATTGATCGATTAAATTTTGAGATCAGTGTCAAGCAAATATACAGTCATTGGCGTATGTAATGGAGTGTACATACATATACGTTGTGCGTACGTACCTTGTGAAGTGTTTGTGGTATTGGTTGATGGTGGTGGAGAATGTATTGGTGGTGTTATTGGTGGCGGAGATGGCAGTTGTTTGACAGTTGTAGGGTCATAGAAGGGGTAAAGATCGAATCTAAAGTAACAGCTGGGTTTATTAACTCCCCCACCTACTTTCCCGTAAAAATTGGAGATATATGCAAAAGCCCCAACTAAGCAATCACTGCAACTTTGCTCTGATATGTCTGGCGTGCATTGCGCGAGTGCAAATATTGTTTGGAAAGTTGGGCCACTTGTGTTTCCGAATGCAAATTTCCGAAGAGAACCGCCAGCTGCAGCTTCACTTCTTATGCTGTCCAGTAGCTTCCTCAGCTCTTGGTTGAATCCATCCAGGTCGGACGACGATATGTTATTTATGTTCCAGTAATACGGCGAAGGATCAGTTTCCATGACGCCATAGATGGAGCGGTTTGAGTAGCGTAAAATGCATGTTTCATTCCAACCAAATGCTTCCTTCCGATTAGGGCAAAGCTGAAGGAGAGTATATCGGGAATTATTTAGGCAGCTACGGCAATCTTCCGCCTTGACATCTCCTCTACAAAGTCCGATTGCATAAATGTGCTCGTTCGACGAGTTTAGGCGATAGGATGCATTGTAAAAGCCATACCCGTTGCCGTTTTCGTCGGAGGGCAGGGAGGAGAGGAGGCGGTTGAGGTTTGTCTGATAGGTACTATTGGTGGTATAGTTTCCTTTTTCGTCTATGCAATTTTGACCAAGGGCTTGATTAATCATGAGAAACAGAATGGGAAAGAGGCAGAATAGAAATCTTGAGGAATTCATTGCTGGCATTATTTGATATTTTTGCTAAAATTGGTTTGTAAAAGAGGATTATAGTTATTATGGAAAACTTGCTACACGTCTATATATGAAGAACGAAGTCAATGAAAACCTCACTTTACGCAAGACGCGGTGGTGGGAATACCGGACTTTTAATAATAGCTCTAGCTACGATACGGTATTGGTACTTGCTACCATTCCTCTACACATGCATCACATGCGTGTTTAAGTGTTCTACATGATCTCTAATTATCTTGCTTTTCGTTTACAACATTTTCACGTATCAAGCATACGCAACTCTTATGAAAAAAGGATGCCATTATGGCAGTCTCAAGCCAATAACACTCTCATATTGATAAGTTAAAATTTAAAATGCATAATAATTTTAAATCAAATACTACGTAATTAGTCTGAAATGTCGCTACAATGATATCATTGTATAAGCAAGTTTCTTTTTTATATTACATCTTTGTAGGTATTCTTTCAACAGCGAGGTTTCACGCTGTTATAATTGAAGATGCTGATATAGACGGACGGGAGTGCTAAATTAAATATTTAAGGAAGCTTCTTCCGACACTTAATACTATTCAACCAAAGTAAACCACAGATTGGAACAGGAGTGGTTGGCTGGGCCAGCTTCTGTTTGCTTGTCGGTGCATGCATTCTCTCAGTCAAAAGAGTCAGTCAATTATAATATGCAATTCTGACAATTATTTACTCGTTTCGTTGGATATACCTTTCTACTTTGTGGTCAATACAATTGTCGATTTGTGACTGACTGTTTCTTAGTTCCTTTCGTCTCGGCTTAGATTGATTGTAATCGGAAAATACATGGTGGTTACTACGATGAGCAAGAAAAGTTACAATAGTTGATATTGCTGCACACCTTACTCTTTACTATAGTTGATACTAGCAAAAATATCCGCGATCCGCTGCAGGTTTTGAATTCGTAACCATAGTTTAACACACCAATTTTAAATTATTCAGAAACCAATCAAAACAGCTGAATCGACATGGTAAAATAAGTCTTTTAGTTGGATCTACATTCTATTGAATTTACATTAAAAACCTATGTACAAACAAAATGGCGGATTTTTTAAAGTCCCAACTATATACAATATATATGAGTGTTTCACATGAATTGGAGAATGATGGTTGTTTAATTGTACCTAAAGTGCTGCAGTAGCTGTCAGTGTGTGGCTATAATGCACCTGCACAGTGATTCAAAATTGAGTCATGATTCCTTGTACTTGTAGCATAAGTAGAGGAGCAGGTGCTGCAAGACAATCTATCAGTGATAAATAACTCTTATCAAAGCTCTACTCATAATTTACCACCGTGTATCACCAATGACTTGATGCGTATTTGAGACAAAGCTGAACCTGATTTACAGGATTGTCTGTACACAAACTTGGGATTTAAAAATTATAATTTTTCCCAAAAATTATTCAAATTCACTTAATAGGTAACTTTCATGCTCCTTCACTTTAATTTCTATCTGGCTAGTTCACTTTTGTACTCGAATCTTTTCAAATTCACATCAGAAAGATGGCAGCAGTTTAAGTCTTGAAGGTTCTCTTCATTTATGTCCTACTTCATGGGGAAAACAAAAAATGTGATTGCAAAGATGTGATTCCCAACAACAAATCCTACCAAAATCTGATCCTTTCACCAGTACCTACCGGGCTACCACCAATTGAATATCCCACCAACACTCCAAATTTTGACAGCCTTTAAGAACAAAACTGTTCTATGAAGCACAAAACTCTTCCAACACATTGCTTGCAAGATTTACTATGTTTAAACCTCTGATTCATTGGTATCATGCGATTTTTTTGAAAATTTACATAAACCTCAAAAGTAGTAAAAGTGCTTCAGCAGCATGAGGGGTTTTATAACAGAGTAGTCATTCATTTCTGCTGATAAACTGAAACAATGATTGATACAAAGGTCTTCGCATCAGATAAAAATGACTGACTAAGAAGAATTCAAGTGCAAAATGACTGACTAAGAAGACATCTATTTTTCAGAAAAGTAAAAACAATGAATCGTTATGGTACAAATTCTAAAGTTAGTAAGCCCTAAAGTAGGAAGCCATAAAAAAAGGAGAATTTTACAACATACATCTCAGAAACAAATAGACTCATTTGAAATGTTCTTAAAGAAATAATACAGTGCCAAATTGGAATCATATTGAAGAATAAAGAGGCCTCAGATATTTTATCCATAAACCTAAAAACTACAGAGAACAAAAATAACAATCACTCAAATGGAAAGTACGGGGAAGCACCGCATCAAAGGTCAAGTGGCATACCAGAATTTTGATTCAAATGCCATGGCTGAGAACCTTTGCATCAAAAGCAGCTGCAAGAGCAAATGATGATGCTGCGATAGGAGTCCAAACTAAACGGCAAAAAATTAGAGAGAATAGGAGTAAGAATTTGAACAGAGTTCATGTGTTTATATTGTATAAATGACTCTTAGCTTGTTTTGCTTCTTGCAGGCTTATGGGACTCAGGAAAAATGTTTTATTTAGTTCCTCTCGTAGAACTAAAGAGGTGATGTTGATACAACCATTTTTTCCCATTTTGTTTGACCAAGAATGTATTTGTATAAAATCCAAATGCAACCGCAGTTGGGTGATGGATGACATTATCGCTCGTTTCTTTAACTTCTAAGATTTCTACTTGCCATAAAAAAATATAAATAAAAAACTAAAGGCAAAATTATATCAAGGACACAAATAGTTACAAAGGCGTGGATTATACCCTTTCATCTTGGATTTGAGAACTTCGTGTCCTCCGCCTTATTTTTAAACATCAGATCTGAACTCTCTGGTGCTTTCTTTCACGCCTAAACACCGTCGTCTTCGATCTTGAGGCTTCTACATAGAGAATACATACATGAGACGGTCATCTTCTATTTTTCCCTAATCTACCATGATCGGAGATGAAGTTAAAGGCATAAGGTGAGAAAATTTTACCTGTGAGTGTGTCGACATCAAGATCAGGAGGTTTGGCATCTGACTTGCATGGCTGAGCTCGATTTATGAAGAGCAGCAAAGATGGAGGGGTGATTCTGACCATGGCGATGGAGATTTTGTGCATGCTTCTGATTCTAAATCGTACCTGCAATACGGCCGAAAAATTAATGCAGCGGTGGATCGAGAATGAAAGACAACGGAGAGGAGTGAAGTCGGGCTGTCTACAGCGACTCGAACGGATCAAAATTTGATAGAAATCTTTAGGGCCCGACAGAGAATGCAGAACCTACATCTTCCTTCTCTATGTGTATGGGGCTTCCTTTCACAAAATCTAACACCCACCGACACCAGCCCACGATTTCAGGAACCAAAATCAACCCTAACCCCATTTTGGCACCCCTACTCCTCCATCTCTCTCCCTCTGTTTGCGCTAAGCCACCCAACCCATTCCAATCCGTCTCAAACCCTACGGACAAAATTACCATCCTAACTTTTAACAATTACCCTCCCAACCCAGCCCTATAGAGCTGGCATTGTTGTGAATAAGATGAAATTGAATGTCAAACTTTTGAAATCCCTCATCAATTTTAGAATAGACACAAAACATCTACCAATCACGAATCAATCAAAAGACAGGAAAGAGACTTCGGTGAAACATATTACAGTGACGATAAAACCACCATACCCTCACGACTATTGATCATGTTGTTCGTAACATATCAAGATAAGAAAAATAAGGGGAACTAACCTGCATAGAACCTCCCAGTGAGATTCTGAAGCGCAGCTTGAGCATGTTCTTCCTCCCTGAGTTGAACGTACACATTCCCAACCTACGCACACAAACACAATAAATTAGTCCAAATAATCAGGCAAGCAATTTTATTGTACTCATTCTAAAAACAACTAAAACAAAAGTTAAAATAAATATACAGATAGATAAGCTTAAGCACTTCTAGCATCATTTCCCAGGTTTTTCTGCTGTTCTAGTTTCAACGAATAAGGAGAGACTCTCTCTCCAAATCCCATAAATTTCCATAATAATTGCTCCACTCAGCCTTTATTTCATTTTAAGTTCCCTACAATGAACACACACACACACACACACACACACACACACACACACTCACACACACCAAACACAAAACACTTACCCAGTTGGAAATGACTTTAGAGAAGATGATATAAGACAATTACCTATTTAGCGAGTTCTTGGACCTATTTAGAGAGCATTGGAATGAAATGAAGCCAAATCTGCAACAAAGAAATAAAGGAAAAAGTCAAAATCCGGAAATCCAAGTTTAACTCAATCAAATATAATAACCAATGAAAGTTGAAAACTGCAAATTCTCGCAATGTAGACAAAGAAATTTGTTTCTCACCTATGTTGCTCCCTTCTTGTGATCCAAGTTTGAACAAAGGCCGATGGGGAGGGGCGGTTATAAGTCGCATCCTCTTTGTTTCTCCTATCCCTGCATTGTCGACCAAAACATCATCAAACCAAGTGCAATACAATCCAATGTAATGCTCACAAAATTTGAGCTCCAAACAAAGTCACAGGTCAGCAATAACCTAATTGATCATAACACTATTCGCAAATATGAAAAACATAAACAATTAAGTCAGCAACATGATATGCCATCCCTTTCATACAAACACAGATTGCAATTCATATATGCCACATTATTCACAAACAATTAAATCATCATCATGAATCACAGTGTAACATGAACACCATCAATTAGAAAAGACAGAGCTACATGGCAATAAACATACAGAGAGGAACTGCTTCAGATCCTTCCCAAAAGCAATCTTCCGCAGAATAACAAAAGAGCAGTCAATCTCTGATCTAATTGCAGACACAATCTGCAGAATCAACTTCAATGGAATTTGAACTTGTGAAATGTGGGGTGGAGACCTGAATGTAACAAATTGGTGTTAAGTGGATAATTCCAAACATATAAAATTTAGATCATCACACCCAAACGCAAACAGAACAATTAAATAAAGAATCGAACGCATACGCAATCTAATTAGACAAATAAGTGAACTTTCCCATGCCGAAATCTGAAAGGCCAACAGAAATCTCTCATTACAGCACAGAAGACAAAACTTAAAAGACAAACTTAAAGGACAAAACTTATAACTAATCAAAATTAGGTGAACCAATTGAAGAGAACATAACCCTTGTAACCAATCGGGAAAAGATGCTTTTATTACCAGAAAAAAAAATTAAGAGGAGTTTTTAATTGATCTAACAGGTTAACAGAATTAACTGATCTAACAGGTTAACAGGCTTAACTAACTCATCAAAGACTGCAACAATGAGAAAGTCTGAAGATTAAAGCCTGTGTTCACCATGTTTGAACCCTAGACGCTGGAAAACATTTTTGCTAAATAGTCAAATTAACAAAAGAAAATATATGAAATTTTACGAAAAGTTAGATGAATAAAGAAAACGTAACCAAAAACCATTTTGACAGTGTTCCTAGATCAAATTCGAAAGTGATAGCCGACTAAGAAGATACATAAATTAAAGTTTTATGCGTTAATATTACGTGCACGTTGAATCTTAACATTCCTAAATTTTTCTGAACATGTAAGCTGCATTCATGCCAGTATTTAAGAAGGAAACTCCCTAATTTTTTTTGGTTCGTTGAGAGAGCACAATTATCAACAGCACTCATTGAAGTAGGAGCTTAAACAGGGGCTTAAAGAGATTTGATAAGCTAATCAAACTTCAGGCACAGTGTCACTCACATAGGCCAAACATATACCATATCCCAATCCCCACTTTAAAATACACCCAAAAATTGGAATGATTTCATTCTAATCTCAAAACAAAAGGCCAAATGTTAAGCATAAACTAATGAGAATTAAAATATAAACTCAAGAATTCAAAGTTTCAAATGTGCCATGTCTTGGGAAAAAGTACAACCAAGATTTGGCAACCTTGACCTATCAGATACCCCCAAAAACAAAAATAACAAAGATCAATCCAAAAAGGAGTTCAAAAGTTTAGAACAGCAAACAACATAAAAAATTTGAGAACGCAGCATTCTTTCATATTTTCCAATCAATTGTAAACCCAGAAATCATTATGCCTAGACCTTTTATTTACACCACGCCGTTGCTCTACCCTAGATCTACCAATCCGAATTCATTCAAGAAACAAAGCTGAGGAGAAAATTCAGAAATAAGAATGTCCCCATGATTAGTTTTCTCGTTTATTTTTCACAAACCAATCACATATTTAAAATCAAAGTACGAAAGCTTTGCAAAGATAAATAAAAAATTTATATAACTAATTAGACTTTGAAGATGCAATCAGGGCGCATAATCGTATACCTAGAAATAGCAAGGAACCGGCTTCTTCCTCCCACAACCAAAGTTCCTGAAATTTCCAAAGAAAGTAAACCCATTAGCAATTCAGAGAAATTGGCGGACCAAATCGTATTAAATTTGAGTTAAATGAGGAAAGGTACACCAATTAAATGAGACACTAAACATCACATGTCAAATGCCAAATACATTTTAGGCACAACACCACATCAGTAGACACTTTAGGCACAGCACGTAAAATGCTAAATCCCATTTTAAAAAATATAAAACAATCCTAAATGCCTTATTTTAATCAAAATTTACACAGAGCAAGGACCTTAAAGAGATTAAATGCCTTATTTTAATCAAAATTTACTCAGAGCTTTGATAAGCTAATCAAACTTCAGGCAGAGTGTCGCTCACACAGGCCAAACGTATACCATATCCCAAATGATTTCATTCTAATCTCAAAACAAAAGGCCAAATGTTAAGCATTACCTAATGAGAATGAAAATATAAACTGAAGAATTCAAAGTTTCAAATGCGGCATGTCTTGGAAAAAAGCAAAAGT
This sequence comes from Heteromeles arbutifolia, assembly GCA_024362995.1. NCBI lineage: Eukaryota > Viridiplantae > Streptophyta > Magnoliopsida > Rosales > Rosaceae > Heteromeles > Heteromeles arbutifolia. Next base: position 1,599,650 of record JANCRC010000002.1, on the reverse strand, counting down.
TTATAGATGGTGTGCATGATTATTACAAAGTCTTTTTGTTTTTTAAAATGCAGGAGTGGAGGGAATTGTGATAGATATGGCTAAAAATGAAGTGACCATAAAGGGAATAGTGGAGCCTCAGGCAGTGTGCAACAAAATCATGAAGAAAACCAGGAGAAAAGCAAAAGTCTTGTCCCCATTTCCAGCTGCTGAGGGTGAACCTATTCCAGAAGTTGTTGCCTCACAGGTCCAACCAAAACTTTATTAATTAATCAAAATTAATCAAATCACATTGAAGGAAATTGCATTTGTTAAAACTTGTGGACTTATAAAGGTGGTTTATTTTTGCTTCAGGTTAGTGGACTTGTAACTGTAGAACTCGAAGTTAACATGCACTGTGAGGCCTGTGCAGAGCAGCAACTCAAGAAAAAGATAATCAAACTCAGAGGTATATATCCTTTTTTTTCTCTTTACATTTGAGTTGAACCGAATTATAAACGGTACCCCTTGTATGAATTACAACTAATGTGGATTAAATTTTTCGTATGACAATCACACCTTCACGTGACAGTGTTAAATCACACTGAAAAATTACTCAAAAAATTACTACGGTGTAGTTTACAATGTCATAGCACATGGTGCCAATTTCTGAAATGGCAAATAAAAATGGGAAGTGCCAAAATATTACTTCAAATAAGGGTGCATTCTGACCTAAAACTACAAAATTTTGGGTCCTATCTGATGTGCAAACGGAAAATGATCATGCTTTCCAACCGAATGCAGGAAGAACATTTGAATTGTTGTATGATATCCATGTTTTGCACATTTAAATATTTATATACCAATCGAGAATAACAATTTAAAGCCCCCACCCACCCCTTCTGCCCCAGCCGAAAAATTAACCTAAAAACGATATTAAGCACCACAATTTAAGAATCCAAAAACAGCCCAAACTAACTACACAGACAAGACAGACACCAAAAGATGGAGAAATGCAACACAAAACCTGCAATTAGATCCCAATCACAAAATGCCAAAACAAAATTCCTAATCTAACCATCCTTATACTAACAGCCCATCCGAGCAGCCATTAGCACCTGACCCGCTACAAATACAATTCTAATGGGGTTTAGAACAAATAAACCAATCATCCAACTCGAATGGCGTTCGGAACAAATACACCGACCATTCAATTGGAACGGTGTTTGGTACAAATACATGCTCAGTTATCTCAAGCTTTACATAAATGGACAGATACAGATACGCGCACAAAATAGAAAGAAGCCCAGTTCCATTCGAAGCTCAAACAACCAAATACATGCTTAGTTATCTCAACATACACAAAATAGAACGGGGTTTGGTACAAATACATGCACAGCTATGTCAAGCTTTACATAAATGGACAGATACAGATACGTGCACAAAATAGAACGAAGCCCAGTTCCATTCTAAGCTCAAACGACCAAATACATGCTTAGTTATCTCAACCTTGACATAAATGGACAGATACAGATACGGACACAAAATAGAAAGAATTTGGTTCAACGAAGAATACGAAAGCTTAAGGCCTAGGTGAAATGTTGAGTAAACTGCAAGGGGCCTCGGCCAAGGCTATAATTGAACAGTAATGTCATACAACTCACAATTACTTCAATACATTCAGATATAAAGGCAAATTAAATTTGTTCGATCTTGTCATAAAGAACTGAGTGCAGGAACAACTTTTGTGGCTCGATGGTGTGAGAAGTAAATAACCAAGTTTATATATTGCAGTTCGAATAACAGAATTATAGTTTCACAACACCGCAAATAAACTTCACCCAACCAACATGAAATGACACAAAAAAGGAGTCGATTACATAAGTTTTAAATAAGCTTGTGCCAAACAGCTTATGCCACTACGCCTTCTCATGTTTAAGGAGGAATTGAAAGAAAATAGTTCATGAATGTCGCGCTTCTGCTGGTTGCGCAGTGCATCGAACAGTGATTTCACAGCAGCAACAACAAATAAATCAAATAATGTAACGGAAGAAAAACAAAGATTAATAATCATATCATGCTTGTTTAGAGATATAATCATAGCAAATAGAGAGACTCAATCCATTGCTAAAATCAGCAACCATTATTTCCCAACAAACAGGTGCAAATATGATCATTAGGTCAGTTCGTTTAGTGTCCTTTTTGTACTCGAATTCGACTCTCCCTCCTTGAGGATTAATAGCTTAGTTTAGAATATCGTTTTGTTAACAAAAACTTAAATCAGGCAACTAATTAAGTTTGGTTGCAATATTCGGGTATACACATATATAGGGCACATGGTTCCGTATATATGCTGATTCCACAAGCATTACTAATCTGAAATTCTGGTGTTTGCCATCCCCTTTCCAGCTAAGCTCTCTCTCCCCACGGTTCTTGGCATCACATTTTTTGGGTTCGGTCACTACCAGTTGTTAGTCAACCCTAAACTCTAAACTTCAATTGTACACCGGCAAAGCATCTTTAGTTCAATCCATTCCTCTCTGCTATATACTCTCACAAACACAGAGAAATATCCGTTGCACATAGATTTCAATAGATAAGCATAAAGCATGCATGGCTGTAAATCAAAAGTAAAGGTCAGTTGTTGTAGACGTTAGTACCATATAGAAGATAAGGATGCGATGAGAGAGAGATGACACATTATTATTTCACTTTTAAGGTTTTGAGATCACGCTCCATCTTTTGATTAAAAAGCTTTTGATACTTAAATTAAGCGAACAGATCGAACTAAGGATTTCATCTGCACCTTCAGTTACCGACACCAAAAATTTATGTGTATTACTCTAAGAATATCATGCCAGCCCAAAAACCTGGATATGTAGGGGTTAGGGTTATGAATGGTTCTCTGACAATGGGACTTAGACAAAAACCTAGGTGCAACCGAGTTTGTATCTCTTTTATTATGTGTTTCTATCTGTCGCCCTGGCAAGCAGAAGAGATATGAGAATATAACAGAGGACCCTAACAGTTCAGATTAGAGAGAGAATAAGAGTCTGAATTCGAACACAGTTAAGAGATTTGTATTACAAATCCTTTTGTCCAACACCTAACAAAATTAAGAATGGATAAACAGATACCTCAATGATGGTCTCTTTGGCGCCTGCTCTGTGAATGCATGGTTTGATGTGTATGCTTGTGTTTGATCTACATACATGTCAAGAAGAAAATTAAAAAGTGCATCACAGAAATACGTAAGCAACCAAGAATTGGAAAAACAATCTACCAACAGAGGAGCTAAACAGTTACTAAAACAGCCTAATCTCCCTAACACCGTCATCACAGAAATACAGAAGCAACAAAGTATGGAGAAACAATCTCGCAACAGAGGGATATTCAAACGATGTGAAGCGGAAAAGCAACCTCAATTTGATTTGTTGAGAAGGAAACAGCAGGACAAAATATTAATCACAGTTTTAACAAAGCAAATGACAAACCAAACAATAAACAATGATTTTAAAACAGTGCATTACCTGTTGAATCAGAGGAGAAAACTGAAAACCCACTCTCTCCCATACCTCCCTCAGCCATTCTCTCCTTACCAACCCTGTGGCCTGTGGGGTAACCCGTTAACCCCAAAAAATGCACACAGCCATGCTTTCTGCCCTCTCTCTCTCTCTCTCCCCCCGTCCATCGTTCTCTCAAAAATTGGACAAAATCCCTATATCTCTCTCGCACTCAGTCGAAACACGTAGCTCCCATCTCTCTCCAATCTGTCAGTCCCTCTGTTCCCCTCCTCTCCTCCCCCAACGACCCTCTGACCGATGCATCTCCCACAGCCACACCCACCCGCCCCACAGTCAAAAATCCCGGCGATCCTCTCCCTCCAACCCGTCAACCCTTCTATCGCTTCCTGGATCTCTCTCTCTCTCACTCCGTTTTTTCCATAAATAAATCAAAATTAAAAATAAAATAAATAAATAACTACTTTACTTATCCAGATTTTCCTCCACACACACTCATTGCTTCTTTCTTCATCATCACCTAGAAGAAAGCAACCCATTTAGCCGAAGAACTCTCTCTGTGCTCCCTCCCTCTCTCTCTCTCTCTCTCTCTCTCTCTCTCTCTCTCTCAGCATTGGGAGCTTCCAAGGCCAAAACTTTCCCACATTTTCCTTCGTTTTCCTTCGTTTTCTCACTCTTTCTCACTCTCTCATTGACTTTCCAGGCAACCCATTTCTGCTCTGCCCAGCAGCGGCAACCCATCAACTTTCCTGGCAACCCATAAATGCAGTAATTAAATAACTACTTTACTTATCCAGATTTTCCTCCACACACACTCATTGCTTCCTTCTTCTTCATCACCTAGAAGAAAGCAACCCATTTAGCCGAAGAACTCTCTCTGTCCTCTCTCTCTCTCTCTCTCTAAGCAATGGGAGCTTCCAAGACCAAAACTTTCCCTCATTTCCCATCGTTTTCCTTCGTTTTCTCTCTCTTTCTCACTCTCATCGACTTTCCTGGCAACCCATTTCTGCTCTGCCCAGCAGCAGCGACCCATCAAAACCATCGTCGTTCACATCCAGCCCAAAGACCCAAAACCCTTTCTGAAGCCCAGTGGTAATTTTGTAAATAACGTTAAATCCAACAAAAGCAGGGGCAGAGAGACTCAGTGGCACTTTCGTAAATAAAATGAAATGTACCCAAAATTGCACAGTGCCACCTTCCCTCTTACTTTTTTTTTTTTTTTTTTTTTTTTAATTTTGGACAAACCTCCCCTCTTACTTTGGACTAAAGTAATTGCTGCACACCTTACTCTCCAGCACATTTATGTTTATTTATGATATTAAGATTGAATTTATTGAACGATAATCAAAACACAAAAGTAAATTTATAGGCGTGCATAAAGAGAAAAATAATGTGCATAAATAGTTTCCCTTAACAAATTTGAGCCATTTATTAGAAGTGAATCACACCATTTAGCACCATTTGCAGACGAAAAAATTAGGTTCTCATCCCTCTTTTTTCAACTCCATTGATTGAAACCTTATTCATTTTCAATTTTTAATCAAGATCCCTTGGTTTTAATAAACATAATTAATTATTTCAATAATAAAATATTTTACATATGAAGATAATTAAGTTTTATTTCTAAATTATTCATTTGGTGTTAGAAAGGTTACATTTGATATATTTATATTTATAGCTAAATTTTGTATCATATATTTTTATTTTTAGTTTGTACCCATTTTAATTTGCAACCCTTTTTTTAAAATTGTGCCAATTTTCTATTTAGTTTTAGTTTGTACCCATATATTAATTTCTTTTTGTGTCCATATTTTTTGAACTTTTATTTTTACTCATATTTTTTTGACATTTTATTTGTACCCATAATTTATTAATAATGTACCCATTTGTCTTTAAAAATGTACCACTTTGTTATATGTAAAATGTACCCTTTTTTTTTTTAAGTACCATCTCTTTTGTGAAAAAATGTACCCATTGTTTTTTTTTTATATGAAATGTACCCATTATATAAAACGTATCACTTTTTTTTTGTATAAAATGTACCAACTTTTTGTATGTAAAATGTATTGTATAAAAATTACCAATTTTTTGTATGTAAAATGTCATTAATATAAGTAATGACAAATCATGTTTATTTAAGTATAATTTTTTTAATATTTTCAACAAATTATGGATTTTATTTAAAATCTCATTAATATAAATAACTACAAATATCAAATTTTAATTTAAAAATTATAATAACCTACATAGAAATGCATTATTGCATTAATTTAAGGGACTTCAATAAAAAACTGAAAACTAACAAGGTTTCAATCAAAGAACATTAATAAATAGGGACCGTATTCAAAATCACTCATTTGCAAACTAACAAGTTTGAGTCATCATGAATAATAGAAAGGAAAAATGGAAAAAGTCGAAATCTTGAGGAAACGATTAGCAAGTTACTTTGGCCCTTGATCTGTAAAGGGAATGGAAAGCTATAACTAGCTAGACTACTGTACTAAGAATGAAGTCATTGAAATCGTGTTTAGATCGAGATGCGAGCACCAGATGTTTTGAATTTTGAGGACTAATTGAATAGTATCCGGAAACAAAGAGAAATCCGGAATGTCTAGTGCATGTGCTCGAATTGGTCCGACCTAGAAATAATTAAACAAGACTAGCTTGAAGCTTCTGATTAGTTCTTGCTTGGAAGACTAATACAATTCAACCTCTGGATTGAGCCAGCAAGAACAAACCAATAGTAACTTTCTCGTTTGCTTGGCCTAGCCATCCGTATATCTAGAGGAAGCAGACCAATGCATTCACTGAAAATAATGGAACGATACATCGAGGAATATCAAACGAATACAATTAAAACAGCTTGTACATCTTTTAATTGACAATAAGTCGTGAATGTATGTGAAACTTTAAGGGGTGAGACATAATGAAAACTAACGGATGGACCAGTTTCAGATGCAAGAACAGATAATGACAGTGAGTTGATGCATGTATTTCACCATAACGATCATATTCTCGTATCGAATTACTTCCGTGACTGTTGTCCCTGTTTCTTGTAGCGATAGATGCATAAAGAGAAAATGGTGTGTATAAATGATTTCTTTTAACAAATCATAGTCATTTACTTGAAGAATGAATCTGATATAGGACAGAATTGGTGTTATTAATTTTTCCTAAAATAACACCAATTCCGTCCCACATCAAAATCACACCATGTAGCACCAATCACAGTAAGAATCAATAACACGTTTAGAAGAAAAATGAATCCAAAGGGCTAAAATACATTATAAATTCAGATATAAATTTTTCCTAAAAAAAAAAATTCAGATATAAATCTTCAAGCACTATCGAGGATAGCTTCATTACGTTATCATGGAAACCTCATCTTCTGGTGTTTAACACAGTTGCTCTTAGATCGATGTCACCCCTGAATTATTCTCCCGTCTCAAAGACATGTCGGATCCAATTCTACCGAGCTTATAAAACGCCCGTTGTGAGGGTACTGGAAAAGTGACTGAGTAACCATTAAGCATTAGGACTATAGGATTCGTGGTTGGCCTATCAGCTGTATTTTCTTGTATGCATAATAACCCAATGTGGATGCATCTCGTCACTTCAGTTCTTGAACTAGTCCTCATTGTGGGATCTATTAGATTTGAAGTTGTCCCTCCCCTCCAACTTTTCCATGCCTGCAACCATTAATTTGTGAATTTGTAGAAATAAAATCAGTGATAAATTAATTATTTGTTTCTTGGTTGCATTACGTTTCAGTGACACCAAAACTACTATCTGTGGGTGCAAAAATTAAGGCTCAAGCAATGAGCCACTTCCCATGAATCCTAAATTTGGGGGAATGGAGTTAAAATAAAGGAGCATGATCGAACACTTCCATGGAATGTGAAACATGGAGAAATACAAGGAGTGTGGAACATGGAGTCCAAGCATTTTCTGCCTATAAAAAGGCTAATAATCACACAAGAAGAGGGGGAGGAGAGAGGTAGGAGATCGTTCTATATTTTACAAGTATCCTGAACAGACATTAACTTGAGCGTCGGAGTGTTTTATTGCAGGTCCCTCCTCCCTCGTTGATAGCGAGCGAATATGGAGTTTAAAGCTTCTCAACATGTTCAAGATTACTTGTTGGAGGAGAATTGAAGTACCTGAATTTTTCTTCTCCAACACTATCTATTTTAACAAAGCTTAGAAGATCCTCCTCATTTCTCCATGATGAAAGCAGCTAACACACCAAAATTATAGGCATCTGACTTAACAGAAAAGTGCATTGCATACTCTGAAGTCATATATCCGTTGCACATCCATAAATGAAATGTTGTTTTCACCAAATCCTTGACGGATATCCCATACCTTTTTGTGTTCCGAACCCCCTTCACGGATATCTCATGCAAAATTAAACATTTGAACGAAAACTTGTATTATTTTTTGGAAGACTTTGGATGCAGTCCCTAGTTATGAATATTTTTTGACTGAAACCTTGTTGGTTTTCAATTTTTGATTGAATTCCTTGAAATTAATGTGATAATTTATTTCTATGTATGTTACTATATTTTTTTAATTAAAAATTAAAATTTACAGTTGTTTATATTAATGAGATTTTAAATAAAAAATCATAATTTGTGGGATTAAAAATATTAAAATATAAATATACTCTTGTGTGTGTGTGTGTATATATAAACATGTGTACATTCATCAAAATTAACCAAAAAATTATTGTATCAAAACATGGGTACATTCTTTAAAATCACAAAACAAAGAATATATATATATATATATATATATATATATATATATATATATATATATATATATATACACACGAAGAAGATATTAGGCATAATAACATTAGTAAATTTCTTTGATTAAACTTGACATGGATACATTCTCAAACCAAAGAAAAAAAAATGTACCCATATAAGTTTTAAAATGGATTAGAAAAAATTGAATAGATTTTATATTAAAAAATGATACATTTTACATATAACAAATTGGTATATTTAAGAATGAGTACATTTTAAGATTAAAAATTTGAAAAAATTACATGAATGGTTACATATAAGATTAAAAAGGTGAAAACATTTTTTAAAAAAGCTAATGGGTACAAACTTATTCTAATTTTATTTATTTATTTTGGAAATGTTTTGAATTGAAAATTAGTTAGGAGTTTAATAAAAGTGTGAGTATTAAAATTCTAAATCAATTATTAATTTTTATTTTAAAAAATTATGTAACTGACATGTAAATTCATTATTACATTAATGCTATGAACTTGGATCAAAATTTGAAAATTAATAAGATTGCAGTCAATGAACATTAGTAATTAAAGACTATATACTAATTTTTCCCTTATTTTTTCTGTTAAAAGACGCATTTTAATGCATATAGTGAAACACTCAAAGTACACAAAAAAAGTCTAACAATTATCGTGGAACAAAAACTTATAACCATAAAGAACTCATCAGAGTCACAATTAAAAAAGTAATTAAACTAATCCCATTACATGAAGCGCTACATAAACTATTCAGAGTCAGGACTAAGCTAGTTTAGTTTGACAAAAATAAAAAATAAAAACTAAACTAGCTTAGCTAATTAATTACAAGTGTGATCATGATTAAACTACTTTGCTCTTTGCAGAACAGAAAACTTGAAGATGTACTTGGAAGTTTTCCAGTCCCAGTCAAGGTAAAGCCCGATTTCGTCATTTTCCTTCAAGCCTCTCCGAACCACAAACTCCGGTCTCCAACCTCCATTCAGAACGTAAAAATCGCCAGAGCTCCAATGTTTAAAAGTTAACTCATGCCGGTTGCATGTATCCCAGTCCACAACTGTAACTGGTAAGCCCTCTTTACTGTCGACCATCTTGGCTAACTTGTTGTCCAAGTAAGACATAACGTGTTTTCGCACTGCCTCTTTTGGCATCAACAGCCTGCTTAGCTCTCCGAGGTCGCTCGCCGCTAGCCTCTTCCTGATTTTCCAAATTGAGCTGTAGTCCCAGGTCGGATCCCACAGATACAGATCGGTAGAGGGTTCGTGTCCTCCGCGAGGATCATTCAAACTACTGCCAAGGCCAACGCCGAACAGTCATACTTTTGAAGGGTGGTGATCTTCTTCTTCTAGTTTCATTGCTAATTTTTCGATTGAACGTAAATGCTTGGAAAGTGTGGAAGATAAGAGAAGCACTCTGTTGGTATATATATATAAAGATTTAATTATGATTGGATTAGGAAAGTATTGGCTTCCTAATTTCATCAGGAAACTGTTCCTTTTGTTTCATCTTTCCCTTTCTAATTATTCCTGGTTCGGGTAGGTATTTTGTTTTAAATTTCCAATTCCGTTTGGGCCTGGGTTGGTCTCTTTGCGGCGTGGCCCGCAATACGTATTCAGTTGGGCTCCTTTCGAGCTGTCCAATTTCGTTGGGCCTGGGTATGAATCCGTTTTAGGTTTTTTTTTAAAAATTATTACGGACGTTTGAGGTGTTAAAATTCCTTATTTAATTTAATTTAAAATTTTTAACGAGAGGTGTTGAAACTATTATATTTTTTTAAGGAAGATAAGAGTTTCGAACTCGGAATGTACGGGCAGAAACCCAACACTTTATCCACTAAGATATTGAACCGTATGCAAACATTATATGCTTCTTGCTATACAAAGAGCGGTCTTACGGAAATAAACTTTTGTTAGACGTTTTATAAAAGACTCTCTCATCTTAAAAGAACTCAAATATTTTTTGTCAAATTATATATCTTAAATTCAAGATCGTTGAATTCAGCTGACTACAATAACTGTGGCTCCACCATTGGATTAAATCGTACGGTAATCCTTATAGACAAACTCGATAGGAATTTAATCAAACACTTTGCTTCTCACCTTAAAAGAACTCAAATATTGAGATGAAATTATATATATCTTAACCCGAGATTATTGAAAAGAAATGCATGTTATTAGAGTAATCCTTATTACATTGGTTTTAATGGATACAAATTCAAGTACTTACCAACAATTACTACACTTGCTAAATGTATGTCAAAAATGAAACAAAATTGAACATGCAAAAATGAAACAAAATTGAACATGCATTTTCACCAATCGCTTCCACACTCTTTAAGAAAATGCGAATGCTGATGACAAGCATAGCGACAATAACAATCCCAAGAACGATGATGGTGACACTTTTGTTGTTATGTTACTCGTATTATTTCCTGTATTATTTCCTGCAAAAATCACAAGGGTGTTAGTCAAAGAAGTAATTAAGCAGATATAAAGAGTACGTTGTCTTGTTTTTTTTTATTTTTTTTGAACTTTCAATATAGTTTCGAGATCTCCTAAATTTTCAATTCATGTCAATCTAAATAATAAACCTTACAAGTCATTGAGTTCGCTGCATATGTGTAAGTTTCAGTACATTTTTATTTTTTCTCATAACTCGATCTCAAGAACTTGAAGTATTTACTATTTTTTGTAAATTCTGATGGAATTCAGAGCGAATTGTGACAAAATGGACAGTTAGGAGATATATTGGCACGAATTATAATTTTTGAGGAACTCTAAACCGAATTAAAATTTTCCGAGGGCAAAGTGTAACAAAGTTCAAAGTTCAGGTTCATTTCTAAGGTTTTCCCTGAAAATTAAATTAATTGCAAGACATATATATGATATACCTTGTTTGCCTGGAAGATTTACTAGGGAATCAGCTGCTGCGTCATAGAAAGGATTGCTCTCAAACCTCAAGTTACAGCTGGGTCTAAGGACTCTCCCTCCTTCCTTTCCTTCACAACATTGTGGGATATCCGAGATGGCCTCATCAAGACACTCACTGCAATTTTGTCGGTCCAAATCAGGGGTACACTGGACTATTGCATATATGGTTTGATTTGTTGCAGGGACAAGCGCATGTCCAGCTGCAAATTTTGTCATGGAGTCTCCTGCTGCAGCTTTCTCACTTAAAGTCTCCACCAAGGGGTTGAGCACCAGCTTGAACTGCTCAGCGTTTGGTGCGTTAGTCGGGCCGGGCACAAACTTAACCGGATCATCTTCCGTAACACCGAAAATTGAGACGTTCGAGTAGTGTACTGTGCAGCGCTGAGCCCATATGATCGCTTGTTTTTTATTGGTGCAGTTCTGCAGGAGAATGGAAATGGACTCATTGAAACATGTGTGACAGTCGTTTAGGGGAACGTCTCCTCTGCATAGTGCCATTGCATTGACTTTTTCGGGGCCTTGTCCGAGAGAAGAGTAGTAAAACCCAGAGTTGATTTCGGTTTTGTTGGAAGAGAAAGAGGAGAGGACGGTGTGGAGGTTTCGTTCGTAGATGCTGCCATTGTTGAAGGTTTCATTAGTACCGGAACAGCTCCAGCAGTAGTCGGCCGTCGAAGTGCATACGCCGTTATCAACGTCATCGGCTATGGCTGGAGCATGAAGGCCCAAGATAATAGGAAGAATGAAGAAAAGCAATGGTCTTGAGTAACCCATTTTTCTGTATGAAAACTCTGTAAATATTATTGGTCATTACCTCGCTGTAAATAAATAGACAATTGCTTTAATGAGAATTTTTGTATTTGAACTGTATCCACGTGGTATTACTAATTTATCTAAGTACACGTATATCTATATATTAATACTACAATTTAGATGCATATGACATATCAGTCATCATGTACACACATCTTTGACAAAAAAAATCATGTACACATATCATTATTTATTTACTTTGTTTTAGAGCTTTTGTTGAACAAACAAGTCACGCGCTAGTGGGGTTTGTGTTTTTCCTTCTTCTTGGTCTAATGTGGCTGCTTGACTCCATCCGTGGAGAAGACCTTGACTCCATCTGTGGTCCCCAATCTAGATGGTTGCTTGACAATTTTGTTATTGGTTTTGTCCCCTTCATTCTATGGCACTAACTTTTCTAAGAGAAGACTTAGACTTACGAGTCCATAGCATCTCCCATAACCCCTCCAATACGAAGAGAAATTCTGTGACATGGCTATTCCAGTTAAGATAGTCTATCTCCAACCGAAAATGGGTCAAAAAGAAATCTATTATATATCGTATAAATAGTGCATGTTTATTATATATAACATAACATCTAAAAATATTGACTATAAACATATAATATCTAAAAATATTGATAAATTTTCTTCATTACTTTGTTGAATTTGATGGTAGAATATAAAAATACAAATGATTACGAGTTCGTAGTATTTTACGAAATACTATTTGAAGCTCGTATAAATTTAGAATGAATTCTAAAAAAAATAACGTTGTCAAATATAAAACTTAAAAACATTGAAAAAGTGGACAAATTAATTGGACAATAATTAAAAAACAAAACAAATCCTAATATAATTCAGCCCATGTAACTAGAAAGCTAGGTGGAGCAAATTGGTTGGCCAATAGTCAAAAACCCAAAACAAATCGGATATTTTATGAAGGACACGTGGGGTGGGATGGGAAAGAGAGAAGTCTCTTTTTCTTCTTCGTTTCCAGAAGCTGCAAAATGCAAAATGCAGCTCTTCAGACTCCATTCCTCCTTTCTTTGGCTTGGGCATTTTGGAGAAAAAGAGATCCCGTGCGTATTTAATTCTAGTAAACAAAGGGCTGGCTGGCTGGTTTCCTTTGGCCAGCCCGCAATCCATGTGGCTGTTTTATGGCTCAGTGGGTCTCGCAAGCCTTTTGGCCTAGCTTTTGGTTGGAAACGAGTTTTGTGTCAAAACGGACTATATTTTGGCCTATAATTTTTTGGTCAGATCAGTTGGAGATGGTCTTACATGCTCACACATGATGAGGGAGATAAAAAACATATACAACCAATTTACATGCACCTAAAAATTTGATCTCATATTTGCTGACTGGGAACTATTGTATTTCTTCACAGATATTTCACGGATCGATATATAGGAGAAAAATGCAAGCACTGATCGAGATATATATACTGTGCACCAACATGAGAACAAATGATTCCATTAGCGCTCAATGCATTACGCATAGCTTCATCTTCACACATAGCCATCTAATGTATATGCATCTAGCCACTTAGTTCTTCATCTCTTCACAACATTTCTTATCATGCACGTAGGTTAACCAATAAGCCAGAGAGAAGAACGCACAACACTGCAGGAACAGTTGGAAGGGTGACTGGAACAGTAACATACGATTTGTTCTTCCCACTTCCTGCATGCACATATGGAATAATAATTGTACTCAATAATATATACCACGCCAAAACTTAGTGTTTGTATAAACTTTATGCTTGACTTGAAGTGCTTTTGTTAAAAGAACCCATAAGCCTTGCATTTTTTTAAAACTGTTGCCAGACATTGTCAAAAATAGTGTTGGTTATCTAAAACTGGCTTTCAACTATTTTAAAAAGAGTAATGCTAGATGGATCATCTATTTAAATTATATACATACATACATACATACATATATATATATATATATATATATTTTGTAAATCACGTGACGAAATTGTTGATTATTGAGTTATCACTTAAGCTCCTGATTAAGAAACTTAATTTTTATTGCTGATACATCATATAATCTATAAACCACATAATGTGGCGGTTGATAACTTTCATTACAATCATATTACTTGTTAGACGGGCCAAAGACCCCCCAACTTGTTAATTACCACTTACACAATTTGACAGGTGTGAGATTTATCACAAAAGACCTCGATATTAGTTGTAATGGAGTTAGGATATTTAAGCTCTTCTTTTCTCAAAAATAAGTTCGATTTGTGATATGTCAACATTACTTACCACACTTTTGGTTGGCTTGCCTTCCCCGTAGAAAAGGTCAGGCCCGTACCTCAACTGACAGCTTGGTGAAAAAATCATGCCCCATGTTCTTCCCTCGAAAGTCTCCTGATACCCACCAACAGCCGCCCTCAAACACCTTTGACAGTCAGCCCCATTTATGTCCGGAGTGCATTGCATCAAACAAAATATCGACGTCCCTCTGTCCCCTTTATTGTCATCCCCGGTTGCAAAATAAATTAAAGTCGTATTCCCAACAGCCTTGTCCACAAGACCATTCATCAAACTCAACAAGCTCTTATTAAATTGGTCTTTGTTTGAAAATTGTTCACACCGCACCAGTTCCGCCACGGAAACTCCTCCTCCGTGGTAGAGATGGAGTGGTTTGAATATCTCAACATGCATTCCTCGTACCAGACGACATGCTTCCCTGTTGTTTGTGCAATTTTGTTTGAGGTTTTTGGCAGCAGAGTCGATGAAATCGCGGATTCACGGCTGACTTGGGACGTGACATCCTTCATACTTTGAAGTGTTGCTATGTCATTCAATTGTTTTGTACCAAAGGAAAGAATCAAGTTGTTCACTTGATCCAAGTATTGCAAGTGTAAGTTTACAAGGATCATAGGTTGTTGTATCTTGGAGAGTAGTGCGTCATAACATGCTACACCGAAACATTGTCTTCGAGGGACAAAATCTACTCTTAATAACAGTGATTACATGCCTCAACCTAAAGTCTTGTTCTAACCAAGCATCGACGAAGAGAGGTTTCTACCTTACCAAAGATAAGTATTTTTGCCGTTATTATATTAATTTTATCTATTTTAATATTTCAATGTGAAAGACTATTTACTAATAGGGTTTTTATCACCAATGGTCCCTGAGATTGACCAAACTCATCATTTTGGTCCCTCACTTTCAAAATCAATCAATGTCGTCCCTGACATTCACCACTGCACATCAATTTGGTCATTCCGTTTAGATTCTGTCAAATATTTCTATTAGTTTGCATGTGGGACCCACAAAGCCAATAAAAGGGTGACACGTGGATTACACGATAGAAGGTTTTTATCACAAATGATCCCTAACATTGATCAAACTCCTCATTTTTGTCCCTGAGTTTCAAAAATCAATAAATTTGGTCCCTGACTTTCACTACTACACATCAATTTAGTCATTTCGTTAAAATTTCGTCAATATTTTTTGTTAGGGTGATAATATGGTCCCACTGGTCCAATCATATGACGCCACATGGATTAACTATAAAAAAAAATATTTTTTAAGATTTTAAAACTAAAAGTACTATAAGAAATTCAAAACAAAAACTAAAAGAAAAAAAAAAGACATCATTGTCTTCATCTAGGTATGCTCAAAAAGAAAAGAAAGGCACCATAACACCACTAAAGCTCTTGTCCTCCGTGAACTCACTTCTCATTCTCTCTAGTTGGTTACAATCCTATCAAATTTGAATTGAATTTGGATTCGATTTTATCGAATTTAGATTGAATCTTATTTTCCAATCGGGCTTGTGGGATGCGAGAGAAATGTCAGCGCGGAATATTCGCCATTTGGTTTACTCTAAAAAAATTAGTTTCTTATAGTTAATCCACTGGTGCCATATGATTAGACTAGTGGGACCACATCAACACACTAACAAAAAATATTGACGAAATTTTAATGGAATGACTCTATTGATGTGCGATAGTGAAAGTCAGGGACCAAATTTATTGATTTTTGAAACTTAGGGACCAGAATGAGGAGTTTGATCAATGTCAGGGACCATTTGTGATAAAAACCTTCTTTTGTGTAATCCACATGTCACATTTTTATTGGCTTTGTGGGTCCCACATACAAACTGACAGAAATATTTGACGGAATCTAAACGGAATGACCAAATTGATGTGCGGTGGTGAATGTCAGGGACGACATTGATTGATTTTGAAAGTGAGGGACCAAAATGATGAGTTTAGTCAATTTCAGAGACCAGTTGTGATAAAAACCCTTTACTAATATTTATCTTATGCGATTTGTTGTAGAGGAAGTAGCATTCAAATATTTCCAACAGTTTGCTCGATGGTTGAATGTTAGTGGTGCAAAAGGCATGCAGATTGCATGCATGACTATAAATAATAGAAGGCAATCCCTGAAAGCCTCTCATAATTTGCGTTTACAGATTCAACGTTCTCTCTTTTCTATGATTAATTCAGAAAACATAATATTTGATTGGAAGAGGGAAGACATCCGCTAGTTTTACTGTAAAAGTTATATTTTAAGTCACAACAAAAACGACACCAACTTGAAGCAAGAATACAAAAAGATGACTTAATAGCACGTTGAATGTTCGGAACCAGATCTAAATACCCCAAACGAAGGTTTTTCTGGGTGGATCCTTTTCAGCCAAACTTTGTTCTTGCTTGTCTTTTTCTTCAAATTTTCAATAATTACATCTCCATATTCGTATTCATATTCATATTCATATTTAGTCTTCACGTCTCTTGGAAAAGGTTTTGTCTTTTGGGGGTCTTGATTGAATCTTCTTCTCCCAGTTTGTGGTCATAAATTCAAGGATGAAAAGTATATATTGGTTTCTATGGAAATATCATTCTATGGAAATTTCAAAAATTCAATGTCCCAATATTTCAATATTGATATTGATATCACTGAACGAGGAGGAAAATGATGAAAATTTGGATCAAAACTAACAAATGATGGTCTAGCCACAACTTGTTACATACATAGGACAAAGATTATGATTAATTACTTTCTTAATTATTTGTTATCAGGGCTTAAGATTGCTCTCCAGTTTGTGTAATCTTCTTTCTTTTGTGTCTATGAAATAAGAAAAAGAGTTTTGCAATCAGTTTCTCTTCTCGTCCTTTAATCGGCCTAAAAATTCTCATTCTAAAACTTAAATAACATGACTTTTCTTTGAGTGATGCTTATCTGGAAATGAATCGTAATTCCAGTTTTATTCATCGAGTAACTTGGTTGCAGCTCGAAAGCAGAGATCAATTAGTTAAATAGAAAGATAACTCCCCCATGGAGATAAACAGTTACAACTCTAAAGCCTGAGCATGCTCCCTTAGAAGCAATTTTACTAAAAATATATACACACCAACATGAAACAAGAATACAAAATGATGACTTGTGCTACAAAATAAATATAAAGTATGTTACCATAACTAGCGAGCATAGGGCTCAGTAATATTTGAAGGCTCATTTTTAGACACATAGACCGAAAGGGTTCTGGATTCGGATTCATCAGACTCGTCCAATCCACTATTGTTTTGTACATGAAATGCAGGTTTTGAGGGTAATGAAAGCGTGACAGAATGGCTATTAAGCATGGATACAACTGAAGCTGCTGTCGGTCTGTCAACAACATTTTCTTGTACACAAAGTAAACCAATGTGGATGCATCTCGTCGTTTCGATTCTTGAACTCGTTGCCAACATGGGATCTATGACATTTGAAATTGTAGACTCCCTCCAATTTCTCCAGGCCTAAAAAGTACATAAATATACACAATAAATAAATTTTACCACTTTGCCTTGTAGAGTTACTTTTGGCAGGAAAAAGAGGGAATCCACTAACTTGATATACTATTACTCACATAGCTTAGAAGGCTCTCTCCATTCTCGCCGTATCGAAAGCGACCAATCTTTTTACCACTAACAATTTCAAGAACAAGGACGCCGAAACTGAAGACATCCATTTTTATAGATATGTTCCCATGATGTACATACTCAGGAGCCATGTATCCACTGCATGATTATATTCCAATTTAAAATTCAAGTTTTTCTTCTTTTGAATTCTAGTGTAAACAAAGCAGAAAATTTAAGGTGTAAAAGTTAGCTTGCCATGTTATACAATACTTACTAGGTTCCCACAATTGCTTTTGTATATCCTTGAGTTTGATCAACAGAAAACAATCTTGCCATACCAAAATCAGCAATTTTGGGGTTCATATCTTCATCTAACAAAATGTTGCTCGCTTTGAGATCCCGATGAATAATTCGAACACGAGAATCTTCGTGAAGGTAAAGAATCCCTCGAGCAATGCCTCCTATGATCTTGTACCGTGTTTCCCAATCCAAATGCATATGATTGTTGGGGCCTAAATATTATTTCATTAGAATGATATACGTGTGTATGCACGCGTGTGTCATATTATCTATAAGACGTTACTATAAATTATAACGAATTTGAAGTGAAGAAATATACCAAAAATGAAGTGATCGAGACTTGTGTTTGCCACGTATTCATAAATGAGGAGTCTTTCTTCCGCTTTCAAGCAATATCCTAGGAGCCTTACTAAATTTCGGTGTTGAAGCTGAGCAAGTAGCATGACCTCATTCAAAAATTCACGATCGCCTTGTTCAGAATTCTTATTGAGCCTTTTTACGGCTATAAGTTGCCCATTCAGTAGCCTTCCCTGAATGTGTAAAGGAGAAAAATAAGGAAACAATTCATAGGTAATCTTCTTTCTTGTGAAAATTTATTTATTTTGGTTTACCTTGTAAACAGCTCCAAATCCACCTCTTCCAAGCTTATTTGCATCGAGAAGTCATCCGTTGCAGATCTTATAGTGTCAAAGTCATATTTCAACGATTCCACAAAACTGATTTCATCTGAGTTATCCTGATCTGGAAAAGGAAACTAAATTAGCAAAAGTTCCAACGGCAGATGAGAAAGTGTGAGATAAGAATTGCATTTACCTTCAACTTCAAGTTTTACCCCTCGTTTCTTCACTCTCAAGTAAACGCATATGCTGCTGAGGATGGTCACAAAAGCGACCAAAACCACGACCACCACGATGATGATAATTACTTTTGTGTTACTCTTCTTTGCAGCTGAAAATCACAAGGGTGTGATTATGAAGAATCACACAGTATAATTGCACAGTGATCAAATATTGATTATGTTTTAAGCTGATAGATTACCAAGGCTAGTAATTTTCAAAGCTCCATTTTAACCTCTTGCACTCCTCATGTGAGTGCAGAAAAAAATTATAATTACTCAATCTGGAGAGCATATGGCTGAAAGGCAGGAAATGAAAAAAATTGTACCGTACCTCCTTTGGGTGCCGGTGCTGGTGCTGCTGGACCCGGAGGTGGAATATTTACTGGCAAATCGGATGTGGACTCAAAGAAAAGACTAGCCTCATACCTTAAATTACAGCTGGGTTTAAGAACTCTTCCTCCTTGCATTCCACCACAACATCCGGGAATATCAGAGACTGCATTTGTAAGGCAATTGCTGCAGTTCTGGTGGTTTATATCTGGAGTGCACTGGACAAGTGCATATATAGTTTCGCCTCCCGGGACAGTTGCATGACCTGCCGCAAATTTTTTATTAGAGTCCCCTGATGCAGCTTTTTCACTCAAGTTACGGAACAAGGGGTCAAGCACCAGCTCAAACTGTTGAGAATTCTTAGCAGGATGTGGGCTAGGCACATACTTTATAGGGTCCTCTTTCTCAATTCCGAATATCAAGTTGTTTGAGTATCGAACCATACAAGGCTCTGCCCATATGATTGCTTCCTTTGGATGAGTAGAACAATTTTGCAAGAGAATATCTATAGTCCTATTGAGACATGTATGGCAAGCGTCCTGAGAGAGGTCTCCTCTGCACAATGCAATGGCGTTGACTTTGTTGGGGTCTTGTCCCTTGGAAAAATTGTAAAACCCGGAACTGATTTCGGTGTTTGTGGAGAAGGAGGAGAGGAGGCTGTTGAGGTTCTCTTGGTACATGTCGCCGGGCGTGTAGGTGCCGGTATCGGAACATTTCCAGCAGTAGGAAGCATCTCCTGTGCAGATACCGTCATCTTGGGCAGTGGTGGGAGGAATAAGGTTCAAAAGAATTGGAAAAATGAAGATAAGCAATGATCTTGAGGATCCCATTTCTCTTTTGCCCGTTTCAGAAAGTATCAACTTGTCTTCAATTATAGATTTTCATAGACTAGATGAGGTGGAAGAAGCTAAGACATCAAATTAAATAAAAGACCTTGGTTCCTTGATTCAAATGTCACTATCGTCCCAGACGGTTTCTTGGCCCTTAATTTGATTTGCAGTTTTTGTTCCTTTGACCAATCAAATAGTATTTGGTTTGACTCTCATTACAACGGCAACAAGTTTTATCCCACTAAATAGAATCGACTATATAATTTTAAAACGATAATGCGTTCGATTTTGCACAAAGTCTTCTCTTAGCTCAAAGTACTCTATGTTTTTTCTTAAACTATTTTCCAAATATTCCTATGTCTTTCTTTACTCTTTTGCTCTGAGCCTCTATCTCATAATCGCATTTTCTAACCGTATAAGTGTTCGGTTCACATATTCAAACCACATTAACTGATTTTCTCTCTTCTCATCTTCAATTCTACAATTATACTAGCCACAATTAAGTTTCAAACTCATAACAAATGCACACACTTTTTACAATTTATATGAGCCATAAGTCATAACGAGATATCTCCTTCGATCAAATAGAGACTACTATCACTGAAAAGTGTAAACAGATGGTAGAATTGCAGTTATACATGTGGTAAATGTGTATTGGTCCTTGCCATGTCAGCTTAGAGTGGTTATGTTTGTTACAAGTCTGTTAGTTTGTCAAATGTGTTAGAATGAAGGGTTATTAAATCCTTAAGGAAAGTTAGTTCTATATATAACATATTGTAAAATGACTCATTACATTGAATTGAATCCGCACAATTACATTCATCTCTCTTCTTCTTTCTCTGCTCACTTCTCTTTCTTTCATGCCATTCTTTGAGCTTAGTATTCTTCTTGCTTGATTAACCTTCAACTGTTAATATGGTACCAGAACTAACGACTATGTTATGTTTCATAGTTTAACAAATCGCTAGTTGGTCATTATCTTGTATTAAATCAAGAAATAGACCAATTCCATTTTTTAACAAAACCTCGAAGAGACCAATTCCATTTGTAGAAAGAAAGATTCTGTCTTTTAAATTTCTTTGTGACATAAGCTCATAGATATTACTGGACTTTTTCTAAGGGGTACCTCTCAACTTTTTATCATTATATGTGGAATTCATGTTTTGGCACCTATTGGACTAATCAAACTTTGAAGGGAAGTTAGGCCTAGTGTGACTGATTCATGAGGAATATTATGTTGTGCGCCAACCACAAAGAAGACGCAAATAATGATGTATATGTGAATATACTTTTCCACTTGACTCTCCCACCATACTTTCAGCCACTCAGAGTTTTCGATATTTCTTTTTATTTTTCATGAATTACTGTAATTGTATTGATGGTATGCAAAGAATCGGATCCAACTAGACTACATCTTATTCTGGAAAATTTCTATCCTTCTAGCTATCCCTCTATCTCTCTCTTCATTTTGCAGGAATGAATGTGAGATGGTTGGGACCCTAGCGGCCATGAGTTCATGGCAAAGAAGGGTTAGAGGTTAACTTACGAGTTTGATGTTTGATTCAAATATTGCGATGCAATGTCTGTATTGTGATTTGCTTTTTGTGGATTTAAACTATCCATTGCAATGTATGTTTGACTAGTCACATCTAATGTTGTATTTTTTTTATTACCTTCGAATATTAGATTTTCTAATTAGACTATCATAAATCAGAAATTATAACGCATCGCCTTAGTTTACATATTTTATGTAACATAAACTGCAATGCAGTATGTGAATCCCTAATGACCTATTCTAAAAAATATAAAATATGAAAAAGGGGCGCCAACTGGAGTACCAGATTTTGTAATTTTTATTTATTTATTAAATAATTTAAATACAGATTCTGTAGTTTTTGTTTATCTTTCCCTCCCAGTTGCAACTTGCAAACGTATGCTTAGAAGGACTAAACGCGGCTAGGTTTGTCATTAAATAGGTCAATATATATACACATCATTGAAATGGTGTGATTGATACGTTCTTCTCCTGGCTATCCTTGTCCAGATACTTTCCTGTGTAAACGATTAGTTGAAAGAACATCTGGTATGGATATCGAACTTGGCATAGCTCGTACCAAACCATTGCATCAGTTGTTTTGCAACTCTTGAAGATTTCCTCCCTTGCTTCATGGAAACAGTTTCGACAAACTATGGAGTTAACATCCCATCTACAAAGTGCTTGTCCAGGGACTATGTCACGTCCGTCTTTAGTCGTGTCATTTTAAAAACCTCCCGTGATGGAAGTGTTAGAAGACAATGACTCAAGTAGCCGCCCGAGATTGCTTTCAAAATGACTACTTCTAGCATCAGCTGATCAAAAAATTGAAAGGGGATCTGTAGCAGAAAGGGCAGCTGGCATCAACAGCGGAATAATTGCGAAAAGCATTATAAGAAGTTTATCTTTGTCCATTTGCTAGAAAATGGTTCACGGTGCAAACAGATTTAGGCCAAAAGCAAGAAACACTTAGAAGATTTACTTTGACGACGTTTCAGTTTTGACAGTGAAGTTCCAGCTACTAGTTTACATGTGACCATCATAGAAACTTCCTTGCAGATGGAAGACGCAAGCCGGATGAGATTAAGGTCATGATCTGCATATTGATAGAGACCAGGAATAACATATCGTGTTCAAATGATCGACTAATTGTTGATTGATCAAAGACTTTGCAGCTTAGTCACGATATAAGGCATGTTTAAAATACTTGATTAATATGTGATTATTTATAGTTCATGTATCTAGAGACTAGCCAAACAAGCAGTGTCTGTTCGTTTGTGTAAGTTAACTATTTGTTTGACCATTCTACTCGAAGGGAGCTGCCATGAAATTACTAGTAAGGTGTTTGGAGTCTTTATAGCAGCATGGGGATGTGTGGCCATACAAGAAAGGATATGATCAAGAATAAGGATTTCTGAGGTAAAGTAGGATTGACCCCAATTGAAGATAAGATGAAAGAAAATCGGTTAAGGTGGTTGGACATGTGAAACGAAGACCTAAAGATACTCTGATTAGAAAATGCAACTATGCGACAGAGGCTCAGAGCACAAGGGTAGAGGAAGACTTAGGAAAACTTAAGAGACTTTAAGAAAAAACATAGACTATTTGGAGCTAACGAAAGACTTGGCACAATATCGAGCGTAGTGGCATTCTATGATTCATACAGCCGACCCCACTTAGTGTGTCACATCCCGGCCCGGGGTGCATCACTTCCCGAGCCCACTCCACCACCGTAGCACAATATTGTCCGCTTTGGGCCCCGACCACGCCCTCACGGTTTTGTTTCTGGGAACTCACGAGCAACTTCCCAGTGGGTCACCCATCCTGGGAGTGCTCTGGCCCCCTTCTCGCTTAACTTCGGAGTTCCAATGGAACCCGAAGCCAGTGAGCTCCCAAAAGGTCTCGTGCTAGGTAGGGATGGGAATATACATTTAAGGATCACTCCCCTGGGCGATGTGGGATGTTACAATCCACCCCCCTTAGGGGCCCGACGTCCTCGTCGGCACACACGAGGCCAGGGTTAGGCTCTGATACCAATTTTCACATCCCGGCCCCGGGCGAACCACTTCCCGGGCCCGCTCCATTACCGTAGCACGATATTGTCCGCTTTGAGCCCCGACCACGCCTTCACGGTTTTGTTTCTAGGAACTCACGAGCAACTTCCCAATGGGTCACCCATCCAGGGAGTGCTCTGGCCCCCTTCTCGCTTAACTTCGGAGTTCCTATGGAACCCGAAGCCAGTGAGCTCCCAAAAGGCCTCGTGCTAAGTAGGGATGGGAATATACATTTAAGGATCACTCCCCTGGGCGATGTGGGATGTTACATAGTGGGATGAGGCTTTGTTGTTGTTGATATGTTTATGCAGGCTCTATTTTGATCACTTATTATATAAACCGGTTAAAGTATCGATTTGATTATATCATATAAACTTCCTTGCTGACCAAAAATCCGAAGATATGCAAGCCGGCTCAACAAAGTCATGCTGTAGGGTGTATTGAGGCCAAAAATATTGTATTGATCAAAGACTTGTTTGATTAAATTAGTTAACCTCACATCAGTAAAAATTATAATTCAGTCATTGTCACACCACAAGTTGAAGGATTTATTGACTCAAAACTAATAGTATTGAAACTGACTGGTTATGAGGACCGGTTATAAGCATGCTAGAGCTCCGTTAGGTCCACGTTGGAAGATGTTCAAGGCACATCACTGCCTATCATAGTTCAAGTTGCAACTGCAACTCTAGCCCTCATTCTCGGGTAGAGTTGCAGCAGCCACTCAACCGCCACTTTTTGGTTATCAACTTGTTTTTTGTTCCAATCCCTTAATTCTAGGGTTTATGTTTCCTAAATCTTTTGTAAATTGTAATTAGGGTTTGCCTTTTACCTTTGGTTTCTTGCTTGTAGCTAATTGTAATTGTTCAATGGGTGTTTACCCTAGCTCGGCCTCTTTATAAGAGCCTTCACTTGTAATACAAACTTATGAAATACACACACAAAAAATGTTGGTTGAACTGAATTTCAACATGGTATCAGAGCAGGAACCATAAGGTCCTGCCTTTGCTGATTCATTCAAAAAAATAAAAAATAAATTTGTTTTTTTTGCTTCTGCTGTTCTTCATTCACCATAATGGCAGAAGACCAGTCTGTAATCCAAGAGGTTGCAAGCTCTTCAAACACTCCACCTCCCAGTTTCATTCATGGTGAGATCAATCCAAATCAGCGTCTGTGCTTCGTTTTGTTAAACGAGTTCAATTACCTACCTTGGTCACGAGCCATCTCTCTTGCCCTAGGTGGAAGATCTAAGCTAGGGTATGTCAATGGAAGCATTGAGCCACCTGAACCATCCTCTACATCGTATGGTGCATGGCATGCAAACGATCAGCTTGTTATGTCCTGGATACTTAATTCCATGGAACCAAAGCTATCTGAGCTCTTCAACTACTCAGAGTCATCTCGTATTTTGTGGGAATCTATCAAAAAGATGTACGGCAGCCAAAATAATGCTTCTCGTATATTTCAACTCAAGAAGGACCTTGCTGGGCTAAGGCAAGGTGACCAATCCTTCGTGCAACACCTTGGAAGCATGAAGACCATGTGGAATGAACTCGACATGTACTGTCCACATACAATCGATTCCGCTGCACTCCTTAAAAGAGCTGATGAAGACAAAGTGTTCCAACTCCTGGCAAGTCTAGGAGCTGAATATGAAGATCTTCGAAGTCATTTGTTGATGATACCCGATCTGCCCTCATTTAATAGTGTTTGACAAGCTGTCCAAAGGGAGGAAACTCGAAGGAAAGTTATGCACATTGAGCCTAAGTCTAACTCTGAGGCTAGGGCTTTCACTAGCAATCATAAACACATTGATGAAAAAATTTTCACTAGAAGGAAGTCAGATTGGAAATGTACTTACTGCAACATGAAAAGGCATCTAAGGGAAAAATGTTGGATCTTGCACCTGGAGTTAAAAGCCAAGGTTTGATAAGGAAGGAAGAATGGTCAAAGAAGTAAAGGGAACCACTCCAAAGGCTCTTCATTCAGCTAGTTCTTTAACTGGTGGAATTTCAAACTTCATTCAAATCCGATAGATTTGATAAATGAGTTTGCAAGTTTTCTTCAAAGAAGAGAAGGCACCACTGAAGAAGATGAAGTAACCACTAAGAATCCTACTGCTATGCTCGGAAAATTTGCAGGTTTCTTGACTGAGATCACAACTCAAGACAATGTTTTAGGTATTATCCTGCACTCAATGAAATTAAACATGAATGTTGGATTATAGACTCAAGTGCCACTGACTATATAACAAACAAGTCTTCTTGCTTAGATAAGTTCCAAATTATGCCTAAATCTACATATGTGTTTGTAGCAAATGGGAAAGGATAACCTATTCTAGGAAAAGGAAAACTTAAACTGTTGAGTGATGAGATCGAGTCAACAGCTTTGTATGTTCCTTCATTTCCTTTCCAACTTTTGTCCGTAGGTAAAATCACAACCACTCTAGACTGCCTTGCCATATTCTCTCCTCACAATGTCGTATTTCAGGATCGAGCTACTCGGAAGAAGATTGGTGAAAGGTTTCTTTTGAATGGTCTCTATTACCTTTCAAAGAAGTTCAAGTTTGTTAAGCACCTTATTGCCAGCCTAAGTCTCCCTCAAGAATACCAACTTTGGCACCTTTGACTGGCTCATCCCTCTGAACCTATGATGACCAAACTTTTTCCTAACTTTTTTAAAATAACACATGAGTGTGAAATCTGTCAAATGTCAAAAGCAACTAGACTTCCTTTTGTTTCTTCCAAGTCTAAAACTAGTAAATTGTTTGAGGTTGTTCACTCAGATATCTGAGCCCTTCTCGTGTAGACTCTTTTGATGGATATAAATACTATGTCACTTTTATTGATGACTACTCTCGAGTCACCTAGGTTTACCTCTTGAAGTTCAAGAGTGAATTTTTTGATGCTTTCAAAGACTTTCATAAACTAATCACAAACCAATTCTCATCTAAGTTAAAAATCTTACAATTGGACAATGGCACTGAGTATACATCCAATAACATGTCTAATTATTTGAGCAATCATGGGATTTTACATCAAACCAGCTGTATTGGTACACCACAACAAAATGGTGTAGCTGAGAGAAAGAACCGTGACTTATTGGAGAAAATAAGGTCCCTTATGTTTCAAATGCATATTCCTAGAAGGTTTTGGTCTCAAGCTCTTCTTACTGCAGCTTACATCATTAATAGATTACCTACTCGTGTTTTGAATTCCAAATCACATGTTGAAGTAATGAAGGGAAGGAACGTTGAAATCTCACACCTCCGAACCTTTGGGTGCACTTATTATGTTCATGTTCAAGCTGCACATCGAGATAAGCTCAAACCTAGAGTTATCAAAACTGTGTTTATGGGATACTCGAGCTCTCAAAAGGGATATAAATACTACAATCCACATAATGGAAAGATTGAAGTCTCAAGAGATGTTCGATTTGATGAGCTTGCTCCATTCTTTCACAAAGGTTGCAGTGAAGAACCTCATGGAAGAGTCTTATCAACATTTTTCCTTTGCCTACTCCGGCAAACCTACATGCATGCAACCCTCATCACATTCCTCTCGAACATCACTCGGAGCATCATGAAGGTGAGGAAACACTCCCTGTTCAAGAAAGCTCAGTCACTGCTCCACAACCTACTTTGGCACCACGAAGAAACCCTACTCGTGACAAGCATCCTCCATTAAGGCTGCAAGAGTACATTACGTATAATGCAAGATATCCTATCTCCAAAGCTTTAACTTGTAAAAAACTGTCAACATCTCATGCAGCATTTCTCAATCAGTTGTCCACTAATGTTGAACCAAGGAACTTTAATGAAGCTGCTCACATTCAAGTGTGGCAGAAAGCAATGAAAGAAGAGCTCAAGGCACTGAATGACAACCAAACATAGAGTGTGATTGATCTTCCAAAGAAGAAAATGGCAGTAGGGAGTAGGTGGATATACAAGACAAAGTTCCATTCAAATGGCAGTATTGAAAGACACAATGCTCGATTAGTAGCCCGTGATTTCACACAAACTTATGGCATTGACTACAAGGAGACATTTGCTCATGTAGCCAAAATGAGCATGGTACGAGTGTTGTTGTCTGTAGCAGTTAATCATGATTGGTCTCTATTTCAAATGGATGTGAAGAATGCATTCCTCCATGGTGATCTTGAAGATGAGGTATACATGAAGCTTCCTCCTGGACATCCCTAAGAGAATGAAACTAACAAAGTTTGCAGGCTTCACAAGGCTATATAGGGACTCAAGCAATCCCCCTGAGCCTGGTATTCGAAGTTGAGCTCAGTTCTTGAAGCTGCAGGGTTCAAGAGGAGTCATGCCGACTCTTCATTGTTTGTTCGTAATGGTACAAGTGGTAAGCTCATTGTTCTTATATACGTTGATGATCTTATTGTAACGGGAGATAACATAGAAGAAATCAATGCTCTAAAAAACTCTCTTCATCAACAATTTGCTCTTAAGGACTTGGGAATTGTAAAGTACTTTCTTGGCATTGAAATGGCCACATCCTCCAAGGGTTTGTTCTTAAATCAAAGAAGATATGTACTTGATTTATTGGAGGAAGCTCACATGTTGGATTGTAAGCCAGCACATACCCCTCTTGCGAGCAAACTTCAATTAGATGTCAAAAGTGAACCACTGCCAAATCCTAGTGTCTATCAACGTATGGTAGGAAAATTGATCTACCTCACAATTACACGACCTGATATTGCTTATTCAGTAAGCCTTGTCAGCCAATTTATGCACTCTCCCACACTGATTCATTGGGAGATTGTCAAAAGGATATTTAGGTACTTGAAGAGGTCAATTGGCAGAGGCTTACTCATGAAGAAACATGGCTCAAATCACATTATGGCATACATAGATGCTGACTGGGCAGGTAATGCCCTCGATCGCAAGTCTACCACTGGTTTCTGTACATTTGTTGGTGGTAACCTTGTGACATGGAAGAGTAAAAAATAAACAATGATTGCGCGATCAAGTGCTGAGGCTGAGTATAGAGCCATGGCAGCCACGACTTGTGAATTAATCTGGTTAAAAAGTCTCCTAGCTGACCTTGGCTACATCAACAAGGAACCTATGCCTTTGTTTTGTGACAATCAAGCTGTCATGCACATAGCTTCGAACCCAGTTTTTCACGAGAGGACAAAGCATATTGAGGTTGATTGTCATTACATCCGTGCTCAAGTCCAATCCAAAGTTATCAACACAATGTACACTCGAAGTTATGATCAACTTGCCGACTTGTTCACAAAAGCTCTCAACTCTACTCATTTCCAAAGATTGCTAAGCAATCTTGGGTCAATTAACCCTCTTGATCCAGCTTGAGGGGGAGTATTGAAACTGACTAGTTATGAGGATCGGTTATAAGCATGTTAGAGCTCCGTTAGGTCCACGTTGGAAGATGTTCAAGGCACATCACTGCCCATCACAGTTCAATTTGCAACTGCAACTCTAGCCCTCATTCTCGGGTAGAGTTGCAGCAGTCACTCAACCGCCACTTCTTGGTTATCAACTTGTTTTTTGTTCCAATCCCTTAATTCTAGGGTTTATGTTTCCTAGATCTCTTATAAACTGTAATTAGGGTTTGCCTTTTACCTTTGGTTTCTTGCTTGTAGCTAATTGTAATTGTTCAATGGGTGTTTACGCTAGCTCGGCCTCTCTATAAGAGCCCTCACTTGTAATACAAACTTATGAAACACACACACACACAAAATGTTGGTTGAACTGAATTTCAACAAATAGATAGTGACAAAGACTTCACAAACCATCAAATAATAGTAAACTGTTAGTGTTTGATTTGTATTATTTGAAAACAAAACTGCAAATTGAATCAGTGAGATGATGATTCACACTGAGCAGCTGAAAAACGAACAACAAAGGAGGAAGAGAATTCGGAGACATTGCTCCAGCAAGAAGGATTCTATTTCTTGTAACTGGATAGAGAGAGAATGAGAAGGAGTGAGATGTAGCCGTTGAACGTCCACTCACCATCTAGCTCAGCTCACGTGACACATACATGCACAATTTATACAAGGATCTGTTGTGACTGATGCCCCTCATCAAGCCTATGAGCTTGTTTTAATCTCAGCCCTGCATTACAAACTAAGAACAGAATTAAACTTACACAGAAATGCAAATGAATTCTTCATCGAACTCAGCTGCTTACAATCCAACGTAAACATGCCACTAGTTATTAGAATTTTTTATTATTTATCCTAGTATTTAAAGTTTGTATAATTATTAATCAAATATATACAAGGTGTGATTGTAACAGTATCATGGGATACTTACTCTCAGCTTCTCGCTATATCTAATTAACTCGAAACATATTATGTATGTAAAATAATATAGCTCAAGTCATACTGGTAGTATATATACAGTATGTGTCATAACAAATTCTGTAGATTCGAGATTAGGAAGTGCATGGTAATTAACATTTACCCTATACAAATGACAAAGTGATCAAAGAAAAGCTGTAAAGATAATAGGATTGTCTCTAAATGGAGCATAAACGCCTTTACGGAAGAGCTTCCAATGATATTAACCTTCATCAGTCTCAACGAGGAACATCAATAGAAATCGTCAAACCATTGGCTGAGCAATCTTCAGCACGCACTTGATCATGGTGATCAACATATCTCCCTGTAAAGAAGGCTGGTTTCTCAGGTCTGGAAAGACTAATAGTTTCAGTTTTTAACATATGAGCAACTGATGACATGGTCGGCCTGTTGTTTTCTCCCCTCCTCCCCACTCTTTTTTTCTTCTTTTTTCTCTCTCTTCCCTTCACAGATTCTCTTCCCCCCCCCACCCCCCGACGGCCATTTTGTGGGTTGCCATGGTCATGGCTTTGGTGCCTCCCGCCCAGATTCGGTCCCTTGCCTCCTCCCGATGTCTTTTCCTTGATTGGAGACATGTTTCGTGTTTTTGGGTTGGATTTGTGGTTGTTGGTGGGTCGGATCCTTCTTCATCTGCCTGATTTCATGGTGGTGACACTCTCGTGTGGTTGCTCTGCCTCAAGTGCCCAGATTTGTGGCGGATTTGCTTCTTGCCTCGTGGATGCTACGGATCTCGCTTGTGTGGTGAAGTTGCAGGTGGTCTTCCTTGGTGTGTCTTTGTCCTCCACTGAGATTAGGGGACCGGTGGATTCTATTCTCGAAGTAGTGTAGATTTTTTTGTGCCGCGTTTGGCGGGGTTTGTGGTCTGGCCTATGTGTGCCGGCCTGATGTGGTGTCGTCTCCGTGCGATTATTATGCGGTCCCGTCTTTCAACGGTGACTTTTAGTGGGCTCGTTCTCCTACTATGCCTTATTGTGGTCTCACTTGTGATGACTCTATGTGACCTCGCCCTTATGCGATGGTCTATGTGTTTTCTAGTTGTTAATTTGTTGCTTATATCGTGTTCTCGTGACAAATTTGTATAAGGGTAGGTCCACAATTAGTGCGATGAAAGCCTAAAAAGTTCCTTCTCCCCGTTATGATCTCAAGCAGAAGTACTCCGAAGTTGAAGACATCCGATTTTACTGAATACAACCCTTCCATAGCATATTCTGGAGCCATATAACCACTAATTTGCAGGACCAAAATGGTTGACATATATAAGAGTTTAAATAACAAACATATACTATTCAGTTATCTATTTATAGATAGAGGTAAGTACATAAGTTGAAACGAATAATTGGAATGTAAGATTATTAATATTGGATAGAGGTATTTGTATAAGTTGAAACTTACTAAGTGCCAACAATTCTTTTGGTATTTCCTTCAGTTTGATCATCAACTCCAAACATTCTAGCCATCCCAAAATCTGATATTTTCGGGTTCATGTTGCTGTCTAATAAAATGTTGCTAGCTTTCAAATCACGATGTATAACTCTAAGTCTTGAATCTTCAGGGAGATACAAAATTCCTTGAGCAATTCCTCCAATTATCATGGTGCGGCTCAACCAATCTAGTTGTTCTCGTTTTCTATGTTCTGTAAATTTATCAAGTTCAAGTAGTACTTTTTGAAGTTAGGAACTACAAAGAATTATATTTACTGACACAAACATATATTTATATTCATCAAATGATGTTCACATACCAAACAGAAAATAATCAACGCTTTTGTTGGGCACATATTCATAAACAAGTAAGGTTTCTTCTCCTTCCAAGCAAAATCCTAAAAGCCTGACAAGATTTCTGTGTTGAAGCTTGGCTACCAATACAGCCTCATTCTTAAATTCTTGTACACCTTGTCCGGAGCTTTTTGACAACCTCTTTACTGCTATTTCTTGTCCATTAATAAGCATTCCCTGTGATAAGGTATATAGGTACTTTAGTTTATCCAACGATTTTGTTGTGATCTAAGAAATTTATATATACTGTACAATGTCGGATTAATAGAATGACTCATGAAGCATTATATATTTGTTGGGTTATTACCTTGAAAACTGCACCGAATCCACCTTCGCCTAACTTGTTATCTTCGGAGAACTTATTTGTGGCAGTTTCGAGAGTTCCCAAATCAAATTGCAAGGACTCAGCCGTCCTCATATCTTTTGTATTGCAAAGAAAGTTATGATCTTATGCCAGACACATCAAAACAAATTCAAAATTTTCAGTTCTAACTTTTGGGTTTCATTTGTTTTCCCTTACCTTGCTGTTTGCCATTTTCTTGTTGCAGAGCCTCATCGTTCTTCTTTCTTTCTCTTCTGCCCGGGAGGCAGTAGCCCAATGCTATAAGGACCAGAGAGACAACTAGAAGAGCAATTACAACACTCACAACAACAATGATAGTTATAGAGGAGTGTTTCTTTCTTCCTGCAGTAAGAACAGTTTGAGGTTTTCTTGTCATAAAGCTCTTTTTGTACTTTTAAACTCACAATTTCCATTGATTAATTTAACTAGTTGAACATGTTTGTTTTCTGAATACTGTATTCTTTCCCTTTATAATATACTTACTCTTGTCCGCAAAATATCTATCTAATGACCGATAAGATCGGAGGTCATACATATATCTAAATCTTGATTTAAAAATATAAAAAACCAATTAACAAGAGAACTGTTATTGGTACTCTCAATCTAAATCTTGATTTAAAACTATAAAAAACGAATTAACAAGAGAACTGTTATTGGTACTCTCAATCTAAATCTTGATTTAAAACTATAAAAAACGAATTAACAAGAGAATTGTTATTGGTACTCTCATCATTAAACACTCCAACTGATGGCATAAATCTTTTTTACGTGCACAAGGTACTTTACCTATAGGTAATCGCTAATTTGGTAGTAGAGTACTAGGAGGAAGAGCCTCTGGCGTGGGAGGATGCTGTGCGTGGTTCCAATTGATGGCGTAAAAGAGGGTATTATTGTACCAAACATTACAACTGGGGTATACCATTCGTGCCCCTCGGAATTCCGATTGACCTAATATTCCTTCTGCAGCATTTGCTAGACACCGTTTGCAATCTGAAGCGGAGAGGTCCGGCGTGCACTGCACAAGGCTGTACACCGTCTCATTTGACCCTTTAACTTTGGCCTCTTTGGTTGCAAAGTGTTTGCTGTTATTGGCAGTCTCAGTGGTTAGCTCATGCAAACTAGTTGCCACTACCGGGCCATATCGGCTTTTTCCTGTTTCATTAACCGAGTTCAACAAGCCCGCTGCAAGCAAACTGTTCATGGAGAAAAGTAATGTCTCATTAGAGTAGCGTACCATGCATTCGTCATACCATATGATAACCTCCTTTCCATCTGGGCAGCGTTGTGGTGCCTCCATGATTGCTTCGGCCACGCACTCTTTGCAAACGTTGGTAGAGACATCACCGCGACATAGAAACATCCCATATGCCTTTTCAGTTGAGTTTCGGCCAGCGGTGGCAGTTTAAAAGCCGGTGTCAGTACGTGTGGCGTTCGAGGAAAGGGATTGGAGAAGTTGACGGAGATTATGTTGGAAGCTGTCGGGGTCGGATTCGTATACTTGGGCGGTGGTGAAAGTGGTATCGTTTGGGCAGCGATGGCTGAAGTAACGAACTGCTTCACTTCTAGCGATCAAACTCATGAGAAACAGAAAAGGGATCATAGACATATTCCTCATCATCTCCCCCTCGCTCTTAATTACAAATGTTGATCATATATTCCTAAGTTTAACAATTAGTGATTGTTTGAGGTAATTAGATGGCAATTGCAAATTCGCAAGCATGGCTTGTTGACCCTCGAGTCAACCATACCGTGTGATTCATGAGAAAACATGCAAGGGGAACAACAAAGTCAAAAGTAGCACACGTTTTGTTGGAATATTTAGATCGACGGACACGTTTGGCTTCAGCCTTCAGCTAATGTGGATGCATCGCAAAGGATGTGCTATTACAGCGCGATGCATTTCCATCAATTTTGATGTACGCTTAACTAAATTGCAGCTTCTTAGAAATTGATTCATTGGAAACTTTAACATGATTTGAGTGAGTTTTTGAACTTTAATCCTTCAAAAAGATTAAAATTTAAAAAAAACCTGGTGTTAGATTGAATATTGATTTTAGTCCTTAATGTGTCCTTAATTCAAAATAATTAATGTGCATTTTATTTAATGTCTCCCATTAAATATTTAAATTTATTAATACACAAATTTTAATTTATTTTTTTACCAAAAAATAGTTTTTTAATTTATTAATTTTATTTAACATTCTTCAAACTTGAAAGACTCAATTAATATACCTAAATGTGTGTACCGAAATATATTATATTGAACTAATATATTTAAACGTTAATACCGAAATGTATGTACCTAAATATATGCACCAAAATGTATTAATATTAAATTAATGTACCTAAATGTGTGTACCGAAATGTATGCACCGAAATGTTAGTACCGAAATGTATTATATTGGATTAATGTACCTAAATATTTGTATCGAAATGTATGTACCGAAATGTGTGTACCTAAATGTATGCACCGTAATGTATTATAATGAATTTAATATACCTAAATGAAGAAGATAAAGTACATCGAAATATATTGTATAACAAAAATTAGTTTATCTAAATGTTCACAACAAAATATATTACAATGAATGAAATGAAAATAAAAATTATAATGAAATAAAATTAATACATTAAAAATTAGAAAGAAAAAGATAAATAATTAAAAAATCAAAATATAATTAATAAATGAGGTTATTAATGTATCAAGGGACTAAAATTAGATTTTGATCTTACTCATGGTTTTTATCTAAAAGTCATATTTGCCAAGGGTTAAAATGAAGTTTTCTATAAAATCAATTGGTACCTTTAGGTGGACGAGGACCAGGACCCCTTGGTGTAGGCGCCGGTAATGATGGGGTGTTTTGGGGGAGTTGAAATTTTTTGCACCCATTTTTACCTGTGCCCCTCTATGCCTTGCTTAATTGAGTGACACCTGTCTTTTCTGTACAGATCCTCTCTGGATCTAAAAAAGGAGCTTAGTGATCAAATGATATGAGCCGTTCAAATTTGATTCAATGATTACAAACAGGAGACCCCTCTAAAAGTTATAATAATTGTAACCGTTTAATCAAATTTGAACGGTCCAGATCATTTGATTCATAGGCTTCCTTTTTTTTAGATCCGGAGAGGATATATGTAATCCTGTCTTTTTACTAACTACAACTAACACTGTTAACTTGCCAATATTTAAATAATAAAAAATAAACCAAATATTCAAGAAAAATTAAGAAAACAACCCTAGCAACCTTAAAGCAGCCTTTGTTCATAAATTATTTTCGACACCATGGCCAATTTTCTCTGGTCTTTTCCCCTTTCTCAATTCTCTTTCCATGTTCTGCAATTGCTTGCTTAGATCTTATTGTGATGCGTTTGTGTTTTCGATTTTTAAATCACTGAATTTTTTCCCTGCGATTCATGACCGTTAGGTTGGTTTTAAGTCGACCTCTTCTCTGGTCATTGCCGAGGAGATTGTCCGTAGCTTTCACATCGAAATTTTTATTGGTGAGTTTATGAACAGAGACACTGCAAAATTAAAGCCCTACCTCTCGTACTCCCCCCGTCGCTCTGTAATCTGTATGCATTAGGTTTCAAAATCGCAGGCCATAGCTTCGGACTGCTGCGACATCAACCTCGGCGACCGACTGGTACCGCGAAATGTACTATTTTGGAACTGAAGGAAGGAAAATGAGTAAACATCAACAATTTAAATATGGTGCAGCAATTTTGAGAGAGTGGGAAACGGCTTGTTCGGCAGCGATGTGGAAGAGAAGAAGTACGGCGGCGGGTATGGTGGCTGACTGATGTGGTCGAGTGGTGGCAGTCGTCTGGGTTGGGGATGAAAGTGGCTGATAGGTATTTTTCAAAATTTTTCTTGAATGCTTTGTTTATTTTTATTATTCTAGATATTGGCAATTTAACAGTGTTAGTTCTAGTTAGTAGATGGACATGTGTCATTCAATTAAGCAAGGCACAAATGGACCACAGGTAAAAATGGTGCAGAAAATTTCATCTCTCCTCCTCCGCTTAAAGGTACTGATTGATTATCTAATTCAAATCATGTTTAAATTACTGACTTTAAATTTTGGTTAATGGTATTAGCATTTCAAAATAGTTATTGTTCACTCTTCTTCTCATGATAATTGTGTTGAAATAATATTTGGTAACTGTTTTGGTGCACCTTGAACACGACCACTTACTATTATTATTTTATTTATTTATTAATACACCCTAAAACTGAGACATATCAACCATATTTTGTACTGATACATACCTATTTAATATGGGTAATGCTATTTAATATGGGTAATGCTAGAGAGAATAAATTTATAGACAAAATTTGCAAACTAAACGAAATGGGTCGAGGCTATTGGTCCAGCGGTCTTCCGGGGGTATCATAGGCCGGCTAGGCATCAGGAGTTGTTTAGTCGGTTTCGATCGAGTACTTTTGCGGGAAGGATTTGACTTGGATAAAGAACGAAGGTTGAATCCTTATACCACCAAGGGTGTTAAAAGCTAAAGGCACTGAGAGGCAGGGACTGAATCTGGCTCATTATGAAGGTGGGTTCAAAGTCCCAATTGAATTAGGATTAGCCTAGTCCTATTAGATCAGGATAAGGATTCCTAATCTGAGTATGTTTCTAACTCAGCTAGGGGCAGGTTCACTGCTATAAATAGAAGAGGAAGTGCATCATTCAAGCCCCCTCCAATTCAACACACAAATTATGTTTCTAACTCAGCTAGGGGCAGGTTCACTGCTATAAATAGAAGAGGAAGTGCATCATTCAAGCCCCCTCCAATTCAACACACAAATTGCCCTGCGCAAACTCTCGCTCCACGCGAAACCTCTCAATAACCTTGAGATTTTTATTTTCTTTTTCCGCCAACACATCTTCAGTTTGGATAAACAGCACTGTGAAGGCAGCCGGTGACATGTTCAGTTTGGATAAACAGCACTGTTGTGGTAGAATCAGCCGACTGCGGAGCACCTTCAGTTTGGATAAACAGCACTGCGTCGAGGCCGACTGGTTATTTATCCAAGTCTCGGTCGAGAAGGATTTTTGAATCCTTATTGGCAGAGGTCATCCCATTAGCCTTCTCGGCGAAGTAAGGTGTTACAGATTATTGGGCTCGGCACATTGAACGCCAAGTTGTTTATGATTGGATATTCACAAGTAAGTTTCCGAGTTTGGCATTCTGACGGCCGAACTACATTTACCATCAAGATGTACATTTCTTTCGAGTACTTGTGCTCGTATAGTTTGGTGCCAGTTCGGCGTGCTTATACTCTTACGAATATAATCACCGTGACCGAACCCGACGCCGACGACCAGTGAACTTCGCAAGACTAGCAGCCTTGTCTTCAGGCTCTAGAACCTGAAGGCCGAGACGTGTTCCTTCCTCGGTCGCAGTCGCAAGATCAATAAGTCAGCAGGTCGCTTGACGCCACATCTACATATTTTACTCATCGGCCGAGCTCGGTCGTCGAGTTGGCACGCCCCGCACATAACCGAATGACGTAGTTAGCTCATTAGTTACTTGGCCTGCACGCCACGTAGGCTTGGTAGTTTTTAGGGTCAACAGTTAGCAATACAAAATGAGCACGTTTATCGACGCTTAAGTAATAATCCAATCATCAACTTCTATGTCACTTAGTTTACAAAATTTAATCTCTCTATCATTACTCATTTAATTTACCTCCAAAAGAGTTGAAATTTTTTGCATCATTTTTGCTCGTGGCCCATTTGTGCCTTGCTTAATTGAATGACACATGTCCTTCTACTGACTAGAACTAACACTGTTAAGGCACATATTAAGGCCATAAACTCTATCTGGTTCATTTCCAGCGGAAGTATTGTACAGCTTGGTAACAGAAGGATTTGAAGGCAATGAATTGAGCAGGCTGTGGAGGTTTTTGAAACGTACTATTTTCGACTTAGACATCATAAACCATCAAATAATAGTAACATATTCTTTGGATTTTGTGGGTTTTTATTTATTTATTTATGTTACATATGAGATTAGCATGCCCATAGGTCACACAACTAGAATTAAACTTCATTGCCTAACCTTTGAATTTCAAAAGAGTTGGTATCTTACATTTCAAAAATAGTTCGGCTTTTGAATATACCCAACATTTTGAAGGAATTTTTTAAAACATACTATGTGGTTATTAGATTTTGTTTATTTCATCATCATGAAGTTAATCATTGTGGCGAATTTTAGTTTGACACCCCAATATATTTCAAATATCGTAAATAATTAGTATTTTAAGATACATCCCAATTTCGATCCAAATTATTTGCGAATTTTGAATGTGAAATTCCATTCGATTGCAGCAAAGTTGAAAATTTTCATCTCAATCCTTGGTCAGAATTGGTTGAAATCGAAATTGTCAATCCAACTTGCACTTGTTCTAAATAATCTATTGGCTTGGACTTTCAAGCCCAAGACATAATGTTGGTCCAAAGCAAATCCGGGCGAACGAATATGCCCTCCATTATAAAAGCCCGTTCGGTCAAACACGGTGTATCCTTTCAAATACAAACCGGCGACAGTGCGCGCTTTCCCTCCTCGGACCTCAGTTAATAGCAATCGCTCTTAGAAGACTTGCGGCTGCATTCTGCAACTCGCCACGTCTCCACTGCGTCCGAAGCTTGTCTCCGAAGCTTGTCATTAACTGCCATTTCTGCACTTGCTCTGTATTTCAAGATCAGAGGACGGTGCTCCAACTGGTCATCCGGAGTTCCAACAATAGAGAGAGAATGAGAGGGAGTGAGATGTAGCTGAGCTGAGCTGTTGAAGGCGTACTAGTTATTTAAATTCTTTTTATTATTTATCCTAGTATTAATTAAAGTTTGTATAATTAATCCTACAGAAAGATACGAGAAAATTAGAGCATCGATCCCTAAATGGGTCACAATGTAGCAATGGTTCTTTTGAGTAAACAATGTTTTATAATACCCTCCAAAATAAAGGGTTTAAAGGGGAAAATATGAATGGAATTATTCTCTAAAATAAAAGGGTTAAAGAGGAAAATATGAACAGAACTAACGGAGTTACCAAAAAGGATCATTGTTACAGATTGTAACAAGTTCTGGGACCAATATTCTAATTAACTTGAAACATATAAGTATGTAAAATAACACTACTCAAGTCATAATGGTATTATATATACAGTATATGTTATTAAAAATTCTGGAGATTCGAGATTTGGGAGTGCATGGTAACTATCATGTACCCTATACAAATGACTAGGTGAAAGAAAAGCTGTAAAGATTATAGAATTGTCTCTAATGCAGCAAAGTGCCTTTAACGGAAGAGCTTCCAATGATATTAACCTTATATTGTCATCGGTCTCAACGAGGAACATCGGTAGAGATCGTCAAACCATTGGCTGAGCAATCTTGAGCACGCACTTGATCATGGTGATCAACATATCTCCCTGTAAAGAAAGCTGGTTTCTCAGGTCTGGAAAGACTAATAGTTTCAGTTTTTAACATATGAACAACTGATGACATGGTCGGCCTGTTGTTTGCATCCTCTTGAACACACAGTAATCCAATGTGGATGTACCTCAAAAATTCATTTGGACTGCATGAATCTTTTAACAAGGGATCCATCAACTCCAAACCTTTCGTTTCATTCCATAATTGCCAAGCCTGCAATCAATATCTCTCAAGGATGTAAGTCCTACTCCAGTTTTGATAGCTACATTACTTGAGCCCACG
Source organism: Heteromeles arbutifolia (assembly GCA_024362995.1). Taxonomy (NCBI): domain Eukaryota; kingdom Viridiplantae; phylum Streptophyta; class Magnoliopsida; order Rosales; family Rosaceae; genus Heteromeles; species Heteromeles arbutifolia. The sequence goes on along the minus strand of JANCRC010000002.1, from coordinate 1,559,721 downwards.
AATTTTTTGTATGAGTATTCCAAGTAAAGAACTTACATAACCTATAAGAGTAGGTCCACAATTTGTGCGATGAAAGCCTAAAAAGTTCCTTCTCCCCGTTATGATCTCAAGCAGAAGTACTCCAAAGCTGAAGACATCCGATTTTATTGAATACAACCCTTCCATAGCATATTCTGGAGCCATGTAACCACTAATTGCAGGACCAAAATGGTTGACATATGTAAGAGTTTAAATAACAAACATATACTTTTCTGTTATCTATTTATAGATAGAGGCAAGGACATAAGTTGAAACAAATAATTGGAATGTAAGATTACTAATATTAGATAGAGGTATTTGTATAAGTCGAAACTTACTAAGTGCCAACAATTCTTTTGGTATTTCCTTCAGTTTGATCATCAACTCCAAACATTCTAGCCATCCCAAAATCTGATATTTTCGGATTCATGTTGATGTCTAATAAAATGTTGCTAGCTTTCAAATCACGATGTATAACTCTAAGCCTCGAATCTTCATGAAGATACAAAATTCCTCGAGCAATTCCTCCAATTATCATGGTGCGGCTCAACCAATCTAGTTGTTCTCGTTTTTTATGTTCTGTAAATTTATCAAGTTCAAGTAGTACTTTTTGAAGTTAGGAACTACAAAGAATTATATTTACTTACACAAACATACATGTATAGTCATCAAATGATGTTCACATACCAAATAGAAAATAATCAAGGCTTTTGTTGGGCACATATTCATAAACAAGTAAGGTTTCTTCTCCTTCCAGGCAAAATCCTAAAAGCCTGACAAGATTTCTGTGTTGAAGCTTGGCTACCAACACTACCTCATTCTTAAATTCTTGTACACCTTGTCCGGAGCTTTTTGACAACCTCTTTACTGCTATTTCTTGTCCATTAATAAGCATTCCCTGTGATAAGTTATATAGGTACTTTAATTTATCCAACAATTTTGTTGTGATCTAAGCAACATATATACTATACAATGTTGGATTAATAGAGTGACTCATGAACTAATGCATTATATATTTGTTGGGTTATTACCTTAAAAACTGCACCGAATCCACCTTCGCCTAACTTGTTATCTTCGTAGAACTTATTTGTGGCAGTTTCGAGAGTTCCCAAATCAAATTGCAAGGACTCAGCCGTCCTCATATCTTTTGCATTGCAAAGAAAGTTATGATCATATGCCAGAGACATCAAAATAAATCCAAAATTTCAATTCTAACTTTTGGGTTTCACGAGTTCTTATCCCTTACCTTGCTGTTTGCCATTTTCATGTTGTAGAGCCTCATCATTCTTCTTTCTTTCTCTTCTGCCCGGAAAGCAGTAGCCCAATGCTACAAGAACTAGAGAGACAACTAGAAGAGCAATGCCAACACACACGACAACAATGATAAATGTAGAGAAGTGTTTCCTTCTTCCTGCAGTAAGAACAATAACATGTCATGTTCATTTTCACATACCTTCCACACAGTGGCGAAGCCAGGAATTGACAGGGGGAGGGGCGAAGTTAAAAGAGTGCAACGTTCAAAAGAATAGGAACAACCAAATCCTTTTATATTCGAAGGAGGACTACTTGGAATATTCAAAGAATGACTAGCCGGAATATTTAAAGAAGGATTTAAGCATTGTTTCTTATAGTATCGTTCCATTATGTAACTGTATATGGAAAAGAAAAAAAAAAGTCTTAGACTCTTAATCCTAGAGTAAACTATACTATAGTCAATATGAGTACTAACTAATTAAACCAACAATTCAATTAATGAATACCAATATTTATATAAATTATTTAATACACAAAAATTCAATTCATAAATTAATATCAATAATCAAGAATTCAATTTTTACTCTAGACAATAATTTCATTCATCTATAATCATTCATAGGATTCATATTTATATGCAAAAATCAATAATCAATAACTATATTAGTGTATTACTCTATGATTCTATATTATTTAACTAAAATTTCGTATTAATTAATCAATTAGGGTTAGGGATAATATAAATTAGAAAGCTAAAAAATTTACCAAAAATTGAGAGAAGTGGAAAACCAACCAACAGGTTGGCTACTAATGTAACAGTCCGTTCTGAGATAATGGATATATTAATTATGAAATGACGATTTTACCCTTAGGGGTGTGAGAGGACGGGTGAATAAGGAGTAATGGTTATAAATAGGGGTACCTATATATATATATATTTATGTGTGTGTGTGTGTTATTTATTTTATTTTATTTGGATTGAATTTATGTGGAGGGGATTGGTTGAGGAAATATATACACACACATGCACAACACGTGTGCATAACCACCCCACCCCGTTACCTTCTCCCTCATCTCTTCTCGACCTCTCTATCCTCTCCCCTACAACCGTACGGACGAACCCTTGTTCTTGGTGTTTTGGTCACAGATCAAGGTCCTAAATAGCATATTTAGAACCCTTATAGTCTGGTGAGTCCAACCGTACCGTTGGTGTAGCTTGAAACTGTCTAGAACCCTAGAACCCGTGTAGTACCAAGAGTGGTACTGTTCATACACTCGAAATCTACAGGGTTTCAGCTCATTTGGAGACCATAGGAGGGTTTAGAATCTCCTTGGGATGCTCGGAGGACAAAATTGAAGGAGTTTGGACGTCGGGATCGTTGGTTTGGAAGTTGGCCGGAATTTGGAGAATTTCTCCGGCGAGATTCACTTGGATTTTGGGTTCAAAACAGGTATAAATCTCTTCTCCTTGATTTAAGGATCATTTTGGTGTAAATTTCGTGAAATTTGGTTGAAAAAAGGAGCTAGAAATCAAAGGTAGAAAAATTACCCAGTTTCCGGCGACACAGCGGCGCTGGCGCCGGTCGCCGGCGACTGAGGATGAAGGTGACGGAATATTCCGTCAAAGTTGGCGGAATATTCCTAACGGAGGTTAATGGCGTCAGTTAACTTTAACGAAATATTCTAGGATTTAACGAAATATTCCTTAACGGCGTTAAGGTTTCCGTCCGTGTGCACGGCACGTGGCCGCGCGTGGGCGGTGCGTGTTGCCATGCCTTGGCCAGCGCGTGAGGGCACGTGAGGCTTCCAAAAATTATTTTAAAAATATGGGGGTGTTCGTGGGATTGAGTAGAGCATGTTGGTATATTCAAACACCCCAATTGAGCAATGTATGAGAAGTTATTACTTGATTTGGGTTATGTGTGTAATTAACGTTTATATAGTTGTTTCACATATAGGTGAGACGTATCCTGAGGACGAGCGCAGCCACGCGAGGCTCGGGGGCTACGACCCGTCTACATATCAGTGAGTGGGCTACGACCCGTCTATATATATAATTGATTGATTTCCCAGAAATGAATTTTAAAATGTTTTTATGAAATTTAATGCCATGTCGAATGCCATATATATTATTATGATTGTGTGATTATATATTATTGCACCGCGAACGCCAGGTAAGTCAGGTAAGTATGTATGTGTGATATGATGATTGAGGTGATATCGATGAGATTGGTATATGGCTCATTACCTGCACATCGGGGTTGTGCCGCCAGAGTAGGGCTTAGCTTTCACGTGATCGTTCACCTCCCGCACCGTACGCTCACCTTGGATCCAAGGCAGGTGCCAGCCTGTCGTACAGACCACACTAGGTGGTTACGACTCGTAGGTGACTTGCGAGACGTCGCCAGCCTTCACGTGATCGTAGCACAGATCGTTATACCCAGCTTGACGTACATACCACATTAGGTGGTTTCGTCATGGGTGTAGGTTATTGATTATTGATTAAGAGATGGATTGAGGATTTGATTGAGGAGCCATACATTCAGCCGTACAGGTCACTAGAGGTGACTCCGGCTGATCATTATATATATATATTGCCGGCATGATTTGAGTTGAGATATCACCTGATTACTTGATGGTATTTGGTATATGTTGATCATTGATTATGGTTCATTCGAGCATGGCATTGATTGTTTGATTGGTTGGTTGATTGATGGTTTTCCAGTACTATTACGTATATATATATTTTCTGGGAAGTATACTTGTTTTACAGAGAGGGGTTACAACTTTTATATCGAAGTGATTTTGATAAAGCTTTGTTTTTGCCTACTCACACTTTTGTTTTGCGCCCCTCCAGGTACTAGGCAGTTTTGGTGGCAAACAAGGCATCAAAGGCATATCTGACAGCACACCATCCATGTAAATATTTTATTTTCTGGTTTATGTCTTTTGGACTGCACCTAGAATGCTCGAACTCTGCACTTTATGTTATTAACTTCCTTACTCTTTATGTGCTTGTAGCACTTATAATGATTCTCTAGTGCTTATTATCTATATTTATTCTTCCGTAATGCGCACATGGCCTTGTCACGCTCACGTGACAGCCAGCACGTCCCGATGTCAAGTCAGGGTGTGTCAGCTAGAGGGTGGCGATTAGCTTGACTTGAAGGAGAAATAAGGGACAACGGAACGGGACGGAGGGAGGAGGGCGCTGAAACGTGAAACTGCTGCAAGGATTTTTTTTTTTGTTGGGGGGGGCACGAGTCTTCTAATTGGTTTTAAAAAAGGAGATTGGTTTTCAAAAAATGAAGGGCTCCTTTGAATAATGGAAGACACGGGGGACAATGGTCCCTTTCAAATTTTTTATTTTTTTAATCAATTAAATGAAACGGCATCGTTTGATTAAAGATTTTTTTTAATACTAAATGAAACGGCATCGTTTCATTTAAGGGATTTTTGAAAAAATAGCAGCAACAGAAACTCAAGCAGAAATCCAGAAACCGATCTGCAGTGCAGCCATTAATTCTGACGAGACCAGAGGGGCAGAACCACTCTCCTGGGCTTAATTTCCAACGAGGGGAGGGGGCGGCCGCCTCTCCCAGTCCCTCTGTAGCTTCGCCACTGCTTCCACATTCATCAAAACAAAAACGATTAATATGTCATGTTCATTTTTTTGAATACGTATTCATTTTTCTGAATACTTATTCTTCCCCCTTATAATACTTATTCTTATCCACTTAATATCTATCTAATGGCCGATAAGATCGTAGGTTCTACGTATATCTAAATCTTGATTTAAAAATATAAAAAAACGAATTAACAAAAGAACTGTTATTAGTACTCTCATCAGTATACAGTTTCTTCCTCATATTCGTAGTAGAGAAGAGTGAATGATGACTTTTTTATGTGCACAAGGTACTTTGCCTATAGGTATCATCATTGGGTGGTGAACGTGAATATAGTAGTAGAGTACTAAGAGGAGGAAGAGCCTCTGGCGTGGGAGGATGCTGTGCGGCTGTCCAATTGATCGCTTAAAAGAGGGCATCATCGAACTGAACACTACAACTGGGATATAGAAATCGTCCCCCCCTAGGATACCGTTGAAACTATTCTTCTGCAGCTTTTGCTAGACACCGTTTGAAATCTGAAGCGGAGAGGTTCTGCGTGCACTGCGCAAGGCTGTAGACAGTCTCATTTGACCCTTTATTGGCAGCCCCAGTGGTTAGCTCATGCACACTAGTTGCGACTACCTGGCTATATCCGGTTGGTTTATTATCCCCGTACCAATCGCCCGCTGAATGCAAAATGTTCATGGAGAAAAATAATGTCTCATTTGAGTAGCGTACCATGCACTCGTCGTACCATATGATAACCTCTTTTCTATCAGGGCAGCGTTGTGCTGCCTCCACGTTTGTGATGGCCACGCTCTTTGCAAACGCCGGTAGAGACATCACCGTGACATAGAAACATCCCGTAGGCCTTTTCAGTTGAGCTTCGGCCAGCGGTGGCAGTGTAAAAGCTGGTGTCAGTACGTATTGAAACAAACCGAATACTAGTGCTAGTTGCTTGCATATGTCATAAGTATGGTTGTAAAGCAAATGTCACAAGTATGGTTGTAAACATCACTCTAGCTAAGTATGGGTTAAAGTGATTTTCTCAACCATACTCTAGTCTGCCATACCTTGTCACTCATTTAGGTCTTTTGTCAATCTTGCTCTGTGCTATTGAACGACTGTGCTCCGTGCTATTGAACGAGTTCAACTATCCACCTTGGTCAAGAGCTATGTCGCTTGCTCTAGGAGGAAGATCGAAACTAGGGTTTATCAATGGAAGCTCGAAGTCTCCAGAATCCACTTCATCAACCTATGATGCATAGCACACTACTGACCAGCTAGTTATGTCCTGGATACTTAACTCCATGGAGCCAAACTTGTTTGAGCTCTTCAGCTACTCAGAATCTTCCCTTTTTTCCTATAGGAGTCCGTCAAAGACATGCATGGTAGCCAAAACAATTCAGTTCGCATCTTTCAACTAAAGAAGAATGTTGCTAGTCTGAAGCAAGGTGACCACTCCTTTGTTCAACATCTTAAAAGCTTGAAATGCATATGGAATGAACTCGATATGTACTGTCCACACACGACTGATTCCGTTGTGCTTCTGAAGAGAGCTGATGAAGACAAGGTGTTTCAACTCTTGGTAAGCTTGGGAGCTGAGTATGAAGACCTGCATAGTCATTTGTTAATGACTCCAGAGCTGTCCTCATTTACCAGTGTGTGTCATGCAGTCCAGAGAGAAGAAACTCGACGAAGAGTGATGAATGTTGAGCCCAAATCCCACTATGGGGCTAGGGTTTTCACAAACAATCATAAGTCAACTGGTGATAGAGTGCTTGGGAAGAAAGCAGACTGGAAATGTTCTTATTGCAACATGAAATGGACATTTGAGAGAAAATGTTGGATCCTACATCCGGAGTTAAAACCCAAGTTTGATAGGGAATGCCAGATGATCAAAGATGTGAAGAGAGTCACTCCAAAAGCCTTTCACTCAGCTTGTTCATCAGCTGATGAGATGTCAAATTTCTTAACAAACCTCATTTCCTTGATCAATGAGTTTGCAGTTTTTCTTCAAAAGAAGCAAGGAAGCACTGCAGCATGAGGAAGTGATGACTGAAAACCCTACTGCAATGCTAGGGAAATTTGTTGGTTTCTTGGCTGACTCGGAGAACACATCGAAATGCAATATTCCAGGTATAATCAGTGCCATTTCCACTACTCTTAATGCTAATGTTACACATGATTTTTGGATTATTGACTCAGGTGCCACTGATCATATAACTAATAAATCCTCTAGTCTACATGAATTTTAAAAAAATAGTGATCCAATTCATGTGTCTGTTGCAAATGGGAAAGGGGAACCTATTCTAGGGAAAGGGAAAGTTAGATTGCTGAGTGAGCATGCTGATTCCACTGCCCTCTATGTACCTTCCTTTCCTTTTCAGCTCTTGTTCATAGGAAGAATCACTAAAACTTTAGACTATCTTGCCATTTCTCCCCCTCACAATGTTGTGTTTCAGGATCGAGTTACAAATAAGAAGATTGGTGAAGGGTTCTTCTTAAATGGACTCTACTACCTCTCAAAGGAGTCTAAATTTGTCAAAAAACTCAATGTTAACCTAAGTCAAGCTCAGGAACATCAACTCTGGCACCAACGTCTTGCCCATCCATCTGAACCTGTGATGACCAAGCTGTTTCCCATTTTTTGTAAAAACACACTTGAGTGTGAAACTTGTCAAATGTCAAAAGCCACTAGGCTTCCTTTTGTTTCCTCTAATTCTAAAACCAATAGACTTTTTGAGGTTGTTCACTCAGATATCTGGGGTCCTTCTCATGTAGAATCCTTTGATGGGTATAGATATTATGTTACATTTGTTGATGACTATTCTAGAGTGACTCTGGTTGTATCTTTTAAAGTTTAAAAATGAGTTGTTTGATGCTTTTAAAGACTTTCACAACCTAATCACAAATTATTTCTCATCTAAGTTATATATATTAAGATCAGATAATGGCACCGAGTATAGTTCCAATAACATGAGAAGTTACTTGAGCACTCATGGCATTTTGCATCAAACTAGTTGTGTTGTTACTCCACAACTAAATGGTGTGGCAGAGAGAAAAAATCGAGACTTATTGGAAAAGACTCGATCACTTATGATCCAAATGAATGTTCCCAAGAAATTTTGGTCTCAAGCCCTACTCATTGCCACTTACATCATTAACAGACTGCTAACTCGTGTTTTGAATACTAAATCTCCCTTCGAAGTCATGAAGGGTAGGTCTATAGACTTGTCTCACCTCAGGACTTTTGGTTGCACCAGTTATGTGCATATTCAAGCTTATCATCATGATAAACTCGACCCTCAAGTTGTCAAATGTGTGTTTACGGGATACTCCAGTTCTCAACAGGGTTACAAAGTGTATAATCCTAATACTGGGAAGCTGGTAGTCTTTAGAGATGTTAGATTTGATGAATATTACCTTATTTCCACAAAAGGTTTGGAGACTAATCACAATAGGGAAGATCTTATGGACCTATTTCCATTGCCTACTCCAACAGAAGTTAATGAAGTCACTTATGCTCATACCAACACTGAGAATTCTCACCCCACTGAGAGTGTAAGTAAGGGCATACCTAGCTCCTCAGGACCATCTGAACCTGAACCAACTCAGCAAGCTATAAGTGCACCAAGGAGAAATCCTGCACGAGATAGACATCCACCAGTAAGGTTGCAAGAGTACATTACTCACACTGCAAGGCATCCTATCTCTACAGCCATTTCTTATCACAGATTCTCACCATCTCATGCTTCTTTTCTTAACAAATTATCTAACACTTTTGAACCAAGGATTTTTCATGAAGCCTCATGCATGCCTGAGTGGCAAGATGCTAAGACTCAAGAGCTTGGAGCTCTGAATGACAACCAGACATGGAGTGTGGTGGATCTTCCAAATGGCAAGAAGGCAGTGGGAAGTAGGTGGATATATAAGACCAAGTTCAACTCCAATGGAAGCATTGAGAGACATAAGGCATGGTTAGTAACTCAAGGTTTTACATAAACCTATGGCATCGACTACAAGGAGACCTTTGCTCCAGTTTCTAAAATGAACACTATGAGGGTATTGTTATCTGTGGCAGTCAATAATGCATGGCCCTTATTCCAAATGGATGTGAAGAATGCATTTCTTCATGGGGAGCTTGAAGAAGAAGTGTGCATGAAGTTGCCTCCAGATCATCCAAGTAAAAAGGAATCCAACAAGGTTTGCAGACTTCACAAAGCCATATATGGTCTCAAACAGTCCCCTAGAGCTTGGTATTTGAAGCTCAGTTCAGTTCTTGAAGTTGTAAGGTTCCAAAGGAGTCATGCTAACTCTTCCTTGTTTGTTCGAAGTGGTAATACTGGGAAATTAGTGGTACTTATATATGTTGATGATCTTATTATTACAGGTGATAATGTGAGTGAAATCACAACTCTTAAGTAATCACTTCATCAAAAATTTGCCATTAAAGACTTGGGGAACTTGAAATACTTTCTTGGAATTGAGGTGGCCACTTCTTCAAAGGGGTTATTCTTGAATCAAAGAAAGTATGTTCTAGATCTTCTGGAGAAAGCTAACATGATGGAGTGCAAGCCAGTTCGGACAGCCCTAGCTAGCAAACTTCAGTTGCATGAAAAAGGTGAACCTTTCTCGGATCCTAGTGTTTATCAGTGAGTGGTTGGGAAACTCATTTATCTCACCATTACGAGGCCTGATATTTCTTATTCAGTAAGCCTAGTCAGTCAGTTTATGCACTCTCCTACACTAGTTCACTAGGAAATTGTCAAAAGTACTTTGTTATGTCAAGAGCTCAGTAGGTAGAGGAATACTTATGAAGAACAATGGTTCAAATCACATCATGGCTTACACCGATGATGATTGGGCTGGAAATGCCATTGATCAAAAGTCTACCACAGGTTTTTGCACATTTGTTGGAGGTAATCTTGTCACTTGGAAGAGCAAGAAGCAAACCGTAATTGCTCGGTCCAGTGCAGAAGCTGAGTATAGGGCCATGGCAGCGACATCATGTGAACTTATATGGCTGAAAGGTCTTCTTTCTGATCTCGGTTTCACAAGCAACACTCCAATGTCTTTATTTTGTGACAACCAAGTTGCCATGCACATTGCCTCTAATCCAGTGTTTCAAGTTCAATCCAAGGTGATCGACACGGTGTTCACACGAAGCCACGATCAACTGGCTAATTTGTTCACAAAAGCCCTAGATTATACTCAATTCCAGCGTTTGTTGTGCAAGCTTGGGTCAATTAACCCCCTTGATCCAGCTTGAGGGGGAGTATTGAAACAAACCGAATACTAGTGCTAGTTGCTTGCATATGTCACAAGTATGGTTGTAAAGAAAATGGCACAAGTGTGGTTGTAAACATCACTCTAGCTAAGTATGGGTTAAAGTGATTTTCTCAACCATACTCTAGTCTGCCATACCTTGTCACTCATTTAGGTCTTTTGTCAATCTTGCTTCCTTGTTTCTAGGAACCTCTTTACTTGTTATTAATATTTGTCTTGTCCACTTGTTAGGACTGACTTGGTAGTGAGGTATGGCTGTTAGCCTTCCTCTTGTAGTCTTCTTTTCGGCTATCTACAATAGTTATCTTTCACTCTTGTAATGAGAATGAGATATACAATACAAAATTTAAAACCAAAACTCAACAGTACGTGTGGCATTAGAGGCAAGGGATTGGAGAAGTTGACCGAGATTATATTGGAAGCTATCGAGGTCGGATTCGAATACTTCAGCCAGGGTGAAAGTGGTAGTGTTTGGGCAGTCATGGACGAAGTAACGAACTGCTTTCACTACTAGTGATCAAACTTATGAGAAACAGAAAAGGGATCGTACACATATTCCTCATCATCCTCCCCCTTGCCCTTAATTAGAAATGTTGATCTTATATTCAGAAGTTAACAATTAGTGATTATTTCAGGTAATTAGATGGCAATTGTAAGCATGGCTCGTTGACCCAGGAGTCAAGCATACTTGTGATACATGAGAAAAACATGCCACAAAGTCAAAAGTACCACAAGTTTGGCTTCAGCTAGCTAGTGTGGATGCATCGCAGAGTATGTGCCATATTCCATTACGGAATTGGATCCATTCCGAACCTTGGTGTTCGGAGCCTAGAGATCAAACAATCTGGACCACACATTGTGTGACAAAGAAATCGAAATCGTTGGTTTTTGTGAGGTAAGTCAGTGAAATGAGTTAATGGAAACCGTTGGTTTCAATTTGTGTAGCCCGGATTGTTTGATCCCTAGGCTCCAGATACTAATGTCCAAAGTGGATCCAAATCCATTACAGCGCGATTAATCATTAATGTCAATCAGTGCGAGTACAATCACAAGTTGCTGCTCATCGTTGAACCAATTTTTTTTTTGGAAACTTTCATGAAATTGGCTTGGACTAAGTTTATTTTAATAAAAAAAAAATCATGCTATAACTTTATTTAATGAAAAAGACTTAAATTTTAATGAAAAACCCTTAAATTTTAATAAAAATGACAAAAGAACTTAAATTTTAATGAAAAAGACATAATTTTAATATTAAAAAAATTTAAAAAAAAATTCTGACGCGCAAACCCGCGCGTCCTCATACAAACTGTTTTTGAAACTTTTTACACTGTTTATGAAACTTACGACACTGTTTATGAAACTTACTACACTGTTTATGAAAACTTATGACATTGTTTATGAAACTTACTATACTATTTATGAAACTTACTACACTGTTTATGAACACATTTATATATAAACACATATAAATGTGAAACTGGCATAATCAACAAAATGGCGTGCACTTGCTGTGTCTTTGAAGCTTTCTCCTACATTCCTCAATCTACGTAAACCATGAAACTTGTTACTGGTTATTTTTCCTTTTGGTTTTGACCACTCTGTTATTAAACTCTTGCAGCAGACATCTTATTTATGAACTTTTGTAGGGCTATTTATGATCTTATGTTAAGTTGGGTTATTTTCTCGATTGGGCCTCCATATGAGCTTTTCGTGAAATAGTACTTGAATTCAATATTACTCATCTGCAATTAGGAAGAAAATGAATGCTATGGTATTTAGATACTCTGGAATTGATGATTTTGATTTACTTGCAGAGAGAACCAGTGTTTGGCCAATTACCTATAAGCCATAAACATGATTCTAATCCTTTTAATCATGATGACATTACTCTGGACTCCGCGGGACTACAGTCAACAAATTGGACGATGAAGGAAAGTCAAAACAGGGTTTCGTGAGGTTCAAAGGACAATGCAGAAGATGGTACCTCGAAATTTAAATTCTAATGGTAATAGAAATTTTTTGCAGAATTCTTGATATCTGCGTCACTACATGCAAGATTGACGCAGGAGCAACTAAAAGAAATTAATTCATGTTGATATAAGTTAGAACCTGTGATGATGATGGTAGAATTTTTAAAAGGAATGAATGAAGTTGGACAGAGCATATTACAAAGAAAAGGGGGTGGGTGTTGCACGTGCTGAGCTATGTTTTTCTTGTTTTTGTTTTTCTTCTCCTTCTCTTGTCCTTATCATTAAATAAAGTCATTAGATGGTTTTTTGTTAAAATGCAAAATTTTCAAGTTATTTTTATTAGTTTTTCTTTTTTTTTATGGCTGGAGTTTGGTTTTTAATTCTATCGGCATTTCCATCAATTTTGATCGATTTACAATCTATTAAATTTCAGCTTCTTAGAAATTGATTCATTGGAAACTTTAAACATGATTTGCATTATAAAATCAATTGGTACCTTTAGGTGCAGGAGGAGGAAGAGCCTTCGGTGCAGGCGCCGGTGCTGAGGAGGCGTTTTGGAGGTAAAAGGGATAAATTTCAAACCTAATGTTACAGCTCGGCATCAAAACTCGTCCCCCTTCACTTCCTTCACAACAGCCCGGCAATAGCGCTACGGCAAGCTTTAAACACCGGTTGCAATCCACTGCAGACAGATCCCATGTGCACTGTGCGAGGCTGTACACAGAAAGAAACCTACTGATATTTACCTGTTTCGTTGCAAACTTGTTGGCAGTATTAGTAGCCTCGGTGACCACCTCGTTCATACTCTCCCCCAGCACCTGGTTGAACCGATTCCATTCGGTTGCGTTCTGCGTGTTCCGCCAGTTGACGATCGGCGATTCGCACAAGGTGGACAAGGACTCGTTTGAGTAGCGTAGCATGCAGTAGTCGTACCATACAATTACATTTATTCGGGAGGGACAGCGTTGAGCTGCCATTATGCTTGCGGCAGTCACGCAATCTTTGCAAACGTCGGTAGAGACATATCCTTGGCAGAGAAAGAGGCCGTAGGCCTTTTCCGTAGAATTTAAGCCCGCCGTGATGTTGTAAAAGCCGGTGTCATGGGCAGCGGGAGAGGTAAGGGTGTTGAGGACTTTGTTGAGATTGGATTGGAAGCTATCGGTGGAGGGAGAGTACCAGCCTGTGTCGGAGGGGAAAGTGTTTGTGTTTGGGCAGATAATGTCTAAAAATTCACCAGTTTCATTACTGGTGATCAAACTGAGCAAGCTAAGCATGGAGAGAAACAACAAAAGGATCATGAACATCTTCATCAGCATCCCCCCTTGCTCTTAATTAATTAGGATTCCTAAGCTTTTAAATATCAGTTTTTTATGAAAATATCGATATTATAATTTAAGAAAACAACGATGGATAATTGTTATGTGTATATGCTTTCGGTGAAGATGAAAATTGCAAAAGACTTTGACTCAGATAACACCAGGTCGTTGGCCCTTGAGTGACTCAGACAACACCAGGTGGGTTAAAAGATAAACATTATAATGATTCATAAAAGGTTAAGTTACACCTTATATTGTCAATTGATTTTATGATAAACTTCGTAAAGACTCATTAAATTCCCTGTGTTGAAGAGTTTCCCACTCTTGCTCCTGTATTGAAAAGTATCCCACTCTTGTGTTGTGACCAACTGTGTTGATTAAATTCCCTGTGTTGAAAGGTATCCCACTCCTGTGCTGTGATCAACTGCGTTGGAAAGAAATACAAAATTTATAGTTCCAAAAAAGAAAAAAAATAAGAAAGAAAGAAAGAAAGAAAAGATACAGTTAACTAACAGTTTGTCTGTCTGAGTTGCCACAAACACTCTCTTAGGCCTGATTTTTTGTCGGATTGGATCACAAATATGTGCCCAATTCCAATCCAAAAAGTTTTGGAAACGCGTATCATTTCCAATCTTGGAATCAGAATTCCAAAATTTCATAAACTCATTCCAAATTTGGTATTTTCGGAATCGGATTATTTTAGAATTTCAAAATTATGGGAGTTGTATGACTTCATCTATACCAAGATAAAAAATAGGAAATTTTCCAAAAATGACCAATTTTCTTAATCTTAAGACTGAAATAGAAAAAACTTAATATGCACAGAGCATGCACACACCATGCACAACAATAGGACATAAATAAGATTTTGCCTACAACTGAAAATGACCTAATTGCCCTCATATATAGATGGGTTATTTCCTCCCATTTTCTGATTTCTCTCTCTACTCTCTCTCGAAAGAACCCTAACGACCCTTTAACAACCCACCTCACCGGTGGTAACCCTTTCTCGCTCACCAATGGCCATCCTTTCACCAGTTCCCTCTCTCCTCTCTTTTTCAAACTAGTAACCCAAGATTCATATCGCATCTAACTTTTGGGTGGCAGTACAATTCCCAACTCACAATCCCTAAAGCTTGGTATGTAATGGATAATAATTCATCCACCAAAACTCTCATGAAGGTCGCAAGTGAAGAGTGCACTTCCAAACTCATGACCTTCTTGCCAATTTCTTTTAACTTCTTAGTTTCAAGGCACGATGGGATTGGATGAATCAACATGAGCCAAAGCCCACTACGAATGAAGCGGGTTTCTTTACGATATTTGGGGAATAATTTTTTTAAGGTTTGTTTATGGGTTTTGATTTCAAAGTGAAATATTTATGAGTATTAATTTCTGGGTTCGTATGTTTTATTGCTGCTAGGTTTCTTGGCTTTGCCTGTATTTTGTGAGTTCCTATGTTCTATGACTGGGGTCAAATATTTCTAGGCTTTGCCCTCAATTTTCTAGAAAACTATACACTATATGCACACGAGATGCACATCACATGCACATGATATGCTCACAGATCTGAGCTCAAAACCCAAAAATCCAGAGCTCACAGCTCTCACTTTGAAATCAAAAAAATGACGTCATCACTTGTGAGTTTTTACATTTTATATGTGAGTATTTTCGTTATTTCGCTTTTGTGCATGGTGTGCATGGATGGTTCCTATTTCAGCATAAGATTAAGAAAATGAGTCATTTTTGGCAATTTCCCTAAAAGATATGCCATCTCCGATTTTATTGTTCTCAAATACTCATTTTTTTTCGTATGTAATACATTCAAGGGAGTTGTAATTGACAAAATAGTTACATATTTGAGTGCATTGTATTACAAATTCAAAGTCAATAGTACATAATTAAGTGTATGTAAGAGTTATGTATGTTTTGGAATTTCGGATCGGATTTGGAATATTAAATAATTCAAATTCCTATCCAATTTTTTTTTCTTCTTGGATTTCGGAATTTTAGTTTTGGATTTGTATCCGACTGAATATTTTGAAATATTTCTGCTGACCATCAGTCGGAATCAAATATATTCCTATCCAAGTTGCATCCATACTCTCTCGTGAAATACCTTCTTCTTTAAAACCCCAATATATTTCGTATATTGGGAATCATTAAAATTTTAAGGTACGTCCTAGTTTCGATCCAAATTATTTTAGAATAATGAGTAGGATTCATCAGTTTCATTACTGGTGATTGTAGGATCTATATAATATTTATATTAATATAAATCACCAATAATTATTCCATCCAAATTAGGGTGTTTTGTTGTTGGAGTCTTTTGCCCCACATCGACCGTTTTGATCCTTTTCTCATCCCCTCCTAATCACTATATAAAGAGAACTTTAGGGAAAGGAGAAGACACACCCAGTGAAACATTTCTCTTAGCTTTAGAGAGGAGAGGTCAGTAATTTTTTTTCTTTCTTAGTTGAGCCTCTAGGGTATCACCTTGGCCCTAGACTAGAAGGCTACTAAGAATTACGGCGGTTTGATCTTTGTGCATTGGCACAAGCTATGTAGGCAATTTAGCCGGGCTAGATGCAACCGAATCCTCCATTTGGTGAATCTTGTGTGTGATTCGTGTAAATTCCTTTATATTACTTGTATATATCCAACAGTGTTATCAAAGCCATAGGTGTTTTTTTTACGATTTCTTTTTAGAAATAAGTTCTCCAATGTGTGAGAATCATTCACTCAAAATTTTGTGCAAAGACGTGACACGGTTTGACAGAAATCACAAACCCTAATTTTGTGATTTCTTGAAAATTTTAGTTTTTTTAGCCTTTTGGGGGGCTGAATTTAGGGTACATGGTGCTGATATTTTCTGTACGTTTTGCTTGGGGTTTGTGGTTTGCCATTTGAGCGTCAAAACCATATAAAATACACGTCATTTCGACGAGTATAGAATAAGAAATGGCTTCGCAACTGCCTACGTAAATCTGCGAAATCTGGGATTTTTGCAGAAAGTTTGAAAAATAAGTCATTTTATTTTAGTTTTGCGAACTCTTTTTCGTGCTGTTAGGGTTGGGTTTTCGAAAGTTATCCAGCAATGGAGTGAGAGACTAGACATGTGTACGGTTTCACTTACAAAACATATACTAGATATGCATATATGTCGCGTTAGAAATAAGAGAGAAAGAAAAGAGAGAGAAAGAAATAATAAACTAGAAACAAGAAAGAAAGAGATTTCGGCCAAAAAGGGGTCAGAAGAGATAAGAGAGAAAGAAAAGGGAAAAGGACAAGACAGAGAGAAAGAGAAAGAAATAAGAAAAAGAAAGAGAGATCCTCTTTCGGGCAAAAAGGGTAACAGAAGAGACCCTCCAGTCGTCTGTGCTTCTTTATGGACGCCACTTCCTTTAGCCGCCCTTTAACATCACCAGTAGATGCATCTTCTTCCTTATCCGTCTCAGTGTTTTCATCTGTTGCTGTACTTCCACCAATTGTGCCATGAGGCTGGTCTCGAGATTCTTTTGGCTCATTCAATGATTTGTCCTTCTTTTTCTTCCTTTTTGCACTTTTGCTCTCTCTAGTGGCATCCTTCTTCTTGTCTACGTCGCCATTTTGATTCTCTACTTTCTTCTCTTGGGAAACACCACTGGAATCATCTTGGCCACTAGCCTCGGTTTTGGTAGGGTATCCCAGCTCAGCAAGAACTGCTTCAAGTTCTTGAAGCCCCTTTTTAGAAAACTGCCTTTATGTATCCTTGGGGGCTGGAGAAGGTTCAGGGAGTTTACAGTGAGAATTGATATGGGCCATTCAGAGATGGGGATCAGTTAGGTGGATGTGTTATCCGTGATTCTGCCTTTTGCTTCTACGTCTGTATTGGAAGCTTCAGAAGTCGTTGGAACTTGGCGAGGTCCCAGTGCTGTTGCCAGTCTTAGTGGTACTCAAATTAATGTTCTTCAAGAACTTTTTAGACAACAGCGGGCAGAGCTCCGTAAGAGATGAAAGTGGTCTCGTATTGCTTCCTAAGCAGCTGTAGTGTTCAGTGAAGAAAACTAAAGATGGTGATACATACAGCGAGGTAGGATGGCTGTTAGACCATGGACGTGCCATCACATCAAGATGCACCTTCTCAAGCATAGCAACGCCAAAGGAAATCTCGGTAGCAAACGAAACTCAAAAACAAACGACAGCCCCAAAGCAGATGGCGCTAGATGTGTGAAATTATTCTGGATGTATCATGCCCTTCTCAGCTTTTTTTTCAGTCACTCTCTTAGATGTTTTCGTCCATTCCTTTGTGGTTGTAAGTTTGGCTTCCACTGGGCAAATGCAAACAAAGCCCCGTCGGCCATTCGGGCGAGCTGCACACTTCCTTCAGCTAGTGGCGAATGCTCAAAGTGGTTGAAGATGATGGCTGAAGGGTAACGGCTCGCTTCGAACCTGCAGCTGCTATGTTGTTGGTTGAATGCTACAGGTTGTAGCCAATGGAGCTAATGGGAGAGAAGAACCAGAACGCAGTGGAGACCGTGGGGTGGTTCGGGGCTGCGGGACAAAGCACCTCAACTCCTCAGTCATCTTCATCGCTGACAAAGTCGCTATCTTCACCAATGACCCTGCCGATATCTACATGCAAGTTCATGCTCTCTTTCTTGGCCGCCATTACCGTCGCGCCCACCACCTCCTCAATGCCTCCCAGGTCGTCCTCTGTATCCTCCGATTTTGTTACCTCACTGCCAAGTGCCTGGAGGAGCTGATATGTTGTGACAGCTTTCTTCTTGGGACAAGTATCTAGGCCATAGATACATTGTAATTTGGAACGAACACAACCTTCGAGTAACTATTGACATCAGGATCATTGTTGACCACAGCACCGACATCGTCTATTCTTTTTGCATTTGTACGTGTTGCAAATGCTTTTCCTCCAATCATGATAGTGTGTGGAGTTGTCTTTTTCTGGTCTTCAGGGCTCATCTCCTTAACTTCTTGTACCTATAAACTGCCACATGCTCTATGTACTGTGCCAAACGCTTCTTAATGGCCATCTTGGCGGACGCCCATTCTTCTTGTAATTTTGAATCATCTGCAAACTTTCGAAGACCTATAAATAGGCCCAGGTTGGTAACCCACTCATCAGTTTTTAACCATTTGTGATTATGGTTTCACAGAAAATGCAGGAGAAGGTTGCGAACTACATTCTTGGGGTTGACTGGGGGATGAACTTTTTTCCTTCAATGGATCAGGGCCTTGCAAAACGGTTCCGGTCGTCTGTGCTTCTCCATTGACGTCAGTACTTCAACATACCGTGTGATAGGCCTATTCGCAACCAGTTCGTCAACATTGTCAATGATAACCTGAACAGGTTTGACCAGCAGATCAGCTGCAATCTTTCGCTCCTCCTTTGGCCAAGTTGCTGTATATATCAGGGTCTAGCGACAAGCGGGTATCTCCTTCACAGCCTTCCTTATTTGTGGTTCAAACCTCATGTCCAGCATCAGGTCAGCCTTATCCAACACTAAGAAATTTGATGGACACTGATTCTCTTCATTTCAAGAATATCATTCAAGCGACCAGGAGTGGCAACCACAGCATCTGCTCCTCGATCAGCATCTCTCAACTGTAGACCCTTTGGAGCTCCTTCATACAAAGGCACAAGACATCCTTGACGACTTCCCAAACTTTACTGCCTCTTCATGAATCTATTTTGCCAGCTCCCTAGTTGATGATAACACCAATACAGTTGGAAATGGAAGGAGTGAGTGGGAGTTGTGCTAAACCAGAAGTAATCGCACCAGCATTCGACTGTGTTGGAGTGGTTTATTGACGGCTTTGACAATCAAGAAGCTGAAGGGGGAGGATCAGCAGTTGTGGCAAGAATACTTCAAATATATTTGCCAGATCAAACATGGGGCCCCACGTCTGATTGATAAAACATACTGCAGCAGAGAAGACTTCATTCCCATCGGGCAATAACAACATAATTCATGCCCCTCTTGTAATAGCCGTTGAGACTTGCGAGGCTCTGTTACAAGATCTTCAATAGAAAAGCCATGACTTTGACTTTTTATAAAGCCCCGCAGCTACATTTGAGTGAAAGACTGTCGGGCAAATGCAAAGGAAAACCCAGTTGGGCAGACTGCAACAACAATTTTCTGCTATCTTCCTCCGGCTTTCGCAGTTTAAATCGGAATCCATATTTAAATGAAGCTCCATTCTTCTACTTTCTCACCCATGAAAGCTGGGGTCCAATAATTAATAGTAGCCAAATCAGAAGCTCTTGCTGTAGCCGTCACTGGTAGTTGCTGAAGTAGCCCGAGCTTTGGTCGTAGGTGCTGGTGAGAGTTGGGGAGACGTGAAATCTGTTGGCGACCATGTGAAAATCAGTAGGGAAGACGCCATTCCATTCAAGCATGATTATGGCTCAATCGAGCACCACTAGTCGGGCAAGATAACCCCATGCTCTTCTTGTAATAGCCATTGAGAAGCTCTCTGATAGAAGTTTGCACAGGAAAGCCATGATTTTGGCTTTTATAAAGCCTCCAATTCCATGAATTTAGGTAAAATTTGTGGAAGATATAGCCATTGGTTTTCCAATTTCAACTTTTGGGGTTCGGGCTAAATACATCTATTGGATAAGAGAAAAGTGGAAAGAAGAGTGAAAATGACCACTTGCAAACTGCCCAGATCTTTACATTTTCTGTATTTTTGTACACACATCACATAACCCAGTTCGGACAACTAGAAAATAGAAAAAGAAACAAAGAAAGAGAGAAATAATAAAAAGAAAGAAAGCTACTACTTTTGGACAGAGACTTTGAAAGAAATACAAAAGCAAGAAAGAACAGAGACTTTGAAAGCAAAACAAAAGCAAGAAAGAAAGAAAGAAAGAAAGAAAGAAAAACGAAAGCAAGAAAGAAAAATCTTTTTGTGATTTTTTGGCATTTTTAATTTTTATGTCTTTTTCTTTGTAACACATAAAAAACACACAAAGAAAACAAAACCCTTTCGGACGAGAAATTTTTAGTTATGACAGGAACATAAGTGATACACTACGTATTTTAATAAGAGTTGTTGGAAATTTTATTTTTTAAGTTATTAACTTTTTAGCACACATATCATACTATTTGTATAGTAACACGTGATGTACCATCTTGTGTATCAGTCACACTGAAAAATCTCTCCTTTCGGGCAAACAGAAAAAGGAAACTAAAGCCCCTGTCAGGCAAGCTGAAGAGTAAATAAAAGCGAGGGTGAACTGCCGATTTAGTCCTTGAATTATCACCCAAGTGAAAATTAGGTCCCTGAATTATTTTTTTACAAAAATAGGTCCTTAAACTCATTATAAACAGCCAATTTCATCCTTGCCATTAGATTTCAAGTTTTTCCATCTAATTTTCTGTTAACTTAGCATGTGACTTGCACATGACATATGTAAAAGGGTAAAATCATCATTTGATTTTACCCTTTTCCATATATCACCAGGACTCTTTCAAGAGAAAGAAGAGACAGCGCTGCTTCACTCCTTGGCTTCTCTTGCTCGTATTGGTTGATGATCTTGGTGTGTTGCACTTTAAGGCGATTTTGAAACTTTTGCTCAAAAAATTCTCAAACAGAGAAATCTTGAAGACTTTTCAACGTTGGTTGAACTCAGAGATGTCTTTCCAACTCAGAGATGGTGGGGAGCCTCCATGTTATAGTAAGTGTACTTAATTTGGTTCATCAGATGAATTTTTATTGAGTACTTAATTTGGTTCAATAAAAAATCAAGTTATGTTGTCTCT
This sequence comes from Heteromeles arbutifolia, assembly GCA_024362995.1. NCBI lineage: Eukaryota > Viridiplantae > Streptophyta > Magnoliopsida > Rosales > Rosaceae > Heteromeles > Heteromeles arbutifolia. Next base: position 1,538,497 of record JANCRC010000002.1, on the reverse strand, counting down.
TTCTGTGTTTGCAGAGATTTCCTCATTGTACTAGGTTTTAGGGATTTTAATACTCTCAAATTAGGGTTTTTTTTATATGTCGAATTGGGTGGTCCTGATGAATTAAATTGGTGTTTGTGGGGTCCTATTGTGTTCCTACTTGAATGCGCTGGTTTTTATCCGACAAAAAAAAAATTGAATTTTTTGGTTTGCGGTTGAATTTTGGGATTTGGGGTTTTGCTGAGTTAGGGGATTTGTGGTATTTGACTCTCCTTTTACTGACTATGCAGCTGCAACAGACTTATTCTCCCTCGAAATTCACCATGGGGGTTATTTAGTGGATGGCTTTTACTTGGGGGAAAAAGGGCATTGGAAGGACAATATTAGTAGAGATTGTATAACCATGTGGGACTTATGGGAGCTAGTAGAGTATCTTGGGTACAATAAAGAGACCACAAAGTTCTTTTATAAGAAGAAAAGGAAAGGATGGGTTCCTATTACTTGTGATGCAGATTACTTTCAATGTGCAAAATGTGTAACCAAAAGAAGCATAGTAGTGATTTACCTCACAGATAAGTCACAAGAAGTGCAGAATATAGAGATTCAAGCATCATTGCAAAATGCTATAACCGAGATCAATGTAGAAGATGTTATTCTGATTGAGGGTTCACATGTTGCTCAAGAACCTGGTTATGTAGACCTTGAAGGAAAGTATGTGGCAGATGATGAGTGTGACGAAGAGGATGATAGAGAAGAATATGTAGTTAATGGTGGTGCCTTGGTGGATGCTGAGTTAGAAGTTGATGATGTTGTTGATGAAGCAGAAGAACCTGATGAAGATGATGAAGATTTCAGGGACAGTGATTATGAACAAAGTGAGGATGAAGATGACAATAAGTTTTATAGGTTTGTTGTACCAGAAGATACCGAAGAGCAGTCTAAAGAACCAGGTGAGGAGGAAACAGATGAGTATGATACCGAGGAGTTTGATAGTCTGCATGGGTCTGAATCTGAGCAAGAAAATAAGTTGAAATTGTCGAAAAGTTTAGAGGCCCCAAGATTTAAACAATATAATAGAGATCATGACTTAAGAGATCCAAAACTTTGTTTGGGCTTAGAATTTCCTACTGTTGGAGAGTGTAGAGAAGCTTTAAAGTACTATGCAAATAGTTGTGCAAGGATGGTTAGATTTGAGAAAAATGACACTGTTAGAGTTAAGATGGTCTGTGATGGTGAATCTGAAGAAGGACTAACACGCCCCGATCCCGATATTCCCCGAATACCAGGATAGACACGTGCTGGCCGACACTCGAAGGGTGACGAAAGCCATTTATTAAATGCAAATGCTGAGAATAAGGAATAAATAAGACTTATAAATATAAAATAAAGAGTGCATTTTAGGAATGTGTTCAGAGCACACATCTAATCTAGAACACGAAAGGAATTAATATAAAATTGAATGAACAAAGGAATAGATCCTACACCGATAGGACTCGAAGATGCCGATGCGGAAGTGCCCTGACGCTGGGATTGTATGCCTCGATTCTAAGTCCTGAAGGGGGCGCAAAACAAACATGAGTGGACCAATTTGATATACATATAGTAAAACAGTTATCAACGTACTAACCCCCAGGTTTTATGAAAACACATATATATCGTGATAAACATAGGTTTTCCGAAACCTAGCATGCCGTGCACTGTCTCAATCATAACTTGTATATATAATAATCTCTAGTGAATGTCCAATATAACTCTCCAGACCCCATGCCGGCTCCCCATCTCTGAGCAGACAGTCAGAAGAAATAACCCCCAAGCCCCATGCCGGCTCTCCATCCCTGGTCTTAAATGCCAGAGGAAACACCCTACAGGCCCTATGCCAACACCAAACCTTCGCCTGGGACGGACCGGAAACTATCCCTACGTCCCGTAGCGGAAAGAACCACTAGGTAAGTACAAAACCATTGAACATACGTACATTTGAAAGACATCTTCATAGTATAAAGTCATCCATCATCTATAATATAAAGAGGTGTTCGAAACGTATTCTAAATATCATATCGTCATCCATCAGATATTCTATAAGAATACGGGTTATAGGAAAAATAGTAATAATTCAAAATAACCTCAATAGGCACGATATCTCATAAAGCATTTCATAAAACATACTCATCAAATCATGTTTTTCATGTATGCATTTCTACTATAAAACATGCATTTTAGAAGGGGTTCACTCACAGTACTTCGCTGTCGAAAGCTGCGCAGACTAGCGAAGACAAACACGCCACAATAATTGCCCCTAAGCACATAAAGAGTACATTTAGTCAAACTCTACTCAAACGACTTAATTTGGGAAAACGGACATCAGAAACGGGTCCAGAACGTCGAAATTAGCCTATGAGAGGTCTCGGACGAAAACCCAAAAAGTCAACCCGAAAGTCAAAGTCAACGGTCAACGTTGACCAGTCAAAGTCAACGGTCAACGTTGACGGCTTAGTCAACGGGTCAGGGTCCGGGTCGGACCAAGTCAAACAGGTCTGGCTTGGATCCGGGTTGAGCTTGGGTTCTTGGGCTTGGTTTAAGGCCCAAGGGTTTTGGGTTTTTAGGGTTTGGGCTTAAAGGGTAAAGGGTTTAGGTTGGTTCCGGGTTGGGCCTAAAGGTCCGTGGGTTTGGGTTTTGGGTTGGGTTAGTGACGGGCCTGGGCCCAGGTGCACGGCCCAAAGGGCCTTGGTTTTCTGGAATGTGGGTCGCCGGACCCATTGAAGAAGAAGGCCGAAATTCGACCGGAAAGTTCCTTAACTTTAAACGGCCATAACTTTGTCAATACTCGACGAAATCAAGTGATTCAAAAAATAAAGTTATATTTCTCGAAGAGACGAAGAGAATGGTACCTCGCACGACATCTAAATCACCGTGGTTTGGCCGAAAAATGCCTCGAAAGTCTCGGAGGTCGCCGAAAACTGGGTAAGATTCAAATGGATATAACTTCTTCAATACTTGATGAAATTGGGTGAAACAAAAAGGAAAGTTGTAGTACTCAGCGAGACAAAGAGATTGATACCTTGGACGAGGGCCAAATCGCCGTTTTTTGGCCGGAAATTGCCTCGAAAGGGGCGGTGCTCGCAGGAAAATTTGGAAAAGCTACTCCGAGCCATTTTCTGCGATTCAAACGTATACACCACTTAAAACAAGCTTCGATCTAACCCTAAAACATAACCCAAAGGTTTCTAGAAGCTTACCAACATCGGAATAACACGAAACTCGTCGGGGAAGATGATGAACAGTACCGGCCGAAAGAGAGGGAAGGGTTTTGGGTGTTCTTTCTTCGTTTCTGAGAGCACAGAGGTGATGGTAATGGTGTTTTTGTTGTCCTAGCATGTGAGTGCGATGCTGCTTGAGGAGGGAAGGAGAGAGTTGCAGAGAAAGGGAGAGAGAGGGCTCACAGGTAGAGAAGGAAGAAAAAGAGAGAAAGAAGAGGGAGAGAAAGAGAAGAGAGAGTGTCATAAAAATCAGAAGAAAAAAAAGAAAAAAAAGGAAAGGAACGGGGGACAAAACAGGGGGTGGGCCTTTTGGGCACACCATTTAAGATCCAAAAACCAATTTTAAAAGAAGAAGATCTCGCCCAAGATGAAATTTCACAAAAATACCCCTTCAATCAGGACGGGTTGTTACAAGGACCTTGTCCTTGAAAGTTGTATGTAAGCAGAGTTAAAAGAGGGCCGACTTTTAGGATTAAGACATTCATCGAAGGTCATACTTGTGGTAGAGAGGAAAAGGCAAAGTTTGCAACTTCAAGTTGGTTGGCTGAAAGGTTTGATGAGGATCTTAGGAGAAATCGTAACATTTCTATTCCAAATTTCATGGAAATGGTGAGAAAGCACTACAACATTGATGTGACTAGGGAAATGGTAAATTATGGGATTATTGTCATGAGGTCAAGGTTCAAAATCTAGGGAGTACAGTGCTAGTGAAGACAAAATTGAGGGTTGATGATCCTGTTTTTGAGAGGATGTATATATGCTATGATGCTTGCAGGAAGGGATTCATAGAAGGGTGTAGGACTATGGTTGGGTTTGATGGCTGCCACATCAAGGGAAACCATCCAGGTCAACTTCTTAGTGCTATTGGGATTGATGCTAATAATGGCATGTTCCCAATAGCATTTGGTATAGTTGAAATTGAGAATAAAGAGACCTGGACTTGGTTTCTTGATATTTTTTTCAAAGATGTTGGCATACTGAATGGAAATGGATGGATATTTATTACAGACAAGCAGTAGGGCTTGGGACTAGCTATTGAGAACTTAATGCCTGATGCAGAGCATAGACATTGTATTAGGCACCTTCGTAGCAACTTCAGGTCAGATGGTCATGGTAGTTTGGCACTAAAACAAAGGCTAGGGGCTGCAGCTAGGGCCACTACTATTCCTACATGGCAAGCAGAGATGGATAAGATCTTGGTGCTATCTGAAAGTGCATATGACTGGTTGGTAAAAAGGCCAGCTAAAAATTGGAGCAGGTCACACTTCTCCATTGGTTCTAAGTGTGATATTTTGCTAAATAATTTGTGTGAGTGCTTCAATTCTAAAATTCTAGAAGCAAGAGACAAGCCTATATTGATAATGCTACAACGAATTCATAGTTACTTGATGTTGAGAATGGCAAGAAAAAGAGAAGAGATACGGCATCGAAAGGTTGGACCTAAAATTGTTAAGATTTTGGAAAAGATTGCTCAAGAGAGTGGATCATGCATTGCTCAAAATGCTGGGGGAGGCAAGTTTCAAGTGACACATATGTATGGGGCGCAATATGCAGTGGATTTAAATAGACACTCATGTTCATGCAGAAAATGGGACCTATGTGGTATTCCTTGTTGTCATGCCGTAGCTGCAATTACTAGACAACAGAGGAGTCCAATCGACTATGTAAACCCAGTATACAAAAGAGAGGCGTATGACATAGCTTATGGGAATTTTATCTCCCCAATGCCTGGCCAAGATTTGTGGGAAAAAACTGGTAATAGACCCATTAAGCCTCCTTATTACCGCAAGCAAACTGGAAGACCAAAAAAGAGTAGGAATAAAGAGCAAGATGAGATACTAAAAGGTGCTACTAAATTGAAGAGGTATGATATAATCATGCACTGCTCAGTTTGTGGCTCAGATGCACATAATTTTTCCAAATGTCCTTTAAAACAAGGAGAAGGTAGCAACAATGGAAAAGTAAGTATTTAATATTGTAACCCATGTATTTCTTCCATTGATATATTCAACTAATGGAAACAATAAATTCTTACATGCAGGGAAAAGATAGAGCTAGAAGGACAAGGGGAAGGGTATGATTTTTTTTGTAGTATACTTGCAATCAATTTGATTTTGAAATGAGAGAAATTAATTACATGAGGTGTTTGTGAATATCTTCTTTTAATTTTCTTTCTTTTGGTACAGCCCACAAGTGCTAATCCAAGGCAACCATCAGAGACAAATACAACCTCTAATGATGCATCCCAAACTAGACCATTGAGGAAGGCCAAGTTACAAGTTGTAAGCACATCTTTTTCTTTTTCTTCTTCTTCTTTTTTTCTCTTTTCATGAAATTGAATAAGTGATATTAATATTCAATGTGCATGGCAGTAAGAATATATGTTTGGTATTTGCATATAGGGTCGTAGAGAAAATTTAGTTAAAAGAGGATGCCATGTTGCCCAGACTACAAGGACTACAGGTGAAGGGGGATCCCAGCACCAATCTGTGATGCATCCAAGAGGAAATGAAGAAGTGCTACAAGGCCAATCAGTTATAACTGGAGAACCAAGAAGGTACAAATCTGCAGCGAAAAGAGCAAGGACTTGGATACCATGAATGTTCAGATGTTGTGTTTTGTAAAAGACAATTAATGACTTGTTTTGTAAAAGGCAGATAATGACAAAGTAAACACTGCCTAGGACTTAAGAAAGGCAGTTCATGACTTGCTTTGCGTGCCTAACCTTGTTTTGTTATGTTATTGGCATGATGTGGAATTGGTGCCTTAGATTTTATTTTTGGATCGAAAATAGAGAAAATATGGTATGGAATTATTTTAATGAAATTTGTTGTTGAGAGTTGAAATTATTTCATGAAATTTGCTTTGGGATGGCCAAATCGAAATCCCTTAATGTTTGTATAAGATTCCCAGCTTAAAAAATTGCAAATTAGGCTTTACAAATTTCAAAATTTGGGAAAATTTGAGTGGGAAAAGTAAGGAGATGGATGTTTCTCTTGGTTGTGTTTCATGAGTGATGAAATGACGAATTTATCCTTTAAATTGTGTCATGTACAAGTCACATGACCTAAGTTAATAGAAAATTGGATGGAAAAGCTTGAAATCTAACGGCAAGGATGAAATTGGCAGTTTGTAATGAGTTTAGGGACCTATTTTTCTGAAAAAATAATTCATGGACTTAATTTTCACTGAGGTGATAATTCAATGACTAAATCGGCAGTTCACCCTAAAAGCGAATACTTGTCAGGGAACCAAAACAGGAAAAACAAAAAGGACAAAACCCTTTTGGGCAACTCAAACCACAGAAAAAAAAAGTCCAAGTCGCGCAAACTTATACACAGTCAAACTGTCAAGATTTTATTTTATTTAACAATAACAGATGTACATACAGAGGGTTCATGCATGAAACAAATTCCACATAAAAAGAATTGCGTAATGCATGAAACAAATATATATATTGACAAATATATGAACATATACGGTATATATATGGGAAGAAAAATATAAACATAGGGGGTTCATGCATCATGGGGAATGTTTTCATGCTTCATGGTCGTTTCAACTATCTTACTTTATTTTAAGCGTACCTGATTTGCAGAAAACAATTAAAGCCTTTGAATTTATAGAAGATCCTTCTCGGAAAGCCGGAATTGCATCTCCAATGCGTTGTATCACATGTAGATGCAAATTTCTTCCTCCTTGTTCTTGGACAAAATTGCACCTACAAAACAAATAACACCTTAGGTCAAGGCCAAGAGCCTCACGCGCCCACAATGAATGGGAGGGCTTTGGCTGAAGAACCTCTAATGCCAAAGTTAGAATTTTGAGAGAAAAGTGTTTGGAGAATTTGGAGAATTTTGCAAGAGTGTTGAACTTAGGTTTTTAGAGAAAATGGAGTAATATATATAAGGCATGGCCGGTCCCCCTATGTAGAGAAGGTGGCCGGCCCTTTGTGGTGTTTTTGAGTGTATTTGGTGATTTAATTGGCAATTAATGGATTAATTAGGTAATAAATCCATTAATTAGCCAATTAACATAATTTAAAAGGAATGTTTTGGAGGTTATGGAATAATTACCGTGTGGAGAATATAGGATGAGGATGGATGAAATAATTTTGAATTTGTTACCTATTTTGGGCACTTTTGACTTGATTGAGGGATGATTGTCCACTGCTCGCGCGTAGGATTTCCAGTGTGCCTCGAGGGTAATTTTGTCCTTTTTACCCACAAATCCACGTGTCGCCTTGTGATTATTTTTGGCTCCACAAATGCCCCCACACATGCTGGGCTGCTCGCGGGAAAAGGGCAGCAGGTGTAGAGATCTCCAACTTTGATGTAGATTCTCTTTTGGACTTGGAATTAGATTCTTCTAGGAAAGGGAAATAAATCACATCCAAAGCCTATTTAAGCCTACCTTAAGTAGATGATTAAATCAACTTCAGAAGGCAATCATTTATCCTTACAAGGAAGAGAGAAAGCTAGAGGATATTTGTTCCCCTTCCCCTAGCACTCTTCTTTGCTTGTCCGTGCAAAGAACCATCTTCCATTGATTTCTTTGTCTTCTTCGTGCCACACCGATGTAAGAAAAACTTAATTATCCTTGTCTTCTTCTTGGGAGGTGCTGCCACGGAGCAGCCATCGAGGTGGTGTGGCATGTCGGTTGGCAGAGGTCAGGAGTTGGCTTGGCATAGGCCAAGGAGGTGGTGTGGCAGAGGCCATTGCTTATGCTGCTCAGCTTGATTGAAGCCAAGGATTGGCTCGGCATGGGCCAAGGAAGTGGCGTGGCATGGGCAACGGTTTGGCTGCCACATCTGGGCTGCTTGCCAAAAATAAGGAAATTGTTTAAGTTTGATTTCTCAGCTGCCGTAAATGGAGCAGTCAGGAATGGAGCTGCCAAGATCGGAGCTGCTGAAGATGAAGTGTCGGATGAGCGAACTGTTAAGTGCAAAAGTGGTTGTTGCCCCAGACCATTTATTGCCCCTGACCATTTGCTTACCCAAATGGGTGTTGAGAAATTAGTTTACCTTCTTGAACTGTAGAGCAATTAGTTTACCCTCTCGCACTGGAGAGCTTACCCATATAGGTGTCGGGGAATTGGTTTACCCTCTCGCACTGAAGAGCAATTAGTTTAACTTTTCGTACTGGAGAGCAGACCCTTTTGGGTGTTGGGGAATTGTTTTACCCTCTCGCACTGGAGAGCAGACCCTTTTGGGTGTCGAGGAATTGGTTTACCCTTTTGTACTGGAGAGCAATTAGTTTATCCTCTCACACTGGAGAGCAATTAGTTTATCCTCTCGCACTGGAGAGCAAACCCATACGGGTGTCGGGGAATTGGTTTACCCTTTCACACTGGAGAGCAATTAGTTTATCCTCGGAGAGTAATTAGTTTATCCTCTCGCACTAGAGAGCTTACCCAGATGGGTGTCGGCGGATTGGTTTACCCTCTCTCATTAGAGAGCAATTAGTTTACCTTCTCACACTGAAGCATGGAAGTTGTTGTCGTGAGTGCAACTGAGGAAAGCTGAACTGCTAGGACAACTGAAATAATCCTTAGCATACGAGGTCATGTTTGGTGATCTGGTTGAGACTTCGAACTGCTTGCAGACCCTGCATATGGGTGTAACCGCAGTGAGCTACTCCCAGAATTATTACGCCATCATTAGGTGTTTCGTCGTGTGCCCTTTTGATGCTTGGTTAGCTCGAGCCACAGGGCAAGATAGGCACGGTCGAGAGCCGTGGTGCAAGATTGGCATAGTTATGAGCCATGGTGATAGATCAATGGTTGCCGGGAGTCGTGGAGCAGGTAGGCACAGCTGTGAAAGCAGAGCTGGGGCTAACTTGTGCCAAGTTGTGCACAGTAAGAAGAATTAGACCACTAGGTTCGTGATGCTCGACTACTGGTAATGTGCTGCTTCAATATTGAATCGTCTGGAGTGTTGAGAACAATGTATGCCCCCGGTTCTTGGTAGTTAGGCTGGTGTGTCCTTCTGGTACTCGTCTGCCCCCGGCGTGCCATTAAGCTGAGTTGCTGCGTTTTTCAGACCAGAAGTAATCTTTATATCCGGCAATCTATGTGGGGTAGTCCCGTCTGCTCGATCTTGTCATTGAAAGATTACTCGCTCATGTTGGTTATGTCTCATCAGAGCGCTTTGTCAGTAGCTTCGTTGCGCCAGAAATCACGCAATCACTCGGTCATGAGCCTTTCTACTTCTTTCTGAATTTGCCTTTGTTGGGATGGCAGAGCTCTCGGCTGCCTCCGATAGTGACCTGCTGGTCTATGCTGCTTTTCCATATGTTCGACTCGTCTATGTCTCGGCTGCGTTCATGTGGTTCGTTCTTAGCAGGCGAGGGAATCTCTTGTAGGCTGGCGGTTAAACTTGAGCTGGATTGAGTGACTGCTGCTCTCCGTCCATCGTGCTGCCTATTCTGATGTGAGGTGGATGATGCTCCTTACGAGCCTAGCCGCGAATGAATGCTTTGTCTGGAAGGCTGCTCATGTTGATTATCGAAATATGGCCCCAACCGTGAGTGTATACTTGTCCTCGGGCCCAGTCGAGAGTGCACAATCCTCCGCGTACGAAGACGGAAGTATACGCTATCTTGGGGGCCCAATTGGGAATGTACATTGCCCGAACGCTCAGCTTATGACTGGTCGAATGGCTGCTTGCAGGGACACTACTGGAAAGGTTCGTCTGCCCTTGTTCTTCTTCGGGACACCTCGTCCGGGGCACGTTGGATCTCGGTGCGTTGCAAGAGTTGATTCACCAAGGTCGTCAGTTGTGCAAGGACGATCGTCAACTCTATGACTTGTCGAGACAAGTGTTGTTTGCCATTTGGATTGGAAGAGGTTGGAAGGAATGTGCCTTCTCGAGCAGTGGAAGTATGGTAGGCTCCGGGCGCGAGATTTGAATTGGGAAACGTCAAATCCGCAAAGAAATATGGTGAAAATGTCTTTAGTTCAATCGTAGGCCCAGAAATTTGAAGCCGAGATGGTTGAACTAACCTTAGACCAATTTGGGCTGCTTAGAAGGCCACGGGAGCAGGATGGGCCGCGAGAGTGGGCTGCTCGACGAGAGCAGGCTGGGCCGCGAAAGTGTGTTGCTCGGCGAGAGCAGGCTGTGCCACGAGAGTGGGTTGCTCGACAGGAGCAAGATGGGCGCGAAAGTAGGCTGCTCGGCGTGTGATGCACGCTGGTGCGAGCTTTAGGCTCAGCTTGGCAACGCGTTGGGATCACGTTGGGTGTGAAGTGACATGGCTTAGGCCGTGGCCTTGGTGCCGTGAGCCTTGGATGGCACGGCTTGGGCTTGCTTTGGTGGCACAGCTTGGGCCGTAGTGGTGGTGCCACGGACCTCGTCGCGGGTGGTTGTCGTGTTGGCCACCGCGGTGGTTGCCATGATGGAGCCTCGTATTGGTGGTGCCACTCCACTTATCATCACATTTAGCCTCGTGGATCGTCGCAGTCTCATCTTTTGGATGCGAGAATCTTCTATAAGTGTAGGACTCAACTCTCAATGAAAGCACCAATTTTTGGATGCAAATTTCTTCCTCCTTGTGGACACAACTCTCAATTAATGGGGGGCTTTGGCCGAAGAACCTCTGATGACAAAGTTAGAATTTTGAGAGAAAAATGTTTAGAGAATTTGGAGAATTTTGCAGGAGTGTTGAACTTAGGTTTTTAAAGAAAATGGAGTAATATATATACGGCATGGCCGGTCCCCTTTGTAGAGAAGGTGGCCGGCCCTTTGTCGTGTTTTTGAGTGTATTTGGTGATTTAATTGGTAATTAATGGATTAATTAGGTAATAAATCCATTAATTAGCCAATTAACATAATTTTAAATGAATGTTTTGGAGGTTATGGAATAATTACCTTGTGGAGATTATAGGATGAGGATGGATGAAATAATTTTGAATTTGTTACCTATTTTGGGCACTTTTGACTTGATTGAGGGATGATTGTCTACTGCTCGCGCGTAGGAATTCCAGTGTGCCTCGAGAGTAATTTTGTCATTTTCACCCACAAATCCACGTGTCGCCTTGTGATTATTTCTGGCTCCACATCACATTCAACACAGAAAACTTAAATTGAATCAATAGCATGTAGATCGATTCAAAATAATAGATTAATCATAAAAAGAATAATTAAAAATGTAATACTCCCCTGATTGAAGAATAAACTCTCTTTAGCGCAGCGTTAAGAGCGTGCTGATAATTTGTTGTAGGCATAATTTACTGGACAATTATGGAGACCATAGAGATAGGTGCGGCATAGAGAGAAGAAGAGAAAGATTTGTAATTATGGGTATGTGTTATTCTACCCCATTGTGCCTTTATTTATAGTAGTTGGGAAGGTTAATTCCTTACCCTTTAGGATTACAACATTTAATAGATAATCTACTTCTAGTAGGAATATAAGAGATATTACAAGATATACTAGGATTTACACAATCATAACAGTTACATTTTTTTTATATTTTTCTTTTCAGCTTTTCTTTTGTTTTTTGTGTTTTGTTCTTTTTGAAATCAAAAGCAAGCCCATTCGGGCAAAAAGCAAAAAGAGAGAGAAAAAGAAAAAGAAAATAAGAAAGAAAAAGGAGAAAGGAGAAAAAGCAAGGAAAATAAATAAAGAGAGAAATGGAGAGACAAAGAGAGAGAAAGGAAATGAGAGAACATGCCCAGTCTGATAACACAAGGAAAAGCCATTTGAGCAAGTTGTATGAAGCCCATTGGTTGCCCATGTGTTATTTTTCTCTTAACACTCAAATATTTTTCTCTTCTTAAAATTGAGTGTAGAGAGATCAGATCCGCCATTTAAATTGGTCATATCATGTAGCTTGGGAACCATAGGAGGAGGTCATTCATGTTTCACTCCAAGCTTTGTCCTCCTTGAGATCTCGGTGCGAACAACATGCTTGTGTTGGCAGGGAGGAGTGTAGAAGCTTTTTTCTTCTTCTTCGAGCTCCACATGAGGTGTGAGTTCGAGCCCCCCGAACGTTGGTGTTTGGCCTACAATAGCCATAAGCTCCATCTTAGCTGTTATCGGTTTCAACAAGTCAGCTTGTTCTCCTATAACCAAATCCTCCTTCATGGAATTTTCATTAATTGGGGCCATTTTTTTGCCTTCATCAATGTGCAGATTTTGTTCCATCTTGGTGGTGGTAGGATGAGTTTGCTTTGAAATTGATGCACTTGATCTTTAAACTTTTGCATAGTTTCATCAAAAGTTTTGTAGATTGCATTCACCCTCTTCCATACCTTGGTCATCTCTTCAAATTTGGTGATTTCTTCATGAAGTTTGGAGAACTCCGTTGGTTTGGCCATAGTCCCATTGTAGAGCTCCTCTTCCGGAGGATCATTATTTGGCATTTCATAAATTGGCTCTACGTGCTTCTCAAGAGCATTTTGAAACTCAAAGCCATTTGTTGGCCTATCATAGTTTTCATAAATGTGATTGCCATCAAAAGAATAATAACCTTCATCATAGCCATAAGTTGGCCAATCTTCAAGATTATTATTATTGTTTAGTTGGTAGCCATTAGTTGGCCGACAATCATATTCCATGGGACTTGAGTACTCTCCAGCCATGTACCCATAAGTTGGCATTCCATAGGTTGGCTCCATGTGCTCATTGGCATAGCCATAGTTCGGGCATTCTTCAACACCGTCATCCTCTTCATTCTCCGGAAAAGCATGTTGAGAAAAACTATGAACATAAGGATTGTTCATGATCTAACTCCATATAAGGGTCCCACTAGGCATGCCAAAATGTTTGCTCCCTAAATTCACCATGGGTCTTGCAGGCATGCCGGGAATTTACTCAAACATAAAATTGGTGGGTGCGAGCGTGCCACTACTAGATGCCGCTAGTAGACAGGTTTTGAATGATTGAGGTTGCGCCTGAGTTTGACTTCAAACCAAGAGATTGTGTCATTGAATGGGAGTGGCTCAAATCAATGTTCTTTCTTTGCCTTAAAGATAAGGACTTTACTTATATGGAGAGATGGAACAATATGTAAATGGCATGGTTGCTGGAAGTGCAACTGACAGAGGAAAGTAAATGACTGATATTGTACATTGCTTGTAATTTAAATGATTGAAAATGAGTTGTACATAAACTACAAATGAGATCGATACTACTAGTGAGCAGCATAGCTAATAAACTAGACAAAAGATAGCTTTTCTGAGGAAAATTATTGCTAAGAGATCTGAGATCTTTGCTGTTTACAGCTTTTGGATGCAAATCTGGCTTGAGAGCAGAGTTTGTATGTTTGTTTGTTTGATTGGTTGAGTGTCCATAATCCTTGTGCATCTGCTCCTTTATATAGAAATCTGAAAGAGCCCCTTGCTGAGAACACCAATCCAGCCCGAATGCATTCTATTTGCCAGCTTGCATGTGAAATAATATTTAAAAAGGCAAGTTTGTATCTCCACCACATGCTTTCACCACATGTCTCCAACACTTGCAATAAACTAATAATTAAAATAAGCAAGTTGGCTTCTTTTACATGTCCTTTACAGGAATGTCTGCGTGCCTTCCAATCCACTTGAAAGCATGCAATTGTTTTGATTAAAGAAAGCTCTTGGCACATCTCCACCACCAAAACAAAAGGGAAAAACAATATTATAATGTTAAACTATCCCACTTGCAGCCACATATCTTTCCAAGTTAGCCTTCTTGCACAATGATCCTCCAAATACCATATTTAGCCCGAATAGCCCAAATGACTAAAATTGGGTACATTTTAGGTGCAAACAGTAGCTTAATGGCAGCTCTCTTGGATATATACGTTTTTTCTCGCAAGGTGTCGAGCGCCCTAAATCCTATATGAAGAGGTAAACAGTAACGAATGAGAATTTGATGAACCAATTGAGTTGATGCGAAATTGTAGTGGGCAAAGTAACGAACAGCGCTGCTTCACTGTATATTCCTCATCATCTCCCCCCGGCCCTTGCTCTTAATTAGGAATGTTGACCATATATCCCTAAGGTTAATAATTAGTGATTATTTCAGGTAATTAGATGGAAATTGCAAGCATGACTTGACATTGCCTCGTTGACCCCAGAATCAAGCATACTGTGTGATTCATGAACACCCCAATATACTTCAGATATCATAAATAATTAGAATTTTAAGATACATCCCAATTTCGATCCAAATTATGTCCGAATTATGAAGGTCAAATACCATTCGATTGCATCAAATTGAAAATTTTCACTGGTTAAAATCGAAATTTCCAATCCATCTTGCACTTGCACCCACCCCCGAGTATATGATTCAACAAGAATCACACAAGAGTAGATTGATACAATAGAAACCTCTGGTAAAATGCCCACCTGTAATGTACTTTATATGCTGGATTACGAGTGGGCATTTTACCAGAGGTTTCTATTGTATCAATCTACCCTTGTGTGATTCCGTTGAAGCATATACTCAGGGGTGGGTGCAGGACGGACGATTTCAAAGCAGACTCCCCATTCATTAGATAGAGATGTTCTAAATAATCTATCGGCTTGGACTTTCAAGCCCAACACCCAATGTTGGTCCAACGCAAATCGCAAATCGCAAATCTAGGCGGACGAAACTGCCCTCCATTACAAAAGCCCTTCGGGTCAAACACGGTGTATACTTGGGTTCAAAATAAACCGGCAGCGGTGCGCGCTTTCCCTCCTCGGACCCCAGTTAATGGCAAGCGCTCTTAGAAGACTTGCAGCTGCATTCTGCTACTCGCCACATCTCCAATTCGTTCGAAGCTTGTCTCCGTTGCGCTTTGGAAATAGTTACAGTTCCTTCGTGTCTTCGGCTTCGTCTGGTATGCCCCGAACCTGCTTGTGAAAATGTCTCCTAGACAACACCTATTTTGTCATTAACTGCCATTTCTGCACTTGCTCTGTATTTCAAGATCAGAGGACGGTGCTCCAACTGGTCATCCAGAATTCCGACAATGGAAGAACGGAGGTGGGATTTTCCACAAGTCTGCCTGCATTGACCCAACAGTTTTCATAGAGTTTGGTGCTGTTGTTCATTCAAAATCCGTTGTCGGCGAACATGTTTGTATTGGTTCTGGAGCTGTCATTGGACCTTCGGTTACAGTTGGGCAATCAACGAAAATTGGGTAACGATCAAATTTTCAACTTGACATTGCCTCGTTAATGTTTTCGCTTACTTGATTTCAATAGTTACACTACGGTCATAATCTCTGCAGCTACAATGTTGCACTCAGTAATTGCAGCGTAGGAGATTCGTGCATAATCCACAATGGCGTATGCATTGGTCAAGATGGTAAGGCCACTTCTTGTAGGCTTTGACTCATTTGGGAATGTTGATATGGATCAATCAGCTTAGTTATGATTTAATGTGAATAGTGTTTGATGTGTAGCGATGGAAAATCTGATGTTTGGTGGGATGTTTGTTTTAACTACAGGGTTTGGATTTATGGTGGATGAGCATGGGAATATGTTGAAGAAGCCTCAAGTTAGTGATGCTTATATGTACTCGAATTGAAGTCCTTTTGTTTTCTCTCTCTTTCTTTGTGTTTTTGAATATTTTTCTCAGATAATGTTTGAATGCAATCATGATACATTAGTTCTTTAGGATCAACATATTCAATTTCGTAGTAGTTTGTTGCATAGCATTACAGAGGCAAGATTGTCTTCATTTATATGACTTGTATGACGATAAGAGGTTATTTATGCATTTGCATCCAGCTGTAGAAATTGAAGCATCTTATTGTATGTCTTTCTTGTTCTTTCCTCATCCACAAGATGCTGAATGCTAGGATTGGAAACCACGTGGAGATTGGTGCAAATACTTGCATTGACAGGGGCAGGTTAGAAATAGACCCTTGGATATCAACTGATTGCAGATGCATGGTACTTTCATTCTGTTAAAGTTTGAATAATAATTTATAACATTGTTTGGTTTATGCAGTTGGAGAGATACCGTTGTAGGAGATCATTCAAAGATAGACAATTTAGTTCAGGTTAACTTTTGCTTTTTAAGTTCTTGGGTAATTGTCTGGAATATAGTATACAGTTATCCTTTTTCTCGTTTCTTGTAGATTGGTCATAATGTAGTTATTGGGAAGAATTGCATACTTTGTGGACAAGTTGGGATTGCAGGCTCAGTGACGTATGTTCTTTCTATGTCCCCTCTGTATTTTTCTGATTTTAGAAAGCCCACCGCAACATGATCCACTTTCTCTTCAACAACTTAGCCGATGATTCAGAAGATCTACCAAATGTGATGGCTGTCCTTTTTTTTTTTTCTATGTAGGATAGGAGACTATGTAACTATGGGAGGGAGGGTAGCAGTTCGTGACCATGTATCCATTGTATCAAAGGTATTTTCTTACATACAATGGCCCAATCTAGTAGTAGCCAAAATTAGTCATTGCTTGTCACATGTTAAAGAACTCGGTACAGGATTTAAATATCATTTGAGTCTTGAAGTTTGATGTTACTTTCTTTTTAATTTTTCTTCTGATATTTTATCCTTTTTCATGCTCTCACATTTTTCTTTGATTAAAAATATTGCTGAATATTATTACATGGACTTTTGCAGGTACGGCTTGCTGGTATGAGCTGTGTCACGAAAGATATTACAGAACCTGGAGATTATGGTGGCTTCCCTGCTGTAAGTATCATGTTGTACTTTTCTTATGAAAAATGAGAATAACAAGAAAAAGTGTTTTCATATATTGTCTACCCAAATTAATGGAGCTGGAACTGTGGGTGATTGTTGGATGTTTGGGATATATAAATGACATAATTCTGGTTGCGTTTTAGGTTCCAGCCCATGAGTGGAGAAGACAAGTTACAAACTACAGTCGGACATCAAAACAGCAGAACCCTGAGAATCATTAGAAAGGAAAATCAGGTGCACTCTTATGTTATTAAACCTTGAAACTGAAATTTTGGACGGAATTTTGGTTGGGTTTGCGCCAGCTCTCTGGGCTCTTAGTTTCTATTAATATTAAGGCATAAGTCAAGACTTGGTCTTAATCTTTCATTATTATTTATGACTCTAAAAGGGGATTAGAGGTATGTATCATTACAATTGTGCAGGTCATTTGCTAAATTGTTGAATTGTGTGATCTACTACAATACAAATCGAACAATTACGAGTATATAATTACAAGAAACGATATGAAAGTAAGGCAAGCCATATTGTAACAAGAAAACATCTAACCTAGTAATCGTCGGCTATTGCTCCTTCTCCATTTCTTGGAAGCCTGGCTTAGCTTAATTTTCTTCTTCTTACCAGAAATCTTACCATCTGAGCCAATAGGTAATTTGCCGTGCAAACCTAGCCCATAATGCTTGCTCTTCACTCCCCATGTTTTATATTGAACCCGAGTTAGTAAAGCCACCTTCAATTCTGCAGTTGCATTCAATATGGAATTGCGAATAGTTTTCCAAACTCGTGGGTTGACATCAACGTAATCAATCACTTGACGGGTTTTGCCTTTTCCTTGCTGAAAAGCAGGTATGTGTTTCTCCCCAACACTATCGGACCCATACAAGAATATTAAAACTGCCTCATCATAGTAAACGCTAGAGTCTTTGTTAGGATTTTCAATTTGAAGGCCATATATGATAGAGCCATTGTGTCCCCCGCCCTCTAAATCAGATTTTGGGATGTTAATATCCACGATGGTATACTCAGGGTCCTTTGGACGTAAGGCCACCCATAGACAGAGGGCTAGGAGTCCCAAGAAGGCTAGAAATTGCATAGCCCAGCAATTGAAAGTCTTTGCTTCGCACATTTTCCGTCTGAGGATTAGATTCACTTCAAAGTTTTAAATGAATTGAGTTGCACTAGTTGTTTATATGAGGATTCATAAGGAGGAGGAGAAAAGTAGGAGTATCAGAGGGTCCTTGTAATCCAAGTTACAAGAGGATATGTTCTTTTCTTCTTGACATTGAAGGATAAAGTCTGATACATCTGTAGGTCAGGGATTGTAAATTAGGCAACTTGGAATCCTTGGAAGAGAAGGAACATGATTTGGGTAAGCTCTTCTCATTCCTTACTTGTGTAGGAGTCCACCCAGTTCGGACCCGTTTTATGATCGTGATTCTGTTGAATATCTTGATTATCCCCTAAATTCCCTTGGATCCGATTTGAAGACGAATCAAATGGCATCGTAAGCTTCATTAAGGTAGTGTTTATGCTTTGAGGATGCACAAATCATATGTAACATGTTGGAGTTTGAAAACAAAATATGTCTTTTCTTGCATCCAAATAGCGCATATTAGTGTTTATTTCTAAGCCAATATGTTTAGCACAAATATTGTACATGATCATCTTTTAGTACAAAAGTTTTACATGATTTGGAGATAGAAGTTGAAGATTTTTGCAACTTTTTTTCTGTCCAAAAGATTTATTTTCGTTTTTACATTCGAGGAAACATGGAAAGCATGTCGAAAAGTGTGAGAGAATGTCGACAATATTTGTATTTGGACTTTTTTACTTCTTTGCGTGATCCGTGGCATATTTTTACTCAAAGAACAAGTGTCATTTGAGGAAGTGAAAAATGTAAATGCAAAGGTCAGTGCAAATGTTGCTAGCACTTCGCAAATTGTTATAGAGAAACAAAAGTTAACGGAACAAGAAACGAGGGACATTATGCTTGAAGGCCTTTCTAGAGGTTCTAGTCACACAAGCACCACATCAGCGCTTTGTCGTAAAAACCGTTGAGCTTCTGAAAACTACACTACCAATTTTTGAGGTTTCAATTTGTTTTCACAATTTCCTTTAAAGTAAAACTATAAGGGCTTTTATTAGAACATTAAGAAACAGTATAAATTTCAAGAACCTTCTGAATTAAAAAGATTTGCACAACAAATTCAATAATTTGAACCAATTAATGTAGAAAGATTGCACAATCAATTAATGTGTAAAGAATGGGAAAATAAAAACATCAATTAATTTATAAACGAATTTAAAAAATAAAAAATGTCCCAACTCAGGTGAAATACACAGGGCATCTCCTATCTTTAGAAATGGGCAAGATCAAGCCGTCCTGGCCCACATCAACATCACAGTTGGCGTGCATCCGATGACGCCTGCTATCCCACGCGTGGATCTTAAATCTAATCGTAGCCGTAAATTCAAGACGAAACACGACCGTTCCTTTTTTACGATCATTCGTGAACTCCATCCAACGCTGGTTATTCACCGTTAAGGTGGCCCCCTGAAACGACCCCATCACGATGGCCGTATTCTTTGGGCCCTGATAAAACGGGTCCAGTAAACCCGTGATTGACCCGATCCGTTGGTCCCTATAATACACCATCGAGTCCATCGAATCATAATATATGCCTATATTATGGTTCGCGTTACGGGCCGTGGCATTGAACATTATCTCCGCATTTGCGAACCCGGTTTCTTGACCCAAACCCGGAACTGAAAATGCATGGATATGAAATCTAGGACGGTGGGGACGTAGGCTGAGCCATAGTATGAACGTTATCATGCCAAGGATGAGGAGGAGGCTTAAGAAAATGGTGCATATGAGCTTGGAGACCCGGGTGGTGAGGCTTTCGCGGACGCGGTGGGCGTAGTACCGGGCGGTGTGTTGACGCTTCATGGGCCGTTGTTGCTCTGGGGTGGTGGAGTACTGGATCGGCAACCGGTCGGAGTTGTACATATTCTGGGAGAAAAGAATGCGTGGGAGGAGGGTATTGGTGAGCAGGACAGAAGTGTTCGTTAATGGAGTTGGTTTTATTTATGTTGTGAAGTGAAGGGACGTTAAAGCATTTTGGTCTTTTTGCATGCAGAAAGAAAAGAATATTAACAACAGTATATCAATAGGTTTTGCATATTCATGCTCGTTGTATACGAAAGAATAAAGGTTTTTAAGGATTCTGGAAAGTATATAACGAATTTCTAAAAAGAAGATAATCCTGTGAGCTGGTGATCCGAAATGTCTATTTGCTTCATTCATGAACATGGCACTAATTGTTAGAATCGTTTAATTATTTATCATAGTATTAATTAAAGTCTGAATAATTAATCAAATATAAGGTGTAATCAAATATAAGGTGTGATTGTGACAGTATCATCGGATACCTACTTTACATACATGTTATAAGTTATGACATTGTTTGCGCCTGAAATTCAAATTTTCGGCTGAATTGAAGTCAGCCCAGAAAGGTGACTGCAAGTCACTCATTACTACGGTATGGTGGTATTCATCTTCACTTATAAGTAAGAGGTCTTAGGTTCGAATCATGTGGATGGCGAATTCGATACCAAATTAGGTTGTCTATTGTGTCACTTCCAAAGTCCCCTCTTCTTAAGGTAAAATATATTGTTGAACAGAAAGGTAACTGCAAGTCTTGACCCTTGATTTGACCAAGTCCGGGATGAAGTAGGACTGTCTTGAGACCAAGATCGGTTTTTGATGAGGTTCAAGTCATTTATTAAAGGATTAGGATTGGATTTTTAGATAACGGTTGAATTTATCACTTAACGCAACTAGATTCAGAATCTTAATGCAAATGAAACTCAGTGGTGATGAGTTTTGATGAAGGAAATTGTGAAGATAAGTGTATGTTTAGAGAATATGCTGAAGAATTGGAATATTATCAGAATTCTACAACTCG
Source organism: Heteromeles arbutifolia (assembly GCA_024362995.1). Classification (NCBI taxonomy): domain Eukaryota; kingdom Viridiplantae; phylum Streptophyta; class Magnoliopsida; order Rosales; family Rosaceae; genus Heteromeles; species Heteromeles arbutifolia. The sequence goes on along the minus strand of JANCRC010000002.1, from coordinate 1,517,657 downwards.
GCAGACTTCATCATCACGAAATTCAACCTTATAAATAGAAGTAGTTTTGTAATGTAGAGGGACTTTCAATTCAACACACTAACAAACGCTCTACACAAAACCTTCTCATACCCTGAGAAAAATACTAATTTCTCTATTGACCCGCCAACACATATTCAGTTTGGTTAAACATCACTAAGTTGACAAATCGACAACATATTTAATGCGATTGAACATCACTGGAGCTGTATAATTAGCTTCGTGTAGGAGTTTCTTCAGTTTGGTTAAACAACACTTACTTCTTGTTCGACTGGTTATCTATCCTAAATTTAAGCCGGCGAAGAGTCTTTGATTTTTTCAGCGAAGACTCTTTGATTTTTTCAGTGAAGAGTCTTTGATTCTTTCGCCGTAAAAGGCCATTTCATTAGTTTTCTTGGCAAAGTGAGGTGTTACCCAAGTTACATGGTATTCGGGGCATTGAACACCAACCGTTATTGGCCTTCTTAGCAAAAGGCATAAATGTGTCTTCAGGTTATAGAACTCAAGGCTGCGAGTGTTCATTCCTCAGTCAAAATCGTTCGGTGTAGAAAGCGACACGTGTTTCGTCACAATACCACCACATCCATTTTACTGGTCCAACCAAACTCGGTAGCGAGTTGGCATGCCTACATCAACAATCATCCACAAAAAGACATAGTTACCTTATAAATTACTTCGATTTAGTCCGGGTAATTTTTGAGTCAACATTTGGACACGCCATGTAGGACCAAAGCACTAAAATTGCAAAGTTTCGAAGTTCAAATTATTTAGCAGCATGCAAATCTAGTACAACTGCATGCGTTGCAGAATTTACATGGAAAAAATATCAATTTCCCATGCTGGGCCAGAGTTTATTGTACCCCCACAAAAGAGGGAAGTAGAAAATGGGATCCCACTCCCACTTGCAGGGCATCTTCGCCGTCCACATCAAGGGGATGGAAAAGTACTTGCAACAAGAGACAGAGCGCTTTAGTACGTACTGCTTATCCAGCCTTGATATGCAGTTAAACTTACAGAGATTTTAGATACAGTCCCTAACTATAAATATTTTTTGACTAAAACTTTGTTAGTTTTCAATTTTTGATCCAAGTTCTTGAAATTAATGTGATAATTTATTTTTATGTACGTTACTATATTTTTTTAAATTAAAAATTGAAATTTATAGTTGTTTATAGGGTAAATTACACTTTCATACCTCAGGTTTGGGGTCTATTTCAATTCCTTACAACATCTTCAAAACATTTCACTTTTATACCTTAAGTACTATTTTATTTCAAAATAATACATTCGTTACATTTTCCATCCATTGATCCGTTAAGCGCTGACGTGGTTGCCAAATGTGTCCCATGTGGCAAAAAAAATAATTTTTTAATATATTTTTTTAAAAACCTGAATCTTCAACAACAAAAAAACAAAAAAAACCTAGGAAACCCAGATCCCATCACCCCCCCGGCCGAAACCCCATTTGAATCTTCAACGGAAAAAAAAAACTTACGAAACCCAGATCCCACCACCGCCGCCACCCACCACCCCCCCCCCCCCCCCCCCGCGCGGAAGCCCCATCCCCTTCATCATCTTCCGCCCCCTCCCCCCAATCATCTTCCCCCCATTCATGTTTCCCATCTGCAACCCAGAAACCATGTTTCCCTCTCCTCCATCATCTTATTTCCCCCACAACCCAGAAACCATCCTCATTTGTCGGAGTTCGATGTTGAACAAGAACAAGAAGATGAGACAATGTGATCGAGGGACTCGTAGAAGCACTCGCTGTCTTAAGTCTTCTTCCTCTCCGGCTCTGCTCATCGTTTATTGGGCATTCCCATTTGGGTAATGAAAATGCCCGAGAAATTTCATCGGCGCCTATCGAATCCGACCTGGGTGCGGCAGAAACAGTGGCGTTTCATGGTGGATTATGTCCATAAACCTACATTTCCCTTCCAAATCACCATATTTTCCCGTGCTGTTGTCTGGTTTTCCAGCAACTCTCACAACCCCTCAAGGAGAATTCCCCATCAATTCTCCTCTCTAAGTTTCTATTTTTGTCCCTTATTCCAACGGATCTCTCTCTCTTTCGCGACTTCATGGGTAAGAAAATGCAAGAAACCTTAGATCCGCAAGCTAAATTGGAAAAAACCAACGACAATACCTCAAAATCAGCTCGGACTAGAGATGAATGTGGGGGTTTCGGGTTGTGAATCAAATCCGATTACGGGAGGAGAGAGAGAGAGAATGGGGGAATGAAGCCCCATGCTGCTAGGTTAAGGTGAAAGAAAGGAGGTTGGGGGGGTTGCAGGGGAGGTGGTGGTGGGGTAGGATGGGGGGTTTGGGTTGGGGGAAGGGGTCGGCGAATGTAGGTTGGGTGAGGTGGGAGGGGAGGGAGGGAAGACGAAGTGGGGGTTGCGTTTGTTTTTGGGTTTTTTTTTTTTTTCTTTTTTCTTTTAGAAGATTCAGGTTTTTTTTAAAAATTAATTAAAAAATAATTTTTTTTTGCCACGTGGGACACATTTGGCAGCCACGTGGCACAAATGTGGCAGCCACATCAGCGCTTAACGGATCAATGGATGGAAAATGTAACAGAGGTATTATTTTGAAATAAAATAGTACTTAAGGTATGAAAATGAAATGTTTTGAAGATGTTGTAAGGAATTGAAATAGACCCCAAACCTGAGGTATGGAAGTGTAATTTACCCTTGTTTATATTAATGAGATTTTAAATAAAAAACCATAATTTGTGGGATGGAAGTGTAATTTACCCTTGTTTATATTAATGAGATTTTAAATAAAAAACCATAATTTGTGGGATTAAAAATATTAAAATATAAATATACTATTGTGTGTGTGTGTGTGTGTGTGTGTGTGTGTAAACATGGGTACATTCATCAAAATTAACCAAAAAATTATTGTATCAAAACATGGGTACATTCTTCAAAATCACAACAAAACCAAAAAAAAGATATTAGGCTTAATAAAATTAGTAAATTTCTTTGATTAAACTTAACATGGATACATTCTCAAATCAAAGAAAAAAGAATGTACCCATATAAGTTTAAAAATGGATTAGAAAAAAATTGAATAGATTTTATACAAAAAAAATGGTACATTTTACATATAACAAATTGGTATATTTAAGAATGATTACATTTTAAGATTAAAAATTTGAAAAAAAATTACATGAATAATACATATTATTAGTATGGGTACAAATAAATAAAAAAATATGGGTACAAATACAAATAAAATTTTATAAAATATGGGCACAAAAAGAAATTAATTTATGGGTACAAATTAAAACTGAAAAGAAAATTGGTACACATTAAAAAAGGATTGCAAATTAAAAATGGGTACAAACTAAAAATAAAAATTTATGATAAAAAATTTAGCCATAAATATAAATATACTAATTGTAATATTTTTAACATTAAATGAATATATTTAGAAATAAAAAATATTTTATTATTGAAATAATTAATAATGTTAATAATACCAACGACCTTGATCAAAAAATAAAAAGGAATAAGATTTTAATCAAAAGAATAACAAAATGAAGGATGAGAACCTAATTTTTAATTAATTAATTTAAAACCCTAAAGCCCACACAGACACGGAATCACAGATATGATGGATCCAGATGCGTCGGTTGGCACGAAGATGGTGCTTTCTCGTCGCGACTTGAGCTCGATGGAGGTTCAAGCTCAGCCACCTCGAGACAGCCCCTCGCAATTGGCGCTGCACGTTAATTAATTTGCATGCAATAATGCAAATGACTCGCACAAACAGACACAGTACGGGTGTCTGGAGTGTCACAGCGTCACAGTGTGGTGGTGGCGCTGAAGAGGGGGGGGGGCTACCTTCTCGCAATATGCTCATACGACATGGTGATCTGTCGTTATCAATATTTTCCATCAAAACAGCTTAATTTGTCAAGTCTCTATAATTAGAAACTTGAACGGTCGAGACTAGAAACAAACATTCCAAAACAATATATATATATATATAGTTGAAGTGCCGATTTAGTCCTTAAATTATCATCTCAGTGAAAATTAAGTTCCTAAATTATTTTTTCGGTAAAATAAGTCCCTAAATTCATTAGAAATTGCTAATTTCATCCCTACTATTATATTCAAAGCCATTTTATTCAATTTTTCGTCAACTTAAGTCACTTGACACACTTTAGAGTGTAATACCATCATTTTCTCGTCTATAAGTGCTTAACATTTCATATGGGTTGCGAATTTAATGTATAATTTACCCTCAAAAGTTAACTTACACTATTTCTTTATGAAAAACTACCAATTTCTCCTCCAAAGTTAACTCCCTACACTATTTCTTTATGAAAAACTACTAATCTACCCTCCAATGTGTATCACATGCAAGTAACATGACTTAAATTGACGGAAAATTGAATATAGTAGCTTCGAATATAACATTAGGGATGTAATTGGCAGATTTTTATAATTCAGAGACTATTTTTTTTGAAAAAATAGTTTAGGGATCTAATTTTCACTAAGATGATAATTCAGGGACTAAATTGACAGTTTACCTATATATATACCATTTTTAGCTCTAGCTTACGTTTATGTCCCCCCAAAAATAGATTACATGTGATGGAAACGGTGAAACTTGGAGGACATGATCGATTAAGCAATGTCCTTAGACTGTTGAGCACAATGTTGTGTAAAAATATGTTGATTCTTTGACAATATAGACTCATCACAATTGTCCAAGAGAAGTTACCACTTTTTTTATGGATGTAACTTCAGACAAGAAAAGAATCCTCGCCGGATTCTTTTCCTAGGGATTCCGTGATCATGACCGTTCATCGTACATCGTGCGGTCAGTTTTCCTTAGGTACTATTTATATTTCATTTTAATTTTTAAATTTTGGAGTAATTTCTGACCTTCAGTTAATTGAATAAATAAATAGTCGATTAAAAGTACAGTCTAATGATATTCCTCTTCACTTGTAAGTGAGATATCTTAGGTTTGAATTTCGAAATGAAAAGTTCACAACCAATTTGTTCCCCCACCCATCATAGTGTGTGTGTATATCGTTGTATTCAAAAAATTGACTTCGTTCACTTATTAATTCAGTAATATATATAATAACCATATAGTCATGTTGATTTATGTAACTAACTAAGCCATGTGGCATTGTGTCATTAGTTAGTTAAATGGATTGTGTCAGTTAGAAGGAGGTTGTTAGAAAGGGTAATTGAGTCATTGTGTAATAAGATATTAGCTATTATATATAACTGATATAGCTGTCATTTGAGATTGTATTGTACTTCATACATTCTTCGAGATATACAAAACCCTCTTCTTCTTCTCTGTTAGTCATTATGCCATTGTTCTTTGCTCTAAGCTCATCATATGCTTTATGTTAATATGGTATCATCGCCGGTGTAGGCTAACTGCCGTTGCCGATGAAGATTTCTGGTGATTCTTAGGAGATTGGGCTACAAAGGTGTTCGAAGGATTGTTCAAAGAATTGATTCGTATCAGGTGATCTTGTTCATGTTTTCTTCATCTGGGTTCTTTTCTCGAGTATTAATTTCATTTCTACAAGATAATGGCGTTTGAGATTCTGTCATGTTTCTCTTGATTTGGGGATTTCAATTTGTGAGATAGTTAATCGAAGTGTTGATTGCAATATTGTGTTGACTTACTGATTTCAAGAAAGTGTTAGTCTTTCTTTGTTTTCAAGAATTGCCTGCAAGGAAGTGTCAATCTTTCTTGGTTTGCCTGGAGTGTCATTCTCTGTCTTTGTTTCAAGATCTGCTTGCAAGGAAGTGTCAATCTTTCTTGATTTGTCTAGAGTGTTATTCTCTGGAGTTAATTTTCCAATCATACAGTTTCTTAATCTGTGAAAGTGTTAATCTTTCAATCATGGCTGCTTCTTCGAATTTCAAAGTGGAAAGTGTTTTGGGGATGCTTACTATCAAACTTAGGGATGACAATTTCGCCAAATGGGCATTTCAGTTTCAGTCGGTGTTAAGGGGATATAAGTTGTTTGGTCACTTTGATGGTACAACTCTCTGTCCATCAAAGTTTGTTGTGGATTCAGATAATGGGGTTACAAGGGATATCACAGCTGCATATACTGAGTGGGAAACAGTTGATATGACTTTATTGAGTTTATTGCTTGCTACTCTTACTGATGAGGCTATGTAATATGTGATTGGGTGTCGAACTGCGCATGAGTTTTGGACTAATCTTGTAGATCGATATGCAACTTTGTCTAAATCCAGAATTAATCATTTGAAAATTGAGTTGCATACAATTCAGAAAGGGTCGGATACAATTGATAAATATTTGTTGAGGCTCAAGCATATTAAAGATCAACTTAGTGCTGCAGGTGAATCTACTTCCGATAATGACATTATGATTGCTGGTCTTGCTGGATTACCAAAGGAATATGGTGTTATTCATACTGTTATATTGGCCCGAGAGTCTACATTCACTTTGAAGGAGTTTAGAGCACAGTTACTTAGTGCTGAAAGGAAGATTAAGTGCGAACTGAATACAATTTCTCAAAATCTGTCTGCTTTGTATGTTCAAGGATCCGGTTCTAATTCAAACACAGGTTCCAACACTGGCTCTAGTTTTTCTGCATCATCTTCAAATTCTCATAGTCATGCTCATATTCCAGCTATCACCGATGGTTCCATCACTGCTGTACCCTATGATTCCCAACCATCACTACCACCACCTCAATTTCAACAGCCATATTATTCTCAACCACCACCTCAGTTTCCAAATGATTCATATGGTTATGGGTTTTCTGCAAATTCTAGTGGTCAAAATGTACCTAGATCACAATCTTCAAATGCACAGTCTGGCTCTTTTGGGAATAACTATCGAGATAATAACAACTACAGAGGTGGAAACAATTACAGAAATAACAATGGCTTCAGAGGAAAAGGGTATAGTTCTGGAAATTTAGGTGGATCAAGACAACTTGGGAATGGAAATAATAATTGGTCAGGCAATGTTGATACTAGAACTACAGTGGTAATTGAATGTCAGATTTGCAACAAAAAAGGACACACTGCAGTTAATTGTTTTCACATGAATACAAATGTACCAACCACAGGTTTTGTAGTTGAGTGTCAAATATGTGGGAAACGAGGTCATTTAGCCTTGGATTGTTATCAGATGGGAAACTATGTTTATCAAGGTCAGCCTCCACCTCCATCACTATCTGCAATGAATGCACAACAGGCTTCACAATTCATTTCTCATGATGCTTGGATTGTTGATTCTGGTGCATCACATTATATAACTTCTGATATCAGTGCTCTATCTCAAGTAACACCTTTTGAGGGATCTGAGAAGATAACAATTGGGAATGGTACAGGTCTACCAATTAAAAATATTGGTTCAACTAAGCTTCATACTCCTACACATTCCTTGGTTCTTAATAAAGTTTTACATGTGCCTAATATTGCTAGGAGTTTACTCTCTGTAAAACAGTTATGTGCAGATAACAAAAGCTGGTTTATTTGTAATGACTTTGAATTTTTTGTGCAGGACAAGAAGACAAGGGAGATAGTGTACCAAGGAAAGAGTAGGCCTAAGGAATTGTTCCAAATCCCTGTGATCACAAGTGCAAAGGGTTCACAGTTAATAACAAAGTCTCCAGCAGCTTATTTGGGCAAAGCAGTAAGGAATAATGTCTGGCATCAGAGATTAGGACATCCAGCTCATGATGTGATGACTACAATGTTGAAACAATCAAATATTCAAGTTCAAACAGATGATAATCATAGTACTTTTATTTCTTGTATTCAAGGCAAGATGTCTAGGATTCCATTTCATGTTAGAACTGCTAGGTGTACATTTCTTTTTCAGAAAGTGCACACTGATGTCTAGGGTCCATCTCCTGTAAGATCCATAGAGGGATATCGGTATTATGTAACATTTGTTGATGAATATAAAAGATTTTTTTGGATATTTCCTATGAGTAATAAATCTGATGTGTTCACAATCTTTGTTTAAGTTTTACAAGTTTGTTCTTAATCAATTTGGTACAACAATCAAGTCACTGCAAACAGATGAGGGAGGTGAATATGGAAACAAGAGTTTTACTTCTTTTCTTGTTGACAACGGTATCTTGTAGCTCATATGTTGTCCTTATACTCCTCAACAGAACGGAGTTGCAGAAAGGAAACATAGACATATCTTGGAAACTGCAATCACTTTTCTCAGTGCTTCTAGTTTACCCTCTAAGCTATGGTATTTTGCTTGTGCTCATTCAGTTCTGTTAATTAATAACATGCCTTGCAAAAGTTTGGCTTTTAGTTCTCCATACTTGGCTTTATATAAGAAGGTACCTGATATACAATCACTTAAGATTTTTGGTTCTGCTGTATTCCCATGGCTGAGACCATACAATATTAATAAATTACAACCAAGATCAGTGATGTGTGCATTTTTGGGTTATTCACAAGGATACAAAGGAACGATATGTTATAACTTGCAAACCAAGAAGTTTATCATTTCCAGACATGTCTGTTTTGATGAATCTCTATTTCCTGCAAAACTGGTTCAAAACACATGTTCAATAAGACTGTATAGACATGAGGAACAAGAATAAACAAGAAGTGTACCTATTATTGTATCTATACCAGTGTCACATATACAGAGAAATACAGATCATGCAAGGCCACAAAGTTCGTTATCTCAGTCAAGTACAGAAGTATTTTCTCCAAACATTATTGCATCAAAAGATCATGTATTCACAGAGTCAGCAAATCAGGGTTCTGGAACATCTCATGCTCTTTCCTCTTCACCAAACTCTACTCATTTGCTTCATGTCCTTGATCCTGCATAACTCTAGGTAGTTCTTCCTTTTACCTTACCTCCAAATAATAATACTTCAGTTGTCACAGATGTTAATCAGAATTGCATCCAAACCAGATTAAAAACTGGTACCATTACCAGGAAAAGTTATGTTGGTTATCTTGCTTCTCTATCTCAGTTGCATTCTTTATATCTTGATGATTTATCTACTATTAATTCCTCTACCAATTGAGTGCATATTTGTCTGCGAGTTTTTCGTTTCTTGCGAACATTACAAACTGTGAAGAACCTAGATCATTTAAAGTTGCATCATTGAAACCAGAGTGGCAAATTGCCATGCAAGAGGAATTCAATGCATTGAAAACTCAAGGCACTTGGATACTTGTTCCACCATCATCAAATCGATCTGTTATTGGCAGTAAGTGGGTGTATAAGGTGAAGAAAAATCCATATGGCAGCATATCTAGGTTCAAAGCCCGGTTGGTAGCACAGGGTTATACTCAAGAGCAAGGCTTAGATTACTCAGAGACATTCAGTCCAGTGGTTAGACATACCACTGTTAGACTCATCTTAGCTTTAACTGCTCAGTTTAGTTAGCCATTAAGGCAACTTGATATCAAGAATGTCTTTCTTCATGGAGACTTAGAAGAAGAGGTCTATATGAAACAACCACAAGGGTTTGTGGATGCTACCTGTCCTGATCATGTTTGCAAATTGGTCAAATCACTTTATGGTTTAAAACAGGCTCCTCGAGCTTGGAACTCGAAATTTACAAGCTATCTTCCAACTATTGGATTTTAGTCATCCCTTTCAGACACCAGTCTCTTTGTCAAAATTGATGGTGGAGATATAATCCTGCTATTATTGTTCATTATCTCACTGGTTCAAACTTAGTCAAAATACAATCTGTAATTGATGATCTTGCTGGTGTGTTTGATCTTAAAGATATGGGGAGGTTAACATACTTTTTGGGGCTGCATATATAGTATAACGATGATGGCTCTCTGTTTATATCACAAACAAAATATGCCAAATATTTATTACAAAAGGCAGGCATGGATAGCTGCAAGTCTACTTCAACACCATCAAAGCCTCATAATCAAATTCTTGCTGAAGAAGGAACATTGTTAACTGATCCTAGTCACTATAGAAGCATAGTTGGGGCTCTTCAATACCTAAGTTTTACTAGACCTGATATAGCCCATTCAGTTAACATGGTTTGTCAATTCATGGCACAACCAATTGATTTACACATGGTTTTGGTCAAAAGAATCTTGCAATATATACAAGGTACTATTGGCTATGGCTTACAGTATACAAAGAGCAAGGAATTCAATATAACTGCTTACTCTGACTCAGATTGGGCAGTAGACATCAACACCAGAAGATCAATTACAGGTTTTGTTGTATATCTTGGGACAAATCCAATTTCTTGGCAGTCTAAGAAGCAATCCATAGTTTCTAGAAGCTCTACAGAGACAGAATACAAGGCCTTAGCTCATTATGTAGCTGATGTTTGTTGGATTCGCTCAGTGTTTAAGGATATTCATCAATCAATTTCAGTTCCACCATCCTTATACTGTGATAATCTCTCAGCATTGGCTTTGAGTTCAAATCCGGTATTTCACTCCAAGATCAAACACCTTGATACCGATTATCACTTTGTGCGTGAGAAGGTTCAAAAAGGAGATCTTATGGTTCACTATATTCCCACGGATGATCAGGTAGCAGATGTGTTTACAAAGGGATTGCATAGTCCAATTTTTCAGAAACATTGCAAAACACTTGGGTTAGGAGTTGGTTATGCAGCAAACTCAGCTTCATTAGCATAGCTTCGTTTGAGGGGGGAGTAATAACCATATAGTCATGTTGATTCATGTAACTAACTAAGCCATGTGGCATTGTGTCATTAGTTAGTTAAATGGATTGTGTTAGTTAGAAGGAGGTTGTTAGAAAGGGTAATTGAGTCATTGTGTAATAAGATATTAGCTATTATATATAGCTGATATAGCTATCATTTGAGATTGTATTGTACTTCATACATTCTTTGAGATATACAAAACCCTCTTCTTCTTCTCTGTTAGTCATTATGCCATTGTTCTTTGCTCTACGCTCATCATATGCTTTATGTTAATAATATATACACACATTACAGTAGTGTGTGTATCAATATACTAATATTATGATGTATCTTTCTACATAATTACAAACATTGTGAAAACTGTAGGAGTATGATTTACTCCCCTCCAATTGTCTTCCCCTTCCCTCCCCTCTTTTATTTTTATCCTTTTTTCTATATAAATAAGTCAACTCAAGATGTTGATGTGGCTTAATCATGACTATTCAAATAGGAGATGACGGGAAAAAATTTGGAAGGAAGAGAATCCTACTCCAAAAATGTGTTACCATAGTCATAGATATCCTAACAACATGTATCAAGAAAATGAGCTAGCTCTTGCATGTTTAATTAAGGGTAAGTTAAACCATTTAACATAAGTGGTTAAATCCACTACTCAGATTTTTATTGATTTTAATTATGTGAATTATTCCCTTCGATTGATATCTTAAAGATCAATCGAGTTACAAGATGACCTAGCACATGATTTTATGTATTTTTATCGACATAGCACAGAAACAATATTACAAACATATATCTTACCCTACCTGTCACTAGAAATCGAACTGTTTACAGATCATATGGGATCCCACATTTATACCCTTTCTCTTTCAGTTTTATTGGAACTTTGTCACGGTCACTGAATTTTTGTCCTCCTTATTGTCTGCATGCACATCTATTCCAAGTCGGTCCTTTGGACATTTCTCTTTTTGTTCTGCCTCTTAATTACAACTTTTAACTTATAAGTTCTCTTTTGTTGGATAGCATATGCTTAGTTGGTTCAAACTTTGATGAACAACCGAGATCGACCGAAGATTCCGATTAACTTCTAAGGACTCAGTTACTCAGGCCATGCAGGTCCGTATGGAATGAGAGCAACGTAACTAGTAGAGTGGCCATCAGTCAACACCCCATAATTTGTCTGTTCCTTGGAGGCCAGGGCAAAGATTGGGCCACGTTTTTTCTTTTGAGACCTTGCTCTATTGGATCACGTTTTCACAACTCTGCGGGCGTTGTAATTTCATTCCCCCATCCCTTAAGCAAAAGCGACCTATATGTAAAATAGCCTCTATATATATTTGATGGATATAACAATGCAAATGTAGTATCTAGATTCATGGAACTTTTTACATCATTGTTCAAAGTTCTTACTAATATATTGCTAGAAGAATTTAATTTGTTCAACGTAAGTTTATGACATCGTATATAGCAATTTTTTGATCAGGAACATTTGGAAGTCTCAACAAATACATTTGAGTCAATAGCCTCAATAGCTAATCTATAGCTTTTTTGAGTAATGCCAGCACTTTCTCATTTAAACTTTTCGGCTCTCCTCTCATTCTCATTTTGCAATGTTACACAGTGATCCAAATCATCTTTCTTTTAAGTTACTTTTTTCAGATCAATCATGTTCAATTATTTGACATTTTGACCTAACCATTTGGCCATGATTTAGAGCAATTAAGTTCCATGCCCTTTGGAGCAGCCAAAAAAGCTTGAAGGTAATTAAAATCTAAGCCACATCATTTTCAGATGAAACTTGTAATGTTAGTTCATTCAACAACAGGTAGGAGTACAATTAAGACCAACAAAAATGCTTTGGTGAAATTGAAACCCCACCACATCCACACATGTCATAATTTCATGATTACAGTGCACTTTCCATGTAGCATTCCATAGCCAACCACCATTTGAAACTGAATAAACAAGTTTTCTATCGTCTACTACCAAGTAAACAATGTTGGATGATTCATTTATATACATATACATATATACATATACATATATATACATATACATATACATATATATACATATACATATACATATATATATATATATATATATATATCTTGCATTAGGTGGTATTACTAATTAATTATGGCATCTCTGATACCATGTTGAATTATCAAATAGACGGAACGGAGGCCCATTTCAACAACATTAGTATTGTCTTCAACTTGATAATTACTACCTGCATAATTTATTGGGTGTGAAGTTTTATCATAAAATGCCTCATTATTAGTTGGAGTAAGTTAGAATATTTAAATTCTTTCTACTTTATTTCTCTGGCCATATGGGATATTCAACAACAATTGGAAATGAAAACTCGTATCTATTTTTTATTGGCTAAGATCCGCAAAAATAGACAGGTGGGGGGATTTCCACCTATCAGTATTTGCTGGCCTGGATGTCTGCATAAACAATATTATTTGGACACTGGAAATACATTATGAATCTCTGATTGAGTGAGATACAAAAGAAATAATGAATTATAATATAACAGAAGCCATACAGAGAGAAACATTCTCCAGTTTCATGATTTTTTAGATAACCGAGTAGATCGACACGTACTTTTCATATTCATTTGCATAGAAAAAGAACCGATCGACTGATGAAGTTCAAACTTCAAAGTGATTATATTCATATATAGCCTGCTGTAAATGGAGGAGCAAACACAAAGCAGAAGACTACACAACACAGTCAGCGGGGAAGCAACAACTTACAGCTTTACGAATTACTTCATTTGAATTTCAGAATATGCCTTATATATATATATGGAGCACTTTTCTAACAGAGATTTTGCTTTATTATAGAAAAACAAACATGACAATCTTATAAGACCTCTTATACATTTCACTGTGTTCCTCTTTTTGACTCCCAAATATGACAATCTTATACGGTATTTACAAGTTCCCACGAAATTATATCGTCTCGATTTCATCAATAATGCAGTTGAAGGCCTGCAGGATATATAAATTTTTTATTGTTTGAATTTGTAAGTGTTGATTTTTAATTCCTGCAAGTGTTGATTTTTAATTCCTTTATGTATATTTTGCGCAACCATTATTTGCATGGCTTAGATGAAATAAGGATATGCATGCCCTAAACACTCATGATTCTGCACTTCTTGGCGGCCATGCACGTTAATTTGCACCTCATCCTGTTGTGGTCTCTACTTCGATATCCTTCCCCTTGGTTCTTTGTGCAAATCACAACCGTCAATACAGACAAAAGTGGATTCATCCTTTGTTTGTTTTTTCCGACATTGCCTCCATTGTCTGGAACTGTAAATAATTTAAGGTCGTCCTTCTCAAGTGTTAAAAGTTGTCACAAAGAACCAAGGGCTTAGCTGTTATTGCCTAATAGATTGCTTCCTCAAGAATCAAAAGTCACTTTGCACCTCAAAATTGAAGATGCATGCATTACGCAAGATCTATAAATTCAAAGATAAACTTACTTACATACCTCTGTATATAATTTCATGATACTAACAATGATATCTCGTTACAAAGAAATTCTTCTCATAACTTTGAAGCGTGCTCAATTTTGAAGAAAACATGTCGTGTCATCAATATAGAAAACAGTGAGGATCAAATTTAGCTGGTGGGGAATTCATCTAGAATAATAATAGAACCTGTCATGTTGTCTTGGATTTTATACATGGTTTAATGAAATTGTGGTTACTTATTGTTCTAGTTTAGCACTAAAAGACAAAATAAAACAACAAAAATAACCTCATTCGTTAGACTAGATCAAATGATGAGTGACTCTAATTTGTTTGAATTATGGATATAAAAGAACGAGACAAATATTAAAATAGGCTTATTTTTTGGAATGCCCCTTGAAACTTAATATCAATCTAATTTTTTTTTCCCTTGAAACGCAAATTGTGCCACTTAACATTTGGAACTCGAGTTTAGTCTCACTCTACCACATTCTGTCAAATCCGTTAAGAAATATGTCAAATCACTAACTTGGCGTAAGTAGAGCCCACCTACATAGTGACATGTTTGCCATGTCACTTCAACCGTGGTCGAGGAGCGATGCAGTTATCCCTTATATCGCCGAATCCACAAGCCCCTCTCCTCCTCCACCTACTTCTTCCTCTCGCGTTCTCTCTGAAATCTCTTTTTTTTTTTATTAATTTCCTTCTTCTTTTAAAGTGATTTTTAATGTTTTTAAAATATTAAAAATTTTAAGCTAATATGGCAATGACGTGGCAAGCATGTCAGCAAGTGAGCGGGCCTTACTCATGCCACATCAAAGGCTTAACGAATTTAAAGGAATTCGACCAAGTAAAATAATTTGTGTTTTAACGTGTTAAATGACGCGATTTGAATTTTATTGAGAAAAGTGAGATTAACATTAAATTTCAAGCTTCTGAAAAAATAAACCATTGGAATAAGCATGTTGCGCCCACGGAAGTGACTATTACTTGTTTTGCACAAAAAAAAAAAATTAAAAAATTCTTTCAGAAAAAAAAATTAAAAAAGTGGTGATGACTTTTCCTTCTCTCCCACCCATAACCGAAAACAAAGAAAGCATTTGGCTTCACATATCTATCGCCCATCGCAGAGGCCAAGGAACAAAAAGTAAAAGAAGACAACAATTTGGGGATCATGTGTTCTGATTTCCAACCATAAAAATATAATTCACAACTAATATTTCAAAAGTAGAAAAGAGAAAAAATTAACATAAATTAGTACTTTCGTTTTTCCAAACTATGTTTGGGAGGATTTGTGCTGAAGTCATAATTTAGTGTTGAACTGCTATTTATAAAGATGTGTTATTTACACTTTTATTTTTATTTTTTACATATAATTTTTAACTTTTGATTGTTTAATTAAATAAATTTAAAAAATTAATAGATGAACTTAATAAAAATGTATTAAAGATAAAATAAATGTTTAAAACTTTATATAAAAGTGAAATTCGAAAAAATTTACTTGTAAGTAAAAAGAAATATTGATGTCTAGTGGCTAACAAAACTAGTTGCTAGACCATCTCCAAAAGAGATGTCAAATCCTAAGTGGAATGTCATGTAATCAAATTTGAAGATAGAAGCAAGTTCCAACCGATATGTTGTCAATCCACTAGAAGCAAGTTCCAACCGATATGTTGTCAATCCTATGTGGATTGACATATGAAAAAAATGTGATGTCAAATAATTTTTAATTATTTTATTATTTTGATCTCATTAATGCACTAATTATAGATCTTGAAAATTTATTTTAATTGATTTCTTTTTAAAATAGATCCTACAAATATTATTTATAACAAAAAAAACATATCGTTGAAAAAAGAGAAAATCTGACATTACCATATCAATCATCAAATTAACATTTGATATTTATCTTTTGATATCTTTATTGGAGATGATCTTAAATAGATAGATACTAACAAAGATGGACCCGATTTTTGTTCTATCCCAAACAGAAAAAAAAGTGAGGAAGATAGGGACGAAACAAAAAGAAGAGGGAGAAGGAGGGAGAGGAGACGGCGGCGGCGGCGGCGTACACCCTGACATGCGCCGCACCTTTGCTTGCCTCACCATGTGCCCTTTCATGTTTATCTAGCTATCTCACTTGTTAATAAAGGTTCCATTCCACATCATTCCTTTTTCTAATCTTCTTTTACTTTTTGTTTTAGTTATCTACCTTAACTTTAGTTCTGAAAAAGTATGAGGGAATTAGCGTTTGTTTAGAAATATTTTTAAAATGATTGAAAGTGTTTCGAGTCAAAATATTTTTGAAATTAATTTTTAATAAAAACTAAAGCGACTCTTGAAAAAGTACTTGCAATGCTTCAATTCCTGGAAGAAGCACCAATTATGTTCTTCCACGAATCACTTCAAGTGCTTTTGGAACCGTTAAACATTTTCTCTAAAAGAGTTTCAGTCCTTTTAACAACACTTTCAAACGACCCCTTATTTTTTGAGAAATGCTTAAAGTGAGACTGTCAATGGACTCTCTGCTACCTCATATTTTTTACACAATATTTTATAATATTAACAGAAAAATTATCGTTAAATTGAAAGGAGAGAAAAAATCTATAAAAAATCTCACTTTAAAATAATCTCTTTAGCATTTCCCTTATTCTAATACCCATATGCTCTCAATATTTTAATTCTCAATAATACAGATAGTCTTGGATTAAAAAGATTGATAGGTATCTGTGGTTGTTAGATATGAAATAAACCAATTGGTCATGCTTAGCGTGCCCGCTAGAGCCCGTCACGTTCTGTTTAAATTACATTATAATAGTTTAATTAAAATATCATCTTATTATAAACATGTTAAAAAATAATACGAGTGGTGTTTGATTTAAAACATTCTTTGATTACAATAAAAAGCAAATTGGGATATAGACCTGATAAGGCTATAATAAAGCCATAATTTTCTTTTCTTTCCTACGATGTGGTGCTAAAAAGCGACTCGAATCACATGTAAATTGACTACACACAGGTTCGCCGTATTGGCTTAAACTCGATTTCAACGCAATCAAATGTCTTTATAGTTTTTATCTTGAACTCGATAACTCGATTTCAAGCTTTATATTTACAATTCATGTAGATAATTCTACATAAAATAAAGTAAACGAAAAGAAAGAGAAGAGATCAAGAAAGATTTTCAAGAAGATTATCGCTGATCTCTAAGCCAAACGCAGAGTATATTTCTCTGGTTTTTGCTCTAGACGGCTAGAATTTTCAATATTCTCTATAAAAGAACAAAAAAAAAAAAAAAAAAAAAACTTCTTTTTATTTTTTTTGAACAAACAATACTATCTTCACTACAAGTCCATTTTGTGATTCATTATTGGTTTTTTTTTTTGAGTCAAGTGTGATTCATTATTGATTTAGTCCACTTTGTTGGGTTAGCCATTCGCTAACTATCTACATCAGTTTTTATATTATCTTTTATTAAATTGTGATAAATGTCATTCTTATTTAATGGTTTATTTTATACTCAAATTGTAAGGATAAATATAAAAATTAAATATTGTTTTTCCTTTTTTCTATTCATTGTATCTCAAATTTTGATTGAGGTTAACCAATCTATGTTGTAGATACTATATACATATATATATATATATATATATCAGCATATATAATCGTATGGATTCATAAATGTATTGGAGATGAATTTTTTTACTATTTTATATGAATAATAGGTAAATTAATTTCTATTTATTTTTATTTATTTTCATAGATGACAGACAATTTTTTTTAACTCTTTTTCACAAAAATGGTTAGATTTTTAAATTAAAAATTTGTAAAAGATGCATAAATAAATAAATTTAATTAAAACTAAAAAATAAAATAAAAAAACTGGACTAAATTCAATGACATCAAAAATTTCTGAATTATACTTTTATATTCGAGTTTCGTGTATAAAGAGTTCGATATTTTAATATATCGTTGTTGCACTTTTTTTCGAAAGACAATATAATTGTAAAAACAAAGAATTTAATCGCTTTGAATAAGAAAAAAAAAACGTTAAGATTATAATCAAACACCAACTCGTGGTATAAAAACACCACCAAATTTCTCAAAAACACTCCCCACATGATCACATTCTCGCATCCTCACTCCCTTTCTGAATTTCTGTCTCTTCCTCCGCAGCCAAAACTTCCAACCTCTCTCTCTCTCTCTCTCTCCCTCCCTCCAACCTCTCTCTCTCCCTCCCTCCATTTTTCTCTTCCGCAACAGGGTTTTGCTAGAGAAACAAGATAAAAGACTCATTCTTCTCTTCCGGGTGACTACGTTCGCCGAGGTTTATAATTTTTTGTTCAACCACTTGGGGAAGTTGGAAGAAGAAAAAGGTGAAAGAAAATAATCAGAAAGTCGCAGTCTTTGTGTACAAAGTGAGTTTCTTTCTTATAATTTAAGGGCTTTGTTCCATCTTCTATTTGTTTGTTCCAGTTAAATCTTTCCAGTTTTGACTTATTGGGTTGTTTCTTTTGATTTTATTTTTCAAATTTTCTTATTTCCCAACCAGGTGGTGACTGGTGATTTTCCCATTCGCTACGCAATTTCTGACGCTCCAGCTACCACCCATTCTCTTCTCCATTTCTCCGTTCCTTAGTTTTCATTTTTCTACGAACTGACAAAAAAATGGCGGAAATCCCAAAGTTGGTAAGAAAAATTAAATCCAACATTTTCTGGGTTTTCTTTATTTTTTAATTGGGTTCTCGAAAGTTGCTCCATTTTTGTATTGTAACTGTTCCATTGGAGTTTCAAATTTTCAGAAAAGTTTTGAGTTACAGGGACTCTGTTTCTGAATTCGGGTTTCTGGATTTTGTTGGTTTAGGATTCGGGTTCTGAGGAGGTTTATGGATTAGAAGAGAAAATGAGCACCCAAAAAATATCGGTTTCAGATCATATAAACGGGTTTCATTACACCGCCGATAAATCTGACAGCTTCGTCATCGACATGGAAAGCTTCTCCCATGGCGGCACCGATAAAGATGTCACTGCAAATTCTAGAGTCTCGGTAACGTTCTTATTTCTCTAATTTTTATTTACTTTTTCATAAGAGTTTGTGCATTTTTCTTTTCTTTTTTTCTCTTTGGATTTCGTAAAAGTGGCATCTTCTAATGGTAGTTAATCTCCCAATTAGTCATGGTATTTTTTACTAGTTGGTTAGGTCGGTCAGTCAGAAATATTTCCGTCAATTTTCATCCGACTTTGAATTTTCATATCTGTAAATTAGAGTAACTCAGAATGTCGTGCGGTTAAAAAAATGAATCATGACATTCTCGAAATAGAAAACAAATACTTATGAGATTGCGGCCATTGTAATCGAATGTGTTTCTCAAGCAACAAGCAGCATCATTGCTTGAGACAACAAAAGTAAAATTGCAAATGCAAGTTGTTAATTTTTATTTTTTAAACTCTGTTTTTTACCCTTTTTTGCTTTCTTTTTCCTCTTACAAAATTAAAAGTGTTGACAAATTATTTATGTTGGATGATAATGATGCAGAGAAATGTTTCCCGGAAATGGTCTCAGAGAGGTGGGGAGAAGAAGATAATCCGAACCGTCAATTCAAATGACAAAGAAGTTTCATCGACGACATCTTCACCCCTCGGTAATAATTTTTTCGGTACAACTGATATTCTACTTTAAATTAATTACTTTTGTGAGAGTGATTGCTCAGTTGAGATTGAATTGGCCTCCTGGAGTTTCAAACAATAAGAACAAAATGGAAAATTGGACCATACCTTAGTGTGTGCCACATTTGTGGTAATATTATCACCACCAACCTCTGCCAGCCTCACATTGAGGTGGCTGACTCCCACACACCAGCCCTTACCAATTCCATATTATAATTGTTTCTTTATTATAATTAGGAAACCATTATCGGCATCACAGAACGGTTATCGTATACTGCTTACGTGTAACGTCTCTTTAGAACTTGTTTGGAGTGTCAGTAATAACCTTCCATTATAAATTGTTTGTTGGAGTGTCAGTAACAACCTTCAGTTATTCATTTGTTAGTGTCCCACCTACGATAAACTTATGGGTATTTGAAATTTGTTAGCTGGAGATTAGTTAGGGATAAGCATGAACCCACATCCATACTTCAAACTATAACCATCACTAATCAATTTTATGTGGGGCCCTTGTGGTAAGTAAGTTGCAGTCGTGACAGTGAAATACAACCAGAATTTGGCTAGGTCAATTAGGAGAGATTTTTCAACGTGCTTGGAATACGGGACAGTACGTCGTATGATATTATATAAGTGGAGAAAAGTTTTTTTTTCAAGTGTCCCTCCACTTGTATAATGACATATGACGTATGTATCCGTATTTTTGGCACACTGAAAAATTTCTCGTCAACTAGATGGTACAATTGATGAATTTTTCAGATTTTGATTGCACTTTAATTTAGTTGGTAAAAGAAGGATTTACTGAATACCTTGCCGTTTTGTTTTGATTCCATGTTTGGAGGCGTAGGCAGTTATATGTACCAGCATTTTGGGAAATTCGACGTTGAAATTCTAGTTAGGCAACATATCCCATGCACATTTTGGTATGAAATTATTGAGTTGCAGCTAATGTTGTAGGGTCTAGCACGCCTGAAAAGTCCCCACTAGCTGTTGGGACCATAGACCAATCGAGCAACCCACACGTCCATCATCAGATCAGAGTCACTGCCGCCAACATTGGCACCACCACCGAAGGGAGGTGCGTTGTCCGGAGGAATAGTTTCCGGCGCTCTTCCTCCTGGGGCATTGATCCCAAGAGGGTTCTCTTCTTCTTTGCCACCATGTAAGTTTACCGATCTCTCTCTAAACCCTAAACCCTAAACCCTGTTAATAAGAGTCAATGACCGGAAGTGTTTTTTCGATGGCAGGTCAAGCATTGGAACAATCTTACTCATATACTTCACCCTTTCGATTGCCAATTACGATGCAGATGAAACCAGTATTGACTGGCAGCAATGACACAAGTTGTACACTTTCTAGTTGAATTTAAGACATGAAACGATCCAAAACGGAAAGGTGGCTCGTCGGAAAAAGCAGCTTCTTTCGACGAGAGATACGGTTTTTCGGATCGAGAAAAGCTAACAACATTCCGTCAGCATGTCTTGGTAAAGAAATCCAAAACTCCTTTTTGAGGCACTTTACAAAGTTTTAGAAGTGAAGACAAAGACATACTGCATTGTGACAAGGAGAAGGAATCTTTTTTTTTTATGTAGATGGGTGAGATCGAAACACATGATCTGTTTTCTTTTGTAAAATACTTCTTTTCTCGACACAGATTAGTGGGAGGATGTGAATCGCCTTGGAGGATCAGAAATCAAATCGCTTGCTTTTTTCTTCGATTATGTGAAGTATAATCATATTTTTAGATAAGCAAATTTCACAACAGATATTATTTTCGTAGGCCACCATGCTAGTAATATGTGTTTTTGGGACAGGATGATCCCGCCTCAAGCTAGAAATGCTTCTTTGTTTGACTCTCGGGGACTCAGGTGTTCCCAAGGCTTCTCTTAAACTATTTATTTTTGTTTCTAAAAGATCAGTGGGAGGATCAGAAAGTCACGTTTTTCTTTGGGTTCTTCTTCTCATCCTTTTGCCTTGTATTTTATTCGGAAAAATGATTTCCGCACGTCCCTGTTTGCTTGCTCTTTCGGCAATCCAACTTCAGCCAGCCCTATTTGTTGTATTTGGCTTGCATGTGAGTGGAGCAATTTGGTCTTCACGCATGCGCAGTTGGAGCTTTTGCTTTAAGGAAATATATTTTTGGAGTTCCAGGAGTGCAATGGTGGAATTATATGCCTGGGTTTTTCTGGATGGCTCTTTCCCTATGGCATTCAAAACCACAGAACATGCCATCCCCTATGCAAACATAAGCCAAAAACAAAGATAAACATATGATTCGTTTTTAAACTTCGAAAGGAGAGTGGTTTTAAAACATTTACAAGTCACGTCATAAGAACAATGGGAAGGAAGAATGTCTCCGAAATTCAAGTCATGTAAGGTCCAGTGTGACGGTATCTTAAGCTAATCACGAACGGCACTGTTTTTGGCTTTGGAATACCGTCACAATGCATTCTCAGGCGTAGGTTATTCATATTTGGACTCTGAAAATAGTTTGTGAATATGGTTTGCTCTTAGAGACTAAAGATTACATATTTAAGCATATGCGAGTTAGGCCAGTTTGGCAATCCACAAAGTCTTTCCTTGCAAAGTTGGCAATCAATTCCCTAATTGACAAGGAACTCTAGTATACCCAAACGCACCCAAAATACAATCTCACATGCAAGTCTAATTCTTTTACCCACCCTAAACTACCCTAATGCAGAAAGGAGAATTTTCACCACCCTCCTTAAAGAGTTTGGTTGTTTTAGGTATCACTAGGTCATCTACGATCGGTAGTAGTTAAAGTTTTAGTGCTACCTAATTCCAGTAAGTCATAAATTACAGAGGTCAATTTAGAATTTAAGATGAAGAACCTAACTTATGGCGACGAGTTATAAAAGAAAGATAAGAGCAAATCAAATCAATAAGGCATTCCATTGGAAAGAAGTAAATATCCATACTAATCATGGCACATTGGAAATCCAGTGGGCTCCTAAGAGATCTAGTAGTAGAAGTTGGATGCTCAACCCGAAACCCAAACCCCGCCAAGAGTTAACAAATAGAGTGGCATCTGGGGCGAGCCTCCTAACAAGTTCATGCCAATGTGTTCGGTAAATGTACATGTAACGTTATAAAGGTGATGAAAACCACGAGGATAGTTCTCTCTACAACCTGCTAATTCAGCAGGATATAATGCAAACGGTGACAGGCTTGTACATTTCGAAATGACAACTAGCTTTTGTAATTTTGTATCATATGCATGTGCAACCTTGATTCAAACCAAAGAAAGCTTTTCAGCAGAGAAACCGCATGGCTATACTAGACATTCATGTATTGATAACACTATAAATATATGTTTATGTTTGTATCACGAGTATATAAATATAAAGAGGCATGCCATTCAGCATATTTTACCTCATATTTTGCTACAACAAATATATTCTTGTAGTGGTAGCACTATATATATGTTTATGTATGTATCGCGGGTATATAAATATAAAAGAGGCATGCCATTCAGCATACTTTTACCTCATATTTTGGTATAACAAATTGCAGACAGCTCCGATGTTAATTCCTCGGTTCAAAATTTCCATCTCTAGTAGCGTTTCGATATTCTTGGCATAGAGCACTTGTGCTTCCGGTCATGATAAAGTCTCAATACAACAGCTGCAGTTTCTTCTATTGCTTTTCCTGTTACTTCTGCACTCAACAAAATACGAGCATGATTAACTTAGGCAACGATACTATACCAATCTTCACATTACCAAATTAAAGCATAAGAGGAAAACCGAAAAAGATCACACTAAAATAAAACCAATGAGTAAAGACGTGAAAGTGCAGTTATTCTCACCAATTACTGGCCATACAGGATTCTGTGCAAGAATCCTTCGAGCAAACTCCAGCTCCTGTTTGACATGAACCATCTCGGAATAGTTACCCTTCATTCCTTCACTGAACCCCAGAGTCTTTGCTCTTGCCGTTCTAATTGTTTGCAACACTAGAGGATTGATAGTCAGACCAAAAACCTTTTCCGGGTCAACCTCAAAAAGGGTCTTTGGCGGCTGAACCCCCATCACAATAGGCACATTTGCAACCTTGTAACCTTTCTGTGCAAGATAAATCGATAACGGGGTCTTCCCAGTTCGTGAAACCCCGGCAAGAACAATGTCAGCCTTGCGCAAGTTCTGGGGCAATGCCCCATCATCTTGTTTGATGGTAAACTCAATGGCTTCAATCCTGCAAAAGTACTCATCGGTGAGAGGAAAGCTCCGGCCTGGGGACCCACGAGGGAGACCGGAGGGCGAAACACCCAAATGGGTAGCAATGGCCTCTGTGATTGGGCCCAACATATCTGTCGTTGGTATGCCCCAGTGCCTACATGCTTGCCGAGCAGACTCCGCCATTGACGGGTCAGCTAAAGTGTACACAAGCAGAGCACCTTCTTTTGCTGCTTGCTTTACAATCTCCATCAACCTCTCTATATCATCAATCTGAAATTTTTGCACAAAACCTCATTTTGCATTCTAAATTAGCATCAACACAGGCAGTATCAAGGATTACAAAATTTGAAAATTCAGATTAAGTACTGATTTGGTCTACTTTCTTTTCACTTAAGCCACAAGCATCATAATAGCAAAGATTATAAACTTATTAGAAAATTTAGATTAAAGTACTAATTTGAGCTACTTTTTTCACTTGAGCTACAAACATTGTAACACCAAAGATTATAAATTTATTAAAAAATTTGATCACGTCCTAGTCAGCTGTTAGTTCATAGTCAAAACTGTTTACCTTGATTAGTGGTGATCTGTTGTAGATTAGTTTCGTACTAATCTACTCAAAATTTCTCAGTTAATTACCGTCAATATAAATACTACTGTACACAGTCATTGACGACTACTGAAAATCATTATTCGGTTTCTTTTTACTAATTTGTGATTTTTTCAGCTTATGCTACGAACATTATATTAGCAAAGATTTCGGGAAAATTGCCAAAATGATCACTTTACAAATCCCAATTACTGAAATGATCTTCTTCTTTTTTTGTATGTTTTGGGATCATTTCATATGTCGCCATACGATTGATATCTGATTTTGATCAATTGAGCAATTGGGATTTGATTTTTGATCACTTGAGCCAATTTCCCAATATTATAAAGCAACGAACTTTACCCCAGAAAACAAATGGGTGTTGACGGCGCAGCCCCGGTCGACCAAGCAATGCTCGAACTGCCCCAACGCAGCGTTGACGGAGTGCTCCACCGTCCACCCAGTTCCGTCAGAAACCATGTATATCGACTTCCCTGCCGTCATCTCCGTGTCATCGTCGCTATAGTCACCTGCCGATGCAGTACTATCATCGGGATCTAACGAGACGCGGTCGGTAGACTGCAGCGGAGGGTTGGGATCCAGCAATTGGGTCCTCTGACCAGCGCGGTCCAATTTCCGACCCGAGCGTACGGACCGTGCCCGGGACCATCGAGTCAGCTGAGGGCTGCCCTTGATTTTCGGGGCATGTGGTTCCGAACCGGGTTCGGATACGGAGGAGGAGGCGGCGATGGGGGGTTTGAGAACTGGCTGGGGATTTGCATGACTGGTTCGGCGCGCGGGAGCGAGGTTCGGGAAGCTCAAGGTGGAAGAAGCATTCATTATTTTATTATTATTTACTTCTCCTTTTCCATTTTTTGGATCTTTATTTTTGCCTGAGATTTTTTCTCGTTGTCGGGTTTGGGTTTGGGCCTAGTGGGCCTCAGCAGTCTATTTGGGCAGGCCTCTTCTTTTTGCACACCTTCGGATAGAGAGGAATTTTCAAACACAAATATTACCCATGTCCGAGTCAAATGCCTCTAAAGTTTAAACAATTGAATATTTCTCTACGTATATTTTCTTTTTTTCTTGTAATTTCACTCGTGAATTTTTCATTTTAAATTGACGGTCACCCTGTCACATGGTGTCATCTACTCATATTATAACACATAAATATTAACACCACATATCGCTAAAAAAATAGTAGCATCACATAACATTGTGACTCGCGCTAAAAATACTTATCATATGATACAGAAAATGCATTTATTCTTGAGAACTCCCACATTTACTCTTAAGAAGAAATTAGACTCTCATCCCTCATTTTTCTATTTCATTGATTGAAACCTTATTTATTTTTAATTTTTTATCAAGGCCCTTTGATTTTAATCCAAGTCATTATATCGACACCATATTTAAATTTTATTTTTCAAATATATCAATTCAGTGTTAAAAACATTACATTTAGTATATTTATTTTTATGGCTAAAATTTGTATCATATATTTTCCTTTTAGTTTGTACCCATTTTCAATTTGCAACCATTTTTCAATTTCATCGGTTTCTTTCTAGTTTTAGTTTGTACCCATATATTTAATTTCTTTTTGTGCCCATTATTTTTTTAAACTTTTATTTGTACTTATAGTTTTTTAATCTTTTATTTGAACCATAATTTATTTATAATGTACTAAAATGCACACATATTTTAAAATAAAATAAAACATTTTATTTTTGAAAAAATAAAACATTTTATTTTTGAAAAAATAAAACATTTTATTTTTGAAAAAATAAAACATTTTATTTTTGAAAAAATAAAACATTTTATTTTTGAAAAAATAAAAAAGAGTTTTATTTTTGAAAAAATAAAAAAGAGTTTTATTTTTGAAAAAATAAAAAAATCTGATCGTATTTCACACAATTCAGTTTGAGAAAGAAAAAAATTAAAAATCCTTATAAACTTTGCATGATTATAGACAGAAATTATTTATTTTCGTTATTAAACTTTTTAAATAATATCAAAATTTAATATTTTGACATTCAATCAAAGTATTCATATTAATAAAGTTTCAGTTTAAAATTTTGGTCAAAGTAAGGACTGAAATCAAAATTTCCCCTTACTTAATGGATGCTCATATCAATGTTTCCTTTATGCTTTAAGCTTTATGACTTTATAACATGTCCTCACTCATTGATTAACGAAACACTTCTGGTATTGTTGACGTTTAATGAAAAATCACATTTTTACTTTTCCTTGATACTATTCACTACACTTTTATTTGTCATTTTTCATTAAAACTAAAGTTTTTTTTTTTTACTTTTCGTTAGTTTTCTTTCTCTTTTTTTATTGAAAGGTGAGGGAACTATCCAACCCCTTTTTTTTTAACATAAAAGGAGACAACTGGTGGTAATCAACTGTTATCTAACCTTTTGGTAGTTGTTAAATATAAACAAAAAGTAAAAGAACTAGGGGTGGGTTCGGTACGGTTACCGTACCAAACTTTCGGTTTGGTCAAATCTATTACCATTACCGTACAAAATTTTCGGTATACCAAAGTTCGGTATTGCCAAAAATTTGGTTGGCATGGTATGGCAATGGTAATTGCCATTTTGTTTTGGGACAAAATCTATTTTTGTTTTTTTAACCCAATTCAAGGGCAAAACTTTTATTTTGTACCTTTATCTCATACATTGTAGCTTAAATTCATCTATTATTTATCGTTCACAATTCACACACACAATAATTCAAATGATGCATCAAGATTCATGATGAAAATTAGGTTTACAATCCAAATAAAAGTTACGAACCAAAACAAATAGAAATTAAAGTTTCAAACCAAATGAAAATTGGAACTAAACTTCAAAAAGTAGAATTCATTGATCAATTATTCAAACTTGAAATGTCGAAGTTTTTGGAGGAGGCATTGAACTTGTAGAAGATTGAGCGTGTCAAGCCTACATTACAAACAAAGAAAACATATTAATTAGTAGCAAGAAGAATTAAAGTTGAAAACCATTTAATAACAAATTTACTAAAAAAATTAAAGCATATCTTTCTTGTTTCCTCTTTTTCAATTTCCTTGTAAAATTGAAGCATATCTTCCGTTGGTTCCTTGTAGAAGTTTACTTCATCTGCCCTAAGCCAACCACTAGTACACACTAGTCCATCTACTATTTTAGGAGTCAAGGATGCCCTAAAAGGGTCCACAACCCTCCTCCCTAGGCTAAATGCATTTTCACTGGCAACAATAGAAGTGAGGGTTACAAAGATATCTTGGCTATTTGTGAAAGAATTAGGAACTTTTTTGTGTTTGATTTCCACCATTTCATGGAGACTTGCAAGAGGATGTGTATATGAGACAACCACAAGGGTTTGCTGATCCTAACTATCCTGATCATGTGTGTAAACTGAGAAAGTCTTTATATGGTTTAAAACAGGCACCAAGAGCCTGGAACTCCAAATTTACGAGTTACCTTCTTGCAATGGGGTTTCATGCATCTTTGTCAGATACAAGCTTGTTCATGAGGAAAGATGGTTCCGATATTGTCATATTGTTGTTATATGTGGATGACATAATTCTCACAGGCTCAAATAATTTGAAGATTAATCATGTTGTTACAGAGTTATCTGAAGTCTTTGATTTAAAGGATCTGGGAAAGCTTACATTTTTCCTTGGTCTACAAATACAGTATAAAGAGAATGGAGATATCTTTGTGAATCAAGCCAAATATATCAAAGACCTTATACATAAGGCAGGTTTAGACTCTTGTAAGCCTGCAACAACACCTTGCAAGCCTCATACTTCCTTGCTTATGAATGAAGGAAATCCCTTGATAGATCCTGGCACTTATCGAAGTATAGTTGGATCACTACAATATCTGACATTCACACGACCAGATATTGCATTTGCAGTAAATTCAATGTGTCAATTTATGACTACACCAACTGAGGTACATTTTGGAGCAGTAAAGCGGATATTACGATATCTTCAAGGGACAATGCAGCATGGAATTTGTTATTCAGCAAATGCAGAGATGAATTTAAATGCATTTTCTGATGCAGATTGGGCTGCAGATCTTAATACACGAAGATCAGTGACAGGGTATGTTGTTTTTCTGGGAACCAACCCTATATCTTGGCAATTAAAGAAGCAAAGCTCCGTTTCAATGAGCTTCATAGAAGCTGAGTATAAAGCTCTTGCACATGCTGCTGCATATATTAGTTGGGTGAGACATATTTTGAAAGACCTGGATGTATTTCTTCCTTCTCCTCCTTTGATCCAGTGTGATAATATGTCTGCAATATCACTGAGTGCAAATCCAGTGTTTCATTCTAGGATAAAACATCTGGATACTGTTTACCACTTTGTCCGAGAAAGAGTTCAACAAGGAGATTTGGAGGTTGTGTATGTTCCAACGGATGATCAAACAGCTGATATTTTGACGAAAGGTCTACATAGCCATTTGTTTGCTAAGCATTGCTACAATCTGCAACTAGGGAATCCTAGCTGCGATTGTGGGGGGATGATGGATATAGCAGATGACTTACTGATGAGTAGATGACTTACTGATGACTTGGCAACTCAATTGATGCTAACATGGCAGCTTTGCAGTTAAAGATTGATGACATGGCAGCTGTGGTTGTTACTGATATAGCTAATCTGTCAAGGTAGTTAGAACAGTTAGGAGAATCTGTTAGTCATCTCAAAGCTATATAAGCTGAGATAAGCATGTAAGGTGTGTGTGGAAAATAAATCATATTCAGAAAATAACAAACTCTCATTTCTCTATCTCTCTATAAGCTTTTGAGCCTTTCTTGCTTCCATTGATTTCTTCATCTATGTTTTCTTCGATTCTGTTATGATAGGACACTTTCATACCTCCGTTAAGGTTGCTGTTAAATCAGTCGTTAACTGATGACGTGACGTCCATGTGGACAATAACGAAGTACCTTGTGTCAATATGGGTCCACATAAATAATAAAAAATTAAAAATTAAAAAAACTAAAAAAAAACTTCAAAAATTAAAAATTAAAAATTTGGTTGTCTTCTACCTCCCCCGTCCGTTCGTCCCTCGCTCCCTCCCTTCTTCTCCTTCCCTTCTCTTATTTGCACAAACCTACCAAACCCTCATACCAGATCCGGTCGATGACGCAGCCTATCTTGGGCTGTTGCTTCGAGCTGCGGCAGTCGAAGAGATCGTTGACAAAGCACTGACGTCATGGTCCGAATCGGAGGCAACACCGGAACTAGTTGCAATCAGAAGAGCTCTGGGATCCAGAAGATCAACGACGAAAGGGTTATAGTTTTGGTTAGCACCTCATGGCTCTCCACCGCTGTCAAATCAGGTAGATGGGGGTCGGAGGTTCGAGCTCATAAAGGCCATTGAAGAGAAGAGAAGGGTTAGGTGGGTGGGTGGATGGGTGGAGTCGAAGATTGAGGGGAAGGATGGATGTATGACGAGTCGAATAGGAGAGGAAATGAGGGTTTGGTGGGTTGGTGCAGAGAAGAGATTGAAGGGATAAAGGAGGAATGGAAGGTCGGGGGAGGTAGAAGACGACCAAAATTTTTTATTATTTTTTTAAGTTTTAATTTTTTTAATATTCATGTGGGCCCATATTGACTCATGGCACCTAGTCATTATCTACATGGACGCCACGTCATCAGTTAACGATTGATTTAACAGCAACCTTAACGGAGGTATGAAAGTGTCACAAAATTATGACTTTAGGTACCACTCAGAGATGGAAAAAACTTCATGTACCAAATGTTGAAAACTAAGAAACTTCAGGGTAGTAAACTTAGATTAACCCTTTATTCAAAGAGCAATGCTAATGGGACTCTTTCAAAAGTAGAACTCTCCACAGATTATCTACCAGTTTATATTTTTGGCATAATATTTTATAATATTGGCAAGAAAATTGACGTTAAATTGTGAGGTGACAAAAATTATATAAAAAATCATACTTTAAGAGTCTTCGTAGCATTTCTCTTATCTAAACTCACTAGCCTCTCTGCACGCACTAACGTGCGTGCGAGAGGCATTTTTTGCATCACGGGCGCGTAGCGCCCCCAAAGATGTGTTGTTTTAGATATTCTTATATTTCTTAAGTGATTATTTTATAAATTGTGTTTGTGTCCATCACAACAATTTCTTATTATTTTGAATTTTTTATTATGTTCAATCATCTAACTTAGTCTTTTTACACCCACCCATTGTACACAAAAAAATGAAATTTATGAATTGCACACTAACCATTCCACCTTTTTTTTTTTTTTTGCTTGCTAATTATTATGGTGTTTTTTTTTTTTTTTTTGTTTGGCTGATAAAATTTGATTTCATGAACTGAGCTATGCTTGATCATTATTATGACTTTGGTAATTAAGTTACTCAGTGTAGTTAGAATTCTATTATATCCATCAGTACCGTTTTACCCTTATATATTGTACAGAAGAAGATCAAGAGTTAGGTTCCTTAAACTCTCGTAAAAAGAAAAATATGCTTAATTATTTAATGCTGTATAGAAAATATGAACTGATCAATATATTTTGTAGCACGAGGATTAGTGGCTGTATTAAAAGGGTGCACAACAACATTTTTATATTATGGTGGACAAAAAGGTATTATGGGCAATATTTGGCGTCATTCGAGCAGGTGGCAGATCATTTGTTCAATGGTTGTGTGAATGGGATAGTTGATGCAATTAGAGGAGTGAGTACATAATTATGGGTGTGCCATTTTGGGTTGGGACTGAGATGTTCAACATTAGAGTATGGGCCAGGCTACGTAGTTCCAATTACTTGAGTTGAAGAAAGATTGATGAGATAATGGTGTTACCGTACAATCATCCCATTATTCCAAAGTGATAATGGTGTTATCACATGCCATATTGTCATATTGCCACATTCGTTGAAGAATTTAGGAGCATATATTCCATCCAATTTGCACATATGTGAGTAATCTCTCATACAATTTTTACTATTTTTCCTTTAAAACAATAACGAAGATAAATTGGGAAAGCATATACTATTTTAAAAAAAATCTGAAAATATGACATGTAATTTCATTTCTAAATACATACTAACAACACTTAATGTCCTTAAATCAAAATGTTTCAAATTCATAAGTTTTCAGTTAACGTTATAGGCTAGCTAGGGATGAACTCCTAATATATGAAGCAAAGCAAAATATGGACAACATGTACATATGTAAACATAGCGTCTATGTGTGAAATCAAAGCCATGCTTGCCACTCATTTGCTTGCACTTGATGCTTTAGATTTTCATAGTTAATCTGCAAGCAATGATGATAAAATAAGAAGTCTAACTGTAATGCACAATCCCAACTATAAAGATTGTAAGCAACTTAACCTAAATACCCTTAAGTTTGACAATTTTTTCATGGCAATACTTTTACTCCAGTTACTTGTAGAATACTGAAAGATAAATAATTTGTCAAGTTTGAGGTAACAAACTGTAATCATATTTACAAAATTAAATAGTAAGAAATATTACCTTAATCTTGTACTTCAATCTTTGTACTTTGAGACAGGTGTGATGCTTGTAAAACTGACAAAAAAATGCAATTTTATTTCTATTTGAAAATTGAATGCAATTTGAATTTATAGTATACTTTTGTATGAAAATAAGAGAAGACTTACCGTATTTAGAAAGATTGTTTGGCCACTATTAATCCTTTTCATGCACCTATAATTTTTATTTTTTTTTATTTTTTATAATTTGAGATAATTAATTTGTAGAATGAAATAGAGAATGCCATTAAAAATAAATAGGTGAGAAATGGTGTTGTACCTAATTTGTTGGACTTTATTCCAAATACGTATGATCTGAGGAGTTGTTGAAAGTTTTAATTCTTCTACAGCCTTTTTCATGCGCCACCTATATATTGAAGGTATATATAATGTTAGATTTCTTGTAACAAATTTAATATAGAATTTAGGATACATACTGCTCATGCTTCTTCTTTTTCCACTCTTTGAGAATCAGTTGGCTTAGATCAGTAGTTTTTACTCCGACAAATATCTCCCAACCAGGTGTAAAAATAGAGACACGTCTGTTTGGGATCTTATCAATAGATAGTTCCTTCTTCATTTTTTGTGGGTATTCTTGTAAATATCTTGAGAATGAAAACAAATAATTTTTAAAATTACCATAGCACACGTATAGCACATTAAGATAATCAAAATTGAAACTCATAATCTGACCAAAATTTTAAAAAATGCACAATGAAGACTTCAAAGGAAGAAGTTAAAAGAACCCATATGAAGCTAAACCTGGGAATTCATACAATTACATATTATGCTTACATGAAAATGTGTAAAATGAGTACAACTATGCAGTAAAAAGAAGTGAAAAAAGAAGAAGCTTACACCTAGATTAATTTCCTTTTTACGCCTGGGGAGAGGGAGTGGGAGAAGAATGGCAAAGCAAAAAAGCCAAAAAATTGAAATAAAGAAGAATGATGACTCGGGCGTTGCTTAATACCCGTTGTATCCCACGTTGGAGTGTGAGTCTGTAAAACCAAACAACAACTGTTGATAGCAGTTGCATAACTGAGGGGAAAATTAGAACATTTGAATTTGGATATGGGAAAATGAGTAGGAACGGAAAAAATGGGATTATACGAACTGGGAAGTTAGCGCTTGTAGTGGGCAAGCTTCACGGTTTTTTGAAAACCCACGGCAACCTCTACCCCTTTCTTTCTCCCACGTTGGTTTCGTTTATTTATTATTATTTTTTTTAATCTACATATAATTTTATAAGATATTAGCATCTCCTCCTAAAATAGATAGAAATTAGTTGGAGACATCCTAATCCGTCTAAATTAGTTGGACCATATGCATATATTAGTATAATTTATTAGATATTTTTTTAATATAGATATTAATATTTTCTCCTAAAATGGAGGAGAAGTTATTCTGTTCTTGTTGTTTTATTTGTTTTTTTTTCCAATATAACAAATTTTAATTTTTCTGTTTAATATCTCTCCCCTAAAATGGAGAGCAATTATTCACCATGTGACCTTTTTTTTTACTTTTTTTTTTTTAATATTTCTCTCCTAAAATGATGTTCTCGACTTTATTTTTTAATTTGTTTTTGTTGCCTTTATCATTTATCTCTCTCTTCTCTCCATAACTGCTAACTTTTAGAGGACAATTATCATGCTTTTTTATCTCCTCCTAAAATGGATAGAAACTAGTTGAAACATCCTAATCCTTCTAAATTAGTTGGACGATATGCAGATATTAGTATAATTTATTAGATATTTTTTTAATATAGATATTAATATTTTCTCCTAAAATGGAGGAGAAGTTATTCCGTTCTTGTTGTTTTTTTTTTTTGTTTTTTTTTCCAATATAACAAATTTTAATTTTTCTGTCTAATATCTCTCTCCTAAAATGGAGAGCAGTTATTCACCATGTGGCTTTTTTTTTTTACTTTAATTTTTAATATTTTTCTCCTAAAATGATGTTCTCGACTTTATTTTTTAATTGATTTGTTTTTATTAAAGTGTTGATTTTTGTTTTTAATTAAAATGTTGTATTTTAGGGTCTTAAAAGAAAATGAGGAACTGGACGCACTTTTTTCTTTGTTTTACTGTCTAAACCGCAATACTGCTAAATTTTAGAGGATAACTATAATGATTTTTTTTTTTTTTTTGAAATTTATTCTTTTCCAATACAGTTTTTTTGTTCGGTTATGGTTTTTTTTACCAATTTGTCCTAGTTTTTTTTTTTTAACTTTTAAAGGTTTGATTGTGAAGAAAACAGATGGAATTTAAAGCCCCTTTTTTTTGGAAAGGGCATGACATCCCCTTATTTTTTTGGAAAGGGCAGTGTACAAAAATGGAAATAGAATAAAAGTACAAACAAAAGAATTTAACCAAATAAAGGCTAAGAATATAAATGCTTATCTAATTTATATATTAAATTTTGTCACGTAATATTCGACGTTCAGTTATGTGCTTATAGAAGTAAGGAGATCAAATTTTCTGTACTTATTTTGTGTATGAATTCTCTCTATAACCTTTATCATTAATCGACACGTGATAAATTTATGATAACAAAATTTAAGAAAAGTTACATTTATTAACACGTGTTAAATCAATAATAGAGTCACAAAGGTCACAAAAGTAACACACAAAATAAGTGTAGAATATTTAAATTCAGAAGTAGGATTGCACGCAAGGTGGGTAGGTGCCTTGGGAGCAGGTTGCAATGCTAACTAACCCTATCGCACCTCAAAATTTTCTCGTGTTTATTCAAGAATTACTCAGAGCAAACTAAATTACTTGAACTAGAGTTGGGTTCGAGTTGTCAAAGCAAACAAGATAAACTTGAATCCGGCATGCGAACAGGTACCAAGCCGATTTGCAACAAAATCTCCTACATTGTTCTCTAGTTAGCTTGTTTCTTGAAATGATTTGGATTTATTTCAAGTTTATATTTGGGTTGGGGTTTTATACTTCATATTATTTGCTAAAACGAAGTCAAAAATCAGAGCTTTATTTTGGCGATCTGTGTTTATAGCGGATATGGTTGGCTTAAATTTATATATTTCTTTACACATGAGCATTCAAATATAAAATATACCATTAAATATGACATGGAAATATCCAATAGTGTTGATAAAAGAAAGGAAATCATTTTATCATCTGCTTACCTGCTCTCTGCCCTTGTTATTTTAAGGATTGTGTTATTCATATACCTCTTTTTACCTCTCACACGCTCTTATTAATTTTTGTCTACTGATCTTTTTCAATTTATTCAATCTGATAACTAAAATTGAGAGAAGTGTGTGATAAGTAAAAATAGTTACGTATATAACACTGCTAGCATAACCCTATTTTTTGGAATTGGATCCCATCCGGATCTAAATTGTGGGATCCTGGAGATCCTCACATCTGAGTCATTTATCGTGTATCGTGCGATCAGAAATCATATTTAAAATTAAATATAAATAGTACCTAACGAAAACTGACCGCTTGATATATGATGAATTGTTAGAATGTGGAGATTCTTAAAATCTCAATAAAGTAGATCTAGAGAATATCCTCTTCCATTTTAATCATGGGATCTTCTCGAATCGCCTATTAGAATAATATTATGTGTCTCGTGACAAAGACATTGAATCACTTACTAGAATACGTAGAGACCTGCTTCTGGAATTAATAATGGTTTGACCTAGTCTGATCGTGTCCTTTTCGATCCGTTTTCAAATAAAGCACAGTACATGCATGGCCAAGGAAATGCCGACGCAAATATATGAGGATTAGGATTTTCTCTCATCTTCTTTCTATTTCTTTCCATCATCTCCACTTATATTTTTTTTATTTTTATTTTATTTATAAAAAATTAATATAAGATGTTGACATGATTTAGCCGTTATCGTTCAAATATTCTTTCTATTTATTTCCATCATCTCCACTCATGTTCTCTATTTTATTTTATTTTATTTATAAAAAATTAATATAAAATGTTGACGTGATTTAATCGTTAACGTTCAAATAAGATGACTTTTAAGTTTGTGACTCTAGGTTCTCCCACGTCTTTGCCGACAGCACAGCAGAGGTTACAGTTGAATTCGGTTAGGTCCGTCCTGTGCTAATCATGCGCCTTTTTTTTTTATTTGAATACAAATCATGTGCCTTGTTTGATCCCCATTTTATCACAGATTCTGTTTCTGCGTGTAGAGTGTGTGTTGAGAGAGAGAGAGAGAGAGAGGGTGATATTTCTGGTGCATATTCCGCCGTGTCTCTCTTTCAACTTTTCTTTAAAGCTCATCATTGGTTCTCTTTCGTCCCTTTCTCTGGTGCATATTCAGCCGTGTCTCTCATTATTCAACTTTGCTTTTAAATCATTATTGGTTTTCATTCGTCCAAGTCTCTCCAATCACGTCCATTTCATATACTTTTTTTTTCAGAGGGAGATTGTCTGCCCTCTTTTTCTCATGCTCTTCGTATCTTATTTTATATATACGGTCACGGTTAAGTTATGTTAACATTTTATATTAATTATTTTTTATCTTATTATTTTTATTAAAAAATTAATATAAAATATTAATGTGGCTTAACTATAATCGCACAAATAAAAAAGGATGGAAAGAGCATGAGAAAGGAAGGGCAGACAATCTGCCTCCTTTTTTTTAACCTCATTGAGACGCTGGATATGGCATATTTCTTTCACATCATGCATCATAATAAGTGGAAGATCTTTACCATGCTTCCAAAATGTACCATGTATAATAACAGAGTGTGTAAGTACACCTAATATTGCATTATTTTCATGAATAATCCAAAGTGGATTTTGTAGTGGTGAAACTTTGACTACCATTTTATAGACAGGTTGAATCAACATCATTTCTATTTTTTTTAATAGTTTGATTAGAAAAAATTAACAACAAACGCATAAATCATGTAGAGTGGTTGATTGAATGACGCTATAAAATTCTTACTTGAAATAATTAAAGCACCGTCTCAAACTTTGGTTTTCGATTAGACTAGGCATAAACCCACCTTATCCTTTATACAAGTGAAGAATTTAGCACCATGGCTACCACCTCACCATTCTAAGCTTTTCCATATCTCTATTTGTATGTATGAGACGCTAGATATGATTAAAGCACCATCTCCTTTTTTTCACCTCATTGAGACGCTAGATATGGCATATATTCTTTCACATCATGCATCATAATAAATGGAAGATCTTTACCATGCTTCCAAAATGTACCATGTATAATAACAGAGTGTGTAAGTACACCTAATATTGCATTATTTTCATGAATAATCCAAAGTGGATTTTGTAGTGGTGAAACTTTGACTACCATTTCATAGACAGGTTGAATCAATGTCATTTCTATTTTTTTTTAATAGTTCGATTAGAAAAAATTAATAACAAACGCATAAATCATGTAGAGTGGTTGATTGAATGACGTTATAAAGTTCTTACTTGAAATGATTAAAGCACCGTCTCAAACTTTGGTTTTCGATTAGACTAGGCATAAACCCACCTTATCCTTTATACAAGTGAAGAATTTAGCACCATGGTTACCACCTCACCATTCTAAGCTTTTCCATATCTCTATTTGTATATATGAGGGTAGCATTCAACCCTCACTTCTTTCTTCTTTGAGAGTTTTGCACACCAATCGGAGGAAACCAAGGAATTCGATGCGCTGCAGTCAGAATTTGGGAAGGTTTTGTAATTTCTAGTTGCTTCGAATTATAAAGGCCAAAAACGTGAGACAACTTAGGGCATAGATGATTTGGAGTGATAAACAGCAATTGGAAGCTCAAGGGTTCTTGGTTTT
Organism: Heteromeles arbutifolia; assembly: GCA_024362995.1. Lineage (NCBI taxonomy): Eukaryota > Viridiplantae > Streptophyta > Magnoliopsida > Rosales > Rosaceae > Heteromeles > Heteromeles arbutifolia. The sequence continues at coordinate 1,479,719 of JANCRC010000002.1, read as the reverse complement.
CGAAAAGAAGTAAGCAGCTTTCCATGATTTTGATATATGACCTCCTGTATGAAAATTATTTTTGCGATATATTCTAGATGCATTGAATTTTTTAATCTCCTGCGAATTCTCTGTCTGGGTTGAATCAACTAATTTTAATTGTAATTTAATGGTTTAGTTTCATTGATAATTTATTTTGTCTGTCTTCTGATGTTTAATTATAAATATGTATATGCCCCTTTCTATTGTGGAGTCAAATTGATCCAAGAAGACATGAATATCTATATCAAATATGCAATGGCTCCATTTGTTGAAAACATATTAGCATCTGTTTGGGTTGTAATTGTAATCAATTTATTGTTTTAGGCTTTTTAGCCAAAGTGGTCCCTGAGATTTGCATAACACATCACTTTGGTCCCAAAGATTGTTCACCATCCATTATTTTGGTCCTTCCGTTAAAAACTCCGTTAAGTATCCCGGAGTTCTTGGCTTGAAGTTTGGGCAATTTTCAAAGCTTCGTAACTCAATTGTTTCTTAACCAAATTCGACCCATAATATATCAAAATGAAGATAGGAAAGTGTAGAACAAGATTATACCTATTTGGAAGCACAATGGTTGCCGGAGATGGCCGGAAAATAGCCTGAAAAGTGACTGGTCCGTGGGAAAACTGGAAAACTCGCCGGAAACTGGGTAAACTTTAAACGTTCATAACTTCTTCAATACTCAACGAAATCAAGTGATTCAAAAACGAAAACCATACGTCTCAATGAGATGAAGAGAATGAGACCTTTCTCGATGGCTAATTTTTCGTGGTTTGGCCGGAAAACGGCTCCAAAGTGGCTGCCTTGGTCTCGAGTTAGCCACTTTGGAGCAGCTTTCCGGCCAAACTACTGTGAATTAGCCATCGAGAAAGATACCATTACCTTTGTCTCGTTGAGATGTATGATTTTCGTTTTTGAATCACTCGATTTCATTGAGTATTGAAGAAGTGATGAACGTTTAAATTTTACCCAGTTTTTGGCGAGTTTTCCAGTTTTCCCGCGGACCAGTCACCTTTCAGGCTATTTTCCGGCCATCTCCGGCAACTATTGGGCTTCCAAATAGGTATAATCTTGTTCTACACTTTCCTATCTTCATTTTGATATATTATGGGTCGAATTTGGTTAAGAAACAATTGAGTTACAAAGCTTTGAAAATTGCCCAAACTTCCGGCCAAGAGCTCCGGGACACTTAACGGAGTTTTTAACGGATGACCAAAATAATGGATGGTGGACAATCTCAGGGACCATTTCTATTGATTTTCAATCTCAGGAACCAAAGTGATGTGTTATGTAAATCTCAGGGACCATTTTGGCTATAAAACCATTGTTTTATAAAAGAATTAATTATAAACTATTTTTACTAACTAAATTAAGTTAAATTATATTCTGCTTTTGTTCTTCGAAAACGGTTAATTATATGCATAATATGACTCATTGTGTTCCTTTTTTTTAGACAAACTATATATACACATTAAGGGGGTGGAAAGAATAAAAGGAAAACTAATGAAAAGGGTTTGAAAACTTTGAGTTTTAACGATAAGGATAAAATAAAGGGTAAAGTGAATAGTACCAGAATTGACTTTTTAGTGTAAAAATGAACAGTACCGAGAGCTTTTCGTTAAAGTTCCCAAGAATAAATTGGTTGTGAACTCGCCATTCACGAGATTCGGAGTTAAGACCTCTCACTTACAAGTGAAGTGAAATACAACTAAACCGTAGTACTAAGCAGCATGACTTATTATATTCTTAGTTTCCTTTGAATCGGACAATGAATTTACCCCTATATGCGCGTGTGTAACCTAATTGTTTTCTTTTCATAACTACTAATAATCCTTAAAAACTGAAACTTTGTCCTAAAGTTAAACCGAAAACATTGTCATATACCTTGATGTGAATCACAAAGTCCATATTCTAAAGACATTGTTAATTATGTATTAAAAGATTACATTGTTAACTAATGAGGGCGTGTACAATGGGTGTTATTTGGTCTAATGGGTAAAGATCATCTCGACAAGTAATACTATCAGTTGGTGCGACATGCAAGCATGGTTCGTAAAGATTAAGGAGGAAACAGTGCCGACGTCCTAGAATATTTATCTGATATCTGCCACTAATATTTATATATGTTGTTTAATTTATTTATTTTTATCTTATTGCTTTCAAGTTTGAACGTGTTTTTATGTTATTAGTTCATTAAGGTTGGATAATGCTTGAAAATAGTACTAAGCTAGTCTCTATCTGTCTAATTGCGTTTATAAACTATTAGAATTTGGAAGAGCAAGCCCATATCAACCTCTCCGTGGATTGTCATGCAACTAATTGCATTTAGCAGTAATCTTTGAACTTTGTCAAATCATATTATCGGAAGTGGTAGTATTGACTGTAACTACAAATATTAGCAATTAAGGACACAATCTAAACTTTTTCTAATAATTAAGGACTCTATGTAAATAAATTTGCATTGTACGAAACAGTTGAGCTTTTAAAATTGGTTTTGTCATTGGCTGTAAGAGAAGTTTGCTACAAGTTTTTGAAGCAATAAACGATTTATGTGATTGAGCTTTCACATGAAAAGATTCACCTTTGATCAAGATGTGTGACTCTAAAAAAAGAGGCATTGGTTCATAATGAAGAGATACATCGCTTCAATATGTGAACCGGATACAATAAATATACGAAGAGATACATGGCTTGAATAAATGGTTAATTACACCTCTCGTAAAGGTTACAACCATTTAGCAAGGGTTAAACCTATTGAATGGTAGCCTTTAGTTGTCTATAAATAGGGTTGTTGTCAACCCCATTTCATTTATTCCAATTCAATTTCACTTGCCTAAGAGAGAGTCAGAATAAATCTTCTTGTGTGATCTCTAGTCTAACAACAACAACTATAACTAGAGATTCTAATTCTTTTAATTTTGAGATTCGACTTCAATACTCCGTAAAACTTAGTGCTACTAATGGTATGTACCATTGAAAAAAATATGCAAGTTTTGAGAGAAGTTAAAATTTTCTCAGAAGCCTATTTGTCAAACTCCCTAAGTTTTAAGGGAAGTTTTTTTTTTGGGAACTTTAACAAAAAGTTTCCGGTACTGTTCACTTCAACGAAAAACCACATTTTTACACTAAAAAGTCAATCCTGGTACTATTTACTTTACCTTTTATTTTATCCTTATCGTTAAAACTCAAAGTTTTCAAGCATTTTTCATTAGTTTTTATTTTATTTTATTAGTAGTGTGTGGTTTTATAATTTGATTTTTATATATTATTTTTCTGCAGGAGAACATACAGGTTGGTCTGATATGTCAATGAAGATTCTAGAGCAGGTATGATATACTTGTCTACTAGATAGATCAAAGTGCCCTATATGTAATTACTCCCATCTTTATTGTGGATGTTAATCTTGATATATATATATATATATATATATATATATATATATATATATATATATATATATATATATAGGGCCTTTAAGGGGAGGAATCCCTATTTTTTCAAAAAAATGGGAACACGCTCTCACCGTTAGATTGGCTTTAATGAAATTGTGTAGTTGAGATTAAAACACAGGCCACACAATCTCAACCACACAATTTCATTAAAGTTAAATCCAACGGTGGAGAGCGTGCCTCTATTTTTTTAGAAAAATGGGAATCCCTCTTGTGAAAGGTTTCCTATATATATATATAATTTTTTTTTTACATAGGATTCCTTAAAATTCATACTCTCTTTGATCTGGTTTCCTATATTTCTCCTCATCAACATTACGTTTAGATTCTTAACTAATTGCTCAGATTTTTCATATATACCGAGCGTTTTTATTTTTTTATTTTTTAAAGTTTTCTTTCACCTTGTATTATTGTATGCACTGCTTAACATACCATGGCCTCTCTGTTGGAGATAAAATGTATACTTTCGTGCAGATCAGATATGTCTCACAAAATGGCTTGAATATAAGGTACTTTAACGAAAAGCTCCTGGTACTAATTATTTTAACAAAAAACCACATTTTTACACTAAAAAATCAATCTTGGTACTATTCACTTTACCCTTTATTTTGTCCTTATCATTAAAACTCAAAGTTTTCAAGTCATTTTCATTAGTTTTCCATTGAATACATACTAGGGCCCAAGGAATGTGGGAGCCAGGTACACTGAATTTTAAATTATTTATCAAATTTAAGCCAGAGTGCAAAACTTAATTTATTTTCAAAGATTGAATTGGAAGGAATAGTTGAAAATCAAGAGTACGCAACGGACGATCAAAATACTAAACTGCGAATAATACTTTATTAATTGAAACGAAGAGAATGTTACAAACTCGCCGAAACTGCTCATAATCTGTAAGATGAGAAGGACTGCCACCGACCCCAAGCCGGAGTAAGAGGCCAACGACTGAGGATTGCAGAGTTTAGGGTTTCTGGTTTGAGGAGAAAGGGTTGGGGAGAGAGAGAATTAGGTGCGTTGACAATCTCTAATTTAATTAATTTTCCAACAGGAATAAACCACTATTTTCAATGTCGAAGATGAATAGCTCATTAAAAAAATGTATTCTAATCCCTTGAAAAATGATAGAATAAAAAAGGGAGACGTTTTCTTCATTTCTAATCCCCTCAAAATGAAAGATTATTCAACTATGCCTTCATAATACCTTGTTACACGGTTGTATATCCAAAACTAGTAGAGCTAAAATGATGCAGTAATTTATAAGGGTAATGCTTTGTTGCATTATGTTTCAAAAAGTCTTATTAGATGGTCAATTTGGATCACACATTCAAATGAGAATATTTAGTTAGTGTCTAGGTTTACATTAACAGTGTGATAAAAAAGAAGTTTATATAGGTGTATAGAGAATCGAGTAATTACCTGACAACTCTTTTAAAAGTGTTTTACAATTCTCTGCATATTATGGGTCGTATCTGAACTATATAACATGTGACGCATATTAAATGATAAATGCTATATCTGCTATCAAGGTGCGGTTGAAAGGGAAAACCTGAAACCAACCGGAAATCGTTAGTTCGTGATATGTTTCTTATATGTTATATATATTTTTAACTGCAAAGTAATGGATGCTTGGACAGTCGGTGGCCAGATTAGTACGACCAGTGTCTTGTTTTCTTCTGCTAGGAAGCAGGTTATCTGCTTATTCTTTTTGGTCTTTTTTTTTCCTTTTAGTTGCAAAAGTTTATCTATTCGGTTTTTGCTCAAATTTATTAGTTTATTTATAATGCTCATACAATCTGAAGGAAATGTTCTCTTTGTTTGTTTGGGAAAAATTTATTAGTGTCTTGTTGAAAATCCTAGGTCAGAGGAAAATCTACTCGACGACTCCAAATGTGGCCATTCTTTGTTTAAGTAAGTTGCAACCTCAAATCAATAGATTAGATCATCATGCACAACATGTTCTTCTTTAGAGAAGACATGCTCAATTTTTAATAGTGTTTAGCGACACCAACTTTTAAGATGTCTACTGTTTTTGTCTTGCCTTTAACGGACAAGTAGCAAATCACTTTGTGAAATTAAAAGATACTTACTGTTTTAGTTAGTATTTCATTTGTTTTCTGTTCTGACCTATTTTAAAACTTATGTGACATAATATATAAGAAATTCAACACCGTAAAAAATTAGTGTCTCTAGTATTATTATTTTCTAAAGATATTAACCATGTTTTAAACTAACAAAGGTTTAACAAAAAATTATAGTACTTATCAGTCGTCACACTTCCATTAATCAAGAAATTAAAACTTGGCAAGAAGTGTTTAAGTGTGATGTAAGATAAGCATTGAGAGTAATCCAAAATGGATCAAAGAAAAACTTGGGAAAGGAATGATTTTATTCATTTAAACTCTAGGAAAAAAATACAAAGAAAAAAAAAGATAACTTCCATGTCTAGTGCCTGGCAAAAGGACATGGACACAACTACTAGTGTAGACTCCAAAACTTGGAAAAGGAAACCGCCATAACGTTTTGATCGACGAAAGAAAAACCATAAGAAACAAGAGTAAGGCGGTGTTGACTCAACCTCTTTTCTCATTGTCTCCAAAACCCACTTGTAATTATTTGTTATCAAGTCAATCAAGCTCTTTTTAATCTCTTCTCCCTTCTTCCTTTCCTCTCCTCTCTCTCTCTCTCTCTCTCTCTCTCTCTCTCTCTCTCTCTCTTTCTCTCTCTCTCACACTCTATATGTCTTTGAATTTCTAAGCATGGATTTGGACCCACCATTTTACAAGGCCTACAAGACCCTTTTCGACAAAACCGTCGACAAAGCCAACAACATCAACAACAACAAGGAGGAGGTGTTACAACAGCTTGTTATGGTGGAGGAATGTGAGCTGCCGCTGATCAATCTGGGGCGGCTAGAGCTAGGAGAAAAAGAGAGGGAGGAGTGCATGACGGAGATAGCTAGGGCATCGCAAGAGTGGGGTTTCTTTCAGGTAGTGAATCATGGGATTTCAGGAGAGCTTCTTCAGAAGATGAAGAGTGAGCAAGAGAAGGTGTTCAAGCAATCTTTTGATAAGAAGAGGCAAGAGGACAAGTACTTGAACTTTTTAGCGGGAACTTACCGTTGGGGAACTCCTTCTGCCACATGCCTACGGCAGCTGGCATGGTCTGAAGCTTTTCACATTCCACTCAACGATACTTCTGCTACATCAGCTCCTGGTCTCAATTATACACTCAGGTAAAGATTTACAAACTTAGAGGTTAAATGATAAACAGTACCGTACGAAGGTTAAATGATACACTCAGGTACTATTGAATTTGAGAGTAATCCTAATTGTATATCTTTGGAACCTCGATAGTGCCGTAACAGTCCACTAAAACCGTAGGAATCATCAATCAAATAAACAAGTGACATTCTTACAGTTAATAAATTATGTATACTATACCCTATTAGATTTCACTGATTAATTTTTTTATCAACTGAGTTGGAGAATTAACAGATAAAATCATTGAACATGTGACATTTTCTAATATAAAGATGAATGTATCACCGGAGCAATAGTTAGTAGTTTCAGTTTGATCAATTCGTTGAATTTCATTTCTGTATTTTGACATCTCTATACGGCATGATCTCCATCTTACTATTGCCTTTTTATGATATTTTTGCGTGTTATCATTGTTAAATTATATAATAGCAGTATCACACACAAGTCTAAAGGTCTCCGATTTGAACCTGGCCAAATGCATACAATATTTTGATAAAGTTTTGCACAAAAAATTTATATATCGAAGGAAGTTGAAGTTCCAATCATAAAACTAATTGGCAATGGGAAAAGTGACCCTCTGATTATAAGCTCTATCTTTATAATTTACATTAATTTGACCAAAAAACACTTTCTGATGTACATATATATTCTTAACATCCTCACCTCACATATATATGGTCCTGTAGTTTTCTTGCGTTTGATTTTTGCATACTCATGAATCCCATGGAAATTGGAAAAGTTGATGAAGCCGACTGCCCAGTAGCTATGAATCGGCTTCTGCATCACAAGCAGTGGTTTAGGAACCACAAACTCAGTTTCAGAGATCTTGTGATTCAGTACTTCTTCAAATTTCCAGCAACATTATGTATACACACACGCACATATACAGTGTGCAATGTACCCGTTTGTTCTAGATTGATCTATCAATTCTACACACAACAGTACAGGACGTAGACATATCTTCATCATAGACTGCCAGAATTGCTTCCCTATCATGGACAAATTACAGATATATATAGCTTTGCTATCATAGTTATCTACCTTACCTTTACTTGTGGTTGTAGAATTATTTATTAAGGCAAATTAAACTAATTATAATTATTTACTCCTACAGTTTTTATACTCTCAAATTAACCTGAGAAGTGAAACCCCTGTACGTAGTGCATGCATGGCCCCTCTCTCGTATAATATATACCTTCTCAGTCCTTTCCCAATTATTTATCATAATAAAGTATATATGCTACATGGCACTAAGTAAGTCAATTTCTTCAATTATATTGGTATGTAACTAAGTCAATTTCTTCAATTATATTGGTATGTATCCAGCTCAACAATGGAACAATTTGCTACAACAGTTTCAAGTTTGGCACTGAAATTGGCTGAAATTTTGGCTGAGAAATTAGGTCACAAATCAACATTTTTCCAAGAAAATTGTTTTCCCAGCACTTGCTATCTTCGAATGAATCGTTATCCACCGTGCCCCATCCCTTCTGAGGTGTTTGGATTGATGCCACACACTGATAGTGATTTCCTCACAATATTACATCAAGACCAGGTTGGCGGATTGCAGTTGATCAAAGACGATGAATGGATCGCTGTTAAACCTAATCCAGAGACTCTAATCATCAACGTTGGAGATCTATTTCAGGTCAATTTTCAATCTTTTGTTCACATTATTATGTTTTTTCCAACATTTATACTGGATCCTATTTGCTTACACAAATAGGGCACGTTTAGAAATACTTTTGTTCGGAAGTGCTTTTGCTAGAAGCGATTTTGTAAAAAGTTCTTCTATAATCCATAAGTGCTTTAGGTCTTTTTAGGAGAAAAAATCAAAGTGTTTATGGGTTAAAAATAGCACTTCAAGTGTTTTTTGGAAGAAGCAACTATTATGTACTGCTTCTACTTCTTCCAGTACTTCAAGTGTTTTTTCAGATTGCACTTGTATTTTTATTAAAAATTTGGTAACTTCTTATATAAATGCTTTTATTAAAAGCTCTTATCTAAAAACGAAGTTTAGATGACAAAAGAAGATCCTTTTTCTTATGTATATAATTAATACAAGTTCCTTGTGTTATTTTTTATTAGTTTTATTATTTTCTCCTTTGCCTAGGCATGGAGCAACAATGTGTACAAGAGCGTTCAACATCGAGTTGTCACGAACTTGCAAGTGGAACGATTCTCAACTGCATATTTCTTATGTCCTTCATATGACACCGTGATACAGAGTTGCAGGGAGCCTTCTGTCTATAGAAAATTCAGCTTTGGGGAGTATAGGCGGCAAGTCCAAGAGGATGTTCAAAAACTGGGTTCGAAAATAGGTCTTCCTAGATTTGTCGTATAATTAGTAATTAATTAAACCACTGCAGATGAATTTTGCTGGTAAATTATTAGGCTATATATCTCGATATTGGGGGTGAACTGATATAATTAAAAAATGTTATGTATAATTAAGCTTTGCTTCATATTTTTTTGTTTTTTGTTTTTTAAGCTTAGTTTTATATTAGAAATGGACATTAAGGTTGTATAGCAATTCAGTATAGTTAAGGGTTGTCTTTGCTGCAAATAATTAAGGGTCTATTTGATATTCAACTTGAATCCAAAATTATTAGACAATTCGTTTGGATCGTCCATTGTAATTAAGTTGTGATAATGAGAATGTAAGGATCAATCAATGTTGATTGTTGTTTTACTTCTTTATTCTTCTTTTTTTTTTCGTTAGGCAACAAAAACTTCATAAGTAAAAGTACGTTCAAAAGTCTATGAGTTAGTTTGGAAGTCCTTTTAAATGATTAAAAAACTTTTGGAAAAAATATTTTTGTATTCCAAAAGTACTTCAAGTGCTTTTTGCAAGAAGTGTCATGTGTTTTTTGTATAAAACACTTCAAGTTTCAAGTTTCACTTTCAATTTCACTAAAGATTGATTACAAAAACACTTTCAGCCATTTTAAATGCACTTCCAGACGAGCCCTTAATTACACTCAAACTCCAAGTGCTCTTTACAGATGGTACGCACGCTCCAACTTTTAGAAAATTTCTAAAACTTTATACTTCAAAAACATCTTACAATATTCTGGCGAAAAATATATATCTTAGAATAAATTTGTGCAAAAGAGTTTAGTTTGCTGCAGTTAAACCGTTTGAATGTTAGCACTGCAGTGCAAAAGAGTTTAGTTTGCTGCAGTTAAACCGTTTGAATGTTATCACTGCAAACTATATACTTTGGAGCTGGAAAAAAAATGATTCTGTTTAAAAAACCCTAGCTATCCTTCTCGTGTTTCGGCCGGATCTTTGCCGCATAGCAGTTGATTCCGGTCCGACGTCTGTTTATCCTTCTCGTCTTGAAGAGTTCTTGCTTATTTTGGTTTCTATTTCTCTCAAATCCCAACTATCTTAACGGTTCTCACACTTTGGATTGACGACTGGATCTAACTTTTTGGGTGAGATGGTGGTTGGGCTCGACATGGCACCAGGGACGCCACAGGATGAGCTTTGCACATCTATGAGAATCATGAGCATTACAACTTCTGAGCTTTAGTTTGCAAAACCTCAGTTTGAATTTGTTGTATATTTTGTATATGTTCTACTATAACGTTGAATCTGTATTGTTGGCTCGTGTGTAGTTTTGGTTATTCGGTGGCGGAATCAACGATCTTTAATGTGTCGTTTTGTTCGTAATTATTTTCATATCTTTCAAATTTGCGTTTCGTACAAATATGATTTTGAGATTGATCACAAGCAAAAAATTTACGCTTATTTGATGTTATATGTGTTCTTCGTATCCAAGTTTGTTGCAATCAACCTAAAAATACTGCAAGTTCGTTTGAAAATGATTTTAAAATGACAACAAACTCTTTTGGTGAAATGTTTCCTGCTCCAGTTACTTACTTCTTGTTGAAAGCACTTCAAGTGTTTTGAAACTAAAAAACATTTTTTTCTAAAAATGCTTTTAGCAATTTTAAAAGCACTTCTAAACAAACTGTGCATGATTCTATGTTATATTGCTTATACATTGTAATAACCAAAATACGTTCTTACCTCAATGTATGCCAATAAATTAAAAATAGAATCGCCAAAAATACCAAAAAACCAAGAAAAATGAAAAATCAAAGTGGTGGTCAAAACCAAGCCAACTCTTACACAGCGACACGCCGTTTCACGTACTTCTTTTTATTTGTGTTTTTCGTATCAAAGTTTGTTGGAAGAAAAACGAAAAATCAAAGTGGTAATTTACACTTACTTCTTGTTATTTGTGTTTTGTATCAAAGTTTGTTGCGATCAACCTAAAAATACTACAAGTTAGTTTGAAAATACTTTTAAAATGACTGCAAACGCTTTTGGTGAAGTGTTTTCTGCACCAGTTACCTGCTTCTCGTTGGAAACACTTCAAGTGTTTTGAAACTCAAAAATATTTTTTTTAAAAGCAATTATTAATAAACTCTGCATGATTCTATGTTATATTGCTTATGCAGTGTAATAACCAAAGTACCCTCTTACCCAAAGTGGTGGTCAAACCAAGCCAACTCTTACACAGCGACACGCCGTTTCACATATGAGTGTTATGCTAATCCGACGGCTGATATTTTTGGAAATCCAGATCTGTTGACTTATTTTACTTTTTATATTTTATTTTGGTTATTAAACGCCCTCCAACTCTCGGAATCCATTTTCAGGGAAATCCGGAGCTCCGTCGGAACCATGGCGCCACCGGCAGCGATTCGGTGGTTCGCGGTCGTTTCATCTCTAATGCTGTTCCAGCAGCTCATCACTCCATCGACGGCCATCTACTGCGACGAGGACGACTGCTACGATCTCCTCGGGTCAGCTCAGCTCCCTCATAATTTTCCCTTTGATTCCCGAATTACCCCTGTATTGGTTGCATATTTACCTAATGTTTCAATTTCTCGTCTAGGGTTACGCAGAGCGCCAATTCGTCGGAAATCAAGAAAGCTTACTACAAGCTCTCATTGAAACAGTGAGTCTGATATTTATACTCTGTAAATTAGTATAAAATTTGATATAAAGTCAATATCTTGATCGTATTTATTCACAATTTGGTGTTGAATTATCAGTCACCCGGATAAAAACCCGGATCCGGAATCGAAAAAGCTGTTTGTGAAAATTGCCAATGCTTATGAGGTACTTGGGATCATGTTATTTTGTGGGAAAAGATGGCAAATTTTGAAGAGTTGTTTGCCGTCTTGTGCTACTGACAATGGAGTTAAATTGCTACATTGCAGATTCTGAAAGACGAAGCGTCGCGGGAGCAGTATGATTATGCCATTGCACATCCAGAGGAGGTAAAACAAATAAACTAATTAGTCAGTAATGCATTGAGTTATAGGCTGAAAACTGGGTTTTCTTAGACTTAAGAACCGAGACTGCACGAAACAAGAACATTCTTGTTAGCTATAGTAAATTTGGATTGGTAATTTGGGTTTTTTGAACTTAGATGTTTGTGAAAGATAATAACTTTATCATGTTTTTTACTTGTTAGGTATTTTACAATACGGCTCGCTACTATCAAGCATATTATGGTCACAAAACGGTGAGAGACTTTTCTTTCTTTAGATTATAACTTCGTATTCTGCCTGCTCAGAAGTAACTTTGTAAGTTGATAGGTGCATCTCCATTTCTATGTACTTTTTTCTAAAGCTGTTTATATGTTCACCTTGTAGGATCCTCGGGCTGTCCTGGTTGGCCTTCTTTTGATTCTTTCTGCATTTCAGTATCTAAATCAGTGGACAAGGTATAATCAGGTACTGTCGCAAATCAATATTATTCCTACAGGGGATTATATGCGTCTCAATGCATTAATGTTTGGCTTGTGGATATCAGTGTATTTCTTAAAATACTTGCGCAACATGCCTTTGTTACTCGTGTGCTAAAGGTTTGTACTATGATGAGTGTATGTGCGTACTCTGGTGGATTCATACAGGACTTGGTCATACACATCATTTATTTTATGAATCAGAAGCCTGCAAAAGGTTGTTTTCTGTGGCATTGTTGATGTTTAATACCTTTGTAGGCTGTAGACATGGTCAAGAAGACTCCTGCGTACAAAAACAGACTACGGGCTTTGGAACTTGAGCGTACTGGAGGGACTACAAATAAGAAGAAGAGCAACAGGCAGATGAACAAGTATGAACTTCTAGTCATTTTCAAAGGGAAATAATGAAATGCGTTGTTAAAAGTTGGAAATTTATCTCCTAGGATTAATCGATTGTATCGAGAACTGCATTTTATGATTGGGTAATTGTCTTTAAAAATGGTGGATTTTTTTTTTTTTTTTTTCCGTAGGAAAGTGAAAGAAGATCTCGGCAGCGAACTGGAGCTGCAGATTAACGGTGCGGAACAACCCTCCATGTGGGATCTTCTTGGTGTCCGTTTCATACTTCTGCCCTACACTATTAGCAAGGTTAGAGTTTCGTTCATTTCATTCTAGAAATGCTGGCTTTTACGTTGGAGACAGTGATTTTACATTAATTATTACATGGATTACCAGTTAGTCTTTTGTTGATTCAGCTATTACTATGGTGTGGCTGTTGGTTCTGGAGATACAATGTGAGAAAAGCACCATATACATGGGATGATGCCTCCTACCTGACACGGAGATCCCTTGGTGCGCCTATTGACGGATGGAGAAATCTAGGTAAATAAACTTTAAATTTAAATGTTTTTCCTTTTGCTTTTCTTCTAATGGCACTATGAGTTTGGTTGGGGTTACCAACTTTAGATACATTCGATCACCACCCATTAGGATGAGAACCAACCTTGTTTTTCTTTAGCCGTTCACCATGAACTTTTGGCTACACAAAATCTTTCATTCAAGACGTGACAACCTTAGAAAAACTGTCTATGATGCTCAAGGTCAAGGGGATAATCAAGTTCCTTAATGGAGAATTATTACATTGATTACCGTTTTGAGTTGTGAGTTCGAGAGGCTATGTGCTCCAACTTCTTACACACTTACATCCAAGAGGTTCTTCATAACTTATTAATCATCGGTTTGTTTTGTCAGATGAATCAAGAAAGGAAGATCTTATTCATAAACGTTTATGGGAAAAAGCACACTTGGAGAGCTACCTTGCGGATATGCGCAAAGAATCCAAGCGGAGAAGATAGCAAATTTTGTCGCCTATGCTACCTTATGCTCTCCGAATACTGACAAGATAATTAGACCAGGACACGAAAGAGATGACCTATGTTTTTGTTGGAATAGCCGAGTGGTGGAGGAAGGCGGAATGTTCAGATTTTTACTTGCAAATCGCTACATTAGCAAATTGTACTTTGTAACCTTTAAGAGAGGAAGTTATAACTTATAAAGGCCAGATTTGTATGGATTAAATTGAAGTATACGAGACTTTGAGGTAAAAGCATTTCCATTTGATGCCCATTGTATGCTCAAATTGACAATGAAATATAGAGAATGGAAACAAATTTCAAAAATTTAAGGAAGAGTAACAAATAGCTTCCTTCAAACCGCTCTTTGTCAATTTGCGCTAGTGCGGTTTTGCAGACAATGTACAGGTCGACATATGTGCACAAATTGATTATTTTTGCATTTTATTTTTCAATTTACCATTAACCTATAACGCCTTTTCATTTCAGTCGTGTAGTGTCATGTTTAAAAACATTCACGCGTTATAATGGTAAAAAACTTGCATAAGATTTTAGACCCTATTGATTGTGTTTTTTGGGTTACTAACTGTGAATTTCTACATTCTCCCAACAGTTGGTTTTTGCTAACTTCAGCAAATCTTAGCAGGGCTGCCTGGGGAGCTCTCCAGAAGAACAACCCACAGCTGATGATCAGTTCTTATTGTTGAGAATGAGTCCCACATTGATGGGAGGAGGGATCTTGTATGGGCTTATAAGAGGTTGGCTACTCCCCATATTGCCAATTGGTTTTATGGTGAAACCTCAACCTTCTTCATGGTATCAGAGCATGTTGTCCCACGTGTGAAGCCAAATGGCCACATGTGCTCCACGTCACCCTGTTATATTGTCCACGTCTTAGGCTCGAAAATTCACCACGCTTGAAGAGGCGTGTTGAGAATGAGTCCCACATTGATGGGAGGAGGGACCTTGCAAACGAAATCGAGATGTTGTGTGGCTCATTACATATATCAGTAATAAGCAAAATCAATATGTTGAAGGATGGGTGTCGTTTATTTATTTCTCTGTATATAATTTGCTTCATCATCTGCTCCTGCCAAAGCTTTTGTGATGCATGTTTATTTACTTTGTGTGGCTCATCACAGCTGGGAGTGCTGTTTCTACTTTCTACCACGTACGTAAAACATGCAGTTTTGGGTTTTCTTGTAGCGGCAATGGGGTTCCGTCGAAGGTAATAGCTACAACCTGGCCGTTTTACTCACGAGACATAGATACTTGATTAGTATCACGGTTCGAGATGTTAAAAGACAGGAAGGGGGACATAAATGGAGTAGAAAGATATTAATTCAGTTGAGTTCCAGGATAAATGCGGGTGGTCAGAAACTTCTGAAGCATCGAGAACAACACTCGTGACTCTGAACTGGCAAGGAAACAGGAATACAGATTCATTTGCCCGTGCCTTATCAACTCCCTCCTCAGCCATGCACCGCCGAAGGTCACCTTCTGTTCTTACATTTCTACTTGTTCCATTCCCATCTTTCACTCGTCTTATTTCTTTTTATCTCGTTGGCACCCTACTGATGAGTGGGATAATGCTTTGTTGTTGCTGTTGGCAGATTGTGCCTCGGTCTTGGGGCCGGAGGTATAATAAGAAAGATGTTACGGTCAAGTTTGCCCGCGACATGTTCAACTGTATGCTGTTCAAAACTCCTGAAATCTTGTGTATACTTCTACCATGTACTTGTATTTTTTTCTCAGCTCACTCTGTTTAAATTCGAGCATACTGAGCTTTTCCCCCCCCCTCTTCTTTTATGAGGCTGGAGATAATTTTTTAGGGTGACGGTCACATCGTCACGTGTAAATCTCACGCCCTAGATTAGTTGTAGGGTAGTTGTATGCTTTGGGGCTTTTGGGCCCCATTCTCTACACCAAAAAAAAAGAAATTGATGTATAAGCCTCGGTTTCGATCTGTTCTTTTTGTTTATTTTTCTAACACGTTCTTAATCTAGTCTCGAAGGAAATACTTATACTTGGGTCCCGGTCAATTAAGACTCATATTTCCTTACAAAGAATAGGAATTGGAATTGGAATTGGAATTGGAATCAGAATCATTTTTATTTTTGAGTTCTCTACATTTATTAAAATTCGTGCAAGTTTTCTAGCATTTACCTACACATTAGGAATTGAAGACGTGCAAGTTTTCTTAAAATTCGTAGTTAACAACCAAAAATAAAGAATCCGATTGACTAGGAGGCACTAGTTGTTCTAATTCCCTTTTCTTACTTCTCTTAGTTTTAAGCTTTCCGTTTCATTCATTTTCCTCATTTCAGATAAGTGTACATGCCCCCATAGATGGGACCTACAAGGGAACCATGTGTTGAATTATTATTGGTATATATGTCATTAGGTAAGGATATGGTACTCTGATTGGTCACAAAATTTACAGGAATTTATGGAGGAATTTTCTTTTAAATACATGACATCACATGATTATGACTCTAATAGAAAAAATGTTTCGAGATTGTGCATCAAATTTTCCCTAATTTTATGATCAGTTTTGAATCGATGTACCAATATAATGGAATTAAAAGTGAAAAAACTGAAACTGAAACAGTTGTCAAACGTCCGCTGAATAATTTTCAAAGCGGATTTAATCTGAGATAATTTTTTGGATTCATTTCTAATCCGTATGCTTGAGATCGAGATCCCTGTAACAGGTAACCACAAACATTTGAAAATTGAAACATTAAAACCTGAAAATCCGTGCAGATCACATAATAAATGGATAACGTTCTTTGATTCTTTCTCCTTAATCCAGAAAATTTGAACACCTTTAAGAATCAAACATGCAAATCGGATGCAGTTACAACACATTGATATCGGCACCTTTTTACATGCGCAAATTACATATACATACACACACACACACACACAAATACATTTTCCCCTACCAAAACCATAGCTGAATTGTCTTCCAAAAAAACAAAAAAAAACCCTAGCTGAATTCTGATTCCTGGCAATGGATGTTAATTTTGAGCTCCAGAGAGGAAAATACTTCACCATTGAAGTTGGTTATTTTGACACCGTTCTCGAGATCAAAGAGAAGGTTCAGAAATACCAAGGGATTCCCATTTCCCACCAAATCCTAGTCTTTAACGGCCAAGTCCTCAACGACGAACAGGACGTTGCATACTGCGACATCTACAACAATTGCGGCATCCAACTTCTGATCGCATCTGAATCTGATAAATCGACGAACAACAGTTGTAATAATAATGAGAAGGCTGTGGAGGACAAGCATAAGAAAATCCAGCTCAACGTGAAGACTCCCACGTCCAAAATCCATGTACCTATTGAAATGGACGTACACGACACAGTCTCAAAGTTAAAAGAGAAAATCCAAGCCATAGATCATTTTGTTCCGATTAATAATTGTTTGGTGCTTCGTGCAGTTGGAAACGAGTTGCACGATTATCGTTCGTTGCGCGAATGTGAGCCTTCGGACAATGCGAAGATTGAGGTGAGTTTGAGATCGTCATCAGCCCCTGCAGCCCCTGCAGCCAATGCGGCCTCACCTGTGGCAATGAGTGGGGCCGGAGTTGGCGGCGGAGGAAGAATGGAGTCCAGTAATAAGCTGAAGCTTATGGTGTTGACAAAATGTGGGACGAAGAAGATTGCGGTGGAAGTGAACCCATCGGATAATGTAGGGGAGCTCAGGAAGGAGTTGCATAGGTTGCGCCAAAGGCAAATGAACTTTCATTTGCCGCAAGAGAGCTATTTCTTCATCTATAAGCAAAATGTGATGGAGAACGATAGGTCGTTTCGGTGGCATCAGGTCGGGCAGGGTGACACTATAGAAATTTTTAATGGTAGCGTTACCGATGGGTCCTAGATTGAGCTATTGAGCTACAACATTTTTCATTTTTTTAGCATGATTTCTGATTTTTTTTATATTTGGAATAATTAGTAATGTAATTATATTTCTTAAGTATGATTTTCCTAAACGCTTCTTTTCCAAAAGAAAATGCATTAGATAATATCGCCGATATTATCGGTTTTTCATGGTACCGATATTTTAATCACTATCCAATTGGTTTTCGTCAAAATATCGCGATATTTTGAAACCATGCCGACCGGAGAAGAACGCCGGAGACACGGCAAGAGGGAATCTGCAACATTCGGGGGGGGAAGAAGACGAGCCGCGGCGGGGGTGGGAATCTAGAGCACAGACAGGTTGGGGACCAATAGGAGTTGGATCTGGGAGCAAGGCAGAATGTGGACGCAAGGGTGGGGGCTCGGGAAAAGAAGGACCAAAGCTTGGGGGGGGTAGGAAGCAGGGAAAAGCGGGTTTTTGGTGAGGAACGATTCTGGTTCCATCAAAAGGTGGGGGGGTGGTTCCATCAAGTGGGGGGGAGGGAAGCAGGGAAAAGCGGTTGGCGGGGGGCAAAAAAGTGGGGGGGGGGGGACAGGGAGGAGAGTATCGTCGAAAGTTGGGGGGGGGGAGAGGGAGGAGGGTCTCGTCGAAAGTGGGGGGGGCAGAAGAGGCGGGGGGGGGGACAGGGATCGTCGAAAGTTGGGGGGGGGGGAATTTGGGGGGGGGGGGGGGGGGGAAGAGGGAGGAAGGTGTCGTCAAAGGTGGGGGGGGAAGAGGGATGAGGGTTTCGAAATTGGACAGTAGGGATCTGGTTTCGCCGAAGGTTGGCGGTAAGGAAGAAAGGTGGAAGAAAGAAAGGCGGGGGGTGGTTGATTTGGTTTCATCCGCACAGAAGAGAAAAGAAATAAAGCAAAGCAGGAGAAGAGATGGAGGAAATGACAGAAAGCTGGGTTGCTTTGGATTCTCTGCGTTTTTTTTTTTTTTTTTTTGTTTTGGAAAAAGAAATAAAGAAAAGAAGGAGAAAATAACAGATATTACTAACGCATGTTAACAATTACATGCAAAATTATTTTGAGAATTTATCATTCTGACCACTCTTCACAATATACTTACTTTACACATACAGATTTGAACATCATAAGAACTCTATGCGGTGCTAAGTCACTCATATATGTTACCATGCAATGTATACAGTGTAAAATATTGTATTAATTCATTATATATAAATGATTATAGTGTGTTTAAACTTTTTTCATTAATTACTACATATTTTCTACCCTCACAATGTTTGCCAGCTCGCTATATAATCAACTTAAATCAGTTAAATCCATCATGCAATGCATTTCCTTCCAATTTTTTGTGATAAACTAATAGATAGTTGACTAAATAAACATCCTGCAAAGTTTCAATAAAAATTTCCAAGTTTTTCTTACAATTTCCGTGGTTTCCATATAATTTTTATCGATATCGATATTATCCCGATATTTCCATCGATATTTCCGTGTTTTCGGATTACCGATATTTCCGATATTACCGATATTTAATACCTTGGATACAATCCAATATTGTTGGTCCCAACCAAGGTCTAAAATATCCATAATATCCTGATATTTCCATCGAAATTTCCGTATTTTTTAAATTTCTATATTTAAAAAAACACCAAGGGGATTCAAACCCCTCCCATTTTACTCCTTCCACACCTTGACCACCATATCACTTATATTTTTGTGAAAATATGCTAAAATATTTATATATTTTCTACACTCACAATGTTTGCCAGCTCGCTATATAATCAACTTAAATCAGTTAAATCCATCATGCAATGCATTTCCTTAATTTTTTGTGATAAACTAATAGATAATTGACTAAATAAACATCCTGCAAAGTTTCAATAAGAATTTCTAAGTTTTTCTTACAATTTCCGTGGTTTTTATTCAATTTTTATCGATATCGATTATATCTCGATATTTCCATCGAAATTTCCGTGTTTTTGGACTACCGATATTTCCGATATCATCGATATTTTATACTTTGGTCCCAACTCCCAACCAAACAAATTATCTTACTTATATTTTTATTTAACAAAAAACAAAGAAAGAAACTTCCAATCCAACATAATTATTGCCCACTTTCATAAAATCAGAGCCACCTACCCCACTTGGAATACAATACTATGTTTCCTTTGCCACCACTCCATTGAGTAACGTTGTAACGTTGTTTAAAGTTTAATATAATTTAAAAATGTTTTTAAAATGAATGAAAATATTTTCAATAAATGTATTTTGAAATAATTTTAAACGAAAATGTAAGTACTTTTTGAAACCTAAATGCATTTTCTTTAAAATCATTTTCAGAAGAGCTGTAAATTTTTTTCTAATTAATTGAAGGATTATTATAATAAAAAATACATACAATGCAAATGGAGTCTCAATATTTATAAACGACATCAAATGGTGCACAACCATTTAAGCTAACTAATTAGTTCAACTTGGTACATTTTTTTCTTAGAAAGAGACCAACTGGTGACTTACCCATCGTAACCCACCTTTTCAGGAGTTGAAAAACACTAAAGGTTAATTTTGCAAAACAAATACTAATTATCAAAAGAATTATTATAGATAGGACACCGTTAGTTATAATCTCAAGCATAAAAATAAAACTAACCACAATTTTACACGAAAATGCGCTACTTAAATAAAATTGTTGATAAAGCAAAAGGTCGTGCTTTACAAATAAAATGTGAAATTTACTTTTAGATATACCTTTAATATATTGATCGTTAGATTCAATTTCTTTCTACAACGGTTTAAAAAAAAAATCGTAGCATTCAAAGTATGTAATATTAAAAAGATTTCAAAGATAATGCCACTAATACGAATGATTAATAATCCGCAAAGCAAGTGGACAAAAAAGTAAAAGTGCTCCTATCTCGAACACAACGGCGTAAGGGCCTGTGAACGATGAGAGATTTTTTTAGTATGACCGGTATATAGGATGGTATCACTAAACAAATTATAGAATATGTATGTTAAAAAATAAAATTTCCCACCATTCCGGTTAAAATACTTGATGTAACATTTGTATTCCGTAATAACTAAAAATTTCTCGTCAACGATCGACTCATTTAAGGCCACGGACTTTGATATTACGAAAGAAAAGGCGTGGATGCCAAGCTTTGCCGTCCAACCCGCGCCTTCGCACCTCCTTCCATCCACGTATCCACGTGTCGCTCGACTACTGGACCCCTTCGTCACGCCAGCTCCGTTTCCGTGACGAAGTCGCCTTCTCCATCGCTATAAATCAAGGCCTTGGCCTCCTCCCTTCCTCACAATTGCGATTGTTTTGCTTCTCTTTAATCTGAAAAATCCTCCTCCAATTCTCTCTTCAAGCCTCTTCAGCCTCTCAAGGTGCGTTCTTTCTCTCATATTTCTTGTTAATTTCTTGTTTGGTTGCTAGGAAAGTAGGAAAATTGGAAATTCTTTTGATTTGTTTGGTCTTTGTGAGATTTATGATCAATCGATTTGGTTTGGTTTTGACTGTTTGGATGCGAAATTAGGAACTTGGAAAGAAATTTTCCATGGAATTGTGATTTTTATATTTAATATTTACGAATTATGGGTTTTCGTGTATTATAACTCACTGATCTGCATGTCTTTTCGAATTGAAAGTAACTTTAATCTTTGTATCAATTTTGATAAGTAGACTTTATTTTGTATCCGATATGTAATTTGGAATTTGTGGTTGATCAATTTAATTTTGTTAATTATATTTTATTCCGTGTAAAATTGTGTGGATAAATTGAGTAACTTTGGAGGAAAATTTGTGTTTTTTAAATTATGGAATTCTTGAATAAATTTAGAGTCTTAAATTTCTTAAGCATTCATTTTCAAATTGGGGGTTTTTTTAATTTGATTTCCTGAACTGTAATTTGTAATTTTGATTGAAAGATATTGTTCTGATGATAATTTGGTTTCTGTAGATGCAAATCTTTGTGAAAACCCTCACCGGAAAGACCATCACCCTTGAGGTGGAGTCTTCTGACACCATCGACAACGTCAAGGCCAAGATCCAGGACAAGGAAGGGATCCCCCCAGACCAGCAGCGTCTTATCTTCGCCGGAAAGCAGCTCGAAGACGGCCGAACCCTCGCAGACTACAACATCCAGAAGGAGTCAACCCTCCACTTGGTGCTCCGTCTGCGTGGTGGCATGCAGATCTTTGTCAAGACCCTCACCGGCAAGACTATCACCCTGGAGGTCGAAAGCTCCGACACCATTGACAACGTCAAGGCCAAAATCCAGGACAAGGAGGGCATCCCACCAGACCAGCAGAGATTGATCTTCGCCGGAAAACAGCTCGAGGATGGCAGGACCCTTGCCGACTACAACATCCAGAAGGAGTCGACCCTTCACTTGGTTCTCCGTCTCCGTGGTGGTATGCAGATCTTCGTCAAGACCCTTACAGGGAAGACCATCACCCTTGAGGTGGAGAGCTCCGACACCATTGACAACGTGAAGGCCAAGATTCAAGACAAGGAGGGCATCCCACCGGACCAGCAGAGGCTTATCTTTGCAGGAAAGCAGCTCGAGGACGGCCGCACCCTTGCCGACTACAACATCCAGAAGGAGTCCACTCTCCATTTGGTGCTTCGTCTTCGTGGTGGCATGCAGATTTTTGTGAAGACCCTGACTGGCAAGACCATCACTCTGGAGGTTGAGAGCTCGGACACCATCGACAATGTTAAGGCCAAGATCCAGGACAAGGAGGGGATCCCACCGGACCAGCAGAGGCTGATCTTTGCCGGGAAGCAGCTCGAGGATGGCCGCACTTTGGCGGACTACAACATCCAGAAGGAGTCCACCCTTCACTTGGTGCTGCGTCTGAGGGGTGGTATGCAGATCTTTGTGAAGACCTTGACAGGGAAGACCATCACCTTGGAAGTGGAGAGCTCGGACACCATCGACAATGTGAAGGCAAAGATCCAGGACAAGGAGGGTATTCCTCCAGACCAGCAGAGGTTGATCTTCGCTGGTAAGCAGTTGGAGGATGGAAGGACCCTGGCTGATTACAACATCCAGAAGGAGTCCACCCTTCACCTTGTCCTCCGTCTCCGGGGTGGTTTCTAAATGCTGGTGTGGCCGGTGACCTTTTGCTATCTGTTTCCGTCGGGAAGAAGTTATGGTTTACTTTTTATGTTTTTAATTTCATGGTACTGTTTTGGCCTCCTAAGTTGAGGCATCTGGACAAGTTTGTGTTTTCCTTCTACTATGTATAACTAAATTCGGTTCTGGTTTAATAATTTCGTCTTTGAAATCCGTTGATTTGGTTGCGTCGTATTGTGTTTGTCAATGGGTTGCTTTCAATTGTCTGTTGTTGGTGTGGTCATCTCTCTTTCTGGTCGAGAAGTTTTAGTTAATTTGTTGCCTTCAATTGTTTCTGAATGTTTTCCGGCAACCACATTTGTTTTTGTTCAAACCCCTAATCTGCTATACCCCTCCTTCGTTCTTTCTTCAAACCACCAATCTGCTTTCGCTTGCTGCTAGCAACGGGTCTCGGTTGATGTCCCTACCTTTAACTGCTACTACTAACGGGTTCCTTGCATAGGTACTCAGAGGTCTCGGTTGATTTCCATTCCTTAAGGTACTCAGATGTTTCTGTTCGCTAAGTTCTTACACCAGTTTCAGTGGTGCACGACGTTTAGCCGAAAGCCACACCCGAATGAACAGATGCTAATGGTAAACTAGAGTTGCACCAGTTTTAGGAAAGAAGAAATGAACCGAGTCCCAAGTAGCTTACTTGTTTGCCCTTTATACCTTCCGACCTCGAACCCATAAACAATACTAGTATCAATAATACTTGACTACTGGGTAAGAGTTTCTACTCAAAACTGCTCGTTGCTGATTTATAGAATTTCATGTTTGTGATTAGAATTTTTTGCATTATAAATCACTTTATAAAAATCGTTTTGCAAAAATGAATTAAAACTATTCGTTTAGCCATTGAACTGTATAAAAACAAATGAACGGATTTGATACAAGTACATTTATGTATTTGCAACAATATATTGATTAAACGATCTTAGTTTTAATTTATTTTTTGCAGAAATGATGTTTACATAATTATTCATAATAAGAACGATTCTGATCATTAACACAAAACTCTAATCTGAACACGAATTGTGTTAAGTAGATATTCATACTCATTCTTAAATAGCTAAACATTATTTGTACAAGTATATATCGTTTACACCCACTGGCCTTCGGCTCCCGATGAAATTGGCCGTCGGCAGATGATATACATGAACTTGGCTGAATAGGGACTTGGCTTAGCGTCATGCTTCCAAACATGACTCTCTGAGTCAATTGCGGGGTTTTGTTTTCCTCCGCATCTCTCGTTTATATCTTGGAAGGCAAGCATCTTTAGTGATTGAATTTTACCTTTTGCACCAAGGTATTTAGACCTAATTAATTCCAAGTTAGTTTGCACCACATTCATACGACCTAACAATGGCAAATGGTTACGATTCAAAGGCGAGTCGATTCCTCACAAGTCCTCATGAAAGCCGTGTTTGAGTCCATTTCTTGCTCTCTGATAGCGGGGCAAAGCCGTCGTTTGATTTCTTAGATTGGATTGAAATGGATAACTCGTTGACTTCAGGGTATATTTGAGGTCATATGTACAAATGTTGTTAGATGTCGGTGTCACGCATTTTTAGCTTCTTGTATCTTGTTCCTGTTGGTTGTGACATGAGCATCTCCAATGCAGTCCTTATCATCATATGTCCCTATGTATAGAGACTAGAATGCTTCCAATGAGCTGGAAAATATGTCCTCAAACTACCCCAATGTATATGGCCTCGCCGGAGTCCCCAAAGAAAACCGTATACTTGATGGCTGGGTATAGAGACTGAGCGGGCCCCACATCACTGCTGGCCTAAACGAATAAGGTTGGGAATTCTCTCCCCTCCCCTTTTCCCTCTCCTCCTCTTACAGTTTTTTTTCCTTCTTTTTCTTTCTATGAAGATGAAATTTTGAACGTTCAAACTAGAGGAAAGGGCTCTTGTTTGAGCTTTGGTGGGTTTGTTAGGAGGTCCATCTGTGTGTATGTTTCTGATTTGTATGTGGACCTCTGTTAGTGTTTGGAATAATATTGTCTTCTTTCTTTGGAAAAGTTCTTCCAAAAAAAAAAAAAAACTGGAGGAAAAGAAAAAAATAGAAGAGAGAGTATTTGTCCAAAAAATAATGCATGCAGACGTGGGACCCAATTCATTAGAACAAGTTGGTGCATGCAGACATAGGTTCTGCAATTATTTTTTTTCTTTTAAACCAACGGCGCACGCACATAACTGCATTGTATAAATCAACAGCTGCTACGTTAACAATGATTCCTTAAATTTAAGGACTATAAGGACCCTCCATTGAAGTTAATATTATTACAGGAACCCAAATATTCTCTTAAAATCTTTAAAATAAAGGAAAACTAATTAAAATAGCTTGAATAGTACCAGTTTGACTTTTTAATGTAAAAATCTGATTTTTCGTTATAATGAACAGTACCGCGGGCTTTTTGTTAAAACTCCCCTAAAATAATCCTTAAAAATGGTGGCAGAGACCCTAAAATAAGATCTCCCGTTAAAGATGCTCTAAATATTACACCCTACTAACCTCCAAACAACAACCAAACGAAAATCAAAGGCTCTTTTCTAATCGGTTTCAACTCAAAAACCAAGCTTTTGTATTTTGCAGGGGACCCTCCTAATTAGATATTCTTTTATTCTGCGGCCACAACACACACAGGAGGACTTTGTACTACAGACACATACAAAGCTGCGTGGCATCAAGCTAATTCTCCTCCGGCAACCAATTCAGCTACCGATCAAACTTGTATACACCCCAACTTCCATTCAACTTGGTCTCTCAATGGATCGGATTTTGATCTAAATCCCTTCTGTAGCTCATTGAACTTGACATGCGATAATATAACCAATTCGACATAGATTTTGTCGTAAATTGACGGATTATTGAATGGAGTCATATCAAATAATTTTCGGGTCGACACAGTTTGAGATTTCCTGTTCCTTGACATGCCTAGATTCAACTACCATTCTTTGCTTCTTTAGAACCATAATTATCTTTTAGTATTGCTTTCAACTCTCAAACATATATTCCCCTAGTAAATGTTTGAGACCGAATAGCACCCTGTTCTTGGCTCTTCTGTGACTTATTTCTCATCAAGAAATCTACGCGAAATGGCAGACTCCGAGCACTCTTCTTCCGATGACACTGTCGCGGACTCTCGAGGTATTGTTTTTCTTTCGCTTTGTTCCATCTACGTGCGTTCCTTTTGCAGCCTCTTTCGTTTTGCTAGCAATTAGCCTTACAATAGTGCTGTAAGGGTTTTTTTACACTGGCTTGGAGATGTTTCATATTAAAACTATGCATTAAAACTTCAAGCTGCTTTGATAACTATTTCGGTTTTAGTTTCTAGTTTTTTTTTTTTCTTTTTGTGAGGAATAGATGGGAATATTAAGTGACAGAGAAGGATGAGCAAATATGGAGGAATAGTTTTCAAATATGCCGTCTATATTTACAAAGAAAAAACGAAAACTAAAAACTAAAAACGAAATGGTTATTATACATGCCCTTGTCCAAAACCAAAAGCAAAATAAGTTTCTGTATTAATTTTCCTCGTTGATCATGAGTTCTTTATTTCAGAGAAAAGCACAGAAAAATCTGAGCTTCAATTCTCCGAGGACGAGGAGGCACTTATCATAAGAATGTACAATCTAGTAGGGGAGAGGTTGGTCTCGTTTTATTCTTCGAGTTGTAATTATCTCGATCGAACTGTAAGTTTTAACATTTTTCCGGCAGGTGGGCGCTGATTGCTGGGAGGATTCCGGGAAGAACAGCAGAAGAAATTGAGAAGTATTGGTCCTCTACATACTCAACTAGTCAATAAACAACAAGCTCAATTGGTTGTTTCAACCGTATCCAAAATATTTTACTTCTTGTCTTGTAAATTTACCACCTACGTTCAAAAGAAATCTTCATTTATCAGATAACAGTCGTCGTGGCTAACGAACCAAAAACCACGACCTTCTTGATTCGATTTTTGATTTGAAAACTAATGAGTACTAAGTAATTTAGGTACATCAATCATTTTTTAAAACTAAACTTGATCCAAAAAAGGGTATCAAACCGCCCTCGAGTTTTCACTAGATGTTTTGCATGCTTAAGGGAAACAACAACAACAAAGACTTATCCTACTAAACATGGTCGGTTGTATGAATTTAGAACGCTAATGCGCTCGGTTTTGTGCCAAGTATTCCATTAGCTCCAAGTACTCCATGTCTTTTCTTAAAATCTCTTTCCAAGTCTTCATAAGTCTTCCTCTACCCCTGTTGCCCTGAACTTTTGTCACATAATCGTATTTTCTAACTAAAACATATGTACCTTAACCAATTGCCACTTTTACTTTATCTCGGATATCCTTGTCCTTAATCTTGGCCTTTCTCTTATGCCCACACATTCAAGGAAGCATTAGATGGAAGTTAAGGCGTCAGGTAGTTGAATGTTTATCAAATAGACATCAAATGGTTATCAAATAGACTTTCGATCAAAAACGATGCTTAAGGGCAATTTTATAAATTACATTCAGTCACATGGGCATTAGCTGTTAAATTTCTCGAACTTTGCAAACCGGTTAAAAAAGATGCCCACACTTTTTATGAAACAATGCGATTGTTGAATAATCGCAACATGCGCAGTAAGAAAAATGTCATATGGCATTCGGACCAAATCTTACAACTTGCATTCAAAAGTTCACAAGCTAAGCCTTTTTACTAGAATTAAATGATCAAAAGACTAATGGTTAATAGGTTAACATTCACATCCGAAAATTACAAATACGGTAAATCCTCTCGCTTGATGCCCAGGGGTCCGGGATGAGTACGATTCATAAGAAATCAGCAAGTTTTCTACGAGTCATCACACCAAATAGTGTGTCAACCAAACATCTGATTTGCCTTATACATTGCTTTGTTTGTAAAGCTTGGTATCAAGTACTTGCTTCCCGCACATCGCACAAACTCCTGCATAACATCGCATACATCAGACTTTCCCGCAATACAAAAGCTGCCAAACTAGGTAGATCATCAAATAGAAACACTACCTTTGGAGTAAGCACACGTGTGACAGTATTTGCCATCCTGGTGTACTTGCTGCTTGCAAATGATGCACTTGGTAGTTCCATAAGGAGTCCACCTACACGCAAATGAATGAAACCAATGTCACTAAATTTGCCGACGATCCCAGGTGATGCATCCACACAAACAAACTGCATAGAAAAAGAACTCAAGAAACGGAAATGGGGCAGTTAAATCATTATTGTACACATGCATCGTGAATGCGTTTTGAATTGATCAAAGACGTAACTTGCACGACAAAAAACTCGAGAAACGGCAAATGGGTACTTATAACACGAATCATGAATCCATTCTGTGCAACCTCATCGGCTGATCTAAAACGCAAGTTGAGACTACATTGAAACTTTATGAATGTTATGCCTCTCTAGTCTCTGCAACACCCTACACAAGTCCTCTGCGCAATTTGCAACACCTCCATTTCACAAAACCACGAGACATACTGTTTATTATCATCCGGTCCGGTAAATAAGTCGATAGCACCAAGTTTTTTGAAGTCCCATTCCCTTCTCTGTACTAGGCTACCAGCTAACTAATCTAAGGTTTAATAGCAGATAACAGGCTACTTTTATAATTAATTAGAAAATAATCACGATCACATGCAAAAACCAAATTAAACAAAAACCCATGTAGAAATTTTGATTTAAACAAAAACCCATGATCATATCCTAAAACCAATTTAAACACGCAAACAAAACTCATACAATTCGACAATGATTGAAAAATTAAAAATAGAAAAAAGGACCGACCTTTTCTTCTTGGAGAGGAGCTTGTTCTCGTTGATTTTCCGGCCACCGCCTTCGGTGGTGTTACTGGCACCTTCCTTCCACTTGTCCGGCACTATCACCTTCGAAAGCTTCTTCTCACCTATTTATTCAAAGAAATTCAGCAAAAAAATCAAAGTATTATCAATCAAAATCCAAAATTCCGAAACTGCATCAATCAGAATTCAGAATTTTTTTTTTATGGAAAAGATTAGAATTTTGCGGAAAGTAGGAAGCGAATTCAGAGAAACTTACACTTGTCGCACACCATTCCTTGTTCTTGACCTTCGACTTGCGATTCTAGCTCGGGAGAAGGAAAACCCTAATTCGAACCTTTGATTTGGGGACTCTTCCGTTCGTTGGTCTGCTACTCACCGTTTTAGCGTTCTCTCTGACGATCTAAAAGGAAGTTTCCGTGATTTCCAATGGTTAAATACCCTTCCAATGGAGGCAAATTACAATTGCGATTACTCCCGTTGGATTCTCGATGGCTGACGACAGCCGTTGGATTCTCACTCAATATTGTTTGTGTCCTTTTTCTGATTTATTTATCTACGATGGGCCTTAACTTTTTCCTTGGGCTAAGCTGGGCCTTAACTTGTTGAATAAAAAGTCCGACGTCGTCAATTGAAAAAATAAAATAAAATATATAAATGTATAGTTTTATTTTTAATAATAGTAAGGTTTTTTGTAATAAAGTCCAACATCTCGCAATAAATGAATAAATTGGGACAATATCGATGCGCTTAGAAGTGAATTATGTACCCGTCTATCAAAATACCTGACATAGATGGGTCTTTTTTCTCTTTCTAGTTTTTTTTTATTACAAATTGATATTCTAAAATATTTGGACTTATATGAATGTTATTGCGGGGAGCTACGGTGCATTGGGTGGGTTGGTTGGGTTGGACTTGAACTCATTGGTCAATTTAAGAGGCTTGGGCTGGTAGTACTGAAACTCATCTTCACCCTACAAAAGCATAAATTAACCCACCCAAACCATCCTAAGGCAGGTTGGGTTGGCAGGATTTCTGGGTTGAGAATAATTTGTTTTCTTATTCTTAAAGTGAGTAAAGGAAAAATAATTCAAAATTTAAGTTATATTAGTCTTAGGTTATGTGATTTTGGTGTTGTATAACACTATTTATTATTCTTAAAGTGAATTTGAAGCTTTTATATTGGAACCACGCGATATTAAAATTATGAATTCATCACTAACTGGAATGTGAATTATAGGATTGAGAATTGTTTTTTGAATGATAAATTCAAAGTCTTAGAAAGGAAATAGTCAAACTTGGCTCTTGCTAATACTACTTCACTTGTAAAAAGTCAAACTTATCTCCGGGCAAGAGACTGAAAAAGGTTTTCTGAGGAAATGAGAGGGAAAGTGATGATGACCGACATATTCCCAAGTGGGCAGGTCCATCTAGATATCCAGGACAAGCATCAAACAGCCTGAAATTGGTTCGTTGTGCCATTCAAATTTAGGAGATGAATTCAAAGATAAGACAAAACTTATATGGTACTTTGGAGACTTGGATATTTACAGGTTGTTTAACCTTTAGATTTTTATTTATTTTTTTAATTTTAAACAACGATTTAATGATTAAGACATTTGAATTGTCTCATATCCTACATAAGAAGATATTGCTCTGATTATAAACTAAAATATTGGGTTATATTGATAAATAAAATAATATTTATTTGTCTATCTCGCTCATCAAGTGATTTTGAAACAGATGAATAAAAAATACAAATGCCAAAATTACTTTGAGGAAGAAGGAGATATATCCCATCTATTTTTCTTCATGATATGCAACTCAGTAATTAATTACACCCATAATTTTTCTTCATGATATGCAACTCAGCAATTGCTCTTTCCTCACTTCACTTATTGGTAGCAGCCTTTGATATCGAGAGATTTTTCAGTGTGTTAAGAATACGACCTGGTACACCAAGATCAAATGTCATAATACAAGTAGTTCAATTATGACATTTAGTGTACTGATCTGTGTTCCCAGCACATTGAAAACTTCTCCCTAATATCACAACCAATCCACTAATAATCCTCCTCCAAAACCTTAATTAATCAGTTGTTGGGTTCCTATCACTTGATGATCTGGCTGCATCTTCTCAGTTACGGCCTGCAGATGCAAGTCAATGCTTCAAGGTTTCACTCAAACTCTAAAATATCTATTTTAGAGTGTTGAAATAGGCATTGCTTGGCTGCCCCACATGATTCATGAGATGAGAGATGAATACCTTCTTTTATTCTTTGGTTTATTCTTATTTTTTATTTTCAATGTCTTTTTCTACGCCAGAAGAAATAACTTAGCTAAATATTTTATGGTGGTTTTGGAGTATCTTATAGTGGAAGCATCATATATACTCCAAAGTTTTTAATTATTAAGTTTTGATCATTATACCTTTGACTAATGATCTAACAAAAAAAAGAGTAGAATAAGACATAGGAGGACTTGAAATGAGACTCTACGAAAAAACATGGAGTATTTGGAGCTACCGAAGACTTACCATAAAGCCGAGCACAATAAGGTCAATAATTAATACAGTCGACCTTACTTAATGTGATAAGACTTTGTTGTTGCTGTTGTACACGGGGGTTTACTAAAAATTCCATAATTTATGATAGTTTTAGTCTCCAAGCAATTCTTTCTTTTTTATTGGTTATGGTGTTTAGCATGTTGGTCATGTTTTTAACCAAGAAAACAACCTCTTTTGGGAGCGTAAACTTCACCAATCTCAGTAAAAATCCTTGTTTAATGTGATTAAACTCTGTATTTACGTGCAACAAGAAAAAAAGAAGCCCTAAATTGTGGGGAAAAGGAGAAAGCTCGGGCTTTATAGGTTACTTTTGTTTGTTTGATTGATCAAAGCACATAGAAAGTATTCACCTCTCTTTAACAAGAACTTCCATGCAACTAAGACACTGTTCTAGATTATCATACTTTTAACCACGCATTATTTTACGAGAAATTAAAATACAACAGAATATTAGAAATATCGTCACGATAATGTATTAAGTAAGATGTATGTTGATTTTTTCTTTGAGCTTGTAAGGAGCTGTAAACTTCCCATGAACTTTAAATTTAGCTAATTATCCTCATAAACTTCTATAATTGGCCGTTTTCCCTCTGAACATTAATATAAGCCAACTGCTCGTCTGAACTTTATAATTGGCCAATTTCACCTCTAAACTTTAATTATAATTGCAAAAATGTAAGTTTATCCCTAATGTGAACAACATATTATTTCTTCTTCCTCTCTTCTGCCATTTCATTCCATGCACTTTGTGTTTAAATTTCAGGGTTTAGAGAGAAATTTAAAATTTCAAAAAATTCGGTTAATTATAAAAATTCAAAAAGATAATAAGCTAAAATTAAAGTTTAAAGGGAGTGGACAGTTCCTGCAAGTTAGGGAAGAGGGGGATTCGGCCAATTCCTTATCTCATTTTCTCCCAACAACCAAATCCAGTTGTCAAGATCCAAGAACGTTCTATACTGTATGACCACTCACATTCGATCACGTTCGTTGAAGCAGCACATGGACCCCACCCTCTACCCAATCGCCAAACACCAATCGAGGGGCAGCCTGGCTTCTCTCATTCCCCAGTTTAAACCTCGTTTAGTTATTTTAAAAATGATTTTTAGTATTTGAGATTTGCATAACTCCTTAATTTGATTCATAAGATTTGAAATCAATAGAATTGGTTCTTGAGATTGTCCATCATCAATCATTTTGGTCATTCCATGAAAAATCTCCTTTAAATAAGAGTAAATGACATAAATACCCTCAATTTTTTGTCAAATCATTTTCGCCTATTGTTTGTTAAATTTAGAGTATTTTTGTTATTTTAATCTTTATTTAACATAATTTTCCATGGAATGATCAAAATGACTGTTGGTTTGATTTCAAATCTCATGAATTAAAATGAAAAGTTATGCAAATTTCAAAGATTATTTTGACTAAAAAGCCTTTTAAAAACTACTCAATGATTCGAACTTCAGCGTAAAGAAGTTGGCACGTTGCGCTGACCGATTGACATAATTTACATATGCAGTAATAACCATGATTAAAAATACCGGACAAACAAATGCAACTTGGTTCCCAGCCTTTTCAAAGTCACATTCTAACTCTGACTATTTAATGCACCTCTCCTCATCCTCCCCCTGGAAATCCAGCTGAAAGAAGCTTTCCCATCCATTGTTCTCATTTTCTTCGGATTCTCTCTGCTGCAAATTCTTCGGCCCGAAAATGGAAAGAAGGGCGTTTCCAATGCCTATTCTTCTTTCAATTGCAGTTTTCATAGCTGTTTCTTGTTCTTCATCAGAAGCAGCTGCCCCGACAAGTCCTTTCTACGACAATTTCAGTATAATGTGGTCTGAGAACCATTTTACAACTTCAGCAGATAAGCAGATCTGGTATCTTTCCCTCGACAAAGAAACAGGTAAACATACACAAGGTTTAGTATGAGCAACAATAAACGTGAGATAGGCCAGTTGGCTATGGCAGTGTGTTCGTCGTCTTTCAAGTTAAAGATTTCTTTAATTATTTCCTTCCTTTCTTAAAATTGAGCAGGTTGTGGATTTCAAACGAAACAAAAGTACAGATTTGGATGGTTTAGCATGAAGATCAAGTTGGTCGGAGGTGACTCCGCCGGCGTAGTCACAGCTTATTATGTAAGTAATCTTGTATACAATCGGAAATATATCTCCTTCTTTCTGTTGCGACAGCACACTTATCACGATTCACGTCACGCGGTGAGTGCTATAGGAAGAACGGGATACATGTGTAATGAGATTTGAAAACGTACTTCTTGTTTGCAGATGTGCTCAGAAAACGGAGCAGGGCCAGAGAGGGATGAGCTAGATTTTGAGTTCTTGGGGAATAGGACTGGGCAACCTTATCTGCTCCAGACAAATGTGTTCAAGAACGGAACCGGAAACCGTGAGATGAGGCACCAGCTTTGGTTTGACCCGACTGAGGATTATCATTCTTATTCAGTTCTCTGGAACAATCATCAGATTGTGTAAGTGTATATCTCTCTTTTGCTCTTCTTCCTTTTATTTTATATGATGCAAGTCCCAAAGAGATGTGATTTCCCACATTGTCACATGCTTCTTTTTCCACAGCTCTATTATGTCAAAAAGGAAATTATGTCGTACGGACACCGTCTGAATCGTTTGATCAACAATATTTTACTGATCAAACAGTTTAGACAGTTTGTAATAGTGATACCTATTCGAGTGACAGATAATTTCTATAATACTATATGTACCGTTAGATAAGTAAAAACCGCTTAATCAATAGAGTTTTGCCTATCTAATGGTTTCGACAATGTTTACATATAATATGACCAACAATATCTATGTAACACAAGAAATTATGCAAACCAAACGCATATGACATATGCATGTTGTTTGAATCGTTAGGTCAACATACTCATCTAATTGATAGAATTCTGCTATCTAACTATTCAGATGGTATTCATACATCTCTTTCGTCTTTTGTTTTTTCTTTCAAAAGAGAACCAGTTGGTGTTATACCACAACAGTTCTTCTTTTCAATAACTGAGAAGACTTATAAAGATGTTTGAGCCTCCCCTCACCACTGTCGTGTGATTCACAAAACTTACCAATCTTTTGCATATGTTGGTTTTTGTCATATAGGTTTTTTGTGGACAAAGTTCCCATAAGGGTGTACAAGAACAATGGGGAAGCAAACAACTTCTTCCCCAACGAGAAGGCAATGTACTTGTTCTCCAGCATATGGAACGCGGACAGTTGGGCCACCAGAGGTGGGCTGGAGAAGACTGACTGGACGCAAGCACCATTTGTGTCCTCCTACACCAACTTCAACGTAGATGCTTGTCAATGGGAGGAACCATTCCCTGCGTGCGTCTCCACCACAACAGATAACTGGTGGGACCAGTATAATGCCTGGCACCTATCAGACGATCAGATAAAGGATTATGCTTGGATACAGAGAAATATGGTGATCTATGATTACTGCACGGATTACGAGCGATTCCCGACATTGCCGGTGGAGTGCTCATTGAGTCCATGGGACTAAAACACATAATATTTTAAAGCTTTGTAATTTCAGTTTTTGTATTTTGCAATTGGATTTTTATTAAATTTGTTAAATCAATTTTGTTCAATAAAATATTTTTTTTGAACAATTGTTCAATAAAATAATTAATTCCATTCTATTTACTCATCTATCTTTGTATTTTTTTTGTTGGGTGTGTGGGCACACGAGAGAATAATATAGTTAAAAACGAGGATATCTGAGGTAAAGTAGTAGTTACCGCAATTGAAGATAAGATGAAAGAACATCTTTAAAATGGTTTGGACACGTGAACGAAAGACCTACAAATGCTTCGGTTAGAAGATGCAACTATAAGACGGATGTTCAGGGCAGAAAAGGGTAAAGGAAGATCTAGGAATACTTGAAAATAGATTATAAGAAAAGACATGAAGTATTTCAATCTAATAAAAAATTTTGTACAAAAACTAAGCATAGTAGCGTTCTAGATTCATACAACGGACTCCGTTTAATAGGATAATATTTAATTGTTGTTGTTTTAGTAGTTTTAACATTCATCTTTTAGCCTTCTAAACTCCACATGTGGCAAGTGAATCATCTTATTTAATTTTTACAAACAAAAACAAGTCCAAGGGAATCAGAGCCCAACAGCCCCATAAATCATGGTTAAAGTTTGGGCTTCACCTTCCACTCAACCCAACAATCCTACCGTTACAACCCAAAATCCCAAATCAATCCCACTCCGCCATTGCCAACAATCTCGAGCTCCTGAGACCCCAAATCCACACCTCTTCGCCGGAAAATGTTTAAGCAGAAGAAACCCACTTCACCACCAACAAATGCCTCCCACGGATTCTTCTTCCCTCAGCTGGAGAACCACCATCAAACAATCCCAGCTCGCTTCCCAAATCTCCTCCGTCCTCTTACAACGGCGCAACTGGGTCCCGCTGCTACGCAGCCTCAGCCTCTTCCCCAAGCTGACGCCGCCACTCTTCCTCCAAATCCTCCGTAAAACCCAGAACAACCCCCAAGTCTCCTTGGAGTTCTTCAACTGGGCCAAAGCGAATTTACGGTTCGAACCGGACCTCAAATCCAACTGCCGGATCGTCCAACTCTCTCTTGGGTCAGGTCTCATACGAGCCGCGAAACCCATCTTGGATTCTCTGATCCAGACCCATCACGTATCGCAGCTTCTGCAGAGCTTCACTCAGGCATGTGAAGGTACTGATTCTCAATCCGAAACGTTGAGTTTTGTTCTTGGATGCTATTCGAGAAAGGGTTTGTTTAGAGAAGGATTAGAAGTGTTTAGGAAGATGAATTCTCTCGGTTTTGTTCCTTCTGTTGTTTCGTGCAACGCTCTGCTTAATGCAATTCAGAGAGAAAACGAGATTAGATTGGCTTGGTGTTTCTATGGCGTTATGTTCCGGAACGGGGTTTTAGGAGACAGGTTTACGTGGTCTCTCGTTGCTCAGATTCTTTGTAAAGATGGAAAATTTGAGAGAATTGTTAGGATTTTCGATTCGGGCGTTTATAATTCTGTAATGTATGATCTTCTTGTAGATGGTTATAGCAAAAGTGGCGATTTTGATGCTGCATTTTACCGCTTGAATGAGATGTGTGATCGAAAAATGGACCCGGGGTTTAGTATTTATAGCTCTGTTCTTGATGGAGCATGTAAACTTGGGGCTGTGGAAGTGGTTGAAAGGGTGATGAACACTATGATAGAGAAGAAATTGCTTCCAAAAAGTTGTTTCTCTGAGTATGATTCGATAGTTGAGAAGCTTTGTGAGTTGGGTAAAACGAGTGCGGCTGAGATGTTCTTTAGGAAGGCATGTGATGAGAAAATTGGATTGCAGGATGCTACGTATGGCCTTGTGCTGAAAGCATTGACTGATGAAGTGAGAACAAAAGACGCAATTCATGTGTACCGTGTGATTTCTGAAAGGGGTATTGTAGTGGATGACAGTAGTTATCGTGCATTTGCAGACCTTCTTTGCAAGGAACTGCGGTCTGATGAAGGGTTCGAGTTGTTAATGGATGTTATAAGAAGAGGGTTTTGCCCGTGTGCATCAGAATTGTCTGGATTTATATCGTTTCTGTGTCGTAGGGGTAGATGGAGAGAGGCTGAAGATCTGTTGAATGTAGTTATAGACAAGGGGCTTCAACCGGACCTGGATTTGATTTGTTGTTCGTCATTGGTGCGGCGTTACTGCTCTAGAAGACAGATTGATTCAGCTCTTGCATTGCATAACAAGATGGAAAAATTGGATGGCAGTTTGGATGCAACAACCTACAATGTACTTCTCAGTGGACTATTTGCAGCAAGGAGGATTGAAGAAGCAATTAGAGTGTTCGATTACATGAGACAGCGCGATTTGATGAGCAGTGCAAGCTTTACGATCATGATTCGCGGGCTTTGCGGCGTGAAGGAATTGAGGAGGGCTATGAAACTTCATGATGAAATGTTGAAGATGGGGCTTAAACCTGATGCAGCAACTTATAAACGGTTGATTTATGGATTCCAAGTAACCTTACCAAACTTACAAAACTATAAGTGAGGATAATGAAGCAAAATGAGTTTTGTAATCTTTGATTTCTTCTTTGTCAAAAGTAATTCTTGATTTTTGGATATTTAGGTTTTCGGAACAAAAAAATAGAATGTTTAAATTTGCATGACCGATTTCAGCAATATTCTGTTATATACTACTCTATTTTATATGAGGGAATTCAAACTTGGCCATAAGGAGTCGAGAACACTGTCATGGTCAAGTGAGCTAACTCACATCTGCATCTAGGTTCCAATTTGTTATTTGAGCAAACTAAGTTCGATTTTCTAAGTTCGATTTTCTTCTTTGTATCGCTTGCATCAAAGGGAAATAAAAAAAATGGATAGTGTTATTCACACACTTATTTTTACGTCTCACACACCCTTATTAATTTTTGGCCATTGGTCTTCTTTATTCATTTAATCTGACGATCGAAAATTAGGATGGGCATGTGAAGTAAAAATGAGTATGGGAATAGCACATACGTAGAAATACAATTGGACAAAACGACATGTCGCAGATTCTAGCCTTCTCATCCTCCACACGAAAAAGTCAACACTCGAAGACTGAAAATCAACTCTTTACCCGTCGAGGCTTCGTCTTCGTCTTCCTCTTCCCACGAAGCAAAGCCCTCTCTGCAACAATTGCACCCCCACAATGGGTTCAATTCCGAAACTTTCCCTCCTCCTCCTCACCACCGCCGTCCTCTTCCTCGCCGCCTTCACCGAGTTATCCGAATCCAACCGGGACCCGGACCCAGTCCCCGAACTCCTCTCCCTCCAAGCCCGATCCAAATCTGGAGTGATCCGCCTCGACGACCGCTCCCTCGCCAAATTCCTCACCGCTGTTAAACCCCCGCGACCCTACTGGGTCCTCATCTTTTTCGATGCCGCGAAGCTACACGACAAGTCCGAGCTCCACCTCAAGGAGCTCCGCAAAGAGTTCGCGGTCGTCGCCACCTCCTTCATCGAGAACAACCAGGACCCGTCGTCCCCCTCCCACGCCAAGCTCTTCTTCTGCGACCTCGAGTTCCAGGACTCGCAGCACAGCTTCGCCCAATTCGGAGTCAACTCGCTACCGCACATCCGCCTGATCGGCCCCACCCACGGCCTTAAGGAGTCGCAGCAGATGGACCAGGGCGATTTCTCCCGATTGGCCGAATCAATGTCCGAGTTCATCGAGTCCAAGACCAAACTCGTCGTGGGTCCAATCCATCGGCCTCCGATGCTGTCCAAGAACCAGATTATGTTCGCAACCATTGCCTGGCTGGTTTGGACGCCGTTCATTGCGAAGAAGATTTACAGTGGCAAGACATTGCTTCACGATCCGAGGATTTGGCTATCGGGGTCGGTTTTCATTTACTTCTTCAGCGTCTCGGGCGCAATGCATAACATTATTAGGAACATGCCCATGTATTTGGTTGATAGGAATGATCCTTCCAAGCTCATATTTTTCTACCAGGGCTCCGGAATGCAGCTAGGAACAGAGGGATTCACTGTCGGATTCTTGTACACCATTGTCGGGTTGTTGCTGGCATTCCTCACCCGCGTGCTTGTTACGGTTCGGAATGTCAAAGCGCAGCGCATTGTGATGATTATTGCGCTGTGTGTTTCGTTCTGGGCGGTGAAGAAGGTGATCGAGTTGGATAACTGGAAGACGGGTTACGGGGTGCACGCCTTTTGGCCTACTAGCTGGAACTGAGCTCGGCGAGGAAGAGGACGTCAATTCGTGAATTGAGCTTCTACAAAGGTGATAGATTTATGTTAGTGAAAACTTTGGTAACGAATTGATCATGAAAAAGATGTGTACTTTTTGATAGTTGGTGGTCCTGCATTGGCAGGGCTTACGTTATGTTTTAACCGAGAATTATGTTTTAGAAAATTTCGCCTGATTACATATGCTTTGCGTTTATGGTGTTAGTTATATATTGTTTGGTATTGTCGTCGGCAGACCAGGGCATTGCAACCAAGCTGTTTGCTTTACTTGTTAAAGATAGTATATTAACCGAAAACTCGTCTCTCTTAGACAAGTATTGTCATTGCTTCATCTGCAGACTGTTGCAAACAGAAATTTCCTGTCTTTACGAACATTGTCGTGCCATTATTTCTTCCCTTGGTTATAACTTTGACTAGGTGAATGTGATTCGCATTTGCTGGATGAATTGCTCCACAAAAGTATGTACTAGATTGTCATTCGTGATGGCCTCCTGTGTCTGCAAAGAGGTTCGAAAACTTGGTTATGCTTGAGATAGGGTTTGTGGGGTATAGACTATAGTCAGTACCATTTATCTCTTAAAATTGAACAATTATATGTTGTTCGATATGGGTGCGAAAAGAGAACTTAATGAATTTTATTGGCGAGTATGCTTTGATTATATTCGTATGCCTCAGTTTTTAGAATCTTTATATGAGCATGTAGTAACTGATCTGCCTAAGAATAGTCACAGGGTTGATAGTAGCCAATACTTCAGTCTTTCTGTGGCTCTGTCTGCATGTGAAGTGAGATTCTAGTACTTGGATGAAGGCGTCATCTAGCTATTCGTTTTGTTCAAGCGTCTATTTATGTACTGGTTGCACAACTTACTGTGAGCGGTATTCGTATTGCAGTATTCGGTCATTGAAGGTAGTTTCTGGTATATAACTTTTGGTGGGATAGAATCTTTACTCGAGCCTTGAAGAACAGGCCTGGTGATAAATTTGAAGGGCACCGGTGGAAGAGATGTTTTCGGCTCATGTATGGAAAGACAATGAGAGGAGGGAAATCTCTTGGCTTCAAAGGTTTAGATTGTAATCTGAAACCAGGAAAAAAAGCTTTTAATTAGCTAGTTGTCCACGGTGAAAGTTCAATTTAGGGGGTTGAATGTGTGGATTGTTGAGTCAAAATATGCGTACTAATTTTTTTGGTTCTAAAATTTGGTCACTTTTTTTTAATTTTTTATTATCCGCTAAGAATTTGCTATCGTGGGAACAACCTCTTTGCAAAGCACGGGTAACGTTGCGTATGATAAATGTTTCATTTCAAATCGAGGAGCCTTCTTGTTGTGGGGTTGCTAAGAATTTGCCATCTCACTTTTGTTTGGATGATGTAATCTTATATTCTAATGGATTTTAATGGAAGTAATTATAAATCTATGGAATTTGATGGAGTTCTGGTTGATTTCTAGAAATTTTCCATGTGAATTTTGAATAGGATTTTATGAAATCTTAACGAGATGGTGAGATTTGTGAATGTTAAAATATAGTACAAGTCCGTCCAATTCCGTCAAAGTAAAAGACTCAGAGTGGTAAAGTTTATTTTCCCTCGTTGGAAAGGGTGGTAGTTCATCAGGAAAGGAAAGTATATATTCCATACCTTCGGCACTACAAACCGTAGAAATGAGCAATGTTCGATTCCCATTTCAGAATGTCCAATTACCCTTGTATCCCTTCATTCGTTATAGCCATCCCTCCTGAAGGCAAAATTCACAAGGGCATCATGGCCATCACGTACTAATTAAGCAGACAAATCTTGCGTCGTCCTTTTCTTTTTATGTGTCTTAGCGTACATTGGCACCTCTTTCTGCAAATCCATCTTCCTTATATTCGTACTCGGAAGTTCGTGTGAGGAGAGAGACAGAGAAGATCGAAGATCGAAAAATGGAAGAGCAGGCTGCAATGGTGGGGAGGGCATTTGTGGATCATTCCATTTATTTGACACTGATAGAGCTTCCCCTCTCTACCCGTTACCAGCCTACCTCTATGCTGAGCTTTGAGGGGCAGAAGTTATTTGGCGCCGACGATATATCTTCCAAGCTTAAACAGCTGCCGTTTGATCAAAGCAAGCATTTGATAAGCACCATTGATTCCCAGCCATCGTCCCCAACCGGCGGCATTGTGGTTTTCGTCAGCGGTAGCCTCCAGTTACCGGGAGAAGAACACCACCTGAGATTCAGCCGGGTAATTATTTATTTAATTTTCTGCAGATAACATGGTGACATACTAAAATGTGAACATATTTTATTTAATTTTTGGGTTGCAGATGTTCCATTTGATTCCCACTCCAGAAGGAAGCTTCTTTGTGCAGAATGACATATTTCGACTCAATTACGGTTAATTAATTTGTAAATGGTAACTCAAGTACTACTGGGTTTTGCAAATTATTGCTGAAATGTCGTCCTAATCTTTGCTCTTGACTCTTGAAAGAATAAATATGTTATACCTTGTTAATTTTCCATGAAATATCACCGGCTCAAGGTTAGCAAACCAATGGAGAGAATATGACTCCATTAAATTTGATAAATGTTTACAACATATAGGGTTTGACAAAATTGTCAAAGGAATCCTAAAATAATTACAATAGAAAATTACATTCTTATAATTACGGAGAAGATTTCGGATTAACTAAATTTATCCTTACACACACACCCCACCACCACCTACCCCGCGCTCGCACACGCAAACTGGACGAGCCTAATCGAACGAGTTTTTGAGCAAAGAGTATCATGACAAGGCTAATGAAGGGCTTTGGTAAGCAGGTTGATCAGCAGAAGAAATATAACAAACTCGTTGATTACCAAGTGCATCTTTTTAACGAATAAAATGATAATCAAGTGCAACGTGGCGTGTGTAAGCGTGATGAACAAGATTAAAAACAAGATAAGTCGCACTAAGATTATAACAGTGAAATAATACTGGAAAGAACAACTCAATCCAGAGCTCTCGGAGAAGATAACAATTTCATGTAGTGCCGAACGCAAAAAAAAAAAAGCTATGGTAAGGAACCAACTAACTCGCGATAGTGCTGAACGCAAAAAAAATTCTAGTAATTATAGTGAATATTGCCTTGCATTTCACATGCGTTTTGAAAGTGGGTGAGTTGGATTTGCCACTAGTGTAGAAGATTAGACAATGCCCACTAGTTTATCCAAATCTGGTTTGGTGGTCCAACAGCATCCTCTCCGGATCTTTTGATGAGATTTTGAGAATTCGTGAATCGTGTCCGTTCATCGTACATTCTGCGGTCAGTTTTATCAAATACGGTTTGTGTTTAATTTTAAATAAAAATATTTAAAATAATTTCTGATTGCAAATTGTACGATGAACGGATACGATTTACGGATTTCTAGAATCAACACAAAGAAAATCGAGAGAAAATCCGGATTCTGATGGTTTGGCACATTGCTTTCTACAAATGCTCAACAACAATTTCTTCTTTCACCAACACCCATGATGGCTAGTACTAAAATTAACTATTAATTAAGTTAGGCTATCCTTTAAAGCCTCAAAGTTGAAAGATTCCCTCATAATGATGTCATAAAAAAACCAACATTACCATGCTTTTCAAACCCTTATCTTAACCTCGTCAACATGTAAATAAAGTTTCACTGATCCTCTTCTATTAATCGGTCCAGTAAGGTGATTAGTCACCTCCAATTGTCATCAAACACACCAAAATCCTAAATTACACGCAATTGTATGTTTGAATGAAGAGTGTGTTAGAATTAGTCGTACCCACTCATCTGAGATTTTATTTTATTGTTGTAAATTTTACATGCATCAACGGTCAGAATTAGCTGATGCAAAAGCTTGGATGATTGATTGTTGTTGTGGCATCCTTATTTGACTAAATGGCTGAAGTGTAAGGTTAATGATGGTGATCGCTCGAAAAGTTAGCTCTAGATGACAGTTTATCTGCTAGCTAATTAATAAATCCAAGGTTTATGACAATAATAATGCAGCTTGATGAATTTAAAATACATTATCATCATTCCTTAATTTATGCTTTTTCTATTTAAGAACTATAGGACAAGAGAAACTATGTACTAGATTGTCATTTGTGATGGCCTCCTGTGTTTGCAAAGAGGTTCGAAAACGTGGTTATGCTTGAGATGGGGACCATAGGGTTTGTGGGGCATAGACTATAGTCAGTACCATTATATCTCTTAAAAGAAAACAATTATATGTTGTTCGATATAGGTGCAAAAGGAGAGCTTAATGAATTTTGTTGCCGAGTGTGCTTTCATTTATATTCGTATGACTCAGTTGTTACAATCTTTAGTATGAGCATTTAGTAACTGATCTGCTTAAGAATAGTTGCAGGGTTGGCCAACACTTGAGTCTTTCTGTGGCTCTGTCTACATGTGAAGTGAGATTTTGGTACTTGGATGAAGGCGTCATCTAGCTATTCGTTTTGTTCAAGCATCTATTTAGGTACTTGTTGCGCAATCTTACTGTGTGCGGTATTCGTATTGCACTATAATGTCACTGAAGGTAGTTTCTGGTATATAAATTTTGGTAGGATAGATCTTTACATGAGTCTTGAAGAACAGGCCTGGTGATAAATTTGAAGGGCACCGGTGAAAGAGATGTTTTCGGGTCATGTATGAAAAGACAATGAGAGGAGGGAAAACTCTTGGCTTCAGAGGTTTAGATTGTAATCTGAAACCAGGAAAAAAGCTTTTAATTAGCTAGTTGTCCCCGGTGAAAGCTCAGTTTAGGGGGTTGAATGTGTGCGTTGTTGAGTCAAAATATGCGTACTGATTTTTTTGGTTCTAAAATTTGGTCACTTTTTTTTTTCTTCATTATTCGCTAAGAATTTGCTATCGTGAAAACAGCATCTTTCATAGCACGAGTAATGTTTCGTATGATAGATGTTCATTTCCCGACTTTCGCAAACCGAGGAGTTTTGTTGGCGTGGGGTAGCTAAGAATTTGCTAT
Source organism: Heteromeles arbutifolia (assembly GCA_024362995.1). Classification (NCBI taxonomy): domain Eukaryota; kingdom Viridiplantae; phylum Streptophyta; class Magnoliopsida; order Rosales; family Rosaceae; genus Heteromeles; species Heteromeles arbutifolia. The sequence goes on along the minus strand of JANCRC010000002.1, from coordinate 1,435,725 downwards.
CGCAATTTTGTATGGATGATGTGATCTTATATTCTAATGATTTTTAATGGAATTAATTATAAAATTTGTGGAATTTGATGGAGTTCTGGTTGATTTCTAGAGATTTTCCATGTGAATTTTGAGTAGAATTTTGTAAAATTTCAGTACGACAGTGAGATATGTAAATGCTTAAAATATACTACAAATCCGTCCAATTCCGTCAAAGTAAAAGACTCATAGTGGTGAAGTTTATTTTCCCTCGTTGGAAAGGGCGGTCGTTCATCAGGAAAGGAAAGTATATATTCCATACTTTCGGCACTACAAACCGTAGAAATGAGCAGGGTTCGATTCCCCATTTCAGAATGTCCAATTACCCTTGTATCCCTTCATTTGTTATAGCCGCCATCCCTCCTGAAGACAAAATTCCCAAGGGCATCATGGCCATCACGTACTAATTAAGCAGACAAATCTTGCGTCATCCTTTTCTTTTTATGTGTCTTAGCGTACATTGGCACCTCTTTCTGCAAATCCATCTTCCTTATATTCGTACTCGGAAGTTCGCGTGAGGAGAGAGACAAAGAAGATGGAAGATCGAAAAATGGAAGAGCAGGTTGCTATGGTGGGGAGGGCATTTGTGGATCATTCCATTTATTTGACACTGATAGAGCTTCCCCTCTGTACCCGTTACCAGCCTACCTCTATGCTGAGCCTTGAGGGGCAGAAGTTATTTGGCGCCGACGATATATCTTCCAAGCTTAAACAGCTGCCGTTTGATCAAAGCAAGCATTTGATCAGCACCATTGATTCCCAGCCATCGTCCCCAACCGGCGGCATTGTGGTTTTCGTCAGCGGTAGCCTCCAGTTACCGGGGGAAGAACACCTCCTGAGATTCAGCCAGGTAATTTATTTATTTAATTTTCTGCAGATAACATGGTGAAATACTAAAATGTGAACATATTTATTTAATTGTTGGGCGGTAAAACATCAACACGTACATAAAATGGGTGTGGCGGAGATGAGAATGCTTCGTTGGATGTGTGGGCACACGAGAAATGATAAGTTTAGGAATGAGGATATCCGAGGTAAAGTAGGAGTAGCCAAAATTAAAGGAATGATGAGAGAAAATCGGTTACGGTGGTTTGGACATGTGAAATGAAGGCCTACTGACACTCCGGTTAGATAATGCGATTACGGGATAGAGGTTTAGGGCCGAAGGGGTAGAGGAAGACCTAGAAGAACTTTGGAAGAGACTCTAAGAAAAGACTTAGAGTACTTGGATCTAATGGAAGACGCGACACAGAACCGAGCGCAATGATATTCTGGAATTCATATAACTGACCCCACTTAGTGGGGAAAAGATTTTTGTTGTTGTTGTTGTTGTAGATGTTCCATTTGATTCCCACTCCAGAAGGAAGCTTCTTTGTGCAGAATGACACATTTCGACTCAATTGTAAATGAGAACTCAAGTACTACTGGGTTTTGCAAATTATTGCTGAAATGTCGTCGTAATCTTTGCTCTTGACTCTTGAAAGAACAAATATGTTATACCTTGTTAATTTTCCATGAAACGTCACCGGCTCAAGGTTGGCAAAACAATGGAGAGAATATGACTCCATTAAATTTGATACAATGTTCACAACATATATGGGGTTTGACAAAACCAATATGAGAAAGGAATCTTAAAATAATTACAAATAGAAAATTACATTACTATAATTATGGGGAAGATTTCGGATTACCTAAATCTATCCTAACACAGACACACACCCCACCCCCATTCCACCACCTACCCTCGCTAGCGCGCACACAAACTGGACGAGCCTGATCGGACGAGTTTTGGAGCAAAGAGTATCCTGACAAGGCTAATGAAGGGCTTTGGTAAGCAGGTTGATCAGCAGAAGAAATATAACAAACTCGTTGACTACCAAGTGCAACTTTTTAACGAATAAAATGATAATCAATTGCAACATAGCGTGTGCAAGCATGATGAACAAAATTAAAAGCAAGATAAGTCACACTAAGGTTATAACAGTGAAATAATACATGGAAGGACAACTGAATCCAGAGCTCTCGGAGAAGATAACAATTTCATGTAGTGCCGAACGCAAAAAAAAAGAAGCTATGGTAAGGAACCAACTAACTCGCGATAGTGCCGAACGCAAAAAAAAATTCTAGTAATAATAGTGAATAGTGCCTTGCATTTCACATGCGTTTTGAAAGTGGGTGAGTTGGATTCCCACTAGCGTAGAAGATTAGACAATGCCCACTAGTTTATCCAAATGGAAAGAGATCATCTCTGAATCTATTTTTCTAAAGCCTTCGGATCAAGTGATCCGGATATTTGAAATTTGATCCAACGGTTAAAAACTATTATAACTTTAAAAGTTTTTACTAATTTTTGTTTTTAACCGTTTGATTAAATTTTAAAAGCCCAGATCACTTGATCCGGTGGCTTTAAAGAGAAAGGTAGGATCTCTTTCCTATCCAAATTTGGTTTGGTGGTTTGGCACATTGCTTTCTACAAATGCTCAACAACAATTTTTTCTTTTCACCAACACCCATGATGGCTAATACTAAAATGAACTATTTATTAAGTTAGGCTAACCTTTAAAGCCTCAAAGTTGAAAGATTCCCTCATAATTATGTCATAAAAAACCCAACATTGCCATCCTTTTCAAACCCTTATCTTAACCTTGTCAGCATGTAAATAAAGTTTCACTCTGTCCAAACACAAGATCCTGTTCTATTAATCCGTCCAGTACGGTGATTAGTCACCTCCAATTGTCATCACATACATCAAAATCCTAAATTACACGTAATTGTATGTTTGAATGAAGAGCGTATTAGAATTAATTGCACCTACTCATCTGAGATTTTCTTTTACTGTTGTAAATTTTACATTACATTACATGTATCAACGGCCAGAATTAGCTGACGCAAAAACTTTGATGATTGATTGTGGTTGTGTCATCCTTATTTGACTAAATGGCTGAAGTGTAAGGTTAATGATGGTGATAGCTTGAAAAGTTAACTCTAGATGCCAGTTTATCTGCTACCTAATTAATAAATCCAAGGTTTATGACAATAATGATGCAGCTTGATGAATTTAAAATACATTATCATCATTCCTTAATTTATGCTTTTTCTATTTAAGAACTATAGGACAAGAGAAGCTAAGCAAAGCAGCCACAGAGAACTTACCCTAGCTACTAAGAATATGGCAATCCAGCAGCCTCTCCTTGAAGCTCCAAAAACTACAACTTCCCACTGCAAACCCTACTCTCTAGTTCTCTGCTTAGTTGCTGTTATAAGCTCAACTACACTTTTTTCCATCCATGTGCTAACCAAATTCGCCTCGTCCTCCAATCCTCCTTTAACTGGCTTAACCCACATCTGCGATCACGCACTTGATCAGAAATCATGCTTATCCATAGTCTCAGAAACATCGCATGACACAACCAAGCCAATGAGTGGTGCTGATCTATTACAAACCATCCTACAAAATTCCATACCACAGTTACAAAAAACCCTAGAGATTGCCAAAGTTGCTCACTCTCGGATCAACAGTCCGAAAGATCAAGCGGCTATCGTTGATTGCGTGGAGCTGATGGATGTGACCAAAGACAGAGTTATGGACTCCATAGAAGCTCTCCAAAAATTTGGTGCACAGAACTATTATTCCCTTGAAGACGTGCATGGTTGGCTTAGTAGTGTACTCACTAACCATGTCACTTGTTTGGATGGACTAGAAGGTCCGGCCAGGACTATGATGGAGCCTAGGCTCAATGACTTGGTATCAAGATCAAGAGCCTCCCTAGCCATTGTGGTTGCAATCCATCGAAGTCAAACCCGATCAAGGTGCCGCTGGATGGGAATTTTCCAACTTGGGTCACAACCAAGGACAGAAGGCTTTTGCTGGATTCTAATTTGGCAAAGGAAAGTAATGCTAATGCTGTGGTTGCAAAGGATGGGAGTGGGAACTACAAGACTGTGAAAGAAGCAGTGGCTGCAGCACCAGATAATAGCAAAACCAGGTACACTATTCATGTGAAAAAGGGAACTTACAAGGAAAATGTTGAGGTTGGGAAGAAAAAGAAAAACTTGATGATTACAGGAGATGGCATGGATAAAACTATCATCACTGGTAGCCTCAATGTTGTTGATGGAGCAACCACTTTCAACTCCGCAACTCTAGGTAACGATCTTAATGAAGTTACGCACTAATAGGACTGGTTACAAATTTTTATTAAAAAATATAACGGAGGACACTAATCACACATTACACCTAGGTTTATATACCTCTTCTCGTCTGTTTAGTGTCCCAAATATTGGATGTATTTATATTATTCTAGCCTTAGAAATTGTGGGTTTCATTGAATTTGGTGTGCCAATGCAGCTGCTGTTGGTGATGGATTTATAGCCCAAGACATTTGGTTCCAAAACACAGCTGGGGCAGCAAAGCACCAAGCTGTTGCACTCCGGGTTGGGGCGGATCAGTCCGTGATAAACCGGTGTTGCATCGATGCCTACCAAGACACTCTCTATACCCACTCCAACAGGCAATTCTATAGAGATTCGTACATCACCGGGACTGTGGACTTCATATTTGGAAATGCAGCTGTTGTGCTTCAGAACTGTAAAATCGTGGCCAGAAAGCCCATGACCGGACAAAACAACATGGTCACAGCACAAGGCCGTATAGACCCGAATCAAAACACTGGGACTTCTATTCAAAAATGTGATGTAGTTGCGAGCTCGGACTTAGAGCCCGTGAAAGGGACGATCCGATCTTACTTGGGTCGTCCATGGAAGGAGTACTCAAGGACTGTTGTGATGCAGTCCAAGATTGGTGACCACATTGACCCAACTGGGTGGTCTATTTGGTCTGGGGATTTTGCATTGAAGACATTGTATTATGGAGAATATGCAAATAGTGGGCCTGGTGCTGGTACAAGCAAGAGAGTGAAATGGGCTGGGTTCCATGTGATCACAAGCCCAACAAAGGCCCAACCTTTCACTGTCGCGAACCTTATACAAGGTGGGTCGTGGTTGAAGTCTACCGGGGTGACTTATACCGAAGGGTTGTGAGTTTGATCGGGAATCATTGGATCGGTGTTTTGCGTTCCGTTTTGAGTTCACCGTTTTGAGTTTGGGTAGTTTTTTCGATAAATAAATTATTGTGCACGTGGTCTAATATCGTAGTGGATATGTTGTTGAGTTTTTACCCATACGTTTCAGGTTTGTAACTTCTTTCTCTTATAAATTATTGTAATAGTTTTGAACCTTACTTCTTCCTCTTTAATAGTGATAAATAAATTATTATGGCATTTTGTTCGAACATTTTAATTAAATTAATTTGTGAAGGTGTCAACCAATAGGCATTGACTTTGATCATCTTTCAATATATTGTGTATTGATCCAATTGTGTGTCAAACAATCAACGTTTCTTTTGTGAGAAAAAAAAAATCAACATTTCTTTTTATTAAAAATGGTAGGATGTTCACAAATTTAAATTTACAACTTGTTCTTAACCTACGAGTAAGAAGTCATAATGGTTTACAACTAAGTATTGAACTTACTACGAACATATATTGTTCAACATTTGTGATTCGAACAAAAAATCTTCTCTAACTAAGTGAAGACCGAGTGCTGCTAGACCAGCTAATTATGTGCGAAATTAGCATCATATGTTTAACAATGGACTAGTATGCAATGCACGCTTTGAATATACAAAGAATCTAGAGGATTACATTAATTAGGATCTCCATAACTAAATAAAAACCCTAAAAAGTGGTCTCTAGGTGAGCAGCACATTCCCGTACTTTGGACCTTGCTGCATAATTTGCAGTGCAAAGAAGTAACCAGAATGAATAAACGTGCTTCCAACACACAACAAAAGTTCTACATGTTTAATGTCTCAGAACAGCTAAGCCACAGCAGCATATGATTGCAAGATGATATTGATAGGCTGCAATTCAAGTAGTTGAGAATAAACTAATACCTCAAAAAATAATAATTCTAAAACCAAATTTTAAGGCCTAATTAATCAAAATGCTGAAATCATTTTCATCAATTAGAAATTAATTAAATTGACGGCATTATATAGAAAAGTAAACAGAGACTCAGACCAGCTGGCTGAAAAAAAAAATAAAGAAAGCTGGATTGCAAAATGTATTAAATAATGTCTCAAGCATGGAAGGATTCAATTTCGACAATGTGTTAACCTGTTGCTGTCTTAATAATCTGTATACTGGAACCTTGGGGTAAATCCATTGAATTGATATTTAGGTGCAAAAATAGAAAAATGAAATGTCCTCTTTACCATGTTTGCTGAACTACTAAATTGAAAAACATTCTGCAAAGTATATTATTAATTTGTTTATGAAAAAATACCTGTAGTGTAATCCTCTACCAAATGTTAATATATTAGTAAAAGATGCTTTAAGAATCAAATTATAGAAAGAAAAACGCTTATCTATCAATGGTTAATGCTCGATGCAATAATAGTTGGGTTCAATGATTCTTTCTTGAAAACGGCGATGAGGTTTTGTCTATGTAAGGAAATCTTGAAGGACTTGTTTATGTTGATGAGCCTTAATTAGATAGACTATCGCGTAAGAGAGAAATTTATATGCAATTGTGGCGTTAAAGTGGCGATATTCTAAATCTATAACGTGTTGTCATGTGTTTTAACTTTCTCACATAATGTAATTGGTTTGTGGTGCCGTCCTAACGTCCCAATTTCATGCACCTCGTGCATGAAAGCACGCCTTAACTCAAAGGGTGATTTTGTCATAAAAAAAGGGACTTCCCTTCCCCTCTTAATCTTCATTGGTTTACGACTAAAATCTATAAACAAAGTCTTAATAGCCAAGGTAGACTGCTTTTGGAAGCCAGTCTAGTCAGAGAGACTCTCTCTCTGTATCAGATTTTAGCCCGCAATTTAAGTACATTTTGCATTATTTGGAGGATAGCTAGCCTCTTGCATTTTTCAGAGAGATTTTGAAAGAAGGTAAGTAAACGAGCACCACCCATTTTCTTTTGTATTGTCTTCTTAGTTTTGTCCTGTCTTTCACACCCTTCGTTTTTTTAGGTTTTCATTTTTGTCTACCCTCTCTCTCTCTCTCTCTACACATTTGCAGATACATCCCATTGCACCATCCTTTCTCCTTTTTTTCCCTTTTTTTTTTCTTTGTTCTTCCATTTTCATTTGTTTAATCGGCTTCAATCAGTAATTTGTTTCCGGGCTTTTGTTATTGCGCCAAGAGATCTTCACTCCAAAGGGTTTTCTTACGCATGTTTTGCTATCCATAAGAGGTTGGTGTAAAAAGATGGAGCTTGGAAATTGGCTACTTTGGTTGGATATGGTGGAGAAGTTGGTTTTCTTCTAAACAATCAACCTCTCAAAGTATGTTTTTTCTTTTTCTTCCACAAATGCATCATATATCTTATAAAATCATGGTCAGATACTAGTCTTCATTGACAGGGAAAGAAAGTTCCCAAATCACATGCAGTGAGTGAACCTTATTGGATACTGCTCTTACCCTTTATCCCCTTTGAGATTATTTTAAGCAAGATCTCATCTAAGTATATATTTACTTTCTTGCAGGCAAAAGGATCCATCTGTTCCAATCTTTAGCTTTGGCGTTTAATTTGCTTTCCTGTTGTCTGCATCCTTTAAAGTGGCTGCTGTTTCAATTGGGGCGTGTAGTTTCCACCATGGCAAAGATCTTGAAATACTTCTCTCAAATGTTTGGTACGTAATTCTATCTCTCTCGTTTTCTTTAATGTATCAAATCGATTCTCCTTGTCAGTGTTGGTTAAACCAGTTGGCGACGCTAGTGTGCCCCTTGCATCATTATTTGAATCCCCCACCATGTAGATTAAATTAGTTTAATCAGAATATTTGTCTGGTAAGAAAAATAATAATTATGCTTAATTTTGATAATTGAAGGCTAATTATGCTGGAAAATGGATTTTTTTGTTGCAGTTGTGAAGGAGCGTGAAATGGAAATTGGGTTCCCAACAGATGTGAAACACGTAGCACACATTGGTTGGGACGGCCCGTCTGAAAGCGCGCCCAGTTGGGTACATGTCTCTCTTGTTTTGTTTTCTTCTTCTCAACAATATAATGTTCTAAATTATGCAAAGAGATTCCAACTTAAATGCAAATGGCACCATACAGCCTTGCTACATGTCTTAACCCACACATGCATCTCTCTCTTATTATTGATTTATCGTATCGTGTCTCCCTGTTTTGTTTATAGAACAAAACTGCCAACCAAAACACGTGCTTCTTTTCTTAATGCTCTCATAATTCTCTTATTGGGTTAAATTATTGTTAATCAAGCAGATGAACGAATTTAAAAACGGACCCGATTTCTCAACGAGCTCCCATGGTCGTAATGCCAGTGATCGAATGGGGTCCTCTAATCCCATGGCTTATTCCCCTTGGTCCTCTCAAGGTATGCTTTTGATCACCTCTATATAGTAGTTTCAGCATTTCATGTTTTCAAGGACATGACTATGTAGTACGGATAAGAACCTACTATTAGGACACCATTTTGATGGTATCTTAAACTTGATATTGTTTGATTGACTTGAGATACTGTTGCAATGACATCTCAATCATAAGTAAATTTCTCTCGTACATACGATTAGGCTAGCGGAATGCAAACTAGGCAAAATAATGCAGAGGTGATGGCTGGGACCTGCGTATCATATGAATGATTTAAGGGCTCTGCCTATATGTTCCATTAAACTATGCCTCCTATCGTGTGTAGTTGTGCGAGTACAATAATTAGAGAAGTCTTTTTCACGGGGTCAAAAGTTAATTAGGAGAAACGTGATTAATGTATGTTTTAGTTTATTGGTAATGAGATTTATTAGGTGTGCAAAAGCTTTCAAGATTCTTTGCCCCAACAGCAAATTTTTTGGATCTTCTGTCACGAGACCAACACACACTTTCCTACCTGGAGGAATATGATAGCTTGGAGTGGCCCTTTAGAAAAACTCTAGCTTAGTCTTGGTAATGGTGGTCCACAGGGCTTTGCTAAATTTGAGATTTTCGTAATACTACTTTACTTAAATTGGTTGATAAATTTGAGATTTGGCCATCAGTTCAAGACTTAATGTTTATTTATATGAGCAATAGTCTAATTTAATCTAAACTACAAAAATAGAAGATACACTGTCTTAATCAACTTAGCTACATTCAAGTTTATGTCAATACGTAAAAAATAAGTTTGCTTGAACATTACTATTAGGGGTCAATATGTCATTGGCCTTAACTTTCAATTTTAGGTGTTCCACTAATTTGTGGTCAAATCTTTGCTGTGGCATGGTGCTTTCATCAATTTATTTTAGATTGTGCCACTTAATTTGCATGATTGAATCACTTTGAAGACACTTTAACCTCTCTCTTATTCCTTTTGTTTCTTTATTTTTTTGTCGAACAGATTTTGAACTACCCATAACGCGGCAACCATCATCCGACATGTTCAGAAATCTTCCTCCAACTGAACTTCCTAATGTGCCCAAGAAACCAAAGCGAAAAAAGGTCAAATCGTCATCTCCCTCGGCTGGAAGATCGTCACGAGGATCAAAGTCGAAGGCAACTGCATACACCGAAATGGAGGCAACACAAAATCTGCTAATATAGAAAAAAGTGCAAGATTATGAAAGTTTGATCTATCAAAGTTAAGAGAAACTGTCAATGTGCACATCAACAATTCTGGATGCCCCTATGTTTTGCTTGCTCTGCAAGGTTCACAAGATCGAGAAGGGATTAAGATCCGAAAAATTGGACATAGCTTACGTAAATTTTAGAAATGCATGCATAATGCAAAACTAAGTAGGGGAAATTTCTTGGAACAAATGTGAGAGTGGATGAACATTGTGGCAAAGGGTGACAACCAGTTTAGGAAAACAACATTTTTTTTCCTTCACTTTAAGTTTAATATGTAATAAGCATGTAAGTGAGGTTTTAGTTGTGCTGGTGCACGACAGGGGGATTTTTCTTTGGGATTAAGTTTTGATTTACATATTTTAATCCCATCGTGTTGCCGACTTTGTGAGAATTACGATGGGAAAAATAGCTACACTAAGAGGTGGGTAAGTGAGTTAAGCTTCACAATAGGCTATCTATAATAATTTAGTTCGAGTTTGCTTTTAGCAAGAATCGAATTTAAAACCTCTCACAATAAAAAATAAAAGAAACGGAACGGGATAAAAAGTGAAGATCAATACCCTTATCTATTAGAATCCATGAAATTGTAATCCTTTTTACAAGCTAAATAGCCCTTCTGATTTCCACTACGCAAAAGGATTGAATTTCCATGAAGAAATAGGAAGGCCACAAAACACCATAAAACATGGCGTTAGTCTCAAACTCCTACGATCTGTTCAGTAGGAAGGCCAAAAAACAACCATAAAACATTGGTTGGTCAATACGATACTCTCTTCTTGTCCTACTTCCAATCGCAACAAGATATGAAGCGAAAGCTTAATCATGCAGCACTATCTTTTCAACCTAGTATTGGATCAAAATCCAACGGTCCGTGTGATTTGATCTGGAGGCTCAGATTTCTGAGCTCAGGAGAGGATCCAAATCCGAACAAAACGTCAATATCGCCTTCCCATTAAGTCGCCGTCTTGTCTAGGCATTGTTTTAGAGAAAATTTCAATGATGACGTCCACGGATCAATCTAGAGTGAGCACTTCTCGGTTAAGCTCCCCGCCAATTACTACAAAAGATTTTACAATGCATCAAAATGAAAAGAAAAAAAAAAACAAGAATACAAAAACAAGATAAAGAGTGTTTAAGAAGAAAACAGAAGTGTAAAAATCATTACAGATCGCATAATTGTTCAAGCACGGAAACAAGAAAAAAAAAACAAGTTTGACATGAGCCTGGCTTTCAAAGCTCGATCCAGCCCAGTTGTACACATGTTCTGGCCCAAATTAATTTCCACCCTATGACAAACATACAAAAATGGAAAACGATGGCTGACAACCTTCCTCCAAAGTCCAAAACCATGATATTTTTTTAATTATGATCAGAACACGGGAGGTACACTATGTGTTTTTATATAAGTGATGAGAAATTTTATTTTTTAAATTATTAACTTTTTAACATACATATCTCACTATTTGTATAATGACACGTGATGTACCATCCCGTGTACCGATCAGACAGAAAAATTTCTCTAAAATCATTGTAAGAAACTCCTCTATTTTTGTCTCTCCACCAATAAAAAATACAACCCAGACAAAAGCACACCACATTCTTTTCTTGTTTAAATCATAACAACCTTTGCATATAAAACATTAAACATAACTGTAATCCATCCAAGTCAAATTAGACATTCCCTAATTACATTAATCATGGCAGCAGGCTCTCGAAAAGGCTTGAAAATCTTTGCTGCTGTAACGGGCATTCTCTTCATCGTCATCTTAGTTGTTCTAGTCGTTCTATTCGTTACAATATTAAAACCCAAAGAACCTTCAATTTTCGCCCAGCCGGTAAGCCTAGAGGGATTTGAGTTAGTAGGTTTCCCCGTTATAAAGTTAAATATATCAATAGGAATATTGGTCCACCGTGAAAAATCCAAATTACGGAGGCTTCAAGTATAAGAATAGTACAGCTCAAATCAACTACCGTGGGAATGTTGTCGCCGAAGCCCTGATCAGAGACGACACAGTTCCGGCTCGTTCGACTCATAACATCACCAGTGTTGTGAGTATTTTGGCTGACAAATTGGTAACTGATTCGCATTTCTTGGGTGACATGGCAGTTGGAGTGCTGAATTTTACTTCAGAAACCACCCTGCATGGCAAGGTGAACTTGTTGAAGGTCTTTAAGATGAAGGCAACCAGTAATAGCGATTGCAGCATTTCTATCTATCACTACTGGAACCCAGAGCACCGCCTCCGTTTGCAAATCGAGGGTAAAACTCGATAATTAACATTCACTTGTCAAATAGTATAAACTGTTATAACGAACTGTTAATTTATAATATTCATTAAACGAGAATATTTATCGAGCTTATAAATGACAAATCTGTAGTTTGAGTACTACTATTGATTCATTTATTTATTTTTCTCTGATTCTGTTAGTGGATTTACTAGCTGATGATTTGTTGCTATGGAAGTAAAGTTAGTTGTTGTACTGATTTCAATTTTCTTTATTAGATGAACTCATTATATGGAAGTATTGGTGTAAATTTATTTTTAAGGACTTATCTTTCAACTCCCAATTGGTACCCCTCCTCCCCCATTTAGATTCTCACGAACTTCAAGGTCGATTCCACCTAAAGATTACAAGTTGGGCAAGATTTAGGTTTTTGATTTAAGTATGTAGTTTTAATGCAAAACTACTTCATTAAAGTTACCTGATATTGGAATATGGATTATGTATTTATTCCTTGATAATTAAAGAAAGTTTAGGTTCTACTGTAAAACTAATTGACAATATGGAAATTAGCCAACTGCTTATACTTACAAGTACATGCAAAATCTCTTTTTTTTTTTTTCGGATGTGAGATTGATACTCTCAACACGTCTTCTCATGTGTGGCAAATTTTCAAGCCTAACACATGGACAACACCGGGTAACGTGGAGCACATGTGGCTGTTGGACTTTACATTCCGAATAAGTGGCTTTGATACCATGAAGAAAATTGAGGTTCCATCATAAAATCAATTAACAATATGAGAGTAGTCCAATTACTTATAAGTACATGCACAATCCCTCAATTTCTCGATATGCAATTGATACTCTCAACAATATTATTTCGAGGCATCAACATTGAAATGATCCTTGTATGAAAGCTTAGCCTATATATATGATCAAGATGTTGCAAGAACAAGCAAATATCAAACAAGAAAAGAATTCCCATTAATGTAATGTTCCTTGTATGAAAGCTTAGCCTATATATATGATCAAGATGTTGCAAGAACAAGCAAATGTCAAACAAGAAAAGGATTCCCATTAATGTAGCTAGTGCCAAGTTGATAGTTGATATCAGTGACATGATTTTAAACAACACCAAGCAGAATTCAAATTTGTGACCCACCAAACGTTAATTTTTCAGAAAAATAAGAAATGTAGTAATCAATGCAAGTACCATTGAATATATATGGTGGGTGAACATTTTGGACATTGAATTAATTCAATGTTATTCATAGTTTAAATTCCTGCTATTGTCAAAAAATGGCATGCTGAAGTTTTTATTTTATTTGATTATAAATAATATATTACACTAATTTATATTAAGAGAGAGCAAAATTTTAAACTTGAGACGTAATAAGTTAAAAAAGAAGACTTGAACTACTATGTCAATCCACCACCGCCGGCCAAAACTTAGCATGCATACATGATGTATAGCAAGCAAATTTTTGTCCGAGTGTTTTGATTATTCTTAACTTGCTATTCTAAATGAAGTAATGAAACATGTTTGCATTGTATATGTGTTTCATGAAAAAGGGTTTGTGTTAAGTTTATTTATTTTTTTATAATGACATTTCTGAATTTATAGAATAACATTCTCATTGTCAATCAAAAGAGGGTGAAAATCATTCTAATCGTATCAGCACAACTAAAAAAAATGGTCAAAATAAAATTATGAGCAATATAGTAAATCACACACAAAACAATTTAGCTTTTTTTCTCTCTCCCTCATAGCCAAGTAGTTCCCATTTTTCCCATCTCCGTCTCTCTTCCACACTTTTCTCCGAGTGCTCTCTCTTTCTTTTTTCCTTTTTTTTTGATGAAGTAGTGCTCTCTCTTTCTTCTCTCCTTAACTTCTAACCCGTTACAAAAAAATCACTACTCTCATAAAAAAATCAAAAAATATATTTCTTTCACACAAAAGAGCGTGTGGCTTAAAGGTGCAAGTTGGAATTGTGACATCCCACATCGTCCAGGGGAGTGATCCTTAAATATATATTCCCATCCCTACCTAGCACGAGGCCTTTTGGGAGCTCACTGGCTTCGGGTTCCATCGGAACTCCGAAGTTAAGCGAGAAGGGGTTAGAGCAATCCCATGATGGGTGACCCACCCAAAAACAAAACCATGAGGGAATGGTAAGCCCAAAGCGGACAATATCGTGCTACGGTGGTGAAGCGGGCCTGGAAAGTGGTCCGCCCTGGGCCGGGATGTGACAGGAATAGTGTTTCTAATTCTAATAGTAAAATTTATGAATCCTAAGATGAAATTTAGAATATTTTCTGAAAAATTAGAATAGGAATTGGAATGCACTTAGAGATTTCGATAATTCCAAATTTTTGATCCGAATTTTTCCAAAGTGTTCTAGACTTATTCCAATAAGAAAAACTTCTGAAATATTTTGATTTTTTATAGTTATTTACTCATATTATATATTTTGTTAATTACTTTTGTATTTTATTGTTAGTTTTCGATATATTTTGTTCATTGTTTTAATATTACACATTATATATTAAGAAGGATAAACATGTTAGTATACCACAAAATTAATTCAATTTATACATAACTACATACAAAATATTAAGAAAGAACAATAAATTGTAGTACGAACGGATTCTTCTTTTATTTTCCATACTTTTATTATTATTTTTTTGGGGTTTTTGAACTTTAATCCTTGAAGAAGATTAAAATTCAATAAAAACCTGGTATTAGATTAGATATTGATTTTAGTCTTCTAATGTGTAATTAATTCAAATTTATATTATATTTTTGTTTTAATATTTAATAGATATTTTATTTAATGTCATTACATTAAAATTAAAATGATTTATTATTTATACACATTTTAATTCGTTATATTTATTTTACTTCCTCTAATTAGTGTACCTAAACGTTTGTATCATAATATATTTTACTAAATTAGTGTATCGAAATATCCGTACCTAAATATATTGTAGTGAATTAGTATATGATACTAAACTAGTGTACCGAAATGTCGGTACCTAAATTTATTATAATAAACTAGTGTACCGAAATGTCCGTACCTAAACATGTTATACTAACCTAATGTACCAAAATGTTCGTACCTAAATATATTGTAATGAATTAGTGGCACATAAGAAAATATGCAAAAACATGTGTACCGAAAAATCTTTACAAAAATATTTTCTTATAAAGATACTTATCGTAATGAGAATTAAAATTTATAATATTTTCATAAAATTTAATTTATGAACACCATAAAATTATAAATAAAAAAGAGAGACATTTAATATGTTGGAATTAAATAGAGTTTAGGGACTAAAATTAATTTTTAATCTTTTATAAGATATTTTTCTAAACTTCATCTTATTTAAGAATTAAAATCTAGTTTTTTATTTTTATTTTTACAAAAAATACCCTTCGAGAAAAGCACAAATTAAAAAATGGGCGAGAGAGGGATAGACAAGATTGAGGTTTTCATTTTTTTATTTTTTTATAGGAGCAGACAGGTTTAAGGTTAGGTTATTTGGATTTTGGAGGACATGGACAAAGGGTGGTGTCCTAAAACTAAAAAACACTAAATAAGGGAGTATATGGGTACGGGAAGACTGTAACAACTTAACGACTCACCAATATCAATCGAAGCAACAAAAAGCAAAAGAGAAAAATTTGCTTTAACATTTAGGTGCCACATTGTGTACAATACCATATATTAATATACCGAAAGTTAGAGTCGACAGTTGATGTTGTCTTTGTAGATATATAGTGTGTTGAACAAATAAAGAAAACTAATTTGACAAAAACAAAAATAAAAATAAGAAAACTATAAGTAATTTTTTATTTCTTTAATTCAGTCAATTTTTCCATTTATTGTGGGATGTGAGCATTACGTCAGATGAAAAAAAAAATGAAATACATAGATTGATAAACATTTAAGAAACAAGATTTTGAGAAATCTGAAGAGTCAGAGAGGTATTAATTTCAACTTCATATGGCCATCATTGTGTACACAGTGTCAAGAATCGAATCCAGAACGCACCGTGTGGAATCGAATCTGGAATTCGTCTCCAACTAATGGACCACCCCTTGGTGGTTGCAAATAATGGTTTTATTGGATTTCTATAATAAGTTTGATTAGAAGTGCCATGAAAAAAATGTATTAGTGGTATTCTTTTTTATTTATAAGTGAAATGTATTAAGCTCGAAACTCGTAGATGACGAGTTTGATATACCAATTTATTCATGGCCACCTTCTTAATGTTAATATATTTTTGTATTAAAAAATGAGGTCTGTAATTCATATCTCAGAATGATAGTTGTCCATAAATCATCAATGGAACGCATGCGATATGATTAGATTCAATGTAATTCTAAGGATTTGAGAAGAAAGTACAATGAATCATTTGAGACCTATGACTTTCTTCTATACCTTTTTACAAATTCGAACTTTCTAATGGATTATTAACAGGTTTTTGATCGTTATGGATTATCGCACAGATGCAATTTACCACAATTATAATAATAGTAATATAATATAATTGTGAACAATAATTTGAGTAGAATATATAATTTGGTAATAAAAAATTAGGGTTCATGCTCAATTATGAATGTTGCATGTAAGCCGGCTGAAAAAATTATTGGCAATTTAGACCGTGTTTTAGAAGAACTTGGATTGTAATGACAAATCTTGTGAACGTGTTTGTAGTAGACAAACCTTCAGTTTTTTAGTGCAACGATAAGAGCGTGTACGTATTGTGACCTATTTTACTAAAGCGAGACGGTGCGGCAAAGATAAATGGAGAAGGACTTGAGCAATTATGTATGTTATTACTCATGCCTTGTGCTAGTAAACAAGATAGGATTCTTTGCCACGCAAATAATACAATCATAAAGGAATAAGATCTTCTAGTATCCTAAATATTGTGGAGAATTAATGAGTCCCACATTGATGGGAGAATGAACCTTGGGCTTACAAGTAAGATGAGCTACTTCCCATATTGCCAATTGGTTTTATGATGTAACCCCATGACAGGAGCATATTTATGTGACTTAGTTAGCTTGTTTCCTTGCATTTATTTAGTTAGTTTCTACTTATTAGAGTGTTTTAAGCTATTTTCGTGTGTTTTTAGGTTCAAATGACAAAGTTGGCAAGAAAATGCAATTTGGAGTATTTTAAAGCAGTTTTGGGCTTGGAATGGATAGCACATATATGAAGCAAGGTGGATGGACGAATTTGAAGTTCAAGAGAGGCTAGGAATGTGCAAAAGAGTTGAAGAAATTAATTCAAGTCATTGAAGATAAGGAATCAGCTAAAAAGAAGGAACATTATCCAAAACCTTATCAAACCTTATCTTATCCAAACTAACCTTATCTTATCTTATCCTATCCTAATTTTATCCTACCTTAATTCCAGCTGCAAGGGGGACTCTTTTTCATATTAGGACACCTAAAACCTGTTTTTAGAAGGCCTTTTCATTCTAGAAACATGCCACAACACTCATTTCTAGAAGCCCTAAAAATCTGGCGCCCCAACCTTTCTAGAAGCCCTTTTCCTTGTTGGATTGGAGTCCTAAATCCTTTTCCTTGACAACCTAGGCCAAGTAATCCCTAGGCCTATATATACCCTAATCTGCCGCACCATTCAAACCACCACCCTCTACCATAACTCACCTACATCCATCCACCACACCATCCACTACACAACTTCTTATGCCGCAGCTTTGCAAGGAAGGAGAAGGAAGGAGCCATCTGGAGTCGTGCTTGCCATTCAAGACGTTGGATCGTTGGAGCGTTTCTAGGTGTATTCTATCCTTTGTTTTCAATGTTTAAATTTATTTATCTTTGTTTAATTGCGAACATGAGGAACTAAACTCGTTTTAGTTAGGGGATAATTCAAAGCCATGAACATATATGTGATATGAATTGATTACATCTAATTATTATTTCATAAATCGTGAATGCAATTTGCTTAACTGTTTGATTGAAAACTTATTCTTGTATGTTGATTAAGGAGGCCTACTTAGTTTACATGCATGAATTTGATGCTAAAATATAAGGGAGTTTCACCTAATAGTTACAAACTTATATTTATAAGTAGTGGAGGTCGCTTATAAACGATCGCGTTAAGTAAATTCTTGGCAGGAGTGTCATGCAGTCATAGTCACGAATGTCATGTAAATGTTTCTAATTTTCACAGAGCTTAATGATCTTTGATATGTATCTCTAGTATGCAGTCATATAGGGAACTTGATAAGAATAATTTGGTTGCGGCGCTACGTCCAATTCAATGAACTTAGGAAAATCTGAGGGTTAATGCGTGCAGTCACGGTTAATTTGGAGTATTGTCATTCATGGTTTATAGAAATAATAACTGGAAATTGATTTGTGTTGCATATGTGTCATGTGTGGAGAAGGACCCTTTAGCTAGCCATTCACCCAAATTCGTACCAACCTTTGTTTAGTGTCTTAATTTGTTTGTTTAAGTTTAAATTCGTCAAAATCAATCCCCCATTTAATTAAGTATGTTAGATTAGTTAGAAACGTGTTTGAGTCTGTCCAATTTAGTATTTTGAGTCTTACTAGTCCTAGTTTCGTCCAAATAACTCTCTAGTGTCTATTTTGAGTCTAGTTGTTAGTTTTGTGCTGTTTTAAGTTGTTTTGAGTCTTTAGAGTCTAGTTAAGTGTTTTTAAGTTTAGTTTTGTGTTTTTGAGTCATATTTGCGTATATTAGTATCCCTAGTTAATCCCCGGTCTAGAACGATCCCTACTTACATCTTTACTACAATTGTCAACAATAGGGTTTAATTTGTGTGTCAAGTTAATTTTCACATCACCCCAACTTTCTTCATGGTATCAGAACAGGTTGTCCCACGTGTGAAGCCAAACGGCCACAAGCGCTCCACGTATCCCATTGTGTTGTTCATGGGATAGGCTTGAAAATTCGCCACACGTGAGAGGGTGTGTTGAGAATAAGTCCCACATTGATGGGAGCAGGGACCTTACATGAGCTACTCCCTATATTGCCAATTGGTTTTATGGTAAAATCTCAACTTTCTTCAAATACAATTGATGACATGTCATTTGATTTGCAAATTTAGTTTAAAAATTTGATCTCCCCTGCATTATTCATATCACAATATAAAGGAGTGCTGGCTGAAGGAGTGAAAAACTGAAAGGGTTGAAATATAGGGCAGTTAAAAAAGCTGTAATTCATATTTCACCACCATACTCCCCTAACAAATTTAAAACATGAGGATGTTGAGATGCGAAACCAACTACTCTCTCTCTCTCTCTCTCTCTCTCTCTCTCTCTCTCTCTCTCTCTCTCTCTCTCTCCCCCTCTCCCTCTCCCTCTCATGCATGATGAGCAGCATTTACACCTTTCCCTCCCGCCATAAATGCAATCGCACCCTCTCAATACGCTCCGCATTAACTCCTTCGCTGTCACATCCTCTCCACCGGTTCCTCTTTCTTCTCCCTTCCCCCCAAAGTCTCTCTCTTTCTTACTCTCTCTCGTTTGCTATTTCGATTTCATCTCTTTTTTCTCGTTCGTTTTCTCTCTCTCTCAATCTTTATCACCGCATTCTTCTTCTTATACCCACAAATATTCTACTCCTACCCACCACCATCTCAAAGGGAGCAGAGAGTTCTTCGTTCCCCCATAGCCTAGAGCTCAAAGGGGTAGCTGCTTTGACCTTCAAGTTTTTATCTTTTCTACACAAATCCTTCAGTTACTTTTTAGAGAGAGTACTGGGTGGTATTGGGAAGACCGAGATTTGGCTTAGTGGGGCATTATAATCCTAGTTTAGTGTGTTTGAAAAGTCATTAACTATTAGCCACAGTCAATTACCAAATTAAACCGTAGTGCTACAGTCATCATTTGTTTCCTTTTTTTTTTTTACTAGCTTGAACTAATCCAGTCAATAAGGTTTTTTTTTTCTCAGACAGCGCCAGAGAATCCATTAAAATTTCCAACCACAACAACCCCACAAAGAGTCAAAACCCCCACACATAACATCACATCCAGAAACCACCTCTTACCTCTTCAGAGTCAAAGAGGAGAAAGAGAGAGAAAGAGATGAAGGGTGTATAGTCTATGGTTTTGTTTGGGAGTGAGATATTTTATATATATGGTAGCCGGAAAATTCTTCCGGCAAGAGATTATTGCACGAAAACTCTTAGCTAATCTTCTCAGGTCAGTTTGGCATTCTTTCTTAGATATATTCTGGGGGAAATAATATATATCCATAAATGATATAATATTCTTTTTCAACAAAAACATTATATTAATGTTCGGTAGAATAATTTTCTTATTATATATTTTCCTTGTGCTCATTTAGGTTGCCTGATTTTGGGTACTTTGATTTTTCTACATACATGTATTTCTACGTGTATATGCCTGTATTTTGGTTCTGGGTAATTAAGGGATGCATTTGAAGCAAAATCTCTTGGTTGAAACGGTTAATCTTCTGAAAATTTTGAGGTAAAAAAAAGGGTAAATAATCTTCTCAGAGAGGGGGTTCGGGGAGACTTGTATGTATGTATATAGATATATGGTTTAAAGCTTTATCTTGTACATTTATTTTCTACTTCCAGAGTGGAATACAGATCGCTTGCCCTATAAAATTATCATACCATTCATTATTCTCTCAGAAATATCTTTGGTATTTCTTAGGTTTTTAATTTCTCTCCTCCAAATTTCTGTTCTTTCCTGTTTTCTGTCTATGGATTGGGTCGAACTACTGGAAGAAATGGGTTATTCCTCTTTTTAATTATTTGCCCCCATTATTTTTAATATATATAAGTATGTTATCAACTAAGAGTGTCTTAATCCTAAACCTAGCTCTTACTTTGGTCTGAGTTCTTTAAACTGTTCATCAGTGCGGTGCCCTTAATTTGTTTATAAACGATATGAATTGACCTATATCATTTTGTCTTGGCAGATTGAAATTAAGACAAGAGAGATAGGTATTTAGCTAGAACAAGAGTCCTAAATTCTAGGGATTTGGAAGGAGAAAAAATGTTTCAGCCAAGCATGTTCGACAATCACCACATCCTGGATCACATGACGACGAGCAGTACCCACAAAACCTCGGATAGTACTGGCCGACTGCTGGAGGATGACTTCGAGACCAAATCCGGAACCGAAACGACTATGGACGCTCCTTCTGGTGACGAGCAAGATCCCAACACCACCGGCCCGCGCCCCAAAAGAAAACGTTACCATCGCCACACCCAGCGTCAAATCCAGGAGATGGAAGCGTATGTCTTTGTATTTTCATGTTTATCTTGTTTTTAGGGTTTTTCTGATCATGAGCTTCATTGTGAATATAATATATATCTCGATCGAATATATATCTTTTCAGATTCTTCAAGGACTGTCCTCACCCAGATGACAAGCAAAGGAAGGAGCTGAGTCGTGAACTAGGGCTAGAGCCTTTGCAAATCAAATTCTGGTTCCAAAACAAGCGCACCCAAATGAAGGTAACGCATATATTCTATCACCACACACACATATATATGCATATATACTGTATGTATATGTAGAAAAATCAATTGGATATATATGCGCACTTTATGCGTTTCCATAAAGTCAATTAGTTCCAAAATTTTAACTTATGAGAAAATTTATCCTTATTCTCTGAGAATTTTGACATTATATTAGGCATTAAGCACTTTAATTATATTCAACCTCTATGCACATTATGCTCTCGAATAACTTGGCCCTATTTAATTAACTTAGTTTTTTAATTGGTTTAATTACTGTGTATCAATTTTGACATTAAGTATATATTACTCTTAGGCACAACATGAACGCCATGAGAATTCAATTTTGAAATCTGAGAACGACAAGCTTCGTGCTGAGAACAATAGGTACAAGGAAGCCCTTGGCAATGCTACATGCCCCAACTGTGGAGGACCAGCTGCAATTGGTGAGATGTCATTTGATGAGCAACATTTGAGGATTGAAAATGCTCGTTTACATGAAGAGGTGACCATTATTATAAAATATGCATACAACACCTTTTTCTCGTTATTATAATTTTTGTAGCTTATTGAGTTTTGTTCAATTGGTTTCACAGATTGATAGGATATCTTCGATTGCTGCTAAATATGTTGGGAAGCCTTTGATGAGCTCATTTTCGTCTCATGTGCCTTCGCGGTCCCTTGATCTTGGGGTTGGGAATTTTGGTACTCAGCCAGGCTTCGTAGGAGAAATGTATGGATCATCTAGTGATCTTCTCAGGACAGTTTCAGTGCCCACCGAGGCAGATAAGCCGATGATCGTTGAGCTTGCCGTTGCAGCCATGGAAGAACTAATTAGAATGGCTCAGGATGGAGACCCTTTATGGGTTCCTGGTGACCACAACTCAACTCACAAAGAAATTTTAAATGAAGACGAGTACTTGAGGACATTTTCGAGGGGGATTGGCCCTAAAATATTGGGCTTAAAGTCTGAGGCTTCAAGAGAATCGGAATTGGTCATCATGAATCATGTTAACCTTGTTGAGATTCTCATGGATGTGGTAATTAACACACATATTTGAACATCATGTAATTGAACTTGGATTTAAAAGGACTTTATATCTCTCTGAATTTAACACAATCATGATGTGTTTTCAGAATCAATGGTCTACCATCTTTTGTGGTATTGTCTCAAGAGCAATGACCCTTGATATCCTATCAACTGGAGTAGCTGGAAACTACAATGGAGCCTTGCAAGTGGTATGTACACTACACACAATTAATTTGAATTTAGAATGGATTAAAGCATTTACTGAAATTAATCCGTACGATATAATTTTTACGTAGATGACTGCCGAGTTTCAAGTACCCTCACCACTCGTTCCAACCCGTGAGAATTACTTTGTAAGGTACTGTAAGCAGCATGTTGATGGAACTTGGGCAGTGGTTGATGTTTCCTTGGACAACCTACGCCCAAGTCCAATTTCAAGAAGTCGAAGAAGGCCATCCGGTTGCTTAATCCAAGAATTGCCAAATGGCTACTCTAAGGTCTATAAAGTTTCTCACTATAGCTCTTCTAAGCTCTTATAGTTCATGTTTTTTTTTTCACAAAAAGTTAAACATTGTTCTCTCAAGTAATTCGCATATTCATGATTTTTATGTATGATTGTTTAGGTTACATGGGTGGAACATGTTGAAGTGGATGATAGAGCTGTTCACAACATATACAGACCCCTAGTCAATTCTGGTCTTGCCTTTGGAGCTAAGCGTTGGGTGGCTACACTTGATAGACAGTGTGAGCGTCTTGCGAGTTCCATGGCCAGCAACATTCCTGCTGGAGATCTTTGTGGTACTAATCTTAATTTACTTGCTTTGGTAATTAGTTTTCTCTTAATATCAAAGTAATGGGTTCAAATTGTTATCTTATATTACAGTGATAACTAGTACTGAAGGGAGGGAAAGTATGTTGAAGCTGGCACAAAGAATGGTAATGAGCTTCTGTACCGGTGTTGGGGCTTCTACTGCACATGCATGGACTACATTATCAGCAACGGGTTCAGATGATGTGAGGGTCATGACCCGAAAAAGTATGGACGATCCTGGCAGGCCTCCTGGGATAGTTTTAAGTGCTGCAACTTCCTTCTGGATTCCTGTTCCTCCCAAGAGAGTTTTTGATTTCCTGCGTGATGAAAACTCTCGTAGTGAGGTACAAATTGCATGTTACTATATATACATATATATCTCTGATATATGAAGGCATAGCAAAGTAAAGCATAGAGATATACGTCTGATATATTACGGCACTGCTAAGAATAGCAAATATGTAAACATATATACACATTTAATTTGTGGCATATAATTTTCAGTGGGATATACTTTCAAATGGTGGGCTAGTTCAAGAGATGGCGCACATAGCTAATGGTCGTGATCCAGGCAACTGTGTCTCCCTACTTCGCGTAAATGTAAGTCTCGATCAATATTATATATGTATTGAAAATATGTGTATTCTAGAAAATATACTCTCTTCATGCTTTATGTTGTCAGATTGTGGACAACTGTCTAGGTCAGTTCTTGCCCGAATGTACTCCTAAAATCATAGTGAATATTCTCTTGACTAGTCCTTAAACACTGGACAAGCTAATTAATGGGGAAACAATTCATGATTTGCAGAGTGCAAACTCAAGCCAAAGCAATATGCTGATACTTCAGGAGAGCTGCACTGATTCAACCGGGTCATACGTGATTTATGCACCAGTTGATATCGTGGCCACGAATGTTGTGTTAAGTGGTGGAGACCCAAATTATGTTGCACTTCTGCCCTCAGGTTTTGCCATCCTTCCAGATGGAGCTGCTGGGTCCGCAGGAGGAGGAATTCTTGATGTTGGCTCTGGTGGGTCTCTACTCACCGTAGCATTTCAGATCTTGGTTGATTCAGTTCCTACTGCTAAACTCTCTCTGGGATCTGTGGCCACTGTTAACAATCTAATTAAGTGCACGGTTGAGCGTATTAGAGCCGCGGTTACATGTGACCAACATCCATGACAACTAAAAAGCCTAAATACATGGTGAGCAAGAGTGGTGGGTTTACTTCGAATTTGAGTAGGGTTACAAAAGGGAAAAAGTCAAGAACGCACCTTATAAAATCCTTGTCTTGTGGTGTTTTGGTGAGATTTTGGAAACCCTAATCACCACCCCACAAGGGTAGTGGGTTCGGGTATTGACTTTCCCTAAACTAAGGGAAAAGTAAGCTCAAGACTTTGTTAATTGTTAGTTATATTGTTCACCTTAAATTTACTGTTTTGGTCTTGGATTAGGACTAGGGTTATTAGGGTTAGGGTTCGCCGCAGGGTTGTAATTTTATGACTCTCTTAATTAGCTTCTTTTCTCTACTCATGTTTATGTTTAAAAGA
Organism: Heteromeles arbutifolia; assembly: GCA_024362995.1. Classification (NCBI taxonomy): domain Eukaryota; kingdom Viridiplantae; phylum Streptophyta; class Magnoliopsida; order Rosales; family Rosaceae; genus Heteromeles; species Heteromeles arbutifolia. The sequence continues at coordinate 1,410,943 of JANCRC010000002.1, read as the reverse complement.
GGTTAGTTGGACTTTTGAAATCACATTAACAATGGTTCCAGTTTCAAATAATTGTTTGTGGCTTTCATAGTAATTTTATTTGGTAATTAATTAATCATATTTTTAGGAAAGAGGAGTAGATCATCTTACATGTACGCCAATACTTGAAGCCTGACGAGTTGACAAATAGATCTGAATCGTGACAAACTAATATCTTAATATAAAAAATACCAATGCTGTACAAACCTATGAGTTCAAAAATAGAGGAACGTGAATTTGATAACGAACTATATGTTGAAATTTTTCTCTGAAAATATTACCCCTAAAAAATTAAACTCATTGGAGTAAAGTAGTGGTAGAACATTCTTGGTTGTATGTTGGATTATCAAAAAACAAAAAAAAGGATCTTGGTTGTAAGTAAAAGTAAAATATATATGTCAATTATCAATTGACCCAAATTCAACGTTCAGCTTCTGGTCCATCCGAGCTAATTAAGGACTGTTTTGATTGTTGATCTTCCTCCAAAGTTAGTTTAGACTACATAGCAATATTCTAAGTGCAGCCTTTCGATGCCAGAACTTGGAGGATACAATGGTTAGTATTGCAAATCTCTATTCCATCTTCCCAAGATATACACTATAGCACCTCGGCTTTTACGGAATATCAAAAACCCAAATTTATGGTTTTACCCAAACGGTTGTTGAGGTATCATTCAATTTGTAGCAGAAAATTTCAAGGGCCCCCATGAAATATAGAGGTACGTGGTGTTAATTGCCATCTTGTGGTTGTGGTACTAGTAGTTCTAGAGGAATCACTTGTATGTATATTCCAATGCCCCATTCGACCTGTGAGGGAATAAAGTCATCCCCAGACTTGCAATTACCTACTGATGAATTAATAAGAAACTTCATTTGCTGCAAGCTTCATATTCAGTTTATGTGACTCATATATATACATGTGCATGTATGTATGTATGCATACAAGGAATTACTTTAAAATTCAAAGAGTTTTAAGGACTTCCCAGATCCAAATATGTTTGAAGTTCTTCAAATCACAAATGTATTTGAACAAAATGATGCAATCTTGGATTATATATGATGACCAAACAAGTTAATTATCTCCAAACAAACTACTCTAATCCATATCGCAACCAAGGGCGGAGCTAGCAAACTTCGTAAAGGTGGGCTATAACTAGAGCTTTTTTCAAAGAGTGAATTTCATTAAAATTAACACTAAATTTTTGCACTCGATTGGAGTCCACTAGGGATGTCAATTCAAACCATGGATAGCCACCTGAATGGAGCGAATTTGGGTATGAAGATTTGGGTATATAATGGATATGGGGAAAAACTGTAAACTTTAATCGGTTATGATTTTGGATATAGTTAGAGGGGTCCCCAATCCGTATCCGTTCCCGAATCCGAACCGAATAATATTATTTATATAATATAATACATATATATATATATATATATATATATATTAGAGTGAAGCTATGCCATTATTACCATATTCATTATTCACCGAACCCTATACTATATTCCTTATGCATCAAACCCTATATCATATTCATTATGCAACAAACATAATACTTATGGGAGATATCAACAGTTCACATCATCAATGTTTTATCCAATACTCTTATTTTTATACTATACAAAATTCATTCATTGTTATGTTTTTTATTATTAGACATGGTTGTTTAATGATGCAATTAGTATCTACTAAATTATTGTGCACCAATTAGATGAATATAATTTTTTGTTTTTGACGAAAATGGATATAACCATTAACTGATGAAAAATCCGTTACCGGGTGAATATGTTTATGAATAATCCCCGATGATTAATTTGTGGTTATGAATATAGTGAATTTTTGTGGTTATAGAAATGAATATAGCATTTTCGTTTCCAAACTGAACCGTTGCCATCCCTAAAGTCCACCTTAATTTAAGGGTGGCTACACCCATGTTTGCAACAACACTTGTAACTCTAGCTAATTATACGTCATTTTCAAGTGTAATTTCTATCAAATATATGCATGGCAACGCGCGTAAGGACGGACTTATCGACTGCAACATATTACTATGGTGCCATTTTCATTTCTTCGATTTCTTTTTTATGTTGGATTTTTGGTGTCGTCATGTTTTCGAGTGGTTAGGGACGGAAAAGGATCCTTGTCGGATATTTTTTATAGGGATTCTAGGATTCTTATCCGTTCATCGTACATCATAAAATCAGAAATCATTTTAAAATTTAAAATTAAATATGAATAGTATCTAACAAAAATTGACAGCACGATATACGATAAACGGATAAGACCACGGAATCCCGATGATCCTTAGGAAATGATCCTTTTCCGTTAGGGACAACAGATGCCTATTGATGCAAGCAATATAGGATGAGCCTCTTATAATACCGCACGACAGTAGGCTGGCAACTGCACAGATTAAAGAGATATGGCATTGACTCTGTGCACCCAACAATATTAAATATTACTGACTAAAAAATACAAAAAGGACAGCAGTGTCAAATTTTATTTATTTTTTCAAAAGCAGTGTCAAATTTTTCATGGTAGAGATAAGCTATGCTTGTTCTACGAATTTATATAAGATCAAACGTTATTTAATATTGTTTGTACTTTCATTTGTATGGTAACAAACATCTCTGCTCGCCACCGGTATTAATTAAAAACAATGGTTGTGAAGTGCAGTGTGTATTTATTCATCCAAGAATATTATTTACTCTTAGAAATTTATAACGTATCAGAAAAGAATATACATCGTTTTAAAGGGATTTGGATTCTCTCATGAGCAGAGGATTCGAATCCTGCTGATCAAGGAACACGGACCGTTGGATCAAAATTCAACGGCTATAATTATTATAACTTTTAGAGGGTCTTCCTATTTGTAGCCGTTGGATTTTGATCAAACGGTCCGTGTTCCTTGATCAACAGGATTCGGACCCTCTGCTCAGGAGAGAATCCAAATCCGTTTTAAAGGGGTCCAAAAAAAAAGCAAAACAATTATATTTTGAGGCTTTGAGCGGTGGCTGAGAAACTGCATGAAAATTTGCAGACACTAAATTTGTTATAGCTTCAGTTTAGTTTTGATCATATATGTACGTTATATAACAAGATCATATATGTACCTTATATTTTGAGAAGAACTAATGAAAATGATTTGAAAACTTTGAGATTTAAATAGTATCAGGATTGATTTTTAGTATAAAAATGTGATTTTTTGTTAAAGTGAACAGTACCAAAAGCTTTTCGTTAAAGTTTCTTATATTTTGACTATATATGTATCTTCTTCTTCTCCTTCTCCTCCCGACTCTATTTTCGGTTGCCTTCTTTCTTGTTATATATGTGTGTGTGTGTATTATAATTAAGGAAGGCATAGAAATATATGGTGTGGTTAGAGAGAAATGTGCACAGTTGTGCATTTATTGAGTTCATGGGATGAGTGGTACCGGTTAGGTTTTGCTTTGGTGCTTTACTGATGTGAGAGTATTATGAGTGAGGTACAGCGAGTGGTGGTTCTAGTTAGTTCTTTAATCAATTATGTGGTTATATGTAAATATATATGGATGTATATACATAATATAACTAGAACGAACAGTATAAACTATTGGTTGAGGAGTTCTTGAACCACTAAATATGATGGAGGTGTTTGAAGGTAAGGATTTGCATTTGACTATAAGACTAAATTTGTTGTTCGCAAGCAGAAAGAGCTCTACCTGTAATTATGTTTATACACTTTGGTACAGGTTTAATTTCTATTGATCTCCCTAACAACTAATAATTTAATTTTTTTTTAATTTTAAATTGTAATTATGGTATTTAGTGGGATACAGTTTTTATTTAAGATTTATTTCCTACTATATTTAGAATTAGTGGTTATTGTTTTTCTTTTGTCATAGATTTGTACTAGGTGTGTGTTTCTAAAGGATCGGATCGTAAAACGTTTTAATTTCCGTTCTAAAATTTTGGAATCGGATCGGATCACAATTTTCAAATTCGGAATTTTTGGCATATTTAGAAATTTCAGAATCGGATTAATCCCGGAAATTTCAGACATAAATCGAAAATTCATATATTTTATAAGTTTTTGAATATTTTTTAACCTTTACGCACATGTAATCTATTATTATTTTTCTTAGTATTTGGTATATGGTTATGTATAAATTCAATTAATTGTGTGGTATACTAGTATGTGTATCCTTTTTAATATATAAATGTAAGTTTAATATCAAAACAATGAACAAAATGTTTGGAACAGTTCGGAAAAATTCAGAAGATTATTTACTCGGAATAAGTTCGGAACATATTGGAAAATTTTGGATAAGAAATTCAGAATTCTCGGAATCTCTAAACGCATTCAATTTCCATTCCAATTTGTCGGATTCGAAAATTTTATAGTTAAAATCGAAAACATATATCATTCTGCACCCCTACGTTGTAATTTGTACACTATATATTTACCTCTTACGAAGAGTAGAATTACATCAAAAGACACCTACATAAACTTAATTTTTGTAAAATTCAATATCATATTTGATTGAATGTATTTATTTATTTTTTATTATAAGTGATATTACTGCTCTAATTTAAACCAAGAAGAGGTGAGATGGTTTAAACTCGAATGCAATGGGTTGAAGAAAAATGTCATATTCACTAGGACAATCCACATATGAAATATATCTTTTAAAATAATTAGATATAGTACATTTGAAATGAATTTGAAAGGATTTAATCAGCAGCCCTTCCTGCTGAAAAAGAATCACAACTGGACTCTATGGAATCACTCCATCTATACTATTTTGATGTTTTTTTTTTTTGAACAAACGATATTATCCACATTAAGAGAGAGGGGTGGGCGTTGTAACATCCCACATCGCCCAGAAGAGTGATCCTTAAATGTATATTCTCATCCCTACCTAGTACGAGGCCTTTTGGGAGCTCACTGGCTTTGGGTTCCATAGAAACTCCGAAATTAAGCGAGAAGGGGGCTAGAGCACTCCTAGGATGGGTGACCCACTGGGAAGTTGCTTGTGAGTTCCCAGAAACAAAACCATGAGGGAATAGTAAGCCCAAAGCGGACAATATCGTGCTATGGTGGTGAAGCGGGCCCGGAAAGTGATCCGTCCCGAGCCGGGATGTGACAGACGTAGTGTCACTATTTTGATGTTATATGATTAGAAACAAGTTGTAGATTTAATGGCAAAAAATATTATCCCTTTTTTACCCTTTTACGCTCTTATTTTTTGGTACAAAAAAAATATTCTTAAAATAGACCCTTTTTGCGTGCAAATGACTAAAAGAAGAATGAAAAAAAATCGTTAAATTGATAGTTTTCAAGTGCAAATGACTAAAAGAAAGAGCTGCACGATGGTTACTCTAATCAATTTCATAACACAAGGGTAATCAACCACGTAACACACTTGGAACTCCAATTGGCTACCAAAATTGGTTAACGGTCCATGGAATAAAGAATACTTCACTATTCTGACTTAAGGGCTTTGAGCCATCCCTTCACAAGAAGGAAAGATTTTTCAATGTGGCTAAAATATTGGACGGTATGTCACGTGTCAATTGAAGGGAAGTTCAATTTTTCAAGTGTCCCTCTAATTGTATGCTAACACATAACGTACCGTTCCGTGTTCCGATCGCACTGGAAAATCTCCCCACAAGAACAGGCTATCATCTTAACTAAATTCTGATATACATTGATTTTCTCTACATTCCATAGCACTATGTAAAAAATCAAAACAAAATAATAAATTGATATGAAAAGAACTTTATTAAAATTTCAAGGGAATCCAGAGTACAAACTAATTTGGAAAGTTCAGTAACTTCATCACAATTGCTATCCGGAAAAGTCATCAGAATCCAGTGTACATTGTAATTTGTAACGACTCTAAAAACCAACTCAAAAGGAAAAAGGAGAACGAAGTGGACATATGGCATCAGCATCTTCACACTTGGATTACACATTAGCTTCCATTAACTTGATTTTCTGAGAAGAGCAAGCTATGAAGCATTGAGGATGTCTTTTGCTTACAGGAACTACCATTGAGCACTCCCCTGCAGAATGTATAAGCAAACATACACAAAATATGGATTGCAGAAGTCCCTCAATTAACAGAATTTGATCCAACGTTTCTCTCTACTCTCTCGGAACATGCTACAACGAAAAACCAAACCACCCCATCCCACTCTTATCAAATTTAACAGATGGTCTAAACTGAAGTCTGAAAGGACGATAGATTTCGGTTTTATGACCCCCATCTGGGATGTTTGGACAGCAAATGTAAAAGTGCCAGTAAACAATATGGCAAGAGAAGCTGTAACCTTTTGCTGCAAGATAATGTGCCTGAGTACAAATTCCACTATACAATACATGTACAAGCTGGCTTGAAAAAGCCAATGTGCTGCATACTCCAACAATGAAAAAAAAAGTTGAGAGAATACCATAAAAAAGAAGAAACTCATATAATGTTACAGTGAACTCCGAAGTCGATCTAACTATGTTAACTCCGCAATCGTTTTCTTTGACTACCCTCTTCAATAATTCCCTGCGAGTCAGACGAAAAGAGTTCAAAATAAGTACATAAATTTTCAGCACAGCTTGCAGAAACCGAATATGTCTCTGGTGCATGCATATGACATACTATTACATATCCAGCTTTTCCATTCTTATCAGAAATATTACTAGTAAAGCATAACACATTCAATCCTAGTAATCACTAACATCCTATAATAGCATGAAAATAATTGGGAGTCACATGCACACCATAATATTCAGAAAAACCGTTGTCAAGTAAGATTTTCAGGGAAGCAGATACAAGCAATGAAAATTACAATGTAATAGGGAGACATACCTCTTTATCTTGTCCAAAACCTTCGGGGGAGGCCACACTTGACTCAGATCTGCATTTAGCATGCACAATAGGACCTAACTGTGACCTATCCATGCCTCCTGTTGCTCCGTCAGGTGCATTCAAGTACAAAGCATCTTTATACATCCATTCCTCTGTCTCGTCACTATAAAATTCATCAAAAGTCTCTCCACATAATGCACACGAATTCTGATCCTCATCGGCAGGAACAGCCATTTCTTCATCACTCTTCTTTTCCACTATGGTCTCAGCAGGCAAAAATCCAGGGACTGCCTCAGTACCCAATGCCTCTGCACCAGTGAGCCACATGCTTGTATTTACAAACCATTTGCGAGAGGGCTTCTGCTTGCGGTTTTTAGACATACGATTCTTTGTCACATGCCAATCCATATGACTACTGTGCTCTTCTTGGCACTTGAACCTAAGGCCACAGGTTGTGCATTGTCTAGGGAGATCACCATATAGGGCACTTATTACAGATTCATGACGCACCTTGAGAAGGTCGGCATTAAACTCGACTCCTACAGAATCCTAAACATTTAATAACTTGGTTCAGAATCCCCAGCATATATCAACTATTCCAAAAGAAAAATATAGCAGGATGTCGTGTAAATACCTGGACAGGGCTTTGATTTGTCAATGAGATCAAACCTTGAGCCATGAGAGAACTAATCAAACCAGAATATGCATTCCCGGGCTGGCTGCTAGAGACAACTGAACCAGGGTTTTGGACAGAAAGTATGCCTTGTGAGGGAGGAGGGGGGCCTGGTGGTAGAGGTGGCAAGGGGAACTGCGAAGTGCCATTTGGGTTATAGGGGGTCGGTATGCCCAAATGTTGACGAGGTACGGGACCTTGCAAAGTGTATCCGTGATTTAAGGGTGGTACCCCTATATAAGGTGGCACCTGAGTTTCTGCAGACGGAAAAATATTCTCCCGTGCCTCCTGACGTGGACGATACTGTGGTTGAAAGGGACGATATTGTGGCATCTGAGTTGACTTTGTTGACCTCGACTCCTTGTTTTCATAGCCATCTAACTGCTGCTCCGGCATGTATAAAGGATTATATGGGCCTTGATTTTTTACAGTATTGCTATAATTTATTGAACCATACGGATTCCTCTGGTTCTGCATTGTAAAAACTGAGTGCACAGGGGGAGGGTGAGAATTATGCACGTTTACTGGAGGCCTTAAACCCATTGACACTGGCATCCCAGATCTCGAGTCAGCAGTAGAGTCAACACTAGAGGAACCCATTCTTGATGCAATGGGCCCATGAAGTTGTGTATCAATATCTCGAAGCTTGTCACTAAAGGCAGACATTTTCTCACCACCTGAATATATACCGCCTGTCACAAAGGGCGTCTGAATATTCCCTCCTCTTCCTTTGGCATTAAGGGGATTCTGCAAAGGCTGCGAGAGATGCAAAGGCATATTCCAGGCGTCTTGAGGGTAGCGAGAACCCAGATTATGATTTGTCTCAGACTGAAATCGAGACACAGCACCCGATGATCCACGACCGAACTGTAAGAACGATATTAAATGTTCAGAGATGAGCTCAAATAAATTGGAATCATTTTTCATGTGACCCTTTAAAGAAAATTTGATAGCAGAAATCAATAAAAGGGAACATGCATGATTGGAATGACAACAGTTTGGAACACTATACACAAGAAAATGCAAGTGGTCATAGACTGATAGCCTGACCGAAACAGAGACTAATTGAATGATCTTCTGGTGCTATAGTTTTATGTTCAGTCAAGCAAAGGATTGGGATTTCAAAGATGGAATTTCAGTGTCAGAAAGTTCCAATGAATATTGTTGTGGTTTAAGCTTTAATGCAGTCACAGGTGCAGAAAAAGAATATATGAATAGCAGATGACCAGGACCTTAACTAAGATACCACTAGACCTAGAAACTGGCTAGTCCAAACTACTGCTGACAGTGAGTGGGCCCAAAATGCAAGAAACGAGTTAAAAAATATTTTAAAACAAGTTTTGCATGGCCTAACATAACCCACCCCACAACCCCCAAAAAAACTCTTAAAAAATTCCTAATATAAGAAATAAATAATACGGAAGAATAAAAATAGCAGGATATAGGTACAAATAACATGTAAATATCAGGGAAGCAATTATGAAAAGTTTGCAATCCAACTAATTAAGTGAAGGCAAACATAAAAATCATTTATTTTTTCATGTTAACTAAACCAAAATGCTTAACAAACTAGTAGAGGGAACATACACCAAGTGGGGGAACTGGATCTTCAGCTATAATTGAGGACAGTTCGGCTGATGGTGGATGTGCCTGACTACACCAAGTACTCCTAACATCTGGCTCCAAGGAGCTTGCATTTTGTGTTTCACGGCTTGCCCTGTAGCTTCTAGAAGGCGATACAGTTGAGGCCAAGAAATCGTTACCCCTACCATGGTCTGCTAAATTTGGGGCCATATCTTCCCAATCAAACTCTTCCTCTTCAGTATTCTGCCATGACATTAGAGTTGCCTTACGATCTATACCATTCAGGCCCAGCCGCCCAACTAGCAGAGGCTTATTGTTTAAACTTCTATCCGCACTGTCTTTCCCATATGCGTCAATTAAAGCCCTTGGGTTCTGATGCTCAACTCCATTATATGCAGCGGAAGTCTCAAACCGCTTCTGACTGCCATCAAGATAGCGATTTCTCCGCCTTTCATTCGACTCCTCATCTTTACCCATTGCTCCACCAAGTCTATAATCAAACACAGAATGAGATGGAGAAGCCCTCTCAACAAACCTTTTTGGAGACTGTTCTGCAGCATATTCATCAACTGCTGATGGCAAAGACCTATCAAGCCCAATATTTGAAGGCGAAGATGATCTTGCAAGCCTAGCAGTTGAAGATGGGTGCAACTGATTGGACCCCATGGCAAAAGGTGAATGACTCACACTTCCTGTTGAGTTTAATCTTTGGGGTCCAACCTGCAAGGATACAACCTTTGCATTATTAGAATCACACGTTATACATAACGGCAGGATTCTAAGAATATACGTTTGACCTTTAAGTTAACAGAATTACAGATTTGAATGCCACAGTTCTATAGAGTGTGAAACAGAAACAGTATAGACAAGCATCGTATTCAATAAAATGATCAACTTGAATTTCCTTTATGCTATATGCTTGAATTTTCCAAGTTTGGAGAAGTCTCAAAATTTGTTTAATAATATGAAGCTATAAATACAATTCTAAGCTTGGCCTTTATTTAGGGATCAAATCCAAATTCTACACGGGCTTGGAAAATCGTAATTAACAGTCCAAGTTCTACTAGGAATTGGATGTCCTACTCGACAAAACCTAAAGGGAAATCACAAACCAACTGGGAAAAGCGAACCAGAATCCTTATGTTAAAAGAAACCCAAAATCATTATAATAAAAGAAAAAAGTGAACTCTTCTAAAAACATTCGTCATAAATTATCTTTTCTACTGATGATTGGTGGTAAAGCTAGATCAAAATATCTGAATAATAGATCTGCAACTAAAAAATGTTAGCCAATGGAAACATAGATAAAATTTTCACTACTAGAGTAAATGCAGGTTGAAGTGCCTTTTCAGCAGATTAGAAGAGAGAGATTACACGGAAAGCTTACACCATCCACAGTCGAGCTGTCCAACTGACGTAAATATTTTGGATTGACATGGATGCCATGAGTTGGTCGAGGAGATTCAGAAGTCCTCAAAGGTGCTAATCCTGATGATTGTTGGTTTACTTGTGGAGAAAATTGCAGTTGCTCTTCAATCCTGCGAAGGACTGAAGGTGGAAACACTGCTGACCAAGTGCCAAAGAGGTGCCGCATGGCAGGATGCTGATTAGGGTGTACTTGCCTGTATGCCTCGCAAAAGACCTAATGCATAAATAAAATCATGTGAACATAGAGTTGTGTGATTACCAAAGAGCACTATATATGCATATACTTGAAATTAGGGATAACAAAAGTACAGCTGCAGTCGAGTTATATAACCTCAGGAAGACGGGAAGAGAAAAACTTTGCATATTCTCGGCCAATATTCTTGACAATACTGTCTAAAAGATACAGTGAAGGCAGTTTATGCTCGACCGGGACCTGCAATAGACAAGTATCACACAATTAGGCAATCTTCAACTTGACTAATGTGTGAAGCACCGCAACTTCTTTTGCGGCAGGCCTGAGACAGTTTTTAAAATTCAACTGCAGATTAATGTTCTATAGAGTAACAACAATCGACTCAGAGCTGCATCTTAAACATATTATCAAAAATTTGGCGCTGATCTTTGTTTTTATCACAATTCCTGTAGCCTTAAGGTTGTTGATTCAAGAATGGCTAATATTTCCCTGGGAAGTTTTGCTTGTTTGTGCATGAAAACAAAGATTCTGTATGATCAAGCTTAATGAAAATCTTCTTTTGCAGGTCATTCTGTTCATAATACTCGATCGAAATCGAAGAAAAAGACGCGAAAGTAAAGATTACAACTTTTGAAGTTGTTCTTCCCAATTGAGTAACATCAAGAATCTAAAATTTAAATTTCTAAGAAACCAAACAGAGAAAAATATGAACTTGGGCAGCGTGGTAGCAATTAGAATTTTTGGAGTAAAGATTGGTATTTTTACAATTCCTAGAACTCAAACAATTACACAAGTCCAATCTGGGTTGCACGGAAACAAAAAACACCCAAAAGAAAAATCCCCAATTGGCATACACCAATTCAGCAAAGCTCCGTCGAATAATCAAAAGAGGTAGAAGCAACCCGCAGATACCGAAACAGACCTCGAGAATCCGGGCGCAGATGGCGTCGGCAATGCCCTTTCCATGGTCTCTCTGTTCGCCGGCGATGATGGTGAGATCGGTAATGATGGGCTTCGAATTAAAGATAAGCTCCGACAACACCATCTCGTATAGGTGGACGATTTCCTCAGTGCTGGGCGGCGACACCTCGTCGTCCGGCGAAACCCTCAGGTCCTCCTCCCGCTGCTTGAGCAGAGCCCTGAATCGGTCGACTATCGGAGTCGGAGGCTGGGGCTTCTGAGCTAACTCAGTACCGGGCATGGCCTTTCCGTCGGCGGAGGCGTGCGGAGAAAAAGCGATTCTAGGGTTCTCTCGGGAAAGTGTGAGCCTTTCCGAGTCCATGGAAGTTTGGGGAAGAAGAGTGGGGAGTGTCGATGTGGGTTATTGGAGAAATTGGGGCTGTTGGGGAAAGTAGGGTTATTGAAGAGCGGCTGTGGGTGTCGGCCCACGGCGGAAGGGGGAGGAGGATTGCATAAGAATTAGGGTTTGGGGTTCCCACCACCACCATAGAAATAGAAGAAAACGGCGTGGTTTTGGCTTTTGATTCTGGGAAGTGGCTTTCCTCGTGACCCGAGAGGTCGCGGGTGTCCTCCTCTTTCCCTCCCTTCAGAATTTCCCTTTTCGGCTCTCTCTTCCAAGGAACGACAAGTCGTTTATCTTGTTTTATTTGACAAAATCAAATTTCACAATATTTTCCCTTGTCCGGGTTTGATTGTTGTTACTTGACTATTTAAATTACCAATGGTTGCAATATAAAGATAATAATTTTTTTTATGTCTAAATTTTGAATTATTCTAATTTACGGAATAATAAAGCAGACGAGCATTTGATAAACTGTATTTGTAAAAATAATATAAGTATGAAAAGCAATGTAAAACCGTTTATAAATTTTAACATAAAAGTGGTATAATTGTGTACAAGGACAAAAATTAACATGGTAGTGGGAGTTGTGGTGACGACAGCTATGGTGACCAGGGTTGGTGGTTGGCGGGTGGCGATGGTAATGATGGTAGCAGATTTGGTAGTGATGGTAATGTCAATGGTGGAGTTATGGTGGTAGTGCCAATTGTGAAATGTGGTGGTTAGAGTGCAAAGATAACAAAGATGGTAGAGACGGTGGTAGGATAAAGAAATACAAAGAGAGAAAAAGAAGATGTTCACCAACTTAAGCAGATTGGTAATATTTTTACCCTGCTAAAAAACAGCTTAAGCTAGTAACCCCTGCTAAGTTACACAAGACAAAGTCATTGACGGTCTAGTGTCTCCCAGATTAGAAAAGGATCCTCGCCAGATCATTTTCCTAGTAATCCTAGGGATTCCGTGATCGTGATCGTTCATTATACATCGTACGATCAGAAATCATTAAATTTTAAAATTAAATATAAATAGTACCTAACAAAAACTGATCGCACGACGTACGATGAACGATCACGGGATCCCTAGCATCCTTAGGAAAAGGATCCGGTGGGGATCCTTAGGAAAAGGATCCCTTCCTCCCAGATCAACGGTGCCAACAAAATGAAGCTATAAGGACGAAAGTGCGAAAAAACGGTTATAAACCATACAAATAATTGACAATGTGAGAAGTAACATAATTACTTATAAAACATGTAAGGTCCCTTCTTTCCTGTTGGATTAATATATACTCTCAACAAGTTTTAATTTTTCAAGTACAAAACTTTATCGCATTATAATGTTTTGAAGATGTGGTCAGCATAGTTTGCATCCAAAGTGGTTGGATTTTAGGCATTTCTTTGCTCTGAAGGTCAAAATTGATTTGGAATTACTTAATTGTAAGCAAAGATTAAAATTGCCAAACGCTAAGGTTTTACTAATCCGTAATCAAATTGAGAAGAATTGAATTGAGAAGGAATTGGATTGAGGAGGAATTGAAATGATGCGGAATCAAAATCAGATTCCTGTTGAAGTTGTCTACTAAAACTGTCTGGAATCGGAGTAGGAATGATGTTAAGTTCATATAAGTTGTTTACTAATTCACTTCAATCGGAATGAAAACTAAGTTGATTACTATATTGCCCTTAGATAAATAAATTATTTTCATACTAATTAATTAAATTAAATTCTTAATTAAATTTATATAATAGGATAAATAACAAAAACGTAAAAAATAAATAGGAGAGGAAATAAAATCATTAAACGCATCATCATCTTCCCCACATCTTCACGCCTAAATTTTCTCTTTCATCTTTCTCCTCTTCCTCCATTTTCTGTCTCTAATTACATAACCCTCAGTCCACAGTATTCAGAACCCCCACCCCGCAGCTGGGGTATTTATCCAGAACCCCCATCCAATCTCAGGAGGACGCCAATACCCATCACATCAACAGAAAAAATTAAAAAAAAACCAAAAAACCAATTTTCATAGAGCGAAAGTGATAAGGAGATCGTTCCTTCCATTCAATTTCGGTAGAATACGAGAAGTTTTGGCCCGCTGCAAATCACAATTTTCGTCTCAATTGAATTTGTGAAATGACGATTTAGGCGTTCGTTGTTCCAAATCATAGTCGTCGTTGAGGCATCGTTCCAGATCGCGACGGTGGGGTGTATTTGCTGCAAGAGAAACGCACACGAAGGGGAGGGAGTGCAAATGGGTATTTTGGGTAGAAAATTTTGATTCCTGATGTAACCTTCTACCCGGAGTTCAATTACTACCCCTATAGAGGTAATCCAATTCCGGAAATATTAAGGAATTGAACTCCTGATATTGGGTGGGCCTTACATAATTTCTGATTCCCTACTTGCTGGTAAACGCGAGAATACTCTGCGAGGAGTGCAATTCCGTTTCTCCACATTCCAACCCCGATTGGTAAACACGCCCTTAATGTATTACTTGTAACTGTAATGCAGTGTGAGAATTGGACTAGAAAGGCTAAAAGCGTTTTCACTTCCAACTAGTGCTTTTAAATGATAGAAGCGTTTTTTAGAAAAAAACAACTGCCAGATGCTTCTTTTGGAAGCACGATTTTTAATATAAAAAAAAAAAATCAACGTGTTTGTAATCAAAAGCGCTTCTAGTGGAAGCACTTATGAGCAAGCGTGCTCTCTAGAGAATCAATCCCAAATGGGCCTTCCTGTTTTGAGAGTAAGTTTTGGATGGCTTAGTTTCTGAAACGAGCCTCACTGTTAATTTTATAAGGTTTCTACCATTTCCTAAGTAGGTTTCAAGTTACTTCTACCCGAAAGTTCAGTTTTTTTGTTACAGTAGGGAAACCATCTGAGCTATGTATACAAATTCTCGAGTACTAAACTCCAAAAGGCAGAAGCTGGATGGAAGAGAAGAGACCAGCAATGGTTTAAGCAACTTGCCGGATGAGCTTATCGAAAAAATTATCACCGTGCTTGAAATGAAAGATGCAACCAGAACAAGCATATTGTCTAAAAGATGGGAGTACTGATGGACATCAATTCCCCGCCTTTACTTTTATCACTCTAATAATGCTGGAAGATCTCCCCTGGTGAGTGTTGTAGACAGAGCGCTTGTACTTCGTGGCCCCGCTGACATAGAAAAGTTTGATCTTGGGTTTCCAGTACTAGGTGATGCATATCGTGTGAAGTTGTGGATCTCTGCCGCAGTAAGGCGCAATGTTAAAAAGCTTCATATCTTCCTGAATAATGTTGACTTCAATGAACCATTTTCGTTGGCTCATTCCTTATTTACTTCTGCAACACTGACGGAGTTAATCTAAATATGGCCTGCCTTGTCAAGTTTCCTTCTACTGTTTGATTCTCAAGTCTGAAGACGTTGTCTCTTGATTCCGTGGTGTTTTCGGATGACTACTCAACACAGCAGCTGTTTTCTAATTGTCCAGTCCTTGAGGAATTATCTCTGGAAGGCTGCAGTTGGGAGAATCTCAAATTTGTGCTCCCAAGCTATTGGGGTTGATAATATTTGAAGGCGGCTCGGAACTTTCCAGTGCTTCAGATGGTTGTCAGATTACGGTAGTTGGAGTTAGCCAGGAATATTTTTATCTCGGGGATGAATTCCTAAATGAATATATCTTTTGTAACTCGTCCGCGCATGATTACGCTGAGATTGAATTTTCTTGTGATTCTGTAGAGAGATTTAGGCTTCTTGCATACCGGTTGCATAAGGTCCTTAGAGGTCTCTCCAGTGTGAAGCACCTATCTCTCCTTTTGATGCCCTTAAGGTACAATTTCTTCTCTTTTGTTGGTTAGTTGCCATTGTTAATTTGGTATGCCGCGTATTTCTTTAAAAATTGCATCTTTTTTTTTAGCATTATGTGGCATGAATAACTTGTTTAGAATCGCTTAGTTTTGATTATTTTGCTTCACCGTGGTCTTAGGTGGTTCTAAATAATGCAGCAGAACTTCTTGCACAAGTACCATTGTTCAATGACGTAACCACTTTGGTATTGGAAGTAGCTCCAGTAGATATTGGTAGTAAAGTGCTATTGACCATGCTCCAATACTTCCCCCGTCTTCAAACTCTGATATTCGATGAGGTAACTTTGTAACCGCAATGTTTTCTCTTGTATCGTGGCCTCACGCAACTTTGTTAACATGGCCGAGTTTTGATATTTTTAGGGAATTAAACTGTCCTCGAATAATATAGAAGATGATGGGGTGTTGGTGCCACTGCCTCCATGTTTCTTGTCGCATCTTAAGACGTTTAAAGTGAATCAATTCTGGGGAAGCCCGAACGAGCTTGACGCTTTAAAGGTTTAGCTCAAGCATGCAACGGTCTTGGAGAAGATGGTTCTGGTTTGCTGCACAAATTTTAAAGGGGGTCGAGAGATGAAGACGTGAGTTGCCAAACAGTTATCACGTCTTCCCAAAGGATCAGAAAGCTGTGAAGTTGTTCTTGAATTTTGATAGATCCCAAGGTTGTAATTTGTACTATAGACCTTAGCTTATTTTCTGACATGCCTTCCTTTTGAACATACTGACCTGCAATGTCTTGTGTTTATTTGTTTTGATAAGCA
Organism: Heteromeles arbutifolia; assembly: GCA_024362995.1. Taxonomy (NCBI): domain Eukaryota; kingdom Viridiplantae; phylum Streptophyta; class Magnoliopsida; order Rosales; family Rosaceae; genus Heteromeles; species Heteromeles arbutifolia. The sequence continues at coordinate 1,394,301 of JANCRC010000002.1, read as the reverse complement.
CAAATGAATACTGGTTCAACTGTATGTTGATTATGTTCAACTTCACTGACAGCATATAACATGCACATTTTGGCAAAACAGTCAAGTCTGTAGGGTTACTTTCTGACCATTGTGTACTAAGAAGGGTAATGACTTTCACACTTCTCGTATCGTTCTCTTGTACTCTTGTTTTTTACCACTGAATACTAACGGAAGACTTGATGCAAAATCGAGCGCAATGGCATTTTAAAATTTATACAGCCGACTTTACTTAGTGGAATAAGGCTTGATTGTTGTTGATTCTCTTTTGATTCGTTCAATCCAACTGCTTGAAATTTCCTTTCTTTCTAGATTGCTAGAAATTTCCTTTCTTTCTTATAAGATATTCTAAGAATTAAACTCGAGTGCAAAAGGCAGCTAACCTGTTAACCCACATTTGTGTTAGCCAACTAATTGATCAAACTTGTTATAATCCAACCATGCAATGTTGGGATGGACTTTGTTCACATGAACTGCAAGCAGCACCTGCAAGTCACGTGCATGAAAGCAGTGTACCATGTATGATCCCACCAAACCTAAAAACGACACCTCAAACCATTTGCTACTACTTTTAGCACGACCAAAAACTCATGCCCGCACAATTACAGCTCTGGTCAAATAAAGACAGCCTTAATGCCTTAATCCAAACAAAACCACTGTTGCTATCAGCCAGACAAACCCCAACCAGACCAACTTACTACCATCTTTTGCATCAGTTAACATTTTACTTGAAGTTTTCTCCGTCGTCCACTATTAACATATATATTATTGAACGAAAATATTGGAAATCAGCATCATATTATACTGAAAAGAAAAAAACGATGTCTGGTACAAATTAAGGGCAAGCACGGTGCAGTTTGAATGGTTCGGTTACACAATTAAGTTATGACAAACAAATTAGTATGTAACAAATATGATTGTTTTGACTAAAATAATAGTTGAAATCAAATCAAACCATTGTCAGTAAAATCAATAAGTACTTTTTAGTTGTATTTTTTTATTTTTTATCATTCAATATGAGATGCATAGAGTGCGAGCCTTGGCGCAATGAAAAAGTTGCTCTTTTGTGATCAAAATGTCATGAATTATAGTCCTGGAAACAGCCTCTTTGCAAAGCAAGGGCAAGGCTGCGCACGATAGATGTTCCTCCCCCAACCCTCGCAAAGCAAGGAGCCTTGTTGGCTTGGAGTCAGCCTTTTTGTTCAATATGAGATGCAAATTAAGAGTAGACGTGTAACAAATTTAGTTCGATTTTAACTAAAATCATAATTGAAATTAGACCAAACCAAATCAAACGGAATCATATTTGTATGATCAATTAATTACATTTTAATTGGATTCTTTTTGTTTGTTTAATTGGATTTTTTGGATCGTCCAATGTATTAATATGAATTATTGAAAGGAACATTGGAAATCAGCATCATGTTGTACTTGAAGAATAACATGGGATGCAGATGCAAATGCAAATTGCAACGCATGGCCAAAGTGCCTTGCAGCAAGAGGCCCCAGGTTTCTGTCATTCTCAATCAGATATTTGGGATTCTGCTCAATATTTCCACTCAAAATGTTGTCGTTTACATGCGGACTTTGGAACGTGGCTTAGGTTTGCGGTCTAGAATTTGCAGCAGCTGGAGAGAGAAGTGCTCTGTTTTGTTTGGTTACATCAATCTTGTGTAGCTTGAATCAAAGTAGGTGAATGAAAAAAGCGGGGTCAGTTGCAGACGTAAGCGTAGTTAGAACGAACATCCTCTCCTTATGCACTTGAAATCGAATTCTTTGTTTTGTAATTTAAATTAATTTAAAGTATAATATCACTTGTTAAGGTGTTTGGATTTTCAAATAATGATGGCTGAGATTTTTTTAGGGAAGCTAAGAGGGGATGATCAAAATGGTAGTATTATGTTTCCTTAGCCTACAACTCTGAAATCAATCAAGCAAGATGCCATGAAGTTTCATATGAGCCATTAACCTCAAATCAAACCCGATGAGCAAAATTAATGAAAAAACGTCAAATTGGGGCCTTGAGCTTACGGAAAAACTTTGAAAATCATAAGTATAACACTAATTTTTTTTGCATGAAAAAAAAAATCAAAATGGGTCTGAAACCATTCTAGTCTCTTCATAACTCTCCGCCTCTGTGAAGAGATATCTTGAAGAGCTCGAGAAATGCTCAAGTGAGACTTGAGGGACCGAGAGGGGTCTCGAATGGCTCGAGAAGTTCACAAGCCAGCTTCTAAGTCTTGAGAAAAGATGGCTAAAAATGTTTACTTGCATTAGTTTTTCACCACTCAATTACTTAGTATAAAATTCCACTCACCTCCCTCGTTCCCTCAACGCGTATATAAACCCTCTGCCCCTGCCTCTCTCTCATGCATCCCAAGAAAAACCGTTTCAAAAGCTTTCCCTTCATTACCCACCAAACTTATTACGAATCGATCCCAAGAAACTTTTATTATTAAATCTAGACTCCAAAACCCACCATGCAGATCTCTCCAGTGAAACTCAGAACTCCGACTTTTGCGTCGCCGGAGTTCTTGAGCAGGAGGTGTCTGATAAAGTCTCACTCTTTATCTCTACCCAATTTCCAAAAGGCCCAAAAAACCTCTCCTTCTTCCTCTTCCCTCAAACCCCTTCACATATCTTCTGGCGAGTGTTTCTCATTGGCCGGCAAAAACCAGAAGGGAACTTCCGTCTGCAAGGCCTATGAGGCAGACCAGTCGCGGCCGCTGGAGATCAACATTGAGTTGCCAGACCAGCAGGAGGCGGCTCAGAGGCTGAAAATTGGTTTATACTTTGCTACCTGGTGGGCTCTGAATGTTGTGTTCAATATCTACAACAAGAAGGTTTTGAATATGTTTCCATATCCATGGCTCACATCAACTCTCTCCCTCGCAACTGGGTCGCTCATGATGCTCGTTTCATGGACCACCAGGATTGCCGAGGCTCCGAAAACTGATTTAGATTTTTGGAAGACTCTGCTTCCGGTAAGTAAAAGGCTAAAAGCGCAATGATGTCTGCACACTTTTTTTTTCTTTTTCTGCACGTCGTGTTTATTTCTTTTCTGGTGTTTGGATTGAATAAATGTGCGGATAATAAGTGACAGAAATAATCCGCGGAGGCTGTGCGGAAATCATTTTCCTAAGTCTGTTTTCTTAAAATTGTTTTGTATTTGTTTTGGTTATGTGTGCAGGTTGCGGTGGCACATACAATTGGGCATGTAGCGGCGACTGTGAGCATGGCGAAGGTAGCAGTTTCGTTCACTCACATCATCAAGAGCAGTGAGCCTGCATTCAGTGTATTGGTTTCGAGGTTCTTGTTAGGTGAATCGTTTCCTCTCTCGGTTTACCTCTCGCTCTTTCCAATCATTGGAGGATGTGCGCTCGCTGCTGCAACCGAGCTCAATTTCAACATGACTGGTTAGAAAACTTGTTCAAATTTCACCACATTTGATATTGCAATAAAAAATGTTTAAGGGTTTTGATAAATTGTGGTTTTGGTGATTTTGAAGTGTCCTAATTTGTTATGCGGACTAAAAGAATGCTGCTATGTGCATCAGGGTTCATGGGGGCTATGGTATCGAACCTGGCATTCGTGTTTAGGAACATATTTTCCAAGAAAGGGATGAAGGGGAAGTCTGTCAGTGGGATGAACTACTACGCTTGTCTTTCCATGTTGTCTCTATTGATCCTGATTCCGTTTGCCATCGCTGTGGAGGGCCCCAAGATGTGGGCTGCTGGATGGAACACTGCTCTTGCACAGATCGATCCCAATTTCGTATGGTAAATATACGATGACTTGTAACTCTCTGTAAAATTGTTGTCTTTGGTGATGGACATAGAGGACATAGAGGAGTGCTTGAATCATTTGTTTTTTTTTAAATTAGATGGTAGTACACTGCTTTAACGAACTTGGCTAAACTCAGATAGTGCTTGACTAGAACATAATACCTTTCTCCTTGATTGTTTTACTTACGAAATCTGTACATCTAAATGTGAACGGTGGGTGGTGGCACAGAGTGTCTTCTATCACTTGTATAATCAGGCTTCATACATGTCTAGATCAGATATCTCCCTTACATTCAGCTTTGGGAACACAATGAAGCGGATATCCGTCATAGTCTCCTCCATCATAATATTCTACAGGCCTGTTCAACCCGTCAACGCACTCGGAGCAGCCATTGCAATACTCGGAACCTTCTTCTACTCACAGGTATGCTCCCCACACCTTATATGAGAGTGTTTGTTAGAAAATTTAGTGAGAGTAACTTGTTTCACATTTGATTAAAAACGGTTCAATATAGCAAATATTAAGAGGCGCAGTTTCTTCTGTTGCACCGAGAGATTTGTAATCAAAAGTCCACATGCATATGTGTTGAGTGGTTAAGCTGGGGACAAAATATGTGAGGAGAAAATCTAGTTGCATAGGGTAGGAACCAAGTTGCATCACTCCATAAGATGGGGAGATTTTTCAATGTGCCCGAACACATAACAGTATGGCATACGTTATTATACAAGTGAGGGGCAGTTTTTTTATTTTTTATTTTTCAAGTGTCCCTCCACTTGTATAATGTTATATGACATCTAGGCCTGTGTTTCGAGCACACTAAAAAATTTCTCCATAAAATGGGCAGTTTGGAATGTGGAAATATATCTTGGGACCAAATCGCCTATTGGTCATGTGTGGACAACTTTTGTGTTTTGTTTTCGTTTTGCACTCTCTGTGCCCATTGTCAATATGGTGACAGGAAAACCAAAGAAGTTGGCCTTATAATTCTTCAAGGGCCGCTAAACAATGAAGGGGGCAATCAAATTGACAATGTTTCTGACCTTTCATGCCAAGTTGCGAGAGAGACTTGCATACAACAAACTATATACACTTTTATGTGTCTGTCTTTCCCTTTGACATGACATTGGGAGAGAGACGACACATAAGTGTATACACTCTAAGTTATACATACATAAAAACGAACACACACACTTTCATTGGATGTACCATTTAAATCACAGCCTATTAAAATGGCCATCTCCAAAGAGTTGCTCGACTACCCTTTTGAAGTTAGAATTTTTTATGTAGTTATGGCTCCGATTTGGCTAACGATTCCGCTATTAACTTTGCTTGCAGGGTAAACAGTGAGGAATGTTTCAAGATGCCAAAGTTAGTTTGTATGATAGATGATGAAGAGAGACAAAGATACTTATCTGCCTGTGGATTTGAAAGTGTTCAACAATCGATCACAGGGAGTTTGAATGTGGTCCTCTGAACTTCGTAGTCATGGATTCATGGAGTTGGTTTACAGAATCACGCTCTGTTACTCGCGGATCTGGTTGAATTAGAAAAGAGATTTCATTACGTTCATGGGTTGAGAAATTGTATTGTAGATTTTGTAGTCAATAAGAAGAATGGTTGTTTTGAGGCAGAATAGTAGTTGGAACTCAGATAGTGTCATTCTATAATTCTATTCAGCAAATACATAATAATTCTGTCTATCAATATGTATGGTCTTGGACCATCAATAATGATTTTTGTTTAGAATTTGGCAGCTTGGTTGAGACACTTCTGTTATATCGATATTAATCATTACTCTTGGAATTTATGGTTCTTATTTAGATCTCAAGCTTTTGAAACATTCCAAACAAAATGTCACATCCATTACGCTCCAGTTAATTTTTTCGTTAAATGTACATGTAGCAATAACTTTTTTTTTTTTTTTTTTTTTTTTTTTTTGAGAAATTAAGCTCTCATCTTTCTTTTTGCTCCTTCATTTATTAAAACCTTATTCATTTTCAACTTTTGATCAAGGTTCTTAGGTTTTAATAAACGTCATTAATTATTTCAATAGTAAAATATTTTTTATTTCCAAATATATTCATTTAGTATTAGAAATGTTGCATTTGATATATTTATATTTATGGCTAAATTTTTTTTTATCATATATTTTTATTTTTAGTTTGTACCCATTTTTAATTCGCAACCCTTTTTTAATTTGTACCAATTTTCTTTTCAATTTTAATTTGTACCCATATATTAGTTTCTTTTTGTGCCCATATTTTTTAAAATTTTATTTGTATTTGTGCCCATATTTTTTAATTTATTGGTACCCATATTTTTTAATGTATTTGTACCCATTTATTAATTTCTTTTTGTGCCTATATTTTTAAGTTTTATTTGTATTTGTACCCATATTTTTAATGTATTTGTATTTGTACCCATATTTTTTAATGTATTTGTACCCATATTTTTTTTGTCGAAACACAGGTAGCAATACTGAGTCCCACTTTTTACTTGGACACTAAAATAATAATAAAAAAAATTTTGAAAAAAATTAAAAAAAAAAACATGAAGAGGAAAAAATAAAAAAAATAAATAAACGAATTCACAAACATAATGAAAAACAAAAATGAAGATTGGGAAATATAAAGCCGCTGCCACTTCCAAGCTCAATCTACTACCATTGAAACCTCGTCCCAACCTTTATATTCAAAACCCACCAACTGCTTCAACTTCCAGTTCTTCTTTATGGCTGGTGAAGATGGTGCTGGCCGCATCATTGCACACTACAACAGTATTGGTCTTTTGCAGCGCACAAAGAATTCACGGTGTGAACCCCCAAGCAGTAAAAGCCCATGTTGTAAAAGATGTTTTGTCAAATACGACGTTCTCTAGTAGCCGTGAATAATTTAAGTAAAACACGTCATAAATGCTCTTTAAGGCATGCCTTGCGCGCCTTAATTGGTATTAGATATGGCATTAATGAAGTGTCGTAATATTGAGAAAACAATTACGACATACCTATGTGCCATAATTTATATTTGATACAGTGTATGTTGAGTGTCGGAATACTGTGAAAGCAATTATAGCATACGTCGTACATCGTAAACGAAGACTAGCATCCACAATTACTATTGATTTTGCATACATCGTAATATATATATAAAAGAATCGACAAAATTACACATTTACTATAATACAATAATTTCATAAATAATTATATTGTCAAAATGTATTACAAGTTGAACAAAGCTAAGGTCAATATCAAGCTACACATGAAATACCAAATAGGCCTCTAATAACTCACACTATTTATGGAACTACAACAAAATAACCTACACTATTTTTGGAACTGAAACAAAATAATCACACTATTTCTGGAAGTACAACAAAATAACCCACATTATTTCTGAAACTACAGCAAAATGACCCACACTATTTAAGAAACTGAACCAAAATAACTCACACTATTTCTGGAACTACAACAAAATAAACCACACTATTTCTGGAACTACACCAAAATAACTCACACTATTTCTGAAATGAAACCAAACTAATCCACACTATTTTTGGAACTACAACAAAATAACCTACACTATTTCTGAAGCTGAACCTAAATAACCACACTATTTCTGAAAATACAGCAAAATAGCTCACACTATTTCTGAAACTACATCACTATTTCTGAAACTGAACCAAAATAACCCACACTATTTTTGTAACTACAACAAAATAACTCACACTATTTCTGAAATTGAACCAAAATACTATGGATTACCACTAATTTAACTACAATACTATGGATGATATAATCAATCTCAATATGTTGCAAACTTGTGGTAGTCTTAATAAACGAACTAGCGTACTAGCACGAGTAGACTGAGAATACTGCAAGAAGAAATGGTTATTAGTACTAGAAACACTAAGCACATGGTGTGTTACTTCACGTGTTATAATTAGAGTGGGTAAAATTATATGGTATTAAATATCCAACAAATGGCTCTACCAAACAATCACATTAAACATATAACTGCTTTACATACATGTCAATCTATAGAAGTGGGTTCAACTTTACAACTTTTACATGCACAACTATATATTATAGGCCATGACAAATAAAAGATTGGGACCATGAAGATAAATCAAAGTACATACCACAATGTTCTCATCTTACAATACACACAACATTCCAATAACAGTAGCTGATAAGCAACGCCTTGTCTTTATATATGATTCTTAACTCTTTGGTATTTGATGCACTGCACCCTTTCAATTTAATATGATTTATAATTGCCTTTTCTTCTAATCTTCTGATTTTTGCTACTTAACATATGATTTATCATTACCTTTTCTTCTGCCTTTTGCTTTTGCTACTTTACAAGTAGCTGACACCACACTCGCTAAGTTATCCGATCATATTTGATAGAAAAAATGAAACATTGTTTGTGTTTCTTTTTCTTTTTTTTTTATTTTTTTTTTTACAGCGGGCTCAAACCTCGGGGTGTTGTTACGTAATTAGCTCATATGATTAAGATGAAGATCATACGTTACTCAATTGAAAAAAAAGATGGTGGACTCACGGGTCCATCTTCTTCACTAACGGTTGTGTTTTCTTTCCGTAAGGGTAATTTTGTAAACTTATTTTTGTCTATGTTGGGCTCTATAATTCAGTCCACATAGAACTTGGGCCCCTGTCCTTATAGTTAGTTTTGAAGTGCTTTTAGTTAAAGAAAATTATAAAGTGGTTTTTTGTTAAAATAGTTTTGGTCTAAACCTTTTTCATTAAAGCTCTTGTCCAAGCCTTTTTCATTAAAGTTCTCTTAAAAATTTGATCTCTCTAGCATTGATTTATGCCAAAATATAAAATTATTTGTTGACTTAAACAAACTTTCCTATTTTTAGGGACAGCTTTCGTCTTGTTATCCAAGAAATTTAACCCTTTTGAATCATATGATTGGTTGATGAATTTACCAAGGTATTTATATTTATTAATCCTTTTGAATTGGAAAAGGAACCTAGATCCTTTTTCTTGGGATTCTAAGGATCTCGTGATCGTAAATGTTTATCGTATATCGTACGGTAAAAAATTATTTTAAAATTTAAAATTTAAAATTAAATATATATAGTACTTAATGAAAACTGATTGCACAATGTACAATAAACGATCATGATTACAGAATTCTTAAAATCTTCTGAAAAAAGATTCCGCGATGATTCTTTTTCTTTTGAATTATATGATTGGTTGATGAATCCATCAATTTGATGTGACCACCGGGTCCTTTTCCTTTTGAATTATTTGATTCGTTGATGAATAGTGATCCATCAATTTGATGTGACCTTGTGGTACATACCTAGGCCAGGGTTCATATTTCCCTGCTTTTCATTGGTGAGACATCCCAGATTCTCCCCGACGCATCTTTCCCTATCGATATGGTTTAGCCAATGTGATTACGATTTCGTGTCTATCTCGCTCGCTGATTTCACATCTCTTCCTCTTGCCTTGATTACTGTTAAGCAAAACCAACAGTAATAACAGTAATGGAGCCTTGTCAGTTGGTCCACATTGATATCGATATTAAATAGACTAATCAAGCCAATTAAGTGGTCAGTGATGTATCATGGCCACCACAAAATTTGCATCAAAAGGTCAGTGATTTCTTGTCACATCTCTCTTCCTTTTGCTTGTTTTCCAGGACTTGCAAGTCACCAACTGGACCATTCCTGATGTTTCTGATGAGCAAATCCAACGGTAATGCAAGCTCCATGGCCATCGCAGATGTTCCATCAAAATGTCAGTATTTATTTTGAAGGAGGCCTCCTGAGTAAAGAACTATATATATATATATATATATATATATATATATATATATTGTTGGAATCCCACAACAGTGGATGAAAAGAAAACAATGGGGTTTAAATATGATTACTTCATTCTAACTAATACTGAGGTTTTTTGTGATAAAATCTCACACCTGACGGATTGGGCATGTGGTAAAGTTGGGAACAATATCGGTGTTGTTAGAGTGAGACCCCACGGGCTCGCCGATCCAAAAATTCAACATGGTATCAGAGCCAGGTTCGGGCCCATGCAAGCCAACGAGCGTGTCACCAAGAAGGAACACAAGCTAGGACTCTTAACAGAAAGCCGACTTCTGAGTTTCAATTGCTGATGTGTACCACGTGTGAACCACTAAATGGGGTTACACGTGAGGGGGAGTGTTGGAATCCCACATCGGTGGGTGAAAATAAAACAAGTCTGGACTCTTAACATAGAGCCGACCTCTGAGTTTCAATTGCCGATGTGTTCCACGTGTGAACCATTAAATGAGGTTACACGTGAGAAGGAGTGTTGGAATCCCACATCGGTGGGTGAAAAGAAAACAATGGGGTTTAAATACCCCACTTTAACTAATACCGAGACCTTTTGTGGTAAAACCTCATACATGACGGATTGAGCAGGTGGTAAAGTGGTAAAACCCCACACCTGACGGATTAAGCAGGTGGTAAAGTTAGAAACAGTATCGGTGCTGTTAGAGTGGGACCCCACGGGCCCACAGATCTAAAAATCCAACATATATGCCATCTCATTCATTCATACTCTGAAACTTGTAATGGAGCATTTTTCAGCACTTCATGTTTTCTTTATTGTTGATATATGCTTTGCGATTCCCATGGTGTCTTGCAATCACATATTTTTGAAAGGAAACTCAGCCACATCCCCTTTCCCAAGTAACTTCCTCTTTGGAACTGCATCCTCTTCTTACCAGGTATCACTTCTACACACATAAAAATATTTTGGCAGCTCGTTACATGTAAGAAGTTTTTCTTCCTTACAAACAAATCACATACACACGCGTATAAGCCTTTATTTTTGTTGCTTTTATGAATCACTTTAGTATATGTGTCCGTTTGTTATACGCAGTTAGAAAATTTGATCACTTTAACTATGAGGAGAACGTTCCACACAAACCACACTCACATACTCATCAGAATCAGTCCTTTATTTTAGTTTAATATTAATGTTTCTTCTTCATTATATTTTCCTAGTTTGAGGGAGCTTTTCTGACTGATGGAAAAGGCCTAAGCAACTGGGATGTTTTTACTCATAAGCCTGGTCAGTTTAATGCTTATGTTTTACCCCCCTTGATGTATTTTTTTTCCTTGTCGTCAAAATCCAACGGTGGAGTTATATATTTTGCTTGCCACAGGTCATATTTCAGATGGAACTAATGGAGATATCGCTGATGACCAGTATCATCTTTATCTGGTTAGGCTCTTGAACTAACCTTATTATTTTGCATTTTCTTCAACTCTGATATATTTGTGTGTGTTTTTGTTAAATTTGGAATTGTGGAGCTGGACTTCGGAATTCTGCTTCAACCTAGGTCAGGCAAAAACTAATCTAAGTCTGACTTGTACCCAAATTCTTTTAAATTTTGCACTGGGTGGTCCCATCTAAGGAGACATGCCAAATTTCCTCTTCTCTGTATACGTGAATGGTTTTTAAGTGTGGACGAAATGACTAAAACGCTGGTGCTTCATTCCTCGGGTGCAATTTAGTTCACCATTTTCTTTTTTCTTATTTTTTAAATTTATTAGTATTATTATTATGAAAAGGGGAAGGTTCAAAACTATTACAATAATTTAGTGGTTGAAAGTTTTTTTTAAGTACCAACCACTTGAATTATGACACTTAGTATACCGAATCATATTTTCGACACCATGAAAAATTTCTCTTGATTTTGAGCCTAGACCATCCCCGTAGATTCTCATGATGGAATGATAGATTATGATCACTTAGACCAAAAAGAAAAAGTTATGAGATCAAAAGGGAAATGGATCATCTCCGAATCCCTTCCACCTAATCCACCAAGGCCACAAATCCGGACCTTTGAAATTTGATCAAACGGTTACAAACAAGGACCCACTTTAAAAGTTATAATAACTTTAGCCGTTTGATCAAATTTCAAAAGCCTGGATTTGTGGCCTTAGTGGATTAGGTGGAAGGGATCCGGAGAGGATCCCTTTCCCATAAACCCCATTCTGGCCTGGCCAGCTGTACTTTGTAGATTGTATTCCAATTAGAGTTGTGTAAACATGATATTTTATCTATAAATTACAGTCTGATACAATAGCAAATGTAACAAAAAAAATTCAGAAAAAAATTACACATATATCAGATTATAATTTGTCGAAATTGAATGATTGTTTACATGTAATAAGGAGACATATATTTTCTTCCAATTATACGAAGGTATTTTGTGGGAATTATTACTAAACTCATAGATCGTAGCTGAACAATTGGTGTTCAACACTGCAAGGTGAAACCTTACAAAAATCTAGTTGAAGCCCACTGTGTTTTATTGTTATGGCTAAATTAAATTAGAGATAGAACATTGATAATCTTGCTTCGACATTGATATGAAAAAACAGGAAGATTTGGATCTCATGAATTACATTGGAGTCAATACTTACCGGTTTTCCATATCATGGGCAAGAGTTTTACCTAGTAAGTTTTTTTCATTCTTTCAAAAATTTCTACTCATATTATAGAATCCAATCGTCTCCTCTCTACTCACATATATTATAACTTTGAACCAGAAGGAAGATTTGGGAAAGTGAATCGAGCTGGCATCAATCACTATGACAAGTTCATCGACGCTCTTCTGCGTAGAGGTCTTCTTTGTTACCATTGTTTATGTGCTCATCCAATTCATTGTTGCTGGAAATACATGACATTTTCTTTGGCAACATTCTCTATGTCATGTTATAGGAATCCATCCCTTCGTGACGTTGACTCACTACGACATTCCACAGGAACTTGAAGACAGATATGGAGCTTGGCTAAGTCCCCAACTGCAGTATGTAGCAACACTCCCATCTGTCTGAAAAAGTCACTAATAAGTGATAACTATAAGGATTGTAATTTCAATTTTCAGGGAGGATTTCCTATATTATGCAAATACATGTTTCAAATTCTTTGGAGACCGAGTGAAGTACTGGGTGACATTCAATGAGCCGAATGTAGTAGTTATTCGGGGCTATAGGTCGGGAATGTACCCGCCCGCTCGCTGCTCTAGACCCTTTGGGAATTGTACTAGTGGGGATTCAGAGAGAGAGCCTTTCATTGCAGCTCATAACATCATTCTATCCCATGCAGCTGCCGTCCATCTATACAGAACCAAATATCAGGTTAGAAACAAAGTTTTGAAATTCATTCATGAGTATAATTATTTCGATGTGGTTCTAATCATGTCTTTGACGCTCAGAAAAAACAAGGAGGTAGCATTGGAATTGTTATGAATGCCTTATGGTATGAACCGATCAGCAACTCCTTAGAAGACAAATTAGCAGCTGAGAGGGCTATGTCTTTCTATATGAACTGGTAAGTGAGACCATATGCATTAGGCTGCTCTCATATTTCTCTGGTCACACTACAACTAACATGTTTAAAATGAAGGTTCTTAGACCCCGTTCTACAAGGGAAATATCCAGCAGAAATGCGTGAGATTCTAGGAGCTGATTTGCCGGCATTTTCGAAATCTGATGTGGAGATGCTGAAGAAGAATGGATTGGACTTCATTGGCATCAATCACTATACGAGCTTTTACTCAAAAGATTGTATGTTCTCTGCATGTGAACCAGGACCAGGGACTTCAAGGACGGAGGGTTTCGCATTGCGAACTGCACAGAAGGACGGAGTCTTCATTGGAGAACCAGTATGCAAACTCATCATATGATCATTCGCCAACAATTAATTTCTTCTAGCAATTTACCTTCTTTATTTTTATTTTTTGGATGTAGACTTCGGTTGACTGGCTATATGTCTACCCTCAAGGAATGGAAAAGATCGTAACATACATAAAAGACAGATACAACAACACACCAATCTTCATCACAGAAAATGGTAAGGTCCAAATTCAGATCTTTGATCCAAACATGACGCCGCCCCCCACACCACACCCCCTCTCACCCACCCTCACCCACCCCCCCGACCAAAAAAAAATAAAATCTGGTGTGACAAAGATTCCTATATAATTTGATCTTGTAGGGTTTGGTGAGGTGGGGAATCCGAATTCCTACAATGAAGAATTACTGAATGATGTCAAGAGAGTGGAGTACATGAGGTCTTACTTACATGCACTTCAAGAAGGAATTAGGTATACACTGAACTCCCCTACGGCTTGCATTTATTTCTTGGATTTAAGTAATGTCAATGTTAAAATATGGAACGGCTAAGGCTTGTAGAATGCTAGGGTTTTGTTGTTGATACTGGGGAATACTTGATATATTTTATTATAATGTAATCTGTACAGAGATACAAGATTTATACAAAGCAAAGTCATCTATTCTAGGAAGTCAACTCTAAGAGATCAATACATGATTTACATTCCTACAATCAAGGAACCAAATATCCTAAATGATATTGCCGTCTAATACTCCCCCTCAAGGTGGAGTGTGAATGTCAAGAACACCCATCTTGCCAAGAAGAGATTGAAATGCAGCTTGCCCTAATGGTTTGGTGAAAATGTCGGCTAGTTGCTGTCCAGTAGGGATATAGGCAGTCGTAATAACCCCAGATTGAATCCGTTCACGAACAACATGACAATCGATTTCTATATGCTTAGTACGCTCATGAAAAACCGGGTTAGCTACTATATGGAGAGCAGCTTGGTTATCACAGTATAATTTGGCCGGTCTATGGTGATCACCGCGCAAGTCAGCTAATAAAAACTTCATCCATGTAAGTTCACATGTGGCTTAAGCCATGGCACGATACTCGACTTCGGCCGAGGATCTTGAGACAGTAGACTGTTTCTTGGTTTTCCACGACATTAGTGCACCTCCAAGAAATATGCAATAACCCGTAACGGATCTTCGTTGATTGGGCATCGAGCCTAGTTAGCATCACAATAACCTCTCAATAGGAAACTTCCCTTTGAGGGAAAAAGAAGGCCTTGTCCAGGCACCTCTTTCAAGTAACGCAAAAGACGGTGAACCGCGTCGAGATGAGGCTTTCTCGGTTGTTGCATAAACTGACTGAGGATATGAACTGAATACGAAATCTCTGGCCTGGTGATTGTGAGATAAATAAGTTTCCCAACAAGTCTTCTATATTGCAAAGCATTGCGGAGAAGCTGTCCTTATGTTGGAGATAATTTCAAGTTTTCTTCCATGGGAAATTTTGCAGGTTTTGTACCCAATAAGCTGGCCTCATCAAGAATGTCAAGTGTTTATTTTCGTTGGGAGATTGAAATCCCTTGAGAGGACCGAGCTACCTCCACACCAAGGAAATATTTTAAGTGTCCAAGGTCCTTGATTCGAAAATGGGTGTGAAGAAAATGCTTAAGATCATGGATGGCCACCTCATCGTTACCTGTGATGATCATGTCATCGACATAAATGAGTAAAGCGGTAAATGAGTGTCCACGCACCTTAGTAAATAGAGAGTAATTTGCATTGGACTGTTGGTAGCCGGCTTGGTGGATGACGGTGGAGAATTTGTGGAACCAGGTACGTGAAGCTTGCTTGAGTTCGTATAGGGACTTGTTGAGTCGACAAACATTGTTCTCCCCCTGTCGATGAAGACCAGGAGGTAGGTGCATATATACTTCTTCACATAGATCACCATGAAGAAAGGCATTTTGGACGTCCAGTTGATGAATGGACCAATTGTGTACGGAGGCAACGGCGAGGAAGCAGCGCACTGTGATTAATTTGGCAACGAGAGCGAAGGTTTCTTTGTAATCGATACCTTCCCGCTGTGTAAAACCTTTGGCAACGAGGCGAGCTTTGTAGCGCTCGACAGTACCATCAGAGATGTATTTGATCTTGTAGACCCATTTGCAACCGATGGCGTGATGGCCGGGAGGAAGGCGAGTGAGGGTCCATGTGTTTTGTTGGTCAAGAGCATGAAGTTCAGCGGCCATTGCAGCCCTCCAGTTGGGATCACTATTAGCCTGCTCAAAGCATGTGGGCTCGACAATAGTGGTAATAGCACAAGCAAAGGAGTGATGCAAAAGAGATAGGTTAGCATAAGAAACATAGTGAGATAAAGGATAGCGAGTACCTAAAATGGAGGAGGATGTGGCGCTGGGATTATGGACAGGATATAAATGGTACCCTTGAAGCCTTACGGAAGGCTTGGAGACGCGTCCAGAATGGCGAGAGGTAGGTGGTGGATGAGTTGTGTTTGTGGCTATGGGGGGTATGTCGGTGGGGGAATGATTGGCGTTGGTAAAGGTGTCGTGGGAGGGAGATGGAGTGGGTGAAGTGGTAGAGTTATCTGTAGATTGTGGCATTGGTGTTGGTGTGGAGATAGGAATCACGAGTTGTGATGGGAGAGGCGTGAATAGTGGAATTGGTGTATTGGATAAAGGGGCAGGTTGTTGGTTAGGTGGATGGTCATGAGGTGTAGTGGTGTCGTGAGCAATATAGGGGAATGTGTTAGGTTGGTGGGGTAGGGGTAATACTAAGGTATCAGGTTGATGATCAGGTTGGTGAGTAATATAGGGGAAGGTAGTTTCATGAAAAACAACATCACGGGATGAAAAGAATTTATGAGTGGCAAGATCATAAACACGGTAACCTTTTTGACCTAAATGATAACCAACAAAGATGCACCTCTTGGCACGTTGATCAAATTTGTGAGTGGGGTGGAGATTGGTGGCATAACATAAACAACCAAAGACTCGTAGGTGGGAAAAATCTGGAAGGTGACGATGTAAAAGTTCGTATGGTGTTTTGTGAGAGATGAGTGGTGCGGGTAAACGATTAATTAAGTAACAGGCAGTTTGTATACTTTCCCCCAAAAAAATCAATGGCAAATTTGCTTGGAAACGGAGTGCTCGATCGACATTCAAGAGATGACGGTGTTTCCGCTCAACAATCCCATTTTGTTGGGGTGTTGACAGACAAGAAGTCTGAAAAATAATGCCTTCGCTATTAAAAAAAGAACGCAATGAAGTGAATTCACCCCCATTGTCAGCCCGTATCGTTTTGATCATACAATTAAATTGTGTGTGCACCCAAGCAATGAACGAACGTAACAACCCTTGTGTTTCAGATTTAAAACGCATAAGATGTATCCAAGTGTAACGAGAATAATCATCAACAATGGTTAAAAAATGTCGAGCCCCCGAATGGGAATTGACTCGATGAGGTCCCCAAATGTCACAATGTATCAGATCAAAAGGTGCAGTAGAAGAAATAAAACTTAACGGAAAAGATAAACGGGTTTGTTTTGCAAGGGGACAAACGTCACATGAATGACTGGAATCAACCATGATCGTTGGAACTTGCTTGGTCAAAACTTGAAGATGACCGATTGAGGGATGACCTAAACGTTGGTGCCAAAGGTTGGAATGACAGCTAACATTGTGGACGAGGCTAGGGTTTTGTTCTGGCGCCAAGTAATAGAGTCCATTATATCGCTTGCCCAGGCCAATCGTCCTCCTCGTATCCATGTCCTGTATCACACAAAAATCCGGAAAGAAAATCACTATGCAGCTTAGTGCCTCAGTAAGCTTGCTAAAAGATAATAAATAAACCCAAAAATTGGGTACATGTAGCACATCATTGAGTTTAATATGAGGGTTAACTCGTATGGAACCAATGGATTCAATGGTCGCTTGCCCTCCATTAGGCATCTGAACGGACTCAAACACCGACAAGGATTTCTTGTTGAGCAAGTGTGATGAGGGGGATATGTGATCCGTTGCCCCGCTATCAATAATCCAATATAATGTTTTCTATGAAGAAACTGCTGACATATTTGAAGAGGGTGTGATTATACCTGTAGCATTTGCAAAGTGAGGTGTATTACCATCGAGATTGGTCTTCTTAAGCATCGCCATTATTTGATTATATTCCTTCGTGGTAAATTTTAGACCATCACTAGTTGTTTCCTTGTGTCGTGGTTCAGCACCCTTGATGGCTTCGGCTTCCACCTTAACTTGGTTGGCAGCAGGCTTCCTCTTGTTGGGAGGTTTCACGGATTTCCCATGGTATTTGTGGCCAGGTGGAAAACCATTCAAGTAAAAACACTTGTCCACAGTGTGATATTTCTGATCACAATATGAACACTGAAAGGGTGTGTTTCCCTTGGATGTGTGAAAAGCTTGCACCGCAGGTTCCCTGTTATTGGTTATGTTCATGGCATGTAGATTAACATTATTATGATTGAGAGATACCTCCACTTGTTTCTCTTGTTGAAGGACAAGGGAGTATGTCTTTCGAGTGTCGGGAAGTGGCTGCATCAGTAGTATTTGTCCACGTACTGCAGCATATGACTCATTTAATCCCATAAGGAATTGCATCACTCTTTCTTTCTCATCTCGGTCGCTGATCTTCTTCAATCCTCTGCAGGTGTAGGTCGGGGGTTCATGATAGGATGACAAGTCATCCCATAGTGCCTTCAACTTGGTATAGTAGGCTGAGATAGATTGTTGTTCTTGCCTGTGTTCAACAATTTCTCGTTTGATCTGATATATGCGTGTATCGTTTCCTTGTGAGAAGCGATCTCGCAGGTCCGCCCATACATCTGCTGCTGAGGTGTAATAAGAAACGCTACTCGCGATATCGTCGTGTACAGAGTTTAAGATCCAAGCAAGGACCATGTCATTGCATCTTTGCCATGATGCAAACTGTTTATCAGTTTCTGGTGGAGGATCGATGGTGCCATCAACCAATCCAAGTTTGTTTTTCGTGCTCAAGCTGATTCGCATTGCACGACTCCAGGTATTGTAGTTGTCTCCTTGCAGTGTTTTGGAAACTAAGATGTTCCCAGGTTGATCGGAGGAGTGTAAAGAAAAAGAGTTTGAGATATCAATGGACATCTCTGTTGACTTTTGGTTTGCTGTTGGTTCTCCCATGGTGGGGATTGTTGTGTTTTGTTGATGTTGCGGAAGCGACTGGGTATTCAGAGTCACCAGAAACGGTGCTCTGATACCATGTTAAAATATGGAACGGCTAAGGCTTGTAGAATGCTAGGGTTTTGTTGTTGATACTAGGGAATACTTGATATATTTTATTATAATGTAATCTGTACAGAGATACAAGATTTATACAAAGCAAAGTCATCTATTCTAGGAAGTCAACTCTAAGAGATCAATACATGATTTACATCCCTACAATCAAGGAACCAAATATCCTAAATGATATTGCCGTCTAATAGTCAATGTCACCTGCATTTAGAGAGATTATTGCTTGCATATTACGTAATAGTGTATACAATGTTCCTCTTATAATGGTCAAAATGTCATAGTGCGCGTGACCTTCAATATGTATACACCAGTTATATGCAGTGATTTTTTTGTATGGTATTAGCATTGTGATGTTTTGGTGAATCTCAAATCCGAAACAGTCTCAAATCATCAAATGTGGTGAAAAAGTTAATTGATTTTTTATTTTATTTTAATTATGGTCAGAAAAGGAGCAGATGTAAGAGGGTACTTGGTGTGGTCGTTGCTGGACAACTTCGAGTGGACGAGTGGCTATACGGTTCGGTTTGGACTTAACCGTGTTGATTACGCCACTCTCAAGAGGACTCAAAGACTATCGGCAGCTTGGTACAAACAATTTGTATCTAATCATACGGTGCAAACACACCTACCCACAAACTGAATCTTGCACCAACATATCTATTCACAAGGATCCTTATTCGCTATCGTTGTTGACATTCTTTCCCAAGATCCGTCCAATCTTCCACAATGATATATGGTGGCTTTGCTTAGAGCGGTGGCAGTAGTTTTCTTGATTTAGGATTGCACACTATTTTAGGGTTTTGGTAATTGTGGCTTGAGATAAACATTAACTACCACATTTAAATCACTTCTGTAATAAAACTAAGATCAACGTGCAAGTAGATTTCATCTCTATTAGAGAAGTGGTTTATATGTAGTTTACAAAATGTGATATTTCTGACATTTTCCAATTTTTATAGTGCGAGGTTGTTTATTCTAATTTTTTAAGAATATAGTGCTGTTGGAGCTTTCTTGCATTGAAAGGAGTCTAACATTGCCTTGTTTGCAATATTTAGATGTTTATCTTGTACCTATTTTTTAGAGCGAAGCTAGATACACCATCTACTTGAACTATTTTTTTTATACCATATGATGTGACAGTTGATAGTTGAATTCCTTGTTTAAATCATTAAAGAAGTTATTCAACCAGCAATCACCACATCATATAATTTACAAAATATAATATAAAAACATAATCTCTCTAGCATTTTCCTTTGTTTTTTAATACAACGATATATTTACAAATATATTTACACTTAAAGGCAGGGAAATCAAGATGATGATATACCGTAGTGTCAAAAATCAATCATGCATATGCACCCTGGTGTGGTTTTGAATCCCACAGACTCCCCTTCCCCCTAACAATGAACTATATAACCCACTAACGCCACCAATTCACTTGGAAAAACAAAAGATAGGAAAATTAATTAGTTTTAAATTCATTATTACGAGATTCAAATAGGGAATTGTTATTGATACTCCAAAAATCTCATTTTGCACTCCAAAGTGTCTATAATTAGAAAGAAAAATACACTTATGAAGATTGTAGAATGAGATTTTTGGAGTATCAATAACAGTTATCTTCCAATATAAAATCTTTCGCTTACACGTGAAAAATAATACTACTAGTACTAAGTGACTTAAAGTTTGATGTTGACTATATTTTTTCTTATCAATAAAAAAAGAAAATTATAGCAATAGTCCCTTAATAAAAAAATTCATAACCATTGATGTGACATCCCACATCGCCCAGGGGAGTGATCCTTAAATGTATATTCCCATCCCTACCTAGCACGAGGCCTTTTGGGAGCTCACTGGCTTCGGGTTCCATCGGAACTCCGAAGTTAAGCGAGTAGCGCGCGAGAGCACTCCCATGATGGGTGACCCACTGGGAAGTTCTCGTGTGAGTTCCCAGAAACAAAACCGTGAGGGCGTGGTTGGGGCCCAAAGCGGACAATATCGTGCTACGGTGGTGGAGCGGGCCCGGGAAGTGATGCACCCCGGGCCGGGATGTGACAATTGATCCCTTAGCTCATCAAAACGTGCAGTTATGGTCCTTTTCGTTAACTCTATCAAAGCTATATCAAAATAAGTATGTTGGAAGAACTATTGCTACTATTGAGTTAAAGTTGATGGATCATTACTCCAATTAAGTTAAAGCTGATGGACCATTTATACAATTGAGTTAAAGTTGAAAGATCATTGCTACAATTTTTCTTATTTGATTTTCCATATTTGCACCTTAACTCAGTCTCATGTGCGTGACACGTGACTCATTTTGATGGAAGTTTTAACAAAATTAAATAAAAAGACCATACCTGCACATTTTAAAGAGTTAAGAGACCAATGATCATGAATTTTTAGTTGAGGGACCATTACTCCAATTGGATTAAAGTTGAGGGACCATTACTACAATTTTCTCTTTTCTTTATTGGTAAGAAAAAAATATAGTCAACACCAAACTTTAGATCACTTAGTACTAGCAGTATTATTTTTCACTTGTAAGTGAAAGATCTTATATTTGAATAGAACTGTTATTAATACTTCAAAAATCTCATTCTACATTTTTCATAAATAATTAAAAGATCATTATTCCAATTGAGTTAACGTTCACTAATAAAGTTCTAATAAGCACGACCATTGATTTTGTTTATTCAAGAAAACAACTTTCATTGCGCCGGTTCCGATTCCACCATTATCTGCCTCTCCTTAAAGTAGATCTGGTTTTACTATTGGATTTTTGTATAAAATTATATGATGGAAGCCCGCTTATCGCATTTGATTATAGTAGGCTCTCCTTTTGTTTTTTTTTTTTTAATACATTAATATTTTTACACTAGGAAAAAAAGAATTCGTGCAAGCCACGCAATGAGCAACCTAATTTGGTATCGAATGACGACTTTCCTTAAAAGAGTTGATTTGTTGGAATGACATTTAAAAAATGAGAAATGTGAAGATGACTATTTTAAAAGTGAGATTCCTTATGGATTATTTGTCATTTTGTATTTTTTTTCAACATATTTTATAATATTAGTACGAAAATTAACATTAAACTACAAAGTGACGGAGAATTAAAAAAAAGTCTAATTTTTTAAAGAGTCATTTCTTTAAAAAATTTCTCTTTCTGATTATTTATAAGCATACATAATATGACTATTAAATTCATTTTCCAAATGCTGTGGGCGGCATTCAACCCCATTTGCTTTCAAGTAGATACACATCTACCTTTTTTCCGAAAAAAGATTCACATCTACCATTATTTTATCATTTGGTGACCGTGGGCCCAACCAACACTTGATTAGGGGAGGAAAAATTGCTGAGAATAAACAAATGACTTTGAAGTAAAAGCACGTCGATTTTTGAGTCCACCGCTAATTAAGAAAAGCATCTTTTATCTCCACTGGCAGCAAAACATCTAACTTTCACGTCTCTTCTGCGTGCACTAGTGTCAATATAAAATTACGTTGACTTTGGCATTTTCACATGTTAAAGGTGTTATTATTTTCGTTCTAAAAATGTATTGTGCATACCTTATAAATTAAGTTTTATTAGTAAGTATAAGAAATCTAAAGTGCGTAATAAATTTTTCTAGAAGGTTAATTATAAATTCTTATAAATATACAACAAAATACGATTTTTCCTCTAAATACTTTTCTTCGCGCAATAAATTTTTTAGAAAGTTAATAATAACTTCTTATAAATATACAATAGAATTATCTTCTCACCAAATACTTTCCTTCTTCCTCCCCTCTTCTCACATTTTCTTTTTTGTCTCACACTTTTCCTTTTATCTTTCTTTTTCTATAAATAAGTCAACATAAAATGTTGGCGTGATTTAATCATAACAGTTCAAATAAAAAAATACTAGAGGAAAAAAAAGGAAATTGATAAAGGGAGAATCCTACTCCTTTAGTTAACAAATCCTGTATATGTGTGTGTATGCTAAGTATATTTTCCAGGCAAAATGGATATCTCACTTAGAGAATAGCTGTTTGTTCAATGCTTGAGAAAAGGACATAAATATTCTATGGCAAGCTCAGAATCTCCATCCCAACTAAGTATTCACAACGGCCGTGAAGACAGAGAGAAGAATCTTATCAGACAAGAACAACCTTCCAGTTCAAGAGGCGGCTGGAGTGCTGCAATTTTCATCATCCGTAAGCAAACCTTTTCATTTTCTTACAATGATTCAATTCAGGCTACTGTTTTTCTTTTTGGTAATTTATTTTCTTGTTGTAGTTGTTGAGGTGGCAGAGAGATTTTCTTACTATGGCACGGCTGGAAACCTCATCACGTACCTCACAAATGAACTCCATGAGCCCATCCCCAAGGCTGCAAAGAATGTCAACACTTGGGTTGGAGTTTCATCTCTCCTCCCAATAATTGGGGGCTTCGTCGCCGATGCCTTTCTTGGTCGATTCAACACCATTCTCATCTCATCGATCATTTATTGCTTTGTAAGTTTCGTCAAAGCATGACAATTTATAATATTGAATGGTTATACTACTAATTGCATCAATATCTTTTGTATATAAAACCCCACTCATATTGACTGACTCTAAAAATATGGAACCTACAATTAAATTCAGAAATTTCATTATTTACTACCAATTTAATTTCAGACCACGATTGCTAACTTTTCAAGTTAATTTCAGGCAATGGTAATGTTAACCGTAACAGTTTCCATAATTCCTCGGCGTTATCAGAAAGCAATGTTCTTTGCATCACTTTACACATTGGCAATTGGTCAAGGTGGCCACAAACCATGTGTACAAACCTTTGCGGCCGACCAGTTTGATGAAGACTCGCCGGAGGAGAAGAAGGCGAAAAGCTCATTCTTCAACTGGTGGTATATGGGGATCATTGTTGGTGCCTCCACTGCTACTTTGGCAGTCATATATGTGCAGGTCAGCATAGATCATATTTACAAGCACAGATAGGGGTTTTCTGAAATTTTAGGCTCATAAACTCAAATGTTGTTTTAGCATTATTAGTTTAGTGAACAAATCCCAAAAATTATGAATCTTAGCTGCAACAGTTTTTCATTTTCTTATATGTGAGACGACTCTAAACCTGATTTATTTATTAAAAGTAAGAAACGAATATGCAACTTGCTTAGTGATTTTAGAAAAAGAACTTGATGAATGGTTATTGAAGTGCTGAAACCCAAAATTTGTGACTATGCTTTGGTGCAGGATAATGTTGGGTGGGCGGCGGGGTTTGGAATAATGACAGGGGCAATGGTGGTGGCATTGGTTCTGTTTCTGTTGGGTTACAAGAGATACAGAAAGCAGGGACCCTTAGGCAGCCCCTTCACCAAGGTGGTTCAGGTGTTAGTGGCGGCAGCAAGGAAGTGGCGCGTGGATGGAACACTCATGACTGGTTTTGGTGTGTACAAAGATGACGAGAGTCAGCATGATACTAGGAGGACTTTATCACATACCAGTCAATTCAGGTGTGCTCATAGGACACCATATTGATAAGCTCTATCTTATTTTTTAGGTGCAATTTTATAAACACTAAACTTCACTGTGATGACATCTCTTGAGATCCAAATAGGTACATTTATAAATTATATAAATCAACATGGAACTTTATGTCTACCACATGACACCTTATCCCTAACTTTATACAATATCTAATTTTTTTAGATGCTTGGATAAGGCAATGATCATTGACCAACTTGATGCTGCAAGCAAGACCAGAAATCCGTGGAGATTGTGCTCACAAAATCAAGTCGAACAAGTAAAGCTCGTCCTACGCCTCATTCCCGTATGGATGTGTTGCTTAATGTTTGCTGTAGTCCAATCCTTTAGTGTAACCTTCTTCACAAAGCAAGGAAGCACAATGGTCCGCTCAATTGGTTCGAACTTTAAGATTCCCCAAGCATCATTTCAAGTCTTCAATGGCCTCACGATTATAGTCGTAATTCCAATCTATGACCGTGTTTTCGTCCCAGCAGCCCGAAAAGTCACGGGACATTCCTCTGGCATCACCATCCTACAAAGAATTGGCATTGGCCTATTTGTATCCATATTCACTATGGTTGTGTCAGCTTTGGTAGAAGCCAAAAGGGTTAGCATTGCAAGAGACCACAACCTCCTGGACAACCCCAAAACAATAGTGCCAATGAGAGTGTGGTGGTTAATTCCACAGTACATGATATGTGGTTTGTCTGATGTATTTACATTTGTTGGACTTCAAGAATTCTTCTACGATCAAATGCCAGAGGAAATGAGAAGCATGGGAGCAGCAGCATACCTCAGTGTGGTAGGTGTAGGAAACTTCATGAGCAACGCTATAATATCTGCGGTGCAAGAAATTAGCTCAAAGCATGGTGAAAAATGGCTTGGTAACAATATCAATCGTGCCCATCTCAATTACTTTTATTGGGTAATTGCAGCTTTGAGCACTTTGAATTGGTGCATATATGTGTTGATTGCTAAACTTTTCTTATACAAAAAGTTTGAAGCACAAGAAACCAATAAGGAGAAAGAGCTGACTTGAAGCTTATGATCTATCTTGCAGTTAACATAGAAAAAAGTTTGTACTATTTTATAAAATACAGTGGAAGCCTCACTGCATGAACATTACATCTCTAATTTCCTCATAAGTTTTATAGGTAAAAATCCAGATATTCGAAATTATACTATAGTGCTTGCAGACATAAGCATTTACATAGTACATATCATTGATTCCTAACGTACACGTGAAGAAATTTTTCAATGTTCAGTGTGCCAGAAACACGTTCCGGTACATTAATTGTCATAATACAATCAGTTGAAAATATTTTTCTTTAAGTTTCCAACTAATTGTATTATGACACTTGATGTACCAGACCACGTTTCCGGCACACTAAATATTTTCTCGTAGATTCATTAATTAACCTTACATGATATTTATAAAATAAATAACATCAATCCTAACGTAGGCATGGAATCATGATGACTTTTTATGCATGTGGAGATCATAAACAACCAAGGAACAAAATGCCGATAATATCGGTTTTTTACGGGACCGATATTTTAATAGGTATCCAACGGGTTTTCGTCAAAATATCGCGATATTATCGATAATATCGCGATATTACCGAAATATCGCGATATTTTGGAACTGTGCTACTCGGAGAAGAACGCCGGAGCTTCTACAGCTCCGGCCGACTGTAAAAGAAGACCCTAGACTCCGATCTAGGTATCAAAATGAAATAGAAGACGAGATGAATGTTTTTATATATTTCGTCTGCCGTGAAACAGTCGGAGGTGTTCGGAAAGTTCGTCGACACCCACGGCCTCGCCGGAGATAGGTGTGCCTATTCACATATAAGGTTCAATCTAGAACAGAAAGAGGCAAACCCGAAGCTTACCTAACCGGAGAAATTTAAGAAACTTGCTGGAGTTCCTGCGTTCGTCGAGTTGCAGAGACAAGAAGGAGAGGGAGAAAGACGAGGTTGCTGATGATGATGAGTGTCTTCCTGAAGTAGGTGCGATGGTGTGTGTGTGTGTGTATGTGGGTCTCGGACCCTCGGTGCAGAGAGAAAGGAGAGAGACGGCGCCAACGAGGGAGGAGCAGAAGGCGATGTGGGTCTTTGTGCTTGTGTGTGGGAGAAGGATCGAGAGACCTTGGGTCTCTGTGCGTGTGTGTGGGAGATCTGTGTGTGTGTGTGGGAGAATGGAGAAGGGGGAAAAGGGAGCTCAGAGAAGAGAGAAGGATCGAGAGAGAGATAGAGACTGTCTGCGTGTGATGTCTGTGTGCGTGTGTGGTGGCATATGTGTGTGTGTGTGTGGTTGGGTCATCTGACTCACCTCACCTGACAACTTTTACAATCACTTTTTACAATTTCAGACCATGGACAAAAATAATAATGCTTTCATAATGAAACCGTGTGCCACTGTGAGTCTGATATTCTTTCACATTCAAAACCGTGTGCCACTGTCTGTTATATTCTTTCACATTCAAAGATGTGGAGTATCAGAGTCATTCAGAGCATTTTCGTTTCTTCTTCTTCCCTTACCCTTTTCAAAGTCATTCCAGATCCATTCCAGAGCTTAAACACAAAGGGTTCCATATTTATGGACAACGTCAACCAATCTCGGATCCATATGGGTGGCATGTTAACAATTACATGCAAAACTATTTTGGGGATTTATCATTTGATAACTACTCTTCACAATACACTCACTCTACACATAGAGATGATGAAGATAGTGAAAAATTTGAACCTCATAGGAACTCTATGTGGTACTAAGTCACTCATGTATCTTACCATGCAATGTATAAAGTGTAAAATATTGTACTAATTCATTATATATAAATGATTATGGTGTGTTTAAACTTCTTTCATTAATTACTACATATTTTATACACTCGCAATGTTTGTCAGCTCGCTATATAATCAACTTGATAATGTTAAATCCATCATGCAATGTATTTCCTTCCAATTTTTTGTGATAAACTAATAGATAATTGACTAAATAAACATCCTGCAAAGTTTCAATAAAAATTTCTAAGTTTTTCTTAGAATTTCCGTGGTTTCCATATAATTTTTATCGATATCGATATTATCCCGATATTTCCATCGATATTTCCGTGTTTTCGGACTACCGATATTTCCGATATCATCGATATTTAATACCTTGTAAACAACCAAAACTAAGCGTTTTTTTTTTTTTGGTCAAAACCAATACTAGGCGTTTGAGCAGCCGATCTAACCGTGTTCTTCAATGGAATATAAGATTAAATATAATTTCGAATTTGTGCGTTGATGATAATTTATGGTGACTAATCTTTTTAATGATTCGATAAAAAGGAAGCTGGTTATTGTTATTGTTTCCTCGAATCCTTGGTGATTTGTTTTTTCAAAATACAAATGTACCAAATTATTATATTGTGATTGGTTAACCTGTACATTTGGATGATTTTTTCAAAATATACGTGATTTTATATACGTAGAGTATACCTGTACAATACGTATAGGGAATCTAGAGATGCAGCCATCAACAAAACATAAAAGATAAAACAATCACCTAATTGTCCCCTAGGGGACATGGAATGGGTGAATGTCGGAAAAGAAACATAAAAATATGAAAACAATCGCATCCCGTAATAGAAGCATAAGCATTGAACCAGGGCCGACCCTGAGGTAGCCCAAGTAGGCGTCCGCTTAGGGCCCTCACTTTGAAAGGGTCCAAAAAAAAAATTTATATCCTGTAATAAAAATATAAATACAAAAAAAAAAGCAAGAAATATCATAATTCATTTGTTAGTGCAGTGGAAATGTTGGTTTCATTTTTCTTTGGGGTGTTGAGTTCGAAACACAAAGTTGCCTTTCAGTCACTGGATTTTTCTTGATTTTATTTTTCTTGTTTTTCAAATTTACTGTCAATCCATCTGTCCAAATGCATGTAAAGTTATAAAACTTAAGTCTCTTTGCAATCTTTTTTCTTTCAACTTCTCATTCTCTCCATTTCTATCAAATGTTTAAACCAACTTCTCATTCTCTCCATTTCTATTGAATGTTTAAACCAACTATCATATGGTCTTAAAGATTGTACTTTAAGGTAATCAAAACTTTGAATTTTATATTTTTCTTTTCAATAACTTTTGGATAAATTACACTTTCATACCTCAGGTTTGGGCTCTATTTCAATTCCTTACAACATCTTTAAAACATTTCACTTTCATACCCTAAGTACTATTTTATTTCAAAATAATACCTCTGTACATTTTCCATCCATTGATCCGTTAAATGCTGACGTGGCTGCTAAATGTCTGCCACGTGGCAAAAAAAAATTTAATTTTTTTTTAAAAAAAACCTGAATTTTTACAACAAAAAAAAAAGGGTAAATTACACTTTCATACCTTAGGTTTGGGGTCTATTTCAATTTCTTACATCTTTAAAACATTTCACTTTCATACCTTAAGTACTATTTTATTTCAAAATAATACCTCCGTTACATTTTTCATCCATTGATCCGTTAAATGCTAACGTGGCTGCCACATATATGCCACATGGCTGCTAAATGTATGCCATGTGGCAAATAAATTTTTTATTTTTTTATTTTTAAAAACCTGAATTTTCTCAACAAATAAAAAATAAAAAATTTGAAACCCACATCTGCAAGAAGAAGAAGAGGGAGGAAGAAAGGAAAAAAAATATTGTCCCTCCCCCACCCCCCCAGCGACCCACATCTGCAAGAAGAAGAGGACGGAGGAAGAAAGAAAGAAAAAAACCCCAAAATCCCACCCGAGCCACCCCTCCCAAAAATCCCCCATCACCCACCCCCAAAAATCCCACCCGAGATTAGGTGGATCTACCACAAAACCAGTCCAAAAGGGTCGCCGGGGGCGCGGCGGGGGGGGGGGGGGGGGGGGGAAGGGCTTTTCTTCTTCTTTCTGCATATGTGGGTTGCTGGGGGGAGGGACAATTTTTTTTTCTTCCTGCCTCTTCTTCCTCTTGCAGATGTGGGTTTCAAATTTTTTTTTTTTTTTTTTTGTTGAGAAAATTCAGGGTTTTAAAAAAAAAATTAAAAAATTATTTTATTTGCCATGTGGCAAACATTTGGCAGCCACGTCAGCATTTAATGGATCAATGGATGAAAAATGTAACGGAGGTATTATTTTGAAATAAAATAGTACTTAAGGTATGACAGTGAAATGTTTTAAAGATGTTGTAAGGAATTGAAATAGACCCCAAACCTGAGGTATGAAAGTGTAATTTACCCTTTTTTTTTTCTTTTTTTTTTTGTAAAAATTCAGGTTTTTTTAAAAAAAATTTAAACTTTTTTTTTTTGCCACGTGGCTAACATTTGGCAGCCACGTGGCATATATGTGGCAGCCACGTCAGCATTTAACGGATCAATGGATGGAAAATGTAACGGAGGTATTATTTTGAAATAAAATAGTACTTAAGGTATGAAAGTGAAATGTTTTAAAGATGTTGTAAGGAATTGAAATAGAACCCAAACCTGAGGTATGAAAGTGTAATTTACCCATAACTTTTTATTCAATGGATTATTTTAATATTCAATTCGTTAGTGTGATGTTGATTTAAGAAGTAAAAAAAAACACAAGAGAAACAATTAGCGTTGAATTTATTATACTCATCAATCAAGTTTTATTGTTATTTACTCTCTTGATCATTAAGTTTTATTGTTCTTCACTCTCAATCTTAAACTCTTGACTGCAAACATTTAGTATATTTGTGTCTAAAAATGTGAATCGTGTAATGTTTAAATAATGTTTGTATATTTATCTTCTTTTAATATTAATTTTTAATGATATTTGATGTGAAAATATAACTTTTTATGTATTTAGCGATTTTTTTTTATACAAATCAATATACAAAGAACTGGAGATCAAAGAATTTTAGGGCCCCACTTCTAAGGCTCGCCTAGGGCCCCCAAATTCTCAGGGCCGGCCCTACATTGAACAAAAGTATATAATTTGGTTTTGTCCTCCATTTCATGGCAAAAGGTGAAACCCTCACATGGGCAACGGGTGGCGTCTTAATTTTTATTGAAAATTTAACTTTCCCCCTCCAAACTCATTTTTTTTCTAGCCTCTAGCCCATCAAATAATATTTATCCGAATAAAATCAATGATTATGATCCAACTAAGCATTTACCAAATTAAGTTTGTGTGTCTTTTTATATTTTTTTGATCCCTAATATACCACATCTAAGACAGTATGGAAAGTTCTTGTAATTTTGTTTTAATTGATCAGGTGCATTGAATTTGGCAAGGTCTTGTAGCTATGAAATATGGTTCTAGATGGAGGAATTAATTTGGAAACTTTTTAATTTCAACAATAAATTTCAATTTGAATATACCTAATTTAATGTTTATTTTCAACAATATCTATTGTTTAATTTTATGAAAATAATTTACCTACTATAAAAATTAATTTTATGAAAACAATATCTATTGTTTAATTTTATACCTATAATATAATTACATGAAAATAGTTTACCTACTATGAAAGTTAATTTTTTGAAAACAATATCTATTGTTTAATTTTATGAAAATAATTTACCTACTGTATAATTACATGAAAAAATTTACCTACTATGAAAATTAATTTTTTGAAAACAAATCTATTGTTTAAT
Organism: Heteromeles arbutifolia; assembly: GCA_024362995.1. NCBI lineage: Eukaryota > Viridiplantae > Streptophyta > Magnoliopsida > Rosales > Rosaceae > Heteromeles > Heteromeles arbutifolia. The sequence continues at coordinate 1,363,388 of JANCRC010000002.1, read as the reverse complement.
TTTATGAAAATAATTCACCTACCTTATAATTACATGAAAATTAATGTGCCTATTTTTTAAATTTGTAACAAAATTAATTTACCTACATAATAAAACAATATTATTTTGTTTAATACTAATTTACCTATTATTTGTACATATTGACACACCCCGACCCGGAATGTCCACTAAGACTCCGAATCGAGCTGTGATGGCCGACACCTGGAAGGTGACGAAGCCAAAAAGTGATAATATGGAAGAATGTGAATAGATTTAAACCTAAAGGTGCCTAACTATCAGAGTGCGCTGTCAGTGGGTATGGACCCATTTCACACGCGTTGTCAGAACATAAGTAAAGTACAATAGTGTGGGTAAAGATCATACCCTCAGAAGTAGCCACCTGAACTGAGATATGCCACGAGTCCTTGTCGATAAAGAAACTATGCTACAAAAACCTGGAAGGGCGCAAAACAAAAAGCGTGAGTGGGCAAAAACAAAGTTTTTCCAAAATCACTTTGATATAAAAGTTATAACCCCTCTCTGTAAAAACATATATACTTCCCAGAAAAATATATACGTACTCATATTGAAAACCAACATTCAAATATTGCCATGTCTGAATAAGCCATATCCAATATCAAAGCATGCAACAAATATCATCAAAGTCAATCAGGTGATATCTCAATGCATAACATGCCGGTAATGCATATAAATTAGCCGGAGTCACCTATAGTGACCTGTACGGCTAAATCTATGGCTCCTCAACCAAATCCTCAATTCAACTCTCAATCAATAACTTGCACCCATGTTGGAACCACCTGTAGTGTTCTGTAAGACAAGCTAGGTATATAAAAACGCTCTGTGCTACGGTCACGTGAAGACTGGCGACAAATCGCGGGTCACCTACAAGTCGGAACCACCTATAGTGGTCTGTACGACAGGCTGGCACCTGCCTTAGATCCAAGGTGAGCGTACGGTACGGGACGTGAACGATCACGTGAAAGCTAAGCCTTACTCTAGCGGAGCACAAACCCCGATGTGCAGGTAAATGAGCCATATTCTAATCTCATCAATATCACCATAATCATCATAAAGAAAGTACATACTTACCTGACTTACCTGACGTCCACAGTGCCTCAACATATAATCACATAACATAGCAATGAATATATATGGCATTCGACATGGCATTCAATTTCATAAAATAATTTAAAACGTATTTCTGGGAATCAACCAAGTGTATATATATATATATATATATATATATATATTTATTTATTATATATACTGAAAACAAAAGCCCACTCACCTGGAGTCCATGCTATAACTCTCTAGAATGAGTACCGAAGCGTCCCGAACGATCGGCACCTAAAACAATTATTAAATCACATCTCAGAATACTTGTCGATAGAACCCATAAAATCACATCTCAGAATACTTGTCGATAGAACACATAACTCACATAAAACACATCCTCAAGGGCATTCAAAAGTGATTCAAGACTCATTGACCATAAGTCAACCGTCGATCAAAGATTAGGGTCCACAACCCTACATAACTCAATTCGGAAGATCCGCATATCAAATTTCCCATCCCTAACTTCTCATGACTCAAATTATGCTTATGGAACAACATACTAAAGTTTCGTTATGATCCAATGGTTGGATCTCCGCCAATTTCCAAAACCGAGTGGCGATTAACCTTTTATTTTATGAACTTACAAATCCAATTTGGGAAGATCTATATGTCGGATTCCCAATCTGTAAGTTTCTACATTCTTCAAATATTAAGTACTACAACGTATCAAAGTTTGATGACGATCCGACGGTTGGATCACCGATTCACATTTTTACCTAACCACGAATCGTAAAGAATCTGGCTCAATGATCCACTTATGTCAAACCACTATCAAAACTGAATTCAGGATATCAAACATAGCCTAAAAATAACATTGACGGCCCACTGGCCACGCGCCGCCGTTGGTGGCGGTCGGCCGCCCCGGCTCGCCGGAAAATTCAACTTTCTCCAAAAATTCTCAAATTTTGTAGAATTAAAGATCTCAGAGAGTAGAACAACTTTCATACCTGTGACCAAGGCCAATTTGGTCAATAAGAGCTCCAATTTCATCAAAAACCGTAAGAACCCTAGAATTTGGTGTGATTCGATTCGACCTCTAAACTTGCTCCAACGCCTCCACCACTGCCTGGGATTTGTTCTAGGCCTCAAGAGGATGCCATGGGTGGTGTTAATTGGAAGAAATTGCTTCGGGATTGGGTGATTCGAAGCCAAAGCCGCCGCACCCCTCCTTACGGTTTCACCTATTTTTAAGGCCAAATCTCTCCAAATTTGAGATGGAATGGATAGAGGGAAGGTCGTGGAGGATTTCCCAAGTAGTTTCTTGCAGCAATTCGCCGGAAAAAGGATGAAATTTCGTCGGAAATGGAGGTAAGAGCCGACCGGGTCGGGTTGGATCCTCACGGGTCAGGGATCCCCCGCACCCCTTCTCCCTCCTTTTTCCCCCTTTCCCTCTTTTTTGATTGGCTCCTATTCCTCACTTCTCTCCTTATTCCTCCACTTCTCTCCCCTGTTCATCATTTCCTTCTAATCTCCACCACACAAAATTTATTCCTTTTAATCTGGGCCGCCCACGTGGCACTCCAGATTTTTCTAGAATTCTCCAAATAACAATTAAATTATCATTTTAACCCCCAACTTCAAACGTTAATATCTTCTTCGATATAGCTCCAAATCACGAACCGTTTGCGCCCACGCGTCTGTAGCGACGAGTACTATGAGAATATGCCAAGAAACAAGTCTTACGCGTCATGACAAGCGATCAACACAAATCAAGGCATATGCTTCAAAGGGCCTTTTCGAAATTCCACGTAATAAAATTATAAAAAATCATAAATTTTTGGGACGGGTTGTATGATAATAAAATGCGGCACATATATATATATATATATATATATATATATGATATTGATACATACAAAATAAAATATCTACATATCAAAAGAATGTTATTTGATTCAAAATTAAATTACTTACAAAATAAAGCAACGTTATTTGATTCGAAGCTAATTTACCTATTATTTGTACATATATCTTATAATAATAATAAAATGTGTCAAATATATGTAATAATATATGAAAAATAAGTTACCTACAAAATAAAAGAATGTTATTTGATTCAGTATTAATTTACCTACAAAATATAAATGATTTGCTAATCATAAATTTACATATAGGTAAATTAATACTTTAACTCAACAAAAAAATTATTATTATTTTAACATATCTGTTAGTTTTGACAAAAAAAAAACATATATGTTAGTACTGTGCATATATAGATATGTATATATATATATATGAATGTATAGTAGTACTATATACATATAGTTAAATTACACACACACACACACACAGACATATATATATATATATACATACACACACACATATACATATACATATACATATACATATACATACATATATATATATATATATATATATATATTGACCTCATAATAGTACTATATACTTTTGTATGTGTGTGTGACTTTTTTACTTGGGCAGGCTTTTTCAAATTTTGGTTTTATTTAGATGTTTAAAATTAGATAGGCTTTTATCTATGAAATTAGAGTTGTAAGGTTGTATCTAAATACTCATATTCTAATTAATATGGTTTTCAATTCAAGTTTAATTATGAAATGACTGTTGCCATGCAACAGATATTTTGTGAACCGGTTAATAAGTCATTTACTTATTAAAAAGAATACAGTTGATTAATTAGCACACAAAACGATCTACAATATTGGAGAGAAATTGGAAATAAGCAAATCGCCACGACCTGCTCAAAGCTAAAGGACCACAAACTCGCCAAAACCCCACAATGAAACCAAGAGACATTGAAATATGAAGCCATGGAATTCCATTCGCAGTGTCATGTACATCTTCCCGGTTCTTAGTCGTATCACCTGGATGCTTCTTCCGGCACTCATTTGGAAGCGGGAAACCGCAAAGTCCTGGGTTACCCTCAAAGGCAGTGTCATTGAATCCTTGGAGCTGAGTGCCTAATGGTATTTCGCCTTGGAGGTTATTGTAGGCAACACTAAATGAAGACAAGAAATGAAGACTTGACAATGAGGCTGGGAGTTCGCCCGAAAAATGGTTTCTTGAGAGGTCTAACCTCTCCAAGTTTGGGAGGTTCGATATTTGGTTTGGAATGTTGCCATAGAAGTTGTTGAAACCAATATCCAATTCTTGAAGAAGTTGCAATTTGCCAATCTCAAGGGGTATTTTGCTGCTTAGGCTGTTGTTCCTGAACCTGATTGTATTTGGCATGTTGGATATATATTTGTACTGTAAAATAGTTGCAGACCCATGAATGCTTTGGTAGTAGACGGGCAACTCAAAATCACCATGGCCTGTTTGAGTTCCATCCCTTTTTGTCACGAAAGCTTGTAGTTCACAAAGCTCCTTCGGAAATTCACCTGAAATGAAGTTATTATTCAAGTTTAAAAAGGAAAGACTTGGAAGAGTCCCCAACCAACCAGGTATTGAGCCTACAAGTCTGTTAGAAGACAGATCCAGCACTTCCATTTTCTCAAGCTTCGACAGCCATATTGGTACCTTGCCTGTCAATTGGCACCTTGACAAACTGAGAACCGAGAGATTTTGGAACCCCGATGAATCAACCATGAGATCACCATCTGGCATTTCTTCACCAAGAAAATTACTTGTAAAAAGGAGTACCCTTAAACTTTTGGAATCCTTCAATATCTTCATTGCCCCTGTGACATTGGTCAACCTGTTATTAGAAAGTGAAAGGAATGACAAGGATTTCAAAGAAAGAATCCCATATTGTATTTGTCCTTCTAGATCATTTGAGCTCAGTCGAAGTGCTATCAAGGACTTGCATGAGTAAACGCTTATTGGCAAGGGACCGGTGAACTTATTATTCATAAGGTCAAGTTTAATAAGTTTAGTAAGCTTGGTGAAATTAAGCACAGAGAGATCTCCTTCGAATTGGTTGTATCCTAGATTCAGTTCTGTAAGGCTTGAGCAATTCATCAAAGATGTAGGCAGATAACTCTCTAGATTGTTAAAATGGAGTGTTATGATCTTCAATCTTGAGAGCTTCCCAATATGGAAGGGAAGCGCACCGATCAGCTGATTCAAGTAGAGATCCAGGATTGTGAGGTTGGTAAGATTGGAAATATTCTCACCAATGGGTCCGGAAAGCTTATTGGAAGGCAATGAAACTTCTTCAAGTGCTTGAGCGTTGTGGATATCAGTTGGAAGTGTCCCCAATAAGTTATTGAAACCTGCACGAAAGAGCTCCAGCTTTGAACAGTTACCAATTCCAAGTGGGATTATGCCACTGAACTCATTATGGGAGAAATCCAAGAGTCTAACCGAAGAAGAATAAAAACAGATAAAGGACGGTATTTGGCCTGTAAGGAGATTATTGCTGACATTTAAATTGCTCAAATTCCAGGCACGCTGGAGGAACGAAGATGGGATTGTTCCGTTGAATTGATTGCTGGATAAGTCCACCAATCGGATATGACTTGATGGTAGAGATAACGGTACTTCTCCAGAGATAAAGTTGTAGCTCAAATCAAGGATATGAAGGCGACTCAAGGACAGAAAGAATCCAGCTTCCAGGTGACCAGAAAGGATATTATGGGAGAGATTGAGGTGGGAGAGATGCGTGAGATTTCCAAGAGATGGAGAAATGACTCCTTTGAGGCTTTTGGAGGGCAACAACAAATGGGTGACCCTACTAGCCATATTGCAAATAATGCCCTCCCATTGACAACAATCGTTGGAAGACCAGTTTAAACTAGAAGAAGCGATATCGAACGAAGACAAAAGAGAGTGTTGGTCCATTTTGCTGCATGCAGCATGGGTTGTAGAAATAATACTTGCGATAAACAAGATGAAGAGGAGGACATATGAATTAGTTAGACGATTAGGCTTCACTACCATGGTTCTTGTAGGAATTGCCATTGACATATAAGTACGTTAAGACTTCTCACTGGTTTGTTATATATAGTGCCATGGTACATGCATATGTAGAAATTGCAAGCAAAGAACAATATTATGTTCTTTTACATAAAAAATTTCAAATGAAAATCTGTTTCTTTTGACTACAATGCATTTACATCGTGGCATATCAGTTTAATGATTATGCTAATCTAGCACCAGCTGGGGCAGCAGGTAAAAGGGATCATGTTGGTCTTGGTCGGAAGTTTCAGTTTCAAGAAACCCTGATGGATCGAAAGGCAGCAAAGAAATTAAGAATAAATTTCAATATTCAGAGGCGTCTACGATGAAGAAATAAATAAAATATTTGATAACTGGGATTGCACGATGGATGCTTTTTGAGATCAGGTCGAAATCTCCCCAAGATTTGATAACGAAAATTATGCGAATAGTATGATATACGTAAATTAAATTTGTATTGAAACATTCCTAGACAAGTTATTGACAGCATAAACATATACCCAACTATATGTGGAAGAAGTTGCAATTGGCCAATATAATAATGTGCCTAGCTACATTGTTTTTTCCAGCGCTTGTTGTCTCCAATGTTCCTTCGGAAGTTTACCTGAAAGTTAGTTGTTATTCGAGGCTTCCAGTTCTTGAGCTTTGACTTGGTCGTGTGACCGGTGTCCCCAAAGAAGCAGCAGCTGGTAGTAAGCCTGTCATTCTATTGGGAAACAGATTCCAGGCATCCAGTTTCATGTGTTTTGACGGAACCTACAAGATTCTTTGTGTTGAACAGTTTAGTGTAGCAAGAACTTTTGTGTTGAATAGTTTAGTATAATTTATCTCTTATTATAAGTACAAGGTCTTAAATTCGACTTTTGTGTATGTCGAATTCAATTATAATTGATTCATTATGTGGCTAAAAATAGGTATTAATTTTTCTCGTTATGAATATAAGTATATTCATTACCGGACATTACTGGTCAATCTGTTTTGTGCAATTGGAAGGACAGAGATTTTAACAAAAGAATCTGAGGTTTGAAAATGCTCGACGAGAGAATCTGAGGTAGTCTGTAAAAAGAGGAAAGAACAGATTATATATTACTTTAGTTTTCAGAATAGGAAAAGGATCCCTTCCGGATCCATTACGTGGGAATCCTAGGGATCCCCACATCTCAATCGTTCATCGTGTATCGTACGGTCAGAAATCATTTGATTTTTATTATTTTAAATTAAACATAAATAGTACCTGATGAAAACAGACCGCACAAAACACGATGAACCCTAACTAATTTCTAGAGCTAAGTTTCAACGTTCTATCTAGCATATATGGGCCCAAAGTGGGAGAAATTTAACAACTTTACTCTACTTAATTTTTAAAGAGTAATGTTATGGAGACTAATTTGGAGACTAAATTTGTAAACTAAATGATGTGTCACCAATAGGAATGAGCACATTTATTAACGCTTAAGTAATAAATCAATCATCAACTTCCATGTCTTTTAGTTTTCAACATTTAGTTTACAAATTTAGCCTTCCTAGCATTACCTTTTTTTTTAAAGGAGTAGGATTCTCTCCTCTCTTTTTTTCCCTCTCCTTATCTCCCCTCCTATTTGAACCATCACGGTTAAGTCACGTCAACATCTTATACTAATTTTTTATAGCAAGAGAAAGACAAAATAAGAGAATATTAATTTGTTTTTAACTAAGAGATAGCTATCCATTAACATCATTTTGAGTCGTCAAATGCATGTGTATTTTGATTTTCTGCAGATTGGTAGGTACGTCAACTGAATAAGAGATTTTTTTTCCCTAATATAAGTGATGTTGGGAAATGAAGTAATTTTTGTGCAGAAGAGTAAATACTTTTAACCACTTTTGTAATTGAACGTGAAACTAAAAGCACAAAAGAACGATGAAGTAGACACCTTTTCTATTGGGATGTTGAAGCAAGACGTTCTAGAAATGTGGTGGCGGCCAGACAGTGATAGTTGGTGAGCGGTGATGGTGGGTGTGGGAGGCGGCGGCTATGGGGGTAAGCTGAATATCTAGGAAATCGAAGGAGATTACGCCATCTATATGCAAGGCTTGTACTATAAATCAGTTATTAATGTGGGGAGTGACCCTACATTATAAGCTTTGGAACGTTTGGTTCCTCTCTAACGTGAGACTTTAACCTTTCAAATCTTCATACTCCTTCACGTGTGGCAAAATTTCAAGTCTATGACGTGAAACTTACAACAAATCTCCCTTAACAAACACTTAATTTGAGATCTCAAACGTCCTACTTATTACTCTTACAACAGGGTGGTGGCAGTAGTGACAACGACGGTGTGAAGAATTGTTTTGGTGGCAATGATGGTGGTCATCATGGTAATGGCAAGGTGATGGTATTGAAGCTACGATGGTGGTTGGGGTTGGCGGCAGCAACAATAGTTGTACGTGTAGTGTTGGTGATGGTGTTAATGCCTTAATGGTGACATGCATGATTTTTTTTAATTTAAAATTTCACCTCATGAAATTTTTAAAATGACAACTTTACATAAAACTTAAAGTTGAAATTTGTGGTCTCCAATTTCATATTTTTTCACATGAATTAATAAATTCTACACTAATAAATTCAGACAAAAGAATTTGTGTATGTCACTCCGAAAATTCCTATTTTTTTTTGAAAATTTCAAGTTTATTCTCTTTATCCAAATTAAGGGAGAGTAAATCGGCTGAATACACAACTAACTGTAAAATGATCAAAGTCAATAGTCATTGTTTGACAACCCCAATATAATACTTGAACAAAAAACCACACCACTTTATTTATTTATTTACACAGAAACTGCACAAACCGGAAACCTTGCAAACATCGACCACACTATTAAGCAAACCAAACGATCAAACAACATAAGGAAAACCTCAAAACGGGAAGCGATGAAACACCGACCACACGATTCAGGATCGATCCTGACAGACTAACAAACAAAACGGAATGAAAACACTGATGAAATTATTCGGGATCGAACCCAACAGACTCAGAACAGCCCATCAATGTAAGCCACCCCAGTAGCCTTCAACCATGTTCCACCTTGTATAACCTGAGAAACAGTGAATTTTTTTACCTCATTTGGGTCTGTAATGTTATGGAAAGTACGCCATTTCACTCTATTGGCAAGACCAGCACCAGGTCCTTCATTTGCATACTCTCCAAAATACAAAGTATCCAATGCAAAGTTACTGTTATTCCATGGATGCCACCCAGTTGAGTTGATTACGTCACTAATCCTGCTCTGCATCACAACAGTCCTAGAGTACTCTTTCCATGGACGACCCAACAAAGTTTGGACTGACCTTTGTACAGGCTTTAAATCATCGCTTGCAACGATTTTGCATTTTTGAATGGAAGTCCCACTGTTTTGAGTCTTCGCCGTACGTCCTTGGGCTGTGATCATGTTCATTTGTCCAGGTCCAGGCTTTCTGGGCACGATTTTACAGTTTTGGAACACGACAGATGCATCTCCAAATATGAAGTCTACAGTCCCTGTTATGTAGGAATCTCTGTAGAATTGCTTGTTTTTCTGGGCAAAGAGAGTGTCTTGGTAGGCGTCAACGCGACACCGGTATATCACAGACTTATCTCCGGAAACTCGGAGCGCAACAGCTTGTTGTTTTCCTGGCCCAGCTGTGTTTTTGACGTACATGTCTTGGGCCATAAAATGATCACCATCAGCAGCTGCATTGCCACATAGATCAAATTTCGATTAAACCCACAATATTTTTTAGGGCTAGACTTTATGAAGTGTCAACGATAGCTCTAGCTCCGTATTACATAAATAAATTAAGATCATTAATTACCTAGAGTTGCAGATTTTAAAATGCTTGCCCCATCAACTTTATTGCGGTTACCGGTGATGATTGTGTTATCCATGCCTTCCCCAACAAGCATCAAATTCATCTTATTCTTCCCAATCACAACATTTTCCTCATAAGTTCCTTTTTTCACCAGTATGATGTACCTCGTATTGCTGTTATCTGGGGCAGCTGCCACTGCTTCTGTGATAGTCGTGTGCTTCCCACTCCCATTCTGTGCCACCACAGCATTGGGCGTAATTTCCTTTGGCAAATCCGAACCCTGAAAAAGTCTTATGTCCATGCTTGTTACCCAACTTGGGAAGTCCTCATTCAGCTTCTCATCAATGGGTTTCGGTTTTGATGGATCAGAAATTGTAACCACTATGGCTAGGCAGGCTCTTGATCTTGATATCAAGTCGTTGAGCATGGGCTCCATGATAGTCCTGGCTGATCCTTCTAGTCCATCCATGCAAGTGACATACTTATAATATATTACAATCTTATATAATTCTACACAATCTCGAGATAGAGCCATCGGCTAGAAAAGTCACATACAAGCAGTAGCAAATCTAGGATTCGAATATTGGGGACCCTCAGTGTTAAAGGTTTAAGTTTTTTAATAAAAACAAAGCGCGAAACGCACAAAAAAAAATTAATTTAATCATTGAGGCATTTCGTCAAACACTTGGTGCCGTCAGCCAACCCATATTGCACACATGTCAACATATAACTACATCTACCGATGCAATTTGATAAGTGCTATCAAGATAATCTATCAAGTGCTCTCGACTTTGTAGGTACAAAAAGGACTCATACTAAACATTCAAAGAGTCTTCAAAAAACCTTCATATGTATATTTCCGAGACTTCGGATGGTCCTAAGACCACCTTAGTCCCAGTTTACATCCACTACTGCATACAAACAAAACAGAATATGCAGCACCTGAATACTTAAATTATCAAACATTATGATGCTTTTATCAAAATGCATTGAACAAGATGGAAACTGGAAAAGTTCCAAATTGCATCAAGATGACCACGAGTAATTTTAATCAAAACATAGTTAGAATTTTGAAAGGAGCTGGTCTGTAAAGGGAGACGTGGGGAGAATGAAAAGGTGATTAATCAAACCTAAGATAAAAATAAATTTGAGAAGGGGAAGTGATACCGTAGTTTTAATCAAACATAGTTATGCATATGCCGAGGTAGAATAGTCGGACTCCATTAGATCAATCAAATGGTTGAGATTTTGTAAAATGCGTATAAATTCACTGATGCTAAATGTAGACTCGGGGTTCATATTGAAACCTAGGGTTTACGAATTAGCTAGCTGACATTAGCATCCTAGCTAAAGTTAGCTTTTAGCGTGATTATATATATTAACCTTGCGTGGCATTTTACAAGTTGCACTTAAACCCACATTCCGTGAGAGAAGGATCAATGTCACGGTTTTGCCATTTGTGGAGTTGTGACCGTTGATGCATACAGAGGTCGTAAACAAAAGGCCTTAAACATTGATGCGACTGATCTTAGCACTACTTTCTGTTGAAATGTTTAAGATTGGATGCAATTTGAGAATTTGGTGCATGTGTGATGATTTTATGGTGCTTTTTCATAACTATAATGTGTATGATTACGTTTGGAAGAAAAACTTAATAAAAGTGCTTGTGTCGTAGAAAAATTTTGGTAGAAAAACATCTGCTATGGATGCACTTCCAAATGCTTGTAAAAAAAAAGCACTTTCTACATGTTTACAATAAAAGCACATACAAAAGCGCTTGTGAATAGAATTGTTTCCTATAGAAGTAGTCACAATTAATTGAGCCCCTTAATCCTCTTAATTAGAGATCATCTTTCAACTTAGAAACTTAAGAGGGTATTTTAGTTCAACTTAGGATTTTGGTCTTATAATGATTTGTGGCTACTTAATCCTAATTATGCATGAGAGTTAGTAGACTTTTTTTCAGTGATCGCCAATTGCCCCTCATCGTTGTTGCTTAAAAAAGAATTACACTCTGTTTGGATGAGGAAATAATGGAATTTGGATATGGATTTGTTATTTTTAAATTCTCAATCATAGAAATTAGAAATAACACAAATTTACATAAAATTTAAACTTGGGAGTTGGAGGTCCCAAATTCCAAGTTTTTTTTTTTTTTTTTTTTTTCAGGAGGAAATTCTAAATTGGGACACTTTAGATGCGGTCCCTAACTACCAATGTTCTTTGATTGAAACCTTGGTGGTTTTTAGTTTTTGATCGAAGTCCCTGACGTTAATGTAATAATGTATTTCTATGTAGGTTATTATATTTTTAAATTAAAAATAAAATTTGTAGTTATTTATATTAATGAGATTTTAAATAAAACCCATAATTTATGGGATTAAAAATATTAAAGATGAATTATACTCTCCAATATATTTTATGAGTGTGTGTGTGTATACACATGAGTACGTTCATCAAAACTAACCAAAAAATTATTGTATCAAAGCATGGGTACATTTTTCAAAAGCACAAAAAAATGAAAGATATTAGGCATAATAACATTATTAAATTTCTTCTATTAAACTTGACATGGATACATTCTCAAATCAATGAAATAGAATGTACCCATATAAGTTAAAAAAATGGATTAGAGAAAAGATTGAATGAAATTTTATATAAAAAAGGGTACATTTTTTAACAAATTGGTATATTTAAAAATGGATACATATAAGATTAAAAAATTGAAATTTGTTTATAAAAATTTAATGGGTACAAACTTATTCTAGTTTTATTTTGTATATTGGGGAAATGTTTGAATTGAAAATTATTTAGGAGTTTAATAAGGGTGTGAGTATTAAAACTCTAAATCAATTACTAATTTTTTTTTTATAAAAATTGTGTAATTTACATGTAATTCATTAATATATTGATGCTAGAGACTTTGATCAAAATCTAAAAATTGATAAGGTCTTATAAATTTCTATGTTTGTGAATCCAAACAAGGAAATTGGTTCATGTTAATTTATAAATTTTGACTTTTATCAAAATTTCAAGTTTATTTTCCTCATCTAAACATAGTGTTATGTTCCTTATTGCTTACTTTCTTTTGGTCGAAATTCCCTATTGCTCACTGAAAGTGCATGGCAAGTGGCATATCTAAACTACATATTAAATTATTAATAGAACCCTATTAGTCAACTAAAAGAAAGTTAAAAGACTATTTAGTCTTCTATCACCAAAAAAATAAAAAAAATATTATGAATTTTGCTGTTTTTTATCAAAACCTCACTTATATGTGATTTTAGCATATATCTAATATTAAAAAATAAAAAATAAAAAACAAAATCCTCTCTCCCCACTGCCACTCCAACGTTCTCTCTCATTCCCATTTAAAAAACAACAATAAAAAATGTTCACACACACAAAGTGTGCAAACATATGCTAATATTGACTAAAAGAAAGTGGTAACTAAGTGGGGACTCTCACTAGTGTAAGAAAGAAAGATCACTGAACTCTCATAGTCGTTGATCAGCCTTTTTTTTAGAAAACTATTAATGTAGATTTCAGCATACAAGTTTGTCTCACTTTTTTTTTTTCCTTCTAACTTTATGGTATTGTTCGACTTGTTTTGTAGGTTTAGACCTTTTAGGTTTGGTTTTAGAGGGGCTAGGTTTCATGTCTCTCCTCTTTTCTTTATATTTTTCTTGTTTTTGTTTCTAGAGGGGTAAGTTTATATCTCCTCTTCTTTTTCATGTATTTTTTTGTTCTTTTTTATGAGGGGTAAAGTTTATGTACCCCTGACTAAATGTAATCAGTGTTTAAAATATCGATATGCAAATTGATGGATATATCGATATCAATTGTCTTCGACGAAAATTATGAAAATTTGCAACAGGTGGGTATGTATATCAACTCATTCAGATTTAGTCGAAATTAGAGAAATCTTCTTTAAAAAAAAAATCAAAAGTACGAAATCTACAATGGGTTCTGACAAAATTTCTGTAGTGAATCAATATATATCATTAATATTCATTGATTTTCCTTTATCTCACCGATATAGGGTGAAGTCTGCGTTTCACCCTCGCTCTATTTGAACGGAAATATCGACAATTTCGTGGATATTTTAAATATTGGGTGTAATTTCTTTTTTCGTTATCAATAAAATTCCTCTCGTATTGTCGAGATTTTCTTAAAAAAGATAAAAATAGAACATGGGGCTTACATTAGTGGGAGTTTGATGATGACTTCTCTCTTAATTATGAATTCAGTTAATTAATAGTTTTGTTTTTCCCTCGTTAATTTGTAGAAAGCAATGGGGACGAATCAGTGAGCTTTCTTTAAACCCAGCTCTAGAAAAACGAAGTATCAACTTATAATATTAGAGTCTTATAAGATTACAATCATACAATCTTATATAGAATTCTAAACAATCTGGAGATCATAGTCATTGACAGGGCCGGTCCAGAGATTTTTGAGGCTCGGAACGGCGCTAAAAAATGTGCCCTCACTTCATATAAAAAAATTATTTCTTTTTACAAGTAAGACATCGATAAAATTATATTTAGAAAAGCACTTCAAACTCAGTAATTTAGAAACATGGAAAAACTAATTTATTTTGTATCAAGAGAAGGAAACAAAAAAACTTCAGGCTTACAAGTAGATAGATTATGAGTTTTGTCTTCCATTTGAACTTTTAAAGTGTTTTTGTATAAATCATGAGGTGTTTTTTCTTATTTACTAACCTCGTCAATATAAGACTAAAAAAATAATGATATTTTTGAGTCTTTAAGGATATGTATAAGTAATGAATGAGCACCAAATTAAACCTTTTGATGACACGTCATATGATTTGCAAATTTGGTCTAAATATTTAGTCTACGCATTACCCTTTGTTGAAGATTAAACTTGAATTGGAACAGATGTTTAAAAATGGCAACTCACATAGTTACTAGCAAGTAATTAAAAATAAATTAACAACCAAAGAAAAATTCGTAAAAATTGAAAAAAATAAACATCCACATAGCATTTCGAACTTAGGACCTCTTGTTAATTTAAATACAAAAATCATTACTTCTAATTAAACTTCTAATCATTTAGCCAAATTTTATAAATATATACTGTTATGAAATGAAATTTGTAAAAATTGCAATTTAAATAAGCACACATGGTGTTTTGAACACAAGACCTCCTCATTAATTTCAAACAACAAAATCACCAGTTCTAGTTAAATTTCTTTGTCATTAAACCAAATTTTATAAATTTATACTCTTATGAAAACGTATATAAATATGTCACACTAATAATTTTGGTGCCCCTAATTTTTTTGGGCTCCGGACAGTCACCCTGCCTGCATTGGGCCTGGGCCGGCCCTGGCCATCGACTAGAAAAGTCACATACAAGATAAAAACAGCACATGCACTATGCAGCACCTGAATACTTAAATTATCACACATTAGGATGCTTTTATCAACATGCATTGAACAAAAGATGTGGAAACTGAAAATTTTCCAAATAGCATCACGAGGACGATGAGGACAATGACGATTATGACGACGATGACAAAAATGATCATGATGGCCATTAAAATTAACGTTTCTTTTTTAAAGTTGTCCTTAACTTCTTGACAGAAATTAGTGAACCATGAAACAATTAGTCAAAAACAAAGTGAATTATGTCCGTAACTTTCTTTTTTTAAGTTATCTCCTTAACTTCTTTGACGATCCCGAATATTTTAGCGAAGAAACCGAAAAGAGAAGTCTTCCTCTGGAAAATTCAATGAGGCTGCCGCCATGCCTTCAAATAAAAAGAAAACTTAACCCAATAATCAGAGACTTGATAGCGCCAACAAAGCTTTAAATGAGGTTGTCATTGCTCATATAAACATTGGATAATATTTGAAAGATCCAAATTTAAAATCAATTGATGTGTAATTAATAGGAAATAAGCACGTTAATCAACAGTTACGTAATAATTCAATCATTATGTAGACATCGAAATTTCGGTGAAATAAATGTTAACCAATGCATTAAAGTTTCGACGTGCCAGGGCCTACATGGCATGCGCCACGTGCCGCATAAATTGTACACATGACATGTGACTCAACAAAATCGAACGAGTCGTCAAGAAGGACACATGTCAACATTTGGCAGAAAGGATTTATTTGATTTAATGTTAATTAAATTAAAGACCAAGGCTTGAAAAAGTCTATAAATAGGAGGAATTCACTCATTCATTTTCTTTACACCCAAATTGGAAGAGAATTCACTCCACACACCCAAAAACCTTGAAGTTTTGAAACCCTAAAGCTCTCAAGCATCCAACCTTCCAAATTCCCAAGAATTCCGAAGAATCGAGGAAGCACTCTTCGTTCTTCGCCAAAACCTTTGAAGAATCAACAAGCACCGCTACATGTGCCGGTTGTTCCTTTGTCACAAGCCAAATCCTTGAGGCAATCGTTCATCCAAGATCAAGTCATCGCGACCCTTGGATCAACAACCTTTGAAGGATCAACAAGCACCTCTACACGTGCCGGTTCTTCCTTCACCGCAAGCCAAATCCTTGAGGTAACTGTTCATCCAAGATCAAGTCATCGCAACCCTTGGATCAACAACATTACACATCTACACCTTACGGAGATCGAATTAGATGATCAAGTTGTAAAGAGATTGTAACCTACAAATTCATTAATACAACACAAATTACTTTGTACACGTGTTCTTGTTTCATTTGTCGCAGGAAATTCGTGTTTACAAATTTGGCATGCCCGGTAGGACAATCTATACCTCTAATATCTTTCTCCATTCAAAAAATCTAAGCACACCTCGAAGTCAATGGCATCAAAGAAGGGACAAGCCGTTCTTGCAACCAAGGGAAAGAGCCTGATCACTTTTGTCGCGAGCGAAGAATCTATTGGTGCCACAATCCATAGTAAGGCGAAGGTGGTCACCACTCTTCAACATGCCACTTTAAAGTTGATGCCGCTGAAGGAGCAAGGGAAGCGTCAAAGGCACGAGCTCGTCATCAACCTGACCTCACTGGGGGCACCAAAGCATGCTGCGGTGACACACAGACTTAAGCGTAGGAGCCTACTACAGATCACCAGCCAGCAACTGTCGCATGGAGACTTCGTCAACACCCTGGATGTCTGAAGGAAAGTCGCATCTTTTGGTTGCACAAGTCATGACCATCGGCGCCACCTTCATTGAGGAGCAACTTGCACAGATGAACGAGGCGATTACAAGGATGACCAGAACTCTCGAAAGGAAAGACGTACAGATCGCTACGCTCATGAGTCGATTGGAGGCGCAACACGATGAAGGAGCTAATTCTGACCCAATGAAGAATCTGAATTACCAGGAGTTTGGCGAGAAAGAGAAGTGTCAGCCAGACAAGGCCGGAGACAAGCAAAAATCGAAGACTGAAGCTACCTCGACGGCCTATCTTTCCATCCAGCAGCTCCAGGACATGATTGTGAACACCATCAAAACACAGGTAGGAGGCACCTCGCGAGATGCATTGCTGTATGCAAAGCCATATACTAGGCGGATTGATGGCTTGCGGATGCCGATGGGGTACCAGCCACCTAAATTCATGCAATTCGATGGAAAGGGAAACCCAAAGCAACACGTCGCCTATTTTGTCGAAACTTGCAACAATGTAGGGACTGAGGGGGACTACCTCATAAAGCAGTTTGTCCGCTCTATGAATGGGAATGTGTTCGACTAGAACACAGACCTAGAGCCCGAGTCCATCAACAGCTAGGAGCAATTGGAGCGGGAATTCTTGAACCGTTTCTACAGTACTCGATGCACTGTCAACATGATGGAGCTTACAAGTACAAAGCAGTGGAAGGATGAGCCAGTCGTTAACTACATCAACGGATGACACACTCTAAGTTTAGACTTCAAAGACAGACTCTCAGAGATCTCCTCGATCGAGATATGCGTACAAGGCATGCATTAGGGATTACATTACATTCTACAAGGCATCAAACCGCGGACCTTCAAGGAATTAGCCACCCGCACCCACAACATTGAGTTGAGCATCGCCCATTATGGGAAGAAAAAACCGATTGCTGATTACAGAAATGACAAAATCTTTGGGCAGAAAATGGACAAATTCGTAAGGGAGCCTTTCAATAAAGCAATGATGGTCAACGCAGCTTTCGTCAAAATCTTTACACGAGACAAGGTGATTCAGACCGAAGCTTTTCGTGACCAAGAGATGCGTAAACTCACTTTGAATGAGCTTGAGGAGAAGACTTATCCATTCCCCGATTCCGATATGGTTGCCATGTTGAAGGACTTGCTCGACAAAAAAAATGATCGATTACCCGAGTGCAGACAGCCGGAAGAGATGAATCACACCAATAACCCAAGATACTGTAAGTACCACCGCTTCATTAGTTATCCGATAGAAAAGTGCTTCGTGCTAAAAGATCTCATTATAAAGCTGGCCCATAAAGGAATCATCGAGCTAGATCTTGACGATGTGGTGAAGTCAAACTATACCACCGTTACTTCTGGCTCTTTCGACTCAAAATCTTGACCTCAATCGCTGAGGGCATGCTTCGAAAACATGTCAGTCAAGCCAAGTAAAGTTGAAGGATGAACTCATGTCACTCCGAAGAAATTGCACAAGAAGCATACGTCTCATCCACAAGTTCACCAATTGGAAAGAAGGTAAAGAAGCTCCCGTCAACCTCCAAAGAGACGTGAAAATGTTGAGGATGATGAAATTTCGACATGAAGATCGTCCATCCCTATTACGATGCGCGATTTCTTCCCCAAAGACTTCTTCAATCACTCGGTCAAGACTCCTTGCTATGAAGATTGCGAGGAACGTCTTTCCAAGATTGCTTGACAAATCCACAACCAAATGCTCCTCGTTCGCACGAGCCTAAAAGGTGACAACAAACGTTCCTTGCCTGCACGAGCTGAAACTGCAACACAGCACCAATCGCTCATTGCTTGCACGAGCTAAAACTGCAAACGGTACCAAATCCACACCAAAACGCTCTTAGCCCGCCAGAGCATAAACTGTGTACGACACCACCAAAAAAAAAAAAACGTATTTGAACTACGTTATGACTTGATCTCTACTTTGGAAGGGTTAATACACTGAAGCCATCACTCTGAGACTAAGTCTTTGAAGTTGTGTAGCTGAATCATAAGCAAGCCTTCCAATTTCATCATTGCGGTGATCACTCCCTTGTGGTGAGCAACCTTTATTGCAACAGCAGCAGCAGACGTCGCAGAACCAATATCGAAGCAAACCCAAAAAAAGGAGACGCCACCTACGGTTTGGAAACTGTGCTTGAAGACGGCACGCAGACCTGATTCGTAAAAAACCTCTCATGCGACAGCAGCAGTGGACGCCGCAGAACCAATACCGAAGACCGCAGCAAACCCAAAAAAGGGAACCGCCACCTACGATTTGGAAACTGCGCTCGAAGATGGCACGCAAACTTGATTTGTAAAAAAAACCTCACATGCGACAGCAGCAGCGAAAGTCGCAGAACCAATACTGAAGACCGTAGCAAACCCAAAAAGGTAGCCGCCACCTACGGTTTGGAAACTGCGCTCGAAGATGGCACGCGTACCTAATTCGTAAAAGGCAGAAACTCACAGAAAGCTGCCACTAACTGCAAACTTGCAGAAAGTCGCCACTAACTGTAGAAACTTGCAGGAAGCTGCCACTAATTGCAAACTCACAGAAAGCCGCCACAAATTGCAAATTCGTAGAAAACCGCCACCAGTAAGCATGGGCAATCCATCAAAACAGCAAGGAAATCCATGAATTTAGTTAGCACCTGCAGGGACAAAAAAAAAATGGTGGAGAGAAATACATATGTTATTATTATAATGTATTTTATATATATATATATATATATATATATAAATGAAAAACAAAAAACAAAAAACAAAAAAAGAAGCAAGAAAACGGAAGGCACATGAGGTGCACACGACAAAAAAAAATCAGAGTACCCAAAGGTATCAAATCTTTGTTTTTAATTTGTTCTTGATTTTGTGTATTGGGTACAGCTTTTTGCAGGATGAATAAAAGAGGAACGGATTAGGATTCTCTCCCTTCTTTTTTTTATCCTCTTTCATCATTTCGTCTCACATTCTTTATTTTGTCTTTCTCTTTCCATAAAAAAAAAAAATTAATATAAGATGTTGACGTGGTTTAACCTCGTTCAAATAGGAGGGGAGGGAATAAGAGAGAAAAAAAGAGGGAGAGAATCCTACTCCAAGAGAGGAACTTGGCTTTTCCTCTTTCACCGAAGCCAGAAAGATGGATGGGAAAATTTCCCCATAGCAGCCAAAAGATAAGAGAAGAAAAAAATCTTCTCCTTCCTCCACAATCCTCCGTCGAGAACCGCCAGTTACCCCAACCTCACCGGCCGGAGATGCTTGAAACCCTTACAATGACGGTGGAGCTGATGAACTTCCCGAAGATGGAGGATCAGAAGGCCATCCAGGAAGCCGCATCACAAGGATTGCAAAGCATGATGCCGCAGTACATAAATAAAAGTCTACCCTAGCCTCTTTATATAGAGAATGACTGTAAAAGCACACAAAGAAATCGACAAAAAAAATATATATACAAAAAAAAAAAAGGGAAAGCAAACATTCTTTTTTCTGAACATGGGGTGGTGGTGGAATGCTGGCGCACCTCATTCTTAGATACTTGCAGATTGAAAAATAAAACTTTAAAACTTAGCGTGGCTGGCAAAGCTGCTAAATCTGCACACACACAAAAAAAAAGCTACAGCAGAAAAAAAGAAAAAAAAGAAGAAGAGAGACATCATGATGAAGGGATGGCAATGATGATACTGTTGGTTTTGAGTAGCAGACAATCAGCCGAACGTGAGCAGAGGAAAAAGATGACAGCCACACAGCAATCGGCTCTCCCATTTGAAAAAAAAAGGGGGCGCGGGGTCTACCATTTTAGAGAGAAGACAGAGCATTTTGTTTTGGCAGCACCCAATAATATATTAAGAACGCATTTACTAATCCGTAATCAAAATGAAGGAAATTGAATTGAGAAGGAATTTGAATGAGATGGAATCAGAATCAGATTCTTATTAAAACTGTTTACTAAAACTTTATGGAATCGGAATATGAATGATATTGATTTATATAAACTGTTTACTAATTCACATGAATCGGAATGAAAATTAATGTGATTACTAAAATATCCTTGTGTTAGGTAATTTTGTTTTTTTAATTAAAACACCCCAAAAGAATGAAGGTGTCTTTCCCTGCAAAAAAAAAAAAAAAAAAAGATTCAAAGCCGCCCAAACTCAGGCATTGCCGAGGAAACCATGCCTCCCAAACACAGGTCGTCAATGCCTATGTCCTGGTCACCAGAGGCAAGGTCAACGCAACCAGGTTGCTTGCTCCCAAGATTATGTTTTTCTCCGTCGGCTCCTCCTCCTTGCAGACCCCGTCTGTCTCTTCTTCTCCGCCCGTTTCTTATTCGATCTACAGTGTGATGGGGATCCATCCTTCTTCCCTACCGTTTGTGGTTGTTCACCAAATCCTTGTTGACAAATGCCCTGGGGAATAAGGGTCTGCCGTCCACACCAATCCAAGAAATTAATTTCTGACTTGCAGCCCCAATTGGTCTGCAACATTCGCATAAAGAAGGGACTGCCGTTGCATGACTCATTCTGGAAGAACATGACTTGGCCAGGTGCTCTGCACGGGTCTGCAATGTGTAAAGGTGGTGTCGCGGTGGTGGTCAAGGTGTAAGGAGTCGGCGGAGGAGAAACGAAGGAGAGGGTGCGCTACTGGTGGAAGGTACAAGGGTATTTTGGGTAGAAATGTTTGATTCCAGAAGGAGGCTTCCTCCGGGAATTCAATTACCACCTCCATGTAGGTAATTGAATTCCAGAAGATTAAGGAATTCGATTCCGGATTTTAAGTGGGCCCCACTTACTTTTTCATTCCCTACATGTTAGTAAATGCTGGAATGCTTCGGGAGGAATGTGATTCTGTTTCTTTCCACTCCATTCCTGTTTGGTAAACACGTCCTAAGGCATTGGTCATGCCTTTTGGTTTTGAGCAGCACAACAGAGCATTAGAGAGAATTGAGTGATAGTGGAGTGTGGAAAGCAAGAAAAGAAAGAAATAAAATAAGAGAAGATACATAATAAAAAATAAAATAAAAAGGGTGGGGGGATAGTGCATCAGGCACCATCTAAAAAAATAATATAAAAGAAAAAAGGGTGCCGACATAAGAGAAAAAGAAAAAAAAAAAGTACCACATCTTAGTGACATGTATGCTTTATTGTATTTAGTACAATACACTGAATAAAATAAAGTTTATCTATTGATATATCTGAGAAATTACAGATATGTGCCTACATATAAGGGAAAAAAAAGGAGGGAGCCTTCACAAAGGTTACTCATGTAAAGCCTTAGTACTCAGTAGAACCTCAGAAATGGGGCACCAGAGGTTAATTATTTGGAGCCTCAACACTTGGTAGAACTCCAGAGGACAAAGGCAATACACTACTACAATATTAGCTTTAGATGTCGGACGATCCTGACGGTTAATAAGTCATTCTGACGGATAAAAGATATCCGACACATAATTTATTTACTGTCGGTTTAAGTTACTTTCTGTCGGATATATCCGACATAAATTCCTAACGAATTTTTCCTGGCGGATTTAACCGCCATAAAATTATTATAACCCTCAGTATTTTTTAATTCTTTTTTTTTAATATTTTTAACATATTCTGGCTGTTTTTAAGTTAATGGTGGCGGTTATAACCGACAGAAATTGACTATTTTATTATTTTAGTTTCTGACGGTTATTATTTTATTATTCTGGCGGTTATAACCGACAGAAATTGACTATTTTATTATTTTAAAATGTTATATTGATTAAAAATAAATAAATGGTTTAAATATTTTTTTTTAACTCACGGTCCCGTTGCCCAATCTCTGAATGTTTTCTTTTTGTGACTTTTTACACATGCTATCTCGGAGTATATACAAACATATTTAACGGTTTGATCGTTGAAACTAGTTTCGTAGAATGCATATCCTATCAAATTGAAAGATTTAATAAACACTTAAGAGTTAATGTTATACTTTCATTAAGTATAAAAAAATTATCCACTAGTGTAAATATTTTAAATTAAAGATCGAATTTTTTCAATGCATTCTTATAGGTTCGATGAGTGTAGATGTAAAAAATCATCAAAATTGGAGCTAAAATAATCATTAAATTGTGATTTTTCGTTTATAACCGTCGAAAACTTTTGTTTTGTTACCTAATCTCTGAATGTTTGTTTTTTGTGATTTTTTAGGTATGTGATCTTGGAGTATATACAAACATATTTGACGGTTGGATCGTTGGAACTAGTTTCATAGAATGCATATCCTATCAAATTGATAGATTTAACAAACACTTAAGAGTTAATGTTATACTTCCATTAAGTATAAAAAATTATCCACTAGTGTAAATATTTTAAATTGAAGATCGAATTTGTTCAATGCATTCTTATAGGGTCGAGGAGTGTAGCTGTAAAAAATCATCAAAATCGGAGCTAAAATAACCGTTAAATTGTGATTTTTCGTTTATAACCGTTGAAAACTTTTGTTTTGTTACCTAATCTCTGAATGTTTGTTGTTTGTGATTTTTTAGGTATGCGATCTTGGAGTATATAAAAACATATTTAACGGTTGGATCGTTGAAACTAGTTTCGTAGAATGCATATCCTATCAAATTGATAGATTTAACAAACACTTAAAAGTTAATGTTATACTTCCATTAAGTATAAAAAATTATCCACTAGTGTAAATATTTTAAATTGAAGATCGAATTTGTTCAATACATTCTTATAGGATCGAGGAGTGTAGTTGTAAAAAAATCATCAAAATCGGAGCTAAAATAACCGTTAAATTGTGATTTTTCGTTTATAACCGTCGAAAACTTTTGTTCTGTTACCTAATCTCTGAATGTTTGTTTTTTGTGATTTTTTAGGTATGCTATATCGGAGTATATACAAACATATTTGACGGTTGGATCGTTGAAACTAATTTCATAGAATGCATATCCTATCAAATTGATAGATTTAACAAACACTTCAGAGTTAATGTTATACTTCGATTAAGTATAAAATAAGATAGTGTAAATATTTTCATTAAATTGAAGATCTAATTATTTGTAATTAAACTATCAATATCTCTTTAAATCCAAACTTACTACCTAAATTACCCTAACATACCCAATTTAATATGCAAATTTGTTTCTACACCCATTTAAAATAGAAATCCAAAATCAAAGCATATGTTCTTTTCCCTACAAATTGCTCTCGATAAATTCCAATTCCACTAGGATCTTGCAAGTTCATAGCACTACAAAGCAAAAGCGACAGATAGAGTATCACTGATGGGATTAGAAAAATTTTGACGGAGCATTTTCATGTTCTTTTAGTTTATTCCTCCCCAACTTCTCTAGCTTGTGTATAACTGTAATGTTCCCGTCCTCATTTAAGTCGTGGCTTTCTTTGTGGCTATCTTCAACTGCCTAACAAAAGGATTTGACAAAGTCAAAGCAGCAGAAACTGCAACTGCGCATGCTAGCACTAAATTAGCTTTGAAACTCTTCTTCTTAATCAAGACTTGAATAACAGTGAGCATCCTAGAGTGACAAGCACTCATAGGGTAATGAGCCATGGCTCTCCCTAGAGGTGTCAGTCTTCCATCTTTCTCAAGTTGCTTGAAGAACCGCTCTTCTTTATCCAAGGCATCACCATCTGGAGGAGGAGGAAGAGGAAAATTGGATACCTGGATGTCCAAAAAAAGTTTAAGTTGGGTGTAGAGTGAGATTATTTGGGTTTAAATAAAATTTTCCTTATCTTTTTGTTTCTTTATCGCATATTTTACATGAGTTATTATCTATTAAACCAAACAATTATTTATTTAATTTTTAAAAACGTATTTTTTTTTAAATATAAATTATTTATTTATTAAACCAAACAATTATTATTTTATTTTTTAAAATCCTAACAAAATTTTGGAGGGAATTTAAAATTTTGGGAGAGGGAACTTAAAATTTTGGGGGATTTTTGCCTCCAATTTTTTTTTATGTCGATTCTTTGCCCCCAATTTTTTATTTCTGTCGGTTAAAACCGACAGAAATAAAATTCTATCAGTTTTATACTCCAATCCCCCACACTCGCACCCACTCAGATGCTCTCTCTCCCTCTTTCTCTCTCGTTTATTCTTCATTATTCTTCCAGATTTTTCAAATTCCTCATCTGAAATCCCCAACCCCAAATCTCGGCCTCTCGCTTCGTCGAACATGTCTTGAAACCGAGAGAAAGTACTCTCTGTACCTGCGGTTTTGAAATCCAAAACCCAGCTCGGCCATCACCGATGCAAGCCCACAATATCGTCCCCGCCGCGTTTGAGCAGAAATATGCGGAGAGGGTCAACAATCAGCGGAGAGGGTCAAGAACACGGATAGAGCACCTGCAGAATTTCAAATCCGCCTGATACAAGTGAAAAAATCGAGGTTCTAGATCTGCAAGAAAAGGTATATGGCCTCCTTCCCCAAACTCGAGCTCGATCTCGATCTTGTGCATACCATATCTCGAGATAAATCATCTGGGTTTTGTTCTAATAATCTTACAAATTTGTTGAGCAATTTTTGTAAAGTCGGAATCTTTGGTTTCGGTTGTGAGATATCTGATTTGGGTATTTGTGTTTTGCAGGGCACGGTGGTTGTGGCGGAGGAAGATTAGGTTGTGAGGTATCTGATTTGGGTATTTGTGTTTTGGAGACTGAGTGTTTCAATGTGTAAAAAAATGAAGGAAAAGCTTGGATTTTTAGTTTGTGTGTGGTTTCTGCTATGTGGGGTTTGTGTGGCGACGTTCGTGGTGGAGAATAACAGCTTGAAAGTGACTTCTCCGAGCTCGATGAAGGGCGTGTACGAATGTGCGATTGGGAACTTTGGGGTTCCTCAATACGGAGGAACGTTGGTCGGAACTGTGTACCATCCGAAGACCAATCAGATGGCATGCAACGATGCCCCTTGCACCTAAGACTTTAAGGGCCTTGAGGTTTTTGAGATCGAGCTCCGACGAGGTTTCGGTTGGTGAATGCCAGGGGATATGGAAAATGCAGAAAATGATTTATATTTTTTTTTATTATTAATACACTTTCTGTCGGTTTTATCCGACAACAATTCTTTTATTTATTCTTATTAATAAGCATTATTGTCGGATAAAACCGACAGAAATTCTGGCGGTTTTATTATTTTCTGTCGATTTTATCCGATAGAAATTCTCTTATTTCTTTATTATATAATATATCATGTCGGTTATATCTGACACAATTTCTGTCGGTTGTAGAGTGTTTTCTGTCGGAAAATTCATTTCCTGACGCAGGCAATTCTGTCGCTTATTATATCCGTCACTGCACTTATTTTCTGTTGGATTTTGCTTAATTTCTGACAATATTATACGTTTCTTGTCGGTTTTTAAACCGACACTAATGGGTACTTTTGTAGTAGTGATAGGTGCCTTTGGAATAAAGCCACAAACCTCCCAATGGTCACTCTAAATCCGACCTTCGGATTCTTGCAGCTGGTCAAGCTTTCTTTTCATGCTCGTTAAGTAATTATTTGCAAGCATGTGCAACTTTATATTCTTGCGCTTGAGCCCTCTAATCTCTTGTCTAAGACTTGTCACCTCGGCCATCAATGATTCAACTTGGCGAGTTCAATCAAGTAGGCGTTGGCCCATGTTCGACATAGAGCCCGCACACTGAACACTAAAAGCCAGGGAGTCTTGAATAGCCAACTCATCGGACCGTCTTGAAAGTATCATGTTATCCTTGGGAGTGAGAAGATTCATAGCTACCACTGTAGCGGTTATGTCATTCTTCATCACAAAGTCCCCAACTGTAAGAGGACCATTAGGGGATAAGAAGGATGGGTGCCATATGTTATCTTGAGGAGGCATCTCTGTATCTTCCATAACATTCAAATCAAAACGACGATCAGATGGGCAAGCCATTTTCAGAAATAATGAAGGAAAATGAGGTCAGATAAATCTCAAAAGTGCAAAAAATGGAAATTTCTACAGGCAGCAACTTTCTGAGAGTGCTTTTGAACACAATTGATGCCTCTGTGAAAAGAAGAGGCAACAAGGCCACTTGTTCAAAAATCGAAGAGGCACCACTTTTCGAATTTCAAAAGCCAGACTGTTCTGAATAAAGTTTGTCGGGACTTTTTAGATGCAATCTCAGCTTTTCAGATATCATGGGCAACTTTGTCAAAGATCTTTGACAAAGTTGAAAAGCTTGAATTTTACTATTTCAATTACACCACTATTGTTGAAAAGAGTAAAGGAACAGCACCGCTACTTGCTATTGGGAAATCCCTATATATGTCGACCTCCGTCCTCCATGGCAAGGCAGACCTGCAAGGATGCCTAACTCTCCCTCCTATTCGAGAATGCATCTTCAACAGGGCCACTTGTTCAAAAATCGAAGAGGCACCGCTTTCCAAATTTCAAAAATTGGATTTTCCTGAATAAAGTCTGTTGGTGTTTTTTCAGTTGCAAGCACAACTTTTCGAATATCACGGGCAACTTTGTCAAAAATCTTTGACAAAGTTAAAACGCGTGAATTTTACTGTTCCAATTACACCACTGTTGCTGACAAAAGTAAATAAATAGCACCACTACTTGCTGTTGGAGGATCCCTATACATGTCAACCTCTGTCCTCCATGGCAAGGCAGACCTGCAAGAATGCCTAACTCCTCCCCACATTCGAGAGTGCATTTCCAACGAAGCATCTTGAAATACTCAGTTTTCTTCCTCTCCGAGAATACCTCTTTAACCAAGTCATATCAGAGCAAAAGTATCTCATATCACGCTTTTGCCTGTCATTTTCTTTGTTCTTGTTCTTACCTGCAGGATAAAGAGAAATAGAGCAATCAGTCGGAACCTAAAATTAAACTTCCAGTCAGGAACTGATTACCCAGAACCTTTGCCTGGTTGCTTACCTAGCATTGCTCTCGAGTACTCATCTTCAACTGTTGTTAGGTCTCGAATTTCCTTAGCAAATACCTCAGAACAGTTGATATGATGTTGGCTCTTTACACTGAAGTTGCCAAGCATGAATGAGTCGCTGAGAAGTGATGTTCTGAATGACCATTCAAAGGCAAAGGTTGCGCACCACTTCTGTTATGCAAAAGATTGAAGCATAATGATCAATGATGAACCCATTGTGCCTAGCTATAGTCCCGAAGCTCGTAGACAATACAAGGATGGTTTCGAACAAACGACAAGAAGCAACATATCTATGTTGGCACAGTACAAAACCTTCAAGTCTGGCCTTTGCTACCTACCTGTTTTCACCAGGGTAGTTGAATTGGCTGGAATCACATTTACAAGGGAACCTGCCAAGAACAAAAAACAAAAAACAAAAAAAAAACAGAGATAATGCAGCAATGACATCTTAGTCATATTTGAAACAATTGGCAACGAAAACTACAAGCTCTTCATTTGAGCCCGAGCACAATGATGAGCTGGAACAGATCACTATAGTACGACGCCCTTCCCTGCAGAACCGCATAATCCAGACGGAGAAGTCTAAGTCAAATCCAAGCTTGGCATCGTTGCTCTAATCGAAGAGCTTGAGAATCTTCAATAGTTTTTCGCTGGCATCGTCGCCAAAGAGCAAATCCTTACCGTGCAACGCCGTCAAATCGCCACCACCGCCAGGGAACTCTCATATTCCTTGCTCGGATCTTCCAGCCCAGAAGCCTAGAACATCAAAATATATCTAAAAAATGTTTCTGGATGTGCATTGACACGTATCAGCCTAAAGGATACCACTTCTGCTTGGAGGAGCAAAAGAAAGCAAGTCGAAACTCTAGATATCCAAAACTATCTCAAACATCCGAACAATTGTGTTCTTCATCAAGTTCATGGAGAATCAACAAGCGCAACAAAACACGTGCGGATTCATCCCCAACAAAGCCGAAGATCACCCACCATGTGAAACCGCTTGTGGTCCTATTTCATTCAAGATCAAGCCTCGATGGCCCTTGAAGAAATCAAAAGTCCGATTCAAAATCAAGTGTCCACCACCCTTGAATCAAATTTAGCTCCAGATAAATGAAGTAAATTCAGACCTTTGGAGGAAACCAGAAAACCCTCCAGCCCAGTTCAAGATCAAGCCTGTGGAAAGTCAACAAGCGCAACAAAACACGTGATGATTCATCCACTACTAAAGCCGAAGATCATCCACCACGTGAAACCACTCATGGTTTGTTTCATTGAAGAAACATCCAGCCCAGTTCAAGATTAAGCCTCAATGGCCCTTGAAGAAACATCCAGCCCAGTTCAAGACTAAGCCTCAACGGCCCTTGAAGAAACTTCTAGCCCAATTGAAGACTAAGCCTCAACGGCCCTTAAAGAAACTCTCAGCCCAATTCAAGATCAAGCCTCGACGGCCCTTTTATCGACATCTACATTGAGGGACTTCAAAACACATATTCTACTTGTGACAAGCACATGTATACGATGCACCTTGAAGTGGGAGCATTTGTAGACATCGAAATTTTGGTGAAATAAATGTTGACCAATGCATTAAAGTTTCGACGTGCTAGGGCCTACATGGTATACACCACGTGTCGCATAAATTGTACACATGACATGTGACTTAACAAAATTGAATGAGTCATCAAGAAGGACACCTGTCAACATTTGGTAGAAATGATTTATTTGATTTAATGTTAATTAAATTAAAGACCAAGGCTTGAAAAAGTCTATTAATAGGAGGAATTCACTCATTCATTTTCTCTACACCCAAATTGGAAGAGAATTCACTCCACACACCCAAAACCCTTGAAGCTTTGAAACTCTAAAGCTCTCAAGCATCCAACCTTCCAAATTCCCAAGAATCTCGAAGAATCGAGGAAGCACTCTTCGTTTTTCGCCAAAACCTTTGAAGAATCAACAAGCATCGGTACACGTATCTGTTCTTCCTTTGCCGCAAGCCAAATCCCTGAGGCAATCGTTCTTCCAAGATAAAGTCATCGCAACCCTTGGATCAACAACCTTTGAAGAATCAACAAGCACTGCTACACGTGCCGGTTCTTCCTTCGCCGCAAGCCAAATCCTTGAGGCAACCATTCATCCAAGATCAAGTCATCGCGACCCTTGGATCAACAACATCACACATCTACACCTTACGGATATCGAATCAGAGGATCAAATTGTAAAGAGATTGTAACCTACAAATTCATTAATACAACACAAATTACTTTGTACACGTGTTCTTGTTTCATTTGTCGTAGGAAATTCGTGTTTACATTAACATCCACATAATTTGATTTACAAAATTTGGTATCCTTAGCATTATCCTTCAATATTTAACGAAAGGATAATGCTAGAGAAACCAAATTTTTTTAAACCAAATGATGTGGATGTTACATATCAGTATAATTTTCTAGCATTATCCTTATCGAAAACATACGAAACAAATTTCACATTGTTCTTCACTTTTATGAAAACTATAACATTAATAGTTGCTAAATAAGTTTTTTATTTTCATTTTGTTAATAAAAACAAAAACTGGACACTGACATTCTAATAAAATGGTTATACATCAAGCATGTCCTCAGTTTGTTTAACCGTTATCCATAGGAAATACAGGGGGAAGGGAAGATTCGCATAGGACCTCGAGTCGGAGTTAAATGCACTTAACTTTATACCATGCAATACAAGCCCCATGCAGAAGCCACTAATATTGTGCCAAAATAATGACCACTGCTAGACATTTGTTCAAATACCCACCGATCCGTGCGTGGCTATTGATGCCAATGGCTATTGATGCCGATGGCCTCAGATGGAAGTGGCCCACTGCGGGTTGGCCACGGATTGGCCATAGACAGCTCTCCAATAAAGGGGTGTCCCAACAATATCTTTAATCAAGATTTTGAAAGGGTTGATCTTTTTTTTGGAAGTTGGAACTTGGAGGCTTGAAGCCACGATGTAGTAGGAAATCTAGGGCACACCAGATCAACAGTGCTTTCATGACTATCCCACTTCTAGAAGCTAGAAATCTAGACCTAAAAAAGCAGGTGCCCTTTTCCCCAAGGATTGTTTTTCGGATCATTGTGTTTGGGCCGTCAGGGCTCTCAACTAGAGCTACAAATCAATTCATTCGGTTGTTAACAAGTACTCATTAACGTCCATTCAGTTTAATTTCACTTTATATTATTGTTATAACTACTAATCTTACTTCTATATTATGGTAATATTAAATTAAATGAGTTTTAACAAGTACCCATTAACAACCCAATTATTTGATTTGTCTCAACCACAACCACATGAGCAGGGGTCATCCGATCCAAGTGTGAATTCTCTTTTGTTTATAGACATATTATCGAATCAAACAAACCTAGCTAGGATAAATGCATTAATCACCGCCACAGCAAAGTATAATACTAAATTTGACTAATCCTCTTAATTATGAAAATATCTTTTCACTTTGAGACTTTAGAGGATATATTAACTTAATTTAGAATTGGGTTTTTATCACAAATGGTCCCTGACATTGATCAAACACATCATTTTGGTCCCTGACATTGAAAATCAATAGAAATGGTCCCTGAGATTGATCAAACACATCACAAATGGTCATTCCGTTAAAAATTCTTTGGACAATTTTCAAAGCTTCGTAACTCAATCGTTTGTTAACCAAATTCGACCCATAATATATCAAAATGAAGATAGGAAAGTGTAGAACAAGATTATACCTATTTGGAAGCCCAATGGTTTCCAGAGATGGCCGGGAAATAGCCTCAAATGTGACTGGTCCGCGGAAAAACTGGAAAACTGGCTGGAAACTGGGTAAACTTTAAACGTTCATA
The DNA here is from genome assembly GCA_024362995.1 of Heteromeles arbutifolia. NCBI lineage: Eukaryota > Viridiplantae > Streptophyta > Magnoliopsida > Rosales > Rosaceae > Heteromeles > Heteromeles arbutifolia. Next base: position 1,331,665 of record JANCRC010000002.1, on the reverse strand, counting down.
ACTTCTTCAATAATCAACGAAATCGAGTGATTCAAAAATGAAAATCATACTTCTCGACAAGAGGAAGAGAATGGTATCTTTCTTGATGGCTAACTCGCCTTAGTTTGGCCAGAAAATGGCGCGAAATTGGCTAACTGGAAAATAATTATCCAATTTCGAGCCGTTTTCCAGAAAAACTACAGCTAGTTAGCCATCAAGAAAGATACCATTCTCTTTGTATCATCAAGAAGTATGATTTTCGTTTTTGAATCACTCGATTTCGTTGATTATTGAAGAAATGAACGTTTAAAGTTTACCCAGTTTCCGGGGAGTTTTCCAGTTTTTCCGCGGACCAGTCACATTTGAGGCTATTTTCCAGCCATCTCCGGCAACCATTGGTCTTCCAAATGGTATAATCTTGTTCTACACTTTCCTATCTTCATTTTGATATATTATGGGTCGAATTTGGTTAAGAAACGATTAAGTTACGAAGCTTTGAAAATTGTCCAAAGAATTTTTAACGGAATGACCATTTGTGATGTGTTTGATCAATCTCAGGACCATTTCTATTGATTTTCAATGTCAGTGACCAAAATGATGTGTTTGATCAATGTCAAGGACCATTTGTGATAAAAACCCTTTAGAATTTCAATGCATTAAATCATGATTTGTGGGGATTATTAATCAGATAATTATGAGAGTTGATTATCATTTTTTAAGCCATCAAGGGTGTTGCTCAAAAGAGGGAATTATTGATCATTTGTAGAAAGCAATGGGGCAAACCCAGCTCTGGATAAACGAATTAGTGAGCTTTAATTTCTTAAAGTCACTTGCACTAGCGGGAGTTCCCACTTACCAGTTATATTTACTTTTTCATCTCCTATTTTTCAAGAGGTGGATGGGTTTTCAAAGAAACAAATATATTTGTTAGCCTGAGTACAAAAGTATTGATTCCACTGGAAAGGACAATGGAATGATGTAAATTAGACTAGGACATCACTAATCCAACCAAGAAGAACTTTAAACAAATCTAATAATTGCCCTACTTATACGGCAAATTGACTTTCACCCGCTGGAATGTGAGCAAATATATAATTTCAATTACATTTGAGCCCTTACCATCATTAACTTGGCGTGGCACTTTACACTGAGTCATCGAGTCCAGAAAGGATGGCACGATTAGTCGTCCACACAGATTTGTTGATGTTTACGTGAGTCCCGTAGTCTTGTCCCTGTAGATCTCCCTTGCTGCGGCTTCACTTGTCCTACAGTTCTTCAACAGACCACTTTCACTGCAAGAAATTGACCAGTAGCAACGAACCAAAAGACACGGTTTTATGAATGTGACAACTTTTAACCTCCCATGTATAATCAGTGACTAGATATGTGTTTGGGCCCGAAATAACACTTTGGGCCGAGCTCGGTTTTATTTTCGGCCCAGTAAGAAGCATTGGGAATATTGTCGTGGGCCAAGCCCAATGGAGCTTGTTTAAGTCCTGTAAGGAGATGGTTCGGTTTAGATAAGGGTAAAGTGGTCGAATCCTAGTGCAACAAGGATTCTTCAGAAGCCAAGGATACTTGGAATCGGGGGATGAATTTGGTTCATTAAAGAGCTTAGTTCAGAGTCCTGTAGGGGAAATCACTACTATAAATAGAGCCAGGGGAGTGCATCATTCTAAGCCTCTTTAATTCAACACACAAATTGCCCTGCGCAAAGTTTCTCAACAACCTTGAGATTTTTACTTTTCTTTTTCTCGCCAATGCATCTTCAGTTTGGATAAACAGCACTGTGAAGGCAATCGGCGACATCTTCAGTTTGGATAAACAACACTGAAGCCGTAGAATCAGTCGACCGAGGAGCACCTTCAGTTTGGATGAACAGCACTGCTTCGAGACCCAAGTCTCGATCAATAAGGATTTCCGAGTCCTTGTTGGAAGATGTCATCTCATCAGCCTTCTCGGCCAAAGTGAGGTGTTACCAGGCTCGGCACATTGAAAGCCGAGTTTATTTTATGATTGGATATTCGCAAGTACATTTTAGAGTTCGGCATTCCAACGGCCAAACCACATTTACAATCAAGACACTTATTTCTTTTGAGTATTTTTGTCCATACAGTTTGGTACCGGTTCAGCATACTTATATTCTCACGAATATAATTACTGAGACCGACCCTGGCGCCGACGATTCGTGAACTTCAAAGAAACTAGCATCCTTGTCTTCAGGCTCTAGGACCCAAAAGGCCGAGACGAGTTCCTTCCTCGATCGTAATCACAATACGTAGTTAGCTTATTAATTACTCGGCTTGTGCGCCACTTAGGTTTGGTAGTTTTTAGGGTCAACAATATGTCACAATACTAGTCGCAATACTAAATCAATGACTAAATATGTCACCAAACATGTAAAAAGGGGCGATCCAAAGCTGACAAGATTTCTCCCCTTACGAGGGTCAGGGGTGAGAAGAGAAACCAGAGGGGGCATTAGGGGTGTGCAAAAGGTGCAGTGGCACAAAGCCCCAAATTTCTGAAGGGTCCCAAAAAATTTCATCCTCCTAGATATTACATATGAGTTTTCTAATAAAAAAATTTTTAACCGAAAGAAAAATCATCGTCATATGATTTTATCTACATTACTTAATGTATTAATTTTCCACTTTTCTCTAGCAATAAAAAACTAACTTGTGTATTACTTTCTTGTAACACATAGTCGTGCTCTCCTAAGGTCCTAATTTTGAGGACCTGTGAGGACCAAATATATATTAACCATAAGATTGAATTAGTTTAGATCCAAAGACTTAAATTATTTAACAACTAAATAAAGCAAAACCGGCCAACTTAAACTCCATGAACCATTAGAAAAATTATGTTCTTGTTTTGCTTAATTATTAAGTTGTCAAATATTTTAAGCCTTTAGATCTAAACTAATATAATTTTGTAGGTTGTGACTAATATACATTTGGTCATCACAGATCGTCAAAATGAGGACCTTAGGAGGGCCAGACTCACAAACTCAAGCGTATTTATGAATCTCTCTTTCATTCCTACTTCTTTTTTTCATAGATGAATCCTAAATCATAATTTTATGGCAAAGGAGATTATTCAATTCGTAAGAGTTAGGTGCTGATTTCAGTTAAGTTTGAATATTGATTGTTGAATTTGTATGAATATATTGTTCAAAATTTTATTTATTTATTTTTAATAAAGAGGGTCTTTTTATTAAATTCGCACAGGGCCATCAAAATGTCAAAGACGGTCCTGGAGGAACATTTATCGGATGCATGTAGCCTTATTTTTACTTTTTGCAAATAGACTATTTCCACAACTTGAGTTTGTGACCTATCGGTCACAAAGGAGCAATGATGTCAATGTATGTAAAAATAAAGAAAATGTGTGATTATTGTCATATTCTCATATTTACCAATTAGCTAATAGACATTATTAGCATCTTAATTAGAAAAGAGGTATGCAAGCGGTCATGGTTGATGCAAAAATCATGTCATTATTATTCTTGCGCTCTGATCCGAGTAGCATAGTACACGTGGAATTCCGTGTGTATCAGCAAAGATCACTTTGCAAGGGTAATACTCTTGGGTGAAAAGAACCCCTTCTGCGTCGTACTGTTAATATAATTAGGAATTGTTATTCAGCATTATCGACTGCAATGTGGCAAACCCAGCATTTGCAGAGAGAACAGATTCAGAGACAAGGTAGCTACGTACTAAGCTAACTAATGTTGGGGATAAAGAAAGAGAAGAATAAGACGCTGAAGAGGTGGCCATGATCTGTATTGAAAAATAAGAGAAAAGGTCATGCTTGCTGATCTGAGATATATATCATTAAATGGCTTCAATATTTAATAAAATTCAAAATCCATAGTATACACACAAAAAGATCAAAGATGTTCTTCAATTGACAGATCCTCAACCTCGAATAAGCATATTTAACACACCCTTGAGGAACTCACTCAGTATTGTACTTAACAATTTGAGAAGTCTATTTTTATATTGCAAGTAAATGTCTCAACCTGTTTTATTTTGGGTTTTTATCACAAATGATTTCTAAAATTGATTCTCACTATCAAGATGGTCCCTGAAATTAAAAATCGATTAATATAGTCTCTGAAAATAGGTGTCGCAAATCAATGTGATCATTCCGTCACAGTTCTGTTAAAAATTATGTTAAGTGATGATGTGGCATATAAATGGGCCCCATAAGTCATTTTTAAATCATAAATGGTCCTTGAAATTGACCCGCGACATCAAAATGGTCCCTGAAATTGACCCGAGACATCAAAATGGTCCCTAAAATTGAAAATCAACCAATGTAGTGCCGCAAGTATATGTTTGAAATCTTATTTGACAATTCGAACTGTATTGACTACAATAATAAATGAAATAAAATAATATTATGAACCAACTATCATATTAAGGAGAATAAAATAGTTTTTGAAACCATTAATTTGAAAATTATATTAGGAACCAACTTGGAAGAAGGGGTATGCTTAAAGTGAACTTCTGGGATTAACTACGGTCAAGCCTTATTTACGGAGTAGAGAGATTAAATTTGTAGACAAAATTTACAAACTAAATGATGTGTCACCAATAAGAATGAGCTTATTTATCAACGCTTAAGTAATAACATAATCATCAACTTCCATGTCATTTAATTTACAAACTTTTATTTACCAATTTAATCTCTTTAGCATTATTCTTTTCGTAATGGTGATCCTATGTGTCACGCAGAGAATGAGGGAGTAGTTCATAGAACCGGATGAGGATCCTCTCCGGATCCTCTTTATGGGGATTCTAGGTATCCTTACATCCTAACTGTTCATCGTACATCGTGCGGCCAATTTTTTTCAGAACTATTTGTGTTTAATTTTAAATAAAAAAAAATCAAATGATTTCTGACCACACAATGTACAATAAATAGCTAAGATGTGAGGATCTCTAAAATCCCCACAATTTGAATCCGAATGGGATACAAATCCCTTAGAACCGTACCAACCATGGTGGTGGCGGACAGCACCAGAATCAGCGTCAACAATTTCCGACAGCAGCCTTTCCCCTGCTTGGTGTTACACATGTAACGTGGCGCAACACACCAACGCCACTTGCCCGCACGTGACAGGTCAATCTTCTGCCCTCAGCCCTTCCTTGGCCTGAACAATGTTTATCCCTTGGATAACGGTTACTCGATGAATGTTTCCCATACTGGTACAATTCTCTTAATTTTTTGACCTACCAAATTCCATCTTCCTAATGTCTTTCTTATTTTTTAACTTCGTAAAAATTTTCTTTTCGTTGCTCGTTTTACTCAAGAAAATTATCGTTTTGTTTTTGCTCCTACCTTCTATTAAATCTAGAGTAAATTATCGATTTAGTTCATGAGCTATCATCTCTATGAAAATTAGATTCCTAAATTATTTTTTTGATAAAATAAATTCCTAAATTTATTAAAAATTGCTAATTTCATCCATACTATTATATTCAAAACTATTTTATCCAATTTTTTGTCAACTTAAATCATTTGACACATTTTAGAGTGTAATACTGTCATTTTCTCGCTCATAAACCCTTAATATTTCATATAGGTTGCGAATCTAACGTTTAATTTAATCTTCAAAGTTAACTTACACTATTTCTTATAAAAGAAAACTACTAATTTACCCTCCAAAATTAACTACATACACTATTTTTTAATGAAAAACTATCAATCTACCCTCCAATATGTATTACATGCAAATACCGTAACTTAAATTGACGGAAAATTAAATATAGTAGCTTTGACTATAATATGTAATTGGCAAATTTTTATAATTCAATAACTGATTTTTCTGAAAAAAATAGTTTAGGGACCTAATTTTCACTGATGTGATAATTCAATGACTAAATTGGCAGTTCACCCTTAAATCTATAACGTACATATTGGCTTCTTGCTTTTTTAGGGTCCTTGTAAGGATGGGCTTGAAGAAAGTTGGGATTCCACCGTAAAACTAATTGGCAATATGGGGAGTAATCCAACTACTTCTAAGCATATGGAAGATTCTTCCTCTCATCTATGTGAGATTTCATTCTCAACATTAATTATCCTCTAGCTTTACCATCTTCCATCTCCGGTGTTCCCCAAACTTTTGTTATGTCTTCCTCCACTTGGCATTAACGGCTCAATCATCCTTCGTCAAATGTTGTGTGGATGTGTGGATGTCATTCTGATGTGTGGATGTCACATATTACTCTGGTTAATAGTTTTCGTTATTATGTTTTATTTAACGATGAATATTTCCGTTACTCGTAGATATATCCAAGAAAAGGTAATCCGAAATCTTTGATCACTTCAAAACATTATGTTTTATTTACCGATGAATATTCTCAAAGATTTTAAAAGTCATTGGAGTAGAACCTTGTTAATTTTGAAAAGTTTTTTTTTTTATACTTCTTTTCCCTCTTTTCCAACCTCATCTGCAGTGGAGTAAAATCTTATCAGATTCTTTCACTGAAATCTAACTGCGTTACACTCTGAACAGCAATATACGTACCTACTGAGTTTGTTTAACTGAAACTTTTTCAATACTTGGATCTTAGGAAACTATAGTGTCAACAACTTCCATCATATTCCAAACCAAAATATCGAACTTCTTAAGCTTGGAGAGATTGAACCTCTCTCCAGAAATCTATCAGTCATGCAGAATCCTAGTTTCGCTATCAAGTCGTCATTTCTTGTCTTCATTTACTGTTGCATAATGATCTGGCCAGCTGTTGGATATGAAAATGCTACCTAGTCATCCCATCATGTTTTCTTTTGAAAATTAAAGTTCCGTCATAATGAAAGCTTGAAAAACCGTTACCACAGACCAAGACTAAAATCATTTTTCACCTTCAGTCTTCTTGGTTATAGAATAGCAATAGTAATCACTACATTGTTGCAAGTGAAATGTAATAACGTGCTTTGCTTGCAATTTCTACAAACACCTGCCAGGAAGCATAATTATGTGAGTCTAATATACTTGTACGCATGGCACTTTCAACAAGAACCATGTCAGCAGAGGTGGCAAATTAAACCATTGGGTTGTTAATGGGTACCTGCTAAGACCCGTTTAATTTGATATCACCGTAATATAAAGGTTAGATTAGTATCGGTGATGATAGTGTAGAAATCAAACTAAATGGGTTTTAATGACTACCCATTAACAATCCAATGTGTTGATTTGCTACCTCTACATGTCAATGCAGCCTAATCATCTAGATAAATCTTATGTCCTCCTTTTCATCTTGTTCATCACAAGTCTTATTTCTACAACCCATGCTGCATGCAGCAAAATGGACCAACACTCTCTGTAATTTGTCTTTGTTTGATATCGCTTCTAGTTTAAACTGGTCTTCCAACGATTGTTGTCGATGGGAGGGCATCACTTGTGATATGGCTGGTAGGGTCACCCATTTGTTGTTGCCCTCCAAATGCCTCAAAAGAGTCATTTCTCGACGGAAAAAATCTATTTAACTAAACTCGTCGAAATACTGTTGTCGGGCAAGTTTTATTCGTCGGGTCAAGTTGCACACTTTGCTCGACGAAATAATTTCGTCGGGCAAACAGTATTTGCTCAACGTAGTTTTAATATTCGGCAGGAAAACTCTCATACGATGGGTTTGCCCTACGAATTTCTGTCGGACAAAACATTAAGTGACTAAACCCTATTTGGCACAATGAAATCCTTCCGTCTGGAAAGGTTTTTTTTTTTATAGTATTATAATCTTTCTGTTGGTCTGAGTCAAATGTGGCACGCCTGAAACTAACAACTAACTCATTCTCAAGGCTTCCGAAGGCATTTTTAAACTGAGACAAAGTTCCAACGCTTGCAAGAAAAATTATGGCATCCAACAGTTTCATGTTAATTCTGAAAACTATGTCAGATTCTCCCGTTGAGCATTTTCAAACCTCACATTCTTTTGTTAAAATCTTGTTCCTTCCTCCCAATTGCACACAACAGATTGACCAATGTCTGGCAATGAATATAATATATATTCCTGACCAGAAAAATACCTACTTTTTTAGCCACATAACGAAGACCTTCTACCTATAATAAAGATAAATATTACTAAATTAGGCCTCATTTGACACATTGTATAAGACATCGGATAGGACTATATAATACGAAACAGATGTTTAGTGAGTCTCGTACTAAATAAGCTGCTTGAAGCTTCCATTAACAAGGGATTGTGGATTTTTATTGTTGGATTGTGAATTTTATTTTGAAAAAAACATTTGTGATTTTTTTTGTTTGTTTAAATTATCAATTCAAAAGTATTATTAACAAGTACTGAATACTTTTAAATAATACAGTCATTAGTCCGATATTGAGCCAAACGTTCGACTAATTTAGTCAGTACTATACGATGATTATTTATCTTATCCGATTGAAATGTCAGTACAGTCTGAGCTGCCAAACGATGCCTTATAGTACTAAATGAGCAACACGAAAGTTCTTGTAGATTCCGTCAAAACTCATGAAACTGGAAGCCTTGGATCTGTATTCCAATAGAATGACAGGCTCACTAACAGCTGCTTCTTTGGGGACACGAGTCACACGACCAATTCAAAGCACAAGAAACTGGGAGATTTGAGTAATAACTAACTTTCAGGTAAACTTCCGAAGGAGCTTCAGAGACTAGCTACAAGCGCTGGTCAATGTAGCTAGGCACATGGTGATTGAGATTGGCCAATTGAAACTTCTCCCAGATAGTTGGATATATGTTAATGCTGTCAATAACATGTCTAGGAATGTTTCAATGTACAAATTTAATTAATATATATACATATATGTTTTGCATATTCGTTATCAAATCTTGGGGAGATTCGACCTGATCTCCGAAAACATCCATCATGCAATCCCAGTTTCACTATCAAATCTTTCATTTTTTTTTCTTCATATCGTGGACGCCTCCGAATATTGAAATTTATCCTTAATTTCTTCGCTGCTTTTCTTCCGATCAGGTTTTCTTGAAACTGAAACTTCCGACCAAGATCAAGACCAAAATCCTTTTTCACCTGCAGCTTAGCATAATCATTACATTGATATGCCATAATATAAATGCATTAAAGTCAAAAGAAACAGATTTTTACTTGAAACATTATATGTACAAGAATATAATATTATTCTTTTGGCTTGTAATTTCTACAAATGTACCATGGCAGCAAACCTGTGAGAAGTCTTAACGTACTAATATGGCAATGTCATTTCCAACAAGAACCATGGAAGTGCAGCCTAATCATCTAACTAATTCATATGTCCTCCTCTTCATCTTGTTTATCGCAAGTGTTATTTCTACAACCCATGCTGCATGCAGCAAAATGGACCAATACTCTCTTTTTTCTTTGTTTGATATCGCTTCTTCTAGTTTAAACTGGTCTTCCAACGATTGTTGTCGATGGGAGGGCATCACTTGTGATATGGCTAGTAGGGTCACCCATTGTCGTTGCCCTCCAACTTTAATGTCTTGAAATTTATCCCTAATTTCTGTTCTGCTTTTCTTCCCATCACCTGTTCTTGAAACTGAAACTTCCGACCAATACCAACAGAGACCAAGATCAAGATCTTTTGTCACCTGCCCCAGCCGGTACTAGATTAGTATAATGATTACATTGATATGCAATAATGCAAATGCATTAAAGTCAAAGGAAACAGATTTTCATTTGCAACATTATATGTGCACTAGCCTCTCTGCACGAGTTCGTGTGCGCACACAAGGGATTTATGCGCCCCTAAATATATCTTGCATTAGGTTTTTCATGCAATATTGAAACAATTGGCCTGTGAGAGGATTAAAAGGCCTTTTTTTAAGAGACATTAGGTGTTTATTTGCTTATCGACATTCTTATTTGTTAGAGACATTAGTTGTGCACATTAGGTGACTGACAAATTTCATTTATTTGTGAGAGGCCTTTTTTTAATCGTGCATGCAATTTTATTTTTGTATATACAATAGCTTGTTTCAATTTTTACTATAGGAGATGAAAGTGTGTTACATTAGTTTCCAATCTCTTTATTAGTAGATCGCCTAATCATTTTTTTTTCCTTAAGGGAAATAGGTGTAACAATTTTGTTTTCGTTTTTTCAATCAAACTCGAGCCTTTCTCTATTAAAAGTGCAAATTAATGGAGTTTGTTTTTTAATTGTGTATATGACAACCCTATTTTTTTTGGTTTAGATATTGTACTGTCATTTAAAAATTGAATACATAATGTAGTAATAATCTTGTTTTTATTCGTGCATGACATGTATATCTTTCGTATTTTGCAGTATTAAAATGATTTTCAATGAAGATCACTGAAGGTCAATGAAGGAATCAAATCCCTTGCAACCTGAATGCGCAATGAACCTGTAAAGATCTCCAACTCACACAAGAAACACTATTAGAGCTAAATTTAAGACAATCCTTAATTATATGCAAAACAAATAGGGAGAGATTAATAGAGAAAAAGAATCAATTACAAATAAAATTATGCCAAAGCATGGAGTACCTACCTCATTAGAAACACTATTAGAGCTAAATTTAAGACAATCCTTCTTCTTCTTCTTTTTTCTGTTGGTCCGAGCAAATGTAGCACACCTGAAAACTAACAACTAACTCATTTAAAAGAGCCTAATGCTTACTCAAGGCTTTCAAAGGCATTTTTGAACTGATACAAATTCCAATGCTCGCAAGAGAAATTGTGGCATCCAACAGTTCAATGTTAATTTTGGAAAGTAATATACACTTTGTTCTTTCCCCTTTTTACAAACTGCCTCAGATTCTCTCATCGAGCATTTTCAAACCTCTGATTCTTTTGTTAAAATCTTTGTCCTTCCTCCCAATTGCACAAGATTGACCAATGTCTGGCCATAAATATAATATATTCATGACCAGAAAAAAAAACCTATTTTTTTAGCCACATAACGAAGACCTTCTATTTATAATAAAGATAAAATATTATTAAACTATAGTACTAATTGAGCAATACGAAAATTCTTGTAGATTCCGTCAAAACTCTTGGAACTGGAAGCCTTGGATCTGTTTTCCAATAGAATGACAGGCTCACTAACAGCTGCTTCTTTGGGGACACGAGTCACACGACCAAGTCAAAGCACAAGAAACTGGGGGCCTTGAGTAATAACTAACTATCAGGTAAACTTCCTAAGGAGCTTCGGAGACTAGCTACAAGCGCTGGTAAATGTAGCTAGGCACATGGTGATTGAGATTGGCCAATTGCAACTTCTCCCAGATAGTTGGATACATGTTAATGCTGTCAATAACTTGTCTAGGAATGTTTCAATACAAATTTAATTAATACACACACACACACATATGTTTTGCATATTCATTATCAAATCTTGGGGAGATTCGACCTGATCTCAGAAAACATCAATCATGCAATCCCAGTTTCACTATCAAATCTTTCATTTCTTTTCTTCATATCGTGGATGCCTCCGAATATCGAAATTTATCCTTAATTTCTTCGCTGCTTTTCTTCCGATCAGGTTTTCTTGAAACTGAAACTTCCGACCAAGACCAGGACCAAAATCCTTTTTCACCTGCAACTTAGCATAATCATTACATTGATATGCCATAATGCAAATGCATTAAAGTCAAAAGAAACCGATTTTCCACTACTACAAAAGTATCCAGTAGTGTCATTTTAAGAAAAGCCCATTCCTGTCGGATATTAAGGAAAAATCCGACAGAAACTCATGTAATGGCGGATAGAAGAACCGACAACATTGCTAGCGTCACGAAAAGACTTTTGGTGTCAGTTAGTTCCCTTAATCCACCTTAATCCACCAAGAAAAAGGAAAGCGTTTAAAAATAAAAATAAAAAGGACAGTAGTGTCGGATAAAAGTGACATTGAAACTCCCGTCGGATAATAAAAAAAGCATATTTGTGTCGCCCATAACCGACACCAATAACCATTAATAATAAAAAAAATATAAAAAGCCTATTTCATTTTTTGATTAAATAAAATAAATAATTAACAGAATCACAAAACACAAACCAATTTAACAAAGTTCAAATTTTTAGTAAATCGCAAAAAGCAAGTCATATCGGTTATAAGCGACAGTATTGCTTTGTTATCCGACATCATCTAAACAGTCGAAAATGTCTTATCCAATAGTACATTGTATAAAACTGCCACCAGTCTCCGACACAATAAGCCACTTTTGTAGTAGTGTTCACTTGAAACATTATATGTACAAGAATATAATATTGTTCTTTTTGCTTGTAATTTCTATAAATGTACCATGGCAGCAAACCAGTGAGAAATCTTAACGTACTAATATGGCAATGGCAATTCCAAAAAGAACCATGTGAGTGCAGCCTAATCATCTAACTAATTCATATGTCCTCCTCTTCATCTTGTTTATCGCAAGTGTTATTTCTACAACCCATGCGGCATGCAGCAAAATGGACCAACACTCTCTTTTTTCTTCGTTTGATATCGCTTCTTCTAGTTTAAACTGGTCTTCCAACGATTGTTGTCGACAGGAGGGCATCACTTGTTATATGGCTAGTAGGGTCACCCACTGTCGTTGCCCTCCAACTTTAATGTCTTGAAATTTATCCCTAATTTCTGTTCTGCTTTTCTTCCCAACTCCTTTTCTTGAAACTGAAACTTCCGACCAAGACCAACAGAGACCAAGATCAAGATCTTTTTTCACCTGCCCCAGCTGATACTAGACTAGTATAATCATTACATGGATATGCAATAATGCAAATGCATTAAAGTCAAAAGAAACAAATTTTCATTTGGAACATTATATGTACACTAGCCTCTCCGTACGCGTTCATGTGTGCACGTGAGGCATTTTTGCATCCCTAAATATATCTTGCGTTAGGTTTTTCATGCAATATTGAAACAATGTGCCTGTCAGATGATTAAAAAGCCTTTTTTAAGAGACATTGGGTGTTTATTTGTCTATCGACATTCTTATTTGTTAAGAGGCATTAGTTGTGCACAAAGTGACATTAGTTGTGCGGTGACTGACAAATTTCATTTATTTGCAAGAGGTATTTTTTTAATCGCGCATGCTATTTAATTTTTTTAGTGTTATAACTTGTTTCAATTTTCCTATAGAAGAAAGTGGGTACATTGGTTTCCAATTTCTTTATTAATAGATCGCCTAATCATCTTTTTATTCTTAAGAAAAATACGTGTAACAATGTTGTTTGGAAATTGTTTTTGGCACTCCAAAAATCTCATTTTACACTCCAGAATATCTATAATTAGAAAGAAAAATACACTTGTGAAGAGTGTAGAATGTGATTTTTGGAGTGCTAATAACAATTCTATTTTGTTTTTGTTTTTACAATCAAACTCGACCCCTTTCTCTGTTAAAAGTGCAAATGGAGTTTGTTTTTAAATTGTGTACATGCCAACCCTATTTTCTTTGGTATACATATCGTACTGTAATTTAAAAATTGAATACATAATGTAGTAATAATCTGTTTTTATTCGTGCAAGACATGTATATCTTTCATATTTTGCAGCATTAAAAAGGTGTTCATTTTTATAGACTTCCAATAAAAATAAAAAAAATCCAACACATGAAAAAACAAACATATCACATACATTTGATTTACAGACAACTCTTAAATTAAACTCAATCTTACACGTAATCAAATCATATTGAATCGATTTTTAACCATAAAATAAACCAAAAATCCAACATTTTCATTGCATGTAAGAACAAAACGTCCCATTTCAAATTATTTACTTTGTTTTTTTTCTTCATATTACCCAAGTTCCAAAAACAAAAACAAAAAGATATGGAGAAAAATATAAATTTAAGGGTGACTTTGGATGTGTTCCTATTTATTAACGTTTTTTTTTTTATTGAAACCTTGTTGGTTTTCAGTTTTTTATTGAAGTCGCTGAAATTACAACAATAATGCATTTCTATGTAGGTTATTATAATTTTAAATTAAAATTTGATATTTTTAGTTATTTATATTAATGAGATTTTAAATAAAATCCATCATTTGTGGGATTGAAAATATTAAAAAATAAATTATACTTGCATAAAACAGTATAATTTATGTTAATGACATGATTTGTCCTTAAGATAAATTACATTTAAATAAAACCCATGATTTGTCATTACTTATATTAATGACATTTTACATACAAAAAATGGGTAATTTTTATACAGTACATTTACATACAAAAAATTGGGTAATTATACTTACATAAAACAGTATAATTTATGTTAATGACATGATTTGTCCTTAAGATAAATTACATTTAAATAAAACCCATGATTTGTCATTACTTATATTAATGACATTTTACATACAAAAAATGGGTAATTTTTATACAGTACATTTACATACAAAAAATTGGTACATTTTATACAAAAATGTGGTACGTTTTATATGAAAAAATGGGTACATTTTATATATAAAAAAAAAACAATGGGTACATTTTTTAAAAAAATAAAATAATGGGTAGTGCATTTTAGATTAAAATAAATAAATAGGCCTTACATTAAAAAAATTGGTACATTTTACATATAACAAAGTGGTACATTTTTAGAGACAAATGGGTACATTATTCATAAATTATTGGTACAAATGAAAGGTTAAAAAAATGAGTACAAATAAAACTTTGAAAAAATGAACACAAAAGAAATTAATATAAAGGTTGCAAATTAAAATGGGTACAAACTAAAAAAAGAAATATGATACAAAATTTAACCATAAAAAAAAAGATCATTATGCTTCCCCTATTATCACATCTATTCATATAGAAATAGTAAACAGTACTATACCATGGCACTATATATAATAAACCTGTGTAACGTACTAATATGGCAATGGCAATTCCAGCAACAACCATGGCAGTGCCGCCTAATCGTCTAACTAATTCATATGTCCTCCTCTTGTTTGTCGCAAGTTTTATTTCTACAACCCATACTGCATGCAGCAAAATGGACCAACACTCCCTTTTGTCTTCGTTTGATATCGTTTCTTCTAGTTTAAACTGGTCTTCCAACGATTGTTGTCGATGGGAGGGCATTACTTGCGATATGGCTGGTAGGGTCACCCATTTGTTGTTGCCCTCCAAACGCCTCAAAGGAGTCATTTCTCCATCTCTTGGAAATCTCACGCATCTCTCCCACCTCAATCTCTCCCATAATATACTTTCTGGTCACCTGGAAGCTGGATTCTTTCTGTCCTTGGGTCGCCTTCAGATCCTTGATTTGAGCTACAACTGTATCTCTGGAGAAGTACCGTTATCTCTACCATCAAGTCATATCCGATTGGCGGACTTATCCAACAATCAATTCAACGGAACAATTCCATCTTCGTTCCTCGAGCATGCCTGGAATTTGAGCAATTTAAATGTCAGCAATAATTTCCTTACAGGCCAAATACCGTCCTCTATTTGTTTTTATTCTTCTTCGGTTAGACTCTTGGATTTCTCCCATAATGAGTTCAGTGGCATAATTCCACTTGGACTTGGTAACTGTTCAAAATTGGAGAGCTTTCGTGCAGGTTTCAATAACCTTTTGGGGACACTTCCAAATGATATTCACAATGCTCGGGCACTTGAAGAAATTTCATTGCCTTCCAATAAGCTTTCCGGACCCATTGGTGAGAATATTTCAAATCTTACCAACCTCACGATTCTGGATCTCTACTTGAATCAGCTGAGCGGCGCGCTTCCCTTCCATATTGGGAAGCTCTCAAGATTGAAGCTCATAACCCTCCATTTCAACAATCTAGAGAGTCATCTGCCTACATCTTTGATGAATTGCTCAAGCCTTACAGAGCTGAATCTAGGATACAACCAATTCGAAGGAGATCTCTCTGTGCTGAATTTCTCCAAGCTTACTCAACTTATTAAGCTTGACCTTAAGAAGAATCACTTCACCGGTCCCTTGCCTATAAGCGTCTACTCATGCAAGTCCTTGATAGCACTTCGACTGAGCTCAAATGATCTAGAAGGACAAATGCAACAGGAGATTCTTTCTTTGAAATCCTTGTCATTCCTTTCGCTTTCTAATAACAGATTGACCAATGTTACAGGGGCAATAAAGATATTGAAGGATTCCAAAAGTTTAAGGGTACTCCTTTTTACAAATAGTTTTCTAGGAGAAGAAATGCCAGATGGTGATCACATGGTTGATTCATCTGGGTTCCAAAATCTCTCGGTTATCAGTTTGTCAAGGTGCCAATTGACAGGCAAAGTACCGATATGGCTGACGAAGCTTGAGAAAATCAAAGTGCTGGATCTGTCTTATAACAGACTCATAGGCTCGATACCTTGGTTGGGTACTCTTCCAAGTCTTTTCTTTTTAAACTTGAATAATAACTTCATTTCAGGTGAATTTCCAAAGGAGCTTTGTGAACTACAAGCTTTCGTGACAAAAAGGGATGGAACTCAAACAGGCCATGGTGATTTTGAGTTGCCTACCTACTACCAAGGCATTAATGGGTCTGCAACTATGTTACAGTACAAATATATATCCAACATGCCAGTAACAATCAGCCTCAGGAACAACAGTTTAAGCGGAAAAATACCCCTTGAGATTGGCAAATTGAAACTTCTTCAAGAATTGGATATTGGTTTCAACAACTTCTCTGGCAACATCCCAAACCAACTATCGAACCTCCTAAACTTGGAGAAGTTAGACCTCTCAGGAAACCATTTTTCGGGCGAACTCCCAGCCTCACTATCAAGTCTTCATTTCTTGTCTACATTTAGTGTTGCCCACAACAACCTCCAAGGGAAAATACCATTAGGCACTCAGCTCCAAGGCTTCAATGCCAGTGCCTTTGAGGGTAACCCAGGACTTTGGGGTCCCCCGCTTCCAAATGAGTGCCGGAAGAAGAGTCCATGTGATACGACTAAGAACCGGGAAGATGTACATGACACTGGGAATGGAATTCCATGGCTTCATATTTCAGTGTCTCTTGGTTTCACTGTAGGGTTTTGGGGAGTTTGTGGCCCTTTAGCTTTGAGCAAGTCGTGGCGATTTGTATATTTTCAATTTCTCTCCAATATTGTAGATCGCTTTGTGTGCTAATTAATCAACTGTATTTTCTTTAATAAATAAATGACTTATTAACCAGTTCACAAAATATCTGCTGCATCGCAACAATCTAAATTTCCTAATTAAACTTGAATTGAAGACTCCCTAATTAATTAGACTATTTGTCTGACGTAACTTTGTAAGGAAAATATACGTACATATATACAATGTCTTCAGATTTGGTCAAGTTACACTTAAATGCAACTTTTGAAAATACGTAGGTGCACTTTCTCATGCATGCATCAACGTAAACCATTTTTGTTGCCCAAGTTTTTCACTATCATTCTTGCATGGGAAATTAAATAAGAACCAGAGTAAACTTTAATGTCTTGGAAAAACCTCCCTCATCACTTTCTTTGTGGCCTTATTTGTTGCGTTGTTTTTTTTCTTTGCTTTCTTGATAGGATTTTTAGTACATGTGCAAAAAGGGTTAAAATCACACAAAATATTTGTAAGAGAATAAGGTAGTTGTAGTAAGAGTGTTTATACAAGATCGTTCTCCACCTAAATTATTTAAAATAATTTTTTTAAAACCAAATCTTAATTAATTATTTGAAACAAAGTTTAAAAAAAAACTTATTTTACAATTTAAAATAATAAAAACGAGTTTTAACAAAAAACAATTAAACAAATTAGCAAGAAACCAAATTTAGTTACAAATGATGGTTACAAGGTTTATATAGTTTGCATTGGTAGCTTACACTCTAAGCTACACTATAACAAACTTCAACTAACTCTTTAATCTCTTAACACATGTCTAATTCACAGCCATAGGATCTTAATACTCCTAACACTATGTAGGTCTTCTTCTTTTTTCTTATTTTACTCTCAGTGTCATTTATGGAAGCACCAAAATATTAAAGAAAGACTAATGCTAGATAGACCAAATTTTTAAATCAAATTTGCACACTAAATGATGCATCACTAATAAGAAATAAGCTTGTTAATCAACACTTAAATAATAATCCAATCATCAACAACCACATTATTTGGTTTAGCAAATTTGGTTTAAAATTTTGATCTTCTTAGTATTACCCTTAAAGAAATAAAGACTACTTTGAAGTAATTTCAAACAGAAACATGTGGACTACAAATAAGTTCGCAACTAATTACTATATATAGAGCTGTCATGACTTCTATTACGTGGTATAATTATCTATGTTATGCTTCTTCTTAGCTTTGTTTTTAGAGCGTGCTTAGCTACCATGATTTTTGGGAATGAGAGTGATATATGATACGTAATGGGGGACAGCTGATACTTAATTGTCAGTTGATACTTAATTGTCCGCACAAGGGATAAAGGTTTCTATATTGATAATGATACATGGTTAAAATGTATATATTTCACAACAAGTAACCGACTTATTCATTCATTTTTTGTGTGTTAGTAAACAAAAGATTTTTCTAGAATTGACATTATGGCATATCAATTTATTGACTATTGTTGCTAATCTAGTACAATGTGAAAACCAGATTTGGTCTTGGCCGGTGGGGTCGATTAAAAGCTTTCATTATGAAGCAACCTTTCAATTAATTTCAAATTAAAGCATGATGGGAAGACTAGGTAGGCACTAAGCAGGTAAGTTTAAGGTTATTAAATCATCGTATGGTGCAGTAAGTGAAGGATCAGGATCCTCTCCAGAGCAAATAGTGAGGATCCTCCTGATCAGGCCCATCGGACCGTTCAAATTTTATCAAACGGCTACAAATTGGGGATCCCTCTAACAGTTATAATAATTGTAGCCATTGGATAAAATTTAAACGGCCCGATAGGCCTGATCATGAGGATCCTCACTATTTGCTCAAAAGAGGATCCTGATCCGTAAATGAAGACAAAAAACAACAAACTTGATAGTGTAAAAGGGGATTCCGCCTGACACATGATTTCTTGGGAGGTCTAATTTCTCCATGCTTGTGAGTTCAGATTCTGTTCCGAGAAATCAATCGAAGAAAACGAGGTTTGAAAGACTAGCAAGAAGTGTCTTCTCCATTGATGCGTTAAGTCATAAAGAAGACTACAAAATTTTCTGAACGAAACATATTTAAAATAGAATTGAAAAAATTAATTCTAAAAAGGTAGATTACAAGCAAAAAGATTTTAGGAATTTGAATAGGACCTCGAGTGTATGAAATAAAGTATTTACTATGAAACCTTCCGATTTCAACTGTATATGTACACTACCAAATTTCGCAAGGCACCGAAAAAACACTTCTGTTTCTCATACAATAAGGTTTCAACAAGAAATACTATCAATGATTCCATTTGCACAAAGAAATGCTGTCATAGACTCAAAAGATGAAATCGGTCATCTCTTCCAGTTATATATGATGATCTTTGATTTTGGTTAATCAAAACTTACAATAATTAGCTAAGCAAAATTTCCGACTGTGCCATGTTGCGAGTTGTATTGCATTTAAGGGAATTATCAAGTTTCCCCTATTACCTTTTGTAGTCCGGTTAAGGTGTTGGAATTTAGGGTTTTTATTTGAGTTATTAGTTTTTTTTGTGGGCCAACCGGCCAAGGATTAGAATTTCGGGAACTTTAATGAAAAGCTCCTGATACAGTTCACTTTAACGAAAAACTATATTTTTACACTAAAAAGTCAATCATGGTACTATTCAATTTACCATTTATTTTGTCCTTATTGTTAAAACTCAAAGTTTTCAAACCTTTTTCATTAGTTTTCCTTATAATTTAGGGTTTGCTTTGGTTCAGGAGTTTTTATTTTTTATTTTTAACAAATAATATTTTCTACATTAAAAGGGAGGGATGGGCTGAGCCTCATTGTAAAACCCCACCCCCAAATGTTCTTGTAATTACACATTTCCCCTAAAAGTTTATGAAAATTTGCATTTTAGTCCCCCACTATTTCACCCTATCCGGATCCCTTTTGGGATTTCCTCATAGATCTCCACCTATCTCTGCTTGCCACGTGGCAAGCACTCACCACTACCTCCTTCTCTCTTTTCCCCCGATCTCTCTCTCTCAGTTCACTCTCCTCTCTCTCACTTTCACTCTACCTCTCTAGCACTCTCCCTCTCCGAACTACCCACGCCACAATCGAACCCACCACCGGTGACGACACCACCACATGGAAGAAGAGTCCATGTGATACGACTAAGAACCGGGAAGATGTACATGACACTGGGAATGGAATTCCATGGCTTCATATTTCAGTGTCTCTTGGTTTCATTGTAGGGTTTTGGAGAGTTTGTGGCCCTTTAGCTTTGAGCAGGTCGTGGCAATTTGTATATTTTCAATTTCTCTCCAATATTGTAGATCGCTTTGTGTGCTAATTAATCAACTGTATTTTCTTTAATAAATAAATGACTTATTAACCAGTTCACAAAATATCTGCTGCATCGCAACAATCTAAATTTCCTAATTAAACTTGAATTGAAAACTCCCTAATTAATTAGACTATTTGTCGGATATGTATGACACTTGTGCTAGCATTTATAGTTTATATTTCTTTTTTTTGTATGTTGTACTTGTTATGTCGGATTTGGTGTTTGTTATGACGGAAGAGTTTTTGTATGTTATGTGAAATATAAAATGTTTGTTATGAGTTTTTGTTAATGGTTGACTTGGCCTATAAATGATATATTGGTTGGAATTATTTTCATATCATTTTTTGTAATTGTTGTGGATGCAAATTTCTTCCTCCTTGATCTTGGACAAAATTGCACCTACAAAATAAATAACACCTTTGGTTATGGCCACAAGCATCACGCACCCACGATGAATTGGGGGGGGGCTTTGGCCGAAGAACCTCCGATGCCAAAGTTAGAATTTAGAAAAGTGTTTAGAGAATTTTGGGATTTTTGCAAGAGTGTTGGAATCAAGGTTTTGTGAAAATGGGAGCATATATATAGGGATAGGCCGGTCCTCTTTGGAGAAAGAGTGGCCGGCCATTTGGTTAATTTTGCATTGAATTTTGGTTTAATTAGCCAATTTATTATGATTAATAGGCTAATTAAACATAAAGGGAATGTTATGGAATTAAATGGCTTGCTAATTAGTGTAATTGAAAGGGAGAAATGATAGAAAAGGTATAGGAAGCATGGTTGACTCTTTTTTGAATGGGGATGGCCGGCCATTAGGTTGATTTTGGTGTTAAATGGGGATTAATTTGGTGATTAATGGATTAATGGATTAATGGATTAATTAGGAATTAATCCATTAATTAGCCTAATTAATCCAATTTATATGGAAGGTTTTGTAAGTTATGGAATGATTTCCTTGTAGAGGATATGAAATGAGGATGGATGAGACAAATTTGAACTTGTTACCTATTTTGGGTACTATTGACTTGGTTGAGGGATGATTGCCCGCTGCTTGCGCGTAAGAATCCATGTATGCCTAAAGGGTATTTTTGTCCTCTTATATCCAAAATCCACATGTCGCTTTGTGAATATTTTTGGCTCCACAAATGCCCCCACACCTATTGGGCTGCTCACATAAAAGGGCAGCAGGTGTAGAGATCTTCTTGCTTTGGGAAACTTAGGACTGCTTCCTATTTTGATGTAGATTCTCTCTTTAATAGGAAATTAGATCCTTCTAGGAAAGGGAAATAAATTTCTCTCAAAGCCTATTTAAGTCCACTTTAAGTGGGTTATTAAATCAACTTTGAAGAGCAATTTATTCTACCCTACAAGAGAGAGAGAGAGCTTAGAAGATATTTGTTCCCCCTCCTCTAGCAATCTTCTACATCTTGCCCGTGTAAAGGATCGTCCTTCGTTGCTTTCTTCGTCTTGTCCACGCCGCACCGAGGTAAGAAAAAATTAATTTTCCTTGTCTTCTTCTTGGATAGTGTTGTCACGGGGCAACCGTCGGGGTGGTGCGGCATGTCGGCTGGCAGGGGCCAGGAGTCGGCTCGGCATAGGCCGAGGAGGTGTTGTGGCAATGACCACTGCTTGGGCTGCTCGGCTTGGCTAGAGCCAAGGATTGGTTCGGCATGGGCCGAGGAAGTGGCATGGAATGGGCAATTGTTTGGGCTGCCACGTCTGGGCTGCCTGGTGAAAATGAGGAAACTGCTTAAGTTCGATTTTTCAACTACCATAGATGGAGCAGTCAAGGATGAAGCTTCCAAAATCGGAGTTGCTGAAGATGAAGTGTCGGATGAGCGAACTGTTAAGTGTAAAAGTGGATGCTGCCCCCTAACCATTTGTTGCTTTGTTGATCTTCAAGCATTCTATCTTTTGAACTATGTGGCCTTCTAGCATTGGAGAGCTTACCCAGATGGGTGTCAGGGATTTAGTTTACCCTCTCGCACTGGAGAGCAATTAGTTTACCCTCTCGCACTAAAGAGCAATTAGTTTAACCTCTCGCACTGGAGAGCAGACCCTTTAAGGTGTCGGGGAATTGGTTTACCCTCTCGCACTAGAGAGCAATTAGTTTATCCTCTCGCACTGGAGAGCAGACCTATATGGGTGTCAGGGGATTGGTTTACCCTCTCGCACTGGAGAGCAATTAGTTTATCCTCTCGCACTGGAGAGCTTACCCATATGGGTGTCGGGGAATTGGTTTACCCTCTCACACTGGAGAACAATTAGTTTACCCTTTCGCACTAGAGAGCATGAAAGTCGTTGTTGTGAGTGTAGCTGAGGAAAGCTAGACTGCCGGACAATTGAAATAATCCTCAGCCTGCAAGGTCTTGTTTGGCAAACTACTTGAGACTTCGAACTGCTTATGGAACCCACGTAGGGGTGTAAGCGTAGTGAGCTGCTCCCAAAATTATTGTGTCATTATTAGGTGTTTCGTCGTGTGCCCTTTTGAGACTTGGTTGGCATAAGCCATAGGGCAAGATCGGCATGGATGGGAGCTATGGTGCAAGATTGGCACAGTTATGAGCCATGATGATAGATCAATGGTTGCTGGGATCCGTGGAGCAGGTAGGCACGGCTGTGAAGGCAGAGCTGAGGCTGGCTTGGGTCAAGTTGTGCTCAGCAAGAGGAATTGTCTGGAGTGTTGAGAACAAGGTATGCCCTCGGTTCTTGGTAGTTGGGCTGGTGTGTCCTTCTGGTACTCGTCTGCCCCCCACGCGCCATTAGGGTGAGCTGCTGCGTTTGTCAGAGCAGAAGTAATCTTTATATCCGGCAATCTATATGAGGTAGTCCCGTCTACTCAATCTTGTCATTGAAAGATGACTCAATTATGTTGGTCATGTCTTATCAGATCGCCTTGTTAATAGCTTTGTTGCGCGGGAAATTGCGCAATCGCTTGGTCAGGAGCCTTTATACTTCTTCATGAATTTGCCTTTTGTTAGGGTGGCAAAGCTCTCGGCTGCCCCTGGTCGTGACCTGCTGGTCTAGGCTGCTCTTCCATATGTTCGGCTCGTCTATGCCGCGGCTGCGGTGGGTGTGGTATGTTCATAGCAGGCGAGCGTGTAACTCGCATGCTGCTGGTTAAACTTGAGCCGGATTGAGTGACTGCTTTTCTCCGTCTGATGTGCTGCCTGCTCCGATGTGATGTGGATGATACTCCTTACGGGCGTAGCCGCGAATGAATGTTTGGCCTGAAAGGCTGCTTATGTTGATTATCGGAGTGTGGCCCCAATCGTGAGTGTATACTTGTCCTCGGGCCTAGTCGAGAGTGCACGCTCCTCCGCGCGCTAAGACGGAAGTATACGCTATCTCGGGGGCCTAATCGGGAATGTACACTGCCTAAACGCTCGGCTCGTGGCTGCTTGCATGGACATTACTGGAAAGGTTCGTCTGCCATTATCCTACTTCGTGACACCTCGTCCGGGGCATGTTGGATCTCGGTGCATTGCAAAAGTTGATTCACTAAGGTCATTTGTTATGCAAGGGCGCTCGTCAACTCTATGACTTGTCGAGACAAGTGTTGTTCACCATTTGGATTGGAAAAGTTTGGAAGGAATGTGCCTCATTGAGCAGTGGAAGTGTGGTAGGCTCCGGGCGCGAGATTTGAATTGGGAAATGTCAAATCCGCAGAGAAACGTGGTGAAAATACCCCCGGCTCGATGGTTGGTCCGGATGGTCGAAATAGTATTGAGCCGATTTAGGCTGCTTGGAATGCTACGGAAGCAGGCTGGGCCGCGGGAGCAGATTGGGCCACGAGAGTGGGCTGCTCAACAGGAGCAGGCTGGGCCGTGGGAGCAGACTGGACCACGAGAGTGGGCTGCTCGGCGAGAGCAAGCTGGGCTGCAGGAGCAGGCTGGACCACGATAGTGGACTGCTCGGTGCATGATGCTCGCGAATGCGAGGCTTGGGCTCGGTTTGGCAACGCATTGGGCTCGCGTTGGGCATGGAGTGACATGGCTCGGGCCGTGGCTTTGGTGGCATGGGCCCTGGTGGTGGAGCCATGGACCTCGCCGCAGGTGATTGCCGTGGTGGCCACCGCGGTGGTTGCCATGGTGGAGCCTTGTGGTGGTGGTGCCGCTCCCCCTAAGATCACATTTAGTCTCGTGGATCGCCGCAATCCTATTTCTTGGATATTGGAATTTTCACTTGTGGAATTTTCTAAATTTCTAGCCATTGTATTTCTCTTTTACGTTTTATCAAAGAATCTTGGCAAATAAAAAATTCTAATAATAAGAACGTACGAAAAATACAAGTGGACTAGAAAATAAAGAAAAAAATCTTTTTGAGTGAGAGTCTTCTACGAGTGTGAATCTCAACTCTCAATAAAAGCACCAATTTGTGGATTCAAATTTCTTCCTCCTTGATCTTGGACAAAATTGCACCTACAAAATAAATAACACCTTTGGTTATGGCCAAAAGCCTCACGCACGCACGATGAATTGGGGGAGGGGGGTGTTTAGAGAATTTTGGGATTTTTGCAAGAGTGTTGGAATCAAGGTTTTGTGAAAATGGGAGCATATATATAGGGATAGGCCGGTCCTCTTTGGAGAAAGAGTGGCCGACCATTTGGTTAATTTTGGTGTTAAATGGGGATTAATTTGGTGATTAATGGATTAATTAGGAATTAATCCATTAATTAGCCTAATTAATCCAATTTATATGGAAGGTTTTGTAAGTTATGAAATGATTTCCTTGTCGAGGATATGAAATGAGGATGGATGAGACAAATTTGAACTTATTACCTATTTTGGGTACTCTTGACTTGGTTGAGGGATGATTGCCCGCTGCTTGCGCGTAAGAATCCATGTATGCCTCAAGGGTATTTTTGTCCTCTTTTATCCAAAATCCACGTGTCGCTTTGTGAATATTTTTGGCTCCACAATTGTTATTAATTAAAAACTGATGTGAAGATCAGTGAAATATATTAATTTTAATATGTCTAGTGTCGCTTATAAGCGATGTTAGCTTGAGTATTTTATTTATTTAACTCAATTGATGTCGGTTGGAAGCGACACCAAGTGTGATATTTTAATTATTTATTTGTTACTTAATGTCGGTTTGAACTGACATCTTGGCGTGTTTCGATGTCGCTTATAAGCGACGTCAATGCCTATGTCACTTTTAAGCAACGCCTTTGTTCCTTTTTATTTTATATTACTTTGCTTCATGGTGTCGGATTAAGGTGCCTAAGCAATGTCAATACCCTTTTTGTGACGGTAGCATTGGTGTCGGTTTCTATATCCGACATTGCATGATTTAATGTCGGATTTTGCCCAATAATCCGACAGTAAGTGGTGTTTCTTGTCGTTTTTAATCCGACAGTAATACCCCCTTTTGTAGTAGTGTTTCTTTGTGGCCATATTTGTTGCGTTTTTTTTTTCTTTGCTTTCTTGATAGGATTTTTAGTACATGTGCAAAAAGGGTTAAAATCACACAAAATATTTGCAAGAGAATAAGGTAGTTGTAGTAAGAGTGTTTATACAAGGTCATTCTCCACCTGAATTATTTAAAATAATTTTTTTAAACCAAATCTTAATTAATTATTTGAAACAAAATTTAGAAAAGACTGATTTTACAATTTAAAATAATAAAAACAAGTTTTAATAAAAACAATTAAACAAATTAGCAAGAAACCAAATTGAAAACACACAGTTTTTTAAAACAATGATAAAAGGACATTAGGATTTTGCCATTACCTTAACAATCCTATGTATTTTTACCATTTACTTATGTATTACACATGCACTTTGAAGGTTAGGTTTTCCTACGCATATTCTCCTCATTATATTCAAGAAATAACATATATCTAATATGCAATATGTCTATAATATTCAGATCACTATGAACATGTAAGACTCATTAAGTTTTGTGATTTTTTTTTTTTGAAAAACCATGCAAAGCTTAAGAGCGTGATGTGCGCCTTAAGTGAATTACAAATAATATCAATCACAAGAAGCCCTACTCAATCCTCCAGTGATATTCTGACCGAATTGAATTTGATTAATTATCTAAACGTGTTAATAGTAACTAAGCATTAAGATATAGAGACAGTTTAAATAAAGTAATTAATAATTAAAAGTATGCATGCATAATATCATAAGCAATTAAATAAAAACTATATATCATGCTAAGGCTTCTGGCCTCACCCTAGCAAAAGAAAGTTAGTTATGCATATTCATAATTGAAAACAAAGAAAACATGATTAAGAAGAAAATGATTGAAAACACCTTGTAAAATAAAGTTGAATCGTGAAAAGCTCTCTAAGCCGAGTTCTACAAAGTAGTGCATAAAGATTAATAATACACGGCTATACTATTTATAGAGTGCTTTATTCCTTAACCTACCTAAACAAGGTCTTATAATAAATCTGATAATATAATTATAATAATTAATAAAGGTTTCATATTCAAAATCAAATTCGGACGGCAGAGAAAATCTCTCCTTTGACACACGAAATCAACTCCGATTTGGTCCCAAAGAATGTCTTTTTTTTAAATCTTGACACGTCCTCTTCAAATCCTCATAATGAACCTTCCTCAAAAAACACTATCTTGATTCTTGACTCTCAAAATGCCGAAAACGTTAAGAAACGTCAATCTGGGAAAGCTGCATAGTCAGCACTTATTTCTTCACCACTGTCAAAACTCAAACAGCATGGAATAAAAATCTGGAATTTTACACAACTATCTTGAAAGACTCACGAACCCTCTCCAATTAGAATCACTCTAAAATTCCTCCATTTCATCGCTTCATACCCAAAGTAGATTCGTATGTCCTACAATTGAAATATAGAATAAAGTATCAAAATCGTACCAAAATTATTAATAAATTATTACTAAAATTAAGATAAAATATAGAATAATATTGACTCATCAATTCTCTCCAAACTATGGCTTGACAAATCCGAAATTTAAAAACAACAATAATAACGATGTAATAATTACAATTTACTTTAGGTATTTTATCACTTTTAATTACTTATAAGAACCAATGATCTTGTTTATGACTCCTTTAACCAGGAAAAAGAAATTAAGGGGTCATAATTAAAGTCCAGTCTTTAGTCCTATGTAGGTCTTCTTCTTTTTTCTTATTTTACTCTCAGTGTCATTTATGGAAGCACCAAAATATTAAAGAAAAACTAATGCTAGATAGACCAAATTTTTAAATCAAATTTGCACACTAAATGATGCATCACTAATAAGAAATAAGCTTGTTAATCAACACTTAAATAATAATCCAATCATCAACAACCACATTATTTGGTTTAGCAAATTTGGTTTAAAAATTTGATCTCCTTAGTATTACCCTTAAAGAAATAAAGGCTACTTTGAAGTAATTTCAAACAGAAACATGTGGGAGACAAAGAAGTTTGCAACTAATTACTATATATAGAGCTGTCATTTCTATTACATGATATAATTATCTATGTTATGCTTCTTCTTAGCTTTGCTTTTAGAGCGTGCTTACCTACCGTGATTTTTGGGAATGAGAGTGATATATGATACGTAATGGGGAACAGCTGATACTTAATTATCAGTTGATACTTAATTGTCCGCATAGGGGATAAAGGTTTCTCTATTGATAATGATACATGGTTAAAACGTATATATTTCACAACAAGTAACCGACTTATTCATTCATTTTTTGTGTGTTAAACAAAAGATTTTTCGAGAATTGACGTTATGGCAGACTATTGTTGCTAATCTAGTACAAAGTGAAAACCAGATTTGGCCTTGGCCGGTGGGGTCGATTAAAAGCTTTCATTATGAAGCAACCTTTCAATTAATTTCAAATTAAAGCATGATGGGAAGACTAGGTAGGCACTAAGCAGGTAAGTTTATGGTTATTAAATCATCGTATGGTGCAGTAAGTGAAGGATCAGGATCCTCTAAATGGTGAGGATCCTCCTGATCAGGCCCATTGGGCCATTCAAATTTATCCAACGACTACAAACAGAGGATTCCTCTAAAAGTTATAACAATTGTAGTCGTTGGATAAAATTTGAATGGCCCGATGGGCCTAGTCATGAGGATCCTCATCATTTGCTCAAGAGAGGATCCTGATCCATAAATGAAGACAAAAAATGACAGACTTGATAGTGTAAAAGGGGATTCCGCCTGACACATGATTTCTTGGGAGGTCTAAGTTCTCCAAGCTTGTGAGTTCAGATTCTGTTCCGAGAAATCAATCGAAGAAAACGAGGTTTGAAAGAATAGAGGTTTGAAAGAATAGCAAGAAGTGTCTACTCCATTGATGTGTTAAGTCATAAAGAAGCAAAGTTAATTAATTGTTTCCAATTAATTTTCGTTTGATTAGCCCAGCTCTCTAAGCCCTGGTTTGGTACTGAAGTGATTCTGAAAAAAGCTGCTACCAAAAAAAGCTGGCAGCTTTTTTGTGTTTGGTAAACATTCAGCTTCAGCTTTTTTTCACAGTTTTGGGTGAAAAAAAAGCCAAAAACAGGAAGCTGCAAAACCCAGCTTTGAAAAACCAGCTTTTTTTCACATCTGTTTTACATAAAAGTTTACTACACACTATAATACTGCTTTTTTTTTTTCAAAAGCACTTTTACAAAAAAGTTTACCAAACACTCTGCTACTTTATTTCACAGCTGCTTATTCTCACAGCACAGCAGAAGCAGTTTTTTTTCAAAGCACAGCAATAGCAAACCAGCCCTCCTGTTTGTTTTCATAAAGATGTCCATTGACATCATCTTGAGGAGTCACATGCTACTTATTTATGTTGATTTTCTGCAGATTGGTTTCTAAAAGTTACTTTATCAGATGAGATGACTAAAAGAGGCAGGTATTGAATTATTAACAACTTTCTTTGATTTTGATATTTTAAGGGGCAGTTAGATAATTCCAAAAATTCAAATTGTTTCTTAAATTGAGTCCAATTGTAGCATACCTATACCATAAGAAGACTACAAAATTTTCTGAACGAAACATATTTAAAATAGAATTGAAAAAACTAATTCTAAAAAGGTAGATTACAAGCAAAAAGATGTTAGGAATTTGAATAGGACCTCGAGTGTATGAAATAAAGTATTTACTTTCAACTGTATATGCACACTACCAAGTTTCGCAAGGCACTGGAAAACACTTCTGTTTCTCATACAATAAGGTTTCAACAATAAATACTATCAATGATTCCATTTGCACAAAGAAATACTGTCATAGACTCAAAAGATGAAATCGGTCATCTCTTCCAGTTATATATGATGATCTTTGATTTTGGGTTAATCAAAACTTACAATAATTAGCTAAGCAAAACTTCCGACTATGCTATGTTGCGAGTTGTATTGTATTTAAGGGAATTATCAAGTTTCCCCTATTACCTCTTGTAGTCCGGTTAAGGTGTTGGAATTTAGGGTTTTTATTTGAGTTATTAGTTTTTTTGTGGGCCAACCGGCCAAGGATTAGAATTTAGGGTTTGCTTTGGTTCAGAAGTTTTTTTTATTTTTTATTTTTTAATTTTTTTACAAATGATATTTTCTACATTAAAAGGGAGGGATGGGCTTAGCCTCATTGTGAAACCCCACCCCCAAATGTTCTTGTAATTACACATTTTTCCTAAAAGTTTATGAAAATTTGCATTCTAGTCCCCCACTATTTCACCCTATCCAGATCCCTTTTGGGATTTCCTCATAGATCTTTACCTACCTCTGCTTGCCACGTGGCAAGCACTCACCACTACCTCATTCTCTCTCTTTTCCCCCAATCTCTCTCTATCTCTCATTTCACTCTCATCTCTCTCTCTCGCACTCTCCCTCTCTCTCGCACTCTCCCTCTCTGAACTACCCACGCCACCATCGAACCCACCACCATTGACGACACCACCACCAGTGACGACACCACCACCCTCACCCTCGCGAGGATCTCCCTTCCCTCTTCCCCGTCTCAGTGAAGCTCGATGAAGCCCAGAAACCCAGGAGATCTCCGGCGAACCCCCGTGACTCTCGAGCGAAAATCCGGCCACTTCCCGGCCATCACTCGTCATGAAATAGGTACCAATCTCTTCTTCTCACCTCTACCTTCATTTTGGCACCTAAATCGTACACTAGGGTGGCGTCGATCGGAGCTAGGAAGCTCCAGCCTCGTTTTCTCAGCGAGAAACAAGCCCAGGCCCTTCGGGCCGTGACCCAACTTTGAGCCTTTGGCCTGCTACAACCTAAACCCAACCATTTCTTAGCCCAAACCAAAACCCCTACCTCTTAGGCCTATGGGCCATTTGGAACTCGGGCCTTGACCCGATAAACCCCCGAGCCCAACCCATTATTTTAATTATTTATTCAGTTATTTATTTTCTAAAATCCAAAAGCCTTTGGGCCGGACTTTAAGCCCAAGCCCCTTTGAAGCAACCCAGGGCTTTCAGCCTTTTTTGAAACCTTGGACCCAGGCCTTTGGGCAGTGAGAACCAGGGTCTTCGGCCCATTGACCCAAAACCCAAAACCCTTGGGCCTTAGAACCCAGACCAGTGGCCAAGCCTTAGGCCCAAACCAAACCCAAGCCCAATCCGGTTTGACTGACCGGTTGACTTTGACTTTGACCGGTCAACGATCAACATTAACTTTTCGAGTTTCGTCCGGAACCCCTGCTAGGCTAATTTCGACGTCTTGGACCCGTTTTCCCAAATTAAATCGTTTGAGTATAGTTTTATTAATTGTACTCTTTATGTGCTTAGGTACAATTAACAGCAACAATCCCGTTATTCCTATTTCGTACAGCTTATCTATGACGGAGTATATGTGAGTGTACCCCTTCTAAAATGCATGTTTTATTAGTAGAAATGCATACATGAAAAGCATGATTTACTGAATACGTTTTGTAAACGTTTTATGAGAATTTGATAATCATGCTATACTGAGCTTATTTTGGAATACCATATTTCTATTGAACCCATGTTCTTGTAAGGTATCTGATGGATGATGATATACTATTTAGAACATGTTTTACACACTTCTTTATAGTATAGATGATGGAAGACTTTATACTATAAAGATGTTTTTCAGATATATGTACCTATGTTTGAAAAGATTATGTTCAATGTTTTTGTGTGTATCTAATGGTCACTGTTCTACCTACGGGCGATGGAGATATCTGATGAGGGAGATATATGGTGAGGGAGGTATATGGCTGGCATGAGGTATATGTGTATATGTTACTGGCTTCGGGCCGAGAGATACTGATACCACTAGTTAGCACACTATATACGAGATATGTTTCATGAAAGGCTTTATGGCATGCTAGGGTTTTCGGAAAACCTACTACCTATTATACTATTGATGTTTTTATAAAACTTTGGGGGTTAGTATGTTGATAACTGTTTTAATATTATACATATATCAACTTGGTCCACTCATGTTTGTTTTGCGCCCCCTCAGGACATAAGAACGAGGACTACGATTCAACGTACGTGGCATTCCCCTACCAGTGACATTGTGCTATCTTCTCTGCCTGACTACTCTTGTAATGGCACATTCCGCTTGTAATCTAATTTAGAATATACTCTGAACATGCCATGCATTATCATTGTGAATTCATTTTTGGCAGTTGAATATTATTTTTGTCACATTCTTTTATCTTGCTACAATTTAGGTGCATGTTCTCAGCATTTGCATTCATAAATGACTTGCATCACACTCGGGTGTCGGCCAGCACATGGCCATCCAGATGTCCCCCAGACATCGGGATCGGGGCGTGTCACTCACAATGGGCTAGCAATAATGTGGTTCAAACTCGCATTTTGCGACAATCGAACCTAATACCACTAGACTGTAGTACTAAGTGGTTTTTTGGTTCAGGAGTCTTGTATTTGTTGTAGTCCTTAGTTTGTAGCTGTCTCGACAATTTCATTTATTTATTTTTCGTTAATAAAATAATCTTCCTATTTTATCTTTCGTTTGTTCGTCGGTTATGAATACTCTATTTTAAACTGAGAGATCCTGCCTTGCCTCCTCATCCTCAACTTTTGTTGCCAAATACAAAATAATTTCCTCTTCAAATTTCATAAATATATAAATTCATCATGGTTAAGCTGACTCTGAAACTATATTAAAATACCATTGCATAGTTAATTGAAGAACAAGAACGGGAGGCAAGTCTCAAGGACGGACCTGCCCCAAGGGCTATACGGCGATCAGTAGAAGCAAGGATGCAGTGGCCGGTCGAGTCTTACCAAGACCACTATTTTCTTATTTCAACGTGGCAGTTGTATCAACACTTACACCAACGCACATTTGGGGCAAAGGCTTATTCCTTTTTATCATACTCCAAATACAACATAATTAGGCTTTACAGCGTTTACCCATACACTTAAGAGTTAAAGCCACTGAAGTGGCCTATTACATGCAAAGCAAAGCATAAGTCTAATGACTTCAAATAAATATTACGTTTCATATCACAACACTAGGAAATTAAATTTAACAAGCTAAGCAATTTGCCTCATATCAGCAATTAGGATGGGGTGCGTAGGAGGTCAAGGGCTTCACCAGCTCTCATTTTTGTGGAGAGTCTGAGCTTTCTATAATCTTCATAAGTAAACGGGACATAAAGTCGAGGATGCTCTGAATCCACAAAATCTGGAGGAGCTTCAACTGCTTCTTCCTTGGGTCCCAAGAGAAATGTAGCGATAGAAACTCGAATAGTTGCCTCCCTGCATTGTACTCTATGCTTCACATTGCACAACCTCCCATTGCTCCATACCTTGATATGAAGATATCAACAAGAAGATTATATTACAGTTAGCGAAAAAATTAAAAATGCACATAGAGCTGGGGGGGGAATTAACAAGACAATTCTTTTTTGCATATTTTACTAAAAGTAAATAAAAAACATGAACAAGAGATGAACAAGAGTACAAGAACCAATCCAAATTCTCATATATACCTGAGCAACATCCCCAAAATTGATAAGGAGAGTGCCTGGGCAAGGATCAACTGCTACAAAGGCACCAGACTGGTCCATCACTTCTAGACCACCAACGTTTTCATCATCTTGAAGAATGGTTAGAAATCCTGAATCTGTGTGTAGTTGTACGCCAGAAGAGCCCACTGATTCAGGGGTGTAGTTGTACTTGTTTATCCTAAACTGGCACGGCCAGCTCTTGAGAAAATCACTATCAACCAGCCCAAAACTCTCTGCCAACTTGCGGCCTATATCCACAATCTGCTCATACACTGCTTGAGCATACTTCTGTGTCACCTCTCTGCTCATTCAATAACAAAACCAGCTTCAAGAGTCTCTACAATAACGTATCCTACTATGAAAAGAACACGTGTGTGTGTGTATATATATATATGTGCATATATACATGTATATGTTATTTATTAGAAAACAAGTTAAAGAAATGCAATCGATAATGTGTCGATTCATTGGTGCCAATAGATTACCAATGCACATCCGTTCTTAATAAAAATATAATGGACGTGATACACCCACATTGGCTACAGCAGATTGCTTTCTCTGTACACATAAAAGGATTTTATATATATATGGCTATAGACTAATAAATTATATAGGATTTTTATCACCGTCTTTGAAATTGACTCAGCCAATCAAGATGGTTCCTGAAATTGAAAATCAATCAATGTAGTCCCTGAAATTGGATGTCATAAATCAATGTGGTCATTCTATCATCATTCCGTCAAAAATTTTGTTAAGCGTTGACGTGGTACTTAAATGGGTCCCACAAATTTAATAAAATATTATTTTATGAATTAAACATATTAAATATAAAAAAAATTTATAATAAAAAACTTCAAAAAAAAAGAAAAAAAGAAGATGCTTCCTCTGCAACAACCATGGCGTCTCCTCCTCCTCCCCCGCTTCTTTCAAGCCCAACAAGTCACTCACTTTCAAGTTCAGCACTTCCCGATGGGGTTGTGTTTGGATGCAATTACATTTGCGACGGTGACGACGAGTGATGAGTCGTGCTTGATGATTCGGTCGGGTTGATTGGAAGCGGGTTATGGGCTGCACGGCCCGGGTGTGGCTGCAGGCCAAGATGGACGAGGAGGGCAAGATAAAATTCCAGCTGACAACGAATGATTATCGCAGCCAAACACAACCCCATCGGGAAGTGTGGAACTTGAAAGTGAGTAACTTGTTGGGCTTGAAAGAAGCGGGGGAAGAGGAGACGCCATGGTTGTTGCAGAGGAAGCATTTCTTTTTTCTTTTCTTTTTTTGAAGTTTTTTATTATAAAAAAAATATTTTTTATTATTTAAATATGTTTAATTCACAAAATATAAGTTTATTAAATTTATGGAACCCATTTAAGTACCATGGGTTAAATCAATTTCAAGGACAAAAGCTAACCTCTGGTGGGAAGAGGCATCCAACTGAGAGCAAAAGCTATGGACAGCCTGAGATGATCCCAAGTCATAAAGACCCAAAGCCTCATAGAGAGGGTTCGCTTTGCTGGGTGCCACGTAGCCACTACCAGCAATGACATCTTTGTTCTGCATCTTTACCTCCATGGGTAGGTCAAGCAAACATCTGACCACAGTCTTCATCTCTGCCATCAGACTCAGTGGGACCTTATGGTTGGCAAGCCTGAAGCAACCCCATGTCTCAGATGCTTCCCTCAGTTTCTTGTACTCTTGTGCATCTGGAAACTGGTTCAGATCAATAAGCGGGACGGCCGTACTCGTACAGTTCTCACCATCTCCCATTTCGTTTTCCTTTTTTTTTTTTTTGGGTTTGTTTTGTTTCTTCGTCTATCTCTACCCTTATCCACTTTTTATACTGGAAATGGGTTCCACTGTTGGCTGGGATTGGATTACTAAATTGGAATTAAAGATTGTACAATACGCATTTCTTTTTGACTAATTAAGGATTAGGATTTAATTAATTAAAGATTAGGATGCGATGGTTTGTCTTTTTTGTTTCTTTTCCGACATTCCAACCTTTCCATGTCCCCTAAGGGACAATTACGTGATTATATTTTTTTTTGTTTTTTTGTTTTAGGTAATGCAAAGGTGATCAATTATTTAAACTAAATTTTATAAATTATATGACATAATTGTTGATGATGAAATTATTACTTAAGCAGTTATTAACATGTTTATATTCTATGAATTTTGCATCATATAATTTATAAATTCAATCTAAAAAATTGATCTACCTAACATTACTCTTCTTTTCCAACATTCTACTCATTCCAAATCTGCTGGTGGAACAATTACGTGATTGTTTTAGTCTTTTTCGTTTCTTTTCCGACATTTTACCCACTCCATGTCCCCTAAGGACAATTACGTGATGGTATACCCTTTATGTTTAGTTGATGGTTCCATCTCCAGATTCTCTATATGTTTTATCTTTTATGAATTATTTATACGCCATGTGAAACCTGTGGGCGGGCAAAAAAAGAATTATTTACAGCTATCGTGACTTGTATTACATGATATGATTTATCTTTATCGTTCTTCTTGGTTTTACACTTTTATTTTAACTGGATTTTGATCTGAATCTAGTGTAATTAATACGATATAGATTTGAGACTTTAATCTGAATCCAGTGTTTTTAATCATTTTGAGATTAGCTATAATGTTCTTATGAATATTAGGGGTAGGGTTTTGTGGGAGTTTTCCATCACTCATGAGACTCAATTCCTTAGGTTCATGGTTAACGTTGCTGCACCTACAATGGATAAGTTTTTTCAGAGCTCGAGAGCGAGATAGGGAGAGATTACCAAAATACGAGGGCAGGCGTATCAAATATGAATTTATAAGAGTATGTCTACATTCTTACCTTGTAATTATAGAAATCAAGCATATTATACAGGCAGACACCCAAACTCCACCAAAAGGAGAATACCATACCATGCAATCGATAGGCATCCACCTCTTCTAATTATATTGGCACCTCCACCCGGAGCTCCAGCCTCAAAAGTGTAGTTCCCATCATCCCACATGATATCTGACATGTGATAGGTATTTTTACCACCTGCAAAAGTAGGGATAAAAACAATTAAAATACTCAAGAGTACAAGGTAATTGTAGTATAGTCAGCTCTAGCAAGATCGTTCTCCACATGGATTGAATGAATAATTTATGTTAAATCAAATCTTAATTAATTACTTAAAACAAAGTTTTGGAAAAAGGTGATTTAATGACCTAAAATATTAAAAACGAATTTAATTAAAAACAATTAAATAAATTGGGAAGTAAAGAAAACAAAAGAAAATAGCTTTGAAAATCTATTTATGCACTAGGGTTCCACTGTCACCCTAACAATCCTATATAGTTCTTCCAATTACTTAGACTTACACATGCATATTTTGAAGGTTGGATTTTCCTAATATATATCCTACTTGGAACAGCCCTCCGCCAAAATTGAATCAAATAACTTTTCTAAATATCTTAATGGTGGCCAATCATCAAGATAATTAGATGGTATAAACACAGTAATTAATAACTCAAAACCTACATGCATAATAAGTAAATTGAAAAGAAACTACATATTCTCGCTAAAACTCGTGACCTCGTCCTAGCAAACGAAACTAGTTACGAACAATCATAAAATAAAATATTATTAAGAACATAGATAGAAAACACCTTGAAAATAAACTTGAATCGTCAAAGCTCTCTAAAGCCAAAGTAGTGCGTTCTCCCCCACTCCTCTATTCTATGGCTAAAAAGCCTTATTTATACTACTACAAAATAAAATCCTATCTAGAAAAGGTCTTCTAAAAACTAGGAAACATAATAGAATAAGATAACTAGGAAATAACAGGTTTCCTTATTCTAACTGAAATTCGGACTTAACAGAAAATCAGACTTTTGACCCACCAAATCAACTTCGATTTGGTCCCAAAATGTCTCTTTTTAAAGCTTGAGACTTCCCCAACAAATCCTCAATCCTCAAAATATGCTATATTGACCTTCAAAATACCCAAAACGTCCAAAAACGTCAATCTATGCGCGCTGGACCTTTATTTCATTGCCACGGTCAAACGGTTTTGTAGAAAAATCTGAAATTTTGATACAATCATCTTGAAATATTCACGAACATTTTCCAATTGAATCACTCCAAAATTCATCCGTTTGATCACTTTCGAATGTCCTACATTGAAAATACAAATCAAAGTATCAAAACTTCACCAAAATAACCAATAAATTATAACTAAGATTAGGGTAAAATATATAGTATAATATGGACTCATCAACATGCTTGGAGACCAATAGCAACCCCAGGTTCCTCTGGTGAGTAGTAATGGTTTTCTAGTTTTAGACACAAGTAGAACATACTGAAGGCGTCGTTTCAGCTCCAAGGAAAGATAATTGGAAAACAATGTGGTAAGAATGTAAAGACCGTAAGTGCAACTCCTTAAAAGCCAAACCAGTTCCAATGCAGTGCTTGAAATGGACTATCACCTTCTGAAATGAGTCTTGGAGCCATGTTAATTGGACGCATGTAGTGAGTAATTGTTCCAATTGGCACAGGAGCAGCGGCAAGAGCAAGATAATTCTTCTTCACCTTTTTCTCCTGGACGTAAGAAGAGAAAAATAAACTTAATGACCTAAAGAATACAAGCTCCGGGTTGGAGGCAGCAAAGGAGCTCCTCAGCTTCTGAGTTATCGGAGTCTGCCCTCCCCCTCCCAGTGATTAAGGCTTTCATATCTAAATATATGCCAAAGGCACGAGTGGCAAAGGTTGCACAACTTTCTTCAATATTGCCGGTAGTTCCTCCTACCTGGACAAAAAATTGTCATAGAATCATAGTTGATGTAAGTAACTAATTATCTGCTCAAAAAACATTTGATAGTCCCCGATAAAAGATATTGAATGGACAAAATACCATCAAAATGTGTCTGTAATGATACGTACTGTTGTACCAGCCAGTTTGTCCAAAACCACGAATCCATCAGTTACAGCTACAATTCTTGATTTCCAGTCAATTTCATATAGCACCTGATCAAAATTTTCATGTGAACAAGAATAACGCTAGTAAAAATTATGATAAGGATCTGTAAAACATTGTGTTTTACCTAGGAAAACGCTTTGGGTTTACATGAACACATAAGTAGGTTCCATTTTCAACAAATTGGTCTGGATGTGTTATCCGGAAAGTCTTTTAGTACTGATGGTGCCGTAACTTCTTTAAATACTCTCATCTGCTCTGGGGTTGCAGTTGGAGGAGGCCATAGACACACAAGGGCACAATATACAGCTCCAAAATGGATGAGATCTGCAACAAACCTTCAAAGAAAGAATTTTTTTTCCATTTACCACTCAAACTTGATAATGGCGGAAATCATGTGACATAAATAAAAAAAAAAACAATGTGAAGACAAAAAGAGCAGCACTCACTGAAGAGAAAGATCCAGAACTTTGCAGATATATTCATGAACAGTCCCCCCCTTCTGAAACTACCAAGTGCTCGATTCTTGGCGGTCCATTGTCTGAGGGGCATGGAAGCAACCGAGTATATTCAGGGTAGCTGAAAGAAGATATGCTATCAAAGTCAGCAAACGACAGAACACAAAAAGGCAGAAATTCTATGTAACATTTCGTTGGCTAAAATTATATCGAAACATTATCCATCACAATGATCACATATTGGCAGTTCGATAAGAATATCCTTGTTGATGATAATTAATTGGGATTTAGTCATCAATGCTAAGTTCATATATCCAAAGAGGGTACTGAGTTTTCGGTCAGTCCCATCTTTGCTTACACACATAATGAGCAGAAAATGTAGATGAGACTTATAGTTTTCTCGTTTTTATGTTCGTTGTTGTAACTTATACATTGTTTCCTTAAAATTGTTGCGTAATTTTAAACTTCTAGTAGGTTGGACTAGCTAACTTCAATGTATCGTCATCATTTTTTTTTCAGGTTGAGATTTGTTTGACATCCAACATTAGGACCAGTACGATTCCTTCACTTGATGTACATGGTTAGGCCTTCTGCTTCCGTTTATTTCGATTTAGTTATCTAAAATCTGAAATAATTTAAAATATTGTTAAATTTTCCTTCTTCCAAACAAACATGTTTTGTTTGGTGATGCAGCTGATCTGTATACTGCAAAACATCCTTTAGTCATCTGCACAGATGATTCAGGGGTGTTCTCTACTAGTCTTTCCAACGAGTACAACCTCGCTGCTGCTGCGTTTGGTAGGTCTGATTTCATTGGATCATGTAATGTAAATTAGACTGATAGCTGGGAGAATTGAAGGGAATCCTCAATTCTGCTGAAAAGAAGCTAGTTCTATGATTACCATTGCAATTAGAAGGCACGTAACTGCTTATGGACTCTCTAGTATATAGCTATGTTGGCAATCAACTAGAACTACTCATTTCCGCCAGCAAAATTCATTTCTCAGATGTGGCCGGATACCAACTGATACGCTGGAATTCAACGTTGCAGATTTCTTTGAGTATAGTCAAGTTATTAGAATGTCCTACGGAAGTCGGAATCAGCCAGTAGACCGGAGCATCCCCATGTACTGAAATCTTGATTGATAAGACAAATTTCACGACGGAAGTTTCATACAAGAATTTGTTTCTCATGTTTGAAAATGGTGTTTCTTATGTGGGTTATGAACAATATGCAGCTTATTGAATTTCTGGCGTGGCTCAAAAAATGCAGAGCAATTGGAAAATGAATTGATGAGAAAACGAGTTCAATGAATTTCTGTGGTGCTTTTTGCATTAGTGCTACATCATTAGAGTTTCATCATCATAAATTTATGGTCATCTTTTATTCTCCCCCAGGAAAGCAACATTTGGGTGCATGAAAAACTCTAAGGCATGTCTTGGTCAAATAATAACTCAACGAGGATTGATATGATCAATCACGCACAAGCTTGTAGATGGATCATGATCGTTTTTGTGTTGTGGATGACACAAACATGAATAACCATGATCAATTTATACGTATGTGAGCGACTATAAATACTAGCATTTTTTTAAAGTAATTGCTTTATGACTACGGCATAAAACTTTTTTTAATTGTGACGGTCACATTGAAAAACTTCTCAGAAAGACGTAAAGAATGCCGCAATCTTACTAATTGGTAATTTGATATATAATGAGGCAACGCAAGACTAGGGTGTAGTGAACAATGTTCTCTCCCGTCTACGACAAAGTTATAATACTCACCCCCGCAGTTGTTAATTTGGCATAGAAGGTAGCTCGGATGTTTAAAAAGAAAAGGGTGAACTATATTTTACACCACAATGTTTGGGAATCATTTACAAAATAAGCCACGATGTTTCGGTTTTTGCATTTTACACCATTTGGTTTCTGAATTACACCAATTTAACTTCTTCGTCAATTTTAACGTCTAATTAGACATTATGTGCTAATGTGATATATATTATGCCCACATTTTAAGCACACGTTAACTGTCAATTCCATAAAAAGACTGAACGAGTAAAGTAAAAACATTGAAATTAATGGTCAATGAGTGCTTAAATTGTAAGTCAAGTTATGCTGCATCAGCATGTAACATCTAATTAGGTGATGAAATTGACGAAAAAGTTATATTGGTGCAGTTTAGAGTACATCGATATTTTTACACTAAAAAAATGAGGAGTTCGGCTAAGCCTAAGCCGCACAATAAGCAATCTAATTTAAATCTTGAATGTAGTGAAAATTGTATTTAACCCAAAAGAGAAAAAGCGAAACAAGGCAAGCTACGACGTCGTTACAATGAAGAAGATTATATTAGTTTCTGTTTTGTTCTCTCCCTGTCGAAACAAAAACTCCGAAGCTCAAGACATCCACAGGCCGTCTGGACTTCTCTCCCGCCATTAATCCCAATTCTCCTTCCTCCAAAAACCCTAACCCTCGACCCTCACATTTCTCCCCCAAATCCAACCTCCAACTTCACACAGACCCACAATTCCCTTTCTCGCCGGCGTGATCGCAATCGCGCCATGAATTTCCAAATGCCACTCCAGCTGAACTCCCAGCCGTCTGATCAAGATCGCCGCTGAATTCGAACTCTAATTGCGGCCGATCACAATGTCTTGGGGACTGGGCTGGAAGCGGCCCTTGGAGATCTTCCATCTCGTGCTCACGTACGGCACCGAGGGTCCGCCGGAGACCTTCGACCGTACGTCGTCGGCGTCGTCCTCGTCGTCCTCGTCTTCCGTGGCGACGCAGGATCAAGAATTAGGGTGTCGGATCGACTTGGATTGGCAGGCTGGGGACGATGAGGAGCAGGTGGCTCTGAGGCTCCAGTCGCAGCTAATGGTGGCTTTGCCGATGCCTCAGGACACGGTGGTGGTCGAATTGAGGACCGAGGAGGCAGAGGAAGCGAATGTGGGTGTGGACATGAGGGTGGTGAGGCGCAGAGAGCCGTTGAGAGCTGTGACCATGACCAAGACGGCCGGGTCCGGCCAGCAAAGCGATGGCACTGGAGTCTTGACTCGCTTGCTGCGCTCCAATTTCGCTTCAACAATGCCTGCAGTTGCCGACGGCGAGGCGGCCTGCGGTGTGCATTGGCAGTGCGTCACCGTGGTCAATCTGAGTGGTTGTGGGTTGTCGGTGAGTCTTTCTTTAAATCCTTTTGTTCATTCATTGTATTTATTGTTTTTCTGATTGTCTGTATAAATGTATAATTGATTTATTAAACTTTGATTGATTGCTGTGTAGTTTTTGGAAATAAATTACTGTTCTTGGTGTAGCTTTTCCTAATTTTAGAGCAAAACCAGAACTTTCTAGTACTAGTTTCTCTAAATAGCGAGATTGATTAGGTTTATTACTTTCGAATACAGCTTGTCGGTACTGTAAAGATACAATTGTGTTCTTTTTTAAATTATGTCAAGAAAGTGATTTTCTTTTTAGTGATTGTGTGAGATTAAGGAATGTTGATATTTCTTGCATACCACTCACAGGTTTTACCGGTAGAGCTAACTCGACTGCCTCTTCTCGAAAAGCTGTACCTTGATAACAATAAATTGTCGCTTTTGCCTTCTGAGCTTGGTGAACTGAAAAGCTTAAAAGTCCTCAGGGTAGAGTACAACATGCTGGTTTCAGTACCTTGTAAGTTTGGAATCCCTTTGTCAATCTAATCAGCTTCATGTTCATATTTTGGAGGTCAAATCTTTCATATTCATTTTATTATTTCTGTTGGACCTGTAAGCAGTAGAGCTGAGGCAGTGTGTTGGATTGGTGGAACTTTCATTGGACCACAACAAGCTTGTCCGGCCCTTGCTTGATTTCAGGTCATTTCATCCGCACTTGAACATATTTAATTTTCTATACATTTTTTCAACTCTTAAATAAAGATGCGTTTGTGAAGTCTATGATTTCTCTAGGGTCTAATGGTTCCCTCCAATTTTATGGCAGGGCTATGGCTGAGCTACGAGTTCTTAGGCTATTTGGAAACCCTCTTGAATTTCTTCCTGAAATCTTGCCACTCCACAAACTTCATCATTTGTCTCTTGCGAATATCAGGATTGTGGCAGATGATAACTTGAGATCAGTGAACGTGCAAATAGAGGTAGTGATTAATGCAATTTTCATAGAAGTTTTTGTTCATTGCAATTGATAATACCTGTACAGTATTGAAATACACTGGTGATAATTGCAGACGGAAAACAGTTCTTATTTTGGCGCGTCCAGGCATAAGCTAAGCGCCTTTTTCTCTCTTATATTTCGGTTTTCTTCTTGTCATCACCCTTTACTAGCATCTGCACTTGCAAAGATTATGCAAGACCAAGGAAACCGCGTGGTCGTTGGCAAAGATGAGAATGCAGTGAGGCAGCTTATAAGTATGATAAGCAGTGACAACTGTCACGTGGTATGTTGGTTAGCTGTCCTGACAAAGATTTCACTGCTTATCACTCTTCTGCTGCATATGGTTTAAGAGTTCCGACTTCTGGCAGGTTGAACAAGCATGTTCTGCTCTTTCATCTCTTGCTGCAGATGTTTCAGTTGCCATGCAGTTGATGAAATCTGACATTATGCAACCCATCGAAACGGTTTTGAAGTCTATGCCCCAGGGGGAAGTAATTTCTGTGTTGCAAGTTGTGGTGAAGCTGGCTTTTGCATCTGATGTTGTAGCTCAGAAGATGCTGACCAAGGATGTATTGAAGTCTTTGAAATTGTTGTGTGCCCATAAAACCCCTGAGGCAAGTTCTGTACTTTTTCCCTAAGGCATTGACGATCATACTTTTCTTGTTAGTATTGTTGTTTAATTTAAGGTTTATCTTTCATTAGGTA
This sequence comes from Heteromeles arbutifolia, assembly GCA_024362995.1. NCBI lineage: Eukaryota > Viridiplantae > Streptophyta > Magnoliopsida > Rosales > Rosaceae > Heteromeles > Heteromeles arbutifolia. The sequence goes on along the minus strand of JANCRC010000002.1, from coordinate 1,288,114 downwards.
CAAAGATTAGCTTTGCTCGCAGTAGGTAATTTGGCCTTCTGTTTGGAGAATCGCCGTCTTTTGGTTACTTCTGAAAGCTTGTGTGAACTTCTAATGCGCTTGACGGCTGCACCTGAACCCCGTGTGCATAAAGCTGCAGCTCGTGCTTTAGCAATTCTCGGTTTGTCTCTTGAGTTTACTTTGTTTTCGAGGATTTAGTCTTTATATTTCGAGCTTTATAAGTTTTGTTCATGTCATACCTTTTGCAGGGGAGAATGGAATCCTGCGACGTGCCATAAGGGGGAGACCAGTGCCAAAGCAAGGACTGCGCATACTTTCAATGGATGGTGGTGGTATGAAAGGTCTGGCAACTGTGCAAATTCTTAAAGCAATTGAGAAGGGAACTGGAAAACAGATACATGAGTTGTTTGACCTCATATGCGGCACATCAACGGGTGGAATGCTTGCTGTTGCACTTGGCATTAAGCTAATGTCTCTAGACCAATGTGAAGAAATATACAAAAACCTTGGTGAGTATGCTGTATTAGGAATGAGTGTGCACAAAGCTTGCCCTTGCTCATTGTTCATGTTTTTTTTGTTTTGTTCTTTACATGTCTGATGTCATGATTTGCAGGAAAACTTGTCTTTGCTGAACCTGCGCCAAAGGATAATGAAGCTGCCAGTTGGAGAGAGAAGTTGGATCAGCTCTATAAAAGTTCGTCCCAGAGTTTTAGAGTTGTTGTACATGGATCTAAAGTATGTTCTTCATGCTTTATATTTGTTTTGTTTGTTTATATATCTTTCATTTTCCCTTACTATTTTGGATTTCAAGTGTATGTTCTTCACACAAGAATATTTTGAGAGGGATGAAAATTCACACACCCCTCCCCCCCCAAATATTTTGAGAGGGATGAAATTTCACACCCCCCCCCCCCCCCCCCTCTTCTTTGTCCCTTCTGTATCGCATTCAGGAAGTTTCTGATTTTTACTGCAATCATTTTTGTTTGATCTCTTGTTTGCCTCACAAATTCTAGAAAGGAGTGAAATTTTGTGAAGCATTTAGTTAAAACAGGAGAACACATTAAAGTAATAATTTTGCATTGTGTTCTAAAGGGTAGTTATAACATATTGTCTTGCAGCATAGTGCAGATCAGTTTGAGATATTGTTGAAGGAAATGTGTGCTGATGAGGATGGGGATCTGTTAATAGAGTCCGCTGTTAAAAACGTTCCCAAAGTTTTTGTTGTATCAACTTTGGTGAGCGTGATGCCAGCTCAGCCTTTCTTATTCCGAAATTATCAGGTTTGAGACAACTTTTTCCTTTGTTGAAAGGTCATCAATTCACTGCTTAAATTTTAACTTGTTATTTTGTACTCCATTTCTAGTATCCTGCGGGAACACTAGAGGTGCCTCTTGCAATTTCAGAGAGTTCAGGAATAACTGGACCACCTCCTGGATGTGCTGAAGGTGGCTATAAGCACAGTGCCTTTATAGGAAGTTGTAAGCATCAAGTATGGCAAGCTATAAGAGCGTCATCTGCTGCTCCGTATTATCTTGATGATTTCTCAGATGGTACTCTCTTTTGTTCTTGTGGAAATCTCATCACTAGGCTTCTCGAGCTTAAATTGAGCATGCATATTATTGGTTTTAATTTTTTTTTTAAATGTCTCTATCTGACAATGTGTACAGATGTAAATCGTTGGCAAGATGGTGCAATAGTGGCAAACAATCCTACAATCTTTTCCATTAGAGAAGCACAACTTTTATGGCCAGACACAAAAATTGACTGCTTAGTTTCCATTGGCTGTGGTGATGTTCCAACGAAGGTAAAATCATAACATCTCCTATGTTTGTGAAGAGTCAATTTATGAAATATTTCATAATATTTTGTGCAACACTAGGGAGTGATTACTCCGCTTTATTGGTTCACACGAAATCTGCTAGTGTAGGTGCGAAAAGGTGGTTGGCGTTATCTGGATACCGGTCAGGTATTGATAGAAAGTGCATGCTCTGTGGAACGGGTGGAGGAAGCTTTGAGCACATTGCTGCCCATGCTCCCTGGAATACAATATTTTCGTTTTAATCCAGGTATGTGTTAAGTCTGAAGTAATATGTTTGCATGAGCATGAAATGTCTGGAATCTCAACCCACTGCATGGGAAACCAATTTGGATAAAGTTTTAACGTTTTTCAAACCTTAACTATTTTTGTTTTCATGCATAGACTTTTTCTCTGATGTGGCTTTTTATTTCAAGTACTATTCTCAAACAGTGCACTTCTATCTCTTCTCCTGCAGTTGATGAACGCTGTGATATGGAACTGGATGAGACTGATCCTGCAGTCTGGCTGAAATTGGAAGGTGCAGCTGAGGAATATATTCAGAAAAATTCTCTTGTACTTAAGGATGCCTGTGAGAGACTACTTATGCCCTTTCAACATGATGAGAAGTGGTCACATGTCCCCAAGTCAAAGGCATCAAATGACGGTATTGATGCTGACATTTTTCTTCAATTTCTCTGTGTGAATTTCAGTTTTTACTCTTTTTTCTAGAATGTAAACTCTGTTAATACTTTGCAGTAGCAGAGGAAAAAAGTCCGTCTCTAGGTTGGAGGCGCAACGTACTACTTGTCGAAGCTTCGCATAGCCCCAATTCTGGTCGCGCTCAGAACCATGCTCATGCACTTGAGTCATTTTGTGCTCGTAATGGAATACGATTATCGCAAATGCAAGGCATATCAGGATTTGTGAAAACAGTACCAGCAACAACATTCCCAACGCCGTTTGCATCACCTTTATTTCCTCCAAGCATTCCATCAAGTCCACTTTTCTACAGTCCTGATTTTGGCCCACAGAGGGTTGGCCGAATCGATATGGTCCCACCTTTAAGCTTAGATGGACAGTCTGGAAAAGGAGCTGCATCACCACCTGATTCTCCTTCAGGACCTAGACAGCTTTCTTTACCCGTCCAGTCATTGCACGAGAAGTTACAGAACTCGCCCCAAGTGGGGATTGTACATTTAGCCCTTCAAAATGACTCTCTTGGCTCGATATTAAGGTCAGTGTTACTGGACTGATTTTTTATAATTGCGAGTTAATGTTATATATAGCTGTAGTCCTAATTTACCAGCTGTCTGCTTCTGTAGTTGGCAGAATGATGTATTTGTGGTTGCTGAGCCTGGAGAGCTTGCAGATAAGTTTCTTCAGAGTGTTAAACTGAGTTTGATATCAGTGGTGCGAAACCGCCGCAGGAAGGCTGATTCATCTTTCGCCAATGTTTCAACTATTTCTGATTTGGTTGCATGTAGACCATACTTCCAAATTGGAGGCATCGTTCACCGTTATATGGGACGCCAAACTCAAGTATGTTGCTTTAGCATTGAAACCATTGATTTTGCTACTTATTGGATAGTTGCCAAACTGCCGAACTACTAACTCTGATTTGTTTAATGATGGAATTTATTAAAGGTTATGGACGATGGCCAAGAAATTGGAGCATATTTGTTTCGTAGAACTGTGCCTTCAATCCATTTAACACCTGATGATGTTCGCTGGATGGTACACTATCACCTTTACGTTTGTGAAGTTAAATATGAATATGGGCGCACGATTTAAGTGATCAAACTGATGCTTTTTGTCTTTGATAACTATAGGTCGGAGCTTGGAGAGATAGGATCATTATTTGCACAGGGACGTATGGACCTACGCCACCACTGATTAAAGCATTTTTAGACTCTGGCGCTAAAGCTGTTATAAGTTCTTTAGCTCAACCCCCAGAAACACAGCTGACAGCAGTCCATGGATCTGCAGAGTTCAGTGTTTTTGAAAACGGGAAGTTTGAGATTGGCGAGGAAGAGGCCGAAGACGAAGTTGAAGATGAGGAGGCTGAGCCTACCAGTCCGGTGAGTGACTGGGAAGATAGTGAAAACGGGGACCGGTCTACAGGTTTTTGGGATGACGATGAGGAAGAGGTGTCGCAATTTGTTTGTCTATTGTACGAGTCACTGTTTCGAGAGGGTGTGAGCGTGGATGTTGCTCTACGACAAGCTCTTGCCTCGCACCGGAAGTTGAGGTATTCATGCCATCTTCCCAGTATACACTAGATTGCTAACCAAATCTCATACAGGAAAATAAAGAAAATTGAAACAAAAATCGTAGGAAAATAGAAACGAGAATAACGAGGAAATAAGAGGAAACATCCAATTTTGAGGCTTACAAACAGAGAAGAAAAGTGAAATGTTGTAACGGTGTTTGGCGTTAATAGTAGATATATGAGCTCAAATGTTCAAACTCTCTTGTTTCCAAATGTTTATTTCTGCTCTTACATGGTTATATGTTTGTTCCTTCAGTAAGTTCCCCAATGTTTTCTGCTTGTGTGGAAGAGTTTGAATAAATGGAAGTATGCTTTGTTTTGTCGTTTTCACGACTCAACCAACAGAATAGACCTATGACGCACCTGTGATGCCAAGGTGGCGGTATTTAAGACGTAGTGTAGTACGTAATTGATTAAAGATATTGTCACGTGACATTCCAATTGTAGGGACGTTTCTCTTCGACCTTAGTTAAAGTTGTAAGGTCGTGGAGGGTTTAGGCGTTCCTTTCTCAAACTGTACGTGGAAAAGAAATGCCAAAGAAAAAAGATTTAGATTTGAGTTGACATGGTGTCGTCTCTAAAGAAAAACCTAATTTGAGCCTTGGGACTCTCTTTTTTATGTTTTCTTAATCAAATGGACCGACCACCAATCTCGGAAAGAAAGAAAAAAGGCTTAGCCAAAATAGTCATTGTCATAATTTCTTATTTTGATTTCTGACAACGAAAATCGATAGAAGTGGTTCATGAGTTTGTTTACAGTAAATCATTTTGATTCTTCCATGAAAAATATCAATATTTTCGTTAAAGTGTCACGTGACTTCCTTTTTAAAGGTATTTTTGTCAAAACAATCTCTTCACTTAACAAGAATTCTAGTAGATTTTTCACAGACTGACCAAAATGATTTACGATGGACAAATTCAAAGACTATTTCTATCGATTTTCATTATTAGGGACCATTTTAACTAAACAGCCAAGAAAAAGCTAGCCAATTGTTATAAGAATTTTCACAGGGCTTTCTCCTATTCAATAATTTCAAATTACCAACTGAAAGAAATGATTATGTCACTTAAGCTTTTGATTTTAATCAATTGCATATTCCCTTGATACAGTTCCACTCATGACAATTCACCTGAGCCTGAAGGACAAAATGAATGAATCACATGCCTCAACAGCATTTAACAATTGCATCACTGTAGACCCGAGCGTAATCAATTAGTTAGAGCTGTGTTTCTCTCATATTCGACTCACTTTTCTGTAATTTAAATACTCCATTTATATGCTTTTATCTTTGCTATTGGATCAAAAAAAGTTAAACCTTCCAAGGAAAGCATAAAGAGGTGGGAATTTTCTACCCTTGGAAAGAAAAGGTACCGAAACACTTTTTTTCAATCGATTACGAGCATCAATCAACCTTGATTGACGCACATATTTACGTTTAGACTAATTTTCTCGAAACAACACATGCCAATGTAACATATACACCGTGGACTTACTCTTTATTTTGACCAACCGATACTAATTTGTAATCACATTTCTTTGGACCCTACCATGAAAGTTAATTGGAGTTCCAGAGTCAAAAGGGTAAAAAAGTTGATCCGGAGATTATGCATGCTTTTTACTACGAGAAGAGATCATTTCCGAATCTCTTCTACCAAAATCATCGGATCAAGTGACCCGGACCTTTGAAATTTCATCCAACGGTAAAAAATTATTATAACTTTTAAGAGGTCAAAACAAGTGGACCGTTAGATGAAATTTCAAATGATCCAGGCCTTGGTGGAAGAGACCTGGAGATGATCTCTTCTCTTTTACAACAACGACCAGGATAATATGATGTCTTACCTAATTAAGAATTTTATAAGGATGAAAGCAGAAGATGCCCCAACTTTAAAGCAATCCATCCTTCCCCTCAACTTTTCTTCACCCGCAAACTTCTTCTTACATCACTCTTCACACCTTTTTCATAAAAAATAAACAAATCATGCAGTATAAAGCCAGCAGCACAGCAGAGACCAACTTCCCTCAAACAAGTCCAATGGCTGCAGCAACAGCTCCGATCGCAGTAGGCACGCGAGGCACGGTTGGATCGCTTGTCAGGAGGGAGATCGAGTACTTCAGCAAGCTTGAGCTCGACCGGCGTGGAAGCTCAAGCTCAATGAAGCCTCTGGGACAAATACTCGGCTTCACTTCTGACGGTAGCGGTGCTCATTGTAGCAAGTCTAGTTTCCGGCTCTTGGTAATGACATGGAGGAGGAGGAAGAGGAGAGGCAGCAGTGACAGCGGCATCGGCAGAGGGTTTTTGGCAAGCATGTGTTTTTCCGCAGAAGTTGCGAAAACCAATCGGCAAAACTGGATTCCTGGGTTTAATTACAAGATCCTCAAGGATGACATGAACAACTTGAGCATTTGATTTCAGGAAAAATTCTCAAAAGCACTTTTGACAATGCTTCTTTTGGATTTCTGTATCATTTTGTTATAGGACTGCATACATTCAATGAAACTCAAGACCCTCTCTTGCCATGGTCACTGTTCATAGCCTTTCTTTCTTTCTTTTGCCGAATCTTGTGTAAATGATCATTTTGTTAGGACTATTTGGAGTGAGTTCCTTGGTTTGCACCCGACATTTAGTCCATGTTGCTATCCCCGAATATAGGGGAGGCGTTTGTCGCTAGGTATTTGATCAAACAGGATCTTCCATGTCCTATAGTTACTATCATAAAAATATCCTAAAGAGAGAAAGGGCTAAGCGAAGCAAAAAGATTGCAACCGTGACGATATCCTAAACCAATCAAACATTGTTGTTATGAAAGTTAAAATGTGTGATAGTGCGTGATTGGCTTAAGATACCGCCACAATAACATTTCCGTTGTTAGATTATGAGAGAGAAACATGATATATTTTAAGAATAAAAAAAAAAAAGATGAAAAGACGCTTGTTATTTCAATCCTCTAATTCCTTTGGATGAGGTGCAAAGCACATTCTTCAGCTTGCACCTTGATCCTAATTGCTATAGCTCTTTGTCTCCTCTTGCTCTTCTTATTGACTCAACGTGCCCGCCTCTGTTTCTCGATGCACCCTTGGCACCTTCTCCATCGTATTCTGGCAACGATAGGTGCCCGAGAGCGGTCACAACATCACCCATCGAAGGCCGGCAATCAGCTTCCTCATTCAGACACATTGCAGCAATTGCAACAGCTTGGTTCAGACCCTTTGCCGGAAATCTGCCTCGAAGCAACGGGTCAGCCATCGACGCGTATCTCTTTCTGTCCTTAAGCATTGGCTTTGCCTGCATGATAGAAAATAGGATTGGTATTAAGGGTGCAAGGAACATGTCGTCTTATATGACGAGAAATTCTCTGTGCATGATGTCTTGTCTTTCTCAAATTTCTTTAATGCGTCCCTTCTTTTTGAAAAAGACAGGACGGCCTACACAGAGCAGACTGCTTATACGATTCGATAAAGAGACAGTAACAAGTAACTTGGTAAAGGCTTTTGCTACTTGATGAATGTTCACATACCCAACTGACTAGGATCTGCTGTCCAACCGGTCTTCGCTCATCAATAGCTCTCCGTCCTGTGATCAACTCGAGAAGCACAACGCCAAAGCTGTAGACATCGGACCTAGTTGTCAGCTGTCCTGTTGAAGCATACTCCGGTGCACAATAGCCATAAGTCCCCATCACTCTAGTTGTCACATGGTCCTTGTCTCCGATTGGACCTAACTTAGCAAGTCCAAAATCAGAGAGCTTAGGACAGAATTTTTCGTCTAGTATAATGTTTGAAGCTTTGAAGTCGCGGTAAATCACTGGCGGATTGGCGGTCTCATGAAGGTACTCGAGCCCTTTAGCTGCTCCTTCAGCTATTTTCATCCTCGTATACCAATCAAGAGGCTCCATATTCGAATATACATCTTAAGAAAACAAAAAATCGGTTAGTTTATCTCCACATAAGAGCAAAAATTTTCGAGATACAAATAATTTTTGTGCATACTTAGAAGGTGATTCTCCAAAGATCCATTGACCATGAATTCATACACTAACATTCTCTGGTCTCCTTCTGCACAATAGCCAATAAGATTGACGAGGTTCGCATGTTGAACCAAACTCAACATGATAACTTCAGAACAAAACTCTCTGCTCCCTTGCAATCCTTTCCTGTCAAGTTTCTTCACTGCCACAATCTGAAACCAATTTAATCGAAAACATAAATTGCAGGATCGTCTTCTGTCACACGCGCAAGAGAGAGGAGTAAGAGAGACATACTTGTTTAATGCTGTCCAAGTAACCTCTGTACACCTTCCCAAATCCACCTTCTCCCAGCAGGGAATCAGGATTGAAGTTCTCAGTTGCAGCAGCTAGTTCCTCGTACGTAAAAAGCTGAGCAACTTTTTTCGCGTGTCCCGTCTTGAGTATCTCCTTATGTAAATTCCTGCATTCGTTGCTACCTGCACATTGATCACATTGCCTATGTAATACATCATATTTCCAGTTTCTTTTTTCATGCATAATGTGTATGTTTCAACGTAAAATATGGTCGAAATTCGAAAACCTAGTCTATAAATCCCAGCAATTTAACCAATCCTGCATCGTTTTTTTATATAAATTCCAGTTAGCAAACCAAAATTTGACAGATTAATCACATTTTCACCTACCAAAATCTGCATTCCATTAAGACTAGAACAAAATGAGAAAATCAGTAGTGTTTTTTCGACCTGACTTAACCGAAAAAGTTGCTAAAAGCGAGGTCAATCTCTTCAAACCACTTGAGTATTGCCTTCTTATTCTGGCCCTCCTCACGGATTCTTCAGGCTCGTCCTCCACCTTGCAACACGAGAAGCAAGTCATCCTGCTCTCCTCCCGCCCGAGCGCCTCTGCCGCCGGCAGAACCGTCACTGATTCTGCAAGCCCTCAATGAATCCCACTGGCATGCATGAAAACGACGTCAGGAAATGCAGCAACGAATGTGAAGAAAAAGCTTTGAAGTTGAAAGTTCAAAACCAACATTGGTAAAGACAACTAAGTTTATATATAAGAGTGGTAATTCTAGGTCTTCTTCTTTTTTAAGGACACAGTTAGAACCATTGAGTTAGAGCTGTCTAATACAACAGACGCGCTCTCTAAAACACAATTTTACCGATGCTGTTAAATTATGTAAACTAACTTGTACACTTTCGAGAAAAGTCAAACGAATCTACCATACCACGTCATTGTGCTGATATAATATTTCTACCCTAACCACTCAAACAAAACCACTTGTTTTGGTTTCTATGTAATATATTAAAATTTAAAAATTATATAATTTATTCGAATTTGACGGAAAGTTTGACAAATTAACAGTATGGGCAAAGACTCCACATATAACGCTTACCGCAATGACGAAAAGTAACAATGTTTTTGCAATTTAGTACAGATTCGATCTCCACTAATCTCCTTCCCCTTTAACATTTAACAATTTAACCCACTTATGCTATAAAAAGTTTCTACCAAATTGAAAGTTGAGAACGGAAAATGGAAGAAAGTACCAAGCTCAATGAAAATTGGTATGGGCCTTAGTTGATGGACTACAATAGCAAAGCCCAATCAATTTATATTTTTTTCCTTTAAATATACGGCCCAAACCATTTAAAAGTGAAATAAAATCATAAAAGAGGAGAATTCCACGTGTAAGAAAACAAGAGGGCCAGGCTATTGCCACGTGTCATTCAGACCGCTAGGCCGACTTGCAGTTAAGAACCTACCTTCCCCAGGATGCTTCAGTTCAGTCATGGCGGGCTTCCGGTCCTTGAAATCCCTAATCCAAAACCCTAAAAAATCAAGAACCTTCCTCACCGCCACCGCCTCCTCCTCCTCCATCTCCGCCCCTCTTCACTACTCTCCTCTCTCCTACCCTCTCTCCCACCCCCTCGTCCGATTGCCGTCTCAGATTTCCAGGACCTTCCTCTCTCCGCTTTCCAATTGGATCGTTCCTTTTCACGGACCGCTCTTCCTCTCTTTCCCTCCATGGAAGCTCTCGCAGTCCTCCACTCCGCTTTACATCGGCGGAAACGGCGTCGTTCTCAGAAAGATCGAAGCTTCATTGAACTTGAACCTGCTAAGGAGGAGACCGAGCTTCCCGCTCCCATTGGAAGTTGGGTCACTATCGCCGGCTCCGACGGTCGTGGATCGCCGTGTCGGGTTGAAAGAGGGCGCTGACGATTTCGTCAATTTGCCCAATTTGATCTCCATGAGTCGGTTGATTTCAGGTCCTTTCCTTGGATGGTAACAATTACTAAGTTTTTCGGGAACAAAAATTGCTGCTTTTGTGTTTTTGATTAATTAATTTATTTTTTGAAGTTTGAGAATTTGGAACTGGTATGCAGGATGATCACGAATGAATGGTACTCTTCTGCAATGGCGGGGTTGGTTATCTCTGGGGCAACTGATTGGGTAAGTTATTTCGAAGCTTTTTTCGTAGAAATTGATTTATGCTGAACATAGTTGCTTGTTACTGAGATTTTGACTGTGTTTTCACTTGTGATTTGAATGTATAGTTGGATGGATACACGGCTAGGAGGATGAAGATCAATTCTGTTGTTGGGTCCTATCTGGATCCCCTTGCTGACAAGGTATAAGTGCTTTTCGGTTTTCAGTTCTTCCCAAAGTGGTGCTTTTTTATTCCTGTTTGCTTGTGGTTTGGGTTATTGACGTGCCAATTGTGATTTCCTTGTGATGCAGGTTCTTATTGGATGCGTTGCTCTGGCCTTGGTACATAAGGGTCTTCTTCACCGTAAGTACCAAGTAGTCCTGTTTTTGTTTTGTGGGACTGGGATGGTGGTGCATGTATGCATAAGTATCTTTCGACACCAAAGATTGTGAAGATTAGGCTGTTGTTGTCGTTAATACAAGCACAGGCTCAACAACTGCACATTGATTCACAGACTACAGACCATACTTTTCCTGTGTTTGCTTATTTTCTTTTGGTTTCTTAGTTTTATCTTTGGTATATGAAGCCCTTAATCGTTTTCTTTGATGATGTTGTGTGTTGGGAAAATAATTTGGCATTGGAACTAATTTCGTTTGATTTTGGGATTCTGAAGCTGGACTTGTTGGGCTCATCGTGTTCCGGGATGTTGGGCTTGTTGGTGGTGCAGTATATCAAAGAGCTAGTAGCTTGGGGTGGAAGGTGAGATCTTTGTTTCGTTGTCTTATCAATGTTTTGGCAAAATAATTAGGTTACTCATGTTGTTAAAATCTGATTCGACATTGTTTACTCTTTTCAGTGGAATAGTTGGTCCGACTTTTTCAACCTTGATGGAACCCGCCCCGAGAAGGTCGAACCTCTCTTTATTAGTAAGGTAATCTTTATTCTGTACTGAATATCACACAGTGCCGAAGACCAGAGGTTGAGATAAACTTACTGTGATGCTTGCGATTTCTGTTTGATTGAGATAAAGGCCTTCTCTATTTCCTAACAAATAGTACTGTTGACAGCTTAACACAGTCTTCCAGCTTATTTTGGTAGCGGCAGTTCTTCTTCAACCGGAGTTTGGAACACAAGAAACTGAGTCATACATCACATACCTGAGGTAACTTGACGCAGATATTACGTGTCTGTAGTTTGTTTTCCTTGATGTTATATATGCTCAAAGAGCTCATTGTTCGTCTCAAATTGGTGCAGTTGGTTAGTTGCATCAACAACAGTGGCTTCCACAGCAGCATACGGCGCCCAACACTTGAGGAGATCTGCATTGACCGCTCCGAAACCGTAATTTAAGTAACACAGTAACTCTTTCAGCCTGCAACATCTTTGAGTTCTAATGCTCAGCATAAATCGTGACTTATAAGTAAGAATTTTTTACGGACAAGCTACTCATTTTTCACACTTTGGGAAAGCGATAGCACTCGCAGTTATCTGAGCTACAGACGCAGATCGCGTAGAAGAAAACGGCAACGGATATCAACTCGGTGAAGTTGTGAACAGTAGCAATGAGAGAGAACTGACCTGTACAGCCCTAGAGAAATTTTGGAAAAGAGAGATGTAACAGATATACTGATGTCGGATTAAAGTAGTTGACTTCCAAACTGATGTATAGTTTTCCGAAAGCTTTTCAGCTCCAGAACAATGCTTGTTATGGCATCATGTTTTCAAGCCTCTGAGCTTACATATGGCGGCACCTTTCCTTGAATAATTGATTTTGTGGAAATTGTTATTGTCACTTCAGAACTTATTAACGGTGTAAATAAGAAATTACCCTTCTAGCATGCGATGACTTTTCGGTTGGGATGGCGATATTCAAAATTTTGAAAAAAGGTTACGTAAAATTACAAAAAGAATGTGACGGTATTTTGAATCAATTATATGTACGATTGTTAAGAGAAGGTTGCTCTAGGGGACTAGTGTGAGCAAGGTTCATAAGAACACAAGACAAGCCTTGTGTTTTTACTCATTAAAAATTGGATTTATAGCTAAAATGGTCTCTGAGATTTGCGTAACACATCACTTTGGTCCCTAAGATTGAAAATCAATAGAAATGGTCCTTGAGATTGTCCATCATCCATTATTTTGGTCATTCCGTTAAAAACTCCGTTAAGTGTCCCGGAGCACTTGGCCGAAAGTTTGGACAATTTTCAAAGCTTCATAACTCAATCGTCTCTTAACCAAATTCGACCCATAATATATAAAAATGAAGATAGGAAAGTGTAGAATAAGATTATACCTATTTGGAAGCCCAATGGTTGCCGGAGATGGCTGGAAAATAGCCTGAAAGGTGACTGGTCCGGGGCAAAATGGGAAAACTCGTCAGAAACTAGGTAAACTTTAAACGTTCATAACTTCTTCAATACTCAACGAAATCGAGTGATTCAAAAACGAAAATCATACTTCTCGACAAGACGAAGAGAATGGTACCTTTCTCGATGGCTAAATCAACGTGGTTTGGTTAGAAAATAGCCATTGGGCTTCCAAATAGGTGTCATCTTGTTCTACACCTTCTTATCTTCATTTTGATATATTATGGGTCGAATTTGGTTAAGAAACGATATATTGTCCGTTTTGGGCCCCGACCACGCCCTCACGGTTTTGTTTCTAGGAACTCACACGAGAACTTCCCAGTGGGTCACCCATCATGGGAGTGCTCTCGCGCGCTACTCGCTTAACTTCGGAGTTCCGATGGAACCCGAAGCCAGTGAGCTCCCAAAAGGCCTCGTGCTAGGTAGGGGTGGGAGTATACATTTAAGGATCACTCCCCTGGGCGATGTGGATTGTAACATCCCACATCGCCCAGGGGAGTGATCCTTAAATGTATACTCCCACCCCTACCTAGCATGAGGCCTTTTGGGTGCTCACTGGCTTCAGGTTCCGTAGGAACTCCGAAGTTAAGCGAGAATGGGACTAGAGCACTCCCATGATGGGTGACCCACTGGGAAGTTGCTCATGAATGCCCAGAAACAAAACCGTGAGGGCGTGGTCGGGGCCCAAAGCGGACAATATCGTGCTACGGTGGTGGATTGAGCCCGGGAAGTGGTCCGCCCCAGGGCGGGATGTGACAAGATTTATTAAATTTTTAATAGTTTAATCTTAATTATTGTTTTTTTAATAAAAGAATCTGCGATTGAGGTGTTTTTAATTATAGAAAATTTAAAATGCCAAATGAGATTTTTGAAGTGTTAATAACAATTCTCTTAAAACAAATCAAAGCATACGAAGTAACAAAGGTGTGGAATAACAAATAAAGGGGTGGATATTTATAAGGTGGGGCCCTATGCGTTTTGTAGGACCCAAAACGACCACATTGGTGATTGGTCTCGATCGTTTCGTTTCAGCCGGTTCGAACGACCGGGTGAGGTCGGTTAGCGATCGGCAGTTAAAAGCCCTCACTCACTCTCTCCCTCCCTCCTTATTTGCGCGCTCTCTACAAAAACGACTAGTAAAAGGGCTTCAAGCGAGACATCTCCTCTCCGACTCTGCGAAAAACCAGGTTAGGGTTTTTGTATTTCTAACGCTGTTTTGTAGAAATTAGGGCTTTCTCTTCCCTTCGTCCCTCTCCTCTTCCATCTTCATTCATCCAAATTGAAACGTCCGTCTGCGTAATTTCTTTCGGTTTAGAGTGGAATTCCGTTGCGTGGCCGAGCAAAGGTATGAACTTGAAGCTTCTGAATTCCCAATGTAACGCAATCGCGCGTTAATTGTCGGGGACTATGGTGGGTTTGGGTTGGTTTTCACGACGGTCCCTGAAAATTAACTAAATTCGATTTTAGCCCACTTCCACAGTAAGTCTAGTTCAATTGAAATTTTTTGTTGGAGAAGTTTGCTTCGGGAATACTTCTTATTGCAGTAGGAAACTGTAGAGTGTTTAATCTTTACTCTTTATTTTATCAAATTAATTTGGGGGTGTCCTCGAATGTAAATTAGGTTTGAACTTTGAAGGAGTCTGGATTTTTTGCATAATTAGTGTATTTTCAATAGTGGGTTTTGGTAAAATGACCGCAAAATCTGAACTTTTGTGTTTCTGACATGGAAATTGTGATCAAGTTGTAGGTGTGACAGAGATGGATACGGAGCAATGGATGGGGGAGTTTGTTAAGAAGCTCCAGGTTGAAGATCAGGAGAAGTTGGAGCTGGCTTATGGTGTTGAAATCGAAGCGGAGGCAGTGTTAGTTGCTTTCCGCATCATCATGCAGTATCCCAATGGTTAGTTGATTGGTACTGCTATTTTTTTCTCAATCGTTAGTGTGAAAATGCCATGGTGGTTAAGTTTTCATCATGATTTTTCTTGTTTATGATTGTCAGTTTTTCAGTTCGATAGTTGTGGAGGAGAATTCGATGACACCCAGAAGGAAGTTTTGCAAAATAAGGTTGTTGGGCTTTTAAAGGAAGCTTGTGTAAAATTGAGGGATAAATTTGAGTACTCTAGACAAGAAGAGGATGATCTAGATGTCGGTGAGTACCAGTTGCGTCGCACACTTGTTGAGTTAAACGAATTCAAGAAAGAAAGAGATCCATCCACACAAAAGTGGAGCGATCGTGTAAGCTACACTTATTAGTTACGAGCAACATTGGTATATTTCTCTTCTTGTTTTTCAGTATGCACTGTTTTCCTGAGAAATATGTAATGTTGGGACGTTCAGGTGAAAAAGGAACATGAAGAATTGAAGGGTATGTGGAACCAGTTGGAGACGAACTGGATGCAAGTAAAAACTTCACGGCAGAGATATGACATCAGAGCTCGAGAGACGCTTTTGTTGGAAAGGTTGTACGAAAGGTTGGCTTTTCGTATAAATGAGACAAGATTAAAGATGGTAAACAGTTTCTCTGGGTCTGGGATGTTGCAATGGATTGATGACCATGTGACTGAGCTTTTATATACAACTCGCAAAGATTTTAAGCATGAGCTAACCGTTAGCCCGCACGTTGTTGCGAAGGTGGATATATCTTTTACTTACTCCTAGGCTAGACTTTTGCTTCCTTTACCGACTATACGTCATGACACTCTAGGTGACTGGCCTTTTTATTCTTATTAGAAATTGAAAAGTGATTCAATTTCGTGGTCTCAATTGTTTTTGCATGATATGCAGGCGGCAAGCCCCTTGATTGATGCTCCACCACCATTGTCGCTCTGTGAACCAACACTGCCTCAGAACCTTGAACAAAGAATTGCTAAGAGGGTAATTGGACAAGAACATGTTCTACTTGCAGTAACTGCTGCTCTATCAAGGCAGAGGCCTCAGCAACGCCCTATTGGATCCTTCCTCTTCATGTGCGGCTCTGGTTATGGGAGGACAGAAATGGCAAAATCTTTGGCCGGACTACTTTTTGATAACAAAGACATGATAGCAGAGTTTGACCTGGCAAAATACTCAGGTCCAAATTCTTTCTCACGCCTCGTTGGTCTTCTTTCTAGGTAATTTGTCAATTGAGTGGTGCGTTCCTACATTTTTTTTTGTTTCAGGCTGAAAATTTTCCTAAGCTTATTTTTACATTATATCTGGACTTTTGCTCCTGTAGTTACATTGAGCCAGGCATGAAGAGGGAGCGCTCAGAGGCTGTTAAGAAGAGGCCTATAGGTCTCATTTTGTTTGACAATGTTGACAAGGCTCATGAATCTATTATTGACATTCTGACCGAGATTATAGGTTTTGGTCATCTATTAGATGGTCAGGGGAACGCCGTTGACTTCACTAAAACATTGATAATCATGACAACGAATGTTGGATGTGATAAATACTGGCCATGGAATTGCAAATGTGCAGACGAAGTTCAGAAGTTCCCTGTCAAAGAAGGATTATATGATGATGCATGGGAAACAAAACACAATTCCTGCTATCTTTCTCTTTTGAGGGAGGTAAATTTTGGAAGCGTCATATCTATATTATATTGTTGAAAGGCAACTGTTATCATATTATTACCAAATCACCTTTGCATCTTCTCTTTCGCAGGCAAAACAGCATTTCAGACCTCAATTGCTTGAATATGTGGATGATGTGATTGGAATTAGGTCTCTATCTGTTCAGCAGTTGAAGGCGGTTGCTAGGCTCCAGCTAAGGGACATTGCCAGCTGCATGACACAGAAGGGCCTCATTATATACCCATCTGAAGCTGCATTAGATATTATTGTCCAGAGGTCAACTTGGCTTGGAGATAGAATCGTATGTCTTTCATAATGATGATCTTTCTTACTGGAACTGTGAAAACCGTGGAAAAAGATAACTTTTTATGTTAAAAAAGGCAACAAACAGCTAGGTTAATCAAGTAAAACTAGTTCATATGCATTGTGGAGAACCAGAAAGGAGTCATTTTCCTCCAATCTTGTAGATTTCTCATACCCATAGTAACACTGAATAAAGCTTGCTCCTTTGTACATTAGGAACAAACCATGCATTCCAAGATAGTTATAATAAACATTATATGAGAAAGGTCATTCGAGTAAGTCAACGGAAATGAGTACTCTTAATTTTTCCTTGATTTATCTTACTTCAGAAATGTCTATTAAAATGAACCATGGATATTCATACATTTCATATAATACCAATTTTGCATATAATGCTGATATACGTTTGAGTTGTCTATGCTTTCTTTTAAATATAATTAGCAAACAGATCTTTTACAAATTATGTGCAACGTTGATCAAACACATGACAATAAGCTTTTCTTTTTTTCTTTTTTTTTTTTATAGTAATTGTGCTGTCGTGTACAATATTGATTGCTTCCGTTGTTGTAACAGAGAGGTGGAGAGAGAATAAGGATGTGGCTTGAAGAGAACTTGGTTCCGCTGCTGTTTGAGAAGCTTGCTAAGAACATTTTAAATGAGTTGTCTATCATATATATTGAAGCCTCGGTGGAGACAAACCAATTGTCCTACAGCTGGGCCAATTGTGGACATTCACTGGAAGAACAAGATGTTAACCAATTAGTATCTTTAAGGGATTTGAGATTGATGTATCGTAAAGAGAAAGAACGAGCAAAGAATGTCTATGTTCTAAGAAAACTTCACAACAGATTAATCGCAAGTGCAAATGCTGAACTGGGTTATACTACTGCTGTTGTTCAAGAGCTGGTTAATACAATTCAGGATCTAGTTACAATCCCCAGCGGTATCAAGTCTTTGCTCGACAATCCTAAAATGGTACGTAATTTGGTTTTTGTTTGGCACTCGCTCTTTCTGAATGATCATTAACTAAGTTGAACATGAGTGCATGTATATAATGGTTCCACTATTCGTGACCTTTTTTAGGTGGCGGAGGCAGGCTTGAACGAGGATGAGGTTAGGCAGAACAAGAGGGCTAAAACATGAAGCAACGATTGAGTTGCTCGGAGATTGAATTACGAAAGTTTTGAACGAGTAGCTTATTGTATGAAGAAGCCGGAAGTATGATCTTCTATCCTTCTTTAGAATGCAGTCTGCTGACTTGCATTTTCGGGTTCAAATCTTCGGACGACATGAATCTTGCTGCACCTCCTTTCTCAAAAGGACTCGACATAGACAGGATCAGCTGCCCGGAGTCCTGAGCTTTTTACTTCGCAAAGCTGACTGAAGTTTCAAGCAGATGTAAATTACTAACTCATCAGAATAACCAGAGTGTTTTTTGGGCCACACACAATAATTTTTCATGGAGTTTCACATTTTCCGTTTATGAGATCGTAGATTTTAGTTTCGGTGTAAATATTTAAACTCGATCGACATTACTGTAAATCTGTATTTACCCAAGGTAGGGGTCGACTCCAACCCGATCGAATGCATGTAGTTACATATGTAATGCACTCGTCGCAAAATGAACCATGACAACGGAGAAATTCTTTGTGCTGGACGCATGTACTTCACAAAAAGGATGGACTATTATTATTTTTTTTTTAACCAACGATGTTATCTACTTGAAATGATGGGAGAATGGACTAAGCTCACAATAGGCTAGCAATAATATGGTCCAAATTCGTCATTGGCGATAATCGAACATGAGATCTCTCACTTACAAGTGAAGAAGAATATCGTAGCACTGAGTGGTAAAAAAACGACGGATGAATTTTGTACCAATAATCTGAATAATGATTTGATTACTCATTGACATTTTTACCCTTAATTCGTTTTTTTATCTCTCACTTACAAGAAGAAGAAAAATACAATAAACTGTAGCACTAAGTGGCCTTAATTCGTTAAAATGACGGATTTTGTAAGTCACCAACAAAATTTGTTCAACCAAAAACCACTGAAACAGAAGATTGTACTTCGAGCAAGAAACAAAATAATCCCCATTTCATACAAATGTTTTGGGGAAGAGATTTCCTTCTGATCTCTCCCGCCAAATCTCACCCATCAATTAATTCAGATCCTTGAAATTTGATTCAATGGTTAAAATTATCATAACTTTTTAAATGGCTATTTGTTTGTAGCATTTGGATCAAATTTTAAGAACCCGGATTAATTGATTGGTGGGCTTGGTGGGAGAGATCCGGAGGGAGAGAAATTTTTAATTGTGACGGGAATATAGGTGGTACACCACATATTTTATAAAAGTGGTGGGAAATGTTATTTTTTAAGTTATTAACTTTTTAGCACACATATCTCACCATTTATATAATGACACGTGGTGTACTGGTCACAAAAAAATCTCTCCCGGAGGGGATCTCTTCCCAATGTTTTGCCCTAATTTCAATTCGAACGTTTGTGGTCTAATCTAATCTAACATAAAAGCAAAACCATACCAATAAAAAAACCATCTCCTTCCTCGCCTGAGTTCTTACTGCGGCAATGCAGCTTCAACTTCATTCCACTGATCTTGATTCACCGAAAACTTGTCCTTCATCTGCCCGATAACCTCCCTAGCCTCCGCCACCTTCGAAACCTTCACCAGTCCGTCCACGAGCAACTTCATGGTTCCGAAATTGGGAACCCAATTCTTCTCAATGCTCTCCTTGGCAAACTGCAATGCACTCTCAAACTCCCCACCTTTGCACAGGAAATACACAAGAGTGAAGTAGCAGTTCGCATCTGCCTTAAATCCGCGGTTCACCATGTCGGTGAGCATCTTCTTCGCCTCGTTCAAGTTCCCTTCCTTGCAAAACCCATGAATCAGATGGCAAAATGTGACCGCATTCGGCTTCATCCCCCTCGAAAGCATCCCATCCAGCAACGCTTTTGCCTCGGCAGACTTCCTCAGTTTACACAAACTCTTGATCCTAATGTTGTAAGTGGAAAGTCCGGGCTGAAACCCGTGCTTCTCCATCAAATTCATCACCTTCCCAACGTCTTCAAACTTCATTTCGGTGTAAAACCCGGTGAGCAAATGCCCGAAAGTGTTGGCATCCGGCTTCACATTCTTCCTCTCCATCTCCGCCAGCACCGAGTAGGAGGAGCTGGTGGTGCCCGCCTCCGACAACGCCTTGATCACGTAATTGTAAGTCTCCAAATCGGGCTGGATCCCGTAAATCTTCGGGAATTCGAGAAAAACCCGGTTCACCTCCCTGTAATTCCTGGCGAATATACAGGCGAGCAGCAACGCATTGAGCGTCTTGACGTTCCGAGGGATGCCCAATTCCTCGCAGCGCTCGAAGGTGCGGACGGCGTGGTCGGGCATGTCAGCCTGGCCGTAGAGGATGATGGCGTGAGAGACGAAGCGCTGCGTTTTGAGGTCGGGCCGGGAGGCGAGGAGGTCGTCGAGGAACTGGCGGATGAAGTCGTAGTGGTTGTCATCGCGGAGGCGGTTGATGGCGACGGAGAAGGCGATGCGATCGAGATGGGATTCGGGGGTTAGGGAGGCGGATTTGCAGATTTCGAGGATTTTGGAGGGGTCTTTCTCGGATTTGAGAAGAGCGATGGCGGTTCTGGTTTTGTCCTTGGAGGAGAGTGGGGCCGCCGTGGATAGATGGCGGGCGTGGCGGGTGAGGGCGGCGTGGCGAAGGCGAGATAGAAGAGACATGGCTTCTAGAGAGAGAAATGGCGGCTGGCGTCAGGGTTTTGCAGAGGGATTGGTGGAAGGGGGCGACAGGAGTCGGACTGTGAGTGAGAAAATAGTACGTCATGAAAAAAAAAAGGGGTTTTGAACCCAACGTGAATCGAACACGCAACCTTCTGATCTGGAGTCAGACGCGCTACCATTGCGCCACGGATCCCCGGATGATTGTCTCTGACATATCAGGAAATTTGTAAGAGTAGAGTTTTTCCCTCCTATTCAATGGTTACAATTAAGCCACGTCAACATATTATGTTGACTTTTTCATAAAGAGTGAAAGACAAAAAAAGTGAGAAGAAAGGACGGGAATTATAAAAAATTGGAAGAAAAAACCAAACCGAAATTGAAACCCCCTTAAAGCAACGATGTTTTGTTTGTTAAACTTAACCCTAACTATACAACCCCCTTTAATTATCGTTAACTTAATTGTGCTCTGTGCTCTATGATCATTGATTATATTACTAGTAAAGTAGGAACTCAAAGGCACAAGGTGTCGAACCAGACAAAATAAAATCACAAAAAAGTAGGTCACAATCGACACCACTAACTCTAATGGAGGAGGATTCTCTCCTCTTTTTTTCCCATACACTTCCATCATCATTCTGTTTGTGTGGTCACGGTTAAGCCACGTCAACATTTTATATTGATTTTTTTATAGAGATAATAAGACAAAAAAACGTGACTTAACCGTGACCACACAAACAGGAGATGATGGAAGTGTATAGGAAAAAAAGAGGAGAGAATCCTCCTCCAACTCTAATATAGTAGGTCTTTGGAATGTGACAGCATTTAAGGGATTTACAACCTTCAACAAGCACGTAAGTAGATCATACCATATGTCTTTGTTTTTCAAATGAATAATTTACATTTTCCGTATTTTATAAAGAATTGCAAGGAAAAAAGGCGTCCACATGTCACATGTGGGGAAAGGACACATGTGTATTGAAATAATTTTTTTCTATTTTTATACTTTTACTAACACGTAAAAAGTTTACTCCAATTTTTTATTTCTTACGTGGTAGATAATGCTTGTATTGAAATATCTTAGGGTAAAAAAATCGGTACATAAATTTGTGAAAATATTGATGGATATATTGATATCAGTTGTTTTTTTTTAAAATAATGGAAATTTAAAATGAAACTTTATTGAATGTAAATACTAGTTTAAACGAAATATTATAGTTTCTCCAATATTAATCAATATGTTTGAAATTGACGAAATATGTTAATTTTAGCCAAAATTTAAGAGTTTCTCTGATATGGAGTCAAGTTTCAACCCCCCCCCCTCCATATCTTTATTTGATTTATCTGATCTTTCTAGAAAATATCTACTGTATCAAATAAATTTAAAACATTGTTAATAACACAGTTGTAATGAAATCATTTTAATTATTTGACTTCTGCTTTTACTAACACATACGAAATCAAAACAAATACGAGGTTCTCGCATTACAGTTCCATTTGTCCCATCCTAATCTTTTATATTCATGATTTCTCTCGTTGAGACTTCTTCGTTCTAAGCAAACATACCGTAATTATAAACGAAATACAAGATAAGATCAAAATTAATCTAAAATAGAAATATTCAGTGTCATTGACCCATAATCCATCTACTAAGAAATAAAATTAGGTAGCAAGTCGCTTCAATATGTTGAAGGACTAACACGTAATTGGTGGCATGATCGATATCCAAGTCTACATATGGCTTTATATATATCTACTTACGTCCTTGAAGATAAAGTCCAACAACTTATTGTGTAGATGATATCGATGTCAAAGTCATGAAAGGGGAGGCAAACATTCGTCACGTACTTTTCAGCGCAGCCGATTAATTCATACCCAAGAAACGGACATTCTTCCAAACCCATTTCTTTTTGGGAATTTTAATGAAAAATTTCTGGTACTGTTTATTTTAACGAAAAATCATATTTTTACACTAAAAAGTTAATTCTGGTACTATTCACTTTACCCTTTATTTTGTCCTTATCGTTAAAACTCAAAATTTTCAAACCATTTTCATTAGTTTTCCTTTTCTTTTTAACCTTTATCATTTTTCTTCTTTATCATTTATATGCTTTAATATTGTCCATTTTTCTAATTAATTATAAAATACTATTGGCAATCTGATAATGGTAATCTTGTCGAAGTATCGAGGAGGGCTATTGCTGGAGTGGAAATTAAGCAAATCTCTTATTGAAGCATCGAACTTAATATAAATATACGTAGAACTTGAAACATTATGTTCAAAGTCGACTCTATCTTCTTTTCTTTTTTTTCCTTTTTTTTTTTTTTTTTTTTTGAGAATTCATAGTCGACTTTAAGACATTAAGATTTTGGGGGCTTGTCCAAAACTTGAGCTAAGGAACAAGAGGTCTTGAGATTTTGGCCGTTGATAGGTGGGATTCAAATCCACAATGCGGGTAGAAGCTAATTAGTGATTTGAGTATGCAACCATTGTACGGTAATGCGGGTAGACCCTCTAAAATTAGAAATACTGTGATGTAGCATAACCGTCGAATTGGTCTTGTGTAGTGAAACAGAAACCAGCTCGAAACAGTGTTGCTCACACTTTTAAGCGAAGAGATTAATTATAATGGATCAGAATCCTCTCCTGAGCTTAGGAGGCTGAGCCTTCTGAGCAAATCACACGGGTTGTTGGATCAAAATTCAACGGCTACAAACATGGGGCCCCTCTAAAAGTTATAATAATTGTAGCCGTTGAATTTTGATCCAACGGACTGTGTGATTTGCTTAGGAGACTCAGCCTTCTAAGCTCAAGTGAGGATCCTGATCCAATTATAACAACGTTAATAATTTAATATCATGCCTGAATAAAGGCAAGATTTACATTGCATGGAGATAATTTACATTCGGAAATTGACTTATGGAATTGACGGAAACCAACCACACCGCGAAACCGGCCACGCCACGTAATCCAGGCAAAGAAACTTCGCGTGACCCTTGATGTGAAATTAATATAATTTAGCTGACCAATCAACGGTTGTACGGAGGGGGAGATGGGGACCCCACCGCATCAGCGAATCTGCTATTCGCATCTCCTCACTTGCATCACGTGGTTATCAGCTCAGCTACGTTTTTTAAAATTTTAAGCTAATTCCCAAGTTTAGGCGCCCCATGGTTAAATTTCTTTGCGGCCCGATCAGGATTCTTTTAGGATTCTCTTTGTGAGGATCTCGAAAATCTTTTAATCACATCTGTTTATCGTATATCATATAATCAATTTTTATCAGGTACTGTTTATATTTAATTTTAAATAAAAAAATTTACAATAATTTCTGAACTCAAGATATACGATGAACAGATGTAATTAGAGAATTCCCGAGATTCTCACAAAAATGATCTCTGGAGATGATCTTCAATCAACTCCAACATATATGCCCATCTTATTTGAATTTGGACTAAGTTGAAATAAAAATTATGAAATTTCTATTGAAATAATTAGAAAGAAATTGAAAAAAAATTGTGTAGATCAAAAGCGAAATTGATCGACCAACTTAAATAGGAATTATTTGTAAAACTAAATCAATTGATCTTATTTAGTTGGTTATATTCAGAGATCATTTTACGAACATGACTGATATTTTAATTTTATCGACTTTGTATGCTATCATTTTCACATGGAGGCTTTCATAGACAATTTTCTTTGTGTATTTAACCTATTTATTTATTAAAAAATTTAAACCATACATTTTAATGAATATGGTACTTTTCTTAAAAAAAGAAAGATGATAACTTGTGGAACTGGGTGTATATGTTGTCTTTTCTCTTGGGCATATATTGGATACAATTTTTTTTTTTTTCAAAACAATAATCTAAACGAGTTCTTTAAGTTCAAAACTGTTTTAACTTATGAAAACAGAATCAAATTCGAATGCAGGTGAGAGAGGCGTTGCTTTGATCGATTGAGATGATTAACATGTGCATAAATTTTTCTTTCACACGCCTGTATATAATAATTATACATTTTAACTCATATGCAAAAGAAATGTGTAAATTACTTTTAATTAACTGACCTGATCCACGTCGATATCCGTGACAAAAGAAATCAAACAAAGAGACAAGTACCTCCACCTCGTGAATAGGTTCTTTTTTCCCATAATTTAGGATGGAAAGGAGCAGTTTCATTTTTTCAACGTCCCTAATTGGGCAGTCCACATAATAAAGCACAAATAAGCTACCGCCAGAAAATAGAGAGAAAAAAATAAAAGAAAGCGCAGAAAGAGATAGAAAGGATGAGAGGGGGCGGAAATGGATCATCTTCATATCTCTTATTCTTAATCCACCAAATTTATTATAACTTTTAAAATGAGTCCCTGTTTATAACCGTTTGATCAAATTTTAACGACATTAATTTTCTGATTTGATGAATTAGGAGGGAAGGATCCAGATAGTATCCATTTCAGGGGCGGCCATAGTAATAAGAGAGCGAGAGGGCACAACTTTCCAACAACCACCACTTCCAACGTAATTGAATTATTTTAGAGAGGGAGAGAGAGTCGTCAGCGTAGAAGCTTAGGTAAGAGACGCCGAAATCCCCAGAAAGCCCTCGCCCTCTCCGTCTCTCTTGGACCGTCTGGTGGGGCAGTACGGGTAGACTACTCTTCCCTCCATCTTCCTCTCTCTCTGAGCTGAGCTGTGCCGTTTACGACTTGAGTTTCTTCTGCTCTCCGCTTCTCAAGCGTTTTGACCTTGGCTCGCTCTCTGAGCTTCTCGCGCTCTCGGAGGAGCTCCGCTGCAAAATGACGAGAATGCCACTGCCATTGCTGAGCTCTGCGCCCGTGGAGGCCGTCTCCATGCTCTTCGATTGGTGGGACGAGATCAACGAGTCCTCCCGGTGGCAGGACGGCTTCTTCTACTCTCTCTGCGCCTCCTACGCCCTCGTCTCTTCCGTCGCTCTGGTCTCTCCCTCTCTCTAACTTTCTCTCTCTCTCTCTCTCTCTCTCTCTCTCTCTCTAACTTCATGTGTTTAGTGCATCTGATTCGATTTCATGCTTCTTAGTGGTTAATTAATTGCTGATTTTCTATGAATTCGAGTAGCGTTTCGAGATCGGAGGTCTCAGTAAACCGAAAATTATATGATTATCCCAAAATTTCATCAAACAATTGATTACAACACATGAGTCAGTGGCGCAAGGAGGGTGCGGCCGCACCTCCGGTCGCCGGAATCCGTTCCTATTGAGTTCAAATTTGGATTAATCGAGTGCGAAAATCTGACTCTGTTGATGCACGAAAGTAGCAGGATTCAGTCCATTGCATAAGTTACTAAAATTATAGGTGTTGATAGAGAAATTTGTGAAATGGTGCTAAGTAGAGTGATTGTGTTTGTGATGCACAGTTTCAACTAATAAGGATTGAATTGAGAGTGCCAGAATACGGGTGGACGACGCAGAAGGTTTTTCATCTCATGAACTTCATTGTTAACGGAGGTGATTCCCGGTGCCTTACTGCCTCTCTTGGTATTATTTCCCTTTGATTGTGAATTTGAATTGTTTTGGTGTTGATATTGATGTTGCAGTACGAGCAATTGTTTTCGGATTTCACGGTCAAGTGTTTCAGTTGCACCCGAGGGTTAGTCTTGTGTAGTTTCAATCACTTCACATCGTAAAACTACCACCCCTGTATGCTACTTGACACTTTTAATCGCTTTTGAAATGTATGCTAAAATTTGGCAGTTGGGTCTTGAACCAGGTACTAATATTGGTCTTGTTGGATCTTCCTGGACTGCTATTTTTCTCTACGTACACACTTCTTGTCCTCTTTTGGGCGGAGATTTATCACCAGGTAAAAGCATGTTCTTAAATCTTTGCATGCTATTGGTATCTGTTTTCTGTTATTTGTAGGCCAGACTTCAATTCTACTGAGATGTACAAACGTTGAGTGCGGTTGTTTCTTTTAACGAATTTAGACTTGTGACTTCTTTTCTTACTATCATTGAACAGGCAAGAAGTTTACCAACAGATAAGCTGAGGATTGTTTATATATCAGTCAACGCTATCATGTACTTTATACAGGTGCACTCCATTTTCCCTTTCTTCATGCTTAATTCGTTGCGTGGTTTCTCTAGAGAATATAACATAACATGTTTTGTATACAACCTTGCCACTACTGAGAGTATTACTTACATAAGCAGCCGGGTCACCTTCCAATTATTCGTTCTTTGCTAATCTCCTTGATCTTAGGTTTCTTTAAACCGTATAATTATTAGCTTCATCCCGCATGTTCTTTCTCAAGAAGTTTTTTGGGAAAAAGTTCTACAACTGTTAAAAGAGTAGGGTTGGCCCTCCTAGGTTTTTTTTTGTTCACCCATTTTGTTGCTAGGCTACATAGAAGAAAGTTATCTTTCGGGTTTTCCTATTTGATGTACGATTTGTAGTGTTTTGTAACCTGGAATGGCACATAATTGTTCATATTTAACTTCTTGTACTAGACACAAATTTTAATTTACCTTATGAATAATGCGGTTTTGTCTTCAGGTTTGCATCTGGATATACCTCTGGATAGACGACAACAGTGTCGTTGAGTTCATTGGAAAGATATTCGTTGCAGGTAAGGCCTGTTCCGAGTCATGCTATAGGTTTCACAAGGCCCCTGTTATTGAGAATGACTTTTTTTGGCATCTCATAGTCTTATGGATCTGGTCATTGCTTCTCTTGTTTAATAAGCATACTCATTATATTGTACCTCTTTTGTTCCAGTCGTGTCATTTGTGGCTGCACTAGGCTTCTTGATATACGGAGGGAGGTTAGTGTTCCCCATCATATTTAAAGTATACGGTGCTTTGTCTGTTCTGTGTTTGTGCCTGTGCATTTGTAATGGGTGGATTATTATCAACAATTTGTTCAGGTTATTTTTCATGCTGAGACGCTTCCCCATTGAATCTAAAGGGAGAAGGAAGAAACTTCATGAGGTTTGTGTCTTGCGTTTACATTTCGTCTATCAGATTAGAAGACCTGATTGCTAAATTGATGGCATAGAATCTTCTTGGCTAGATTTATTCACTGCTTTGTTGTGTAATTTTGTTTCGCAAAGTTTACTCTTTAGAATACAACACACAACAATGTCAACAAAGCACATAAATGGGAGCATGTTGTACTATCTTGATGTAATACCATCATAATTGCTTGCAAATATTTTTTGTTTGTAAAATCTCCCTTTATGCATTTTGAGTTTCATGTAGATCAAGTTTTTGGGTTCTGAAAGCCAGAGAAAATATGGGCGAACAAGTTGTTCTTTTAAAATCTAGTTCTATTGACTAACAAGTTGTTGACATTGCAGGTCGGATCGGTTACAGCCATATGTTTCACCTGCTTTCTCATAAGATGCTTTGTGGTAAGGTTCAAACCATTCCAATGCAGTAGTAATTTGAAGAACCGTTATCTTGCATACTTATAGAATAGTTAACATTCCAGATTACTTGCGCAATTTACTCCCCAAAACGAAAACCCAAAAGAGCTATAAAATTTCTTCATTAGTTGCTCCAGGACTCATCTGAGGCTATAGGGGTTGGATTAACATTTCTGATTCGAGTATCGTCTTTTGAACTTTGACCCAAGTGATGATCGTCATAGGACTACTGCTTTCTTGTTTTGCTTTATGAGGTCGTGCTTTCATCCTCGTATATTAAGTTTGCTGGGAGTTTCATCAACTTGGTTCAAAATGTAGGTTGTCTTATCGGCTTTTGATGCAGACGCATCACTTGATGTTTTGGATCATCCGGTTTTGAACGTGATCTACTACATGGTAGTCTACTAAGCTTGTTTATTTACAGAGCTAATTTTCCTTTCTTATTCTTCAAACTCTTCCTACTTTTCGCCTTTAAAATTTGAACATCTGTCCTCTGCAGCTGGTTGAGATCCTGCCTTCAGCACTAGTCCTTTACATCTTGCGCAAACTGCCCCCCAAGAGGGTATCGGCTCAGTATCATCCGATCCGTTAGCACAATTCACCTTTATTCTTTATGTTATTTTTGCCCCCCTAGAATTATTCTTTACGGATTTGGAGTTTGGTGCAAATGAAAATGAGCGACGGAGAGGAAAGCTAGAAAAACAGTCCAGATGTAGAATTCCGGCGTGGCTCATGCTGCCGGCATTTTTTTTAGACGTATGTATATTACACAGCTCTCTAGAGCTAGCCAAGGGAAGATAATTGAATCATTTCCATGGTTATTGTGACAGTTGGTGGTTTATTCGATCGACGTTGTGACGGAAAGGAAATGTTCATGTAATTTTATTGTTGTAGGTTGTGTTTCTATTTGTTTTTAGGGTTACATTTACACATCATGGTTATGTTGAAGCTCAAGTGATCTGTTTTCTTTGCCCCCAGTAGACAATTGCTTTGTAATAATATAAGCAGGTCATTTTTTTTTTTATCATGGATTCATGCTATGTTTTTGATAAACGACCACCACTAATTGCATATGATGCAGCGTTTTGGCTTGTTTGGAATTGCTTCTGAAATGGCGAGAAGTGTTTTGTCAATCAAAGGTGCTTATCGTGGTATTTGGCATAAAAACGCCTACATTGGGCACTTGCACATGCTTTTTCATGACGCACTTAATCTCAACATGGTTATAGCAAAAACGCTTATGGACAGAAGCACTTCTTTTAGTAGCAACCATAAACGACCTCGTAGTAACGGGAGAATAAGATGTAGTATAAGATGTGCATATTATCGAAGAAACTATATTAGGTCGCAACTTCAGAGAAAAGAGACTTTCGATTGCACATTGACGAGCTTTCAACTGTAACAAAATACACAAGAACACACAATTAGCATATATTAATATCAGTGAAGTTCTTTCTATATATTACAGAGCCGAAAATCCATCCTAAATGCCGGATAAATATCCCAAAAGCTATAACCCTCATCAACCTGGCTTTCCCCGAGATCTGATTAATCTTGGTGAAGTTCCTCCACGGGTGGTGGTGCAAATCTCACATTTCCTGGTCGTGCCACCACAACAGGGTCATCCGCAAACAGTGCTTTGATAAACGAAGGGGTTCTCAAGGGCCGGCGACCTGTCATTCGTGGGTAAACATCTTCCAGAAAGTAATACGCATGACCAGCACTCATTCCCTGATTCAAACCAATAAAGATACAGAGAAAGGATTAGTAGATGAAAACCCCGAAACCTTAAAGGTATCAATGTATATAACTGGTGCGGCAGATTCAAAAACGATTTGTGCATGAATTAACACACTGATTGTGAAACTTTCAGTATACTACGTTATACAGAGTCAGTAAGTTGAGATGCTCAAATGATATATCAAATCAGTGCAAAGTCTTAGAAAATATAACGCACCAAAAGATCCACCCAAGGGCTAGCTCCAACAAAGACGGAGAACGTCAGAAGAACCTGGAGGAAAAACCAAACAGACGTTAAACCATAGCCAAGGAGGCAAGGGTTACTCATAATATCTGAATCGTTTTCAGGACGACTTGTCTATTAATATCAAAAGATAAAAAATAAAATAAAAAATAAAAAAAATTACGATTACTGACCCAAGGTAGGTAAGCTGCTGTGAAGGTAAAGAGGCCCAAGAAGCTCATATGAATGAAAGGATTTTGCTTGCTCCACACATAGACCTGCAAAACAAGAATGCATAAGACTAGAGTTCTCTAAAAACAATACAAACCTACCAAACTTTGGAAACAAATCCATTGAAACCCAACAAAGAAAATGTATCGAACCATCATGAATGTTAGCGAGTTGCTGAGGAATATAATCTTTGCAAACGACTCAGACAAATGAGGTATCATCCCTCCAACCAGAACTATCCCAGTCAATACAGTGGCACCAAATAAGAGCATGTAAAAGAAATCAGCAGTCCGTCCTCGGAAAGAGTTCTCTTCAAGAAGCTTGCAGTACCGAGCAAGAAAGAACATGTGGAACATGAAATCCAAGTCTGGCAATGCCAAAATATAAAACCATGTTAGGAAAAAACAACCAGTGACAACTAAACGACACGAATTTCCATCCCTACAAATGGAACTACTTTAAAAGTAGACAGCAGCAATTACCCATTTTCCGGAAGTAAAGGAAATTAGTAACGAGGCGCCAGAACTGATACTGCTTGACCACTAGATTAGGGTTCAAGTACAGATTGTGAGGAGAGATTATCTGCACAAGTTTACCATTTGAACGAAGAAAGCCATCAGTCAACAAAGAGAAAGAAGTAGCTATAATAACTACATAAAACCTTCCAAACTTCCAACAAATCCCATCAAGCATGAAAATTCAACAGAGAACAAACTAACATCTACGAAATCCAGAACAAAAATTAGAGAAAAAATAAAACTGATGCCAGAATTTAACCCAGCTGACAGATTTTAAGCTCCATCAAAGAACCAGATAACACTAATTAACAATTAAACATCTACATAAACGCAATATTTTCAAAACAATCATTCCTAAACAAATTTGCAAAACCCATAACATTCAGCTGCCCAAGTAAAAATCAAAGCAATAACAAACAAATTTCCAAACTTGAGCCAAACCCCAATTGAAATCGGACAAAATCAGAAGACCCCATTTGCACCGAACCAACAGGGACGATTCTAGAGCGAGAAAGATTGAAAAATTTCAATGAGAGAGAGAGAGAGAGAGAGAGAGAGTGGCGTACGTCGAGGGAGCAACCGATGTTGGTGACAACAGCTGCGGTGAGGTACCAGCGGGTGATGACAGGCATCTGCTTGTACCATTCTTCGACTGCCTGAGCCATGATTACGCAATCAAATTACAGCTCGAAGCAAAATCTGACCAATTTTTTGAGGGTTTGGAAATTTTGCAGAAAAAAGATTTTGAGATGCGAAGAGAAGAGAAGAGAAGAGAAGTCTCGAGAGATGGATTTGTGCCTCTCGCCTGAACTGGGAAATGACAGATGCATGACCAATCAGAGAGCGAGTGACTGCCACGAACCAACCACCTTGTTTCTCTCCGGTTGGATTCGAAGGCGCTTATTCGCTACTATTTGGACTATTCAGTTTTTGGGCTCTGAGGCCCACGGGCCGCATAAATTGGAATCATCTGCGTTTTTGTTGGATTTTTTTTTTTTTAACAAACGAGATTATCTACACTAAGCCTAAGAGGAGGGGGTGCGCTTAGCCTTACAATAAGCTAACAATAATGTGGTTCA
Source organism: Heteromeles arbutifolia (assembly GCA_024362995.1). Taxonomy (NCBI): domain Eukaryota; kingdom Viridiplantae; phylum Streptophyta; class Magnoliopsida; order Rosales; family Rosaceae; genus Heteromeles; species Heteromeles arbutifolia. The sequence continues at coordinate 1,256,469 of JANCRC010000002.1, read as the reverse complement.
AATTTTCCTTTGACGAGAATCGAACCTAAGACCTCTCACTTACAAGTGAAGAGGAATACCACTAGATCATAGTACTAAGTGGCTGTTGAATTTTTTTATTTTGTCAATAGTTAGGTCGGATTCCAAAAGGAAAGAGAAAAGGAGATGGGGAAGTTTAGAACCCGGTGGAGGAGCGTTACTAGAGAACCTGATTTTCTCAATGGCACTAGCCCTCCTACATACTTTCAATAGAAAAATTGATTGGGTTAATAGTGTACTATTGCCGTAAGTGACCGGTCTAGTTCGCTATTAGTCGGTTTACAAAAGCTCAAAACCGTAATTAAACTAAATATTCAGGGCTTGTTTAAAAGTGATTTGAAAATGACTTAAAGCCTCTTTAGAAAAAATGTTTTTTAGTTCTAAAAGCACTCGAAGTGTTTCTTAGAAGAATCATCAGCTATGTGCTTCTTCCAAGAAGCACTTCAAATGCTTTTTCAGAATTTACTTGTATTTTTACTTAAGTTTTTTTCTAAAAACATTGTCACCAAAAGCGTTTTTAGTAATTTTAAAATTCAAACGAACACTTAGTAATTAGCATTCTTTATGGTGTTCCTGCTTCTCTGCTCTTGGGCTCGATGCCGACGTTAGGGTCGGTTTGGTAATTCGGTTATGTGAATCACGTGCGACTAGTGGTAGGGCAACTTGTTGAGTTCCACAACCGCAATGTGTAAAAAGTTACTTTGGTTGGTTAGGATCTAATGCGGACACGACAATTTGCTGGAGTTACATCTCGGCCGTTGGGGTCATGATTACATAGTGGTTGATGCACCTCAAATTGAATGTTTACAGATGAATTTCGTTTGATAATATTTTCGTTTTTGGTTTTTGGTTTTTATTTTTATTTTTTAATAAAATTGATTGGAAATGGAGGAGGAATTAGAGGGACGAAGAAGAATGGACAAAGTACAGTTTTAAGATTGTAACTTTTATTTTATTGAAATTTGAAGCCATTGAATTTTTTAGGGTTGATTGCCCACGTTTCAAGAGGATTCATCCAAAAACTCCTTATCTCATATTAACAATATAAATTTTGTTTGTTTTAACTTCTCTCAATGTTAATATTTTATCTTTTTTTTTAAATAATAAAGTTAAAAACCTTCCTCTCGTAATTAAAATTTTTCCCTACAATTTATGCATTGTGAATTTAAACTTTTTCTTTTTTGAACAACGCGATTTCCGATTATTTGTCGGTAACACAAACTACACAACGTCACCTAAATATTTAGGTAATTGGACGAGACAACGAGATCACTATATCCTCCAAGTCCTTTTCAGTTGTCAATTTGAAGGCACTTAATCTTGTGGTCCTTCCCAAGCGACTACATTTTGGAAAATATCTAACCACATTACTTGACCCCAACACATTCTCGTGACTTCACATTTTCTCCCTTTTTTTGTTAACAGGTATTCCCACAACTTTGAGCCGAAATGGTTTATATGTGGCATTTAATTGTCAACTGTCATAAGTATGAATTTATATATGACAGATTGTGCACCGCAAAGACTGCTAACAACGAGACTCGAATCTTGATGGGGTGAGACATAAAGCAAAGACCTTAGCAACTGAGTCAACTATCGTTAGATGACTTGCACATTTTAACCTTTTTGCGGCCGCACCAACTTTTAAACCGTTTTCTCAATTCTCAAGTAAGATATTTTGTTTGGGATTCGATATTTTATGCAATGGTGTTATTATTGATTTTAAATTTTCTAAAACTTTTTGTATTTTTTTTACTTAATTTATCTTTAACGTTTAATTTTTTATTAAGAAAATAAGTTGAAAAATTAACATGTAAGTAAGGTTTAAATGAATAATCATATGCGCTTAAAAAAAATAAATAATCATACATCGAGTAGATATATCGCAGAAAGGCCACGAAGAATTTAAACATAAAAATTTGAACTCGCTATTATTTTAACACTTCAAAAATATACTACACAATAAAACTTATAATTTTTCGTTTGTCAACAACAAACTAAATCTAGTAGTTGTATTTAATAGTCAAAGAGTTGGTGGACTTGTATAAGTTTGGTTTGTTAGTTTGATGCAAAGTTGGACTTTAGTTGTCGTGGTTTTTTCCATACATCATGAATCGTGACAACCGTAATTACAGTAAAAAAAAGATGATTTTTTTTATTGGTTTCAGAGTTAAAGATCAGAGATCATGAAGTACCAAGGAGATAGGGATAAGGACCGGAGATCATGCATTATCAAAGAGTAAACATTTTCGTTATTTTGGAACTATTTTGCAATGTAACGGAAAATTAGATAGAGATCTCGACTATGAATGGATGAAATGAAAATGTGTATAGGGTGTATTGTGCGATCGTTGTATATTACTAAAAGTTAAAGAATTTTTTTTAGGATGTCAGTAAGGGCATTAATGCTCTATGGCACGGAATGTTACGGTAAAAAACCAACACGTGAAAAAAAAATTTAGTGTAGCGGAGATGAAAATGCTTTATTAGATGTGTGGGCAAGAAAAATGATAGGATTAAAAATGAGGATCCGAGATAAAATAGGAGTGACCGTAATTGAAAATCCAACAAGATCCTCTTCAGATCCTTTTGGTGAGGATCCTGGAGATCTGTAAATCACTAAATTGTGTCCGTTCATCGTATATCGTTTGATCAGTTTTTGTTAGGTACTGTTTGTATTTAATTTTAAATAAAAATATTTAAAATGATTTCTAACCGCACGATGTACGATGAGCGGATATGATTCACAGATCTCCTCCAGGATCCTCACAAAGAGGATCTGGATTTTTGAAGATAAGACGAGAGAAAATCGGTTATAATGGTTTGGACAAGTGAAAGACTATAGATGCTTCGTTTAAAATATGCGGTTATAAGACGGAGACTCAGAAAGAAAAAAGAAAGAAAGAAGAAGATAAAAGATGACCTAAGAAGCCTTTAAAAAAGACTATGAGAAAAATATAGAATACTTTGAGCTAACAGAAGACTTGATGCAAAACAAAACACAATAGCATTATAGGATTCATACATCCGACCCACCTAGTTGGATAATGCTTGATTGTTATTGTTACTGTAGGGTAGGGATGACAATTCTAACCGTTAAACCCGATAACCGTGGATAACCGTCTGAATGGAACGAATTTGGGTATATTCTGGATATGGAGAAAAACCGTTTATATTATTCGGTTATGGTTATAGAGGTCCCCAAACCATATCCATAAATGAATTCGACCCGATTAGTAAATAGTATAATATATATATATATATATATATGTATATTTGTATATCCATTATTCACTGAATCATTACCTTGAGAATACAAAAGTTGCATTTTGTAGGAAAGTAAAGTTTTGAATCAAAATCAATGTGAACTCAATGGTGTTTATGTGAGATATCAAAGACAAGCTAATATCATCAGTGTTTTAATTTTTATACTCAACAAGATCCATTAATTGGATCATTTTATATGTCAAATGTTTAATGACGAAATTAATATCTATTAATTTATAATGTCTTAATTGAACGAATATATTTTTTGTATTGACGAAGATGGATATACCCGTTAACCGATGGGGAATCCGTTACCCAGTGTGTATGGTTATGGATAATACCTGATGGTTAATTTGCGGTTATAGATATGGTTAATTTTCGTGGTTATGGGAATGAATATAGCATTTTCGTCCCCAAGCCGAACTGTTGTCATCCCTACTGTAGAGTTGAATTCATTTGTCATCTTGTAATTTGAGAAATGCTAAGAATACTCTTTTAAAAGTGAAACTTTTCATGTACTTTCTGTCATCTTACAATTTAAGTCAATTTTCGCACCGATATTATAAAACATTGTGTCAAAATATGAGATGACAAAGAATCTATAAAGAGTCTTACTTTTGACAAAATCTCTATAACATTTCTCGTAATCTAATAACATTTGTAATAAAAACACGACAGTCAAAGTTTCACCTAAACCGGTAACGAAGCGGGACTTGGCTCAAAATGATATAGTAACTCATCATTCGACTAAATCCAATTTGTAGCAAACCAAAAAAAAATTAGGTAAAAACCAAATAAATAAAACATCATTAAACATAACTTCAAATGGCAAGAAAATTAAAGATAAACCAACAAAATATAGTCTAAACATTTGTACAATAGAGTAAATTGTAGCTATGATCCCTTAATTTTAACTCAATTGGAGCAATGGTCCCTCAACTAAAAATCCATTACCATTGATCCCTCAACTCATCAAAACGTGCAGCTATGGTCCTTCAACTAAAAATCCATTATTATTGGTCCCTCAACTTTAATTCAACAGGAGAAATGGTCCCTTAACTTTAACCCAATTGTAGCAATGGTCCTTCCAACATAACTCGTTTTGACAAAAATTTTGACTTAATTAACGAAAATGACCATAATTACACACTTTGATGAGTTGAGGGACCCTAATTTTATAAATGGTCATTCCAACATAACTTATTTTGACAAAATTTTGATGAAATTGCTAAAAATGACTATAGCTACACATTTTGATAAGTTGAGGGACCAATGGTAATAAATTTTTAGTTGAGGAACCATTGCTCTAATTTAATTAAAGTTGAATGACCATTACTACAATTTACTCTTGTACAATAATGTGACAACTCAAATCAAGCACAATCCACCAATGCTTAATATAATTAAAAGAAAAAATTAGAATCCCAACAACTAAATTATATTATCTTTAAATAATCTTATTTGAAATTAAGCAGCCCTTGCAAGAACTTGAAGCCTCTCTGGCACATCAGCTGGCTCAATGAAGAAAGCCCTCCTCAAAGATCTCGGCACTGTGACCGTCAACACTCCGTCTTCGTATCTGGCTGAAATCCGTTCGATATCGCCCTGACCCGGAATCCGGAACTTCCTCATGAAGGTCCTGCTAGGCTGCTCTGTGGACTCCTCCTCCTCAATCCTCTCTGTTCGAATTATGAGGGATACTGAGTCCTCCACTTGTACTTTTATCTCCTCTTTCCTCACACCTGCTCATATGTCACATATAACAACCACCGTTTTACCGAAAAAAGTGCGTGAAAATCACTTTCCGAAAAGAGAGACAAAACAAAAAACCAACAGAAGAAAAATTGGGTGGAATAATAAATTGGTAAGTTGTCAAAGTATGAACAACTGCCCTTCATACAAAGTGGATGCCACTGTTGTGATATCCCAAGCGAATCTCAAACTGTCACGTTAGACGGTTAAAACAACGTGATAGTGTGTGATTCGCTTGGGAGGTGGCCACAATCCGACATCCTGAGATGTAAGTAAGTTTCTCTCGGAAACCAAGAGGGATAGTTAAAATTACCTGGGAGGTCAACAGAGAAAATGTGAGACTCAGGGTTCTCAGTCCAGTGCACATAGTTTTCTGGTGCCAAATGATATGGGTAGATGAGGTGAGAAGGGAAGAAATATTGGTAATGGTGGAAGGCTGGGATCTCCATTAGCTGCTTTAATTTACAAAAGCCAACAGAAGGAAGTGCTTTTGAGCCAACAAGAGGAAGTGCTTCTGCAGAAAGTTAAAAAGTCTGCAATCCTGAAATGGGATGAATGGGGTAGGAGGAGGAAGTGCTTTTGAGCCAACAAGAGGAAGTGCTTCTGCAGAAAGTTAAAAAGTCTGCAATCCTGAAATGGGATGAATGGGGTAGGAGGAGGTGGCTTAATAGGGAGGGAAAGGTAGGTGGTTGGTTGGCTTTTATGAGAAGAGGTCATTGTGATCCGGGCTTTTGAAATTTCATCCAATGACCTACCTGTTTTAACCTCTTAAAAGCTATAATAATTTTTAACCGTTGGATAAAATTTTAAAGGTCCGGATCACTTGATCCAGTGATCTTGGTGGAAGAGATCCGAAGAGAATCTCTTCTCGGCTTTTGCATAGGACCTAGTGGCCAAGTTGGGGTTATGGGCATACTTGGACTAAAGGTTGGTTTACTCTTAGTTGTCAATTTTGACATTGTTTGGTTTACTTTTAGTTGTCAATTTTCGGCTTTTACATAGGACCTAGTGGCCAAGTTGGGGTTATGGGCATACTTGGACTAAGGGTAGGTTTACTCTTAGTTGTCAATTTTGACATTGTTTGGTTTACTTTTAGTTGTCAATTTTGATATTGTTTCAGAAACACGGCTCGGTATATCAAGTGTCATAATACAAGTAGATTTTTTTTTTAGTACAACAATATATTTTACACTAAGGGAAGGGGAAGTTCGGCTAAACCACACAATGGACAACCTAATTTGGTACTGAATTTGCCATCCACGAGATTCGAACCTAAAACAAGTAAAAAGTAATGCCACCAGACCGTAACTGAGTGGCCATAATACAAGTAGCTGGATACTTGATTTTTTTTTTAGCTACTTAGATTAAGACATTTGGTGTACCGAGTTGTGTTTAGACTTAAAAACTTTTCTATCTTTGGTAAGTTGCTCAAAGTTTTTATCTTGTGGTGTATATGGTGCTATTTAAAAGTGCTTATTATCTAGTTTTATAAGGTACTTACTTTTAAAATGCTTATTGTCAAATGGTTGGCAAAATAGCTACATGAAATATGCTAATTCACGTGTTGTAATATGGATAAACAATGTTACTGATGATATAAACTTTGGATATATTCGTAACGAATAGATACACATTTATCACACGAGTGGATTTGTAATACCGCGACGAGATATACAATAAGGTTGCGATTACAATTCAATGGGCCAAAAAATGTAATGCCAAAAATACACTGTTCATGACAGGAGAATTCAGATTGAATCTTGAATTTTCATGGTTACCAACTCATGTATTTACTCCGAACACAAAACCATTGCTGTAAGAAGGAAGATTGCTAGAAGGCACGTGATGTTTCACCGGCGAGCGGAAAGGATTTGGCGTCACAGGATGTGTGATATGCAGTCCAGCACTTCGTAGAACCTGTTTCCCGTTTGCGCACGAGAGTTCAGATTGATCGGTGAAGAATGCTGGGACGCCCATGGACTTGATTGAATTAAGAGCTCCGCCCCAATTTGCATAGCTATCCAATCCACAGTTCAGTGCAACAATGACATGGGGAGGAGGGAGGTAGGAGGCTTCCTCCTGGTAAACACCCCTGACAAGATTCACCCTCACTCTGCTACCGATTCCTGAAGTTGTCCCCGACAAATTTGTTGGAACTTCAGAACCTACCATAACGATTTGCACGTTCCCTAATCCATTGAGCAAATGACCAACCTCTGCAAATGCCGGCATCCAATCCAACTCTCCCTCTGGCCCTAGGTAGTGAACAATCACCTCCTTGCCCTTCTGCAGTAAGTTCTTTGAACTGATGTTGAGAGTTGTCAATATGTAGTAAACCGTCAATGGGTGGGAGAGGATGTCAGCAACCGGGCTTGACAAAGGCAGTGACCGAAGGTTGTAGTATTCTGACCAACCGGAGAGGAGGATTGGACTCGACATACCATCTCTTACATGATGTTGAAAAGATGAGTCGCGTGGAAACTTTTCATCGTCTAGCCCTCCCCAAGAATCCCAAAGTCCGCCCTTAACAGGAAGAAGACCGAAGGGGCAGTGAGAATAGCAACTGCACTTTCTCCTCCACATGCCCTTCTGATGGACGCCCAGTGATTCAAGCCACTTACAAGGTTGGTCAGCATCACCTGCGAACACAAAAATGTTCATCGCAAGCTCTTCTTCCCTTTCCATCATAGCCTTGTAAAGACCGCACATGCTATTATGCGTTTCTTTGGTATGCTGTTTCTGGCAGACAGAACTGCAGTAAACCACTGCCTTACATCGTCCACAAGAGAGAACTTGTTCATTGTGGACTTCTTTCTCACATGCTGCACACTGCTTCAAGCTGCCATTTGAGTAGACTCTTATATCAACAAAAGTCTCCTCTTTTGATAGTTCTGCATATTTCGTTGGGGTAGAGCTAGCCGTTGAACTAGCCTTTTCTTCGTATGCCTGGCCAGGTGGGTGTGAGATTGTAACTGCGACAAGATCATAACCTTTGGCCATTTCTTGTGGCCATTGAACATCAACGGTCTCAATAAATGGTTCAAAGTACATTAATCTCGACCACTTTGGACAGCCTTCTTTGTCTTCCTGCAGCAATGGGTGCACCAGAGCTATGGCTTTCATGAATGCATACACAAACCTAAGCTCTTCAGAACTCGGATGCCTAAACCTAAGACTCCCCGATGATGTGCATCTGGCAACATCGATGACAGGGAAGCGATCACTCCCTGACACTTCCAGCGACAAAGATTTGATCATTTTCCTATTCGAGGGAAACATCAATGCCTCGCGTTCATATGTGACCCGTAAAAGCTCAACATTGGGCACCTGAACTGTCTCCCTCGAGCCTGTCATCTTCTTGGCATCACTTTGAGATCGAAACATGTGAAACCCTATATCGCCGGCATCCCCTCCAACGAATTGAACACAAGGAAAAGGCTGTTTCTTGCCAGACCAATCTGCATCTCTCCCAACCCGGACACCAAAAATATGCCCGGGACACAATCTTTTCCAGGGATCAGTCCTATACAAAGCTGCTGAAGCTTTAAAAATGGACTTAATAAACTTTGGAGCAATGCCTTCTACCTTCATAAGACATGTCCCTGATCCGGGACCAAGGCCCGGACCGGACCCAAATTGCTCCTGGAATCTATCAAACAAGTTCTTCAAATGCAAATCCATTTCGATTTTCGATTTCACCAACCCAGTGCAAAGATCTAACCAACTCCTTGATCACACCAGTAAAAACCCAATTAAAAAAATGACTACCCTTTTCTTTGCTTCAGGTAAAAATCGATCATATCCAATGAAATCCAAAATTTCCCAAAAGCTTCCGTTCGTTCATATATATTGCTTGCAACACAGAAAACCCATAAACTCTACAGAATCCAAAGTACGGGAGGTGTGATAATTCACTTCAACGGCTACTAAATTACATGAAAATCCCAATTAAATTTAAACAAATGGGGATCAAACGAATTTATAGAACTTGATGAATGAAGATATTAGTGATCCGTACCAGTAAAAAGTTGGAGACTTTAGTTCTCTCTTTTGGGTGCTCAGATCCAGAGCACTGCAGGAGATTGAAGAATTTGAAGCTTTTATGTTGGCAAACACTCGCAACTCGCAAGTGAGAGTGAAGCTGAAATCTATCGACTCCGAAAAATAATAAAAAATCTGTGTTGTCGTTTCATTTCATTCGTCAAACCTTTATTCACCATTATCGGGCTCATATGAAAATAGGCTTATTACTGTATTGGCGCAAGTATTCGTTTCCGGATCCCTTCTTCTTAATCCATCAAGTTCAAAGATCCGGACTATTGAAATTTAATTCAATAATTTTAACCGTTGAATTAAATTTCAATAATCCGGATCTTTAAACTTGATGGATTAGAACGAAGAGATCCGGAGGAACCCTTTCCATTTGCTGAAATTTCACATTACTACATGAAAGTCACAATTACTCACTTTTTGCCCCTTGATTGATGAGACAAAAGCTTCACTAGGGCGGTCAAGTCACTCCGCTAATGTGTTTCACCGTGTGCATCGAGAGTTGTACTGACACATGATTTGTTGATATTAAATCGAATGCAGTGGTTTTTGCTTCTGTTATGACAATGCTTGACTATCTAACTCATTATGCTGTGTTAAATTTCGATTTTTCTCTTGATTGATTTTTGTTGTCTCATTTTGCGGACCATTAGTGGTGTGTTGGATATATGATGACCAGTGACGGAGTTAGTATTATAATGGGGTCATGATTTTGACAAAAAGAAGAATCTTCATTGGATCACAACATCTACTGAATGCTTATACCAACGTATGTCAATGACCGTATGCTGACTTTGCCACTGATGATGACTTTTGAAGGTAATTCTTCTAAATATATTGTTTGTCACAGTTTTTCTTACGCTGCGGCTGCTGCTATATACTCTGTATTCAGAATTGGTATAAGCATCATATGTTGCAATTGTAAATAGTTACCAACAATATCCGAAAGGTACAAATTAAAACCAGAGCAGAAATGCATAAACTGATACTAAAAACCATCCTCAGATGTCAAATACTAAAGAAAAAAAAAAACTCTGACACTATTAACTGTCTCGTTCTCATACGAAAAACTTAAATCATTGACGTTGCCACATGGATCTACGATTGCGCAGGTGGAATCACATCTTCGACGTCACACTCCACGCTGCTAATGCCATCAGAAGTAGGGATTTGAGGTTCGGCAGTTCCTAGAGGAATAGATCCTTCTGCAGCAATCTTTGATACGGATGGCATGGTAACAGGTGCAGCAAAAGGAGTTTGGTTGAGTTCTACGTCCAGGCTCTTGACCGCATCATGAACCAATGAACTATTTTCAGGACCGAAATCTGGAGGTTGGATTTGAGAATCCTTACATAGGGTTTCAATGCCTGTTATGACAGCGACAGAGGCAGGTTCGGCAAATACAGGAGTTTGGTTGAGCTCGAGATTTGGGCTCTTTGCACCATCATGACCCAATGCGCTCTTTTCATTTTCAGAATCCACAGCCTGAGCTTGAATTTGATGATCCTTAACTTCAGTTTCAACGACTGGCTTGACAGAAATTGCTCCGGGTTCAGCAGATGCAGGTGTTTGGTTGAGTTCACCAACTGGCATGACAGTCATTGCTGAGGGTTCAGCAAATACAGGCGTTTGGTTGAGTTCAAGTCCAAAGCTCTTTACTTCATCAGCAAATGATGTACTCTTTTCAGAATTCACAGCCTGAGTTTGAATTACAGGAGCCTTACAAACGGGTTCAATGCCTGGTACGTCAGCAATGAGTTCAGCTGCTGTTTCTGTTTTTGATGCTTTATTGGCCTCTACACCATTTGGCCCTTCCATTATTGGGGCGGCTTCAACTTCCTCCAACACTTTCTCCTGTTCAACAACATTATTATGCTCTGGCTTTGGCATCGCAGGGGCAGATTGGCTATCAGTTCCAGGTTCTGGAAATGGTTGTGGCATGACTTTTCTTCCCAAGGGCGGGCTGGCATCATTCTTCGGCAAATTAACAACTGGAGGAATCACAAAAGGGAAAGATTTGTTTTCAAGTGACTCCGGGATTCCAGACTGAGGGGCAGAGGATTGAGTTTGGTTAGGAACTGAAGGTATTTGGGGTTTCACATCAACAGGTTGCCTATTACTTTGTTCTGATGGGTGGGCAGACTCATAACGCTGAGATTGTGGGTTGAGTGGCGGTATGGGAATTTCTCTTCTTTTGCACATCCTAATATGAGGAGCAATGTCATTTGCTGGAGTAATGGGAGTGATTTTCTCCTGTAGGAATACAACACCCCTCAGCTGAGTCTCAGTGTCTCCGACCCTAACATTCAGAAGATATCCAGCATCAAATGCCCCTTCAATCACGCCAGTGACTACCTGGCCTACCATTTCATTCTCAACATCATCACTTGTACTTGCACTCTGTTTGGTTTTTTTCAAACTGTCAGCTCCTGGCATCACAGTTGGACTCTCTGCCGGAGCCAAGTTCTCATCCTTACGTGGACGTCCACGTTTTCTCTTCATAGGGGGGTCTGGCGAAGATAAAGAGCCCGTTCCTTGACTCTGTTGATTCATGCTGACAGATTTCACGTTTTAAAGTTTTCCCCTGCAACGAAAAACGTAATTTCAGAATCTTTCCTAACACATGGTAATTGGAAACCTTATAAAATGTGAGTATGACTAATATAATATTGTATTACCAAATTATAATACGATTGGACTACAAAGGGAAAGAAAAGAAAGTGAAATGAGTACCAATGGTAACCAATAGTCCTGAACCAGAGAGACAAAGTTATCAGCATGATATTGTTTTAGCTCAATCAACTTAGAAATAAAAGTTTAAGTTTAATAATACTAACAAATAAATTTAAATATCAATTAAATTAATTGGTTTATACCACTCAGAAAATGCTACAAAAGTCTAATTGCAAAAGACCACAGATAGATCCCTCGATCTTAAGATCGACACCTATACTGCTATATACCTTAAGCAATTTGCAAATATATCAAAAGTTTAAGGTTCATGCAATTGTTTTAGCTCAATCAACTTACAAGCAGAAGTTTAAATTTAAAAACAATAACAAACAAATATCTCGCTCAAATCCAATTCATTTAAATCTGAAATCACACTCAGGAAAATGCTAAAAGAGTCTAATCTGTAAAAGATCACATACAAATCTCTCAGGAGGTTCAGATCTCCACCTACACCGTTGCACCTCAATCAAATTACAAATATATCAAGTACAAAGGTCATGCAATAACCACGCAATTAACAATTAGTCTAATAAAAAAATCACAACGAAAGATCGGTGCTAAGGAGGTCTAACTTGAAAGAAAAAAACTCAGATAGAAATCTCTGAATCATTAGTTCTCCACTGATTATGTACAAAGAAAAACAAAAAAAAAATCTCAATGGATAGAGCCAAGGTTTTGAAATTCTCACCAAGATCTATGACCGGAATGAAGGATTGAGTAGTAGGTCTACACTCTTTCACACTCGTGCTAAATAAGAATCTTTAATGGATAGATAAAGAAGAGAAAGTGGGGAGCAGCGGCAGAGAAAAAGAGAAAAACGTTATGTCAAGCCAGTAACAATTTTACCTAAACAGAAAAATAACCATCTATAAATTTGGGCCGGGAGCTAGGGAAAAACGCTATGTCAGGCCTGTAAAGTAGTCCAAATTTTGGTTACTCCAAACTCATCGTAGCCCAATCCATTGAAACCTTAGGAGCAGGAATGTCCTCCTAAACGCACAGTCCAAACACCCCTCACCCCCACCCCCTATCATGTTAACCTTTGGAATTTCCAAGTAGAGTTATTTCCTAGTTCCTACCCGCGGGAATTTCAATAAAGAGTAAGTCCAACTTTCATTTCTGGACACCCTAAACTTCAGGCTCAACACAGAAGCATTGGAAGCTCCACTTATAGCTCTACTTAAGTATACGAATAAAAGATAAGATATGATTTCAAGCATGTATAGAACCATCCTAGTTTTATACAATCATTGATGATATTGAGTTCTGAGGGAGGTATTGAAAGTTTAGAATCTTCTGAACAAATGTTTAGACACAAAGAAAGACCGAGAAAGGAGAGAGACAGAAAGAGTAACTTGGCCACTTCAATCATAACCATGTCCTTCATTTCTTTATTTCGTCATAAGAATCTGCCAAGATGATAATGCTAAGATTTAAGAGTTTGCACAATCGCATCCCCAAAGACGCTGAAGCATTAAAGAGGTTTAAGAGACTATTATAGGATCTCATAGTTCGATACTTTATGTTGTAAGTTAGATTCAATAAAAACACTAGCCTAGCATACAAGCAGCATTCAAGATATTAAAAAAAGACAGAAACCAACTAAATATACCAAAGAATTTGACCGATCAAAAGCCAACTCAACAAATGACCCCAATTCCATCAATGAATGACCTAAAGCAGCAAAAGCTTTTGTGTTCCTCCGAAACATATGCACCACATAACACAGATTACAACCTTATCAGATTTCCCCACAAAGCTATGCCACCGTTATAAAAGAAAGTTGTGATCATGTCCTGACATAATCTAATTAAACTACCAAATTATAACATACAACTCCATAACTCCTAGGCTAAATGAGAATGTAATAATAGATGATAAACCGACTTCCCTGCAACCTTCCACATGTAACACTTACTAACCAACACCTTCCTCTTATGAAGAAACTATTGATAAATAGTTTACCATGAAGGGAATTAAATTCTTAAATTATTGCAAAAACAAGAGTTGAACAAAATACACTAAATGATACTATCATGGCTTGATTTTGTGCACTGCAATAAAGTAAGCTAATAAGATGTCAGAATTTCCTTATCTCTCAATGTTTTCTTCATTCTCACCGCGACGTTCTTGTTTCTCCGTTTATGTATCATACATTCTCATTCATAAAACGTTTAAACTCTAATATTGTATGCAGAGTGTCCCATGTTACAGAAACCTTGATGTAGTAATAATAAACCCAAAAGCAGACTAAATATGAACCCAAAAAGCATTAGCAAATATGGGTTAGGCCAGTTGGTCCGAGCAGAGTGTGCCCGCCCCCTTGCACCTAAATTCGAATCACCCCGCAGATTAGAGTTTATTAAAAAAAGATTCAATCTTTGAAAAAATAAAATAAATACAAAACAATTTTTTATGGAAACAAACAGTCATTATTGTCCACTCCAAAACTCATCTCACTCGAACCAAAATATAAAATATAAAAATCATGTAATTTCAGCTCAGTTGTGAACCAACCGGCACAAATATATGAAAATTTCTCTCTGGTTCATCAGATCAAAACCCTAATGCTACCTCGATCAAATTATAGTAATATATTTCAGTGATGAATTTAAAGAAATTAAAACAACGATGCAACGCCGGCAGAATTGTAATCACCGCAATGTCGACAGAGGAGGAAGAGGCACTTACATGCGGCGGCCGGCGACGGCGAGGAAACGAGAGGCGGGATCAAATCAAGGAAATCCAAATCCGCGGCAATGGTGGGAAAATCAATTTCTCTGTCGGTTTATTTTATTTTTTTCTCTTTTTCTTGGGCCGCTTCAATTTTGGGCCCGAGTTAAAGTTTTGTTTGGGTGTCAGATTCGTTAGACCCGGGTGTTGGCTCTGGACTCAAACACCCGTATTTTCAATGGGCCAAATTTCACTAATTATTCTTGTGTTTTATAAGGTTTAAATGTCAAAATCGTCTGTGTGTTTTATCCTATTGGTCAATTTGGTACCCGTATTTTCAATTTGGCCAAGTTGATTCTTGTGTTTTATCCTATACAGTGAAGTTACATTTATGTCCTCTCACATGCAAGGGATTGTTAAAATTGCAAGGTGCCTTGCATGTGAGAGGACATAAATGTAACTTCACTATATACTCATTAAACCGACGCAAGGTCAAATGATTGATGATGACCATCTCACGTGCAATGCACATGTCAATTTTAACGGTCCTTTAATGGGGATTTTTGAGGATTGGCTAACCAAGGTAAACACGAAGACTAATTTGGCCAAATTAAAAATACGGAGACCAAATTGACCGGTAGGATAAAATGCATTGTCCGTTTTAACATTTAAACCTTTTATTTAGACACTCGATATTATCTATATTAAATGGTAGACGAGTGAGCAACATTCTTTTAGTACGAAAATGACTATGAAAAGGGGAAGGGTGTTATTTTTCGAGGAATTTTCAATGCAACCCTAATAAAATGAAGATCAAAGGGTTTGTTACCATCTTTTTACAATGAACTATCTATAAATTCGAATTTGTTTTTAACGAAAAAGATAGACTCAAATTTTTGTACCACAAAAACAATGTTTCACCATCGCAGATTCGCAGTAGCGAAGAGCCGGCCGAAAGGGTAAAAGGGGTACGTGTGTTGCACACGACACAGCTATGAAATCTATGGCCACGAATTGAATGCCACAACCACAATTTTTCACTTCCATCTCTCCAATTGTCTCTCTTGTCGTCGTGTCTTCCCCGACTTTCTCTGAAGTTCCTGAGCCACAGAAACCATGGCGTCTCTGCTAGCCAACGGAATCTCCAGCTTCTCTCCCCAAGCTGCTTCAGAACCGCCCAAGTTCCCGAAAGGGTTTCACCCAAAGCTCGATTCCTTGAAGTTTTCGGGTCAGAAAACATCTGCTCCGAAAAGGGTCTTCCGGGTTCGCGCAGATGTCGGGTATGAGCCGAAAACGGTTGAATCCGATCCGAGCACCTCAGGTAAGCTTTCGATTGAGGAATTTCTTCGCAATCGCGAGTACGATAAGAAATTTGGGTTTAATATAGATATAGATTCGTTTTCGATTCCGAAAGGGCTTTCTAGGGAGACGATTGAGTTGATTTCGTCGCTGAAAGGCGAGCCTGATTGGATGCTTGAATTTAGATTGAATGCTTTTGAGAAGTTTTTGACTATGAAGGAGCCCCAATGGTCTGATAATCGATACCCTGTAATTAATTTTCAAGATATGTGTTATTTCTCGGCCCCTAAGAAGAAACCCGCATTGAATAGCCTCGATGAGGCGGACCCGGAACTTCTTAAGTACTTTGATAGGTTGGGAGTGCCGTTGAATGAGCAGAATCGATTGGCTAATGTTGCGGTGGACGCAGTTCTTGATAGCGTGTCGATAGCCACCACACATAGGAAGGCCTTGGAGGAAAAAGGTGTGATCTTTTGTTCGATATCAGAGGCAATTAGGGAGTACCCGGATTTAGTTAGGAAGAATTTGGGTAGAGTGGTGCCTACCGGGGATAATTATTATGCTGCTTTGAACTCTGCAGTGTTTAGTGATGGATCCTTTTGTTATATACCAAAGGACACTAAGTGCCCGATGCAGATTTCAACTTATTTTCGGATAAATGCGTTGGAGACGGGGCAGTTTGAGAGGACTTTGATAGTGGCTGATGATAGGAGTTTTGTGGAGTATTTGGAGGGGTGTACTGCACCGTCTTATGATACAAACCAGCTTCATGCTGCAGTGGTAGAGTTGTATTGTGGTGAAGGGGCTGAAATTAAGTACTCCACGGTGCAGAATTGGTATGCTGGGGATGAGCAAGGCAAGGGCGGGATTTATAATTTCGTTACCAAGCGAGGGCTTTGTGCTGGGGCTCGCTCGAAAATATCTTGGACCCAGGTGGAGACAGGGTCTGCCATTACTTGGAAATATCCGAGTGTTGTTTTGGAGGGCGATGATTCTGTGGGCGAGTTCTACTCAGTAGCTTTGACTAATAATTATCAGCAAGCAGACACAGGTACAAAGATGATACACAAGGGCAAAAATACAAGAAGTAGAATTATTTCAAAGGGCATATCAGCTGGGAATTCAAGGAACTGTTATCGGGGCCTTGTTCAGGTTCAATCCAAGGCAGAGAATGCAAAAAATTCCTCACAGTGTGATTCAATGCTTATTGGAGATACGGCGGCTGCCAACACCTACCCATACATCCAGGTAACTTCATTTGATCTTGTCTATTTTTGTTTTTGGCATAACCAACAAATATGAGCTACTTAGGCATGGCTTTATTGCAGTAGGCGTTCGACCTATTTTCAGTACATTCAAGACTTTCTGTATCTGGTGAAAATCTAATCTATTCTAGGTAGGTTTGAGAATTCTGAAGTTTTTCGGTCCTCGTCTTGCTCCAATTTATACTTTTGGGCTGATAATGGCATTCAGTGGCCATAATTTCCGTGTTCAATGGCATTAACGCGTATAATTCTTATGTTTGTCAATTGGAGGATTTGAATCTTGATTTGGCTGTTTTTGCATTGATTTCGACTTCAATTCCTTTCCAATACGTTGTTTGGCTTTTGTCCAGTTAGCACCCGTATAATGTGGAACTACAATGGAATACTCATTTATTGCTTCACTATCGTGTGTTTAACAGGTAAAGAATCCCACAGCTCGAATTGAACACGAAGCCAGTACCTCCAAAATTGGTGAGGACCAGCTATTCTACTTTCAGCAAAGGGGAATTGAGTACGAGAAGGCCATGGCCGCTATGATATCCGGGTTCTGCCGGGATGTATTCAACGAGCTCCCTGACGAGTTTGGGTCTGAGGTGAACCAATTGATTGGCTTGAAGCTTGAAAATTCAGTGGGTTAGATAACAGCACTGGTTTGGGCAAATAAGCTGAGTCGATGGAATTCGATCTTTTCGTCAACGGGTTTAAAATCCGAGTAGTTTGCAAGAACCGTTTTAACTTAATAGCTATGTTGTGAAATGGCTAGAACATGGAAAGTATATGTACATAGATAGTTGTTGTAAATGTTCATCCTCTGCTGCCGAAATACACAATGTAACGTACTGAGATAGAACACGATGCTGCACTTCACATTTCTTGTTATGAATTCATGTTAACAAAGGTGCCGTACTTGCATTGAGGCAACGAAACATACACGAATGATGAAAATCAATCCGCCTTTACATTCTTCTCCTCCGCCGCAGTTTTTGGTGCAGAACTTTTGTTTAACAGAAGTGTCATCTGATCGACAAAGAGCATGCTTTTCATTTGCTCCAGTTGTTCCCACTCTTTCTCCATCTGCAAATCTAACGCCTCGAAACGGATAATCTTCTTTCGGATCTCTCTCATCTGCACCTCTGTAATCCCGGAGATTGCTCTTCCCACATCCAGCCCTTCCTTCTCAAGCTGTGAATTTGCATCTACAAAAGCTGCCCCCAGTGCATCCGGGTCAGTTTTATCGTCATCAGTTTCATGCTGTCTTGCATTCGAAGCCAGAGATGTGACGCTCATTTTACTTGTTTCATAATCCGCCTCACACAGCGCTGTTACGGCAGCAGAAGCAGCAGCCTCTGCAACCTGCACGCCCGCCAGAGCTGACAGAAAGGCCGCCTGAGCCATAATTGGGTTGCTTGCATCCGCAAGAGGCGTGAGACGCATTCTTTTACTTAGAGACGGTGTTGTACCATCACCATCACCCTCCAACGCACATTCAGCATCACCTGCATTGTCAGAAAATTCCTCACCGAAAGGAATCTTGAGGAAATGAGCAACACATTCCTTCTCGCTTCTACCAACATGTTGCGCAACCTTCCTCCAGTCGTCGCCATAATGCATAAGGGCCTCTAGAAGATGCAGAGTATCTTTATCAGCCCAGCCACTCCCCGTCTCTTCATTGATCTCAACCCGCCTGAAATCGGAAGAACTTATGCCGATCTGATAGTTTCCGCGAACATAGCACCTTGCACATAGAGTCATGTCATTCTGTTCCCAACAACAAATTAAAAACCTTAGTTGCAGCAAACCTTAGTATCAGCTAAAACACTTCATGGAATTGCAAAGCAAAATCGAAGCTAATCAATTCGAACAAGATCAAATGTTCCTTAAATTAATCAATTCGAACACGACCAAACGAAACCTATGAATTTCAAATAGTGGACAATTACATCAAAGCACTTAAATTCGATTCCAAATGAAGTAATGGTAGCAAGAGGATGACAAGAACAGACCTTTTCGGAAACAAAGCAGGCAATGCTGCAAACAGACTTGCAGCCATTGCAGGTCCTCTTCTTGGAGCTCTCCTTGGCACCGCCGGCGGGGGCTTCAGCGCCTCCATTAGAGGAAGCACCGGCGGCCTTGCTGCTGTCCTTGTCCTCCCACTTGAGGGGCTTGTTGAGCGCGGAAGGAGTGTAATTGATCAAACCCCACGCCTCGAGGAAATCGAAAACCCTCCGAACGGAGCCGACGTCGCCGACTAGAGACTTGCGGGCCTCCGTGAAGGTGAGCTTCCGAGAAGGGTTGACGGCCCTCGATTGGGCGACGATGGTGTTGCGGTAGTACTTGTAGAGGCTAGGGTTTTTCGAAGGGGATCGAGAATCGAAGAACTCGGGGAGGAATCGGACCTCGCAGTGGTGGATGTGGTCCGGCGAGAACCAGCTGGAATAGCTGGGGACGTGGATGACGTCGGCGTCGGAGGTGGGACGCGGTTGAGGATGGCGGGGAGCGGCGGTGGTCGGAGTCTCGGGATTGGCGGGGATCGGAAGAGGAGTGGGTGGGGGTTTGGAGGGGGTGTCGGAGGAGGAGAGGTCTTGGGCCGCAGATTTGGTAGCCATGGGATTTAGCGGATCTGAGGTTTCAGCCGATTAGGCTTTTTCTGTTTTCTATTAAATTTTAGGTTTAACTGATTTTACGCCTCCTCGTTTTTTAAAAGAAAAACTAATGAAAATGATTTGAAAACTTTGAGTTTTAACGAAAATGATAAAAATGTTTTGTAAGTGAATAATATCATAATTGGCTTTTTAGAGTAAAAATGTGGTTTTTCGTTAAAATGAACAGTACCAGGAGCTTTTCGTTTAAGTTCTTTTTTTAAAATGGATCGCAAAGTTTAATTTTTTTTCATATTGAACTTTAAAGTATTGAAATTTTATCAATATGTGTTTTTGGTATGATTACTTGTATAATAATTTATTAAATTGATGATATGATAAGCTTGAAAATATTTGATGAGCTAATGTATATGTACAATTTGCACTATATTGACCAGGAAAACTCATCAATTTAAAGAACGATTAGAAATTTAAAGAGACAAAAGATGTATATTCGTACAATTTCAAAATTTTAAAGTGTAATGTGAGAAAATTGAAATCTCGTGGTCTATTTGAAAATCGCCATAAACTTGAAGTGTGCAAAATACAATAAGCCCTAAATTTTAAGTGTTTTTGGTAGGCCTGTAAACAGAGTCGAGACCCGACTGGCCTGCCGGAGCCTAGCCTTATGTTTTATGTTATGGGCTGGTCCGGCCATTTAATTACTAGAGCCCAAAAATTTAGAATCGAGTAGGGTTTAAGCCTTGACCTCTTAAGCTCAGCCCAACCCGACCCAATCTACAGGTCTAGCTTTTGGAAATTTAAAAAAAAAAATTTTATTTACTTTTGGACGGAGAGAAGAATTCTAATTGCTTACTCTTTTTTACTTCCCAGACATTCTTTTCAATTTTCAGTCCTATAAACAAATAAGTTGAAGAAAATCAAATAACAGAAGTTAACAAAGGGTGCGTGGTGGTCAAAATGTGTGTGTGGATAGCATCATCTTTTCATTATACCCCTCATTAGAATTGACACTTATTTCCAAACCGGAAATACAATAACACAAAAATGAAAAATCTACATTCAATTATTGTCTAATTTAAACCACTTAAACCACATAACAAGTGATATAAACACTCCAAACAATTTTATATCGAACTTCATGTAAACTCAGGACTCTATAGAAACTTTTACTATAAGTTATAACTCTATAGGTTCAAGCTGACTCGACCGGCTCCTCTTATTCCTCTAACTTCTTATCCATACATTCATCTTCCGGTAAATATTCCACCTTCGTCTTCTTCTCATCGTTTCCTTCAGTCTATCCTCATTGCTATCCAGCTTTTAGTTCGACTCAGCCTCGTCATTAGTGGCTTCGACACCAGGATTGTTCTCATCGTGTTTTTGGGTTGTCCTCGTCTTTGGCAATAGTGGCATTTTCTGAATTAATTTACAAGCTTTTGCATATGATAAAAAGAGCAAGACACAATTTTGTCATGTAGATCGATTTCTTCCATCAGCCAAAAGTATACTTTAATTTCCTCCAACACCATACTTATATAAAGTCGACAACTGTGAAAAGTATTACTATCTAAAATGGTAGAACTTGTTGTGTATTTATAGTTGGTTATCACACTGATTGAAGCGAAATTACAGCTCTAGCTAGAGGAAACAAAACGGACGTTTAGAATTAGATGCCTTATCGTGCTATTTGTTAAACCTTGTCAATGGGCATCTCTCGGATCCAGATGGTCTGTGCCTTCCCTTCCTTGAAGAGTACTGCAACTGGCCGCCAAGCGTGGAGTGCCTTGGCCTACGAAGAGATGGGCTTTCACTTGAAATAAAGTTAGAACTTAAATAAATTGTTACGGTAGTGTACCCGTTTTTTTTTTACTTAATTTCGAATTCTCTCTAGGTTATTGAGTAACTTGGATTGTAAAAATATATGAAAATACTCAATTTGATTAAATTCTTTTCAAACACAAAGTTAAACAATTACATTAGTATGTTATTTAAACACTTGATGTGAATATCGCATTTAAGAATAAGAAAAATATAACAAACTCATAAAATTGAAAACAAAAATAACCAGTTTTTTTTTTCTTTTTTGGAAAATAATTATAAATATTGTTATATGAAATAATTGAATGCTTAGTCCACACGGAACTGATAATATTGATTTGATCTATTGTTTCGTGCTAATCCATTTGAAGAATGAGAAATGAATTGGGGAGGAGTGACATATGAAACTGAACCAAATAATTTGAACACGAGTCTTAGTTAGATGTCTGTGTGATGTCAATTACCAAATGCAAGCATGGTCTCTTACTATTCTCTCAATTAATTGATGAAAACGTCTTCATGTTCTTGTCACATGTGTATATATTTACAGCTTTGATTCATTTTATAAGACAATAATTTAATCTATTCTAATTTATGCAGAGAGAGATTCAGACGCAGGGATAAGAGGCTAGAACACGACTCTTTTATGTTAATTTTTTTTATGCATCACTTTATTAAGATGGAGGTTTGATCTAAATTATACAATAACTCGGCCCAAAATTACTATTTTCATGAGTCGAATCAAAACTTCTCGAACATATATATAAAAATGCGGAATAGGATCCTATATTGACCTTCTTCGTGAGGAGCCCGGGTATCACTTAATCGTGTTCATTCATCTTTCACTCCGCGATCAGAAATCATTTTGAAATTTTTTATTTAAAATTGAATACAATAGTACCTGACGAAAACTGATCATACGATGTACAATGAATAGGCCCATTTTTTATGAAACGATCCTCAAGATCTTCACAAAGAGAGTCTAAAAAGGATCCTCATCCATAAAAATACGACTAAACTGTAATACTGCATAGCTTCGAGTTTAAAAATCACGGGAAGAGATCCTCACCGGATCTCTCCCACCAAAGCCACCCAATTCATTAATTCGGACCCTTGAAATTTGATCAAATGACTAAAATTATTATAACTTTTAAAGAGACTCCCTGTTTGTAGCCGTTAAATCAAATTTCAATGGTCCGAATTAATAGATTAGATGAATTTAGTGGGAGAGATCCGGAGAAGATCTCTTCCTAAAAATCACAACTATCACTCTTGTATTTGTCAGGCTGAAGCCGGTGGAGGTTGACTTGAAAGCCAACATATCTGTATGTCCTCCTCACTCGGCTTTGACTGAACCTTTTTTTTTTTTTTTTTGCATATTTTAATTGCAATTATTATGTATATTAAATTTTGAAAGATCCTCCACGCCGGTGGAGGTTTTTTTGTCTGTTTGAAACATGGCAAGCCTCATGTTGACTTGAGAGCTCTCACCTCCCAATGATCCCATGACGGCCAGCCTGCATCACGCTTTCATTTCTTAATTTGGCGGTGTGCTTGCTTATGTTTGCAGAGCCGGTCTACCATGAATTATTATACAGTCATGATTGGATTTTATTATTCAAAATTAAGACAAATGTCATAGTAGATTAAATATTATGTGAGTCTTGGCATAGTCCTCTTGCTTATCTTTTTTCGTTTACTTTCCTTATTACTAACAAATTTGGTGGAAGAGGGATCGGCGGATTTGGTGGAAGAGAGATCGGCGGAGGCACCTACCCTCCTTTGAATGGTAGGTGTCTCGCACCTGATCATTGCCAAAGAAATAATCTCACTTAATCTTTTTTCATTTGGATGAGAAAAAATATACAATTACGAGATTGATCACCTAGAGATTGTAAATTGAGTGGACAAGAACAATTACCGATAAGTAGTAATGGAGACAAGGTCAGGTTAATGAGTTCAAATGACTTGAATCAATATGTTTTTAATTTCTCTTCATCTCAACTAATAATAATCATAAACTTTTGATTAATTAGATGTCATTCTGACTATACTAGAGAGTTATGCATCAATTGATTAAGAACAACTATTGATGGACATGTTTGACGAAAATGCCTCATCGACATTTCAAAATACAAAACAAAGCTAAAGTTATGTCTTATGAGAGATTTTTTTAATTTTTTAATTTTTTTAAATAATCTCAACCGGACCCCAATGTAAAAGGGTCAATGACTCTGCTATTGCTGATGCACTACGGTTTGTGGCCGATTTCCCCTTCGACACTTAACCTAATACTTGACATCACTAACTACATTGAAATATTTGAGAATGGTAGAGAAATTGAAGAAGAAAGAGTAATAGAGAGAAAGATGAACTAGAGAGTTTAGAGAGAAAAATATGAGACATGTATTCATATTACAGAATGATTACACAATTATGTTTTTATAACAAAAATCATAACAACTATAACCAAATATTAACAAACTTACTAACTAATTGTTGACCTGTACAATCATTTTAACTAATTGTCTAAGGCGTGGAACCCTTAATAGACATGTCTCCTCCACATTCATGTACCTACGCTCCTTGATCTTTGTTGAAAGTGTAAACTACGCAAGTTTCAATAAATTATATGCCTGATTAAATAAGTAAATGCATGAACTAATTCTTAATTTTTTTGGCATGAGTTCCCCCAAGTTTACGTTCACAGTGACAGTACTCCCTTTATTTATTTTTAATTAACCATTCACATCCATTGGCATCTGATCCAAAACCAAAGGCCCGGATCCTTGGATTCCACAGTGATCTAGGATTTACTTTACAATTAAATACTAAATCATAGAGGCACGCTTGATCGCATGCAATGAAATTACGTAACATTTTCCCTTTTTAAATCATATGATCATATTAAACAGAAAAAAAATAGTTTAACTGGTTTTTTAATTAACTCGCACAAATAAGATGATGACGAAAGGCCAGCTCAGTGCCTGCAATTTTTCTCTGCTTTATTTTTGCAAGAAACATTGGTAGTGCACATGCTTGCTTCATCAGCAAACCAACCCTTCAATGATCTCTATAAATTAAAACGTCACTTAATAATAACCCATCTGAGCTCACATAAGCATAACCACCTCTCTCCCTCTCTCTCTCAAATCAAAGTGAGTGATTGTCTTCTATTTTTCTTGGAGAAAATGGCTATGACGATCAGAAAGTCGTACGGCGCCTACTCGAAGATGGACAAGGAAGATCCCGAAGAGGTAAATCATCGACGGGCGCAGTTCTTGATCTACAAAGTGATGCAGCAAGTAGAAATGCGGCGGAGGCCTTCGAATTTGAGGATTCGGGTACGTAAACTGAAGCTGAAGATTGGGAGGAGATTAAAGAAGTTGAGGAAGAGCATGCTTCTAAGCATATCTGCTGCCAGGGTTTGTGTTTATAAGCAAGTTTTTAATCAATTAAAAACTTGCAAGACCTTGTTTGGCCGCGGAGATCAGGGAAATATCAACGCCACTCTTCCAGCTTTGTTCACCTGATTGAAATACTTTTAGTTATGTCTCTTAGTTTTCTTCTCATTGATCTTTTTCATATATAAATACCAGCTTGTAATTTCGTTTGGTAGAGTTTGCTTGTTTTCTTATATAGAACAACTTGAGAATGTCATATATATGATACGTGTCCCAGTCTGGTTTTGGTTTAAAGCGATCTCATGGGTTTATTTCATTCAATCATTTGTGTTCCAACGATCACCAAAACGTATATTAAACGGGCATGTAAAAGTTAAAAGAGTGGTATAGTTAAAATTTTATCAATACAAAAAGAATCAGGACGACAAACTCATCAGCAATACAATTCGTATATCAGAAGGTCCTTAATTTATCTTCCGTTGTACGCTTTAAAATGCCATGCAAGGCATCTCCAATGGGAGATGGAAAATGCTTTAAAAATGAGCATTTTACATTTTTTTTTTGCTGAAAAATTCTCCGATGACTAAATGTAAATTATCTATCTTCGCCAAAAAATGTAAAGATAACCCTAAATTTACATTCTTTTTACATCTTTTAGTGATGTGTGCCACTAAACAAAGATAAAAAAAAATTAAATGAGATTTCAAATTTACATATCATCTATTAAAGTAGAACTTTCATTTTAATTTATTAAAAATATAAAATAAGATGTAAATATACTTGTTGCATCTCAAAAGTTCATGTTTTCATTGAAGATGCCCTTACGTAGTTAAACATCAAATCAAGCCATATATAGCTTACTAATGGACACTAACCCATCGATCAAGAAAGATATTCATAGTTTGTGCAAAGAAGTCAACTTCCCATCAAACACTCCTCGCATTAGTACTACTGTCCTAATTAACTGTCACTTTTTGTACCGTTATTTAATATAATTTTGGAGAAGTGGCCAGAGGGAAAATATAGTTGGTCCACGTAGAACAACCCATAAATCCAATTAGTCTAATTAATTAGTGTCTGAAAAAAATGTCCATAAATAAGTCAACTATGGGTTTCTAGAAATTAATGTATATGTTTACAAGTGGTGGATTATTCGCGCGGGCTAGGATCCTTTGCTTCAAACCATTGTGTTTCGATTAAAAACAATTATCCATTTTCTTAGCGTAAATTAATGCATAATATCGCTTACGGTCAGAAAAAAAAATGTATATATGTTTAAGGTTATAATTATTTACTACACTTGGAACTCTAGCCCCATGTTATGATTAACATGACATATATATATATATATATATATATATATATATATATATATATATATATGCATGCTAGGTATACATTTGCATGAAACTTAAACTTGTGTTGTATGAGTTGCTCCTGATTTTATTCAGACCTGCGATTAATAGTTAGGATGAGTTGTTATGACGGGACTGTTATAATATATTTCGTTTTAGTTATTAGAAGAGTAAGCAGGATTGTGCTTAGCACGCTTTATCTCTCAAATAGCTTTGTATATATTATGCTTTGCTTCCCCAGCAACTAACTCCCTCCATTATTATTTGATAAAAAATCACTCGTTTCATTAATCATGCATCAAGCATCATGCATCATGCATGGCACGCCTTTTTCTGATTGATTGATGGAACTGAATGTTTCTTTTTAAGATCATCTTGTAATCCCATTTTTAGCTTCTGAATTGTAATCCCCCTTTTCACTTTTCAACACATAACTTTAGCCTAATATGAAAACCTAAGGTATTCCACACTTCGAAGAATATGACTAATCTTTATTGGGATTCGAAAAGTTTATAGGCATTTTAGCTCACATTTGGTGCAGTCGAATGATACACATTCGTTTCAAATATATATATATATATATATATATATATGAATAAATTGAAAACGTTGATCGACTTAAATCCAATTTGTAAAATGCTTTTTCACTTGTAATGATAAAAAAACCTTTAAACTTTTACTCTTTCAAAATTTTTTGACTTATAATATATATACGCACACATATAACCAACTTACTTGACCTAAACTCACAATTATAAATAGAAAGATGATTGATTGTAATAGGAGAGAGAAACTTCTTTGGGGCTTAATGTGTCACTAGACAATGCTTAAGATAGAAAATTAATGTTAGATTATTTGTAATCTACCCTTATCTTTGATTGGTGATTATGATTCAATGGGATGAAAAACATATGGAAGCAAAAACCTTATCCGATCCTCCCTGAATCTCTCTCTAACTCCCTCCTTCAAAAAATGTGATAAGAGTAATATTTTATATTTTATTAATGGGTATAATTTAGATTACATTGGCAATTATATATAGAGTTCGTCAGCCTGCAATGCATGCATGGCGTGCCGAGCCAGCAACTGTGGCCTATTTAAAACTCGTGGCTTTATGATCTCAGCTAGTCATTGATGCCATCAACCTTTTAGTAGAGGCTGCTTCTTGTCATCCCATTTCTCCACGCGATTTTTAGCCTTGTCCACCTGAGTTATTCAGTTCCCCAAAAATACCAAAGTTTTTAGTAACGAAACAAAAATGTTGAATTAATACTATTTAATCTTATATAAAGCTGCCAGTAAAAACAAACAAAGATAACTTGAAAGGATAAACTAAGCGAGCATATTGATTACTGAAATTACCTCTTTATTCCAGTCCGTACGAAATGTTACCCACAGTAAAATTAAGGTCTGGATCAGTGTTCCTCCAATCATCCCCACCCATATTCCCTGTATAATATACTTATGTACATGTATCAATTTCTTATAATTTACTAATCATTTAGCTACATTTAGCTTCTACATTGTGTAAAATTTTATATTTGCCTCATTTTTTAAAAAGAAAATTAGGGAGATAATTGAGTTGGTAACTGTACCTCAGCGCCAAGGTCGAACCTAAACCCAATAACACAGCCGAATGGAATTCCAACCACGTAATAGCATCCCACATTCACATATGCCACAAATGCTTGCCACCCACATCCAACAGCCACCCCTACAATGATCCCCATATATCTATATCCATAATTAAGTTAAATTATCATGAACAATGATCTAAACACACGTTTAATGATTCACATAGACACAAGAACTAGTGTTCAAGAGTTAGGGTTTTAATTTGTCTTCTAAATAATCGGGTTTTAATATCTTACACGAACATAAGGTGTCATATGCTAATAATTTTTTGTGCATTGCTCCTGTACTTTGATCCAACACGCACACACTCCAATCCTCAATCTCTTACATTCGATTCCTGTATAAACGGTCTGACACAAAAATCTCCGTATACACCACATCCAATGTCATATCGAAAAATACATAATTCAAACCTTAAGCTTTTATCCCTGGTGAATTAATTAATGGTTAAAGCAAACTAGATATATATATATATATATATATATATATATATATATATATATATATATATATATATGATAGCACGTACCGGATAGGACTGGTTGAATCCCATTGAGGATGAGAGTGACGGCCAAATATGGAGTGAGGTGCGAGACTGCCTTGGCTACAGTTTCACCGCTAGTGAAGGCATAACTAATTACGTCACGGAGGGAGAGCACAATCACAGCTTCCACAACAGCAAAAGTTAAGGATACCAAAGTTACTACTAGAACCGAGAATGCTGCTGACTTTGGATTCCCAGCACCTAGCTCATTGCTCACCCTCACACTGCATGCATGCAATTCATTAATTCCCATCAATTAATTTGTAATTACATATCTGCTTATTCATCAATTAATTTTTTAATTAATTATGACTTAACATATTTCAAGGGCTTATCCGGTTGGTTACTCCTATATTGCTAGAATTATCAGAGAGACAAGCCGAAGATCCACTTCCAACAACACCGATATTGTCTTCAATTTGGTAATTACCATTTGCACAATTCATCAAGTGTAAGGTTTTATCACAAAATGCCTCAATGTTAGTTAGAGTGGAGTGATGATATTTGAACCTTTCTTTTCTCAAAGATACGGCCAATGTGTGATATTTCAACACGCCCCCTTACGTGACACTTAATTAGTGGATAACACATGAAAGATCCACATATCAGCAACCATCTCGTGACAGTACAAGCCTGCTTCCTTACTTTGATACCATGTTAACTGGATCGTCGGATTGCTCTTGCGAAGCAATCAAGTTTAAAAGAGATGGTTGTGGGCCAAGATTGACTGGGTCCGGGTCCTTGCCGAGTCTGCTGTCAGCATCATGATTTCCTTTATGTTTAGCGGTTTGGGCTGCATGCACGCCTGCTTGCTGCCCAATTGAATTGTGGGCGCCAGACACAGCAGGCGCAGACTCTTGCATAGTGGAGGTAAGTGACGCAAGCCCAGTTCCTGCTTCAGCATTTTTTTCTTGCACAGCGTCTGGAATTCTCCCTGGGTTTCGCTGTTCAGCCTTCTGAAACACAGCGACTTAGTGGTTGTATTGTGTGGGTTTTTAAGGATTTAGGTCACTCTTTTGTCTCGAGATCACACCTTAATCCTTTGCTTTTGTTTTTCTTTTGTAAATTGATTTTGAAGCTAACAAGAATCTCTAATGTCGGCACCAAGATAAAATTATGATTATGAGTTTCAATCTTTGTCTTCTTCTTGTCTCTTGCTTCGAGACGCAGAGGTTTAGACTTCTAGGTTTTTTATTTTTTCCTCTTTCTTTCAGTGGGGTGAGCAGTGCCTTTAAGGTTTTGGTGATTTAGGTTTACAGGGTTTTTTTTCCAGTGGGTGGTTCTCTTGCATTGAGACCACGCTGGAAATTTTTCTGGGTTTCCAGAGATTAGCAGCTAGAGTAAAGGAGAAAAAGACAGGCCAAAACTACTTTGATGCCAAGATAAAATTAGTTTTAGGGTTTCAAATATGTTGTTCATATTTCTCTTCTCCCGTTGGGAGGCAACATATATACACAACTTCTTTCCTTGTAATACAAGGGACATTAAAGAGAGTTACAACCAAATTAGGAAACATAAATATAATCCTAATCGATCTAAGACGTTGACACACGCTAACATGTTGTTCCATGTGTGAAGCCAACGGCCACACTTGTTTGTGTTATTCACGTGCTAGGTTTAAAAATTTGTCACACGTGAGGAGACTTGTTGAATATAAATCTTACATTGATGGGA
This sequence comes from Heteromeles arbutifolia, assembly GCA_024362995.1. Taxonomy (NCBI): domain Eukaryota; kingdom Viridiplantae; phylum Streptophyta; class Magnoliopsida; order Rosales; family Rosaceae; genus Heteromeles; species Heteromeles arbutifolia. The sequence goes on along the minus strand of JANCRC010000002.1, from coordinate 1,226,379 downwards.
GGAGAAACGTTGTAGGGACTTATAAGTAAGTTAAACTACTCTTCTTATTGCCAATTAATTTTATAATAAAACCTTAACTTTCTTCATATGGTATCAGAGCAGGTTACCTTTCGTATGAAGTTGAACGGCCACAGGTGCTCCATGTTACTAATTTATGTTGTCATGTGTTTGGTTTGAAAATTTGCCACACCGGCGTGTGAGGATATAAAGGTTAAAAAAGTCTCATATCGGTGAAAGGATAAACTTTTTAAGGGCTTATAAAAAGTTGAGCTACTCCCATGTTGCTAACTTGTTTTATGGTGAAACCTCAACTTTCTTCTTAGCTACATTAATTAATCTAATGTTTTACAATAAACAATATACGTACGTTACGTACCTTGCAGCTGCATTGAACCCGGCTGAAACACTGAACAACACTCCACTTATCGACATGCTGCACAAGAAGAAAGCGAAACCATGCACCGTTAAGCAAAACCATGCACAAGCAAATGGGGTTCACTTTCATTCTTTTGCAACAATTTGAATTGTTTGTTTTTAAAATCTTCATTTACAGATCAATCATCTTTACAAAGATTCATCTAAATCTAAAATATTTTACCTATCTGATTATCATGATGAAATTTAATGTTCGTCGATTTCTTTGAGTACATTTACACAATCATTTCTAATTTCGTTAAGTATAACAAGAATGACCTATTATATGAAACTTACAAAATAAATGATTTGAAATCGTTAAAATTTAACGAGGTAAGGGATGTGTATATGACCAAATTAATTTCTTTTGTATTAACGAGGTAGAGGGGTATGTATATGACCAAATTAATTTCTTTTATACAAATTAAGTAAAAACAACTTTATACATGGGAATGAGAATTGTGAGGATCATAGGGATCCTCAAATCATGTCCGTTCATCGTATATCGTGCGGGTAAAAATTATTTTAAATAATTTTATTTAAAATTAAACATGAACAGTACCTGATGAAAACTGACCACACGATGTACGATGAACGGACACGATTTGAGGATTTCCGGGATCCTCACAAAGAGGATCCGCAGAGGATCCTCATTCTATATATGGCACTTTTGAAAGGGTAAGATGTGCCACCAATAGGAAATAAGCACGTTAATCAACACTTAAGTAATAATCAAATCATAAATATTAACATTATTTCGTTTACAAATTTTAGTTTACAGATTTAGTTTCTCTAGTATTATCCTTTTTCGAAAAGCCTTGAGCATTTATGTTTCTATGTGGGGGAATATTTTGGTAATGACTGATAAGTCATGTCCTTTTGTGATAAGGAGAAGGTATATATTCGTTCACTTGTGGACGCGCTCTCCTTAATAAATTGTGAGTGGGTAATGTTAAGGAGATCAGTTATTTAAATTAAATTTTATTTACACTAAATATAATGTGAAATTTAAGCTGACACGTAATAATAATTTGACATCAAATTTGTGAGAATTAAATTTTAGACTTGATATTTATAAGTGAGAAGAATAATACAAACTTAATTAAAATGCGTAACATTAAATTAAATTAATTAATGAAAGCAGAGTGTTTTTGGGATCTTACCATACGGCCAAAGAATTTAGGGCAAGCTCGGGGTTCTTGAGCAACCCAGCAATCAAAACTAGCATCTGAAAATACCAACACTCCAAGCACAACATCACCGCCGATGCAGCCGATAGCTTGAAAAAATCCCACAACCCAGAAAAGGCTTGCAAACTAAAACCATTCCAAGTCAGCTTACACTGACTACTCACCAAGATGTACACAATCTGGGCCCCAACTATGATCCACCACGACAAGCTCAAAACAAGAGACGCACCTATCAACCCTAAACCCAGCTTGTACACAGCAACCCAGCTCAGCAACAAATGCACTCCTAAAGTAGCTGCTGATATGTAAGCACTCGGGGCCACAATTCGTTGTGCTTGGAGAAACTTTTGAATGGGGAAGTTGACGGCGTAGGCAAATATTTGAGGGATTAGACCGTAGACAAATACGGCGGCGGCTGAGGCCACGGCGGGCGGTTCGCCGAGTAAAATCAACATGGGTTTTGAGAGAAGAAAGATTGCCAGAAGTGGGAGGCCAGTGAGAGATAGGACTATGGTTGCTCTTTGAAGGTATATGCTTAACATGTCATATTTCTGGGCACCGTAGGCTTGCCCGCATAGAGTCTCCACTGCACTTCCCATGCCTAGCTGCAAGAAACCAGAACAAACAACAAAAAATTATTAAAGAGATAAGAATGACAACATAAAATGCTTGTGATTGAGAGTATATAAATTAATTTTCATGATATGTTGTGATATTGTCAATTTGAAACGTTTTTTCGTGTGATCAAGCATATTGAAAACATTCACCATCTTAGTTCTAACTTAATAATTGACATGCTAGTTAATAACACAAGTCATAGGACACATAAAGTTATATTGATAAATGTACCATGAGGCCATAGGCCAAGAGTTGAATGCCGTTGTTGCCGAGAGAGGCGGCGGCGAGCTCAAGATTGCCGAGGTGGCCAGCAAAGACACGAGCGGAAAGTGACATGGAGTTGTTAATGACATAAACCAAGACGGCGGGAGCAGCAAGGCGAAAGAGGAGCTTGAGTTCAATCCATGTGGCCAAGCGGAATCGCTTGAACGAGGGCAATTGGGTGTCGGATAGTACCTTCTCGAGTAGAAGGTCCACACCGTCTCCATTGCTGGTGGCTTGTGCTGCCGGTTCAGGTTCGGAGTGTAAGATGGGTTGGTGCAGTGGCTGGTGAGAGCCCATTTTTGGACCAAAATGGTGGTGGGGTGTGGCAGAAATGTGCCACAGTTCGATGCATAGAGAGAAATTGGTGCTTGAAATTTTGGAAGTATGAGGCTGCATTAATAATGTACAAATTCCATGTTAGAGAACGAATATATTTGACACGTTGTCCGTGGACATAAGTACTTTTGGCATCAAACTAATACAGTGCGTCACTTGGTACTAATTAAAGATTTATTAATATTCTATTTTACTTATAAATGAATTATGATAGAATTAGAGTTTTTTTTTTCCAATTCGACAAAAAAAGTGTAATTAATCAATTTCTTTTAGGTCAAACGGAGACTTCATAACCAAGCGTATAAATATTTCTCTTTTCATCATTAGGAGAGGGATGTGCTAACTTTTAATTTCATCTCTCCATTAATAGAAATTACAAAAATGATATAGCTACAAAATAGAGTTTACACGGCAACTGTGGAGAGAACGTTCTCTATTTAAAATGAGAGATTTAAAATAAATATGTTGGAGTGGGGTCCCCCTACAGTAATCTTGTAGCTTATTTTTAAAAGAATTCGATGCCATCTTCGCTTTTTATCATTGAGAGAGGTGGGGTACTAAGAAGAAAACACTTTGATGTTCAATTCAGTATTTGTTCAAAAACTTAATAAAACACTGAGAAGTGGGAATAATATTCCCCTCTCTTCTCTCTCGCCCCAAGAGCTGGTGGGATTCTAAGCCTGCATTAAAATTCTCTCCTTTTATCTCACGCCATAGATTCCATGGTGGTGGAGTTATCTTGCCTTAATTTTCGCTTCCCATAAAAATCCTTCAACGAAGCGAAAATTCTTGTTTTTGTACTATATTATTGCTAGTCTATTGTGAAGTTAAACTCACTTAATAATATCCTTTAGACAAAAAAAAAATACAATAAATATGATTATATACTTACCATACAATATTTGTGTAAGGTAGGAGAGCTTGAGAATTATGGCGAATCAAACTCAAAAGTATGAGATTAGGGAACAATTACTTTTTTTTTTCAAAATTTGGGAACATATACTTCAGTAACCACTTATTTGGTTAAGAGAATAACTTTTGTTTGATGCCTCGTGCCATTATTGAAAAAATATTCCGAAGAAAATTGAGGTTCTCTCCAAAATTAATTGGTGAGAAGTAGTTAATTACTTATAAGTATATGCAAAGTCTCTTCTTAACTCGATACGGGATAAACACTCTCAATGCAGATCCTCACGTATGGCTTGAGGTTTCACCATATAAAATTAAGGAAACTTTCATGAAAAGAGCTTGGACTAAGTTTATTTTAACAAAAAACCATGCTATAACTTTATTTAATGAAAAAACATTAAATTTTAATGAAAAACACTTAAATTTTAATAAAAATGACATAAAAAAAACTTAATTTTTAATGAAAAGGACACAATTTAAAATAATTAAAAAAAATCTGACTCGCGCACAGAACTTGTACATTGTTTATGAAACTGAACACTATTTATGAAACTGAAACTATTTATGAAACTGTACCATTTATGAAACTGAGCGGTACTATACTATTTATTGATCCAATTTCATAAATAGTGCCTAGTTTTTTGTCCACTTTCATAAATAGTGTCTAGTTCTTGATCATGTTTCATAAATAATGTCTAGTTATTGGGTCCAGTTTCATAAATAATGTATAGTAATTGGTACAGTTTCATTAATAGTATCTTTTTCTTGGTCTGGTTTCATAAATAGGGTCTAGTTATTGGTCCACTTTCTTAAATAGTGCTTAGTTATTGGTCATGTTTCATAAATATTGTCTAGTTTTTACTCCAGTTTCATAAATAGTGTATAATCCAGTTTCATAAATAATTTCCACATATTGGTTTAGCTTTGGAAATAATGCCTAATTCTTGTTTTCGTTTCATAAATAGTGTCTACTTATTGGTCTAATTTTATGAATAGTGTATACTTATTGGTGAAGTTTTATAAATAGTGTTTAATTCTTGGTTTAGTTTTATAAGGTTTGAAACTTAGACCCTTTTTGGTCTTGTAAAAGCACCCATTGCGCCGAAAACAATGAACCCATAAGTGACTCTTTAGATCAAAACCTTGAGAATATTATGTTCTCAATAATTATATTTAAAAAGTTGTTTTCAATTACCAAATTAAAATTTCCTCATTTTTTTCATATACCTACAATAATAAATGTAGCTCTCCATCCAATTTCATAAGCTTGGGTGTCATCTTGGAGAAAATTTTCCTTGTGCCCATATCACAAATGGTATACCACGTGTTATTATATAAGTGGTGGAAAATATTATTTTTTATGTTATTAACTTTTTAACACAAGAATCTCACAACTTGTATAGAGTGTACCACCCCGTGTTCTGGGCACATTGAAAAGTTTCTCGTCATCATGACTACCATTAGAAAACAACACCACAAAAATAAAACAGGAGAATGTAATTCAATTCGAAGTATTTTTCTTATTCTAAGCCAAAAAAAAAAAAAAAAAAAAAACTATTAATGTAGTCCTTTACTTATAAGAACATGCAAGGTTTTTTTTTCTCCGATATGGGCTTAAAACTCTCAACACACCCCCTAACTGTGATGAATTTTCAAGACTAATACGTGGATTACACAAACGGAGTGACGTGGAGCACGTGTAGCCATTGGGCTTCACATGTGGGACAACATGCTCTGATACCGTGAAGAAAGTTGAGGTTCCAGCATAAATTCAATTGGCAATATAAGAAATATCTCAATTATTTATAAGCACATGCAATGCCCCTACTTTTCCTGATGTAGGGTTAACATTCTCAATATATTCTATTTTAAAAAATATTAGATTCTTTCTTTATATACACTCATATTTATTTCACATCCCTACTTAATTAAAAGGAAAAATAATACATGATCCTGATATGAGATTAAAAAAATCTCTCTGTGTTAAAATGCAAAGGAAAAACTAAACAAAGCACACAAACCTCATCGTCAAGAACCATTACTGTCTATCAAATCCAATCATCTTTGCTTCCACCTCCGATTTTAATTGAAAATGGAAAGAAAATAGTAAGGTCTACCTTATGCAAAAAAATTATGAAAACAAAACAAAAAATATGAAGTTGATGTTAGCAACGAAAAACAAGCCAGTACCAATGGTGAGGGGCATCCGTTCCGACATCGGTGCAGGACACTACTAGGATGGTAGAGAAGCCCCTCCTGGTTCAAAGGTACATGCATGGACATGCTCAATGTGATTTAGCTATTTTACCTAAATAAGTTACAAGGCTAAATTGGATTAATAGTCCCCGTGGTGAGAGGGTAATCGGAAGATAGCCCCGTGGTGAAAAATTTGGATTTAAACCCTTGTGGTGAACTCCGTTAGGATTTAAGCCCAAAACTAACATCTTCCTCATCTATCTGTTAACCCATTCAACCTTCATAACCAAAAGAGAAAAAAAACTCATTCATCCAAGGCTATGAATTCGTTGCCCCCGGCTCCGCCTACCGCAGCCCCCAACTCTACGCCAAGCTCCGCCCCGAAATGGATGCTGATAACTCCTCCGCCGATGCGGTGCGTCTCATCTCTTCCTTCCTGATTTACAGTTTGAGATCTTATTCAAAATACATGAATTCGAATTTCAATGAATCTGCCCTTTTGTTTGCTTTATTTATTGTTCAACATAATTCAATGAGGAAATTCAAATCATTGATCACATTGGATATAGGATTTCTGGGCTTTCCAAATTGCTTAGTGATAAGTACTTAATCGGCCACACTGTTCATTATATTTAACCCAGGGATTTGAAATCTTGTGTAAATGGACTGGATTTGAACAGTCAATCTTTTAAGTTGCCATAGATAATCAAGCTAGTGGCCGTAATCCTCCGGCGAACTATTTGCATCGTTATAAGTTGGACATTCTCGTTTTGTAAATTTGTATCATTGTGCTGAACGAATTCATAGCCTTGGATGAATGAGTTTTTTTTTCTCTTTTGGTTATGAATGTTGAATGGGTTAACAGAGGAAGATGTTAATTTTGAGCTTAAATCTTAACGGAGTTCATCACGAAGGTTTAAATCCGAATTTTTTCACCATGGATGCTATCTTCCGATTACCCTTTCACCACGGGATCATTAATCCAATTTAGCCGAGTTACAATCATCACATACGTTTTTTTTGTCTACAATCATCACATACGTTTCTTTTGTCTACAATCATGTGTTATTAAAATGTTTGAGATTTGAAATGTGATAGCGCCACACGTCCACGTCTACAAATTGTAGGAAAGGTTGATGGTTAATTTCTTAAAGGTCGTCGCCTTGGAGCAACCGCAATAAAAAAATATTAGTTGCAATAAAAAATATATCTACTTCGCAATTAAGTACATGTATTTCACTGATTAAGTTTAAGGAATGATTACTCTTGACGCCGACCACCACAATAATCCAGCTCTGTCTTTGTCTTAATAAAATTCGACTTCTATCAAAAGCCTAATATGATATTGGAGGACTAAACTCCTTTTAATTCGAGCTAAATTCCCTTTCTAATTTCTTTGAAGGAAACCTATTATATTGGACTAAACATGAGGTCATTGTTTTCCTCATATAAATTGTAATATTTATACTGTTAGAGGGCTAAACATAAGGCATGCAGCTCAGCAACAAATGCACTCATAAAGTAGCTGCTGATATGTAAGCACTCGGGGCCACAAACTTTTGAGAGAAGAAAGATTGCCAGAAGTGGGAGGCCAGTGAGAGATAGGACTATGGTTGCTCTTTGGAGGTATATGCTTAACATGTCAGATTTCTGGGCACCATAGGCTTGCCCACGTAGAGTCTCTACTGCACTTCCCATGCCTGCAAGAAACAAGAACCAAACAAAAATAAATTATTAAAGAGACAAGATTGACAACATAAAATACGCGTGATTGAGAATATATAAATTAGTTTTCAAGTTATGTTGTGATATTGTCAATTTAAAACGTTTTTGCATATGATCGAGCAGATTAAAAACATTCATCATCTAAGTTCTAACTTTAATAATTTACATTCTAGTTATATAAGAGTATAGACAAGCACAAAGATGAGAATCCAAGTAAAGTGAACAAGCACAAAGATGAGGATCCTAGTGAAGAGAGATCAAGGGCCTATGATGACAGATGTCACAAGATGCAAAGGAAGTTACAAGGATGCTTACCAAACTGTTAGAATCTGTTGCTAGGTTGTTAGAATATTATCCATATCCTAGCTTATATTACAAACCATGTAATAATATCAATATATAGCTAAAGTGTAAAAAGGATTACTTGACGCTTACGAAATACAGAAATTCATCTTCCAAAACTCTCAATCTCTCTCTTTTTCTGCAACTCACAGTTTCTTCGACTGCTTCCACTGAAGCTTCTCCTTCAATCTTCACATGGTATACAAGAAGTTATTGGACACATAAAGTTATATTGATAAATGTACCATATAGCCATAGGCCAAGAGTTGGATGCCGTTGTTGCCGAGAGAGGCAGCGGCGAGCTCAAGATTACCGAGGTGGCCGGCAAAGACACGAGCGGAAAGTGACATGGAGTTGTTAATGACATAAACCAAGACGGCGGGAGCTGCAAGGCGAAAGAGGAGCTTGAGTTCAATCCATGTGGCCAAGCGGAGTCACTTGAATGAGGGCAATTGGGTGTCGGATAGCACCTTTTCGAGTAGGAAGTCCACACCGTCTCCATCGCCGGAGGCTTCGGCTGCCGGTTCAGGTTCGGAGTGTAAGATGGGTTGGTGCAGTGGGTGTTGAGAGCCCATTTTTGGACCGAAAAGGCGGTGGTGTGTGTGGCAGAAGTGTGCAACAGTTCGATGCATAAAGAGAAATTGGTGCTTGGAATTTTGGAAGGGGTGTGATATCCACACACTTATTTTATTTTTCACACACCTTTTTAATTTTTGACCGTCGGATCGGATGAATTGAAGTAGATCAATAGACATAAATTATCAAGAAGTGTGTGAGAAGTAAAATGAGGTATGTGAATAACACATTTCTTTTGGAAGTATGAGGCTGCATTAATAATGTACAAAGTCCATGTTAGAGAACGAATATTTTTGACACGTTGTCAGTGGACATAAGGTAGGCGAGCTTGAGAATTGCAGCGAATCAAACTCAAACGTATAAGCATTAGAGCAGTTCTACCTCTAAAAAAATACGACAGCATCCAGCCTATTTAATCCACTCAGTGAACAATGATAGACTCAAATAAACAATAATAGATCAAATGCATCTCCACCTCTAAAATTAAATAGCGTAGTCAATTTTATTAAAATATTATTAATTTTTATTATAAAATAATATTTTTACTTTTTACTTTTTAACTTTTTAATAAAATAAAATATTATTATTATTATTAAAATCCCAAGCCGCCTCCACTTCCATTCCCACCCGTGCACTTCCCTTCCATTTCCACCGCCACCTCCAAACCTCCTCATCCCATCCTCTGACGCCATCGTCCTCCTGTCCTTCAAATCCCAAACCGACCTCAACAACAAGCTCCACACCTCCTGTCCTTCCCGTCCACTCCTACTGCATCTCCACATCTCATGTCCTTCAAATATTTTTAATTTCTGCATCTCCACACCTCTTCATTGTCCTCTTCGTCCTCCCGTCCTTCTCCCTCCGTGGCTCTTTCCCTCTTGACACCCTCTCCTGCCTCGACCAGCTCCGCTCCTTAGCCTCCACAACAACTCCCTCTCTGGCAAAAAAAAAAAAGAAAAAAAAAGGTGGCTGACATCATGTAGGCCGGGCCATGGCTCTGTCGATTATGGGCTGGCCTGGAGACCAAATTGGGCTGGGTGCCAGCCTATCTGATGGGCTGGAGTGGATTGGCTGGGTGCCGGCCTAAAGAGTCCCCAGTGGAACTGCTCTTAGGGAACATATACTTTCTTTTTTGTCAAAATCTACTCCAGTAACATGTACTCCAGGAACATGTACTCCAGTAACCACTCATTTGTTAGAACAAATATTATGAAGAAAATTGACGTTCTACTATAAAATTAATTGATAAAATTGAATTTAGTCTAATTATTGATATGTACATGTATGGTCACTCTCAATACGTCCCCTCACGTATGTCAAATTTTCAAGTCTAATACGTGGACAACACAAACAGAGTGACGTGAAGCATGTTTGACCGTTGGGTTTTACAAGTTGGACAAAATGTTCTGATATCATGAAATAAGTTGAGTTTTTATCATAAAACTAATTGACAATATGAAGAATAACTCAATTGTTTATAAGCACATACTATGATCCTTTTCTATCCGATATAAGATTAACACTCTGACCATATTCTCTTTTTAAAAGGTTAGATTCTTGCCACTTAGTACTATGGTCTAGTGGTATTCCTCTTCACTTATAAGTGAGAGGTCTTAGGTTCGATTGTCACCAAAGGTGAATTTGAACCACATTATTGCTAATGAGACTAAGAAAATTCATCTCTCTCTTAGTGTAGATAATATCGTTTGTTTCCAAGAAAAAGATAGATTCTTTCTTTTATTTACGCTCATATTTATTTCACATCCCTAATTAATTAAAAGAAAAAATAATATGTGATTCTGATGTGAGACAAAAAATAATCTTTCAGTTTATGTTAAGTGTAAAAATGCAAAGGAAAACGTGAACAAAGTACACAAACCTCATCATCAAGAACCATTAGAGAATTATTATTAACACTCTAAAAATCTCATTCTACACTTCAAACTTTCTGTATTAGAAAACAAAAATACACTTGTGAGGAGTGTAGAATAAGATTTTTTGAATGTCAATAACACTTCCCAACCATTATTGTCTATATATTCCGATCATCTTCGCTTCCACCTCTAATTTTAATTATAAATAAAAACAAAATTGTAAAGTCGACTTTATGCAAAAAAAATTATGAAAAGAAAACGAAAAAAATAATATGAAGTTGATGTTAGCAACATAAAATAAGTCAGTGCCAATGGTGAGGGGCATTTGTTGTGGGAGGAGGATTGTCTACCCTCCCAGTTTCGGTGCCCTCCCATGCCTTCCTGTTTGTGTGGTCACGGTTAAGCCACGTCAATATTTTATATTACTATTCATTTTTGTCTTATAAAATAATATAAAATATTAACATGACTTAACCGTGACTACACAAAACAGAAGAGCATGGGAGGACACCGGAACTAGGAAGGCAGACAATCCTCCTTCTTTGTTGTGACATCGGTGCAGGACACTACTAGCATGGACATGCTCAATGTGATTTAGCTATTTTACCTAAATAAATTGCAATCATCACATACGTTTCTTTTGTCTACAACCAAGCGTCACACGTCGTACAAATAGTAGAAAAGATTGATGGAGCCGCCACGACGAGAAATCGTAGCTGCAATTAGAGATATATTTCGGTCATAATCAAGTAAATTTATTTCACTTATTACGTGATTCGTTGATAAGGAAGAATCAATCATGACAGGCAACAACCAGAAGACCCCAGCCCTGTCATTGTCTTATTAAAATTCGGAGTAAATTGTAGCTATGGTCTTTTAATTTTAACTTAATTGGAGCAATGGTCCCTCAACTAAAAATCCATTACCATTGGTCCCTCAACTTTAATTCAATTGGAGAAATGGTCCCTTAACTTTAACCCAATTGTAGCAATGGTCCTTCCAATATAACTCGTTTTAACAAAAAATTTGACATAGTTGACGAAAAGAACCATAATTATACACTTTGATGAGTTGAGGGATTCTAATTGTATAAATGGTCATTCCAACATAGCTTATTTCGACAAAATTTTGACAAAATTGATGAGAAAGACTATAGCTACACATTTTGATAAGTTAAGGGACCAATGATAATGGATTTTTAGTTGAGGGACCATTGCTTCAATTTGATTAAAGTTGAGGGACCATTCGTACAATTTACTATAAAATTCGATTTGTATCAAAAGCCTGATATGATAGGCACTTTAATCGAGCTAAATTCCCTTTCTAATTTCTTGGGTAAATTACATAGAAATCCTTCAGTTTTGAGGTCTATTATAATCTCATACAACATATTTAAAACATTTCACTTTCATACATCACGTACTATTTTATTTCAAAATAATACATCGGTTACATTTTTCATCAATTGATCCGTTAAGCGCTGACGTGGCTACCAAATGTATGCCATGTGGCAAAAATAATATTTTTTTTAATTTAAAACAAAAATCATAAATCTTCTAAATAAAATAATAATAATAATAATAAAAAATGAAAAAATAAAAACTGAAACCTTATCCCCCTCATCCTCCTCTCTTCTCCCCGCAACCCCCAAACCCATCTCCTCCATCTTCATCTTCTTCCCTGCAACCCGGGAAAAAAAAAAAAAAAAAAAAAACCTTCAGTTCGTCTTCCCCCCCCTCTCTCATCTCCCCCATCTTCATCTTCTTCCCCCGACCCCCTACCTGCAACCTAGAAAAAAAAAAACAAAAAAACAAAAACCCAAATCCCATCTCGCCATCGCTGGGTTCGTGAAGTGGGAGGAATGGGTGTGGATTTAAGAGTGGGGGATGTGTAGAGGAGGGAAGAATTAGAGATATATTTCGGTCATAATCAAGTAAATTTATTTCACTTATTACGTGATTCGTTGATAAGGAAGAATCAATCATGACAGGCAACAACCAGAAGACCCCAGCCCTGTCATTGTCTTATTAAAATTCGATTTGTATCAAAAGCCTGATATGATAGGCACTTTAATCGAGCTCAATTCCCTTTCTAATTTCTTGGGTAAATTACATAGAAATCCTTCAGTTTTGAGGTTTATTATAATCTCATACAACATATTTAAAATATTTCACTTTCATATATCACGTATTATTTTATTTCAAAATAATACATCGGTTACATTTTTCATCAATTGATCCGTTAAGCGCTGACGTGGCTGCCAAATGTATGCCATGTGGCAAAAATAATATTTTTTTAATTTAAAACAAAAAACATAAATCTTCTAAATAAAATAATAATAATAATAATAAATAAAAAAATAAAAACTGAAACCTTATCCCCCTCATCCTCCTCTCTTCTCTATTTTCCCGCAACCCCCAAACCCATCTCCTCCATCTTCATCTTCTTCCTTGCAACCCGGGAAAAAAAAACCTTCAGTTCCCCCCTTTCATCTCCCCCATCTTCATCTTCTTCCCCCGACCCCCTACCTGCAACCTAGAAAAAAAAAAACAAAAAAAAAAAAACCCAGATCCCATCTCGCCATCACTGGGTTCGTGAAGTGGGAGGAATGGGTGTGGATTTAAGAGTGGGGGATGTGTAGAGGAGGGAAGAGGGTGGGTGCGAAGGTGGGTTTCCGGGTGAGGTGGGGGGGGGGGGGGGGGGGTGCGGTGGAGGGGTGCGGGAAGGGAGGGTCGTGGGGGGGGAGGGGGGCGCGGGGTGGGGGCGGGGGCGGGTGGGGGGGATGCGGTGGAGGGGTGCGGGAAGGGAGGGTCGCGGGCGCGGGGGGTGGGGATGCGGGGGAGGGGTGCGGGAAGGGAGGGTCGCGGGTTTTGGGGGGTGGGGAGGGAGGGTCGTGGGTGTTGGTGTGGGGGATTGTTCTTCTGGGTTTGTGGTTTGGGGGGGGGGGGTACGGGAATGGGTTTTGTTTCGGTTTTTTTTTATTTATTTTATTTTATATTTAGAAGATTTAAGTTTTTTAACAAACAATTAAAAAATTATTATTTTTGTCATGTGGCTAACGGATTAATAGATGAAAAATGTAACAGATGTATTATTTTGAAATAAAATAGTACGTGAGGTATGAAAGTGAAATGTTTTAAAGATGTTGTATGAGATTGTAATCGACCTCAAACCTGAGGGATTTCTATGTAATTTACCCTAATTTCTTTAAAAGAAGCCTATTATAAAGAAAAACTTGTGCAGGACTCAACGTGTCATTAGGCTTAATAAACATTTAACATGTGGTAAGATTTTTAATTATTATTTCAAAGTTATGTTACTTTTTAAAGATTTCATAATTACATAAAAACATAATTACATAAAAACTGAAAACATATTATAAAGATTAGTAAAATTAAAAGTAGACTCCAACCACCCAACCAGAGCTAGGGATGGCAATTCTAACCGTTAAACCTGATAACCGTGGATAACCGTCCGAATGGATTGGATTTGGATATGAAAATTCGGGTATGGTTTGGATATGGGGAAAAACCGTTTATATTATTCGGTTATGGTTTTGGATATGGTTATAGAGGTCCCCAAACTGTATCCATAACCGAATCCGATCCGATTAGTAAATAATATAATTTATATATAATATAATAGTATAATACATATATATATATATATATATATATATATATATATTTGTATATCCATTATTCACCAAACCATTAGCTTGAGAATACAAAAGTTGCATTATGTAAGAAAGTAAAGTTTTGAATCAAAATCAATGCGAACTCAATGGTGCTTTTAGGACATAACAAAGACAAGCCAACATCATCAGTGTTTTAATTTTTATACTCAACAAGATCCATTCATTTGATCATTTTATACATCAAATGTTTAATGATGGAATTGATATCTACTAACTTATAATTTCTCAATTGAACGAATATATTTTTTGTATTGACGAAGATGGATATACCCGTTAACCGATGGGGAATCCGTTACCCGGTGGGTATGGTTATGGATAATACCCGATGGTTAATTTGCAGTTATGGATATGGTTAATTTTCGTGGTTATGGGGATGGATATAGCATTTCCGTCCCCAAACCGAACCGTTGCCATCCCTAACCAGAGCACTCCTCCATCATCCGAGAATTCAACCCTCCGGTGCGGATGTGATTATCATTTGACTAAACTTCGAGGGAATAAGCTTTATATTTTCCATTCTCATAGATTTTCCTATCATGGTTAGCTAAATTCTCTGAACAATAAAGGAGAAATATTTTGTATTTGCAAAAAATGGTTCATTGAAAAAAAAAAAAACAAAATAAAGCGAATCTGAATTCAAATATATGTAATCATTTTACATGACCAAAGTCTATACAATATATTCCAATTAAACCATTGAGAGAAAATATGAAGTGGTGGGATTTCAGTTCTTTAAAGACAAGGGAGATTTAAAACATAAATTGGAGGAACATGGTGAATGCAACAAGCATCCCTTACTTAGGAAACTGATCAAAATCAACTTGTATTAAAGTTTATCTCCCAGGCTTTTCCGGTGGAGGAAGTCTGGGTGGGTGTTTTTGTTTTAATGTTGGAAATAATATTTTTTTTTTGCTTTTATGTAAATAGGAAATTGTAGTTAAATTTAACCACGTGTCAAATTTGATTGAGTCGTGCCACTAGGCATTGTCTAGTGGCACGTTGAGTCCCACACAAGTTTTTCTTCTATTGTATTAGAGGATCAAACACAAAATATATTAGGTGATCGGTAAAATACATTATGAAATGAGCCTTATAAAATAAGTGTAAAAAACATGTGTCATCGGATCGTAATTCTAAATTGAAATATTTATACTGTTTGGGCCTTTTGTTAAGGGGTGTGATATCCACACACCCCATTTTACTTTTCACGCACCCCATTTTACTTTTTACACACCTTTTTAATTTTCAGCCGTCGGATCGGATGAATTGAAGAAGATCAACGAACATAAATTATCAAAGGGTGTGTGAGAAGTAAAATGGGATGTGTGGATAGCACACCCCTTTGTTAAACGCATGCAAATCATATTTGAATAATTGCTCAACATTTTATTTTTTGGATATACAATCTTCAAAATTTGGATCCAGGTCCAACCCTTTTTTCATGGATAATTAAAATACCATTTATGATTTATCAACCATCATTTGTAATTTTGTATACGACTCTTGGAGTGAGGATTCTTTTTGTGAGGATCTTGAGGATTCTCTAATCACATCCTTTCATCGTAAATCGTACGGCTAGTTTTCATCAGATACTGTTTATATTCAATTTTAAAAAATTTACAATGATTTATGATTGTATGATGTACGATGAATGAATATGATTTGAGGATCTCCGAACTCCTCACAAAGAAGATCCGGCAAGGATCCTCTCTCCGACTCTTGGTCTTGGGCTAGTACGACATATATTTGCTTATATTTTTGGTGAGTAAGTATGATATGTGATTGTTGCGTTTGGATGTTACTCAATCCACCCAGTGAAATTAATTAATGAAAAATTGTCCCCAAGTAAGGAACCTTATTAATCAATCAACACATTACAAATACAATAATTTTCCATGCATAGCAAGTAAAACTGGTCTAAGACTGCATTCAAATAAAATGTCAAAAGTGTCAAATAGGATAAAAAGACAACAATATTTCTTCAACAGATGAGTTTTACCTCAGGTGGAATTGAGTGACGCCTTCCCAGACCTTTTTTTAACAGCATAGCCCAATAACGTCCATTAATTTGATTTTGATTTATTTAATAAATGTCTTCCACAATCCATCAATCACATACCGTACTCAAGCCAATTTACACATTTTTTACATTTTTTTGTAACAGTAAGTCCTACAATATATAATGAAGAAATAATTTTGACTCATTCTTTGGAAACAAAGAAAATTTAACATCTAACTTCAAACTGCCAAAAAGGCAACCCAATGGAATGCCAATGATGTAGTAGCATCCCACGTTAACATATGCTACAAATGCTTTGCCATCCACACCCAACGGCCACCCCTTTTTTTTTTTACCCAAACATGAAATATATCAAATCAAAAAGGGCCAAATTAAAGCAAAAGGCAGATTTTGGTTCCAATAGTAAAAGATAGGAGAACAAAAAAAGAATTTTATTACGACCACGTACGATTTTGATGTTCAACTACTAGCCAATCGCATACGATGTGGAGTGGTAGGAGAAGATTCATATCATCAAATCAATTAAGTAATCAAGCAGCCACACAGTTTATTGTAAATCCCAGAAAATTAAGGTGATAAATCTATTCCGATCGGCTTCCCTTCCACCTCAGATTTTAATTATAAAAAAGAAAGAAAAATAGTAAAATCGACCTTATACAAAAGAATTATGAAAAGAAAACGAAAAAAAACAAGTCAGTACCAATGGTAGGGGTTAGATTCTCTCTGGATCTTCTCACTAGGGATTCCGAAGATCAATAATACCAACCGTTCGTCAAAAATCGTGTGGCCATAGTTTTTTTTTAAAAATATTTTTCATGCAAGACGAGGTTGCTTTACTGTTGAAGATATTAAAAAAAAATATTATGACCACATAATTTTTGATGAACGGTTGATATTAATTGATCATTGAAATTCCTAGTGATGAAATTTGGAGATGATCCAATTCTCCAATGGTGAGGGGCATTTGTTGTGACATCGGTGTAGGCCACTGCTAGAATGGAAGAGAACCGGCCGCTCCTCGCTCAAGGGTCCATGCATTGACATGTTCAATGTGGTTTAGCTGTTTTACCTAAACAAGTTACAATCACCACATACGTGTCTTTTGTCTACAACCATGTGTTATAAAGATGTTTGAGATTTGAAATGTGATAGCGTCACACGTCCACATGTACGAATAGTAGAAAAGATTGATGGCGAATTTCTTAAGGACGTGGTCCTAGAGGGAAAAGGATATTTGTCTAATTCTTTTTTTGGAATTTTAGAGATCTTGTGATCGTAATCGTTATCGTAGATCATGCGATCAATTTTTGTTAAGAACTATTTATATTTAATTATAAATTGTTAATTTTAAAATAATTCATAATCACACGATGTATGATAAACAATCATAATCACGAAATTTCTAAAATTCTCAAAAAAAAAATCTGGTCACGGAGCCTCCACGACAAGAAATAGTAGCTGCAATAAGTCATGACAGGCAACCATCGGAAGACCCCAGCCGCAACCACCGGAAGACCCTAGCCCTATCATTGTCTCATTAAAATTCGATTTGTATCAAAAGCCTGACATGATAAGCACTTTAATTCGAGCTCAATTTCCTTTCCAATTTCTTTAAAAGAACAGGATCTTAATGAAATACTTTTAATACTGTTTACTTTTAAAGAAAATGATATTTTTACCTTAAAAATTCAATTATAGTACTATTCACTTATATATTTATTTTGTCATTTTCATTAAAACTAAAGTTTTTGAGGACTTTTCGTTAGTTTTTCTAAGTGAACAGTACCAAAAGTGTTTTGTTAAAACTCCCTTAAAAGAAGCCTATTGTATTGCAGAATCAAACACGAAATACATTAAGTAATCGTTAAAATACATCATGCAATGAGTCTTTTAAAATAAATGTCAAAAGCATGTGTCGGCAGATCGTAGTTTTAAATTGAAATATTTATACTGTTTGGGCCGTTTGTTAAACGCATGCAAATCATATTTGAATAATTGCTCAACATTTTAATATTTGGATATTATACAATCTTCAAAATTTGGATCCAAGTCCAACTCTCTTTTTTTATCGATAATTAAAATACCATTTATGATTTATCAACCATCATTTGTAATTTTGTATACTACTCTTGGTCTTGGGCTAGGACGACATATATTTGCTTATGTTTTCGGTGAGTAAGTATGATATGTGATCGTTGCGTTTGGATGTTACTCAATTCATTCAGTGAAATTAATTAATGAAAAATTGTCCGCAAGTAAGGAACCTTATTAATTAACCAACACATTACAAATACAATAATTTTCCATGCATAACAAGTAAAATTGGTCTAAAATTATATTCAAAGAAGATGTTAAAAGTGTCAAATAGGATAAAAAGACAGCAAGTTTCTTCCAACCGATGAGTTTTACCTAAGGTGGAATTGACGCCTTCCCAGATCTTGTTTTAACAGAAGTAGATTCTCTGCTCTCATTTTCCCGTAAATTTCCATTCTCCCCATGTTTATGCGGTCACGATTAAGCCATGTCGTTTTGCCTTATTATCTCTATAAAAAAATCAATATAAAATGTTAACGTGACTTAACCGTGACCGCACAAACATGGAATGATGAAAGTGCATGGGAAGTGGGGAGTAGAGAATCTGCCAGCATAGCCCAATAACGTCAAATCCATTAATTTGATTTATATTAATAAATGCCTTCCACAATCCATCAATCACATACCGTACTCAAATCAATTTACACAATTTTTGCCATTTTTGTAACAGTAAATCCTACAATATATAATGAAAATAAAATAAAATTTTTGACTCATTTCTTTTGGAAACAATGAAAATTTAACATCTAACATCAAATTGCCAAGAAGGCAACCCAATGGAATGCCAATGATGTAGTAGCATCCCACGTTAACATATGCTATAAATGCTTGCCATCCACAGCCAACGGCCACCCCCTTTTTTTTTTTTTTTTACCCGAAATATATCAAATAAAAAAGGGCCAAATTAAAGCAAAATGCAGATTTTGGTTGCAACGGTAAAGATAGGGGAGCAAAAATTGAATTTAATCACGACCACGTTTTTTGATGTTCAACTAGCCCATTGCATACGATGTTGAGTAGTAGGAGAAGATCCATATCATCAAATCAATTAAGTAATCAAGCAGCCACAGTTTACTGTAAATCTCACAAAATTAAGGTGATAAATTTAATATTTTACAATCTTCTACATTGTCTGTCCTAGCGACCAATTTTTCTCGTAGAGTCATCGGTCTACCTCATTATTTTTATCTTAATTGACATTATTACCTTTAATTTATTGGTCTTTTTCGCACACAGGACAAGATTTGTATCTTAATTGACATTATTCATCGAGAGAAATAAATAAGTACTCGAACTAATGTCTTGTTTAAATTGATTACCATAAACCGACAGAATATTAGTGTCACATCCCGGCCCGGACCCCCACCACATACCGGGCTCGACTCCGTCGCATCACGATATTGTCCGTTTTGGGCCCCGACTACGTCCTCATAGCTTTGTTTCTGGGAACTCACATGAGAACTTCCCAGTAGGTCACCCATCATGACTCCGTCGCATCACGATATTGTCCGCTTTGGGCCCCGACTACGTCTTCACAGCTTTGTTTCTGGGAACTCACATGAGAACTTCCCAGTAGGTCACCCATCATGGGAGTGCTCTCGCCCGCTACTCGCTTAACTTCGGAGTTCCGATGGAATCCAAAGCCAATGAGCTTCCAAAAGGTCTCGCGCTAGGTAGAGATGAGAATATACATATAAGGCTCATAGGATCCACTCCCCTGGGCGATGTGGGATCTCACAATCCACCCCCCTTAGGGGCCCGACGTCCTTGTCGGCACATACGTGGCACATCCCGGCACGGGCTCGACCACTTCCCGGGCACGCCTCCACCGTAGCATGATATTGTCCGCTTTGGGTCCCGACCACACCCTCACATATTTGTTTCTGGGAACTCACACGAGAACTTCCCAGTGGGTCACCCATCATGGGAGTGCTCTCGCCCGCTACTCGCTTAACTTCGGAGTTCCGATGGAACCCGAAGCCAGCGAGCTCCCAAAAGGCCTCCCGCTAGGTAGAGATGAGAATATACATATAAGGCTCACAGGATCCACTCCCCTAGGTGATGTGGGATCTCACAATCCACCCCCCCTTAAGGGCCCGACGTCCTCGTCGGCACACACGTGGCACATCCCGGCACTGGCTCGACCATTTTCCAAGCACGCCTCCACCGTAGCATGATATTGTCTGCTTTGGGCCCCGACCACGCCCGCACATATTTGTTTATAGGAACTCACACAAGAACTTCCCAGTGGATCACCTATTATGAGATTGCTCTCGTGCGCTACTCGCTTAACTTCGGAGTTCCGATGGAACCCGAAGCCAGTGAGCTTCCAAAAGGCCTCGCGCTAGGTAGAGATAAAAACATAAATATAAGGCTCACATGATCCACTCCCCTAGACGATGTGAGATCTCACAATTAGTCAATTGTTGTAGTCCAGATTCTCTCAATCAAGTTAATTAATCAACCATGCATATGCAAATCTTTACAACGTGGCTCTGATGGGTTAATTGTCTGTATGCAACACTTTTTTACTTGTGTAAGATTCTCTCCCCGCTCCTCTTTCTCCTCTTTCATTTTTTTTTTTTTTTTGTCTTTTCTTTTTATATAAAGAAATTAATACAAAATATTGAGATGATTTAGTCATAAGTACTTGAATTGGAGAAGAGTAAAGGGCAGAAAAAAAAATGAGAGAGTAGAAAATTCGAATTCAATTTTCAACATGTTGCGTTGTTGACCAGGTTGGTAAAGCTGTGGTTTAATTTGTAAAAGTTTATTTTATATGAGTGATGGCATGTATATCCATAGGGAAATGAAATTTCGTGCTTAATTTGTTGGGTTAAATAACAATTAAAGTGCATGAACAAGGAGGTGTGCATAAGGTGAAAACGAAGGTGTAAAATTATTTTTTATAATTTTTGTAACCAATGGCGAAGCTAAAAATAGTCGAGAGGAGGGACGGAATTTAAAACTATAAAAGGTCTCAAAAAATTGTAGATAATCAAATCATTTTAGATAGTAGGCAATATTAATGTCGTTTATAATCAAGGTTGAAGGTTCTAAAAGACGTTAGACGTTAGTCGGACGGCGAACTGAAACTTAGCGCCTAGGCAGATTTGAGTAAATTTATTATATATCATATAATGCCTGGGCGGGAACCTAGACGTGTTTGAGTAAACTTATTATGTATATATCATATACATAAGGGTGTGTTTGTTTCCCTTCACTAGGCATCACTGGACTAGACTGGACTAACAATTAGTCAAATCCCATCTTTGTTATTTGTGTGGACTAACTTAAGTGGGGCTAAGTTTCACTCGCCCGGATTGGAGGCCTCACTAAACGGTCTTAGCGAGACCCCCCGAAACCCATGGGATTGCTAAGATCGTCTCTCTCTCGCGTTCTCGTCCTCGCCTTTCGAAGCTACTCAACATCGTCGTCTTCCTAGCGTCCTCAACCTTTTTCGGCCGCGATGACGACATCCAATAAATCAGAAACGCCTCTCTCTCAATGCACCTCCCCTTCACGATCTAGCAACCACCAAAAACCAGAAATCCCCAAATCAAATAATCCTTCGAATTCCCACTCAATCCCTATCAGACCCTAACCAAATGGTCGAGCCCTAATGTTCAGACGGAATGGCCTCCGCCTATTCTTTCTCTGCATGGCCTCCGCCTATTCCTTCTTCGCTGGAATATCTAAATCTACAATTGGAGAAAAACTGATTTGCATCTAAACCAGAGTAGGAGGGAGAAGATGAGGGAGAGGGTTGATGGGCTCGAATCGGTGGTCGGGTAGACAAAAACGGATTGAAGATTGGATTTATAAATTGAAAATTAGAAGAAAAAAAAGGCTTGGAGGAGGAGAGGGGAGTAGCAACTCTCCTTTGTTGCTGATGCTTCTAATTTCCAACGAAGAAGAGAGAGTCCTGCTTGATTTTGCTGTAAAATTTTGGTTTTGATTGTGGGTCAGTCATGTTATTATAATTTCTTCTAGGTTCCTTGATTATTGTAGAGGAAGATGGTTCTAGAAAAATAGGACAAAAGATAAAGTAATACAAAATATTAATTGATATATTAAATTAAAAATAAAATATTAATAAATATAGATTAAATAATATAATATTATAGTCATGCTTCTTAGTCCGACACTTTACCAAACACTTCACTAAGTTAGTTCAGTTTAGTCTAGTCTAAGCCAGTCCAGCTTAATCCCTGAAGCTAGTCCAGTCCGAGACAGTCCGGTGCAACAAACGCATCCTAAGTGTTTTACACCTTAAAAAATTAGAGTGCTACTAGACCCATCACAGTGTCTTATTTTCCCACCCACATGATAATCCCACCCACCATAGAAAATTAAAAAAGTAAAATGTTATTTTCCCACCCACCATTATTCCCAAAATAACCATAATATTTTTTTTAAATAACTATAATATATCTTTAAATAATATTAAATAAATAATTAAAAATAGAAAAAAAATGAAAGAAATGCAAGACTTAAGACCTAGACATTCATCATCTCCTTTACACCTAACACCGCACTGCAGAGACCTCGGATCCCCAAACCACTATTCTTCCTCCTTTTTTGTCAAAATCACAGATCTCACACCCAATTCTCTTTTTTCTCCATTGAAGTTTCTCGTCTTCATCTAGCACACGCCCATTCCTTCCTCCAACCTTTCCGTCAATTCTAACCCAAATCCTTCCCAACCTCTTTCCACCAAAGATATCACACCCCACCCACCATTATTTATTTATTATTTTACATTATTTTTTGTTTTTTCAAAATTTTAGTGCTGAATTAAATAGGGGTTTAAGAGTCTTCTTTTAAAATGATAAATATGTTATTAACATTTTCATTAAATGGTGGGTGGGGAAATAAGACACCGGGGTGAGAATATCACCACTCAAAAATTATACTTGTATTGAAGCTTCAAATTTATTTTTAATTAAGCTTATTATTTAACATATAACATTCAAAAATATCAAAAATTTTATTTTAATAATTAGTGAATATGATAGTATGAGAAAAATACACTTCTTACAGTGAGTTACTTTCTATTTTTTATAAAACTCTAAACTCTAGATTAATAAAATTAATGCTCTGAAATCTTTTGTTAATATTAAAAAATAATTATAAAAAAATAAGAAAACAATCAGAAGTGGCTTGTAGCTATATTTTAACTGGTAGCCACAACAAAAATGAAACTGTGCGTTTCAACTTAAATGGCTGGCCGCCTTCTTCTTCCTCGCGAATCATTTGAACAGCCGCTTTTGCAACAGTCGCAGCTCCGGCTCGCACCGGAAATGCCCATATTTCGTCTTATTTCTTCGTTTTTCGTAAGGATGACAATTCTAACCGTTAAACCCGATAACCGTGGATAACCGCCAGAATGGATTGGATTTGGATATGAAAATTCGGGTATGGTTTGGATATGGGGAAAAACCGTTTATATTATTCGGTTATGGTTATAGAGGTTCCCAAACCGTATCCATAACCGAATCCGATCCGATTAGTAAATAATATAATTGATATATAATATAATAGTATAATACATACATATATATATATATGTATTTGTATATCTATTATTCACCAAACTATTAGCTTGAGAATACAAAAATTGTATTTTGTAGGAAAGTAAAGTTTTGAATCAAAATCAATGCGAACTCAATGATCATTTTAGGACATAACGAAGATAAGCCAACATCATCAGTGTTTTAATTTTTATACTCAACAAGATCCATTCATTGGATCATTTTATACATCAAATGTTTAATGACGAAATTGATATCTACTAACTTATAATTTCTCAATTGAACGAATATATTTTTTGTATTGACGAAGATGGATATACCCGTTAACCGATGGGGAATCCGTTACCCAGTGGGTATGGTTATGGATAATACCCGATGGTTAATTTGCGGTTATGGATATAGTTAATTTTCGTGGTTATGGAGATGAATATAGTATTTTCGTTCCCAAACCGAACCGTTGCCATCCCTAGCTGTTCGTCGATAGTACCTGGGATTTAAAAAAAAAAAAACGAATGCCTATGCACAACGGATGTTGTTCAGCATAAGAGGAACCAGGGGGCGTTTGCAGGTTTTCCGACCGACTAGAAGGGCGGCTACCAGCTCCTGGGCTTCTTTTCCGGCGAGATGAGGGGCGACCGCCCCTCCTTGCTCCTCTGTAGCTTCGTCCATGTTTGTAACAGCAAGTCCCACAATATATATTAAAAAAATACGAATGCTATTAGACAACCCAATGTCTCATTTTTTCACTCACATGATAATCACACCCACCATAAAAAATTAAAAATGTAAAATGTTATTTCTCCACCACTATTATTCCCAAAATAACCTTAATATATTTTATTTAAATTTTTATTTTTTTAAACATAAAAGAATATGGTTATGACATGAATTACACAACCACCCGTCGCAAACGTCACTTGAAAAAAAATCTATGCCTATATAATACAAACCTTGATGGACTTCTCAAGAAATAACTAGCAGAACAACTCGACAACTAACATACATTATCAGAAACTGTGTTAGCGTGTTCGCCACGTGACCTTGAAACAAAAACTAACAAACTATTTTGCAATGCTGCCAGCTAATTTTTTTGGCAATTATAGGAAGAACATCATCAGATCTCCTTGCAGAGACCTCGAATTCCTAACCACTTTTTCATCCTTTTGTAAAAGTCTCAGATCTCACCATCAGGTCTCTTTCTCATATGTTGAAGTTTCTCGCCTCACACACTCATTCCTTCCTCCAACCTTTATGTCGATCGTAGCCCAAATCTTTCCCAGCCTCTCTCCGACCCAAATGTCACACACCACCACCATTATTTATTATTTTTTGTTTTTTCAAAATTTTTGTGATTAATTAAATAGGAGTTTAAAAGTCTTCTTACAAATGGATATCTTCTTACAAATGGATAAATATGTTATTAATATTTTTATTAAATAGTAGAGGGAAAAAAAGACATTGATGTTGTAATATCAGCACTGAAAATAATTTGACTCAACTTTTGGAAGAAGAAAAGAAGAAAATTTAACTTATAGTTTCAAATTATCATGCCAACCATCAAATCAAATTTCTAAATTTAACATCCCGAGATGCTCTAATTAATCGGAAGATCCTCATGAGAACGCTCCTTTTTGTCTTCCCAATTGTCCAAACGATTCCTTACCTTTTCAACCTGGAAAACAATTTGAATGTTATATAATATGTGCATGAACATATCCCTCTGCATGCATGCATGAGGTATATATAATATGGTTTGTTTAATTGACAATAAAACTAAAGATGTTTAATTATTTTTAATTAAGCTAACCTCTTTGTTCCAGTCAGTCCGAAATGTGACCCACATTAAGATAACAGTCTGCATAAAAGTACCTCCTATCATCCCACCCCATATTCCCTGAAAAAGAAGATATAAATTGTAATTAAAACAACTACGATAGGAGAAATGTAAAGAAAAAAATGACATTAAAAGTTGAAATACCTGAGCTCCAAAGTCGAACTTGAAGCCAAGAAGGCAACCCAATGGAATGCCAACGACGTAGTAGCATCCCACGTTAACATATGCTACAAATGCTTGCCATCCGCACCCAACAGCCACCCCTTTATGTTAAAATGAAGTATCACATCAAAAAGGGCCAAAAAGAAAAGGCGGATTTTGGTTCCAACAGAAAATGATAGGAGAAAAAAAAAAAAAAAAAAAAACTATAATTAGGACCACGTATGATTTGGATGTTCAGTGCTACTAGTCCATCGCATACGATGTTGAGTAGTAGGAGAAGATCGATATAATCGGGTTAAGTAAGGGATTGCTATTCACACTTATTTTCACTTTTCGCACATTTTTTTTTAAATTTTCGGCAATCAAAACAAATAAATTGAAGAATATTAATAACAAAAAATTTAAAAGAGTAAATGAGAGATTAAAATGGATGTGTGGATAACACTTTCTTTAAGTAATTAAGCAGCCACACAGTTTATTGTAAAACATCACAACATTAAGGTGATAAATCTAATATTCTACTAGGGAAATGATTTTCACTCTTTTTAATTTCTCACGCACCTCTTTGTTTCTAGTCATCAGATTGAATAAGTTAAACAAAATCTGATTCAGCATGGTGCTTACTGAACCTCGACCATGATTAAATAAGGGTGTGTAAGAAATTAAAATAATGTTATTATCATTTTCCACTAGCAGATGAGCACACACACTCTATGTGTGTGAACAATTTCATTTTAGTTTTTGTTATTGATTAAGGAGTGTGATTAGTTGTGAAAATTTTAAAAAGAGTATGGAATAATGATGATGAGACAATTTCTCTTAATAAGTGCATATTTTTTCTTTATAATTACTGTTTCGTCATCCTTATGTAAATATTGTGTATCAAAAGCGAGGGTAAAATAGAAAAAATAGGTATATGATTGTCATTTTCTCAAAAAATGAGGGTAAAATAGGAAAAATAGGGATATGATTGTCATTTTGTCAAAAGGTACAAAATTAAAGCCTCTTCAATCGCCCACCTCCTTCCACGTTCTCCTCAAGTGCAACTGCTTTAATTCATTCAAACTATCCAAAAAACATCATGATTTTAAAAAATGAGGGTAAAATAGGAAAAATAGGAATATGATTGTCATTTTGTCAAAAGGTACAAAATTAATGCCTCTTCAACCGCCCTGAAAATGAGGGTAAAATAGGAAAAATAGAGATATGATTGTCATTTTGTCAAAAGGTACAAAATTAAAGCCTCTTCAAGCGCCCACTTCCTCCCATGTTCTCCTCAAGCGCAACCGCTTCAGTTCATTCAAACTATCCAAAAAACATCATGATTTTACTTACCTATATGAAAAAATGATGGTGCGACAACTTCTCTTAATAAGTGCATTTTTTTTATCTTATGTAAATATTGTGTATCACAAGTGAGGGTAAAATAGGAAAAATAGGGATATGATTGTCATTTTCTCAAAAGATACAAAAAATGAGGGTAAAATAGGAAAAATAGGGATATGATTGTCATTTTGTCAAAAGGTACAAAATTAAAGCCTCTTCAACTGCATACCTCCACCCACGTTCTTTTCAAGAGCAACTGCTCTAGTTCATTCAAACTATCCAAAAAACATCACGATTTCAAAAAATGTGGGTAAAATAGGAAAAATAGGGATATGATTGTCATTTTGTCAAAAGGTACAAAATTAAAGCCTCTTCAACCGCCCTGAAAATGAGGGTAAAATAGGAAAAATAGGGATATGATTGTCATTTTGTCAAAAAGGTACAAAATTAAAGCCTCTTCAAGCGCCCTATCATATCCCGAACCAGGCTCCATCACATCCCGGGCAACACTCCGCCGTAGCACGATATTGTCTGCTTTGGGCCTCGACCACACTTTCACGGTTTTGTTTATGGGAACTCAGACGAGAACTTCCCAGTGGGTCACCCATTATGGGATTGCTCTCGCGCGCTACTCGCTCAACTTTGGAGTTCCAATGGAACCCGAAGCCAGTAAGCTCCCAAAAGGCCTCGCGCTAGGTAGAGATGAGAATATACATATAAGGCTTACAGGATCCACCCCCTGGGCGATGTGGGATCTTACAATCCACCCCTTTAAGGGCTCAACGTCCTCGTCGGCACACACGCGACCAGGGTTAGGCTTTGTTACCAAATTGTCACATCCCGAACCGCGCTCCATCACATCCCGAGCAACACTCCGCCGTAGCACGATATTGTCCGCTTTGGGCCCTGACCACGCCCTCACGGTTTCATTTTTGGGAACTCACACGAGAACTTCCCAGTGGGTCACCCATCATGGGATTGCTCTCACGCGCTACTCGCTTAACTTCGAAGTTCCAATGGAACCCGAAGCCAGTGAGCTCCCAAAAGGCCTCGCGCTAGGTAGAGATTGGAATATACATATAAGGCTCACATGATCCACTCCCCTGGACGATGTGGGATCTTACACGCCCACCTCCTCCCACGTTCTCCTCAAGCGCAACTGCTTCAGTTCATTCAAACTATTAAAAAAACATCATGATTTCACTTACCTGTATGAAAAAATGATGGTGGGACAACTTCTCTTAATAAGTGCATATTTTTTTATCTTATGTAAATATTGTGTATCAAAAGTGAGGGTAAAATAGGAAAAATAGGGATATGATTG
This sequence comes from Heteromeles arbutifolia, assembly GCA_024362995.1. Lineage (NCBI taxonomy): Eukaryota > Viridiplantae > Streptophyta > Magnoliopsida > Rosales > Rosaceae > Heteromeles > Heteromeles arbutifolia. The sequence continues at coordinate 1,197,944 of JANCRC010000002.1, read as the reverse complement.
TCATTTTTTCAAAAGATACAAAATTACTATTTTGCCCTCCTTGTGTAAATATTGTGTATCAAAAGTGAGGGCTAACTAGGAAAAAAAAGGGCAAAAAGTTCAAAAGATACAAAATTACTATTTTGCCCTTCTTATGTAAACTTTGTGTATCAAAAGTGAGGGTAAAATAGGAAAAAAGTGGCAAAAAGTTAACAAGGAGGGCTCTCTTAATAATAATATAGATTTATATTATCTATGTACAACGAATCTGGCCACTAATGACTTTTTGTCTCGTAGAGTCATCTCTCATTATTTTTATCTTCTTGACATTGTTCTTTAAGTTATAGGTCATTTTGCATCGTCAAGTACCATCTTTTTTCAGACCATCTCCAACTTTTGGGTTAAAATTTAAAATTTTTAACTTAAAAAAATTTAAGTTTTAACCCAGAAACAAATTTTCTCCTCCAACCCTTAAATTTTTAGCCCAATATTATTAAAGAATGAATTTAGGATTTTTTTTTCTTAAAGAAACTTTAAAAAAATTATGTAGACTATCATAAATTAATTTTATGAACATTTTAACTTAAAAATATTTAGATTCCGATAAATATTGAAAAATCACTAAACCAGCACCATAAAACTCATGGAACACTACGAAAGAATATGAAACACATAATTTTTTTTTATTACTTTAGCCGTTGGATTTAAATTTGGACCGTTAGATTTGATCAAATTAGATCTTAGCAGTTGGATTCAATGATTTTATAATATAAAACTAAAAAAATACACATATATGGTGAGCTAGCCCCACTAACCCAAAGCGAATGCTAGGCGAAATTTGTTTCAGAAATGAGTTTTAGGTTTTAACTCATATTTGCTCTTAGGATTGAAGCATGTTAGAAACACATAAAATATTTTTTTTATTACCTTAGCCGTTGGATATAAATTTGGACCGTTAGATTTGATCAAATTAGATCTTAGCAGTTGGATTCAATGATTTTATAATATAAATCTAAAAAAATACACATATATGGTGGGCTAACCCCACTAACCCAAAGCGAATGCTGGGCTAAATTTGTTCTAGAAATGAGTTTTAGGTTTTAACTCATATTTGCCCTTAGGATTGAAGCAGGTTAGAATAAGTTTAGAACCTAAAATTTGAGTTGTACTTCAAGAATTGGAGTAGGTCTCATATTAAGACATAGATATACTCATTTAAAAAGTCTTGCTTAAACTGATAAACATTACCGACAGAATATTTGTCAGTGATGCATAATTTTCCTTTCATGGCTAAATTTTCAACATGTTGACTAGGTAGGTAAATTGTCTGTATACAGAATTTTCCTTTCATGGCTAAATTTTCAACATGTTGACTAGGTAAGTAAAGTTATGGTTTAATTTGTTTATTTAAGCGAATGCATGTATCTACATAGCAAAAGGATTCTTGTACTTTATTTTGTTGGGTTAAATAAGTTAATTAGTAATTAAAATGTATAAACAAAAGGAGGAGTGCAGAAGAAGAAAACGAAGGTGCAAAAATCATTTCCTATACATTTAACGTGAAATTTCACTTACCTGACAAAACAGGTTGAATACCGTTGAGAATGATAGATGTTGCAAGATAAGGAGAAAGTTCTGAGACTGCATTAGAGACTGTTTCCCCCTCAGTGAAAATGTAACTTATGACATCTCGCAATGCAAGAACAATTATGGCACAGACCACCGAGATGAGGAAGGAGCTTGAAGTTACCATCACAACTGCAAATGCAGCCGCTTTTGGATGCCCAGCCCCAAGCTCATTCCCGACCCTCACACTGCATAAATAAGTCGGGGATTATAGTTTAGGGTTTTGTTAGTTTAAGTAAATAATTAAGTAGTCCCCAAATAATTATGTAAATTAACTCACCTTGCAGCCGCATTGAACCCCACAGAAACCATGAGCACCCATCCAGTTATGGCCATGCTGCATTATTTAAATATTCCATTAAAGAAAAGAATAAAAAAGCTGCAAAATTGACTTTTGTTGCAGCTACCAGCCTAAGGTCCACATGGCATGCATATATACATGTGCGCAAATATTATAGGATTTAATTTGTTTTTTTGTTTTAGTTTTTTTGGGTTGTTCTCATTTTTTTTTTGTGGGTTGTTCTAGTTATGCAGAGTAGGAACGACCGAACGATGGTGAACCCTTCTAGTGGTAGGACCAGACCACTACCGATTGATTTCTTTGTTTTGACTTTTTGTTTTTATGGCACATTGTTCTTCTTACTTTAATTTTACTAATTATTGTCTCAATTTTAGCTTAATTCGCTATTAATCTGCAAATTTTGGTCACATAGAAAATGATTAGTATTAATTAAATATCAACAAAACAGCGATAAACATATGATGACATAATTATTAGATTAAAGACATTAAAAATTTGATCATTACAACAATTATATGGATTTGTGAAAGTGATTAATTTGGCCAATTTTCTTAATTTGGTGCTTACCAGATAGAGAGGGCGTCCAAGGCAATTTCAGCATCTTGAAGCAACCCAGCAATCAAAACTATAATTTGATAATACCAAATCTCAAGGCATAACATTACGGCCGATGCTGCAGACAACTTCAAAAATCTCCAAAGACCGGAAAATGCCCTAATGCTAAAACCTCTCCATGTACGCTTGCACCTTGGAGTCCAAACAATGTATACAAATTGTGCCACCACTATAATCCACCATGAAAAACTCAGCATCAACGCCGCACCCAGCAAACCCCAATCCAGTTTGTACACCACCACCCAGCTTAACACCACGTGCACCACAAGTGCACCTGCTGAGATGTAAGCACTAGGGAACACTATGCTCTGGGCTTGGAGGAATTTTTGCATGGGGAAATTGCAAGCGTAGGCAAATATTTGAGGGATCAGACCGTATACGAAAACTGCGGCTGCGGCTGAGATGGAGGCTGATTCACCTAGGGCTAGCAAGAGGGGCTTGGAGAAGATGTAAACTATCATAAGTGGGATCCCAGTTGCCACGAGGAGGATTGTTGATCTCTGCATGTATATGCCCAGCATTTCATATTTATGTGCTCCATAGGCTTGACCACATAGAGTTTCCACTGCACTACCCATACCAAGCTGAACTAAAAACACATGTTACTTATATATCTGATTCATGACCGAAGACAGTATGATATATGTTATGTTAACAGACTATAAATCTGAATCATTAATCCAGTTAATGAATTAATTTTTGGTTAAACATGCATGTGGTAATTAACAATAACACACCAAGAAACATATCTAACAAAAGAAATTTACAAATCAACTTCGTGCTCCGAAAATCAAATTAGTGTTAACAGGGCATTGAAATTAATAAGTTGAATTATTATGTACCATGAGGCCATAGGCGAAAACTTGAATCCCAATGTTGCCAAGAGATGAGGCAGCAAGTTCAAGATTGCCAAGATGACCACAGAAGATTTGGGTGGACATGGATATAGCATTGTTGAGCAAGTAAACCACCACCGCCGGAGCTGCCAGGCGAAACAGGGTCTTCGTCTCGAGCCACGTCGCCGTTCGGAGACGCTGGAAGTTTGAGAGGTCAGTGTTGTTTAGTGTGTCTTCCAGTTCCGAGCTTACTATCTGCTGTAATGAAGATGTTTTGGGAACTAACATGGGCTCAGAGAGATCATTATCACTTGAGTACTCCATGCTAGCAAGAAATCTCTCTCTCACTCTCTCTCTCTGTAGACAATGGACAAGAGGGCAAGAGGTCCTTTCTTGTGATTTATCAGCCGTCTACAGCTACTTATAGATACCATATGGCATTACCAATTTTTCGCAAGAAAAAAGGAAAAATAAAATGAATCAAAACAATCAATATTATCAAGAAAACTTACGGGTTTCTGATAAAGGGTAATGTTAGGTAGATTAAATTTATAATCAACATTTGCATTACCCTCTAGTTGCATTACCCTTAGGTAAAATACATTATAAATAAATAGGTAATGCTAAGAAAACTAAATTTATAGACAAAATTTATTTATTTTTTCGCACACAGGACAAGATTTTTATCTTAATTGACATTATTCCTTCAGAGAGAGAAATAAATAAGTACCCGAACTAATGTCTTGTTTAAATTGATTACCATAAACCGACAGAATATTAGTCAATTGTTGTAGTCCAGATTCTCTCAATCAAGTTAATTAATCAACCATGCATATGCAAATCTTTACAACGCTCTGATGGGTTAGTTGTTTGTATGCAACACTTTTTTACTTGTGTAGGATTCTTTTCCTTCTTCTCTTTCATTTTTTTTTTTGTCTTTCTCTTTATATAAAAAAATTAATACAAATTTTTTTTTTTTTTTGACAAGAAACGATAGCATAGTCTTTTATTAATCAACACCAAACAATTACAGAGTGTCATTGGGTACATAATTCCAATGACCAATAAATTGATCTGGAATGAATTTGCACAAAACAGACAAATAACAGAAAACCCCTAGTGGACACCCCCACAAGCATAACCACACAATAGCCAAGCGCACAAGAACTACCAGTACAATCTGTCACAATAAATGATAGCCGCAATAGAGAGATACCGGCAGACACAACGGTCATCGCTGAATAGCGAGGCCACAAAAGTCATCGCGAAAATGCGAGACCACATCAAAGTCATTGTTAGCAGACGAGACTCACAATACACAACGCACAAAGGCGAAGACCAAATTAGCCAAAACATCAGTGCCACCGCGGTGCACAAGGCAAGAGGTACTAAACTACACCGAGAAGGGATCTGATGTACAACTCATAACAGGAGGAACGAAGCACACAAGCCTAGGCCAACAACAAATTTCAGACAGTGGGACGTTGGCGTCCACGCACAAGTCGAGCTGAGCCGCAACGAGGCGTACACGCCAAGCTCCCAGACCAAGCCAAGCCTCCAGAGCTGAGAGTATCGAAGCCGTCGAGGAGGGTGACACCACCATGGAACTGAGTTGACGAGGGGGGATCCATCCACCTGCAGCACAGATCTAAACCCCACACCAGGAAAGCGAGCGCCAAATCGAAAAAAAATCTTGAAAGGGCATGACCTGAGTCGGGGGATAAGACATAGATCCATGGATATCTGCACCCAAAATGGTGGGATAGAAGCAAGGGAGGGGAGAAGAGGAATGGAAGGGTCGGGAAGAAGGGGTCGGCCTGAGGTGGTGGGAAGAAACGAGAATGGCGAGGGGTGGATGATGGCTAGGATGGGGAAGAGGGGGAAAGAGGAAGGGAGGAAGAGCTAGGAAAGCGAGGGGAGAGGCTGCCACCGGCCTCCAGCCATAGCCAGAGGCTGGCGGCGAAGGGCTTGACGGCTAGGGTTTGGTTGAAAGGGAGAGAGCTTTTTGGGAGAGAGAATCTTTCTGTGTACTTTTCATGTGGGTCAAATTGTCATGTGGTCACACGCATAGACACGTGGTCAATGTGTCTGGCGAATTATTTCAACACAAAATGTTGACGTGATTTAGTAAGGAGCATTTAAATTGGAGAAGAGTAAAAGGGAAGAAAAAAAATGAGAGAGTAGAAAATTCGAATTCAATTTTCAACATGTTGAGTTGTTGACCGGGTAGGTAAAGCTGTGGTTTAATTTGTAAAAGTTTATTTTATATAAGTGTTGGCATGTATATACATAGGGAAATGGTTTTTCGTACTTAATTTGTTGGGTTAAATAATCATTAAAGTGCTTGAACAAAAGGAGGTGTGTATAAGGAGAAAACGAATGTGCAAAATTATTTTTTATGATTTTTGTAACAGCAAGTCCCACAATATATAATAAAGAAAATAATGAGTGCTATTATATCATCTTAGTGTTCTATTTTTCCATTTACATGATAATCACACTCATCATAAAAAATTAAAAAAATAAAATGTTATTTCTCCACCACCATTATTTCCAAAATAACCTTAATATATTTTGTTTAAATTTTTATTTTTTTAAACAAAAAAGAATATGATTATAATATGAATTACACAACCACCCGTCGCAAACGTCTACGCCTATATAATACAAATGTTTACAGACTTCTCAAGAAATAACTAGCAGCACAATTCCACAACTAACATACATTATCAGAAACTGTGTTAGTGTGTTTTTCGCATGACCTTGGAACAAAAACTAACAAATTATTCTACAGTGCTGCCAGAGATTTTTTTGGCAATTATAGGGCGAACATCATCAGAACTCCCTGCAGAAACCCTGAATTCCTAACCACTTATCATCCTTTTTGTAAAAGTCTCAGATCTCACCACCAAGTCTCTTTCTCATATGTTGAAGTTTCTCGCCTCACACACCCATTCATTCCTCCAACCTTTATGTCGATTGTAGCCCAAATCTTTCCAAGCCTCTCTCCAACCTAAATGTTACACCCCACCACCATTATTTATCATTTTTTGTTTTTTCAAAATTTTAGTGATTAATTAAATAGGGGTTTAAAAGTCTTCTTACAAATGGATAAATACATGTTATTAATATTTTTATTAAATAGTGGACGAGAAAATAAGACACCAGTGTTGTAATATCAGCATTCGAAATAATTTGACTCGTCCTTTGGAAGAAGAAAAGAAGAAAATTTAACTTATAGTTTCAAATTGTCATGTTAACCATCAAATCAAATTTGACAATGTAAATTTAACATCTCGAGATGGAATCCGGATCCTCACTGGATCTTCTCTGTGAGGATCTCGGGGATCCGTCAATTTTGTTCGTTCATCGTACATCATGCAGTAAAAAATTATTTTAAATATTTTTATTTAAAATTAAATACAAACAGTATTTGACGAAAACTGATCGAACGATGTAAGATGAACATACACGATTTACGGATTTTCAAGATCCTCACCAAAAGAATCCGGAGGGGATCCTGTTGGCTCGAAATGCTCTAATTAATCAGAAGATCCTCATGAGAACGCTCCTTTTTGTCTTCCCAATTGTCCAAACGATTCCTTACGTTTTCAACCTGGAAAACAATTTGAATGTTATATAATATGTGCATGAACATATCCCTCTGCATGCATGCATGAGGTATATGTAATATGGTTTGTTTAATTGACAATAAAACTAAAGATGTTTAATTATTTTTAATTAAGCTAACCTCTTTTTTCCAGTCAGTCCGAAATGTGACCCACATTAAGATAACAGTCTGCATAAAAGTACCTCCTATCATCCCACCCCATATTCCCTGAAAAAAGAAGATATAAATTGTAATTAAAACAACTACGACAGGAGAAATGTAAAGAAAAAAATGACAGTAAAAGTTGAAATACCTGAGCTCCAAAGTCGAACTTGAAGCCAAGAAGGCAACCCAATGGAATGCCAACGATGTTAGTAGTATCCCACGTTAACATATGCTACAAATGCTTGCCATCCACACCCAACAGCCACCCCTTTATGTTTACCCAAAAATGAAGTATCACATCAAAAAGGGCCAAAAAGAAAAGGCGGATTTTGGTTCCAACAGAAAATGATAGGAGAAAAAAAAAAAAAAAACTATAATTAGAACTACGTATGATTTGGATGTTCAGTGCTACTAGTCCATCGCATACGATGTCGAGTAGTAGGAGAAGATCGATATAATCGGGTTAAGTAAGGGATTGCTATTCACACTTATTTTCACTTTTCGCTCATTTTTTTTTAATTTTCGGCAATCAAAACAAATGAAAATAATCGGGTTAAGTAAGGGATTGCTATTCACACTTATTTTCACTTTTCGCACATTTTTTTTTTTAATTTTCGGCAATCAAAACTATAATTAGGACCACGTATGATTTGGATGTTCAGTGCTACTAGTCCATCGCATACGATGTTGAGTAGTAGGAGAAGATCGATATAATCGGGTTAAGTAAGGGATTGCTATTCACACTTATTTTCACTTTTCGCGCATTTTTTTAAAATATTTTTATTAAATAGTAGAGGGAAAAAAAAGACACTGATGTTGTAAGAGCAGTTCCACTGGGGAACTGATAGGCCAGCACCCAGCCAAAAAACCAGCCCGGCACCCAGGCTATCCACTCCAGCTGAGCATTTTGACCGGCACCCAGCCCAAGCCAGGCAAGAGGCTGACCTAAAATCGACAGACCCATATGCCGGGCCATCTGACGTCAGCCGGGCCATCAACTTCCTGCACGATCAACGCGTCGCATAGCTCGTCGGGGCTGAGGTTGATTCCGGGGCCTTGGTGCAGAGCTCCTCCAAATCCGCATGTGCATTTCCTCCAAATCTGACTGCCTCCCGCGATTCAACCACCTAAAGCGCAACCCCCCCCACCCCTGAACGCATACCACTGCAGCACCTCCCAGACTACCCCCATCATTAACCCACCCCAAAATTTCTACCCAACAGACGTAGTTCCAAATCCGAATGGGGGGGGGGGGGAAGAGAGAGACAGGGGAGAGAGATGCAGATGGAGGTTGACGTGAGTTGGCGTCGGGTGTGGCGTTTGGCGTTTGGGGATGTAGATGGAGAGTATGGAGAGTTCTAGTGGAACCGTGGAGGTTCCTGACTTATCCTTTTTTTTTAATAAAATTATTATTTTTATTATTTTATAATAAAAATAATAATATTTTAATAAAATTGACTAGGCTATTTTTTGTTAGGGGTGGAGATGCTTTGGCCTATTACTGTTTACTAAGGTCTATTACTGTTCACTTAAGTGGATAAATGCGCTGGGTGCTGGCGCAAAGTCTTTAGGGGTGGACTTGCTCTAATATCAGCACTGAAAATAATTTGACTCGTCCTTTGGAAGAAGAAAAGAAGAAAATTTAACTTCTAGTTTCAAATTATCATGCCAACCATCAAATCAAATTTCACAATGTAAATTTAACATCTCGAGATGCTCTAATTAATCAGAAGATCCTCATGAGAACGCTCCTTTTTGTCTTCCCAATTGTCCAAACGATTCCTTACGTTTTCAACCTGGAAAACAATTTGAATGTTATATAATATGTGCATGAACATATCCCTCTGCATGCATGCATGAGGTATATATAATATGGTTTGTTTAATTGACAATAAAACTAAAGATGTTTAATTATTTTTAATTAGGCTAACCTCTTTGTTCCAGTCAGTCCGAAATGTGACCCACATTAAGATAACAGTCTGCATAAAAGTACCTCCTATCATCCCACCCCATATTCCCTGAAAAAAGAAGATATAAATTGTAATTAAAACAACTATGATAGGAGAAATGTAAAGAAAAAAATGACATTAAAAGTTGAAATACCTGAGCTCCAAAGTCGAACTTGAAGCCAAGAAGGCAACCCAATGGAATGCCAACGATGTAGTAGCATCCCACGTTAACATATGCTACAAATGCTTGCCATCCACACCCAACAGCCACCCCTTTATGTTTACCCAAAAATGAAGTATCACATCAAAAAGGGCCAAAAAGAAAAGGCGGATTTTGGTTCCAACAGAAAATGATAAGAGGAAAAAAAATTAACTAAAATTAGGACACGTGTGATTTGGATGTTCAACTACTAGTCCATCGCATACGATGTTGAGTAGTAGGAGAAGATCGATATCATTGGATTAAGTAAGGGATCAAGGTTAGTGCTATTCACATTCATTTTCACTTTTCACACATTTTTTTTAATTTTCGGCCATCAAAACAAATAAATTGAATAAGATCAATAATAAAAAATTAAAAAGAGTATGTGAGAGATTAAAACGGGTGTGTGGATATCACTTTCTTTAAGTAATTAAGCAACCACACAGTTTATTGTAAAACATCACAACATTAAGGTGATAAATCTAATATTCTATTAGGGAAATAATTTTTGCTCTTTTTAATTTCTCACACATCTTTTTGTTTTTAGTCATCAGATTGAATAAATTAAACAAAATTTGATTTAGCATGGTGCTTACTGAACCTCAACCATGATTAAATAAAGATGTGAAAGAAATTAAAATGATGTTATTATAATTTTCCATTTATATTGTCTGTGTACAAGGAATCTGGCCACTAATGACTTTTTGTCTCGTAGAGTCATCTCTCTTTATTTTTATCTTCTTGACATTATTCGTTAATTTATAGGTCATTTTGCATCGTCAAGTACCACTTTCTTTCAAACCATCTTCAACCCTTGGGTTAAAATCTAAAATTTTTAACCCAGAAAATTTAAGTTTTAACCTAGAAACAGTTTTTCTCCTCCAACCCTTCTACAGGTTAAATTTTTAGCCCAAGATTATTAAAGAATGAATTTAGGATAAATTTTTTCTTAAAGAAACTTAAAAAAAAAAATTATGTAGACTATCTTAATTTAATTTTATGAACATTTTAACCTAAAAATATTTAGATTCCGATAAATATTGAAAAATTACTAAACTAGCACCATGACACTACGAAAGAATATGAAACACATGAAATAATTTTTTTAATTACTTTAGCTGTTGGATTTAAATTTGGACCGTTAGATTTTTTTTACCGTTAGATTTGATCAAATTAGATCTTAGCAGTTAGATTCAATGATTTTATAATATAAAACTAAAAAAATACACATATATGGTGGGCCAGCTCCACTAACTCAGAGAGAATCCTAAGCTAAATTTGTCCCAAAAATGAGTTTTAAGTTTTAACTCATATTTGCCCTTAGAATTGAAGCAAGTTGGGGTAAGTTTAGAACGTAAAATTTGTTTAAAAAGTCTTGCTTAAACTGATAAACATTGCCGACAGAATATTTGTCAGTGATCTCACATTCAAGTTAATCAACCATGTATGCAACTGTTTACACCTGGCTCAGATGGGTTAATTGTCTGTATGCCGAATTTTCCTTTCATGGCTAAATTTTCAACATATTGACTAGGTAGGTAAAGTTATGGTTTAATTTGTAAAAGTTTATTTTATTTAAGCGAATGCATGTATATACATAGCAAAGGGATTCTTGTACTTTATTTTGTTGGGTGAAATAAGTTAATTAGTAATTTAAATGTATAAACAAAAGGAGAAGTGCAACAGAAGAAAACGAAGGTGCTAAAATTATTTCCTATATATTTAACGTGAAATTTCACTTACCTGACAAAACAGGTTGAATACCATTGAGAATGATAGCTATTGCAAGATAAGGAGAAAGTTCTGAGACTGCATTAGAGACTGTTTCCCCCTCAGTGAAAATGTAACTTATGACATCTCGCAATACAAGTACAATTATGGCACAGACCACCGAGATGAGGAAGGAGATTGAAGTTACCATCACAACTGCAAATGCAGCCGCTTTTGGATGCCCAGCCCCAAGCTCATTCCCGACCCTCACACTGCATAAATAAGTCAGGGGGATTATAGTTTAGGGTTTTGTTAGTTTAAGTAAATAATTAAGTAGTCCCCAAATAATTATGTAAATTAACTCACCTTGCAGCAGCATTGAACCCCACAGAAATCATGAACACCCATCCATTTATGGTCATGCTGCATTATTTAAATATTCCATTAGAGAAAAGGAAAAAAAAAAAAAAAAAACAGCAGCAAAATTGACTTTGGTCAGAACACAAATTGACTGGTTGATGCAGCTACCAGCCTAAGGTCCACATGGAAGGCATATGTACATGTACGCAAATATTATAGGATTTAATTTGTTTTTTTGTTTTTGTTTTTTTGGGTGGTTCTAATTATGCAGAGTAGGAAAGACCGAACGATGGTGAACCCTTCTAGTGGTAGGACCAGACCACTACTGATTGATTTCTTTGTTACTTTTTGTTTATATGGCAGATCGTTCTTACTTTAATTCTACTAATTATTTTCTTTGTTTTAGTTTAATTCGCTATTAATCTGTTAATTTTGGTCACACAGAAAATAATTAGTATTAACCTTAATTAAATATCAACGACATAGCGATAAAAATATGATGGCATAATTATTAGATATTAAAAACATTAAAAAACTGATCATTACAACAATTACGGATTTGTAAAAGTGATTAATTTGGCCAATTTTCTTAATTTGGTGCTTACCAGATAGAGAGGGCGTCCAAGGCAATTTCAGCATCTTGAAGCAACCCAGCAATCAAAACTATAATTTGATAATACCAAGTCTCAAGGCATAACATTACGGCCGATGCTGCAGACAACTTCAAAAATCTCCAAAGACCAGAAAATGCCCTAATGCTAAAACCTCTCCATGTACGCTTGCACCTTGGAGTCCAAACAATGTATACAAACTGTGCCACCACTATAATCCACCATGAAAAACTCAGCATCAACGCCGCACCCAGCAAACCCCAATCCAGTTTGTACACCACCACCCAGCTTAACACAATGTGCACCACAAGTGCACCTGCTGAGATGTAGGCACTAGGGAACACTATGCTCTGGGCTTGGAGGAATTTTTGTATGGGGAAATTGCAAGCGTATGCAAATATTTGAGGGATCAGACCGTATACGAAAACCGCGGCTGCGGCTGAGATGGAGGCTGATTCACCTAGGGCTAGCAAGAGGGGCTTGGAGAAGATGTAAACTATCATAAGTGGGATCCCAGTTGCCACGAGGAGGATTGTTGATCTCTGCATGTATATGCCCAGCATTTCATATTTATGTGCTCCATAGGCTTGACCACATAGAGTTTCCACTGCACTACCCATACCAAGCTGCACCAAAAACACATGTTACTTGTATATCTGATTCATGACCGAAGACAGTGTGATATATGTTATGTTGACGGACTGTAAATTTGAATCATTAATCCAGTTAATGAATTAATTTTTGGTTAAACATGCATGTGGTAATTAACAATAACACCATGAAACATATCTGACAAAAGAACTTTACCAATCAACTTCGTGCTCCGAAAATCAAATTAGCGTTAACAGGGTAAGTTGAATTATTATGTATACCATGAGGCCATATGCGAAAACTTGAATCCCAGTGTTGCCAAGAGATGAGGCAGCAAGTTCAAGATTGCCAAGATGACCACAGAAGATTTGGGTGGACATGGATATAACATTGTTGAGCAAGTAAACCACCACCGCCGGAGCTGCCAGGCGATACAGGGTCTTTGTCTCGAGCCACGTGGCCGTTCGGAGACGCTGGAAGTTTGAGAGGTCAGTGTTGTTTAGTGTGTCTTCCAATTCCGAGCTTACTATCTGCTGTAATGAAGATGTTTTGGGAACTAACATGGGCTCAGAGAGATCACTATCACTTGAGTACTCCATGCTAGCAAGAAATCTCTCTCTCTCTCTCTCTCTCTCTCTCTCTCTCTCTCTCTCTCTCTAGACAATGGACAAGAGGCAAGAGGTCCTTTCTTCTGATTTGTCAGCCGTCTACAAGCTACTCATACATACAATACGGCATGACAAATTTTTCGCAAGAAAAAAGGAAAAATAAAATGCTAAAAAATAAAATGAATCAAAACAATCAAGTATTATAAAAAAAACTTACGGGTTCTGATAAAGGTTTATACTAAGGATATTAAATTTATAAACAAAATTTGCATTACTCTCTAGTTGCATTACCCTTTGGTAAAATACACTATAAATAAATGGGTAATACTATGAAGACTAAATTTGTAGATAAAATTTTGGAAACTAAAGGACATGAAAGTTGATGATTTGTTTATTACTTAAACCTTGATAAACGTGTTCATCCCTAGTGGGGACACATCATTTAGTTTGCAAATTTTATCTTCAAATTTAGTCTTCCTAGCATTATTCTAAATAAAAACCTTTCAAACATAGAAATTTTAGAGAATAAAATCCCAATTGACTTGTTAATAGGAGAGAATTTCACGGGACTTACATGTATTTGATATAATCACCATATCGACGGTCAAATGATAATTGTTCCTTCTTTTTTTTTTTTTTGGTAAACAACCTGGATCTAGGCCACAAACCCAGATAAAAACTTTATTACTAACACAAATTTACAAACAAACAACACAAATTTACAACAAAGGTCCAAAGACAGAAATTTACAAACAAAATTGGACCTATCAAACGAACCAGGATCCTCGCCGGATCCATTCCCTAGGGATCCCTCAATCATGTCCGTTTATTGTATATCGTGCGGTCAGAAATCATTTAAAATTTAAAATTTAAAATTCAAATATAAATAGTATCTAATGAAAACTGACCACACGATATATGATGAACGAATAAGATTGCGGGATCCGTAGGATTCCTAGGGACTGGATCCGGCGACGATTCTGGTTCCTATCAAACTAACAACAAAAGCCCAAACAAGAGTTGAGCCCATACTAAACAGAAACGAAGAGAAACCCTAGACATTTGCTACTGTTGCAACTACCTCCACGTCAACGTATCTCGACCCTCTGGATCTCACGCTCCTAATCCAGGATCTCCTCGCGGATCGCAACTTCCAACCAAGAACAGCTCTTCGATCACATCCACAAACTGGAAAAAACCAGCCATGAAGCCACAAGCAACGTTGTCAACAAGGGCAACTAGAGAGAAGGTGGTGGTGTTGTGAACACCCGAGCCGGTGAGAACACCGAAACTCTACACACCAACTCAAAGAATCGCAACGAATCGCAATTAGCAGTGGCTACAGATCGAAGTGAAGATGGTCCAGGAAGAGGGACACCGATGGATCGTGAAAAACAGACAAGATCATGATTGAGAGGAAAAGAATGAAACTGCCACCAACCCCAGCCATAGCTAGAATCGACGACTCCGAAAATAGACGAAAAAGAAAACTACTCACTCACAGAGTCGGTGAGAATATTTCCCAAGAAGAGAGAAAGGTTGTTGGAGATTGTTTGGTGGAGTAAGCCATGATTGTTCATTTTGCAATGAAGAATACTACTTTTAATCATACATTTCGCAGAGGATTGAAATTGATATATTTTTTGTCTTAAGCAATCAATCTCATACATTCAAGTTGGCTATAATTTTTTTCATTTCTTCTTTCAACACACCATATAAGTAGTAACATATCTATTTTAATTTAACAAAAACGATAGGAAAACACGCTCAAAGTGTCACTTTCTTTGAACTCTCTATCATATCATAAACTAACATTAAATGTTTTTTTATAAACTGCCTGTTAACATGCGGCTCTCTTGCTTTCCCAGCCGTGAAAGGAATCCACTTCCACGAAAGAAACAAACAAGCTAATAGTTTGTCTTTGCTTTATTTGTTTGATGAATCAAATCAGAGGGATACAAAGACAGAGAGGCATATTAATTCATTGTGGCAAATTCAAGAAAATGAAGCATAACGAATCAAATTTGGCAACGTTCTGCGCTGGGACTTGTATTTTTTCTTTTAAATATCAAAAGAGTAAATTGTACGAATGGCCTTCAACTTTAATCAAATTAGAGCAATGATCCCTCAATTAAAAATATATTACCATTGATCCCTCAACTTATCAAAATGTGTAGCTATAGTCCTTCTCATCAATTTTATCAAAATTTTGTCAAAATGAGCTATATTGGAATGACCATTTATACAATTAGGATCCCTCAACTCATCAAAGTGTATAATTATGGTTCTTTTCGTCAACTATGTCAAAATTTTTGTCAAAACGAGTTATATTGGAAGGACCATTGCTACAATTGGGTTAAAGTTAATGGACCATTTCTCCAGTTGAATTAAAGTTGAGGGACCAATGGTAATGAATTTTTAGTTGAGGGACCATAGCTGCACATTTTGATAAGTTGAGGGACCAACGGTAATGGATTTTTAGTTGAGGGACCATTGCTCCAATTGAGTTAAAGTTAAGGGACCATAGCTACAATTTACTCATATCAAAAGTTTAAAGTGCAAAATGAAAATTTGTAGTGTCAATAACAATTCAATTACATTGTTCACGTGGGTCTTTATCACTTGATAAAGGAAGAGTGATGTTATTCATACACATGTTAGTTTTTGTTGTTTGACAATCTTCAATTCATTCGATTCAATGACCAGAAATTAAGAAAAAGTTTAAAGGAGGTAAAATACAGTGTGTGGATAGTATCACCCAAAAGCATTGATGAGAAAACATGCACCTTTTTTTTTTTTGAACAAACGATATTATCTACACTAAGGGGGAGATGGCGGGCTTAGTCTCAGAATAGACTATCAATAATGTGGTTCAAATTCGCTTTTGTCGAGAATCAAATATAAGATATCTCACTTACAAATGAAAAGAAAAACCACTAGACCGTAGTTCTAACTGGCTGAAAACATGCATCTTAATTCATCTGAATGTAACTAAAATTTTCTGGTCAATATCGAAAAACTGGAAAGCCATGAGAGAGGTAAGCTTTCAAAATCAGTCGATTCATTTATCAATCTTATCTAAACTAGGCAAACTAGCAATACTCCCACATTACACACTTCCACATGACAGACGTGAGTTATACCAGTTGGCCAATGCAGTTATACCCGTTCACCCGAATTTGAACCGAATCGTTCAGAATCAACGAAGGCAAACACCTGTGCTTCCGGTGTCCATACTACTCAAAGTACAGTAACAAATACATTATTGTATTACTGGAAACCTACAACATGAGGAAATACATGCAAATTTTGTAACTAGATTAAATTTGGTAAATGAGTACAATATATGGTCGAGTTGGTCCATCACTTGTAAAAGAAGTAAGATTATACTTCGGCTGCCATCTAAGTTTACAATATAATTAACCACCATCGATTTCCTAATTTTTACAGAAATTTTATCACAGAAGCAAGCAAGAATCATGAATCAGTAGGATTGGAAGCACAAACTTGAAGTCAGATTGCCGTAGATCATAGTTTCTCTCCCCAGTTTTCACGACAATCTTATAACGATTAGCTTGGGGTGACTTGTATAAACGACGAACCAATCATGAATTTTCCTTCCAAGGACTGGCGCGTTTTCCTCAAGGGAAACTTATTTACAGAAGCATCATTAGGACCATCCCGGAAGCAAGGAGTAGAGAAAGCATCACATTATCATGGTACAGACCTGGAGACCATGAGAGCATATGTTTTAAGATTAAACTCATAAGCCTAAACAGGAGGAAGAAAAAAAAGAGTATAAAAAACATTCATAATTCAAGGCTCTAGGGGACCTGTGGTTTTCTATGTATATAATGCTCGAAGAGTTCTGCGACTAGTTTCCTAATAATTTTAATAAGGATAAACAAACTTAGCATGCCTTACATACTGCACATGGGGACTGCTGAAATAAACGAAATTATCACCTATGAAGATTAACGAATGAACCTACTCACCACTTTCAGCAGATGCTGCCGCAGGAAGTGCAGGAATCTTGACATCTGGAATTCAGACAAGTCAGGCAGAAATCATGAAAGTACTACTAAAAGGAAAATACAGCCTTATGAAAAAAGTAGTGCCAATTTGAATATGTAATGGGATTGCAAATGCAGGGTACTCCATTGAAATGAATAAACGCGAAGAGCTTGCTTGCACATACTTTTACTGCACGAGGAAGCTGCCCCTTCAGAGGTGGGCCATGGAGCTGGAATGTTATCATTCAAATCACAAAGGAAGCTGACTCCTGAACTGTCAAATGTTGCATCGGAAGGCAGGCTTGGCAAAAGACATCCAGACACTATGATGCAAAAGCATAACGAAGGACCAGTTTACAAGATTAGAAGAAGAAACGAGCAAAAAGCACTGGTATGAAATTATTGACAACTCAACCATCATTGGCAAAGTCAACATTAGTTATTCTGACAATAAATTCAAAAAAACAACTTTTTCTTTTGGATACGGTAAAATTTTTTTTTCTTTGAGTATGCTAATATAATGGGTGATACAAACGAAAGTAAGTTTATTACCTTGATTTCCAACTGAGTTGTGCAAATCCATCCCCAAATGATTTTGACATGTATAAAGCACACAAAATCTGTATTAGCACCATGGTAGGCTGTTTATCGTTTGGTAAAGAAAATACAGGAACAGAGGAAGCACTAACCTTGAAGAGAGAAATCCTTGAGGCTTATACGACATAGGCTATACACATCTTCGATAATATTTGATTTTCTTAACTTCATTCCCAGTGATGCAGCACAATCCAAAGCTTGCAAGTTGGTTATGAGACTCTGCTTTTGCAAGTGGGCCACATAGCTCTCCATGGCAGTACAACATGCAGTCCGGTTACTTATCCCATTCCCACAACCCATTGCAACATGCTTCATGTCAGGGAAAACCAGTGGGCAAGCTGAAGTGAACACCAGTCAGAAATACACGATCAGATACTCCAATCAAAGATTGCCATCTCCTAGTAAAATCAAACTAATACAAGATGCAGAGCAGATACATAAACTAGTATTCTTTCTCTTGCTCTATTTCTATTTCTCTCTCACACAAAAATCACGTATAATAATAAACTTTCACAAGATGGGAGTAAGGCCCGAATATGACGAAGGCAGAAAGCTAGAACTCCAATGATATCTCTTATATGACTGATCCACATTCATAGAAATGGCAATCCACCTATAGAATTGCCAAGAAAATTCCTTCCAATACAGAAAGAAAGAGACTGGTAAAATCATAAAAATAGGAGAGACAGTCTATAAGAAGATATATGTAATAATATATTTCCTTGACCACTGGCACTAATTCATCAATACAGTTTTAGGAGACAACTATAAGAAACTTCTAGATAAATGTATGAATATCCCATTTTTAACCGGTTAACATAATAACGACAATTTTCCATTTTTCTGTTTAGAAAAAATAAGAACTAAGAGATAAAAGAAAAGTACAGAATTTGATGGAGGTCCTATGTAGCACCATGTTTTACTATAAACTCACCCTTGTTAATCTTGCAATTAGATAGTCCCCTTAGAACTTCCTTGGCGCGAGAAGTACTGAGTTTACTTGCCAGCCACCGGAGGACAATACTTTTGCAGTCATTGACTTTACTTGATCGATCCGGTAAGAGATCATGAGCACCATCTGTGCTCAAAAGATCAGAAGCTTTCGATGCAATCCTTGTAGCAGCCTCTAATATGGCATTCTCACAAGTTTGAGCGCAACATTCTTTCACAGGGTCAATCTTCCCACAAGCGGCAAGCAACTTTGAAGTATCAACTGTATCCTCAAACTCATTAACATCAAAGACTGGGCAAGATGCATCAGTCAGATTTGATGAATGAACCGAGCATATTTGTGCAAGACTGTCATTTGCACCCTGGCCCACCAAAATCTGTTCGATGTCTGATAGACAGTGTTTAGCAGTCGTTCCATTTAAAGCAAGAACATTGGTCTCTTTACTGGATTGACCAATGAGAATTGTGAGAGTGGCTTCCAACTGTGGACAACACATTACATTAGCCAGTAATGGTGCAAAAACGGACCAGCAATCAATTGAGGTCACACTCATCAAACTCTCAGCAACACTGAAGTTTAGTCTACAGAGTCCTGCAGGCACGGATCAACACGAAAAAAGCATGTAACTTGAGAACCAAACCACAGAATGCCAAGGGGAATTTAGTTTAACTGGAGCAAATAAGGAGGGAGGGCGGAACCTGATAATTTTGGGACGGTGGTATTAGTATATGGTGCCAATGGTGAAGGAGCAAGAAGGGGAAGAAAGGGCTGAGGAGTCGCTGTAGGAGATATCATTGGTAACATAGAATCTTTTTGCTTAATCGACAAGACTGGATCTTTAAGATAATCTAACGTGCTGCAACAACATACATGGAGACCTATAAAACGAAAAGCAAAGAGCATTGGTAAGTAATAATAAAACAGAAAAACTACACAAATCACAATCAGAAAAGTTTTAGATGCACAACTTCCTAATGAATTTTAGAGCAGTTCTAAAGCCATAGACAAACCAGTCCGGCGCCAAAGGCAACTAATGAATTTTAGTTATAAAGTATGTGACTCCATGAACACAAGTAGTGTCAATGAACTAATAATGTAGCAAAATATCAATTACGGTGAAATCTCAAATCCGCAGTTGTGCACTAATGTATGTCCTACAAAGTTGTATAAGGGCAAGCCTATACTTGCTCAAACAGCAATCAAAACCCTAACACAACCTGGGATATCATAATTCACTCTAAACAGTTACTAGAAACAGCGCTATGCCTTACAATAAGCACTAGATTCAAAGTTCAGGACAAGAACAGGACTTCAATAATCCGACAACCAAATGCATCATATATTCTTTGCAGACTGAAATCGAGATCAATAATGTTTCACAAAATCTGAGGTGCACATCATACCAAAGATCACATTTTTTCGGATTAAAAAAGCACAAATCTTTCACAAAACCCAGTTGCACCAATCCAACTATAGCAATTATAACCATGACCCGGAAGGCAATACTCAATTTGTTTGCAAAATTAAACAAAACCCAGTAAAAAACAAAAAAAGGGTTAGAAACTCACTTAGGAACAGGATAAAGATGTGGGCAGTGAGCCTCAGAAAAACCATTTCCTTCCTGCCTTCAATTTCCTTGCTCCCAAATAGTGAAACCAGAGAGAGAGTTTTTTGGTCGAAAGAGAGAGAGAGTGAAATGCAGCGTTTTCAAGCTTAAGACTTGGAACTCAGAGGGAGTTCTGCAGGTGAGGAAATGGAGGAGGAGACATTGTGGGAAGAAGAAGATGAGGGGAGAGATAGATAGAGAGGGGGGGGGGGACTGGGGAGCAGAGGAGGAGGAGGAGGAGGAGGAGAAGCCATGAATGAGCTTGGAAGTGGGGTGGGGCCTAAAGAAGCAGTAATGGCTGTCGTGAGTAGGCCCCACAGTGAGCAGAAGACTCGGATAGAAGCGCACTGGTGCATTAACGCCATCCGTCGCCTTTTTCTCCCTCCCCACCCCACAACTGGCAACTCCTACTTTCTACACCAGTTATTTCGCACGCCTGACACGTGTGAAAGATGGTCGTTCAGGATAATTAAAGCGGCCATTGCTCTCAAATTTTCTATTGCTCATTTGTGTAGGCAATGAATTTGAGAAGTTGTGGAACACTATTTTTTAACAATTTTTTTTTAATTAAAGATATTATGTTGGTGTGGCATGGATTTTATGCAAGATTTTATGTAAAATTTAACCGTATTTTCTCGTACCATGAAAAAAGTAAAATTGTGTGTTATGATTGTTTCAATTTTTTAACTTGAGGAGTGCTTAGAGATTATCTCAAAAGTATCATTTTTTATGGCATCTCTATTACCTTAATTTTTGACACAATATTTTATAATGTTAGTACGTGAATTGATGTTAAACTGTAAGGTGACAGATAATCCATAAAATATCTCAGTTTTAAAATAATACCCTTAATATTTCTCTTTTCACTTTGTACGATACCGCTTTTCTTTTGATCGGACTGAAATTTCTGACAAAGTATTTTAATGAGGTCACTTTGTGCCCCTTGTTTTCTTTTTCTTGAAACAAACATGATATTGCATTATTTTCTTGTTCTTGAAAAATACAAACATGATATTGCATAACTAGTAATTTGATTTTAAATGGTAAATAAGTGAGTTGGGTTTTAGAGTAAAGTTGAAGCTTGATGTTGGGTCATTTCTAACTTTTATGATGGCTTATGATCCGTTATTGTTTTGTTTTGAAAAGCAAAGAGAATGATTAGCATGATTGATGTGAAGGAGAATCCTAATGATGTGGATTATGCCGTGGAAGTAGGGAATCCACACCTTGTCTCCAACTATAAGCAATACATGATTGAGATATATAAAAAAGGTGAAGCATCAACTTTCACTAGTTAAGAAGATGACTCCATTGAACAATATCCTTCCAAGTGACAATAGGAAGCTCATGGAATAAAGTTTCCAATATCCCTCCAATCAAAACATATTAGTTTTTTTATTTGGAAAATTTGCTGAATTTGTATGTGTCATAAGCTCAACCAAACAAACATCAGGTGAAAATCAGTCTAGCTAAAGTCCACATGCAAAGTCTTCTCACTGCGGTGTGAGTGGTTCCCTGTCCGTGAACTTCTGATGCCGCCGGCTCTAGCTATGTTTTTCAACTCCAATAGCTGTTGATCTTACTAGACTATGCCCTCATGTCCGATCTTCTTCTCCATTTTCTAACCATTGTTATCCGTCCATCCTCCACAATTCCGATCTCCCACTTCTTTCGATTTGGGCTTAAACTCTTGTTCGGGCTCTTTTTGTTTTGCTTGGAAGGTCCATTTTTGCTTTATCCCTTTGTTAAAAACAAACAACATCAGGTGAAGGATTACTTAGGGCCTGTTTGGGATTGAGGTGCTTAATAAAAAAGCAGCTTTGAAAAAAAGCTAGAAGAGATTTTGGTGTTTGGTAAACACCCCAAACCAGCTTTTTTTCAAAGTTTCATGTGAAAAAAAGCTAAAAAACGGAAGCTGGGAAACGCAGCTTCATAAAAGCCGCTTATTCTTTCAAAACACGGAGCTACAGTAACCAGTTAATAAAATTTTCAATTTACCAATATTACCCTCATTTCTTCTTTCGCAGACCTGATTCAACAGAACGTCCTCTCCTCTCTCGCAAGCTCTCTCCGCCGCAGCCCTCTTCCCTCACACACTCCTCTCTCGCAAGCTCTCTCCGCACGCCAAGACTGCCGCTGCACCTCTTCTCCTCCTCCTCCTTTTCCTCTCTCTCCGTCAGTCTCACAGTGCCACACTGCCGCTGCCTTCCAGTTACCAGGTACAAACCGAGCAACCAAAATCTCCGTCAGTCTCACAGTGCTACACCACCGTCGCCGTTTAGGGTTTGGCTGCTCTCTCCAGTTTGCTTCTATTTTTGTAGTTTAATTTAATTCAAGGTTTGGTTCTAACATGGATGATGAACCGATGTTTTGGGGGTTTTCTGAAACAGTCACAGATTTGGTAACCAACGAACGTGTGAAGGCGAACACAGGCTCGATCTCATCGATTAGGTAAACATAACTCTCTCTCTCTCTCTCTCTATCTCCCTCTCCTTCTCCCTCTCTCTTTCTCAAGCAATTTCAGTTTTGGTGTCTAATTTTCAGTTTTGGTGTTTGTTTGTTTGTGAACCCAAATCTCCTCCTCTGTTGCTATGTTGATCTGTTTGTTTGTTTCTTCACTACCTGTTTCCTGCAATATGGGTTTATTTTGTCAGTTTTGATTGTCAAAGAAATAGGGTTTCTTCACTACCTGTTTCCTGTGTATGCAATCTGCAAAACTGATAGGGTTTGATGCTTGTTCTTCAGTCAGAGGCTCCCATTGCTTCCTGTAAATTGATGGATGCCCTTCTTTCCTGTATTCTGACAGTCATCAAAATGCAGTATCTTTTCATTGGTTGAGTTATTAATTGTACTGAGCTTGTGATAAACTGGAGTTTAGATCTAAGACATTATATTAGTGGTGTTTGTTAATGCTATGTGATCCTTTTCAACGAAGTTAAATGTCTGCATTATTGAGTACTAATGAGGTTTGAATTATAGGTAGTGGTAAGTAGTTTCGGCTTATCATCTGTTGAGAAAGTGATTTCATGCGTTATGGGCCTACATCATTGTCCATCATGAATAAAACACATCAATATTCATCTGCAAGTGCAGTCACTTAGCTTCACTAGTGTAATTAGAAAGCATGAGCATAAAATATAGTTGATTTACCAATGGTCAGGTTCACTTAAAGTTTCAGTTATGCAAAATGGAAATAAAAGTTTAAGCATCGATAAGTACAGTTAATATAGCTAGCATGGATCACTGGTAACATGCAGCGCATCAAGCATGCAAAAAACTCCATTAACAGAACCCAATAGCAAATAAGTCCATGGCTAAGATCAAACTCATGAGCCAACCAATTTAAAGGAAATAATTCCCAGACCCTTTCATAACCCTTCCTGTTTGGGATTGAGGTGATTAATAAAAAAGCTATGAAAAAAAGCTAGAACTTGGTTGAATATCAACGCTAGAACTTGGTTGAATATCAACACTAGAACTTGGTTTGCTGTAAATTTGAATGAAAACTTATTTTCGGTTTTTAATTCAAACTTTCATACTTACAACACCATCTTTACAGCCACAATTCACCTAATATTTAGCTGTTTCACTTCTATTTAATATTCATGACAATACCAAATTGGTCCTTGATTTATATATACTACCAATATGCAATTCACATGATTCTTTTAGGCATGCAAATGAAACAATTCTTTTAAACTGCTTCATATTTCTAGTATGTTTAAACGGTTTTGTAAATGAGGTGATTACAAATCACTAGTCCTCATTAATGTCAATAATAGCTCAATCTATAGGATAAAATGAGTGATAAGAAAGTTCGAAATTTCAGAACTTCACATAACATTACAGCTGAAAGACGTCCTTAAGAAAATGCTATAGGAGTATAACCACGATTCAATATTCATCAACCAATCCGCACATGACAACCTCGGCCGCACTCTTTTACCCCTTTTCTCTTTTTCTTTCTCTTTAACATTCTTTTTAGTCTTACTTTTACTGTTAAGGTTGCTTGACTTATTGCATTAGTTTCAATAGGAGTTAAAAAAAGTAACGTTCTCATCTTTACTTCTCTGGAGGATTAACTAGATATAGTGCTCATTCCTGCTTTCATGTACTGTGTATGCTCATTCATGCTTTCACTAGTTGGTATCAATGGCAAAGAAGGGGGCATCTTCGTCAAATCCTACAGCTACATGGAATGCCCACAATATATCTATATTTTGTGATGTATGCATCAAGGAGGTTGAGGCCGGACATCGTCCGGGCACTCACTTTGACAAAGATGGATATGCAAATATTAGAGCTAACTTCAAGGCAGAGACAGGGCATGATTATGAAAGAAAGCAACTGAAAAATAAGTGGGATGCACTTAAAAATGAGTGGAAGTTGTGGAAAGAGCTAGTTGGTAAAGAAACTGGCCTAGGGTGGAATTCGATCAAGGGTACCGTTGATGCCTCTGAGGAGTGGTGGAATAATAAAATTCAGGTTTGTATTTATCTTTTAATATGTATTATGATATCATGGAATATGTATTAACCATATTCTTTCTTTACTTATAGATAAACAAAGAATATGGAAAATTACGAAAAAAAGGCATTAGTCCTGAGATGGAGGATAAGTTAGATAGGATGTTCTCGAACATAGTTGCTACCGGTGAACATGCCTGGGCACCTTCATCTGGAGTACTACCACCAGAGTCAAGAGATGAATCTATAGGGCAAATTGATATAGATGATGAGGAAGATAGTGAGACTATGCAGGATCTAAGGCAAGCTAGGAAGGGGAAAAAAAGAGCGGCTAACCAAGAAGAATTTCAAAAGAAGAAGGTTGATAAGAAAGGGAAAAAAATTGGAGGTGCTGCAAAACTTTCTTGTCAAATTGACCGTCTTGTTGAAGCTTATGAAAGTAGGAGTTCTGCAAACTCATTGATGAGGCCGTCGCATATAGGTTGTAGTATTGCCGAAGCTATAGCCTCTGTTGCACAATTGCCTGGTTGTGAGCCACCTAGCGAGTTATGGTTGTTTGCTACATGTTTATTTTGTAGTGCAGAGAAGCGAGAGGTGTTTGCCACTATGAATGATCCTGAAGTGCAGCTGACTTGGTTGAAATATATGTTCAACAAACAACAATAGGGAGCTAAAACTATGAATTAGGACTATGTGTGGTTTGTACTTTGCATTAAGATTATGTGTTGAATGTTGCTTGTATTTTGTGTTTATTGAATGTTGGATTAATGTTGAATGTTGAATGTTGAATGTTGGATTAATATTTAATGTTGGATTATTCTTGAATGTCGGATTGTGACTTCTTAGTGATTGTTGGATTATGACTTGTGGAATGTTCAATTATGTGTTAGGTTACAGGTGTATATTCAATATGAACACCTATGATGATGAGGTTGAGGATTTGGAAGATGGTCTAATAATATGCACTGTAGCGACATCTGTTGAAACATATTATTCAAAATATGTCCACAAAACTCCATGTATGAATTCTTCCCAAACAGGTAATATGTGGTTGATGGAAGTACTACAAGGAAATCATGTGCGATGCTATAGAATGTTTAGGATGAACAGAGATGTCTTTTATAGATTATCCAATGACTTGCAAACTAATTATGGATTGGAAGGTTCAAGGAGAATGAGTGCAACTGAAATATTAGCAATGTTCTTGCATATGTTGGGACATGGTGTGAAAAATAGATTAGCGCAAGAGAGATTTCAACATTCTGGTGAGACTGTTAGTAGATATTTTGGTGCTATGTTGGATATCGTATGTAAGATGGCAATAGATATTATCAAACCGATGGATTCAGAGTTTCGTGGCATTCCCCAAGAAATAAGGAGAGATACAAGATACATGCCTTATTTTAAGGTAAATTTTGACTCGTTTTCTAACTTATTTGCAAACTATAATTGTAGGTTGACGGTTTTCTTCAATGTTATTATTTTTAGGATTGTATTGGTGCCATAGATGGAGTACATGTTGAGGCTTCAATACCACCTCCGGATCAAGTTCCATACATTGGTAGGAAAGGAATACCGACTCAAAATGTTATGGCTGCATGTAATTTTGACATGCAATTCACATTTGCTTGTGCCGGATGGGAAGGCACTGCACATGATACAAGGGTTTTTGTATCCGTGTTACGAAATCCAAATTTAAACTTTTCTAAGCCTCCAAATGGTAATCTTCATACTTATATTATAACATTTTACATATTTGCTTTGTATAATTATTACAATACAAAACAAAATTTTCAATTGTCAGGAAAATATTACTTGGTAGATGCGGGATACCCACAAATGAGAGGTTATTTGGGACCATATAAATGTGAAAGATATCATCTTCCGGACTTTCGTAGGGGTGCTGAACCAACGGGTCATAAAGAGGTATTCAACCACATGCATTCTTCTCTTAGGAGCATCATTGAACGAACTTTTGGGGTATGGAAGAAAAGATGGGCAATTTTAAGGGATATGCCTAATTACCCGTTCAATAAGCAAGTGAAGATTGTCATTGCTACAATGGCTCTTCATAACTACATACGGAGGTATTCTGAACGTGATCGTCATTTTGATGACCCAAGAGACTATTGTGAAGAGAGCGATAGTAGTGATGATGATGATGAAGAATACCAAAATTATGAAGTTGAAGGATCACATGAGATAGAGGCATTAAGAAATAGAATAGCGGCAAGTTTGATGAATGCATCTAATTAGACTACTTTCAAGTACATTAACAATATTGTACTAATGAATCCTAATGCATCTAATGCATTTAATCAGTCTAAAATGTTTCAATTGAAGTAGTTTGTCATACTAATTAATATTTAAGATAAAGTTTATAAATATTTTTCTTTTAAAAATAAAGTATATTTAGTAATTCACCTTTATTTGTTAAGAAAATTAAATTATGAGCACATCTAGTATTATACCCTTTTGGTCATTTCACACAGTCACAGCTGTTTTACATAAAAGTTTACCAAACACTATCATACTGCTTTTTTTTTCCAAAAGCACTTTTACAAAAAAGTTTACCAAACACTCTGCTGCTTTATTTCACAGCCGCTTATTCTCACAGCACAGCAGAAGCAGCTTTTTTTCAAAGCACAGCAATACCAAACCAGCCCTTAGGATCAAGCCCACAAAGATATTAGACTTGGGCGGCTATAAAATTATATTTTAAAGACCCTAAAATCAAGAGAAAACTTTAACACGTCACTTGATCACGTCATTTGTAAGGTATTTTCGCAAACAATCGGGACTCTCTGCATTTAGGCATCATGCCCAGCCCTTCGCTTGTGAGAGTTTCCTTTCGAATGATGACGTGGTCATGTCCTATTGAAGATTTTTTTTCCTAAATCACTAGGAGCTTAAAAAATGAAAAAAAAGAAGTAAATAATAAAAGAAATATTTATCTTCATATATATATATATATATATATATGTACATAGACTACAAATGAAATTTTATATATAAACAAATTTGAATCTGTAGATATAAGAAAGGAAGAATTTAAAAAGAGTCATCACAATAGAAATTTAATTTCTGGCCTAAAATCTATGGTCTAAAGCTATTCCTCATGAAAACCATTGCATGGTGATATTGACGATGAACTAATTAATTAATTAACTTCCGGAATACTTTGGAGAAGAGGCCTCCAGGGCCGTTGACGGTCCATCTCACCACGACCATCATAGTACTGATCATGACCATCACGGCCGTTGATCATGACCCAAGTTAATAGCTGTTCCACAGACGAAAGACCCTGCATGTTTCCTCCTCCTTTTACCACCTCCTCCAGCTGTTTCTTACTAATCTTGATCTTCACTTGATCTCCTCCAATACTACTAGTACTAGTAGAAAATGAAGATGTTGAAGCTCCAGATGATGAATATGATCTCATCTCACCAAGAAGCCTATGCTTTTCTGGGTTGTATGCACTTTTATCATCAGGCTGAAGCTGAGAAACGTCAATCCAGTTGTCGTCTCCGGCCCATACCATCGCGGAATCGCGCCTCAAACAGTTTCCCATTCCTGCTATACGTAGCTTATTATGTTGACGGAGCTTAAGAATTAAGGGTTCTTGAGAAATAAGCCCTTGTAACTCTGTGTTTACTTCTAATAGGTATTATTTCTAACTATACAAATGAAAGTGAGTTGAAAGATGGGAGAGTTTAACGATGGGGGAAGTAGGTGTTATATATAGGAGCCCGAGCAGAGCTGCAGAGTTGTGAAAGGTGGGTGGGATGGGATTGGGTCAGGTGACACCTTGACAATATTATTGTTATAATATTACATTTGCAGCCGGACTAGGATTCTCTCCCCTCCTCTTTTCATCTCATTCCATCCCATCATCTCACATTCTCTTAACGTGTCTTTATCTTGCTATAAAAAATTAATATAAGATGTTGACATGACTTAACCGTAATCGTTTAATTAGGAGAGGAGAGAAGATGAGAAAAAGAAGAAGAAGAGATAATCCTACTCTTTTGCAGCCTCGAGGAAACTACATGCACGAACACTACTATATTCAAGGGCGATTTTTAATTGGTTCGTCTCTTTTTCTGACCCCATGTAGAACATGATAGGAGGGTAGTGACGAGGACAAAGTCAGCGGCTCGATCGGCTTAATTTAGAAGCTCTATTTACAAGTTGAAGTAATTTTTAATCTAACTAGAACAGTCCTATATACTAATAGCTAGAATTATATATAAATAGGTTGATTTGTTTTTCATTAGTATATACTCGAAAAGTGAAATATAGTAACTTTAGATTGTTCACTTTTATTATTATATGTGAATAGTGTACCCTTTGGCTTCTTGTATCAATACTTACAAAAATTTCTCTCTAAATTGGCTATCAATTAGTGTGACTTGTCGAGATGTTAGACATAAGCAAACCAACAACTCATTATTAATTACACTCATGCTCTACTTGTATATTACCTACAATATGTATGGAGTTTTATCTCAAAAATTTCAGTGAAATTTTGATGCTAGCTGTTCATTATATATTGCACCTTAATTTTGTCAATTTCACTCTTTACATTATTTTAGCATCTTATCCATTCCTCTTTGTTCTTGCTATCAAATTGAAAAAAATTAAACAAAACAATAAATATAATTAAAAAAAAAGCGTGTACAAAGAAAGAAAATGGTATATATTTTAAGGAATTGTTATTAGCACTTCAAAAATCTCATTTTGTAATCCTCAAATTTATTTTTCTTTCTAATTATGTAAAATTTAGAATGCAAAACAAAATTTTAGGAGTGCCAAAAACTATTCCCATGTTTTTGCCGTCTCTAATATACGAGGTGAGGATAGCTAGCTAGCTGACTAGCTGAGAGCTGCTGGATCGTAATTTGCATGGCTTCTACGAAATGAGAAATATTTCTAGATTAACTGGAATGGTCAAACCCTGCAGCAGTTCGGAAGGAAAATATTATTATATCATATATACTTGATGTCTTCTGCAAGCTACTGAGGTTTTCAACTTTGGAGCGTGAATTGGACTTTGAAATGACATACCTGGGGGATAGGACATGAAGTGTGGACATAGATGTGCAAATGGAAACCTTTGACCTCGGAATTTTATTAAAGTAATCAATTTGTATATTTGGAACAACATCTTCACCAATTCTATGTTTTGGTCCAAATTCACCAATTCTATTTAGTTGGTTCAATTGGACAATTATATATATCTTCATTTTTTCTTCTTCTTAACTATATTGCTAAGCTAGCAGAACTTCACATTTTTCTCACTTAACCAGTTTAACTATATATCTTCAGATCTTTACCTTTCAATGCTTGGTATCTTGTTCTGCTTATGGTGTTTTTGCTAGGGAGGAACGGAACGGGTGAAAATGGAATAGCACGCCGTTTAATGAATTCAAGTGTTTAGTTGGATAAGAATCAATACAACAGTAGGACTCACCCCAATTCAGGAATCAAACTTCTGAAATTGACGAAGTAAGATTATTTATATTATAGTTGTATTTGAATCCGGTTATTCGTGGTCACCTGGAATCCAACTTTTGTTCCAAGACTGCCCTCCTATCGTTCTTTACATGGCAGTTTTTGTATAATGTTAATTATGTCACGAGACTCGTGACTCATGAGCTTAGAATTGTTACGTGTCATTAACCTATACTACATATCTAACCATATAATATCCTATGCTAGCTTGTCCGTCAATTTTCGGTGTTGTTTTGGTCAAGATGTCATGTAATTTCTTGCTCTACTTATCTTTGTTCTCAAGTCTTAATCAAACCACCTACACTGATTTTTTTTTTCCTTTTCCTGCTCGCCATGTGTTTGTAGGAGATTATGTAGTAGTAATTTTCCCTCCAACCGCTTGTTGGTCTTGTGGTTGGTTGTTGAACCTACGCAGGGCAATTCAAAGGAAGGATCGTACATTACAATTTGGACCAATAAGAAGGCGCCAGTTAGCCATCGAGTTGTCGTACTTTCAGTGAATTCAAATGTATTTATATGATCATCACGATGAAGATTGAACTTTTTCCAGTATTTCTGATCTCAGACAAAATGGGAAACAATTAAAGGTTTTAATGCTGAAGCTGAAAGCTAGGAAGTTAATTTATGTGCTGACAACAACCAAAATTTGCAGTGGCAGCCAACTCTCATTAAAATGGGTGCCACTGCATTTAGATAAACAATACCATTCTAACTCTCTGCATTTAGATGTTGGGAATTTACGTGAGGATCTCTGAGTCTCTGGATTTAAAATTTGTGTGTTTACCCGCATTTCGTAGAATCTTGGTCATCTTATCAATCTAATGACTTAAAGAAAGTCACAAGTCTGGATTGCTTGAATGACTAAGATTCTTGTAATGCGGATAAATGCACACCTTCTAAATGCAGAGACTCAAGATTCAAAATAATAAGCTGGATCAAAATGAATAGATATCAATAAACAAAAGCTAATTATATTTAAGTTTTTAATTATTAGAAGCCTTCCAGTAGATATGTAGCTAGGCAAGTAGTACTAATGTTGAATATTAGAGGGTTTGTAACCAACTCTCCCTCTAATATTCAAGTGTTATTGTCTCCCTCCTTTGTGTTTTATTCCAGCTAAAACACCTTAGAAGCCTAATATTGTATAAGTCCAATTGGTTTTCACAACATATACAAAACCATGGTTTTATTATAACTCAACTTAATAAGAAAATCTTACAATATGTACATGAAATTAGTAGCCTCATCTACCCATGTAAATTACCTAACAGTACTCTAAAGTTTAAAGCAAAGATTGATAACCACCTTTTTTATGTTTTGATGATTAATAGTAATGGCAGCACTGTTATTAGGTGTTTTCACATTAAATTGGATATATATATTTGGTATTCACATATACTATTATCATCAGCATGCAACGGCAAACTGTATTTGTCTATCAACACACAATTAAATGAAATTGATTTATTTTCATGGACTGCAAGCAGTATTTCCATTTATATATGTATTACCTTAATTCTAAACTTCCGGGAGCTTCTAACTATCCATGATGATGGGAAGTAAATGCTCTTTTAAATCTATATGAAGCTTAATTCTATATGAAGCTGGCAAGAGATGACCAAAACCCTAATATTTGATTTTATTAGGGTTTGTTCGGTCTAACAAAACCTTGCATTAGTAGTCTAACAACGATAATCCCTTAACCTAATCCTTGCATTAGGGTTTTTTTTTTTTTAGGTTATTAAACCCTAATTAAAACCCTTCTTCTTGTTCTTCTTTGTCTCTCTCTATAAATAGTAAACACCTTTAATTAGGGAAATGCATTTTAATTTCCATCGCTGGTGCTGCATGCAGCACATGGTTATTGTTTTTTGGGTTACGCTCACATTTATTCTTTTGTCTCGGATGATGAATAATTAAATCTCACATATATATGTATCTCAAGATTTGATGCAGACATGCATTTTCTGCAGAGATGCATGAAGGAGATTATGTGGTCTACCTGTTGCTTTCAAAGGAGATTATGTGGTCTACCTGTTGCTTTCAAACAATCAGTACACATAGTTAATAATTAGTACTCACTATGAGCTCGCTGTTATCTGCCTTTTTTTATTCGAATATTTTGAAATATCTCACTCGAAGCCATAAACCCTCCTTCATTGGTTTGAATTCTAAAAGATTAAACATTGGACTAAACATGTTCAAACTTTGGCTCCGTTTCATAGCTTGGTTAACTATTAAGAAAAGTCCCAAGTTCATATCCCTTTTCGTCGTACTGAAATGTTGCGGCTAAAATGTTAATGTTTGATTGAAATTTCTTTCATGTTTTGTGACCTAATACCAGTTTCTCATACCCAACAAAGAAATGACATTCTTATTGATTGGAATTGCTTGGTATTTCTTTGGTACAAATTAAGCTTAGGCTTCTGAGAGTCGACAGGCTTTAGTCGGAATCGAGAGGCTTTCTCCTATGAATTCAAGTTCGAATTGTTTGTTTAAAGTAAAATTTTGCTTGGATTGAAAAAGTTGAAACTCTAACTGTGAAAAAGAAATATTTTTGTGTGCACGGGAAACATAACGATGTGTTATAAGCCATAAAATTAATGTCACACTTATAAGTGTATTAACAAAAACAAACACAATACAACGAAAATAAAATTAATAATAATACAAAATGTGATGTTATTCCAAATAGACCATAAGTTATTCGTGATATATTATTATTATCATTCAAATTAAGACAAGACGGAAAATAAGAAAGAGTTTCAATCTGTAACGCAACATAATGAAGATAAAAGTCAAATGTACACTTGGGAAAATTTGACATATTTATATTTATTTTTGTTTACTTGGTAAACAACAGTAAACACAGACATGTAGATATCAATCATCAGTATAAAAAAGCATTGGACCACTCCACTACAAAAAAGCACAAGAAACAACAAAACACTCGGGCATTATTATATATGAGCACCGAATGAACCAGTCAGGCGGTGCCCATTGTCGTGGCCGGAAAGCTTTGACTTACCGGCACCGGAATTACGAACCTCCGCAGAGTCCATTTATTCACTGGAAGTTTGACAACGAAAAAACCACTGGCGTCGTCCAGGCCTCGGCTCGGACGCTCGCCGCAGGGCTGTGGCAATTACGCTTTAGCGAAATCTCATGGGATCAGAAGATCAAATTCAATTCTTGCCCTTCTGATCCTTCTCCTCCTCAGCCTCAGGTGATTCTGATTTATTTTCATGTCTTTTTTTTGTCAATTTTTTTTTTTGAGTATTTGGTAGTGTAGTGACTGTTATATGTATTTTGTAATGTAGAGTTGTATATGAAATGGTTATTAACTGTACGTAGCATTGTTTTCTGAAGTTTTGCTGATGTTTAGACTAGGTCAATGAATTAAAAATCCTTTAATGCGATGATTAACTAAAGGCTAGTTTTATTTCTCACCATTTGTAAGTGGAAAAGTCTGTGTTTCTACTTGTACTACAAGTTTGATAACTAATGTTTAGTGTATTGTGTGATTTAACCTAAATACTCAGCAGAATATCGTTATATCCAAATAAAACCCGTAAGTCCTTACTCAAGGTATATAAACAATGTGGAGCATTAGTCATAGCTAGAGATTGTTTCCGTTTATATTTTTAGGTTAGGCATGCTTTTGTTTTAGGAAAACTAATAAAAATGACTTGAAAACTTTGAGTTTTAATCAAAATGTCAAAAATGTGTTGTAAGTGAATAGTATCAGGAGTGACTTTTTAGAGTAAAAATGTCATTTTCGTTAAAAGTGAACAGCACCGGGTGTGTTTCGTTAAAACTCCCTTTGTTTTTAGGCGCTTAAGAAAATGACTACACTTAAACCCTTTTTTTTTAGCTAAGGGTGACTACACTTATATCCTTTTTTTTTATCTAAGGGTTACACTTTGAAGAAATTCAATAATGTTTTGAAATTATAGGTTAAGGAATTGATCTTTGAAGTTGGACTCATGAGTTCTTGTTACCATGTCATGAAAATACAAAAAATAACGGTGCCGAAACGAAGCATGAGCTACAAAGCTCTCAATTAGGTTCAAAAAACTAAGTTATGTATCAAATGTTATCTGTCCTTTCTCACTCAATGGTTTATGCCTTGAATTGATTATAGTCTTTCGTACTAGACTGAATTCGTAGGGTAAGGATTGATCTTTTTCTCAACTTTACGCTACTCGTCTGAATTATGCAAAAGCTAAATATTTGAATATACCCTTCAAATTTAAGCTAGAACTTACCTGGATATAAAAATTTCAAAATTCAATGCCTCAAATTTAAGCTTCTAACAGTTATGTATCATTTTCTTTTGATTTTCTAGGTTGAATCGTCTTTGGCATATACCAAATGTGCATTGGAGAAGGCAACAAAGTGGGATCGTGGCTGCTCAGGAGAATCTGATGACATCTATCAGTTTTACAGCCATATGAAACTTCTCGAAGATTGTCAAGTTACTACTCGTTCTATGGCATCGACTTTGAATGCAGAACTAGCAGAGGCTAGATTATGCATTCGTGAGCTGCAAGCTAAGCGACAGCCCTTCAAGATGAAAGTCAAACACTTTTTGAGGAAGTTTGAAGAGGAAAGAATCTCGTGGCAAACCAGAGCTCACCGGAACAATCATGCTATTAAAGACCTGAAGGAAGAATTAGGAAGGGAAAGGAAACATCGTCAGCAGATGGAAAATGTTAACACCAATCTGATAGATCAGTTAGCTGGTGTCAAGGTGTCTGCAGAGCAGTTCATGAAAAAATACAAGGAAGAGAAGAAAAACAGAAAATTCATGGAAGAAGTTTCAAGTGAACTAGCTGCACAAATTGGAGAAGACAAGGCCGAAGCTGAGGCATTGAAGAGAGAATCACTGAGAACTCTTGAAGATGCGGAGGAAGAGAGGAAAATGTTTCATCTAGCAGCGGTTTGGCGTGAAGAGCGAGTCCAGATGAAGCTGATCGATGCAAAACTAGCTCTTGAAGATAAATATTGTCAGCTGAACAAGCTGATAACAGATGTCGAATCTTTCTTAAGGTCAAAGTTTGGAACCCTGGATATGGCGGAGTTGAGAAAAGCTGAGTTGATCCTACAGGAAGTTAAGTCATTGAATGTTAATGACACTGAGGAATTTTCTTACCTTCCTCCAAACTCAGATGAAATATACTCTGATTGCAAAGATCTCCAACAATGTGAAGTGAATGATAGGGAGATTGAACCACGCGTTTGTCGCAGTCCATCTAGCCATAATTCCACAGTCCATCCCATGAATCCGGAGGATAATGGGTTCAACAAAACTTCTTTTCCAATGCAGTTGAATTGCTTTAGTGATTATGATAGTTGTTATGGAGATGCGGGTTTGGATAACATGAGTCATGCCAAGGATCATCAGGGTTCTTGTGATTCATTGGTAGCACGCAATACCACCGTTAACAAAGTTGGCCAGTCCAAAAATGTATCGAGGAGAAGTGAACATAACACCAATGTTGGTCAATATTCTTCAGATAGGGAAATCAGTGAGGTGTGCTCACCATCGGAGAAGCAATCAAAGCAAAAGGCATCTCCTACATCTAAGATATCATGTCCAAGCCATGGTGAGTTTCATAAGATAGTTTTGGATGAGGGTGAAAGGAGGCTTTCGAATGGGATTACCTCACGTCAGGGAACAAAGGCATATCGAGGTTTGTTTCAACAACGAGTTGAACAATGGATCCCAACAGACATAGCGAATCCACACATAACTCGAGGAATGAGAGGGTCCATTGAATGGCCGCGAACCATCCAAACGAATTGTTCAGAGGCCAAGCTTTTGGAAGCAAAAATAGAAAGTCAGAAATCTCAGTTGCGCCATGTTCTTAAACATAAGATTAGGTGAATTCGGTGTTTGGTGCTCGAAATTTTGTTCAAGTTCCATTCGAACTATGATGTGGCTGATGCACTGCATATTCCTCCACTTTAAGGTACTGCACATCATCTGCCATGCCATATATCTTTTGAGTGGCAGAGTGAGTGTTGGGGGAATCTCTAAACTTTAAGCAGTCAAAATACCTGTTTTTGGAACCCATAGATCGAAATACTAATGAAAGTATGTAGCTTATAAGAAAGCACACAACTTGTTTTCCTTTCATCACAATGAATGTATGTTGTTTTTGCCAAAAATGCAAGAGAAGAATGCATTCAAGCTCATCAATCATTTATATTGTCTAAATGGTTCAAATCTTCTTCTCCGTAGTTTAGAGTCTTTAGACGAATGTCTCAAGACTGTAACAACTTTCTTTTTTTCAAACATACCCACCCACAAACCAACCTTCAAGGCCACTTGAGATTTGGACCATTTATTACACCTTTTTGAAGATCAATTGAAACAAAGCTAGTTTGTAGTCCTTGAATTAGAATCTCAACCAAAGAACCACATTGTTGAGTGCCAATTCCCATTCGCCCATCCTTCTTCCCTCTAACGACTCGAATTGTCACTTGTTCGTGTCACTCACGGAGCGTGTAGCACCATGTTGGTTAAAAAAAACAAAGAACATTCACCTCTGTATCCGAGGTTTAAGTCCTTGTATCAAAAGAAAAGAAAAACAAGTCAAACAGTTACATTGAAAATAAAGTGGGCCGAATTTATTACAATAGAAAAGCCCAATAGAAGTGGGCTGAGTAGTAGCATCTGCTTAATAGGTTATTGATAACTTAAACGCTATTATTTATGAATAAAGATTGACATATAACTAGGAAGATTTTTTTTGTTTTTGAATAAATGATATTATCTACACTAAGGGGGTCGGGGAGTGACCATAATAATGTGGTTCAAATTCGCCTTTGGAAAGAATCGAACCTAAGACCTCTCACTTACAAGTGAAGATAAGCATCGTATTTAAACTGCCACTTAGTACTCCGATCTAGTGATATTCCTCTTCACTTGTAAATGAGAGGTTTTAAGTTTGATTTTTGTCATAGGTGAATTTGAACCAAATTATTGCTAGCAAGCTAAGCCTACAAAAAAAAAAAAAAAAAAGCATCGTATTTAAACTTGGAACCCTAAAGAGCATGGGTGTATGCTTATATATTTTGGTCTATTTTTAACTTTTTAATATTCGGTGGTTCGGACCAGGAATATAAATACGGAAGATTGATTGCAACTTCTTCGACTCTTTTGCTCTTGATCTGTATTACTTTTTTGCCCTAGAACGACGCTTTTCTTGCCATAAATAGTATATATATACTTATGTCGCGTTGCTTCATTGTTTGAAAATTTGCAGACATGACAGGAGTAGTCCATTGGAAGATTGAGTATCCTGATCCTGGTCTGCAGACATGGTCCATTGAGGTGTTAGACCCTTGGAATAATAGTTCGTACAAGAGGGCGTTGGCAAGAATTTAGCTGAATCGTATACGTTTACGTCCCACACCTGCTGTATATACACTCGTTCTAATTTGAACACCCCCACACCCCCCCCCCCCCCCTCCTTCCCATGCATGTTATTGTGGAGAAGGCCGCGGTTGACCACAATTCTGATAGGGGCAAATTATTCCGGTAGGAAAATCCTGAATCGTACGATTTGACAAGGTTAGTTTCCAATTCCCCTCGTGATTTTATTATCTTGGTTTGTAATGCCTCAGTGGGATAAAGATATTTTTTTGTTTTGTTTTCATCTATGCTTTTGGTACTTGCTCAGGCAGTTTGTGGAGGAACGCAAACCGCGTACTTTAAATGCTTGGAAATTGAGGCAGGCGCATCCACATCTTATTCCAGTCAAGAGTTCTCCTGCATCAAACATGTTTATGCCCTCCTATGTATTCAGTCCGGTGGAGGTAATTACCATATTCTAATTTGAGCCTCCATGCAGGTGAGTGTGGAGACGGATGCAAGGAGAGATGTTCCCGGCTTTAGAGACAACAAGTTAGTTCCCTTATTTTCTTGGTTGTGTATTGCTACAACGGAATAGGACTTGTTCCCTTCTTGGCATAGGATTTATCCAAGCATATTGCGACAATGGCTACTAATTTTCACTCTCCATATTGTTACATAAGATTAGCATGCAGAAAGGAAAACAAACTTGTTACTACAAAGGCGAACTCATTTGTGTCCATAGCTTTCTCTCAAGTGAAGGGGTTCTCACATGGTTTTATCGCCTATCCCTTGCTTTTGAATGCAGATACCATGTCCACCGTGCTATGCCTCTTGGAGCATTTGTCAAGCTTATTTCAGCTTCGTCTCGAGGTTATAGGAATCAACGATCCTGTCTTTGTGTATTCCAAGAACACCGCTAAACCTCCCAATGGTGAGCAAAGCTGCATTTATTTTTTTCAACAAAATATCTTATTCCCAAATTAGTTGTGGTTGTAATAACTCTAATTCTTGCATTGTTACAGAGACCTTGATGTCTGCAATTGACGAGGATGAGGAAAATAAGGATGAAGATGGATTTCTTCACTTGATGTACACTAATGAAGAGGAAGGAGTACCAATTCCAGCGAAGAAAGCCGCCGCAAGGCACAAAAGTCCTTGCAGATTCAAGAGGAGGCAGTTAGTGTTAGACGAAGTCCACCTGCTGCAGTTTCATCTACCGTGCTTTGAGGAGTCGAAGAGATTTGAGGAGTTTGTTTTAGTTTGAAAGTGTTATCTGATTACCAGTCCTTGTTTGTAGGATATACTTTTTGATATATGTAAACTGTTGCTTTTCTGTTTTGTAGTTTGAATTTCAAACCTCCTTGTAATTAGGGTTTTCAAACCCTTTGATGTAATCGTGAACAGCCTATAAATACAAAGCATTCCATAGTTAAATGGGTATGCAAACAAGTGAAAAAACCTGTGTTCTTAAGTTTTATATGGTATCAGAGCCTTTTTTGTCTAACGACAAAGATCCTAACCTGTTATTCTTTCTATCATCGCTTCCATGGCTGAAAATAATGTCCCTGTTGTCAACCCCAACCCCTAAACCACCACCTTCCAACCCTTTTCCACCGTCGTAAACATCAAACTAGACAGAACCAACTACCCACTGTGGTTGGCTCAAATTCTCCCTATTCTAAAAAGCCGAGACCTGATGGCGTATGTTGATGGCACCTCAGTGTGTCCCCCAAAGCATGTTGCTAGTTCGACAACCGTTAATCCTGCGTACACAACGTGGGTGCAACAGGATCAAATGATCCTCAGCTGGATTAATGGATCTTTGACTGCGTCTGTCTTGTCTGTGGTGGCAAGCAAAAGAACTGCTCGAGCTACGTGGGAAGCTCTGGAGCAAAGGTATGCATCCACATCCCAAAATCGTATTTTGTTTATGAGAAATGAATTGTTGTAGACCAAAAAGGGTGATCTATCTGTGGCGGATTACCTTGATCGCATGAATGCAATTGCTGACAACCTTGCTCTTGCTGAGCAACCTGTGAGTGATGAAGAATTGGTCCAGATTGTGTTGAATAATCTTGGACCAGCATACGAGATGACTGTGAGCGTTGCACAAGCTCGTGACAACCCTATCACATATCCTACTCTTGAATCATTGCTGCTCACAACAGAAAGGAGACTGGCGGAACACAATGTCCCATTGGTTGAAAGAGCCACTGTTAATGCCTTCATGGCTTCCAAAGGACGTGGGGGTGGTCGCCCTCGTGGTGGTGGACGAGGGAACTTCTCAAACCGTGGTGGTGCTTAACGAGGTCCCAATCCTCGTCATAACAATGCTTTGCAGA
Source organism: Heteromeles arbutifolia (assembly GCA_024362995.1). NCBI lineage: Eukaryota > Viridiplantae > Streptophyta > Magnoliopsida > Rosales > Rosaceae > Heteromeles > Heteromeles arbutifolia. Next base: position 1,157,925 of record JANCRC010000002.1, on the reverse strand, counting down.
ACAACCAAGGTACTGGAGAAAGGTTTGTTTCCTGTGGTGATAGAATTGTTTGTCAAATATGTGGCAAACCAGGTCATCCTACATTAGACTGCTACCAACGCATGAACACTGCCTTTGAATGACGAATCCCGGCCAAACAACTTTCGGCAATGACCTCTTCCCCTATCACTTTTAACAAACAGCATAATGGTTCTTGGCTCCTCGACACAGGTGCAAATGCACACATTACTCCTGATATTCAGAATTTGCCCAATCCTAAAGAGTATCACGGTAATGAAGGAGTCGGAGGTGTAGGTAATAACACCGGTGTTTCAATTGCACATTATGGTTCAAGTCAACTTAATACTAAATCTTGCTCGTTTGTGTTACGTGACATCCTACATTGCCCAACTGCATCCACTAATATCCTTTCTGCTCATCAGTTTACCCTAGATAATGATTGTTACTTACTGATCTTTCCCTATTTTTTCCTTGTTAAGGACCTCAAGACACGGAAGACGTTTTTCCAAGGACGATGTGAGAATGGGTTGTACCCATTTCCAAATGGTAGTGGACGTCTCCAGCATCCTATTACTGCATGTGTGGGAGTTAGAATGTCGGTTCAAATGTAGCATGCACGTCTTGGCCATCCTGCGAAACCAATAATAAATCTTTTAGTTTCAAATAAATTGGTACCAATTCATGGTAAATCTGATGTACGCTTTTGTGAGTCATGTCCTTTAGGTAAAAGTACTAAATTACCTTTCCAATTGTCCGAGTCTAGGTCTCAATTTCCTTTGCAACTTGTCCATTCAGATGTGTGGTGTTCTCTAATTCGTTATAATGAAGGTTTTTGTTATTTTTTGTTGTTTGTGGATGATTATTCGCGATATTCATGGATTTTTCCAATGAAACAAAAATCTGAAGTTTTTGCACTATTTGTGAAATTTAAGGCCAAAGTTGAGAATATGTTCAATCAATCCATAAACACTCTTCAATGTGATGAAGGTGGTGAATATAAGAGTCATGCTTTCCAAAGGTTTCTTGATGTTCATGGTATTTCACAACATTTTTCTTGCCCTAAACATCCTGAACAAAATGGTTTAGCTGAACGAAAACTTTGACACATTGTCGAAACTGCAATGGTTATGCTTGCTGAGTCTTTCATGTCGACTACTTTTTGGTTTGATGCATGCTCCACTGCCACATATCTAATAAACCGATTACATACTCGTGTATTGTCTAATACATCTTCGTTTGAGAAATTATTTCAAAGAAAACCAAATTATGAGATGTTAAAGGTGTTTGGTTGTCGTTGTTTTCCTTGGTTAACACCATACACTCAAAATAAATTACAACCAAAATCAAAGTCATGTGTTTTTCTTGGATATTCATTGAACCATCAATGATACAGATGCTTGGACATGTCCACAAGACGAGTTTATTTGTCTCGCCATGTTCTATTCGATGAAGACTCCTTCTGTTTTAAGGGACTCACAACTCCTTCTGAAAGTGTTGATGTACAAGGTAACAATTTTTTACCTAATTTATTATTCAACTTCTCGTCACCCACCACCTCTCTAAAGAGTCCTATATCCACTAATATTGATCCACCCCAACAAATCCCTTTTGCCCCTGGTCTCGCATCGGCCATAGAATCCTATCCTGATGTAACTTTTCCACAAAATATACCATCCACTACTGAAACCGTAACCCAGTCCAACCCACATTTAGAACCTAACTTGTCCCTAGGACCCTCACCACCATCAAATGAGCAAGCTTTAGTAAATGAGCATCCTGTGCAAGCAAATGTGCCTAGTGATACTGGACATTCTATGACTACACGCTCTAAAACAGGGGTTCTAAAACCGAATCCAAAATATGCTATGCATGTTGTCGTTGATAACTCTCTTGTTGAGCCTACATGTTTCACTCAAGCAGTCAAACATCAGGTGTGGAGAGAAGCTATGGTGTAGGAGTTTAATGCCCTACAAAGGTCTGGAGCCTGGAGTTTAGTTTCGTACAATTCTCAAATGAACGTCCTACCAAACAAATGGGTATTCAAAATTAAACGTCGCGCCGATGGCACTATTGAGCGTCATAAAGCTCAATTAGTGGCGAATGGATTTCATCAGAAGGCTGGTATGGATTACATCGAGACTTTCAGTCCCGTAGTAAAGCATAGCACCATTCGACTTGTTTTAAGTCTTGCTGTGTCAAAGAAGTGGCCTGTACGCCAACTTGACGTGCAGAATGCGTTTCTGCATGGATACTTGAATGAACATGTTTACATGAAACAACCATCGGGGTTCATTGACAAACAGTTTCCTCATCATGTCTGTAAGCTGCAACGATCTCTTTACGGTCTCAAACAAGCTCCTAGGGCTTGGTTTCAACGGTTCTCTGATTTCTTGTTTCAACTGGGGTTCGAGGAATCTACATGTGACTACAGTCTGTTTGTGTTTAACAAATGAGGTGTATATATTATTCTACTGATTTATGTAGACGACATTCTCATCACAGGGAACAGTCCACGACAGCTGGCTCATTTGATTAAGAAACTTGGAAGTTTGTTTTCAATGAAAGATTTGGGACCGCTGAGTTATTTCTTGGGCATTGAAGTAAAGTATAATGGTGATGCCACGCATCTTTGTCAGTCTAAATATGCCCTGGACCTCCTCACTCGCACAAAATTCACGGATGCCAAATCTATTTCTACTCCCGTGTCGTCTGGTTAGAAACTGAGTGCTTATATTGGAGATCCTTATGCCAATCCAGAGACATATTGCAGTGTTGTGGGGGCGCTCCAGTACCTCACGATCTGATTTATCCTACGCTGTGAATCAAGTGTGCCGGTTTATGCATTCTTCGAAAAACACCCACTGGATGGCAGTCAAGAGAATTTTTCGGTATTTGAAGGCAACTTATAATCATGGCTTACTGTACAAACCAGGAACTGCTACATTGACAGCTTATTCTGATGTAAATTACGCTGGCAACCCTGATACTCGTCACTCTACGGGTGGCTTCTGTGTTTATTTGGGTTCCAACCTTGTATCCTGGAGTTCAAAGAAGCAGAAGACTGTTTCACGATCGAGTGCCGAAGCGGAGTATAGGCAGTTAACTTATACTGCTGCAGAGTTATCTTGATTAAGGTCTCTATATAAAGATCTCCATTTGCATCTGGTTCAACCAACCATTTGGTGTGACAATATTTCTTCGATTGCTTTGGCGTCCAATCCAGTCTTCCTCTCGCGCACTAAGCATCTGGAGGTCGACTACCATTACGTTCGTGAGAAGGTTGTTCGTAAGCAGCTGTTGGTAAGTTATGTGTGTTCCCAGGACCAGCTTGCTGACATTTTTATTAAAGGACTGTCTTCTTCAACTCTTGTATCCAAGCTTCCAGTTGTTCCCCCAAATGTTAGCTTGCAGGGGGCTGTTAGACGAAGTCAACCTGCTGCAGTTTCATCTACCGTGCTTTGAGGAGTGAACAAAGATTTGAGGAGTTTGTTTTAGTTTGAAAGTGTTATCTGATTACCAGTCCTTATTTGTAGGATATACTTTTCGATATATGTGAACTGTTGCTTTTCTGTTTTGTAGTTTGAATTTCAAACCTCCTTGTAATTAGGGTTTTCAAACCCTCTGATGTAATCGTGAACAGCCTATAAATACAAAGCATTCCATAGTTAAATAGGTCTGCAAACAAGTGAAAAAACCCGTGTTCTTAAGTTTTATAGTTAGTTGTCGATTGTTGAGAGTTGTCCCACACCGGTGAGGGGACAAGTTTGCTATGTGCTCATATGGTCTTGAGCTACTCCCTATATTGCCAATTGATTTATGGTGGAACCCCAATTTCATCATGGTATCAGAGCAAGTTGTCCTCATGTGAAGCCAAACGGTCACATGCGCTCCACGTCACCCTGTTGTGTTGTACATGTGTAGGCTTGAAAATCAGCTACATGTGCGGGGGGCGTGTTGAGAGTTGTCCCACATTGGTGAGGGGCAAGGTTTGCTATGTGCTTATATGGTCTTGGGCTACTCCCTATATTGCCAATTGGTTTTATGGTAGAACCTAAATTTCATTATCGATTACCTTGATTTAGTTATCTTAATTTGTTTGCTGCAATGGGAAAAATAAAAAAATCGTCCCCTCCATTTGTGCTTGTAGGAAAATCGGAATGATTCAGCTTTCAATGCCCATTGGTCTGTTAGACTCCGGGAACCATGATCAATACAGGTAATTAGTTTCCCATTCCATTGTGCTTTATTTATCTTGATTTGTATTGCTACAGTAAAATAGCATTTCTGTTTTTTCATCTATGCGTTTGATTTATGCTCAGGGGTTGTTTGGAAGCGGACAAACCACCTAGACGTAGTTTATTAGATGCTTGGAAATTGAGGGAGAAGCAACCTGACCATATACCAGTAAGTGTTTCACTGCATTAAATTTGCATATTTCCTCCTATGTTTGGTGGAGGCAATACCGTGCTCTATTTTGAGCCTCCGTGCAGGTGAGCGTCGAGAAGGACGCAGGTAGTGACGTTCCTGACATTGACATGAAGAAGTTAGTTTCCGATTCGATTAAGCTTTGGGTATCTTGATTTGTATTGCAAGAATGGAATAGGATTTTACCCCCTTATTTAGGTATGCTTTTTGTATATCATGTGTTACGAATTTTCCTTCAGAAAAAAATAGGGAAGAGAAATAAGCAAGATGTATAGCTTGTCTAGGATGAAGGTGGTCTCACATGGTTTTGTTGCCTGGCCTTCGTTTTTTACTGCAGATACAATGTCCATTGTGATATGCCGCTGAGAGAATTTGTTGATTTTAGAATATCGGTTAAGGATTGGGTATGAATCTCCATGGAAAAAGCCTATGTTCGTCTCCTTCAAGAACACCGAGCCTCCCATTAGTGAGCATAGCTGCAACACATTTTTGTTTTAGTCCGGCAGTAATAACATCCGTCTTTTTCCCAAGTTAGGTGCGGATGTAATTAACTCTAACTGTTGAATGTTGTTACACAGATACTACCTTGATGTCTGCAGTTGATGAGAAAAACAGGGACGAAGACGGGTTTGTTCACATCATCTACAGTGGAAAAGAGAAAGGAGGCTGGACCCACAGAAGAGCTCTGGGTCAGTGATCTGATCTGAGCTGCTTAGATATTTTTAAGCCTTAAAGCTGGTCTTTGTGATCAATGGCACTGCATTGGACTTCAATGTTTGGAGTTGGAAATGTTTGATTAATTGTTTTTGGCAGTTGGTTTATGCCTAATTCTGGATATGTTTTCTTTCTAATTTTGCTTTCCAGACCGTTCTTCCCGACGCTGGCGGGATGTAATTTCATATAAAAACCTCATGTTCTCTCTCACTCAGTCAGTCATCTTGTTGCATTAGCCGTTGCAGATGCTTGTTGAATGCTCATTTAAACATGTCCTACTAAAGAAGGGCAGCCACGAAGCACTTTTTTAAAGGTTGCCCAGATGCTATCTTCTATATCTATCGGGGAGGACTGCATTCCGGCTGGCCTTGTCACAAAATCAATCTGTTTACGCATCAATTCTTCGAGCTGGGATCGCAGCTTGTCGTCCCTCAGTTGTTTTTCTTGTCTCGAGAAATTTTTTTCAGACTGTATATTCCCTTATTCAATTTGGTTTTACGTAGCTTTATGCTTCTGGACTAAGAATATGTTAGTTGGTTATAAATCGATTTCATATGTTGAAACAGTAGGGTTTGTATTGACGATGGTGAGTAATTACATAAAGATGAAATACACTTCCTACTTTTTCTTTACTTTTAAGATTCTACAATGTAGTTGATGACTAAATTTCAAGATCTTGGCTCTTTCTAAATACCTAAGGTGTATTAGAGAGTATGTAACACCAATAGCCAAACCTTGTGAGTTGTTTCGACTCGCCTAATCCTTCAACGTCCTCTCTTTTGTTTATCATTTTGTTGCTCATCTCATGTATTGTCTTAGTTGCTCTAATAATATTACATTATATCAATTCTCTTTCAAAGATATTATCCAATATTACTTGAGGATTAGAACCGTTATTTTGTAAACCACTTTCTAAAGAGGAAAATGTTACTAAACTAAGAGAATAAGCCCTAACAAATATAATCAGCCTGCTAATATAACATTAAGGTCAAACAACTTGCTAAAAACACAGATTAAGAATTAAAGATGAAGATCATAAACAACATGAGCAAGGCAGTTTGACATTTCTGGATCGAAAGAAGACTATGATCGATGCCCGCGAACGTTCGATCAATCATTTGTTTTGGACGAACAAGACCTGTGGTCCTGCAGTTCATAATTGTACAAACAATTCCCACCAGTTGATGATGATCAAGAAATTGACTAGCCCGCATTGTCACAACCACAAGTCTTTGGCATCGATCGTGTCATGCAAGTGGGACGATCGATCTACCATGTTCACCACTAATAACTTCATCAAAGTGTAGGTATACTTTCTTTCAACTGTCGTTACAAAACTGGCAAACTGCATACACCAAATATACAAAAGTATTCACTTTGAAATCATCAATATTGATCACGTGGAAAAACTAAAAGGAAAATGATTTTTCGCAGACTATTTTTTCTACATGCACATTTACTTATTTTTGATCTTTGATCAAATAAATCAAAAGAAAATCGACCAGCATAAATAATTATATAGAACTCGGTGTGTAAAACAAAAAAATGGTGTACGGAATTTATTTCTCAAATCAAATCTACTCACATGGCTGACCCCAAAATCAACACGCATGAGTGTAACAACTCAAACAACAGGAAACGATGGGTCCTCTCTTATCGTTTGATGCATATGAAGGATAAAAACAGCCTACCACCTGAGCTTGCTGCCAATCAACAATAATAATGTTCACAATAAAATTTTATCAGCATTGAATTTTTGTGGTAAACGTCCTCTTGAAAAATGGTTGAGTGTGACCTATTCCTTCCATCTCTGCAGGTTGAAAAAGTTGTGACAGAGATAGAAGATTGAGGAACAAGAAGAGATCCATTAAGAGAAAGATTTATCCGAGAAAATTTTTGATGGATTGTCTTCCAAACTTTGCCTCAATAATTGTCTTTGCAATAATCTTCATACTACTTCCATTCGCTCACTTTCCCTGGTTTTTTGGGTTACATGCAAGACATGAATCGAACTCGTACCTAATACCTATATTAATCTCAACAGCACCCATCTTCATGTGTTTTCATTTGCTAATTATTAAGTCGCGATTTTGTTACTAAACTAATTACAAAACCTTGATTAAAAAATCTTACAACCCAGTTGAAAATCTCAGTGGATACAGTAATTTTGCTCCAATGATTGGAGATTTCTATAAGACAAAATGGTTAGGTAAATAGAGTCTATAGGGATATATATATATATATATATATATATATATATATATATATATATATATCTGGTCTATAGGGATATATAAGTATCCGGTATTTCATGCAACTTGTGTTTCAAATTGGAGCACCAAGTTGGCCAAACGTCACAACGACGAAGGGATGGTTTAGCATGTGTTGGTTCAACTTGAAAACGAAAAAGGTATTTTAAAGGCTAAAAGCCAACAAAACAAACCAAACATCTTGTAAAAAGGGAACATAAATTACGCTCTTCTTCTTAGCTTTACAGCTTTCATGTGTACAAGATGATACAATTTTGTTCCTGCAAATAAACAAAAGGGACGATCAAATATGTTCTCTTTTGAACTTTCGTAAACATAGAAGTATCACTGTTGCGTTAGAAAGTTAAAACGCATAGCAGTAGAAGTATTTTATCAAACAACCTCAAGTTAAGAAAAAGGGCAACTTTGATAATTTCAACTTCAGCAACAAAAGTTTGCTGGCTCTGCAATTATCTCTCATGCACGAATAGCATGTTCTTTGGCCGACCTGACAACCCAAAGCCTCCTCTACTAACCGACAAAACCCCCAACAAAAGCTCTTTGATTCATCTCCTTATATAATTCTATGTTAGTACAAGAATCCCATGTTATATTAATCCTAAAGGCCTGACTTTTTCTTGCCTTACAATAAAATAATATCCCATGATTCATATCCCCACTCCCTAGTACAATCATCCTCAACCTTTTGATCCTCTAGATCTAATTAAAAAAATGAAATACATATCATAGTAATTTGAATTCTAAATCAGAAAAAATTTAAGTGTAATCGTTTCACTCTTTCATTTCATCACTCTTTTATCATGTGAGATGGAGATAGTGAAACAGATATATACATGGCATATTGGCATAATCTCTTGCCAAATTGAATTTAAACAAAACTAGCTTGACGAGAAAAATTGTTGTGGTACATGAGATTATGTTATAACTTTGTGCTTAAAGCACTATTATGTGACCACGTTACATGATAAACGTCTTTTAAGTCATATGACGAGCATTGTACTGTATAAATACATCGAGATGTATCCCTAGCAATATTAGGCTTCGCAAAAGGGTTGTTTTTGTCGTATTCGTCTCATTTTCATGTTATACCCGTAATCTTAACAAGTCGTGTCATGTCAAACTCGTTACTTTAACGGGTTCTTAAAATGTCACCAATAACAACCAGATTCATTAACATTCCGTGTTGTATCATATTGGATTAACAAGTTGTACATAATGTCTAAATCTGGCCTACCTAGCAATTGGTAAGATTCTTTCCATCTCGACACCATGAAATCAAACATATGCTAAGCACTCATTAGGGTTTTTATTAATTTGTTTTAATTAAGTTTGTTTATGAAAGGGGCGGTGGTGGCTGCTTAATTAGTGGCAGGTGGGATTCGGATTCTTATTTTCTTTCAGAATTGACACACTCACACACACACACACACACACACCAAAACAAATGTCGTTTGTTTTTAGCAATCGAAGAAAGGCTGCAATGCATGACGTGATATGGAGGGTTCTGATGTGATGATAAATGGTTGATATATTTCTGGGTTGTCAATTGTCCTGCTTGATATAAAAAGAAAAACAGTGGCGGGGGCCATGCGAGTTTTAGGGTTTTTTGTACTCGTCAAATATTCCAATTTTCTTAACGTCATTGATTTTACAGAAACGACAGGTTCCCTATCATATTGGATGGTTTATACACTGCATAGAATCTGAGAATGTTAGAGTCGAACGAGTGTTTTTTGCCGATGAGTGCAGACAAGTCTGGTAGTGTAGTTTGCATATATATATATATCAACCATCAGAAAACTATGCAATCGTCTACTCATGATTGGTCATGGCAAAATCTTAATTGGAGTTTGTTCGAAACTATTTAGTTTTCAATCACTCTCTTCGTTTTCTCATTTCTTTCACATATTTTTTCCTCTATTTATAGCACAAAAATATAAAAACTAATAACTAAAACATAATGTTTAATTATCACCATTAGCAATACGGTTGAGTCCAATAAGAGGTCTCATATGCAACTCCTATAACTTAGGAGTTCAGTGCCTAATTACATGGTTTAGCCTAAATTTCCACTCTAATATCATTTCATATGAAAAATGAACTGATTATATCAAATTCCAAAATTAGTGATTAATTATTGATCGTTATATCAATTTCAAATTTCCGCCAATTAGTACTACGGTCTAATGGTATTACTCTTCACTTATAAGTGAGAGGTCTTAAGTTTGATTCTCGCTACAGGCTAATTTGAACCACATTTTGCTAGCCCATTATAAGGGTGAGTCTATCTCCTCTCTTTAATTTAGATAATATCGTGTGTTAAAAAAAAAAATCAAATTTCCTAGTGAGGCTATGCAGCATAGGATACTTGATTGCAATGAGAGGTCCATCACAAAGCAGAGTTAGGTACTCGGGGTCCGGGTGCACCAGTAGCGAACCCATCTCCACGAGCCATGGCTAGCGGGTCCCAGACAAGGTCGGGTCATTGAAGGCCAGGGTCCTTCACACCCACAAAATCCCACATAAGGGAGAGAGATACACAATAGTGCCACACTAAAGGGTGGAGAGACACACAATAGAACCTCATAAAAGGGGAGGGGGTCCTCATTGATAAATATGAAACATCATCAACCCTGTCCTCTCATAGTCCAAGTGGATAACAAATGCAAATTTTATTGTTATGAAAAAATTTAATGACGTGATTTATCAAATCTCATAAATAGCAAGTTCGGTATTAATTTGTCAAATCATGGCTGACAAGCGAGACCACATCACTTGTTAAGTGAAATATCAGCCGTTATAAGCGATACAAACAAAATCTACACTAATCAAATAATGGAATCCACCCATCGACTCATCTTCATTGGCGACTTTATCGCTTCTGTGAGATCTATCACTATTGCAAGGCGAAGCCGCCACGATTCGTCAAGAAGAGTAGTTCCAACTTGAAAGTCAAACCGTAGGAGGGGTTCTAACCCACCAACAACATCCATGGAGAGAGATAAAATGGAAAAAAGAGGTGGGTCGTCGGAAGAGTGATCGAGGAGAAAGGGAGGACGAGAGGAGGCGGGGGTGTAGGGACGAGGAGGTGCAGAGGGGGTTTAGGAAGAGAGGAAAGGCTAGGAGGACGGGGGAAGAGGCTATCACTGGCCCCTAGCCGGAGACAGAGCTTGGTTGCAGATTTAGGGTTTACTGTTGGAGAGAGAAAATGAGGCCTTGGGAGTAGAAAAAGTAGTACTGAAAAATTCTTTCCACCTTTTAATGTAAATATATCGTTGTATAAAAATAATAATTGATGTGGCCGTGAAAATGAGTGCATATGGAAAGTTAACATAACCATAGTACTTTACCAAGAGAGTTGAATGATTTTGTACTTATTCCGCAACAGATGGATGGCTGCCCTCCCCTTCCCATACCCTTTCCATCCCCTCTTGTTTTATGTGGTCACGGTTAAGCCACGTCAACATTTTATATTGATTTTTTTTATAGAAATAATAAGATAAAAAAAATTAGAATATAAAATGTTAACGTGACTTAATCGTGATCGTACAAACATGAGGGGATGGTAAGGGTATGGGAAGAGGAGGGTAAACAATCCATCTCCCTTAATAATTTACAAGATGGTGAATGGACATGCTATTCTTGCAAAAGAACGCGTCCTCTTACATTTGAGTATCATCTAGCTCAAGTAAGTACAACATTTAACTCACGAGGCATGTGTAAAAGTGATATAATCAGATACATTATTACCGTGCCCTACCGAAAGTTTTCTCATTGGCTTTCAAGATTTGTCCGATAACTTTGCTGTAATTGCTGGATATGTACTGAAAATATGCACAATACAAAGTCATGAAGATATTTTGACATTTTTGATTGCGATGTGCACCATACACACAAGTCATGATGAGTTTTAAGAATATACATGGTCAGCTGGTTCTAGAATCCTATTATTTTAATATCAAGCATAAGTACGCTTTCCTTCACTCAAATTGCATCAAATTAGTGATTTCACTGTAAATTTAAATTGACTTTTTTTTTTTCCGAATTAAGTCTCAACAGTCTTAGTCCAGTAGTGCTGTTTTTTAAGGTTAATAACTATTTACAAAATACTTAATTAATTTTGTCTCTCGACAACGGATAATGTTAGTACAATTCCACTTGGATCCACATTTTTTTTTTCAAACGGGACTTTAAGTGTATTTTTAGTGTAAAACGAAATTTCAAAAGACACATTTTTAAAATGAAAATGGAAAACCCCCTATATAATTGGATGTAATTTGTGAAGCTCCATCAAATTTGGGCCTTTTGATTGTGAAATCTTTGGACAATGAAAGGTGACAAAGCTTCACTTGTTTACTACAAAAACGACAAGTCGTTGTTGGACCCCACTATTGTATTTTGGACCGTCTAATGTGGCCTTCACAGAGACTTTGCTTTTTCTATCCCAAGTGGAGATTTAATTAATCTAAACCACAGCAATAAACTTGATTAAAACCCCTAAACCATCAATTATGCAGACGCTAATTTTATGGTCACCATCATTAGCCTTTCCATTAGTGAATCGAAAAATGATGACAGAAAAAAAACTAAAATGTCACTATAAATCTTTTCAATTTCCAAAATAACATCGTAGCGAAACCACAAGCTAATTTCCTTCTAAAAAAAAATCATCAGCCTTCCCCCACCGCATACTAAACCTTTTATTTACTTTATTTTTAACTGGTGAAATTATTTGGCTGGTAAATGTTCGTCCACGTGGCATGGATGGAGACCTGAAGGCGGGACCCGCAGGTGTAGAAGCGCCCACGTGGTGGGCTTTTAGAGAAGGACGTGTCCACGTGGACTGTGAGCAGTTTGTGTTATATGCATTTGTCATTTGACGTAGTCAAACAAGACGGGTTTGGTGGTGGGGGCCGCCGCTTAGTGTAAAAGGAATGCCGACGTGGGTGGTTTGTAGTTTCGCATAAGAAAGCGCGTTCCTAACAATCATCAATTATGGTGTGCTTAAGATTAATTGTGATGGTTGCATGGTGTGGGAAGACACTCAAAGGAGGATATGGGTGGGTTATGAGGGACTTTGCCGGATTGCTGCAAGCAGCAGGTGGGGAAGGAGGCCTATTTTTCAATCATGCGGCGATGGCAAAAGTTGTTGCGATTCGTGCGGTATTAATGGTATGTATTCAGATGGGTTGTGATAAAGTGGAGATTGAGTCTTGACTCTTAGGTGATAATTAGTATACTAAATGGGGAGTATGTGGTAGATGCTACTTTGGAGTGTTTTATCCTTGATATTGGTCATTTGGCGTCTCAATTAGGAGGGATGAGGTTTGTGTTTATCAAGCGAAATGAAAATGTCGCTGCTCATGTTGTAGCCTCATATGTTGCCTCGCATGGAGGTGCTTTCCGTTGGGATGGTCTTGGTCCGGAGTCTTTATTTAATATTTTTGTTGAAGATGTAAATGTTTCTCTTAATATTTAATCAAAGTTATCATTTGACAAAAAAAAAAAAAAACTACAATGAGATTATTTATTTAATTATTATTATTTGTATACATTCCTATATATTAATTAAATTGAGAAATTGAACACATGATTTTTTTAATTTATTCTTATTAGGGAGGGTTCGAAACAATTATAAGAATTTAGGGGATGGAGAGGGGGAGAGTTCGAAATTATTGCAAGAATTTAAGGGAGTGGGAGTTTCAAACCCATAATGCATAGATGAAAACCCAACACTCCGTTCATTAAGATATTCGACCACACGATGCAACACAGGACTTGGATTACATAGAAACCAAATATATAGCTACCTACTCTTGATTTTATCTGAAAAAAAATATAAAAACACGTGTTGGGTTCAATTCTTAAATCATTTAAGTTTTTCTTGTAGCATGTTATGGTTTGACTCTTAGCATTGGTAAAACACACAATCTTGACCTAGAGGGGCTAAAATGCATTTATGACCATTTTTGGCGTAAAAGAAAATTGGACTGTCTTTGTGAAGCCACCAACTTAACTCCATAAAGTAAGGAACAAAACCTCCACACGTGTTGGCGGGAGCGCGTATAATGGAATAATGATCCCATTGAAACCTCCCTGTTTTTCACAGTTTCGTGAACTTGTTGGTGTTTTGTAACATCACCACCATGCAAATGAAATGCAGACAAAATGACGCCCAAATTCAAATTCAAATGAAATGAATTATTATTATTATTATTTTTTTTTTTTGAAATGCTATACATCTACTATATATATATATACATGTCCACCCCTCCGATGCCCAGCTTATGCGTAAGCCTATAATAAATTGATCGATGGAATTGTGAATTGGGTTTCGTGGATTCTCTCCTTTCCTCAATTGGATCGCCGGGAATTCTCGATTCCGTGGCCGGAATCCGATTGATTATGACATATGGCGAAGGGACGGAAACTGACGCAGAGCCGCAGCGAACGGTTGCTCGGGACCTACGGCAGCTACAGCCACGCGCACGACTCGCCGGAGCTCGGCGAGGACGATGTCTGGTCGATGGTCAATAGCGTCGACGAGAGGGAGGACCACGAAACCGAGAATGCGCAGGGGTGGAGCCCACGCGCCGTCCCCGAGAGCAACGGGGGTATTCAGGTGCGGAGGGGCCGCCGAATTCCCAGGGACGATCACAACGTGGGCGGGCTGTCATTGGCGTTTGACGATTCCGGTAAAACGGTGTCGTCGCCTCGGATCGTGCACCAGTTCCGCGGGCACGACAGCGTGGCTTCCCCAGGTGGGCACCACATGGCCACGTCAGCTCCCGTGAACGTGCCCGACTGGAGCAAGATTCTCCGGGTCGGCTCCGTGGACTCGCTGTACGACATGGACGACGGCTTGGAGGGCAATGACTCGGAGATTATTCCCCCACACGAGTACCTGGCGCGTGAATACACACGAGGCGCGACGTCGGTTTTCGAAGGCGTTGGGCGGACCCTGAAGGGGCGAGACATGAGGCGGGTCAGGGATGCGGTGTGGAGCCGGACCGGGTTTGATGGATAAGTTGTGATTAGTGATTAGCATTAGGAAATTAAGGAGGTTTAATTATTGTTAAAAATGATTGATTTGGGACGTAGAGATGTTTAATTACTGTTGTGAATTGGTAAATTTTCGTTGGGCAATGATTCAGCCGAGTCAGATGGACTCGGACTCGGACTCGGCTGGGAGTGAGCTCAATTTGCCCAAGATATTGAATTCTGAACGTAGGATTTAGGCCCTTCTTGGTCTTTTTACTGTAATGGGTTGAATTTTCGAAATCAATTTGTGTTAGTTGCATAATAGGTAATTTCATGGTGCACTTTGAAGAGTTTTGTTTTCGATACTGCTATTTGAAAATATAAAATTAACGAATTTACTAACGCACGCTGTCTAATAGAAGTGAACCTCACCGTCGTTGTATGTGGAATTCATATGTATTAAAAAAATATGTGAATAAATCTAATAATTTTGTGCAGCTAAATAACATTATTTTTGTTTTATGAACCTCAATTCCCATAAATATGTAATTACAAAAGGTCTTGATTATTTTTGTAATTTCATAATTTCTTTTTCTATCAAAAGATGTTTTCATGAGAAGATTCCTACCTAAACATGTTTTTTTTTTCTTTGAATTTTTTTTTATATGAAATATGATTCTTTGAGTTAACAAAAATTAGGATTTGTGAGTATTTAATAAGACACTAAGATTTGTACATAGATAATCAAAATTCACACCATCTCCACTTGCTAACAAACACCTCTCAAAACCTAAATTTAAAACTCTTAACAAAAACCTAATCTTAAACTAAACTTAATTAACTGATAAGTGCCACCTAAACATATAACTTAACATCTTAATTATTCTTTAGATAAAATTGACTAGAATTAGGTATTACTAGCAACATGATTAATTCACTTTAGACGACTGCTATATGGTGGTTTCATTTCATTCATATGTATGAGATAAGATATTGTCAAAGTCGTGTCAATGACATGGAAAAAAAAAAAGAAAACTCAAAAACTATGATTTTGATGACGATGAGGATGAGGATGATAAGCATAAAGTGTAGGCCCCGTTGATATCCAAAGCTTGGTGTCGAATCCAAATCCCAAAGTCGAGTCACTTATTTGCTAGTGTTATTTTAATGGCGCCATGACAAAGGTAAAACCAATGGCTCTCATTTCTTGCGAGCTGTGAGTTCATTGTTGCGCGGCCCTTTTTTGAAAAAGTTGATGGCCCATATGGCTTCATTCATTATTCGAAGGTTTTATCATAAATAATCTCGAAATTGACCTATATCATCAAGATTGTTTTTGAAATTGAAAATCAATCAACGTATTTTCTAAAAATAAGTGTACAAATTAATGTGGTCATTCTGTCATAATTTATGACTAATTTATGATGAAATAACCGAATTGATTTGTGGCACTTAATCTTAAGAACTATACTGATCGATTTTTAATTCCAGCAGCCTTCTTAAAGATGTGGATTAATTTTAAGCACTATTGCTCAGTGGTCTTACTAATTGGAGCCCAAATCCTATTGGGTTTATCTTGTAGGGCCTATAGTGAGAGCACAACGAAACTACATAACAGCGGTCATAGGCCCCAAGTTCTGCGAAAAGCCCAAATCAGTCATTCAGTCCGTTGCCATGTTTACTTTCCTAAATATGCCACCATTTTACCGTCTCAATTTTTCTCTGGTACACTCATTTGAATAATAATACGATACTCTAAACTACCGGTTATTGTGGTCCAAAAAAAGAGATTAAACTTGGTGTAGCGGAGGGGATAAACGTAGTATCTTAATCAACTGATCTATTTCATATATGATCGTGTAGCAGACTTTTACAAGTAGCAAAAATATTTGCGAAATCATTGATTTGGTTGTTCAGGGGAGTTGCCTAAAATTCCACAATAACCTTGCTATAGGCAAGATCTCGGGAAATTTTTCAGGACAAGGAGATCCTTTTTCTAGCCCTAACGTCTCTCACAGACTTGCTTCAAATACATTTTGGTTAATCAAACTTTAAATGTGATAAACTTCTTATTAGATGACCCTACAAGTCTGATTACGTAATCTAAAGCCCAAATTTCTAGAATGTAAGAAGACGTCACAAACTCCATGCTAAACCAATAAGTAGTTCATCCACTACTCTACATTTTTTTATGTTGGGTAGTGTTATTTACAAACACATTTTTACGTTTCACGCACTTCTCTTAATTTTTGACCGTTAGATCAAATGAATTGAAAAATATTAATAGAAAAAAAAATTAACAAAGGTGCGTGAGAGGTAAAAATAAGTGTGTAAATACTAAATAGCACCATTTTATGTTTCCCATTGAATTTTAGTTTTGAAATTATTTTATCCAGCACACATATTTGTTTTCTAGGTCATCTATTATCCAGCACATAATAAAGCACCTGGATTACACACACCTGTATGACTCGATCAAGTAGGTCCACATGATTCCATTCATTTTCACATGATTTTTGGCATTGGCTTTTGTTGTGGAATCAGGGTTATATATATAAATATACAACGGGTGATGAGAAGTTTTAGATTCGAATTTCGTATATGACGAGTTTGATACAAATTTATTCCCGTCATTTCTTGCTGAAATATATTGTTGTATTAAATAAATAGGTTTTTATCACACATGGTCCTTGAAATTGACGCTCACCATTAAGATGATCTTTGAAATTGAAAATCGACCAATATAATCCTTGAAAATAGGTGTCGTAATTAATGTGGTTCTTCTGTCACAATTTTGTTAAAAATTATGTTAAGTGCTGATGTGACACATAAATGGGCTCCATAAGATTTACGGGTTTTTATCACAAATGATCCCTGAAATTGACCCACACCATCAAGATGGTCATTGAAATTGAAAATCTATCAATATAGTCATTTAAAATAGGTGTTGCAAATCAATATGGTCATTCCGGCCCAGTTTTGTAAAATTTTTTTATTATGTGCTGATGCAGGTTTAATAATTTAATAATTAATTAAAAAATTTGTCTAAATATTTTTTTGCACAATGGAATTTTTTTCCTTATAGTAGGGCCTACTCTGAAGAGATATTTCTTTCATAAATTCTCTAAGGCACAAGGCTTAACCAAAGCCTAAGAGGGGGTTTGGAAATAATTTTTAACCAACAATAGACGCACCTCAGTTAGAACCTTATTATCTCAAGCCAAACTTGGCCGTTCTCTGCGTCACCATACCACCAAGGGAGCGCCTAACAAGCTCTTTAAGATTAAGGTTGTGAGGATGTTGATCGCCTAAATGTTACGGTGATGTCACAGAAGTCGTCGCCAATCCAAGCGGTCACCAAAGATGATCTGATCCAGGTCCAATTCGGTGAAGAGTGTCGAAGTGTCTAAAGATGAGATAGAGTTAGTGGAATGTGGATTGTGATTGGAGGTGATTGTGGAACTAGGTTTTTGGATTGACAACCTTTTTATTAATCATTAAATTATTAAACCTATTTGTAATTTTATTTTTTAATTTAATTAGACTTGCGTGACATATTTATGTGTCACATCAGCACATAACATAATTTTTGACAAAATTGTGATGGAATAACTACATTGATTTGAGACACTTACTTGCGGGACTACATTGGTCGATTTTCAATTTCAGGGAACATTTTAATGTCTTGGGTCAATTTAAGGGGCAATTTTGAGGTCGTGGGTTAATTTCAAGGACCATTTGTGACAATAAAAAGAACTTATGGGGCCATTTATATGCCACATCAGCACTTAACAGAATTTTTAACAAAAACTGTGACGGAAAGACCACATTGATATGGTGAGAGTCAATTTTTAGGAACCATTTGTGATAAAAAAAATTGAATAAATAAACTAAAGTGATTGGAAGAAAAGTAAAGTGGTCTGCTTTAGTTTTGCCCTTTCTAACCATCGCTCTTGTAGTCATATGTTTAACACGTCTTGGACATAATGTCAAAAAATTTCAACTAATATTGTTTGTGCTTATTTGGTGCAATACTTAAATCCCGACAAATCGGTGCCCACCATTTCTGTTTCCCGGAAAGAAAAGCAACCAAATTTATTTCACTTGGTTTGGACTACTGAATTTCAGCTCCCTGTCAGCACGCAAAATTCAAACCTTTTCCATGTAGACGATAGCTATGGTCGCACCTTCGTCAATTACTATCAAACTTGATCTGGGTTTTGCTTAAATTCCTCAAAGATCAGATTTTTGGGTTTTCTTTGATTCAACATTTCATCGTTACCCTTTTGTTCTTCGATTGAAATCCGCCACCAAATTCCCAGAATCCTGATCCGAAAATGGGTTGCTTCAGCAGCAAAGAGAATGCTCCGAAACCCGGTTCAAAGAGGTTCGGGTCATCCCAGCCTTACCAGCAGCCACAGACGACTGCTCAGCCTCAGAAAGTCTCATCCCAACAACCCCATAACCCACCACCACCTCCCAGACCACAGCCCCAGCAGAGGGCACAGCCAGCCCCCCAACCAAGGGCACAGCACCAGCAGCCAAGCCCTCCTCCAGTAAAACCGGCGGCGCTGCCGAATAGCATTCTGGGGAAGCCCTTTGACGACATTAAGCAGTACTACACTCTCGGCAAAGAACTGGGCAGGGGCCAATTCGGCATCACGTACTTGTGCACTGAGAACTCCACCGGCCACAGCTACGCCTGCAAGTCGATCCTGAAACGCAAACTTGTGAGCACAAACGACAGGGACGATATGAAGAGAGAGATTCAGATTATGCAGCATTTGTCTGGGCAGCCAAACATTGTGGAGATCAAGGGGGCTTATGAGGACAGGTACTCTGTGCATTTGGTGATGGAGCTCTGCGCCGGAGGGGAGCTTTTCGATCGAATTATAGCGCAGGGACAGTATTCGGAGAGGGCTGCCGCCGCGATTCTGCGTGACATTGTGAATGTTGTGCACATTTGTCACTTCATGGGCGTGCTGCACCGTGATCTCAAGCCGGAGAATTTCTTGCTGTCTAGCAAGGATGAGAAGGCAATGCTGAAGGCAACGGATTTCGGGTTGTCTGTTTTCATTGAGGAAGGTGAGTTGCATTGATTTTAATGGTCTATGTTCATTGTTCATACAAGTTGTAGAATTTAGAACTAGAAAGCTATGAGCTTGACTATGGAATTTCGATTTGTTTGATATACGCAAATGTGTTTTAAAATCTCCAATTTTACTAGTATTAGTTTGCTGTAAATTGTTATTCCTCTAGTTTAGTTGCAGATGTTATTATGGCAAGAAGTTACATTCCGAACGGAAAGTTGTGTAGTTTACTGGGAACCGAAAATATGATTGTCTGTAGATTTTAGTCAAGGTTTAAGCAGTAGGAGTGGTCAGCCTGCGCCATTTCCTAGCTTATGCAGTGTAGCTAATCGAATTATGATGTTATAAACTACTTTATTCCTTTGTAAAGCTTTTCAAAAAATTTCATTTTCATTTGATTGCTTTGCTTCAGTCAAGTATATAATAATCTGAAGTTTTAATCTAGTGGATCAATTATAATGTACAGTGACTCCTGCTTTGTCCTCATCTCAGGAAAGGTGTACCGTGATCTAGTCGGCAGTGCTTACTATGTTGCCCCTGAAGTCTTGCGGCGTAGTTATGGAAAGGAAATAGACATTTGGAGTGCAGGAGTCATTCTGTATATTCTACTCAGTGGTGTACCTCCATTTTGGGCTGGTAAATATGAATGCAGTGTATTCTTGCTAAGCATTCACTGTTCTCTTAGGTTGTAGTCGTCTTATCAATATATCTCGCTCTTTACATTGCAGAAACTGAGAGGGGTATATTCGATGCCATATTGGAAGGAGTAATAGACTTTGATAGTCAACCATGGCCATCAATATCAGACAGTGCTAAAGATTTAGTTAGAAAGATGCTGACACAGGACCCAAGAAGGAGAATTACTTCTGCAGAAGTTCTCGGTATGTTACCTCTTAAATACTATTTTAGCTGGATTGAAAGTTACAACGAAGTAAAACATGTATAACATATAATCTCCAGTGATAATTTTCCTCTGTCTGATTTATAGGCCATTCTCCTCAAGTGTTTCTTTGTTATAAACTCTTTGAAATGACATCTTTTTCATTTGCCTATGAAATGGCATGATAGAAATTAGGCCTTGTGCTGGCATTCAAGGGATAATCCGATGTTTTAGTTTTTTTTTCCTTCCAAATTTAGCCGTTAAAGCTGAAAGGATAAATATACTGCATTACAATAATCGACTTTTAGCCACATTGCCCTTATTACCACCCGCTTTTGTTTTGTGGGTGCTTTTGAATGATGTTTAATATTCTGTATGGTCAGAGCACCCGTGGCTTAGAGTAGGCGGAGTAGCATCAGACAAGCCAATAGATAGTGCAGTTCTCTCTAGAATGAAGCAATTCAGGGCAATGAATAAGCTCAAGCAACTTGCTTTGAAGGTAATTTTTCGGACTACATTCAGAAGCTCCTATCTTCACCCAATATTGGCAAAGTTTCCGGAGAATTCCTTCTTACCTTAACTGTCTTATTCCCGTAATAATCTTTTCTCATTTGAAAATTTCCCCCAGGTCATAGCAGAGAATCTATCTGAAGAAGAAATTAAAGGCCTTAAAACAATGTTCACCAATATGGACACTGACAAAAGTGGTACAATAACTTACGAAGAACTGAAGACAGGTTTAGCGCGTATTGGGTCGCGGCTCTCAGAAGCCGAAGTTAGGCAACTCATGGATGCTGTAAGTAGCTACCGATTCCCCAGGAACTCAATTCTGTTGCTTCTTGCAATTTTGTGATTTCTCTGTAACACATTTCAGGCTGATGTCGATGGAAATGGATCAATTGATTACATTGAATTTATCTCTGCTACTATGCATAGACAAAGATTAGAAAGAGATGAGCACCTGTACAAAGCATTTCAGTACTTTGACAAGGATAGCAGCGGGTGAGTTGACAAAATTTATTGTGTGATACTTTCTGTATACTAATGTTTTACTGGATTTCTGTTTTTGATCAAGTCAAATTCAACCACTTGATCCTACTGCACGAAATAAATGACTTTGGATAAATTTCTCGTTATGATCATACTAGATGTGTGCTCAAACAACTTTGCACATATTGATTCATAAATTTAGTCTCGATTTGTGAACTTGCAAGCTTAAATCGATCCAACTTGTTTGTCAGGCATAAGGTTTATTAGCTTGTAATATCATGATTTGCAAGGAGCCAAACTGTTTATAAATATATGTTTTCATCACTCAGTCATAAAGCGAAAGTTAATGAAGTTCCTTACCTAGTTGTCAATTTCCACTGACAGGTACATTACAAGAGATGAGTTAGAGGCTGCTATGAAGGAGCATGGAATGGGTGATGACAACACCATCAGAGAAATAATTTCTGAGGTTGATGCCGATAATGTAAGTTACTTACGACTTCCAAATATCTGGAACTTTTTCTTACTCGTGTTTTATACTGATTTACTTTGGACTAAATAGGATGGGAGGATCAACTATTCGGAATTCTGTGCAATGATGAGAAGTGGGGCTCAACAACCAGCAAAGCTCTTTTAATTTCACTAACGGGCATTTCAGAATTTACAAGCGGAAGTGAGTTTAACCGTTGGGTCGTATCAGAGCATTGTTTCCAGGAGGTATGAAGTAAACTAGACCAATCTTGATCCAAAAAATGGGCAGTTTGAGCATGTGAAGCTAGAGTTTGGTGTTTGATTAATCAGGTTGTGTTTCTGTGCATCTATTTACTGGTTATCTTTTTTTTTTTTGAAGTTCCTGTTCAATCTTGTTATGAATTATTTCCTGAATATACGACGATTTTAATTAGTTTAAAATGATCTTGCTACGGTCAGTCACCTACAAGCCTTGAATTGACCACACACTAGAAGTAAGTCTAGAATGATAGAATCTCTCTAGCTTCAGTTGTGCAGCTACTAGGATCGGATATGATTGAAGTTGGGTCCAAGCGAATTCTGTCGAGTCTCAATCTTCCAGATGGAATCCGGATCCTCTTCGTGAGGATCCCAGATATTCGTGCATCGCGTCCGCTCTCGTACATTATGCGGTCAGAAATCATTTTAAATATTTTTATTTAAAACTAAAAACACAAACAGTACTTAATGAAAACTGATCGCACGATATACGATGAACGGACACAATTCACAGATTCTTAGAATCCTCACCAAAAGGATCCGGAGAGGATCCTGTTGGTTCCAAATGAGACTTGTAAGACCCAACATGTTAGACCGATGGCCAATTTAACAAGTCTAGTCTCAACATTTATAATTTCACCGAACAACGGATATCACAGTAGTTAACCACATATCTCAATTATTGAACTTCAATTAATCCTTTTTTAATTTTTTGGGCACACTCCACAAGAGAAAAACAAAATATGTGTACGAAGGGTATCCACTTGACACCCTTCAATCCCAGGATTTCCTGTTAGAATACTATTTATTTGTCTTGAAAATTAGAAAGCCAGTGAATCAAGGGGTGTGTACTCATTATTGTAGGACTTCTCCAGCACAGTTTCCATACAAACCCTGAAGAAACATTTCTTAATGGCTACCATTTCGGGCGCCCACGGGTTTCAATCACATATACCTCGTCATTTGTAAAACATCTCTCACAAAAATATAGGTATATTGGTTCTGCACAACTCCACGTCGATCCCATCCGATTTGAGGGCTATCATAGTACCAAGGATTTGCTCCCTTAGCACCAAGGCGACACTGTCATGAGATTGTCCGTAACACTAGAGTTTTTTATACAAGTGATACTGTGAGAGAGAAACCGAACCCAGAACTTCGAATGCAGTGATAAACTCTCTTAATCAACCGAGCTACTAACTCCTTGTTACATGAACACTAAGTTAGGAAAGAGTAAATGAAGGTGCCCAAATCAAAAGATGGATTTTTGTTTAAAATTAGGAGGATGGTATCCAAGGTTTTTAGCCTTCATATTCCCTGACACAAATTGCATTTGAAGAGACAAAGCATTCCCACGTGAGGTTGTAATATTCTATCATGCTGCCCACTGACCATATATCATGTGCACGTGTGCAGTGCACCCCCATCTTTTTTAGGACAAGGATCCTCTTCGGATCCTCTTTGTGAGGATCTAGGGATCAATCAATCATGTATGTTCATCATGCGGTTAGAAATTATTTTAAATTTAAAATTGAATATAAATAGTACCTAACGAAAACTGACCGCACGATGTACGATGAACAGACATAATTGATTGATCTCCCGGATCCCCACAAAGAGGATCCGGAGAGGATCCTTTTCCTCTTTTTTATATATCCACCTGGGAAAAAGAGGTTAATGGGATTCCGCACGTCAAGACTGACCTCCAATTTCCAAGATCAAATTTTCTGCACTCATTTTATATATAGCCTAACGTAAACATGAAACATATACGCTCTGGTTATGATTTACTTAGTACTCGACACTAACTTGAAACGATACAAGAACTCAACACGATACAGCTCGATTCTCATTCCTGCGTGCGCTTGTGAAACTCGTTCGTTTCCGATTATGTGCAAAGCTGGTTTAGCTTAGCAGTGTGATTAACATAATCTTTATGGAACAGAAGCATACAGAAGATGACAGACTGGTTTGGCGAGGTAAAGTGAAGGAGGGGTTATGATATATAATGATACATTAGATATGTGTTTACTTGGTGAGGAAACTAAGTACTATTATTTAAATAGGAAAAGAGCATAGGATGCTCTCTAATCCTGCATTGCTGAGAGATGGGGTACCTGCATCTTCACCACTTCCATAACAAGACAATTTTGTTTATTTATATTAGTTCACAACTGTGAGTGTGAGATGTTGTCACCAAATTGTGAGACTCAAAGCTCGTTTACAAAAATATTAAATTAAAAAATGGTGAGGCCTTGTTGGATTCTTATTAAGTTTTAGTATTCCTGAAAAATGAAGTAAATTTGGATTGGAATCAATCATTTTCCAAAAATGTATACTTAAAAATGTTATGGTTACCAACTTCATTCTTTTTTGAAAATGACCAGTTGGTGGCTTTGCTACGATTGGGAGCCAGAAAGACTTATAGAAGCATGTCAAGCACCTGCTACCATCGTATGATTCATCAGCGTTGAGAATTGAACTGAAGACGTGTCGGGTGAAATACAGACTTGAAATTCGTACTCGATCATTGAGACACCCCGTGATAGTTGTTATGATTATCAACTTTGATATAAGAAAATAAACTAGCGAAGAAAAAGGATCTCTTCACATTATTCATCCTTGTTATGTATACCAGTGTTTATTTTTGTTTGATTTATTCAATCTAAATATCATAAATAGATAGAAAATTACAACAAAAAAGAAAAACGCGTGCGAAAATCACTTTGATAGATGAACAGATTTGATGTGGAGTAACACTGAAGTCTAATGAGAGAGAGGAGGGAGAGATGTGCACGTGCAATTGCATGTCTGCCCCCTCGCCGCTCTCCTTTTCCAATTTACAAACCGAAACAAAAACCAAGCAACAAAAGAAAAACCCTCCACATTTTGCAGTTTTGTGCTTCATAGGGTATTCAAACCTTGCTTAAATATGTTAACTTTCTTCAGAAATCATTTTCTCTAAGGATTTAATTCTTAATTGGTGTTTGTCCTGATCAATGGTGGAGCTTCACTCTTGTGCTCCTCTGGTAAATTCTTCTGCACTGTGCGCTATAGAGGAAGGAATGAAAGGTGAGAGCGTCAATATCGTTGCAGATATTTCGGCCGAACTCGAGAGGGAGCGGCAGAAGAATGCAGGACTCATGGAGAGGATACTAATTCTTGAAGCTCAATTACAAGAACGAGAGAAGAAGAAGCCTCCTCATCGAGCAGACGGACAAGTAAGACCACCATTTTTATTTTTTGGTTGTTTCTTTGTTTTTAAATAATTGTTAGAGCATTTTAGCAGTGTTTGAGAACGCTTCTGAAATGGCTAAAAGCGCTTTCTGACAACTAAAAACACTTCTAATGATGAGTAGAGCGAATGTTAACGCCACACCCAATATTTGGATGCAGGACCGTTCTTCCAATGCAATGACAAGAAACTTAAAGAAGTTCAAGCGACAGAAGACAGAACTCGACAACAATGGAATCGAAGATGGAAATGTTATCCCAACCGTAATGGCTTCGCAGAAGAAGCACCACAAGCAATGCTTGGCCCTTAAAGATCGAATTCTGGAAGACCGTCTAGTCAACTGGATGAGCATGGAGGAAACTCAGTTTTTGCATTTAGGAAAAGTTAAAGATGGCGGAGATTCAGCAGACTGCGGTGTCACTGATGATAGCAATGACGAAGATGATGATTACCGGGAAGAGGATTGTGTTGACAATGTCTGTAAAGAAGGGGAAGTAGCTGATGATGTTTCGAGAATTGTTAGTGAACCGAAATGTGAAGTTGTTGATAAGGGATTGGATGCGCAATGTGAAATAGTTTTTGCAGGTGGGAACGAGTCAGTGATTCCAAATGCGAACCAAGAAAAGAATGAACCACCACCCGATACAGGACCAGTTTGTGATGAGATGCAACTTCAAACCGGAAACAATAAAGAACCTAGTGATGTTGGAAGTGACAAGGTGCCATCTGATACCCTTAATTTCTCAGAGTTTTTCCGTGCAGGATCAGCAAGCACATCGCAACAGAAAAAAGCTCCCAAGGTGGCATTCTGCCCGAAAGAAGTGAAGAGAATAATTGATTCAGAAGCCCTGCTGCAGAAAAATGCTCAAACCCACACAATGAGGAAGATCATAGTTTTCGCATCACTCGGAATAAGGCACGGCTGTGAAGATATATACGAATTAGACTTCAATCATTTCAGCATTTTAAGGAAGGGAGAACCATTCGTGTCTTCGAAAGATCCCGGGGTAAGGAAATTTAGCGTTATGCTTGCTCTAGTTCTTGTCATTGCACAAATAGTCTTTCAATTCCCTTTCATTGTGACATTTAACATAAATGATTTCTGTTACATGTTTTTTTATCTTAATTTAATACTAGGAGCATGTTCTGTATGAGAATCCTGGTGTTCGGAGGAAAGTATTTTACGCGAACCAACAGAACCCGACATTATGTCCTGTTAAAATACTCGAAGAAGAGAAGGCAATGCGACCATCGGATTCTAGCTGCCCATCATGGCTATTTCTCTGCATAAAGTATGGCGGAAGAACACGAAATCTTCCCCAAAATGAGTAAGTATTATTGGAGTCATTAACTTTTAAGTCAGCGAGGATTTCTGTTCTGCAGCTTAGCTTAAAATTTTATCTGCATAAATATGTTTCAGATATGTCAGGCAGCGTATGGGAAGAAACAAGCTGAAGTCTTTCGGGCCACTAGTGTGTCGAATGGCAATGCTCGTTCATGTTCGCAGTGGGAGCTTCTTCTTCAAGACCTTGGGCATCACTCTTCTTTTCATGGCTGGTTTTCCTGATGATCTGGTTCAACGAGAAACTAAATACCGGAACTTAGACTTGCTTCAGAAGTATTATAGGTATTTCATTCTAAGATACTACTAGGAAATGAATATTTATGGAAAAGCTATTCGGATAGTTTTGTATCTTCAAAAATTTGTGAATTCTAAAGCACGACGTGTTTTTGCTTGTAGGACGGATAAGGATGCTGAAGGGGAGGAATTATTTCTTCCACATCCTATGACTGATACTGTAAGATCAACTTCCCAGTTCATATATCTGAGCACTTCCTAGTTTTGACTTGACGTTAAATTCGAGTTTCTGAAGACTGATGTTGTTTTCTTTCAGCAGGCTAGTCCAAGTTCTCAGCAGTTCTGTGGCAAGTCTGGTTCAACAAAAACAAAGGCGAAAAAACAGACTCACCCAAACAGCAAGCCTCACAACATACAGAGATCTTCATTCCCACAGACTCCACTTTTGAGTTCTGCACCTCCTACACAATTTGGAGGTCATCAGACCTCTATTCTTCACGCTCAAGCAATAGCAACATTCCCGTCTCAGACACCATTAGATGCTCAACCAATCTCAAACGGTGCAATCGCGAATGCTGGTACGAGTATCTCCTACTGTAGTCAAACCCCGTATCACATTTTTCCACCACAACCAGCAAACACCTTTATGCCTATGGTATATTGGCCTCCCCCAAACACATTTTCTCCGGGACCTTATCAATCTACATATGGGTACCAATCTTTCCATTCTACCGGAAACTACTTCGTCCATCCACAGCCCTATTACAACCATCCGGCTTGCAGTCCATTGATCCCTAAAATGGTGGAAGCAGCAGGAAAAAATGGCGTGGCCTCGGCGGAAGCTGATAGTGGCTACGATTGCAGTTCAAGCAGTATTGAACCAAAGAAGAATTAGCATATCTGTCTTCCTTGTAAATTACCGTAGCTCAAGTTACCTTATTCTTAATAAAAGACAGATGCAAAGTGATGCATTTTTGGTCCTCTGCTTCGCATCATCCGCTACGTAATTTTCAAAATTTGTGACGTTCAATTTAGCTTCTGCTACGTTCACAGTGGAGATAGTACATAGCACACTTCACTTTAGTCATTGCATCTGCAACGCCTTTTGCTTCGCGGTAAGGTAGAGGTTTTGTTCAATTCCTCTATCTTGTCCTCAATACAAGAAAATAAGCCTCATTTTCGGTTTTCATGACAGATCCCGTCGTCATTTTCACTCAGAACATCCAGTACAGAACAACCAAGCACCAAGATCTTTAGCAGGGCATGCTTATGAAGCAGCAAGATCTAAGCGATCAACCATGAACCAAAGATATACGATTCCCCAAGCAACATCAAGATTTTCACCATCCTTTTTCGGGGCAATGCCGATCAAAGCCAGATTTCTTTCTCTTTTACTTGGAAAATATCCAAATATGCATGAATTAATCACACAATTACATGTCAATTAAGCTAATTTGACAAAGTAGGGATCTTCATTTGCATTAAAAGTCAGTACATAACATTCGAAATTCATAACATTTTGCTAGCAGAGCTAAGCTTGATTAGGGTTGTACTAATACCAACTAATTACTACCATTTCGTATATCTTAACTTGTTCACCAAGCTAACTAGTCCCATTTCAGCAACTCCGCCCCAACCGAACTCGATTGCCTGCCTCAAACTAAGTACGTCTGCGAAGGATCAATCTTCTCCTTGGAAACAAAGCACACAAAATCAGGAACATCCTCAAAGTCAAAACCATAAGACAACACCAGAGGTCCTTTCGTAACCACGAAGCCCTCCGGCCCTATCGCAACCTGGTAGCCCTCCTTCGTCAGCTGACTCACAGAAATCAAATTCCGCTTCAAACCCGGCACGTGCATCACATTGTGCAGCACCCACCGAGCCCCACTCGGTAACTTGACTCGCACGTCACCTCTTCCAACAATGTCCAACGCCGCATTGTTTGCCAGGTACGCCTTGCCGTAGTTGCCGGCGGTGTACTTCTCCATGATCCCCTGGTACGGCGAGCAGTGGAAGGCGGCGCCGTGGGTGGTGATCCACGACTCCAGCGGGCTATCGACGGTCAAAAACAGAGCTTCGTTGATCACCTCGATGGTGTTGGCGGCCCCAACGGTGTGCTTCTTGAGCCTGCAATTCTGGCTGACGTGTCCACATTTGCCGCAGTGCAGGCAAGCGTCCGCCCATTTTCCGAGACCCGAATCCATTGCAGAAGTCCTGGATTTTCTCTCTCGCGAAGAAGAAACCCTAACTGCTATTTGATCGGGGCATTTGTCGTTCCCAATTCCGAAGGGTTCGGTTTATATTAGGGCTTAGGGTATCTTGGGCTGCTGAGACCTTCGGATCAGGCCCATTGGGCCTGATGAGTGAACATGTCCATTTGACACTTTTTTCCACCAACATATTTTTTCGGCTTATGTACATCTACGCCCCTTGAAATTTAATTCAAGTCTCATTTAATCCCTTGAAGCTCGAAATGTGTTGCTTATTCTCTTTTTGGTGCTTAACTTCATTTATATCTCCTAAATTTAATTTAGTCTCACTTAACTCTTTGGAAGTTAAAATGTACCACTTAATTCTGCGAAACTCGAATTATGTCTCATATTTTCATTCCCCGTCCAAGTCCGTTAGCAAATTTGTTAAAACTGATATGTGGAATAAATGGGACACATTTTTCTCATTTCAACATCTCCATTAATATAGAAGTAGGTTAAATAAGTTAGCTATAACAGTGTGACCATCCTCATATACCCAAATTTGATTCCCTCTTCAAAATTGGCCTCATGCATGCGGAGTAGGCTTATTGGACGTGAGCATTCACGAATTGGCACCAAAACTCGAACTCAAGTCAAAAGGGCCTTATTAGCGCACGACGGGTGCCCATTTCACAATCTTTTCTTTAGTCTAATGTCTTCATTAGCTAGGTATACAATTAACAAGAACTTGTATCTATTGGCTAAATATGCGACAAGGAATAGTAATTGCGGATGAGCAATAGTGCACAAGATAAAAATGTATTATATGTGAAAGAGAGAAATTTCGGTAAATTGTTTAATTACGATAATTCTCACACAATTTGTGAGACTTATGTAGAGTTAAGTGAGATCAAAATACATGAGACTCTCATACTTTTGTAAAAAGTGCTTGATTATAAATGACGCGGTCCGTGGACTCAACATTGATCCATATACCCTAATACCCAAGTTGTTTCACATCTAAGAACAAGAGATTTTTATATGTGCCTGAAATACGGGACATCACACCATATGTTATTATACAAGTGGTGAAAAGTTTTTTTTTTTTAAGTGTCACTTTACTTGTATAATGACATATCACACAGATGTCTGTATTAAAAATCTCTCTGTAAGAATTATCACGCGTGTAACAATCTGTCTCTAGGATTCACATCTGAAGACATTATCCAACGCCATCTGTTGCCGTGTGAGCTTTTCATATGCTTTCTTTCCTTTTCCGTCATTGCTTGTCTTGGCATTTTCTAATTATTTAAAATCAATAATGCAAGGCTTGTAGAACCATCCTTTAATAGTTTAATTAATTATTGAAGTCCCTTTCTTAATACCCTTCTCACCAACCGATATTTAATTAGTGCACTTATCACTTATCTCCTTTATTTGAGACTTAGAATCTTATCCTTTCTTTCTCTTTGTTTTCCACTTTAGTTTTAGTTACTTTATTTATTCATTGCCTAATTATAATCAATAATTTAAACGATATTATTATTTTTGTGTTGAGTACATTGATATTTTTACACTAAGGAGAGGGAAAATTCGGTTAAACCACACAATGGGCAGCCTGATTTGGTATCGAATTCGCTATTCATGAGATTCGAACCTAAGATCTCTCAATTCTCAACGAAGAAGAATACCATTAGACCGTATTACTGAATGACAACGGTATTATTACTTTAAACTATATTAAAGAAAGAGTTTGAATCCGATACATAATGAATTAAAGACAAATATATTTGACCATCAGAACAATCCACTACGACAAATTAGTCGAGCATAACCATACTCGAGGCCGCGGGATGGGTTTTGATTATATAATTAGTTTCACAACATCATCATGATGTGCAAACGACGCTTAATTTGCAAGCATGAATCATCAATAATCATTGAAATTCATGCATCATAATACATGTTCAAAGTTCAAATTATTTATAAATACATACACACATCCCGACATCCATCCACCGTGTCCATCTCACCCCAAGAGAAGAAGCCAAAAGATACGGCGAAACCCTACATCAGAAGCAAGTGCATCACGAACAAGGGCAAACATGAACAAACCACATGCCTTTTAACCCTAGCACTGACCAACTTCCATAAAAACAAAACATACAGCTAGGTAAAAAAAAAAAAAAAACCCATCTTATTATCCAGCAACTTGTCGCACACATTTTCTCCATTAGTTGCATAACTTAAGAAGATAAGTGCTTCTTGGAAAAGCTGCTTTTTTCTAGTCGCGGATCTTGTTGGCAACATTGCACTGCTGTCGGATCTCGCCCTTGTTTCCAGTGAGAGGGTTGTTCTCGGAGAGAATGGCGAAGGCTCTCGAAAACTCCTTGAAGAAGTAGTCTTGGCTCTTGGCCATTTTCTTGACGTAGGGTTTTGTCCTCTTGTCTGTGGCTAGCTGGTGGTCCACCATCATCAAACCCTTGTTGTCCAAGATGTTTCTGTAGTAGTTATTATCGAAGATCATGGGGGTACCACGGTCATTTCTCACGTACTGAACGGCTTTGGGGTCGGGGATAGCATCAGGGCACTTCTTGAGCATGTGAGGGACATGGTCAGGGTTGAGCTGAGAGTCAACCTCTGGGTACAACCGGTGCACCAGCTTCACACAGTGTGTTCTTCCAACGCTGTGAGCTCCTGTAATTTGTTACAATAAATAATACCAAATTTAATGTTTCTGATAATGTTTTATATAAAAAATTACTAGAGAACAAAAAACAATTATAACTATATTTCTCTAAAAAAATTCGTTTGGATCATAGAAGCACTTATAGCACAAGCGATTTCTGAAAAAGCAATCTCAAATGAGGCCTAAAAATACTTTTGGGTTGAAACAACACTTAAAAAGTGTTCCTTAAGAACGCTTGTTCTAAAAAAACACTTAGATTTTTGTTTTAACATTTGAACGCGCTTCTAGTAAAAGCTTTTCCAGAGCATATATACCTAGAAGGGCGACCACACCGGGGGTGTCAATGCCCATGTCAGCAAACTTCTCAAGGACAACGGACATGCTCTCATTGTGGTCAGGGAGGTATTGCTCAAGGATCTCAGCTCTGCTTCTCCTTCCATCTCTTCTTCCAGTTTTAAGAGGAATGAATGGGCCTCCTAGCTGAGAACACAGTAATTAAGTTAAAAATGGTTTAGGTAAATATTTACTTCAACAGTTTAGCAAAACAACATCAAAAAGGTAAAAAAGTAAATAGATCGGAGTACTAATTCTTCGTACTTTTAACCTATAAATTAAAAAGGAAAATTACTAAATTAGATTTGGCCAAAGAAAAATTAACCAAATTCAGGTCTCTTTTTTCACAGAACATAGTTGTGAACCAAAAGTGGATAAAAGCAGAAAGTCAAAGGAAGAGAAATTAGGTAAAGAGAAAATGTACCCTAACAACACCCTCTCTTGCAGACAAGACAAGAATATCTGAGCAGGAAACAACACCAGGGCACTCCCTCTCCAAAGCTTCTTTAATCTCTTCAATGTACCTAAAGTTTCTCATCCCGAAGCTCCTGTCCATCTCCTTCTCAGACAACGATCTCCTTGTTGAGTCCAGCAATAGAGATGCATCACACGACTGCATAAAAATAACAGTTGGTTAATAATTTCATTCGTCGAAAAACCTAGCAAATTACGGGAGTTATTGTGGCAGTACTTCCTAAAAGGGCTAAAAGTTCTTTTCTAAGAAAAACTATGACATGTTTTACAATAAAAGCACTTTTAAGCTGAGCATTACCTACAAAAATAGTCTCAAACGAGTCTTAAAACGCATAAGAGTGTGAGTGGCGTGAAATAACGACAGAGTGCTATTTCAGGTGTAGTTAAGTTTATCCGGCAAATATTTACGAAAACAGGTGAGTCAAATGAATGAAAATATACCTGGACAGCACAGTCATGAAAGATGTTTCTGAGCCAAGAGAAGGCGGTGTTCTTGTGGCGCTTGTAGAGGAGCTTGACTTGTTCTCTGATGACCTCTTCGGCCTGAGGACACGTGTCCCTGTAGAAGTCCATGACAAGACCTGGGTCCTGCTCATTGCTCTCAGCAAAGCAGGAAACTGCTGAGAGAGAAAGCAAAGCAAAGATGAACAAGAGAGCTCTGGAAGAAGAGGAAGCAGCAGCCATGGTTTTCTGCTTTTGCTGGTTGTGATATCAGTAAAGTTCACTGAGCTGAGGGGCTCTTTAAATAAAAGGAGAGATGGCCAAATGGTATTAAAATATGCGACACTTGTTGCAATGTAGGGCAATTTACATGTGATGCTTTTGACCATTTTCAGCCTTGTTTTCGCTGCAGCATTCACTGCTCTAATTAACTACAGACTCGAACTTTAATGCTCTCATTTTGTGCTCAAATTTGTCACTTTGTAATCAGAAATTTTACGATGCACCGACTGAACTGGATGCAACATTTTAGTGTTTTTTTAATAAATGATGGTATCTAAACTAAGCTAGTGGGAAAGTGAGCAAGTCTCACAATAGGCTTGTCATAATAATATAGTTCATCTTTGCCATTTGAAAAAAAAATATCACTAAATCATGGGATTAAGTGGCCTTAGTAGGTGTTTTAAGTTATTGATAATGTTCGTGTTCCTCTTCTTTTTTTTTTTTTTGTCAAATGTTTGCGTTCCTCTTAAAAGGAACTTACCTATTCTCTCATTTATAATTGATGCATTTTCGCCTGTTGAACACCTGTTTATTATCTTTATTATAATTTAAAAATTATATCCGCAAAAGCTATACATACTATAATATAAGTTAACGACATTGTTATTAATTATAAAACTAAAAGTAGGTTGAAAAAAGAGAAATTATAAAATTATGATCACCTTACTTGTAAAAAAAATTATCCATTCTAATTTTCCTTAAAAAAAATAAAATTAGAAGGGATGAATTATTCATCGCGAATCCTCTTCTGATCTCCTTCAAATGAACAACCATTCACTTCCATTTTTAATAATCAGAGAGTAATTGATTTTAATCTGATCATGTGTTCTAAACGAGGCATATTGCATAATCTACAGTTTAATGTAGCTCTAACAAACATAAAAATTAAAATTGCCGTAATATAAAATTATTCAGAATAATGCGTTCCTCGGTACCAATGAAGCCAAATGTAATGCGGAAAAGCAATGGCAAAAACTATGATGATTGCATGCCGGCTCATCGGAAGAAAAGAAAAGGAAAATAAAATAGTACAGCATTATCTTTTGGAAAAAGAAAAAACCATTTCAAATCAAATTATTCATAGCCAAATTAATAATGCAATTTAGTTTTGGATTGATTTGAGATTATAGAATGATAATGCAATCCTTGGAAGTAAAACTTGTACAAGAAAGTGACCTTCCAATTTCACGACAACCCAAACGAAAGAGAAAAATTGATTAGAAGAAACGATAATTTGGTCTAGCATTATTTAGCATTATCAAACTCGTTATTTTTTTTTGTGAGTTGAATCTGAAAAGAACCACTAGAATGTAACGCTAATAATAAACGTAAAGTTCTAAAAGGCATTAGGCAGCAAGTAGGTGCATAGAGCTTAGAAGTTTAGACATAGGCTAGGCGTTTTTAAAAATTTTAATTAAATTAATTATATAACATAAATATTGTCCACTTATACTTAAAAAATACATAATTGTATTGAGATATATAAATTGCAATATAAAATGAGTAGTCATCTAAGTATTTAATAAGTCTGACAATTTATTAAAAAAAAAATACAAAATAAAATTTATCTATTTTCTGCCTAAATTGATGCTTAGTCAGATTTAGCCGTTCTTTCTTAATTTTCAAAGACATAAAAATTAATCAGTATAATGATCAGCTATTTAGCATCTAGACGAAATTTTTTAAAGCTATCATAATACAAAGTTAATAATATAAAAATTGCGTGACACCTAAGTCAAGCAAAGCTTGTAACAGTGACAAGGCTACCGACACTCTCACTCGCAATGAACAGCACTCGTGTCTGTAATAATGCATGCCCTAAAGATGGGTCGGTGGAGCCCCAAGAGTAATGACAGTGTCTCACAGATTAATTATCTTCTTAAACTAATTAAGTATGGATCCCGAGCTGTTAAAGATGATTAAAGATAATTAATCACATGTTTATTAATTAATAACATAAAGAATTCTAATTCCATGACTTTATGACCAAATATCTCGAGATCTACATGGAGCATTGATTATCAGATTCCCCCGCAGACAAGAAAAAATATTATCCACCTCATCTACATATTTTATAGAAAAATGCTAATGAGACTCTTCAAAAATAAGACTCGAATTTTTCACTATTTTATGTTTTTAGCATAATTTATGTGCCAACATTATAAAGTAAGTAAGTATTGTGCTAAAAACATAAGGCGACATAAAATCATACTTTGAGAGAGTCTACTCAGAATTTCTCTATTTCATATTATATAGGGATGAATCGTGTACGAAATCCACAAATCAAGTCACATTGAGAGTGAGAGTTTTTCAATATGCCATGAACACGGTCTGGTACACCAAATGTAATAATACAATTGGTTGCACATTTAAATTTTTTTTCAACTAATTATATTATAACATTTGATTTATCAGGCCGTTTTCTTGATACGCTTAAAAAGAACTCGTTTCATGTATGCGGGAATATAATGCTTATAATTGGACACTATCTTTGACATTATTCAACTAAGAAATGTTAAAATCAATCGCACATAGCAACATGCGTGCTACATGATGGCAGATTAAATGGAATCTCCAAGCAACATATCTAGATTATAGAATGCATCATAATTTTTTTTTTAATTAAATCCCATTGCTGAATTTCCTCATTCCAAAACATATTTTTATTGACTGTTTCAAGTCCTACAAAATGTAGCCCTGCGTTGACAATTTGACATTTATAGGTGAGCTTCCTTAATACACAAATCAGCTGGATTTCCAATTTTATGTCCAATCTGTACTTAGAAACTAGAAGAGGGAACCGCATGACATTGTGATGGCCACGCGGCTTAAGACGCTATTAAATAGTGGTACTGTTTTATGTCTTGAGCCAGACAACCATGCGATCATGTCATTCAGTCCTATAAATTTTACCATCAAATAAAATTTAGAGACGAGAAGTAGACAGAAAGGAAGGACCACGCGGCCGTCCGGTTGAAGACACTATTCATAGGGTGAGAAGACCAAAAACAAACTGTGGGAGTGTCTTTTTGGCCGGACGGTCACGCAATCCTGTTATCCGAATGTTCAAAATTCTGCATCGGATGAAGTTTAAATACAATGAAATACAAATGCAATTCAATTTTTCAATACAAAATTTTATCTAGTTCAATCATCAGAAACAAAAGGAAAAATTCAAAACAAAACGCGGATATTATGAAGCAGGCTAAAAATGTGGATCTTGAAGTGAATGCCCTAACAGTGGTGACCCAGCCACCCTCACTTGTTGGAATGAGACCGAGACAGACCCGATCAGCCACACCCTGTGAGAAAACAATCATGTTATAGCAACCACATCAGAACCTTGTCTTTGACGAAGTGCCTAACTTGAATAGTATAATACATAAAGTGAATGCACAAGTTGAATGATATTTATATCCGGTTATCTCTTTCAAGAACAATGCATCGATCACCAACTGAATTCGCTTGAACATTTTGCCGGAGTGCCTCAGCAGCATGGGGATTCCATTCACAATCATAAACTAGTTTTGCGTTGGCCCTGGTCAACCAACATTATCACTTAGAAACAGCATCCATGAAGGCAACTTGAAGGGCGAAAAACAACATCAGCAGCAATAGACTGACTATTTCTGTGTCCTATACACTTTAAGATTTGACAAATCTTGAAGAATCTGCAATTGGGGACCAAGAAACAAACTCTGTATATTCTATTCACGAGTGAGATGTACCTGACAAGAAATGGCAGAACAAAATTTCCAATACCAGCAAACAAATCTACAACAATCTCATGTCTGCAATTCAGGGAGGCCATGCGGAGCTTCTCAGAAAGGTTTCCCCAGGAGAACATACACTTAGTAGCATCGAAAGAATAGATAATTCCATTTTCGCGATGCTCAACCCATCCATTATCTCCTTCAAGAATCTCCAAAATACTGTCCCTCGTAGCCATTGATGCAACTCGACCCTGTTGAAACAGATTCAAGTCTTGAATATATGCAAATGATAATCGTATGAACAATGCATAGATCAAATAACCACTCATGAACATGAGTAAATCAAATAACTATTAAACAACCTTCTTGAGTTTATGTACATTACTTACTTGGCGTGCAAGGGGATGAGCGTTAAGTGATTTGGAAATAACATGCCAAAGCTCCATCCCTAGTGAGTCTCATATTGGATTCTTGAACGATGGTGCCGGAAGGACAACTATATCTCCAAGACGCTCAAATCTAAAAAAGACAAATACATTCAATATCATACATGGTCATTGAATCTACCAACTAGCAAATTCTATTGCATCCCTCGTCTATAGGTTTTAATTGAAAATGTGATAGGTAACAAATCTTCTATAATAGGCTTAGTTTAAAAAGAAAATGTGTTTACAGGCTTGCACAAGAGCAAAAACACTAACACAAATCTTGATGGTAGCTCCTCTAAGAGTTATGCAGGCAGCTCTTTCTCCTTTATCAGCAAGCCCGTAACTTCATTGATTACTTTCGAGGGAGATTTGGCAGCTCTCTTGACTTCAACTGCCAGCTTAGTGGCACCAAATTCCTTTACAATGTCCGAGGCTTTTCAATAGTTCACCTCCGTAAATGAGAATTCTTCTCATATAACTGGTTTAACAAAGTGATCACTCTGTCCTTCGGATAAATCTGTCAAAGGACACTTGTTTTCTTTAAACACACCTGAAAATTTTTCGTTCACAGGAAAACAAAGATATGAGCCGCCTTTCCTGGAGTACACAGCCTCCAAGCTTTGTAGAAGAGGGGAAGGAAGACTTTAGTTTGCAAGCTAAGTAAATCAATATATGGTCCGAAGCAAGCATCGAGGCAATGGTTTATGAAGTTTGATCAAAAGGTAACTGACATTGTTTTCATTGAGAATAAAGTGGATGACTGCATCTATTTTAAGAATGTGGGTTCGAAATTTATTTTTTTATTCTGTATGTGGATGACATACTCCTTGAAAGCAATGATTTAAATCTGTAGCTGGAAACCGAATTATTGTTATCATGAACCTTTGACATGAAAGACTTAGGGGAAGCCTTCTTTGTACGTGGCATTGAGGCCATCAAGGACAGATTAAGAAATTTTTTGGGAATTTCACAAAGGCCATACATTGAAAAGGTGTTAAAAATCTTCAATATGGAGTGTTGTTCAGGTGGTGAAGTCCCAATGAGGAAAGGTGATAAGCTAAACAAGACTTAATGCCCTAGAAATGAGTTGGAGATGCAAAGCAAGCTGAGTAAACCCTATATATCGTTGGTGGGAAGCTTCATGTATGCACGAGACCAGACTTCTCCTTTTCTATAAGTGTGCTTGGCAGGTTTCAATCAAACACATGAGAGCAACATTGGGTGACTGCCAAGAGGTGATGAGATACTTACATAGAACAAAATCCTACATGCTCACGTAGAGAAAGTCTGAAGAACTGGAGGTTATAGGGTATTCAGACTCGGATTTTGCAGGGTGTGTTGATGATAGGAGGTCCACGAGTACATTGTTGTTTTTCAGGCTACACAAAAGACATTATGGATCAAAGATTTGGTCACTCTTATGGGAATTGTAGACAACATCTCAAGGCCTATAGTGATTTATTGTGATAACAAGACTGTTGTACAACAAGCAATCTTCTGCCAATCGTTTGATGGACATCAAGTATCGTGATGTAAGAGAAGATGTAAACAAGGGGCTGGTGGTGATTGAACATGTTGATACCAATTCCATGATTGCAGACCCACTTACAAAGTCATTGCCAGTTGCAGATTGGAGTTCTAGAATAATCTGATTCAGCATAGTTGTGGCCCTTGTGGGAGTAAAGTTTAATTTGTTCTTCATTTACTTTATGCTATTTTCTGCAAATAAATGTGAGAAACTTGTCAAATCTGGATTCCATGTGTTGATTTAACGTGAATTGTAGGTATTGACTGGTGATTTTGGCTGTTAGGGTTTTATACATTGTATTTCCCTGTTGCGTTTTTCACTTGTTTAAAAACTTCAGGAGTTTGGATGTTCAGCTTGCATGGCAGCTGATGATGCTTCATCAAGTATGCAGCAACGATAAGGTAAGGGCTCTCCATTGGGAGTATAAAGTGAAATCCCATTTGGC
Organism: Heteromeles arbutifolia; assembly: GCA_024362995.1. NCBI lineage: Eukaryota > Viridiplantae > Streptophyta > Magnoliopsida > Rosales > Rosaceae > Heteromeles > Heteromeles arbutifolia. Next base: position 1,118,504 of record JANCRC010000002.1, on the reverse strand, counting down.
TGACATGTCTTAAGCATAATGCATAAATAGCCATTGGTATTGTGATTCCAGAGTGATTGCACATTTTGTGCAAGTTTTTTTTTTTGGAGTTGTATCCGGGTCCGGGGTTAGTTATAGTAGATGCGTGAGGAAATGAATATTCATTGTTGACTCATGCGGTCACTAAGGAATTGATTTTGGTTAAGACGTTACTCATACAAGGACAATCAGTTTGAAGTCCAAGTGAGAAAATGTTGGAACCTAGTTGCACTTTAACTTTATCATCTTAAGGTCAAATGACGTTTAAACTCGAAACAAGTTAGAGTAAGTGATTACATGATATCCCTTGAAAATGGGACGATAAGGATGACATGCCAGTAAAGTGGATGGCCCACACGTTGGTACCCTATTCTAGTGTGAACATAAGGTCTCCATTGAGTAAAAGTTTCATCCTTTCTCATCTTACCATGGCTTCATCAGATTTGGTTTTCATTCTGAGTAAAACACATCAAGTTGTAATATGTGTGTTGCTAACCCTAAAGTTGCAACAGATTTGGTTTTCTTCGGCTCATCCAAACTCAAAGATCAACAAACGGAAATTTGGAATGTGCGAAGGCGAAACTTAGCAACAGAGGATGAGTGGGGGGAGCTGTAATGAGCAGCTTATTCCCCAACCCCAACGTAACTTGTCAAGGCTATGCAACAAGTTTGAATTATATATTACATAGCTTGATTTTAGACAGAGACTAGAGAGAGGATATGAGCCGAAAAAACCAATACTGGGCTGTTTTAGACCATCAAACATACAACAAAAGTTGTTAAGCTTGATAATAACGAAGCTTTTCAAATTCAAGCATCTGTGTAGTTCATAGATGATCACAGAATCCAACATACTAGTAGAATTCGTAACCTGAATAACACTCCAACATAACAAATTCATTAAGTCAAACGTAATACAAGTGCAGCCAGTTTATTACTCCGCCATTTCACGATTGAGCCATTCAAGCTTGGCCCGATCATCTTCCAAACCAGAAAATCTGTCTCTCTTCTCATGCGATGTAAATAACCCTCTAGCAAACCACCACAACTTGCTCAAGGGCTTTGCCTCAGGTAAAGATTCAAGTGCCTCCATCACTTTAGGAACTTCTGATGCATGAAACCTACTCGGAAGTACCTTAGAAAGTTTGGAGGGATCAAGGGGATCAACTTCTTCTTTCTTAGCTTCCTTAGATCCGAGTCGTCGTATCCTTTTCTTCATCCTAGATGGACTTGACAAAGATTTAGAAGCAAGTACATCAGATGGGCAATTCAACAAGAGGGTCAGTTTAGAAACATGTTATGTGCTTCACGCATATACCAGAAAGATAAAAAATAAAAAATAAAAAAATCAGATTTGGAGAAAACTTGACTTGAACAGTTACAAATGAACAAAAGCATATAGGCAAACTTAGAGTAACAAGCATTTTGATCCAAGTCCAAAAAACTCAGTTGTTTTCAGATCAAGTCCAGTTTTATTTAATATGTTATTATACTTGTTTTACCCCTCAGAGTAAGAATAAAAATAGATTTAAATTTTTAAATTTTTAAATTTTAAATGCCTTTACCTACCCGCCTTCCAATCAAAACATTTTATAGATTCATATACAACAAATATGATAAGTTTATGAAAAATTAAAAATTGTGGGAAGTAAGAAATCTGTGATATTAATATAATTAAGCTATAATATAGGTATATTATAAAGAAGAAGAACATGTAAGGTAGAGCATAAAGAAAGACCTATAATATAGGTAGATAAACAAAAGTATTGTCTCCCTCCATATATACCTGTCATATAGAAAGAGAAATACTTTATATCGAGAAAGCAGATATTCTCTACAAACTATGAGCAAAAAACTATGATACAAGTTGATAAACATTTAATTTGAGATAAATTATAAAAAAACATGCGATATAGGCAGATAAAGTACTATTAATCTATAATATAGATAATGAAAGTACAAGGTAGATTGATGTTCAGGTAGATAAACACCAAAGAAACCCAATGTTGTACAGCAGCAAGTACTATGATAGTATGATTGAGTTTCCATCAGAAAAGTCGTAGCGCACAACCTGTCACTCACGTTGGAGCAACTCTACTGTAGCCTTCCATGCTGCAATAGCTTTAGCATAAAAGGGGAGGATACTCCCCCTTGATGCCCAACCGCAGAAGCAATAAACATCCCTTCTCATCCCTCATAATCACCCCAAAATCACCCAACCTATAATTCTTACGAGAGAGTTCTAAGTTATTAATGGATTAGTTCAAATCCTATAATTAAGGAAGCTTTTCAACTATTAATCCTAAAATTAAGGGATTATGTGCATTTTCATATTTATAATAACTTATTATCATAGGGGTATATTGGTATGAAAATGTAAATATGCTGATGTGTAATCCTAGTCATTGGACCTATTTCCAATTGTGGCTCACAAAATTGGATCTATATCAAGTTTCCCCAAGAAAATAATTACCTGTAGACATTTTCTAAAGTCTTAAAAACATGCCCCATGGATCCAATGGAAAGCTCTTTCACCTTTTCCCCATGGAGATAGAATTGGAACGTTGGCTGCAGCAAAATGAACAACAGATTGACACCAAGCAGAAACCCGTTTTCAAATGAAATAACATAAATCAAAATCTTAAGTAGTTCGGAGAACAATGGCTTAACAACACACACAAAAAGAAATAACATAAATCAACTAATAAATAGACATTTGCATTCAAACAAAATACAAAGGATTGAGTCATTTACCGACTTCAAACCCAGCATGTGCATTGAGAATAGTCCAGCCTATAAAGATGGAATAACCGTCAGGTCTAATGATGTCGAGGCATAACAAGAAAATATAGCATCATTCTTCTATTCTATGCATGATGATGGATGATAAATGAGACCATTAATCTTAAATAATAATAGAAAATGCTTAGGACGATCAAATTTAACAGAGGATCATACCTTTGGCAGGGCAAGAACATACACTGTCATATGTTTACACTTGTTGCATAAATCCAGAAATAATGGATGTATCTCTTTAGAGCCTGCACTGCCCAAGAAGAAAATTCATTACTTGAAAGAAAAAAAAGAACAAAATGATGATTCGGGATGATGAAAGTACATTCATAAATTAGATAAAAAACGAAAGTAAATTCATGGATCACAAGACTTGGGACTTACTAGTCTGGCAATATTTTTCAGTGAAGAAGAGAACCGATGAAAGGCGTTCATCTGTCCCAATAAAGAAAACGAATTAGAAGATTTTTTTTTTTTTTTTTTTATTCAGAACAAAATATAAGAAATTACGAGTGCAAAAAATATTAAATAATACCACAGAGTATTCAAGGTATGGTGCAGAATGAAACTCAAAAATTAATACCTTGAATTTCTTTTAGTGCCTTGTGATAACCAGTAGGGGAACTACATAGGACAGCGTTTCGTGGATATGGAGGTGGAGGTAGTGTACCAGGTACCCAATACCAATACCTAAATGGAGGTAGAGGAGGAGGTGGTGCTGGATGCAAAACATCGGGCAACGGATCCGAATCGCAGTCCGAATCCGTCCAGGAACAGAGGAATCTTCGGTGTCGGAGAGAATGAAGAGAATAGGATGGAATAATCGATGAGCAGGGTAGGGTTAGGGTTTGGGTAGAACTGGAAACAAAATGCCTACGATGGTGGAAGGGAAAACCAACACCAGCACCAGGGTTGTTGCTACTGACCAGCAACTGCCGCATCAAAAACCCCAGATTCCTCTTCGCCATTCTCCGCCTCTCTCTTGGCTTCGTTTGGTTTTGGTTTGTTCTTTCTTTTGGGTGTTTTCTATCTCCTGGTTCTGTTTTTCACTTTTAGAGGGGCACATTTATTGCGGATGATACTGAGGGGTTGTATGGAAGAAAAACACCCCAAAATTGGAGATTGAGAGACTACTAGAAGGCGAGTTCAAGAAGGGCCGGTGGAAAGAAAAGAAAAAAACAGAAGGAATCGAGATCAATTCGAAAAGTTTCCAATGATTTTGTTGATGCCACTGAGACGGCTGCGCTATTTTTATAGAAATTAAATTTCCAAGTCCCGCGGACATGGTCATCTTACGGGAAGAGGACGAATATCGGAGAGCAATTCGAAAAGTTAAAGGTATTCCTCATTTTTCCACTGCATCGTCATCTTATTTATTAGGCATTTTTTTGCTTCGGCTTCGTAGCAAAAGGAAGAATATCCACCAAAACTACTGGTTAGGTCAAACTAAAAATTCACTGGCAGTACGCAGATTCCAGCTCCACAGTTCACTCAACCGGTTCCGGTTCACACACAGTTCTAAACTTTGCTTGTATTCATTTTCAAACTGCTGTTTTTTTTCCCCTTACATGTAATATTATACATGCAGTTTTAAATTATCATTTTTTTTTTTTAAATTTTGATAGATGAACCACTGCCAGCAGTTTTCTACTTTGTTAGGCACGATGCTGGAAGTTGTAAGTTCTAATGAACAATTTTATGAATCAATTTATTTGTTCTAATGAACACATTTATTGCGGATGATACCGAGGGGTTGTATGGAAGAAAAACACCCCAAAATTGGAGATTGAGAGACTGCTAGAAGGCGAGTTCAAGAAGGGCCGGCGGAAAGAAAAGAAAAAAACAGCAGGATTCGAGATCGAGAGAGAAACATGGCGAGGAATAGTATCAGTGGCCTTTTGATGCGACAGACTTTGCTTGGAAGTGGAAATGGCATAGGCAGTGGCTCCTTCCAAACCCAAGGTCTCGGTCGTCTTGACAATCCCAAATTTTTTCCAAATTGCATCCAAACCCTAAAAGCCCTAAATTGGATCTCAACCGCACCGTCTTTATCCCCCTCGATTCATATTACTTCCACTCCCAAATCACCCTTCCTTCTCGATTCCCTGCATTTTCTGCAACACCGACGACGGCTGTCCTCAGTCCCCGTTTCCAGCTCCCCGAGGTAACCCCTTTCTCTTTCTCTTCCGATGATTTTGTTGTTGCCACTGAGACTGCTGTGCTATTTTTATAGAAATTAAATTTCCAAGTCCCGCGGCCATGGTCATCTTACGGGAAGAGGACGAATATCGGAGAGCAATTCGAAAAGTTAAAGGTATTCCTCATTTTTCCACTGCATCGTCATCTTATTTATTAGGCCTTTTTTCGCTTCGGCTGCGTAGCAAAAGGAAGAATATCCACCAAAACTACTGGTTAGGTCAAACTAAAAATTCACCATAGCCGGCAATACGCAGATTCCAGCTCCACAGTTCACTCAGCCGGTTCCGGTTTACACACTCCTTAATTTTGCTTGTATTCATTTTCAAACTGCTGTTTTTTCTCCCTTACCTGTAATATTATATATGCAGTTTTAAATTATCATTATTATTATTTTTTGAATTTTGATAGATGAACAACTGCCAGCAGTTTTCTACTTTGTTAGGCACGATTCTCGAAATTGTAAGTTTTAATGAACAATTTTATGAATCAATTTATTTGTTCTAAACTGCTCCTTTGCAACTTATATATGGACTCTTCATTTTCAGCCTTTCTTTTTGGATCTCCAACCACTCGAAAGAAGAGGGAACAATTCCCACATATAACAGTATATAAGTTTGAGTTTGATACGCAGGCATGGTGTTGTAATCTGGCCTTCTGTTGCCTTGGATCCTTTGAAAACTAGTTTATCATATTCCCATTTTAAGGTTAGGAAGAAAACAAAGTGTTGTCTTTTTTCGAATTCTAGTTATGGATCTTAAGATTAATGAATTTCTATGTTGTAGTCGTAACATTTTATAACTCTATTTACAGAACTGGCACCCACTGGCAGGACTGATGGGTGTTAGCTCTCTGGTAAATGATTGTATCCCCTCTTTTTTATTTTTCTTAAAAAAAATGTGCATGCTTACTTCATTAATATGATTGTTCATCTTGTTTTTCTTGTTTTTCTTAATAAATGCTTTGGTGTTTATTTGTCCATTCTGCTGCAGCCAACGTTCCATTTCTATCAAAATGGGAAAAAGGTGGATGAGATTTTTCCCAGTCCCTATCTAAATAGGCTGCCATATGAGATTCCCAACCTCGTGCTAGATAATTGTGAAAAACTCTACAGGTAGTTATGTTCTAAATAACTTCACAGTTCCACGCTTATAATTGCGAGTGCAGTCCGATATTGGTGGCTGCCGGCTGAGGTTTTTGTTTTTCCTTTTCTTTTTTTATGGTTCAAGTGAAGTTTCCTAAGAATGTGATCTCCCTATGTTGATTTTTTTTTTTTCACTGGAAGTTACGTCATCCAGGTTCAAAAACCTCAACCTATGAGCTCATCTGGGAAAGGGACGGGAAAAAGGAAGAGCACTTATCAACAACTCGTCGTGCAAGCTAAGACTGATGCAAACGAAAATGACAAAGTAGTTGCTTTAGGAGGGGGGAGCGTGGGTGATGCATCGACATCATCAGAACAGAGTGATGGCCCTGTTGAAGCAGTTGCTAGTAGTGGCAGTGCACCTTCACTTGATGAAGCGATGAGGGCTGTATCAGCTATCCCCTCTTGTTATGAACATAGCGATTGGTGGTGGTATGCAAAAGGGGTATTCAAAGCTAACCCAGAGAAGAGAGCAACGCTACGGAAGGTGGCGACATGTAAGGTTAGTTGGCTACTAAGTCACATGTCTGAGGATTAAGTAGGCCTTGGATTGGACTGGATAGGATGCGCATAAAATTTGATTCTCATTATATTTATGCTGTTCGCGTTATGGTTCATGACAGTGACTATTATGCTTGTTTAAATTTGGTCTTATGTTGTGCTCATATTCAGATAATCATCGTATTATGTTTATGTTTGCAGTTTTGTGTTTCCTATGTTTAATAAGTATTCCAATTTCAACTTCGCATGCATATTAGTACTCGTTTCATGTTTCCCCAGGAGAACACACTTAGTAGCATCGAAAGAACAGATAATCCCATTTTTTCGATGCTCAACCCATCCATTATCTCCTACAAGAATCTCCAAAGTACTGTCCCTTGTAGCCGTTGATGCAACTTGGCCCCGTTGAAACAGATTCAAGTCTTGAACATATACAACCGATAGTCGCATGAACAATGCATCGATCAAATTACCACTCATGAACATGAGTAAATCAAATAATCACTAAACAACCTTCTAAGGGTTTATGTACGTTACTTACTTGGCGTGCAAGGGGATGAGCGTTAAGTGATTTGGAAATAACATGACAAAGCTCCATCCCTCGTCTATAGGTTTTAATTGAAAATGTGATTTGGAGATATAGTTGTCCTTCCGGCAAGGGGATGAGCGTTTACATGCTTGCACAAGAGCAAAAACACAAACCTTGCTGGTAGCTCCTCTAAGAGTTATGCAGGTAGTTCTTTATCCTTTATCAGCGAGCACGCCACTTCATTAATTACTTGATGAAGCATCACCAGCTGCCATGCAAGCTGAACATCCAAACTCCTTAAGTTTTTTAACAAGTGAAAAACGCAACAGGGAAATACAATGTATAAAACCCTAACAGCCAAAATCACCAGTCAATAACCGACAATTCATCTTGGATTTGGATTCTTGATGTTGCAGCAGAGGATGCGAGCTGCTGTTTGTGCTGGTCCTCCTAGGCATTTTGCATCGAGAATCTCAACCCTACCCCAGCAACAAGGTATTAATTTTAACTTTCCTAGTGATCCCTAATCATTTCCTTATATTTTTTATCTGTATTCTGTGAAACTTTTATATTTTTTCTATGGGTATTCTCCCTACCTGCAGCATGTGCACACAATCTTGAGTCACACCTCAATGAAAGATTTCATGGCAAGCCAATGTCCATTTTTAAACTCTCTAACATAAAAGAAATTAAGAAATTGAAGTTCGATTCTCTTCACTATATATCTAATAATTTTCTTAGTATAAAATTTGTAAGGCGCTTTATTTTTTAATGAGAAAGTGGAGTGTTTGCTCAAAGATTATTTAGGTCGATTTTCGAACAACATAAGTCCGGTAGCTTATCTTTTATTCAGATCTCATTTGATGATTATCCAGCAGGTATTTCAACAGCCTTAAAAAGAAAAAAAAAACTAAATATATTAATTTTGCTTGCAGTCAAAGCATACAAAAACAACAACAAAAAATACATAAATCACATAAGAATTATATGAATACTCACAATGATTTGTGAACAATTTGTGTTGGGAGTTCCTCAAGATAAACTGGGAGAGTTCCATCGAACATTTCAGTTAATTTTAACTCTCCTATGAACCATAATCATTTATGTGAAACTTTTACATTATGAAGATTTTATATTTTTTTTATGTGTATTCTCTCTCCTTGCAGTTCGATGTATCACCAGTTTTACCTCCACTGAGCTATTTTCCTATTCCATTGAAGCTATGCACACAACCTTGAGTCACAAAGTCTTCATAGCAAGGCAATCTTTAAACTTTCTTAACATAAAAGATATTATGCAATTGAAGTCTGACTCTGTCCACTTTATATGTGAGAATTTTCTTAGCATACAATTTTTTGTTCAGAGTAGTGAGCATGAGTCTTTATTTTTTACTGAGAGGGTGGAGTGTTCTCTCAAAGACTATTTAGGTCGTTTTCCAAACAAATTCGAATTGCAGAATCCAACTGGAATTATACTAGAGATTCGCTATATTGTGAAGGGGGTTCTGGAGATCTTTTTGAAATACAGTTCTGATAAAAAAGATTTTAAACATATCCACCTCGAAAATTTATATTGGAGTGGTAAGAAGATCGTTGGTGTTATGTTTAGGAAGGACCCGAGTACCATTGATTTGGATGTTTTACAAACCACGTTAAGTGAAATATTCGATGGAACTCTTCCAACTTATCTTAGGTAACTATTGAAACAAATTAAAATGAAATCAGTGTGAGTATGCATATAATTCTTGTGTGATTTATGTATTTTATTTTTGTTGGCTTTGACTGCAAACAAAATTAATATATTTAGTTTTTCTTTTTTTAGGTTGTTAGAATACTTGTTGGATAACCATTACTCTCAAATGAGATCCGAATGAAGGATAAGCTACCGAACTTATGTTGTTCGCAACATATTGAAAGACTCGGTAAGATTGGGAAATAAAACTAACTTGCAGTCAAATAATGAGAATTATGCTCCCCAAGATTCCTTACCATTATAAGATATTGTATTGGGTCCTCTGCAGCTTGTTCCAGCGGCTAGTATTACTCACTCCCATAGGTTCCACCTAATAAGTTTTTTCATAGGAAAGCTTGGTCACGCTGACAATTGGATCATCACGTGTCCAAGCTGTCCCTTAAAAAACCTTATTAAGTGGAACCTATGTGAGTGGGAGTAATACTAGTCGCTGGAACATGCAGTAAGATAACCTAATACAATATTTTATAATGACAAGGAATCTTGAAGAGCACAATTCTCATTATTTGACTGCAAATTAGTTCTATTTTCCAACCTTACCGAGCCTTCCAATATGTTGCGAGCAACATAAGTCCGATAGCTTATCTTTCTTTCAGATCACATTTAAGAGTAATGGTTATCCAACAAGTATTTTAACATCCTAAAAAAAGAAAAACTAAATATATTAATTTTGCTTGCAGTCAAAGCTTACAAAAAATACATAAATCACACAATAATTATATGCATAAATCACACAACAATTATTTTATCAGAACTGTACTTCAAAAAGATCTTCAAAAACCCTTCACAATATAGCGAATCTCTAGTATAATGGCAATTGGATTCTGCAATTCAAATTTGTTTGAAAAACGATCTAAATAGTCTTTGAGAGAACATTCCACTCTCTCACTAAAAAATAAAGACCTATGCTCACTACTCTGAACAGAAAATTGTATGCTAAAAAAATTATCACATATAAAATGAACCGTTACGCTTCCATTGCATAATATCTTTTATGTTAAGAGAGTTTAAAGATGAACATTGCCTTGCCATGAAGTCTTCCATTGAAGACTGTGACTCAATGTTGTGTGCACATGTACTTCAATGGAATAAAAAAATAACTGAGTGAAAATAAAAAGGTGATACATCGAACGAAGGAAGAGAGAATAAACAAAAAAAATATGAAATCTTCAGAATATAAAAGTTTAACAGAAATGATTAGGATCTATGCCTCAGGTAAAGACGATGCATGAAACATACTCGGAGGTCCGTAAGTTTGGAAGGATTGAGCTTATGTAGAAGGGTACGGGGCAGATTGATAATGGAGGTGGAGGGTAGGGAAGATTGAGCCCAGAGGATAGTGAAATCAGAGGAAAGTAGGGATGCTGGTTGAGATTCATCCGGCCAACAAACAAAAGAAAAGGCAAGTTGAGAAATAAATGGAAGGAAAAGGAAGAAAAGAGACTCATGAGAATGAACGGAGATACATTCGGTGAGAAACACTCTCAGCCAAACCCTAGCCCCTCAAGATGTTTAAACAAAAGGATTATGAGATATTTTTATTCTAGTGTGCGACTTTAGAATAGATGTAGGGTTTATATAGAGGTAAAAAAAATGAGGTTATAGATATTGTCATATGGCACGCCGTTATTGATTAAAAATCTTATCGAAATTTATCCCTAACGATTATAAACAAATAGTGACATGCGAGTTGACATTATTGTTTAAAAATCATATCGAAAATCTATCCACAAAATTCTTATAGAATCATGATACGTGTTGCTACGGGATTTGTTAAAAATCTAATTGAAAATCTATCCATAAAAATTATATTTTCGAATATTAATACATGACGTGACGAGATTGGTTAAAGATCATCTCGGGACTTGAAAATAAAATTATCTTTGAGTTACTCTTATAATACAGCATATCTCCCATTACACGTTTAACCCTATCATGCTTGCATCTAGAGATGGCAAATCAACTCATTGAGTTGTTAATGGGTACCCATTAAGACCTGTTTAAGTCAATATCACTATAATATAGAAGTGAGATTGGTAGTAGTAGTGATAATGTAAGATGAAATCAAACTAAATGGGTCTTAATGGGTACTCATTAACCCAATGGGTCGATTTGCCTCATCTACCTGCATCTGTATCATTTGTTCCGAGGTTAAATTGGAAACACAAATTAGTTCGTGTGTGGCCTCCAATTGCAATATGACACGTTTAAGGAGGCATTTGATTGAGAGATCGTCATCCCAAACTTTCATGTTGTTCCCATTTTAACCCTCCCACTCCAAGCACTAAATATCATATTTATTAGTAGGGTATTAAATCTGTTATTCATTCTCTATTTTCCTTTTTAAGAAGATATTATTCATTATTCGTGAGCGAACTAAGTAATGAATATATTGTCATCAATAATAATTCACGTCAATTACATTTTATTACAATGACTTATATTTAAAAAATATATGTACTCGTCAGAGTTGGCGTTGTTTGTTGTCAATGAGTGTCCTCGTGATCATTATATTCAAGGCTGTGTGTTTAGATGTTTTCATCAGGAGTACCATGTCAATCCTCTTGAGTTTTTGTGGGGATGATTTCAAGACTTGAATGTGTTCCTTTACTTATCATCGGACTTGTCTCGCCCTCAAATCCACCAGTGTCAGTTAGTTTGGTCAAGTTAGTCAAATTAGGATTTTGTAGGATTTTAATAGACTTTAAAATCTGGGTGTAGTCAGTTAGAGTTTTAAAAGAGGATTTTAAAAGATTCTGAAATCATGGTGTAGTCAAATTAGGATTTAAGAGGATTTTGAAGAATACACTCAAATCAAGGGGTAGTCAATTAAGAGTTTAAAGAATACATTCAAATCAAGGGTAGTGAGAATGTCAAAGATTTATTAGGATTTTAATGGCTGAGAGATTTTGAGGGATTTGAGAGTGGATGGTATAAATACAAAGGGTCATCAAAAATCCAACCCTACCCTATGTGATTTCTTTTCAAGTTCATCATAGAAGTGGAACAGTCTTCCTCTCACACGTCTCTTCCTCTATACCCTCAAGGTATTGCTTTTCTCTTCCCAACTTGTATAATTCTGGTATAGTTGATTTGTTTCACAGATTACTGCTGCATTTTTACTTATCAATTACTCCCTTACTTCCTTCTCATACATATATATCTATACGTATAATACCACATATCCCTAGCTTCTTCGAATTCATGTTTTTTGTGTTGATTATTTTTCAGTTGTATTGTTTTTCTGTTTGATAGCTAAAAAACTGATACATTTGATGCAATGAAAAGAGAAAACCTAATATACATGCAATAGATTAGCTAATATGCTTGTTTTTTTAACCAGCCGAGATGAACTTTGGATATTTTACTCCAAATAATTGAAAGGGGATTGAATAAATTTGATGGGTTTTTATTATTTCTTAAATATATTTGGTATGTGAGAATTCAAGAATTGTTGTTTTTTATTAGAAGTGTATTTGGGTTTAGTTCTTAATGTTCAGTTCTCCATTGTCATTGTTTGGTTAATTAAGGATCAAAATTCTAGTTTCTGATCACTAGTCCATTTTTCTTTTCGCTATAAAAAAAAAAGAGGGCAGTTTCAAAGGTTTCGTGGACTGGAACTTTGCTCTAAAATCCTAAGAGTAAAATCTTAAGAAATCTTTGAAAGAAGTCCAAATCTTGAGAAATCAACAAAAGAAATCCATACAAATCCATATAAATCTATATTAGAAATCCATATAAATCTGACAAAATCCATATAAAATTGAGAATCTTTTAAAATCCTTTGAAATCTGTCACTTAAAAAAAATCTATTAAAATCCCGTGAAATCCAAATTGACTACACCCCTTAGTACTTTATTTTATATTAAGTTTCTTTGGATAAAGCACCTCTCGAATGTTATCTCAAATGTCCTCTTTAACAGTTCTTAAATTTATAATAAAACCGCTGTGTTTCATCTCAAAAGAACAAATGATTGGACGTCAAAATTTGATGTTATATTAGATAAACCGTAATATTCTTCTGAGTAATTATGATTGATTAATGAATTTGATAAGTAAAAAAAAGAAGGTATTTTCGACAGCACCTCTACAGTACCATCCCAAACTTCGAAGCTGCATTGGGCTCTGGCGCCTTCTTCTTCTCCTCCCCAATTACAATCTTCGTAGCTCTCGCATTCAGAAATTGAATTATTGGCGCCGCAACACTTGCATCTGATTTTTTCTTCTTCTTGAAAAGAGATCAAATCTTTTGCACCCAAAATAGATGTGGCCTCTTTATGTGGTCCCAATAAATATTTGACATATATTAAATTCATGATAATAAAATTAAGAAAATTTAAAGATATTGAATACATGTCAGACACTTATTGGGGCATAGAGGCCATGGGTCTCTTCCTTTCAAAGGTGAGCGCTTTGCTTTGCATCCACATGGTATCGTATTTGAGTTTGCTTGTTTTCTTTGAATTATGAGTTTTTTTTTTTTTTTTTTTAAATGTTGAAGAATTCATATGAGTGACTGTAGCATTGAGCTGAGTGATCTGTTTGGAGAGTCAATGAATGTAAAATTGTGGTTTTTTTAATTTAATTTCTAAAACTCGTATTTTTGGTCAGTGTGAAATTCGAACAGGTTCCGCTTGCTGGCATGGTTATATGGTGGCAAAGGTGTTTGATTGTCGTCACGGAGATTTGCAGGCCTGTTATGACTTCTAGATTTGATTAGAACTTGAAGGGTCAGCTGCATTGGGTATTGTTTGTCCAAAATGTCTTCATCTCCTGGCAAAAACCAGAGGCTTTATGTATCTACTCTTGTGTAAATGATTATTCTGTTAATACAATTGAACCTTAGCAATATAAGTTTTTCTGCTGTTGCTTTATTCCATATATCTCATATGCTCTTTTACCCTCTTTTTCATTATGCCATTGAGAATTGGTCTTTTTTTCCTTTTTTTTTTTTTTTTTATTCTGTAATTTTAGTAAAAAAGAGTGCTCATTCTAGGTCTTATATCTGGCATTTGCCTGCCTATTTTGGAGATGATTACTGGATGTTTTTTCAAAACACAGATTTTTTTCTCTTTTTTTTTTTTTTTTTTTTTTTTTTACATTCTATTGTTTATGATTCATGCATTTAGTTGTTCTTATTCAACATGAGCTTCATAATAATTTGGTTTCTAAATTGCTAAATGTCTGTGTTCCGATACAGGCGATGGAGTTTCAGTGTAACAGAAGCTTCTCTTGGAGAGGAACGGAAATAGAAGTTTGGTTTGGGAAAGTGAAAGGTGTTTCGATCTACTTTTGGAGCCCCAAAACGGGTACTTTCCTCTTTCACGTCCTTCAAAATCACGTTGTTTCTAATGTACTTATCAGGTTTACTACTTTTTGTTTACTTTTTAATGGTTGATATACATTACACTTTTTATATCTGGCAATTGATTCTACTGTAATTTGTAAATAAGAATGCCATTGTGCCAGATGCAGCAATTTGTTATTTACAACAAATGTTTTCTATATGTTTTTCTCTTTGCAGATTCTTTTGTGCAGGTTGCATATATGGCTGTAAAAATGATGCAGAGAGATTTGGTTTCTTTTGCCATGCTGCGCTACAATTACTACTCCAAAGTGGATTTCATCCTGTGAGTACTCGTGATACAATTGCTTATAAATTTCACAGGAAAAAGTGGCACAACATCAGATGTCTTCAAATTAGTGCTCCTCCTTATTCGGTGGAAGAAGGGAGGAAGCATAGCAAAAATGAATACGCAGTTTATATGCCACCTTGTACTACAAATGAATTAATTCATAAAAGTATGGCAGTGATGTTGCTGCCTACTCTTACACATGCATGTGTATTTTTACGCACATGGGTAAGTGAAAACTACCTACGGGAAGCAAGTTGAGTAAGGTCAATTACACAAAAATAGAGCTATGCATATGATTTCGTATGCATCAGTGTGTGTGTTGGGCTAAATCAGCTTTTCTCTGTCTTCTCTAAACACTTGTATATGCAGAAGATTTTGATTGTTCGTTTCAGACTGAAGTTTTTTGAATTTCATTAAAGGATTTTTAGGATATCTATTTGAAATTGGTGCTTTATGATGACAGGATATCATTCATTGCCATGTCTAGTGCACCTGTTGCCTGGTTATTTAAAGACCATTACATGCATTATGGTCTTAGTAAAGCTCGGGTTTTTTCACAATTCACAACCTTGAGTTTGGAGCGCACTTCATTGGTAAAGCCGTGGCATATTCAGACAAGTACACGTCTGTAAGTACTTAAAATTCCTGAGACTAACTAAAGTTTTCAGTTTTCGATCTCCTAAAGCATAATTTGCCTTTGTGAATACTAGTAGCAGACCTTTCAACTCTATCTTATCAACTGTTTCACCCATCTCTCTATCTTCAGGTATCCAACACATACGCTGAGGAGGTAACTGGAAATCCTGCAGTCGCTCCACATCTTTACAAGTTTCATGGTTTAATAAATGGAATTGACCATGATATATAGATCCATACAATGATAAGTTCATTCCTGTAAGTAAACAATATTTCTCTGTGCTCCTCTCTATTGAGTTTTTTTTTTTTCATATATGTTTCTTGAAAAGTATTAAGCTGTTTGCCAAATTCTCTTAACTACTCTCAATACAACTGTGTCTGACGCATACGATGTATATCGTTCCAATTATCATATACTTCTGAAAATGTTTTTGAAGGCAAGGAAGCCTTGCAGCAAAGGCTTGGTCTGAAAACATCTGATCTCCATGTAGTAGGTATTATTACTCGCTTAACTCACCAGAAAGGAATCCATCTCATTAAGCATGCAATTTGGCATACCTTGGAACGCAATGGACAGGTTTTCTTTCATCAGAAAGGAATTCATCTGCCGGAACCTATATTCAACCCTACTCGAGACGGGGAAGACTAGGTCACTGTCAAAAAACTAAATAATATTTCATAAGGTCCTGTTCATGGTAATCTGTCATTTCCAGTGAGCCGTAATTATCCCTTTCTTTCATGTGTTGGTTTGGATATTACATAGAGAGTAGGCAGTTATAGTTTTTTTGTATATAGGACTAATAAGAGAAGGATCAATTACAGCTGATTAAAACTTCTTTCTGTTGCACCGCTCTTCTTTCAGTCAAACTTGGAGATGATGATAAATTTATATGCCGTGATTAAAAAAAAAGTGCTTGAAATGATAGTTTTGTTATTGTTTTAATGTTTCCAAAGAGTGAGTTTATGGATCAGACTAAATGACTTTCAGTGGATGTAATTTAGCACTTTTTGCATTATGTGTGTGTGATTATCGAAATTGCACACTTTTATGTGGATTTCAATATGTTGTGTTGCCCTTTTCTTATATGTTTTCTAAATTAGTGCCGTCAGTTCTAAATCTCTTTAATGGCATAACAGATGCAAACAGAATGCACTCGTATTTTCTCATTTGTGGGTTACCTGAGTCTTGACCTATGGTTTTAAGTACGAGTGTTTAGAAATTGTTTGAAACCTGGGTTGGATGCGTGAGTCCTGTAAGCTGATTGATATTGTTGGTTTCTTCTGCAGGATTACGTTCCAAAAGAAGTGTTTCTGGTTTTGAACCTCTCTAGTCGCCAGACTTCAAGCTATACAATCAGTTTACAACCTAGACAAAAAATGCCTCACATATATCCTTTTGGACAAATATATAAGATCCCCTTAATTCAGCGGCAATAATGGGTTGGCGTTGGGCAGCTTGGCTTCAATCCTGATTTCCTCCGTTCTTCTTCTCCTTGCTGCATTTCTTCATGGTTCTCTGTATATAATAGAGTATAAAAGAGAAGCTAGATCTTGCAGTTGTCCGACGTTGGTTCTCCTCCTCCATCAGCCACACAAGTGATGTCATCCTGGCCGAGAGATGACCCATTCTCAGATAAGTTAGAATTAACAGATGATGATGACGACTTTCCACCAAGGTTACAAATAAGAAACGTTAGGTTCTCGGGCTAATTGCGAATTTGCAGGTGCAACTGGTTCCTCGGCTTGAAAATGCGGCTCCATCTTCATCTAGTCAACGACCAGCCAAAAATTCACTGGCTGCTACCATTGTTGAAAGTACCACGAAGCAATCACTTGCCCTAGTTCCAAAGGATGTATCAAAGCTAGCCCGGAGGTTTTTTCCTTTGTTCAATCCAGCATTGTTTCCCTATAAACCACCCACAGGAGCAGTCGCAAACCGGATTCTTTTCACTGATTCAGAAGACGAGTGAGCTGCACGCTTTCTCCTTCATTATTGAGTCGGTGGCTTATCCTGATTTGTTTTTGTAGTCAGACTTCTATAGTATTCCTTTATTATAGTTTTTGGGTTCAAGTGTTTTGTATTGGAACTGCAATACAGATTATTAGCATTGGAGATGGAATAAAATACAGATTCGAAGGCAATTCAACAACGTTTTCTTCCTTGCAAAACTAAGCACCAGGTAAGTTTTTCTAGACTAGTTTTTCTAGACTATGTACCAGGTAAAACATTGCGTTGGCTGCCGAACTGCTCATATTAGAGTTTAGGGTGTGGCTAGAATTCAAATTAGATTCCGTTCTATACTTAATCATTGCTACTTATATCCTTTGCTTCCTAAATATTGATGAATGTATTGAGGCTTAGGAACCGTAGGTTATGTAGAATTTTCTGAGCCTTTGGAGTAAAAAGTAATTGCACAATGTAAGAAACACAAGGTTTTGGGTTCGGCCTGTGATTGTAACAGAAACAGGTGGTTCGGAAGATTTGTTTCTAAAAGTTACAATACAGTGGATCATAGAGTCTTTTAAGTTTGTCAGTTAAGCTGAGCCTGGATTATAAAATGATTGAAGATGGGGATTTTTATTTAGTGTTTGGTATTGATGCAGGACTGCCAAGCTGAAAAGTCTGGTCGAGAGGGCAGGTGGTTTGACCGACAGTAATGCAGGTGGAACTTATGTTCATGAGGCCTGGCCTTTTTAGCAGATTGGAGACGGGGTATTTTCTGTGTGGAAAAGAAACCATGAATGGGTACATGTTTTTGGGCTTAAGGAAGCTACTCGATGGTCAATCTTAAAGCACTGGTGTTAGACATTTTGCATGATCAGTTTTAGAATACCATACATACGTACAAGTACGATTGTAGTTTGTTTTTCTTGTTTTGCAAGTTTACTCTCGGTTTTTCACACTTGTGCAACTTCTAGTTATTTGAGTTGGGAACTAAATCCTGCTTGCTATTCAATCATTTACTTAATTGATAAAAGTAAAATTCTGTGCATCCAATCGTACGGTACATCGCTCAAGATCTTTTTAACAAAATAACTAGTAGTTGCAAAATCTGTTCTACTTCCTTAAGTCAGACATATAAACAAAATAACTAGTAGATTTTCAAACTACCATAATAACAAAATCTGTTCCTACTTCCTTAAGTCAGACATATAACAAATCTATTCTACTCAGTCATCCAAACTTGGTCCGTTCATCTTCCAACTCAAAATATCTCCCCTCGAGGCAAATCATCAAACTTGAACTTGGGTCCCCAAAATTTGACTCAGGTAAAGATTCAGCTACCTCCATCACTTTAGGCCCTTCTACAACTTGACAAAGTTCAAATGAGGATGCAAAGCATAGATGCACACAATAATTGCATCCGCATGGCCAGAATAATGCACAATCACATCATTATAAATACGTTCCACATAAGTTCA
This sequence comes from Heteromeles arbutifolia, assembly GCA_024362995.1. Classification (NCBI taxonomy): domain Eukaryota; kingdom Viridiplantae; phylum Streptophyta; class Magnoliopsida; order Rosales; family Rosaceae; genus Heteromeles; species Heteromeles arbutifolia. The sequence goes on along the minus strand of JANCRC010000002.1, from coordinate 1,099,876 downwards.
GTAGTTATTCAGACCCTATTTGAGAGTAATGATTATCCAACAGGTATTTCAACAACCTTAAAAAAATAACAACTACATATATTAATTTTGCTTGCAGTCAAAGCCTACAAAAAAACACATAAGAAATTATATACATACTCACAACGATTTCTGATCAATTTGTGTCGGGAGTTACTCAAGACAAATTGGGAGAGTTCCATCGAACATTTCAGTTAATTTTACCTCTCCTATGAACCTTAATCATTTTTTTTTATGTGTATTCTCTCCCTGCAGTTTGATGTATCACCAGTTTTACCTCCACTGAGCTATTTTCCTATTCCGGTGAAACACATGTGCACACAACGTTGAGTCACAGAGTCTTCAATGGAAGACTTCATGGCAAGGCAATGTCCATCTTTAAACTCTCTTAGATATTATGCAATGGAAGTTTGACTCTGTCCACTTTATATGTGATAATTTTCTGTTCAGAAAAGTGAGCATGGGTCTTTATTTTTTAAAGAGAGGATGAAGTGTTCTCTCAAAGACTATTTAGGTCGTTTTCCAAACAAATTCGAATTGCATAATCCAACTGCAATACCAGAGATTAGCTATATTGTGAAGGGGGTTATGGAGATCTTTTTGAAATACAGTTTTGATAAAGAAGATTTTAGACATATCCACCTCGAAAATTTATATTGGACTGGTAGGAAGGTCATTGGTGTTATGTTTAAGAAGGACCCAAGTGCCAGCTCTACAAGTCACACTAACTGAAATGTTTGATGGAACTCTCCCAACTTGTCTTAGGGAAGTCTTGAAACTAATTAAAATGAAATCATTGTGACTATGCATATAATTCTTGTGTGATTTATGTTGGCTTTGGCTGTAAGCAAAATTATTTTTTCTTTTTTTTTAGGCCGTTAGAATACTTGTTGGATAACCATTACTCTCAAATGGGATCTGAAAGAAGGATAAGCTACCAAACTTATGTTGTTCGCAACATATTGGAAGACTCGGTAAGGTTGGGAAATAAAACCAACTTGTCAAATAATGAGAATTGTGCTCCTCAAGATTCTTTACCATTATGAGATATTGTATTGGGTCCTGCTGCATGTTCCAACGGCTAATATTACTCTCACTCCCATACGTTCCACCTTATAAGGTTTTCCATGGGACAGCTTGATCAAATGACAAATTGGATCATCATGTGTCCAAGATGTCACATGAAATTGTCATTTGATCAAGCTGTCCCATGGAAAACCTTTTTAGGAGAACCTATGGAAGTGGGAGTAATACTAACCGTTGGAACAGGCAGTAGGATGACCTAATACAATATCTCATAATGACAAGGAATTTTAGAGAGCACAATTCTCATTATTTGACTGCAAGTTGCTTTTATTTCCCAACCTTACCGAACCTTCCAATACGTTGCGAGCAACATAAGTCCGGTAGCTTATCCTTCCTTCAGATCCCATTTGAGAGTAATGGTTATTCAACAGGTATTCTAACTGTCTAAAACAAAGAATCTAAATATATTAATTTTGCTTGCAGTCAAAGCCTACAAAAAGAATTAAAAAAATACATAAATCACACAAAAATTATAAGCACTCACAATGATTTCATTTTAATTTGTTTTAGTAGTTCCCTAAGACAAGTTGGGAGAGTTCCATCAAAAATTTCAGTTAACGTGGCTTGTAGAGCATACAAATAAATGGCATTCGGGTCCTTCCTAAACTTAACACCGACGAACTTCCTACCAATCCACTATAAATTTTCGAGGTTGATATGTCTAAAATCTTTTTTATCAGAATTGTATTTCAAAAAGATCTCCAAAACCCCCTTCACAATATAGCAAATCTCTGGTATAATTACAGTTGAATTTTGCAATCCGAATTTGTTTGAAAAACAACCTAAATAGTCTTTGAGAGAACCCAGTAAAAATTAAAGACTCACACTACTCTGAACAGAAAATTATCACATATAAAATGGACAGAGTCAGATTTCCATTGCATAATATCTTTTATGTTAAGAGAGTTTAAAGATGGACATTGCATTGCCATGAATTCTTCTATTGAAGACTGTGTGACTCAAGGTTGTGTGCACGTGTGCTTCAATGGAATAGAAAAATAACTCAGTGATTGTAAAAATGGTGATAAATCAAACTGCAGGAAGAGAGAATCCACATAAAAAAATATGAAATCTTCAGAATATAAAAGTTTCACAGAAATGATTTTGGACTGCCCATAATGAATGTTGGATGATGGATGGATGAAAATGGAGCTGAGGTTTCATCCTTTTTTTTATGCCAGAATAAGAAATTGAAACCTACATGGTTTAACCGCATCAGATTGCAATCATCTGCACGAACACGAACACAATTAATTATTTATAATTCGAAAAAAAGAAATTAAAGTAACTCGTAAAACAGAAAGAGAAGAAAAGAGTATTTTTGTACCTAGCCGAAACTGATTTAATATACCAATATAATTTCGAATCCAATCGATCCAAGGTGAAGGATATTCGTCAACCATTATGATGGAAGTTGAGGGATTTGATAAATGGAACACCTTATAAAACATAAGGAAGTATGAGGGAAGGAATCAGAGAGTTCACGTTTGGGACGGCGGCAGAGCTTGCAAAAGAGAAGAAAAGAAGTTCGAAGTGCCCAACTAACCCTAGCCCCATTTTATATAGTTTTTGTGGAAGACAGCCCATCACCCAATTACACGTTTAATTTCGTAATTATCCTTAAGTTTACATGCTGATTTCCTCAATTCTAGCCCCGGTCGAAATTAAACACAACTCCACCAACCAAATACGTTTAACCTATCGCGCCTCCCTTTTTGATCTATCCGTTTATTCTCAACTTAAATTAGTACACATAATAACTCTCGTGGCTCGCATCAAATTTCGTCTTGTACAAACATTAAGCAGCTGATTTCCTTCCAAATTCCAAATTTATCGTTAGCTTAGCTCAACCCCATGTTCTTGGCAGGTCCCCTCACCCCCCAAGAGTAGTGGTAATGACGGCACCATATTGAAATGATGAATCTGATGAGGTGTGTAAATGATATGGGTTAATGTGGAAGAGAGAGTGTGAGAGTAAGAATAAATATTATGAAATTTTAACGAAAAGCTCATGGTATTATTTACTTTAATGAAAAATCATACTTTTATACTAAAAAATCAATCTTGGTATTATACATTTTACTATTTATTTTGTCATTATCGTTAAAACTCAAAGTTTTCAAACATTTTTTATTAGTTTTCTTAAATATTATAATAGTTCAGTGAGTAGGTTGAGAGAGAGTGAATAGGTTGAGAATTGATGATGTCTGAGTGGTTAGATGAATAGGTGGTTGAGTGAGTAGGTTGAGGGAGAGCGAGTAGGTTGAGAATTGATGATGTCTGATTGGTTAAATGAATAGGTGGTTGAGTGAGTCGGTTGAGAATTGATGATGTCTGATTGATTAGATGAACAGGTGGTTGAGTGAGTAGGTTGAGAATTGATAATGTATTGAATAGATGAATAGGTGGTTGAGTGAGTAGGTTGAGAATTGATAATGTCTGATTGATTAGATGAATACGTGGGGTTTTTAAAAAGAAAATTAATGAAAAAAGCTTGAAAATTTTGAGTTTTAACGGAATTGATAAAATAAAAGGTAAAGTAAATAGTACCAGGATTGACTTTTTAGTGTTAAAATAAATAGTTACGGATGTTTTTCGTTAAAATTCATTTATTTAAATCCCAAATAATATTATTTTAATGACTATTTGCCCACAGTCTATCTTAGAGCAACTCCACCCTTGGAGCCCTCCCCCCAGACAATCCACTATTCAATGCACCTAGTGAACAGCAACTGCCCTCAATGAACAGTAATTGTCATTTGCATCTCCATCCTTGGAGCTCTCCTCCTGGCAATAGGTAATAAAATATTAGTTTTTTTGTTTGTTTAAATAATACAAAATAAAATTATTTGTAATTTCGGATAAGAATTTTTAAATCATTCTTATTGCGTCATGTGTCATTTTATCCAAAAAAACAATTTTTTTTTAAAATTTTTGTTCAACTAATTAATCTTTGCCGTTAGATTTAAAAAAATTTGAATTCCAACACTCCAGATTGTGCTACGAGTCACAACGGTAACTTTTCTTAATTTTAAACCTATTTTTTCTTTTTTTTTTTAAATTTATAAAGCAGATTAATATCAACTGTTGATCTCAAATCGAACGATTGATATTAAATCAGCATTTTTTTATTACTGTTGTAAATCGGACGCATCGTATTAAAGAGGCGTTGAGATCGAACGGACCGTGGGAAGCCACGTGGCTTCCCAACGGTCACCTGCTGAAACTGGCGCACAGGTCCCATGCCCTGTAAAGTTGTCCACTAACGCACCCTTAAGTGAGGGGCACGCGCTTGACACAAAAAAAATAAAAAAAGGACCGACGCCAGGCCTGGCATCAGCCTGACGTCACACCCACCTCGGGTTGTAGGGCTGGCAATCCTCCACGGGCCTGGCCCTCGGGCTCCCACCTTCACTCGGGCTGCCCACGTTGGAGCCCTATCCATCGGCCCTTGGGCCCTTTCCCTTCGCCTGTCCCCCAGCAACCACCAAGGGTGGAGTTGCTCTTATGCTCAAAATTTTGAGACACATGCATGGAATTGGTCTGCACGAGGACCATCAGACTACAAAAGCTGAATTTAGTCAGCTGTCACCAATTTTCAAGGTGCAAAGTTATCATTTTTGCCCTCAATTTTGAAACATGCATATCTTGTTTGTTATAACTCCGAATTGAGTTTCGTCTACGGCCACGTATTTATAAAAATGAGTATCATTTGAAAATAGTAAAATAAGATTGGAAAAGTGAAAGGAAAATTGTGGTTCACGTGGAATACCTACGTGGCATTGTAGGGGTATTTTGATAATTTCATTACTACTAAGAATAAAATACAATAAATCTCGAGACGGAATGTCACATATCAAATTTTAAATATTTTTAAATTAAAATGTTCCTGAAAATAAATTAAGATAATCTACATAAATTTTATTTTCAAAAAAGTTACCAAAAAAAAAATAGGCTAAAATTATTATTTAATAATTTCGGTTTAAAATCTTAAGTCATAAAAGTTGGAGGAAAAAAGCAATTTCTAAGTTATGACTTAAAATATTTTAGCTTAAATTTTAAGCTTTATCCCCAAATGTTGGAGGTAGTCTTAAGGCTTTTACAGTCAGCCAAACAATTGCAAAACTTCACCAATCTTCTATGCACAAGTTCACGGAATGTAAATTCAAAGTCTACCATTTAGCTATTTAGTATTACGATATAATGGTATTTAGTTTCAATAGCCTGTTTGGCCACCATCTAAAGAGAGTTAACCCCCAACCCTAGCCCTATCCTCTTTTGAGCTGGTGGTCTGTGTCAATATATATTTGTCAAATCCGTATGCAGATGTGGGTAAGTGGTGACCAAAACAATGATGGCCCTGAAATCCATTTGCTAGTCGATCGATACATATGTATGTATGGAACATTCGTGATAAGTAACATATGGTCCTATCCTAAGGGAAAGGATCCTCGCCGGATCTTTTCCTAAGGATTCTAGGAATCTTGTGATCTCACCCGTTCATCATATATCGTGCGGTCATAAATCATTTCAAAATTTAAAATTTAAAATTAAATATGAATAATACCTAATGAAAACTGACTGCACGATATACGATGAACGGGTGAGATCACGAGATCCCTAAAAAATGGATTCGGCGAGGATCATTTTCCCTATCGTAAAGCTATAAGTATCTACTCATCTAGGGTTAATATAAATTATTGAGGCAAAACTTTATTTTACGACACAAGATAACAATGTCGCTTATTGATGGATTCATGCTTCCAATATTGGGGTCTCAGTATAAAAAGATAAAAAGACAAAATTAACATTGAAATATTCGGTATTGGTGCAAGACGATGATTTTCATCTATAATATTGTTCCATACTTTAATTTCTACACATATTTATTAATGAAACTAAGACATATCAATTAACAAAGAAGGGAAATATATACAAATTAACAGCCAACAAATGGTTTATTTATAAGGAAAACTAATGAAAATGTCTTGAAAATTTTGAGTTTTAACGATAATGACAAAATAAAGGGTAAAGTGAATAGTATCAGGATTGATTTTTTAGTGTAAAAATATGGTTTTTCGTAAAAATGAACAGTACCGGAAATTTTTTGTTAAAATTCTCTTATTTATAATATATTTATTTTACTTTTTAAAATTCTTAAAATACCCTACTCATCTTTCTTAATGACAAAAAGAGTACAAAATTGTCACGCATTCCAAATTTAATCATATTTTATTTTTTAACACTAGAAAGTTACGAAAATTGTGACAGCCCGTCCCTAATTTTAAGAGTTTTTAAAGTTTTAATAAAGGATTTTACAAAAATGCCCTTTGAGGCACGCGCATTGTTCGAGGTTAATCGTTGTGTCGTGCCATCTAAGATTTATTTTCTTGACATATCCTCGTAGTATTCGCCGCTACGGACGCGTGGGCGCAAGCGGTTCGTGATTTGGAGTTATAACGAAAAAGATATTAAAGTTTGAAGTTTGGGCATTTTGGGAATTATAAGAATAAAATATGGAAATTCTTTTATTAAAATGGACGGCCCAGATTTAATGAGGAATAAATGGATGGCTGGGATTAATAGGAAAAATGATATGAGTTTATGTATGAGTTTATGTGTGTGTGTGTTTGTGGCTGGCGGAAGAAGAAGGAAGAAGAGAGATTGGGCAATCTGCCCAACCAGAGGAAGAAGAAGACAGCTCCGGGAGAGAAAGGAGAGAGCCGGACGAATGGGGAGAGGAGAGAGGAAGAGAAGGACCAATCGGAACAGGGGAAAGGAGGAAAGGAGGGAGAGAGTGGTGCGGGGGATCGGCCGGATCCCCTTGACTCGTTTTCGGACCCGGTCGGCACCCGTGTCCATGTTCGATGATTTTCATCCGTTTTTCCGGCGAATTGATCCAACAAACCTCATGGGAAACACTCTAGCACCCTTCCTCTACCCATTCCACCTCAAATTTGGAGAGATTTGGTTGTAAAAATGGAAGAAACCGTGCAAAAGGGGGCGCACGGGTTGGGTTCATTTCCGCCACGATGTGAAGCAATTTCTTCCAATCACCACCACCCATGGCATCCTCTTGAGGCCTAGAACAAAGCCCAAGCAGTGGTTGAGGCGTTGGAACAAGTTTGGAGGTCGAATTGGAGCACACCAAACCTAGGGTTCCGACGGGTTTTGTTGGAATTGGAGGCTTTGCCGACCGAATTGGCCTTGGCCACAGGTATGAAATTTGTTCTACTCATTGAGATCTTCATTTCTGTAAATTTTGGTAATTTTTGGAGATAGTTGGATTTTCCGGCGAGCCGGGGCGGCCGACCGCCACCTACGGCGGCGCGTGCGGCGGCGCGCGGCCAGTGGGCCGCCAATGTCATTTTTAAACTATATTGGATGTCCTGAGTTCAGTTTTGATAGTGGCTTAACGTTGGTTGATCATTTGGACTTAAATTCGTTAAGATGCATGGTTAGGCCAAAATATGAATTGACGATCCGACCGTCGGATCGTCACCAAACTTTGGTACGTAGTAGTACGTAATATTTGAAGAATATAGGAACTTACAGATCGAGAATCCGATTTACGGATCTCCTGGAATTGGAGTTGTAAGTTTATAAAATATAATGTTAATCGTCACTTAGTTCGACAATTGACGGAGATCCGACCGTTGGATGGTCATGAAATTTTAGGATGTTGTTCTAGAGATTTATTGTGGACCTCTGGAAGTTACGGATTGGAAATCTGAGTTGTAGATCTTCCGGATCGAACTACATAGTGACGTGTTTTATATAAGTGATATATTCTATCTATATGATTCTGAGGCATGATTTGATGGTTGTTCTAGGCGCCGATCGTCATGACGCCTTGATGTGTTGTGCTAGGGAGTTGCAGGGCAAACTCCAGGTGAGTGGGCAGTTTTGTTTTCCGTATACACCTATATACTTATGGGTTTCCCAGAAATCGATTTTTGAATGAAAGTATATTTTGAAATGCCATGCATAGATTTATATGAATATGTGATTTAAGAATGCCATGCATAGAAATTACATGAATTATGTGAATTGATATATGATGCATATATGTGAATTGATGCTGCGGACGCGCAGGTGAGTATCAGGTGAGTTATATTTGGTTTATTGAATTGTTTGATGAGATTTATGTTGATAGCTCATAACCTGCACCCCTGGTGTTAGTGCTTATGTTATTCACCCGCATCACACGCTCACCTTGGATCCAAGTAGATGCTAGTCGTACAGACCACTGGAGGTGGTTCCGACATGTTAGTCGTACAGACCATTAGAGACGGTTCCGACTAGTAGGTGACCCTAGATTATGTGCACAGATGATTGATGAGAGAAGCACTAGAGCGTATTATTACACCATCCGAGTCGTACAGACTACTACAGGTAGTTTCGACTCATGTGCAGCGTAGTGCCGTACAGGTCGCAGTTGGCGACTCCGGCAGTGCCGTACAGGTCACAGTTGGTGACTCCGGCTGGATTGGATATTGAGCTCTAGAATCAGCCGTACAGGACCACTGCAGGGTCTCCGGTTGATTTATTATTTCACCTGATTTATGTTGATGCATCCATATTATGTTTTTGGCGCATGGCATGGCATATTTTCTGAAAAGTGATAAAGAATGGTGTTTTGAGATTTTTGAAGCTATATATATTTATATATGCTATTTTCTGGGAAAGTATACAGGTTTTACAGTGAGGGGTTAGAACTTTGATAAAGAAAAGATTTGAAAAGACTTGTTTTACTGACCCACTCAATTTTGTTTTGCGCCCCTCCAGGTTCGAGTTAGAGCAGAGCTTTGGTGGCCAAGAGGAATCCAACGGTATTCTGACAGAATTCACAATGGTATTTTTAAGCTTCCGAACTGTGTAAATGGTTACGTCACTCTCACGTGACGGCCAGCACGCCCTCATTCGGGACGGGGTGTGTCAAAAATACTTTGGACGGACTAAGTGGAAATCTTATGTTAATGTCCTAATGTGAACGTTTGAGTCCTTGTTACACTTTACTCTCTTTCTCGTCCTTCTATACAGTATGTATATGTTCTCATGAATATATCAGCATGAACGATGCATAAATCAAATGATTTTGGCAACAACAAATACAAAATCACTGATTGACCTCTCTGTCTATCCCCCCCACTCTCTCTCTCTCTCTCATTCAACAAAAATATCCATCATCCTTTTTCAAAATTGCAATTATATAACTAAAAATAATATATAAATAAAAACAGAAAATATGAACCAAAGATTGACAAAGGAAACTAAAATTTAAAATAATATATAACTAAAAATAATATCTGTCTTGTTCTATGAGGACCCTACCCCTTCAACTTGTGCAATGACAAGGTATGAATTGTTTTATAGCGTGTTTACTAACCCGTAATTAGAATGGGAATAAGGAATCCGATTCTGATTACGGATTATACATGTGTTTACTAAAATTGGGAGGAATCAAAAGTGCATGGGGCTCACACAAAAAATAGAATGCAATTCCTGTAATTGGAGGATTTGAATTCCCAACATATACAACGTATTTGGATTTCGGATTGCCCAAGCAATCAGAATGATAATTTTTTTCTCTTTATGCGCTCACTTACTTTCATTATTTCCAAGATTATCCTTTTAACCCTAGACTTAAAATGCTCCTAACAATTTCTTTCCATGTCCTTCTAGCTCATTAAGCATATTTCTATGCTCATTCACATTATGCACAACTCCATACACATGTTGAAGAGAAAAAACTACAACTTGAGTGAGAAAATTTAGATATTAAAGTCAATACTTAAATTTATAAAAAAATAAACAAAATCATTTTAGTATGTCTATGAAATAAAAAAGCAATTTAATTTTTTCTTACTATCATATACTATATCAAATTTTATTAAAAAAAGTATATAAACTATTTGATTTGAGACAAGGGTATTTTAGTAATCATACTGGTTTATATTCCGATTATGCTGAATTAGTAAACAGCTTTATGGAATTGTATTTCGATTCCGGACAGTTTTAGTAAACAACTTCAACAGGAATCTGATTCTGATTCCACCTTATTTCAATTCCTCTTCAATCCAATTCCTTCTCAATTCAATTTCTCCCAATTTGATTACGGATTAGTAAATGCGCTATTTGTGACAGCCCGTCCCGGAAAATATTGATTTTATAATTTATTAAGTGATTTTACGAAATTGCCCTTCGAGGCACGTGTTTCGACTGAGGTTATTTACGGTGTCGTGTCACCTAATAATTTCTTCCTTAGCATATTCTCGTAGTACTCGTCACTACGGACGCGTGGGCGCAAGCGGTTCGTGATTTAGAGTTATATCGAAAAAGATATTGATGTTTGAAGTTTGGGCATTTTAGGAATTATTATTTTAGTAAAATTTGGAACTTCTTTTATGAAAGTGAACGGCCCAGATTAAAGGAAATCTGAAATGGATGGCTGGGATTAAAAGGAATAAGATTATATGAGTTTATGTGTGTGTGTGGGGCTGGTGGAAGAAGAAGATGATTGGGCAAATCTGCCCAACCAGAAGGAAGAGAGAAGAGAGCTCCGGGAGAGAAAAGGAGAGAGCTGGCGAATGGGGAGAGGAGAGAGGAAGAGAAGGACCAATCGGAACAGGGAAAGGAGGAAAGGAGGGAGAGAGTGGTGCGAGGGATCGGCCGGATCCCCTTGACCCGTTTTTGGACCCGGTTGGCACCCGTGTCCATTTTCGACGATTTCCACCCGTTTTTCCTGCAAATTGCTTCAAGAAACCTCATGGGAGACACTCTAGGACCCTTCCTCTATCCATTCCATCTCAAATTTGGAGAGAATAGGTCTTGAAAATGGAAGAAACCGTGCAAAAGGGGGCGCACGGGTTGGATTCCTTTCCGTCAAGATGTGAAGCAATTTCTTCCAATTACCACCACCCATGGCATCCTCTTGAGGCCTAGAACAAAGCCTAAGCATTGGTTAGGACGGCGGAGTTGATTTGAGGACGAATCAAGGACACCCAAAACCTAGGGTTTCCGACGGGTTTTGTTAGAATTGGAGGCTTTGCCGACCGAATTGGCCTTGGCCACAGGTATGAAAGTTGTTCTACTCATTGAGATATTCATTTCTGTAAATTTTGGTAATTTTTGGAGATAGTTGGATTTTCCGGCGAGCCGGGGCGGCCGACCGCCACCCACGGCGGCGCGTGGCCAGTGGGCCGCCAATGTTATTTTTAAGCTATATTGGATGTCCTGAGTTCAGTTTTGATAGTGGCTTAACGTTGGTTGATCATTTAGACTTAATTTCGATACGATTCATGGTTAGGCCAAAAGATGAATCGACGATCCAACCGTCGGATCGTCACCAAACTTTGATACGTAGTAGTACGTAATATTTGAAGAATGTAGGAACTTACAGATCAGGAATTCGATGGACGGATCTTCCCGAATTGGATTTGTAAGTTCATAAAATAAAAAGTTAACCGCCATTCGGTTTTGGAAATGGGCGGAGATCCAACCGTCAGATCATAACGAAATTTTAGGATGTTGTTCTAGAGATTTATTATGGACCTCTGGAAGTTACGGATTGGAAATCTGAGTTGCAGATCTTCCGGATCGAACTTCATAATGACATGTTCTATATAAGTTATATATTCTATCGATATGATTTCTGAGACATGTTTTGATGATTGTTCTAGGCGCCGATCGTCATGACGCCTTGATGTGTTGTGCTAGGGAGTTGTAGGGCGAACTCCAGGTGAGTGGGCAGTTTATTTCAGTATATATATATATACTTAACGTTTTCCCAGAAATCGATTTTTGAATGAAAGTATATTTCGAAATGCCATGCATAGATTTATATGAATCATGTGATTTGAAATGCCATGCGTAGAATTTATATGAGATATGTGAATTGTTATATGATGCATATATATGAAATGGTGCTGTGGGCGCACATGTGAGTATCAGGTGAGTATTCATTATTGTTGTGAGGATGTTGAGATGTTTTTGAGCTCATAACATGCACCCCCGGTGTTAGTGCTTATGTTATTCACCCGCATCACACGCTCACCTTGGATCCAAGTAGATGCTAGTCGTACAGACCACTAGAGGTGGTTCCGACATGCTAGTCGTACAGACCACTAGAGGTGGTTCCCACTAGTAGGTGACCCTAGATTATGTGCACAGATGATTGATGGGAGAAGCACTAGAGCGTATTATTACACCATCCGAGTCGTACAGACTACTACAGGTAGTTCCGACTCATGTGCAGCGTAGTGCCGTATAGGTCGCAGTTGGCGACTCCGGCAGTGCCGTACAGGTCATAGTTCGTGACTCCGGCTGGATTGGATATTGAGCTCTAAAATCAGCCGTACATGACCACTGCAGGGTCTCCGGTTGATTTATTATTTCACCTGATTTATGTTGATGCATCCATATTATGTTTTTGGTGCATGACATGGCATATTTTCTAAAAAGTGATAAAGAATGGTGTTTTGAGATTTTTGAAGCTATATATATTTATATATGCTATTTTCTGGGAAAGTATACAGGTTTTACAGCGAGGGGTTAGAACTTTGATAAAGGAAAGTTTTGAAAAGACTTGTTTTACTGACCCACTCAACTTTGTTTTGCGCCCCTCCAGGTTCGAGTTAGAGCAGAGCTTTGGTGGCCACGAGGAATCCAACGGTATTCTGACAGAATTCATAATGGTATTTTTAAGCTTCCGAACTGTGTAAATGGTTACGTCACTCTCACGTGACGACCAGCACGCCCTCCTTCGGGACGGGGTGTGTCACTATTAGTCTCTTTCTGAATCAAACCAACCTGATTTTATGTTTTCTCTTGGTCTAGCTCACCTATGATTTTGCTGCATTCGGTCGTTTTGTTGGATTATTTCTCAATTCACTGAATAACCCATGTTTTGGTTTAATCAGTTTTTGTGATTAGTTATTGATTCCGATTCATATTTTCTCATAACAACTGTGATTCTTTGTTGTTTATGCTTTTGCTATGTTTCGTCTCTAAAGAACAAATTATTGGACGTCAAAATTTGTCAAATTTGGTGTTACCTCTTATATATAAAGGCAGAGGCTCAATTTGGTGTCACCGACTTCGACAAAAATAATTGGATCAAATTGCCCCTCCGTAAAAAAAATTCAAAACCTGCCCAAAATAATATATGAAATCATATAAGGGTAAGTTGATAATTTGATCATTATAAAATAAAATATAAATATAAATGGGGAGAGAGAAAAGAATAAAAAAAATGAAAGGGCGAGAGAAAAGAGTAAACAAATGACAAAGTTGATGGTGCCCACGTGATGGGGAAGAAAAATATAATAAAAAATAAGAAAAATCATGAATGTTGTGTTCAAAACATCTTAAGAGGCACGTAGCGCCAGTGATAAAAAAATAAAATAACAAAATAAAAAAATAAAAAAATATTGAAGCAATTCACGCATATAAATACATTTAAAATTTCTACGTCGCGCGTAGCGCACTGTGATTCAAAAATACCTTTTGCACGCGGTTGTTTATTAAATATTATTTATAAATTTTTAAACACTTAAGAGGTGCGTAATGCTAGTTATAAAAAAGTTTCTGGCATGCGCATAATAATGTGATTCAATTAGTTGTCAAATGATCATTTTTTTTAACAAACGACGTTATCTACACTAAGGGGATGGAGTGGGCTTAGCCTCACAATAGGCTATCAATCAGTTGTTTATTAAGTATTATTTTTTATAATCTTAATGTAAATTCAATAAAATGTAGATAGAAATTAAAAGACCGCTTTTATTAAATGTATTTATTATTCATTTCCATCTACATTAATAAATACATTTAAAACATGTAAATTGCACGTAACACGCCGTGATTCAAAAAATATCTTCTGCACGCGCTCACGCGCTTGCATGCGGGCTAGTATTAGATAAACCGTAGTATTCTTCGGTGTAATTAGGATTGATTAATGAATTTGATAAGTAAAATAAAAAAGGGTATTTTCGACAGAACCGCTACAGTACCCGCCTAATTTGCCAATCTCCCCAGACCCAAAATAGGAAAATCCATAAATCTCCGAAACGCTGCGTTTAGTACGTTCCAGGGGGGCCGAGCGCAACACACCGCACTGGGCGTTTCAGGTTCTGGCGGGCACGACGAAACGGCAATTGACGTCGTACCTTCCTTGGCGCCCAAACGGTAAATCATTCGTCGTTTTCGGCAATTTGGGGCTTAGGGTTTTTTAGAGGGAGTGAAATGAAATTGAATAAATTGCATTCGATTTCAGATTTTGATCCCAAAATTCGAAGCTGCATTGGGCTCTGGCGCCTTCTTCTTCTCCTTCCCAATCACAATCTTCGTAGCTTTCGCATTCAGAAATCGAATTATTGGCGCCGCAACACTTCCATCTGATTGTTTCTTCTTCCCTTCAAAGGTGAGCGCTTTGGTTTGCATCCACATGGTATCGTATTTGAGTTTGATTGTTTTCTTTGAATTTTGAGTTTTTTATTTTTTTAATGTTGAAGAATTCATATGAGTGACTGTAGCATTGAGCTGAGTGATCTGTTTGGAGAGTCAATGAATGTAACATTGTGATTTTTTAATTTAATTTCTAATACTCGTATTTTTGGTCATTGTGAAATTCGAACAGTTTCCGCTCTCTGGCATGGTTATATGGTGGCAAAGGTGTTTGATTGTCGTCACGGAGATTTTCAGGCCTGTTATGACTTCTAGATTTGATTAGAACTTGAAGGGTCAGCTGCATTGGGTATTGTTTGTCCAAAATGTCTTCATCTCCTGGCGAAAAGCCTTCTCCTGCTACCGATAGCTTGAGTGAGCGGCATGAGAGTGTATTGAGACTTGAGGAGGATGAGGGTGAAGATGAGGATGAAGAAGAAGATGTAGATTTCAATCCTTTTTTAAAAGGAACTCTTTCGCCCGAAGCTTCTTCAAGCCTGAGCTCTGATGTCGGAGGTTTAGATGGTGAAGTTGTTGACAGCAGCAGAACCACTATTGAACCTGCCAGGATTAATTCTTTGAGAGTGGCTTGTGAGGTAAAAAAGTGTTCTGTTGGGGACTCAGAGCATGGGGAGGAGGAAACCTTGATGCAAACTAATGTTTCTCCTGACGGCACATCTGCAAATGAGTTTGAAAAAACAGTTTCTGGAAATGCTAACAGTGAAGCTGTTCAAGAAAAGGATGATGTCTCAAGCAGTGAAACTGATGTTAATGTTTCTATAGTAGGAGAGTTGAGTAACACAGAAGACATTCCAATGCCCACTATGGATTTAGATGATGAGGATGAGGATGCTATTTGTAAACGCACCAGGGCCCGCTACTCATTAGCAAGTTTCACACTTGATGAACTCGAGAATTTTCTTCAAGAAACAGATGATGAGGACGACCTCCAAAATGTTGATGACGAAGAAGAATACAGGAAATTCCTCACTGCTGTTTTACATGGTGAAGGTGATGACCAGTCAACTAAAGAAAATGAAAATGCTGACGATGAAGATGAAGATAATGATGCAGACTTTGAGATAGAACTTGAAGAGTTACTTGAGAGTGACGGGGATGAAAATTCTAGGGACAAAAGTATAGATGAGAATGGGGGAGCGGGAAGACGACCAAAGACTAGGCAGAATAAGTGTCAAAAAGCACCTGCCCAATGTAAGAAGAAGAATTTAGGACAGACAAAAAGGCCATTGCGCCCCCTTCTACCGGTTATGCCAAAGGGACCAATGTCTTGTTTCTCTAATCATGCCAGCAGAAATTTAATGCCTGGAACAGCTTCAAGCTGTTTGTCTTCCACAGTAGAAGAGCGTTCTATAAATGGTTTCACTGGCCACCAGATAGGCCAGTTGCACTGCTTGATCCATGAACATGCGCAGCTACTTATTCAAGTATTTTCTCTGTGTGCCCTTGATTACTCTTGGCAACATATTGCCTCCCAGGTTCAGAAATTGATCTCTGAGATGCTCCAGAAGCGCGACGAAGTACTGACATGGAAAAATGTACCTTATCCTACAGTTTGCTTTTTCCAATCAGTACCAACTGAATTCCCTAATTCCTACAGGACACAAAGCACCTTGGCATCATCCCTCACATTTGATGCACGTAAAGAGTGTTCGTCGACTAATCAGATGGCAGTTTCCTCAATTACATATCCTTCCAATGGTAGACGTGAATGTGTTCCTAATGGGCAGGGGGGCATTTCCCAGAATATTGGGGGTTCTTTCTGCGTGCCGTCTATAAGTGGTCCTGTGCTATCTGTCTTGGATGTAGCTCCACTTAGTTTAGTTGGATGTTACATGGATGAAGTCAATACAGGTATACCATAAAGAAAGTCTCAAGTTTTTTTCATGCTTTTGCTTTCATATTTGTTTCAATAATTTTTCTCTTTATTTATCTGCCAATGATTTTGCGATTATTTTCACAGCTGTTCAGAAAAATCGACGGTGTTATGTGGAAACTAGTTCCGATACTCGCCTTGAAAAAGAGCCTTTGTTTCCCTTTCCTAACTTTCCATTAGGTTCTCAGGCCACTTGCAAATTTGTAAGTGAAACTGGTTCCTCATCTTCCAATGTGGCTTCATCGTCATCTAGTCAACGACCACCCAAAAAGTCACTGGCTGCTACCATTGTTGAAAGTACCAAGAAGCAATCACTTGCTCTAGTTCCAAAGGACATATCAAACTTAGCCCAGAGGTTTTTTCCTTTGTTCAATCCAGCATTATTTCCCTATAAACCACCCACAGGAGCAGTTGCAAACCGGATTCTTTTCACTGATGCAGAAGACGAGTGAGTTTCACGCGTTCTCCTTTATTATTGAGTTGGTGGCTTATCCTGATTTGTTTTTGTTGTCAGAATTTGGAGATTGTGATTGATATCAGTCGATAGTATTCGTTTATTATAGTTTATGGGTTCATGTGTTTTATATTGGAACTGCAATACAGATTATTAGCATTGGGGATGATGGAGTATAATACGGATTGGAAGGCAATTCAACAACGCTTTCTTCCTTGCAAAACTAAGCACCAGGTTATTTTTCTAGACTATGTGTTGTGAACAACAGGTTATCTGATTATGTGTTTCCTGCGAAGGCTTTCCTTTGTGCACCCCCTACTTATCAGGAGACAAAAATGTTTTAGTACATAGGATAGGATATTCTAGTCAAATCATCCTTGCTGGCATAGAAAAAAAAAATTCAATAAAACCCCACCACTAGGTAATTATGCAACCGCAGAGTTTTTGAGTAATTTATGCTTGAGCCAGAATGTCAGCTTGCTAATGTTTGTTTACAGATTTTTGTTAGGCAGAAAAATCGCTGCTCATCAAAAGCACCAGAAAATCCCATAAAGGTATGGAGGAACTAATGGTTGAAATTTTTTATTTATTAGTATTACTTTGGTACATATAGCCGACCCCACTTAGAGGAAAAAGGCTTTGTTGTTGTTGTTGTTGTTGTTGTATTACTTTGGTACATGTGTATTGTTGGTGGAATGAGATGACAAGATAAATTGGTAGAAAATATTTTCCTGTGACTATAGTCATTTATTAGAATTCAATTAATTGGTAAGCATGACAAGTCAAATGCTCGATCAAACATCTAATCATGTTTTAATGGTTGAAAAGAAGTTATGGTTTGGGGGTTTTAATTGTTGACTTGTAGATCATAATGCTGTTGTATACTTGTGACCCTGTGTCTTTTATCAGTAATTCATGTAGTTGTCTACATGCAGGCAGTACGGAGGATGAAAAACTCACCTTTGACTGCAGAGGAGATAGCATATATTCAGGAGGTAATTCTTGATTCGTACATATATGTGTGTATAAAAGCTTTGAGAGCATTACTCTCGTGTGTGCGGTGTATATTTATGTATATACTATATACATATGTTGACTTGTTTCAAATAAGGTTCCAATTGGCATTCTGTTTTATCTATCAGATTCTCATTTAGCTATATGGTTTATTGTGATTCCATACTCAGGGACTTAAGGCTTATAAATATGATTGGTTGTCCATATGGAAAGTCATTGTCCCACATAGAGATCCATCCTTGTTGCCTCGGCAGTGGCGTATTGCTATTGGGACTCAGAAGTCATATAAGGTTGATGAATTGAAAAAGGAAAAGAGGCGGTTATATGAATCAAAAAGAAGGAAGGACAAAAATGCAGATTTGTCAAGTTGGCAAAATTCATCCGAGAAAGAGGTATGATTTCCTTTGAACTTAGAACATTGTGTTGGCAATTCTATTTGAATTGATTTTGTAGTTTTGCGTAATTTTTTTATGATGGATATAAGAATAAACATTGTGTTGGCTGTCGAACTGCTCATATTAGAGAAAAGGGCTTGGCTAGACTTATTGCTAAGTATATCCTTTGCTTCCTAAATGTTGATGAATGTATTGAGGCTTAGGAATTGTAGAGTATGTAGAAATTTTTGAACTTTAAGAATAAAAAGTAGTTACAAAATGTAAGAATTAGAACGATTTGTACGATTTGTTTCAAAAGTTACAATAAGTGCATCGTAGAGTCTTTAAGTTTGTCAGTTTAGCATAGATGTGTGGTAAATGTGCGCCAAGTCCACTTTTACTCATTTTTCAGAAATGTATAAAAAGATTCATTTGGAACTTTTCTTTGCACACACCTATAGTTTAGCTGAGCGTGGACTATAGATGATTGAAAGCCCATTATATGGATGGTGATTTTATTTAAAGTTTGGTACTGATGCAGGACTGCCAAGCTGAAAAGTCTGGTGGGGAGAACAGTGCAGATGGTTTGACCGACAATATTGCAGGTGAAACTTATGTTCATGAGGCCTTTTTAGCAGATTGGAGACCGGGTATTTCCTGTGTAGAAAGAAACCCTAATAGTGGTACCCTATCCCGAGATGGTATCCATGAATGGGTAGATGTTTTTGGGCGTAAGGAAGCTCTTCGAACCCAGACCGTGTCACAGTGTCCGCATGGTCAATCTCAAACCACTGGTGTTAGACATTTTGCATCCAGTACCACACAAGCGAATCATTCTGTTTCTCAACTCTATTATCGGCCGTATCGAGCTCGTAGATCTAATGGCGCACAACTAGTTAAGCTAGCACCGGAATTGCCTCCTGTGAATCTTCCACCATCTGTTCGTGTAGTCTCACAATCTGCCTTCAGAGGCTCTTTATGTGGGGCATCTTCCACAGTTTCTGCTTCTGGAGATGGTAGTGGTGCTGCTGCAACACACAATCCATTTTCTCAACTTTCTAAAGTCGGAAGGTTCGGGATCTCTGATGCCATAACAGCTACACAGAATAAAAGTAGTTTTCTGAAAGACAGTGTTTCGACGTTGCATCCAGAAGATTCTAGAATTATCAAGGATAAATGTGTAGAGGAAGGAAGAGATGTTGATTCTGATCTTCAGATTCATCCTCTGCTGCTCCAGGCACCGGAAGATGGACGTCTGTCCTATTTCCCGTTGAACTGCAGCAACAGCAATTCTAGTCCTTTCAGTTTTCTTTCAGCAAATCAGCCTCGGCTACATTTAAGCCTTTTTCATAATCCTCAACAAGGAAACCATGCTGATGGTTTTGACAAATCACTGAAGGCGCCCAACTCAACATCTCGTGCCATTGATTTCCATCCACTGATGCAAAGAACTGATTATGTAAGTAGTGCCACAGTAAGAACATGCTCAACTGTACCCCTTTCTGCTGGTTCGGGGGGAAACCGTTCTGAAGACCAATATCCTTCTGATACCGGTCGGACTCATATGTCGGTCAATGCTGATCCACAGGCTATGGGCACTGATGAGAGAGCTAATGAACTGGACTTGGAGATCCACCTAAGTTCTACATCTAAAAAGGAAAAGGCTTCAAAAAGGAGAGATGTCGCTGTTAATAATTCAGTTAAATCAAGAATAACTGCTCCAGAAAAGACAACTCAATTTCCTAATAGTTCATTGCTTTGGCATGCTGAAAGTTCTTCAGCAAGTGGTAGCGAGCTTGTTATACCAAGTAATAATATTAGCAGGTACAATGTAGATGATACAGGTGACCAGTCTCAACCTGATATTCAGATGGAACAGGAAGAGTTGAGCGACTCTGATGAACAAAATGAAGAAAATGTTGAGTTTGAGTGTGAGGAGATGACTGATTCTGAAGGAGAGGGGGGATCGGCGTGTGAAGAAATATCTGAGATGCAGAATAAGGTGAATTTTCTCGTCTTTTTTTTCCCAGTCAGTTTTAAGATTCTATTGGCTTCGGGAACCAAATATTTTTACTTCTTGCCTATGTTATTAATGCTACCTTTGCTAGTAATTTACTCGTGGCCTCCATCTCTTATTGTTACCGGTACCCGCCAATCTTGTTCGGTGAGGGAGTCCTCATTTGTTCCTTTTTCTGACTTTCCATTTTCTTGTTTATAGGATGTTCCATCGTTTGCAATGAAAAGACCTGCAACAGCAGATCTTGATGCCAAGGAGTGTGAGCCAAAAGCCACTTATCGTCCTCAGGACAATATTCACAGAATTCCTTACTTGGACGATGCCAGTAATTCTTCATGGTTAAGTTTGGACTCATGCGCGCCAGATTGCCCTTCGCACATCATGTCCAAGTTTGACGAAAGTACAATGGACATCAGTTTTGCTGCCAATGACTTGCAGTCATCTCGGCCTGTTCGCTCTTGTAAGAAGGCAAAACTGAGCACAAGGGGAAGTGCAACGCTGAAACAAGCGGTGGACATGACGCACCAACTGAGCCTGGGTCCTCCATCAAATCCGACTATGAGGAAACCCAGGAAGCGTGTATTGGGATCGAGTACATGTTTGAACATAGGATTGACTGTAGAAAACTCCGGCAGTGATGGCTAACATAAAAGATTTTCAAATGACTCTGCACCCTTACTAACCCTAGTTTCTAGTTTGATCAGTGTATAAACGATCTCTTACTTCTTCGACTCCAAACCGTTTAAGCCAAGTGGTGTCCAACACTTTGTTCATATCAAGGTATGTAGTTATCTTTCTAATACACCAAATTTTGATGTTGTATGCACAAACTAGACACTTGTATCATTGGGTTGATTGATATTCTCTCTTATAGTGATGACATTGTGACGGTTTTTTAAGGCAATCACACAGTGCAACTTGAGAATGTTTTGAACACTAGACAATATGTGATTGATTTAAGATACCGTCACAGTGGCACCATCGCTAAACTCTTCGAGTACCAAGATGGCAAGATGTATAGGAGTTTCTCAAGTGTGTGAAATCTATTGGTCGAGCACCCACCCAGATCAGGCCACGTAGGATAGGACCCACCTAAGAACTAATGATAAAATGAGAATCAAATGCCTGCCCCAATTGATCACCAACGGTCAAAATCCTTATCCCAAAACCTGATCCAAACCCTCCCCTCTCCCTCCACTCATTCCCCCACTCTTTTCCTCAATTCACCAGAAGTCCTACACACAGGAAGATAAGACTTCTTCACAAACCAAGCCTCACATTTCAGAACCTCTTCCTTCTTCCCTGTTCCTCCATTTCCGAGCTCCGAAAACTCCGTTAGAACCTAGAACCACCATGTCTTGCTCAAATTTGACAATGTGGGCGTCCTCAACGCCCTCACTTTCCGACACCTCCGCCCTCTCCTGCCGCTCCTTCATCGCCCCTCTTCAGCTTCCTTCCCAAAATTCCCTCCCCACTTCGCGATCATCCTCCGTGACACCGGTTCAATGCGGTCTTCGCGAGCTTCGCGAGCGTATTTCATCAGTGAAGAACACGCAGAAGATCACCGAGGCTATGAAGCTTGTGGCAGCCGCCAAAGTCCGCCGAGCTCAAGAGGCTGTCGTTAATGGCAGACCCTTTTCGGAAACCCTTGTCGAAGTTCTTTACAACATCAATGAGCAGCTCCAAGTGGAAGACATTGATGCTCCTCTGACCAAAGTTAGGCCTGTCAAGAAAGTTGCTCTCGTTGTCATAACCGGGGATCGCGGTCTTTGCGGAGGTTTCAACAATATGATCATAAAAAAAGCCGAGAGAAGAATTGCCGAATTGAAGGCCCTTGGTCTCGAATTCACCATCATCAGTGTCGGTAAAAAGGGTAACTCGTATTTCCTCCGCCGGCCATACATTCCGGTTGATAAGTTCCTCGAGGGAACCAACCTCCCAACTGCCAAAGAAGCGCAGGCCATCGCGGACGATGTTTTCTCCCTTTTCGTAAGTGAAGAGGTCGACAAAGTCGAGCTTTTGTACACGAAATTCGTGTCGTTGGTTAAATCCGACCCTGTTATTCACACCCTGCTTCCACTCTCGCCGAAAGGAGAGATTTGTGACATCAATGGCGTTTGTGTGGACGCCGTGGATGATGAGTTCTTCAGGCTGACAACAAAGGAAGGGAAATTGACACTGGAGAGGGATATCATCAAGACACAGACCGTGGATTTCACCCCGGTTTTGCAGTTTGAGCAGGATCCGATTCAGATTCTCGACGCTTTGTTGCCGTTATACCTCAACAGTCAGCTTTTGAGGGCATTACAGGAGTCTCTAGCCAGTGAGCTTGCTGCCAGGATGACTGCTATGAGCAATGCAACTGATAACGCGGTGGAGTTGAAGAAGACCTTGTCGCAGGCCTACAACCGGCAGCGCCAGGCAAAAATCACTGGAGAGATTTTGGAGATTGTTTCGGGTGCCAACGCCTTGGTCTAGACGATTAAAAGAACAACATGGGACTTGTTTTCTCCTCCACATTGAGTTGGGCTGTTTTCTCCTGCACATTGAGTTGTGCTGTCTTAAATTCACAGATTTGACACTTCCGTTGTAATTCTCAGCTGCGTATAAACTTTGTGCGCACAAATGAGAGGGCAATGTATTTTGGAACAAAAGAGAGCATTCCACACATATCTATATATTGTATGTCATTTTTCCTCCATCATAGTTAATAATACTGCTAATCATGTAATTAAGGATCCGAATTCTCGTTATTCATATTTCGTCGAGTGTTCTTGTATTATATATTTTTGATTTGCTAGCTGTTTGGTGCTTGATGCGGATGCCCTTCTGTTTTTGGGTTTCTTTCAAATCAACCAAAACCAGTGCTTTAGAAAAAATTGAGATTTCATACCCATTGCATCGTTCTTTTTCTGGTTATATTGGAGTGAATCGGACCTTGAACCTTTCCTAATCGTAACCAACTATGTCTTTCGGTTTCCAATCAAACTTATAAACTATCTTGAAAATAATCCCGAACTCTGTCTGCTACAACCATGAAGAAAACCAAAACAAAAGGTTACTTTTTTTAGGGGCCGAGATAGATTATCGGACATGTTATAATACTCCGACTACAAGCGCTCTTTAATTATTCGAGAAAACTGGTTTCACTGCGATGAATTTCTTTCGCTGCAAACACCAAGGACGGTTACTGCTGGGAGAGAAAAATGAGGAACCCCATGATCACTTTGGTTTAGACATAGGTTCGATTCTGCAAAGATGACCCGAAAGAGGAGGCGGCTATAGAACTCGAAGATAGAAGAAGTTGGTAAGAGAGAGCTCTCAGTTTTGAGGTGGTCACAAAGATGTCTTTGAGATGTGAGGCCGACTTTGGAGTCTCTTTAAGTTTGGCAAGTGTTCCTGGTTTTAGGTACTTCTGAAAGCCTTCACGTCTCTCTGTCAGTCGTCTTCATCGTTGTTCCTTCAAGCTTTTGCTTCATGGTTTGAGACTGAGAGAAATATGAGAGATTTGGGATTGACCGAGAGTTTGATGTGGAGGAGGATTTGTGTGTTGTTTCTGCATCTGGCGGCAGTTCTTCTAAGGAGTTTTGTGGCGGGAAGCAACGGTCTTATTTTGTTCTTGTGGTAAAATGAAGCAACGGTCTTTTAGCGATTAAGGAAAATGAGTTTCGAATTAGTCATTAATCATAATCTAGATGCAATGAATCATATAAACTCTTGAATCCCACATTCTTACACAATGACATTGGCCAGTATTTTTTGTGGGGGAAGCGGTACATCAAAGTAAAGTCAGTGGCTCCAAAAAATGCATCTGTGGGAGTTTGAACTCAAATTGGAGGTCTCGCACAATTTTGTATATGCACAATTGAGTTTTTCAAAGAGCAGTTCTACCTCTACCAAAAAAAGAAGCAGTTCTACCACTTATTGAATCACAAACAAAAAATTTATTGAATTTTTAAGCTAAAAAAATATAAAATCAATAGGAATATAATAGTGCTACCTATAAACGATCTTTGAACGTCATGACATCTCTAGAATGTTCTCGATGAATCTTGATAAGCTTACGATGCGACAAAACAGACTTTATGATGACCTTTATAGACTAATTCATTATTTCTTTTACCTTCCAAAACTTCATAAAATCGACTGAAAATCTGTAGTTATAAGTCAAGTTGTGCGACAGGAGCCAATAATTATGCAAAATTGTCTTACTGTTCAGTCAATTGTGCAAAACATGCCCAACTTGAGATTTAGAACTGATTAATTACAGCTTTTGGAAAAGCCCAATGGGAAAAGGCCACTTGTTGTAATCTTTGAATTGAATATCGGAAAGGAAAAGATCATATTCGGATCACTTCCACCTAATCCATTAAATCTGGAAATCCGGATTATTGAAATTTGATCAACGGTTAAAGTATTATAACTTTTAAAGTGAGCTCTTATTTGTAACAGTTTGATCAAATTTTAATGGTCCGGATCTCCAGACTTAGTGGATTAGGAGGAAGGGATCCGGAGAGTATCCCTTTCCTTAAATATCAACCAAAGAAAAAGCACTTGTCCCTCCCCCATTGTTCGGTTTCACTTCCTATTTAGCCATTCCTTCTTCCCCTCCATCTTTGGCTCTGTTTTCTCTCGAAAACCAGTTCATCATCTCTGATTTCATTTTCTCCCTAATTAATTAAGGTAATATTTATTATCTCTAATCTCATCTTCTTGTTACACACTTTCGTTGATGAATGCATGTATTAAATAATTTCTTGTGACTTGAATTTGATCTGTTTTTATGTAAATTTAATTTGATGTGCGTTTGCAAAAACGCATTGTTGTACGTCGAGAGAAACTCCTTTGTCTGGGACGAAGCGCCATCTTTCTCTGTCTCTCTTGCTACACACGAGGGACATGAAATACAAAATGGATTTCTTTCAATATATTCTTTGTAAATAGAATGGGTTGTTGAGAACATTGATCCAAGAGTTTGAATGGTTGGAAAAATAATCAAAATTTTGAACATAAATAGAATTATAACCACTATTTTAAATTTATAATAATTATAACCAAAAGTTGATATGAAAGTACTAATACACGCTCGTTTAAAATGTGATTTTCCAAAAAAAAACTAAAAAACAAGCTGCTGAAGATGTTCCCGCATCTCTGATTGCTCCAAAGCCTCCTAGGCTCCTATCCATCCCTTCCTCCCTACTCAGTTGTCACCCCGCACCTACCTTGCCATGATTATTGATTGATATATTAGTTTTCATTTTCATAACTAATTTTAATTTTAATTGCTTAGGTCCTCTGGACCCAATGCCTCAAGGAAAGAATGGAGATGATGCCGGTTGGGTCTAACTTCAACAATTTCGATGAGGTCTGAAATCAATTCCGTTGACGGGATCTAAGACTACTGTCGCACTCAACCTCAACTCCAAACCATGGCGTTCAAAGTGAGAACTACCAATACACTCCCAACAATGCCTTTGCGAATCTACATTCAAACCCTAGGACACCCGTTTTTCTATGATCTGGAGGCAGTCTTAATACAACGGTAGCCATTTAAGGGTATAAAGGTATACTAGTATTTTCATATCAATTTTTAGTTAAATAATGACAATTTTAGAAGTGTGGCTATAATTCTATATTTAATCAAAATTTTGGTTATTTTTCCAAATATCCCATATAGTTTTGTAATTAATTTAGTTTAAGAAGGGTATTGTAGTACTTTCACGTCAAATTTTGGTTAGTTTAAGAAGGATATTGTAGTACTTTCACGTCAAATTTTGGTTAGAACTATAAAAAATAATAATGGTTGATTAAAATTCAATTCATAGTCTAAACTTTGACTATTTTTCCAAATTTTCGGTTTAGAACAGCATATCCATTCCAAAGAATAATGATTTCAAGTACAAGAACAGCATATAATATATGTGAAAGATTACGAAATGGCAAATTGAGCAGGGACGGATTTGGGCAGCAAAATGCTGGGGATAAAAACATTTTAACCCACAAGCATGGACACTACCATTTTAGCCATACAATCTGCGAGAGGAACAAACCATGGCATGAATTCAGAAAAATACAGAAAAGATGTGATTCGCTGAAGTTTACAATTGGGATTTTATCTGTGTGTTGTTTTCCTTTATCCCAATTCAGAAAAATCGTGGTCTTATTTTTACTCATCTTCCCAGATGAACAAACCAAGAGCACGAATTCAGAAAAATACAAAAACAATGTGAAAGGGAGTTTACTGGGAAATGCTCTGAATTCATGGTAGGATTGACCGTTCATCTTCTATGGTCTCGAGTGAAAAGAAATCAGAAGGTGGAGGGTTGGATTGTAGATGGCATTTGGTATTTATACCTGTCACATTCCGGGCTCGACTCTGTTGTAGCACATTATTGTTCGCATAGTAAGAAAACCTTTATTTTTGAATATATTAACCCCTCGACATAAAACAAATATAGTTTTCCAAGTAGCTTCCACAACATTCGGCACATACATCCGAGACCATTCAGAGATGCATCACTGTAGATCTCGAAGTTCCCACTCAACTTTATTTTTTGTCCCTCCAGGACCTAGATAGCTGCACTCTTTGTGGCGTTCGAGTAACCTTTGGCAGTTCTGACATTATCCTCTTTTAGACGTATGAACTTATCCACTGTTGTGTAAAGTGTAGTCAAACTAAGATTTTAAAGGATTTTAAAAGTGATAGATTTGATAGGATTTAAGAGGATTAAGACTCCTACAAAATTTATATGGATCTTAAAGAATTTGAATGGATTGTGGTGGAAGGATTTGAAATCCTAGAAGGTGAGGTTGGATTCTTTTTAGTCTTGGTTATATATACTTTTTGCTCTCAAATCCCACAAAATCCATAACTTATTGAAATCCTCCAAAATCTTAATTTCTTGAATACACTTAGTTTGGATGGATTTTAAAAGCCTTTAAAATCTTTTAATTGACTACACCTAGATTTGAATGGATTCTAAAATCCTTTAAAAAAATTTAATTGACTACATCTAGATTTGAATGGATTCTAAAATCCTTTAAAATCTTTTAATTGACTACACTAGGATTTTAAAGTCTTTTAAAATCCTCTAAAATCCGAGTTTGACTACACTACTCTACTGTAGTCTTACTGTCTATTATGCCCTGAATAATTGTAGTGGGTTTTTTCCCTGCGCACTCTTTCACAGTTTAATTCTAATTAATTCTAGTTTAGTTTTAATTTATTCACTTTTTCACATCACTTACCCTTATGGCTATGTCACCTCACGATGATGGCCAGCATGCTTTGACCTTCCTAGGTCGGGGTGTGTCAGTACCACCCACCAACAAATCCATCAAAATCCTTCATACACAAAAATCCTAGCAAATCTTTGGCATTCCCACTACACCTATGGCATGTTTACATACCCGTAATGGGAATCAAAATGTGGAATTGAATTCTGATTACGGAGTATTCCAGCGTTTACTAAATCCTGAGGAATTGAAAAAGTGGTGGGACCCACAAAAATTTTGGAATTCAATTTTCCTTCTTTTGAAGGAATTAGACTCCTGTGATATATGAGGTATTTCAATTTTGCATGTTGTGGGGAATCCGGAATACAAATTTTCTACCACTTATATCCTCACTTTATTTTTAAAATTCCAGCACCACCATTTGCATTAACAGAGAATATCCACACGCCATTGTCCAACGCTAATGTCCAATGCCACTCACTCCCCCAACACTGCAACCACCCACGCCCAGCGACTAAACCCAAACCCACTACTTCCACTTTCCACCATATCTCTATGTTTCGCCAGGAAAATTTTGAAATCAAATGCACTGGGTTAGCTAGAGAGGGAGAAAGAGAGAAGAAGAAGAAGAGAAAGAGGGAATGAGAGAGTTAAGTGGAGTTTATTTGTCATCAGATGCCCAAGACTTGAAATAGATAAACTTGAAATCATAATGGAATTGATTGAGATAGTGAGAGGTGGTGGTGATGAGTGGGTTCTTTGGGAAGAAAAGATAGGTTTGGTAGGTTGAGTTATTTTTTATTTAGATATATTCATTTTTTTTTTATGAATTATTATATAAAATTTTATTTTATATATTTTGAATAAGGGCATTTTTGTAATCATATTGAATTATGTTCCGATTCTAATGAATTAGTAAACATTTATATGGAATTAGTACTTTTTTTTACTCCGATTCCAGAAAATTTAAATAAACAACTTCAATAGGTATCCAATTCCAACTCCTCCTCAGTTCAATTCCTCCTCAGTTCAATTTCTCTCATTCTGATTACGGATTAGTAAACGAGCCACTAGATTTGTATAAACTTTTTAAAATTTTAATTGACTATCTATGGATTTTGGTGTATTGTTTAAATCCTTTTAAATCCTAATTTGACTACACCATGATTTTAAAATATTTTAAAATCCATTTTCAAACTCCTAATTGACTACACTCTGATTTTAAAATCTATTAAAATACCATCAAATCCTAAGTTAACCACACCCCCTTAAGTGGTCTTCGTAACCTTAAAAGCAATTAAGGTTGAATAAATACAAATTACAATTATTAAGGTTTTAGCGTACACTTTTTTTCCTTTATCCTTGTTTTAGCATCTTAAGTGGTCTTCTCCACGTAACCTTAAAAGCAATTAAGGTTGAATAAATACAAATTACAATTATTAAGGAATATTCAGATACTAAACCCTCCTTAAACATTTTGTCGTCACGTGACATGTTGGCATCTGATGTGGCAACTCCCTATTGGACTCCATCAATTCTGTTGGGGTAGCCTCTCACACGCTAACAGCCTCTCAAAAGCCTTACCCAATCTCACACCCGAAACTCCAAAACCAACACAAACCAACGGTCCAGATTTAACACCCCTATTAATTAATGGGTGAAGTGCTGATTTAGTCCCTAAATTGTTACCTAAGTGAAAATTAGGTCCCTGAATTATTTTTTGGGTAAATTAAGTCCCCAAATTCATTAAAAATTGCTAATTTCATCCCTACTATTATATTCAAAGCTATTTTGTCCAAGTTTTCTTCAACTTAAGTCACTTAACACATTTTAGAGTGTAATATCGTCATTTTCTCGCCTATAAGCCCTCCACATTTCATATAGGTTGCGAATCTAACATCTAATTTACCCTCCAAAGTTAACTTACACTATTTCTTATGAAAAACTACCAATTTACCTTTCAAAGTTAACTCCATACACTATTTCTTTGTGGAAAACTACCAATCTACACTCTAATGTGTATCACATGCAAGTAACGTAACTTAAATTGACGGAAAATTGAATATAGTAGCTTTGAATATAATATTAGGGATGTAATTGGCAGATTTATATAATTCAAGGACTAATTTTTCTGAAAAAATAGTTTAGAGACCTAATTTTCACTGAGGTGATAATTCAGGGACTAAATTGGCAATTCACCCTTAATTAATTAATTAATACACACTGGCAATACACACGTGGCTCAAATCAGCTAAAAGCACAGCGTATTAACAAGATTTGTTTTTAATGATTAACTTAAACAGATATTAATTTAATTAACTAATATAAATCAAGATCTTTGATATTTAATTAATTAATTAATTAACTGATAAGCTCAGTCTTCGAGAAGGGTTGATCAGCCGGGATTATAATTTGTGTGTTCGAGCAAGAAGGAAGCAGCAGAACAAACATTCTTCTGCCATGGAGGTTTCTATACATGCACAGAGGCCGCTCAGTTGCAGAGGACTTTTCCAACCAAGAAGGAGCATCTTAAAGCTCCAACCTTTTACTGGGTTCTCTCCCTATGGAAGGGTTAGTCATTTTTTATATAAATTTATATACATACATGTATATGTGTGTGTGTGTGATTTTTCTTTTGTTGTTCTGATATTTCTCTCATTGGTTTTTTTGGTGAATTGGTATTGAGTTTGATCACATCCGTGTAAGAATCTGTGTTTTTGTGGAGAGATGGATTGTCGGATTCATTGATCTTTGTGGTACAATTTTGTTGAGCATTTGATTATTGGTTCACCAATACTTTTGGTGGGGTGTTGATTTTGATTGGAGATTGTGTAAAAGTGGAAGCTTTCTCGATGAAGTTCATATTCTTTTTCTTGGTGGGTACTCACTATTTGTTTAATTTTACTGTAGATAGGCTTGAAGTCTAAGAAATTTTACTTTTTGGGTAGTGATGGTTTTGCTTTTCCAGTCAGTTTTTCTGAATGCAATTACTGAATTATGGTGGATGTAACTTTTTAATTGCTGTTGTATCTCAAACTAAACTTTTCTTAATAATGCATTTGATTTCAGTATTCTTCATGGTTCAAAGGAAACCTGACAAGTGGGGTTTCATACCAAATTACTGCCAGTTCCACCGGTGAGTTAGCCGTGCTGTTCTCTTTTAGTTTGCAGTTGATTACTTGACCTTAGTTTTTGTTGTTATTGTTAACTTAATCTGACTTTGTAACTTGGTAGATTTTTCAAGGAGGAGACAAAGAAAAGTGTCTCCTGGTTCAAAGGGATTAGTGCCAGAAACCCCAGCAGGAACTAGCGTCCAGAAGACGAATCAAAGGAATATTGGGGACGAAAAGGGTACGACATCTTCGACATCCAGTGAGCTTGCTGGGAAAAATAAGAAAACACATCAATCGAGGGTTGACACCAGAAGAGAATGGGCAGTTGAACCTTCGGAAGAGAGCAATGTTGACGAAAAAAGAATTGATGAAACTAGTAGTAAAGTCGAGGAATCATCTTCAGTTGGCAAGCAGACAGCAATTGATAGGGGTATTCGACGGAGAGAAAATGGGAGTGTAGGTAAGGTCCTTGATGACATCTCAGATACTGATAAAGGCATTGATACTGATAAAAAGTTAACGAATGAAGATCCTTTAAAGTTAAAGTTGGAGAGGGAAGAAAAATTGCGTAGAGAGGAAATCGCGAGGCTTGCTGAGGAAAACTTCTCAAGAGGGAACAAAATATTTTTCTATCCTCAGGTGGTGAAACCTGATCAAGACATAGAAGTGTTCCTTAATAGAAGTATATCAACCCTAAGCAATGAGCCGGATGTTCAAATAATGGGAGCCTTTAACGACTGGCGTTGGAAATCTTTTACCTTCAGGTTGAACAAAACACAACTCAAAGGGGATTGGTGGTCTTGCCAGTTTCATGTTCCTAAAGAGTCATATAAAATAGACTTTGTGTTCTTTAATGGGCAAAATGTTTATGACAATAATGATGCAAAAGATTTCTGCATAACTGTGGAAGGTGGAATGGACCTCTTTGCATTTGAAGATTTCTTGCTTGAGGAGAAGCGTAAGGAACAAGAGAAACTTGCGAAGGAGCAAGCTGAGAGGGAAAGGCAAGCAGAAGAGCAGAGGCGAATTGAAGCGGAAAAGGTAGCAAGTGAAGCTGACAGAGCACAGGCAAAGGCAGAGGTCGTAAAGAGACGACATATGGTGCAAGAGTTGATAAAAAAGGCTGTAAGGTCTGTAGAAGACGTTTGGCACATAGAGCCTAAAGAGTTTAAAGGCGAGGACTTGGTGAAGTTATACTATAACCGAAGCTCAGGTCCTCTTGCTAATGCTAAGGAACTATGGATTCATGGGGGGCATAATGGTTGGAAGGATGGATTGTCAATTGTTGAAAGGCTCGTTAGCTCTGAGAGAAAGGATGGTGACTGGTGGTATGCCAATGGTATGTGCATTTTTGTATTCTTGTCCTTTCTTCCTCTAACATACATTAAATGTTACAATTTGCGGGAGATGGCTATTCCTTATTGTTTGTTTTCATTCCTTTACCTATCTGAGAAAAATAATTCTCTGTTTGTTGCCGGTATAGCATGTTGTAAAATCATCCTTGTTGTCAACTTTCTTGTAGTTGTTGTACCTGAACAAGCTGTTGTCTTGGATTGGGTTTTTGCTGATGGACCACCCCAGAATGCCGTTTTATATGATAACAACCACCGTCATGATTTCCATGCTATAGTTCCAAAATCCATTCTTGAGGAACTATACTGGGTTGAGGAAGAACACCAGATATATAAGAAGCTCCAGGAGGAGAGGAGATTAAGGGAGGAGGCAATACGTGCCAAGGTCAGTCTTACTGAAAAGTACACCTAGAACAATTAGATTGAGGCGCTTGACGTGAGACTGGGACCACCTTCTTAGGGTTTTGACTGGTTGGTCCTTTTAGTGCTTATAATTTATGCAAAGTGTGGATTTTCTGGATTATCCTTAAAATGGTGTCAATGGGTACTTGAGATTTCCTATCTCTATATATGTTCATTTATCTTTATCTTGGCAAATTTGGGATTCAACTTCTCACGGTTATCTTATGGCCTTACTGATCCCAGTACCATTTCCCTTCTCTTGTCGCAGGCCGAAAGAACTGCTCGTATGAAAGCAGAAATGAAGGAAAGAACTTTGAAAAGGTTTTTGCTGTCTCAGAAGCATATAGTATACACTGAGCCTCTTGATGTTCAAGCTGGTAACAAGGTGACAGTTTTCTACAATCCTGCCAACACAGTTCTGAATGGAAAGCCTGAGGTTTGGTTCAGAGGATCATTTAACCGTTGGACCCATCGTAGGGGTCCATTGCAACCACAGAAGATGTTACCTACAGAGAATGGTTCTCATGTCAAAACCACTGGTGAGTTTGAGTTCGTATAAAACCTTTTATAAGAACGGTATAAGGGGTTAAATTTTCTTGTTGACATGTGTTTGTGTGTCTCAACAGTTTCAGTTCCACTGGATGCATACATGATGGACTTTGTTTTCTCTGAGACGGAAGATGGTGGACTTTTTGACAACAAAAATGGCATGGATTACCACATTCCAGTGTTTGGAGGAGTGGTTAAGGAGTCACCAATGAACATTGTGCATATTTCTGTTGAAGTGGCCCCCATTGCAAAGGCAAGCTCGTGAACATACACATTGTCAGTATGTACCTGCTTGCACATATAGACCCTACTGATATTGTTTATTCATTTTTTTCCCTACATTATTCATAACATCTATTCTAGGTTGGAGGTCTTGGTGATGTGGTTACGAGTCTCTCACGAGCTGTGCAAGACTTAAATCACCACGTCGACATCATTCTTCCAAAGTATGACTGTTTGAACCTTAGCAATGTAAGTTTTTCTGCTGTTGCTTTATTCCATATATCTCATATGCTCTTTTACCGTCTTTTTCTTTATGCCATGAAGAATTGGTATTTTGTTCCTTCTTTATTTATTTTGTTATTTAGTTAAAAATAATGCTCATTCTAGGTGTTATATGTGGCATTTGCCTGCCTATTTTGGAGACAATTTGTTCCTCTCAGGTTTTTGTGAGTACATGTTCTTGATTGATGGATTTTTTTTTTTTTTTTAAAAACACAGATTTCTTCTCTTTCCTTTTTTACATTCTATTGTTTAAGGCATTGAGTTCTAATTCAACATTAGCTTCATAATAATTTGGTTTCTAAATTGCTAAAGGTCTGTGTTCCAATACAGGTGAAGGAGTTTCAGTATAACAGAGGCTTCTCTTGGGGAGGAACTGAAATAAAAGTTTGGTTTGGGAAAGTGGAAGGTGTTTCGGTCTACTTTTTGGAGCCTCAAAACGGGTAGTTTCCTCTTTCACGTCCTTCAAAATCACATGTGTTTCTAATGTACTTATCAAGTTTACTACTTTTTGTTTTCTTTTTTAATGGTTGATAGCCATTACACTTTTTATACCTGGCAATTGATTCTACTGTAAACTGTAAACAGAATGCCATTGTGCCAGATGCAGAAATTTGTTATTTACGGCAAATCTTTCTATTTCTTTTCTCTTTGCAGATTCTTTCATGCAGGTTGCATATATGGTTGTAAAAATGATGCAGAGAGATTTGGTTTCTTTTGCCATGCTGCGCTAGAATTTCTACTCCAAAGTGGATTTCATCCTGTGAGTACTCAACTCATGATCCAATTGCTTATTTTAGAATTGATTAGTTTCACACTCCTTATTTGGTGGAACAAAGGAGAAAGCATAGCATAAATGATTATGCAGGTTATATGCCTCCTAGTACAAATGAATTAATTCATAGAAGTGTGGCAGAGATGTTACTGCTTACTCTTACACATGCATGTTTATTTTTACGCATATGGATAAGTGAAAACTGCCTACGGGAAACAAGTTGAGTAAGGTCAATTACACAAAAAATAGAGCTATGTATATGATTTTGTTTGTATCACTGTGTGTGTTGGGCTAAATCAATTTTTATCCGTCTTCTGTAAACACTTGTATATGCAGAAGATTTTGATTATTCTTTTCAGACGGAAAGTTTTGAATTTCATTAACGGATTTTTAGGATATTTATTTGAAATTGGTGCTTTATGATGACAGGATATCATTCATTGCCATGATTGGTCTAGTGCACCTGTTGCGTGGTTATTTAAAGATCATTACATGCATTATGGTCTTAGTAAAGCTCGGGTTGTTTTCACAATTCATAACCTTGAGTTTGGAGCGCCCTTCATTGGTAAAGCTGTGGCATATTCAGACAAGTCCACGACTGTAAGTACTTACAAATTCCTGAAACTAACTAAAATTTTCAGTTTTCGATGTCCTAAAGCATACTTTGCCTTTGTGAATACTAGTAGCAGACCTTTCAACTCTAATTTCCAACTCTATCTTACCGTCTCACCCATCTCTATCTTCAGGTATCCAACACTTATGCTAAGGAGGTATCTGGAAATCCTGCAGTTGCTCCGCATCTTTACAAGTTTCATGGTATAATAAATGGAATTGACCAAGATATATGGGATCCATACAATGATAAGTTCATTCCTGTAAGTAAATAATATTCTTTGTGCTCCTCGCTTTAGTCATTCTAAACTTCTGTTGAGTTTTTCTTCTCATATATGTTTATTGAAAAGTATTAAACTGTTTGCCAAATTCTCTTACCTGCTCGCAATACAACTGTGTCTAACACATACAATGCATATCATTCCAGATATCATATACTTCTGAAAATGTTGTTGAAGGCAAACAAGCTGCCAAGGAAGCCTTGCAACAAAGGCTTGGTCTGAAAACAGCTGATCTCCCTGTAGTAGGTATTATTACTCGCTTAACTCACCAGAAAGGAATCCATCTCATCAAGCATGCCATTTGGCGTACCTTGGAACGCAATGGGCAGGTTGTTTTCATCTCTCCCCCCGCTTTTGCGGCTCAATTATTAACATAACCACTGTTCTTGATGGATGTCTTCTCCAAACATTAGCTTTCCCCCATCCTTTCTTAGTATATCAAAGCCAATTCTGAATTAAATTGGAACTACTGAGTGCAGGTTGTATTGCTTGGTTCAGCTCCAGATCCTCGTATCCAAAATGATTTTGTAAATTTGGCAAATCAGTTACATTCTTCTCATGGTGATCGTGCTCGCCTCTGTTTGACTTATGATGAGCCACTGTCGCATTTGGTCTGTTCTTGTGAAATTTATATTTTGGTTTATTATTTTATGTATATTGACCTCTAACATCTGCACTGTGATAATAAGAGACTAATCGGATTTTCCTACAGATATACGCTGGTGCTGATTTCATCTTAGTTCCTTCAATTTTTGAGCCATGCGGTCTCACCCAACTCATAGCAATGAGATATGGTTCAATACCTGTTGTTCGAAAAACTGGAGGTGTGTACCTACCTTATCAGTTTCGGATGAGGAGTGTGTTTATATTTTGTCTTGACTAATGACTAATAAGCAATTTGACATGTTTACACTGATTCTACAAACTACCTTAGACATTTTTTTTTCTGGTAATCAAAAGTACCTTAACGTACTTCGGTTGAAGTTTGACTGTCCATTTCTTAATGTATCTTATATAGGACTTTATGATACGGTATTTGATGTTGACCATGATAGAGAGAGAGCAGACGCCCAGGGTGTCGAGCCAAATGGTTTCAGCTTTGATGGAGCTGATGCTGCTGGTGTCGATTATGCTCTTAATAGGTGCGTACATTTTCTTTCGTAGATGATTGGAGAACTATAGTTTTTTTTCAGAAAACAGAAGTTTAAAAAATGTTCGTGTTCCTTTTAAGAGCCTTTCCAAAGACAACTTGATACCCTATATAGTTTGTTCAGTTTGTTTCTCTTTGGACTACTCATAAATGGCATTTTTCAGGGCAATCTCCGCTTGGTATGATGGTTGGGATTGGTTTAACGCGCTGTGCAAGACGGCGATGGAGCAAGATTGGTCTTGGAACAAGCCAGCTCTCGACTATATGGAGCTTTACCACGCAGCACGGAAGGGGTGAATACAAGACATCAGATAACTCATGGATGTGTACAGATTCAGCGGTAGATCTCGGATAATTTTCTCATTCGATAGCTTTAAGTAACTGCATAAATAATGCAAAGGACTAAAAATGGTCAATCCATTTTTGTGTTCCATAATGTCGATAGGATTATAGCATTTTGGTATTATTTTTTGTACAAGTTTGAGTTACTTCATGTAGATTCTATCAAGGCCAAAACAAAAATGTGATTGTTAGTTTTCGCGAGTCTCACTTATGCCTTCTGGAAGTCATTTCGACCCAATTTTCTCCCTAAATAATGATTTCATGTCTTAGTCTCACTTTGACCCTTATTTTCAAGCCCGTCAAATTTCTTATTGATTATGCTTGTCCATACGTTACGTGGCTCTTTTTCTCTCTATTTATTTGTATACACAAGTATCACCTATGTGGCGTACATATAATCAAATCAATGGGCTCTTCACATGCCACATTAACATCTTAGATGACAAATTTGATGGAAAGGGATCCGGATCCACCTAATCCACCTAGTCTGCGATTCGGACCGTTGGAATTTGATTCAACGGCTACAGTTATTATCATTTTTAAAGGGGCTCTTTGTTTGTAGTCGTTGGATCAAATTTCAACGGTCCAGATCCGGAACGAGGTGAATTAGGTTGAAAGGAATCCAGAGAGGATCCCTTTCCAAATTTGATGGACTTAACCACGTGAGGTAAACACAGACAATAAAATATGATTCAGAGATCAAACTAGGTAAAAAGATGATTCCGGTAGCAAAGTGGAATTTGCGATCACTTTTTGGAGATGCATCAATCGAGCTTTTTTAATATAACTAATTTATAAAGAAATTTTCAAGATTTTTACTTTAATCACATCGGTATTTCACATACCAAAGTAAAAAAATACCTGATTAGTAACGAGATACGACTTGGACCTTAGGTTTGAATCTCGTTAATAGGAAGCCACTTAGTACTACGTCTAATGATATTTCTCTTCATTTGTAAGTGAGAGATCTTGAGTTTGATTTTTGCGCAAAGGCAAATTTAAACCACATTATTGCTAGGTCATTGGGAGACTTAGCCCACCCCTCTCCCTTAATGTAAATAATATCGTTTGTTTGGAAAAAAAAAAAAAAAAAGGTTCACAGAAATTGGGAGTGGCACTTACTAATATTCATACTTCATAGTAGGTATGGTAATTTTTTGCACGACCTGTTAATTTGATACGAAAATAAGAGGTTCCAGGTCAACCTGTTAATGCGTTGGGTGTTATCGGATCGCCCGTTAACGAGTTGTGTCGTTATCGGGTCACCCGTTAAAACCTAATAAGATATCGTTTGCCAGATCTAAACATTAAGCCAATTCTTGCATGCCCAGTTAATTCAACACAAAACGACATGACTCGTTAACGAATTGAGTCGTTGTCGGATCACTTGTTAAGAACCCGTTAAGATAACGGATATGACAAGACACGACACGATATGACACATTAAGATAACGAATATAACACGAACACAACAAACATGATCTGTTTGACAGCCTGCTTCATAGTGCATAAAAAAAAAAAAGGCCCCAAGTTGGGAAAGCAATTAAACTTTTTCTTATTGACCATCAAATTTGCTTTCATGACTTTCAAGCATTGAAGCGACCAACCTTGTGAAAATGATAAGCCTTACGACTTGACCGTATATACAAGGACTGGTTATGGACTAATATTGAGACTGAATTTAGCACGCATGCAATATTCAGTGGTTGCTTTATTTCCCACTTTCACATTTTTCTTCCTCAAAAGGAAACAGATGGATAATCTGAGTGTGCTTATTCTGTAAGTACTTTCAAATCAAGCGGATCCTCTTTGGATGGTAGGAGTTGAGTTCTTTCTTCAATCATTAGAGAGAGCTCTGATAAGTCCATTTTCTCCACTAAATGCTTCTTACTTGGATTCCATGTACATGATTCTACTCTTGAAATTGAAATCCTAGTAAGCAAAGCAAAATACGACTTCAGCTCGTGCACCACCAGTTATATTGTCATGCATTGTACTTGATTTACTATATGAGAGGTTTTGTTGTGTCACTGAGTTTATACACTTACTCATCACGTGATCAAAGATAGTTAATTAGGTGTATAAACTTAATGACACATTAGACTTTCATCTATTCTAGGCAATTCAGCAGATCAAGAAGCTTAATGATATTTTAATCCTTATTTTGATAGATTGTTTGATCATTTGGGAACATGGAATAATAGCTTTATAATCGTACGAAAGAATCAAGAAAAACTTGAACCTTAAATTAAAGAAAAACTAATTAGGACGACTATCACCCAATGAAAAGTTAATAATTTCATCAACCGACAGGTCTCGTAATTAATTAATTATACTTTTATGTTTGTTCATCACTAAAAAACAATGGTAATATTCACCAACCATCCTTTTGATTACAGTTAAATACTTAAACTTTCCAATATCTTACGACGGAATTAAAAATAATAATCTTGAACAAAAACAAGTTAATTGCACATTATTCTCAAGAAGCTTCAGCATAGATTCCTGTCAACACTATAAAATATTGTGCTAAAAACATGAATTTACATAAAACCCATAAAGAGTTCAACATTTAAAAGAGTCTCATTAACATTTTTCATACAACATACCGCATACAAATGTTGCGAGCAAGTTTTCTGCTAACATGGTGAGTCATTTCACTCAAGGCAGGCAGACTTTCTAATTCACTCTCCCCTAGAAGGCTAGAAGGCTTCAATTTGAGGAGAGGATAAGGTTACATTCCCTAGAAATGCTTCTACTTCTACAAGAACCAGAAGTGAACCAATTCGGTTATGCGTATTATCAGGTTGCCAATACTGCAAAAAATCTTCTCTACTGAATTAGGCATACCATGTATACACTCATAGTGCATCAACATGCAGATTGAGTTTATTATTATCAAATTATCTAATGGTTGCTGGTATCCATGGGAACCAAGGATTCTGTATATGAAGAGAGAGACTTGCATGCATACTGTCACCATTAGGTAAGATGTTAGAATATTAAATCGGAATGCTATAATAACAACGTACATATTTATTTCATACAAGTTCTTTTCGTATTTGTAGGGCAACAAAACAGGATGAAGATCCTCTTTGTGGGGATCTTAAGGATCCTTACATCGTGGCCGTTTATTGTACAACGTGTAGTCAGTTTTCGTTAGGTACTATTTGTGTTTAATTTTAAATAAAAAATTTAAAATAATTTCTAGACGCACGATGTACGATAAACGGTTAGGATGTGAGGATCCCTAGGATCCCCACAATTTGGATCTGGATGGAATCCAAATCCGACAAAACAAACAAAGATTCATTCTTTGGTAAACTTGCAAGCAAACTAATGATTTGGATTAACCAAGAAGACATGAGATCGCAATAACTTATGAACATGATGAGAAATAACAAGAGTTCTGAAAATTGAAAAAGGAGAAGAATTCACATGCAAAGATGACGGTGCTTCAATTCACGCACTATGACAAATTTAAAATACATGATAAACTCAAAGTGTGAACAAAGATAACGTCTGTTACATGAAACTTTTCTTATAAAAATAAGTTGTTACTTCTTGGATTTTACACGGAAGTTTAAACTTGGGATAGCTTGGCAAAACTACAAAGCATGAAGATAAACAACTTGGGAGTAGGATTTTCTCCCCTTCTCTTTCCATTGCCTTTCATTCCTCCTCTCACATTCTCTATTTTGTCTTTCTCTTTCTATAAAAAATTAATATAAGATGTTGACGTGGTTTAACCGTGACTGTTCAAATATGAGAGAAGGAAAGGGAAAGGAAAAAAAGAGGGGAGAGAATTCTACTCCAACAGCTTGTGTTTGTTGGTTTGTGTTGTCTCCTCATCAGCAACCAAAGAATACCTCTCCTAGCTAGTTAAGTTAGTATAACCGAGGTTAAAATAGCAAGGTCAGATGTGCACATACGGATGAAGGATGTGACTGCAAACACCGAAGCATGAGAACGTTAATTGACCCACAGCCACAGATGGCCTCCTCTTCGGTCATTGTTCAACAGATCTTACTGAGTTTGAGAAGACCCTTCACCTTGGCAGCACCTACAGTGCCTTTATTTGCTCCCTCTCCCCCTCCCTCTCCCCCTCTCTCTCTCTCTCTCTCTCTCTCTCTCTCTCTCTATAGCTGTTTGCATTTGAAATAATCCCCAAAACCCAGGAAGCATCGAAAGAAGTACGAAGAGTGAGAGACTTAGAAAAGTAGAAGTCACAGTCAACCAAGTGCTTTAGTGCTTGTTACGAGATGATTTTTCTTGCTAGGGCTACGTGATAAAGGCATTTTCCATTAAGTATATATAATCATCGTTCAGTTTTTTATTGGTATCTTACGAATAACGCATTCTAGCAATATTATCCAAGTTTTTCTTATTTTTTAGTGTTTTTTCTGTACGGTTGTTTTACTTGAACATCTCTCAGCTCTCAAGTAGGATCAGCGTGGCTAAACTAAAATACAAAAATGAATGTTATACTGTTATAAGAAGTATTCTACAAATAATTTCGTCCTGAAATTAACCCTAATCAATAACAAGTTGTTAATTAAAAAACCACCAACTGCTCGACAACCTCCTTAAAAAAGTTGCTTCACACTTTCGCTCGCAGCCACTAATGGGCTAGCATTTTCCTTTGTTGTAACGCCGGATGATGAGCTGAGTTGTAGTGAGTGAGTGAGTTGAGAGGATAAGGTTTTTACGGAAATCAGTGACAAGTTTTCTGGTGCAGACCAATCCTTCTTCTCGATTCCGGATCCTCACCAGATGAGTATTATGTAGATTCGTCAATATTATCCGTTTATTGTATATCGTCCGATTAAAAATTATTTTAAATATTTTTATGTAAAATTGAATACAATCGATATTTAATAAAAACTGACATAATTTACGAATTTTCAAAATTCTCGTAAAAAAATTCGGAAGAGGCTCCTGTTGGCTACTTCTCCACCTTTCCCATCACCATAAATACATATTTAATAATCCAACTTTCTTATTTTATTTTATGTATTTGCATATATATAAATGTGTTTGAGAGGTAAGGTCTCTTCAGCATGCAGCACTGACTCTTTTTTCGCATAGATGGTAAAAAATGCTTCTGATATTTTCATGATCTGGTTTCTGGGTTTGCTAAACACACCTCCACTGTTTCGCAATCCACCCAAAGTTTCCATCCTTTATCTACTTCTGGCCACTCCTTTCTGTGGGCTTCTGGTGTTTTCTGATAAACCAACCTCCACACTGACCATTTTCGGGTAAGTTACAAAAGAACTGAGATTCTCATCATTTTCTTTTTGTTTATTTTTCCTTTCGTTTCTGAAATCACAGTAGCAGTACCTGATCAATGATAGCTAGCTAGCAACTACCATGTCATTCTTTATTATTATTGTTAGTATTATATCGTTTTTGTTGTCTTTTTCTTCTTCCTCTGTGTTCTGCAGGGTCCTTGAAATATGTGATCTTTCTTTTGGAGGTTTGTTAGAAAAAGGAAAGGGAAGGCCATCAGGGGAAAAGGGTTTTCACAGTCACTGCTTCTCCTTTGTCCTCGTTAGGTTTTTGGTGCTATCTCTATTTGATATTTTATAATGTATGTATTTTCTTTTTCAAATAGAAAATCGTTTAATTTCTTAATTTTTACTTGAAATTATCTCAGTAAAAAATAATTTAAATTTAGAAATTGTTTAATCATCAACATGTATTAAATAAATCAAAAGAATTCATAATAAAACGTCTCTTTATCTTATACATTTTGACTTTTTATAAGCATTATCCTCAAATAAAAATTAACAAATTGAACATATATAATTATGAAATTTCTACCAGGATGATAGACATGTATTATCCTTATTTTAATTTCTGATATTGATACGTAGATTCCTGATATTATCCTCTCTTGCACCTTTCTGATTTTTGCATCCCAAGAAATAAATAAAAATAAAGGTTTTATCTCTTACCAATGCCAACCAACTGTAAATAATTCTCCGCTTACTTATACAGAAAGTAGGGGTTCATTTCTGCTCTCAGTCATCTCTCTCTCAATCTCTCTCTATCTCTCTTTCGTTGGTTGTTTCTAAAAACACTTCAACTTTTGGATGTTTTTCAGAGCAACCCACCAATGACAGATTGGAGGGGTATGATGAGCAAACCCAGTGGTTTTGGTGGGGGAAGAAATAATGAAGATTTTGAAGAAGAAGATGCGTGGAGTTTTGTGAAGTCTCATAATAATAACTCGCCTGTTGCTGCTGCTGCTGCTGCTGCTTTTTCTTCTTCCTCTTCGTCCTCTGCATCTGCATGGCGCCTCCCTACTGCTTCAAGAACAATCCCAAGCGCCAATAGTAATCCTCCAGCCATCCATGAAGTCCAAAAATCAGCTCCTGTGGCAATCCCTGATTGGTCAAAAATTTATGGCAAGAGTGCGAAGATTGGTTCTTGGGTTCATCACCATGACGATGGTGATGTGCATGGTGTCAATGGTGATGGCGATGGCGATGGTGATGGTAACGGTGATGGTGGTGATAATGATGATGGTGGTGATGATGATGGCATGGTTCCTCCACATGAATGGGTTGCCAGAAAGCTTGCAAGAAGCCAGATTTCATCGTTCTCTGTGTGCGAAGGCATTGGAAGAACACTCAAAGGAAGAGACCTCAGCAAAGTAAGGAATGCCATTTTGACTAAGACTGGTTTTTTAGAGTAATTATTTGGAACAAGTGCGTCGTCATGTGATGTTTCCGTCCAATTAATATAATGTCAATGTTTAGAACGTCACGATGTTAGTTAACCGGCTTAGGTAAGTCGTTCTATATTTCAAGTGTTCATTTTTTATGTATGGAAGTGGAACTAGGTGGAGAGTCTTGTGGCTAAGAGAAAATCAGAGGTGCTTCAAGTAAAAAAAATGGAATTAAGAACCATATGGCAGCCTCTGAGATTTTGTATGGTGGTCGCTACTAGTCAAGTAAACAAGGAATTAGAAAATCTTGATGCTTCTTAAATTTTAATTTTGCATTTGTTGAGTAGTTCTATTAATTTTTTTTTTTTTATAAAAGAAAAATATGAATGATAGCTGTGGGCCAAAATCACTGCTTTGGGGTTCAAAATACGTCTCAAGTTATCCTTCTTTAAAATGGTAAAAATAATTGAATAAAAATAAGTATGGCTTCACAATAATTAGGAACACTGCGATTGTTCATAATTTGGTTAGAAATCAGCAAAAACCGATAAACGATCGTCGATGTTAACTTGAATTGAGTTTTTCGCAAGAAAATTCACAAACCTCTTTTCTATGGTGCGACGAAAATGACACTAAAATTGATTTAGTAGAATATGTTCAAGTTTTCGTATTATCTTTTGCATGCGCAATCAAAATAAATCTATTCCGAACTGTTTATTCGAATTAGGGCCACCAAAGTATGTAAAAAAAATTCAAGAATCGATTCATCTTGCTCCATCTTGTTGGACTGATTCTAGTTTTTTGGTATCTCTAGGAGATGATCTCTGCTAAGATGATTCTCTCAAAGTCGGATTCTTTATGAACTCTCTTTCACTTCATGTTTTTTACATAATATTTTATATTGTTAGCACGGCAGTTGCGTTAAACAGGGAGTGGTAAAGAGTTTATGGGAATTCACATTTGAG
Organism: Heteromeles arbutifolia; assembly: GCA_024362995.1. NCBI lineage: Eukaryota > Viridiplantae > Streptophyta > Magnoliopsida > Rosales > Rosaceae > Heteromeles > Heteromeles arbutifolia. Next base: position 1,055,619 of record JANCRC010000002.1, on the reverse strand, counting down.
GTGGTAAAGATACAATAATTTGATTAAGAGATCCCTGGGTATATGCAGCCAACTCCAACAAATGATTGGCTATTCCTCTTTTGCCGACATGTACTAGAATACAAATGCAACAATGGCACTATTGAGTTTTCCCCTCCAATTCGTGCTTGCAGGTTTTCTAACCACTCAAATTCCCACAAAAATCTTGCAAACTTTTCGAGTTGGGCTGCCTTTTTGATCAAGGGAGAGCATCGATTGGATCCCAAGTCCTCAATATGCACCAATGTGTCATGATCTCTTTAAAATTAAGAGAGCAAATATGAAACTAGCTCCGAGTGAGGATTGAACTACGCACTACTACTACTATATTATGGAAGCTAGTTGAATATTTTTTTGGGAACTTTAACGAAAAGCTCCCAGTACTGTTCACTTTAACGAAAAACCACATTTTTACACTAAAAAGTTAATCATGGTACTATTCATTTTATTCTTTATTTTGTCCTTATAGTTAAAACTCAAAGTTTTCAAGCCCTTTTTATTAGTTTTCCTTATTTTTTTATGCAATGATATTAGAGGTGACGAGTTGGGTTAAGCGGCCAAAGAATCCTATCGGTACAAATACTAAGTTACCTTAAGTTACTCAAACACATACATGTGAGTTATTAAGTTACTCAGATATGAAACAGTCTTGAATCTGATGACACAATATGGAAACCGAATGAACTGAAACCGACAACATGAATTTGCACACATACATTTGGCTGATTCATGAATAATTAAAACATAATTAACGTAATTTAAATATGTTACATAAACAACCATGCAATTTATTAAATAAATTTCCATTTTTCTTATTCCCTGGGTTTGACGTACCATTGACTATAAAGTATAAAGACTTTTTGGTCAAAACAACATGAAGCTGTTTGCAGTTTATTTACATGGAGAATGAATGAGGACGTTTCAGTAATTTGGCATATTAAAGAGGGCAGTTAGCGGGTCTTTCTCACTGCACATCTCGTCTCTTACAGAGGAAAAGACAGAGAGTGTGTCCAAAAGTGTCTCAAGCAGGTGGCTTTCACCTTCCAAATTTCCAAAGAACTTTTCTTTTTTCAATTTTTTTTTCTGGGTTTGGATTATTTTCGAATTTCCCTGAAATTTGTTGTTTGTTTTTCAATTTTTTGATTGTGTGTGTGTGTGTGTTTTTAGCATTGCTGGAAGGAAATGTCTGTGAAGAGCAGAGGATGGGGAGGAGAGGTAACAGTGAGGAATGTGATATCAAGGAACTGGGCTCTTTTGCTTTGCTTCTGCAGCTTCTGTGCTGGAGTTTTATTTACCAACAGGTAAATTTCTCAGATGGGTTTATACTGTTTGCTGTAAATTAGCAGTTTTTGATTAACTCCTGTGCTTGTTATGAGTACATTATGCATTTTTGACCAAATGCTTGAAACCCCATGATTTAGTTAGCTTTTTGTGGAAGAATCTGTGTTGAACTGGTTAATGATGGCCAGTTTATGTTAATTGGATGATTATTCTATGTTTGGATTTGGGGCTCACTGATTATATCTCAAGAAACTTGAGTTTCTTTTTCTGGTTTTGTTAAAATTTTGATCTTTGAGGCACAGTGTGTAGTTTGTTTCTAATACGTTTTGTGTCATCAACGCGAAAGATGGGCAAAGACAAATGCGTGTGCTTTTCTATTTGTTGATGTTCTCTACAATTGCATTGTTTGATTTGCTTAAGGTTACATGTCGAGAAAACTTGGCATTAGTGGTTTAAGATATCCATGTCATAATGATCAAGAAATTATGAACAGGTTATGGATGGTGCCCGAATCAAGGCCATCGAGAATTGGAGCTGAAAAGATATTCTCCGAATCTGATGCTTTTGATCATAAGCTTGTAAGTGTGTATTTTTCTTATGTTTTCTAGTCTTAATTTGCATGGCAAATAGTTCTTGAGAATGTGGCCATCTTTTGATAGCTCGAATTTGGTCACGGATCAAACGAACTTCAAAGAATAATGAAATTTTGTAGCTTATGAAATTTCTTACAAATATTAGTCGTACCATGCGGATATACTTCAAATCTTTGACTGAGGGTAGATTTCTTCGATAAGGGGAAAATGAATTCTGGTCTGTAGTTTCAAATGGAAGTATTTGTAGTCTCACCACGGGACACGTTTTATGAGAACTAGTTAGAAGTGATTTTGTTTCTTCAAGGACATATCGGCTTTGAAGTATTCTTTTACATCATTTCTTGGCTGATCAATTAAGTTTCACTGCGATTCTGGAGGGCAGTGTAGTGTCTAAAAATATGAGGGAGGATTCTGTAGTTTCACAAAACTTTTGGGAGAGGTCTATGTAATTTACACTTCTTTCCTTCATATGAAGCTGTAACTATACTGTATTAATCCTTTGTCAATGATGCTTCTTTTGTTGTAATTTTTTCCTCAACTTTTTGCCTATCTTTGAAGGTTTTAAAGCACACGACCAGTGACAATTCAGCGGAAGCTACTAATCAAGTGATTCAGTAAGCTCTGCTGATGCTTCATCTTACCAGAAATGTTGTTGTGTCTTGAAGTACTAAAACATGAAGTGTATTTCTATTCATGCATGCAGGGAGCTAAATAAAACGATTTCAGATTTGGAGATGAAATTAGCCGCTGCGAGGGCAACTCATGAATCTGTACATAATGGATATCCTACGTCAGGAAACTTGAAGACTGTTCAATCAACTTCGAAACAAAAGTATTTCATGTTTATAGGGATCAATACAGCTTTTAATAGTCGAAAAAGAAGAGATTCTGTGCGTGCAACTTGGATGCCTCAAGGTGCATTATACATTTAGGTTTAATTTAGTTGCGATGTTAATGTGATATTTGATTTTCTTATTCTAGCTATAATTAATCGTTTCTCGTTGTAAAAATCTTTACCAGGTGAGGATAGAAAGAAGCTCGAAGAAGAGAAGGGCATAATTATACGGTTTGTTATAGGTCACAGGTGAGGTTTACCATGCCTTCTTTCACGCGTTGTCAAAAACTAAATTCATAGCTAATCTGGTTAATGGTTATGTAGTAATGTACATATCTAGTCATTTCAGCGCTGAGACAGATACAATGTCTATTTTTTTTCTCGTTCCTAATGATACATCCAGGCTATTGAATAAGAACTGGTAAATTACGAATATTTATTGATCTTCCTATTTTTACTAGTTCGACTGCTGGTGGTATTCTTGATAAAGCGGTTGAAGCAGAGGAGCGCGTCCATGGAGACTTCCTGAGGCTGGTGATTTTCTTGTCCATTTTAATCAGAAATATATCATTCCATGTAACACTCCATTTTACACAATTTCTAATTCATACCATATTTGCAGGACCATGTTGAAGGATACCTGGAATTATCAGCCAAAACAAAGACGTATTTTTCGACAGCTGTTGCCTTGTGGGATGCTGAATTTTATATCAAAGTTGATGATGACGTCCATGTAAATTTAGGTAACATAAATTTAAGATTCTTTTCCACATCTGTTCATTTTCCCAAAAGTTGCTCAGGCTCTGTTGCTAACGTTATTTTTCTCAGCATTTCGATTTAACCCCTTTTCCATCTTGTTGAGTTGATTTGCCTTCCATTTACCACAGCAACGCTTGGAATGATTTTATCTAGACACCGTCTGAAACCCCGAGTCTATATTGGCTGCATGAAGTCAGGTCCAGTCCTTGCTCGAAGGTAAGCGAGTGGTCTGTTATTTTTAGCTGGACGTATGCTCAGGTATTGATGAACATGGTTTTCATGGTATTTTTATTGTGTGATAGGGGAGTGAAATACCATGAGCCAGAGTTTTGGAAATTTGGTGAGATAGGAAACAAGTATTTTCGGCATGCTACGGGACAGTTATATGCTATCTCAAAAGATTTGGCAACTTACATATCAATAAACCAGTAAGTTCTCACCTTGTCTCTATTTACGGAGCTAAATAAAACTCTGCTTGGAAAGAGTTGCTTCTCAAATTGCCTTTAACTTTTAGTTTGATTCTTATTTCTTTCGTCTTCTTTTTTTCTCTTGTTGAAGGGACGTGCTGCACAAATATGCCAATGAAGATGTTTCGTTGGGATCTTGGTTTATTGGTTTAGACGTAGAACAGGTGGACGATAGAAGACTCTGCTGTGGTACCACGCCAGGTAATATGTAATTACATAACATGAAATCTAGCAGTAGAAAAACAGATAAAATTCTGCATGCGCGCATTCTATATAGAGTTGATGGTGTAACATGTGCTGCAGATTGTATGTGGAAGAAAATGGCAGGCAACACCTGCGCTGCTTCATTTGATTGGCGATGCAGCGGGATTTGTAAGTCTATTGAGAGGATGATGGGCATTCACGAGCACTGTGGTGAAGACAAGAATGCTATTTGGAGTGCAAGATTTTCTCAGCGACTGGCTGATGTTCATCCAATCTCATGAGTGATGTGCGGATAGCCTGAAGAAGGCATGCAGACGTGTTTTGTTCTTCTTTCCGGCTCATTGTTGGTGATAGATGTATGTAATACCAAAATATAGAATGATTCCAGTTTAAGGGAACAACATTGTTGTTGGGGGTGCCATAAGCATTATTGCTCGTGAAATTAACCCAACGGCAGCTGGAAAGACTAAAGAGATGATGAGATAGGTACTTAACACCCAATTCTTTTGATGGCGGGGACCTAGATTGTAAGTTCTCTGCCATGGACACTATGCTTCTTAATAAGTAGTATAACCTTTAATCTACAGCATTTGCTGCATTTTGCTTTCAAAGTAACATTCTAATATTTGTTGCCTTCACTCTCATTGATGACTGTTTAGTAATTAGTAGTACTGTTAAAACAGTAAAAAGGACGACTCCAAGCCACTAAGCCCCAGTTTGGGGTTGAGGTGATTTTAAAAAAAGCTACTACGAAAAAAAACTGGGAGAATTTTTGGTGTTTAGTAAACATTCAGCTTTAGCTTTTTTTTCACAGTTTTGGGTGAAAAAAAGCCCAAAACAAGAAGCTACAAAACCCAGCTTTGAAAAACCGGCTTTTTTCACATCTGTTTTACATAAAAGTTTACCAAACATTATAATACTGCTTTTTTTTCTTTCAAAAGCACTTTTACAAAAAAGTTTACCAAACACTCTGCTGTTTTGTTTCACAGCTGCTTATTCTCACAGCACAACAGAAACAGTTTTTTTTCAAAACACAGCAATACCAAACCAGCCCTAAGCCTTTCCGTTTTGTGAGAGTTGAAACAGTAAACACATAAGGTCTTACAGGGACAATAAATGATTTCTTTCATCCAAGATGGATTTCTGGCGAATGAAATGTCTTGCATGAATCTTAAAAATTTACAATGCAACGAAAATACCTTTAAAATAAAAGGAAAACTAATGAAAAGGAGTTGAAAACTTTGAGTTTTAACGATAAGGACAAAATAAAGGGTAAAGTGAATAGTATCATGATTGACTTTTTAGTGCAAAAATGTGGTTTTTAAGTGAACAGTATCAAGAGCTTTTCCTTAAAGTTCCCTAAAATAAATGATGTTTCAATAAAAATCCAAAACTCGCTTTGGTGGGTGAGACCAAATATTTTAAACCAAATGATGTAGTTGTAGATGATTGAATTATTGATTAAGTGTCGATTAACGTGCTTATTTTTTATTGGTGACACATCATTTAATATTTAGTACTAAGGTCTGGTGGTATTCCTCTTCACTTGGAAGCGATAGGTCTTAGGTTCGAATCTCGTGCATAACGACTTCGATACCAAATTAAGAGTCCATTGTGTGAGTTTAGCAGAACTCCATCTCCCTTTAATATAAAAATATCGATGTACTAAAAAAAGAATTTAAACTTCCTAGCATTATCTCGCTTTGATGCATTTGTCCATGACACATCTAATTCCAAAATATTTGGTAGATATTAGAACTATTTTAATAAAAATAAAAATAAAATTAAAACGCAACGACGTCGTTCGTATCAACAAATTGGTGACGCGACCTAGGAGAGAGGAGAGAGCGTCTTGAAACACCGCGAATCGAAAGGAGAGATAGATAAAGATTGCAAGTCAACAGATTTCGTGTTGGAATCGGAAAGGAACCCTAACAATTCAAGTCTCTCTAATTTATAGAATACTAATTGTATGTGTTTGTGTATATTGCCTTCAATAATTCTCTCCGTCCTTCTCTGATTGATTTTGACTCTTCTGTTCTTTTCCCAGTCCTCCAATCAATTCTCCAATCCCCAGAAAACCCTAATCGTTTCCTTTCCTTGTCTGGTAAGTTTAATCCCGCGACGTTTTCTTGCTGTATTTGTGTGTAATCTTGTTATACCATTTTTGGGTAGGAGGGAATTTTCAATTTTGTTATGTCTTGTTGTTTGAAATTTGCAGAGATCAATCGCATTGAGAATTCCGCCATGGCCAAAAGCTCGTTCAAGCTTGAACATACTCTGGGTATGCTTTTAATTTTTAATTTTGTTGGGTGATTTGTATGGTTTCTGGAATACCCATATGCCTGTTTTGTTTTCTTTTAATTGGTTGATTGTAGTTTTTGATGTCTTGTTCTTGAACACCTGAATTATGGATTGTGGCCCTTTTGGATTGAAGGATGATTTGCAGATAAAAGTTTATATCTTTTCAATTTTATAAAACAAAAGTTTGGGTTTTTATCGATTGCTTGTGCTTGGTATTGTTTAAATTTTAGTATGAGTTTTTTTATCGAACTTGTTCTGATATCAAACTTGTTTGTTCAATGGAATTAAGTCGTGGGATTATAAATCATCGGCCTTTCTTTGACATGAGTTTTTCTATCGAACTTGTTTTTGATAGGATCAAGTTGTGGGGTTCTAGAATATCGACCTTTGTGTACAATCTTATCAATAGCTTCTGTATGGTATTTTAAATCAGTCGCAGTTTTTTTATCCGACTTGTTTGTTTGATTGAATTGAGTGGTGGTATTCTAAATCGTAGACCTTTTGTTGGCTAAAGGTTGAATTTTGTTTCGTGGAATGTCCATCATTATCGTCATGTGGGCATAATCTTTGTGGAAGGCTGTCTTTAATTCTTTACGGAATTATCCATAAAAAAAAACTATGGAATTAGATTTTGGCCAACTTTTCGTTCACATTGTTTTGGTGATGGTCTTGGACTAACTAATTTCAGAAAGGAGGCAAGCAGAAGCTAGTCGTATCAGGGAGAAGTATCCTGACAGAATTCCGGTAAGAGTTTTACTGAATCAAATACATGTACTTCCTGTGTTTTCAGGGTTACGCTCTTTGCTAATTTGAGCTTCCATGCAGGTGATTGTGGAGAAGGCTGCAAGGAGTGACATTCCTGACATTGACAAGAAGAAGTTAGTAGCTAATTCCCTTCCGCTTTAGTTCTTGTTCATATGTATTACTACTATGCAAGAGGATTGTGCTATGTTTATACATCTGATATATTCTCTGTATAGTAAATAGTGGGGTGTGATATCCACACACCCCTTTTTACTTCTCCCACACCTTTTTGGTTTTCGGCCGTTGGATCGGATGAATTGAAGTAGATCAACGGACAGAAATTAACAAGGGGCATGTGAGAAGTAAAAAGGGGTGTGTGGATAGCACACCCCTAAATAGTTTATAGTGTAAGTTGTGCATTTTGACATACACATGCGATTTCTATGCACGGAGGGGGTTCGAGTCATGTCTATATCATTTAAAATTTGAACCTTATTAAAACATTTGTGGGGAAGAACGATTCCGTATCCAAAGTGATATCCTAGGAGTGGTTAAGAATGGTCTTGATCATATTACAATGGCAAACTCCCAAGTTCATTCGTACTTTGCTTTTGCTAAAATCAAGGGGTTCTCACATATTTTTTCTGTTATGTTTCTCTCCACAGATACCTTGTCCCTGCTGATCTCAATGTTGGGCAATTTGTTTATGTTGTTCGGAAGAGGATCAAGCTCGGTGCAGAAAAGGCTATATTTATCTTTGTCAATAACACACTCCCTCCTAATGGTCAGTTGCAATTCATTTATGTTTTAGGCATTATATATATATATTCTTCCAAAGTTGGGGTAGTAATATTTTTTCCTATGTTACAGCTGCTCTGATGTCTAGAATTTATGACGAGAACAAGGACGAGGATGGATTTCTTTACTTGACCTACAGCGGAGAGAATGTCTTCGGTTCCTTTTAAGAGCAAGAATGGTTGTAAATAGAACCGAGCAAATGTAAATTCTTGGCATTAGAATTTCAAAGGATGTTAATGAATGGTTTTAACTCCAGTTATCTGTTTTATCCCACGGTCGTATATCGTATATCAGAATTGGGTTTTAATCTTTATGACTTGTGCATGAAGTAGATCTGCTCTTTGGCCATGGCAGTTGATATTTTGTTACAGTTGGATATGGATGTGCAGATTCTAGTTCTATACGTAAAATGCGACCCCAAGCTAACAAGGATCTGTGTTTTGCGACGGTTGGGGGAACTTATATCATACGTAGAGGCTGTTTTCACGATTTGAACATGTGATAGAAATGTCACAAAAGTGCAACATTTCTGTTGCTCCAAGGCTCCTCTTCAGATTCTAGTTCTATACGTAACACATCTAAAGTTCATGGAATAATTTCTGCACCTCTATTTATTTCCCTTGCTTCTCCATCGATCCAACGGTAAAATAAGTAGAAGCGAGCGTGGGGGAGGAAAAGTTGTGGTAAGATTAATTCCCAAGGTTTAATACGATTGATATTTTGCCACTTAGTGATATTCTTTTTCACTTGTGAGTTAAATGTCTTAGGTTTGATTCTCACCAAAAATGATTAATTCCCAAGGTTTAATACGATTGGTATTTTGCCACAGTCTAGTGGTATTCTTTTTCCCCTGTAAGTGAAATGTCTTAGGTTTGATTCTCACCAAATACGAATTTGAATCACATTATTACTTGCCCATTGTGAGGATAAACCCAACCTCCTCCCCCTTAACGTAGATAATATCAATTGTTCCAAAAAAAAAAAAAAAAATTACGATTGGTATTTCAACATTCTTACACACCAAACAGGCAAAAATAATAACAAATCAACACTTGGACAACAAACAATTGAACTTTCTGGATATCGAACATTTCTAGTTATCCGGTTTGGTTGTTTTTTTCTTCTGGCACTGATTTTTGATCCATTTGATGCAGTTGGATGTGCCGCTCTTGATCTTCTCAGCGCCAGCCATTGCAGCCACCTTGGCCTTGCCTAAGCCAGACTTGGTCTCTGCCTTCTTGTTATTGCTGTCGTTTTCTGCCGTTTTGGCGCTCTCTGCATCTTCCAGTGCGCCAATGCCTCCGGCGCCCCACTGATCGGCCCACCCCGGTGCTTCGGCAGCCATCACTTCCCTTAGAAGTCTCCAACCACCACCTGTTTCCATAAAACATGGCAAAATAATTTGACAAGCATCAATTTAACAACGGTAACGCATTCAAAATTTGCAGAGATTTCTTCATATTTTCTTTGATTATTGGTAGCAGATGGAGATCTGAACCCAGCATGGAATATGAGATACCAAGAACATGAGAGAGAGAGAGAGAGTACCTGGAGGGAGAGAGAGAGAGAGGGGTTAGCTAGCGTGTAGATTTAGAAGGATGGTGGAGTTAACCAAAAGAAAACAAGTGAGGCGTAGTTGTAAGTTGTATAAATTGAGAGAGCACATGGGATGATGGATGGGCTGTCACTCTCTGTCCATCACCTTCACCTCTTTTATATTAATTTGATTTCAGTATTTTACTTTTTTCTTCAAATTTATAAAGTAAAAAATTAAAAGAAAATGGAGTCTTCCAACTCATGACATCCAGAGAAGCAAGCAAAGCATCGTTTGGCATTTTCCCCTTCTTTCATTGTGCAATCTCTAATCATCATCATCATTGATTCCTAGTCATCCAGAGGCACAGAGCATCTTTTCCTTAACAACCAAGGTATTTCCCCCAACTCTATATTCACCAACAGAAGACGTTGACAAAGCTTAATCGTAACTGTTTAAATAGGAGGGGATTGTGTCGCTGTGTTTGTTGAAAGAAATTAGCTTGAATATGAATAGGATAACTCACCGAGTCATCCACTTTCTACTTTCAACTCGAACAAAAATTTGAAATTGTTATCTATTATTTCTCTTTCAATACATACATATTTACCTTGAATCTAGTTGTTATCCAGGTCAATTCGCTCTAACAAACTCAACTTGTGTCTATATGGAATCGCTCTCTTCCTTTCCCTTTGGCTCCGAAACTAGCAATCTGGCGGTGTTTTGGTCTATCCCATCGATTCCTAAACATACATAATTAATAGCATAAATTAAATTAAATAACAATTAATCCTATTTATTCCGTTGTAGCAATGAAATAAAATAAAACTTTATAATAATTCTTCCATTGTTGCTGTACAAGCCTTGTCTGCAGTCGATGAAGAAAATTAGGATGGTGACGGATTTCTTCACATCACCTACAATGGAGAAAAGAGAGAAGTCTATGGATGGATCCATAGAAGAAGCTCAAAAAATCTTAAGTAGACTATAAAGCGTAAGAACCATGCTTCGCTGCTGAAAGAAGAGCAGCAAGTATTGCTGAAACCCAATCACAAATGAAGAAGCGTTTGATTATAGTTTTCAATTTCAATTATTCAGGCACGTATTCATTTGTCATTGCTTTTTCGGCAGCACTAGCTGCTCTTGTTTCAGCAGTGAAGCATGGTTCAAAGCGTAAACCCTTAGAGCTCCAAGTTCAAAACATCATTTGATCAAATGATCTCACTTTGGTTAAACATTATTAGCCTTTCCTGATCTGGAGATCAGTGGCCTTAACATTATAAACACTGGAGACAATTTTATTGAAAATCCAAAGTGCTTCTTTAAAAAGCACATGTTAGTAGTTCTTGAATATGCATCTAGTTCTAGTGGGTGCTTTTTCGCGTAAAAGTTTAATGACTCATGAGTACTTATAACTTTCTACCACGCAATCATTCATTGTTAGAAAACGGTTTTTACACTCCAACAAAACACTACCACTCCAATCTCCAAACACATAAACCTGCCCCAAAAAACCAGTCAAGGGAGTACTTGATCGTGGGAACAAAGCAGACGTTCTCGATTTCCATGGACGAATGTATCCCGAGGACTTTCTTGAGTGGACAAGTAGCGTGGAGTTCTTTGATTGGAAAGAAGTAAGCAATCAAGGTTGCAGGAGAAAGCGTTGTAATTGGACACAAATGACCGAAGAACTGATATGGTAATATATGTACAATCAATCTATCAATATGTCAAAACATTACACAAGTTAATTACTTGGATATTGATCTCCTGCTGGACTTGGATTTCTTCATTTTGCGAGACTTGTCGTCGATGCTCGTCCACGTATAACCGCTAGGAATGGCGAAAGGGTCAGAAGAGTCTTGCGCTGCAGACACTGCCGGGGGGGCACAGTGTTGGTGTTGGTGGTGGAACTTCTGCTTGCTCACGGAAGACCCCGACTGGCTGCTGCTCCGCCTCAGCCACGACGACGACGATGAAAAAGAGGACGGTTTTTGTGGCTTGGACTTGTGTTCCTCCTCTAGTTGGCCTCGCCCTTCATGAAGAAATTGTCTGGGGCTTGACATTGGAGTGAAGAATTGCTCAGTTGGCGGAAGCTCAACAAACTTTGTGAATGTTATCACCACTCTCACCGTGGGGACCACCGGTATTGCCACCTGTCCATCACCAAACAACACCTCAAGCTAAACTAAGCTGGTCGTACATAAAATCACAATTACCAGAAGACTTTTAAATCAAATCCACATTCAACCGTGACAATTTAACCGTTAATGACGTGGCAAAATCTAAGGTGGATGAAGCTCTATTTTTCTCGAGATAGTAACTCGAGTGTAACAAGTCGAACACACTATCTAATAACTGACTTAGTCCGCTTCGGTAACTCGAGTGTAACTATACCTAACTGTAAACACAAGGATACTCAAATGCCGATTTCACTTAAGTGTGACGAGTCGAACACGTGATATGTGCTGTGGCTCTCGCACGAAAGGCCCTCGAGCAATCACAATGTCGCATGGATGAGGTGGTCGGACGTTGCACCCAAGATTTTTCGACAGTCAAATAAGGAACGCGACAAACCAAAGCGTCCCACGTCGAATCACGACCACGGAGGCCCCACAAAAAGCTTCTAAACGTACGATACAATACAATGGTTTGATTCGCTTATGGGATCCGCTAAAACGCACAGTTTCACTTGCCACAAGCATAGGGTAAAACACCAAAGCAAATAAAACAGACAAAAAATAGAAGACACGACGACCGCCCATACCCCTCCGGGCCCACCCAATCCCAATTGGGACCCCAACGGACTGAAATATCCAAAATGCCCTTACCTTAACCGGAAAAGTCCCTGGCGGGAACTTTGTGGTGAGCAACTCCCTCATCCTCCTAACGGCCTTCACCTTGTTCGCCAAGATGTCCAGTAACGGCAGCAGCTCCTCCGTCTTCAACGGAAACTGCTCCGTCAGCCAAACGCACGGCCTCAAGCTCCTCACGAACTCTTTCTCTTTCGTCTGCACTGGTGCCGCCACAATAGTGGCCGTTTTACACCTCCTCGACGGCGGCCCGGAAATTGACGAAAAGTCGACGCTTTTTCTCCCCAATGCCACGAACTCCCTCTCCTCCCTCACGAAGCTACTGTGCCTCCGGCCGTCGGGAATTCCGAAGCTCGGATTCTCCGCCACCAAAAACCCGTCGTCGTCCTCGTCGAGCTCAAGAGGAAGCACCTGCTCGCTCCCCGCCACGTCAGCATCGCCATTGGCGACTTTTCTCGAGCGGAAGCTGAACACGACGTTGTGAATTTCGTACACTCGAGCTTTCCACTCTCCGACGCTCTCCGTCTTCTCCTGCCTCCTCCAATTGGTCCTCCCGACCAGCTCCGCCCTGGTGACGTCCATGCCCGGGCGGTACACGCTCGTCTGGGAGCAGAACCCGGCGATGTCCGACTCGCTCATCGGCGACCCGGCGTTCTCGAACGCGTCGAAGATTTTCCGTTCGTCGCGGTTCAAGACGAGCAGCGATCCCGGGGGAACGTCGTGGCTTTGATCGCCATCGCCGAGGAATAGGAAGCTCTGATCGGCGCGTTGGATCTTCAATCCGTCGAATCCGGCCAGCGACGTGTCTGCGCGCAAATTGCCGTCACGCTTCCAGATCTTGTACGTGTCGGAGGGAGCGATCTTTCCGACGAAGGGAATGACGGAGCTCTCGAAGTGGAACGAGATCTCCATGTAAAAATCCCGCATTCTCCGCAGCACGGCGATTGCACGGGGCAGGCGGCGGCGCCACTTAGCCCAAGCGGAACGGTGGTGGAGCCGGAGAAGGATTAAAGCGACGTCGGAGCTCCGGCGACACAATGCTTCCTGTAAGGGATTCCAGCCGGCGGAGTTTTGGAGTGACACGTCGGCGCCGGCGGAGGCTAAAATTTTGGCGGAGACAGCGTTGTTTAGTCGGACGGCGAGGTGGAGAGGGGTTTCTCTGTAGGGAACGTCGCGGCGGTCGAGCACGGACGAGATCCGGTCCGCGGTTCGTTCCTGGGAGAGGGAGTCGGACTCGGTGTGGATCTGAGTCGGATCGGCAAGTCGGGGGAGTGTGGCGAGGATTCGGGAGAGTGTGGTGTGGTCTGACAAAACGACGGCGTAGTGCACGGGGCTGTGGGAGTAGTCGTCGGGCTTGAGCGGCGGGAACGACGTCGTCGAGCTCGCCGACGATTTGGCCATGGTTTGCCTGCGCAGGGGGAGTCCCGTGTTCAGTGTGGGCGTTTTAACCGAGTAAAGGAGGAGAGAATGTTATGGGAGAACGAGAGGGAGGGATGCGAGGGTAATATCGTAAATGTGTATTAATCGGCACGACTTTGGGTGGATTTCTAGGGGGTTGTGTCAGTCAAGCGTCGGGATGTTTTCTTTCCATCCGCCTACTTTTTCTTCTGCTTCCGTTTCTTTTGTTTGTTTTTTTCGCGTCGTCCTTTGAATTTCTGTCGTTTTCCTTTTTTTGGGTTTAATTTTTCCTTCCAAAAATAATAATAATAATAATAACCATACAAACTATTCAAATTTGTTTATTTAGTTTTTATAAGTTTACTCTCATATATTATATTTTAAAATTCTTCAAAAAATAGTAATAAATATGTTTACACAAAAAAAAAACATAATTGAAGATAAAAAAGTGGAGGAATTAGAGAATGATATTTGTGGGACCTTGATTGTTTTGTTGTTGGGGAAGGAAATAGGTCATTTTTGGATCTCTTCCACCAAAATCACGAATCAAGTGATTTGGACTTTTGAATTTTCATCAAACGGTAAAAAATTATTATAGCTTTTAAGGAATCAAAACAGATAGTTAGATGAAAATTTAAAAGTCCGGATCACTTGATTTGATGATCTTGGTGGAAGAGATCCGGAGAGGATCTCTTTCCGTTGGGGGAAGACCGATTAGTCAGCGTCTAATTTGACATGTCAGTGGGGATAAACAGGGAGCGTGTTTGCCTTAGGCTCGACCAAATCCAATTCCAACCGGATTTCATTTCACTCTAACCAATGCAATATGCATACAATACATACATTCCTGATAAAGTAAAAGTACCCTCCCTGATTTTGCTATGACCGATCATCTCAAACTACTTCTCTTTATTTTGGACGATCAATTTGTTGCAAGTACATTTCAACCTGTGTGTGTTGTAAACTCTCTGGCGTATTGACTTTACGTCGTGTTTTTATGTATATAAGTTTGAATTTATCATCATATAATTTAGCTTAGTTCAGCTTGTGTAAATGAATAATCATGAGACTGAGCGTTGTTTCGCTCATTCACTCTTTTCACTGTGAGTTATCTGTAAAGATAAATGATTTCTGACACGTAAGAAACCAACTACTTTTTTTATTAGATTTTAGTCTAGCTCATTTCATGTTAACAATTGTCGAAGAATGATCAATTGCAATCTGCACATCATGTAGCATCTTTGATAATTGATTAGGGATGGCAACGGTTCGATTTGGGGACGGAAATGCTATATCCATCTTCATAACCATGAAAATTAACCATATTCATAACCACAAATTAACCATCGGGTATTATCCATAACCATACCCACTGGGTAACGGATTCCCCATCGGTTAACGGGTATATCCATCTTCGTCAATACAAAAAATATATTCGTTCAATTGAGAAATTATAAGTTAGTAGATATCAATTTCGTCATTAAACATTTGATGTATAAAATGATCCAATAAATGGATCTTGTTGAGTATAAAAATTAAAACACTGATAGGGATGGCAACGGTTCGGTTTGGGGACGGAAATGCTATATCCATCCCCATAACCACGAAAAATAACCATATCCATAACCGCAAATTAACCATCGGGTATTATCCATAACCATACCCACCGGGTAACGGATTCCCCATCAGTTAACGGGTATATATCCATCTTCGTCAATACAAAAAATATATTCGTTCAATTGAGAAATTATAAGTTAGTAGATATCAATTTCGTCATTAAACATTTGATGTATAAAATGATCCAATGAATGGATCTTGTTGAGTATAAAAATTAAAACACTGATGATGTTTGCTTGTATTTGTTATGTCCTATAAGCACCATTGAGTTCGCATTGATTTTGATTCAAAACTTTACTTTCCTACAAAATGCAGCTTTTGTATTTTTAAGGTAATGGTTTGGTGAATAATAGATATACAAATATATATATATATATATATATATATATATATATATATATATTATACTATTATATTATATATAAATTATATTATTTACTAATCGGATCGGATTCGGTTATAGATACGGTTTGGGGACCTCTATAACCATATCCAAAACCATAACCGAATAATATAAACGGTTTTTCCCCATATCCAAACCATACCCGAATTTTCATATCCAAATCCAATCCATTCGGGCGGTTATCCACGGTTATCGGGTTTAACGGTTAGAATTGCCATCCCTAAACACTGATGATGTTGGCTTATCTTCGTTATGTCCTAAAAGGATCATTGAGTTCGCATTGATTTTGATTCAAAACTTTACTTTCCTACAAAATGCAATTTTTGTATTCTCAAGCTAATGGTTTGGTGAATAATAGATATACAAATACATATATATATATATATATATATATATATATATATATATATATTATACTATTATATTATATATAAATTATATTATTTACTAATCGGATCGGATTCGGTTATGGATACGGTTTGGGAACCTCTATAACCATAACCGAATAATATAAACGGTTTTTCCCCATATCCAAACCATACCCGAATTTTCATATCCAAATCCAATCCATTCGGGCGGTTATCTATGGTTATCGGGTTTAACGGTTAGAATTGTCATCTCTATTGATTAGGGCCTCTTCTAATAAGGTTTGAACTCTTTCATGGGCTTTTTGGGCCTTGGTTTTGGATGTGAAGGAAACCATCTTAAAGGTTTTAGTGGGCTGCAATATGGTGATGCAATGGGCCATACAGCAGGTTATAATAGTGGATCACCAGGACCGGGTCCAGTGGGTTTAAGACTGGACATCTACAGCCCAATTTTGATAGGTTAATTATGTCTGTAATGGTTGAACACTGATTGTACAATAATGATACAAGTTTAACTCTCCTCGGACAGTTTAACTTTCATAGTACGTTAATTCTCATTTAGTAACTTCAATGGTAGAAACTTGTATATGTGTTATAAACATGATTGTTTTTTGCTATTGCGATAACACTCATATGTAAATATAGAAATTTAATTGTCGAATTTCATACGTTCTCTCTATTGGACTTTAAAACACGTTTAGTAGCATTAATTGTAAAACACCTACTCATACGTCAAATATAAACGTTTTAAGTTTTAACTCTCGTAGTTCATATGTTCTCTCTTTCCGATCATTGATTCTCATTTAGTAGCTTCAATTGGTAGAGCACTTCCCCAAAAATATACAATACTTCAACCTTTGTTAATATTTACGTTTCTCTTCGAATTATCATATAGATAAAAAAACCACAAATTAATATTGTTCTGTAGTTGTTGTTTTCTTAAAGAAGATCAGTTAATGACTTTGCCAAGACAATTCACATTTTCAAAGGCCGGGAAGCTCACCAGCTCCTTCTTCCACGCACCTTTGAGACCCCAAAAAATTGACTGCAAAAGTTTTTTTTTTTTTTTTCTGAACAAATGATATTATTTACACTAAGGAGGGAGAGGGAGTGGGCTCAGCATCACAATATGCTAGCAATGATCTGGTTTAAATTCGTCTTTGGCGAGAATCGAACCTAATATCTTTCACTTACAAATGAAAAAAAATATCACTAAACCATAGTATTGCAACCCTCATTTTAAATTTAAAAATTTAGGAGCAACGTCCGATTCTGGACGCAAGGCCCCATTGGTAGGTATTGACCTGTAAAATGGAAGATAATGACTTCTAGTGGTATTTTGTAAAGTAGTCAAATGAGAGACTAAGACAATTGTATTACGGTAGAATAACTTGTGACTTGTTTAACAAAAGAGCAAGAAGTAAAGAAGAAGGGAACTTATAAACAAGAGTAATGTTATTCATATCATGTTTTTATACCATATTTCTATACCACCTTAGGTGGCATTTGATGTGAACAGTCATATCATTTGAAAATTTTGGAAAACCCAAGGAAAGGAAGGAGAAAGACTCCTCATATACTACAATCATCATTTAATTAACTAGTTTTTCTTAATTATTAGTTTATTTAATAATGAACTAAATTTAAAAATCTGATTAATTTAAATGATATGGCTGTCCACATCAAATGACACCTAAGATGATATAAAAATGTGGTACAAAAACATGGTATGTATAACATTACTCTATAAACAATGTAAGTAAAGAGAATCTGATCAACCGGTCCTTCTAGTTGATTTGACTATTCATTTTCAAAGTATTGCATTATGAATTGTTAAGTGAAACTCACAACCTATCCAATTTATGTGTTTTTTTTTTGTTGAGTACAACAATATATTTTAAATTAAGAGAAGAGAAAATTCGGTTAAATCATACAATGAATAATGTAATTTGGTATCGAATTCGTTATCCACAAGATTCGAATCTAAGAGGAATACCACAAGATTGTAGTACTGGATGACAATTTATATGTGTTATTAAACGCAAAGAAAGTTAAATATTATAATCTCATATGAATGCAGTGTTTAAAATATTCACAAAGTTGTTGATATTTTTGTCAAAATATAAAAAAAAAATCAAGAATCGATATGTAAATAGGTGAAATGCAAACTTCATCCTATATCAGCGAGATATAAGAAAATCAATCAATATCGATAATATTTACCAATTCAGTACAGAAAATTTGTTGGAAACTTTTGAATTTTTTTTGTTTTTTGAGAAAGTTTTTTCTAATTTCGACTAAAATTAAATGAGTTGATAATGATACACCCACTCCATTGCTAATTTCCATAACTTTTGTTGAAGGTAACCAATATTGATATTTCATAAATTTGCATATCCATATTTCTACTTATATCGACATTTTAAACATTGTATGAATGTAGACGTGGAAAACTCAAAAGAATTAGAAGGAGTCCACTATTCAATCCATCAAAGCAAACACGTAAAAAATAGAAAATTGAAACAAATTTGAAAAGTATTACCCTTTCCTCAGCAGAAATGTCAGGTTCTACTCGTACATCCAAACATGTACACGATTGGATACAAATCACAAGCAGCACAGTGAACAGTGATCGGCCCTCTCTCCCGCAGATCATTTTCGTAAATAATTGTATTTCAATATTATAATTTGGTGGTATTTCTCTTCATTTATAAGTGAGAGATTTTAGGTTCGAATCTCGTAGATGACGAATTCGATACTAAATTAGATTGTCCATCATGTGGTTTAACCAAACTCTCACATTTCTGTATAAAATATATCGTTGTACTTAAAATAAAAATAAAAATAAAAAAGTATTGGATAATATATATATATATATATATATATATATATATATATATATATACTGAAAACTTTCTTAGCTTCCATTTTTTTCCCTTGTTTTTGTTTTACCGGAGGCTGCGGGAGGCAGCGTGTGTCTAACAACATTCTTGCTCACCTACCCCTGTAAACTTCTTTCCTCTCTAATTTCTTCGCCCTGTCGGTCTCTCTCTCTCTTTCTCTCTCTAAAACCCTCGAAGTTCTAAACTTTTCAATCCCCAAAAGATTTCTCTTTTCTTACATGTTTCTCACTCTAACACAATTTTGTGGGGTCCATCACTAGTCACCATTGTCATCGACCTTGACAATGTGCATACGGGGTTTCATCCAACAACCCCCTCACCAACCTCCTCTCTCATGAGCCCGGATTTGCCTTAAAGACTGGTCATTTTGCTATTTGCATTTCTGGGTTCAGTGCAAATTTCAGCTGATTGATTCATTGATGGCTGCGAAGGCTGCATCCATCTGGGTTTGTGCTAAAACCCCTTACTCTCGTCTGGGTGTCTCAGATTTGAGCTCGAACCGCTCTGAGTTGGCTTTGAATTCGAATTTCCGCAAATGGGAGTGTTCTTGTTTGGCTGTTGCTTCCGCCCAGAGAGCTATCACTCCGGTGGAAGATGAGAAGCCGAGCCTTACCTGCGCAGCCGAGTCTTCAGGTGCAATGGAACGGATTGAGGACAACGAGTCCAGGGAGTTTCACAAGGATATGAACCTTCTTCCGAGTGAGTTTACTGCAAAAGCTCTTAATTTTGTGTTTTGCTCAATTTCTCTATGTTTAATTGTCAATTGGGGTACTTGTACGTTGGGATTGGAGGATATAAGTTTGCTAGTTGAAGAACAGCGTTAGACTTTGATTAGTTGTTGGGCAATGCAGAATAGTTTAGCTCCTTTACAATGCAGAACAAAGTTAAATTTTGGTAGCTTTATTTTCTGTGATGGCTATTGGTACTTGGGTTTTCATCATGAAGAAGATTTTGTTTTACAGCCGTAGCGTCAGTGCATTTAACTGATTCGGCCTAAGCATTTAGATTATGAACCCATGGTCAGGTGGGTTCTAAAATGAGATCAAAGCCCTGACAATCCCACTTAAATATATAATCTCTTGAAATATTTTGGACCAATCCAACAGGTTGATTTCAAAATGCAATGGAACAATCAGATTTTGTAAATGTGTCCACATCCAAATACTGAAAAGAATAGCTTAGTTGTAGAAGTTTATGGGAATGAGTTGTCTCCGGAATTGTTTATTTGACTTTTTCAGTGATTTTCGTATTTCTCGTTGTCCAGTGTGCTACTATAATTCTTCATTGTAGTGGTCTTTTCTTTTCAATTTATCTTACAATTGTTTCTTGTCACTCACTTCTCATAGCTTGAATGTGAATTAATTGTAGAACCATTGACAGCAAATGACCTTTCTCCTCGTGATGGTTCAAAAGTGAGAGTTGCTTATCAGGTAAATCTTCTCATTAATTACTTACATTCTTTTGGCGTTCATAGATATATATATATATATATATGTATATATATATGTATATATGTATATATATATGTATATATGTATATATATATGTATATATTGCTCTTATGTATGTTGTATTTCCCATTTTAGGGGTTACCAGGGGCATATAGTGAGGCCGCTGCAGTAAAAGCTTATCCGAAGTGTGAGACCGTCCCATGTGATCAGTTTGAAGCTGCATTCAAGGTTGAATAATATTTTTGTTTGTTTTCATTTTTAATTTTTAATTATGTATACCTGTTTGTGTACCTTGATTAAGTTAATTTTTCCTTTAACAGGCAGTTGAACTTTGGTTGGTGGATAAAGCAGTTCTTCCCATTGAGAATTCTGTTGGCGGAAGCATCCACCGTAATTATGACTTACTACTTCACCATAGACTGCACATAGTTGGAGAGGTACAATTGCAAGTGAACCATTGTCTGCTGGGATTGCCTGGTGTAAGAAAAGAGGAACTAAAACGTGTTTTAAGCCATTATCAGGTTGGTCTTTCATGTATTTTCTTTTTCTATTTGCATAAGCGGACAGCTGATGGATATATTATCTGACCTGTCCAGTACATATTTATCATTGTGTCATCAAATTGCCTATTTGCAACAATAAGAATGTTTCCCAATTGGGTAGTCTTAGGTTCTTAATTGCTTTGTAGCACAGCCGAAAAGGAAAATCTATATATGATAGCTAACAAGTTTTGAAATGCTCTTTCATGGAGCTCCTCCGTAATTGGCTTGTCTTATCATGTAACGTGTACTAGCAGCGTTTCCACAAACACCACACGGTACTAGCAGATTGTGATTATTTTCTTGGCACTGGAACTTGTAGCAAAATGGGTCATAGGTCTTGATCTAGCACTTTTTAGCTATCTTCTATTTGGTTTGACCGCAGAAAATTTGCACATGCATGCATATTGAAACTCATCTTTGAAAATGAAAGACCCAGATCTTCAAACGTTTTTTTTTGTGGACATTTTGTTTGCAGGCTTTTGCCCAATGTGAGATGACGCTAAGCAGTTTGGGTATCATCAGAATCAATACCGATGACAGTGCTCTGGCTGCACAGGTTATCAATATGTCTTCTGTATTCTGTAATTGTGATAGGAATTGAGGGTGTTTATATGCTAAGGGTTGGGACATTTTATACAGATGGTGGCCTCAACTGGCCTACGAGATACTGGTGCTGTAGCAAGTGCTCGAGCTGCAACTATTTATGGGCTTGACATTCTTGCAGAAAAAATTCAAGTAAGGCTATTCTTTTAGATTCCTTTTTTCAGGTTTAATATATAAGTTAAGCAGCTTTTTTGAACATCACTTTGGTATTGATATGGTACACATCTGGATGGTTTGAGAATTGACCTTCTCCTTTCTTAAGAAAGCAGAAGATGTAACTTCACTATCGTCTGATCATGGAGAGATTTTTAGTGTGCCAGGAACACCGCCCGGTACACCAAGTGTAATAACACAATTGGTTGGAAACTTTAAAAAAAAATTCCAACCAATTGTATTATGACACGGTGTACTGGACCGTGCCCAGCACACTGAAAAATTTATCCTCAGCATGCCAGTTAGTTTGGTAGGGTGTCTGCAAGCTATTCTTTCCAGGCATTACGGGAGTTCCACATGCCAATATTTTCTTGTTTTGAGTATTTGCATTTCTTTTACAATATGCTAACTCATACTGCAAAGATGCATCACCCTCTCAAATGTTGTTGGATGGACATTTCGGGTTGTTTTAACCTTATTATGCACCTCTTTTTATTTCATTAAAACGATGGCTGCCGTGGATTACTAATGACACTGCTTGATTTAATTTACTCTTACCACTTTGCCCTGGCCAGGATGATGACGATAATATCACTCGCTTTTTGATACTTGGAAGAGAACCGATAATTCCAGGGACTGACCGGCAATATAAAGTATAGATCTCTAGTTTGATTTGTTTTGTTTTTTGCTTTTACTTATCTTTGTTTTCGTTTAATCTTCTGAATATTTATTTATAAATTTTCTTCATAGACGAGCGTTGTTTTCACTCTTGAAGAAGGTCCTGGTGTACTATTTAAAGCCTTAGCAGTATTTGCTCTTAGGGGCATTAACTTGACAAAGGTAACCTTAGTTACTCATTTTTTGTTTTCTTTCATGCTCACCACTCTGCGTATAACTTTGACAAATCTTCTCCTTTTGGAGCAACTTCAGATAGAGAGTCGCCCGCAGAAGCAACGTCCACTAAGGGTTGTGGATGATTCGAATGAAGGGAGTGCCAAGTGAGTGGTACTCTTTTGCACCAAATGTAGAATATGATAAGTTTTACATGTCCGCGCAAAACTTGAGCCGGTATCTTCTAATTCGCATAGCAATAAAGAACCCTAGATTCATGGTCATGAAATGACTCTTAATACGGGTAAGGTTGCCACAAAAATTCCATTCTACAGAATTGATTGATCAATCTGTTTTGGCAGGTATTTCGACTACCTCTTTTACATCGACTTTGAAGCTTCTATGGCGGATCCCCGTGCCCAATATGCGTTGGAACATCTGAAGGTCAGTCTCGTATAACTTAGATGCGTGTTCTTTATTTCTCAACTTCCGAAAACTTTTATTTTGTACCGGAGGTTTTGCCACATGGTGACACGCTGAAGCTTGAAACTACAATGTCTTCACCTCAAACCTCTCCACTCCTCGGCACAAAGCATTGGTGGTTTAAGGGCGTATTGCTTTGTTTTGCAGGAATTTGCAAGGTTTCTTCGTGTCCTTGGTTGCTACGCAAAGGACACGATTCCGTAGAAGGCAGTGGTTTCTTGGGCTCAATGCCAGACATGCACACACACATCAAGCTTCAAATGCTGTATATATCTGAAATTATGGTCGCTGAAGCCGCAAGCACAGATCAAACTTCAATGAGGAGACAATTCCTCGCAAAGCTTCGACATTTTTCTTTCCTTTTCGACTCTATATCATTCTTTATTTCCTCCGAACGGGGGTTTTTACTGTTTGTTACTGTTTCTGGACCGTCGTGATATCTGGATACAACACCGGGAGGGTCCCCTCCCAACCAACCCAAAGTACAATATGTAAACAATACCGCAGGATTCATGAAATGCTGAGATTTGTGTGTTACGGTTAAAGACAGTTTGTGATGCTTTCTGCTCTGTCCATCATCATTGCACGCTTGGCTCTTAGGTGTTCGACCCGCAATCTCGTTCTCGGGTTTACAGAGTAGAAAATCCGTTCAGAAAATATGAAACTCTAAAGCTCTATAAATCCGGCAAGACTGGAACTATCGGAATTGATGACGAGATGGTGAAGCTCAAGTAACATTCATAATACGCGACATGATCTCGGCAACAGGTCGGACAACCATGTTAAACTAGACAAATAGACTTATAGTCGCAAGTTCCATTAAACATTACAAACAAAGTAACACACAAGTGCTTCTTACAACCGACGAGCAAGCATACGCAACCAAACTAACACTGAAACTGGATTATCTTATTCATAGGAGATGGACTCTCTATCCACATCTTTACTACTCTCCCTTCATTGCAACTCCACTTGCTTACTGCTGCAGTTCCTTCAGGAAATCCTCGTTGTCAACCAGGACCTACAAGCACATCGTCAAGAACCCTAGTAATCACCTCAACCGCTAATGATGCATCGCCTCTAAATTGTTAGATGTTTTGGATACGATCTAAGCACACAGGCGGACTAATGGCGTGCAGAACGATAAAACAATGATGCGTATGATAGAAAGATCAAACACCTAAATAGTAAGTTGGGCAACAGGTAAACAAGTGAAAACTCACAGTTTTCCAGCCATCGGGATCGAGAAAAGAGGTGATCTTGGTGTTGAGCCCAGGAATTGGTCCTGGCTGTCTGGTTATCTTTCCTCCAAGCTCTTGTGTAACCAAGTTGACAGCCTCGGCACTTTTGTAGACATCATCAGTACTGATAGCAATCTAGTAACATATAAGATGCAAATGTATCAGGATAACAGAAATTGATTGACGTAAAAAAATACGAAATCAGTTGCAAAACAAGTCAACCTGTGCATACGCATTTCCTTTAGTGTATTCGGTCACACCATAGTTATAGGTCAACTCCAAGATTGTTGTCTGGTCTTCTTCTGCATATCCCAAAATGGCTATGGTGTACTGTAAATTGGACGCAACACGAAAAACAGCAAGATTCAATAATCCTTTGTATGTAAAGATGATGGGGCCAAGGACTCGATCATAAACATAACTACTAAGATAATAATAATGCTGGGTTAAGAGAGGATTAACTACCTTGTATTCGGGCCTGTCAATCGTCCTCAACAGCTTCAACCCCAATGCCTGCACAGAAGGAAAGCCAAGACATCGGACAAGATTAAGAAACCATGATCATGTATCTGAAGAAAACAAGTACTAAGATCCAAGCCATCTTATATAATTCAAGACGACCAGTTCAAAATTCAACAGGATCGTAGTATTCATCCAATGTGCTGAAATTGCTGCATGGAAAGTATGCTAGCTAAATTCCAAGCCGAATCATATCAAGGCCTGATAATTCTTGAATCCCTACGCTGTGTATTAAATGAGTACCTTCTCGTAGAACTTGATAGAGCGTTCGAGATCACCAACGCGGAGCATGACTTGGCAAAGTGGCTCAGGGGTGGAGGGCCGCTGAATAATCTCAAACGTGTAACCATCAGGATCCTTCACAAAGGCTATGATGCTCGTCCCGCCCTTCACAGGGCCAGGCTCCCTCGTCACGTTTCCACCCTTAGCACGAACATCTTCCACAAGTTTTTTAACCTACAAAATCCCAAATTCCACACGATCATCACATTCAGAAACAAGAAGCTGAATTCCCAAATTTTCAATGCTCAGATAACCAACACCCTGGAGAAGAACTTACACACTGCAACAGTATTCCAAACCAACCCCGCACTCCTATAAAGTTAAATTGCATGGCGTATGCGGGATTGGCTTGAGATACCGTTACAGTGTAATTCCGGATTACGGATACAAGTAGATAAGTTTCTTCAATTTTGCCATTCGGACACTTACATCGGGAGTAGCGACGGCGAAATGCCCGAAACCAGTGCCGATGTCATAAGAAGAAACTCCGTAGTTGTACGTCAATTCAACCACGAAGTGAGAATCTTCGGGCCCATATCCCAGAAACGCATTCGAGTATTTCTCCTCCGGAATGTCCCTCTTCCTCAACAGCTTCATCCCCAAAGCCTCCGTATAAAACCTGCAATTATTTTCCGAAAAACAAAAAGTTAAATTTGAAATCGACACCAAGTAAAATTGAAAAAATTGAAATCATGGAAATTGAATCGATCATCTATCATGATCGGCGATGTCAAAAAGTAACGAACTTGATGGTGCGATCGAGATCGCCGACGCGGTACACGGCGTGGAGGAACCGGCGCTTGTCCTTCTTCGGCCATTCCAAAATCTCGGCGTTTGGAGCGACGGATTTTCCCTCAGCTTCGGCCATTTTCGAGTGTTCTAACCGTTGTGTATCTGGACACTTCTGCCGAGCCCGAGCTCATTATATAATATTTTCTTGAATTCAAATCAACACGTGGACCAATCAGAGATGACTGTTACAAATGGAATTAATGTGCTCTGTTGACTTAGAGAAAAGAATCATCTGGATCCCTTCCACCTAATCTTCCTTGTCAAACAATCTGGTTCTTTAAAATTTAATCAAACGGTTAAAACCATGAACTCACTTAAAAGGTATAATAACTTGAGCTGTTGGATCAAATTTTAAAAGTCCGAATTATTTTATAAAAAAGATTAAGTGGAAAGGATTCGAAGAGAATTTATTTCCTTGACTTAGCGCTGCGGAAAAATGGAAAGCCCGGTCGTTTCGTCCGGAATTTGAACACTTGTTCTCTCTGCATGTCTTCAACGGACATTTCAGATGCTACGTGGAGCCCCTGAGTCGGTCCACGTGATTAGGATCATCAGTAACTCATAAAAAATAGAGGTATTTGTTGAAACCCCCCTAAACTTGTAACCTATTGCCAATTTACCCCTTCAACTTTAATTTCAGTCAATTACCTCCCTAAACTTTTGTTTATAGTCAAATTCCCCCTTGCCGTTTAAATTTCTCACATTTTATCCATAATTCACAATAAAAATAAGATTTAAAAAAGAAAATAAAAAACTACACATCTCTCACTTCCCCTTCTCTACCCGATTGTAACCCTTCTCACCCAGTCACCCACCCCAAATCTCAAACCACCAGCCACCCCCAATCTCATATCAAATTCTTCCGCCTGCCCCTTCCCTCAAATTCAGCCCCAATACCATCCCGCCATAACCCACTCACCTTACAACCTTCAATGGCAGGTCCCAGATTCCCGATTCAAGCCGTGATCCCCTTTCCCTTCTCCTTGCGAACCCACCTTCTCGCAGTCCCTTTATCGCCACACCAATAGCTCCTTGTTGCTCTCTCTCTCTCTCTCTCTCTCTCTCTGTGACTGTTTTCTAAGCCCACCCACATAACCCTAGCCTCCAATGGCATGCCGCAGGTCCCAGATGCTAATTCAAAAAGGGCAAAAACTGTTTGCTTCTAAATGACAATTTTGCCCTCCAAACTAACGGAATCATGGATGAAATGTGTGATATTTAACGGAAGGTGGGAATTTGGCCATAAGTAATAGTTTAGGGGGGATAATTGGCTAAAATTTAAGTTCAATGGGTAAATTGGCAGTAGGTTACAAGTTTAGAGGGGATTTCAACAAATACGCCTAAAAAATAAATTAGGTCTACGTTTTTGTTTCTGGCCATGTTTATGGTCAGTATACATATTTAGAACAAAACGGCTAATTGCCAAGTTTTTTTGTTTGTTTTTGTTTTGTTTTTGGAAAATGCTAGTTGCCAAGTTTGGTTAATAGATAGGGCTGAGAATTCCTTACACGATATATTATTTCAATGCGAATCGATTTTAGGTAAATTTGTTAATGAGTCAGGTTATTATTGGTTACCGGTTCAGAATTTGTTAATGAATAGGTTGTCATCGAGTGATTTATTAAGAACCTAATAAGATATCGTTTGTTAAATCTAAACATTATATACCACATTTTCTTGCATGACATGTTATGCCATCATGGAACGACACGATTCTTTAACAAATTTGGTCGTTATGGAGTCACTTGTTAAGAATTCGTTAAAATAACGATTTTGACACGATACGACTTGTTAAGATAATAAGTAAATACGAAAATGACACGAACACAACAAATACGACTCATTTATTAGACTAGTGGGTAGAGTATTGTCAATGTCAAATAGACCACATGTGTGCACCTTTAAAGATGATGAAGATGGAGGGACATGAAAAGTTGTGGTTAGCAGTGAGCCACTTTTTCGAGCTCTTTGTCACAGTATGGCCACACCTCGAATCCTTTCTGCACATATTTTGTTAGTGGAGAAAGAATCTTTTTTTTCTTGAGAGTTCGAGCTGCGAGCATTACGTTTTATAAACCGTAATTTTGAAACGGTTAACCTCTCATAAAGGGCAAATGGTAAATGGTAAAACGGGGAAAATGGCTTGGAAGTCGTTTTTCAAATGAATTGAAAATTGTTTAGCTAAGAAAATAGATGAGAGTTTAATTTTTTTACATTGCACTCAAAGCTTTGTAGTTGTATTAATTTATATTTTTTTGTTTATTCGAACGTTAATTCTTCTTTAAATTGATGAGTTTTTTAGTTAATTTGGTACTAATATAACTTGCATGTCAACTTAATTATGAGTTTCACGCTCACTATGTCATCAATTTAATAAAAATTCAAAGAATTTGTTAGAGAAAACACATAAATTGACTGTTTTAAGACCTCAAGGTGTAATGTGAAATTAAAAACTCATAGTCAAATGTGAAAATCACTTCAAATTTAAAATTTAAAAAACTCCTAGTCAAATGTGAAAATCTCTTCAAATCTAAGGTGTAATGTTAAAGGGCAATCAATTAAAGAATAAAGAACTTACCGTCAAATTAAAGGGCAAGTGCGTCTTTTTATCATTCATTTCTACATGCCACTAACACCGCCAACAAAAATAGGACATGTAGACACGGAAGAAGAATCTCCAAAACTGTCGTTGAACTGTTGGTTTATGCTCTTATTCTAGTGTGCTCGAAATACGGGCGGTATGTCACATATTGTTATATATAATACGATCTAGATGCTCAAATTGATATTTAATTGCCTTTCAAATTAATTGCTCAAATTTTTTGTGGTTGTAATTTAGAGCTTATTTGGATGTGCTTTTAAAATAACTGAAAATGCTTTTGGTGAAAATGTTTTTAGAATTAATCTTTAGTAAATATTTAAGTAAATCCTGAAAAAACACTTAAGAGTGCTTCCTGGAAGAAGCACATAACTGGTGCTTCTTGCAAAAAGCACTTCAAATGCTTTTGGAACCCAAAAACATATTTTCTAAAAACGCTTTCAGTCATTTTAAAAGCACATCAAAACGAGTCCTTAATTGTTCTACGAAACAAATAAGCACTCGTGTTTTTGTGTTTGTTTGAAATTGTGCAGCTGGTATGCCAGCCCTTGCAATGGTAGACTATTGATGGACCTAACCCAAACAACAAAAAAAGCTCAACCCTAGCACAGCCCTAAACACTAGCCCTAACAATAAAAAGCCCAACCCTAGCACAACCCTAACCCTAACCCTAACAATAAAAAGCCCAACCCAAGCACAATATATATATTATTAAGCACGTATCACAAATTCAATTTTGAGTACTCATGAACAAGTTAGATCGATAATATTCTTGCTGCAAAGCAATGTTTCCGGTGGTGCTGCGGATGAGGAAGAAGTGTTTTAATAAGAGAGACACAAAGCCAAAAACATTGATGGACCTGCCATGAATATCCTTGTCGACATCCTTACGAGCTGCAGTCGGCAGTCGACTCACTCTGTCAGTTCCGGTGTGTTTCCAAGACCGCCTTAAATTTCATTGACTCCCCATTCTTTGCGCAGCTGCATATTTCACGTTGGCTTAATTCTGCTGCCTTTTGTGCTGCCACTGTCCACCTACCTCAACTTATTCTTCTTGCTGAGTTTGAGACTCCTAACCGCAACCGCCATATAGGCTTGCACCCATTCAAATACACTACTGGCACTGGTCACGACGAAGCTAGTGCGATTGTATTTAAACAGGCTCTTCCTAACTGCAAGATTTTGTGCGGCGGCTTTCTGTACGATGTGCATTTTGTTTTCTGCAACTTGATTGGCTTTAAATTTAGCAAAATAACAGGTTCATGCTACTTGTTCGATCCTCTTAGCCCTTAGGGTGGAAGTTCTACAGCTCCCATTGAAAATATTTCTTGCACGTACAATATTGTCTGTGTTTCCATATGGCGCCAGAATCTGGAGGACTATGTTTATGCAAGACTGAGTCGTGTTTGCTTTTCGAATACAAACTCTTTGAGTTTGTTTACTTAGCCAACAGACTTTATCTGATAGCATTTTTGTTAGGTTATTTGTTTTTCAAAAGTCTGTTTGTAGTTAGACTTGGTTTGTAAACAGGGTTTTCAAAACTTTGACTTTAATCTAAAGAAGAAGTTATAGTAACGATGCTAATTCTTATACAATTTTTTTTTGCACGAGGAAGATGCATAAAATAATAATGATACACGTGAATGAAGTCAATTTTCAATTGGAAATCTATTAAAAATAGAATTTGGGTAATTAATCTTTATCTTTAACCCTTTGACTTTTCCTACCAAGGACATATGAGTTGTGGGCAGTCGTATTCAGCTGCAGGGATCTTCAGGGGTGTAAGCTGTGCGTAAGAGTATCTGTGGAGCCTGCCATTTAATGAGGGTAATCTTGTCTTTCTTGAGCAAAATTCCACGTGACGCCTCTAGAATTTTTGGGATTATTTTAGGCTCCACAAATACCACCACACCTGATGGGCTGCATGTAGGAAAAATGGCAGTAGGTGTAGAAATCCCAAGCAAGCTGCATGGGCTTGTAGAGTTGTTTCCCAATTTGAACTTGATCTCCTTCCTTTATTTGGAGATAGACTTCTTCTAGTAAAAGCAAACCAATTGCCTCCAATACCTATTTAATTTTGCCTTAAGCAGGATATTAAATAAATTTGGAGAACAATCATCATTCCAACAAGGAAGAGAGAAGCAAGAGGAGATTTGTTCCCCTCCCTAGCTTTCATCTTCTCTTGCCCTTGCAAAGAGTTGTCTCTCATTGTTGTTCTTCTTTTTCTCCGTGCCGCACTAAGGTAAGAAAAATTTGAACTTTTCCTTCTTCTCTATTTTTTGGGAGTCTTGGGACTTTAAAAGTTGGCTTGATAAGGCCGAGGTGGCGTGAGGGACGTGGCAAGGGTGCAACGGGGCTGCTGTGCACACGTGGCAAGTCTTGAAAAGTTAGCAAAATAACAGGTTCATGCTACTTGTTCAATGCTCTTAGCCCTTAGGGGTGAAGTTCTACAGCTCCAATTGAAAATATTTCTTGCACGTACAAGATTGTCTGAGTTTCCACATGGCGCCAGGATCTGGAGGACAATGTTTATGCAAGACTGAGTCGTGTTTCCTTTTCGAATACAAACTCTTGAGTTTGTTTACTTAGCCACACTTTATCTGATAGCATTTCTGTTAGGTTATTTGTTTTTCAAAAGTCTGTTTGTAATTAGACTTGCTTGTATCGTGTAACCAGCTTATTGTTATACTTTTTTGAATTTTAAATGTAGTTTGTAAATAGGGTTTTCCAAACCTTGACTTTAATCTAAAGAAGAAGTTATAGTAACGATGCTAATTCTTGTATAATTTTTTTTGCACGAGGAAGATGCATAAAATAATAATTATATACGTGATGTACCACCTTTTATTTGGAGTATATTGAATCTAATGCATATCGTGTTATAATACGATACTATTATATTTTTATTTTATACCCGACCTTATGTAATCTAATGCACACTTTTTTTTGTTGGTGAACAATCCAATGCACATTTTGTTATACACACAAGCACAAAGAATTGTATGAAAAATTGAGGGGAGGCAAAGGGACCAACACGATCCTCTTCGGATCCTTTTGGTGAGGATTCTGGAAAACGGTGAATCGTGTCTGTTCATCGTATATCGTGCGATCAGTTTTTGTCAAATACTGTTTATGTTTATTTTTAAATAAAAATATTTTAAATGACTTCTGACATCACGATGTCCAATGAACGAACATGATTCATGAAACCAACCAAGAATCTTATGATCCAGAAATTAACAAACATTGTGGATTTTCAATTTTTGTTTTTTTTTTGGGAAAATGTGGATTTTCATTTGGTCACTAATAATTTGGAATTTTAGAAAAAGGACCCGAATAATATGACAAAAAATGGACCACCAAGAGAAGGGAAAGGATGCTCTCTCTCCTCCATGTACTTTCACAGACCGATTGTCTCCTCTCCTGATATGGTGCCCTCTTCATCCTCTTCTATTTGTACGGTCACAGTTAAGCTATGTTAATATTTTATATTTCTATTACTTTTTGTCTTATTATTTCTATAAAAAAATTAATATAAAATATTAACGTGTCTTAACCTTGACCGTATAAAAAAGAAGGGGATGAAAATAGCACCATAACAGGAAGAGAAACAATCTGCCTCTCTTTCCCACCACCACCACTGGCAGGGAGGAAAGGAAAGGGACTCTCTCGGCCCGGGCCCACACCACGTGACGAAAGCGATGACTACATAGATCGAGCCCACAAATCGTAAGCCGCCACGTAAGCAGGTCATATGCGGGGGCTCTGGTACGGAATAACGTCCAGGTTCAATGAACCTGAATGGCCGACCCGTTAATAGCCCTGTTTATATAAACATATAGACATTAGCCTGCTAATCATAAACCGGGCGTTTCCGAAATTACAGGGCAAAAAACAGAGGATTTGAAATCGAATTCAGAAAATGGCTCTCGCTGTTACTTCTTCTTCATCTGCTTCGATCTCTGGTCGTGCCTTCACTCCCTCCTCAGAACCCAAAGGTACAATTTTTTCCTAATTTTTTATTAATGTTTTGGTTGGACCGAGAAGCTTGGAAATTTTTGATTTGGGATGTGAATTAACGAGTTTGGGTTTCGGGTTTTGGAATTTGCAGCTCCGCAATTGGGTTCCATTCGGTTGTTTGATCGATCGTACGGTAAGATTCAAAGCCAAGCCGTGACGTTTTCTCAGCGGCGGAGCTCGGTGAGGCCGGTGAATGCTCAGCCGAAGCGGAGCGAGTCCATTGTTCCTTCCGCAGCGACAACCGTTGTTCCTGGTAAAGATTGGAAATTTGATTCACTTTTTGGAGATTTTTTTGTTTTTTTTTTAAATTTTTGTGGGTTGTAGTGAAAGTTTGTGATTTTTGCAGAGGTGGTTGAGAAAGTAGAGGTGGAGGACTATGCGCAATTGGCTAAAGAGCTCGAGAATGCTTCCCCTCTTGAGATTATGGACAAGGCGCTTGAGAAATTCGGCAACGATATCGCCATTGCTTTCAGGTAGTCCAACCTCCGCAGTATTGTTTTTCATTTTCTAACTTAAATTTTGATGAATGTTGGTGAAATGTATAGCTAAAAACTGAATGTGCAACGTTTTTCGGGTTAATTGTCATTTGGCAATCTCGGATTAAACATGAATGTATTGTATGATTGCATGCTATGAGAATATCTTGTATAATTTTATGGTGATGAGGGAATTATGCATTGAGAGTGGAAAAATTAAATGAATCCTTGTGGGATGTGGTCGTTGTGTAGATGATTAAGTATCTCATCAAATGTGGACGTACTCAGTACCCGTCATAGTTTGAATCTTGTAAGTGTGAATTTATCGATTCATATCATCTAGATGCAGTGGGAATACGGATAAAAGATGGAACTTTAGCTGATAGTAAACTACATTTGGGGATTTGATGTCAGCAGGCTGGCTGCTATGTTCTTGTCTCATCACTTTGCCTCGAATGGTGTTTGTGTGTTTCTAATATGTTAACAAAATTAAGGTTTTACGATGAATTGATCTGATTGCCAGGGGTTTTGTATAGTTTATGCATTCTGATTATTGCTTGAGGCGCCAAATGAAATGGATTTGATTGTTAGCCATTTTGTTCTTGTTAATAACGAAAAACTCTGTTTTTGCAGTGGAGCGGAGGATGTTGCTTTGATTGAGTATGCACATTTAACGGGCAGACCCTATAGGGTTTTCAGCTTGGATACTGGAAGGCTGAACCCCGAAACATATCAGTTCTTCGACACAGTCGAGAAGCACTATGGTATCCACATTGAATACATGTTTCCGGATGCTGTTGAAGTTCAGGCATTAGTAAGGACCAAAGGGCTGTTCTCTTTCTATGAGGATGGGCATCAGGAGTGCTGCCGCGTGAGGAAGGTGAGACCCCTGAGGAGGGCTCTCAAGGGGCTACGCGCCTGGATCACCGGACAAAGGAAAGATCAATCTCCGGGGACTAGATCTGAAGTTCCGGTTGTCCAGGTCGACCCTGTTTTCGAGGGACTGGATGGTGGTGCTGGCAGCTTGGTGAAGTGGAACCCAGTGGCAAATGTCGCGGGTCATGACATATGGAACTTTCTGCGTGCCATGAATGTACCTGTGAATTCACTGCACTCGAAAGGGTACATCTCAATTGGTTGCGAGCCATGCACAAGGTCAGTCCTACCGGGGCAACATGAGAGAGAAGGAAGGTGGTGGTGGGAGGACGCCAAGGCTAAGGAATGCGGTCTTCATAAGGGCAATATTAAACAGGAAGAAGGAGGCGAAAATGGCATGGCTGCAGAGTCAAATGGTGCCGCCACGGAAACTGATATATTCACGTCCCAGAATCTAGTCACTTTAACCCGAACTGGAATAGAAAATTTGGCAAAACTTGAGGACCGGAAAGAACCATGGATTGTAGTGCTCTATGCACCGTGGTGCCCGTTTTGCCAGGCAATGGAAGCATCATACGTTGAGTTGGCTGACAAGTTGGCGGGGAGCAGTGTGAAAGTGGGGAAGTTCAGAGCAGATGGAGAGCAAAAGGAGTTTGCCCAGAAAGAACTGCAGCTCACAAGCTTCCCCACAATACTCTTCTTCCCCAAACACTCTTCTCAGCCGATCAAGTACCCAACAGAGAAGAGGGACGTCGATTCATTGATGGCGTTCGTCAATGCCCTTCGGTAACCAACTGAAGTTTTGAAACGTTCGTAGAAAGTAATCCAGGTGCCATTCATCTATATACCTAAATGGTGAAGTCAACATTCGTTGGCGAACCATCGCCGATAGATGCTATCGATTCTTCTCGTTGAATCTGTGTTTTAGAAATGTCTCTGTTTCTCAAAACAATGTCACAAGTCCTTTGGCATAGTGTATTCTCAATTTAGTTAGTTCTTTTTTGTGAGAAGACTGATAGGGCTTTTATAATTTTCCTTTTGGTCTCCAATGAGTGATTTCTGAATTTGGAAATGGATCAAAGTTATGTTTTCTTGTAGCATTCACATTTTTGCTGCGGCAGTGTTCTTGGTAAAAGTTTATTAACTTTGTGCTATCTCAAACTAGTTAAATGATAAATAGCTGAATATATTTACAGTCGAGCAATTGCAAAGCTACTAAAGTTCATACAGAGTTCTACGTCAAAATGTCTTATGGCATTAGTACAACCCGAAAAAACTTGAAAAAGTAAGTTGTTCATATAATTCAACATAAAAGTTTTGGTGTTTAAAGTCATTACATTGAATCGTTCAACCTTTTTAATTTTTCTCTCTTTTTAGACACTTACTCTTTAAAGGTTTAAGAGGCCTTTGAGTTTGTTAACATGCTTGAGAAGTCTAAATCTTAGATTTTGTGAAAGTGAAACAGATGGATGAGAAGCCATTGAATCTTATGAGCTGGAACCTTGAGATTCCCTAGGAACTTGTTATTGTAGTTGTGGATTAAGAGTAAGAGAAACGATGCTTGAATTTGAATTGGCCAACTCTACACATTACAAAAACATAAACAATATAAATTACATTAATTAATATAAACTTTAAAAAGCATACAAAAGTGGCAAAACAAATTTAAAATAACCAATTACACCCCAACACCTAATTGGCTATTAAATTAAAAAAAATATTATATTACGCGGTTCGGTCCAGTTCTAGATATAAGAAATGAAACCAAACCGTTTTTTCAAATTGCAGTTAGGTTTCAAATTGAAATCATTTCAAAACCATAAAAACTAAACCGTTCAGTGCGGTCCGATTTGGTCTGTGTTTGATTTCAATTTTTGGTTCCAAACCTCTAACCTCATATGAGCTTTTGTAATGTATTTCTTTGCTAATATTGTCTGAATCTGAGGCTAGTTGGTAATCCCTCGTCCAAACACAATAAAAAGAAGGGATGTGATATCCACACATCCTATTTTACTTCTCACACTTCTCACACACCTTTTTAATTTTCAACCGTCGGATCGGATGAATTGAAGAAGATCAACGGACATAAATTATCAAAGGGTGTGTGAGAAGTAAAATACACATCCCAAATTATAGTCCATCAATAAGATTGAACAGTATATAAGACATTTCAAGCATATGGAAGACACATGCAACTACTAGTCCTAGTTAAGGAATGAGATCTAATCAATGACATAGTTATTGTTGTAAATCCAAACTTATAGGATGTAAGTAAATATTGTCGTACTTCCAAATTCCTAGGATCCCCTTTCCAAATTGCTGTCTGAGAATCTCCACCCTTTCTTTCCATGTTTCTTTAACCCACCAAAAACACCTTTCCTCCACCCACCCCTTTTTCATTATTATTTTCAAAGGGCATAGCTTTCTCTATGTTACCGTTAAGAAAACATGGAATTTGTATATGTTATTGGTGAACGTTTACATAAACATAATTACATTCCTTTTGCAGTTTGAAAACATAACCTTTTATCTTTAAAGTTCTCTTTTCGATAAATGATGCTTAAAGGCAATGCAGGCAAAAAAGACTTGAGTGTAACCGGATATATGTCGTCTCTTACCGCACTCAAGCAAAGCGAGAAGAGGGGGGGCATCTTTCCGGTTACATATAAACGAGGAATGCATGCATATAGTTGCATAGTGATTAGTGTTTGGTGAAGTATATAATTATAAACAAAAATGCAGAAACCTGTGGGATTGAGAGTCTTGTTTTATCAAACTAATTTGATAGTGTGCAAAACAAGAGAAGACATTTGTATTTGGTGACCCTCCCTCACGGCCTCACCCTGTAAGCTGTCGTTCTACTTGTCCTCGTGACCCACTGCTGCATATAGTACTGTAGATACTGTGTAATTTATTGGTCTGTGCTTTGTTTGCTACCCAAGAAAACCCTGCGGGTGCTCGTCCTTGGACAGACATTTTTGGCTGGCAATGTCTTTTCCCTTTACTCCACTGCCTTGTAAAAAATTTAAAATGTACAACAGTGAGTGATTTGTTTGAAATACCAGGACAGCAACAAAATACTGTATATTTTAATGCTTTAACACTATTCTTAACAGTAACATTG
Source organism: Heteromeles arbutifolia (assembly GCA_024362995.1). NCBI lineage: Eukaryota > Viridiplantae > Streptophyta > Magnoliopsida > Rosales > Rosaceae > Heteromeles > Heteromeles arbutifolia. The sequence continues at coordinate 1,018,588 of JANCRC010000002.1, read as the reverse complement.
ATATTGAGAGAAATTTGCATGAAATCGTGAATTCAAAGTGAAGATATTTCAAACAATTACATGATGTTATTTATTTGAGTAAAATAAAAGGAAGGGCTACTTTTTTAATTTTCGACTGTCGACTTGGATGAATTGAAGAAGATCAACAGACAGAAATTATCAAAAATGTGTGAGAAGTAAAATATGGTGTGTGGATAGCAGACCCCTAAAAGGAAAACTAATGAAAAGAGTTTGAAAACTATTCTTGAAGGAATTTGAAGTAAAAAAATGTGAACCACACTTGAGAGAGAAGGAGGGATGTAAGAAAGTTTTTTTAGGGATCCTAGGAATTCCGTTATCTTATCTATTTATTATATATCATGTGATTAATTTTTGTTAGGTGCTATTCATATTTAATTTTAAATTTTAAAATGATTTCTGATCGCACGATATACGATAAACAAGTGAAATCATGAGATTTCTAGGATCTTCCCTTTTATTTATTCATTTAATAAAAAAAATTTGGCCAATTATTCATTTAATATAAGTCCCAACATTCGACTGGCAGGTGGCAAACCAACAGTACCACCAGCTCCAGAAAGTTGCTTTAAATTTCCAAGTATTTCCCTTCCTTCAGAACTATTTGCCTTTGGGGGGGGAACCCAACCAGAAGGCAAAAGAATCAAAGAAAGTACACCAACCCTCTTCCAAAACAAGGTCATTTTGGTAAATTAATTGAAGCAACTCCCTTATTTTCCTTACAAAAATCCAGTAAACCCTCGGAACAACTCAATGACTCGCTCTCTCATGAAAGTAGATCTCTTTGGGTCAACAACCAAAAACCCAGAGAAAAAAAGAAATTAAATTAAATCAAACCAACACCAGAAAAAGAAGAAGTCTTTTGGAAGATAATGCAAGGATCTGTAGCTGCTGAACCAGAAACAGAGGATGAGGAAGCAGCAAAGCTCAAGCTCCTCTCCAATGGCGGTCACTAAGTTTCTCTCACTCTCAACCCTCCTCTTCTTCTTCGTATTTGCATCCAAAGGTAATTAACTTTCTTCACCCAATCCTAATATTTTCTTGCTGGGTTTTCTGCACTTTAAAGTTTAAACCCAAAATAATTCAAAAATCACAGAAACCAAGCAACTTTTCTACCAATTCTTGCTGGGTTTTCTTCACTATTTCAAAAGAAGTCTAGAAAGCAAGAAACTTTTTTCACCAGTTCTAACATTTGCTTGCTGGGTTTTCTTCATTTCAAAGTTTAAACCCAACAGTTTCCAAAAAAAAAAAGGAAGCAACTTTTTTCACCAATTCTACCATTTTTCTTGCTGGGTTTTCTTCACCTTGAAGTTTAAAACCAGCAGTACTTCAAAAATTCAATGAAAGCAAGCAACTTTCTCGACCAATTCTCACATTTTTCTTGCTGGGTTTTCTTCACTTTCAGCCGCATCTTCTCCACCGACATTCAAAACCACCAAGCTGCAAAATCAGGACCAAGAAAAAGAGCCGTTCGTCGGAGTGAACATTGGCACCGACGTTTCGAATCTTCTGTCTCCGTCGGACCTCGTTTCGTTTCTGCAACTCCAGCAGATCAACCACATCCGCCTCTACGATGCCGATCCGGACATCCTCAAAGCCCTGTCCAAAACCAAGATCCGGGTCGTCATCAGCGTCCCCAACAACCAGCTCCTTGCCATCGGCTCTTCCAACACCACCGCTGCTTCCTGGGTCGGCCGAAACGTCGTCGCTTACTACCCTCAAACCCTCATTACTGGCATTGCGGTCGGCGACGAGGTGTTAACTACCGTGCCCTCTTCAGCTCCTCTGCTTCTTCCGGCAATTCAGTCGCTTTACAGTGCTTTAGTGGCTGCAAATTTACACACTCATGTGAAAATTTCGACCCCTCACGCCGCTTCGATAATTCTCGATCCGTTTCCGCCGTCTCAGGCGTTCTTCAACCAAAGCTTAACCCAAATTGTTCTCCCATTGCTTCAGTTCTTGTCGAAAACTGGGTCGCCGCTGATGATGAATCTCTATCCTTACTATGTGTTTATGCAGAACAAAGGTGTGGTGCCTCTTGACAATGCGCTTTTCAAGCCTCTTACGCCGTCGAAAGAGATGGTGGATCCCAATACTTTGCTACATTATACTAATGTGCTGGATGCCATGATTGATGCTGCTTATTTTTCCATGAAAAACCTTAATGTTACTGATGTGACGGTTCTTGTTTCGGAGAGCGGATGGCCTTCGAAGGGGGATTCTAAAGAGCCTTATGCTACTATCGACAATGCAGATACATACAATTCAAATCTTATCAAGCATGTTCTGGATCGTAGTGGAACCCCTTTGCACCCTGAGATTACTTCAAATGTGTACATTTATGAATTGTTCAATGAGGATTTGAGGTCTCCACCAGTGTCTGAGGCCAATTGGGGCCTGTTTTATGGGAATTCGAGTGCGGTGTATTTGCTTCACGTATCAGGGAGTGGGTCTTTTTTGGCTAATGACACAACAAACCAGACCTACTGCATTGCCATGGATGGGGTGGATGGAAAGAGTTTGCAGGCTGCATTGGATTGGGCATGTGGACCTGGGCGGGCAAATTGCTCAGAGATTCAGCCGGGGGAGGATTGTTACTCTCCGAATAATGTGAAAAGCCATGCTTCGTATGCATTCGATAGCTATTACCAGAAGCAAGGGAGGGCTGCCGGGTCTTGTGACTTCAAAGGCGTAGCCACCATTACCACCACTGACCCAAGTAAGTTCTTCTACCTCTGCGTTATCCGATTATCATTCTAGCTTGTTCAGATTTCTAATTTATGGCTTTCCATTCAATGATTCTGAGGGCTGAGTTCTCTCTAGAGTTTGTAGTGTAGCTTAGCTGCCGATTTGGAGATTTGAGACCTTGATTAGAAGTAATGTGAGACTCGATTTGGTTAAATGACAACGGAATAATACTTTAAAGCATAACCTAGCTGACTAGGGAGTAAGTTTGAATTTCCCTCTCCGTAGTTTAGATTAGACTAGAATACACTTTCTCTACAAAAATGCTTAGATTCTATTGCCTAATTTTGAGGAACATTACCCTTGAGCGAACACACCTGTAAGAGTGGTGTGCGGAAATCATTTCCTACTCTTAATAGTCACAAGTTTGAATGTTGATGACTTGTGAGATGGTGAGTGATGTCCACCTTTGAGGGGGAAAAGAGCCTAATAATTTGCATTTCTTATATGGAAGGGAGGTGGAAACAATGATTTTCCTTTAGATATTGGTCCTAGCCACAACACTTGAAAAGAGGAATTGGATCTGCTCCGGACCTTAGTGTCCGGAGCCTAGGGATCAATTCATCTGGGCCGTACAAATTCAATCCAACGGTCCCCATTAAGTCATTTTTCTAGCCCACCATAGAAAACCAACGGCTCTGATATCTTTTACACACCAATCTGCGGCCTAGATGAATTGATCCCTAGGCTCTGGACACTAAGGTCCAGAGCGGATCCAATTCCTTGAAAAGATTCGGAGGCCAGGGCTAAGATTGCCTTCAGAAAGATGTCTCTCTGTTTTTGTACTCTTGCGAGCAAGATTGCACTAATAATATGTACGATATTTTGAAAAGTTTTCCTTGGCCCTAATGGGGCTCCACTCTTTTTGTATACTTTTCTGTTGGTTCTGTGCTGCAGATATGAATAATAACTTCGTTTCCTTTTCGTTTTTACGCTGTTCGTGGGAATATCGCAGGTCACGGGAGCTGTATATTTCCTGGAAGGTAAGACTTGAGAAGCTTTCTTTTGTTGCTACATGCTGTAAATTGGTTTTCATTTAGCTTGCTAGTTCTTTCAATGTTCTTAGCAATGGATGTTTAATTTTGAGTGCAGTAAGAAGGTGAGCAACAAGACGAGGCAGGTGGTGAACTCGACAAATTCGAGTAGCGGAGTAGATAGATTAAGATTCGTTGCCTTCGGCAGCAGCAGAATAAGTGCCTTCAGCGGGGTGTTATCCGTAATTTTTGTTGTAATCTTCTCTAGTTTGTTATTCTTTCCTTTTGTGACTCCATGCTGAGGTTGAAATAAAATTATTTTTTCTGGATCTTTTTCTATTTAGTAGTTGGTAATCTGCTGCTGGTAAAGGTGGCAAATCAACTCATTGAGTTGTTAATGAGTAACCGTTAAGATTCGTTTAGTTTGATTTCACCATAATATGGTGTTGAGATTGATATTGGTAATGCTGGTGTAATGAGAAAATCAAACAATGGGTCGTAACGGTTAACTATTAACAATCAATGAATTGATTTGTCATCTCTAACTGCTGGTGATATTTTTGCTGGATGTATAGATTGAGGAAAACTACCATTTCAAAAAGGGAGGAATGATAAGTGATTGATGTAAATCAACAAGATGTGGGATATATTAGTGGGAAAAGGATCCGTGCCGGATTCTTTTTCTAAAGATCCTAAGAATTTCGTGATCGTGACCGTTTATTATATATCGTGCGGTTAGAAATCAAATTTAAAATTTAAATATAAATATTACTTAATGAAAGCTAATCGCACGATGAACGGTCATGATCATGGGATCCCTAGGAAAATGATATGGCGAGGATCCTTTTCCATGTTAGTGGTCACAGTAGTACGCTTGTTCTTTTACACTCGAGTTTGAATCTCATTATTCATAAACTAAAATGGTTTTTATTAATATTGCACTGTCTATAAAAAAAAAAAATTGATGTAAATCAACAAATGGAAAACTTAATAAAACCAGAATAGTTTATATTAATATTGCATTGGCAGAAAAGAAAGAAAAAAAAAGAAAAAAAGAAAAAGACAGATATAAATCACCAAATGGAAAACTTAATAAAACAAAAACAAGAATGCGGTGAAGGTGGATCGAACACCTGACCTTCAGATCTTCAGTCTGACGCTCTCCCAACTGAGCTATCCCCGCAGATATTTTTGATCTGAGTTTAAATACTATTAACTGGACATCACTCTATCAAAATGCAATTGTAAACCTTGGTGTCCTTCCCATATAAACGACATTTGTATTTGCGTCGCTTGACATTCCCCGAAGAGTCTGGCACTAAACAGAGGGACTCTATATAAATCATAGAAGTATAGAACCAGAACAAATACAATGCTCTCCAAACTTCCATGATTTTTTGCAGCTTCTGCGTCACCAACTTACCTTCTGGTGGTTTCATTTGACTTAACATCTAAAAGAGATGTCAGTTAAACACCCTTGAGGCTTCAAAATTGTAAGCTTGACCAGCTCACTATTCATTGCACATCCCATATATTGTGGCACATAGCCAACGCTTATCCGCTTTCCTTCCGACAGTTTCAATATGCATGGGAACATGAACTTTCATAGGGACCTTGGTTCCTCAATTTCAGTTTCATCTTTGCCATGGCAGAAGGAAAGATTTATTTCTTCACCCCTTTCCTCTTACTCTTTATTTTGCATCAGATTGTAACACAGAAAATGGTTACAAGAATATCAATTTCTAGATCATGGTTGAAGAACACCAAATTCTACATAGTTGAAGGCTTCAAGTTGAAGCATCACATAGGAATGTGAAAGTGACCATAATGTTAATGATGGTGTAGTTGTGTAGACGTGAGTTAAGTCAGTTAATTAGAATAATACATTTGTTCTTTGACACTCAAATTTGATTTTTCTCACTCATAAATTAAAGTAGTTTAGTACAATGCTGCAGACAAGAAAAAATATTAACGATAAAGCACATCCGCATAAATGAATGAGAAATATTTTTATCTAAAATGTATTTAGTCTGTTATTGATATTATAAACAAAATTTCTTTACCGTTTCAATCTCTCCACTTGCATGTCGGAGTACGTTTTTGAATGTGACAGCCACACCGTCAAACGTTACTTTCAATCCGCTCAATTTATAACATGAACATGCAGATCAATGTCATGGTGTCACCTCATCCAAAATTCAACTGTGTGACAGGTAGGGCTCACTCGAAATTCAACGGTCCATGATTGGCGCATCAAGAACTCAACATTCACATGCACCACTTCATCTCACGCACTGGACCGAAAACCACTGACAGCTCACAAGAAGCCATCTTCTACTGTTCTCTACTTGCTTACAAAAACAGAGCTAAAAAACTTTGCTCTCAGAAGCACTGCCCACAGAAGCACCACATCCACATTGGTTAAGATAGAAAGAGATTGTTTGAGAAAGATTCACAGTTAGATTTGGTGAAGAGAGAGAGGAATCCGTTTGCTTTACTCACCATTTCCACTTTGAACACACTCTCTATCACTCTCTCTCTCTCTCTAGATCTACATTAAAGAATAAAACACGTTCTTTCAACAAGTTTTGGTTTTACAGAGAAAAATGAGAGACTGCAAGCTTCTTTCTTTTGCCATTTTTGGGGTTCTTTTTCTTGTTAATGGCGTTATTGGCGAAGACCCGTATAGATTTTTCACTTGGAAAGTCACTCATGGCGACATTTACCCTCTTGGTGTTAAGCAACAGGTACATTTTCTGCTTTTTCCAACAGTTCTTTTACTAAATGAGGCAGAAAAGCCACTATCTTTATTAAGTGCTTGTTTAATAGAAAAGTGCTTCCGCAGGGGATCTTGATCAATGGGCAATTTCCAGGGCCTCAGATCGATGCTGTTACAAACGATAACTTGGTCATTAGCGTCTTCAACTACCTGAGGGAACCATTCCTCATTTCTTGGTAAATATACTCTCTTTCTGTTATCTTATCTCCCTAATTTCTGTTTGTTTCCTGAGAAAACTCGTGTTTGAAAAAGCATGTAATTCCAAAATGCTTATTTTCATTTTGTTTCCCTCGACTTTCTCAGCTACCAAACAGAGTACCAAGAAAACGTTTTTATGTCAACACTTAGAAAGCTTTTTGCCCAGATCTATGGCTTCAAACTTTCTTATCAGGCTATTCTTCCCACTAATTATTTCCTAATGACTAATATCTCCTTGCATACATGCAAATAAGTAGAAATCTCGCGTCCATTCAAGCATGTGAAGATGAAGTCATGACTCATTTAGCAAGTTCAGCAATAAAAGAGTTTTTGTACAGAAAAAAAAAAAAAAACTGTTAAAAATAATTAAATTAAGTATCATTTTGTCGGTTTGGTTTTGTTTAAGTTATGGCACAGAAATTCATTGAGGATCTGGCTTTGTTTAGGAATGAGGATATCCTCTTTGTGAGGATCCTGACAATTCTCAAATCGTATCTGTTTATTATACATCGTGCGATAAAAAATTATTTTAAATATTTTATTTCAAATTAAACATAAACAGTACCTGACAAAAATTAACCGTACGATATACGATGAACGAATACGATTTGAAGATCTCATCCTCACAATGAGGATCCAGAGAGGATTCTCATTCTTTGTTTAGAATGCTGTTTAATGTTTAAATCTCGGTTATCAAATTAAATCACGTCTTAATCTCTCAACAGTCTAAGATGTGAATTAAGCCCATTAGTCATATTAGTATAATTTTATCGTAAATTAAAGTAGTTTAAAATATAATATATGTAATATTCGTTAATAGTTTATTGCATGTTGACTACACAACTGGATGAAATTAATTTAAACGTTCTGTTTGAGGCAACTGGCCTCGTGTGGTGAAATATGGTCCTTCACACGCCTTAGGTTAGATCTATCCCTTTCGAGGACCACACCTACATTTAGACAGTGTATATCTTTTCCAATGTTCCTTTCTTACGCTCGAGTTTGATTCTTCTTTCTGTAAATGCCCTTATGCTCGAGTTTAAACCTTGGGTCTGTAAATTAGAGTAATTTATAGTATTATCTTGTAAAAAACAAATGTATGGTACTAGAATATATCGTATTCCGTGTTATGATACTAGTGAAAGCAAGATGATGTTTATAAATATTACTCATATATATATATATATTATAATAGAACACGTGGTCTTGTTTCAGTACCACACTAAAACTAGCAGAACTTTTTTGGATGGTAAAGTAACTCTTTTTGAACTTACAAATGTCAAAATTCTATCTATGATCAAGTGATGCATTTAAATTGTAACCGTTGAAGTGCCGCAGTTTAGTTTCAATCTGGCTCTCGTGTCCTGTGATTCTTCTGTAGGGATGGCATACAGCAGAGAAGGAACTCATGGCAGGACGGAGTTTTTGGAACAAACTGTCCAATCCCGCCGGGGAGGAACTTTACTTACAATATCCAAGTCAAGGATCAGATTGGTAGCTTTTTCTACTTTCCCTCCCTCCAGTTCCACAAAGCCGCCGGAGGTTTTGGTGGCATCAGAATCTGGAGCCGTCCTAAGATTCCCGTTCCTTTCCCTAATCCTGCCGGAGACTTCACCGTGCTGGCCGGGGACTGGTTCAAGACTAATCATTATGTAATTAACCTACTAAACTTTATATTTTTGTCACATAAAATGTTGAAATTCAGACTTTGAATGTTCTGTTTTGGAAATGTTAGATACTGAGACGAGGCTACTTGGATAGAGGTCGAGCTCTTCCCAACCCTGACGGGCTTCTCATCAACGGTCGTGGATGGAACGGATATACATTCACCGTTGATCAAGGTATCCTCGAATAAACTTCTCTTCTTCGCTAACGCTAATTAGGCTAGTTGACCAAGACAGTAATGTAACCGCCTCTTTGTGCTTACGAATGAAGGCAAATTTCACCTCATTGTTTGAACAATTTGTTTTGCAGGCAAGACATATAGGTTTAGGATATCAAACGTGGGGCTTACAACTTCCATTAACTTCAGAATTCAAGGACACAAACTGAAACTGGTTGAGGTGGAAGGATCTCATACACTGCAGAACATGTATGACTCCCTTGACATCCATCTCGGACAGTCCTTATCCGTGTTGGTCACGGCTAATCAGCCTGTCCAGGACTACTACGTCGTTGTGTCTTCACGCTTCACCCGCCGGGTACTCACCACAACAGCCGTTCTTCACTATAGCAATTCGCGTAATGGAGTTTCGGGTCCTATCCCTTGGGGTCCTACCACACAGATTGCTTGGTCTGTAAGCCAAGCGAGATCCATAAGGTACATATGGATTCTTACTAAATTGTCTTTTCCAAGCTAATCATGCATTTTCATGTGTTTTAACTTTCCTCCATGATAGTGATTAGTTTGAGATACCGACAAATAGTATCCCCGTTTCATGGAAGAAGTTCTTCGTATTTGTTAGGGATTATCATTGGATAAGAGAAGCGGTGTACTTTCTCACATTGATTGTTTTCTTGCTCTTTCGATTCAACAGATGGAATTTGACAGCGAGCGGACCAAGGCCTAATCCGCAAGGCTCCTACCACTATGGATTGATCAAGCCAGCTAGGACAATCATGCTTGGAAACTCTGCTCCTTGGATCAACGGCAAGCAGAGATATGCTGTCAACAGTGTCTCATATGTTCAACCGGACACTCCTTTAAAACTTGCTGACTACTTCCACATTCAGGGAGTTTTCAGTGTTGGAAGCATTCCGACCAACCCCACAGGCGGAAGCGGCTACCTCCAGACTTCAGTCATGCACGCTAACTTCCGAGAATACGTCGAGATTGTGTTCCAAAATTGGGAAGACACAGTGCAGTCATGGCACATTGATGGCTATTCATTCTTTGTCATGGGGTGAGATCATGCATATAGCTTGAATTTTCTTCAATTTCTTTATTTTCATGACCAGGCTTGAATTATTTGTTCGGGTTTTAATCATTTAACTAATTTTGAGAATGGTGGGAGAATCTGCAGGATGGAAGGAGGACAATGGACACCTGCAAGTAGAGCTCGTTACAATTTCAGAGACACAGTTGCACGTTCCACAACTCAGGTATGAGAAATATTGGAAATTGAATGATGTGAATATCGTCACTTGGTGTTGCAAGTTCACGTGTTATAATTTGGGTGCACATGACAACATAATTTTTATACTTTAAGATACAGTATGAATTAACATGTCATGCACTTGTTATAACGTGAGTAGATTGATTATATCATAAGTTACTATCTCAATCATTTCAATTCCTGACTCTTCCAACGCTTACTAATACTTAACGAATAAAAACTTATGTGATTCCCACCTTAAAATCATTAATTAAACACTCCCAAAATCAGGAATAAGATCAAGTAGGGGAAATAGTTGATCTAATTCTTATTCTTTTGTCCTTTAATCCGAATTTCCCAATTCTCCACTCTTTTTATTTTCCGATTCCCTATTTTTCTTATAAGTAAACATGCCATAATTGGTTTCATATATGTGATCCACTGGAAACATTGTTGGGTTTGTCTGACATAGGATTTCGGATGCAGGTGTATCCTAGGGCATGGACTGCAATCTACATAGCATTGGACAATGTGGGAATGTGGAACGTCAGGTCTCAAAATTGGGGGAGGCAGTACTTGGGGCAGCAGTTCTATCTGAGAGTGTATTCTCCTGCACATTCATGGAGAGATGAATACCCAATTCCAAGAAATGCCCTTCTTTGTGGAAGGGCGAGAGGCCGTCACACTAGGCCTCTTTGAAAATCTGAAAATAATTTATTGAAAACTGGTCGCCTTTTGGTCACGAGAGGGTGACATAGTTTTAAGTTAATTTAGGCGAGGACTAAGCATATTCTTGCGAGTTGTAACAATTCATTTTACTAGGAGCTCCTCTTGAGCTTCCCAGAATTTTTCTAATTTTTGTTCCATAATTATGGGTTATTTATTTCAATAACCTCGAGTAATAAAGCTATACATAATAAAAGGTCCCGACCCCAAGTTAACAAGGATCTCCGTTTTGCGAGAGTAATAACTCAAAGTAAATAACAAAAGAGGGACACCAAACCAACAAAGCTCTCTGCTTTGTGAGAGTCGGAGATGGGATGTCTAGTAAAGGTACATATAATATGCATCCTAAATTGAGATTTAATATAAGGGCTCATGCAGATATGGATGTACTGGCTGAACTGGATGTGCTCTCTCTGCATTGACATTCGAATCCCCTCTCCACACAATTTAAGATTATAAAGATATCGTTTATATAAAAAAATAAAATAAAGGCTATAACTGCTGTGCCATGTTTGTAGTTCTTCAAAAGGGTACTTCTAGTTTTTGTTTCCTCTAAACAAAAGAAGAGGGAGAGAAATGATAGTATTGAGGGATACACACAAACAAACAAAAATTGATTTTCAAATAGCTAAAAACTCAGAATTTATATTTGGTTTAAAGAGAATTTAAGCAATGCCCTACAAACTTAGGGTTTTATTTCGGGTCTCTTATGAGCTTTTAATTTGACCTTGAACCCTCCTAGTGTTAAGAGTGTGTTAATTTGTCTTTACATTCTAGTTTTAACTATCATGTAGAGTTATATTTTTATCCTAATTTCAAGTAAGGAAATTAACAGGATTTGTATAGACTAGACAATCAGTAATATATTTTAAAAAGTTATGCGAACTCATAACCAAATTCAAAGTTGACGGAGCAAATAGAATGAATATCCTAAATTCAAGGTGCATAATTACTAAATTCAAGATGCATAATTGCGCTCGATTTTGCACCAAGTCTTTCATTAAGTCCAAGTACTCCATGTATTTTCTTAAAGTTTCTTTCCAAGTCTTCCTAGGTCTTCTCTTACCCCTTTTGCTCTGAGCCTTTGTCTCACGATCGCCTTTTCTAACTAAAGTATCTGTAGATCTTCGTTTCATATGTCCAATCGGTGATGTAAAGCATTGCTGACCTTATTATCGTCCTTAAGCTTTAGTGGCATTAAAAGGTCACACAACACACTCAATATACTCTTTTATTTCGTCTATCTAACTGTAGTGACATACGAAGATATCCTATAAAAAGAAGAAGAAAAATGACTTTGATTGCTTACGATGTCACACAACACTTATCGTCCATGCCAATGCATGCCACTGCCACAGAAACACTCTGATGACAGAGAGAGAGGGAATATTCTTCCAAATTTGAAACCGCCTCTCTCTCTTTTGGATGCTGTTACTGAACGAGTGTGTCCATGGAGGCCACGTTCCATCCATGTCATGAATTTTAGTTCAGCCATTTTGTCTGTGTCCAAACAAATAAATTCAAATTTAATGAATTAAAGTTTTTTTTTTAAATAATTCCATCCAAATTCCACAACCCTAACTGCACTCTGCATGCAATGCAGATGTGCTTACATATAACCCCCATTAAATGACGTTTTCATCCCCAGTGTGTCCCCCAGCTAGCAATGCCCGAGTACCCGACATGCTTTACGTTCCAATATTATTTCTCCCCGTCTCTTTCCCCTCAAGCTTATTGTTCATTTTGTGTTCATCTATTTCTATGCCGTGCTTTGTGTGTGTGAATTGAGAGACTTTGAGTCATCCATTCATTAATTAGTTGAAAAAATACTAAGTGACTTTTGAAGGAGTGATAGTATTTTTCGGCTGGAATTAGGGAGAGAGGACTTGACTCAAAGAATAATTTGGTGTAGAAACGCGAACCACGTTATTGGTATGATATCTTTTATAAATTATTCTTTTTTTATCCAACTTCATGTCAGTTTTACCAAAGTTTTCTCTCACTTTATTCAACTTCACAATAATCTTGCTCGGTACATAAGAACTACCCCTAATCAGACAACAACATCAAAATTTTCTCTAACTTGACTGTGAGGAGTGAGGACTGAGGACTGAGTAGAGGATTGAAAATTTTGGGTGGTTTTGTTTTCGTGTGTTTCCTTTGAAGATGCAATTGCTTATGTCACCCATCTTTTTTTTTATGTCAAATATGTGTCACCCATCAGATTCATACGTAGAAGTTATAACGTACGTCTGCCATTCCTTTGTTTTCTTGTCAAACCCTATTTATTTCTCTTGTTATAACGGACGTCTGCTTAGCTGATTCCCAGACCATATTGTATATTTTTATACATGTTTGTTTTTTGGTCGAACAAATTTATATTATATATTGACTTGACTCAACTTTTTAATCATTCCTGTTTTTAGATATACCTAGCTTTCCTTCTTCTTTTTTTCACAAGTTAAAATGCACAGAAAAGACCCAGAGAATGTTTTAGTTAGGAGTTGATTAGTCAAGAAAAATTATATCACCAAGACTTTTAGATTGAATTATATTATATATAATTTTTTTCACATTACACCTTTTATTTTCACCCAATCATGAAGTCACTTGGAAACATAAAACCACAACCTGCGCAGGACTACAAAGTCTGAAATTCTCCGTGGGAGTATCTTTTTCCTTTTTCCAATTGAAACTCCAAGGACTAAAAAAATGAAGTGTCCCTTTGAGCCAGAGAAAAGCTGCCACTAGAAGACACATATCAGCAACAGAGTCCAACTGATCATCTTTGTATTCATATATATTCTCTGAGACCCCATCTCGTGTATATCTAGCTCTCTCTCTCTCTAACATGAAAGATCAGGCAATGAAGAGGGTTGAAGGAGATGATCACCATCACCAGAGATCCTCATCTCTTAAGAGGTCTCCCTCTTCTTCTGTTGACAATGGTGATCAGAAACCCTACACGTCATCATTTGATGATGGTGATGGTGATGGTGTTACTCCTATGAGAAGCACAGCTCTAGGGAAGCAGCTAGTAGTCCACGGCTATCCCCACCATTTTCCGGCCGTGCCCAGTCATCGTCAGATGAGCGGCAGCCTGTTGAAATCATCCTCGTCATCATCGGTTCCGGTGAGACCTTATGTTCGGTTCAAAATGCCTCGGCTTCGTTGGACGCCTGGTCTTCACCGCTGTTTTGTGCATGCAGTTGAAGGGCTTGGAGGAGAACGAAGTAACTTTAGCTTTTCTCCCAGCACAGACGCACACACATATATATATACATAGCAAATTGTTAATAAAAATTTATGGTTGTGTTCAATTAATTACAGGAGCCACTCCAAAGATGGTTTTACAGATCATGAATGTGAAAGGCCTCACTATATCGCACGTTAAAAGCCATCTTCAGGTAATCTGCGATCTAGCTAGATAACTACATCTTTTCTTCTTTTTTTTTGGTTCAAGAGATAGCTAGATCTTGTTAAGCGTAGAAAAAGCTCTCTTTGTTAATTTGGTGTTTTACTTATTTATTTTGAAGAGGAAAGTTCCAATTAATTAATCGGGTAGGATAGGGTTTTTTTTTTGTATTTTTTTTTTTGCATAAAAGAATGATAATAGATTATGCGAGTTGAACTATACAAAATACTTGGTCATTGGTCTACCATAATAGTTTTACTCTCTAAACCCGTACAAACGGTAAAAAAGAACCAAGATCCTGAGAATTAGTCATCAACTACAACTACAAAGTAGCTAGGATACTTCTTTCCAACTTAAAGAGCTAACTTTCCGATAGAACGACCCCATCCCCTATCTCCATAATTTCATTAAATAATAAAAAGCGATGATAAATAAATACGAGCATGAGACGAAGCCAAAACCCGCAAAAAAATCAATACATCAATGAAAAAGAAAAACTGGAGAAGATTCCTCGAACCAAATTAAGTCCAAGACCGCAAAGCAAAATGCTAATAAACCACCTCTCCTCATAGAAAAACAAAGCTCAGTATCAACTAACCTATAATAGGAAGTTGAGATAGATTATGAAGATAAGAAGCAGCAACACAAGGAGAACAAAAGTCTCACCAAAATTACCTGGATGATCAACTCTATAATTAGCTAAGTAATCCGCCACTTGATTACCGTATCCATAAATATGAGAAAATCGGATTCACATACAAAATAAAAGCACCTTACAATTATGCCATTGAACACAGAAGGACCAAGGCACATCATCAACTCGAGTCGAAAGAAAACGAACTATAAGAGAAGAATCACATTCAATCCATAAAATTTACCGACCCTTGTCCCAAGCAAAAGAGACAGCTTGAATAACGGCATGCAACTCAGCCTCCCAGGATGATGCTAACCTAAGCGACCTCGCAAAACAACCAATGAGCAAGTCCTCTGTGATCTCCAAAAATACCAGCCAAGCCAGGAGCCCCTAGTTGCACCATTTATATACACCTTAACCCAGGAAGAGGAAGGAGGACTCCATACTAACTCAACCGTACGAGAAGCCTTAGTAGGACGACCATGCACACCAATTGACCGAAGAATACATAGCACATCAACAGAGTTCTTCATGGAAACACTAGTAAGAGAAGTAACCTCAATTAATTGGAGCTTGATTGCTCGTATAAGAGAGGAGGCTGATTGTAGTCCACCCCTAAAACGTAAATAAATACGAGCCCAAATTAAATAAACACCAGCACCAATCATGCCCCACCAGCTGAATACCAAAACCACAAACCAAAGGGTACCCACAAAAATTATCAATGTCTTAATGAAAGCATGATGACATGGATAACCATACTACGCAAGCAGACCAAACTTTGACAAGAAATAGAGCACTCAAAGAAAAGATGAGAGGCAGTTTCATAGCAAGCACCTTGATTACTTTGGAATTTCTTTTTTTAATCTTTCTAACGTTGAGGTTTGTGACCGTGGGCAGATGTACAGGAGTATGAAGCATAAGCAAGGCATACAAGGTACACACGTACATACATGCATGCCCTCTCTCCTCTTCACTCTTGACTAATTTTCATCATTATTTTGGTCATTTAATTTATTGCACAATATATATATATTTCCCTTCATCATGTATTATATATCTATAGCAACAAAAAAGTATTGTTGTACTAGATGTGAATATATATAGTCGATTTGCGCAAAATTTATCTTGATTTGTAATTCCTAGGAATAATGTATTTGTACGATTTTTCTATGATATTTGGTACCTTCCAGATTAGTCAAAATTGAAGAAGACCTAATTGATTTGCAACACGAGTTTATTGGTTTTTCTTTCTCCTTCTCTCTTTTTCATTTAAAAATTGTGTAATCATGAATGTTTTTATCATTCTTTAAGCTCTAGCTAATAATTGAATTGAAATTTTGTGCAGCAGCGGCTTTGGCAGCAAAGAAGAATGGTGTTTTGCTGGTCTCTGAGCACTCTAACAACTCAACCTACTTAAAACCAATCAATATTGCCCAACCTGTTTGTCACCAAAAGAACGATGGGGTGATAAAAATGTACAATTATGGACCCTGCCAAAAAAATGAAACTTGTTACCTTGCTACCAAGAACACCAGCCCTCTGGCCAAATGGTAATTGTAAATTAATTAATTCTTTTTTATCTCCTAATTGACATTATTAGTTATGTGAGATTTACATTCATGATATTTACAGGAAGGATGAGACAAAGCCACTAGTACCCTATCAAGTATCAAGTAAAAGATACGAGCAGAAACCAAATTCTTTCATCATATTCAATGATATACTCAGAAGATGCAGTGATAATATTGGACAAGTACTCTCTCTCTCTCCCTCTCTCCTATGACATTCTGGCTCTGAACAGTCCTTTAATATTCCATTCCATGTGTACGAATTTTCAGGAGAGCAATCATAAACATTTGGAAGATTTACGCGGTACCGACAGTGAATATGATGCAAGAATGTTTCTATTACTCAACTCGTCATCAACGAAAGCCTCCCGTGAACTGTTGAGGCTCAGCAAAGCCTCTGGAAATTCAGATGCGAATGATGTCCCTCTTGAGCTCACTCTTAACACTTAAAATCATCATGCACATTTTTATGCAGACAATGTGCAAAACTTGATAAAAAAAAAAGTGACTCTAGACTTAATTTGTACCTCTTTTCAATATTCTCCTCGAATATATGCTTCATGTGCATGCAATTAGATTAATGACCGGATACCTTAAAACATTATCACAAACATTTACCTCTACAAAATGGAGTGAGTAAAAGGCCTCTGAGTGGCTAATAACCCACTTAGTCACTTATATGCTTTTTATGCACCTCATTTGGTACAACTAATATCAGTAGTTGTCAGTTTTTCTTGTAGTGTGTAGTGATTATAACAAATAGCTCCTACTTATAATATTTCATTACAAATTAACATCACAAAACATGCATGTCGATGGTGTGATTTTACATTTGACTTTCAAACCACGAGGGATACGAATTTAGTAACATCTCTCAACTACATAGAGGTAATAGAGGTTAGAAATGAAAAAAAAAAAAAAAAAACTTCATTTTGATGCAAACACACCAACAATACGTGGGGGTGGTTGTATTTGTTGGTAAACCAAAAATATAGGTTACTCTCACGTACATGAAGTGGATCTCCCTAATTTCAACCTTCATCTTCTCTGGTCTTGCCTATAAATTCAGTCGCCCAACCTGAAGGGAAATGTCCCAAATCGAATACACACAAATCTTTAGCTTACATAGTACTTCTCTCCTAGGAATAGCTTGAGATCATGGCTGCTGCTAAGGTTTTGATCATGTTGGTGCTTTTGGGTGCTCTAGCTACACTCAGTAGCACCACGGAGGCTGGGAGGGACGTTGCAATGAGCAAAAAGGGTAGCGTCGGCGGTGCATTTAAATTTGATGATGAAAAGACGTTTGCATTTTTCCGTCACAAGTTTCCTGGTTATGGATATCCATATGATAAAAGATTTGGTTTTGGGGGTGGGTTCGGAAGTGAAGTAGGCTATGGTAGTGGTACCGGAGCTGCATCTGGGGCTGAATCCGGAGCTGCGGATGGAGCTGCAGCTGGAGCGGGGGCGGTTGAAGGGCAAGAAGCTGGTGGTGGATCGACTTGAGCACTATATATGCATGCAGCTAGCTGAATCAATTAATTAATACTAGTTGCTTTATTTGTGCTCATCATATATGGTTGGTGTACTAGATATGGAATAATTAATTTAAGTTACCAAATTTGAATTTTCCCTATCTTTAATTAATTATCCCTGTTTTGTTCTTAATTTTTTATTTTGCTATGGCAATATTTAGATGGATCTTCAGTAGAAATGTTGGGGACATTGGGCCATGGCAATCTATGAGCCCAGTAAGCCTCATGCTTTTGTGCTCTATGTAAGATTGGAATGGTCCAAATCTTGTATGGATAGTAATATATGCACACTTTTTTTTCCTTAGTTATCATCATTTATTCTTTTTTTATTCGTTTAATTTAGTGGCTAAAAAAATAAAATATGCATTAATTAAAAAAGTGTGAATAAATCATTTTTCTATTGCAACAAGATTTTTTTTCTAGGGTATAACAATAATTCTATTTAAACACACAAAACTGACACATTTGTTGACATTTTAATATAAGTGGGTCATGTTATTATTGTATATGAGGCTCACTTGTATTAGAAAGTCAAAATGTCCCATGAGGTTTTATTATTGTTCGTCTTTCATCTGAATCATCCCCATCCTTCATGTCTATGATTTGTATAATTGTATGTTTTTGTGATTCTTATTAAATTGGTAGCATAACTAGCATGTGACTCATTTATGTATTTGTGTGGGAATCACAATAGTACAACCCGGAAACAAAACTAGTTATCATCGAGCTTCAACCTCTCTTTAAAATGCATAATTATTACCAAACGACAAATAGTCACTTAATTTGTCTTAGTTGTGCAATTGTAGACTCTATGTAACCTAGAACCGAATCACATATCTACAATATCATCAATTTAATTTTAATGTTGAATCACACGGTTAACTAAAAAAAATCATAAATTGATACAATTTTAAATCATAATGCACTTGAAGAAAATTAAAACCTCATCACTCATTTTGCAGAACCTCGTGAAAAGCATCAATAATAGTGAGTATTACGAGTTGATTGATAGTAAATTTGATCTTCAGCCTACATGAACACAAGACGAACACAAATAAAAAGGGGCAAAACCCGAATCCGATCCGACCCACAAGTCCTTGTGTTGAAAGAGTGGAGTGAAGAAAGCGATATGATCATAGACCAGAGGGGATTGGGGTTATTTTGTCAAGTTGTGCCATCACCACTCACTGGCGATGGGGTGCTCTCTCGATTAGGAAGAGGAAAGCCCTCCACCCACTACATACCCACCAACCCTTTTCTTTTCCTTTTTCCTTTTTTGTTTTAATTCATCTGTCTCTGCGACGGTCTCGTACTTGGACTCAGAAATATAAAAACGCCACCTTTTTTCTGAGTTTGCAGATGCTCATTTGGGCTCTCAGTCTCAGATTTGCTTGTTTTTGAAAGAACAGATAACAGAGAAGACAACCCATCTCAGCATGTGAGTTTCTTATTCTTTCTCTCTCCTTGTTCTGTAATTGCATCTCATTGGGTATGTTTTTCTGGGAATATTTTTTTTTTTAATGCATCTCTCTCTCTCTCTCTAGATTAGATGATGTGAGATTAGGAGATCTGTGTGGTTGGTTTGCTTTCTCTTTGATGGTTCTGATATTTGAGATCCCAATGGCTTAATACTCGATTGTTTTATTGTTCTTGAAAGAGGTTCTGATTGATTTGTAGCATTTTTCAGTGGTTTAAAACTTGTTATGTTGATTTGGTGGATTCTCACATGCAAAGTTTGAAAATTGTATTGTAAAGAGACCTGCTTGATCAATTCCTCTGTGTTTTTATACCATTTGGATGACTTTCGACTTCAAAGTTCAAAAATTTGGTGCTTAAGGGTAATGTCTCGATGCAACCACACTAACAAAACTATATGAATTGCAATGCAATGCAACATTTTTGATCGATTTATCTCTCGTTGGTTTCTTCCTCACAGCAACTAATGACGTCCTACCGTGTATTGATTATTGCTGTTTTTGAGATATGGAGGTTTGGCTTGAATTGTTTGGTGCCCACTTAGAATATGCTTTGTTTGCAGGACAAGTTATAGAGGCATGTCATTTCTAGTATAGCAGACCTATCTCCATTTTGTAACATGAACCTAAAAGTCAGTATGATTGATTATGTGTCTCAGATATTTCTGCTAAGATGAGAGGAGCGGGTTTGTGGCAACTTGGCCAGTCAATCACCCGGCGTATTGCTCAGGGTGATAAGAAGGCTGTAGCTCGTCGATACTTTGCCTCAGAAGCTGAACTCAAAAAGACAGTCCTCTATGACTTCCACATTGCAAATGGCGGAAAGATGGTGCCTTTCGCTGGATGGGGAATGCCTATTCAGTATAAGGACTCGATCATCGACTCCACTATAAACTGCAGGCAGAATGGTAGTCTGTTTGATGTCTCGCATATGTGTGGGCTGAGCCTTAAGGGGAAGGACTCCATTCCATTCCTTGAAAAGCTTGTCATTGCGGATGTTGCTTCGCTTGCCCCTGGAACGGGGACACTCACTGTCTTTACAAATGAGAAGGGAGGGGCAATTGATGACTCTGTGATTACCAAGGTTACCGATGACCACATATATCTGGTGGTGAATGCTGGATGTAGGGATAAAGATCTTGCTCACATTGAAGAGCATATGAAGGCATTCAAGGCTAAAGGCGGAGATGTCTCATGGCACATCCATGATGAGAGATCTCTTCTAGCTCTCCAGGTCAATCCTTTGATTCAAATATTTACTCGTCTTTGTTGATTCATATTGTTATTGTACTCAATCTGCCATATACTCGTGTTTTTTTAAATATTCACTTGCTCATTCGATAGAACTGGCGTGTGTGATTGCGGTGTTGCATATTTGAAATTTGTCTGATTCAACTGCATTTGAGTCTGGAATTGTCTGATTCAGCTGCTGCTTTTGTCCTCTTACATAAAAAAATCCAGTTTAAAAGAAATTTAAGCTAAGTACAGCAATTAGAAGGTAGGTTTTGTAGTTCAGTTGAAACTTATTTACGTTGATTTGACAAATAATTCGATTAGTTCAAACTGCTGCAGTTACGATAGTGAAGTAGGCTCACAATTGGACACAGTTTGATTTTGCTGCAATAGCTGATTAATATTCCTTATAGTAACAATGCACTAAGAGTTTTCTGATTTTTCGAGCAGGGTCCTCTTGCTGCCCCAACTCTTCAACACTTGACAAAAGAGGATTTGAGCAAGTTATATTTTGGAGAGTTCCGAATTCTGGATATCAATGGTGCACGCTGCTTTCTCACAAGGACTGGGTACGTTTCCCTTATCTCTTTTGTAGTCTTTTCCAAAGCGAGCAAATTACTTTCGACGGTGTGGGGATTATAGTTTTCCATCTGAGAATTCGGCTGATTACCCTTGGTTTATACCAATTTAAGGTTTTTTGCTAGTGCTCAGACTTTAGGTAGTCGTTTCTCTTCCCCCACGTAATTACTAAGAAAAGGATTGAAGATGACAAGTGAAGCAATTTTATTCTGTTATGTGCCTTTCTTTGGTGATATAAGAATTTGGCATTTAACTGTCTTATTGAGTGAGCTGTGATTGACATTTGATTGTACTTTTCACTGAGAATTTTAGGTACACCGGTGAAGATGGATTTGAAATCTCAGTTCCTGATGAGAATGCAGTAGATCTTGCCAAAGCAATCTTGGAGAAATCCGAGGGGAAGGTGAGGTTGACAGGTCTGGGTGCTCGCGACAGTCTCCGACTGGAAGCTGGGTTGTGTTTATACGGCAATGATATGGAGCAACACACAACACCTGTGGAGGCTGGACTCACATGGGCTATAGGGAAGAGAAGAAGGGCAGAAGGTGGCTTTCTTGGTGCTGAGGTAATACTCAAGCAACTTGAGGAAGGTCCTAAAATTCGGCGTGCTGGTTTCATCTCTTCAGGCCCGCCTGCTAGAAGCCACAGCGAGATTCAGAACGAGAGAGGTGAAACCATTGGGGAAGTCACAAGTGGAGGATTTAGCCCCTGCCTGAAGAAAAACATAGCGATGGGGTACGTGAAGTCTGGATCACACAAGGCCGGAACCAAAGTTAAGATTATTGTCCGAGGAAAGGCCTACGATGGAGCTGTCACGAAAATGCCTTTCGTACCAACAAAATACTACAAGCCATCATAATTCAAGCGCGCGACATCATCGTCGGGTTTCTAATCAGTTTCCCCTTTGATTTCTTGATAAAACTTGACTGTTTCTGTCAATGCTACTTGCTTATGGATGATCTTTTACTGTTACTGTTTCTTACCGACGTAGATGATGTTTTACTGTTAGTTTCACAGCTAAACCAGCATGTCAAAACATGAAACATGAGTACTGTCCATATTAAAATAATTAATTTATTAAGAGAAATACATTGACAACAATGTAGCTCACCAAAGTCAGACCATTCAAGGTAAGACAGGGCTTCAAAGTCAACATTTTAGGTGAATCTAAGCCGTCTAATCTAGACCATTTCTGGGAAGTATGATCATAAAAATATTCAACTAGGCTGCAAAAAGCTTTATGTTGTTCAACTACTAAACTCAGAACTCCCTCTCTCAACAAGGACATAAAATTTTGTTTTCAATAATACTAATCAAGCGCAAACCGTAGTTGTTTTAACGCTAAACAAAGCTTAATTCGACGAAAGAAATAAATTAGTGTGAAAAATTTGAGTGCTAACACTAAATTTTTTATGTTACATCGTTGTACAAAGAATCAAATGAATTGCTAGATTCTACAAGTAACTAAAAGAATCAAAGAATTTTTCCTTTTGTTTGTACAAAATCTGATGAACTAATTAGAAAAGCTTGCAACCGAATTCGTCTATGGGTTCTCCGTTCGAACGATACAAAGCTGATTTCGATGCAAGTTCTCTGAGCTGCTCCAAGCTTCTTCCCAACTGCATTGCAACCTTCATTTCAAAAACCACCCCATTTTCTCTCTTCTCCCAGTCTTGTTCTCCAAGTGTTGCTTCAATTGAATCCTCCAACTTGTTGAAGAAGCCGGCGCAGTTCCTATACATCTCAAACACCATCCCTACTTGCCCGCCATGCTGAAAAGCATTCACTGCGCTAGCCAACGAGCCTGCAGCCACTGCTGCAACCGCGGCAGTGGCTGATCCATGGCCTACAAAAGCGGATCCAACAGCCGCAATCCCAGTAAGAACAGGGCCCGAAACTGCCAAAATCTTGTTGGTCTTTAACGCCAAGCTTCCTAATCTCTCATAGTCTTCAATGTCCTTGTTCTTCACAACTTGAATAATTTCTCTCATTTCGCTTTCAAGTTCTTCACTCCATCCATTCCCATTATTTCCCATCTGGGATTGCGGTTTCCTTGGATTTTGAGATTGAACAACATTTCTAGGCCACCAAACAGCCGGCTCAAATTTTTTGGGGAATTTTTCGAGCATGGCACCGAGCAACGCAAGAGGGTAAGCTTTGTCAAGAGCCAAAACCTTCTCCATTGTCTCCTTCACATCTTTCTCAGTAGGATCACGAAGAGCAAACACCGTCTCAATTTCGCTCTGGAGCTGCCTGAACAACCTCGTAGCATTGCGCTGCTCCTCGGCGAGCTGCGAAGGCTGGATCTTGTTCATGACAAGCAGCATTCCGGTAGCTGCGGAAAACAAAATAGCCGATGAAATGTTCAATGCCAAAACGGACGTTCCAGCAGCTGCATTAACTCCGGCCATTAGGGAAGCGGAGAGAGTGATCATGTTGATAGAGCTAAGAAAGAGTGCGTTCCAGTTATTGCGCTGCTCGCCGATGTTTGCGTGCATCTCCACTCTGTCCGCCACCGCCTCTAAGAGCGCGTAGAGCTGAGTTGTGAAAGCTGTAGGAGCTGCTGCTGCTGCTGCAGAGTGATTGTTGTTATACAAATCGGTGTTTTCGTGTTTCAGAACTTGTTCCTTCAACTGGAGGCCTTCGAGGACGAGCTTCGTGGTTTGTTTCGGATCAACGAAGCGGACTCTTGGGAGCTTGCGGACATGAATGGCGGCATTTATGGTTCTGTTTGAGGAAGAACAACGTGAGGGAGAAGACAAGAGAAGAGATGAAGTTTGGAGGGAGGCCATTTAATTGGTTGGGGTGCTGTGTTTTGTTAAGAGTGTTGAGAGCAGAGGATCTCAGGTGGGTTTTCAGTCTGGAGGAGTATGAGGAGAGGAGAGAGTTGGGAATGGAAGAAGAGGGTGGGCTATGGTGGGTATTTATTACGCAGGAGAGCTGAAAACTGAAAAGGGAAGAAGGGGTCAGATTTGGAAATATTGACTGGACTTGGTTTATTGGCTGACCTGATGCTGCAGCGTGACCCATTCCCATTTTTTAATTTTCCTCTTCAATATTTGGTCCACTATTTTGCATTGCCTTCACTCGTTCTCTCTCTCGTCCCCATGCACACATGTATGGTATTAGCGTGGGTAAGAATTGTTCGAAAGTTAGCTCGTCAACTTTAGTATCCTATTTTGTTTAAAATTGTATTAGGAAAGAATTAAGTTTCTTTTTACAATTTAGAGTGGGAATCCGAGAAGTACAATTGGAAAAAGGAAAGAAAGTGTATTTTTCTATTCCACATAGAATAGGAAACTTAACAAGAAGTAGACATATAAACCACACCCTATACTTATAAATAGGGTGCGGCAAGGCTAGAAATAAGAGAGAGAAAAGCTCGAGACAGCCCAGAGAAGAGGGATTAGTGTAGGGTTTGCAAAAGTACTATATGCCTTACTATTAATCAAAGAAGCCGTGATTCATGTACTAAGAGAAATCACAGCTGGACATAAGCAAAAATTCTATCTAACCAGTATAAATCTTGTATATTTCAAGTTATTCTCTAATTTGCTAAGTTTAGTCTATCGCCGGATACATAAAAGAACAAGATCCATAAGAGAGTCAAAATTATAACAAAAATTTCATACAACATACATTACACGACAACCCTAATATGGACACAACTAAAACAATACGATTAATACTGCTCAATTAACATTACCTTAGTAAAATGCTTAACTATCAAAATGCACCATCAAGTATTTCAAAAGTATGGCTTCATCCTCTCGTTTTGCAACTGTATCACTTTTCCCCTCTAAACTTTCAATTTGTAATTCACATTACCATAGTTCATCAACTCCGTGTGTTAACTAATTTTTTATTTTTTTTTGTTAATACGAGATACTCAATATATCATCAAAATGTCATTCATATTAATAATATCATGCCATATCGCGGAGCAAAAGTTATTCGTTAATTGACGAATTTTGCAAACTGGTGTTATGTGAGATACAAAATGCTATTAGATAAAGTGATACATATGGTAAAGAGATACGTTCGTGATAGTTTAGGAGGCATTTTGATAATTCAATATTTAGTAAAATGATGTACTGGTTCTCGTCTTTATAGTGTTTTACATGTTGATTAATTAACAAAAATATAAAAGGAGTAAACCAAAACATTACCTGTGTTCGCCGCTAATAATGTATAGTGATTAGAGGATACGTTTACTTGCGTTGTACTCTATTTAACAATTTGGTTTGATAATCTAAAGTCCAACTTAAAAGTTTTTGACCTCTAAATTGAAGTGGTCTTTCTGTCCTTATTCACCTGCATGGTATTTTTATGGGACCTACTCTACAATCTACAATATGTTTTAACGAATTGTACCGTCTATCTTTTAGAATATCATCCATAGATTATTTTTGGAACAAAATAGATAAATTCAAAATTATTAAGACATTCATTTGTAGTGAAGAAAGTTGACGAACTAATTTCTATAAAGAAATCCTAAACCTAGCAGTCATGTGGTCACATGATTTTATATTTGAGTGATTTTTGGTAGACTTGATATTTGAGGGAAAATTTAAAAGATAGACGGTTCAGATATAGTGGTCATGTGGTCACATGTTTTGTGGGGCAAACTTTGTAATATATTTTTGGTACGAACTGACATTTTGTTGAAATATTCGACTAGGCTGAAAACAACTATATTTTGTTCAACTACTAAACTCAGAACTCCCTCTCTCAACAAGGACATAAAATTTTGTTTTCAATACATACTAATTAAGCGCAACCCGCAGTTGTTTAACGCTAAACAAAGCTTAATTCGACGAAAGAAACAAATTGTAGTGTGAAAAATTTGAGTGCTAACACTAAATTTTTTATGTTACATCGTTGTACAAAGAATCAAATGAATTGCTAGATTCTACAAGTAACTAAAAGAATCAAAGAATTTTTCCTTTTGTTATGTTTGTACAAAATCTGATGAACTAATTGTTAATGTAAGAAGATTGAGAAAGATAGCTAGGGTTTCAAGAACTAGAGAGAAAGAGAGATCGAAGAAGAAGAGTGACGGAGAATCTTAGAGAAAGAAGTATTGCATTAATCTGTTATGCTTTCATTTCTTACTACAGAAGCTATTACATTGATGTATATATAGAGAACCAAGTCTCTAGCTAACTAACTAACAAACTTAGGTCTACAATCTCATGACAAGTGGCATGATCCTAACCATTCTTTATACTCTTACACTAATTAGAAAAGCTTGCAACCGAATTCGTCTATGGGTTCTCCGTTCGAACGATACAAAGCTGATTTCGATGCAAGTTCTCTGAGCTGCTCCAAGCTTCTTCCCAACCGGACTGCAACCTTCATTTCAAAAACCACCCCATTTTCTCTCTTCTCCCAGTCTTGTTCTCCAAGTGTTGCTTCAATTGAATCCTCCAAATTGTTGAAGAAGCCGGCGCAGTTCCTATTCATCTCAAACACCATCCCTACTTGCCCACCATGCTGAAAAGCATTCACTGCGCTAGCCAAAGAGCCTGCAGCCACTGTTGCAACCGCGGCAGTGGCTGATCCATGGCCTACAAAAGCGGATCCAACAGCCGCGATCCCAGTAAGCACAGGGCCCGAAACTGCCAAAATCTTGTTGGTCTTTAATACTACCAAGCTTCCTAATCTCTCATAGTTTTCAAGGTCCTTGTTCTTCACAACTTGAATAATTTCTCTCATTTCGCTTTCAAGTTCTTCACTCCATCCATTCACATTATTTCCCATCTGGGATTTCGGTTTCCTTGGATTTTGAGATTGAACAACATTTCTAGGCCACCAAACAGCCGGCTCCAATTTTTTGGGGAATTTTTCGAGCATGGCACCGAGCAACGCAAGAGGGTAAGCTTTGTCAAGAGCCAAAACCTTCTCCATTGTCTCCTTCACATCTTTCTCAGTAGGATCACGAAGAGCAAACACCGTCTTAATTTCGTTCTGGAGCTGCCTGAACAACCTCGTAGCATTGCGCTGCTCCTCGGCGAGCTGCGAAGGCTGGATCTTGTTCATGATAAGCAGCATTCCGGTAGCTGCGGAAAACAAAATAGCCGATGAAATGTTCAATGCCAAAACGGACGTTCCAGCAGCTGCATTAACTCCGGCCATTAGGGAAGCGGAGAGAGTGATCATGTTGATAGAGCTAAGTAAGAGTGCGTTCCAGTTATTGCGCTGCTCGCCGATGTTCGCGTGCATCTCCACTCTGTCCGCCACAGCCTCTAAGAGCGCGTAGAGCTGAGTTGTGAAAGCTGTAGGAGCTGCTGCTGCTGCAGAGTGATTGTTGCTATACAAATCGGTGTTTTCCTGTTTCAGAACTTGTTCCTTCAACTGGAGGCATTCGAGGACGAGCTTCGTGGTTTGTTTCAGGTCAGCGAAGCGGACTCTTGGGAGCTTGCGGACATGAATGGCGGCATTTATGGTTCTGTTTGAGGAAGAACAACGTGAGGGAGAAGAGAAGACAAGACATGAAGTTTGGAGGGAAGCCATTTGATTGGTTGGGGTGCTATGTTTTGTTAAGAGTGTCGAGAGCAGAAGATCTCAGGTGGGTTTTCAGTTTGGAGGAGTAGGAGGAGAGGAGTTGGGAATGGAAGAAGAGGGTGGGATGTGGTGGGTATTTATATGCAGGAGAGCTGAAAACTGAAAAGGGAAGAAGGGGTCAGATTTGGAAATATTGACTGGACTTGGTTTATTGGCTGACCTGATGCTGCAGCGTGACCCATTCCCTTATTTTTAATTTTCCTCTTCAATATTTGGTCCACTATTTTGCATTGCCTTCACTCGTTCTCTCTCTCGTCTTCATGCACACATGCATAGTATTAGCATGGGTAAGAATTGTTCGAAATTTAGCTCGTCAACGTTAGCATCCTATTTTGTTTAAAATTATATTAGAAAAGAATTAAGTTTCTTTTTACAATTTAGAGCGGGAATCCGAGAAGTACAATTGGAAAAAGAAAAGAAAGTGTATTTTCCTATCCCACTTATAGTAGGAAACTTAACAAGGAGTAGGCATGTAAACCACATCCTATACTTATAAATAGGGTGCGGCAAAGCTAGAAACAAGAGAGAGAAAAGCCCGAGACAGCCGAGAGGAGAGGGATTAGTTTAGGATTTGCAAAGGTATTGTATGCTTTATTAATAAGGAAGCCGTGATTTATGTACTAAGAGAAATCACACATGGACGTAGGCAAAAGTTTTGCCTAACCAGTTTAGTCTATTGCCGAATACATCAAAGAACAAGATCAAAAAGTGTGTCAAAACTATAACAAAAATTTCATACAACATACATTACACGACTGAAAACTTATATTAATATAAACCTTGATGTGGACATGACTAAAACAATACGATTAACACTGCTCAATCAACATTACCTTAGTAAAATGCTTAACTATCAAAATGCACCATCAAGTATTTCAAAAGTATGGCTTCATCCTCTCCTTCTGCAACTGTATCACTTTTTCACTCCAAACTTTCAATTTGTAATTCACATTACCGTAGTTCATCAACTCCGTTGTTAACTAATTAATTTTTTTATTAATATGAGATACTCAATATATCATCAAAATGTCATTCATATTATTAATATCATGCCATATCGTGGAGCAGAAGTTATTCGTTAATTGACGAATTTTGCAAACTGGTGTTATGTGATATACAAAATGATATTAGATAAAGTGATACGGTTGGAAGAACATATGGTAAAGAGATACTTTCGTGATAGTTTAGGAGGCATTTTGATAATTAAATATTTAGTAAAATGATATACCGTTTCTCGTTTCTATAGTGTTTTACATGTTGATTAATTAACACAAATATAAAAGGAGTAAACCAAAACATTACCTGTGTTCACCGCTAATGTATACTGTGTAGTGATTGGAGGATACGTTTACTTGCGTTTTACTCTATTTAACAATTTGGTTTAATAATCTAAAGTCCAACTTACAAGTTTTTGACCTCTAAATTGAAGTGGTCTTTCTGCCTCTATTCACTTGCATGGTATATTTGTGGGGCCTACTCTATAATATGTTTTAACGATCTCTACTGATTATTTTTTAGAACATCATCCATAGATTATTTTGGAACAAAATGGACAAATTCAAAATCATTAGGACATTCATTTGTAGTGTAGAAAATTGACGAACTAATTTCTATAAAGAAATCCTAAACCCAGCGGTCATGTCGTCACATGATTTCATATTTGAGTGTTTTTTTGTAGACTTGATCTTTGAGGGAAAACTTAAAAGATAGACGATCATTGAAATATATTACAAAGTTTGCCCCACAAAACATATGTCAAAAATTGTGTAAATAACAATGGTATCACGGATCCGTCCTTTTTTTTATAAATATCATCTTTCTCCTTTTGTTTTTATTTATCTATAATTATTGTGCTTTTTTAGACCCAATTTGCTATCATTTTCAAGACTCATTTTCCGGAGCGTCATCTTTTAAGTAATATTACAATAATATATCACAATTATTTGACAAAAACAAAAATGTCACATTCGACTAAACAAAACATTGTCAATATTATTTGATGAAGAAGTTTAACGACCAAATATACAAATTTATAAATTATAATAGCTCAAATGTTTTCCAAAATTTCGTCCACCATTGCATTTGATTCACCCTCACAAATGCAATATTTTAAAAAACTGACAACTCTTTGTTTTGGTCAATTTTATCAATTTACTTGCAATTTGAAGAGGTCTCTCTTCATCACTTGGTTTTTTCGCGGTCAATTTTGATAATCTACTTGCGATTTGAAGAGGTCTCCCAACTACTAGTTTTCAAACCTCAACGTATCAGATTCTAATTTTCTAAATGCAATCTTCCTCCTCCTGCTTTTCTTTAATTTGTTGAGAAAATTAGAGCAATGGTCTTGAATTTTGGCCCACTTAGACCATCTCCAATGGTTGGGCTAAAAGCCAAATATTTTAGCTCGAAAAATTTAGCTTTTAGCCCAGAAACAGTTTTTTTGCTCCAACCGTTCTAGCCTAAAATTTTAGCCCGGGATTATTAAAGAATAATCTTAGGCTATTTTTTTTCTTAAATTAAATTTTTTAAAAAAAAAAATATGTAAACCATCGTAAATTAATTTTATGAACATTTTAATCAAAAAAAATTTAAATTTCGATAAATATTTTCACTCGATTCGGTGGAGCCCACATCGATTTCTGGGCTAAATTCTGGGGAGAATTTGGCCTTGGTTTAGCATTTAGCATTTAGTCCAAATTTTCCCCTTGGATTGGAGTGAGTTTGGGGGGAAATTTTGGGGGATAATTTGGCTTTTAGCCCACCATTGGAGATGGTCTTAGGCCATCTCCAAATCTGGGCTAAATGCCAAATTTTTAGCCCAAAATTCCCCCCAAACACCCCCCAACCCAAGCCAAAATATTGGGCTAAAAGGGGAATGCTAAAGTTGGGCCAAATTCCACCCCCAGATTCCCCCCCCCCCCAAACGCGTGGACTCTCCCCGAATTGGGCCACTCTCGGCCCGCCGACTCGCGCACGCGCCCCAGGCGGGCAAGTTGCAACCGGAGCCCGACAGGAAGGGGGCCCAGCGTCAGGGCCTTGTCGACCACTCACTCGAGCCCAACGACTCTTTTCAAAATCGGACGCCCATAATTTAAGGACCGTTGGTTGATCCAACGGTCCAGATTCAAATTTCATTTTTAAAAATTATGTTATTTTAAAATACATTGAATCCAACGGTTGAGATTGAATATAATCAAATCTAATGGTAAAAAAAAAGATCTAACGGCCCAAATTTAAATCCAACGGCTAAAATAATTAAAAAAAATTATTTAACTAATATTGGACACTCTTCTCTATCACGCTGCACGAATGAACGCCCCATGACAGAACCACGATGGCTAGATTCGCCATGGTGCTCATATTGCATAAACGAGTTTACAAGTTCAGCTTCGGCGTTGATCAGTTCTGCATCTTCAATGTCAAGCCTTGCTTGGTATTGTGCCATCTCCATTGCTCTGCTACGCCTTCTTCTATCACCCATTGATGAGATATTGAGGATTTTTAGGAAACAAAAACTCTTTGAAAGTTGAAAGATTGGTGAATATAGAGGATGATTGAAGGTTGAAAGATTGTGTGATCAACTAATATTGGACATGTGTTTATATAGAGGATGATTGATGAACGGTTGGTGAAAGTTGAAAGTTTGGTGTTGAAAGGTTGGTGAAAATTGAAAGTTTGGTGTTGAACGGTTGGTGAAAGTTGAAAGTTTGGTGTTGAACGGTTGGTGAAAGTTGAAATATTGGTGAAAGTTGAAGGCTTGCTTTGTGAAAAATTTAATGATTTTTCAATATTTATCGGAATTTAAATTTTTTTAGATTAAAATGTTCATAAAATTAATTTACGATAGTCTACATATTTATTTTTTTAAAACAAATTGATTTAAGAAAAAAATTAGCCTAAGTTCATTCTTTAATAATCCCGGGCTAAAATTTTAGACCAGTAGGGTTGGAGCAGAAAAACTGTTTCTGGGCTAAAAGCCAAATTTTCCGGGCTAAAAAATTTGGCTTTTAGCCCAAGGGTTGGAGATGGTCTTAGAGCTTTGATTCCTAAAGTAAAAATCTGTTAGTAGTGGTTTCCAAACTTGTTATAATATGGAGCAATGATCATTTTGATTAATTCCGTTAGATTCTTCATTCAAAATAAAAGGTTTAAAGGGAAAAAATGGATAGAAGTTCTGAAGGAGTTATCTAAAAGAACCATTATTCCGCACTATAACAATTTAGGGACCAATATTCACAAATTTTTAGTTCATGGACTAAAGTTCCAATTGAGTTAAAGTTCATAGACCATTACTGCAATTATCTCTTAATTATTATTTTTTTTGTAAAACTTGCACTACTCACGTTTCGTTCACCTAAAGTTGTGGCTTAACTTTGCACTTCATGCTTTGAGTTCATTAACTTATGAATGTCTTTTAGCTACAAATTACAATCTAATGTAATATGCATATCTAAAAGTAAATTATTAATATTTTAATAGAAAAAATATTCATAGATACATGTCAAATTTTAATTTGTATATAAAAAGTGAAGTTGAATATTTTCCTTAATTCGTTGTATTTTCCTTAACCCATTTTTGCTATCATTTTCAAGACAATTTGTGAATATCTTCTTTTACGTCATGAATTAAACTATGTCAATAGTTTCACAAAAATTCCAAGTCACCTAATTTGTTCGTCGAAGATTATTGCGATGCACGTTTTCATTGTTTTTTTTATATTTTTATTATGAATAAATACGAATTTTTAGTAATTATTTAAGTTTTTTCTTAACCCTTTTGCTATCATTTTTAATAAAAAAATTATAAGCGATGGATTGTCTTAATAGTTATGATCTCCCTCTTCATTTTATTGTGTCTCGAGTTAAACCTTTTATTCATTCTTTTAGAGTAAAAATATCGTTTGTATTAAAAGTTTAATAATTGTTTTCAATATTTTGTTAACACTAGCGTTGTTCTACACTAACGTACACTTAAAAGGATTTGTACACAGAGACATAATGAGTAAAATATGTAATCCAAATAATTATTAATTTGGACAATCCACCACTTGCATTGTTTTCGGTATCTTTATTTTTGTAGAAATAAATAAAGATTTTTATTTTTCTAGTTTGGACCAAAATTAACTTTTCAATAATTTCAAGCTGAAAATCGGAAACCCATATTTGACAACCTCACACTCCGAACCCGTTCTCCTGAAGGAAGAGTGAGAAGACGCCTCCTCGCCTGCTTATGGTTGCTGAGTGATTGGTTAAACCGCAGACGGAGAATATGCGAAGCATTATTACGACATTGTAATAGCACAACAGTGTTGACTTAGTTGGGCACTCCGCCCCCTGCTCTCCCCTCCGGCGAGGCGGGACCCGCAAACGCTTGAACCTCTGTCACTCTCACTGTCCTGACTTCCAACAGTTTCATATCATTGTTTACCTATTCCCATTAGTTCCCCCATATATTTCTCAAGAGTAAAGCCTCCATTTTTATCAGCTCCTCTCAAGAAATCGGACGACTTTGTAACGAAGAAAATCTCATGGGGTCGATTGCAAAGAAGGGGTTGCAGCAGTACTTGCTTCAGCTTCAGCATCATCCGCTCAGAACCAAGGTCAAATTCTATGCCTTTTATCAAATTATGTCTCACTTTTTTTGGGGGTTATCTTGATTTCCGTTTTCCTTCTTAAACCCCTGTTTGGTTCCCGAGAAAGTTGAGGAAAACCCCAAAGATTGAATATTTTGTGTGTTTAGGTTTCTTTCTCATCTGGGTTTTTTCAAAGATGATGTATTTTCAGCACAAATTCCTTAATTGTGATTAGTAGTTAATTTGTGTTTCGAGCTGAGCAATATGGTGTAACA
The DNA here is from genome assembly GCA_024362995.1 of Heteromeles arbutifolia. NCBI lineage: Eukaryota > Viridiplantae > Streptophyta > Magnoliopsida > Rosales > Rosaceae > Heteromeles > Heteromeles arbutifolia. The sequence continues at coordinate 985,200 of JANCRC010000002.1, read as the reverse complement.
AGTTGTTAATTGGGAATATGAGGATGATGATCATTTTGTTTGTTATCCGAACAGGCAATTACAGCGGGCGTTTTGTCGGCGATCAGTGACATAGTGTCTCAGAAACTCACTGGCATTCAGAAACTTCAGATAAGACGGCTTCTTCTCAAAGTGGTAAGGTCCATTAGGAATCCATCTTTATTTGTGGTTTCTGCGTTTGCCGATTTTACAAAAGTTTGTTTCTTTCATCTGTGTATGTGTGGTATACTGTATATGAAAGAAGGAGGGGATTTTTGAAAGTAGTAAAGTTGGTGTAACACTGTAAACACGAAATAAATTTACATGTCTACAAACACGTTGTTCGATCTTTTGAACCTAATTTATGCCTTTGTCGAAAAAATGGCTACTAGTTTTGTTATGGACTTGAACCTAAGTATCAGTTAGTACCAAAATTTCGGTGAAAGTTGGAAATTTTTGTTCCCCTCTCATTTGATGTTTGAGTGGGCATGATGGTTAAGGCCTCTAACATGAGCAAATGCAAAATATGCAGCGTTACTGTCAGAGATGATGGTTAAAATCCATTTAGCAGCAGTAATTACTATTATTACCGGGTGATAAAGATATACTTTCTTGTTGTCTGGAAGAAGTTTGGTGCGATGAATAAGTACTATCATTTTAAGACTGTATATGCTTGTCCTGAAAAGTGTTAATCTGCTAAGATGTTTTAATGTGTATAACTACTGTGGCATAAGTTTTACACGATTAGCATTTCTAAGTGCAGCTTCTCGGAGCTGTTTATCTTGGACCATTTGGGCATTTCCTGCATACAATACTAGATAAGATTTTCAAAGGGAAGAAGGATTCAAAAACAGTAGCAAAGAAGGTAGGCTATACTTTCCTTCATGCTCCCATATTCCCTTTCCCCGTCTCCAAGAAAAAGTGGAAGAACGTATTGACCATTCTAATATTCTTGGTGAAACTTTTTCAGGTACTGGTGGAGCAGCTGACGGCTTCTCCATGGAATAACTTGGTTTTCATGCTTTACTATGGGTTGGTTGTGGAGGGTAAGTACATGTGAAAACCTTCGATTATTTTGTTTATGTTTGATATGTTGGCCTGTGAGAAATACAGTTGGAATGCAGTAGTAACCATCATCCCTAAGATTTGTTTGTTTAAGATCTAAAAGTTGTAGTACTTAAATATGAGATTAAAATATTATGCATCACTCAAACAACTCTTAAATTTTCAAAGAAAGCCAGCCTGGAAGACTCACGCTAGCACGTGGGGCAGATATGAGTGTTTAGTTTAAGTTAGTGTAAAAGATGGTGTGAACTTTGTTGCTTAATTGTCTAACGAAGATGTGAAACACAGGAAGACCTTGGGTGCAAGTGAAAAGTAAAATTAAGTCGGACTACCCAAAAGTGCAATACACATCGTGGACGGTATATAATCCTGTCTCTGTATGATTTATGCTAGGACATATACGAAAAATGTAAAAAATTTCATAACCATAAAACTTTGATGCGTCGAAATGCAGTTCTGGCCTGTTCTGGGGTGGATAAATCACCAGTATGTGCCACTTCACCTCCGCGTCGTCTTCCACAGCTTGGCCGCTTTTGGCTGGTATGATCTATAAACTTAACCTCCATTTTGCTCTCTAATATGCATTTAGTTCATTCTTTCTTGATTCGTTAACAAAGTGGCTTGTACTTTTCTTTTTTCAGGGGAATTTTCCTAAATTTACAGGCAAGATCTGTGGCACTACCAAAGGCCAAGTGAAACCGACGAAAGTCTTCGATTGGCCTCAGATGATTGTTGTCCCTATGAGTTTTTCTAGTTAGCTCTTGAACAATTATGAACTCTACATGCTAGACATAAGTCATGGATCCCCGTTTTCATGTATGCTGGATTATTTTAGAAAATATTATAAATGAATAAAATGAGTGACCTGTTTCGATTATTTATTGCGTAACAAGTGTGAAATGACATGCTACAAGTCCAAGAGGATTGCCATGAACGGGAATGTCACTGTCTAGTATCTCAAGCTAATGGCGCAATTTCATGCAACTGAAAACATTAAAGCTCATAAAATTCCGTGATTGGCTTGAGATAGCGACACATTAGAGTTCATAAATTTTGTGATCGACTTGAAGGGTCCTTAGAAGGTCTTCACATGTATATTTCCTAGATTCCGGTAGTCCTAGGACCACCATGGTCTGTGCATCCGCCGCTGCCTGCATACGATTCCAAGTCAAAGATGTATTTTGCTTACCCTGTTGGTGTTGGAGACCATACATTGCATCATTGCATGCGAACAAGAGAGGTCAAAGCTCTCAGAGCAAGGGGACATGAAATTAATAAAACAAAAGGCTTTTGATTTTCTTTTGTTGCAAACAAGCATGGAGATTGGAGGGCAAATGACTCGGTCTCTAATGTTCTTTGAATAATATTAATCTGACATGTTGGCGATCTCACCTTTAATTGAGCGTTGAATAATATTACAGTGAGTCACTAACGTGACTTTTAGATTTGAATCTCGTAGATGGTAAATTTGACCTTACTTTATTCTCTCACTCCTCAATTTAAATATATTGTTATAGCTACACACAAAAAAGAATATTAGAATTATACACAAGTTATTAGTAAAGCAGGATTTATTTTAATTTTTTGGTTATGTCATACTATAAATTAAATCTAAGTGTGTTCAGCATGGAAGATTAGAGCATTGGTTTTTGTTATTGAAAAAACATCTAAAATGAACTTAATTTGGTATGGCTCTAAACAAACATTGTGTGTCAGATGCTTGTAATACAAGATATTGAAATATTTCGATTACAAAACATACTAAGTAACCAGCTAGGATGTTCAAAGATTAAACACTATAAATAACTAATCACACATTGTGCGCATCCCCAAGTCAGATGCTTGTAATACAGAATATTGAAATATTTCCTTTACAAAATATACTAAGTTACTAGCCCGGATGTTCAAAAGATTAAACACTATAAATAATTAAGGATTTTGAAAGATAATTGACGAACTTGTGTGTTAAGTAGGTAAGGTTTGAGTGATTAGAGATAACAAGGGTTTGCAAAAGAAAGAAAATGCTAGGAAAATCAAATATTTAGACCATCTTTTGTAAACCACAAGATGTACAGTTGATGATTGAACTTTTTTTTTTTTAATAATTTAACGAAGGATCTCAACCATCAACTTCTACGTCATGTGACGGTTTAAAATTTTGATCTCTCTAGCATTACCGAAAAAGAAAACCATCACTATTGTGAAAAACACATCATCTTTGCACCATTCCAAATAATGAAGAAAACCACTAAATAATAATTAGGAGTTGAATGAACCACTACAGGATCCCTTCGATGTCATAGGATAAGGAGGAGCACTGCCACTAGTAGGCTACATAGCCATTACCAAAATTATGTGATAAACTAATAGAGAAAATGTACACCAATAGTTTACGACAAATATTGGATTAGTAATTTAGTATAGGTGTGTTGGGATTATTTGGAAATTCTCAAGAAAAATTAATCCCAAATATTCTTTCAACCTGCACAAATTGTCCTTTAATATAACAGAACCACGTTAATGAATTATATAATCGGAAAAACTTTAATTAAAGTAAAGCTAATAATATGATTAGGTAAACATGTTTTCATTACAAATATATTTTTTTCATGAAATAATTCTGCACAAAGTTAGGAGGTAATATTAATTTATGGTACTCGTTTCGTTTGGTCTTTGAATTTAATTAAACAAAGGCAATTGGCAAAGACAAGTCACATTTTGTCTCGACTCCATTGGATGCATCAATGATCTACTCGTTATGGCTGTTGACATGTCAATTTGTGTAGCCCTTTGTGTCAAAAGCTCAAACACCCAAGAGAGATGGTTTTGTAGGCCATGAGATTAGATGACTCCTACTCATGGAGATGGAGAAGGAACTCTCAACAACGACACTTCGTTTCGTGTCTACCATTTTAATGAGGTTTGCATGAATGACTATATGTAAGGAAGAGAAACTTATCAATATCGGAGAAAAAATTATGACTGTATTTTAAACAAGAGATCACATATTATAGTGTTAAACATATGATGACATCCAAAATATAGATAATGATGCAGCCCTAATCTAGTAAGGAATGTGAGTACGTAAATCTTATCAAGATTCTATGGTATCTTGTAGATAGTGTCTTATTTTAAATGTATTACTTGAAAAACAAGAATTATCTCTACTAACTACTGTAAATAAACACACAATGAATGAGATAACACACCTCAAAATTCACAAATTCTCTTTTCTCTCTTGCCATCGCTTTCTGTCTCTCCCCCTCTATAATTCTTCAGTTAATTGGCCTACAACAAGTAAGTCATTCCATATGCAATATTATAGGCCTACAACAAATAAGTCATTCTATATGCAATAAACAAAGCAGTGTTGTTGTATAAATACCATACGAATTGCTTTTATCTTTCACTATATCCTCCTCCATGCTAAAAGCCAATCCACAACACTCACTAGAAACCCACAACCAATATACTGCTCATATACAAAAACAGTAATAATTCGATCAACCCAAAGAAAGTATGGCAACTTTTCAAGCTTCAAGAATCTTTTGCTTGATGGATTCACCTAATCAAATCCGTTTTCCTAAAGGAATAGTAATTAAAGCCACCGCCAATAATACACCCAATTTCCATGTGAGTCCAACTTCTCCTCCTCCCAAGCTCCCAACCAGAAGTTTGATCCAGAATTTGGAAAATGACTGTTTCAACTTTCCAATCAACACCAACAACACTAGCCATAGTTCTGATGATCCAACGGTGATTCCTAAGCTGTACGCAATCATGGATACCATTGCAGACAGAGTGGAGATGCACAAAAACATCGGAGCTCAGCGTGACAACTGGAACCATCTCCTTTTAATCTCCATCAACGCAATCACTCTCACTGCTGCAACCATGGCGGGACTAGCTGCTGCTGCTAGGGCTATTTCTACTGCAAAATCACCCTTTATGGCTCTCAAGCTCTCTTCCACTCTTCTCTACGTATCCGCCGCTGCCATGCTGGCGGTGACGAACAAAATCCAACCGTCCCAGCTCGCTGAGGAGCAGCGGAACGCCGCAAGGCTGTTCAAACAGCTCCATGCACAGATTCAAACAACCCTATCTCTCAACAATAACAGTGTGAGTAAAATTAATGTGAATGAAGCAATAGAGAAAGTGTTAGCATTGGACAGGGCTTATCCTCTTCCTTTGTTAGGTGAAATGCTTGACAAGTTCCCCAAAACTGTGGAGCCCACAGTGTGGTGGCCAAGAGTACTGAATCATCAAATTAGGGTTCAGGGGGTTGAAGATAATTTAGTAAATGGGAATAATGGGTGGAGTGAGAAGTTGGAAGGGGAGATGAGAGAGGTTGCTAGGGCTTTGAAGAGCAAGGATGTGCCTGAGTACTTGAGATTGACTGAAATAGCCTTGAAAGTCAACAAAGTTTTGGCTATTTCTGGTCCTATTTTAACTGCCCTTGCAGCATTGGGATCTGTTTTTGTGGGTTCAAGTAGCAATCTTGGGGTGTGGGGAGTAATGGTAGGGGTGGTTTGTGGAGCTTTGGCTAGTGTTGTGAATACATTGGAGCATGGGGGGCAAGTCGGGATGGTGGTTGAAATGTATAGGAGCAATGCTGGTTTTTTTAGGCTGATGCAAGAGAGTATTGAATCAAATTTGAGAGAGAAACAAGTTGAGAGGAGAGAGAATGGGAGGCTGTTTGAATTGAAGGTGGCTTTGCAGCTTGGAAGGAGCTTATCAGAACTCAATCATCTTGCTGTTTTCTCTGAAAAGTTTGCAAGCAAGCTATTCTAGGGTGGTTGTTGGTTTTGACTTTTTTCCAATTCGGTTAGTTTTTGCCACTTTTGTGATGTAATTTGTACAGTATTGTGTAACCTTAACTTGTTTATACAAATAATCACCATGTCTTGATTAAAAATAAGATTAATCATGTCAGATTGCTTTTTAATGATCCAAACTGATGAGTTTTTAGGTCTTAACTAAAAAATTGTTGTTGTAAAAAATCATCAATTAAGTGTTCGCCATTTTAGTGTTTTCTTGACATAATGTATTTGTCTATACTCTTGGCTATAACTGAAGAAAGTTGGGGTTCCACCATAAAACCAATTAGTAATATGAAGAGTAGCCCAACCTCTTATAAGCCCATGCAAGGTCCTTCCTCCCATCAATGTGTGACTCATTCTCAACAAGCCTCTCACGTGTGGCAAATTTTTCAAGCCTAACAGTGGACAACACAACGGGATGATGTGGAGCGGGCCGTTTGGTTTCACATGTGGGACAACCTGGCTCTAATACCATGAAGAAAGTTGAGGTTCCACCATAAAACCAATTGGTAATATAAGGAGTAGCCCAACCTCTTATAAGCCCATGCAAGATCTCTTTTTCTATCAGTGTGAGACTCATTCTCAACAACAACTAAATGTATTGGTGAGTTTTGAATTCTTCTAATTTTTTATAAGGCCAATCTTTGAATGAAAAATTGCATGAATTAGTGCTTTGAAGACAGTTAAACTAAACAAAAAGGGTGGTGCTATCCACACTGTTATTTTTACTTCTCACACAACCCTCTCAATTCTCGACCGTCGGGTTGATTGAATTGAATAAATCAATGAACAAAATTAACATAAGTGTATGAGAAGTAAAAAAAAAAAGTATGTGAATATGACAACCCAACAAAAATTATGCATCAGTCGTCTTAACGCTCTTCACTAGAATATAACTAAACAATGGTGGAGATGGTCTCAAAGCCCAAAATCAAACTTCAAAAAATTTAGGCCCAAATCCATCTGTTACTTGGTATTGAGTTCAATATCTTTGTTGGAGGAAAGAGGAACAGGCATGCAACCGGAATTGCAGCTCATGATTAATTTGGCATCTGCTTGCTGCAGTAGCCATGTTGGCATGTTACCTTCCCCACTCACGTGACTCACCACAGCAGCCGTATTTAGTTTCCCCAAGTGGCAACTCATTTGTTAATCTGTCACCATGAATTCCTTGAAAAACACACTACTGGTAATCAGCAAAGGCCAAAAGCCAGTTAACCTTTTTGGTCGCCAACTGCCGTTAATGATGAACCTGGATTATCGCACCAACCAGCTAATGTGTAAAATAAGATATAATATCCATAGATAAACCAGTTACCTTTTTCGATTCTCAATTTAGTTTTACGTCTTTATAATCTTAACTTTTGTTAGGTAAACTAATTTTTCATCAAGTTGAGAGTTACTTTTGAATGTTTAAACGACACGTTTTAAAGATTAAAGGGTACGAATTTTTCTCCTTCTTAATTAATGTAATAATTTTGAATCATGCCATGCTAAATTTTAAAGTTTAGAAGCTAAGTAACTAAATTAAAGTCGAAAAGTGTTACGAGTGGAGAGGGACACTACCAAAATTTTCCAAGTTAGCAATGTATAAACAACTTTGTCCAAACAAAGCAAATTAAAGTCAAGAATAAAGGGCATGATGCATCTATGATTCGATTGTTAACCTACCGTGATTTCCATGATGACTCCAACCCCAATTGTGGAACAAATGAAGATGATATAGTATAAATTTACTATTTCATCCTATATATGGTGAGAATTACAAATGCAGAAACTGTATAGTCTTTTTAATCATCCATGTCGTATTATGATTTAAACACATGTTGTTAAAAATTTAGACTAAAAATTAAAAGTTTTGTTAACTCTTCGTTAATTGTTTGCACGTGCTAACAATTACTGGAAAATTCTATTTTAACATATGCTCACGTGTTAACAATCAACAGAGAGTTAATGATAAACGTAAATAGCAACCAACCTTACTACAAGTATTTAAATCTTAATTATTTTATCACATAAGCTATCTTCTGTGAACTCATCAGCACGGCACTAATAATCCAATTGGCCCTTTTTGAATTCTGTTGCAAAAATATTTTCTCCTCTTTCGTCCTTCTTCTTCTAACCAAACCGACGCATTTTTTCAAAAGCTTTCAACTTTCACTCACTCTGCTCACCCAGCAAAACAAAAACACCAGAAAGATGATTCAGCTGCTGTTCGTAGTGATTTTATTAGAAATGGTTCTGATACTGGCGTTTCTGTTCAAGACCCCCTTCAGGAAGCTGGTGATTTTGGGGCTGGATCAGATCAAGCGCGGCCGCGGCCCCGTCGTGGTGAAGACGGTGGCGGCGACGGCGTTTGTGGTGCTGATGACCAACGTTTACGGCATAGTTAAGATCAGGGCGAGCCGGATCGACAAAGCTGCTGTGCTTAGTCCCACCGATCAGGTCCTCATGATCAAGCACCTTCTCGACGCCACTCTCCTGGGTAATTTTCAATTTTATGATTTTTTTTTAATTATTTTGTTGTGGGTTAATTTCTAGAACTCAATTGCTATCTGGGTAATTCTTGGTTTTTCGTTTTAGACTTCTAGTGACATAATCTCTGATACTTAGATTTTAGTGTGGAATTCTTAAATGTGCAATTTTTTTTGTTCTTGTTAATGTTTTGTTGTTTTGTGAGTTGTGATTGAAACGTGGTTGCTTTGATGGATTTGGGAATGATATTGGGTGATAGAAGATTGCAACTTTTTGCATTCCTATATTCAAATCACTGTTTCATTGATGACACGAACTTGTAAGAGAAAGTAACTTACTAGGTTATCTGGATCTTAATTAGTTGTTTCTGAGAACCTGTTTTCGAGAACTCAAATTCGAGGCATTATGGTGTTATAGTGACCTGATTCTGAGTTCAGTGGTTTTCAGATTAATTATATACACAGGCCGTCAAAAATTGTGTATGCTCATTGCTCACAAGTAGTTTCATATTCCCCAATACTACCACATAATCTGGTCGAAATATATCACTTAATTTGAATGCTCTATGTTACGGTTGTTGAGGAACATTTTGTAATTCGAGATGTAATTTTCAGAGCTACTGGTGAATTTTGTGTCTTGTTCACCTTGTTGCCGACTATGGTTAATGTCCAAAATGTGCCTACTGCCTACTTACCACCATACAGCCCTTAGAGCAATAAACTGGGATATTTTTTCGTTTAATTAAGTTGGAGGCTTAATACTAATTTAATTTGTTAAGGAAAATTATAGATCCTTCTATCAGGAAATAGTATTGATATTGTAGACAGCAATTTGGTGATATCAGCTGCACTATTGTTCGTATAGGTTGTATCAGCATAGAAGTAATTTGTTTGCTGCTAGAGTACTGGATTCCTTATTCTTTCTTAAGTGCATTTTTCGGTTTTCATTAGGTCATCAGTAGTTAGATATATTAAATAAAACCAGTGAAGAAATATGTGCTTTGTTTGTACAGTAGCTAATGTTCATTGAGTTTGAATTATTTTTTGTTCACTCCTTGTTTATTTCCTTCCCATCCTTTTGATGAGGATGAAATGAGAAGCAACCAATCTGATCATGCCCTACATATTCGATTACTTTTCAAGCGGTTTCTCATGCTCCTTCTCCCCTTTTGCCAATATATGTAGTAGCTTGTGTTTGCTGACAATAAAAGATAATCACCTAGCCGGATTAGCCTTAATAACGCATGTTGTGAAGTGCGTTGGGATTATATTGGTACAATTTCTGTTTACCAGATGTTTATTTCAGCAGGGTGTTTCATCTTTCATGACTTCCTGTTGCTCTCTGATAGTGACAAAATCTTGTTAGTCATCGACTCATTTGTGTCTCCCATTTGCAGGATGCTCCCTATTTCTTGCTCATATGATAGACAGACTACACCACTACATTAGAGAACTTCGCATACGCAGAAAGAGCATGGAAGCCCTTAAGAAACAGAACAGAGGATCTGACGATGGAAAATCTAGCATTTTGGATCAGATGAAAGTTTCGGAGAATGAGATGGCTACGTTGCGGACTAGACTCAAACAGCTAGAATCAGAAATCGAGACAAAGACAAAAGATGTTCATACTGCAGAGTCCAACGTCCTTGCTCTAAGAAAGCAATCGGAAGGGTTTCTTCTCGAGTATGACCGCTTACTTGAAGAAAACCAGAAGTTAAAGAATCAGTTGAAGTCATTGGACTGGAGAGTGTCACGTTTAGGTAGCAAGAAAGATTTATAAGGGATTTTGCCCACATTTTGAGATTTTTAATTTGTTATGTAATTCCATAGAAGTTTTTTGTGAGTGTTTTGAGATGGGTTTATTTATTACATTAATTTGTCATATATGGTAATTATTGGGGGAGAGAGAGAGGCTTACCACTTTGTATGGTTGATGTAACTAAAAGTTGAGTGTTGAAGTAGAATGGTTCAATTATTCCATTTTGTCTTGATAAACTTTGTAGGCCCATGCAGATCTGTCACCGATATTGTTTCAAACTTAACCATCTATCATTAGGTGTTGAGCTTTATTACAAAACCACTTAAAAGGCTTCCTGCAAGAAGTAGTAGTTATGTGCTTCTTACAAGAAGCAATAAAATGGTTTTTATAAGATTCACTTGTTATTTTACTAAAAATTGGTTCCAAAAAAAGTTAATTAAAAACACTTTCAGTCATTTTAAAAGCATTTTCAGACGAGTCATTTTGTTTTATAATTGATTACACTCGGAAGTAGACGGGTTTATTGTGTGAATTGAATTGAAGAAGAAAATGTTTGGATTCGTAGCGATTTCCTTTGCCACGGTTGATTAACCATTACCTTTGTGTTTTGGCTACTAGTACTGATGATGATCACAAATAAAAAAACCGGCTTCGGCTACGGAAAAGAAAAGGAATGAAAAGTCCAAAAAAACCAGTGTTTTAGCTACTAGGAAAAAAAGGAAACAAATCAAACCAGTCAAGAGCTGCATTAGTTCTTGACACACATTCCGGATTCTGCTTGGAATTTAAAGGAGAACGGAGTGAAAAATCGAAAAGAGTAAGTAAAATCCCTTGCTTCCATGGGGTTCCAAACCAACTTACCCAAAAGCCTAAGGATCATAACCATATATATACACACACACACATGTATAAATATACAGGCCCTTTATGTTTATATATACGCTCTACATGTCTGCACTATTTGTACAAGGAAAGTTAGTAAACCACCAGACCCCATCTAACGAGCGTAACTCTCTCGTCTTTGTTGAAGCTTTCTGGGGATATCACTCATGGAGCTTTTAACTCTCACTAGCATGTTCGGCTTGAAATTCGCAAAGGGCATACTCCAGTTTCTCTTCTTCGTGCACTACATCGCGATGATCCAAACACCTTTTGAGCGCATTGTCAGTTGCTACTGCCTGCTCCTCGACTTCATTCTCATCGGTAATCTTCGTTTTGTTTTAGGCTGGGGTTTCTATTTATTTCATGTTAATTTGCTCTCTCTAATTTGTTTTTACTATATATTAACACGTTTGAGTTGCTTATCTACAGGGTTATTCCTAGTCCTTGATTTCGTCTTGCACCGAGTATGCGAGGATGTCAAAAAACTTCATAGACAAACGAAATTGATGGGGGAACTGCGCAACAGATTTGAAGAAAACAATAATCGCTTGCTTGAGGAGAAAGAAAACCAATTGCAATCGTTGAGCACAAAGCTCGACGAAGCTGTATCCGAGCTCGAGACCAAAACAATAGATGTTTCTGATCTAAGAAACGCATTGGGGGTTGCAGAAAACAAACGTCTACACAAGTGGTTGGAATCGGAAGATATGTTTGTCGAGTTTGATCGGTTGCTTGGGGAGAAAGAGGACCAATTGCGATCCTTGAGAACAAGGGTCAACAACGCAGAATTGGAGCGCGACATTAAGGCAAAAGACACTAATGTCGCACAAGCTAATGTTCTTGTTCTAAACAAGTTGCTCGGACATGTAATTAAGGAGCAGAGCCTTGTCCATGGTGAGAATGAGAGTTTAAAGCAGCAGTTACAGTCGTCATCAAACGCCAAACTCAAACTTGATCAATTGCTTGAAGAAAACAAGCTTTTGAAAACAAAGCTCATTAGCCTCAGCCAAGTAGAATCTGAACTCGAGACCACAACTGGAAAACTGAACGATGCAGAAGTCAATTTAAGGAATTTAAGTAACGCATTCGGAGAGCTACTTGATGCGCAAGGTATTGCATTTGAGGCAAACCAAAGTTTACAAAAGGAGCTACAATCTTCGGACACAAAGCTCAAACAGCTACAACATGAGCTTGAGACAAAGACAAGAGAGATTTACGCTGCAAAGGACCGCGCGATCGTGCAAGAGAAACAATCCGAAGAGGCTTTCGCTGAGTACGACCGTATGCTTGCGGATAAAGAGGACGAGCTGGAATCATTGAAAACAAAACTCGACCAACTACAATTTGAGCTTAATGGTGCAGAAGACGATGCTAATTTTATGAGGAATCTATTTGGACGATTACTTGATGATCAAGATGAGGTACACGAGAAAAATAGAACATTACAGAGTTGGTTGCAGGCATCATTCACTGCACTAAAAAAGCTCGAATACGAAGTTGCAACAAAGGCGGAGGATCTTCGTGCCGCAAACGACGAAATTATGGCTGTGAACGAAGATTCGGATTATTTTTTCCAACAGTATGTTCGATTACTTGACGAGAACAAGATCTTAGAAAGAAGACTGAAGTGGGAGGCTGCCAAGCACTCAGAAGGTGGTAGCGATGATTGATAAGGGAGGGATTGCAGACCAATTGAGATTTATTTTTATTTTTATTTTGTTTGAGAGCTAGTTTTATTTTTCACATTTTAGTTGCTAATTTCATGGTATTTACGTTTTACATTCTAATTAGTCAATCTATGTTATCAATGTTGGAAATTTGTTGGAACTTTTGAGTAGAAATTTCATTGTCCCACATTAACCAATCCCAAATGGTTTCCTCACTTTATAAGGTTTTGTCCCTTATAAAATGTGATTGGAATGATGGACCTTTGAGACTAAAACTAGGCTCACCCTTGGGATTGGGCTTTGGGTGTGTTAATTATAATTAATTATCAAAAGATGGGCCTTGCCTTGGGGCTCGGGCTTTAATAATTAAATTATTTAATTAATTAATTTCGAATTTAATTAAATTAATTTTTGAACAGACTCATCTTTTCAGATGAAGTCTGCAGTGAATGGAAAAATACAGAAAGCACAACACCCCTCTGAAGAGATGTCCCCCAACAGTCACATCTCATTCTCATACCTGTTGCGAACAGGCATCCACATGCTATATATACATCCATCTGCATGGCATTTAGAACACAGAAAATAAACATTCTTCTTCTACAATCTCAAATATCATTTCTGAGAGAACCACATAGAAATTCGCCAGAAGTCAAGTTTTTCGATGCTGGAATTTTGACTTGATCGTTTAATCCTGGTGAAGCAGACGTCCGTAGAACTACAAGCATTGAGTAGGGGTGAAATTTTTGTTTCAAGGACATTACGGTATGCAAGCCTCGATCTTTAATATTTCTGTATAATTTTATTTCATTGTTCATACTCTGTTAATTAGTAGTTCGCACTTGATTATTTATTAGCATATATATAAATTTATCACAAATAGTTGATATATCTCCAACAATCAAGTCTTCCCTTTTTCTTTCAGCTTGTGCGCCCGTCTTGTACGCATAATCAGACGGCAAGGCGGGTGCCCAAACGTAGTCTTCGGGATTATGTCTGAATGCAAGAAATGTTATGTATCAAGATGGGCAAGCTCAAAAGGCAATAGACTTGTTTGCTGTATTAAAAAATGGTGAGAAAAAGTAAAACAAGAAACATGCACAAACAACCATAATTTTTTGTTTACAAAATTAAGATTTGAATAAAATACATTACATTTAGAGGCCATCCAAGCCTTTCTCTTACTATGCCTAATGCTAAAGCTAGCTGCATCACAAGTCTCCAAACCCAAACCCAAGCAACTACTAGGATCCGTATTTGTATCCGGATTCGTATTTGTTGGCCTGTCGTAAATACTTTTGGTATACTGTGACGAGATGTTGACCTCATTTGGCGGCGATAAGAGGCAAAGCGGCACGTGTTTGGACTGCCCGGCGAGAAGCGGAAAAATGGTGTGTGTTTGCGTTACATCTTGTTTATTAATGTTGTCACTTCTAACTGTGACCCAATTTTCTTCATCCGAAGCCCAATTGGGCATTTCTCGAGACGACGCCGCAATGCCTTCACTCAACTTTCGGATCCTCTCCTTAGCTGAATAATCCGAACCACTGCTCTCACGGGTCGGATCCCAAATCTGGTCCGATTCAAATTCCTCCTCTTCCCACAAACCACGATCCAACACGGTGGTGGGACTTGGCAAATCATTGGGTGCCTCGACTACAAATCCATGCTCCAGAAGCTCACCCGCGGACCACCTCTCCAGTGGGTCCCCAATCAAACACTTGGCGACAAAGTCCCTGCCTTGCTTCGAGAGAGAGCTTGGTATCTCCGGCGCATCGCCGGAAAACCCGATTCGGTACAGCGCCGATACCGGGTCGCAAAAGTCGGACCACGGCGCCCGCCCGGTGGCCATCTCGATCACTGTGCATCCCAGAGCCCACACGTCGGCGGCTATCCCCTGTTCCTCCCCGCGGGCCACCTCCGGCGCCATGTACAGAGGGGTCCCACCAATCGGCGAATCACAATCGGAATTCACGAGGCGAGCGCAACCCAAGTCGGCGAGCTTCAAGTTGGCGCCATTTTCCGCGACCAGAATGTTCTGACACTTGACGTCGCAGTGAGCGATTTGATTGGAGTGGAGGTGTTGCAGTCCAAGCAGAATCTGCCTCGCGTAGCACCTGATCGCGGCCTCGTCTAGGCACCCGCCTTGCCGTCGGATTGCGTCGGAGATTGTGCCACCAGGCGCGTATTCTAAAAATAAATTGTACAAAACGTCGCCGTTCTCACTAGAGATGTTGTGGCCTTTGTACTGTACAATATGGGGAGAGCTCAATGTAGACAAAATTGTTTGCTCCTTTTGGAGGAATTGGGATTGTGCGAGCTTCGCTGACTTGACTGCGAAAACCTCGCCGGAGACATATGACTTGGCAATGGAGACCGTGGCGGAGGAGCCGCGGCCGATGGTTCGGCCCCTGGTCCAATCCATTTAAAGACGATAACAGAGGATTAGGCGAACAGAACTACACAGCGGATAGGGGTTACAAGTTTGGTATGTGTTGAAGTTTGTTTTGGTTGGATTGGGATTTGGGAGGTGGAATATATATGAGTGGAGAAGGTGGTGGTGGTGGTGGGTGTGGTGAGTAAAAATGTGAGGAGTAGTCTTGTGGGCGTGGTTTGGTATGCGGGGTGGCTTAGCTTTAGCTTGAGGCCTGGTGAGAGAAGCTAACGCCTTTTCAAACACCTTTCTCACTCTTTTGGCTTTTTCGGACCAAAGGTCGGCCGCCGTCTTCTCTAATTCATCTGAGGCCTCCACGTGGCAAAAGGAGGGTGCAAACTGTTTTTGGCCGGCGGATAGGTGAGCTTGGCGTTGGGGACGAATGGAATATGGGGATTGGATTCTCGCCAGACTAATCCTGAGGATCCTAAGGATCAATCCACGTGGATCGTTGATCAAAAATCGTGCGGTCATAATTAAATATTTTTTATATTTTTAAAAGTAAAGTAGTCTCGTTTTACGTGAAAAATATATAAAAAAAATTATGACCGCACGATTTTTAATCAACGGTCTACGTGAGTTGATCCTTATGATCCCCAGGAATTAGATCCGGCGAGGATCCAATTCCTGGAATATGGTTAAAGTAAATTCCATGCATTTGGGACGTGCTTACGTAGTCCTTACGCATTGGAGTGCGAATAGAAAATGTATGGGATATTCTTGTTTGGGAGAGAGTTTTGAGTGTGTCTGAAACATGGGATGGTACATCACGTTTTACTATACGAGTGGTCAAGTGATGAGATACTTGTGTTAAAAAATCAACAACTTAAAAAATAAAATTTCTCTCTACTTATATAATGACACGTGATGTGACACTCGTGTTCCGAACATAATGAAAATTTCTCTTCTTGTTTTGGTGGGATGTATGAGGCCTAAAGCCTAATAACGTAGAAGATGGATTGACTTGAGTAGTCTCTAGTACAACTCCCATTAAAATGGTGAACTCATTTTTCTCCCTGAGTTGGATGCATAATTTGTGCCCATTTTAGTTATAAGTTTGGCAAGTCAAGGATATGGTTTGGTAAGTGTTGAATACATAAATAAATGGTACAACTTCTTTAATTAAATGATAAAAAATGAGTACTTTTCTTGGAGAATTTCTAATACTCAAAGTATGGGCATGATAATATGGTGGAAATATTTTGAGCTCATGTAGTATGAATAACAGTTGTTACGAAAGAAACCGTTAAATAATGACATGATAATTTGGTTTAAAGACACCCATTCTTCAGTGAAATGGAAAATGTGTTGAGCACAAATATTATAAACACCAGTTGCTAGAGCAGTAAACTAGCGACAAATATTCTAATTCTTGACTTCAAAATCAAGAATTAGCTCGGTAACTAATGGGAGAAGTTGATCCAGTTCTTATTTCTTGCTTCTTTTATATATTCTTAAGCTTCCCAATTCTTTTGCTTATCTAGTTCATAGTTAAGTAACACATGAATGGTATTTATTTCTTAACCCTTAAGTAAAAAAAAAACATATAATAGACAAAGGAAAATGGAATTATGTAGATAAAAGAAAAGGGCATGGTTGAGATGTAAAAGGCAATTAAAAGGCTTTTGTTTGCAGTGGGAAAGTGAGTGCATATTGTGTGTGCAAAGGAGCATAGGAAAGGAGAGATTTTTCAGTGTGATCGGAACACAGAGTGATACATCATGTATCATTATACAAATGGTGAGATATGTGTGTTAAAAAGTTAATAACTTAAATAATAAAATTTCTCATCATTTGCATAAAAACACGTGATGTACCCTCCGTGTTTCCGTCACAATGAAAAATTTCTCATAGGAAAGGAGGTGGACAGTTGGGATGAACAATAATTTAGTTTTTTTTTTTTTTTTAATTGTTATTGGCACTCCAAAAATCTCATTTTACACTCCAAACTTTTTATATTTGGAAAGAAAAATACACTTGTGAGGAGTGTAGAATGAGATTTTTGAAGTGCGAATAACATTTCTCTTTTTTTTTTGGTAAATAACAATAATTTAGTTGTAAAAGCCGCCAAACCAAAACCCCAACTCATATTCTTACATGCATCCTCTCAGTTTCTTGGTCTCCGCACAAACCAAACCAAACACCAAACGATTTCACCAACCAGTTTGGTCTGGTCAGGCCGGTCCTGTAGAAACTTTGAACCCACCTAACAAGTGAGTTGAAAACTTGCAACTGCAGTTGGTTTGCAGCTCACAACGTTGTAACGTAACCTTTGGCTTTTTCTTTGCTTTGCGTGCGCAAAATATGTGGTGTCAATGTCAATGTGCATGCACGAATATGAATCATGAATCATGATTGATGAGTGTGTTTGTTCGGTATCGTACCTCGTGATTTATGTTGCTTCCAAGCAACCCTATCATATTATTATTCACATGCATGCAGGCCACCTACCCCTTCTTTCTTTCTTTTCTTTTCTTTTCTTTGCCCTCCTCCTCCTCCTCTTTTATTTGTCAGCTTTTGGAAAAGCTTTTTAGCCCCACCTTTGTGCTTCGTGAATCATGCGTGACAAAACGTTTCCTGAACTTGTGCGGCACACCTACGTAAAAGATATTATTCCTTCTTTAGTTTAGGGTTTTTTTAGATAGGGTAATGCTCGGATATTAAAATTATGGTAGCATGTTTGTTCATCATCATTTAATGTGGTATATGTTCATCACTCTATTAATCATCGTTAGATGAATTTGAATTTTGAGATTTGTGTAGTTGATAAGCATAAATCTCAAAATTCAAACTCATCTAACGGTAATAAATATGATGGTGAGCAAAAATGCACTCTAAAATTGTAGACAAAATTTTGAAAACTAAAGGATATGAAAGTTGATGATTGGTTTATTACTTAAGTGGCTTATTACGCGTTGATAAATGTGCTTATTCCTATTGGTGATACATCATTTAGTTTACAAATTTTGTTTCCAAATTTAGTCTCCCTAACATTACCCTTTTAGATATTATTAGGTTCAGTTTTTCTAGATTACAAACACCTATTAAGTGCAAACACTTTTGAATAACACGTCGGTTGTTCAAAGTCGGACGCTCCATTCTCTATCATTTTACAGTTTAACCTCAATTTCTTATCAACATTATAAAACATTATACCAAAAACATGAGGTGCTTAAAATGGCGCTATACAAACTCGTTGGGCCAACATATATATCACTCAATGAGCTATGAGATGATGAATGAACTTCATCATGCGAATAACTTGGCCTCAAAGCCAATGGAATGGAACTATATCAAGGATCATACACCAATTCACGTCAACACAAACTTTTGCGTAACGTCTAAGTTTATTCCATCCCATTACACCCTAATCTTCATCCCAAATACAATATGTGGGGGAGAATGTCTTGAGTTGGGCTACTCTAATGTCTTGAGTTGGGCTACTCTACCGACTATACTCGGTGGGATCTACTGCTGAGGTCCCACCGATAGTAGATTGCTGCCTCATAGGCCCCACACAAGTTTCTCCAAATTGGATCCTCCACTCTCTTTTATTTTTCAAACAAATCGTTGCCTTCACTCAGCTATCGACCAAAACCAACCTATATGCATCAGCAATGTAAAGTTTTATCATGAGCAAATTTCATATTGTTGAAGAAAATATGGAGATTAATACTTCTACTTAACAGCTGAAGCCCTTAATTTTGAGATATTACTAGAAAGCATTGCACAATTTACTACGTGCTCTCAAACTTATAACATATGATACCAGATTACAAACACTAGGTTTACGCCGACGCCAACAGACACCATAACTGATTGCAAGTTTTAACCACTGGATCCCTTTACATACAGTGGTACATATATGAAAAGTAAACAAAGATGAGCATATGCATCAAATAATTTCAAGAAGAGGGGTCGGTCCCAAGGCTGTTCTTTATGCAGCCTCTGCAAATCCGACTCTCATCTTGCCATAATCGAACACGGTGTGGTAACGACCCATGAACATATCTCCCAAGATCCTGCATTGCACCGCCGCAAAGTGAGAATCAAAGCAGGTTTTTATCGTATATAAAGCACGACAAACGAGTTCAAGTGTTGATTAATGTGATAATACCAGAGAGGTCCGCGGGGACGAGGGATATCCATGCTAGTGAATCCACTTATGCACTGAGCTTGAGCACCCTTGCCGACCTGAAGTATGTACTGCTCAAACCAACGGAGAAATTAGCAGAAGCGCAAAGGTAGCTTGCACTACAACACTTTAGTCATGCAAATTTAGTCACACCAAAATTCGCCTTAAACCACAAGAAAAGTGTACCACTATTGTCATGAAAACGTACATTAAACTATTCGTCGAGAAACTATGTGTAAATAGAACTCAAAACACTAATTTTTCTAATGTACTAAAAGAGAACGTTAGGTATCTCATTTGCTGATCTTAAACAAGGGGGAACCAGATAGCATTACATAAGAGATATGCAAGCATACAGCTAAAGGATAAATTGGGATGTTGCCGAACGTACCTCCTCTGAAGTGAGCTTAAAAACTTTACCGCCAATGGTGAAGGAAACGGGAGGCATGGAAGAAAGCTTTCCACAGTCGACAGTAGAT
The DNA here is from genome assembly GCA_024362995.1 of Heteromeles arbutifolia. Lineage (NCBI taxonomy): Eukaryota > Viridiplantae > Streptophyta > Magnoliopsida > Rosales > Rosaceae > Heteromeles > Heteromeles arbutifolia. The sequence continues at coordinate 965,488 of JANCRC010000002.1, read as the reverse complement.
TGTCCCGATGTGTCTGGCATTTTTTCACAAAGCTGCGGAGTTAAAACATCGTGGAGTCAGAAAGAGAAGTGAACCGGGTTACAAATATAATCAAGTTTTGTGAAATTTCTGTACCTCATTGACGTAGTTCAAAATACGACCTTGCGTCATATTCTGCTTAAGCTCGGTTTGCATCCAGACAACTGCCATTTCACACGCAGAGCATGAAGCATCATGAAGAATGCCAGAAGATTTGCCGTTGTTCTCATCCACCACGCTCTCAATGCCCATGCTGAACAAGCACAACAGTAAAACAATAAACTATTACCTAATGAAGGCAAGCCCAAGAACAATAACAGCAATAGAAGGACATCTTTTGAGCTGACCTTACACTACGAGTTCCATCAAAGGTGCACACTCCAATTTGAGAACAAACCTTCTTTGGTTGGGCCTGCTGGAGAAAGTACGCAAACCAAATGAATCACAATCGTCTCCACTCGTGTGCACAAGAAAAAAAGTGCAAACTGGAATAACATAAATCTTGAATGTACCTCAGCTACGAGTAAATCAAGAATGGTTCGTCCATACTGGTTAACAACCGCCTTGCATTCCTGGCTAACAACACCACTGGCTCCAATGGCTTGATTTATCTTGGTAATTGCAGTCTTTATATATACGTATAGAGAAATTTATCGACAGGGAGATTGTCATTACTAATGCAGCTGTGCAAAACTATGCAAAAACAAACAGACGCAACGCAAACAGAAGCTGAAAGAACATAACGAGCACAAGTACTTCATTCAATCTATATACACGAAAAAAGGTCAGTAACATGTTCATATTTCTCCCTTTCTGCTTCAATCAGAACATTCATCGTGCGAAGTTAAAAAGTGAACCTGACGTAGCTAATCCAACAAGCTAGATAAAATTATATACACAAAACATGCACCCATCAAAGGATTAATCAATACAAAAACAAAGTAACAACTAAAATTTGGATTACATACCGATGGACCTGTCAAAAGGGAAGTTCCAGAGTCTGCAATTGCGAAACAGCCACCAGCACAATATCCTGAACAGCAGAATAGTTAAGTCAGAACAACGGGGGCAATATATACGATATTCGTATCATTGTCCCCCATACTGTGAAAAACAAACACACAGGGGCGGGCGCTTTACTCTATTTCTATGTCATTTTATCGAACTACAATGCTTTAGGCATCAAGAGGGTACATACCAGTTGGTTTACCACCAATAAGAACATCACCCATGTTGAACTGCCAGGGAGAGATGCAAGTAAGAAAAGAGGAAAAAAAAAAGGTAAAATATTAGAAAGGCAAAAAAGAAAAGAAAAGAAAGCATCAGACACTCTCACATTGGACGTAATTGTTTCACTACCAACCTGCCAATAGCCTTTCGTCGTTACCGGAACATATGTGTGCTTGCCCTTAAAGTGTTTCGGATCAACTCCGCCAAACACAATTTCACCACCTGCTTCATCTTGTGCGTTGCGATTGAGCCAAAAGGAAAACACCGGTTCCTTGATAAGACCTCGCTCAATCATGTTGTACCTGGAAGATATTCATGTGTTCCATATCAACCAATGAATGCTGAAATGATTCATTTAATTACGTCTGGAAAAAAAAAATGATCGGTGAAGATCAACGAAGCAAATGCGCATCATACCACACTGGGACAGAACCTCCAACCGAAATCTCTTGAAACCCAAGTCCCAATAAGCCATCAAACTTGGCGGCCACGAATGTGAGACCGGGTTCACTAGTTGCTTCGATGAAATCCTGATGATGTAGATGTACCACCAATAACAAGTACAGTTAAACCGAAACACTAGACTGGGAGACGGAAAAGGAGAGGAGCTCAGAAATATGATTACCTGGTGTTTAACAACGATGTCCCCGACTTTGACATTGTCATTGCTAAAGAAGCCTGAAATAGCTCCGCTACCATACTGGATGGAAGCAGAAGTCCCTGCACAGCAGTAGACATATATTACACCATACAGCCAACACAACCAAGTTGCAGCATTCACACGATTCAGAAACAATTACTGCAAAGCATACCGTTGTTCTTGTATGTTCTCGATTGGCCCGAGTCGTACTTGGCATGGAAGAAGCATGCAAGCTGCATCCAAATGCAACAAAACCATGATCATGTTGTCTCAGACCAAGCTTTCTAAACATCCAAAAAGTTTCAATTTTTCAAATTACGGCAAAGTGTAAATGTTGAAGCTCACCGAGAAATAACACTTGGACGATGGAACCCACAAGTTCGAGCTTCCAGTGTCGAAAATGACAGTGAAGGGTTGAGGGGGAGTGCCAATGGCAATCTCACCATAGTACTGAGCATCCAAGTAGTTCTTTAACGAAACGATGTCGACATCCGCAGACTCGGGTTCTCCGAGATTCGAAGGGAGACGATACTTTCTCAATCCGTTCTTGGATTCGAGCTGCGCAGCAACCCGGTCGTTGGAATCCAGTTTCATCTTTTTCAGTCCAATCCTGGACAACCCATCATTGGGTGCAGAGGATACAAGAGAAAACAACAAGCTTGTAAGGAACAGAAGTGCTTTGAAGCTGGTTCCCATGTTGCCTATAGCTCCAAAACGCAGAATCACAGAGCCAAATTAAATCTTACTTTCAAACATATACAATTAAGAAATTAAAATATTTAAAATTAGATAAAACTCAGCGATTAAATTGTTTGCAGGAGGAAGAGAGAGCGAGAGGAAAGTTGGTGTGAAGAAACTCGAAGGAACAGAGTGGCTTTTAAAACAGACAAAAACAGAGGACCTTCTTCTGCCCTGTCACTCTTTGCGTTTACTGTGGAGCCCAGCTCAGCCCTTACCTATATTCCGTATGGTATCTGAAAGGTGGGCCCCTACTGATTCTTTTGATGTGAACCGTCCGATCTTTGGGATTTAAACGGTCGATACTGTGTGGAGGCACGATGGTCTCGTTCGAGGGGGGAGTTTTACAAAAATGGACGGTGATTATGGACTTAAGAGAAAGATCAGACGGCGTGGATGACGTGGGTAGATGACGACGGGCTTAGATGGTGCGAGTAAAACGACGCGCGAATGTAGAATTGGAGGTTGCAACTGAACGCTCACGTGTAACAAAAACTTCCTGGGTGCCTTACCACGCGACGCCTCCGTATTTGGGAAGAGGTTTTAGTGTTCTCAATCAGAGCATAGATGCTTACGTTATATGTTATTATTGTACAATGAGAGAAATACTTAAGATATAAATTTTTATTCCGTTTTATAATAATATATGATAGTACTGTCCAGTGTTCTGAACATTAAAATATTTCGTATTTGGGGCCCACCGTGAGCTTGGAGTGTAGTCTGCACATGAATTTTGTATGACGATGTTCACGTTTCCCTTACACTAAAACAACTGAAATTTTACAATCAAATGCAGTTATGCACGTTTTGTTTGGATATGGAAACGAGTTGTGGATATACAACCGATAATGCATGGATATCATTGTAACTAATAAAATGTACCGAAGTGTGATATCATGGATAGAACATTAGTTTGATAATAAGAAACGACGTATTTCTGATACATCCCGATGAGTTTCGGCTACTGTTTATTATTACAACATACAATTGATAATATGTCGATATCAGTGTACCCAGTACAATGATATCCATTACGAATATAGTTCTGGTGGTTGGAAGGGGATAAAAGGAATGAGATTATTAATTAGTGAATATTTTTGCTCACACCCTCAAGTGATGGTGATGGTGATGCTGTCACCACTCTATCTACCACCGTCAATGAATTTAAATTTTGAGACGTGTGTAGTGGATCGACACAGGTCTCAAAATACACGAATTAATTAGGATGATTCCTGCAAGCAAAGAAATAGTCCTCTTGAAGGCAAAATAAATGATGCAAAGACAGCCTAACCATTAGGCCATAGGTTATTGTGAGTGCAAGAAAGAGAATAGTCCACTGTAAGGCAAGCAAACATTGCTAATTGGCTATCACTCTCACAATATGCAAAGCTTAAAGTGGAAAGTTGGAAATTAAAAAAAGATTACTTGGAGGTCAAGTTTAATGAAGAACTGTCATATGCCCTTTTTCGGATCCAATGGGCCCTATTTTTCTTGAAGCCCATTATTTGGTTGGACTCAACAAGCTTAGGCCCTGCAATTCATTCAGAAATAGAATGGGAACCAATCCATACAATTCAATGGACACGGTTCACAATTGGTTACAACTATTCATGTCCAAAAGACCACTTAAATTGTTTTTTGCATAAGCACCAGTTATGTACTTATTTCATGAAGTATTTTAAGTGCTTTTGCAAAACTTACTTGCATTTTAACTAAAAATTGGTTTCTAAAAATATTTTCACTGAAAACGTTTTTATGTCATTTTAAAAGCACTTACAAACTAGCTCTAGAGCTTATTAATTTTCTCACAAATACAATTAACATGCAATATTTTCTCACCTTTGCTTCAATCAAGTATGGAATTAGAGCTCGAATGGGAAATTTGATGTATTTCTGGTAAGTAATGGAAGCAATCGTCCATACCGTCGCAACAGAGGAAACAAAATTCTTCGAATAGGCACCTTTCTGTGCATAGGATTTCTTTTTATTTTATATAGTAGATGTTAAATTTCGCAGCTCATTCTTTATTCCTACAAAGCTGCCAAAAGGGATTAATTAATTTGCGAAATGTTTTACTTCTATAAGTATATAAAATGTGTTTGCAAAAAAATAATAAAAATATAAAGTATGAAACCAAAAGGTCCAAAGATCCCAAAATATGAGTAAGCACGTACCTTTCATGGAAATAGATGGGAATATGTAAAATATTCAAAAATGTTATTTTCTTCAATTTATTAACGTTTGTTGACTAAGATCATCTTCGATGAATTCCAAAAATGGGTGCTGTACGTGGTTAATTTCAAAACCCTAATCAATCAATCAGTGGTACAGATCAAAACTACACGCTCGCATGTCAATATCCATAAAATAAAAATCAATATTTCTCAGATGTCCTTTTCGATATGATAACTCTCAATGAATTACAACCATCCCGTATAAGTAGGGTTGGCAAATATGTTATAGAGTTGTCGTGTCAAATTTGTTTCTTTTATAGGTTCTTATAAGGTGATTTATAACGATTCGATTCATTCATTCACAGTTCGTATCGTTTTATGTTGAGCTAAAGAGTTATGTAAGAAATGATCATGCCTAAGTTTTAGATCTAAAAAATGATATTTTATCGGATTCTTAATGGATGACCAGATAACATTAACAAGTTATTAACAGTTAATTCAATAACAATCCAATTTATTAACATGTTAACTCGAAACTTGTTACTTTTACATTGTTTCATGTTCAGTTAATAAATCGTGAGAAAATTTATCAGACCTACGTATAAGTGTGACAATAACGCCGAACTATCTTTCAATAATATGATTCAAGGTGTTTTTGGCCACATGCATCCACGTGAGGTTCATAAAAGACATGCACTTCCTATCCACCACCATGAACATGGCAATGAAGACGAAGGCAATGGATCCAGAGAGTCCAGGTTGAGTAGAAGGTACTTCGTACGGTGGATGAGGTACGGTTGCCGCCCACAATGCTCCACGTTATGCTATTTTCTTATGATTTTTCCAACTTTTTTTACTAATTTTATAAATAACCAAATTAGAAATTCACATGATTGATTGGTATTTGGATTCAAAATTCAATGGCAGTGACGTGATGTCAAACAAAGTGTACAGAAAGTCAACAACGTACCCAATTGGAAATTAGCAGCCCACACTCCACGAAACAGAGGCAGATTCTCTACCCTTCCACATCCTATACACTCATATTCCTTTTTGTTTGTGCGTTTACGATCAAGCTATGTTAACATTTTACTATTATTTTTTATCTTATTATCTTTATAAAAAAAATTAATATAAAAAATTAATATGACTTAACCTTGATCGCACAAAATAGAAGAAGATGAAAGTGTCCCCACGAAACCTACTCAAAAGTTGTCTTCTTCTTTTTTCTTGATACTTTTGTATGAATTTGACCTCAATTTTTTTGCTAAATTATTCAAACACACACGTAGTTGCCTGGAAGTCTCTTCAAAGTCCATGGTTTTTATTTTACGTGTCAAATAAAGATGGCCCATTTCGTTGACTTCAACCACACCCTCACACGTATAAGAATTTTCCACGTTCTTCTTTCTCTCTTTCTCTCTCTCTCTCTCCCCCTCTCCCCTTCGAGTTTTTTTCTAAGGGTTTCCTTGTAAACAACAATTTCTTCTGTCTTTGCTTTGGTCAATGGTGTCTTAATTAAGCATAATCATCATGGATTAGATTAGGAGTAAATTAACTAAATAATGTATGAAAGATGAAACATGTAGTAGTGCATGTACTTGTCATTGATTGGAATAGTAAATACATCATCTAAGCTAAATCTTTTTCCTTGTTCTGTGTATTTACTGAAAAATTTGAATCAAATTATTTAAAATAAAACCTGAAAGAAAAAGAAAGAAAGAATGAAGTTGGGATCCATCTACCGATTCTAAACCCTCCCCAAAAAACAACAAAAGGTATCGACATGTTACCAACATTTTCTAAACCCAAAGGACAAAATTAACAAAAAAAAAAAAATAGACGCCCACATTTCTAATTAATTTCCCGGGAAGCTGCTAATGTTCTTGTTGTTGTTGGCTCCGCTGCTGTTGTTGGACGTGGTAGAGGCGCTGTTGTTGTTGTTGCTCGGATGAGCTCCTCCACCAATGATGGAGGTGATAGCGGCCGCGAGAGCAGCAGTAAAGCTCGGATCTGCCGTGATGGCACTCACTGTGTCAGCAAACGAGGAAGACTGAGTTTGCTGCATTTGTTGTTGTTGTTGTGAACTAGTAGACCCCATTAAATCCTGGGACAATTGAAGTCCTGAAAACTTAGACTGGTTGTAGAGGGCCTGCCCAAAACCTTGAGGCAGTTGTTGTGAAGCTGCCCCAAAACTCTGGGGTTGCCCTGGGAAATTAGGGACTTGAAATGGGGTGTTTGGTCTTTGGAATTGTAATGGAGATGTGGTGAGGTCCAATGTGACAGTTGGGAATGGAGCTGAGGCTGAAATTGTGGCAACACTCGATGAGCAAGGAAGAATTGCTCTGGCTAGCAAATTATTAGGGTTCATATTCATCCCGTCCGCACTTGCCATGGACCCCGAAAGCAACATGCTGGCGGCTGCCGTGGTCGTGGATGCCATGGCCATTGCAGCAGGTGGCAGTGGGTGGTTGTGGTTGCCTTCATATGTTGTGATCAGTATGGTTCTGTCCTCGGCACAACGTTGTACCTATCAAAATAGTAACACAAACATATTAGTACTTTCATAAGTGATGTTATCGACACGTTTTTAACAATACTAAAACGATAGAGAACAAACATTCTGCACAGAAAATTTCTGCAAATGTATACGTACTTGTTTGCGAACAGGACAGCCTACAGCCATTGTGCACCTATAATATGCACGAGGACATGGGTTTCCTTTTGCCATCTTCTGTCCATACTTTCTCCATTGACATCCATCAGTAATCTGTAATTAATCGAGTTATTATACTACTTCGTTCATTATTCATTTAATTCAGCATGATCGCAAGAGGACTATTTTGAAGTGTTACTAATTAAATTGAATTCAATTAGATTAATTTACCATAGGGGCTTCTGATCTGGCTCGGACGGAGACGCGGGCTTTCCTCATGGTTGCCTCGGTTGATTGATCAATTGGCTTAGGAGCCGCAGAATTGTTGAGCTTGGGGACCTTGTTGGGCACCCATCCTTGTGATTCAGATTCAGGACTCTCATCCCCGCCAACTCTTTTCCCGTCACGGAAATTATTAGAGTTTGGCGTATCCAACGGACCAATCTGATCGTTTTTCGCAACTTCATTGATGTTTTGAGGTGGTGAAGCTGATCGGGTTCTTGCTTCCGATGAAGAATTGGAAACTTGGTCATCATTCGTCTCGGCTGTGGTTCTGGGACCCAAATTCAGAAATTGTCTTGGCACCAACCCTTGCTTCTTTTCTTGATCAGACTTTGCTTCAGCATTCTGATAAATAATTATACCAAAAAAGAGTCAATATATTTCAAAATTCTGGAGACGTGAGTCAGATTAGTTGGCTAGGCAATTTGTCTTTCTGTAAATTAGGGTAATTTAAAATATCGTCATCTCGAAAAGATGATTGCGATGATTACGGAAATGAATGAATTACCTGATCATGGTCTAATTGTGATCTCTGATCAGCTCCAGTAGTGTGATTTTGTTGTTGTACAACTGCAGCAAGATGCATCTGCAATGCACTGTAGTTGTTGGTCACTTGACCAAGCATTTCTTTCAGCCTCTGGTTTTCAGCATTCATACGTTGCACCTCCACTTGCAACTGTGCCAGCTGATCATCATAATCAACCCCCACGAAAGAACAAAACATTAGTCTAAAAATAGAAAATTCAACTTTAATCTAAAAATAGGAAATTCAGATCATTTATTTTCTCAAAGAAAAAATAGTAATATTTCAAGTCAATTACGTATATGCTATATTCTTTTAGATCATAATACGTGAATAACTTGAAATATCGTTACAGTAACATTGCTCAAGGTGTAGACGGTGTTCGTGTAATTCAAAAGTCTTACCTCATGATTCTTTGCTCTTTTGTTAACCCCATGATCAGAAGAAATCCCATCGTCAACCATCGACTGATCACTTCCGGTGTTCGCAGTAACAAGCTGTAATCCAGTCTACATATTTTTTACATCCAAAACAGAAAAATAAGTACCAATAAAAATAAATCGCCAAAAAATCAAGAAAAATAATAAATAAAAGGGGTAATGCTTACATTAACATCCAAACCAGTCCAATTCTCCTTCTTGACACTGACTGCACCACTGGATTTCGAATCCTGATGATGATCATCAGTACTATTGGTATTGAGCTTGTTCTTACGATCGGAAAAGAAGTCCACCTCATCCACAACCATCCGGTTGTTGTCATTGGACAGCTGTGATGCATCCTGCTCTTCCCGGCGGCCAAGTTTGACGGGGAATTCCATTCCCGGGAACATCCTTTCCCCACCAAAAAAACTGCTTCTCCTGTTGTTGTGGTGGTCGAGCTTAACCGCGGCGGTGGGCGGCTTGTTGAGGAGGTAGGCGAAGGAGTCAGAATCAAGAGTGAGCCCCCATCCTTTGTCCATAAAATTTAATTAATCTTTTGACGATACGAACAAGTGGTAATTAAGAGAGAGATGAAGAGGAGGTTAAGAAGATGAAGGAGGAGGGTTTTAAGAGAGAGAGAGAGAGAGAGAGAGAGATGAGGGGTATGTGTGGGTGGTGAAGTCTTTGAAGTCTTTTTTCCGGTGCTACGTGATCGCCTATAAAAAGGGTATGGACGTAGACCAAACTTAAAAACAACTAGATTGGATTTGTGAGAAATTCATGGGATTATTCATTTATTTTTATTATTTCAGTTTTCATCACTTGCGTCAGATGGTGCGTCAGTCTGCCATCTGTCAACGCTAGGCCACCCCGTTTTAAATTTTAGACACAGACCCAAATAAACATAGTCACAACTCACATGTGTTAGCGGGTGAAAATTACTACAACGGCCAAATTGTCACATACTGTTAAACTTTGAATACTTTCAAACTTGTACGTCATGTTATTAATTCACAAGTTGCTAATTTATATGGTTGAATGATAACAAAAACATAAACAAAGTTTATCATTTTTCAGTCGATTCTCTTTATCGATGTGCACAATTAGTCAGACAAGAGTGTTTCTTATAAACAAATTGTTCGATATGATCAAAAACTTGTTTATCTAAACACGCTAATTAATAACATCACGCAATATCGAAATGAACATACGAAAAGATTGCTATATGTGGACGTGTGTAGAAATGCAAAAGGGTGTTCTAGTTGGGTGGGGTTTCGTCCACATTTCATCAAGAAAGAGTTTGACTCGTTCCGATAAATCAAAAGAGAAAGTGAAGACACAACTAAAGAAAGAGAAAAAGGAAATGATCTGCACCGCCCCGAACCGTGCGGCGCGTTCCACGTGAGGAAATAAGAAAAAAAGGCCAAAAGTGGGCCCAACTGGGCCCGAACCAAGTCAATGATTTTGACGGCCCGCCACGCCTCTCTCTCCTTCTTGCTGTGACTGATGACCGGGTGAAACAGTGGCCTAGTCTCCCCTGACCCCACTTACCATGACATTACTCACCACGTTTCAGATCTATCCGGGAACTATGTTGACTGCTTACCTGTGGGACCGAGTCACTTGCTCACACTTTTTTGGTTTTTCTTTCAATTATTATCGACTGTAATTACGACTCCATTAATTTATTAATTAAGTTAAACAAATCATTAATTTCCCATTGGTTGTCTGATCATTCCATCTACTTTGTCTTCCTCCCTTCGATTCTTCTCTGAATCCTGTAAATAATACCTGAAGTTTGAATTATGAAACGCATAGTTTTAATCGGCAATACCTGACCTCTTATTCAAAATCCACACATTTAATTCCATTGAAAACTTCAATAAACTAATGGATTGATCTCAACATACGGCAACTATTAAAATTATCAAGTGATTAAATAAAGATTGAAGATTAGTACTTAATCCATATGATTATCTCACTTAAACCAAAGCTTATTAACAATCATAAACGTCTTCTTTTGTACAAGCCAAATACTTTTATTACAATAAGCTGTTAACGACAAGATACGATCAATAAATATCTATGATTCATTGATATTAATATATTATTATATATTTCTTTTCAAATCAAAGAAAAAAAAGATAAAACAAAATCCATCCCTATAAGTACCGTTGATCATTATTAATTTCGTCTACCTAATCCCTTTACTTTGTGATTGGTGTACCAATTTTCAAATTCTTGTGACGTTCTTGATCTGTTGTTTTAGTTCTAGTAAATGCTTCTTTTGAAAAAATGACTGCATCGATCGTGTACCCAACAAAGAAAAACCAACGCTCGACCAGCTTCCTTTCGTTTACCTTGACTTATGATCAATTGAGTTTACTTTTGAAAAAGAAATTTCAACATCCGTCCTTTAAGTTTTTAACATGCAAAAAAGTGTTGGTCTTGGGCCAAAAATTGGATTATTGGCACATTTGATCATAGACTTTCCATGCACTTTCACTATTACCATGCATTAATTGATATTTCTAGGGGTGGTTCAGTATGGGATCCCATACCTAAACTCTTGTTCCGATTCTCAAATCGAAATTTTCGAGAATCCCAATTTCAATACCGATACCAAACCAAATTTTCGGAAATCCCGAAATAGTTTCGGGATTTTGGGACAAATCGGGAATCCTGAAATGGTTTTGGGCTTTTGGACTAAAATTTGACATATTATGTTTTTGGGCTAAAATTCAAACTTTTATATTGAAAATTTGACATATAGCCAGGCTGCCAATCTGTTGAACATATAAGTATATAACCAATTTGCCAATCTGTGCACAAATCTGCCAATTTGTCAATCTGTGCATAATAGCATCTGCCTATTCAATTTTTACTGTGTGAAAGTATACATTTCACATGTATACATATGTAGCCATCCAGTAGTTTACAGTTAAAGAGTCATATGGTATGAAAAACAAAAACAGAATTACAAAACTTGATTTGCTATTAAACATTAAAGCAAGACCATGTATCTAAGATTCTATAGCCAAAACAAAAATATGGAAATCCGATTCTCATAAAATTTCTTAGTGGTCAAGTAACAAAAAGAATTGGTAGCTTTACATGTAGCTGCACTATTCGTATGCTTCCTTGATATCAAGTTTGGCACAATCCTACCAGGTCCAGTGGAAAGTGCCTAATTGACACACAGAATGTAACGACCTGTAATTTCTAATTCGGAAGCCAAATACACAGGTAAGCCACAATAAACAAAATGGTTAATTATAATTCTAACTAACCACAAAAAAAATATATATAATCATTTTGTTTAGTTTATGGTTGCATCTAACATCCTCGTTAGACTGCCTATGTACCCTAAATAGGGATCAAGCCATTCGTAGTTCACCTTACGCTTCTAGAACAACATACTAATATTTCATTATGATCCAACAGTCAGATCTCAGCCAATTACGAAATCAAGTGGCGGTCGACGTTTTATTTTACGAACTTACAATTCCAATTCGGGAAGATCCGTACTTCGGATTCCCGATATGTAAGTTCCTAAGGTCCTCAAATATTACATATTCTAATGTATCAAAGTTTGGTGACGATCCAACGGTCGGATCGTCGATTCATATATTGACCAACTAACGTATCGTAGTGAATTTAGGTTCAAACGATTAACATACTTCATACGAATATCAAAAATAAATTCAGGACATCTAATTTAGCCTAAAAATAGCTTTGACGGTCCTCTGGCCACGCGCCGCCGTGGGTGGCGGTCGGCCGCCTCGGTTCACCGGAAAACTCAACTATTTCCAAAAATTCTCAAATTTCACAGAAATTAAGATCTCAAAGAGCAGAGCAAACTTTATACCTGTGGCCAAGTCCAATTTGGTCGGGAAAAGCTCCTATTTTCCTCTAAACTCACCGGAACCCTCGAAAATGGTGGTCCTCGATTCGCCACCTCCAGTGATCTGCCGCCGCAACCACAACTTGGAACATGTTTCTGGGTTCACAAGGAGTCAACCCATGGTGGTGGCTTCAGAATCGAAATTTTTTTGACATGGGTACTCTCGGACTCACCGGAGAAGACAATGATCGTCGTCGTGAAATAGCAATCCACAGCCGTCAAACTGGGTTGGTAATGGAAGTTGGGTCCACGCTAATTCTTTTGGTGGTGGTGGCAACACCCAGATCGCCAGGACAATGCCAGAATTGGCGTCAGGGTGTGAGGTTATTTGGGTCGGGTCACACGGGTTGAGGAGAACCCGGGCCAGTTCCTCCCTTTTTTTTTTCTTCTCTCCCATGCCCTCATTTCCCTCTTCCTCCTTAGTTTCTAATTGGGCAGTGCCCATTCCTTTCTTTCCCAGCCCTCCATGTGGCTTCACCAGAATTATCTGGAGAAATTCAGATTATGGTCAAATGACCATTTCACCCCTAACTTTGCTTGTTTATAACTTCGTTTCACGAACGGTTTTCGCCTACGTGCTCGTAGGATCAAACTCTATCCATATATGTCAAGAAATACAATAAAATATACTAGGATAAAATACGTCCTTTTAAAATTACGTTTAATCAACGAGGGGCATTTTTCCACTTATCGATAAATTTTCTACATTTTCATATATTTTAAATTTTCTATGGTATTACATTCGACCCCCATTAAAATAAATCTCATCCTCAAGATTTCTACCCTCGAATAATGAAAAAGGAATTAGAGCTAGTTCCACCATTCCATTTTTAGTGAATAAAATCATAACCTTAGTCTACAATTTTATTCAAGCCCCGAAAACAAATACTTTCATGAAGTAATCATTTATACTCAGGTTTCCTACCACGCTCATTGGTAGAATAAATATCGAAAATTCTAGCCATACACAGTGGCAAAATAAATATCACATTAAGTCATAATTCGCATTGGTAAAATAAATATCACAATCTTTGGTAAACCACTTACCATCATTGGCTATATGCAAGCATTACCACGATTCTTCGTTGAGATTTCTAGCCACAATCACTGGCGATATCAACATCAGAACATTTTTGCCATTTTCATCGTTGGCAAACAAATATCATAATTTCCAGCCAAACCATCATCGGTCAAATAATTATCACAATACCAAGCCATAATCATCAGTGGCTAAATGAATATCACAATATCAACCCAAACTATCAGAATTGGCAAATCAAATATCAGAAATTCCAACCAAAATCATTGGAATTTCTAATTACAATCACTAGTAAAATCACTTACCATTATTGGCTATACACAGCCATCACCACGATTCACTTTTAGAACTCGTGTACCAACATAATCCAACCTGATGATCGGTCCCGCAGCCGATTACCCTCACTTCAATCTGACCACAACATCATAAAGTAGGGTAACGAAAATGTCCATTTAATCCTACACCCCAGAACCAAGTACCCTTCCTACAGGATATGGTACAAGTCCAGCCGTGTAGGCCTCCAGAGGTTTCGGGGATCGAAACCCAAGGCAGCGCACGGTGCCCCTCACTCCTAGTGCCTCTCAATCCAGGAGTGTCCATTTCCAACGGCTATACCACATAGACTATCCCGCATGAGTAGCCCATCCATATAACCCATCTGAAGGTTTAGGGGATCGAAACCCAAGGGAACCTCATAGTCCCTTTCACTCTTAGGTCATCCAAATCGTCCATGGAACCTACATTCACAACTCACAGGAACCTGTACTCACAACCACACATGTGAGTAATCCACAATACATATATGTATCTCACATATTCATTGAAATTATGAAATATTGCAGCCACAATGCAAATCATAATTTCCACTAACGGAATTCCGTAATCACCATGAAAATTACACCACAATCACAATGCAAATCATATATGTATCTAGGGGTGGTTCGGGTCAGGATCCCGAACCGAAACCCAAAGCCCGAATCCCAAACCGACTCTCTTCGAGATACGATTCTAAAACTCAAAACCGTACTTGAATTTTGGTATTCCCGAATTTTGGAAATCCCAAAATTGTTTCGATTTTTCGGTTTAGGATCAGGAATGGATGCAGTCAGAAGATATCAACCTAATTTAGGAAGATCGAATTAATGCAGTCCCCCAAATAACAAATTTCCAATCCCCTAATCTCAAATTTGCAGACAACCCATAAAAAATCTGACAGTCAATGATGAAAGAAGTCGTCGATCAAAATTCAAAAGCAGAAAAATACAAAGCAATCAAGCATGCAATAACTGAAATTAGGGGATTTTCAAAACAAAAATCCTAATTTTAATTCTAAATCCCCAAATTGAAAGTTCAAAACCCTAATCCTCAATTTCAGAATCTAAATCCAAATCAAGATACAATAATTTCATGAAGTTTGGCACTTTCATATTAGAGAAGCTTCGATTTGGATGTCGTTGGAGGTAGAACCATGGAAGTTTGGATCTAGAATATGGTGTAGTGGTCGATGACTCGACGACCGACGTGTTGAGTTTGTGACAAATGGAGAAAAAGGACAGCAGAGAGTGCAGAGACGATTCGAGGGATTAAAGAGAGTGTTGAGTCCGAGGATGTTGACATAGCAAAGGAGGAGATGAGAGAGTGTAGAGAGATCCGAGAGGTTAGAGAGTGTGAGTGTGAGTGTGAGAGAGAGAGATGCGCAGAGGTTCATTTGAGAAATAAGGGAGAGAGTTGGCTCAATGGTTAAGTATAAGTAACTAATAGTTATTAAGCATATAAATATATTTTCTGTATTATAATATCAACAATCAAGAGTTGGCTCAGTGGTGAAGTTCCATGATTCCCAAGAGGAGATAAGGGGTTCGAATCCTTGCGACCTCATTTTTGAGATAATAATCTAAAACCAGTTGGGTTCGGGAAAAACCAAGAATCACAAATGTTATACCGAATACCAAACCGAACTGGGCGGTTCGGGATAATAACCGAATCGAAAAATTTCAAAAACCAAAAATTTTGAGATAATTTCGGTAATCTAAAATCGGTTGGGTTCGGGAAAAACCAAAAATCACAAATGTCATACCGAATACCAAACCGAATTGGGCTGTTCGGGATAATAACCGAACCGAAAAATTTCAAAAACCAAAAATTTCGGGATAATTTCGGTTCGGGTTCGGTCGGGATCGGGATTTTCGGGATATTTTTCCAGCCTTATAGGTATCTCACATATATATATATATATATATATGTGTGTGTGTGTGTGTGTGTGTGTGTGTGTGTGTGTGTGTGTGTGTGTAGATCATATCATATGAATGCCACATTAATCACAAGAACTATGAAATAATGCATTTACATTGCATATCACATGAATGCCACTTCATTCACAAAAATTATGAACCAATGCAACACAATGCATATCATAATTCACACCAACGAGAACTCAAGAATGTTGCATATTGTAAAGAAGGATCATTTGCTTTGATACCACTTTGTAACGACCCGTAATTTCTAATTCGGAAGCCAAACACACAGGTAGGCCACAATAAATAAAATGGTTAATTATAATTCTAACTAACCACAAAAAAAAAAATATAATCATTTTGTTTAGTTTATGGCTGCATTTAACATCCTCGTTAGACTGCCTACGTACCCTAAATAGGGATCAAGCCATTCGTAGTTCACCTTACGCTTCTAGAACAACATACTAAAATTTCATTATGATCCAACGGTCGGATCTCCACCAATTACGAAATCAAGTGGCGGTTGATATCCGTAATTCGGATTCCTGATATGTAAGTTCCTAAGGTCCTCAAATATTACGTATTCTAATGTATCAAAGTTTGGTGACGATCCAACGGTCGGATCGTTGATTCATATATTGACCAAGTAACATATCGTAGTGAATTTAGGTTCAAAAGATTAACCTACTTCATACGAATATCAAAACTAAAAATAGCTTTAACGGTTCTCTGGCCACTCGCCGCCGTGGGTGGCGGTCGACCGCCTCGGTTCGCTGGAAAACTCAGCTATTTCCAAAAATTCTCAAATTTCACAGAAATAAAGATCTCAAAGAGCAGAGCAAACTTTATACCTATGGCTAAGTCCAATTTGGCCGGGAAAAGCTCCTATTTTCCTCGAAACTTACAGGAACCCTAGAAAATAGTGGTTCTCGATTTGCCACCTCCAGTGCTCTGCCACCGCAACCATAACTTGGAACATGTTTCTGGGTTCACAAGGAGTCGACCCACGGTGGTGGTCGACGGTGGTGGCTTCAGAATCGACAAATTTTCAACGTGGGTACTCTCGAACTCGCCGGAGAAGACGATGCTCGTTGTCGTGAAATAACAACCCACAGCCGTCAAGCTGGGTTGGTAATGGAAGCTGGGCCCACATTGATTCGTTTGGTGGTCGTGGCAAAACCCAGATGGCCAAGACAACGTCGGAATTGGCGTAGGGGTGTGAGGTTATTCGGGTCGGGTCACGCGGGTTGAGGAGAACCCGAGCCAGTTCCTCCCCTTTCTTTTTTTTTTCTTCTCTCTCGTGCCCTCATTTCCCTCTTCCTCTGTCACATCCCGGCCCGGGCTCCACCACATCCCAAGCTCGACTCCGCCATAGCACGATATTGTCCGCTTTGGGCCCCGACCACGCTCTCACAGTTTTGTTTCTGGGAGTACATGAGAACTTCCCAGTGGGTCACCTATCATGGGAATGTTCTCGCCCGCTACTTGCTTAACTTCGGAGTTTCGATGGAACCCGAAGCCAGTGAGCTCCCAAAAGGCCTCGCGCTAGGTAGAGATGGAAATTTACATATAAGGCTCACAGGATCCACTCCCCTGGGCGATGTGCGATCTCACAATCCACCCCCCCTTAAGGGCCCGACATCCTCGTCGGCACACACGCGGTCAGGGTTAGGCTCTGATACCAAATTATCACATCTTGGCCTGGGCTCCACCATATCCTAGGCTACATATAAGGCTCACATGATCCACTCCCCTGAGCGATGTGGGATCTCACAATCCACCCCCCTTAAGGGCCTGACATCCTCGTCGGCACACACGCGGTCAGGGTTAGGCTCTGATACCAAATTGTCACATCTTGGCCTGGGCTCCACCACATCCTAGGCTCGACTCCGCCGTAGCACGATATTGTCCGCTTTGGGCCCTGACCACGCCCTCACGGTTTTGTTTCTGGGAACCCACACGAGAACTTCCCAGTGGGTCACCCATCATGGGAGTGCTCTCGCGCGCTACTTGCTTAACTTCGGAGTTCCGATGGAACCCAAAGCCAGTGAGCTCCCAAAAGGCCTCGCTCTAGGTAGAGATGAGAATATACATATAAGACTCACATAATCCACTCCCCTGGACGATGTGGGATCTCACAGTACTCATCCACATTCTCTTTTCTAAATCCAAATCCTTTGATATAAAAGAACACATAGATTTTGTCTCGAAAGAGTTATATGAGATCAAAAGTGAAGATGCTAGCATCCAACAAAGTCAAAGTAGCGCAGTGTGTTTAAAAATTAGGAATATAACTAAAGAACTGAAGTAAATCTATATAAGAAAAGCTTAATCAGTTCTTCTACGAGAAACAGTAAAGTGGGAACTTACTTGCGGCAGATCATCGTTTCCTGGTTGTACTTCCTAGCCAATGCCATGAGAGACGGCTCAATAATCCCACCACGAAGCCTCAGAACCAAATAAACTTTCAACCAACAAAACATAAATAAACAGCAAGCACCGATGCATAAGTATTAACACACACAAAAAAATTGCCAACGACAAGTTGATTCTGAGAAAAATTAGATCAAAATAAACTTTCAACCAACAAAACATAAATAAACAGCAAGCATCGATGCACAAGTATTAACACACACACACACAAAAATTGCCAACGACATGAGTAAATTAGGCCATTAGCGGGTCCATGACCGGCCTCGAGCCCTTCAACTATTGCTACTGTCAATTGGGCACTAAATTTTGGATGAGTGACAGAAATTAGATTTCAAAACACTAAATTAATTACCTAATTTGGGGTGAGAGTGAGACTCAGACTCGGTGCTAGATCGAGAGTTCTGTCTGTGAGAGAAAATCGCTCGAGAGAGAGAGATCGCTCGAGAGAGCGGTGGTGTGGCGGTGGCTGGGTGGTGATTCGTGAAGGAAGGCTGGAGAGTCAGAGACGATTCGAAGGAAGGCTGGCGTGAAGGAAGGCTGTGTGGTGAAGGAAGGCTGGCGGTGGCTGCGCTTCAAGTTCGATGGAATAAATGGAACAGAAGTGAAATGGGAGATCCGACCTAAAAACAAATGAACGGCATAGATTAAATCCAAAACAATGAACGGTTTGAAATAATTCTCTTATAATTAAAAAGTAATATATATATAATGTTTATTTTCGGTTTGGTATGGGAATACCGAAAAAATGGAGATGCAAAACTGAATCCCATACCGAAAATTTCGGTTTGGTTTGGGATGACATACCAAAAATTTCTGGAATTTTGGTTTGGGATTAGGATTTTTTTGGTTTAGTTTGAGATTTTTGGGATTTTTTTTCCAGCCCTAGATATTTCCATGTGGAAACATGACTACACTTTATTTATTAAAATTATTTATCGGTTGTTACATTTTTTTCGATTCAGTTGGAAACGTGAATTACGATAGTCGGCTAAAATAATATATTCAATAAGTTGCACCAAATCTAGAAATAAAGTAGAGAAGGAAGGGTGGACAACAGGTACCACGAGCTCTCTATCCTAACAAATCTCCGTGAAGAAATAGCAAAACCTAGTTTCTTGTATGCCAGACTTTTAATTCATCACCTAGAACAAACCAAGAGTGACTTTGTCGCTTTAAATTAAAAAAAAGAAGTTTCCTTTTTTCTTTGAGTCGGCCTAACTCATGGATGGGGTTAGTGGACTAATTAAGAATCCACATGGAGTGTGGATAATTTCTCTTTAATTAGTTTGCAATTGCATGCATGGGCAGCTAGGTTTGTCTTATTAACCGGGGGGACTGAACACAGAGAAAGAAGAAAAGAAAAAAGGTAAATAGATATGCTGATGTGTACAGATAACAAACAACATCAAACTTACGGCGCCCAAAAAAAGAAATAAAGATTGCATTTTAAAGGGTAATTGTAGTAGTTGATGCATGCATATGTAAAGATGCTGTATTACTTTTATATTCTCTACGTGTAATTCTGAGTTTCTGAATCTGTGCATAAAATACAATGTCTTAATACGCAGAATTTTGTGTTAATTAGTTCTGATTTAAAAGTTGACATCTTCAATCTAATCAAAGCATGAAAGTATATTTTTGTGAAACTAATTACATTAAACATGTGGAATGTTCCTTCATCCCACTTTCCTTTGAGAAACTAAAGTTTTGGAAAATTAAAACCAAAATTGAAAAACTAAAGTAACTTTGATGACTTGTTGATGATGATTTGGTTCGTTTCGATCAATATGCAATTTGGGTTCAGTCTTTTCTGAACAAGCTTCTCATTCTTGTCGTTGATTGTTAGTTATAGATATAGCAGGGATTTCGTGATCTCGTGATATTCTTATATAATTTTTCTTTTGAACTTATGTATCCTTATCAACAACAAAAAGTAATTTTGATGAAGGTATTTATCATCAAAGGATTGTAATAACTTTAGGATATGGTAAAGCTTTACCCAAGGCTACTATATTTAACTTGTAAGTTTGAAGTATACGAATTAGTGAAAATCTTTCTTTTCGTTAAAACGAAAATTGGATGACAAGTTAGTTAATGAATTTTTTGGTGTGACATTAACATGTAAGTGTGTTGCATATCGACCTACAGCAATAAATGTATATTTATCAATGTTATAACCTGAAATCGTGAAGTATGAATCTATTGCTCACTCATAGCTTAACTTGTAAATTCGTATCAACATGAGGTGCAGTCACAAACAAATTAAATTTCTCGAGTTTACTAACCCATCTTGTTCTAGCCACAAGATCAGATATTATAGGATCGTTTATGTATTATTGCTTATATTAAAAAAAACTTGCATCGTATGTCTAGAAAAAGAATTCATAAAATAGCTGGCAATTCCAAATGTCAATTAGCTCTGTACGATTACATTAAACTAGTATAAAACTACCACTAATTGAAGGTGAGCACCGCCAATCAACAGATGAAATCATCATAGAAGAAAAGGACAAAGTTGACTAAGATTTGAGTTGACCATAGGATACTTCCCACGTGGCTTACTTGCATGACGTAGAAACTTGTTGTAAGTTAAGGTTTGACAGCTAGGGTTTTTCAGAAAAAGGAAAGCAGACTATTAGAGAATCATGCTGTAAACGGCACCGATTAAAACAATAAAATTTGCATATATACACCTCTATAATTTCAATGATGTTTTCCACACACGGTAACGCTGAAGACATCTTCTATTTAAATCAAATTTTATAAATTAGAAGATATAGTTGTTAATGATTAGATTCTTATTTAAATATTAATTAATATGTTTATTTTCTGTTAATGACACATTACATAAACAAATTTAGTACGAAATTGATGTATCCTTTAACACAATATAGAAATACATTTTATTTTATTTTAAGAAAATTACTTTCCAATGGGCTTCTTGTGCGACAGTTACCTTGATATTTCTGAATTTGTTTTGACAAGTAATTTGAGTCTTCTTCTTCTTCAACAACTTGGCCTTCATTTGGTTATAATTTTATTTGTTTATTAACGCGGTTCAAACAAATTTCTCTCAAATTTCAAACCCATTTTTGGCCGACAAATCTGTGACAATTATAGCTATAAATAATTTGAGATAAAACAAACAAATTTGTATAATATTCTGGATGAAATCAGAGGAAAACCCATCATTCGTTGTCAACTTAAGCAGCACCACCGCTCGTGATTTTAGTCGTCACTTGTCAACATCATATGTGTAAGAAATTGGAATTTCACCGAAAGAAAAATAACTTGGAATAGCTTCATGATTTGATGTTCCAAGCCTTGGATTAAATTGATGATGCAAGTGACATTGTGCAACTTAAAGGAGAGAAACACTTGTTGGTCTTTAATGTTTTAGTGAAACTAAGTTAGAATTAAGAAAGACGATTTGCGCACTTATTTTTTGTTTATGTTTATTCTTATTTTTTGATTTATTTTTTGTTTTATTTGATTCAAAAATTAGCAATAAACATGATTATGCACGAGTAAAAAAATAGTGAAAATTATTTTCCATAAATAATTGCTTGTTTCTCTCTATATAATATATATATGTATATATATATATGTATGTATGTATGTATGTATATACACACTACCGTCATCTTTATTTTAAACTTAAAATGAGGTTAAGGTCAAGTTGATCATGCAATTTAACTTTGAATAAAGAGATATAGTTGATAGAGATGTAGTTCGAACACCTCAGCTCACTTGGCCTGGGGCTTGCATGATTTTGTTATTAATTAATTAATTTATTCTAAATGTTCAATTTTGTTTCATCACTTTCAATTCACACTCTTCTCTTTCTCACTCTTCACCTGTAGAGCCGTTGTCACGTACGACGATGATCTATACTTTATTTTATGACGATTATTGTTATTCAATTTTCCCATTTCATTTTTAATATTTTTCAATTCATACTTTTCTCTTTCTCACTCTTCACCTACAGAGTCGTCCTATGTGTATAAGTGGTTCAATGCATTAGACGTGCAGAGCTAGCGTGCTGGGAGATGGTACTTCAAAAGTATTTCTCTATCTATTTCTTTTGCGTTTTATTAATTTATTTGGCTATCAAATGACACTCTGTTCTTTTCTGTCTTAGATTTTGTCTGAGAAGAAAAATGTTACGCCTGCATGTTTATTAGGCACTCATCGACTCATATTCAAAGGTACTGAGCTTAAATGTGTCTTTATTATTCTGTTTTCTATTTGGTACTCATATGTTCCTCAAGCTAGACACGCATCCTTACTTCTTTATTGTGAATACTCTTCATTTCATGTTATATATTTTCTTACCAATGACTAAATAGGTAGAAAAATTAAAAATTTGTTACGAAGGAGTCTTCACAAGAAATGTTGTGTACAAAGATATTTTGCTTCCCTCGAATTCAACATAAGGTTACATTCTTTCTTTTAATGTTTAATTCCCTTTTTCAACTTTTAATGCAATTCAATTACCAATAATGCTAATATTTGATTTTAACCAAACACATTAAATTTTCAACAGGACGGAACGATATGAGTTCATGATATGTTTTGCTGTCAAGTGTATCAAGGTCAATTGAAGTTCTTGGATTGTTTTTATACTTTTTATTTAGCTTTTAGTTGCAACTAAATTATAAGGATCTTATTTATTACTTCTTCTTTTTTACATATTCTAGACAAAATACTTTAAATTCCTACCTGTATTATTACAGATGATAATTGCCTTTATTTTATGTTTCTATACATTGAACCAATTCTCGCATATAAATACATCTAAAATGTGTAAGTTACGCGTAGCTCGCCGTGATTAAAAAAATGTCTTTCGCACGCGAGTGAACACGTGCATGAAGGTTAGTATGTGTGTGAGCGCGCGCGCGCACACAACCGTCATCTTTATTTTAAACTTAAAATGAGGTTAAGGTCAAGTTGATCATGCACACTACCGTCATCTTTATTTTAAACTTAAAATGAGGTTAAGGTCAAGTTGATCATGAAATTTAACTTTGAAAGAGATATATAGTTGATAGAGATGTAGTTCGAACACCTCAGCTCACTCGGCCTGGGGCTTGCATGAAGTGATAAATTGCTTGGGCTTACGATTGGTGGAGGATTCAGGTCCAAATGATCTTATCAATAATACGAAAATGACTTGCATTATTATCATGATAAACCTAATGCGGGAGAAAATGATTTGATTTCTTTAATCTGATTTGACCACTATAATATAGAAGGACGTGTTATATTATGCAATGTTTAGTGTGGCACGTATCCTGTATTGTGATTTATGAGCTTGTTCAGTCAAAGATAATGTAATCGGTGTAGCAGGCCATTAAAAGCATTAGCACTGGCGATGGTCACCATTTAATGAAAGGAAAATTAATGAAAAGTAAAAAAAAACTTCTCTTTTAACGAAAAACATTTTTTAAAGGTATAGTAAATAGTGTTAGGTAAAGATAAAAAAATGATTTTTTGTTAAAAGTGAACAATACCTGGAGTATTTCGTTAAAACTCCCTTTAATGAAAGGTTACCGGGTGTATATACAATAACCTATAGATCTTATGAGTAACAAGATTTTCTTCACTTTATCAAGCTAGCAGGAGTTTCATGTTGATTTTTTTTTGCTTTCTTCTGAATTTTCTCTACATTCAACACGAATATTGGGTCTAAAGTAGGACTTGATTAACTAATTTATTAATTCGATGGATTTGAAGAAAGTTGAGATTTCATCGTAAAATTAATTGGTAAAATGGAGAGTAGCTTAACTTATGTAAAAGCCAATGCAAGGTCCATCCTCTCATCATATGTGATTCATTCTCAACACGACTCCCTACGTGTGACGAATATTTAAGCTTAGCACATGGATAAAATAAACGTGTGATGTTGAGCATGTGTTGCCATTGGGCTTCACATATGGGTCAACCTACTATAAAAACATAAGTTGAGGTTCCACAAAAAAAAAATTGGCAATATGGGGAGTAACACCACTTACTCATAAGCCATGCAAGGTCATCATCCAATCAATGTGTGATTCGTTCTCAACAAGCCCCCTCACGTGACGAATGTTCAAGCCTAGCACGTGGACAACACAAACGAGTCACTTGAAGTATGTGTGGCCATTTGGTTTCATATGTGGGACAACCTGCTCTAATATCATGAAGAAAGTTGAGGTAAAACTTCATAATTAATCTCACCCAAAAGTAGTAATCACTACGTTAAGTGGGGGTGTAAAGTAGAATTGAAGGGTCTTTGAAGCCAATGGTATTCTTGCGTACGTTTGGACCTCTATAATGAAAAGATCAGCGGTACGTAGACTTTGGGTAGACAATTGGGCAGATGACGGTGGACTCCTTTAATTGTAGACTTTCTCATAATAAGAGAAGGAGGTGCCAATTGCCATACGAATTTAGATATATGCCTTTCACACCAATTTTCTGGCATTGCTTTTAAAATTTCAGGACCTACTTTTTGACCGTGTCTTCATTCCTACTTCAAGACAAGACTTTGTGTTCCGATATATCTTTGATTTGCTTTCTTTGCGTTTAATTTGTTCTCAAGATTTTCAGCCAAAGTATCCGGATATTTTTCTTGCTTGGGATAGCACGTTTTGAGATCAAGCAATCAAACCATAACTATATATCTTGAGGCTTGATTGAAGCATGCATGGCTGCGCCATATATTCTTTACTACTACTACTACTTTTCAATGCCATTACCACTTGTCTGCCTAACATCTTGAGTTAGTCCATTCTTTTTCCATCATTTCTACCTTTTCACGTGAAATTAAACTAGCCCTCTTGCTACACGTGTGGTAATTATTTTATTATTTATTTGTTTATTTGAAAAAACAATGTAAAACAATGAATAATGTATTTTAAAAACATTAACCACCCACAGTCTCACTAGGTGGGTGTTTTTTTTAATTTTTTTTATGAATTCATTTTTTCCTTTGAAATTCTAATAGAAAGATGATAATTTTGAAATTACGAAAGTTTACCTTTTTTTGTCTTCTCTCTTTATATAGACATATAAATAGATAATTTTGACTGTCATAATAAATCGCGATACATATGCCATGTCATCAAATATGAAGACAGTCTGATAAAGGCATCTCTCAAACTTGATGAAATAAAAGTACAAAAATATCTCACGTTTTTGTCAAAACTTACCTACGAATAATTAACGTGTTCGAGCACACAAGCATACCCAATTTTTGCTCTAGCTTATAACTGAGTGCCTAATTTCCTGCCAGTTTTGTGAGTATGAATATTATATATCAATCTAAAGATATACAGTTTGGCTATATATAAAAACGCTGGCTGCCACCAACGGATATTTCTCCTCTTGTACAAAGAATAAATTCATGAGCACTGCGTTTCATTCAGCAGCTCTCTTTTTTTTTCTTCAAAATTTCACTAGCTCTTTCGAAGATGTCAGTTAGCGTAGGCAGCAAGGAACCTTAACATCTTAAGAAACCCAAGTTCATGTATTCTATTATATTTTATTAAAATCAAATATAGAATTGAGTCAAAAATATCTCCTCATTTTTTCTTTTCTTGACATTTTATATATGTCTCTCATTTAAGGGATGAGAAATTTGAACTTGTATGCTCATGATCATGACCTGTCGAACTAACGTAATCAACACCTGCCAGTCAAGAACGAGAATTTACGTCGACTACTAGTCTACTACTATTTTCGTAAGATGCATGAAAGTCTTTTGACAGAAAGAAAAATGAGAATGGGTAATGGTCATTAGTAGACTTGGGCCTCTCCACAGTTAACTATATGTATAAGCCTGTATAATGAATCCTCACACGATCTTATTCCAAACTCAAACATGATCTACTCAAACATATCAAAAAAAAAAAAAACATATCAAATTACAGGATAAGCCCAAACCCATGGCCTTCGTTAAGAATCAAAGATGATTGTGCAGGGAAGTAAACAAAAAAGAGAGAGATTCTAAACCAAATGGTCACTCTAGTCTAGTGGTGCCACGCTACTCTAGTGTCTACTATAATACTTCCATACAACAGTTAAAACTTGGTCACTCTGATCAGAATTTGTCTTCCCAAACATGCATGCTGACTAGAAGGGTTGGGGTTTAGGGTTTGGTATAGGGCAAAGAACAGAGAAAAAAATACTTTGGTTTCTTGATAGTAGATACCATATAGAAATATTGAAATGGATCATAATCATTCATAGACCTTCAATTTCAATAATTGAAAGAAAAAGAAAAAGAAAATACACACACACACACATTTATACACACATAATACAAGTCTTCCGCTTCAAAAAAGAAACCACCCCCCCCCCCCAACAAAGAAAATCAAGAGAAAAAACTCTAGCAGCCGATCTCTGCTTTGGCGTTGGGATCGGCGACAATCGCCGATCTCTGCCTTTGGCGTTGGGATCGGCGACAATCCTTCTTAATCTTTTTTTTTTCCTCTTTGATTTTAGTTTGTAGTCTCTCTCTGTCTCACTATGTCGAGGAGAGCTTTCAGTTCGTGATTGTGGTCACTTTTTCACTTTGTCGAGGAGAGATTTTGGGGTTGTGTTCCTAGTCGTGGTTTGTTCATTCTCAGATTTCGTATTGGTGATTGTTGTTCAAATATGAGGTAGTGGTGTTTGTGATTTGTGTGCTCATCAAAGGACTATGAGAAGGAAACTTGACATTTGTTGGAGGGGACTCATAGCAGAGCTCTTAGCCAACAATTGCAAAATCATCAGAGATTGGTGCAGTCTTTTCCTCGTGAAGCCTCTACGATGGTTCTCGGGCTTGCAATTAATGTTTTAGTTCTCGTGACTAGGGTTTAGGGTTTAGGCTCAGGGTCCTCCAAGATTGAATGATTATAATGTAATTTTTATGTGTTTGTAATTGTAAGATTGTGATATTCTTGACATGTATAATCTCTTGAATGTTCTAAAAGAGATAAACATGAATGAGTTTTTTTTTATAAAAAAAAAAAAAAAAAATCTTTCGGTAACAAAAAGCCTTCCGCTTCAAGGATTACGATTCGTGGTAATTAAGATAATAAAAGCTAAATTGCAATGAAATACAATACCGGGATTTATTCTATCATGATTACTTGGTCAAAATGTTCATCTCACTAAATATTCCCATAAAGCAAAAGCACCGAACAAACAAAACCAGTCACAAAGCATACATAAGAGCAAATAAAGTAAAAGAGAAAAAGACATTAAAGTGAACACCACCTCCTACGCAGATCACACTTCACTTTACTCATCTAGCTACTTTGCTTAAACTGACAAATTTTTGTTGGGATGTACACCATCACTCAAGCTTAACCTAGCTAGCTAGCATCTCTCATGTCTCCTCTAACAACTCCTATGCCGTTTGTCCTGCTCATTTCCCTTTCCCTTCCGTTTGTTAGCCTCACGGCACCTCAAGCCAGCCTCTGCAGAACTTCTTGCGGCAACATTCCCATCAACTACCCTTTCGGCATCGATGAGGGCTGTGGGAGTCCTTACTACAAAAACATCCTCGTATGCTCCGAATCCTCTAAACTCGAACTCCGAACGCCTTCCGGAAGATACCCCGTTAAATCCATAAGCTACTCCGACCCTCACATTCTTCTCATCGATCCTTTCATGTGGAATTGCCTAGACGGTGACACATTCCGAGCCACAAGGCCTTTTAGCCTCGACACGAGCACGCATTTATCTCTCTCTCCTCAAAACGACTACCTATTCTTTAATTGTAGTGAACAAAATGTGATCATTGAGCCAAAGCCTGTGTTTTGTGAGAGGTTTCCAGAGCGATGTGACTCTTCGTGTGACAGTTCTAGTTATCTTTGCAGGCACTTGCCTGAGTGCGCCTCAGCGTTGAGGACAAGTTCTTGCTGCTCTTACTATCCCAAAGCCACTGAGTCTCTGAGGTTGATGTTGAAGTATTGTGCTACTTATACTAGTGTGTATTGGAGAAGCACTGGTGAAAATCAGCCGGATGATCAAGTTCCTGAATACGGAATTCGTGTCAATTTCGATATTCCGGTGACCACCCGTTGCCTTCAGTGTCAGGACACATCTAAAGGAGGTGGGACATGTGGATTTGACACGAAAACACTTAACTTCTCGTGCTTGTGTGATAGAGGAAATGTCACTACGTATTGTAAAGGTACGTTTTTGAGCCATTTAGCCTTGTGGTTAGAGTGTATAGGGTGAAGGGTAGGAGTAGACTAGGTTCAGGTTCGAAACTCTCTGATGTAACTAAAAAAAGTTTTTTAGTCATTACATTGTATCAAACATTAATTTCCCTTCTAACAATTTTTATGATTGTTGATTATTTAATTACAATGATGCAGATCACAGCATTTCTCAGAATAGGAGGAATGGAGTACTTGCAGGTGATTCACTTCTGAGATTTAGGCTTTTAGCGCGAACAAAATTTCACAAATTCAAGTATATATAGCTTGGATGTTGTGTGCTTAACTATAAGTTGGATTTTATTTTGTTAATGTTGCAGGGGCGATTAGTGGAGTGACAGTTGCAGGAGCCTTTGGAGTTGGAGCAGGAATTTGGTACTTGAAGAAAATGAGAGCTAAATCACCAGTAACATGTGGGGTTCAGAGCAATGAGAATAGGCTTTTCTAAAGACACTAAACCAAAGTAAAAGCATCCACCTTCTTTCTTTACCTTTTCTAATTTTTTTAATCGCTTTTTGCACATCGACATGCTTTTCTGTGTCTCTTGATTCTTTTCCTGTTTATATACAACATTGAGACAGCCAATGAAGCGTGAGTGTAATTTTTCTGCTTGAACAATCTAGTCATGTTATATCATCTGTATCTGTTTGTTACTACTGAAATATCAACAATGCCGTGCACTGATATTATAACACCCAAATTTTTTATACGAAAACCTGCAAGAAAAATCGACAATAGCTACTTAGTGCTTTTCATCAATATTGTCAAATTTTCTTGTAACAATGTCAGTAGCTAGCCGTCTCACTAAAACAAAATTCTTGGATCGGAGACATATCATGCATCCTAATAATAAAAAGTTCAGTAATTCCTCACTCTAGTTGTGCCATCTCTAACATTATGTAGGAACACAAATTGGATAGACTCACAACACAGATAGCAAAGAGTGTCAATATTGATAATAGAGATCCAAGAAGCCAATGTACGCACAGAGCTTCAATTACGGAAAACTTAAAGGGTAGGACCAAAAACAAGAAAAAAAAGTTTGGAAAAGGGTCTATATATATATAGCAAAGCAAATTAACATACTCTGCCAACAAAGCAGCGTAGAGGACCTGCATTTGAGGTTAAAGCAGGAACCATGGCTCCTGGAGAGACCTTAAACGACTGCTTTCGAGGGTAAAGTGGATAGCAGCTTCCATATCCAGATTGAACAAAAAAAGCACCATTCTTGAACACATCCCCTGAAGATCTCCATTTCCAATTATTCTAACTGCCTCCAGCCTCTCTCTTTGTAACCTGTTTGGCATAAGAAGTCTCAGGAGCTATGAAGTAGTTCCCTTCACTCAAAATTGTTGGATTGGCACTGCCTCCTACGGCATACATTTTCCACTCGTCGTATCTATTATTGGCCACGTGCGCATACCCAAACCTAACCCTTTTTTTTTTTTCACAACAAAAACAATGGCATAAATTAATTAAACAATGTACTCTCATGTACTTCTCTCTGTTCAAAGAGTTGCAGGTAAGTTATTGCGCTTACCTTGGCATTCTTTCAACAAGGCCAGCCCCAAAACGGTTAAAGGCGATTGTGACTCTCATATTTTTATCTGCACTAAAATTGTCATTGTGACCAAGCAGCATCACCTGAAATTAAAGCACAAGGGAGTTAGTTAAATTCGATACACAACAACTAGCTAGCTCTCGATTTAGTTATATCCTCTATTCAACGTTGGATGAGGTCTCATGCTCTAATTCCCTCATCCATTGACAATTAAACAAGATACATGAACCGATTAGCTAGAAAATAACTTGTGCAATTAGCCCAAAATGTAACATAAGTCGAGCAAAGAAAACAAAAGGCTCAATTAATGAAAATTAATTCATACCCTCATAATTAACCCTCTATGCTTACTTTGTCATGCTGAGAGAAATAGTTGTTTGTGATGGTGACGGCAGTGGAAGCATGGGTGACATCAAGGAGGCCATCTGCGCTACGAGCTAGGAAGCAATGGTCTATCCAAACATGCGAAGAAGCAAAGACAGCAATAGCGTCTCCGTCGCACCCTCGACGCTCCCCAATATGTGTAGGAGTGCTCCTAACATTCCCACCCTTCCCAGGCTTACAATCATGCATGCTTATTCCATGTATAATAACGTGGCTAACGCCCTGCACTGTTATGCATGGTCCGTACGCAATTTCAACTTTAGCATGATCACCACGTCCTTGGCAAAAACGATCCATAATGGCTGCGTTTGGATCACCCCGTAACGGAGTGAGCCGGGTTTAGGGTTTACTGGGTCATCATTTGAGGTTGTGACTACATAAGTACGCCCGTATTTTCCTCCCAATGCGTCTTTGCCAAAGCCTACTGCGCAGTCGGCCAAGGCGCGGCGGTTGGTGGCCCAATTGGATTTGGTGCGCCAACACGAGTCTACCACGTTCATGATGTTTTTGAGAGTGATTTTGGGGGTGGTGTAGTAGTCTGGGGAATAGGCTTGAAATGTTGGAGCAATATAAGTTAAAAAACATAAGAGAGATAATACGAGAGGGGCTAGGGAGGCCATGGCTTAATTATGAGTTGATTAAGAATTCGAACAGAATTAGGAGGATATATAGGGAGAATTGGATAGGGTGATGACTAATGAGAAGATTGTGCACACGATTAAAATAGGGAGTGCTTTTGATTATGTTTTGGTATGTAAGAGTTTTGGGTCCATACAAGACGTGGTTGCACAAGCTAAGGCTGGTGGACTTTCTTTTGTAATGTATACCGTCCTACATTATGTTATGTAAAGAAATAAAATTCTTAGCCAAGAATTTATGTTTCAGTGAAAGGTCATATAAAAATTTCGGACCTAATAGAATATGATATATTTACCCGAAGAAATGGGGAATTTTCGTTAAATTAAGAATAATAATATTTTTGTATCAGATTTATCATGTACAGAAGTCAGAAGGCTTCTCACACGTAAGTGAGAGAACTATCATTAAACCATAGTATTAATTATTAAATCAGAGAGGCCTATTAAAATTAAGGAAATATAATAATCTCTTAAACTGTCAAGGAAACTAAAATTTGAGAGTATTATTTTAAGAGTTGGATACATAGACTGGATATTGTAGGGGATAGATATACTGTATTCAAGAAGAGAATAATTGAACCTAACTAATTAGCATTTGGAATAGGCTACGTTGGAGAATTTTTTTTTTTATAAGTAATAGTGTGGTTTATCATTCTACATGTTATAATAAGGGTGAATGATATGTGACATAAATTAAGCCATAAATTAAATGGCAAAATTGATTAAAGATCTAGTCAAAAAGCACAAATAAGGGGAACAAAAATAAAATTTGCAAATTTGTACTAAAAATCCATGACTTCTTGTTTCAAAAAGAATAAATACGTGCATCAAACTCACAAAAGTAGCATGACTTGGCTCCGACCAAATTTCCCATAGTTTACAATTTTTGATTTAGGGCTTTAAGTATTTTATTAGGGATAATTAGACATAACTCCAAAAATTTAGTCAGCTATTAGTTTTAGAAATCATGCTTAATACAAAATGATGAGTCAACCTAATTTTAGGAACAAGCTTTTAAAATATTTTTCAAATACCTATTATGCCTTAGAGCAAGTCCACCCCTAAGGACTTTGTGCCAGCACCCAACCTATTTATCCACTCAAGTGAACAGTAATATACCTTAGTGAACAGTAATAGGCCAATGCATCTCCACCCCTAAAAATGCGCTGGCACCAAGTTCATCAAATATTATATTATTTTATTCATATCAATTAATATTTTATCATTTCTTTTTTCTTCCTTTCTCTCGAAAGGTCTAGCATTGTTGTTTCCTTCCCACTGCTTCCATTCCCTCTCCGGTCCTTTCTCCCCTTATTTCTCCGACCAACCATCTCCCCTTATTTATCCCTTTATTTCTCCTACTTCTCACCACTCCCACCCTTCTCCTCTTTATTTTCCCAGCATACAAACACAGCAAAAATATGGGGCCGTACCGATCGTCGCCGGCCGTGGCAGTCCTCCTCCTCACAATCTTCACTGTCTCATCGGCCCTCGACATGTCCATCATCTCCTACGACAACAACCTCGGAGACGGCAAGTCCACGGGTGGTTGAAGGACCGACGATGAGCCCCAGGATTGGCGGAGTGGAAATCGGGAAGAGGAAGGAGGGATTTGAGATTGGGTGTAGATGAAGAAGGCGTACGAGTGTATCGGATGCGGTTCCAGGGATCGGGAGGCGTCGGAGGCGCGACGGAGAGTGATGGAGGTGGAGATTGCGGTGAGGCGGTGAAGGTGGAGATTGCAGAAAAAAAATAAAAAAAGCCCACGACGTCACGCTGGCGTCAGCATGGCGTCATACGGGCCGACTCACGCCTTTGTCGATTTTAGGCTGGCCTGGAGACCAGCTTGGGCTGGGTGCCGGTCAAAATGCTGGGCTGGAGTGGTTTCACTGGGTGCTGGGCTGGTTTTTTGGCTGGGTGCTGGCCTTTCTCACCCTCAGTGGACTTGCTCTTAGTTGTATAGAGTCCAAAATGATGATGACCTTCAAATAATTTTTCGTTCCTGAAGAGATTTGTTCATATCTTTAGCGACTGTTTCTTAATAATTGTTTTGTTATTAAGGATTATTTTATTTGAGAAAAAAATGTGGAAAAGGCAACTGATATGGTTCGCAGTAAAGTAAAGCGTTGGAAAAAAAACCCATAAAATTAATTTGTGTTTAATTTACTATATTGCTAATAACTTTTATTTTGGTTATTTTTCTTTAGTTTTGTTGACAGGATTAATTTGGTCATTTTGGCCACTTTTGATTGACAAAAGAGGGTTTTGTTAGTAGGTAGTCTAGATGACATTAAGGTATTAGGATTGTCATCTTTCAATTATCATTCAATAAATTTTAAGGTTTTTTTCATTTTTTTGGTGGAATCCAATTTACTTGTTTTTTTAAGATTTTTATTTGGTATCCTTCTCTTCGTCATGCTGTATCAACATGATTGATAGATCTCTCTTTTAAGGTATATTATTAGAAACTAAGTTAATGTCTTATAATTTAAATAAGATAGTAACTTTACGTGATTGTGTTTAAGAATGACCGAAAAATTGTTTAGCTACATAATGAGAAAATTCAACTAATAAAAGAGAAAGAAACATGCATCAGCCAAACACCAAAAAAAAAAAAACAAAAAAAAAACATTAAAAGAAAAAACTAAATAAACAGTAAACGACAAAGACCATGTCGATGATCACTAGCTAGTTAGCCATTGTACGAGTCCGCACATGCACACACACAAAGACTCATAACCTTAACCTAGTACAGACAGTTGTAATTTGAGAGAAAAAAACATGCAATTAAATACATAAACCATTAACTACGTAACGGATAGGGATGCACACAGACACGTGCATACATTATTGTGATCCTTATTGTTGAGTAGAAGTAGTCGATCTGGGCGGGGTCATGATGATTTCTAATTAAGCATAGTCGCACAACCCTTTGTCACAGGAAGTGCCTATCTTACAATGGTTGAAGCACTTGCCACAGTTTTGATTGTCGGACATTGGTTTGACACAATGAGAGTTGCAGCATATCTCTGACATGTCGCATCTCTTCCCACAAACCCCGCAGTTGAGTGCGTCTGCCCTCATATCCATACAAACATTGTTGCAACAATCAGGCCCTCGGCTACCTTCAGTGGCACTACAAGCAAGAGGGTTTTGGCCACATCCTCCCCTACCCGCCGGAGTCTTCGAGGCCAGGAACCGGCTTCTTGATGCTGCTGCTTCGTGATTATTTGGTCTTGCAGAGAGAGTGATGGTTATTAAATGAGCAATACTCAAATCAAATTTCAAAATGATGGAGCTATGTAACAGTAGACAACAAGTGGGTACATAGATGAATATATAGTTACACAAATGTTTATAAGTACGGACATACGGTACACAAAAATACATAAGTACAAATATTTAGGTACATAGATGAATTTTAAAAACATATAGGTATATATACATGTCCTTTAACGAAAAGGATCCCCATTTTTTGGCATATGCTGTTTTAACTAGTTTTCACTGTCTCATTGTTCCATCATATCCTGGGGGCCAATGCAACGTAGACATGATCTCATCCAATTAGATGCCCGACTGGCTTTTTCTTTACAAATTAATTTCCTTCTAATTAACATACGTACAGTACCAAACTTATCAAATCGAGCGGTGAAAATGATCTCCAAATAAAGAACTTAATTAATTAAATGGGAAATAATAAGTCCCCTCATAATTGAGAGAGAAAAGAAACAAAAAAAAAAGAGAGAGAGAGAAAGAGATCCACTTAGTTCGTAAGAACCGGCCTCTAATACCAGGTAGAAATGAGAGAATTTGATAATTGTACTTATTTATTAAAACAGTAACTTGGAGTACAAAGCAAGATTTCTTAACATACTAAAATTACGAAGCACACAAGAACAAGGAAACACAATACTAACCCTAAGAGGAAACTAAATCCGGGTCGGATCCTCCTTGTCTAACAAATTACGTATTCTTTAGGTACATTGTAATAAAAGAAATAATCAATTAATAATAAACAATAATTAATTGGCCAAGCCTCCATCAGATGGTAACCTGAAGAATTTCAAGTATAGTTGTACCCCCCAAACAGTCATTGCAATATATAGATCGAGTAGAATAATTTATCTGCTGATGGCATCATGAAGACATCATAATTATCATGCATAGCTGCACATCCCATAGACACATGAACTGCTTTTCTTGCACTTGTTGTTGCAGCTCCCACAATTTTTCTTGTCAGACCTAGGGTTCACACACTTGCCTTTGCAGCATGTCTCCCCGTACTTGCATTTCTTCCCACACTTGCCACAGTTTACTGTGTCTGTGTTTGTATCCACGCATTTCTTCTTGCAGCAATCTCGCCCTGCGCTGCCCGTCGCCCGACAAACTCTAGGGTATTTGTCGCATGTGGGCACAGCGGCCCGAGAGGCAAGGAAGCGGCTTCTTCCAGTAAGAGAAGTAGTTTTTTCTGACTGCATGCTTTTGGTTGCATCATCTGTATCATTATTTTCCTCGTCCAAGAACGATTCTTCTTGGTCCGGTGTTGCGGAGAGAGTAATGGCTAAAGCCATTAGCATGGCAAGCACAAGAAAAAAATTGAAGGCTTTCATGATGTTTTGTTTGCGTAGTCGGGTGTATTTTATGTATAAGGGGAGAGATTTCTGAAGGAAGAGAAGATGGTCATGAACGTATGTATGAATGTTTTGGATGAAGAAGCATATAGGGTTGGAGTATTTATAGAGAAGAATGAGAGGGGGCTATGGATGGTATTAATTTGATAATTTGTGTGAGTATTCATCTACTTAATGGGTTGGTCTAAATCAAAGGGCTACGAAGCGTTTAAGTAAACAAAGTTAGGCTTCCAAAGAAACTGTGTACTCCAAATTAATTAGGTGGATATGGACTTATGGAGAAGAAGAAGATACAGATTTACTTATGACAAAGTAGGCAGGTTAGGCGCTGTGGTGTTCTTATTCGCTTGGGTTGATCATACTCATGCATGCATAATATTGCATATATGTTGGTGCCTACGTGCGCTCAAGCCCGCCTTCTTGTTATTTCAGGGGTCCAAGAAGCCAAAGTTAGTCCACTCTACAAAGGGGGAAACCGTTACAGAAGCACTTGTGGAGCCTCTATGTTGACATTTTCTGCTTCTTTAGTATACTTTTGGAATCACATAACTGACCATTGACCAATATGTATGAACGAAGAAGCTTCCAGGAAAGTGACCACACCATCCAATTCGAATTCGTCAGCTTAGATTTGGTTCTGCGCATAACAAAATATACATTTAAACACATTTCAACTATAAGTTTTATATAAAAACAAAAACGCTTTATATATATATATATAGTAATCATGATCTAAGTAAATTCTAATCTTTCCACTAAATCTTCTTCTAAACTGTTGGAGTTTGAAATGTGTTTTTCTAAAGTGTAAAGTTGTAAGCAATACATTTTTTTTTTTGAGTACATCGATATTTTTACACTAGGAAGAGGGGGAGTTCGGCTAAGCCACATAATAGGCAGCCTAATTTGGTATCTAATTCGCCATTCACGAGATTCGAACCTAAGACCTCTCACTTCTAAGCGAAGAGGAATACCACCAGACCGTAGTACATTTAGATATTTTTAAAATAATTTTTCTTCATCCCTATCCTTATGATGTATTAATGGTTTTAGGTCGCAAGTCATTTTTTTTAATTTGCGCCATTTCAATCACTTTAGTTTTTGTAGTTTGATGGTTAGATTTAAAACTAATTTTTTTAGAATATAATACTTGGCTGCTGAAAATTCAGCAGCCATTCCTGCTTTTATCCAATCAAATTTGAACGCATGTTCAAACGATTGAAATTCTAAACCCAAATTAAACACGTGTTAAAATCTAATTAGGTGAAAGCAGGAATGGCTACTGAAAATTTAGCAGACAAGTATTGTTCATTTTTTTATGAGTAGTGTTACACTTCTCATTTATTTTTGTACCATCACTTATACCATTTCTCTAATATAGAGGTAGGCCCACCAACACATGTGGGTTCCATCTCTATTAGAGAGATGATACAAATAATGGTAAGAATAGTATTTTTGGTTTTTTTTATTTAACTTCTTATATAGAAAATATGTTTTGTGCAAAATGAAGTTAACGCTTCTTTATCAACATAATATCTTTTATGTGTAGTTCATTTAATTCAGTTTTCCAAATATATAATTAGAGACATTCAATATCTTACTTCGCATATATATATATATATGTGTGTGTGTGTGTGTATGTTTTGGAAAAAATTTCAGCTGGTTCTGATAGCAAACAAAGTGGTGGTTGATTGACTAGATTTGCATTTCTTCTATGGTTCCTGATCTTATGTAGTTTTATGACAAAATAGTTTTTCGTGGTATCCAAGTATGTATTTGTACTGTGCTTGCGCGCAGCATCGTTTCGAATTGCTAACTAAAGAATGCTATTACCATCATCACGTATACACAAAATTGCCCCACGCATGCCACCAATTAATCGTTATATTAACTTGTTCGATTATATACAGATAATAAAGCCATGATCTTACTACTTACATTACGTATTCCATACCTTGATCCGTGTGTATGTATGTGTATATATATCTATATCGAACGACGCTTTTTTTACACACTTTTTTAGTACCGACTCCGTAATGTATTTCAACGATATCGATGATTGATAACATTATTTTTTAACCTACAATATATAACTGTTTGGACCCGATTTTACATTATCGACCCGAGTAATCAAGACCATTGAATGAGCAAAATTCTAGATGGTCGGATGATTATGAAAATTAAGACGCCGTGATTTTGCACGAACTCGGCCCGTATACTTTGAGTCGTTCGATGAAAGAGGCCATATTTGATATTACCATTTTGTTAGGAATTTATTAAAATGGTATTTATCTTATAGTTGCAGCTTGAGAGTCAAATAAATAAAAGAAGTTGCGTTGTACAAGGACTTTGTGTGCCAACGCATTGTGATTGGATCGCGTTCCTGATCAACACGGGAAATGCTACTTATCAAAATCTAAGGATAAGACAGCATGCAGGAATTGGAAATGTGATCAGGTTGAACTTTTTATTATGCATCACGGGCCTGCACGTGGATAGAATCTGGTTGCATTTTTGACTAAGTTCAGAATCTTGATATTGGTAGGATTAGACCGAAGCTTGAACGGTGGAAGAGTTTTAGTAGGATGGTGGAACTTCAATCAGCCTTAGAGCTTATCAACCAACACACACTCGTCCCTATAAATACAAGGCACCGTGCAACATTATTTCCTCTCTCCAACTCAACACACAAATCTGCTCTGCGCAAACCCTCGCTCTACGCGAAACCTCTCAACAACCTTGAGATTTTTATTTTCCTTTTCGCCAACACATCTTCAGTTTGGATAAACAGCACTGTGAAGGCAACCAGTGAACATCTTCAGTTTGGATAAACAACACTGTAGCCGTAGAACCATTCGACCGCGGAGCACCTTCAGTTTGGATAAATAGCACTGCGTCGAGGCCAACTGGTTATCTATCCAAGTCTCGGTCGAGAAGGATTTTCGAATCCTTATTGGCAGAGGTCATTTCATCAGCCTTCTCGGCGAAGTGAGGTGTTACTAGGTCACTACATTCGGCACATTGACAGCCGAATTTGATATTGAACTTCGCAGAACTAGCAGCCTTGTCTTCAGGCTCTAGAACCTGAAGGCCGAGAATTGTTCCTTCCTCGGCCGCAGTCGCAAGATTAAGAAGTCAACAGTGCGATCAACGCAACATCAACAAATTTTACTCCTCGGCCGAGCTCGGCCGACGAGTTGGCACACCCCGCACACAACTGAATGACGTAGTTATTTCATAGATTACTCGGCCTACGCGCCACGTAGGCTTGGTAGTTTTTAGGGTCAACAATAACTCAAGTAAACAGAATGCATTCCTTCACTAGCAGGTCTTCGGTCAGTAATCTCGTACTCTCGACTGGCTCGAATCACTACGTTATCCATGTCCCGGTTTCCGGCAAATCCATCAGGAGTACCGATAACTTGGCCTTATTTGTAACAATCACACATATATTCTTAACTGTATATAAAATTATGTTTTAAGTTTTTAATTAAGCATAACTGCAGAGCCCATAGACGCATAAGCTTCCCGCTGGGCACCTGTTGTCGCACTTGCCACAATGTCTCTCATCCACAGAGGGATACACACAACTCCCTTTGCAGCACAGTCCTGAATAGTTACACTTTCTTCCACACATTCCACAGTTATGTTTATCAGTCATCACATTGACGCATTTTTTGTTGCAGCAGTAAGGTCCTGGGCTGCCCATTGCCCAGCAAATTCTTGGACTCCTCTCACAAGTTATCCTTGGTCGATGTCGATGCCCTACAAACTCGTGCAAACCAAGAAACCGACTGATAGTACTACTAGGGTTTTGTGATTTGGTGTTACCATGTGTCTCTTCAATAGTTGGAGTTGCTCAGGAGAAAATGGCTATGCCCGCTATCAACACCAATGTGAACAAAAACTTGGGCAGTTTCATGGCCATAACTATAGTGCAAATTACTTAGTCCCGAAAACAAAGGGCAAATTAATATGTGAGGAAGGCAGAGAGAGAGAGAGAGCGAGAAATTTTAGATGTGATAAAAAGCAAGGGGTCCTGGAACTACTTATAGAGATTCAACTGTACCGAATTTACTGGTTGTCAAGATTTTAAAAAGACGAGTCTCAGTCTACAATTATACTGTCTTTCAATTTGTATTACCGTCAACATTATAGGTATAAGAGTTTTTATCATAAAAAAATATCGGTGTAGCTAAGTGGAACCACACAATATAAAGCATATTTAATTTTGTCAATTTTCGAGGTGAAATTCTTGTATTCTTCAAGACTTAAATGAGTTCTTCATCATCCAAAAACGAATTAGAAAAAATAACATATATGAAGACATGCATGTGTATTAATTGTCAGCCGTTATGATATAGGATCTTTATCAAGGGACTAGGACTAGACTCGGTGACTCGGGTAGGGGATGTTACGTTCCCCATTGATGCCAAAATTCCAATGTGAGATGGAAAATGGTGAAAAGAGAAGAATCACATAAGTTGTCGATCATGTGGGTGTATTGACTAATTAAAACTAGGAATTGAGGATACTATTTGGCAATATATATATATATATATATATATACACACACACTTTAGTCACGAACATCTTGATTGAAGATAGATCCAGTTAGTTGATTCAATTGTAATACATTAAGGATAGTTAACTTTTCAAGTTGCTTGTGAGGGACATTCTTTTTTTCTTCTACTAGATTGAAATCTCCCACAAGGTTTTTATCGAGGCTCATTTGTGCACCCTATCCTCAACTATGTATGTATTTCCTGTCATTCAATGAATATCGTATCGTTTATCCAAAAAAAAAAAAAAAAATTAAGAATTGAGTAATGCTACACTTACCACATTTATACAACCTCTCTAATAGAGGTATACTCGCTAACAACTGTAGATCTCATCTCCATTAGACCAGCTCATGTCCAGCCGCCCCCCACCCCCGCCCCCCCCCCCCCCCCCCCGCCCGCCCGAGTTTGATCAGTCCCATGCTCAACGAAAAATATGGTAAGAGTAGCATTTTTGTTTTTGTTATAATTATATAATTATAGAAAGAAACTAAATTCAAAGCAAGTTAACTTGATTGCATTAGGGGTAAGCGACTGCGGGTTCAGTAAAGAAGCAACAACAAGATACTGCGTACCTTCCCTAAGCACATCAAAATAACGACTTTGCAGCAAATTATATGCACCTGCAATATGGCATATATATTTGACATAGCAATACAACAAGGGAATTGCACTTTTCAATCACAAGCTAGCTAGATTATGGAACAAGTACATATATCATTTATTGCTCTTGAAAAATGTGATATTTGTTTGACATAATTTTGTTGCCGGACGATTCCCTTCTTGATGGAGGATTTCTGATGGGCGGGATCGAAGTACAATTAACAATAAAATAGAAAGTGTAAATACACACCACACTTCCACTGTCAATGTTTCCGTGTACCTGAAACAGTGTCTCATTACTGTATTATTTTACTCAAATTACAATATGAGAATTTTGTTTTTTTGCATATCAGTTACTTTGAAACCATTAATTGCAATGGTTTTACAATAACAATAATAATGCTTTAGGTCATATAAATATAAGAATAATTATTCTCTCTTTACGTATAATTTGTCATAATTAATATGACAGAATAAATGTATAGCAGTATACTCAAATGTATAGCAGTAGTATACTGTGACATAATCATGCATAATGGCACATGCCATAAACACAGAAGTCTCCCTTCTTGCACTTCTGATTGCACCCACCACAATGCCTCTTGTCAAACGATGCATTGACGCACTTGCCCCTGCAACAAATCTCTGTGTACTTGCATCTGTAGCCGCAAATCCCACAGTTGTACCGATCAGTCTTCACGTCAACACATTTCTTCTTGCAGCAGTCTGGCCCCAGGCTGTTCTTCGCACGACAAACCCTAGGAAAGTTGTCGCAATTATAACTGGGCAGTGGTATATTTTTATGGTGATTATAAAGAAAACGGCTCACTCCTCTGAGAGAAGTAGTT
Source organism: Heteromeles arbutifolia (assembly GCA_024362995.1). NCBI lineage: Eukaryota > Viridiplantae > Streptophyta > Magnoliopsida > Rosales > Rosaceae > Heteromeles > Heteromeles arbutifolia. The sequence continues at coordinate 923,781 of JANCRC010000002.1, read as the reverse complement.
GCTTATTCTTCATCTGGTCTTTCAGGAAATTTAGTTGCTTCTGCTTCAGTACTTGTCTGCATTTCCACGTCTTCGATATTATCATGGTGGAAATTTTCAGCTCCAACAATGGCCATTGCTGCTAGGACGGTAAAGAACATGTTCATCAACTTCATGGCCATGACTATATTAGAAGCTAGTTATTTTCTTTTTCTTTTTTCTTTTTTTTTTCTGTGTTGGGGGTAGGAGCTTAGGAGGTACTTAACAGGAATCAATGTGACATGGGGTTTTATAGTAACATTAGGGGGGAGAGTTGACAATTGGAAACTGAATGTACAAGTCTTGCTTTATTTGTATGGTGCACTAATGGTCTCAATTCAAAAGGCTACTTACAAATTACTGAAAATCTTCTATGAAGAAATCATTTGAAATTTGGGCATAAAGAAAAGTTTCCCTTCCATTGATTCTGTAACCCAACCGTAAGAGAAAATTTTCAGTGTCCCGTAAACACGGTCCGGTACACCAAGTGTCATAAAATAATTGGTTAGAAATTTTTTTATTCAGAGTTTCAACTATTATCACACTTGGTGTACCGTACTGTGTTCCCAGAACATTGAAAAATCTCTCCAACCATAAAGTCTAAGTAAAAGAACATAAAAATTGCAAAACCGACCCTTTTTCTCACTTTCACAGTTTCACATCAATGATAGATTTATGTAATATTTAATTTAACCCCATGATGAAACTGAAACCCTCATGTTGCAATTTGAAAAGTAAACTAAACCCAGAAAAATTGCATCTTAGTATCAAACATTTAAAAAGAAAAAAGGAGCAGGGAAAATAAAGATGGGAATAAAATCTGATTTTTCCTACTTCCACTAAAACAAGCCAAACATGATTCCCTAATTTGCAAAGAAAAGCACATATTCTCAACAGCCAACCACTACTTGAGAAAATTTTTCAAGCTACAAAACAGTTTCATATCTTAAGTCGTATACAATTCTACTTACAAACTTCTATAATTTGTGAAAATAGTATTATTCTTTTTTTAGGATTTTTCTCATTACTTTGTTATCACTTCAGAAATTTGACAGATTCACCACCCCTCAAACAACTTTTGCTTGAGAGAGAGAGCATGATAAGTTATCAAAGCCTGATTATCCTCAGTTTTATTATTTTTCCTTTCCCTTCATCATGCAATCACCAAGGGAACACTCATAGCCCTGCAGAGATTGAAGTCACAGCACACCTAAGAACATGGCGAGATCAAAACCCTTCTCATTTTCAGCATTACCTAAGAAATGTAAGCTTGGTTTAAGGCTTAAACGTTTTCATTAGAGTCATTTATTTGTATAACTAGCCTCTCTACTTGCACCATTTCTTTTTTATCGCGTGGCCATTTTTCTATGCCCATTTTAATGAAGAAATTATTGACAGACGCATGGGGTTCTAAATATTATAGGATGGGGGACTTTGTTGCCGGTGGGAGCAATAGCTGCAAGGTACTTCAGAAAATATCCATTTAAGTGCAAGGAATGGTATTCAGTTCACATAAGGTGTCAAACCGGTGGATCCGTTGTAGGCACAGTTGGATGGCTTATTGGTATGTTGCTTGGACATTCTTCAAAGGGACACAGTAACAAAACGCATCGCACTCTTGGGATTATTATATTTACATTCACCGCCATACAAGTAAGTCTCAAACTCCTTGTAGTTGATTAAATTAAGGGTTGTGTTGAAAGTAATAAGATAGTCATGTGTCTTTCTAACTCAATGCGTTATTATCATGTAATTAGAAAGATAGATGGATGTATGTATAAAATCGATAGTTTAGACCATTTTTATCAAGTTTAACTGTTCGGGAGTTCTAGTATTGGACCGCTAATTTAAGATTTTTGTGTTTAATTTTCTTTGTTGGGTTTTGTCCCCAGGGCCTGCCCTAAGAATTTGGGGGTCCTAAGTGAGCCTTCAAAATGGGGCCTTAGAGTTCTCTAACCCCTAACTCTTTGTACATTAATATCTAAAAAAAGAATTCGCTAAATACATGAAAAAATCTATATCTACATTAAACATCATTAAAAATTAATATCAGAATAATAAATATACACAAATATTACTTAAATTTTACATGTCTCGCGTTTTTAGATGTCAATGTACTAATTAAGTTACATAATCTAATTTTCAACATTTTATGTACAAAACAGGTTTGTTGTTTTTTATCAATTAATTATATAACACAATGGAATCTTACAAATGTTATGCTCAGCCCAATATGCTATTGTATTTAGACAAAAACTTAAAGTCTGTAAACTTCTTATTTGAATAGACACAAAGTCTATAATATGTACATATATAGCAAATAAATAAAAATTGAGGGGCCTCCGGAGTGGGTGCTCTAGGAGGCCGCCTACTCCAACTACCCTCAGGGCTAGCCGTGTTCGTCCCATTCTGTACCAAATAAGCATGTATAGTTACCTATATCTCGAGTTTGTATATGATAATATATATGTGAAGGGTGATCGAAGAAATGAGTTAGAATTATGATAAACTAATGATTTAGTTCTCTCATAAATTGTAACCCAAATAAAGAAATCAATACTATTGTCGAAAGGGGTCGAGTCAAATGTGAGTAGCTTCAAGAATTAACGATACATTTCTATGATTTTGCAGATGCTTGCCATGTTTTGGCGACCTAAACAGCAGGAAGAAAAAGGATTTTCCAATAAGTACGTGAAGATATGCCATCATCTTTTAGGCTACGCTCTAATTGCTCTAACTATAGCAAACATATTTGAAGGAATCAAAAATCAAGCTCATCCTCCAAATTGGAAATGGCCTTATGTCGCAATACTTTGTGTTTTAGGTGTTACTGCTTTAGGGTTAGAAATTTTCAAATGGATTAAATTGAAATTAATGCATGAGGCAGTGGATATCAACAGCAATATGTAGACTTCTCTTTGATCACTCAACAATTAATTTAATTTTTATATTTTGTTAATTTTCAAGTAAGGGATATACAAGAAAATTCCCACGTAAATTTGTCCCCCTTTATCTGTTTTAACGGTATAAACGAGGAAGCCAACGAGGGTTTGTTGAGTTGGAAAGAATCGTTCTCTTCGCTAAACCAGGGCTACGTTCAAGCTCCAGGAAATCCCTCTTGGTGACTAATATGTAAAAACCCAAAAAGGGGCTATGACCCCTCTGTAAGTCCTTAAATAAACTTGTGCTATGCCCTAGTCCTAGGATGGGGTAACCTTCCCTCCCCTAAACTTCGATTACCCAAAAAAAAATGCTATGAACGAGGAAGGAGAATCAAAGAGAAATCTTTGAATAAAGAAATTTTTCATTGTGTCTGGAACATGGATGATACACGTGTTGCTTCAAAAAGCATTTGTCCTGAGAAATCGAACTTAAAATATTTTTATGTTATTGAGAAGAGAAATCCAACAGACTAAATCTGGGCCATAAACTCAAGGCCCCTCAAATTTTGGGCCGAAGTCATAAAACTTGGGATGGTTCAAATCTCCTACGTCGTAGCGTCGTCGTTTGCAATCCGCACCTTCTGGCGCTCCAGTCAGCAATGGCAACCGCGAGTCTTTAAGCTTCCACGCCCCAGATGCAATGGCAGTGTAATCGCAATTCGCAACCCGACAATCTGGAGAAGGCGGAGAGAGAAAACGAACCCGAAGGAGAGGAGCAACCAGGCATGGCCAGCTCCGCCGCAATCGACGGTGTCGCGGCGGCGGCGCTCCGCTCGGTGCTGCAGCGCGTCCAGCAGGCAGCCGAAAAATCAGCGCGTAAAGCCCAGGACATCCGAGTGGTGGCGGTGAGCAAGACGAAACCAGTCTCCCTGCTCCGCCAAGTGTACGACGCCGGCCATCGCTGTTTCGGCGAAAACTACGTCCAAGAAATCGTCGAGAAAGCTCCTCAGGTATAAAACTTCTGCCTCTCTCTCTAAAGAGCTTTGGGCAACCTATTTGTACTGAAAGAGATTGAATTTTTGGTGATCGTCTGCGCGGTGCAGCTTCCGGAGGACATTGAGTGGCATTTCATTGGGAATTTGCAGAGCAATAAAGTAAAACCCCTTCTAGGTATGGTTATTTTCTCTTTCTCCAATCATGGTTGTTGTCAATTTGCTTGAATTTCATACCTTTAAGCCTTTTTTCGGTAATCCCGTTTGTTGTACAAAAGCAATCAGCAGTTTTGGTTTGATTTTTATGTAAATTTTGCAGCTGGAGTACCAAACCTTGCAATGGTAGAGAGTGTGGACGATGAGAAGGTAGACACTTATTCTGCTATCATCGTTTCTGTGCGTTGTATGCAAACTTACTTTTCAGTTTCGGGTGATGGATCTCGAGAAATTCAATGGCATTTTGTATTAGTTACGGGATTCTAGTAAAGATTGTACCTTTTTTTTGGTCGTTCGTTCTGTGTTGTATTATATTACCTTTAGTTAATAATGGTTGGGGCAATTCAAGTGTAGCTGCCATTGTTAATTGTCTGTAATTGGGGGAAGCTCGTGTTTTTCTTAGCGATAATCATGTTCAGCAGTTATGACACTGAGCCGCTTGGTTGGTTTTAAGTTTACTCCACCTTGTATGTTGTGCAGATTGCTAATCGTCTTGATCACGTGGTTGGTAGCATCGGGAGAAAGCCTTTGAAGGTCTTACTCCAAGTGAACACCAGTGGAGAAGAATGTAAGTTTAGTTAACTAGATATGAGCCAACCCTTTTCTGAGATATAGTGGGAGATGCATGCTTGCAGAGTATTGCGGTTTATGCTTGCATGGTTATCCGTTGTACTTCTTGTATTCGTTTGATTCATTATCAAATGTTTGCCGATAATCCATGTCATTTGTTCTTTATTGTTTTGAGATAATATCTGATCTCCGTAAAATACTATTATAGCAAAATTTGGTGTTGAGCCTTCTGGATGTGTGGAGCTCGCAAAGCATGTAACTTCGGGTTGTCCAAACCTTGAGTTTTGTGGTCTAATGACAATTGGGATGCTAGATTATACTTCTACACCGGAAAACTTTAAGGTGATGCTCCAACACACTACATGTAAATTTTTCTCCGAAGTTTCAGTTCCTCGGGTTTATTGGCAATTCTCAAATCAAACTGTTTGTTGTCAGACATTGGCGAACTGCAGAACTGAGGTTTGCAAGGCACTCGGAATACCAGAGGAGCAATGTGAGCTTTCAATGGGCATGTCTTCGGATTTTGAGCTAGCTGTAAGGACTAAGCTTTCGTAATATGTTTTATCTACACACCAATGAAAATTTTCTCACTAAATGGAAAAACTTGATGGTTTTGCAGATCGAAATGGGCAGCACAAACGTGAGAATTGGATCGACAATATTCGGGCCGAGAGAATATCCAAAGAAACAATCAAATTAGCTGGACTAATTTGATTCATGTTCTTGTAATTTTATGCTATGATTTTGGAAAATTTTAGTAAGAGTTCAATGCCATTTGAAGGCTGGACATGCAAATCAAACTGTATCTTGTAACTTGAACAGATGAAATCGAATAAAATAAATCTTGGACAATATTTGGCTACTCAAAGGATTAGCATAGCTCCTACTCAAAGCTCTGTTTTCATATAACTTCTTGTTTATGATCTGAACTATTCATATTATAAATTCTCCTGTAGACCGACGTTCTTTCAGAATTTGGTGGAAAATGGCAATGAATTCTCAGTAATCAGTAGCATGAGTTATGAACAAGCTGAACAGCTCTTTCTTAAACCACCTGAAACCACCGCTGCAACCCGCCGCAACTGCCACCACCAAAACTTTCAACACCGTCATCAACCGCCTCTCCTCCCAAGACTGTCACCATGAAGTCCTTGCCACACCTCCGGATACCTACACCTTCCCTAATCTTCTCAAAGCTTGCACCTCCTTAAACCCCTCTCTGTATGGCCTCTCGTTCCACCAATGCGTCGTCGTTAATGGGTTCTCTTTGGATGCCTGCGTTGCTTCTTCTCTGATCAACTTTTACGCCAAATTTGGACACGCCCAAAATGCACGCAAGGTTTTCGACGTAATGCCCCACGGAAATGTTGTTCCTTGGACTTCCATTATCGGATGCTATTCGTGTGCCGGAAATGTTGGAATTGCGTTTGAGATGTTTAGTGAGATGCGGCGCGAAGAAGTTCAGCCCAGTTCGGTTACTCTGTTAAGCTTGATCGCTGGAGTTTCGGAGCTGGCTTATTTGCAGTGTTTGCATGGTTGTGCAGTACTATATGGTTTTGAGTCTGACATTACTTCGGCGAATTCAATGTTGAATGTGTATGGTAAATGTGGAAGATTTGAAGATGCTACAGACTTATTTGAGTATATGAATGCAAGAGACATAGTTTCATGGAATTCTTTGATTTCAAGCTATTCTCAGGCTGCAAATATCGGAGAAGTATTCCGGCTTTTGTATACGATGAGAGCTGAAGAAAATGGAGCTGATAAACAGACGTATGTGTTAGGTACTCAAGCCCAAGGGAAGAACCCAACCTAAAAAACTAGTCCAATAGGTGGGAGGACCCCAAGGACTTAAGTACCACTACACCATTTCTGATGTAGCCGATGTGGGATCATAACAGTATGCATCCGCTGTGTCTGTGGCTGCCACACGGTAACTTGAAATTGGGAAAGTCTCTGCACGGACAGATTTTAAGAACCGGATATGAATTGGATTCCCATGTCGAAACAGCGCTCATGGTTATGTACTTGAAGTGCAGGAACATTGACCTTGCATTTCATATCTTCGAAGGGACGACGAATAAGGATGTGGTTCTGTGGACGGCCATGATGTCAGGGCTTGTGCAAAATGAGGTCTCTTGGCTTGAAGAAAACTTTATGCTGAGACCTGGGGATGCCGGAAACTACGTGCAATTGGCACATAGCTACACTTCGATGAACGGATGGGATTGCATTGGCAAGGCGTGGAGCCAAATGAGGTCTCTTGGCTTGAAGAAACTCCCGGGCTGGAGTTCTGTTGAGTTGCACGGGAGGATCACTACGTTCTTTACAGATCACAATACAAATCCTCAATTTGATGATATCGTATCGATATTGAAAATGTTAAGCAAGGGAACGAGGAAACCGAGCATTGACAACGAGAGTTGAATGATTAATTTCGGAACTCGTTAACTACATACTTTATGGGTCACAACAGAAATCCATGACATTCAATTCCGCTGGAGCTTACAAAACGAAAATTTAACCGGATACACTCGAAGATATCCAATTCCTATCATCTCTCTTATAAGAGTAAACTCATCATCTCTGAACAAAGATGATCAGCTGCATCGACCAACCTTTCCACTGCACTTGGTATCGAAATCTATCGTGTGGGTGTGAGTATGGTATCTGTAAACCTCTAGTGGGCTTTCTACTTTGCCGTGTCAGCTAACAGTCAGTGAGCATCGGTAAGAACTCGCAAGTATAAGATCATGGTGGCGGATTTAATAGTGCAGAGGTATCAAATTTACCGACCACTCCCCCGCTAAGAAGGCGCATGGCAGCTCCCGGGGAGAATTTCCTTGCGAATAAGAAACAAGGAACGTATGTTGAATTGACACGACACCATTCTGTCCGATATTCTGTCCCATAGTATACGTGGTTGATATCCTGCCGGAAAAGAAAAAAGTCAGAACGACGAAACCAGAATGGAAAACAAATGAAGAAAATAAGCCTAATGTTACCTTTATTTCTTTTATTTTTTTAGGCGCCGCATTCGCGTGGTTGAAAGTCATAGGATGCCAGCCTTTACTCTCGGTTTTAGTTGCAGCAGAATTGTTCCACAACGAATAGGTTAATGTCCTTCGCTCGAGTTCGCCTTCAAGCTCACTCATCTAGCAAATTAAGACATAAAAAAGGTAACACGATCACGCTTAGAAACTCTTGAACTAGTGACAGCTAAACTAATTCATAGAAAGCCATTTTAACAAACAGAGAAACAGAAACCTTGATACCGTAAGACATTTAGCAAAGATAGAAAAGGAAGAACAAGAACATCTATAGCTTACCGCAAACAGTGTCTGCACGTAGTGTTCATCTGGGATACAGTTGTGCTGCTTTTGAAGTTTCTGCATTTGGTATTTAAGTCAACGTCAGAATCTAAGATCACTCACTTGAAAGAGAAAACTACATGATTTTGGATATGCCTGAACCTATCATACTTACAAGATTCAGCTTCCCCTTTTTGACATCCACAGGCGGGCGACGCTGCAAAGGTAAGAAGCAATGAAGTGTTTTCTTTGAGAACAAAGCTTCATAACAGAACATAAAGAAAACAAGAAGATAAAACTGCTTGATTGCGTACCTTGCAGAAACTTTTGAAAACTGGAAGAACAACATCGTCGTCCACAAGGACTTCTGCATGGCTTCGTACCAAAGCAATCCACTGAAATTGCCCATCCAATTCAAGTTAGAGCATAATCATGAATGCATATCACATAATACTATAAATGAGAATCCCTACTAACCACAGACACAGAGCAATACTCATAATCATGATGACGATTACGATAATAGCTAAACAAGTGAAGCACTGTTGAAGACGACTGACTTGACTTAACAAAGGACTCAGTATCCCAAAAAGAGGTATTTTTAGCCATTTTCATACGAAAGTTTAAAACAGATAATAACCTGAGATCCTTTTCGCCATTTTTCTTTTGGTATGTAAGGTGACATTTTAGGATTGTAGCGGCCCTCCTTTACGTCAAGAAAGCTACAACATAAACAGATTGCATAAGACACTTAAGATTTCTCAACTCAGAACTTGAAATTACATGTGAAACTTTGCTAACAGATATTTAACCATCTACAACTTATCAGTGCTTAGCACCTCAAAAGTGAAAGCCCCTGCATCTACCTGTCCACAAAACTCCTACGAGAAGCCATCATGTAATTGTATACGTAGCTGAAGTTGTACAAAGGAACACAACTGCAGTGCAAAAAGTAAGAAAGTTAAATGGGTGGTGCACCGCATAAAACTCCTCTTCTGCAAATGGAAAAACAATCATACAATTACGCCAAGAATACTAACCTATCAGAAAGGAGTACAAATCTTTGATTCGCGGGATCCTCAAGGGCTGTTGCAAACAACAGCCTCTCTGCTTCGATCATACTCGATTCTCCCCAACCCACCTGCATTGTGTGACCACCAGTTCGGATTCAGCATAAGTAGGCAACAAGACTACATTGCAAAAACCTGATATCGAAGCAAATAATTCCTTCGAACTAAATTTGGATCATTTTGAAAATATTTGAGCAGTATTTTGTCTAAAATTTCGATTATTGAATGTTATAATCTATAAGACAACTATCACCACATCACAGAATTGATTACCAACTCTTTAGACTGCCTTAATTTCCTTTTTAATTCTCTTCATTTTCCGAGCAAACAAACAGGGAACACGAAAAAATAAAGAAAGTTTCGAACTTTTTGCAATTTTTATTAACAGAAACTGACAGAACGAACTTCAAGATTAATACTTTTTTCCGTTTCATTTTCTCAGCAACCAAACAGAAGCGAAACGAGCAACTACCTGTATGCTATTCGTCAATTGACGGCCGTAAAAGAAATGCGACCGCGTCGTCGACTCATCGAACACAAAACCAGGCGCCGAGTGAACGTAAATCGAAAAATTCGGCGCTTCAGCATGCTGCGAAATCCACACACAACTCTCGATCACTTTCCCGAGAAAGTCCAAGAAAACAGAGACGGAAAAACAAAAAAATTGTACAAAAGTAAAGAGATTAAACCTCGAAGAAGCTGCCCCAGAGAAAATCGAGCGGGAGGCTACGGCGGGCGAGGAAAAGGAACGCGATCTTCGGAGTGCCGGTGAAGCTTCTGCCGTGGCGGGAAATTCGAGATCTCGCTATGACCAACGAAGACGAAGAGGAGGAGAAGAGGTCGGGCTGCGAGTGGAGCCGGAACAAGGCCCATACGCAAAGCGAGATGGAGAGGACGATCACCAGCTTCCAGCTCAACCTGATGACGTGGCGCGCCGGGATTGGCGGTGACTTCTTCATCGCCGTCATTGTCATCGTCCTTCCTTCAATTAATTGAAAATTACATGAAATATATCAAAATCAACAGAAGTTTACGAGCTCAATTGAAAATCAAAGAGAGAGAGAGAGAGAGAGAGAGTACATTGAAGGGTTGAATTCGGAGGAGAGAAGAGGAGGAGCATTTGAATTTTCAAATGGTAGGAAGAGGAGGAGAGGGGAGGGGGGTGTGCTGGGTGCGTGAATTTTGGAGTTTTATGTGGGGATTCAGGGGGAAAGAGGGAAAAGGTTAGAGATTTTTCTGTGACGTTGTACATCATGTATCATTATATAAATGATGAGATATATATATCAAAAAGTTAATAACGTAAAAAATAAAATTTTTCATCACTTCCATTAAAAAATATAGTATATAATTTCCGTCATAGTTAAAAATTTCTCGAACTCCTCTGTTGGACACTGTCAGTCTGTCTGTGTGGAGAATGATGACAAGTGTGGAGTCTGTGATTTCCGCGCCGTGATCATGGCCGTACGACTCGTTTGAGGGTGGGTCCCACATGGGAAGGGACAGGTGCGCTTGGATTCTTCTTCTTTAGTTAAACGGCACCGCGTTGCCACTTTTGGTTGTAAAGCTAAAGGAGGTTTTCAGCGTACGCCATGAAAGTATTCAAAAATTGTGAGTAATTTTGTTGTCCGACTGACCGACTAATTAGGTGGCATGTTCAACCAACCTCATAAAAAAAAATTCTTCTGTTCGCCAGTCGATCAAGTAGATTGTTTGACTCACCCACAAAGAAATGAGTATTCTGCTTAGATGTCATTTTAGACAAACTCGAATATAAGGATCTCAGTCTTTTGTGAGCGAGTCGGTAAGGCTACCTCCAACCGAATGTTGATTTGATAGCTCGTTTTAGCCATCTGGTCCTCCAAAAAATTAATATTTTAATTAACAATGTAGAGTCATATTTCTTACCATCTCCAACCGAGGGCCAAAGGATCATAATGCTCATTTTAGTCCTGTTACAAAAAACCACCTCCAACCGAGAGCCAAAGGGTTATAGTATGGAATGTGAACAATTGAAATAAAATGAGGTAGGATATTATGAAACGGTGAAAAATATATAAGAAATAGTGTAGGAAAAAAATTAGAAATTAAAAAAAAAAAAAAAAAGGGCTGCTAGGAATAAAAACAAAAAGTGGGATGAAAATTTGAAATTGGACTTGCCAGCAGGCTGGCTGGCTGGGCGAAAATGGTCAGCCGATTGGCTCTTTGGCCTTTTTTGTCCAATGGGGTACACGAGCCATTTGGCTTGACCTTCGGTTGGAAACGGTTTTTGGGCTATTTTCAACCCGCTGACTATTTGGACCTTTCGGTTGGAGATGGTCTAAGTCTATGTGATTCGACTGATGAGCTCAAAAATTGATTACCAACTCGAAATAGTAGAACCCCTTGTATCCTACGTGAGATTGCTATTAATCGCATTATTGTTTCACAACTTCATCCCCGTTTTGCAAAAACTTTATAACTCAAGTGATTAAAAACGATGTAACATGTTTGAATATACAACAGAGAATAAGAAAAGTGCATATATCATGCTCAAACACGTTGAAACCAAAACTGAACATTGCTTTAGATTGAACATTGCTTTAGTAGTACTTGTCGCACCCACACTGTCCTCAGATTTTTTAGTCACAACGTAACAATCAGAAGGGCAAGAAATCATGAGTCAAAACTCAAAAGCTTGGCGGTTGTTCACCATTTGAACTACCAATTAAGAATATTTGTCTCCTAATCACTATTCTAAAAATTCTCGCATAACATTTGTGTTTTTTTTTTCTTGAAACTCGCATAACGTTGTTTTATAAATAGAGAAAATCAATGACTCCGCCTATTTACGTACATTTTGTTTTGCTTATAGACCCTCGATTGTGAGGGGCCTATGCGGGCAAGCCAGAGAGAATTTTCATTATGACCAGAATACAGTGGTACAACACGTATTTTTATATAAGTGATGGGAAATTTTATTTTTTAAGTTATTAACTTTTTAACACACATATCTCACCATTTGTATAGTGACACGTGATGTACCACCCCGTGTACCGATCACGTTGAAATTTTTCTCCAAGCCAGGGTCGTGTAACATAATTCGCTGTGCTTTCCTTCTTCCCAAAACCTAGACCGAATTCTAGATTTCTAGGCGTCCGAAACGGGAAGGCATTTGCAATCAAATGCAAAGCAGATAACGTCGGAGCTGTTTCTTCATGCAGTCGTCTGACTCAATCACCAATGCCGGCATGGGACTGAAGGGATCATCGGACAGCCGCCTTGACGTTTTCACGGTCCAGAATAACATTCAAGATCTTGCTAGGAACAAAAACTCTCTTTTTAATTGACTTCCCATCCAGGTATTTGGAGAGTTTTTCATCTTGTGATGCAAGCTGGAAGGCATCCTCCTCCGAACAGGTCTCTTCAACCTGGATCGTACCCCTCGTCTTGCCGTTGATCTGAACTAGCAAGACAATAGTAGATTCCTTCAAGTAAGCAGGATCCGCCTGCATTTATTAGAACAAAGGAAGTAATCAACTAGTGATCTGTATACCATTTGACATTCCTCGCGCAGTATTACATGCGACACCATATTTCATGCGTAATCTCACCTTCGGAAAAGGCTCATATGCCAGAGATTCAGAGTGTCCCAAGCGAAACCAAAGCTCCTCAGCCATATGAGGTGCATATGGCGAGAGCAACAAAACAAATGCTTCAATAACCAATCTTGGATGTTTTTGCCACTGAAAAATAAAAATTATTCAGTAATGTGTCATGTTTAACTATCTCAACGAGATGGAACATGTATCGTTTAAATGGTTTCAAGGACCTTATAAGCCGCGTTAAGGAACTCCATCATGGCAGATATTCCAGTGTTGAATCTTGTCGCTTCTATTTCCTCGGTTACCTGCAATTAGGAAAATTCATTGGTTAAAAGGTGCAGACTTCAGATTTTTGGACAGCTGTTGTATCGTAATTTGAGTATAATAGTAAAAGGAAATAGAAGATAACATCCAGAAATTGAGATCTGACCTTTGCAATGCACTTGTGGAGAGAAAGAAGTTGCTCCAAAGTAGGATCCTCATCAGTCACTACTGTCCCATCTTTGAATGTACCATCAGACAACGGTGAACCAACAACTAGCCTCCATGTTCTTCCCAAAAATCGATGGACACCTTCAATACCACTCGTATTCCAGGTTTTTGAGTCTCTAGAAGCGAAATTCAGTAACAAGAAAGATTAATCAAGAGTAAAGTTTATCTTTGTAGATATTATATAATACTTGAGATAGGCAATAGACATTCCTAGGCACATTAGCGAAAACATAGGCCAAACCAAGTATCCAATAAGATAAACTTCAACGAAAAAACTACCTAAGTGGTCCCATGAACATTTCATATAAATGAAGCGAATCTGCCCCGTACTCAGAAACAACGTCATCCGGATTGACTACATTTCCCCTGCTTTTACTCATTTTATGAGAACGCGCAATCAGACAATGTTAGGATCGTCTTTCAGTACAAAAGAATCCCCAGACTTCATGACCTACAGAAGGAAAAATTATGTCAAGAGGAATGGAATATGAAATGCCAAACTAAAGGTTATTTTTCTTACTTAACACCTTTCGAAACAGAGTCAGTCTAGAAGAAAAACTATACTGAGGCATCCGAGAAAAGTACCTTTTCCTCTGGTATTATTTCTTGCTGATGTTCAGTTGTTCCAGAGTCTGCAGGGATAAAATTCCCATCAGAGTCCTTGTAAGCGATATATTGAACCTGCAAAGCAAAGCATTAGAAATATGTATGGGAAAAAATTACTCATGTGAGCAGAAACAACTCTACTTACCTCGCCAAGAATAATGCCCTGGTTTATGACACACTTGAACGGTTCCTTGGTGGACACGGCGCCAATGTCATAAAGAACCTGAAATAATATTACGTGACATTAACATTTCATACGAGACAAGACTTGAAAAATGGTATTAAGGATTAATGACCATGTCAGCTGTAATTACAGATACAACTTTTGTACAAAGAGATACAATTTCATATTGGTCAATCTGATGCACGTGTATGTTCCAAAATGAAGAAGACAGATTAAGCCACGGACCTTGTGCCAGAACCTTGAATAAAGTAAATGAAGGACAGCATGTTCTGCTCCACCAACATACACATCAACTTGGTTCCAGTACCTGCAGATCAAGAGGATTTTTAAAATGACAAGAAGAAAAGGAGGAACTCACATTATACTACAAATTTAATCATTACATTTTGAGTTTTTTATTTGCAAAGAAAGTAGAATTTTATATGAAGAATTCCCAGAGAAAGATTTCACTTACATTTCTTTTGTCTTTGCCACCAATTCTTCTGAATTTTTTGGGTCCATAAATCTCAAATAGTACCTGAACATGGTAAACAAGGTATAACATCTCAAACTTAAAATGAATTTCAACATTTCTATCTGCAATAACTAACACAACTCAACTCTTGAAGTTAATTAACAGATTACCAGCAAGAACCGGCCCACTGTGGCATGGTACTTGTCTCCCGTCTAGCAGGTTTTCCAGATAAATGGTCCTTAGTTTTGGCCTGAGAATAAGTTGGTACACATATAACTATTGACACTAACAAAATCATCTGGAATACGGGTGAGAAAAAGTTTTGCAGTTGAGTAAAGACTAACAAAATTACAAATGTTAAACCACACAAACTCATCCATAAACGGACCAAGGAGTTGGGAAAAAAACAAAGAAAGAACAAAAGAGGGAAACTGTACCCAATAAACTGCTATTGAGAGTGGTGGTTCTCCTGTCCCAGTGGGAGAAAAATCATCCAGTTCTGGTAGGGTAAGGGGCAGTTCAGTTTCAAGTATGGGAACGGTCTCATCAGTATCATCCAAAAAAACTACTGGAATAGGTTCACCCCAATAACGTTGCCGAGCAAAAAGCCAATCCCTTAACTTAAAGTTCACCTGAAGAAAGACAAGTTTGAGCAAAAAGAACAGATCATTTATCATATGCATTATGCATAGAGCAAGTAGGCCGGCGTACTCCAAATGTCTAATTATATAAGCTTCCGTGCTCTGAAAACTCACCTTTTTCTTCCCATTTGCAGTTTTCTCAGCCCAGTCAATGACTTTGGAAGCAGCTACTTTGCTAGATAAGCCATTAATGTCCAGCCCCAGTGTTGGATTTGAAGAATTTATAACAATACCTTCACCTGAATAGACCTTTTTGAAACCACTGATATTTTTATCATCCACAACCCAACGAATTGGGATGTCAAATTTTGATGCAAACTCAAAATCACGAGTGTCATGTGCAGGAACAGCCATAATTGCCCCTGTTCCATAACTGCAAAGTAACAAAGTCCCGTGTTGAAGTTATATAGCAACTTGGTGAAACATATTTGCATAAGAGGAGAAACAATCAACAGATACGATTCCCATTTTGCACATCATACAAAGATAGACGCCAAAACTCCAGCAAGACACAACTTTCTAGTGGCAAATATAAATGAAGGAAATGAACATAAAGCCAAGCACACCTCCCCAAGACATAGTCTGCAACCCATATAGGGATAGCTTCCCCATTAACTGAATTTTTAGCGTAGCAACCACTGAAGACCCCGGTTTTCTCCGTCTGAAGGTCAGACCTCTCAAAGTCACTCTTTCTTGAGGCAAATCTATATACTCCTCCACCTGTGCTCAATATTGTTGGCCTTTTGATTACCCATCATAAGAAACCTTTGAGAAAACTGGGCAAGAAACAATTGAACGTACAGTTTCTCTCTGGGTTGTTGATACTAACACTGACAAAGGATGCTCTGGTGCCACGACTAAATTGCTGGAGCCAAAAGATAAATGTAGATTAGACACGTCTATGTCAAGGGTTTTCTGTACAAGTCCATCTACTATATATAAGTTATCAAGATAGGAATTTGGTGTATGATTATTACGTTGCTCCAAATATGGTGTCAGGCCTAGTAGTATAGATTGTAATCTTTGTGTCTCTTTCTTGTCCATCACTGCTAAGAATAGGAATTCCATCTCGGCACCTTCTGACCTCCCTATCCAGTTTCTTTGCATTTCTTTTATGCTTTCAGGCCAGTCGAGGTCATCTAAATCTTCTAGAAGACGATCAGCATATGCAGTTATCTTGAGCGTCCATTGCTTCATTGGCTGCTCGGTAATAAACAATGACATTGTAAAATTATAAAACGATCCGAAAATTGGAAATAAGCCAATAAGTTTTTTTTTTTATCTTAGATGGTGTGTAAAATGAAAATGCATCAAGTCAGTATATACATTTCTTATAACTGGATGACCCCCACGCTCACTCAAACCATCTATCACCTCTTCATTTGCCAAGACAGTACCAAGAGCAGGGCACCAATTGACTGGCACTTCAGCCTGAATGTAACAAAGTAAAGTATCAGATCAGTGTAATGGCGAAAATGATAGAAACTATCTACTGCCAATATCTCATTTATACCTGATACGCCAATCCTCTCTTTAATAGCTGAAGAAAGATCCATTGGGTCCATCTATAATATTCTGGTTCTGTTGTAGAAATTTCACGATCCCAGTCATATGAGAATCCTAATGATTTAAGCTACAAGCAAGTACGAAATGTCAATATGTAGGGAATAGATAATACAATCCACCAAAACCAAGAGAGCAACAATCTATGATCAAACATGGGAAGCGGGTTCTACTTTTAATGCTAGCCTATCATGCCTAACGTTGGCAAGCATTTACCAAGTTTATTCATTTACTGACTCGTCACACATCCAGCAATAGAATGAACATCTCATGACCTGGGAGCGAAAGCGATCAATGTTCTTCAAGGTAGTGATCTTCGGGTGGGTTCCTGTCCGTCAGACACATACAACCAACCAAATTAATAACTAATCGTTCAAACCCGCGGCAATATTCAAGTAGTTACGAGCCAACAGAAGTGCTGAAAAAGGAACCTCTATTGCATATTGCTCCGCAGGCAATCCAAATGCATCCCATCCCATTGGGTGTAACACATTGTAACCCTGCATACGTTTGAGCCTAGCAAGAATGTCCGTAACGGTATATCCAAGTGGATGGCCAACATGTAATCCAACTCCGCTGCAATAAACCATCCAAATGAGCAAAAGTTTTAGACTTTCAGTAAACCCGAAAGACCGGAAAATTTTACAGTTCAAAAACAATTAACCAATCTTACACACATGAAATGGCATATTATCCCAAATTTCCAAACAACTGCAATTTCCAAAAGGCATATGAATTATGAAAGTTTAAGTTTTTCATTAAACCCAATTGCTCAAACAATTATTTTCTTACTAAAACTGTTGAATCCCACATCGGTCGTAGTAAAAGATAAGTAATAGTTTAAATATCCTAACCTCACTCTAATTAATACCGAGGCTTTTTGTAATAAAACACCACACCTAACGGATTGTGCAGGTGGTAATTATCAAATTGGGGACAATATTGATGTTGTTGGAAGTGGGTCATATGCCCGTCTCTCTGATAATTCTACAAAAACTGGGTGTTCATATTTTGTACATAAACAATCACTTGCATTTGAAATTTAAATATAAATAATAAATAAATAAAATAGAGTTTTGTGAAAAATCGAGAGACCTGGGATAAGGGAACATATCAAGAAGAACATAGTATTTGGGCTTGGAGGTATAAATTTCATCGGGGGTTCGAAAAGTCCGATTTTCCTCCCAATAACGCTGCCATTTGAGCTCGATTTCGTGGAAAGGGTAGGGCCTCTTCACCGCCGGTTGCTGCTTCCGCTTCTGCTCCGCCGCGCCATTGGCTTCCTCGGCCACCGAGCTTCTGATTACGCCGCTGGTTCTGCCAAAAACCCCGCGTTTGGGGCTGTTATTGTACAACTTCAAAGAAAAGCTGCTTTTCCTGAGTTTCTTGGATTGGGTGAGCGAATGCGAGGGAAACGGAATAGAGCCGAAGCGTAAGGGGGTCGGTGGAGGCGGTTGGGATCGGAGACGGAGTATCGCTTGAGCAGAAGAACTCATTTCGCATTGAGCTCAAGAAGAAGAAGAAGAATGAGACTGGCTGGGAAGAGTGGATGAGATAACGTGCTGTATGACTTATTTGGCGCTCGTTTTGGTGTGTTGTGTAAAAGAATAAATTGTAGCAATGGTCTCTCAACTTTAATTAAATTGTAGCAATAGTCCTTCAATTTTAATTAAATTGTAGCAATAGTCCTTCAACTAAAATTTCATTACCATTAGTCCTCAACTTATCAAAATGTGTAGCTATAGTCATTTTCATCAATTTCATCAAAATTTTGTCAAAATAAGTTTTGTTGGAATGACCATTTATAAAATTAGGATCCCTCAACTCATCAAAATGTGTAATTATGGTCCTTTTCGTCAATTATGTCACAAATTTTGTCAAAACGAGTTATGTTGGAAGGACTATTGCTACAATTGGATTAAAGTTAAGGGACCATTTCTCTAGTTGAATTAAAGTTGAGGGACCAATGGTAATGGATTTTTAGTTGAGGGACCATAGTTGCACGTTTTGATGAGTTGAGAGACCAGTGGCAATTGATTTTTAGTTGAGGGACCATTACTCCAATTGAGTTAAAGTTAAGGAACCATAACTACAATTTACTCGGCTGAAAATTAGCCCAGGCCCACTTGGTTTTTGTACATGTAGGCTTGTTTTGTTTTTTACCAGCCGTGTTTTTAGGTATGTAGACTCAGCAAACAGATCGTGTTTGTCATGCCTAATGTCTCGATTTGGCAAACAATATCTTATAATGTTCTTAACGATGATCCGATAAAGACTCGACTCATTAACGTGTTGACTCAAACCTGTTAATTTTTGTGTCGTGATGGAGTTAATGGGTGGTATACAAGAGTTTACCTATAAGAAATGAGAATTAAAATCATTTTTTCTTTTTTTTTAAGCAAAGAAATTCATTAAAGCACGAAACCTCTAGTACAACCATTTCCAATACAATCAAAATTAAAGACATGAAAAGCAACATCAGGTAAACAGAAATCCCAATAATGAGGATTCGAGAGGGAAAGACAAAGGTGAGCTAAAGCATCCGCAACAAAGTTTGCCTCCCTGAAAATGTGCTTCCAGTCAACATGACTAAAAAACCAAGCAAGGATACAAATATCATTGATGATAGAGCTGACTCTCCAAGGAATCCCCCAATGACCCTGCACAGCTTCAATGATGAGCTTAGAGTCCCCTTCCACCATTACTTTAGTGAAACCCCTGTGCCTAGCACACTTGAGCCCTTCTCGCAAACCCTTCGCTTTTGCTACCGAAATAGTAGCGCCATCAAGATTAAGAGCCCTTGCCCCCAATCATTTGTGAATTACTATTATGGAGCACAAAGGCAGTAGCAGCACGATTGTTCGAAAATGAACCATCAAAATTGAGTTTAATCACATCATGTTGGTCATGAGGATGTCATTTAATAAAGGAAGAGATAGGTAAAGCCTCCTTGGGGTCACACTTCCCATTAGCCTTGAGAAAAGCCGAACCAACATTATCGGCAATAGCAACAAAATGCGCAAGGACTGGGGGCACACTTTTGAACACTAAGTTATTTCTTTCCATCCAGATTTGCCAGCAGTTCAACATTACTTCACTAAGTTCAGAAAGGCCGTCTTTGTCATTAGAACTTAAGGATTCCAACCAATCAAAAAAATTATCATTAGTACTAATATTACCAATATTAAAATACCAAAGTTGAGCTCCAGACTTTAGTAGCAAAAACACAATTACAAAAGAGATGACATTGATCTTCCTCAGCTGTATTACATAGCGAACATAACTTATCAATCATTTTTACTTATAGCTTACTCGCATTTACCTAAAATATGAGAATCATCTAATTTTATCTTGCGTTTATCTAAAATATGAGAATCATTTGAAGCATGTGTTATTCACGTTTACCTGATGAAATATGAGAATCATTGGACCAAAAAGTATGTATTTTTCGGTCCATCTTATTATGTAATATAAATTGGAGATTTTTCATGGTTAGAAGTATGAGATATTTAGTATTTTAACCGTTTAATTTTTGTTTAAAATCCAAAAAATAAAAAATTTAACGGTAAAAAACTCAGAATCTCCAATATTCAAAGCACGAATTTCTGTATAAATTGATACAAAAAGTTGAGAATGTGTTTGTTGCGTAGGGGTCTTAAGATTTGCATGGACTTTTTGAATCCTAAATTGATACGTAATGATCAATCCTAATAAATAGCCACGAATCATGCAACTTCCAATATTGGATTCTAAAGCAAGGGCAATTTCGTTAATTCCCATTAGCATTAAGAAACCCTAATGCCGCACAAATCTCACTATAAAAAGAACTTTGAACCTAACCTTTCTTTTGGTCATTCTTTGAAGAGAGGTTTCTCTTGGAGGATTGGGTTTTCTTGGATTGGAATCTCAAGGCCTTTGATTCGTAATCAGTTTCAACAATTGGTGTTTTCAGTAAGAATATGGTTTTGAAATTCGACTGATTCATGGTGGATGGTTAAGAAAAGCGTTGGCACAACGACTACGAATTAGTTTCAACAATTGGTGTTTTCATGAAGAAACTAGTTTCGAGATGTGGTTGATTCATCTTGGTGATCGTTAAGAAAGCGTTTG
This sequence comes from Heteromeles arbutifolia, assembly GCA_024362995.1. Taxonomy (NCBI): domain Eukaryota; kingdom Viridiplantae; phylum Streptophyta; class Magnoliopsida; order Rosales; family Rosaceae; genus Heteromeles; species Heteromeles arbutifolia. The sequence goes on along the minus strand of JANCRC010000002.1, from coordinate 903,088 downwards.
TCCAAGGATTGCTTGAAACACGATCAATTTGTTATGGAGCGCTTGAGATCTTCAAAAGCCTGGAAAGAGAGTTTCATGGTTTCTATTCCTGAGTCGCAAGTAATTATGGGTAAGGAAGCAAGCAAATTCACCTGCACAATCTTTTAATCTTTATTCATAGTTTACTTTTATTAATTCTCTTTTGTTTATGATTTTTTTTTTTTTTTTTTTTTCACAAAAGAAGATTTTGAATCTTGAATTTCTAGCCTACTTACCCTTCCTTAGCATGAAGGAAGAATGATATTTTTTTCCAATTTTAATTAAAAAATTATTGTATAATAAAATACACAAATATATATAGATGATTCAGATCATCAAAATACAGTCTTAAATTAGGGAATTAGATCCTTTTTGGATCTCCTCACTAAGGAATTTGAGGGATCTATTTAATACCAACCATTCATCAAAGATCGTGCTGCAACAATTAAATGTTTTTTATATTTTCAAAAGTAAAGCAGTCTCGTACTGTGTGAAAAATAAAAAAAATAAAAAAATTATGATCGCACGATCTTTGATGAACAGTTGTTATTAATTGATCATCGGGATCCCTAATGAGATCTAAAGATGATCTAATTCCTTAAATAAGCGCCCATCAAACGCGCTCTCTCTCTTTGTTTTCAAACTTTTTTGTTACAAAAAAGTTTAGGGGATGCGAGATTGTCCATACTAATCGCCCACTAAGAGAGATTGCCAGCAGTTGAACTTCAACTTAGACCTCGATGTAGGAAAAATAATGATCATTACTAACTCAATCAATCCACCGTTGACTTCAAAGTTTAGGTATTTCAACAAATACTATTTTTCTTTCTCCATTACTCAACAATATTTTATCTATATGAGCATCACGTACTCGTCAATTCCTATATGATTTAATAACATTCTTCTCTTCTGACTTTTGTGAATGACGAATTCGATATAAATTTGTTATGGATGACTCATTGTATAGTTTTGCTCAAATCTATCAACGTAGTGTAAATATATAACGGTATCGAAGAAATACAAAAGAGTTGGATCTTGACTTACCAACACCATGACGGTATTATGTAGAGGGATTCTTATATATGGTCGTCCACATGGTTTGCTTGTGGACATTAGAAGTTTTAATCTGTGACGGTATCTCAAACTAATAATATAATGTTGGGTTGTGCTATTCATACACCTCATTTTACTTCTCACATACTCCTTGATAATTTATATCCGTTGATCTTCTTCAATTCATCTGATCCGACGGCCGAAAATTAAAAAAATGTGTGAGAAGTAAAATGAGATGTGTGGATATCATACCCCTATAATGTTATACGATGTTCAATGTTTTAACTCTACTTTGCAGGTAGGTTGCTTTAAGTGTAAACATGTGTGCACGTGAACATTGCCCAGTATTGTTAGTAATCAATACGTAACAGATTTGTGTTGTTCGTTTATACATTCATGCTATGTCAGCAGGATATCTGCAAGAAAACACTTTGATGCTCAAGTAAGTGTCTTCATTTCATAAATGACACTATATATATATATATATATATTAGATGTTTTAGATGTTGCTTACGTTCAAGAGAGATTTTGGAGAAGGCATTGGGTCGGAGTCGGACGGTTGGACCACATTGCCCGCCCAACTACTCACAAAAGAGTTAGAATCTCTTCTTTTGAGGGGCAAGACGAACTAAACTGAATCAGGAGTTCCGGTTCCTTGTGAAAGATCGAACGAGAGACAAGGTCCGACCTCATGATCCGAGTCTTTCTCGCCAGACACAGGTTCATCAAGGGCTTTAAATACGAAGAGTAGTAATATCGCTTGTAACAAAAACATCATTGGCTTCAATTTATTTGGAGTGCAAAGAGAACTCCGATCCAAAAAATTGTTTCTACTTACAAAAATGGCGCTCAGCAGATAATTAACAGAAGCCAATATCAGTATTATTATAACAAAATTCTACTGCACAATTGACAGGTTGGTTGGGTTAGCTCCAAAATGCTCAAACTTCAGTTCATTCCAAAGCCTTCAAAGCTCGAGTTGATATCAAGGCTTCCAACTCTTGAATCGATACTAAGGATTCCAAATCTTTAACAGCTTGATCGACCGCGTAAAGTATCATTTTCTTTATCTGTTACACCAGAAAGACAAGTCAGGAGAAGAAATAAAGCATCGCTTAGGGGTAAACTAAGTGGTTTACCTCAAGTTTGTCTTCTCTGGCTCTGTGGTTCTTCGGAAGTTGTCTAAACTCCTCAGTTAAACGGAGGCACTCATGGACATTTTCAGGAGATACGAAGTCTGCTGCTACTTTTGTACAGGACTGCAGGTTGGAAAACATATTAATTCAGAGTTATACAAGTGAAACTATTTGGAAAGAGGAATCATGAAGAAAAGAAATGAAATGGGACCTTGAGATTCCTGACTTGGTGTGGGCATCCGGCTGGAATAAATACTGCCTCTCCGAGTCTTTGTACAAAAGTCCATGGTTCGACACCTAAAAGGGAAACAAGCATGTCACTTAACAATCCAAAGGTATAAGGTCCATCAACAGATCCTTGATTTCTTACATACCAAATTCCTCCTTCAGCCTCTGTTTGTGCTCCAACGTTAAATAAAAAGATTGGTCATGAATTGGATGAATGACCTGACCCAAAAAACACATCAGCACCCTTGGAGCACATTTCGGCTAAAGAAAAACTGAAGAAAGGATAAGTACCTTTTCAACTAGTGAACAATAGGTGTGCCTAAATTCTTTATAATGCTTCATCAGATAAGCCTCTAACTTAGGAACGTCCTCCCTGCGGAAGATGTCCCACAAAGCACCACCTGTTTCCTCGGTTTCTTCATTAGAGGAAGAACAAGACGGCTCATCTAGTTCATCTTTTCGAACTTTCAATTCTCCATTAGTTTCAGATGGGCAATTGCTTTCTGTGATTTCTCTGTCCTCTGTCTTTCCGCCAGACTGTCCAGCATGATCCTTGTGAGAATTCTCCCAATCCATAAGTTCTCTTTCATCTTGCACCCTATGCAACCTTTTCAACCCAGAAATTGCAGACTGCTGCTCATTACTTAAACTCACTTCAGCGATATGTGTCAAAATATTCACCTACAGAAGTTGAAAGAACATGTGAAAAATATACACCTAGTTTGTCAGGTCAACTGCTATAAAAATTTGGGATGCATAATATTTTTCAATCCACTATGTGAAAAATTGAGCAGGTTCCAAGTTTTGAAGTCATACCGCATCAGACATATCACAATGGAGCTTAGTTACGGAGTCTCCTCTTCCAAGCTCTTCCAGAAAACCATAAGCAATATATGTTTTTGGACCCATGTCTGGTTTCAAGACACCTGGTGGCAACTTAACAGCTAGGTTAAGGACACCAGCTCTAGGATCTGTGTACTCTCGAAATGGCAAGGCAGTGATAAATTCATCACAATGACGCGGTAAAAGATCCTCAAACTTATCAGAGGGCGGCCAATCCTTAAGCTTAAGGATCTCTGGCCACAAGTTTTTGTACATTCTCCCTTCAGTGTATCCTTTAAAAAAATCACGAGTGTTGATTTCCACCTGCAGAAGTTCACAAATCAGCAATAGATGCGCAATATGGGCAGAAAAAACAAAGTGAAAAGAAGAATGAAAAACTTCAGACAAAAGTGTGTGTGAGAGGGGGGAGAGATAGAGGACTCTTGAACAAAATTGGTGCTGTACTACTAAAGCTGTGACCTAATGTGCCAAATGAATGAGTGTAAATATATGAAAAAATACTGAACCAATGCATGACATTGTTACAAACCAAACAAGTGGATTTGAAACGAAATTTATAGATCTTGCACCCAAAAAAATTATGATTTGCCGGAAGTTAAAAGAGCGCCTAGAGTAATAACTGGTGGCAAAAGAACCACACCTCACAATCAGCCAGGCAATCGATGGTCTTTACTTCTGAATATTGTGTACTAGCTGCATCTCTATTTTCACTTAAAGCACGCCACATTACCATTGGCTCCCAGCTCAAACCATTTGCCTGTTCGAGCACATTTTTAACAATAACTGGTTCACCATTCATCCAATGTTCTCTGAAGTGCAAAAGCTCTTCTTCTTTCATAGTGTCCTTTGAATCAGGGCAAAACAAGAAGTTGTCACAAGAACCTTCTCTAGAAGCTGCTTTTCGTAACATATCCCTTCCTGTTTCACAATCATGCTTGAAAGTAGAACGCTCTTTTTGGAAAATCTCTAATAAATATTTTGCTTTTATTTCTAAATTTGAGATCCAGCAGCCCGGAAGGATGCGCTTGAGATCCAATACGCACTCACCACAGCCACCCATTTCTTTCGGAGCACAACTAACAGTAGCATCACCATTTGCCTTCCACTCAATCAAAGGCTCAATATGGTCCTCTGAATTTTCTAAGGGACAACAATCAGGTGCTGGTTCTCCACCATGGATATAATCATAACCCCTACTCCAATACTGAAATTTCACTTCTCCACGGTCTAAAAGGCTTCCTTGGCGAATTTCTCGGCAACAACTTAGACAAAGTTCATACGAACATTTTGAGCAGCTTCGGTGTACATCAATGATTGAAGTTGCACAGTGGTTGCTGTTCCAAGCATACAAAGTAATATTTAGACAGTGACAAAATAAATCATATAATATTCCCTTCTACTAAAGTAGAGATGCTTACCAATAGACACGCTCATCATTAAAACAGAGAGTCTGCGGTACTTCAACTTTGGAAGGTGAAAGTCCTGAAGGTCAGTTTTTGTTAGAAGTGTCTTAAAGTTCAAAACAAACTGAAGCCAATGTCAAAAATATTTTACCTCGAAGATTAGCTTCAATCTCTATCTCCTGAGTTTGTTCTTGAGAAATTTTCTTTAGAAACGGAAGCAAGTTGGAAACTAAATGCTCCAGGTGCTGAACCTTTTTGCGTTTATCGACATCCCTCTCTGGTATCTGCAGTTCCAAGAAAATAAAGAAGAAACCCGAATATTAGCATAATTTTCTACAGAGGGAGCAATTTGTAGAAAAACACACTGTAATAATAGGAAAACAAACCTTAATCACACCAGCTGAGTGCAGGCATGCATTACAGTTGCAATTATGGCGGCAAAATGGGCAAAGTTCCTTGACTTCCTCTACTTTCATGTGAGGATACCTATATGAACAACATAAACAAATCATGATAAACGCAAACTAAAAATTTCAAATTTAAAAAGTAACCGCATCTGTATAAATTATATACCATTGCTTGATACAGCGGATGCAATAGGAGTTCATTTTACACTTGGAGCAGGACAAAATGGTTTTCTTCTCCTCTTTCATACACTGATGACACTTCAAATAAACTTCTTCATGATCCTGCTTTAAGAAGAAACATAAATCTTTCAGTCAGACAAACCTTATTTTCTTAGATAAAAAATAAAATACAGCTGTAGAGGAGATGAATAATACCTTCATATATCTTGGCGATGATCCAGGCGAAGTCGGTGGTGAAGAAGAGGAGGTATTGCAAGCTGCATTATTTGATTCATATTTTACTGCTTCATCCTTTAAGGAACTTCTTCCTATCACTTCACAATCAACTCTTCCCCTTTTGCACGCTTGTGCCTTAACAAGAAACAGAATTTCCCCATCAAACTCATCTTCAGAACTCTCTACCACTTTTGAGGAGCGTCGCTTTTTCGAAATCCTTTTTCCATTCTCTGGAGTAAGCCGTCTCTTCTTAGACTCTGTTCCTGTCAGTGATGACAAGTCCTTGTGCTTTTCATCCTCTTCTGATTTGCCGCCTCCCTTTTCATGATGCAGGAAATTGGAACGTCTTCTCTTATGTACCCTAGTACCTTTATTGTTGTACCTCTCCAGCCGCCCTTGTTCTACTATCAAAACTTCCATTCCCACTTCCAATAGAACAGGACAGAATCTTAGGATAACTAGTAACGTAGTCGCACTCACAAACAACAATGTTACAGGCTCAAATAAACCATTCGTGTTCTCTTAGAATGAAAAAACCAAAATGGGCATCATAAAGATTGAATTTTTTATATGGACAAACAATGCCAATTGCACACATCAAACAACAGCCATCATTCGCGGGATTTTATCTTCGACGAAACAAGCAGATTGAATTTAATACCAACCAACCATCCATACAACATTGCATTTGAATCAAATTCCAATCCGTTCTGAGATTTCTACAATCTGTTATGAGTCAGTGCAGAACAAACGCCACAGTTGACTGTGATCGTTACTGGAAAATTTATTTTCCATGAAAACAAACAGATTGAAATTTAATACCAAGCATACAACAATGTATTTGAATTAAATTCCGATCCGTTTTGACAAATTCCAAAACTGTTCCGAGTCAAGGCAGAACAAACACCTCAGTTGACTTAAGTCAACCGACCCACAATCCGGCTTCATGCATAAAATCCCTTAATAAAATCAAAACCCAAAAACCCTTAATCCAATCCCATCCCCATAAAATCATACAATGCCGTCCCACCCAAACATGCCAAATTTTCCTTTTTTTCCCCACTTTAAGCGCCAAAATTCACAAAACAAAGAACCAAAATTTCAGCAAAGAATGAGAATTCGAATAAAGTTCGAATAAAGGGGCAGGCAGAAACGAATGAATTCAAATGGGACTGACCTAAAAATTACTGAAAAATCCAGAAAGCCAAACAATCAGCTGGGAATTTGGTTTTTCAGAGGCGTTGTTGCACCTGCATGTTGATCGATTTCTTGAAGTTATCGAATTTTCTGAATTCTGGGTCCGAAAACGATTTCTGGGAATTTCGGGGGCGAAGGGAATGGAGAATGCGAGGGAGGAGATCAGAGAAACGAAAACTGAGAAACGAGAGGGAGAGGGGGTCCGGAAGGTGGATACTTTTGAGGACGGGGTATATATACGGGGCGTTTTCTGTGAGGAGGACTAGGAAACGGGATTTGACCCCTTGTATTTGGAAGGTTGTTTGACCTACCGCACTTAATTCAGGCATCTTTTCTGTGTGCGTGGTTTGGGCCTTATTTAGTACATATCATCTGGCCCAAATCTGTGTTTGTGAAGTCAAAATTACCCCTTATAGAAATGTTAAGGAGTCTTTTTTTTAAGTGGAATTCTATGTCGCTTTATAGTTTAACGTTAATTTTAGCACAAAATATTATACAATATTGTGTAAAAACATGATGTGGTAGGGAGTCCCACTTTTGAGAGAGTCTCCTTAACATTTCTCCCCATTGTAAATGTGATCGTATTCATATTGATTAGAGCAAATGTGTCATCTGTTTGAATTTGTGTTCGAATCCTCACACCTTAGATTTGTAAATCAAAACTTGCAAATTCCATCTCAAAAACTTAGTTGGGAACAACAGATCTCTGGCAACTTTATAAGTGACATAGCAGGTAGAAATCACGAGATTCCGCACTTGTATGAATTAATATTTTTTTTTATCAAAATGATATTCCAATTTAATATAAAAAAAATTGAAAAAGAGGAGAATCGATAACGTAAGCGTAGTCAGAAAAAAAAAAATATTGGTCTAGTTAGCTTGACTGCCACCATATACGCTTTTTATGGTTAAATTTTTAAGTACCTTGAAATTGCCCTACTTATTGTTTTTTTACATGCACATTTTATACTGCATTTATATTTGAAGTGTATTTTATATTTTGGCATTTTTAATCGTTAAATCTTTCATAAAAAAATACAATAACCTAGTTTTACCAGTTAAAAATCCGAAAACACAGGTGCATTTTTACTCACCATCTCAAATAGTGGTAATGCTCACTACCCATTTTAACTCATCAAACGGTGATAAATAAGGTGGTGAACATCATCATATAAAAGCTTATGGTAATCTCGTCCTTAGTTGCCGAATCTAATGGGGGTTTCAATCCGACGGATCAACTGTAATTTTAAGGTAAAATGAAAGAGATGATGAATGGGAACTTCTACTCTTAACTATTGTTGAAATCTATAAGCAGGATTTTTGGTCATCTATTCCTTTTCTTTCCTGAAGAACGAGTGGAAGTTTTGAACGAGTGTTGAGGGTGGTGAGCAAAAACATTCTCGTTTTGTTCGTGTTTTAGTTGTGGGCTTTATTTGCCGGGGTGAATCACAAGTTATATAAAGAAAATGCTTACTTCCACTATATGATATTTCAACTAAGATATGTCAATATACAAACCATTTCAAAAATCAATATTTCACAAACTACACAATTACATTGTCCTTCCGTCTTCTGGTTCGTCTTCTTCCTTTGCACAACGAGCAACAAAAACTCAGGACTCTCTGTCCGCCCTCCTCGTGCATCGTTGTCAGCTCATTTGATTTACAACGCCATTATCTTCCACTTGTACAGACACTCTACCGGTCAAGTTTACAGCTGAAATCTACATTTCCAACTTGGAATTCAAGGCTGTGCAAGTTCTTCAACATCAAGCAAAGACGGCGAGGATCCACCCGTCATTCTGCTAGGCACTGGGGTGTTCCTCCGGGATTGCCGTTTTGTAGGTACAATCACGCTCTCAGATTCATCCTTTTCAAACGATTCATGGTCTTCCTCCTCGTCACACTCCTGGAAAACCGGATGCATATATGCACTCAGAAGATAGCCTTTCAAATTCAAGTTCGGTTCTCTTGCACGTTCCAGTGTATCTTTCATCATTGCTTCCTAAACCCCGAAAAACAAAGAATTAAACGATGATGATAATTTTGATGAGTAGATTAGAAAGAGGCAACAAGTGGAATCCCTACATACCTGTAATGGGTATGTCGTGAATGCAGGTTCGAAACGACCTTTGCAATACCTATGGAACGATAAGGTCAGTACTGGAAGTGCAATGAGAAACGGCGTTGACGAAGCAGCTTTTTTTGTACTCAACAGCCCAAACAAGAGGAGTTGTGAGATAATCAATGCAGTGATAATACGACCATGGACATCAGGCCAGAATGCTGCAGCGCTCTCGTACTCCTGGTTATAGACATTTATGATCTGCATTTGAAGCATAAAAAAAATACAGAGGTTAAAAAATATCCTACAACAAAAGATATAATTAGTAGAACGGAAGTATAATTTGATGCCGACTTTTTACCTGATGACGGAAAACAACATAAGCCAGGCCAAAGAAAATGATTATGAACGGAAGTAAGGTTGGTGTCACCGTAGCATACACAAGGCCGAGCAAGATATATAACTGAATTTGAGGCTCTCCAGTGTTGAAACCAATACTCCCTGGATCCATGGCCTCCTCCCTATCCTTGTCAGTCTTCACCAGGAAGAAATTCTTCAAATGGTATATTATCAGCGGTTTCAACATCAAAATCTCTGCAGCTATACCGGCCCATCCATCAACCATTATATACGTGATAAAGAAAGTTGCTTTCATTGGGATAGCAACACCAATTGTTTTTGGAATCCTGCGAAAATAAAATAAAAACTTAATTTTCATGATCTGAGGCAAAATATTAAAACAGCTTTCTATATCACATAGCCAAAATAAGAGACGGTGAACAACATATTAAAAAAAAAGAAAGAATTATCAGCAAGAATTACGTACTCAGTTGCTGATTGGTGAGTGAAAGAATCTAGCTGTTCAAACGCAGTTCCAGCAATAATGCTCCCAAGGAATACATTCACCAGAGAGAAGAGATAGTATCTAGATGCTGCTCTCCGTTCAAGAGAAGACAGAGATGTATAGCCCTCAAATTTTGCCATGATCATCAATATGGTTGGTAGAAAAATTAGAAATAATTTCAGTGCAATTCCGGGTAGAAAACCTGCAATGACTGACTTAATGAAGTTCCTGCATATAAATCAGGATGATATTAGTAATCAGGAACAACGAAAGCTAGATACTGGGCTAAAAAGTTCGAGGATGAAACAACTCACACTTCTACAATGGGCTTTAGGAATGGAGCTGCTTTCTCGAGTCCCTCAAGGCTTGCAAAAGATTGTACAATTGTAATGGGAATCATGAAAAAGAAGGTGAGAAAAAAGAACGCAACGCCCATAATAAGCCTCTTAACTGTGAGTTTTACATATGGAACTGCCAGGTTTGGCCAATACACATCACGTGGCTCAGGAGCCCACTCCGTTAACCAAATAGTTGGGTTTCTGGATTGCTGAGTTTGTGCACAAACAGCGGCACCCCATCGAGTTTTAAAGGAAACAAAGGCGGCTGGCATGATAGACTTCGGATCATGAGTGACCCTCTCTTTTTCTTCAACTATCTGAGAAAAAAAATAAGAAAAATGCATTCAAATGAACCAAGATCCTGGGGAAGTAGAGATTCGACTAGGAACTCAAGGAATTGTACTTACTTGATTTGTCAATTTGTCAATCTCAGTTTCATAATACTCAATTGCGTCAACCTTTTTTCCCCAAAGCCCAAGAGAACCAGTCTGATAGTTAAATCAGAAATTAATAAGTAACTCTAAACACTGGAAACATTTTAGTTCTCCAGCACGAGCGCATTTTAAGTACCAGTCTGATAGTTAAATCAGAAATTAATAAGTAACTCTAAACACTGGAAACATTTTAGTTCTCCAGCACGAGCGCATTTTAAGTACCTTCCTTAAGGGCCTTGTTGCAGTTTCACTTCTAGAAAGTTTATTTCGAAAGTAGACAAGCCAGTTCGACATCTTCTTCTTCTTCTTTAGCAATTTCGCAAGTGAGTTGGCATTATATACCACCTGCATGTAACATATTTCTCTCTTCAAATAAATATCTCTTCGAAGTCTATTATTAACACTAAGCTAAATTTATATTGCATGAGCATGTTCTCTTATTTAAGAAACAAACCTGATGTGTAAGATAGTGATCTGGATGATTGACCAGAAAAAAGTGCTCCACAAGCTCACTTGTAGATTCGTCTGCATCTGGTGGAACATTCCGGACAAGGACCTGTGAAAACCAAAGAAATTAGTTTGGTACACGAGCAGAAATTAGTTTGGTACACGAGCATGGGCTTACAGAGTTGTTTTATCCTCTCTTTTTGTATCACTACAAATATTCCAAGTACACTGTATCAATCAATTATTCCAAGAAAGGAAATCAAAGCCGCCACATAACCTCCAATGCTTGAAATATGAAGGTACCACATTACTAACTCCGAAAATGTTTTTAAGTCATTGCAAGTACAATAATCTGAAGTATACCGAGCACACAATCAATCTCACCGTGAACTGATCTGGTCGGCGTTTTTCTGTTGCAAGAAAATGCAGCCTCATATTGGCAACTTTCTCATACTCCTTCAGCAGCACATGGCATGTCCAAATGGTAAAGACATAAGCCATCACTATATGACTCCAGAATCTGTGAAATACAGTCACATTTTTATTTCTCTTATTAATAAAAAAAAAAAAAAAAGGACGAGTATACTACAGAAAAAAAAAAAAAAAACAATTAAATGCTAATACGCTAGAATTTAGTATGTTGCCCAAATATCCAAAAGGACCATGTGTTTTACAGAAATGGCACAGTTCTAATTATCATACACAACTAAAAATGACAATTTAAGATGGATAAGGGGGATTTCCAACCTTTGCGATTTATCTGGGACGTTTGATATCGAGAGCTTATCAATGTCACTTGAAGTAACATTATTTAACTTTTCCATATCCAAAGTGCTATTCGTATAGTTGACTGGTACCAAAACGGCCCACGCAAGGAATACTATAGGAACAAAGATTTTAAGCCTACAAGAAAAAAAGGGAAAAGGGCAATAAACATCAGCTAACAAATTATATTTACAAGGGGAAATTTGGGCATGAGTGCTTAGTTAAAGCAGAACAAGTTTATGTGATGGGAAAGCGAGGAATCATATAAGAAAGACAAGTGAAACGTAAAATTAGTATACGATCACTGCAAAGCCTATGAAGTAAGTACATGATGAAAGAAAAAAAAAGAATAAGAAAAACAAGCATACCCTATCAAGTATATCCGCAAGTAAACTGCAGAATCCAATCCCGCATGATCAATAAGCTCTGGTTCTGGCATCCTCAGCGCAGCGGGCATCCAATTCAGAAACCTCAAGTATGACCTCAAGTCCAGATTGACAAACTTGCGCACAAACGCGCCAGAATGAGTGGGACTCTCCCTTAGTCCCTTCAAATACCATTTTGGAAAGTAGACCCTGTCGTTGAAGGGTTGAAGCCTAAGAAAGGCAAACACTAAAAAGAAAATGAGCGCGCTGAGAATATTGATGCCTGCTCCAACCCCTAAATCTCCAAGCGTAGCCATTTATCCACAAACAACAACGCAATAACCTGTAAAACGAGTATGACCATTAACATTAACGAAACACTATCCACACAAGGGAAAATCATATGCCACGGCCAGTATAGAAGCACAAAGTCACAGAGAAACAGAAACCATGAACACAATTTCTCACAACCTTGTAACGACTGGACTATGAAATTGCAAAGCAATCCGATCCAGCCAAAATGTTAACAATTTATTCTGCTCTGAAAACTATGCATATGCTACCAAAAACATTTTTACCAATAAAAGGCTACAATATTATATGAACAAACTTCCGTCTTTCGTTCATGTTATACAGTCTCTGAATCAAACACTAGTCCATCAATTGGAAAACATTTTCCCATATTTTCCATAAAAAGTGATCAATTCTTAAGTCTTTAAACAACTACAAACAAGTTAGGAACAATTTAATTAAATATTTATTCGATGTGAACGATGAAGTTTCACCATACTTGTTCTTAGAAAATTACAATTCCCAAGAAAACCATCGCCTTAGAATCAAACACAGATAAAATTAAAAATCAGTTCAATCTCACAAACAACAACAACAAAGTCTTTTCTCACTAGGTGGGGTTCGCTATATAAATCATAGAATGTCATTGCCCTTAGTTCTGTGTCACGTCTTCCGTTAAATCCAAGTACCCGTTAGATCGTTAGATCCAAGTACTCTTAAGTTTTTTCTCACATAGCTGCAGAAAATTCTATACAATTACTAACAGACACACTAAGGCATAAAAACCCAAATTATAAAAAAATTAATAAAAATTTAAGGCTAATACTGAGACTCAACTTCACAATTTGGCTGATAAACCACCCTAAAATTGAATAAATTATAAAAGAAGGAAAGAAAACAAACCAGGGTTTTCTTGGATCGGGGAAGTTGAATGGGAAAGTGATCGAATTGCTTCAAATTCCAATTATAGAAAGCATAATTCTTTCTTTCTTTTTCTCTCTCCTTCCAAGGAAATCCAGAACTCACGCTAATGTGAAAGTGCTTCCACTGTGCAAAGTCTGCAACTTTGAATCACAGCCACTGAGAGAATTAACAAATAAGTGGCGAATCAAAACTCCAGCAATCGCATTCCGGGCACTGTAGAAATTGCAATAAAACAGTGGGATGTCGTTTTCGTGGAAATGCAAATTCCGCAGAGAGAGAGAGAGAGAGAGCTGGGGGAGGGAGAGAGAGAGGGAGGGAGGGAGAGGAGGAGGGTGGTGGTTTTTGCGGGTTTTGGTTGGCGTCAGTTTTAATTTATATCGTATGGTTTTCTGGATTTAGTCAAAATCAGTCTTAATAACCGACGTCGTTTACTTACCCTTGGATGTCGGCAAGGCGTGTGCGGACAGTGGGGATGTCCAACGGCTACTTTTATGTGAGTGTCTGGACTGTACGTTGGCCATGGCGGGTTCACGCGCGGTTTGGTGGGGGTGGACAGCACGGGCCAATTGGATTGGGAAGTGGTTGGGGCTGTTGAGCTCCCACCAAACTTGAGGGACCAGGACCTCTTTGGATCATTTTTTGTAGGAATCCAGAAGATCAATCAATCGTGTCCGTTTATCGTATATCGTGCGATCAGTTTTCGTTAAGTACTATTTGTATTCAATTTTAAATAAATAATTTAAAATAATTTCTAACCGCACTATGTACGATTAATAAACACGATTCATTGATTCTCTGAATTCCCATAAAGATGATCCTATTCCAAATTGAGTGGGTTGGAGATTAATGATTTGTATGGGTAAGAAAGATTAGGGTAAGGTAGGGTTGCCCATTTACAGATGGATGTCGCTTTCGTAAAGGCATGAGATTTTCAGACTGATTTTATGTTGGTTTAAGTTAATGTTAATTGATCTTATTTGGTGTAAAACCTACCCTAATCATTAGCGACATAGTATTATGTATCCGTCCTATGTTATATTTTTCTTTCCCAAGCTAAATGTATTTGGTTTGACGGTCACGCAACTTTAGGTATTACCAACTTAGCTAGAGTTACATGTTAATTAATTTAAGGTTTTGGTTGTTCAGGACTTTACAAGCATTGATTAAGGTCATGTTTGATTGTTGTGATTCAGACTTTGTTGTATGAGTGAATTTTATCCGTTACAGTTTTGTACTTTTAGATTTGTTGCTCTTTTTTAATCCGATGATGTGTAAATTCGAACTCCTAGAGTATAAGATTCGATATTAGACTTCAACTAAGTTTCTTTTCAATATTAGAAAGAAAAATACGACTAAACATAGATATTGCAAGAGAATTTGTGTAAACTCTGTACTACATATTTTTATTTTTAGTGAAAATAATAAAATATATATTAAGAAATGCTAAAGAAACACTCTCGAAGTGAGATTTTTCACAGACTCTCAGTCACCTTATATTTTTAGTACAATGTTTTATAATGTTGACATATGAATTATGTTAGAAACATGAGATGACGAATAGTCTATTGAGAATCTCATTTTTGAAAAAATTTCTTTAGCGTTGCTCAACTTGTGAGCAAAAAGAAACAAAAAGATAAGTGGATAGCAATGAATGAGAGACACAAAAGGAGAAGTGGTTGACAATGATTTGTTTTTAGGGGAAAGGGGTCGTCTCTAGATCCCTTCCTTTTAATTTATCAAATCACGGGATCCGTACAGTTGAAATTTGATTCAACGATTACAAACAGACGCCCACTTTAAAACTTCTAATTACTTTAGCCGTTAAATCAATTTTTAACGACACGGATCCTCTGATTTGATGGATTATGAAAAAGGGATCCGAAAATGATCCCTTTCCGTTTTTGGGAAGGTAAACTTTAGGAGGAAGTATGATGTGTCGTGAGCGTGTGAATTGAGCGTTTGCCACTCGCCGATTAGATTAAGACAAACTGCAACGGGAACGATACTCTCACACGGTTGTGGTTCTTGGTGTGTGACGGATTTAGGGGAAATGGACAAATGGAATTATTTTTGACAAGGGCCCCAAAAATGTCACAATCAGAAGAAGAAAAAAAATGTCACAATCACACCAAAGAGGAAGGATCTGGATTCTTTCCAGAGCAAATGGTAAAGATTCTCATGACCAGGCTTATCGGGTCTTTCAAATTTTATCAAACAGTTACAATTATTATAATTTTTAGAGAGATCCTCTATTTGTAACCGTTGAATAAAATTTGAATGGTTCGATGTGCCTGATCAAGAGAATCCTCACCATTTACTTCAGAAATGATCATGATCCAAAGACCAAAAGGATATGATGTTTGTGGTAACGCACGATTTTATTTGTTGGTATATTAAAATATCAACAATTATGACGTTTTGGTTTTGGATCTTAGTCTAAAATGTCATAATATCTTTAGGATAATGGAGCTTGTGACTTTCTTACTTGTTTGGGGAAGAGAATGTATATTTTCTTATGATGCATGTCGGGTAGGAAATTTTTAAAGTTTCTTAGTGGAATACACGTAATCAACAATAATGCTCAAGAGATTTGAACTCCATGGTTTGAAAATCACGTTTTACGGCAGATGTATTCAACTCGGATTTTGAGAGGTTTTATTTTTTTTAATAATTTTAGAGATATTTAATTAGGATTTCAAGTGAGTTTTTAAAATTCAACATGTATTCAATCAAAATTTATAAGATAGTTTGTTAAAATCTTTAGAAATCCGAGTTTATTCAATTATGATTTTAAATAAATTTATAATATTCAAGGTGCACTCAATTATAAATTTATTTTAAAGATTTTAAAATTTTGAGGAATTTGAGGAACTAGAGAGGTCTCGTAGTATATTTTAAGAATTCACAAATTTCACATATTTTCATGAAATTTTGAGGGAATCGAATTTAAATTTTATACAGAATCTCTACAAGTCAATTAAAGTCCATCAAAATTCATTAAAATCCTTCAAAATCTCAACTGAATAGACGATGAACATTTTTTCTAGTTAAATTTTAATTGTTTCGTATAAAACTTATAGTTGTAAGAAGCATGTGATCTTTTTAGTTAATTTTGGTAGTTTACGTCTAAAATGAGCACGTGAAAAACATGCGGTCATATGTTTCTTATATTAATGCACTGTTTTGGAGACAATAACGCCATGAGCATTTGTCAAATTATTAATTTGTTAGAGAAAATGAAAATGGCAGTACATACTTCAAGAAAAAAACTAACTTATATACTTTTGAAGACAATAACACCATATGTCATTTCTCATGCATAGGAATGAGTGAAAAATAAAATTGAGGATAGGAATTAAAGGGAAAAAATAGAGGGAAAGTTTTTTTTTATATTATTTATTTTCAGTTTTTTAATCATTTTTAAGAGTGAAATGATTTAATTGCCCTCACATGTTGTGCACATGGCCTCACTTAACAGAAATATGGATGGAATGTTTAAAAAAATAACAGTAGGGGGTAAATTGGCTAAAAAAATTAGTTTGAGTTCTTAATTTTCTAATCGAAAAGTTCAGGGAGGAAATCAAAAGCTAGGTGAAAGTTTAGGAGGCAAATTGACAGTTTACGCATAATCAATTGATTTGATTCCAAAGTTCCAAATTTTGGACTGAATGGTTGGCAACAGCATTGGGTTCAATAATATATATATATATATATATATATATATATATATATATATATATATATATATTATAATATATTAATAGAATACGATTCTTGCATTTGCTTTGCTTAATTTAGTCATCCATTTGACATTTTATACAAGGCAAAATTACAAATGGAGCATTGTAAAGCATTGTGGGACTTTTTTGACAAGAAAGTAAGGTTTTTAATAGAATACGATTCTTGCATTTGCTTTGCTTAATTTAGTCATCCATTTGACATTTTATACAAGGCAAAATTACAAATGGAGCATTGTAAAGCATTGTGGGACTTTTTTGACAAGAAAGTAAGGTTTTCTTTTGGCCAGTCCAAGAAAGTATGCTTACAATATTATCCAGCTTTCAATTTTGATTATGTGCAGATCCGTTGCCCCGTCAAACAGTGTTTTTGCCACAATGAGTTGTTTTTTTGTGTGTAAATCATATTATAGTGTGACACGTATACAGAAATAACTCGTTAAAACAGTGAGAAGCATGTAGAAATTTCTACATGCGTACAAGGCATGCCATGCTATGAATATATGGCAGCTTATGCAGTTTGTGGACCTCCCAGTTTGAGATTAATGTCAAACAATTTGAGATTTGTGCGGTTCCCCACATCAACCTACAGCCTAAAAGTGGGTGGTCGACTACTAATTGCATTGAGGTCTTTTCAGAAAAAACCTGGTCTCATACTTTTAGAATTTTCCCTCCTGTTTTAATATCATACGATGTATGCAACCGATCGAAGAAAGGAAGAGAATGAGTTCACGAAGCACCAGTAGTACGTTATTATGGCCGAACATGAAATTTTATCAAACGGAAACATAAACACAACGTACATGATGGGCTAAAGATCAATGGGGGGGTTCGAAGCAAAATGTTGACATTTATATGAAGTAATATACAATGCCGTTTTTCGATGTTATTCCGCAGCTAGGAGTCTGCATATTGCACCCCCATTATACAAAACAAGAGATGAAATCATCTGGTGCGAATGCTTATTTACAGATACTGCAGATGCTTGGCAATCCGAAAGAAGAAGAATTAGGACTTGTTCTTCTGAAGTCACCTTGTCTAGGCATGTCTATCAAGCGTGATGTTCTATGTACTACCTCCCTGACATTAGATTGACTAGATCAGCGTCATTGTCATAAATTGAACCGACATCCCAGTCCTCGTTCGACGATGTAAGTGTCATCAACGCAACCACAATCGATCTCATGCTCGGCCTCAGTTGAGGGTTTTCTTGTGTGCAAGCTTGGGCAAGTTGTGCCATCTGCAACAGAAAAGCCAGCATTGCATTGCTTATGAGAAATAGGATTAGTCATAGATTAGGATCTAGGGTTTAGGGGATGGAATTTTACCTTACAGATTGAGTCAAGAGGACAATCATCACCGAGTCTGGGGTCGACAAGTTTACCAAGATCTTCTCTGGGATCAGACCGATTAAGAACATTTTCAAACTGCATCACATTAAGTACGTTTTCTTGTCAGTCAAGTTATGGAAACCGTTTTTATGGAGCTTTACTTATTGGAAAGCAGAGGAGGAAAAAACTACCAAATCAACCAGTCCCTTTGATTCAGCAACATGTTCATTTGTCCTGACAACAGCTTCTTTAGCAGATATTAGTTCAAAAAGAACGACACCAAAGGCGTAAACATCTATCTTTGGAGAAACATCGCCGTATTGAGCATACCTAGATAATCAATCATGTCACTTAATAGGGTAAAAGTTAAAATAAAATTGAGTAGACGTGATATTATCTCAATGCGAGAATCTCTCATATATGTCGAGATGCAAATTACTTGTGTGTCGTTCAGATTATCAAGATAAACAGGGCTAATATTCACATCAGTGAACAAAGGTAATCTTGTCCAAAACATTAGACGGAGACGGAGACATAATAAGCGCCATCCAGTAACGATGAACGAAATGGTGAAAAATAAAAGATGGAGAATAATTGCGTACTCTGGAGGCATGTATCCGAATGTGCCTACAAGACGAGTCTGCAATGAAGCACTTCCATATTCGGACAGTTTTGTGAGCCCGAAATCAGCAACCTGCGTGAAAATTTAATGTTACATAGACATCATATGGAACAATTTCATAGCCTGCATAACAGTAAAGGCATTTTTAGAACCTTTGCACGAAAGTTTTTGTCTATTAAGATGTTCGCGGACTTGATGTCACGGTGAATGTAGACTGGAACTGTATGTTCATGGATGTATTCGAGTCCTCGAGCTGAATCCAAGGCTATTTGCATCCTTGTTGACCACAGCAATGGATCTAGACCTGCGAGAAAAGGCTGTGATATCAGAAAGAGGCATGGAAATTAGATGCTCTACAGACAGATGCATTCTCTATCTTTCTCACCTGAAGAGCCACGCAAATGTTGGCTCAAGTTACCATTCTCAATGTACTCGTAGACCAGAAATAAAGAGTCCTCGACGCAATATCCAATCAACCGCACCTGCGCAAAAACAAAATATTAATACAAGATATTGATCAATGCACTGCATTCCAAGTTGGATTAAGGCCTCGGATAAAACAAATTCAATTTTCCGGTATCATCATACTGTCATGGGGAAGGCAGAATACCAGGTTCAAGTGATGAACATGTGTTAAAACTTTCAGTTCAGCCAGGAACTCTTTTGTTGCTTGCATATCCATCCTTTTGATCGCTGCTTTCTGCTCGATAGCAGGAGAAAAGAGTCAGCCACTTGATTTTGCGTGCTAGTGTCAGGTCAGATGACAAGCACTTAAGAGTCAGCCACTCGATTTTTCCTCGTATCTAAATTATTATATGAATATGAAGCTCATAGGAAACTTTGTGGATGGAACGTAGAAGCAAGAACGCAAACCTCGCCTCTAAGTTCTGCGTAGTAAACAGATCCAAATCCGCCTTGGCCAATCTTATTAGAAATGTTGAAGTTGCTAGTCGCCTGAGCAAGCTCGTCATATGAAAACTCCACTGATTTGTCCACGGTTATGCCTATAAGGCCAGGAGAAGAAGCACCAACTAGAGCAAACGAATCCAAAGTTTTCTCTGAAGTATGTCCAGGAACTAAAACCACAGGACAAAAAACTACCAATTACTCAAAAAGTGAGACAACCATATGAAAATCTCCAGTTGAAATACATTTTTTCGTGTCAGTACTGCTACAAATAAGAGACATTGAAATGGAAATTTACCGTGTGCACGTTGAATATAGCGGTCTTCAAGAGAAGCTGCAGAAGGAGATGGTGCCTCCTCAACCACCTTCTTTCTATAATGCCAAATGTACAAAAGAAGTGCCAAAGTAAGAGCTGCAGAAGCGCCGGCGACACATATGCCAGCGATTGCTCCACCCGTGATACCTGCTCAAATGTCATCATAATGGAAGGCACTAGACATCAAAACAATGCCGATTTTGAATTTTAAGAGAGATATCATCGAAGCAGTATAATCGTAAAAGCTCATACCAGCTGCACTGCAAAGAAGACAAACATAGAATGAGATAAAATTTCTAGGCAACTCCAAAAGAAAATTACCGAACATGTCAATGTGCATAGAGTTTACCTTAACTTCAACGGTGGGAAACTCCCATTTTGATCTGCAAAATAAAGAGCCGAAATTTAGTGACAAAGGCAGCAAACAGTCTCCGTCGCGTGCCGGTAAGAGAGAAACTAAACTTATTATTCAGCAATTAATTTGCATGATTAAGGATTATAGACTTGTAAATAATGTTGCACTATGTAGCTTAACAGAAGTAATTAATTTCGTTTTGGCTTAATTCATATAATTAAGGAGCAGCATTCTAACAGTACAGGCGCTGATGTACAACAGATGACGAAGTGGACTTGAAAGGCGCAAACTAGCAGATAAATCCAATCATTGCAGATTTAGAATCTGAGCTCCGATTTGGGCTTGTAATATGTCATTTCAAAGAGAAACGCCACGAGTCAAACTCATTGATTTGTTGTGACATACTGACGTAGGAGCTAGCACTTACTAGGTTAAAAATGAATTCTAAGTTTAGAGAATAGTTTTGGAACTTTGTTCCAGTATTTGGTTCTTTAAAGTTGTCATTTAAGTTCCTTTCGAATGTTACGCTGAGTCATTTATCGACACGTGACAACATAGACACATTATTGATGCTATTGAACGGACGTCCGTTTCAAAGCCGGATTAATGAATGAATACTAAACGCGCGTAATGTGTATATGAGCATCTTTGGACTTGGGATTACTATAATAATCCACCACCACAAAGCTAAATCAAGTCCCCCATCTGATTGATTAGCAGTTGTCCTATTCCATTCACGTAGACGTAGACTCGTCTAGTATCTTCAACAAAGGGACAAAACATCACAAATGCAACTGTGCCTTTTGTCTTTTAATTCACAGCAATTATCAGATAATCTCTTCAATTATTCTCTAATTATTGTTTGAGCACTGTCTGATTAGCAGCATGCCAGCAGCAAGTAATTTTCTATTCATATTTCCTTATCTCAGCATAACGTAAAAGATATATCGTCCATGTGTTTTCTACGAACGAGAGTAAAAGACCTAGCAAGGGACAAAGAATAAAACCAAATCCAATATATTTGTCTAATATGTTGCTAGTCACTGCAGTTGTCATGCATTTGATTAATTATTGACAATTAGGAGCATATTAAAATAAATAATTGCTCATCTAAATTCGAATCTACTGCAAATGAGTACTAAAAATTATATTTTGCTTATTAGAGAAATTTTGGTAGGGCTGTCTGATTATGGCAGATTTCACATCATATGAGACTAGTGTTGATTTAAATGGTGCTGAGATAAATGAATCATGTAATTTTGTATGAGGCACTCTATAAATAACGTGGTCCGACTCTCCTATCTAAGTGTTTGTCCCAGATGATATTACTCATGTGTGATACTATCTAATTTTTCTGAGGAGTAATGGAGTATAGTAATGAATAAAATAATTGTAGTGCATGCTAACCTCTTGCCGGCACAAAGACTAAGCCATTCCCAGAACTAAAGCCGGACCCTTGGTTGTACATCTTCAGTAACGGTGCCGGGACACCGGTTTCGGACGCCAGGGACAACAAGTCCTCGCCGGGACGGAGAGGGTACGTCTCGAAAAAACCATAATCCTTGGACACATGTTTATTGCCACAAGAGCAGTTCACTATTACATTGATTGGAACTTTATCGGGAATCTGAGTTACCGCATAAAAATTCATCCTTCGCAGCCATTCCACTGTGGTGAGATTAGCAAAAGCAAACTCGGCAATTTTTTTGTAGGTATCACCATGCTGCGTTGTGTACTCGAAGGTGTGCCCTAGAAAGTCACCATTTAAGCAGTCACACGAAAAGGGCACGCTGAGTCGCGTACCGACGACGAGGTCTTTGTCGGGCGCGACTCCATGGTTGTACTTGAGAATTTCTTGAGTTTGTTGGCCAAATATGTGCCTAATGTCAGTGAGGTTTGAACCTTCCCACACATAGTATGAGGCCAAGGTGTTGCAGCCAGTTTTGCATTTGGCTTTGGCTTTGAAGGATAGGAGGAGAAAAAAATGGAGGGCTAAGAATTTGACTTGTATATTTCCGTCCGCCGCGAAGATTCTCATTTCGTGCAGAGACACTGAGACAGAATGAAGGGGTAATGAAAATTTTAATGAGCTTAGAGATCATATTATAGTCTAAAGACTTGGTTGATGATTGTGAGTTAGCTAGATTAATTTTGGAGTTATTAAAATAGAGGGGTGACAGCATCGTGTTTTATCTTTGTCGTCATCTTTTGCTTACGATTCGTTTAATCACGAACCACTCTGGCATTTTGATTCCTAAAGGGGAATTCTTTTGGCTTCAAGTAGAGGACAAGAGCAAGAGAGACACTCATTTTCCTTACTAAATTGTTTAAAATTGGGTTGACGGGCAGCGGACCAATGGGTTGAAGTTGGAGAAAAAATTAGGGTAGGAGTCTCCGACTAAATGCATACAATTCCTTGTATCATTTGACTCTATGCAGTTATTTCGATGTGAACATTGCTCTAGTCAAACAATAGAACAAGATCTACAAGTCTACTCCACCTTCATAGGGTAAAGTAGGCCGGCCAATCAAAGCCAACACCACCGAGAACTTTGTCACATATAGAGAGATCGACAACTACCTTATTGAATATCTTCTCTTGAAATTTTGAATTTAGTAAATTAGATGAGGTTTCTGAAGATGAACTTTCTCCTGAAAAATCTCTCCATCGTGCAATCACAACACTTGTGCATAAATATGTCGTCAAAGCACACAAAGTAAAATTTCTACACAAATGTCACACTTTCAAATGAACAAGCCAAATATTTGCCTTAAGGAAAGCAAGGACTGGAGATTAACCGTTGCTAAATGAAAGAGTAACTTTCATGGCCTAGTCATATTGTAAGTGTTGCGTGTCATAAGCATGATATAGTATAATGTAAAGACAAATCTATATATGATATTGTATTATTAGTACGAGACGTACAACCTGCGATAAAAGTTCTCACTAAATAGGAGAGGGAAAAAATGAACTGGTGGGCTCCACAAATGGTTGTCAAAACTCCTACCTGCTTGCCATGTAGGCTCTAATAGATATTTTGGACAGTAGAGCTGGACTTGTGGATCACTCAGAAATCCCAGTTCAGTTTGTTCTGCTGTACATCAGTTACTTATCCATGGCCTCTGCGGCAATTCTCCCACTCTCTCAGCTCCCTTCTTTATTCCCACAAAAACCCAACATAAGCAAATTACCTTACAATCGTTCTTGGCTATCCAATTCTAAACCAAGAGCCTCTCGTCCCCCTCGCATGCACTGCCACAAGATGTATGTCCCTGGTGGGTACTTCAGTAAATTTTTGTTTGGCCTACACCTATATATTTGTTGACAAGAATTAGTTAACTACAACGGGGATGTCAGGCATCAGTGTCGGTATCCAAGTCAATAACGCACCTTCGTCTCACATAACAATACGTTATTCACTTGTATAATGTTATGCGTTTTAACTTTCCGACATGCCATATGCGGGATTTGGAGAACCCTCGCCGGAAGCAAAGGCGGCCAACAACCTCCACAGTTTCTTCACTTATGTTGCAGTTAGGATTGTCTGCGCTCAGCTTGAGGTTCCTTCCTCCTCCATCCCTTTGTTCTTAATTTCATAGTCAAATTCATTAGTATTTTCGGATGTTAACAGTTAATTTCTCAGAGCAGAGTTACAACACGGAGGCATACGAAGAGCTGATGGAATTTCTGAGCAGGAACTCGTTGAATGATGGAGACCAATTCTGTGCCAATCTGATGAGAGAATCTTCTAGGCATAAGGGTCTAGGTAAGTCCGTATCCAACAACTTCTAGGCTCCTACTACACACTCTACGCAGGACGTCTGTTCTTTATTGAATATGAACACATATCGATATCGTCGAAAATATTATAAATAATATGTTGAGAAATTTTGTTAGCGACGATAATAAAAACGGACGGCTGTTCCTAATTTGACTTTTGACAAGGTGACTTTCTTTGTGATTTATGTGGCGTCCACATGGCAGCTTTGCGCATCCTAGAGGTCAGTCCATGACGAAACAAGTCAATTTGGATGCTTATTTTATTTGATTTTTAATCCACCAACTTGTTAACGTTCACAAGTTTGAACATAGAAGGCCATTTGTTGTCCAGGTTCGATCTGCATACTGTAAAAATGATTTCGAGTGGGACAACTTGCAGCGATTAGCTTTCAAGGTAAGGAATTCTTACCTTTTATTTTAAGGAAAACTAATGACAAAGGTTTGAAAACTTTGAGTTTTAACGGTAAGAATAAAATAAAGGGTAAAGTGAATAATATCAGGATTGATTTTTTAATATAAAAATGTGGTTTTTCGTTAAAATGTACAATACCAAGAACTTTTCGTTAAAGTTCCCTTCATTTTATGTTATCCCTAATGCCACGGATAAAAGCAACTACTTGTTTTACCTGCTTTTATACCCATGGGGATAAAGAGAAAAGTTACCCTTCCTTTTGTTTTTGTAGATGGTGGATGAATCCAATAAAAGGCTCATGAGAGATTATGTCCGAGCAATAAGTCATGTGGAAGGTGATCAGGGAAGTGAGAATTGATCTGATCAAAGCTGTACATAAAGATGAAGCAGGTTTCCGAAGTTGGACTCTATATTGTACATGTTTCAACAGTTACGGCAACGTCTAGTCTAATTTGTTTTGTTACTAATGTACGGTAGAAAATGTATGAGTTTTATTATTGGGAATTTTAACAAAAAACTCTCTATATTGTTCATTTTAACGAAAAATATCGTTAAAACTCAAAGTTTTCAAACATTTTTCATTAGTTTTTCTTTTATTATTTTGTTAATATTTAGCAAATGAATAGTTGCTCTCTAAATTAAAGAGTGAGTGTCTGTCTTGCTATAGTAAAGACTCTTTTACATTAGGGAAATTTTATTTAAACCCATGTAACATCTTTCTACACTTAACTTAAATTTTAAATGTTAATTGTCTATTTTACCCTATTGCATAATTACTATCAAGTACAAAATGAAATTAATAATAAAACTTAAATTTCTCAATAAACTTATACACTATAATTAAACCCTAGTATCACTCCTTTGTATCCTAAGTCCATTCCAGATAAAACCCTAATAGTTCTGATATAGAAAAACAAATTTTTTTATTGATAGATAGTGATTTTGAAGTTTTGAATCCTCCAACTAAGGTATGACTCAATTTATGGATATTTTGTTTGTTTGCTTCTTCTTTGGATTAAATTTCATACTTATTATATTATATTGTATTGTATTTGTTTTTTTCTGTCGTTTGTATGCCCCTAAAACACCATTGCAAGGACTTTTGATTGGTAGTGCAAAGACATATAACTTGATTCTTGGTGCAAATAATGATTGTCCAACCTCATAAACCTTGACCACTCACTAGCGGGTGGCATGTCTCCATCCAAATCCAAAGCATCAAGGTCAAATGTTTCTGACAAAGTGATGGACTGAACTGGAGCTTGCATTGCATTCTCCGGCAAATTCAAATCTATGGAAGGATCTCTTGGATCCCAAATCTATGGATGGGTTCGGTAGCCAAAAAAAAAAAAAAAACAGCCATGGAAATGCTAGTCATATGCAATTATGGGGCAAAGGACAGTCATTAGGATCATGGGCTGCAGGAGGCAAAGAGAGAGAGCATAAAGATCTTTACACCTGTGAAACATAAACCAGAAAAACAAATTTAATCCAATCACTTGGAACTTATATGTTAAACTTTACCTTCACAGCACCAGTCCTAAACTCTGGATCAACGAGAATTTCATCACATACAATAGGAATTCTTCTTCCATTGAAAGGATGGATGGCATGTTTTCCATGAAGTTGTCTATACCTCTCGTCATTATAATGTACAGCAATGGCAGTATCACGGAGCATAGTTTCCACTCTAGTGGTGGCCACCACATTCTCACCAAAATCTTCCTCCAGAGTGTAAGCAAATGAAGTTAACACGCCAAATTCAACAGGGTTCTCAAATCCAGGAACCCTGAGTAATGTCGTATCTCGAATATCAATATAATCCACCTATACAAACCCAGAAAAAATCCATAAATATATGCTGCAAAATAAGGAAGAATATGCAGGTAAAAGAAGAAGGCTGACCTCAATGTCAGATATTGATGTAAGCAAACCACAATCCCAATTGACCATGCGATTCTCCCTGCAAACAAAACATACCAACGAAATCCAGAAAGCTTAGCAGCCAAAGTGAAGAAAAATTCAAAGACAAGAAGGTAATTTATTAACTTATAGATGTGGATGATTATATAAGGCAATCGGTGTACGGCTGCAGATCTGCTGTTCCTTTTTACGTGTCTCTTTTGTATTTCGTTTACTAATATTTCGACACATGTTATCTAACTTAACTAAGAAATAACTCTGTTAAGTTATTTATTTATTTATTATTTAATATTCAATAAGCCCAATTGAGCACAAGACGAAAGCAACCCAACAATCGTAAACGCATCAAGACCCATTATACATCTTCAATGACTCATGGTGAAGACCCTTTTGAGAGTAACACCAGATCATAGAATTCCAATACCAAGTCTCTCTCAATCATATTATCAAACACCTTCTGCACTCTCAATCAACCCATCTCCCCCATCAAAAATCAATCGCATTTCCCTTCCTCTTTCTTTTCGTTTCCGCTTCAACCAAATTCGATTTATCGCCGTCTTCATTTTCACTCTCATTAACTCGGCCTATCAGGGTTGGAGAAGAAAAATATGAGTTTCGCATATGGCATCCAAGCGGATCTTCGTATTCTCTCTCAGTAACTCGGCCTATCGCCGTCTTCGTTGTGTCGCATGGGTTTTGGTTATGGATTTTGATCTGGGGGTTTTGGTTATGGATTTTGATCTGTGGGTGTTGATCTATGGATTTTGATCTGAATGAACTCAAAAATCTGCAAAAGGATCCTTTTATGTTTGATTTTGTTTTTAATTTTTAAATGTCAAATAATAACTTAACGGTGTTATCTCTCAGTTAAGTTAGAGGATATGTGTCCAAATATTAGTAAATGAGACACAAAGGAGACACGTAAAAGGGGACAGTAGATCTGCAGCCTCGGTGTACACGGTTGTCAAGTTTCAATCCTTATCCTGAAAAAAAAAACATTCAGTTAGAGATTTTATTTTATAAAGGAAATGGGTGTAAAGATAACTTTACATTTTGAATTGGGTTTGAGATGGTAGTTTAGGTAATAAATTTGGGTTTAAAGAGATATTAATTCTTTAATTTAAAAAAATATGGATAAAGAGAATAAGTTGGGCGTAAAAAGATGTTAGATGGATTCAAATAAAATTTCCCTTACATTATCTCTTGAAGATGAGTTTTTTTAGTTTAGCTTTTTAAAATAAATTGTTTTGCAGCATCTCCTGAAGATGCTCGCCATTGACCGTCTATGGCAATTTATAAAAACAAAGAAATTTTCACCGTAATAACATATATATATACATAAAATATAAATTATTGGAGAAAACTAACGCAAATTAGAGCATGTCCAAAATGCAAGTGGTCCTTTACCACAACAGTGGAAAGGTGTTGAGTCCTTGCATGACGGCGTGGTTGAGTCCTTGCATGACGGCGTGGGTTCGAACCTCATTAGCGACTAATCTAACAAATCTATCGTTTGGCCAAAAAAAAAAAAAAAAATTCAACCCAAATATTACTATTACTGAACGGGCCAAGCCGAAGGCTAATACCTTGAGCAAGTGCAAAACACATAACTAGATATATACTTTTTTCAGTTTGGTGGATAACAATTCTTTAGTTTTATTGAGAATCATAACTAAATATGTACATTTGGACATCTGTTTAGAGGGCTTCAGGCCTTACAATCTTCAGAAAACCGGATGTTAGACACAAATTTTGGCATGAAAGTGTCAACATTCGAAGAAAACGCGATTAAATCATAATGCTGTCACTCTTGTACACGACTAATTGTCTCAACGTAACGGCGAAGATCACTAGAAGTATGGATAAGCCCTGTACTGAAATATGACTGAGCATAGTCTTCAATTTTCCCCAATCTGCAACCATGAATCAATAATATCATTCAATAGGTAATGTTTATATGAGATGTTCTAATGGAATTGAAATTTATGAGCAAAAAAAGTAAAAGGTTGGTTTTAGTTACCTGTAAACATAATTCACCATCATACCTCCACTTTGATGGAGGCCTTTCTCTGACCGGTCCCCCATCCAATTGATTCTCTCGACCATCTAATTTGCAGTTAGAAAACTCAGGCTTAGCATATCAGTGCGTTAAGGAGAAATTGTTTTACTTTGTCCATCAATTTATACAATGAATCTAGTGTTCTGCAAATTTGAGTTAGATGACATACAGCTCCATTCTGTAAGTGAAAATTCGCAACAGAATCCAGAGCTTTTCCTCTCTTTTTCTCTTGGAGAAGGTACCTACAACGGAACTAAAATCTGTTAGTAGCGTTTCACACAGAACAAAGAACACAAGACTGTAAAACTAGTTTGTGTGATATCACGTCATTGCCAATTACACAGTATTCACTCGTAGCTGTTTCATAACAGACCTGTCATCTCCAATTTTACTAGTAATATTAATATACCTGGCACACAGTCGCATTAGAGGGGGTTTTAATACTGAAAGCAATTTATCAGAATTTGTCCACTCATGATTTGGTGAAGTCAGCAAGTTGAACATCACGTTCATGCTATTTTTCCCAGAAGTGAATTCCCTGATAGTTAAAATTGTTATGAAGCATTTTACTGAAATTGTTATTAAGCATGTTACTCTCTAGATGCTAACATAATGTGCCAATTACAATATGACTTACGCAGAAGCATCCATAAGTGCTCTTTCCTCTTCCGGTTCAAGAATTTTCTCCGAAAACGTAGAACTGGACCTACCAGAAGCTGGTGAGTGTGGCATTGCTTCACCTTCAGCAAGTTTTGATTGAGAAGCCAGCTTAGATAGGAGCCACTGCATGAAACCTGGGATGGGGCTGAGAGTCGCAAACGTCTTTGAATAAACAAACAAAAGGCCATGTGTGAGATAAATCCACGAGCAAGACTTTAGCCCGAGAAAGTATGATTAATATTTTATATCCTCTACTCTTCAGTTTCTTTTGATTTCCTGTGAAGCACACTATACTTTCATTTCTGAAAATTTATTCGAACAAGCTAAAATGTCATATATTTGAATATGACATATATTCAAATATCCAAAAGGGATTGAAGCACTTACACAAATATTTGTCATTTCTCTTTTCACAAGTGTGATCACACGTTTAATTAGAAACCTTCCCAGGTTGATCCCTGATAAGCCAGGCTGTAAAAGTTTAAAAGTGTTCAGATCAGGCATGGGCGCAAAAAAATGAAGTAATAGGTTAGTATCCCCTTTCAAAAAAAGGAAAATAGTGAATATGATACCTAAAATTTAAGAATAATATGTAACAATATGCACACCTGAGTTGATGATATGGAGTAAAACAATGCACATGTAGCCTCACATTCGGGAGTAGGAGGGTCATCCCATAAAACTTCCTATCATGAATATATAAAATATATCACCACAAGAATAAGAAGAAGAAGAAGAAGAAGTTGTCTAGTAAAGCTTAAAGAAAACTGACCTGTACTGTTTGAGCCACATCCTTCATGAGTGCAACTTCGATGAAAATAAGGGGCTCACCTGATTAAAGAAGATAGTAACAATATAAAAACATATACTAGTATGTAGTCCTACCCAGTACAACGAACGGCTACATAATGAAAAATTTATCAACTGAATAAGTAACTACGATATTACTCTTAGGTAGCGTCACGAATTACCAGACAGACAAAAACCAACAAGAAGTAGATCAATACGTGAATGGATAAAACAAGAATAATAGAGTACCAGGTATTGCTGGATGTAAATATCCGAAACAACGGCGACCGACTCCCAGCCTTCTCTTAAGATCTATAAGATTGCTGATTGGATGCACAGCCTATACAATATAATAGGAGGGCGT
The DNA here is from genome assembly GCA_024362995.1 of Heteromeles arbutifolia. Classification (NCBI taxonomy): domain Eukaryota; kingdom Viridiplantae; phylum Streptophyta; class Magnoliopsida; order Rosales; family Rosaceae; genus Heteromeles; species Heteromeles arbutifolia. The sequence continues at coordinate 872,680 of JANCRC010000002.1, read as the reverse complement.
CAAGGCTACACACATAGCGTGCCATGTTACAACACAAGACAAATAAATACCTCATATGCCACAATCTTTTCCAGTAAAGAGGCAGGATCGTCCCATGTGATTTGGTGAAGCTCTAAGGCAGCAGGACTAAGCCATGTACTTAGTTTCTCCTTTAAGTAGGAGTCCAGTGCTCGCAAAGATGCAGTATTTTCCTCTCTGAAAATATGAAAAGATAACAATTCATAAAATCTTAAAACTCCTTGGGCGCAATTTCATTTCTTAACATTGTAATAGACTAATAGCTGTACGTAAAATTCAAATATTTTGGTTCAATTCAATTCAAAACATTGTGTGGGACAGAAAATTAATAAACCAAAAACACATCATGTGGGGCATAAGCAAAACCTTACGCAATAATAGATAGAATATCAGCTCGAAGATTGGACAAGAACTTCAACCCTCCAGGATATGTGTTGAGTCGCTCAAACAGAACTTCGTACATCGGCTTGAGAGCATGTCTCAGATTGCGCTCAATACGGTACAAAGCAGAAAGAGATGTCTCCTCTTCAGAGCCAGTTGAGGGAGCACTGTCACCTACAGACACACATTGCATCAAACTCACAAAATAGAGAGTGCAAATGCAATTTTTCGACAACTCTCATAGGATAATCAACACAAGACTTACTTTCAGGGAGCTCAAGTCCCAAATATTGCTTGATCAAATCGCGAACTTGCGTCCTGTTAAGATCATACTCTTTGGCAAGTAGTACAAGTAGCTTTCGACGATTTTCGTAAGAGAGACTAAAATATCCCTACATTATCCACAACAACAACAACGAAAGTGAACTTCGCATCCAAAATACAATTAGCCGCCCGTTTGGCAATGCTTTTGCAGAAAACACTTCTGCTCATAAGCTCTTTCAGCCAAAGCGCTTTTTCTAGAAGCATAAAAAAACACCTACCTCCGCGAAATCGCTCAGTACAGAGTCTAAAATTTCGGTTTTGCTCAGTGAAATCGCCGAGTGCATGGACTCCCTCACAACTTCAAATTCCCTAGAAAAATTCGGAATTTCACAATCGCATTCAAAATATAAAAATTCAGGCTTTTACAGTAACAACGAAAAAATCGTATAAATTCAAAAATAATAATAAAATAATAAACCTCTCGGTGTTGGTCGAGGCATTGAGCTTTTCGCTTCCATGCTGCACCAGTCGTCCGCTCGATTGTCCTCCATCGGAATTTGGCAGCTTTTGGTTAACCACGTTCTGTTGCAAAATCACCAGTAAAATTCCATTAATTTTTCTTCGCAATCCAAACGCGGCCTACAAAAAAATGGATTTCGGAAAAAATTGAAATGCTTACGGCGAGAGGAGAGCGAGCGAGGTCTCTGGGATCGGAGCTTGGGCGCTGCATTCTGGTACGCAATAAAATCGCCAAGCCTTTCTTGTTCATGATTTATTCGGATTTTTTAGGAATTTATAGTAAATTCGGCCACCACTTACCGCAGGTCGAGTTCTCTCTCGCTGTCTTCGCATTTTTCTATCGCGTCTGGTGCCGCCTCATTTTCCACACCCGCCATTGGCAGGTACTTTTGTTGACGGCACCTTCAAGGGTACCAGAATCTTTAAAATTACGAAATTGCCAGACTTCTCATATGTCGGCCTGGGGTAACTGTTGTCCGTTGGATCCGGGTCACCCAAAATTAGAGGCCTCGTTGATTGTAACACTGGGCTGGACCAAGGCTTAATTGGGCTTTAACCCTCTAAAAACGATTTTAGTCATTTGAAAAACACTTCTAAACGAGCATGTTTTATTAGTTGTTGCAGTTAAAGCAGAATAGCTTAACTTCGTCTTTTTTTCCGACATAATGGAGTGACATGTGAGGGCGGATTAGACTTTGGAGGTGTAAAATCACCACACGCAAAGTGCTACTTTCCGTCAAAAAGATTGCAAAATTAAACTATTGAAATAGCCGATGAACATAGTGAGTTCATTGTAATCAGTTGTTCCTATTTTCTCTTTCACGTTTTTCTTCTAAATAAAATAAAATTTTAGTGCCGAATAGTTATTCAGAAACAGCCGTGAAAGATATGAACATCTTTTTCATCGACGGAAATCGTTTTAAAGTCGTCAAACAAAAACTATTTTATACTTTGTCTCTTTGTAAATTTATTTTCAAAAGCATGTATACAATTGGCAGTATATATAAAGTTGTACATAACTTGGAATAATGGTGGACGATGGTGGTCATGTGGACTAGTGTCTAACGCATATCTTACTCTTTTTGTGGTCAAAAACGCATATCTTACTGGGAATTTAAGAAAATGACAAGCAAAGTGGAAGCAATGACAACTGTTGCGGGACTATTCTTTGCTTACTTCGATGTCAATTTGTCATTTAAAGTTGAATACTGTTGCTAAGCTTTTGATTAGGATGGATGGGGTCTAATTCGGTCCGGTTCACTTTTTGAATCATAACTGAACCAAGCGTACGCGGTTCAGTTTGGGTTTATCAAACGTACACGGTTCAGTTCGGGTTTTATATATGCCTAGTCGTTAGTCCGCTCATTGTGCAGAACTGTAGTATAATACGTAGAAAATTACATGAAATTGACATGCGGTGCGCGGGCCATGCTGATTCTTGAAGGGATAGAGTGGCAAGCCTCTGTTCCTATGAATGGCCTTGTTTGGTTTATAGGATGGGGACAACTTCGCACCGGCTTTTTGGGAAAACTTTTGGGTAAATTATCAAAAACTACCTCAATTATTGGTGTCACGACACTTTCATACCTCATCTTTTGAAGTTGACAATGTCATACCTCATCTTACGAATTTGTGCCAATGTTATACCTTCCATTAATTGGCTGTGAATTTTTCAGTTAAATGCTGACGTGGCTTGATTCGGGACCCATTTTTTATTAAAAAATAAAAAAAAATCATTTAATAACTTTTTAAATATTAAAATAATAATAAAAAGTTATTAAAAAAAAAAAAAAAAACCAAAACAGCCGTCCCCTCCCCCCCTTCTCTCTCTTCTCCCCATCTCCATCTTTCTTTCCCCTGCAACTGCAACCCATAAAAAAGAAGAGAGAAAAAAAAAAAAACCAATTTGTCTTCCCCCTCCGCACCCCCCTCCACTCTCCGCACCCACTCTCCGCACCTAACCTCCCCACCTTCGCACCCAACCTCGCACCCACTACATGAAACCCAAAAAAAACCCAGATCCCGGTGGAATCGGGAAACCTTCGGCAGGCCGATTTCGAAGGTTGAGAACTTGGGTGCAGAGAAAATGGGAGGAATGGGTGTGGAGGGAAGAGGGTGGGGGGGAGACAGACAAACTGGGTTTCCTTTTTTTTTTTTTTTTTCCCTCTTTTCTTCTTCTTCTTCTGCAGGTGGGGTGGGGGTGGGGGTGGGGGTGGGGGCGGGTGGGGGGGGGGGGGGGGCGGACAAACTGGGTGTTCTCTTTTTTTTTCTTTTTTTTTTTTTCTTCGCACTCTTCTTCTTCTTCTTCTTCTTGGTGTTTCCTTTTTTTTTTTTTCTTTCTTCCTTCTTCTTCCTCTTCCTCCTCTTCCTCTCTTCCTCCTTCTTCTTCCTTTTTCTTCTTATTTCTGGGTTGGGTTGCAGGAAGATGGGGAGAGAAGGGGGAGGAACGAACTGAACTGAGGGTTTTTTTTTATTTTTTTATTTTTTTATTTTAATATTTAAAAAATATTAACTAAATTTTTTTAATAATAAATTATTAATTTTTTAATAAAAAATGGGTCCCGAATCAAGCCACGTCAGCATTTAACTGAAAAATTCACGGGCAATTAACGGAAGGTATAACATTGGCACAAATTCGTAAGATGAGGTATGACATTGTCAACTTTAAAAGATGAGATATGAAAGTGTCGTGACACCAATAGTTGAGGTAGTTTTTTGTCATTTACCCAAAACTTTTTCATGTCATATATACTGTCACTTTCGCATGTCACAGCAACGACGTGTTCTACATAACTTGTGTAGAATTCTTAGACAAACGGATCGAATGCTCGCTTCTAATAAGATTGATATTATCTTCAACTTGATAATTATTATTTGTACGATCCGTCAGGTGTAGGGCCTGATCACAAAAGATCTCGGTATTAGTTGGAGTGGGGTTATGATATTTAAACTCTTATTTTCTTTTTGTTACAATCAATGGGCGACATTTCAACAACTTGTTTTTTATTTCTTGACTAATAGTCATTGCATTATATTTTTATTATTTATCGTTTGAAAGTATTTTTAAAATGATTGAAGGTACTTTTAGTGGAATTTTTTTTTAAAGTTAATTTTTAATAAAAACGAAAGTAAAACCTGAAAAACGGAAAAAAAAATTTAAAAGAAATTTTAATCGTTTTATAAGCACTTATAAGCGACGGAATTGTTTTTTTATTCTTAAGTGGGGAACATCTGCAGCGTGACTTAAAATGCAGAACAGTATATTGGAATTATTAGAGGAAAGAGGTTCCCCAGATCTCTTCTATCATAATAACCGGATCAAGTGATCTGATTCTTTGAAATTTCATTAAACGGTAAAAAATTATTATAACTTTTAAAAAATCAAAATAGATGAGTCGTTGAATGAAAATTCAAAAACCCGAATCACTTGATCCGATAATCTTGATGGAAAAGATCCGAAGAAAATATATTTCCATTATTAAATACGACTGTGGTGATTCTTATTTCTATGTACAAGATTGAGTACTGTTAACGAATCGTTGAAAATAATATAAATCTAGTTAACAGAAAGTGATTGATTTATAACATAAAATATTATGAAGATTAGATCATGGGATCTTAGCGTCCATCTGATTTTTTTTTAAATGATAAGTTTGTGACTTTGTTACGATAGTATATTTTTTTAAAAATTTCAAAGATATTTCAACATTCTTTGGTTATCAACGTGTGATTCGTCAATGCTAAAAATTAAACTCATAACGTACCGTGTATAATATAAACCTATAATTCATCTTCAATCACAAAACCACCAAGTTGTTCGGTTCATCTGAATATGGAAAGATTGAGAAAAAGTTCTTTATTCTGTTAACCTAATAATGAAAAGAAAAGGCATAAATTTCAGGCAGTCAGCGAGGAAATCTGCTCCCTCTGGTCTATTACTTTCGTTTCAAGTAACTATCACACCGACACATTGTATTGTGAATTTTGTTATATCATCATTTACATATATAATAATGTCATCTGTGGTGGTATATATAACATGTAAATTAATTATGTTGTGTTTTTTTTTTTTTTTGAAAACTAATTATATTGTGTTTAAGTATGCGTAGATCTCTCTATTTGGTGTGTAATGAACGGCTAATACGACGTTGCAAAGTGCAAGCAACTACTTTAATAAGCTTATGAACGAACCCATGAATAATTGTTAAACAACATGATGTGGTGTCTCTAATTATTTTATGGACACTGTTAAAGGAATCTAAAGGCGATCACGGGCAATTCATTGCCTTCCCATTCATGGAATAAAATTGGATTTTTAAGAAAAGTACTCAACATTTACATATTGAAATCAGAAATACTGGCATTTTCAAATTTAACCAAACATACACACTTTGACAATCATCACAGTGTGACATAGTGGTTGGAGACGAATTTAAAATCTGTATTCCACACAATATATCCCGAGTTCTATTTATGACGCCGGTGAATCACACGATGGTGGCCACGGGAAGCTAAAACGTCTTTGTGAGTATTCCCAACCTCTTTTTTCAAAAAGAAAAAAAAAACCATACTCACTTTGACTGTCACATCCCGGCCAGGGGCGGACCACTTCCCGGGCCCGCTCCACCACCGTAGCACGATATTGTCCGCTTTGGGCCCCGACCACGCCCTCACGGTTTTGTTTCTGGGAACTCACGAGCAACTTCTCAATGGGTCACCCATCCTGGGAGTGCTCTAGCCCCCTTCTCGCTTAACTTCGGAGTTCCGACAAACTCTAAAGCCAGTGAGCTCCCAAAAGGCCTCGTGCTAGGTAGGGATGAGAATATACATTTATGGATCACTCCCCTGGGCGATGTGGGATGTTACAATCCACCCCCCTTAGGGGCCCGACGTCCTTGTCGGCACACTTCCGGCCAGGGATTGGCTCTGATACTATTTTGTCACATCCCGGCCCGTGGCGGACCACTTCCCGGGCCCACTCCACCATCGTAGCACGATATTGTCCGCTTTGGGTCCAGACCACGCCCTCACGGTTTTGTTTCTGGGAACTAACGAGCAACTTCCCAGTGGGTCACCCATCCTGGGAGTGCTCTAGCCCCATTCTCGCTTAACTTCGGAGTTCCGACGAACTCTGAAGCCAGTGAGCTCCCAAAAGGCCTCGTGCTACGTAGGGATGAGAATATACATTTATGGATCACTCCACTGGGCGATGTGGGATGTTACATTGACATACCGTTTTACAAATTTCCCCTTCATTCATTTTAACTAGGAAATCATATGTTTATTAATCGGGTAGGAAAATTGAATCAAGATGACTTGAAACTTATCGAATGGAGAATAGCTTTTGAACGATGGGAAGCATGGCACCTTACAAGTCCAAATATTAATCGTCCCAAACCCATGTAATTTTATTGAAGTTGTGCAGGATGGCCTGGTTTGGTATTGCTGTGCTTTGAAAAAAAATTGTTTCTGCTGTGCTGTGAGAATAAGCAACTGTAAAATAAAGCAGCAGAGTGTTTGGTAAACTTTTTTGTAAAAGTGCTTTTGAAAGAAAAAAAAAAGCAGTATTATAGTGTTTGGTAAACTTTTATGTAAAACAGATGTGAAAAAAAGATGGTTTTTCAAAGCTGGGTTTTGCAGCTTCTTGTTTTTGGCTTTTTTTCACCCAAAATTGTGAAAAAAAGCTGAAGCTGAATGTTTACCAAAAACTGTCACAGTTTTTTTTCATAGCAGCTTTTTTTAAAATCACCTCAACCCCAAACTGGGGCTTAGGGGTATGTGGTGGTAATTCAAAAAAAAAAAAATATTGGTATCATGATTTTGAGTTCAACCTTTATTTTTTTTATTTTTTTTATCAAACAATAGATTTGTTAGATTATATATTAGATTAGGAAACCGACAAGGTTCTACTTGCTTGGTTCGACCTTAATGAATTTTGTGTTTTTTTTTTAATGAAATGATTAAAAAATAATAAAGTTTAATGTTATATTAGTTGTATTATGTATCTTTAACTTTTAAGTGATGCTCCTTATTGTTTAATGATGATAATGGAACCAGATCCTCTTCGGGCCCAATAAAACTAAGGGAACTTTAATGAAAAGCTTATGGTACTGTTCACTTTAACGAAAAATCACATTTTTACACTAAAAAGTCAATCCTGGTACTATTCACTTTACCCTTTATTTTGTCCTTATCGTTCAAACTCAAAGTTTTAAAGTCATTTTCATTAGTTTTCCTTAAAACTAAGCTTGCTCTGGTACTGTTCACTTTAACGAAAAACTACATTTTTACATTAAAAAGTCAATCCTTGTACTATTCACTCTACCCTTTATTTTGTGCTTATTGTTAAAACTCAAAGTTTGCAAGCCATTTTCATTAGTTTTCCTTAAAACTAAGGTTGCTGAGCAAATGATCCGAATCGTTGAAATTTGATCCAACAACTACAATTGTTATAACTTCTAGAGAGTCCTCCTGTTTGTAATCGTTTGATCAAATTTCAACGGTCCGAATCTCTTACTCAACAGGCTCAACTTTATTTGGTCCGAAGGGATCCAGTTCCGATGATAATTTGTGGCTTAATTGATGGCCAAAGAAAAATAATGTTCGCAGCATCGTTTTATTAGGGTCACTTGAAAAAGTTGTAAAATTACTGTAGAAATTAGACTTTTCTAAAACGAATAAAAAACATAAATATTTGAAATTGGACTTTCTTTTCATGATTAGCAAGTCCACTTTATTTTCAATTAATGGTAACTTTCTCGTGATTCGCATAATAATGCTGCCAAGGCCAATTTTTGTAAAGATAGAAGATTATTGACATTTTTATGACAACAAAAACAAAAAAATATTGACATTCGGGAATAACTTCAAAAAATCATGTGTTTTATATGTTGGGTGTATGTGTTATTTTCAACAAATTTTAGGTGGGCAAATTGTACGGGACCCATGGGGCGAGGCAGGTATTGTCGATTTGGGGCGGGTTGGGCGGGGCCTAATTTGGTAGAGACTAAAACGGGGCAGGGCAGGGCAGGGGGAGGGTATTTACAGGGCAAGGCGGTTCCATAATCTTAGAATCATGGGGCCCCGAACTGACCTGTTTCTACCATACAATTAATGGACAAGGTAATTACTCGTTCAGTCCCCTTCCTCCACTCCCATACTCCCCCCAACATCACCTCACCATTGTCCTTAAACTGGAATCCTTTTTGAGACTGACTAAGTCGACTTGAATTCGACATCACACAGCAGCTAGTGACCACACGCCATCACCCATCACCATCATCTCCTGACTCTCAGATGAAGATGTCTTGTTGCAGATCAGAGAAAACGAAGATGCCTTGTTGTAGATCGAAGAAGATGAAGATGCCTTGTTGTAGATCGAAGAAGATGAAGATGCCTTGTGGTTGATCGGAGAAGATGAAGATGCCTTGTTGCAGATCAGAAAAGACGATGGGCGCGAGGCTCCAGATCAGAGAAGCCGGTGGGTTCAACGATTTATATGATTGTTTTTCTTTGAAAAATGTTTTGGGATTTAGTAGGAGATATTGGAGGTTTTGGGATTTGAAAACAATTTATATGATTTGGTTAACTTGTATGCATGTCAACCCTTTTTAGGCAAGTAGGTTCTTCAATTCTTGTTGCAGATTATCCTAATGCTACTGCTTTTTATTTGAACATCTGGGTTGTCGGCCAAAGAAGATGAACGACAGGTTGACAAAAAAAAATATATATGTAAAATTGGACCCATGGACCCGGTCCGAATCAGCCCATTTCAAACGGCCCCGGTTAGATCCGGTTCCAAATTTAGAAATGGCATTACTCGACCCGGCCTGCCCTGTTGCATTTTTAAACGGATCCAGTCTGGTTCTTTCAAATTTAGGCCCGGTGCGGCCCGTGCCCACCCCTGATAATGAGTATTACAACAATTGAAAGTGATGAGTAAAAATGCGCTCTACAAAATTAGCACGCCAACACTCATGCATACAGAAAATATGGATTTTATATCATCACACAAATTTATGAGCAAGTGAACTCCTCCGTGAAAATTATATACACATCATCAAGTGGATGACATAAAACAACTCTTTTTTAGCCATAAATGAATGGTGGCGTTGAAATGGAGAAATTTTTCGGCATTTGTGTCAGGTGACGTTCCCATCAATTAGAATTTGATTATTAGATTTTTTTAATTAATTAAAATTAGGAAAATTGTTATTAGCACTTAAAAATTCTCATTCTACACTCCTTACAAGTGTATTTTTCCTTCTAGTTATGGAAAGTTTTAAGTGCTAAATGAAATTTTTAGAGTGCTAATAACAATTTTCAAATTAAATGTTAAATTCTCACAGATAGAAAACACAACCTGACACAAGTGCCAGGAACCTCGAAAAATTTCTTGTTGTGGTGATGATGGTTATGAGGTGGTGACGATTAGAATATAATTTTTTTAACAAGTTAAAATGAGATCAGGTGAAAAAAAATCATTAATATAATTTTTTTGTTTCAATTGATAGACTTTGATTTGTCCTTGTAATATTGTTAAAGGTACTTTTCATGGTTTTCTAGGTTTAAATACATATTATTGCGTGCATTCACAATCTCTTCCTCTGCGGCTTGCACTCATTGTGTCAAAAGTATTTCGACCACTACCCAACTAGACCGGGTAACATCAACATCGGAGTTGAACATACCATCAATTAGAGGAGAACCGTTTTTATTAAGTACGTTGTGGTGTTTTGTGTTAATAATATGGAGAGAAAAACTTACAATTGATATTGAAATTTGAATCATTAGCATGGACGTCACGGTGACGATATTCTTGTGCTATGTAAGTTGATCGACTGTTAATGGAGCATATTTTAAGTGGGACGGTCCAACGACGCCATTCATGCGACTGTTATTATGAGATCTTATGCATATGAGTCTCAGCTGATCCTATTTGTCTCCATCCTACTGTAATGTCCCATTTTATTGTGGGAGTAATCACACATATGACGTGATTAGACTATCTCAATTGATAATTTTTTTTTCTTTCTATCGGAGGACTTACTTATATTTGGACAAATTCATGAGATTCGCCTATCACACAACATGGTTATGCGACTACATACACATAAAGAGTGACGTATATTATTTTTTCTCATTCATACCCATGAACCCACCTAATCGAGAAAGAGGCTACATATTATGGTTGTACACACAAAATTATGTTCTACATTTGAGATTGTCTCTTCGTTTAGATTCATCCGCCCGCACGCTAATCATATCTTAATGTAGATTTCCTTTTTACGTGAGAGTGGTAATCCCACCAAAACTTTTCTTTATTACAGAAGAACTTACTTGCAATTAGAATGTCACAATAAGGGTATATATATGTTGGTTTTGTGCATCAACACATACAAACAAGTTACACACATAACAACTGCGCGATTAACTTGCAATACAGTCAAAATTGGTCATTTTCTATTCTTCAAATTAATTATACACGTGGAAAAAGCAGAGGATCCAAAAATCAATGAGAACTGAGCAATGAAGAAACTCCAAACTAATAGTGAGAATGAGACCTCCCACAAAAGAGTCATACGTTACTCTTCCACTCCAAAGGGAGATCTTTTAGTGTGCCTGAACACGGTCAGTCGAATACTATATGTTATTATATAATTAGAGAAATATTTAAAACAAAAATGACATACAGTGTTTCGCTTGATAAATACACAACATGTTTGAATTTTAAACAACATTACAACTAACAAACTCTCTAACAAATATTCAAATTCAACGTAGACCTAACATTGAGATAACAGACTGAAGAATTTGTATTCGAACTAGAAGTCTGACTTGGTCTAATAGTTTCGCTGTTTTGGACACACTAAAAAATTTCTTCACTCGAATATGCTAAACCTCGGTTAGACTGTTTCCATCTTATTTTCTCCATTTCCCATATTTTTTTTTAGAGTAAATTGTAGCTATGGTCCCTTAACTTTAACTCAATTGGAGCAATGGTCCCTCAACTAAAAATCCATTACCATTGGTCCCTCAACTTATCAAAACGTGCAGCTATGGTCCCTCAACTAAAAATCCATTACCATTGGTCCCTCAACTTTAATTCAACTGGAGAAATGGTCCCTTAACTTTAACCCAATTGTAGCAATGGTCCTTCCAATGTAACTCGTTTTGACAAAATTTTTGACATAGTCGACAAAAAGAACCATAATTATACACTTTGATGAGTTGAGGGATCCTAATTGTACAAATGGTCATTCCAATATAACATATTTTGACAAAATTTTGACAAAATTTATGAAAAGGACTATAGCTACACATTTTGATAAGTTGAGGGACCAATGGTAATGAATTTTTAGTTGAAGGACCATTGTTCCAATTTGATTAAAATTGATGAATCATTCGTACAATTTACTTTTTTTTTTAATAAATTCCCCATTTCCTTTTTTCGCCGACACAACGCATGCACAGTAACATTTTCTTTATTTTTTAATTTATAATTTTGTTTAATTTTTCTCTCTTTTAATTACTGAAGCTTCGAATCTCCCAGGGAGACTCTGACTCTTTTGTTTAATGACAATGTCGCTCAATGCCGGTGGCGATCTCCTACTCCAACTACTACTGCTACCAAATACTTCTCTCTGCTGCTTCTTCTTCCTCTGCGCCTCCATGGTGCTCCTGCATGCGCCGCACCTCACCTGAATACACTCTGTCCCTCTCTCTCTCTCTCTCTGCTTCCAACGCTGCAATGGCTGTTCACCCTTTTGCTAACTCGCTCTCTGTGACTCGCTGGCTCATTGAGTTCGTGCTAATCGCCTCGGCTTTGGCTGCTCTGCCTCTCGTTAGTGGCACCACTGATGCTTCCGATGGTAATTTCCCATTTTTATTTATTTATTTACAATCATTTTCTCAGTAATTTTTTTTATTAGATAAAAATTTTGAGCTTCGATTCTGGGTTGGTTTTGCTTTAAGGATTTGGTGATGGGTTTTCTAGGAAATGAGGATTTTTGGATGGAAAATGGACTTTTGACTTTGGGTTTTTTTATATTTTATTTTGTGATCTGTTGATGTATTTTTTTTTCCCTTCAAAGATGAAAACTTTAGGCCTTGTTTGGCTGCTGAGAAAATTGTTGGAAATTAAAAATGCAGGTGTTTTTGCCTTTTTCCATATAGTGGTGATTGGTTATTGGAAAAATGAGAAATTTTACCATAACTTGGCTAAATTTCAGCTCAGAGGAATTTACCTGATTGCATAGAGGAATCAAAGCTTGAAACTTTTCCCTATTTTTGAAGTTTTGGATTTATTTTACCAGATAGCAAATAAAGGCAGTCTATAAGTAGCAAAGCCTTTGTGAGAAATTGGTGTGCTTTTCTTAAAAGTGATGTTCTTTGCTTTGCAGTTCAAGCACTTCAAGTTTTGTACACCTCAGTAAGCAGTCCTTCTCAGCTTACCGGTTGGAAAAGTAGTGGCGGTGATCCATGTGGAGAATCATGGAAAGGGGTAACTTGTGAGGGCTCAGCTGTTGTTGCAGTGTATGATTCTATGTTTCGAAAACGTGGCCGGTTTTGAAGTTTATTCAATTAATTGAGTTGCTTCATTGACATTGTTAATGTGTCTTGTTGTTGTTATAACAGAGAGGTTTCCGGGTTAGGTCTCAGAGGAACTATGGGATACTTGCTTTCCGATCTGCTATCGTTGAGAAAATTGTGAGAGTGCCATTGCTCTGTTTTTTATTTTGATTTTGTTTAGGATTTTGCAACAAATTCTATTAGTTTCAATTGATTTGCCGAGTTACTAATGTCAAGTTCTTTGTGTTCATCAGTGATTTGAGTGACAACAATTTTCATGATACAATCCCGTATCAGCTACCTCCAAATCTTACAAGCCTGTAATGCCCAATCATTTATTTGTTCATTCTTTTGTTCTTGTACGTCGTTTTCCTTGCTACTATGATACTCAATTGTTATTTTTTCCTTCCTTTTTTGTGTATGTATGTACAGAAATCTTGCAAGGAACAACTTCACGGGAAATATACCTTATTCTATTGCCAACATGGTTTCTCTGAGCTATTTGTAAGTTTCCTGTATTGAATTTTATGAAGTTTCATTAACTTTCTCCTGCAGTTCCACTACACTCCATGAGGCTGTTCTAATGTATTTGTAAAATCCATGTTTTTAGGAATGTTAGCCGTAACTCACTATCCCAGTCGATTGGTGACATTTTTGCTAATCTTGTGAGCCTTGCAACCTTGTAAGATACCTTACTCTAGCACTCTTTTGCATATGCATTCTGCTATCTTGATGTCGTGAATGTTTTGGCTGCATTATTTAGAATTCCTTTTAAACTAATTCATGTGGTGGGCCGCTATGCTTTTCCTTGCAGGGATCTATCTCTTAACAACTTCACCAGTGATATTCCTAGTTCCTTTAGTTCGTTGTCCAATCTTTCTTCCCTGTGAGTTTTTTGAAGTACTGATTTATTTTGAAACTTCTGTTTGCGAATATTCTGCTGTGTTTATTTGCACTAACTTGTAATGACATCTCAATTTGTGCCAGCTATATGCAGAATAATCAGTTGACTGGTTCTCTCAATGTTCTGACGGGTTTGCCTTTGACTACTTTGTAAGGGTGTTTTCCCTCCTTATTTTGGCACTCAGAATTCTACTACCTAACCTTATACCTTTGTTGTGCGCATTGTTATGAGCAGAAATGTTGCGAACAACCATTTCAGTGGGTGGATACCTAGAGAGCTTAGTTCAATTCGTACTTTTATGTGAGCGCCTTCTTTACTTAATGCAGATCTGTACTTTGGTGCTCCACTTTTTCATTACATCTAATATTATTCTTAAATTTGAAATAGTTATGATGGAAATGGTTTTGATAATGGTCCTGCTCCTCCGCCACCACCATATATCCCACCTCCCCCAGGAAGAACTACTAAGAATCGCAGCCATTCTGGATCTGGAACACCCCCACAGGGATCTGATGGCCAATCACGTGATTCAAAAAAAGGGCTGGCTGTCGGGGCTTTGGTAGGGATAATTCTGGGTTCTGTTTTTGTTGCTCTCATTGTCTTACTTGCTCTTGCTTTTTGCATTCGCAAAAATAAAAGGGAGGACAGGACTCCAAGAGCTTCGGGTGGAAATGTCTCTGCTCGCACAAATAATGGTATACTCGCTTTCCTCTTCTTTTCATTTACCTTTTCCTTTTGAAGTTTGGCTTTTTAATATACTAGAAATATGATTTGAGAGGCACGTGGGTTCTTTGAAACAAGATCATTTTTGGTAGTGTAAATACTAGTACTTTCCCTTTTCAAATAGATGTAAAAAGGTTAGAGCTAATTCTTACAAATATTTGTAGCAGTATGCTCTTCTGTGAGTATCCTAACCATTTCCATGCTGCATCCTGCACTATTTTGCAGTAAATACTGAGATGCAAGAGCAGAGGGTAAAAAGTACCGCTGCTGTAACTGATATCAAGCCCCCACCCGCAGAAATATTGGTGGTTGATAGGTTACATAGTAAAAATGGATCGACAAAAAGGATAAAATCACCGATCACTGCTACTCCTTATACTGTTGCCTCTCTCCAAACAGCAACAAATAGCTTTAGTCAAGAATTTCTTATTGGTGAAGGTTCTCTTGGTCGTGTTTACAGAGCAGAGTTACCTAATGGAAAGGTAAATTTGTTTACGTTATTGTTGTTTTCTTCCTTTTATTTAGAACAATAATATATCCATAATTCCATATGTACAAATTAGTGATGGTTTGCTGATTTGGTGTAATTGCAGCACAAGTAAAAAAAGCTAAAATAGGATCAAGTTTAGTTTG
This sequence comes from Heteromeles arbutifolia, assembly GCA_024362995.1. Taxonomy (NCBI): domain Eukaryota; kingdom Viridiplantae; phylum Streptophyta; class Magnoliopsida; order Rosales; family Rosaceae; genus Heteromeles; species Heteromeles arbutifolia. Next base: position 857,667 of record JANCRC010000002.1, on the reverse strand, counting down.
TTACCTGCCATATAGGCTCTGCTAAATTCTGGCACCCCGAGCTTTTACTTTTCTGAGGTCAATTTCTCCTGTAGTACCAACTGTTATACTAGTGGCACATCAACTTATTTTTCTTTGTCCTTTTTCGGTAATGTAGGTAATGGCCATTAAGAAAATTGACAATGCAGCACTATCCTTACAAGAGGAAGATAATTTCCTCGAAGCTATTTCAAATATGTCGCGCTTGAGGCATCCAAACATTGTTACATTGGCTGGATATTGCGCAGAGCATGGACAGCGTCTTCTAGTCTATGAGTATGTAGGAAATGGGAGCTTGCATGACATTCTTCATTTTGCTGAAGATGGCAGTAAGACTCTGACTTGGAATGCCCGTGTTAGGGTAGCACTTGGCACTGCTCGAGCTTTAGAGTATGTTACATATTTCAACATTTAAATTAGTGTGTTTGTGTGTGGTGTGTGGGTTATGTGTGGGTTAAAGTTGCACAATGTTTGCTCAAAAACTAAGTTAAAGATTCTTCTGCCAGGTACTTGCATGAAGTTTGCTTACCTTCTGTTGTACATAGAAACTTCAAGTCAGCAAATATTTTACTTGATGAAGAGCTTAATCCCCACTTATCTGACTGTGGGTTAGCTGCTCTAACGCCAAACACAGAGCGACAGGTAAAACTGATGAAGTTAAATTGTTCTTATAGATTGTGAGCAAATATTCAGTCCTCATGCTTTTGTTGTGTACGAGTGATCAATTCAAGTTCATGATTCACAGATTTCAACTCAGATGGTAGGTTCATTTGGTTATAGTGCTCCCGAATTTGCCTTATCAGGAGCATACACTGTAAAAAGTGACGTCTACAGCTTTGGGGTGGTTATGCTCGAGCTGCTGACTGGTCGGAAGCCACTAGACAGGTACGCCTGGCCCACATTAATGAATTGCCAAGTTTATGTTTTCTTTTGCTTTTCCTTGAAATTTCTCGATTCTTTTTAATGTTGATTAATGGTTTCCCATTTCCCTCGAATTCTTCTAATGTTTAGTTCAAGGTCAAGGTCAGAACAATCACTTGTGAGATGGGCTACTCCCCAACTACATGATATAGATTCCCTAGCAAAAATGGTTGATCCGGCTTTAAATGGCATGTATCCGGCAAAGTCACTTTCACGTTTCGCCGACATCATTGCACTTTGTGTTCAGGTAACTTCTTTATTAATGCTAGTAGGATTTTTTTTTTACTGTAGTTAGATAAAAAAAAAACAAGCAGCAATTAGTTGCCCACTTATGGCCTTTAAGAGCATCACTATCGGTTTAAAAATAAGTGGTTGTCGTAAATGTCTTAAATGCAAGATCGCTCACGCAGACGAAGATAATCACATTTTTCTGTCTTCTCGTCATTTCTCCATGAGGAAAGATAAAATAGGTTCTTGGGAGGGATGGGGGAACATTCAGTTCATATCTCGTTTCTCGTCTTTTAGAAACTAACCTATTTGCATATTGTTTTTTATGCATATATAGCCGGAACCTGAATTCCGGCCTCCCATGTCCGAAGTTGTGCAAGCACTGGTCCGCTTAGTACAAAGAGCAAGCGTGGTCAGACGTTCAAGTGATGAATCTGTTTTCGGATACAAGACCCCCGATCATGAAGCAATTGACATGTCATTTTAAGTGTCCCCAGCATCCTTCTCTCTCTCCTTTCTCTTGCCAGGAGAGATCCTATAGCTTGTGTGAACTGATAGATTTGAACCCAAGCCTCAGGAAGGAGACGACTCAGAAGCACATATGTTGAAGATATTTGCAGTTTTCCTTGTACAAATGGCGAGGCGAGGGTTGGATGAAACACATAGAAGCGGAGAAAAACATGCGATTTGTGCTAAAATTAGATTAAAAAGATATGTAATTATGATTCATAGAGTTTATCTACACATAAAAATAAGTCTAAAATCACTGTCGAACAATGCAATGCAAATATTCTGGAAATTGGCGGATAAATTTCTACCTTGGTTTAGCTGATTTTCTCCAAAGCCATGTAAATTCTAAACTCAAATAGTCTGGCAAATGCAAATTGTTGGGCGCAAAAGCAAATTTGACGTGCAACGAATTCATAAGTTGAGGTATGACATTGTAATGTTTAAAATATGAGGTCTGAGATTGTGGTTTGATCTATAGTTAAAATAGTTTTGCGTATGATCACGGGATTCTTTGATCCCCAGATCCTTTTACGGTCCTAAATCCCACCGCAGACAATCCGTCTTGGTACAGACAAAAAATAACAAAAAGGGCAAGTCCTCGTTGTACTTGTAAGTCAGACAAGTCCCGCAAATTCCAGTCCCAATCTCCGCCCTTCCATTTTTGGCAAACTCCGACATCTATTTTTAGCAACCTCGGACACGAAATCGCCGCGTTTCTCCCTCAGGTCCCAGCTCTTCTGTTGTGGGTCCAAATCCATACGACCCGACAGCACACAAATCGATGTCCGTAAACGTAGTTCAAATTGAACCAGAGCCACCAGAAGAAGATGGACCCACCTCAGCTCAGCCCCTCGACCCCACCACCTCCTCCTCCGTCTGTCCCAACCCCACCTTGCTGCATCACCGGTCCGGCTCCTCCACTCCCTGGAGCCGCCCGTCATCCCCGACTAGCTCGCCGGGAATCTGCCTCACTAGGTTTTCTACCTCGGAGGCGCCGCCGTCGTATTGGGAGATGGATAGTGGGCTGAAGATGCCGAGGAGGGCCTCTACCAGGAAGGTGGTTGAGAGGGCATGGTATAGCAAAAAGCGAGCGAAATGGTTTGTGGGGGTGATTGGATTGTTGGTTTTATTTTTCTTGATGAATTGCGTTATGCTCTTGCGGCTTCAAGATCATGGGATCCGTTCTGAATCTGGGTTTTCCGGGAATTCGTCTGTGTCTTCGGTTTCTGTCACCATTCGGGTATGTCGTTGATGCGAAAGTTTCGAACTTTTGAGCTTTCGATACAAGCGATAGTCTACTTAAAGCTAATTTTAACTGCGGGGAGGGTGATTCAAACTCAGGCGTAAGAGCACCTCCGCTTGATGGGAAAGTTTTTAAATTTTTGTTTTTGGTACGAGCGATATTCTACTTTAAACTAATCTAAACTACGGGGAGGGGAATTCGAATTTGTGTGCTTATGCGGGAAAGTTTTTACCAGACGGTTTTAACATTTTCCTTCTGTGTTTCTTACTTGGTATGTTTGCAGGAAACATGGAGAAAAATTGGTAAAGAAAAAAAGGCACAGAAAGGTAATTAGAAGGATGCTGGCTTTGGCTTCCCATGCATTGGCAGAGGTACTCTCTCTCCTCTAGTTAACCGGATTTTGAGTTTAGTTTTGATGCTTTAATTAATGACATCTCGATCTAATCACTTGGTGTGGCTCGTTTGCCAGATTTATTGATATGATGCAGGGGCAGAATAAACCTGAGCCGAAAGATCTGTGGCTGGAGCCATTAGTTCCTGCTGTTTCCTGGAAACCTTGTTCGGACAAACGGAGCTGGGAACCTAATGGTGGTCCTTTATTCAAGCATTTTAAATATCGCAAACAACACTCGTCCAGTTTGTAAATCATTAAGCGGGCTCTGATATCAACTTATCTGTGGTGCATTATAGAGGGAAAGAATGGATATGTTTTGGTCACTGCAAACGGTGGGATGAACCAGCAGCGAGTAGCTGTAAGTGGTGCTTGAGGCACTCACTCTTCTTTTTTTTTTTTTGGAAGATTACTAGTGTGCCAATTCCATGAACTTGCATTGAGTCATCATAACTTCGGAAACATAAATATAGGATGCGGTTCTACAGGGTCTCATTTTCTGTGATATCCATTTTTCTACCTTATAGTTATTTCTTTGGCTACAGGTTTGCAATGCTGTCGCTGTTGCACGACTGCTCAATTCAACCCTGGTTGTTCCCAAATTTTTGTATAGCAGTATATGGAGAGATGTGAGGTGACTTATTTTCCTTTTTCTACTCAAGCATTTTCCTTTGTTTCTTGTTCTATACGGCTAATGTCATTTAGCTTCGGGATTCAAAACTCAAATGGGGTTCGATGGTTGTTGGGGTGATTCTAATAATTGTTTCACTGTTCACATTTCTGTTGATTACAGTCAAAATGGTAATATTTGTGGGTGCTTTCTTCATATACTGCTCATGTTCTGATTGTGGTAGCTTCATGTATCCTATATTTCATATTTTTTGCCTTTGAAATAATGATAACTAATTGTACGATTTCATAGTCAGTTTGGCGATATCTATCAGGAGGAGCATTTTATTAACTACTTGACTCCTGATATTCAGATAGTGAAGGAACTTCCAAAGGAGTTACAGTCATTAGATTTGGAAGCAATTGGTAGTGTTGTAAGTCCCTCAGTGACATTAAGTATTCATAACCATCAAAGTGTTTTCTTTCACGATGAGTCTGTTCCTAATTCTTGTTATAATTTTTCCAGGTGACAGATGTAGACATCCCCAAAGAGGCAAAGCCAAGTTTTTACTTGAAACACATCATCCCCATTCTACTTAAGAACGGAGTTGTACATTTTCTTGGATTCGGGCATCGCTTGGCATTTGATCCAATACCATTTCAGTTGCAGGTAGACAATAAGCTCTGGCACCCTTTAATAATTTATTTCTACGGAGTTTTTTATTGGATCGCCACCAATCTTCCTCACATAGTTTCACTTAGTTGCTTGCTTGCCTACCACTTTTCGTTTCCACTCTTCCTAATTGGGGAACTTCATCTAGAGACTTCGATGCAGATGTAATTTTCACGCCCTTCAATTTGTCCCCAAGATACAAGAAGTTGGTGCTTTACTTCTTCAAAGGTTGCGCCAAAACAAAAGTCACCCTGGACAGCTTGATCGCTTTCTTGTTGGGTCATATGCAGAACCAGTCAAGAAACAAAACAAAAGCCGTGCTAAGAAAGCTTCCAGATATCTAGCTTTGCACCTGAGGTTTGAAATTGACATGGTAGCTCATTCTTTGTGTGAGTTTGGTGGAGGTGATGAAGAGAGAAAAGAGTTGGAAGCATATCGTGAAATCCACTTCCCCGCACTGACACTTCTTAAGAAGACTAAAACGTATGCAGTATATAATTTAAGTTCATGATACTAATGGTAGTTGAGAAAATATTTGCTTTAAGGGTTTCTGTTCTTTCACTTGGCACTTTGTAAATGTTTTTGAGTTTGACCGTCTTATCGAAATTTTTTACTTGTTTCAGGCTGCCTACTCCTGCAGAGCTCAGGGAAGAAGGCTTCTGTCCCTTAACACCTGAAGAAGCAGTACTAATGCTTGCTGCTCTTGGTTTCAACCGGAAGACATGTGTATTTGTGGCAGGTTCACAAATATGTGGAGGGAGATCAAGGATGATTGCTTTGACTAGCTTGTATCCGGAATTAGTGACTAAAGAAAATTTGCTCACACTGACTGAACTCGAACCTTTCATGAATTTTTCATCACAGGTAATGAGATGCTGTAAATGTTTAAGATGATTCTTACGTTTCGGTTGTACTGCCGCTTTTACATGCCTAAGTCAGTTCCTTCTATAGTTAGCAGCACTGGACTTCATAGGCAGCACTGCGGCCGATGCATTTGCCATGACCGATTCAGGAAGTCAGTTATCATCCTTGGTATCCGGTTTTTGAATATACTACGGTGGAGGAAAAATGCCAACAATACGACCAAACAAACGCAGGCTTTCAAGCATCTTTATGAAGAACTCCACTATTGAATGGCGTGTGTTCGAGCAGAGAATTCGAAAGGCAGTTAGACAAACTAAACACATCCAGCCAAGGCCGAAGGCAAGGAGTATGTATAGGTATCCACGGTGTGACGAGTGTATGTGCAACATGACAATATCCTCCTGACATTTGCTTCCTAGATTTGTGTCATGGTTTTTCTGACAGCTTGCGGTATCCGCATACCTGACTAATCCCGAAGGGTACGTATGATCTCCGCTCCAATCCGACCAGGACAAACCACCAGAGGTGGCCGCACATGAGCGTTCCCCATGTTGCTAATTCAATTGTAATATGTAAATTTCATCATGATTTGTGTAACCATTGATCCATTCATAATCTAAATCATTCAAATTCGATTCGTCAGAGTTGTGAAAGCTAAAACTTCTCATCATTCTGATATCGAAACTGGAAAAACCGATAAGGGCATCCGGACAATATGATTTAAACTTGCAGTAAGAACAATTTCACCAAATGTAAAATCATCCGTCGCTTGGGCCACTTTAACTTGTACATGCAGTTCTTGGATGCCTTGTGGAGCAATTCTAAAACAATTTGGACACAGATCCACCATTGTCCCATTAGGTGACACCGCAGAGCAAACATAAGTCTCTGGCTTGCTCCCCACGTTATTGAAAATCCGTCAGACGATTTGAGACCCCCTCAATGCCGATATTGTTATTGAAGGAAGGTTCAAATTGGCCGGATGGTCAAGTGTGTAATTGCACAGTTCTCCGGTTGTATTTCTAATTGTAGCTGGACTGATTTCAGGCAATGAGCACAAGAAGCTGATATAATCTTCATATCCAGAAGGTAAGACTAGGCCGGGATCCATGGCTCGACTTGGACTGACGAATCCAGCTCCTAAATCAAAATGGCTGGACGGATATGTACTGCCTATGTCGGATCCTTCTGCCATTATAAGTTCTCCGTTGTTGTCATACTTTGTGGCAGTGGTGGAAATTGCGGACGCGATCATGGATGGAATCCATGAAGGATTGTACTGCTGGATGAGTGCTGCTATTCCCGCTACATGAGGTGTTGCCATGCTTGTACCAGATTGTAATGAAAAATTGAAGCCTAAGGAACAGAAGCACGAAGTTTGTTTTAATTCTTTGCTTGTATATCAAGTTATAACCTGAACAGTACAAAAAGATTGTGGCAGGCTTGCAGCTGCTCACCTGTTAAAGCGGGTACTGAGGCACAATGGGACTCCAAGCTGCCCAAATTTGGTGCCTGGAAGAGAATCTGCTTACAACGGGCGCTTGTCCCATGAAAGAAGCAACTCTTCCTTCTCCAATAGCTGCTTTTGCTGCAAATCGAGTATCAAATCCTTTCTCCTCATGTGTTTCTTGTTCATAATATTGTAATATAACCTAAATTTATTATCACTTATTGTAAGATTGTTGTGGTAATTCAGGATAGGCCAAGGTTCACGGAAAATCTGACATATTTTAAACATTTATACCTGGGAATCGGTTAAATTGGGGACCAAAATGCCAGGAACAACAAAAGGAATAGGTTCTGCAATGAAATCACCGTAGGCCGGATTTGCAACAAGGATAAAACCCATAAACCCTAGACCTTTTTCCGTGTTGATGATGGCAGTGAGGCTGGATGTTCCGTTGTAGAATCCCGCTGAGAAGGTGCATATGACGATGCTACCTTGCACTACATTGTGATCCAATGCTTGAGGATATTGGCACTCCTCGACATAAGGCGGAGTCCTTGGGAACGTCCCATCTGCCTTCACTGCATCCTTTGCCAAAACCAACTTATGCAAAAGTAAACCATATCCAAAAGTCGGTCCTGAAATCGATAATGATAAATTATGGATGAAGTTGAACAAGGTCTAGTTAAAATGTTGTTGAAGTTAATATATTGGTACCTGATAATCCCACACTCTCGATTTTTGTGCCATTTCCGAGAAGAATAGAACCGGGATCATTTCTATCTGTGCCAGATGAAGCGACAGCTACAGCCCAAGGACTGTAAGAGACTACGCTCGAAGGACCTGGCCCTTGATTGCCTGCTGCTTGCAACACGAAAACCCCAGCTCTTCGAGCAGATAACATGGCAATATCATACGTGCTTAAGAAGGTAACAGTGTCTTCTGGAGGTTCATCTGGTCCTACGGAAAGTGTTAGGATGTCCACTCCATCTAGAATTGCCTGATGTAATAGAAAGTTGTTCTACTTGTTAGGGAACTAGCCACTAAATTTTGTACTATTTCGGTTAGAAACTTGGATGCCAGGTAAACTTGGAAAACCTGTCAAATGATCGATTGCTGAAACCACATCTGTTAAAGTTCCCACTGTAGGATACACAGCTTTATATACAGCAATTCTGTTATGCGAAGCAAAAATCACAATCAAAAGAAGCCAGAAATGTGAGAATTCTGGAATCTTGACACTGCTGCAATGAAAGCAATAGACAAGGCATACCGCGCCCGTGGAGCCATCCCACTTGCTTCTCCATAGTAGTAACCATTTACAACCACTGGAACTGCGGCATTACCCGCAACGGTTGATGCCACGTGACTTCCATGACCAACTGCATCAAAGGGTGAAAGAAAATCCACTGTAGAGTTAAGAGTGGCAGCAGCTTCAGCCCCAGCTGAGAAGAACTTTGCCGAGACTATTTTCCCATTGCATGAACTGGCTGGGAATCGAGGACCCGTTTCGCAAGCGCCCGAAAAAATGAGAAATGTTTGAGGTGAAAGGGTGCAGGGGATCATAAGCAAAACTGGTGTGTGTGTGGGGTTGATGCCTGAATCCACAAAACCAATCACAATTCCTTCGCCGGCGCCACGATCATCTCCTCCCTCCAGTGTCCATGCTCCTTGGGGTAGTCCAAGGAATTCAGGAGAGTACGTTGTCATCAACTTTGCTCCTCTGTCTCTCTCTCAACCAACTTCACTCCTGCCGCATCTTTGAGCTTCTCAGCCTGTAATGTTCACCGTCAAATATATAGGTAAATGATAAACCTATAACCAACAAGTATCGGACAGCAACAAGTATCGGACTGCATTTCTATATACAAGCAATATTTTATTTCAAACCAATCTAAATTATGGGGAGTGAGACTCAAACTTGGTGAATAGGGGGAGCGCATATGCTCCAACCAATGTGGCTACGCCTACATCTGCATATTGGACTGAAATTGTAAATTGAAATTTACTGGACCTTGGCCAAAAACAATTCTGAGGACCAAAATCCAAATCTCTCATGATCATGTGAAGTGTGCTTCTCCTTTGCACCCAAATTCGACATCTCCCGCCCAATTATTTAAATAAGGTTAGAATATCGCTCGAATAAAAAATATACAGTGTCAGAGGACCTGGGAAGGGGTGGTATGGACAGCAAAGCCATTTACAATGTGTTTAAAGCTGTAAAGCTTGCTGTAGCTTCCAGTCTCTAAAGCACTTTGTGGAAGTTGGTCATGAGAATCCACCAATCGCTTTGCATGGGCCTTGAAAACTTCACTAACCATATCCATGAGCATCAAACCATAGATAATTAAGATCATAATCACCAATTATCATTATAAACACACACATATATAGAGAATCTCTGTACAGGACGTCCTATCTTTAAAATAAGGAAAACTAATGAAAAAGGCTTGAAAACTTTAAGTTTTAACGATAAGAACAAAATAAAGGGTAAATTGAATAGTACCAGGATAGACTTTTTAGTGTAAAAATGTGGTTTTTCGCTAAAGTGAACAATATCGAAAGCTTTTCGTTAAAGTTCCCTTATAAATATGACGTTCTGCACAGAGAATCTTTTTCTCAATGTATCACGTCTTCAAGAAAGACAAAATGTCATGCACAGAGCAGGGTTGTATATACATGAAAACTGGATTAGACAAGTTTTGTGTTCCCCATCCCACCTGTTTTGATCAAGACGCCTTCCGTCTTCACGAGATGATATTCGAGAACCTCCATGGAATGCAACTGGGTCTCCTTCCATCAAAACTATGTACAAGGCTCGCTCTTCCGCAAAAGTAATGAACCCGACAGAAACAATAAGCGCAAAGACAAATATTGGAGGCATTAGACTGGCCTTTCCTGCCATGGTTGCATCACAAACTGACAAATATGTTGGGGATTATGATGTTAACTCGTTCGATTTAACGCTAATTATGTGCTGTTAGATGGTTTCGATATATAGGAGTCTGCAGTTTATGAATTATGGACACAAATTTACTTGTAAGCTTCACGGATTTAAAACATGAAGAAGTTGCCATATCTGCCATGCAAACAATCAATGGTTAACTGCACTATTAATGTGAATAGAGCTTTCTTTTAGAGGAAAACCAGCCTGGTTTGTCGACTAAATCGTTATCTTTCGTTTAATTTTAGTTCATACTCAAAATCTCAAAAGTATGCCTTCTCACACACCAGACGTCCTTGATGAGTTCCTTTCTTTTTTTTTGGTGCGGAGAGACGGGAAGAAGGTTCACGATGAACAAAATGTAGGAGCTTTAGTAGCAGCCAGTGGAATAGGGTGTGCGACGGTATTAATCTGTTTCTCTTGATCACCTGGTGGCTAAAAATTCAGTCACACACCGGTGACCACGCGTTCTCCGGTCACTTGGTGACAGGAGAGCATTTTTGCAAACTGTACATCATGGAAACCATCTACCGATGTTCGAAATGCAGCCATCAGACCAGACACTGTAACATTTTACTGTGCATTATTATCTGCAGATACTTTCAGCTGCCGTGATGCAATACGAACTCTCACAACTTAAACATACAAAAAGTTATCCGACCACAAAACGACGACAGATTCATAGGTTAATAATAAAAAGTACGGAGCAACAATTTTTGGACGCAACAGATTCATCGGTTGTCGAGATAGAGAACAAGGTTTGAACTGAATTCTGTTTAGTTACAATTGCATGACCAATTTCCTGAAAATGAAGCTGGTGCACACAGCCTAAATCAAACTACGGTCATGATATGTAACCAAAAAGCTAAGGTCCCGATATCCTACCGTACAAGCCCACATGGCAGAAATCAAAAGAGTTGATATCATCTCGGCTCTAGCAAACCAATGCTTGCGAAGGATGTCATTTCTTTCGGCGCTTGGGCTTGAGCTGCAAAAAAGATCATGAATTCTGATTACACATTTGGTTGCAAAAGATATAACATAATTTGATATATAGTGTAGGAGGAGAAAAACCACTCTACTTTTAACGTACAAAAGTTTTGTACAGAAATAAAACACCGGTGAATAACAAGGAGAAACGACAATCCATGTCCATGACGAAAGCAAAGCATCATTGATCATAAAATGTATAGTGAACATGTGAAACTATTATTAATATATGATTCAGTCTTGTCTATAATTATCTAAAACTCCATTGTAAGAAATCGTACCTTCGCAACAGCTGCTGGAACTGCATTCTGGGGCTTTTTCCCGCCCTCTTCAGCTGAACACTCGGAACACAAAAAGCTTTCCAATTTTTTTGCTTCCACAATAGTCATGGTCACACAAGCAGGATGGTACCTACGAGTTCGATAGTAAAATAAATCCGTGTATGTATCAGGATTAATCCGTGTATGCAACAGCAACCGAAAGTTCATCTGAAAAAGATCAAATATTAAACTACCAGAGTACTAAGACCATCATGAATTCAGGAACCAGTTCTCAAGCATGAATGTGAACAATAAACGTCTAGCTAAACAAACATATGAATTCGACCTAAAAAAACACACACACACACACATGAAAATCAACCTTCATATGGCACAAGTTTCGAGTTGGTTAAGGCAAATTGCAGTGATAACTCACATTAGTATATAACTTAAAGCCGCCGGGAGGGAGAATAAAACATTAGCAAAATGATCATTCAATCCAAACTTTTACGCTGTTTGCACATATGCTAACTGGCGTTTGAGACTGCAACTTGGAGATCCAGCCTCTTAAATGTTTCTTCTTCTCCCTCTCTTTTGGGCACAAATTTTAATCAATATTCGAAGCACATTCTGTCAACAAATCCCATCTCCGAAACGCTAATATAGTATGAAGGAAAAATGAAGTTACCAGTCCTTACACCCCTCACATTGTACCATGAGGTCATCCGGGTTATACGGCATCTCACACTTGCAATACCTTCAAAACACACAAAACCAAACCCATCAAATCCCACCCATAAATACTACATTTCCACCAAATTAATCAAATCCCAACCTACGAACTACATTTCAACTAAAACCGAAAACAAACACAGATTACACTCACACAGCAACTCGGTCGGGCGAGAACGCTCCAGTAGCAGCTTTGTACTCAAATCTACAGTAGTAATCTTCAGCTCCAACATTCTCCAGCTTAGTGTAGTTCTTGAAGGAGTGCACTGTACACTTGCCTTCAATGGTGTGAGCGCTCTGCACATCATAGTGGTCGGACAAGAACAACTCTTTGGCTCCATGGAACTGCCTCCGCCCTCCAATCGACTCCTCCGGCCTGTAATACCACCTCACTCTCACTTTCATGCCGCCACGGCTTTCACCTTCGATCTTCTCGATGCGCGCCACGTACGGCGGCTTTCCGGTGTCCGACGGGCGCATCAGGACGGTATCCCCAGCTGCAAAATCACCAAACTTCCTCAACCCATTTCGCGTTCCAGCAAAAATCGAACAACCCAACAATTATTTTTTCGAAATTTTTCGAAAATTAACAAAAAGCTTTGATTTTTGTTACCTCTGACGATTTTGTTGGTGCCCCTGATAGTGTAAGAGTCCGCGTCCTTCGGCTCCTTTTTTCCTGGTCTGGTTCTGGCCATGTGTGGGTCTTTTCGGGGAAGCTCTGGTGGTGGAAAATGTGGGAACTTTGAATCAATTTCAATGGCGGAAACCGGTCTGATTTCAAAGCCCTTAAATTTTGAACATTTGGGAGGGAGAATTCAGACCGGAAAACCCTAGACTCTAGACCCTTCTTCTCGTGGAGACTAGAGAGAGAGAGAGAGAGAGAGAGAGAGAGCACACAAGTGACTGCGATTCTTGACCTTTATGGGGTCTCATAATTCCTGTCTTAAATTTTGGCATTAATGTTCGTTCCCTTCCACGCCTCTCCAATAATTCTTATTTTGTTCTTTTGTGATTAGTAACTTTTTCTTATGTGATTCACATTTTCGGTCCCTGTAAAAAGAAGATTATGATGATGCAACGAGGAGGGCGCCTGAGGGTTGAGTTTAGAGGGATGGATCGGTCGGGTTTGGCTCTTTTTTTGTTGTTGTTGTTGTTGGAGGGTTTGGCTTTTCAAGCAGCCGAAAGCAAGACACAACTTACGTAACCAATGTTTATATATAGGTAGAACAGAGAGTTAAAGATCAGATAAGAACAAGAACACGTGACGCAATGCGAGTGATTGAAAATATCAGAAGTCTAAGCTTAGGTTCTTAATAAATAATAAAACGTGTCACATTGATAGTGGGTAGAATTCTTATTGAAAATTTGAGCCTAGATTTTTTATCGGAGACTTAAATTTTGTATCCACACGAAATAATCTTATAAAAACTCAACAGTTGCCGTTTCTCATAAAAGCTGTAAAATATAGCTAAGCCATGTTTTTTTTTTCTTTATCGATTTCTTTTTTTCGAGTCATTGTCACCGCACAGCATCTGTCGAGAGTTGGTCTTGTCTAAACCTCACCGTCTGAAGCCTAAAAACCAGCAATTATGTACCATTCAAGAGAGTGATTCGGGCATTTGGTTTGTATGAGGTGGGCCAAGAAAATGAGTTAATAGGAGCTGTATTTAATTTGAATGGTCCAGATTTACTTGTTCTTATGCTCCCGACAATGAGATCCGGAGAGAATCTCAACTCATCTGCTAAAACAAACAAAGCAACAATCATGCTGATATAGAATAAGAACAGAATCCAACGTCAGCTTTTACATAGCCCTGAAAACCCAGAGGAGAAATCCAACTCATTTTCTCAAACGACTGCGACCCCAAAAAGTAACATTGCCTTCATAACAGCAAAGGTATACAACATTTTAACAGCTATGGAATGAATGAATGTCCTCTCAATCTCACTCATATCCAACCACAAAATTTTGAGGTGAAGTTAACCTAAGACAGACAGAATTCAACGTATCAATCACTTTAATTTGATCTGCATACTGTAAGAAAATCAACACATTATTTTTCGGCTAAAACTTTTGGCGTTCTTTTAGCCCCTTCAAAAAACAAAGGCTGGTACCTATATGAGCTATAAGTATTGAAGTGGAGCAGAAGAGTAGATACTACGTCAACGGTTGATTGGAGTGTGTATCCGCTTGACAATTTCATTTACAGCTGCTCGGGTCATCACCAGTGTGTCATGTTGCAGGATGCTGTAGACGTTCAAACCCTGCAAAAAGTGAGAAACACACGAGTACTGAGTTCAAACCAAACTTATATGGCAGCAGGTTTCATGTATCTACAAAACTTGAGAACGTTGTTTCCGTTTGCTTCTAGTTCTCGTGAATCAAACATCTTCGACAATGTAAACGTTTGTCAATAATTTCTATCTAAGCCATTGCTAATAAAATAAGAAGTCCACTAATTTCTAGAACAAAGTGTCTATGTGGAATGGCATCTCAGGCTGCAATGAATTTGCTAGCAATAACACCACTAATTAAGGATCAGAAAGAGCAACTCACTACTGCAGGCAGCACATTCACATAATGCAAATTTTGTGTAGCCAACTTGATCTTTTCGGGTAACATTTGTTTGCCATCCTCTGTTTTAGTACCATCCACCAGCAAAAATTTCTTGGAGCCCTCCATATGCTGGACGTAGTTTACAATATTCTTGGTTTTATGCGTGGGGACCTCAAAATCTTCAAAAACCAGAAGCTATTGTTTCATACAGTTTCACTTGTTAAGTTCCATAAGACAAAACTTTAATTAAAATAATTCAGCCACACAGCACAACAAAGCAAGGAGAGAGAGAGAGAGAGAGAGAGTTGCCTTTCCCTCTGCTGCTCGAGCTGTCAGAGCAATCTTTAGTCCTAGACGCCGAACCTTCTTATTCAGCTTAATTTCATGGCTTCGCGGCTTAGGACCATGCATTGTGCATCCTCCTCTGAACTGTGAACACCCATTAAGTCCATTAGCAAAACCACCTTCAAGGCAGGGTTAGAATGAAAACATGCTAATTCAAAAGCACGAGATATAAGTACCTGGGGACCACGCAATGTTCCGTGCCTTGCTCGACCAGTACCCTTCTGATTCCATGGCTTTCTCCCAGTCCCACTAACCTCACTAATAGTTTTTGTTGAATGTGTTCCCTGTAGACCAATCAGCAAGCATAACCTTTTATCTCATCTTCCTCACATTCACTTTTGTATAGTCTCGCCAGTGGTTCATAATGAATGCTTCCATGGTATGAAAAATCTAAACTTGGACGACAATAATTTCTAAACTTATGACGTGAAAACAAAATAAGAACCCCCCTCCCTCTCTCTCTCTATATGAAAGCCTGTGCACTTCCTAATGGCATGGTAGCTAGAATATCCTCTTTCTTCATCAAAAATAAAAATATTACGGCATAGGTTAAATAATGAAAATTTGATGTATTTGAGGTATCAATGCCTAAGTATATAGATAAGTAAATACCTGTTGTCGTTTTGCTAGCTGCCATAGTACAACCCGATGAATAATATCCTTCCTAATAGGTACATCAAAAACATCACCAGCCAAAACTGTGAAGCCTTTATCTTCATAATGAAAATTTGTCACTGGAATCACAAGGTCTTGACAGAGACCTATATTACAGTACACAAAATAGTAAAACAGTTCTACAGTACACGTCCAGTTTTGATAAGTAACATTAATAAACCATACCTACATCTACACGTAAACCAGGTAAAGTAATATGTAAGTGTTACAACAAACTAATAGTTTCTGCGTTCACCAAAAAAAAAAAAAACTAATAGTTTCTGCATGCACTGCAAGAATATGCCTACATAAATGTATCTCACTTAGCATAAAAGACAAATGATAAAACTTTCAATCATACAAACTATAGGAATTGTTCTTGATTTTCACAGAATCATCCACATGTAGATGAGATAGAATTCATTACAGCTATGCTAAAAGTACGATAGATGTCCAAACTGATTTTTACCAAGTGATAAATATGCAATGTTAGTTTAAATATATGTGTGTGCGTGTGTGTATTTTTTATATTCATAGCAGAGATCGGGGACAACACATTTGAACTTATGCCAATAGGTGGAGAAAGAATTCAGCTCAAACCTACTGTATAACGATTAATGCACACGTTTCAATACTTATAATGCTTTTTATAGGTAACATAAATCTCGACACATGCAAAGTTTTGAGCTTTCCTCGTACCTATAGAACGCTCTGCTGCAACCACAGGCTTTGCAGACAATAAATTAGAGGGAAAGGCACCTCCACTTGATTCGGGAGTCGGGTTGGAGGTTGAAAGCCTTCGATTTGCTAGAAAAAATGATCCAGGCTATAAAGAGATACAACAAAATATGAGTTAATTACTGAGTTGTCACATATACAGAAAGAAAAAAATCCAACAAATCACCTTATTGAGTATATGAAAAATATGATATAGTTTAACTTTCACTACATTCATTTCTTTTTCCAATAAAAAAAATCAGGTGTGGAGGAATCTAAATATAATTATGCAAAGAATACCTTGAAAACAGCTGACAATTCTCCAGAAAGTAAGATATCCCCGGGAACATGGCCGCAAAAATCTGTTCAAGGACCAAAATAAAGGTTGGAAAAAATAGTAATGCTTTCAATTCCTTCCATGGAAGTCAATAGCAAAGAGCTTACGACAGACATGCACACGCCCTTACCGAGAGAAGCATGAAATGATGATGGATATAAATTACTTGAAGAATCACAGCGGCCTGATGCCAATACAGAACCAAATGACCGCAAAAGCCTTCTGGATACCGACAAAGCCATACCGAATTATATTCAACTGGTTATCTACATCCACAAATCAGCTTTATCAGTCTTCTTACTACAAAAATACACCACTTGGGACCTTAAATTGATGTTTACACTTTACACCAACATAAATTCATCACAGAACTTACTTCGCTGTCTCTCGTTCTCAAATGCACGAATGTAATACTACAATGTTTCACACTATCACATAATACAGACTATCATTACAAACCATTTTTTTCTTTCCATCTTTATTCGAATGCTTTCGAGGTGTTCGATAAAATGCCCAAAACAAAAAGATTACTTTAGCACCTGAGGAAAGAGTGACGAACACTAACCTAAATTGTCCAAACAAACCTTCATCTAAATACAGAATTGAAAGCGCATAATAATCAAAAGTGCCCAAAAGCTGGAAAAACAAAACGAAGACGAAGAAGAAAGAAGTACCCAATTCGGAAATGCGGTAGGCCGTTGATCCTCCAAACGGAGAGTGCTGTCGTCGTGGAAGGAGGGCGAGTGACAGAGAGAGAGAGAGAGAGAGAGAGAGAGAGAGAGAGAGAGAGAGAAAGGTGGCCGGAGGCAGGAATGGTGCTGCTGCAAGATGTAGACGAAAAGCCCACAATTTCCTAAACCCCAAATTCTGTGTGTTCGGATCGACAAACGAGCAAATATGGGTTGGGCTTATTATTATTATTACGCACGTTTGTTATGGGCTTATAGTTTATGAAGCTCAAGTACTCTTTCTTAGAGGCTGGATGGAGAAATTTTTCATTGTGACGGAAATATGAGTGATATACGTGTTTTTATATAAATGATGAGAAATTATATTTTTTAAGTTATTAACTTTTTAACCCACATATTCCACCATTGATATAGTAACACTTGTACCACCCTGTGTTCCAGTTACACTGAAAAATCTCTCGCTGGATTGCATGACTTTATTTTTTATATTTTTAGGTAACTAATTTTCCACACTTCCATAATTCAACAATTGAAAAGTACTTTCACTCGTAAACACTTATATTTAAAATTCAAGTGTTGTTGCCATTTAGCATTAAGATCTAATGACATTCTTCATCACTTATAAGTAAGAAATTTTAGGTTTAGTTCTCACCAACGACGAACTTAAACCACGTTATTGCTAGCTGAAGCTTAACCCATTATAGCCTACACAAGATGGTTTAAAATTTTGACATCTCTAGCATCGCCCATTTCAATATCAGCACATTATGAACCCACTATTTATAACGGTTAACAATTAAATTAAGTCACATTTTATGCTACATACATTGTAGGATGCAGGACACATGCATGATTGTGAGACATTAATCACAATCCATAGTCAAAAGGAATTAATAGATAAGTTGTTAAGAAATGCATCCGCGTTCCACAATAACACATTCTAAATATATCTAATTAGCAGCATCATAATTGCTTGTCATCTTAATTCAGAGCAATGTGGGTGAGATATCCATGGGAAATGGATTTCCCAAGACACTGTCCATGTAGTAGTGGCCGGGGTGGCTAGCATCCATCACCACGAACTGCATATCCTCCGTCGGCTTCCAATGTCGCTTCCTTTGGTTAATGAACCAGTTGTTTATCTGCTTTTGGTCCAGCCCCGTTGATTCTGCCAGAGCTAGCTTCTGTGACTCCTGCATCGATAATGTGTACGCACATAAATAACCTACTTCTGGATGGGAAAATGTGAGGCATATGTTTATTTCACTTGAATGTATATAGAACAAAAGACGTATATATTTGTATAATAAGATACCGATGGATAAGGCCATTTGTAATGACGGCTCCACCAATCAAGCAGCTGTTGCCTGGCTTCTTTAGGCAGCTTCCCTTTCTTCCTCTTCTTCATGAACTCCTGCTTCAAACTACCCAAATATCCACTGTACTTGCGCAATAGCTGACCTTTAAGCTCCCTGTCTTCCGCTTGCGGATCTATGAAGTTGTTAACATCAACCTCTTCTTCAGATGATCCGTTATTCCTATCAATTCCCTCGCCATAACCTAATGACATACAACATGAACACATAATTAAAGTACATCAAGGATTTAAACAGACTTCCTCTAACGTAGTTGCAGCCCTTATCACACATAAAAAAGATTAACGTGTAAATGTACATTAGGGAATCTTCCTTCATGTGGTCTCACTTTATCAATCAAAAGGCATTTGATCTCTCTGAAGGGTCACTGACCTCTTACATTGGATCTCTTACGAGGAAAAAAAGGGCAACTCAATGATTGAAAGGTCAAAAGTTCCAGCTGGGTTTAAAAAGAACTCATCGGGTCTATCGTTGAGTTCTCATGATAGTTTTATGCATATATTACTGAAAACATACACTGTTGCTATAAAAACATTTCTGCATTCGATGTAGTATCTCTATTTCCTTTCATCTTTTTTCTTTTTGCTAGGGTTTTTGTAGAATTATATCCCTAATCATGAGGATTTTATATTCAGCCATCGGAATGAAAGTACTTTTCCTGTTCTTGTACAGGTAAAAAGTGTCTGATGTAAATAGCGTCTTATTCTTTTGGAACCTAGGGGCTCCTTTTTAGACCCATAGACATTCTTTTTTCACTCCCAACATCAAATAAATCACAAAGCCATGCAAGCCAACTCTATTCAAAACATAAAAGGCATGGATCTAGCTTCCTTAATCCTACTTTGAAATGCGATTACTACTTATCAATTTCATACTAAATAAATCTGTGTTTGGGAGTGTGTAGTCTCCCAAGTTACAAGGAATTCTTGTCCAGAATCCAGATTAGAAAAAAGTACTAGCATACACTAGGATACCGCTGAAGGAAAGGATTGATACATAGGCTACCTTCAAAATTAGTTTGATACTGCAATTTGTCAGAAGCAACAGAATAATTTTCACTCAAGCAAGGAAGGCTATCAAGATCAAGGATCGATGAAGTCGCAAGTACAGCTGCTTGACAATGATTAGTTCAAGATTAGTTAGGTTTTGGTTGACAATGTTTAGTTCTAGACTAGTTAGAGTTGGTTAATTACCTCAGCTGACTCTTCACCTGCTGAATTAGTTGGAGTATTGAAATGCATGAAATGTTTCAAGGATTATTTGTAATATCTTTTATGCAATTGAACAACAATAACTGATTTAAAATAAAAAAATGTTAAATCAGTATTTCACAATTTGAAATGTTAATTAAATTGATTCAGCAAGGACATATATTTGGACTGAAGCACCCTTTTTTGCACAACCAAAAGAATCATAGAAAAAATGTATGCTATGTTATTGTAATATTTAAGGTGAAAGAGAACACAAACCTTCAAAACTCCACCACACTTAAAACCTTAATTAAGGATATGTTGCCTAAACAAATTGAGTGCAGATAACCAGATTACCCTGAGTCCAGCATGCCGTGTGTAACAATAGCGAAATCAAGTGTCTACATATGTAAAATTCAAGGAACCAAATAGTCAATCTCTAGCTCATCCCTTTGAGGAGCTGTATTAATCTTCATGAATTAGAGCCACCAACTCAGTTGTTTTGGTCCATACAGACTGCCCATGATATGTATCTTTGTATTAGGACAACACCATGAGTCAAGTTTACCACTTACCGTTTGGGAGATATTCTCTGTATGTGTAAAAATCCAGGATACCCAACTTATAAGCTAGCTATAGTCCTTGTAGAATCAATAACTGTGTGCAGAAATATATCTAAAGATTAAATATACATGTTTTGAAATAGTAACCTTAGAACAAGGCAGACTAACATACAAAAGTTTATTTACAGGGTTAACTAATAATCCAAGAGTGTAAAACTAAATACAAATACTTTGTTGTCCACACAAATTGGCCACTAGGGCTTTAGGAAAAAACCTAATAGTTATGAAACAGCAGTTACTTTGAGCATTGCTACATTGCTATATATATATATATACACACACACACACACACACAAGACGGGGGAAAAACGCAAGCCAAACCATTTGTCCTAATATATATACAGTGCGTCAATTTCAACTAGGTAAAACAAGGTGAAATATTCAAAACAAACCAAACAATCTCATCCAATACACACACCGAGAAGAGAATCAAAGCCATATAGTTCTATGCAACGCCATCGATTTGTCAATATAGCAATGAAATAGCATGACTTGCGAGTGGAAACTAGCCAGCTACTACCCCAGTACTAAAACAGTTCTATACATACATAATACATCCCAACGAACAGCAGATATATAATTAAATAAATTGTAGAAGGAACCAATTAATATATCAAATGAAAGAGTTTGAAAAGGGAGAACAAAGAACTAATTGGGTACCCACTTTGGAACACATTTGTTAATTAACAAAATAAACCTACAGGATCTTGGAAACGACATCCATGCATGGCTGGTTATTATATTGCTTAGCATTAAAATATTCAGATAATAAAAAATAAAGAAAATACTCGAAAGGTCTTCCTAAACACTAAAGAAATTTGAGAAAAAGAAACAGTGATGATATACATATATATAGAGAGAGATATTGGTGACGACGAACCTGCAGAATCGGAAGAAGAAGAAAGAGTAAGGGCTTTGAATTGGGACTCGATTCTTTGGAGGAAGATCATGGCTTCCTTGAAGGGTTTAGAGAGTTCTTGCTCATACTTGGTGAGCATCTCGCAGTAGGCCTCCATGAACTGATCCAAAGCTGGATCTTCACCGAGAGATCCTGATCCACTACTACTACTCACCATTTGACCTATTGTCGCCGCCGATGAGCACGCTTCTTCCAGTCTCGCCACCACTTCAGGCGGCGCTCCAACCTGCACATCATTGTTTTCAATTAAATATTATTATTCAAACTCTTTTAAATGATGATGATGATGATGAAAACATATGTTTAAACAAGATCAAAACTCAAAAGGCGAAGAGACTTGGACCGTCTTTATCAACAGCATAATTACTTAAGTTCCTTGTTTACATAATGAACTCAATGAACCATGACAAGAACATGATGGTAGTAGTAGTACTGCATGAACAACTTCATAATACCAAATCTTTCGTTGAGGATGGGCGTTCTGAGTCCTACATCGCCCTACCAAAGGAGCTAATATCGCCCAATCCACATTATTTTAACATAATTTACAATGAGAATATGATTATTAAGATTCTCAGATCTCAACTTCCCAAAGAAACGAAGCTTGGAAACATGAAATATCTATCACTTTTAGGCGCATGTCAACTAATATGTCCTTTCAAGCACACACACACAAAAAAAGAGGACAAAGAATGGAGAATTGTGGTACTAACTCCTACGTTTGTAGGAATTGAATACCTATTTGGGAGGTCTATATAAATATATATATATATATATATATATATATGTGTGTGTGTGTGTTCTAATTATATCGATGGTTTAAATTTTACCTTTTGACAGTTGATATAGGAGGCCAAGAGGCGGTGATAGTGAGGATGGGCCATGATCTTAGCCTTGACAGTTGAAGATGAAGAAGAATAAGAGCTGCCGCCAACATCTTCATTATTGTTGTTGTTGTCCATGAAATAGGAGGCGGAAGCTGCAGCTGGGTTGTGGAGAACGAAGGAGGAGCCGCCGCTTGTGTTATGCCGGTCGTGATGGTTGTTGGACGGAGGCAGCTGGGGAAGCTGGTGAAACTGATGAGTCGTACTAGTATTATGTGCATCTGCATTAGGATTAGGGTTCATAGGTTGATGATGTTGATGATGATGATGGTGAGAGTGATGAGCATGATGTGATGAAGTCATTAGAGGCATCATCATTATTGGACACATTCCTCCTCCTCCATTACTGCTGCTTTCTCCAAAAGCCATCATACTACAAGTGCCATTGGAACCACCTTCCATTCTCTCTCTCTAGATCTCTTGTTATATCCTATCCCTCACAAATTAACTTTGTTACCTAGTCCTTTCTACTAGTTTCGTTCACTTGGCTTTGCTACAAATCACTTCTCTCTCTCTCTTCCCCTCTTTCTCTAGGTTAAAGTGTTTTTATTTTCTCTGTCCTACGTAATAATGTTAGACATGCATAAATTTGTGGATCTGATCCTGAACTATATCACTCCTCCAAAGAAAGAGAGGGCTCTCCCGGGTTTTATGCTACAACTTTGAGCAGGCTCTTAACAGGGAAATCCTAAGCAGTGAGTGAGAGTGATAGTGGTGGAGGATGGTGGGTCAGTAGTTAATTATGTTAGTGTTTTTTCTTCATTTGCTGGGTCTGCCAAACCTGCCTCAGATTTCCTTTGCAAAATTCTTGTTTTATCTCTCTCTCTCTCTCTCTCTCTCTCTCTCCACTCATGCATTTAACTCTTCACACACACAGAAACAGATACAATACTCTCTCTCTCTCTCTCTCTCTAATATGTAGGGTTTTGCAACGAAGACTCAAAAAAAAATTTGAGGATTCACCGTAAATTTCATTGGTAATATAGAAAGTAGTTTAGTTATTTATAAGTAGATTAAGAGTTTTTTCTTTTTTTTGGTTTGAAAGTGTAATAAATTTTCAAGTTAACACGTGAATAATATAAATCAAATGGCGTAGAGCTGTGATTGTAAGGTTTCATGTATAAGATAACATGTTCAGATACGATAAAAAAAAATTATTACAAAAATTAATTAACAACATAAAAAATAACCTAATTATTTATAAGCAAATACAAAATTTATTCATAATCTCTAACACTCAGCTGGTTATTTTTCTTTCTTAGGTTAATACAAACTGATTTGGTTATTAATGATAGTTGTGTGAATGTGATTAAGAATAATAAATTATAATAATTGTAATCGTTGGATAAAATTTAAATAGTCCGATGGACCTAGTCACAAGGATCCTCTTCATTTGATCACGAGAGAGGATCCTGATCCGGAGGGGAGAAATCTATTACTCTATCACACTCTGTGTGTCGTGTGATGCAAAGCTTTACCTTCCCGATGAAAACTCTCACCCTCTTTTCTTGCACTGCCACTGATGCGCTGCCATTACTGGCAAAGAATTGTGAAAGAGATAGAGAAGGGAGAGACCCAACGATCGATCAAATCGAGGGAAGAGCCAAACGGGACACCTAATGGCTAATAGTATATATATGTATGAATTCACACGGATGAAAATATTTTACACTAGGAAAATAAAAATTGTAGAGAGAGGGAAATTGGAATCACTACTGCTAGGTCTAGCTTTCTCTCCCTACTGTAGCCTTTGCTGCCTTTTTCTTGTTTACTACTGGAGCTTGATTGCAATCTGTCCACTCATTTAATATTCGCACTTCTGCTTGTTGTCCTCTTCTTCTTCCCCTACGGCCCAACGCCAAACACCATTATCCATCATGATCAAATTAAAATAGTAAATATTTAATAAAGAATATGTCTTATCATGCAATATATATGGGCATATTTTAATTTAGTTTGTCATGTGCTTGTCACCTACCACAGTACCGATGCTCATGCCCTATCGGACACCCATATGCGTCTAGAATGTGTTGGTGTTGCATTTTCTTTTCTCCTGGACACTTCTTTATACAAAGTCATTTCTCTTTGCACTGCTCAATCACAAGTTGAAATGGATTAACTTGTGATAAAGAAACCATCAAGAATAATTAATGAACAAGTGCTGCACATGCTCAATATATTCACGTAGTATGCTTTTTTTAGAGTGACATTTACTATTTTATTAACCTCTTTGATATTTTATTTGAATAATAATTATCTAATGCACTTACGTTTATGCATAATAACAGAAGTTAATAGTATAATAGAACTGTCACGATGTCATATATATATATATATATATATATTCAAAGTTAGTCTATAATAACTATGTCAACTTGTTTTTATAAAAGCTTGTCATCATTATTTTATCACAAGTGAAATTATCACTCTAAGCTACATTAAGCCAAAGGGGAAAACTTGAATTCGAGATGTTGTGGGTTGAAGAGAAATGTTTTATTCAGTATGACAAACACTTGCAACCTATTCATTATTGTGTAACCTTACAATAAAATTTTGACGATTATAATCTAACATTATATTTCTTGTAATTAAGACGTTGAATTAGGTTCACACTTACATTCACATTGAGCCTTTCGCGTGAAAGTTGTAGCCCCAAGAATGGTAACGATGATTGGGTATTTCAGACGTTCACTCACAAAATCTAAAACGTCTATACTGCAACAAGATGACCGCTTTGTTATAGTCTGAATTATAACATACGATGAAACTCAACCTCATCTTGTAACAATTTTCTGGTAAAAATTGAAAGGGGATCAATATCTAAATTATTTTGTTAATTTTATTGAATTACATTGTATTCCAATACCCTTGGATAAAGACACCAGAAACTTGGTTTCTCATTAAATTAAATGGTATTCCAATACCCTTAAAAAAAATACATCATAAACTTTTCTCGTTGTTATGTAATGCTCTATGCCAATACCCTTGTCAAATTCATGGTTGTGTATTCATATCAATCTTCTTAATCACCATGAAACCCTTTGCTGTATTTGGCCAAATGTGCTTGCGTATCCCTTTTAATTATATAATACCTATGAATAATGTTTTTTTTTTTTTTTTTTTGAATAGGTATAGATATTAAATTTGCAAACTAATAATATGTCACTAATAAAAAACAAACATGTTAAATAGTACTTAGATAATAATTCAATCATCAACTTCTACGTTATTTACTTTATAAAATTTAACCTACACATTTAATCTCTCTAGTATTACCTAATATCTATATATACAAATGGCTCATTTACAATTTTTTTTTGTCTCTCTAGCATTACCTAATATTCTCTATATAAAGCCAATGGAAAAGTGAATAGTGATTTTGGTGTTACCAAACTTCAACAAAAATATTTGGACAAAAACTTCAAAGGCATCCCAAAATAAGGCAGAGGGGTTTTCATCATTTTAACAGTATTTTTTTTAATCATTAATTTTTTTGTTTTTATAATTAGTACCTCACAATAGGCTAGCAATAATATGATTCAATTTTATTTTTAAATAAGTTCAAAACATATTCAGAGGCGTGTAATGCCAATTATAAAAAAAAGTCATTTGCACGCGGATAATAATGTGATTAAATTAGTTGTCAAATGATTGTTTTTTTTGTAAACAAACGATATTATCTACACTGAGGGAGAGGGGGTGGGTTTAGCCTCACAATGGGCTAGCAATACTATGATTCAATTAATTGTTTATTAAATATTATTTTCTCTATTTTTAAACACGTTCAAAACATTTTAAGAGGTGTGTAATGTCGGTTATAAAAAAGATATTTCACACGCGGATAATAATGTGATTAAATTACATTAAATTAGTTGTCAAATGATTTTTTTTTTAACAAACTATATTATCTACACTAAGGGGGAGGGGTGGGCTTAGCTTCACAATAGGCTAACAGTAATGTGATTCAATCAGTTGTTTATTAAATATTATTTTCTCTATTTTTAAACACGTTCAAAACATCTTAAGATGCACGTAATACCGGTTATAAAAAAAGTCTTCCGTACGCGGATAATAATATGATTAAATTAGTTGTCAAATGATTTTTTTTTTTTTAACAAACGATATTATCTAAACTAAGGGAGAGGGGGTGAGCTTAGCCTCACAATGTGCTAGCAATAATGTGATTCAATTTATTGTTTATTAAATATTATTTTCTCTATTCTTAATGTAAATTCTATAGATGTCGATTTTATTATGTGAATTTAGCTGCTTTAATTAGTTTATGAGATGTTTCTTCTAACATGATCTAAGATTATTCATTTATTTGAGACTTTCCTTTTGTCAATTTACGGATATAAATACATTTAAAACATGTAAATCGCGCGTAGCAAATCGTGATTAAAAAAATGTCTTATTTATGTACAACTTTTTTTTTTCTCTCTTGCATTACCTAATTAATATCTATATATACGAATGACTTATGTTCAACTTGTTTCTTCTTTCCTCCTTTTGATGCTAAGAAAATGCGTTCTTGATTCTTGGTAAACGTATTTAGAATTTTAGACGATACCATCTCAAGGAAATTAAGAAACGCTGGGATAGAGAGTTTTTTTTTTTTTAAGTTTTCTTGGATTTGGTTCGAGTGAAAATTAACTGACAAAATCTTTTTCCTAAGAGTATATGTGTATAAAATCTCTCACTACATCTCGTTTATTATTAGTCAGAGTCATAGCATGAAATGCGTAATTATTCGGCAGGAAGAAAAGTTGAGTTTGCTGCTGCTAATAAAAATAAAGCTGGTAAAGCTAGTGGGACAGTCCGAATGTCTCTTCCTCAGATCTCTCTCTATCTCTAGGCCTCTATTGCCCCTACATGTACTTAATTGATCTAGGTTCTATTTTTATCTCTCCCATTAAAGTTGGCAGCTGTATGTATTCCTACGGAGCTTCACTCCTCTCCACTCCCATGGAGTCTGGACAGCAGAAAGACAGAAGAGCTCCAATCGATGAAGAACAAATTGTCTCCATTTCATTGTCTGCTGTGTATTATATTATATATATCGTATATTTGTTTATTTAATCTGTATTGTTATTGTATGTATTTCCTTTGCAATGTTTACTTAATTTTTGTTTACAGAAAGAATAAGCAGGTCATAATCTAGAAATCTCGAGTATCTTCAATGACTTGTTAATCTCAACTTCACCATGGAAGCAGGTTGTTGATAGATTTTTTTTCTCTCTTAATTAACGAGTTGGTGAAACCTGTTGGACTTTCTTAATCAGAAAAATCCTCCAATCTGTATTAACCAATGACAGATACGAGTCATATGACGCAAAAGCGTGATTATATGGTCATGTAGTTGGTAGATTTCTTATAATTCTTATTCTGCAACTTCCAGCAACTTAAGCTCAACTTATTTATCAAAATAATCTTCTTGCGCTTTGGTCAAACGTATAAAAATAGGAAAATGTTACGGCATATTAAGTAAAAAAAAAAAAGTACTTGTATCTTTGTTCTAATAAAATTACATTGTACGGGATAAATTTGATTGTCCAAACGTTACGTGATAATAGTGAGGTTAAATAACAATTTGGTTCGTTAATTATGCTACCAATCTTAATTATTACATCATAATTTACACTATAAGCGTAAATTATTATTCATGCTAGTTCTAGAATTACCATATCATTCTATTTAGCCCCAGTTTGGGGTTGAGGTGATTTTAAAAAAAGCTGCTATGAAAAAAAGTTGTGACAGTTTTTAATGTTTGGTAAACATTCAGCTTCAGCTTTTTTTCATAGTTTTGGGTGAAAAAAAGCCAAAAACAAGAAGCTGCAAAACCCAGCTTTGAAAAACCGGTTTTTTTTCACATCTGTTTTACATAAAAGTTCACCAAACACTATAATACTACTTTTTTTTTTTTCAAAAGCACTTTTACAAAAAAGTTTACCAAACACTCTACTGCTTTATTTCACAGCTGCTTATTCTCACAGCACAGCAGAAACAGTTTTTTTTCAAAGCACAGCAATACCAAGTTAGCCCTTAATAACACAAACGGACATTATTATTATATAACAACATTGTGGATGTCATATTACTCTATCATGCAAAAATGTTATGTTTGAACATAATTACATTACAAAAACCTTATTTGATGGAAAAATACATGTACTTTTTCTTTTAAAAGGTCCCCGTAGACTAACCATAGAAAGAATAAGCTTCTTTTTTAAATTTACGTACCTGCCAATTTAACAAGGGCCACCATGAAAAAAGGAAAAAAAGAGAAGTGGATTACCAAAATCTTGCAAGAATATAGACAAATTAGTTGGATAAATAATTTAAAATTATGTACACTAGACAAGACGATCGTTTCCATAAGTGGGGTCCTAAATCTCGTGATAGATATCCCGTACTCAATAAATCAACTCAGTTATGATATAGAGACTGACAATATTCCAAACAAAAATATTAGGAATCTAAAGACAAATCAACCTGAAACTGATTAAATTGGAATTCTCTTTGTTTTTTTTTTGTTTTCCTGGTGTGGTGTTCTGGGGAGGGAGAAACAGGGTTCAGAGATTGAAAAATAGGACATTTGAATTGTAAGCAGGCGGTACAGTACTTGGATTTATGGTTAGGGTTTGGAGTTGGAGTTACGGTTAGGTGGCTGTAGGGTTAGGGTTAGGGTTTTGAAATGGGGTGAGAGAATAGGAGAATATCAGCACGCGAATCCGTCACAAAAGCGTAGGAATAGAAAGAGTAAGTAAAGATATAAAGTTACAGATATACGTCACTGGTGTGAACCGTGAAGTGTCAAAGTGTGAACTGTGAAGGGTTAGAAAACTTGAAGTAGAAGTGTGTGGGTGTGGGTGAGAGAGAAAGAGAGAGGAGTTTATAGACGGATAGGCCCAGGTTCTTTGCAAGCAAGAAATTTTTCAATGTACCGTAAATATGTTTCACACTTAAATTATTTTTTTATTACACTAAAACATCTCTCATTGCAATCAAAGCTTATCTGACATGCACTTTACGTCCTGTCCATCAACAGTTGCATGATAGAATTATTTCATAATATTTTAAAGGCCATAAAATAAAATATATTTTAAAGGCCAAATTTAAGACTTTCTTCTTTTTTTTTTTCTTTTTTTTTTGGAAGACATTTAAGACTTTTTTCTAGTCAACGAATTTAAGACTTATGCTAGGATCAGGATAATGGAGGCAGATTATTCTCCTGTTATGGTGACATCCTCATCATATTTTATTTATGCGGTTACGGTTAAGTCACGTTAACATTTTATATTTTTATTATTTTTTATCTTATTATCTCTATAAAAAAATCAATATAAAATGTTGACGTGGCTTAACCGTGACCACACAAAATAGGAAGGGATGAGAAGGGCACCATATCACTTGGACAAATAATTTTTTTTGAAATAAAGTACGATATTCATTGAAGATTGAAAAACGTATAAAATTGAGGATATGATGTTTATAGTGGGTCTTAATAAAAATCTTACCGAGACTTTCAATCCGATCAAAAGAAGAACGAATGTTCTGCATCTAACTTAACTACTAGTACTATCCTCAAGATTCTTCGAACCAGAAA
The DNA here is from genome assembly GCA_024362995.1 of Heteromeles arbutifolia. Classification (NCBI taxonomy): domain Eukaryota; kingdom Viridiplantae; phylum Streptophyta; class Magnoliopsida; order Rosales; family Rosaceae; genus Heteromeles; species Heteromeles arbutifolia. Next base: position 827,940 of record JANCRC010000002.1, on the reverse strand, counting down.
ATTAGGTGATCAATAGTTAGACTAAACTTACAAGGCGATGGGCCACTTTATTCGTCTCTCGTCGACTAAACGAAACCTTCCGTTGCTTGAAGTTTTGAAGAATCTGCCTTGTATCCGCAAGCAAATGCCCATAATAACCATGATGCGCTGAACCTGCATTCTGGATTGCAGAGATCACCATAAGTGCATCCCCTTCCACCTGCACCTGTTTCGTTCCCCAGTACCGTAAGAATAGAGCTGCTGCCCGTGTAGTAACATCCTCTACATGCAGCGCCGATCGAACCCCATCCTCCTGGACCACCTTTGCTGCCATGAAAACTCCTTCTGAGTTTGTTACCACAATCCCAATACCTTTGTACGACCCATTCTCATCCCATGTTGCATCAAAATTACACTTTATCCAACCAAAATCTGGGGACTGCCATTTTTGGGCTCTTTCCGAGAGGATGTGCATTGGAACGGCATTCCATTTTTTGAATTCGGGCAGCCACGTTTGAGCTTTAAGTTGGGTATCCAAAGGGGAAACATCGACACCATTCCATAGAAAATCATTGCGTACCTTCCAAATGTTCCATACTAGGACAAGTAGCAACTCAAAACTTTCCTTCGCCATATATTCCAACCACCCACCGAGATCCTCTTCACTTCGATGAAACGAACGAAGTCCCAGCGGACTCCCAAACCAAATAGCTGCCGATCTAGGACACTTTAACAAAGTATGTTCAATTGTCTCCGCTTCTTTATAACAAAAACCACAATCATCCTCTGTAAGGACGCATCTGTTTTTCAAATTCACTTTAGATGGCAAAGCATTCATGCACCCCATGCCATACACAAATTTTAACTTTCCCCAGTACCTTGGCTCGCCACAATGCTTTCCATAGGAACTTGGTTTCAAAGGATTGTTATTTGATATCGAGTAATTAGCATAAATGATTGTTATTTGATATTTTATGTGGAAATGATTAATTTTAATAATGACGATATATTGATCATATATCAATAACTCAAAAATGATATATAATGATCACGTGACAATGATGCAATCACTTTTGAAACTAATTGATCATTCTAATTGCATAATAATATTTGTTGTATTATACGAAGCATGTTCTTCGGTTGTTTGGTCCCGGTTGGCTGAATAGAACCCTCGCCTTTAGGCTCTACATGCCGAAAGTCGTTTAGCAAAGAATCTTCACAAAGAGAGTCCAACTGTCACCTATATATATATATGGTAAAATGGAAACAATGATGATGGTACCTTAGAGTCTCATTGTGAGCTAGCCTAAGAACTAAAGTGAAAGAGCGAACGGTACAAACACGAAGATCAAAAGATGCATGGCAAGAGCTTGAAACTCACTCGTTCAAAGCATTTCTTTTTACACTTAACATTTCAAGTTTGAATTCAATTCTCTCTATCTTAATATCTTCTGTATAGAAAAAATAAATTATAGAGATGCATGTATAGTAAAGGAAGGAAAGATTTGATTTGCACTAATGAAAGGGTAAAAGTTTAATTAAAATGGGTGTAGCCTTAGCAGTTTAATCTCTAAATGCAAATATAAACATGGGGATGATGAGATAATCGACGTAGCTAGCTAGTTCTTCTGTGTGCATAATTCCCAAACTTGTATATTTGCAGAAAATTCCACACTATTTTTATTTAATTTTCAAGATATATATCCCTCAACATATTCCCCAAAGGACATGTATTAAGTTGTCATTGCATATCCAGTCAATCAAGGATGACAATTCCATCCAATGAGGTTGATATGTAGATTCACATGGTACAGTCGAGTTCTAGGCTGTAGCTAGCTAGCTAGCTGCATTAACAGTCTACCTGAGTAGATATTTATAAATCATGTTGCACATATTGTAATTGTTCTTTTTGGTTCTATGTTCTTCTGCATGTTGTTCCCGAAAATGCAGCCTTCCAGCTTCTTCTTTTTTTCTGTCTCGTTTCGATATCTTTTTCCCTTATTTTCCCAATCAAGGACTTGGTTTTTTAGGCCCTGCTTTTGCCAAAGCTGTCGTTGTAGCGCATTGAGGAATCTACATTGTATATAAAAATTCATTTCTTAGTATAATGTTTTGAATCCAATGATTGAGAAAAGAGAATAAAAATTATTGAATACCAACAACGATCAGATGTAAGTGATGAATCTCTCATATCCCAAGTTTTTATATAATTATAGTTTAATATTGTGATGGATACACTTAAAAATTGCTTGAAAATGAATTACCAATATTTAAGTCTATTAGTAGGAATTTCGTTTTACTATACAAAAATGAACAATATAACATCCATAAAAATCTTGTATTTACAATATAGAATTCATTCTCAAGAAAAAGAAGAAAAAAACATTGAAATATATAAAAGGTCGGGTACAACGAAATGAAAGATGCACATAATTGATTTTGATTTTGACAAGAGAATATTACTATTGGTCAACATAAACAAAGCTTATAATGTATATTCCATTAGGAGATAACTCCCAGCCAACTAGAAAGAGGTTATTTGCTTTTCTACTTTGAAGTTGGCTTATCATGTTTTCCCTTTGTGGTGCCGCTTTGCTTCCATTAAGCTTTGCTTCCTGCACGTGGAACTGGTATTAATCAACCTTAACATTAATCTTAAATTTGTCGTTAATTAGTTGAGTGCAAACATTATGTGGGATATAGAAGAGGGAGGCTTTTTGGTAATGATTGGAGTTAGAGATTAGATTCTTAAATCTTATAAAGGGTTTGTTGAGAGTTTTTGCTCTTTTGAAGTAGAGAGATCCGTTTCTCTTCAATTCACTAACGTAATAAGTGATTACTAATCAAATAATTCACTTTGTCAACACGTAATGAACATCTATCGAGCGATTAATATCATTGACATTACGTATCGGTTGCAAATTTGCAACAGAGAATCTCACCTTTTGAAGACCTTTAACTAATATTATTAGGCGACCAAACCTCTTATCGTGCAAAAACATCTTTCATCTTCAAATAAAAAAACAGAATAGGACATATATTGGCATATAAACAGATGTTTTGGCCGACAACATACGGCATTTGGTGTCCAATCTTCTATGCCACTAAGGACGGAGCTCCACTGAGTTGAGATACCTAATTAGTTCCCATCCCACACTCAATCCCTCCAAGAAATGGAAACCAGACCACATACCAGGTTGTATGTGCCTCCTTGTACTAACTCACTCCTTACTGAGTTGGCATGTAGTTTTACAATGTCCAACTTGAATTTCCACAAGCTTATGTTTTGATGAAAACAATAACACAAATAAGTTTTATTGTGATTTTTGTAGACATTCGTAAATGTGATGGAAAATCGGGACTTATAATTCGTAAGTTATTGTGAAATAACGTGTACAAAAATAGGTTTTATGCTGATTTTTGTAGAAATTCGCAAAACTATAAAAATGGTGAACATTTGTTAACAATTTTTTGAGAAAAATGCAACCGTTGAGTTTTCGCATTTAACAAATGTTAGGAAAAGGTCACAAGGTCTTCGAAAGCGTTATTACCATTTTTTGAGTCAAGAAAGTATTTTTGATGAATTTTCTAAATTAACAAATAAATTATGGCTCAAAGGCAAATCAAAGGTGTTCCAGGGTAAGATGGAGCTCTATCCCCTTTGGAGAAAATGTTCAGTGCATCATCCATATGTGGAAAATTCGAGATTCCGTATACGGCAGCCACACTGAAGATGCTAGCAGAAAGCTCCGACCTTATCAGAACTCTACAAATGAGCATAACTGCATAAGTAATCATTCCATGCCAAAACCAAGTAGCTGATATGAAAATTGCTTGCCGGATGCCAACGCCGACAGAAATTCTCCCCATTGCCCTAGTATTTAGTTCTTAAAATTGAACGAAGATGCTTTATAGTTTCCAAACGTATTTTACAGTCAGATCCACATCTTGAAATACAATGTACATATGGATTAAACAGTACAGGTTCAAGTTCTTAATACCTGGTACATATATTGCTAACAGATAAACAGCAAATGTCATGGTCCAGCCGGCTATAATTTCTGGATCACAACCGAATTGGCGAGGCCTGCCTGCTCAATTGTTTGACTCGGATCATTGAGGAGCTTGGGAGGGAACCCCATAATCTGCAGGTGATAATTCCTTGGACCGTCAGGCCTAGATGTATCAATGAAGCCACGAATGTCATTGATGGTATGATGGTAGTTAAAATGTCCAACTACGCGGGTCCCATCAGCCAACCTAAGTTGAACCGATGTTGATGGCAACTTTTCATCCACAACCAAGCCCGCAGAGGGGGTTGGAGCAGTGTTGAGAGAAGTCGATGCAGTCGCTGGCTCAGATGCTGCTGGAGTAGAGCTGCCACCCAGAGTTCTTCCCACACCCTGAAATGGAAGATGTCGCTTCACCGGTTCCTGCAAGGAAAGAAATATAAATGGTTTGTAATTTATAATATTGTCTGCTTGTCTTTGAGAGCAAGCCATCTAAATTTGAAACACATTTGACAGAAGAGAAGTGCAAATGCTGATATGAGATCATTGGAGAATCTTCAACTAAGATACTTCCGAATGGAATTGTACAAAGGACATCTTAAAGAGAGAACTCACTGGGCACTTCTCATTCCTCCTTATTAGATTGACATGAACTGAGGTACTTCTATCTGCAGGCTCCAACTCTTTTGGACATTCAGACTTTTTGATGCTCTGCATTGAGACAAAGAATAAGGTGAAATATCATTTATGGGAATACCACGACACAGAGCAAAACCAAACCAGTGCTTACGCATGAGAAAATTCATCCATGAGATCACATGCATAGTCATCACATTAACTAATGCATAAGAGGACGAAGTAAAGAATGTACAATGCAAACTGTACAGAAAATAAGTTTTGAGGACATTAATGGACACCCTCCACCACAACAACTGACACTATAATCTACTAGTTTCCTTATTTTTTTCTATGAGTCAAACTTCCATTGATATTACCTCTAAGAAAGATGCATTTTCAGGATCGTCCAGCCGCCTTAAGGGGCCATCGTTTATAGTGAAACCGTTAGACGAGAAAATGATGTTGTGAACAACAGTCTCGGGCTGCGCAGGAGTAGATTGTACAGTTTCCCCAGAGAGTAATCTACCAGTTCCAGCAAAGCTTCTTGAGCTTGAAGATGCACTAGATGGATCAAAAGGCCCCTCCGTGGCTCCTAACTCCCTTGCTTGATCAAAAATGGAATCCACATCGTTATCCTTCGTAGGATCCTGGACAAGCATTCCACTGCAAGTATTGTAATTACACATGTTAGACTTTCTTCAGAATTTCATACAAAAATTGAGCTTCTAGGATTGTTAATTTCTGTAAGACAAAAAGATAAAGATTTTATCGAAACAAGGACACTACCCGTGACATAAGAATGATAAAATAATAACAAGACTTAGACATGACATAAGACCACAATGTAAATAAAACACAATCTAACAAATCACAGATATAAAAAAGATACTAAGCAGACCATGCATAACGTCATACTATTCCCTTCAAGGCAAAGGCTCCACTGTGATACATAACGGAACGAATGCAATGCAAACCTGTAAATAGAATACAAAGTGAACATGATATCACCCCACGGATGTCCAAACAAGGTCAGCAAACAAATCTACACAGATCCCAAGCCACAACGCAATGCAGACAAGATGGTAGATACAATTCTAGCAAACCCCTTCCAAACGCAGTATTGACTCACCATCACGCTCCTCTAGAAGATAAGTAATCAATGGCTATCCAAATGAAATCTAAGCTCTCGAAAATGGCTTTACTTGAAGCTCTTCCTACCACACAAAGACCACCAAATGGCAGCTGCCAATGATTGCTTATGTACAGTCTCAATAAGATTAACAAAACCACAGGGAGAACCACTAAAATTAGTTTCCACAATTAAAATCCCGTTATAGGTCCACTTTGGACAATGCTACGAGTTGAAGATGTAGACTCCTCTCTAAAAAGCTTTCGGTTAAATGTTAAAACACCTACTTATCCTGGAAACTTGACCTGTACCTACAAATTCTGGTTCAATATAGTAATCGAGAAATGAACCACTTATTTCTTACTCTTCACCCGAAATTTACAGACTAAGCAGGACTCAGTCTATTTTTGTGTATGTGTGCATTATTGTATATTAATCATCGAGCTCAACAAATATGAGTATGACCGTTCAATAATCATGCATGGAAGTATTCTTGTTGTATACTAAGACACAAGAAAGTACATATCTTGCAGCGGATTTCCCGTAAAACTCGCTTTAAAGCCATCATAAGCCCCTACAAATATGTTCCCTAATGGAACCCAGAAATGTCTACACACAATTAAGAGTTTCAAAACAACTTCAACCCATCTGATCAAAACGAAATTAAAGGCAATTTATCTCACTTTCAACCCAATTGATGATAAAAACGCCTCCTTTTCCTCACCAAAACATAAAATTTCCAGATTTCTATGTTTTAATTGGTATAACATGAAGAATTGGCAACGAGAAACATACAAAGATTCATAAATTCGAAGAGAAACAAGCATGGAATAATACAAACAAACCAGAAAGAACAAGACTTTCGTAAACCAAATAAAAAATATGATCCGGAAATTGAAGGAAATGTTGAAAAGGGATAATCGGAAAGAGAGAGATGGACGGACCTTTTCTCGCCACCAGTGTAGTACTCCGGAGGGCCATCGGAGTCACTGTCCGAGTCCGCAGACCTCCGGTTCAGATCGGAAAGTGTTCGGATTCCTCCGGTTTGACTTTTTTTCTTGTCCTCCGACGCCATTTGCTATCTCAGAATCGAAACCAAACAGAGAGAACTTGACTATTGACTGACTGATCAGCTTTCTGAGTGCGTCGCTTAAAACGTACGCACTTCAGATGCGCGTGTAAATGATGTTTCCGAAGTTTACAGTTTACACCTTCAAGTTTGGGCTAACTGCAATTTGCGCCCTCAAAATTTGTGATTTTCTACAAAATGAGCCGATGTTTCAATTTTTCTTCACACTGCAAGTTGAAGTTTTGATATTGTATCAATTTATATTTTTTAGGTGTTTGATCCGAATTTTAGGTTAACGTGAAAGTTACGTGGAACTCCTGCTTCCTCTTAATCGTGAGATTTTTTTACGTGGAACTCCTGCTTCCAAATGGTACGTACCTTCACACCATCTACTTGCAAAGCAAAAGTAGACACGTACAAGAGCATCCGTCTCATTGGGGGCTCCAGCTCCCATCCATGACAAATTCAATTTCCTGAAATAATTATGCTGACTGATATGAAAATCTCAAAAGACAACACTTCTTTACGTAAGGTATACTGAAGAAGCAGCACAAAGTAAAACAAGACCAACTGCAGTGCAATATATTCACAAACAGCATAAAACAGAGACTTACAAATCTATCTGAAAAGGGAATTACTGAGCGGAATACATGAATTCGCAGATTCCCACCTTCACCTCCAATTTCCTTCTTTTTCTTTGGGCGAGCTTTCATTTGTTGCCAAGAAACTCGACTGACATGGTTCACAAGGATAGATAGCACAATACAACATATTTTGGTGCAAAAAACCACAACTAATGATAAAGGGCTCAAACAAACGCAGCATAAAATAACCCAAATGTGATAGTTAGAACTGAGGAAACACTGATAGAACCGAAAAACTATTGCTCTAACAGTACCTGCGCCAAACAAAGAAACGCGATAGGCACGCATCTAAACCACCTCCACCACCACTCTATTATTAGTCCAAGATCAGAAGCCATATTGGCAATAAGCTGTGCAGCGTCAAGTGTCGCAGGAATTTGAACCTTGATTGAAACCTATACCCGTTATAAGCTCGTGTCAAACACTGTTTGAAAGAGTGATATATATGGATTCTTTTACGAGAACAAACAAACCACACATAATAATTCAACTAACTGCAATAACCTTTTGTCCCTCAACAGCACCAGTAAACGCTACTGGCAAAGCAAGCTTAGAAATATCCTGCAGAATTCAGAAAAATTCCAGAATAAAACAAGTTCAAGTATGCATTGCTAATTGACGTAATAATCACAGTCCCACACAATATTGATGCAGAAATACGTTACCTTACTGTCTAAGTAGGACCAATTTATTGCATTGGCTAAAGCTGCGTCGGTTGATTGTATACTGAGCTCTCTTCTCTTTACGCTCTCTGCAGACTCGCTGAATTTAGCCTGATCTGCAACAGCCGCGTCACACAATTTAGCCAGATCTTTATATGCAATTAGGGTTGCACCAGCGAACAAACCCGAGAGCACAGCTGCAACCACCACCACAGCTTTTGGTTTCCGCGCGGATTTCGGCACCTGAATCTCAATCTCAGACGCACTGGAATGAAAATTGTTGCTCAAAAGAGCCTGCATTGCATTTGTTAATTAGAAGCATCAAACCATTTACCAAGAAAAATCTTGAAATTCCAGAAAAGTTGAGAGAGAGAGTTACTTACGGTGTCACGGAGAGGAGGAAATGGGACGTCGGGTGACAGAGCGGCGGAGGAGGAATAGGGCATAGGGTTTGACGGAGGGGGGTGGAGGATCGCCATGTTAGAGCAGTTCTCAGCAGTCGTCCGAAAATTGCCATGGCTTCTCTTAATTCTCAAGTGAAAATTTTGATAAACATGCAAACTTTATGAGGTGGTGTTTGTTTGCAAATTAACCACAGTTTCCCGTATTTATATTGGGCTGGGCCCAGTGGTTTTTGAATACTATTCATTTTCATCCGAGTTCAATACTTCAAGTGTTTATCACTAACATTGTAAGTTGTTAGGATCTACCTTAACTTTATTATGGAATGGATGCATATTTTAAGTGGTAAAACATATATAACAAGAAAAACTTCGATAAGACTACTTGATTAAGATAATTCTCACATTAAATGAGACTGGTGCAAAAATCATATGAGATTAAAATACAGGAATATCTCATGCTTTTATAAGATATGTACTACTAATAAGGGGTCGGACATATTACTCGAAACTTTCAAAAAAATAAGGGTAAAACTAAAAGGAAAAGATGGGAAAAACATTCTAAAAAAATAATGGTGATTACAACGAGCCTTTATCTTGAACGGAGGAGTCTACCGCCCTTCCATTTTGTGTTCTATTTAGCAAGCAATAGCCACAAAATCAGCCGCCTGTCCTCTCTTGCAAATTTGAGTCAATATATTAATAAGTAGTCATAGGATGAAAGATTACTTAGTGTAAAATATTTACCCACCGACTACCAACTTTTCGAGAAATGTTTCATTGTGACCGGAACACGAGTGATACATCAAGTGTTTTTATATAAATGGTGAGAAATTGTATTTTTTAAGTTCTTAACTTTTTAACACACATATCCCACTATTTGTATAGTGACACGTCATGTATCACTTTGTGTTCCGGTCACACAGAAAAATCTCTCAAAAATTTCAAGAAATGTAGTGGTAATGAGCAAGTAAAACTTGTTAAACTCACGCAGATGTAAGTTCTGGTCAATTGGCTATGCCAAGGTATCGACTCTCTTACAGCCAAGTTTGAATTCATCTTCGTGTACTGGCTCGATCTAAGTTGAACAAAACTAAATCTGTTGAATTGGACTAATATCTTGACCTTTGTTTGATCACCTTATATGAATTGAGACTTAACTGATTAAATTGGACAATGATTTAACATATTTGTTCTACAAGCTTCCACTAGCTTCCACTAAGGATGACAATTCTAACCGTTAAACCCGATAATCGTGGATAACCGTCCGAATGGATTGAATTTGGGTATGAAAATTCTGGTATATTTTGGGTATGAGGAAAAACCGTGATTATTATTCGGTTATGGTTTTGGATATGGTTATAGAGGTCCCCAATCCGTATCTATTCCCAAATCCGAACCGAATAATATATATTATATATAATATTAAAGTATTAAAAAAAAATATATGTATTTATTATTCACCGTATTCATTACCTTGAGAATACAAAAATTGCATTGTGTGAGTTTCATTTTGTGGAAAAGTTCAAAAGTTTTAATATGAATCAAAATCTATGAGAATTCAATAGTACTTATGGGAGATATCAAATATCAAACCAACATTATCAATGTTTAGCTTTAATTTCTATGTTTCACAATATCCATTCATTAAATCGTTTTATATATCAAATATTTAATGACGAAATTAATATTTACTAAATTATCATGCGTCAATTGAATGAATATTTTTTTTTATTGACGAAGATGGATATAACCGTTAGCCGATAAGGTATCCGTTACCCGGTGGGTATGTTTATAGATAATACCCGATGGTTAATTTGCAGTTATGTATATGGTTAGTTTTCGTGGTTATGAGGATGAATATAGCATTTCCGTCTTTAAACCGAACCGTTGCCACCTCTAGCTTCCACTCGAGTGGTGAATGGAGGCTTGTAGAACACAACATGTTGAAGGAAAGCAACAAATGTCTTTTGAGTTACAGGACCACAGATCCTTTTGGATTGCAACTTGTAAGGCCATGAAACAATCTATTCATTTCATTTGTGGGAGGAACAAGGACCACTTGTTATTCATGGAGAATTATCACCATCCTCAAATTGTACACTAGGAGGAGTAGCTAGTACAAGTAACCAATTTTGTGAAACCTTAAAAATCCACACCAATTTCTTTTTGTGACAAAAGCATATCCCCATCCCTCCCTTTCTTGATTGCTTTGCCATGCTTTACTATGTATGAAGTCAAATGCTAATTCAAATATGTAGTCTCTTAAAAAAGTTAGGCTGAGCTTTTATTGCTTTAGCAAATTGTTATGTAGGATAACGGAAAGATGCAAATTTGAATTTTGAAATTTGGAAATTCAGTTTCCATACATTTACAAGGGATTTATAAATTTAAATTTGAACCCACCCCCTCTTGAACTCATGTGATTATTGTCTTCTTTTCTCTTTTGGAGTTTCGTTTGGAGATGGAAAAGAAAACATAAGAAGTGTGGGATGCACACATTGGGACCAAGGTGGTCTCAAGATCACTTGAAATTCAAGAAATATACATGTATAGGTTTTTTGAGGACCCTTCGAATGTTTAATAACGGTTTTTTTTTTTTTTTTTTTTTTTACCAAATGTTTAACGAAATACCTCTCACAGGTTGCATTGACAACACTCAACAAATTCTCTCAATAGCACTCGTCAAATTGCTTCGGCATAGATCAATATCTATTAACATGTGCGCAACTTAATTCGTTGGTGATAACAAGCCTACCAAGTGTTCGACAAAATGCTTCAGTGAATAAACTTTTTTTTTTTGCGCACTTTGCACTCTATTTCTATCTAAAAAACTTAAACCTTTTGACACTAGAACCCTCTAAAATTCGAATCTTGAATCTGCCGCTCGCTGAACTCTAAACATAAGGTTACATAAATACATACATTTTCCTTACCGAAACCCCTTAAAATTGCCTAGTGAAGAGCTTTCGAGCCAACAAAATGACAATTTTTGTAATACAGGATATTCAGGCGATACTTTACGTGACATAATACATTCCTTTTTCAACCGGAGGTGCTCATGCTCCAACTGATTCATTTCGAGCTCGTATACCATCGAAAAGTAAACCCAAAAATAAAGTCAAGCTATACTGACAGTAACTATGTACCCTAGTCAACAAAATAAAGCTGCAGAAAGCCATAAAATAAGCATACAAAGTGCTCCAAAGTCCAAACTAAACCCAATATTATACCTGATTTGAAATCAGCATAATATGCACATAAAGCGACTTTTCAATCTAATTACATGAGAAAAAGAAAGAAACTTTTTCCCCCTTTTTTTCCCTTCATTTTTTTCTGGTTCTTTTGGAGGAAAAAGAAAGAGAAGATTATACAAAACGGACCCATTGGTAATCATACAAAAATAAGTTAAACATGGTGGAGATGAAATTAAGTAATGACTAATGAGATGATTAATTGTACTTAATACACCTTCTTGGTGAAAAGGCTGCGCAGATTGAAAAGATTACCAACAGCCCCGCCATTTCCTCCTCCACCGTTAACGCCGCCGCTAGCATCCCCACCACGGTTGTTGCTGCCGCTTCCACCGCCGCCAATGCCAACTCCAACTGCACTACTCTCACTTCTACAGCTCAAATGGCTTCTATACCCAATACACATCGGAACATTCAAATTCAAGACTCTAGCTTTCGAGCCGCTGCCGCCGGCGACGACTGCTCCGGCGGTTTTTTTACTCCTGCGATTCTCCGGTACTTCCTTTTTTGTCCCCTTTTCAGCATGTCGAGCTTGTGGGTCAGAGTTGCTCTTTACAGCCGCCGAGGCTCCACGCCGGACCTGCCAAACCGGGCTGCTCCGACCCAAGTGAACTCCGGGTCGACCCGGACTCGCAGGTGGCCACTTTCTAGACTTCGACTCCCCCGTTGAGTTGCTCCTTGAACACGGCGCGCTGTTCACCTTCCGGGTTGCCGAAGCACCGAACGGTTTGGGTCGGGTATATGCGTTTCCGGCGGATCTACTGCGCGAAAATGGCCATATATTGATTTTCAGCTCCGCGGAGCTCGCTCCGCCGCCCTTTCGGTCTTTCTTCTTGTCTTTCTCTTTATCAGTCTCGTCGGCTTTGACGGATTTCTTCTCGCCCATCTTAAAAATGTCCCTCCAACGCTTCGATGCGGTTAGAACGGGAGCAGCTGACAACTCAGGTCCTGGACCGGGTTCGGATTCTGGGTCCGGTTCCGAAATGGGTTTTGGGTCAGGAACAGGTGGTTGTGAGATGGGTTGTGGATTTGGGTCAGGTGGGTCGGAATGTTTAGGATAAGGGTCTGAGTGGTTAGGGAAAGGAGGGGGGAGGAGGTGGAGAGGGAGAAGGACGCCGTCGACGAAGAGCTCATCGGCGGAGAGGAGATCGGGCTGAGGGCAAGAGGGGTTTCTCCAGAACTCGAACTCGGGGGAGCTGGAATCGGTGCTGGTTCGCCTTCTTCGGCTGCTGCTCTGTGAAAGGTGGGGTTTGAATTTGGGGCTGTGCTCCATAGAGATGGATATTTTTGGAGAGAGAGGGAGGAGTGGATGGTGGAGGGGAAGGTGGGTAGAAGTTTATTTTGTTTCCTGAGGAGTCTGGGGGAGTGAGCAGAGTTCAGTGCTTCGGACCCTACAAACAATAAAGAAAAGAATCCGGAGGATTCAAGCCATTAAATAAGAATTTAAGTATTAACTTTCTAATTTATAAAAAATAATCTTAAAATTTAATTTTGCGCATTTTCCATTAAATAAAGCAGGGGAGGAGTATGTGTTATTTTTTTAATCAAATTACAATATATGCAGTTAGTTTTCTATAAATACATACAAAAATTTCTAAAAAACATATAGAGATAGAGAAGGACTTATATAAAACAAAAACTCTAAACCTCAAACCTAAACTTAGTACACCGGAGAAAAAAAGTTAGGCGATGGTTTTTTTTATTTTTAAGCGTACAACAATATTTTACGTTAAATATAGATATGCTTTTTCAGTGTTGAGGTCTATTTTTTTGCATCGAAGTGATATAATCCTTTTGAAGTAATGCGGTGAATTTGAAGTGTTTGGTGTGATAGTTGAATATGAAGGCATGCCACATTTTCATTATAGTGTATAACTAAACATTATATTTACGCGTACACGCAAATGCAAACTAATTATTTATTATTTGGTGAAAATTTTGTTTACTAAATGACTATCAAGCATGTCTTACGTGCATAAGCAACTTTTATTTATTTATTTATTTATTTTTTAGTTGAAAAAAGAGGACAACTGGTGGCAAACAACGATTATTTATCATTTCCAAGCCCAGAGAAGTTATAGGGAATTTCACCCTGCATGTGGCTACAGTCAAACAAACTTACCAGCTTAGAGCATCGAACACAACAGTCAAACAAACTTACCAGCTTAGAGCATCGAACACAGAACCTCTCACATTTTTTATTTATTGGTTTATTTATTGGGAAGCCGCAGTCTACAGTCTTACCACTAAACCACTTGACTGATATGAACATTTCTTTCTCCTCTTTAGCGGTAATTTAGTAACCAAGTGGGATTTTCGGATAATGATTAGAGTGTAACTTCGAAGTATTTTTTATTCGCTATTATATATCCTAATGTGAAATTTGGTTGTCAATTATACCATGACATTTACATCTTTAATTTTAATTTATAGAATTTTCAATGTAAATGTAGAATATCCTTTATCATGATTCATGATTTCCATCTAATTAATCATTCATATACATCTTTGACTCATCGGAACTCGCTCATGTATATATAACTCTATAATTCGCATTTCTTCAATTGTTTTAGCGCATTTGGCTGTGCATGCCTAATTTAGCTTTCTTCAATTTCAATCCTTGATTATTCAACGACTTCAATATTTTCTAATGATAATTGTTGAGTAGACTTTCTGAAAAGCGAGATACTATATGAACTTTCTGCCATTTTATGTTTTGGGTATAATATTTTATAATCTTGGTACAAGAATTAACGTTAAATTATGAGGTGATAGAAAGTTCATAGATAATTGACACACCCCGACCCGAGAATCAGGGCGTGCTGGCCGTCACAAACGTGACGTAACCATTACGCAATGCGGAAGCAATAATATAAGAGTATGAATAATTAGAAACTGAATACTAGCAGTACACTCCTAATGACATGCTAAAGAGATAGTTAAAGTAGGAAATACACATAATCAGAGCATAAGGTTCAAATGCAGTCAAGTAGGACAACTACTAAGTTACAACACCCGAAGGTGAATCCTACATGAGTGAAGTCCGTCAGAACAGCCGTGGGAATCCTCGAGAGCCACCAAACACTCCTAACTACAACCTGGAGGGGCGCAAAACAAGGTGAGTGGGTCAGTAAAACAAAGCTTTCAAAATCTTTCCTTTAAAAACGTATATATCCCCTCGCTATAAAAACTTATATACTTTCCCAGAAAAATAGAATATATATAATTATATATAGCTTCGGAATCTCAAACACCCTCATTTATCATTTTCAGAGAAATATGCCATAAGCCAAAAGCATAATATGGATGCATCAACAATAATCAGGTGAAATAATAAATCAACCGGAGACCCAGCAATGGTCCTGTACGGCTGATTCTAAAGCTCATTATCCAATCCAGCCGGAGTCACCAACTGTGACCTGTACGGCCCTGCCGGAGTCGCCAACTGCGACCTGTACGGCACTACGCTGCACATGAGTCGGAACTACCTATAGTAGTCTGTACGACTCGGATGGTGTAATAATACGCTCTAGTGCTTCTCTCATCAATCATCTGTGCACATAATCTAAGGTCACCTACTAGTCGGAACCGTCTCTAATGGTCTGTACGACTAGTATGTCGGAACCACCTCCAGTGGTCTGTACGACTAGCATCTACTTGGATCCAAGGTGAGCGTGTGATGCGGTGAAATACATAAGCACTAACACCAGGGGTGCAGGTTATGAGCTATCAACATAAATCACATCAAACAATTCAATGCACCAAATATAACTCACCTGATACTCACCTGTGCGTCCGCAGCACCAAATCAAATATATGCATCATATAATATCCATTCACATATTTCATGCAATTTCTATGTATGGCATTTCAATCACATAATTCATTTTAATTCAATTTCTGGGAAAAGTCATTAAGTATAGGCATATAATGAAAACAAAACTGCCCACTCACTGGTATGTCGCAGGATCGTAACCCCCGTGACGCCTCTGACTGCGCTCGTCCTCGGGGTAGATCTCACCTATATGCGAAACAACTATAAAAACGTTATTTTAAGCACATATCCAACAATTCGAAATAACTTCTCATAAAATGCTCAATTTTGGCATATGAATATACCAACGCGATCTACACAACCTCACGAACATCGCGATTTTTTTTAAATAAATTTTTCTATGGCCCACGCGCCCTCACGCGCCGGGGAGGCCACGGCCTCACGCGCCCCCCACGCGCATCATCTTCAACCTCCCGACGCCGGAACAGTGCCACCGGCGCCGGATTCTGGGCAACCCTGCAACTGCCCTTTTCTCACTCGTTTTTGCACCATTTTTCATGAAATTTTCACCAAAATGTCACAAATCATGAGAGGAAGAAGGCTATACACCTTTGGAGCCTCAAAACCTTCCAAATCGCGTCGGGAAAATTTCACCAAAACCGGCCACCTTCGAACCTTATGATCCCGACGTCCCAAACCTTCAAACGAAGCACTCCGAGCTTCATGGGGACTTCCTTAAGCTCGTGGTAAGCTTGGATTGTCCTAAAATGCAACCATTTAAAAGTTGGTGAATAGTGACAATCACGGGCCTCGTGATTTCAACGTGAAAACGTATGAAACCTTACCTGAAATGGGTACCAATGGATTCGTATGGTCTCTAGGAGTATAATGGTGGTCTCAACCACGTCGATCCGTGAAGGTTTGACAATCTCTGGGTTGTCCGTACAGTTCGAATGAAAAGGGAGAGAGAGACTGTGCGTGCGGGAGGGAGAGAGAGAGAGAGGGTGTGAAAAAAAATGAAAGTGTATGTGTGTGGTTAACAAGCACCCCAACCACACAAAATAATTCCAAAACAAACTTAGGATAAAACAATAAAACCCAAATGAAATGTCACATACCGTAGAAGATTCAAGGGCAATCCCGTCATTTCACATCCTCGATTAATTAATTACGGGACGGGCTGTGACAATCTACCCTCCTTATAGAATTTCGTCCTCGAAATTCACATAATCAAACCAATACTAATAACCATAAAACAACCTCGGATACATCTCTCTCAATCGATCTTCAGTCTCCCAAGTAGCTTCTTCTACCGAGTGGTTCCTCCACAATACTTTTACCATGCTCACTGTCTTATTCCTTAGAACCTTGTCCTTCCAGTCCAAAATAGTCACTGGTTCTTCATCATATGTCAAATCCGGATTAATCTCCAAAGGTTGAGGAGGAATCACATGCGAATGATCCGAAACATAATGTCGAAGCATCGAGACATGAAACACATTATGCACCTTAGATAACTCCGGAGGCAACTCCAACCTGTAGGCAACCTCACCAACCTTTTCGACAATCACATAAGGTCCTATATACCTAGGACTTAACTTGCCTCTTTTCCCAAATCGAACCACACCTCTCCAAGGTGATAATTTCAAAAATACCAAATCACCCACATTATATACTCGATCAGTGGCATGCCTATCCGCCATACTTTTTTGCCGATCTTGGGCCGCTTTCAAGTTAGACTTAATCACTTGAACATTCTGAGTAGTCTCCTCCACTATCTCTGGGCCCACCAAAGCTCGCTCACCTACCTCTGACCAACATAAAGGCGTTCGACAAGCTCTACCATAAAGTGCCTCAAAAGGTGACATACCAATACTTGAATGAAAACTATTATTGTAGGCAAATTCCATCAAATCCAAGCGATCATGCCAAGAATCACCAAACTGCAACACTGAAGACCTTAACATATCTTCCAACGTTTGAATAGTCCTCTCAGATTGACCATCTGTCTGAGGATGATAAGCAGTGCTGTAAAGCAATCTCGTACCAAGAGCTTCTTGAAAAGCCACCCAAAACTTAGAAGTGAATCTTGGGTCTCGATCAGAAATAATACTCACCGGTACCCCATGATATTTCACAATCATTCTAATAAACAATTTAGCCAACTTGTTCAAAGGATACTTCTCCCTCACTGGAATAAAATGCGCTGACTTGGTAAGCCGATCTACGATCACCCAAACACCATCAAAACCATTCTGCGTACGAGGAAGCTTATATACAAAATCCATAGTAATGTTTTCCCACTTCCATAGAGGAACGGGAAGCGGTTGCATCAACCCAAATGGCTTCTTCCTTTCTGCTTTAACTTGTTGACAGACGATGCATTTACTTACATATTCAGCAATTTCCCTTTTCATACCCGGCCAATAATAAAATGGTCGAATGGTATGATACATCTTAGTTCCTCCTGGGTGCATAGCATAAGCCGAACAATGAGCTTCATCCAAAATTCCTTTCTTTAATTCCTCATCATTAGGCACATACATCCAATTCTCTTGCATAAGCATTCCGTCTGATTCCCTGATTCTGAAATCCTTTTTCTTACCTTTCTCAATAGCCTCTATTATTTCCTGAGATTCCTCATTATTCATCTGAGCTTCACGTACCCGATCAACCAACACCGGCCTGACTTGGAAACTAGCAAGAAATGCTTCCATTCGATCTTCCATTTCCAGTTCCACTCCAGTAGACCTCAAATCTGCAAGAAGAGGAACACGACAAGCATACAAGGCATTAAGTCGTCCTTGAGGTTTCCTACTCAGTGCATCAGCTACTACATTTGCACGACCCGGATGATACTCAATCGTGCAGTCATAATCGCTTAGCAATTCCAACCATCTTCGCTGACGAAGATTAAGATCATGCTGAGTAAAAAGATACTGAAGACTCTTATGATCTGTAAAGATCTTACATTTCTCACCATAGAGATAATGCCTCCAAATTTTCAAAGCAAAGACAATAGCTGCCAACTCAAGATCGTGAGTAGGATAATTCCTTTCATGAACTTTCAATTGCCGAGAAGCATAAGCAATCACTCTATTATGCTGCATCAAAACACATCCCAAACCATTCAATGAGGCATCACTGTAAATCTCAAAATTACCACCATCATCGGGAAGTACCAATACTGGCGCATGAGTGAGACAATACTTCAACCGCTGGAAACTTTGCTCACAATTATCATCCCATTCGAACTTAACATCCTTCCTGGTTAACCTCGTTAGTGGCAAAGCAATCATAGAGAAATCTTGCACGAATCGTCGATAGTACCCTGCTAGACCAAGGAAACTCCGTACCTCAGTGACGGTCCGTGGTTGCTCCCAATTCTCCACTGCTGCAATCTTTTGAGGATCTACTTGAATTCCTTGTGCCGATATCACATGCCCCAAAAATGCCACTCGATTCAACCAAAACTGACATTTACTAAACTTAGCATATAATCGATGCTCTCTCAATTTCTCCAAAACCAAATGAAGATGTCGAATATGCTCTGATTTCGATTTAGAATATACCAGAATATCATCAATAAAAACAATGACAAATCTATCAAGATATTGCTGGAATACTTCATTCATCAACCTCATAAAAGCTGCTGGTGCATTAGTCAATCCAAAAGGCATCACCAAAAATTCATAATGTCCATAACGGGTCCTAAAAGCCGTTTTAGGGACATCCTCCTCTTTAATCTTCAACTGATAATAGCCAGATCTCAAATCAATCTTAGAGAATACACGAGCACCCTTAAGCTGATCAAACAAATCATCAATACGAGGCAATGGATAACGGTTTTTAATCGTTACCCGATTCAATTGCCTATAATCAATGCATAATCTCAGCGTTCCATCTTTCTTCCTCACAAACAATACTGGGGCTCCCCAAGGTGAACTACTAGGTTGAATAAAACCTTTATCAATTAATTCCTGCAATTGAGCTTTTAACTCTCTCAATTCAGCTGGAGCCATCCTATATGGAGTCAAAGATATAGGATTCGTACCTGGAAGCAAATCAATAGAAAACTCCACATCTCTGTCTGGTGGCAATCCAGGCAAATCATCGGGAAATACATCAGGATAATGTCTGACCACTCCAACTTCCTTCACGCTACTAGGAGCCACATCATTTAGCACCACATGTGCTAAATATCCCTGACAACCTTTAGATAATAACTTCTTTGCTCTCACGGCAGAAATAACACCATGCCTCACCCCACTTCTCTCGCCCACAAAAGTAACCTCAGGTAGTCCAGGACGATGAAAAGTAACAGATTTCCCGTAACAATCTATATGGGCACGATTATAATGCAACCAATCTGCCCCTAAAATCACATCAAAATCCACAATATCTAACGGGATAAGATTAGCTGGCATAGCTACATTCTCTATCATCACTGGACATCCTGGATAAACACTATCAACATAACATTTATCCCCTCTAGGCATAGCAAACTCTAAATCAAACCCTAGAGGTGTAGGATGAGGTTGTGTCATTTGAGCAAAAGTATGAGAAATCACAGAGTGCGTAGCACCACAATCAATCAAAATTCTAGCAAAGTGACCAAGGATGTTTAACGTACCCATAATCAAATCTGGATGGTTCTGAGCATCCTGCAGTGAGATGTTGTTAACACGTCCCTGGTTTTGCTGTCGTCCTCCACGACCTCTGCTACTCTGATTACCACGTCCCTGAGAACATCCCTGACCTGTCTGGCTAGACTGCCTAGATAATCCTGCACTGCTAGCAGCAACCTCTCCCTGCTGAAACTGACCTCCCTGATACCACTGTGATCCACTAGCCGGCATAGAAGGATAAGGAGTATAACCTCCAAGATTCTGGGAATACCCACTCTGAAAATAAGGATCCTGGGAATACTGTTACTGCCCTGAAGCATAGGGAGCGGCATCGCCCTGATAGTGGTAAGCAGCACCACCCTGACTCATCTGCCCAAAACTGCCTGACCTGGGGTTTTGCTGAATCGGCGCTGGAGGAGGCATAACAGATTGCTGAGGCCTCTGCTGACTCTGGGGACACTGTGCAGCTCTATGTCCAGTCTGTCCACATGTATAGCAAGCACCACTAACTCTCCTGCACTCCCCAAAATGTCTGGAATTACAACGACGGCAGAATGGAGGGCCTGAACCACCAGCACCACCAAAATCTCTCTGTCTCTGAAACCTGGGTCCACTAGTAAATCTTCCACCTCTCCTCGGACCTGTGGCACTAAATCCCCCGCTAGAAGAACTCGAACTCACTCCACTTTTCTTGAAATTCTGGGTCTTACGGGGTCCCGAAGTCAAAGCACCTTTACCCTTATCATCTTTCCTCTGATTATCCCCATTCTTATCTCTCTCTTCTTCACTTTCACTAGGCAAGTTTTCGGAATCCTCAATCCGAACCAAAATCTCAGAAAACTCATGATAAGTGGTGCAAGGAATAGCACTAGCAATTGTTCTCCATCTTTTCTTCGTTCCCAACTTAAAACGACGAAGCATCTCCACTGGATTAGCAGCCACTTCTGGATCATAGCGAGATAAATCAGTAAACTTCCTATAGTACTCATTTGCCGACATTTTCTTTTGCTTCAGCTGAGTGAACTCCTGCTTCTTGCGATCAATATACTCGGGAGGAATAAATCTTCTCCTAAATGTTTCCTTAAATGTTTCCCAATCAACTGCTGCCTCAGGTGACATAAACTTAGTCTCATTCTCCCACCAACTTGCAGGTTCTCTTCCTAAAAACCATGTAGTAGTCTCAACCCATCTACTAGCAGGAAAGTTCCCCTGACTTTGCATCACCTGATAAGTCTTCTCAATACGATCTAACCACTTTTCAGCCCCCTCATGACCTTCATTACCAACGAAATGCTCCAACTTCAGATTATAAACAGTCTCCAGGGGTGTTCTCTGAGGAGGACGGAATGAAGTCTGAAAGGCCTGGGCTATAGCTTCCCCTAACTGGGCTACATTAGGGAAACTGGGCTCAGAAGAAGAACGTGGATCCCTACGAGGCGGCATAGTTCTGACAGAAGACACCAAAGATAATTAGAAAGCTCACAATTATACAGGACTGCAACCTAAGCTCTGATACCAAACTGACACACCCCGACCCGAGAATCAGGGCGTGCTGGCCGTCACAAACGTGACGTAACCATTACGCAATGCGGAAGCAATAATATAAGAGTATGAATAATTAGAAACTGAATACTAGCAGTACACTCCTAATGACATGCTAAAGAGATAGTTAAAGTAGGAAATACACATAATCAGAGCATAAGGTTCAAATGCAGTCAAGTAGGACAACTACTAAGTTACAACACCCGAAGGTGAATCCTACATGAGTGAAGTCCGTCAGAACAGCCGTGGGAATCCTCGAGAGCCACCAAACACTCCTAACTACAACCTGGAGGGGCGCAAAACAAGGTGAGTGGGTCAGTAAAACAAAGCTTTCAAAATCTTTCCTTTAAAAACGTATATATCCCCTCGCTATAAAAACTTATATACTTTCCCAGAAAAATAGAATATATATAATTATATATAGCTTCGGAATCTCAAACACCCTCATTTATCATTTTCAGAGAAATATGCCATAAGCCAAAAGCATAATATGGATGCATCAACAATAATCAGGTGAAATAATAAATCAACCGGAGACCCAGCAATGGTCCTGTACGGCTGATTCTAAAGCTCATTATCCAATCCAGCCGGAGTCACCAACTGTGACCTGTACGGCCCTGCCGGAGTCGCCAACTGCGACCTGTACGGCCCTGCCGGAGTCGCCAACTGCGACCTGTACGGCACTACGCTGCACATGAGTCGGAACTACCTATAGTAGTCTGTACGACTCGGATGGTGTAATAATACGCTCTAGTGCTTCTCTCATCAATCATCTGTGCACATAATCTAAGGTCACCTACTAGTCGGAACCGTCTCTAATGGTCTGTACGACTAGTATGTCGGAACCACCTCCAGTGGTCTGTACGACTAGCATCTACTTGGATCCAAGGTGAGCGTGTGATGCGGTGAAATACATAAGCACTAACACCAGGGGTGCAGGTTATGAGCTATCAACATAAATCACATCAAACAATTCAATGCACCAAATATAACTCACCTGATACTCACCTGTGCGTCCGCAGCACCAAATCAAATATATGCATCATATAATATCCATTCACATATTTCATGCAATTTCTATGTATGGCATTTCAATCACATAATTCATTTTAATTCAATTTCTGGGAAAAGTCATTAAGTATAGGCATATAATGAAAACAAAACTGCCCACTCACTGGTATGTCGCAGGATCGTAACCCCCGTGACGCCTCTGACTGCGCTCGTCCTCGGGGTAGATCTCACCTATATGCGAAACAACTATAAAAACGTTATTTTAAGCACATATCCAACAATTCGAAATAACTTCTCATAAAATGCTCAATTTTGGCATATGAATATACCAACGCGATCTACACAACCTCACGAACATCGCGATTTTTTTTAAATAAATTTTTCTATGGCCCACGCGCCCTCACGCGCCGGGGAGGCCACGGCCTCACGCGCCCCCCACGCGCATCATCTTCAACCTCCCGACGCCGGAACAGTGCCACCGGCGCCGGATTCTGGGCAACCCTGCAACTGCCCTTTTCTCACTCGTTTTTGCACCATTTTTCATGAAATTTTCACCAAAATGTCACAAATCATGAGAGGAAGAAGGCTATACACCTTTGGAGCCTCAAAACCTTCCAAATCGCGTCGGGAAAATTTCACCAAAACCGGCCACCTTCGAACCTTATGATCCCGACGTCCCAAACCTTCAAACGAAGCACTCCGAGCTTCATGGGGACTTCCTTAAGCTCGTGGTAAGCTTGGATTGTCCTAAAATGCAACCATTTAAAAGTTGGTGAATAGTGACAATCACGGGCCTCGTGATTTCAACGTGAAAACGTATGAAACCTTACCTGAAATGGGTACCAATGGATTCGTATGGTCTCTAGGAGTATAATGGTGGTCTCAACCACGTCGATCCGTGAAGGTTTGACAATCTCTGGGTTGTCCGTACAGTTCGAATGAAAAGGGAGAGAGAGACTGTGCGTGCGGGAGGGAGAGAGAGAGAGAGGGTGTGAAAAAAAATGAAAGTGTATGTGTGTGGTTAACAAGCACCCCAACCACACAAAATAATTCCAAAACAAACTTAGGATAAAACAATAAAACCCAAATGAAATGTCACATACCGTAGAAGATTCAAGGGCAATCCCGTCATTTCACATCCTCGATTAATTAATTACGGGACGGGCTGTGACAATCTACCCTCCTTATAGAATTTCGTCCTCGAAATTCACATAATCAAACCAATACTAATAACCATAAAACAACCTCGGATACATCTCTCTCAATCGATCTTCAGTCTCCCAAGTAGCTTCTTCTACCGAGTGGTTCCTCCACAATACTTTTACCATGCTCACTGTCTTATTCCTTAGAACCTTGTCCTTCCAGTCCAAAATAGTCACTGGTTCTTCATCATATGTCAAATCCGGATTAATCTCCAAAGGTTGAGGAGGAATCACATGCGAATGATCCGAAACATAATGTCGAAGCATCGAGACATGAAACACATTATGCACCTTAGATAACTCCGGAGGCAACTCCAACCTGTAGGCAACCTCACCAACCTTTTCGACAATCACATAAGGTCCTATATACCTAGGACTTAACTTGCCTCTTTTCCCAAATCGAACCACACCTCTCCAAGGTGATAATTTCAAAAATACCAAATCACCCACATTATATACTCGATCAGTGGCATGCCTATCCGCCATACTTTTTTGCCGATCTTGGGCCGCTTTCAAGTTAGACTTAATCACTTGAACATTCTGAGTAGTCTCCTCCACTATCTCTGGGCCCACCAAAGCTCGCTCACCTACCTCTGACCAACATAAAGGCGTTCGACAAGCTCTACCATAAAGTGCCTCAAAAGGTGACATACCAATACTTGAATGAAAACTATTATTGTAGGCAAATTCCATCAAATCCAAGCGATCATGCCAAGAATCACCAAACTGCAACACTGAAGACCTTAACATATCTTCCAACGTTTGAATAGTCCTCTCAGATTGACCATCTGTCTGAGGATGATAAGCAGTGCTGTAAAGCAATCTCGTACCAAGAGCTTCTTGAAAAGCCACCCAAAACTTAGAAGTGAATCTTGGGTCTCGATCAGAAATAATACTCACCGGTACCCCATGATATTTCACAATCATTCTAATAAACAATTTAGCCAACTTGTTCAAAGGATACTTCTCCCTCACTGGAATAAAATGCGCTGACTTGGTAAGCCGATCTACGATCACCCAAACACCATCAAAACCATTCTGCGTACGAGGAAGCTTATATACAAAATCCATAGTAATGTTTTCCCACTTCCATAGAGGAACGGGAAGCGGTTGCATCAACCCAAATGGCTTCTTCCTTTCTGCTTTAACTTGTTGACAGACGATGCATTTACTTACATATTCAGCAATTTCCCTTTTCATACCCGGCCAATAATAAAATGGTCGAATGGTATGATACATCTTAGTTCCTCCTGGGTGCATAGCATAAGCCGAACAATGAGCTTCATCCAAAATTCCTTTCTTTAATTCCTCATCATTAGGCACATACATCCAATTCTCTTGCATAAGCATTCCGTCTGATTCCCTGATTCTGAAATCCTTTTTCTTACCTTTCTCAATAGCCTCTATTATTTCCTGAGATTCCTCATTATTCATCTGAGCTTCACGTACCCGATCAACCAACACCGGCCTGACTTGGAAACTAGCAAGAAATGCTTCCATTCGATCTTCCATTTCCAGTTCCACTCCAGTAGACCTCAAATCTGCAAGAAGAGGAACACGACAAGCATACAAGGCATTAAGTCGTCCTTGAGGTTTCCTACTCAGTGCATCAGCTACTACATTTGCACGACCCGGATGATACTCAATCGTGCAGTCATAATCGCTTAGCAATTCCAACCATCTTCGCTGACGAAGATTAAGATCATGCTGAGTAAAAAGATACTGAAGACTCTTATGATCTGTAAAGATCTTACATTTCTCACCATAGAGATAATGCCTCCAAATTTTCAAAGCAAAGACAATAGCTGCCAACTCAAGATCGTGAGTAGGATAATTCCTTTCATGAACTTTCAATTGCCGAGAAGCATAAGCAATCACTCTATTATGCTGCATCAAAACACATCCCAAACCATTCAATGAGGCATCACTGTAAATCTCAAAATTACCACCATCATCGGGAAGTACCAATACTGGCGCATGAGTGAGACAATACTTCAACCGCTGGAAACTTTGCTCACAATTATCATCCCATTCGAACTTAACATCCTTCCTGGTTAACCTCGTTAGTGGCAAAGCAATCATAGAGAAATCTTGCACGAATCGTCGATAGTACCCTGCTAGACCAAGGAAACTCCGTACCTCAGTGACGGTCCGTGGTTGCTCCCAATTCTCCACTGCTGCAATCTTTTGAGGATCTACTTGAATTCCTTGTGCCGATATCACATGCCCCAAAAATGCCACTCGATTCAACCAAAACTGACATTTACTAAACTTAGCATATAATCGATGCTCTCTCAATTTCTCCAAAACCAAATGAAGATGTCGAATATGCTCTGATTTCGATTTAGAATATACCAGAATATCATCAATAAAAACAATGACAAATCTATCAAGATATTGCTGGAATACTTCATTCATCAACCTCATAAAAGCTGCTGGTGCATTAGTCAATCCAAAAGGCATCACCAAAAATTCATAATGTCCATAACGGGTCCTAAAAGCCGTTTTAGGGACATCCTCCTCTTTAATCTTCAACTGATAATAGCCAGATCTCAAATCAATCTTAGAGAATACACGAGCACCCTTAAGCTGATCAAACAAATCATCAATACGAGGCAATGGATAACGGTTTTTAATCGTTACCCGATTCAATTGCCTATAATCAATGCATAATCTCAGCGTTCCATCTTTCTTCCTCACAAACAATACTGGGGCTCCCCAAGGTGAACTACTAGGTTGAATAAAACCTTTATCAATTAATTCCTGCAATTGAGCTTTTAACTCTCTCAATTCAGCTGGAGCCATCCTATATGGAGTCAAAGATATAGGATTCGTACCTGGAAGCAAATCAATAGAAAACTCCACATCTCTGTCTGGTGGCAATCCAGGCAAATCATCGGGAAATACATCAGGATAATGTCTGACCACTCCAACTTCCTTCACGCTACTAGGAGCCACATCATTTAGCACCACATGTGCTAAATATCCCTGACAACCTTTAGATAATAACTTCTTTGCTCTCACGGCAGAAATAACACCATGCCTCACCCCACTTCTCTCGCCCACAAAAGTAACCTCAGGTAGTCCAGGACGATGAAAAGTAACAGATTTCCCGTAACAATCTATATGGGCACGATTATAATGCAACCAATCTGCCCCTAAAATCACATCAAAATCCACAATATCTAACGGGATAAGATTAGCTGGCATAGCTACATTCTCTATCATCACTGGACATCCTGGATAAACACTATCAACATAACATTTATCCCCTCTAGGCATAGCAAACTCTAAATCAAACCCTAGAGGTGTAGGATGAGGTTGTGTCATTTGAGCAAAAGTATGAGAAATCACAGAGTGCGTAGCACCACAATCAATCAAAATTCTAGCAAAGTGACCAAGGATGTTTAACGTACCCATAATCAAATCTGGATGGTTCTGAGCATCCTGCAGTGAGATGTTGTTAACACGTCCCTGGTTTTGCTGTCGTCCTCCACGACCTCTGCTACTCTGATTACCACGTCCCTGAGAACATCCCTGACCTGTCTGGCTAGACTGCCTAGATAATCCTGCACTGCTAGCAGCAACCTCTCCCTGCTGAAACTGACCTCCCTGATACCACTGTGATCCACTAGCCGGCATAGAAGGATAAGGAGTATAACCTCCAAGATTCTGGGAATACCCACTCTGAAAATAAGGATCCTGGGAATACTGTTACTGCCCTGAAGCATAGGGAGCGGCATCGCCCTGATAGTGGTAAGCAGCACCACCCTGACTCATCTGCCCAAAACTGCCTGACCTGGGGTTTTGCTGAATCGGCGCTGGAGGAGGCATAACAGATTGCTGAGGCCTCTGCTGACTCTGGGGACACTGTGCAGCTCTATGTCCAGTCTGTCCACATGTATAGCAAGCACCACTAACTCTCCTGCACTCCCCAAAATGTCTGGAATTACAACGACGGCAGAATGGAGGGCCTGAACCACCAGCACCACCAAAATCTCTCTGTCTCTGAAACCTGGGTCCACTAGTAAATCTTCCACCTCTCCTCGGACCTGTGGCACTAAATCCCCCGCTAGAAGAACTCGAACTCACTCCACTTTTCTTGAAATTCTGGGTCTTACGGGGTCCCGAAGTCAAAGCACCTTTACCCTTATCATCTTTCCTCTGATTATCCCCATTCTTATCTCTCTCTTCTTCACTTTCACTAGGCAAGTTTTCGGAATCCTCAATCCGAACCAAAATCTCAGAAAACTCATGATAAGTGGTGCAAGGAATAGCACTAGCAATTGTTCTCCATCTTTTCTTCGTTCCCAACTTAAAACGACGAAGCATCTCCACTGGATTAGCAGCCACTTCTGGATCATAGCGAGATAAATCAGTAAACTTCCTATAGTACTCATTTGCCGACATTTTCTTTTGCTTCAGCTGAGTGAACTCCTGCTTCTTGCGATCAATATACTCGGGAGGAATAAATCTTCTCCTAAATGTTTCCTTAAATGTTTCCCAATCAACTGCTGCCTCAGGTGACATAAACTTAGTCTCATTCTCCCACCAACTTGCAGGTTCTCTTCCTAAAAACCATGTAGTAGTCTCAACCCATCTACTAGCAGGAAAGTTCCCCTGACTTTGCATCACCTGATAAGTCTTCTCAATACGATCTAACCACTTTTCAGCCCCCTCATGACCTTCATTACCAACGAAATGCTCCAACTTCAGATTATAAACAGTCTCCAGGGGTGTTCTCTGAGGAGGACGGAATGAAGTCTGAAAGGCCTGGGCTATAGCTTCCCCTAACTGGGCTACATTAGGGAAACTGGGCTCAGAAGAAGAACGTGGATCCCTACGAGGCGGCATAGTTCTGACAGAAGACACCAAAGATAATTAGAAAGCTCACAATTATACAGGACTGCAACCTAAGCTCTGATACCAAACTGACACACCCCGACCCGAGAATCAGGGCGTGCTGGCCGTCACAAACGTGACGTAACCATTACGCAATGCGGAAGCAATAATATAAGAGTATGAATAATTAGAAACTGAATACTAGCAGTACACTCCTAATGACATGCTAAAGAGATAGTTAAAGTAGGAAATACACATAATCAGAGCATAAGGTTCAAATGCAGTCAAGTAGGACAACTACTAAGTTACAACACCCGAAGGTGAATCCTACATGAGTGAAGTCCGTCAGAACAGCCGTGGGAATCCTCGAGAGCCACCAAACACTCCTAACTACAACCTGGAGGGGCGCAAAACAAGGTGAGTGGGTCAGTAAAACAAAGCTTTCAAAATCTTTCCTTTAAAAACGTATATATCCCCTCGCTATAAAAACTTATATACTTTCCCAGAAAAATAGAATATATATAATTATATATAGCTTCGGAATCTCAAACACCCTCATTTATCATTTTCAGAGAAATATGCCATAAGCCAAAAGCATAATATGGATGCATCAACAATAATCAGGTGAAATAATAAATCAACCGGAGACCCAGCAATGGTCCTGTACGGCTGATTCTAAAGCTCATTATCCAATCCAGCCGGAGTCACCAACTGTGACCTGTACGGCCCTGCCGGAGTCGCCAACTGCGACCTGTACGGCCCTGCCGGAGTCGCCAACTGCGACCTGTACGGCACTACGCTGCACATGAGTCGGAACTACCTATAGTAGTCTGTACGACTCGGATGGTGTAATAATACGCTCTAGTGCTTCTCTCATCAATCATCTGTGCACATAATCTAAGGTCACCTACTAGTCGGAACCGTCTCTAATGGTCTGTACGACTAGTATGTCGGAACCACCTCCAGTGGTCTGTACGACTAGCATCTACTTGGATCCAAGGTGAGCGTGTGATGCGGTGAAATACATAAGCACTAACACCAGGGGTGCAGGTTATGAGCTATCAACATAAATCACATCAAACAATTCAATGCACCAAATATAACTCACCTGATACTCACCTGTGCGTCCGCAGCACCAAATCAAATATATGCATCATATAATATCCATTCACATATTTCATGCAATTTCTATGTATGGCATTTCAATCACATAATTCATTTTAATTCAATTTCTGGGAAAAGTCATTAAGTATAGGCATATAATGAAAACAAAACTGCCCACTCACTGGTATGTCGCAGGATCGTAACCCCCGTGACGCCTCTGACTGCGCTCGTCCTCGGGGTAGATCTCACCTATATGCGAAACAACTATAAAAACGTTATTTTAAGCACATATCCAACAATTCGAAATAACTTCTCATAAAATGCTCAATTTTGGCATATGAATATACCAACGCGATCTACACAACCTCACGAACATCGCGATTTTTTTTAAATAAATTTTTCTATGGCCCACGCGCCCTCACGCGCCGGGGAGGCCACGGCCTCACGCGCCCCCCACGCGCATCATCTTCAACCTCCCGACGCCGGAACAGTGCCACCGGCGCCGGATTCTGGGCAACCCTGCAACTGCCCTTTTCTCACTCGTTTTTGCACCATTTTTCATGAAATTTTCACCAAAATGTCACAAATCATGAGAGGAAGAAGGCTATACACCTTTGGAGCCTCAAAACCTTCCAAATCGCGTCGGGAAAATTTCACCAAAACCGGCCACCTTCGAACCTTATGATCCCGACGTCCCAAACCTTCAAACGAAGCACTCCGAGCTTCATGGGGACTTCCTTAAGCTCGTGGTAAGCTTGGATTGTCCTAAAATGCAACCATTTAAAAGTTGGTGAATAGTGACAATCACGGGCCTCGTGATTTCAACGTGAAAACGTATGAAACCTTACCTGAAATGGGTACCAATGGATTCGTATGGTCTCTAGGAGTATAATGGTGGTCTCAACCACGTCGATCCGTGAAGGTTTGACAATCTCTGGGTTGTCCGTACAGTTCGAATGAAAAGGGAGAGAGAGACTGTGCGTGCGGGAGGGAGAGAGAGAGAGAGGGTGTGAAAAAAAATGAAAGTGTATGTGTGTGGTTAACAAGCACCCCAACCACACAAAATAATTCCAAAACAAACTTAGGATAAAACAATAAAACCCAAATGAAATGTCACATACCGTAGAAGATTCAAGGGCAATCCCGTCATTTCACATCCTCGATTAATTAATTCCGGGACGGGCTGTGACAATAATCATACTTTAACGGAGTCTCATTAGCATTTCTCTTTTTTCTAATTGCATAGAAAAATGAAAGACAAGTTAGAATTCTCCATCGATAGCCATTAGTTTACCAAAACCATTGATGAAACATTGAATTATATATTGCATGTAGTTGATAAAAAAATCTACAAGACACTGGAATATAGAGCTTGTTTGGAACTGCTTGTAAAACGACTGAAAGTTTTTTTTAGAAAAAATGCTTTTAGGTTCCAAAAATACTTAAAGTGCTTCCTGCAAAACACCAGTTATGTGCTTCTTGCACAAAGTAATAAATTACTTTTTCATGATTCACTTGTTATTTTAATAAAGACCGAATCCAAAAACAATTTCATCAAAAATGTTTTCAATCATTAGTTTTACATAATTGAATTTTGACACTCAATCTTGCTGTTCAAATACAGTATATCCTATACGTATCATAAAAAATATCTCACAATTATCTCTTTTGATGATGATAATCCAATTATTAGCAAGGTAGTGACAACATATATACAACCAAAAGTGGATTAACCATCACAAACAATGTGGACAATATTGTGAAATGAGGGCAGACGTGGGGTTTCAGAAAAACCAAGTTGCCTTGCCCAAAATCATTTCAAACCGTTGACATTCACCACCATTATTATTTCTCCCCGGTTCATAAACAATCTGTTGATCCAAAAACATCAAACACAATTATATCACTCATAATATTTGATTAATTAATTATATGGAAAAACGATTTTCACACGCTTTATTTAGTTTCTTAACACCCATATTTAATTATGGTCGTTGATTGTGTTTGATATATTCAATATCCGATTATCATAAATAAAGAGAGGTGTACGAGAATGTATGAAAAATTAAAAATGTGTGTGAAAATCAATTCCAATGTACCTAACTCAGAAATGATGCATATTGATTATCCTCATTTGATAATTGATTTGGTACTATGTCTAACATGGAGGATCTTTCGCAGATGTTTTTGTTTATTACGAAATGAATGTGGTGTGCTTAGAATTAGTCAAATGTTTTGGGGTCTATGATAAGTTTTTTAGAAGAAGAAGAAATTTTAGCATGTGAACATTCGCGTTCGAGAGTACTTATCTATGCGATGGTGTGCACTTATGTATGCGGATGTTCCGCGTTTGAGAGTACTTACCTGTACAATACTATGCACTCATGTATGCGGATGTTCACATGTAAAAATTTCTCAATTCATAAGATAAAATTTAGTTAAGAAATATACCTCTCGATTAATTAGCTAGTTATCGTTTTATCAGCAGTTGACTTGCATTCTTCAGCAGCTCAGCTGGCTGCGGGCTGTAATATTCCACACACCATGCTGAATATCCACCATCGAACGAACACAAGTCCAAGACACATAAATGGCGGCTTTAAAAAATGGTGATGTGGGAAATACATGCAGGAAGTCATCAATTCTTAGTTTTGGCCGGTTTAATGGAGAAAATTTTCAGTGTTGATGTCACAAAATCATGATTTAGTGTTTAAATTGAGGGATTTGGATCCCATCCGGATTCAAATTATGGGGATCTTAGGGATCCTTACATCTTAGCCATTTATCGTGAATCGTGCAGTTAAAAATTATTTAACTTTTTTTATTTTTAATTTAAACACAAATAGTACCTGACAAAAACTAACCGCACGATATACAATGAACGGTTAAGATGTGGGGATCCCTAGGATCCCCACAAAATGAATCCGGAGAGGTTCCTCTTCCTAATTTGAGTACATAACACATCATCTGAATTTAGATGTCGTTCACGCATATATTTGCATGAATTAGTCTCACTACATAAATTTATTTATTTATAAATTATAATATATCATGGGTTTATGATATATATGAATTATGTCGTTCACCTGTATTATAAAATAATCATTTCACTCGAAAATGTCTTAATTTATTGTTTTTGTTTTCAACCAACTGTTATATACAGAGGCAGATGCACACTGAGACCAAGGTGATCTCAGGACCACTCGGAGTTCGGAAATATACTTGAGAAGGTCTTCTAAAGACCCTTCGAGTGTTTTGTATGAGTCATTTTTGTTCTTACTAAGTGTTTCATGGAATACTTGCTAGTTATATCTTAACATGTTGCGTCGGCAACACTCGGCATATATCGATATTGGTTGACATGTGCGCAATATAGTTTGACTGACACAACAAACTCACCAAGTGTTTGACGAAATAACTCGAATAAACTAAATTTTTTTGAACGATTCTCGCTCTGTTTCTATCTAGAAAACTTTGACCTTTAACACTGGAACTCCGAAACTTCGAATTCTGAATCTGCTATACACTGCTCTATGGGATGGCCATAACCAAAGAGGAATAAAATAAGATGACACACATGAAGTCGTGGCAAGTATCGAAACACATGCAATAGCCATCACTCATCACCCCACAACATGACAACAACATTTCGGGTGGACCTCATCACAAACAGAAATATTTGATGAGATGATGGCTAAGTTGTTGTGTGACAGTAATGGTGGTGAACTCTGTGGACCTGGCGGGAATCAAGCATATATGGCAACTGGGAATAGCTACTAGCTAGGCTCAAAAGGATTGCCTTTTCTCCATCTCTTCCTCTGTTAATGGCGTTTGTTTGTAGGCAAAATGATGAGCCATGTGAAAAGGAAAAAACGACCCATTCAATCAATTCAATGGGTCCCTTACAAACCCATCCTTGTTCAAGAAATTTTTAGTTGTGATGGAAACACGGATGGTACATCACGTGTTTTTATATAAGTGGTGAAATTTTTTAATTTTTAAGTTATTAACCTTTTAACACACATATCCTACCATTTATATGGGGATACGTGGTGTACCACCTCGTCTGACGGTCACACTGAAAAATATATCCCCTTGTTCATATACATCGACGCCACGTGTCGTGACCTCGCTATACCTGAATACGTATAGGTAGATGTGGATTATGGTTAGTCACTCACATAGTTTTGATCAAAGGCAGATTTATTAAGGAACCATGGTGGTTTCGAGACCCATTGAAGATCGGAAAGATTAAGAAGACAAAAAAAATACACGAGAAGAAGATCTTTGAACACTCTAAAGATAGATTACGGAATTCATGAGCGCCTACTAGGTATTTGATGCAACACGCGTTGACATTGCTTTGCAAGAATCTGTAGACATATGTCTACAAGCTTGCTTGAAAGATGTCACCACGTGCCAACAACCTCGAAAGTTGTCAACATATGTCGATAGATTCACTAAGCAACTGTCAATAGACTGACTCAAAAGTTGTCGTATTTGGCAACATGTGCACTATATGATTAAGTAAATGACTACATGTTTATCAAATGCACTAAACTCTTTCGAAGTTAGAATCCTAAATCCTTCATTAATTATAATTATAGATATTTGTGTGACTCACATTTGAGGAATTGTTAGAAAGCGCGGGTGTGATTACGAATGTCTTACTATTCTGTTTAATTAACTAAACAAATGCTAGGATCCCTCAAAAACAAACGACACAGCCCGTCTGTCATGAAGCAGAAAAAGGTCGAAGCTATGCCTCCAGTATCTTTACAAGGACAATAACACATGCTATAGAATGTATGGTGACTACAAGAGGTCCCATATTGCTTAAATTCTAGCTTTCGATCCTCTTACTTTTACAACTTTACAGATTGGGTGAACTGTTCTCTAAACCCTCCCCACAGATTGCCAACTTCGGGGCCTTGGCAACTAAACATAAAACAAGTGCATAAGACAAAATCTTCGCATCTCTCCCCCTTAATTTATTTTTTACCCATTTTTTGGTTTTTCTTTTGGTGTTGCGGGAGGCAAAAACATAGATAGCTTCACATGGTGCTGTCTTGTCAAACAACGGTGGAGTTAACTGTCATTAGAGGAAGATGGTGGACCAAGTTAGCTATATGAATTATACAATGTCATTGCGCTCGGTTCTGTGTCATTGTTTCCGTTAGATTCAAGTATTCTTAGAGTCTATTCCAAAGTCTTCATAGGTCTTCCTCTACCCTTTTGGCCCTGAACCTTTATCCCGTAATCGCATCTTCTAACTGGAGCATCAGTAGGTTTTCGTTTAACATATCTAAACCATCGTAACTGATTTTCTCTTATATTTCCTTCAATTTTGGCTACTCCTACTTTACCTCGGATATCGTCAGTCCTAATCTTATCCTTTCTTGTGTGCCCACTCATCCAACGAAACATTCTCATCTCTGCTACACCCATTTTATGTATGTAACTATTACACACTATGTGACACGTAACTATTAGACAGATAGCTTATGTTTTTTAACATGTGATAAATATTTATTGCATGCCATGATTCAAGATTATATTTTGGTTGCAAGAGAACTTTTTTCGACTTGTGTTTCACAAGAAAAACTCGTATAAAATAACTGTAATGATGTCGTAAGCTAACGTTTTATTATCTAAATTAGAAACACAAACACATAATGGAGTGATTGCTAAGAGAAAATTTTATTTATAAAGAATACGTCACTGCATAGTATTCCAAATTAATAAAATTGTTGAATATAAAATGTTTAATACATTGTATTGTTTAACTTGATCTAGATACTGCTAAAGTAACGCTGCAGTTACCATAAAATTTTAGAAAGTAATATATCAGATGTAGGTAAGTTTCTGTCCGCAGCTCAAAACCCTATTGTCTAGGAAACCTCGAGAAACCCAGGTCCAAAAACCGAGAACCACAAAGCCATGGTAGAGTCTGGTTCGGGAATTAGGATTCTCTTTTATTTCTTTTTTCTTTTTTTCTATTTGATTGGTTTTAATTAAATTATGTCAAAATCTTATATTAATTTTTTTATAAAAACAAAAAAACAAAATATAAAATATAAAACAAAATGATGAAAGAAAATAGAAAGAGAAGGAAAAAAAATAATTCTGGCACACTCAAAGGGTTCTGAATCCTGACCACATAGCTAGGTTTGTAGGCTCATAACACAAAGGTCTTGGAGTTTGCTATTTTTGCAACCTCGATCATCATCACTCACTGTCGTCCTTCGATGCTTACGACTTTGGCAATTTAAGTTCCTATAACTTCTATTCTTTCCAATTGTTTTTTACTGCACCATCTGCACAACTTCATTTCTCAACATGCACGCTTCTAGATGGAAAAGTGATCCTCTTCGAAATTTCATCAATTCATATTTTTGAAATTTGATTTAACGATTAAAATTATTATAATTTTTAAAAGAATTATTTTTTGTAGCCATTTAATCTAATTTTAAAGGCTCACATTGATGAATTTGATAGAAGATATTCGGAAGGGATCCCTTCCTTGTAGGTGATCCTTTTTCTTTTGGGTTTTTATTTTTTATTTTTTAATATTTTGGTTGGCCAATGCGTTTTGGGTTTATTTTGATGTGATGGTTAACGACTATATTTCTATTTTTGTGTAAAACTTTAAATCGCAATTTATTTGGCTTGAAAGTGAAATGATATTGCACTATGCCTGAAATTGGATACATATTTAGGGTTGAAAGGCAAAAGGATATGAAAAGAAAACTACAATAATATGTCATAATGTTATCTTAGTCGTGGAATGGCAGCCTCTTACACGTAGTATGTGAGAGACTAGCAACCCACACTCGATTCTACCTACTTACATTAACTATTAACCTTTATATATACTATGCATGTGTTTAAGATAATAGTAGATAATAGGGACGAATCTGTGGCGTTATTTTCTTACATATGTTTTCATGAGATCTATTTAATAATGTATTTTAATAATTCAAGATGTGTATCCTTTATACTATGTTTGGATGAGGGAAATAAATTTGAAATTTGGATAAAAATCAGAATTTATAAATTAACATGCATCAATTCCCTTGTTTGGATTCGTAAACATATAAATTTAGAATTTTCGTGTGGAAAAAAACTTGGAATTTGGGACCTCCAATTCCCAAGTTTCAATTCTATGTAAATAGGTGTCATTTCCCAATTTCTATGATTGTGAGTTTAAAAATAAGAAATTTATTATTCAATTCTATTGTTCTTTTAGGTTAACCAAACAAACCAAACAAGAAAATTCAAAAATTTTAAAAAATAAAATCCCGTCATTTCAATTTCTATCACTTTAAAATTTCTTAATAATCTTAAATTTCTTCATCCAAACATAATGTAACAAGTCTTTCCTCAATGATCATGTTTATAAAAAATCACCCAAATCTGAAACCATGTGACTGTTAGATTAAGGGCTGAGGGTTTATTTACCTTATTCATCCATTTTCTTCACTATAAACAAATGCATTAATAGTTTTGGATTTGTCTAATTTTTTGGAAGAATGATTTATGAATGATATTCTAAAAGATAGACGGTTTGATCGTTAAAATACATTACAGAGTGGACCCCCGTAACAAGGTGTGTAAAAAATGTAGTATCACGGATCCGCCCCACTTATAATAAGGAGAAAAAGTACAGAATGAGAGAAATTAGAAGTAAAATTAAACTATAATAATGCCCTTGATTTTCAAAACAAATACTAAACTCTTGGCATTTAAAGGCTATAACAGCCCTTGAACATTTTCTCTTAAAAGATAGTATAGAGCACAGGGATTTTGATTATTAAGTTATTATAATTTGTGCATGTTTTTGTTTTCCTTGGAGCACAAGAATTTTGATTACTTATTCTAATAGAGCTAGGTTTTTGGCCGACCATATACATATACTATTATATATGTCTTGAATATTTTGTGTGGGTGCTTTCCTCCTGTTTGCAATTTTTGTGAGTTGGAAGTTGAGAGACAAGACATGGCAACGAGAGCTCGGGGGGAGCAGGAAGAGCGTGAAGTGGCAGAAGAAGGGACACATGGGATAAGGATCCTCGCAGGATTCTTTTTCTGGGGATCCCGAGGATTCTTTGCCACGTAATGTCGATGATGAAGTCAACGGTGATGATGAAAGTTCTGAAGACGACGATGAAGCTGATCTAAAAGCCGAGATTGAACGAATACTCAAGGAAAAAGCAGAGAAGCAGCTTAACGTGGTGGAAAAAGCAGAGCTTCTGCGAGGGGAAAACCCTAATTTGCTCCTTCTAAGCTACTTGTTTGGTGGGAAAAAGAAGATGGGATGATGACGTGATGTTTAAAAATTAACCACGGGTGGGTATATCACATGTTTTTATATAAGTGGTGAGACATTTTATTTTTTAAGTTATTAACCTTTTAACAAACATATCTCACCATTTATATAATGACACGTGGTGTACCACCTTATATTCCGGTCACATTGAAAAATCTCTCCCAGGACAGAGGTGAAACCAAGACTTCTAGAGAGCATTTGTTTGCCCCCACTAAGTGGGACTGGACTGGACTGAATTGGACTAACTGTTAGTCCAGTCCAGTACATGTTTGTTCCGTGCTGGGATTAACATTAATGAGACTAAACGGGATTCGCATGGACAAAACCCGTCGCTAAGAGGTATTAGCGAGACCCCCAATAACTACGGGACTGCTAAGACCTCTCTCTGCTACTGCTTACGTTGCTAGCTTTCTGTCCTCACTCTGAAATCACACCACCAGACCACCACACTCTCTCCCTCTCTCCTCGTCCTGCTAGACTACGGGAACCCAGTCACCAAAGTCCCACGAAACCAATCACCAAAATTCTACCTTCACGCCGACGAACCCACAAGTTGCTTCGATATGCGGAATTGGGTTCTCCATTTTCGTCAATTGAACTCGAATTAGACCCAGAAAACAAAGATTTATCTCGACCTCAAGGACTTAGAATCCGAAAACAATCTCCACAATTTCAGATCCATCCACTATCCCGTAGCTCCCGCGCCAAGCCGTTTCAGGTGAAACAAAATAAATACAAAGTTTCATAATTTGAAGAAAAAGAAGAATGCCACAGTAATTTGAAGTCAGTCGGGAGAAAAATGGATAGGAGTAAGTGATTGGAGGTGAAACATGACAGAAAAGAGAAGGGGAAAGAGACAGTGGTACAGAAAAGGGCAGAGAAAGGGAAGAAGGGAGGGATGCAGTGGCCGGAGAAAAAAAGATGAGAAAGAAGATGATTAAGAGTTTGACCACGATAAAAAGATGGAAATAAAATATTAGTATATATAGATTATATGAATAATAAAATATTGTAAATATGGATTAAGTAATATAATATATGAGTTCTGCTTTTTAGTCTGACATAGTATCAAACGTTTCACTAAATTAGTCAAGCTTAGTTTAGTTTAAGCCAGTCCAACTTAGTTCCTGAAGTTAGTCCAATCCGAGATAGTCCAGTTCAACAAACGCACCCCTAAGAGTTTCATCAATTGCACTGTTCGGAATCAATCCCTGCATCTCAAAAGTTGTATTGAGGCCTTCGTAGTTCATAAATTCTCTAAAATCGACGGACGAGAACGACAGGTACGGCAAGGAAAAATATGGGCTGGGTTGGCAACCACC
Organism: Heteromeles arbutifolia; assembly: GCA_024362995.1. NCBI lineage: Eukaryota > Viridiplantae > Streptophyta > Magnoliopsida > Rosales > Rosaceae > Heteromeles > Heteromeles arbutifolia. The sequence goes on along the minus strand of JANCRC010000002.1, from coordinate 788,419 downwards.
CAAAATGTTTACACATCGATGGAGAATTTTCCTCTACATCGTGGTCCTTAAGCAAAAAGTCACTGTTCTACTCGGACACAACACAAGGGAAGACAAATATGTCAACGATGCTGGAAGAAATATCGAATTGTTTTCCCAAGGTTAAATGAAATTTCACAAGCAAGGGATAAATGAGTGATTCTACTAGGATTATATCTTGGTTGCAAGAGAGCTTTTTTCGGCTTGTGTTCACGAAAAAAACTCGCTTGCATCTATAATGCAACTGTAATGATATCGCAAGCTAACGTTTCACGGTGTTAGAAACAAAAACACGTAGCAGAGTGATCTCTAGGAGAAAAATTTGTTTATAACGAGGACGTCACTACAATAGTATTCCAAATTAATCAAATTGTTGAATATGAATTGTTAAAAACATAGTATTCTACTCAAACTTTTATTCTATTGAGAAATTATCTAATTGATAGAAGAGCCGAGGAGTTAGTCTCGTCTTGTCTCGCCTCGCCTCTAGCAAACCAATGTTGCAAAGTCATTCTTTTGGCGCTCGTCAGGCTCGACCTGCACAAGGAGCATGAACCATACATGTCCATGGCAGAACAGAAGCAAAACAGCTTTGATCATAAAAAGTGATAATACAATCGATCATGTAAAACTCTCGTCTATAATTATTTAAAACCCCATTACAAGTAAACGTACGGACCTTCACACCAGCTAATTGTAAACTAAAAGTAGACACCAGAGCATCCAACTCTTTGGGACTCCAGCTCCCATCCTTCACAAATTCGATTTCCTGCAATAGTTAACGCTGACTGATATGAAAGTTTCAAAAGCGTCCACTTTATTACATTTGGTACACTGAAACAGCAGCATAAAGTAAAACAAGACCAAACCATCATAAAACATAGACTTACAAATCTATCTGAAACGGGAATTACTGAGCGGAATACGTGTATTCGCAGATCCCCTTATTCACCTCCAATTTCCCTCTTTTTCTCTGATCCTGCTAGCATTACTTGCCAATAAATTCGACTGACATAGTTCACAAGGACATATAGCACTATTAAGCATATTTTGATTCACAAACCCACAATTAATGATATAGGGCTAAAAAAACGCAGCATAAATATATAACCCAAATGTGATAGTTAGAACTGAGGAAACACTGATAGAACCAACCAATAAGAGAAATATGGTAGGAACACTTATAAACACCACCACTTTCTTTTATTAGTCCAAGATCAGAAGCAATATTTGCAATTAGCTGTGCAGCGTCACGTGTCGCAGGAATTTGAATCTTGATTGAAACCTATACCCATTGTAAGCTCGTGTCAATTACTGTTTGAAAGAGTGATATATATGGATTCTTTTATGATCGAACAAACAAACCACACATAATATATCAAGTAAGTGCAATAACCTTTCGTCCCTCAACAGCACCAGGAATTGTGCGCAAAGCGGGCTTAGAAATATCAATATCCTGCAGAATTAAAAAAAAAATTCAGAATGAAACTAGTTCAAGTATGGATGGCTAATTGACATAATAATCCGAGTCCCACACAATATTGATGCACAAGTACGTTAGTACGTAACGTTACTGTCTAAGTAGGAACCATTTAGTGCATTGGCTAAAGCTGTATCAGTTGACTGTATACTGAGGTCTCTTCTCTTTACACTCTCATGAAACACTTCGAACTTAGCAGCGTCTGAGTAACCAGAGAACATACCCAAGAACGCAGCTGCAAACCGAAGCACCCCAAACACAGCTTTTAGTTTCCGCACGGATTTCAGATTCTCAATCTCAGACGTATTGGAATGAAATTGGTGCTCAGAAGAGCCTGCATTGCATTTGCCAATTATAAGCATGCATAAATTTCTTATTCTTGAGCATAATAAGCCAACTAATTATAGTTAATTAGTTAATTAATTGACGATCAAAATAGCATAATCTCTAACATAACCAACAACAAAACGCCCCAATCACTCTTATTCTTGCGCATTCATAAAAATAAATAATGCAAATCATTTACCACAAAAAATCTTGTAATTTTAGAAAGGTTGACGGAGAGAGGGTTACTTACGGTGGCAGAGACGGCGAATAGGAAATGGAAGGTCAGATGAGATCGCCCGCGGAGGAGGATTAGGGCTTAGGGTTTGACGGAGGGGGCGGAGGATCGCCATGTTCGAGCAGTTCTCAGCACTCGTCCAGAAATTGTCATTGCTTCTGGCACGTACTACGTACTGTTGAATGCTAAAGAGTGCAAAAGTATGAGAGAATGATCCTTTTATTCATTGACTCCAAAGTTTGGCTTAATTAGCATACAAGAAACAAATATAATCAGAAAAAATAAGAAACAAAATATTCTATGTCTAACAACTCTTAGACTGTTGGGATTAGGTCAAACACTATATGTATTTTCTCCGACAAATAAGGATTATTTAGCTAATTAACTAAATGAATTAAATAAGAAAACTGTTATTAGCACTAATTATAGTAAGTTTGAAGTGTCAATTTGGAGTGTCAATAACAATTCTCATATAAAACTAATAGATAATTATGAACAAATACCACTAGGTTTGGAATTCTCCTAAAGATTAGGTCAAAAACCAAGAACCACAAAGCCACAGTAGAGGATCTGGTAGGGACCTGGCACCCTCAAAGGGTTCTGAATCCTCGATCATCACCATTCATCACGCACCGTCGCCCTTCGATGCTTACGACTTGGGAATTTAAGTTCCTGTAATTTGTATTCTTTCCAATTGCTTTTTATTGCACCACCACAACTTCATTTGTCAACATGCATGCTTCTAGGTGATCCTTTTTTGGGGGTTTTTTTGTAATATTTTTCTTTTGATTGGCCAATGCGTTTTGGGTTTATTTTGATGTGATGGTTAACAACTATATTTCCATTTTCGTGTAAAACTTTAAATCGCAATTTATTTGGCTTGAAAGTGAATTGCACTATGCCTGAAATTGTGTGTATATATATATGTATATATTTATTTTTTTATTTTTTTCTTTCTTTCTTTCCTTTTTTGTTGATACAATTGAGTTTTTCATTGCTCTATAAACCAGAGCACAAGGGGTATCTGGGAAGACGCTGGGAGCCTCTATGACGGCATCTGTTTGTTTCCCGTATATCCTTGATCTTGTTTCTGGGTGTGTTGGGCACCCTTCTGTTTGTTTCTTGGCCTTGTGCCTGGCTGGTTCTATGAAATACTTTCAACAAAAAAAAAAAAAAAAAAAAAAAAAAAAAAAAGGAAAGAAAGAGTTTGTGAAAGCAAGAGGAGCCTCATCGAAAAACCTCCAAGAAACAAGGAAAAAGAGCGCTTGAACATCTTGCTCGCCAATTACAATCAATTATCATTCTCCAAATCAATTTCAAGGAATGAAGATAACCAAATGGTTCCTCCTCCATTCTTGTATTAAATCCTCCCATCACTAGGTCTGCCAACGCACGAGTCACCATGTTGCCTTCGCGTTGCTGCCACCTACAGGTGAAAAGACTGAACCTACTCTTCAAGTCATCAATCTCCTCTAAAATACTGTCATCCCTATTGAGACTCGTTATGTTTTTTTTTGGGAGGCAGGTTGTCTGCCCTCTTTTTCCCATGCCCTTCCTATCTCCTCCTATTTATGCGGTCACGGTTAAATCAAGTCAACATTTTATATTCCTATTGCTTTTTGTCTATAAAATGTTGACGTGCCTTAACCGTGACTGCACAAATAGGAGGGGATGGGAGGGCAGACAACGCACGAGTCACCATGTTGCCTTCGCGTTGCTGCCACCTATAGGAGAAAAGACTGAACCTGTGAGATCCCACATTGCCCAGGGGAGTGATCCTTAAATGTATATTCCCATCCCCACCTAGCACGAGGCCTTTTAAGAGCTCACTGGCTTCGGGTAACTCTGAAGTTAAGCGAGAAGAGGGTCAGAGCACTCCCAGGATAGGTGACCCACTGGGAAGTTGCTCGTGATTTCCCAGAAACAAAATTGTGAGGGCGTGGTCGGGGTCGAAAGCGGACAATATCGTGCTACTGTGGTGGAGCGGGCCCGGGAAGTGATCCGCCCCGGGCTGGGATGTGACAATTGGTATCAGAACCTAACCCTGGCCGCGTGTGTGCCGACGAGGACGTCGGGCCCCTAAGGGGGGTGGATTGTGAGATCCCACATCGTCCAGGGGAGTGATCCTTAAATGTATATTCCCATCCCTACCTAGCATGAGGCTTTTTGGGAGCTCACTGGCTTCGGGTTCCGTATGAACTCTGAAGTTAAGCGAGAAGAGGGCCAGAGCACTCTCAGGATGGGTGACCCATTAGGAAGTTGCTTGTGAGTTACCAAGTGAGAAGAGGGCCAAAGCACTCTCAGGATGGGTGACCCATTGGGAAGTTGCTCGTGAGTTACCAGAAACAAAACCGTAAGGGCGTGGTCGGGGTCCAAAGCAGACAATATCGTGCTACCATGGTGGAGCGGGCTCGGGAAGTGATCCGCCCCGGGCCGGGATGTGACAGAACCTACTCTTCAAGTCATCAATCTCCTCTAAAATACTGTCATTCCTGTTGAGACTCGTTATGTTTTTTTTTGAGCTTTGCTTGATTTTAGTCGCACAAACGATCCTCATTAACGATCAATAGTTGATGCGATATCCATGGTTGTTGGATCGAGAATAGTGAAGGAAAGTGATTTCTCACATACCTATTTATTTCTAGCCGTCAAATTGAGTAAATCCGGCGAAGAAACCAACAAAATTAAAACGAGTGTGTACTTCCATGATACATCCTTTGGCTACACTTTGATGCAGAGAAATATAGCTGCGGAATTTTCTTCAAGGCAAAAAAATGGGGTGGGTTGACAAGTACCCAAAATGTCTTACACACTTCGATGCAGAATTTTCTTCTACATTGTCGTTCTTGAGCGTAAAGTCACAATTCTACTCAAACGCAAGAGAACACAAAGATGTCGACGATGCTGAACGAAATATCAAATTGTTTTCCCAAGGTCATATGAAATTTCACAAGCAAGGGCTACATGAAACGCTTAAGCTTAAACAGAAACTCCGAGTTCCAAGAGTAGCGTGTGGCTGAGAGCGTTGGATGCCTGGCCATGAAATTGAATGGGACCTGCAACGGAAAATTTTTCAGATGAGTTGCGGAGAAATGTAGCTGCGGTTAAAATGGAAATCACAATATCGACTCATGGCTAACAGTAATCGCTGATACTTTTGTTGGACTCGGAAAAACCAGGCCAACCATGACGGTGGAGAAAACCAAGACTGAGAAAAGAAAAACTCATGAAGTTCATAAAATATTGGTATTCATAACCCACCAGGACTGATGTAACGGTTGTTGATAGACCAGTCGTTCCTCAGGGATGCAAATTTCTTGAATGGTGCACCTGAAAATTCAACATAAATCAAGAGTTGAGTGTGATCGTTATAACATAATACTTGAATCACACTATGCCGAAAAACAGAAACATAAATACTCTTGAGAAATCTTTACCTTCAAGTTCTACCATTGCCTTCTTGATGACGGGCTTGAACTTACCTGGAAAACAAATTCAACAATCAGAAAATCTCCAATAATTTAGAAGGAATCAGATCGCCAAGAAACATCCAAGTACATCTTATATAAGGTCCTAAAGTACTCTTTCCTAAGGAAAACTTTTGAAAAACACGGAAGGCAATTTATCAGTTTAAAGATAATTGTCATTATTTTTGGAGAGACAACAATCTGATGGTATGCCTAGTACCCGGGAAAAGAACCTACAACTGCATAAAAACAATAACCAAAGATTTACTATACCATGTCTCCTTTCCACGTCCATTAATGATGTCAATGCCGTTCCACCAACCGTCCATTCTTCCACAGGGGCATCCAAATTCCCAACCTGGATCCACGTCACGAAAAAATACATGCATAAAAAGATTTAATATTAAGAAATAATACAACTATGACAATGGAATATGGAACCAACAGCAACTAATACAAGCCTAATTAAGAAAAAATATATTTTGGCAGACTGAATAAATGAGAGAGAGGATAGAGGTACAAACTGATGATATCAACCCAGTTTTTCCACTGTGAAGGAGAGCTCCAGCGGCATAACCCAATGCATAGCAGTAAGTAGAATCAAAGTTGGTTGGTAAACCACATCTTCCTTCATACCTACAAAAAAAAAAATGACAACATGTGAACAAAAATAGGGATGCAAACATTAAGCAATATCTCCGATACACAACCACTAAACCTGTATCCTGATCAATCCATGCCAGCGAGCAAATCAGTTACCCTCAAAGCCCCAACACATGGGATGAACTTATTCTTAATCATTGAAACCACATTTAGCCAAAGGATTATGTCATTAAGTTAAAAATTAAGTACCCGAAAAAGTGAGATTGTCCTTGGAACTGGCCATTATATGAACCTTCCTGCTTCCTCTTCTCCAAGTCTGTCTCAACCATTTGAATAAGCATCTTCTCTGTTTCTATTTTGGCAACCTAGTGGTAAAAATAATATTAGCATGCATGATGTGCCCAGAAAATCCGAGAACAGATTTAAGTCAAATTGGAAAATGAAAAATCTACCTGAACATTTCCATGAGGATCTCTTTCAAGCATCAACTGGTCTTGGATTGCTTCAGGTAGGAAATCAAAAAGCTCTAGAGATTGGCTTGTAAGTTTCTTTTTCCACAGCCCATCTTCATCTACAACCTCATGGGCCAGAATTTCATTCAATTCAGCAATAAGTTGCTGCACCTGCAAACAGCAAGGTTACAAACACTATATGTTAGTCCATGCAGTTATTTGAGTGTGCCTCTATGTGTGGAACAGTAGCATACTTGCTTTCCAAGTAAACAAAGGAATAAGGAGAAAGAAGGGTTTAAAGTTGTTATATTAAAGATCAAGGATACTACCTCGGGAATGAAATCAATTAGACCCTCAGGGATAAGTATGACACCATAGTTATAACCAAGGTCAGCACGCTTCAAGATTACATTCACAATGTGGTCAGTGACATTTTTCAGTGTCAGCTTCTTTGCAGCAACCTGAAGACAGATATAGGTCAGATGTATTCGGCAAATGGATATCTTTTGGTCGCACCAATAGATTACTTTGCACCATATTACTTTCCACAATAATACATGATGAACATTAGAAAGTAGGTGTCGATCAAGTTGTGACAGAGACCAATTCTTATTGCGTTAATATTCCCACAACACCAATTTAATTAATAAAAAAAGCGATGTGAGCAAATTGAATATGATGAAAAATATAACTGGAGTACCTCTTCTCCAATAATTGTAATGTTTGGATGAGTTTGCAAAGCACATTCTAATGTAATGTGTGAAGCCGCACGCCCCATAAGTCGTACAACTGCAGACAGATAGACACAATTATATTTTACACCGCGAACATAAGATTGAAAAATTTAAAAATGTATCTAGTAGAAATTTGATTTACTTACAATGATAATATTTTCCAGTTGACCGGGCATCTGTCATGACATTGCCAATCATTTCTGCATATATCTGCATAAAGTTTTTAACAGCCTATTACAATTATGCTGGAAGAGTGAATTTTAGCTAAATGTATCAAGTAAGATGTCTAAATGCTCATTGAATTCCTGTGATTAGGAAGAATTTACACATGATACTTTAGGTATAGGAATTAAAGGCTTTCATGTTTGTGATAGGAAGATGAAAATTAATAACAATACAACATGGACCTGTACAATTTGAGTTATTAATAGTGCCGAAAGAAAAAAAGAAAAAAAGTTATAGTCACCTTGCAAGCAGTGTCAAATCCAAAACTTATGGGGACCTCTTTGCATTTCAAGTCACCGTCAATGGTTTTGGGGCAACCTAGCACACGAGTTTTCAAGTTCTTCCCCCTGGTTTAACAGATAAAGAAAAAACTATAAAACCCGAGAAGCAATTATATCAAAACAAAAAGTAACGTACTCTCATAATTGCATCAAGGGGCACCACGTTTGGAATGGCAAGTAAAATCATTCCAAAGAACTTCGTCACAACATACCTGAAGTTTTCAGCAAGGAGGCAGGCATTTGTGTTTGAGTCATCTCCACCGATAACAACAAGCCCATCCAAATCAAGCTTCACGGCTGTTTCTTGTGCTTGTTTAAACTACAATACATATCCATTTAAAATGGTTAGTTGGTTAGATAAAGATAACATGAATATCTTCACAAAGGAAACAAGAACCACCTGCTCTGGAGATTCAATCTTGTCCCTTCCACTGCAAATCATATCGAAACCACCCTGATAAAATAAAAATACGAGCAACACGTCAATTATCTTCTAGCCAAAATGAAGCTACACGTAATACAGATGCATATATGCAGCTAAATGTGTGCTGTATATCTTGCTTTCAAGAATTTAAGCATAGATACGCACATATCCTCGCGCCAAATAATTGATCCTTACAACAATTAACTTGAGGTAAAAGCTTCACACAAGGTAAAAATTCTCACTCAAAACACTCACCTGATTTCTGTATGGATAAATATACTCGGGGGTAAGTTCGATGTATTTGTTTTTCATGATCCCAGCAGGCCCGCCCCTAAAGCCATACATTGTGCTTCCTTTGGCGCGGTCTTGCAAGTAATCTAACACCAAAAACGGATCGAATTCAACCAAAATTCGAAAAGCAATACAAAGTTTACGAAACATATAACAAATTGATAATTAAGACCCTCACCGAAAATTCCAGAGATCACATTGTGCCCTCCGGGCGCTTGGCCTCCAGATAAAACAACACCGATCTTCAACTTCTGCTCCGGTAGACCCGAATCGGAATCGCTTGGCGCCAACAGTGCAGATGGCTGACCGAAAACATTAGGAAACAACTTCGCGATCTCCTCTGAGAAACCGAAACGAGAGACGATCAAATACGGAGTAGAAAATCCAAAAAGCACAAATTCTACAGTATGATCGCTAAATCTAATCGACTAAAATTGAACTTCAAAATTTCTCCGAGATCAAACGCTAGAAAAACGCATGGATCCGAGCACAAAGCGGAAGAAGAAGAAGAATAAAACACTGACCTGGATTGCCGGCGGCGGAGCTAGCGGGACCGTCGACGACCTTGAAGGGCTTTCTGAGCACGGAAGGGAGGGGAAGTGCATGGTCGATACGACTGGCCTGGACCTCGCTGTAGACGGAGGCGACTCGTCCGGTGACAGGTGCCGGAACTGACTCAACACCGGCAGCACCGCCGTTAGCAACCAGTGATGGTGGAGCCATTACTAAAACCCAACACGCACAGACAGTGTCTCCGAGATCTTCGAGTTTTTGGGTGCGACTGCGAACGGAGAGTGAAATCTATCGAATCGCGTTTGACTCCCGACACTGAGGTGTGGGCATTTAAACAAGGAGTTAAGAAGGGTAGGAACGTCATTTCAGGTCATTGGACTCTCCGCCGTGGAGCGGAATGTTAGGTGGCCCTTTGGATTCGAGGGTGGTTCGGGAATTGGACGGACGAGATTTGGCCATGTGGTGGTGTATGGTCTGTTATGGTGGTCTAAAACGCAGCGGATGTTGGTGGCGGGTTTTGTGTAGGTAGACACCTAACCTTCCGGTGGTTGGTGGGCGCCAGAAATCTAGACGCGATTTGGCATATTCCGGAATCGCGGATCTTTCGTTTGCGTTCGAAACAAGGGTGTTTGGTGACAAGATTTGATTGGCAATTGGGTATCAAACTATTAGGCCCAATTTTTTGGGCCAACATTTGAGTTTCCAAATTATAGGCCCAATTCAAAACCCAAAATTAGTGGTTCCTGTCATAATTTTTATGTCCCCTCAATACAAGCGTGCTAAAAGAGAATCGGGCTAGTTTTTAACATCCACGATGGATAAGGTATTTCTTTTATCTTACTGCATTTCAGATTCAAATATTATCCCCCTTCATTCAGTGTAAAGTAAAAAATTGTTTGTAATCAGAACTAGATGGTTTTTCAAGTGGAGTTGAATTCTCCCTCATCCTAATTCTCCTCCCTCCCATCCATTTCTATTTGAACAGTCAATTAGGAGCTCGTACGAAGAAAATCAAACAAAATTTAGCAAAATCGAACGAACTAACAAGTTAAACTTCATCGAGTTGATGACTTTAGCTACTATGAGGCAAAAAAGCAATAATTTAGCTTCCTATGCAGAGGAAAACGCTATTAATCAATTAAGCTACAAGGCTCTTGTTTGACGACTTGCCAGCATATCACTTTAATCTCAAGCTACTATGCTTTTCTCTTTGCTTTATTAGTTACTAATGATCATTATCGCAACATCGTCAACTCGTTTTAACAACTTGATTGCCAGTAAATGATGCTTTTCTACATATGGATTAAAGATGATCATCCATATGAATCCAAACAATGTGTTGACGTAATCTTATATATAAAGCCAACACAACATGTGAATAGTGTTTTTAGTGTGTCACCAAGCTTCAACAAAAATTATTTGGACAAAAATGCCCTCACGACAAAAAACTTCAAAGGTAGCCCAACATAATGCATCAAATAAGGCAAGAGTATTTTCGTCATTTTAACAGTGTTTTTTTAATAATTAAATTTTTTGTACAGTTTTTTGTTTTTTTAATTAGAACCTCACAATAGGCTAGCAAAAATGTGATTCAATCAGCTGTTCATTAAATATTATTTTCTCTATTTTTAAACACGTTCAAAACATTGCCGGTTATAAAAAAATTCTTTCGCACACGGGTAATAATGTGATCAAATTAGTTGTCAAATGATTTTTTTTTTTTTTGGTAACAAACGATATTATCTACGGGAGGGGGTGTGCTTAGCCTCAAAATGGGCTAGCAATAATGTGATTCAATTAGTTGTTTATTAAATATTATTTTTTCTATTCTATTCTTAATGTAAATTTTATAGAGACTGATTTTATTATGTGGATTCAGTTGTTTTAATTGGTTTATGAGGGATTTCTTCTAGCATGATCTAAGATTATTCATTTACTTCAAATATTTGACTTTCCTTTTGTCAATTTACGCATATAAATACATTTCAAATGTGTAAAACGCGTAGCATACCATGATTCAAAAAATGCCTTATGCATATGCATGAGCGCGCGCATGAAGGCTAGTTTAATATAAATGATTCTGCTTGATTGGATAGGGCAACATGAAGAACTAAACAAGTCATTAATTTAGATGAATGGAATCTCTCCACTTCCTCTTATCATCTAAAACTTAAAAAGAGACTCCAGCAAAAGCACTTTTTGTACCTAAACCATATAAGCACTTTAATCAAATAGGTTTTCGGCCATGTTGGGAAATGTTTAACTACAAAAAATTATTCTCATCTCATAAGTGCTTTTATTAGAAGCAAAATTTTACTTAAAAAAGCTCTTCCAAATGCTTTTAAAGTCTTCTTGACAATCAAGAACTTACGACTACATTTGGCTAAAAATGTCAAAAGTGTTTATGAATCATAGAGCACTTTCCAGAGAAAAACACGTTATATGTTTCTTTTTCTTCATCAAGAACACTTCAAAGTGTTTTTCCAAAAAATATACTTTATATTTGTAATAAAAATTTCGAGGTGTTTATAGTAAGAGCTCTTCTAATTAAGCGCTTACAAAGATAAGTACGTTCTATAAAAGCAATCCCATACGGAGCCTTCCATACAAGCTCTCATGGAATGGAACCACTACTTTTCATGTTAGCCAAACTCTTCAAAAGGATGCGCCAACTAACAGTAATTAGACCCTACAAAGTAGACTATTAAACATCATGATTACTGGCTCGATTAACTAAAAGAATGTTCCCCATTTGCCTTCTTGCATTCACCAACTCATCTATTAAAATGTTTGTAAAACACAAGACACAATCATGATTAACAAACCCCACAAATGCCAAGGGTGCATAAATGATTAATTTGGCACTAAACTTCCTTCAAATCTCCAATTCAAACCATGTCTAAAACGAAAGCCTCCTCCAAGCAGCAACAGAGAATATGCAAGGCATTGTGTTGCAGCAGCTGCCGGCTTAGCGTGTCTTCGTCTAGCTCGGATGAAGTAGCCAGCTCTAGTTCCGATAGGTACCCTTCAATATCAAGCCTATCGCATGCCATGGTTCAAGAGAGACTCGACCAGATGATCAGGGAAGGGCAGGAGAGCTCGAGGCACGTTGATCATCGGAGAAGAAAGCAGCGAGCTGGTGATGATCATGATCAACTTCAAGCAGGAGGAGGGACTAAATTTGTTGTAATGGTTGCGATGGAGATGTGTTCTTATGATCCGAGGGAGGATTTCAGGGAGTCCATGGCGGCCATGATAGTGGCAAACCGAATACAAGAGCCTAAAGATCTGCGTAGCCTCTTGAATTATTATGTTTCGATGAATTCAGATGAGTATCGTGGGCTTATACTCGAGGTGTTTCATGAAGTTTGCTCTGATTTTTTCTTATGTAAATTCCATTAACTGATGAGCATATTCTAATTATCTAATCCAATCCAACTATGGAAAAGCGGATTTGAACTTGAGTGCATAGAGGGAAACACACCGCTCTTTCTAATTTGCCCATAATTTAAATTTAAGAGAAAAACAAAATTGTGACATTATATTGGGGAGAAAAAAAGACGAACCCATATGAAATATTCAAATGGTAACTACAAATCTAACAATAACTTATGTTGCAAAACTTCATTACCGCCGATGTCTTCCCAAAGTGCCGCTGGTGTCTTCTTCCGGCTACGTAACTTCATTACCGCCGATGACATCCCAAAGATCTTGGCCTTGTAGGTAAGACTCCATACATGTCGCCCATGTGTTGTAATTTTTGTTGTTCAACTTCTTGATTCCTCCAACAACTTGAAGATCTCCCATCGTGTCGGCAGAGCTTCGATAAGCCGAACAAGATTAACCAATAATCTTGTGACGTACTAAACTTCTCACGATTCTCAAAGGCTTCAATAGAGACGGTCCCTGATCGTACCGCTCTGATACCAATTGTTGAGGAAGAATTTAGAGTACACAACTCTAACACAAGTGTTGGAGAGACAAAACAAGTAAACAAATTACTTGTAGTACACCCACAAAATATTACAACACAAACTCTCAAAGACACTTTAGAAGCAATGACACTCACTCACTTTCTAAAAACAAACTCTAGACCACTCACACCTCACAAGACCACTCTTACTTCTCACTCTCACTTGGTTGCCAACTTCTTCTTGGTTGGTTACTTACTTACATAGCACCACACCCATATTTATAGGCATGTTTGCCGACATTGGACATTGCTAGATCATTCTAGCTACTAATCATGCATGCCATCGACATATGGCTAATAGCCATATAATGTTACAACTTGCTAGAATTATCTAGCTTATTATGCATGCTCACCGACTTAACATGCAGATTTGAACTAGAAAAATCTAGTTCATTTGCAGCTGGACAAAGTCCTCTAGAAGCTTCAACCTTCCAAGCTTGCTACTTGTATTTGCTAGACTTTTCTAGAATCCAAACACCAATTGGGCTGGTGTTGATCTTCAACAGAACCCGGCCGGGTAGTGATGATTACAAAACAATAAAAGCATGCAAGAGACATAATGTTTAGCAACAATTTGTGACAAGCCTTTATTCTTCACTTATTGCCCGTACTTGTGAATGAAGACACAATAACATTGTTAAAATAGGAAGAAAATAAGAAAAATCCGAAATATTCAAATGATAACAATAAATAAATTATTTATGCTCTGACGAAAAGTGTATGTGATTCAATGCGCCTTAGTCTTGCCCCAAATTATTTTCTTCTTGCGAAAGCCAAGGAAGCGGAGTAAGGGTTTGAAAAACCAGGCATCCATTTTCAGAAACATGGTTTTGACAAATTGATACATAGGAAACTGAAGCAGGCCGAATAGAGGGACTGGGAAAAAGGCAATAGGGTAAAGTAGAGACTTGGTCCATTTTTTCTCGATGCGAATCAAGAGCAAAATAGTGGCAGCAAAGGCGAGCATGGTGGTTGCCATGGACATGAAGAGAAAGACGAATCCTATCATGACCTTGCGAGGAATGCTTTTAACGAAATTTGGGTACTCGAGAGGGGAGGAGAGGACCGAGAGAAAGAATGCCACAGAAGATAATGAGCAGGCGATGGCCACAACGTCCATGCTGGTAAAGAGCAAAAAGAGAGGATTGTTCTCGAAAACAGGACGACCACTTTGCTCGTTATTACCCCCAGGAATGGCGTAGGCGGCTGCAAAGACCACAGTGGCCACTAGCACCGCCACGGTTGAGCATGACTGAGCCGTTTCTTTTACCCAATCTTGTGCGGACTTCAGAAGCTCGTCATGCCCAGCGTTGAACAACTCCTCCGCTGTCTGATCGTTGTCGTTGTGGTGCATGATGTAATGAGGTGGTAACATCTCTTTTATACGCTGACACAAACACACGTACACATTTATCATGTCAACGTATAGATTTTGTAATAGAAATATTTGTCTAACAACATAAGTATTTATAAGGTCGATAGACTTAATCAGTAATACAAATATCTGTGTGACGAGATAAGTCTAGTAAGAGAACATTACCTGCTTCCAGAGCAGCTCTTTTTGCAATTCCATGGCAGGGCCTATTACTTTCTGAGACACTGCTATAGAGTAGTAAGTTCTATCCGCAGCCTGGTGCAATATGGTGTTTCCATTGTGGTCTATCCTCTTATTCAGCTTTGACGTCAGAGTTGGTTCGCTTTGGATAAGATCAAGGATCTCTTTCTGACGGTTCTTAATGGCCAGATGCAAAATGTTGCGTTCATTCTCGTTAACAAGCTCGGCTGTCTGAGGATGCTGTATCTCCTGCACAATGGTTGAAAATCCTGTGATAGTTGCTATAAGCAATGGAGTAGATTTGTAAGCTTCACTCCTCGCCTCCTTTTTTGATTTGGTTGCTTCCTTTTCTTTTTTACATCTATCCGATTCGGTTATCTCCCTGACCCCAGAGAAATGCTTATCTGCGGCCGCCTTTCCTTTTTCACCTCCTTCATCACCATTTGTCGTATCCGATTTGGTTGCTTCCTTTTCTTTATCAGGTTTTCCCCCTGACCCTAGAGAAATGGTCCTGATATTTGGTTGCTTATTAGTAATCAACAACGAATAGTCGTCCAACTTGACGAGCAATGGGATGAGTTTCTTCAGTGATTTTTTGTTTTTCCTCTCCTTCCATATCATGTAGATTACCTCTGCATGTGGGTCTCCTATTCCTATCCATCACATGGTCAAGCTCCTATCCATCACATGGTCAAGCAGAAGATGTTATCAGCACTCTAAAGAAGTTATCATGTACTCTTCATCTTGTCATATAAAATCATAAGGAATAGGGTGAACTGTCAATTAGTCCCTGAATTATCATCTCAGTGAAAATTAGGTCCCTAAACTATTTTTTTCAGAAAAATCATTCTTTGAATTATAAAAATCTGTCAATTACATCCCTAATATTATAGTCAAAGCTACTATATTCAATTTTCTGTCAATTTAAGTCACGGTACTTGCATGTAATACACATTGGAGGGTAGATTGATAGTTTTTTTATAAAGAAATAGTGTAAGTAGTTAACTTTGAAGGGTAAATTAGTAGTTTTTCATAAGAAATAGTGTAAGTTAACTTTGGAGATTAAATTAGACGTTAGATTCGCAACCTATATGAAATGTTAAGGGTTTATAGGTAAGAAAATGACAGTATTACACTCTAAAATGTGTCAAGTGATTTAAGTTGACGAAAAATTGGATAAAATAGCTTTAAATATAATAGTAGGTATGAAATTATCAATTTTTAATGAATTTAGGAACTTATTTTACCAAAAAAATAATTCAGGGACCTAATTTTTACTGAGGTGATAATTCATGAACTAAATCGGCACTTCACAAATAAATAATTTTTTTTTTTAGAGTTCCAGTAACAAGAGTTCGCCTGGATAAAAATGAGGCGGAAAATAAACAAACCTTTAGCAAGGGAGTCCCATAATGAATAGTAAGCCTTCATAACAACTGCCAAACATTTAATGCATGCAACTTCGTTAGAATGCTGAAAAAAATCCAATTCGATCAATTAATTAGATTACAAATTTGATTACCTGCAAGCTTGTTCCGAAAGATGGATAGACGGGGATGGTTGCCATCCATGCCGCTCTCCACATCATCCTTCTGATTTGGTGTGACCACATTTCCTCGGTCAGGAAGACCTGCATATATAATGATATTAAGTATGAGATTACTGCTTCATTAAAAAAAAAAAAAAAAAAACATGCTTGCACCTGTGTATATATAGCATGCGTACGTGCGCACACAAATAGCAGTTTGTAGAGTAATGGTACGTACAATGATAAATGAGCATCTTCCATGTGCTTTCTTTAAAATTTGGGTCAAAGGCAGTTGGCATTTGGGCTAGCAACTGAAGGCTTGTCAATCCTTTATCTTCCTGAAGGAGCGCTAGATATGGGTATTTCTCCAGTAACCAAATAGCAGCCTCTGCGTTGTGGAAGATAAAGAGCAAAAGTTATTAATCTACATTGCGGGTTCTCAGAGAGAGAGAGAGAGAGAGAGAGAGAGAGAGAGAGAGACCAAAATGTTGCGCAACGACTGTGATATGAAGAATGGACATTTTGTCATCTCTGTGGAAGTGCCTCCAAAGATTGTCCTGCGGTAGTTTCTCGGCATAAAACTTGACCAAGTCAGTGTGACCGAGAGCAGCCGCCCTGAAGAGCGGAGTTTCTCCTAAATAGTTCCGAGTCTCCAGCAGCTGCAGCGCATAATTCTCTGAATCCCGATCCTCCAGATCCAGCAGCTTCCGCGCATGATTGTCTTTATCAGTACTACTAGTACTGATCATCCTGACCTCTTCTGGAACAGGCTCGTTGAAGTTGATCAGCAAGTACTCTGCCGCTTCCTCATTGCCGGACACACTCACCTCGTGGAGAGTATTGTTTCCGTACTTATTAGGAAACCTTAGAGCTTTTATCTTTTCATTGGTTGAATTGAGTATATTGATAACCATTTCGAGGACTTTTTTACCTGATTTGCTTCTGCAAGAAGCCGCAAGGTGAAATACAGTGTCCCCGTCCACTGTCATTTCATCGAGCAGTTTTTCCGGATGATTCTTGAACTTTTCCTTCAGCCATTCCCATTCCCATTCCTCATTCATGGCATATTTATAGGAATCTTTCAAGTCTTGCATTTTCCTTAATCTCTCTTCCTGCTCCAGCCGAGAGCTATCCTCTCTCTCTTGCCGAGAGCTATACTCTCTCTCTTTCATCACATCTGGTGGAACCGTTAGCGTTTTCCAGTACTTCATTTGTAGTGTACTAGATAGCTTGGGCATGTAATGCGGCGGTTGTTGCTTTGATTTATAGGCAGCTGCTACTGCTGCTGCTGCTATATGCTTTACTTAATTTAGTAACAAAGAATATTGAATGATAAAGCATAAAGGATCGAAGAGTTCGGGTTACTTGCTGCTTTTTAGCTGTACGTGCTTTATCCGTACAAGCATCGACCTTTGCTTATATATTTAGGTTTTAATTACAAGTAATGTTAGGGAGATCAAATTTTGAAACTCAATTTTGTAAACTAAATTATGTGGTTGTTGATGATTTTGATTGTAGATAATTTTAAGGAGACTAAACTTTTAAACTAAATTTGTAAATTAAATAATGTATCATAAATAATAAATAAACACGTTAATCAACATTTAATATCCAATTATCAATATTCACATCATTTAATTTATAAAATTTAGTTTAAAATTTTGATATTCCTAACGTTACCTTCAGCTGTAAATTGTTTTCACCAAGTGTGAAACACGGTTAGCTACAATATACATTTATATATTAATTCGAAACAATGTTGGAAATAATAAAGAATATAACGATCGAATATTTAAAGGTTGGGTAAATTACATAAAACTACCTCAACTATTGGACCAGTCACAGTTTCATACATCATCTTTAAAAAATGTCAATGTCATATCTCATTTACGAACTTGTTACAATTTCATACATTCCGTAAATTTGTTTGTTAATTCTTCTGTTAAATAGTGACGTGGTTTAAAAAAAATAATTAAATATTAAAAACTGAAAAAATAAAATCATTTAATATTTTTTTTGCATGGGGGACCCACCCCTTATCCCTTCACCTTTCTTCCCCGCTCGCGTCCTCCCCCAACCCACCTCCCAAACTCATCACCCTCAACCTTCTTCCCCACCTGTCTCCCCCGAACTCATCACCCTCACCCTTCTTCCCCAATTTTTAATTTACTCAAACAAATCAAATCCCAAATTTTCTCGGAAAATCCTTCACTGCAAACCCAAGAACCTACCAGAAACATTTATTTTCCCGGCAACCAAACAGCCCCCAGAGAAATTTTTTTACTCAGATTAAGGGTTGCTTTCCACAAATTTTCTTTTCTGGCTTTGGTGGGTCGATGGGTAGGGTTTGATTCAAAAGAATGGTGGTGAAGATGATGAAGTGGTGACCATGGCCGCCTTTGACGACGAAGAAGTACGAGGTGAGGCTGGTGGTGTGGAGGCTGGAGGGCTGGGATTTGGTGGGGGAGGGTGCAGACGCGACTGCTCCACAGGACAAAGAAAAAAAGGACAAGTGGATGGCGGAAATTAGGTGGAAGGGATCCAAGGTCAAGGTCGGGGTCGACGAGGCTGCTGTTGCAACGTGAAAGGGAGAGAGAATACGGGAGAAAAGGGGATGGCGGATGAAACGGCTGCTCCACGGGACAAAGAAAAAGAGGACAAGTGGACGGCGAAAATTAGGTGAAAGGGATCCAAGGTCAAGGTCGGGGCCCACGAGGAGGTTGTTGCAGCGTGAAAGGGAGAAATGGAGAGAGAATACGGGAGAAAAAGGGATGGCGGATGAAAAAACCCAGGTGGGTTAGGGGGTTCTGGGCACGGCGAGAGAGATAAGTGGGGGAGGAAGCAGAGTACGGTTGGGTTGGGGGGTGGGTCACCCATGCAAAAAAATATATTAAATGATTTTATTTTTTTCACATCACTATTCAATAGAAGAATTGATAGACAAACTGACGGAATGCATAAAATTGTAACAAATTCGTAAATAAGGTATGACATTGACATTTTAAAAAAATGAAGTATAAAACTATGATTGACCCAATAATTAAGATAGTTTTATATAATTTAAACTTAAAGGTTAATCGCCATTTTCTAGCATCCTTTTAAATATGCTTCATCCGTACAAGCATGCAACACATGCCTCGATTAAATATTTTTTTTTTGTATTTGAGGAATGTACTGGTATAAAGATAATGTCAGGAATATCAAATTTACAAATTAAATGATATGTCATAAGCACAAATAAGAAATAAACACGTTAATTAATATCAACTTTTATGTCATTTAATTTATAAAATTTAAACTCTGTCACATCATCCAGTAGTATAATATAAACGAAATGGAAACAACCGACAAAATGTAACAAAGGTGTGTGCTTATCATTTTCTTTGTAAAATTTACACCTCATGTCCTTGAACAGGTACATACATATATATAACACACGATAAATTTTACACGATAACAAAAACAATAACGAAAGATTTACTATACCATGTCTCCCTTCCACATCCATTAATGAAGTCAATGCCGTTCCGCCAACCGTCCATTCTTCCACAGGGGCATCCAAATTCCCAACCTGGATCCACGTCACGAAAAATAACATGCATAAAAAGACGTAATATTAAGAAATAATACAACTATGACAATGGAATATGGAACCAACAGCAACTAATACAAGCCTAATTGAGAAAAAATATATTTTGGCACACTGAATAAATGAGATATAGGATAGAGGTACAAACTGATGATATCAACCCAGTTTTTCCACTGTGAACGAGAGCTCCAGCGGCATAACCCAATGCATAGCAGTAGGTAGAATCAAAGTTGGTTGGTAAACCACATCTTCCTTCATACCTACAAAAAAAATATGACAACAGGTGAACAAAATTAGGGATGCAAACATTAAGCAATATCTCCGATACACAATCACTAAACCTGTATCCTGATCAATCCATGCCAGCGAGCGAATCAGTTACCCTCAAAGCCCCAACACATGGGATGCACTTATTCTTAATCATTGAAACCACATTTAGCCAAAGGATTATGTCATTAGGTTAAAAATTAAGTACCCGAAAAAGTGAGACTGTCCTTGGAACTGGCCATTATATGAACCTTCCTGCTTCCTCTTCTGCAAGTCTGTCTCAACCATTTGAATAAGCATCTTCTCTGTTTCTATTTTGGCAACCTAGTGGTAAAAATAAAGATTAGCATGCATGCTGAATTGATGTGCCCAGAAAATCCCCGGACAGATTTAAGTCAAATTGGAAAATGAAAAATATACCTGAACATTTCCATGAGGATCTCTTTCAAGCATCAACTGCTCTTGGATTGCTTCAGGTAGGAAATCAAAAAGCTCTAGAGATTGGCTTGTAAGTTTCTTTTTCCACAGCCCATCTCCATCTACCACCTCATGGGCCAGAATTTCATTCAATTCAGCAATAAGTTGCTGCACCTGCAAACGGGAAGGTTAAAAACATGATATGTTAGTCAATGCAGTTATTTGAGTGTGCATCTATGTGTGAAACAGTAGACACTTGCTTTCCAAGTAAACGAAGGAATATGAAGAAAGAAGGGTTTAAAGTTGTTATATTAAAGATCAAGGATAATACCTCAGAAATGAAATCAATTAGACCCTCAGGGATAAGTATGACACCATAGTTATAACCAAGGTTAGCACGCTTCAAGATTACATTCACAATGTGGTCAGTGACATTTTTCAGTGTCAGCTTCTTTGCAGCAACCTGAAGAAAGATATACGTCAGATGTATTCAGCAAATGGATATCTTTTGGCTGCACCAATAGATTACTTTGCACCATATTACTTTTTAGAAAGTAAGTGTCAATCAAATTGTGACAAAGACACCAATGCTTATTCCGTTAATATTCCCACAACACCAATTTAATAAATAAAAAAGCGATATAGGCAATTTGAATATGAAGAACAAAATAACTGACCTCTTCTACAATAATTGTAATGTTTGGATGAGTTTGCAAAGCACATTCTAAAGTAATGTGTGAAGCTGCACGCCCCATAAGTCTTACAACTGCAGACTGATGCACCAAATTATATTTTATACTGCAAACATAAGCTTGAAAAATTTAAGTATGTATCTAGTAGAAATTTGATTTACTTACAATGATAATATTTTCCAGTTGACCGGGCATCTGTTATCACATTGCCAATCATTTCTGCATATATCTGCATAAAGTTTTTAACAGCCTATTACAATTATGCTGAAACAGTGAATTTAGCTAAATGTATCAAATAAGGTGTCTAAATGCTCATTGAACTCCTGTGATTAGGAGGAATTTACACATGATACTTTAGATACAGGAATTAAAGGTGCTTTCATGTTTGTGATAGGAAGATGAAAATTAATAACAATACAACATGGATCTGCACAATTTGAGTTATTAATTAACATTAAAAGAGCCAAAGGAAACAAAGAAAAAAAGTTATAGTCACCTTGCAAGCAGTGTCAAATCCAAAACTTATGGGGACCTCTTTGCATTTCAAGACACCGTCAATGGTTTTTGGGCAACCTATCACACGAGTTTTCAAGTTCTTCCCAATGGTTTAACAGATGAAGAAAAAAAATTACAAAACCCGAGAAACAATTATATCAAAACAAAATGTAACCTACATATTCCCCTCCCCTCTCCGTTTGCCAGGTGGCACTACCCTAACTCATCCCCTATCTCTCTCTCTCCCTTTCTTTCCCCTTCCCCGAGTCAACCTTATTCTCTCTCTCTCAGCTCAAGCTCTCTCTCTCGGACTCTTTTCCCGATCCACACCCACGCACACCCAAGAGACACCCCGACGATGGCACAGCCCCACTACCACCCTCGAGGACCTTCCTTCCCTCTCCCTCGTCTCTGTGGAGCTCGACGAAGCTCAGAAAACCAGGAAAACCTCCGGCGAACCTCCGGCCATCCCACGGTGAATCGAAGGTGAGAAAACTCTTCTCCTCTTCTCTAGCTTCCATTTGGTACCCTTTGTGTAACCTTGGGTGGAGTATCTTCTCTAGCTTCCATTTGGTACCCTTTGTGTAACCTTGGGTGGAGTATCGCCGTCGACTGGAGCTGGGGAAGCTCCAGTATCCCCTCTGTCGAAATCAGGCCTTCGGGCCGTTGCATCTGAGCCCAAGGCTTAGGGCAGCACAAACCCAAACCCTTTTATTTAAGGGCCCGGCCCAAACCAAACCAAGCTCAGACTCGGTTTGACCCGATCCGAACCGTTGACCTTAACCCGACCCGGTAAACGTCAGAGTTGACTTTGACTTTGACTAGTCAACGTTGATTTTTTGACTTTTTTCGAGTTTTCGTCCGGAACACTCATAAACTAATTTCTATGTCCTGAACCCATTTATGACGTCCATTTCTTGAAATTCAATCGTTTGAGTATAATTTTGTTAATTGTACCCTTTATATGTCTAGGTGCAATTTATAGTGGTAATTCTGTCATTCATATTTCGTATGGCTCGACGATGATGAAGTATCTGTGAGTGGACCCTTGATATCAAATCCTATGTCCAAAAGTGTAGCACCATTATCTGATCGAGCTAAAGAAAGACTTCAGGCCAAATTCGATATGAAGGAGAGGTTGAAACGACAAGAAGAGCGCTTAGTGAGGAGACAGCTTAGCTTTTTAAAAATGAATTTTTAGAGGTTGGATCAATAGCAATAGCTTAGGTTTGATCCTCTTTCTTTCTGCAAGTCAGACAGAAATAAAACAAAATACATGTTTTAATAGTAGAAATGTGTACATGAAAAACATGATTTAATGATTACGTTTTATAAGATATTATGCTTACTGCGAATATTTTGGAATACCATATTTTCTATCAAACTCATGTTCTTTGTAGTATATATGATAGATGACGATGTACCATTTTGAAACATGTTTTTACACTTCTTTATAGTATAGATGATGGATGACTATATACTATGAAGATGTTTTTGAGATATATGTACTTATATCTGGAAAGATTATATTCAATGTTTTTTGTGCGTATCTAGTCGTCATTATTCTGCCTGCGGGCGATGATACTTATATTGGCTGGCCTTGCTTAATTATCATGGAGGAGGATGCGAGTGTTGGTGTAGAAGAGAAGCAAATTAGTCTAACCAAGTTGATTACGCTTAAATATGATTTTTTTCTTTCTTAAGTTTATTACAAAGTGATATTATTTGAACCCGAGTTGAAGAAACAATTCAATCCACCACTTACTGAAGGATGACATATAAACACAAATGATGATTACAAATCAATAAAAGCATGCAAGAGACATAATCTTTAAAATACAATTTGTGACGAGCCTTTATTTTTCACTTATTGCCCATACTTGTAAATGAAGACATAATAACCAGAGCCGGCCTTGAGGGTGTGCAAAAGGTGCCATCGCACATAGCCTCCAAATTTTCTTTACATGTATCCAGATGCATATAAATAAATTAGATGCAAAAGACAATCTTATATGTGGTTCTAGCACTAGCGGTTTAGCTCTTCTATCTTATGGCCCATGTGCTGGGTTTGAATCCCTTTGATATTGCTTTTCTATTTTTTTAGCTTTTGCAAATTTGTAAACATAAAAAGGAGATAACAAAAACGCATCCAACGTGTATCGAACTCAGAACCTTTGAAGGTAAGGAAAAAAGCCTGCCCAATCAAACAACTTATTTTTGTTAAAGTAACTTGTAATATTTTACTTTTATAAATGAAAAAATTAAAAAAATAATAATAATAAAGAAATACAACATTAAAAAAAAAAATGAAGGGCCTCCATCTAAGTTTTGCACAGGGCCCCTAAATACTCAGGGCCGGCCCTGATAATAACATTGTGAAAATAGGGGAGAAAATACGAAGCAATCCGAAATATTCAAATGATAACAACAAATAAATACTTATGTTGCAAGATTATGAATCTGCACCACATCTTGTGCTGTGACGAAAAGTTTATGTTATTCATGCTTCTTACTCCCTGCAGTATAGTGATCTTAGAAATAGAGTAAGGGGTTTGAAAAACCAGCCATTAATTTCATGAAACATGATTCCAAAGGATTGGTACATAGGGAACTGAAGCAAGCCGAATAGAGGGACTGGAAAAAAGGCAATAGGGTAAAGTACAGACTTGGTCCATTTCTTCTCGACGCGAATCAACAACAAAATGGTGGCAGCAAAGGCGAGCATGGTTGTTGCCATGGAGATGAAGAGCAACACGAATCCTGCCAAGACCTTGTTAGGAATGCTGCTAACGAAAAGTGGGTACTCAAGAGGGGATGAGAGGACCGAGAGAAAGAATGCCACAGAAGATAATGAGCTAGCGATGGCCACAACATCCATGCTGGTGAAGAGCAAAAAGAGAGGATCGTTTTGGAAAAGTGGAAGGCCATTTTGGTCATTAGTTCCCCCGGGAATGGCGTAGGCAGCTGCAAAGACTACAGTAGCCACTAGCACCGCCACAGTTGAGCATGACTGAGCCGTATCTTTTACCCATTTTTGTGCTTGCTCCAGAAGATCGTTATGCCAATAGTTGAACAGCTCATCCGCTATCTGATCCTTCTTGTTGTGGTGAATGGTGTAATGAGGCGGTACAATCTCTTTTACACGCTGACACAAACACACGTACACACATTAATAATGTCCGCAAATATATAGATTTTGTAACAAAAGTGTTTATCTGACAACAACAGAAGTCTCTTACCTAGTGAACAAACTTAATTAGTAACATAAGTATTTGCCTAACAGTATAAGTGATTTAAATGATCGATTGACTTAATTGGTAACATAAATATTTGTGTAACATCATAAGTCTTGCAAGAAAACTACCAGGAACCAACGCAGCTCATCTTGCAATTGCATGGCAGGGCCTATTAATTTCTGAGACAATGATACAGAGTAGTAACTCCTATCTGCAGCCTGGTGCAATATGGTGTTTCCATTGCAGTCTATCCTCTTACTCAGCCTCGACATCACAATTAGTTCGCTTTTGATGAGATCAAAGATCTCTTTCTGACGGTTCTTAATGGCCAGATGCAAAATGTTGC
Source organism: Heteromeles arbutifolia (assembly GCA_024362995.1). Classification (NCBI taxonomy): domain Eukaryota; kingdom Viridiplantae; phylum Streptophyta; class Magnoliopsida; order Rosales; family Rosaceae; genus Heteromeles; species Heteromeles arbutifolia. The sequence goes on along the minus strand of JANCRC010000002.1, from coordinate 763,271 downwards.
GTCCGTTTTTGTTAACATGCTCGAATGCTTGAGGATGCTGCTTAAGTATCTCCTGCACAATGGGTACATTTCCTGTGACAGTTGCTATAAGCAATGGGGTAGACTTGTAAACTTCCTTCCTCGCCTCCTTTTTCAATTTGGTTGCTTCCCTTTGTTTATCACCTCCATCATCACCATTTGTCTTACCCGATTCGGTTCCTTCCGCCTTTTTGGTTGCTTCCCGTTTTTTATCACCTCCATCATCATCATTTGTCTTGTCCGTTTCTTCTGCGATTGCCTTTCCTTTTTTGCCTCCGTCATCACCATCTTTAGGTTCATTCCATGACCCCAGAGAAATGGTCATGGTGTTTTCTTGCTTGTCAGTATTCAACCAAGAACGGTCTGACTCGACGAGCAATTTCATGAGTTTCTCTAGTGATTTTTTATTTTTCTTGTCCTTCCATATTCTGTAGATTATGCCGTCTTGCTGGACTCCTGTTCCTATCCATCACATGATCAAACATATGTATGCATTAACTAACATGTCATAGGAAAATGTTATCCGCACTCTAAAGAAGTTATCATGCACTCTTCATCTTCTCATGTAAAATCATAAGAAATGAGTGAATAATGTTTCTTTTTTAGAGTTCGTAACAAGAGTTTGCCTTGATGAAAATGCCCTGAGGCAAAGGCAGAAAGTAAACAAACCTTTTGCAAGGGAGTCCCGTAATGAATAATAAGCTTTCATAACAACTGCCAAACATTTTATGCTTGCAACTTCGTTAGGAACATTGAAAAACCCCAATTGAAGAAACGCTTTATCTAGGTAGCCGTTTAAGTTTAATTATTTGATCAATTAAGTAGATGACAAATTTGATTACCTTCAAGTTTCTTCCGAAAGATGGATTGACGGGGATGGTTGGTATCCAGGCCGCTCTCCACGTCATCCTGATGATGGGTGCTATCCATGGATTGACGGAGATGGTCGCTATCCATGCCGTTCCCCACGTCATCCTGATGATGGGTGCTATCCATGGATTGACGGGGATGGTTGCTATCCATGCCGCTCCCCACGTCATCCTGATGATGGGTGCTATCCATGGATTGACTGAGATGGTCGCTATCCATGCCGCTCTTCCCATCTGGTGTAAGTGTGTCCACATCTTCTCTAACAGGAAGGCCTGGATATATAACAACTAAGTATGAGATTAATGCTTCAAAAGGAAATGCGCACGCACATACACATGTACATAACACTAGAGTCATGATACGTACAAAGATAAATGAGCATCTTCCATAGGCTTTGTTGAAAATGTGGGTCAAAGGCGGTTGGCATTTGGGCTAACAATTGAAGGCTTGTCAATCCATGTTCGTCTTTCATTTGTCCTAGAGAAGGGTAGGAACGTAGCAACCAATGAGCAGTCTCTGCATTGTGGAGACAAAAGAACAAAAGTTATTAGTCTACATCTCTGCATAAATATATATACATACATACATACATATATATATATATATTAAGTGTTGTTAATCAGTGTATGCATTTTTGAGGGGGAGAGAGACCAAAATGTTGGCCGACGACAGCCATACGAAGAACGGACATTTTGTCATGTCTAAATAGCTGCGGCCAATATATTTCCGAATACTTATCCTGGTCTTTCAGTGTTTTCAAGTAAAATTTGACCAAGTCAGTGTGACCGAGAGCAGCCGCTCTGTAGAGCGAAGTTTCTCCTAAATGGTTCCGAGTCCATAGCAGCGGCAGCGCATTATTATTCTCTTCACCAGAACTAACTGCCACAGGCTCCTTGAACTCCCTCCCCAAGAACTTAGACGCTTCCACACTGCCAGACACACTCACCTGGTGAAGAGCATTGTTTCCGTCTATATTCGGAACCCCCAAAGACCGACTCTCGGCCACGGGCTTGTTGAACTCCCTCACCAAGAACTTAGCCGCTTCCACACTGCCGGACACACTCACCTGGTGAAGAACATTGTTTCCGTCTATATTCGGAACCCTCAAAGACAGACTCTTGGCCACGGTGGTTGAACCGCTGCATAAATCAATCAAATTTTTGAGGACTCTTTGGCATTGTGATTTACTGCAAGAAGAAGCCGCAAGGTGAAGTACATTGTCCCCGTCCAGGTTCATTGGCTGGACCAATTTATCCCGATTCTTCTCGTAGTAGTGCTCCACGCTTGTCCAGTTACCCTTTATGGCATATTGATAGGGTATTTTCAACCCTTCAATTTCAATTTCAGTTTCTTCAACTTCATTTTCTTTAATTTCTTTAATTTCTTCATTTTCTTCAGACTTCACATCGTTATGAACAGCGTGCGTTCTCTGGGATGCCATCTGAGTACTAGCTAGCTTGTCGAGTTTAACATGGCGGTTTTCGGTTTGATTTAGAGTCTAGCTGCTGCTACTGCTTCTACTGTTATGCTTTGCTTAATAAATTAACAAAGTCTATTTAAAATAATAAAAGCTTAAAATGATCGAATATTTACGGTTACCATTTTCTGGCTGGATGTGCTTTATCCGTACAAGCATCTACCATTGCTTAGCTTATGAGTTTCCTATTGTAGATTCTGTTCACCAAGCGTGCAACACATGTATGTATATCAAGGTTCTAAAAGAAGTTAGGCGCTAGTAAGATGGTGGGCTAGGGCTCAGCGCCTAGGCGGCCAAGTAGGGTCTAGACGGGTGATTAGGCGGACTAGGCAGGCGCCTTAGCAGGTCTAAACGCTATTTTTTAATTTTCAAACGTCTAGACATTAATCGGGATGGTAGCCAGCCACCTAGCGACTAGGCGGGGCCTAGGTGGCGCTAGACAGGGATTTTTAGAACAGTGATGTATATGTGTGTGTGTGTGTGTGTGTGTCTATATATATTAGGTCCTTTAAGAGAAGGGATTCCCACTTTTCTCAAATAAGGGAATTAGTTGTGGACTCATTCCGCATAGAACTTCAATAATTTGAATTGTCTATTTTGCAAGGCTCGATTCATAAATCATTTATGCAAAAATTCAATTCATTTGAAACCATTTGCCCAGTTAATTGTCACGATGAAATTTCAGTATCTTTTAGAACATATTGTTTATCAGTTTCTTTAAACTCAATTAAATGTCTCGAATAATTCCGATTTGGCTAGTATTTTACAAGGATGATCTATGAGGTGTAACTTAAAAAATAGATAGTTCAAATTGTTGAAGTTCGGTGTGATGTGGGCCCCACAACTAATCCAATGTTAAAAAAGAAATGGGAATCCCTTCCCTTAAAGAATGTATATGTGTGTGTGTGTGTGTATTAATTTTTTCTAATTCAAGGGAAGTTTTAATCTAATCGAAATGACGGATTAGGAGATTCGAACTTGAGTGCAGCCTTGTCAACTTTGCTAAGACTAGGTCTGTTATTTCTACTGTATTAATTTTCAACAATTGCACAACATTATTTATCTAAATCTTGTAGTACTACACTTGTTATCTACTTGTACCATTATTTGTTCCTAAGAATAGGTTTTTCGTTATTTCTCAAGAAATATTCAATTTTTGTAGAAAATTACATTTCATGTCCTTTGAAAGGGTGTCGGTTGAAGATTGTCTGCAACAGATTAAGCAATGTCTTTGCTATATTGTTTAAAATAATAAAGCTTAAAATGATCGAACAATAAGGTCATCTCCAACTGAAGGGTCCAGAAGGCCAAAAGGTTGAAAATAGCCCAAAAACCGTCTCCAACCGAGGGCTCCACTGGACAAAAAAGGGCCAAAGGGCCAACCAACAGGCCCAAACCAGTCAGCCAGCCAGCTGACCTCGAACCGGGCTAGAATTCAAATTCCAACGGCTAGCTAGCTGACATCAGCTAGCCGTTATTTTTGAATTTTTTTTACAGTTTCTTTTTTTTTACAATTTTTTTTAAAAAAAAGAATAAATTCCATTTTTCTTCCTATAACTTTCTAAGCCATTAAATAGCATTAAGTAACATGAAAGAACATTAAACAATATTAAACAAGATTAAATAACATAAAAATTATACAACATAAAAAAAAACATTTACAACATGAAACTTAAACATTTTTAAAAATATTTAACAACATAAAACTTAAACGCCTACTCCATGCTTATTTTAGTCCAAAGATGTGCAATAAAATCCTGTTGTAGGTATTTGTTTGTGGCACGGGAACGTATCATCCTATGGCGCCTCACGTACTCATTTAAAGAGACACTACCAGTTCTTTGATTGAAAGGCAAATTAGGCCCATCATATATTTTACATGAGCCCTTCTTGACCTATTTGAATCCTTTTGGTCATCATCAAACTCTCTGTCAATATTCTCATCTCGCCATCCTTCACAATGATGTTGTGTAATATGAAACAAGACATCATGATGGAGTCCAAATTTTCTCGACTCCACCTTCTTGCCAGTTCCTTGATAATTTTCCACCGTGCTTGTAGAATACCAAAAATTCTCTCAACATCTTTCTAGTATGCCTATTGGTGTAAAGTAAAACACTTTTCGACGTCATTTGCAGGGTTTGGAATTGCATAGACAAATGTCGCCCACTTTGGGTAGATGATATCTGTCAAGTAATACCCCATATTGTACTGACGGCCATTGATGTAGTAGTCAATTTGAGGTGATTTACCTTCCGTCAGGTTATTGAAGAGGGGTGAACGCCCAAGAACTGTAATGTCATTTTGGGATCTAAGGACTCCAAAGAAAGCATGCTAGATCCATGTGTCATACAAGACAACCGCCTTTAACACAACAATTGGCTTTCTCAACCTTCCAGTAAAGCCTCATTGCCATCCGGTGAGACAGTTTTTCCAATTCCAATGCATGCAATCTAATGACCCTATCATGCCCGGAAACCCACGGTCTTCAGCTTTGCGAATGAGCCGATCTAGATCTTCTTGATTTGGCTCGCAGAGGTACTCCTCTTTGTAAAGTTGAACAATTGTGTTATAGAATTCAGCAAGAGTATCAAGGCATATAGACTCAAACATACCATGGGTTTCATACATCGAATCAGCTGGGAAGCCATATGCCATCATTCATAGTGCAATAGTAACCTTCTGATGAGGTGAGAAACTAGAGCGGCTTGCTCTGTCCAACTTCTATTAAAAGTATTGATTGACATGCTGGACATCATGAAGTAAACGCTCGAAGACATGACGCCCCATCCGGAAACGACGTTTGAAATCATCTTTTATGTACACCGAGTTGGAGTTGAAGTAGTTGTTCATCAAATTGGCATGTGTCATCACTCTGTTTCGTGGTTTGTAAGAGCGACCAGCAACAGAGCCACCCCATTGAGGTTGTTCCTCAGTTGGTTGACACACCATGGCCGCAGCCATAGCTGCCACATATTGTGTGTTACGCTATGCTTCATCTTCTTCATCAAACTCCTTCTCTTCTCGTCTCATCTGGACCATTTTTCTTCCTATTCGGAATTGGATGAGGACACCTAGTTGGAATTCGAAGAGGATCCAAATTAAAAAATTCTCATTTTTTTTCCTATAATTTAAGTTGTTGTAGTTTTTAAATTTAATTTGTATTTTTAAAATTTAAGTTGTAGTTTTTAAATATAAGTTGTAGTTTTTAAATTTAAGTTGCAGTTTTTAAATTTAAATAATAAATTATGTTTGGTCCTATGGCCATTTGGCCCTCGGTTGGAGATGGCCTAAGGTTAGCCCTTTGGCCCTCCTTCGATTGGAGATGGCCTAAGGTTACCATTTTCTAGCTGGGTCTGCTTTATCCATACTAACATCTACCTTTGATCTTTTTTTTTTTAATTTTTTTATTTCTTAGCCTATATGTGCTTTATCCATGCAGGCATCTATCTTTGCTTAAGTAACAAATATTGTTGGATAAAATGCATAAAGGATCGAAGAGTTAAGGTTACTAACTTATTGTTTCTTAGCTGTATGTGCTTTATCCATGCAAGCATCTACCTTTGCTTAAGTGACAAAAAATGTTGGATAAAATGCATAAAGGTTACTAACTTATTGTTTCTTAGCTATATGTGCTTTATCCATTATCCATGCAAGCATATCTACCTTTGCTTAGTTTATTAGTATCCAATTGTGTACTCTTTTCACCAAGAGTGCAACACATGTCTCGCTATAATATAAAATATATTTTTAAATTGAAAAGATGTCCGAATCTAATTTAAAATTATAAATTACTAAGAGGAGATTATAATTTAGGTGTAGACAGTGGCGAAGCCATGAATTGTCGATGGTAGGGGTGGAATTTAAAAGGGTAAAAGGTTCGAAAAAATTTTAGATGAACAAATCCTTCTAGATAACTACTCGAGATTTTCAATGAAGGATTTGGACCTCTGTATTATTTGAAGGATGATTTAGACACCGTTTCTTATAGTATTAGTCAATTATGGTACAATGAGAGAGGAAAAAAAGAGGAAGAGATCCTCTCCGGATGTATGCATCCGTGGCCTAGAGATCAAATGATCTAGGCCTTTAAAATTTGATCCTACGTCAAAAAACTATTGTGGCTTTTAAAAGTTTTTACTAACTTCTCTGCTTTTAGTTGTTGGATCAAATTTTAAAGTTCCGAATCATTTGATCCCTGAGCTCCAGATGTATAGATCCAGAGAGGATCTTGTGGATACAAATTTCTTCCTCGTTGATCTTGGACAAAATTGCACCTACAAAACAATCAACACCTTAGGTGGAGGCCAAGAGCCTCACGCGCCCATGATGAATGGGGGGGGCTTTGGCCGAAGAACCTCCGATGCCAAAGTTAGAATTTAGAGAGAAAAGTGTTTGAGGATTCTAGAGAATTTTTGCAAGAGTTGGAAGTCAATTTTGAAGAAAAGAAAGGGGTTTAAATAGGAGAGTGGCCGGCCTCTTAGGGTGAGAGAGGACCGGCCACCTAGCCTTGTTTGTGGGTTTTGTTCATGATTTGTGATGATTTTGGGAGTTATGTGGTTAATTGACTAATTAATTTGGCAAAATAGGATTATTGCTAAATTAATTTGGCTAATTAATGGGATGAAATGGGTAAATATGAGGAGATAAACAAGGCATGGCCAATTCCTTTTCTAGCAATAGGTGGCCGGCCCTTTAGTACATATTTGGATATATTTTGTGGTTAATTGGGTAACTTAATTGACATTTAATGGATTAATTAGCCAATTAACATATTTTTGGAATGAATATTTTGAAGGTTATGTAATGATAGCTAATTGATTAGCTAAAAGAGGGAAAAAGAGATAAGAAATATATGGAACGAAATAGGTTCTGAATTGTTACCTATTTTGGGCATTTCTGACTTGGTTGAGGATGATTGTCCGCTACTCGTACGTAGGAATCCTGATACGCCTCAAGGGTATTTTTGTCTTCTTTATCCAAAAATCCACGTGTTGTCTTGTGATTATTTTTGGCTCCACATATCTATTCCGAAAAAAAAGGTCTTAGTCCTAGAGTTTAACTTAACATGTTCACTAACATTGTTCAACTAACATCGTATTAATAAAACGATAACATATCTCATTTGCATGTATGAGTTATATACTTGACAACAAAAAAAGTAGGAGTTATGCAGATTTATTTTTAAGGTTAATCTCAGTTTACTATCCTAAAGTTTATTGGTTTTCAACATTTCATACCTCATGTTTTTTTCGTCCTAGTTTAGTACCCAAATTCATAATTTTGGGACACTTTCATACCTCATATTTTTTTCATCCCAAACCCTATTTCTCTTCTAGTATTGAAAATCGTTGAATTTTCCATCTGGGTTTTGGAGGAAAACCTTTTTTTTTCTTCATCTATGATTCATTGATGCTTCCTCATTTGAGGTTCTTTTCCCTTAGTTGAATATCAGAGTGTGCAATGAACAAGACTACAAAATAATAAGAATATTATTAAACAAACATAGAATGCCAAAACGGCTATAAAATCTCAAGAGGCTACACCGTGACTAACATGTTCTCGACTGAATAACAAGCATACTATTTATAATAAACTAACCCTAATCCTAAAAGGTAAGAAATCAAAACCCTAATGCTAACGGGCTAAGCCCCTGAAAACCAAACATTCAAATAAATCAAAATACTAATATTTTCCAACACCTCCCGTCAAACTCATGACGGTATACAACACGAGTTTGCAAACAAGCAGATGCGAATTGGCTCCGTTAGGAGGACTGGCAGGCATGCAAACTTGACTTGTGAACTAGCGAACTGGACTGGGTTGGCAAATTCATTCTTGCTGGCAAATTGATTCTTGCTGACAAGTTGATTATGGCTGGCAAACTGATTCTGATTTAGACTGGCTAGTGTTGAGAGTATAGAAAAAACCCGTTACTAAACGGATGAGATTTCCATATTTTAATTGTAGCAACGAACGAACAAACACTATCACTTAAGTGGTCACAATTCCAAGTACTCAAGTAACGGTACAAAACAATCTCGTCAAACAAGCCAACAACTCGTGTGGCCAAAAAACAAACTTAACTATGTTTTTTCCTTTGCCTGTGTGGGCCTAAAACAAACAGCCAAAACTAATTTCTTTTTCTTGTTTCCTTTGTTTTTCCTTTCTTATTTTCCTTTTTTTTTTTTTATTATTTCTCCTTCCTTTCAACCTCTCTTTCTGGGCAGTGTTCTCTAGAGAAAACAAGTCCGAGTGCAGGTCTGGGATTCGAGACGTGATGAGATAACAGCGGTGGTGAAGTGAGGATCAAGCGGCGGCGAGGATGCAGGTACAAGGAGTGCAGCAAATTCGAATGGAGGTGTGCAAATGGCGGGTACAAGGATGGCGTTGGATAGACCGGTGGTTGGTGGTGGTGCGTAACAAGTCTGGTATGGGCGAGAGCAGCAGTCAGATGTGATCGTGGGTTAGGCAGTGGCAACGATGCGAATTCTGGGCGGAACCGATCAGATGCGACGTGATCATCGCAATTCAATAGGCGGGTAGGCGATAGTGAATGGGTGCAAATACGGTAATGGTTCTGGGTTTCCGGTTGACAACAAACGGCGAATGGTCGCTGTGGTGCGGGTCCTGAGCAAACAAACTCCAAACTTTTTTTTTTTCAAAAAAATCCTAACTAGGTACTGAACTAACAGACAGAGAAACCGATTTCAACCCCAAAAGAGATTAATTCTCAAAAGATTTAACCTGCTCTGATACAAGTTGAATATCAGAGTTTGTAATGAACAAGATTACAAAATAATAAGAATATTATTAAACAAACTGAGAATGCAGAAACGGCTACAAAATCTCAAAAGACTACTAACATGTTCTCGAAGAACAAGCATGCTATTTATATAATAAACTAACCTTAATCCTAAAAGGTACGAAATCAAAACTCTAATACTAACGGGCTAAGCTCAGAAAACCAAACATTCAAATAAACCAAAATATTAATATTTTCCAACAACTCTTTGTTTTCCTAAAAAATAAAAATTACAAAATTTACCCTGAAGAAGTTCCACTGAATGATTGATAGATTCCACTCATTTCTCTCACAATAATGGTAGTGGCAGTCCTCTGTCTCTGATAATTGGAAGGTAAGAGTTTCCTTTTTTCTATTCTATTTTAGCATATGAAATTCGGGTTCTTGATGTTTGAAGTTTTGGGTCTTCTGGGTTGCGGGATATGCAATTTGGGTGAACTAATGATACCCAAAACTCATTTTCCATTAGTTAGACTAGCTTTGAGCGCGTGCAGAAGGTATTTTTTGAATCACGGTGTGCTACGCGCGACTTACACGTTTTAAATGTATTTATATGCGAAAATTGACAAAAAGAAAGTCAAATATTTGAAGTAAATGAATAATTTTAGATCATGCTAGAAGTAACATTTCATAAACCAATTAAAGTAGCTGAATTCACATAATAAAATCGATCTCTATAGAATTTACATTAGCAATTGATTGAATCACATTATTGCTAGCCATTGTGAGGCCAAGATCACCTCCTCCCCTTTAGTGTAGATAATATCGTTTGTTAAAAAAGACAATCATTTGTCAATTACTTTAATCACATTATTATTCGCGTGCGAAAGACCTTTTTTATAACCGGCATTACACGCTTCTTATGATGTTTTGAACGTGTTTAAAAATAGAGAAAATAATATTTAATAAGCAACTGATCGAATCACATAATTGCTAGCCCATTGTGAGGCTAAGCCCAACCCCTCCCCTTAGTGTAGATAATATCGTTTGTTACAAAAAAAAAAAAAAAAAAAAAAAACAATCATTTGACAACTTATTTAATCACATTATTATCCGCGTGTAAAAGACCTTTTTTATAACCGGCATTACACGCCTCTTAAGATGTTTTGAACGTGTTTAAAAACAGAGAAATTAAATCACATTATTGTAGCCTATTGTGAGATACTAATTATAAACAAAAACAAAAACCAAAAAACCAAAAACAAAAAAAAAAACCAAAAAATTAATTATGAAAAAAATAATGTTAAAATGACGAAAATGCCCCTGCCTTATTTGATGCATTATTTTAGGATGCCTTTGAATTTTTTTTTCTTAGGGGCATTTTTGTCCAAATATTTTTGTTGAAGCTTGGTGACACCAATTCACTATTCACCTTTCCATTCTCTTTATATATAACTAGCCTTTATGCACGTGCTCACGCGCGTGCATAAGGCATTTTTTGAATCACGGCGTACTACGCGCGACTTACACATTTTAAATATATTTATATGTGTAAATTGACAAAAGGAAAGTCAAATATTTGAAGTAAATGAATCATTTTAGATCATACTAGAAGTAACCTTTTATAAACCAATTAAAGCAGCTGAATTCACATAATAAAATCGGTCTCTATAAAATTTACATTAAGAATAGAGAAAATAATATTTAATAAACAATTGATTGAATTACATTATTATTAGCCATTGTGAGGCCAAGCTCACCTCATCTCCTTTAGTGTAGATAATATCGTTTGTTAAAAAAACAATCATTTGACAATTAATCTAATCACATTATTATCTGTGTGCAAAAGACCTTTTTTATAACCGGCATTACACGTCTCTTATGATGTTTTGAACATGCTTACAAATAGAGAAAATAATATTTAATAAACAACTGATCGAATCACATTATTGCTAACCGATTGTGAGGCTAAGCCCACCCCTTCCCTTAGTATAGATAATATAGTTTGTCACATAAAAAAAAATATAAAAAAATAAATAAAAAAAAAAAAAACAATCATTTGACAACTTATTTAATCACATTATTATCCGCGTGCGAATAATCTTTTTTATAACCGGCATTACACGTCTCTTATGATGTTTTGAACGTGTTTAAAAATACATAAATTGAATCACATTATTGCTAGCCTATTATGAGATACTAATTTTATTTTATATTTTTTTAAAAACACAAAAAAATTAATTATTAAAAAAATACTATTAAAATGATGAAAATGCCCTTGCATTATTTTGGGATGCCTTTAAAGTTTTTTGTTTTGGGGGTATTTTTGTCCAATTTTTTTTGTTGAAGCCTTATGACACCAAAACACTATTCACCTTTTATGTTGGCTTTATATATTACTTGTAACATCCCACATCGCCTAGGGGAGTGATCCTTAAATGTATATTCTCATCCCTACCTAGCACGAGGCCTTTTGGGAGCTCATTGGCTTCGGGTTCCGTAGGAACTCCGAAGTTAAGCGAGAAGGGGGCCAGAGCACTCCCAGGATAGGTGACCCACTGGGAAGTTGCTCGTGAGTTCCTAGAAACAAAACCGCGAGGGCGGGGTCGGGGCACAAAGAGGACAATATCGTGCTACGGTGGTGGAGTGGGCCCGGGAAGTGGTCCACCCCGGGCCGGGATGTGACAAATTGGTATCAGAGCCAATCCCTGGGCGGAAGTGTGTCGACGAGGACGTTGGGCCCCTAAGGGGGGTGGATTGTAACATCCCACATCGCCCAGTGGAGTGATCCTTAAATGTATATTCTCATCCCTACCTAGCACGAGGCCTTTTGGGAGCTAACTGGCTTCGGGTTCCGTAGGAACTCCGAAGTTAAGCGAGAATGGGGCCAGAGCACTCCTAGGATGGGTGACCCACTGGGAAGTTGCTCGTGAGTTCCTAGAAACAAAACCGTGAGGGCGTGGTCGGGGCCCAAAGCGGACAATATCGTACTACAGTGGTGGAGCGGGCCCGAGAAGTGGTCCACCCCGGGCCGGGATGTGACATTACTAGCCTTCATGCACGCGCGTGTGCAGAAGGCATCTGAATTCATATAATAAAATCGGTCTCTATAGAATTTACATTAAGAATAGAGAAAATAATATTTAATAAACAATTGATTGAATAGCATTATTGCTAGTCATTGTGAGGCCAAGTTTACCTTCTCCCCTTTAGTGTAGATAATATCGTTTGTTAAAAAAAAAAAAAACAATCATTTGACAATTAATTTAATCACATTATTATTCGCTTGCGAAATACCTTTTTTTTATAACCGGCATTACAGGCTACTTAGGATGTTTTGAACGTGCTTAAAAATAGAGAAAATAATATTTAATAAACAACAGATCAGATCACATTATTGCTAGCTCATTGTGAGGTTAAGCCCACCCCCTCCCTATAGTGTAGATAATATCGTTTGTTACAACAACAAAAAAAATCAATCATTTGATAACTTATTTAATCATATTATTATCCGCGTGTGAAAGACCTTTTTTATAACCGGCATTACACGCCTCTTAAGGTGTTTTGAATGTGTTTAAAAATAGAGAAATTGAATCACATTATTGCTAGCCTATTGTGAGGTACTAATTATAAAAATAAAAAAATAAAAAAAATAAAAAAACGGCACCAAAAAACTTAATTATTGAAAAAAATCGTCTGCCTTATTTGATGCATTATTTTGGGATGCTTTTGAAATTTTTTTGTCTTGGGGGGTCCAAATTTTTTTGTTGAAGCTTGGTGACACCAACGTGACTTGCACGTTTTAAATATAAGAAGTAACCTCTTATAAACCAATTAAAGCAGCTGAATTTACATAATAAAATCAGTCTCTATAGAATTTACATTAAGAGTAGAGAAAATAATATTTAATAAATAATTGATTGAATCATATTATTGTTAGCCATTCTGAGGCCAAGCTCACCCACTCCCCCTTAGTGTAGATAATATCGTTTGTTTAAAAAAAATCATTTGACAAGTAATTTAATCACATTATTATCCGCGTGCGAAAAACTTTTTTTTTTATAACCGGCATTACACACTTCTTACAATGTTTTGAACGTGTTTAAAAATAGAGAAAATAATATTTAATAAACAACTGATCGAATCACTTTATTGCTAATCCATTGTGAAGCTAAGTGCACCCCTTCCCCTTAGTGTAGATAATATAGTTTGTTACATAAAAAATAAAAAAAATAATTTGACAACTTATTTAATCACATTATTATCCATGTACGAATAATCTTTTTTATAACCAGCATTACATGTCTCTTAAGATGTTTTGAGCGTGTTTAAAAATAGATAAATTGAATCATATTATTGCTAGCATATTATGAGGTATTAATTAAAAAAAAATCACAAAATAATTAATTATTAAAACTACTCTAATTTAAAACGCGCGGAGGATAACGCAAATAGTGGACACACTGCATACTAAGTAGCGTCAAGAGCACCTACAACAGATTATACTAGTGTTACTTTTTAAATAAATATTTGTTGACCTACGTTTCAACAAATCTTACAAATATTTTCACTAATAAACAAAATTCCAATATTTATTCATTCAGCGGAGGGGAGAGAGATATTTTAATGAAGTTGTGATGCACATGGAGGGGAGAGAGATTTTACTCTGGATAATACTTGCAGTTTTTTTTTTGGGTGAGCTCATTCCACTATTTAACATATATTCATTGTAAAAATTTCATAATTGAAATTATTCAATCTCTTAATGTTCATTTGAAGATTATTCGTAAAAAAAAAAATCATTAGAATCGAAAACCGTTTAGTCACATAAATGTATCAAAATAAACCAACGATGTAGGTAACTAAAATAGTCATGATGAACCGTTAGTTTATTTGATTACGTTTGAATGATTAAACGATCTTTGACTGACTTTCAACATAATTGGATTGGGCAACATGGAGAACTAAACAAGTCATTAATTTAGTTGAATGGAATTTCTCCACTCAAGAAATTGGATATAATTGAATTGATGCAAGATGCTCCATTCACTTCAATGACTTCATCTTATCATCCAAAACTTAAAAGAGACTCTAGAAAAACCACTTTTTTGTATATACCATATAAACACTTTAATCGAATAGGTTTTCGGGCATGTTTGGAAATGTTTAACTAGAAAGAATTATTCTCATCTCACAAGTGATTATACTAGAAGTACGTCGAAACTTACTTAGAAACCTCTTCCAAATGCTTTTCAAATCTTCTTGACAATCAAGAGCTTACGACTACATTTGATAGAAAATGTCAAAAGTTCTTATGGATCATAGAGCATTTTCTAGAGAAGAACACGTTTGTGTTTCTTTTTCTTCAAGAAGAAACACTTCAATAAGAATTTCAAGTTGTTTCTAGTAAGAGCCCTTCTAATCAAGCGGACACTTTCTAAATAAGCAATCCCAAACAGAGCCTTCCAAACAAGCTCTCATGGAAATGGAACCACTACTTTTCATGTTAACCAAACCCTTCAAAAGGATGTGCCAACTAACAGTAATTAGACCCTACAAAGTAAACTATTAAGCATCATGATTACTGGCTCGATTAACTGCCTTCTTGCATTCACCAACTCATCTATTAAAATGTTGTAAAACACAAGACACAATCATGATTAACAAACCCCACAATTGCCAGTGGTGCATAAATGATTAATTTGGCACAAAACTTCCTTCAAAGCTCTTCAAACCATGTCTAAAACGAAAGCCTCCTCCAAGCAGCAACAGAGAATATGCAAGGCATTGTGCTGCCGGCTTAGCATGTCTTCGTCTAGCTCGGAGGAAGTAGGCAGCTCTAGTTCCGATAGGCACCCTTCGATATCAAGCCTATCGCATGCCATGGTTCAAGAGAGACTCGACCAGATGATCAGGGAAAGGCAGGAGGGCTCAAGGCACGTTGATCATCGGAGAAGAAAGCAGCGAGCTGGTGATGATCATGATCAACTTCAAGCAGGAGGAGGGACTAAATTTGTTGTAATGGTTGCGATGGAGAAGTGTTCTTATGATCCGAGGGACGATTTCAGGGAGTCCATGGCGGCGATGATAGTGGTAAACCGAATACAAGAGCCTAAAGATCTTCGTAGCCTCTTGAATTATTATGTTTCGATGAATTCAGATGAGTGTTGATAGGTATTTTCACCACTGCAAAAGTAGGGATAAAAACACTTAAAAATACTTGCAAGAGTACAAGGTTGTCATAGTATAGCAGCTCAAGCAAGGTTGTTCTGCACATGGATTGAATGAATAATTTTATGTTAACCAAATCTTAATTAATTATTTGAAAACAAAGTTTGGAAGAGGTTGATTTAATGACCTAAAATATTAAAAACGAATTTAACTAAAAACAATTAAATAAATTGACAAAATAAAGGCAACAAAAGAAAATAGTTTTGAAAATAAATTTGAGGATTAGGATTCCGCCGTGACCTTAACAATCCTATGTAGTTCTTCCAATTACTTATGACTTACACATGCATATTTTGAAGGTTAGGATTTCCTAATATATATCCTACTTGGAACCTCCAACATAGAACGTATATCTAACATGCAACCCGTCCGTGGCGTTCAGATCGAATGTGAACATGCAAGACTCATTAAGTTTTGTGAAAACCTTTTGAAAAACCATATAACCCTTAAGACGTGTCGTCCATCCTAAGAAGTTACACATATTAACCAGAAGAAGCCAGCGTCAATTCCAGGGACAGCCCTACGCCAAAATTGCATCAAATTACTTTTCTAAAGATCCTAATGGTGGCCAATCACTATGGCAATTAGATAGTTTAAAGTACACTGATTAATAATTCAAAACTTGCATGCATAATATCATAAGCAAATTGAAAAGAAACTACATATTCTTGCTAAGGCTCGTGGCCTCGCCCTAGCAAAGAGAAAATTAGTTAGGAACAAACATAAAACAAAATATTATTAAAAACATGGATAGAAAACACCTTGAAAATAAACTTGAATCGT
The DNA here is from genome assembly GCA_024362995.1 of Heteromeles arbutifolia. Taxonomy (NCBI): domain Eukaryota; kingdom Viridiplantae; phylum Streptophyta; class Magnoliopsida; order Rosales; family Rosaceae; genus Heteromeles; species Heteromeles arbutifolia. The sequence continues at coordinate 747,147 of JANCRC010000002.1, read as the reverse complement.
CAAAGCTCCAAAGCCAAAGTGATGCGTTCTCTCCAAATTGATGCGTTCCCCCTTAATCTAATGGCTAAATAGCCTTATTTATACTACTCTAATTAAAATCCTCCTAGTAAAAGGTCTTAAAATAAGACTAGAAAACCTAATACAATAATAAAACAGAAAATAAAAGGTTTCCTATTCTAATTAGAATTCGGACTTCTCAGAAAATTAGTATTTTGACTGACCAAATCAACTCCGATTTGGTCCCAAAATATCTCTTTTTAAAGCTTGAGACGTCTCCAACAAATCCTTAAAGGAATCTTCCTCAAAATATGTCATCTTGACCTTCAAAATACCAAAAACGTCCAAAAACGTCAATCTGGGAAAGCTGCGCGCTGGGTCTTTATTTCATCACCACGGTCAAACGGTTTGGTAGAAAATCTGAAACTTTGATACAATCATCTTGAAAGACTCACGAACATCCTCCAATTGAAAACACTCCAAAATTCATCTGTTTGGTAACTTTTTGCTCCAGAAGAAGTCGAGTATCCTACATTGAAAATACATAACAAAGTATCAAAATTCTACCAAAATAACTAATAAATTAATATTAAGATTAGGGTAAAATATATAGTATAATATCGTCTCATCAAGTATCGTGGGCTTATACTCGAGGTGTTTCATGAAAGTTTGCTCTGATTTTTTATGTAAATTCCATTAACTGATGAGCATATTCTAATTATCTAATCCAATCCAACTATGGAAAAGCGGATTTGAACTTGAGTGCGTAGAGGGAAACACACCGCTCTTTCTAATTTGCACATAATTTAAATTTAAGACTAAAACAAAATTATGACATTATATTGGGGAGAAAAGAAGACGAACCCATATGAAATATTCAAATGATAACTACAAATCTAACAATAACTTTTGTTGCAAAATTTTTGATTCTGCACCACATATTCTGCCGCGACGAAAGTTTATGTGATTCTTGCCCCTTATTGATCTCCTCTTGGGAAGGCCAAGAAAACGGAGTAAGGCTTTGAAAAACCAGGCATCAATTGTCTGAAACATGACTTTGGAAGACTGATACATATGAAATTGAAGCAGGCCGAATAGAGGGACTGGGAAAAAAGGCAATAGGGTAAAGTAGAGACTTTGTCCATTTCTTCTCGACGCGAATCAAGAGCAGAATGGTGGCGGCAAACTGGCAAATTTGCCATGAACAAGAAGAGCAAGACAAATCCACTCATGACCTCGTGAGGAAGGCTGCTGCGGAAAAGCGGGTACTCGAGTGGAGAGGAGAGGGCAGAGAGAAAGAAAGCCACAGAGGACAATGAGCAGGAGATGGCCACAACGTCCATGCATGTGGAGAGCAAAAATAGAGGATTTGTCATGGAAAACAGGACGGACACTTTGGTGATTACCCCCAGGATAGCGTAGGCGGTTGCAAAGTCCACAGTGGCCACTAGCACCGCCATGGTTGAGCATGACTCCGCCGTTTCTTTTATCCATTCTTGCACCGACTTCAAAAGCTCGTTATGCTCATGATGGGAGAACAGCTCCTCCATCCACTGTCTGATCCTTGTTGTTGTGGTGCATGCCGTAATGAGGTGGTAGTATCTCTACCACACGCTGATAAAAACACAGTACATATTTAACAAGTCGATCTCATACTCGGTAACATAAATATCTGTTTGACAACATAAGTCTTTTATCATGTCAACAGGCTTAATTAGTAACATAAGCAGTCGTCTGACAACATAGGTCTTTTATCAAGTCGACAAACTTAGTAGTAGCATAAGTATTTGTCTGACAACGTAAATCTAGCAATAGAACATTACCATAAACCAGCGCAGCTCTGCCTGCAACTGCATGGCAGGACCCATTAAATTCTAAGACAATGTTATAGAGTAGAAACTCCTATCTGCAGCATGGTGCAATATGGTGTTTCCATCGCAGTCGATCCTCTTATTCAGCGTTCAAATACAGTTGGTTTGCTTTTTATAAGCTTAAGAATTGGTTTCTGATGGTGCTTAATTGCCAAATGAAAAACGTTGCGTTCGTTATATACAGTTAACGTGCTCGACTGCCTGAGGATGCTGCTCAAGTATCTCCTCCACAATGGGCACAATTCCTGTAATAGTTGCCCGAGGTAGCTGCTTAATTAATATAGGATAATGCTAGGGAGATCAGAGAGAGGTGATTAAAAAGAGAAGGAAGGTGACGTGTGGTCTGAGATATGCCTCCATGTCTGAGACCACGTGTCACCTTCTTTCTCTTTTCAATCACCTTTCTTTGAGTTCGAATCTTTTGCCCTCATTAGTTGTCGTTAAATTCGTTTAAATTTAAGATTTGTTTATTAAATTAATTAATCAAATCAACATAATGGTAACGAATGTGGGGGTGAACAAAAATGCATTATTTGAAATATTTTTCTCCTTTTCAACTGAGAAAAACATTGTGAAGTCGCCATGCTAGGTGGATGGGTAGACCAACTTGACAAAAGCATTGACCTCCGCCACTGCCTATGAGGTAGCCGTAAGGCCAAGTATAATCACTTAATTGTCATGGATATGTGAGTGTTAGTGTAGAAGGGAAGCAGATCAGTCTAACCACTTGCACTACTAGAATTATGCTCCTAGGACACCATTTTTTGCACACCATTTGTAATTGGTGGCCATAGATATAAAGTTGCTACTCTTACTATTTTTTGGTGGCTTTACAGTGGGATGCTGCTAATATCGGTGGCCTTCAACATTGCGCCACCAATTATTGGTGTCTGTTAAATAACTTTATTTCTTAAAATTACTTTTCTTCTACTTTTTTATTTTATTATTTATTTTGTAGGCACCGAAGTGGTGCTGGTTATTTGTTTTTTTGGATACCCACCGAAATGAGTGAGAAAAGTCACGGAGTGGAGTCCATATTATAAGAGTTTCTTGTGGTTTTAAAGGTGGACGAAACTAAAAAGGTTATCCTCTCTTTCCCCTTTCACAAATGTCTCTCCTCTCTCTCCCCTCCACTCTATCTCCTCCTTCCCCCTTCACTCTCTCTACTTCCCACATCCTTTCTCTCCCTTTTTCTTACAGGCAACAGCGCTGCCCTTCACCGGTCACCAAAGACCGTCAAATTATACCTTCATAATCCTCTTCCCATCCTCTTTCCGATCCTCAAGTTAGTTTCTACAAATTCGTACCCAAATTTCTTCAATTTCAAATCTAAGAAACATATGATTTTGTTCGGATTTTGTGTGTTTTTTAGGTATGGGAGCGGCGTACGGGATAGCCAAGAGCAAATTAGCAGTGGCGTTGATGAGTTTGATGAGGCCGGAGCTGGTGATGAAGTCGATTGTGTCGGTGGTTATGGCGGGATTGTTGGGTATTTTCACATTTTCAAACTCAATTTTACACTGCTTTAATTTTTAGTTTTTAATGTTTGAAAGTTTTGGTCCTTGATGAGGCCGGACCTTACTCTTGTATTCATTGGCATTGCTGAAGCTGATGACGTCAAAAGCATAAAGAATAGGTTACCACTAGTTGCTGAGAGCTTAGATTTCAGAGGCCTTTATTTATTCGATGATAGGTTTCACCATGTTCTATTGTTTGGTAGAGTTCTTCCACGCTTTTATTAAATGCTGCTTCACACTGAGTTGATTAGATTCGAAATGTTTTGTATGTGAAATATTTTTTTCTTTTTAACTTGTTAGCAGCTTCCCTGCTATCTTAGAAAGGATTTGGCCTTATTCTTGCTAAGGGTGTTGATATCATATCTCTTCAATTGTTTCTTAATTTAAGTTTTTATTTTTTAATGGGTTAAACATCTAACGATGAGAACGATGAGACCTGAATCTTTAAGTAGAGTATATGAAACATGGTCTTAGAGAAAATTATAGTAAATTCAAATTCATTATTGTTATTTTCCTTTGTTTTCACAGGTTCCTGACCTTATGATTAGCCTCTGTTCTCAGGTATTGATTTATCTTCATTTTAATAAACTGCGATGCTTTAATTAGAGATTGTTTTGGCTGAACAATTTTTGTGTGCATGCTATAAAAACTGTATCAATTGGCAGCAGTGGCATTTCAACACATCTATCTATATCTAATGATTGCCCGCCTGAAAGGATGATTATACGTTGAAATCATTGCATTGTTTTTTCTTGAATTTATAATGTTGATTTCTTGTTTGAGTTTCAGCATGTGATTGACCTATCAAGAAGAGAAACCGTGGTGCGCCTCATTGGTAAGGAATTTCGGCTTCGTAGAATTAAGACCTACGAAATACAAAGTTATTCGTTTAATTTGGTCTCATTTGTAGTTTGGCGTTGTGAACTCTTTTTGTACATTTGCAAGTGGAATGAAGGTGAAAGCTGACAGAGACGAGTCTTCCACATATGCTATCATGCTTGCTTCAGATGTTCCACAGAGATGTAAGCTCTTGGTCTGTTTTCAATATATTGTTCTTAGTTCATCGTGTTAAATTTTTACCATGTTTTGTAAAAGATTTATTTTTCAATTCAGAAAAAATTGTGGGACTCTCAAGAAGGGAATGTGGTTAAGTGAACTTCATTGCATGACGAACTTAGGTCCGACGCCTGCAGCCTGCAGTGGGAGGATGGAATTCTGAAGAAGGCTTAGTTGTAACTTGTAAGTTATGTAGGATTTGTTGTGAATAGCTGAAATTCAGTAAGTGAAAAGTTAACTATGATCCTTTTTTGTGAATTTTACTTGATGTATATACTAGAAATGCCATAGGGAAGGCATAGAACCAATTGGGTGGATTTTGTTAGTTATCAGATTGATGTGCATTGGATGTGCATAGCTACATAGGTGGGATAAAATGCACTATCATCACCCTTGGGTACTTGGTTGTGTTGGACAATATCGTTGAATGTAATATGCTTTCTTATGTAGCACAAACTTTGTTATTGATAAATCTATTGTATATAAAGTGTGGTTGGTTGGAAATATGAATCCTTTTGCAAATTTAAATTTCATGTGAATTTTATATTAAGAATCTGAGTTTTAATATAGTACAGAGCTATTACTAAAATGCATGTAATACAATTCGAACCTACTGGCCATTTGGAATGTTGTTGATTCACACCAACTTTGGTGCCTATATCTTAAAAGCCACTGATCCTAATATAGACACATAGGATTGGTGTGTGTGAGTATGAAAGACACCAATGTTAGTCTCAAATATAGCCACTAATAAGAGGGACAATGAGATATTTTGAATTTTAGAAATAATTATAAAATATAAAAATGTTGTACTATTCACATACACACCAATGCAATATTGGTAGCCATTGTTATAATAGAGTCCTCTACATATGCCATGTTTTCTAGTTTAGTGGCTGCTTGGTGGCCATAGAGGTTTGCCACCAATGTGAGTGGCAACACTTGACAATAGCCACCAATGAAAAGGGTGGCTTATAGCCAAATTTCTAATAGTGTTGATTACACTTAAATATGATTTATTTTTTATTTATCAATTTTACTGCAAACAATATTATTATCCACCAAAATAATCTATCACTTAATTAAAGATGACATATAAATACAAATAACGATTACAAATCGATATAATCATGCGAGAGACATAATCTTTAGCATACAATTTGAGATAAGCCTTTATTCTTCACTTATTGCCAATACATGTAAATGAAGACTCAATAACATTGTGAAAATAGGAGAGAATATGAAAAATCCAAAATATTGAAATGATAACAACAAATAAATATATGTTGCAAGATTGTGAATCTACACCATATATTGCGCTACGATGAAAAGTTTATGTGATTCTATATGCCTTACTCAGTGCCCCATATTGATCTTCTCTTGGGAATGCCAAGAAAGCGGAGTAAGGGTTTGAAAAACTAGGCATGAATTTTCTGAATTTTCTGAAACGTGACTTTGAAAGTTTGATACATAGGAAACTGCAGCAGGCCGAATAGAGGGACCGGGAAAAAAGCAATAGGGTAAAGTAGAGACTTGGTCCATTTCTTCTCTACGCGAATCAAGAGCAAAATGGTGGGCAGCAAAGGCGAGCATGGTGGTTGCCATGGAGAAGAAAAGTGTAGAATTTTTCAGGTCGACGGGCCGAGGGCCCATTCCAACAACACCGATATTGTCCCCACTTAACCACCTGCACAATTCTCAGGTGTGGAGTTTTTTCACAAAAAACATCACTATTAGTTAGAGAGGGGTATTTCTATTTAAACTACTTTTCTTCTTCCCTCCTGGCCAGTGTGGGAGAATGGGTGTTCTAACAAAAGGCAACACGAATCCTGTCAAGATCTTGTTTGGAATGCTGTCAACGAAAAACGGGTACTCGAGAGGGGAGGAGAGGACCGACAGAAAGAATGCCACAGAAGATAATGAGCAGGCGATGGCCACAACGTCCATGCAGGTGAAAAGCAAAAAGAGAGGATCGTCCCGAAAAACAGGAAGGCCACTATGGTCATTAGCACCCCCCGGGAATGGCCTAGGCAGCTGCAAAGACTGCAGTGGCCACGAGCACCGCCACTGTTGAGCATGCCTGAGCCGTTTCCTTTACCCATTTTTGTGCGTCCTCCAGAAGTTGGTCATGCCAATAGTTAAACAGCTCCTCCGCTGTCTGATCCTTCTTGTTGTAGAGAATGGTGTAATGAGGCGGTACTATCTCTTTTACACGCTGACACAAACACACGTAAGCATTAGTCATGGCCACGTATATATAGATTTTGTAATAGAAGTATTTGTCTAACAACATAAGTCTTTTACCTATTTGCCTCAATATAAGTATTTGATAAGATCGATCAGTAATATAAACAATGGCGGATGCATTGAGGGGCAGGGGGTCAGCTGATCCTTCGAACTTCCGTGAACGTCCATGGATACCTTGGGTGCTGATCCTCCGAACTTCGACGATTGTCCATGGACATCTTGGATGCTGTCTTTTTGAAGATTAGAGTTGGCTTCATACATGCCCTTTTGATAAAATGTCTTAAAGAAGAGTGAATGAAATGGTGATCTCAGTGAATAACAAAACATCATCATTATTGGACAAATATATTAATGGGATGCAATGATATCAAACATTGTTAGTGTGTTCAAGATAAGTGTGTTTCTTTGTTAAGCATTCATATGAGAGCAGCCTTAAAACATGTTAGTTACCATCGCAAATGAGGCATTAACAGGTGTGCATTATGTCTTTCCAAATAACTTCATGCCTACCAGGACTCGATGAAATGACGATATGCATGCTATTTCTGGTAAAAAAAATTACGCGCTACGCGCACACTATTCTTATTAACCCCTCTAATATTATTTTCTAGATCCGCCACTGAATATAAATATTTGTGCAACAACATAAGTCTAGCAAAAGAACTTTACCAGGAACCAGCGCAGCTCTGCTTGCGCATGGCAGGCCCTATTAATTTCCGAGACAACGATATAGAAAAGTAACTCCTATCTGCAGCATGGTGCAAAATGGTGTTTCCATCGCGGTCTATCCTCTCATTCAGCTTCAACATCAAAGTTGGTTTTTTTTAATAAGATTAAGGATCTCTTTCTGACGGTTCAGAATGGCCAGATGCAAAATGTTGTGTTCGTTGTTGTTAAGGTGCTCGACTGCGTGAGGATGCTGCTTAAGTATCTCTTCCACAATGGGCATAGTTCCTGTGATAGTTGCTATAAGCAATGGGGTAGAGTTGTAAACTTTAATCTTCGCCCCCTTATCCGATTTGGTTGCTTCCTGACCACCTTTATTCACTGGCCCCAGAAAATTGCCCTGGGCTTTGCGTCCTTGTTAGTAATGAACCAAGAATGGTAATCCTCGACGAGCAATTTGATGAGTTTCTTTAGTGATTTTTTATTTTTCTTGTCCTTCCATATCGTATATATTATGCCGCCCTGCATGCCTCCTTTTTCTATTCATCACATGACCAAGCATATGTACACATTAGCGTGTCATAATTAGACAGTTGTTATCGGCACTCCAGTGAAGTCATCATGCACTCTTCTTTTTCTCATGTAAAATCATAAGAAATAAGTGCGTAATGACTTTTGTACAGTCCCAGTAACAAGTGTTCGCCTGGATAAAAATGCGCTGAGGCAAAGGCAGAAGAAAGTAAACAAACCTTTAGCAAGGGAGTTCTTTAATGAATAGTAAGCCTTCACAACAAACTGCCAACCATTTTATGCATGCAACTTCGTTAGGATCATTGAAAAAATCCAACTGGAGAAACGATTTAGCTAGGTAGCCGTTTAATTATTCGATCAATTAATTAGATTACCTGCAAACTTGTTCCGAAAGATGGATTGACGGGGACCGTGCTGCTCTCCACATCATCCTTCTGATTTGGTGTGACCACATCACCTCCATCAGGAAGGCCTGCATATATAACAATGATTAACTATGAGATTAATGCTTTAAAAGAAAACGCGCGCACAATCATACACTTGTACATAGTAGTAGAGTAATGATACGTACAATGATAAATGAGCATCTTCCATTGGCTTTCTTGAAACCGTGGCTCAAAGGCAGTTGGCATTTGGGCTAACAACTGAAGGCTTGTCAATCCTTCTTCGTCTCTCTTTTTTCCTAGATCCCTGTACCTCTTTAGCAACCAATAAGCAGTCTCTGCATTGTGGAAGACAAAAGAGCAAAAGTTATTAATCTGCATCTCTTCATATATACTGTGTGTTGTGAATCAATGCATGCATTTTTGAGGGAGAGAGAGACCAAAATGTTGGGCGACGACAGCCATATGAAGAATGGACTTTTTGTCAGATCTCTCGAACTGCGTCTTAATTAGATTGTCCGGACCTTCTGCCTTCAGTTTGTCACAGTAAAACTTGACCAATTTAGTGTGACCGAGAGCAGCCGTTCTGTACAGTGGAGTTTCTCCTAATTCGTTCCGAGTCCACAGCAGCAGCGGCTGCGTATCATTCTCTTCAGGGTCGTTGAACTTGTTCACCAAGAACTCCGCCGCTTCCACACTGCCGGACACACCCACCTGGTGAAGAACATTGTTTCCGTCATTATTCGGAACCCTCATGTTATAGCTGGTTGAACGGCTGCATATATCAATAAAAAATGTGAGGGCTTTTTGAGAGTTGCTGCTGCAAGAAGCCGCAAGGTGAAGTACATTGTCCCCGTCCAGCGTCATTGGCCTGAGCAAGTTTTCTGGATGCCCGTCGTAGTATTTCTTCATGCCTTCCCAGTTACCCTGTATGAAAAGTTCGTATGGGATTTTCATCTCTTCAAATCTTACTACCTTATTCTTTAGGTCGTCTTCCTCATTTTGATCTGGTGGAATAGTTGGCGTTCTCTGGGACTCCATCTGAGTACTAGCCAGCTTGGCGAGTTTAATGTGGCGGTTTTCGGTTTGATTTATAGTCTAGCTGCTGCTACTGCTTCTACTAATATGTTTTCCTTAATAAATTAACAAAGTATGTTCAAAATAATAAAGCTTAAAATGATCGAATATTAAAAGTTACCATTTTCTAGCTGGGTAGGCTTTACCCGTACAAGCATCTACCTTTGCTGTATGTTTTATACTTAATTAAGCAACAAAGAATCTTGAATAATAAAGCATAAAGGATCGAAGAGTTAAGGTTACTAACGTAACTGTTTCTACTTTAAACTTAGCATCTACCTTTGCTTTAGTTTATTAAGCATCTACCTTTCGTTCAGAATAATAAAGCATAGCTCCCCTCAATAATTATTAGTTTTAAGTTTATACTTTAAACTTATTGATTAATTTAGTTAAATTACTGTTGAATGTTTTCAAATTTAACCGTTGTATTTGAATCAATTATTGCAACTGACGAGTTTGGTCCAAAAAAGGGCTAAGAGGGGGGGGGGGCTACATTTGACCAGCCTGATGTCCCTTTGGCCAAATGATAGCATGATGGGCTTCATAGAATTATAGCCTATGAGTTTTTGAGAAAATTAGGTCATTTTTTTGCTTTTGGACCTATAGCCCTCTCCATTAGAGATGGCCTTAGGTTCCAATTGTAGGTTCCGTGGAAATTTTTTTTAAAAATTCTTCGATATGGTTGATATTTCTATGGAAATATTAAAAAAAATCAGAAAAAGATATGGAAATGTGAGGTAACTTCACCTCATATCGGAAAAACTCTTTAAGTTTAGGATAAAATAGGCTAAAATCGACAGATATCGTCGATATTTCTGACACATCTATTGAATATCAGAGAAACTCTTATATTTTGTCTAAACCAATGTTTGACAATTCGACATATCCATAGATATTACCACAAATTTGCATATCGATATTTCCTCCGACGCAAATATTTTAAACATTGGTACGAACACACTGCCGTTGTCTCCCCTGTTAATCCAGAGCTTTCCGTCGAGGTAAATGGTTAGCAACCACGACTCAGCATTGCTACTAGAGATGAACTTAAAAGGGGGTTGGCCGGAGATGGTCTTTGCATCAGATGAAGCAGTGTCTTGAACAGAGTTGAGCAAACCTTTGAAGGGTGCGAGTTCAATTTTTTGCCCTAGAAACTCAACATTTCGGGTATCACTAGCGAGTCTGTTAGCTGTGGGGTGCCGATTACACCTTCTTCGAACTTAATCTGAATCAACAAATTAATCGAAACAAAACTCATTTAATCAAACCAACGTCCCAAAGAACCCTAAATTGAATTATGTTGGTTCTTTCAAATTTAATGAGCTAGCTAGCTTTCAAGAGTCATAAACACTTGGACACAAAATTGTTCTGCTCATGCAACCACCATTTCATATTATTCAACTAATCTGATTTGATCTGTAAAGAAACTAATTAACGAAATCATATTCATGCATTGCAAACAGTAATAAAGCAAAAGCCAAGAATTTAGGACAAGCTATAATTATAGTCCACGTACTTTGGGCGAAGTTCTACCGTGTTCTTACAAAAAACTTAGTTCCGTCGATAAAATAGCATGTGAGTTATACATCTGAGAATAAGTTCAGGGTTTTGAGAGGTGTAAAAACACTTCACATTTGCCTCTCACGTGCTAATTTCGTAAAACAAATGACGTATTTAGGCAAACTGCCTTTGAATTGTAACTACGAAAGTAAATGGCAACAACTGAAACTATCGGAACTTAAGTGGAACTTCATCCAAACTACTTCCAACAAATTTATCAAATCATGTTCATGCATAGTTACATACATAAACAAATAAAGGGAACGAATTAACCAACCCTGGACGCGCTTGGGGCTTCGGACTTCAAATGTGGCATAGCTGCTGATAGAAGTGGTAGCTAATGGTCCAGCAAACTGGACAGAGTTTTGTATGGTGAAATTCTCAGAGTCAGTTGTATGAGATATCTCTTCGAGCTTCACCAATGGAAGCGTCCCTCTTGACAACAATGGAAACAGACCCGCAAATGAAGTGTAACCGTAAAACAAATTGTCTAACTGAATCACTGGATTTAAGTCAACACATTCTTTTTTTTTTCTAACAAAATGATATTTAAAACTACTCTAAAAGCATATTAAGTAGCATCAGAGTATCTCCAACAGTTTATACAAGTGTGACTCTTCGAATAAATATTTGTTGATCTACAGGGCAATTTGTAGAATTTTTAGTAAGAGCCCTTCTAGTCAAGCGCGTACTTTCTAAATAAACAATCCCAATCCCAAACGGAGCCTTCCAAACAAGCTCTCATGGAAATGGAACCACTACTTTTTCATGTTAACCAAACCCTTCAAAAGGATATGCCAACTAATAGTAATCAGAACTATAAAGTTAAAACTATTAAGCATCATGATTACCGGCTCGATTAACTAAAAGAACATTCCCCATTTGCGTTCTTGCATTCACCAACTCATCTATTAAAATATTGTAAGACACAAGACAATCATGATTAACAAACCCCACAGTTGCCAAATGTGAATAAATGATAAGTTTGGCACAAAACTTCCACCAAAGCTCCAACTCAAACTATGTCTAAAGCCTCCTCCAAGCAACAACAGAGAGGATGCAGGGCACTGTGTTGCAGCAGCTGACGGTTTAGCGTGTCTTGGTCTTGCTCGGAGGAAGTAGCGAGCTCTAGTTCTGATAGGTACCCTCGTTATCAAGCCTATCGCATGCCATGGTTCAAGAGAGACTCGACCAGATGATCAGGGAAGGGCAGGAGGGCTGGAGGCACGTAAGGGTTTTGTGCCCTATATTTAAATAAATATTATTTTTTTATCCTTTAGATTTACTTTTACTCTACTTAACGCCTCTCTCTCTTTCCACTCTCTCAAACTCTCCTTGTCCCCAGCCACCTTCCTTTCTCCCGCCTATATCCTCTTTCTCCCCCTTCTTCTGCACGCAACATCACCGCCGTCCCCTGATTACCAATGACCACCAAATCATACCTCCAAAATCCTTTTTCTGTCCTCTTTCCAACCCCAAGTTTGTTTCTACAAATTCATAGCCGGATTTCCTCAATTTCATATCTAAGAAATGGTGACCGCAGATTTTTTGGCCAGTTTTCGGCCAAGCCTGGCAAAGTTGGACCTCGACCCAAGAGGTAAAGATGATCATCTCTTAGTGGGCTGTCCTCCAGTGTAAGTTCTTTTCTAAAATAAAAACTTTCAGTTTTGGGATCCATTTTAGATTTTGAATTTTAATTCCCTTTTCTGTATGCATGTCAAAGTTTACTCGCCTGGAGACTGCTCGAAATTTCAAAGTATAGTCGCATGTAATATTCTTGTTTTAAATTGTTCATTTAATTTTTAATGTTTATAGCTTATTGTAGTTTGTTTCATCAACTTTTCTGGCATTTTTTGTTTAAGTTTTCTGTTTTGGTTGCCTAGAAGATGAAGGAAAATAAATAAAATAGAATTCCATGTAGTCGCTTTTGTTTCCCCGGGGAAAGAAAGATTGGAAATATTCGACCAATATCAATCAAGCCAAAATGTTGAATTTAATTTTATTATTTAAATTCATTTCCATGTCGTATGATTACAAGATATTTCGTTGACTCAGGTGGTTTTCAACTTTTTCTTTCCCTTAATTTGAAATGGCAATGAGATTAAGATATGATTACAGGATAATTACAGTGTTTTTATTTTTGTTTTTTTTTTAATTTTTCAGTTAATGAAAGATGCCAAAAACTCAGTTGGGTTCCCACAATGTAAGGTCTCATGGAGTCAATGAGGCAAAGGTTCATATGCAAGCATCCGGCTTGTGACAGACAGTGTAAGAGGAGGCCTAAATTGTAATCCGGTGTCACTCCGATGGATTGAGTTTTGTGATCTAGCTAAACTACCCATGATCAATCACATGAACAAATCATACAGGTAGTGCAGAAGTTGGTTATCTTCTTCCATTCATTCCTTCATCTACAAAAGATAAATGTGTGAGTTCACTTTACAGATATCTTCCACTCAAGTTTACATATTAAGGCAGTCTTATCAGATTTTAGGCAAAAGTGTGAGTCATCATGTGGTAGTGTAATACCCTGAAAATTTAAATATATGAATATGTGGAGAAAATCGAAAGTAAATCGATTTATGATTATGGAAATAGAATTGGGAAATTTTAAAGCTTTGTTTCTGGAAATTATTATAATTTACGTATTTGGATTATTGAGATTTTTTGTTATTTTTCGAGAGATTATATTAGTTTACTTGAGTTTAGTTTTAAATTAAACTAATTACGAAGTTCGAAGTTTGGAAATAAATTATTTAAAAACCGTAGACCATTCGAGGTCACAATTTATACTTTTGAATAGAGCCTGATCTCACGAACGCGTGGGCGCAAACCGTTCGTGAAACAGAGTTATAACGAAGAAGTTATTAGCGATAGAAGTTGAGGGTAAATTAGTCATTTTGACATTAAGTGGGAAGATTCTAGAAAATCTGAAACAAAAAGGAGTGCCACGTGTGTGGCTGTGATGGAAAGGAAAGGAGAGAAAAGGAGGAGAAAATGAGGGAAAGGGGGAGAGAGGAAAAAAAAAAAAGAGGGAAAGAACGGGTGTTCTTCCCGACCCAAACCGGCAGGAAGGAAATCGACGCCCTTCATGGTGTTTCACGGCGAAATTGCCACCACCCATCACTTGGAAACATTTACCCTACCTCCCCTCTCTCAATTCCACCCTAAAACAAAAGTGTTTTGGAGGTAGTTTGGTGACAAAACACCCGTGGGTGTTGCGGCCACCCTTGCTCGAATTCCACCAATTGTGAAAGGTTTTCCTCCAATTACCACCATTACTAGACTTCCCTTGAGGCCTAGAACAAAGCCCAAACAACTGTAGGGGCGGCAGAGCACCGGAGGTGACGATTCGAGGCCACCCATTTATAGGGTTTCTGACGGGTTTGGGGAAAATTGGAGCCTTTCCAGGCCAAATTGGACTTGGCCACAGGTATAAAGTTTGCTTTACTCTTTGAGATCTCCATTTCTATAATTTTTGAGAATTTTTGTGGCGCACGGCCAGGGAGCCGACATTGTGTTTTTATGCAAATTTCGTTATTCTAATTATGCTTTTGAGATCTAATTGTTGTGGTTTGAATATTAATACGATTGTGGTATATGTTGGATTAAATGAATATATTCAAATTTGGTTTGAATTTTGGAAATGTGAACTACGAATGGCTTGATCCCTGTTTAGGGTACGTAAGTAGTCTAACGAGACGTTAGATGCAGCCATAAAATAAGTGAGATCAAATAATCGAGACAAAATCCTTGTTTGAGAATTTGAGCTAAGTAAGGAATATTGAAAAATAAGAGTTATCCTTATGTTTTGGTGAGTAAATTTTTGGGCATAAATAGTTGTGTGGTTGTTTGAGAATTTGAGCTAAGTAAGGAATATTGAAAAATAAGAGTTATCCTTATGTTTTGGTGAGTAAATTTTTGGGCATAAATAGTTGTGTGGAATCATGAAACTTAAGTAGAGATTTGTAATTGTAGATAGTTAACTAGAAAATTTTAATTTGGGCCTATCAACAAAATTTATCCTTGAAAATAAATATTTCGAGGCTGGGGCGCTACAGGTAGGTTTAGATAACTATTAGTACTATAATAAAACTCATCATTTAAGCAAGTGTAAATTGTAATATCTGATTACTAAAAAAGGGCATGATGCTAAAGGCCTTAGTTAATGAGAAATTTGTAAATGAAATTCATGAAGCGAGATGAGAGATGTAGAAGATCATAGTAATTAAAAAAAAGTCATTGAAATGGTGGGAGACACATTCCATATGCCCCTTGAAAGATGCCTCATTTACATTATCCTTAAAGCCATTTTTTCATAAGCTAATTAAAAAAAAAAAGACAACTAATTGATAGGAAAAAACAACTATTACTCCAAAATCAAAGAAATGAAACTTCTTTTGCTAAAAAATCAATTGGATTCCCACATTGTAAGGTCCCATGGATTCAAGGAGGCAAAGGTTCATATGCATTATTGGCTGATTATGTCGGTTCTTGTCGGGATTGATCTCGATTTGAAATTGATGGAACAGTTTCACCACTTTCTGCTTTTGTAGATTAATTTTGTATTTTTGTTATCCATGAGTTACTTTTATATGTTTAAAATATTTGTAGTTCTACATTTACGTGTAGTGTTTGTTGATTAAAGTTGATGAATTAGATCGATCGGTTTAATTTTTGGTACTATTCATGACTTTGGCAGTGAGAGGTCCAAATACCACACATATCATCCGGATTAGTTCGTTTGTGGAGCAAAGATTGGATGAGATGCAAAACTAGGGAATATAAGCAAGGTTAGATTTCAAAATACTTATTTATTAGACTCTGCTTTGTAAATCCAATAAGGTTTTTAGCATTTGCTATCTTTCTTAGAAATTAATGTCATAACACTGAGATTTATCTCACTGCATTTGACCGAAGCTAAATGATTGTCCAAACTTGTATTGTTTTGTACATCTTGTTTGCTAGTAATGATGGTTTAGCTGCTCATTTAAGTTGCATGTTTCTTCGTTGTTATTTAGTATTACAAAGTAGCAATGCGTCAGTGCTTGTGAGTTCTCAATGCCGATTGAAAGTTTTGGTCCTTGAACATCACTGGAAATAGGTCCTTAACAATTTATTTTCATTTTCCCTTTGGTTTGGATTTTAGGAAGATGATTGCATTATCCACCAAGTTGGAAAAAAGAGGTGAAATCAGTTTTTGCCTGGCTAAAGTACACATGTTTTTTTTTATGAGGAATACTTGTATACTTTCATTAATGATATTCCACTTGTACTGTATGGTTCATTCTAACAGCTGAAGCCGTTGGTTTTCATTTTATGAAATTTTTAATCCTTTGTTTTGCTTAAATTTCAGTTTGTAGCCCGTTTCGATTTTTCAAATTTTTTTTTTTTTAAATACAGCTTATTAGGCACAATTTCAAAAAAGTGCCCATCAGGTGGTTGTTAGATTATCTGACAGACTGTCAAAATGTAGGCACAAAAAGACATCTATTTGGGCTGAACTGTTTGAGCACAAAAAGTCATATTGTGCCCTTTCATCAAAGGTGACGCCCATAGAGGGCACATACAATATAATAGTAGTTGCACTGTTGTCATTGGTCTATGGGCACATATGTTGGTGCTCTTTGGCCTCAAAGGGCACAAATAATTTATTGTGTGCAGTGTCCATTTTTTTTGTAGTGAAAATTTCATTCTACATTCCTTACAAATATATATATTTTTCTAATTATAGAAAACTTGGAGTGCAAAGTGAGATTTTTAGAGTGTCAATAACAATTCCTAAAACAAATTGCCTAACTGAATCACTGAATTTAAGTCAACAAATTCATTTTTCTAACAAAAAGATATTTAAAACTACTCTAAAACGTGCAATGATAATGCAAGTAGTGGTCAGACTATCATACTAAGTAGCCTAAGAGCATCTCCAATAAAGTATACAAGTGTGGCTCTTCAAATAAAAATTTGTTAACCTAAGTGGCAATTTGAAGTCCAAAATTTACTACATCACAATTTTACATTTCAACAAATTACTATTTTTTATTTTACTAAAAAAAATATTTTATTCATTCAAACAGGGAGAAAGAGATTTTAATGTTGTTGTGATGCAATGGAGAAGAGAGAGATTTTAATACGGATAATACTTGCATATTCTCCTTCGGGGATGATCTCATTCCACTACTTGCATAAATGATTCCACTACTTGCAGAAATGTGTATTTCTCGTAAAAAAATTTATAATTAAAACCGTTCAATCTCTTAATGTTCATTTGAAGATTATTCCTACAAAAAATCAGTTGAATCGGAGATCTTTAGTGTTTCAAATATATCAAAATAAACATGTACCAACTATGCATTCATGATAAATCGTTGATTTATATGATTACTTTTGGATGACTAAATGATCAAGCATTATTTATCCTTTTAATATTAAAAATAATGTTGGTAGAGTGAGTTGAAGAGTCTCATGGTTTATGATATCATACCGTCCGATTACTCGACGTAATCTGCTCCATCGGAAGTGTGATGTAAGTTTTAAGTTTCATTTCCATGAATGCAATGCAAACCAATATTGTTGTTGAATACATAAAAGCCTGCCCGAATTCAACAGCCGCCATAAAAATTTTGGATTGGCTTCTTGTTGTCAACTTCGTACATGTAATTAGATGTATCTATGTTGTACTTTCTTATTCTTTATGTGATGAGTAAAATAGATATACGAAAATAAATTTCCGGTCACACCCAAGCGTTTATTCATAAGAGGTCAGTAACTTTAATTGTTAATACTGTTGGAGTCATACAATTTTCGTGTTAACTATGACACCAACCAACCAAGTTCCCCAAAATCTCATTATCCTGTTAGCCTTGAATAAATTGACCTTAAACAACCTACAGTCCCTGTAGCTAATACAGATGCTGCAGAGCTCCACGCCACGAACAACATGATTCGTCACCCCCCTCGACCGCATGCGAGTAAACCAGCACGAACTCCATTGTTGAGTAAGAGGAAGGTCGCATCATCCTCCAAGGACCACCACAACAACGATCACCGCCACAAAACAAAAGAAGTCCGCAAGAAGAAAGATCCCACAAGCAGCAACACCAATGAGAGTGAACACCGGGAAGGACCAACAAGGGTCAACAAAGTTGATGGTGTGAACACCTGAGCCAAAGCTTTACAGATCCTCCCATAAATTCGCCACAAATCGTGAATACACAGACGGTACTCGATCGAACTTGTGAATGGGTGGATGGATGGAAAGATGATGGAACCAACTGGTGAAGATGCGGAGAGGGATGAATTGAGAGATGGAGGAAACATGTGATCTGAATTTAAGGCTAATGATGGTGAAATTAAAGGCAAGAAGAGCGCAGAGTGATTATGGCATGAAATGAAGATCTGGATGGAAATAGGAAGGGTAAGATTGCAAACAACGGGAAGATAAACAAAAAGAAGAAAACAGAGAAGAACCATGAAGTTGCCACTAAACCTAGCCACAACTAGAGCCGGGGGCGTGAATCGGCAACAGTTGAAGGCACTTACACGCAACGACAAGAGACTCTCACAAAACGAGAGAAGTTACAGATTCGATTCAAAATCTGCAATGGATTTCGAACAAAAATTATGTAGTGAATTGATAACCATTGTTGATTTCTAAATATCATATCCAGTGAATTTTGCATTTCACCTTCTTTCATATCAAATTTTTATTTTTCAGATATTTAATTCAACAAAAATATAGACAATTTTATGAATATTTTAAACAATGATCTAGTGTCAACATCAGTTGACTTGGTCGTTGTTTTGGGCATGCATGTACCCGTTAACCCTAAAAACTACCTAACCTACATGGCACGCAGGTCGAGTAATTATAACTACGTTCTTCAGTTGAATGCGGGGCGTGTCAACTCGTCGATTGAGTTTGGTCGGGGAGTAAAATATGTTGATGTGGCGTTGGGCGTGTTGCTAACTTTCTGATTTCGCGACTGCAGCCGAGGAAGGAACCGTCTCGGCCTTCGGGTTCTAGTGCCTGAAGACAAGGCTGCTAGTTATGCGAAGTTCAAAATCAAATTCGGCTTTTAGTGTGCCGAATGTAGTAACCTGGTAACACCTCACTTTATCGACAAAACGGATGAGATAACCTCTACCAACAAGGACTCGGAAATCCTTGTTGACTGAGACTTGGATAAATAACCAGTCGGTCTCAAAGCAGTGTTGTTTATCCAAACTGAAGGTGCTCTTCGGTCGACTGATTCTACGGCTCCAGTGCTGTTTATCCAAATTGAAGATGTTGTCGGTTGCCTCCACAGTGCTGTTTATCCAAACTGAAGATGTGTTGGTGGAAAAAAGAAAATAAAAATCTCAAGGTGTTTGAGAGGTTTGCGCAGGGCAGTAGTGTGTTGAATTAGAGGGGCTTTGAATGATGCACTCCTCTCTCTATTTATAGTAAAGATCTCCTCCATGGCCGAGATAGAATTCCTCAACCCAATCTCATCAGGTCTCGACCAATCCTAACCCCTATAGGACTCTGAACCAAACTCCTTAATCACCCAGATTCATCCCCTGATTCTTGGCATGTTTTCTGACTCAAAGCATCCTTAATTTTTGAGAATCCTCATTGTACTGGGATTTGATCACCTAACCCCTATCCAGATAAAACCATCTCCTGATAGGATTCGGCCGAACTCCACTAGGCTCGGCCCAAAGCGTTATTTCGGGCCCAAACAGTACCAATATCCTTCATGAATCATTAAAAAAAAAAATTCTTAGTCGCACATGTATCATATATAAAGAATGAGGATCCTCTTTGTGAGGATCCTGGAGATTCTCCAATCACGTCTGTTCATCATACATCATGCGACCAGTTTTCACCAGGTACTATTTATATTCAATTATAAATAATAAAAAATTTACAATGATTTCTAACCGCACGATATACGATGAACGGACGTGATTAGAGGATCTTTGGAATCCTCACAAAGAGGATCTGAGGAGGATCCTCATTCATATATAAATAGAAAAATATGAAGGGCATTGTACGTATGTCAAAAGACCCATTATATAATTGGTAGAAAATGAATTTCGTACAAAATTATGTATTGAATAATGAGGATTTCACCAATCATTAATGACTAATGCTAACAAGAATACTATAAATATATTGTTGCCAACGAATATTGCCCATTGGAATTACAAACTAAATCACTGGGATTAACAAAATTAAGAATCGACAAAAAAAACAAAAAAAAATTAAGAACTCTATCAATGCATGATAATCCTTATAATTAAGAGATGATAACCGATGGTCGAGCGGGACCACTTATGCAATGTAACCAAAGGAGTCCGAGCAATACAGAGAGTTGCGTGAGCCCCGTTACGTTGTGAAATCACGTTATTAAATTATTAATCACACTATTACTTTAGCCTTTGTTATGATTTTCTTCCAGCAATGGGGCTAATCAGAATTATTATTTACTTATTAATCAGCTATGGTATGCTTTGCAAACGTGTCTTTTGAAGCGCAATCAATGCAACGAGCTTCATTGGTAGAGGGACAAACTTTTAGTAGGCACATCATTGCGCATATCTAATAATGATTGAACTCACACCAACTCCGCGTAAGTCGCCTTCCAATTTTATGAGATTTTATTCTAGAGAAATATTAAGGGGATTTTTTTAAAAGTGTGATTTTTTATAGATTTTTTATGACTTCATAATTACGTTAATTTTCGTATTAATATTATAAAACATTGTAATGAGATGGTAGAAAGTTTATTGAGAGTCTTACTTTTGAAAGAGTCCAATTAACATTCCTATTTATAGAAATATATATGGGTTGGGGTTGATCTTAATTTCCCCATTTGTGAGTAAAGGGAACTGTTATTAGTACTCCAAAAATCTCATTCTACACTCCTCATAAATGTATTTTTTTTCTAATTATAGAAAGTTTGAAATACCAAATGAGATTTTTGGAGTGCTAAAAACAATTTCCATAAGTAAGTTGCTAAGTATACGTATTTGAGCATTAACAAGTTTATGATTAACTTGTAGCTCCAAATGGTATCGAACTTTACCAAGTGCACTAAGTTTATGACATTGTGTCTTGATTTACTTTGATTTTGTTTCAATCCAAAAGTAAAAAATAATATATGGAAAATGAATTTACTTTGTTTTTGTTTCCATCCATTGCTTTCTTGCTATAAGCCACCATTTTTGCATGAATTTACTTTGTTTTTGTTTCCATCCATTGCTTTCTTGCCATAAGCCACCATTTTTGCTTTCGTTCTTTCATTCTTCTTCTTCTTCTTCTTCTGCTTCTATTTTGTCCCTTTATCTTGCTTTTTTCAAACCCAAAATCTTTTTTTCAACGACAGAGCTGGCGCTCAGCTCGCATTTCACATAACCCAGTTTTCAGAATCCCGCCGAATCCAATTTTGCAGTCCTGCTTTTCTCAAAAGTGCTTTTATTCTGTTTCTTGAAGACGCTCACGGGTTCTTCATGGACAGAGTCGGACTTGGACCCCTCCATTTAATCCCAGTCTGTACTTCTTGTTTCTCTCAGCAACAATTCTTTCTCCGAATATTTGTCTTTCTTCTTTTGGGTTTTTGTGGCGGGTTTTGAATCGTTTGTTGAAGTATGAGTCAACTAAGTCTGATGTTGCAGGAAGCGGTGCGGAGGGAGAGGGCGGCAAGGACGGTCCTCGAGGTTCTGAGAGAGCAAATGGACGAGGCGGATGGAGCCGGGGGGGTTGTGGGCAGGCGGAGCTTCAAGCAACGGCTGAGACTGAGCGTGTTCGGATGCTGTGGGGCCACCTGGGGATTCGGACGGACGTCGGCGATTGGCGCCAGAGAGGATGAGGAAGATCAAGAACCGCAAACTCTTCCGCCACAAGAACGAGTGGTTATAACTGTGCGCCAGGCTGGACCGGTTAATATTTGGGATCCGGGTTGCGTGGCTCCGGTTTCGCACGGATCGGGTATGAATTTGGCTGCCGCGCTGGCAGCCGAGCGACAGTTGCGGGCTCCGCAGGATCCGGAGGGAGAGGGGTCGGTGGGTCCCACGGGTAATGCAATCGCGGGAACAACAGCGCCGGGAACGCCGATGAGAGTGTCGCTGATGAGGCTGATTGAGGAGACGGAGATGGACGGGTGCGACGCGTTTGGCGGTGGCTCGACGGCGTTGAGCGAAAAAACAGCGGGGGGGGGGGATAGGGAACGATTCGGTGTGCTGCGTGTGCATGGAAAGGAAAAAGGGCGCGGCATTCATCCCATGTGGGCACACATTTTGCAGGGTGTGTTCGAGAGAGGTGTGGTTGAATCGAGGAACCTGTCCCCTCTGCAACCGTTCGATTCTCGAGATCCTCGATATATTCTAATGATCGTCGGATTTGATTGGATGATCAAGAAAAAACAAAAAACCAGAAAATATTTGATGTGATTGTTGGAGGGAGGATGCCTCGAGATTCGTGACAGCGTTGAAACTTTGACGGTGGAATTTTGCAATCACTAGAAAATTCAATTCAATTTGTTCACATGCAATATGGGGTTCTTGAATTTAACTAGTGTTTATATTACCTCTATATTTCTGCAACTTGAAAAGTACAATGAAGCTGCCATGAATTTTGTTATTTTTTGGGTATATTTTAATTTTTAATGGGTAATTTTTTCCCTTTTTTTCCAGTATTGTTTCTTATGCATGCATGCACGCACTTGGTCCTTGGAGTTGAAGGTATCTTACGGTGTCAAAATAATTAAGCACTATTATGAGTTTAACTTTCTTAAATAATAGTAAATGTTAGCATGTCTAACGAGTTTGAATTTCGAGTAGTACACTTCTATCAGTTGAAGTAGAATATCACTGGTACATGTGATAATGCATGATTATCTGAAAATATCGTCACAATCGTAAATATCTACACCAAGGCGAGGTAGAGGAGTAAGTTAAGCTTTACATTGGGCTAGCCGTAATAATGTGGTTCAAATTTTTCTTTGGCGAGAATCGAACCTAAAACCTTTCACCAAACCTTGAAGAGAAACATTACAAGGTCATAATACTAAATGTTAATAAAAAAAATTAGCTTGAAACGTTGGCTTTTGTTTCTCTGTGTGGTTTTGTGGAATCTTGAAGAACAGTTGGGGTGGGTTTGGACCAACTACAACTACCATCAACCTATATGTGGGCTTAATGTGTTTTATTTTTTTCTAAACCCATACAAAAAAGTCCAATGCTACTTTTCCTATTAAGAATGTGTAGCAAAACAATGCAAAATGATGGTTTTCTTACTCAACATGAAGTTTACTCCATCGTATAAAGTTATAGATTGAACCCAAAATGAAGTTGGGCCTAGGTCCTTCGGTTCGATCATATTCTAAACCATAGCTGGAGATTCAATGAATTACTCTGATACGCATAAAAAAGTAGACATTTAAGTTACACATAAAAATAATAGTCGTTACATTGCGTTAGAGCAAACAATCTAACAACTATTGATTTTATGTGTAACTAAAATATGTACTTCTGATGTGCGTTGCAGAAAATCTGTAAATTCAAACTGTCAACAAGCCATTATTAATAAATTCAATACGATACTGTCTCGAAATTAAACTACTACTCATCGTCGAGGGATTATCTTTTGATACCATGTCAAGATTCTGAGAAGCGAACCAACATTGAACAACTAGTTTTCTGTAACATCTTTACTATTTCCAACTCGATCACATGCTAGCGCGCATATACAACAGGTGTGCGGTTTTATGTCAAAATGTTTGATAGTTAATAATGGTGGAACTTTTCATTTACGAATAGTAATTTACTGGCATAAACGACTTACGATTAGCACCACGCAAGTTGAATCTAGCAATTCGAAAGAGATGCCCTTTTTTATTTATATTTTTATTGAAAAAAACATATATATTTTTTATCAAAGTAAGATGCCTTTTATGTGTGTCGTCGTTGTTAATTTGTTCGTGCATTCCTTGTTTACTTCTGCGTGCTTCATTTTCGTGAGTCAAGAGAGGTCAGAGAGCTTAATCATACAGTGGCTTAAAAAGTGGTCGCTATTGCAAAAAAGCACAAGCATGAGCAACTCCACTTCAGCAAGAATATAAGTAAAGAGCTTGTGATATATCAATCTGCATGGCATACATGTATCAAAAGATTCACATATACAGTTTACATAAGAAGTGGGCATCATATTCATGCACAACATAGATATGTTAAATGGATTATGGAGGAGGACTTGTATGATCATTGTTCTAAAAATCTCTGTCTAGCGCCGTCTAGGTTCGCTTAGACACCTAGGCGCTAAGTCTTTGTCTATCTAGTGTCTAGTGCCTAGCGCTTTTTAGAACATTGTTCAAGACACAATTGTCTCAATAATACAAGGATAGGCGTTAGTTTCTTTCTACGTGTCTTTGCATTGATGACACAGCGGTATACAGTTTATCATACAAGTTGCTCTTACTGATATGAGGTGCTGATACGAAACTGATGAGATGAGTTCTGTGAAAGCTTTGTTAGTCAAAATGGTCATTGAGATTTGCATAACACATAACTTTGATCCTTGAGATTTAAAATCAATAGAAGTGGTCCCTAAGATTGTCCACCATCCATTATTTTGGTCATTCCGTTAAAAAACTCCGTTAAGTTGAGGGTATAACACATAACTTTGGTCTATAAGATTTGCATAACACATAATTTCGGTCCCTAAGATTTGCATAACACATAACTTTGGTCCCTGAGATTGTCTACCATCCATCATTTTGGTCCTTCCATTAAAAAGCTTAGGGACCATTTAACGGAGTTTTTTAATGGAATGACGAAAGTAGTGGGTGATGGATAATCTTAAGGACCATTTCTATTGATTTTAAATCTCAATGATCATTTTGGCTAAAAAACCTTATGTGAAATGAATGAACGTCTATCTTTCGATGTTGCGTGCAAGGTATCCACAATCTACATGTCCTTTTTTATATGGAAGGGCAGCGTGACAAAGAGAAAGCTCCGAGTTCGTGAAGTATACATTATTCAATCAATGGCATCAAAATTCCACTTTTGAGAAAAGAAAAGAAAAAAATAAAGAGAAAGCTTCCTCTTCAATTGGTTCCAATTAATAATGTGGTGCTTTTTTTAAGCAGCGGGACAAAGATATTCTGCATGCAATATAAAAATCCCATTTCGATCACTTTCTACTTTTGTTGGATGTTGATTCATTCAAGATGCTCTGGGTTTATTCTTTTTCAGTTTCTGGCATGGGAGAGAGAGAGAGAGAGAGAGAGAGAGAGAGAGAGGACTGGCAACTAGAAGAAGTTAAAGTCCAAATGCAACCCTACATTTCTATTCGCACGCTTTCCCTATGACATTGTTTGCAACGAGAGATTTTTAATGTGCTCGGAATACAGTGCAGTACATTATATTTTAATATACATGTGTAGAGATTTTTTTTTTTGAAGTATTCATGCACTTGTATAATGACATATGACATATGTGCCCGTATTCAAAATCTCTCGTTTGCAATCCTACATTTCTCCTACACGTATATATATATGTAATCACATGACATATCACATGTACGTCTATGTGATCATACAACCCTATATGATAATACCCTATAGTTTAAGTACTTAGTTTTAGAAACACTCTTTTTTCTATTGCTTTTGTTTTAGTGTGATGATCTCATCATCATGAGATGTTACTAATTTACATATTATAATATTAGACAACATGATTAACCATAGGGTATTTTCATATTATAATAATAGAGCCAAACATTTATATGTCTCTTATTATCACGTCATTTATCCATGAAAATGTTTCAAGTTAGAATGATGTTAGTGATGTTAAATTTTTAAATTATCTTTTATAAACTACATGATGTAATGGTTGATAATTGAACTTTATTTATACCACTCACATGTCACAAGAACTTGCAAAATGTTTGATTAATGCATTATACACATGGCAAAGCAAAGTGATCACAATCTTGAAGATATCAAATTTTTGTTGTTGTTGATATATATTAATCTAGTCGCCCATAACATTGCATGGTGGATCTACCGCATCTATGACTTATCCAAATTCTCAATCTCATGACCGAAAGAGCAACCGGTCAAATATTTACACGATCAAGGAAGAAAGAATCTCCTCAGCGAGGGTCCACTTAATTATATATATTATATATGTGATCAACTGATATTTACTGCATCACATCAGAAATCTTAGAGCTCGTTTGCATATACTTTTAAAATAACTAAGTATTTTTAGAGAAAATATTTTTAAATTCTAAAAGTACTTAAAGTGCTTTCTGTAAGAAGCATCAATTATGTGCTTCTTCCATGAAGCACTTTAAGTGTTTTTCCAGAATTTACTTGTATTTTTACTAAGGATTGGATCTAAAAATATGTTCACCAAAAATACTTTTCAGTCATTTTAAAAGCACATCTAAACGAACTCTTAAACTAGCAACCCTAAGCTTAGACCGTTTATTGATGGCATTTGATTTTCACACGCGGGGTTCATAGAAAAATAGTAATATATCGGATCCCGAATAACAGGTTGTCATGCATGAGAACATAACTGTGAGTAATGGACAACCAATAGAGTTAATCGAGAATGCTGGGTAGGGAAGTAGGGATTGAGAAGTCTATCATATGACCAGTGTCTATAACTTTTATATATTTTAGAATGAACTGTCAATTTAGGCTTTGAACTATCACCTGAGTGAAAATTAAGTCTTTAAACTATTTTTTTTTCTTCAGAAAATCAGTCATTGAATTTTAAAAATCTTACATCCCTAAAATTAGATCCGAAGCTACTATATTCAATTTTCCGCTAATTTAAGTAACGTTACTTGCATGTGATACACATTGGAGGGTAGATTGTTAATTTTTTTTTTGTAAAGAAACAATGTATGGAGTTAACTTTGGAGGGTAAATTAGACATTAGATTAGCAATATATATGAAATGTTAAGGGCTTATAGGCAAGAAAATGACGGTATTACACTCTAAAGTGTGTCAAGTGACTTAAGTTGACGAAAAATTGGATAAAATAGCTTTGAATATAATAGTATGGATGAAATTAGCAATTCTTAATGAATTTAGCGACTTATTTTACCAGAAAAATAATCCAGGGACCTAATTTTCATTGAAGTGATAGTTCAGGGACTAAATCGGAGCACTTCACCCTATTTTTTATTAAGTGATGTTGTGAGTAGTGTTCAAAATTTTTTTGATACAGTTGATATTATTGGAGAAACTCTTAAATTTTGGCTAAAATCGATAGATTTCGTTGATATCTTGAACATGTTGGTTAAATATCGACAAACTGCTATATGACATTCACTGTAGTTTCATTTTATATTTCCACGTTTTTTAGCAATTTTTTTATCGTTTCAATCGAAAACAACCTATATCGATATTAATATCAATATATTCATCAATATCTCCATAAATTTATATATAGATATCAGCATCGATAATTATAACACTGATTGCGAGAAAGATAAAGAGATGTAACACTAGTTGCACCCAATATTCTGCACACGAGAAAGTTCATCTGCAATTTATCAAGTAGGTTTTCTCTATCCTCTTGTGGAATGATGAATATGCTTTTTGCCGATTAAAATAGTTTACATGCAGTAGGGTAAGTAACGTTACTTATTCACAAATTTCATTCATATTATTCGAATGCAATTAAACAACTGAATTGACTAAAATAATTACATAAATAAATGTAAATTGTTGTTTATTATAAGGCAACTAGCTAGTCGAGTGCCAAGAGGAAAATCATTCTCCAACTGAAAGGAATTCAATCCATCTCATCTCATTGATCCGATCCAATTATTCTAATAAGTTGCTTAGATTCTCAAAACCATAATGCTTATTCTTTGACATTCTAGCTCATATCTTATATTCTTAATTCTCACCTTGTAGATTGACAGATCCTACGAACTCTCTTTATCTATATAGTATTAATTTTTCATTGGCAGTTTAACTAAAATAGTCTCTAAAATTGGCTTAACTTCTCACTTTGGTCCTTAAGATTTGAAATCGATAAAACTGGTCTCTGAGTTTGTCCACCGTTAGTTATCTTGACCCTTCCGTGAAAATCTCTGTTATGCTAATCTCATGGACCATTTTGGCTAAAAAACCTTTCTTGTTTCTTTTTGTACGTATTATATATATATATATATGTGTGTGTGTGTGTGTGTGTGTGAGATGTATAGGAATTTTTGTTAATAACTTGTTTCTTACTTCCAAATGATTTCCTGTAATGCACCATTAAATACAACTAAATTGACACATGATGAAAGATAAGTTGAGATTAATTGAAGTGCAACATAAGAAAATAATCAACTGCCATCTTAAGTTCTTGGTTATTTATTAAAATGGCCCGAATGAAGAATATGAAACTAAAATCACAAAAAAAATGATGCCGCAAACTAATGATGCGACATTTTATGAGTAATTTAAAACACTGGCATTGTGTACTGATTAGAGACGCCAGGGACATCTCGAGGGTGTAGATATATTATTCATGTATTATTGCTCAAGCATAAAAATATAATTATGAATTTGCTAATGTTGTCTATTATTTTTAGTGTAGTGTGAATGCTTGCATGCATGGATGATGACTTCATCAAAATGAACCAGCCAAGAAATTGCATTCCTAATTTGAAGATTATAAGACAATACATAGGTAAAGCCAACAAAGAAAAAATACATGGAATTTGGAACTTGATCCAAAAACTAACAAAGTGAGCGTCACATAGATAGATATATGAAGAGGGATCATGTTCCAGTTGTATATGCATGTGCTTTGCTTTGCTCCCTTAATGAAAATGCATGAATCCTTGGTTCGATCAATATATATATATATATATATATATATATATATATATATATGTATATATATATATGTATATATATATGTATATATATATATGTATATATGTATATATATATATGTATGTATGCAGGCCCCTTGCCAAGAGGGATCCCCATTTTTCAAAAAAAATAGGGATACCCTCTTGACCGTTAGATTTGACTTTAATGAAATTATGTGGTTGAGAATCTTAACCATATAATTTCATTAAAGCCAAATATAACGGTCAAGAGGGGATTCTCATTTTTTTTTTTAAATGGAGATCCCTCTTAGGAAGGGATTCCTATATGTATGTATGTATAAGTTCTACACTTTTTTAGTTAAGTGGTTTGTGCGTAATTAAGTTCAATTAGCATATATTTGAACTAAACGACTAAAGCGAACCAAACTTTCCATATTTTGGGGTGCAAGCAGTCGTGCAGGTTTAAAACAATTTCTAAGATGACTCGTATACTTAAGGCTCAATTAATATGTTATCCTTTGAACGTTTTCTGAGTTTCACATTGCCCTATAAAAGTTATTTGATTTAACATGACTTTTAAATCATTTTTTTATGTCCTGTTTTACTTTTGCGTTTAAGTTTGTTAAGTTTTCCGTTCAAGATACTTACGTGGCTAGAGATAAAGTGAAATCTGAAAACATGATTTAAAGTGGAAGTTAGGTCAAAATGACAAGGGAGTGAGACTCGCAAACTTTCAGAAGGAATAAAACAATAATTAAGCTTATCAGTACTTAATTACCCAATACCCATAAATATAATGTACAACCAAAATTTATTTATTTATTGGTTGCATGCATACAACGCGAACCGTTGTATTTGTAGGGCGTATTCTGTCAAAGGTGGGAAGCAGACTAAAAGAAAAAAACAAGGGGCTTAGGGGCATTTACTTAAAAACAAGGATCACAATCTAATTAAACAATTGGCGGGCGGATCCAACTTAGGACAAGGTGGGTTAGCTGCCCCTTACCCCTAATTTTAGAAATTCTTTATAGAAAAGTGGGTGTTTCCTTTTGAAAATCTAATATGCTCTTGAAAGTTGCTCTCCAACTGCTCGACAAATTGCCTCTATGGGCACTGGACAAGGTAGCTGCTAGCTTCATGCTTTTGTGCGTTGTTATGGACATCTTTCGATAGGCTCACTTGGCATATGTTGACATCTGTCGGCATTCTCACTCAAAAGTTATTGACATCAGTCGACGTGTTCGCTCAAAAGTTGTTGGTATATGTTGAAACTGGCGTGTAATATGACTTAGCAAATGATCTCAGATGTGACATCCCACATCGCTCAGGGGAGTGATCCTTAAATGTATATTCCCATCCCTACCTAGCACGAGGCCTTTTGGGAGCTCATTGGCTTCGGGTTCCATTGGATCTCCGAAGTTAAGCGAGTAGCGTGCGAGAGCACTTCCATGATGGGTGACCCACTGGGAAGTTCTCGTGTGAGTTCCCAGAAACAAAACCGTGAGGGCGTGTTCGGGGCCCAAAGCGGACGATATCGTGCTACGGTGGTGGAGCGGGCCCGGGAAGTGATCCGCCCAGGGCCGGGATGTGACAATTGGTATCAGAGTCTATCCCTGGCCGGAAGTGTGCCGACGAGGACGTTGGGCCCCTAAGGGGGGTGGATTGTGACATCCCACATCGTCCAGGGGAGTGATCCTTAAATGTATATTCCCATTCCTACCTAGCACGAGGCTTTTTGGGAGCTCACTGGCTTCGGGTTCCATTGGAACTCCGAAGTTAAGCGAGTAGCGCGCAAGAGCACTCCCATGATGGGTGACCCATTGGGAAGTTCTCGTGTGAGTTCCCAGAAACAAAACCGTGAGGGCGTGTTCGGGGCCCAAAGCGGACAATATCGTGCTACGGTGGTGGAGCGGGCCCGGGAAGTGATCCGTCCCGGGCCGGAATGTCAAATCAAACTTACTAAGCTTGATGAAACGCCAATTTGCATATTACTCTGTCAAAAAAAAAAAAAAAATCTCATTGCCCGAACTATTCTTATTGACCCCAACAATATTTTCTGAATATGCCACTAAATTTGCACGTAAAGCTAAACCAAGTGATTACGACACTGCTATTAACTAAGCGACAGGTTTACAAGTCGTTATGTTAGGTTAATTCCAACAAAGAATAAATAGGTTGTGGCAGTGACAGATTTACTATGCGACATCATGAATGTGACTAAGAGACCGAAAGTTGAAAACTGAGATTTCTCTGACTGGTTTTCATTGGTCAGAATGTTGAAAGTTGATATGGAGCCATCGTTGGAGGAGAAAGAGGGTCCAAACTTCGTCAACTTAAATTAGTTTCATAGGCCATAGTTTTCCTCTAGTCTCTGGTTGAACCTTAAAAGCCCCTTGATTTTAGGAGAATTCTTTTTAAGAGTACTGGGTTACTTGAAACACAAGTTATGTAGTGTAATATGTAAGATATATTTAATTTGTTATAATAAGAGTATAGGACATCATTGATGCATATCATATCCAGAGTATATTAATAAAAACAAATTCACATTGTATAAATTTAGGGCTCATTTGGAAGTGTTTTAAAATGACTGAAAGCGTTTTTAGATAAAATGTTTTTGGGTTTCAAGTTTCACGTTTCACTTATATTTTTATTAAGAATTGATCCCAAAAATATTTTCACCAATACACTTTCAACAATTTCAAAAACACTTCTAAACGAACATTATAAGTTAGAGTGAAATAACGTCATATGGGAGCCGTCGTGGAGGAGAAATAGGACCAAGGCTTCGTCAACTAAATCAGTTTCAATGTTTCATAGCCCATGGCTTTTCTCTCTAGTCTTTGGTTGAATCTTAAAGCCTCTTGGTTTTAGGAGAAAATTTGATGGTTACCGGATTTTCTGAAGCACATGTGGTGTGTTATTTAATGTATTATAATAAGGCAAATAACATGATTGATGTGTATTACATCTAGAATATATTCAATATTTAAAATATCGATATCGGTAAAAATATCGGTGTACAAATTTACGAAAATATCGAGGAATATATCATATAAATATTGATATCAGTTGCCTACAATGGAAATTATGGAATTTGCAATGGCGTGGGTGTTTCAACTCATTCAGATTTAGTCTAAATTAGAGAAAAATTTCTCAAAAAAGTCTAAAAGTTTAAAATCTGCAATGGGTTTCAGCATATTTCTTTTAGCAAATCGATAAATATATATCATTGATATTCATTGATTTTCTCAGATCTTGTCGATATAGGGTGAAGTTTGCATTTCATCCCCTTTCATATCAATCATTGATTTTTTGGATATTTCGACAATCAACAATTTCGTGGATAACATAAACTTTGTATATTAATAGAAAACAATTAGTCATGGTATAAGTTGAACGTTACATATTTGTGTTTCTGAGTGCAAGAAAAAATTTCTACTTGTTTTATCTTTTGAAAAGGAAAATTAACTACCACATCCAATTTCAACCACCAGTAATTACTAATTAAGTAGCCCACTCTCTCCGACATATATGAAGCCACGCTCAAGAAGTTCAAATTATAAGAAAAATAATAAATAATCAACACGAGAGTTGAATCTTTCATTGATTAATTAAAGTTATAAACCTCCTCTGGTTACGTGTTCTTTGTTTTAAGATACACAATGACAATGTTACTGTTCCTTCTCAATGCATGCAAGCAATCTAGTCAAGCCATGCATTTAACAAATGATATTAACTAATTTGCTAAGTACTAGTTCTAAATCCTGTAATCTATCGTTTAACTAGCAGGTTATCGATCGAAAGCTAGATGTTGTTTGGTAATGATTTTCACTAATTTGCGCACAACGTTTTTTGCTTTTCGACTTCTCTTTTTTTTATGAATGATGAGCAATGCCTTTTGTGGCATGCCTTAGTTTTGTTTTTACTGCTTAAGCTATAATTGCCAATATTAAGAAAAAGAAAACATGGCAAATGACAATATTATTAATTCACATATTCCAATATAAGTAAAGATATAGTCGATATTTCATGGATCTAGAGCTAATACAAACTAATTAATAAATACATGTATATGTTGTAACATATATAAATAAAAAGACAGCACCGCGTAATGACGTGACAGATGAACAGTAATTAAAAAATAACATATGTGCGCATGATCTCTCTCTCTCTCAACTTATTAGCAAAGAAATTTGGGACATGCATGATTAATTCGTGCACCCATGCGACACTTTTCCTATTTCCAGGCTTTATGGTTGGGTGATTCTAGCTTCTTTAATCATTCAAGTGAGGGGTTCGTGATCTCTTTTAACGTTGAAAAAAGGAGTACTGCTCCGATAAAATTAAACTACAGTAATGTTGACAGATAGCTAGGGCGCGTGTATGCTTGCATGGGGAAAAAGTAGCCATGGCCTTGGGTTCGGTCATGTCTGGAAGAATAGCTAGTTTATAAACAGAAACTGTAACATACAAAACCCTATAACAAAAAGGGTGAAGTGCCGATTTAGTCCCTGAATTATCACCTCAGTGAAAATTAGGTCACTGAATTATTTTTTCGGTAAAATAAGTCCCTAAATTCATTAGAAATTGCTAATTTCATCCCTACTATTATATTCAAAGCTATTTTATCCAATTTTTCGTCAACTTAAGTCATTTGACACACTTTAGAGTATAATATCATCATTTTCTCGTCTATAAGCCCTTAACATTTCACATAAGTTGCGAATTTAATGTCTAATTTACCCTCAAAAGTTAACTTACATGATTTCTTTATGAAAAACTACCAATTTATCCTCCAAAGTTAACTCTATACACTATTTCTTTATGAAAAACTACCAATCTACCCTCTAATATGTATCACATGCAAGTAACATGACTTGAATTGACGGAAAATTGAATATAGTAGCTTCGAATATAATATTAGGGATGTAATTGGCAGATTTTTATAATTCAGGGACTAATTTTTCTGAAAAAATAGTTTAGGGACCTAATTTTCACTAAGGTAATAATTCAGGGACTAAATTGGCAGTTTACCCTAACAAAAATAAACATGTAAAAAAGACGAGAAAAAAGAAAGATGATTCAACAGCGCATAGATTATGGCCATTGGCCACAGCCTCAGGACAAGTTGGTAGGGGTCCGTCAGGACGTGCTTACATGCTCCCACGAGTCCTGTTTTTTCAAATTTATCTTATTTTATTTTCTAATTTTTCATTCCTTTTTATAATTTTTCAAATACAATAATAAACTTGTTTGAAAGTGCTTATAAATGACTAAAAGCATTTTCGGTAAAAACGTTTTTAAAATCAATCCTTAATAAAATTCAAGTGAATCTTAGAAAAACTCTTTAAAGTGTTTTCTGCAAGAAGCACATATCTGGTGATTCTTCCAATGAAAATCAACTTCAACAAAAATGTTTTCAGTCATTTTAAAAACAATTTCAAATGAGCTCAATATTTTTTTTTTTTTGAGAAGCAAAATAACATTAAGAGAGGGAAAAACCCCAGGAACACCCAAGGCTCCTAGAGTCAAACAACAAGGCACTAGTAGCTGTCAGAGGCGCACAGCCAATCCAAACATGGAAGTTATCTAAACCATGCCCACACGAAGTGATGGCATCAGTTACAAAATTAGTTTCCCTTAAAATGTGCTTCCAAGTACTAGAGTCAAAAGAAGAGGCCAACCATTTGATATCTTCAACAATAGCACGGATACGCCAAGGAATGCTACATTTTCCCGTGATTGCCTCAATGACAATCTTCGAATCCCCTTCAATCTTGACCTTCTTTAAACCCTACGATCTGGCCACCGAGAGAGCATCCTTAGCAGCCAAAGCCTCTGTAACTGTAATTGTGTTCTGACCCAGATTTCTCGAACCCGCCAAGCAAGGTTGACCTCGATGGTTTCTAATGATAAAACCTGCTGCAGCAGAAGAACCTACCACATAGCCCTCAAAATTTATTTTATGGTAATCAGAATCCGGAAGACACCATCTGATTCTACTGTTATTCTTATGGTGGCCTGCCACCCTCGCTTTGGAATTAGCTAGTAAAAAATTTTTAGCTAGAGCGGTCACAGCCTTGAAACTGCGAATTGGGTTTGGCTTTATCTGATTAAACACGAAATCATTCCTATCCTTCCACATTTGCCACCAAATAAAAAGGACCTTACTAAGATCAGATAGGTCGTCATTCCACATTTTATCTAAATTCAAATATGCATGGTAGTTATGAAAAAGTAAATCAAAATATGTATGGTAGAGAATTAACAATCGAAAAAAATATTTTATGATGTTTAGGATTATGAGCATTTGTATTTAGACACCATGTATTTAGATTCAACGTAAAGGAAAATAATACATACTACTTAAAGAAAAAGTATATATAAGTAAAACAATATATCTAATTATAAAAGGAAATAATATCAACGAATATTGAGTTTAGGTAAAATCACATTCAAATTGAATTAGTCGATTATAAAAAGTTATAAAATAAATCCAAACTATTTACAGATCTCCACTCCTTTAGAGCCTATAAATTGCAGCATAGCTGGAAGTACTCCACAACTGAGCATACAAACCAAGGCCGGTTAAGCTTGTAAGAAAGAGAGAGAAAGGGAGAGAAAACTAGAGAGAGAAGGAAATACAAAGAAAGCAATCCAAAGAGAAATGGCGACTTTCCCAGTTGTTGACTTGAGCCTTGTCAATGGTGAAGAGAGAGCAGGAACCTTGGAGAAGATCGATGATGCTTGTGAGAACTGGGGTTTCTTTGAGGTACGTAACCCAACAAAGCTTTGGGATATTTTTTTCTTCCTCAAGGCACAAAACTCCGTCCCTCGTGTGCTTAGAGTAAATCCGTCTCTAAGCATATGAGAGTCGGAAAACAAATACGCCGCCCTAGTTGCTCAGTTTTTTTGGTACTGCCTTAATTTCTGTAGAAATATGACAACTCTTTGTTTTGTGTATAAATAACTGAAGTTGGTGAACCATGGGATATCAACTGAGCTTTTGGACACTCTGGAGAAGATGAACAAGGATCACTACAAGAAGACCATGGAGCAAAGGTTCAAGGAAATGGTGGCAGCCAAAGGCCTCGACGCTGTGCAGTCCGAAATCCACGACTTGGACTGGGAAAGCACGTTCTTCTTGCGCCACCTTCCTTCCTCAAACATTTCCGAAATCCCTGACCTCGAGGAAGATTACAGGTCACACACTAATTACAACAAACTTAAATTAATTTCCCACTGATTTGAGTTTAACCAAGTTGGCTAGAGCATCCTTGCAGGCCCCGTTGCACCTAAGTTCGGATCTCCGTTTTGTAGA
Source organism: Heteromeles arbutifolia (assembly GCA_024362995.1). NCBI lineage: Eukaryota > Viridiplantae > Streptophyta > Magnoliopsida > Rosales > Rosaceae > Heteromeles > Heteromeles arbutifolia. The sequence continues at coordinate 711,075 of JANCRC010000002.1, read as the reverse complement.
CTAGATTGTAACTTAGAATATCATATTGATTTCTCGTATATATTTTGAACAATATTTCAGGAAGACCATGAAGGAATTTGCAGTGGAATTGGAGAAGCTAGCTGAGAAGCTTTTGGACTTGCTGTGTGAGAATCTTGGACTTGAGAAGGGCTACCTAAAGAAGGCTTTCTATGGATCCAAGGGTCCGAATTTTGGGACTAAGGTCAGCAACTACCCTCCATGTCCCAAGCCAGACCTGATCAAGGGACTCCGGGCCCACACCGACGCCGGTGGTATCATCCTGCTCTTCCAGGATGACAAGGTCAGCGGCCTCCAGCTCCTCAAGGATGGTGAATGGGTGGATGTCCCCCCAATGCACCACTCCATTGTCATCAACTTAGGTGACCAGATTGAGGTATACTAAATTACCAATTACCCATGTCCTATTGACCGGACGTCCGATGTGTCATCAATAATATATTGATATCACTGTCGTCAACAAAAATTACAACATGTTACGATGCATTTCAACGCTCCACCGTTTTATAATAAAGACGACGTCATACACAGATAATTTTCGCTTTTACCATCAAGTTTACTAAATGTTAGACTATAATTATTTGATGCAGGTGATCACCAATGGGAAGTACAAGAGCATAATGCACCGGGTGATAGCTCAGTCGGACGGAACCAGAATGTCGTTAGCTTCGTTCTACAACCCGGGCGACGATGCGTTTATCAGCCCGGCACCGGCATTGCTGGAGAAGAAATCTGAGGAAACCCCAACTTATCCCAAATTTGTGTTTGATGATTACATGAAGCTGTATTCTGGCCTCAAATTCCAAGCCAAGGAGCCAAGATTTGAAGCTATGAAGGCCAGGGAAACCACCCCTGTTGCAACTGCCTGAGCTCTGAGAGCCGTCCGATGGAACACGACAAAAATAAATCAAAATTAGGGTTTGGGTATTATCGTTTGTGCTAAATAAAGTTGGGAAGGAGAAAGTTTCATTATAATTGAAGCAATTTAATATTACTATGGAATTTTAAAATGACAGAAATTGAAATGACGGAATTTTATTTTCTACAATTTGTGAATTTTCTTATTTGATTAACCTAAAAGAACAATAGAATTGAATTCGGAGTTTGTTATTTTTAAACTCTCAATCATAGAAATTAGAAAATGACACATATTTACATGAAATTTAAACTTGAGAATTGGAGGTCCCAATTACAAATTTTTTTCCACGAGAAAATTCTAAATTTCTATGTTTATGAATCCAAACAAGGGAATTGGTGCATGTCAATTATAAATTCCGACTTTAATTCAAATTCCAAGTTTATTTCCATCATCCAAACATGGTGTTAGGGTTTTACTTTTTTCCCCCACTGTTTTTGTAGTTGAAATCTATCTATATAAAATACAAATTATGAGATTCCTAATCTTTGAGGGATCCATGTCTTTCAAAGTTAACATCCATGTCTTTCAAAGTTAACTCATTTGTTAAATTTGTACGGGATCAAATCTTTGCGCTCATTTTATGTGTGGCATCTATTTTTAATTGACACATGTTAAGTTTATAACAACTAATTAAGAAGGGTTAAGTAAATATTGCTGATCGCCCTAAACCCTAAACCCTATAAAGAGGCCACAACCAAAATGAATATGGAAGATTTGTACTGAGTTGTTGGAGGTGCTAATTATATACTGTTGGTTCTCATTCTATCTGTTCACCCACATTATAACACGCGGATTAGTAATACCGCGTGATAATGGTGCAATAACATGGATAAAGTGATAATAGAGAACGAATTGTGCATTCACAACTGAAATTGAAACCCGACAATGCACGTATCATAAAAACAGAGGTTGCATTCATAGATCACACTCCAACATGATTGAAGCCGCAAGCGAAATAGGAGGGCTTATGCACGGAGACTTGAAACTCATCAGTAATGCGAAAAATGTTCACTTTGTAAAGATAAAGATTGCAATTACATACCACGCTGCACTGAATCGGAGCAGCAAAGCTCAATAATCAGACCCTACGCACATAAAGTCGGGACTAAAAACTCATCAACATAGCAAAAAATGTGCAGAACATTGCCCAAAATCGTTTTGGTACACAGCTGCATATTCCGGCACCCGACCTTTTCAAACTGAATAAAAAGTATTCCAGAATTCCAACATTCAGTACAGAACACCAACGCCTCTTCTCTCCGATTATTCTCATGACGAACACGCAAAGAATGAAGATTTTCATGGAAACCCTGTTAAAATAAATGATCCTACTTCCCTGAAAGAATATCATCATCTTTGTTGGCTTCAACAGGGGCGTCACTGCCTAGAACCTTTTTCTCATCCCCCTCCACTCTATCAACATTGGAGAAATGATTCTTCAGAACCATTGAAATGTCACCCTCAGAAGCTCCAGCAAGCTTAAAGCGCTCAACAGCAGCGTCCAGGTTTTTCTTCCAACCATCCAGCCCTAATTTGCATTCGACCTGGGATCGCTCAAAAAGCATGTTACCCCAGAAGAGATGGATCTGTGATCTCATAACAGCTGCCTGTTCTGCAGCTTCATCTGCAGATAACTCACCCTGACCAGATGCCTCACCTTCATTCCCGGTACCTTGTTTTTTCCTTTTTTTCAACAACTCTTCCCTCTTGGCTGCACTTGGATCCTTCAGTTCCTTTGCTCTCTGCTCCTCCAGCTTCTCCCACATCTCAGTTGCAACTTTCATCTTCTGCTCTGCGCTGTCAAAAAGTGTCAGCATTTCTGTAGAACCACATGTCGAGAGATCTACTTTCCTAGCAAGTGCAAATGACCAATGAAGTTTGGCCATTTCAAATTGTTGCTGCCCCAGTGCCAGCAACCCCTCGTAAAAGTCTGGCTTGATCACAAGTGCCTCCTCATACTTCTCTCTGGCCAAGGAATATTTGTCCCTGACCCAGTCATAAGCCGTTTGAAGCTGCGTTGCCACGACCTCCTTTCCAGCAGACTCATCTAAGGGAATCCGCTTCCTTGCCGCACACATATAAACATTTCCCCAATTAAAGAACGCTAATGCCGCCACCTCCTGGAACTTTGAGGCAGCCTTGTCAAAAAGACTCTGAGCTTCTTCACTAGTAACTGCCTCTTCAAGAGCCTCCGAACAAAGCTCCATTCCAAGTTCATGCAAATCAATATGAGCGTCTGGGTCAATACCAACATGGCTGCGGAAAAGCTGAGAAAACTCAAACAACCAGTCATCCATCTCCAGTTCCTTGCACTCGGGATCTTCTGAAGCTCCTGGTTTCTCCTTTGGAGCTTCTTTCTCTGACTTAACTGTTTCATAATCAGCAGGCTCCAAAACAGATTCACCAAGTGATGAGTTAGAGTTACTTTCATCTTCCTTGACACCCTCGCTTTCTACGGGTTTTTCCTCCTCTTCTTCCAATAAAGGCGGTTCCTGTTCAGGAGTCACGTCCACGATATGCAATCTCAACACCCCAATTGAGTCAGCTTTATCTATTTCAGTCTCTTCTGAAATGACCTTGTAAGCACAAGACTCAGCCAGCCTAAGTTCAGCTGTCGAGGTTATAGTCACCAGATCACCATCATTATCCTTATACTTGACCAAAACTGACTTTGATGATGGAAAGCGCTTCGTCACAACTTCCCTCAACACTCTGAAATTGCTATTCACAGGCATTTGGGCAAGCCTTATGTCATGATCATAAACAAGCTTCAATGGTCTCCAACGAGTTGCAGCCTCTGAAAGCTGCCCATTCATGGGCAATGAAACTGATGAAGACGACGGCTCCTTCAGGATACCCTTCCCTGGATTAGCAGATTTTGAAGGACCATGCTTCAATGTGAGCTTTGGCATTTGGGTTTTGGTCTCAGGTCCATTCTCAGCCGGTAAACTTGTTTGTGGCTTCTCAGTCCTATTAATTGGGGATATACCAGAACCCCCAGCTGAAGCAGCTGCCTTCTTTAGAACCGGCCGGGCTGGTAAAGAAGGCCCCAACCCACCAACTGGAGCACCGCGAACAGCAGAAGCCCCAAGAGCAGCAGGTGATGGGCGGCTCTGGAGGTCCTGCTGAACCTCTTGATGCAGCCCAAGCGCTGTCCTCAACCGCTGGGCAATCTCCAAAGCATCCCCGTGATTCGGGTCAGCACCCAATAACACCTGAACATCCTGCATCGCCATTTCATACTTCCCTATCGCCTCCAGCGCCCTTGCCCTCCGAAGCAGAGCCCTGACATACCGGGGCTGCACCTGGAGCGCCATGGTGCACTCAGCAATGACAGTCTCATAATCTATCGGCTTCATTTGCATCAAACAAGCCGCCCTATTGCTATGGAAAACCGCGCGGTCGGGGTGGTTCTTGGGAGTGAGCTTAAGAGCATTATCATACTGGTCCAGAGCACCCACATAGTCCTTTCCCTGAAATCTCTTGTTCCCTTCTTCTTTGAGCTCGTGGGCTCTTTTCAAAAAGATTGAAGAGTCCAAATCAACACCACCGTTCGAAATCGGAGTCGAATTCGCATCCTTCGGGACCTGGTTCGAAGCTCCCTTCTTCTTCCTACCCCCTGATTTCCCCATATAACCCTCTCCCTCTCTCCCACTCTCCCACTTATATACACAAAATCTTGTGTATATATAATCCAAAATTGATGATACGAAGAATCAAAGCAGCAAGCTTTCACTGTTTTCGACGAGAATTGAACGAAAATGGAGAGAGAGAGAAATGGGGGCACTTACCGATGAACAATCTCGAAAAGCATCAATCTTTGACGCAAATGGTTTGAATCCGAGTGAGGGGGTTTGGATTGGATGAAATCCAATCGGAGAAATGTTCGGAGGAGGAGGAGGAAGAGGATAAAACCCTAGGCACCTGGAAGCAACACTGAACTCAACAGTCTCTCACTCTTGCCCTTTAGGATGTCTCAAACCCTAGAGAAGTTGAGGTATCTGCAAATGAATTCCAGCGGGGTTTAATATAATCTGAGGCGGGCCCCACAGACACGTTCGTCTTCCACTGTTGATCTTTCTTACGTTGGATGGTATCGTTCAGTTTTAACTCTTAACACTTCTGATGCAAATGATAATTTATATTAAGAAAATGGTTTGAATCCGAGACAAGTGATTTGAAGAGGGTTGTCATAACCACTAGGCCTCGTTTGTTTGACCTCCTTAGCTAGGACTGGATTGGCTAGGACTAATAACTCATGTTTGGTGCAAGCCGGGCTTGAGTTTAGTGGGATTAAGTTGGACTCGTGCCGACTAAATCCTTCGTTAGCTGGGCTTAGTGAGAGCCCCCGAAAAGGAGGGGATTGCTGGTCCCGTTTCCCCGCTTCCCCTCACTTTGCCTCACCCCACACCTGAGAACTTGCCCTCTCACTGTCTTTCTCCCCACCTCCCTCTCATCTGTCCATAAGATCTCCAAGTCAGAGACCCAGAAAACCCAAAAAAGCCAAAAACCCAGAAACCGAAAGCAGATTCATATAAAATATACTAAATTGAAGCTTGTAGTGACAAGATTACGATTCTACCTGAATCGAGGCCAAAAGGTGGTCGAATGTGGCTGGAAAATGGTCTGGAAGTCTCGGCCTATTTGGGCTTCTTCGAATCCATGACAGATTCGAGCATGCAAAGCTAAGATCTCGGTCCAGGGATGGTGAGGAATTTTTTGGCGGTGCTAACTTCATCCAATTCAACGAGGGTTGCCCGGAAAACACGTCGGGAAACCTGCAACTTGTCGGGAAAAATGGAGCCGTGAAGTTCCGTTCGAACAACGCATAGCTAGAGAGGGAGGGAGGACAGAGAAATAGAGACTGGAATCGATAAGGAGCTTGATCGGGAATGAGAGAGAGACAGGAATCGAGAGGTCTGGGAGGAAGGGAAAGGGTGGGACGAAGAACTGAGAGAAGAGGGAGAGAGTGGGACGAAAATGGTAGGAAAAGATGGAGAAAAAGATAGGATCATAATAAAATATTAATAATTTATAGATTAAATAATATAATATTAGAATTTGTTATTATCCAGCTTCTTAGTCCAACACTGCACCAAACGTTTTACTAAGTTAATCCAGCTTAGTCTAGTCTAAGTCAGTCCAGCTTAGCCGTTGAAGCTAGTCCAGTCCAAGATAATCCGGCGCAACAAACGCTCCCCTAGAGTAATGTACCACTCATGTCTTGTGCTAGACTTGGCAAATCAAGTCGTGTTGGGCCAGTTCATTTTTAAATCGACAATTCTTGTGCTTGATTCGGGTCGACCCGTTATGTTGTACACTACACCTCCTTGCGTTTTGATAAATTCGTTGCATCAGATGAACAGATATAAGCCGATTGGTGCCATTTCTATGTTATGATGGAACAATTTAATTTCCCGTATGCGAAGGATTTTTCGAGGCCTCATATCATGTGAGGTCCGGGTTTAATACCCTTCGATCAAATCTTCAAATGTACAGGTAATATGGAGAGGGGGGATTGATTCGATTAAATCCGGAACCTCAAAAATACGAGAAATACTTTTAAACAACTAAGTTACAAGCTCCGTTACATAAAAATGGATCTGCATATCATTAAAATGTGAAAAAAATGGATTGTTTGATAAGTGTATAAACACGTATAGAAAATTCAAAATTTAAATTTTGTATTTCATATTTATGTACAAAAACACCCAAAAGATGACGGACTTGGGAGTATTTGCTCTCTCTCTCTCAATACTCAATGATCTTCTTCTCCAGGGAGGAGTGAATGACTCTGCACTCTGCATAATGATTCTGCTATCTCTTTGAACATGAAAATGACATTGGACAGTTCTTGAAGCTAGAAATGTCAAATGCTTCGATGAACCTCTGATCTGAAACTCGAGCTTTTGCAGCTGCAAACCTCTGGTACTCATCAAAGATTGAGGTCAGGCACCATCTTTGCAATCTTCTTAAGCATCCCACAAGACAGCCCGTCCGGTGCTGCACAACATTAATAACAAAAAACACTCGTTGTTGGAAGATGGAGCCCAAGATTGTATGAGAAAACACAAAAATGGGAAATCATAGAGTACCTTCCCTCGCTTGCAATGGATCAGGAGTGGGTGGTTTCTTACATCTGGCATATACACAGGCAAGCTAGTCGATAAGCAAATCGTAAAACAAACAAGCCGTGGCATAATATTAAGAACAAAAAAAAAGAGGCTTTAAGTTCAAGGGGGTTAGTGCTACCAAGGACAACTCTTAATGCTTCACGAATTGTGTGCTCCGGGATTTTCACGTAAGGTTCCTGTACCGAATATGTTAGCACATGACTGAAAACATCAACTGATATCATTTATAACTAGCTCAAAGCCAAGTCCTACGTTACAAACATCAGTGAACTCAGACATATCCGTCAATAAGTCTTCCAGATTGAAGTTACTGTAAATAGAGAAACATTTTAAAGCATCTTCCAATACGTGTAGGGTGGTAAGTTGATCAAAAGCAAGATCTGATCATCAGAAGACCGGTATCTGGAAAAGTAAAAAACCATCCAATGAAACAGCAGACTGATATTTGGAAAAGTAAAAAACAATCAACGAAAAGTTGAAAACCAAGAATGGCCATTTAAGAGAGAACAGCAGAGGACTTATTGGCATATTTAATAAGCCAGAGTACAAAGCAAAAGCCAATGAAAATCTAAACTCATTGCTAGCTGACAAAACACAAGGCAACTGAAATAGGTAAAGTAAACCAACAAAGCACAGGGAAAGCAAAACAACCTAAGGCTAAAGGTGGACGGCTAATTCAAAATGGAAATACGTCATAAGCGAGTAATAATACATATATACAAATCCAAGTGCTGAGTAGGATTGTCAATATTCTAACCACCTAGCTTTCATGTATTTTTTAGAGCAACAGATAAAGCAAGAATAAATATGCAATTCACAGGTGTTGGGGAAGCCAATCAATCACCTAAAATATATGTGTAGACGCATATAGTGGTGCTCGAGACTTTTATCTTGCAGTTCCGTTCAAGTTTAGTATTCATGCAAGGCAAGCCACAACGACGTGTGAAAGGTTTGGGTCACTGCCACCTTGGCGTCCCCATTTCATGTTAGTGACTAGTCTCTCTTGCAAAGCTGAGGTTTGGCAGAAAAGGGGCATCGTAAATTCATAGTGGGAATAAAAATACAATGGGCAAAGGGCTTGCACAAGGACATAGTGGGAGTGGGACACAGCAAGACCAAAAGCCTCATCCAACTACCACTTGAGCTACTTGTCCTAAAAAAAAAAACTACCACTTGAGCTAACGAAGTGAAGTGATATAGACATGCAATTTGGCATCTCTCTTTCTAAAATGGGTTGATGGTGAAAATTATTTCCAAAGTCTATCAACTCAAACCCGAAACTCTTTACTCCAAAACGATTTTCTATCCGATAATATCAACAAAATAATCCTTTTTCCCCAACCCCTCATATGAGTTCTACTAAATTCAGGCTTTGTCTAAGCAGCTCAAATCTTATCTACGATCATTTGATACAACAAACAGACACAAATGATAATGTCCCTCCTTAACCACCCGCACATACTAGCGGGTGCGGAATTTACATTCTTCATCAGAGAAGGGAACATCCCAATTTGAAAATACACACGATTATAAAGCAATTACTATAATCTTATTCTGTAATCCCAACTTCCGAGCATAACCCCAGACACAAATTGCAGTGTAATTATGTCAAGATTAATATAATATCTGCAAAATAAATCCAAAAGAAAACGAAACCTGAGAGCCATCGATCCCAAACTGGAAAAGCCTAATCCCATTTGCTCTCAAAAACTCTTTGTTCTCCTCCGGATACGGCTCCGGGCACAAATATCTAACCCAATCAAAACAAGGATCAGTCGAAATTCCCCAAATCTAATCAAACCAAAACCAACTTTGAAGCTAGATTAATCAACAGAAACAAAGTTTACTGGAATTTGACTCACATGACGGAACGGAGGCCTAGGGATTTCAAGAAGCTGAAATTGGGGGAATGAGGGAAGCCGGACCTAAACACGCCATTGTCGACCATCGCGAAGTTCAGAGGCGGCACGAACGCCTCTCCGCACCTCTCATTCTCGTCTCCGATCTCCGGAGCCTTCGCCACCGGCGACGCCGTGGAGACCTCCTGCTCTCCGCTATCTATTTTCATCGCTGCCTCCTATTTTTTCGCGCCAAATAAAATGTGAAAGCAGATAAAAGATAATATTTATTTATTATTTAATGGATTCGGAGGTTCTGTTAGGATGATCAGAGCGAGAGGGAGGAGAGAGAGGGATTCTGAGAATCTAAGGGGAGGAGGAGGATCCGTATTTATAGAGAGGGAGAGTGAGAGAGAGAGAGAGAGAGAGAGAGGAATATTAGGATTGCAAGAGAAAGAGGATCTTGTATGATGACTCGTGACTGGGATTAGACTTGATGGAGACATGGATAGGAGAAAATTTTGCGTACGGCCGATCCTATGCGGCTTTCCCTCCCAAATAGTGAAGCCAGAGGTGGGAGTCGGTGATAACCTAAAATTATGGCGCGAAACACTACGACGATGATGTATTAGGAAAATGGATATCTTCTGATCTGTTCCTTCTAATTCATCAAATCAGTGGATTCGTATCATTAAAATTTTATCCAACGGTTGAAGTTATTATAACTTTTAAAGTAAGCCCTTGTTTGTAACCGTTGGATCAAATTTCAATGGCACGAATCTACTGATTTGATGGATTAGGAAGAAGAGATTCGAAGATGATCTATTTCCCATTTAAGTCATTCTCTAGTACAATTTGGCACTTTGAGGTCTACTGCACCTTGTTCATTTGCAGAGGCGTTTCGTACTTAATACTTGTTTGTACTGTATCATTAAAATTGAGTGTCTCAAGGTACAAGGAGGTTGCCTTTACTACCTACTGTTATGACTTTCTTGCTACGCAATCTAGCGATGCCATTTCACTCTAAATTTCTCCTGCACTCTGATAAAGTGAGCGCTACACACTCGCCGGCCAATCTTGGGTTCCATGCCCGCTCTAAGCACATAGAAGTTGACTACCACTTCGTTCGCTTTTCCCTATCTCACTGAGCCGCCTAACCATAGTTGTCGTCGGCTGTTACAATTGTCAAAGAAACTGGAAAGAAGAAACAACCACGTCGTCTTCTTCCTTAATGGAAGGAAAACTAGAAGGGCAATCTCCATTCAATAACCAAGTACTTTGGTAATTAGATCTATACTATACGACCATTCTTCTGCATACAAATTTCTTTCGCCATTCACTAATTCTACCTAATTTTCCTGTCCTTTTATGTCGTGTAATCATCACTTAGCTGGCGTTGTCGCGACAGATTTCTTTATGCAATCTATGATACCTTCACAATCTGTTTGAGGAATAACGCAGGTAGAGTCATCTTCTAAGGAGTCTTCTGTGCGTGCGTGAGGAGACGAGAGGTTCCCATGAGTCTGGCAGGCCTTCATCGTCTTACAGTGTTCAGCTTCATCGTCTCTTATGTTCAGAAATGTGTCGTACAAGTTCTCTGAAAAAAGAAACATTGTTAAAAGCGCAGTGCAAACTAGGTCATAATATGCACACAATCATTATGAACTTATTCCCGCTTATGTTACAGTTATTGTACAAAGCTGTGCGAAACTATTTTAGGACAGGAAACTAACACGAAGTATAAAAAATGAGCAAACTCCTAGCATGTCGATCTATGAACTGCCATCAAAAAATCAGATCTGAAGACTTACCTATTTTTGGCCTCCGAGAATTGGGAGGTCTTGAAGTTTGAAATTCATCTGCATAAAATTCGGGGGGATTGTTAATTCTTCAATTATTGCCTTTCAGGACACAAACAAAGACTGAAAAATAGACAAAGCTTACCAAATAAGTACATGTCACCACTAGTGTAGTATTTCACAGCAACCTCAGGAGCAGGCATCTTTTTCAAATCCTCTACAACAGAAGAACATACCATGTCGAGATAAGTGAATTTGTATTTGAGGTAAAACAGTGCATTTTATTTTACAACCAATCAATTAAGATCGTCACTTGGACGTTACATGCTTAGAATATTCGAAGTGATCCAACAAACACCTTTTTGTGATTCAACCTAGTTGGTCTTAAGGCATCAAGTCCTGAAAAACTCTAAATCATACCTCCTCGAGCCTTGATAAACTTGTCATAGGTTGAATATGCATGGCTCTCTACGCATTCAGAGAAGTGATCTGCACTAGCATCGAACAAAATAAATAAACACGCATTTAAAGATGCAGGATGGTTCTCCGATCACCTATTTCTATGGTGTCATTTGAAGATGAACTTACAAACTTAAACAGAAGACCTCTTAATGCAACTGTTGTTAAATTTAGGAAGGGATTTTAAGAAAACGAAATTCTGACCAAATGTGTCTACTCCTAAAAATGGCTTGATATTGATTTCAATGGACGATATTCTTCTAAGTTAGTAACCATTAAGGATGATGCAGCAAACACGACACTGGGATGCAAGAGAGACAATAAAGCAGAGGAATTATAGTACATTAAAAATTAGAAACTCATACTTACAAGCCATCCTTGGGCTTATTAAATACATAAAGGCCGTCATAAAATAATAGAAGACTGCAATGTGCTGAGCAAGAAAGCGGTCAAACCACCAAGCATTTCCCCCCAATTCCTGCATTAGATCCATATTCTATTGTTAAATCAAGCAAACCAAGTAGATGATATTACAGATAGAAGATCCTTACTTCCATGATAAGCAGATGGTGCATCTCATTCCAGCTCTCAGCAAAATGCACCTTCAGATAATCTGCCCTTCTCCACCAACCAAAACTTTCATACATGTGCAGAACAGACACAAAAGCTGCCACAGATATACCACAAGGACACGACTTATAACTTGCAACTGGGAATCGCAGTTGACAACAATATTGGGAAAAGAACTACAAAAGAACATGTTCCTAAACAGGGTATACGCACAATCTGAGAGAAAATTAAAAGGAACATATAGGCACATCCTTCCATGAAATCATCACTATCATCTTGACCTCCAAAACATGATAATGCAAAGACACAGCTCTGTATGTCATATGAATCATAATTCTAACAGAATATAGGGCCAATTTATGTTGTATGTCAGGACATGCATGATTGGATGTACATTTCTTGACATACAATGCCACCAAATGAATTGATAACTTGTCCTCGATCATTTGAAGATTTCCTCTTGCTTGAAAAGGAAGTTCTTTGCATCTCATTACAAATACCATTTGAGAGAAGTGCAGAAAATTCAAAATTATTAATAAACAAAGTTTAGCACTCACCGAAGTAAGGAACCCTTGCAATAGTTTCCAGTACAAAGAACCTTGCATAATCCCGGTCGCTATACAGAGTATCAAGTACCTTTATAACTGTATCCTGGAATGATTAGTAGAACTGAATTAAAATCTAAACATCAATAACTGCCAGAAACAAAATCTCCTAAGCATAACCCCCAAAAAATCAACAAAAATGATTAACATTTCTTTGAAAAATCGACATTGGAACTAGGCAAGCACAGCAAAACGATTTATTAGACAATGAGTACAGACTTACCGTAAGGAAGATGTTGAAGGATTGTTCACACTTGATAACCCAGATCTCAAAAGCACTTGAAGACGAACTCTCAGAGAGATTCCCGCTGCTGGCTTTCAATTCATCAAAGGTAGAAGCCTTGAACTCAAAGGACTCCTCCACTACCACCTTCTCTTCATCTTCTTGCAGCATAGTTGCTCGAACTCTACACGATTTTTGTTATCGAGTGAATAAAAAGCCCACAAATTTGAATTTAGAATCCAGTTCATAGATCCCATAAAGCACAGACAACAAAACTTCAGAAATTCATAACATAAAATACCAAAAAAAAACCCAAAATTAAAGATCCCATTTTTCGACGTTTGAAGTGGTGGAAAATTAACTTACCTGGAAATCGACGGACGAGCTGAAATGGGATTGTATGGAAAACGATTCCGAGATGAAAAGGCTGAAGTCTTGAAGCTCCTCTTTGCTCTGAGAGGCGAAGAAGAAGAAGAGCATGAGGCGGAGATTGCAAACACCGTCGAAGACAGAGTCGCCGCCGCCATTCTGCGCGGTTGTTGCAGAGAATTCAAACCGAACAAAAAAAAAAAAAAAAACAGCGATCAAAATTGGAATTTGGTTTTTCGATTAGTCAGTTGGTGTGAAGGGAAATTGTCAACCGCGGGAGGGAGGGAGTGAAGAGAAAATGGCATCTTTTTTTCATGTTTTGTTGGGGAGTAAATAAATTTATAGATTAAATATGCAAACTAAATTATGGGTTACTAATATAAATAAATACGTTAATCAATATTTGAGTAATAATCCAATCATCAACATCCATGTCATTTGGTTTACAAGATTTAATCTACAAATTTAGTTTTTCTAACATTACTCGAGAGTAATTTGTGTTGTCTTGCAAAGTTGCAAGTTCGGCAAAAGTGGCCGGCGGCTTGCGTGGCGCATAAATTAGGGAATCCGGATCCCTTTTGTGAGGATTTGAAATCTGTAAATCGTGTCTGTTCATCGTATATCGTGATGTGAGAAATTAGTTTAAATTTAAAAGAAAAAAATTAAACACAAATAGTATCAAACGAAAACTGACCGTACGATATCACGATAAACAGACACAATTCACAAATTTTGGATCCTCACAGAGAGGATCCGGAGAGGTTCCCGTTGGTAATTTAGGGAGATGACCGTTTGTGTTTTTGCTTGGTGCTCTTGAGATACACGACGCGAATTGAGAGACTTTTGTTTTGGTTTTTTTGCGTTTTAAGTATCGTGGCTACTTCAATCGCCAGTTTCTACTGGACTGTGGGCTTTTTGTCTTTCTTGGTGAGCTTCACAAGCTTAATTTAGTCCCTGGGGCTTGAATTGGGCCTTTTCACTGTATGAACAGTAATATTTAGAAAGCTCAAGAAAATACTTGTTTAGAAATCACTTCTGCGATTAGGTGGAGCTATAATCACTTTTATTAGAAGCACGTCGAAAGTTTTATTAAAAGTTCATTTGTTTTCTGAAAAAGAACAAGAATGTTTTTGTAATGTTGTTACTTGTTATCACCATCAATTGTTGGCATCTTTTTTTTTTTTTTTTTTTTTTGGCAGTGGCGTATTTGGAGAATAATAACGTTGGGATGACAGTTTTGGGGTTTACAGGGGATTGAATGTGGCTTCACTCCATTTTTGCAATCTTAATGGCCCTTCTACTATGGCTGCTAAACAAGACGACATCGGGATTTTGATTTGAGGTCGTCATATATTTTCGAAATTAAGATAAGTCAATCAGCAGTAACGTTGTTTGCTAGCGGAATGAGCCTAAACACATCACTTCCCCTTGTGTTGCTGGAGGAGATGAGCCAAATATTATAGCCGTAAAGATTAATTGTTAATTAGTGTTAATTGGAGAGTTTATGGAAAATGAAGAAATACGAAAAGGAAATTCGGAGAAAGGAAGCATTCTATTTGCATAATTACTTTTTAATACATATTTTGGATGCACAAAAGGTAATCAAACACTAATTAATTATTTGATCATCACAGTTTTAGCTGATCCTTCTCCGTCTTATTTATATCATCATGAAATGCACGCACACTCTTTAGACATGAGGAAAATATCAGAGTGCGCAACGAACAAGACTACAAAATAATAAGAATTTTATTAAACAAACGGGAATGCCGAAACGGCCACAAAACTCCAAGAGACTACATTGTGAATGACTTAATATTCTAGAGTTACAAAGTATCATATATATAGAAAACTAACATAATCCTAATATGCAAGGAAACAAAACTCTAATACTAACGGGCTAAGCCCAAAATACCAAGCATTAAAATAAATCTAAATAATAATATTTTCCAACACCCCCTGTCAAACTTATGGCACTACACGACATGAGTTTGCCAACAGACGATGCGGATGCAAGCTTTGTTATGCTAACTTCCGATGCCAATTTCAATACGAAATTCCATTGGTGCAAATGCAAGATTCCAAATTCCAGTGACAGTGCCAATGCCAATGCAAGATTCCAATGCCAATGTCAATACCAGTGCCAGTGCCAGTGCAAGATTCCAATGCCAATGCCAATGCCAATTCCAACTTCCGAACAAACAAACAAAAAATCAAATTCACCATATACACAACGTCACTCGAATGGTCACCAGTCTAAGCATTCGAACGATCTTTGCGGGTAACAACAAGCTCCAAAAACAAGTCCAAACAAACCATATTTCTTTCTTGCCCGTGTGGGCCTTCAAACTAAAAACCAATTTTTTTTTTCCCTTTTTTCTTTTCTAATCTCTTACTTCTTTTTTTTCTCTCTCTTATTCTTTTTTCTTCCTTCCTTCTCTCTGCCTTTCTTTGGGCAAAACCAATTGCAGCAAACAAAAAAACTTCTAGTGCAAAGTCAACTTGCAGAAGGGGAGTGACAGATTCGACTGGTAGGAGTCGGTGCGGGTACCGTGAACAGGTGGATGTAGCAGCGGAGATGGTGGTGCGGGTTAGATTGTAGGTGATCCAAGACGTGAGATGAACTCTCTCCGAATTTGTGGTTCTTGGATCTGGGCTTCGTCAAAACCAGTGGCTAGTGTGAGGTGGTGGTCGAGCAGCAGCTGTGGTGGATGGAATGCAGGAAACGATGTGGTGATGCGGCTGGTGAGATGCAGATCAGAGCGGCGGCTGTGCGGTGGTAATCTGATGCGAGATAGGAACAAATACCAACCCAACCAAGCAGATTAAATCATGAAGGATTGAACCTGCTCTAATATCAAGTTGAATATCAGAGTGCGCAACGAACAAGATTACAAAATAATAAGAATTTTATTAAACAAACGGGAATGCCGAAACGGCCACAAAACTCTAAATGACTACATTGTGAATGACTTAATATTCTAGAGTTACAAAGTACCATATATATAGAAATATAACATAATTCTAATATGCAAGGAAACAAAACCCTAATACTAACGGACTAAACCCAAAATACCAAACATTAAAATAAATCTAAATAATAATATTTTCCAACATTCTGCACATCACAATAGTAATTAAAAACACATTAGCCTGTATCAATTTATGACAACAATCTAGAAAATTGTTATCAACTAGCACTCAAAAACAGTCACCATGCACTTTTATTTCTTATGCTAGGAACTGTTGAATATATGTCAACAATCTATGATAATTTATATATACTAATAAATAATAAATGCGAATAATAAATCAACAGAGTATAAACAAGAATGAAAAATAAAAACAAACAACTTGAAGATCGAGGCTTGCGTACCGCAATGTCCTTGAAACAGAAATTTCGTCCCTACTCAATGTTTGTAGTTCTACGGACGTCTGCTTCATCAGGATTCAACGATCAAGTTAGAATTCCAGCACCGAAAAACTTAAAAAGATGGGCCTTGGGGCTCGGGCTCTAATAATTAAATTATTTAGTATCAAAGGTCTATCATTCCAATCACTTTCTATAACGGACAAAGCCTTATAAAGTGAGGAAACTATTTGGGAATGATCAATGTGGGACAATGAAAATTCTACTCAAAAGCTCAAAATTTCCAACAATACCCCACATTTGAGTTGAAATTTCATTTAAACTCCAACAATCATACCCCACATTTGAATGCAAATGTCAATGCAAATGTATGACTAGGCTGCGTAAAACTAAGAGAGAATAGAAAAAAAAAAGCTCAAAATTTCCAACAGGAACAAGTGCATGATGACTTTTTTTAAGTGTCAATAGCAACTCAAATAAAAAAAAAATTGAGAGAGAGCTTACGATCTGCAATCGATTTTGGGGTCGAGAGGAACGGGAAGGGACACATGGCAGAAATCAGGAAGCTGCTTGAGTCTGTCAGGGTTGATCGGCATGCCAGCAGCTGCTTTCTTGAAGCATTCACAGAGGTTCCTGCGACACTCTCTGGTGGTAGCCGCAGCATAAACGGTTTGCACACCACTGCAACATGTAATCGGAGGAGTCCCTGGGCCAGACCCCGTCAAGTAATCCTTACATGGCATCAAATTCATCAAGGCCTGTTGGCATGTGATGTCGCCATTGGCAGGACTTGCATGGTTCAGAACCATAACCATCAGTCCGAAAAGGATCACCAATTTCATCTCCATTTTCTTTTGGAACACAAAAACAAGGCAAATATTTAGCTTGGATATGCAGAAGACTTGAAGATTTGAGTGTGGCTTGGAGCATGAACTATTGAACCGCATCCTCTTTTTATAGGGGAGTCGGGGAGTCGCAGGCTGCTTTTTAGTGGCTCATTTAATGTGAAGATGTGCAGTTAAGATTTTTTCTCCTCCTTAAGAGTTGCTGTGTTTTCTTAAACAGCTAGTTTTTACTTAAAAGTGAAAACTATGTCAGACCAAAAGAAAAACAGGTTCAAAACTATGTAAAAACCACAGGCGCCAACTAATGGAGGACATTGCAAATAACATTAATAACCTGTGTTTCTTTTAGTGTTTTGGATTTTCATAATATTAATTTTGCTTCTTATTTTTCCGCATTTTTAACAATTTAAAATGCAAAGGAGCTCTTAGCTAGCTCTGTTGAGCATTCATATTTGGATCTGAAGTCTCAAACCCTAGATATAACTTGTGTAGAACAATTCGAAAAAGGCAAAACTAAAGCAAAAGTTGCACAAACAACTAATAAAAATCTCCACAATGACCGATATCTAGCAAAATCCGAATGTAGATGGAGAGTATAATTATAATTTAATTCTTTATTTTTGAAGTTTTAACTTTTGGGTTCAAGGTATTTTCGAAAAATTCATATAAACAAAACAACAGCTAGTTTTTCCAGTTGAGAGAGCGTTGTATGATCTGTGACAGCTGGGTTTTAATTTTATGGAGAAGAAACGTTTTCTTTGCTGCTAAAACGCTTTATAGGCCAGAAATATTAAAAAAACTGATCAACTGTGCTGAAAGCATGCTTGTATTTCAATAAAATCCAAAGCTAATTAACCCGTTCAGGATTAAAACGCAGCTCTAATCTTCTACTGCTCAATGGAACTCGTGAATTTCTTGTGTTTGTTTGCATAACCACGTGTTTGGAGCCAGTGCATGCATTGTATATTCAATCAGTCCAAAACAAAAACTCCACCCCGAATGCATGCCTAATGTACGATTTGAATCCAATTCTCAGGATGTAATTTGTCGGCAAAAAATTGTTGAAAATTTGATTTTTTTCTAACAAAGAAGAAAAACCAACTCGAACAATCCCGGGTTCGTTTGTCTTCCTCCTTAAAAACCCTAGCTAGCTAACACCCAACTCAGAGTACGTACTACATACGTAGATCAAGTTTATATGAGTTAGAGAAATTTTTAATTGTGACAGAAACACAAGTAGTACACCACGTGTTTTAATAGGAGTGGTGAGAAATTTTATTTTTTAAGTTATTAACCTTTTAGCACACATATCACACCATTTGTATAGTGACACATGATGTACCACCCCATGTACTGGTCACACTGAAAAATCTCTCTATGAATTATGAGTTATGACGGATACTATATCATTATACATAAGATTACACTGACAATATTGAAGATTATTAAGAGCATTTCCCTACGGAGAGTGGCTGGTGACCTAACTCTTTATAAGCTCAGTAAAATTTCATAACTTAGTTTACGATGTGAGACAACACTTCACATTCTCAAACGCCTTGTCACATGTACGTATGATGACACTCAAGCCAAACACATGAACAACATTTATTGGGCAATGACGTAGAACATGTGTTGTTGTTGGGCTTCAAAAAATGACCAACATGCTATGATATACACCATGAAGAAAGTTAATATTATATATATATAGAGAGAGAGAGAGAGAGAGAGAGAGAGAGAGAGAAATTTGGAGCAATGGTCCTTAAATTTTCATCCAGTTAAAGCTTTGGTTTTTAAATTAATAATTTATGAGTATCGATTAACCTCTGAACTAGTTATAATGTGGAGCAATTAATTAAAGGCTAGGTGGTGAAGGTGGGAATTAATTAAAGGCTTGGTGGATAATGTTGATTATGATTGACTGATTTTCTGGAAATGCAAAGACTTGAAGATTTGAGTGTGGCTTGGACAATGAATTGCATGCTCTTATAAGAAAGTTGCAAGCATTTTCTTGGTAGCTCATTTAATTTGGAGTTATGCAGTCAAGATTTTTTCTCCTCCTTCTCAGATTTGTTTTTACTTAAATTAAAAACTGTCTGACCAAAAGAAAACTGTGTAAAACCACAGGCGCAAACTAATGGAGGTGATAAAAAAAGTTGAGGTTCCACCATAATATTACTTGACAATATAAGGAGTAGTTCAATTACTTATAAGTAAGTGTGGCTGCTGGGCATCACACGCGGGACAACTGCTCTAATACTATGAAGAAAGTTGAGGTTTCACCACACAAAAAAATTGGCAATATGAGGAGTAGCTAACGCAGTTACTTATAAGCACATACAAGGTCTCTCCCTTCCCCGATTTGGGATTGATACTCTCAACATGCACAAATGTTTTTAATAGGGTAATGCTATGAAGACCAACCTTTTAACCCAACCCGTGATTGTTGATGATTGGATTATTACTTAACTGTTGATTAACGTGCTTATTTCATAATGCTAGTGTGGGAGCCAAAAATTTCTCCTCCACTAAACAAGCCACTAGCATGCTAAACATGAGGAGTGTGGCTAAAATAAAGGAGCATAATCAGATACTTCATGGAATGTGGAATGTGGAACATGGAGAAATAGAAGGAAAGTGGGACTTGGAGCCTAAGACTTGAATGCCTATAAAAGGCTAATAATCCCACCAGAAAAAGAGGGAGAGAAAAAAAAAAGGTATAAGATCATTATATATTTTCTAAACAAATATTGACTTGAGCGTCGGAGTGTTTTCTTGCAGGTCCTCCCGCTCTCACTGTTGACAAGCGAAGATGGTGTCCAAGGCTTCTCAATGTGTTCAAGATTACTTGTTGATGGAGAATTGGAGTATCCGAAATTTTCCGCTCCAACAGTTGGCGCCGTCTGTGGGAATTCGTACAAAAAAACCGTATCGAGAAGTCATGGTTTCCACCCAAGCCACAATGGGGGCACGGACCAAAAACCCCAAACAGGGAAGCTTTCTATTCACTCTCTCTATTATTTCACTGATAGCTGCACAACGTATATGATATAATTATACATCTTCTTGACATAGCACAATGTGGGAAATGATTGTTGCAATCCTTTGGGCTTTGGAGGTTCATGAAAGCACTTTTGTGTAGAAATCTTGGACTCCAGTTATCTCCCTTTTTATTTTGTCAAATATGTTTACCACTTGAATTTTGGAGGTACTGATGTAGTTTCACTTCTAGCTCGGGGAAACGATGCCAAACTGTGACGCACAAGGTTCTATTGTATTAGGGGGTAGGGTCCTACGAAGCCAAGCTACAACGTCGTCATGTAACACCAGAAAGAGCCCAAAGTCGGATGCTCGACATGCTCATTGTGGCTGCCAAGACCAAACCACGGTGACAGGTGCACTTATAATTACTGAAGGATTGTACTAAATTACAGAAGGATTGTACTGAAGCTTTCAGTCACTGGTTGAAAAACATTTATACAAAGCGAGGAGCAAATATTTCCGGTTATGCAGTGGGGGCACGAATTCATACCAAATATAGAGAAGAGTTTATTTCCTCTCTTTTACGATTTATTTCCTCTGTCTCTTTTACGATTTTGCATGAAATACAAATTCTATCGGTACATATTTTCGTCATAACAAGTTAAAGAGATTGTGCTTACCAATCCTCTATCGCTTTATAATTTGACAAAGAAAAATCTTTCAACGCGTTTAAATTCTATATGAAGAATATTCTTATCTGAGTTCGTAATAGAATGTGTGTAGTTCATATTATGTTTTGGATGGAACTTCTAAACTGTTTATGTTTCATGAATTGGCCAGGAAATAAATTACTTGTCAGTCATTATTGAATTAGATTCTTTGGAGCTTGTCAAATGATTGAATATCTAGCTTATGTTGACTCGACTATCTTTCCATAATTGGATACAATACAATCTAAACCTTTTCAAGTGCTTTTATTCAGAAGTGAGTTCCATGATTAGTGAATGATGCAGAGTATGCACACCGAAAGTTGGGTTTGGAGACCCCTATTCTCGATCTATATTATTGGCGATGAGACCTTGCATTCAAATGGGATAGATTTACATTGGTCAAACTACACTGGGAGGAGGGTTTGAAGTTGCAGACCTTAGACCATTCCGAATCGTCCCGTTATTCTACTATAGAGAACCAAACATAGGAAGAAACACCATTGGAAAGAGAACATTGAATAACATGTGAAGACACAAGACAAGGTTGGACCAGAGGAAATTTCAACCCACACGAAATTATCGTCATTGCGTGGTGGCTAGTGTTAGTGTGCATCCCTTCCCTTGGCTGCATACCAAACGTTTGAATGGTGGGACAAGCCACGATTTAAAATGTTAGATTTATCAAGGTAACGTTCGCTCATGATCCATATTTGGCAAAATTGACTAGGAGATGATGCACAATGCAGAGGTGCAGTGTATGTCAATTAATTCGAGATTGATGCTTAATTGAAATTGGAGTGGCCCAGCTGTGCTTTTCCTTGTGGGATTCAAAGCTCTTATGTGAATACACAAGGAAGATAAGCCCTCATGCCTCATTTGAACACCGTTACATTTGATAGTTGAATTGCTCTTATATGGACGAGTATGCATGATTCTCATGAAGGGACAAAACTTTTGCTTGACCAAGTTGAGTCTAAAAAAATTGTTGAGAACATTCGCATGGTCAAGACATGGGCTACGGAGAAGATCGAAAAGCCACTTATACGGCTAAGTGAAGATGGTGTCACGTGTGCTTCTCAACAAAGCTTCAATATTATTGCTGGAGGAGACAGAAATTGATATCTTCAATTTAGCTAACATATTATACACCAGTTTGTGGTCTCCACAACATGAATTTCTCTAGTTAATTTATTATTCTCAAAGGAGCATAATCAGATACTTCATGGAATGTGGAACATGGAGAAATAGAAGGAAAGTGAGACTTGGAGCCCAAGATTTGAATGCCTATAAAAGGCTAATAATCCCACCAGAAAAAGAGGGAGAGAAAAAAAAAGGTATAAGATCATTATATATTTTCTAAACAAATATTGATTTGAGCGTCGGACTGTTTTCTTGCAGGTTCCCCCGCTCTCACTGTTGACAAGCGAAGATGGTGTCCAAGGCTTCTCAATGTGTTCAAGATTACTTGTTGGTGGAGAATTGGAGTACCCGAAATTTTCCGCTCCAACAGCTAGATACACCAACTTTTTAGACCTCATTTACAAACCATGTGATATGTCACTAATAAAAAATAAATACATTAATCAACACTTAAGAAAAGACACAAGTTCCTCCCTATAAATATACTCTCATTTACTGCTCCCTCTTATCCTTTGATGATGATCGGTTGCATTTAACCATTTTTTATCCCTTCAATTAATTAATTAAAAATAAAAACTTGAGCTCTCAAGTTCGAAACCCGTTGTTGGTGTGGAAGCCAGATTTATGGTCAGAGAGAGGCTGAAACGCCTCTGTGAATCTTTCCAGCCCCCGGAAGGAATGGATAACTGCAGCTTGCAACCAGTTGTCCCTTTTTAAATAATAATAATAATAATAATTAATTAGAAGGAAACGTTTTACTTATTTTGGTGTTGGGTTAGAGATCCAAAGAAGCCATGGAGAATCAACAATCAAACGGCAATGCTTCTGTCGTTAAGCAAGTTTTTGGTTTTGTCTTTTTTTTGTCTTTTTTCTTTTTTTCAAATTCTGGTTATTTGATATCTTGCTTTAGGAGTCCTTTTAATAAAGCACATAATTATTCTTATTTTGTTCTTCTTTACTATATAATATTCATGTTCATAAACTATATTTGTTTCATTTCCCCATGAAAAAATGTCCATAGGAAAATTACGCAAATATATATAATGAAATGAAAAAACAACTATGGAATGGTTATTGCTATTCACACACTTATTTTTACTTCTCATACACTCTTGTTAATTTTTGGCCTTGAATATTCTTCAATTCGTTTGATCGGACTGCAGAAAATTGATAGAGGTATATGAGAAGTAAAAATAATTGTGTGGAAAACACTTTCCGGGATGATATTGTTTAACTTGTGTGAAAATTCCGACATTGAAGAGAAGATGCGCACGAGGGCGCGCATAACCTTCACTTTCATGGGAACCGTGGCATATGCTTGTTCTCTTGTTCTTGTTTGTTTTGTTTTTTAAAATTTTCACCAATAGGAGGTTTTTTATGAAAAACTTGAACTTATAGTAAGCTAGCAAACAAATTAATACACTCTTGGTCAAGAGTTTGAAATGGTTTAGACGCTTAGAAAGCCTTGTAGCCATCGGATGGGCAATATTCTAAGGCACGTCCATGTCCCCAACCTTTCTTGGTGCTCGAAAATCCCGTACGGAATATTTTTTCTGAAAACAAGGAATCGGATATCAATTGGCCTGCTTCTTTAAGTTTCGTCATCCCCTTCACTTGTTCTCGTTCTTCTTTAAGGACTTATTTCTGCAATAATTATCCACCCAATATTATGGCCGTAAGTCATTTTCTGTTTTTAGTATTGAAGTTCTTAGTGTATATTATTATAGCCACTAAATGTGTTTTTTCATTTTTTGAAGAAACTGATTATGATTTATTTCATATATATATATATATATTATGATTTTAGGGCATATATACTCTCTGGGTTTGTGATGATTGGTACATTATTTCATTTTTCTTAAGGAATATCAATGTTTTATTTGATTAATTCATACCGTAACGACGGGATTTGAAACGATAAATGTAGATGTTTGTCTTTGTTGATTGGAGTCCTGCTCTCTAAGGTCCTCATTTTGAGGATCTGTCGTAATGTCATTTTTATCTTCTGTCTTTAATCGTTATGTCGTTGATATTTAGTTTTTTTTTAGCTCATCAATTAAGTTTTTTTATCATATTAGTCGAGTTCCTTTTCTTTACGTGGGGATAATATGAAAACTTACCTACAATCGAATTGTTATTGTATATTATTAGCTTTGTTGAAAACAAAGAAACCTTCTTAATTAAAAAGATTACTTTGTCGCAGAAAAAACCCCATGTCCCCAAATTTGGGGACTGGGACAGTGATTACAGTATATCATACACTGCATGTTTTGAGACCGCTCAAAAAAATGGAGTGAAGGGAAATCCAAGTGACCCCGAAGACAATCCAGAGGCCTTCAAAGGCATGATCGAGTCCTCCGCCGCACAACCTCCTAACAGCGCCACGAGTTCGAGCAGCAAGCCACGAACCTCAAGCGAAAATGTACTCCAAACTGAGGGAGACACTAGCCACGGTGCGCACCGGCCAAATGGCGTTGTGCATGAGCGTACGGTTTCTGGAGGGAGCTTCAAGAGTTACAGATCGGAGTCTGGTAGCGAAAGGAGCAACTCCGATTATTCTCTCTTGCAGCAACCGAGACACCGCCGTGCGAGGTCGGAAAGAAAGAGCAGATTGGCTTCATCAGGGAGTGGTCGCAGTCATAGCATTCGTAGTCATAGCATTTCCAATTCTCCGAGCAAGCCTAAAAGTACTAACAGTAGTACTCATCAGTCTAGTAATCTTAGTCAACACGATACTGTAAGTTATCCTTCTTCATGTTTCTGTCTAATTATAGCATAGATATGAATTCTCTCCCTTTCTTCCCTTCCTATTTGAACGCTGAAAATTAAACCACATCATCATCTTATTTTACCTTCTTTGTAGAGAGAAAGAAGAAGAGAAATTGAGAGAGGAGGGGAGGGAGGAGAGATTTTTCAGTGTGCGGTGTCACGGCTCGATACATCAAGTGTTATTATACAATTGGTTAGAAACTTAGGAAAAAAATTTCAATCAATTGTACTATGACACTTGGTGTACCGAGTTGTGTTCTCAGCACATTGAAAGAAAATTCAACAAGGGAAATAATCCAACTCCTTATAGCATAAGGTTTATTAAACATGTTAACAATGAAAAGAAATGAAAGTGTAACGATCCCGTTAACATCATAATATGCGTATATCTATTTATTGATAGTGTTCTTTAATTCATAAAACAACAAATCTCAGATCTACTCATACTATAACACGTAAAGTGTGATCGTCACACTAAAAAAAATATTTGAACATAGAATTCATTGCTAAGGTGTGCAAAATTTGTACTGTGACAGCATACTAGAGTATCTTCAATACCCAAATTTGGGGATTGGGATGAAAAGGACCCCAAATCTGGTGAAGGTTTTACTGACATATTTGAAAAAGTGAAAGAAGAAAAGAAAATTGCATCAGAGTTCCCAGTTGTGCCTCAACAACCAAGCAACAATCTCAACAGTGCTAACGAACGTGAAAAATCTCCGTCCAAATCAAAGGTAATTTTGCGGCCAAACAGAGTTTTGTGATTATATATTTTCTCGATATTCTAAAATATCTTCGACGAATTACTTCTGATATATAAATTCTTGTTTTCTTGTGCAGAGATGGTGCTGCATCTTTTGGACCGAAAGACAGTGAGATGGAGTATTTCACATGTTTAATATTTATGTAAACAAAGGATTTCTTGCATTTTGTTAATGGAAGGAGCGAAGGAGTAGGTTAAGCTTCATAATGGATTGGCCATAATAATGTAGTTCAAATTCGCCTTTTGACGAGAATTGAACCTAAGACCTCTCACTTACAAGTGAAGAGGAATATTTAAATTGAGTTTGTTGACATTGCTATTCAAGTTCTTTCTTTTTGAAGTGAAAACAAATACCTTTTGGAATTTGAATAAATTCTTCAGTGTACCGGTAACACGGTCCGGTAAACCAATTGTCATAATACAAGTAGTTAAAATTTGTTTTTTGAGAAAATTAGAATTAGATGCCTCATTTTAGACTTTTGTAGACTAAACATTTATGCTTTTTGAGTTGTTGATTAAGCTTTTGAAATATTTGATTAAAATACTCAAACTTGAACTACTTCAGATTAATTGAAATTAATTTACATTTAAATTTATGAAATATATTTTAAATAATTTCAACTATATTTAAGTGTAAAAATTTAAACTTTTCAAATCTAAATGTACACCCATGCCAAATGGAAACGTACCAACATTAAATGAAAACGTACCAACGTCAAACGAAAACGTACCAACCCCAAATTAAAACGTACCCAATTACAAACTATATTAAAATGAATATTCATCTTTTTGGAATGTTTAAAAATATGTTTGATTCATAGACAATGCTCTAGACAGTCTTGTGTTTTGGTAGATATGTCTCTGGAACAACTTTTAGTTGATTGGAGTTAAATCCTTATTATTGTAGATAATGCTAAATAATAACGATAAATCATATAATTTTCAATTAACAAAAAGGTTATTATCCGTTGATTAATGACTTTTTCTACAATAAAAAAAATTAAAGTAATTTAAACTTTTACATTGTTAACGACTCTTTGTGAGATCCCACATCGTCTAGGAGAGTGGATCCTGTGAGCCTTATATGTATATTCTCATCTCTACCTAGCGCGAGGCCTTTTGGGAGCTCACTGGCTTCGGGTTCCATTGGAACTTCGAAGTTAAGCGAGTAGCGCGCTAGAGCACTCCCATGATGGGTGACCCACTAGGAAGTTCTCGTGTAAGTTCCCAGAAACAAAACCGTGAGGGTGTGGTAGGGGCTCAAAGCGGACAATATCGTGCTACGGCGGAGTCGGGCTCGGGAAGTGGTGGAGCCCGGGCTGGGATGTGACAATTTGGTATCAAAGCCTAACCCTGGCCGTGAGTGTGCCGACAAGGACGTCGGGCCCCTAAGGGGGGTGGATTGTGAGATCCCACATCGTCTAGGGGAGTGGATCATGTGAGCCTTATATGTATATTCCCATCTCTACCTAGCGCGAGCCTTTTGGAAGCTCATTGGCTTCGGGTTCCATCGGAACTCTGAAGTTAAGCGAGTAGCGAGCGAGAGCACTCCCATGATGGGTGACCCACTAGGAAGTCTCTGCACAAATTGCAACATGGGTTTCAAAGATTTGGACTTTCGATTGCCAAACCGACGAGAAATCTCTGCACAAAGGTTGTGTTCTCTGAAATTCCAAACCCAGAGCTGTATGTGAAAGTTGGTGCCAAATAAATTGGACCAATTCCAATTGGTCAGCTCGTTGGAGTGGTAGAGAAGGCCGCTAAGACTGGCGTTGAGGTTGCTCTTTAGCTCTGTTTTTGTAATTCCTTGAGAAAAGGGACCGACCCAGCCGAAGCTAAGGTCGGCACTACTGAATTTTCTCAAGATTAAAATCCTCACACTAAAAGTAAGAAGAATTCTCAACAACATTGAGAGAAAGACTCACTCTCGGAGAGAAAATTCATATGTTTTAACTTATTTGGAAATATATTTTAAGAGTGAAACTGGAAGGAAAATTTTATTTGAACACATCTAACTTTTTTCTAAACTTAACTTACTATCTTCACCTATATTATTTTTTATTAAATAATTAATATCTCTTTAAACCCAAATGTATTACCTAAACTACCCTCTCAAACCCAATTCAAAATGTAAAATTATCTTTACACCCATTTCTTTTATAAAATAACATCTTTAATTGAATGTTTTTTTTCTTTTCAAAGAGGCGTCCTTTGCCCCTCTATAATTGCATATGCCGTATAGGACTAGCATTTCCATGGTTGCTTTTTTTCTTTCTGCTACCACAACCCATCCATGGACTTGGGATCCAAGAGATCATTCCATAGACTTAAATTTGCCAAGAGAATCTTATGCAAGCTCCAGTTCAGTCCATTTTAAATCGAGCATTTTCATGTATTTTTTAAGAAACTTTGAAGATATAGGGTTGGGTGTTTTGCTGCTATGTTAATAAACAAATTAGAGCTATTTCGAATAAAAAATGTGCAAGACATGCCACCAGCTAGTTCGTGGTTAAGGTTGAGCAATCTTTATTTGCACCAAGAATCAAGTTTTATGTCTTTGCAGTACTAATCAAAAGTCATTGCATTGGTGTTTTGGGACGCATACAGACGGCAGAGAAACAAATACAATATTGTGAGATCCCACATCGCCCAGGGGAGTGATCCTTAAATGTATATTCCAATCCCTACCTAGCACGAGGCCTTTTGGGAGCTCACTGGCTTCGGGTTCCGTAGGAACTCCGAAGTTAAGCGAGAAGGGGGCTAGGTCACTCCCAGGATGGGCGACCAACTGGGAAGTTGCTCGTGAGTTCCCAGAAAAAAAACCTTAAGGGCGTGGCCGGGGCCCAAAGCGGACAATATCATGCTACGGTGGTGGAGTAGGCCTGGGAAGTGATCCACCCCGGGCCGGGATGTGACAATTTGGTATCAGAGCCTAACCTTGGCCGCGTGTGTGCCGACGAGGATGTCGGGCCCCTAAGGGGGTGGATTGTGAGATCCCACATCGCCTAGGGGAGTGATCCTTAAATGTATATTCTCATCCCTACCTAGCACGAGGCCTTTTGGGAGCTCACTGGCTTCGAGTTCCGTAGGAACTCCGAAGTTAAGCGAGAAGGGGGCCAGAGCACTCCCAGGATGGGTGACCCACTGAAAAGTTGCTCGTGAGTTCCCAGAAACAAAACCGTGAGGGCGTGGTCAGGGCCTAAAGCGAACAATATCGTGCTACGATGGTGGAGCGGGCCCAGGAAGTGATCCACCCCGTGCCGGGATGTGACAAATATAATATAAAAAATATGAAATTTAATCCAAAGAAGAAGCAAACAAACAAAATATCCATAAATCGAGTTATACCTTAGTTGGATGATTAAAAACTTCAAAATCATATTCCATCAATAGAAAAATCTTGTTTTTCTCTATCAGAGCTATTAGGGTTTTAGTCAGAATGAACGTTAGATAAACAAAGGGTGATGCTAGGGTTTAATTATAGTATGTGGGTTTATTGATAAATTTTATTTTTATTATTAATTTCATTTTATATTTAATAGTAATTATGCAATAGGGTAAAATAGACAATTAACATTTAAAATTTAAATTGAGAGTAAAAAGATGTTAGATGGATTCAAATAAAATTTCCCAAATTGAAATCTGCTCAAATAAAAAACCGAGGTTAAAGGGGTTTTTTTATTTTTTATTTTTTTTAAAATTTTTTTTAAGAGTAAATTATGAAGTTGAACATGGTGTTGGAAGCTAACCAGCTCCTGGAGTTGAGGGGTCGAAGGCAGGAAGGAGCTCCTGAGCAAGGGTGTTATCTGCATCGAAGAAGGAAGAAGAAGAAATGAAGGGTTGGCCTCCAACGGCTAGTTTTTGTTTAAGTGTGTGAGTGACAAATGTACACTCCAAATTAGATCACTTAAATCTCAATGAAGGGCTAGGATTTAATCTGGAGTAGTAAGGTGTTTTTAGTGTTTAAATATTGTCTAATCACCAACTCTTTTACACAAGTATGGGTGATGGAAATGTACCATACCCTTACCCATTTTCTCTACTTAATGAAGTATGGCTGATGCATTTTTTCTGCACAACCATTGAAGTTGAAAACCACACTCCAATATCCTTTCAATTCTCTGCCATTCTGCCCCCAAGAAACCGATCCAAAACTATAACCAAAATCATCCAAACAAAACAAACTTTATCATGGCCTCAGAGCTTTGTTACTGATCTTACAACTTTCTGGGCGTATTATGTGCAAGTTGAGATATTTGGGAGCACCAACGTAGTGTCCTCAACAACAACAACAACCAACAAACAATTCTGAAAATGAAGGGATCCAACAGTAGTAGTGAACTAAAAGCTCCAGTCTTTGATAGGGAGAATTATGATTTTTGGAGAATAAGAATGACAACCATTTTCAAATCTTATGATCTATGAGATATGGTTTAACACGGGTATGAACTACCTGAGATGGAGATCGATGCTCTAGAGGAGGATCTCACAGAAATACAACTCAAAACACTGAAGCAGAATCGGATGGAGGATGCTAGAGCACTTGGAATCATCCAAGGTGCTGTCTCAGACACCATTTTCCCGAGGATAGCAAATGAAGAGACTGCAAATGGAGCTTGGGAAGTTTTACAGCAAGAGTACAGAGGAGACACTAAAGTCAAAAAGGTAAAACTTCAGTCCCTTAGAAGAGATTTCGAGTATACAAGAATGAGGGAAAATGAGCTATTAAAAGACTACTTCACTAGACTGTTTGATGTTGTAAACAAGATGAAAACATATGGTGAAGAACTGCCTAATGAAAGAATTGCCCAGAAACTGTTGATTAGTTTGACTAAACCTTATGATTCAATAGTGAGTGTCATTGAGGAAACCAAAGACACTGAAACTCTTAGTGAGCAAGATGTGATGGCATTCTTAAGAGCTTTTGACTAAAGACTCGAGAGGCATGTTGATTTTGCACCTGAGAAAGCCTTTCAATCACTCAATGTTGGATCTGGTAGTTAAGTCAGTGCAAGCAATCAGAAACCACAGTGGAAGGGTAAGAACAAGAAATGGGAGGGAAAAGGGAATCACAACTCTAGACCTAACCAAGGCAACAACATTAATGCAGGTCCAAGAATCAAACAACAATGCAAACATTGTGACAAATTTCATCTTGGAGCGTGTTGGTTCAAAGACAAGCCTAGGTGCCACAAATGCAACAGGTTTGAGCACATTATGAAGGACTACAGATCAAAGAATGTGCAGCAAGTGAACTGTGCAAACCAAGTGGAAGAAGAAGCAAATATGTTTTGTGCTTTCAGTGCAAAAGTGGAGAAAAACAATGAAGTGTGGTACATTGACAGTGGCTGCAGCAACCACATGACTGCACATGAGTCATTACTCATTGACATTGACACAAACTTCACTAGAAAAGTGAAAATGGGAGATGGAAACATTATCAAGGCCACTGGAAGAGGAACTCTGGTTATCAACACCAAGAAAGGAAGAAGATGCATAAGGGAGGTGATGCTAGTGCCAGGACTGGATGAAAACCTACTTAGTGTGGGTCAAATCATGGAGCATGGGTATTTCCTACTCTTTGGGGGAACTGTGGTTGAGATCTATGATGACAGTTTCCTATCAAATTTGATGACCAAAGTGGAAGTGAAAAACATAAGCTTTCCATTTGTGTTGAAGTACTTAGAAGGAGTGGCAAGGAAAGTAAGTGTGACAGGTTTTATGAAACTATGGCACAAGAAGTTTGGTCACTTAAACATGACAAGCCTAGAAAATCTACAAAAGTATGAGATGGTACAAGGGATACCTAAGATAGATCACTGCAATGAAACATGTGAAAGATGTGCATTTGGGAAGCATCACAAGGATCCATTTGAAGTTGGCAAGGCTTGGAGGGCAACAAAGCCACTCGAATTGATTCACACAGATGTGTGTGGACCAATGCAAACAACAACAATCAGTGGAAATAGGTATTTCCTAACCTTCATTGATGACTACTCACAGATGTGTTGGGTGTATTTCATGAGGTTTAAGTCTGAGGTATTCACAATATTCAAGAAGTTCAAGGCAATGGTGGAATTGCAAAGTGGATATCAAATCAAAAGACTGAGAAGAGATAGGGGAGGTGAGTACACCTCACATGAGTTCAATGCATTCTGTGAAGATGTGGGGTTAGAGAAGCAATTCACTATGGCATATTCACCATAATAGAATGGGGTTGCAGAAAGGAAGAATAGGACTATAGTCGAAATGGCTAAGTCTATTATGCATGAGAAGAACATGCCTTATACATTTTGGGGTAAAGCTGTGAACACCTCAGTGTACCTATTGAATAGGTGCCCTACTAAAGCACTGGACAAGAAGACACAATTTGAAGTGTTTAGTGGAAGGAAGCCCTCTGTGAAGCACCTGAGAGTGTTTGGTTCAGTATGCTACACTTTCATCCCTCACCAACTAAGGCACAAGTTGGAGAAATAAAGTAACAATGGTGTATTTGTAGGCTATGGTACCAGTGAGAAAGGGTACAGAGTTTATAATGTGTTAACTTAGAAGATAATCCTATCAAGGGATATTATCTTTGATGAAGACTCAACATGGAACTGGAAATCAAGGGTGGAAGAGAAGGATAGTGTCTCTCTACAACTTGACCTCAACAAAAGGCAAACAAGGGAGCCTATGGAGACCTCAGTTTAAGAAAAAGTCACAGAGAATGGTAACATACAAGGGACTCCACAGCAAGTAAGCATGAGTCCACAACCGAGTCAATCACAGATAACAACTCTAAGTTCAACTCTAGTGAGGTTGAGAAACTTGGATAAGATATATGCTACATGTAAGTACTGTGTAGTGGAACCAAAAACATATGAAGAAGCTGTGAAAGACAAAGCTTGGAAGAAAGCAATGAAGGAAGAGCTTGAAATGATTGAGAAGAATGACACTTGGGAAATTGTGAATCGACCAAGTGACAAGTTTGTGATTGGTGTGAAATGGGCGTACAAAGTGAATCTCAACCTAGATGGTTCTGTGCAGAAGAACAAGGCTAGATTGGTAGCTAAAGGCTACTCACAGAAACCTGGTGTAGACTTCAATGAAACCTTTGCTCCAGTAGCAAGGTTAAACACCATAAGAACCTTGATAGCCCTAGCAGCCAAGAAAGGCTGGAAGCTACATCAATTGGATGCCAAATCTGCATTTCTAAATGGAGTGCTAGAGGAGGAGGTGTTTGTGGAACAACCTAGTCAAGAGTTTCCAGAAAAAGGTGTACAAGCTAAGGAAGGCTCTTTATGGCCTAAAGCAACCTCCAAGAGCTTGGTACAGTGAGATTGATTCTTATTTCACTGAAAAAGGATTTCAGAAAAATCCTAGTGAAGCTACACTCTACACTAAGACAGAAAGCAACAACAAGACACTCATTGTCTCAATCTATGTGGATGATGTTGTCTACACTGGAAATGATGCTGCAATGATTGAAGATTTCAAGGAAGAGATGATGAAGAGGTATGAGATGACTGACCTAGGCCTCTTGCATCATTTTCTTGGCATTGGGGTGATTCAAGAAGCAAGTAGCATCTTCATTCATCAAAGGAAGTATGCTGAAACTTTGCTTGAAAAGTTTTGATTGAAGGGATGCAAACCGATCTCTACACCCCTAATTGCAAATGAGAAGCTCAAGAAGGATGATGGAAGTGAACCTGCAGATGCTTGTCTCTACAAAAGCATTGTTGGCAGTCTATTGTACCTAACTGCAACAAGGCCGGATCTAATGTTCTCAGCAAGCCTACTTTCTAGGTTTATGCAAAATCCTAGCAAGATACATATGGGCACAGCTAAGAGAGTGCTAAGATATGTGCAAGGAACACTAGATTATGGGATCATGTATGAAATGGGGAAGTCAACCATCCTAATTGGATTTTGTGACAGTGATTGGGGTGGCAGTGAAGATGATAGCATAAGCACATCAGGCTACGATTTCACCTTTGGTTCAGGGGTGTTTTCGTGGGCCTCTGTGAAGCAACAAAGTGTTGCACTGTCCATAGCCGAGGCGGAGTACGTGAGTGCATCAGAAGCAACGGCTCAAGCTATTTGGCTAAGGTTTATACTCAAAGATTTTGGCGAATTGCAGGTTGATGCCACACCACTCCTGTGTGACAACACCTCTGCAATTGCCATGACCAAAAACCCAGCTTTCCATCAAAGAAAAAAGCACATCAAGAGAAGATATCATTTCATCAGAGAAGCATTGCAGGATAATACAATCAGACTAATCTATTGCGGCACAGAAGATCAGATCGCAGACATATTCACAAAAGCACTACCAAAGGAGAGATTCAATTACCTGAGGGGTTTACTCGGAATGACTCCTAGAAGCAGTTTAGAAGGGAGTGTTGGAAGCTAACCAGCTCCTGGAGTCGAGGGGTCGAAGGCAGCAAGGAGCTCCTGAGCAAAGGGTGTTGTCTGCATCGAAGAAGGAAGAAGAAGAAATGAAAGGTTGGCCTCCAACGACTAGTTTTTGTTTAAGTGTGTGAGTGACAAATGTACACTCTAGATTATATCACTTGAATCCCAATGAAGGGCTAGGATTTAATCTGGAGTAATAAGGTGTTTTTAGTGTTTAAATATTGTCTAATCACCAACTCTTTTACACAAGTATGGGTGATGGAAATGTACCATACCCTTACACATTTTCTCTACTTAATGAAGTATGGCGAATGCATTTTTTCTGCACAACCATTGAAGTTGAAAACCACACTCCAATATCCTCTCAATTCTCTGCCATTCTGCCCCCAAGAAACCGATCCAAAACTATAACCAAAATCATCCAAACAAAACAAACTTTATCACATGGGATGAACGAGTGTCCGATGTGTGTGGAGCACAAAATGTTGCATCCACCTTCATCACCCGATACCATTTAGCAAATTTCGTGGCAGAAACACACTGCAAAATTTTACTGAGGAAAATTACCAACACATTTTCATTCAGTTCAAGTGGGCAGGTCCCTGGTTTTCTCCCCAAACCTTCCTCTCAGAATTTCTCAAATACCAAGATCAAATTTACCGCCCAATCGACCAGATTACTCACTTTTACTGAATTCAAAGCAAAAATTGCAGCATGGGTTTCAAAGATTTGGACTTTCAATTGCCAAACAGACGAGAAGTCTCTCCACAAAGGCTGTGTTCTCTGAAATTCCAAACCCGGAGCTGTATGTGAAAGTTGGCGCCAAATCAACTGGACCAATTCCAATTGAATTGGTCAGCTCGCTGGAATGGTAGAGAAGGCCGCTAAGACTGGCGCTGAGGTTGCTCTTTAGCTCTGTTTTTGTAGTTCTTTGAATGTGCCAGCATTGTGTAAATTATGTAATTTGAATAAGAACCCAGATGGAATTTGCAATTGTTTCTTGTCGGGATTGCTTGAAATTTATTGTTTTTAATCCTATTCAGTATGTTAATTTGATTTTGGAAGCATTGTTGGCTTTTGATCATGCCTTTGTTTGCTCTAGAGTGTCTTATTCTACTCCGGTAACGTCGTTTTCCCGTTAAATATATGTTTAGGGCATAAATGTTGTTAAATTTCATCCTGATAGGAGTCAGCAACTAATAGTCAAAATATTTTTACAAAAAAGAGGTACTAAAGGAGAAAAACATTGCCGGTGTAATATACGATGACAATGTTTTGTTGCTAGAGAGTATGTTGATTCAACGCGTTACGTGTAGTACTTGCCGTTTTGTCCATTACTGAATCATCATGAATTCCTTATAGCTTATGTTATTTGCGTCACTTTTCAGGTTGTGATGGATGCTGTTTATAAGCCTCGGGATATCACCTATAAAGGACTAAATGACTTGGTCACAGAGTAAGAACTCAATTGACATGCTTTCACTAGTTTTGTATGTTTTGATGCTTCAATTGACTTGTAGTGATAATACTTTCTAGAATAGAGTAGAGGTTGAAACTTACATGTAAAGGTTGAACCTTTTACAAGCAAGATACACTAATCATGAAGGAAAATTCACTTATCATGAGTTCGCCGACATCAGCAGGGTAATAACCTTTCGTTTTAGTGCTAAGCAACTTCCTATTCCCTCTCTCTTCATGTTTATGACTTGAACTCTTTTTTCCCCCTTGGTTTTATCCCTACATCGTAATGTTTAGGGTGTGAGAAGGCTCAGTGCAGCTGCGGTAGACATGTGCCATGTAGCTCTTCGGATTGTAGAAGCCCACTGGGAATATCGACTAAAGCCATGGGATACAGCAGCTGGTGTTTTGGTAATGTTTTGTCTTCTCATAAATGCATTTGTTTGGTGTTTGTGGAATAGTAATATCTGGAAGTCTATTGTTATAACACTCAATTGAATACCTTCTCGTTTTGGGTTTGTGGAAACATAATACATCGGCAGAGATTTTTGTTTTATATCTCTCAGTTTTAGTTTATTTTTTTTCCCTAAAGCAATTTGGTCTGATTATTGTTCAGGTTTTTCTTTTCGATTTTGTTTTTACTTTGTTACGAGAGCCTAAATAATCATTGATACTTTCTTATACATGGGTTAGTTCTTTTTATTTTTCCTAGTTGAATACCTGGAAAGAGTTGTGAGAACTCAAAGTATACATCGGAAATCGAGCACATAACAAAATAATGTATCAATTGACAGTTTGGTTCCAGAATGAACCATTTACGCGGGAAGAATATACAAATAATAGACTTTCTGTCATTAGACATATCCTTTACGTTTTTATAGCAAGTGTTTGGAAGTGTTGCTTCGGACAATCTCTTGTGACAAGTTGCTTAAACTGATGCATGAAAATTATAGTTCACTTTTCTCTCTGCAGAATCGTGGCATCCAGAAGTGTGATTCATGTATTCATAGAAATTGGTATTGCAGTTTTGAGCAGATAGTTGAAGAGGCTGGAGGAAAGGTTACGTGCATGGATGGGGGAAAATTTTCTGTATTTGATAGATCTATCTTGGTATCCAACTGTGTGCTGCATGGCAAGGTTAGTCTTCCAGAATCTAATTACAAAACCTTACGTGTTAAGATCGAACCACGGTTATAGAATGAAAGATCTTAACTTTTCATTGCCTTTCTGTTACTACGACTAATCTTGTTCACTAGTTGTATAACCATTTACAAAGAGTCAAAGGCCAATTCAGTTTCCCTAACTTGATGTATATTTCTACTCATGAAGTGGCAAGCTTTCCTTTCCCCTTCCATATTTTTCCTCCAATTTATGTGTTAGGGTAGGTCGGGGAGAGGTGAGTAGAGCAGATGTTTACTCTAAGTCTGTAACAGAGCTCTTAGTAGTGCTATAGTTTCCTGTAAAAGACGCGGTAGATTGTAATCATATTAAATGCACTAGTGGTTTTAAAGAAATAATTCTAGAATTTAATTTTTGTAAAATGCAGCTCTTAGAGAGGGTTGCACCTTCAACAGAGAAATTGAAGAGCAAAGGAATTGATTTCTCATTGTGGTACAAGCCCGAAGATTACACAAGAGACATTTGATGCGCCTGACAGTTCATTTTTTCTTTGTTTTTGCCAATGGTGCTGGGAAGATATCTTCCACAGGAAGGTGGTCTCTCATTGTTTCATTGGTGACTTTCGCTGTCAAGTGCATTTCAAGCGCGTGATATATATGTTATATCTCAGCATGTCTTCCTTTACTGATGTGGATATTGCTTTAGGGGTTTTGTTACAGCATACCATGTTTTCCTATGTTGCTTTAGGCAAGTGGAATAGGTGTGATTCCTGTAATTCAGAAATAATCGTCTGATAACGATCATGGATCGATCTTTATCGTCAAGAAATTGGTCCTATGTGGAATCACCACTCTCTCTTTACCGAAGCAGAAAGAAAAATGTGAATTTGGGCAGTAGTTAAAAGTGTGTCATCCTTTCATTATTATTCTGTTCCCATCATTTCTTACATACGCACTTGTCTCATTTCTGCTTTAATAAAATAAAAACCAGAACGTTATTTCTCTGCTCGTAAGGGAAGTTGCTGGGTACTTTGCAACTTAGATTTTAGGTCTAATGTAGACACCCAAGATAAAAAGCCCTTTCTTCCATTTCTCAACAGTTTGACAGAGTTTAAAATTCATGATGCCAGATTGCCCTTGCGATGGTGTAAATTCGGCAGCTCGGAAATATCTCCATCTTCCTTTTGGTACTTTCCTCATATCAAGTTTACGGATTGGAGGTTGGTCACTCGTCTGAGGGAGAGTGAGGCTGAAGTCGACTTTATCTTCCCATCCGTATGTTGGGTCCTTCAGCATGAACACAAATGAAACTTCATACTCAGTTCCGGGTGTCAGGTATTTAGTGTCAAAATCCCCTTTCACTTCTAGCGAACATACATCTAACAGTTCAGCAACAACAACGGAGCTATGCCTGCAATTAAACCCTAAGTTAGGACCGATTACTATATAGCAGTAACCAATATCAATTGTGATATACGGATTCAAGTTTTCGGTACCAGGATGCTGTCACGGGGTACCAGCGCCAGTAACGACTGTCTTCACCCAAAGTGATTGTGAGAGCTCTTGCATACAACATAAAACAGTTGTTGCCCGCCCCATCAACCCAATACCTACGCTATGATAGTCAAGAAAATAATGGGATAAACATGATTGTTGATATTTCAAGCTGTAGTAAGAGTTAATCTTTTAATATATTTAAAAGGCAATGATTTCTGCACGCCCGTTTTCTTCTGTTGCACACCCGGTTTGTTTCTGCCATTGAATTGATTCTCCTTTAGTTTATACAAATATTCAAATGCAATAAACAAACACGTGTCCAGACGGAGAAAATGAGTGTGCTAAACTTCAGTAAGAATTAGAACAATTTCGCATTTCTGAAGCATGTTTGATAATTTCACACAAAAACTGAAAAAGAAACAGCGGGAAATTCTTTTTAAAATTGTCAGAAAGTTAAATGCATGGATTTCACCTTTTTCTCTTCGTCGAAAATTCCTGTATATCGGCGCTCCGAAAGGAATTTTTCAGGTGAGGGCTTGTCTTTAGATTTGATTAAGTTGTCCAGAATCTCTTCATACATATATGGCGTTGCTGCATTATTAGCCATCTCTTCGTGCAGTTCTTCAATCATGCTTTCGCTATATATACATAGGAAGACAGGGCTAAGCCAGTCATTTCCACGAGTCCTCGCAACATGCGGATGTGGACAAGAAAGATGCCTTGCGTTGCGAACCTTTTATTCTTTAAAATGTAGATATCAAGCATGAATTCCTTTTATTTTACTTTGGAATTTCGACCATGGGGGAAAGCACTAGATTGGAAGGCACTTTCGAAAAAGCCTTTTATTCCATATGCTAAAGCTTTTGTTTGTTGATTGTATATATTTCATTATGCAGAAGAAAAGCATTCATTCTTAGATAATGCAGAAGAAAGATGCCTTGCGCTGTGAACCTTTTATTCTATATGTAGATATCAAGCATGAATTCCCTTTATTTTACTTTGGAATTTCGACCATGTGGGAAAGCACTAGATTTTAAAGCACTTTCGAAAAAGCCTTTTATTCCATATGCTAAAGCTTTTGTTTGTTGATCGTATATATTCCATTATAATTCATTCTTAAATAATGCATCACATCCGATATATATATTCCCAGCTTATAAAGTAATATTTGAATTTGCAAGTGATTACTGTAAGTCCGCAATATAGCTCCGAGTAGTGCTACATCAGTAAATAGATGTATTAGTAAACCACAACAGGTGAAAGTTAGTTAGAAATTATTCCATCCCAATTTTGCGGCACATCAAAAAGTAAAGCTTATTCCACAACCCATAAGCCCAAACATGAAACACAAACCCTAATTTAAATTCTATGTATTAATTCATCTTACAAACAACCCATTTATTCCATAAATAATTGATATAGAAACTTGGAACTAAACATCCTACCTTATTATGCCTGCCGAAGCTTCAGTCACCAGAAAAAATGGAACTTTCCAGTCAAAACAGAAAATATGGTATAAAACCCAGCTCGCTCCTCTCACCTCTCTCGCATTTCTTTGTTCGAAATCAGAGGTATGAGGTCAACCCAAATTCTAGCTCACTTTTCTCACCTCCCTTTGGACTTCCCTCTCTTCGAAATTTGAGCTCAAAGATCTGAGCTAAACCCAAAAATCCATAGCTCTCTCCACATTCCTTTCTCCCAAATGAGAAAAGTGATGCAATGAACTGATGATTTTTAGTATTTATACGTAGGTATTTTAGTAATTTCGATTTTGTGCATAGTAGCATAGTCGGTTTATTCTATTTCTATTCCAAGATTAAGAAAAAGGCCTATTCTTTTCCATTCCAATAAATCAAATTGAGACAGAAGATGAAGAAGAGAGAAGGCTGGTGGAAATCTCAAATCATTGCCATAACTTTCAATTCCAAATTCAAAGGGTGGAGGAGGAGACGAAGGAGAAGGGTGGTAGTGGAATCACTGGGATGGCCAATCCAGTCTTCATTTTTTCCGTTGCTGCAATTGCCAGTACTTCGATTAGATCCAGTCCATGGGGAGGACTTCACAGACAATGCACATTGAGCGAGAGATTGTTGGAAAAAAACGAAGAACCCGACTAATAACACCGAAATAGTGGATAAGATAAATAAGTGGGCGTGTGTCGTATACAAGTGGTAGGACCGGATTAATTATTCGATCACTATTTAGTACATAAACACACCGAAATATTAGTACTATTCGATTTCTTTATACGGGCTGCCAAAACTAAGTATGTAATTAGCTTCTTAACCGTTTTCCCCGTGTCAGGAGGCAATAATTGTCAGTTAAAAAAAAAAAGTTAAAAAAAAAAGGAGGAGCGAAGCAATATTGTCTCTGCCCGCGCTTTGCTCAGCTAAGAAAAACAAGTCTGTCTAGTTACGGAGAAACCCAAGAAAAATGGAGAAATCGAAGATTGGGAGGAGGTTCCAAGGCAAGGTAGCGATTGTGACGGCTTCCTCTCAGGGCATCGGCTTCGGCATCGCCGAGCGCCTGGGTTTGGAAGGCGCCTCCGTCGTCATCTCCTCCCGCAAGCAGGTCAGTCTCCGACACTCATCAATCCTCTCCTCCTGAATCTTTGACTTTTTTACATGAAATTCATCTGGGTTTTAATTCCATTTTAGTTAAATTTGATTTTTTTCTGGTTTCCGTGGATATTGGGATTGAAAATTGAACCGCTGAATTTCGTTGTGTGTGGTTGATTGCTAAACTTGGAGATAACTCTCTGTTTTCCTTTGTCACATCCACCACAGTCGCTGGTTTTACGAATGGGGCTACCTTGGCTCCATAGCCAGCTTTCACTAATG
Organism: Heteromeles arbutifolia; assembly: GCA_024362995.1. NCBI lineage: Eukaryota > Viridiplantae > Streptophyta > Magnoliopsida > Rosales > Rosaceae > Heteromeles > Heteromeles arbutifolia. The sequence goes on along the minus strand of JANCRC010000002.1, from coordinate 670,255 downwards.
CTCTTAAACCCGATTGGAAGTCTGATATGTAAAAGACAGAGACATATTTCTGTTCAGAAGAAAACATAAAAATTAGATTTTAATATTCCAGCCTCACCGAAGTCTTTGAAGTAAACAGAGAACTGCATATACAGTCTTTTTGGTGGTGTAAAACAACTGCAAAAGACAAATAAAAAATGTCACCATTTTCGGAAAACAGGTTAATTATACTGTATTATTGCTTGACAATCATCTACGTACTATTGCCCCAACAAAAATCCAAGCAAGAGTTTCAAATTGTTTGCCCACCAGTGGAGGATAACAAATGCGTCGCATGAGCTAATTTTATATGGTACTGCATCTGGCTATATTCATGTTAAGCGGTATCTGGTACTGCATGCCTAAAATGTCTACTTTCACATAGCGTATGTATATATGGCCACATATATGTATGTATCTACTATGTTTCACTTCCCAGCCCTGTCGGATCCATGAGTGCAGTGATAGGATTTTTACCGTCTACGCAAATAGGAGCAAAATCACATAAGATACTCGCAAGAATACAAGGTTTTTGTAGTATAGATGTCATTGCAAGGTCGTTCTCCTCAATGACTATTTTAATAATTTATGCAAAAACAATTCCTAATTAGTTTTAAAACTAAAAATTGAGAAAGATGATTTTGAATTTAGGTAATATTAAAAACGAATTTTTAATTAAAAACAAATAATAAATTTACCAAAATTAATTAATATGATAAAAGAAAAGAGTTTTAAATACCAATTATAAAAGCACTAGGGTTTCACCATCACCTAGCAATCCTATGAATTTTTACCAATTACTTATGATCTACACATGCCACTTTGAAGGTTAGGTTTTCCTAATATATATTCTCCTCATGATATTCAAGCAAGAACGTATATCTAACATGCAATCCGTCTGTGATATTCAGATCAAATATGAACATGCAAGACTCATTAAGTTTTATGAAAACTCTTTGAACAACCATGCAAGAGCGTGATATTTGCCTTAAGTGAAATTACAATTATCAATCACAAGAAACAATACCCAATCCTCCGGTGATATTCCGACCGAATTGCATTCAATTACTTGTCTAAACATCCTAATGGTGGCCAGTCATCAAAACAATTAGATAGTTTAAAATAGTTATAAATAATTCAAAGCGTGCATGCAATCAATCATAAATAATTAAATAAAAATTACATATTCATGTTAAGGATCAATGCTTCACCCTAGCAAAACGAATTAGTTACACATATCCATAATTAAAATCATAGAAAATATTATTATGAAGAAAAGAACGAAAACACCTTAAAGTAAGAATCCAAAGACCTTCAAGAACCTAGCAAAGTTCTCTGTCTCCAAAGTTTGAATAATAATGCGTAGGGAAAAAGGGTGGCCGGCCAAAACCTTACATCGTATGCCTCAGCCATCGCACAATCCCTAGAAAATAGTCCTTTGTTCCGGAATTGGATTCTCTCCGGATCCCCTCCCTGGGGATCCCGGGGATCAATGCACAAGGACCGTTCATCAAAGATCGTGCGGCCACAATTAAATGCTTTTTATATTTTTAAAAGTAAAGCAGTCTCGTTTTGTGTAAAAAGTATTTAATTGTGGCCGCACGATCTTTGATGAACGGTCCTTGTGCATTGATCCCCGGGATCCCCATGGAGGGGATCCGGAGAGAATCCAAATCCCTTTGTTCCAACTAGGAAACCAAAATAATAAATAAAATATCTTAAAAAATAAAGTCCTAATTAAGCTAGGATAATCTGCCAAGGAACTGTTCAGCCACGTTTTAGCCTCAAATATCCTCCAAATCTGGCCCATGATAGCTTGTTGTAAAGATCAGGCTGTTCCGAACACATCTCTGGAAGGCCACGAACCCATCCGAGATCATCTTGGGCTCCAAAAACTCAAATCAAGCCCAAAAGGTCACTATTCCAGCACCACGCATAGCTCCTTTATTCTATCGCTAGAAAATAACCGCTTGGTGGAAAAATCTGATATTTTGATACGATCAAGCTAAGTGAATCACGAACGTCCTCCAACTGGAATTACTCCAAAATTCATCCATTTGATTATGTTTTTCTCCTGAGGAAGTTGAAAGTTCTATATTGAAAATACAATTTAAAGTATCAAAATTCTTCCAAAATATTAACCAAAATATACTAAGAATAGGATTAAATATATAATATAAAATCTACTCATGATGCAGTATATACAAATCTTTATTCTAAATCATCGTCAGCCACACTTTGACACAACGCAATTCAGAGCACATAAACCAAATAGTCTGACAACTAACCTCTGAATGTCTAGATTTTTTATTCTCCGGCTTGCGCACACAGCATCCTTTAGATTCACACAACTCTGTGGAAACATACACACACCTAGCTACTCTTTGGTAGGATGATTCCAACGGAATACTGCCACAGGTAACAACCTACATGCATATCCACACATATCACTACACATGAACAAGAAGCATAGAACCAAACCATCATAGTAGAATAAAAGAGTTATTACTACGGTGACATCCAAGATTGTTTTACTTTTTTGATAAGGCAACATTTTAATCTACGTGGAGGGAGATTCAAATTTTGGTGAAAGAGCTAAACAAACTGCCATGACCAATTGACTTAACTCATGTCTGCAATATTGTTGTACTTTTAACTTCTCCACCATTGATGAGCCAGTAGAAGGGGAAAAACGACTGACCCCAACCGAAGCTAAGGTCTGTTGGAATCCCAATTGTCCCACATCGGCCAGATGGCTTGAGAACAAGCTATTTATATAGAATTACCCCACTCTAACTATCACCGAGGCCTTTTGGATTAAACCCCCACCCCTGACGGATTGAGCAGGTGGCCAAGTGAGGACAATATCGGTGTTGTTGGAGTGGGCCCTTGGCCCGTCTACCTGAAATTTAAGATGGTATCAGAGCCAGGGGACGGGCCCGTACATCCACGTGAACGAGTGGGTCCCCTTTGACCCCGCGCGAACGGGTGAGCCACGACTTGGCTCCACGTAGGCTAAGAGATGCCACGTGAACGGGTGGATCCCCATTGGCCCCGCGCGAACGGGTGAGCCCCGACTTGGCTCCACGTGGTTGCCGATGTGTGAAACTTCACGTGTGACCCCTTGGCTCCACGTAGGCTAAGAGATGCCACGTGAACGGGTGGATCCCCATTGGCCCCGCGCGAACGGGTGAGCCCCGACTTGGCTCCACGTGGTTGCCGATGTGTGAAACTTCACGTGTGACCCATAAAAATGGGGTCTCACGTGCGGGGGAGTGTTGGAATCCCAATTGTCCCACATCGGCTAGATGGCTTGAGAACAAGCCATTTATATAGAATTACCCCACTCTAACTATCACCAAAGCCTTTTGGATTAAAACCCCACACCTGACGAATTGAGCAGGTGGCCAAATGGGGACAATATCGGTGTTGTTGGAGTGGATCATCGGCTCGTCTACCTGAAATTTAAGAAGGTCGACACTACCGAATTTTCTCAAGATTAAAAGCCTCACACTAAAAATGAGAAGAATTCTCAACATTGAACTGAAATCTGCTAAAAAAAAAACCGACGTTAAAGTTTTTTTTTTAATTTTATTTATTAATTATGAAGTTGAAAATGGGATGAACAAGTGTCCGAAGTGTGTGGAGCACAAAATGTTGCTTCCACCTTCATTACCCGATACCATTTAGCAAATTTCGTGGCAGAAACACAGTGCAAAATAATACTGAGGAAAATTACCAACACATTTTCATTCAGTTCAAATGGGCAGGTCCCTGGTTTTCTCCCCAAACCTTCCTCTCAGAATTTCTCAAATACCAAGATCAAATTTACTACCGCCCAATCGACCAGATTACTCACTTTTACTGAATTCAAAGCAAAAATTGCAACATGGGTTTCAAAGATTTGGACTTTCGATTGCCAAACCGACGAGAAGTCTCTGCACAAGGGCTGTGTTCTCTGAAATTCCAAACCCGGAGCTGTACGTGAAAGTTGGCCAATTCCAATTGATCAGCTCGTTGGAATGGTAGAGAAGGCCGCTAAGACTGGCGCTGAGGTTGCTCTTTAGCTCTGTTTTTGTAATTCTTTGAATTTGCCAGCATTGTGTAAATTCTGTAATTTGAATAAGAACCCAGATGGAATTTGCATTTGTTTCTTGTGGGGATTGCTTGAATTTTATTGTTTTTAATCCTGTTCAGTATGTTAATTTGATTTTGGAAGCATTGTTGGCTTTTGATCATGCCTTTGTTTGCTGTAGAGTGTCTTATTCTACTCCGGTAACGCCTTTTTTCCGTTAAATATATGTTTAGGGAATAAAAGTTGTTAAATTTCATCCTGATAGGAGTTAGCAACTAATAGTCAAAATATTTTTACAAAAAAGAGGTACTAAAGGAGGAAAACATTGCCGGTGTGATATATGATGACATTGTTTTGTTGCTAGGGAGTATGTTGATTCAACGCGTTAGGTGTAGTACTTGCCGTTTTGTCTATTACTGAATCATCATGAACTAGCTTATGTTATTTGCGTCACTTTTCAGGTTGTGATGGATGCTGTTAATAAGCCTCGGGATATCACCTATAAAGGACTAACGGACTGGGTCACTGAGTAAGAACTGAATTGACATGCTTTCACTAGTTTTGTATGTTTTGATGCTTCGATTGACTTGTAGTGATAACACCTTCTAGAATAGAGTAGAGGTTGAAACTTACATGTAAAGGTTGAACCTTTTACAAGCAAGATACACTAATCATGAAGGAAAATTCACTTATCATGTGTTCCGTTCTCATTCTTATAAAGTATAACAGCCTAGCAAGAATTTTCGTGTGATATGAAAACTATTTGCAGCAATTTTAGAAGTTGTGAGAAAGAACTTCTAAGATCACCTTATTCTTGGAGAGGAGGGTGGAATAACTGGAGATACATCATCTGATTATATGTGGTGCATTGATCATTTAGGTTAGTATGATTATATATATAGACGGCAGTTCATATACTAATAGTTGCAGTAACTGGAGATACATGATTTACTGTAAATCAGTTACCAGGTTGTTTCAGCTTTTACTTTTTCATAACTAATAGTTGCAGTAAATATTATGATTATATATATAGACGGCAGTTCATATACTTAATACATACATGAATGTTTAGAGATGAACTTTCTAATGACAGATATGAAATTGGAAAGAGCTATTAGGGTGGTGGCTGGATTGTCGTTTTATATCCAGATACCTTTAATAAGAATAGTCTGAAAATTCTTAGTTTTGTCTTATATAACCTCTGATATCTTCGTAGATGGAACAACAAATTTTGCACATGGTTATCCTAGCTTTGCAGTTTCTGTTGGAGTTTTATTTCGAGGAAGACCTGTTGCTGCTGCCGTGGTACTGATCACATTTAGTATATTTTATTTGACATGTTGCTTGCATGATTGCATGATATGTTAAGATGTCTATTTGATTTTCTAGTACTTCCCTTCACATGTGGGCCTCATTATTAGAGTCAAAAGTATCTTCAACTTATAGTATAGTTTTGTCTTATATTGCAAGGTTGCGATGCGATGATTTGAGCTTAGGATCTCTTACTCTGTTACCATGATAAATATTATTTATTTACCATTATTTTCAAAAGCTCGAACTGTTAGGATATGTGGACCAAAAATCATCTTATACTATAACGTCTATGACTGACATAGTGGAAATTAACATGTTGGTTTTCTGTTTATATTTTCAGATAGAGTTCGTTGGGGGCCCTATGTGTTGGAATACCCGCATTTTTTCTGCTAGTGCTGGTATGGAAGTTCTGCCTAAATAGCTGCCTTAGCCTTAATTGATTTTCTAAGTGTACTATTGATGTTGAGCTCGATCGATAATCTGTGTAATGATAGGAGGGGGAGCATTTTGTAATGGCCAAAGAATTCACGTGAGCCAAACTGATGAGGTTAGTATTTCTTTCATTAGAAGAAAAAGAATTTTGAAATCTACAACTATGTCAAATCATGTTACTTTCGGTCGATGACTAAGTCTGCTCTTATTGGATGTTAGAATATTTGCAGTGGTATATTGATTAACACTTATTGCTATTCCTTTGTACTAGAATGCGATAAATAAAAGTACAAAACCATAACATACCTTAGGCTGTGATTATCTTTACCCAATTTTCTTCAGAAATTCCAACCACCACCAGAATGTTAGGCATAAAGGTAACAAGTTAGAAACTAGAAAAGGTATCGGAGAGAAAGATGGGCTATCTCGTGTGTATCGCTTACTGTGTGAAGGAGAAACCGTTTTATATTTTATTTAGGCTCATACTCTTCCATATTTCAGGTGGGACGATCTCTTCTTGTTACTGGATTTGGTTATGAACAAGATGACGTATGGATCACCAACATAGGGTTATTTAAAGAGTTCACCGACATCAGCAGGGTAATAACCTTTCGTTTTAGTGCTAAACAATTTTTATTTGAGCTTTAGCTTTAGGATTAATTAACTTCCTATTCCCTCTCTCTCTCTCTCTCTCTCTCTCTCTCTCTCTCTCTCTCTCTTCATGTTTATGACTTTAACTCTTTTCCCCCCCTTGGTTTTATCCCTACATCGTAATGTTTAGGGTGTGAGAAGGCTCAGTGCAGCTGCGGTAGACATGTGCCATGTAGCTCTTCGGATTGTAGAAGCCCACTGGGAATATCGACTAAAGCCATGGGATACGGCAGCTGTTGTTTTGGTAATGTTTTGTCTTCTCATAAATGCATTTGTTTGGTGTTTGTGGAATAGTAATATTTGGAAGTCTATTGTTATAATTATAACACTCAATTGAATACCTTCTTGTTTTGGGTTTGTTGAAACATAATACATCGGCAGAGATTTTTGTTTTGTATCTCTTAATTTTAGTTTTTTTTCCCCTAAAGCAACTTGGTCTGATTTTTTATTTGCATTATATGACATATTGTTCAGGTTTTTCTTTTCGATTTCGTTTTTACTCTGTTACGAGAGCCTAAATAATCATTGATCCTTTCTTATACATGGGTTAGTTCTTTTTATTTTTCCTAGTTGAATACCTGGAAAGAGTTGTGATAACTCGAAGTATACATCGGAAATCGAGCACATAACAAAATAATATATCAATTGACAGTTTGGTTCCACCATGAACAATTTGCGCGGGAAGAATATACAAATAATAGACTTTCTGTCATTAGACATATCCTTTACGTTTTTATGGCAAGTGTTTGGAAGTGTTGCTTCGGACAATCTCTTGGGACAAGATGCTTAAACTGATGCATGAAAATTATAGTTCACTTTTCTCTCTGCAGAATCGTGGCATCCAGAAGTGTGATTTCAAGTATTCATAGAATTTGGTGTTGCAGTTTTGAGCAGATAGTTGAAAAGGCTGGAGGAAAGGTTACGTGCATGTATGGCTGAAAATTTTCCGTATTTGATAGATCTATCTTGGTATCCAACTGTGTGCTGCATGGCAAGGTTAGTCTTCTGCTTTATCCAGAATCTAATTACAAAACCTTACGTGTTAAGATCGAACCACGGTTATAGAATGCAAGATCTTAACTTTTCATTGCCCTTCTTTTACTACCACTAATCTTGTTCACTAGTTATATAACCATTTACGAAGAGTCAAAGGTCAATTCAGTTTCCCTAACTTGATGTATGTTTCTACTCATGAAGTGGCAAGGTTTCCTTTCCCTTTCCATATTTTTCCTCCAATTTTTGTGTTAGGGCAGGTCGGGGGGTGGGTGGGAGGTGAGTAGAGCAGATGTTTACTGTAAATCCGTAACAGAGCTTTTAGTAGTGCTATAGTTTCTTGTAAAAGACGCAGTAGATTGTAATCATATTAAATGCACTAGTGGTTTTAAAGAAATAATTCTAGAATTTAATTTTTTCTTTGTTTTTGCCAATGGTGCTGAGAAGATATCTTCCACAGGAAGGTGGTCTCTCATTGTTTCATTGGTGACCTTCGCTGTAAAGTGCATTTCAAGCGCGTGATATATATGTTATATCTCAGCATGTCTTCCTTCACTGATATGAATATTGCTTTAGGGGTTTTAGTACAGCATAGCATGTTTTCCTCTGTTGCTTTAGGCAAGTGGAATAGGTGTGAAATTGCTGTAATTCAGAAATAATCTTTGATAACGATCATGGATCGATCTTTAACGTCAAGAATTGGTCCTATGTGAAATCACTACTCTCTCTTTACTGAAGCAGAAAGAAAAATGTGAATTTGGGCAGTAGTTAAAAGGGTATCATCCCTTCATTATTATTCTGTTCCGATCATTTATTACATACGCACTTGTCTTATTTCTGCTTTAATAAAATAAAAACCGGAACGTTATTTCTCTGCTCGTAAGGGAAGTTGCTGGGTACTCTGCAACTTAGACTTTAGGACTAATGTCGACACCCTCGATAACAAGCCCTTTCTTCCATTTCCCAACAGTTTGGCGGAGCATAAAATTCATGCGGCCAGATTGCCCACATGATGGTGTAAATTCGCCAACTCGGATATATCTCCATCTTCCTTTTGGTAATGTCCTCATATCAATTTTACGGCTTCGAGGACACTTATGAGGGAGAGTGAGGCTGAAGTCGACTGGATCTTCCCATCCGTATTCTGGGTCCTTCAGCTTGATCACAAATGAAACTTCATACTCAGTTCCGGGTGTCAGGTATTCGGTCTTAAAATCCCCTTGCACTTCTAGCCAACATACATCCAACAGTTCAGCAACATCATGGGGGACATCACTGCAATTAAACCCGAAGTTAGGACCGATTACTATATAGCAGTAACCAATATCAATTGTGATATACGGATTCAAGTTTTCCGTACCTGGTTGCTTTGTCGGGGTACCAGCTCCAGTAACGACTGTCTTCACCCCAAGTGATTCTGAGAGCTCTTGCATACAACATAAAACAGTTCTGGCCCTCCTCATCAACCGAGTACCTTTGCTAATAATAGTCAAGAAAATAATGGGATAAACATGATTGTTGATATTTCAAGCTGTATTAAGACTTCATCTTTTAATATAATTAAAAGGCAATGATTTCCGCACACTCGTTTTCTTTTGTTGCACATCCTGTTTATTTCTGCCCTTTAATTGATTCTCCTTTTGTTTATACAAATATTCAAATGCAATAAACAAACACGTGTGTCCAGACGCAGAAAACGAATGTGCTAAACTTCAGTAACATTTCTGAAACATTTTGATAATTTCACACAAAAAACTGAAAAACAAAGAGCGGGAAATTCTTTTTAAAATTGTCAAAAAGTTAAATGCATGGATTTCACCTTTTTCTGTTGGTCGAAAATTCCTGCTTCTCCGAGCTCCGAAAGGAATTTTTCAGGTGAGGACGTGTCGATGCTTGTGCTAAAATCTTTCAGAATGTCTTCATACTTATGTGGGAATGACTTCTTTGCTGGGTATTGAGTATTAGCCATCTCTTCGTGCAGTTCTTCAATCATGTTTTCACTATATATACATAGGAAGACAGGGCTAAGCCAGTCATTTCCACAAGTCCCCGCAACATGCGGATGAGGACAAGAAAGGTGCCTTGCGTTGTGAACCTTTTGTTCTTTAAAACGTAGATATCAAGCATATATTCCTTTTCTTTTACTTTGGAATTTCGACCATGTGGGAAGGCTGTAACATCCCACATCGACTAACGGAGAAAGAGTGATGTGCCTTATATGTACATACCTACCTTCATATAGCACGAGGCATTTTGGGAGCTCACTGGCTTCGGAGTCCATCGGAACTCCGAAGTTAAGCGAGTTCAAACGAGAGTAATCCCAGGATGGGTGATTCACTGGGAAGTTCTCGTGTGAGTTCCTAATCCCAGGATGGGTGATTCACTGGGAAGTTCTCGTGTGAGTTCCTAGAAACAAAACCGTGAGGGCATGACCAGGGCCCAAAGCGGACAATATCGTGCTACGGCGGTTCCCCCAAAATGTTTGTAACATCAAAACAAGTAACTATAGTAAAGAAAGTTAAAATACTTGAACCGAAAACCAAAATTGAAAATGAGAGTGGGTCTCGCCCAAGCATACGTAACGTCATGTACTCCGAGAACGGATGTTTCTTTGGGTCGAGCCCCAACAATAGCAAATTCTTAACAACTTCCGTAGACGGATCTTCCTACCCACTTGCTTAACGAACCCAACAAATAAGTTATCGATACAACAGTTGGCCGCCCACGATATCAATCACACATTTGTTGTCTCGATCAGCAAACAGTGATTTCCTAAGAGTATAATTTCTCGTATTGTAAATTTGATCCTCCGAATACAAGTTCGCAAAACTCATATGTCAACTAATGTTGCCTGTAGAAACTCTCGTGCCATGTTGTAAAAAGTGCAATACCAAAACCGAACAAAACAAAAACGGTCGTCGTAATAACTCTATCCAGCACCAAGCACCCCATCCTCTTCAGTTTTTTCAAATATGACCAACTTGTCACATCCCGGCCCGGGCGCAGTCACCTCCTCGGCTCGACTCCACCGTAGCTCGATATTGTCCGCTTTAGGCCCCAACCACGCCCTCACGGTTTTGTTTCTGGGAACTCACGAGCAACTTCCCAGTGGGTCACCTATCCTGGGAGTGTTCTGGCCCCCTTCTCGCTTAACTTCGGAGTTCCTACGGAACCCGAAGCCAGTGAGCTCCCAAAAAGCCTCGTGCTATATAGAGGTGGGCATGTACATATAAGGCATAAAGGATCCACTCCCCTGGATGATGTGGGATCTAACAATCCACCCCCCCTTAGGGGCCCGACGTCTTCGTCGGCACACTTCCGGCCAGGGATTGGCTCTGATACCAAATTGTCACATCCCGGCCCGGGAGCAGCCACCTCCCGAGCTCGACTCCACCGTAGCTCGATATTGTCCGTTTTGGGCCCCAACCACGCCCTCACGGTTTTGTTTTTGGGAACTCACGAGCAACTTCCCAATGAGTCACCCATCCTGGGAGTGCTCTGGCCCCCTTCTCGCTTAACTTCGAAGTTCCTACGGAACCCGAAGCCAGTGAGCTCCCAAAAGGCCTCGTGCTATATGGAGGTGGGCATATACATATAAGGCATAGAGGATCCACTCCCCTGGACAATGTGGGATCTAACACAACTGCTCCAGTGTTTTGCCAACAAGGAATCCATTTGAACAACGTACCTTGAGATTCAAGAGAAGTGGCTACCATGTTAATAGTAGACCCAAAAGCTCAAGCCAAGCAAGCAGAAAACAATAAGTCACCTACCCCAACAAGCAGTATCTCTTGGAAGCTGTTGTAGTGTTCAAACCACCTCTCCATTTGCTTAGTTGCATATTTCTAGTCAAACAAGGTCAAAGTTGGCGGATAGAAGAATGACTCTCAAGTGATCAACTTAAAAACCCCACGAGAGCACACACCAATCAAGAGAAGTGTAAATTCTAAATGTGCTTAAACCACAAGATGAGTGAACACAACGTGTCCTCCAAGGTCTAGATAGTTCGTTCAGATACCAGACTCGGAACTTAAGATGGAATTTAATCTCAGTAGATGCCTATCAATTGTGTGTTAGGGTTGGGTGGAAAATATCCTTAAAATATTTAGGCAAATGAACTTATTTACATATCATTGGAAAAGAACTACTAGAGTATATGATGTTTTTGAATTGCAGGAAGATGAAGATACAATCTGCTGACCTTCTGCACTACAACCTTCAGCCAACTTTTACCAAAAAACAGCTTAAACCTCACACCCACGTGCAATTCTTTCTGGTAAGTCTGGTAAGCTTGTGAAAAGGTTATGCTCCTAACGTTCCTGATCGAATCGATAAGAACTGGGCACACACTTCCGCCGAATCCATCGATCGTGAGTTCCTCACTGATTGAGCTAGAAACCATGTCGAGGAGGCTGAAAGAACACTCAAGAATTTGAGGGTCAAAATAAGTCCATTAAATTTGGAGTGCAAAATATCAGGATTTGGACCATAAACCATGCAGAGAACAAACGTTTTTTTTTTTTTTTTCACCCTTAGTGTAATGTTCCGGCATGATCCAGTATGCAAAAATAGAAGTCACTGATTATGATTATCTAGTAAATCATCACAATAAGGTTGACTGGTTTCTTAGCCAAAGGGAAATAGGTCCAAGCTCAAGAATAGTTAAGAGCTGTTAATAAGATTTGACGAGGCCAAAGACATTTCGTAATTTATTATACTTTCTGAGAGCTGATTCGAAGTTCAAAAATTACACATAGAACCTCTGAACCAACAGAATGACGAAGAAGAAAGATACAAAGCAGCCCGTACATGCATGCAGTGGCAAGATTGGCTACCTTAAAGTGATGCCCTTGAGCAAACCAAAGCTCAATAAGTCCAGAGAAGTTCAGAGTAAAGCCAGATCTTCGCATAATGATGAATATGGTGGAGTCAACACTCGAAGGATTTGGTGTGAAGCTGCCAGTCAATGGATAAGGAGCTTGACTTCATCATTGGAGTAAGCAAGAAGGTTATCGATAAAACAATCGTCTAGAATTTTCTAAGATCCACACGAATTCCCCAGCATGAATAAGTCCGAGAACATTGATTTGATCCCACTAACTACCACTTACTAAACTTCGTCACAACTAATTTTACTCGCTTTCTCTAACACGCACTTCAAAAATTTCGAGTAATTACCACCAAGACATGACTCTGCACACCACTCCTAGGCAACTTATGTTGCAGAGTGATATCACCGTTTCACATTTTCAGTTGGTCTTAACCAACTCTTATCACTAAGATTTTTCTGTTTCCCAACACTCCTAAGTAGATCCGACTCCGCCTGCAATTCCTAGTGAACGCATGCTGTGAAGTATCGATCTAATGTTGAAAGTCGTCCAACAATCCAATTCGTTACCGATGAGGCACAATCCCGACACGAATTCTTGTATTTCAACTAGAAAGTGACAATTCAAACAGAGAAATGTTTGCAAAACTGGGCTAAATGGCACCAAATCCGGAAGTCGTGACATCCAAATGACGTCATGACTGACACACTACTACAGAAATAGAAGATCCTAAGTATGGTCTGAACAAACCACGCTCTGATACCAATCTGACACATTATAGTCTCGGCTCCGCCGTAGCACAATATTGTCTGCTTTGGGCCCTGGCCACGCCCTCACGATTTTCTTTCTGGGAACTCACACGAGAACTTCCCAGTGAGCCACCTATCCTAGGAATACTCTCGTTCGAACTCGCTTAACTTTGGAGTTCCGATGAACTCTGAAGCCAGTGAGCTTCCAAAAGGCCTCGTGCTATATAGAGGTGGGCATGTACATATAAGGCACATCACGCCCTCTCCATAGGTCGATGTGGGGTGTTAGAAAGGCATTAGATTGGAAAGCATTTTCAAAAAAGCCTTTTATTCCATGTGCTAAAGCTTTTGTTTGTTGATCATGTATATTCCATTATGCAGAAGAATAACATTTATTCTCAAATAATGCAGAAGAAAGATGCCTTGCGTTGGGAACCTTTTATCCTTTAAAATGTAGATATCAAGCATGAATTCCTTTTATTTTACTTTGGAATTTCAACCATGTGGGAAAACACTACATTGGAAAACACTTTCGAAAAAACCTTTTATTCCATATGCTAAAACTTTTGTTTGTTGATCGTATATATTCCATTATGCAAAAGAATAGCATTCATTCTCAGATAATGCATCACATCCGATATAATATTACAAGTTCGCAACAGAGCTAATGTCACATCGCGGCCCGTGGCGAATCACTTCCCAGGTCCGCTCCACCACCGTAGCACGATATTGTCCGTTTTGGGCCCCGACTACGCCCTCACGGTTTTGTTTCTGGGAACTCACGAGCAACTTCCCAGTGGGTCACCCATCTTGGAAGTGCTCTGGCCCCCTTCTCGCTTAACTTCGGAGTTCCTAAAGAACCCGAAGCCAATGAACTCCCAAAAAGCCTCGTGCTAGGTAGGGATGAGAATGTACATTTATGGATCACTCCCTTGGGCGATGTGAGATGTTACAATCCACCCCCTTAGGGGCCCGACGTCCTCGTCGGCACACTTCTGGCCAGGGATTGGCTCTGATACCAATTGTCACATCCCGGCCCGGGGCGGATCACTTCCCAGGCCCGCTCAACCACCGTAGCACGATATTGTCCGCTTTGGGCCCTGACCATGCTCTCATGGTTTTGTTTATGGGAACTCACGAGCAACTTCCCAGTGGGTCACCCATCATGGGAGTGCTCTAACCCCCTTCTCGCTTAACTTCGGAGTTCCTACAGAACCCGAAGCCAGGGAGCTCCCAAAAGGACTCATGCTAGGTGGGGATGAGAATATACATTTAAGGATCACTCCCCTGGGCGATGTGTGATGTTACAGCTCCGAGCAGTGCTTCATGATAAGAATAATACAGTAAATAGATGTATTGGTAAACCACAACACGTAAAAGTTAGTTAGAAATTATTCCATCCCAATTTTGTAGCACGTCAAAAAGTAAAGTTTATTCGACGACCCATAGGGCCTAACATGAAACACAAACCCTAATTTAACTTCTATGTATTAATTCATCTTACAAACAACCCATTTATTTCATAAATAATTAATGTAGAAACTTGGAACTAAACACCTTACCTTACTAACTTGGAACTAAACACCTTACCTTATTATGCTTGCCGAAGCTTCAGTCGTCGGAAAAAATGGAACTTTCCAGCCAAAACAGAAAAATATGGTACAAAACACAGCTCACTCATTTCACCTCTCTCGCATCCCTTTGTTCGAAATCAGAGGTATGAGGTCAACCCAAAACTCAGCTCACTCTTCTCACCTTTCTTTGGACTTCCCTTTCTTCGAAATTTAAGCTCGGAGATATGAGCTCAACCCCAAAACCCAGAGTTCTCTCCACATCCTTTTCTCCCAAATGAGAAAAGTGATGCAATGAGCTAATGATTTTTAGTATTTATGTGTGGGTATTTTAGTAATTTCGATTTTGTGCATAAAGTGCATAGCCGGTTTGTCCTTTTTCTATCCCAAGATTAAGAAAAGGCCTATTCTTTGCCATTCCAATAAATCAAATTGGGACAGAAGATGAAGAAGAGAAAAGGCTGGTGGAAATCTCAAATCATTGCCATAACTTTCAATTCCAAATTCAAAGGGTGGATGAGGAGATGAAGGAGAAGGGTGGTAGTGGAATTTTTGGGATGGCCAATCCAATCTTCATTTTTTTCCATTGCTACAATTGTCAGTCCTTCGATTAGATCCAGTCCATGGGGACAACTTCATGGACAATGCGCAGCGAGCAAGAGATTTTTGGACAAAAATGAAGAACTCGACTAATAATACTGAAGTTGTGGACAGGATAAACAAGTGGGCGTGTGCCGTATAAAACTGGTAGGGCCGGATTAGTTATCTAATGACTATTTAATACATAAACACACCAAACAACTGGCTTCGAATTATTAGTGTGAAATCCCGTCCCCATATTTCACTATTTAAAATTACGTATTTTGTATTCTTAGTTTCGATGCATTTATATTTACGATATATAGTTTTTTTTATAAGTAAAAGACCGAAAATGCCCTTAATGAACTATACGAAATTTTCGAGGACGTACTTAATTCCTATATTTTTTTTTTTTGCCAATTTTATTTACATATTTGAATAGAGCTCGACCTCACGAGTGCGTAGGCAAAAACCGTTCATGAAACAGGGCTATAACGAATAAGATAAAAACTAACAAAGAGTAGGGTAACATTGTTATTTGACCATATTTCTAGAGGGCTCCAGATTTGCTGGATCATTGATCTGGTGCCACGTGTGTGGCTAAGATGGAGAGATGAGGAGAGAAATGAGGGAAAGAGAGAGGGAGCGGACCAATCAGGATGAGAAGAAATGAGAGAAATAAAGGAAGAGAGAATGAAGGAACACTGACTCGACCGCGACCCAACCCGTTTCTATGCAGGAATTTTGACACCTTTCACAGCGTTTCTCCGGCCAATCACGATGAACCATCACCACCAAAAACTCAGCGACGTCCTAGCTTTCAATTCCACCCAAACCCGATGAGGGTTGGCTCCTTTTTGGCGATGAATGAAGTATGTGGATCAGAGAGCTCCACGGTGGTGATTCGCCGATTCAGCAAGCAACACCATCAACCACCACCCATAATTGACTCTTCTTGAACCCAGGAACAAGGCCCAAACAAGTTTGGGGGCAGCAGAGCACCGAGGAAGACAAATCAAAGTACACATTTTATAGGGTTTTTGACGGATCGAGGGAAATTCCAGTCACTTTTCGGCCGAATTGGACTTCGACCTAGGTATGAAATTTATTCCTCTTGTTGTGTTCTACAATTCTATAAAATTTGGTAATTTTTGGAGTTAGGTGAATTTTCTAGCAAGTCAGGGAGGCTGGCCGCCCCATGCGGCCATGGCCAAGGCCTAAGGACCCACTAGACCCTTTTAGACTAAATTCAATACCCCGATTCAATATGTGATATCCGATTGACAAAATTCTGACTTTTGAACATATTTTTGTTAGAGGCCGCCACATGATCATTATAACAATTGATGATCCGACCGTTAGATCGTTACCAAACTTTAATATGTTATTATACATAATATTTGAGGACCTTAGGAACTTACAGATTGGGAATCCGACATACCAATCTTCCCGAATTGAACTTTTTAATTTTGTAAAACCAAATGTTGACCGCCACTTAATTTTAGCGATTGGCGGAGATCCGACTGTTGGATCGTTCCGAAATTTTAGGATATTGTTCTAGAGGATTAATGAGATTCTTAAGAAGTTACAGATTGGAAATCCATAAGCGGATGTTCCAGATCAAAGTATATAAGGTTGTGGACCCCATCGTTGACAAAGAGTTGACTTTTGGTCAATATGAAACGAATTGATCTTAAATAGTAAAATTAGTATTACAAGAGACTAAGTAAGGCTTGGTGGGCTTATATTGCTTAGAAAGTTATCCCAGGTAATATGTACCTCGGTTTATGTCTATGGGATGCCTTATGGTGATATATGTGTAATTAACTTCTTGATAATACCAATGATATGAATGACAATTATCATGACAATGTGAGCCTAGAATCCTATTAGAAGTATTCTTGTAGAACTTGTATGCTGATGTGACATGCTAGTTAATGGTCATGAGAAATTGATAGTGCAGGTGATTACGTTGTAAATCATAGGGGTTGAGATAAGGGTAAGTAGGTTGTGTGGTGACAAGAATGCACCATGTAACAATGTGGTTCATTGGTGGTTCTGCTTGGTTAATCCGCATTAGGGGACCATGCGCATTATAAGGGTGACCCTACTTGGTTAATCCGCATTAGAGGGTCAGTACCTACCTGGTTACATGGTGCTCAGGGGTAGTCTTGCTTGGTTAATCCGCATTAGGGGACCTCGCCAATTGATTAATGTCTATGGTCCTACTTGGTTAATTCGCATTAGGGGACCATACGCATCATAGGAATGACTCTGCTAGGTTAATCCGCATTAAAGGGTCACTGCCTATTCCATTTCTCTATTTCCATAGTTGGTCCTGCTTGGTTAATCCGCATTAGGGGACCATACACATTATATGGGTGACTCTGCTTGGTTAATCCGTAGCAGGGGTCACTGCCTGTTTAATGGATGCCTATGGTTCTTCCTGGTTAATCCGCATTGGGGAACCATACGTATCTTAAAGTGGGATTCCGTTGAGTGGTCCATAATATAATTCTAATCGGGATTCCATTGAGTGGTCCGGATACCCTGCTTTGCCTCGATTCCGTTGAGTGGTTCGGAATCGAATTCTATTCCATATTCCATTGAGTTGGGTCGAAGCTAAATTCCTAAATTTGTGTCGCTCTAGCTCGAGATTTTCAGTTAGTTTATTTATAATTTTACAAACCCTAGTTTTATAATGATATGAATAAATGTGGTTGGTGGATATTGGTAATTGCGGTTTTTTCTTGGAAAGACAAAATTAAATTAAAAAGTGAACTACGAATGGCTTGATCTCGTATATGGGTACGTAGGCAATCTAACACAAAGGTTAGATGCAGCCATGAAATAAAAGGAAAAGTTACTGAGTTGTTGAACCATTTATTTGTGTTTTCTGTCATGCCTCGGAGGTGAGGCATAATAGATGTACCAGTACTAGTGACGTCACTTGTCGATCCAAGACGTATATCGGGATTGGGACGTGACAATTAGTACTATTTGGTTCCTTATACGAGCTGCCAAATGAGGAACAGGGATTCCCTTCGGATCCATTATGTGAGGATCCTAGGGATCCTTACATCTCAGCTGTACATCGTGAATCGTATGGTTAGAAATCATTTTACTTTTATTATTTTAAATTAAACATAAATAGTACCTAACGAAAATTGGTTGCACAATTTACAATAAACGGGTGAGATGTGGGGATCTCTAGGATCCCCACATGATGGATCCGGAGGGGATCCATGTTACCAAATGACTAAATGATGAGGTCCGTATGTATGTAATTAGCCGCTTGACTGTTTTCCTCGATGTCAGGTGGCAATAATTGTCAATTAAAAAAAAAAAGTATGTCTCCACTCGCGCTTTGCCCAGCTAAGAAAAACAAGTCTATCTAGTTACAGAGAAACGCAAGATTAATGGAGAAATCGAAGATTGGGATGAGGATCCAAGGCAAGGTAGCCATTGTGACGGCTTCCACTAAGGGCTTCAGCTTCAGCATCGCCGAGCACCTCGCCGTCTCTTCCCGCAAGCAGGTCAGTCTCCGACACTCATCAATCCTCTCCTCCTGAATCTTTGACCTTTTTACGTGAAATTCATCTGGGTTTTTCTTCAATTTTGGTTAAATTTGATTTCTTTCTGGTTTCCATGGATATTGGGATCGAAAATTGAACCGCTGAATTTCTTTATGTGTGGTTGTTGACCCTAAAAACTGTGGCGCGCAGGCCGAGTAATCTATGAGCTAACTACGTCCTTCGGTTGTGTGCGAGGCATGCCAACTTGACGGCCAAACTCGGCCGGTGAGTAAAATTTGTTGATGTTGCGTTGGTCGCGCTGCTGACTTCTTGATCTTGCGACTACGGCCGAGGAAGGAACAATTCTCGGCCTTCAGGTTCTAGAGCCTGAAGACAAGGCTGCTAGTTCTGCGAAGTTCAATATCAAATTTGACTGTCAATGTGCCGAATGTAGTAACCTAGTAACACCTCACTTCGCCGAGAATGCTAATGAGATGACCTCTGCCAATAAGGATTCGGAAATCCTTCTCGACCGACACTTGGATAGATAACCAGTCGGCCCCTTCGCAGTGCTGTTTATCCAAACTGAAGGTGTTCCGCGATCGGCTGGTTCTACGGCGATAGTGTTGTTTATCCAAACTGAAGGTATCACCGGTTGCCTTCACAGTGTTGTTTATTCAAACTGAAGATGTGTTGGCGAAAAGGAAAATAAAAATCTCAAGGTTGTTGAGAGGTTTCACGTAGAGCGAGGGTTTGCGCAGGGCAGATTGGTGTGTTGAGTTGGAGAGATCTTTAACGATGCATAACCTTCTCTATTTATAGCAACAGCTCCTCCTTTAATCAAATTAAAACCTCACTTGGATTAGGACTCCTCATCCTGATCCAACCCTATCTCGACCAATCCTACTTTCGTCAGGACTCTGAACCTGGCCTTATGCTAGGCCACATCCGTTTCCATGTCCCAACATCCTTGTTTCGCCAAGACTCCTTGTTTTATTAGGACTACTACTAACCATAGAAGTTCGCTCACTTCATCCTCATCCGGGTACCCCCTTTTCTTGATAGAACTTGGTTGATCTTGGCCCATGATCCACAGTAACCTTTAGGTAAAATCTTCTGGGCCGAGAATGATTCCCAATTCGGCCCAAACCAATATTTTGGGCCCAAACAGTGGTAGATTGTTGAAAATGAAATCAGGCTTTTTTGGGACAGATTCTTGAGAAAGCACTACTTCTTATAAGTACTTATGTTAGAAATGTTTATTCTTTTAATTGAATATTCAAGTGCTTTTGTGGAAAGCACTTGGAAGTACCTCATGAATGCTCTCCAAAAGTGCTTCTATGATCAAAAGCCTTTAGTTGGCAGAATGCGCTTTTAGCCTTTCCAATAGCAGTCGCAAACAGACCAGATTTTTCCCTGTTTAATGCCCGGGAAAGATGAAGAGAGGAAAGTTTATGAATATTGCATGTCATGAACTTCAATCAAGCTAAATGGTACATGTTTTTGAGTTTTAGGCTGTTTTGAATGGTTGAATTTTTTTCGTGCTTGGTCAAATTGTTCCAGAAAAACATTGATGAAGCAGTTGAGAAACTTAAAGCTCAAGGAATTGAGGCGTTGGGAGTCGTTTGCCACGTTTCGAATGAGCAACAAAGGAAGAATCTCATCAACAAGACTGCAGGTAAGAACATTTGTCTGAGTCCATAATTTTACATTCACGGTTGAAGCAAGATTCGAAATATGAACAGAAAACTATGAAAAATGTGGGATGTATAGGTTTTTTTTTTTGGGAAACTGTGGGATGTATAGGTTTTATTTTAGTTTTACATACAAGTTCAAAAGCTCGTAGATTAGTAGGCTACAGTGTTATTGTGAATTCTACTTGATTACAACCTCTGCTTTAACTCACCTTCCAAGGGGGATGGTCTCTTCTCCGTTTCAATGATTCTTCAATGTCATTCTATTGAACGTTTGAATTTTACTGATTTGTTTGCAGAAATATGGAAAAATAGATGTGATTGTATCAAATGCTGCTGCCAATCCATCAGTTGACCGCATATTTTAAACCCAAGAAGCTGTGCTTGACAAGCTATGGGAAATCAACGTCAAAGCTACTATACTACTTCTCAAGGCAAAAGGCCATAGGAAGACATTATCGAGCAGCCAAGAGCTCCTTTCCCATGGAAATTTTCTGCTCGAGCTGTGCAATTAACAGTTGCCGAGAACTTTTGTATGATTTATTTTGTCCTCTACTCCCATTTTCGATGTGCATAAATTTTTGCCGTAGTATGCTAGGTTATAATACTAGATTATATTTGCAGGATGCATCTCCGCACTTGACGAAGGGTTCTTCTGTTGTTATCATTTCCTCAATTGCTGGCTACGATCCACCAGGAGCTGCCATGGCTATGTATGGGGTCACTAAAACAGCCCTTCTTGGGCTAACCAAGGTACGTAGGTGGTTCCTGTTTTACACCGTTTGTTTCTTCAGCTCCGGAAGCCACACATTTCCTTCAGCTTATTCTTTGCTGGTCTTACTTTAGGCCCTTGCCGGTGACATGGCGCCAGGTACTTGTGTAAATTGTGTTGCTCCGGGTTTTGTTCCTACAAACTTTGCTTCATACATTACAGAAACTGATGCCGTGGTAAGTATATATGTTCTTTTTTCCCCCTTGGTTTTATCCCTTCATCATAATGTTTAGGGTGTGAGAAGGCTCAGTGCAGCTGCGGTAGACATGTGCCATGTAGCTCTTCGGATTGTAGAAGGCCACTGGGAATATCGACTAAAGCCATGGGATACGGCAGCTGGTGTTTTGGTAATGTTTTGTCTTCTCATAAATGCATTTGTTTGGTGTTTGTGGAATAGTAATATTTGGAAGTCTATTGTTATAACACTCAATTGAATACCTTCTTGTTTTGGGTTTGTGGAAACATAATACATCGGCAGAGATTTGTTTTATATCTCTCAATTTTAGTTTTTTTTTTCCCTAAAGCAATTTGGTCTGATTTTTTATTTGCAATATATGACATATTGTTCAGGTTTTTCTTTTCGATTTTGTTTTTACTTTGTTACGAGAGCCTAAATAATCATTGATGCTTTCTTATACATGGGTTAGTTCTTTTTAGGGTTTTTATCATAAATGGTTCTTGAAATTGACCCACCCCATCAAGATGGTTCCTGAAATTAAAAATCAATCAGTGTAGTCCCTAAAATTGGGTGTCGCAAATCAATGTAGTCATTCCGTCATAACTTCGTTAAAAATTCTGTTATATACTGATGTGGCAAGTTACGTGGCACACTTTATATTAAAAAACTAATAAAATATTATTAAAAACTAAAAAAAAAATCATTTAATTTTTTTTTTCTTCTTCTTCTCTTCTTCTTTCTGGGTTGCAGCAAACTTGGTTTTTTTTTTTTTTTGGGTAAAGTACAAAAAACTACCTCAACTATTGGTGTCACGACACTTTCATACCTCATCTTTTAAAATTGACAATGTCATACCTCATCTTTAGAATTTGGTCCAATGTTATATCTTCCGTTACTTGGTCATTTACTTTTCAGTTAAATGCTGACGTGGCTTGAAAGAAGGTATAACATTAGTTTTTTTTTTTTTTTTTTGTTCTTTCAGCCCGCGGCCGTGGGGGGGAGTTACTGATGGTTTTTTTTTCTTCTTCTTCTTCTTCTTCTTCCTCCTCCTCCTCCTCCTGCTTCTTCTGGGTTGCAAATTCGGGTTTTTCGACACTTTCATTGTGACAGTCCGTCCCTGATTTTACAATTGTATAAATTTTTAATAAGTGATTTTACAAAATTGCCCTTCGAGGCTCGTGAGTTGACTGAGGTTAATTACAGTATCGTGTCACCTAAGTTTTGTTTTCTTGGCACATTCTCGTAGTACTCGTCGCTACGGACGCGTGGCCGCAAGCGGTTCGTGATTTGGAGCTATATCGAGGAAGTTATTAACGTTTGAAGTTGGGGGTATTTTAGTAAATTAATTAATTTCTAGAAAGCCCCAGATTTTTGGAGCTAAATCTGGAATGCCACGTGGACGGCCCAGATTTAAAGATAAAATTAAAATGGATGGCTGAGATGGAAAGATAAGAATAGAAAAGGAGGGTGATGGATGGGCACTGCCCAATGAGAAACAGAAGAAAGGAGAGAAAGAAGGGAGGAGAGAAGGAGGGGAGCGAAACGGGTTCCCCTTCGACCCGCAAACCCGGTCACTTGACCCGCTCGTATCTCCCTCGTCCGAACTCCTTTTTGGGTGATCTTGGTGTCCATGAAAAGCCCTTGACGAGCCCTACATTTTTGTAGTTTTAGAATTCCCAATTTCTTTCCCATTTTTCCAGTTCGAAGCCACAAACCCACGGGGGCATCCGGCGGCTTTGGCTTCGAATCATCCAATCCCGAAGCTATTTCTTCCAATTAATACCACCAATGGCATCCTCTTGAGGTCTAGAACAAAGCCCAAACAAGTTTGGAGGTGTCGGAGTTGCTTTGGAGGTCGAATTGGAGCACACCAAATTCTAGGGTTCTTACGGCTTTTGATGAAATTGGAGCCTTTCTTGACCGAATTGGCCTTGGTCACAGGTATGAAAGTTGTTCTACTCTTTGAGATATTCAATTATGCAAATTTTGGTAATTTTTGGAGAAAGTTGGATTTTCCGGCGAGCCGGGGCGGCCGACCGCCACCCACGGCGGCGCGTGGCCAGTGAGCCGCCAATGCTATTTTTAGGCCATAATTCATGTTCTGAATTCAGTTTTGGTGAATGAATGACGTAGATTGATCATTTGAACCTAATATCATTACGAGTCGGGGTTAGGTAAAAATATGAATCGACGATCCGACCGTTGGATCGTCACCAAACTTTGATACATGGTAGTACTTAATATTTGAAGAATGTGGAAACTTACGGATCAGGAATCTGAGTATGGATCTTCCCGAATTGGATTTGTAAGTTATAAAATAAAAGGTTAATCGCCACATGGTTTTGGAAATTTGCGGGGATCCAACCGTTGGATCATAACGAAATTTTAGTATGTTGTCCTAGAAGCACAATGTGAATCATGAGAAGTTACGGATGGGAAATCTGAGTTCCTCCGGATCGAACTATATAGTGACGTGTTTTATATAAGTTATATATTCTATCGATATGATTTCTGAGGCATGATTTGATGATTGTTCTAGGCGTCGATCGTCATGACGCCTTGATGGGTTGTGCTAGGGAGTTGTAGGGCGAACTCCAGGTGAGTGGGCTTTTGTTTTCAGTATATATATATATATATATATATATATATATATAATTTATTGATTTCCCAGAAATGCGTTTTAAAATGCTTTTATGAAATGAATGCCATGTCGAATGCCATAGATATATTTATATATATATATATATATATATATATATATTTGTGTGATTATATATTGTTGCATCGCGGGCGCCAGGTAAGTCAGGTAAGTGTGTGTGTGTGTGTGTGTGTGTGTGATGTGATGATTAAGGTGATATCGATGAGATTGTTATATGGCTCATTACCTGCACATCGGGGTTGTGCATGCCTGAGGGCTTAGCTTTCACGTGATCGTTCACCTCCCGCACCGTACGCTCACCTTGGATCCAAGGCAGGTGCCAGCCTGTCGTACAGACCACATTAGGTGGTTCCGACTCGTAGATGACTTGCGATTCGTCGCCAGCCTTCACGTGATCGTAGCACAGAGCGTATTTACCCAGCTTGACGTACAGACCACATTAGGTGGTTCCGTCATGGGTGCAGGTTACTGATTACTGATTACTAATTATTGATGATTGATTGAGAGATGGATTGAGGATTGATTGAGGAGCCATAGATTCAGCCGTACAGGTCACTAGAGGTGACTCCGGCTATTGATATATATATATATATATATATATATATATATATTGCCGGCATGATTTGAGTTGAGATATTACCTGGTTATTTGATGGTATTTGGTATATGTTGATTATTGGTTATGGTTCATTCAGGCATGGCATTGCTTATTTGATGAGATTGGCTGATACATGGTTTTCGGTATTAGTACGTGTGTGTATATATATATATATATATATATATTTTTTTTTTTTTTTTTTTTTTTTTTTTTTCTGGGAAGTATACTTGTTTTACAGAGAGGGGTTACAACTTTTATATCGAAATGATTTTGATAAAGCTTGTTTTTGCCCACTCACGCTTTTTGTTTTGCGCCCCTCCAGGTTCTAGTAGCATAGTTTCTTTATCGACAAGAACTCGTGGCATATCTCAGTTCAGGTGGCTACTTCTGAGGGTATGATCTTTACCCACACTACTGTACTTTACTTATGCTCTGACAACGCGTGTGAAATGGGTCCATACCCACTCACAACGCACTCTGATGGTTAGGTATCTTTAGGTTTAAATTTATTCACATTCTTTCATATCATCACTTTATGGCTTCGTCACCTTCCAGGTGATGGCCAGCACAGCTCGATTCGGAGTCCTAGTGGACATTCCGGGTCGGGGTGTGTCATTCATACCTCATCTTTTAAAATTGACAATGTCATACCTCATCTTTAGAATTTGGTCCAATGTTATACCTTCCGTTATTTGGCCATTTACTTTTCAGATAAATGCTGACGTGGCTTGAAAGAAGGTATAACATTGGTTTTTTTTTTTTTTTTTTGTTCTTTCGGCCCGGGGGGGTTACTGATGGTTTTTTTTTTTTTTTTTCTTCTTCTTCTTCTTCTTCCTCCTCCTCCTCCTCCTTCTTCTTCTGGGTTGCAAATTCAGGTTCTTCTTCTTCTTCTTCTTCTTCTTCTGGGTTGCAAATTCGGGATTTTTTTTTTCTTTTTTTTTTCTTTTTCTTTTTCTTTTTCTTCTTCTTCTGGGTTGCAAATTCGGTTTTTTTTTTTCTTCTTCTTCCTCTTCCTCCTTCTTCCTCCTTCTTCTTCTTCTAGGCTGCATATTCGGATTCGGTTTTTTTATTTTTTTCGTCTTCTTCTTCTTGTTCTTCTTCCTCCTTCTTCCTTCTTCTTCTTCTTCTTCTGGGTTGCAGATTCGGATTTTTTTTCTTTTCTTCTTCTTCTTTTTTCTAGGTTGCAGGAAGGGAGCTGGATGGGGGAGAAGAGAGAGAAGAGGGTAGGGGGGAGAAAGGGCACGAACAGAAGGTTTTTTTTTTTTATTTAATAATTAATTATTATTTTAACATTTAAAAAAAATTAAATGATTTTTTTTTAGTTTTTAATAATATTTTATTAGTTTTTTAATATAAAGTGTGCCATGTCACTTGTGTAACATCCCACATCGTCCAGGGGAGTGATCCTTAAATGTATATTCTCATCCCTATCTAGCACGAAGCTTTTTGGGAGCTCATTGGCTTTGGGTTTCGTAGGAACTCCGAAGTTAAGCGAGAAGGGGGCTAGAACACTCCCAGGATGGGTGACCCACTGGGAAGTTGTTCGTGAGTTCCCAGAAACAAAAACCGTGAGGGCATGGTCGAGGCCCAAAGCGGACAATATCGTGCTACGGTGGTGGAGCGGGCCCACAAAGTGATCCGTCCTGGGCTGGGATGTGACAATTGGTATCAGAGCCAATCCCTGGCCGGAAATGTGCCGACGAGGACGTCGGGCCCCTTAAGGGGGGTGGATTGTAACATCCCACATTGTCTAGGGGAGTGATCCTTAAATGTATATTATCATCCCTATCTAGCACGAGGCCTTTTGGGAGCTCATTGGCTTTGGGTTTCGTAGGAACTCCGAAGTTAAGCGAGAAGGGGGCTAGAACACTCCCAGGATGGGTGACCCACTGGGAAGTTACTCGTGAGTTCCCAGAAACAAAAACCGTGAGGGAATGGTAAGCCCAAAGCGGACAATATCGTGCTACGGTGGTGGAGCGGGCCCGGGAAGTGATCCGTCCCGGGCCGGGATGTGACAACTTGCCACATCAGCACATAACAGAATTTTTAACGGAGTTATGACGGAAGGACTACATTGATTTGCGACACCCAATTTCAGGGATTACATTTATTGATTTTCAATTTCAGGGACCATCTTGATGGGGTGGGTCAATTTCAGGGACCATTGGTGATAAAAACCCTTCTTTTTATTTTTCCTAGTTGAACACCTGGAAAGAGTTGTGATAACTCAAAGTATACATCGGAAATCGAGCACATAACAAAATAATGTATCAATTGACAGTTTGGTTCTAGTATGAACAATATACGCGGGAAGAATATACAAATAATAGACATTCTGTCATTAGACATATCCTTTACGTTTTTATGGCAAGTGTTTGGAAGTGTTGCTTCGGACAATCTCTTGTGACAAGATGCTTAAACTGATGCATGAAAATTATAGTTCACTTTTCTCTCTGCAGAATAGTGGCATCCAGAAGTGTGATTTCAAGTATTCATAGAATTTGGTATTGCAATTTTGAGCAGATAGTTGAAGAGGCTGGAGGAAAGGTTACGTGCATGTATGGCGGAAAATTTTCTGTATTTGATAGATCTGTCTTGGTATCCCACTGTGTGCTGCATGGCAAGGTTAGTCTTCTGCTTTATCCAGAATCTAATTACAAAACCTTATGTGTTAAGTTCGAATTACGGTTATAGAATGCAAGATCTTAACTTTTCATTGCCTTTCTGTTACTACCACTAATCTTGTTCACTAGTTATATAACCATTTACAAAGAGTCAAAAGTCAATTCAGTTTCCCTAACTTGATGTATGTTTCTACTCATGAAGTGGAAAGCTTTCCTTTCCCTTTCCATATTTTTCCTCAAATTTTTGTGTTACGGTAGGTCGGGGGGTGGGTGGGAGGTGAGTAGAGCAGATGTTTACCGTAAGTCCATAACAGAGCTTTTAGTAGTGCTATAGTTTCCTGTAACAGAGCTTTTGTAAAATGCAGCTCTTAGAGAGGGTTGCACCTGCAACAAAGAAATTGAAGAGCAAAGGAATCGATTTCTCATTGTGGTACAAGCCCGAAGATTACACAAGAGACATTTGATGCGCCTGACAGTTCATTTTTTCTTTGTTTTTGCCAATGGTGCTGAGAAGATATCATCCACAGGAAGGTGGTCTCTCATTGTTTCATTGGTGACTTTCGTTGTAAAGTGCATTTCAAGCGCGTGATGTATATGTTATATCTCAGCATGTCTTCCTTTACTGATATGAATATTGCTTTAGGGGTTTTAGTACAGCATAGCATGTTTTCCTATGTTGCTTTGGGCAAGTGGAATAGGTGTGAATTGCTGTAATTCATGGATCGATCTTTATCGTCAAGAAATCGGTCCTATGTGGAATCACTACTCTCTCTTTACTGAAGCAGAAAGAAAAATGTGAATTTGGGCAGTAGTTAAAAGTGTATCACCCTCTCATTATTATTCTGTTCCATCATTTATTGCATGCGCACTTGTCTCATTCCTGCTTTAATAAAATAAAAACCAGAACGTTATTTCTCTGCTCGTAAGGGAAGTTCCTGGGAACTCTGGAACTTAGATTTTAGGACGAATGTTGACACACTTGATAACAAGCCCTTTCTTCCAATTCCCAAGAGTTTGACGGAGCATAGATTCCATGCGGCCAGATTGCCCAGGCGATGGTGTAAATTCGCCAACTCGGATATAACTCCATCTTCCTTTTGGTAATTTCCTCAGATCACATTTACGGGCTTTCGTTGGGTTCTGAGGGAGAGTGAGGCTGAAGTCGACTTGATCTTCCCATCCGTAATTTGGGTCCTTGAGCCTGATCACATATGAAACTTCATACACAGTTCCGGGTGTCAGGTATCCGGTCTCAAAAGCCCCTTCCACTTTTAGCCAACATACATCTAACAGTTCAGCAACATCAACGGAGACATGACTGCAATTAAACCCTAAGTTAGGACCGATTACTGTATAGCAGTAACCAATATCAATTGTGATATACGGATTCAAGTTTTCGGTACCTGGTTGTTTTCACGGGGTACCAGCACCAGTAATTACTGTCTGCACCCCAAGTGATTGAGAGAGCTCTTGCATACAACATAAAACAGTTCTTGCCCTCCTCATCAACCCAATACCTTTGCTAATAATAGTCAAGAAAATAATGGGATAAACATGATTGTCGATATTTCAAGCTGTATTAAGAGTTCATCTTTTAATACATTTAAAAGGCAATGATTTCCGCACACTCGTTTTCTTCTGTTGCACACCCTGTTTATTTCTGCCCCTTAATTGATTCTCCTTTTGTTTATACAAATATTCAAATGCAATAAACAAACATGTGTGTCCAGACAGAGAAAATGAGTGTGCTAAACTTCAGTAAGAATTAGAACAATTTCACATTTCTGAAGCATGTTTGATAATTTCCCACAAAAACTGAAAAACAAAGAGCGGGAAATTCTTTTTAAAATTGTCAGAAAGTTAAATGCATCGATTTCACCTTTTTCGGTTGGTCGAAAATTCCTGTTTCTCCGAGCTCCGAAAGGAGTGTTTCAGGTGAGGACCTGTCGTTAGGTTTGATTAAATTGTCCAGAATGTCTTGATACTTATGTGGGAATGACTTCTCTGCTGGCTGTGCTGCTGCGGCTTCCTCTTGCGCTCCATTATTATTAGCCATCTCTTCGTGCAGTTCTTCAATCATGCTTTTGTTTGTTGATCGTATATATTCCATTATGCAGAAGATCATAGCATTATCATGCTTTTGTTTGTTGATCGTATATATTCCATTATGCAGAAGATCATAGCATTCATTCTCAGATAATGCATCACATCCAATATATTATTCCTAACTTATAAAGTAATATTTTGACACGCCCCAACCCCGATATCCCCACATACCAGGGTAGGCACGTGCTGGCCGACACCCGAGGGTGACAAAGCCATTTTAAACACGCATATAACTAAAACATGTAATTAGAAAGAGATACACAACGCAGAATTGTGTTCAGAGTATACAACTAAGCAAGAATAATGTGAAAGAATTATTATAGAAACGTACGAACCAAGGAACGAGACTCACACTGAAGAGGCTCGAAGATGCCTAAGCGGAAGTGCCCTGACGCCGGGATCGAATGTCTCGATTCTAACTCTTGAGGGGGCGCAAAAATAGAAAAGATGAGTGGACCAAAGTTTATGATAATACTAATAGTAATGAAAACATTTTTCTTTCTGAACATAGTAACCCTCTGTTTTGAAAACACATATAATACTACATATAGGTTTTATAAAAACCCTAACATGCCATATAAACATTCGTAAAACATGTATGTAAAATCAATGCTCAGAAATGGTAATAACCGTCCAAAGGCAAACCCGTAAATCGCATCAAGGATGTACTCTCTAGGGGTATCATAGTCCCCCGAAGGCAGTACCTATCCATCACCCGAAGGTGAAGCTGTACGTTACGTCAGTGAAGAAACATGGTAGGCCCCATCACCCGAAGGTGAAGCTGTACGACTCCAGGTTACACCGGAGAAGGAAATGCATAACATCACACACCGACACTAGTCCTGGGCTAGTGAAGCTGGGGGTATCATCATAATCGCCCGAAGGAAGTACATGTCCATCACCCGAATGTGAAGTTGTACGATACTGGGTTACGCCAGTGAAGAAACATGGTAGGCCCCATCACCCGAAGGTAAAGTTGTACGACTCCGGGTTACGCCGAAGAAGAAATATATAACATCACTATCCTCAACTATCACATGGCCATAGACATCTATATACCCGTGTTGTGTGGATGTGCTGTATGATAACCTACTAGATACGTACCGAAAACCTATCCCAAATCCCACATCAAATCCGGAGCTCAAAAGCTCAAAGTCACATCTCATAAATCCATGATAAATCACATTCGTAAATCCATATAATTCCATATATTAAAAATCCCAGTAATTCATATTCGTTCGTAAAACGTAATTTCGATAAATTATAAATATTTCATAAACCATAAAATATAGAATTCTAGCATATTATAAAACATATTCAAATCATGAAATATAAAATGCATGCTAGGCTAATATTTTATAAAAATATATAAGTTAAGAAGGGGTCCACTCACATATATTTTATTGCCGAGGAGCCGCTCACACTACAGAGGACGATGTCACCCCACCAAGGCACCTAACACAAATAGAGACCTTTTAATAAAACTCTATTAGAACGTTAGAATTTGGGAAAACGGAGTGCGAATTTGGAATCAAGACGTTGAAATTAGCCTAGGAGGAGTCCCGGCCGAAACCCAAAAAAGTAAACCCAAAAGTCAACGTTGATGATCAACGGTCAAGGTCAGGATAACGGTCAACGAGTCGGGTGAACGGTCAACAGGTCGGATCCAGGCTTGGGTTAGGCCTAGGCTAATGGGTTAATGGGCTTGGGCCTGAAAGTTGGGTTGATGGATTTGGGCTTGGCTAATGGGTTGGAGTATTTTAAGGTTAAAGGGCCCAAGTATTTTAGGGTTAATGGGTTGGGTTCAGCTTTGGTTGCGGGTCAGGCCGACCCGATTTCAGCTCACGGGTCACCGGATTCCACGAAGAAGAAAGCCGGAAATTGGGGATTTGGCCGGAAAATTGAGCAATTTTTAAAGCTTTGTAACTTCTTCGTTTCTTAATCAAATTCAACTCATAATATACCAAAACGAAGTTAGGAAAGTGTAGAACAAGATTATACCTATTTGGGAGTCCAATGGTGGCCAGAGATGGCCGGAAAATGACCTGAAAGGTGACTGGTCGTCGGAAAACTGGGTAACTCGCCGGAATTTCTGGGCAAACTTTAAACGTTCATAACTTCTTAAATACTCAAGCAAATCGAGTGATTCAAAAACGAAAATCATAGTTCTCGACGAGACGAAGAGAATGGTACCTTGCACGACGGCTAACTCATCATGGTTTGGCCGGAAAACGCCTCGAAAGCCTCTGAGGTCGCCGGAAACTGGGTAAGATTCAAATGGATGTAACTTCTTCAATTCTTAACCAAAATCGACGATCTAAATAAGAAAATCATCTACTCAACGAGAGGAATCCAAATATGGTGGTTAGAGACCTCACCTTGGCTGGAATAGAAGAGAAATTGGTCAGGAAAGTCGCGGCCCGACTTCGTTTATATCCCAACAATCCGGAAAGAAGCTCGAGGTTAAGTTGGGTGTTCTACGTTCGTGAGGATGAGACGAAGCTTGTGGTGCTCTTGATTTGGGCGGTGGTGGTCTATAAGGTGGCTCGCCGGAGAGAATGGGAGTAAGGGGTCCGTGGGTGTGCTTAGGGGGAAAAAGGGTGACAGAAAATGAGGGAGAGAGTGTGATCGAGAGAGCCCCAGAGATTGGGGGAGGGGAAGACATGTGGTAGAGAAGTGGAATGTGGGCCCCACAGCTCACAAACAATACACCCAAAATATCTCTCAACATAAATTACCAAATTGCCCTTTACGTTCATAGGTTCGTACAATCTTCGTTTTAGCTCCAAATTCAAATCCATTCGAGCACACGATCGTAGCGACGAGCACTACAAGGATACGCCAAGGAAATGAATCTCATGTGACATGACAAGGCAGTCAACAAAAGTTAACGTTTTTGCCTCGAAATGCATTTTCGTAATTTCATGCTTTAAAATTATAAAAACCGTAATTTTTGGGGACGGGTCGTTACATATTTGAATTTGCAAGTGATTACCGTAAGTCCGCAACAGAGCTCCGAGTAGTGCTACATCAGTAAATAGATGTATTAGTAAACCACAACAGGTAAAAGTTAGTTAGAAGTTATTCCATCCCAATTTTGTAGCACATCAAAAAGTAAAGTTTATTCTACAACTCATAAGCCTCAACATGAAACACAAACCCTAATTTAACTTCTATGGATTAATTCATCTTACAAACAACTCATTTATTCCATAAATAATTGATATAGAAACTTGGAACTAAACACCTTACATTACTATGCCTGCCGAAGCTTCAGTCGCCAAAAAAAAGGGAACTTTCCGACCAAAACATAAATTTTGGTACAAAACCCAGCACACTCCTCTCACCTCTCTCGCATCCCTTTGTTCGAAATCAGAGGTATGAGGTCAACCCAAAACCTAGCTCACTCTTCTCACCTCTCTTTGGACCTCCCTCTCTTCGAAATTTGAGCTCAACCCAAAAATTCAGAGCTCTCTCCACATCCCTTTCTCCCAAATGAGAAAAGTGATGCAATGAGCTGATGATTTTTGGTATTTATATGTGGATATTTTAGTAATTTTGATTTTGTGCGTAGTGGCATAACCGGTTTGTCCTATTTCCATCCCAAGATTAAGAAAAAGGCCTATTCTTTGCCATTCCAATAAATCAAATTGAGACAGAAGATGAAGAAGAGAGAAGGCTGGTGGAAATCTCAAATCATTGCCATAACTTTCAATTCCAAATTCAAAGGGTGGAGGAGGAGACGAAGGAGAAGGGTGGTAGTGGAATCTCTAGGATGGCCAATCCAGTCTTCATTTTTTCCATTGCTGCAATTGCCAGTCCTTCGATTAGATCCAGTTCATGGGGAGGACTTCACGGACAATGCGCAGCGAGCGAGAGATTGTTGGAAAAAAAAACGAAGAACCCGACTAATAACGCCGAAGAAGTGGGAGAGGATAAAAAAGTGGGCGTGTGTCGTATAAAACTGGTAGGACCGGATTAATTATTGATGACAATTTAGTACATAAACACACCATACAACGGTTTCGAATTATTAGTATTATCTGGTTCTTTATACGAACTGCCAAAGAGTAAGTATGTAATTAGCTTCTTAACCGTTTTCCTTGGTGCCAGGAGGCAATAATTGTTAGTTGAAAAAAAAAAAAATTTAAAAAGGAGCGAAGCAATAGTGTCTCTGCCCGCGCTTTGCTCAGCTAAGAAAAACAAGTCTGTCTAGTTACGGAGAAACCCAAAAAAATGGAGAAATCCCAAGGCAAGGTAGCGATTGTGACGGCTTCCACTCAGGGCATCGGCTTCGGCATCGCCGAGCGCCTGGGTTTGGAAGGCGCCTCCGTCGTCATCTCCTCCCGCAAGCAGGTCAGTCTCCGACACTCATCAATCCTCTCCTCCTGAATCTATGACTTTTTTACATGAAATTCATCTGGGTTTTTCTTCAATTTTAGTTAAATTTGATTTCTTTCTGGTTTCCGTGGATATTGGGATTGAAAATTGAACCGCTGAATTTCGCTGTGAGTGGTTGATTGCGGAAAATGAAATCAGCCTTTTTTGGGACAGATTCTCGAGAAAGCACTTCTGCTTATAAGTACTTATGTTAGAAATGGTTTATTATTTTAATTAAATATGCCAGTGCTTTCCACAAAAGCACCAGGAAGTGCTTCCTGAGTGCTCTCCAAAAGTGCTTCTATGATCAAAAGCTGTAGGGCTCATTTGAATGTGATTTTAAAGTGATTGAAATCACTTTAAAAAAAAATCTTTTTAGGTTCCAAAAGTGTCTTATGCAAGAAGCACCAATTATGTATTTCTTCCAAGAAGCACTTTTGAGTGCTTTTCTAAAATTTACTTGCATTTTTACTTAAGATTGGTTCTTAAAATATTTTCACTAAAAGCACTTTCAATGATTTTAAGTTGGCAGAAAGTGCTTTTAGCCTTTCTAACAGCAGTCCGAATCAGACCAGATATTTCCTCGTTTAATCCCCGGGAAAGATGAAGAGAGGAAAGTTAAATACTGCATATCATGAACTTCAATCAAGCTAAATGGTACATGTTTGAGTTTTATGCTGTTTTTTAATGGTTGTGCTGATGCGTTTTTTTTTCTTGCTTGATCAAATTGTTCCAGAAAAACGTTCAGTTGAGAAACTTAAAGCTCAAGGAATTGAGGCGCTGGGAGTCGTTTGCCACGTTTCAAATGAGCAACAAAGGAAGAATCTCATCAACAAGACTGTGCAGGTAAGAACATTCGTCGAGTCCATGATTTTACATTCACTGTTGAAGCAAGACGCAGAATATCTAACAGAAAACTACGAAAAATACTTGACTACAACCTCTGATTTGAGTCACCTTCCAAATGGGATGGTCTCTCTCTTTTCCTTATAAACAATTACTTCTCCATTTCAATGATTCTTCAATGTCATTCCGTTGAACGTTTGAATTTTACTGATTTGTTTGCAGAAATATGGAAAAATAGATGTGGTAGTATCAAACGCTGCTGCCAATCCATCAGTTGACCCCATATTGCAAACCCAAGAATCTGTGCTTGGCAAGCTATGGGAAATCAACGTCAAAGCTACTATACTTCTTCTCAAGGTAAAAGGCCACAGGAAGACGTGATCAAACAGCCAAGAGCTCTTTTCCCATGCAAATTTTCTGCTCGAGCTGCAATTAACAGTTGCCGATGTGGACTTTTATATGACTTATTTTGTCCTCTCCTTGCATATTCGATATGCATAAATTTTTGGTGTAGTTTGCTAGGTTATGATACTAGATTATATGTGCAGGATGCATCTCCGCACTTGACGAAGGGTTCTTCCGTTGTTATCATTTCCTCAATTGCTGGCTACGATCCACCAGGAGCTGCCCTGGCTATGTATGGGGTCACTAAAACAGCCCTTCTTGGGCTAACCAAGGTACGTAGGTGGTTCCTGTTTTACACCGTTTGTTTCTTCAGCTCCGGAAGCCACACATTTTCTTCAGCTTATTCTTTGCTGGTCTTACTTTAGGCCCTTGCCGGTGACATGGCGCCAGATACTCGTGTAAATTGTGTTGCTCCGGGTTTTGTTCCTACAAACTTTGCTTCATACATTACAGAAACTGATGCCGTGGTAAGTATATATGTGCATATGTAAAGGCCAACGTTGGGATATATAGTTCCTTTCCAACGGATCTTGGGCGATGGCCATTGACCTTTGTGGTTGACTGAACTCGAATGGTATTTTGTTGCAGGGGAAGGCCCTCGAGGAGAAGACGTTACTCAACAGGCTCGGTACCACTGGAGACATGGCTGCTGCCGCTGCCTTTTTGGCATCCGATGATGCTTCTTACATAACCGGAGAAACTATGGTTGTGGCCGGAGGGATGCCCTCTAGACTCTAGTTCCCTTCTTTATCAACATGTTTTTGCTCGAATCATTACAAGAACAAGTGTTTTTTTCATAATAACCATTAGACCTTGAAGCAAATATCAATAAAATTCACTCCTATCGATTTTCAACGTTAATTTTCGCCATCTCATAATGTACCGTCATTATTTCCAATCTGATACTGGAAGATACAATAATACACATAAATCTCATAAGGAGAGTAATTTTTGCATTTACAATTTGGACACGAAACATTAACGCTGCATAATCCCATGCTTAATAGAATATTAACATTTCCTTCTTGTCACAAACAAAAAACATTACAAGATGAAATACAAATACACGTGAGGCCGGACGGTTTATAACAAAAAAAGGAAACCACAGAAACCCTAGTGACTACTTTGCGTACTGCAATCGAGCATCAGACGAAAGGCAGCCGGAACCCCTTTGGGCACTCTATGAAGCTATGACTTATGTACACCAAATCAGAGCATCCTGATTTCCGACGTTACATCATCTACAAACTTCTTCAAAGGGTGGTCGTCGGGCCTTTTTGCCCTATTACATTACCACCTTCACAGCATATTAATCCAGAGTAAGCTATCTTCAGTCTTTCTGAACTGCATCTTTAGGCTTACATACACTTAACCACGAAAGTAAAGAACAGAGCCGGTTGTCGTATGTGCTTTTTCCTTCGGTTTCAGCCTTTCATATTTTTACATGCAAATCCCACTTCTAAAAACAACTACCATGAAACTGAATATATCTACACGGGAACCACATCAGCATTCTGATTATCATCGCACGTCAGAATGAGACCTTCAACATAGGTTGGGAGAAGGCAGCGAAACCATTGAAACCCTGTTGACACAGGCTCCGTTGGAGGAACAATCATGACCACATTATCGTGGCGTCTGACAACCCCCATCACACTTACAGTGCTGCCCTCTTTAATATACCTGACGAGGAGGAAACATATTCTTAAAAGCCTATAACTTGTGAACGACAGAACCTCACAATTTGTATAATCATATACGAGTTTCTAGTTACAAGTTAGATGTAAAAATCTCTGACCATGTAAAAATTATGACGAGAAACAAGAAAGCAGCATACCCTTCTTTGAGGCGCATTACACGGTCGTCAGTAGAGAGGTTGCGCTCACCAAGCCAGCGCAAAAAACTTGGAGATAACTCTCTGTTTTCCTTTGTCACGTCCACCACAGTCACTGGTTTTACGAATGGGGCTACCTTGGCTCCATAGCCAGCTTTCACTAATGCTCTTAAACCCGATTGGAAGTCCGATATGTAAAAGTCAGACACATATTTCTGTTCAGAAGAAAACATAAAAATTAGATTTTAATATTCCAGCCTGACTGAAGTCTTTAAAGTAAACAGAGAACTGCATATGCAGTCTTTTTGGTGGTGTAAAACAACTGCAAAAGACAAATCAAAGATGGCACCATTTGCAGAAAACAAGTTAATTATACTGTATTATTGCTTGACAATCATCTACGTACTATTGCCCCAACAAAAATCCAAGCAAGAGTTTCAAATTGTTTGCCCACCAGTGGAGGATAATAAATGCGTACATGAATCTTCCAGGCATACTAGCATCTGGCTGTATTCATGTTAAGCGTCACATGAGCTAATTTTATCTGGTACTGCATGCCTAAAATGTTTACTTTTACATAGTGTATGTATATATGGCCACATACATGTATGTATCTACTATGTTTCACTTCCCAGCCCTGTCGGATCCACGAGTGCAGTACATACAAATCTTTATTCTAAATCATCGTCGGCCAAACTTTGACACAACGCAAT
Organism: Heteromeles arbutifolia; assembly: GCA_024362995.1. Lineage (NCBI taxonomy): Eukaryota > Viridiplantae > Streptophyta > Magnoliopsida > Rosales > Rosaceae > Heteromeles > Heteromeles arbutifolia. The sequence continues at coordinate 632,721 of JANCRC010000002.1, read as the reverse complement.
TCAGAGCACATAAGCCAAATAGTCTGACAACTAACCTCTGAATGTGTAGATTTTTTATTCTCCGACTTGCGCACACAGCATCCTTTAGATTCACACAACTCGGTGGAAACATACACACACCTAGCTACCCTTTGGTAGGATGATTCCAACGGAATACTGCCACAGGTAACAACCTACATGCAGAGATATCCACACATATTACAACCTATGAAAAACAAGCATAGAAGAATAAAACCAAACCATCATAGTAGGATAAAAAGATTTATTACTACGGTGAAATCCAAGATTGTTTTACTTTTTTGATAAGGCAACATTTTAATCTACGTGAAGGGAGATTCAAACTTGGGTGCAAAGAGCCAGATACACTGCCATGACCAACTGACTTAACCCGCATCTGCAATATTGTTTTACTTTTAACTTCTCCACCAGCGATGAATGTAATTCCTACGTGGTACCAAATGCCCGTATACAAATACAATACACAACCGGAAACATTCGAATTGACAGTGATAATCCAACCCCTTAGTATTTGTCGAAATCAAACAATTGACCCACACAGTCTTCGAAACAAAACTATAAACGCTAGATAAAATCTAGACAAATAACAAATTGGGAAGGTACCAAATTTAAATAGCAAGAGAAAGTGAGCAACCCTAAGAGCGAGCAAGCAACTAAATAAATATGGAAAAGGAAAGGAAAAACTGAGAGAGATGGGGATAGTGAAATTACCCCTGTAACCTTGACGTACTGTCCGTCAATGGCACCTCTGAGCTCAGCATCTGGGTACCTCCTCACAAATCCTAGCAGCCCTCTTCTTCGCCACGCGAAATTCCAGACAATAACCACCAACACTGGCAGCAGAAAGAGCGCCACCGCCACCAGAATCACCCATTTCTTGACGGCCACCATCAGAAACCCACCTACTAGCAACCCCATCGCCGCCACCACCATGAACACCCACACCGCAACCTTTGACACACGAAACCCCACCTTGACCACGTCGGTTAAGGTGGTAACCGCAGACCCATACACCACTTTGCTTTTGCTCATCGACCCCGTGTGTTCCAGCTGGCCGGACGACCTCCTGGGCCCGGAGCTTAGTGGGCCCGAGCCCAATGGGTCGGAGGTGATAAGGCCAGTTACCTGGAGCTGTGGAGTCAAGGGGCCGGAGGATTTCTTAGAAATCTGACCGGAATTGGGCCCCGATCGTACGGATCCGCTGTTATGTTGGGAGGAGGAGGAAGGGCGTGAGCCTGAGAGCTTGGAAGGAGGAGGAGGTCCGCTGGATGGGGCAGAAAGAGGATGATCGGCAATTTGTATGTCGAACATTTTGCCTAGCTCTCCAGATTTCTTCACATCACCGCCAGTGTATGGGACGGCGCGTGACGCCATTGTCGGTTGGCGCTCTTTTAGCTGCTCGGGTCGGCCCGACACCACCAGCCCGCTGCTGAGCTGGTGAGATGGGATTCGGCTACCCATTTTTGGGCCTTTTACAGAGAGGAAGTATCAGCAGCAGCTGCAGAAGTTAGAGTTGCAATTGAGGACGAGAGAGAGAGAGAGTGATGGAGGACTGGTGAGGATAGACAGAGTGGCAGTGAGGGTGTGAATGGTGATGGTGGGAGTTTGAGGAAGAAGGTGCAACAAATGACGGAATTGGGTCTGACGTTTTGTGATAATGACGTGTGTGTCCGCTGTCTTCTGATGGCGGTACAGCGAGTTTACTCGATTGGGGTTTTCCCTGTTTTGATGATGGCTCATGGTAGATGTGATGCGCCCCACCCCACCCCACCCCACATACTCACTCACCAAGTAGCCTCTGATTTTACCATTTTGCCCCTCCAGCTTTGCTGTCCACTTGATGGATTCGGGTTCCATGTTGAAGCGTCATCAACTCCCTCGTGGAAAGGGATTCTCAGTCTCTTAATTCATCAAGTTCGGAAATTCCGATCGTCGAACGGTTAAAATTATTATAATTTTTAAAATTGTCCTCTATTTGTATCCGTTGATTATACAATGTTTTATTATTCTAGTTAGATTAAGACAATTTACATAATATTTTATCAACCGTGTTATACTAAAGTTGGAAAAGTCCAAGTTAATATTAGCGACGGTGATTATAAACTTATAGAAACAAAGTTAGTTTCCTAGGGCAACCTTACCAAGTAAACACGCGTTAGTAGACTTTTGTGGCAGTTTTTTTTCTTGCAATCAAACTTGTTGGTCAAGTTTCCACCAAAAATAATAAATTGGTATGGGGTCCCATATGGTATACCAGAAGACAGTCAACATTGAATCGATTCACATTAGTCTGCTTCTGCACAATCAAATGACTAATCAAAATATGATGGCTGTGATTTAACGGGCAACATAATCTAATCCAGTCATTAGTTATACTAATTGGACTCTAATACTAATTTTCAAAAAGTCCTTGCCAACCTTAATTTCTCAAAGGCCAAAACCGGACATACCAATTGGAAAGCGAAGAAAGTTGAGATTTTATTATAAAACTAATTAGTAATGAAAAATGATAAGAAGACTTTGTCAAAGTGAAACTCTTTCTATAAACTTTCCGCAACCTCATGTTTTTGGCGCATTGTTTTATAATGTTGGTACGAAAATTATGTCACAAAGATGAGATGGTGGAGAGTCCATAAAGAGTCTTTTTTTTTTTTACCCTCCACCACCCACACACACACACACCAGGTTTCGAACCTGAGACCTAGAACTACCCCACCCCTTACCCACACCTCACTTTTTAGAGAGCATCTTAGCATTTCTCAATTGCTAATATGGGCCTTTGCAAAGTTTCTCTTTTTACTGATGCAAGATTATTTTATCTTCGCATCCTCATACGCTCCTTTACATGTGGTGAATTTTCAGGTTAAATTTGTGGACAACACGAATTGAATGACGTGGAGCATTGTGACTTTAGTCTCACATCCTCATAGTTTGTGGTGGTGGTAAAGCTTCTCCGCTTTTTCTTTTGCAAGGGATTCTCTTTATCTATTCTTGCAATTGCGTCCTCATTTGGAAATTACGTTTGTTTGCTGTTCTTTTTCTAATTACGCTACCTTAATCTCAGTACTTAGTAGTTGCTTTGCATCTTTCTGTCCTTTATTCTTTAGTCTCCTTCAAGATTAAGCTTTGCTTTTAGGACTCTAAAATTGGTCCGAACTCCAATATTTGGGCCCAATTAGTGTGATAATTTTGGACTATGGGCCTATTAGTCCACAATAATATTGAACTACACATTCCTTGAGGTTTTCTGATTTTAATTAAACCTAAAACATGACGTGCTCGGTCTAATTGAAAGCCTGAAACTTTATGTTTCTTATTTCAAAAATACACTCACAAACATAAAAAGATGTCTCTTAATTAAAAGATTCATTGTTTTAAATACACTCATGAACATTAAAAAACTTGAACGTCTCTTCAATCTTTTCATTCAAACAAACAACAATCGCCCTACATCAAAAGAAAAGAATAACGATTAGGTTTAAAATAATCATACCATTAGTGAATTATAAAAAATAAATTACATGCAAATTTTATTTTTAAATGGGCACTTTGTCACGAAGCTATTAGCTGGATGTGATTAGTGTCCTATTAAGGAAGCTGATTAGTGTCCTATTAAGGAAGCACCTATACTTATAATTTTTTTTTAATGATTTGGTTAATTAAAAAAAGTTGTCGGTGGAGAGAAAATAGTGGGTGCGACAGAGAAGGACAGATAGGTAATTTGGCATTAATTGAAACATCTCATGTAAAAATGAAGCTCATGCATGCTTCATATAATAACAAAATATATGACAATATGACACGATTGATGGGTAATATGACCATAATGGACACGTACATTAAATATACACAACTGCAACTGAGCATCAATCATTCTTAGGACCTCAGTATGGTCCTAGATAATTTATCTATGTCGATACAAACATGCGTTAGGTACCAACGATGATGATATTTTAGGTGTTCGTTAAAGAGTGATTGAACTATAGCGAGACCCTTATATAGTGATTTTTATGTTCGTACATGACAATTTTTATTTTAATGACGATGTATACTTATTTTGAACAGGGAAAGTTGTGACTTAGGAAAGAAAAAGAAGGAATGGATACATGATCAAGGAGTTCATCATATATTTGATACGAATTTTAATGCGTAGGCCTACACTTTTTTATGATTTCATTTATATTGGTATAACACAAAAAAAAAAAAAAAACAATAAATATTATTGAACACGAAGAAGTCGAGGATGGGAATAATTGGAATAAGCATTCAATATGAGTGAAGTGACTCGGTTTCGTAACTCCTCTTTCTCTTAAACTATTATAATAGTTTTCGATCCCTTTGATAATAGGGAAAACTGATGAAAGTGGTTTGAAAACTTTCAATTTTAACGATAATAACAAAATAAAGGGTAAAGTGAATAATTAGTGTAAAAATGTGGTTTTTCTTTAAAATGAACAGTACGATGAATTTTTCATTAAAGTTCCTTGATAATAAGGAAAAACAGTGAACATGCCAAGCAATCACAATTTTCCAAGCAATTAAGAGAGAAGAGAAGTCTTCCTTTTTGGGCCTATGTTTTAGCGGGCTTTCAGAAAAAGGTAACAGACTTATTGGGCTTGGCTAAGCCCAAAGTTTAGAGAAAATAGGCGGGAACTTGGCTGTTACTGCAAAATCGCAACTGTTTTTTGTTTCCTAATTGAACTTGGATTCCATTAGGATTTAGGATTCTGGATTTCCTACTGTAATTAGTATCCAAATATCTTTCTATATAAACTGGAAGAATTATAAATTCGGTGGCGCCACAGGCTCCCGCCATAATAGGTGGAGCAGGAGCACCAGTGACTGATCCCTCTGCCCAGTTTAAACAGGTGCGAAAAGTGATTGAAACACCGGAATCCGAGCAGTATACAGTTCGTATTCCGGAAGGAATTACTGGGGAAGAGTTTGATATTATTAAGCTGACAGCCCAGTTTGTGGCTCGAAAGGGGAAGTCGTTTTTGGCGGGATTGACAAGCAGGGAAATCAAGAACTCCCAGTTCAATTTTCTGAAGCCGGGGCAGTGTGATGTTGCACTTCTCTTTCTGATGCGTATTCGAAGGTGTTGATGCCGCCGGAGGGTTTAACAGAGAAGCTTAGGAAAAGTGTTGCAGACATGGAAACCGTGCTTGAACGGTGTGTAAACCGGCTGGAGTGGGAGCAGTCACAAGAGAAGGAAAGGCGGAAGTTGGAGGATGAGATTGAGAGGGAAAGGATCCAAATGGCTATGATTGATTGGTTTAATTTTGTGGTGGTTGAGACAATAGATTTTGCGGACAATGAGGATGAGTATTTACCTTCTCCAATGACGGTTGAGGAGGTTGTTAGGAGGAGCAGGGTCAAGCATATGGAAGAAGATGATGTCGAGTTTGAGAAGGCGGTTGACATGGAAACGGATGACGAAGAGATGCAGCTTGTTGAAGAGGGGTTAGCGACAAAGGACATAGGAGAACCGATGAGAGTTGTGAAGAACTGGAAGAGACCAGAGGAGAGGATTCATGCCGAGAGAGACTCAATGAAGTATGTTGTTTCGCCAATCACCGGGGAGCTTATTCCAACCAGTGAGATGTCTGAACACATGAGGATTTCTCTCATTGATCCAAATTTCAAAGAGCAGAAAGAGAGGATGTTTGCTAAGATTCGGGATACAACTCTGGCTCAGGATGACGAAATCTCAAGGAACATTATGGGACTTGCAAGACCCCGTCCTGATATTTTTGGTACCACAGAGGAAGAGGTTTCCAATGTTGTCAAGGCTAAGATCGAAAAAAAGGAAAGATGAGCAAGAAAAGCAGGTTATATGGGATGGTCACATTGGAAGCATTGGCTTTAATCAAAACTATGTTCCTAACAACGGTGCTAGGAACCTTCCTGGTCCAGCAGCTCCTCCTCTAATGTCGGTTGTGCCTTCAGTTCGTCCTCTTCCCCTGCCACCTGGTTCGACCTTGAATCTACCTTGTGTTCCTCTAAACACAGTCCCGTATTTTACACCTATGCAAGTTCCTCGTGCCTATATTCCTATTCATGTTCCTTTACCTACGAACCAATATTGCCAAGAACAAGATTAAGTCGCAGAAATCACAATCAAGAAAGTATGAAACCTCATATATATACATATATATATATTATATATATATATAAAGAACTCTGCAATACCACTGACCTGATGAACTGCCATTGGAATATGCCATAGCTGCTGCTATTCAGTCTCGGTGCGTTGCAATCCTTCTCCTCTCTGTCAGATTGTTTTTCAAGCTCTAACCAAGAATAGGGCTTGGTTCCAATTAGAGCACACGTATCTGTGAGAGCAGAGGTTACAACATATATATACACATATATATCCTTCTTATAACTTGATAAGGATTTCCTATTACAATCCTTATAGAAAACAACATATGTTTTCCAATGCATATCAGTTCAAATATTTTTAACAGAATCCTTCACAAACAAGGATTTGTTCACATCTTCTCATAAGGCTTTCTTATTCTAATTGGACTTAACCATTCACCATCAAAAACACCCAATCTCATGTTCATATTCTTACATTCTCCCACTTGAACATGAGATCAGTTTCAAACATGAACTTCTCCAATTTATAGGAGTTGATCACAGAGCCTCACCTGAGAATCCATCATTATGACCATCATTCTATTACATTCCAAAACATGGAAACAGAGAATCATAAACCACAACCAAAATGCAGTGTTGATTCTAAGTTCACACATATCCAGACTGCAAATATGACTCATAACTTAAACTGATATTAAACAGTCACTCACATAATATGCTCCCACTTTTCAAAAAGACCAAAACACAAATTGATCTTACAGAAAAGCAACATAACATTGACTTAAAACGATTTACTAATCATAAGCTTAAAACAGTCAAACTGTTTCCAAAGCATCAAACATAACTTCTTCTACAATAAGTCCACCATCCAACACTACAAAACTTTAAAATTTTAAAGTAACGAGCCTTGGGAAAAGACTGTTATTGAAGACATAAAATTGAACTAACAAATTTAGACATAACTAAATAAACCAACTCTGACCAAGATTGCAAGCATAGTTCCAGATTAAGTCACTCACATAGCTGCAACCTTTTAAGTTCCTGAAGCTCAACCAATTACTCCCACTGATCAAGAGACTCTTCACAGACATTAACTACTTCTTTGCCATTAGCTTTGAGATAATCCTTAAACAGTTCACAATCCTTTCTTAGATGACCTCGAGTTTTGCAGAAAAAACACTTAAGCTTGGCAACATTTTTAATTTTTGGTTTAAGGTTGTTAGACCCTGCATTATTTCCAGCATTGTTGAATTTCTTCCCCTTTCCTCCTTGCACAAAATTCACAATCTCAACATCCTTGCCTCTTTCTTGCTGTTGCCGAGTCTCCTCTTGAACACATTGTGCGATGAGCTCATCTATATCCCAACTCTTGTCTTGTGTATTATAAGACACCTTCAACTGAGAATATTTGATTGGAAGAGCCTGAAGAATCATGAAAACCAACTGTTTTTCTCCAATATTGACATCCATTGAGTTCAACTTCTCAGCAGCATCGGTCATCTTCAGTATGTGGTCTCGAATTGAACCAGTACCATCAATCTTATAGGTTGTCAGTAAGGCCATGTATTGACTGATTTCAGCCTTCTGAGACTCCTTGAATTTCTTCTCAATTGCACTCAAATATTCAGCAGCTAATTCATGTCTTTTGATGCCTCCACGAACTGTATCAGTCATGCCACTTTCCAAGATGGAGAGTGCCATCTTGTTGGCTCTCATCCACCTTTCATGGTCTACTTTCTCTGTTCTAGTACTTTGATCACTTATGATAGGCTTAGGATTATCAATTGCTATATCAAACTCATTGAGAGTCAATAGTAAATTGATATCCCTTCTCCACTTCTTGTAGTTGCTACCACCAGTAAGGATTGGAATATTCGCCAAGTTTGAGCTCCTCATTGATATTGCAGACACTGATGAACATGAAATCACCATATGAACATTTAGAGTTCTGATTTCGTTTTCACAGTCTATTGCACATCAAAGCTTTATAACCAATATCCATATATACAATCTTAACAACAAACAGTTGATAGGCGCATATAGGATTAAGGGTTTCAAGATAAACCATGGACCGATCACCATGTAATCAGGAACAACCATCTTTTTGTACTGATTTGTTCCATACATCTCAGTTCATGGTTTTAACAGCACCAGTAAGTTTGCATAAATTCAAACCAAATATTCCTCTTATGAATGATCAGTTTAACATGCTTTATTCCAAGAAATTGAATCATATTTTAAGAATAACATTTTTCATGTTAATCAAAAGATCATTATACAAGATTCTTACAAATTTTTATGATATTCATATTTCTAATCCGAGTTTTGAAGATCACATACCTTTTAAAGAGACAAACATCAACACCCAGCAGCGGAAACATTTTGGACAGATATTGAACACTCAACAACAAGGTTTGATTCACTCAGATTGCTGATGATTGGGTCGGGATTAAAGGAACAAGATAAAGTCTTTCTTCCCAAAAGAACAAACCCAAAGAACCCCAAAAGGCAGAACGGATTTCGAATAACAATAGTCAAAATTTTAAACAACCTTATTTTACCAAAAACGCACTGTTTAGAAAAAATTGTCGTGAGACCTAGAACCGGCTTCGAAACCTGATTATGGTGATTTTCAGTGGTTTTTTTTATTTTTATTTTTATTTTTTATGTTTCAATCAACCTGACTTGATTGAATTTAAGAACTTAAACCTAAGGCTCTGATACTACATGTTAGACCAATATTGCCAAGAACAAGATTAAGTCGCAGAAATCACAATCAAGAAAGTATGAAACCTCATATATATACATATATATATATATATGATATATATATAAAGAACTCTGCAATACCACTGACCTGATGAACTGCCATTGGAATATGCCATAGCTGCTGCTATTCAGTCTCGGTGCGTTGCAATCCTTCTCCTCTCTGTCAGATTGTTTTTCAAGCTCTAACCAAGAATAGGGCTTGGTTCCAATTAGAGCACACGTATCTGTGAGAGCAGAGGTTACAACATATATATACACATATATATCCTTCTTATAACTTGATAAGGATTTCCTATTACAATCCTTATAGAAAACAACATAGGTTTTCCAATGCATATCAGTTCAAATATTTTTAACAGAATCCTTCACAAACAAGGATTTGTTCACATCTTCTCATAAGCCTTTCTTATTCTAATTGGACTTAACCATTCACCGTCAAAAACACCCAATCTCATGTTCATATTCTTACAATCGATGCCACCACTGCCTTTGCCTCAGGTTATCCCTCCACCACCACCACCTGAGAAAGCCCGTCCACCACGTCTAGAAGAAGAGCCAGAGCCAAAGCGGCAGAAGCTTGACGATTATATGCTCATTCCAGAAGATCAGTTTCTGACACAGCACCCGGGACCTGTTTGCATCAGAGTAGCTGCCCCCAATGCCAATGAAGGTAATCTGAAGGGGCGATTTTTGGAGATTATAGTGCAGTCATTGTCTGAATCTGTTGTTAAGCTGAAAGAAAAAATTTCTGCGGAGATTCAGCTTCCTGCAAATAAACAGAAACTGAGTGGAAAACTCGGTTTTCTCAAGGACAATTTGTCGCTTGCTTACTACAATGTTGGAGCTGGAGAAACACTTACCCTTTCAGTACGAGAGCGTGGCAGAAGAAAGAGATGATCGGATTAGGTGACCAGGACGATTAAGGTTCTTGCTGGAAATTCTTTTGTTACAATGAGAATATGCACTATATCATGTGGAACTCTTCCATTTGGTTTTATTTGATGTTATAGAGTGGGGTTAATATGATGATTTTTTTTATGAACGTATTATTGTTGTCTTTGAACTGATGGTGATTGTCATATCTACTGCAGATTTGGTGCATCGCCAAGGAGAATGAGAAGTAGATTGATTAGCTCCTGTTTTCTTTAGCCAAAGCCAGTCATTTGCTTGTATATCTGATTACCGTTCTTTTTTGCAATGCAGGTTTTCCTCTGGAAAATGTGTGGTCTTCTGGTTTTTGGTATTCCTCGAACCATGCTTGTTTAGACTCATGAAACGGTCTGTGCAACCAGTTAGATCAACTCTAGCGGCAATGCCATGGCCGGGTTTGATTTCGGTACCATGCTCAAGGCACAAAGCTGGAATTTATAGCTTTGTATTTTCTCTAAGATTATTAGTGCACGGCTACGGTTATGTAGGAGATTCCTAACGTTAGGCTTGAGATTGGATTTGAAGAGTGAATTGGTAGAAGCAGTGAGTTATGGGTTACGTTTTTCTGAAAATTGAGATTGTTGAGTTTTGTCGAAATGTTCTTCATAGGTTTACAAAACTGATTAAAAACCTTGTGTTACAAACATTTTTGTGTGAAAACGCAATTTTCATCAGAAGTTTTGGGTGCAGATTCATGAAAAAGTATTGAGCATCGACACTTGTGTACCTTGCCCAACAAGCATTACATATTTCAGTTACCTATTGGAAACCCCCTTTCGATAGATATATAGTCCCATCGAAACCCTAGTTCTTTCTACTGAAACAAAATCTTCTTCTTCCCCACCAACGTACACAAACATTCAATTTCGACAGATTAATTATGTATACCCTATAATAAACACTAATGTTATTCATACCATATTTTTGTACCACATTTTCATACCACCTTAGGTAGGTGGCATTTGATGTGAACAGCCACATCATTTGAATTAATCAGATTTTTAAATTTAGTTCATTATTTAATAAACTAATAATTAAGAATTAACCATAAACTTTTGCATTGTTTCCGGTGATAAACGAGTTTTTCGAACCCGAAATGGCATGAGTGGGGTACGTAAATGCAAGAATTATTCTGCCTACAGCTAGCTATATTAATTTCTTCATGTTTTTAGATCGTCTTGTACTGTTCTGTTATCGCATTGCATATTTGTTCATGTATATCTCTTTTTAGGTTGTTCAAGTAGTTTGACAACACAGAGATCCAACTATACATTTTACCGTTGATTTATGTAAACTCCGAAAAACATCAATGGCTAAGAACCACGCACGTACATCTGACGAGTAGCAAAATATAAACTCTTTAATTTGATTCCAACATCATTTCAGTACATTATTAGTAATATTCATTTCTTTATATGCATGCTTGCTCTTTAATCGGATTCCATACCAATGAGAATGATTGTCTTGTACTTTTAATTTCATGAAAAAAAAAAATGAAATTTGAAATGAGAAGACAGCACTTTCTTCTCTCTCCCTCAGCTCCCCACCCCACATCCACTATTTTCTCCTTAAATTTGGAATAAAGTTGTGGGATGAATATTTAAGGCATGTGTCCAAGTATTATATACCTGGTATAGTGTTGACATAAATCACAGCCATCAAGTTTTCTTCAAGAATCAAAAGATATAATAAAGAAGATTAGCCAATATTCAATAGGGGGAATCATCAAAATTCCATTAGACATTGTCGAGCATCATATCATATGATACTAAGTGGTGGGTTGCCTTGGTGAATAAGGCATTCCACTTCAATTTGCTGTATTCGGTTCAAACCTGTTTCCCTTCTCTTAGTGTAGCTTAGAGCCCTGATAAGGTTATTCGCTATGCATCGAATTAAACCACACGCTCCAGAGCTTGTGCAGACCCTCGTCAATTCCTTTGAGTAACATTCTTGCAAACATACTCCCCAGGAGGGATACTTAATGCGTTCGCTACAACACTGCACGGGTCTGTACACATAGCGCCTAGCATCCATCGTTTACAGCTAGGCCTGCTGGGGTTTCTAATCTCATTTTCTCCCCTAGTTTTGTCTCTCCGTGTTTGAGTCGGCTCAGCATAATGCTTTCGCCGTTGGTATTCTTTTCGATAGAGTAGTAATGTAATCGAAAGTGTATCATATTCCCAAACCCTATTGATTAAAGAAGAGTGAAATGTTGATGCAATTCTTTAATTTTGATAATGGGTAAATTTAAATCAGAGGAATTATATCTGTTGAGAAAACCTAACATGTAACGTGATGTGGCTCAAGTTCAGCCACTTTTCTATTGTCACTCAGCCCACCAGTCTTTGCCAGTTGTGTAAATTTCAATTCTGGGGTGGAAGCCCTTGCCATGTATGACATTTTTTCTTCTTCTTGCCTATACCATCATGACATGTGGCGGTATTCTAAGTGAATTACGCACTATTACGTTTTTATTTTTTTATATGACAATTGATGATTAGTTTTGAATACAGAGTAACCAGTCGTTAGACAAAAGTTTTTCTCTTCTTGCATGACATTTGAGTACAGAATAAGTGGCATTACAGTTGATTACAGTTTAAAAAGACCTTTCACACTGCAACCACTTAGCCCTGATGATGCTAAAAAGAACCTGCCACAGAAACACAACAGAGTAGCTGGTCTCTCTCTCTCTCTCTCTCAAAAAGAAAAGAAAAGAAAAAGTACACTTTTGAAGAGAGCAAATCACGAGCCACCCCTGAAATCTCTGCCTCTGAATTCATCTCATCTTTTCTACTGCTGAACGACCTAATCCTCCTCATCCTACCACAAACAAAACAACCGTGAAAATCCCTCTCTCTTCATCTGCAAAATCTTCACTTTCTTGCTCTATTTTCTCTTCCTTTTGGACCTCCATTTCTTCTTCAAACCATGAAATCAAATTCTTACCTCTCTCTCCATCCACTTTGCTTTCATCACAAGTTTTCTTCCTCGACACATTCACTCAAGACTTGATACCCAACAACAAATAGCTTATCATTTTCATGGAAAATAGTCTCTTGGTTCTTCTATCTCTCTGTTTTTTCTCCAAAATTTTCCAAGCTTTTTCGCTGATCACGTATCTGTTTCGGTTCTTGATGAAAACCCACGTATGTAATCCACTCGTCTTCGAAACTCATGTTTCGGAATCAGTTCATGCACTTCATGAAATCAATTCACACATTCAGAAGGAAAATACCTTTTGATTGTTTGTTTTGACAGAAATAAAAAGTATTTCCCCATATTTCATATACTACCAACCAATTTTTCTTAACACCAATGGCGACGTCATGTTTCCATGCGCTCCGTCTGCGAAAGTCGAAGAGCAAACCTTTGCCAAACCCTTCCTCGTCAAAGAAATCCCAGTTCAATTCCGAAATGAACAGCATGGAAAGGAAGAGGTTTGACAGCTTGGATTCATGGTCTATGATACTGGAGTCAGAAAATGTGGAAACTTGGGAGGTTTCAAAGGAGGACCAGGAGGAGTGGACTGCTGATCTTTCTCAGCTGTTTATTGGTAACAAGTTTGCGTCTGGTGCGCACAGTAGGATTTATCGTGGAATCTACAAGCAGAGAGCTGTTGCTGTGAAAATGGTGAGGATTCCAAACCAGAGGGAGGAGACCAGAAGCTTAGTTGAGCAGCAATTCAAGTCCGAAGTTGCCCTGCTTTCGCGCCTCTTTCATCCCAACATAGTGCAGGTAAGATTTATGTCCCAATTTCCAATAGAAGGAAAATCATTTCTGCACAGCTATGTTTCTATTTCTCGATTTTCTCTTGATTTATTCAATCCACCTGTCCAAAAATAAACATAAGTGTGTGAAAATCACTTTTCTAATTAGAATTATTTTAGCTCATAGTATGAGATAGACTTTTAAACTAGTTTTAATTTGTAATTCTCGACTATCAGCACTTGCTGATCATATGATATATGATAATTGAAGATATCGTATCCAAATTAGAGTTTTGTGTTGCTAAATTGGTGAAATCTTTTTTGTTTTAAAGTTTATTGCAGCTTGTAAAAAGCCTCCTGTGTACTGTATAATCACAGAATATATGTCACAAGGAACATTGAGGATGTATCTCAACAAGAAAGAGCCATATTCTCTGTCCACAGAAACAATTCTGAGGTTAGCTCTCGACATATCCCGCGGAATGGAGTATCTTCATTCACAAGGGGTGATCCACAGGGACCTCAAATCAAATAACTTGCTTCTGAATGATGATATGAGGGTTAAGGTGGCGGATTTTGGTACATCGTGTCTTGAAACGCAGTGCCAGGAAACCAAGGGAAACAAGGGGACTTATCGTTGGATGGCACCAGAGATGATCAAGGAGAAACCTTGTTCTCGGAAGGTTGATGTTTACAGTTTCGGGATTGTGCTATGGGAGCTGACAACAGCTTTGCTTCCCTTCCAAGGAATGACCCCTGTGCAGGCTGCATTTGCTGTGGCTGAGAAGGTGAGATGCTTATTTTCAAACCAATACCGCGTGCCTCCTTAACTGCCAAGCACAGTTTGGCACATAAAATCTAATTTGTCAACAGGGAAGAAGTCTACTTACATGTAACAAGATTAATATTTTCCTTTTCAAATTGCATATTCCTTTCATTAGCCTCAGAAATATTTATACTTTCTTATTTGATGATATATATATATATATATATGCTGTGTTGTAACATTATTTGTATTAATTGTGCAGAATGAACGACCTCCAATGCCGGCTAGTTGTCAACCGGCACTGGCACACCTGATCAAGCGCTGCTGGGCGCCAAACCCCGCGAAGCGGCCAGATTTCAGCGACATTGTGTCTGCTTTGGAGAAGTATGACGAGTGTGTGAAGGAGGGTCTTCCTCTCACGCACCACTCCGGCCTGGTAAGCAGAAATGTAATTCTTGAACGCTTGAAAGGCTGTGTATCCTTGAGCTCCTCCGTAACTGTACAGGCCTGACTCCGTTAGAAGGTATTAATGCAGTATTATTATTTCCATGATAAAGGTTGTTAAGTTAATAAACTAATTAGTTCATTATAATTAGTAAACTAATGAGTGTGAACCTTTTAATTATCTGAAGTAACTTTGTATGTGAGGATTGTAAACTTTGGTGTGAACCCTACATCCGATCGATGAGGGTTTCTGTGCTTAGTTTCGATTCACTGATTTTCATTGTTTGATTTCAGTACATATCACAATGAATGTTCAGATATAGAATTCTAATTGAGAAAAAAGAAAGATTAGCTGTGTTCTTGTCAACATTTTTTTTTTTCACAGCATGTACTAGTGAGACGTAGTGCGATAAGCTTCATCACTGATGGTTTTCTCACCACGTAAACAAAGCTACCGAGCAAAAATATGTTGCACTAAGTTCCTTCCCAAGTTCTTGTATCTTCCGCAAAGAAAGTACAGCGGTTTCTAAATTTATAAATAAATGTAAAATGTTGATAATTAATAGGACGTTTTGATATAGGCGTCTCGTATTTCAATTTTGTTGATTAAACATCTCTTCCAGATTTCTCTTTAAGAAGAAAATTTCCAAATTCCAATATTCTTGATTATGAAATTGAAATAACTACTGGTGTTTGGGAACAAGATTCTCTCACCTCTCACTTATTTGATCATATATTCAAATTCAGGTGGCAAACATGATTGATGCATATTCGTTTTAAACGATACGTCAAATTTTTTATTAGTTCTGATATCTTACACAGCCAGCTCAAGTATGCAAATACTAAATACGCACTGCGATTGGCCAATTTTGTTTTGTTATTTCGAAAGCATTTGAATTGGATACTGCTGCACTAAAAAGAAAGAATCTGCTTTTGTGGTATTGACTAGGAACTAAAAGTGATTTTACAATAACTAACTAAAGACGTGTTGAACTATATTTGGTATAAAAAGTTCCAAGTGGTTTTGGATTAAAAATTTAAACAAAAATTACAAATATTTTTATTCTAAAAACACACATATTTTTAATTTTATTCAAACTTTCGATTTTACGATCAGAAGTGCTTTCTGAAAAAATAAAAAGCATTTTCGAATCAATTTCTAATGCATGCATATGTTGCATGCAGACAGTTTGTTCGAGAGTTGAACATTTTTAACTTGTGTATATAAACATATATTAATCAGGACTTTGTACGTGAAAGCTACAAATACATAACGTTTGATATCAGTTGCTATCACAAATTCACAAACGTATCGTGATTTACTTTATTTTAAAGGGTTGCAACAAACGAAAGCCAAGCGATCAGTGATCTTATATTTGTGGATGACCCTAGTTTTCGTCCCTTATGTCGATAATACAAATGGTGATAAATTTTATTTTTTATATTATTAATATTTTAACATAACAATCTCACAACTTGTACAAAGATATATTGTGTATTATCTCATGTTCCGATCACATTAAAAAATCTTTCATAAGGTTGAGGACTTTGTAAAAAGGTGTTGATCCTTGACCCTTGACCCGTTCAATACTCCAAACCAAACACTACTCTATTTCTCCAAAATTATGACCCTATGAGGGCTGTGGATTTGCCAAGAAATAAAAAAACGAAAAAGAAAACAGATCAGACCAGATCATCAGATATTGAAAAGGATTAGGCAAAAAGAGGAGAAATAGGCAGAGGAAACGCGTGAGAACCAAGCCATAAAAGACGACATGCACCTCTAGTCACCTACAAGTTGGCTTCATTGTTACATGACATATCAACCATGTATGTCGTCAACTTATATTATAATGTAAGATTATTTTTAAATCATTTCATAATATACAGATTGATAATATGACCCATGCATTTGAAAATTTCTTCATGAAATAAATATATATTTAGCAAATAGTTTGACTTCACATGTGCTACATCAACGACGACTTTGATGAAATTTTTAGCAGATTTGGAGTAGGGTGATGAAGTGAGACACAAGGGACGGGTAAAAATTGAGTGATCTAAGCCTAATTCTATCTGAAAACCTAATTAATACATTTTATTAATCTGTTTCTTTGCAATTTGCATCTTGATTAATAATTTTGTGTATGATTGAATCAAATATTCCTACTCGAGTACTAAACTCACACCAGCTTCTTGACCCGCATCCTCAACTAATGCTTTGCCAGTTTAATTAGAGACTTAACTGAGTTTAGTGGCCATCCTAATGGAGAACATGTGGGCAAATCAATCAAGACGGTCTAAAAACGCGGGAATCATGCACTTCCTAGGTTTTCCAGTGCTACGTGGACGGTGATGATACGTAGATGCATGCAAGCTGACTATATGATAAGCTAAACTATCGGGGAGAATATGTGCTGAGGGTAGTGAGAGTTGAGCCAATTGTGCCCCTCTTGTTCTCTATGTATATGTATTTATATTTTAACATTCACTATTTTGTTCCACTTATTATAATTTGTGTGTATTGAGTAGGATGGTTACACTAGCTCATTTACTAATCTGTAATTAGAATAAGAGGAATTGAATTGAGAAGGGGTCGGAAACCGATTTTTATTGAAACTGTTTAATAAAATATTATGGAACACGAGTAGGAATGGTACTAATTTCGTATAAGTTCTTTACAAATTCAACTTAATCGGAATGAAAACCAATGTGATTACTAAAATGCCCTTATTCTAAATAAATTATTTTTTTGTTCTTATTGTTTTTCAATTTTTTTATATACTAATTAATTATTATCCATTAATAATAAAACTTCGATTAGTTTTATTCATTTTTACCTATATATTTCGTAAAATTATTTTTTAATTACTAAACTATTTTTTAACTTTTTTTGTAAATAAATTATTTTATAGTCTAATTAATAGAAAACATATATTAATCTTCTATTAATTTTCGATAATGAGCAGCGTCGGGAGTCTTTTGTGGAATGAAGGAAAATTTTGGAATAATAGATTAGAACCAAGTGAGAGCATAACTGGTAAAAGAGATTCTCCAATTCACCACATGTCTCGGACTTCAAATCCCTTCATCATCAAGGGAGTCTAATTTCTACAAAATGAGAAGTTGGATTCCTAAATTTACGTAGATCCTTATATGCGGTTTGAGTCCTGAAAGTTAAGAAAACAAAAAAAATTATTTTGTAATCGAAACTCAATTCTGTAAATTGATTCTTATTACAAACATATAAACACGGATAAAAGAATCTCTCAAGTCTATTAGCGGGTGTACAAGACAGTGAAAAAAGGACAAGAATTAGGTAGGGTTATGGAACTCATTTTTCCAAGGAGTTGTCAAAGATCTGGTGCTCACTCAATACCGTACGTACGTGGTGTATATATATGCTTACAAGTGTCTCGTGTGTTGGTATCCTAATTAGTATTAGGTGCAACGGTATAAGGTCAGGGCTTACACTTCAACAGAGCGAGTTTCTTGTTTAATTACGCTGTTAAAAGTCCCACTTAGTTTTCAAAAAAAAAAAAAAAAAAGTCCCACTTTCACTCGGATTATGTCCACTCAAGTTACCAACAAAAACATGATCTGTCTTTCGACTTGCCCTGGTTTGGTTAAACGAAGCTTTTTAATAGCTAGGTTTTTCGGGTAATGTTGCATCTTCATATTATATTTTTAAGTGGAAAGGAATTAACAAAACTAATCCACAAAAGTGATGGATGACCTCTTTCTTTACGTTTGGTGAACTGCAACTCTCCCGTACCTTTTTCCCCGTCGTTTTAAGCGATCCCTCAAAAGGATTAATCCAATTCAACTCAAGTGAAACACCACCAACCCAAAAAAAAGAAAGACCACCAATTTTCTTTTTCTAATTTATATTATTAAACAATGAGCATCAATTGGGTTTTTATATATATAGTAATCTTAAAGTAGACTATGAAGAGTTTGAGCATGCACCATATAAAGCATACACAAGGTGAAGGAAAATTCTAAACATATTTACTAGTGACTTGAATATACTACGGTGGATGTTGGAAAGGAGAGATTTTTTTTAGTGAGCTCGGAATACATCTTTCCACTTGTGTAACATATGACATACCGTTCTATGTTCTAGGTATGTTAAAAAAAAAATTATTAAAAGGTGTAACAACAACAATCAAATCTTATCCCATTAAGTAGAATCTGTTATATAAATTTAAGAACTGTCATTGCTTACTGTGCAAGGAGTAAATATGAAGAAAAGAATTGGTATGCCTAATTTAATAGCCTTGGTCCTAGGAAAGAATCAATAGCCTTGGGGAACAACGAAAAGAGGTTTTGGACATTCTTTTGGGTTTTGGATCCTTGCTTTAAACGAATCCTTTTACTTTTGTGTTGCCGAATGCCGAGTGCCAATCCTTGTCTATAGGAATGGCAACGGTTTGGTTTGGGGATGGAAATGCTATATCCATCCCATAATCACGAAAATTAATCATATCCATAATCACAAATTAATCATCGGATATTATCTATAACCATACCCACCGGGTAACGGATTCCCCATCAGTTAACGGGTATATCCATCTTCGTCAATACAAAAAATATATTCGTTCAATTGAGAAATTATAAGTTAGTAGATATCAATTTCGTCATTAAACATTTGATGTATAAAATGATCCAATGAATGGATCTTGTTGAGTATAAAAATTAAAACACTGATGATGTTGGCTTGTTTTTGTTATGTCCTAAAAGCACCATTGAGTTCGCTTTGATTTTGATTCAAAACTTTACTTTCCTACGAAATGCAACTTTTGTATTCTCAAGCTAATGGTTTGGTGAATAATGGATATACAGATACATATATATATATATGTATTATACTATTATATTATATATAAGTTATATTATTTACTAATCGGATCGGATTCAGTTATGGATACGGTTTGGGGACCTCTATAACCATATTTAAAACCATAACCGAATAATATAAACTGTTTTTTCCCATATCCAAACCATACCCGAATTTTCATATCCAAATCCAATCCATTTGGACGGTTATCAGATTTAACTGTTAGAATTGTCATCCCTACTTGTCTAGTGCGACAGCGGCGACACCTCTCCATCCCTTCTCTCAAGACATTTCATATCTCAATGCCTCTATATTCTATTATATTCAACTAAAGTACTGAAAAGACACTAGCACTACATTTTGTTAATAGTTTAGAAGTTTCACGTTCATCTATAAATGATAACGATACTATATTTTGTTTTTTTTATTGTGTGATTTAGTTCAAATTACTCAAATTCTGACTTTAATTAGTTTTATATATACGAAGTAATGTACCTAAAGTATTATTACATGGTGCATAAACCTATCACATTTTCCGGCATAGTTACGTGCAAATCCAAGGGAGTATTCGTGTATATATTGCAAGACAATCATGCATATATAGTTACACATAAAAATTGAAGTGAAATGTAGTATGATATGATCGATTTAGCATGTCGTTATAGTGACATTTTTGTACAGGAACGAAAACACTCATCCAGTTCACCGTGAATTTGGCAATAATTTGCCACAGATGCTCACTTAGACACAAACGACGGTTTTACGACCAAAATGAAGTAAAAAAAGACAAACGACGGATTGTTCACATTTTTGCAACCGAAACAAACCAGCTTTCTAATTCCACAGTTCTACTTGTGCGGTCAAAACCCTATGTGGAAATTAAACAGTGAAAAGACAAACTAAAGAAAAAGAGCCACCCATCCCATGCATGCCACACAAACTCACAAAAGTATTTCCAGCATTTTTCTTTTTTCCTTCATATCTCTTGTATTTTTTTGTTCCATTTTTGGCCTTTTCTCCTCAAGAAAAGATGTCCATTTTCGGCTTTTTCAGTGGTAAATTGGCATTGAACATACTGCATCAATCATCCAACTAGTATTACTATCTAATTAAAAGCACATTATATACATACACACATTTTTAACATTCATAATTTGTTAATTAAGCACTAAACCGCAATGATAAAACTAAACTAAGATGAGATCATGACTCAAAAAGTCAAAATTTAATTACCCATTTTCTTTTTACATGAACTTGAAAGGGTAATTTACGGACAACCCACAAAAAAGAAGTAAAGTAGTCTTTTCTTTGGACACGAAGATGAAGAAGATGGAATTAGCTAAAACCCACCTCATTAATTAAGCCATATTAGAGCTTAATTGCCGTCAAGGGAGGAGAACATCTTAACCTAATACTTATTGACTCCACACACCCCATATTCTCTCTCCAAGAAAGCCCACAAACCTTCTCACTGACCCTTTTTCCGAGTCTTCCTCGTCAACCTCTCCGCCACCGCCACCGCCACCGGCCTCTTGATCCGCCGTGTGAGACTGAGCCAGCTCCTTCTTTTTCACACTCAACTCGGACCGCTTCAACTCACCCGAGCCATTATTAACCCTACTCTTGTTCCTCCTCTCTTTCCTACTACTCTTTGACGAAAACCCTTTGCTCTCAGTCAGCAGCTCATCTTCGAAAGCATCGATGATCTCGTGGATGAGTTGGCGATTCGGCGACTCGTCCCATCTGACCCAGTAACTCGTGTAGCACCTGAAGCAGTTGCAGTTAAACCTAGCCGGGTGGTCCCCGCCGACCCCACCGCTGCCGATGCCACCCTTTGATGCTGCCGTCTTTTTGGAGGCGGCGGCGGTTGTCTTATTACGTGGAGGAGCGTACGAGGAGGAAGATGATAAGTTAACGGAGCTGTTAGAACAGGAGATGAGATAAGCCAGAACTTCTCTATCCTCGGGTGACAGAGCCGCCGCCAGGGTGAGGATGGTGGCGGGAAGGAAGGCCAGGTGGTCTGATATGATTGGCGGTGACGGATGAACCGTGCCCTTTCGGTAGAGCTTCTTCATGGTTCAATTGTTGCTGAAACAATTGGCGATGAAGATTGAGGTTTAGAGAGAGAGAGAGAGAGAGAGAGAGAGGCCTTTGATGAAGGGTTGATGAGATTATATTCCTAAGAGAGAGAGGGACAGAGGCATTGGAGTTGGTGATCCGGTGACGTAATGAGAGTAAGAAAGTTTGAGTTCTGATTGGGGTAATGTTCACATGAGACGCGGGACTACTGACATGTATCTGCACCTGCAGTCTCATCAGAGTGAGTCAATACTGAATAGGATTGCTTGGACGGTTGTGATGTGGTGGGACCAACTTAATATGATCAATCTCTCTCATTGTAAGTAGGGGTTGGCAACTTGGTAGGACTTTCTCAGTCCAAGCTTGGCCTTATGTCTGCGGTGCTACATCAGTAACAACTTTTCATCCAACGTAAATGTCATTGCCTTACTCTGCAAAATGAATCGTGCTTCGTTACACATGACATGACAATGTGTGCTTCGTATCTAAATTAATCATGTTGCGTACAAAAGTTAATTACGTATTAGATTGTGATAAGTTTAAAATACAGCAGTAGTGACATTTTTCTGATGTTATTACAAGCCAATAAACGGTGTATTTTAAAGACCATGCAATTTTACGATTCAAAAAAAAAAAAAAAAGACATGCAATTTAGACTACGTCAAAAGGAGTTTAAATTTAATAGATGGTTGAATAATATGGCACTGCAAGTAGGATGTCATCTTTCGGATACGATTTCCATGTTATAATAATAATAACGTGCATTTTACGCTATATTTTGTTGAATTGGAAATTGAAAACATACAACTACAGGTGTGTAAAATCCAAAACGGACAATGTGTCATGTTTTTGAAAATTTGAGTAGGATCTGAAAATTCTAAAAACTTCGAATGGAAATTTTAAAATCTTCAAATGGCAGCAGCCTGATGAGCGATGCACGAAGACCATTGGGAACAATAGGAAGATAAGTGAAAGAAAGTTCACTCAAGTTTCACCCGAATCCAATTCGAGACAATGCAAATTTTACACAAGCCACAATGATCAAATATGAGTCGGAGTATAGCCGCGAGTTTTGAATTTCGCACGTTTATAACGATTCAACACCAAGGACCTATGACTATAATCGGATCAAAGGTCACATTCCCGCAAACCATCAAGAAGAACTTTGTAGACGAGGTTTGATCCATGATTCCAGGTGCTTGAGCTCCTCAGTGGTTATTGAATGTCCAAGACCAGGATAAGCCTGCAATTTAGAACCGGATGAAATGTAGGAGTTGCATAAAAGTGGAGTATGCGTTCATTTGATGAGTGTTGTGTTGCTTGCGTATTATTACCTTAAACTCACAGCTTACACCAGCCTGTTCGAGGAAAGGGGGACCTGCTTGTCCAGCTTCAAACAATACCATATTGTCGGCTATCCCATGAGACCACAAAATAGGCGTCTGCACATGTATTCATGTATACGTAATCAGATTGTTGAATCACGTGAAAATACACAACAAATACCAGTTCATTTCAACCAAATTTAACACTGAGACCACAAAAAAAGTTTTACTGGAAAAGTTAGATTAATAGGAGAGAGGACAGCATATACTAGAAATAACGGACAGATATCAAATATATGGGACAAAGTCCAGGATGATGGCGATGATGGTATCATGACAATAGATGGACATGCAATGTCAAGTTTGAATTCTTAGAATGACGACATAAATTATTGAAGCACAATAACGGATGCTAATCATGAAAAATTTCTGAAAAGTACCCTTTTCGCTTCTGGTTTTATTTGTTCCACCATAGATGAATTGAAAGGAAGCCATCCACTAAACACTGCACCTCCTCCTAGAGTTTTAGGGTATAGCAGAACACTTGCCAATGTCAAGGCACCTGATAAATATATTGTATTTGCAAGTTACCAGCAGTAAAGAAATCAATCGCACAAGTGTTTATAGCAGTGTGTAAGTCTGAGTGCATAAAGAAAGAGACCGACCTCCTTGACTGAATCCACACACAAAGACATTACTAGGATTTGTGCCAGCTTCTATCTCCTTGTCTATCATCTTATGCACATTCTGAACTGCTTTAAGCAGACCAGCTTCTTCTCTTGGAGAATTCTGAAACACGTAACAACGTGGTCTTCAGTAAACAACACAGTATAAGCAATTTTATGATCAAGGAGAAAAGAGAATTCCATAACACTATCCAATGGAATACATAACACAAATTCAAAGATAAAGATTTAAGCGGTAGAAAAAATAAATTTAGAGAGACTGATGGCATTATCGCCAAATGACCACTAATTTGACTTTAAGAATAAGGGTGGAGAGTAAGATCAAGATTATAATACTGTCTAGGCATGTGCTAGGTGCTACCAATTATCAAGCAGATTTAGAAGAATTAAAAAAAATATGAGAAGAAATGTAACCATAACTTACAGATGTCATAGGAATTTCGTGGATGTCAAACCATGAAGGCATCACAGCACCATCTACAAGAACAAGCAAACCAGCATAACGAATGCTATTAGATCATACTTACTTGCTTAAAACAAATTATGCTCTTCATAAAGTCTTAATTAGCACAAGGAAATCTCTGCAACATTAAAGTCCAAGCATGCCTTCAATGACAAAAAAAAAAAAAAGAGAGATATCCGCAGTTTCAACATTGACTGTAAATCTCTCAGCTTTATTTTGAAACTTCAAACTAAAAGCAATGGAACTTCAGTACTTATGACAAACTAACTCAAGTGATCTTTTCCCTCTTCATCTATGGTTCTGAGCACTCATTTCAATATAGTTTCAAAAATTTGCAGCACGAAACAACTAGTTTCTCTCGTAAGCAATACAAAATGTATCCTTTCTAGATGACGGCTTGTCAAAATTTAACCAGAAGTTTAATATTTCTAACCAATTCTTTGCAGTGTCAAATATCAAGGACCCTTCAAGTTCATCCTGGCCAACAAGCATTTCATTGCAAATGTAGGTTAGGCCAGGGGGCGGGTCCCCTGGAACCCAAGTCCAAACCCCCTTCTCATAAACTATGCAGTTTAAATTCACGCTTTGTGAAACCAATAAAACAAAACGCATTTGATCATTTAACAAGTCAATAGCTTCCCATAACAATCCTCCGAACCCATGTCAAGCAACTAATCAAGACCCTTAATTGGATAAAAATAAATTAAAAGTACCAATTTTGAATAAAACCCATGAAAATTAAAGCAGAACCCAAATCCAAATAGCCATACACATCCAATGCATATAGAAAAGAAGCATGCCAAAGTTTCCGAGAGAAAAGTAAACTCACAGTTGCAGGAGACTGGGGTCGACGGAGCAGTTGGGAAGGACCATTTGGTGTTCCGGAACTCAGGGGAAGTGAAGAGGGACTTGATGGGCTCGTTGGCTGGGCCTGAATCGCCCAACCCATGAAGCCAGAGAACGAAGCTCCGAGCCGCCATTGACGCTGGTCTCGGAGAAGATTGATTTGACGGTCGGGAGAGTAGTATGAACAAGACGGTGCTACTCACGGTCGCTATAAACAGAACAATTGGCTTTGCTATGACGATAAGCTTCATGCTTGATCATCGTCCGCGGACGAGCTTTTAGAGCCTTCGCCAATTTGGGGGAATTCGATGTCAAATGACTTAAATTACCCCTCAAAATGTATTGATTTACTTTATGTCATTTCATGTTTTCCACATGTTCCTTTTTAATAACAAAAGTCAGCTTGGAGGATGAACACGGATTGAAATCTTAATAGTATTTGGAATGGAAAAGCAAACACCTAGTAGGCTTGTTATGCTTGCTATGAATTTGGGCAAAGATTTCATGAATGTGAATGGAACTAAAATAGAAAGTTAGCAAGTCGCAACGGCTTATTGGATGGAATCCCCCTCGAAGGGGCTTCTTAAAAATTAATTTTGACGGTTCTGTGGTGAAGTTAGAGGTGACAGCTAATTAGGAATGAGGATGAAGATCCAGTTATTGTTGGTGCTAGATGCTTGGGTGAAAATTCAATCTATGTTGCCAAAGGCTTGGCTTTAAGGGATGATTTTTGGATGACAAAAAGTAGAGGTTTCCAAAAATTTGTGTGGAAAGAGTTTCTAAAATAGCGATTGAATACAATTTTGGGATCCTGCAATGTTTCTTAGCGCTTTATACAATTATTATTAAGACATCAAAGGATTGGCGGCATCCATTTATTCCATCTCCTAGGCCTACGTTTATAGAGAAGCAAATTTCCAGACGGATGTGATTACTAATAGTAATGCCGAATTTCATTTTAATGATCTTCATTTGTGAGGTAGATCATTACCTATTGTGGTCCACAAAGCCTATTACTTTGATTGCAAGAAGAACTGGTTGTAACTGTCGCCACTCTATTTAACTTACGCCACTCTATTTAACTTATGTCCTAATTTCATAAAAAAAAAATTAAATTACATCATTGAACCAACCAACCCAAGCTTAAAATCGCGGGTTCACCCAACTGCTCATCTGCTACGGAGCATCTTTCGTTAGATCAGCCCACCTTTAATTGCGCACGTGGCGGAACACTATTGGCCACGTCAAAACACGAAGTGAAATTGTGTGCCCTCCTGTTGTGGTGCCCTTTTCATACTCTTCTATTTTGTGCGATCACGGTTAAGTCACGTTAATATTTTATATTAATTTTTTTATAAAGATAATAAGATAAAAAGTAATAAGAATATAAAATGTTAACGTAACTTAACCGTGACTGCATAAATAAGAACGGACGGAAAGGTACCGTACAGGGCAGACAATCTGCCTCCTCAAAATACACGGTCGAACAGAACAGAACAGATCTTGTTGGTCTCTCTCTGACTTGCGCGAGCTACAGAAAGCTAGAGAGAGAATAAAGCATGGCGGCTTCGAAGCTCCAAGCGCTGTGGAATCACCCGGCCGGCCCTAAAACCAGTGAGTCGCACTCGCTCCGATTTCACATCCGAATTATCTTATTCTCCATATATTTTTATTCGAATTTTTGCATCTTTATGTTTTCTATTTTTTTAATTTTTACCGTCTAGCAAGATTTAGATCTTCTGCGTTGGATAGACTGAGCTGGTTCTCGTACCCTTTTTTTCTTTGATCGTATATTGTTAATTACCTTTTGATAAAGACACACAATTTGAGCATTTTCCTACCAATTACAAGTTGGAAATTTGGAAAGGCAGTAGGTTCTTTAGACCAATATGTTCAAGGTTGAATTTTTGAATCGTTTCCACTTATTCTTTGATCAAGTGCACTGAAAATTTGTTTTATTTTTGAAAAATTAAGGTGCTTTCGAACAATGTGATATTCTAAACCAATGATAAAATGAATTCGAACTCTAGGCTGGTACATCAAGTGTCATAATAGAAACGATTGACTTGGTGTACCGGGCTATGTTCTCAGCATATTTGAAAATTTTCTCATGTTCAAGAGGTAGGCAAAAGCACCCCAAAGATTTTTCTTATTGAATTGTTTGTTTTGTGGTATGACAAACGGATTATTTAGTGTAATGCTATTTGTTGTGAAGGATAGTGATATGTGGTAATTAAGTTAACTAATGTCGTATTGCAGTTCACTTTTGGGCTCCCACATTTAAATGGGGAATCAGCATAGCTAATGTTGCTGACTTCGCCAAACCACCAGAAAACCTTTCATATCCTCAGCAAATAGGTTCGTACATGTTGTTGTTTCATGTTTTATAACCAAGTGGTGCTGTAAATGTATTCAATCTTTGTAAGATGCAGATCGAGTCCCCTCAAATTTATATTTCCCGCTTTTGTTTTGTACCCAGCGGTTGCGTGCACTGGAGTTGTTTGGTCACGTTATAGCACTGTCATAACTCCGGTAAGTTGAACTAATTGACATAATGTTCCTACCCTAGAACATCAGAATATCGATGATAGTTGCTCGATTCAGAAAGTGTCAAACAGCTGGTTTTCTGTGAATTTTTTACATAACTCCGACAATTGTTGCATGGTTTATATGATGAATTCATATACAGCTTGTGCTTTTACTCTCAAATTTTGTAGATCATACAAACTAGGAACGTATCTTTTGTGGATTTGGCATGTACTCTGTGTGGTTTAATTTAGGTTTCCTTCACATGATTCATGTGTTAATTTGTAGTTGTGAACGTATTTTTACTTTCCGAGGAGAGAGAGGTTAGAGAATTAGATGTCAGGTTTCGTTAGGTGATAGACCTGCTTTCAGTAAACTTGTGAGTTCCAAAACATAATATTCGTCACAAGAACAAAAGAGTCATGGATGTACTTTGATGTGGAAATAGAACATAAAAAGGTGCTTGGTTGTGGGTAGCAGATGAGTGACAGTGCATGCATTAAGGATAATTCTTTTGGTTTTGTTCTTGATTCTGTGTATTGGAGCTTTCCGGGATGGATTTTCTGCTGGATTTTGAGTTTCGCGTTATGTGATTCATAATTGCAGAAGAACTGGAATCTTTTTAGTGTGAACGTAGCAATGGCAGGGACAGGCCTCTACCAACTCAGTCGTAAAATACGGTAAGTTCAATGTAATGTTATTTGCTTGGTTGAATATTTACGCGCGTGTTCATCATGACACAAACATCTGTACGACACAATCTTCTACTTTCCAGGCATGACTATTTCTCCGAGAAAGAGGCAGCAGTTGCCGAAGAATGATGACGAAAATTGTACCAACCGCATCTTGTCATGGCTGCCAAGGCTCATGTTGCCTCCCCTTCTCTTTGTATTGAATCTGATTTTTTACGCGCAAATGTTCGATTTGCCTTCTTCGAGGGATTTGGACAATATTTGTATTGAATTTGATTTTTTACGGGCAAATGTACGATTTGCCTTCATGGAGGGATTTGGACGGTAGAGTTTGATGCGGCAAGGGGTATTTGTACCTCTGTGGACAGTTGAACAGCCAAAAATTCCCTAATTCACTAATAAATGTTACCTCCAAATCTCTTCGACAATATTTTGATTTGCAGTGCTTACGTCTAAAGATAAGCATTTCATAATCCCTCCCCCATTTTCCCCGGGTTCTGCAGAATTTTCCGGCCGGAAGGATGAGAGTAGCTGTATGAAAATGGTCGATCTCACACAATTTCATGGAAAGTCAACTAATCGCATGTGTATAAATGGAAAATCAAGCATGATGAAACTCAACATTTCCACCCACGCTACATCTCGATGAATTCGCACGGATAATCGATCTAATCAAAGCGTAGTAAGATTAAAACTTCACAAATGTTTAGTAGATCAAAAGTTTACAACCTCACTACAGTTTCCAGTACATGTCCCATCCCAGAAGTAAACAAAAAAGGCCGGCTGAAAAAAAATTCAATCATTTTATGTTGAAATCGTAAGATTTGCATCTTTAGACCAAATGGGTATAATTTGCAATCAGCTAAACAATGAAGACTAACAGTACACGCGAATGCCACTGAAACTCACTTACCCTATACGGCCGTAGGTAAAATATAAAGCCATAAGGGAAAACTGAATTCAGAATTCGGCTCCAACAAATTAGCTGCTCCTTGTAAAGTTATGAGTGCCAGTTTTCGAAGACCTCCAATACGGGCTCAGCTGAATACTTGAACCTACTGGCTGCAACTAACCATTTCTGGTTCGTTCAGCTTTCAGACCAGAATCGTTGTCGTTTTCATGCCCATCCGAGCCCAAACTTAACTCCAACGTTTCATTCAGATCTTGGCATACTACCTGATTATTCTCCTACGAATGAAAAAATAAAACGCCAAGCTATTGTTAATAACAAAATGAAATCAAACCCCTTTTGATTTACTATTAGAGTTCAGGTACCAATATGATTTCCACAAGTTCTTAACAGAGAAAGGCAATTAAATTAAATCCCTCCAAGAGATAAGTACAGTCAATTTATGGTTCCCACACACACTAATGCATATAATAAGCATGTGTCTCCAGCATATAAAATCCTTGCTACACGAACGCAAAACAAGAAATGGTAAAAAAAACACAAGCATAAAAAGGCACAAATGTTTCACCTGATTTTCTTCCATAGGAACATCATTAATATCGGGTTTTTCATCTAAACCCTGATTCTTGGGGGTTGCCTCTGTATCAACTGGATCATCATCAATAGAGTTACCTTCATCTTCAACCTGCTCTGCATCCTCATTTTGCTCTTCTTCTAGTAAAGCAATCTGCTTTGTCAAAAGAATGAAGTTATCATTCAACAGAAAACCGCCACCAAAATCAAACAATACACTTAAAGAAAGTCAAGATGATCCTACGGTTCCTACCCAATTAACCCCATTCCAATCATGGAAACCTATCTAGTGATGTTATGATGGTGACCTTGGGAATGCTTACAACTTAAAACACAATGAACTCAATATCATTACTATCTTAGAGCCATCCTACCCATAATCCAAGAAGAGAGTGTAAAATCATAGAGAACCTCTACACTGTTTTCAAATGTTATACGCTCTATATGCACCAGTAAAATAACTATTCCCAATATCACAAACTCAAATTTGACTACTTCATTGTAGTAGGAGTTAGGCCCTTAAATAACTAAAAGGCAGTTCCTTGTAACTATTTTCCTAAATACCTAGTGTAAGCAAACCATCTGTTTTCCCTCCAGCCATCCACCATAAGAACAAAAATTTTAGAGCCAGCTCAGTTTTTGAAACTGGTAATGTTTCTTCTAGTTGGAAATTCGCGACATGATCTTATTCTTATGACACGGCCAATGTACTAGGATGATGCTTGATTCAGTCATGCATACACTAGTGCAGGTTTTTGGAAAACAAGAATGGCCAGGTGCACCACAAACTTCATCGCTGCATTTACCAAGTTTCGTCACTACATACTTGCCAGTTGGCACTCTGGATGAATGGCTGGAAACTCTTTCCAATAGATAAAGTTCAGAGAAATACCAAAAGGAACCACAGAACGGAAATCGGTAACAAAGTAGTATATCACTGTCTAGGGAAAAATGTCAATATAACCCCACAAACCAACTCTTAATTACCGAGATTATATATCAACTCTGTGCGAACGCTAGCTGAATTTTGTAATCACTACAACCTCGAACATCTTATGTTTTCTCATAGAACTGAATCTTTTACTACAAATACAAAGTTCAGCTTAGTGTGAGCTGCATTAAGTATGATTCACTTCTCACAAATAAACAATCAGTTTACGACTAAATACAAAACTTTCCAATGTGCTAATCCTTTCTCGATTCTAAATGAATTATCGTGAGCCGAGTGAAGTATGATTCACAACAGGATTAGGACTACTTATAAATCAAAAAACCAAACCAAAATCCAATAACAACTCTATTGTATCCAAACTTCAACATAACATTCGAATTCTAGCAAAACTGACTACAAGGCATACATTTTTCGACTGCAAGACTTGCTACAAGCATTAATGCAAATCATGAGATCCTCACTTCACTCAGTCCACAAAGAAACTAAAAAGAAGCATAAACCCATAATTTCCATTGTTTTAAACACCTCCTTCCCCAAGATCCCTGAAACTAAACCCTAAATTACTATTAACCCAAGACAAAATATATAGATTTCAACTCAATTACAAAAAACCCATAAAGCTTTCATAAAAAAAAATACAAAAATCAAACAACCCAGAACATCAATTAGACTTCAATCTAAGAATTCCAATAAAATCAAACAAAAAAACATTCAATCAAACAAGCAAAATTGGGTCAAAATTACCGGAATGTATTTGAATTTTCGGCGGGGCGGTTCCTCGCTCGCTGCCAAAGCGCCGTCGTCCTTGGCAGAAACCTTATCCCTGTCCCCTCCATTGGCGACTGCGCCATTACTAATGGCAGTGTTTTGGCTTTGGGCAATCGGGGTCCACTTGAAAAGCAGGAGATGCGAGCCGTTATTACCGTTAGAGGAACCGTTAATCTGGTGAGAGTGAAGGATGGAGGTGTTGTGGTTGGAGGGAGGAGCTACGTGGACCCACTTCTTCTTCCACTTCCTCACCGGCCCAGTAAACACCGTCGCCGGTCCGTGCCGGGTCGAGGTGCGCCCGAGTCGGGCCCCAACTCCCTCCATCTTGCTGATGGATCTCCGATTCTGCGTTGGCGACTCGCTAGACGTCCGATCCGGCTTTAAAAATTAAAAATTTAAAAAAAAAAAATAGAATTTTTAAGAATTTCTGTATGATTCTTTGTTTCTTTGCTTTCTCTCTCTGAAACAAAGACTTTCTCTCTCTAGATTTGGGTGGGGTGCGTTTTTGATTCGTATATATGGTTTCCGTGTTTGGGTTGGATTGGGTGGTCGTCGGGCACTGTTACTATTTTGATGCTAAATCAGGGCCGTCTACGTGGATCCGTACTAGATTGGGGATTTTATTTTTCGATCCTCTTTGGATTCCTTTCTCCTAATCCACTAAATTAAAGGATCCGTGCCGTTGAAATTTAATCTAACGGTTAAAGTTATTATAACTTTAAAGTGGGCCTCTGTTTGTAGGCGTTGAATCAAATTTCAACGACACGGATTCATTGATTTAGTGGATTAGGATGAAGAGATTCGGAGATGATCTCTTTCCTTATTTTTCTTCTTATTCACATCTGGAAGCATAAAATAATCGACATATATACGAAGAATTATTATTGACACTCTAAAAATTTAGGGAATTGTTATTAGCATTCCAAAAATCTCGTTCTACACTCCTCACAAATGTATTTTTCTTTCTAATAATAGAAAGTTTGGCGTACCAACTAAGATTTTTGAAGTGCTAATAACAATTCTCAAAATTTAATTATGCACTCCAAACTTTTTATATATAAAAATAAAAATACTATTATAGAGTGTACGATTAAATTTTTGGAGTATCATGTCAATAGTAGTTCTTTATATTATTATTCAACCACAAATTGACGAGTGGCTAATTTCCTTCACATGTAGTCACGGTATCACATAAGTAGGCAGCGTATATTTGGTCCTTGTAGCAAACAGTATGCAAAAGCAAAGCTAATGACTCCAAGCATCCATGAAAATGGAGTTTTAACGAAACAATTTAGGTACTGTTCACTTTTAATGAAAAATTACATTTTTACCATTCGTTGGTACTATTCACTACACATTCATTTGTCATTTTTCATTAAAACTAAATTTTTTTTGAACTTTTCATTAGTTTTCATGCGTGAAAATACAAACTCGAGCTAGTGACTCTATGAACCCCTTGGAGTTCTTATTTTCGAAAGAATGATACAATCTGCATATTCACAATTTATGAGTTGATGATTCGCGATTAATATGACTCACAACTTAAAGGCTTATAGCCATATAAGTTACGAGCCATGAATCCATAAATTTAAGCAAAGAAACTAAAATACTAGGGGAATCATGGAATGTGCCTTGAAACTTGTAGTTCAAGACTCATGACTCTCAGTAATGGTAGATCGATACCAAAAGACTCACTCCATCATGCATGAGAAACCATGTCAACTGAAGACGTTATATAGAGAGTTAGAATTCGGGAACGCACATTTTTTTGACACACATTCTTAAGGAAAACTCCATAACTTTTTTCAACGTTCCTACAGTGTTTAAGACCTGGGCATGGGCCGTCTGAAGGATGATGAAGGACAAGATCGATGTGGTGAAGAGTGGAAACGCACTTAGGCGTCTGAGCGCATCGACCTTCCTTGTGCTTCGATCGTCATGGATACCCTGTCATGAAGGTTATGCACGAAGCCGCTCCAACTCCTCCAGTCCATTCAGTTTGGCCAACTTCTTGAGCTTCTTCCTCACGAACTTGTTTTCCACTAGCCGGTTCTCACTGCCTCATGCCTCAAATCCATGACCTCGGTTGGAATCCCTTCTTCATCAGGGCTGGTTTCAAGAGTGAACATTTAGATTGCGAATCCTTGAACCAAACAATTACAGGCCAAATTAAAGCATACCACGGGCAATTAAATCACGACAATGATTATCAAAGAAAAACAAACATGCTGTGAACTGAAATTCCTATGCAAATTCCAAGCAACCCACATTTTCTTGGCCAGATTCAAGAGCTTTCAAAGAAACAAATAAATTGGGTGCACGAACCAAACAATCCATCTCGACTGAGGGCTTCACAACAGTTTGAACACGAATATAAGAGAACGGACAGAATATGGTTTTATTTTTTATTTTTTTTCAAACATAATATGGTTTTATTAGCTAAATTATAAATTGAGTACACCTCAAAATACACTTTAGACTTGAAAATTTGATGGTTCTTAACATGGGTTTGGTTGTGAATTACGGTGCAAGAAGACGGACACACTATACTAAGTGATTGACTTAACTTACAATTGAACTGCAAAGTACATTTTGAAATTGAAAATTTTGATAAATCATCATAAACATGGGAACAAATTTATCTTACAATTTATTTAAAAAATAAACAAATATTTATGGGTATTTTACATACATTTTCTCTAATCAAAACCGAGATGGGTATTTACAATTGCAACATGGCAATTAGGACCGTAGCACCAAAATTATAATCTCAAATTTAATACAACAAAAATAAATCAAGACAAAACAACAGCTATAGCTCTTGAAACGCCGCAGTCAAACGCCCAACTCTCAAGCCATTCTTACCAGCAAAATCATCTCTGCAATAGTAAGACTTCGTAGGCAAGGCCTCAAACCCCATCGATCTCTTAACACCACCAAATCCATGGTTGGATACCAATGTCGCATTGGCTGCGGCTGATGATGCTACTGCATTTGTTGTGCGCTTATAGGATCCAAACCATTTGCCATGCATGTACCCGTTTCGCCGCCATGGCGGCATTGACATGTCCACGCTCTTCATAGATTTTTTGATCGCCGTGCACATTAGCCTCACGATTTTCTTCAGCTCATCGACTTCTCCGACGAATGTGTTTGGAAAGACGTCAAGGAGCGATGTGTAACGTGTCGTGGCACGAGCAATTTCGAACTCTCTAACAAGGAATGGTTCGACAATGTAACGAGTTCCTTTGAGGTTGACATCGACAAACTCGTAGTCCCCTGCTGGAAACCGGCTCGATTTCACCCATTTTGATTTGCAAAGGCCTGCACCAATTGGATGAATAATGTAATTAGATATCAATCTCAGTAGTTCTCAATGTAACGAGTTCCTTTTTTCTTTCAAATTTTGGGAACCAAAACATAAATAACACTACTAAGTTAAGTACTTCACTCACCAGCATCAAAACCCTTCTGGCGCAAGTGAGTCATCAACCTCCTTTTGAACGCCGGAGACCAATTGTCGTCCCCAATGCCCGCCAATGCAACCTCCACCTCAGTAACAATCTTCTTATTCAAACCGTCACTTTTTACATCAAACAAACTCTCCAAAGAATTCTTAGTCTCCGAATCCGACCAATCACCGGCCTCCGATTTCTCATCGACTAAGTGTTCCTTCTCGTTCCATACAACGTCTTGGTCGTCACCCCCTTCTTCGAAATCCCCTCCCTCGATGAAGGACTTGACAAGATCAGACAAATCCGCAAAACTCTCCCCCGCCGCGGAGTACTCGCTCCCGCTGCTCTCGCACAGCCTCACCCGCGCCACCTCGTCGAACGCCGCCGCCACTCTCTGAAACCTCACCGCTCCCATTCTAATTATTTTCTACCGACCGTGTTCTTGGGAGAAATGATTGGAGTGAATGACACAAACGGGTGTTTTTTAAAGCGAGAGAGAGAGAAGTGTTGTCAAGGTTTGTTGATGGTGTTTACATAAAAGACAGAAGTCGAGAGAGGGAGAAGGAAGATGAGATGACGCGATGTGAAGACCTAAACGCCGCTGCGCATTATTTATAGAGAAGGTTGAGTTTAATGAGTTATATTGAACCTGCCCGTTTAGACGTCTTGGTTCCGTTTTCTGTATTTCGTTTGTTGTGGACGTCTACCTAGTTACTATAACTCGTAGATAATAATGTGATCAATATTTTGGGGATTTAGTCACGCTTTTGCGTTGATTTAAATTTGCATTAAACTTTCTTTAATTATAACTAGCTAGGAGATAAGGATGACCAAAAATGAAACTGTAATTACCAAATAAGTGATGGAGTGATCATAGTTTATTCTTTATACTTCAAAGTTGTACCAATATTACTAGGACTAGGAGTATTTTGATAAAGAAAAAGGTGAAACAAAACACTTGTATTTCAAAGTACAAAGCTCGAAGCTCGACATACATTCTTTGGTCGATATTTTAGCAGTTGAGGTTAGTTGTCTGACATGATATTAGAGTTTTAATAATCCATGAAGATTAGTTTTGAGTTTTGTCTCCGCTTTGTGTTTTAGTTTCGATGATTTATTGGTTGTACCAAGTCTAATGAAATATTTGTCTCAATTTAGTTCACATTTTTTATTTTTCAGCAACATTCTGTTCAACTATGATCTCCGAAAACACAATCCAAAAAAGATTAGTATCAATCTTTAGTTTATTTGTTTTGTGTTTCAACTTTTGCATAGCTCAGGTCGGAGTAAGGCGTCATCGGATTTCTTGGTAATATTCAGTTCATGATTAGCTTAAAAGCATAAGTTCTGCTAACACAAACTAATTCAACACGATTAGTTATCCAAAAATAACGATGTTCATCCTATATGTATATGTATATGTATGTGTGTGTGTGTATATATATTCACATGATCATATACTATATGTTCTAATAATGCCTATTTCGCAAATTTTTTTGCAAGGACGTTTCTTAATCACAACTGTATATAATCAAGATAAACGCCAAAACCAAAACGTAATCCTAGCACAAACTAACAAATGCAATATGCTTAGGAAGATAGAATATGCTTGTATTCTTCTTCATCCTCTCCCTCCATCGTGGTCTGTTCTTTCTCAAATTAGAATATGCTTCTATTTTTCAGTCTCAAATTTCATATTTTGTAAGTTGATATACTAATTTAAGAATTGCATAGGTGTTCACGTGTATCGATGGTGACTTGAGTGAGTTTTAAACGCAATGTGGCAAGTTTGGCACTCATTGGCCTACGCATGCATGTGGGTTCGCATACTCCCCAACGCGTCAAATACGTTGTCGTTTCATATCTTCTTTTAAAAATTGATCAGCTAGTGGCTTTGCCACTGTAATCCACCCTTTCGAGGCCAAAAATACTCACAAATGCATCTTAGTCCCCCTGGTCACCACCTTGTGATTCATCGGCGCCGGAAAATCGAACTCAAGTTTTGCCGTGTGAAATACGAGCTTGAAATTCATCTACAACCATTGAGTTATCTCGTGATGGTTTGTCGTCACTTCATCTTAGATGTGGCAAAGCGAAGCTGATAATCATTACTAGTGTCCAGGTTCAATGAACATAATTAAATGTGTCCACATGCATTGGATATAAAATTTTCGTCTTGTTGTGTTACAAAGTTACACTAGTTAATCAAGAAAACCGTGACCGTGTTAAAACGTTTAACAGCTAAAGTAATTGCAAGAAACTCGAACACATTCCAGGCTCCAGCCGCCAAAAGTGGATACAACTAAAAGGGCAAATGTATGAACTTTGACAGACATGCATGCATGCATGTGGATGGTTTATAGAGTGCAATATAGTTTTCAAGTTCACTAGATTTTTCATCGTGTCGCTATTTTAAGTTAATAACGAAATTTTATTATTTTTGAACTTTCTCGATAAAAATACGTAATTATTGTGGAATATTGTCATTGAGGTCTAGTGAAAGTGAGGTACTGAAGGGCATCAACAATACTACAATGTTCTGTTGCATCAGCGAGAGGAGCACCATCTTATGCAAAGCGCTTTGAGCCAGACGCAAGGGGTGTGGGACACAGCTTGGAGTCTTGATGTGCGAGGAAGCAGATCCAAGGTTAGTTGAGTTATTACGGTCACTGTTCTAAAAATCCTCACCTAGCGCCGCCTAGGTGCTAGGCAGCTGGCCACCATCCCAATTAATGCCTAGGCGTTTGAAAATTAAGAAATGATGCCTAGACATGCTGAGGCGCCCACCTAAACCGTCTAGGCACCCGTCTAGCCTGCCCAGACCCGCCTAGATACCTGCCTAAGTTGCAACTCACTTAGATAGAAAATAGATAACTTTCCTTTTGCTTTTTATTGTTTCCAATAAATTGTAAGAGACTTATTGACCACTTAAATAAACACACATTATACATTTGCTCCCCATGTTTTCATTATGTTCAAATACTTTATAATATGTATGTCATTCTGTTTTCTAGTTTATGATGAAATTATATATATTTTAAGTATAAACAGACACTTATTTACATGAAATACAATAGATTTATTTAAATCCGCCTAGTCCGCCTAGGCGTTAGGCTCCAGCCCGCTGTCCAATTAGCGCCTAACGTCTTTTAGAACATTTTACAGTAAATAATATTATATATAGAAGTCTTTCTTGTAATGTTAAATAAATATTAGTAATCATATCCGTCTCAGCTTAGTTGGAGGAGATTTCGTGTCCAATTTGAAGTTCAATACCTTGTCGTAGTTAGCTAAACATTTTACATGGTTTATTGTGGCAATATAGATATGTGGCAAAAGTGTTTGTAAATATGTATCGTTTGTAAAAAAAATATCAAAGGACGATCCAATTTCGTTGGATGATAAGAGGGCGTATGTATCGCCATCAGTCAATTTTGTCATCCATTTTCGGCCAACTGAACAGTGAACATTGTCTGCTTAACATCCTCCGATCGAGTACTTCCATTTGGTCCTGTAAATATCAAGCTTCATGGAAATTTGTTTCATTCTCTCATCGAACGGATATATTATAAAAACATATTACATCAGCTCTGCTATAAGTTCTAATGCATGTCTAAGATCATGTATAGTACAGCTTTTTGAGCTAGATACATTGATCAATCATGTTGCCCTAATCCCTTTTGTTAATCGTTTGTTTAACAAAACTAACAGGGATGATTATATATAAAGGTCACCCAATTCTTTGCCTGCCATTAGTGGGAAGCGTATGATAGTGACTCTAAACTTATATATAGATATATAAGAGAAATGCTAAGAAGACTCTCTCGGAACTCTCTATGGACTCTTTGTCACGTCATAGTTTAACGTTAATTTCCGTGCCAACGTTATAAAATATTGTGCTAAAAACATAAGATGACAGATAGTCCATGAAGAGTTTCAATTTTGAGAGAGTCTTCTTAACATTATTCTAAATATAATTCGGGAACTTTTTTTTTCATCCCATATATATTAGCCTTTTCTATATTCACTAATTTGGACGTGTGATTGAAAAGATATAAAGGTTTGGGCTTGGATTATTGATCACTGAATATTTTGGCTGAATCAGGCTCCCATGGATTATATTATTCGACAATAGTTTCATTTCAGGAACACCTTCTCATGCAGAAGGGTTAATGCTTAAGGAATAATATCTTTATGTGGACACTTCATCTTAGTGGTCGAGCATTAACATCTGCGTAATAGTTTAAAATAAGAGATTTCATGTAGGGTAAGATGCTCTTAAACGCAAGTTCAAAAGAGTTTCGTAGTTCAAGTGATTGAGAATAATATTGCTAAACACGTACATGATATTCTCTATCCATTTTTCTCTATTTAATATCATTTGTATTCATGATGAATAAAAATTTATTAAAAAATACACCTTTAATTTCAAGAACAAGAATCTTACATCGAAAATTTGACAAAATAAATTACAATATATT
This sequence comes from Heteromeles arbutifolia, assembly GCA_024362995.1. Lineage (NCBI taxonomy): Eukaryota > Viridiplantae > Streptophyta > Magnoliopsida > Rosales > Rosaceae > Heteromeles > Heteromeles arbutifolia. Next base: position 593,386 of record JANCRC010000002.1, on the reverse strand, counting down.
CTACTCCAAATTAATGAGATTGACTTCCAATGTAATAAAACTCCACACCTACCTTGTTACTAGATGATAGGATAAAGTTTAAAAATAATATCGGTGTGATAAGTAGTGAGCCGATACTCGACTTTAACAAGTGGACAGGGTGTTTAAATTTGTTCACATTACTAGCCAAAGTATCAAAATTTTGACAAGTCAGAAAAACAAGCGTTATTGAGTCAGTGGGCCACCACACTTGCTACGTAGACATTTAAATGGATTCGTTCAAATCTAAAGCCCATTTACTTAGAAATAAAGCCCATCCCAACAATGGGCCGGGCCATCATTTTAAGCCGGCACCGGCCCTAGCAAGAATTAAAAGTGATTCCCAAACCACCAAAATTAAAATTTAGAGTAAATTGTAGCAATGATTCTTCAACTTTAATTAAATTGGAGCAATAGTCCCTCAACTAAAAATTTATTACCATTGGTCCCTCAACTTATGAAAATGTGTAGTTATAGTATTTTTCATCAATTTCGTCAAAATTTTGTCAAACTAAGTTATGTTGAAATAACCATTTATATAATTAAGGTTCCTCAACTCATCAAAGTGTGTAATTATGGTATTTTTCGTCAACTACGTCAAAATTTTTGTCAAAATGAATTATGTTGGAAGAACTATTGCTACAATTGGTTTAAAGTTAAGGGACCATTTCTCCATTTGAATTAAAGTTGAAGGACCAATGGTAATAGATTTTTAGTTGAGCGACCATAGCTACACGTTTTGATGAGTTGAGAAATCAATGGTAATTGATTTTTAGTTGATGGGTCATTGCTCTAATTGTGTTAAAGGTAAGGACCATAGCCACAATTTACTCTAAAATTTAAGAAAAGAAAAAAAAAAGAATAAAGAAGTAAAAGAATCACAACGCGCAGAATCGCTCTTTTCTTTGTGCCTCCAACGCCGAAAAGAACAGAAAATTTCAGAGCCTCGAACGCCATTGAAAGTTTGGGAGGGAGAGAGAGACAGAGAGTGCCCGCGCCAAAGCACAGAGGAAGAAGAAGATGAGATCTCTTTCGGCCAAGATGGTGCGTTTTGTTCCTCAATACCCAGACGTAATATGCTTATTATTGTCTTATGCATAAACTTGTACTGTTTATCTGGTGTTTTTTTTGCTTTGTTCGATCTTTTGGTGGGCTTTTCAAGTTTTTTCTGTCACTTTCGTGGATCATGGGTCATTGGACATGATTGATTTTTGGTGGGTGTCAAGTTTTTTGGGCAGATTACGTGAGCTTTAACGGTTGAGATTGGATCTTATTGTGAATTATAAATTTATATTTGATTGTATTGCTGGGATTTCTTGTGTTTTAGAGGATAATGGTGCTGGTATAATCTGGGTTAATGATTTGTTATGTGGGATCTGACTATACGTTTATCGGGGTGTGGGTTATTGGTGAAATTTGACAACCCATATGTTGGAAATTTGCTGGTTTTCATTTGTCAGGGTTAGTTTTGATTTTGTTGAATGGATCAATATCTAGGCATTTGTTTCGATGTAAGGGAAGTGTTTCTGATATGTTCGGTTTAGTGATGAAGTTAAACAAGTTACGATTTTGTGTGTGATTAATGTGTGATTTACGGTTTAGAATCTTCGACTTAGTTGGTTTTAGGATAGTCATAACTGTCTGCTTTCTATGGAAATACATAATACGGTGAACGTGATTTTCGCGATACTGGGGTGGTGTTCAATTTGCATTAACTTTTATGCCAAATTGCTCACAACGTTATCTTGTGCAGGTACATGAGCTGCAGGTTTTATGAACTCTGCAACGGTTTAAGCAAAAGACTCGGTTGAGAATATACAAGCATAGAAATAGGAATGGCTGATGGAATATCAAGCTTCTGGGGTCCTGTCACATCAACAATTGAGTGTTGCGAAAAGAATTATGCCTACTCTTCTTATATTGCGGAATTTTACAACACTATATCAAACATTCCAGGCATTCTGTTGGCACTCATTGGCCTTATAAATGCCTTGAGGCAGCGGTTTGAGAAGAGATTTGGCATTCTTCACATATCTAATATGATTCTTGCCATCGGAAGCATGTTATATCATGCCACATTGCAACATGTGTGAGTATCACTATGACTTATGCGTTCTGGAAGTTTTAATGAACGGATGGGTGGCTGAACTCATACCATACTGGACTATCAGGAAATAGTTAAATTAATATGTTGATAGAAAGGTGTAACTGGAAAGCGGGAATGACATGTTTTGAAACACGAAAAGATACACGTATTAGACCTTTATGAGTATACTATTTCTGATCATAAATCACATGGAAAGTTGCAATTATTGTAAGATTGTTTCTTTGAAGATGAAGCCTGTGCACTGGGATAAATTTCATTAATCCGTAACGGTTTGAGGAGCATATATGACATGTCATGAGTTGCAAAATAAAGGTAGTCTGGGTAGCTAATAATAATGAAGTTCACTATCCGGATGCATTCATGCACATATGCATAATCCACATTAGGTATGAAGGTTTATGTGGATTGACTTATCTGCCTCATAGTTGTTTTAGTTACTCAGTCTGTCAGGTCCGGTAACTTAATTATTTAATTTCCTTTTCTTGTCTAAATTGTTGCAATGAAAGTTGAGGGCTCAAGACTTTTTTGGTATGTATTTCCAGGCAACAGCAGAGCGATGAGACTCCAATGGTTTGGGAGATGCTTCTTTACATATATATCCTCTACTCCCCAGATTGGCACTATAGGAGTACAATGCCCACCTTCCTCTTCCTCTATGGTGCTGTTTTCGCAGGTGTTCATTCTGTGGTTCGTTTTGAGATTGGCTTTAAGGTGCACTACGTGATCCTGTGTTTTCTCTGCATACCTCGAATGTACAAGTACTACATATACACGCAAGACGTGTGTGCTAAGCGGATTGCAAAGCTGTATGTGGCCACCCTTGTTATAGGCAGTTTGTGTTGGCTCTGTGATAAAATCTTCTGCAAAGAGTTATCTGGTTGGATGATTAACCCGCAGGGTCATGCCTTGTGGCATTTGTTCATGGGTTTCAATTCCTACTTTGCAAACACTTTCTTGATGTTTTGCCGCGCCCAGCAGCGAGGATGGTCCCCCAGGATTGTTCGTTTTATGGGGTTTTTGCCCTATGTGAAGATTGAGAAACCAAAAACCCAATGAGAGGTTCAAAGCAAATGGCAGGAGTATAGTTTCAGTAAAGATGTCGTCGCAGGTGAGGAACGTGACCAAACAACCGGACAATCATTTTCTTTCTCTCTTTAGATTGGACCGAAAAGATTGGTTTTGATTGTTTTAGATTGTTTTAGATTGGATATCGTCTTAAATTTCCTTGTAAAAGTAGGACATGTAACATATCTATAAGCCCTTTTCTGTTGCATTGGTCGATATGACTTAGTTTTTCGTCTTCTCATTCCCGAAAGTGCAACTCTGGTTCTATCAATTGTTTGTTACCAAATTTTCGAGCACACCAAGCCCTTTTTTTGGCACTGAAGAAACCATTACACGTTATGTAGCACGCGTACATGTACACGCCAAACGCGTTGATTCTGAACAACTCTGGTCTGTAAATACCAAATACCGGTTGTATTAGAAAGAAAAACGAGAAAAAGAAGCAAGAATCCATCAAGGTATAAAAATACAATGTTGTCATAAAATGCCTACATAAATTGGACACTACCACATTTAGCAAAAGCATCAACCAATTTTGCAGCGGGTATGTTACTTATCAATCCATCAAAAGCGGAAATACAAGGGGAGGAGAGAAAGATGTAAATTCCATCTAGACTTAATAAACTTAATATGTATCAAACGACAACGAGCATATACAGGGTTTACGCGCACAAGAATGCCTCCAACCTAATGGGGGTTGCTCTACGAAAACAGAACACCGCCATTCACAAATATTCCCTTTTTTCGCCTCTGTGCCGCATGTACAAACATGCAAGGAAGAGGAGAATAGATGACAGAAATACAGGTTATTCACACATGATTATCCGACCAGCCTATCCTGCAAGACTTGTTTAAGCTTCTCAAATAGAATTTGCTGCTGCTCTAGCGTAAGGTTCATCAAAATCTAAATTGCAGAAAGAAAAAACAGTCAATCCAATGGCGATCAATACTTGTTCATTAAAATTTTCAAAGCCAAAAACTAAATTACATACGACACTTGCAAAAAGGATACCTGGTCTATGATCATATCAACTGAGAGGCTCTGAGGGACAATGAAAGACTGGTGATAGATATAAGCAAAGATCGCCATCACCATCTACAAGAAAACACAATGTCAATTGCAGAAGCACACACATGGGTCACATCATCTAAATCGTTGAAGCCAAACATAAAGAACTCATTGCTTAGAGTGAAAGAATTAATTAAAGTCCATTATCAAAAGCGAAAGATTCTGCATTAGGCCACTTCATGTAGCATCATCATAAGGTGGGAAATGGACGCAATAGTAATTAGTATGAGCGATCCACTCCAAGTAATTTAGAGCACTCTGATTGAAAGAAAAAAAAATATTATAGTTATTATTTAGGAAAATCATACCTGGCAATCCATTCTGTCTGTGATTCCACCATGTCCCGGGATACTATCACCAAAATCCTATGACAAATGGAAGAATGTTAGAAATTATTTCAAACGGAAGCTTACTGTGCAAAATTGCATCAATCCAAATTGCATCGTCAGAAGTAAACCTTGACTTTAAAAGCCCTTTTAAAGCCACTTGCAAAGAAGCCTCCAAATGGAGCTATTATCGATGAAAACAAACCAAGACATAATGCATGCCATTGAACTGGCAAAATTGAAATCCCTTTCCAAGGAAACTGCAACACAAAAAAGATAAAGATTATATTTCAGTCATAATTTATAAGAATCCAAATTTAAATATCCTATTTAACTGCAAGCATGGTTTTTAGATAACTGAAGCAGTCTCTAAAAATAATCATCTCACTGCTAATACTAAGAGAGAGCCTGCTGATCCACTGAAAGAACTGTTAGATCGAATTTTATGAGCACGGAAGAAAAAGAAGAACATTTAACAACAGTAATCTAATAAACAGCGGTTTGAAAAGAAAAACAGACTGTAGAGACTAATTATCGTATAAAATAGGCATACGCATGTTCTGTGAACATTTAACACAATAATCTTTACCCAAATAATGACTTCATTCTCTAAAAGTGGAAAACAAGTCAAATAACTGATCTCCAACAAAAAGACTAAATTCACAATTTCATAGGGATAACATGATCTATGGTTTACTACAATACACAAACAGGTATGCTGTCATTGTAATTACAGAATCAGGAAGTGTCAGTTTACTAACCCAGTGTGGGAGCCATTCTGGAAAAGTATAATACTCTGGCTTAAACAATGGGCCAGGATCACAATCAAGCCAACCAGTAGATAAATCCTGCAAGTGCATCAACAGAAACCAGTGGAGATTAGCTACAACAACTGAAATACTATTTCTTTCCTAAACCAATTGACTAAAAATTAATCAGAATCATTACCCCTCTTGGACATGTTAGCCACTGGAAACGACCCATGATATTTGCAAGCTGCATAAACAAATGTACTTACCATGTTTGTATAACTTCAATTGAATAAATTAACGTATTATCATGTATTCACATAGAACTCATAGTCGGAATGTGTATACATCCCAGAACATTGTACATCTGGTTGATGCATGCAATCAAAAAGACAAGTTGTACAAGTAAATTTTGATACATTTAAAGAGGAAAACTTTTGGTTTGACAAGTCATCAAGGAAAAACCTTCTAAACATGTGCCCATGGCTGAGATATAAAAAGAGGTGTGGATGTTACAACAAGCAAATAATACTGGCAAGATACACATTTCTATAAGTTGAGATGTACCGTGACCAATTCTGGTGGCACTTCAAGTCAAATAATTATCATACTGGAGCATAAGATCAATAAAAAAGACATCACAGCAATCTGGCTGAAACTAAGATTTCTCTTTCATGTACGACAAGTGAAGTCTATTTGCTATCACCAAATTAATTAGTAAGCTCACCAAAAATGCTGATATGATAGTTATAACTGAAGCTCCAATGAATCCCTCCCAAGTTTTCTTTGGTGATATCTTGATCAAAGGGGTTTTTCCAAAAAAGAAACCACAGATATAAGCAGCAATGTCATTGATTACTATAAGTGAAGCTGGAAGAAGAAACCTGCATCAATTTTGTCTTTGTCTCAGAGAAAGAAACAAAAAAGAAGTAATGTGTGAGTGTGTTCCTACAGTAACTTGAATTACCAGAAAATTCCTTCAAAGATGTTTGCTACAAAGAAAGAGGACTGGGTAAACACAGTAATTAGAATCATGTGTGTCCACGCATACTGGCCAAACTGATACTTGTACATCTTCTTCTTTAGTGTAAGAATGAACCACATAAATCCTGAACCCAATCATGGGGAAAGGAATAATATCAGTATCATCTGAGTTATATAAAAAGGGGAAAGGACAAACACCAACTAAACAATGTTCACCGATTAAACCACTATGCAAGTCAAATATAGTATTAGATGCTGGTCAACAAGAGACAACAATGAAATCCAATTTCACTTCAACCAAATATTTGGCTGTAAAGAGAACATGAACATAAGTTTCTTAAAGCTGTTTTGTGTAAACACAAATATATCATGTGTAACAAACCTGCGATGTACAAGAAATAACAGACAACCATATGATACTTGATAAGACTGCTGACAAGCTTATATAAAACTTTATCTGAAGTTACAGTGTTGACAAGCCGTTGACTGAGTATGCGACCGTAAACAAACAGCATCGCAGTGAAGAAAAAGTGCCTGAGCAGAGAAGTTGAACTTGAATAAATATTACAGCAACACTCTTTAAATAACACCTGAACAGATTTCTGTGGAGTAAAATACACTAGACAAAATAAAATGCTACTACCAATTTAGAATCCTGAATCCTGGTAGGTGTTTATCTTCATGAGCTTTCCTGAGTAGATTAAACAGCTCCTTTGCCATAAAGATTTGGATAACCACCACCATGGCAGTGATGCAGAGATGACCCAGATATATAACCAATGCAAAACCTCCAATCATCCAAACAGAAGAGTACGCACGTACCAACATTGACCTGTATTTATTACGGTCATTAACCAGTAAATTGCCTCCATTTGCTTTACTAACATCGGGAAGAGCCTGCAGCCATAAAGGAAATAAATGAATAACCCCTTAATCTAAAATTCCTACATCTAATACTGCAAATGCATAAAAACTTTCTTTTTCTTTTTATTTGTTTTGGTTTGAATAAGAGCTCAAAATAAAAACACATTATTATACAGAAGCAACTATTTAAGCCCCTAACTTAAAAACAAGCAAATGATCAGTTACAAAACTGAAAAGAATGTATAAAAAAATCAGGAGAAACTCGAATGTATGCTCTACATTATTTAAACTACCAGACAAATTCATATTGTCCCCAACAATTTTTTTAGATATAAAATCATACAGAATAAAGCTAGACAGCCCAGATCTCTACATGCATGAAAGAAAATAAGAAAAGTTTCAAATTTTAACAAACCTCAGCTGAGCGTCTACGATGCCGAAGTCGAGCAGTTGGGGACCTTGGGGTTGGTGGGCTGCCAACACTGTTGTCTCCTGGCATGACTGTCCTAAATCGCTATCGCTTAATAGGTTAAAACATACATGTATCTGATGCAAAATCACCGTCACCTGAAAGAACAAATCACATTCAGATAAATGGGGACAGTAATCATAAAATAAGTGATAATTGTCTTGTCATTGCGCACTCCATACACCACGGATCCTTTTGATGACCATTTTCAGTTCCCTTTAAAGTGAAAACAACCTAAGATACTTTTTCATTTTGTCTTAGTTTAAAGTTTCCGCCTTATACATTTCTTATGCATCTCTCCCATAGGCTTCCTCCACCCTTCTATATCCCTTAATTCTCCCATGTATTTACCCTCTATCACTAACACAACAATGAAAATTGAAACTAAAAACACAATGGTTATCAAACGGGCTCTAAAGTATACGAAGCTCAAACCTTAACTACCCCTGCGACACACTAAACTAGAGTAATTTGTTGCAGGTGCCAAAGATAGAAACCGAAAATGAAGGGAACCCACCTATGAGATGTCAATCAAATGGTTATGACTACAAGCTTAGCATTCCAAAACTTCGCGGAACACACAATTCATCCATCAATTTCAAACCTTTTGGGATAAACCCAATTTCAATAGCTTCCCACCACATTCATCAATTCCTTGCTTGGAAGATAAGGTAATACATATATAAAATTTCACATTTCGACGAAATTAAGTAACCCATTATAGTTAATTAAACGCCACCCACTCCTAAAAGTTTCCATTTCAGAATAACACAATACCTCCACCTCAAGCAACTCTGCGGAGAGCTCGTATTGCCCTGATATAAACCTCCAAATCCACAATAAATTTACCAAAGAAAAAAGTTAAAAAAATAAATATCAAGTCTGCAAATTTTCACTGCCCCAATGAATGATTCATGAAAAATCACAACTTTGGCCCAACCCAGAAGATTGAAACACACATACATAGTGTAGCAGTGTAAAAGTATACAATTTCAACAATTTAAAAGCTGAATACACAGAAACGGTTGAAATTCAAATCTTAAAACCAATCATTTGAACCAAAAGATCGAAAAATCACAAGAGAGAGAGAGGAGAGAGAACCCCACCTCGTTTGGTTCCTGTCTTGTGGGAAGTGACAGAGTGAAGCCCAATGGAGGAAACAGGAGACGAACACGAAGAGAGAGAGAGAGAGAGAGAGAGAGAGAGAGAGAGAGAGATGAGAGTGAAAGTGCCTTTCTCTCGTTACTAGTTTTCTGGGAGAGGAGAGAAGAAAACAACGAAAAATGAAATCGAAATTTTTATTTTAATTCTATATCATCTCCTAATTATATAAAGTGGTGGAGTTTTGACCGTTGGATTTGTGATTTAGGTTTTTGGGGAACACGTGTATGGCAAGTGTTGAAATTTAAGATGCGCTGTCTTTCCTTCTTTCCTAATTCCTAAACTGCCCTCAAGTTCTTTGAATTGCCATCCCTACTAATAAAAGTCAATCAATCAAATCCGACATTTTCATTGGTTATTAAGCTTATTTTGTATTTTGTGCATGCATTTATATTTTTTTTTTTGAAACTGTTATTAACACTTTAATAATGTTATTTTAGATTCCTCATAAGCATATTTTTCTTTTTAATTACAGAAAAATTGAAGTGCAAAATGAAATTTTTAGAATGACAATAATAATTCTCTTGTTTTTAATTATTTATACTATCGATAAATGCTCTAAATTAATTTAATTTGAGGTGTGCTATCCACACATTCTTTTTTTACTTCTCACACATACCTTGTTAATTTTTATTCGTTGATCTTCTTCATTTCATCCGATCCGAATGCTGAAAATTAGAAGAGTGTGTGAGAAATAAAAATGGATGTGTGGATATCACACCTTTTTAATTTTTACGTTCCATTCTCTCACTTGCGAAGGAACAAATATTTGATTTAGTACGCATTGTAACATTGATAAAAATATTAACACGTAAAAATGAAAATTTTAAAGCGTCAAATGATAGTATTTTTAAAATATAAATAAACTTAGTAGGATACTATCATTCTGATGGGGTGCCACAATAAGCCATCATCATGGAACCCATGTGGACCATTAGGAAGAGGAAGGAGGTGGCATTAATATTATTAATTTAATATGTGCATTATTGAATATTTACAGCTGCATTCCATTAATTTTAAGAAAAACAAGTTTAAACGAATTGTGACATGGTGGTGATTGAGTAATAAGTAGACAATCATTTGGAGAATAAATCTAATTAATCTAATTAATAGAAGACAATCAATCATTACAGGATGGCTCAATAGTTGGGAAAGAATTCCAGACCCGTATTTCACACGATACGTTTTTAATTCTATTTGAAGCGCTGGTGAATCATATATAATAGTTAAAGAAGACTGAAATGATTTTGTGAGTCTTCCAAGCTCTCAAAAAGAGAAAAATGACACATAGCATAGAATGCTATGCGTTTCTTTCTTTCACCCTTTTAAGATTCCCAGATCAAATCTCTATATTGTTCTTTCCTTCAATACATTTGGTGCTTTCCCAAAATTTGACCCTTAGGAATACGATACTTTTCGTGTTCGTACTATGATAATTTTGTATAAGACAAGCTTTATCGAATTGACACATAGCCCAACCCAAGCGCTTTAGGGTGGCCCCTGGGGGTTTGGAGCTTGGATTTCAGCTTCTATTGGGCCTTTTGAGGCCCATAACTATTTTATAATTTTAGGTAACTTGTGAAACCTAACACAACTAAGGTCTCGTTTGGCAGTTCGGACTATACTGATTATTTCAATTGGATAGGATAATCTGTCATCAGACTGTACTGACTAAATTAGTCGAGCGTTTGGTGTAGTATCGTATTAATAACCGTATTATTTATAATGTGTTTGGTACTGTACTGGATAAAAGTTTTTTCTTTTTCTTTTAATATATAAGCAACAATATATATTAAATCAATATAAACTGCAGAAAAGAATATTCAAACATAGGAAAAACACTAAAACCGACGTTGGAAAAGAGGCCTCATATTGATACAATTGCAACTAGTTAAGACTGCTAACTTTTTGGAGGAGATATGTATTTTCTCTTTCCGGTTATAGTTGGAGTAAGACTTTGTATTCTAAAAGTTAATGAATGATTCCCTCCTAAAATGTGATTAATGTGCCCTTGTGGTTGATGTTTACATGTCAATAGAAAACAACAAAGACGACATAGGAAAAGAGGCTGCAATAACAATCATACATATCTCTATATATATTCATATACCACATACATGCAAAATTTATATTGACAATGAAGACAAAAAGCAGAGACAGACCCGTCACTACAGGAACTCAATGGTAACGGACAGTGGTGGATCTAAGAAATAATATTATGAGGGTCAGTAAGAATAGTGCGCGCGTAGCGCGTAATTTTTTTTTAGCATAAATAGCATGCATATCGTCATTTTATCGAGTCTTGGTAGGCCTGAAGTCATTTGGAAATGTATACTGCACACCTGTTAATGCCTCATTTGCGTGGGTAACTAACATGTTCCAAGGCTGCTCCCATAAGTATGCTTAACAAAGAAACACACTTATCTTGAACACACTAACAATGTTTGATATCATTGCATCCCATTAATATGTTTGTCCAAGAATGATGATGCTTTGTTATTCTTTGAGATCACCATTTCATTTACTTTGCATTTTTGGATAGTATTTTACTTGATTCATTTTTTTTGCCAACAATTGTAATCACAACCAACAAACAAGCCAGAGGTAAATAATATTAGGACTAAACTGTAAATGTGCAACACCTCTCTAATGCATTTTATCAAGTAGTTGAAGGACATATACGAATGGCAACTCTAACCTTGACTGAAGTTCGGAGGATCAGCACCTAAGATGTCCATGGACCTTCCCTGAAGTTCAGGGGATCAGATGACCCCCATTGCCTCTTAGTGCATCCGCCAGTGGTAACAGATCTCATTGCCTGTGAGAGTTCTTTCTCTCTTTCCTGAGAGTATTTCTTGCCTATGAGCCTTTCAATCTTGGGTTTTTCCGGTGGCACTGGCCCTAGCTTCGGTTGGGGTCGGTTGTCGTATCTTTTCTTTTTTCATTTCCTTCTTCTCTCCCTACTTCTACAGTTATCTCTTCTCAATTTTCTTTCTGGTCTCCTCTGGTCCTTAACTCTTGAAGGTATACCTCTTCCCTGCCTATCTTCGATCTGATCGTCAGCCATGTTTCTTTATGAGATTGTGTGTAGAGTTCAAGCAGTTGCTCCAGCTCGGGTGATACAACCACCACCACTTTCTCCTTGTAATCTGTTGATTTCGACAGAGCCATTCGTGGGTATCCGCGAACTTCATTATGATAGTCGGCTTTGCTCACTTAGCTGCCGATTATCCCTTGTTCATGGTTGTGCTCTTGTAGCAACTTGTGGTTGGAGGTGGCTTATGTGGAGGTGTTACTAAACGGAGGAGGGGAATTGGGTGGTGGACCTGTTTCAGTGGGTGGAGAAGGCTGCAAAAGTTTCTGGCATAAGCTGTGTAGTTTCTGGGCCTTTCAGTTGTTTTTTTTTTTTTTTTTTTTTCCTTTCTGTTTTCCTTTAGTTTTAGGCTTCTTTTTGTTGTATTTAAAGTGTGTTGGGCCTTTATTGTAACGTATGTTTTTTGTAATAAAATTTCCTTTGACCAAAAAAAAAAAAAAAAAAAAAAAAAAAAAAAAAACCAGTAGCTTAGCTATATACTCCAATTGGATTCTCTGTGTACCACCTCCTGAAAGAAGACAAATATTCTGATGAGCTAGCAGATAGATATCTGCCATGCATCTCCTTGATTGGAATCTGATGAAAGCAAAAGGGCAACCAAGCATCAAACTTGTTTTTATCGCCATTTTTTTGTTGTCAAATTCTAAAAATCCAGCTTGTAAATTTTTAATTGGGTATTGGCTTAGTAAGATGAAGAATAATCCAGGCCACCTACGGCTATACGGTGGTTCTTGTTTTTTATTTTATTAATTATATTTTACTAATCTTTACATAATATACGTCAACCAATAGATGATCGTGTAATTAAGTGCGTAGTTTGCCAAGTTATCATGCATGCAAGTATATGAAGTAGTATCAAGTGGAAGCTCCCTAAAACATGCATGACGATGATGTTGTGGATAAAGCGCACACAAAACAAAAATACCAAACATTTGACGTTAACTAAGCTTTCATTGTGCTCATGAACAACATTAAACCTCTAGGCATCTCCGTCTAAAATTTTCTTTAAATTCCCCAACAAAAACGAAGTCAATACATTTCTCATCTTCGACGTGTTTTCATTTCATCTGCGACGAACGTACGGTGAGTTAATTCTCTTTCGTTCGTTCGTTCGCGCATATATTGTTTAGTTACGTACTTTGTAATTAGTCAAAGAGGCTACGAGGGTCGGAAATGGGAGCTAATCAAAGCAATTTTAAGTCCTCATCGTCATCATCTGGAGGCCATGGTGGTGGGAATTCCAGTCCAGTGCCGTGGATCATGGAGTTTCTGAAACCGGACTGCTTAAAATCGGAGAACAAGAAAAGGAAGAGACAATTGGCACCAGAGAAGAAGAAGAATATTTACAAGAATTACACAAAAAATACTGGAATTGTTGGAGCAGCTGGGAATGGGACGAGGATGATAACTCTAGGAGAATGGCTCTTGGCCTCTCCCGGCCACGTCAAGGCAGATCATAACTACAACATCAACGGAGGCGAATTGTATGTGCTTAGACCCAGCTCGAAAAGGATACACCCAGCTGCATCTTCTTCTTCGTCTAAATTGCCTCCTCTCTCTAAAGCAAAAGACAGCTTCTGCCTCGAGAGACCCGTCAAAAATGAGGATCAGAAATCCGATGGGGCAAACTTGGTCATTACTGATATTTCGACGTCAATGAGCTGCAGAAGTATTAATGCACAACTAAATGAGTCTAAAACTCATAAGTTGAAAAAGAAGGTGAGCTTTCGATTGCCCGAAGAAGCTGATATTATCATATATTACCCATCGGACGACAGCGATAATGATGAAGACATCGATTAATACATAATCTACCCTATTAAGATTTCATATCTTAATTAATCAAACACACTCAATTGTTCGTTATCATATTTGGTTTTGGGTTTTGATGCGCGTTTGCTTTATTACGATCGATGGTTTCCAGTATCACACAATAAGTAATTAGTGATGACGCATGTGGAAGTTGAAGGGATTATCCTTAGGTAGTCGGACTTTGAAGAGTGGAAAATCGGTTGGACCAACTACTGATAACTGGTAAGCTGCGAGTCATGTGATATGTATATTGCTCCAAAACCAGTGTATCAAAATCTATAGTTTTTCTATATCTTGACAACAAGCAAATTTTTGTTTATTTATAGCATGTTTTGCGTTGATCCAACCCTTTTTTTTCTTTTGTCGGATAATTCTTCACAGAGTTGAGCATAAAACTCGGCAATCTTCAGTAGCCTGCAGGCACAATTCCTCATTGATAAAAGACACAAGTCCCACGAAATTAACAAAGTATCTGACTGATGGATACCATAATTATCTGCGTACCAAATTAAAGGAGGAGATTCCTACTCTTTCACTGTATATTCTGATGGGTAAATCCTTCTTATTTTTTTACTATAAAAGTGAGAGATTGATACAGTAGAATGAGCGATAAAACCAATAAATATACAACCGATGGCAAGAAATCTTCTGAAATAGAGATTACACGTAGTAATGTAGTCGATTTTCATTTAGGACCACAAGTTCATGTTGTGTGTACGAACTGAAGCGATCACATGATTCACATCACATGAGATCTGCTCATCATCCCGCTCTCTGCTCCAAAATTTGATTACCATGCATGGACCATGGTAGAGCAGGGTACGTACGATCCTTGTGGTGACAGCTAGGGTTGCGTTGGGTGACTAGAAAAGAAGAAAAGCATACCTACCGTTCAATTTTCAAACGCTTCTTCGCATTTTTATGGCGTACTCGTGTTTTTTTTTTTGATATTGCCATAACGGGTAGATTGCCCTTCTCCTCTTAGGCACAAGGTCTTCTTCTGCAACTTTAATTTATCTGAGTTCAATTCATTTGATTTTGCTTACTAGCCATGACTGGTAGGGTGCCCTTCTTATTACCTTCCAGGTATGGGTCTTCGTCTGCAAGCTTTAATTCATCTCAATTGATCATAAAGTGATTTGCTATACCTACCCAGGGTAGGGGGTCCTTATAATATGACCTTCAAGGCTTAGGGTTTGGCTTAATTAGCCTTATCATACAATCAATCATTTTAATGCCCTGTTTAATTACAACCTCACACTACTATGCTCGGCTGATGGACTCATCATGTAGTTAACTGTGGAATTCTTAGCTTTATAATTATCTTAACGAAAGAGCTTAAAATATGAGAGAAATGTAGAATTAGGGCATTGGCATGCTTGTGCTTAACATTTATAATAGGGCATATAATTAGTATGTATGACATTCCAAATTCTTATGGTATGTTTTATAGTCGCAAGAGATTGTTAGTAATGAGTACGTAATGAAGGTTTGGTAATGGAGAAAAATTCTTATGAAATGAAGGTACATATATATGTGTATCGTCTATGACATTTTGAACCACTAATACAAGATCATTGTACAACTCTTTTTACATGAACTTAATTATATTAGTGACTCCAGAAGCCAAGGCAGCGGTAAAACTTATAAATGCAAGTGTCGCTCCAGGTCTAGGCCACGAACGAACGTCAAGGTTGGCATATGGTAATAAATTGGTGAGTAGGTGGAACGTCCTTAGTGCTATACTACTTGCTATGGTACGGGGTACCCTAGCACAAGACCAGACTCATTACTTTGCAGACAACTTTTTCGGTGTGTTGGAAACACTACCTGATATGCTAAATGTCATAATATAAGTAGTTGAAATGTTCTTTTTTAGTATACGGTCACTTGTCTTATGATATTTTAATATAAGTAGTTGAAATGAGCTGCAGAAGTATTAATACACAACTAAATGAGTCTAAAACTCATAAGTTGAAAAAGAAGGTGAGCTTTCGGTTGCCTGAAGAGGCTGATATTGTCATATTTTACACATCGGATGACAGCGATAATGATGAAGACATCGATTAATACATAATCTACCCTATTAAGATTTCATATCTTAATTTACCAAACACGCCCAATTGTTCGTTATCATATTTGGTTTTGGGTTTTGATGCGCGTTTGCTTTATTACGATGGCTTTCAGTACGAACTTTTTCAATGTACCGAAAGACGAAAACACAACCTGATATACTAATTGTCATAATATAAGTAATTGAAATGTTCTATTTTAGTATACGGTCACTTATCTTATGATATTTTGATATACCGTGCCATGTTTCAAAAAATTCTCACTTTGAAGGCATTTAACCACCTCCAAGTGGCGACCGTACATTGGTCCGCAAAACAACAGAGGGGCATTCTCGTAAAAAAGGAGCAGGGCACTGGCCCAGTGGTAGTCGTACACGTAGAGGGTGCCAACAAACACATAGCAGCATCAACAACCAGTCTTCCCTCGTTTTGGTTTAAACGAGTGGGAAATTGCTTGGAAAGTAATTCATTGCTAAAATAACCGAAAAAGGTGCGCCTTTACTTCTCCCACACATTATCACTCTCTTTCTCTGGTGCATTCAGTTTTTGTTCAGAAAAAGAGATAAAAGCAAGCACTTTGGCTGGTGCCGTGAGGAGAGACTCTTGTGAGCTAATGGCTGGAGCTGTAATATTGAAGGTGGCGGTTGCTGTTTTGGCCGTTGGTATCGCCGCCGTGAGCCTCGGAGGGAGCTTCGTTGGAGCACAAGTGCACCATGTGGTCGGAGGAGACCGCGGCTGGGATCCATCCTCCGACCTTGCTTCTTGGTCCTCGGGCAAAACATTTAGGGCCGGAGATAAGATGTGTGAGTCTTCTCTCTCCTCCTCTCTCTGAAGCTTAATTAGGGTTTGTTTGGTTTTACTTATATGGCACAGATAACTCGATTTTTTCCATGAATTATTTGCGTCAATGGATTAGTTCGATCCAAAACTTGAGATAATAGGTGTAATCCGGAAAGAGATTCATAAGTGGTTGTTAATGAATTTGAAGTTGCCAAATTTTAAGGAGTCGTATCCATTTATGCTTAATTGCTCTGCTTTTGAAATGGTTAAATCGCTTAGGATGTCGGTCGGCAAAAACTTAAAAGTGCTTATGGGTTACAAAAAACAATAGTGTTTCATGAAAATTATGTTCTAACATCGCTTGACGAAAGGTTTAAAGGTACTTACGGAAAACTACCTATTAAGTGCTGGAAGCTCTTGAATTTTTTCTATTCATATAACGCTACCGATAAAAATAAGAGATTTTTTAGTGTCACCGGCACATGAGTGAGGTGATATATCACGTGTCATTATATAAATGGTGAGATATATGAGTTAAAAACTTAATAACCTAAAAAGTAAAATTTTTCACTACTCATATAAAAACACATGGTATACCGTGCTCCCGTCACAATCAATCGATAAAAACAATCGCAAACCAACCCTAAACGTCTCTCAAATTTTGGTTTAGTTTAATTGGCACCTCTCTAACCATTTCATTTGTCTGTTCCCGAAGAAAAGGAGAATAAAGTGAAGATATTTTCAGAGATGGATTGTCTGCCCTCTCTTCCTATACCCTCTTATTTTGTACACGTTAACATTTTATATTGATTTTTTATAGAAATAATAAGATCAAAAAAATAAAAATATAAAATATTAACGTGATTTAACTGTAACCATACAAACATGAATAGATGAAAAGGGTATAAAGATGGGAGGACAGACAATCCATCTCCGATATTTTCATGCACTTGGTTAATTATAACCCGAAGAAAAGGAGAATAAAGTGAAGATATTTTCATGCATTTGGTTAATTATTCGAATTCTTTAATTTTTTTCTCTCCCACTTTTTGAATATGAGCAGGGCTAGCCTACTCCGCGGCGCATGGGTACATAGCTGAAGTGAAGAGCAAGGAGGAATTCAAGTCCTGCGATGTAACCAACCCAATCAGGATGTTCACGGACGGCCTGGATAGCATCTCGATGGACAAGGAAGGACTCCGGTACTTCGCAAGCAGTAACGTCGAGAGCTGCAAGCAGGGCCTCAAACTACACGTGGAAGTTATGCCTCAATCATATCAAGCACCTCAAACGTCCAACTCCCACGTGGCAGAATCAAAGGGCTCCGCGCTGGTTGCAGCTGAAGGGCCCAAAACCCCTTCTGGTTCGGCCCATCTCACTGCAAGCCTCATGACGTTGTCATTTGGGTTGCTTTGTTATGCATTGGGTATTTAGAGTTAGTAGTAATTGACGTGTGTTAATTCTCATTAGTAAGAGAGTGACGATTGGTATTAAGTTGGATTTTGGTTTGTATTAATTATAATCTAGTAAGAATAACGAGACTCTTAAAATTTTAAATCAATTCATTTCGATTTCTCTATGAACAATACGAATCGGAGTTTGAAGAAGGGGAAGGAGTCCTCGACCCGCAACGGATAGAGGAGGATTTATTCAATCACATAGTTTGGGCTCCTAGAATATAACGCACTCTTGGGGCTTTCTATTTGATTGTATCTGTTAGCAACGAAGCCATTAAACAACGGGATATTGTAGTCACTTCCCAAAAACACGAAAGGAAATTACAAATTCCGACGATTTAGTATAACTACGAGCACAATAGGCCTACAAGCACAGAGTTGTTCTAGCCATTGATCTATGGAGAGCCCACAAGGATGAATGGCTATTATTCTAGTCATGCACCCACGAGCGACTGATGCTAGCATCGTATAATCACAATTATACACAAGATCAATACACTAAACAGAACAATCGTAATTCCTCAGAGAGGGCACCTCAGCGTATTGGGGGATCCAATCATCGTTCTTTCAGTACTATAAAGCTGCTGGTTCCGTTGTTGCCCTTCTTTATCTTAGAAATTCTCCTTAGAATACTCGAAAAAGCAGCCTTTTCCTGCACCATAGACAGAATGAAGAAATAAGGAAACTACCACAATTCTAATTATCCAGTCTACGTTCTTCAAATTCAAAACAGAAGAGGGCAGAGCCTGGAAAATGAGTCCAAACTATGGTATAAACGTGGTAGATCGTACCTCAGACGATTTGAGTCTTCCCTTAAATCTAGAAACAAGATCATTCGTGGTGAGTGGTGCTCTCTGCATCAACACGGCCCTGATTTCTTCCTCGGTGACGCGTCCACCAGATGATGATGGCTCCATTTTCACTGGCGGAGTACCTTTTGGGGGCGCACTACTTTTAGAAGCAGGTACAGACACAGGCTCCTCTTTGATGGATTTTTGTTCCTAATTTGGATACAATATAAATGAATAGCATATCATTTGCGAGCATGGGGAGTTTCAAAGCTTCCAAAATAAATCTGATAAAAACAAAGTAGCAAAACGTACATTTTCAGTCTTGACCTTCTTGGGAGGTGCACTGTTAGATGCCTTGGCATCATCGCCACTTGATTTTCTCTTTCCCTTTGAGGATTTGGAGGTTGATGTAGTTCCTCGATTGGACACAGAAGGTGTTGGTTTTGAGGGACTGTTGTCAGATGGTTCCTCTTTGGTTGCATCCTTCTGCTTTGGAGCCAGCTCTGGAGAAAAGCTAATATCATCATCCATCTGGACACATGAGAAAGAAAAGGCGAATTAGCGGGAAAAGAGCTGTGATGCACTTTTACATAATAAATCAAATCTTCAAAACTCCCGTGTCTATGAATAAAACATACCGGTAGCTTCAACAAAAATGTCCCATTGCTTTTCAAAATGCACGTAGGACAGGGAAAAAAATAAAATCATATAACAGATGCAGTTCTAAAGAGACAAGTAAAGCACTTGAGTTGTTATTATGGGAAATTGGAATCTACTCCGATTAAGTATGCTAAAAAATAAATAAATAACTTACATCATCGTCGTCATCGTCGTCATCCTCCACATCTGAATCATTCAGCCCACCACTTCGCCCAAGTAGCTTCTTCAACTCTTTTCCTGATTTGCTCAGTCCACCCTCTTTGTCATCTTCATCCTCGTCCTCATCATCCTGTGAGAAAAAACATACTTAAAAAAGGCCATCTTTAAATTGTACAAAGAGCCACAACGTACAAAGCACTTGCACCATGGATAAAACTGATGCAAGTGTATGAACTTCCAAGGTAGCACCAGATACATGGTGAAAACAAAATACACCAGTGCCAACAGAAGTGGAAATCAAAGCGTTATAAGTTATGACACTCATCTCAACAAAATTGAGGCTCAAACTTGAACAGATAATAGCACAAGAAATTATCAAAATGTGAAGGGAATTAACGGAAAAACCCAAGACACACCCCCAAATTGAACATGCAAGATTCTTGACTGCTGTACTATATTCCATAGCATAGTTTCAAATATTAAAAAGCTCAAATAAATTTGTAGACAAATATCAAAACCCATCTACCTATTATCTTCATCAGTATTAGTTTCTAACTGAATTCTTAACAAATAGTGGTTGTGGGTTCTACATAATACAAAAAGAGTGCACAGAAGCATCAATGATTTTTTATAAATTAAACTCCAGGCCCCCTCTTTTGGTTCAACAGCTAAATATTTATAATATATCATCAAAACCAGATATTTACTAGTAGAAGGCATACTTAAAGATACAAATGCAACATAACACATAATATAGCACCCTAAATTAACCAATTGAGGGACATTTGTGCAACAAACCTGCTTAATTTCTGGAGGAGCTGGAATCTCTGGTTCCAAATCTTCCCTTTCCTCAGGATTGTTGCCAACAGCTTCATCATCATCAGTGAAAATTTCTTCGTGCTCCCAGTCATCACCTACAATAAGTGGAACTTGATTATTAAAAAGGAAGACATGGAACAAACATAATCCAGACATGGTTATAATGTACTTCATCAGGTGCCCCTGTTATGTTCACAAAAAAAAAAAAAAAAAAAAATCTGGACAAGACTTATTTGATACGACTTTCCCTATGGATGACCAAACATGGAACTAACATAGAAAGCCTTACTAATGAAGTAATCAAATACTTTACAGAAAAAGGTGGATAAAACCACCATTACTCTTCATGAGACAAATTAAAAAAAAAACCAGTCAAAAAGAGGCGGGTATGATGTCTGTATATGCAGCATCATTCCATGGCAAGTTGGTACAAGCTGAATTTCACTCTTCTAAAAACTTGTGGTGATAAATAATGGTATTGGGTAGCAATTCTTTAGGTTAGAAAGAAAGAAAGAAAAATAGCGCTCATGATATTTTGTTTATAAGGCAAAACAAAGGAGGATAAATGTTTACCCTTCTCGATATCATCGTCATCCATGTCCGCATCACCTCCCCTTGCGCCTTCATCATCATCATCACCATCACCATCACCATCACCACCTCTTTTGTTCAATCTTTTCTTCCTTTCCAACTCTTCTTCATCATCCTCATCTCCTCTATCTGAACCATTTCCTTCTTCATCATCACCACCACCAGCTGTCTTTTTTCGTCCCTTCCCACCAGCCACACCATTATCGTTGTCAAACCTCTCCACTTCACCAAATAAAGCAGCTCCATTATTTGCAGCTTTCATCATCCATCTTTCATATCCATCTGCAGTCTTTTTCCTATTACTAATCTTCTCTTCGGCTTCCTCCAATGTAAGTTGTTTGTACTGTGCAACCTTGTTGAAATTGAACCTAAGAGATATTGTCGAAACAACCTTGTTTTGATAAGCTAATGCATAGAACGATTGTGGCCATAATTGGTAATTATGAAATGCTTTTACCCACATTCATGCCAAGACTAATAGTGATGAACCGTAAAATTAAAAAAGCGGTAGTAAAAATGGGTCAGGCCTGTGTACCAAGAACCAGCAGGAATAGCAGAAAACTCCTTTCCAGAGGGATGCTTTATTAGCAAGTAGTAGGTTGCAGTCTGTGCACCTTCAAGATGACCCTGGTACTGAGACCGACCACTTTCGTCCTCCAAAACCCAGGGTTTATTCTTGTACTTCTCCTACATAACAAAACATAATGTAAATACGAAGGAGTGCAAATGATCCTAATGTCAGTCCATGAAACATCCCACAACTTACTAATTCCGAGAGGAACATAATGAAAGAAAATTCCAAGAACAGAAAGCATTTGAAACTCAACTCGCGCTTTAAAATGCTGATACAATCGGGTCACAAACAACTCACAAGTTTATAGTGGTTATTAGCTATAGCAACACAATCTCCAAAAGATACTCGCGAAACAGCGAAAACCAAGCAAGTAATAGCCAATGGGCATAATTTGAATTGAAATTACCCGCATGGCATCACTAAGTTGGCGTCCTTGCAATCCATCCTTGTGGAGAGACCATTTATTTTCAGAATTCTTCGTCTTCGAAAAACTCGGCAACCCCGTCACAAACCTCCCAATGAAGTAGTTCTTGTCATTGACAGTACTCGCTCGAACATTATATTCCTATTTCAGAACAAATACAGCAATTAATCTTTACATACATATAGAGAGAGAGAGAGAGTGAGAGGAAGAGAGAGAGAGAGAGAGAAGGCGAACTCGAATTAAGCGAGTGACGACGGCGCCGCACTCGTTGCACTTGGCGCGGTTGAGAGCCATTTTTTTGCCACAGTCGTCGCACAGAGTCAAGTGCTTGCAATTGCTTCCGTATAAATCCTTGGTCGTTCTACATCCGCCACACTCAGGTCTCAGTATCAAATCGGCCGTCGACATTTCACCTCCTGCAAAACCACGCAATTTTCCCGAGAAACAAACACCGATTCAGAGAGAAAATCCTAATTCCCAGGAAAACGAAAGCTGAATCCAAAACCTAACAATTTCAACAATTTACCAATTCATTCCACAGCTCGATGATTACCTTTTGATTAAACAACAGGGATCGAGTATCGGTTGTGAATTTAGTTCCTTGTTCTTTTGCGGAGAGAGACTTTTCCTTTTTTCGTTTTGGGGTCGATTGAAATTTCAATTCCGGAAGATAATAAAAGCATATATATATTCTTACGGTCGCCAGATCCGCGGCAATCCACGTGCTCGATGCGCTTCCGCCGCCAATGTCTAAAATGTAAAGGGCTGTAGTTTTTTTGTTCTAAGGCCCAAATATAAAATGAAACCCAATTTGCATGTCAAGCCCAGCCCATAGTGATGTCAAAATTAGTTTGCTCCGAACCGGCCGGGCATCCGTCCATTGCAACAGATTTACCGTTACGCTGAATTCCGGTCATACGTATAAATTTTTCGTCATATGGTCATGCGTAACTGGATGGAGGATGTCAAAATGACGATAAATTCATTATGTGCAAGTTGTTTTCCTTAAACACTCGTATGTTTTGCACCTTAATATGAATATCTCTGTGTGAATATCGTCAAACAAGTGATGTGGTAAGCATATTAGTATTTGAAGGCGATACTTTTCCGTTAATATTTTTCGATTACGTGAACATATTTTTTTTTGGTTTATGAGGAAGGTTGTTTAGGTCCGATGCCCCTTCATTATTAAATTTGCAAAATTAATCCTGCCTATTGGATTTTAAATTTGCTACCGTAATGCCTTTATTTACAATGTCATTTAGGTCCCCCGTAACCCCTCCCGCGCTGAACTGGTTTTGAAAAATAAAACCGAAATAACCGACCTGGACTTGCTGAATATAATACCTGGGGAAATCATTTTGTAAATATATCATTAACTAAAACACTCATATCAGGAAGATTCAGAAATTCAAAGAGAGAGGAGAGAGAAAGGTGACTCCGGAGATCAAGAAAGAAAAAAACAAACAAGAGATAAGACTCAGATAAGAAAGAAAGAAAGGTGTCACAGTCTGCAGGTGAATATTTATTTCCTTTCGACATGCATGATTTAATCCTTCTTTCTATTGCAAAATCTTCTTATTCTTTCACCATGATTAATTACCACTGACACACGGTGCTCCTATTGCATAAGTGAGTTTGCGAATTTGACTTCTTCGTTGTTCATTTCTGCATCCGCATTTGCAAGGCTTGTTTGGTATTGTGTCATTTGCATTACCAAGCTACACCTTCTTCTATCACCCATTGATGAGATATTGATGATTTTGAGGAAACAAAAACAGTTTGAAAGTTGGAAGATTGGTAAATATGTTGTGTGATGGTTAGATATTCAACTTATGCTTATATACAAGATGATTGAAGATTTGCGTTTCATGTGTGTAGGTTTGTGTTTCATGTGTTTTGTATGTATTTGGTATATGTTTCATGTGTGTCATTTGTTTCACATATTTGGTGTTTTATACATCTCTATCATGTGTTTTGTATGTATTTGGTATGTGCTTCGTGTGTGTCATGTGTTTCAGATGTTTGGTGTGTTATACATCTCTATCATGTGTTTTGAATATGCTTCATATGTGTTTTGTGTGTCTTGTGTGTTTCATGTATTTTGTATTCATACATCTCTATCATGATTTTCATATTCTTCCATAGTGTTTCATGAGTTTCATCTCTATCATGTATTTTGAATGTGCTTCATAAGCGAGTTTCATAGTGTTTCATGAGTTTCATATTCTTCCATAGTGTTTCATGAGTTTCATATTCAACATTTATGTCCCATATTTCTTATTCATGTTCTGTTTTAATTAGAGGATTAAACTGGTAATTTCATAGGGTTTTGGTTGACAATGAGTGTTTTAATAATTAGTAGAGATAATAACCTACATAAAAAATGCATTATTGCATCAATTTCAGGGACCTCAATCAAAAACAAAAAATCAACAAGGTTTTAGTCAAAGAACGTTGATAAATAGGGACCGCATCCAAACTCCCTTTTTTTGGTTTATGAGGACGGTCGTTCAGGTCCGATGCCCCTTCATTATTAAATTTGCAAAATTCATCCTGCCTATTGGAATGAGATGGAAAGAAGAAGGGAGAGAATCCTAGTCCTTATTTACAATGTCATTTAAGTCCCCCATAACCCCTCCCGCACTGAACCGGTTTTGAAAAATAAAATCGAAATAACCGACCTGGACTATGCTGTATATAATAGCTGGGGAAATCATTTCGTAAATATATCATTAACTAAAACACTCATAATATATCAGAGAGATTCAGAGAAAGAAAGAGAGAGAGGAGAGAGAAAGATGACTCCGGAGATCGAGAGAGAAAGAAAGATAGGAGATAATACTCGGAGAAGAAAGAAAGAAAGGTGTCACAGTATGCATGTGAATATTTATTTCCTTTCGCCATGCATGATTTAATCCTTATTTCTATCGCAAAATCTTCTTCTTTCGCCATGATTAATTACCACTCACATCAATGCATAATCTTTTACTGCCAAATTTCAAGTTACTTTACTACCTCAGCAGTTCTTGAATTTTGTTTTTGTCCAAAACAAAGTAAGCAGTATCATTGAATTGCAGTTCTTGAACTATATATTTCAATGCCATATTCATGATTCATCAAAGATTGGTTTGCGTGATTATATTTTTTAAAATCATTCATTTGTGTGTTTTAATTTCAACTTATTGTACAATGGCAAATTTTCTTCTCATCGCATCAAGATTGCCGCAGGGGAGAAATGGCAGAACAAGAAGTTTCTGTTCCCCAACTTATTCTTATCCATCGGGCTTAGCGAGTCGATTGGACCTATAGAGCTCTCGGCATCAGACATGGGGGTCCGAGCAATAAGCTCTAAGGGGAAGAAGGGTGAGGTTAATAAATGTTCCAGCTAGGAATCTCTGTGGTTTATTCACCGCTTCCATCCGAGTCACTAGCTCCCCAAACTCCTGACATTTCGTAGTTAGTTGTCCTCTCTACAGGTCCAATCGACTCGCTAAACCCGATGGTTAAGAATAAGTCAGGGAATGGAAACTTCTTGTTCCGCCATTTCTCTATAGCGGGAATCTTGATGCGATGAGGAGAAAATTTGCCATTGTACAATAAGTTAAAATTAAAACACATTGTAGATGAACAATTTTAAAAAATATAATCACGCAAACCAATCTTTGATGAATCTTGAATATGGCATTGAAATATATAGTTCAAGAAAAGATTATGCATTGATGTGAGTGGTAATTAATCATGGCGAAAGAAGAAGATTTTGCGATAGAAAGAAGGATTAAATCATGCATGGCGAAAGGAAAATATTCACCTGCAGATTGTGACACCTTTCTTTCTTTCTTCTCCGAGTCTTATCTCTTCTCTTTCTTTCTTTCTTTCTCAATCTCCGGAGTCACCTTTCTCTCTCCTCTCTCTCTCTGAATTTCTGAATGTCTGTGATATGAGTGTTTTAGTTAATGATATATTTACGAAATGAAAAAAATT
Source organism: Heteromeles arbutifolia (assembly GCA_024362995.1). Lineage (NCBI taxonomy): Eukaryota > Viridiplantae > Streptophyta > Magnoliopsida > Rosales > Rosaceae > Heteromeles > Heteromeles arbutifolia. The sequence continues at coordinate 567,357 of JANCRC010000002.1, read as the reverse complement.
AGTTTTCGGCTCCTAGTTTTTAATGTTCATTGACTAAGATCTTATCAGTTTTTAGATTTTGATCAAAGTCTCTAGCATTAATATATTAATGAATTACATGTAAGTTACATAGTTTTTATATAATAAAAAAATTAGTAATTGATTTAGGGTTTTAATACTCAACTTGTAATTAATTTCCAATTCAAACATTTCCCAAATATAAATAAATAAAATTTCAATAAGTTTGTATCCATTAAATTTTTATAAAAAAATTTCAATTTTTTAATCTTATATGTGTCCATTCTTAAATATACCAATTTGTTAAAAAAGTACAATTTTTTAATTTAAAATGTATCCATTTTTTTATATAAAATTTCATTTTTTTAATCTTATATGTATCCATTCTTAAATATACCAATTTGTTAAAAAAGTACAATTTTTTAATTTAAAATGTATCCATTTTTTTATATAAAATTTCATTCAATCGTTTCTCTAATCCATTTTTTAAACTTATATGGGCATATTCTATTTTGTTGATTTGAGAATGTACCCATGTCAAGTTTAATCATAGAAATTTAATAATGTTATTAAGGCTAATATTATATTTTGTGCTTTTGAAAATTGTACCCATGCTTTGGTACAATAATTTTTTTGTTAGTTTTGATGAACGTACGCATGTGTATATACACACACACACACACACACACACATACATACATACATATAATAACTATAAATTCTATTTTTAATATTCAAGAAATACATTATTACATTAATGTCATGTACTTCGATAAAAAACTAAAAACCATCAAGATTTTAGTCAAAAAACATTGGTAGTTAAAAACCGCATCCAAATTGTCTCGTAATTTAATATACAAGCCCAGCCTAATTGCTTCAATTTGAAAGTGGAGACGAGCGCAATGCCAATCATGTTTAACAAATGTGTACGCATGGATCATGAGGGGCCTGCAGGCGTAGGGCACCAAGCCAAAATGTGCAAAAGTTATAGCAGCTACATGTCCATCCAGCAATTTCAATCACACATCGGAAAAAGGAGGAACGTTCCGTCTCGACGACCATTTTTCGGCCTCTTAGAGGTTCTCTGTGTTTCAGGGGCAGCTCCATCATCACCAATTCTATTTGGAACCGAGTATTCATCCAGCTTTCGCTTGTCACCTTTTTGTTTCTGTTTGTTGAACTGATCAGTAATCACGGCTTTTGGAACACGATCATGATGAGCTGCGCACTGATGCGCTTGTGGCTTATCCCCTTCCCTCATTTCATCTCATATATTGTTTTTATAAAAAAAATTAATATAAAATATTAATATGATTAAATCGTAACCGTTCAAATAGGAAGAGAAGAAAAGAGAGAGAGATTAGGATGAGAAATAATCCTTCTCCAAAAATATCATCCAAGAACCTTCTACCATTTGCTATTGTGGAATGTAGATAGAAAACTTAAAGTACCAAAATGCCCTTCCAATTCGTACGGTCCACTAAAAACACCCATCACAGCAAAAACCAGAGGTTGGAGCCTCAGGCAACGTAACAATTTGTTTTTGGAAGACAATCATATCATTCATTCAAGGCAACCACTAAGCAGTAAGCTCTCCCTCTTTCATTCCCCCTTGCATTTCTCTTTGTTGAAGATCGAATTCGATTTTAAGTACACGTTAAAATCGAATTGGGTTTTGAACTGTAACAAGTTTTATAGAGAAAAAAGCTTGCTTTTTGAAGATCAACTGTTTGCGGATTTGATTTCCGGAAGAATAAGGGTTGGAATCGGATAAGATCGAAATGGGTTTTGTGGTTACAACTCTAATCTTTGCAATGGTGGGCGTAATTGCTTCCCTCATGGTCAGAATTTGCTGCGGCAGAGGCGCATCAGCAAATTTGTATGTCTCGCAACTCAGCTAGTTTGTTTACTTTGTGAATCCTAATATTTTAGCCATTAAACTTATTTTCGAATTTTTGATTCCATAATTTGAAGTGATTTCGAATGTTAATTTGGAAACTATTGAGTATTGATGTTTAGAATTTAGGGATGATCAGATTGTAACTGTTAAAGAGTCTGTATGCTGATTATGCAATTAAAAACGATTTTCTGTGATCAAATTTGGATCTTTCAAGGGTTAGAAACTTGGGATAGTAATTAACTAATGGATAAACTACATTTTAGTTGCGTTTTAGTGAATGGTGGATTTTGGGAAAATCTACCCAAGTACCACATAGATTGTTGGGAAATTACTAAGAAGAGAAGAAGATTTTGGCCAGATGCTTTAGCATGAGAAACATGAAACTGATGAAATTGGGTTCCACCATATTCTCATGAAAATGATGAAATTAGGGTTACACCATAAAACCAATTGGCAATAAGAGGGGTAGCCCAAGACCATATAAACACATAGCAAACCTTGTCCCTCACCGATGTGGGACAACTCTCAACACACCCCCGCACGTGTGGCGGATTTTCAAGCCTACACGTGGACAACAATTAGGTGATGTGGAGCGCGTGTGGCCGTTTAGCTTCACACGAGGACAACCCGCTCTGATACCATGATGAAATTGAGGTTCCCATAAAACCAATTGGCAATATGAGGAGTAGCCCAAGACCATATAAGCACATAGCAAACCTTGTCCCTCACCGATGTGGGACAACTCTCAACACGCCCCCGCACGTGTGGCGGATTTTCAAGCCTACACGTAGACAACAACTGGGTGACGTGGAGCGCGTGTGGCCGTTGGGCTTCACACATGGACAACCTTACTTTGATACCATGATGAAATTGGGGTTCCACCATAAAACCAATCGGCAACATGGGGAGTAGCCCAAGACCATATAAGCACATAGCAAACCTTGTCCCTCACCGATGTGGGACAACTCTCAACAGAAACATGGTGCTAATCGGGTTCGATAATTTGATTTATATTTCATGTTATTTTAAATGTTTCTTGGTGTTTATGTAATAAATGTTGTCGACGCGTTACTGTGAAACTTCTGTCTATCGTCGCCTGAAGAAGTTAATTGGTGGAATGTGTGTGAAAGGAAGACTGTGATAATAGTGTTCTTCATCTTATTCTATACATCCAAGGAGATTAGTGAGAGTTTTAGTTAGACATATCAAGGAGATCCCTATTGAGTTTATATTGGATGATTTAGATGTTACATTCGTGAAATATGTATAGATTTTTTTATCCTTGACATCAAATGAGATAGGGCGTTGTTGCTTTGATGTTTACTCAACTTTGACATCTAGACTTACTGCTCAGTGTTGCATACACGATTGAGATTCAAACACTTCTGGACCTTCCTGCTGTTGGGGGCATCTTTCAAATCCTCTCACAGCTAAACGTATTGTTTTGTTCTTGTGCAGGCTCCACCTTACACTTGTTATCACTGCGGTAGTGTGCTGTTGGATGATGTATGTCTTCGACCCTTCCCCTTGATTTTTTTCAGTTATTTTTTTGGAAAATTTAATCAATTTGGATTTGCTTCAGTTGGTGGACTTTTAATGTTACTCCTTTTCAAACTTTCGCTCCCGGATATTAACTTAGCATGCTCCTTTCGTTCTTGGTAGGTGGGCGATCGTATACCTTGCACAGATGAAACCACTCATTGTTCCAATCCTAACCGAAGGAGAGTGATATAGAAGAATTTGTTCTTGCAGAATTGAGCCACGCATAATTGTTTCAGACTTTCCATTCGGGATTTGGATGTATAATTTTCGAAGAGTGTTAGTTGGATACATAGGTTTACCGGCTGATGTACTACCTTGAACCGGTATATTTTCTTTATAATTTGGCCGTAGATTATGCGGTTTGTATGTACCCTGTTTTACTGATGTGAAATAAGAAAGTTAATTCCTTGGCATGCTTTATGTGGATGAACTCGAATTGCCTTCGAGTCGGGTTGTTTTGTTTTTCCGGTTTTGTCTCATTGTGAATTCACATATTAATATTATCTAAGGTGCCAATTGTGGGGCCTCGATTTCAATATGCCAAGCATTTCCGGTTTGGGCCTCTCTTCACAGAAAATTAATGTATTTGGGCTGCATTTTTGGGCCGGATGCGAGTGGTGAAATGACCCTAACATTTATCTGAGTCGAAATCCTGTCCGTATCTATGTGTCCAGAGTTCAAGGATCCGGGGATCCTAGTTGTTGAAGAGGGATCTGGGCCGTTGACGAGAGAGAGATGGACACCTGGTCCCTTAGGTTGTGTGAGATGGGTCAGTTAATCCTTGGACTCCGGAAGAACAAGAAAGCCTGATGTTTCTCTTTGACATGCGAAGTTAAGTATGTTTCTCTTTGACGTATGAAATTTGTCATGTTCATTTCAATATCAATATCTCAGATAAGTTGATATTGTAAATTATTCCGATCTAATGTTCCGAGATCTATTAACTGTGAGCGTACTGCCCTGTAGGCTTGATATACGTCTGCTTAAGCTACAATTTTTAGTTTTTCTAATTTAATAGATAATTTTCTATATTGTCCCCATCTAATAAATTGCTTTATTTCCCAGTACATCAGGATGAGGAAAGCAAAAATTTAGAGTTATTTGCTGAGTGAAACTCGGTCAAATTAGCATCCTACAGGGAAACTGAAAGATTTAATGGCTAACCCAAAAGTGATCCAAAACCTACGAGAAAACTATGATTCATACTTAATATGGGACTTGGATTAGAGGCAATCAAACATGTATATATCTATCTATAAATATAGATGTTTAGACAGAGTCTCTTGTATTACTATCCTCACCCCTCTCTTCCTTGTAGGGCAAACTTTTTACCGACTTAACTGATGGCTCTCGTTTGTCCAAGACAACGTATGCATCTCTGGTCGACGCTTCCTCACGATCTTATAGCTTTGATAGCCAAGCGCTTGTTTGCCTTCGAAGATTTTATTGCTTTTGGTGCCGTTTGTAAATCATGGAAATCAGCCGCGACCAAAGAAAACTTTACTACAAGACGTCAAATTCCATTACTTATGCTTCCGGAGAAGGAGAGCACCACCACCACCACCACCATCGCTACCTCTACGGTGCGTGAGTTCTACAACTTGAAAAACGGTAAGGTATTCCAACTTAATATGCCAGAATTAGTTAGGGGAAAGTTGTGTTATTCTTCTCTAGGATGGCTAATGACTCAATCTGATGAAGACTCGAAACTCAATCTCTTGCATCCTTTAAACCATTCTCGTATCGAGCTTCCAGACGCTGAAACATTTAAGAAACATCACTCGGACTTGGACCTGTTTAATTTGAAAACGCTGTTTGGTGATTTCCTCGTAAGGAAATTTGTCTTGTCATCGAGTCCTTCTTATTCGTCCGACTACACAGTCATGATACATAGTTGGGAAAGACTGGCATTTTGTAGACCGGGAATGGGCGACCAACAATGGAACATCCTTATGAAGTCAGAAAAAGAAGAACACTTATATTTTGATATAACTTACTATAAGGGAAAGTTTTATACCGTGGACGCTTATGGTACAATCTTGGTATGTGAAATTGAAGATCCCATGCAAGCAAGGGCAAGGGTTATTGCTCCTAAGTTGCGGAGAGAACTTGGATTCCCTTACCTCTGTGAGAAAGAGTACCTTGTGGAATCAGCAGGGGCCTTATTGCTCGTCACGCGTTCTTTTAGACCTACCTTTGGGTTTAGGGTTTTCGAGGTGCCATTGAGCAACGGAGATTGGTCCGACGACGCTGAGGTTAAGAGCCTGGGAACTCGAACTCTATTCCTAGGTTATAATTCTTCATTTTCTGTCGAGTCCTCAAACTACGGATGTAAAGCTAATTGCATATATTACACGAATCATCCGCCAGCACTTCATCGTGAAGAGGAAGCGATAGACATGGGTATTTTTTATATGGAAGACGGAAAGGCCGAGGCTGACCTAAGAGAACCCATCAATTCCCTAACTCCACATCTGTGGGTTGAGCCGAGCTTTTAAATGGAATGTCTTGCCATTTTTCCACCAGCAAACTTGATTATATATGCTTCAGTTATGTCTCTCGGATGCGTAATATAGTTGCTCATAGATTAGCTCTATTTGGTATTAATGTGCATTGATTTTTATAACATGAATTGTCATGTGTACATCATGTAATGAATGATATTTTAATCGTCTAGAAATTTTAAAATATGTGAAGTCAAGCTTAATTAATAATTTGGTTATGTGGAACCTGATTAGTGAATTTTATTTAGACAAAAAACTATGTTGGGTTTTAAGTAAAGAAAATTCATTTTTAAGAGACAATCATCAAATGAGACTGGAGCGTGGGAGACCAAATTCAAAAGAGTGTAAAGCGGAATGACCTCACGATCTGTTGGCAAACGGCAGAACCTCTCCTCGCGCTCACATGGTCACCTCTACCTTTTGGCTTGGTGCCCTACGGCTGCAGGTCCCTCGTGATCCGTGCGTACACATTTGTTGAAAAAATGGAGGTTTGAAAAAATTCTTGACATGAAAAAAAGTGTGAATTCCAGAGAAAATAAATATTACTGCTTAATTTCAACAATACTGGCATTGCGCTGGTCTCCACTTAGAAATTGAAGCAATTAGGCTGGGCTGGACTGGGTCCACAAAACAATAAAAACCATTAGACTTTGATCGGACCAGCACTCCGGATTACACAAACAGAGACAAAACGAAGTTTCGACGTTAATGCTCTGGTCGCCCGCCACAAAAAGCAGCTGCGCGAAACACATTGCTATGCAAAGCATGCACAGAAGTTGAAGTAACAACCATGTTAATGCAACTTAATGTTTTTGTTCGAGCTATTGTTCTATGTTAAATTAATCTAAATAACGTAGAAGATAATTCAAATTTGAGTACGAAAAGTATTCATAAAAACGCACATGCCACAAATAAGAGACGTAATCACCTTGCATCATCTTTAATTAAAATATTCTCGAACTATATTATTCTTTCTAAATTGACTAAGCTAAAATGAATTTTGACTCCAGCCACAAACTTTAACTTACCAAGCAAAATTGGCACTTATTTTTATCAAAATGGAAGTGCTATTCGAGCAGTTAATAAAATAAAGGGAACTTTAACGAAAAATCATATTTTTACATTAAAAAGTCAATCTTAATACTATTCATTTTACCCCTTATTTTATCCTTATCGTTAAAACTCAAAATTCCTAAACTATTTCCATTAGTTTTTCTTAAAATAAAAGCAGTAAATAACTTTTTCTATACGTGCCAACAAAATTACAAAGTTTCCAACTTTGATAATTTATAAAATTCTGGGATTCCTCCTCAGTTGCACTAACTAATTAATCATAAAATAATGAAAGTGCTTTCTTATTTTCCAGCTACGATCAAGAAAGAAGAATTAACTTTAACAAAGTTACTAACACTTTTCATAAACTCAGTGAATGCAGTATATTCTCTGTAAGCCATGACGTCCGCTTCACACCGCACCATAAGAGACGGCAAAAACAGCCATACCCCTGTCGCCACCACAAATGCCATCGCCAATGGCCCCGAAACGGCGGCAGGCAACCGCCACTTACCGTCAAAAGCCTTCTTGATCACAATCTCAATGGCCAAACATATTCCGTGGAGGAGGAAGAAGCACGTCAGCTCCCACGTGGGCCACGTCCGTCCAATGTAATAGAAGATGAGCTCATGCATCACCGCCGATACGAAAAACGACGCGAGTACTGCCGGTAATGGGGCCAGCTTATTCCCTAGGGCACGGGTGGAGATTTTCCGGACGGGTTCGTATACCGTCGGGTGGAGGATCTTGCTCACCATGATGTTCCATCTGCGTCCCCAGAAGTCCTGGAGTGAGGTGGCGAGGTAGGGTTCGTCGAACTGCGGCTCGAAATCAACGCCAAGGAAGACTCGGGCAAGGGATGCGACCAAGGCGAGGATAAGTTCTAGGCCGGTGTATATGTAAATGGAGTAGAGGAAGAGTAAGATTTTAGGGTGAATAAACTGTTTGTTGTGATACACTTGTACTGACGTTGCAAAAATCAAAGCCTTGGTCACGTAGTTGAGAGTCGACTTCTGGCCTTTTGGGAGAGGTTTTGAATTAGAAATTCTTTGCGCTGGACGTTCCGTTTTCTTTTCAGGGTTTTTGGGGTCGTTTCGGAATTTGATTGGAAGGCAAGCTAAGGGGATGAAATGATAGATGGAAGTGGGAGGGGTGGTGGCGAGGGGGCCTTTGTTAAATGCAAAGAGGAGGAGCTTGAAGTTGGCAAGCCAAGCGAGGAAGAAAGACGAGGGGCCGCCGAGAAAAATGGTGGTGAGATTGAGAGGGAGGTAGAAGAAGAAGAATACGACGGGGAGGATGGCGAGGAGTCTGGTGGTGCCGGGAGAAGTGAGGTTGCCGACGGTGTGACAGTAGGATAGTGATGCCACAACCAAAATCCAGACCATGAAAAAGTTTGGGATTTCTCCTTCCAATTTCATCATTTCTGTGAGCATTTCTTGTGAGACTCTGAGAGTATTAATTTTTGAGGTGGAGGAAGATTGTGATATTGTATTTATATATTCTGTGAATCGATGATTTGATGGTTTTTCATTAGACAGTCGCCTACCGTGACTCTTAGTCAGAAAAAGTAGGAATTCCAAGTCCAAAATGATGTAGGCATGTGCTATAAAGCCTATATTTTAGTTTCATATTAATTATATTAAAGAGAGAAAAATGATTAAAACAGGATGAAGAGAAAGCTTTAACTATTACTTATACGTAAATAAAAAACCCAGATCCTCTTCGCATCCCAAAAACTGATCTTAAGGATCAAATGATCCGAACCGTTAAAATTTGATCCAACGACTACAATTATTATAGCTTTTAAAAAGGTCTCTTGCTTGTAACTATTGGATCAAGTTTCAACTACCAAAATCATTTAATCCTTAAGCTTAATTTTTGGAGCCCGAAGAGATCTGGGTTCGTAAATAAATACGTTTAAGAATCAGAATAATAATTAAGGGCATCAAATAACTTGCTTTTTCTTTTGAGTCAGCTGTGCGGAACTATGTCTTTAGAAAAACAAACTTTACGACAAATATTATCACATTTTTAGGACATTATACTAGTCGTATACACAGAGGTGAAACGCTCCCTCGCCAAGCTAGAAATATTATTAAACTCTATGAATCTCGAGTGTTTCTGACACTTCTCTTTGAATTAAGTTTACTTGTTTCTCGAAAAAATAAAAATAAAAAACTTTACCAAACCAAAGTGTGGGTGGGGGAATATAGAATGAGTGGTGTGGTGTTGTTTGATAATGGGTATTACCTTTAATTTGGGGACACTTGTTTATTGGCGTTGGAAGGAACCAAGAAAAAACAGATACGAATATGGAGCAGCCCGCCTTTGGTCCACATGCAAATTTATTTTTCCTTGACTCAAGGATGTCCTCTTCTAACTTTTTAGGTCGAATTTTCAGAGTGAATTTTGAGCGGGAGAAATTTTTTACTGTGATGGAAACACAAGTAGTACAGCACTTGTTTTTATGTAAGTAGTGAGAAATTTTATTTTTTAAGTTATTAACTTTTTAACACACATATCCTATCATTTAAATATTAACACATGATGTATCACTTCGTGTGCCGATCATACTGAAAAATCTATCTTTGAACGGCCCATGTTATTTCCGGAGGAGGATTGTCTACCCTCCCATTTTCGATGCCCTCCCATGCCCTCTTGTTTTGTGTGGTCACGATTAAGCCACGTCAATATTTTATATTGTTTTTTTTATAAAGATAATAAGACAAAAATGAATAGTAATATAAAATATTAACGTGACTTAACCGTGATCACACAAATAGAAGAGCATGGGAGGCATCCGAAATGGGAGGGCAGACAATTCTCCTCCGTTATTACCCTTTAAAAGTCTTCAGCCGTTTTCAAATGACGTCATCTGAGTTGCCAAACAAGTCATTTGCGTGATAAAGAAGTTGTATTGCAATCATTTTTCAAGAAAGCATGGTCTGATTTGTGGAACGTGCAGAAGCTTCCCGACTTGACCTGGTGCGGTTAATTAGCCGGTCTATCAGGGTGCCGGTCCGACTCTTTCAAGGCGCTTCTCCTACGTCATGACTTTCTATATATTTATGATTCTTTTACCGTGTGCTCATTTTTGTATGTTGTGTCTTTTCTATATTATCTTTTTCATCTTTCTCCAGCCGCTGGTTGAAAGTATACACAAATAACATCCAAATTTATATGAAATGAATTCATCATTGCTCGGTACCTTAATTCATTGACGCAATCTAATAAAGTGAAAAATTTATATGATATTGTATTCTTAAATTGAATAATTACAGTGACGGTGAACTCATTTTATGTAAATCGTTCTTCATTCAACAGCTAATTTGTACAATATATCATGTTTACAATGTGAAGCAACGCTAATTTAGACAAAACAGACAACACAATTAAAACTTCCGCTCAAGATAACGGGTTTAAAGAGACAAATATGAGAGAAGTTCTAATAGAAATACCCAAAAACACTATTACTCCACATTGTGACAAGTTCATAGTTCATACTCCCTAAATTTTAACCTATGAACCCAAACTCATTTTGAAAGTTCAAAAATACGAAGCACCTAATTTATTTATTATTTTATTTTGAAATAAAAGGCTGGGAGTATTCCGAAACTTTCACCCGCCAACCCCTTCAGACTTTGAATCATTGGCAGATACTGCGGCCATTTCCAGTGGCGTTTCAAGTAAGGGTCAAACCTGGCGTTTCCAATATAAAACTTGTGACAATATCAACACCCACCAGTAATTTTCAAAACCTACTCCCCACTACCATCAGCATATATTCTCAAATGTCCACAAAATTCTGGTAAAATTCTGGAAAATATAACACGAACGAATGTCAGCGCTCCGCCTGACGGCATAAAGAGTAATGCAACTGAATTTGAGTAGTGTAATACCGGAAAGCATCAATCAGATTACAGCTATTTGAATTACCCTAATCAACACTTGGCACAGATCATTATCAAACAGTTCGCTACATTCCTTTCGGTACTTTACACCTCGATTACAAGACATTTTCAGACGCAAAGCTGTATAATATCGGTTGCTTTACTGTCAAAATTAGATCAAAACTACAAAATGTCAAATCCACAGAACCATACCATTCCGAATGTTTCTGAATTTCATGTAAATTCGATCTGCCACCTCAGTCCTCAAATCGTCTCATGTTACTGGTGCTGCTCGTATATCTGCATATATGTCTCGGACAGTGCAACCATTTGGGGAAGGGTTTCGGAGACGTGAAGGTCCTGCATCTCATACCTGAAAACAATGCCAAAAGTTTGCCCTTACATTTTTCATTTTCTTTTGGTTTATATTAGGCCAACAAAATACGGAATAGATTTTACCATTGTTCTTCGGACTTCCTTTGTACAAACACCCTGTAGGAACCTTCACCAGGTTTACCGTCATGTACAATGTTGGCAATGAGATCATACTTTGTGCGCAACCTCTCATTCTCATTGGTGGTTGACAATGGGATGTAGTCTTTCAATTCGAGATTCTTCACAGGAAAGTTCACTGAAAATTAATTCAGATACAAAATATGAGCATTACTGATTAGTCCAATGCAAAATATTTCGATAAACATATAATCTCACCTAAAGTCGGATTCTTCTCCACAAAGAAATTGTTCTTTGTAAAACGTTGCATGTGGAGAATAAGATACTGAGGTAATCGGGTGACTCGATACCTCATCCTTGATATGCGAGGTCGGACCACTTCGGTGATAGTCTCCCCATCAAATTTCTTCAAAATGTTGAAAAGCGGGACCTAAACCATACCAGACAGAACTTAGAAATGCAAAATACATTTTGAAAAGAAAACTCAAAATAACATAGGTGTGCTATAAAACATTTAAACGGAGAATGACGTAAGACTGATGAGGCTTGCATGAAGGCCATGCTTTGGCATCTTCCGAGGCTCGGTTTAATATTCAAGGTAAACAGAAAACCATTGCGATCAAATCAAGTAACGATATGGAATTAAATTAACCACTTAGTTCAAAACAAACAACTATCCTCCATTCTGACCAACAAAAATGAGGAATTGCCCAACTACCCACCCTAATGGCCTACACATTTATAACTACCCAAGATATATAATTACAGACTCTGACTGAAAGCAATCTAGCAAGTTGGACAAATGGCACCATTTAAAGTCAATGTATGTATTATGCAACTCAAGCAAATTCCAACATGTTTTATGTAGCCCTGAGAATCCCCTCCACACGCTAGGAAAAAGTTACTCAAGTCGTCATACGCATGAAATAGTGTTCAAGTACCTGGGGTATTATATTTTTCTCCATCACATCTTTGAAAAGCGGTGGTGGGGGCAAATCCAATCCAAGCATCAAGAAAGGCATTTTGTAAGTTTCCTTCACAATACCATTATTTTCAGTAGCAACAACTGTATTCTGGTCATCACCATTTTCTATTTTCTCAATACCTTTATTAGGAATCTCCTTCACAACCTCCAGTTCCCCCTATTCACAGAATATTACATATTATAATCTCAAAAACAAGTGTAGGTTAAGTTGAAGCAACAACAATACAGCGAACAAAGGAAAATAAGAACAAGAAAAAAACCTGAAAGCACTCATATATGATGCTGCTATTTTTCTTCGAAGTTCTAAGATCTGCATGCAGCGTATTAAGCAGCCATGACATGAATTCAACTGGGTCAGACTGTGCTCCAATTCGAAACCTTTTCTTACTGGCTTTCATAACTGCCTGTAGGAACTCGTGCGGGCTGACCTGTAGACATTACCAATTTAGAACATATGAACTTTTATGTTTAATAATAATAACAATACCTAGTGACATAAATATGGAATCTACAAGAATCAAGATCAAACCTGTCCTTTGAAGTTTCGTGCATGCCATATCTTTCTCGTTAGCTCCCCAAATCGATGAACAAGCGGAGACTTGCAGTGTTGATAATTCTTAGGGATAAGGAAAAAATTTCTTAGAGGAGTGACTCTCATTAAAGATTGTATGGTGACATTCACGAAATCAGTCTCCTTAATGTTATTGAGCCCCACCTGTTTTTGGCAAAATCATGAAAATACAGGTACCAACAATTAGGAGCCAGAACTAACACCTCACTCGCTGTATCTTGCTAAAATACAAGTTGTACTAAAGTGCACCCATCATATAGATCAATTCCTAATAGATGCTGCGAGCATGAAAATACAGTACTTATGTGGTTCAACACAATCTAATCTAACCTTATCGATGAGAGAGAAAATCTATATAATCTAACCACTGGAATCATGCTGACTGGTGCTTCCTTCGCTCATACAAAAGTCTATCAAGACTGTCAAGCAACTCTATCATAGCTCTATTTGTTGGCTAGCCACGTAATAGATTTATCATAGCTAAATACTTATTTGGCAAGGAATAAAGGTCCTTCCCTGAGTAAGTTAATACAAAGGAAAGGAAACTCTATAGTATTCACCACATATGGAATTGAGAAAAGCAGCAAGAGAACGCATATGGAATCTTGTGCAAGTAAGAACAAAAAGCAATACCATTCCAGGAAGGTAATCGGAACCATCAAGAGCCCTGGACCATTGCTTGTTTTTGTCAATCTGCTCCACTTGTTCCTCAGTAAACCTACATATAAAGAACCAAATGAATTAAAAATTATTTTTACTTAACCATGCATACTTAAAAAGATACTCAAGGAAGACCAGAAAAATAAGAAAATATAATCAGACCTTGGGTTTAGGACATGCCGAATATCATCCAATGATGGGTCACTTATTTCATATCCATCGGGTAGGCAATAAACTTTCTCCGTTCGAAGATTGATATAAACATGGTGTCCGGCTTCAAGGCTATGAGTATATGCATGGGACTTCTTCCCTCTGCCTTGATAATATTTCCCACAAACCAAACATGCATACACATTCAAATTTGACAGGGACAGAGAGCAGAACTTCTCAAAATCAAAATCTAAAACCTGGACAAAGATAAGCAAGCAATCAGTATCAATAGACCAGATACCTTTGTCTGAATAATACACATACAAGCTGGAATACCATATTGTAACAGCTTAGAAGAGTAATATACCTGGCGATTGACAGCGTCAAGATACGGGCAATCCCTCCTGACCTCGATTTCACGTCCCTGCCTTTGGTAAAGTCCTTGTTCAAGGTCATCGTCATCATCATCCTCTACTTCTTCAACTTGACCCACATTTTGTACACCCTTTTGATTATCGCCACCGTCCCCATTAGAGCCATTCACAGGTGGCCTTCTGTGGTTGTCCTCGTCGTCCACATCGCCGTAATTAAAACCCGGAAGTAAAGTGCCTTCAGAGGCAGGCGGCTGCAACGAATGCTCATCTAGTTTTTGCCTTTTTGGGTCCGATTCAAACCCTTCCATGTTCACACTAGCATTACCTTCATGTTCCCTCTTAGAGCTCATTCTCCTAACCCAATTGAAATCTCACTGTTTCAACAATAACAGAAACAAATTAGGGAAAAATAAAAAACTTAAATTTCTGAAACCCTAGAGGCATATCACGACGCAGCCAGCAACAGAAAGATAAACCAGTTCTAATGTAAAACCTATAACAATTTAATAAACGAGAAAAAAACAGTCGACTGGAAACTTAAATGCAACATTCCGAGTTTTAACAGCAAAAAATAAAGCATAATGCTCTGCTTGGTTGCCAAGAAAACGCGGGAAAGTGAGAGAATCACAGTGTTACCGTTATGTGCGTTAGGATCTTTCATTGCTTTATCGACCGAATTAAATTGAAAATACCTTGAAAATTACATGTGTTTGAGAGAATTCAGATGAAATTAGCATGGCGAAGATTGCAGAATTAGTACCTGGATCAGTTTGGTGTTCGCAGTCGGAGAAGAGAGAGAGCTTTCGATTTTGTTTCGAAGGAAAACTGGAAGGGAAGGCTCTGTCGAGACTCGAGAGGGAGTAGGAGTAACGGATTGGGCTTTCCGGAACCCTTCAGGGTAAATATGGGCCTAATACTTAATAGGTCCAAAGGGATTTGGATCCTCTCTTGAGCCCAAGGAGAGGATCTTCCTAACCAAAGCCGTTGGATAAAAATCAAACGACTATAATTAATATAACTTTAAATGGATCCCCTGTTTGTAGTCGTTAGATAAAAATCCAACGGCCCACACTGATTGGTCAGGAGGATCCTCTCCTTGGGCTCAGGAGAGGATCCAAATCCAGTCCAAAGAGACGTCCTGGGCCATTTTCTAATGTTATAGTGAATAAACGTATTATTTCATTAATCAATAAATATGTGTTAAGTTAATGTTGGAATTATTTCATGTATTATAGGAATGTAGTTTCTAAATGTAATTAGTGTTCATATAACCCTATTGTAATGTTTTACAGAAATCAATACACGAGCCATAATTCTACCTAGTACTCCATAATTATTTGGCTTTAATTTGACAAGTCATATTACTACAATATGTGTTATAATGAGTGAACTGGTAACACCAACATTTATTGACATAACGTTTACATTAAAGAAATACTCAAATAATACCTTGATCATAACACATGACGGTCTAATGCTCACGTTTCAAAAATCAGCCACTCAAAATCTAATACTATCATGAGATCAATCGAATCCGAAATTGGAAGAGGGCTAGTGTATTAGTCTCAACCCTCTCGTTATCTCTTCTTAAACAGTTTCTTTGAGTTACAGACTTGATGGCTTAGTGGTCCGATCTTCCTCATGATCTCGTCATCTCCATCCCCAAGCGAGTGCTTCTCCCGGAGGATTTTATTGTTTTTGGTGCGGTTTGTAGATCATGGAAATCCGCCGCGACCAAGGAAAACTTTACTAGAACACATCAAGTTCCATTACTTATGTGCTTCTGGAGAAGAAGGGCACTACCCTCCGTGAGTTTTACAGCTTGAAACACGGCAAGGTTTTCAAACAAAATATGCCAGAATTAGTTACGGGAAAGTTGTTTTATTATTCTTCCCTAGGATGGTTGATGACTCAATCCGATAAAGATTCGGAAGTTAATTTATTGCATCCTTTAAATCATATGTGCATTAAGCTTCCAGACGTTGAAACATTTAAGAATCTTCACTCGAAAGATGAACATCGAAAACTGTTTGGTGATTTCATCGTAGGGAAATTTGTCTTGTCATCAAGCCCTTCATGGACATCGGATTATACTGTCATGATTCATAGTTGTAAAAGACTGGCATTTTGCAGACCGGGCTTGGGCGACCAACAATGGAACATCATAGATTCGTCGAAAACAAATGATTGACTGTATTTCGATATAACTTATTATGAGGGAAACTTTTATGCAGTGGACTACTTCGGCGAAATCTATGTATGTGAAATTGAAGATCCAAAGGCGCCAGCAAAAACAAGGGTTATTGTCCCAAGGTTGCCGTACGAACTTAAAAGCCCTTACATCATTGAGAAACTATACCTTGTGGAATCGGCGGGGGCCTTGTTGCTCGTCAAGTGTCCTATAGGAACCATCGAGTGCTTTAGGGTTTTTGAGGTGCCAATGAGTGGTGGAAATTGGTCGAGATCAGAGGTAAAATACTTGGGAAACAGAAGTCTATTCCTAGGTTGTAATTCTTCATTTTCTGTTGAGGCGTCAAACTACGGATGTAAAGCATATTGCATATATTACACGAATCGTCCACTTCAACGTCAACAAGGAGAGGACATGGGTATTTTTAACATGGAAGATGGAAAGGTCGAGTCGTACATAAAAAAATCACTCAATTTCCTAGCTTATAAATGGTACAGATTTGCAAAACCCTAAACCGTACGTTCAGGCATGCAGGCCATGCAGATCACCAGCTCCAGAAATGCCAACCGATAGATGAGTCTGTGAAATCCCATCGTCTGTTACACCCCTATTCTATGCATGTAGGTCAGTTAACGAAATCATTCCGTTTTTTAATTTTAGTTTTTATTATTTTGGTGCTATATATAAATTAAAAGTATATGGAAAAAGGAGTGTGAAAAGTGTGAAGAAATTCCCCGGCCGAAGGGACTTTCTCCCATGTCTTTTCACTCTATCTTTAACACAAAATATCAAAACTAAGAACGAAATGGTTGTGTTGTCTCTAACACAAAAACATGTATACTAGAAAACTAACTAGGAAGAAGAAAGAAGAAGAAGAAAGAAGAAGAGAAAGATTTGGAACAATAGAGAAAATGTACACTCTTTGCTTATATATATCAGGTCAGGTCGCTGAACAGAGAGTTCGTTATTTTGGCTAGTCCCTTTAAATAAAGAAAAATGCAGGGGTTTGATTGTTTTAAAGTGCTTTTAGAAGAGTACTTTTCAGGATCCACTTGTATTTTAACTAAAAATTAGTTCCAAAAATATTTTCACTAAAAGTGATTTCAGCTATTTTAAAAGCACTTCCAAACAAGCTCGTAGTTTACTTACACTTTCGTTCTTCGGAAGAGCAAAACCGAGAAATTTGCCATGTTTAAAGGATTTATGAGGTTATTACTGAGTGGAACAATGAGCGGGAGAAACTTCACTACTAATTCACAACTAATCTGGGAATGTCGGGTAAGAAAGGCCCACTTTCCCTACTGAAATTTTTTTCACTGCATTTCTTTGAACTTTAAATCCCGCACGGAAGCAGTCAATTAACACGAGAAAATTAAGTCAATCATACAAACAATTGTAAACCCAGAGAATAAGGAGAGTTGTGCCAAGGCAAGCAAAGCTCAATTTGTTAACCAACATACACCTAGTAAGCAGTGGAATATTTTTCACATGTTTACAATGAAATGCAGATCATCACAGCTTGGGAAAACAATGGACAACAAATCGATAAACCAGATAAGACTTTTAACCAGATAAGACTTTTACGCCGATTGCCAGTCTTTTCGGATATCAAAGGTGTAATTGATCTCCAAGTAGCACTTGTTGTCATCGTCAACAAACTGCACCACAAAAGCAAAAGGGAAAAATGTGAGACAGTGAGTGGAGTTCATGTCCAAGAGGGCTTTTGAATAGTGGGGGCACAATCCTAATGTATTTCATTCTTGTTCATTCTTTTCGCTTAAGGGTACGGTTTTCTGAATCTGCTTTGAAAGATCTGAGGCTATGGAAACATCAAGCGCCGGTTTAACTTACCTTGCTTCGAGCTGAATAAGATCCCCTAGCAAATATGCCAGATGGGGTTGTGTCCTCAGGCAACACATGTGTGTAGGGCTCTGACTGTGGACTAAATGTTCCAAGCATCTCTTTTGTGCTATCAACTGCGAAGAAAATAATCCGTGAGAACAAAAACATCGAAACTCCTTAAGGCTTATCTATGCTGTTACATAATATGAATATGTGTGTGTGTGTGTGTTAGAGAGAGAGAGAGAGAGAGAGAGAGAGAGAGAGGGTACCTTTCACTGCAGTTTTCCAGACTGTGTTAGTGTATTTGAGACCTGAAACAATGTTATTGCTGACCTGAATAGTGAATTCGAGGCTGTAACGGCTACCTTCTTTCAAAGTAAACCACAACCCTTTGGGATTTCCGTTCTCAGGAATCGGAAGAATTATATCAGATCTGCCAGGGGATTTAATTGCAAGGCTCATGATCTTAACATCTGGTTCTAGAGTTTCTGCACAAACACACAGAAACACAAAGTAATTCAATCATAAAACATAAAGGCAGCTTACTGCTAGCCAAAATCAGTGTCATATTCATACAACGAAAACATTCGGAGAGAAATTAATCAAACATTACAAACATCTCTTTTACTGAACGTTGAAGATGCATCGATAAACAGATAAAGATATAAACCAAAAGCATGCAAACCACTTATATGCCTTCTAAAACATGAAGCGGATTTTAACCTAATCAAAAAATTAGTTTAGACCAAAATTTACTCGCATTGCACTAATCAAGCGCACAATGTACGAATCAAGCCAGAAATATAAAAAATTACAGTTTTCGCACCATAGAACATGTTTGACCTCTGATGTATACAAGAAAGATAGGATTCTAGTTGACGAAAACTTCGTTTTTTCAGTTCCAAAAATCTAAAAACTGAAATGGTTATCAAGCGGAGTCATAAAGTTATGAACTTGAGCTGTAAATTAAAAGGGAAAATTCAAAATTTAGTAATTTACACACTTTGATGCTCCATTATCCATTTGACAAAAAAAGGAACTCGAAAGTAAAAGAATTTGGCTAGATATGAAGATTACCTCCAACAGAATTAACATCTACACTCCCAAGAAGCTGTTCCTTCCACCTCCTCAAGCTCTCATCGTCCTAAAACCCCAAAATTATCACCACAAACAAACAAACAACAACATTAGACAGAAACAAAACCACAACACCATATTCTTCAAACACAGACAAGAAAATTAATTTAAACACAAACCGCATCCTTCTCAATTTGTTCTTTGAGAGTGCACTGAGGCCCCAACTCAATCTTCTTTACTTCGTCATCGTCGTCCTCGTCCTCGGTCTGATAGAGGGAACCCTCGCTGGGTTCTCTAACCAACCCTGTGGACGGTTGATCCGCAATTGCCCCACTAGTTTTCGCCGTCTTGTCGGAGAGCTCGGCGGTGTTTTCATCATCCAGCCCCATGGTTTTGGAACTCGAAACAACTCCAACGGCCAGAGACATCAACAGGCCATCAACCCCCAACAAAAAGATCAAGGGGTACAGAGAATGTAGACCCAATGACCAAAGTATTATAAGTAGAAAGTGAAAAAACAGAACAAAATAAACAAAAAGAACAAGACAAAACACCCACTTGGAAGAATCTCTGTGGGAAAACAACAATCAACGTGGGAGATAAAAGCCCAATAAAATATGAGGGAATTTTAGTAAAACCCAGAAAAGTGACAGAAAATTAAGAAAAACCCAACGAGGATAAACCTTGCAGCAAGAAAAGAAAAAAAAAGATGGCGGAGGTGGGAGAGAAGGGATTGTTGAGGAGTGTTCAAGGAGAGAGGAATGGTCGTGTGGTGATCCGAAATTTAGAGAGAGAGAGATAGAGAGGAGAGAGAGGAGGGTGGAGAGATCGTGAGGGTCACTTATTTCTTGCAGCACTAGCTTCCACGAAGACCAGGATTCGAGGAGGGCTTTTCAATTTTTGAAACACAGAAACAAACACATCGGATGAGACAGGCTAAAGCCTAAGATTGGTGGACCAAAGATAGCAACTTTGACCCCTTCTTCTTATGCGATTTTTATCTTTCCTAGTTTCACCATGCGTTTTCGAAAGTGACATACACATAATCATATTAGTTAGATCAGATAACGTAATTACATTGCTTAAGCACTTGAGCTTGAATCTTTTTTGCATTTAAATGGTCGCAGTGTAATGTTCACTCGCTCGCTATTATTTTTCAAAATTATAGCTTTCAATTAAACGTGAAAATAAAAGAGATCGATCAAATAAGTATCATGATCAAATAGCCTATTCATAATGATCGATGAAGTTTGAAACCACTACAAGATGGTACAATTTTATTTGTTAATTGATATGTGAGTCGTGACTAATAATGTGGCACTACATAGCCCCACAATGCTTTATAAAATTCATGGGCATATCATTTTCCGTGCATGAGCAGCATGACAGTATTTTCAAATAATTTGGGAGGTTAGCCTCTGATGATGGATTTAAATTTCTTGGCAGGGGATTATTTAAATTTTTTTTTTAAAGGGGGACATTGGTGACAAGCCACGATTATTCATCTCTTATAGGGGCCGGAAAGACTCACAGAGGCATTTCAGCCTTTCTCTGCCTACAATTCTGGCTCCCACACCAGCATCGGGTTTCAAACTCCAAACCTCCAATTTTTAGTTTTAAGGAAACCTCGTAATCCAACATTTACCACTGGACTACCAGCTCGTGGTTGGGGATTATTTGAAATTGAAAACTATTAAAAAAATTAGAGGATCGAGGAATCAAAGCAATGATTGGATTATGATTGCACCCTATTATTGGAATCTGGTCAACCTTTATATTATAGGCCATTTCTTAGAAAAACTTGAGGTAGGAAAATGCATTTCTGGTGATATAAAAAACCAATCATCGGAAATGAGACTACCGCCACAACTAAGACACTATAGCAGTAGTCTAAATCAATTGTGTACTCATGCAACAGTACATAATTGATTGAGACTACTGCTACAGTTGTATCCCCGATGGATGGTCCGTCGTGTTCAATACTGGCTATAAATTGCCAAAGCAAAGGTGGCTGTCTGCTGACAAACAATAAAGCGTATGGCAGGTGTTCATAGAAGGAAATACAGCTCAGATGATTGTGAAATAAGCCAATGAATTAAAACTCAAGACTTTATGGGAGAGACCACGACGTGTTCGGAATATTTCGTGATTTCAAATCTGAATTCACAAAGCTGGTCATTCAAATTACCAGAGAGCAAAACTTTCGTGCATTCCTTGATTATCCAAACTTTTGTGCCTAAATCTGGACAGTCCAAAATTTGAGGGCAGCAAATGCACCATGCCCATTTACTTTTTTCCTTTTTTGATGATCTGCACTTATACAACTACAAAGTCTTATCCTACTAAGTAGTGTCAGCGGTAATTTACTCATAGTCCCCATAATTTACTTTCATCCTTATGCAGTTCCTTCTTTTTCGTTTTTGTCCTCGTAGTTTTATTCTGTTAGCACGGTTAGTCTAATTCATCAAATAAGGTAAAAAATTTCCAACTTGGGTTCAGGTAAAAATATAGGGAACTTTAACGAAAAGCTTCTGATACTGTTCACTTTAATGAAAGACCACATATTTACACTAAAAAATCAATCATGAAACTATTTATTTTACCCTTTATTTTGTCATTTTCGTTAAAATTCAAAGTTTTCAAGCTATTTTCATTAGTTTTCCTAAAAATATATGCACTACATAGTCTATATTGGATGGAAAAATCAACTCTAGTTAACAAATTAGACTAAAGTGAAAACAAAACAAAACTACGACGAAATGGAGCAGAAATGCTATAGGAATAAAAGTGAAAGTTCGAGTAAACTACAAGGACTACCAGTGCAATATCACAGTGGGTTAGAAATTTTGTTAAGTGCCCATAACGAATACCAACCTATCCATCCAAATATCATAGAAAAGAACATGGACTGATTCATTCTGCACACAAGGTCGAACAAAATAACATTTTATGTTGTGTTCAGTCATGTGTTCTATTTCAGAATGCTAGGGCCTGTAAAGCTAGCACACAACAATCCTAGGTTGATCACAGGTTCGGCATTGCGGCAAATTAAACACATTTTGGACTAGAGATACAAAATATAGTGGTCACATTCTCAATGCATGTTGGGAGTGATCTCAAACCTGAAACAAAATCATCACTCACTAGTCACTTCCCCACTTTCTCAGAACACTCTCTTTAGCGGAGACAGTGCCGTAGGCTTCCTTCGTCGAGATATTATGGCCATCTGGTGCTGTCTTCCTTAAGATTCTAGACGTTATTAAAGCAAACCCATTTCTAGTCCCTCGCAAGGCATATAGCAACGGATTGAAGATGACAGCAAGCATCAGTTCTCCCTTTGCTATTATGAGATACTGAAAATCAAGAATAGTCATATGAGAGAGAAATAGAGAGGCCTATACATTTATTTACCACACAATGGCATTGAGATGAACCTAAAAATGGGACAAGAAAATTTCTTACCATCACGATGATACCCATCACAGCAAGACTTGCTTGTTGTGCTTCTTGCCAGAAATTGCCGTCATTCGACCATCCAAACCATCTACCCCACCCAAACCATCCCCCACCACCAGCGCTACCTCCTCCACCCATCTCCTCTCTTCTCTTAATTTCTTTGTCCCATTTCTCGAATTCATCTTTCTTTCCACCAAGTGCACCTTCTAATGCTTTCCTAGCTTGGTCCTGGAACCATACAATGGTTAAGTTAAAGTCATACACGAAAGAGTAGGGACAACTATACTGATCATGACAATAACCCTTGATTAATCCTAAGAACATTATAGGCAAAATAAGCTTTTCCGCAAGCTGAGTAGAACAACCTTTTGTGTGCATCATTAACTCAAAGAAAATAAGGACTCGGCGAATGATAAAAAGGAGAAAGAGAATATAACAATAAATCATATATATTATGTACTCAAGTATTCTATATGAAGGATCAAATGCCTAATTTTCATCTGTACTGTTTTTTGTAAAGCAAATCATCCACATATTTATAATTGTACGAAATAATGTTCTTGCTCACAACGCTTGATTCTTTATTACAATTCTCCAACAAATTGAATGCTCAAACTACTCAAACTACCAAACACTCAGTTTTTATTCAGAACTCAAATCAATCCATAAATTGCTCGTAAACTCACTAATCTCACTTCCCTCGGGCACTAAAAGAACGCGGTGTATTCCGGACATAATTGACCATTCAAATGCAGCACTAACTGAGTATGCAGTTCCTCAAACCGCACAGGGCAAATGGCAAAGCAGAGACAGATACCACGAGAAGGAAAAAAAACATAATCACTGAGTAACTAACATCAAGGAACGCATAATTGCCAAACAAAATACAAACCCAACTGAATCTGATTTCTCAATTTGCCTAAAATTGTTCACAATTCATATTGTCAGCTGTCAAAATTATGAAAATTGGGTAATTTTATCGTCTCTTCTGACAAATCAGAAACATAGGTTCTTCATTTCCCAGTAAAAAAATATTCAAAACCATCCAATGAATGCAGTATAACATATCAGGGATATTAGAAAACAAAAGGGGGAAGTTGAATTGAAATTTGGGAACTTTGGGACCTGTTTGCGATTGTCTGAGAAAAGGCAAGAGAACCTGCCGCGGCACTTGAGCTTGAACAGCAGAGAATTCCAGTCTTGGGTTGCTTCATTTGGGCGGGAAATGACAGTCGGCAGTGGGTGAGTGGAGGAGGAGGAGGACGACGACGACGACGACGACTGAAGGAGTAGGGTTTGCGCTTGGGATGGCGGGATTAGGGTAAGAACCAGCGCCATCTCAGCATTTCCCACCAAGTTTTTCTCCTGTATTAAACGTTAGGAGAACCTGACATTGAAACGCTGCGTTTCATATTTTTTTCTATTTTTTGCGTTGTTTCTTTTTCCTCTTTGGGTACAAGGACTCGTCATTTTTACCTTAATTGGTAATATAATGTCGAAATTAATATGCATATGTAGGTTAAGTCAGTTGGTTTGAGAATGTGTTTATTATTTCTCACACAAGTTAGAATATATTTATTGCATATGTAGGTTAAGTCAGTTGGTTTGAGAATGTGTTTATTATTTTTCACACAAGTTAGAATATATTTATGGTGCATTACATTAGGTAAACATAAATATAAGGATATCGAAAATAAGAAGTTTACATTATCAATTGATTAACGGTTTTCAATCTTCATTTGAGTAAGGAAAGTATGTTCAACTCGTACGAGTACAAGAGAGAGATGTTTCTATGATATTGAATTGTGATTAACTGTTACTTGTTGCGAGTGAATTGTACTCGTTGCAACAAAATATCTTTGCAAATATCAAATCATTTGTTTAAAAACAAAGACAATAGAAGATTAAGTTATTTTTATTACAAACGATATTTTACAATAATGTATGCTAAAGGGCGAATAAACAATTTTTTTCAATAAAATTTGAGTTTAAAATATAATGAATTAAAAATAAAATATCTGACCACTGTAGTAATCCACCTCTTATAAATTATCTTAAAATGTTAATACAAATATTCATAAAAGCCATAAAACGTTCATAGGTCCACAACATTACAAACCTTCTTTTCAGTCAACATAACACTTTGGGTTGGGCCGTAAATGAAAGCGTATTGCTATTTTACGTTCAAGTTGGATCGGTATCCATGTTGGGTCAACCTTTTCTCGAATTCCTCTATTCAACATTTTATTAGGAATCTCGTAATTATATTCGTATATTGTACATCATTGGGTCAGAAATTATTTAAAATTTAAATATAAATAGTACTTAATGAAAATTGACAGCACAATGTACGATGAACAGACACAATTGCGAGATTTCTAGAAAAAAGATTTGGCAAGGATCCTTTTCCCAATTTCATGCGTTAGGAATTGTGTGGCACTGGCAAAGCACTACTACAAAATTAGCTTAATTGTGTGGCATTAAAAAGTCCTCTATCTGACATGATTGCTCTTATTTTAATTTAACGCGTTTTCCATTTTATTGGGGGATTAAGACCACTCTCCGACATAAAAAAGTCTTTTTGTGACGACGCATTGCTGTCGCTTGTCTTATCTGACACAGCAACTATTTCCTTTTTTTTACATAATATCCAACATTAATTTGTTTTTCTTGTTATTTTTCGAATTTGTTTTTCTTGTTATTTTTCGAAGGCATATTTGTCGATTTACCGTGAACGTGTGTAGAGTTGTCAATTTCTCTCATAAATTTTAATTTTAGTTGATTACCCCCTTAAACTTTTATAATTAGTCAATTTTCCTCTTGAACTATAATTTTAGCCGATTACTTCCTTGAACTTTTATAAATAACCAATTTCTCCCTTGGTGTTAGATTTTAAAAAATTTCATCCAATTTTCCATCCATCTTGATTACAAAAACAACACATGACAACTGTATGAGGACAAAAATGATGAAAAATTGAATGAAAGTTTTTTAAAATCTAACGTCATGGGAGAATTGGCTAATTATAAAAGTTCAATAGTGAAATTGGCTAACTAAAAAGTTCAAGAGGGTAATCTGTTAAAATAAAAGTTCAAATAAAAAATTAACAGCTACGTACAAATTCAGGAAGCAAATCAACAAAATACCTCTTTTTCGAATGGCAAGAATGGCTTGTTACGTAGAAGTGAAGGCTCTCAAGTATGATTAGACTTGAGGCTTGCTGCTGTAGTACATTCCAAGTGATCCCACACGGAAAAAGAGGTATATGGTCGGTAAAGATCTAAACATGGTCTGTCTGCTGATAGGTAACTCAAACTACTTTCTCCACCTTCGGATCAAGCGACAACATTCAACAGTGGTTGACCAAACCACACCATTGCCTATCAAACGGTTCATAGTCAAAACCATAAATCTTGTTTTCCTGTCTACATTTGTCCTTCTTCTTATCCACGATGCAAACGAGGGGTTTTTTGATGTGTCCGAAATACAAAATGTTATACTACATGTCATTATATATGTAGAGAGATATTTGAAAAATAATTTTTTTTCCTCAATTTATTTTATAAAGTATAGTGTATCACATCGTGTTTCAAACACACTAAAATTTTTTCCGATGAAGGAAAGCATCCGCCATTTCTGGTTAGGGTATTGCACTATGTCAATCATCAACTTTGGTTGTGGAATAAGATCATCTTCGGATTCTCTTTGTGAGGATCCCGATGATCAATTAATCGTGTCCGTTTATCGTATGATCATAAATTATTTTAAAATTTTAATTTAAAATTGAATATAAATAGTACCTAACGAAAACTAATCGCACGATTTACAATTAATAAACACGATTGATTGATCCCGGATTCTTACAAAAAGAATCCAGAGAGGATCCTTGTCCGGTTTCTATATCTATAGACAAGACAAGTTTTATTCTCTACCTCGGTATCTCTTTATCTTTAAAACAAAAAAGATGGAAAAAGAAAGAAAATCAGCTTTTAACTTTTGCAGATGACATATTTGCCCCAATTCTTTTACCCACAACAAGGGTACTTTATTATTTTCAAAAATTAGGAGAGAAAGAAAGAGATGAATTTTCATGTACAAGAAGAGATGCAATAGTGGTAATGTCAAGACAATTATGCATTATTGTGAAAGAAAGTTCAAATATAAGACATGATTAATTTTGTATACCGTTATAATAATATTTTGATATAAATAAGTATTATTTGTAAAAGTCTAAAGGTGAAAAAGAATATATTTTTTCTATTTATTTTAAAATAAGTTATTCTTGCAATTTTGTTTTTTTCATTCATACGATGTATGATTAATTTTGAATACCGTTACAGTAACTTTCTAGTATAAGTTTTGTGAGGTGAGAAAGATTTTTTTTCTATTTATTCTAAAAAAATTAATTCTCGCACACTTATTTCTTGAATATATATACACTTTCTTAATTATTTATGACCTTTTGAATTTATAAAAGTAATAAGAAGAAAACAAAATGTCCACAAAGAAAAAAAAGCGCCTAAATATCATTTCCCTTTTTCAATAGGGTAATTTTATTTGAACCCATATAACATTTTTCTACACCCAGCTTACTCTCTACACCCATATTATTTTTAATGAAACTGTTAAAATCTCTTTAAACCCAAATTTACTACCTAAACCACCCTCACAAGCTTAGTTCAATAGGTTTACATTTATTTTTACACCCATTAAAAAAAAAAAATTAAAAACCACATAAATTCATTAAACTTTTAAACTTAGCGAGCTAACAATATGTAATTGCCGACAAAAATTCATCTGCCCAATAGATTAAAAGAGCAAAACTAGAAAGTACGTGAAATTTCATGCCAAGAGTGAACAATTTCATTAAAATGAAAACATAACTATTTCAAGAAAAAAAAATTGATTCCAAACTTTGAAAAATGCTTTGTCCATCACTTTGGAATCGTCGAGTTGATTCTTGAGCACACATCAACAATTTTCTGCAATCACAAGATGCCACCAAAGCTGCCATGAGGGCTTTAAATCTTCATCATGCATTGCGGCTCTCAGACTGAAAAAATGAGTGTTGTTGCAAATAAACTAACAGTGACTGGACTGGCCAAATGTATCACGAGTTTGTCCAGCGCCCCTGTGAATCTGAGCTTGGGAAGGGAGATTGAATAAGTCAATTCTTACTGCATTAAATTTGTTATCTTTCACCACAAAATACGTGTTATGGGATAGAGTTCATAACAGCTCGGTTGTTGAGATCGAACTAAAGTTATCTGCATTTGCTGGTAACCAGCTTACGTCGAATGACATAAAAAAAAGTCTGTTGCTACTTACCTTTCCCTTCAGTTCTTCAGCTATTCTTTTGGTACCTTTCCCTTCAGTTCTTCAGCTGTTCTTTTGGTCTTGATACTGGGATATAGGCTACCATTGCAATTCCAGGTTTGTTGGGTATGTTGGTGGAGGGGTGCGAACAATACCCTTATTTATGAGAGCGTCTTAGGGTTTAGCCGTCATGAATACCCTTAGCGTCTTAGAGTTCTATACATTCATCATTTCTCAAGACTTTTCTTTAGACAAAGACCCCGTTTTTTCCTCTTTTCGGATAGTAAATATTTCTCAGAACATGGAGTGTGAATCAAACTTGTGCCTAGGATAAAGATTGTGTGATGGGTGTGAGTTTATTGATAAATTTTAGATTTATTATTAATTTCATCTTGTACTTGGTTGTAATTATGCAATAGGATAAAAAAGACAATACATATTTAAAGTTTAAATTAGGTATAGAGAGAGATTATATGAGTTCAAATAAAATTTTCCTTTCCAATCATTTCTATCTCAAGTGGATATAAGAATGGGCATTACCGACTTTTTGTCAACAAAACAAACACAAAGGGATATTTTCGTCATTGCAGAATTATAAGAGAGAGAGAGGTTGAGAGAGAAAGAGAGACAGAGAGAGGAGGAGAGAGACAGAGAGAGGGAGAGCAGCCTGAGAGAGATTCAAGGGCGTTTGATTTTCCGTTTATTCCGTTACTATATGTAGCGCCATGGCGTCGGACCAAGAAATTGCGGAAGGTGTGGAGACTGTGCTCCGTCAATCAGGCCCTAACGACATCGCCTCCGTAAACGGCGTCGTTCAGCAGCTCGAGGCCAAGCTAGGGTTGGACCTCTCCCACAAGGCCGGCTTCATTCGCGACCAGATCAACTTCCTCCTCCGCCCCTACGCCCAACCGCCACAACCCCAACCCCCAAAAGCACATTTTGCCTTCCATTACAACCCCAACCCCCACAGCCACCACCCCTACAACCAGCACCCTCAATTCCTCCCCCAACAATTCCCTCCCCATTTTGCCCTCCACCCCCACCACCTCGCCACCGAACCCCACAACCCACCGCCACCGCCGCATCAGCAACTACGCCCTCAGCCTCAGTCTCAGCCGCAGCCGCAGCCTCGGCCTCAGCCTCAGCCACAGCCTCTGCCTGTGAAGACCGAGGCTTTCCCCCAAAATGCTTCCACATCCGCCCCGGAAACCCCCAAAGAGAGGTTCGGATTTCATTGTTTCAAATTTTGAAATTAGAAAGTGTGGATTTTAGGGTTTTGCTTTCCTTTACATTTCAACGGTTGCATGTTTAAGAAAATCATTGGTGCCCATTTACCTAGATTTGCAATTATCAACATTTCGTTAAAGTTCAAATTTTTCGAAATTTCTACTTCCTTTTTTCCTGTTCGCTTCCACCAAATTTTGCTAATTTGCATATCTTAATTGCTATTTCTCACTAAACGTTTTCTCTTTCGGGTAAATTGAGCCTAATGTGAAAATCGACTGTAACAAATGAGGGAACAAAAATATTGAAATTGGCCCTTAAACCCTTCTTAGTACCAGTTTGGTACTGCTGAAATTTTTTGAAAAAAAAGCTCCCAGATTTTTTGTGTTTAGTAAACAATCAAAATCAGCTTTTTTTTCCACAGTTTTGGGTGAAAAAAGCCAAAAATCCAAAGCAGTTAGTATTGTGATTGGAAACATTCAACCTTTTTCACCGACGAATTGTCTTTCGGATAAAAGGTCAAAGACTCAAAATGCTGTTATTTGTCCCTTTGCCAAAAACGTGAAATACGAACTAGTAGGACTGTAGGGAGTCAATTAGTAAGAGTTTCACTCTAATTACATATAAGTGTGAGCTTACATAACATAAACTTTGCTTTAAGACTCTCAATTGTTGAAGAGCTGGCTTAACGGTGTGGCTAATTAAACTAGTTCGCTTGTCAGTTCGGTTGGGCGTTAATATTGCATAAGTTTGGAGGTTTAGTGGGTTAAAGTTTCATCCTGTTAATAGGCTTTGGGAATTAACTATTTGGAAAAGCAGCATCATCCTTTCATTCACCTATAGCTCAAATATTATCTTGTTGTTTTGGAGTTGCAAGTAATCTATTGTGCTTCATTTTATTTCATGCTGCAACGGATGAACTGACATGCTTGAGTTCCGAAATGTTACTGCAGTGCTCCGTCTTCTGGAACCAAGAGAAGAGGGGGGCCAGGGGGTCTTAACAAAGTCTGTGGTGTCTCACCTGAGCTTGAGGCTGTTGTTGGTGAACCGGCATTGCCGAGGACTGAGGTTATTACTCCCAAATAAACCTGTATTGTCTTTTTATGCTAACTTATTATGTTCAATGACGTGCCTCAGATATTGCTCGGTAGATCTTAATGTAGGTTTGTGGGTGTGTATTAAGATTTGATTTTTGCTTATTTCAGATTGTGAAGCAGCTCTGGGCATACATAAGGAAAAACAACCTCCAAGATCCAAGTAATAAGAGAAAGATAATTTGTGATGATGCCTTGCGTGTGGTATTCGAGACAGACTGTACTGACATGTTCAAAATGAATAAGCTGCTATCTAAACATATTATACCCCTTGAACCTAACAGTACGTAAACACTAAGTATTGGTACAGATACTGTTTTATGATGGCTAGATTAATTTTATATCCTTCTCCTTTGTCTATGCAGAAGAGCCAAGTCAAGCTAAACGATTGAAGGTAGAGGCCAAGTCTACAACCGAGAGTACTCAACCTCAACCTCAAGCGCAACCTGGGTCTCCCACTGTAGGAATATCTGAAGCACTAGCTAACTTTTTGGGCTTTGGAGGAAGGGAGATGCTCCTATCTGAGGCAAGAGGACTTGTTTGGGAGTATGTAAAGGTTCACCGTTTGGAGGTAAGTATCCAAGTGCTGAATTTTGTACATCCTCTCCCTTGTAGATCTAAGATGATTATTTTATTGGGTACATTGTATTTATCTCCGTTATTCCATTATCAACCACCAGCTGGATTGATTTTAGCTAGTGTGTGCTGTAATTCTCCTTACCTTTCTACTTGCTTAACTGCCGCCTGCTCGGTCTGGACCTTTCTTCCCCATCACAGTGCATTTGGAGATAAGACTTACAATGGCGCTTTGCTTGTATTTCCATAGGATCCTTCAAATTCTACAGTGATATTATGTGACGCAAAGCTCCACGAACTTCTTGGATGCGAAAGCATTTCTGCTTTGAGGATACACGAGATGTTAGATCGCAATCATTTATTCAAACAATTATGAATTCTGGTAGTGTTGACTGGTTAGTATAAGCTCCAATTGTTTAATTCGTCTCATTTATTTCTTAATGAAATTGTGTGAATATAAACTATCTAGTTTAGTTTACTGCCTATCAATGTCGACGTGTTTTAGACAATCAATGAAATGGTCTGTGTTTATTCTTTTGCAGGTGCATAGGACCTTCGCGACCTGTTCTCTTCTGATTCATAGAAAAGATAGGAAAGAACACTTGTTTATATCCGTTTTTTCTTCTTGTTCGTCGTCTCTTTTTGTGCATTGACGTGGTTAGGTGCTAGGCCGTCTTACATGTCGTGGTTATGTGTATCTAGGATTGCTATGTGCTGTGGGTTAATGGCAACAAGCTGCTTAGATCATGCCATTGCCAAGGTTACTTCTTTTTAGTCGTCTTCTCCTAACCTTAACTGTGACAGAATGACAAGATGCTCTCTACAGCGTGGAAGGACCCTTGTAGTTCCGTAGGTGGCATTAAATGTTAGTTTTAACGGCAACTTGTGTATCTTGTTACCTTGCAGTAAATTCCTATTTTAACTTTGATTTATTTGCTTTCTGGCTTTCTTGATGGTAAATGAATTTTAGACAAGAATAACTTGAATGGTGGGGCCCCCAATATTTTTTTATGTGTCGAAAACCATCGGAATGTTCTAAATTAATTTTAGGAAACATGTGGTGCGACGAGAATAATAAATCTTGTAAAAATTCTCAAATTTGATTTTGAAAACATGGGTTATAACTCACAGTTTTTGAGAAAAAAATGAAATTTTTAGTTTTAAAAAATAATTTGCATGAGAGCTAAGAAAAATGTTGAAAGATCTTTGAATATTATTCTACAATTTATTAGATTCCAAAACTATCTTTTATTGATCATTAAAGTTTAAAAATAGATAAAATAATATAAAGTAATAGTGAGCCCCAAATATTTTTTTTAGATATGTGTTGCATTGGAACCCATTTTATCCATTATGCCAATCATAATTGGAGGCAGATTGTCTGCCCCCTATCCCCTTCTATTTGTGCACGGTTAAGCCACGTCAACATTTTATATTTTTATTATTTTTTGTCTTATTATCTTTATAAAAAAAATCAATATAAAATGTTAACGTGACTTACTCATGATAACACAATATAGGAGGAGATGAGAATGGCAGACAAATAGGAGGGCAGACAATCTGCCAACATCATAATTCCCATTATTTTCTGCAATGAATAATAAGCACAAGAAACTATAAACATAAAGATATTATAACCCAACTTATAAGTCAATGGCTCTAACGGGTCCAATATGGAGGAGTGGTTCCATAAACATCACATTTTTGAAAAGAAGATGAATGTAATTATTAATTGAATACCTACCAAGTACGTACAATATTGTAACGGTAATTCTAAGTCAATTAAACACAAATATAAATGTATGATTTGAGATACCGTTAAAGTAGCGTCTTATATCAATTACAAGTAAGCTTCTCTTGTGCATTTATGCAAGGTCGTACGCGAGTAAACCACGCACGTTAAGTCTTCGAAAAATATTTGGGCTGGTGCCGTATTCGAAAAGGATTTTGGGTTTGAGTATGATTGGGCTGGGCCTGTTACACTCTCTTCATTGGGTCAGTCAATGAATCCAACCAATGCTTAAATACCAAAATACCCTTGACTGTCCAAGAAGGACACCAATTTCCCGCTCCGCCTTTGGTCTTTTCACTTTCGCATTCCTGGACTGAGTGAAAGACAAACACGAGCGGCGGAGCAGGAAAGAGAGAGAGAGAGAGAGAGAGGGAGAGAGAACGCACCCAAAGACTCGTTTTGCTCTGACTGCCCGCGAAGGTCCAATGGCGGCAGATCTGGTGCTCGACACAGCCATCAGAGACTGGGTTCTCATCCCTCTCTCGGTGGTCATGGTTCTCATCGGCGTCCTCCGATACTTCGTCTCCAAGCTCATGCGCTCCAACCAAGTCCCCGATGCCAAAATCGTCAAAGAAGGGTATTACACTTGCTTACTATACTACACGGATCTGTATGTATATAAGTGTATATATATGTGTACGTATTTGGGATATATTAATATGTCTGACTTTATGAAATTGCTTTTCGTTGCGAATTCAGGCAATTGATTATTAGGGCTCGGAATTTACGTGCTGCTGCTAATTTCATACCTCCAAAGTCGTTTCGTGCTCGCCGATTGTATTACAACAACGAGGTTTTGCTAATAATTCTTCTTGTTTGCTAATTAGGCATGCTTTTTTTTTTAAGAGCACTCAAATTGACATGCTTTTTGTTCATCAAGAAGTCGTAAGCTGAAGAGGATTTTAATTTGTTGATGAGTTAGAGTTTAGCATTGTGCTTATGTAATCTGGATTAGAAATTGGAAGTTGTTGGACAATGAGAATTCTTCGTCTCATTTTGTTGTCGAAAACTTACAGCATAGTTTATTGTAATGAGCAGATGAATATGAGAATTTACATGGGATTTTCACATAGAAAGAAACCCATGAGTTTGTCAATTAGAGCATTACACTTTAGAGGAAAACACTTAAAACCCAATACTTCAAAACTAAGCTAGCTGAATTTGTAATGGGAGAAGGGTAGCTTTCTGAAATCTCACAACTACGAATCAATTAGAGCAGGGCATGTGGATAGATGAGTTTTTTTTCCTTTCTCCAATTGAGCTCTTGAAGTGTTTTTGTATTAAATTTCAATGCTTCCTAATTTACTAAAATTCCATTGCATTCTGTGTGATTAGATGTCAAAAATTTGATTTATATTAACTTTTCAAGTGTTCATTTATAGAAGATTCGCTGAAACTAGCTTGTAGTATGCTATTTCTTGTTGTCCTTCTGTTGATACTTGTGTCAAACATGTTTCACCTGGCAGGAAAATGGGCTGTTAATTGTTCCTAAGGGTCAGGCACAGAATCCACAAGCGCAAATGTTCTCTGATCCCAACATGGCCATGGATATGATGAAGAAAAATCTGTCCATGATAATACCCCAGGTATTTCAAATTGCTTGAGATTGTACTGTAATTTGACTTCTTTTTGTCAGATATGGGAACTATTTTTTTTATGACTACCTTTCTGTTGGCCAGACTCTTACTTTTGCATGGGTCAATTTTTTCTTCTCTGGATTTGTTGCAGGTATGTTTCAATTCCTCTGAAACCGATTTTTCGGTTATATGCTTGCATGAATTTATCATCGATCTTTTTCCTTTCCTTTATGCTCAGCCTGTATAATAGCTTGTCATTGAATATGTAATAATCACTTTCAGCAATATATATCTTCATATCATAGGCTCAAGCTATCATGTTATGATCACTGTTTCCTTGTCTTCTCCGCAGCCAAAATTCCCTTTCCTCTTACTCAAAGGTTCAGGTCTATGCTGCAGAATGGGATTGACTTGAGCACTGTTGATGTTAGCTACGTCAGTAGCCGCTCATGGTACTTGTTTATATTTTGATATATCTAGTTATGTAAAGTTCATTTTCCTCCCCTTGTTTTTTTTTTAACTGATTGTCTCTGATTATTCAAAATCATTCTCTCAGGTACTTTCTTAATCTGTTTGGATTAAGAGGTTTGTTCAGTCTCATTCTGGGAGAAGAAAATGGTCAGTTCCTCCTTGTATGATTATTACATCATGATATTTTTCATCCTCCGAGATGGATATTTTTTCTCTTTTCACACATGCGGCATCACAGCTATGAGATAGAGTTTGTATGGTCTAGGAGGTTGATAAACTATTAACTTTTGCTGTGCAGCCATGGATGATACTCAGAAAATGATGCAAATGAGTGGCTTTGGCTTTGATCCATCAAAGGTATGAACTTAAGTAGTTTTTTGTACTCCTTAAGGTTTCAGAGTGTTAATATTTGAAGATTTCAGATTCCATCATTTTTTTCTTTAATCTTTGTTTGACAAATCTATTTATGCACTGTTGGCCTGCTCAATTTGATGATTGAAAAACGCTGGTATCCAACTAAGTTTCTTGAAAGTATCCGTCTTAGACCTTGGAGTCCATGCATTGTCATTGTTCTTTAAGTACATTTATTGTCATGTCATCTGAACGTTAAGGTCAGGCCTTTTTCCTTCTGGGACAAATATGTTGGGGCTTATATGCTCGTCCAGTTGACTTACTCACTTGACAATGGATGCCCTCTCCTTATTAAACTTTTCATAGAATGTGAAGCACCCATCACCTTGAATGGTCAAATTTGTAACAGAACGACTATCTTTTATCTGTAGCTTTAATAGACTTGTGCTTTTGTAGTTTGATATACCTGTTAAGAAGCATTCATGTGAAGTTCCAACCGTTGCTATTCTGGATATTCGTGTGCATCGTGTTCACATTTAAATATTTTGGATGAAAACATTTGGAAAGATGATTAATTAAATGCAAATTTGAAGGCTTTTGCTGTTTTCTTTTTGAATTGGTCAGAGTTTGGGAGCTGAGAAGGACAGCCTCGATATAGTCCAGCATTACTGGGCCTTACCAAAATTTGAGCATCGCGCTGAAGCAGTATTGAGAAAACTTGCCAGATGAAGGCTGAAATTGTGCAGTTGGCTGCTCCCGTCTGAAGCAGCATCGTTTCCGCTCACGTGCTCCACTCCTGGGTTTCATCCACCCAGCAGTAAAGTCAGTTAAAATCTAGGTAGTTTGTAGCAGCTTAAGCTTAAATTTGTTCTCATCATTAAACAAGACACTCTTTTTCGCTGAACAAACACTTTGCTGCTTGTAACTTGTAATTCGTTCTCTTTTTGTTCGGAAAGTAACTCTTGAAATGATTTTTTTTCAAATTTGCCGGAAAAAGAGAGTGCAAATAAGTGGGTGAAGAACACAAGTGTTGGTCATAATTTAATTAACATGATTAGCTTTGAATATGATCTGCAACTTTATAGATGCAGTAGAAGAAAGAACTAAGATTCAGTTGAAGCTGCAGCCTTCCCCTTCCTTCATTAGTGCCCGAAACTTCGGAAGATTTTGATTGACAAATAAATCTTTGTCGTTCGAAGAAGGCCCGCCATTTTCTGTGGTAGACCAGCTGAATCGACAAAGAGAAAATATGCAAGAAAAAGTAAGGGGCAGAGTGCCTACCGAAAGAGTGGAAAGAATTAAAGGGGGAGAAAGAGATGCTGGCGTTGCCCAACCGTTGCAATTCCAATGCAAAGGATAGAAGTGAACACATATACATAGGGCAACGATTGAAAAAAATAGGTTACCAAAAGCTAATATATAGTTTCTGATTAAGCTTTAGATAGTTTGACAAATTAAAACTTTGTACCCTTCCGTAGGGGACAATCTTATATGTAATCAACTAGTTTCTCTACATTGCTTTTCACAAGTTTTATAGCGATGGTTCTGTTTTTTTTTTTTCTTTATAAACCAACCAGAATGATCCGAAATGATTTGGTGGATGTTTCCCTCCAATTTTACAATTTAAGCAAAATACGTCGGATTTCAATTTTCACAATGATTAGAATATATCAAGTTCACACTTAAAGTTTATCCTTTTACGTCAAAAAATTACCTTTCAAGAGATATAAATAGAGTAAATATGAAACCCAAGTATGCGAGAAACCTCAAGCGCATATTGCCGTTTTCACCCACAATTGATTGGGTTTAGCTTATAGAAACGAAAGATTAGTCCTTCTCGTAAAATCTTGTGTTATGATCTACTAGCTAATAAAGAAAGAAATTTGGACAGGCGTATGGGCAAAGGGGATGATCATTTCCTTACTACTTTTCCACTTCCAGAGTGGCCAAACTCAAGCTTACGTGTACACACCTACACTCAACTTGGAGTCACGGAATTGGTGACTGGACGTTGACTCGTGGGCCCCACTTCTTATGGAAGCTTTGACATGTTTAATGATTCAATCAATTCAGAACATGATGTGTAACAGTGTAACCAAACACATAAGTTGTGAGACTCGCTTAATTTGTCACGGGATAAAACTTTAGTAGCGTTGTTTGATTAGTCGTTCCATTAAAATCAAACAACTAAAAAAAGAAGTGAAGTTAGAAAACCGTACAATAGGCGTTAACTATCTTGTACGGTTTGGGGGTAATCGGCATACCCCTAAGAATTTTTAGTTCTATCGAACATGCAGGGAATTGGAGTAGCATTATACAGATGTTAAGTCATGAATAAAACGGGACTCCTCTTGTGAGAGAGTTGAGCATTTAGCTGATCAGGCTCTCATACAATGTTTTTTTAATGCTTTAGAGGAGAAGAACTTCTTAGCATAGACATGTCATACAGTCATAGTGCATCCCATGTTGATCACAAATTGCTACATGAGAAAGCTATGATGTATAACAACGAAATGATTAACTTGAGACACTCACAAGTTAACCTTTCTTATATATAAAAATGCAAGTAGTAAGTCGTATATTTATGAGTAATGCTACATTTACCGTATTATTCATATCACATTTGTACCACAGCTCTAATAGAAGTAAGATTCTCCAATACAAATAGGTCTCACTTCTAATAAAAATGTGTTACAAATGTAATACGAAAAATATGATATGAGTTATTTATTTATTTATATTTGTTGGTTCGATCACTTGTAATACTAATTCTCACGTGGTCCACTTGGTGGGACACTCCCCACCGCCCCGACTTTTAGCTTTTCCTCAACTAATTCACTTTGCGGTACAGATTTGTAATTGAGAAATTTGGAAAAAGATGACGTTCCCTTTCAAAATCCGACCAAATATTGGACAATTTTACCTTACATACATATTAGAAATTGTAACGAGATAATAAAGTTACTGAATGTTGCTAAACTAATTCAACCAGCATCAGACTATCAGCGTTGTAATACTCATATTGAAAGTTAATAACAAACTAAAAAGGTTGAAAATTAAAAGCCGCTAAACCAAATCATATCAACGAAGTGTCAATTTGACGAGCAAGACACCACCACAAGTCGAGTGGAATGCATCGTTAGTTTTTGTTACTTTGTGTCCAAAATCAAGAGTTAATCTGGAGAATCATGCGTGTACGTATTACTATTATTTGTTGTTATAGAGATCCACAATAACATAGTAAATTTAATTTTCGGATCAAAATTCAATGACGAATGCGTCCTTTTCTTTGCGTATACTATGCATGGCACATGCATGATGAATCCAAGAGGGCAGAATAGTACGTGTGCAGTGGAGGGTATAATCAGAGCGACCACTGTATTCCAGCAGGGCCAGACGGCTGCAAGTGGGGTCCCCAGTCACGAGCATCCGACCTGAAAAGCACCAAGACCATGGCCCGCGGGGGCCCACGCGGTCCCTCGTCTTTAGAAAGGGCGGTTGCCTTGCCTAAAGCCAAGAGGAATGGGCTGAAAAGAAAGGAAAAACAAGCCACAGCAGCGCTTGATTTGTTTACATGCCGGTCCCACACGGGCATGAGACGGTAATGATCGTAAGGGGGTGATGTCGGGTCCCCACCCCCTCAGGCACCGGCCTTTTGATAGGTTGTTTTCATTTGTTTGGCTCACGTCCATTGATGAATATGATCATGGGACGAGAATTCTCTCCGAATCCTCTTAGTGAATATTCGAAGATCAATCAATCATGGTCGTTTATTGTACATCGTGTGGTCAGTTTTCGTTAAGTACTATTTATATTCAATGAATTGATACGATTGATTAATCATCTGGATTCTCATAAAGAGGATCCGAAAAAGATCCTATTCTCTGACGACACGATCAAGTTGTTTTCTTTTGGTTTCAATTCAATCGACGGAGTGATTAAGATGATGAGTTGAAACCTTAAACAATTTGACTAGAAATAGGAAAAGTTGCCTCCACCTTTTTAACTATTAAACAACAATACCATCAATTTTGTACCCTCTCTTTTTAATTGTCTACGAATCTTTTGATTTCGATTTTGATTTTTAAATAAATGGAATTATAACTAGTGACATGCTTATTTTATTTCATGTTCAATGGCCCCATGTCATACTTATTTTGAATTTTGTTTTTGATAATGCAATACACAAAAAATGTGATTGAACTGAGTCTGCAAAGGGACGAATTCATTAACTTGATCAAAATAATTTATGTAGTAAACAATTATGATATATTCATTAGAAAATCGAACCACATGCGATTGAAATTAATATTGTGAATTAAACCTCTCTTTAAAAACGTAGACACTATTTAAGTAACTTGTGGAGGTTTCTCGTTTAGTATTTTGGGAACCAATCTAAAGATTATTTTTTATAGATGTTGAAGAGCTTAAATAATGACTGATCTAACTCACGTTTGTCATGTTTATCTTGTATTGTATTGACTAAACGGAGTTATCAAACATTTTGCTATTTTGAATCCAAAAAAGGAAAGAAAGATTTTTATCTAAACTAGGCTAAGCTTATTTAGTGATAGGTTAGGCATACTAACACAAAAAGAAACGAAGGCACAACACAAGAACATGAGTGCATGATGGTCAGCCACATACACACCCTACTGCACAAAACACAGAAAAACCCACTCAAAAGAAAGATATGATGCTGATATGAGACATGGCCTCCACCATTTCCCATTCCAATTCATTGTCTACAAAGCTAATATTTTATTTTCATTCCAATTCTCTTTTAGTGAGATTGGATTATCTGTCATTTCACAGTTTAATGTTAATTCTCATGCTAACATTATAAAACATTGTGCAAAAAAACATGAATTGACGAATAATCCATAAAGAGTCACATTTTTCAAAGAGTCTCCTTTAACATTTCTTGAAAAAGTATTATACAAATATATAAAAATCAAACAAAATGCATTTACAACTAGACAAGTTAATGTCCCTTTAATTTGGGTCAGTGACATGAGGTGTCAAATTGGAAAAAAAGATTCTTCAAGTGCTCAGACTCTCTTTCTCCTATTCAGTTTTTTATTAGGTTGAGGCACTCTCGCATCTATATATAGCTCTCACATTTGATCATTTCTTTCACTCACTGGCAATTTAGCACCCTTCATTCCTCCCATCTTTCCAAGGTTTTTTTGTTCAGTTTTCAATTGCTATAGCAATGGCCACTGTTGAGGTAATGCCACGATAGGCATTCTCACCCGATTACTCTCGTAAAGCGAGGAGCCTTGTTGGCTTGAGATCGTTCTTTTATACATATCTATAAGTTCATGCAATTAGTTTTCTTATATTTATCATTTGCTCTAAGAAATACCTTCAATTATTTGCATACAAGTACAATCTTGAAAGTTAATTGATCCGTTTGAGAACTTAAGATTATATGATTTGCGGTATAATGTATATCAGAAGTTATTTTTGCAGAACCTCCGTTCTTTGGACCAACCATTACGTATATTAGATCGTCTTAAAACTTTGTTAGCTTATTAGTTTTGGAACTGAAATATGACTGATTTTCAACAACATTTTGTGCTAAAGGTTGCACCAGCAGCAGCGTTGGGAGAGAATGAGCCAAAGACAATCGAGGTGACCAAGACTGAAGAGGCAACCGTGGAAGAGCCTATAGCTGCAGCACCAGCTGCCACCGAGGCTGAGGCTCCGACCACCGAAGAGCCAAAGGAAACAACACCACCAGTAGAAGCAGAAGTAGAGAAACCAGCTGCTCCTGAAGCCGATGCTCCAGTTCCGGCTGAAGTTGAGACCAAGGAGGAGGTGGCAGAGGAAGCGAAGGTGGCCGAGGCAGCTGAGGCGGAGAAGCCAACAGTAGAAACGGAGAAAACAGAAGTAGAAGAGCCTAAAGAGGTGATAACAGCAGAGCGTGTTG
This sequence comes from Heteromeles arbutifolia, assembly GCA_024362995.1. NCBI lineage: Eukaryota > Viridiplantae > Streptophyta > Magnoliopsida > Rosales > Rosaceae > Heteromeles > Heteromeles arbutifolia. Next base: position 526,376 of record JANCRC010000002.1, on the reverse strand, counting down.
CCGTGGCAGAGGAGGCCAAAGAAGAGACCATTGAAACTGAGGCACCAGCAGCTACTCCAGTTGAGGAAGAGAAAGCAGTTGAAGCAGAAGCAGAGGAAGCATCCACAGAAGTTCCAGTCGAGAAGATTGAAGAGTAGAAGATGAACTTATGACAAGACGAGAGAAGTTTAAATTAATGTGGTTTTCAGCTACATTTATGTTTGTTATTTCAGTTTACATTATAATTGAGGTAAGGCTTTAAAATTAAATTAATGGGATTTGGCATTTGGATTATTATGATCTCCACTTAATGTAAGCATCTTGCCATATGATTATGAAAAAATGAAGTATGTAATGCATTTGGTGATTAGTATGGTGTGAAGATATATGATCTGTCTTAGTTTTGAATAATATTTTTGCTTTTGATGATATTCATCCTATGTTGTAACAATTTGACGGATCTGTGGACTTGAACTGATGTTGAGATCGATGACATATCATCACATTAAAATGCATGATGTTACTTTTGCTAGTTCCTTTTATGTCGTTCTGATGTGCCAGTCGACCATAGGAAGCAGGTTTGAGATGTAAGAGTTGAACAAACGTATAGTTTGATTGAGTTTTACGTGCACCTAATTCCGCTGTTTAAGAAGAACATAATGCACTTTTTCAGTGCTAATTTGCTTCCAAAAGCTTTGGCCGTCGCACCATTGTTTTGGATGGCTGGTGGCGATTCGATGCACCCTTCCTTGGATATGATCTTTAAATTAACGTCACTGGTTTAAGTGATTTCCCTCTGGAGAATATTGCTCTTGGATACATTTCTGCCTTAGCAATATGGGGAGTAGCGCTCAATTACTTATAAACACATGCAAAATTCCTCCTCTTATCAATGTGAGATTCAATATCAATAAGCCCCTTCATTTTTTTTAGAATTCTTTCTCCCACACACCCTTGCCCTCTTTCTAAGAGAATAGAGCAAACTCGACATCACAAAACCACCCAACCACTAGGATTTTGGAGTACACGGTTCATGATCTTGCAGATGGGGTTAAGGTCTCTGAAACCCAACCACAACTCCAGCAAGAGTAGGCTCTGAAGAATGAAAAAATGTATGTATAAAGTGTAAGTACTTATTTCTTATGGACGATTAGAATCCGGTAATAATAGCTTCTTTAGGGTAGAAGCGCTAATTTAGTCTATTGGACTCCATAGGATCCCTAGACTCTATCAAGTCAGTGTTACCCTCTTCTCCAATGCCTAGATGACTGTCTTGGCTTTCTGTCTCGACTTTCTTCCTTCTTGCTGTCTTGGTGAAGACTGTGGTAGTATCGGTTTTTTGCTTGGTTGATTGAATATCTCGTTCCTTACTTGGTTGGTCTTAGCTCCAGTAGGTAGCCACTCCTTTCTCAGGAAACCGTACGTGAGACTTCCGCATTATACTTTCCTGTATTTGACTTGACTCAGCAACCTTCCTATTTAGGTTAGGCGAGTGACAATTTCAAGTCTAATACGTGGACAACACAACTTGAGTGACATGGGTGGCCATCAGGTTTCGCTCGCATCGTATCATGTCGTGCATTTTTCGAACACTTTGACAAGCTAACTCTTGCATCGTGGCACGCCAAAACATCGCTATTAGCCTCAACACTAGCCTCGCTTCTAAATTATTCCGAAATAGTAGACAAAGTGTTGGCAAAAAATGCATGTAAAAAAAAAAGGATATGGGAAGGGGTAGACCCAGGGGACTTAAATTATTTTTTTTGGAAATTACTACAACATAGTAGGAAATTATATATGAAGGGTTCTTACCGGTAAAAACACGTTCATTAATTGAGCTAAAAATTTACAAAGGTTATTACCGGTAAAAACGCTTGTAAATATTGAGCTCAATTAATGGACATGTTCTTATCGGTAAGAACACGTGTAAATTTTTAGCTTTATTAATGAACATGTTCTTACCGGTAAGAACACGTTCATATATGACTAGCGCCCTGTTTTGTACTAATTTATAAAAAAGGTAGGCCCCGGGGTCTACTCTTCCCTAAATCTTTTTTTTTTTATTTTTAAATTATTCCGAAATAGTAGGCAAAGTGATAGAAAAATGCAGGTCATAACAAGCCTTGAAAGTTGTCCCCAGAATGCAGGGCATGACATGTCTTGACAAGTGATGACTTGTCTTGACACACTAACCCTCCCATCGTGGCACGACATAATAAGCCTTGCGAATTGTCGACAGAATGCATGGCATGTCATGACATGCATTATGCCGACAATTCGCGATGCTTGTCATTTCAGGGCTAACATCAACGTTTTGGCGTGCCACAACGTGAGGGTTAGCATGACATGCTATGTTCTGATACTATGAAGAAAGTTGAGGTTTCACCATATTTTTCATATCATATTTGTACCACCTCTCTAGTAAAGATAAGATTCACCAGCATATGTAGTTCTCATGTCTATTACAAAGATGATACAAATGCATATAAAAAATGTTATAAGAATAGCATTTTCATAAGGAAAATGATATAATCCCTTTCAAAACACTACAATTACTGTCTCTGAAATATCTCGGACATGATCCACAAAAAACATAGCATGATACCATCTACCTGCCACATGGACGGACGAGATGGCAAAATATTTTGTATAGACTTTTTGCATAATATGTCATTGCATGATCCGTTTGTACTAACAAATTAACATGTCATGAAAAGCAACGTCCGTTAAAACTCTTGCCTCCAAATTTATTTATACCATTAACGACGCTATACAAACAGTTGACAAAAAAGCAATGACACTGCAAAGTGCAAACCTTTAACAAAGAAAAACACTAACATCAGTACCTTCTTCTAACATTAGTCAAGCGACAAGAGACGACAACGACGACAACAACAACATTATCCTATAATCTGTACAATCTTAGTTTCCGGATCGCTTTTATGTGCAGTCAAGTCCCCCCTTTTTACGCCCAAAATGTAGATGCACCAAATATATTTTACTACCATGTCCCGAAGCTACTGCCGACATGTTCCTGGGTGATGATGTTAAGGCGGCCTTTCATATCTGCCTTTGATGGATATGGAGGGAAACACAATCTGTAAAAGCATGTATGAGACGAAGGCAGGCGACTGTAAGCCTCTGAGGACTTGTAAATGTAAAGCCGAGAAGCCAAACCTCGGAACCCCTCGACTGGAAGATACTTCACTGAGGTCCAAAAGAAGAGAAGAACCTTTTTCTGCTCTGCAGACATCTCCCCAACAATCTGCACAAATTTTCAAGAAGGAAACAAATTTAGCCACATTGTACTTATACGCTCATAGCCTACTACCAATACAAAGCAACTTTTAGCTGCTTTCCCTATCTTTCAATCATGTTTATATCAAGAGCATAATGAAAAAAAAATGATCAGAACTTGCAAAAGGAAGCTGAACCCCGATTAGGTTGTCCTCTCTCATAAACTCTGAACCTTCCCACAAAGTTCTATAGAATCTGACCATATACCACTTGATTGCTTGCTACTTGGCAAATCTAATCAAAGCCTTACAGCTTTATGTGAGCATATAACACTGCCCGTTCTATGTAACGCTTTACTCTGTTCAACCTTATCAAATTTGAAACAAATGAAGTTTCAGTTTCTGATGCTATTAACATCTAAAGAAAAACAGTGCTAAATAACTAATGGGGCTTTTAGATCCTGGTCCAAAGTATAGGTTGATATAAAAAGTAAAAACATGTGATACAATTAATCTGTGTAGGTAGACTATGAACAAAAACCTATGGTATAGGTAGATAAACAATTAAACATGTATTATACATATAAGCAAGATATGAAACCTAACTAAAAGATACAAAAACATAATATATCTACAAGTGAGATACATTAATCAGTGGTACAGGTTGATTATAAAAAAGTCTTTCATATAGATAGATAAATACAATTAACTTGTGATATTGGTTGATTATAAAAATTAAAAATAAAATCTATAAACGGGGTTTAGAGCAGAAAGAAGAAGAACAAGAAACAACAAAAAAGAAATTAAAGAGATAGGAAGAAATTAATTTTTATAGTAAATCCTATCAATAAATAAATAATTATTAATAATAAAATAATCCTAAACTTGAGGGATTGGACTTATTTTAATAAACTGGATTATTCCTAATATTGGTTCAGAAAAATTGGACTTATATAAACTTCCCAATAGTGAGCCCAATTGAAACACTGGTTTATTTGTCACTTCATTCTTTCAAAACAATCACAATGTATGCTTTCATTAATTTGAAAATCATTCCAAAAGCTTCCGTGGTCGATCTCTATCATTAACGATTAAAGCCAAACTAGTTCTCCAAGACTTTTCTACGAATAAAGCTGATTGTCAATTGATATGCTATATGGAAAGATACTAGACACAGCTAAGAAGAGTAGACATGTAATGTAACAAAAAAGTAATTAGATATTTAACCAAAAGAAACAAGACGCAAGTCCAATTTCTACTTTCAATAATTATGGTTGATTCAACTAAACAGTTTTAATACGAAAGGGATTAATTGGGTAAGTCCTAGTTGGATTGGGATATCTTAATGAACAAGGATTAGGGGTTGCCATTCTAGGCTATCACTAGTTTTATACCAATTATAATTCCAGAATTCCGCTGTAAGAGTTTCTCTAGGGTTTCATGCCCTACAACTCAATTATCTTTGTTCCATCTTTGATTTTATTGCTTTTATCTCTCTATTTTTTCTGTTGTTTATCAGTTGAAATCTGCTTCTACTGTGATTTGGCTCTATTTTACCCACTGGACAGCAGCTTTTCGCTGCTGCCCTGCATCACGAGAAAGAAGCAAAATATAAGGCAAGAATAGCAAAGTAAGAGCTAATAAAACCAGAATCGAGCAAGTTTACCTTCCAGAACCAAAGTATTTGAGGATCAGTCTCTTTATAGCCATTGTAATCAGTATGCGCCTTCCAATCTTCAACGCTAATTGCACTTTCACTTCCGTGAAGCATCCAATCAAGATCTTCTAGCTCTAAACTTCGGAAAAACAAACTCTGGAGCCTTGATCCACAGAGTATATCAGCAAAGCCATGCGCAAATTGGGACACCTGTTCAGATATAGATGTGACAAAACGATGCTGAATTAGCAGATTAACATATTCCCCCCTGTTCTTGCTGTTCACAACAATGCTTTTCCCACCAGGGCAAAGCTCCACAGTTTTCCTGAATCCTAACTCCTCCACTTCTCTAACAAATGTCAACCCTAAAGCATCTGAATCAATAAAATCGGCATCCATTTCTAGTATCTGCTTGCAACTATTATACAAGAACGGATCTGCATCTCTTATGTCTTCCAAAGATAAATATATATCTCCAGCCAGTTGCTGGAAAAACACACGATCAAAGACCATGCCCACCTGCACTTTATGCATCAAAGCCAATGCAATCACTCGGCCAGCAAAGGTGAAATACTCGAGGTGCAGAGGATCAACCTTAGATGCTGTAAAAATAAAAGGCGCGTGACTTATTAATAATTTGTAGGAACTTTCGAGCATAACTCAAAAAGTTGACGCATGAAAAATGCCACAAGATAGGATACAAATCTTTCAGAACTGTGAGTAATGCTAACAGAAGTGGCAACATTCATGCAATTGGACTTTCTGCCTACAGAACAACCAACAGTAACACTAATACGCTTAATCCGTATTTTCTGTTTGTCATTCCGTAATATAAACATTTTTAAAACCTAGGCACAATATGCTAAAGAATTTGACCTTACCCTGGTGTCCAATGTTTCTACACTTCAACATTCTACAGTCGTAGTCTCAACCTCAACATTCTGTAAGGGACATCTAATGTTTAGATGTTCATTACACATGCCCGCATCACTTAAGAGAGATCTAACAAAGTGAAGCATGCACATGTGATCACACACTAGACAATAAAAGAATGGAGCATCATTATGTACTAAACTATTCTATAATACTTTTGGAGCTTGAGCATATCTACCGAGTTTCAAACACTGTTATGTTTGTCTGCAACTTAAAGTTCAAATCTTGGATCAATACCCAATCATATTTCAACACCTATCTTTATATGAATGCTATATATGATTTAGTCAACCAATTATCATCGCAGGCTGGAGTTAATGTATCAAGACAAGCAAAATGAGAAACAGAATGTAAATGTTGTTCAAGAACACCATGCACTAAAGGCTGAAGGAAGCACACCTGGATTAGGATAGAACCTTCTACGGTCGTTAGGGCATGCCACAAAAAGTGCATTTTGGGGATTAAATATGGCCTGGCATACCAAAAAGAACCACTCCCGCAGTACACCTGGACCTGTAGCTTCCTCATTTTTGAATTCCATAAATAAACCGCCATGAAGTGACTCAGGTTCCGCACGCCCTATGTACTCAAACGATTCTGCCAATATTTGAGACCTATCAATGAGCATCTCATGCAGCTCCTCATAGTCTTCTTTAACATCAGGGAACATCATCATAGCCAAGTGCCTCCGAGACTCAAAATCTAGCACATCTTTGTGCTTAATTAGCCACTGATGATCGTCACTTCGCGTTGCATACTTGACAACTAGAGCACATAATGGAGCCCTTCTAAGCCTCAAAATAGTCTTAAATTGTTCTTCCCAGCTCTGGTAAAGCATAGAAATTCCACTCAATTCCTTTAAAACAGCAAGATACTGAGACCATCCAGAATGAGCAAAATCACCCTCCACCTTTCCTTTCCCAGCCAAAGACTCTCCCATTTTTCCAAGGCATTCATCCATTTTATTTAGCAAATCAGCATATATATCGTGAAGAAGCTCAATCTCCTGTCCATACAGGGGATGCCTAAAAGTCCTCCCTTTCAAGGTTGCAGAAATAGAACCCTTGAAACACACTTGATCGGCAACTGCAGTGCGCAAAGGGAGCAAGAACGCTCTAAAATCACGTACATCATCCGACAACGGCCAGCCACTCGCAGGAAGGTCCATACTAACTACCAAATCCCTAGACAAAATACTTGACAGCTCCCTAACAAATGGAGAAATCTCTTTCAACCCACCAATCAGTCCCTCCACAGGTTCTGAGTCCTGAGAATTTCCATCACTTTCCAACAAGGAACCGAGTGAACCTCGGCATAGGACGTACAGAGGGTCCTCCTCCCCTAATCTCCTAAGAAACTTACAAAACTCTAACACTATCGGCGCGCAGTAATTATGCAAGTGTTTCGGCAACAATGTAGGGTACGAATTCAGGAAATACTTGATTGAATTTTCAGCAACTGTTCTGTTAGCAGGCACGGGAGAAACATAGAGCATCAGCAGCGCCAAGGGGGCCGAGGACGGAACAAACACCCGGATATGGCTAACCCCATATCCGGCTGTCGTCTCCTTCTGAGCCATGGTCAAGTACTGGCTCATCCTGCTCTTGATGTATTTCGACGGCTCGTGAATCTCTTCGCCTCGGCACATTCGAAATGCGGCGGAGACTATGTCCTCCAGGAGTTGCCAGGCCTGAGGGTGATCGGTGCTCCGCAAGCGGCCGACCAGTTGCAAACTGGCGTCGTTTTGTATGGCGCACTCGGCCAGCGACTGCTCCGGCTGCAGCTGTTTGCCTCCGTATATAAGCCTCTGTTCGAAAACCGGAATGCCGGTGATCGTTTGTATGCGATCGAGTAGCGATTTCACCTTGTCCTGAGCATAGGCCTGGATTACCAAATTATTGCCCCCTGACATGGTTCTGATGAAGAATTGGAGCATTGTCCGGGACCGAGTCGACTCGGAGTGAGCAGACTCGCCGTGAGAGGTCGGTCGGGCATTGGAAACCCGGGAATTGAGGGCGTCACTATTGGCGGAGGAGTGAGGGTGGGTGGGGGCGCCGTTGGACGACGAATCGGCAGCGTTGGGCTCGTCCTTCCTCATCCTGACGTGGACTAGGTCAGAGATGACGGCGTCGTCCTCGTCGTCGGAGAAGGTGGGCCCGCCATAGTCGTCGAGTTTGCGCTTGGAGGACAATCGGTGGTGGAACTGATCCACCGCGGCGGCGACGGCAGCAAGGGCAGTGCTGTCGCTGCGCTGGTAGGCAGCGCAATCGACTGTGCTGCTGGTGGTGGGGCTCCCGGTGATGGACATTTACAGGGTGGGGCCCACCCGCCAGCCGGTTCCTTCCTTTTTACCTCTCGAGAGAAGAAAATTCACGCGTACGGTGGGCGTGGGCGCATGGAAATCGCAGCCGGCCCTCCGGGAAAAGCAAAAATCTGTAAATTAAAACAAATAAAATTAAAGGGGAGAGTAAAAGTACCAGGGAGGGTGGGAATTGGGGGAAGACGATGATCGGGGGAAGGGGTCGTTTGTCTCTCTCTTTGTCTCACGTCTGGGCTTCACAGCCGTCATCTATAATGACTGTAATCGGTAATCCCACGCTATTATATATTTTCCTTCCTTCTTTCTTTTTTTTATTTTATATTTATTTGATGTTGTGTTTGGATTGTAGTATATTACAAAAAAGCCCTCTGGCTCTCTACTCTGCACTAATTCGTAATTAGATTGAGGATAATTGAATTGTGGTTTACTAATTCGTAATCAGATTGAGGATAATTGAATTGAGGAAGAATTGAATTAAGGGAGAATTGGAATGTGCTGGAATCAGAATTAGATTCATGTTGAAGTTGTTTACCAAAATTGTCTGGAATCAAAGGAGAAATGACATTGATCTATATAAACTGTTTACTAATTCATATGAATTGAAATAAAACCTAATATAATTACTAAAGTACCATTGCTTCCCTAATCTATTTTATTTGCTAATTATTCTTAGTAAAACTTTTACTCTTTCATTTTTTTATTTTTTAGATAGATTTTTTTTTAGTACAATTTTAATATGAAATAATATTTTTTATTTGCTTCCACATATTTGAGAAGATTCACCCTAATTTATATCGTCTTCTTTCTCTCCCCCTCTCACTAGTCTTTATCAGCAGCCGCAGGATGCCCACCACCATCCTCTCCAATACCCACCGCTACCACCGTCTCTCCTCCCTCCCTCCTCCCCCATCCTCTTCTCTCTCACCCTCCACCGCCTCAACTCACTCCCCCTCACCCACAAGACTCTCCTCATCGCCAACCACGTTCTGCTCCTCTTACTATGCGAAGTAGATCAGCACAACCCGCAAGGGCTGAAAACAATATCCCCTGGTTCGTTCTCCCCCATCCCAATATTACTTTGATTACGTATCCATAATCGGAATAAGAATAATGTAGAATTGAATTCCGATTACGGAGTACTTCGATCTTTACTAAACATGAAGGTATCAAAAAAGCAATGGGACCTACGCAAATTTTGGAATTCAATTCCTTGTATTAGTGGAATTGGATTTCCTAGATATAGGTGGTAATCCAATTCCTGATTATTTGGGCAATCAAAATGACATTTTTGTTTCCTTTATGTTCTCACTTACTTTTTTTTTATTTCCAAAATTATTTTTTATAAACCTATTAAAGTATATAAAATATTTAATTTGGAACAAGAGCATTTTAGTAACCATACTGGTTTATATTTTGATTCTGCTGAATTAGTAAACAGCTTTATGAAATTCTATTCCGATTCCAGAACATTTAAGTAAACAGCTTCAACAGGAATCCGATTCTGACTTCTCCTCATTCCAACTCCTCCTCAATTCAATTCCTCATATTTATTTTCATTAGCGTTACGTAAACGCACCATGAAGCTTGAGAGTATTACCCGTACAAAACTTGGATTCCTGATGAACATAATTTCCAGGAATCCAAATCCCTCCTCTCACCCAAGAATCCCACTCCGGCCTTTTCAGGAATTGAATTCCTGATTTTATGCGGATCCCACTAGGTTTTTGATTCCTAAGGCTTTGGTAAACACTTGAATGAATGGGGATGTGTGCAATTCCGTTTCCTATCATTTCATTCCCCTTTGGAAAACATGTGTGCAGCGAGCGGTTCACAACAGGCGTTTCTGATACTTAACGGCTCTGATCGGATCCCACTATTTTTTATTTTTTTTTGTCGAATATCCCACTAATTTTATATTTGGTTAGTTTCAACTTTCAACTCAATTACTTTGATGAATAGTATATTATTATTGGGTAATTTGTCATTTTGTCAGTCACCGGTTTTAACTTATGATAGTGTCATGGACGCCTTTTCATTACAATTATAATATCAGACAGTCCGGATAGTTAAATTCATTGTTAAATTCGATGTGCAATGAACCTCACAACTGATTTTCTTTTTAATGAAAAATGAGAATCTCTTTTGATAAAGACTCTGTAGTCCTGACTACACCAAAAAGTATTTGATGAAACAAATTGACTTTATCTTTTTTTTTTTTTTTGGAAGAACTGGAAATATGCATAACTAGGGCGAAGCCAAACAGACATGGAGGCCTCCAAGGAGGCAAGAACCAAGGAAAGCAAACACAGTGCAGTGAGGGGGGTACAAAGGCTAGAGACACTGCACCAAGTGCAAAGGTGTCGCCCCCTACACTACCAAAGCAAAATTAAAGAGGCCATGGGAGACCATCCTTGTTCAGGACAAACACCAACGAAGATGGGGGATGGTTAACCCAGGTGGAACTGCATATCTCCGTATTAGACCTCGACGCCAACCGATCCGCCGTCATATTGGCTGATCTCGAAACCCAAGACCAGCAGCACATCTGAAAGAAATCCCTAAGCCGCAATATTTTTGTCAACGAAGGGAAAGCCTCCCAGCTGCCAGAGGAAATATCCTTAATCAAACTGTGATAATACAAATGAAGTTGGATGGTATGTGCGTGCAAAACTGTGACGGGAACGAGATGGGGCTGCTTCCAGCACTTGCTGCTGAGTCGTCGTAGCGTCACTGTACTTCTGCCCTCTAACTTACGTGCGTTCTTTGCCCAAGTACTTTTCTATACCAACTCTTCCTAATAAGGAAGAAAACATTGGATTTTCTTACATAGATTTTCTCGTATGCTCCGGGTATAATGGCCAATCTCCAACAGCCAAAAACCCTGGAATATAGGATACCCATGAACATACTAGAACTTTCGTTTCTTACAATACCATCTCCAGAACACACTGCAAAAACAGACTGCATGTTGCCACAAGAATAACATTTCATGAGCTCTCAAGGGTTGGAATGAACGACGTCCTGGTGAAGGTAGCATTTCAATCAAATACTCCAACCTGATCAACATCAAACGTGAAGGTCACAGCCCTAAAAACAAAACTCAGATTGGCCGCTCGAAGTGTGAGGTTGTGAAGGAAATCTTCTTCACCTGCAGAAAAGTTCCAAAATGAAACATTGGGGGTGCACTTCAATGAATTGTGAGTCCTTGATCAGTTGAATCCGTATCAGTAATGAGTATTTTTCAACACTACAGTTGAAGCAAGTAACAAACGAGACAAAAGCTATTTTAATCAGCTCATCACAAGAAACAGAACTGGTAGAGCTAGTATACAAAGAAAGTATGAAGAAACAATATCATGTTTATCATCTATTACTGTAAAACATCTTGTTGAGTATGCCTAATGCCCCAATTACATCATCCATAGGGTGCGTCTAACAATCAACCGGATTGTGAGAGCACCCCCTATAGAGAACAGCAAAGCGCACCCCAAATGATAGTCCCACCCTAAATCTAGACTGTTGCCTTTTCCTCCACCAAACTGTTTCGAAGATGGGACAAATGTCAACTCGAGACTGTGAATGTGAGTAAACACTAAACTAGAAGAAATGATTTCAAAGTACATGAAAAGTTCTTTTCAACCTAATCTAGTGATTAGCATTGCTGTCTCTCCAGCCACTATTCTTACAATGCGGTATAGTGACCGTATGGGCCATCCACTAAAGAACACTCACGATCCTTCATTGATGAACCCAGTAAAATCAATGAGAGATGGGAACACTAGTGGTGTATATGTTTTAGCAGTGAACCACAAACATCAAATCCTAATGTGATATAAGCAAGAAATTGGAATGAACCACAAGAAAGCTATAATTGTAGATTTCAAAGGTTAGAAGTTCTTACATACTCGTATCTTATATATACAGAACTAGAAGAAACATATAATACTACTTTAAAAAACGTAGTGACTATTACATTCAACAGCAGAGTGACTGTATCAGATTATAGAGTGACTATGGCATTCACGATTTCTTACAGAAGTTCAAGTTCTTAACTGAAAAAAAAAAAAAAAAAAAAAACATATAATACAGAAGTTCAAGTTCTTTAATGAAGAAAAAAAGGTATCATACGGAAAGCACGTCCTTATTCTTGGTCAGCAGCTTTTGAAGAAGAAATGTGCACCTGATATGGTAACGATCAGACCAAACCTGACCCGATTATGTTCATATAAAGGAAGTTTTAAGTATTCTAAGTTAACCATGCATTCTGTGTTGATCCTACTTTTCGGTATCTCAAGTAACTTGGGTTCCTACCTTATATAAAAGCAAACAACTGAAAAAAAAAGGAGTTGTCTAAACTAGAGTACCAAGCATAATTCAGAGAAATAACCTATAGCACCAATTTGAAGCCTTGAGACAGGAAATCATCCCTGACAAATACAAGAACCAACTCAAGTCATCAATCATCGACCACTGACTCACATAATAGTATAAATAACAATATTGCAGCAAGTTACCAATTAATCGAAATTTCAAATCCTAATGAAAACAATGCCCAAAACAATCTCCATAATCACAGCATGGATAGTTTGGCAAATGAAACAAATGCGCAATGAAATGTGAAAAAGCATGCTATTTACCTCTTCTTATTCTTCATGTCCTCTGCTGCTTCCTGCTTTTTCTTATCCTCTCGTCTACAAGGATGAACCGAAACAAGGCTTTCCATACAAACTACAGCCTCAAATAGATCTGGCAAGCCACGAACCTTAACACTCTTGACCCTCTGGCTTTTCAGGTCAAACCAAGCGAGATTTTCGTGGTCTTGTTCGAACAAAACTTCGCTGCCATTCTTCGAATACACCAAAGGTCTAACACTCTTGATTCTTCGAGTTTGCGATACGGTAAACAATTTACTCCAAGACTCTTTAACCCCATACTCCTTCAATGTCCACACATCAACACCCTTATCTTCATATTTAGCTACAATGCAAAGACACTCTCCCAAGTATCCCACATCAATCTGACACTTTCTGTCCATGTTCTGCGGCATAGGCACCTCACCACAAGTTTCATTCGTAACGTCAAATGCAATGACCAACTCCGTTGCATGTTGATCTAATTCGAGGTTCCGAGTCACCACCCAATGCACACAACCGTTAACAAGAATACCCATTTTTCGTGTGTAACAGAGCACATAAGGCATGTCTTCGAGTCGCTTCCACGCGTTGTTTCTCAGGCTATAAACCCTCACCTCAGACACAAACGACAGGTAATCCAATCCAATAAACTGAGAAATCCTCACCAGTTTATAATCATCGTGAACGGCGTCATATCCGAGACCATAAACCCTAGCTCCACATAAACACATATTCGAATCGCGCTTTCGATCTGATGGCAGTGAGGGCAAGATTCTGTATTTCTTCGTCGACGGGTTCCAGAAAGCGATATCTTCAGCCACGTTACAGATGCACAGGAGGCCGTTGCAGGATCCCAGCACGCGAATCCGATTGCTGTAACACATCAGCGGATGATTGAGCTCGACGGCGTCGTTTAAAGAATCGAAACTGATGCAGTAGAGGTCGGAGTCCTTTCTGAGAATCAAACTGAGATGCGATTTGGACTCTGCCGATTGCGTGAGGTGGAGATCGACGAAGTCTGAGCTGTCGATGAGCGACCGCCATGGTTTTGCAATCGACCGGAAACGGAGGAGGAGGCAGACGGGTAAACGGGAGAGTATCTCGACGATTACTTCCGACGGGAGATCCGCCACAGCCTTGGATGCTTGGATTTGAAGCTGCGTGGTATCTACGGTGGATTTTGGAGTCTTCATCTCTGGATTTTGGTGGCCGGCTCTAGGGTTTCTCACCTTCAGTTTCCTTCACAGTGGTCCCTTTGCAGTTGTTGGGGAAAGTCTGAGTGGAGTTGCGGAAAGTCTGAGTGGAGCTGGTGATATGGGAAATCTCGCGAGAGTGCGCATTACAGATTTATCCTTTCGGATTACGGTTTGTTTGAATGGACGAACAAGGGTGATTCTGACTTTGTCGTGAATGGCTAGTGGGGGCCACGCGATGTGGTGATAAAGATGAACATCCAATTACAGGTATTTTTTGTTGGTCGGCATTAAATAAAGGTTAGCGTGGTCGTGGAGCTAGCAAATGAGAACCACGAAACGATTACGAAGCCTATTTTCTCTCTCCTTAAATTTAACATTTTATTTAGGATAATACTTGGTGCCTTCAGTGCAAGGGCAATTTCACCGTTGCTTATTGCCTTAGGAATAGGCAACCCAATTCATTCTTTCTCCTCCTTAAAACATTTCAGCCCACTCAGGCAATTGGACTCAAGACGAGCCTGATGGAGAAGTTAGACAATAATCGTCTAGGCCAACGCTTTGCCTATGTGACGTCAGCCACAATTTATGTGACAACCCGTCTCTAATTTTCTATGTAATTTTCTACCCGAGTGTGTAAATTGTCGATTGTGCCCTTGTTGGCAAAGTGATGTGGACGTAGTTATGCGGCTTTTAAATTATTTTTCTCGTATTGTAATTAAATAGTACCCGTTGTTACGAACGCATGAGCGCGGGGGTAGAATTGTACATGCGTGTGCAAATTATCCACTGATAGAAACACTATTTTTTATAAGGGGACATATTTTGTGTAATCTGGAATTGTACAAATCCTATCCTTTTTTTCCCCTTTTTAAAAGTGTGTCCCGTGGCCACACTTCACCACGAATCAACTTTATTCCCACATTTTCTCCCCCAATCAGACTCTCCCTCTCTTCTTTTCAGCCAATCAGAAAACACTTTTCTCTCTCTTATCTTCTTATTTTCTCTCTCCCTCACCGTAGCTCTCTTCTTTCCTCTGCAACACCAAGGATCACCATCAAACTTCATAGATCGAGCCTAAAATTATCACCATTGAGATTTTCTCATCCTCACGAACCTATTCGTACCAACTGATCCTAAATATAATCGAGTTTTGAGGGTCCAACTCAGAGCTCTGACTCAGGTGGAGTTTTCCCTGACTTTTTTCCGTTCGAGTTACAAGATTTTGGGAGTTTTGGAAGCATCTAGGCAACTCTCCGAGGCCATTAGCCTAGTTTTGAAGTGGAGCCAACGAGGAAAATACACGATTTTGAGACGACGAGTTTGGATCGGGGGCTATCGAGTCTATTTTGATCCATTTTTGTTCACCTTTTGGACTTTTAAGAGGAATAATCTTGTTCTCCTTTTCCCCAGCTTCATTTCCATATAAAGTACGTTGAAAATGGTTGAGAAATGAAGAAGATATGAAGATTTAAATTTTTTCCAGAAACCGGTGACTTTTTCCAGAATCTGGCAAACCAGACGGCGACGGAAGACGAAGGATCATCAAAGAAGAAGGAGAATATTCTGTCAAAGTTGACGGAATATTCTGACGCCATCAGGTAACACCGTTAACTGGCGCTATTACCGTTAACAGAATATTCCGTTAAGTCTAACGGGATATTCCCTGGGTCTGTCAGCATGCGGCCTGTGCGTGGGCGCGCGTGTGGCCGTGGGCTAGACAACGTGTAAGGGTGCGTCCAGCCTTTGGCCAACGTGTGGTCGACGTGTATGGGTCTGTGACTTCATGTATAACGTTTTGGTATATTTAAACCTTTCGTTTGAGCAAACTATGGGATTTTCCTAACCTTTTTGTGTAGGTCCTAATTAATTAATTAGTAAAGTTATTTCACATATAGGTGAGACTTGCCCCGATGAGGTATGAGGACTAACAAGGCTAGGAGGCTACGACCCATTATATAGTTTCCACATGTACTTTTGTATTGATTTATACATATTATGCCATGTTTTATTTAATTTTAGAAATGTTATTACGTGGTTGAGATTTATATACTATCATGGCATGTTCATATACATTTTACCTGCTCATCATACATTGTTGCGCCCGGTGTTAGTGTTTGCCCAAGGCCAGTCTTTCACGTGTATGTTCACATCCGCATCGCACGCTCGCCTTGGATCCAGGTAGGTGCCAATCTTGTCGTACATGTTGCAATAGGCAACTCCGACTCGTATGTGACGACGAATGGCGCCAATCTTCACGTGATTGTAGCACTAGAGCGTATATTATGATTACACAAAGTCTTGTTCATGTCAGAAATCCTCTACATAAACTCATGTGTCAGCATAAGATTGATGATCACCTGATTTTACTTATACTACTGTTGAGATATTATGATTGGCGTATTTATGAATTTACTGTTGATTTGCATTTGATTTCATACTTATACGTTGTATGATTTTCTGGAAACTATACATGTTTTACGGCGAGGGGTTGGTATGTTCAGAAAATAAATGTATTTTATAAACCTTTGTTTTTGCCCACTCACCCTTCTGTTTTTCGCCTTTCCAGGTCCTAGTTAGCTGTTACTCTATGGTGTACGAGGAATCTCTGGCGGTTCTGACATATCCATAAATAAATGTAGGAGACTTTTCCCGGTTGTGTATTAAGTACTTTATCTAGTTTCGATTGCACACTTTTAGGTCATCTATGCTTTGAACACTGATGTTTTATGGGTTCTTCCCACTACTGCGCACTCGTTACTTTAGATTAAATAAATGTTAGTTTTGGTTTAAATTTATCCATATTTTATGCTTCACTTTCGTTTTTGGTTACGTCACCTTCGAGTGACAGCCAACATGCCTCGACTTCGGTTGGGGTGTGTCAATTTAAATTGTTAAAAAATTATAAAAACCTAATTAAAAATATTAAAAAAAATATAATTTTTTTTATTTATAAACATTTAACCATGTTCTTCTACTTTATACTACATTTCAATATTTTCAAATACTTTTAA
Source organism: Heteromeles arbutifolia (assembly GCA_024362995.1). Lineage (NCBI taxonomy): Eukaryota > Viridiplantae > Streptophyta > Magnoliopsida > Rosales > Rosaceae > Heteromeles > Heteromeles arbutifolia. The sequence continues at coordinate 509,410 of JANCRC010000002.1, read as the reverse complement.
CCAATATTTTATTATTATCCTAAATTAAAACTAAAGTTAATTTTTATTATTTTATAAAATAAAAATATTAATATTTTAATACGAATTGCCTTAGCTATTCAGTTTAGGAGTGGAGATGTACTTGGACAGTTAATGTTCATTTAAGGTGATTGAGTTGTTTATTGCTTAGGGGGCCTTCCTACAATGGAAGTGCTCTGAGAGTTCATTCTCCAATTTCGAGTAACACAAATTTAATAGGAAATCATTTAGTCATTAAAATGTCTAAAACAAATCGGCGATAAATGTAACAAGTGACATATTCAGCATAAATCATTCATTTATTTGATATTTATAAATAATTGAACGATCTTGAATTCAAATAATTATTTTTTTGTTGAAATGATCTTCAAAAGAAACTTAATAAATTGAACGATTAAGTTTGTGTCGTTCACAATTGGAGAATGAACTCATCACAAGAGAAAAAGCAAGTATTATCCTAAATAAAATGTTAATTTATTTATAAGCATTTCTTTGACTCCACATGTTCATCATCAGCTCCTCGTTTTCTCATAGGAACCAAGGTATTCGCCGCCGGCAGTCCTCAAAATATCTATGGGCCATGGTTCACATTTTTAGCTATGAACGGAATATTGGGCCTACAAATATGTAGTGAAACGGGCCTCATTAAATTCGTATGTTGTGCATACAAAAGTAAAGCCCATCTTTTTTTCAATTTCAACCTATATAAAATCAGTCTTCTCCGCCGACACGGGCAACTTGCTTCCGTATTCTTACACCTCTACCCTTCTCCTCGCTCGACTCCTTCTTCCCCATCCGATTTCGACGAAGTACATAATATTTTGTGATTGCCCACCAGCATAAGAACCGCCGGATATTTACGATTTCTGAGTCGAGGCTTCCGATCGGCATCCAATGAGAAACTGCCCCTGGCGAGGTACTTGGATTATTTATCTCTATTAATCTCTATTAATTAATGAAATTTTTGTTGTCAATAAAAAAATGATGAAAAGACAACTCAGTATTCTGTCACAAAAAAAAAAAAAAATGATGTGCAATAATATAATTATTACAGGTACAAATTTTACTGTTTTTTATTGAAGTCTCATTTACAGATGATGTTAAAATATCTCTAATATTTAAAATAAAAAATAAAAAATAAAAAATAAAACAAAAACCTCTCATTTTCTAAAAAAATGTGTTCATACACACAAAGTGTCCAGGCAAATGCTAGTTCTACTTTTAAGAGAAGGTAGGAGCTAGCACAGCTAGGGTTTTCTATTTATACATTTTGTTTAGAGTTTAGGTTTACCGCTAAAAAATAGAAAATTTTGCACAAGTATTATCTGAACTATTGCGCGTGTGCGTTTAAATGTTTCTCGAACTTTCTTTCTTTGTCTCTCTCTCCCAAAGTCTGAAACAACAGACAACAAGAGTCTTTGTACGACTAATGATAATATGATCATCTGAACCTACAACGGAATGCATACTAGAAAACAGAGAAGGAAGATTCCCTAGTCACTCTTAACCTTCGAGCTTTTCGATTTACTCAACCTTTCCCTCGCGGTGAACGAACAGATGAATCGAAAGTTCAACTCACGCGTGGAGATCGTGGCTAGAGGAAATGAAAGTGAGACGGAAACTTGAACAAGAGAAATGAAACAGGTTGTTATTCCAAAAATAAAACCAAATGCATATGGCCTCACATCAAGGATTGGTTGGTGCCCTACACGTTACCATTTACTGATCCCATGTGAAATCGATACTTGGAGAAGAATCATTAAGGCCTTGGCCATTATCTGGTTCACGTCACTTTTATTAACCATACCATAGTGCTTGTGTTTGATTGAATTATTGCTCTAAGAATGGCAATTTTGTCGTCACGATGGAAACCACAACAGTTGGATAGGTATAATGTGTGCTCCACAAGGCAATTATGGGATTTTCTTCTTTGTTTGTGTTTTCATTTTCTTCTTATCCGTATTTTGACACGCATACTAATGCGGGGAGGAAAATAGAGAGATGATTATTGAGAACACAACTAGACCCAAGGAACATATAAAGAAGTAGTTTCTGTTTACATAAAATCATTCAAAATACATAATCCCCAATTCCTTAACAATTCTAGCCTTTTAATAGGCCTATCAACAACCTAATTAAACACTAGCACAACTTCCTAGTCCACTACAACAAAAGAAATAATAATCACCAAGTTCCAACCCAACCACATAACTAAAAAACATAATATTCTAAATACTTGATTACTAGGGATATTAACTAGATTTGAAAACTTAAAGGACCATCTCGAATTTCAAGATCGCTACTTAATCAACCTCCTTAATATAGTTCAAAACCCACCCTTGTACCTTAAAATATGATTTAAATCCCTAAATTTAGGATTACTCTCCCCACCGTTCTACAAATCTCCATCTAGCGTCATCTAGACGTTTAAAAATTAAAAAATGGCGTCTAGATTGGCCTAGGTGCCCGCCTAGACCTGCCTAAGTTGCGACTTTCACTTAGACAAAAAATAGATAACTTTCATTTTGCATTTTATTTATTGAACAAATTGTAGGAGACTTGTTGAATACTTTGATGAACACTCATTATATATCGTATATACTTATGTTCCCCATATTTTTCAGTATGTTCAAATACTTTATATAATTTATATGTCAGTCAACTTTACAATTTATGTATCGCAGTACAATTATGTATTTTTTTAGTATAATAAACATTTATTTATATGTTACATAATAAATTAATTAAAAATAACTGCCTAGACTCCTAAGCATTAGAAGGTTTCTATCCGCCGTCCGACTAACGTTTAGCGTTTTATAAAATCTTAACTCCAGAATCGACCTCTAAATTATGATTATTATTTGAGGAGTAGATTACTTCAAGGGTTCAAGGGTCCACCTTCTAGAGGTTGATATGAATTATTTTGAAATATGTCCCCATCAAATTATGCTAATAATACGATGCTTCCGTGGCGTCTGTAAGCTTAATCTTCGGCGAGAAAAAGAATTTGTGCCTGCCACGTGTACAGACACATCGTTCTGAGGTGGAGAAAAAATTATAATAATCAAATTAATTGTGATTAAGCTTCTCTATCCCTCCACCAAACCGTAACCAAATTCCGCAGTGTCTTCTTTGTTTTTGACATCGACATATTCACATGCCACGTGGTTTATAATACAATCATACATATGATGATCTGGCTGGACCTCGCATTATTAGCAAGGGAACATGGTTGTGGCAATTTGCAGTCCTTTTCTGCACACGTGGCTTTGTTTCGTGGCCTCTTGGCCTCCACTGGATTTGAACGACAGGTCATCTAATTTGCTAACTCTTAGCAAATAATTGGCATTTATTAGTAGCAAAATCCATTTTAATTACCAATATCAAAATGAAAAGCCATCATAGAATGAAAGGCAAACTTGTCTACTACTTCTGTGTTGTAGAGTGATGAGTCGTCAAGTTTATACACCATACATTGCATGACTTAAAAATGGCACAAATATAATATTGATATATACATAATTAGTAATTTTGATATATTGATGTGGTTATGAGTCATATTTGCTTTTTATTGTGGGAAACTAAAATGATATGTTATGTCAATCTCGAAAATCAATTTAGATAAAAAAAAAAAAACCAATTTATTAGTTATGACAACGGTTGCAAAATCAATTTAGTTAGCACACCAAAATGGAACATCACAAACGGAAAGGCAAAGTTGTATACTATTTTACATGTTAAATAATCTAACATCTGTATTAAAGAGTGTCTGTTAGTAATATAATTAATTGGTCTAATTAGATTATTAGTCTTTGTGGTGATTGGTAGTCAGAAGATAGTCCGAGTAGTAAAAAAAATAATTAGAATTTAAGCTCCAGTGTTAAAGTATGTTAGGATTTAGCCTCAAAAATTGAAAATTCCGTCAACTCTCTGTTAATTATTAGCACGTGAGTCGCACATAGGAGGACAAAACAGAATTCTCTGTTAATTGTTAGCATGTGAGGCTTACATGTGAGGCTAACTTTATAATTTTAGCTTCATATGTGAGTCTCATGTGTTAACAATTAATGGAGAGTTGACGAAAATTTCAATTTTAGGCCTAAATCCTAATAGACTTCAGTATAGAGGCTTAAATCCTAACTTTTTTAGCCCATGACTATCTTCCAACTACTCTACCACCAAAAGGACTATTAATCCAATTAAGCCTAATTAATTTTTTACTTTTAAATATATACATAAAAAAATAAGACCAACTCAAAATTTAAAAGCATCCGGCACACTGTACTGGCCAATCAACCTTGCTTGTATACAAAAGCATGTATAAAAGCACCATTTCCTAACCAAGTCATTTCCTAAATCGATTCCAACATCAATAACATGGATCATCATCCAGTCTCCGACGACCCCAAAACTCCACTTCTCCCTCTACACGATCAAATCCAACGGTCGCAGAGCTTCCATTCATCCTTGAAATCCCTTATAACACTCAAGAACTTCTTCGTCCTCCTGGGACCTCTTCTGTGCACCATCATATGCCTCTGTGTGAAGCTAGATGGCCCGGTGGCCAGCCGGAACATGCTGGCGGTGCTGGTGTGGGTGTTTGCTTGGTGGCTCACGGAGGCCGTGCCCATGCCAATTACCTCCATGTCCCCACTCTTTCTCTTCCCTCTGTTTGGAATATCCTCTGCTGATGATGTTGCTCAATCTTACATGGATGATGTTATTGCCCTTGTTCTTGGAAGCTTTATATTGGCTCTTGCTGTTGAGCATTATAACATCCACAGAAGATTGGCCTTGAATGTGAGTTTCTCTAGCTACTATGTTTTTTTTTTTTTTTTTCATAGTTCATAATCAACCCAAATTAAGAATAATGCTACATTTATCACATTTTTCATACTATATTTGTATCATCTCTTTGATAAAGGTAGGGTCATTAATACATGTGTGTTATGCCTCTGTTAGAAAATGTGGTACAAATATTATATGAAAAATGTGATATGAGTAACATTTTTATTAATGAATGGAATAACATTCTCAATCTGAGGTTTATGTTCTCATTTTTATCTTCACGTGGATAGCACTACCCTAACACAAAATGCAAATATTTCGCAAAAATGGGGAGACTTAAAAACTTTTGGTCAAATTGTACATATTGTATAATGCTGTGTGAGCTATATTATATATTGAAGTATTCATCTGAGGAAAAACTCTTAGTACTACCCTTGTGCTTAAATTATTATTTTAGACCAAAGTCTTAACCGAACTCAGGCTTAATCAAGCTAGGTAAAGCGGTTTTGACAACAACAAAAAAAAAAAAAAGCTAGGTAAAGCGGTGTTTTTTTTTCATATTAATGTCTAAATTTTTTTTTTCGTAATTAAAATTAATTTAGTGTTACTTTAAATTATACTTAAAAATTTATTAACATTATCTTTTTTCCATTTGTAAATAAGAAATTTAAGTTTAACTCCCAAGACTTTTCACGCCTTTAAGTGATCCGTATAGATTTGTTTGTTTTTGGATGAAAGTAATTCATAACACATGCTTTAAATTCAGTAGCTTCTGATGAATGTATTAGTCGTTATCATGGCATAAAATAATCATTAAGAATCTCAATTATTGTACTAAAATATTCCTCAATTATTTGAGTGAGTGTGAGTCACTCACGTTTGCGGACCACCACAGATAACCATACTCTTCTGCGGAGACCCGCTGAGCCCTCCCCTGCTCCTACTGGGAATATGCGCCACGACAGCATTCGTCTCCATGTGGATGCACAACGTGGCGGCAGCTGTGATGATGATGCCGGTGGCCACTGGGATCCTCCAGCGCTTTCCGGAGGGTCGGGACCAGTCCGTTGCCGTGAGCAAGTTCTGCAGGGCGGTGGTGCTGGGGGTGATATACTCCGCGGCCATAGGAGGGATGAGCACTCTCACTGGGACAGGTGTGAACTTGATATTGGTTGGGATGTGGAAGAGCTATTTTCCAGAGGCGGAGCCCATCAGCTTCAGCACCTGGTTCTTTCTAGGGTTCCCTCTGGCCTTGTTGATATTCTTGGCTTTGTGGGTTATACTTTGTTGCTTGTATTGCCCAAGGAATTCAGGCCAGGCTCTCTCTGCTTATCTGGACAAAGCTCACTTGAAGAGGGAGCTTGAAATGCTAGGTACAAGTCCATAATTAGTCTTTCTTCTTCTAATTGAACATGCATGTTTACTTATCGGGAATGTACATTAGAACTTGTTCGGTTTCTTTTCTTGCATTTGCCAACACAGAAGAAATTAAAATGTATGTGCGTCCCACATTACAGTCCAAGAACCATGACCTGTGATAAAACAAGAAATTAGATTAATTCGAGATTAGTTGAATTTTTATTCATTCTCACTTTTCGTTCATTCTCAATTTTCATTCATTTTCTGTTTTATTTCAAATAAGCAAACATATCGTGATTTTATTTACTTGTCAGCTCATAAGTGTTGATGATATGACAGGTCCAATGGCTTTTGCTGAGAAGATGGTACTGGCTGTGTTTTCGGTACGTTGTCAATCAAGTACTTAACTTTGCTGTGCAATTTTGGGCCTTCTCTTTTAGCTGCTTGCACTTCAAGCTAAATATTTTACCATTTTTCAATAAACCAAAAATTGTGTGTGTTAATCACTATCCAAATATGACAAGAATATTTTTGTGCAGATGCTGATAGTTTTGTGGATGACAAGGAGCATAACAGATGATATTCCTGGGTGGGGATCCCTCTTCAATGGGCGTGCTGGTGATGGAACTGCCAGTGTGAGTATTTACCCTTCTAATTAAATTGGATTAATTAGAGTTTGGAGTTTAGGGAAGTGTAATTTGATTGAATTAAAGTTGGAATTGACAATGTATATATGTAGGTTATGATGGCAACTTTGCTGTTCATAATTCCAAACAAAAAGCAAGAGGGAGAAAAGTTGATGGACTGGAACAAATGCAAGAAGCTACCATGGAACATCGTATTGTTACTAGGTGCTGGTTTTGCCATTGCCGACGGAGTCCGAACTAGCGGCCTTGCAGACATTTTATCGAAAGGCCTCGATTTCTTGGAGGTAGTCCCATATATCGCCATTGCGCCGGCTGTGTGTCTCATAAGTAGTACCATCACTGAGTTCACATCAAACAATGCCACCACCACTCTTGTTGTCCCTATTTTGATTCAAATAGCCAAAAGCATGCATGTGCATCCACTCCTCCTTATGATTCCAGGAGCCATTGGAGCACAGTTTGCTTTCTTGCTTCCGACCGGGACCCCTTCGAATATTGTAGGGTTTACCACTGGCCACATTGAAATTCAAGACATGATTAAGACTGGATTGCCACTGAAGATTGCTGGAACTGTTGTGCTGTCCCTTCTGATGCCTACACTAGGTAACTTTATTTTTTGACCAATTTGCGTAAATTACTACTACATGAATTCGACAACATGTCAAAATCATTATTGCTAAACAGCATGGACATGTTATTGATATATTTTCAGGATATCGATAACATCCGTTCTTTATTAACAAAAAATTTATGTTATTCGTATTCATTATAATTTTTGGCATTGCAGGAGCTTATGTATTTGGGACAAATGAACCTGCAGTTCAATGACTTTAGACAACAAGGTGATGCAAATATTCGCTCTTCGTAATTAGCAAAGAGGAGGTTCACGTGTATATATAGTCACATTGCAAGCGTACAGATACATGAGAAAAAGAAAGGAAAGAAAGCGACCAAAGGGCAACATATTACTTCTCTCTTCATTCCTTGTTTGGTAGAAAGCTTTGTGTGTATCTTGATTGCAGCCATATTATATTACATATGATAACTTTGTTAGTTTGCCCGGAAATTCATTCGATTTGAGAAACCTGTCATTTACTAGTTTGCATTTCTTGTCACCGGAGAAAAAAGATAGTTAAAACTTGGCCACATCCAAAAAACAAAAAAAAAACTCTCTGGAGACATTGTCTTCCATTCACTAACCCATTGACATATAAGTATCTTATTGAAATTCTAAATAATGCAAATATATATGGCTATTTTTTCTTCCTAAAATTACCGCACTTCTACCCAATATACAGACCGACGAGCAATGACGGAGTTAGAAAATTTTCACTGGGTGGGCTAGCTTAAAGTTTAAATCTTTATAAACAAATAAACTTAGCACTGTATTTTTCACAGTATACTCTAACTTAAGAAAATTTCACAAGGTGAGCCAAGAATTTTCGTTATTAAACAAATACGTGTTAAATTCAAACAAATCCAAACTTGTACATGTACAAGAAGTGATGAGAAAAATGATGTAAAAAAAAGAGATGGTTTGTAAACTATATTATTTAATTTTATATAATTAAATCAAGGGAATTATGATTAGTGACTAAATATATGATGGGCTACATTCGAAAATCAATAAAAATTACATGTAAAGTTTTCATTTTTTACAGAAAGCTACCTGGGCTATGGCCCAGGGTAGTTGTAACAGCCCGTCCCGAAAATTTCATATGACGGACGTGAAAAGACTAAAATGCCCTTGGCGTTAACTAAGGTACGTGTGTGTTTAAGTTTGGAAGTGGGTCCAATTATTTTGGTTGGTTGTACTTGGACCACACACACACCCATTCACCTCACTTCTCTTCCTCTCTCTCTCTACCTCACAGACTTTCTCTCTCTCTCTCTTCCTCCTTCGTACGGACGCACCCAGAAACCCTTCCAAAACTTACAGATCGAAGGAACCAAGGACACCATCGTGTTCCTCGTGGTGTGGTGAGTTCAAGGGTAACATTTTCAGGTTCAAATACATTCGTTTTCACGTAGAAACCTCACCCTCCGATTTGTGCACTGTTCATGCACACGTGAAATATTGTTTTTCAGGGAATTTGAAGCTTATAGGAAACTTTATGAGGTCCTAAGGAAGCTCGGAGTAGTTCGTTTGAAGATTTTGGACGTCGGAATAGCGAGATCGGGGAGTTTTCGTTTTGGCTGGAATTATCGAGGCTTTTTCCGGCGAATCCCCGACGAGTTGGGGGTCGAGTCAAGTATGGATGTGTTCATCTTTGTGAGATCTTCATTTTGGTATAAAGTACGTAGAAAATGGTGCAAAAATGAAGGAGAAACCATAGTTGGAAGTTTTTCCAAAAACTGGCGACCGTCGACTCGCCGGAGAAAACATGGGAATATTCCGTCAGTTTTGACAGAATATGCTAACGGCGTTAACTGAAGCCGTTAGTTAATTAACGGAATATTCCACGGAATATGCTAACAGCGTTACTGTACCGTTACACATGGCCGGCGCGTCTGGCCGTGCCTTGGCCGACGCGTGGGTGGTCGGAAAATTTTTCTAAAAATATGGGGATGATCCTGAGATTATGTAGATCACAGTGGTATATTCATATACCCAATTTGAGCAATGTATAAGAAGTTATTTCTAAGGTTTCGATTATGTGCGTTAATTAACGTTATTTCAGTCACTTCTCATATAGGCGAGACCTATCCAGAGGACGAGCGTAGCCAGGCTAGGCATAGGGGTTACGACCTGTCTACTTATCAGTGAGTGGGCATTTGTTTTCCGTATATACCTATATAAATGAGTTTTTCCCAGAAAATCAGTTTAAATGAAATGTGATATGAAATGCGATATGAAATGCCATGCAAAGTATCTATTTATTTTATTATGTGTTATTGATTACTTATATTGATGTTGGTGCTGAGGACGCACAGGTAAGTGGCAGGTAAGTTTATATATTAGTTGATGAGAACGAATGATGTGATGTGATATGATTAGAGCTCATAAACCTGCACACTGATATTAGTGCTCCCACCCAGAGAGGGGCTCAGTCCTTCACGTGATGTTCACCTCCCGCATCGTATGCACACCTTGGATCCAAGATGTTCACCTCCCGCATCGTATGCACACCTTGGATCCAAGTTAGGTGCTCAGTCCTGTCGGATAGGCCACTATAGGTGGGTTCGACTCGTAGGTGACCCGCGATTTATCGCTCAGTCTTCACGTGATTGTAGCACTAGAGCATATTAGTTTATATTCAGTGATGTTGTGCAGACCACTAGAGGTGGTATTGATGTGTGTGCAGGGTGTATATATATATATATATATATATATATATATATATATATATATGATTGAGATAAGTATGAGTTATATGATATGATGATTGTTATGAGCTATATATAGCCGAGGGTTGAGTTGATTATTTAGTATTCAATCACATTCACAGAGTTATGCTTTAGCATTTAGTTATGATACTTTGGCATGGCATACATACTTTCATACATGCATATTTTCCAGCAGGATTTTGAGAATTATATATATGAGTATATACTTTATTTCTGGGAAATTATACAGGTTTTACGGCGAGGGGTTATAATTTTTAAGAAAAGAAAGGTTTTGAAAAGATTTGTTTCTGACCCACTCAACTTTGTTTTTCGCCCCTCCAGGTATTAAGTAGTGTTCGTTGGTGGCATACGAGGAGCTCATCGGACGTTCTAACAGAATTCACTTATGTAGGACCACCTTCGGGTGTTATTTCTATTTAGTACTTCTGCTTGACTGCACGTAGACTTTTTTGCTCTGTATTAGTGGGTTCACACTTATTTTACACTAGTATTGCTAGTGTTTCGGTTTTAATTGATTCGTAAATTCTATTCTCTATTGCTTCCGCACTGTGCACATGGCTTACGTCACACTCACGTGATGGCCAGCACGCCCCACTTCTGGGTCGAGGTGTGTCAGTAGCCCTTAACATGGCTACGCCATTGCCGACGAGGATTATATTATTGTTGACACAATTTTGGATAACATAATCGTCGTTGATGTGTTGTTTATATTATGAGTAATGCTACATTTACCACATTTTTTATATCATATTTGTATCCTATTTATAATATAGATAGGACTCACCGACACATGTGAGTCTTATCTTTATTAAAAAGATTATACGAAATGTGATATAAAAAATATGATAAGAATAGTATTTTTTGTTATATTATTGATGTAATTTAATTCGATTATTTATATGTTTATAGTTCGTTGATATATTGTGATAAAAGATGTTTTCTTTTTTTGTCAAAGTGATAAAAGATGTTTGGTGTTTACAGTTTTTGTTGTTCTGGAAAACTTGTTAGGAAAATAAGTGACAAAATAATAACACAAAACTAATATCCAGGACAGAATCGTGACCTTTGGCTTAATTTTTTAAGCAATAGACACGTAGGCCATGAAAGCGATTCACTCTCAGTTAATTAGAGTCACGGGAATAAAATGTCTCATACACTCACGGATTGTATATTAAAAATACCGAAAGGAAAATTTGTTTCTATCTTTTTTCTTTTTTGTAAGGGATTAGTCGGTGGTTTTGGTACGCAAGTCTACTTTTTCAAAGTTTGGAAGATTTACAGATACATTCAGCTTTCTCCGGCCATTATTTTGTAATTGACCCGTTCTAAAAATTGAACCCAAATCGCATTGTGTGAAATGCGGGCCTGAAATTCATTACTAACCACTGAACTTTTTTAAAATTTTTTTTTTTTGTTTCCGCTAGCATACAGACAAAATTCTCTACCTAACGAAGATATATATTCCAAGGATTAAGATTCTCTCTCATCCTCTTTCCATCTCCTTCTATTCTCTCTTCTCACATTCTCTATTTTATTTTTCTGTTTTTATAAAAAATTAATATTAAATATTGACGTGGCTTAACGACAAAAGGGAAGAGAATCTTTCTCCACTCCAGACTACCCTCCTCCATTGCATGCATGCCATCACTAGTCACTTGTGGAGTGCAACTGTGTCAGTCCGTCAAAGAGAAGTTAAATCAACGGTCACCATGCGCCCTCAGTGCCTCCTCCTTCTTGTTGCCCTCATCCTTCCTCTGGCGGCCGCCACCAGCATAGTCCAGATCGGCGGTTGGAAACCCATTGAGGACGTCAGCGACCCCGAGGTGCGAGAGGCCGCAGAGTTCGCTGTGTCGGAGTACAACACGAAGCAAGCAAAGGCTCAGAACAAGTTGGTGTTTGAGACGGTGCTCCGGGGTGAGACGCAACTCGTTGCGGGCACGAACTATAAGCTTGTCATTTCGGCCAAAAATGAGTCGTCGGTGGCAAATCCCACCAGGGTCATCTGCGCCGCTGCCGCAAATAATTATGAGGTCTTCGTCTATGACAGGGCTTGGGAGCATCACAAGGAATTGGTCTACTTTCATCGTTCGAAAAAAAACTAACTAGTTTTAAAGATTGCTTGAAGTTTATCACCCTTTATATATTATTATATGGGTATCAATAATTAGAGCAATTTGAATGGTTGATCTTCAATCCTTATTTTCTTGAATTTTTTTGGGTTCTTGATTCAGTCTTCATTTGTTATAAAACAGAGAGAAAAAAGAGAACAGAAATAAGAAAAACAAGAAAACTGCGCAAAAAAGAGAGACTGAACCAGTTAAAGAGGCACATGAAAAAAAACCATCTTTGAAAAAGAAAATATTAGTTATATATGAATGAAAATTGTAATTTCTTATTTTTGGCTTTCTTGCATTTACTGCAACAAATGTAAATTCCACACTAAAATTGGTAATCTAATATTAAAATAATTAGAAATTAGATCAACTAGCTAAGAGCAGGAGTAAGATCGATAGGGAATGAAATTATGTCGATTAATCCTCTAAATTATTATTTTTTAAGTAAAGCATACGACATTCATTGACGAGAAATATGAATACGTACAAAATAGAGAATACAGTACTTTTATTTGGGCCTTAATAAAATCTTAACCTGATCGAAAGAAACAATGTCTTGTATCGTGCCAAGATTACATAAGATGGATATCCTCGAATAATATGGCTATCTTAGTTCAAACCAAACCAGCTCGGTTTCTGCTGCTAATCCAAACAATTAATTATATCCTAATTTTATGTAAATGAAAAACAAGGAAAAACAAGTTTGTTTTTCCCATACATGTAATGCATACACAGCCAAAAATGATTCCTTTTTAGTTTTTTAATTTTATTTCTCATATTTCTATAAGCATACAGACAAATCCTTTACCCAACAATGTCGATACATCCAACCCTGCCATCCTCCATCGCAGCATGCCCATCACTTGTCACTTGTGGACTGTATGTTGTCAGTCAAGAAAACTTTTAATCGACGGCCACGATGCGCCCAAAGTGCCTCCTCGTTCTCGTCGTCGTCATCCTTCCTCTGGCTGCCGCCCATATCACAACCCTTGTCGGCGGTTGGAAGCTCATCGTGGCCATAGATGAGCAAAGTATGCATTGTGTATGGCTAATGATTCAGGCCTCCTAACATCATTCCGATTATTGTTCTCATCCAGGATGCTTTGTAATTGTGATTTCAATCAATCTGTCGGTTATTCCTAAAAAAAGTAAAGAGTCACATATGGAAAAAAATATCAAAACAAATTAGTAATTAGACCATGCCGTAATTATGTCAAGAAAGCAATGGCGAAAGAAATCCCTACACGAGCCAATATGGACAGTAATATCCAGGATAGCACAAGTCAATACCTAACCTTCCATAAATCCCAAACCCTTTACCTTCCTGCCCGTTCTGCACATCCAAACCTATATTATCTTGCCATCCCCCATTGCAGCTCATCAGTCATCACTTGTCATTCGTGGAGTGGAGCCAGTCAAAGAAACTTCAACAAATTAAAGAAAGCAACGGTCACGATGCGCCCTCACTGCCTCCTCATCCTCGCCCTCGTCCTCCTTCCTCTGGTGGCCGCTGCCGCGGACCGACGGGGACTTATAACCGGCGGTTGGGAGCCCATAAAGAACATCAGCGACCCCCATGTGAAAGAGATTGCAGAGTTTGCGGTGTCGGAGTACAAGAAGCAAGCCCAAGGCCAGAACAAGTTGGCGTTTAAGAGGGTCGTCCAGGGCGACAGCCAGGTGGTGGCGGGCATCAACTACCGGCTTGTCATTTCCGCTAAGAACGAGTCCGTGGCTGATCCCGATGCTGCCACTCCCGCGGATTACGAGGGTATTGTGTGGGAGAAGGCTTGGGAGCATTTTAAGCAGTTGATGTCATTTCATAAATTGTCAAAAGCCTAACTAGGTTTCGGAGAATATGATCATTTTATATTTTAATTGTTGTGTTTATGCAATCATGTACTCTGGACTCCAGTCTGCTTGAAGTTTATCATCTTTCATTATAATAAATAAATCGAGGGAATAATTGATCTTCAATTCTTAATTTTCTTGATTCTTTTTGGCTTTGTTATATATGTATTCTTGGTGAATTGGGTTCTAAAATTATCATGGAGACCACACACACAAAATGAGTGTTGAAGATTTGACCCAACCCAAGCAAATTCTTTAATTAAATTTGGTTTCACACATTTTGTAATTTTTTGGATGTCTTAATGCCCCTAATTACTTGTTTGTTAACTACAAATTCAATGCATATTAATAAAAAAAAATATGAGAATTGATGTCTTGATATATATTGTCAAATTACTATTGTCAATTATTTACTCATATACAACAATAATAATAAAAAGTTTAGTAATACATAAAAAACAATTTACCTACCACGTATACGAATATTATTTGTATAAATTTAAATTGAGAATCTACAAAATATAGGAAAATTGTTTACCCACATATTTCAAAGATGTGGTCTTAGCCAGTCAACTTTCAAAATGTAATTTTAAAATATATGATTTTTCTAGCATTACTTTTAAACTTATATGACATTCGTATGTAGAACCCAAACATAGGAAATAGATTCATGTTTAGCAATTAATTAAATAGGAAAAACAATTTTGGAACTATTATAATCGCCTCAATCTGGATAAAAGCGGAAATGGATCATAGAGAGGAAAGTGTTTTAACGCCATAATAACATCACCATAAAATTAAAGAACGAAATCCCTATAAATTATATTGCACTCTCAATGCGTCTCTTCATTCCAAAAAATGACCAGATTATATAGTATCCTAGCAATTGCAACACTGATCTTTTGCCTCCTCTTTCCTCCCTTGGTCACAGCCCAAGGCGGTGATTGGCAGCCGATCAAGAACATCAGCGACGCATATGTGAAAGAGATCGCAGAGTTTGCAGTCAACGAGTACAACAAAATAGAGAAGAAGAAGAAGTTGGCATTTCAGAACTTCTTTCAGGGTCGGATGAAGTTTATCGATCCACTTAACATTCACTATTGGCTTCCCATTGCGGTCAGAGATGAGGAGTCGCCTACCCTCGCATCAAATTATGTGACTATTGTGTGGGATAATGTGGAGCATTCGATAAAGGAGTTATTGGTCTTTCATGAAGTTAGTAGGTAAAAGAAATTGGATGATTTCATAGTATGTTTCTAGTCTTGTTGACACACCCCGACCGATATCGAAGCGTGCTGGCCGTCACGTGAGGGTGACGTAGCCATGTGCGCATTGCGAAAGCGGAAGGATAAAGAGAAATACGGATAATTAAAGACCAAACCACTAGCAATACTAACTAAGATAATGTGCTAGTGCGAATAAGCGTGAATTCACCATTCAGAGCATAAGTAACCTAGTTGTAGTCTAGCAGAACAATTGTTAATAATACAGCATCCGAAGATGATCCTACATGGAAGGTGAACTGTTAGAACCTTCATCAAGCCCTCGTAAGCCACCAACGAACAATTCCTACTTAATACCTGGAGGGGCGAAAAACAGAAAGCGTGAGTGGGCAAAAATAAAGCTTTTTAAAATCATTTCATTTCTCAAATATTCTAACCCCTCGCTGTAAAACCTGTATAGTTTTCCCATAAAATAGAATACATACGTATATATCTCAAAATCATGCTCAGAAATATCGAAATCCACATATAAAAATGCCATGCATATGCCATGTCCAGTACTTACGCCATGTCTATTATCACAGTATCACATAAGTAAGCCAGGTAATATAATTCAACATAAATCATCTGTCGGCTGTAGTCACCTTACGTGACCTGTACGGCGGAATCTAGAGCTCATCATCTAGCCGGAGTCACATCTTGTGACCTGTACGACTCAATCTCTATCTCAATCATATATCTCAACATGTATATACCTGCACACGAGTCGGAACCACCTCACGTGGTCTGTCCGATAGGACTGGGTGTAAATAAATACGCTCTAGTGCTACGATCACGTGAAGACTATGCGCTAATCGCGGGTCACCTACGAGTCGAACCCACTTAAAGTGGTCTATGCGACAGGACTGTGCACCTAACTTGGATCCAAGGCGAGCATATGGTGCTGGAGGTGAACATCACGTGAAGGACTGTGCCCTACTATGGGCGGAAGCACTAACACCTAGGTGCAGGTTGATGAGCTCAAATATATATCTCAACATCATCATCATCATATCTCATAACCATTACCAACATAATATACTCACTTGTCGCTTACCTAGGCCTTCGCAACAACATGCAACATTATGCTTAAATATGATAATGCATACACTAAAATATGAGGCAAGTATGACATGGCATTTAAATCACATTTCTTTTAAATACGTTTTCTGGGAAAAACATCAAGTATATATATACTGAAAACAAAAGCCCACTCACTGATATGTAGCCGGGTCGTAACCCCAGTGCCTAGCCTGGCTACACTCGTCCTGCGGATAAGTCTCGCCTATATGAGAAACAACTAAATAAACGTCACTTAAGAGCACATAAACGAAACTTGGTAATAACTTCTCATATATTGCTCAAATTGGGTATATGAATATACCACTGAGACCTACTCAACCTCAGGAACATCCCCATATTTTTAGAATTATTTTCTGACCTCTCACGCTCCGCCACGCGCGGCCATGTGCCTGGCACGCCTAACGGTAACAGTAACGATGTTAGGGAATATTCCGTTAAAAGCTAACAGATTTCGTTAAAACTAACCTGACCCCGTTAGAATATTCCATCATACTTGACAGAATATTCTCCTTCGTCTCCGATGGACCTCGGCGGTCGCCGCCGTCTGCAACTCGCCGGAAAACTGGAAAATTTTCAAATCTTCATATCTCACTCGTTTTTCAACCAAATTCCATGAAATTTGTACCAAAATGAAGCTTAGAGTGAGTAGAACAAATCCTTACCAATTTCAAGCCTTGAAATCCACGGGATCTCGTCGGAGAAGCCTCAATAATTCCGGCCAAAATTCAAACTCTTCGATCTCGACTTCCCGACATCCAAAACACCTCGTTCTTCTTCTTCGAGCTTCGTGAGGACGATCTAAAGCTTCATATAAGCTTAGAATCTTCCAAAAACCTCACAATCACGTGTGCATGAACAGTACCTCAAAACTGGGTTTCGAGTTTCTCGGGTTTTCGAAGGTTTCACGATCAGAAAATGGTATGGATGCACTCGTGACAATGAGATGAAGATGATGGTGCTAAACACAAGCTCGATCTATGCTCGAGAGGGTTGGTTATAGATTCGTCCGTACATTTGTACGAAAAATGGTAAGAAATCTGAGATAGAGAAAGAGAGTCAATCAGCGAGAGAGAGGTGAGTATGGGTGTGTGGTCCTAGTTGGTTGGCCAATCAAAACAAACCAACAAATATCCTACTCTAACCTTTTTCCAAAAAAAAAAAAACTTAGGAAAAAGGATAAATAGGTAAAATTTCCAACTTAATCACACAACCATAATGTCCAAGGGCAATTTAGACTTTTCACACCAACGATACAATTACTCCAGGACGGGCTGTTACACTTGTAAACCATCCTCTGCAGATCTCACGTCGAGCCTTCTGCCTCTTCTTTGGTGTTCAGTATTTCAGCGGTGATAATAAGGACGTTGGTGGTGGATGTTAGGATTTTTTGTTTCTCTGGTTATTTTTTTGTTTCTCTGGTTATTTTTTTGTTTTGAGCTCTGTTTTAGTTTGATTTGGAGGTTCATCCCTATGTTTTGGGCTTAATGTTGTAATTTGGCCTCTGTAATTTGCTGGTTTGATAATGAATTTACCTTTGTCCGAAGAAAAAAAAGACGTGAAATTGATGATTTCATAAATGGTTATTTTATATGTCCTTACATTTTTGTTTTGGGAACCTTTATCTTATCGCTCTAACACCAACCTCACATTCCTTAGCAACTCATACTGTATACCTTCAACAAATTGACAAAAGAAAAAAAACTAAAATATCCCTCCAACAAATCAATGATAAAAATGAAAGGAGGATATCTAACGATTTGTTTGTAAATGCTTTTAAAATTACTGAAGGTGTTTTTGATGAAAATATTTTTCAAACCAATTTTTTAGTAAAAATTTAAATAGATCATGAAAAAACACTTGAAGTGCTTTCTACAAGAAACACATATTTAGTGATTCTTTCAAAAAACACTTTTGAAATTCAAAATCAATTTCACAAAAAACGTTTTTAGTCATTTTAAAAGTACTTTCAAACATACTTTAATATGGAAAGGGATCATCTTCGGATCCTTTCCTCCTAATCCACCAAATTAGAGAATCCGTGCGGTTGAAATTTGATCCAACGGCTGAAGTTATTATAACTTTTAAAGTTGGCCTTTATTTATTGCTGTTGAATCAAATTTAAACAGCACATATTCCCTGATTTGATGGATTAAGAAGAAGGGATCCGGATTGTGTCTTTTCCCCCTTTAATATAACTAGGTATGGACCTAAGATTTTCCATCTTGTTTAATGCACCCTACAAAAATCAGAGAAATTGTGGTTTTCTCCTTTTCCGTGCAGATGCCCCCACCAAAGCGCCTCTCTGCCAATCTGTTTATCCAGATTCCATAGAGTAACGGCCAACCGTCGGTGGGAGGGATAAGGATTTACCCAATCCCGAAGATAAATTTTTACATTATTATTTTCGATCTTCTTAAAAACAAACTAAATGGATACAAATCAGGAAAATTTTAACAGAAAATAATTATAAATTAAAAAAATTTAATTATGTATTCCCCTCTAATAAAAGAGAATTAGTGGATTGATCGGGTGTGACGGTGAGGCTAATTTGGGTTGGGAGTAATTTGGGGAAAGGGATAAACACAATTAAGGAACCGTCAGAACTTATCCTAAACTCCACGACAGACCCAAACAAAAATTGGAATCTGTACATCTAACCAAGGTGGGGAGCAGCGGAGAGCCTCCTCCAGCCTTCTTCTGACGGACCCGAGGCTCTCTGCTCGGCCACCACCGCAACCGCCGCAGCGGCATCGGCAGCAAAACCACCATCAGCAGGATAAACTGCCCCGTCGCAGCCAAAGCGCCAACAGCAACAAGATGAAGGGGCTGTTCAAGTCCAAGCCCAGAACCCCTGCCGACATAGTTCGGCAGACCCGAGATCTCCTCGTCTATGCTCAGCGCGCTCCCGATTCTCGTGAAAGCAAACGCGAGGAAAAAGTACCTATTTTCCTTCCGTTGTTGATTCTGTCAATCAAAATCGATTCAATTCGATCCGATTGAAATTTTGATCAGATTCTTTCTTGATTCTATATTCTGTTATCTGAAAACATTGAGAAAATTGGGATCGGTGGTGTTTTCGATGGGCAAAGTTGATTGGGATCGGTTCAAGATCAAAGTTTTTATATTTTTGAAGTTTTTTTGTTCATACGGATTTCATTGAAATTGGCGATTTTGAATTCTGAAATCGTTAAATTAGTTTGTGAATTCTTCAGTTTAATTAGTCTTTTCAAATGCAAATTGTGATCGTTCGTTCCAGTTACTTCTTCTTCGATAGTGTTTTGTGTTTGTATGTCTTGCGCATCGAAGTTTATTTGTGTTGGGGTTTTGTGAATGAGCAGATGTCAGAGCTCTGTAAAAACGTCAGGGAGCTGAAGTCGATTCTCTATGGAAATAGCGAGTCTGAACCGGTCTCAGAAGCATGTGCGCAGTTGACTCAGGAGTTTTTTAAAGAGAACACACTTCGACTTCTTATTACATGTCTTCCGAAATTGAACTTGGAGGTAGGCTTTCAATGCCTTTGTTCTTTCACTTCATATTGTTTTGTCTGCCTTGTGTTGAATCCTTATGTTGAATCTCATGTTCTCCATTCTCGGTTTACATTGCGCAGGCTCGAAAAGATGCCACTCAAGTGGTTGCAAACTTGCAGAGGCAACAAGTTCAGTCTAAGCTGATTGCATGTGATTACCTGGTAGCGAACATTGATTTGATGGATATTTTGATCCAAGGGTAAGCCACTATTGCTAAGTACCTTGGACACTCAGTGTTATTATGTTGCACCGTTCCTTTTTGGTTCTTACACTCTTTATTGATAGCATATGTCTAGTATGTTTGGTTCACGTCAATGTGCAATGATTCTTTGAACGTTTTCACAAACACGCTGATTCATTAAAGTCTTTAATGCTATGGGGTTCTGAGTTTCATTTTCAAAATTTTTTTGCAGCTCAATAGATTGAAAACACGTCAATTATTATGTTCTTTGTAAATGACTCTTCAAGTTAGAAAATGGTCTTGATCTCTGTTCTTTTTTTTTCAAATTTTGAATTCTTGAATTATATGAAAAAAGGTGGGAGGTGGGGTGTTTCGAAAAGTATATCGTCTTATATTTGATTATATTATTAGGCATCTCATTGTTAAAGTCCACATTTTGTAGGTATGGAAACACTGACATGGCTCTACATTATGGTGCAATGTTGAGGGAGTGCATACGTCACCAAAGTGTTGCAAGGTGAGCAAACTGAACCTGGCTCATTTGGTAAATTTCAATTTGACCATGTGAAAGATGTTATTAAGAAGTGGGATATGAGGTTGTTTATCATTTGTATCATTTAGTGGCTAAAACTCATAGCTTTTGTTCACCCCAGTTGTATATCAGCTATCTTATCTCTTACGTAATTGCTTATTGAACAAATCTGTTTTTTTTGCAGATATGTTTTGGAATCACAACACATGAAGAAGTTTTTTGATTATATACAGCTCCCCAATTTTGATATTGCTGCAGATGCTGCTGCAACTTTTAAGGTTGAGTTAGTCTCACAGTATAGTCATGTGCTTGTTTTCATAAAAATTAACACTTTTAGAGTTTAATGAACATTGTTGCATGCCTTTGGCTAAAATAGACACTCAAAATGATTCATGATTCATTTGTTGTTTAGCCAATAATGCTTTGACCTTCATGCATGTGGGAATATTGAATACGCTATCTGCTTCCCTGTATAATAGTAGATTTTTCCAATAGTGCAATTATGGTCAACAATGTACCTATCTGAAACCTCAAAGCCTGATACAGATTTAGTGTGGTTTGCTGATCTATATAGAGCAATTTTTTTTTATTTCTTTTTCATTATCAATATTTCTTGTTCTTAAAGCCATTTATTCGACTCACGTACTTGTCTAGTTGCAGTTGTACTAGAATTATTCTGATTTTTGTAACATCTCTCTGTAGGAACTCTTGACGAGGCACAAATCTACTGTAGCAGATTTTCTTTCCAAGAACTATGATTGGGTAAGGGTTACTTCCTATGTACAGATGTTTGTTTTCATGTATGTCCTTTCATCCGCATGGAACACATTCATGTGGGCAATAAGAAACATGCATCAACCGTTACTGAATAATTCCATTAGAATTACTTCAAGTGAAGAAAATAAGAACTGGAAAAGGGCATACAAGTATTATATGCAAATTAACCGAAACTTGATATTTCTATCTTTATGACAGTTTTTTGCGGAGTATAACTCAAAGCTACTGGAATCCTCCAATTATATTACCAGGCGACAAGCTGTCAAGGTATGATAAATATTTGACCACATATATTGCATGACCTTGATGTGCTGGTTGAAGTACCTCGTATTCTCTTGTTTCATCACATTTTTGAAATAGGCTGCATGCTTTGGACGTTTTTGAAATAGGCTACATGCTTCTTGTGACATTTGCTGAGATGCTCTTATGATGTTTGCTGAAGATGCTTATTTATTAATTACAGTTGTTAGGAGATATTTTGTTGGATCGGTCAAACTCAGCTGTGATGACTCGATATGTGAGCTCAAGGGACAACTTGAGGATCCTTATGAATCTTCTCAGAGTATGATATACCTCCTTTATTGATTATTGCTAATTTCCATGAACTTCCCCCTCCCCTCTTGTTCCAGGCCATTGAATAGTATGATATGCTCTTACGCGCATAATATGTTTTAGTGCAAGCCTTTGAAATTACCACTTGCTTTGCATTTGGTATACCTATTTCTTACGTGCACAATATGTTTTAGTGCAAGCCTTTGAAATTAAAATTTGCGTTGCATTTGGTATACCTATTTCTTACATGCATAATTTTGGGGTTTCTATCTCCAGGAATCAAGCAAGAGCATTCAGATTGAAGCATTTCATGTTTTCAAGGTTTGATTACCATTTTGATTTGTTAATGTTCAGGGTTACCCTTTAGTTCTTCACGTTAATATGTTTTAGTTTTTGCAGTTGTTTGCTGCTAATCAAAATAAACCCGCCGACATTGTGAGCATACTTGTCGCCAATAGAAGCAAGCTTTTACGTCTGTTTGCTGATTTTAAGATAGATAAAGGTAGGTGCGAGTTTTTATTCAGAGTTCGTTGTTAGTAGTTTGGCACTTTGGTTACATTTTTTCAAATGTTCTGTTGCAGAGGATGAACAATTTGAGGCAGACAAGGCTCAAGTAGTGAGAGAAATAGCTGCCATGGAACCCAAAGACTCATGAAGGAACTTGTCTTGTACGTGGAATATTGAGTTTCTTGTTCTATTTGTGAGTTTTAGAGTTTTCATAGTTCTTTGTGTTTGTTTGACGCTATTTAATTTTCGAAGGAGCCTTATCCTCCTTGTTCTTTGTTCGTGTGTAGTTTCTAAATTATACTTTTGTAAAAGGTAGATAAATAAATTGGTAAAATGTTTGATGTTGTACTTAGGTGATGCAATTGTTTAAAATGGTTGAGCACGCATGCTTGTAATGTAATTCAAATTCGCCCCAAGTGTCGTGCTAGTGCCATATTATTTGATGGAGGCATAACCTTGCGCATAGTTGGCTTCTAGACCGACCGAAGAAGAGACTCGTGTTTGAAGCTTTCGTAAACATTGCGTGTTGAATTCCGCAGTTAAATCTAAAAACAGATTAGAGGTTCCTCATGATCAAAGCGCCATATCTTTTTCTCACGATGAGAATAGAATGGTCATTTTCTGGTTTCTGATTTGGGAATAGGGTTCCTCAAGGTGGCATTGGCACGACACTGGCACGCACTTGTTCCACATTCCAATCATATGTTGTCCTTACGAGAAATATGGAACCGGATCCAAAGAAACAAATCTCAAGGATCAAATGAGCCGGGTCATTGAAATTTGATCAAACAGCTACAATTATTATAACTTTTAAAGAACCTTATGTTTGTAACTGTTGGATCAAATTCAATGGTCTGGATTATTTGATAAGTGAGCTTAGTTTCCTTGGGTTCGGTGGGAATGAGCTCAGTTCTTTTGGATCCGGAGATAATCCGGTTCCAAGAAATATCAACAATGAATAACGAACACAGCATATTGGCATATTCTATGAATCTCCCCCATCAAATGAAATGACTATACTTACCTTACCTTCAGGAATACCGCATAATTACTCTATCGCCTTTTTCTAAATTTCACTTAAAAATAAATATAAATAAAAATAATTATCAATTCACTTTGGACCTGGCCCTGTGATATATTCACGCGTCACACGACACGGACTGGGTCAACATGACTTTCGAAAAACGACAAGATTCGATAGATCATTGAGGGCAATAGAGTAATTAAACCTAGTATCGTCATGTAAATCATTCGAAATTTTTTTATTATGATCGGAACATAAATGATACATTACGTGTTTTAGTATATGTGTGGAAAATTTTATTTTTAAAGTTATTAACATTTTAGCACATATATTTCACTATTTTTATAATGATTCCGTGTATCCGTTCGTCATACTGAAAAATCTCTCGTAAATCAGACACGGGGAGCCCTATTATTGGTGTCGGCACTCGGCATCATACTTTATGCGATAAACGAAAGGCATTGGCATTATACTTTATGCGATAAACGAATCGCCTATATATTTAGTTTAATTATTTAATCAGTCTCAGTCACCTGCTTCATGTGCTACGTGAAAGCTCCAGCACTACACTCTGAACACAAATCCATCGTCGACAATACTCGTTAGCATCTCCAACTATTACTCAATCTGCATTTCCTTCCCTCATCAGACCGTTAATAATGGCGGCAAATGGTAGATCCTCTCCATTTCGTTTAAATTCTAATAAAATCTCCATTTTCTGTCCTTTTTTTTCCATATAAAATTAATTTGCAATTTGTTTTGCATGATTTCTGGTGGTGGGTTGTAGATTCGCTTGCTCAGTTCCTCTCCTCCGCCGTTGATGCAGCCAAGAAAGCCGGCCAGGTTAGTCCCCTTCGCCCCTTTAACTAATTTTTGTTTTTGTATAATTTTTACTCAGCAGTAATTGAAACAAAGTGTGCAATCTGTGTGCTATATGATTTCATTGCAGATAATTCGAAAAGGGTTCTACGAGACCAAGCATGTGGAGTACAAAGGCCAGGTCTTTTGACTTGTTTTTCTTGTTTTTCTTGTTTTGTGTTAATTTGTTAAATCAAATGGGTGCTTGGCAATTGGATCTTAGAAGTCTAATTGCTGATTCAATGTTAGTGTAATTTTTTTGAAGTGAAAGATTTAAAATTTGATTACTTGACAAGCATCGAAGGCATGTTAGTGAAAGAATTTCGAAAAACTTTTCGCCTGTGGCAGCTCAAGTTAGAATTTGAGTGCAGAAAGTTATATTATGTGGTTTGAGATAGCTCAGTGTTGAGTGCAAGATGTAGCAAAACGAAATTTCGTAATCAAAACATTATTTTTCTGTTAATCTTCCAATTCTGTTGGGGAGTGCAGGTGGATTTGGTCACGGAAACTGATAAGGCATGCGAAGATCTCATATTTAATCATCTCAAGCAACTTTACCCCACACATAAGGTTAACTCTTCATCCCCATGTATCAGCAAAGTTCCTCATTGTTGCTTAGAATGTCATTGTATCTCCTAAGACTAGGTTTTTCTGTACATGCTCTGAATTATTTTAGTCGGTGTTACTTTTAGTTCATTGGGGAAGAGACTACTGCTGCTAATGGTGTAACGGAGCTGACCGATGACCCCACATGGCTAGTTGATCCTGTGGATGGAACCATTAACTTTGTACATGGGTAAAAGTCGCTTCTTGTGTTGTAGATGATTGTTTATTTTCTCTGTGCTGAATGCTGATTGCTTCTCGTTGCTGTTATAGGTTCCCCTTTGTCTGTGTGTCAATCGGCCTTACAATTGGAAAGATTCCTACAGTTGGTGTTGTTTACAATCCAATAATTGACGAGGTTAGGATTCTTATCTCCGCTAGTGTTTAAACTCCAGTGGTTAACCATGACTCTTGTTCTAATAGATGTTAGAATTGTAAGTTTTACAGCGAATAGCTTCTGAGTTGAAATATGAAAACTTGCCCTCTAAGTAATACTAGCTGAATAAAGCGTGTTAACTTATACGTAGCTCTTTACTGGCATACGCGGAGGAGGTGCATTTCTCAATGGAAATCCTATAAAAGGTGATTATTCTGTTTTTAACCATGTACTTTATTGTTTCCAAGTGGTTACAGAATTTCCTATTTAATGCTTAAAAATGTTTTGAATTAGTGCAGTATCATCTCAGACCGAACTTGTGAAGTCTCTCCTTGTAACTGAGGTATAGAGCTCTCTGATTGATGGATGGTAGTTTATTATTGTTATACATAAATGGGCTGATTTGTTGTTTTTCTACCCCATCCCCGTGTAAAATAAAGCACACCGCGAGCGTTTTACTTAAACGATGAGACTAGAAATTCGTAATGATAAATGTGTAAACTTCTTAATCTTAAAAACCCTCGTATGTTGTTGTACTGGAAGAGCAGGTTGGAGTAGAACGTGATACCGAGACAGTGGATGCAACCACAGGGATAATTAATCGCCTACTTTTTGAGGTAGAAACAGAACTTTCAAATGCTGGTCTTCAGTTGTGTTGGCATCCCAATTTTAAATGAATCCCTCTTTTGAGCAGGTGAGATCTATTCGCATTGGCGGCTCCTGTGCACTGGCCCTCTGTGGAATAGCATGTGGGAGGCTTGATCTATTTTACATGCACGGCTATGGGGGTCCTTGGTATGATCTTCTTTCTACCATGCTTGTTAATTTTAGTGGTAGCCGGTAAGTGATTGACATTGGTTTTTCGTGTGCCTCAGGGATGTTGCAGGTGGTGCTGTAATTGTTACAGAAGCTGGAGGGTGTGTTTATGATCCGTAAGTAACTTTATCTTCAGCTTAAGATCATTCAAGAATTAATTTGAGTTGGAAATATAAATAGTTATCTTTGAAGCGTGCACTACTGACAGATCGATAACATCTATCTTTTTGTTAACAAAACTTGAAACTTGCATGGAACATCGTATCTATACATTTTTACTTATGTCGAGAATTGGATGTAATTTTCTGCATCAGATCTGGTAAGGAGGTTGACATGACATCTCAAAGAGTAGCTGCATCAAACCCTCTGCTTAAGGATGCATTTGTTGAGGTTTTGCGAGAATCAGAATGAGTCAGCTTCTTCACTTTATGAAATCTTTCAAGTTAAACATCCTCTCCGTGAAGCCTAAAATTGGATTACTGATTTGATTACATGGGTGTAAGTTAGTATCCCTTACACCATTGAAATCGTATTTAGGGCATGCGAAATGCCAAATTAATTGTCGAACCTATTTTGATGATATATCGTTGGCAATGTTTGTATTTGCTGTATGTTCTTAGCTTCAGAAATAAATTTGATGTTTCGAGTATATGAAAGTGAAGTCATGATTGAGAATGCTTAAGCTCAAAACAGAAAGTTGAAATGTAGAAACAGAAACCAAAGGATATAATTTCCGTTTGTTTTTCTACTTCCGCACTCTTACCTTTGGTTTTTGTTCCTTGATTCTCCGATTGATTCAATCCAAGGGCTTAGAAAATAGAGACAAGTGCAGATGGTCAAAAAGACGGTGCGAAAATCATTTCCCAAAAATGAAATCAATGTCGAAGGAGAAAACAGAGTTATAAGCGTGTAAGTAACAAATATATTAAATCTCTCTCTCTGGTAGCATGTCTAACACCAAGTTCAGGCAGGGACTGCCCAAGAACTAATTTACCAAAGAATAACCTCTAATCCTGAACTCCCTCAGTACATATGTGTACGCAAACACTCACGCCATAAATATACAAAGGGGTGCAACAACAAATGTATTCAGAAGGGCCGCGAAAGAGGAGGAAGAAACTCGTAAGAGCCACCAACTCCCTCTTACAAACCATTCTGTGCGTTCTGCCTTTCGTCCCTCCGACCTCTAAGCACCATGGCCGTTGACACCGTTCGAAGCTTGCGTTTCCTTTTCAGACTTCTTCCTCTTCAATACAATATACCATGTGTAAGCTTCCAACAATGCAGCTTGGACACCTAAGGCAATGATCACGCTGATGTATGCTTTCTTCCACTTATCGTCAGGGTTCAAGATGTCGAATCCTTTGAAGATGTTGACGATGCTGAGGATGATAACAGTGTAGCCGGTTGCGTGGTGGTATATGTTCCAGTAAAATCTGATCTTGTGATCCTTGTTGGGTCTCAGAAGCAAAGCAAACACCTGCATCGAGATTCAAAGCCGTCACTTAGTACATGCCAGGGCAAAGATCGAAGTTACATTACAACATTGTTAGGGTTGAGATGAATGTTGAATTTACCTGAAGTGTTCCAAGGGCGAAGAGGGCGATCCCAATGTTTCTGTGTGTGTCATATTTGATGCCGGCAGAATCGTCGCCGAGTTTAATACCGGTAGCCCATCCTGCGACGCCAACGGCGTATGCCGAGGTCTGGCAAGCGGCATGAAGGTAAAACCATGCAGGGTCTGCGGACTTGAAAACTTTCAAGTACCTTGCTACCATGGCACCAAAAGGCATCAAGATTCCCCAACTCACTGCATTCAGCACTCCGTGACGCTGTAATTTGTTTAAAAAATGACCAAAAAAACTTAGGGGATTTGACTAATTCTGATGAAGTCATTGAGCAATTAGAAAGCCTTCGAAATTTTCAGAGAGAGAATCATATTATACACTAAAAAACCTTAATTAAAACTCTAATAAATTACCAATACCAAACACGTGACTACCAATTCGAAGAAATCTTAACACAAGAGAGCAGATCCTCCTCAACTAATACAATTAAAGATTAATTTATATTTTCGCAGACGCGTACATAACCACATGATCTAGAGCGGATTTCGCCACTTGAGTTCTAATATCTCCTCATAGTTTACATTAATTTACAGTATAATTTTTTTCAATAACTTAAAGTGGGCTATCCGTCTACACACTTAAAAGTCCCCTCATAATTCAATTTATAGCTATTTAAGCTATTTGTGCCGGACCCTCTTTTACTCTCGTCCGGATTGAAATTTCCGACAGGTTTTTATTGAGATCCTTGTATGCACACAATTCTCCTATTTTGTACTTATTCTTTTCTAATAAATGAATATCGTACTCATTAAAAAAAATATAGACGTAATTAAAAACTATATACTTTTGTATAAAAAAAAGATTCATTTATATTTCTGAGTGTGGTAAAATTTACAAAAATGGAAACTGTAAAATTGTCGCCAATATTTTTGGTAACAGCCTTTAAACTTTTTTTTTCGTTGAAGAGGACATTCATATCTTTAGCGAATGCTTCAAAATAATTATTTTGTCAGTAAAAGTTTATCTTCAAAAAAAAAAAATGTGGAAGAGAAAATGAGGCAATATGGTCACTGGCTGTGTGAATTAAATTATTTTATATTTAATTACTATATTGCTCATGACTTTTATTTTGATTAAAATATCAAAAGTTTTATCAAGAAAACCAAACTAAGAACAGAAAATGGGTTTAGTAAGAAAAAATTTGTGAATTTGCAGCAGGCCCTCCGCTACAGTGATAGTGAGGAGTGTCACCACAGCATAAATTCAAACTTGGCTTCCTAATCTAACAAATTTATGGTTCGACAAAAAAACAAAAAGATTTGTGAATTAATTGAAAACAACAAATGATTTGTTCAAATTTGGTAATAAAAACCCAAAAATTACTTTAAGAAACAAACTTCAGGACATGCAGTTTAAGGATCAGAATTAAAGACAGAAAAATTGAGTCAATTCACTTACGTTTCTCTTTCTAGTGGTTGAGCTGCTACCACCGGTGGATGCTGTCTGGCCGGAAAGCAAATCCAAAGTCCCCTTGGCGTTAAGATTGGCCGCGGCGCGGCCGTGAATGCCGGGAGCGCCGTTCGAAACGGGACCCTCTTGCCAGACCTGAAGTATGGTGGTAGAATTGGTAGGAAGTGTCCAGGTTGCAAATATGATCATCTCATCGTTGTTCAGATACTCCGCCGTCAAATTCGTAACCTCGTACGTCAGGTTGCCCTCCGCCAAGGTGGTCGAGTAGTCCTCGATCGGCGACTTGTACACCCTCGGCGTCCCACTGGACTGCGGCCAAGCGACAAGAGCTTGGGCGCCGGGCATGGCGTTCGACGCGCTGTTGAGGTTCGGATTGATGGCCCACGCGACCCAGCTGGAGGCAGAGACGCCGGTGTGCCTGTAGGCCATCTGGAGCTTCCCCGTTGACTGTTCAAAGCTCCAATGGAGGAAGGAGCTGAGATACGGCAGGCTGCTACAGGAGGTGAAGACCTTGTTGGTGTTGAATTTGTAGTTCTCGCAGGCTGTCGTTTGGGAGTAGGAAGATTGTGAGAACAGAGAGAGCAGAATGGAGAAGGCCACCGCAAGCCTCAGCGTGGAAGCCATCGTTGTGAGAACTGAAAAGTGCTTTTGAGGGAAAATCTCAACTGGGTTCTATATATTTTGAGAAGGGGAATTCAGATATTGGAAAAAGTTGAGAGCTTGATAAGAAGACGTACTTCTTTTTTGCTAAAAGACGGACAAGGTATGTGAGAGGAAGTTGGGGGTGTTGAGAGGGAAATGGGGTGTAAATATAAGAGTTGGTGGTGGTGTGTGGAGACTTTAGGGCTGTTGGGTAGTCTGTTGGGGAAGGTTCCATTTTTCGGAGAGCGGTTTGAAACTTCTTATTTTTGTATTTATTTTCTCTCTTTTGAAAAATATACTTTCTTTTTGTTTCTCTTTTCACACCTGCCTTGGCTTTCTTGCCCAACTTTGTTGTTCGAATTCATTTTTCAACGTTTGAACAAGAAGAGGGACAGGTGGGTGTTCTTGGTGATTTCGTTTGGTGATTAGGGAATCACTGATGCAAGACAAGTCCGTCGGCAGTGAGAACAAAGTCTCTCCCCAACTCCTCCTGCCACACGCCTTATACAATAACACTATCTTCGCCGGTTTCAAATTGTGTAACATTTTTTAGGGTAAATTACATTTTCATACCTCAGGTTTGGGCTCTATTTCAATTCCTTACAACATCTTTAAAAAATTTCACTTTCATACCTTAAGTACTGTTTTATTTCAAAATAATACCTCCGTTACATTTTCCATCCATTGATCCGTTAAATGCTGACGTGGCTGCCACATATATGCCATGTGGCAGCCAAATGTTTGCCACGTGGCAGCCAAATGTTTGCCACGTGGCAAAAAAAATAATTTTTAAAAACCTGAATTTTTACAATAAAATAAAATAAAATTGAACACGCCGGAGAAGAAGGCCCGGAAATCGGCCGGAAACTTCCCTAACTTTAAACGTTCATAACTTCTTTGTTACACAACGAAATCGAGTAATTCAAGAAGAAAAGTTGTAGTTCTCAAAGAGACGAAGAGAATGGTACCTTACACGACGTCTAACTCGCAGTGGTTTGGCCTGAAAATGCCTCGAAATCAGCAGAGGTCTCCGGAAACTGGGTAAGATTCAAATGGATATAACTTCTTCAATACGTAACGAAATTGGGTGAAACAAAAAGGAAAGTTGTAGTACTCAGCGATACAAAGAGATTGATACCTTGAAAGCCGGCCAACTAGCCGTGGTTTGGTACCATTTTCCGGCCAAACCACTGCAAGTTAGACGTCGTGTAAGTACCATTCTCTTCGTCTCTTCGAGAACTACAACTTTTCTTCTTGAATTACTCGATTTCGTTGTGTAAAGAAGAAGTTATGAACGTTTAAAGTTAGGGAAGTTTCCGGCCGATTTCCGGCCTTGTTCTCCGGCATGTTCAATTTTTTTTTTTGTAAAAATTCAGGTTTAAAAAAAAAAAAAAAAATTTGCCACGTGGCAAACATTTGGCTACCACGTGGCATATATGTGGCAGCCACGTCAGCATTTAACAGATCAATGGATGGAAATTGTAACGGAGGTATTATTTTGAAATAAAATAGTACTTAAGGTATGAAAGTGAAATTTTTTAAAGATGTTGTAAGGAATTGAAATAGAGCCCAAACCTGATGTATGAAAGTGTAATTTACCCCATTTTTTATCTCACAAAGTTTCTCTTCGGAACAATGTTTTGGAAATTTTTATTCTCACTCACAATGTTTCTTTCATTCTTAATTTGGTCAATCTCAAAAAAACCCTAAATTATTTCAAAAAAGAAAATCAGTATTAAGAACCATTTATGAAAAGAAAATCAGTATCAAAAACCAAAATCGTTGATTATTTACTATATCAAAAAAGAAAATCATTATTAAGAATCATACATGAAAAGGAAATCACTGTTGAAAACTAAAATCGTTGATAATTTACTGTATCAAAAAAGAAAATCAGTATTAAGAACCATACATGAAAAGGAAATCAATATCGAAAACAAAATCGTTGATAATTTACTATATCAAGAAAGAAAATCAATATTAAGAACCATATATGAAAAGGAATTCAATATCCAAAACCAAAACGCTTGATAATTTTTCTTTAACTTTCTTTTAATTGAGCCGCAAATAATTAAACAGAAAGTTCTGCTGATCTCTAATTAATCCTGTTAAGTAATAAACTGACCAATTAATCAAGATATCACTATCAAAACAAAAGTTCATAATTCCTTTCGTAGGATTTTCATTTCACCAGTTTAGGATAGAAACTTAATAGTTGGACGAGCCGGCTAATTAGAACCAGTTAGTATGTGTTCAGTTTTAATAATCCAAATGACAATTAAAGTAAACATCAAAACGATAATTTTATGTTGTACTAAAATATTGATGCGTGATATCAGAAATTCACATGTTACAATAAAAATATATACGTATTAATATTATATTTTAAAATCAAAACTTATATTATAACACGTGAATTGATTCTATGAACATAAACTTTACCATTAATTCCAGCCCAAATACTCAAATTAGAGCAATTTCTTAGAGTGGTGCACTAAAGACTAGGACTGACAAAGTCAAAGCAACTGGCAGGGCTGCAGTATGTACGTGTTGAACGGGTGTAAAAAAACCAGGTCTATTGAGACACACAGGCACCGTACATTTGTGCTTGCTTGATGCTTCCTCCGACTCGGCCTCGCCCGAAACGATTCGTTGGCAGTGGCACTACTTCCACGGAAGCGTATTGGAAGAAACAAAGGGATAGGTTGGGATTAGGTATGGGAGCAGGTAAACAGAACGGCTCGACAATTGAAGCCTGGCTATGGCTGGTCAAATCAAACCAAACCAAAGCCAAACGGCACCGTATCATTTTGACACAGCGTTCCGTTGGGACCCACAACAGCCGGGCAGCAGCCCCCAAATGCCGTTTCCACCGTTACAGGTCGTCATGCATTGCCGCGATCTTTGACGTTTCGGCTACGTCGTCCTTCTGCGTGTTCCCGGGAACACGGCAAAGGTGGTGACAAGCCCTAATTATATGTGCTTTGGAGTTCGATGTGTTCCTAATTATTAAGTTATCAGGCCTTCCGAACTAGGAGCCACCACCTCAGAGCCGGTTCACTTGCATATAGCTTATGCATATCTGTGTTGCATGTTGATGTCAAGTACTGTTATTTTCCGTGATCATAATATTGATGTCAATTATCTGAATTACATGTAACAGACTAACAGTGGTTAATTATCTCAAAGTAATAGCGATGGACACCAATTAAGATTTATAGTAAGAAAATAGGAAACTGCGTGTGAACGGAGAAGTCATTGTTCGAAGTGGTTTCGTGTCTTTGGACGTGTATAAGTCATCGTCCACTGCTGTAGATCAATATATATTGTTTGTTATTATTTAGCTGACGTATATACATACATATGCCTGAAGTGATGGTTTATAATAATATATATACACACAGAGGATAATGAACGGGAGAAGTCAACGAATGCATTCGCAATTAACGGGATATTAGTACGGGCTATTTTCATTTGTTTGTCATTAGATTCTTGGAGTACGGTTTAGGACGACTCTTAATTGAATATAAAATCGAAAGGATCGTCGTTGGCTGGTTATTAGCTTAGAGCTGCAAATCTAATTGCTTTAAACGGTGAGTTTCAGCTGAAGGAATCGGCAAAGCTCCTTTAATTAGTTAAAAGCAACCTGCAAACTTCCGAAGTGTCATCAAAACCATGTCTATTGCTTTAAACGGTGAGTTTCAGCTGAAGGAATCGGCAAAACTTGACAATGCGTCAATGTATTCTGAAGACAATCATATTTGTACAGATACAGTGAGATTTAAAAACGAAAGGGGGAATTGGAGTTTCTTTTTTCCAAATAAAAGTAAATAATAAATAAATTTTCAATGCAAATGATATATATAAATAGATCTAATAAGTACGGAAATATTGAATTGAATATATGACTGTTTGAGACTAGTATTCTCTGTAAAGAAGTCAAAAAGGAACATATTTTGTTTATTTACGAAAATAGTATCAGACCGTAATACTAATTACTAAGTAACATTAGTTATTAGGTTAACTTCGATAATTATATGATTAACGAAAAATGATAACATATTTAAGACAATCTTTGTAGAATTATTTATAGTTCTATGCGAATACATGTCTAGTATGTGTTCTTTATACAGCCAAGCTTAACTGATCATTTGTAACTTGCATATCCCTAAGATTTTGGGGCTCGGTGCGAGACTCAAACAGTGATCCTTCTAAAGTCAAAAACTTTTAGTTGCTATATTTGCTTATAATTATTTATTGTGTGTAAATTAATACAATGGCAAAGAAATAAATAAAAATAGCATGGTGTGGTGTAGGTACCTATGTGCATTCACTATGTTTTTGGAACCGGATCCCCTCCAGAGCAACACATGCGGAGCCTGCTAAGCAGGCCCATCGGGCCGTTGAAATTTGATCCAACGGCTACCATTATTATAACTTTTAGAGGAGCCCCCTGTTTGTAATCGTTGGATCAAATTTCAACAGCCCGATGGGCCTGCTTAGCAGGCTCCACATGTGTTGCTCCGGAGGGGATCCGGTTCCATGGGTTCAAAACACCTTGCTTTTTTCATTTTTTTTTTCTTCCTGAACAAACGATATTTTTTACACTAAAGGAGAATGGGTGTACTTAATTAACCTCACAATGGGCTTACAATAATGTGATTCAAATTCGCTTTTGGCAAGAATCGAACCTAAGTCCTCTCACTTACAAGTGAAGAGGAATACCACTAAATTGTAGTATTAAGTGGCCGAAACGTTTTACGTTTAAATACAATTTTTTTTTTAAGTAAACATAAAAGGATGTGCCCTAGGAGGTACTCGAACCCAGTTGGAGTTACAAAGATAAAAAGCCCAAAAACACTTACGCTAAGAACTTAATTTGAGTAATTGATGCTCCTTTAGACATGCTTTATATACACGTAAAATAATAAGGAAAACTAATGAAAATGGCTTGAAAACTTTGAGTTTTAACGATAAGGACAAAATAAAGGGTAAAGTGAATAGTATCAGAGTTGACTTTTTAGTGTAAACATATGATTTTTCGTTAAAGTGAACAGTACTGCAGACTTTTCGTTAAAACTCCCAAAATAATATAATAAAATTGGGAGCCTTCCGAATTAGGAGCTTTGTGCGGTGGCACAACCAGAGAGCCGACTCACTTGCATATAGCATATGCATATGCGTGTTGTATGTTGACGTCCAGTATTATTATTTTGCGTTATCATAATTTTGACGCCCATTATGTGAAATTACATGTAACAGTGGTTAATTATCTCAAAATAATAGTGATGAACACCAATTAAGATTTATAGTAAGGGAATAGGAAACTGCTCTTTAGACTTGTATAAGTCAATGTCCACTGTTGTTAATCAATATATATTGTTGGGTGAAGTGCTGATTTAGTCCCTGAACTATTACCTCAGTGAAAATTAGGTCCCTGTATTATTTTTTCGGTAAAATAAGTCCCTAAATTCATTAGAAATTGCTAATTTCATCCCTACTATTATATTCAAAGCTATTTTATCCAATTTTTCGTCAACTTAAGTCACTTGACACACTTTAGAGTGTAATACCATCATTTTCTTGTTTATAAGCCCTTAACATTTCATATAGGTTGCTAATTTAATGTCTAATTTACCCTCAAAAGTTAACTTACACTATTTCTTTATGAAGAACTACCAATTTATCCTCCAAAGTTAACTCCATACACTATTTCTTTATGAAAAGTATCAATCTACCCTCCAATGTGTATCACATGCAAGTAATGTGACTTAAATTGGCGGAAAATTGAATATAGTAGCTTCGAATATAACATTAGGGATGTAATT
Source organism: Heteromeles arbutifolia (assembly GCA_024362995.1). NCBI lineage: Eukaryota > Viridiplantae > Streptophyta > Magnoliopsida > Rosales > Rosaceae > Heteromeles > Heteromeles arbutifolia. Next base: position 473,682 of record JANCRC010000002.1, on the reverse strand, counting down.
GGCAGATTTTTATAATTCAAGGACTAATTTTTCTGAAAAAATAGTTTAGGGACCTAATTTTCACTAAGGTGATAATTCAGGGATTAAATTGGCAGTTTACCCTATATTGTTTGTTATTATTTAGCTGACGTATATACATACATATGCCTGAAGCGATGGTTTATAATAATATATATATACACAGAGGATCATGAACAGGTGTAGTCAACGCATGCATTCACAATTAACGGTGAGTTTCAGCTGAAGGAATGGGCAAGACTTGACAATGCGTCGGTCTATATATTCTGAAGACAACCATATTTGTACAGATGGAGTGAGATTTTAAAAAGAAAGGGGGAAATGGAGTTTCTTTCTTCCAAATAAAAGTAAATAATAAATAAATGTTCAATGCAAATGTTATATATATGGGTCTAATCTGTACGGAAATATATTTAATTGAATATATGACTATATGAGACTAGTATTCTCTGTAAAGAAGTCAAAAATGAACAGATTCTGTTTATGGACTTTGTATACAGCGATAGCGTGTCTGTCTTGCTGTCCTTTTTGTTATGAATTTATAATTTTCTAGTATCTTCTCTTCTGTGGTTGTGTGTATGCTACACGATGCGAGGACTTTCCCCTCCAACTAGCCGATTCCAGATTGTACGCGGTAAAATCCACCTGCGTATGGGCAAAAATAAATATTAATTTTAGCTGCCATTCATGCAGTAAAGATTTCACAAAGTACAAACCCTAAATATTAATAATTTGCGTCTTAAGAAGACGACAAACAAAAATAGAAGAGATATTTCGTCGAAGGTGGAAATGATTTTCACAATCCTTAATGAAAGTATAGCAAGTTATACACTCTTAGTTCTTACAGTATTCAAAATGAGATTAACACTAGGCTCAAATGAATCATAAAGAATTAGCTCAAATATCGTGTTTAATTGAGATTTTATTTTGAGCTCCAGAGATGGAGGAATCAAAAACAAAATAGAAGGAAGAAATAGTGACATGAGCTAGCTGGGAGTGGAGTCGGCTAGGAAACAAAACTAAAATTCACCTATAGTATTTACTTTCCGGAACTAATTATAGGGATGAAGACCAAAAAACAAACGGAGAAAGTATGTTCCTTTTGATCGTAACATAAAATAACAATAACAACAAGATCCTTCAAAGATAATGACTCGTTTCATCGATCAATAGATTCAATAAACACTGCCGCGGATAATCTTGGCACCTATGTTCAGTCGCATGTAGGTAATAACAAGGTTGAAAGCCCGTTGCTCCCTTTCTCAATATTTTCTATGTTTTATGAAGATCCGTATGAAGCCGTACAAATTCAAAAGTAGGTATGTACCCTGGTCTAGTCTGGTGTGTGTTCTAATTTCCAATTACCAAATACCATGGAATCGAATTACAAAAACGACACAATTTCATACTACATAAAATGCATGCCCAAACAAAAATGAATGTTTTTCCGTCAGGATCCATTCCTTGGCAGCGTCAGCTGTCATTTTTTTATTGGCTATTAATTAGATAGGAATGTGGTTTTCAAAGCTTTGTTTAACTTGAACCCTAGTTTTAACGTGCAACATGTACCAAGTTCTTTATCAGCGGCGCCGTCCCTCCTCTATAATTTATAACTTTAGTCGTATACCGTACTCAGTATTTGATGTTGCTTTTGTATCAAAATTTATATACAACAAGATGTAATACTTATATAGGAAAATGTTTTCAGCACTTATTTCCTCTTTATTCACGTTCTTTTCATTTTTGTCTCTTGATTCTCTTTTAATTTATTCAATGTAACGACTAGATCTAAAATAAAAGTATGTAGGTAAAAAAAATGATGGGTGAAATATATACGTATAAAATGAGAATATTAACTATTGAGTCTGCGCAAGATCGAAGAGTTTTCACAATATTATTTTTGAGTCTTATTCGCTTTAGATTGTGAACTCGCTGAGGGACTACTCAACTAATCTCTCTCTAGTTGGTCAGATTATTGAGGACATCAAAGCGCTGCTTCCTACAATTATTAAGGCTTCTTTTACCCATTTTTGTTGCCAAGCTAACGAAATTGCCTACAGACTTGCTCGATACACATACAGTGTTATAGTTAATCGTGATTGTATTTGGATTGAATCCCCTCCGGATTTAATTCTAGATGTTCTCGTTGAGGATGCTCCTCTGCCATAATTGGCCTTTGTAATGATCTTTTGCTCATGAAGATGAATCAACCATCGTTTCATTAAAAAAAAAGAGAGAATATAAGTGCAAACTCACCCATTTTAGTAAATTATATTTTATAGAAGAATTATGAAAAGAAACAATGACGATATTAGTGATGCATGCATGATCCTAGCTATCGATCTTTTTTCCTTGGTGGAGTAGGTGAGATATATTAAAGACTAGTTAATAGACGATATTATCTTAGTTAAGCTGGGATTAACAGCTTTCTTGTATAATAGAGCTATGACGCATTCAATAAGGAGGATGACCTGAGCGTATAGGTAAGCAGTCTTAATTTCAACTATAAACTAAAGAGCTTCGTGAGTTTTCTTACGAAGATTGCTCTTTCGATACTAAATTAGGCTGCTTATTATATGGTTTTATAGAGCCCTCTATTCTTTTAGTGTAAAAGCATTGATGTATTAAAAAAAATATTAAGTACTCAGCAACATATTAGTAATGTCCATATATACTTGGGAATCCCTCAAACCAGAGTAGTTTAACACTTTAGCTTAGGATGTTAATGTTTTTATTCGAATTTAATAATATCTGCATTTTGACAATAAAAATATTAAAACAAAATAATCCATCCAACTAAAAGCTGATTCCCCTCACCTATCGTTTTTAGAGTTCAAATCTTCTGTACTTAGTTTGTATATAGTCTTCTTGGGCCTCTATGATAACACGGTCATAAACTTAATCGATGTTAACTATGTTGTCATAAATTTAATATGTGTAAATTAATAATAGATAACACAGTAATGTAACATACAAAATGATGCAGAATGTTTCAGCTTCTGTTTCTATTCTTTCTCGATCATGTAGTTGAAGCCGTCAACGCCTCGGTAAGAATGGCATTCCCCTGACTTTTATTTGGAAGCCTATAAGCCATCATCACGTCAGAATATGGAAGCTATACACCACACTCCACATATCACGTGAAAATTAGGGTTTCAGAATATGAAATTAGGAACCATACATGTTTTTCTTCACAAAGCACTTCCGAGTGTGTTTTAAAAAAACACTTAGATTTTTAATAAAAATATTTTTAGGAAAAATATAGAAGATTGTTTTGAAATAGTTGAAAGCAATTTTGACAACGTAAAATGCTTTTGACAAAAAAATATGAAATTGCTACTAGTTCATAAAAACACTTATGAAAGTGGTACTAGTTCACAAAACGCTTTAGATTGAATTTGGCATAAAAATATGAAAGTGCTACAACGTGTTTGTACTAACAACACTTAAAGCAAAAATGCTTGAACACAAATATTTCCTACAAAACAATACGCAAAATCACTTCGAATCGTTTCAGCTCAAAAACAAAACAAAAAAACAAAAAGACGCAAGACCCATTATGTGCTGCCCTAGGGTTACGCAATGCAATGCATTGTCTTCAGCTTGGGCTTGATCGAGATAGAATATGTCATGATGGGCCAAAATCCAGGCCTCACGAAATTATAACCCAGTTGGTAGATAGGATAGGCCCCAGCTCGACCTCTCCCGAGTGCACCCAGTTGGGTCAGTCCAGGCCCATATAAACTCAGAATTCAAAGTTAGCAAGGAACTGTCCAGATCTATGCTGTAAAACCCAAAAGGTGATTGATCAGACAAGGTGGACCTTTTGCCAGCAGTGAGAATAATTATGGCTTCTGTCAAAAGTGATTCCACTACATCCACTGTCCAAGAAACCTAATAAACACGATTTCAATTTGCAACATCCCACACAAACAAATTATCAAACTAAACAGGAAGTGATTTCCACGCATAATTTCTTTCTTAATTTACACACTAATATATTAGAAAAATTAATAAAAATGATTTGAAAATTTTTATTTTTAACGATAAAGATAAAATAAAGGGTAAAGTGAATAGTATTAAAATTGATTTTTTAATGTAAAAATATGATTTTTCGTTAAAATAAATAGTACCGAAAACTTTTTATTAAAGTTCGTTGCCAATTTAATTAAAGACGTCAAATAAAACCAACAGACAACAATAAATAAAAGTGTGTATAAGTAGGAAATGACATTAAAAATTACTTAGAAGAACAAAATAAAAAAAGGATGTGCATTTTCATGTTTCATGTTTAGGACTGTTTTTGGTGAATAAAGAAGAAATGTGTTCATTGGGATTTGCGCATGCGAAGCCAAAATGTTAGGTGCCAAGTGCCAACCAGGAGGGGAGAGAGAGGAGAGGGGTCGTAGATTCCAAGAACCATGCGTTGTTCACCACCCATGCATCATGCATTTGAAATTTGGAGGCTTGAACCTCCTATTAATCTATTAAGTTGTAGCTTTCAGATGGGTCAGCCATCCTCATCTGCATGCCCATGGGTCATATCTGTGCCCAGCGGTTCTTTGAGCAGGTTTTTTTGTATGGAGGAGAAAAAACTTTCATACCCTCGAGATGCAACCAAGAAATTTTATGTTAATTACAAATTAACACATAAAAAAATTATAACATATAACATTGTCGGTGTAAGTAAGTTTCTCTTATGACCTAAAGCCAGACATCGCTGTCTCCATCGCATCCCATACAGCCCTAAAATACACATCTTTGAAAGCAAGAAAAGGGCTTTGGTCACGGTCGTAGTCACTGTACCCTCTAAGTTTAATTAATTAGCTATATGCATGGCAGCATGGCATATTATGAATTTATGATGAAAGACAAACGTACGTGATTACTTGTCTTTCAGTTTCCTTCAAGTTTCAGCTTTGCCATTCTCATGAAATGACCAAAACCTATTTGCCACCAGTGGCAGATGCATTGCGGGGCCGGGGGTCAGCTGGCCTCCCGAACTTCGATAAACGTTCATGGATACTTTGGTGCTGATCTTTTGAACTTCGGTGAATGTCCATTGATACTTTGGGTGCTGCCCTTTTGAAGATTATAGTTGGCTTCATACATGCCCTCCAACTATTTGATAAAATGTTTGAAAAAAGAGTGAATGAAATGACGATATCAGTGAATAACAAAGCATCATTATTCTTGGACAAACATATTAATGGGATGCAATGATATCAAACATTGTTAGTGTGTTCAAGATAATTGTGTTTATTTGTTAAGCATTCATATGAGAGCAGCCTTGAAACATGTTAGTTACCCTCGCAAATGAAACATTTAAAGGTGTACAGTATGTCTTTACAAATGAGTTCAGACCTACCAAGACTCGATAAAATGACGATATGCATGCTATTTCAGGTATAAAAAAATTGCGCCATTTCAGGTAAAAAAATTTACGCGCTACGCGCGCTGCTCTTCCTAACGCTCATAATATTATTTCATGGATCCACCATTGTTTACCACTATGATTCCCTTCGCAAGTTATGTCAAGAATTGGCATGCAGTATGCACTGCTACTAAACAGTTCCATTTCCAAAAGCACTTTTAATTTTAAACGTATCAAAAACAGGTTGGTGGACTTAACGCCAGCAGTAAGCTTATCAAATACAGATTTGGATCCTCTCCTGAGCACAATGAGAGGATCTTCCTGATCCAGGAAGGTGGATCGTTAGATTTTTATCCAACGATTACAAATAGAGGATCTCTTTAAAATTATAATAATTTCATCCAACGGTCCACAATTCTTGATCAAGATAATCCTCTCCTTGGGCTCAGGAGAGGATCCAAATCCATCAATTACTACTATTGTGTTAAAAAAGGAGGAAAACTTCTGACTACTTTATCCATGACACCTTTTATAAAAGGGTGAAGTGCCGATTTAGTCCCTGAATTATTACCTCAGTAAAAATTAGGTCCCTAATTTATTTTTTCAGTAAATTAAGTCCCTAAATTCATTAAAAATTGCTAATTTCATCCCTACTATTATATTCAAAGCTATTTTGTCTAATTTTTCTTCAACTTAAGTCACTTGACACACTTTAGAGTGTAATACCGTCATTTTCTTGCCTATAAGCCCTTCACATTTCATATAGGTTGTGAATCTAACATCTAATTTACCCTCCAAAGTTAACTTACACTATTTCTTATGAAAAACTACCAATTTACCTTCCAAAGTTAACTCCATACACTATTTCTTTATGGAAAACTACCAATCTACCCTTTAATGTGTATCACATGTAAGTAACGTGACTTAAATTGACGGAAAATTGAATATAGTAACTTTAAATATAATATTAAGGATGTAATTGGCAGATTTTTATAATTCAAGGACTAATTTTTCTGAAAAAATAGTTTAGAGACCTAATTTTCACTGAGGTGATAATTCAGGGACTAAATTGGTAATTCACCCTTTATAAAAATATGAAATTTTTTGTATTTTAATTTTACTTGACGATTCTAATTAATATGAGAGTTGCCCTCGTATGATATTTTTACTTAAGATTTAATGGGTAAAAAGGGGTTGGGGCTGGTAACCATGACTCTCTGGTCACCAGAATATTTAAACTATGTTTGAGTGAGAGACTTTCAAGTCTTCATGAATTGTTGAGGCCAATTTAGTAAAAAAACAAACAACAAAAAGTGATAAGAGGACTGGAAATGCAAATGCAATGCTTGCAAGTAGTGATTTGTAAATGGGTCTCACATGCTTTTATAATGATCATAAATTGCTTTTTTAATCCTCTGTATCTAACATTTTATAATTCTTTTCTTACTAACTTGGCCTCAATTCTTTACAACTTAGAAAGTCCATCACACAAGTGTATGTGTGTATATATATAGCCATACAGTTCATCACAGAAATACAACCATACAGTTTTACAGATTGAGTAAATTGTAGCAATGGTCCCTTAACTTTAACTCAATTGGAGCAATGGTCTCTCAACTAAAAATTCATTACCATTGGTTCCGCAACTCATCAAAATATGCAGCTATGGTCCCTCAACTAAAAATTCATTATCATTGGTCCCTCAACTTTAATCAAACTAGAGAAATGGTCCCTCAACTTTAACCTAATTTGAGCAATGGTCCCTCAACTTTAACCCGATTGTAGCAATGGTCTATCCAACATAACTCATTTTGACAAAATTATGACGAAGTTGACAAAAATGACCATAGCTACACGTTTTGATGAGTTGAGGGACCCCAATTATAGCAATGGTCATTCCAACATAACTCATTTTGACAAAATTTTGTCGAAGTTGACAAAAATGACCATAACTACACATTTTGATAAGTTGAGGGACCATTGCTATAATTTACTCTTATAGATTTAGGTAATCTTCAAAAGACACGAAAGAAAGATTTGAAGTGGGGAGTGAGAAGACTCATGGGCCATGCATGAGATAAACAAAAGTTACAACTTCATCGATTAGTTTGGCAAAGGAATGCAATATTGCGGATTCCAGGTGCGTGCTGTGAAAAGCGAATATATATGTACAGTAATACTAAATATATAAACAAAATTTGCAAACTAAATTATGCGTTGTTAATAAGAATGAGTACGTTTATCAATACTTAATTAATATCCAATCATCAATTTACATGTTATTTAATTTATAAAATTTTGTCTACAAATTTAATCTCTCTAGCTTTACCTATATATCATCACATGCCGTTAAAAACTGAAATATCACCGACTTCAAGTAATGTTTTCATTCGATAACATCAATCAAACACGTGTATTTATAGTAGTTAAGCTTTCGATTCTTTAAATATTCAAACGTTAATATTTTACATCGAACACAGCTGGTTGATATACATGCATTATTAGTATTCACTAAAGATCGATCGTATGCAAAACGTCTTCGTCTATACGTACACACACCACACACATAATCTAGCCTGTTAATCGATTTGCATTTATGTTGAACGGGAAATTAAGTATGCATACATACATACATACATACGAGGAAAATTAATATATTTTTTTGCCTTTCAAATCTGTTGTGCTGTTTTGAGATAATATAGATACAAAACAGCTCGAAAACTCACCGACTCGACATGCATACTTTTTATGAAAATATTTCTTTTGGTCATACCTTTTAGGTAAAATATAAACCTCCTAATGACATGCATATAAACAGATTTACATACGTGTGTATACACATGATCTGGTGTTAAATAGTACGCAAAGGCCTTGTTTGGTAGAGTATTGGCTTGGATATGACTATTATATATTGAAAGCAGTTTGAAGGAATAAAACGATGACAATTTTTATATGTTGTCTAGTTGAAGATCATTCATGAAGAAAAAATATCCGTACTAATCCCACGAAAAAGGTATAGGACTAACGCATACAACTCTTATTCATAAACCTTCAATTTGGACAAAATAAAAAAAGTTGTCATCCATTTCTGTCTTCAACATGCCTTTAATATAGTAAACAGTTCTAACAAACCGGCCAATTCTATCTAACAAACCAGGCCAAACAGTACAGACAAACACAAATCCATAGTTTCGCATGCATGTAAACAAACTTGTCAGTTTCAAATGGATGAGGATGAAGCCTAGTTAACAACCACACAGAGTTTATTCATCAGGGTTGACAATTTTTCATTTTAATTATATTATATTTTGTTTTATAAGATGAATAGGTTAGGGCACACACCAATGCACATTGCTTTTGAAATAAGACACCAAACCAATCAGCCGTACACAAGTCACAACCAGCTATAGCTAGAGTTTTCAGTTCTATATATACCGTCAGAATCTATAAAAACCCGAGAGTTATCTTCGAAGCCCAAATTTGTACATACAAAAACTAACTCCACAAATTAAGGGCATCTTCAATGAAAAATGAGTAATGCTATTCATATCATGTTTTTGTACCACATTAGGTGGTATTTAATGTAGATAGCCACATCATTTGAATTAATCAAATTTTTAAATTTAGTTCATTATTTAATAAAATAATAATTAAGAAAAACTAGTTAATTAAATGATAATTGTGGTATACAAGGAGTCTTTCTCCTTCATTTCCTTGGGTTTTGCAAATTTTTCAAATGATGTGGTTGTCCACATCAGATGCTACCTAAGCTGGTATAAAATTGTGGTACAAAAACATAGTATGAATAACATTACTCATGAAAAATTTGAGATACAAAAATCAGGATTACATCATATGTTACATTTATCGACATATATAAATGAAAATTCGACTATAATGTGAGGGATGTAAATTTAAGTATTTTATGTATCAATTAATTTTGCGTTGGTGAATTAAAAAACTTTAAAGTTACATGAAGTTATAAAAAGTTGGGTCATCCTTTACATAATTAATTAATTTCAGGGTGAAATTTCATCAAATTCCTTAATCAATTATTCACGTGTTAGAGTTAAACAATATCCTACATGAGAGGTTCATGAGACTCTAAACATTAAGAACTAAGGAACCTTATGATAGTTTATAAGAAATTGATCATCTTATGTAACGAAATAATTTTAGAATGAAATCTCGACTACCTTCATTATTAACATCCTCATTAATTTTTTATTCCACGTGCTTCTGGCTAGCTCTTTTGAGGAGTTTTCCGAATGCACTATGATATCGTGATCGCATCGTCATGTTCTATACTATACAGAGTTGTGGTAAAACCTTGTAAGTCTTTAACACATGTTTGGGACACTAAAAGTGTTTCCATAATCATGATTAGAGTTATTGTCAATCGGCCTGGCTTGCAACTCATGGTGAACCACAAACATCAAAACTCATTCGTGAAAAAGCGCACAAATTTGTTGCAAGTCCACGCAGCCATCATGATAACCTCTCGTCTTAAAACCCTAATAAGTAATTCCATTTAACTTAATTATAGTTTTGTGTAAGGGTAATATTAGATAAACCATCTATTTAAATTATGTTAATAATTAAATTATGATCACTTAAGTTTTGATTAACGTGATTATTTTCTAGAGAACTTTTACGAAAAGTTTCCGGTACTGTTCACTTTAACAAAAAAAACCACATTTTAACACTAAAAAGTCAATTCTGGTACTATTCACTTTACCATTTATTTTGTCCTTATCGTTAAAACTCAAAATTTTCAAACCATTTTCATTAGTTTTCCTTATTTTCTATTGGTAACACTCACATAAATTGCAAGCTTGATCTAAAAATTGATCTAAATAGCATTGCTCTTCTCTATAATCCTTTGTTCTAAGTAATGTAAATTATTAAATAAATAATGGATGCATTCATATCATATAATTTCAGTTTAATTAATCTCCAAGTTCCAACATTTACGATATTATAGAAAATTACTAGAAGTTCGTCATCATTCTAAAAGATTTAGTCAAATACGCGTTATCATAAAAGATACTGTATGTACTGAAGTGAGTTCATCAACTAACTGAAAATCATGAATTAATACTTTTTGGTTGATAAACCTAGGACGGATGGTCATCAAAATATTATTTTTGTAACTGTGTCATATTGCATAGTCCTAAACCAGAACAATTAAATATAGTAGGCAGACTATTAGAACCTACTTAATTAACATTTTTGTAACGTGGCATGATCTGATTGATCTACGTCAATAAGTTTTGTACAAATAATCTCTGAAAATTGTGTCGTACAAGGACAAACACCATCTTTTGCAAATTTCAAAACTGCAGTTAGGGTGCTAAACAACTCAGCATGTTGGATTAACAATGAGCTTATAATGAATTCTGAGGAAACAAACAATATCTATTATATGAGTTCCACTTCAATGCTTGTATTATTAAATGTTACGAGCAGTGAATGATTTGAGTGAATGATTTGAATTTACAAAATTGTGAAGCAATAATCTAAACTAATTTAGATCATCTAATGATGCTCATAATATGAAAGAATTTTCTCTATTATATATATATATGTTGTTCTTAAAACATCTGTATAATTGCATAACAAGCATGCGTGTGTACGATGAATAAAGATTATAATATATACAGACTACCCTTTGTTGAAGGGTGTGGCTCTACCGAATTATCAACGAAAAATTTAAAAATAAATTGATTGGAGATATATATAGGAAATGGACAGTAGATCAGATCCATAATCAATAATATTGTAAGTTTATATTGGTGAGCAATGTTTTCAATTTGGAATAATTTTTTTTTTCCTACTGTTAGTTTGTTTTTTTTGGGTCGAACTAATGTAGTTCGTTACTGTTGTGCATGTATGAGCATGTTTAGTAGGTGAGAGGAAGAAGATAGTTTTAGTATGACAGAAAAACATCTTTTGATACAATAAATATTTTAATACAAATTGTTAGATGTTTTGAAAGAAAAAAATAACCGCTTAAAATATGAATCATGTTCATGGCACATTGAACTTTTTTTTTCGAGAGGTACGTTGGCGAGGTAGGCACCTTTTGAATAACAAATCCATTAATCTTTGTTTGTGGACTAATTAGTAATTAGGACTTGACTATAGTGATCGGTATAAATAAGTGGGCACTTTTTCACTTTTTCACTTTTGCCCTTTTTTCTTGGATAAAATCCAAACCCTAAACGTGGTTAATCAACTAATGGAGTCATGATTAAAGTAAGAGGTCTTCCATCTCTGGCTCTGTGTTGGTCAGGCACGTGTGGCTGACCTGGCTGCCTTTAGACACCATCACCAGTCACTTAAGCTGCAGGCTAAAGTAAACAGATTTTAGTTGACTTTGGCCCACTTCTCAAGACCCTCCCATATCCAACACCAGTACCACGATTCTCTGCTCATTTTTCCACATACACTTTCTTTCATCATTTTTTTATTTGTGTGGTTATGGTTAAGTTACGTTAATATTTTATATTAATTTTTTTTATAGAGATAATAAGACAAAAAGACATGGTTTAACCGTGATCACACAAATATGAGAGGATGAACAGTGATCACACAAACAGGGAAAGGATCCACACAAATAGGAGAATGATGAAAGTGTATGATAAAAAAGAAGCAGAGAATCTGCCTCCCCGTCCTCTCACCTAAACTACTGATCGTCAAGAGTATAGGACGGCTAGATCAGAAGCATTACAGGCTGATGCAACTGGCAACACGTATCATTCCCCATCTTTGAATCTTGTCGTAAACTCCGTCTAAAAATATTTATACACCGTATTGTGAGAGAGACTTACATAAAACTAAATAGTCGAGCAATATATGCTTAATCAAATACATGATATAGCAGAATATGATCATTTTATATGCTCGTTTCATGTAACTTGTTCTCATCATTTGTTTTTGTTTCAATCTAATAATTCAGAGATGTACAAGGAGATATGAAATGTTGAAAAATCACTTCTTTTACCTGTTTTGTTTTTTCACCCCAACTCACATGTCTACGTGCCAAGCCTTCCAGTTCTGACCAAAGCTAGGAAAGTTCACAAAACGACGGCGTCGTACCTTTCAGGTTATTGCCGACGGATAGGTCCAACCGAACCCATCCCATCAAAACGAGCCAATTGGATTTGTGCCCACTGCCCACAGTCACATCAGCTCCCCACGCTAATTCCAATTTTTTAGTTTCTACCATGAGTTTCTATCGCCAAACGGTGTCGTTATCCTCAACCCTAAATGTATGGTCTATGACCATTTCGCACAAGATGCTTTGCTTGTGACTCCACCTTCCTTCAAACGCAAAACACCATCCATATACACAAAGAAAAGTTTTGAGAGTTATTGTCACAAACTTAATGTTGTTCCTTATTCACGCGTTATATCAACAACTTAAAAGTGCGTCCGATTTACAACAGCAATTGAAAGTGCTGTAGTCAATGATTTCATTCTTAAGGAAACACTTAGTTTTCATCAAAATTTGACGTACTTTTAACAAATAGGCTGATAATAAAATACTTCGGAGTATGAAAAGTCATGGTCGGCTTATAGGGTGTGGTAGATGTGCAACTGCATAGGGCTCAATGAACCTAAGGGCCTCTGATTACAGGAAATTACAGGGGGAATGGGAGGCTATGCTGATGCGAGAAAGAAGAAAATGTGTAGCTTTGATCATTTTATTTTTATGCAATTATTATTATTTTTTTACAAAAAGGACAACTTGGAGCTAGAAAGGCCTCTATAACCACTACAAAATGGGGCTGTGTAACCTGGAAAAACCTGCAAATCTGTGCCAAGAAATGAAATGTTTCTCTTTTTTTCATGCTCTAGCCTCTGCCTTAATAAAAAAATCTTTCAGTTCTTCGTGCTTTAGGTCTTAAAAAAAAAAAAAAAAAAAAAAAAAAAAAATCCTTTATGCTTGCTAGGAGCGTGGAAAGGCAGTAAATATTTCGTTTTTCGTGTTTTTCAAAATTAGGTGTTATTTTTGTTTCCTAGGAAAAAAAAAAGGCCTCAAATTATTTGCCCGGGAGAGCTTTCAAAATCAATAGACTAGCCATGTTGAAGACTCAAATATTTATTTATTTTTGGTAAAAAGACTCAAATATTTATTGACAGACTATTAGTTTAGTTTGTTTAAAATTGTTTTTAAAATGATTGACAGTGTTTTTATCATAAATATTTTTAAAATCAATTCTTGAAAAATACAAATAAATAAGAGTGTCAAAGTTAGTTTTCATATCATTGTTTGCTCCATAACGTCGCTAGATACATCTAATTTTTTAGAATGATATTTTATTCTATGCGAATATTAAATCGTAATTGTAATTTATGCAAATCAAACAGAAAATCTTTCGTTTACAATTGCAAACGAACATCGTTGTATTTTTATAGGTCTTTGACAAAATAGAAAACAAGGGAATAGTTACTTCAAACATTTAGTTTTTTTTTTTGTCATTGATTTTATTTATTTTGATGGTTAAAAATTAAAAAATTGTGTGAGGCAAAATAATTGTATGGAAAAAAAAGAAAGAAGAAGGTTCCCGGCATGCACTACAGACGGTCATATGCAGATGACATATGACAGAGACCCATGAAAATAAATAAATCCCACTGCCCTCTTCCATCTTCATCTTCTATCCACTCTCTCCTCCACTCTCTCCCAGACTCCCTCCCTCCCAATTCCACACTTTCCCACACCATGAATTCATTTACTACTCCACACTTGTCCTAATTCAAAATCCCAACAAAGTTCAAATCACTCTGAAAATTTCTGAAATTTGCTGTAAAGCTCCGAGCTTTGAGAATGGTTTCTCTACAAGATTCCCATTCCGGCTCCAGCCACCACTTCCCGCCTCACACCCGCAACTTCTACTCTTCCTCCTCCACCAAAATCCACCGTCAAACCGGCCGCTCCATGCGCACCATCCGCTCCAACATCTACCAAGACGACCACTCCCGCACCTCCTTCGCCGCCGAAAGATCGCCTTTTGTCTCCGAGAACCTGACCGATTCGGTCGTCGACATGCGCCTCGGCGAGCTCGCCCTCCGCACCCACAGCTCCGCCAGCAAGTCTGCGTCTTCCGACGAGGAGTACCTCCAGCTCTCCCATGCCTTCAGTGATTTCTCCGCCTGCAGCAGCGACATATCGGGAGAATTGCAACGGCTCGCAAGCTTGCCGTCGCCGGAAAACGCGCCGACCTCCGAATTATCCGAGGCTGCGCCGGAACCGGAGCCATGCCAGGGGTTTTTGCAGAGGGAGAACTTCTCGACCGAGATCATCGAGAGCATTTCGCCGGAGGATCTTCAGCCGACGGTCAAGATCTGCGTCGACGGCCTCCAATCGACGTCGCTTGCCGTGAAGCAATCTGCAGCGGCCAAGCTCAGGCTTTTAGCGAAGAATCGGGCTGATAATCGCGCCTTGATCGGCGAGTCCGGCGCCGTTCCCGCTCTAATTCCTCTACTGCGGTGCAGCGATCCATGGACGCAGGAGCACGCCGTCACGGCGCTGTTAAACCTCTCGCTGTACGAATCGAACAAGGCCATAATCACCAATGCCGGAGCCATAAAGTCGTTAGTGTACGTCCTCAAGACGGGAACGGAAACCTCGAAGCAAAACGCCGCGTGTGCCCTGCTGAGCTTGGCGCTAATTGAAGAGAACAAGAGCTCAATCGGAGCCTGCGGTGCAATTCCCCCGCTGGTTTCGCTGTTAATAAGTGGAGCCATGAGGGGCAAAAAGGACGCTTTGACGACTCTGTACAAGCTCTGCTCGATAAAGCCCAACAAAGAGAGGGCGGTGAGCGCGGGAGCTGTGAAACCGTTGGTGGCACTGGTGGCGGAGCAGGGGACGGGCTTGGCAGAGAAGGCGATGGTGGTGCTGAGTAGCTTGGCGGGAGTCGAGGAAGGGAAGGATGCTATTGTGAAGGAAGGTGGGCTGGCGGCGCTTGTGGAGGCGATTGAAGATGGGTCGGTGAAAGGAAAGGAGTTTGCGGTGTTGACACTGTTCCAGCTGTGCAGTGAGGGTGTGAGGAACAGAGGATTGCTTGTGAGGGAAGGAGGGATTCCGCCATTGGTTGCGCTTTCGCAGACTGGGACTGTTAAAGCTAAGCACAAGGTATCTTGATCATTTCATTAGTTGGGTATTGGTACTACAATCTTTTTAAGTGTTAAATTGTGTAGACGAAATGGTGCTAATATTGTTTAAATTGTAGACCGAAACCCCATCCCGCAGTTTAGATTAGATTAGAATATCGCTCGGATCCAATGAAATTCGAATTATCATGCATTTATTAATTCCAAGTCTTTATGTGGATGTTGCATGTATGATCAAGTTCTTAATGGAGCTTGGTTGGTTGGTTTATAATGGGGGTTTGGTTGTTTTTGCAGGCTGAAACGCTTCTTGGGTACTTGAGAGAACCGAGACAAGAAGCGTCCTCTTCGGCTCTTTAGAGAAGCGAAGGGAGGTACTTTCACTACGTAGAGGGGACTGTACTATGTGTCTGTGTATGTAGTTTGAGTAGTGTTTGATTGCACTTGTATATAGGAAGTGTTGGTGTTTCATGGTTTGTAACTTTGTACAGTGTGGTTGAGAAGCTAGGAAGAAGAATATGATATGATTGTAAGAAGGGAGAGAGATTATAGGAAGCTAGTGAGCAAGAGACTACTGACTTCTTAGCAGTTTAGATGTATGAATTCAACTAGGTTTTTTGGTTGGGTATTTTCTTTCTTTCTTGCCCTCTTTTTCTACCGGTGACTTGGTTTTTTGTAGGGGTGGAATACTATTACTTGTTTGCCTTGTCGTTGTTTTGGGTCAATTGGATCCTTGTGTTTTGTATGCGTAAACCCGAATTTGGCTAAAAAGGTTTTACCGATTATCCGGTTTTAGTGATCTGCTTGCAAAAGTATCGTCTCTGTTCCTTTGTTATTGATTGTGTTCTAAGTTCTGTATGATGGAAAATTGCAAATTCATATGTTGTTGGAGATACTGTGGGAGGGAGGCTGAGCAAAATGTTCTCTCCTCCTTCAAAGCTCTGTGTTTAGTTTCTGTTGGTGGTACCTAAATTTGACTCTTGAATTCCGACGCCAAGGTAGCAGTTTTTCAAACCAATCATGAGGCGCCATATGGGAAAACTTATAGAACGTAGTGACTCGTTATAGGTTAGGCGTCTCTATTTCATACAAGTCTCTCTCCAACTTGTGGTGGTGTGTTCCGGACCCTTTATTCGTTGTCCGGTTATTCGTTGCTTATTAGAGAATGCAACTTTAATGCTTTATTCTCCACATCTTTTGTCAATTATCTCGGCTACCAAACAGCAAGTGATACTACACCGTTTGAGAGCATTATAAAGTAGAGCAGGTGACCGCCGTGGGCTACCCCATCACCTCTCTCTCTCCCCCACCCCCGCACCACCTGTCCAACTACATGCAATTCATCCAAGGCAAAGCCAAAGGCCACCAACCAAAAAGATTTTTCAAAAAATTGTCCCGCTGCTGCTGGTGCAGTGTACTGCACAGTGTGTACGTATATTATCTTTATTCAAATTGATGATATTATGTGGTTTGTCGATACGTAGTAAAGAAATGATGCATTAGCTGGCGGAGGAGGAGCAGGTATTGTTTTGTCCCCCTGTTCGTTTGGATTGGATGGTTGCAATTTGCATTTCTTACTCAATTGCAATATCTGTCGGTGCGCCCTTTTCGACAACTTTTTTTCAGCGTCACAAGTGCACAGGCGTCCAAAAAGTGTATGTTATTATTTTGCATGGCTCATCAATTACATTGTCATGTATTCTAACTTTATTATAAAACTATGCTTGATTTGTTTGGAATATTGCCGCCTTATGGGGTAAAATGAAGGGAGGGGGTGGGAATGCTTCTATAGAAAGCCCTTTGTGCTCATAATTGGTATTTGTTTTAAAAAGCAGTTTCAAATGCTTTGCTAATTCAGAAATACGCAACTTTTTATGTCAAAACATTGTTAGAACTTTTAGTTATTTTTAAAACATTTTAAACATGCTCAAAAAATAGAACCTAGTAGAAAACTGATATATAATAGACCATATTATAATGACATGACATGTACATATTAATTGTTTCGTGATATCAAAGCACGGGCTTTGAAAATATGGTCATCAAAATATGGTAATTCCTCACCAAATGTCCTTAAGCTTAAAACACGAACGATCTAAAATATTGGTCCCTATTCGACTATACTATTCCTCAACTTTGGCTTTGCCTTTGGTGTCCTTGGGAGCAAATAGCTTAGGTCTGAAGCCTTTCTGCAGCAACTTCTCAACCTCTTCAAACTGCATTCCTTTGGTTTCAGGAACTAGCAAGTAAATGAATATGAGTCCAACAAGAGAAAACCCAGCAAAGAGGAGAAACGTTCCTGCCGAACCCAGCGCTTTTGTCAGAGTCAAGTATGTCTCGCTCACTATGAGATTGGCCGTCCAGTTTGAAACTGCAGCGATTCCTCCACCAGTCCCTCTGTACCTCAGCGGGTATATTTCCGAGTTCACGATCCATGGCACTGTTCCCATTCCGGGTGCATACATTATAATGTACAATCCCAATAGTATCACTGCAAATATTCCGATTTTACTAGGGCAGCCTTTGCTGTACCATGTCCTGTGTTCTCCACGACATAAGTCCCTGATATTATCACTGGCGGCCAAGCAAGCTCCCGGAGCGAGCTGACAACAATTAAGGGGAAAAACAGATTACTTAAGGTTAAATATTTAATTTCTAATGATTAAAGACTCATTAGTTAGTTATTTTGTAAACTTACATCCTTGACTTCACTAGCACAGAAGCCACATTCTTGTTTCAAACACGTCATGCAGTTCCATGCTGTAGGATTGACAGCCGATACATAAGTCGGACATGTTGAAGAGTTGCCGAATTTAGCAGATTCCAAATTACTAATCTTCGGAGAATGTTCCGCGGCATAGAAAAAAACCCCGGCTAGCACCACAAGGCAAGCGATAATACCAAACATAGAAATGATCATCAGCCTTCTCCTTCCGTATCTATCTACAAAGCACATGCTGATTAGGGTTCCAACAACGTTGAGACCGGAGGTTATGAGAGAGAGTGCCATAGCGGTCTGGTTGGATGCAAAACCAGCGAATTGAACAATAGTAGGGCTGTAATACATCACGGTATTAATACCGACAAATTGCTGAGCTACTTGGACAGTGATGCCTGCGTAGAGTCCTCTTCGAACCACGGTGTTGCTCAAGGCACCCTTTAGTTTTTGGATCATGCCATTCCCAGCTGCTGAGTCCTCGGCCTTTTCAAATTCGACAGATTCATGCAAGGCTTTCAATTCATCTTCCACCTCTTCTTCAGGATATATTTTCTCCAAAATTGCCCTAGCTTCACCCACCTTGTTCTGTTTAATATAAACAACATCAATACCAAGTTATATGTGACATGTTCCCTCATAAAATCTTATGTTAGACTGAATTTGAATGGTTGATTGGTCGTGTCTGAGACATGCGCCCTCAAATACACAGTCTGACAACATAAGCATTTACGTCACGTATAGAAATTACATGACATATATCTAGCTACTATGATAATCTCACCGCTCTGTAGAGCCATCTTGGAGACTCTGGAAGCGATAACATCAATATGAACTGAACAAGGGCTGGAACTCCCGCGACTCCAAGCATCCAACGCCAGGTTCCTGGAGCTTTGGTGAAGGCGAGATTGATGAGGTATGACAAGAATTGTCCTCCTGTAATTAACATACCGTTGCAGCTAACCAGAGCTCCTCTGATTCTATGAGGAGAAGCTTCTGAGATGTAGAGGGGTGCGGTCATAGAAGCCATTCCAACTCCCAAACCAACTACAATTCTCCCAATTATGATCACCCATGGAGCTGGAGCTGCGCCCATAACTATTGCACCAATGAAGAAAACCACGTCCGCGATTAGAATTGATTTTTTCCGGCCAAGTGCGTCATTCATCCATCCACCAACAGCAGCCCCAATGATGGCGCCAGCAACTGCCATGCTCACTATGGTCTCCTGCAGCCATGTTTTTTTGTCAACTTCACGAAAGTCCTCCCGAATGTATAGCAATGCCCCGGAGATCACACCTGCAGCACCGCACCACCAACAACAACACTTACAACTAATTAGCACAAAGAAAAATTGTCATATGAAGTAATTAATTGTTCGTGTTAAGATATTGTTTGGAACTCAATTTGCAGATGTTTTTTTTAGAACAATTTGCAGCTATTAGTTACCTGTATCATATCCAAAAAGGAGGCCTCCGATGCCAGCTGAGAGCGCGAGGCGCATAATGTACGGTGTCCTCCATGTTGTCCTCCAACACTCCGTGAACTCAGTTTTGCTAGAAGGTGGGGCTCCCCCCTCCACCATTTTCTTCTTCTTCGTCTTCGTCCAAGCAACTCTACTTTCGCTGAGAACGAAATCAATGTATGCATGCACTCATTTACTTGCCAACGCACTCTTAGTTACATAACGGTTCTAAATGAATGACCTCAGACATGTTCTTATTTGTCTTCAGTTTTTACCTCACAAAAATAACTATTCAATCTCCGTAACCCTAATTTCTATTTGATTCGAAAATGAAAGTAATACATAACATTAACTTTCCAATGTTCCACCATATAACAAAGTATATATATGCATGAATATATAAACCAGAAATTTTCTATGCAACACGTTCATTAAGAACACGCGTAAATCCATATTGTAACAACAAAACGTGCCTTCCTAGCTAAGTAGCTAAGTTTTTGGTGTCGTTATGTGCTTGTATCCTACGGTCTCCAACAGCTTTGTGTAGAAGTAACACCTAGTAAGTTGTTTCTTCGACAATTACTGAAGTTAAATTTCGCCAACGAGATTGCTGATGTTGAAAGGCTTATAACAACTTTAGTAACGGTTGGACATGGAAGAAAAGGGGTTTGAAGGATTCTTTATATACTCTTGACCTAGTTTTCTAAAAATGTGGAATTCTCTAGGCTCTACACTTTTTTCTCCATCGCCTCGCTCTTTGTTTTCTTACACGTCCTAAAACGTGGCCGATTACTGACCACTGACCACTATATATACTGCTTTGACCGGTTTATACGTTTTTGATTCTCTATATGCATGCCAGATGTTTTATAAGATAGCCATGTAGTTTTGATAAATATGCAGACGCATGCATGCGCAGCAAACCCTAAATCATACAGACAGATATAAATTAATCTTTTATAAGCTCACCACTCCCTATCGTCAAATTTTAAGGATGAATTGCATTCCCCCAGACTACAACACGTATTTTTGTTTATGCAGTAAGCATGCTCGTTTTGTAAATGTTTAAGCTCATCACAATTAGAAATACTGATTTCTCATTCCGGTTAAATAGGTAGACGCTAAAGAACAAACCTTCGGAATTTGCAAAAATAAGCCTAAAGAATAGCAGCTTTATGGGTTTTTTTAAAATAAAAAAAAATAAAAAAAACAAAAAAAAAAACTAAAAACAGAAAACAAATGTCAAGAATGGGATTCGAACCCATGCCCTTTCGGACCAGTACCTGAAACTGGCGCCTTAGACCAACTCGGCCATCTTGACTCCATATTGCTTTCGAACTAATTCAATTTTACAGGCTTAATCTCAAACCAATACCTTATTATATACTTTGTGGCAAGTAAATTTTTTCCTTTTCATTTTCATGAGAAAATAGATGTGCGTGGAAGTTATTTTCCGATTGTTTCATGTTTTAGTAAAAATTATAGATGTATGACATACATTATTCAATATAACAGATAAAAAAATGGATTAGAATTAAGCTTAAATAAAAAGATTGATTCTTACACTGTAACAAAAAAACAAAACTTTGAGTTTTCTTAGTAAAAAAACAGGAAATATAAATAAGCTCCCCTTTAACATGGTGGGATAATTAAAAAAAAAAAAAAGCAATTGTGTAATCATGAATTATATGGATTACTTGGAGCTGATGAGTTAAAAAATAAATAAATAAAACAAAAATTATTTACCAAAGGCTTTGTATAGACTGACTTTATTAAGAAAAAGAACTAAAAATGTCTCTTTAGAACACCCACGAATTTCAGAATTCATACACGAAGCTCAGTAAAGTTCAACATTTTTGCCGACTTCCTTGCTCTTTGAAGCAAATGGCTTGGGCCTAAACCCTTTCTGAAGCAACTTCTCAACCTCCTCAAACTGCATTCCTTTCGTTTCAGGAACTAGCATGTAAATCGCTATGAGTCCAATGACAGAAAACCCGGCAAAGAGGAGGAACGTGCTGGCGGAACCTAGAGCATGAGTCAAGGTCAAAAATGTCTCACTCACAATGAGATTGGCACTCCAATTTGCAACTGCAGCCATTCCTCCGCATGTTCCTCTATATCTGAGAGGGTATATCTCCGAGTTCACGATCCACGGCACAGTTCCCATTCCAGGTGCATAGACAATGATGTACAATCCCAACAGGATCACTGCAAAGAATCCGACTTTGCTTGGACAACCTTTGGTGTACCACACACGATGTTCTCCCCGACATGAGCTCCTGATATTGTCATTGTAAGCCAAACAAGCGCCCGGGGCAAACTGGCAGTTGCAACAATAGAAAAACAAGTAAATTTATAACGTCACTCTTACAATTATATGTCAAGGAAATCGGGAAGAGACAGGGAAGTGATTTCTGCACATCTCTTGTCTTCCCCTGCAATTCTGACATACATAAATAAACATGTGTGAGCCGGAAAAAGTGTGTGTGGATATCCTTTCCCCAAGTAAATGAGGTGAGCTTACATTGACTTTATTAGCACAGAATCCACACTGTGCTTTCAAACACGTCATGCAGTTCCACGATCCAGGATTAGGAGCGGAAACATAAGCAGAACATGTAGAATTGCCACCGAAATGTGTGGATTCCAAGTTACTGATGCGTGGAGCATGAGATGCTGCCTGGAAAAACACCCCGGATAACACCACCAAGCAAGTGATGATTCCAATCATGGAGATAAGCATCAGCCTTCTTCTTCCGTATCTATCTATGAAGCACATGCTGATGACAGTGCCAACCACATTGAGTCCAGAAGTGATCAGAGAGAGTGCCAATGCCGTCTGGTTGGATGCAAACCCGGCAAACTGAACAATAGTTGGGCTGTAGTACATGACTGTGTTGATACCGACAAATTGCTGAGCCACTTGGACAGTGATGCCTGCATAGAGTCCTCTTCGGACAACGGGGTTGCTGAAGGCACCCTTTAATCTTGCTAGCACACCTTCTCCAGCAGCTCCTCCCTCGGCCTTTTCAGCTTGGACGGATTCATGCAAGGCTTGCATTTCACGCTCAACTTCTTCGGCAGGATAAATTTTCTCTAAGATGGCCCTAGCCTCATCTGCCTTATTCTGTTTAGCAGAAAATTATATGCTAAAGTGTGGTATTATATATGTCATGGAAATTGAATGATCATACAAAAATCTAATGGATGTAAAATTTTAACATGTTGGAATAACTACGACCATGATCATACAAAAAACAGGACACAAGACATCGATTATAGATCACCTCTCTGTAGAGCCATCTGGGAGACTCTGGGAGTGACAACATCAATACAAATTGTACCAAAGCCGGAACTCCTGCTATGCCGAGCATCCAACGCCAGGTTCCTGGAGCCTGAAGCAAATTAATTTACGACAATTAATTATGTTGAAGTTTGGAGATAAGGTAATTGAAACCATGAAAATGCTATTGGACTAAAGCCCTCAATGTGGGTACCTTGGTGAAGGCAAGATTGATAAGGTATGACAAAAATTGTCCTCCAGTGATTAGAAAACCATTTGTGCTGACAAGGGCACCTCGGATTCTAGCAGGAGAGGCTTCTGAGATGTAAAGCGGCGAGGTCATGGAAGCCATTCCAACTCCCAAACCTACCAGAATTCTCCCGATTATGATCACCCACGGAGCTGGTGCAACAGCCATTACTATTGCTCCAATGAAGAACACAAAATCTGCTGCTAGGATTGATTTTTTCCGGCCTAGGGCATCGTTCATCCATCCGCCAATTGCAGCACCAATGATTGCCCCTGCAACTGCCATACTCACTATGGTTTCCTGCACATCAATGTCAATGAAAAATACCAAAAATTTAGATGAAATAACCATAAATATGAGCTGAATTAACCAGACTAATTAGTACTTAACATGAGGAGAGCAACGTAGATTAACTCACTTGCAACCATGTTTTCTTGTCAACATCGTGAAAATCCTCGCGAATGTAGAGTAATGCACCAGAAATCACACCTAAAGTACTCCAACAACAGACAGAAGAAAATTAACAAAATTAATCATGCATGGGAATTGTCCTTTGAATTAATCAAACTATTTTCTGGGTTTTAACTGTGATATGCATGATTTTATGTACCTGTATCGTATCCGAAAAGGAGGCCTCCAATGCCAGCAGAGAGAGCAAGACGCATAATGTAAGGCGTCTTCCATGTTGTCCTCCAACACTCTGTGAACTCTGTCTTGCTAGCAGGCGGGTGCCCTCCCTCCATACCATTCACTATTTCTTCCTACTAACTCTAACCATGAAAAGCTCAGGTTCGAAACCCCATCTCCACAAATTAGAGTAGTTTAAAATATATCACTTTATTACATTATCAATCACTAGCCAATCCTCTATCTCTAAAATCCTGCAAATTTTCTTGCAACGACAATTTAATACCATAAAACAAATAAAAACATGTTTAATCCTTTCAAATTCTTTGGTCGTTCTTCAACACACAAGCAAAACTACAACAACAGAATAAGAAGAATGGCAGTGTTGAAAAAGCCATTACCTTGTTAGTATGCCTAATGGTGGAGCTCTTCCTGCTGTTCTTCAGCCGCCTACTTTTGGCTTTTGGATGCTGCTTTTTTTTATCTATATTTTGAATTTTGGATTTGATTTTGTATTGAAATAAAACAATTTTGTAACAGATTCCTTTATTGTTTCAATTTTTGAGAGTTTCAATGCAAATAGAACACAGACATTCAAGGAAGAGCGAGAGAAATTAGTAGTGAAGGATTCCAAATGGATAAAAGAAAAAAAAAAAAAGCATTGACAAATCAGATTTTTCTGCAATTAATATATTTCGCGGGAAAATGATCATTTTCGGATCCTCTTTGTGGGGATCCGGATCAATCAATCATGTTCGTTCGTCATACATTATGCGGTTATAAATCATTTAAAATTTAAAATTAAATATAAATAGTACCTAACGAAAACTGACCACACGATATACGATAAATATACATAATTAATTGATTCTCCGGATCTCCACAAAGAGAATCCTTTTCCTATTTGGTGCACAAAGTCATCAGAAAAATCCCAGCAGAAAAAAGCTGACTCAAAATTTAAGGCGATTTTCTCGTCTCTCTTTTCAGTACAATCAGTGACTCAATATACGACCTCAAAATTTCAAAGCTGCAATCTTTGGTACCCGATTGAGAATGCGATATAGGTATATGATATTTGATTCGATTTGGAAGATGATCTGACTTTTTTCAGTTTGTTTCCTTGTGTGACTATTTCCACAAGTAGTAAAGACGCATCAAAATTGTGACAAGTCTTTAGTTTTCGCCCAACTATGTTTTTTTATGTTTAATTTTTTTGGAAGGTTCCCAACTATTTTGTTCCAGCTGACTTTGCAGTGACAAGGCACAAGGATAAGGATGCTTGTACATGGAAATAAGATTAACATGGCAAGAAAAGAAAAAACCGAATGAAATTATTTCATCATATATGGTAGCGGGCGCTAATATCATAGGAATTCGATGTGAATAACAAAATGTCGGTTGTTGACTACCTTACCTACTCTCCCTCCACCTTTATTCGGACTTAAGACCGACAGCCTAAGATAAACGTACACATACGGAGTTATTATAAATATTGTTATTATTTGTGAAAAAGATACGTGATAGTATGAACATAAAAAAATGTTCGTCTTACCATGCATCTAGTACGCACAAGAAATAAAAATAGGGCATGAGTAGAGTACCGAGTCGATCGTCTGGTTTGGTTGACATTCCATAGATTTGTAAAAACATCTGTAAATTTGAGTGCTACATACATTGAAATCACATCTGTAAATTTAACAATCCGTAAATATAACAAAGAAGTTTTTGTCACCTAATATAACAATCCGTAAATATAACAAAGAAGTTATGAGGTAACGAGCCAGCTAGCCCAAATTCAGCATGAACTCGTCCCGTTTAAATTCCATCTGACATTAACATGGCGTAATATGTACAAGCTCATACAAATTTTAATGTTCTTGTGGTGGAGATATTTTTTTAATGTGAAACACGAGCTGAAACACCACGTGTCATAATACAATAAAAAGTCAATACATTTTTAATGTCGCTGTCTGATTTTATCCAATGAGACTCTCGACAACTAACCCCTCACGTTAAACGTTCTCTTGTTGGAATTTAAATCTTCTGCACTGAAAACCATTTGTGGTCTCTTTGTGACCCATCTCATTTGTTGACAATTAGCCATTCATTTAAACTTCACTTGACATTATTAACCCTTTTACTTATCTCCTCAATAAAAAATTAAAAACTAAAAATAATTAAGTCAAAATAACACGTGTCACTCATATAAATAGAGCATAGAAAGGTTGCATAGAGTTTTGAGTTAGAAGATTTGAACTCCTCTAATTCAGTCTGCGGATTGGGCATGAGGAGTGTAGAATGAAATTTTTGGAATGTTAATAACAATTCCCTATTCCGGCATTGAACCATATAACTGTTTTACCGTTACTGTTTTCACGTTAAACTCAAACGTTTAGACGAAAAAGCCCTCAAGTGTTTTATCATATTCCGAAATTACCTTAGATATCGTCCTTCTCATCCCCTCATTTGTCCGATGTGTGCTTCTGACGCTCTCTCTGTGCCCCCTTCCATCCTCTCACCTCTCTCTCTCTGCTGGCCGTTTCCCTCCCATCACCGCCTTTCACCGCCGGTATCCACCGCTGATTGCCCTCCATCTCATCATCCATGGTCACTCCCTCTCTCTCTCTCAACCTTGTACATTTTAGAATTGTATTCCTTACGAGTTACTGCTCGTTTGGATCTCCAAATTCCGATTTCACGTATTTTTTGAAATTTTCGATTGATTGTTTTATCATTTGGTTTGTTTTGCGTATTGGGTTGATAGTGAAAAGCTTTTGTATGGATCGGATTGTTGCAGGTTTGGATACGTCCAAGCTATTGATCCGTTGTTGACCCCGCAATCTGGTAATTCTTGGATTTTAAATTCATTATTTCTTTGTGTCGTACATATTATTGCCAATAAATGTACTAATTTACTGTACAAGTTATTATCTTTCAATAGGATTTCGGGTCTGCTTGGTGATATGACAAGTGATTGTTACTGGGTTTCGGGTTTTCCGGCTTCCACAGTATGATATTCAATTGGGTAGATTTTTAATAGAGATTCAATCAATCAAAGCTATGATTTTTTTTCCCTCCTTTGACTTTTCAGCTGTATTCGAGAATTGGGTCTAAGTTATACAGTGATCATGCTGTTTTCTTAAATAGTGCAAATTTATTTTTACTCCCAAAAGGAAAAACTTGTGTAAATTGCCCCTCTGATTTTAGGATTCGGGAAGTAGTTGATCAATGTGGTTTTTGATTGGAGTCCTCCTTTTGTTTAATTGACTTTGAAGATTAACATAATGGTACTAAGTAGTTTACTTCGCGAGTTGGGTCTTTCAGTGTTTAATGGTAATTATTGCAGTATAAAGTTGATATTCTGAATAATGCAGCTATGTGGACCTTTATGTTTGATCACGCGATAATGTTTCGCATTGGGAACTTTCTTGAAATCTCAAATTTCAAGTTGTTTCATCATCATTACTTTGCCTCTGCCTCATAGTGCATTCAAATTACAAGAATAACTGAATGAGGTAAATCATTGTCATTATTTCTAGGTTTCAGAGGGAAAGATGGAGTGAGAGGAGGCCAAAATTAAGGCAAAGAAGGCATTGAGGTATTACTTATAGCCTGTGTGAGGGTAAAACTTTTTGGAGAATATGTACTTATGTAGATTGCAATCACAAAGACATTTGCTCGCTGATTGGTTAAATTGTTTTTCTTTTGCATCTTATGCTCTCGTTCATGTCCCTTTATTAAAATAATAGTTGTAAAAATCTTTACAGTGGAATAACTTGCCTTTAACATTTCAAATCCAGTTCATTGTTAGAAGTCTGTAATTCCTGATGCTTTCTTGATGCTGCAGGATTTGGCACTTTTTCTGTACGGCTAGATTGTAATTTGAAAAGGAGAAAGCTTCCCAGATAGATTTACATATGGAGAAAGCATCTAAGAGAAGGCATAGAGGCCACAATCTGTAATCCTATCTTAGCTTTGTAAGGAAGTCTTGGATTCTGTAATTGCTGAAAAGCCTTTTTCCCATTATATACCTTTCCTGCCTTACACGGTTCATCTGCCAACTGTTTTGTCTTTTTGTCCAGAGAATCATTTGAAGAGGGAAAAGTAGATATTTTGTAGGTTATCAGTTTCTTAAAGATCCACCCCGGCTACTCATTATTAATATGGTTCATTAGCTTAAAAAATCTGTGGAGTTTGGGCAATGGCTTTTTATTCTGAAGAGGAAAAGACTGAGGATTATCTGTTCAAGATTGTTTTAATTGGTGATTCAGCCGTTGGAAAATCCAATTTGCTTGCAAGATTTGCTAGAGATGAGTTCTATCCTAATTCGAAGTCAACTATAGGAGTAGAGTTCCAAACCCAAAAGGTGGATATCAATGGTAAAGAAGTCAAAGCACAGATCTGGGACACAGCCGGTCAAGAGCGGTTCAGGGCTGTCACATCTGCATATTACAGAGGTGCCGTTGGTGCTCTTTTGGTATATGATATCAGTAGACACCAGACGTTTGATAGCATTGGCAGATGGCTTAACGAACTCCACAGTAAGTTCTTTGACAGTATCCCTAGAGTTTTAACTTATAATTTTCTTTTCAAGTACGTTTTTCTTATGGGGCTGTTTGTTTGGTCAAGTGGAGACTTTTGTCAACATTATACAATATTTGGCTTACTTTCTAAGTAATCTCAATGAAGAATTCTCAATATTTGGCTTGTTTAGTGGACTATCTTAAATGAAGTAATGGCTTTTAAATATTGATTCAATAGTTAATCTGTTCTTCCTATACCCCTGTGGATTCAAAAGATTTCTTGCATTTGTCCTTAATTAATGTGATGAACTGAGGATTGATCAGGTGGATATACTGTTTAACAGCTCATTCTGACATGAACGTAGTTACGATACTTGTTGGCAACAAGTCCGATCTCAAGGATGCCAGGGAGGTACCCACTTCTGAGGGCAAAGCCTTGGCAGAAGCACAGGGTTTGTTTTTTATGGAAACATCTGCTCTTGATTCGTCCAATGTCTCTGCCGCTTTTCAGATGGTTGTGAAAGAGATCTATAACATACTAAGCCGCAAGGTTATGATATCTCAGGAGCTCAAGAAACAGGACCCCAGTTGGGTAGGGAATGGAAAGACGGTGGTTTTGCAAGACGGGAGCCAAGAAGCAGCAGTTGCAGAGCCTAAAAAAGGTGGGTGCTGTTCATCTTAGGGATACACAACACACGGGGCGTGGACGGATCTTTTTGGCGGGTCCTGACAAGCCTCCTCTTCTTTTTTTGTTTTGTTCCCACTAATGTTCCCTGCATTCCTTCTCCATGTGATCTAATTTCTTGAATTTGTTTAAATGTTCATTCAAGAAACATGTTTTCACTCAATCGGTTGAAGATAAGAAATTGAGGTAGAAGATGTAAATGAAAAGCTTATACAATGTTCAAAATCCAGTTATCAAAATGCACTGTACTTCTTAGCCAGTTTGTGTTTTTTCATTTATTGGTTCCTTATTTTTAATGCAAGATAAGATGGTGTTTCCCTCCATTTTGCTTGCCTAGGTTTGATTTCTTGACCTAATGGCTCGTTTGGTGCCTAGAATTGGATCAGGTTGGATAATTCACTATATTC
The DNA here is from genome assembly GCA_024362995.1 of Heteromeles arbutifolia. Lineage (NCBI taxonomy): Eukaryota > Viridiplantae > Streptophyta > Magnoliopsida > Rosales > Rosaceae > Heteromeles > Heteromeles arbutifolia. The sequence continues at coordinate 444,215 of JANCRC010000002.1, read as the reverse complement.
AAGGTACGTTATTGCCTTTAAAATGCAAAATCATTCGCTACCTTAACATTCCTTTACTGTAATGATGACTAAAGAGTTAACCAATCCGATCCTCGGCACCAATTGACCCCTAAACCTAAATGTCTGCTTTTTCTTGTGACTTAATGTTGATATAAGATCAACAATTGATCATGGTGTATATTGCTCTTTCGTCTTTTGGACTGAACAAGTACATATTGCATTCAAATAAGGTCGTTGGCGTTAGTATGTTTGGGTGTATTTTATACATGAAAATTTTGGCCGTTATATCCTGTCATTAAATTCTTAACCAAGGATCTGATGGCCGAAAGCAAATACGGTGGTGGTACTTCAAATCTATGACATCATTGATTAGGAATACTAGGGAATTGGATCCTCTCCGAGGCAAACTCTCGGATCCTTCTGAACCAATAACACAATCCAACAGTTAAAATTATTATAACTTTTAGAGTGACACTCTGTTTGTAGCCGTTGAATCAAAATGCAACGGTCCGTGTTAGTGGGTCAGGAGGATCTTGAGAGTTTGCGTCGGAGAGGATCCAATTCCGAATACTAGCACCATGGTCCGTCCGAATTGCATGCAAAAATGTTAGGCCATCTCAAACCGAAGGGTCCAGAGGGCCAGAGGGCCGAAAATAGCCCGAAAATCGTCTCCAACCGAGGGCTAGGCCAGAGGGCTCTGGAATTTGGGAGGGCCCCACGGAATCGGAGAGGGCTGGAGGGCTGGTTATTTTTTTTTTAATGTTTTGTTATTCCTATCGGTTATAACCGACACCAATGACAATGTAATATAATAGCAATTTGAATAGTGTCGGTTATAACCGACACTAATTGTAATTTGAATTTCAACGGCTAGCCAGTCACTAGCCGTTGTATTCAATTTTTTATTTTTATGAATTTAAACCTTATTTTTTTTCTTTTTTTTTTTCTATAACTTCTATTTTACAAAATTTGGTTCATATTGTTGTCATATAACTTCTATTTTACAAAATTTGTTTCATATTTTTTTCAAATTCCATTTTTTTCCTATAACTTCTATTTCACGAAATTTGTTTCATATTTTTTTTAAATTCTATTTTTTTCCTATAACTTCCTAAGCCATTATATAACATTAAATTAAATTAAGTAACATGAAACAACATTAAACAATATGAAACAACATTAAATAACATTAATCAACATAAAACTTAAACATTTAAGTTGTAGTTTTTAAATAATAAATTATGTTTGGCCTTCGGTTGGAGACGGTTTTTTGTGACAGGGCTAAAACGAGCCCTCTGGCCCTTTGGACCTCGGTTGGAGACGGAGGCAAATATGGTCATGTACTGTTCATTAAAATATTAATATCTTGAAGAATCTTGGAGGGCCAGAGAGCTCAAAGGAGCCCTCTGGCCAACCATCGGTTGAAGATGACCTTACGAGTCGTTGATATCAGTTGAAATGATGATTTTTTTTTTTTTTTGAAACAGTTGAAATGATGTTTGGTGGGACAAAAAGTAATTTCGACTGAAGGAAACCATCCCATCCCATCCCATGATCCCAGGCCCCGCAGCCGCTACTCTTTAACTCACTGCTTAGTTTTTGAAAACTAATAATTAAAAAATAATTATGATAAAAAAAATGTTCGATGACAGAAAGGCCCCTATAGTACGACGTTGTGATATTTTATTGCCTCATGTCGTACGTACCCGGTCGATCCAGTTTCCACTTCCGAACCCCCACAAACACCATTTTACTCATTTTCTTAGACAGAAGCGGATCAAATATAATCCCTGTGGGTTTTGTTTGTTCAAATTTCTCGTTTCCTCTATAAAAACCGCGGCTTTATGTTTTTCCACGGATCTTTCTTTCTTGTACAAATTACAGTTGCCCCGTTTTCTATCCATGATGTAAAACTGCTTTGTTTTGGTTGATTTCCTTCCTTACTGTTAGCAGCCATTGTTCATATTTGTTGATAGTGCTTCTTGTAAACCAAGCGATTTTTTTTTCTTTTGGATCAACGTAATTTACGCTAATTGTATAATCGTATCATGAAATTGAACAGAGATGAAGTTCGATTCTCACTTTTTGTGCTAAAGGGAGCAGCAGCCCTTACTAGGAGCCTTCATAGTTTATAGGCAAAGGAGACGCTTGCCAAAAAGAATGATGAATAATAAGGGCGGCGAGTGCAACATGGTGGACAGAATTAGTAAGTTGCCAGAAGAAATTCTCTTTACTATTGTGTCTCTCTTGCCACTAAAAGAAGCAGGAGCTACCAGTATTCTTTCCAAGCGATGGCAATATGTGTGGGCGTCTACTGTGACTCTCGATTTTGATCCTAAACATGAGCTGGGTGAACATTATTGCCGCCTGCTGCGTGTAGAACCAGAACAAAAAGACCTGGTAAGACAGAGATATGTCGATTGGGTAAACACTGTGGTGGAACAACATAGAGGCACTGACATCCATTTGATCGACGAAATCGTCAATCAATGTCGTCAGCTCCTCAATAATGTCGCCTTGAGCCGGGATTTGAAACTTCGCCAGATGAAATTGACTCGGGTAAGTATGTGTTTCTTCTGAGTCAATCAGTTAGTATAGGGTTTAGATCTGTGCTGGAGTGGCCTTGTTCATCTGACTGCATCTATGTTTGTTTGTTCAAAATTCTCTCCTCTCCTGATAAAATATAAAACATAAATTTAATCTTTTGGAATTGTGATCGGCCATCTTTCAGATTATCAAGATGTAGAGAAAAAAACACTCATCTGCCAGATTCTGTGAAGAAAACGACATACTAATCTTCATCAAATAAAAATATAGAGCTTTTTTGGGTCAAAATAGTAGTCTAAAGTGACGTCTCGAAAAGACCAACACAATCTACCAGTAAAATTGTCTATACGAGCATGGGTTACTAGTAAATTCACCATAATTAAAATACATGGCAAAAAATTATGAAAATTTGCAGACACATAGTAGACATATATATGTTGAACATATCAAAAATTCAGGTCATTTGGTGACCATTGAGATGCTCGCAGTAACCCACCTTGTCCACCGGAGGCCACTGTGGACTCTGGGGAGACTAAGATTCCTTCTCCTTCCGGAACCGGTTGACGGGACTCCGTTGGCCAACCTGCTCAGCATTGCTGACAACGCTGTCATCTTGGATCGCTGCAAAGTCTCTCCCCGAGCTGGTGAGAAGAGGAACTCGAGCCGGTTCTGCTAATATCTCTCCACATTTCGAATCCTGACCGGTCAGCGTGAAATTCTAAAGGAGTTGCAGGCTCCGAATTCGAGCAACACATGGATGCTGGTGCGGTGCTCGTAGTCGACACGGGTGATGATTTATCCGTTCTGGACTGCTAGGCAAGATGATTTCAACCGACCTAATCGTATTGATTCCACCGGATGCTTCTCCGGCACTAATCAGTGTGCTGGTGACGGCGGCTGCTGTGGGAGGGATTCTCAACCTACACGTCCAAGTAAATTACAGCCGTTAGAATTTGGGTTTCTAGGTTTTACAGTATTGTTGATCGGTATCATTTTTCTGGTGCAAATTCGGAACTATGGAGTCTTGTTGTCCAAATGTCAGCACAGATATCAGAAGGTACGCATTCAGCTTCCCAATTCTTTTGGTAATTCATGAATTGCCATAATATTTGTTAAGATACATTGGGCTATACACATTCATCGCCGATGTTAAATTTTAAGCATATGTACAATGCTTTGCTAACAAATTAGTAGATATAGAATAGAAGTCAATTAATATAATATTACATGGATCTCTCTCTTTTCTTTGTCGCTTAAAGAACTTGATACATAAGAGCTTCACACTCACAGAAAGTTATTTCTTTAGGCGACAAAGAAAATAGAGAGATCCACGTAATATTATATTAATTGACTTCTATTCTATATCTACATTAATCAGATAGCAAAGCATTGTACATATGCTTAATATTAACATCGGCGATGAATGTGTATAGCCCAATGTATCTTAACAAATATTATGCAATTCATGAATTACCAAAAGAATTGGAAAGCTGAATGCGTACCTTTCGATATCCGTGCTGATATTTGGACAAGAAGACTCCTAGATTCAAATCTGCACCAGAAAAATAATATCGAACAACAATACTGTAAAACCTAATTAATTGTAAACCCTAGAAACCCAAATTCTAACCGTTGTAATTTTCCTGGACGTGTAGGTTGAGAATCTTTCCCGCGGCCACCGTCACCAGCACACCGATGAGTGCTGGGAAAGCATCCGGTGGAATCGATACGATTAGGTCGGTTGAAATCATCTTGCCTAGCAGTCCTCCAAGAACGGATAAATCATCGCGTGTGTCGACTACGAGAACCTAAAATTGACTATGAAGAGAAACAAAAACAAAAGTAAAAGGGTAATTTTGATTAGTAATCTCGAAAGCTAAGAAGATACACTTACCAAATCAAACCGTCGCCCATTGATGTTGTTTTATGATCGCACTGAACGATATTTTTTATAATTTATTATGTTATCAATATTATATGGACTTTATATTCAGACGGCTTCGAGGATTAATTGTAAACATTCACAATAAAAACAAATGTTGGTCTCATGGCCCGCCAAAACGGTGGAGGCACTGATACCGCATCACCACAAGGCAACAGGATATGACACCACCGTCGACGGAGGAGCTCCCAAGCCGAAGCCGGAAGGACCATCAACGTCCACGATTATCTTTATACGACGTTAACGTACTTTTGAAATGTACAGGCACCGATTTTGCCTGCTCCTTTCTGTTAGAGACGGATCAATGTCCCCCGTCACAACACAACAAACAAAAAAGCATCAAAATTTTGAACAAACAAGTGCAATTCTGCAAAATATGTAAAACTTTGCACAAACAAGTGCAATAACAATGTGAATCAACAAAGACGAGTAATTTTTTTTTTTTTTTTAAACAAACGATATTATATACACTCAAGTGCAAGCAAAACAACATTAAACCTCTGCCCACACATGTAGGAGACATCAAACAGACAATCATTCTGCCTGCAGTTTATAGTGGAGTAGATGATCGAGTCCTTGTAATTCAACAACTTCTTGTCATAATTTGTATATAAAACTGGAAAACTATCAATCAAGAGAAACATTAACAAATCTTATTAATATTTTGAGGTACATCCATTAGACGCACAGTTCCGAAACCTACCAGACTCAAACGACATACATTGCTGCAGATGCAGTAGTATCAGAAGAACACCAACTTAGTAGACACAATACATGAGCAGCCAGCCCTCTTATATTTTCCACTCTGATTCAGTGTACAAATTATATTATACTAGATCCACTCATCCCCTCTTTGAGTTCAATTCGCGGCTTTTCAACAGAATAACAAACAAAACATATGCAAATGTTCAACAACATCATCGTCAACCGGCTGTTAGATCAACCATTCACAATTACTATTCTAGGGGGATCCCTTTGTCAATGACGCTCAGCACTTTCCTTCCAAACCCAACCATGAGTTCACTTCGATCTTTGTTGAGCTTTTCTAGAAGGATTTGATGAAGGGGGCTATTTTCGCGCTTTGTGGCCTTCAATGCTGTTTGGATCACGTAGTTTCCATACTGATCTCGCGCAACTTGCCAGAGTTTGTCATACTTTAGAAAAGCATTCACTACAACTTCCATTCCCAAAGAGTTTAAGCACATCTCTACAACGTGACTCCCGCCTTTTTGCAATGAGAGTTGTATGTAAAGATTTCGAAGCTCAAAGCATATCTTTGCAGAGAAGACTGGGTTATATAGCGTGAAGATGTGCTGGACAACATAGTTCCTGAAAAATAACAAAGTTGCTGAACAGTTAACCCGAGAAAAGAAATGATGACATTATACAAAATGTAAACAATAAGATGAAAGAGGGATTTTCTGTACCCTGAAGGATCCTGAGAAAGGAATTTTGAGTTGCTCGAGACTTTGTCCATGAGTTTCTCTCTATATGGAGTTTTACTGTTGGTGATGAACTCATTCAAGTGTATGCATCCCCTTTCGTGCTGAGCCAGTCGGACACAAAGCCTCACGACAGCTTCATATATTTTCTGCAATCAAATCAACCAAATGTTGAACTTTTCAGAAAAGCGCTTAAAATATGTGTCCAAAACAGAAAAATAAGGTAGCAGAAACATAAAGTAACCCTAGCTACCTTATTTTTCTCAATGTCAAGTTGGTTTAAGCACTTCAAGATGACATAGGATCCTGTACGATTGGTCATCAGTTCTTCGGCAACACAAGATAGAGCTGATGTCAAAGTGTAAATCAGGGGTGATTTCTCGAGCACCTTGATCAGCGTTTGAATTGATTTTGAGCTGCAGAAACAAGTTAAGCAACCAGTCCATCACAAATATGAAGCATAAAACGCAGATATATTTCTCCAAAACAAACTGTTTTCTTGAGGGTTAAGGAATAAGGATTAGATGGATACCCATAATTGCGGACTGATATGTTGATGAGTGATTCAGAATTCAAAGTTATCTTAGCCACAATGAGTCTCAACTGACTGCGATTGCATGATTCAACAAGCTTCCGAAAAACATAGTGTCCATGAAAGTCACACATCACCTCGAATAAGGAACCAAAAACCCCTTCGACTACCATACTCTTTGCTAATGGGTCGCTGGGAGTTATCAATCTCTGTACTAAGGCCTGCGATCCGAGTTGAGTCACAGCGAGTCGAGCTATCTCACTAGGTATTCCTGAACTTTGGGCCCAATTATTACCATTGAAATAATATAATCCAGTCCTTTCAACATTGCCTCCGTAATTTTGTCCTCCATAATTTTGGTTCCAATCGCTATTACCAAAAGGGCTGAGCTGGTGTGCCCAATTGCCCAAAGATGTAGATGTTGCTCCAACACTCCAATTTGCTCTTGTCCTTTCTTCTGTTGTCGGATTGCCAGTAAGTTGATGGACGTTCAGATTGTTTGAACCCATAAAGTTTCCTAGAAAATCAAGATATAAATTACATAGGCTTATAACCTATACACACATAAAATTAAGGTAACATTTATATACAGGACTAGAGATTCTCTGTATTTCTACTCGGCCTTCAACACTTTTGATATCAGTATTATTTAGGGTATAGAATAGTCTGTCTTCGACTTTATGGTTTAAGCGTAGAAAGGACCATAAAGTCGAAGACTAAAAAGATGTATTGTAAACAAGTATCAAATTTTGAAACCAATCGAGACTAAAACCCTAAAGTTTAATCCCTAAGCAAGGTTCTACCCTTGGAAGATCAAAGTCGAAAAAATAGAATAGTCAATAAATTCTAAGCAAGGTTTTCCGAACGCGTCATGTCTAAGACGGTTAAAGTCTTGCATACGAAACTATACATTACACATGAATTGGGAGAGTGAATACGAAGATTACCTCCAGCGCTCACACTATTGCCTCCCCATATACTCTGTGAATACAATGCCATTGGAGCTCTCGGACAATTTCTGAACCCGCTTTCGTATCTCGGATAAAAATCAGATTGTGCTTGTTGGATTTTGGTGGGAGTAGCATTTGAAGACGAACCCGGAGAACTAGTGCTGCTTTTGTCCACTGTTACCAAAACGTTGCCGAAATAATGGCAGAGGTCGGCTTCTTGTTGTCGTCGAAGAGAGTAAGAAGGAAGCACGCAAGGAGTCTCTGGATTGGGAGGGTCGGAAGCAGAGTAACATGAAGTCGCCATTGCTACAGAGAGAGCAAGAACTTCAAGAACCAGAAGACGATAAAGAAATCAGAATTCAAAAAAAAAGAAAAAAGAAGCAGAAGGCTATTTTGCATAAAAAGATGTTTGAGTCTTGGTTAAATATAGAGTGCGGTGATCCCAGTTTATGTAGGATTCTAGTCCTTGGTTGATTAGGGTTTTTATTACACTTATGATTAGGTTTTTTTAAGATAATATAATTAGGAATTCCCGTTAATATTAATTAGAAAAGTGTAGGTAAAATAAAAGGGGAAATAACAAGAGGAATTATTGCTAATTCAAGTAGGACTTGTGTAAAGGATGGACGAAACCTGGGAGGTTTATAGGGAAGCTTGCAGATAAAGTTTTGCTAAAACAAATCGGTGACTTGGAAAACAAGTTCAAAAAGTACACAATATTTCTCATCCTTCCGGTTTGGTCTAGTCCGGTTCAATACGGTATGGCCGATTGACATTGTTAGAAAATTATTGTAGTCAATGCGGTTTGAACTAATAACTCAAACAAAATAAAGGGCATGCAATTTTCATACATAGATATCTCACACATTGCAAAGTGTGTTTTCAAGACCACACCCCACAGGAGAAGTTCTTGGGTATAAAAAATGGGTGTGAGGGGCAAGGTGGGGCAAAGCGGGGTAAGGTTAACATGACAAATCAAGGGGTGCAATATGTGGTTTTTATGTGTCGGGCTCTGTATTGACATATGGTCTGGGTGCTGGGTCTCACAATTTATTCATTCCATAAAGTTAAGTACTATTAACCAAATGAAAATGATAAACATACACCATTTTTCTCCTCCTGTACATCGTGTTAATCTTGTCCAGTTTAATCTGATGGCCAAAAATATTGAGGGATGTGTGAGGGACTAAAAAATGGGGTGTAAAACCTGCTCCGTTAACTGAATTGAGCTCCAATTTTGAAGAAAAACTTCTAGTGCCTAGGAGGATATTACGCAGTATACAAAGTCAATCATACAGTGGAATATGGGCAACATTAAGCCGGTTGCAGTATGTGATTAACTTCAGATACCACCAAGAATGAAATATGCAGTGCAATATGAGAAATCCTTGTTTCATACATGACCCAACGAGAAAATGTGACAAGTTGGCAATATATATGAAGCAGAGAAAACAAATCGTGGAGTGTAACCTGAGACAGAAAAAACACAATGAACAGTAATACTTTCAACAAGAAGCTAGAATTCAATGACAATGGTCTACAAGTATAGTCCTAATTCAAGGCCTTCATGAATATTTTCTCTTCCCCTAATCAAAATCTGCCAGCAGCAGAGCAGCAAAACGTAACTCCAGCTCGTGGATTTTCCGACTACGAGTAATTGTTTGAAGAAATAGGCGAGTCTTGCCAACAAGTTTTCTGAATCCAACAAGCTTTCCTCATCTGTTAGCTTCCTCTGTCATACAATCTTGAAATATAAACGAGAAGTTAAAACAAACGATCAGCACTACATAAAGATTTCCTAACACTAATTTTTCTTGTTTTGCTTCCAAAGCATGTTAGATGAAACAAGAGACAAAACTATAAGCTAGGAAGCCTAAAAATAATGTAGCTTCGAAAGTCTCATAAGTTCGTTGCAATGGACATGGTGCTTCCTAAAGAACTCTAAATAGCTATACAGTGGGTGGCGAAGGCGTTACAATGGGATGATAAGGGTGAAAACTCGAATGAAGTTGCTTGGAAACGGCAATCGGCCATTACTATAAACCATCAATCAACTACAATAAAGGCTCAATTTCTATCGACTTCATTATTTAATGTGTTGATCATCAATGGCTCCCGGCAAGTCCACTGCCTATTTATCTCATGTTGACTGAGACAAATGTGTGTGTGGTCTACATGCCTTAAATTTTTATATCTGCAGATGTGCACTAATGATAACAGACACAGAATACATACACCCGTGTTCTTGTTGTGTGAGAATTAATGTCCGTTTCATCTTCTAAATTTAAAAGTTACTCTTTTATCGATGACAAATAGACGTGAATCCAAGAAAAAACGGATGAACAGTTTCCAACTTACCGGTCTTCAGTAAAAAACCTGTAGAGAAGGGCTGCATAAATTCCATTTCTTGTGCATGATTAAAGTTCACGTCCTGACATTAGTACACGAGGGAGTTTTTATCCAAACGGGACACCAACATCTCACGGGGCACATCAATGAGGAATTCTCTGGTACACAATAAAAAAAAAAAAGCATACGAAAACACCAACCATAGCTTTACGCACATGGAAAATGCAGCTGAGAATTACCATCCACGTTAGGTCCTTCTACTTCTCTAACATCAATAGTTTGTCCAAATTTAGGCTTATCATCACTGATCACTCGAATCTCTTCCACAGACAGATTCTGTTCGACTGGACCAGAGATGCAATACTCAGTAACAAGTACATGGACAAAGCAGACGTTGCATGTTCCTAACATGCATTAGGCTACTAAAAATGAATGACTAACAGACTTTCATCTACTTTTTCTTTAGTACCTTTCGGGCCATTAACAGAAGCCTCATTTGTAGAAGTACTTATTGACCGCGCAAGACGTTTGACACAACTGAAACGCAGTCCATTTGGAAGCCTCCCAGATTTAAAATCTCCAATTCGGAAACCTATTTGATATTAAAAATTAAAGATCATAAGCAATTAAGTTCTTGCTTAACTACAATCATAAATTACATTTAACACTATCAAACTTACAAGAAGCATTACTAGCATCACCCTTTGGAACCACCTGTGCTACGATTTGGTGATTACCAATAACCTCGCCATCTAAATTATTCAACGAACGCGCAAGCCGCCTTATATGACTCAAACGCAACCGCTTTGGGAAATTAGCCGATTTAGAAGTTACAGCCTCCAAACCTGTAACACATTTCATGTAACATGACAAACTTTTGAGTCCCCAATAACTTTGGACATGCGAAATGACAATGCAGTTATACAAACACACTAGCATTCGGAGTGCTGCAGACGTTCCGCGATTGTTTTTCGAGCTGAGTAACTTCCCAAACGTCACTGGTCCCTCCTGATGCTGCCGCTTCATGTTCTTTGCTTATTTGCTGTGATGGGAAATCCCCTGCTTTAGCATTTTCAACTCTCAGTCGTCTAAGTTGATAGTTCCTACGACGCCGAGCCAGATGTTGTTCCCTCTGCTCAACGGTCATAGACTGCCTCCTCTGCCTGTCCCTTACGCGACGTCGTTCCCGCTCTTGCTCATTTTACGATAAGGACAAAATAAAAGGTAAAGTGAATAGTAACAAAATTGACTTTTTAGTGTAAAAATATGGTTTTTCATTAAAGTGAACCGTACAGGGAGCTTTTCATTAAAGTTCCCTAATTTTTACAGTTAGTTTATTGTTCAGTTTGGTTCAATTTCGTCTCTTAAAGTAAAATAGACTCATTGGTAGATGTGGTCTCAAATTTAAATCACATTCCTCATAGTCCAGATGATTTTAGAGTAGAATTGATTCAAACAACAACAAAACATAAATCCCGCTGCAAGGAGCATATAGCTTTTGTGGTTACTCATTTTCGAGAATTCAGTGTTCAAAATCCCTCTAGCCTAAAACAATTGACAATGTATGGAGTAGCTTAATCACATCACACAATCTCAATTCTCACGTGTGACGAGACTCAAGTCAAACACATTGAGTGACGTCCAACTCCTAATAAGCACGCGGATTAACTTTTCGATGTGCTATACACACAAGCAGCTTCGTCCTTTTCAAGTTTTAAAAGCCTTGGCAGGGAATTACCTAACATCTCACTTGAGGTCAGCACTGCTCCTGAGTTTAACTTCTGAGACATTGAACGACAAGTCAAGATAAAGGTACTTTTTGTTTGGAGAAAAGCCAAAGATAACGTAATGCAACAAGCAGAACCAAAAAGGTAAGACTGCAGTAAAAGTGAGAGCTATTCTCTTTCTTTTCAAGGCGAACATTTTTACATCACCAAATTTGAAAGACTACAACTAGGAACTCTTCCTACCAAAATTTACACAATCGGTCTTTCATGCTCTAAGCGTCATAAAACAACAGGAAATTAGAAATTTTACAGGTTTTGCAGCCACCCTCTGGTTCACCTCCATGCAGAAGACGTTGCCATATCTCTTTGCATCCAACTAAGGTAGAGAGCCCCATTTGCCTCTTGAATTCTAAAATTCCCGTGATATTCCTTCAACAGAACCCTGATAGCCTCCGTCACTTTCGGACTCAGCGGGTATGGAGTAAATCCATCCATCATTAGCCTTGACCTCCACTTCCCGAAAGGTTCATGGCGTTCCACCCTCTCAGCTCCTTCACAAGCAACCATGTTCACGATGTCTCTAGCCACACAGTGCATCTCTGCGCTGATCCGCTCTTTGTCATCTCTTGGGCGAGCCACATCAATTGATTCAAACATTGCTGTATAATAATCTACCATTTCAACAAACCTTGAGTAGAATGGGGAAGTGTTGGTGTTGGATTCTTGTTCCACAAGTGTCATAACTTTGGGCGATAAACTCTTAACCAGCCTTAACAAACGATCTCTGTGATTCTCAGTGCTCACACTCTCATCGGGCATGTGGTGCAACACGTATGGAAAATTAACGGCTATGGCTTCACCAGGTTGAATCCTGAGATCATGAAGTTCAACCTCAGAACCACACATGGCAGCAGCATTAAACTCAAATGGCACATTGCATGATGCAGCAACCTTTGAAAGCCTCTCACCCACGATATGAAGTCCCCCACCACGAGCATGCTCTGATTGGGTATCATCAACGCCAGTGATTCGGATAAGTGGAGGGCCACGAGGCTGACAAGCTAGATCTTGGATGAGGGGAATCCACTGGCTGCCCTGTGCAATCTGAAAATCAATTATGTGGATTCTTGGCTCATTCTCCATCGCTTCCCGAATGACAACGTTTGCAGACATGTAAGCAAACCTCCAATATGGGCAGATCCGATAGAGGACAGACATGTATGACATAAGTTGCGAGCTCGTTGGAACTTCACATTTTAGGGTTTTGTAGATTGAACTCCCTGATCTTTCCAACCTTGCTCTGAGACCTTCCAACATGTAAGCACCCAATCTTTGCATTGGCTCCCCAGAGACTGACACCATTTGCCCCAAAACTTCCATCCAGCTTGTTGCTTCGTATAACTTGTCTTCGGATATCTCGCGTGCACAGTGAATGAGAACATCTTTTAGGTTCAACTTAGGTATCATTTCGGCTATTTGACTCTGGCTCCACCTTGCCATACCACTCTTGTGAGAACAAAAGTGGCTGTCAACAATATTCGATTCAGGCCCTAGCAATGAAACTTCCAGTTCCCTGAGCCAGTACTTGCGCTCGTTGTCATCCACGACTATGGAGCACCCACTTATTGGTGATCCATAATTGTTGCCGGAGGAATGGTGCTGATCAGAAAGGCACGAGTGAGAACCTTGCGGTGAAAATGGACTCCTGTTAGACAAGCTACTAATAGCAGATGGGGATTCGCAGGTTAGAAAGGCAGTGGCTGGAGATGATTCCAGGGTAAAGAACTGCTCCTTGTCATCCTTGTAGGTTTGAAATGAAAGATTGTTTCCTTGGCTACCAGTATCCGGATACATGCTGTTTTCCAAAATTTGGAAACCACAGCGATCAATCTGCTGCACAGGCTGGTGATACAACGCCACACCTCGGTGTTGCTGAGATGTTTTCATCTAAAGAAATGAAATGTTGAACCAATCCAGAGAAGGATTCTCACCCAACATATGTTCCTAAAACTTTACTCGATCGCCCGTCTATTAGATCTTAAACTGAATCTCAATAAAAGTGACAAACTGCTTCAACTGTGGAAGAAAAATCACAAGAGAACCACCAAATCTGCACATAGGAAACAAGTTTATGTTAACCAAACAACCAATAACAGCGAACTTTACATCAGAAGCTTTATCACAAGAAATTTTTATCCTTGGATGAAAGATTAAGGTCACGAGAAGCGAGATTGATCACCAATCAGAACCTCACAACAACAAAATTGAATACGCTACAAGCAAAATATGATCCTTCAAAACCACTAAAACAATAAAATTCGCCCCTCTATTTAGAAACTCGGAAAGTCAGAACCTGAAAACTCACCTACCAAACACGTAACTCCGCCATAGATAACCTGGGATTCTTTATCTTTTATCTACCCAAAGAAGAAAAAGCACTCAGCAGGTGAAACCTAACCAGCACAACCCCCACTACTCTAATTACCTACTAATTTCTCCTCCAACAACCCCAGACAATAACAGCAAAACGTGTAACTTTTTTAAGCACACGATTGTTGAAACGCGTTTTTCTGTCTAATTATTATTTAATTCCACCTCTCCATCTTTTCTTATGAATTGTAATAAAAGTAACTAATTAATTACCGCAAAAAAAAAAAGAGTACTTTAACAGCAAAAAAGTTGCTGAATACCGGAATTGTTTGATTTCTTCAAATAAATTGGTCTCAGATCAACAAAAAATGGCATTAAAATAATTTCACAAATTATTGAACATAAAACAATTCAGACAGACAATAGCGATAAAAACTCGGCAAAAAATATTAATTCTCATATGCAGACGCCAAATTAGAATTCAAATCAGTGAAAACAATCCACCTTGAAAATCCAACAGAAACTCATGTTCCCAGTTCACGAAATCATCCAAAAAACCAAGGTTAAATCTTTACCTTAAAATCCTCAAAACAACAAACACCCCAAGTCATAACAAACCTTCTTAATCCGAACCCAGGATTAAAAACAAGATATTAATTGAAATTAACGAAAGCTTACCTTAATCACATAGAAGACAAGTCAGCTGAATTAGTGAGCTCCGGTCAGCTGGGATTGGTGGGTCGGCAAAACCTTAACTTTCAGATTCCTCTTCTTCAGGCGTCAGGAGCCAGAGAGTAATCCTTCTGACATGTCTACAACTCTGTGTTGCGACTTGGTAGGTTTTTATAGTTGTACCTGAGAAAATGCCACCGGTGTTAGAGAGAATTACAAGGTTGCCCCCTTTGTATTCAATTTTTGGAAGACCGTAGACGCACGTTGTGGTACGAAATGACGAAATTAACCTTGTTCACCTGTACTATGTAGACTTTTAGTTAAGAGTCAAAGCGTAATTGGGAGAGGATTTAGGAGAACTCCGCTCTTCATTTATTGAATGCGTTCTTGTTCTTGTTCTTTGGTCGCCATATACATACATATATATATATATATATATAATTCATGTGTACGCGCTTCATCAATTCATATATTCACAAGTGAATTACTATGATTTTGGATTACTCTAATCCCATCTTATTCTTTCTTCATTTCATAAACTTAAATCATTGATTGAATAAGCAGTTTAACCATCTTAAAAATGAGCTTACGGAAATGATCCTATATATTTTGGTCTTCTTGTTAATTATGGATTTAACTATATGGGCAATTGAAAAACATCTCAAAGACTTAAACTTGGTTGCAATATATTTCAAAAATATACATGTACATGATTAATATGAAACAAGAAAAATAATTAGCAAGGGTTTTAGTCCGTCATGAAAGTTGAAAGGAGACGAGAGAGTACTTTGAATTTTTCTGCCATGTACCAGAGCATAATATGCATTAGAACTTTAAACCGTTAAATTCTTCGTAGCATAGAATGAATAAGTTTAGTTATTGGCTTTTTGGCAAACTACAAACATACGTATAACCAAAGTTGAATTAAGAAATAGTTTGTTTTAGTCCAAGTATCTCTCTAATATTTGTTTATGTGTGTAAGAGGTTTGTGCGAGCTAAGCTTAATTAAAATAACATATAGTTGGAAAATAAATTAATAGTTGAGACACTTACTACAAATAGACTAACAATTACCACGTAAATTAAAATCAGATTGAGTAACAAATATACTCATCGTTTAAATGTTGATAATAACATGCACGACTCATTGTCATGCTACGTAAAAAATTAAGAGAAATTATTGTA
Organism: Heteromeles arbutifolia; assembly: GCA_024362995.1. Classification (NCBI taxonomy): domain Eukaryota; kingdom Viridiplantae; phylum Streptophyta; class Magnoliopsida; order Rosales; family Rosaceae; genus Heteromeles; species Heteromeles arbutifolia. Next base: position 428,499 of record JANCRC010000002.1, on the reverse strand, counting down.
CAGTACTTAAACGTATTAGTGTGATATCTTGTAGAAGCTTATGCAAGAAATGAAGCAAAAGCAACATGTATTCAATTGCGGGTTATGCTAAGGATACTAATTTTTAAACTAAATTTTGTAAATCAAATTGTTTGATTGTTATGATTGGATTATTATTCAAATGTTGATTAACGTGTACTTTTCATTGAAAACACATCATCTGGTTCATAAATTTGGTTTAAAAAATTGATCTACTAACCATTACTCTTCAGTCGCCTAGCTACTTATCAATCACTCTTGACTGCAAACGGTAAGTCGTTTTGTCGTTAAGAGTAATTGAGACAAAAGCCATGGAGGGATTTTTCAAGATGCACAGAACACAGGATGTGTACCACGTATCTCTATACAAGTTGTGAGATTTTTATGTTAAAAAATTAATAACATAAAAATAAAATTTCTCATCACTTATATAATACCATTTGTTATATCACTAATGTTACGGGCACATTGAAAAAATTCTCAGAACGATGGGCGTTTTCAGTTGATTCGCTAACACTTGCACGGTACGGATTGGATAATTTTGGACTCGGGAACCTCGTGACAGAAGCGTAAAATGGTATTCTCGTAATATAGTGGGAGGAGAAGGGTCTTCTTTTAAGCAGGGTTTTGCCTGGAGGTTGCCACGCGGCCTCGCCTCACGGTCTTGGAACGTCCCCCAGTATGGTACCTTCACTCATTATTATATTGTTGTTCAAAGTTTTCAACCAACGTTTTATAAACTCCAAATTTAAATATTATTAAAATATGTGATGACGTGGGGATGTGCGTCTTCAACTCCACTCCAACGGACAAAGGATCTGGTGCTAAACGGGAAGCCTCCAAAACCCTAATTATAATTGCTCAAGAAAAAATTTAAATACACAATTAGGCTTGGCTTTTCTTAATGCTTGCAAGTCTTGACTCTTGTGTATATAAATAATTCAAATTTAATTAATTTGGAACACAAAAATAACCAAATACAGCGCTAAAACTAGCTAATCATACACATGCAGCACCGAGAGTTATTTTAAAGTTAATAGATCAAACTAATTAAGAAAAAGCAAAAGCAAGCACTCGTCAAGATAATGCTTTTTATTGAACCCAATTGATGAAACCTATATGATTAGGAAAATCTATATAAGACTACCTAATAATGGGAGTTGCATAAAATATTCACAATTTGTATTCTTCATGAAATAATATACGGATATATATAGGTCAATGGCATTGGTACTTTAAAAAAATCACTATGTACTGCTCATAAACGTATTTTTGTTTTAATTATATAAAGTTCGTAATGCAATTGATTTTTTGTGAAGTCTCAATAACATAGCCTTTACATAAACTTGTCAACATTCTCTATGAATAATCATTTCAGCTTAATCAACTACCTTTATATGAAGAATATGTCAACGTTAAAATACGTCAGTGTTACAAATTCACTTATGTTAGCACACTTATTAATATTTAAGAACATTACGTTCTAGAATATAACTATATTATATCTTTGTATATTATAAGATAATACTTGGGTTCTGACTGTTCAATACGTCCTTCAGTGGAGTTCTTCTCAAACCTTGAGTCGGACCATTCGTACCTAATTAATGACAAATTATCCGTTGGGCGGATGACTATGGATTATTATATAATTATAACATGTGCTTCAATATGACATTTCATTTTTCCAAACTAGCTCATAATTCCAATAGTAATGAATATCATATACTCCAGTGAAATCTTAGACAAAAAATTTATGGTGCTCTGAAAAGGGTAATGCTAGGTTGACAGATCAAAACTTTAAATTAAATTTGTAAATTAAATGATGTGTCATCAATATGAAATAAACACTTAATCAACGTTTAAGTATTGATCATCTAATAATGTACAACCACATCATTTAGTTTAAAATTTTTAATGCCCCTAATATTATCCTTCTAAATATCATATAGCAATATTGGGATTTTTACTCCATTGGTGTAAATTATTGTAATCATGGTGGACCAGTCATTACATCACGTTAAGATTCTAAATTTGGATTTTGAGTCATAAGATTAGGATGTGCCAATTGCCATTGCCTTTCTTTAGCCTACCATGTGATTGTGATGATGTGCATGCGTACGTACCTACGTGTAACGCGCTCTAAGACAATTGGCATACTTTTTTCCTTTTTTTTTTAAAATTATTATTTTTGTTTAAAAATGTTCAAAGGTCATTGACAGTATAAATAATACGGTCATTAGTCCGATACTGTACCAAACGCTCGATTAATTTAGTCAGTACTATCCGGTGACTATTTATCCTATCCGACAGAAATAGTCAATACAGTCTGAGCTGCCAAATGAGGCCTTAGTAGACATAGAGAAAAATATCGGGAAGCTTCTTTCGTGCGTGCTTGGCTTCCTACTAAGTTTGAGTGAGGGTCTTTCACTTGAAAGTTCTTGCTCTTCCACTAGTTATCAACTTATGACAGGTGGGGCAAAAATCTTCTAAGAATCGATACCAAAAGTGAGTCTGAATTTCCCTCAATGATGGTATTTCCGTCAGGAAGAGGTCGGCATATATTCTTCCTCGTTTTGCAAGCTGCTGTTTATTTCTGTTCATTAATTAATTAATTTTTTTGTTCATTTAAATTTAATTTCCGATTAAAAAATCAGCAACGGTGTGTAAGTATATATGGAGATGACATAACTGATGAGACTCATTTTAGCTGATAGAAATCATATGAAAGGGTTAACATACCAGGATTAATGTGACTTTCCAGAAGAAATTCTTAAATAATAAGACCCACGCAACTGATAATATTATTATGAGAAATGTTAAGAAAATTTTCTTAAAATGAAATTCTTTACGAACTTTTTGCCATCTTAGAGTTTAACATCAATTTTCGTATTATCATTATAATATGTTGTGCATTAAACATGAGACGATAAAAAGTTCATGAAAAATTTCATTTTTGAAAGAAATCTGCTGAGCACTTTGATATTCTAACAGTAGGGGTGATGTTGCAGATAAGATAATGTTTTGACGCACACATAAAAAGCACCAAGGATCAACGATGCTAATTAGCGCTTTAATGTTGTTTACATGTTTTAAAGGGGAATTTTCCCCCCAGCCCACCCATCCCACGTAATGATCTCATAGCTAGGTCATATCATAGGTGGTGTTAATTTGTAGGGAAGTGAGATGTGATTAAATGATTATGATAAAGATCGATCGATGTTGATTATAAAGCTTAAAGGAGAATCTTGGAGTTTGGTTTGCTTTCCCTTCCTTCCAAAGAAAAGGGGAAATTGATCACATCTTGAGCATTAAGTAGGGATCTTTATGAGCAGGGATCTAACGATCCACCGTTCTTATTCGTGAGAATCTCTACCTTATACTTAGGAGGGGATCTATTTCCAAGAAAAAGATGGATCTGTTTTGTAATTATTATGTGGTACATATGGCTTACATTGCACCCACTTTCTTATCTTATTACATCACCATTACATTACATTACATGAAAGTATGTGCCGGTCAAAGTTAATTTTCATCAATGATATGATGCTATCAATGTCATCCCACGTGATTATCTTCACCACTTCACCATGAAAATAACTTGGAGAATCGGACGAACATGAACAACTTTAATAACTTATACCCGATACAGTCAGAAATATATCTCATTCTAATCTTTATATGCATAAATGTTAAGGAAATTCTAATGAAATTCTTTATAGATTCTCTTACGTCTCTTAGTTTAACGTTCATTTTTGTGCCAACATTATTAAACATTTGATCAAAAATATTGAGTCCTACTTTTGAAAGAACCTCTTAAAATTTCTCTCTTTTAATATATATATATGTTGATTGTTGTTGCTAAGAAATTTCAGTCATTAACAGCTCTTATAGTGACATAAATTCTGTAACTCGCTTCACCATAGCACAATCACTAAAACTAGACTCACAATAAAAAATGAATTCTAATTTTTTTTTTTTTTGAGTACCACTTCTTACCTTTTTGATGTGTTTACTAACACACATGAAATTAGAAAAGTAAAATTTCTCCTTAAAATTCATAATCAAATACTTAAAGATCATATATCAACTAGGAGCTAATTGATCCTAGTTGATTCACTAAACTTGTTTATATTACTTCTCATATTTCTAATTTCTCCAAATCATTTCTTCTCCAATTTGTGTTGAATAAACATGTTCTTAGAGTATACAAAAAAGAAATATACATATACATATATATATATATATATATATATATATATTATGGTGCACAATGTCTTCTCCCGTGTTGGATGGTTGGACGAACCTTTCATGTGTTCAAGGAACACTTGCACCTAAAATTGAGGATCCTACCATTAATACTGGTGACCGTACAATACAACTCAGAGACGACCAGAAACAAAATCGAAAGTACACGCACGAGACGACGAGATGAAATTAATGAGGTTGATGTGGTCTCTGTTCTATATTTCAGTATTTCTCTATGCTGTATAATATATGCGAATTAAATTTCCGATATTGCTGTTGTCTGTCATTGTTACATATATAATGCCATACACTTAGACCTTTGCACCCACCGCCAACAATAATATAATATACATATTATATTTCATATAAACAACGTCACATGAATGGGGCCCACACATGTCATCATCGACGTCAGGTAATTGCCCTAGGGACGACCGGTTCGGGAAGAGATCCCTCCGGATATCTCTCACCAAGTTCTCAAGATCTGAAGATCCGAATCCTTGAAATTTAATCCAACAGTTACAATTATTATAACTTAAAATCCACTCTCTCTCGATCTACGAATTCAGACACAGAGATTCAGAGTGGATTAAAATCCCAAAATTATAGTGAACGTATAAATCAAATGAGAATCAAAGTACAAACATAATAACAAAAAAATTGAGAATAATAAAAAAAAAGTGTGCGCATCACGATCAACATTCAACAAGGAGCGATTATGTCTAGTAAATTAAGAATTTGTCCAATCTCAAAGTGGTCGTGACTCGTGACGCACTAAGTTAACCTTCGGAAAAGGAATTGGGTCCCGGTCTGAGGCAAAATGCAAATATGTCATCCTAATTTAAAAGCAAGAGATTACCCTTTTGTAATTTGCAATCTTGTAAGTTAGTCGGTGGAGTATATCATTACTTTGCGCGAAAGGAGGATACAGGAATTAAGCAAAGCGAGGCCAAAAGCCTTTTAAAAGGACCAACTCTGCCCTGCCTTGCCTGGTGCGGGTACTGCTGGGAATTGGGATGAGATCAGCACTATCTTTAATCACAATTTATAATACTAATTAAGAAAACAAGACAGTGACATATCAAATAAAATAATGATTAATCAAATTGATTAAGTAGCACTTATAAACTCTTAATTTACATCATTATTCAATTCAACATGCATCCATATGCTTTGAATTTGATGCCTTGAACTTGAAGGTTGAATCCTTGAAGGTTGGATAAGTGCCGCCCACCGGATCCGAGGTGGGTCCAGACTCCAGCAGCGTTTCAAAACACAATTGAATTGAGATTTGAAATATCAAATTTTCTTGGGGAAGTCTCAAAACATCGTAATTTCGTAATTTAATTTAAGATCGAGTCAAGGGAGAATTGCGCGAAAATAAATCAAATTGCTAATTTTTGAGTTGGTGGATTCCGTAAGGAGTTTGAACAATGATTCATCTCTAATTCTTAATTCTAATCATCAGAGGAGAAGACTCTCGACTTGACTCCTCCTGGTGGTGGCGAGAGTGGCGGAAAAAGGAAAAATAAAAACTGGATATGGAGGCGGAGGAGCCATCGAGCGACTGACCTTACGTTGCTGGTGATGATAATGATTTGTTAAATGATGATGATGGAGGAGGAGGAGGAAGAGGAGGAAGAGCCCTAGGGTTACCATTGGTGGTGGGACGGCGCGTGAGAGCTCTGTTCACCACACCGCCACTCGTGTCCCTACTCAAAATTTCGGCTGTTACACTCGAAAACGTTAATTCTTTGAGGTTTGAACTCAATGTTGCCAGAAAACCCAAAATCACTGCTTCTTCAGGTGACCAACTTGATGAATCTGAACCCCAAGGAGCTGCTACATACCCAACTGAATGCAACAAAGGTGCATTAAAACCTAGGTATAATTGTACTTAAACTTGCAAAGCCTAATCTCCATTTTTCTTTCGTTTTGCATAAAGTCGATGGTGCGTAAAAATGTTTGTATTTTTAACTTTACAAAGCCTAATCTCCACCATTGATACTAAATTTGTACAAAGTCAGCTAAAACACACTTATTTTGTACACATTTTATCAACACAAATAATTACAGGTGACAAATCAAAGAAAGAAGACATATTGTGTGCTACAAGTTAACAATCGAATAGCAATATCTGCATTAGAAACGACGGCCTAACTTGTTATCATTAATCTTCGACACTTCACATGAAAGTGTGTTAACCAAACATCAGCCTCTCAAACTAAAAGATATCCCGAAACGAACTTTACATGAATATATAGAATAATCCACAAGCTCCAAAGAGTAGATTTTTCAAGAAGGGGTAAAATAGCGAATATTATTGCATAAAACAACCCCAAATGAGCTGGTCATTTCCCCCTCCCCCTCTTCCCCCATAAAAGCTCACTGCATATGTTATGACACAGCTCATTATCTATCCAAATCAGAAAATCAGGCAGCAATCTTGTGGAGTCCTAACTTTACTCTATAACCCTTAGCAGTTTTGCAAAACCATCCTCACCCTGTTTTCTGTCTCCTCTCGAAGACTAGACATAGGCTCACAAGTTTCATAAACTAAAATCTATATCCGTAAGTAAAATCACATAACTAGCACTGTCAAAGTTTGACTGATCTCCAATGAATAACTAGCACTGTCAAAGTTTGACTGATCTCCAATGAATATGACGTTTTCATTATTGGAAGTTATATCCCTCTCATATGCCAATCACAAAAGCATATCAAGAGACATACTTTCTTACTATACGACCGCTAATATATAAATGTTCAATTCTAGTTTGACAACCATCACCAATTCAAGGATATCATGAAAGAGCAAAAGACATAAATGATCATGCTCCCGAACTTGTATACTACATTGCTGACTAAATATGGAGTAAAGGGAAGGGAAAGGGATGCTGGGGTTTAGAGTTCAAACCCCTAAAAGATCATCGGTGCATACAATGGTTCACAAGAAGTGCAAACCGGAGTATTTCTAATCAACAATCAAATAAAAGTAAGACAGTTCTGGAAACAACATGTTAAGCTTCACCCAATACAGTATAAATTCCCATGCTTCTAAATCATAGAGCTAGCATCTTGTTAATTGGAACGAATCACGAATAAAATCAACTTGTTCAGAGCTAAAACTGCAACATAATCGACTACTTTGTGTAGCATCAGATCAGCAAAAGCAGCATTTTATTCAGTTGTATGACATTTCAAAACACACTTAAACGACAGCAGTGACATCGAATCCAAAAACCGCAACTTTAGATTTCAGATCAAGTATCACATGAATGAATTCAGCACAAAAAGGACAATCTGATTATTAGAGAGAAACCCTAGAAATGTGGACACTGAATTTGCATTTTCATTTCTTGTAACGAGCTACCTCATCGTCGTTGGGGAAAAAGCCCATGAGGCGTCCCGCCGAGTTCTGATAAGCGTACATGAATCCGCCCATTACCCCAATCAGACCTCCGGTCACCATTGACGGCCCTCTAATCCCCGGCTTAATCCCTGTCAAATTCACACAAATTAGAATTCATCAATCAAGATTACTGCTTTAACTGAAGACGACGTAAAAATCGGAGCGGATGCGGATACCGGAGAGGTAGCCGACGGTGACGGATACGCCGGTGATGGTGGCGAAGCGGAAGTAATCGAGGATGCTAAAGTTGCCGACGACGGTGGTGAATGGAGGGTTCCGATCTATGACCGGGTACTCGGGCTTCGTCGACGCTGTGATGTCTGTGTTCATCTTTGTTCTCTCCTTCCACTTCTACTTCGAAAACGACGCCGTGCTTCAGGCTCTGGTTTTGTTGAGCTCAGCAGCTAAGCTTTCTCTTCTCGCCCACTGGACTGCTCACGCAGATGACGACTCTATTTGGTATTGTGCGGCGTGGGTCTGTCTTCTTCATTGCCTTTTGGCCCATCAAAAGTACTTATATTCAAAATGGGCTTTTTTGAAAGCCCAAATTTAAATCGTGTGTCATTTTGCGACGCTTTCACGAAAAGAAAATGATGATAGTCAATGTTTTACGCTTGATAAGTTGTCAATAACAAAAGTTATTTTACATTAAGTTAGGCATAATTGTAAGACTTGTTTTGTAAAACTTGTGAATGTTTGAAATATAAATCCGTGTGTATGAATAAGCGGAAAAAAATTGAGATTATTAAAATCATTTAGAAAATTTAACGATGGAAATTCGAGTTCAGTTTGTGAAAATAGTGGTGTTGTGGAGCGTCTTGCTCTGTTTGGCGAAGAACTTGTCGGGGGTAATCGAATATGTGTTGGCTGCTGGAGAAGAAAGGGTTGGCCCATTTTTTGATAAATAGTTTTTTTTTTTTGTATAATATTTGTCACGCTGTTACTTAACGGTCAATTTAACAAATTATATAATTAATGTATGACATTGAAATGAAAGAATAAAAAATACATAAATTAAAATATTTTAAAAATGTAACATGAAATTGCAATTGCACCTAAACTTGAGAGTTTAAGTTTAAACTGTAATTACCGTTTAAAAAAAAAAAGAAACATTTGATATTCTTTAGTTAGGTCAAATAAAAAATAATATATAAAGTTTTCTCTAATGAGCAGCCGTGGATCATCCTTTGGAAAATACTTGGCTGCTGGAAAGTTGTGCAGGAGCTCTTGCTTACATCCAATCTCAGGTGGACACGTGTCCATCCGTGATTGGGTCTTATCCTTCGACCACTGGGTTTTTTTATTTTTTTATTTTTTATTTTTAATTAAAAAAAAAACTTTACGTTTTTTACATCAATTTTACAAGTTTCCAAACTCATGACCGACCGAGCAAATCACCGTCTCTGAGCTTTCGACCCACTTCCTTCTTCTTGTTCTCTGCCATTTCCAAACCTCCGAAAAAACCCCAACTTTCAGAAACCTGATTAAATTCTTGGCTCATCGAATAAGGCCGCGGTCTCAATTTTCGGCTTGGAAGCGATGTCAGAGAAGTTCTCGGCGACGCTTCGAATCGGAGATCTCAACGATTTCATTGCACCGTCCCAGGGCTGCATAGTCTCAGGCCTCAAAGCCTCCTCGACCAAGTCCTCTGCCAAGCCTGAGGTAAATTTATCTTCTTTTTTACTTTTCCGGTAGGCAAAGAAGTAAAAATTGCTCCTTTTACTGATTGTTTTATCTGATTGCCTAATTGGAGCTGAATTAGTAATGTTTAAGCTTGTTGGTAAATTTCTCTTGGCAAAGGTTTCAACTTCTAGCAAGCAAGTGAAAACAGAACCGGTTAAAATTTCTCTCAAAGATTGCTTAGCATGCAGGTAATTCATATTCATACATATGCTTATTGGGTTTATTTATTGGTGATGCTATCAAGTTTAAGTTTTAATCTTTTATTTAAAGTTCACTTATTGTTTTGCATAGCTTAATTGCCATGTTACTTATTGTTGTTATTTCAAATTGGTGTGTCGACTTTTTATCATCAATATATGTGTGTAATGATATTTACCATTTCAAAATTTCCAGTCGAAAATTGTCAGGGTGCGTAGAATCTGTATATTGCTATATTGTGCAAGGCTAGGTACTGTGAAGATAGAATAGCCGGCTTAAACTTTCCGAACTTCCAGCTAGATCAACCGAGTTAGAATTCCTTTTGCCGTGCAAAAAGGTATCATAACTATGGTTTTATGGACTTTGCAGTGGTTGTGTAACATCAGCGGAGACAGTTATGTTGGAGAAGCAAAGTTTGGATGAGTTTCTTCTCAATATTGACAAGGGAAAAGCTGTCATTGTCTCCCTGTCTCCCCAATCAAGAGCTTCACTTGCCGTTTATTTTGGAATTTCACCGCTTCAGGTTAGCTATAGTATTTGAACTCGTTTCGTTTCACCCTACTTTTAATTGTTTGACTTCAGTTCAACTTTCTGTACAATCTCAATAACTGTTCACTATTAATATATGCAATAAGTTAGTTAGTCGAGCACACTTGTTGGCCTTGGATTTTAACATCTGGAGTTTATTTCAATTTTGGCAGGTTTTTAGGAAACTCACAACATTTTTTAAGTCCTTGGGTGTAAAGGCTATATTTGACACAAGTACCAGTAGGGATTTAACTCTTGTTGAATCTTGTAACGAGTTCGTCTCCAGGTACAAACAAAGCCAGTTATCTGATGATGCAAGGCATCAATCTTCCTTGCCTATGATTTCATCAGCATGCCCAGGTATATATATCTTAGCCTATAATATTTCGGTATTAGCATCATTCTCTTTTCTGCTAACCCTCCCTTAATAAATTTAACTAATTTGCAGCAGGCTTTTTAATTGGTTAAAGATAATAGTTGAATAGCGCATTGACATTTTGGCCTTAGTGTTAAAGAAATTTGGCAAATTGTTTCTACGATGCACTATAAAATAGCTCTGGTATTGCAGGTTGGATATGCTATGCCGAAAAACAACTTGGATCGTATGTTCTGCCTTATATTTCATCAGTGAAGAGTCCCCAGCAAACAATTGGAGTTATTGTTAAAAATCATGTATGCCAAAAAATGGGTCTTAGGTATGTTTTCTGTCCTTTGTTTCCTTTTTTGGTCGATAAGTGTGATGTGAATCATTACTTCCGTACACTTGTGGCTGATAACTATTCATACCATTTGTAATAATTGATGCTCGATAATATGTACGTATAATTTGAGAAGTTTTGGCTTTGACATAGCTTGCTTTGTTGGACCATTTTATATTAGTGATGAAATTCTTGTGTGTAATTTGTTGTTATTCATGTCAAAATATTTTTGTTCCTCCCTCTTTCGTCTTTCTAAGTTTATTCTGTATCATTTGATAGCCTATCAATCGGGAAGATGTAAATCCTCTTTTACTTAGAAGCTTATTTAGTACAACTGAAATTGAGAAATTTCTACAAGATCAGAGCATATATTAGCACCATTAAATGTTTATGACAACTAGATGTTCTTGGATCATAGGCACACTTGTTAACAGGTTCAGTCCACCTCGTCTGATTTTTGTGCTGCCTTTGGCTTATTTAGTGTTGAAAATTTGAAGTAGATAATTTTCTATGCGTTAAATTGAATGATTATACTGAAGTATTTACATATCCCTGAATGAATTTATTCGACAGGCCAGCTGATGTTTACCATGTAACTGTGATGCCTTGTTATGATAAAAAGCTTGAGGCTTCACGTGATGACTTCGTTTTTGAAGTCGATCAATCCGAAAATAATGAGAATGAAGGTCTTAGGGTTCCAGAGGTAGATTCGGTGTTGACATCTGGGGAAGTTTTAGATCTGATACAGGTGAGAAATACTTATTACCATCTCCACTTTAGTGGTTACCACTTTGAGCTTTCCAAATAGTGCTGACTTATATTCACTCTTTGTTTTCTTTCTTCCTTTTGGTGGTTGCAGTTGAAAGGAGTTGATTTCAAAGGCTTAGAAGAGTCTCCACTAGATAACATGTAAGAGCTGTAAAAGTTTCAATAATGCTCCTTCCATCTGCTTTGATTATTCTAACAAACATGTTCTGCTAGGTTGACAAATTTTAATGAAGGGCATCTTTTGGGTGTCCATGGAAGCTCAGGGGGTTATGCGGAGACAATATTCTGTTATGCTGCTAAAGTGCTCTTTGGAAGAGAAATCAAGGGCCCTATTGATTTCAAAACAGTTAAAAATTCAGACTTCCAAGAAGTGACTTTGGAGGTGAGTCAAGTTCTTCTTATAGTTTTGAAGGATTGTAATGTAGCTTTTTTGTAATTGTAACTCAAGCTTTGTCCCTTTGCATCCCTATAGGCTATAGTACTTGTAGAGCATATAGTTGGAAAAATCTAAGGGCTAATTCCTTGTATTAGCATTTTCTGTTCATTTTTATGTAGAGTATTGATGCCCTCTCATTTAGGTGGACGGGAAGACTCTGTTGAAATTTGCACTCTGTTATGGCTTCCGTAACCTGCAAAATGTTGTCAGGAAAATCAAAATTGGAAAATGCGATTATCATTTTCTAGAGATCATGGCATGCCCTTCAGGTATTTATTGGTGGTTGTAAATTTTTCTACTCATTAATTCTTCAAATAAATATGTGGTTTAACATGTTGAATTATCCATTATGGGGATTCAGGGATTTTGGAAGTAATACTAATCTGAATTAAACAGGTTGCTTGAATGGTGGAGGACAGATTAAGCCACAGCCCGGACAATCCGCAAAGGAGTTGATTCAGTTATTACAAGCAGCTTATATGGAAAATGTAAGTGCTGAACTTATCGTTAGTTATATTGATCGTTGGCCTGGGAATAGTGATGTTGTTTTGGCTTTGAATGGTAATCCTTTAATTTTGTACAGGTCTTGGTTGCTGATCCTTTTGGAAATCCTTTGGTGCAAAACTTATACGATGAGTGGCTTGAGCATCCTGGCTCAGAGAAAGCTAAGCGACTCTTTCACACAGAGTACCACCCCATCGTGAAAAGCCTAACTTCTCAGTTGCACAATTGGTAAATGCCACCTTCCAAACTCCAGTTTTCTCAACAACATGCGGACATCTCGTGACGGTCCATCTGAGTACCGAGGCTTGTCATCGTCAAATTTTTGATATAGAGAACTAATATTTTGTTCAGAGTTTTTTCCAAACTGATTTGTATAGTAAAATGACCTTAATAGAAAAAGAATCAATTACATGCGGTTGTAAAAACCATATAGATCTTGCTTTCTATTGTATATTGTTTTTGGTACACAAATCTTGCATTCTATTGTGTATCCATTTTGTTTCAATCGTGCTCAAGTGGGAGAGTTTCTGCATAATTTTTTTCTTTTTGCACACACACCTCTCTTTTTGTACGCCCTGTTTATTTTCGTAGTTGTTTTGTTCAAAAGAGAAAATGGATTTACGGAAAGCACTTTCGTGAGTTTCTTCTGCCATTTTGAGATCATGTAATCAATTGTATGTACGAGCGTGTGATATACGTCAAACTTCAAGCTCAGAAAATATAACGTGATATACGACGCATGAATAAGAATACGCACTATGCATCGTAGAAGCGTAGTTAGTAGTATTCATAATATGGCAAGCTATCTAATAGTAATACTACATTGATACTGGAATACTGGAAAAAGTATAAGTTGGTTTACAGATGAAGAGAAGTATCTACATCAGAGTCAGAATTAGGATCCGAGTCTTCAAATTTGTTTGGACAAGTTTTTAACGAGGTGGTGTCTCTGAAAGTTGGCCATAAGTTGATCAAAAGCAGTGTCTCAGTCTTCCCATGAGGACAGTCCTCATGCTTGCTCTGCAATGTTGGCCACAGGGAAAGAGAAGCTCCGGATGCCGACGTCCCACGACCGTGGACAAGATGATCAAGGTGGAAAAACAACCTTGCCCTTGTCGGCTCGTTATGCATGGCGGGATTTCTATTCATCACCGTGAACTGCTTTGGTTCGGAGTCGGAGGATATAGCTAGCATTCTCGAAATCTCTCTCTCCCCTCTCATTGCCTTCACTCTCTGCAGCTCTCTAAACCTTTCCTGCAGTAGAGCTATGGAGGAATGAACGACAGTCGTTTCGTGGTTTTCTCCATCCATTTGATAATAAAAGAGATGCACTTAGCTTCAAAATTACGGTTGTGGGAAGTTGCCTCTAAGCTTTCATGTGTATGTATATATAGGATTTTGGGGATAGTGACATGCATGATGCATGCATGTTTTATAAGATTGTGTGCTCTAGTTAATTAATCTAATAAGTGGATTTAGTTGCTGGGTGTATTTTTAAAGTAATTTCAGTAGGGAATGAGAATCGGCAGCCAAGCAGCAAAGTCCAAAAAGAAAAGGGTTGTGTGGCCAAATCTAAGGGAGTTTGTTTGTTTACTTTAGCTAGAGTATGTGGGGGAAGAGGCAAAGGCATTGCTAAAGGAGAAAAGGGTTTGGAGAAAATTCCAAAGAGAATGTAACTTAGAAACAAGCACATGGAAGGGAGTGTTTGGAGGAATAATAGGTTGGATGATACTCTGTCAACTAATGGCTTGTTTGGATGTGCTTTTAGAATGACTGAAAGCACTTTTAGAGAAAAAAAATTTCTGTTCCAAAAGCACTTGAAGTGTTTTCTGCAAGAAACACCAGTTATTTGCTTCTTCTAGGAAGCACTTGAAGTGCTTTTCTAAAATTTACTTGCATTTTAACTAAAGATTGGTACAAAAAACATTTTAACCAAAAGTACTTTCAGTCATTTTAAAAGCACATCCAAACGAGCTCTAAAAGTCCTATCTAGCTTTGAAGACGGTGGAGCTATTTATTAATGTTTTGGTGGCTCTTTGTTCTTTCTTTACATTATCAGTTCCTTTTCATATATATTATTCGGTAATTAAAGATCATTTTTTCTAGTACATAAATCACAGTGTGTATATAAATTTTTATTTTGTTGGTTTTAATTGATTATATCATATTATGTCAAATTGTAATTTGCAGGTAAAAATGAATTATCACATTCATGTAAAGAGCCACACATTCTATATATATATATATATATATATATTTTTTTTTTTTTTTTTTTTTTTTTTTTTGCGCGTATAATTTGTGTTTAGAGAAGAAAGGAAAAGAATGTGGGGGCGGTGTGGACAATAATATATGACAAAGACAAACGGACCATTCTTCTCTCGATGTATGTTTTGTCTTGGAGTATTTGGAATGGAATGGCATGCAGAAACGAAAGCTGCGGCTGCTCAAGGAGGTGGACTGGATGCTTCTTTTATGCAGCACAAAAGGTCCCCTAGCTATAGCACCCTCTATTATTTATTTTCAAATTTCGAAGCTCCAAACTCCAGGTCTCCAAAAGATTGCTAAGATGATGAAAAATAAACAATTATCTAGACAAGGCGTGCAACTAAAGTTTCTATACTCTATACTTATCCATTGCATTGTGTCTGGGTAAATGCGCATACAAATAAGAAGGTGTTGCAAGCAAAATATGTGACTCGGATTAAACTTTAGGTAAGAACCAACCCAAGGGAGGTTGTGCAACATTTGTAATGTTGACAATATAAGGAGCAAAACCCTTTTTTTTTTTTGGTAAAAAACAATATAAGGATCATAGCTAAACATGTAGATTTGATTCTGGTTTAGAGGGCCAAGTAAATTGCTGGTGTGAAAGTTAACTCGATACAAGTCCTAGATAAAAGAAGTACCATAATATAAGATGTGAATATAAGTGGTTCACTCCTAATTATACCACCCAAGATATTGGCTCTTTGGCATTTTAGTTATCTCACAATGAAAGAAAATTTGGCAATTGCAAATTAATGAAACAAAAAGTTGAATTTTTTTTTAAAGGGCATATTTCTTCCTGATGATAGGCTTTGATAGCTGGATGGAATGAGTTCACATATGCCGTCCATTGCCAAGTGCTGTATATATGATATTTATAAGCAGGCCAAGTTCATATATGTAGTCACGTTGCTCCTGTTCATAAGGGATGGACAGACTTCACTTCCACTAGTGATGTTTAATTTTGGGTTATATTACACCGAAATTGAACAAAATTTATGGTGCATGCATGCATGCGTTGTTAACACTACTTGGCATCAAGATAATTATTATAAATATTTCTGTTTATCCCAAATCGTCTACATGCATGATTACATCAGAACAAGTACTACAGATGAAGGGAAGTATCCAAATCACTGACAGCAGAGTCACAATTGGAATCTTCGAATTGATTCGAACTACTAGTACGTAGTACTGTCTAACGAATTAAGGTTTTCTGCTGTGACCGAGGGCCATAAGTTGATCAACAGCGGAGTCTCATTAATTAATGCTCCTAGATATATATGTAGTAGTCCTAGCTCCTCAGGCTTGCTCTTCAGTGATGGCCACAAGAATGCTAATGATGACCGATGATCATCATGAGGAAGGGCAAGATGATGATGATCAGGGTGGTGGTGGTGGAAGAACAACCTTGCCCTTGCCGGCTCGTAATGCATGGTGGCAGGATTGCTAGCGCTATCGATCATCATCAACTGCTTATTATGCTTGGTTCAGCTAGCATTCTCAATCTCTCTCGCTCCTCCCTCATTGCCTTCACTCTCTGAAGCTCTCTTAACCTTTCCTGCAATACAGCAATGGGGGAGGAATGAATGGCGGCTTTGGCACATGGCTTTCCCTCTCCATTATTTTCACAGTCAGAAAGTATATATAAGAGGCTTCGTGTTCGTGTATGTATAGGACAGTGACAATATATATGTATGTATAAGATGTCTGCTTCATCAGTTACAAGTAGTTTTTATTAAGGATAATACTTGCAAGTATATATCCTTTAATTAATAAGTGAAGTTATGATCGGCCTCGAGTCGTTCGATGAAATTCCAAGTGATTTGAAAAGAAATGAGAATCGGCAGAGGGTTGTGTGACCAAATCTAAGGGAGTTAGTTAGTTTGTGGCGGGTTTAGTTTAATTAGTGTATGTGGAGGGAGAGAGGGAGAGACAGAGAGGCATCTGCATTGCTAAAGAAGAAAAGTCCTAGTGAGAATGTTCAAACTAGCAAATGGAAGGGTGTGTTCGGACTTTGGATGAATAATTTGCTTTCCTTTTGTTCTTTTGTTCAAACTCCCCTCTGGTGAGCATGGCATAGAATCATGGATAGCCATTGGACCATTTTCTATGTTTTTACTCACTAAATTTTTGGGAAGAATGGAAGGGAAGAATGTGGGGCGGTGTGAACAATAATGTATGACAAAGACAAATACACCAAGATATTTAACTTCTCTCTCTCTCTCTCTCTCTCTCTCTCTCTCTCTCTCTCTCTCTCTCTCTCTATATATGTGTGTGTGTGTCAAAATATATATGTTTTTTCTGTCAATGTCAAAATATATATGAGGATGTAATTAGTGGCGGATCCCGGATTCTAATCTCGGGTGGTCCTAATCAAGGGATGTTGGGAATTCGAAGGCAGGCTGGGGCACCTACGTGCCTAGAGGGGGTCTAGGCAAAGGCCTAGGTGGACTAGGCAGATTTAAGTAAACTTACTATATATCATATGAATAAGTGCCTATTTACACTTACAAAAAAATATAATTGTATTGAGAATTTGTGGTTTATTATTTTAATTAGGTTTATTGTTAAACATATAACATACAACAATATCAAACTTTTTGCTTTAGTATTTTAGTGAATTTGATGGTATGAGATGAAAGTGCAAGCAACTACGAGTTCGTAGTACTTTATGAAAACTTTTCAGATGTCGTATGAATTTATAGGAAATTCTATAAAAGTAACGGTGTCAAACATATGGTATAAAAATATTGGTTGAGTAGTACATCATCCGTTTGCTAATTAAATGTTGGGGTTCCACAACCTGATTGGACAACAATTAAAAAAAAAAAAAGAGTTGGTCAAGTGGGAAATGGAGAGAAAGTCTTTTTTCTTCGTTGTAACCAAAGTCCAAGAACAACAGAGCTGCGGCGATCTTTTCTCTTCCACCACATGCCCACACCGTTGGGTGGTCCTCAGAAGTTCTCATATGTGCTTCTTTGAACGTCGGGGTGGTCCCGGAATCCCCCAGGTTGAAGAGTGGATCCGCCCTTGGATGTATATATGTTTTGTTTTGGAGTTTTTGGAATGGAATGGCATGCAGAAAAGAGAAAGCTGCGGACACGAGGAAGTAGTGGATTATTGGATGCTTCTTTATATTATGCAGCAGCACACAAGGAGAAAGTGATCATTAATTTTCATATTTCCTACTAGCATGAATGAGTGGCGAGATATTTAGGACTTGTTTGGTATCCTACTTGAGTTCAACTTTTTAAACTCAAAAACACTTTTTGAGTTTTAGGCTTTAAATTCTTGTTTGGTAGGACTCTTTTTAAAAATTGGATTCAAAATTAACTTTAAAACATAGGCTATTTCTTAAAAATACTAAAATGAGTTTTTAGAGTTTTCCTGCTCTCTCCTCAACATCATTTTTTGCTCCTTCCTAACCCTCTTTTTTTTCTCTCCCAACCCTCTCTTTCTCCTCTCCCCACGTCACACTTTGTCTTCTCTCTCCTCAGCCTTTGTCTTGTCTCTATCTCTCTCTTATCACACTCTTTTTCTTCTCACTCCTCATCGTAATTTTTTGCTCTCTCCCTATCCTCATTGTCCTCTCCCTGTCTTTCTCTCTCCTCGCCAACTATTTCCTCTCTCTTTTCTCTTTCCCAATTCTTTCTCTCCAATTTTTGTTCAAGGAAGTTTCAATTCAAACTAAAAAAATTATTTTTAAAAATTCAACCAAACAGATTTTTGAAATTTTGAGACTTAAAAGGAAACTATTTTTAAATGATGTTATTTGAAAATTATTTTTAGGAACAACTAAAGTTTTGGGTAGGATACCAAACATGCCCTTAGTGATTATTCGGATTCTTGATTTACTATTTATGAATTTTAGAATTACTTTGATTAAAATTTGATTAAACAAAGAAAAATCATGAATCGTTATAGTGTAATACCATTCAAGGGCCAAGTATTTCTCTCAAATGAGCCCAAGAGGTTTTTTTTGTCTAAGAACCCAAGGGTATTGGACTAACATATACTTTCAATAATTTATAAATTCTAAATTAATAAGTTAGTTGCATGAAGTTAGGA
The DNA here is from genome assembly GCA_024362995.1 of Heteromeles arbutifolia. Classification (NCBI taxonomy): domain Eukaryota; kingdom Viridiplantae; phylum Streptophyta; class Magnoliopsida; order Rosales; family Rosaceae; genus Heteromeles; species Heteromeles arbutifolia. The sequence goes on along the minus strand of JANCRC010000002.1, from coordinate 409,673 downwards.
GTTGCGTGAAGTTAGGAATAATATCAGTGATGTTGATGGTGATTGGTGAGTCATGATGTACCTAAAAAGTTTATCATCCATTCCCATTGCTTCTTTTTCCTTCCTTTGTCTGTATACTTTCCTCAAATCTCAAACACAAAAAATTAAAGCCAAAATAAAAAACGAAATGATCATCAACAAGTCACTAGCTTTGGGGTTTTCTGATGAGGAGGAGAGCAAATGTTAGCAGTCCCATATCACAATACCCATTTTGAACAAAAGAATTCATTTTCAAATAAAGTCGTAATTTTGATTAAGAATTGTTATTGGCACTTTAAAAGTCTAATTGTATACTTCAAAATTTCTATATCTAGAAAGAAAAAATCTCTATTGAGGTTTTTTGAAGTGCTAATAAAAGTAGTTCCCTTTTAGTGATTTTTTTTTTAATTTCATAGGGATTAAGCTGTTGAAATTAAGGTTCCATCATAAAACCAATTGGCAATATGGGGAGTAGCCCATGACAATATAAGCACATAGCAAACCTTGTCCCTCACCAATGTGGGACAACTCTCAACATAAGCTAGAAATTAGAAACACTAATGTGACTGTCATTTGTCTATATCTATTACATGATCAGTTGGGAAAATGTTCTGCAGATGTTCATTGCAGGCACAGAGGCTAAGACTTAGGCCTTGCTATTTTCCATAGGACCGACCTGACCCGGATCGTTTAACCTTGGGCAAAAATTTTAGGGCCAGATAGAGCCGTAGCAGCTACTCTTCCTGTCCGATCCGGCCCAACTTACAGGCCTACTTAAGGGATAAAAGGGTGTTTCATTTTTTTTTTCTACCATAAAAATTTCATTAAACACGAACGAAAACATTCATATCAACCACTAGCAAATACTAAGCAATCTCTCCCCAAAACCTCACCTTCATAATAACCGAAACTCCAGGTATATATAATTCTTCAGGAGAACAACTACATAAAATATAAACTCTACAAGAACCTAACGAGCTCTCAATTTTATTTTAACATTCAAATGCAGTAAAAAGCCTACAGTTTCTCAATCATATATATATACCGATCACATCATGACACCATCACACACAAGAACAAGGCCATCAATTTCCCAAGTAAAAGGAGACTAGTCTTTTAGTTACATGCAACTGGTTGGTCTTAGATTCTTGGTGGGTCCTACTCGTAGAGCCGGCCGGCCTACCACCTGGCGGCGGTCTTGTTCTTGTTGTCACCGTACAAGCGGAAGAGATTGAAAGCAGAAACACAAGAGAGCAGCACTGTGCTTAGACTGACTAATAAAGCGCTGGCAATTCCCTCCCCAACTTGGTTGCAAAACTTGTCATACATATTGCATATCTTCATCCATTGTAGCTCTGGCTGCCCCAACTTGGCAAACACCGCCGACTGTGCCGCAGCTCCTACTGCTGCCACACTCACATATGCCATCACCTACACACACACACACACAAATTCTTTACACCTCTTTAACACATCAATTAAGTATTAAATTCTGATTAATGCAGAGTAGGTAAGGATTTTCTGCTGACTCTGACTATCTATTATTATTGCAAGGTTAATGCACAATCACAAACTAGATACAGTATAACATGTATATCTATGTCGAAAATATCCCAAATCAATTACAAGAGATTGTCTTGAAATATCGTCATAAAGACATGTTTGTGGAGGGAATTTCTTCTCCTTCCACAGGAGTAGGTATAAACTACTTCCTCAAGTCAATGAGTACACTGAATGGACTTAAAAGATGCCAAGAGCTACCAACAAATAATAGGTATAATTAGTAGGACGAAATAAAAGGAGCTACTTATTTGTATATATAAAAAAAAAAAAAAAGATAACGCATAACTAATTAAAAGGGGGTTGATTCTAAATTGGCCTCAACCTTTTAAAACATTTTAAATAGGTTAATGCTAAGAAAATTAAATTTAGAGACTAAATTTGTAAACTAAATGATGTGTCATCAATAAGAATACGCACGTTGATAAATGTTTAAGTAATAAACTAATCATCAACTTTCATGCCTCTTAGTTTCTAAAACTTTATTTACAAATTTAATCTCTTTAACATTATTTTTCTAAAAAACTACCTAAAATATTGAAAATTAAACATCCGTTAACCCATATGCGTTGAGTGACATTGACAATGTTATGTTATTAAACATCTGTTAACCCATCTGCGTTGAGTGACAATATTATGAGCGTTGAGTGACAATATTATGAGCGTTAAGTGATGACGTCATTAATGTTAAGTGATAAAGTGGATAAAACTTGAAGCTGGTTTTTACTAATTGTCATCTTTGAAGCTCTAAATCCTTGTCGGCCCCTTTAGTCAAGTTAAACACTAAATTTGCTTGGCTAATCTCTTAATGATAGTGACTTAATAAATGTTAAATTTTTTTTTATCGTTGGATAGTTAGTTGGTTTTGAAAGATTATGAACAATTTAAAATCACCCTTCAAAGTTGAGTAGTTATTCGTTCTTTTTAACTCTAAAAAATAACCTACTTAGTAATTTAAGATGTAAATAATCGATTAAGTTTACCTGATCGCCCGAGAAAATGATCCAAGCTATGGGCTTGCTGAAGAGCACATTGCCTCTAACCATGCTCACAACACAACGCATCACTTGCACCAAAGAGTAGGCAGCAACTATCCCATTGGCCACCACCAAAAACCTATATTATAAAAATAAAACTAGGTAAATTAAAATAAAGCTTTTTATCCCAAATGATCTCGATTTACATAACACATCACTTTGATGAAAATCAATAGAAATGATTATGAGATTGTTCACCATCCATTATTTTGATCATTCCATTAAAAACACCGTTAAGTATTCTGGAGCTCTTGGCTGAAAGTTTGGACAATTTTCAAAACTTCGTAACTCAATCATTTCTTAACCAAATTCGACGCATAATATATCAAAATAAAGACAGGAAAATGTATAACAAGATTATACCCATTTGAAAGCCCAATGGTTTCCAAGATGGTTGGAAAATAGTCTAAAAGATTACTGTTACGTCGAAAAACTGAAAACTAGTTAAAAACTGGATAAACTTTTAAGAACTTCTTCAATACTCAATGAAATCGAATGATTCAAAAACAAAAATCATACTTCCCGACGAAACAAAGAAAATAGTACCTTTTTCAAAATCTAACCCGTCGTGGATTAGCTGAAAAATCGTTCGAATGACTGTTTTGGTGGTCGAGTTTACAACTTTCAAACTGTTTTCCGGCCAAATCACATCAAGTTAGCCTTCAAGAGATGTATCATTTTCTTCGTCTTGTCGAGAAATATGATTTTCGTTTTTGAATCGCTCGATTTCGTTGAGTATTGAAGAAGTTATGAAAGTTCAAAGTTTACTCAATTTCTGATGAGTTTTTCAGTTTTCGGACCAGTCACCTTTCAGGTTATTTTCCGGTCATCTCCAGCAACCATTGGACTTTCAAATAGGTATAATCTTGTTCAACACTTTCCTATCTTCATTTTGATATATTATGGGTCGAATTTGGTTAAGAAACGATTGAGTTACGAAGTTTTGAAAATTGCCCAAACTTCTGACCAAGAACTCCGGAACACTTAATAGAGTTTTTAAAAGAAGGACCAAAATAATAGATGATGGACAATCTCAGAGATCATTTCTATTGATTTTTAATCTCAGAGATCAAAGTAATGTGTTATGCAAATCTTAAAAATCATTTGGCTAAAAATCCTTAAATAACTCAAATAGCTAGGAAAAGGAAGAAAATTCTCAACACAGAAGTGATTTTCGCAAGTTATTGCTTATTTCTAGTGATCAGGATGAGTAAATCAAAGAACAAATAAAAATTATTTCCCTATCATACATAATACGACCATCGAGAGAGAGAGAGAGGGAGGAGGAGGAGGAGGAGGATTCGGGATGTACGTACACAAGAGCTTTCATGTCTGTAAATTTAGCTTTCTTCTGGACAGTGAAGATCTCTTTGACCTGAGCATCAGTCCCTACAAGAGCAGCAGCAACAACTCCTAGACCGCAGATTACACACCTCAAAACCAACTCGGCCACCCTCACCCTCCGATCAATCACTTTTAAGTTGGTGCTGTGATACACCGGAACATTCCCAGGACTCACACCAACACCCAAGTAGCTCATTCTTCTTCCCCAAAAATGTACACCGCCAAAAGCCTAAAACTAAAAGTGCCTTGAGAAGAAGCACTTGAAAAAAGAGCACGAAGAAGAGTCTAAAACCCACACAACACCGCACTCAGACCCAGCAATTATACACCATCATTACTCACCCACCTAACATCTACTTCCACTGCACTACTTATATACAGGAAGCCTGGGATTTTACTCTTTTTTTTTTATAAATTCCCATATATTTGGTGAATGGGGTCTTTGCTGCCAGCACTGGGGCTGCCCTGGGCTATAAAATTTTACATGTATTTTTAATTGATTTAGGTAACTCATTAAATATTTAGTCATTAATTCAAAATCTTTAGGTTTAATTATATAAAATTATATAATACAGTTTACAAATCATTTCTTTTTTTTACATCATTTTTTTCATTGCTTCTTGTACATGTACAAGTTTGAAATTGTTTAATTTTAATACGTATTTGTTTAATTACAAAATTTTTTGGCTCACCTTGTGAATTTTTTTAAGTTAGCTATACTATGAAAAATATAGTATCAAATTTCTTTATTTATAAAGATATAAATTTTTAATATAGCCCATTCCGTAAAAAATTCCTAACTCTGCCGTTAGCTTCCAGCATGCAAAGGCCTGCCAACTGGTGAAAGACCAATCCATTGGCTGCCAGCATGCAAAGGGCACCTCACCATCCACTCAATTACAGGCATTAAATGACTTAATGCCTTTCTTTATCCGAAAGCAACTTACATAAAACGTATATATTAATATTTTATGTTTTGTATAAAAAATATATATATGTGGATAAAAATTTTAATATATCTTTATTTTATTGATAAATAATATCATAATGATGACGTATTTGTCATATATAAATCTTTCTCGCTACTTTTAAAATTTATATTTAGAACATTTGTTATTTGTACTATGTAATCGGTTCTATATTTTTTTTTTTAGTCTGTCCCGTCACATAATACTCAAAACTTTACTGCAATTAAGGCCACTTCGATCTTCCTTTCTTGAAAAATGTAAAGTGCAGAAACATAGTGCCTAGGTAGGAGACTTTCCACAATTATTTTAGGGTAAATTATATTTTCATACCTCATGTTTGAGGTCTATTTCAATTCCTTACAACATCTTTAAAACATTTCACTTTCATACCTTAAGTACTATTTTATTTCAAAATAATACCTCCATTACATTTTTCATCTATTGATCCGTTAAATGCTGATGTGGCTGCCACATATATGCCACGTGGCTGCCAAATGTCAATCATGTGGTTATTTTTTTTAAAAAAAAAACCTGAATTTTTACAAAAAAAAAGGGTAAATTACACTTTCATACCTCAGGTTTAAGATCTATTTAAAGATGTTGTAAGGAATTGAAATAGACCTCAAACCTGAGGTATGAAAGTGTAATTTAACCCCTTTTTTTTTGTTGTAAAAATTCAGGTTTTTTTTTAAAAAAATTAAATTTTTTTTTTATTTGCCACGTGGTAGACATTTGCCAGCCACATGGCATATATGTGGCAGCCACGTCAGCATTTAACGGATCAATGGATGAAAAATGTAACAGAGCTATTATTTTGAAATAAAATAGTACTTAAGGTATGAAAGTGAAATGTTTTAAAGATGTTGTAAGGAATTGAAATAGATCCTATACATAAGGTATGAAAATGTAATTTATCCATTATTTTAAAAAGCAACAGGCAATGGTTTATTTTTTTCCCTCTAATTTAAATTGTTTCTAGGTAGAGGCAATAGTTGTTGTCCCGAGAAAGGCGGTGAGATAAGGTGAGGGACTTGAAATCTACCATTAAATGATATCTGTTGCTTCCTGGTGGAATTCATGATGACCATTTTCTTCTTTTCTTCTGGGTGCACAATCATGGAGAGCTAGAAAGAAAATAAGAAAGAAATTAAAGAAAAATTAAGAATAAAAGAAGCTGATGAATGTAAATGGCACAAGAATGATCATGCATGGTGATGGTGGGTCATTTTATTTGAATTATTTGTTTTGGATTTGGTTAGTGGTTAGTGTTACTGGTTGTGCCTCTCGAATTATTGATGGTAGGTAAGGTGGTTAACTTGTTTTTGTGTTTCATTCACATATTACTAGCTATGAGTTTTGGAGGAGATAAATTTATTCATCGTCATGGTCATCAATTATCATGCTTCTAATTTAACAATACATGACCAATTTACGATATATATAATTACCGTGCCTGGCATTTTAGTTTAAAAAAAAGTTGTTCTCGCCGTTTTTAGGGTATGTGACTAGATTGACTTGTAAGCAAGTTTCTTGAAGAAGCAAACGAGAATGAGCTATGCCCTAGCTAGTAGCTAGTTATGCACCAGCCATACTTACGGGACTAGCTTCTAATAATCCGTAAGATTACACTCAGACCTTTGTATTGTATTAATTCCTAATTGTTGGTGAACAAGTTCTTGTATAAGCAATAAACGTGCATGGTGTGGGATAATGGATTAATCTATATTTTCTTCTCCTAATGTGGGCGGTGAAATGAATTTTAATGACGATATTGAAACATGCTTGAAATCTAAAAGGAAAGTTGGGATCCGTGCAGTGCAATAAGAGAGAGAGAGGAGGGGGGGGGGAGTGGCGGGCATGCAACGATGCAATCTGATCAGATGATAATATGATGAGCCACACCAGAAAATGGTTAATGGAGACTTGAGACTTCGAGAGAGAGGGATGGAGTGGAGGAGGCAGATTCTCTACTCTCTTTTTTTCATACATTTTAATTTTTTTTCTATTTGTGTGGTCACGGTTAAGTCACGTCTTTTTGTCTTATTATCTTTATAAAAAAATTAATATAAAATATTAATGTGACTTAACCGTGACCACACAAACAGAAAGATAATAAAAGTTTATGAGAAAATGAGAGCAGAGAATTGGAGTGGAGAGGAGGTAACTCACTGTTGTTGACTTGACCCGCTCTGGCAAAAGCCATGCATGCATACATATCTGAAAGTGACGATGCATGCATCCACCCATCTTCTTTTAATGCCTCTACTAAATCAAGACGACGACGATCACGTTGTTTCATTTTTCAACGTGTACAGTAGGCCCGCCTAGCTAGCTTAATTGCAGCCTTTCGCTCATAACAAAAGATAAAGTCTTTATGGTATTTTACATGATATTGTATTATTTATTGTTAGCACCGTACATTGATAGATGCATTATTTATCATATTAATTATTAATTATTCTTAAGTTTTGTTAAGGAATTGATTATAAAAGAGCCTTGTTACTTTCATTTTCTCAGTTTCAGCCTATATGCGCACTTAGGATTTTTTTTTGTGATAATTCAACTTTCCAGAGGAGTTTTGACGTAAGGCCAATTGGAGAAGGAAGCTAAGAGGCAGAAGATCATTGTATCCAAATTTCATAATTTTCCATGAAGCCAAACGTTCCAGTTTTCAAAGTTAATCCTGCAAAAGTAACTTTCCCATCAGACTGCGCAGATGTGGGAGAATGAAGATTTGGAGGCTTTCCCGATTTTTCCTAGTGGCGTGCGATATAGGCCTGGAAAGATAAGAGATAAAGCTACGTTTCCCATATTATTACAGAATTTTCTAGAAGATAAATCGACCCCAAAACTGGCGTGCAAGACAGATGACGTGTTTCCCAAGCCAAGAATGATTATTTCCTAGTTTATGTCATTAATTGTTTAGGAGTTTGTTTTATTTATGAGAGTTTCTCCCATATCTTTTAGGGGTTTTCCAGTATAAATAAGGTCTTTAAGCTCTCTCAAAAGATCCATCAACCCCCGCATAACCCATATCACCCTACACCACTACACCATTCACCATCTCTATAATTCGCGAAGAAGAGCTTAGGGACGTGCTTTGCCATGGATTTTGGGTTCTATCTTTCTTTTATTTTTATTTCTATATATAACTAAGTTATTTTCTAAGGTTTATGATGAAGTCATGACATGAATATTTGCGAAGTACTTTGTTAATTATTATTTGATTATATGCCATGTTATATTCTTAATTTTTGTGAGTATTTTATTCTACATTCGGATTTCTAATGACTGATCACCTTTAGGAATTTTGCATCTAGATAGTATCTATGAGGATGACCAATCAATTAGGTTTATTGGAACTAAGATTAAGAAGAGTAGACAAACTAGCGAGGATGACCAATACCAAGCTAGTCCTACTTGGTTGACATGATTCTTCTACACTTAATGGGTTTTTATGTGTTCAATTGTATGCCTAACCAATATGATATAATTATCATGTAGAGATACAATAGTTGATGCCTGACCACGGATTAAGTCATACCTTAGAAAGAACAACCTTTAACATTGGCATGGTAATTGGATAGTAGTTGGCTCTAGGAAAAGTAAATAGGATTGTTGGTGGTGGATTCATAATCTTAGGCTTTCTTGTGTCGTGTGTTTGTTTTAGTTAATTGTCTTTTCTTTTTCTTGTTAATTTTAGTCTTAATCAATTACTCAATTATTCAATTCTATCTATCCTTTGTTTGTTTAATGAAGTCTAGCGTGATTAATCGGTTAAATTGGTGTTAAAGCAATCTCTGTGGGATCGACCTCGTATTTGCATATATTACTACAATTGATTCGTGCGCTTGCGAGTTTAATTTGGTTTAAATTAATCTATTATTTATGTTAGTTTAAATACAAATCATACATCACGGTAACGGTATAGTTGTATGGTTTTAAAGGAAGTTGCTTTCCATATGAGCATGACCTTAAAGACACAGAGGGAGGAGAAAATTTATAACCTTAAAGAAAAATTGGTGGGATCATGGGTAAAAACACAATATTTGGGGGGTGTTCTGACAGGCGAAACATAGAATTTACCACAGAGGAAGGCCCCAAATAAGTTCACCTTCGTTTTTATGTAACTGATATTCTAAATTAACTGAACTAAAACATGTTTAAACTTGTGTGACACACCATCGTAGCCAGCTTGAATGCGCACGTTCAATTTCTTGGAGGAAAGTTTTTACGAAAATATGGTTATGAGCCACTTTGTTGATACCGGCCCAAATATTTCTTGTGATTCGGAAAGCAGAAAACGTGGCCTTTATATGTATAAGAAAAATTACTTGGGCCTAGTGTCTGAATCCGAAGGCCAGTAACTAGTTTAATGCATAGCCCACCCAAAATTTGCAAGGAGTCAATGCATCGATCAGATAACATTTTTGGGAAAATAAATTTAAGGCAACGCGCATTGCATAGAAATTTAAAAATAAAAAAAAAATTCATTGGATCTGTAAATGCAAATCTTAAAAACTTTGACTGCAAATCTTCCCACGCTTTTCCTCAAGGAAGATACTCAAACTTGCACGAATTATCACCTGCAATCAAAAGAGATAAAAGAAGAAAGAATTATGGTATTTGTTAAATATCAAACAAATGAATAGTAATTCATTGAAGGATGAGAGCACAAAGTTAGGTCAGTGGTCCAGAACAATGTACCATTGCAACTCAGTTTGAATTTTCCTCTCTGTAAATTAGAGTAACTTGAAATAAAATGTCGTCTATCTAAGCAAGCGGAAACAACTGCATGCTAATTAAGAGAGTATAAATCTCAAGAATTATTACTTGGATCAAGGGCAGTGACCAATGCGGCAGAATTGAAGTAGCAAGTTGCTCCTTGCTGCTTGAATCTTTGATAGTAATTGTTGAAGGCATAAGAGGCATGGTGCTGCGTAGTATTAGGCCAGAAACATTCTTGGTTTTCTTGTATCTTGCTGCAGTCTGCACCTCCCGCTTCACACGCCCACTTCATTGCCATTTGCAGCTCCTCGTCCGGGGTCTGCTCATCTGCTATGCACCATTCCTGATCTAACTGCCCATCTAGTTTCATTTCACAATAAATCAAACTTGAGGAAATTATTACAAATAAATAACCTTCATTGAGGACACACACACACACACACACACACTTAAGCGAATCTCTTTTCACTTCAATGTTCATGGTAACATTATTGAACCAAATCGACAAGATGTAGCGAGAACATGTCATCAACATTCATGTAGACATCGATATTGCATATCAACACAATAACTATATAAAGTTTATGGTATGGATTACATATGGAGTATCCCGCTACATGAACAGTTAAGCAGGATCTATCTTATGAAATTTCTCATATACACACACACACATTCATGCAATGCCAATATAAGAAACAGATAATGACGAGTTTAACTGAATAATACCAGATCTTTGTGGAGTTAGAGCCAAAAATAGCAGAGGTAGCAGAACCCAAAGGAAAGTAGAAGACATGATTGTTCAACGGAAGCTGTCCAGTTCCAAGAGCTTTAACTCCGCATTTGTAAGTGGGATTTCAAAGATCTCCACCGACAGCCAGACAGCCCAGCACCACTCTCATCTTTTAAAAAGTTGACGTAACATGCTAATACTATATACGTTCCTTCTCTTCCACGAAATTACGGATCAATCTAAGCTAAGCCTTACTTTCTCTACAATGCCTATAATGCCCTCATCTTTAGATCATAACAAGTTTTGATTCGAGCCATATTGTAATCTTATCTAAACCATGGCGTGAAAGATTTTGAACATACTGATGCCAATAAAGGGATATACATTGCTCTAACTAACTTGGCTATGCTAAGTTTGTAGTTTTGAGAAAGTTCAGTAACATGTAAATCATTGCACAATTTTTTCTAAGAACTTCGACAGTACGCGGGAGTTTTTGCAACTGCACTGTTACAACAACAACAACAAAGCCTTTTCCCACTAAGTGGGGTCGGCTATATGAATTTTAGAATGTCATAGCGCTCAGTTTTGTGTCATGTCTTCCGTTAGATCTAAGTATTCTAAGTCTTTTCTTAGAGTCTCTTCCAAAGTCTTTCTTTACCCCTTCGGCCCTGGACCTCCGTCCCGTAGTCGCATCTTCTAACCGGAGCGTCAGTAGACCTTCGTTGCACATGTCCAAACCACCGTAACCGACTTTCTCTCATATTTCCTTCAATTTTGGCTACTCCTACTTTACCTCGGATATCCACATTCCTAATCTTATCCTTTCTCGTGTGCCCACACATCCAACGAAGCATCCTCATCTCCACTACACCCATTTTATGTACGTGTTGATTCTTCACCACTCAACATTCCGTGCCATACAACATTGCCGGCCTTATTGTCGTCCTATAAAATTTTCCCTTGAGCTTTAGTGGCATACGACGGTCACATAACACACTGGATGCACTCTTACACTTCATCCATCCAGCTTGTATTCTATGGTAGAGGTATCCATCTAATTCTCCGTTCTTTTGCAAAATAAATCCTAGGTAGCGAAAACGGTCGCTCTTTGGTACTTCCTAGTCTCCAATCCTCACCCCTAACTCATTTGGGCCTCTATTTGCACTGAAGTTGCACTCCATATATTATGTCTTTAACTGACTTAGGCGAAGACCTTTAGATTCCAACACTTCTCTCCAAAGGTTAAGCTTCGCATTTACCCCTTCCTGAGTTTCATCTATCAACACTATATCGTCTGCGAAAAGCATACACCAAGGAATATCATCTTGAATATGTCCCGTTAACTCATCCATTACCAATGCAAAAAGGTAAGGACTTAAAGATGAGCCTTGATGTAACCCTACAGTTATGGGAAAGCTTTCGGTTTGTCCTTCATGAGTTCTTACGGAAAATCACGAAAAATCAGACATACGGGTGAAAGTTGGTACAATATGTGCTACAATTGACAAATAATTAGTGCCAGCCAACTGATCCCATCTGTGCCAAAAAATAATTCAAATTTACAAGAGAGTTGCTTCCTCATGCATTACCTACCTTCAAACTGTCTCTAAAGTCTAATAAAATAGAATCTCATGAAGCACTCATGCCTATATTTTTCGATTTGTTCCTTTTTGTTCCTCTCTGGGTTTAACATATATATCTTGAGGATTCAGTCCTGTCCTTACCCTCCAATCTCCATCTTCTAAATCGTTTTCTCTGTCTCTAGGTACTCTTTAATGGATCGAAGGTCTTTGTTCATCCTCGTTGTTCTCTTCCTGCTTTGGGAATCAGCACCCTCCCTGCAGGTCCAAGCACTCAACTCCACTGATGTGCAGGCAGCAGTGACGGATATGCGATCAAAGTCTTACTACGGATTTGCCATTCTTCTGCAGATGCTAAAAGCCACATCACAGCCATACCGAACCTTAACTTTCTTGATGCCTAGTGACTCAGAGTTATCAGCATCCCCAATATCAATAGACCATCTTGAAGATTTCTTGATCAGCCATGCTATCCCGATGCCGCTCCTATTGAATGACTTTCTACATTTTCCGACAGGGAGTCTCATTCCATCTGGCGTTGAGAACAAGATGATCAGAATCAACAACCGCGGGAGAGCCAATTTCGTTGTCAACAATGCACATATTGTCACACCAAATATTTGCCAGAACTCTTACATCAAGTGCCATGGAATTGATGCAGTAATTAAGTATGAAAATGGGTCTTCTATAAGTAGCTAAGTGAATCAAACATCAATCTGGTGGATTCAAATAAATTTCTCCGTCTTGTGAACGAATGTATTCCTATTGTTGTTTATTGTCCATTCAGTAAAGAATGCTAAAGAAACTGTAATTTGATCGATTGAACTCAAGGAAACTCGTTACTGACATAGAATAGATAGCTTAGTATATAGCAGATAAAGGAATCCGCAAAGCTTCAGTTCTTCATTATTCATGCTCTTCAAGTGCATGTACAAAATTTTCTACTGTGAAATGACTTTCACCTTTCAGACAGTAAACCTTGTGTATAAGCTGACAGAGTAAATACTTCCAAGATGAACCGAAAGATGGAAAAATAACAGAAGGAAACAGACGACTAATAGAAACAATATGACCTTTGATCTAGATAAATCTACGGTGAATTTGTTTTCCATAAGTTCGTTTGGCATCACCCGATCTCCGATTTCCTTGTGCTATTCTGCCTTCTGTTTCTGTCTTCTGGCAACAATCAGAACTTCTGGACAACTTCCTGGAACAAGAGTTAAATCCAAACTCCATATTGTTTTCAGATAAGCTTTCATCATGTCGATATGGGGAGTTGCAGCCCATCTCATCAAATTCCTGCAAAAGATCAACCATAATTTTAACATTTATGATTTGCAATCAACCTCGAAAAGCATGTAGGGTTTATGAGTCATTTAAGACTCGAGTAGAACCAAAGGAACACATAATATGTAAAACAAAATACTGTGTCACCTTGGACATTGTTTTTGGAAATGGGGTCAAGCAAGGATTCAAATCCTTCAGGAACATGTCATCTGGACTACCAGGGCTGGCTGGTTCACCAGAGCTGAACTCCTGGTTGAATGAACAGATTATTATTGGAAAGGAAATAGGAGATGAAATCTAAGATCATCTAAGTCCTGTTGACAATCACCATTTGTAAAATGACTTAAAACCACCACAAATTTGCTACCGATTTCTGTTACTTAAAAACTCATTGAAAACAAAATTGTTACTCTATTGACTGATATAAAGAACGATTGCTAGCATAAGGTGTACTTACAAGAGAATTAGAGTATTCTTTGTCATCATAAGTTGGAGTTCTTGGAGAAGTGTCATCATGTCGAAAACATGCCCTAACTGAACCTTTATCTGCCTTCACCTGCTCAATCAAATTAATCAATATATAACATTTGTCAGACACCAGCATTTGGTTTCTTGAATACAATATGCATAATATTCCACATATAACAAAACATGATGTTCCATCTAACAGATGAACATGACACCTCTTACACAAACAACTATCCAGCACCTGGAAAAGGTCGAATAACACCATGAATTATTAAGCAACTCCTAGTGAATAACCCAACTACGATTATCAAACCAACTACCTATGAACTAAACAACAACCGAACGAGACTGAATTCAATGCATTTTCATCCTAAAGAATCCTCTAACAGTAAATTGCAATATGACATAGAAGGTTTAATTAAAGACTGGAAAAGGTTGATGGTAATACCTCTGCAAGATCCTCTGCAAGGCACTGAAGCTGACCGGTAAGAGAACAAACCTGCCTTTGAAGATTTGGGATTACTTGTTTTGCTTGCTTCAGTTCTGACCCCTGCTTCCCCAACATCTCTTGAAGCTGAGAATTCATAACATCCGGGAACAAAATTGCACTCTTCAACGATTTGATTTCTTCCCTTTGCTTCAAACACAAATCCTTCAGTTTATCCACCTGCACTTTCCAAACAACCCCACTGCCTCATTATCTAAAAGTGGCACCAAAATCCACCAATTTATCACAAAAAATAAGAACTGTACTGCCTCATTGATCAAAAAGTCGTGAAATTTGCTCCTAATTTCTTAATTCCTAAATTTTCAAATATCGCACTCGATTAATTGTCCAATCTTATAGCTGTAAACCTGTTGAATTTTCAGAAAGATCTTTAATTTACTGACAAATAATTTCAAAAGATTAAGCTTTAAAGATATAATTACAGAAACATTTGAAATTTGCGACACTAATTTCTACTTCATAGGTGCAAAACATAGATTGAACAAAGAAATAATGCATAACTATCAATATTTTGAACAGAATTAGTAGGGGAAAAACTCACTTCTCTGTTCTTTTCTTGAATCATCAATTTAAGCTCGACAATTTCAACTTCTTGCTCCTTATTCAAATTCAAGAGCTCTCTCTCACTTCTCAACACCATGGCCAGCGTCCTGGTGTTCCCTTTTACCTCAGTCAACGCCTTCACCTCCTTTTTCTTATCGGACGAGGTCGTTCCTGCTCCTTTCCCAAACAGCTTCCTCCCCAGCGCCGCGAAATTCGAACCCGACCCGTTTTTAGCCGGCTTTTTCAATCCGCCCGCGATCAGATCCGACGGAATCACCAGCCCCGTCGGGTTAATCGGCTTGGCCTTGGAAGTCGACCGCTTTTCCATGAACTTTTTCACCATCGTGGAGATATTGGGATCCGAGGGCTTGGATTTGACGACGGCGCGTGAGGAAACGGGGAGCTTGAGCTCTGTGGAAGACGAGGGGTCCGAGAAGTGCGAGGAGGTCGAGAAACGCGCATCGTACGAGCTGTACCGCGACGAGGGCTTCATTGCAAGCTAAAAACTTACTCAACTCTTCTGCTCTGCTAGGTTTCTGAGGAAGGAGGAGGGACTGAGCAACCACTGCTGCTGTGCCGTTTGGATGAGTTTTTGAACAGAAGAGGAATGGAGCAGAGTGACACGTGGCTCTGTCAGCACCGGGTGTTTTGCCGCTGTCTGAATTCAAATTTTTTTGCGCCACCCGCGCCGTCCGCCTTGGTTTTGTTTGATTGTGTTAGTTGCAAAGCCCCCTCGTTCTGTTTCTGTATTACGGAAATACCATTAGATGCCTTACTAGACGCTGTCGTTGCATTTCAAAAAGGGGAAAGTTTAGCAAACCAAAGTCCCCACAAAACCCAGTTACAAGAAATGAAAGCTGGCCCAGATCAAGTCCATGTCAATATCCACTGGCCTTTCCTTTCAGACCAAAATAAAAGCAAATAAACCCAAACTCGGATTATACCTGTAACTAGTGCACTACACTCAACACTCAAATTTACACAAAAATTCAAAACCAGGCATTAGAGTAAATTGTAACAATAGTCACTTAATTTTAACTCAATTGAAGCAATGGTCTCTTAATTAAAAATTCATTACCATTGCTCCCTCACTCATCAAAACGTGTAGCTATGGTCCCTCAACTAAAAATCCATTACCATTGGTCCTTCAACTTTAATCCAACTGGAGAAATGGTATCTTAATTTTAACTGAATTGGAGCAATGGTCCCTCAAACTTTAACCCAATTGTAGCAATAGTCTTTCCAACATAACTCATTTTGACAAAATTTTGACGAAGTTGACGAAAATGACCATTGCTAAAAGTTTTGATTAGTTAAGGGATCCCAATTGTAGCAATGATCATTCCGACATAACTTATTTTGATAAAATTCTGACGAAGTTGACGAAAAAGATCATAGCTACACATTTTGATGAGTTGATGAACCAATGGTAATAGATTTTCAGTTGAAAAACTATTACTCTAATTTGATTAAAATTGAATAACCATTGCCACAATTTACTCCGGCGTTATTTGCAGCCCCTAAAAGCTTTGAGCTTTTTATGCCACAACAAAACCCGAATACCCAAGTCTTCAGAGAGGAGGGAAAATCTCACCAATGTCTGAATTTCTGAACTGACCCCTTGATCCCAATTCGGAAACTATCAAACCCAATTTACAGTTTTCGAATTTTTGGGGGTTGAAGAAGGCTTCTTGGATATATACGTGAGTTTGAAGTTTGAACAGGCACAGTTAAAGCAGCCAAGCTGGTGGTAGTGCTGCTCGCGAGCTCTCGCAGCTTCAGGAAACAACGATATGGGTCGTTCTCGTGGAAACTTTCACTCTGATGAGGACCCCACTCAAAGGTTGTAGTTGGTTTTCAATTAAAGTTTTGTTATTTTTTGTGTTAATTATTACTTGAAGTTGCGTTTGACCTTTGCGTGGTTAGGGATTTTGGTTGGTATTTGGGGAAATTTTGGCATTTCAGGGTACGTTTTGGAGCTTTAGTTGTGTTAAAATCATCGATAATTTGTTAAATTGTTATACAAGAGAACAACTGACTGTTTGGTCAACAGGAAAATGTGTACTTGCCTGAATTTTTGGTCAATCACACGACTTGTAGGATTTGTATTTTCCCGGAAAATGTAGGGAAGCCCACGTAGCGAGTTATAATTTTGCAAATGTTTTGATTTTAGTTTTCGTATTTTTTCTGCCCATCAGGCTGCCTGTATCCTATGACAGAATTCTTTACTCAATATCCCTTTTTGCTACTTGGATTCTACTGGTGTTCCATTATCTTTTTGAGACGTCTATTAAGTTTCATCTGAATACCAACTTTTGATCAAGCAGATCAAGGAGAAAAAAGAGTGCATCCATTGGAGAAAATTTAGAGTCTTCAGCTGCAGGTACTTTCCCCACTATCATGTAGTAATCAATTGAATCCGTTAAAAAGTGAGATATTGCAAATGGTTTGTATAACTTTGCTGTTTCAACTTCTTGTTATAGTGGTATTATGAGGTTATAATCATGCCAACAGAGAATTACTGTCTCGTCTTTGTTAAATGACATTCTTTATTTCGTTTGTTATAGAAAGTTGTGTTTTCTTTGTTCATTCTTTATTTCGTTTCCAATTTCTGAAATTTTGGTTGCAGGTCAGGGTACAAGTGAAGGAAAAAGGGATTACCACTGCAATTATTGCAATAAAGACATCACAGGGAAGGTCCGAATCAAGTGTTGTATGTGCCCTGATTTTGACCTGTGTATAGAGTGTTTTTCTGTTGGAGCTGAGGTGACATCCCACAAAAGCAACCACTCTTACAGGGTTATGGTTAGTATTAAGATCTGAGTCTCTTTTTTCTTATATCTTGTTAAGTAGAGTTCTCCGTGGTTCGTAATTATTTGACAAGTGATGTGAACGGAGTGTCTTGTAAGATAGAAATGAGTGTATCCCTGTTTAAGCAACTATCTAACAACTAAAGAGTTAGACTTCCTTTTTCTATGAAGTTGAGAACTTGAGAGGAATATTGTCATCTAATACTTTATCTTTTGACTTACCCCTTCAACTAATAGTATAACGTTCATTATATGTAACTGAAACTCTGTTTGTAAATGCTTTTCTAATGGTAAAAAATGTCCCGTCAGGTGTTTATTTTTTAACGTATTTCCTTATAATATTTTATTTTTCTCACGACAGAGTTGTTAGTCTAGTTTTTATCCAGTTATGATGCAAATAATAGTGACTTTGGACAATGAATTGCATCCATCCTTGCACTTACGCTTACTTTTGCATTTCCCTTTCAACAGGACAATTTATCTTTCCCACTTATTTGCCCAGACTGGAATGCAGATGATGAAATACTGCTCCTGGAGGTATTTTATTTTGTTTTTAATCCCTCAAATGAAGTTGCTAGCGATCCTTTTCTATTTGACTTGCACCCGGTTTCAGTCTTTTTTCTATGCATTCCTTATTGTAGGCAACTGAAATGTATGGATTAGGGAACTGGGCTGAAGTTGCTGAGCATGTTGGGACGAAGAGTAAAGAGCAATGTATAGAACACTACACAAATGTTTATTTGAACTCACAGTACTTTCCTCTTCCGGTATGATGCAATTTTGAACAAGTCAGTTCTCATTCGAGTTTTAACTTTTCACAAAAGTAATCAAGTTGTGGAATATATCTGTTCAAGGACATGTCACATGTTGTTGGAAAAAATAGAAAGGAGCTTCTTGCGATGGCTAAAGGGCATGGCGAGGACAAGAAAGGTTAGTGATAATTACTTCTTCTCCGTGTTTAGGTATTTTTGTTTCCTTCCATTCTGAACCAGTACCATGTTCATTAAAAAATTGTTGTCGTATTGCTAGATTTATGCATATTGGGTGGCTGATGTCATACAAATGGTCCTCACGTTTAATGATAAATTTCATGGAAGACACATATTAGATGAATTTCCGCATTCAGCTTTATATATTTCTCTTCTACTAAAATAAGAAAAGCCATTAATTCTGGTGAATTAGGAGGTACATACTTTGTAGTTTATGTATTCCTTCTGGTTGTTTTGATTATTTTCTTTTTCATTTTATACTTGGTGTTAGTTTTTCTTATTATCAAATACTTGTGACTGTTGTAGGATTTCCTACGCTGGGGGATCATAATTTGAAGGAGGAATCTCCATTTTCTCCTTCAAGAATCAAGTATGGTCACCATCCCAGTAGATTCATGATTTAGACTATTAGTACACATATGATACATTTTAATTTTGAAATTTTCTTAATTTACTCAGAGTGGAAGATACGCACAAAGGTGGCCCTTCTGGCCGTTTAATGTCTAGCATGAACTCTGGTCAGATAAGATCTATCCTTGACTCCCTGTTTATGACTTATCAAATAAAGATGATCTTGGACGATTCTCAGGTTTATTCTTTGCTTTCCTGTAATTCAGACGTAGAATCTGGACTTCGCTCTAGTGGTGCAAACATGGCAGCAGCAGCCGGTAACAAGAAACCATCCAACATGGCCCAGGTTAAAGATGGTCCTGGTGTCATTAAACTGGAAGGTGATGCAAAGTTTCCACCTATAAATTGGTTATATGTTCTAACATAATTCGAAACAAGTTTAAACACTAAGGCTAATAAATGATGCTTGTACTCCATCTGATTGGATGTGTGAGCGTTTGTTTTCAGGTAAATCACATGACTGATGTTCTCTAAGATGGAATCATGTGACTGAAGAATAATATTTCTTGTGTATCGCTAACGTCTACGCATCTACTATCTGTATGATTATTAAGTTTAAAGAGTTGGTGTGGGATCCATAATTTTATACGGTAGTGATGAACTACCGAATCTTACTTGTTACTATTGTTTCTGGCAGATCCTCATGCAGAAAGGAAAGGGAAGAAACCAAGTTCTTTGGGGAGTAAGGGTCCTTCTTTAGTGGAGTTGAGTGGCTATAATGCCAAAAGGCAGGAGTTCGATCCTGAATACGACAACGATTCTGAGCAGCTATTGGCTGACATGGAGTTTAAGGAAACTGACACTGATGAGGAGCGTGAGCTGAAGTTAAAAGTGTTGCGAATCTATGCAAAGAGGTAGTTGCTCACTAAGTTGCTTTTGGTGCATATTTATACTCAGATTAGTATATCATATCCATTCATTTCATGGAACTTGATGTAGCATAACGCAGGACAAGTTAACAATGAAGTGAAAAAAAAAGAATATGAACTTTAGTCATTAATACAACCGATGAGGATTTCTGTTTTGTGTGTTATTTTTTGGCTGAACTTCCTTTTTGTATTTTCGATGTACGTTGAGTTATATACTACGTAGCAATATAACATGAATAGAAGTTGAGATTTGACGCAGCGATTATTGTGTAAAGCTGTTGATGTTTTAACCTTCATGGGGATAATTTGTTTGCAGACTTGATGAGAGGAAGCGTAGAAAGGATTTCATACTAGAAAGAAATTTATTATTTCCTAATCCTTTTGAGAAGGACCTATCACCTGAAGAAAGGGCTATATATCAACGATATGATGTCTTCATGTGTTTCCATTCCAAGGAAGAGCATGACGAATTACTTCACACAGTTATTTCAGAGCATCGCACTTTGAAAAGAATTCAAGAACTTAAGGTATGGTACTTGGCTGAGAACAAACTGCTCTTGGATATTAATCCATTTTCAGTTACCAATTGGAATGCGTTGTCCAATTTTTTTTTTTCATGTAGAAGAGCCGATCTTTCCTTTCACACTATAGACATGCAACTCGGATCGTAAAAGTTTTAGTGCATAGTATCTAAATCATGTCCAATTATTGGTTGCTTTTTCCACTTAGCTCATCACACTCTTAATCTATAAACAGTTGTCTTATAGCAGACGCGCACATATACACGTGGATATGGATGGCTTTATTAAGTCCTTTCACGAATCTTGTAATATAATCTTACAGGAAGCCAGAGCTGCTGGTTGCCGTACTTCGGTGGAGGCAGATAGATATCTTTTACAGAAACGAAGAAGGGAAGCTGAAGAAAATGCTCGCAGAGCAAAGGAATGTGGGCAAGTTGGTCCAAGCAGTCAGGGAGGTCCAAATTTGTTCATGTCCTCGGAGTCTGTTGGCATTGGCAAGGACTCAAATATAAGGCCAGCTGGACAAGCCACTTCAGGCTCTGCCATTGAAATGGATATAATGGGATTTTATGGATCAGATTTACTGTCTGAAGCAGTAAGTATTCATTTACCAACTTATTAGTTTGTCACTAAGCAAGCGCAATTACTGCTCGCTCCTAATTTCGATACGGTGTGTTCTTTTATACTCGTTATATTTGTTAAAAGCCTTTTTTTCTGAAACAATCTACTTTTTTTGTGCCATGGCAGGAGAAACGCCTCTGCAGCGAGATTAGATTGGCACCACCCGTTTTCCTTAAGATACAAGAAGTTATATCAATTGAAATCTTCAGTGGCAGAGTCAGTAAAAGATCAGATGTCCATCACCTATTCAAGATTGAACCTAATAAGATCGACAGGGTTTATGACATGCTCGTGAAAAAGGGTGTCGCTCAGCCTTGATGGTTGACGCTGTTGCAGGCTTCGCAAATGCTACTGCTGCTATATCCTCCTCTCTCAATTTCACAAAAATTTCTTAGTTACGATGTTCTACTAGCTTAACAGATATGAAAGATTGGTAGTCTCTGCTTTCCTTGTATTTACTGGTCATGTGATCTTTCACGCAGAGTGCTACGTTCGTAATCATGTTACGCACATAGCACTTGTGTGAAAGCGCGAACGGTTAACATCTTAATGCGTCAATTCTTAGCGAAAGAGGTCTTAACCTTTATAAGCTTTACAATTACTTCTCAAGACTGAAAACTATTGACTCAAAAGATACTATTAAGATACATATATAGGGCAGTTTTCAGAAGTTGCTACACAAGGCATGGGTGCAAAAGCACACACCAGTTACTCCTGCGAGTTAATTGAGCTACTGCCAAACACCTGATCACCATTGGATCACATTTACTTGGAGCACTTGGAGTTAATTAATCTACCAGATATAAAGCTGTACACCTTCCAATTCCATGATGTTAGAAACTTGATAGTTCTTTTCCTCTATGCCGACAGTTCGTCTTATCTACAAGAACCAGGCCCCTAAACCTTCCACAATCTTATCAGCGAGGTCAAAATTCTCGACCTCAGCCACGAGCAGCCACTTCTTTGGCTTCTGGTGCTTCACATTTCTCCGTTTTGTTACAAGCACAATCATCACTGCCATTGCCATCACTTGAATTGTCAACTTCGTCTTCATTACTGGTACAAGGCTGCTTCCGCAAATTCACCCTCGTCACCTTTCCCGAGTCCTCATCCGGTGGGGCTAAGTCTGGTGACTCCTGTTTCTCTTCAACAGCATCATGTTTAGAACAAGTTTTGGCCATAGAACTAGCAGAGATTGATAAGAGCTTCATGCTAGAACTGATATTTTCAGATACGTATGAGAGTATATCAGGCTTTGCCTTCACATCAACCCATCTGTTCTCAACCCAGTCTTTGGAAGCCCTAACATCCTTTCTCTGGAAACTCATCAGCTTCTCCTCACCTAGGATACATTGAAAGAAACATCACTCATCTGATCAGAAACCCAGATAAACATTTTACCAGTTTCGATAGGTTTAAGTCAACTAAACAAAGCACTATCTGAAAGGTAAGAAACATAATTTAAATCAAATACAAAACAGCTTCCCATCTGAGAGGATACCGGGGAAGTAGACTTGTATAGTATCAGCCCCAGAAATGCTAACTCCAGTAACAACACCTTCCCACCAGCCATCACACCACCACGCATCAACTGCTACTCCAACCTCAATCCAACACTCTGTAGAATCATTGAGACGACAGGGTCGGATTGTCAGGCGACCTGAGCATCTCATGCCTAGTTTATCTGGAGCAGCAACTTTAAAGGCAGGGACCCACTCCTACACATTAAAAAAAAAAAAGTGAATGTCTAAATTCATTCAGCGATTAGTTTACACAAACAAGCCAATTACCAAAAAGGTAACATAACATTTCTTGCAAATGCGCATACTAGAACACAATGTTAACTTACAGGCAATTTGTTAATTCAACTCATACTCATGCATTCAAATCACTTCGAATAGGCGAACAGCAACCAAGCTACATAGTAATATTTACTTGAAGAAAAAAAGTGACTACAGATTTATTGCTGAGGCAATGTCAACAAAATATATACCAAAAAAATGTTTTCCCATGCTCCCTATGTTCTAATATGAGCCAGAAAAGAATTCAAAATAAAGATCTCTAGAAGACCACATACCTCGAGATTGCCAGATCCATCTACATCTTGCAAATCATCATATTGAACTTTGAGAAGCTTCTGAGATGTCTGCAAGACCTGACAACTGAACCAACATCCTCGTATGCCACTATCTTGACAGAGCAACTCTATCTTTTCATCAACCTTAAAAGACACTGGACATAGGGGCTCTGAACCAGCAATCTTAACTCCCATGGTTTTCCTTGATAATTTTAATTTCAACTTTGGGTATGTTGGAACGCAATTTGGTAAATGATTCCCAGTGACCAAATTTTTAACACCAGAATGTCCCTGATTCACCTCACTGCTTCTGTTTCTCTTAAGGCTCACCCTCATAGGATCATCAGGTGCTAACTCTTCCTCATCTTCATGACAAAATTCATGGTACTTGGCTTTCTGCTTGGAGATGTGGACATCTAAAGAAGACAGAATTGCTTGATTAGAATACCCCCGCAATTTAGCAAGACTGAAGGGCTTAACCTTGAAGTCCTCAAATTGCCGAAAGCACATAAATATTCCAGAGGAAGATTTTTGAGCTAAAACAGCCAAGCATTTTTCATAGTGCTTAGGAGTCAGAACTGTTGCAGGACCATCAACACACTCAGCACTGATCACCTGAACATGAGGTGTGATAAAAACTTCTCTGGGGTGTGGATTCAGAGTAATCACATCCTTGACTTCCCGAGTGTGGTGAAACCAACGCACTTTAACCTTTTTATGCCCTTTCTTGTCTTCATACATGTCTTCCACGTAACCTAGGTAATGACGCTCTTCTTCCAAAGCCATTACAAATACAAAGGAATGGACCTGAAAATAAGGGTCACAATAATAAACATTACACCACGTATCCATGAAAATTAAAAAGATGCTACTTAAGGAAATAAAGAGCACCACTAAATGTAGAAATAATAACTTATACAACAAAAGAGGTAGATCATCTGATGCTTACAGAAATGGTAGTTTCATTCCTGTAAAATGCTGGATAATGCTTCAGCTGTTTGGCACAAATCCAGGCAACACCAGACCATTCAATGTCTGAATTGTGAACTTTCACTTTCCTCGGAACCTTGATAGGAAAGGGAGAACTTAGTAAAATGTATGTATGAACCCAAAATCCAGACTTAGCAAATAACAGTATGTGAATACCGTGTGATCAGGCAGAGCAGTTTGACGAGCACCGAGTCCAGTAACTGGCAATGGTTGTGTTGTTTCATCTGTTGGAGAATCTGTTACAGGAAGAGTAGGTTTGCTTTAAATTTATACTGACAAACTCAAATGAGCATTAGTAGAGTGAAAAGTGACAAAAGACCATACATGAATATGGAAGCATAATGCAATAACTGATCTTGGGAATTCGAAAACTCATCAGTTAAAAAAAAGCTTATCAACAAGTGACAAAGAGGCAAACCATGGTATGCATTCCAATCTTTGCTAGTCAGCACAGAAATTTCCACCCATAAGAAGGATTTTACCCATAGCAGGCTGCCCAACTTTCATGTATTTTCTAATTGAGAATGGACTAAATACAGGAACATAATCACTTCACCATTTGGCCCATAGAAGGTATTCATGATGCCTTATGGTAACATTTGGCTCATGTTACGATTGGAAAACACTAAATTAAAGCTAGCAAAGATTAAAGATTGAAAAAGAAAGATGACAAAGAAAGGTACTCAAGCAGCCAGCTTACTGAACTTTGTTTAATGATCAATGACCAAGGTGAACAAAATGTTAATTTCACAATACTAATAGATTAAACCTTAGAAACCCCTGTAACAAGAAACAAGCCTTAGAAAACCCAAAATATGAGAAATCATTATTCAAACCTATTAATGTCCAAAATAACTTAATGCTTCCAATTAAGCTTATCGCTTTAAATTTTCATTTTGTACAATATCAGAGGTTGACAAATTAATTTCCTACACCAAAAATGAAAGCAACAGAACTATGGAAATAAAAAGTATATGCCATTTCTCCAAATCAACAATTTCACATGTTACTCAAAACAGGAATTTCAACTTAAATATGCATGTTTGGCTACAATTTCCATATTGTGTTGTATGATACATTACACTCACTACATAGTCTCCGTTGAACAGAAGCAAGGACTCCATAGCCAGATTCTCAATTCCTAGGGGTGTAAACAAATAACTACTTACAGGAACTAAAATCTTCCAAAATTTCACAGGTGAGAAACAAAGGTCACAAAATTAGGGTTTTAAGATTCACCACCCACACCTCTTCCAATCACCCCCAACCCATGAAACAAAACAAAAATGAAAGAGAGAATAAATAATTCGCATCCGGCTAAAATTCCAAAATGTTCAGTGAGCAATCAAATCGTGGTTCTAAAAGGTAAACATGTAATAAACACGAAAGATAGTGCAAAACACGAAGAAAAAGAAATTAATAGGCATAAAATTTAAGGTCTGATATGGGTACCCATTCTATCATTAGAGGTTGAAAATCCCGTCGACGAACTCATACTAGCTCTCCCTCTCTCTCTTTCTCCTCCCTTCCTTAAGTGGGTGCAGTGGATTTGTGAAGATTGAAGAAGTAGAAGGCAAGGATTTTTAATGTGACATGAGAACAGGCAGGCAGAAAGAGCTTATAAAGAATGACGATATAGAGACACGCAACAGCCAGCCTCTCCTTTCTGGAAAGATGCTGAATTATAATTGGCTTTACATATTTCTTTTCAAAAAGTTGGATTTAGGTTTATCAAAGGAAACCAAATTAATACAGGCAATCTCCTCTAACCATAAATCACTAACGTATAGGATTAACAATTAAGTTATTGACTTTTTTTTTTGGATTCCAAATCCAAAATAATTTTCATTTCTAAGAGAAAAGGTGGCCAGAATACTCCCTCCATTCTCATAACAGAAAATATTTGAAAGGTAAAATTTATCTAATGCAATTATTGTTGATTAATAGGAAAGGAATTATGTATCAGCCCAGATATCTTCTGATTACGTTACATTCCTAATGAAAAACTTACTTGATTTGATTAAGAATGGTTTACTTGGTTTTAGAACTATCGACTATACCATGTGCAGAAGCAGGCGCTTAGAGCTACATGTAACATTCCTAAAGAAAAACTTAACAGTGCCAAAACCCAATACTGTGGTATGCTATAATAGGTTATTGTAAGAAATTCAAAGGCGTTTAGCATGCCTCCCTACTCCCAATTAGATAAATAATGTAAAAGAAATTGCCTCACCAAAGCAAAGGTAAACTGTATGCTATATATAAAACTGGAAATGTCTTGTGCCATATATAAGTGGGACTGTTGTAAAACATGTTGGACAAAAATACCTTTATATATTAAAACTAAGTTGTTTCAAAGAAAGTTTCTTTCCCAATTTTTTTTCCTTCCTTCAATACTCTAGCCATCTGTTAATGGAAAGCACATGAGCTTAGAATTACATCCTAACGAAAATATAGCACCGGCAAAACACAATGCTTTGATATGCTAAAATAAGTTCTACCAAAGTTCAAAGGCGGGTTCAAGTATGCCCCTTATGCGGCCACACCCAATTACTAAAAAAATGCCCCCTAAAGCAAAGGCAATATAACTCTTTATCATACATAAAAGTAGGAATGCCGTACAACAGTAGTTGGACAAACATCCTCATTAAGACTCTGTTGTTTGGGGAAAAAAATTATTTCTCTGTCCTTTTTTGCCTCCTTTCGGTATTCTTGCCTTCCCTTTCATACGTATATTTTATTTCTCGGGAATATAAATTATCACCATGCCATCTCTCTTAAGTTATTAGTTCTCAGTTTTATACTCACATAGTTAAAGCTGACTATCAGAGCAATATACTTAAGAACAAATATCCAATATATCTCAACCTTGAGTATCCAATAAATTATTTATTCATTAAATCAACTCCATACATTTTAAAAGCTTGAAAACCTCGCATACCATTAACATAAGAATACACCACCAACATGTTTCAATGTTCAAAAATAAAATCATTCTAGTCTATATTTCACGTACGAAGCACACATACGGACGCAAGCACATGCACATGCACATGCATGCTCACTCACACTACAGAACCTAACGTACAAATTAGAGAACATACTTCCATTACTTTCAAAACTTCCTATGCTAGTATAGATGAAACCATGTACTCTTTCAAAAGTGCAATTCTAGGGGAGGAACTTAGACAAATATCATCTCAATTTGCGGTTCCAAATATGTTCAGAGCTAGAACATTTAGTGGGGAGACAGACATGAATTAAATAAACAATTTTTTCATGTTGCCGTGGATAGCTCAACTGGCATGTAAATCAAAGTTGTTCACAAACTAATATAAATTTCAACAGCTTCTGATGCAACAACAGACTTAACTAAAGAAATTCTGGATAAGAACTTCCTTTTTTCCAGTTATTCACCTCTGATTCTAAACAAAATGAAACAAACTTACAACATTGAATATAATTTTTCTTAAAGTCACCTACTTGTGTGAGACTTGTTAGGGTAGCGTTAATATCAAACTTATACAAAAAGTTCCAATTCATTTTTAACTAAAGCATTATGATAATCAGTCTGCAAAATTTAAAATCCAAGATTCTAATTGTAAAGATAAAAGATGCAATGTTGGAGGGACCGACTACTGCTTGCCCTACACTGAGAAATTTACATCAATGCAACACAAAGATGACTTAAGTCAATCTCACAAGTATCTCCAATTCAACCTTTACATAACATATCACTACCCCTTAGTAAAGTATAAGTATAACCATGCTCATGAAATTTGTTATTCTAAACATAGTATGTCAAGGTCTTCTTCCGTATTGACATTCTATTCAAAAAAGTATATTGAGGCAATGCTTATCATAACATGTATTCATAAGCTTAAATCCCCGCACAAATCACAACAAAGGACGATATTATTCATCATACTCAGCCAATGCCATCAAAAATTCCATAAAGGGAACCTGAAAAGTGCGATATATAACTTAACATACCAGGATTTGACAAATAAAAACTTAACATACCAGGAAACTCCGACCAGCAACGCCTTGAGACCAAGGAAGTAAGCCATTCTACAACTTCTCTTCTTGCTCTCCATTTGGTACACACATTAATGAATCCCTTGGACTCGTAAGTCTCCACGAACTCATCCGAAAGAACATACACCATGTGCCTTATACTCCTCTCAGTCCCTACAACAGCAAGGACTAATTCCCCTGATGCCTCCTTCAAGTAGTAATGGACCACACGGCTACCGCGCTCTTGACACAGAGTGTGCTCCTCCCACGACACAAAACTATGAGTATTCGTTATCATCTCTATATTAAGACACACCCAAAATCACAGAACAAGAAGCCCCCTTTTATCACATTACCTGAAACATCACAACTTCACAAGAAATAAGCTTTTTGGTACTCAAATAACAACCCAATGACCATAAAACCCTAACTTAGAACTTGGGGTTCTCATAAAATTTCAATCCCATTGAAGAAAAAGCACAGTAAAGTTCAGATAAATAATAAACAAATAAATAAGAATGATAGGAAAGAAAACCTACCATTGCAGGTATACTCAGGGAGCGGAAATTGCTGCAGCCAAACAGCCTCCAAAAGAAAATAAAAACTGCCCAATAGTGAAAACGAAGAGAGAGAGCTAGAGTTGCTGTAAAACCTAGACCCAATTCAAAAAAGACGAATTGGGTCTATCTCACTCTCAGCTGATTTCAGCGGAAACAAACAGAAGATTGAAATGCCATTGACGGCGAGGACGACGAAGAAACCCAAAGAGCGGAAAAGCGAGAAACAAACAAAAGGTGGGGGTTTTCAGCGGGTTGAAAGGTGAAAGCAGAGCAGAAAAGGAGTGAGCTTTTTGGTGAAAAGGGGAAGGAGGAGAGAGAGGGAAGGAGGAGAGAGGGGAGGGGGGAGAAGGCTATGGAAGTCGAGGGGAGGGGCGGAATAACCTAATGTTTAGAGAGGGAGGGAGAGAGAGGGGCGGCAGCGGCAGCGGCAGGGCATGAGTCAGGGGTTTTGCAGAGCTTGGAGACCAAGGCAGCCCATGACATCTGGTGACTGGTGAGGGAGAAGTGGTAAAAGCCAAACCATTTACCAAGAAAGAAAATACCAAGTAATATAAGGTAAATGATACCTTTAATTTTCATAAAAAAATTAGGATTCATCGATGAAAATGCAACTCGGTTATAATTCAGTTACCGTTGTTGTAATATAGCTAAAGAATTGTTTTAATTGAAATACATGTACAAATTATAAGTAACAAGAATTTACATACAAATTAAAAGATAACGAATATATAATTATTACTATAATTTAGATACGACTAAAATCGGTTAAATCTAACTATCACAAGTAAGAAATAATGATAAGTGAAGTAACTTTAATTAGAACAACGAAACATGGACATGGTGGTCGCTATTGCATAGCAACCCAAGAAGGAGAGGTAGCCGAATTGGGAGACTGTTTTTAGGTTTATTCTCTGGAAGAGAATCCTCTCCGAATTCACTTTTCTCACATCCTAATCGTACATCGTATGACCAATTTTTGTCAGATACTATTTGTGTTTAATTTTAAATAAAAATTAAATGATTTATGACCACACAATGCACGATAAATAACTAAGATGTAAGAATTCATATGATCCTCACAAAGTGGATCTGGATGGGATCCAAATCATTATTCTCTCATCTTTATTGTGCAGGTTGATTCTACTTTGGTAGTGTCTCTAATTCATGATTTTTTTTAGCCTTAATCACTCTCTATGGTCTTGTCTCATAGTGCAAAAGGTTAATCAAAGAGAACTGAAGTTGCAATTTGCATCATATTCATAAAGAGCTTAATTTTGCAACTCACGGGTTAGCCAAGTTTAAATAATATAGTGAGATAGATTTCCAAAGGCTTGCAGAGACTACTCCTTGTTTAGTTTAAACTCTTTTTGATGGCTGCTCTTGAACCGTTAGAGCTAGACTAGTTGTTCATGTGTTTCTTTTCTCTTTTTCTTCCATGTTACCGGAAAAAAAAAAAAAACTACAATGAAGAAATCATAAAAAAAAACTACAATGAAGAAATCATACTCTTGTATTTAAAAATTGATATATTCAATCAAGATTTAGTTTAATTTAAAAAGTGAAGAATCTTGATGAATTTGAAATGATTCATAGTGTATTTTAAGTTTTAACAAATTATGTTTTTTCCCTTGAGATTTTGGAGAAATTTACTTGAAAATTCATATGAAGTTTAAGAAAATCCATTAAAATGTAACTCTTAAAAAATTACGGAGGTTAAAAGAAAGTTTGACAGAATGGAAAGAGATTACAAGATTTTGGTGCACATCCCCCCCTCCATTCCCATATGTTTTGGTGAGGCCTTGAGGGACCCAATAGGCCAGTAGGTGCATAGACATAGAATATTCAACCTCCTCTTATCAAAGTTATCTTGCTTTAAAGAGATATAAGGCCATGCAACCATGTCCACAAACTTGGAATATCAGAAGGATAATAGAGAACGAGATATCTTGTAAGCTTTAAGACTTTGGAGTGAGAGAGAAGAAGGTGCTCTGCTTGAGAGCTCCCAAAAATGAAAATGTCTACACTGAGCTCCCAATTCCACCTCCTAAAATACCCTGTCAAATATCCTTCATATCCATCCTCAAACCCTAACTCATTTCTCATCCCCCTCTCCCTACCAAAACACCCTCAACATTCAACCATATTATCATCTCTCCCTTCCGAAGCCACAAGCACTAGTCCTCCACCAACAAGAGCATCAACTACAAAATCCAAGTTATATAGTGTAACGCTCGTCCGGAAAGAGTCTGTCAACGATACTTCCACCCCAATAAACTCCAGCGGAAACAACGCGTCAAGGTTTTGGATAATGGGAGCTGTTTCCGTAGGAGTTATGGCGGCGCTGATGGCGATGGACGAGCAGAAGGCAATGGCGTTGGGCCCCGAAGGGCCGCTGATGGAAGAGTTTTGGGACAATGTACGGAGATATGGACTATATGCTCTCACAGTGAGTACA
The DNA here is from genome assembly GCA_024362995.1 of Heteromeles arbutifolia. Lineage (NCBI taxonomy): Eukaryota > Viridiplantae > Streptophyta > Magnoliopsida > Rosales > Rosaceae > Heteromeles > Heteromeles arbutifolia. The sequence goes on along the minus strand of JANCRC010000002.1, from coordinate 378,582 downwards.
GGTGCTCTGTACGCGACCTTCGCGCCGCTATACGAGTTGTTGAAGAACCCTATCTCTGCAATTCTCGTTTTGGTAATATTAGGGGGAGGTATCTTCATCTTCTCCCAAGTGCTTTATGCCATGGTTGGTGTCTCAGATTTTAGTTATGATTATGGATATATCAATCCATGGATTCCTTCCATGTAAGTAAGGATTGACTAAGTAAAGAGATTACTACTTTTTGATCATGTCATCCTAGAGCTAGGAACTTTACTTCTTGTGTATAGAAGCAAATGGGGAGCAGTTTAAAGTTAAATTCTTCCTTGCACTTTTAAGTTTTATCCAAGTTTGCCAATTAGTAATTGTTGGCATTTTGCTATCTTTTTTATTCAATTTCCACAAGAATTCTCCATGCAAGACGTATGTTCTTTATTAAGAAATGGTAGCAGCCATTGATAATGCATAGATATTGCCAAAAAGGGATCAATAACATGTTGGTATACATTTTGTTAGGGACAACAAAACCAACACAATATTATTACCATGACATTGTTCAAGATGCATTAATAATATGTTGGCGTACGTTTTTGTTGGCCAGATAGTATCAACATATCATCGATAACATCGACACCATGTACTGAAAAAACATTCATTTAATAGCCCGACTGCAACTTTCACTTTCCAAACTTCAAACAATAGTTCATCCTTGCACACATATAGGCCAGAAAGCGAGTCTATAATTAAGAACCGAGTCATATGTTTTGATTGATTTTGAACAAAAGATTTTATGTAGCTAGGCTAGCTTTGTGAGTTGATCAGCAGCAAACTACAGATGAAACGGATAAAGGATAACGGAAGCTGTTGGCATACTGGAAAGATAGGGTTTCTCCGGGGCCAAGAGCCTCACCATCATTGACCAGGCAGTCATCGTAGTCATTGCGCCTGAACACTCTGGGATTCACCAGGCGGGCGGAGCTAAACCATCCACATCTGACGTGAATGTCGGATATGCTGCAACCTGAAACGCAGGCGTTAAGAATCTGAACCGTGTAGGTTGGAATTCCATTGGGAAGTGGTGCTGTTTGGCCTTGGAATATTACTATGTCGTCTTTTGAGCATGCCGTGCCGATACGATTCATGTCTCCTCCTGGTCCTCCATCACCACCCTCATCTGCGTCAAGTAATTTTATGCAAATTTTCTGTCATTTCCTCTCCAATGTGATGATTGTACACTTAGTTCTTATAAAGCCGAAATTCCAATTTAGAATTAGCCATGAATGATTATTTTTTGTGAATTATATGTAGTTGTTATGTATGACTTAAACAACCTCTCTTAGTGATCTCATACTTAGTTGTTCAGGTATGAAAAATCTAGGTTTTCAACTTAGATTCACTTACTTTTTCATTTCTTGTGTATTAGTTAATGATAATTGTTTCTTACACATATCAATCCATTTCTGTTCTTTTTACAGAAGAAGAAACGATAAACACAGGTCCATTTTTGGTAAGTAAACATGCAAGTGATATTGCATTGTTAAAAAAATAGCTTAATATGAATAAACTAGCTTTAGTCTAAGTCTAACATTACTTCTCTGCTTAGTAATTAAAAATATATCGTTTATTCAAAATATTAAAAAAAAAAAAAAAAAACCAAATAAGTCCCTTCCGGGACATCCGATAAAATTAAAAAAAAAATCTCGTAACTTGGTATGAATTGTGAAGGAGTATTATAAAATTATAATGGGCCAATGAATGAGCATTTTATGGGCCTACTTTGCCCAAAAATTAATGAAGGGTCTCGACCCGTGGCAATTTTGGACACGTCCATCACATTCTAAGACTGCATAAATTATGCCGGGTCAGAAATGAATCTGCAGGTCCATCGGGCCACAGCCCACATGACCTATATTTGATAAGGCCCAATCATGGCGAACCAAATTGATGTCAAGCTTTCTGATTTACTGCATTGACATCGAGAAAGTTCCCTTCCAGTATATTATTACAGGCATATTAATGACCATGCAAAATTCGATGAGTAACGTGGAGTAAAATATATATACACACAGTTTACCAAAAAATATACACACACACACACACACAAAATAAACAGTATTTAGCAAATATCTATTCTAAACGAAGTGAATGTTGATAATTGAATTATTTATTAACGTGCTTATTTTTTATTAATGACACATCAATTGGTTTGTCAATTTAATTTAAAAATTTGACCTCTTTAACATTATCTATTATAATATAAGTAGTGTACCGTCTTGGGTTATCAGTACAAGCGTGGAGAAAGGGGTTAATAATTACCAGCTGACTGCTGCAATAGCTTCCGGCCAAGGCCTGTAGTGTGGGTTTCATTGGAAAAGACCTGCCCATTAATGCCAGCTGCTGCTTCCCCAACACCTCCCAAGTGAATTAACTCCACAACTGCAATTCAATAAATACGTACATGTTTATCAAAACCTCTAATTAGTAATTAATAATTCAAAAAATATTAGAAAACACTTGTTTTAGAAAGCCAATTAAAGTAATGTCAGAAAGATCAAATTCTTAAAATAATTTTTTGTAGACCATAATGATGTGGTTTATAAAAGATGCCTAAAAATTTGATCTCCTAAACATTTTCCAGTCAACTAAGGCAGGTACTTACGCCGTATTTAATTAGCTATTTGGTTGATATTTTTATGAATATGTAAAATTAAAACATGCAGGTAAATAACTAGCTAGATTAATGGAATGGATCATGAAGAAAATGATGGAGTAGAAATAAAGTATCTATGAATGAGCTTAAACAATTATATCCCTTAAACAAATGAACAGTACAAATAGATCGATCGTTATTACTATATCAACGCAGGCAGGCATGCATGGTCAAATTAATATTATCGATCTGGAAACTAGTGTAATTAGTTTTCATAACAGAATCAGGATATTAAGGGTAAAGGGTAGATCGATCCATGCATGATGCATGTGGGGAAGGACGAACTTATGCTGTAGTACGTAGTAGGTATACCGAAGAACAAAGCAATCGCAGAATTAGATATGCAAAGTTTCCTGCAGCCATTGTCGACGGTTCTCAGTAGTACGCCTCCTCTCATCACGGTTGATCAGTTGCTTAGAAATATTGTGCCTCAAAATAATATATATATAACTGCACTTCACTAATTACCAATTTATCAGCTGTATGCACTGTAAGTATATGTATATATACATATATATCATCAGAAATAATCAAAACAGTCTCAGAAAATTATTTCAGAGAAAAAAAGTGAAGTGAAAAGGACTAACCAGGTATTTGAACCTTGCTCTTCTGAGAGACGGTCACTGTGCTTTTCAGCAGGATTACTTCAAGACTCAAGAGGTAGATAGGTTTAAGATGATATATATATATACATGAAAAGGTGGTGGGAGAGGGAGAGAGAGAGGGCGCTTGAACTGTTGAACACATGAACTTATAATTACGTCATTCAAAAAAAAAAAATTACGGATAATACTGAATTGGACTTCAATATGCAATTTAATACACAACTAACATCGCTCTTGGGGTTTTGCATGGGAAATGTTGACTGGTTGACTGCAGCGCCTACCTATGCCCCAATCAATTTCATTTGTCCAAATTCCAGCACTAGAAGGGACTACACACGGCCGGTTTTGAAAAGTTGGAAATTAAGAAAAGAAAGATTAAATAAACAATAGAAAGAAGACTGGGTACTTGATCCGGAGACACACACATATATATGGATAATGTTAGAAAAATTAAAATTTTAAATCAAATGATGTGTCATCAATAAAAAATTAGTACGTTAATTAACAACGATCATTAACAATTATATCATTTAGTTTACAAAATTGATTTAAAAATTTGATCCTACTAGCATTACCCAATAATTAAGAAACATATATGGCGTACATATGGTTACATGTGCATGAATTATGTATACACAAATGTTCTTTAGTTTACATTAATGGGTAAGCCTAAAGGGAAAAATATAGGAAAAGTAGTGCATACTTTCGAATTTGGACCATAAGATTTGTTATCTAAAGCTAACGAACTAGGAATCAGTATTAATTGAAGCTAAATATCATGATAAAGGTGACCATATTCTCATCTAAAGTTAAGTCCAACAAACCTTTAGGAAACCGGCAGCAAAATCAGGAATTAAGTTCACATCAAAATGATTAACCCACTGAGCTATAGTTTTAAGTCCTTCTTACTCTTCTTATTAGCTTAGAGTAATATATTGTTTGTACTAAAAAATTAATGGACTGTGTAGTTATTTCTTTTTTCGATCTCTTTCTTTTTCTCTTAATTAACCCAGGTATATATATCATGATCCAGCTTATTATTTTCGATCAATCTTCTTTCTTGCCGGTTTAGTACTGTACGTACGTACCAAATGATCAAATACCGGGTTATGGTTATGCAGTAAAAACATTCCTGATGACCCAGCTAGCTCCTCGATCGCTAAATGTTTTTACTGGTTCTAAAGTAGTTGTGCACGTACATGGAGTTTGTAAATATACAATAATGATGGACATTAGCCTTTATCAATTGGAAAAATTGGATCTAATTGCTATAATAAATCACATAGAAAATTAAGAAATAATTCATGCAATTATATATCACAATAATGCATGCACATGAGTAACCAATGTTAAATGAACATGATATAATGGATTAGAAAAACCTATAAAATACGGTCGAGTCAAGTGTTGGACACTTTGTCCTTAAGACAAGTTTACACCCTACTACGGTACTCATGGTTGATCGACGCATGTCTCCCAAGATACAACGACCACGTCCTTGTAATAGTAGCATTCTAAATCATAAGGCTCCATGAACCACGATTGTGTTGAAAACTCTCTCATATGGACTCAATGAGACTCTCTAATATTTAATGCACTATATGTATGTATGATGAAAAGTTCTCTTAGTGATTATAGGGGCTTCCCTATTTATAGAATGTAAGATATCTCTTTGGAAAGCATGTGACTATTCATGAAGAGTGCAACACTTCATTTACGTAGATATATCTTTCTACCAAAAAGCTTCAATTCTAATTTCCATTCAATTAATAAATTTAATATAATATAATTATTATTATTAAATTTTCCAACATTATCTTTCCCAAGGATTTGAACCCGATGCAACTTCATTAAGGCATATTGATAGATTAAACTTGGTAGTTTGAACTAGAGAAGACAAACTCTTTATCTTTATCCTAAATTATAATATAAATACTACCATTTCATGCTATTTTCATCTAATTTTTTTTTCACAATATTTGCATTGCGGCCCCCTTAGAGTTAAATCCTGAATCCATCATTGTTTCCTTAAAGAGCATGTGTGTGTATATATTTACGTACATATGCATCCAGCTGTGAGCTGTGAGCTGTGATGGATTTCTTTTCAACTAAAATACGAGCGATCATGCATTTTATAATTTATGCGAGAGAGAGGAATTGAAAAGGTAAGTTACAAGAGGGGGTCGGCCGTGAGAGAGAGCCGCCAAAAGCAGAGAGCAGGCGAAAGCTGCTGCTGCATGGGCTGGCTTTTCAAAAGCGCCGTAAATTGCTCAGATGTCTCCCCGACCGTACCCTCTTCATAAGTTCATACATAATAAGTTAATGTATTGTGCACTGCCAGATAAACTAGAAAAAGTAAAGATCGTGCGTGCATTTTGATTACATGGGGACTTGCTTCCTATGCGACTGCTACCCCATTTATATATGACAGCATTTATGCAGCAAAAGCATTCAAATGTAAAGTAATTTAGAAAATAACTACCTGTAGAATTTTCCACAAGTATCGATCACGAGGTTGGGAATCTCACCTGCCGTGCTATTTTGATAGGGATTGCCAAAAATCTCATCTACCTTTTTTCCCATTTTGATAGAAATGGAATGTTGGCTTGCTGCAGCAAAATGGGCACATAAAATCAGGTTTTGATTCACCTATCTCCCAAGTGTTTGCTGGAAAACAGATACGTTGATTATTTACCACAAAACTCATCCATAGGTTGATTATTTATTGCACTTTTGGTTACTCGGGCATTCTAATTAACCATTACATGTTGGGAATGTCGAATTATGTATTTTTCTAGTTAGTTTCGTGGGAAATTTGAATTTGCATCAAATTTGTTAAATTACCCTAATTTATGAAAAGAAAATTCAGCTTTGGTGTAAGGAAGAAGGCATGCTATATATCCAAGCCAACCCATCTAGTTCACATATGCCTCCTCAAGCTACCTTTTTGAATGAATAATAGCTTACAATATAAGTTATGCACTAATAAAAGAAAAAGAAAAAAGGAGACATTTGTTTTCTTCTAATAATTATATATGTGATTATAGGACACCTCCATCTCAAATTAGAGTGGTGTGTCAAGCAATGCGGATCTTAGGGAAATAAATTTGGCATATACTGATTAATATCATTTATATATATGCATAAAATAAACTTTGCTTCGGAAACAAGCAATCTTCTGGCGCAAACCAAACTTATCATCGACGTTACGCGTCAAATGTTTTGTGTGTTTGGATTTTTTTTTATAAAAATGATTGAAAATGCTGGAACCAATCTTAATAAAATGCAAGTAAATTATAGAAAAACACTTGAAGTACTTCTTACAAGAAATACTTCCACAATACATTTCAAAGACTTTTGAAACTCAAAAACACTTTTACCAAAAACGTTTTCAAGTCATTTTAAAGCAATTCCAAACAAGCTAATATCTATAAAGCCCATTAATTATGATAAATTCACCATAAATAATTAACTCAATAAGAGAACCTAATTAGCGAAATTAAGGGAATGGAATCTTAGGTAGAAAGCCACTTAATATTATTGAGAACATGATAATGTCACGCTAGGGTTGGTGCCTTAATACGCAACTCAATCATTCTGCTATATATTCATTTTAAGAATAATAACAACTCAAGATAGGTTGTGTGGCACCCCAAATAGCCATCCATATGTACATAGATGTGTGTGTACACACACACACATACATATACATATATATATATATATATATATATATGATTAGATGACAGATTGTATGTGTACACACACACATACATATACATAAATATATACATATATATATATATATATATATATATATATATATGATTAGATGACTACATCTATATCTCTTTATCTATTTACAATAAGAAATAAAATTCAAATTTTTGTACAAAGAAAATCTTATAAGAAATGGAAACTAAATTACTCACGCCAACGCGCCTAGCATATATGTATGGAGGATAGGCGTACATAAACTTATCTATATATACTAAAACCCAAACGGGTGGAACACTGTTGATGAACAGTGAAAGTAACAGTGTGATACCGATTTTGTCCCTGCTAAATTGTGTTATCACATTTCTGCTACATTTCTATTGACACATGGGATCGCACTCCCGTTTCCTCTCTCACATTTTTGGTGTGGAAGCTGCTCGAGCGATCCCTCGTTCTCTTCCATAGCTTCTCCCTTTTTCTTCCTCTTTGTTTCTGTGTTCTTCCGCTTGCCTCCATCTTTTGTGTTTCTCTGCTTATCTCTCTGCGTGGATCCTTTGTCGCCTGAAGTGTTTCTTTTTCTCATTCATTCCGCTGTTTGAGGTAATTTCTCCCCCTTTTTTTGTGTGTTTTCTTTGATTGGCAAGAAAATTTGCAGACTAATCGCTGTAAAATTAGAGTATTTGTGTTTTGTATTGGTTGTTTCCTAATTTTTTTCCTTTATTTTTAGCCTGTTCGTTTAATCCGATTGGGTTTTTGGCTTCAACTAACGTTGGTGTGTGAATTTTAGGGTTTTTGAGAACACTCTTGCAAACCATTTGTGATTAAGGTATGTAAGTTTTTTGTTTCGAATGTTTTCTTCTTCTTCTTTTTTTTTTTCGCTTATTTTGGCGTCGTTGTTCCCTGTAATTCGAATTTTCCTTTTGGGAAATTTGGGTCTTTCGGGTTTAGGGTTTTTCGGTACATTGATTGCTTAACTGGTGTGAAATTGAAGTTTTTGCGTTTTTCATTCATTGTTTGGTTAATTTTTTAGCGTTTTTGGTGTGGTTCGCTAATCTGATTGGCTTTTTCGTTGCAGGAAATATTGGTCTCCAAATTTTGGGGTTTTTATGAGCAGCGTTGCAAACCTTTTCTAATTAAGGTGTGTTGGCTATTTCTTTCAAATGTTTTCTTCTATTTTGTGATCATTTGTCTGTGGTTGTTCCATCTGTTGTTTGAATTTACACTTACAGTGGTTGGGTTCTTTGTTAGGTATTAGTTTTTTTCATTGGACAGTGTTTATTGAGTGGCGTCGGTGTTTTGTTTGGATTCTGTGTTATTCAGTTGCTCTGAAGTGACTTAAAATTGGTGTTGTTCTTCAGGGTTTGGAGCTTTTGTTCATGGATATAAAATGAAGTTTTCATTGTTTTAGATGATTTGGATAATCTTTCCTTTTAAAACTGATGGAATGGGATTGTATATGGGAAATGGGAAGACACATAATTAATCAGTGAGTGACGGAGTAGAATTGGATCACATTTGCAAATTTGATTAATTAATTAATTGTATGATGGTGGATGAAAGATGCATCCAGTTGGATAATCAAGGTTCGCATCACACGTACATGCCCATATACCATCATCATGATTCGTCATAATTTGCAATGCTGCCTCGGCTGCATATGAAATGTATCTCCTTCTACCACTGTGCTTGGTTTGCTGCATCTTTCAATTAATGTATTGGCCTCTTTATCACTTTGTTTCTGCAATTAAAACTTTTTTGTACATATTTAGTTTAAATTTTTATAAATCTTATCTCTTGGTCGTTTAGTTCAGTGTTTTTTTAATCACATTATAGAGTTGAATTCTGTTGCGGTATGGATTGGTTAGAAAATTGATTGATATTTGTCAAAAAGAAAAATTCTATGTTATAGCTTTCCTCTATCTGTGTCCATTTACATTGACCTTTTATTTTACAACAGAAGTTTAAATTTGAACTTATATGTTGGCAGTTGAGTTTTTTTGTTTTATTTGTACAATTTCTGTGTGTTTCTGTCACTCTTGCTCACAATCTCACAATGTAATATTTCTTTTCGTCTTACTCTTATCTCTGATCATACATTCTTTTAGTTAATTTATTGATAATCCTGCTTAAAAATTGTTTGCATTTGATGAAATCATTTGTATACACCTTTCAACTAGCTCTTTTAATTTATCATTTTACCAATTTTATCTTATTTCTTTTAACATCTCTCACTTTTTTTCTCATTCAAATATGCATTACTGAAGCTTTGTATACACCTTTCAACTTCCTCTTGCGTACTATCATTTTCTACTATTGGAATAGAACTTTATACATGTTTTATAAACTTTTAAAACCCGCAGCAACGCGCGGGCTTTATTACTAGTGGAAACTAAATTACTCACGCCAACGCGCCTAGCATATATATATGGAGGATAGGCGTACATAAACTTAATTTGCTGAAATTCAAGCACATGAACTTAAAGCTTGAATACTTCTCTCTCTCTCTCTCTCCCCTTTGATTTGAGAGATCGTCAGGAAAAAGAGAGAGAACATGGCTGCCTTGAATTGGCTTCTTAATTCAGCTGCCACGTTCTATTACACCCAATCAAGGACTCTAATATGGCGGGAAATCCAGGTAATCTTGATGGAGGTGATCGCGGTGCGGCTGCGATGGGGATGAGGAAGAAGGTGGTTTCTAATTGTTCATCAGGGTTTCAGATGCCTATTCATTACCCTCGCTACACAATGGTGGACTACGAGAAAATGGAGGAGTCGAAGATTGACCTGCTTCTCTCTGTCAATACGGGCTTGGTTTTGAGGGTAGCCTTGATCAGAAGAGGGCATATGCAATGGGAGCGTTCTTGTGGATAAATTTATAATTATAACGTGAACACAAGTGGTACACCACGTATTTTAATAGGAATGATAAGAAATTTTATTTTTTATGTTATTAATTGTTTAGCACACATATCCCACTATTTGTATAATGACACGTGGTGTAGCAACTCGTGTACCGGTCACACTGAAAAATCTTGGCCTGTTCAATGTTGATGACCTCAATAATCATCTCTCTAGCTAGCTAGATAGCTTGCTAGTTGGACACGTCACACATCGCAAGGGATCATAAGTGGTCAATTTAACAGGAAAGGATGCCCGCTGGATATTTTCCTAGGATCCTAAGGATCTCGTGATCTCACCTGTTCATCGTATATCGTGCAGTTAGAAATCATTTCAAAATTTAAAATTTAAAATTAAATATGAATAGTATCTAACAAAAACTGATTGTACGATATACGATGAACGGATGAAATCACGAGATCTCTAGAATCTCTAGGAAAGAAATCCCTAAGATCTATACGAAAGGGATCCGACGACGATCATTTTCCCAATTTAACTATATGTGATGTGATATGATGTGAGACGTGAGCGCATGCGCGTCTTATTTTAGGGTTCCATTCTCTGTATGAAATTAGCATAAAGAGCCTAGTCATCATGTGAGAGTGTATCTATATATAATGTTAATGCGTTATTTTATGCGCTTCGGTGTGTGTGTATATGCAATTTGGTGGTATCTTGCACGTAGTTAATTACATTATGTATGGATCCAATCTTGATATACTAATTTATGTATGTAATATGGTAATTCCCCTACTAATTGAAACAATTAAGGTGGTTTTAGCTTGTATATATGGTAATCAATTTCATGATTGATTTAACTTATATGGTAATTAGCATTATGCATATCCAAACCACAGCATCCCAGATCTTTCTTCCTTTCAAATTTTCAATTTTTTATTCTAGCCTTGAACTTCAGTGTAGACTATAATCACGGCTAACTACTGGTAATACCATCACAAGGAAAAATAGGCAAATAATATAATGATTTTCCTTAATTGTTAATACTAAACTTAAAATTCGAAACCAACCTCACAAAGAAATTTGAAAGAAGTAATCACATTACAAATTCAAACTATGCGGTTGTGCAGCTACACACACATAAAAAAAATCCCTCAATTCCCTTTTATCCCATTGCTACACGTGAGAGAGACACCATATATACAACCGTTGTACACAAAATTTTCCTTGTGCAACTGGAGGTGTATTCAAATAATACATATACAATGAATTAAGGGTGCAACGACTGTATGGGGTGTCTAAATTCCAGGTCAAGCTTCTCATCTGGCTATAGCTTGCTTTTGTTAACCAACTTATGCCACATAATCAGTGATGATCCCTCAAATTAGCTTGTTTTTTGTTTCTTTTGAGAGCAAATATTAGTGGTTGATTAGCAATTTTTTAGCTTTTATTTGGGTTCTATAACTTCTATTCCCATATAGTGGTACTGGTGGCAGCTAGAAACTTCAGAGCAATAATTTTTTAATTAACGCGGAATATCTTCCTTCTTTTATGTTTGATGCTTTCAGAAGGGTCTCCTGCAGGGCAAAGGGCATTTGATTTTAACTGATTTGGGTTTCCCCTTGCGCCCATGCATATATACATTAACCAAGGCCATTTTTGTAAATTAACTCAGAGCCGATGAAACCGTACCAAGTTTTAGGACTACTATAAATAGCAACCGCAGTTCAAATTACTTGAACAACATAATTCACAAACACACAAAAAACCAGGTCATTCATTCCCTTGTAACCCTAGCTTCTTCATTCACTAAATCTGTAAGCAATCACACACACATATATATATATGGATCATCAACGTAGTGAGGATCAGAAGCTCCAGGCTATTGACAAATTCATCGACAATAAGTACCATGCCAAGTTGTTTATGATAAGGACATTGAAGTTTGTAGTCTCGGTGTCTTTGCTGTCCTTGTTTCTTTTTGTAACATCATCAGGTTTTTGTATTCTTCCCGATTCCTCCAATCAGGTCAATGCCTATTTCTCCACATTGCTTTTGTCAATCTTTACCCACAGCCTTGACAGGAAGTACATGTTTCTTATTTGTAATGGAATCCTTGCTTTCTTGCAAAAACTTCGATTAATTATTGCGGTTGCAGTTATAATGATGAATCCGATGAGCTTATGTCTGACCTCGGTGGAAAGTCTTCAACATCATCATCAGTTAATTCTAACTTATCTGAGATTGGGTCGTCTCTCGGCCTGGGTGACATCGCTTATGTGGCTGACGAAGGAGAAGAAGAACCAACGTCGACTTCAGAAGAAGAAGAATAAGTTGGACAACTACAAGATCTAGAAAAACAACAAAATGGTTCGTTATATACAGAGAACCATGAAGAAATGCAGCCTGAAGCTTTCATTGCAGCAGCAGAAGATGAAGAAGAAGAAGAAGAAGAAGAAGAAGATGAAGATGAAGAAGTAAGTCTGTTTTTGAAGGAGCAAGGAGGAGAAGAAATGGAAACACAAGAGCTAGCAACAAATGTTGACGTTGGAGATGATCAGTACGGCTGAAAGATGAGCAGTACAGATGAATTGAACAAGAAATTCGAAGAGTTTATAAGAAAAATGAAGTAGGAAATCAGGATTGAAGCCCACCGCCAGCCCATTATTGCCGCTTAATTAAGGGGATCTTAGTTTTTCCAAAAGCTGAAGCTGCATCTGTGCTGTAAGGCATGTTTTGTCTAGTTTGTAAACTGATTGTATCATCATCATCATCATCAGTATGTTTAATAGTTTCCTTAATTATTGTATCTTGACTTGATATTACTAGAACGTCCCTTTTATGTTCTTTTTTCCATCGTCTATTATATTATTTTCATGTTAATTAAATATGAGTCATATACCCTGGACTAAGCCAACTTGGCTTTATATTCGAATCTATCACATCATATTGAACTATTTGAGTATATCTCTCGAATAAAAAAAAAAAATTGTCTTTAATGTTTTTTAGCCACTTACAATACAAATCCACCAATGAACTAATTAATTAACATTACGAATTCCGAGCCTTTACATTTATCATTCGTGCATTTACATGCATTTAGACTAATTTTGGTCATTGAAATAATCAAATTAACTGAATCAGTCCACGCCATAATATAACATAATACACGTTTGCACCTTATCATGCTAAATGAGAGAGAATAATATGACGTGGACTCATTCAGTTCATTTGATGAATTGAATGACCAAGATTAGTCTAAATGCATGTAAATACACAGATGATGAATGTAAAAACTTGAGATCCATTCATCATTAACAATAAAATGAAATCAGATAGTATTTGACAAACAGATAAATTATTAGGATATTAAATTATTAATGGATTGGATGACCGTGTTTTCATTCCATGGCAAATTGGTTTTTGCCTTGTTATCTACTAGTTTTGTGGAGTGTGAAAACCATTCGATGCGCTTCAACTTTTGTGACTACAAATAATCAAATATCCAATTTTCACTTTCATTCTTGCTCTCTAGATACACTGTTAAGATGACTAATATCAGCGACACTTTGGACTCTCTCGATCTCTTCTCTTTCGCTGTAGGGTAGTGTACCGTACGTAGGGCCCCCTATCCAATGTTGATCTATGAAATTGGTTGGCGTCGTCATGCCAATTCAATCAATTATGAAGGGAAAAATCTAGAACTAGATGGGGCAAATCATGAGTAGGAATGTCCGACCACAACAATCTCTCACAAGAAAAAGACTCCCTGCATTGGAGGTGGGATCAGCATGGAGCTGGGCGGTAACCCGATACAAGGGATCTCCGTTATTGTGAGACGATGACAAGATGCGAGTGGCAATTGCCCCAAAAAATGTGTCATGCCAGCAGTTCCAGTACTGTTTGCCGCAATATATTAGTACAAGCAATTAGCTTGGTTGCACACTTGAGGCACCAACCATAATCAAATGTGCATTATAAACCTAAAGGCTTGGTAAGCTATCCAGAAAGAAAGGGCAAGAGCACAAAAAGTAGAAGAAACTCTGCTTTACTAACTAAATTTTACCAATGTATATACGGAGTACATCACCTAGGTAAGTACCTCTCTCCACATCCTCTGTGTGTTGTAAATCTTATCATATTATACATCAGCAAGTTACAAAGTCTATTTTCAAGGTACTTCTGAATTCTGATTATCCCTTCTCAACACATTTAACATTTTTCCGCTTGAAACATGAGAAATCGAATGCAAAGTCATATTGTCCCATTGCCTTTCATCGGGATCATAGCGTCTCTAACTGTGACTACTCTCAATTCCAGAAAGCATGCTGCAGTTGCATTTGCTACCAATACAATATATTATATACATGACCTACCGCAGCTTCAAATTAGCCAGTAGGGGAAAATGTCAGATCCATAGCTACTCCTTCACATTCTGGCATATTTCTAACCTCATTAAGAATCCTTGTGAACTGTGTTGTCAATTCACTGCGAACATAATCAGAACGCTCCTTTGTAATTGATGATTCTGTTAACAGGGTATCAGTAAGGCATTGATAATCTTGAAACCATTCCTCATCACTAGTCCGAGCAATGTGGTCATCGTAACAATCAAGAGAGCCTTCTTTCCGCCATCTATTTAAACAGTATTTGTCAGGAAGCTGAAAGTAGTTCTTTACTACATACACACATACAGAATGTCTGCATAACAATCCTGAAGATTCAAACTCTTTACAGGAACAGTGGACCTGTTCCTCTTCTGGTATCCATATCACAAGACGCTCTCCCTCAATCTTCTTAAAATGCTGCACAAGATATGACCCATTGGCCATTTCAGATACAGCATATTGCATGGCGAGCACAAGTTCATGCTGGAAAGCATTGAAGGCAAAAGGCGTCAAAATACTCCTCGCGTGCTCTTCAATAGGAATGCTTGTTTTAATATGCATATATTGCATCTCTCGATGTGACTGATTTTGAAAATTGGCAGAAATACCAACCTGCAAGGTGTTCAAGCATAAGAAACCATACCAATTAAAGAATTATAGGCATATATCAAGCATAAAAGTTATTAACCAATATACCTGCTCGAAAAAGCTACGCAAACATGTTTGTGCACTGAAAATTCCTTTCAAAAATGCATCTACAGACTTTGAATATGTTGTCGTTGCCATACAAGCAAGAAAGTAACCCTTAATATAGGATTGAGCCCAGAATTCCCGGAATGAATAAAGTAAAGTAATATGTTTATCCGTAGTAAGCCCAAACATTGAAATCATTTGATTCCACTGACGCTCAAAATCCTCTGTACTCCCCAGCCTATATAACTCATCAAACTCAGATTTAAATTCTATACAGCGCGGTCCAAGTGAAACAGAGAACCAGCTAGATATCTTGGGAAGAATATCCCAAATGGAAATGACATGCTTAGTGCCTGGTAATTCACTTCTTATTGCATCTCTAAGCTCAGGATTGAGATCAGTTAGAATTGTTTGTGGGAATCTCCCTCTCATGAAACGAACAAAAGTCTGTATGAAAGAAGTTAAAATCATTGTAAGTGGACAGATACAAAGACACAGCTAATCTAAAATCAGTAAAGTGGGTGTATTGGATAGCAAACCTGTAAAGCCCACGAGAAGGAATGAGGTGTTTCATCTTGCAAAAGAACGCAACCAAAGAAAATGGTCCTTCCATGGTTGTCAATGCCAAGCCATGCTCCAAAAAGCACGCCATATGTGATTGACTGATATGAAGTGTCAAAATAAACTGCATCACCAAACATAGTGTATGCATGGACTGAATCACCATACGACCATGCAATGTGTTCAACCTTATCATTCTCGTCAACTGTAAAGTCATAAACAAAATCTTCATCCGCTTCTTTTGTCCCTTTGCATGCCTCAAGAAGTTCCAATGTATCGTTCTCCCGTTTTTCAGTGAGCAAAGCATCATTTTCTTGGACAACTTTCTTACGGTTTTGAACAAAATTTCTAACGTCCCTCTCTAAAAAGGGTAACTGTCCACCCTGAATCCCCTTTTCCAACTCCAACACCTTCACTATGCGGTGTACGGGGAACCCAGCTTTAGAAAGTAATAGTATCCGCTCTTGATCAGCCTCATGAATTTTACGATAAGCAGGAAGCAGTCGCACTTGGTCATCCTCCAAAAGTTCATGGTTATGGACATTACTGAATTGCACAACAAACCATTGAGAAACTCCATCAACGACCTCCTTGGACAAATACATTTTTGCATCGCATCCACAGCGAACTGACTTCCTATCCCTGTGGTGTTCCCCTGTAGGCTTCTTCTTCATGGGTGCAAACCCCGAACGATAACAAACAAAGTCACGCTTATAAATACCCAATTGTGGGCTAAGTCGAGAGCGCTCTTTCCTAATTGAGAAACCGTTTTTCCTAGCGAAACTGCCATAATACTCAAACGCGTCATCGTCACTCTTAAACACCATTCCAACATAGGGGGAAACCATAGCTTCCGA
Source organism: Heteromeles arbutifolia (assembly GCA_024362995.1). NCBI lineage: Eukaryota > Viridiplantae > Streptophyta > Magnoliopsida > Rosales > Rosaceae > Heteromeles > Heteromeles arbutifolia. The sequence goes on along the minus strand of JANCRC010000002.1, from coordinate 362,219 downwards.
TACCGTACTATCATTCTTAACCAATTGGGTTGCTATGGATGATGCCTCTTCAGAGTCTCCCTCATATGTCACATAGCATTTCCAATCCCCACAGGGGCATTGCTGCCGCCTAATCCATATGTTTCTCGATGGGATAGAAGTCATTAATTACACTTCAAAATCAACTCCCAGTTTCCCACTCCAAGACTCAACCTTCAGCTACTCTAGAAATCTTTTGAGTGACCCAGAAAGCTAACTCGCAGTATAACCACAAACCCTTTAACAAAATCAAAAATTGAAAGAAATCAGAAATGGCCTCTTCTAATTGTTCGGATATACACTATAACAACATATGCAACCAAATGGCACAGAGACGGAAAAGGGGTTTAACATGAGTCATGACAGATTGGAGAAAGAAAATCAGACCCAGAAAACTAAAAAGATAACAATTTTGAGAAATATATCCAATGGAATAAAAGAAGAAGGACGGAAGGGGATGATGAAGAATCACGTACCCAGTGAAAGAATGACTACGAGACAGGTGAGTGTCCCTGTTCCGTCTTCAGCTTCCTCCACACAGCTGAGTGTCCCTGTTCCTTTCTCCTTTTTTTCCAGCAGCTACGACACAGAATTTCACGAGTAATGAGAGCAAATTAAATGGGTCGGGCCTGTTGACTAGTCTGAATTGGATCCGATGTCTTACCCAGCCCTTCTATTGTCTATGACTGTTTCCGTAAGAGCAAACCGGCGTTTTCGGCCTAGTTTTTTTTATATATATATTTTTAACAAACGATATTATTTATAGTAAGAGAGAGATGGTAGGTTGGCGAGAATCAAACTTAAGACTTCTAACTCTACTAGACCGTAGTACTAAGTGGCTCGTCCTCATTTGTTTGTGAAAAGGGAATTGGCTTGAATAAAATTATTAACTGTATTAAAAGCTATTTTGAACAAATAAATGAGTAATAATTCTATATTTTGTCGAAGTTGAAGGTTATTTTTATTGAAAAACAAATATTATTCAGTAATTACTTTCATTGAAGAACAAAAAAGAGTAAGTGAAAACAAAAACTAAAAATGACAAAGGTACGTATCAAACAATACCTTTGTACCTTTGTAAGACGAAATTAAGCGCTTGAAATAGAATAGTTGGAACAAACTTCACACACATATACTTTTCGCGTGATGAGATGTGGACAAGTAAGAGTCAATCATGCGACGCGTCCAAATCGATTTGAAATGCCACTAAGTCGCTTATCTACCCAGTTGGAAGCACCAGAGTGATTCTTGGTTGCTTCTTTACCACTGTGTAACTACGAAATAGAAAATATTAGGAAAGTTTCTTGCATTTTTTCTTTGCTTGGTAATTAGTAATGATATGTTGAGCATGCATTTATTTTCTCAGTTTCTTCTTTCTGCAGGGTATCCAATCGGTCCGCGTTTCTTTGATTGAGGCAAATATTGGATTAAGATCTTGAGGCTTCTGAGATACTTTTAATCCTCTTTTTCTTTCTGCTCAGTGTCATTTAGGTAAGGTAGCAAGAAATTGAATTTTTATCTTTATGTCTTTAGATACAGAAAGTCATTCGATTTTTACAACCAGGAGAGTTTAATTGAATTTTGAAATGGACATTTTGTTTGATCATTTTCCTTATGTGTTTCAATTCATATTAAAGAATTTGGTTTGGGAAATATTATGTCGTTCTGATTCTGTATACTGCAGGTCGTTGCTAAACCAGATGAACTTTTATGTAATGCTTTAAATCTGATGGCTAGTGATTTTAGCGATGATGTTAAACAAACCTTACTTTCTGAAAAGAAAGATAATTCTCAACACAATAATGAAACGAATGTCGTTCAGAGAAGAAGAAATCGCCTATACAGCATTAGCACTACTCCATGTCCATCATTCAAACCGCCTACAACAAAACGAAGTGGAATCTCAATATCCTGCAGATTGTGATCCAGTCTATGTAAAAACCACAATTCAGTCTAAGGCAAGTATTCTTGTTGTTGATTGCATACATTAATTGGTGGAGGCACATTTTGCTTTTTCCTGATGAGGCATCAGATAAAGGGAAAGAAAACGAATGCAATTCTGGACTCCATGTACTTGTGTGTATTCACACTGAGCACTGTTGGCTACGGGGACCTTGTGCCAAATAGCATATTGGCAAAGCTAGTTGCTTGCGTTTATGTGTTCACCGGCATGGCCCTTGTTGGCATAATTCTTGGCAAGGCAGCAGATTACCTTGTAGAGAAACAGGAAATCCTTTTGGCTAGAGCCATACATTTTCGAGAAAAAGTTGGGCCACCGGAGCTTCTTAAGGAGGTTGAGACCGAAAAAGTTAAATTCAAATGTATTACTGTCGGAATCCTTCTTTTGATTCTTATTATAGTAGGAACTCTCTTCTTATGTCTAGTTGAGAATCTGGAAGTTACGGATGCTTTCTATTGCGTTTGTTCCACTATTACTACACTTGGCTACGAGGACGAGAGCTTCTCAACGGGTGCTGGTCGTATTTTCGCTGTTTTTTGGATACTGAGCAGCACCATTTGTTTAGCACAGTTCTTTCTCTACCTTGCTGAACTATACATGCACTGAAAGAAGGCAAAGATCACTTGTGAAGTCGGCTCATAAGCGGAGATTAACACCCTCGGATCTTGAGGAAGCAGATCTTGATCATGATAAAGTCGTTAGGTATGAAATAATTTACAATCCTCATGCATGATTTATCTTATTATTTGTAAACAATTAAGATATATCAATTCTCATGTGGCTAGCTTGTTGGATTCATCTATGTACCAGTGCGGCAGAGTTTATCGTATATAAGCTAAAGGAGACGGGGAAGATCAGCCAGGAAGATATTGCACTGCTGATGGAAACGTTCAAGAAACTTGACATTGATCATTCAGGAACTTTGACGACATCTGATTTAATATCAATACCATCTCAACCAACAACTTAAAAGCGTAAGTTGATTCGCCTAGCACTGACATGAACTATGACAACTCTAAGATTCACATGGCGTATAGAGCCTTACTTTCTTTCTTTAATTATTTCTGTGTAGTTAAACCTTCTCCTCTCTAAATTATACTTTTGGAAAAAGCTAGGGTTTCATAATAACGCATCCGAGCTACGTACAACATTAAACATTATGAGGGAAAAGTAAATATCAACGGAAAATACCAAAAGCTTTTCTCATACTACGTACTAAAATCAAAGTCAAGGGAAGAGTTGGACACACATCCTCCTCCTTCCTACCCCTCCACCCTATCCTCTGAATCAATAAATAAAGATTGTGTAACTTAACTTCGTAGGACCGGAAACTTTGACTCGGTTTAACAGAAAAATCTAATGAAATAAAAAGATAGACAAACAAACAAAGTCAAAGTTACCATGTCTCTATTCAAGTTTGTTTGCTCACACAACTAACCATAAGTCAAAGCCTAGTATTAGATAAATTTCGCAACACGCACGTTACCATGTCTATATAATTTAAGCATCGAATTCACTAGTACATGCATACAAATTCAATAGTTGAAGGCACTTTCTTCTTCAGATGTTGCATCACATGATTTCTTGCTATTACTTCCTCTTTGACGTCTATCACTCCCCTATCCCTTTGTAACTTGACAACGCTGTGGTTTTGGAGGAGATAGTTGCCTTTATTGATATTCTTCATTTCTTTGTTATCTCTAGAATTCCAGGAGGGAGCTCGTAAAATGAGGAAGCCCATTGCCACACGAAAATTTATTTAGAAACTTGAGCTACTATTGAACACAATTGCAAGTACTGTAATCTGTAGACTTGAATTTTTCGCTTGGATTGTAAATTTCTTTTGGATGACTTGATTTGATTATGAGAAAAGAGCAGGAGGAGAAGATTTAGAAGAATTTTAGAATTGGTTATTCTTGAGATTGGTAGATTGTTTAATTTGCTTTATTGATCTTTGGAACTTAAAAGGAAATGCGAATAAAAAATGATCTCTCCACTTCTTTTTAAACCATTTGTCTCGATTTTTTTTGTTAAAGTTTTGGAGAAACTGGTTGCAGTTCACTATTAATAACTTGATACTGTCTCTATTTAATCACCCGTACAATCAATAGATGTGGGGTTTTCATGCAAAGGGGAGTGAGAATACCAGAATAATGAGTATTCATGCATTCACTAGTTATGTTGCTGCATGCTACATATGATGAATATAAATAATGAGTAAGTTCACAAATTTCAGCAGCCTCATGTTTCAATCGCGTATGCAACAAATAACTATTAAGTTATTAACCCAACTGCCTTGGACTATTACTCCTGAATATACATTTTAATTGCATTGAAATTAGATTAATTATCAGAAATAGAATTATTATAAACAGCTTGATACTAATTTGTGTAGTCTGGCTGGCCAGCAACATAATCTATGATTCCTTGACCTTGTGCTTCACCGTGTGATTCTGTCGACAGCCGTGAAACACCACCAAAGGCGATTACTGCCACCAAAAATATTGTTGTGGAGGCAAAGAGAGGCCAAAAGTAACCCAAAATGGTTAGAATCCTAGGGGCTGCATACAACATTAAAGAAAATATTAGCGAAACAAAGATTGCTATGACAAAATGATATCGGTATTGCAGAAGTTGTGGCGAGATATCCATTGCGGCCGGCCTTGGCTTGCTTTCTCAATAACAATCACAACTTTCAACTCTAGAGAGAGAGAGAGAGAGAGAGAGAGAGAGAGAGATTAGGGTTATAACTCAGGTTCTTGTCGAAGAATAAGAAGCATGTGGTTATATCTCTCAAACTTTGCTTCGTCCTTGAGTCTTTCCCAGAATATTATCCTCAACTGAGTTCATTGTTTCTTTTATTCCAGGATTTGCCCCCCTCCACTTGATTAATCGACATCATCTACCTATATGAAAATGGGATGTGAAAATCTGGTGGAAGGGCACATTAGTCATTAGGCACAACAATTATTTTGACATGGATGCTTTGTCCATTTATTTGATTTGTAGGTTACTTTTCGCATGGAGTGATGATTAGTAACAAGGAAAGGAATGGCATCTTTGTTTTTCTCCTTTGTGATTATGCCTTTCATGAAAGATTATTGTTATATATAGGCTAGCTAAGTTGATTCCCTTTTCATTATAAGAAAAAAAATTAAAGAAACATATATTATAACTTGAAGGCCTAAGGGGTTTCTGCAATTACACGTCATACGATTAATTAGTATTTCAAAATGGGGTGTGACGATAGTGTGATATCCACACACCATTTTATACTTTTTTCACACCTTTTTAATTTTTGGCTGTCGGATCGGATGAATTGAAGAAGATCAATGAACATAAATTAACAAGGGGTGTGTGAGAAGTAAAAATGGATGTGTGGATAGCACACCCCTTTCAAAATTTATGTTAGATGATTAAACAAAACACAACCTTAATTTGTAATCACAAGCTAATCTCGAGTGAACTGGCGATAAACTAAATATTTACAAACTCGACCTTTGCAAAAGGTTGTACAGTTTTTTAATTGTTATATTTGCTGCCTGTGCCTGATTCATTTCTAAGTATTTGCTGACTGGTTGGAAATGGCCATACGTGCCTCACATGTAGTCGTATATGTTTGTTTCATCGCCACATTTGAATTTGAACCTCCTAAACCTAAATCCTCGTTCAAGTTTCCATTTCCTGTTTAACCACTTTCACTTCCTCACCGACAGCGACAAACTCATTCCCTATCCCTCCATGGAGGAACTCTCCTCCCACCCTTTCCGCTCAACTCCTTGATGCCTTTGCTCTGGAATATTTGCTCAGGAAACTTCAAGTAATTTGACAAATGATGAAGCACGCCCGAAAGAGTGCGGGGAGAACAGTTAAGTGGAACCTGGTGGACTGGTGCCTTATGATCGAGATGTAACGATGGACATGATATGTTACTCATATTTCACTCGGATGTTACTTTATACTATAATTATGTTATTAAGCTGCCTGTCCAAAAACTTCGTATCTCATGCATCAATCACAGTTTTAGCGGAGAGGCAACATGAGGCCTCTAGTATTGGTCCTACACTATATCTAGTTCTTAACTTGTATTGCACGTGCACACACACTAATTATGTAATATGCGTTGTCCTAATTTTTTGTTTTTGAAAAATTATTACCAGAGCAATTCACCATTTGAAAGTTTCACAACGTTTACAATATAAGTCATTTTCGTCAATGTCTTGTTTTTAAACATCAATTTTAATCAATTAAAAAGTTAATAGAAAATAGTGGGAGCCCGACACCCGCACCCGACTTGTTCATACTTTCGGCCCTTGCTTGTTTATGACTTAAGAGCTCACCCAAAAGTTGGATCTGTAATAGCACCTTAGCCTGACCCAAATCCATTTTATGCTAATGCATAAACCCACGCAAGTTGAAACCACAATGACCTACAAACACGTATTTGAAGGAAAACATTAGCCGAGGTAATCCATATTTTATTTTACACAGAGATATTCTGATTTACAGATAATTAAACTCAAACTTAATTGTAAAGGATAACACACATTACTTTAATTAACTGACTTAACCCACAACAATAAGGCTAATCAACCTTTAGACTCTCTACATATACCATGACAAATTGTATAAAATTGATTAATTTCAATCCTCTAGTATATTGTGAACCTATCTACCTACTCCAAGTCTGCAAACCAATAAAGGAAAGGAACACACAACAACATAGTGAGTTAGAATTCAATTGAAAAATGATTCGCATAAAACAAAACTCCACACAAAATCATATGCTAATCAACAACCCTTTTGACTGTTTTGGTTGTATTAAGGATTTACTCATTTTGCATTGGTGCTTCTCCATTTTTAAAAGGGTGTTTTTAGGTGGAGTCTTCCCTTTGTCGCCTGATCAAAAAAATTATGGAAATATCCAAGGTTACCATATGGGCAGACGAGCCTAATTTATTTAAGCGAGCGATTCGAATACAAACTTAAGAGCATACGCATTGTCTTGACCAACTAATATAATCCACATTTACCAACTTAATCATAATTTTTTAAGCAAAGATGCGAGAGAGACTTTCAGTAGGAATAGGAATTTGTTTGTTCTTTCAAGCCACTTTAGTTGGTCCCTTTCCGCTCATGCCATCATCATGGTCATCACAACTACCTCATTTTCTTGGCCTATATTCAAGGCGTTTATCATTTGTTTGCAAGGAAGGATTATGAGTGTAAAATTGTTGGCAAGGTTTAAGCAAGTTTTAGCGCTTAAGCAATTAAATTAGACCAAAACAAGAGCTTTCCATCTTGTAGCTAGATCATGACAATCCCTAATTATTTTCCATACTTGTTATCATTTGCAAACGACTTCAGAGGACCATTGTAAAATGAGGTTTTAACATGTTTTCTTTTCGTTGCATAGTTTAGGGTACCTATTTTCTATCACTGCTTAATCTAATTAATCTAATGGATGGGTCATACACTTTTATCGATTTATTGATCAGTCGGTCAATGTCTTGTTATTGGCTGTTGATCTTTCAAAATAATAAAGGAGAGAAACGCTTCAACAGATGAAGGTTGCACCAAATGGCACCAACAGACGCACTAATCACTCTTTAATTAACAATATGGTGTATGCCAATCCTTGAACGGTCCAAACGTAATTATAATCATAGATTAGGTGGTGGAAAATATAAATGCAACACTTGGATTAAAATATAATTATACACATGAGGAATTCACAGCTGCAAAGAGTCACCATCAATCACAAATCACAACGGTTGGAAATCAAAATTAAGAGATAAATCTCAAAATTAATAATATGTACATGTTTTTTAAAAAGTAACCGTTACTGTCAAAATTAGGAGGGAAGAATAACAGCCGGTTTGGCCGGCCTAAGATTTGTGATTGTGACTTGAATATCCAAAATTTGGTTCCCAGCAAGGGAAGTCCATATCTCATCATCCCACTCTTTACGCTCAATTCCTTAAAACTCACACACCATCTACTCATTAAAAACCACATTCAATCCCCCACATTGAATAATATCCATCCCTAATCAAGCTAAGCTTTGGAGATTACAGCTCTTTCTTTCTTTGTCTATCTATTTCTAAACTGCCTGGCAAAACATAAGCCACTCGGAAATCGGAATGGCGGGTTATGATGAAGAACAACTTGGAGTTGGAGGAGTTGGTGGAGATGAGCTGTCCCTTGTCCATCCAGACCCTGTTGTGTTAGAGCTCAATCGGATGCACAACCTACTCAAAGGTCCCTCTCTCCTCCTCCCGCTTTCGCACTTTTTCCCGAATATTTTTGCTTCTTCTGTGAGCTGAACTGGTTTTTCATATATGATATTGAATACTATTTACTGAGTTGAGTTTCAATAGGAGGAGCATAGGGTTTTATAAGAAAGCCATAGTTACCTAGTAATAAAGATATGATGACTTCTAAATTCCGGGTGCTGAAAAATGACTTGAGCTTACTGTTTTCTGTTTGTTCTTTATCTTTATGTACATATATAGTGCCGTAAACTTTTCTTCATATTCCTCGAATGAACATTGTTTTCAAAAGGTGATCCACTGGTCTAGTTATATATGGTCCCGTATACTTTTCTTTATATTCCTCGAATGAACATTGTTTTCAAGAGGTGATCCACTGGTCTAGTTATATATATGATACCTTACAAGGACTATGAATACAAAGAACAATTGTTTGCCTCAAAGACTCAAGTGTCAAAAGATTTGATGGTAGTTAAGTGTTTTGCAGACTGCAGTTACCAATTCAATCTCTTGGTATATGATATGCTTTTTCCTTCTACTAAAAGTTAACAAAAAAAGTCTTCAAAATACAAATTTAATACGAGTTTGTTAAATTGAACTTGCAGAAAAGAATCGGGAGTTGGGGATTGCTCAGGGTGAGATCAAGGCTCTCAGAGCTACCGAAGTTCAAAAGGATAAGGCTGTAGAAGAGGTACTGAAAGTGAAAGAAATATGTACAGACATGTCAAGTCACTGAAAACGCACAAACACATTGAACTTACTCATTAGAAAACGACTGAATTCTTTTTTCTTTTTCGTTATTACATTTTCCAGCTCAGAAATGAAGTACAGAAATTGGACGAAAAACACCGAATCACGGAAAGTCTTCTCCAGCACAAGGTGTGTTTGATTACTGAGATTTTCGAATTTCGGGTATCCCTATGTCTGATGAACTTTTGTCACTAATCACCCTACTATGTCATGTCCAAAACCAAATATGATAAAATGCAGAATCTTGAAATCAAGAAACTAATAGATGAGAAGAGAGATGCATTGGCTGCACAATATGCTGCTGAATCAACTCTTAGAAGGGTACATGCAAATCGAAAGGACGATGAATCTCTTCCTCTCGAGACTTTCATTGCTCCTCTAGAGGCTGAAATCAAAATGTACAAGAATCAGGTAGAAACTCGGGAGAATTATTCCCTAAACTACCACCATTTGATTGCTCACACCGAAAGGATTTTTCCTCCCCTTTTCACCTTTTCAGATTGCGGCACTTCAGGAGGATAAGAAGGCGTTGGAACGCCTCACCAAGACAAAAGAGTCAGCTCTTCTTGAAGCAGAACGGATATTGCAAAGTGCACTAGAAAGGGCTCTAATAGTTGAAGAGGTTCAAAACCAAAACTTCGAATTAAGGAGACAGATTGAGATCTGCCAGGCATGACTTTGCATCAGATCCTATTTCATTTCTCAAACATAATTAAGTACGAGTATTCAATCCAATCAATGTACCATATGCAGGAGGAAAACAGAATCCTAGAAAAAACAAACCGCCAAAAGGTTTTAGAGGTTGAAAAGCTTAGTCAAACCATTCAGGAACTTGAGGAGGCCATTTTAGCTGGTGGGGCTGCAGCCAATGCTATTCGTGACTACCAACGGCAGATAGAAGAATTACATGTACGTTTCATGGATACATATGATTAATTTGAAGGGACATATAAACAAAACATATTTACTTCCACGACAATTTTGGAATTTGGGAAATTAATCAAAGTACTAACCGTCGTCTCATGGAACTACACAGGAGGAGAAGAGAACTCTGGAGAGAGAGCTAGCAAGAATTAAAGTTTCAGCAAACCGGGTAGCAACTGTGATTGCTAATGAGTGGAAGGATGACAACGACAAAGTTATGCCCGTGAAACAGTGGCTGGAAGAGAGAAGACTAATGCAGGTATTTCCTGTTCAGGAAAGAAAAGAAAATGCCAAAAACTATAAAATAAATTTTTTGAGGACAATTATTGCTTTGCATATGCAGGCAGAGATGCAACGGTTGAGAGACAAACTAGCTATATCGGATAGAACAGCGAAGGCAGAAGCACAACTCAAGGTGAAAATATAATCTTGGCAATCATCTTGTTACTCCATTTTCTTTGCCATTTATCCACCTGAATTTTTCATCCTTCAATTCTAATGTTACATCAGGAAAAAATGAAGTTGAGGTTAAAGACGCTCGAGGAAGGGTTCAAGCATGTTTCGAGCTTCTCCTGTAATCCTAATTTATTTTGTGGTTCCCCAAAACCTGAAAAATCTAGTAACTTCTTAGGATTTCTGACAAGCAACGGTGGTTCAGCAAGGAGATCGACATCACAGCCGCGGGGTTCTACCGTCAGTAGAAGCTCTCCACAGCGACAGCCACATTCAGACAACGAAACAGCTGGAGGGCTAAAAAGAGCAAACAGCTTTAGAAAAAAATATGGTTCTGGAGAAAATATGTTGAAGAAAAGCTTATGGGCATCTAGAAGTAAAGTTGTTGATAGTGGTGAAAAGGAGAACACAGAAATGAAGGAAAATACTAATACTGATGCTGAAAACAACAATGATAAAACTGCTGCCGCAGACATTAAAGCTGCAGATGGTGGCAATGAGGATTCGCACAACAAGATAAGTACCAACCCTGAAAGTGAAGATATGGTCTCCGGGTTTCTCTACGATAGGCTTCAGAAGGAGGTCCTAAACTTAAGGAAGCATTGCGAAGCCAAGGAGAGCGATATGAATGCTAAAGATGAAGAAATAAAGGTGAAATTAACAACACATTCCTCCCATGCACCCCCTAATTTGTGTGTATTCCCACCATTCATGTACTGAGTGCATGTTACGACTGTTTTCTTAGATGCTGATGAAAAAGGTGGATGCGCTGACAAAAGCCATGGAAGTAGAGTTTAAGAAAATGAAGAGAGAAGCAGTGGCTAGAGATAAAGAAACTGCAGCAGCCAAGTATATGGATGATAACAAAAAGAGCAGAAATATAAACTCCTCTAAACGGTGCGTGACAAATTTGTAAGAGCCTCAATTGTATCCTTGTTTCCTCCTTTTCAGCTAATTTGATCGTGAATTTCTAATATTATGATGATTGACAAATGCATCTTGAAATTTTTGTAGGGTAGCAAAAGCATCTTGAAAGAAAGCAGAGATTCACCAATGAAATAGCTACTTGAAATAATATTACGATCCTAAAAGGCGTGATGAGTTTGTTCATTTTAGGTTGGTGTTTATTGTGTACCTAGGCTTGATGAATTCTACATAAAGAACATCCGAAAGTAAATTTTACATTAGAAGGCTTGGCTGCTCCTCAATATACTTTGTGATTGATTCACGAAACTTCGTGTTTATAATTAGAACTGTTCATATTATACATTGCTATGTAAATGTCATCATTACAAAAAAAATCAAGTTAAAGTAAGATCCTTTTTTTTTGTAAGTAAGATCATTCAGTCAATCAACAGTAGCGAGTAGATAGACGTTTCGTAATTCTTTGACTTGATCAATCTATATATTTTTATACATTCCGATGACTAAACAATCTTATATTTTATTAACATTTTTTTACGTAAAATGATCTTGAGGAGGAATTGCTGTGCCAAGTTAATTCCTTTACGTTTTGAATCTATTGTGTACTATTGTTATATATCTATTAATGGACCAGCCGACCATCGGGGCACTTATGTTATAAAACATTTTATAGTCTGTCTTTATAAAACATGTTAAGGTTACTTTTGAGTTTCAGTGTAAATTGGTATTGAAATCGAGTTTTATGGAACAAAATGACGACTTTACGTTTCAAGGAGTAAGGTGGGATTAAAATTGAATGCTGCCATCAAAACGTGATGGTAGTAGTATACTTGTCTCATTTAAGTTACTTTCACCTTAGAGTAGTAATATTCTTTGTAAAGGTTTCTGATGTAGTCTTTCTATTTGTGGCCTGACAAAAAAACACTATGCATATTTCTAAGTTTATTTGAACTCGTGTATCATGAGATGGATACATAATCCTGATCAATTGGTATAAGAGCACTCCCGCGCTTCTAAGGTAATAATTGCCCATGCAATTAGGCAAAGACAATTATTGCCTTAGTAAATAGTAATTGTCCGAATGCTAGTGTCTTTCAGATCTCCTATAGAATAATAAACATTGTATTTTGTTGGTTTCTCAATTTCATCATCAACATTTGTAGTTATAAACCTCAAATAAGATATTATCTCTTTAAAGCCATTAGTAAACGACCAGAAATTGCTCAAGTCAGGTTATTCATCGAGACTAATTTTTTTTGATGTAAAACTTATCGTCTGAATCAATAGTATAATAATTTTAACATGTCATGTTATGGATGGTTTAGGGTATAGTCATGTTATTAAAAACAAGAGAATATGTTGCATGATACTTTATAAGATATGTTAAATTCTTATTCAACAATACTATCTCCGGGGCTAGGGGGAGATCCGTCATTATAATTGTCATTTTAAACTATTGCACGAACTTTCCTTATCATTTGGATTATAATGAGCCAAGGTTCGATTTCACTGACTTCTACAAGACTTCTCTTCATATAAAGCGGTAGACAAATGATCTAGGTTGACTGATATGTACCCTCCAAGATATTGTTAAACTCTTGTTCCATAACTGCTCCCAATTTGATCAACAAGTCATCTGCATCTTCACACTACGTAATATCCCAATGGTTTATAACCTAGGGCCCATTGGTTTTTGTGCATGAAATAGGATGACGCCTACCAATCTAGGGTTAAGTGTGGGTTCAGCTACAGTTCTACGTAGAGGAAGGTCCGTTGTCAGGAGAGGAAGGTCTGTTGTTATTTTTGTTGTCATTTTCAACTGTTACATGAATTTTCCTTATCCTTTGGACTACAACAAGCCAAGGTTCGATTTCACCAACTTCTACAAGATTTCTTTCATCATCCAGATAAAGCGGCAGATCGATAATGTAGGTTGAATGATATGTCACCTCCAAGATATTGTTAAACTCTTGTTCCATTACTGCTCTCAGGTTGATCACCCGGTCATTTGCATCTTCACACTACGTAATATCCAAATGGTTTATAACCTAGGACCCATTGGTTTTTGTGCATGAAATAGGATGACATATACCAATCTAGGGTTAAGTATGGGGTTGCCTACAATTATAAGTAGAAGTTCAAAGACAAGAAACCAACCAATTTCATCCTGCAATTCTTCCAATATCATATCAATTTCAATGTCATACTGATTGGGATGGTGGATATTGATGGTAATCATCACCGACATTATTACTTTATTTTCCTCTATTTCATCATCAACATCTCCTTCCAAATCATCAACATCTCTTTCCAAATCATCAACAATTATCATGCCTTCATCATTACCAGCCTCATGCTAATGACTGGCTCTCAACAACATCTAGTTATTTTGAAGTCTCCAGCCAAAAGATTCTCTCGACTGAAGACTTGGAGGACTCATGTTTGTACCATATATTAAGCCTCAATATTTAGACCTCATTACTTAGCCTATGATATCTAGAAAAAAGGAAGGAAACCCTTGTTTTTATAAAAAAAGATCTTTAACCCTCACTTTAGGAGGATGTCAAACCGTAACATCTCTAGTAACAAGCCTCTATGTACAATGTAACTTTGATTTTATATAGTGAAAATCGGCTCTACAAACCAACAAATTTAATCCTCCAATTCTTCCAAGGTCATATCAGTTTTCTCATCCAAACCATGTTGCACAACTTTATAATGATCGGTAATGTGGATATTGTTGGTAAGCAAGTGGTGCACCAACTCATCTTGTGCTCATTCATCTAGTGCAACATTATTGAGGATTTGGTCAACATCAATATGAGTGACAAAACCATTCAAACCGTAACCAACTATTTGAAAGGGTATGCCTACTTTTCCCCCATTGTGATCATCGGCGACATTATTGCAACTTCCTCAATTTCACCATCGACATCTCCTTCCAAATCATCATCATCGATTATCACGCCTTCATCATCCTCAGGCTTTACGTCGCCAGAGTCTGCAAGACCAACTGCCTTTGCCTCAGCAGCAGCCACAGTACCTAGGGCTACAACATAAAAGACCAAAGTCAGAGGAACTGATGCAGGCAATCCTTGATGTAAATCATGTTATTAAAAAAAATGACTTTAGTATGAGTAGTTATCAAAAATTTTGAACCATTCACAGAGACCAAAAAACAATAGAATATGTGTTGCATGATATCCTACAAGATATTGTTGAATTCTTTTCATTATTTATCGACTACTTTGTCTTGGTTTGTTCGTCATGTCACAATTAGATAACTAAACGGCTTCTGATTTCAGTTAATTTTTGTAAGATGATCTTTTAGTACTAACTTAAAAATGACCGGTTCAAATTATGAGAACTATTGTTCAATGAGTCCAAATAAGTAGTTACTTTCGTATCAAAATACTTAGTAGTTAGTCCAAATAAGTAGTTAGTTTCGTACCAAATAAGTAGTTAGCTTCGTATCAAAATACTTAGTTTCTTAAAAATGAATAACTTATTAATTTATCACGGCATTCATTATTTTTAAATATTGTACATTGTACTTAGCTAATGATAGTAATGTATAGACGATGCATCATTTAATTATTTATTATTATTTTTGTCAAAATTAATTTAATGGGTAAAGATGAGCATAACAATATGAAAAAAAAGATATTTGGGCCTAAATCAAAACATTAATGTGATTTTTAAACCTTTCATTTCACCAAGTTAAAGTCGAAGAGTAGTATAAGAGAAAATATTGGGAGGTTTTGCCATTCAAATCATCAAAAGCTTCCCAAAAATGAAGCATTAAACTATGGGCAGAAAACAAAATCATCAAACTATTGTGCCATTGAAATCATCAAACTATTATGCAGAAAACTCCGTGTCATTCAGTCAATCTTCAATCTTCAATCATACTATCTCCGGTGCCAAGGGAGGGAGGTCCGTCGTTGTTCTCAATCGTTACACGGATGTCCAATATTCTTTGAATTGCAATGATCCAAGGTTGGATTTCACAAACTTCAACAAGATTTCTCTCGTCGTTTGGATGAAGCGGTAAATCGATTATGCAAGTTGAATGAAACTCCACCTCCATTATATTGAACTCTTGTTCCAGAACAACTTGTAGGTCGAGCAGCAGGTCGTCTACATCTTCACACCGTGTAATGTCTAATTGGTTTATAACCTGGCGGTCTGGACCATGATATGTGACGACATCTATCCATCTGGGGTTAAGAATGGGTTGGGCTACAATTCCACGGAGGAATATAGAGACTAGAAACCAAACAAATTGATCCTCCATTTCTTCAAATGTCATATCGATTTGATGCAAACCCTATTGCACAACATAGATAATGTTATAGGGCTCAGGATGGTGGATATTATTAGGAAGCCAATAACGGACCAACTCATCTTGCACTCATTGATCCAGCGTAGCAGTATTTGGGACTTGTTCAAGATCAATACGAGCGACCAACTCGCGCATACCATAACCAACAATTTCAACAGGTACTCCTACTCTTCCCCAATCGCCATAATCACCATTATCGTCCTCATCTTCTTCCATTTCATTATCAGCATCCCCTTCCAAATCATCACCATTATCTTCATCTGTTAGCACACCTTCATCATCATCACGGTCTGCAAGGTGAGCTGTCATTGCCACGGCAGTCACCGCAACGCCTATGACTGCAGCATAAGAGACGAAATGCAGAGGCTTTTCAACCTTACTGTTAGATTTTGACTTGACATCCTCATCTTTATGCATCAACTTAGACAGAATTAAGTTCAATTGCCTGAAACATACAGAAAATGATAACTTAGTGGGAATGAGCATTACTCATAAAACAATTATACCATAACCAACTATTTGAATGGGTAATCCTACTTGTTGTCATCATCATCGACATTATTGCTTTATTTTCCTCTATTTCATCATCGACATCTCCTTCCAAATCATCATCATTGATTATCACGTTTTCATTTGCATCTTCACACTACGTAATATCCCAATGGTTTATAACCTAGGACCCACTGGTTTTTGTGTATGAAATAGGATGACATATACCAATCTAGGGTTAAGTGTGGGGTCGGCTACAATTATACGTAGAAGTTCAAAGACAAGAAACCAACCAATTTCATTTTGCAATTCTTCCAACATCATATCAATTTCAATGTCATACTGATTAGGATGGTGGATATTGATGGTAAGCATCATCGACATTATTGCTTTATTTTCCTCTATTTCATCATCGGCATCTCTTTCCAAATCATCAACAATTATCATGCCTTCATCATTACCAGCCTCATGCCAATGATTGGCCCTCGACAACATCTAGTCATTTTGAAGTCTCCAGCCAAAAGATTCTCTCGATTGAAGACTTGGAGGACTCATGTTGTACCATATATTAAGCCTCAATATTTAGGCCTCATTACTTAGCCTATGATATCTAGAAAAAGGGAAGGAAACCCTTGTTTTTATAAAAAAAGATCTTTCACCCTCACTTTAAGAGGATGTCAAACCCTAACATCTCTAGTAACAAGCCTCTATGTACAATGTAACTCTGATCTTATATAGTGAAAATCGGCTCTACAAACCAACAAATTTCATCCTGCAATTCTTCCAAGGTCATATCAATTTTCTCATCCAAACCTTGTTGCACAACATATATAGTGTTATAATGATCGGTAAGGTAGATATTGTTGGTAAGCAAGTGGTGCACCAACTCATCTCACACTCATTCATGTAGTGCAACATTATGGAGGATTTGCTCAACATCAATATGAGTGACAAAACCATTCAAACCATAACCAACTATTTGAAAGGGTATGCCTACTTTTCCTCCATTGTCATCATCGGCGACATTATTGCAACTTCCTCAATTTCACCATCAACATCTTTTTCCAAATCATCATCATCGATTATCACGCCTTTACCATCGTCAGGCTTTACACCGCCAGTGTCTGCAAGACCAACTGTTTTTGCCTCGGCAGCAGCTGCAGTACCTAGGGCTACAACATAAGAGACCAAAGTCAAAGGAACTGATGCAGGCAATCCTTGATGTAAATCATACTATTAAAAACAATGACTTTAGTATGAGTAGTTATCAAAAATTTTGAACTGTTCACAGAGACCAAAAAACAAGAGAATATGTGTTGCATGATATCCTACAAGATCTTGTTGAATTCTTTTCATTATTTATCGACAACTTTGTCTTGGTTTGTTCGTCATGTCACAATTAGATAACTAAACGGCTTCTAATTTCAATTAATTTTTGTAAGATGATCTCTTAATACTAACTTTAAAATGATCGGTTCAAATTATGAGAACTATTGTTCAATGAGTCCAAATAAGTAGTTACTTTCGTATCAAAATACTTAGTAGTTAGTTTCGTACCAAATAAGTAGTTAGCTTCGTATCAAAATACTAATTAGTTTCTTAAAAATGAATAACTTATTAATTTATCACGGCATCATTATTTTTAAATAGTGTACATTGTACTTAGCTAATGATAGTAATGTATAGACGATGCATCATTTAATTATTTATTATTTTTTTTGTCAAAATTAATTTAGTGGGTAAAGATGAGCATAACAATATGAAATAAAAAGATATTTGGGCCTAAATCAAAATATTAATGTGATTTTTTAAACCTTTCATTTCACCAGGTTAAAGTCGAAGAGTAGTACAAGAGAAAATATCTGGAGGTTTTGCCGTTCAAATCATCAAAAGCTTCCCAAAAATGAAGCATTAAACTATTGGCAGAAAATGAAATCATCAAACTATTGTGCCGTTCAAATCATCAAACTATTGTGCAGAAAACTTTGTGTCAGTCAATCAATCTTCAATCTTCAATCATACTATCTCTGGTGCCAGATGAGGGAGGTCCGCCGTTGTTCTCAATCGTTACACGGATTTCCAATATTCTTTGAATTGCAATGATCCAAGGTTGGATTTCACCAACTTTAACAAGAGTTCTCTCATCGTTTGGATGAAGCGGTAAATCGATTATGCAAGTTGAATGAAACTTCACCTCCATTATATTGAACTCTTGTTCCAGAACAACTTGTAGGTCGAGCAAAAGGTTGTCTACATCTTCACACCGTGTAATGTCTAATTGGTTTATAACATGGTGGTCTTGACCATGATATGTGACGACATCTATCCATTTGGGGTTAAGAATGGGTTGGATTACAATTCCACGGAGGAATATAGGGACTAGAAACTAAACAACTTGATCTTCAATTTCTTCTAATGTCGTATCAATTTGATGCAGACCCTATTGCACAACATAGATAATGTTATAGTGCTTAGGAGGGTGGATATGATTGGGAAACAGATAACGAACTAACTCATCTTGCACTCATTGATCTAGCATAGCAGCATTTGGGACTTGTTCAAGATCAATACAAGCGACCAACTCATGCATACCATAACCAACAATTTCAATAGGTACTCCTACTCCTCCCTCATTGCTGTCATCACCCTTATCGTCCTCATCTTCTTCCATTTCATTATTGGCGTCCTCTTCCAAATCATCACCATTATATTCATCTGTTAGCACACCATCATCATCAGGGTCTACGCTGGCAGGGTCTGCAAGGCCAGCTGTCATTGCCACGCAGCCGCCGCAACGCCTATGGTTGCAGCATAAGAGACGAAATGCAGAGGCTTTTCAACCTTCTTGTTAGATTTTGACTTAACATCCTCATCTCTGTGCACCAACTTAGACATAATTATGTTCAATTGCTTGAAACATACAGAAAATGACAACTTAGTGGGAATGAGCATTACTCATAAAACAATCAGACCATAACCAACTATTTGAATAGATGCTCCTACTCGTCCCCCGTTGTCATCATCATCAACATTATTGCTTTATTTTCCTCTATTTCATCATCGGCATCTCCTTCCAAATCGTCATCATTGATTATCACGCCTTCATTTGCATCTTCATGCTACGTAATATCCCAATGATTTATAATCTAGGACCTACTGTTTTTGTGCATGAAATAGGATGCCATATACCAATCTAGGGTTAAGTGTGGGGTCGGCTACAATTATACGTAGAAGTTCAGAGACAAGAAACCAACCAATTTCATCCTGCAATTCTTCCAACATCATATCAATTTCCTCATCCAAACCTTGTTGCACAATATATATAATGTCATACTGGTTGGGATGGTGGATATTGATGGTAAGCATCATCGACATTATTGCTTTATTTTCCTCTATTTCATTATCGACATCTCCTTCCAAATCATCATCAATTATCAAGCCTTCATCATTACCAATCTCATGCCAATGACCCACTCTCGACGACATCTAGTCACTTTAAAATCTCCAGCCAAAAGATTCTCTCGACTAAAGACTTGGAGGACTCATGTTGTACCATATATTGAGCCTCAATATTTGGGCCTCATTACTTAGCCTATGATATCTATAAAAAGGGAAAGAAACCCTTGTTTTTATAAAAAGAATCTTTCACCCTCACTTTAGGAGGATGTCAAACCATAACCTCTCTAGAAACAAGCCTTTATGTACAATGTAACTCTCATTTTATATAGTGGAAATCGGCTCTACAAACCAACAAATTTCATCCTGCAATTCTTCCAAGGTCATATCAATTTTCTCATCCAAACCTTGTTGCACAACATATATAGTGTTATACTGATCGGTAAGGTGGATATTGTTGGTAAGCAAGTGGTGCACTAACTCATCTCGCCCTCATTCATCTAGTGTAACATTATTGAAGATTTGCTCAACATCAATATGAGTGACAAAACCATTCAGATTGTAACCAACTATTTGAAAGTGTGTGCCTACTCCTCCCCCATTGTCATCATCGGCGACATTATTGCATCTTCCTCCATTTCACCATCGACATCTTCTTCCAAATCATCATCATCGGTTATCACACCTTCATCATCGTCAGGCTTTACGCAGCCAGAGAGATGGTGGATATTGTTGGTAAGCCGGTGGCACACCAACTCTTCTTGCACTCGTTCATCTAATGCAGAATTATTGAGGATTTGCTCAACACCAATACGAGTGACAAAATCATTTAGAACATAACCAACGATTCGAATGAGTACTCCGACTCGTCCCCCATTGTCATCATCATCGACATTATTACCTCATTTCCTCCAGTTCATCATCAACATCTCCTAAATCATCACCATCATCATCATCATCGATTATCACACCTTCATCATTATCAGGCTCAACACAGCCAGGGCCTGCAGGACCAGCTGAACCTCAGCAGCAGCCGCAACACTTAGGGCTACAACGTAACAGATCAAAGTCATAGGAACTGATGCATGTAAGCCTTGAAGTAATCATTGCTCTTTTTAGTGGCATTCTTTCTTCTTGTATACCAAGCCTAACATTAAGTTATGTTTTTATGGATGACGAGTTGGACCATCTGCAATAGAAATGTCAAATTATAACAGTCAAATTACAATTGATGATTGATATGACATTATGAAGTGTTATGTCAAATTTTGTCTCTCAAACCAAATTGTCAAATATTATTTTCTTATTAACGTAGAGAAACAACAATTTCTAACATTACTTGGTAGCAACTGTGATTGCTAATGAGTAGAAGGATGACAACGACAAAGTTATGCCCGTGAAACAGTGGCTGGAAGAGAGAAGACTAATGCAGGTATTTCCTGTTCAGGAAAGAAAAGAAAATGCCAGAAACTATAAAATAAATTTTTTGAGGACAATTATTGCTTTGCATATGCAGGCAGAGATGCAACGGTTGAGAGACAAGCTAGCTATATTGGACAGAACAGCGAAGGCAAAAGCACAACTCAAGGTGAAAATATAATCTTGGCAATCATCTTGTTACTCCATCTAAATGCTTTGCCATTTATCCACCTGAATCTTTCATTCTTCAATTCTAATGTTACATAAGTAAAAAATGAAGTTGAGGTTAAAGACGCTCGAGGAAGGGTTAAAGCATGTTTCGAGCTTCTCCTGTGATCCTAATTTATTTTGTGGTTCCCCAAAATCGGAAAAATCTGGTAACTTCTTAGGATTTCTGACAAGCAACGGTGGTTCAGCAAAGAGATTGACATCACAGCCGCGGGGTTCCACCATCAGTAGAAGCTCTCCACAGCGACAGCCACATTCAGACAACGAAACAGCTGGAGGGCTAAAAAGAGCAAACAGCTTTAGGAAAAAATATGGTTCTGGAGAAAATATGTTGAAGAAAAGCTTATGGGCATCTAGAAGTAAAGTTGTTGATAGTGGTGAAAAGGAGAACACAGAAATCAAGGAAAATACTAATACTGATACTGAAAACAACAATGGCAATACTGCTGCCGCAGATATTAAAGCTGCAGATGGTGGGAACGAGGATTCGCACTACAAGATGAGTACCAACCCTGAAAGTGAAGATATGGTCTCCGGGTTTCTCTACGATAGGCTTCAGAAGGAGGTCCTAAACTTAAGGAAGCATTGCGAAGCCAAGGAGAGCGATATGAATGCTAAAGATTAAGAAATAAAGGTGAAATTAACAACACATTCCTCCCATGCACCCCCTAATTTGTGTCTATTCCCACCATTCATGTACTGAATGCATGTTACGACTGTTTTCTTAGATGCTGATGAAAAAGGTGGATGCGCTGACAAAAGCCATGGAAGTAGAGTCTAAGAAAATGAAGAGAGAAGCAGTGGCTAGAGATGAAATAACTGCAGCAGCCAAGTATATGGATGATAACAAGAAGAGCAGAAATATAAACTCCTCAAAACGGTGCGTGACAAATTTGTAAGAGCCTCAATTGCATCTTCTTCTTTTTTTATTTTTGTTTTTTCCAGTTAATTTGATCGTGAATTTCTAATATTAATGATGATTTACAAAATCTTCTTGAAATTTTTGCAGGGTAGCAAAAGCATCATGAAGGAAAGCACAAATTCACCAATGAAATGGTTACTTGAAATAAGATTGCAATGAAAAAGGGGTGAAGAGTTTGTACATTTTAGGTTGGTGTTTATTGCGTTCCCCTTGGCTTGATGAATTCTACATAAAGAAAATTCGAAAGTACATTTTACATTATATAAAGGCTTGGCTCGTTGAGGAGTTCCTCTACAAAATATTTTATGATTGATTCAAGAAATTTCATGTTTTTAATTGAAATCATTTTATTACAAATGATCTTTATTATTAAAAATTAATTAAAAATAAGGCTGTTAAGTCAATTAATAATAGCAAATAGATAGACAGTTCATAATTTTTTTACCGGATCAATCCATATGAATATGAATTTATGTAGTTCGAAGACCAAACAATCTTATATTTTATTAAATTTTTTATTTAATAATCTTTATAGAGTGACTAATAATATGAATGTTATGATCATAGACGTAAAATTCTGTAAATTAGTCGTTGAGTACGTTTAGGAGGAACTGCTCAGCCAAGTTGATTCCTCTAACTCAATAGTGTACTAGTGTACAACAAATAAAATAGATCCGTTAATGCACCAGACCACCATTGCATTGCGGCACTTAAGAAACAATACATTTTATAGTTCGTCTTTATAAAACAATTATTGCATCCACAGTACCATAGTATATTTTTTCACGTTATAATTATATTGTGTTGTATTATTGGCATGAAAACGTCATGGTAATAATACTCTCGTGCCAGTGCCATACAAGTTAATATTCTTTGTAATATTTATAAAACAAAAGACTTTTATCATGGCATCTCTGATATAACAAAGGTTTTATGGTGGAGTCTCTCTTTGTGGCCTGGCAGAAAATATTGTGCATATTTTCGTGTTTAGTCGAACTCATCATGTGCAAAAAGACGGACACACAATCTTGATCAATTGTATAATTCGCACATGTCAGTGGAGTGCAAAGTGCCATTTTAACACCCGCAAAAAATCATTTGGCACTAAGTGCAATGAAACGTTAGTTCGACTTTTGTGAATTTCGTATATCGTCATCAAAATTGACGGGCATGAAATAGTAACCCCAATGGTTTAGTAATTGCACCATTGTTGGAACTTGTATCTGTCAAGAGTCGAGACCCCCTGGTACAGCAATTTTGAAGTCAACATTACACGAGGAAACTCGCAAATCCTTAAACCCCCAAGTCGAGACTCGTTACATGGCTCTCTCTACTCCACCGTACGTCACGTGAAGAAATCCATCATCATCCTTGTTTTTCTCATCGATTGAAGACATCAATGCATCTGTAACATTCAAAATATTATTACAACCACAACTTTGAAACAAGAAAATATGCCTAACATCATATACACGAGTTGCAGCTCACCTGCAGTAAGTCCAGCGTTCTTGCAAAAGAGACGCACAGGAAAATCTTTGCCGACTTCAAGACCTCTGCGAATCCAACCAACAAATTGGTCAACAGTCATGACCGTGGACATGGTATCTGCAATGAGAAAAACAGATAGGCAATGAGAACGCTTTCATTTCAGGAAAAACAGCTAATATGGTTAAACCAAAATGGAATAGTAAACAAACTTGTTCATGTCAATGTCAGGAATGCCGCTGTCACTCCTTGCATCTTTCTCTACAATCACCTGCGCAGAAGCTCAAATTAATAGAGTAAGCAAAGGAAGTAACCATAGTTTATGTGGCGAACATCCCACCGGTATATGATCTGGTTGCTTCTCCCTCAGTTGTTTAGCATCTGGACAAGTACGTTGTATTTCATTACCATAATGCTTTCGGTAGAACTTTAGATAGAACCTGAATATATTTTAAAAGCTTAATATTTTTTTTTAAATTAAAAAAAATGCAATCATATTCCTTCAATATAGCAATACAGATCAAGAAAATTAAAGCACAAGGAAAACGGAAACTAACTTTCTCACGCTCTCGCTCATGCCAGGACTGGAAGACATAGCCTTCTCCCACGATCACACGCATGGAGGCTCCAAATTAGAACAGAGTGCATCCACTGAAAGCTTAGGACAAAAATATAATAAAAAGAGAGATCCTAACCTTCTTGAATTTTATATAATTCCAAGGTTCTAGATAACCAATTCTGTTTTTCAGAGAATCCTCTATTTTCCTTCTGTTCTCCGGCAAACTTCTGAAAATATATCAAGAGCATATATGAAAACATGTTTCAAAGCATATGTGAAAACTGAACCATCTTCTTCCATTATAGCAATACAAATAAAGAAACTTAAAGAATAAAAGCATTAGCGACAAACTTCTTCGCAAAAACTTGATACAAAAGGGAGTCGGCAAGTCTTTTCTGCTTCCCCTTCGTAACTTGTGACAACAAACTCATTCCAGCAGCTTTCTCAACAGTCATCTGTAAAAAATCACAGATCAGACTAGAGTACGTACACTGGATGATCAGAAAGTAAACATATCTGATTCACTGAAACTCTTACTTGTATTGGATCGGGATTGTTCTCTCCTGCTTGCATCTTCTCTGGTATTGGATCTGGATTGTTCTCTTCTGCTTGCACCTTCTCTGGCATTGGATCTGGAATGTTCTGTTCTACTACATGAGACCCAAAACAGCAGAACAAGCAGGTGAGAATATAAACTGGACAAACAGTCATCACCAATAACAAAATACACCATATTAACCATTCACCGAATCTATAAAATTTGAAACTAAACTTTAGATCACCAAGGCAAAGTAATAAAATAAGCACATGGGTATTAAATAAACTATATAATTAACCCGTGAATATTAATAAACAAACCCAAATGATTTTCTTGCTTGAAAGAGCTTTCGGCCAAGTCCAAACTTGCACCACGGCTGTTCTCTGCCAATTTCAACTAATAAAACATCACAACCGCACAAACTAACAAACAAAATGAAACATGAGTATGGCAAGAAATTTTCTTCAAAAATAAAGAATGGAAAATATCAGCACCATATCTATTAAATTTTGAAATAACAATTAAACTATAGAGACCATCTTATCACGAAGAATAAAAAAAAACTACAAACCAATCATGCTTTTCTTTTCTCCACTGTAGGTCATGTGAAGGAATCCATCTTCACCCTTATTTTCCTCATAGATGGCAGACATCAAAGAACCTGTACCAACAGACGAATTATTTACAATTACAACTTTAGGAACAAAAATAATGCATAAAATAAAAATGAGATGCAACTCACCCATGGAAGGTTTGGTGTTCTTGAAAAAGAAAAATATGCGTTTTTCAGAGCCGACTAGATGCCGAATAATATCAACAAATTCACCAAGAGGTGTATCACCATGGACATGATATCTGCAGTCAGAAAAACAGGATGGAAAATAGAACTGTGTGAGATCCACCATTTGAGACAACTTCTGAGCACAAATGATCTTGATAGTTTCCATTTGTAGTAATAAGTAGGTTTTCATTCATATATGGAAATCTTATATACTGATATGGATTATGAAAATTACTGGGTAGGAATCCTTTGCCAGGTAGCCAATTCAGAAAACAATGACAATCAGGATCCCTCCTCAAACTTGCACTGACATACAGAAACATTTTTCCCTAAGTATTTGTTTGGTAAAAATGCTAAAACTACATGAACAATACACATGACTAAAACTTATGTGTCCATATAGATTGCATGCACGCCTTAAAAAGCACAACCTACACAATAAAGACAAAATAGTTGTCCTTTTTAAAACATATGTATTCTTTTCCTTTTTCCTCACAGCTTTCAGAAAATGTATCAAAAGCACAAATGAAAGGAAAAGATCCCAAATCCTAATATATTGAATGAAAAAACTTTATTAAATACAATCCTAGTCTATTATAGAAATCCAAATCTACTAACTTCTTATTAGGAATATCACGAATATCACTACTCCTTGCATCCTTCTCCAGAGTCACCTGCATGCAAAAATCAAATTTAAATAGAGTACATCCACCGAAACCATACAATGTAAACACGCTTGATGGGGTGAGCTCTCACCGGTATATGATCTGGACGGATCTTCCTTAATTTTTCAAATCTACATGCTCGAATTTCGGAGTCCTGAACATATATCGCAAGCATGAATGCAAACATACCAATCCAGTTGCATTGCGGCAACACATATCAAAATAACTAAAGCACAAAGGAATTGGCAGCTAATTACTTATTGGGCCAGTGACGACCAGATGCAAGCGGAGGCTTCTACATAACCACATGCAAGGAGGCACAAATTAGAATATAATGTGTTAGACGCAAAAACATTTTTTATTCAGTGAAACTCTTACCCTCATGATTATTCTTGTATTCCAAGTGTCTAATACATGAATGGGCCTGGTCAAGGTCCATGCTTTCTTCCTTTTTTTTGGTGACGAATTTCTGGACGTATATCAAAAACATAAATAAGAAAGGAAAATCTCAATCCAAGGTAGAGATACAAATCAAGACAATTAAAGCACAACGGCATTGGGAACAAACTTCTTGTCTTCTAAATCACGATTGGCCATAATTGCTTTAGCACTCTCCACCATCCTCTGCTTCAATAAAGGCCTAAATTAGAACAGAGTATGCCTACCCCAATTTCTAGGGAGTAACATATTTGAATCAGTGAAATTCTTACAGCTACAATTTGTTTTCGGTGCTTCTTTTCTGCTTGCCCCATGTCTAATACAGTTTAGTCCAAAAACATCAAAAAAAAAAAAAAAAAAAAAAAACAGATCATTAGAAAGAAATTAAGACAAAAAGGCTAATCACCCAGGTTACTGTTAATGGAACTCTAAAATGAAAAAGTTTCACTCAAAGGAGTGCAGAGTAACCACAGAGGAATTCTACAAAGACAAAATTTCAAAACTAGATAAACTATTAAAGGGAAAAGCAAAAAGAAAACAACTGACCCAGATCATTTTCAAGCATTAAAGAGCTTTCGGCCAAGGCGAAACTCCCACTACCACTGTTCTCTGCATATTTCAAATAACGACATCACAAAGGCACACAAAATTCTCTTAATCAGAAATTATAAAAAACAATGGATACGAAATTCACTTAGTCAGAAATTATAAAACAGCCTCAGATACAAATATGGCATGGAACTGCTTTTCCACAATACACCAAAATCGGTATCAACCCTTGTAACACAAAACTTTAAAATAACATTTAAACTGTGGAATCCATCTTATCACAAAGAGGAGAAATAACTACCCAGACCCTTACACTTTAGCTTGGAAAAAAAAACAGTCTGCCTTGGCCAAATAAAGGTCAACGTTTTTGAACCTCATAGTTCAATGTCATCAAGCAGAAAATTTGAACACAAAATGTCAATGCATACAGAAGCATATCCCAATTTTCTGTTTATTTAGCAACAAGAGAAATGAGAAAAACTTTGTATAGACAAAGCAACCTGCAATCGCAAAAGAACCAAAAATCAGTACCTTGAAGATGGTCATTCTTGAGAGGTGTTTCGGCTACAGGCAAACTCCCACTATGAGTGTTCTCTGAAAATTGTAAAACATCATAAATTTATCAAATATAAGCAGCCAAAGCAAACAATTGGTAAAGCAAGAATAACAGAGAAAAGTAATCATATTTAACAGCAGAAAAAATTAACTCTTATTAGCCTAGTTCTCCCAATATTCATAAGATCAAAACTGAGAATCCACTTTCCTTTAGTACAAAAACTTTCCATTAGTAAAACACTAACCGAATCCAAAGATTCCACATTAAGAGGGAAATTTAGGGCTGTCTATAATAAGTGAAACAACTGCTGTCTCTAATTTGACCCATCGAAATGAAGATTGAAACAACAACAACAACAACAAAGCCTTTTCCCACTAAGTGGGGTCGGCTATATGAATCCTAGAACGCCATTGCGCTCGGTTCTCTGTCACGTCGAAATGAAGATTGAAAAAGCAAATAAAACGAGATGGATTTGATAATAACAAAAAAAACTGGCCGCTTAATATGTAAAAACTTATAACTAAAGTGTGTGCTCCAAATGTATTAATATCGACAATCTCAGCTATTTTCTGCCACACGAAAGACTAAAGGCATGAACATTGTGTTTTAATCCCAATAAACGGATTTTTTTTACTGCAATTAACATATTATGGAGTGAGTGAGCTATTGGTGAAGAGGGTGAAATATGGGATGAAAGTAAAATTTAACTCCAAAAACGGCACACTTGAAAAACCAAAAGTAACGTGAATACCTTTTCCAATTAACAAAAACCCCACGTTTTCTTTTTAAATTGACAGAAATCCCTAAATATTGTGTTGTCTCCTTTCTTAAATGACAGAAACATAGTATCGCTTTTAATGTTACGTTTTTGCCCAGAAAAAGAAATATTCTGCCTTGGCCAAATAAAGGTCAACGTTTTTGAACCTCATAGTTCAATTTCATCAAACAATATTTTGGACACAAAAATTCAATGCATACAGAAGCATATCCCAATTTTCTATTTATTTAGCAATAAGCAAAGAGAACTTTTTATCAAAAAAGAACCTGCAATCCCAAAAGAACCAAAACTCAGTACCTTGAAGATAGTCATTCTTGAGAGAGGTTTCGGCTACAGGCAAACTCCCACAATGAGTGTTCTCTGAAAATTTTAAAACATCATAAATTTATCAAATGCAAGCGACCAAGGCAAACAATTGGTAAAGCAAGAATAACATAGAAAAGTCATCATATTTAACAGCTGAAATTTTAAGTCTCAGTAGCCTAGTCCTCCCCACATTCGAAAGATCAAAACTGAGGATCCACTATCCTTTAGGAAAACACAAACTGAGTCCAAAGATTCCATTTTAAGAAGGAAAGTTAGGGCTGTCTATAATAAGTGAAACAACTGCTGTTTCTAATTTCACCCATCGAAATGATGATTGAAAAAGCAAATAAAACAAGATGGACCTGATAAATGAAAAAAAAAAAAAAAAAAAACTGGTAGCTTAATATGTGAAATGTTGTAACTACAAAGTGTGCTCTAAATGTACCAATATCGACAATTCTCAACTATTCTGCCATACGAAAGACTAAAGGCATGAACATTGTGTTTTAATACTAAGAAACGGATTTTGTTACTGCAATTAACATATTATGGAGTGATTGAGTTATTGGTGGAGAGCGTGAACTATAGCATGAAAGTTAAATTTGACTCCAAAACGGCATACTTGAAAAAACAAAAGTAACGTGAATACCTTTTTCAATAAACAAAAACCCCAAGTTTTCTTTTAAAATTGACAGAAACCCCTAACCATGATGTGTTGTCACCTTTCTTAAATGACCGAAACCTAGTATTTAACAGCTGAAATTTTAAGGCTCATTAGCCTAGTTCTCCCTACATTCGTAAGGTCAAAACTAAGGATCCACTTTCCTTTAGGAAAACACAAACTGAGTCCTAAGATTCCATTTTAATAAGGAATTATGGGGCCTGTAATAAGTGAAATAACAGCTGTTTCTAATTTGACTCATCGAAATGAAGATTGAAAAAGCAAATAAAATGAGGAGGATCTGATTAAAAAA
The DNA here is from genome assembly GCA_024362995.1 of Heteromeles arbutifolia. Lineage (NCBI taxonomy): Eukaryota > Viridiplantae > Streptophyta > Magnoliopsida > Rosales > Rosaceae > Heteromeles > Heteromeles arbutifolia. Next base: position 332,490 of record JANCRC010000002.1, on the reverse strand, counting down.
AAAAAAAAAAAAAAACAGGTCGCTTAATACTAAAATGCTTGCTCCAAATGTACCAATATTGACTATTCTCAACTATTTTCTGCCATTCAAAAAATATAATGCATGAATATTGTATTTTAATCCCAATAGACAGATTTTGTTACCGCAAGTAACATATTATGGAGTGAATGAGTTATTGGTGGAGCGTGAAATATGGGATGCAAGTAAAATTTGAACAAAAACAGAATACTTGAAAAACCAAAAGTAACAAGAAAACCTTTTTCAATTAACAAAAACCCCAACTTTTCTTTTTAAATTGACAGAAACCTTAAACATGGTGTGTTGTCTCCTTTATCAAATGACAGAAACCTAGTATGGCTTTTACTGTCATACAACATGAAAACCAATTTAAATCCAAACTAGGGTTAGTAATTAGGGTTTGCTGTCAATCAAAAATTGAAAACCCAAAATGTTCAGGTATTCTGTAAGTTGAAAGGGAAACACAGGTTTAGCCTTTAGGGGCGCTTGCCAATTCAAAGATCAAACAAAACAACCTAAAATTCGTCATCATCATCATCAGTAGAAAGAAAGTTCCATAAAAATAAAACGCCCAATTGAAAGACCAAACCAATTTCTAACGTCAACCGAAAGGAAAATTTGGATTTCTTGTCAACTGAAAAATAAAACGCCCAAATTTTATGGTTCCTTAAAAATTAAAATCCCTAATTTTCTAACATTACAAACCCCTGAATCTCGGAAATCAAAGCGAAATTGATGAAATCACATATGATAAAGTTGAAAAATCTAACATTACACCAGTTTAGGTTTATACCTTGATCAGAGAGGGCGATCGCGCTCGACGAACTCATGACGGCGACTTCAATTTTTCATTCGATCAATCGGTGTTCGTTTTTGGGTTATTTGCTAATCCTTTCTCTATTTATATTTCTTCCTCATTTGGTGTGTGACGTGTCCTCGCATCCACCCATTCCACCCAATATCTCCCGATTCTCCCCTCCGGCGCCGTTCTAATATCACTTATCAAATAAGTCATGCTTAGTCGGTTTTTAAGTTAATACGGTGTTAATTATTCATTTGAGCTCATTCTACAATTTTATCTCGTGATCTAAATTGTTCAAACTATTGTGCCGTTCAAATCATCAAACTATTGTGCAAAAAAATTCCATGTCAGTCAGTCAATCTTCAATCTTCAATCGTACTATCTCCGGAGCCAGGGGAGGGAGGTCCGCCGTTGTTCTCAATCGTCACGTGGATTTCCAATATTCTTTGAACTGCAATGATCCAAGGTTGGATTTCACCGACTTCATCAAGATTTATCTCGTCGTTTGGATGAAGTGGTAAATCGATTATGCAAGTTGAATGAAGTCCCACCTCCATTATATTAAACTCTTGTTCCAGAACAACTTGTAGGTCGAGCAGCAGGTCGTCTGCATCTTAATACTGTGTAATGTCTAATTGGTTATAATCGGGGGGCCTTGCACATGAAATGCGACGACATTTACCCATATGGGGTTAAGAATAGGTCGGGCTACAATTCTACGAAGGAGTACAGGGACTAGAAACCAACCAACTTGATCCTCCATTTCGTCTAATGTCATATGGATTTCCTGATGCAGAACATGTTGCACAACATACATAATGTTATAGTGCTCAGGAGGGTGGATATGATTGGGAAGCCGGTGACGGACCAACTCATCTTGCACTCGTTGATCCAGCGTAGCAGCATTTGGGACTTGTTGAAGATCAATACAAGCGACCAATTCGTGCAAACCATAACCAACAATTTCAAAAGGTACTCCTACTCCTCCACCATTGCCATCATCACCATTATTGTCCTCCTCTTCTTCCATTTCATTATTAGCGTCTCCTTCCAAATCATCACCGTCATCTTCATCTGTTAGCACAGCTTCATCATCATCTGGGTCTACGCCGGCAGGGTCTGCAAGGCCAGCTGCCATTGCCTCGGCAGCCGCCGCAGCACCTATGGCTGCCGCATAAGAGACGAAAGGCAGAGGCTTTTCAACCTTTCTGCTAGATTCTGACTTGACATCCTCATCTCTATGCACCAACTTAGACAGAATTAAGTTCAATTGCCTGAAACATACAGAAAATGACAACTTAGTGGGAATGAGCATTACTCATAAAATAATTTGCAAGAGCCTATATATATAGCTACAATTATCGAATTACTCAACCATGTTTTCTCAATCTGTCCAGATCTTATTTCAGACAAAAAAGGTATCTATACATTCAACTAAGAAAGAATACTATACCAGTATATCGGCTCAACTGCTTTGGCATACTTGAAGTCATCAATCTTAGGACAAGAATGATGTGGAAGGGCATGAATCGAGCATGAGAGGATGTACTCAACATAAGCAGTCAACGAATTGGCATCAGATTGCTGCATAGACAGATGCCGCGCCTTTGCTTGGTGATACATTTGAATAATGTCCGTGAGATTCTGTATCTCCTGCCATTTCAACCAACATCCAAACTTCAGCCAATAAACAACCTTAAACAAGGATAAGTACTCTGAATGAGTCAATCTTAGTATGGATATGATAGGAGGTTCAATACAAATAGGTAGCAAGCCGAGAATCAGTTGTCTTTGTGTGTGTGTTATGTGTTTTGGCCCTGTTGGAGGTGGCTAAAGTTGTTCATGTAACAATTATAGATGTCAAGTGTAGTGATACTGACACCCATTATGTTGATGCAATGGCAGAAGAGTAAAACACGAGGCCTTTGACTATAAAACTATTGTCTTAGTCAGTGAGTTATTCATTACCCATGAAGCACAAGCTTGCTGGAAGCTAGCGTTTGGATCAACAAGATCGGTTAAAACTCCAAACATATATATTGACAAAATGAAAACGCAGTATATCCTTTAACCAGATGACTTAAGTAAAATAAATGCACCTCTAGCACTTCATCACCATAAGGAGCTTCAGGTGCAGTAATTCGAGTTCCCTCACACGTTGCAACTAGAAGCCTGATGTCTCTATCTTGATGCGTCGACAGTTCTGGCTTGACAATTGCATTAAGGAAAGGCTGCATTGACTGCAACATAGACGGAGGTGATTGACCCAACTCAGAAAGGCATGATGCAGCTTGCTGCAAGTAGGAGGAAAATAATCAAAGACTAATAGCATATGTTGGAGAAAAAAAATGGAGCGTTACGGAACATGGAGTAAAAACAAAATGGGCAAAAACTAAAATAAAAGGGACAAGTGCATTATACATACAGATTTATCTCGAAGGCGCTCTGCAACCTGTTTTATGGCTTTCAGCGGAATGGAATTCAGGGCATGACATGCCACATCATAGACTACAGCAACAACTTGATTCCGAACTTTTTCGTAAAAGTCCAATAACCGGTCATAAGGGGCAGCTAGAAAATGTTAATCCAGCTCAAAATCAGCAGGTGTAAGATGTGTAGGGATCTGACAGCATGCAACTCAAATACTCCAAAGAACTTACAAATTATTTCGGGAGCTTCAGCTCGGAAAGGATTTGACTGCAGCTTACAGCTCTTGACACGTTGGACGGCCAACATGCGAACATCCACAACTCTATCAGTCAACCTCTTCAAGAACTCTGGAGAGATTGGCTGAAAGGCTTCAGAGATGGTAGAGCCTGGCAGATAAGATAGGTCTCCAACTAAACTAACCGCTATTAAACGAGTTTCTAGCTGATCTGTCTGCACAAGTTAAAATTTTTTACTGAGAATCCATTCATCAAACTTAGAAATACCATGCCTGAAGTATGAAGAGGCGAAAATGTCAGACATTGGATTTAGTATATACCAGTAACCCTCCAGTTAGGTATGGGACAACTCCTGATAAGATTTGGGGAGCACAATGAGATACATGATAGATGACTTGGTGGCAATCAATCTGATGATTCTCAGACTTGATATCTCCTGACATTGATGATATAAGATACTGTTTAATGCCAGATTCAAGCTTTCCTGCACACTGTTGTATAACATTCGTGAGCAGCCTCCTAGCAGCCACAGTGAGAGCCTAGTATTAATTTGAATTCAAAAGGTTAGCATGCAATGTAACTTGACCCAAATATCTCAGCTAGCTAGCCTCTCCCTCTCCATCTCCATGGTATACTTTTTCAACAAGTAACTGAGATTTGAAGGGGGAAATGTAGCATTAGGAATAATGGATTTAAAAAAAAGAAAAAGTAGCAAGTCCGAGATCTGAACCCAACGCACAAGTTATTTAGGGAAAAATGCACAAAGAGAAAGTAGAGAGGAAACCGTAGGACTGACTGAACTTATGCTCGACTCCAATTATTAAGGGAAAGAAGAGCAAGGATAACATACTCATTGTTTTGCCATCCTTGAACTTTCACCCGAAAGAAAAGAAAGATGAAAACACAATCACTAAAACAAAGTGTATCTGCATATGAGAGCCATTTCCCTGAATGATGCAATCAAAATCAAAAGAAAACCAGTTGACTAAGAAGAAACATTCGAACTGAAAACTTGTACATTTTCTGTTTCCAAGGAAATCCAGATGACCGATATTTCTTGTTATTCAGCATAAACAAACATTAAATCCCTAGACAACAAACGTGATTGTCCTTAAGAAACTTGAAAATTGGTAAAGTACAATGAAATTGAAGAATAATTATCAGGTAACTTACATTGAAGGTGTCAACTTTAAACGGATACTTTTCAATTTCTTTCCGGGCATAGCAGTTCATTTTACTTTGTAAGACAAGAATCAGCTGGTAATACTTGCTTTGTTCGGGAGGCCAGCATAGATACCGCACATATTGCGTTTCCTTATCTCGTCAGTTCCACAAAAGATGACAACAATCTGCAAAGAAACTCAACATTCAGTTGCATCATTGATACTGCAATGGGAGTGTGCGGGATTACATTGGAAAAGAGAGACACCAATAAAATTACATTTCACTTACCAATACAAAATCTTTGGTTCTAAAGAACCTTTTCTTTGAGATAATTTCCAACTTCAAACAAGAAAATAAAGTCAATCAAACTCAAAAAATTCCGCTCCATGAAGCATTGTTCATTTCTTCCAGAATATGTCCTCATTCACTTCTCTGCTCCTAAATTTACCAAATGTAAATAGCACTTATTCTGTGAGATTATTTGATACAGAACCTAAATGATCTTGGCACCACAAGGCAATCGGGATCACAGGAGTCAACATCGAACAATCTACAACTGAGCAATTATACGCACTTACTTAGAAAGTTCAGACTTGTACATAATTTTGTCAAACTTGTATGTTAACTGTATTTATTTTATTTACACCAAAGATATGTATTTTCTGTATCAGACTGACTATTCTCTAAAAGCTTCAAACTTGAGAAATTCTCTTCTTCTATTTTTGTGAACAAACACGGTAGGAACGTTGAACAAAATATGTCATGAACTTCTTTTCCCGGAGAAGAATCAATGATGGCAATCGAAGGATAAGCTTCCGCGAACTCTGTGCCAGCAGCTGCGGTGATAGAGAGGATGCAACTTTGAAGAACAAGTGTCATCCTTTTCCTTGAAAAACATTTTCTTGATGCCATATTGTCTTTTATCGAGCAAAAAACTGGAAATTTGAGAAAAATGTGCCACTTTTACTAAAGAAAACATTTTCTTTTCCACATTTTTTCCGTCGAACACAAGAAAAGATAGAAACTTCGAAGAAAGTGTCATTTTTTAACAAAAAAAATGTCGTCTTTCCGAAAGGAAACAATTTCTGGTTGCCATTTTTTCTATTTCAAAAAAAAAATATCAGAACTTGGGCAAAAAGGTGTCATCTTTCCTCGGAAAACATCTTCTTTTCCGGCATTTTTTCCTTCCATTCCCCTGTTTTTCTCGGCAACCAAACACAAAACAGAACAAATACATAAGAAAGTTACCTTCTTGGAGGGCTTGGAGCGGAGAGGGACGCAGACGCTGAGGCGTTCATGGTCCGGGTTGGGGCAGAACTCGGAGAGGAACTCAGTGAGCGAGAGATTGAGGTCCGAGTCATAGACGTTGCAGCCTCGGTCCCTCAGCATTTCCATGACCGTACGACGGCACAGGTAGAACCTGGAGCTCTCCACGCTCCATTCTGCCACGTGGCTCGTTATGCACCCCGGCCTTCCGCTGCCTCCGTCGCTGCCCGGAACGACGCCATCCCCTTTCACGATAGCCATTCAGATTCTCTCTCTCTCTGATGAGTGTGTGTGTGTGTGAGTGGGGTGTTTGGAGGGAATGTGAAATCGTTTGTATGGGCAGAGAGGTGCGTGTGTACGGAGTGGCCTCGAGTATGTGGAACTTGCGTTACTCGCTTGATTTTATTAGACACGCGTCCCCTTTCTTGACTTTTAGGATTTTCGTTATTTAAAATCAAATATCTAACAGTTAAAAGAATCCAAAATATAGTATACGAAGAACTATGGAAATTCCTTTATTATCATCTGCTACTAAGAAATGCTAGCAACTTTCTCACTTTTTCATTTCAATATTTCCACTTCTCCTCATGTCACGTGTATTCTACTATCATTCAAAACTCAAAGTTTAATTATATTAAAATTCTACTATTATTCTTCCTCTGCTAGTATAATTAATACTTTAATTTGTCAACCAAAAAATAATTAAATTTTTAGGTTGCGTAATAGTAAAATACACGTGGGGAGGGTATTTGCATTCCCCGACTTGCAAGTAACCAATGGCTGATAAGAATTTTAACATCGAGTAGTCCCAAACTGGTGTGTAATAATTTTCAGTTTAGATTTGTTTGCATCTTTTAAAATATGAGATAGTCGACGTTAATCCAACTAGATAAACACTCTTAATACAATTTGATTGTTCTGTTGCACCTAGGCTGCACTGTTCTAGAAATTAGTTGAGTTGAGAGTCAATGCTCGTTGAGAAAGTCAAAATGCATGACAGTGCATGATTCTCTTTTGAATATTCGCCGAATGGCTTTCGGTTGTACTTAACCTTCTATCACAAAGTAGGATAATCCTTTCTTTTGATGGATTGTCAGGATTTTAACCGAAAAATAATTCATATCGCAAAATTTAACTTAAATTTCATGAAAACTCTTATACAAGGAACTAATTCTGCATCTTCTTTTGCACGTCCCTAGTTTTCCGGCCACTCGATTATTTATTCGTTTCAAAGACCATAAATAAACGAGGATATGTAGGGAAGAGAAAGCTGAGTAAAAAAAGTAGTTTCCTTTATAAATTGCGACTCAATTTTCCTCAGGCTTTAGAAAACTTGTAGTTAACTGAAAATATTTGACATCTACTCTATAGAAGCAGGGGCATGAAGAACAATTTGCAACAAGATAAAATATGCAATACAACATCCATCTTGTTATGGGAAACAATGTGCCCTTCCATTTGTCCTTCCACAATCACAAAAAATCACCGCCGTCGATTCACTTCTGTATCAATACAGCTCTACACTTCCTAAATGGCCACATGCACAAAATTGGCTCTCTTTGTTTCACTTACTTATCATACTTCGTATTGCTACTCCTCCAGCACGATGATAGCGCTCCTCATGGTTCAGTACGATTACAGCTTAATTTCATTTCCCGCTTCATCCATCCATTACCATTATAGCTTTCTGTACTACCTGAACTAGAATTTACAGGTACAATGTTAGCTCAATATACAGTAAATAAACATTCGTGAAGAAACTCGAGGCACACCCAACAGGAATATCTGTGAAGATTTAGTACATTTAAGCCGGTCCACACATCGGAAATTGTCTTAATTTGATTGCATCTTTTCCTCTCAACCCAAAAAAGAAAATAAGCGAACTGAATTACTGTTAGATCAGGTTCCTTGTATTACTGTTGGCTATTCTGTTAAAAATTTCAGTTTAGAGCAGTGGTCTACTTTACCTGAATACACCAGATACCCACCAATGGCTGTGAGACTCAAATTAGACTCAAAAGTTCAGAACTTACCCAAGAATATGATGAACATGTGGGAGCTGAACTCAACTGCCTATACAGGCATTCGTTTGACCACCAAATCATCAGCAGAATAATAATCTGCGATGAGCCGGTACATGTACGACGGATTGTGCCCTCCCCTGTGAAGGAATAACAGTAGTAATTTACAAACTAGCCAGGAAGTAGGGAAATAGAAAACAAAATAAGTGCGGAATACTCGATGAGAATTTTAAATTTCTTCAAGAGACTAGAATATGATTAGATCTGGCCAGAATATTAATTTCCTTTTCCATTTGGTTCCTACAAACAATAGACTAGAAATTCAATAGGTGAAATCTTTAATCTTTCATGAATTCAGTTCCACTTGGTCCAGGAAATTAGTCGACTTACGTATCAGTGATAAATAGACTGACAAGCTTTGTTGGCACATAATCAAATGTAGGATTGACAACTTGAAGCAGCGAAGAAGCAGCGCCACTTCCAAAATCCATGCAATCCGAGAACTCCCCAAAGCCCAGCAGCTCAGAAGGAGATGTTAACTCATTCTGTAAGACTTCAGGATTGTGAGGATACAAAGGGCACAACTGTCATGTAAACCACGAGGCAAAGACTTGATGTAAGAAAACGTTTAAAGCTAAAGTTCAAGAAATGAGCTGCAGATGAAATGACGCCCAGTTCAATGATTTAATTCAGTTAAAACCAACTCCACATACAAAATCCCATAGGATCTGATCCCCAATGGTATAAACAAGCAAACACAAGGCTAATAATAGAATAGGAAGCAGCCACTTGAATAAGTTAACTAAAACTTAACAGAGCCGACTTTAGAAAAATAACCCAAGGAGACCTGCAAGGTCCGGCACGAGATGGTAAACCTCACCGGGTTCTAGCGTGGTGTCGGGTGCCAATGGCATATACGGTCGGGCGTTGTGTACCAGCTTGTAGCCAGTCTGAGAGCCAAATGGAATCGTCTCTTGGTCTTGGAGCGGAAGGAACATAACATTTAATATTTATGCAGTTTCTCATTGTCTGGTTTGAACTTCGCACAGAAAAATACAAGTGATGAGAAATACAAGTGATGCACTTAGGAATTTCGGAAATACAGAGAAATACATCATGAAATCCATAAAATATTATAATCTAATAATCATGAAAGCACAATAGTATATTATTTATCATATACAAAATACAAAATAATATTATATACAAAAATCAAAAGTGGCTTTTGGCTTTTTCAATTTTGCATAACAGATACATTGAATCAGTCAAAGGCTTAAAGCAGAAGAGGGCTTTTAGCTTTCGAATAAAAACAGAACAACATGTATTCTTTCAATTTCAGATAGGGGTTCTGCAATCAGATTGAGCTTCAAAATTAACAAAGTGAAAACAAAGTCGAAGGCTCTCACCAAGAGTTGCAGACGGAGATGATGGAGTCGACAGAGCAGTTGCAGACGGAGATGATAGAGACGACGGATGGACGGAGCAATTGCAGACGAGTCGGATTTTTGAGGTTCGAATTCGTTTTGGTTTTGAGTTAAACAATCGTTTCCGTTATCTAATTCGAATCAATCACGATTCTGTGCGGATATATTGGATTTTTTTTTCTTCTGATTATTCTCTGATTTTGTTTGAAACGTATCCGAAAAGTATGATACGTGTATCTCAACAGTATGATACGCGTATCTCATCAATAAAGAACGTATCCCTTCATTTCTATACGTATCGGGCGCGTATCCACGTGTATTTTGTACGTATCTGTATCCATGCGTGTCAGATACGGGATACGTTGAGTTTTCCCCGTGTCCGTGCATCGTAGTATAACCCGTGTTCTTATAGAATATTCGATGGATGACGATATGATATTTAGAACATATTTAGAACACCTCTTTATAGTATAGATGATGGATGACTTTATACTATGAAGTTGCTTTTCAATATATGTTCAATGGTTCTGTACTTACCTAGTGGTCCTTATTCCGCTACGGGACGTAGGGATAGATTCTGGTCCGTCTCGGGCGACGGTTTGGTGTTGGCATAGGGCCTGGAGGGTGTTTCCTCTGGCTTTTAAGACCAGGGACGGGGAGCAGGCAAGGGGCCTGTAGTGTATTTTCCTCTGACTGTCTGCTCAGAGACAGGGAGCTGGCATGGGGCCTGGGGGCTATATTGGACATTCACTAGTGATTATTATATATACAAGTTATGATTTGAGACAGTGCACGGCATTCTAGGTTTCGGAAAACCTATGTTTATCATGATATATATGTGTTTTCATAAAACCTGGAGGTTAGTACGTTGATAACTGTTTTACTATATATATATATATATATATATATATATATATATATATATATATATATCAAATTGGTCCACTCATGTTTGTTTTGCGCCCCCTTCAGAACTTAGAATCAAGGCATAAAATCCCGGCGTCAAGGCACTTATGCATCGGCATCTTCGAGTCCTCTCAGTGTAGGACCTATCCTTTTATTCATTAAATTTTATATTAATTATTTTAGTGTTCTAGATTAGATGTGTGCTCTGAACACGTTCCTTAAATGGACATTCTTTATTCTTTTATATTTATAAGTCTTATCTATCCCTTGTTTTCAGCATTTGCACTCAATAAATGGCTTTCGTCACCCTCGGGTGTCGGCCAGCACGTGACTATCCCGGTATTCGGGGAATATCGGGAACGGGGCGTGTCACATCTTTTCTTCTTTTTTTTCTAGCTAATTTGATCTTGAATTTCTAATATTAATGATGATTTACAAAATCTTCTTGAAATTTTTGCAGGGTAGCAAAAGCATCATGAAGGAAAGCACAAATTCACCAATGAAATGGTTACTTGTAATAAGATTGCAATGAAAAAGGGGTGAAGAGTTTGTACATTTTAGGTTGGTATTTGTTGTGTTCCCCTAGGCTTGATGAATTCTACATAAAGAAAATCCGAAAGTACATTTTACATTACATAAAGGCTTGGCTCGTTGAGGAGTTCCTCTACAAAATATTTTATGATTCACGAAATTTCGTGTTTATAATTGAAATCATTTTATTACAAATGATCTTCATTATTAAAAATAAGGCCGTTAAGTCAATTAATAATAGCAAATAGATAGACAGTTCATAATTTTTTTACCGGGTCAGTCCATATGAATTTATATAGTTCGAAGACCAAACAATCTTATATTTTATTAATTTTTTTATTAGATAATCTTTATAGAGTGACTAATAATATGAATGTTATAATCATAGACGTAAAATTCTGTAATTTAGTCCTTGAGTACGTTTAGGAGGAACTGCTCAGCCAAGTTAATTCCTCTAACTCAATAGTGTACTAGTCTACAACAAATAAAATAGATCTGTTAATGCACCAGACCACTATTGCATTGCGGCACTTATCGGCACTTATGAAACAATACATTTTATAGTTCGTCTTTATAAAACAATTATTGCATCCACAGTATATTTTTTTACGTTATAATTATATTGTGTTGTATTATTGGTATGAAAACGTCAGGGTAATAATACTCTCGTGCCAGTGCCATACAAGTTAATATTCTTTGTAATATTTATAAAACAAAAGACCTTTATCATGGCATCTCTGATATATAACAAAGGTTTATGGTGGAGTCTTTCTCATTGTGGCCTGGCAGAAAATATTGTGCATATTTTCGTGTTTAGTCGAACTCATCATGTGCAAGAAGACGGACACACAATCTTGATCAATTGTATAATCAGCACATGGCAATGGAATGCAATTTGTCATTTTAACACCCGCAAAAAATCATTTGGCACTCGGTGCAATGAAACGTTAGTTCGACTTTTGTGAATTTCGTAAATCGTCATCAAAATTGACGAGCATGAAATAGCAACCCCAATTGTTTAGTAATTGTACCGTTGTTGGAACTTGATTTAGGCATATGGCTCATTGCTCATAAGGTCATTAATCTGTCAAGAGCCGAGACCCCCTTGCCCTTGGTAGTTGGTATAGCAATTTTGAAGTCAACATTACACGAGGAAACTGGCAAATCCTTAAACCCTCAAGTCGAGACTCGTTACATGGCTCTCTCTACTCCACTGTAGGTCACGCGAAGAAATCCATCATCATCCTTGTTTTTCTCATCGATTGCAGACATCAACGCATCTGTAACATTCCAAAAATTATTACAACCACAACTTTGAAACAAGACAATATGCCTGACATCATAAACACGAGTTGCAGCTCACCTGCAGTAAGTTCAGCGTTCTTGCAAAAGAGACGCACAGGAAAATCTTTGCCGACTTCAAGATCTCTGCGAATCCAAAAAACAAATTGGTCAACAGTCATATGACCGTGGACATGGTATCTGCAATGAGAAAAACAGATAGGCAATGAGAACGCTTTCATTTCAGGAAAAACAGCTAATATAGTTAAACCAAAATGGAATTGTAAACAAACTTGTTCATGCTAATGTCAGGAATGCCGCTGTCACTCCTTGCATCTTTCTCCACAATCACCTGCGCAGAAGCTCAAATTAATAGAGAGTACGCAAAGGAAGTAACCATATTTTATGTGGTGAACATCCCACCGGTATATGATCTGGATGCTTCTCCCTCAGTTGTTTAGCATCTGGACAAGTACGTTGTATTTCTTTACCATAATGCTTTCGGTAGTACTTTTGATAGAACCTGAATATATTTTAAAAGCTTAATATTTTTTTTTAAATTAAAAAAAATGCAATCATATTCCTTCAATATAGCAATACAGATCAAGAAAATTAAAGCACAAGGAAAACGGAAACTAACTTTCTCACGCTCTCGCTCATGCCAGGACTGGAAGACATAGCCTTCTCCCGTGATCACACGCATGGAGGCTCCAAATTAGAACAGAGTGCATCCACTGAAAGCTTAGGACAAAAATATAATAAAAAGAGAGATCCTAACCTTCTTGAATCTTATATCATTCCAAGGTTCTAGATAACCAATTCTGTTTTTCGGAGAATCCTCTAGTTTCCTTCTTTTCTCCGGCAAACTTCTGAAAATATATCAAGAGCATATATGAAAACATGTTTCAAAGCATATGTGAAAACTGAACCTTCTTCCATTATAGCAATACAAATAAAGAAACTTAAAGAATAAGAGCATTGACGACAAACTTCTTCGCAAAAACTTGATACAAAAGGGAGTCAGCAAGTCTTTTCTGCTTCCCCTTCGTAACTTGTGACAACAAACTCATTCCAGCAGCTTTCTCAACAGTCATCTGTAAAAAATCACAGATCAGACTAGATTACGTCCACTGCATGATCAGAAAGTAAACATATCTGATTCACTAAAACTCTTACTTGTATTGGATCTGGATTGTTCTCTTCTGCTTGCATCTTCTCTGGTATTGGATCTGGATTGTTCTCTTCTGCTTGCACCTTCTCTGGCATTGGATCTGGACTGTTCTGTTCTACTACATGAGACCCAAAACAGCAGAAGAAGCAGGTGAGAAGAAAAACAGGACATCACCAACAACAAAATACACCATATTAACCATTCACCGAATCTATAAAATTTGAAACTAATCTTTAGATCACCAAGGCAAAGTAATAAAATAAGCACGTGGGTATTAAATAAACTATGTAATTAACCCGTGAATATTAACAAAACAAACCCAAATGATTTTCTTGCTTAAAAGAGCTTTCGGCCAAGTCCAAACTCGCACCACGGCTGTTCTCTGCCAATTTCAACTAATAAAACATCACAACCGCACAAAGTAACAAAAAAAATGGAATGGCAAGAAATTTTCTTCCAAAATAAAGAACGGAAAATATCAGCACCATATCTATTAAATTTTGAAATAACAATTAAACTATAGACCATCTTATCACGAAGAATAAAAAAAACTACAAACCAATCATGCTTTTCTTTTCTCTACTGTAGGTCATGTGAAGGAATCCATCTTCACCCTTATTTTCCTCATAGATGGCAGACATCAAAGAACCTGTACCAACGGATGAATTATTTACAATTACAACTTTAGGAACAAAAATAATGCATAAAATAAAAATGAGATGCAACTCACCCATGGAAGGTTTGGTGTTCTTGAAAAGGAAAAATATGCGTTTTTCAGAGCCGACTAGATGCCGAATAATATCAACAAATTCACCAACAGGTGTATCACCATGGACATGATATCTGCAGTCAGAAAAACAGGATAGAAAATAGAACTGTGTGAGATCCACCATTTGAGACAACTTCTGAGCACAAATGATCTTGATAGTTTCCATTTGTAGTAATAAGTCGGTTTTCATTCATATATGGAAATCTTATATACTGATATGGATTATGAAAATTACTGTGGGAATCCTTTGCTAGGTAGCCAATTCAGAAAACAATGACAATCAGGATCCCTCCTCAAACTTGCACTGACATACAGAAACATTTTTCCTAAGTATTTGTTTGGTAAAAATGCTAAAACTACATGAACAATACACATGACTAAAACCTATGTGTCCATATAGATTGCATGCACACCTTAAAAAGCACAACCTACACAATAAAGACAAAATAGTTGTCCTTTTTTAAAACATATGCATTCTTTCTGTTTCTTTCCCTTTTCCTGACAGCTTTCAGAAAATGTATCAAAAGCACAAATGAAAGGAAAAGATCCTAAATCTATATTGAATGAAAAAACTTTATTAAATACAATTCGAGTCTATTATAGAAATCCAAATCTACTAACTTCTTATTAGGAATATCACGAATATCACTACTCCTTGCATCCTTCTCCAGAGTCACCTGCATGCAAAAATCAAATTTAAATAGAGTACATCCACCGAAAGCATACAATGCAAACACGCTTGATGGGGTGAGCTCTGACCGGTATATGATCTGGACGGATCTTCCTTAATTTTTCAACGTCTAAATGCTCGAATTTCGGAGTCCTGAACATATATCACAAGCATGAATGCAAACATACCAATCCAGTTGCATTGCGGCAACACATATCAAGATAACTAAAGCACAAAGGAATTGGCAGCTAATTACTTATTGGGCCAATGACGACCGGATGCAAGCGGAGGCTTCTACATAACCACATGCAAGGAGGCACAAATTAGAATATAATGTGTGTTAGACGCAAAAACATTTTTTATTCAGTGAAACTCTTACCCTCAAGATTTTTCTACTATTCCAAGTGTCTAATATATGAATGGGCCTGGTCAAGGGCCATGCTTTCTTCCTTTTTTTTGGTGACGAATTTCTGGACGTATATCAAAAACATAAATAAGAAAGGAAAATCTCAATCCAAGGTAGAGATACAAATCAAGACAATTAAAGCACAAAGGTATCGGGAACAAACTTTTTGTCTTCTAAATCACGATTGGCCATAATTGCTTTAGCACTCTCCACCATCCTCTGTTTCAATAAAGACCTAAATTAGAATAGAGTATGCCTACCCCAATTTCTAGGGAGTAACATATTTGAATCAGTGAAATTCTTACAGCTATGATTTGTTTTCGGTGCTTCTCTTCTGCTTGCCCCCTCTCTAATACAGTTTAGTCCAAAAACATCAAAATAAAAAATAAAAACAGATGATTAGAAAGAAACTAAGATAAAAAGGCTAATCACCCATCTTGCTGTTAATGGAACTCTAAAATGAAAAAGTTTCACTCGAAGGAGTGCAGAGTAACCACAGAGGACGTCTACAAAGGGAAAATTTCAAAACTAGATAAACTATTAACGGGAAAAAGAAAAAGAAAACAACTGACCCAGATCATTTTCAAGCTTTAAAGAGATTTCGGCCAAGGCGAAACTCCCACTACCACTGTTCTCTGCATATTTCAAATAACGACATCACAAAGGCATACAAAATTCTCTAAATCAGAAATTATAAAAAACAATGGATACGAAATTCACTTAATCAGAAATTATAAAACAGCCTCAGATACAAGTATGGCATGGAACTCCTTTTCCACGATACACCAAAATCGATATCAACCCTTGTAACACAAAACTTTAGAATAACATTTAAAATATGGGAACCATCTTATCACAAAGAGGAGAAATAACCACCCAGACCCTTACACTTTAGCATGGAAAAAGAAATAGCCTGCCTTGGCCAAATAAAGGTCAACGTTTTTGAACCTCATAGTTCAATGTCATCAAGCGGAAAATTTTGAACACAAAATGTGAATGCATACAGAAGCATATCCCAATTTTCTGTTTATTTAGCAACAAGAGAAATGAGAAAAACTTTGTATCGACAAAGCAACCTGCAATCGCAAAATAACCAAAAATCAGTACCTCGAAGATGGTCATTCCCGAGAGGTGTTTCGGCTACAGGCAAACTCCCACTATGAGTGTTCTCTGAAAATTTTAAAACATCATAAATTTATCAAATATAATCGGCCAAAGCAAACAATTGGTAAAGCAAGGATAACAGAGAAAAGTAATCATATTTAACAGCAGAAAAAAAATTAACTCTCATTAGCCTAGTTGTCCCCATATTCGTAAGATCAAAACTGAGAATCCACATTCCTTTAGTACAAAAACTTTCCATTAGTAAAACACTAACCGAGTCCAAAGATTCCACATTAAGAGGGAAATTTAGGGCTGTCTATAATAAGTGAAACAACTGCTATTTCTAATTTGACCCATCGAAATGAAGATTGAAAAAGCAAATAAAACGAGATGGATCTGATAATAAAAAAAAACTGGCCGCTTAATATGTAAAAACTTATAACTAAAGTGTGTGCTCCAATTGTATTAATATTGACAATCTCAGCTATCTTCTGCTATACGAAAGACTAAAGGCATGAACATTGTGTTTTAATCCCAATGAACGGATTTTTTTACTGCAATTAACATATTATGGAGTGAGTGAGTTATTGATGAAGAGCATGAAATATGGGATGAAAGTTAAAAAAAAAAGTAAAATTTAACTCCAAAAACGGCACACTTGAAAAACCAAAAGTAAAGTGAATACCTTTTCCAATTAACAAAAACCCCACGTTTTCTTTTTGAATTGACAGAAACCCCTAAATATTGTGTTGTCTCCTTTCTTAAATGACAGAAACATAGTATCGCTTTTAATGTTACGTTTTTGCCTAGAAAAAGAAATATTCTGCCTTGGCCAAATAAAGGTCAACATTTTTTAACCTCATAGTTCAATTTCATCAAACAATATTTTGGACACAAAAATTCAATGCATACAGAAGCATATCCCAATTTTATGTTCATTTAGCAATAAGAGAAGAGAACTTTTTATCAAAAAAGAACCTGCAATCCCAAAAGAACCAAAACTCAGTACCTTGAAGATAGTCATTCTTGAGAGAGGTTTCGGCTACAGGAAAACTCCCACAATGAGTGTTCTCTGAAAATTTTAAAACATCATAAATTTATCAAATGCAAGCGACCAAGGCAAACAATTGGTAAAGCAAGAATAACGTAGAAAAGTCATCATATTTAACAGCTGAAATTTTAAGTCTCATTAGCCTAGTCCTCCCCACATTCGTAAGATCAAAACTGAGGATCCACTATCCTTTAGGAAAACACAAACTGAGTCCAAAGATTCCATTTTAAGAGGAAAGTTAGGGCTGTCTATAATAAGTGAAACAACTGCTGTTTCTAATTTCACCCATCGAAATGATGATTGAAAAATCAAACAAAACGAGATGGATCTGATAAATGGAAAAAAAAAAAAAAAAAAAATCTGGTAGCTTAATATGTAAAATGTATAACTAGAAAGTGCTCCAAATGTACCAATATCGACAATTCTCAACTATTTTCTGCCATACAAAAGACTGAAGGCATGAACATTGTGTTTTAATCCTAAGAGACGGATTTTATTACTGCAATTAACATATTATGGAGTGAATGAGGTATGGGTTGAGAGCGTGAACTATGGCATGAAAGTTAAATTTGACTCCAAAACGGCATACTTGAAAAAACAAAAGTAACATGAATACCTTTTTCAATAAACAAAAACCCCCAGTTTTCTTTTAAAATTGACAGAAGCCCCTAACCATGATGTGTTGCCTCCTTTCTTAAATGACCGAAACCTAGTATGGCTTTTAATGTTACGTTTTTGCCTGGAAAAAGAAATAGTCTGCCTTGGGCCCTGGCCAAATAAAGGTCAACGTTTTTTAACATAGTTCAATTTCATCAAACAGAAGATTTTGGACACAAAAATTCAATGCATACAGAAGCATATTCCAATTTTCTGTTTATTTAGCAATATGAGAAAAGAGAAAACTTTTTATGAAAAAAGAACCTGCAATCCCAAAAGAACCAAAACTCAGTACCTTGAAGATAGTCATTCTTGAGAGAGGTTTCGGCTACAGACAAACTCCCACTATGAGTATTCTCTGAAAATTTTAAAACAGCATATATTTATCAAATGTAAGCGGCCAAAGCAAACAATTGGTAAAGCAAGAATAACAAAGTAAAGTCATCATATTTAACAGTTGAAATTTTAAGTCTCAATAGACTAGTTCTCCCCACATTCATAAGACCAAAACTGAGGATCCACTTTCCTTTAGGAAAACACAGTCCAAAGTTTCCATTTTAAGAGGGAAATTTAGGGCTGTCTATAATAAGTGAAACAACTGCTGTTTCTAATTTGACCCATCGAAATGATGATTGAAAAAGCAAACAAAACGAGATGGATCTGATAAATAAATAGAAGAAAAACTTGTGGCTTAATATGTAAAAAGTTAATAACTAAAATGTGTGCTCCAAATGTACCAATATCGACAATTCTCAACTGTTTTCTGCCATACGAAAAACTAAAAGGCATGAACATTGTGTTTTAATCCCAACAGACGGATTTTGTTACTGCAATTAACATATTATGGAGTGAATGAGTTAATGGCGGAGAGCGTGAAATTTGACTCCAAAAAGGGCATATTTTAAAAACCAAAAGGAACGTGAATACCTTTTTCAATTATCAAAAACCCCAAGTTTTCTTTTTTAAATTGACAGAAACCCCTAAATTGTCTTATTGCAAAAAAAACAGAAAATTGGGATATGCTTCTGTATGAATTGAATTTTTGTGTCCAAAATCTTCCGTTTGATGAAATTGAACTATGAAGTTCAAAAACAGTGGCCAAGGCAACTATTTCTTTTTCCAGGCAAAAACGTAACATTAAAAGCCATACTAGGTTTCTGGCATTTAAGAAAGGAAACAACAAATCATGTTTAGGGGTTTCTGTCAATTTAAAAAGAAAACTTGGGGTTTTTGTTAATTGGAAAGAGAAAACTTTTACAAACAGAAAACTTTGCAATAAGAGAAAAGAGAAAACCTTTTATCAAAAAAGAACCTGCAATCCCAAAAGAACCAAAACCCAGTACCTTGAAGATAGTCACTCTTAAGAGAGGTTTCGGCTACAGGCAAACTCCCACTATGAGTGTTCTCTGCATCATAAATTTATCAAATGTGAGCAGCCAAAGCAAACAATTGGTAAGGCAAGAATAACAAACAAAAGTCATCACATTTAACAGCTGAAATTTTAAGGCACATTAGCCTAGTTCTCCCTACATTCGTAAGATCAAAACTAAGGATCCACTTTCATTTAGGAAAACACAAACTGAGTCCAAAGATTCCATTTTAATAAGGAGTTTTGGGCCTGTAATAAGTGAAATAACAGCTGTTTCTAATTTGACTCATCGAAATGAAGATTGAAAAGCAAATAAAACTAGGTGGATCTGATTAAAAAAAAAACTGGTCGCTTAACATGTAACAAGTTGTAACTAAAATGCTTGCTCCAAATGTACCAATATTGACTATTCTCAACTATTTTCTGCCATAAAAAAAAATATAATGCATGAATATTGTATTTTAATCCCAATAGACGGATTTTGTTAATGCAAGTAACATATTATGGAGTGAATGAGTTATTGGTGGAGAGCGTGAAATATGGGATGCAAGTCAAATTTGAACAAAAACAGAATACTTGAAAAACCAAAAGTAACAAGAATACCTTTTTCAATTAACAAAAACCCCAACTTTTCTTATTAAATTGACAGAAACCCTAAACATGGCGTGTTGTCTCCATTATCAAATGACAGAAACCTAGTATGGCTTTTACTGTCATATAACATGAAAACCAATTTAAATCCAAACTAGGGTTAGTAATTAGGGTTTGCTGTCAATCAAAAATTGAAAACCCAAAATGTTCAGTATCCTGTAAGTTGAAAAGGAAACACAGGTTTAGCCTTTAGGGGCGTTTGCCAATTGAAAGACCAAACAAAACAACCTAAAATTCGTCATCATCATCATCATCAGTAGAAAGAAAGTTCCATAAAAACACCAAACCAATTTCTAACATCAACCGAAAGGAAAATTTGGATTCCTTGTCAACTGAAAAATAAAACGCCCAAATTTATGGTTCCTTAAAAATTAAAATCGCTAATTTTCAAACATTACAAACCCCTGAATCTTGGAAATCAAAGCGAAATTGATGAAATCACATATGATAGTTGAAAAATCTAACAGTACACCAGTTTAAGTTTATACCTTGATCAGAGAGGGCGATCGTGCTCGACGAACTCATGACGACGACCTCAATTTTTCATTCGATCGATCGGTGTTCGTTTGTTTTTGGGTTATTTGCTAATCCTTTCTCTATTTAGGGTTATATTTCTTCCCCATTTGGTGTGTGACGTGTCCTTGCATCCACCCATTCCATCCAATATCTCCCGATTCTCCCCTCCGGCGCCGTTTTAATATCACTTAACAGATAAGTCATGCGCAAGCGTTAGTCGGTTTTTAAGTTAATCCGGTGTTAATTGTTCGTTTGAGCTCACTCTACAATGTTTCATGCGTAAGCGTTAGTTGATTTTTAAGTTAATACAGTGTTAATTGTTACTTTGAGTTCACTCTACAATGTAATCTCATGATCTAAACTGTTCAAAATTTAGCACATCATTACTAAGTCATTCTAGCAAAAAATCATTTAGCTCTTAGTCAGAATTAGTGAAAAATGACTTTATTCGCTTTATCATTGTGAGCTTTTCATTAGTTATCGACAACTTTGTCTTGGTTTGTTCATCATGTCACAATTAGGTAACTAAACGACTTCTGATTTTAGTTAATTTTTGTAAGATGATCTTTTAGTACTAACTTAAAAATGATCGGTTCAAATTATGAGAAGTTAGAACCATTGTTCAATGAGTCCAAATAAGTAGTTACTTTCGTATCAAAATACTAAGTAGTTAGTCCAAATAAGTAGTTAGTTTCGTACCAAATAAGTAGTTAGCTTCGTATCAAAATACTTATTAGTTTCTTAAAAATGAATAACTTATTAATTTATCACGGCATTCATTATTTTTAAATAATGTACATTGTACTTAGCTAATGATAGTAATGTACAGACGATGCATCTTTTTTTTTTTTGTCAAAATTAATTTAATGGGTAAAGAAAGATGAGCATAACAATATGAGGAAAAAAAGAAGATATTTGGGCCTAAATCAAAACATTAATGTGATTTTTTAAACCTTTCATTTCACCAGGTTAAGGTGGAAGAGTAGTACAAGAGAAAATATCTAGAGGTTTAGCCGTTCAAATCATCAAAAGCTTCCCAAAAATGAAGCATTAAACTATTGGTAGAAAACGAAATCATCAAACTATTGTGCCGTTCAAATCATCAAACTATTGTGTAGAAAACTCCGTGTCAGTCAGTCAATCTTCAATCTTCAATCATACTATCTTCGCTACCAGGGGAGGGAGGACCTCCGTTGTTCTCAATCGTTACACGAATTTCCAATATTCTTTGAACTGCAACGATCCAAGGTTGGATTTCACCGACGTCAACAAGATTTATCTCGTCGTTTGGATGAAGCGGTAAATCGATTATGCAAGTTGAATGAAACTCCACCTCCATTATATTGAACTCTTGTTCCAGAACAACTTGTAGGTCGAACAGCAAGTCGTTTGCATCTTCACACAGTGTAATGTCTATCTCATTTATAACCTGGGGGTCTGGACCATGATATGTGACAACATCTAGCCATCTGGGGTTAAGAATGGGTTGGGCTACAATTCCACGGAGGAATGTAGGGACTAGAAACCAAACAAATTGATCCTCCATTTCTTGTAATGTCATATCGATTTGAGGCAGACCATGTTGCACAACATACATAATGTTATAGTGCTCAGGAGGGTGGATATGATTGGGAAGCCGGTGACGGACCAACTCATCTTGCACTCGTTGATCCAACGTAGCAGCATTTGGGACTTGTTGAAGATCAATACGAGTGACCAATTCGTGCAGACCATAACCAACAATTTCAACAGGTACTCCTACTCCTCCCCCATTGCCATCATCACCATTATCGTCCTCCTCTTCTTCCATTTCATTATCGGCGTCCCCTTCCAAATCACCACCGTCATCATCATCTGTTAGCACAGCTTCATCATCATCAGGGTCTGCGCCGGCAGGGTCTGCAAGGCCAGCTGCCATTGCCTCGACAACCGCCGCAGCGCCTATGGCTGCAGCATAAGAGACGAAAGGCAGAGGCTTTTCAACCTTGCTGCTAGATTCTGGCTTGACAATTGCATTAAGGAAAGGCTGCATTGATTCCAACTCAAAAAGGCATGATGCAGCTTGCTGCAAAGAGAAGGAAAATAATCAAAAGACTAATAGCATATGTTGGAGAAAAAAATGGAGCGTTACGGAACATGGAGTAAAAACAAAATGGGCAAAAACTAACATAAAATGGACAAGTGCATTATACATACAGATTTATCTCGAAGGAGCTCTGCAACCTGTTTTATGGTTTTCAGCGGAATGGAATTCAGGGCATGACATGCCACAACATAGACTACAGCAACAACTTGATTCCGAACTTCTTCGTAAAAGTCCAATAACCGGTCGCAGAGGGCAGCCTGAAAATGTTAACCCAGCTCAAAATCAGCAGGTGTAAGATGTGAAAGGATCTTGACAGCATGCAACTCAAATACTCCAAAGAACTTACAAATAATTTCGGGAGCTTCAGCTCGGAAAGGATTTGACTGCAGCTTACAGCTCTTGACATGTTGGACGGCCAACATGCGAACATCCACAACTCTATCAGTCAACCTCTTCAAGAACTCTGGAGACAAGTCTCCAACTAAACTAACCGCTTTTAAACGAGTTTCTAGCTGATCAGTCTGCACAAGTTAAAAAAA
Organism: Heteromeles arbutifolia; assembly: GCA_024362995.1. Taxonomy (NCBI): domain Eukaryota; kingdom Viridiplantae; phylum Streptophyta; class Magnoliopsida; order Rosales; family Rosaceae; genus Heteromeles; species Heteromeles arbutifolia. Next base: position 309,422 of record JANCRC010000002.1, on the reverse strand, counting down.
TTAACTGAGAATCCATTCATCAAACTTAGAAATACCATGCCTGAAGTATGAAGAGGCGAAAATGTCAGACATTGGATCAGTATATACCAGTAAACCTCTAATTATGTATGGGACAACTCCTGATAAGATTTGGGGAGCACAATGAGATACATGATGGATGACTTGGTGGCAATCAATCTGATGATTCTCAGACTTGATATCTCCTGACATTGATGATATAAGAAACTGCTTAATGCCAGATTCAAGCTTTCCTGCACACTGTTGTATAACATTCGTGAGCAGCCTCCTAGCAGCCAGAGTGAGAGCCTAGTATTAATTTGAATTCACAAGGTTAGCATACAATGTAACTTGACCCAAATATCTCAGTTAGCTAGCCTCTCCCTCTCCATCTCCATGGTATACTTTTTAAACAAGTAACTGAGATTTGAAGGGGGAAATGTAGCATTAGGAATAATGGATTTAAACAAAATACGCACAACACAAAGATAAAATGGATGAGTTTATATACAGATTTATCTTCAATAGTCGACTAATGTTTTGAGTATCATTTTAAGAATGGAAAATAGCACCCGAAGCAAGTAATTTTCAGACGGGAATCCCGGTTTCACTTCTTCCCCTCACTTCATTTGGCAGGCAGGTTGTTTATGACAACTTAAAGATGCTTCTTTTAATTCAAAAAACTCTACGATGTCGTCAAATTTAGAGCGTCAAACCCAAAATATTCAAAAATGCTTCTTTCAAAGTTTCACACTTTCCTCGTCGTCTTCTAGTTCTAGCTACTTCTTCTTCTCCTCCTCTTGCTCAAACAACTCAGGCGTCAACTTTCCAGCGAGAGAAAAGAAAATTATTTTTTAACGACAACAACGTACAATTTGTAAACATTTAATCTTCAGACAGCAAAACCATAACGATAATGAGCAAATTCCGCCTCAAGATACAGAGCACATTCCGATACAAAGAATGAAAAGACGACAATGTAACGTAGAGTGAAGGAAAGAAATGCACAACCTTTAAATCTTCATGGAGCACTGCCTCCTCCTCCTTGAGCTGCTTGGACCCTAGTCGTACAACAAACCATTTCCTTTCTTTTGTGCTCATCTTTACACTCTTTTCTCCTTTTATGCACATTTTTATTTATTTATGACCATCAGATCGAAGACTTTTATGCATATTCTTATTTATTTATGATCATCCGATCAAATTGTTTTTTCATGACCATCAGATCGAATTGTTTTTTCATGACCATCAGATCGAATTATTTTTTCATGACCATCAGATCGAATTGTTTTTTTATGTCTCTTGGATCATATAAAGCAAAGAATAATTAATAGACATAAATAACCATGCCTTTGCAACTAATCATTTTCGAAATATTATTTCTAGCAATTTTATTACATGCCATGTGTTGGGGAATCAAAGTGTAACAAACAGAGAAAAATAACTGAAGACAGTGGCGGAGCCAGAAATTCATGTTAGGAGGGGCACACTTCAGATCAAAATGGACATAACACATGTAGAAACTATCTCGTTCTTTTGGTCGTCTTGGTATCAAATTTAAAAGTGAGTGACCATGCATTTATTCTTCATTATAAATGGTCAACTATATCAAGAGTTGAAACATTATTAAAAGCACATCCATTTATTCTTCATTCTTGATATCAAATTCAAAAGTGACTGACCATGCATTCATTTTCTCATAGCGACCAAGAAAACATTTTTCTAAAAACATTAAGACATGAGAGCATTTGAAGGGTTTTTTGTGCTAATTTGGAAAAAGGAAATATTTTTCTCTTCTTGATTTCATAGATGATATAATAGAGGGAAATGAGAAATTAACGAAAATAATAGTCTGCAAGCAAAGGGAAAAATTGTATATAGGCAAGAAATAGAGAATATGATCAACTAATATTAGTATAGAACTATAGTTTCGAATCTCTAATGTAAAAAATTGAAGGCTTTGTATTTGTTGGATTGAAGTTAATTGGACTAACGAATACAATTACAAACTCAAGTTGATAGTTGTATTATAAAATTAATTAATGTTAGTCGAGGTTGTTAGGAAAAAAATTATTTGAGGATAGGCTCGAGCCTACCCTAGTCTAAAGGTGGCTCCGCCACTGACTGAAGAATTAGTTATTTTAGTTAATTTTAAATGCGTACCGTTATTATTATTACTATTATTGTTATCTTTAACGCTTTGTGTTTTTGTTTTTCTGGTGGCATTCTTTTCTTCCCATATGTGCCAAGCTCAACATTAAATTTTATTTTCAGAAATGTCGAGTTCGATGTTTAATTATATTAATTGAAGCTAAATTTATCATCATACGAAACATTTATAAAACAGCTTCTATCCTTACCAATGATATTGAAGCTAAATTTATAAAAACACAAAAAACAAAAGGTGATTTTCATGTACCTTCGTCAATAGAATAGGCGATCGACAAATCCATGGCTAGGTATCACTTCCAAGTTACCACTCCAAAGTTCAGGAGCGTTCAATAACTATTGAGGTTTCAGCAACTACTTTCCGTTTAAAAAAAATAAAAATAAAAATATTGAAAACGAAAGCCAAAACCCAAAAGCCAAAATTTGAAAGCTCCTTAATAAATAGAGAAATGACACAAAAACGGATAAGTTCAATTAAGGGGCCATTCGTTTTTTGTTTTCAAGGGTCATTTGATGATAATTTCGTTTTTAGTTTTCAACTTTACCCTATATTGAATGAAACCAACCACTTTCTCATTTGTTTTTGTATTATTTTATTTTACACATATAGTCCTCTTATTCACTAGTAATTATACAAGGATGTTGAATTTTAAGATTGATGGAACTTTCAAGTCTATGAATATCCATTATACACGGAAAGAGATCCTCTCCGAATCTCTTCTACCAAAGCCACTAGATCAAGTGATCTGGGCCTTTGAATATTGATCCAACGGCTAAAAGCAGGGACCCTTTTAAAAGTTATAATAACTTTAACCGTTTGATCAAATTTCAAAGACCCGGATCACTTGATCCGGTGTCCTTGGTGAAAGAGATCCGGAGAGGGTCTTAGAAATCTGTTCTACTATTCTTAAAAGTGTACAAATGACGCTGGACGGTGAGAGAGAAACCCAAAATCCTATCATTCAAAAAAAGATGGCCAAAGAAGGCTGCCATTTTGGAGGCTCCAGCCGAAACCTCCCTGACAATCGAACACCATCTTCTTTCGACCGGAGCTTGTTCGCACTCTTCAACAACTCCAACTTTGCCCTAGTCACCACGATCTTAATCTTCTTTCTTTTGCATCCTTCTTGGCGGACTATTTTTGAAGGAACCAAGGGGTTTCCAAGGAGACCTGCAAGGTCTGGCACGAGAAGGTAAACCTCACCGGTTTCTAGCGTGGTGTCGGGTGCCAATGGCATATACGGTTGGGCGTTGTGTACCCGCTTGTAGCCAGTGTGAGAGCCAAATGTAATCGTCTCTTGGTCTTGGGGCGGATGGAACATAAACATTTAATATTTATGCAGTATCTCATTGTCTGGTTTGAACTTCACATAGAGAAATACAAGTGATGAAATTAGGAATTTCGGACTCTCATCGAACTTTTAGTGTTGTGTGGCTTTGATAATTTCACGTGGGAGGAAGTTTGACGTGCAAGCCAAGACACTGCTACTTTAGTTATGTTTTATAATCTAAATACCTCAAAGTCAATGGTCTGTGGAGATTGATCATTGCACCACAGCCTCAACAAAAAGTATAAAGCATCAAACGTCAACTCCAAAAAATATTGAACTTCTTTCCGTTTTCCTATAAAGGCAAAAAATATTGAACTTAACTAGATGTTTTATGTCTTTATTAAATACATGTAAATGAGGCCTCAAATCTAATCACACAGGAAGCCTGAGTCAACTAGCCACAAACTAGCTTCGGCTCTCGAATTCAACCAAAAGAGATGCAGAAGATCAACTTTCTAAATGATCCTATCCCAAGCAAATAACATGCCCTGTATCTAGAGAACCATACTAGCGGAAATAAGCCTCATAAAGTAAGCACCTAAGGTCAATTCAGTCTGCGACAATGCCATATTGCCAATTGCGCTTTCATAGACGTTGGATGGTAACACAAGTTAGAACAATGCACTTGTTTTGTACCCCTTGCCTTCTCATGTTGCAATACCTCCAGAATGGCTTTGATCAAAAGGAATTTTCAGAACTTCCGTAACATGCAAAAGGAAACGGACTTTTTTCACTTATTCGATTTCTTAGAATTCATTTAACAATGCTTTAACTGGATCTAATTGATACCATCACTCAAATAACAGCACATGTATAGGTACATCAGTACTGAGTAAGATGCTAGAATTCTAAGAACTTCATTAACTCTATAAGACTAGTGAAAGCAGATTTCATAGTTGAATTAATGGTACAAAACTGTTCTCTACGCCAAGAGAGAAAACTTCAGAAACATATAAATAGAAAACTGAGAAGCAGCACATACCAGTTTTTGACATTACATATCAGTGTGATGAGCTTTGACAGTAAACTAAACAGCCCAACATCTAAGCAGTAACTAACTCAGATGTACTTCTAGACTCCAACCATGACTTGATTGCAACCTTTGTTGTCAAAAACCAGCCTGCCTTGTCTGGGGCCTCATGGAATGGAGCATTTAATTCCTTCAAATGGGACTCAAGTACACTCGCCAGACCTTTGTCTGAATACTTATGTTTCCCATGTCCAGTATTGATTCCAAGCAATGGCGGAAGCTCCTCAGCAGAGTCCAATACCCGAGACAGGTCATTGATCCAAACATGTAATGCAGTCAGAGCGGCCCCAAGAGACAGACCCTTGAGATACAGAGACCACTGGGTTTGAGACCTTGACTGTAAACCTATGTATATCTGAAGTGTAATCCCCAAGTCTAGTAGCTCACAGGCTCTCTCCAATAGATCGAGGTTCACACAAAGATCAATCAGGCAATTGCAATAAGCCTTCTTTACATCTGAACCGATTGAGTTGAAAAGTTCCGATGCTTCGTTCTTGAAATTTTCAGTACTGTCTTGCTTCTCCACCAAAAGTCTTACCACATACCCTAGTTTTTTATCGGCCCTCTCAATGCAATTGGCAAGCTTGCAAAGTTCTTCCTTTGGTGTTTGAGTCACCACATTCAGGAGACAACCACAGAAACGCTCATCTGGTGTTATACCCAAATCTAGAAGTTGATTGAATATCCTAACAACATCATCAGTGCGTTTTGCCTTCCCATAGCATTGGATGAGTGATGTCAAAATAAAGATATTAGGCTCAAAACCAGCCTCCAACATCTCATTCAATGTTGCTTCTGCCTCTGTGACTTTCCCGCTACAGGAATATACGGTAATCATGGATGAAAAGGTCCAACTGTCGGGCTTCAAAGTTTCAGAACTCTTCATTTCTTCAAAAATGTCAACGGCTTCGTCAGTGTAACCAACATCAGCACACATAGCTAAAAGGGTATTATAAAGAATTACATTTAACTCCAGTCCCTTCTCCTTCATCTCTTTATAAACATTAAGAGCATCGTCACTGTAGCGAGCTCTACCATAGGCCCTTAAAAGAGACGCATAGGTCACCCAATTTGGTGAAAGCTCTCTGCTGATCATCTCTCGGTAAATTTTCTTGGCCTGCCAAGGCCTCCTAGCTCTTCCCATGGCATCCAACAAAGTGTTATAAATAACCAAGTTTGGCTTAGCCCCTATAGCTTTCATTTCCTCATAAACATTCAAGCACCCATCAAAATTCCCCGATTGCCCGTGAATTTTGATCAATGTGGAAAACGTCACGGGATCGATGCGCCACTTCTCAGTCCTGGCTCGGTCGTACAAACTGAAAGCCATTTCAAACTTACCAGCACGCCCATAGGCGTCAATCATAGCCGAATAGGTAACATCATCCGGATTGCACCCAAAACTGGGCATCTTCTCAAACCACTCCACAGCCTTATCAGGCAAAGAACACATCCTAGCACAACTAATCATAGTCGAAAAGGTAACATTATCGGGTTTAACACCTCTCTGGAGTAGTTGATCGAACAGCTTCTCTGCTCTATCCAAATCCTTACCCTTCCTACACACTTTCAAAGTCACGTTGTACAAAATCACCTCCCTCTTGGGTTTCAATCTCTTGTGAAAGTAGTTAAGCGCAAGCAAAGCATTTTCCGGATTGTTCATGTTATTAAGAACAACCACAGCGTCTTGTTCCAAAATATTATCCCCTAAACCCTTTAAAGCTTCAGAAACATCACTTTCATTCGGAGTGCAAGAGTTCAAATACTCAGCTACTTTCACCAAAGAAGCGTACCTGGAATCGTAGGACTTCTGCCGCAGCTGTGAAGCTCTGGGGCTCCTGGGATTGACCCAGACGTAGCTTTTCGACAAAGACCCGGAATTTCCATCTGGGCTCTGAAGACTTTCAATTTCTGAGTCTTTGGGGCTCTGGGCTTCTTCTGCAACCGGGTCTTGCAACGAAACATGGTGTATTTGCAGAGAGGTTGTTGACCGAAATTGTAGCGGAGGAAAACTGAGTCCGTGGGTGTGAATTGCAGAGCTTCTGAGTCGAAAATTAGTCGGGGAATGAAAAGGGAGAGAGCGGGAGGGAGTTCGGGGGTTGTGGAAGAGAGAAGAGGGCGAAGAGCATAAGTGATAAGCCATTTTCCCTCTCTGCAAGTGTTAACCTCACCCGGTATGGGATTATGAAAAGGAAAAAGGAGGGGCTTACTTTTGCTTTGCGTTCCAAGGGATAGAGGGAGACTTAATTTACTATATTAGCCTTACGAGTTTACGGACCTTCTAATATTTCATAGCGGGCCTCGAAGTGATTTTCCGGGAACGGGAAATTTCCGAAGCCCAACTTGAATTTCCAAAAGCTTTACGATTATGTTAAAAGTTGGTTCAAATCAAAACTTAGACACGTGTCCACCCGTGATTGAGTGTAAGTAGGAGCTCCTGCACATCCCTTCAGCAGCCAAGTATTTTCCATGATGACCTCAAGGAATCTGTTCTAAGCTTTTTCATGGCAGTCTTATCATCCTTTTACAGGTCTAAATGTTCAAAAGCTTTTTTTCCAAAGCGATGTTCAAAAGCTTACGGCGTAAGAAAAATGGCATAAATATAAAGAAATTATAAATCAATAACGAATTGCGTGTTAGCTCACAACTATTTCAGAAAATGTAACGATTGAGTTTTTTTAATATTATACAAAACGATAGGGGAAAGGATTTTGAACCTTAATCAAATAAAGAAGAAGATCTTAATCACAAAAACAAACCAGCACTTATTGTAAAATCATTTTTTATGAGTTTTTAAACTGAATGATGCTTTATGGTGGTTTTTGTAGAAACTGTACCAGCCCGAATACAAAGTTCGTGTTGGGATTAGACTTGTCGGCTTTTGGCTTTTGCGGATTTTTGTATAAACGTACCAATCCCTCTCCTGCTGTCGACATTGGACTATTGGAGGGGACGACGGATCGAGCGTTGTTAAAGAATCTAATTTAAATGGAATGTGTGGATTGAGAACAATGATACAATCATGTGGATGTGGATGGATAGACTTGCCAATCTTATACCCTCACCGCCCATATATTATCAGCATCCCACCCAGTTTCAAGTTTTGGCCTCTTTATCAACATAATTAATTAACTCTCTAATCTTAATCCTTTTATTACTCGTAATAAAAATTCGAGTAAGAAATTGGATTATGGGTTAAACACCGGCTTAATATCTAAATTTATATTTTTACACACGAGTTTTAGTAAACAATTGGAATGAAAATCCTAATTCTCACTCCTCTCGATTCAACTAGTCACACCAATGAGAGAATAACTAATAAGAAAGCATGTGACAAATAAGGGAATGTGGAATGGAAACTTTTATTTCATTAAAAATTGTAGCAGCCAACAACTTCATCTTCATGATGTCTCTCTCTCTAGATAATCAATTATATAATGAACAGATATACTTGTGACTTGACCACCAACATCATCAACCAACTTTATTATACCCTCTTATAATATTAAATATTAAACCAACAAAGACTGCTAAAATATTAATCCAAGATTGAACAAGACGTCCTGATCCAAAGAAGATGATCGGTGATTTACATGACTGTGCAAGCTGAGGGATTTTCTTCACTGAAACAGTCAGGGCGAGTAACATAATAGCTCCTGTTTCCCCTGCTGTAACTGTCATACACAGGCCTTCCATAGTAACCATCATATTGTATGCATGGGGGAGGCCCACCGCCATAACCACTGTAGCATGGCCCACCTGGATGCCCCTGGTAACAATCCATACAACACGCGTTTACTTGGACAGGCGGTGGGTACCCTGGCACAACAGGACCCGGCGGTGGTGATGCAGGTTTAGGCTTTTCAGGTTCCTTGGGTTTCTCAACCGGTTTAGGTTTTTCAGGCTCTTTGGGTTTCTCTGCCGGTTTAGGTTTTTCGGGCTCTTTGGGTTTTTCAGGCTCTTTGGGTTTTTCAGTTGCTTTAGGTTTTTCGGGCTCTTTAGGTTTCTCAGCCGGTTTAGGTTTTTCAGGCTCTTTGGGTTTCTCAGCCGGTTTTGGTTTTTCGGGCTCTTTGGGTTTCTCAACCGGTGGTGGCTTGGGCTTCTCTGGCTCTTTGATCTCGATGCTTTTTATGGCACCTCCACCTTTGCAGCAAATCTTATCCCTTATCTTTTCTGGACTACAACATACCACTTTGATCACCACTTGGTTTTGCTTCTCGTCGTATATCTGGTCTCGTATTTCTCTTGTTCACAAATACACATTTTATTTACTCAGTTTACGTTTTATCCAAAATTAATCTTAGTTTCCCAAAAAGAAAGAACTTTAACCCGGTTGCTCATATAGTAATTATAGACAAATCAAGGAGAAGGGAGACTCACGAGAGAATTTACAAAGAACTTTTTTGACCTTCTTATAGCATTTGTGACAGCCAAGATCCACCTTCAGCACCATAATCGTAACCTGAATTACCAATTTTTAATATTAATGAAAAAAATTTGTATATATATATATTAACCAAAGATTGACAAAAAAATTCATATAATATACAGAAGATTGTTGTGCAGAAATGTAGACAAAAAGAAGTGGAATATAGTGCTGCTGCGGAATCATGTTCTGACTGACAGGGAAGTATCATGGTGAAATAGTATGTGGCAAAATCAAGAACAGAGAGAGAGAGAGAGAGCTAGAGCCAAAAACAATAAATTAAATAGCAGAGCAGAGGACTTGGGATTCTTAATTCCTATCAGGATATAAAAAAATTGGAACCACAAAAAACAAATAAGAGCTCAAAGTTTTTTAGTTTTAGCCATGCAAATCATCATTGGGTTAGAAGAAAAAAAAGAGGAGAACATAAACTTTACCAAATATTACGTACCTTTTCCTTTTCCCCCATTGCAGTGAGTAGCGGATGCTCTCAGACTCAGATCTGAACCAGAACCTCTCAACTAAAATGACTGAATGAGACTGCCCTCACTGAACCAACTTTTATACTTATATATATATATATATATATTTATACACAGATATATAAAAATAGGAATACAATTCGGTGGAACAAACTACAAAGCAAAGGGAAAGAGAAGAAGAGAGGAATATTTGATTGAAGAATTATGACAAATTGCTTCTTAAGAAAGAGTGAGTGAGAGAGAGAGAGAGAGCACAATAGTTCTGTACACAAATGGCCAATGACATGCGAACACGTTGATATTGGAAGATTGATTTCTTGGTATGATGATTGAGGGTTGTCGTTATATGAAGGTGGTGGCTTTCTGATGATCGCTAAAAGTTGCAAGTTTTTCGCATATGCATGTGCTGGCTTTGATTCAGGCTTCGATTCACCCACCTCACCTTCCATACTTTTTCCAACGTCCTGCCAGTATCAGTTTAAGTAAATGATTCATCATGATTCCATTATCAAAAGTAAAATTACATCCTAAGCTAGCTAATTGTAATTATTAAAGTACACAGAGTTTGGTGTGGAGGAGAAACTGCCAATATTATTTCATGATCATCAAGTTAATTGAAATAAACTATATTCCAAGGTCGATAATTATGGATCATGCAGCACCACATGGCACATGGAAATTCCTCCAATTGTCCCTAGATCTAAGTACCTGGAATCGTAGGACTTCTGCCGCAGCTGTGAAGCTCTGGGGCTCCTGGGATTGACCCAGACGTAGCTTTTCGACAAAGACCCGGAATTTCCATCTGGGCTCTGAAGACTTTCAATTTCTGAGTCTTTGGGGCTCTGGGCTTCTTCTGCAACCGGGTCTTGCAACGAAACATGGTGTATTTGCCGAGAGGTTGTTGACTGAAATTGTTGTGGAGGAAAACTGAGTCTGTGGGTGTGAATTGCAGAGCTTCTGAGTGGAAAATTAGTCGGGGAAGTAAAAGGGAGAGAGCGGGAGGGAGTTCGGGGGTTGTGGAAGAGAGAAGAGGGCGAAGAGCATAAGTGATAAGCCATTTTCCCTCTCTGCAAGTGTTAACCTCACCCAGTCTGGGACTATGAAAAGGAGGGGCTTTCTTTTGCTTTGCGTTCCAAGGGATAGAGGGAGACTTAATTTACTATATTAGCCTTATGAGTTTGCGGACCTTCTAATATTTCATAGCGGGCCTGGAAGTGATTTTCCTGGAACGGCAAATTTCCGAAGCGCAACTTGAATTTCCAAAAGCTTTACGATTATATTAAAAGTTGGTTCAAAAAGGTCTTATGATCACCTCAAGGAATCTGGTCTAAGCTTTTTCATAGCAGTCTCTTATCATCCTTTTACAGGTAGGTCTAAATGTTCAAAAGCTTTTTTTTCCAAAGTGATGTTCAAAAGCTTACGCCGTAAGAAAAATGGCATAAATATAAAGAAATCATAAATCAATAGGAATTGCGAGTGTTAGTTCACAACCATTCCAGAAAATGTAATGATTGAGTTTTTTTTAATACAATCAAAATTCTATACTAAACGATAGGGGAAAGAGTTTTGAACGTTTCTAAATTAAGAAGAAGATCTTAATCACCAAAACAAATCACCACTTATTGTAAAATCATTTTTTATGAGTTTTTAAACTGAATAATGCTTTATGGTGGGTTTTGCAGAAACGGTACCAGCCCGAATACGAAGTTGGTGTTGGATTAGACTTGTCGGCTTTTGGCTTTTGCCGATTTTTGTATAAACATATCAATCCCTCTCCTATTGTCGGCATTGGACTATTGGAGGGGACGACGGATCAAGGGTTGTTAAAGAATCCGATGTGTTTAAATGAAATGTGCGGATTGAGAACGATGATACAATCATGTGGATGTGGATGAATAGACTTGCCAATCTTATATCAGCAGCATCCCACCCAGTTTCAAGTTTTGGCCTCTTTATCAAAATAATTAATTAACTCTCGAATCTTAATCCTTTTATTACTCGTAATAAAAATTGGAGTAAGAAATTGGATTATGGGTTAAACACCGGCTTAATATCTAAATTTATATTTTTACACGAGTTTTAGTAAACAATTGGAATGAAAATCCTAATTCTCACTCCTCTAGATTCAACTAGTCCCACCAATTAGAGAATAACTAATAAGAAAGCATGTGACAAATAAGGGAATGTGGAATGGAAACTTTTATTTCATTGAAAATTGTAGCCGCCAACAACTTCTTCATCATGATGTCTCTCTTTCTCTCTAGATAATCAATTATATAATGAACAGATTACGTGATTGTGACTTGACCACCAACATCATCAACCAACTTTATTATTCACTTAACAATATGGCCCTCTTATAATATTAAATATTAAACCAACAAAGACTGCTAAAATATTAATCCAAGATTGAACAAGACGTCCCGGTCCAAAGAAGATGATCGATGATTTACATGACTGTGCAAGCTGAGGGATTTTCTTCACTGAAACAGTCAGGACGGGTAACACAATAGCTCATGTTTCCCCCGCTGTAACTGTCATACACAGGCCTTCCATAGTAACCATCATACTGTATGTATGGGGGAGGCCCACTGCCATAACCACTGTAGCATGGCCCACCTGGATGCCCCTGGTAACAATCCATACAACAGACGTTTACTTGGACAGGCGGTGGGTACCCTGGCATAACAGGATCCGGCTGCACAGGAGGAGGAGAAGGCTTTACTGGCTCCGCCGGTGGCGGTGCAGGTTTAGGTTTAGGTTTTTCAGGTTCCTTGGGTTTCTCTGCCGGTTTGGGTTTTTCAGGCTCTTTGGGTTTCTCTGCCGGTTTGGGTTTTTCAGGCTCTTTGGTTTTCTCTGCCGGTTTGGGTTTTTCAGGCTCTTTGGGTTTCTCAGCCGGTTTAGGTTTTTCGGGCTCTTTGGGTTTCTCAGCCGGTTTAGGTTTTTCGGGCTCTTTGGGTTTCTCAGCCGGCAGTGGCTTGGGCTTCCCTAGCTCTTTGATCTCGATGCTTTTTATGGCACCTCCACCTTTGCAGCAAATCTTGTCCCTTATCTTTTCTGGACTACAACATACCACTTCGATCATCACTTGGTTTTGCTTCTCGTCGTATATCTGGTTTCGTATTTCTCTTGTTCACAAACACACATTTTATTTACTCAGTTTACGTTTTATCCAAAATTAATCTTAGTTTCCCAAAAAGAAAGAACATTAACTCGGTTGCTCATCTAGTAATTATAGACAAATCAAGGAGAAGAGAGACTCACGAGGGAATTTACAGAGAACTTTTTTGACCTTCTTATAGCATTTGTGACACCCAAGATCCACCTTCAGCACCATAATCGTAACCTGAATTACCCATTTTTAATATTAACCAAAAAAATTTGTATATATATTAACCAAAAAAATTCATATAATATACAGAAGATTGTTGTGCAGAAATGTAGACAAAAAGAAGTGGAATATAGTGCTGCTGCAGAATCAGGTTCTGACTGACAGGGAAGTATCATGGTGAAATAGTATGTGGCAAAATCAAGAACAGAGAGAGAGAGAGAGCGAGAGCCACAAACAATAAATTAAATAGCAGAGCAGAGGACTTGGGATTCTTATCAGGATATAAAAAAATAGGAACCACAAAAAACAAATAAGAGCTCAAAGTATTTTAGTTTTAGCCATGCAAATCATCATTGGGTTAGAAGAAAAAAAAGAGAACAGAACATAAACTTTACCAAATATTACGTACCTTTTCCTTTTCCCCCATTGCAGTGAGTAGCGGATGCTCTCAGGCTCAGATCTGAACCAGAAGCTCTCAACTAAAATGACTGAATGAGACTGCCCTCACTGAACCAACTTTTATATTTATATATATTTATACATAGATATATAAAAATAGGAATACAATTCGGTGGAACAAACTACAAAGCAAAGGGAAAGAGAAGAAGAGAGGAATATTTGAGTGAAGAATTATGACAAATTGCTTCTTAAGAAAGAGTGAGAGAGAGAGAGAGAGAGAGCACAATAGTTCTGTACACAAATGGCCAATGACATGCGAACACGTTGATATTGGAAGATTGATTTCTTGGTATGATGATTTGAGGGTTGTCCTTATATGAAGGTGGTGGCTTTCTGATGATCGCTAAAAGTTGCAAGTTTTTCGCATATGCATGTGCTGGCTTCGATTCAGGCTTCGATTCACCCACCTCACCTTTCATACTTTTTCCAACGTCCTGCCAGTATCAGTTTAAGTAAACGATTCATCATGATTCCATTATCAAAAGTAAAATTACATCCTAAGCTAGCTAATTGTAATTATTAAAGTACACAGAGTTTGGTGTGGAGGAGAAACTGCCAATATTATTTCATGATCATCAAGTTAATTGAAATAAACTATATTCCAAGGTCGATAATTATGGATCATGCAGCCCCACATGGCACATGGAAATTCCTCCCATTGTCCCTAGATCTAAGTACCAGCTGCCACCCATCTTGAAATTTGGTTTGTTAATCTAAACCGGTGAAGAAACGTCTGGTAATGCGACGCAACTAGTCGGTAAGCCATAATTGCAATCCATCTTATATTGTCACGATTAAAAGTTAAAATATTTGACAGTGTGGATATGTTTGAAATGCCAGTTTTTAACTGTCTTTTTTCAAACAAGTGATTGCCTTAGACTACCGACATATATCATACATCATATACATGTGGATTTCGGTGTATGAAAAAAAATGTAATAAGCCCTATTATCTACAATGTACTGGAGAGAATAACGGATGATCAAAATTTAAAAAGAACGGGCTCCAGACGACAAAAGTGTGGCTGCTACCTCAGAAAACCGTTCATAAGTACTAGTTTCATAGAGGTGGGTCTGCCTCACACCTCACAGGCTCACACGATAGTGTTTGATCAATCCCATTTTATCTTTTCTTCTTATTTTAGGGTTCAGTGGTCCATTTATTTTACTAAAATATATAGCATACAATTAAACAGAATGTGAGGCTATATATGTACCTTCCAGATTTGTTAAGTGCATAACAGCTCATTCATTTGTACATAAGACTTGATATGTTTCGTTTCGATGCAACCGATACGGGTTGGATTAGTGGACATAAGACTTTATATTATATTATATTTTATTAGTAATTTACTTAATTATGTTTTTGGTGCAATGAGATTTAGAGACTAGAAAGTACTACACTACACACCCTAACAATAGTCAATAGCACTGTGTTGGTGGTGTATATTGCCTAGTTACTAATAATTCACAATTTGTGGTTGCGAAGTGGCTTTTGGGATTGCGGTAATACATAAAGTGATGAATTTTTTATACAACATGCATGTGTGCTGAACTTAGGGTTGAAAATCGTCAAGATAATAATGTACGTAATACGTGCCGGTTCAATTAATCTTCTTATTTTATACAACACTAATGTGTGTTGTCTTGTTGTTTGATTGATTAATAAAAGTTGTTATCATTTCGTAATATTTGTGACCTCAGCTTACCATTCAAGAAATATAATTTTATACTAATAGTTTTTGTTATCCTTTGGCTCTTTATTAAGTGCGTTATACTTTAACTTTGTCTCCTTGATTTGATTTTATGTATTAAAAAAATTCATTACAATTGTATTTTGAACATATTTATGTTTTTTCATTCATTTCTTTTTTAATTTTTACTTTGAGTTTTATTGCTTTGTCTTTTGTGGATGCACGGCATCAGTTGTTGAAATTATTAAGATAATCTCACATCAAGAAAAAGAGAAATCTTATATGTGTTTATAAGTAATTAAACAAGTAAAAAATTATAATAGAGAAGAAGCAAAGAGTGTACCAATATGTTGTCTTGTGTTGTGGCTTGTGAGTGCCAAAGTAAGGTAGCTCTCATAATAATAAGTGCAATTGGACTCGGGAGGGAGTGGTATTAAGCTATATATCCACCCACCAATCATGAAAGAAAGACAGCCATAGGATTAGGGTTTGAGAAGTGATAAGTGGTGGGGACACAACCTTACCCAATCCGTTAATTTTTGGTGCCGACACTACTTTACTCCACCCCTGATTGAATGGGCTTTGGTAGCTTCAATACGCACACCAGAGGCGTAACTTAGTAAGAGGCTTACTACACTGATTACAAGGAAGAGCCGTTAATGTACACTTTTGATAGCATGAGAGAAAATTCAAAGTTTGTAAATAGAAACTACCATGTTGAATTTGGGCCGATGCTAACATTTTGGAGCCCATATTTGGGACAATTTAAGATGGATTTGAGTTACCAGACTGACATAACCCAACAGAGTTGGCAACGAATACAGTAAAACCCACCTACCTAAGAAAACCCTAAATCTTAACGCACAAAACCCTTTTAGGATTGACCCTTTGGGTCGAACAGTTTAATATAAGCTTCCTGGCTCAAAATGATAAACCATGCAAGCAATAACCATATTCTCTTGTATAATGCACTGTACAAGGGAATAATCAGCGCTGTCTATACATAACACACTATAGTTAACATATTCCAGCTCTATCATCTCATCTCATTCTTATAAGAGATCAAAACGTGTGTGTCCCATATAAGAGATGAATGGTGTTGGTCTGTCCCATATATTGACCCCATTCCCATAGGAGAAGAAGAAGTTGATATTGCAATTGATCAATTCAGCAGCTGAAGGGAAAAAAATTCACAGAGAGCAAAATATCATTCCCGACACAAGTCCAAATGATCAAACCCCAAAGGTTTGAACATAGGGAAATTGGAGTGCCGTGCTAGTGCTCCTGGCTATAAGCTACCCTACCATCACACATATCATATACGAGTAGTAGATGAAGAAGTTATTTCGGGCTTCTGTGTAGTCAGGTTTTCGGCTTAATGGCCTTTTGAATTTTGTTGACACAATGCATCTATCAAGTTGCAAAGGACCGCTTTCCAATTTACAACGGCGTCGTGGAATTATCACGAGCTTTTGCTTTCAGGATTCTAATATCAGATATCAGAATCACCTTTTGATCCATCTAACGCCCGACTGCTTTCCCCTTGCCTTCTTTCTTCTTTTCCCTTCCTTGTTTTTATATGCATATGAATATAGCATATAACTAAACTTATTTCGGCTATATATTCGTTTGAAGCACGTAAGGCTCTAAATTGGAAAATTACCGAAATTTCTAGTTGGTAATTGTGCGAGTTGAATCTAGAGTGCCACTTTGATCTGCTGGTTCGCCTACTACCTGTTTAGGTTTCTTTGGTAAATAGATACCAGTTAGGGTTTGCAAACAAATTTTGGCAAACGACTGATTTCCCAACGCTTTGTTGCATGTTTAAATGGATTATATACTGATGTACAAAGTTTGTTAATTAGTACTTGTTCATTAATTTCATTCGTATAGAATTTGGTTAAATAAAGTGAGTGCATGGGATTCTTTGGTGATTGATTGGGTGCCAAGGGCCAACTTGGTTACGTGAAGACAGGAATCCTTCCCTCTCCCTCTCCAAATACCAATCACCTTTTCTTTTCATCTTCCTTTTCCTTCTGGTTTACTGCTACTTTCATTTCATGGCATGGGAAACTAGATGACGATAATGTTTATCATCACAATTCACAGAGAGACATAAAGACACACAGAGAGAGTCACACACATAACCCTCGAAGAGTGAGCGAGTGGTTTCCATGAGATGGGTCCCGCTGGATTCCACCACCCCTTTCCAGATGTTGATGGCCTTCCCAATTCCCAGGGCAACCCCGGTATAGAGAGATTTTTCAGTGTGATCGGCACACGAGGTGGTACATCACGTGTCACTATACAAATGATAAGATATGTGTGTTAAAAAGTTAATAACCTAAAAAGTAAAATTTCCTACCATTTACATAAAAATACGTGATGTACCATTCGTATTCTCGTCACAATCAAAAATTTCTCTCTGATATGGGCTTTTAGTTTAGTCCACATGATATTCACTTGGGAGCTTGGAATCCAAAACCCTGGGGACCCCTTGGGCTCCATCCTATTTCTAGCTACACACAAATTTATAGCACCTCTACCAAATTGAGTGGGTAGAAGAGCTGTGACAGCAGCCTTATTTTCCTGCTCCACATGTATAATCGTTTTCTTATTCTTTATCTTCTTCTTTTTTTTGTGCTGATCGATCAAGAGAACATAATACTTTCTTCTTTTGTCTTTCTTCTAAATAATGTAATCAACATTCCAAACATAATAATCAATAAACTCCCATTTTCTCCTGAAGCGGAGAAAAAACTAATTGTTTTTAATTATTATGATTATTATGGGAGAGAGGGTTTGAAACTATGAAAATAATTTAGAAAAGAAGGGGGTTTTGAACTCGGCACAATAGATGAAAACCCAAAACCCTATCCAATAAGATAATGTACCACATGCGGAGAAAAAAACTAATTATGTTAATTGCTGAATACATTAAATATAGTGTATGTTTTTCATTTTTCAGTTTTCATGCCGTGATTCTTGAAACAACATCGTGTTAAGTTTGTAGTTAGATTCAAATAAAAGATCGATGTTGGGATCAAAACGTTCAATATGAGCATTGTACAAACGGGAAGTGAATTTTCGGCACTCTCCTATTTTTCATGGACTTCTTTTTTATTTCTGTAAAATTTTATTGAATAAATCAAAGAATAATACAATGAGGCCCGTCCGTTAGAGATGATTGATTTCAAGAGGATTATTCACTATATTGAAGGCATTTTGAAGAAAAAAATGAATGTCAATTTTATATTTGATCCAAGTTAAAGGTTGCCTGTGTAGGATTAAAAAACAAGTTTACTTCATGATTAACATTTAACTTGGATAATATAAGAAATTTGTCATCCATGTTTTTCTTCAAAATATCTTCAATATTGTGAACAATATTATCTAAGCTAATTCTCTCTAACAAGCGAGACCTGAATGTATAAAAATAAAAGGAGTATAGAAATCACTGACAAAATAAATCTCAAAGATCCAATTATTGTTGATTACATAAAGGTAAAGAGGAAAACTAAGTTGATTAATGGCTGACATTTGATTCGAAAAAAAGGTCTTATCTGCACTTTATCTTAAGTGTCGGGAAAACTTTTTGTTTGATTGCAAAACTGAAGTTAGTGATGTAGGAGGAGAACCTTATCAGGATTCAGGAGCTTTTAGGGTTGGCCAATCATTTCCCTTTGTATGTGTAAATCAAAGCAATGCAGCATACGAGAGATTTTTTAGTGTGCTCGGAACACGGCATATTAACAAAATCTCTCACAGTATGCAAATGCAATGTATACAATCGATCCTAACACTGCTTTGACCCCTTAATCTAAGGTTTTGTCTTTTTAAGCCCCTCAAAACTTTCCTTAAAAAAATCAAATCGTTATACAAAACCATCATATCCACCCGTGACCCGCCACTGCTTTTTCGTCCAGGCCGGCTAAAGAGATCAATCACATGCATTAACGTTTGTGTTCTTATTTGACCATGAAAAATTTCTGAATTTATACCGAAAGATTTGAGTAAAAAGATATATTTCTACGTAAACATTTACTCCTTTTGTCAGGGTAAAATGATTTTTGTCCCTACCCTGCCTTTAATACCAACAGTAGTATGAATGATCGTGCAGTTCATTTCGAAGGCAAGCAGGGGCAATTTGTGAGAAGCTGAGTCAGCATTAAACAATTCCACGTCAGACACGTAGAATTCTCACGTACTTAAATGTCCTTTAGCTGCTTCACCCACACCCAGAAAGGAAAGGAGAGAGAAGAGACCGACCAAGAGTTAGAGGAGAGGAGTGAGATAAAGAAATAAAAGCAAAAGAGTGAATATTTCGTCACACTTTGTTTCCAGATTGCATAACATATTTGCATCCATCTTCATTCAAACTTCTGAAGAAAACTACTTTCAGAATCACCAGAGAAATGGGCGAAGTAAGTATTTGGCCGACACTTTGTTTTATTCACTAGCTTTATTTATATATCTCTGTGTGTGTGTGTGTGTGTGCGATTTGAACAGCTTGCTGTATGTTTTGAGATATTTCAAACTTTTTCCAATATTCTTGTTGGTTTTTTGTTGTGTATTAGACATTAATTTGTTTGGGCAGGACAAAGATTAGCTTCATGTATTAAGTGGCATTTTATAAGTTTAATTTTCTAGTTGATTTTTGTTTTGATATATATTTTGTATGGAAACAAATTAAAGGAGAAGAAAGAGGAAGAGAAGAAGGAAGAAAGCAAAGATGAAAAGAAAGAAGAGAAAAAGGAAGAAAAGAAAGAAGAAGAGCCTCCGGAGATTGTACTCAAGGTTGATATGCATTGTGAAGCTTGCGCAAGGAAAGTTGCTCGAGCGTTGAAGGGTTTTGAAGGTAAACTTGTTCTTCTCCTTATTATTTCCATCCTTAATTTTTGAATTCTGACCACCTCTCCCTCATCAATTTTTTGAATTGTATAAGAATAAAACAAATTGAGCTAGGAAAATACATATAATTTAGTTTAAAAGTGTTTTTGTATTTAGTGTAGTTCATGTTTCACACGTTTTTCTTGAAGAAAATACTTAAGTGTATTTCTTTTCGTTCATAATTAATCAGAAAGAAATTAAAAAGGTACGAGGAGGGGTTAGTGCAAGTAGTTTGAATTTTGAGTATTTGAATGTAATTAATTTGTGGTGGACGGTGGTGGGTGGACTGCAGGAGTGGAGGCTGTAACGACAGACAGCAAGGCGAGTAAGGTGGTGGTGAAAGGGAAGGCGGCAGACCCCATAAAGGTCTGCGAAAGATTACAAAAGAAAAGCGGCAAAAAAGTGGAGCTCATTTCACCTTTGCCTAAACCACCAGAGGAGAAGGAGGACCAACAAGTTAAAGAAGCTGACAAGGAAGAGAAAAAAGAGGAGGTAATTATTTCAAAACCTACTTTCACATTTTCACTCACTATTTTTTCACGCACTGGGTCTCCACCATAAGATTATCGTTATATATTACTAATGAGACATCAACATACTCATGAAATAATCATATATTTTAACCTACCTTCCACGGCTTTACTCACCCCAATCTCTAGTTTAGGATCAGGAGAGAATGTTTAATGTGTCAAAATACGGAGTGATCCGTCATATGTTTGATATACAAATAGAAAAATATTTTTTTATTTGTATAATGATATATAACGTATGTATCTGTGTTCGAAGACTAGAGGGTCTCCACTATCAGTCTCTACTACTTTTGTATTTTACCGTGATACTGATCACTAAGCATATTAAGTTTAAGTTTGAACGAATTAATTAGGGTTTTTATGGATGTTGACTATATGGTGGACATGGATCCTTTTCGGATCTAGTTGTCCTAATCTATCTAGTCAAATTATCCGGGTTATTGAAATTTGATCTAATCGCTAAAGTTATTATAATTTTTTCTGTTTGTAGCTGTTGGATCAAATTTCAATGATCCGGATAATTTGACTAGGTGGATTAGGACTGCTGAATCATGACTCATGAGATGATCCATGTCCCTATCTCCTATGGATGGAGGGATGGGGTCGGCTCGATTCTCTAGAACAGTGAATATCGTGACTACTGTTTTAAATACTGACATGAAAGTAACAATTCAAAGTCAGCAAATTACAGCCCCACCTCCACGAAATTCACTATCCACATGCAAGTCCCTCACAAGAAAAAATTCTCAGGCACATTAGGGTTTTCGGTATTTCAAGTGTTTTAATTATTAATTCTTAATTTTTATATCTGTAAATAAAGATTTAACTGTTAAAATACTTAAAATAGCATAATAGTTGAAGTATCCAAGAAAGTCATTTTCACAAAACCAATACTAATCACTAGATGACTTGTATGGTACATATATATTGTTGTCGTGTGTCAAAAATATAATGATATATTTATTTTGACTTGATTTTCGTATTATGGCCACAAAATCGCAGAATAACTTATGTCCAATGTCCATAGTCCATACCGTGGACGGTTTTTTGAGAGTTGTTAAGGGGTTTGGGAAATTAAAGCCTTGTCTAATAGAAATTGAGACTCTATGTTTCATATTTGAATTGGACGCTCATATTCTTATATTAGAACATGTTATTCATGTATTTTATTAACAAAATAAATTATATGCGTGTACTCCAACGTCGCTTAATATGTGTTCCTCTTGAGATTTTGTGCTATACCAAAGAGGCACCAACCCTACCATACTACCATACTCAGCTGTATGTTGTACTTACAAACATATGCTGCAGCAACCATGAGCAATTGGGCGTTGGCCATGAGTGCCGGGGGTCACGGGTACATGCTGCAACCCCAATGTAACATGAAAAACATATGGCCTCCTACGACTCTTTAGGCTATATTTAGTCTGTTGCATCAGTATTTATCCCACTTCCTCACATTGGGAGTTGCGATTGTTGGCATCACATGTCCATCTTTACTCTTGTCCTTGATTGTCATATATATAGATCAACATCACCAATGAAATAAACAAATCTAATACACACACACACACACACATATATGTATTCAAGAAACCAGTGATGTACGTAGAAAGTCCACAAGTCTATGGCTACAGAAGACAACGTCATTAGACCAAGAATCTATATATGTTGTTCAAGTGATAATGCTTAATCAATTAGTAAAACCCGATCTTCTGGTAAAGAATCAATTATTTGATCATACTATTCAGAATTTTATCTGTGACAAGTGACAAATTATTTATATAATTCAACGTTCTCTTGTCAGCCTCCTGCTGTTGTTACAGTGGTATTGCAAGTTCGAATGCACTGCGAAGCGTGCGCTCAAGTTCTACAGAAGCGAATTCGAAAGATCCAAGGTACTTTTTCCGTATAATCTTTCTTTCTCTAAGCCTACATATATTTGTTTCAATTCAATTAATATAAGTCTTCTTTAATACCGTATGCATAGCGTACAGATGTAGTACAAATAGTTTTATTCAAATGAAAGAAAAAAAATCACACATTATGGGTTAAGGATTTAATACCTGGGGGCAGTGCATGTGAGACGCAATTCCTGTTGGAAATTTAAATTATTATAATTATTATATATTAAATTAATTGAATGGAAATTGGTAGTGGTGTCTTTTGGTGGAAAATGTGTCCCTCAAAACATGAAATTCAAATGACAAGCTCTATAAATAAGGAAAGTTCATATATTCATTTAATCACTTTTCACATTTACATATCCATTCACTATATATGTACTTAGAGAGACTTTTATAATGTCTCATTGAGTCTTATATGAGAGAGTATTCAGCATAATTGTGGTTCATTGGAGCCTTATGATTTAGAATGCTACTATTACAACGCCGATCAACCATGAGCACCGTAGTAGGGCGTAAATTTGCCTTAAGGACAAAATGTCTAACATTTGATATTATTTTCCATCTTGAGTATGCATTAAATTTGATATTAGTTGAATTAATTATTTCTTTCTTTCTAAGTGATTAATATAGCAATTAAACCCCATAATAATAGAACGCCTAGGGAAGTACATTTTTTCCGAATGTAATTAAAGCGCAGCTTAAATTGTTGAACTATTTTACCAGATCAACCTGTAATATTTTGGAGGGTGCATGTTAAATTAAATATTGCAGGAGTGAAATCAGTGGAAACAGACGTAGCTAATAATCAGGTTGTAGTAAAAGGCGTAGTGGACCCGGCGAAGCTTGCTGAGGAGGTGTATAAAAAAACCAGGAAGCAGGTTTCTGTTGTGAAGGAGGAAGAGAAGAAGGAAGAAGAAAAGAAAGAAGAGGAGAAGAAAGAAGCCGAGAAAGAAGGAGAGACGAAAGAAGGGGAGGAAGACAAGCAGGGAGAGGATAATAAGGTCGATATCAAGCGAAGTGAATATTGGCCGACAAAGTACTACTCGGATTATTCATCGTATCCAAACCCTCAGATTTTCAGCGATGAAAACCCTAATGCATGCTCTGTTATGTGACTGCTATATATGTATATGCGTGCAGTAAGACGCATGCATGCATGCCTAAATCTGCAATTTTCTAGGTACATGTGGTAATTAATCACTAAACTATTAACTATTGCAACTTATATATTAATTAAGAGTGTATGCGTGCCATCCTTGGGCATCAATCCGATATATATATGTAAGTTTATGTTGGTTGGAGTTTGAATTATGTCGTCATGTAATAATGTAATTTTTTTTAATACTACGTAGTATTGTATAATACGTGAAATTAATGACTAAGATAAAAAAAGAAAGATCTAAGTAGGTGTCAAAATCAAATCTAACGACTAAAATCCCCGTAACATTGAATGATACGTAATATTGAAGCCTTACCCATAATAATGAGTTCCTTGACCTAGTTTGTATCAGATGCTCTAAAGAGTCTAACCCTAATTGTGAATTCTAGTGTGTATGACATATAAGTAAGATCAAGAAGCTCCTTCCTTAATTTGATTCGTGAATTATTAGAAGTGTTGAACATTGTGATTAAAGACAGATAATTAATCGATTGAAAGAAGAAGATCGAAGGAATAGAATATGTGAAGTAGGCATTGGATTTTTATTTTTTTGGGAAACGTAAGCATTGGATCTTTTTCATTTGGATAATTTGATTGTTTTGTTTCTTATTTTTCTCAAAATAGTGTTATTTTAATTTGCTTTTACCTTCTGTGGTGTACCTATAAGGATGAATCATGGAAGATACATATTTTTAACTTTGCATAATTTCGTCTTTGGGAGGTATAAGATGGATTAGACATATAAGATTTTTTTAGACTACCATTTGTTTCTGCTACAGGATTTAAACTTCTTCATGATACTTGTATCATTTGTATATAATCAATTGAAGTATGAATCACTTTAATATGTGACTATTTACCCCTATTTATTAATAGCAACGCTATTTTTTAAGTGAAATTTTAACCTTCACCCCTCATAATTATTAGGTGCGGAAATCTTCAATTTTGCCCCTATTTCTAATTAATAAGTGCGAATTATCGATCACTACTTGTTCATAGTTGTACGTCCGTTTTTCTTGTCAAGGAAACTGATTGTCAACCTTAATTGCCTAATCGACTCTCTCTCCCAGTATAACTTACTCACCACCAGTTGATCAATATCAAAGAATATTTGTTTGTTTGACTCCCATGTATGTGATCGCTTAAGATTTTGAAATGGTGACGAACCTGCTATGTATCATGGTATGATACATAGAATTCTTGAGTTTAACATAAACCTAGCTACGAAATTATAATGAACCCTACCAACTTAATTTAGGCTTGTATTGAATGTCATCTCTTATTGCGAGGATCGGACTACGTATTAAGACACTCGACGGCTCGAATAAACCTTCTCAGTGATGAATCTTAAATTTCAAATTGACCATCTGTTTTCAAATTTTATTAGTTTGGTATGAGCGTGCAGTGCATGATGAAATTCTTGGAACTCTAATGAATTATTTCCATTCCTGATAATTTTTAACGAAAACTAATGAAAAGTCCAAAAAAATTTCTCTTTTAACGAAAAATCTTTTTTAAAGGTATAGTGAATAGTGTCAGGTAAAGGTAAAAAAGTGGTTTTTCGTTAAAAGTGAACAGTATTAAGAGTGTTTCGTTAAAACTCCCTAATTTTTATTAGATAACATTGAGATAATGAAAAAGAAGCCATGATACATTAATCTATAACGAGTTCCATACATTGTGAGCAAAATTGTTTGTTAAAATGGCAGCAAACATTATTCAGGATTTTTGGGGTTAACGAAAAAACATATTCTGGGCTTGAACATGCATGGGCCTAAAAGAGAGAAGAGATTGGACATATAATGTAGGATTATATGCTATGTCGATCGATGTGCAGAACTCTCAAATGCATGTAGATGCACAAAAATATTAACGGTTGAAATTAATTATAATAGTAAAGCTAGTGGAAAAATGAAACAAAATTGGACAATCAAAGTTAAGAAACCCACATGAATTGGCTGGAGAAAGATAATAGTATGACAGCCACTCGTCTAATTACTGGAGAAAGATACCCCCACCCCCAAAGCCCTGTCCTCTTTTGTGCTGGTGGTCTGTGTCAAATGTCAATATGTATTTGTCAAGGCCGTATATAGCCAGTGATAAGTGGTGACCAAAACAATGATGACCTGAGATCCGTTTTCCACTCGATCGATGCAGAATGTATTCATACATATATATGGACCATGCACGATAACTAACATATGGTCCTATCTTAAAACAAAAAGTATCTGCTCAACTAGGGCTGCTCTTTTAGCTTAGTTGGAAACATAACTTTGAGAATATAATATTATTAGAAAGTGTATATGTAATTAACATAAAATCAAAAGGCAATGTTAGGATGGAGAGACCTATTACTATTTAAATTATTAAGGCAACACTTTATTTTCAACACTATCCCACTCGAGTTCAACTCACCGTTCAAATTTCATACCCCTCCTCCTCTTAAGAGTATATTGCTTGTATTAAAACAAAATAAAATAAAAAGTGTCTCGCTCCACCGTGAAGCATTGGCAGTTAGAAATAAAACATTGCTCAAATTGACACATGTGAATATGAACGAATTTACAAATGAAACCTTAACGGGGCATCAAAAACAGATAGATATATATATACATATATGGCACTACTTGAGTGGGAACGACGAAGCCAGCGCTGGCTTTATACGATAGGGGGCCGGGTCAGGTCAGCACACAGCGTTAGACCACAAAGGCCCTTGGAAGAAATTAGTGGAATATCGTCAAATATATAATGGTGGTGGACCATGGATGGGATCTCTGGAGATCAATCTTTGCATCAATCTTAACCGAAAGGTGAAACAGACTGTTTGGTAGTATACGCCTA
This sequence comes from Heteromeles arbutifolia, assembly GCA_024362995.1. Taxonomy (NCBI): domain Eukaryota; kingdom Viridiplantae; phylum Streptophyta; class Magnoliopsida; order Rosales; family Rosaceae; genus Heteromeles; species Heteromeles arbutifolia. The sequence continues at coordinate 283,177 of JANCRC010000002.1, read as the reverse complement.
CTTAGGTGGAGCGATCGAGCAAGCGTGTTTCGCGTTGTGTTCAAATTTGGGTGGCATTGGTGGTACCTAGCTTCGCAAGCTTGAAAATCACAAAAAGCTAGATTGTCCAATCTCTAACTCTCCAACAGCTATTATGTATATATATTAGGCCCAACTTATACTGCGTGGACTACTGCCTCCCCATTGTTTTAGAACAAATGGACGAGGCAGAAATAGAATCATGCATGGGGAGTATAGATGTAGTTATGTAAATAAACTTTATTATGTCATGCCATTTAGTCGTATTGTAAGGTGAGATTCATTACTTAATGTCTAATATATATATATATATATATATATATATATATATATATATATATATATAGGGGTTATGTTATCAGGGGGAGGTTAGAATTAAGGTAGGCAGGCTACGACAGAGTAGTGATGCCACACCTATTTTTGTTTTGCAGCAGTAGATGTAATGTCTTAATTATTTCTATAGAATTCTTTGTCCCAAATATTGGCAGTTGGCAGGCAGGATCTTTTTCTTATTGTGAACGTCGCAACTTCATTTGGGTACCCAATGCTCATCCAAAAACTTCATACATCATACATCAATCACTAGTTTAGAAATCCGACAAAAAATTAACATATTAGAACCAAGAAGCAACATGGATGCTCTCGTATTGGTCTCCACATATAACAACGTATAGTTGTAGGGCCAATCAAATAATTAAGGGTAAATTACAAAAAAATATCTCAACTATTGGTGTCACGACACTTTCATACCTTATCTTTTAAAATTGACAATGTCATACCTCATGTTTTAAGATTGACAATGTCATACCTCATCTTACGAATTTGTGCTAATGTTATACCTTCCGTTACTTAACTGTGAATTTTTCAGTTAAATATTGACATGGCTTAATTCAAGGCCCATCTTCTATTAAAAAATTATTAAAAACTAAAATTAATATTTTTTAATATTTTTTAAATATTAAAATAATAAAAAAAGTAAATAAAAAAAAACCAACCGTCACTTCATCCCTCCCCCTTCCCCCCTCCTCTCTTGTCTCCCCTATCTTCATCTTCTTCCGCCCACCTGCAACCCAGAAAAAAAGAGAAAATAAAAATAAAAATATTCCAATTTGTCTTCTCCCTCCCCCCCCAACCTCTTCTTCTCCCTTCCCCCCCCCAACACTCTCTTATCCCCTACCTGAGCCCAACCTGCAACCCAGAACAAAAAAAAAAAAAAAAAGAAAAAAAAAACCCCATCTTCATCTTCCCTGACCCCCCCCTTCCTGTAACCCACCTCTTTCTTCCCCCCTCCCGTCTTCCCTAAACCCTTCGCACCCACTACCTGTAACTAAAAAAAAAAAAAAAAACAGATCCTTCTACCGCCATCGTCGGGTTCGTGATGGGAAGATGGGTGCGCGGAGAAGGTGGAGGATGGGTTCCGAATAGGATGTGGAGAATGGATAGGAGTGGTGGATTTGGGTTGCAGGTGTGGAAAGGATCTGGGTTGTGCACAACGGATGGGGTTTTGGGAGGGGGGTGGGGGTTGGTGGGGTGATGGGATCTTTTTGTGGGGGGGGGGGGGTGCGGTGATGATATTTTTGGGGGGTGTGACGGGATCTGGGCGGGGGGGGGGGGATGATGGGGTTTTTTTTTCCCTCTTTTTTCTGGGTTGCGGGGAGGGGGAGTAGATGAAAATGGAGGAAAAGAGAGGGGGGAAGGGACGAATTGAGATTTTTTTTTTTTTTACTTTTTTTTATTATTTTAATATTTAAAAAATATCAAAATATTTTTTTTTTAGTTTTTAATAATATTTTATTATTTTTTTAAAAGAAAGTGGGCCCCGAATCAAGCCACGTCAGCATTTAACTGAAAAATTCACAATCAAGTAACGGAAGGTATAACATTGGCACAAATTTGTAAGATGAGGTATGACATTGTCAATTTTAAAAGATGAGGTATGAAAGTGTCGTGACACTAATAGTTGAGGTAGTTTTTTGTAATTTACCCAATAATTAATGGATAATTTCAAGTGATATAAATAGTGAATAATGTTATTCATACCATGTTTTTGTACCACATTTTCATACCACCTTAGGTGGCATTTGATGTAAACGGTCAAATCATTTGAATTAATCAGATTTTTAAATTTAGTTCATTATTTAATAAACTAATAATTAAGAAAAACTAGTTAATTAAATGATGATTGTTGTATACGAAGAGTCTTTCTCCTTCCTTTCCTTGGGTTTTGCAAATTTTTCAAATGATGTGGACAACCACATCAGATGCCACCTAAGATGATATGAAAATGTGGTACAAAAACATGGTATAAATAGTGTGGAGCCAAAAATAATCACAAAGCGACACGTGGATTTTTGGATAGAAGAGGACAAAAATACCCTTGGGGCATACCAGGATTCCTACGCGCGAGCAGCGGGCAATCATCCCTCAACCAAGTCAAAAGTGCCCAAAATAGGTAACAAATTCAAAAACCTATCTCATCAAATCCCTTCTACAAGGTAACTCCCAAAACCTATTTCATTCCATATATTTTCTACCTCTTTTTCCCTTTTTTAGCTAATCAATTAGCTATTTATTTAAATCATTCCATAACCTCCAAAACTTTCCACATAAATTGAGTTAATTGGCTAATTAATGAATTAATTCCTAATTAATCCATTAATTGCCAATTAAAATTACCCATCTCACACAAAAAATACCAAAGTGGCCGACCACCTTTTCTCCAAATGAGGACCGGCCAAACTCTATATATAGGACCCTTTTTTCTCTAAAAAACCAAGTCCACACTCTTGCAAAATTCCAAAACTCTCTAAACACTTTTCTCTCTAAATTCTAACTTTGGCATCGGAAGTTCTTCGGCCAAAGCCCCCCCATTCATCATGGGCGCGTGAGGCTCTTAGCCTTGACCCTAAGGTGTTAATTGTTTTGTAGATGTAATTTTGTCCAAGAAGAAGGAGGAAGAAATTTGCATCCACAAATTGGTGCTTTCATTGAGAGTTGAGTCTCACACTCGTAGAAGACTCTCGCATCCAAGAGAAGGGACCGCGGCGATCCACGAGGCTAAATGTGACAATAGGTGGAGCGGCACCAGCACCACGAGTTTCCACCACGGGAACCATCGCGGTGGCTACCACCATAGCCACCCGTGGCGAGGTCTATGATGTCACCACTGCCACGGCCCGAGCCGTGCCATAAAAGCAAGCCCAAGCCATGTCATCCAAGGCCCTTGGCACCCAAGCCACGACCCAATCCATGTCATTTCAAGCCTAACGCTAGCCCAATGCATTGCCAAGCCGAGCCCAAGCCTCGCATTCGCATGCTTCACGCGCTGAGCAGTCTGCTCCCGCTGATGAGCCTACTCCCGTGGCCCAGCCTGCTTCGGCAAAGCAGCTCACTCCCGTGGCCCAACCTGCTCCCGCCGAGCAGCCCGCTCCTATGGCCCAGCCTGCTCCCTTGGCTTCTAGAGCAGCCCAAGTCGGCCCAAGACTATCTCAACCGTCTGGACCTACCATAGAGCCGGAGGCATTTTCACCACATTTCTTTGCGGATTTAACATTTCCCAACTCAAATCTCACACCCAGAGTCTACCACCCTTCCACCGCTCAAGGAGGCGCACTCCTTCCAAGCTTTTCCAATCTAAATGGCGAACAACACTTGTCTTGACAAGTCATAGAGTTGACGAGCGCCCTTGCACAGCAGACGATCTTGGTGAATCAGCTCTTACAGCGCACCGAGATGCAATGTGCCCCATACGAGGTGTCCCGAAGTAGGACAAGGGCAGATGAACCTCTCCTGGCAAGCAACCACTCAATCAGCCATGCATCAAACTTTCGGGCAGTGTATACTCTCGATTGGGCCCCCGAGATAGCGTATACTCCCGTCTTAGAGCGCAAAGGAACGTGCACTCTCGACTAGGCCCACGGATGAGCATACACTCACGGTTGGGGCCACACTCCGATAATCAACATGAGCAGCCTACCAGGCGAAGTGTTCATTCGCGGCCAAGCCCGCAAGGAGCATCATCCACCTCTCATCGGAGTAGGCAGCACAGCGGACGGAGAGAAGCAGTCACTCAATCCAGCTCAAGTTCAACCAGCAGCCTGCGAGTTACCCGCTCGCCTGCTAGGAACATACCACATGCACCGCAGCCACGACATAGACGAGCCGAACACATAGAAGAGTAGCATAGACCAGCAGGTCACGACCGGGGGCATCCGAGAGCTCTGCTACCCCCAACAAGGGCAAATTCAGGAAGAAGTAAAGAGGCTCATGACCAAGCAATTGCGCGATTTCCAGCACAATGAAGCCACTGACGAGGCGCTCCAATGAGACATGAACAATATAAGCGGGTCACCTTTCAATGACAAGATCGAGCAGGTAGGACTATCCAACATAGATTGTTGAATTCAAAGATTACTTCTATTCCGACAAAGGTAGTAGCTTAGCCTAACGGCGCGCCGAGGGCAGACGAGTACCAGAAGGATACACCAGCCCAACTACCAAGAACCGGATGCAGACCTTGTTCTCAACACTTCAGACGATTCAATACTGAAGTAGCATATCTCTAGTAGCCAAGCATCATGGACCCAGTGGTTCAATTCTTCCTGCTGCGCACAACCTGGCCCAAGCCAACGACAACTCTGCTTTCACAAGCCGTGCCTACTTGCTTCCGGCAGCCATTGATTTATCACCATGGCTCATAACTGTGCTAATCTTACACCACGGCTCCTAGCTGTGCCGATAGTGCCTTGCTGCTCGCACCAACCAAGCCTCAAAAGGGCACACGATGAACACATAATGATGACGCAATAATTATGGGAGCAGTTCGCTGCTCTTACACCCTTACGTGGGTTTCACAAGCAATTCAAAGTCTCAAGCAGTTCGCCAAACAAGACCTCGCAGGCTGAGGATTATTTCAGGTGTCCAGCAGTCCAGCTTTCCTCAGCTGCACTCACAACAACGACTTACATGCTCTCCAGTGCGAGAGGGTAAACCAATCCTGCGATACCCATCTGGGTAGCTCTCCAATGCGAGAGGATAAACTAATTGTTCTCCAGTGCGAGAGGGTAAACCAATTCCCCGACACCCATATGGGTAAGCTCTCCAGTGCGAGAGGATAAACTAATTGCTCTCCAATGCGAGAGGGTAAACCAATTCCCCGACACCCATATGAGTCTGCTCTCCAGTGCGAGAGGATAAACTAATTGCTCTCTAGTGTAAGAGGGTAAACCAATTCCCCGACACCCATATAGGTATGCTCTCCAGTGCAAGAGGGTAAACTAATTGCTCTCCAGTGCGAGAGGGTAAACTGATTGCTCTCCAGTGCGAGAGGGTAAACTAATTCCCCGACACCCATCTGGGTAAGCTCTTCAATGCGAGAATGCCACATAGCTTAAAAGATGGAATGCTTGAAGATCAACTAAGCAGTAAATGGTCAGGGGGCAGCAGCCACTTCTGCACTTAACAGTTCGCTCATCCGACACTTTATCTTTAGCAGCTCTGATCTTGGCAGTTCCATCCTTGACTGCTTCATCTACGGCAACTGAGAGATCAAACTCAAGCAGTTTCCTCATTTTCGGCAGGCAGCCCAAACCGTTGCCCATGCCACGCCACGCCACTTCCTCGGCCCATGCCAAGCCAATCCTTGGCTTCAAGCAAGCTGAGCAGCACAAGCAATGAACCCTGCCACACCACCTCATTGGCCCATGCCAAACCGACTCCTGGCCCCTGCCAACAGAAGTATTGCACCACCCCGACGGCTGCCTCGCGACAACACTATCCAAGAAGAAGACAAGGAAAATTAAATTTTTCTTACATCAGTGCGGCATGGAGAAGATGAAGCAAGCAACGAAAAACGATTCTTTGCACGGGCAAGATGTAGAAGATTGCTAGAGGAGGGGGAACAAATATCCTCTAAGTTTTCTCTCTCTTGTAGGATAGAATAAGTCGCTATCCAAAGTTGATCTAACAACCCACTTAAGGTGGACTTAAATAGGCTTTGAGAGAAATTTATTTCCCTTTCCTAGAAGGATCTAATTTCATATTAAAGAGAGAACCTACATCAAAATAGGAAGCAGTCCAAAGTTTCCTAGAGCAAGAAGATCTCTACACCTGCTGCCTTTTTCTGCGAGCAGCCCAGCAGGTGTGGGGACATTTGTGTAGCAAAAAATAATCACAAAGCGACACGTGGATTTTTGGATAGAAGAGGACAAAAATACCATTGAGGCATACCAGGATTCCTTCGCGCGAGCAGCGTGCAATCATCCCTCAACCAAGTCAAAAGTGCCCAAAATAGGTAACAAATTCAAAAACCTATCTCATCAAATCCCTTCTACAAGGTAACTCCCAAAACCTATTTCATTCCATATATTTTCTACCTCTTTTTCCCTTTTTTAGCTAATCAATTAGCTATTTATTTAAATCATTCCATAACCTCCAAAACTTTCTACATAAATTGAGTTAATTGGCTAATTAATGAATTCATTCCTAATTAATCCATTAATTGCCAATTAAAATTACCCATCTCACACAAAAAATACCAAAGTGGCTGGCCACCTTTTCTCCAAAGGAGGACCGGCCAAGTCCACACTCTTGCAAAATTCCAAAAACTCTCTAAATTCTAACTTTGGCATCGGAAGTTCTTCGACCAAAGGGCCCCCCCATTCATCATGGGTTCGTGAGGCTCTTGGCCTTGACCCTAAGGTGTTAATTGTTTTGTAGATGCAATTTTGTCCAAGAAGAAGGAGGAAGAAATTTGCATCCACAAATAGCATTACTCATAAATAGCACACTTTATAAACTTGTTGAGACTTGTTAATTTGTAAATGCTCATCGATCTCCAGTTTCTAGTGATTTAGATTCAATCAAATGAACCCTACATTACAGATTGAGAATCTGAACAATAAGGTAGAAATTGATGATTCAAATCAAATGAACCAAAAGCTCTGTTGCTCATTCTATTGGTCTTATATATATCGTACGTTCTAGAAAATCACAAGGCCTACCCATTGCAACTAATCACAATAGAAGTGCTGTCTTGTAACTACTTTTGACTTGTGAGTAGGTTCGTAAGTGTTTTCTTTATGTTATTAGTGCCTACCTTTGTCGCTTTCAATCTTTGATCGATCGAGTCGAGGGTAAGGAGTGCTGAGTGCTGAATGAATCTCAACTGCTGAGTTTGGTCAGCAAGAAAAGTTTACGGGTTTGGACTCGCGGGTCCACTTGTGACTCTGGGACCTCCCACCCTTTGAGCCACCCGTCTCTGTAAATCGCGGGTCCACATGCATATACTTAATATAAAATGTTGACGTAAGTTTAACCGTGATCACATAAATAGAAAGAGATGAAAGAGGATGGGAGATCCCTTTGCGAAAGTCTTCTGTAGGCCCGCCATGGCCGCCACCCACCACGTATCAATGAAGGGGAAGGCTCTTTTAATGCATGAGATGAGGATTATCTTTCATTCTTCTTTCCAATGTTTCAAGCTAGCTTTGAAATGTGAATGTGAAGGTCACATCACAATTCAATTCCAATTGGCACAGTAACTCACTAACTATATACGGTGCCTTTTCCTTCCAGATGAAGTGTGTGTGTGTGTGTATATATATATTTGGTGGAACAATTGTGTATATATATATATATATTTGGTGGAACAATTGGACCACGTGTCCAGTTTTCTCATACATAATTTTTATTTTTAGTTATTCATTTGTACTAGTGAACCAACATATGGTTCTTACTCCAGCCAACCTCAGTGATCCAAAATAGTAAGAGCATATTGAGCTATGCAATGTGTCATCTTATTAATTAAAATTAGTGGTTTTCTAAGCTTAGAAATAACATGATTCGTAGATTGGATACGCCATTGTGCCTCATCTACAACTATAACTAGTTTCTTTCCAAAGGGAGATAATCACTATTTATATATAGTCTATAGACTATATAAACTAATTCCTCTAATTCCATAACACACAATACAAATACATATATCTTTTAAATACAGAGTTATTGTAATAAATATGATTCATGTGAGTTAATTATGACAATGTACCTAGTTTGCATACAAATTCAAATATATTGTATTCGCTTATTTGCGCTCGTCAGACCATTTTTAATATATATATATATATATATATATATATATATATATATATATAGCGGCTTAAATTTTATTTTTTAATAAAAAATATAAAGTTTGTTTTTTTTTATATATACTGAGTAAAATGTTAAGTATCAACTATTTGAATTTCATGCCAGCCGGCAGTAGGCCACACAAACACAATTCCATAACACGTCAGATATTACAATGCCTTTATGGGCCCCAGTGTCCTCCACGTAGTAGGTATTCTGTGAACTTATTTCTGAGAGATCACGTGTAAAGCCAAGCTGGCTTCTTGTCGCCACAAGCCCACCTTGTGCAAGACGTTCGAGTACACGTGATGTTCACACGCGCGGTAAAGTTGCAGCCACCAACCAAATTTTCCACTCTTTCCCAATGGGAATGAATGATCGCCTCCAGTCCACCACCACATTTCACTCACCACTCACTCACAATCAGTCACTGTATTACATAAAATTATATTTAATATGCACTTTTATGTCATTCAAATTTAGTGTGACTAGAAAATATATTTAGCTACACAAAAGTTTTAAAGAATATTAATGAAAAACGATTTGAAAACTTTAAGTTTTAACGAAAATGACAAAAATGTGTTATAAGTGAATTGTACCAAGATTGACTTTTTAGAGTAAAGTTCCCAAGTTTTAAAGGTAGTGGCTTTATAGATATAACTTTTTTTTAATTAAAATTAAAATCGTTTAATTAATTAGAGAATTGTTATTTTAATACTTTAAAATTTTTAATTTATACTCTTCCCGAGTATATATTTTTTTTAATTATATAAAATTTAGAATGTAAAATAAGATTTTTAAAATGTTAATAATAATTCCATTAATTATAGTAAATAAATAGATCACTTTTAACTATCAATTTTTATGCAGTTTAAAGACTAACTAATATTCAACAAAGACTAACTAATTTTATATTTAATTATTTTTTACAAAAGTAAACTTTACATTTAGACTTGCAATACCTACAATTCCGTAAGAAGTTTGTGCCAAATGAATATTTGACTAAAAAAATTCTAAAGCCAGAGGATGGTCCAACATTTGCCAAGTGGATGCCATTATATTTGTCTTCGAACTCGAACAAACACGAGCACAACACAAGTCTTTGTCCTGCATGGCAACATGGACACTTTTTATGTGCGTCCTGTGGAACCCATGTGCCATGTGGTAAGAACGAGACGTTTGTGTGTGGATAAGCTTCATGGTACGTGATGCCCACACGCGCGGTAAAATTTGCAACTTGCAACCATGTGTATTTTGCAAATTTAGACATAAAACTGCATGTCTATCTTACTTGGAACAACTTTTTAACAATTGGAACCTCACGATAGAGGTATTTAAAGTTCAAAAGATCGTACGAAAAAATTCAAATACATAACAGTGATTGACAATTCAAATGTCACAATAAAGATATTTAAGTCAACAAAATTGTATAACAAAGTCAAAATAAATAATAATACGTGATCAATTAATTATCGTATTTTACGTAAAATACATAAATTATTAAGAAATTATTGTGTAATTCAACAAGCTAAAAATCAATTATAAAAAAAATTTGGTAATGAAAGTTACATCACGTGACTTTGATACCCGATATCAATCATGTATGCCATAAAAAGTTTTAAATTCAACTCATTTGGACTTTTGGACACACATAATTGGCATACAAACATAACGCTAAGACATCTTGTAATTGGACACACATATTACAGAGACTAAACTCGAATAGTCTGGCGTACCTACCATTCAACGAGGGAATATATAACAATTCTATATTAGATATGCCATTTGAAGTCGATAAAAAAAAAAAGAAGATATGTCATATGAAGTATGAACATTCTCCGATTAAAAATATACTATACAATTCATACAATATAATGTATTACTTTTGTTTAAAATTAGGGTGTAATATCCACACATCCATTTTTACTTTTCACACATCCTTCTAATTTTCGGTCGTCTGATCAAATGAATTGAAGAATATCAAATGACAGAAATTAACAAATGGTGTTTAGATAGCACACCCCTAAAGTCAAAGCAAAAGTAGTGAAGTTAATTGTTAATGAATTTGATACGTAATAGTAATAGTACTAAAAAATGTTATTCTTAATATCTATTTGTATCATTTGTTCAATATAGTAACAAGAAATATTATTATTTCCATCTATTTGTATCATCTCTCTAATAGAAATAGAATTTAACAAGGTTCTAAAAGTCGCTAGGCGCTAGTCGGACGGCGGGCTGGGGCCTAGCGCCTAGGCGGCTAGGTGGGGCCTAGGCGGGCACCTAGGTGGACTAGGCGGATTTAAGTAAATCAATCATATTTCGTGTAAATAAGTGTCTGCTTATACTTGAAATATATATAATTTCGTCATAAACTACAAAATAGAATGCATATATATTATGAAGTATTGGAACATAATGAAAACATGTGAAATAAGGATATAATGTGTGTTCATTTAAGTATGCAACAAGTCTCTTACAATTTATTAGAAAAAAACAAAATGCAAAATGAAAGTTATCTATTTTCTGTCTAAGTGAGTTGCGACCTAAGCGAGTGTTTAGATGGGTCTAGAAGGTCTAGGCGGGAGCTTAGGCGGTCTAGGCGGTGCCTCAGTAGGTCTAGGCGCCCTTAGCATTAATCGGTGCGGTGGCCAGCTGCCTAGTGCCTAGACGGCGCTAGGCGGGGATTTTTAGAAAAGTGGAATTTAAAAGTGTTAGTGGACCTTACATTTATTAAATTAATAATACAAGATGATAAGTGTAACATTATTAATAATAAAAAATAGCATCCTAGGACGAGAACAATAACATTACAGGGATTTAGATCCTCTTCTGAGCTTAGGAGGCTGAGCCTTTTGAGCAAAGTATACGGACCGTTGGATTTTGATCCAACGATTGTTATAACTTTTAGAGGGTTCCCTATTTGTAGCCGTTGTATCAAAATCCAACGTCCCGTATGTTTTGCGTGGGAGGTTCAGCCTCCAAATCCACATTGCAGGACACAAATGTCAGGAAGGACACAAAATCTTGTAGCCATGGATATCTATCTTATAAATACGAGTGCATAACTAGTCTCTTGGTCTTACTGTCGATACTTAAATTCCAAGCAACCACCGCAGAAACAAACAGACACACACGTCAACTAGTCCACTGTACTTCACATCTACTTCAGAATCACAACTAGTCCACTGAGAGAAAACAGACGGAGAGGGAGAGGGAGAGGGAGAGAACTTTCAACTTTGTTTCAATGGCGTCCAAGAACCACAGCGACCCAGAGAAGGAGCCAAACGGCACTAAGGGCGCCGGCGACCATTACCCACATCACGATTTTCCAGAATCGGACGGTCACGAGCCATGCAAAATAGAAGAGGTGGCGCTGGTGGTGCCGGAGACCGACGACCGGACGATGCCGGTGATGACATTCAGGGCATGGTTCTTGGGGCTAACTTCCTGCACTCTCCTAATCTTCCTCAACACCTTCTTCACCTTCCGCACGCAGCCGCTGGCGATCTCGGCCATTCTCATGCAGATTATTACTCTGCCCATCGGAAAGTTCATGGCCTCCGCCCTCCCCCGCCGCGAGCACAGCCTCCTTGGGTGGCGGTTCAGCCTCAACCCCGGGCCCTTCAACATAAAGGAGCATGTTATTATTACCATTTTTGCGAATTGTGGGATTTCTTACGGTGGGGGTGATGCCTACTCGATTGGCGCCATCACCATTATGAAGGCTTATTACAAGCAGAGCTTGAGCTTTATCCTTAGCCTCGTTATCGTCCTCACCACTCAGGTTCCACCACACTCGTCCCTTTTTCAGTTTTCATTCTTCATACTTTATTATCGCTTTCTGAATTTCATATTTGTCGGGTAGAGATTTTGGAAAATTACAACTTTTCCATGCATAGATTATAGTCTAATGAGACTACTTTTTGTTCATAAAGAATGGATAATATTTGGATCCACTCAATTGCACTCCACTCTCACCATCTTTGCTATTAACGTATTTTCACCTTATGAATTTTATAATCGGAATTGTCCATTTTTTTAATCATCTTTTTAAAAATCTGCTTTATAAAAATCAATTAAATCAAATCTTTTATAGTTGTATACATGTATCAAATATATAGGCCTTTAAATTCAGAAAAAAAGTTCATTATTTGTATTTTGATATAAAAAGAAAAAAATTTCATGTTTGAGGGTAGATGCTAGAAAATCAAGAAGCCAAACTGTAGGGCTTCTTCTCCAATTTGATGTGATGTAACTTTGAACTAATGTTGTGAATAAATTTTAAATTCTGGGTTTTGGTGATCTGTTGCAGATAATTGGGTATGGATGGGCTGGGATTCTCAGGAGGTACTTGGTCGACCCGGTGGAAATGTGGTGGCCTTCCAACCTTGCTCAGGTTTCTCTGTTTAGGTAAAGACTTGGTTATTGTCATGCGTCGTATCTTAATCAATGTTCGTTCCCTTTGGTGGTTGTTGAGAATAAAAGCTCAAGATAAAGTTGAATTCTTTGGTCCTCAGCTAAACTGACTGGTGATAACTCAAAAGAACATAGTATTTCATTCCTTGATTCTTAGCCAACCAAATGGAGTGTAATAGTTTCAACAATTTCACCAATTTCTTATCACTTTCAAATTTTTCTTGTCCAAATTTGCTTTTTTTCTTTTGTAAAAGAATATGTTTTTGGATGAACAGGATTAGGAAAGAAAGTAGGTAAAACAAACTGCAGTCATATTCTAATTTCCCTTTTACATCTTTATGGTAAAATGTTTTCGGTTTCCTTGCCAGTTTCCAATGAAATCATAAGCCATGTGTTGTTGCATGTTCAATGGTTGAGTTTCTTGAGAACAATGTTTCATCATGCTCTGTCTCTTGAAAGATTGGAATAATATTTGTCACAACGTATAACCGCTCCAATTGTAAAGTTATAAGAATAAAGGTCCATTTTAAGATGAACGACTTTCTTAAATTGTGAATCTTGCTTTGATGGGGAATTTTCTTGTAGGAAAAGCAAAACTTTTGCTGCAAAAGTAATCCTGCAATGGGCATGAAGTATAGAATTTGAATGTGTGTCTGTTGTTACTGGTTTGGTGCTATGGTTTTGTTCACATCAATGACTTTGTTGCTGTGTCTGTTTTGCTGTTGTTGTAACTTGTCCACAGAGCACTCCACGAAAAAGACCATAAAGTGAAAGGCCTTACCCGGATGCAGTTTTTCCTCATTGCCTTGACAGCAAGCTTTCTCTACTATGCACTCCCTGGCTATCTTTTCCCCATCTTGACGTTCTTCTCATGGGTTTGCTGGGCTTGGCCACACAGTATCACAGCTCAGCAGATTGGCTCAGGTTACAATGGACTTGGTGTTGGTGCCTTCACCCTCGATTGGGCTGGGATTTCTGCTTATCACGGCAGCCCCCTCGTCACGCCATGGACTTCCATTCTCAATGTTGGGGTTGGATTTGTCATCTTCATCTACATCATTATGCCTCTTTGTTACTGGAAGTTTAACACTTTCGATGCTCAGAAGTTCCCTATATTTTCCAGCAAGCTCTTCACTTCTACTGGGCATAAATACGACACTACCAAGATCTTAACACCCCAGTTTGATCTTAATATTGATGCCTATAATAGTTACGGCAAGCTTTATCTTAGCCCCCTTTTCGCTTTGTCCATTGGATCAGGATTTGCAAGATTTACTGCAACCCTCGTTCATGTGGCACTGTTTCATGGAAGGTACTTTCAATTCTTAAATGACATAGCTTCTCTTAGTCTCTACATATTGTTAGCATCTGCATAGCACGCTAGATAGATATATTGACTTAACTGACAAAGTGATCCTTTATTGCTTTTCCTAGTGCTATTTTGAAGCAGAGCAAATCGGCAATGAAGAATGCGAAAATGGATATCCATGAGAAATTGATGAAAAATTACAAACAAGTGCCCGAGTGGTGGTTTCTTGTTTTGTTAGCGGTGAGCGTCATCCTGTCCTTGGTGATGTCTTTTGTGTGGAAAGAAACTGTGCAGCTGCCATGGTGGGGTTTGCTGTTTGCCTTTGTCTTGTCTTTTATCGTGACCCTTCCTGTTGGAGTCATTCAAGCTACTACCAACCAAGTAATCTTTCGATTTCTTGAATTTTCCCCCACCTTTGTTCTTGCATGTACTAACAAGCTGTGAAATATCATTCTAAACTCCAAACCATTTGTGTGACGTCTGTGCAGCAACCTGGATTTGATATCATAGCACAATTCATGATTGGGTATGTTCTACCAGGAAAACCAATTGCAAACTTGCTTTTCAAAATTTATGGACGAATCAGCACTGTCCACGCTCTTTCTTTCCTGTCTGACCTCAAACTTGGGCACTATATGAAGATTCCACCTCGGTCCATGTACACTGCTCAGGTATTTGATTCAGCACAGAAAATTATGCTTAACCTTTCTGTTCTTGTTCCTAAAGGTGGTTATTCACCTTATTAAACTGACATTTAATGATGTTTGTTCCCAGCTGGTGGGAACTCTAGTTTCCGGTACTGTGAACCTCGCAGTTGCATGGTGGATGCTGGCAAGCATCGAGAACATATGCGATGTTGAATCCCACAATCCAAACAGCCCATGGACTTGTCCTAAATACAGAGTCACCTTCGATGCTTCTGTTATATGGGGTCTGATTGGACCAGGGCGACTGTTTGGACCCGGAGGATTGTATAGGAACTTGGTGTGGCTATTCCTTGTTGGAGCTTTGTTGCCGGTTCCAATTTGGGTAATGAGCAAAATCTTCCCAGACAAGAAATGGATTCCCTTGATCAACATTCCAGTCATCCTTTATGGCTTTGCGGGGATGCCGCCTGCAACTCCCACTAACATAGCAAGCTGGCTTATCACTGGAGGTATCTTCAACTACTTTGTGTTCAAATACCACAAGCGCTGGTGGCAGAAATACAACTACGTCCTGTCTGCAGCGTTGGATGCTGGTACAGCTTTCATGGGCGTCCTCCTCTTCTTCGCCTTGCAGAATCCAAAGCACGAATTGAAATGGTGGGGGACTAAACTCGATCATTGTCCTCTAGCGACATGCCCCATTGCACCAGGTATTCACGTTGACGGATGTCCAGTTTTTTAAATAGCCAAAAAATAGTGGACACCAAGACATATATTTGAAGGATCAAACCTAAGGAGGAGGGATCTCGTCGTAGTTGTGGAGGAAGAGGAGATTGTACGTACACTCTTAGCAACTGTGGATTTCAGGGTTGGGAGTTGGTTCTAGTTTTTATTGCTCTCTAGAATAACCAGAAATGTATCATTCAGATGAAATGTATGGGTGTTAATGTTAATTATATAAGAATCAATTTAATCTGAATGAATGGGTAATACATATGTTTCTGTGCACTTTTAGCCAAAGGTAAATAAGTCCAACCACATGGGAAAGACTCAATGCACCTTCGCAGCGTATCGGGTACATGCAAGTCTCTCTCCAACTGAGTAACAGAAATAGTGTGATATTTCTAAGACATTGTATGGGTTAAAATTAGATAAACTACAACATTGAAGCAAGAAACGGATGTTAACTTACAAATGAATTAGACACAAAGAAAACTTATCCCTTCCACCTTGGTAGGTTTGGAAGGGAGAAGTTTTCTTCCTTTTCGATCCATCTTGTACCTTCGATCCGTTTCTAACTTCAATATGTATTGAATTTAGTAAATGTTCCACTCCAGTCTAATACAAGCCACCAAAGGGTAATTAAATCTTCCAAAATACATACTTTTCTTAGAGCAAATATTATGAGAGAGAGAGAGAGAGAGAGAGAGAGAGAAGTAGAAAATGCAGATAGGGTGATAAGGGTAGTCAACAAAATTCATTCTTTCACCCTTTTTCTTGTACAACTGAAGAGAAACAAACAGCCAAAAAGTGCGAGTGCAAGAATTAAGTATGCAAAAGAAGATGGATCAATGGTCATTAAGCAATGGAATTGTGTGAAAATACAAGTCCTTCCTCAACATAACCGACGCCATGAAAATGGCATTTGACTTTGAAATTCATATAAAGCTAACTACATAATGGGATCCGTGGAGTCCAGGCAGACACTTTGTGTATGTTTGTTTTCTCTTTTATCTCTGCAAGGACTTGTAGAGAACCACTGTAACATACTTCGCTATAAACCTCTCTGTTGTCCCGAGTGCCACCACAGATGGTCCACTCTTCCCTCTCTGCATGTAAAGATGATTGAGTACCACATGTTGAGGTCTTGACAAAGGAGGCGGCATCTCCATGTAAGATGAAGGTGCATTCAACAGTGTCATTTGTAGGTGTGGAGGAACCGATGGGGGCTCCTTCGCAAAATCTTCAGATCCAAGCTGCAGGTTGTTGTAACTTGAGTCCGGCGACTGGGGAGGTTCAAAGCCGGAAATGCTTCCGATGTCTTCTGGAACGTAATCCTGCAGAAGAACCAACAATATCAAACAGCTTACAGAACTCGCGCATCCAAGGCCAGTTTTCAAACAATTTCAACACTCATACTTAAAACTATAGGTCAAGACTTAGGCAACCAATAAATGAGAAAATAGAGTGCATTCTGTTTGCATCTGTCATGCCACTATAGAGATTTAGAACTGATGGCAGTAATTTAGAAAATATAAAAGAAAAGGGTTAACACAACATATTGATTAAAAATCCTCATAAAAATGTGCAATTTCAAAAATCTCTCACACACACACATAATGAAAAAGTGCTAAATTACATCAACTGAATGTCATTTAGTCTGATCCATAAACTCGCGCTCTTTGCCAACATTTAAACAATAACAAAATTATCATTTCAAGCACTTTTTTTAATCATGGCATATAAATTTCTCATCATCTCCAAGTTTGACTAAAAGTAGAGCGGTGCAACAGAAAGAAGTTTAAATCGGCCGTAATTTGATCCTTCTCTTATTAGTCCCGTAGACAAAAGCTATAACTACCTACTCTCTACGTAATATCCAAAACAACACATGAAAGAAAGGGATAATTACAGCTCACTGGAAAAGACAAAGATTACCATGAACTCCATATGAAATATCATTTTGTTTTTTGACAGAGACCTAGTCTTCCCCATCTCGAGTAGGGTTGAAAATAAGTTTCAGGAGGTTTTAACAATTTGGTAGGAGTTATACAAGATATAGGAAATCCCTGGTGTTTGTCTTGTATCAATGTGTTTCAAGTTAGAGGCCAACCGCAAGTCCAACCTGATCTACTTAATTGGGCTCAACGCGATTTTCCTCTTTTGCAGACAGCTTTGTACGGGCTTAAAAACAGAAATTTGGATAGAGAGCTTTACGAACAGAAAGTAGATACACAATGGTGGCAAAAAAGCAGTCTACTTAAAATGTAAATATGAATTTAACAGCTAAGTTTGTTCTTACTCAATACAGTTGTGGTGGAAATTGGTTCAGGAAGTTAGAGTTAGTTGGGTCATTCCAAAGGGTTGTTTCGAGCTTCTAAGCACCAATTTTGAGGATTTAGGAAAGGGGAGGAAAGCTAAAGCTTTGTGGGGCTGTTTGGTGTTGGCAGTTTTTTGGAATATTTGGTTGGAGCGTAACAGAAGAGTTTTTGAGGATTATAATGGAGTGGGGGTAGCAGAACTATGGGGTAGAGTAAGATACTGGGCATCAGTTTCGAATGAGTTCAAGGATTATTCTCTTTCTCATAAAGCGTGGGATATGTTAGCAGCCGTAAAATGATTTTGGTTGAGGTTATGTTACGTGTAATGAGATCTATTTGAGAGGTCTTAGCTAGCTTTGCTGATGGATTTCTTATCCACTATTTTGTAATTCTTGTTTTTATTTTAATAAAGTGTTATCGTTTCTTCTCAAAAAATTTAACAGCTAAGCTACGTTGAAGGTATTAATTATTGAGGCTTTCAAAGCACATATATAACAACACAAATTGTTACTGAAGAAATTAGACTCTAATGACGGAAAACTTGAATGGAACGTATAAAAGGAAAGTTTATATGTATGGACTATGGACCATGGAATATGATATATCGGTTGTATGAATATGAGAAGTATCGTCAACACAATATAACTGATATTCCCTAGTCCATACAGCCTACTATCATCATTGAATAGTTAAAGGAAATCAAAATCCTGAAAAGTAGGATTTGCATAAACAGAATTAAGTTGAGACTGGAAAAAAAAACATAAACAGATTAAGCTAAAAAAGGGGTACTTAAATGCTTTAACAAATTCGTATGAATACGGTTTCTGAATGATGATATTACAATAAACATCAAGCAATCCCTAACTCTGAAATGAGCTTTTCCCTGCTCAAGAATAGAGGGCATTTCAAAAAAAAGTTATACTCATTATTCCCTTATTCAATCCTACAAGAAGGTTAAACTACTTAAAGATCTGACTAGGAGTTTCCTTTATCTGGTCAAGATTATGAACAGTTATAAGTGATTATAATGGGGTTGTTACACTCATCCAAAACACGTATCAACCTAAGAAGAGATGACAACCATTACCTGCAAGTCCAAAAGGTTGTAAGAATTGCCAGCATCATCTTGGGCCAAGGGCAAGTCAGGAGAACACCTCCACTGCCCATCAACAATAAACCTATATTGGTAAACACCGGATGGCAGTACTTTCATAATAGTGAAGTCCTTCCCTGATCTCTGTAAAGCCAATCTGAAAACCAAGATAGAATAAAGAACTCAAGTAAGAGTTCACATAGTGCAAAAACTATATTCACAATCTAAACCACTTATTATTCTTTCTATTATTTTCGAAAACCTTGTCTTCCAATTATCCCATGATCCCTCCACAGCTACATCCTTCCCACCATAGCTCCATGTAATCATAGTCGGAATTCCTTGCTCACAGCACATGTCTTCAAACCCCGATGATTGCATCCACGAGTTGTTTGGGATTTGTATCTCATCTGGTCTTTGTAAGGGAACCACAGGGACCTGGAAAAAGAATAATAATAATAATAATTGAACAAGAGGAAAAATATTATGGATCGCCGTAGATCAAATACATCAGTGTGAGTAACAGGCAAGGGTACAAGTAAGATAAACATATTTCAGGGCATTGACTGAGAGTATCATATATACTGGAGCAGAAGCAGATGACCAATGGTATTTCTAAAGGATCTTAGCATTAAAAACTTTAAGTGTTAGTATCTGGTAGTGCACCAAGAGACAGATTCATGTAAAACGGATATTCCAATTCAGAATTGGAGGAGGAGGAGGAGGAGGAAGGATGTTGGTATCAAGATTATTACTTGGTTCGCGCAATCAGTCTCCCAACGATTAACCACTCATGTTTCAGTCTCTGCTACAACAATGATCCAAAATACAGACTTGTCACAGACAACCACAAGTCAAATTTCTGTTTATGCTACTACAATGATCCAAAATAAAGACTTCTCACAAAGACACAAGAAATTGTATGATTTGGGCCGCCTCTTAGCAAGTTATCAATAAAAAGGAAAGAAGAATTGCACAGCATAATTCACAGAGCCAGTTCTAAGCTGAATCACAAAAGCCCCCAATTCCACGAAAAAAACAATTCGATGGCAGTTGGGTAAAATTGAATCTCGGTGGACAAATTAAGAAAAGCAAAAACCTTGAAAACAAGTAACATGAGGAAAAAGATGAGGAGAGAAAAAGGAACTGACTTGGGGAGTGAACATCAAAGGGGAGTGAGTGGCCCTAGGGCTATGAGGAGGCGATTGACCCATCAACTCAGTGGACTCATGAACAAGACGGCCGCCGTGGGCAGGGCCCTCCTGCAAGATGCCGGGGGCACCGCTGTCTTCCTCGGCCGCTGAGGGGCTTCCACCACCGTCTTCTCTCCCATTCACATTCCCCATCCCAATTGCTTGGATATGACCTTTGCTAGCAACAAGCACCCAAGCACCAAGCACCAACCCAAGAAAATAAAACTAGAGATGCATAATAAATACCCACTTTGCAGAATTGGAATCCAATCTCATATGATGAAACCTTAAATCCCACAAAGCTCACGAATTGGGCGTCAAAACGAAAAGAAAGAGCCCAACAAAGAGAACCCCCGTTTTATAAATAGAGAGAGAGAGCAAAAGAGAGAGCAAAAGATTAAGAAGAGGGAGCATTAAGCAACAACAAACACGAAGGAAAAAGGTGGGGGCCGGTAGGGCCAGGGGGGCAGAATCGGCAGATGGAAAGAAGAAAGGTGAAAAAAGGAAGGGGATGGAGGATGGAGGATGGAGGATGGAGGGTAAGTGGTAATAGTAAATTAATTGATGGATGAGTAATAATCGCAATCGTAATAATGATATTAAAGAAAGAATAATAATGGATGGGGAAAGAAGAAGTAATAAATCTCCGATGAGTTTGGAAGATGGAAATGGAATGGTAGCCCAATGCCCAATCATTTTGTTGGTTTAATGGGGAAATGCCCTTGCTCCTCACGTCATCACATTTTGACAAAGTCCTTCTTTGCCCTTTTATCTATAACTCTTTCTCTCCCTCCCACCACTCACTCCCCCACAACACTTTATTTTGTGGTTTCTTCCCTTTTGGGTTTGGGGAATAGACTTTTCCCATTGGAGTAATTACTAGCATATATTATGTAGGCAATTAAATTGTTGCTCGAAAGTAAAAATAGAGAAGGCGCAAACGTGGCTTAAGATCATTTGAATAGGATAACATAATTATACGTTTCCACTTGAGTTGGAATTCCGTAGATTAGAATAATTTCGAATTGCCTTGTGAAAATGAAAGAAGAAATAGAGTTTTGTTTCTTAGCAGAAAAGGAATAAAAGTGAGAGTGCGTGTTGGGTTGGGTCGGGCCTTTTGAGATTAGATTAACTAGGTTCCAAAAGGGCATATAGGATTGGTCCAATCACCCTCACGCACTCATTGGCCGGCAGACCTATCTCATCGTCCCCTATATTTTCAGACAAAAGGCCTCTACCGTCAAGCGATCTGAAAAACGGGAAAAGCGGCGAGAGCTTTAATTCGAGAATTTGTTTTTCAGTGCGGCATTTAATCAAACAGATAGCGAACTACAGCGGCAGCCTCGTGAGTGACCAATCTCTGCTTTGTTTCATCGTATGATCCAAATCCTTTGCTGCTGTTGGGTTTTTTTGTCTACACCTACAGATGGTGTCGTTTTCTGTTTCTTTCATAAAATTCCTTGATAAAAAAAGCAGTCTAACTTAACTAATCAAGTTTTAGGAAGGATAAACAATACAAACTAGTGTTTGGATTTGTAGAAAAGATCAGACGGATTTGGATTAGTATTCAAAATCCTGCAGTTTGTGGCTGATCAATATCTTGAACGCAAAGTTTCATAGCCCAGATGGTCCTTCTCAGAGAAAGAAATCTAATGCTGCATTCCTCAGTCCTTACATCATCTCCAAAGGAAATGTCAAATTATAAGAATCAAATTATAATTGATGGCTGAGGTGGCAATCTGAAATCTTATGTCGAATTTTGTAATTCTCGAACTGAATTGTCAAATGTTATTTTATTATTTAAATAGAGCTTTAAATGATTGTAATTATTAAAAAAATGTTGAAATAAAATTTTTATTGGTTGAAATGTTAATGGAATAAGGGACCTACTATTAAAATAAATTTGACATTAATGTCAAATTTGATATCAAATCACTAAGCATTCAAATTCAGTCAGCAAATAATTGAGAGATTTTTTATATCAAATATGCACAGTGGCATTCCACTTAAGATTTTGACATCTTCTATGCTGATTTGTCAAATTGTCACAATCTTGATGCTTCCTGCATTTGAATTTCAGATCTTCTCCTCAACATGCACAGTATTCGAACCATCTTGTGGCATGTGAGGGAGGGAGCTCAGCCGAAAAATGGTTGCTCACCGAGAGAGGAACTTTGATCAAATCTCTGAGCCACCACATGTGTGCAGCAGCAGGTGCCGGTACTGATCAAATAGAGGACCGAGTGATGAACTGGTGAAGAAATTTGACAAAATTGATGCATCTAAGGGAGTTATGTCGTATCATTCACTGTTTTTGTTCAATTGGTTTCTCTGTCATTAGAGGACATCAAGTTAAATTTGATCCCTCTACAGATTTCTGAAACAGCTGATTTCCAAAAGGATTTAAGCCTGGATAGTTTAGACAAGTGTGTTTAGTCCTGCCTAATTCCCATATATGACATGATTTATGATTTCTATATTTAATATTATCTTTTGAGATTTTCACTAATGACATTAATTAGCCTTATTATAAAGCTATAAAAATGCAGGTAAACCTTGAGCTGGATTAAGATCACACCTCTCAGTTTGCTTTGTCTTATAAAATATAATATTCATCTTCCGAAGCATTTACATACATGATATCTGTCGTCACACTTTTCCTATAAAGGTATATACTTTATATCTGATAAGTACGATGTGTACAAACCCTTGCATATCAATGCTGTGACTGAAGCGCCATCCAGGATCCCTGTCTAATATGCAATGGATCTGTACGATCATATCTTATTGTTGTTGCTTGCTTCCTCAACGCATGCTTGTGAAGGTTTAGAGGTCAAATGCTGGAACCTTATCCTGCCGGCAGTGTAGGTTCGGATGCCATTACCAACGGACGATAGTTTGAGTCCTTTGTGCCTCCTGACGGAAGCAGGTCGGCATTGTGCATTCTTTGGTATTCCAAGTACTCGGACACAACACGTTTTGTCCAAGTTGGGAATTGCATGTAGATTGGAAGGAAGATCGATCATGAAATCCCCAAATTCGTCTGTGACGCCTTGTGCCAAACTGGATTTTCTTCTCCCATTGACACGGCAATTGACGGACACTAAAGCACCTGCAGATTTTGGCCAAAATAAAAACAGATGGTGAATATACACATCGATTGATTGAACAATGGTTATGTAGTTAATTGGAAATGAATATTAGAATTAATTGAATTTGTAAATTAAATGATCATAACATGACTTAATTATATATATGATTCTATCTCATTGAGCCAAATATATCGCTAGCTCATTTTTTTTTTCCTTTGAATGTTATTTTCGATGAAATTATTTCGATGAATTAATAAAAAAACACCACAAAATGTGTAAAACGGTGTTTTTGCTTTTCATCCAAATTAAATAAAGTGTAGCTTAATTAGCAGTATAAAGTCGATCGTGAATTGCTTTCTGTAAGGTGCAATGATCCAGAGTTAATGGATGATAATACTAATACCGGTCTGCCTTATACCCCATTTAATATGTCCAAATCAATTAGGAGAAGTTGATTTTCGCTGGTCCAACGTGAACATCAAAATGTCAGGAGATTGCTTTAAGGAGCAGTTATTCACAAAGACACAGAATATGTGTCTTCATAAAATATTCATAAAAAATAACGAAGGTGGTGGCTAAGAGAATATCGTGTTTGATATATGAAGAAGAACAACTCCTTGGAGGAGACCACTTAATTCAAATTTTAGTTTCATAACCCTAAAATTCAAACTTATAAACTTATAAATTATTGACACGCTGAGCATGGATTTCTCAGCTCTTACATAATCTAAGATTATGATAAGGATACATCTAAGAGGAAAAATTAAAGGAAGAAAGACGAAAATGGAGTAGTGGTTTTATATTGTTGAAGTAGGTAGTCTAAATTGTTGCTATATGTACATAGTTGGTGATACTGCGTAAATGAAGTTTATCAATGATGAAATTACATGACAAATAATTAAGGGTATAAAGTTTGCCACATAATGGATGAGACATAAACAACAAGAAGTGAACGCGTACACAACTAATTGCATGATGTAGGAAATTAATCTATATATGCCGTAAACATATATATGCAGATTCGTATGTAGATATATCAGGATTGTTGAGCATTCAAGTATATAAATTAAGCTACACACCTGATAGAGGCCATGCATGAAGATGAAGCTGATCGCGATCAGTTTGACCAGGATGCAAAATATTCAAATTATTATTATTAATACAAGCCTCCTTGCAATGGACGGAGCCTGTAATAAGGACGGTGGAAAGCTTTTCTTCTCCATATCCAGCAACCTGCATCATATCTTCTTGGCTGGACATCAGCTGCTCTAACGGGTTATCATTCATTTCATCCTGTTGTACTTGTACCAGTCCTCCTCCTCCTTGTCCTCCGTGATCATCAATAATAGCCGCCATCGCCATTGTAATCGATCTCGTGACGAGGCTGCTGCCGATGATTAATAAGTTGAATAAAATGATGTAGCTCATCTTCAGAAGCTTGTTGGAGGCGCAAATATTGTAGTAGCTCATCTTCTTTGTGTTTCCTCTACGTGAGTTGATCATCAGTACTCCTCCTTTGGTTTTGGTTTTATAGTAAGCTAATGCCCTCGCGATGGTCCCATTTAAATTCCACATAATACCCTCAATCACTGGTTAATATTACGTACCTTCGCAATCCTTGTCTCCCACCTACATCCTGATAGAGTTACCCTTTTGCCCTTTAAATACATAGATGGATCTCTATGCATGCGTAATGCGTATTGCATAAACCTCGTGGTCGTGGACATACCAACACCCAAAAAGGTTGTGGTTTTTGGTCATTTGATTAATGAAGTTACTGCCAACTAAACAGAACAAAAGGTTATTCAAAACAAGACGAAATGGAGGGTATATCTGTCTTAACGACCTTTAAAAGGCAGAAGAAGTAGGAGAGGTGGAGGGGAAGTTAATTTGTTGGTTGGTAGCCAACTCTTGTCTTCTACGTATTCTTTTGTTAATCAGATTTTAAGCGCAAAACACAAGCCGTTTACCAGGATTAAATTAATTAATTAACTAATGACGCACACACGGACGTCTCGATCGGCAGTTATACATATTGGATAGGTTTGATCCAAAACATGAACATATATAATTTAACCTGAAAAGGATCAAAAGGTTGGGGAACTTTAACCTAAGTTTAATCGATCGGTGAATCCTAAACCCAATGCATAAACTTGTATTCGTTTAGCAAACGAAGAAGTTTCTGTTTGGGTGGGTGAACTGACCATTACACTTACTTTGCAACTCTGCGCTATGTTATTGTTCTGTGTATAGACTATAGCTACATTAGTCTCACACTCACAGATTGTACTCATGAAAATGGCTAGCGTTGAGACATGCACGTTGATATTATATATAACATTAATATTCTTTCAATATTATTGGGGAAAATTGTTAACTAAAATTTTCAGTTGCTTGTTATCGTTGAACAACCTTCCCAAGCAACCATATATATATATACACCAAATTTCCAAAAATGAAAGTGATTTCCCATATTCAGTGAAAGAAAGTAACCTAGAGATTAGAGAATGAAGCAAAGCCTAAGAATACAAAGTATTTATTTGTAATTCATGTGTTACCACTTGATGTTGATGATGCTGATGTAATTAACATCAAGATTGCGTAAGTTCTAAAATATTAATTTAGATGCGTTTTGGAAATTAACATATTTGTTTCTAACGCAAAATATATTCCTAAAACTTTGAACACAACTAAATTTATATTTTTTTCTTTCAAAATATGTAAATATTATGGCATCTGAACAATTCTTGAAAGTGACCCCTTAATTGTTGCAAGTTGCACGAAATTTATGAATAAAAATGTCTTTGTCATGAATTGCATTTCTTGCATCACTTTAGTGTCTTGCACCCGCAAATTATTATATAAATTATAATAATTATTTTTTGAGGAATAACGCTCCAAAAATCTAATTGTACACTATAATTTTTTTTATATTTAATGCATAATTAACTATTTAAAATGTCGATAATAATATTTTTTTTTTCTACTTAATAATACGATATTTAAATGTGAAAATGGCGCCAAACAACCATTAAGCAGCTTCATTTTGCAGGCTGAGTCAGACATATAAACTTGTAAGTGACAGCGCATCCCATTATTTGGTTGATGTTTAACCAAATTAATGTGCAATTTGGGCTGCGATGGTTATGATGGTTAACCAAAATAAGAATTGTGATTAGGACATAAATTATGAATAAGACATCAACATGATGCTCCACTTTGTTTTACCATTTAATTTATACCTTTAAAATTTAAAACTGTCTCCTCAAAGAAATAAATCATACGTTTAATACTGATATAGATCGTGATTAGTGTAGCACAAATGAAAAGAAAAATATCAGATAGATAAATGCATGCAGTGTGCATATCCTTAAGTAGTGCTTTGGGTCTGGAGAAGTGCTACTTGTAGCTCTAGCTATATAACTTAATGGGCTTATTAGTAGGCCCTGAACCTATTGGATCAGGTAACTAATTCGGGTAGAGAATCTTGATAATTGGATGGATGTAAGCAGGGGATCCACGAATGCGGATAATCTCCGGATCCGAGGATTCCGGAGATCCTCTAATCGTATTTGTTCATCGTATATCGTGCGATCAATTTTCGTTAGGTACTATTTATATTCAATTTTAAATAAAAAAATTTAAAATAAATTATAACAGCACAATATATGATGAACAGACATGATTAGTGGATCTTGAAATTCTCACAAATTAGATCCGGAAATGATCCTCATTCGGGATCCATGATCATCAATTCATCATAGATGTGCATATTACGTAGTGGAGTGCGGGTCCCTTGTCCTACTACTTGCATTTGCTGATGAAATATATAACTCACTTTAGCACTACCGGATCGAAAAAAAATAACACTTCGACTCTTTGAAGCTTTGTAAAGTGGAAGTGTGGAACCAATCTTTAAACACCAACAATTAACAGTGATTACTTATGTCGATTAATGACATGTCCAAAGGCACACCTTCGCACTCAAAAATTGCATGTGGATCATCAGAACCGTCTGAAGTGGACAATAAAGTACAATATAATGTCATCTGATCTTATTTTTACTGGAAAGGATCCCCTCCGGATCACTTCCTCCTAATCCACCAAGTTCGATGATCCGGACCATTAAAATTTGATCTAATGGCTACAAATAGAGACCCACTTTAAAAGTTATAACAACTTTAGCCATTGGATCAAACTTCAATGACCCAAATATTGGCCACTGATGCATAGTTGATCCCACGCAACGAAATGAATTGGAAAGTCGTTCAAACCTGAGGCAAAAAAAGTCTCTAAGCCTAAAGTTGATGTACAAGGAAAGGGATCCTCTTCGGATCTCTTCCATCAAGTTCATCAAGTCCACCAATTCCACTTATCCGGACTATTGAAATTTGATCCAACGGCTACAAATAGGGGGTCCCTTTAAAAATTATAATAATTTTAACCGTTGAATCAAATTTCAATGGTCCGAATGAGTGGACTTGATGAACTTGGTGGAAATGATCCGGAGATGATCCCTTTCCAATGTACAATGCCCTACACAATTGAAATTGATGATGGAAAGTGGTGGTGGAATAAGGCTGCATGCTATAACCAACTTTAGTTTGTTTTTATTTTGATTTGTAATTAAACTCGTCTCTAATATTGGAATGCAGTAATCAAGTTGGATGAGGATAAGTACCGTTCCACAAGACCTATATAAAACAGTTGTTATAGGGGTGAGACTTTTCTCCACTTTTGATTATTACTTAACCAATAATTACAAATAAGCCAACATTATATTAAGTCTCAATTCAAAGTTGTAGGATAGCCCCTGTGCTACAGACGAGTGATGAATCTTGATACATCATCTATATATCATGAATACGTGTGAGATCCTGAACACATGCCAGGTGTCAAAATCTTATCGATAAACGAACGGCCCAAGACCATCCCACATGTCACAGACAAAGCATTATAATCTTCCACACCACAACATTTCACAGCATACCAAGATAGCCAGTACTGCTCACTCTGAAGGCGTAGTCCACCCTCTCCAAGAGGCAAGAGCATTAAATTTAGCAAATTATATTACCATCCTCCTTTTTGTCAATTCACTTTCATAATTTCTTAATAGCCCGATATCCTAATAGCTAGTCAAATTAAGAATAAAGATCGAGCACTACTTGTCTCTCGCTCTGCCATATCATAGGGCTCATACCTAGCTAGTATATTGTCACGTTAGGAAAGTGAACATTATATATATATGTATGTATATGGCTGACTCGGACAACGACTCGGGAGGAGGAGGAGGAGGAGGAACGAGAGAACAGCAGAGAGAGCAGGACAGGTTTTTGCCGATTGCAAACGTGAGCAGGATCATGAAGAAATGTCTGCCGGCCAACGCCAAGATTTCAAAGGATGCCAAAGAGACGGTGCAGGAGTGCGTCTCCGAGTTCATCAGCTTCATCACCGGAGAAGCCTCCGACAAGTGCCAGAGAGAGAAGAGGAAGACCATCAACGGTGAGGACCTGCTGTGGGCCATGACAACGCTGGGGTTCGAGGAGTACGTGGAGCCTCTCAAGGTTTACCTGCACAAGTTTAGAGAGATGGAGGGTGAAAAAATGACTAGTAGTACCAATACTTGTGCTGGAACGGGAACTGGAATGTCCGCAGGCCATGGAAGGCACGCTGATCGATATCATCGCGATCATGAGAGAGAGCAGCTGTATGTGCATGGTCATGGTGCTGCAGGCGATAGTATAAATGGAATGTATGGTGTGATGTCAACGCAGTCCACGACCATGATGATGATGGGTCATGAACAACATCACCATCATGAAGGTCATTTGTATGGATCTGGTAGTAGACCCTCCACAGGGCATAGGAGACCAAGGTAGGGTTATATAATGTTAATTTGGATATATATGCACAGTACTAATCGTGTTTGTATGCAATGGACGCGCTTTCATAGGGTACCGATTAACACTTCGAACTGTTGCCCAGGGAGACATGAGTGAGCACAAATAAATTGTGCCTAAAACAGCTATAATTAACTAATTGATTCATTGATCTGAGAAGTTTGTCCAGTCAAGGGATACCTGCAAACTGGATGATATTGGTATAGCCGTATAGATATTCAGTTCACTCGTTTCCCTCTTTCTCTTGTTTCCTTTGGAGGATGAAATAGTAGGTGTGCTATTCATCAGTGAGAACAATGTTTTAATGGATCACATCACGATAACCCGCAAATTCGTGACCTTGATTCCAAGTTTGCAATGACCACATGTCGTATATTGGAACGTCGTTATATCATGTTATTCTAAATCATCCGAATATGTGGCCTATTAGCTCAGCTGGTTAGAGCGTCGTGCTAATAACGCGAAGGTCGCAGGTTCGAGACCTGCATGGGCCATCTTCTTATCAACAGTTTTTCTTTTTAATATTCATTTTAGCATGAATATGCATGCCTGTTGTTTTTTATGTAATTTTTTTTACCTCAACGGACAATGGCTAACACAAGTTTATCAATATAACCTTGACAAAGACTGGAAATAAATTGTTTATAATAATTTGTTATTAAACCATGGTTCTTATTACATGGTGGTTGTTACACTGCATCAGTGTAGTGTATACTTCAGAAAAACGAAAGGCAAAAATTCGTTTATCAATTTTCTGGATTACAAAATAAATTCCCTTGCTCCGAAATTTCAAGGACCGACAGATGATCAAACTCCACCGTCTCTCTTGGGCGCCTGACTACTATTATTCAAGTAGAGGTAGCTCGCCTTTTGATCATAAAAACTTGATGCAAGTAGTGGAGAAAATCCTGAATACTGCCCATCTATCTTTGTTTTGCATATGTCATTGATGTATTTCAGAAGCTCGTTATTCTGGACAAACGGTTGGGCTGCATACTCATCAAATGGTATCCACTGCAAAGCCATATTACACCACACAACTGTAAATATAATTCAAGAGCTTCTATAGGTGCTGTATCTCTCCATTTTCTCTAATTCACAGTCAGGATGTATACAGCACATCAATTAAATTTACAACACCGCCAGACTTGTACGGAGTCACGAACGTAGAAATGTTTCAGTGCGCAACGCATCAGTGAATATACTTTATTCACAGGGGAAATTGGGAAAGAAAATGACAAGGACTTGAAGAGTTATACACAGTTTAGATTCGTCCTATCTATCTGTAAAAGGGAGTTAATCACTGTCAAGATCGAAATAAATTTATGTCTTATCCTCCCTTAACTAAAAGTTACCTGGGCTGCTTCAATCTCATGTTCCTGCGTTTGGATGTCAAAGGAAAGGGGTCGCATCATGCACACAAAAAATAAATCTGACTTCTCAAAGAATGACTTGTGGCTTTGCCTGCAAATTATAACAGTAATGGTATGAATACTATAACTATTCCAAAGAGCTAGAGGAACTACAAAGTAAACATGAGAAACGAGCGATGAGAATCATAAAATAAGCTTAAGAAAAAAGGAGTAGATTAATCATTCAATGTTCTAACATAATTGAGCCAGGAATATTGAGAAGCCTTTAAACCCAATAACAGTCATGGTAGCATGGTGCCATGGCCTAATTTATAAAATAAGTTTGAACTTTGTAGTCATGTATTAGTTTCATAATCATAGGTGTCCTATATGATTGTAAATTATTCACCAAAACTACATATTTTTAGTTAATTAACTTGCGAGTCCCTCAATCAGACTGGATTTGATGATTAAACATACACCAACACAGTTTCTCTGAAGAAAACACGAAAAGTACCTGAATGCTAGAACTTCTACGAACTCCGAGTCAATCTGAAACCACAGGTCCACAGGAAACACAGAAGAATAAATCTGTTTAGGAATCTAATCTTTACACTCATGTAAGGAAGTGTAAATTCAAGGTAAATACTGACTCCAGTTTCTTCTTTGACTTCTCTCACAGCAGCTACACAGATATCTTCTCCCTTCACAAGAGAATGTTTAATATATTGGTTAGACTTGAACTACACTCCATTGCTGTGACAATCAAAAACAAAACTTCCAGGAACGCAGACACACACCTCGTCTACAACTCCAGTAGGGAACTTCCACACACCTGTTCCCTGTAAAACCCCGCTCTTTTCTTGGACTGCTAGCACCTACCATTGAATGTTTACAAAACCCAAAAGTTCCAGCCATTAAAGCAGAGTCATGGAGAGTAACAAATGTTGTGAAAGGTTCCAAACAGCCCATCATCTCGGAAATGAAACAAATGGATCTCACATAAAACCTTAAAGACTAGCGTAACTCAAACTTGGGAGTTTTGAGAAGCAAAATACTTGAAATTGACATGAGAGGGATAAAATGAGGAATTGATAAAGGGGTTGGTACCATAGAATAGGGAATGTATGTATACCTGTCTGGTGTTAGGGTTGAGGACGAAAGCGCCAATTCCGACACGGTGGGTGGCATTGGAAGGAAGGGTGTGAGGGGATTGGGGAATCCAATACACGAGCATCAAATACTTAGGCTCTGCATGATGGTACCAGAATCCTTCCTGCAATTCCCAATCCGTTCCTGCCCAACATCTATTAACTACTAGTTGT
The DNA here is from genome assembly GCA_024362995.1 of Heteromeles arbutifolia. NCBI lineage: Eukaryota > Viridiplantae > Streptophyta > Magnoliopsida > Rosales > Rosaceae > Heteromeles > Heteromeles arbutifolia. The sequence continues at coordinate 251,661 of JANCRC010000002.1, read as the reverse complement.
ATTTTTACACACACACGTATAAGTATGTAAGGTAAGGAACACCACCTTAATCAATTAACTAATCAATCCATCAAATATTGAGCATGAATAAATCACAGAAGTTAGAATGGGAGATTGACCTTGACTGCAACTTCAACAAGATTGACTCGTTCTATAGGCAACTTGATCCAAACACCATTTTTCCCCTGCAACCAACAATCAATCAGAACTATAGTTACAAATCGTTCAACTGGATATATAAGAAATTGAAATTCGCAGTAAAATTAATTAACTACCTCAAGCTTCCAGTGGGCAATAGAAGAGGTAAGCAATGAAAGGAAGGTGGCAGGATCCATGGGATCATTGTCGTTGATGTGAACGATGACACCTCCGTAATGGTCATACATACCACTTAGAACAAGACTTTCTGAACTAGTTTCACCTTCAGCGGTCATTGATAATGTTGTTGTTCGATGTCCACGACGATGCTGAGCCTCAGCCCTCAGTTTCCTCAACCAGCACCAACTCGAATAATGTTTTTAATGACTAAAATAGCCTCCTTATTTTCCTCCACATTTATTTTCAATAAAATTAAAATAAAAACGGAAGTAAAAAAAAAAAAAAAAAAAAAAAAAAAAATCAACACAGATGGCTGCTGATTGTGAGCCTGTTTTAATTCCCTTTCCGTTTACAAATTTTCCTTCGATTTTGCCCCTTTGCCCCACTCCCAACTATGGAGAAATCCGGCTACAATACGATTATACGAACACGTATTCAGTACAAAAAAAACATCATCGTCAATACTCTAGGCAATGCAATTCTCCATTTGACTATGACTCTCTTCCAATGTTTTTATTGAATTTATCGGTATATTTTACAAATGATGAAAGACACCCAGTAAGATATGTTTAGGAGAGTACAAAATACAAAATCTTTAATGCAGTGGAATTTCAAGGGCCTTGATGATCACAGTTTACTCTCTCTCTTGGGTGCCTTACTGCTTTTCACGTACAAGTAGCTCTTTTGAAGAGAACAGCTTCTGAGGGGTAGAGGAGAAAATCCCAAATACTTGCCATCAATCTTCGCTTTGCATAAGTCGTGCATGTACTTTAGAAGCTCGTACTTTTGCACAAATGGTTGACCTGCATATTCCTCATATGGCATCCACTGCAAAATGCATCATGAACAAGTTTAACATACGAACGGGGTTTCAATGCAGAAAGGTTACATTAATCAGATGGGGAAATGAGAAGAAAAATGATGAATACATCATTCTAGATTTTTAGCTCAACAAAAGGGTTCATACCTTGGCTGCTTCTATCTCTTGTTCCTGCTTCTGGATGTCAAAGGAGAGCGGTCGTAGTATGCACAAAAAGAATAAATCTGACTTCTCAAAGAACGACTTGTGACTCTGTCTGCAAATTACATGAATGGTAAGAAGGATATAATTTCCATTACAAAAGAAGAAAAGAACCAAGAACTCAACATCAGAAACAGTTAATGAAAATCGTACAATAAACTTGGAGAAAGGCAATGGGATTTGTCTGTCAATGTTCTAACATAATGCAGTCTTTTTTTCGGTCTGATAAAATAATACAGTCAGAGGAATGTTCAGATGTCTTTATTCCCTACAATAGTCAAGGTATCATGACCTAATATAGCTCTTGTTGGAGAGAATCAAGAATTCTTGTTAATCCACGAAAACCAAGAAAAGTTGGATTAAACAATCACGTACAATGAAGATAGAACTCTTATCTATATATTGAACTGAGACATAAAAATCTTGCTATCGTCGTGCAGTGCATAAGACCAGTTGGAATGTAGCTTCATGCTCGCAGGTAAAAATTGCAAATCATTGTACAAAGTAGTCAGATTTAAGTTTATAAGCTTACACCTGGCTCCACCCAATTGATAGACAAGGACTTCATACAGTTCATACCTGAATGTAAGAACTTCCACAAATTCTGAGTCAATCTGAAACAACATAATTAATAACAAAAAAAGTGAAATGAGAAATCGCATTAATAAGCTAATATTTACACTCACTAAATGGTAAGTCGGAAAACTACTTACTCCTGTTTCTTCCTTCATTTCTCGTACAGCAGCTGCAAAGATATCTCTCCCAGGGAGACAATAAAGTTTTTAATATACGGTTTTAGACTAGACCGAACTCTGAAGATCTGAGAACGGAAAACAATGCTTGTTGGAATGCACACACCTCATCAACGACTCCAGTGGGGAGCTTCCACACTCCTGTCCCACGATATTGTCCACCCTTTTCTTGGACTACTAGCACCTGTTGTTGAAATTTTATAAACCCAAAAGTTTTAGCCATGACAGGAGGATCATGAAAAACAATAAATGTGGTGACAGGTCTCAAGCATTATAAGTAACACGGCATTCTTCCGAAAATGGTTGACTGAAAATTAACATAAATGGATCTCACATAACTCTTTAGACATGATAAGCCAATTGTAGGAGTATGCAAGCCCAGAAAATTAATGTAGACATGAAAAATTCACTTATTCAGATGATTGTTCGATGGAAGGAACATAAACACACACACACACAAATGAAGCAAGCAAGATGGAAACTATAGATTTATAACTACATAAAGATAAAGAAGTTCCCTTACTTTGAGTAAATTAAATGGTAGTGAAAGAAAGAAGCACTATGTGAACATTTGAGATAAAAGTGATAATGGCGGCTGGGGTGTTAGAAATAGAAAATGCATATACGTCTCTGTTTTGATTGCAATTCCGACACGGTGTGTTGCATTTGTGGGAAGAGTATGAGGGGACTGAGGAATCCAATACACGAGCATCAAATAATCAGGCTCTGCATGGTGGTACCAGAATCCTTCCTGCATTTCACTCCTGCCCAATATATCGTAAGCAATCTATACATATACAGAACAAATTTGAATTATTAACATTAGCAAGAAGAAGAAAAGCATGAACAGAATAGGAGCTTGACCTTATAACTGAAAAATTCTCTCCAATCGATCAAGAAAGATTGGCGATGAAATTATGAAAGATTGAAGTAAATACCTGCAGCTTCCAATGTGCAATTGAAGAGGCAAGAGAGGATACGAAGGTAGCAGGCTCCATGTGCTCAGTGACGTGGACGATCACATTCACCTCCCCTCCATCACCACCACCACCACCACTTTCAGTTTTGGCAGCCATTGATGATGATCGACGAGCAGAGAGCTGACCAAATGTTAGTTACTTATCTGACCATATTAGCAGGAGAGGAGTCAGTGGCCACTGTTGACCAAAATTAAAAAAAGAAGGGAGGAATGGGCACACACGTGGCATGTGAGATGATCACGCAGTAGGCACGTGACTCCACTGACAAAATTGATGACCTCCGTAAATTCAAGTTTTAAAAGGGCCTTTTACCTCTGTTTTACTTTCCATTTACCAAAATTTATTGCGTTTTCACCCAGCCGCTCACAAGTTGTCGACCCAAAAACCCTCGCTCGCGCCGCCGTTATCTTTCCCTGGCTTTACCTTCTTTTTATTTTTTCTTTTGTTTTTAAATAAATATGTAAAAGAAATTGAATTTCTCATTTTTACCGTGGTCGTGCCCGGGGGCGTGAGGTTTATGGCAGAGTTAACCGGCGGGCGGCAGTTACCGAACTCGGACGCCTTTGGAGAGCAGATATCCCCATTCCCTGAGAGCACATACGACCTTGTGTTCGAGAATCCGACGCCCGCGGTTCCCTCGCCGCCGCAGAAGCTGCGTCCTGTCAGGGGCAGCGGCGGCAGGTCTCCGATGGACAGCGGAGGAAAGCTGGAGGATGTTGGTCCGGCCAAAGTTGGGTCGGGAGACGAGGTGGAGGATGAGTCCAGGTCAGTCTTTGTTTTCTTTAACTCCAATCCAAAGCTTGAATCTTTTTGTTAACCAAACAAATAAAGATTGTTTCTTTATCTTTTTATTTATTTTTATCATAATTGTGTTAGCAATGGGGTAATTAGATTAATGGATTATGGTCCGTTAAGTTTAATTTGGTGTACTGCTGGTTTTTGTGTACGGCATGTCGTGTTATATAGGCACATGATGATGGTTTGGTTTAGTAACTCACTCTCATCGATAAATAATTGTATTGTTTTCCTAAACCCTGACCCATAAAATTAAAAGATAATTGGTGGTTTGCATATTCCTACATATAATGGTTGGTCTTAGACTGTGAAGTGTGGAAACTAGGAGCCTTTGAGATTAAACTTTGAAGTGAGATTGTGACTTGTTGGCCATTTGAAGGTTGATTAGTGTTTATTTGTTCGTTTATTTTACTAATCATAATTTGAAGTTTGATCACGGTCTCCTAAACAGTTAAAAAAAGACATTGCTTTTTTAACTAGTACCAGTTTAACAGAGTGTTGAAATGTATATTGTTTTAATCAACCAAGTTAGCATGCCCTTACCATTTTAACTTTAACAGAGTGTTGTCTATTTTCGTTCAGTTCATCGGCGGATGATGATGATGATGATCGTGACAGGTGTTTAAAAACACAAGGTAAAGAACCCATGAAACGGAAGAGAAAGACAAGTGTGAGGAGCGGAAACAGGCTTGAAATTGAAAGGGTCGAGCTTTTTCTGGAAAGTCTGGTGAAGAAAGTGATGGAGCAGCAAGAGCAGATGCATAAGCAGTTGATAGAGGTGATAGAAAAGAATGAGAAAGAGAGATTAGCAAGAGAAGAAGCCTGGAAGCAGCAGGTGTTAGACAGACTGAAAAGGGATAAGGAGATAAGAGCCCAAGAGACATCTCGCAGCCTTGCGCTCATTTCCTTTATCCAGAATTATTTGGGCTCTGAAAATCAAGTCCCCCAACCATCACCATCACCATCACCAGCACCGGAACAAGCACCCGCACCAGCACCAATACCATTATCGGTAGTACCTAATTATGATCATCAACGGGTGGAAGGAAATGGGAAGGCAGACAATGGCATGCAGAGAGACCTGATGTTGGTGAGTAGTGATGCAACGAACAGAAGATGGCCAGAAGCTGAAGTACAAGCCCTCATAACGCTGTGGGCTGCTTTCGAACACAAGTTTCGCGTTGCAGTTATTCCAAAAGGACGCATATGGGAGGAGATATCTGTTAAGATGGGAGAAATGGGCTACGTCCGGTCAGGAAGGAAGTGCAGGGAGAAATGGGAAAACATCAACAAGTACTTCAGAAGGTGCATGGGACCAGACAGTAAGCGTTCTGCAAATGCCAAGCTTTGTCCATATTTTCATGAATTGGAGTTGCTCCACAAAAGCGGACTCGTAAGTTTCGGGAATGGCTTTAACCGCACAAGCAACCAGAATGAGGCCAAGATTGAAAGACAGGAGCAAAAGAGTGAAAAAAGGAGTGATGACGGTATTCAAACCTCTCCTGCTTTTGATAACGGGGATGCAAGTGAAGGCAAGTTTCAGAGAGAGAGAGAGAGAGAGAGAGAGAGAGAGAGGGATGAGTTGAGATGAATGCTGGGGCTCCCCTGCTCTGCTCTTTGATGGATGGCTAATATTATACGATTAGTGGTTTGATTGATGTTTAGGTCGGTCATTTTCTTCTTGAGAATTATCTTATCTCTCTCTAGTGAAGGTTAATTTTGTTGTATCTTGATTGAACTTTTTATATCCTATGGAGTATTGACAATTAACTTTCTACTGCGACTGTATGAAGGGCATGCATTTAGCAGAGGCGTGGTGTTTGCTTTGCTAATCGAAAGAGGGAGACGAACACAACGGCAGCCACCAAAATAGACCCAATTCCTTGATCCATATTTTCTTCAAATGTTTAATTATGATACCAACACTCGAATAGTGATGAATATTGAGGAATGGTAGCGGTGCCGGTGCCGGTGCTGCCATTTGCCATGCTGGTGTGTATGTAATGTGCATGATGTTTGTTTGTCTGTGTAGGGAAACAAAACCATGCCCTGCCTGACCAAAGTGTAAAGGAAATCGTCGCCTTGCCGGCCGTGGGGTTAAGACTTAAGACGTACTCTTTCACGAAATTAAATTATTAAGTTCACTGTATATCTTTTCTTTAATAAATAAATAAATCACATTATATATTTGAAGAACGCGTCTTGGACTGATGAACGTTAGCCCACTACTTTTTTACATTTGGGTCAAAATAAAAAAAATGAAAAGAAAGGCCCAACTCAGAATCACGTGATCCGGTTTTTCGACAGAGCGATCCGTCTCAAATGTTGGACCATTTTACCCAACTCTAAAAATAAATAAATAAAAATAAAATGAATACGCGGCGCTACGTGCAACTAGGGATGGCCACGTGGGCTATGTTTTAAAGCAGTCTAAAGGTGGAGTAATAGCTGATTCAAACTTGACTCGAGTCTTCTCCTCTTTCAAAAACTGTTGAGAGAGAGAGAGAGAGAGAGAGAGTGAGAGTGAGAGTGAGAGAGTGAGAGAAAGGCAGATCAGGGCAGGAAATTATAATGGAACGATCAGGAGGTTTCCATGGCTACCAAAAGACCGCGACCACCCCAAACACAACCTCTGCGTCTGGTAAAAACTATTCTTCCTTTTCCTAATATATAGTTTTACCCTATTCCCTTCCCTACGTCTTATTTCACATTTCCTACAATATATCTATATACACACATACTCTTCTTTGACATATATGTGTGTGTGGCACTATTTTTATATATCTATTGCATTGCATGTCGTTAGATGTATATATCTTGGTTAGTTTATAGCCCGTCGTCTGTCTGTATCTCTGAAATCTATCCATTGTTGTACACTCTTAGAAGGAAATGCATGCATTTGTGTAGATCTTGGACCAATTTGATGATCATTTATTTCACAAGTTAATTTTTAATTAGTTCTAATTCCATTTTCATACAGTTGAGAGGTTTCAGCTATTTTGTACTCATCCTTCGATATATCGAAGCTCCATTCTTGAAGATTTAATTATCATTTCATTCTGTTTTCAATTAATTGATCAGTGATCACATACAGACATCCTACCTCCTCCCTCTCTTCCAAAGTCGATCTATGCATAGATCTCTTCAGATTCCTCGATATATTGATATATATAATCATGATATGATAATTATGCATTGTGGTTGAGAGTATTTATGAATCCCATATTTAAGAAATAATCGACATTATATGTGCTTATAATTAATTGAGTCACTTTTATTATTATTAATTAATTTTGCAGTAAAATCTTAATTTTATTCATTTGAAAAAGATACTGCTGATCTCGTCCTCTTAGGCTCGTAGCTAGAGAAGAGAAGATAGTTTACAAGTGGCAACCATCTTTACATGCAATCTGACTCCATACCGAACAAGTGGCCTCCATGCATGCACATACATATACTATCACACGATAGATTTTTCAGTGTAATCGTCACACGAGGTGGTCCTTATATAAATGGTGTGTTATATGTGTTAAAAGGTTAATAACTTAAAAATTAAAATTTTCCATCACTTGCATAAAAATACGTGATGTACCATTCATGTTCCCGTCACAACTAAAAATTTCTCGTATCACGCTGAGAAATTTTTCCACGTTCCCGGTTCATTAGCTGACATGGAGTTCCACCAACTGTAATTTGATACCTATTCCCAGCCACTCTTTAAAGAACAAAAAATCAAACTTATTGGGGTCTGGGCCCCACTAATCTCTCCTTCCTCTCTCTTCCCCCAATAGTCTCTGCTTCCTCTCTCTCCCTTATGCGGCAACTGAAAGAAAAAAGAAACTTTTGCATTTACATTATTCAAAATCATTAATTTTAAATTCTGCCATCTCCTTCAAAATCATATTCCAGTTGAGCATGAATAGAGAAGAAGAAGACGATTGTACCAATTTTATATTTCAATTAGGCGATGAAGACTGGAGTTTCGGGTGGGTGTTCATGGTGGCGGGCGTGATGTGGTTGTTGGGTGGAGGGCATCAAGTGGGTGATCTTGGTGGTAGCAGTGGCGGACGTTTGGATGCAGTCATGCGGGTGGGGTGATGTTTTGGTCCGAGATTGCTTGGTTGCCGGTTGTCGTTTGCCGTTTGGATGCAGGTTGTAGTGATCTTGTATTCTTCAAAAGCCCAAAACATATATACCATGCTTGAATTCCTGAATGGTTGAAAAAAAACCCAGAAAAGAGAAAATCTTGAATTACCTATAAACTAATAAAGAAAACCCAGAAAAGAGAAAATCCTGAAGTACCTATAAACTAATAAAAAATTTGAACAAAAAGTTCTAGGGAACTGAGAAGATGACAGTATCAAAAAAATTTCAGATCTATTTTTTCTTTGTCTGACGGTTCCTTTTCAATTATCGAGGTCCACTGTTTCGAAGTCACAAAATTTTTTAATATAAAATAAAGCAGGCCACATGTCAGTCTATTATTAGCTCGGTACTCCAGATCAGCTTGAGTACCGGGTCCTCCGAAAAATTTCTCACTATCACATGATAAATTTTTCAATATGACCGTCACACGAGGCGGTACATCATGTGTCCCTATATAAATTGTGAGATATGTGTGTTAAAATGTTAATAACTTAACTATTCAAAATTTTCACCACTTACGTAAAAACACTTGGTATATTATCTGTGTTCCCGTCACAACTAAAAATTTCCCCTATCACACATCCCCCGGCCCCACTCCACTTCACTCCCCATCCGTCCGCTTTAGTCTTCTTGTCTCTGCCTGTATTCCGCAATATTGTTCTAATTTCCCGTGAGTTCTAATTCTTATATCGATTCAGGAAAGACAAAACCCTAGTTATATATAATACTGAAATACGTCATTCCTTCTCCTTAATTTGCCCTCCAAAAAGAAACGTACGTACCGCGGGAACTACATGGTCAAATTTCTATAGGTTTTAGTTGTTTGTAGACATTTTTTTTTTCATTTTCTGTCTGTTTATTCATGGCCTTTTGTACAAATGAAAAGAGTAAATTGTAGTTATGGTCCCTTAACTTTAACTCAATTGGAGCAATGGTCCATCAACTAAAAATCCATTATCATTGGTCCCTCAACTTATCAAAACGTGCAGTTATGGTCCCTCAACTAAAAATCAATTACTATTGATCTCTCAACTTTAATTCAACTGGAGAAATAGTCCCTTAACTTTAATCCAATTGTAGCAATGGTCATTCCAATATAACTCGTTTTGACAAAAATTTTGACATAGTTGACGAAAAGAACCATAATTATACACTTTGATGAGTTGAGGGATCATTGCTCCAATTTGATAAAAGTTGAGAGACCTTTCGTACAATTTGCTCTAAAGGAAAATAATATTAATGAACCAAAACAAACATAAATGTACTGCAAGTATTATTCATTTTCACGATCATTCGTACACTCATATATTAATTGAGAGTCCATGCAGGGCTGAAATTATCAGATATCAACGTGAGGCTGGCTGAGATGAACCAATACAGCATGGGGATGGGGAGACAGACTACGGCCACCACCAACGTTAACAATGTTTTCAACAACAACGTTAACCACCCCTCATCCAATGCCAATACCACTAATGGCACTGCCGATGATAACGAGTGCATGGTGCGAGAGCAAGACCGCTTTATGCCGATAGCCAATGTGATAAGAATCATGCGCAAGATCCTGCCCCCACATGCCAAGATCTCTGACGACGCCAAGGAAACCATCCAAGAGTGCGTCTCCGAGTACATCAGCTTCATCACCGGGGAGGCCAACGAGCGCTGCCAGCGTGAGCAGCGCAAGACCATCACTGCTGAAGACGTGCTGTGGGCCATGAGCAAGCTCGGCTTTGATGACTACATCGAGCCACTCACCCTCTACATGCACCGCTACCGTGAGATGGAGGGCGAGCGTGGGTCCTCCACCACCTCTTTGATGAGAAGCGAGTCCTTGGCCAAGGGGGCGGGTACTAGTAGTGGTACCAGCAGGAGGGCAATGGATCACCACCAGTACTATGGCACCTCTATGGCGGCTGCTGCGGCTGCTTTTCATCATCAGCATGGCCATGGCCTTTTTGGTTACATGCTGCCGTCCGATGTGTCCGTCTCCAACAATAATGTGAATGCTGCTGCAGCAGCATCTGGATCGTCCACCCAACTCCAGGGTGGTGGTTCTGCCGCAATGCCAAATGGTGATCACCATCAGCCACATGCAAATGGTGCAAATGGTCCAAGTGGTGGAGTGTGAATGCATGAAATGCAATGAAATGAAATCACCAAGGTGCTGACTGGTGAACTGAATAATGTAATGTTAGGTCGGTCCTTCGACGACAAGTAGTACTGTAATAAAATTAAGGACGCTGAAGTTTTAGTTGTCTGCATTAATTGGGGTGCTTTTGCTTGAATCTTAATCGATGACCGCGCTCCATCCGGCATTGTCTCTGCGTCTAAACCTTGCAAAGATAATCCGTCTAGTCGGGACACAAAAAAAACATAATTATTAATTGGGGTGCTTTTGCTTGAATCTTAATCGATGACCGCACTCCATCCGGCACGTCTAAACCTTGCAAAGATAGTACGTCCAGTCGGGACACAAAACAAACATAAACAGGAATTAGCTCCCAGCGAGGATCGAACTCACGACCTTTCGCTTACGAAGCGAACGCGCTACCACTATTCTATGGAAGCCAGTTGGTCACTTTTTTTTAAATTTTACATAATTAACGTTCGGTGATGAACAGCTGCGAAACTTCATACACAAACTTAAACTACTTCTGTTATCTGTTCACGCTTAATAATTCATTAACGGTCTAGTGATATTCCTCTTCACGTGAGAGGTTTTACGTTCGATTTTCACCAAAGACGAATTTGAACCACATTATTACTAGCTCATTGTGAGGTTTAGCCCACATAATATCGTTTGTTCAAAAAAATATATATTTAAACTTTCATGTAGAGACTGGAGAGGCCATCATCAAGTTAAGGAACCGTATATACTTGAATTTGTTTGGATACCCTTCAGAATTCTCCAACTTTTTTTATGGCTATAGCAGTTGCCAACTTGCCATCGTTTACAACTTTTCTTTCTTCTAATGTTTTTTCTATAAATAAATTATAAAGTTGCCAACTTGCCGTCGTTTACAGTTTTTATTTCTTGTAATGTTTTTTCTATAAATAAATTATAAAACAAAGAGTCGAGTCAAGAGTATGTATTAATTCATGTAATTTATATTCATGCAAAAATAAACCCCATGGATTTCGGTTGGGCGGCCATAAAAAGTAGTAGGTGCGTCCTATGGGATGGTGGAATTATGAGCTTGCTGAATGCAGAACATATAATTGCATGTCAAATAGCAGGCTTCCTTCAACTTAATTGACAAAATGTAATGAAATTTCAATTATCATTCTTGTATTGGTCGTCTTCCGTTACAAAAAGACACCGAAAATAGTCAGCCGGGCATCCCCTTTTTCTTTGAGGAATGACTTGGAAGAAAGCCTCCTTCCAATCCGTTGTTTCCATATACTTTAGCAGTATCTCAATCACTTGATTCACAGTTAGCACCCGCTCCCAAAACAACAATTTGATAACTCAAACCTCTATGGACCAACTGGATCGAGAAATGGCGAAAGATGATATACACATTATGAATGACATATTTCTGTTGTTTATAAAAGAGAGACAGATGATAGCTGGGAAGAGGACATGTTCAAGTAGTTGGCTATGGGGAGTTTGGCCGTTTGGATACCCTGCTCCTCTGCTTTCTTCATGGTGATCCCCTTCCACCGATTCCGATCCACCAATCCCCCAACAATGTATATCTTGGTTGCATCCAGCTCATTAACCACATTTTCTGAATCAGCGGTCAGATTTTGCTTCTCGTTTTCCAAAGCTTCAATGTAGGATCGATCTTCCTTCCCTATGATCCAATTATCAAATCCCGGCAGCTTCTTCATTGCATCCCCCATCTCTCCCTTGCACCCTGTCAACCACAGATGACCCGGCTCGCTGCACCTTTTGTTCACCGCATAACAATACATAATCTGCATTCACAACTCCAGTTTCCAAACAAAACAAAAAAAACAAAAAAAAAGGGTAAATTACGTTTTACCCTCTCAAGATTGAGGTCGATTTCAATTCCTTATAACATCTTTAAAACATTTCAATTTCATACATTTACTTATCATTTTATTTCGATTTCATACATCCGTTAGAAAATCTGTTAAGTAAACCGTTAATTGATGACATGGCAAATATGGGATCCACATTTGTGCTGACATGGCTGCCAAATTTGTGCCACGTGACATTTTTTTTTTTTTTATGCATTTAAAATATAATAATATTTACCCTATTTAATTTTTTTTTTTAAAAAAAACCAAACAAACCCAGAAACCCATCTTCTCCCTCCTTTCCCGACCCCCCCTCACCTTCACCAAGTCCAAACCCCTCCACCTCCGATGCTTTTCACCGCCACCATGTCCAACCCTTTCTTCCTCCAACTACTCGCCGCAACCAGGGCCCACTCCGACCACCCTCCCTTCTCTCTCCCTAGAGGCCCACTCTCTTTACCGCTTGTTCGCGCCCAATTGGGACTCCCAAACCCCGTCACATAACCCATCACATCAAATCTGAAACAAACCCACCAACCCATAAATCAAATAAAAAAGAATCACAAAAAATAAATAAAAAATTGCAAGTAAATGTAAAATAACGAGAGAGATATGTCGGAGATGGAGGCGAGGGGTTAAGTGGTGGCGGGGGGAGGGGGCTGAGGGAAGGGAAGGAGTTGGAAGCGGGGCTCTATAAATGGTTCGGACATAAGAATTTGGGTCTCGGCCAGGGGAGGGGAGATGAAGAGAGTGGAGGGAAAAGGTGGGTCGGGAAGGTGAAGAGGGATGAGTGGTCTGGGGGTTGCGATGGTGATGGGGAAGGGCTGCGATGGTGATGGGAGGAGAGGGAGATGGGTCGGGAGGGGGGAAGGTTTATGGGTTTGTTTGCGGGGGTGAGGGGTTGCAAGGATGTGGGTTTCAATTTGGTGTTTTTTTTATATATATTTTTAGGATAAATTATTATAATATTGTAAATGAATAAAAAATTATTTTAATTTGGCAGCTACGTGGCTGCCATGTCAGCTCTTAACGGATCAATTGATGGAAAATGTAATGGATGTATTATATTGAAATAAAATAGTACATGATGTATGAAAGTGAGGTGCTCAAATGTAACGGTTGTAATAGACCTCAAATCTGAGGTGATAAAATGTAATTTACCAAAAAAAAAAAAAAAAAACAAAGCAAGCCTTTGGTCCGTTTAGCGCCTATTAGAGCAAGTCCACCAGAGACCCAATGTCTCGGCCCTCAGTCCAAAAATCAAACTAACCCTTAATCAATTAGCTCTAGCCCACACACTTGCCTAGCACCCAGCCCATGCCAGGCAACAGACCAACCCAATTTTGACAGACCCAAGAGCCGGCCTATTTGCCTTCACAGCCTATTTGGTGTTCGCACCTAATTGGGACTCCCAAACCCCGTCACATAACCCTTCACATCAAATCTGAAACAAACCCACCAACCCATAAATCAAATAAAAAAGAAACACAAAAAAAAAAAATGAAAAAAATTCAAGTAAATGTAAAATAACGAGAGAAATATGTCGGAGATGGAGGCGAGGGGTTAAGTGGTGGCGGGGGGAGAGGGCTGAGGGAAGGGAATGAGTTGGAAGCGAGGCTCTATAAATGGTTTGGACATAAGGATTTGGGTTTTGGTTTGATAAGAGTAATAGATGTGAAGCACCAGATTAGTATTTAGTCTTATTGATAGTTAAGGGAGTGCTTAGTCAGCATAATTAGTTATCCTCAGTATTTATGTATAAATACTCAATGTACACAGTGTCTCATATATGGAAAATCATTTTTACACAATTCTCTCTCTCTCTACATTTCTCTATCTCTAAAACTCTAATTCCTTACTTGCTAAGATTCTATTTTCTACATGGTATCATCGTCGGAGTCCACCGACGTTGATCTCCCGCTTCTGCATTCTTGATTTTCTTGCCTTTTTCTCTCTTACCAAACAGGTCTTGCCCTAACAAATCTTGAGTTTCTGTGTGATTCGTTATGGCTACGGCGGCGAACTCCTCCAATTCTTCTTCTCCTGCGAATTCTTCAGCTTCTACTCCTCACGCTGAAGTTTCTAATCTTCTTCTTGCTCCGATTGTCTCTGTTACTGTTCAGAACATCGCCGGTATGGTTCCGACAACGTTGAATCGTCACAACTTCATCACCTGGCGCAGTTTATTTCTTCCAGTTCTGAAGCGATTTAAGCTTTTATGGCTTATCGATGGCACTGACGTATGTCATTCTCCCTTCGTTCGTGACTCTGCTGGTCTTCGTGTTCTTAATCCAGCACATGACATTTGGTGTGAGCGAGATCAAATCTTGATGATTTGGATCAATTCGACTCTCTCTGAAAATCTTCTTCCTCTGACTGTTGGAATGGATGATTCTCGATCTCTCTGGCTTTCTCTGGAAAAATGCTTTGCTGGACCTTCTCGCACACATATTCATAGCTTCTGTGCTAAGATTCAGACAGTCCAAAAATGTGATTCTTCGATGACTGATTACCTCAATTCCATTAAAGAAATTTCTGATAAATTGGCTGCTGCGGGTAAGCCGATCTCTGAGTCTGATTTGGTAGCATATATTATGTCTAGTCTTCCTGATGCCTATGAATCATTTATTGATTCTATTGAAACCAGAAATGAGTCAATTACTTCTGATGAACTTCATGGTTTACTTTTGAGCAAGGAAATTTCTCTTCAAAAACGTAAAACTCGATTGACTGCATCTAATAATTCTACTTCATTTCATGTTTATGCTGCTCAATCATCCAATAATTCTGGTCATAACTCTAGCTTCCGAGGGAATTATCGCGGCCGTAATCAGACTCGCTATAGATTCAATTCACATCGTAATTTTGGAGGAAATCGCTTTAATAACCAAACTGGTCGCATTCTTGGTGCTGGTCCATCTCGATCAACTGGCTTTCAGTCTGGTCAATCGAACTTCTCTGGGAAATCAATTCCATGTCAACTATGTAACCAACATGGTCATCAAGCTCTCCAGTGTGGTCGCCTATCTCAATTTGCTTCTTCAATGACTTCTGGCAACATTCAATCCTCAGGCAATTCTCAGTTTTCAGGCTATTCCCCTATGGCTATGACTGCAGTACCTCATCATACACCAAATTATTGGATCACAGACAGTGGGGCTTCTCATCATGTTACTCCAGATCTTTCTTCTCTCAATTCTGCCATTCCCTACACTAGCAGTGAGCAGCTATTTGTTGGTGATGGTAAAGGTCTGTGTATATCTCATATTGGTCATGCCTTTAAACGCACATATAATGCTGTTTTTCGTCTTCGAGACGTCCTCATTGTTCCTCAAGCATCTCATAATTTGTTATCTGTGTACAAGTTTGTTCATGAGAACTGGTGCTCTCTAACATTTGATCCTTTTGGATTTTATATCAAGGATCTACAAACTGGGAAGATGCTCTTCTAGGGCCCCAGTGAAGGTGGTCTTTATCCATTTTACTGCACAGCTTCTAATGGATCTTCTGGGATAACAGTGTCTCCTCATGCGTTGATGGTTACAAAGGCTGACATTCCTCTCTGGCATAGAAGGCTTGGACATCCTTTTAATGCAGTTTTACATTCTGTCTTACATACTCATCATTTACCTGTAGTAGGTTCAGAAAATAAATTGTCCATTTGTGCAGCCTGTCAAATGGGTAAAGCTTCTAAGCTTCCATTCTTTGTGTTGCCTTGTATCTCAGTCAAACCTTTTCATTTGGTTCATGCTGATGTATGGGGCCCTTCCCCTACTTCTTCTTGTACTGGCTACAAATACTACTTAATCATAGTGGATGATTTCACAAAATACAGTTGGTTATATCCTTTGTATCTCAAATCAGATGTTGCTTCAGTTTTCCAGATTTTTATTCTCAAAGTTCAAACCCTGTTTGCGATCCGATTCAGGGGGTGAGTTTTTAAACACAGAACTTCAGGGTTTCTTTAATGCTCATGGTATTACACATCAGTTAAGCTGTCCTCACACACCTGAACAAAATGGGTGTGCTGAGAGGAAACATCGTCATGTTGTTGAAATGGGCAAGACTTTACTCTCTCAGAGTGGTTTACCTCCTAAGTTTTGGGTTGAAGCTTTTCAGACAGCCGTTTACCTTATTAACAGGTTGTCTCCACAGACTGGTTCCTTGAGTCCATGGGAAAAATTGTTTCAAGCTTCACCGAAATATCACATACTGAAACCTTTTGGTTGTGCATGTTATCCATGGCTTAAACTTTATTCCAGTCACAAGTTAGAACCCAAGAGCAAACTGTGTATTTTTCTGGGATACAGTTTAAATCACAGTGGTTATAGGTGTTATGATCCTATAACTGAGAAGCTTTACATCTCTCGACATGTTGTCTTTGATGAGAGTTATTTTCCTTATCTTCATCATAGTTTCTCACATTCTCAATTTACTGCAGTCTCCACCTCCACTACTGCAACTTCTCCAATTTCAGTGAATACCTATACCAGTCCACTCTTCCAGTGCAGTATCTCAATCTCAAGCATCTGCTAGTCCTAATATCTCCCATACACCACCAATGCCTGCTTCACCATCTGCACCAACACTTTCAGTCACTCATTCAAGTGCTGAGGAACCTGTTTTACCAGCAGCACCTCACAACATGCATCCTATGATTACTCGGGCAAAATCTGGTATCTCCAAACCTAAGGTCTTCACAGCTACCAAGCATCATCTTTCTTCCTTTGTGGACCCTCTCACCAAGATTCCATCCACACCAACCACCTATCTCCAGGCTTCTAAACATGCCTATTGGAGGGCAGCTATGCAAGCTGAGTTTCAGGCCCTTCAATCCACAGGTACATGGGAGTTGGTACCTCATAATTCTTCTTACAATCTTGTAGGTTGTAAATGGGTCTTCAAAGTGAAGCACAAGACTGATGGGTTTATAGAAAGGTATAAAGCCCGCTTAGTAGCTAAAGGCTTCCATCAACAAGAAGGTTTAGATTTTTCAGAGACTTTCAGCCCTGTGGCTAAACCACCAACCATACGGATTCTTCTCTCCCTTGCAGTTCATTATGATTGGTTTGTACATCAATTAGATGTTAGCAATGCATTCTTTCATGGTCACTTAAAGGAAGATGTTTATATGGTACAACCTCCTGGTTTTGTTGATGCCTCCAAGCCTACACATGATTGCAAGCTAAGGAAGTCCTTATATGGTCTTAAACAGGCTCCACGAGCCTGGTATGAAGCTTTCTATAGAGTTCTTCTTTCTTTATGATTTTCTTCTTCTGCATCCAATACTAGTCTCTTCATTAAGAAAGACACCACTATTACCTTCATCTTGGTTTATGTGGATGATATAATCATCATAGGAAGCTCTTCTTTGGTCTGTCAAACCATTATTTCTCAGCTCCAAACTCTGTTTCCAGTTAAAGACCTTGGTGATATTCACTATTTTATGGGGATTGAAGTACAAAGATCTTCCAAAGGCTTATTTCTTCATTAATCCAAGTATGCTTTGGATTTGCTCAAGAAAACAGATATGTTGGGTGTCAAACCCTGCAACATTCCAGTCAGTTCTTCAAAATTGGATCACTCTGGTACTCTACTTCCAGATCCTACTTTCTACAGGTCCACTGTTGGTGCCTTGCAATACCTTACCTGGACTCGACCTGATTTAGCTTTTGCTGTTAACCAAGTCTGTCAACACATGCAGGCTCCCAGAACCATTCATTTGCAGGCTGTCAAGCGTATCTTACGCTATCTCAAAGGTACTCTTGACTCCGGACTATGGTTTACCAAAGGTGCTCAGCATTTAATGGCTTGGTCTGATGCTAATTGGGCTGGCTGCCCTATTGACAGATGGTCTACAAGTGGATATTGTGTCTTTTTGGGATCGAATTTGATATCTTGGAGTGCTAAGAAACAAAACATCGTGGCTCGGTCATCCACTGAAGCTGAATACCGGTCCCTTGCAAATACTGCCGCAGAAGTTACATGGATTTGTAAAATTCTTTATGATATTTCATTCCCTCTACTCAGCAAACCTGTCATCTTCTGTGATAACAAGAGTGCTATAGCCTTAGCTTTCAATCCAGTTTTCCATGCTCGCACCAAACATGTTGAAATTGACTATCATTTCATCCGAGAGAAAGTCCTTTTGGGGCAGATTGGTATACATCATGTTGGCACATTGTCACAGATTGCTGACATCTTCACTAAGTCTCTTCCTGCTGAATGTTTTGCCTCTTTGGCTGACAAGCTTTCAGTTCGTTCCTCTACCTTCAGCTTGAGGGGGTGTGATAAGAGTAATAGATGTGAAGCACCAGATTAGTATTTAGTCTTATTGATAGTTAAGGGAGTGCTTAGTCAGCATAATAGTTATCCTCAGTATTTATGTATAAATACCAAATGTACACAATGTCTCATATATGGAAAATCATTTTTACACAATTCTCTCCCTCTACATTTCTCTCTCTCTCTAAAACTCTAATTCCTTACTTGCTAAGATTCTATTTTCTACATGGTTCAGCGTCGTCTTCAGCAGTGGGTCTCGGGTAGGGGAGGGGAGATGAAGAGAGTGGAGGGAGAAGGTGGGTCGGGAAGGTGAAGAGGGAGGAGTGGTCTAGGGGTTGCGATGGTGATGGGGAAAGGCTGCGGTGGTGATGGGAGGAGAGAGAGGTGGGTCGGGGGGGGAAGGTTTATGGGTTTGTTTGCGAGGGTGAGGGGTTGCGGGGATGTGGGTTTTAATTTGGTGTTTTTTTTTTAGGGTAAATTATTATAATATTGTAAATGAATAAAAAATTGTTTTTATTTGACAGCCACATGACACAAATGTGACCGCCACGTCAGCTTTTAACGGATCAATGGATGAAAAATGCAACGGATGTATTATATTGAAATAAAATAGTACGTGAAGTATGAAAGTGATGTGGTAAAATGTAACGGTTGTAATAGACCTCAAATATGAGGTGGTAAAATGTAATTTACCAAAAAAAAAACAAAAAAACAAAAAAAACAAAGCAAGCCTTTGGTCCGTTTAGCGCCTATTAAGGGCCCCGTACCCTGTTTTTTAAATACATTGAATTTGGTACTTTAGAATCAGAGCACTTTTATATGGTTTTTTTTGGGACCGAAATAAAATATAGAATAAAATTGAACCGTATGAAAACCGACCGGCTGCGTCAATTTAACAATTGTGACACAGCTGTCCATGTTTCTTCGACCAAACGAGGTATCAAACTGATTTCCAAAAAAAAAAAAAAAACCGAGGTATCAAACTTTCCACTTTTCAAGTACCATGCTCAAAAGCATGTTACGATGTTGGCATTGCATTGATTCCCCCCACCCATTTGTTGCTACCTATGATTTGGTATTTTTTCGTATTACTTTTCTTTTGGTATTTTACAACTTTATCCAGTAAAAATCTCATAAGAGCTTATCTTTGTGATTAAACAAGCACGATCAAATTTCTAGGTAACTTATTAGGAATCTAATTTTGTTCATAAATGATATTTAGATGGTGAAAACAAGCAGTTATGACACATGCATGGTAAAAGTTCTTTAATCACAAATTTGTAGCCAAGTAAATGCACCCTAACATGCATATAACGATTGTTCTTGCAAGAGTGATCCAGGGTACTTGGCTCATTTGGAGTTTATTATGAGTTATATTCATCTTCTATTTATAAGTAAAAAATTTTAAGTTATAGCCCATGTAGATAGTAAGTAAGATATTGAATTATTTTTCATTTTCTTGTAAATACATCGTTGTATTAAATTTTTTTAATAAGTCAACTATTTTTGAAAACTTTTTTTTTTTCCTTTCAGAAAATCTCCAAGAAATCAAAACTAGGACCAGGCTTGCCACGAGAGGTGTGCATTTTAGTGCAATATTTCCTAGCGTCGTCCAAAAGGTTTTAGAATGGAACAAGCTCAACTAATAATATACCCTAATATTAAAAATGGCTAATGTTAGTGAGATCAAATTTTCAAACTAAATTTGTAAACCAAATATCGTGTCATTAATAGAAAAAAACACGTTAATCAATATTTAAGTAATAATCCAATCATTAACATCCATTTTATTTGATTTACAAAATTTAATTTAAAATTTAATTTTATCTAGTATTATCCTTTAAAAAAAAAGAGAAAAATAAAAAATGGTGTTTGCCAAAAAAAAAGGGGGGGAAATGTGGTCAACAGGGACATGACTGGGAAATAACTAAAATATAGCGGCAATAAAGGAAATGTGCCATCTATAACATTAATAAGAGTTATTAATATATAAAGGGGTAGGGGCAGGGGCAGTACTTGCGAAGTCAAAAAATTTCACTTACATTTGCAGTTCATTTCGCATCGTTGTTCGAAAGGGCCAACCCCCGGAGACTCGAGAGAGAAACAAACTCGGGCACACTCAGTGAGTCACGGCCCAGAAAAAAAGACAGACAAACAAGAAGCTCCTCTTCCTTCACTACCTTGATTCTCACCCTTATCGACTCCATGAGGGAGGTCTCACTGCCCTGAAACGACAGCGTTTGCTCCCTCCCACGAAGAGATGGCCCAAAAGCTCGAGCAGCTGCTCAAGGATGTGGGATCGAAGCTCCAGACCCCTCATTCTTCCAAAGACGCTCTCGTCAAGCTCTTAAAGGTTTTGCATTTCTCTAATTCCTTATTTTGTGTACCCAATTTTTCTTCTCCTTCGGAATTATTACTCAAAAACTTCTCCTGTTTTGCGGAAATTGACGCTCGGTAACGTTTAGTTATTTTAGTTATTTTCTGTTTGGTTGCTACGAAGCCGGTGAAAAGAAAGCGAAAGCTAGTATTAGAAATTTTGAGTTCCGTTCACTTTTTCTCCTTGGTAATTTCTTCGTCGAGGTTTAAATTCTCGGCTACAGCATATAAATTAACTAGTTCAATTAGGGTTTTGGTGAGGAGATTAAACATAGTTAGCCTTAAGATTTCAAATTACAGTTCTTTTTTGGATTTTAGGGATTCAACCGAGTGTTCAGTGAACTTTCTCTATTTAGAAATTTTGATTTTCTTAAATTTGAACAAGTTTGGGGGACAATTTCTCTGATTTAGGGTTAAGATTCATGCCCTCGTGCTGTGTGGCTTTAGTGGTGGCTAGTTATGTCTGTGGAAGCTGCACATATTTAGATGCGAAAGAAGTGAGTGGAAGAAACAAAATCGGGATTCCAAGTATTATGTTCACTTGTGAGACTGCTCCAGATTTACTTGTGGAAAGATTCTAGATTTTCTTGATAACTGGGAAAAAGTACATGACTTGACATTGAAGTTCAATTATTCTCATGATTTGTTAAATTTAAGCACATCTGATGACAAAAAAACATTTTTGCTAGTTGTTTTGCAACGTGCCAACTATCAGTCCAAACGTGAAAGCATATTGTACCCATTCTATGTGATAAATATTTCAGTGACCTAAGGACTGTAAGAATTTTAATTTGTTTATAGCCAGTAGTGGAATAGAAATATAGGTTTGTTATTCTGAATTGCAAAATGACTATAAGAATCATGGAAATTTCAATGTTATTTTATATTTTCTCATGATGATAAGAACAGATCTTTATGATTTCATCTTTTCTGTTAACCCATTGTTCCACTAATTAATGTCTGTTGCAGTTTTTCAGTTTTAAACGATACTCTAAACATTCTTCTGATAATCAGTAAAGTGGATGCATATAATTGTGTGACTTGTGCAATTTGCATGTAAATTTAGGTTGAATTCAAGATGCTATTATTATTGATTATTTTCTTCCAACTTGCAGCAAGCTGCATCATGTCTTTCAGACTTGGATCAATCACCTCCAGCATCTACGTTGGAGTCAATGCAGCCTTTACTTAATGCAATTGTCAAGCCAGAACTGTTGAAGCATCAAGATAGAGATGTCAAGCTTCTAGTTGCAACTTGTATTTGTGAGATAACTCGGATTACTGCACCTGAAGCTCCTTATAGTGATGAAGTGCTAAAGGTGCATTTATTTTATTAAGTCAACTGGTTAAAGGATATACTGCGTTTTCATTTTGTCAATGTGTACTCTCAGTCTCACCTGATTGTTCCGAATATCTTTGCAGGATATATTTCACTTGATTGTGGGAACTTTTAGTGGATTGAAAGATACAAGTGGTCCATCATTTGGTAGAAGAGTACTCATTTTGGAGACTCTTGCCAAATATAGGTCATGTGTTGTAATGTTGGACCTTGAATGTGATGATCTGGTGAATGAAATGTTCAGTACATTTTTTGCAGTTGCCAGGTTTGTTTTGTTTCTTGTAATTATATGTATATGAGTTTGAACTTTGAGGAATATCTTGTTATCATATCCTTCAAAGCATATGATCATCTCTCTAAGGTGCTCCTTTCTTTTCACTATGTTTCATGAGTTAATTTACTTTGATTAAGTTACTTGAACTCTATAATCTATGTTGCTATATATTTCCAAGATAATGTCTATAGATCAGTCTGATAATGGGCGTCAATTGGTTGGTTAGTTTCAAAAATAGCTTTCCTATAATGAACGAACAAAGATGCAATACTTGAAACAAGAGAACCTTTATCACATAAAATGTGAATCCTTCAAATAGAAAGTTAACATGGGATACAACTTGTAGCAACACATGTTATCTGCTAAAACTTAAAAGTGCCCCGGGAGGGGGTGGTTGGGTTGCTGTTAATTGGTTGACTGCATTTCTTTCTTCTTTCTAAATGTTTATTATTGAAGGAATAGTTTCTGCTTCAATTTAATAATTAATGTTTTGAAATTTGTCACATATGCAGAGATGATCACCAAGAAACTGTTTTGTCATCGATGCAAACAATCATGGTTGTGCTCTTAGTAGAGAGCGAGGAATTGCGAGATGATCTTTTGTTTATTGTATTGTCTATATTAGGTCGTAATAGAAGTGTAAGAATCTTCTCTGTTTTCTGGTCTATGGAATTAATTTTATAGTTTTTCTGGGTCAAGTTACATTGGGTGCTGACCTTGTGAAATTCAAATACTAGGATATCACTGTGGCTGCTAGGAGGCTTGCCATGAATGTTATAGAACAGTGCGCAGGAAAGCTTGAATCTGGCATTAAACAGTTTCTTATATCATCAATGTCAGGAGACAACAAGTCTGAGAATCATCAGATTGATTACCATGAAGTCATCTATGATGTATATCGTTGTGCTCCCCAAATCTTATCAGGAGTTGTCCCATACCTAACAGGAGAGTTACTGGTATATACTAATCCAATGTCTGACATTTCACCTCTTCATACTACATGACATGGATATTTTTAGTTGGATGAACAAATTTAAAGTAAAATTTTGAACATCTGCAGACTGATCAGCTAGAAACTCGTTTAAAAGCGGTTAGTTTAGTTGGAGACCTATTCTCTCTGCCAGGCTCTACCATCTTTGAAGCCTTTCAGCCAATCTTTTCAGAGTTCTTGAAGAGGTTGACTGATAGAGTTGTGGAGGTTCGCATGTTGGTCCTCCAACATGTCAAGAGCTGTATGCTGTCAAATCCTTTCAGAGCTGAAGCTCCCGAAATAATTTGTAAGTTCTTTGAAGTATTTAGCTGCAGCTGTCAAATCCTTTCATATCTTTCACCTGCTGATTGTGGGCTGAAATAACATTTTCTAGCTGCCTTCTGTGACCGGCTATTGGACTTTGAAGAAAAAGTACGAAAGCAAGTTGTTGCTGTAGTTTATGATGTGGCATGTCATGCCCTGAGTTCCATTCCGCTAGAAACTATAAAACTGGTTGCAGAGCGCCTTCGAGATAAATCTGTATATATACTTGTCCCTTTTATCTTTATTTGTGCCCATTTAGTATTTTTTTTCCCTGTCCATTTTTCATAATGCTCCATTTTCCCCTTCGCAGCTACTTGTTAAAAAGTATACCATGGAGAGGTTAGCTGAGATATTCAGGGTTTATTGTGCAAAGTGCTCTGATGGTCCACTCCTATCCAGTGATTTTGATTGGATTCCTGGGAAGATTCTGAGATGTTTTTATGACAAAGATTTCAGGTAAGCCCTTCAGGGTTTCAATTGTTTATCAGAAGTTTGAGTAGTCCAATATGTCATATACATATTTGTTATATATAGGCTTTGCTGTTTCCATTGTACAGCAGTAGCAGATTGTGATATTTGGAAAATGTTAGGAGGAACCAAGTAATGATAGGTTCAAGATCTTGATGTATATCTAGTTCGTCCTTGTTATGAGATTTTTATTTTTTTATTTAATATATTAATTAATAAAATGCGTTGTAAGAAAATTCTGATTCACTCTCTGACTTTTTTTGTTTGTCAAATGGTTTGATTAAAGATCTATTAACTACTTTTCTACGTGATAATTTGCCTTTTTAAAATAACCAAGGTTCCTAGGTCGACACTTGACACAGGTTGTAATCTACTAATACTATGCATGGGTAGTCTATCATGTTTGTTGTTGATATTCAGGTTCTGACAACTGCAAGTGCAGAAACTCAAATTGTTTACAGTGAATGGTCATGATTGTATTGATGAGCAACACATTAGATTTATTGTCGAGTGGTAGCTTT
Source organism: Heteromeles arbutifolia (assembly GCA_024362995.1). Classification (NCBI taxonomy): domain Eukaryota; kingdom Viridiplantae; phylum Streptophyta; class Magnoliopsida; order Rosales; family Rosaceae; genus Heteromeles; species Heteromeles arbutifolia. The sequence goes on along the minus strand of JANCRC010000002.1, from coordinate 227,105 downwards.
AATAGTATTTTATATTTTGGGGTTTTCCCACTTACTACCTTCTTTTTGAGTCTGAATGTTGAGCACTTAACTTTTGAGCACTTCAATTTTGCAGATCTGATACAATTGAAAATATTCTCTGCGAGTCCCTGTTCCCAACTAACTTTTCAGTAAAAGATAAAGTTAAACATTGGGTGAGGGTCTTCTCAAGATTTGATAAAGTTGAGGTCAAGGCGCTTGAGAAGATTCTGGAGCAGAAGCAAAGGTATGTTGTTAATGCTTGGATTGGATACCAAGCTACGACTTTCAATACTCCTCAACTTTTTGATCTTGGTATTTGATGATTTGTAAACTGATTTTCAGGGGATTTCTTCTTGGATTGCAGGTTACAACAAGAGATGCAGAAGTATCTGGCACTTAAGCAGATGCATCAGGTTAGCAAATACTCCAAGTTTGAACTGTGCAATGTCATGATGTCCCAAGCAATGTGACTGGTTGTGATTCAAATGCAGGATGGTGATGCTCCTGAGGTCCAAAAAAAAATTCTCTATTGCTTCCGTATAATGTCACGGTTGTTTGCTGACCCAGTTAAGGCTGAAGAGAGTTTTCAATTTCTTGATCAACTGAAAGACGTTAACATCTGGAAGATCTTAACAAATCTTGTTGATCCAAACACTGGCTCTCAGCAAGCTTGCACCATACGGGTAAGGAGTAACTCACTCACTATTGTAATGTTTTATAGTATGTTCTTTAACGATAAAAAGCGGCAAAAATGGTTTGCACTAACAAGGCAACCCCTATCTGAAATCAAATGCCTCATGCTTTACTCTCATTCTGCCATTGCATCAACATAATGGGTGTCAATCTCACCACATTGGACATATAATTGTTACATCAACAACTTTGGCTAGTTGATACCCTCACCTCCAACAGGGCAAAACACACACACACAAAGACAACTAATTTGCTGCCTATATGCATTAAACTTCCTATCATATCCCACGTTCATCAGTGCATGACTGCATGTGTATCCTGAACTCATAGCTTTACAATTCTATGACCCGTCTAGTTTTTATCCATTGTTCTTGCTTGATACAGCTGTAGTGGAAATTGTTCAAGGAAGTTGGAGCTAGTTGGGTTATTGCAAAGGGTTGTTTCAAGGTTCTAAGCACCAAGTTTGAGGCTTTAGGAAAGGGGAAGAAAGCTAAAGCATTGTGGGGCTGTGAGGGTTATAAGGGAGTGGGAGTAGAGGACCTATGGGGTAGAGTAAGATACTGGGCAGCCCTGTGGGCATCAGTTTCGAATGAGTTCAGGGATTATTCTCTTTCTTATATAGTGAATGGATGTCTTAGCAGCCGTAAAATGAATTTGGTTCAGCTTTAGTTACTTGTAAAGTAGTACTATTTGAGAGGTCCTAGCTAGTTTTGCTAGTTGTTTGATTTCTTATCCATTTGTTGTAATTCCTTCTATTGTTTTAATAAAATTCTATCATTTCGTCTCCCAAAAAAAAAAAAGTAGCCTGGTATAGGATATGATTTCTGAACCTAATTTTCTCTCAGCTTTCGTATTTTGTATTAGGACATGGAAACTGCATGTTGAGGTTGTATTTAAATTGATCTTCATCCAAATGTTCTTTTATTTGCAGGATGATTTGCTTAGGATTCTAGGTGAAAAACACCGACTATATGATTTTCTTAGCACTTTCTCAGTGAAGTGTTCTTATCTACTTTTCAACAAAGAGCATGTAAAGGAAATTCTTCCGGAGGTTCTTGTACACAAATCTACCACAGATATGAAATATGTGCAATCTTGCATGAATATTTTGGTGGTAAGGATACAATTCTTACTATCGCTTTTGTAGACAAATCTGTAAAATGTTTGCTCTGATTACTGTCTGCTCAAGCTAGTAAACAACACTTTTCCCCTGTTCTATGGATCAAAAACTATGTCCCATATTTGTGCATACGTTTGCTTTCTTGTATTATTATATTATCTGTGAGGGACCTCAGGGTCAAATTTTTTTATCATTTGAGATTGGAGGTTCTTACAATGTTATCATCTTTGGCCTCATATATTATAGTTAGCAAGAGTTTCCAGTTTCATTCCCCCAAAATTTAATGTTATAATTCTCTTCTAATGTATTTTCAGATTCTTGCACGCTTTAGTCCATTACTACTCAGTGGGACAGGAGAAGAACTAGTAAATTTGCTTAAAGACGATGATGAAACCATAAAAGAAGGGGTTTTGAATATTTTAGCAAAGGCTGGTGGTACCATCCGGGAGCATCTTGCAGTGTCATCAAGGTCCAATCGTTGGAATTTGAACTATTATGCTAGTCCCCTCGTATATATTGCTCATTGTTGTCTTATATTTATCTTGCAGTTCCATAGACCTTGTATTGGAGAGGTTGTGTTTGGAGGGCAGTCGAAGACAGGCAAAGTATGCTGTACATGCCCTCGCAGCGATAACAAAGGATGATGGACTTAAATCACTCTCTGTTCTATACAAGGTTTAAGATTAGTGCTTTATGTGCACAATTAAATCCTCGTAAATTGTATAATATTATGATAATGTTAGCAGTTGGGAGGTTGATATTTCTCAATTTGCAGAGGCTGGTGGATATGCTGGAGGAGAGGACACATTTGCCTGCCGTACTACAATCTCTGGGGTGTATAGCTCAGACTGCAATGCCAGTTTTTGAAACTAGAGAGAAGGAAATTGAAGAGTTTATAATTGAAAAGATCCTAAAGTGCAATAATGTATGCCTCTCTAATTCACTGAACTTGTGATATATCTTTAATTTTATGACATAATTTGTTTTCTTGCATATGGATGCTTTACTTTTCAGAAATCAGGTGACTATAAAATTGCATCCTGGGATGACAAAAGTGATCTTTGTTTGCTAAAGGTTGGTCAATTTTGAGAGATTTTTATTTTTATTTATCGTATAGAATTGTGTGGGTTTAATTTCTTTGTTCATTTTGATCCTCCAAAAGGAATTAGGTAACTTTTCCAGGATATATTAGTGTAATACAGTGACTCTTTGGATACCTTTTGGCAAGCTCCTTATACATTGGGTTGCTCTTTCATTTTTCTTGGTTTTTTCTTTTTTGAATTGTAGATATACGGGATAAAGACATTAGTGAAAAGTTATTTGCCTGTCAAGGATGCTCATGTTCACTCTGGCATTGGTGATCTGCTGGATATCTTAAGAAACACACTTTCTTGTGGAGAAATATTAAAAGACATAGAAACAAGGTAAGTTCAAAATTGTACATTTTCTGGTTATGGTTGAATCAGGTTGATCAATCTACTTCAGTTTGTTGTTTGTAATATGAGGCGTCAAATTTCATGTAAAGTTTTTGTGATCTACAGTTCAGTTGACAAGGCGCATTTGAGGCTTGCTTCTGCAAAGGCGATTCTTCGTCTGTCCAAGCAGTGGAATCATAAGATACCTGTTGATATCTTCTACTTAACCTTGAAGACTTCAGAGGTGGAGTTTTTCCGGTTAATCTTTTCAGTATTACTTGCTGTATTTTTTGTTTTTGTTATGTTTTTCCTAATACAAATACTTAATTGTCGTATTCATGCAACTAGATGTCTTTTTTTGTCTTTATTTATTTGTTTATTGTTTTTGATCTTCTAGATTAGTTTCCCTCAAGCTAAGAAAATTTTCCTGAACAAAGTTCATCAATACATAAAGGACCGGCTTTTAGATGGAAAATACGCTTGTGCATTCTTTTTTAACACATCTGGATCAAAGTCAGTGGAGTTTCAAGAGGTATCGATACTAGGATTTATTCATTCAGAGTAATCATCCTTGTTTTAGCATGTTTATTGGCTGAAGTTTGTATTTTGGTTGAAATGGCAGGAGAGACAGAATCTCGCAGACATTATTCAAATGTATCACCAAACAAAGGCGCGGCATCTCTCCATGCAGCAATCTGATGCCAATTCATTGACTGCTTATCCGGAGTACATCCTCCCATACTTGGTTCATGCCCTTGCACATCATTCTTGCCCTAATATTGATGAATGCAAGGATGTGAAAGCATTTGAGCCGATATACCGGTATTATATTCCCTCTTACATGAATTTATAGATATGTTTTATATGAAATCAGAGCTGAAATGATTGACAAAATGAGGCTGAATTATTCTATATCTGTAGTTAAATGGTATCTTGGCATTTATTTTATTGTTAATGCTCATTCTCACTGAGTTGTCGTTTTCTGTATTTTACAGGCAATTGCACTTATTTCTGTCTATGTTGGTGCATAGAGATGATGATGTCAAGTCAGAATCTAGTAGCAACATTGAAAAGGAGGATATTTCTGCTATAATCTCTATCTTTCAAAGTATCAAGTGCTCTGAAGATATATATGATGCAACAAAGTCAAAGGTTGATTATTAAACCTATTGTTGATACTGTTTTCTTTATTCTGGTTCTCTGAGCATATTCAATCATCGATCCCTCCCCCTGTTCAAGCTTACTTATGTGGTACTTTGAAATTTTCAGAATTCACATGGTATTTGTGACCTGGGGCTGTCGGTTACGAAGCGCTTAACCCCAAAGGAGTATGATGTACAAGGATTGCCTGCATCAGTTCCTCTACCTTCTATGTTGTACAAACAGTATGACAAGAAAGAAGGAGATGACTCTATGGTAAGGGATCCCTTTTCCTTTTTAAGTCGCTTGCTGGATAAGGCAGGTAATGATCAAGAGCAGGTGCCTTGCCTATGTGTTGAGCATGTGGTAATAGTTTCTGGAATGAGAGATTAAACCCACATTTTAGACTTAGAAAGTGGACTATTCTGATTTCTTGCTTGTGTACAAGAGTTGAGAACTCAAAACAACATGACTTCAAAAGAAAAAAAACGTAATTATTTTCAAGAATGTGTCACTTTCCATGATATGTGATTGAGCCAGACTGCTTAAGATATTCTAATGCTTTGTGCTAAACTACTTGGGTTAAAGTTAAACCACCATCAAGTTTTTCTTGTAATATTTTGCTAATTTTGGTCATATTCTCAATTTGTTATGATACCAATTTAATGCTTGTGTTCGATAGGCCAGTGAAGGGAAAACATGGTTGGCTGATGACGCTGTGCTGGCTCACTTTGAATCTCTTAAGTTAGAGTCTAGTGAGATGGTATGTTATAATACTGAAGAACACTTGCACTATTGAAATATGCTGTGATATTTGGTGTATCATTGATCTTTTAGTAACTTGTATGCTGTTTCTTTCATCACAATAGGGACTTTCAGAGATTGCTGAAGATGAGCTTATGAAAGATGGTGAAAGAGATGGAGGTGAAGTGCCTTTAGGAAGAATTATAAAGCGCTTAAGATCTCAAAATTCCAAGGCTAAAAAGGCAAAAAAGAACAAGGCATCATCAGCTGATGCAGAGAATGCTGAAAATAGTGTTGATATATTGAAAATGGTCAGGGATATAAATTTGGATAATTTGGGAAAGCCTTCTAAGTTTGAGTCAAGCAACGGTCATGAAAATCTTCCAAGCAAGAAATCAAGAATGGATTTAAAGCACGAAAAGGAAAACAAAAGAAAATCTACCGAGGCAACGTCTGTCCCCATTCCTAAACGTAGGAGGTCATCATCCACTCACGGTGCTTTCAGATCACCTAGAAGTACTTCAAAGTCTCCTCTAAGTGCTTCAGTAGACGATGTAGACAATGTAATGATTTTATCATTTCAATCCATTGACATGAATGCTAGGATTCACCACAGCTCTAAAATAAAATGTCTATGCAGAGAAAACTGGTTCAAGGCACCGAGTCAGATTTGTTGGTTTCATGCTTCCGGAAGAATGCTACCTCCTCGTCACGACGTAAAGGCAGAGCCTCTGACCATGGTCGTAATGATGAGACAAATGAAGTTGGAGAAGCCAGTGACCGTGAAGTGAGTTCTCTTCCAACTTTTTTTTATTCAAAATGCATAACATCATGGTTCTCTTAGCTGTTCAACATTGTAATAAACTTATGTTCTACCTTTATTGCAGGAGCCTAACATGCTGGAGGCTGACAAGGATGACCCAAATAGTGATTTCAACTCTCCTGCAGGATCCATAAAGAAGCGGAAAAGAAAGAGCATTTCCGGTTTGGCAAAGGTAAGTTGATTTACACCTTCACATCCAACATCACAGTGGCGACGTCATTAAAACTGGCACACCTTCCTTTATGGTATCATTAGTATGTCGTTTCTGAACTGATGCAGTTTTCTATTTTCATCCGTAGAGCAAATTCAAGGAAAGTGGAAAAGATGTCGAAGACTTGATTGGTTGCAGAATAAAAGTTTGGTGGCCAATGGATAAGCGGTGAGTGCTCTAATAGATAATCTGCAGACAAGACATACAGATTGAAGCTTTCCTTTTAGCTGATTATTATACCCAAAAACTGTCCCTTTCATTTCTAATTTCCGTCTTACATTGCAACTATATGATTATGAACTAGTTTATAAGAACTAGAATATAAATAAGCACTAAAATACTTATTTGGCTTATTTTAAAATCTACAGATTTTATGAAGGCACAGTGAAGTCGTTTGATACATTAAAGAGGAAGCATGTGGTAAGCTGCACTTTCTTTCCCTTATCATCTCTTGGATATATAGATAACCTGTTGTAAATGAACACACTTACAAATAATTTTCACTTGTTTATGTCATATGGAAGATACTGTATGAAGATGGAGATGTAGAAGTACTTCGGTTAGAAAAGGAACGGTGGGAGCTCATTGACAAAGGTCGCAAGCCCACAAAGGTGTGAAAAGTTTTGATCAGAATTCTCTCCTCTAGCTGATAGCGTTCTGCAGTTCTACTTTACATTTCCAGTAAAGCAACAAATCATGACATCATTCTGACACATTACATGTTTCCTCATTTGCAGAAGTTAAATTCGTCAAAGAAATCCCCCTCAAAAGAAGTGTAAGTATGGTCTTTCTGATGCAAGCCTGTAGATTATATGTTCTTCAAAGTGATTCACCTAACGATTTTGGGGAATATTTGTTAGCCTTGAACGGGATAGTGGTATTGATGTCTATGGTATGCCATCTTCATTTTCTTCTCTTTTATTATTACAGGTCCCCTGGTCAAAAGAATAAGCGCACAGTTGGTTCGCAAGAGAACAAAAAACCAATTAAAACGTGAGTGAAGTTTGCATCCCTTGCTTGTTTGTCTGATACTTTTTCTTTTTCTTAATAATGAAAATTGTAAACGTGATTGGTCTCTGATTTTGTAGAGTTAAAAGGAAAAGAACACCAAAGAAAAACTCGGCCGGGAAGAAGGGCGTATCAAAAAGAAATCATTGGGGAAGTAGGGACAAAGAGAGTTCTGAAGTATCGAATGATGAGCCTGCCCTTACATCTAAAATTGATGAAATCGACTCAGGTAAGATTTCTCATCAGTTTTCATCTTGATGCCATAGTGCTTGTGACATATGAATCATCTGATATACCTATCTGTAACGGCAATGACATTCGGTGCAAAGGTCTGGGTGGACCTGTAAGAATTCTGACATGTAATGAAACGTAACGATGGCTGATGCATGTTTTGTTTGTGTAATGATTCCATGTTTTGTTTGTGTAACTAATCTTAAATCAATTTCTTTTGCAGGTAGTTCAGAAGAAGAGAATGCTGAAAAAGTGGATGAGAACGTGACAGATGAGGGGGAATCTGACATGGAAGTGAAGTTTGTTTCTGAAGGAAAAGGGTTGAAAGATGCAGAAGAAAGTCCAAATCATACCGAGGAATCTGATGAAGAGAATCCTGGTTCGGAAGGGATCCCTGCTGAAGACATGGACAGTATCCCACAAGATGCCGAAAATGGAAATGAGGAGATGCAACACTCAGAAGAGAAAGAAGCAGATGAACTAAGTGGAGGGTCAAGAGGGGTTAATGAGGAAGATCCATCAGATTCTGAAAGGACTCAAGAAAAAGACGATATTTCTGGTAGTCCCTTGAAACAGGAGAAATCCCATGTAGAGCCTTCAAGTCTTTCTGATGCCGGAGATGACGAACTTTCTGATGATGAGCCTCTTGTACTCGCCTCCAGCCTTGCTTTTTTTTATATACAAAATGCTAAAGCTGTGTTAGTGGCATTTTAAAGCGAAATTCCTAGTTTTAATCGTCTTGTTTCTTGTGTGCCACGGATGCAGGGCAAGTGGACGCAACGAGTAGTGAAAAAAGGTTCAAAGCGAGTGCGATAAGTGGTGGAGCCACTTTGTACCACTTTTACCTTGGGTTGGCTGCGGGGCTGTGAGTAATCTGTGGCGTTGCAGTATGGCGTGGGCGGTGAAAGAAGAACGAAGAATGGAGAAGGGTGGCCGGCAGCATTGATGTAGAATGTAAAAAAGACAGCGTAGGCATATAATATGCATCCCACTGACTGTAGGTGAAGAAGTGTTAAATGGTTGTAACATTTTGGGTATCTTTAGCGACAGCAGCGACTGTGCGTACTAGACTTGGGACTTGGTAATGGTTAGCTGATAGATTGTGACATGCGATGAATGGGCTCTAGTCGAGTCTGGGTATAGTCTAGTTGACGCTAGTTTACCACTACAATTTATGCATGAATGGGCGCGACATGTACAGTAGAGTTTATACGTGGGGATAATCGTGTGTTGTGTTTGTGTTATTCTTGCTTGAATCCTAATAACATCCATGGAAGTGATAATTGGAGGGCCTTGATTTATTTCTTATTGTTGTTGAGTTCATGTGAATGTTGGTGGATTCATTTTTCTGATTAGCTAGCTTTGTTTGCAGATAGCGGAGGGCAGTTGAGCTTTCTAATGATAATTGTTCACATGGAATGGAATGGAATAAAATGGATAGACGCAAGTTTGTTTGTTCGTTCGTTCGTTTATATATTCTTCACCCACTGGTACCACTAGGGCCGCTACACTACCACAATGTACCGTATTATACCTTCACAATGCGTTTAAGTTCATCTTTGATTTCGTATAGTAATATAATACAGCGATTATACTAGTATACGTTTCCAAAATGCATGAAATGACATCAAGAGTCAACTCATCAGACGGTGGTGTTGTGTGTGTCGGAAAAGGATCCTCGTCGAATCCTTTTTCTGGGGATCCGGGGATCCTGTGATCGTGGCCGTTCATCGTACATCATGCGGTCAGTTTTCATTAGGTACTATTTATATGTTAATTTTACGAATAATTTCTAACCGTAAGATGTACGATGAACGGTCAAGATCATGAAATCCTCAGTATCCCCCGGAAAAGAATTCGGCGAAGATCCTTTTCTGTGTGTGTCTTACCTTTGGTCAAGTCTTGACTGGCACGTGCCTGCGTTAATCCTCTACTGATGCCATAATCAACTCTTCAGCCAACCTTAGTGACCGGTTACTTGGTATTCCCGCTGCCGCTGGCTGTCCAAGTGTCTCCTAATTTTGACGGTGAATAAAACCAGAAAACCCATTACTAATATTAAACCAGAGGGATAGGGGGAGAGGGAGAGGGAGAGGGAGAGGGCCATAAAATCCAGTTCCATAGGATTAATTCAATATTAATTCTTGTTCATAAATCCTCGTAAACAATTCTCTACTGCCACTGCCTGTGCGTGGTAAGTCAAGTCAAGTGATTCTCTTTCCTTCTTTCTTTGGTTTTTGCTTGTCATGCTATGCTTCTAAATTACTGCACTTGTTCTCCACATATGATAATACAAATTAACTAGTTAATTATTTTTCTTTTTTGAGTTTAATTTGTTCAATGTTCAGTGAGTGAGTGCTGGGTGGCTAATGGCTTTCCTTTTCTTGCAATGTTTTGGTTTTGCTGCCTTTGAGTTTCTTGGTAATAATATATATATTTTTTGATATAAAATGTGACATAGATAATCTGGTTGATCTGGTTATTGGTTGCTAAAACAAGCTTCTTTTTTCCTTTTCTGTTTTTAATTTTCTGCAAAGCCTCTGTCTTTTATTTTCACGCCCAAATCAAATGAACTATATGTATATTATTTATGGGTTTATTTTATGTGATCGATCTATATATTCTTGAATAATCACACAGTTTTTTCTCAAATACACATGTTATTATAGACTTGATTCTTAAAGTTATGTGGAATTGTTGGTAACTCCGCCTTTTCGTTTACTGAGTTTTTCTTCTTCTTTCACAAATATTCTGTAAAGTTCCATGGAAATTGTTTGCCTTTTCTAATGTATGCTTCAACACCCTCTGGATGGATGTATGCTATTGCTGGGTTTCTTTTAAGACTTGGGTTGGGTACTTGCGTAGTGCAAAAGAGCATAATTAAGTCATACTCATTTGGTGGTGGTGTTCTCGTGCATTTTCTTTTCAAACTTGAAATGGTTAGATATGTCTGAGTCATGTGCAGAAGTTGGCAAATTTCTGGAAAGTGGAAAGGAAGTATGGGAGATTCATTGGGTTTGATAAAAGTTACAGTCGTGCAAGGGAAAAGACTGGTAATCCGGGATTTCAAGAGCAGCGACCCTTATGTTCTTGTCAAGTTGGGCAATCAGGTGAATTTGATGTCTTTTTTTTCTTTTTCTCAACCGTTTTCATGAAGTTCATAGTTATGCTTTAATACTACGCGGCATGCACAGAGACACATATTCTTGTTCACAGACACACATGACTTTGTAGAACTCACCCTGAGCTGAGTGCATTGGATTGTCTTCAGGAGAATTTGTGTTACTGTCGTCATAAGCTTACTTGATAAATAACCGGGAAAAGAGTGGGACTTGAAAAGAGGATGGGAGACGGGGGAACTCAAACAAGTAACCTGTCTTTTTATTCTAGGAAGGATGAGTGTCAGTTCCCCTTTTAACCGACATTGAATCAAATTTCCTACAAAATATGTTGAGTGAAAGCAAAGTTACGCAATCTATCTTCTAGGCTTAATGACCTAGACCAAAAGATTCTGTTGATATGATTATGGTAGCAAGAGGGCTACCTCGCTTCTTTATTGTTTAGCCTTTCAACTGGAAGAAGTTAGTTTTACCAACTGATTGAGAACCTTTCATATTTCACTCAGTCTTTACTATGGCCAGATTAATCTTGGACTGGATGTATGATTCCAATTTCCTTCAAATAGTTTATCAAGAGACCAAATTGCTTGAATTGATTCCTTCACATGCTAAGATTATAGTTTTTTTTCGACCGCGCACACTTCAACGATATGCGGAATTGGAATATCCTGTTGTCTTTACTTCAAATTTCATGTATAAGGCCTTCACAGTTCTGGCATAACTATAGACTAGAATATCATATGAGCGTTTTTTTGAGGGGTCTGTTTGTGAACAGGCTCAGAGTATCTTACGTATTAATTACTTTGGATGTGCATAAAGTTGTTTTACAATAAAAGTTGAACTTTGAAGCGACTCATTATTATTATCTGCACCAGGAGGCAAAAACCAAGGTTATCAACAGTTGCCTCAATCCAGTTTGGAATGAAGAGATAAGCTTCTTCCTTAAGGAGCCTATCGAAGTTCTAAGTTTGGTAAGTTCCGCATTTGAATTTGATGGTGGCCAGTTCTTCTGATGAGCTTAATATATTATGATAGTGTTTTGCCAAAATTAGACCATTATTTTTCCTTAATTTGTACATGTTTCGTTATTTCAGTTTTGGTTTTAGTCAAGTAAATTTTTAATTTTTATTTTTCAGATTTTGTTATGTTCACTGTTGTTTTGAAATCAATATTCCTGAGTAATTTGCTGATGATTGATTATATAGTTGGTGAAAATAACTTTGGAAATACTATTCCCATTACAACTCTTTTAGGCTTGTATGACATGACAAAAGGTATTTTTCCATAGGAAGTGTTCGACAAAGACTTTCTGAAGACGGATGATAAGATGGGACATGCTCACCTCAGCCTTCAGCCAATTGTCTCCGCAGCTAGATTGAGACAGATTTTGCGTGTTTCATCCGGTGAGACAACATTAAGGAAGGTTGTCCCAGATGGTGAAAATTGCCTAGTTAGGGAAAGCTCCATCGCTTGTGTAGACGGTGAGGTGGTGCAGAGTGTTTGGTTGAGGCTTTGTGACGTCGAGTCAGGGGAAATAGAACTGAAAATCAAGTTACCTAAAGCGCTGGTTGCTTAGTGCAGAATTCAGGATCCGCTTAGGTGTAGACCTCTAACAGTGGGGAGAATATAGCTTTGGTCATTTTCTGTTGCAACTCGTCTAGGAAAACCTAGTATGAATATGTACATGGCTACTAGCCCAGCTGCCCAAGGGGGGAGTAGGTTGTTTGAACTTGTGAAGACTCATTAATCTGGAATCCTGTGCCTGTATAAATGTAATCTAGGTTTTATGGATAATGTAGAAACTCGAGGTTTTGCTTATTGATTAAGGGAATAGCTGATCACATTCTCATCTATTTTCTCTTATTCATGACTTTCTCCTTCTAATTAAGTAAACATGCAAAAAACGACTCTATTTTTCAGCGTTGACTCGACTGAACTGAAAAACCTACTGCAAATAAAAGCTGGGTGCAAATGTGGAGTTAGGTCAGTTGGTCCAAGCTTGAATCCACCCTTCTGGACTAGAGTAGTATAGAGTATTATTTTGTCAAGAAAGACTCCTTTTCAAGTGAAACGTTTTTGTTTTGCGACGGAGGGAAAAAAAACACATTAGGCCCATTAAGTAACTTCCACATGGCTTGGCCCATTGTTATATTAATAAGGGATGTCGCATTTTGGGATTGGCGCGTAAATCCTAGTCGATGAGTTTGCGGAAGCTGAAAGTGACGGTGGGTGAACCGGCGAGCCCAAACCCAAACGTCGACGGTGACAATAACAACAAGTCCAAAAGGCAGACGGTGGCTCTGGGCAATGGAAGTGAAGTTGTGTTCATACCAAGGCTGAGAAGCTTCGACCAGGCTTGGAAATGGTTCGATTACCTCGACACTCGAATCCCTTGGACCCGACCCACCATTCGTGTCTTCGGCCGCTCCTGCCTCCAGGTTTCTCTCTCTCTCTCTCTCTCTCACTTATGTATTTCCTGTATAAATATTCCTTTTTTTCTATCAGTTACTATTAATTATTATTATTATTTTGGTATTGTGGATTGTTCAATTCTTGTTGGAAGATGATTAATTGGGGAATTTCTTATGGTTTGCAATATGGTGGGGATGCTGTTTGGAAGATTGGGTTAGATAGTGTGTATGATTTACACGCCTTAGTTGAGGAAGGGGTGATTGAAATTTGAAATTTGAACCCAATTAGTATTATTGGTATTTTGGTTTGCAGCCTAGAGATACATGTTATGTAGCAAGCCCTGGACTTCCCCAATTGGTTTACAGCTGGTACCAGCCTCATGCCTATTCATTGGATGATAATCCTCCGCTTAAGCAAATCTTGGAAGCGGTAACACGATTCATTGTCTATAATAATTCCTACCATTATGATACTGTGGCTCATCATGCAGTCGTTTACCTTGCTCAGGTCCATAAAGCTCTTCCTGGAAGCAGTTTCAATAGCTTGCTCTTGAATAGGTATAAAGGTGGTAATGACTATGTTGGCTGGCATTCTGATGATGAGAAGCTTTATGGTTCTACTCCTGAAATTGCGTCCTTATCACTTGGATGTGACCGTGAATTCTTCTTGAAGAAGAAGAAACCCAGTAAAACAAGAGTCCAAGGTATAATCAACTGTCCTGTCAGTTTTTCACTTAACAGACCACTTGGTTTTTGCTACGGTTTATCCATTTCGTATGTATTGCTGATAGCTAACGACACATGATGCAGTATGTTGTAAGAGTTTTTTGTTTGTCGTAACATAGAACAAGCGTTGAACTTGCATTAGTTGCATGGTTTAAGTGTCTTTTGGTGTGAATGCCAGAAAGAAGAGATGATGAAGAACCTACAAGTAAACGAGTAAAGAGGAATGATGATGATCAGCACTCTTTCATGCTTAAGCACGGATCGCTTTTGGTGATGAAAGGTTACACTCAAAGGATCAAAACGGAGATCAATCCACAAAAATATCAATGGAAACTCTTACATTTACTTTCAAGAGCTCACGGTGAGGCGAAGGTAAGAACAAATATATTTAATGATGATTTTTGTACGAATTTACAAAACTACTATAAATCATGAGTAGCGCCCACATTTTTGTTGAAAAAGCAAATTTTCATTTTCGAGAAATATTTACGTTGAGCATCAGGAAAAACTTTATAAGGCATTTGGAAGTGGTTTCCGATTTATTAAACAACAAATATATTTTGTAGAAACCTTAAGCCGAAAATTAAAAAAATAAGTGAAACATATAGTCGTGAGGCTCAAAACATTGCAACAACAGGGTTTCACCCATCATAATTTACTTTCAAAACTTCACGGTAAGGCAAAGGTGAGAACAAATAGATTTAATGATGGTTTTTTAACAAATTTGCAAAACCAACTAAAAACTGTGAGTTTAACACCCACGTTTTTTGTGAAAAATGAAACTTTTTATTTTCGCAAAATATTTTATGTGAGCATCAAGGAAAACATTACAAGGCATTTGAAAGTGGTTTTATAATTATTGAGAAACCAATGTATATTTTCTAGAATCTTTAAGCGAAAACTAAAAAAATAAGTGAAAAATATAGTACCGAGACTCAAAAGAGGGTTCCACCCTCAAATATAACAGAAAGTCTTACATTTACTTTGAAAACCTCATGGTGAGGCGAAGTTGAGAACAAATAGATTTAACGATGATTTTTGTACGAATTTGCAAAACTGACTAAAACTCGTGCCCACGTATTTTGTGAAAAATACAAAATTTTCATTTTCGAAAAATCTTTTCCGTATGAATTAAGAAAAACTTTATAAAGCATTTCGAAGCAATTTTATGTTTTTATATAAACAAATGTATATTTAGTATAATATTGAAGCCGAAAACTTAAAATAAGTGAAAGATATAGTAGTGACACTCAAACCACTAACAAAACGGGATCACATTTAAACCACAAGAATTTCAATGGAACTCTTACATTTACATTCACCTCACGGTGAACCAAGGTGAGAACAAATATATTTAATGATGATTTTTATACGAATTTGTAAAACTGATTAAGAACTATGAGTATTAAATCAAGGCTTTTTTGTGAAAAAGGATTTTTTCTTTTTCGTAAAATATTTTTTGTGAGCATCAATAAAAATAATATAAGGCATTGGGAAGTAGCTTGACGATTTATTGACCCACAAATGTATATTTAGTATAATATTTAAGCTAAAAAAAATGAAAAATATAGTAGTGAAGCCCAAAACATTGCCAAAACGGAGTTTTACCCTCAATAATATTAGTTGAAAGTCTTACGTTAATTTAAAAAAAAAATAGACTCAATGATGATTTATGTACGAATTTGCAAAATTGACAAAAAACTGTGAGTGCTAACCCATGTTTTTTTGTGAAAAATGCAAATTTTTTATTTTGGCAAAATATATTCCGTGAGCTCTAAGAAAAACTTTATAAGGCGTTTGGAAGTGGTTTTATGATTTATTGAGCAACAAATGTAAATTTAGTTGAATATTTAAGCCGAAAACAAAAAAAAAAATAAGTGAAAAATATACTAGTGAGGCCCAAAACATGGAGGAGGATTGTCTGCCCTCCCATTTCCGGTGCCCTCCCATGCCCTCCTGTTTTGTGTGGTCACGGTTAAGCCACGTTAACATTTTATATTGTTTTTTTTTGTAGATATAATAAGACAAAAATGAATAGTAATATAAAATATTAACGTGGCTTAACCGTGACCACACAAATAGGAGGGCATGGGAGGGCATCGGAAATGGGAGGGCAGACAATCCTCCTCCCCAAAACATTGCTAAAATAGGGTTCCACCGTCAAGAATGTCAACAGAAAGTCTGACCTTAATTTCCAAACTTCACAATGAGGCGAAGGTGAAAATAAATATATTGGACGATGATTTGTGTACGAATTAGCAAATCTTACTAAAAACCGTGAGTATTAACTAACCCACGTTTTTTTGTGAAAAATGCAAATTTTTTTATTGGCAAATTATATTTTGTGAGCATTAAGAAAAATTTTATAAGGCGTTTGGAAGTGGTTTTATGATTTATTGAGCAACAAATGTATATTTAGTAGAATATTTAAGCCGAAAACTAAAAAAATAAGTGAAAAATATACTAGTGAGGCCCGAAACATTGCTAAAATGCGGTTCCACCCTCAAGACTGTCAACAAAAAGTCTGACCTTAATTTTCAAAGCTTCACGACGAGGCGAATGTGAAAATAAATAGATTGGACGACGATTTGTGTACGAATGAGCAAAACCGACTAAAAACCGTGAGTGTTAACCCACGTTTTTGTGAAAAATGCAAATTTTTTATTTTGGCAAAAAATATTCCGTGAGCATTAAGAAAAACTTTATAAGGCGTTTAGAAGTGGTTTTACGATTTATTGAGCAACAAATGTATATTTAATAGAATATTTAAGCCGAAAACTAAAAAAATAAGTGAAAAATATACTAGTGAGGCCCAAAACATTGCTAAAATGGGGTTGCACCCTCAAGAATGTCAACAGAAAGTCTGACCTTCATTTTCAAAACTTCACGACGAGGCGAATGTGAAAATAAATATATTTGACGATGATTTTTGTGTACAAATTAGCAAAACTGACTAAAAACTGTGAGTGTTAACCCACGTTTTTTGTGAAAAATGAAAATTTTTTTATTTTGGAAAAATATATTTCGTGAGCATTAAGAAAAACTTTATAAGGCGTTTGGAAGTGGTTTTTTTATTTATAGAGCAACAAATATAAATTTAGTAGAATATTTAAGCCGAAAACTGAAAAAATATGTGAAAAATATGTTAGTGAGGCCCAAAACGTTGCTAAAATGGGGTTCAACCTTCAAGAATGTCAACAGAAAGTCTGACCTTAATTTTCAAAACTTCACGATGAGGCGAAGGTGAAAATAAATAGATTGGACGACAATTTGTGTATGAATTAGCAAAACCGACCAAAAACCGTGAATGTTAACCCACGTTTTTTGTGAAAAAAGCAAATTTTTTATTTTGGTGAAATATATTCTATGAGCATTAATAAAAACTTTATAAGGCGTTTGTGTCACATCCCGGCCCGGGGCGGATCACTTCCCGGGCCCGCTCCACCACCATAGCACGATATTGTCCGCTTTGGGCTTACCATTCCCTCACGGTTTTGTTTCTGGGAACTCACGAGCAACTTCCCAGTGGGTCACCCATCATGGGAGTGCTCTGGCCCCCTTCTTGCTTAACTTCGGAGTTCCTACGGAACCCGAAGCCAATGCGCTCCCAAAAGGCCTCGTCCTAGGTAGGGATGGGAATATACATTTAGGGATCACTTCCCTGGGCGATGTGGGATGTTACAGTTTGGAAGTGGTTTTTTTATTTATAGAGCAACAAATATAAATTTAGTAGAATATTTAAGCCGAAAACTGAAAAAATATGTGAAAAATATGTTAGTGAGGCCCAAAACGTTGCTAAAATGGGGTTCAACCTTCAAGAATGTCAACAGAAAGTCTGACCTTAATTTTCAAAACTTCACGACGAGGCGAAGGTGAAAATAAATAGATTGGACGACAATTTGTGTATGAATTAGCAAAACCGACTAAAAACCGTGAATGTTAACCCACGTTTTTTGTGAAAAATGTAAATTTTTTATTTTGGTGAAATATATTATGTGAGCATTAATAAAAACTTTATAAGGCGTTTGGAAGTGGTTTTATGATTTATTGAGCAACAAATGTATATTTAGTAGAATATTTAAGCCGAAAACTAAAAAAATTAGTGAAAAATATACAAGTGAGGCCCAAAACATTAAAATGGGGTTCCACCCTCAAGAATGTCAACAGAAAGTCTGACCTTAATTTTCAAAATTTCACGACGAGGCGAATGTCAAAATAAATAGATTGGACGACGATTTGTGTACGAATTAGCAAAACTGACTAAAAATCGTGAGTGTTAACCCACGTTTTTTGACACACCCCGACCTGGAAATCAGGGCGTGCTGGCCATCACGTCTTGATTTCCAGGTCGGGGTTTGTCATTTTTTGTAAAAAATGCAAATTTTTTATTTTGGCAAAATATATTCCGTGAGCATTAAGAAAAACTTTATAAGGCGTTTGGTAGTGGTTTTATGATTTATTGAGCAACAAATGTATATTTAGTAGAATATTTAAGTCAAAACTATAAAAATAAGTGAAAAATATACTAATGAGGCCCAAAACATTGCTAAAAAATGGGGTTCCACCCTCAAGAATGTCAACAGAAAGTTTGGCCTTAATTTTCAAAACTTCATGACGAGGTGAAGGTGAAAATAAATAGATTGGACGACGATTTGTGTACGAATTAGCAAAACCGACTAAAAATCGTGAATGTTAACCCACGTTTTTGATGAAAAATGAAAATTTTTTATTTTGGCAAAATATATTTCGTGAGCATTAAGAAAAACTTTATAAGGCGTTTGGAAGTGGTTTTATGATTTATTGAGCAACAAATTTATATTTAGTAGAATATTTAAGTCGAAAACTAAAAAAATAAGTGAAAACTGTACTAGTGAGGCCCAAAACATTGCTAAAATGGGGTTCCACCCTCAAGAATGTCAACAGAAAGTTTGACCTTCATTTTGAAAACTTCACGACGAGGAGAAGTTGAAAATAAATAGATTGGACGACGATTTGTGTACGAATTAGCAAAATCGACGAAAAACCGTGAGTGTTAACCCATGTTTTTTGTGAAAAATGAAAATTTTTTATTTTGGCAAAATATATTCCGTGAGTATTACAGAAAACTTTATAAGGCGTTCGGAAATGGTTTTATGATTTATTGAGCAATAAATGTATATTTAGAAGAGTATTTAAGCCCAAAACTAAAAAAATAAGTGAAAAATATACTAGTGAGGCCCAATGCATTGTTAAAATGGAATTCCACCCTCAAGAATGTCAACAGAAAGTCTGACCTTAATTTTCAAAACTTCACGATGATGCGAAGGTGAAAATAAATAGATTGGATGACGATTTGTGTACAAATTAGCAAAACCGACTGAAAACCGTTAGTGTTTACCCACTCTTTTTGTATAAAATGCAAATTTTTTATTTTGGCAAAATATATGCTGTGAGCATTAAGAAAAACTTTATAAGGCGTTTGGAAGTGGTTTTATGATTTATTGAGCAACAAATGTATATTTAGTATAATATTTAAGCCGAAAACTAAAAAAAATAAGTGAAAAATATACTAGTGAGGCCCAAAACATTGCTAAAACGGGGTTCCACCCTCAAGAATGTCAACAAAAAGTCTGACCTTAATTTTCAAAACTTCACGACGAGGCAAATGTGAAAATAAATAGATTGGACAACGATTTGTGTACGAATTAGCAAAACCGACAAAAAACTGTGAGTGTTAACCCATGTTTTTTGTGAAAAATGCAAATTTTTAATTTTGGCAAAAATATTCCGTGATCATTAAGAAAAACTTTATAAGGCGTTTGGAAGTGATTTTATGATTTATTATAACATCCCACATCAACCAACGGAGAGGGGGTGATGTGCCTTATATGTACATGTCCACCTCCATATAGCACGAGGTCCGGATCCCATAAGAACTCCGAAGTTAAGTGAGTTTGGGGGAGAGCAGTACTAGGATGGGTGACCCACTGGGAAGTTCTCGTGTGAGTTCCCAGAAACAAAATCGTGGGGGCGTGGTCAGGGCCCAAAGCAGACATTATCGTGCTACGGCAGAGTCGAGCCCGGGATGTGGTGGAGCCTGGGTTGGGATGTAACATTTATTGAGTAACAAATGTATATTTAGTAGAATATTTAAACCGAAAACTAAAAAAATAAGTGAAAAATATATTAATGAGGCCCAAAACATTGCTAAAATGGGATTCCACCCTCAAGAATGACAACAGAAAGTCTGACCTTAATTTTCAAAACTTTACGACGAGGCGAAGGTGAAAATAAATAGATTGGACGACGATTTATATACGAATTAGCCAAACCGACTAAAAACCGTGAGTGCGTTTTTTGTGAAAAATGCAAATTTTTTATTTTGGAAAAATATATTCCATGAGCATTAAGGAAAACTTTATAAGGCGTTTGGAAGTGGTTTTATGATTTATTGAGCAACAAATGTATATTTAGTATAATATTTAAGCCGAAAACTAAAAAAAATAAGTGAAAAATATACTAGTGAGGCCCAAAACATTGCTAAAACGGGGTTCCACCCTCAAGAATGTCAACAAAAAGTCTGACCTTAATTTTCAAAACTTCACGACGAGGCAAATGTGAAAATAAATAGATTGGACAACGATTTGTGTACGAATTAGCAAAACCGACAAAAAACTGTGAGTGTTAACCCATGTTTTTTGTGAAAAATGCAAATTTTTAATTTTGGCAAAAATATTCCGTGATCATTAAGAAAAACTTTATAAGGCGTTTGGAAGTGATTTTATGATTTATTATAACATCCCACATCAACCAACGGAGAGGGGGTGATGTGCCTTATATGTACATGTCCACCTCCATATAGCACGAGGTCCGGATCCCATAAGAACTCCGAAGTTAAGTGAGTTTGGGGGAGAGCAGTACTAGGATGGGTGACCCACTGGGAAGTTCTCGTGTGAGTTCCCAGAAACAAAATCGTGGGGGCGTGGTCAGGGCCCAAAGCAGACATTATCGTGCTACGGCAGAGTCGAGCCCGGGATGTGGTGGAGCCTGGGTTGGGATGTAACATTTATTGAGTAACAAATGTATATTTAGTAGAATATTTAAACCGAAAACTAAAAAAATAAGTGAAAAATATATTAATGAGGCCCAAAACATTGCTAAAATGGGATTCCACCCTCAAGAATGACAACAGAAAGTCTGACCTTAATTTTCAAAACTTTACGACGAGGCGAAGGTGAAAATAAATAGATTGGACGACGATTTATATACGAATTAGCCAAACCGACTAAAAACCGTGAGTGCGTTTTTTGTGAAAAATGCAAATTTTTTATTTTGGAAAAATATATTCCATGAGCATTAAGGAAAACTTTATAAGGCGTTTGGAAGTGGTTTTATGATTTATTGAGCAACAAATGTATATTTAGTATAATATTTAAGCAGAAAACTAAAAAAATAAGTGAAAAATATACTAGTGTGGCCTAAAACATTGCTAAAATGGGGTTCCACCCTGAAGAATGTCAACAGAAAGTCTAACCTTAATTTTCAAAACTTCACGACGAGGTGAAGGTTAATATAAATAGATTGGACGACGATTTGTGTACGAATTAGCCAAACCGACTAAAAACCGTAACACCCACGTTTTTTTTGTGAAAAATGCAAATTTTTTATTTTCACGAATATTTTATGTAAGGATTAAGGAGAACTTTATATGGTGTTCCGAAGTGGTTTTTTGATTTATTGAGTAACAAATGTATACTTAGTCGAATATTTAAGCCGAAAATTAAAAAAATAATTGAAAAATACAATAGTGAGGCCCAAAATATTGTCAAAACGGGTTCTACACTCAAGAATCTCAACGGTGAGTCTCACCTTAATTTTCAAAACTTCACAGTGAGGCGAAGGTGAAAATAAATACATTAAACGGTGATTTATGTACAAATTTGAAAAACCGACCAAAAACCATGATTTACCCACGTTTTTTTTTTGAAAAATGCAAATTTTTTATTTTCACGAATATTTTCTGTAAGCATTGAGGAAAATTTTATAAGGTGTTCCGAACTAGTTTTATGATTTATTGACCAACAAATGTATACTTAGTAGAATATTTATGCCGAAAACTAAAAAAATAAGTGAAAAATACAATAGCGAGGACCAAAACATTGTCAAATGGGGTTCTACAATCCAGGATCTCAACGGAAAGTCTCACCTTAATTTTCGAAACTTCACAATGAGGCAAAGATGAAAATAAATAGATTGAACAATGATTTATGTAAGAATTTGCAAAACCGATTGAAAATCGTGAGTGATAACCCACTTTTTTGTGAAAAATGCAAAAAAAAAAATTTCGAGAAAAATTTTCTGTGAGCATTAAGGAGAACTTTATAAGGTGTTTTGAAGCGGTTTTAATATTTATTGAGTAACAAATGTACACTTAGTAGAATATTTAACCCGAAAACTTGAAAAATAAGTTTAAAATACAATAGCAAGGACCAATTGTCAAATGGGGTTCCACCCCCAAGAATGTCACATCCCGGCTCGGGGCGGACCACTTCCCGGGCCCGCTCCACCATCGTAGCACGATATTGTCCGCTTTGGGCTTACCATTCCCTCACGGTTTTGTTTCTGGGAACTCACGAGCAACTTCCCAGTGGGTCACCCATCATGGGAGTGCTCTGGCCCTCTTCTCGCTTAACTTCGGAGTTCCTACGGAACCCGAAGCCAGTGAGTTAACAGAATAAGTGAAAAATACAATATTGAGGACCAAAACATTGTCAAATGGGGTTCCATCCTCAAGAATCCCAACGGAAAGTCTTCCTTTAATTTTTAAAATTTCACGTTGAGGCGAAGGTGAAAATAAATAGATTGACGATAATTTATGTACGAATTTGCAAAACCGAGAGTGTTAACCCACATTTTTTTTTGTGAAAATACAAATTTTTTATTTTTGCGAAATATTTTCCGTGATCATAAAGGAGAACTTTATAAGTTGTTTTGAAGCGGTTTTATGATTTATTGAGCAACAAATGTATACTTAGTAGAATATTTAAGCTGAAAACTAAAAAATAAGTGAAAAATACAATAGTGAGGACCAAAACATTGTCAAATGGGGTTCCACCCTCAAGAATCTCGGCGGAAAGTCTTCCCTTAATTTTCAAAATTTCACGCTGAGGCGATTTCTGTCATGCCCCAAAACTGGGCATGTAACAGTGCCACGCTCTATTAGTAATGCAATATTATAGTGTTAAAAACCGACACTATAGCACTACATTTCCTATAGAATGTAAGGCTATTTGAGAAGAATAAAATAATTTATTTTAAAGCAATACAGAAGCGAAAATCATTTTTGTATATCAAAGAATAAAAGGCAACGGAATTTAGATAAATTTTTTACATTAAACGGAGTTCACAATCTACAATAAAACCAAAAAGTTTAAGGTAATTATCATACTAAACCAACTCTTTAGTACGATTTGAAAAATAGAAAACGTTGAGTTTGGCAACAAAAGATCCCTTCAAGATGATAATGGGATTAAGCACATGTACAGATAAACATCTGTGGAATGAGTCAATGAACGACCTAGAAGTTGACAAGTAACAAACAACACTAGTTCCGACTTTAGTCCAGATTGTCTATTTGTAGGTGCACCGGTCCTGTAATAAAGTAGGGGGTGAGCATCATAAATGTTCATCACTTCCCCTCAAGGAATCCGCCCTAGCTAGGTTTGAAAATAGTATATGACACTAATATATATTATAGGAAAATGATGCACAACAAAAGCTTTGTTTACTTTTGAAAATAGATTGTATGCTCACGCAATTTCCTTTTAAAAAGAAAATAGGGATCCTAATAAATCGCTACATGCCTGATGACCGGTCCAATGACCAACTATTCCCTTACTTAGACCAACTCCGAACAAATGTACTTATGGTAAGGTGTAGCGAGAGTGTCCTTGAATGCTCTACCCTTAGATATCCTAGTACCTTTCCTAGAAAGGTAGCAGTACTAATCCCTTCGTAGTAGCCCCTCCGGAGGTTTAGGGGATTGAAACCCAATGCGGTCGCTATGCCCCCTTCACTCTCAAGTCATCACTTTAATTTGTAGCATAAAACAACATACATATCATGACATAAAACAAAACCATTTTTCCTCATGGTTCTATCACTGCAAAATATATGCAGCTTTGACAGGCATTCGTATATTTACATATACATACATTCAAAAAATTCCATAACTAGGATAAGTGAGGATCCCCCTACCTGGTCTCCAAGCCAAGCAAGCAATATTCCTCACCAATTCCTCGATTAAACACAAGCGTCGCGAGTAATTGGAGTCCCTAGTTCAACGATTAAAATATGTCACTATATGTCCATATATAATGACTAAACTTTATTCCCATAACAACAACTGTAACCAATAGGGACTTTCACTTAACCAAAATAAAAATTCTGTATTTGAACTTTTTATTATTTCAAATAGGTCCCCAAACTTTTGATAATTGCATTTTGGCCCCTGAACTTTTTGAAAATTACATAATTGTCCCAATACCAAAACTGTTTTCGCAGTTCAGTCTTTGGTATGAAACCAGCGGCTTTGAGGTCTGTTTTTCTCATAATTTCAACATATATTTCAAGCCAAAACACAATCCATCAATAGTACAACTCATTTGTTCCAATTTGTCCTTTAAAGTCCAAATTCGAAGTATTTCGAATCAAACATTATATTTCCTTAAATCTCATTCATATGAAACTTGTACAAAATCTCATGATTCTGATCATGTGTAAATCTTTACCTTAATGTCTCAGAAATCGTTCTCCAGTCATCAAATAGGCTTCAAGGCCCTTTCAAAGCCCTCAAATCGTGCAAGAACAAGCTTGAAATCGAAGATTCAAGTTGTGGGGATCCTAGGGATCCTCACATTCTAACCGTTTATAATACATCGTGCGGTCAAAAACTATTTTAAATTTATTTATTTAAAATTAAACACAAATAGTATCGAACGAAAACTGACCATATGATATAATTATGAACGACCATGATGTGAGGCTCTCTATAATCCCCACAAGGGGATCCGGAGAAGATCCTCATCATCATTTTTGCAAAAGAAAGTAGGTAAAGCACCGCACGGGCTGGTCAACGGTCAAGTATGTCATCTGCGTGACTAATCACGTTAGCCGGCAGGTGGCAAGCAAGGCCAATTCTGTAATTCCCAAAATGTTAGCGGTTGGCATTGTCCGTTAAGCTCCGCGTGTTTCGGTTTGGTTCCCGCTAAAATAGCAGAATAAGTAAATTTGTACAAACGGTAATCAACATATCCATTCCTCCTCCTCTTTCGGCTCTCTTCATCCCTGCGCTTGTTCTGGTTTCCAACGGCCACCGTCTGCCATTTCCTCTTTCCCTTTTCTTTTTCTTTGACAATTATACATTTTGTTTCAAAATTTTATTTTTAATCTCTGGTTTGCCATTTAACCCATTTGATTTGATTCTTTTTACTTTTGAATTCTTAAGTGGCGTCTTGTATTGAATGATCCTCCTCCTCTGACTTCAACTCTTTCCATCTTAATCATCTTTTTTGGTTGCAGGTACGTGCTTTCACGTTTCCAATATTATTATAATTCTATTCAGACGCAATAATTTGTTCAAATATTTGATATATATATATATATATATATGTGTGTGTATATTGTTGTGACTCGTACATCCATATATACATGCGTGTTGCGCGCAGAAGAAACCAAAAATGGCGAATGTCCGTATAAAGGATCAGCAGAAGGCTCCCGGTTCCCCGAAGGCGGAGGTGGGAGAGGTTGACACCCGAGCACCCTTCCAATCTGTCAAAGCTGCTGTTAGTTTGTTTGGCCAAGTCGTTTCTAGAGGAGGAAAATCTTCCAATAATGCCAATGCCAATTCTGATTCCAATTCCAGTGCCAGCCCCAAAGCCAATGCTAATGCCAATGCCAATGCCGTCAAGAAAAAGCTTTTGCCAGAGGTACAATATTCAATCAATATATCCCTTCAACGCCAATGCCACTGCAAAATGCTAGCGTCTTGCGAAGAGAACAGCCTTTCTATTTTTGTATTGCGTATATCATCTCTTCTGAATGATTTGATGTTTAACTGGGGATTTCTTGTTTTTCAGACTAATGCACTGGACAAGGAGACGCAACTTCTGTTGGCACAGAAAGAACTAAACAAGATTAAGCAACAATTAGGGAGTGCAGAAACTACCAAAGCTAGAGCACTCTCTGAGCTTGATAAGGCCAAGAGAACACTGCAGGATCTGAACACCAAGCTCAAAACTGTAACAGACTCCAAGCGATCAGCAATTAAAGACGCCGAAGATGTAAAGAATCGGGCTAAGAAACTAGAAGAGGTCAAATCCCGAGAAACCATGGAAGGTAATGCTTGGAAACGGGAATTGGACCACGAAAGAAATGAGTATACAGCCACTGTGACCGAACTCGATGCAGCAAAGCAAGAGCTTACCAAAATCCGACAGGACTTTGATGCCGCCTTTGAAGCAAAACTGGCTGCATTCCAACAGGCAGCGGAAGCTCAGCGGTCGGCAAACGTTAACTCAGACAGGGTTAACGAGCTGTCAAAGGAGGTTTCAGCCATGCAGGGATCCATTGAACAGCTCAAACTTGCCGCCCTGCAAGCCCAACAGGAGCAGGCAAACGCCGTGTCTGAAAAGGAGGCCCACCTTCGATCCTACCGAAGTGCGAAGCAAGAAGCAGAAGACAAATTGCTATCTTTGAAGAATGAGGTTGATCCTGAACTGGCCAAAGAACTAGAGGCAAAGCTTGAAGAAACAACATCGGAGATTGAAATTATACAAGAAGAGATGAAGAAAGCGCACGCGTGCGAAATGGACTCCGTGAGAGTGGTAACTATGGAGCTCAATGAAGCCACAAAGATGCTGCAGGAAGTGGCGGACGAAGAGAGCTCTCTCCGAAGCTTTGTGAGTTCCCTCAGGCTGGAATTGGAAGATGTGAAGAGGGAACAGGCTGAATTGAAGGACAAAGAATTGGAAATGGAAGCTCTCGCTACTAAACTAACTGATCAAATACAGAAAACCAAGGAAGAGGCAGAGGCACATCGTAATGCACCTCCTAGTCCTCATGAATATGATGCACGTCGCAGTTCAACTGCTGAGAAGCTGTCATCTGAAACTGAAAGCACAAGGCTGGAAGCAGAAAAGATGAAGGAAAATGCTAATCAACATAAACGAGAAGCTGAAGATAGCAGAGTTGCAGCAGAGGAAGCAGAGAAGAAACTGAAGATTGCCCTCGAAGAAGCTAAAGATGCACGAGAAGCAGAAAAACGAGTCCTCGGGGAGCTGAAGTTCTTATCTGGGGGAACACAGGAAGAAGGTACGTCTTCAAACTCAGAGACCGGTGCTGCCAAGATCAGACTATCGGAGGAGTTTGAATCTTTGAGAAGGAAAGTCGAGGAATGTGAAAAATTGGCTGAGATGAAAGAGGCAGAAAGCATGAACCAAGTGGAAGCACTCAACGTAAGAAAAACTGAAGTAGATAAAAAGCTGGAGGCCAATTTAAAAGCCATAGAGGAAATCAAGACTGCAACAGACATGGCATTGAACAAAGCAGAGATGGCAGAGTCGGCAAAATCCGCAGTTGAGGGAGAACTTCGCAAGCGGCATCAAGAAGAACAAATGGTGCTAGGCGAGTCATCCGTTCGGTTCTAGCAGGATTCAAGAGAAGATCACAATGGCAGACAAGTCGGATGGGAATGGGATCTCTCGTAGTCATTGAGAGAGAAACACCAACTTCCAATCCAACAGGTCCCATTTTGGTGTATTGATTGTATTCAGGAAAACTTATTTGTAATTCTCAGTGGTTCAAAAACAGGGAAACATGTAAATCTCCCGTTTTCTTATCTTAATACTCCAAACAATACTTTCTGATTTTGGTTCTTCAGGGCAAAATTTAACAAGTCAGCATGCAGACTTTAACCAACTGATCCGCACACGCGTCGTGGCTACAGAAATAGCACCAGCACCAGAAACTGACATGTCAAAAAAAAAAATTAGAAATCGCTAAGGGTTAAAACAGGTTAACCTGTGCAATTACTATATCGTTTGGAACTGTGCAACTAAAGATGACAAATTTCCTGCTGCACTACTACAACGCATATTAGGCTACTCGTAGGTCTGAACTAATTATCCGGCGGCAGCCCCATATGTCAAATTACACACACTGTATTAGCTCTGCGATTGTTAAGTTCACGGTAGATAATGTCAGCAGTCACCATTACAACCAATCATTTCACATGATTGCAACTCTAGGATCAGTAATGCAAACACTCCTTGTCCAGCAGCTTTAGAGTGAGCACAAAGCCATAAGATTCATCGCAAGTTTGCACGGCACCAAACTCTGGTTTCAGTCGCAATTGATTTTTAGGCCATCTAAAGACTCAGATAGCCCATTCCGACCAAACTTGTTAAACTCAGATTCTATCGTTTTAGCATTATGGGTTCTTTCTGCAGCCACCTCAGGTACATCCACATGAAAAGAACCGTGTCTGATTGGTTGACCGGATTCGTTCATCAGAGACTGCTGCCTGACGTGGGTGTAGAGCTGTTGATGAAAGTGGTGGTCCAAGGAGAAGCAATTGTCAGCTCCATTCTGTGAATTTCGAGATGATCCTGAACCTTCTCTTTCACAGAAATGTGGAAGGGATGCATAATCCATTATCTAAACAAACATCAAATCCAACTACAAGATTAGTCCATTTAAATACAAGAAGCAAAATTGGCTATATGTCCATCACATGGGTTTGCCTTCGCATCCAGTTTCAACAAGTACATTGACTTACGAAGAGGAAACATGTTCATGCGCAGTGAAAATACTAAGGATATTAAATTAACTATTAGAAAGGTAGTTTAATGTGACCGAAAAAAAAGAGAGATGATTTTGAGTAATATGAGAAGAACTCATAAGCATTCAAATTCGCAATACATCAAGCATTATAGGGAACACATTACCTCCAACAGTTCATCCCTACCACAACCAGACAACACTTGCACTTTTTTCCTTGTCCTCTCCTGCAAAAGTGGCTTGACAACCTGATAACAGGCCAAGAATTATACGACTCCAATTCCAAAAGGGCATCTAAAATATATAAAAGGGCTCATGCAACAACCTCAATTGTACTTATGCAGGAAACAAAAGATTTCAGATTACATTATATCACAAAGATTAACAATGTGAAGACTAACCTTCCAACAAGCTGAGAATATATAAGGGGCATTTACAATGTAGTATGTATTTGTCTTCTCCGGGTAGTTCAAATCATCAATGGTTGATATAGTTGTCAGTAACTGCACGGGCATGCAAAATATAAGGTAGTGAACTGTAGAACTCATGTAGATGCATACAATGTAGAATCGTCACAGTCATGCATTACATGAGATTTATAATCATCCTAGTTTATATTTTTTCATATATTTATAAAAATAATTCCTCGCTAAGGAACATTGGACAAACCTAAATAAAATTGTGATTTGTACTTGTCATAGGAAAGAACAAGATGAGTTTAAACTGTAACGAAAACAAACAAAAAGAAAGAACATCATTACTATCAAGTTATATGTACCTTTATTTGGCTTAGTGCCGAGAGCTTCAAACCAGTCATATCTAAAACCTTGATGCAGGTGGTAATAGGCTTACCATACTTCTTCGATGCAGAAGGCTACAGCCAAACACACAGGTCAGAAGGATGACTCAAGAAACTTCAGAGATTCAAGATCTGGTACTCACCAAAATTACACGATCTCGATATTCATTAATTTGAATGTGTGACTGCACATAGTAGTGAACCTGTAATCAAGAAGAAAAATATTTCTCAAAGATTGTCAAGACTGAAGGACCCCCAGCACCAAGTTAAAATGGCTGAAGTAGGTAACATTGTTGTCAATTGTAGGACAAGATGGTCTTTCACTTTCATCTAATACGTACCGATGCTTTGTCAAATGTACTTAGCCCAACACCAATGGCAAAGACGGGCACGCCCTGAAGAGCAAAGGAGAATGAATAAACATTTCACAGGCTTATAACACACACAAATTACAAGAGAAAAACCACAAAAGAGATAAGTTTTAAGAAAGAATGAGCACCTCTCTTGAGTAACCCGAAAGACCTATGAGCTGTGAATCTCGCACTCCTCTGTATAGTTCAGTTGGAACTATGGGCTTCTGCAACAGAGGAATAAGATTCAGGAAATGTCAGCAGCAGTAGGCCACCATGGTTATACATTAGATTGGTAATTTGGAAATCAGTGGCAAACATTAGACAAGTAGGAGAATAGGATAAACTTACGGCTAATATATTGTCAATATCATTTTGTACCCTCCAGTTTAAACAATCGACCAACTGGAACATCGGAAACATACCATTTGATTTCATCAATAAAAACAAAAGCAAAACAAGTGAGCCGACAATGGATATGATATCATTAGGTGAAATGTGGAGGCGAAAGGGATGCAGTGTTACCATTTTATGGGCTTTGGCAACATTGGAATCCCTTGCTTTGAGAAAGCGGCCGAAAGTCTCAACTAGATAGCCTTGATGAACATTCTATAAACCAAGAAACAATTACAACGATCATCCATACAAGACAAGAAATTTATAAAGACTCAAGTGTCTGTCTTGTCCCCTACTTGATGTTCATGTTAACAAAATCAAAGAATTAGATTTTTTCAGTTTAAACTCCAGTAACATGATTTGAGTGGCAGCAAATGCCAAATGGGCAATTGGAAATTGGAAATTACCTAGAAGAAAGAAAAAAAGATGAAAGATTACATTAAGCAATGGGATGATGAGATGGGATTGATTCTAGTGGTGTTGGGTTGATTAATCATCACATGATGCACAAGATGGTAGTGTATACTACTAGTCTACTAGTTCGATTAGCATTAGCAGCACCCCAAACCCAAAAGGTTTAAAAACACGTCAAATAAAATCAAATAAATTAAGTAAAAAGAAAGAAAGTAGAAAGTCGGTAGCAGCAGCAGAAGAGGAGAGTTGAGCTGAGTTTAAGCTGACAAGAGAAGAGAAGAAATGGGAGAGAGGAAAATGCGAACCTGAAACGTTCTCTTGAGAGGCTCATCAACTGCCATTTCCCCAGATTCCACCAATAAAAAAAACAGTAGAAATATCAGAAACAGTGAAAATATAAAATATAAAACACCAAAAGGTAAGAAAGAGGAAAGAGAGAGAGGAAGCACACCTTGGTCCATCAGAGCTTGGAACTGCTTGATCGCTTCCTGAGAAACGATCCCCATTTCTCTTCTTCTGCTGCTGCTGCTGCGCCTGCGTCTCTAACTCTCTCTAACTCTCTAAGGAGGATCCGAGTGAGTCTCTGTTTTCTTCTGTTGCTGCTGAGCAACACATTTAAATCAAGTTACTATAACCAAAGGCAAACACAAAATCTTTTGTATAGAAAGCCGGAGGCTGGTTTTGGTGTCCCCGGCTTCGACAAAAATCATTGGACCAAAATACCCCTCGGCCAAAAAAGTTTCAAAGCAGCGAAAATGAATGCATAAGATAACCAAGGGTAATTTTGTAAATTTATGTATGCCCCTGATATCCACGCGTCCTTCTGCTTCTATAGGAAGTCGACGCGTTGGTATGGTTCCAGAAGTTCTCGAGCCTTCCTTGCTCCAAAACCTCCGGTTTTCTGGCTATCCGACCTCCAGTGCTCTGTCTCTTTCTCCCTTTCTTACTAAAATATATGATTCCAAGTGAAAATTTGTGCAGATCTTTTTTCTGGAAAAATAGAAATGAGGAGCTTCTGTCGCTGAAAAATAGTTAATTTGGTGGTGATTCGAAGAAAATTTGTGCAGAAGTTCCGTTCCGATTCAAACCTCGCCTTCCTTATTTCAGAAAGGAACAACCACCAATTCAATGGAGATCTTAGAAGTCAGAACCCTCGCCTTCCCTCTACAAGCAAGAAATCAAAGACGCGAATCCCGTTCAGATTCGAAGAAAAGGAAGGGTGTTTTTTTTCTTTCCTTCTCTCTCGCTCTTCACTTCCAGCTACCTTCTTCCTTCGAATCTCCTTTCCAGGTACTTTCTCTAACATGTTTGAACTTACTTATTTATTTACTTATGTTTTCTGTATTTTTGTTATAAAATAAATTTCTTAAATTATTATTTTTATTGGTAATTTAGAGAGGAAAGTAGAATTGTGATGCAGCAAAAGGCAAATAAGTTCAACTGGCAACTGAAAACCCAGTTTACAAAATGGGTTTGGCCGGAGAGATTTACTGTTGTTTGGCAATTCTGCTCCAGTCAGTTTTCGTGAGTAGGGATTTTACACCTTATTTCATTTTATGATTCTTACTTTTCTTCCATTTAAACCTTATTTGATTATTAAATGTTTACATTCTATGTACAAATATATGTATAATACTATGTGTACACACTTTTTGTAATCTTGGTAAAATAAGTAATGTCAAAACTGTTTTAATGGTTTGAATAGGATGATTTATTGCTATTTCAGTATGATGTTTGAGAGCACAGCTGATGTAAGTTCTCTCTTTATGCTTCTATCTCTCTGTGCATCGATCTGTTTTGTCTGTCAACTTTGCTTGGAACTTACTCTCCTAGCTTTCCACTTATCAAGAAAAATTTATTGATTGTAATTGATAAATTTTACCAGGATGGGAAAGGGATCACCAATTTGAAATTAGCTCTTCAGGTATGCATTGATTCCAAATTCAAACCATCACTTCTGGATAGTATGTTGTTCATCATTTTGTGATCATAACACTGTCAGGCGCTGTTACTATTGTGAATGTTATGCAAGGAAGCAAAGGAAATTCTAATGGGAAAAAGCAAAGTTAAGGTGAAGATTTTGGTTTGTCCTTTAACTTTCAACAACTTAAATGCTAATTAGGGTGTTTTGTTGATAGGTTTTCTTTCGTGTTTGAACTTCCGATTTCAGTCAATTTTATGTATTTGCTGAACACTTCTTTGTTTTACCAAATCTTTCTATATTCCCAAATAGTAGTACCAAATACCAGCACTACTTAAATCACACTTAATAGTTCTTAAACCTGAAAAAAGAATGGTCAAACAGATCTTTTCTCAAAGTCAAGTCTCAATTGTACAAATGACTGATTTTTTTTAGTATATAGTTAATTTTTTTATCATTTTTTCGTTTTATCTTTGAAATCTTATTGCTATATGATTAACATTAGATCACTATATTGCCAATTTTAATTTTAATCAACTCAACATGTGAAGTTTAGTTTCTAATCATTTTAGTCATTTTCTCAAATCATTTTAGTTTCTAATTATTCCATTGCAAACTTTTCAAGGTGATCTCAATTCACCTGTTGTGATCACAGTTTGTGATTTTGCACTCCCTGATGGCAGGTCACTACTCAAAGCTAGAGAGACTTCTTCAGCCCTTGGTTAGTTAAAGCCTGCATTAGAGTCAATATCATGGATTCTCTATTCCTTAATTAGTCATAACTTGATTTATGCAACCCTCAAGTTTATTTAGCCATGTAAATTGAACTTTTTCCTGCTTTAATGTAGGGGCAGTTGCATCCGCTGACGGGTCAGCATTAGCAATGGTTGGTTCAATTGTAATTACTTATCTCTATTTAAACATGTGTGTTTATTTTCGATGTATAACTAAAATATATAGTTGTGTGAACAACCCATGAAGAACAATATTAGCTGGGTGAGCAACTTTTGTTTTTTAAATTGTGTTTTTAAAATGTTTTGGAGCAACATTGTTGAACTGTAGCGCAGAGTACTTTTGATGAAAGAAAAGATCAAAGGATCCCCATTTTTTAATGGCTCTGTATCCATAGTTGCCAATTTTTTTTTTTTGTATTACAATAATTCTGGAAGGGACTCAATTTTCGGAGTCTTCAGTTACTGTAAACTTTTTTTTTATCGAAAGTTTTTTTTTTTTTTTTTTTTTTTTTCACCTTTTGGTTTAGGCTTCTCTAAGATATCGAAGCTATATGTAATGATTTCATGTTTTTTTAATTGTGTTACATCTTAATTTGATGGTGTTTACAGAAGGATACATGTAGATGTAGCAACTGTTTTATAAGAGCCAAAGAAACTATAAATGGGCTTTGGTTAGCAGTTGCTATTTCATCCCACAGATGAAGATGCTATTCATATTGAGTAATCTTCGAAGAAAGTCACCTCTTCAGAGAAGTAATCTGGCAGGATTCATTAAGCACTTTCCAAGGCATGGACTTCACCAATCCCAGGTTTTAGTTTGTTTCTAATTTATTGAGTTTTTAGGGGCATATTCTGTAATTAAAACGATGGGTCCAGTTTGGTTTCGAAATCTTGAATCTGATCAAATGAAAGAATCAAAATTCAAAGATAATGTGCCACCAATCATAGGACTCTGACTTCCAACTCTGCTGCTGCATTGAAGCATCATACTTTTCTTCATACGTTGGAAACATATTTTTTTTTTTTTGGTTTTTTTACTGATATTAGTAGCTTTTTAGGGTTTAACTATTTGATTACACAGATTCATTACAGACATAGTAAATAGTTACATTTTAAATTCATATTTCATAACTTGGTTACTTGATTCTAATGTTGATTCGTTACAACAGAAGTGGACTTTTTCTACTTTAAGCATGAAATTTTTGCTTTTGTTTTTGTTGTTGTTGTCTTGATTGTGGTTATCTGACTGATTAATACTCCATGATATATTAAGCAATATCGTGTGGCTCAAAGAATTTCGTATGTGTTTACGCGTATTTTTGTACTTAGAATAATTCTAATCAAATTCCTTTGCTCCTAAGCTAAGGTCAGAATTTGTAGCATATAAGGGAAGGTTAGCGGATACTTGCCAATTATCCAAAGCTGGATATTAAGGTCTTTAAGATTAATATCTTTTTATATGTGTAGCATCTGCTTGGAAAAGGTTTGAACTTTATTATTTATTTGTTTGATGATCAATCGATGTATTTTATGAAAGTTGATCTGCAAGATGTAAAGATGATTTCTTTGTTTATGTGTACTGTTTAATTATATCAATGGAAATTGATGCTGCCATTGTGGCAGTAGATGAATTTCTGGCTTTTGAGATGAAGTACTAACAAATTTTGATTTCTTTTTTCCTTACATGCTTTTCTTTTAATTTTGCAGGAATTCTCACGTTGCTTAAATTATGTTATACATGGCCATGATAAGGTATTACTCATTCCCACAAACATTTTGTACATGTGTGGCATTAATATATTTTGCTTTCTGATTGAATTTGTTTTCATTCAATGGGGTTGGTGAGCTAACAGCAAGTGGCTTTTTAACCGTGTTTAAATTGAAGTCCTAATTTCGTTGGTTTGTTCATAATTAGTATGTTATGTTGTTTTCCTGTGAGTTTGATGTGTTTGTTAATTTATGGGAGTCTTCACAAGAAATGTCATGTACAAAGATATTTTGCTTCCATCAAATGTATGATAAGGTTACATTCATTCTTTTAATGTTTAATTCACTTTTCAAATCCACGTAGATAAATATATTTAAATTGTATAAGTTGCGCATAGAACGCCATAATTATAAAAAAAACCTTCCGCACACGCGTGAGCGCGTGCAGGAAGGCTAGTAAGAAGAAAAGGAAACCAAAAAGGTATTTATTATTATAATTCTAAAATTCATTCTTTAATAATTTTAGGTCGGTAAAAAACCTATTTTTGAATTAAAACTTAAAATTAAAATTTTCTTAGTGTAAATAATATCGTTTCTTAAAAAAAAAATTAAGTTTTAACCTAAAAATTGGTGATAATCTTACTAGAAATATGGTCTAAATGTTGTCTCATCACCTTATTTTAATACAATATCTTCTTATATTTCTATATATATTTAAAGTGCAAAAATAACTTTGTTATAATCGTTAAGTAACAACTTTTAAATAAATTTAGTTTATTTTATAAGCTTGTATTCTTTGACTCTTATTTTAGTGGGAGCGGGAAGGGAAAATAAACCATTGTTTTTGTTAGATGACAAAGTGGATAAAATTTTATTAGGAAGAGATAAAAACATTAGAGTAAATTGTATCAATGATCCTTCAACTTTATTTAAATTGAAGCAATGGTCCCTCAATTAAAAATCCATTACTATTGGTCCCTCAGCTCATCAAAATGTGTAGCCATGATCATTTTCATCAACTTCGTCAAAATTTTGTCAAAATGAGTTATATTGGAAGAACCATTTCTACAATTGGGGTCTCTCAATTCATCAAAACGTGTAGCCATGATCATTTTCATCAACTTCATCAAAATTTTGTCAAAACGAGTTATGTTGGAAGGACCATTGCTACAATTGGGTTAAAGTTGAGAGATCATTACTCGAATTGGGTTAAAGTTGAGGGATCATTTCTCCAATTAGATTAAAGTTGAGGGATCAATGGTAATGGATTTTTAGTCGAGAGACCATATCTGCACATTTTGATGAGTTGAGGGACCAATGTTAATGAATTTTTAGTTAAGGGATCTTTGCTCCAATTGAGTTAAAGTTAAGAGATTATTGCTACAATTTACTCAAAACATCACCAAATACAAACTCCTCCTCCTTCTCATGTCAACAAAGGCGGAGTAAGGCAGTCGAGTCACGCATATCTTCTCTTGCTTTCTCTGTTGAACGACACTCTTCTTCTAAATTCACCAACGTTACGTTATATGTACCATTCAGTCAATCTCCTCCTCTCTTTATTGGCAATTGGAATAAACTGTGATCACGAACATGATGAAATTTTTTATAGCCTCTTCGAACTAAAAAAGAATGGATAACCGTGATTTGCTACTGGTTGTCCCATTTTTAAAGGAAAAAAATAATTAATATTAATAGAAAGTAGAAACAAGATGAAAAGGAGAATTACTTCTTGTCATTTCATAGAGATGGAGGATAAAAAAAGGGGGATGATGATCTCTTTGCAGGGATCCTCACATCATGGTCGTTCATCGTACATCATGCGGTCAGTTTTTTATAGATATTATTTGTGTTTAATTTTAAATAAATAAATTTAAAATAATTTCTAACTGCACCATATACGATAAACGGTTAGAATATAGGAATCATATGATTCGGGTGGGATCCAAATCCAAAAATGGGAAACTAGGATCCTCGCCGGATTCATTCCCTAGGGATTCTGCAATCGTGTTCGTTCATTGTATATCGTGCAGTCAGAAATCATTTAAAATTTAAAATTTAAAATTCAAATATAAATAGTATCTAATAAAAATTGACCGCACGATATACGATGAACGAACAAGATTACGAGATTCCTAGAATCCCTAAAGAATGAATCCGGTGAGGATCTGGTTCAAAAATGGGAGGCAAAGCAATGTGATGTGCGCCAAATTAGTACTTGTGCCAAACAGCCAGCACAGCACAGCACAGCACAGGTATCCCAGCTGAAAGATTCCCAATTGAAAGATTCCTCCCAAACCGATCGCCCACCCAATCAATCGATTGGTCGGCTCTCTCCCTCCTTCTCGTCGACTCTCGGTAGGAGTGTAGGACGCTCCACACCACAAAATCCGGCCACGTTTTTTCTTGTGTTTAATCCTTTTTTTTTTATTTTTTTTGTCTAACAATAGATTTTGTTAGATTAGGCACCGATAAAGTTCAAACCACGTCGACATGTAAGGGCTTAACTCTTTTCCACTAATGTGGTAAAGGGTCACTTGCGAATCATTTTTTTCTGTTAAGAATAGTTTTTTTTTTTTTTTTGAATAAATGATATTATCTACACTAAAATGAGGGAATGAGCTTAACCTCACAATAACCTAGTAATAATGTGGTTCAAATTCGTCTTTGACGAGAATTGAATTAAGATCTCTCACTTATAAGTGAAGAGGAATATCACTAGACCAGAGTACTAAGTGACATTAAGAATAGTAATTCGTATCCAAAAAAAAATTGAAGATTACTATTATTATAGGTGGGTAAAAAGGAATTCAAAATTGAGTATACTGGAATATAAATCCTCATGAAGTTAGTATTCTGGAATTCAAAACCTGCAATGAGGAACAAATTTCAAGAGTGAGAGCAAAGTTAACCGGTAGGCTTTGAGACTATCCACTTGTTAATGAAGTGAAATCATAAATACTTTGTATAGTAGCGCGGGATTGTCGTTGTTTGTCACCGTACCCTAATATCGTGGGAATCGTGGAAGATGCTCACAATAGGTATGTACGAGACTTGGGCCTTCGACGACTATTTACATGAGCCCAGTGAATTACGTGTCTAATCCTCAATTACCGTTTTCCTCTAAGGAAGCTTCCTGGCACTTTACACTTCACGCGTGAACTTTGCTTTTCTTCTGTTTAATTTTCATGGAAAAAGAAAAGCATGTTTGACTATGGTTAAATAACAAAGAAAACTAATGAAAATGATTTGAAAACTTTGAGTTTTAATGATAAGGACAAAATAAAGGCTAAAGTGAATAGTACTAGGATTGATTTTTTAATGTAAAAATGTGGTTTTTCGTTAAAGTGAACAGTACCCGGAGCTTTTCGTTAAGTTCCCTAAATAATAACGTTTTAATGTACAACTCATGCAGCCTGCAATATTCAATCAACCCAATGTGGCATAAGTTTTTTTAATTTTTAATTTTTAATTTTTAATTATATATATATAAATACATTAAATTCAACGATTGAGATTGAATATGAGCAAATCTAACGATAATAAAAATAATTTCACAACTCAAAGTTAAATCCAACCGCTAAACAATTAAAAAAATCTATTTAAAAAATCTATTTAAATCAAAATTCAACCAAAAATTCTATAAATGCTTATGTAATTGTCCAAATATCCACACAAAATCACTTTCGTCTAATTCTTCATTTTTTTCTTTCTATCCACCTATGTATTTGTGTTTAAGGATGGGGTTGGTTGTGAGGTTTTCCATGTTCTTTCATGTGGTGCATATGTGTAAAAATGAGGTAGGTTTAGTGATTTGTCATCATTTATTAGAAATTAAATATTTTAGGTTAAAATGTTTATAAAAATAAATTAAGATAGTTGACATAAATTTTATTTTAAAAAAAAATTATAAAAAAAAAGGCTAAAATCATTCTTCAATATTTCGGGCTAAAATTTTCAGCCAAAACCATTGGAGGAGGACAAATGTTTTTGGATTAGAACCTAAATGTTTTGGGTTAAAAATTTTAAGTTTTAAACCCAACCATTGGAGTTGGTCTTAGAATTGTTTTTTTTATTTATCAAAAAATGCTTTATTTTAAAATTTAAAGTTTAGCAATAAAAAGTGCTTGGTAAAACTAAAATATCATGCTTATTTTAAAAGCAATAGCCTTCAAACAGTAGCTTTTAAAATCAATATGTAGGTTGCTTTTAAAAGTTACTTTTATAAAAAGCAGAATTGAGCCTTTAATGAATATTTTCAATTCTTTGTAGTACACATTTTATGTCTGGGAGAACAAAATGACTGTCACCACCTAACACAACCACCGTTATTACCACCACCATCGTTGTCAACAACGCCGCAACCATCGCAACCGCCACCATACAGACAACCACAACAACAATCTCCACCACCATCGTTGTTGTCACCACCGTCTTTACAACCACAACTGTCACCATTGTCGTTGCTACCACCATACGACTATCGTTACATTTGCACTTCGACCACCACACCCTCACGATTTTCGTTGCCATCAATGCAGCCACCCCCACCGTCATCATCACCACCACATACAACTGCAATCACCATCATTTTCACTGCCACAGCCACTAATGCCACCACCACCACCAACACAAGCGCAGCCGCCACCACCACAAGCATAATCGCCACCACTTCCTTTACAACAACTACTACCCCCAATCACCTTGAGCTTTTTACATTATATCAATTTACACGGTGAGGCTTTTATATCACATTATTCTATAAACAAGTCCTATATTTTTTATGTTATCAATTTAATGAAGGACCAAATGTCACATCTCGACCCGAGGTGGATCACTTCCCAGGCCCGCTCCACCACCGTAGCATGATATTGTCCGCTTTGGGCTTACCATTCCCTCACGATTTTGTTTATGGGAACTCACGAGCAACTTCCCAGTGGGTCACCCATCATGGGAGTGCTCTGGCCCCTTTCTCACTAGACTTCGGAGTTCCTACGGAACCCGAAGCCAGTGAGCTCCCAAAAGGCCTCGTGCTAGGTAGGAATGAGAATATACATTTAATGATCACTCCCCTGGGCGATGTGAGATGTTACAATCCACCTCTCTTAGGGGCTCGACGTCCTCGTTGGTACACTTCTGGCCAGGGATTGGCTCTGATACCAGTTTGTCACATCCCGACTCGGGGTGGATCACTTCCCGAGCCCGCTCCACCACCGTAGCACGATATTGTCCGCTTTGGGCTTACTATTCCCTCACGGTTTTGTTTCTAGGAACTCACGAGCAACTTCCCAGTGGGTCACTCATCATAGGAGTGCTCCCAGGCCCGCTCCACCACCGTAGCACGATATTGTCCGTTTTGGGCTTACCATTCCTTCACGGTTTTGTTTCTGGGAACTCACGAGCAACTTCCCAGTGGCTGACCCATCCTGGGAGTGCTCTGGCCCCCTTCTCAATTAACTTCGGAGTTCCTACGGAACCCGAAGCCAGTGAGCTCCCAAAAGGCCTCGTGCTAGGTAGGGATGAAAATATACATTTAAGGATCACTCCCCTGGGCGATGTGGGATGTTACAATCCACCCCCTTTAGGGGCCTAACGTCCTTGTCGGCACACTTCCGCCCAGGGATTGGCTCTGATACCAATTGTCACATCCCGGCCCGAGGCGGATCACTTCCCGGGCCTGCTCCACCACCATAGCACGATATTGTCCGCTTTGGGCTTACCATTCCCTCACGGTTTTGTTTTTGGGAACTCACGAGCAACTTCCCAGTAGGTCACCCATCATGGGAGTGCTCTAGCCCCCTTCTCGCTTAACTTCGGAGTTCCTACGGAACTCGAAGCCAGTGAGCTCCCAAAAGGCCTCATGCTAGGTAGGGATGAGAATATACATTTAAGGATCACTTCCATGAACGATGTGGGATGTTACACCAAACGATTATACAACTCAAAGACATTAGTTGATACGATTTTAAAATTGCATGGCACAAAAATGAGAAATTTGAAAGTCCATAATCTATTTAAAAAATTAATTTAAACTTAGATGATGTAAGCTGTAGTTAATCACTAGAAGGAAAATACAACAGATTTGGCAATCGCAAAGCTGTGACACCTAGCCTCTAATATTTGCAGCCGCGAGCATCACAATATCTAGATAGATTTTTTGAACAAATCTATAATTAAATATTAAACATCAATACATTGATCAATCATTAATCTATAATAATAGCAATGATAATACGTGGTTGTGGTTTGATTGCTGCTTATTATTATTAAAGACTAGTAAGCGGTCGCGATTCTCTTTAATTATACGAATATTCCGTACGTGTTACGTATTACAAAATTCAAAGTGTATTTTCAGCATGACATTTTAAATGTACGCTCCTCCTTTGATGCATGTAAATTAAGGTAAATGCGGAAGGAAATGACTTCGCTGGAGCCCTATATATGTTGTATGTTGTGCTTGCCCGTCTGAAGACAAACATTGTCCTGTCAAACTATGTCTCCAAAATATACTTACATATAAAATATAAGTTTGTTTCATATGGCATAGTGTGTCACGTGGCATAGCACTACTGGCGCAGACACACGACATCTACATGTATACTACAAAATAATGATGGATGTGAGCTGTTGCATTATATTAAGTATTATATTTAGGGATGTGCTATTCACACACTTCATTTTACTTCTTACACACCTCTTGATAATTTCTATCCGTTGATTTTTTTCAATTCATCCGATCTGACGGCTGAAAATTAAAAAGGTGTGTGAGAAATAAAATGGAATGTGTAGATATCACATCCTATATTTATACATACACATAAGGGGAGAGGAGCGGTCAACCCAAAGCAGGTAGAGAAGTAAAATAGAGTGTGTGGATATCACACCCTATATTTATACATCCATTTTATCTTTAATTCATCTGATCCGATGGCTAAAAATTAAAAATGTATGTGAGAAGTAAAATAGGATGTTTGAATATCACACCCTATGTTTATACATACACACAAGGGGAGAGGAGCGGTCAACCCAAAGCAGGTAGAGAGAATTACAAATGAAGCCCTGTGCGGATATCAAAAGTCAACATATTATAACTAGTCGTCCTTGTACAGCTAGCTATATATGGTCAGCACCAAATAGTATTGAAAGATTAGCAACAACTAGTGGCTGAAAAAGCAGTAGTGATATCGAAATGTCGTTGACGTCCAAAGCAGATCGCGAATGGGGTAGTACCAGTACTAGTGGCGCCGGAGGTACTGGTAGCGGGTACCGCGATGATCCGCAGCCGCAGCATGATGAAGATGACGACGATGACGACGATGACGAGTACAGAAATTACTACGTGAAGTGCAACATATCAAGCAGTAGCATATCCGAGATTGAGGAAGAGGAAGGTGATGATATCGACGATGAGAAGAAGAGTAAGATTAAAATACCAAGTGAGATCAAAGAGCTTTTCGGATTCAAAGGGTACCTGCCGCCGATGCCCTCCATAAAGGAAGATATCGATGATCATAGCAGCCACGATGAGAGCGTTTACGTGGGAGTAGGGAAGGGCGAGTCCAGCATGGACGCGCTGACGTGGGCATTAAAGCACGCGGTGGATCCATC
Source organism: Heteromeles arbutifolia (assembly GCA_024362995.1). Lineage (NCBI taxonomy): Eukaryota > Viridiplantae > Streptophyta > Magnoliopsida > Rosales > Rosaceae > Heteromeles > Heteromeles arbutifolia. Next base: position 184,718 of record JANCRC010000002.1, on the reverse strand, counting down.
ATCGTCAACCACCGTCTATCTCATACACGTTTTCCCGGAGGTCACCTACATTCCCAGTCCATGTGAGCTCTCTCACTCTGAATAATCATTCCCTGATCAGTGATCATATGTTGTCCCTTAATTACCTAATGTTACATATATATGTGATAAGATTTTTCCCCTTTTTATTCTCTTTTTAATTTAATCTAGCTAATTAAGCTATCAGACAACTTAATTACCAAGTTGAAATAAATCCTATTATTTGTCTCGTCGATCAAGTTCGCATAAATCACGGAGGAAAATTTAAGGCAACCTAGCCTACCCAGTCCATGTTCATGATGATTTATTTATTCTTAACAAGTATATGCTCTGCTGCAGCCTTATATAGAATTAAGATAGTGTTATTTACACACTCATTTTTACCTCCTACAAACTTATTTTTACCTCACACACACCTTTGTTAATTTTTTGTCATTGATCTTCTTCAATTCTTTGCGGCTGGAATGAAAAGGGTGCATAAGAAGTGAAAATAGCATTACCCTAAAATTATTGCATCTGTATGTATTTTGTGCGAGTGATCGGATCCCTTGAACTTGGAATTAAATTGGATTTGATAAGTGTAGTGGGAAAGCTTCCAAAAAACCAAGTGAGCTCACAACAGGTAGAAACTTACATGGCCGAAGAAAGCGGCAAGAGGAGAGTGCTCCTTCACAAGTTCATTGATAAATGCTCGGCTGCAAAGGTACAATAATGTTTCATTAATCCCATTACTTAATACTGCAAATTAAACGAGACACACCAAATTGTTATATATACTACATTGAACTGCATCACCATCTCCCTTTATTACATTAATACAAGTGTATGCGTGCAGGTTAAGGTAGATACAATACCGATTGAAAGTGATATGATCGGAAGGGCTATTTTGGACCTCATCCCTATTCTCAACATAACAAAGCTTGTCATTGGAACTAACAAATCTAATCTAAGGTAATTAACCAATATATTTATTATAATAAGCTAAACAATTTTCTCAATCGGTCATAATTTATTGGTGAGTTATATATCCGGAAATGCATTGGTGCGTAGGAAAGTTATGTCTAAGAAAGGCAGCGGGATTGGTGCTCAGATACTTCAAAGTGCACCCGAAGGCTGTGAGGTAAACATCATATGCCAAGGAAACCAAGTGACAAAGACGATGATGGATCAGCCTCAGCCACCGACTGAGTCGTCGTTCTCCTCACCTCCCAAGGACGGTACGACGACGATTACTAGTACTACTAATAGAACCACCAACTCTATGCAATTGCAAGGAGACCAACATCAGAGGACTGAAAAGCCGGCTTCTTCATTCTTCTGTTTTAAACCCAAGTCTTAATATATAAACTCAGCAACAGTAGCGGGGATAAAGCCCTATGGGCAATGGCCATACCCTTACTTTACCTTTTTGGTGAACACCCTTTACATGACTTTCCCAAGCGTTCAAAATCATCATTGTAACAATTATACATTTTGGTAAGATATTTACTTGAATGGTCGTCATCACTGTAACAAATTACATGCATATGTTTTATCTGAATTTCAAGAAACCGGATTGCAATCCAAGTTCTATTTCTATCTGAATTTCATATCGTTTGTATTTTCAATCGTTAAGTTTTAAATCGTTATCCACGAATAAGTTGACAGCTGTTAATCGGAGATATTTTGCAAATCTCATAGGGTACGGACAGTACAGAAGATGAAGAATAAGAGGTCTTATACCACTCTTTTTTCTCAGGGGAGGTTGTTGGGTACGAAACCCCTAATCCGGATGGTGGGGGGAGGGTTTAGGGTCAAAACATGCATGATGTAGTGGTGGGCCATGAGAGATTTTATGAGTTTTTTTTTTAGTACATCGATATTTTTACATTAAGAGAGAGATAGTTCGGTTACATCTGGTACAATAAACAGTTTAATTTGATATAGAATAAGATGGTCTGACTTCCGATCCTAACACTCTATTTTGTCATAGTTAAATCCCGTGACAGTTTATGTCTGGTACGCAACAATTCGCATTACAAGAAGAAAGGAGGCAATAATTGTGCAATAAAATTTTCCAACTGTCAACAGGCAACAACAACAAACACACAGTTTCTCATAAGAGCAACTCCAGCGTTGCTGGTTGCTCAGGGGAAGGTGGAGAGCAAAGGGCCCGAGGCCCTGTGAAGGAGGTCCAGCGGTGGAGGAGGCCGAGCAACGGTGGAGGCCCGAGCAAGGGGCCTGTGAACTGCTGCCAGCCCGAGAGCCCGATGGGTGTGACGCCAGCGATGGCGTCAGCCTGGCGTCTGCCCCTTTTTTTATTTTTTTCTGTCAGGCGCGTGCACCTCACTCGCGCGTGGGGGCGCGTCGCCCGACCAAAAATAGAAAAGTCAGCCCACTTTTCAGATTTAAATGTTACCGTTGGGAAGCCACGTGGCTTCCCACGGTCCGTTCGATCCCAACGGCTCTTTAATACGAACCGTCCGATTTCCAACGGTAATAAAAAAAAAAAAGCTGATTTAATATCAACCGTTCGATCTGAGATCAACGGTTGATGTTAATCTGCTTTATAAATTAAAAGAAAAAGAAAAAATAGTTTTGAAATAAAGAAAAGTTACCGTTGTGACACGTGGCACAATATGGAGTGTTGGAAATCAATTTTTTTTTAAATCCAACGGCAGAGATTAATTATTTGAATAAAAAAATTTTAAAATTTGTAAAAAATCCGAAAAAAATATCTGAAAATTTAAAAAAAAAATTGTTTCCACTTTTCTATAAATACCTTCTCATTATCATCTACCTTACACCACAATTTCATATTTTCTCAATTACTTTCAACCACATTCCTATATTTCTCTCAAAGTTTCAATCCAAAATTTTTCAACAAAATGACTACTGCTGCAGGTACGAATTGGACGCTTCTTGAAGATGTTGCGTTGTGTAGTTGTTGGGTTGAAGTTACTCATAGTTCGCTTACGGGTAATGAGATGCAGTTGCGAGAAATGTAGAGTCTTATTCATACCAAGTATCTTGAGAAAATGGGTGGGGAAAGAACCAAAGAATCGATGTCCAGCCGTTGGAAATTACTTAGCCAATCGTTTGGTTTGTGGAGAGACGCCTTGGCACAAGCTAGTAATAATCTTCGAAGTGGGGAAAATTACACGGATCAGGTAACAATATATTATTTATTTGTTTGTACTATACCCAAATTTACATTGTAATTATTTGTTTGTATTATTTATTTGTTACCTACTTTAATTATAATTATTTGTTTGTATTATTTATTTGTTACCTACTTTAATTAATTATTTCTTCTCCCCCATTGTGTAGCTAATTCAAGCACAAGCTTGGTATGGTGCCAAAACCAAAAGCAAAAATAAATCATTCAACCGGTGGGAATGTTGGAATATTGTCAAAGATTGTCCTAAATTCAGAGTTGTGCCTGTCGGTCCAGAAGTTGTCATGAACAGCACCCCTCTACACTCTACACCTGATATTGGCTCGCATGATGATGATACAGAAGAAGTGCCCGAAACGCCTATCCCTGAACAAGCGTCGGGTTCGACCCGTTATCCAATTAGGCCTCAAGGTAAGAAGGCTTCAAAGAGAAAAGGAAGTGCTTCCAAGCATGATTATGCAAAGTACATGGAAGAACTTACTCGCCATAGTGAATTGACTTTGGCGCGGGAAATGGCGAAATTTGAGGCTGATAAGGCACGAGAAGATGCAAAAGCTGCAGCTGTTGAGAGAGAATTTCAAGCAAATGAGAGAGAAAGAGAGCTACTTAGGCAAGAAAGGGAACTGGGTAGACAAGAAAGAATGGCGCAACGAGATCGTGAGATTATGAAGGAGCCTTTAGAAGGGAAGTCTCCAAACTCTAAATTTTTTTGGAAGTCGGAGAAAGCGGAAGTGGTGCGAATGAGGCTTGCAAGAGAAGCGAGAGCAAGAGGAGATGGTCCTAGCGCGAGAAGAGAAGATCTTCCTACCACTACAGATTTTATAAGTGATAGTGAATAGAGTATTTGTTTGTAATCGGAGCCCATAGTTTTCCAATCACCTTGGGTTGTAATTTATTATTTATTGAATAGAGTATTTTATGTTGTTTCCAATTTATTGAATTTAGTACTTTATTTAAAGTAAGAGTAAATTTATTTAATATGGTAATATATTTATACTATAAGAGAATCTTTATTCAAACTTCCATAAACACACCAAATAAAAAACTCACGAAATGAACTAAAATAAAACACACCAAATAAAATTACATAAACATACCAAATAATAAAAAACACACTAAATGAACTAAAATAAAACACACCAAATAAAATTACATAAACATACCAAATAATAAAAAACACACTAAAACATACCAAATAATAAAAAACACACTAAATGAACTTAATTATCTTCAGCTTGTTTCAATGCCCACTGGTGCTCTATCAAGTCTTTTTGCCGGGCATTGTGCATTTCTGGCCTTTGAAATGCAGTATATCGTTGAATGACCCTTTCATTGTAACGTCCATCCCTTTCTAAAGGCTCATGTTGCACGGGCTCATCGGTGGCGTCATGAGCACAATATATACGTGTTCTTGAATTGTTCATTGTGTCTGGCTCATATTCATCAACGGCTTCATAATCGTACTCATCTTCCACAATCATGTTGTGAAGAATGATGCACGTCATCATGATGGAGCGAAGCGACTCTACATCAAACAATCTGGCAGCACCCCTAACGATCGCCCAACGAGCTTGGAGGATACCGAAACAACGCTCCACATCCTTCCTGCACCCCTCTTGACAGCTTGCAAAATGTTTTTCCTTTGCACTTCGCGGACGTGGCACTGTTTTGACAAATGTTGACCACTTTGGGTAAATGCCGTCAGCTAGGTAGTATGACCCGTCGTACATACGTCCGTTCACCTCATACGTGACTTTTGGTGCCTTTCCTTGCAGGACATCGTTGAACACTGGGGATTGGGCAAGGACGTTGAGGTCATTTTGAGCTCCTGGAACCCCGAAAAAGGCGTGCCAAATCCATGTATCAAAAGATGCCACCGCCTCCAAAATAATACTTTTTGCTCATTTTCTGTCTCCATAAGCGCCTTGCCATGCACTTGGACAATTTTTCCACGTCCAATGCATACAATCAATGCTCCCAATCATCCCAGGAAAACCTCGCATCTCGGCCTTCTTCAGAAGCCTTTCCAAGTCCATGTGAGTAGGTTGCCGGAGGTACTCTGCGGTGTAGATAGATTCAATTGCTCCGCAAAACCTCATCAGGGACTCAAGAATGGTTGATTTCCCCATCCTTGCTATCTCATCCACTTGGTCTGCATATGCTCCATACGCAAGCATCCGCAGAGCAGCAGTCAGTTTTTGCTGGGGAAGAAGACCCATAGCACCACAAGCATCCTTCTTTTGCACAAAGTAAGAATCATGGTTGCAAACATCAGTCATGATTCTGTTAAACAAATGTCGTTCCATTCTAAAACGACGTCTGAAGTACGTATCAGGAAATGCACTGTTATGGACAAAGTAATCGTCAAACAGCTCTTCACCCCGTCGTACCCTGCTTCTATCAAGGTTTCTGGAACGGCTGGGCATGCAGATCTGACCCAGAGCTTGGATGACTTGACGGGAATGTGATGCTGTGGCCATTCTTGCTTCGTCATCTCTCTTTCTACGCTCGTCATCCTCTTCTCTCTTATTTCGGGCCACTTGGAGATTGAACATTCTTTCAGATTGGTTAAACAATTCTTCCTCTTGCTGATCGATTTCCCACATCATCCTTGATGAAGAAGAAGACATTGTAAAAAGGAAGCAGAAACTATGAATAATTATACAGATTTTGGTGATGAAGGAAGCAGAAACTATGAATAATGATAGAGATCTTGAGAAAATTGGTGTGAGATTTGTGAGGCTGGATGATGGATTATATGGACGATTCAGAAATGATTGGCTTGTAGATAGGGCCACGTGGCATGCCGTCATTTGTTAAAAATCTGATTGAAATCTATCATCAAAGATTCTGAAAAGATAACGACACGTGGCACGATGATATTGGATAAAAATCTTATCGAAATCGATCTCCAATAATTATCTTTTCGGATAATGACACGTGGCGCAACGAGAACGATTTAAAATCTGATTGAAATCTATCGTCAAAGATTCTGAAAAGATAACGACACGTGGCACGATGACATTGGATAAAAATCTTATCGAAATCCATCGCTAAATATTTTTTTTTTATAAAATGACACGTGGCGCAACGAGAACGATTTAAAAAATTTTATCCGAAATTACAAATAATTTTATTTTGTATTATTTAAACAAACAAAAAAAAGTAATATTTTATTGCCTATTGCCAGGGGGGAGGGCTCCAAGGGTGGAGATGCAAATGGCAATTACTGTTCATTAATGGCAGTTACTATTCATTAAAGGCAGTTACTGTTCAATAGGGTGGATTGAATTGTGGATTGCCAGGGGGAGGGCTCTAAGGATGGAGTTGCTCTAATCTACCAAGAAAATGAACTTCACCCGCACTTCTAACCGTCCCTGAACCTGAATTGTCCCAAAGCTTCTTTCCATCCAATAGAAACCATTTGCAGTCAATCGATAAACAACTATTGCTAAACGAAATCAAACTCCAGATAATTATCGGAACACTGTTGATCGGGAGCTGCGATTGTGGCCGGGGTAGGAGGAGCCTTCTCCTTCTCGCTTGACGATGCTGTTGGGGCGGGTATCCGCTCAATCTCAACAGGCTTTGGGATATCTGGTGGGGTAGCACAACGTATCAATGCCCAATTTACACCTTCAAAGAAGGGGTGCGTTGCTTAATCTCAGTTGCCCCTCGTTTAATGGAAGAGAGAGAAAGAGAGAATGCCTTTGATCGAAGGAAGTGGAGTGTCTGAGGGACGCCATCGATGAGCTTATCCACCTTCCAAATGACAACTGCTCAGTGCAATTGTCATAAATATGAAATGCTCAAACAAAAATTATAAAAAATAAATAAATTAAAATGGATGCCTCGTTACCCAAACGACGTCGACCACGCTGCGTGCGTGCGTGCATGTAGTTCTCGGAGCAATGCTGCGTGCGTGCGTGTTGACAATTTTTGAGCGAGCCTGTCAGTTTGTGATAAAATTTAGGTCCGGTGCAGGGCTTGCTTGGCATTTGATTTCTTAAATGTTTATCCACAATTTCTTCGGCCTTCGTCTTAATCCGCGAAATATACATTGGACCTTCACCTTCTCAAGCAAGCCAATTTTCTTCATGCAAAACTGGTTTATTCCTGACTCTAAGAGAAAAACTAATGGAAGTGGTTTATGTATGGTGGTCTAGTCCAAAGGATACTATTGGCATCCTCTTTGAAGGGATAAGCTCATAATTATCTCCCATGCAAATAATATATATTCACCATACAAAGTTTATAATGGAAACCATTTCAGTTTTATCATCCCCATTAAATATCACTCCTATAAAAAATCATTTGAATAAGAGATTATTTAGTCATTAAAATGTATAAAACAACTAAACAGTGTAAGTATCAAATAACATATTCATAATGAACTGCTCATTTATTTGATACTTTGAATTATTATATAATTAATTTTCGGTTCAAATAATTTTTCGTAAAAGTGATCCTCAAATGATGATTAAATAAATTGAATAGTTTTGATCGTTGAATTTATATGCTCAAGATACGTTATTCATAAATGGAGGGATATGTGCATAGTATTATCCTTTTTGAAATCCTATTAAGTTTCAAAGCTAGTGCTCAAAAAACACGTGGTAAATCAAATCTTCCATTTATAAGATAATAATTGGCAAGTTATATTGAAAAAATTTACTACTAATTATAATAATGTCTAATGTAATGAAATTCTACATTATTAACTTGTGCATATGAATAACAGCAGTATTATTCATATGTGTTGACGCAGTATCTACAAAAACTTGTTATACTCAATGTGTCAATTTCAACCTTACTTTTTATAAGGGAAATGCAACACGAATAAAGTAAATTATAGTAGTGTGTGTGAGAGAGAGTGCGAAGCTGAATTCCAATACGGCGGCTGTACTGTGTAGGCTCTAGTTAATTAAAGTCGTCGTCGATATGGTTGAAAACGTATATAGGTGGGTGAGCCATGTTGCAACTCGACTAAACTTAAAGTAATAATATGTTCAATATTGATGGCCGGCTTGCTCACTCCAAGTAGGTGCCTTTTTATTCACCACCATAACTATGATGTATATTTATTATATACTTAATTATTTGACACATATCTTTTTATTTAACTCTAGCTAATCTTTACATTAATATTAAATTTTAAATTTTGAAAAGAAAAAAACCATAATTAAGTGAAATAACACATGTTAAATGATTAGGTGTATGATGCACATACATCAAAGTTTAAGGCAATGAGTAAAGAAGCTCCCCTCCATACTCCATAGTCCATGCCAAAGGCACAAATGATGTACATAACGGTAGTTGTCATCACTTAATTAGAAAATATTTTTTATCAGAGTCTTACATATTTACGTGAAGTTGGACACTTAATTAAGGTTAACAAGTTTATAATTGTTTAACTTTGTTATACTTTTTTTTTTAACAACTTTGTTATACTTTGTATTGAAGTATTTATTGTAAAATATGTTGGTAAATATCCGTCAAAAAAAGAAAAAAAGAAGGTTAGTAGGGGATCATGCACAATAAAAACGAGTACGGGATCATTCACAATTCAAATTTGAAATGTGGTGGACACCCTGGCTCGCGTGAATACTGCTGTGCTGCCTGCCTGCCTGGCTGACGTGTAAGGCATTATGCATGTGTCTGAGTGTGACTATGAATTATGATGAGAGAGAGGAAAATTAGCAGAAGCACTCCACAATCAAACAAACAAACAAGAAGTCGCCAACGGGGTGCTGCCCCTGTCCCTCGATTACTTCGGAATTGAACTTTGTACGTCTTTGTATCTTATGACCCTCAGCCTGTGTGCTAACTACGATTGTGCCATTGTCCCTGTCGTGCCTGGTAGGACGAAATTGCCTGAAACCAAACCAGTATAATATTACCACTAACAACCATGCATGCATTTTCGTTTTTGCTAAAAATAACGTCTGATCTTTACTGCTTTATAACCACTTAAATATCATATATAGCTCGTGCATCACATGGACGTATTTTTCACCACTTGTTTTTAGCTTGTCACACATTTTTCTTAATTTATAATTATCTCTCTTTACTTTTAAGTAAGAAGTTATAAGTTAAAATATCAAAAATAATAATATTTTCAACTGGTTTATTTTACAATCTCTTTAGTATAAATATATCATGTATCAAAAGAAAAGAAAAACATGACCAAGTACATTTTCATTCGACCATCATACTGTAAAGGCAAGTGTGTTCATTATCAAAATATTTTGGATCATGTTGTAAACGGTCGGACATGCATGATGTGTAGATATCATGATAAATTATTGCAAATAATATCAATTCCTGAATGAACCTAGCTTCTAAATTGAGAAGGATTTATGTCATCAACCGTCATATTAAAATATGCAATTAATTATTCACTAGTTTTACTTTTTATGAGAGCAAAAAAACATTGATATTAAAGAACACTTTACACATGATAATGTATTATTAGATTGATATACTAGTCGTTTAATGTATATCATTCTCCATGTGTTTTTATGAAAGTTTCAGTGGATAATCCCTAACTAGTAAGAAACAAAAGAAAGAAAAAAAAATTGTGGTGAGAAAATAAAGAATGGCAACAAGTGCAAATTGTGAGAGAATTGGTACCCAAATGGTTGAGTTTAAAAGCCGAAAGTCAGTGACTTGTTTATTTAACTTCCCTTCCCTCCGTATGCCAATAAGTCTTGTTGTCTATACAAAGAAAAGCACACATCTCTCTCTCTGTCTTTTGAGTCTGCGAGTTTGCGAGTATCTGGGGAGGGCTCTGAGAGTAGTAGTGTGTGCCTGGTGGCAGATTAGATTGGCAAATTGTCAATGGCGGATCTCAAGTCAAAGTTTCTGAAGGTGTACTCCGTTCTGAAATCGGAGCTGTTGGAAGACCCTGCTTTCGACTTCACCAATGACTCTCGCCAATGGGTTGAGCGGGTATTGATCTCTTCATTTTTCACTTTTACCATCACCAATACAATTCAATTCAATGAATTCGTTTGGTATCGCTGTCTATTTTCTCTTATTTTTATTAGAAGTAAAATTGGAACTCCATAACCATAATCCATCAACTGTTTCCTTCCTTTGTTTATGAAGTCAAAACAACACCTTTGATTTAGTTTCGGTGATCTAATTCTAATCTGTCGTCGTCGGGATTTTACATACATCATTTCAACACCACCTGCATTTAGACGATTGGGATTCTCTCCTGAGTCCTGTACTGACTGCCAAATTTTCCTTTTTCTGTTACAGATGCTGGACTACAATGTGCCTGGAGGCGAGACTTCAGTTTCAGTCCAACTTCTTAATTAAGCAATCAATTCATCAGCTTGTCCTTCAAGTATGCCTGTCAAAGGATTCTGACTCTTTTCCTGTCCTTCAGGGAAGCTTAATCGGGGATTGTCTGTTATCGACAGCTATCAGTTGTTGCAACAAGGAAGGGAATTAACTGAAGATGAAATCTTCCTGGCCAGCGCTCTCGGTTGGTGCATCGAATGGGTATGGAAACTAAACCACTTCCATTCTCTTTTGAGCCTCACAGTTATTTTCTACATATTATTGTTTAGTTTGTTTCAGCGTTACTCTAGTGCCTTGCACGAGAAGCTTACAATTTTATGGTTATGTTACTTTCAGCTTCAAGCATTCTTTCTGGTTCATGATGACCTCATGGACGGCTCTCACACACGGCGTGGTCAACCTTGCTGGTTTAGATTGCCCAAGGTTTGTAGGAAGAGCAACCATATGTACGTTTATTTATTCATTTTTGTGTTGTCTTTGTAATTAAATCAATTAACTTGGGAAGCTGTATCATGTAGGTTGGTATGATTGCAGTAAACGATGGCGTTGTGCTTCGAAACCATATCCCAAGGATTCTCAGAAAGCATTTCAGAGAAAAGCCATATTATGTGGATCTTCTTGATTTGTTCAACGAGGTAGTGGACTTGCAAATTGTTGGCCGGATAATTTTTCTCTTTCATAGAGAGCTAAACGCTAACTTATGTCATGTTTCCGCAGGTGGAATTTCAAACTGCCTCAGGTCAGATGATAGATTTGATCACTACTATCGAAGGAGAAAAAGACCTATCCAAATATTCATTGTCAATGTGAGTGAAAAATCGTACAAGATCATTGCCATTTGCCTCTAATAAAATGCTTGTAGACATGCTAAGATTCAAACCCATATGCTATTGCCTATTATGAACTCAATGCACCATGCTGTAGAAAAGAATGTAAGAGCTTCCATGCAATTCACAGATGCACGTTGAGAAATGAATCTCGTTACAGAGACCGATCCTTCGCCTTATTTTGTTTGGTGTATTCATAAGCTTTCACTATTGGAACAATTTTCCATCTTCATAATATGTAATGCTTAATTCCTTGTGCATCCTGTCAGCTATGGGTTATCAAAGTCCAAACAGTCTAAACATCCTGCGTTCGTGACCACTTATTGGATTCCTTTCAGTAGGCTATGAAGAGTTTTGCCATGTATGCTGGCCAGTGGAGTTAAAGCCCATCGTCTGATTGAATGTTTCTCTGTTAAATTTTTCTGACAACTCTCATTGCTTAGGAATAGAAATATTCATTTGGGGTGCGGGGTATGTTAAAAATTGGAACCTCTTGAGACCTTTTAGTTGGCTATGAGTATGGTGAGCATGGTAACCTGAGACAACTCTCACAATGTGACTATATGGTTTTTCTTTTGGTTATTTATTCAAATAATGAGCATATTAGTTTTCTATTTCTGTCCAGCTATGATATGGTACTTTTCGATTTTCTGTGCATTTGATAACATACAAATGGTTTGGATCTTTTGCAGTCACCGGCGTATTGTTCAGTACAAGACTGCCTATTACTCATTTTACCTTTCAGTAAGTACATACTTCTTTAGCACTTAAAAGCAATAAATACTTGAATTGTTAGTGTTCCTTAATTCGGTTTCAGTGTTTGTGCGGGAACGCTATTTTAAACCAGCATGTTTATCCTGTATATTCTATGCCTAGTCTGTGAAATTTGATGTAACTTAATACATCCTTGTTCCCGGTATATTAACTTCTTTGGTCTTTGTTGTCCCATCCTCTCATGCATGTTCGGTTTTCTCACATTTATCGCGAAGGAAATCAGGTGGCAGATTGTTTGGCAAAACTATGGTGTTGATCATGTTGGGATTCATTGGTGGGATTCTTGTCCGCCGTGTGTAGTTGTGGCTTTTGCTCATAATCTTTTGAGGCTTCCAAATTTTCGTTTCTCTTAGAAGTTCTCTTAATTGGTTTTTGTTTCTAATAATTTTCTACTTCTTGTTAGGGTTTGGCTTCATGTCCTCTCTAATTTATTGCATCTTTACTTTTTTTCTTCAATATATATTCACAATAATATATTTTTCCATGATAGCAATGCTGGAGTGGATGTGACATTATTGTTTTAATTAAAAAAAAAAAAAAAACTTAACTTTCTTAAAAAAATATTAAAAAAAAAATCTTAGAAATAACAAGACATTTTGGTTCCTTTTTCTGTATTCATATCATTAGATATGCACATCCACATTGTATGGCATGTCCTCTTATTTTGTTCAGGTGTTTTACAATAAAAGACTTGGCCCTAACCGTTTGCTATCTACTCAGGTTGCATGTGCATTGCTTATGTCAGGTGAGGAACTGGAAAAACATATTGACGTAAAAAACATTCTAGTTGAGATGGGGATCTACTTTCAAGTACAGGTAATTTTTTGTTGAGCACACCGAAACAGAATCCCTATTGGAACTCTTCAATTGCTTTCGTTAACTCTTTTTTTTTTCCCTTTATTTTAAATAGGATGATTATTTGGATTGCTTTGGTGATCCGGAAACGATTGGTAAGGTGAGATTCAGGGAGATGGCTCTTAAATATTTCTCTTTTGTTTCTTGTTTGATGGGAGTTGAGTTGTAATTAGTTTGGGATATCAGATAGGAACAGATATTGAAGATTTCAAGTGCTCTTGGCTGGTGGTGAAAGCTTTGGAACTCTGCAACGAGGAACAAAAGAAAGTATTACATGTAAGAATCAGATGTGGCTCCTTTGGCTTTCATATATATATATAAATAAATAAATATATATATATATATATATATATATATATATAATGAGAACTGTTATTAACACTCTAAAAATCTTATTCTACACTCCTCACAAGTGTATTTTTCTTTCTAATTATAGAAAGCTTGAAGTGCAAAATGAGATTTTTGGAGTGTCAATAACAATTCCCTATATATATTTATCTTGTCTGCTGTTGATTTTCTCACTCACTAAGTCACCAATGACTATGATTTCTGTACGTGTTTGCGCAGGAGAATTATGGGAAAACAGACCCAGAAAATGTGGCAAAAGTAAAGGCCCTCTACAAAGAAGTCGATATTGAGGTTTGAACTTAATTGATTGTGTATGATGAATTGTAATCGTATAAGATGACTGGTAGATGCTGAATTGAGATTGTGATTGTGATTGTGGTAGGGTGTATTTGCGGATTATGAGAGCAAAAGCTACAAGAAACTGACGAGTTGGATTGAAGGGCACCCAAGCAAAGCGGTGCAAGCAGTGTTGAAGTCCTTCTTGGGCAAGATTTACAAGAGGCAGAAATAGATATTTCAAATCTGGATTCAGTGCAGCCCCTCCTATTTGTATTTGGTGCATTTGTAATAAAACATGCAGTTGCATTTGGTTTGCGTCAGTCAGATTCAGGTTTGCTTCATTTAGTTATAAGTTGAGTCATTAGTGTTGAATACAGAGACAATAAGCACCCCCGTTAATTAATACAAAGTTTCTCAGTTTCCAGTTGAGAACATTAAACAACCTGATTAGTGATTACCTACTCCAGCCTCCTGCGCTGAGAATCAGATTGATGACAAATGTTGACTCCATCTCCATCTCCATCTCCATCTTAATTGATCTGTTTAGCAGATACCGGTCACGAGAGCCTCGAGGTACTCCTCCATTTCACACTTGATCCTGGTCCATTTCACTTCCAATATGATACAGAAAATGTGGGCAATGCTATAGCAGATGGCCACCAACTAATAATTAATACAAGGACAATACCCAATCTATTTAGTACAAACTAGCCTCTCTTCTCTTTCATTTTATTTTTATTTTTTTAATTTATATTTAAAATGTGATTTAAAAAATTCAAAAGAAAAATGTCAGCAAAACTATTTCTAGTTCCATACGTGGAGAAAAAGAAAAAACATGGGGATAAAACATCCCTTTCAAAAGTTTTAAGAAGTAAAGAGCATTTTTGGTATATTGAAAACTCGTCATTTTAAGAGTTATAACTATTATTACGAATAATAAAAAGTCAAAAGGTCAAATATCCTAGACCCAATAGGAAACTGAAAAAAAGAAAAAAAGAAACCAAAAGTCTCTCAGCTTTAAAATTTCAACTTTTAATTGAAAAATCTCCCCATCCATCCCTTTCCTTTCCATTTTTAATCATCCCTTCGTTTTATCCAAAAAAAAGAAAAGAAAAAGCACTGTCTCTTTGTTCCTTGTTCTGAAAAAAGTAATATATTTGTTCCAAAAGAGGGGTTTGGCCGTTGGTTTCCTAACTTCCTGTCTCGTCGCCATCTCCTCTTTCTTTCGTTCATTCATTCAATCTGTTTTCTTTTGTTATGACTTGTCAGAAAGAAACCCAGATCAGATCAGGCGAGTGATTCTTCCCGCATTACCATTACGTGACAACTCCTCGTCGCCGTCGCCGTCGGAGCTTTTCCTCCTCAAATTTATTTTCCCTGTTAATCTTTAATCCTATTCGTATAATTTACAATTCCCTTTTGATTACAACAATCAATTTTGACTGACGGATTTGTTTTGTTGATAAATTGTAAATGGTGATCAAACCAACGTACAATCCAATCCAATAAATACAAAACAAAAGAAGCAAGGGAGGAGGGATTTTGTTGTCTGTTGGTGGGTTGTGGTTTTGCTGCATGCATTGAATTGGATTGGATTGTGGTGGTTAGACAGATTAGATAGAATTAGAATATCATTCGCCATTGATCATCATCAGAAGAAACAAAAGAAAAGATGAAGCTAGTGGTTCAAGTATTGGGGGCTCGGGATCTACCAGCGATGGATCTCAACGGCTTCAGTGATCCGTACGTGAAGGTGAAGCTCGGGAAGCACAAGCTCAGGACCAAAGTGGTCAAGAAGACCTTAAACCCCTATTGGGGGGAAGAGTTCGCCTTCAGGGTCGACGACCTCAACGGCGAGCTCGTCTTCTCTGTCCTCGACGAGGACAAGTACTTCAACGACGACTTCGTTGGCTGCGTCCGCATCCCTGTTTCCCAAGTCTTCGATGCCCGCAACAAGTCCCTTGAAACTGCTTGGTACCCTCTCCACCCCAAGAGTAAAAAATCCAAGAACAAGGATTGCGGTACTACTTTTACATTCTTGTGCTAAATTAAATATGCCTACTCGCCTTTTCTCTTTCTTGTTAAAATTTCTCATGCTACCTGGTGCACCAGCCTCCATATCCAAATGCTTACGTTTCATGCTTTCCAAGTACAAAACTTGGGATTCTTGTCCCAAATTTAGATATGAATTCCTTTTTTTTTTTTTTTTTAATTTTTTTTTTTAAAAGAACATTGCTTACTGGCAGGCAATACCAAATTACCAATACCCCATTTGTGAATTCTAGCTACTTGTCATAATGTGGTTGGATTTGTCTCCAAGTTAGTTAATTTAAAATATTTCTGTCTGATTGTCTTCCTGACAGGCGAGATTCTTCTTGCATTACATTTTTCTTCAAACAATTCATTGGCGGACTCCGCTTCTGAGGGTGGTGACATGGGAATTGAATCACCTTCAAGGTCTCTCAGTTGTGTTTCAGAATCAGCTTCTCCTGTGAGAGTGAGACCAGAAGAAACTGCATCTTTTAAGGACTTTAAGGAAGAAAAGCTTTGTTCTCAGAAGACCTTTGCTGGTCGCATAGCTCAAATATTCAATAAAAATCCAGATTTACTTTCAGCCTCCTCTAGCAGAGTGGACTTATCCGAGCTTTCTGAAACTGCTAAACCCGAAGTTTGTGAGAGCAGCTCTGAGGATCAGTCCTCTTCCGCTACATTTGAAGAATTGATGAAAACAATACTCTCACGAGATCAAGAGAGTGAAACCCCAACCAACTTGCCAGGAGGAGTGCTTCTAGATCAACTCTATGTCACTCCACCCCAAGACCTAAACACGTTACTATTTTCAACAGATTCAGGTTTTCATAAAGAAGTGGCAGATGTGCATGGAACTACAGAATTGGATCTAGGACAATGGAAATTAGATACCAGCACTGAGAGCGTCAAAAGGGTGGTGACATATATTAAGTCTGCAACTAAGTTGATAAAGGCTGTCAAAGGAACTGAGGACCAAACGTATCTCAAAGCTGACGGGAAGGTTTTTGCAGTTTTAGCAAGCGTAAGCACTCCTGATGTTCCCTATGGGCGCACTTTTAAGACGGAGTTGCTCTACTGCATTACACCTGGCCCCGAGCTGCCATCAGGAGAACAATCTTCACGTTTGGTAATATCCTGGCGGATGAATTTTCTGCAGAGCACCATGATGAAAGGAATGATAGAAAATGGAGCTCGACAAGGTTTAAAGGACAGTTTTGACCACTTTGCTACTTTATTGTCTCAGAATGTTAAGCCAGTCGATTCAAAGGATCTTGGATCCAACAAGGATCAGGTTTTGGCATCACTGCAAGCTGAACCCCAGTCTGATTGGAAGCTGGCAGTACAATATTTTGCCAATTTCTCTGTAATCTCCACATTGTTTATTGGATTGTATATGCTTGTACACATCTGGCTTGCCCAACCCAGCACTATTCAAGGGCTGGAGTTTGTTGGGCTTGACTTGCCAGACTCAATTGGTGAATTCATCGTCTGTGGTGTCTTGGTTCTTCAAGGAGAAAGGGTGCTGGGGTTGATCTCACGCTTCATGCAGGCCAGAGCACAAAACGGTAACATCGCTTTTAGTGGTTGCTTTTGCTTTAATAACAGACTCTTAGCCTCTGCCTTTCTCTGGTTGACAATGTGATCCTTTTTCACCAAACAATTAATTCCATTTGTGTCATTATCACTATCACTATACCTGCCAGGTTTTATCTACTCCATAAACTCTAACGTTTAAGAATACTACATTTTTTACTGATGCTTCTTGCTCAACAATTATTTTTCTCTTCTATGGGGAGAACACAGTGATGTGCATTTTTCAAACTGTTTCTAAGCTGTTCAAAATCCTAATTTTCTTGATGTCCGTATGTTTATCTTGTTATATTTTTTGTTTTAAATGTGATTTATTAGTTATCATCTTTGTGTGTCTTATAGGCAGTGATCACGGAGTCAAAGCCCAAGGAGATGGTTGGTTGCTAACTGTTGCCTTGATTGAAGGAAGTAACATAGCAGCTGTTGATTCAAGTGGGTTTTCTGATCCATACGTGGTGTTCACTTGCAATGGGAAAACTAGAACCAGCTCAATCAAGTTCCAGAAATGCAATCCTACATGGAATGGTGATTTTCCTTTTACCTGATTTTTTAGTTTGTTTGCTTTTGCATTTATACTTCTTCCAATGACATTTGTCAATGCATATTTGAACAATAATGTCAATCTACAGTTTAGAATATGTCTAGATTATGCAACTTATACGAACTAAATCTTGGTCTGATTGATGTCTTGTTGGTCTCCGCAGAAATATTTGAGTTTGATGCAATGGATGAACCTCCTTCTGTGTTGGATGTGGAAGTTTATGATTTTGATGGACCTTTTGATGAAGCTACCTCACTGGGTCATGCTGAAATCAATTTTGTAAAAACTAATATATCAGATTTAGCTGACTTGTGGGTTCCTCTTCAAGGAAAGTTAGCTCAGGCATGCCAGTCAAAACTCCACCTGAGAATTTTCTTAAACAATACAAGAGGTGGCAACGTAGCAAATCATTTTTTGACTAAGATGGAGAAGGAGGTGGGAAAGAAGGTATAGCGGTCCATTACTTTCGAAATTCACATTACCAGTGTTCTTTTGCTTATATTCCCTTTTTAGTAGTGTTCTACATTCCTTTCATATATTATTACTCATGATTATTAGTGAAAACTGTTCTAGATAACTGTGCGGTCTCCTCAAACAAATTCAGCATTCCAAAAACTGTTTGGGCTTCCACCGGAGGAATTTCTCATCAACGACTTTACCTGTCACTTGAAACGAAAAATGCCCCTGCAGGTGCTGTTAATATGGTTATACACCCTGTTGAAATTTTCCTATTGACATTAAACTTTCTATTTGATTCTTGGAGCCACACCTGTAGAGCATGCAACCTTTTCTTGCTCCTCATTTTCTGTTATATGTTAGTTATATTTCTTATCTTATAGTTCTTCCCGTGCAGGGCCGCCTATTTCTTTCTGCAAGAATAATTGGATTCCATGCAAATTTATTTGGTCACAAGACAAAGTTCTTTTTCCTGTGGGAGGATATAGAGGATATTCAAGTTGTACCTCCAACTCTGTCATCTATGGGCAGTCCAATTGTAGTCATGACTCTGCGGCAGGGTAGAGGTATGGATGCAAGGCATGGTGCAAGGACACAAGATGAGGAAGGCAGGCTCAAGTTCCATTTCCAGTCCTTTGTATCTTTCAATGTAGCTAACAGGTACTCGAAGGACTTCCTAGAATAGCATGGCATTCACTTCAACAAAGTAGAAACTTTTTTATTAATTTTTGTGATCTTCTTCTCTCTTTAATTATTAGATATCATTTATTCGGTGTATGTTGGGTCTGCCCTTGCCTTCTTTTGAATTAGTTTAGATCTCTGCCGTTCCTTGCTCTTTTCTTTTGCTTGGTAGTGGTTGTGCATGAGTACCCCATCTCAACACTGACTTTACACCATTTTCTGAACAATTGATGCTTGCTTGGACATAAAGATTTGACTCGCAACATCTGATGTTTGTGAATAGGACAATTATGGCTCTTTGGAAGGCTAGGTCTTTGAGTCCTGAGCAGAAGGTGCAAATAGTTGAAGAAGAATCCGATGTCAAGATCCAAGCTGAAGAGAGCGGGTCTTTCTTGGGCCTTGATGATGTCAGCATGTCTGAGGTTTATTCTGCAGCTCATTCCGTTCCTGTGAGCTCTCTCTCTCTCTCTCTCTCTCTCTCTCTCTCTCTCTCTCTCTCATAGTGTATCTTTGTTAAAACTAAAATTTCGTCTGCAAGACTGCAACTCGCTTGTCCCCTTCTGCTTAAGCTGTCTCATGGAATCAGAATAGCATATTAGCATAGCTTTTATCTAGATTATTTGCTGTGTGTGGTACTCATGACTATACACATCTTAGTTCTAGTTATTTTAGTTTCTTCTCGACTGACCATCATATTTGTCTTGTTGGCGAAAATAGACAAATTTCTTCATAGAGCTATTTGGCGGAGGTGAATTGGACCGTAGAGTTATGGAGAAAGCCGGTTGTCTTAACTACTCTTACACCCCATGGGAATCAGAGAAGGGCGATGTCTGTGTGAGGCAAATATATTACAGATTTGATAAACGTGTGTCCCAATATAGAGGAGAGGTGACTAGTACTCAGCAAAAATCCCGCCTCTCTGATAGAAATGGTTGGCTTGTACAAGAGGTCTCGACCCTCCATGCAGTACCGCTTGGCGACTATTTCAATGTATGGATGACATTGAACTTTGCAGAATTCTGTTTAAATAATCCTTTTTTGTAAGTGTGTTCCCCTTGAGTCACTTGTTTCACTGCATGATTGACTAGCGCTTTTTCATAATTTGCAGCTTCACGTTCGATACCAAATCGAGGATTTGCCCTCAACACCAAAGGGATGCCAGGTAAAAGTATACTTTGGGGTTGAGTGGCTCAAAAGCACTCGGCATCAGAAAAGAAGTACAAAAAACGTACTAAAGAATCTGCAAGATCGCCTGAAGGACACCTTCAGTGTAGTTGAGAAGGAATTCACAAGATAGTGGGTGGATTTGGTGCAATCCTGGGATTGTAGACATTTGACACGACATATGGCAGCTTGGATTGAGCTGGACTGGGTGATATGCCAGCTTGGAGACAATGAAATAGTGTCTTTAAGCTTTGGCTTGCAGAGGTGCGGCAATAACATATGTATGATGGATGTGGTGGATATGAAGGTGGAAGCGTGTGTGTTGATGCTCTAGCGAGCAGCATGGTCCTGGACGAAACAGTGCTTAGTTAGTGTTTCTGGGACAGAATCTGGACTGGTTTATGGGGGGGGGGAGGAGTATTTGGTAGTTGCTGGTTGTGAATAACAGGTGCAGATTATGCAATAACCGTCTAGTGTATATGGAATTGGCAGGTCTAGTTTTTGTGGGCTTGCCGTTTCTGGCCGAACAGCAGCCGTGCCTCGCTGTTGGTGGTGGTGGCCCGGGTGGTGCTTATTCTTTTAGAATAGCTCAAACTGGTACCCATTTTTTTTATATTTCCTTGTTTGAATTATGAATAGCAATACGAAATTTTTAAATGTGATGTGTCCATATGTATATGGCAGTTTGAAACTTGTACAAGAACCATTTTGTGTAACTTGAACCTTCCTTCCTTCCGGTGTCAATTGTTAACTTGCGATCATAAATTATAATTTATAGCTCCTTATTTTTTTTCAATTTAATCTGTTATTAGTGCTGAAAAAAATTAGATCAAGCACAGCACCAACCGCATAGGAGGTAGTACACATCACATATCGTGTAGTAATATTGCAATATATTAAGGGTAGTACACATCACATGTTCAAGGACGAAGCCATAGATTTATATGAATGGAGGCATCTTCAAATAACAAAGCCATAATTAAAAAGTTCAAGAATTTACTAAACAAAATATTTATATATTAATCCAGAAAGCTTTTCATACATCATTTCCTTACAATATCCCTCAACGCGATTTCATGTTCTGAAAGCGTTGCATGACAACATCATTACTAATATCATCAAATATCTCTCTCTATAAAATAATCATATTATCATTCATCAATTGATCTCCCATCCGATTTCTCAATTGATTCTTCAGAAATTTCATGGCTGAAAATGCTCTTTTAACGGTTGCAGTAGCAACTGGAAGAGATAGTGCTAATGTCACAAGCAAGTAAACTAGTGAATACACCTTGTGTTTTTTGCAAGATCTCCAATCCCTTTTAAACCTGAAAACTCAATGCTAAACCGCATATCCACAATGTAAGTCTCAAGTTGAATCTTTTAATTTAAAGTGAACGGTGGATCATTTGGATGCAAAAGACAATTTTTTAATTAGTGTCACTCATAGGGAATTGGAATGCATACAATGTTTTTTTTTAAAATCTCAGTGGGGGCATCCGCCCCCTAAGCCCACAGTAGCTCCGTCCTTGCACATGTTATGGACATGATGCGTTTATAAAAGGTTTGGCTACTCTCATATTGCCAATTAGTTTTGAGAGCAGGTTGTCTCACGTGTGAATCCAAATGACCACACGCACTCCACGTCCATCGTTCTGTTGTTCACGTGTTATGCTTGAAAATTCGCCACACGTGACTGTTGAGGAGTATATTGTCAATTGGTTTTTTGATGGAATATTTGTATTAAAAAATTAATATTTAAATAAAATGGAGGGTTTAGTTTGTTGAGTAAATTGTAACAATGGTTCTTCAACTTTAATCAAATTTGAGCAATGTTTCCTCAACTAAAAATTCATTATCATTGGTCCCTCAACTCATCAAAATGTGTAGCTATGATCATTTTCGTCAACTTCGTTAGAATTTTGTCAAAATAAGTTATGTTGGAAGGACCATTGATACAATTGGAGTCTTTAACTCATCAAAACGTGTAGCTATGGTCATTTTCGTCAACTTCGTCAGAATTTTGTCAAAATGAGTTATGTTGAAGGATCATTGCTACAATTGGATTAAAGTTGAAAGACCATTGCTCCAATTATGTCAAAGTTGAGGGACCATTTCTCCAGTTGGATTAAAGTTGAGAGACTAATGATAATGGACTTTTAGTTTAGGGACCACAGCTGCACGTTTTCATGAGTTGATGGACTAATGTTAATGGATTTTTAGTTTAGGGACTAATGTTAAAGAATTTTTAGTTGATGGACCATTGCTCCAATCGAATTAAAGTTAAAGGTCCATTTCTACCATTTACTTCAGTTTGTTTGTTGTGCTGTTTATCAGTTCTCCATTCTCCTGCTCCTCCCAAGGTAGGTTTCTGCCCTGCACTTCCTTTCTCCCCGCCCCCGACGAAAGCCTCTCCGCCAGTCGGCATCCGCCCCTTTCTCTTGAAGACTCTGAGTTGAGAGTTTGAGACTGCGACGTTGCGTGAGTCTCCGAAGAATCCTAAATTTTTGCTTTTGCTGACCATTGGATCGGCGGCATTCGATTCTCATATTGTAACTTTGATTGCTATGATTAGATGATCATCTTTCTTTCTGCTAATACTAATAAGAATTAGATATAGGATAATCGGAGGAGGGACTGGTCACTGGGGGGCTTACAGGGCTCCTGCGACTCTTCCTCCCTCCCTCCCTCCCAAGCTTCTTATTTTTGAGGAATTTCACTCTCCTCCTGAGAATCCTGAGAATCCTGACAATCATGTACGGTAGAGCGGGCCTTGATCGATTTAAGAAAGCTCAGTCCTTGGAACCCTTCTCTGTCAATTCCAATCCCAATCCCAATTCCCCTTCCAAATCCACTCCCAAGCCCTCTCTTTCACACTCCCATCAACCCCAACCCAAATATCAACCCCCCCTCCCTCCCCATCTCCCTCTTCCTCTTGCACCGCCCGATGCCGCCCCTCTGGGTCAGACCCACCAGAACCATCTCACTCAGCTTGGTCCGGGTCAGTCCACGTGGAGGCCCCCTGACTGGGCAATCGACCCTCGTCCCGGTGTCTATTCTCTCGAGGTTCTCAAGGATAGTCAGGTTCTTGATCGCATTGCCCTTGATAGGCGTCGCAACATCTTTGGCCGCCAATCTCAGACTTGTGACTTTGTGCTTGATCATCAGTCCGTTTCCCGCCAGCATGCTGTTGTTGTTCCTCACAAGAATGGAAGGTTAGCCACACTTTCTCTCACTTTTCCTTTCTTTCTATTTACTTCAAGTGCATGCCATATATATACTCTTTATTATCATTATTCTAACTGGATTGTTAGTGTAATTGGTTTGTACGTTCAGTCCATCTCGGTTGTTCATATCTGTATCCTGTCCTGTGCTTGCTGTTGGTTTTGTTGATCAAGTAAAGGTTCGTTCTCGTTTGGGTTTGCCACTCTTCAAAACTTGTAAAGAAAAGGGTAACAGAACAAATATTCTACTAACTTTATCGTCCCATCCGGATTAGAGAGCTGGATTGTTTACTATTTCTATGGTTTTAGATTTAAATAAGAGGGTGGTGTCTTTGGACAATGCCTGAGTAGCCTTACAGCCTGATCCATCAAACACATGATTCAATTGATCATTAGGAGCTTCATGGATTCACCTATTTCACCATACTTCATGGCCGTGGCCGTGTTCTTTCATTCTCATGACATTGTGGGGGTGATTGCTTTTTATTTCCCATGCGTTAAGTAGTTGTATGATGTTGGTTTCTTTGTTTACTTTGGTGATCCGAAACCATTTACAAGCTTTATCCCTTCTGCAGCATATATGTAATTGATTTGGGATCTGCACATGGTACTTTTGTTGCAAATGAAAGAGTGACTAAAGATACCCCTGTTGAGCTTGAAGTGGGCCAGTCTTTGAGATTTGCTGCATCAACTAGAACTTATGTCTTGAGAAAGAATGACACAGCTCTTTTTCCTCATCCTCCGCGGCCTGCAGAGGTTAATCTGCCACCACCTCCCGATCCGTCTGATGAAGACGCTGTTGTGGCTTATAATACGCTTCTAAATCGTAATGGTCTGACCAGGCCTGACGTAGTCCCTAAGTCCCGCAAGTCTAGTGACTCAGCAGGCGCAAAAGGAGACAACCAGCAGCCAGAGAGGCCCTCTAAGAGAATTAGGAAGGCAAGAGTATCATTTAGGGATCAAGTTGGTGGAGAGCTGGTTGAAGTAGTTGGGATTTCAGATGGTGTGGACGTAGAAACTGAACCTGGTCCAGTAGGTGTAAAAGAAGGTAGTCTTGTCGGGAAATATGAATCCCTTGTGCAGATTACAGTAATCCCCAAAGGGAAGGAACAATTATATGTCAAGGAAGGCAATTCTTCCCAAAAAGGCATGACTGAAAAATTACAGGAGGTCTTAAATAGAGTCAAAACTGCTCCAAAGGGTGGGATTTATGATGACCTTTATGGAGAATCTTTTTCTGGCAAAGTGGGTTCGTCATGGGCATATCCTTCTTCTGTGGACTCGAGTGGTGGACGAGCCTCTCCAAGTAGAGATACTGATGGGAAGGCATTAAGTGTAAACCATGGAACTAACTCAAGTCATGTCGACGATGACGAAGATGATTTGTTTGGTGATTGATTTAAGCAAGCACTCGGTGGATGGATTTTTTGTTCTCTTTTGGGGTTTGAAATTGTTTTGAAGATGGAAAAGCTTTGGCCTGACTCATAATCTCCGAGTCAGTTAATGTTGGTGGGGGAATGGTTGAGAATATGTTTGGTGGTGCTAGGTAGGTCGTTTATCCGATCCCTGCTCAATCTGACGTGAAGTGGTTTATGCTTTTATATTATTATTAACCTGACAGGAAGCCTTTTGTGAGATGCTGATGTGGGTTGGCTGGTGGGGAGGTTGGGGGGGGGGGGGGGGGGGGAGTCACGTATTTTTGTAGTAAGATGACTGTTGATATCTCCTCGCAATGTAGCCCTGCTAACTCGGAAACAGGTTGAGGATTGCTGCACATTAATGCATTAGGCTGTAACACAGAAGGTGGAGTCAGCTTATAATTTGCATTTTATTCACGAATTGTGTATTCTTATAATTGAACTACCAAAGAATCATTTGCAATATGATTAATCGACCCGAATTCTTTTTAGCTTTTCACACACCTTTCTTTATTTCTGGTTATCAAATTGAATAAATCAAATGGAAACAACGGAAAAGATTAAATAGGGGTGTGGGAGGAGAAAAAAAAGTGTTTATTGCTTCCCTTAATAGTAGCAAAAAAATGACTGGTGCTATACTTATCATCTCTCTAATAGGGGTAGGGTCCATCGACATATGTGTGTCTCATCTTTATTAAGGAGATGAGATGGACAAATGATGAAACAAATCATTAGTAAGAACAGCATTTTGGGGAAAAAATATTGGAAGTTGACAAACATCTGAAATCCCAATTGAAGGAAATTAGATCCATGAATGCGAGAAATGGACCTTTGTAGTGGCGCACTCGTTTTTTTCTCCATGCTGTGCCCACTTGTGTTCATTTCTGAAAT
Source organism: Heteromeles arbutifolia (assembly GCA_024362995.1). NCBI lineage: Eukaryota > Viridiplantae > Streptophyta > Magnoliopsida > Rosales > Rosaceae > Heteromeles > Heteromeles arbutifolia. The sequence continues at coordinate 159,153 of JANCRC010000002.1, read as the reverse complement.
CTTAGATTAAATAAATCAAAAGGAGAACAATTAAGGAACAAAAATAAAGAGCGTGAACAATAGTGCTATTTGGGGCTTGGAGTAACAACCTGGTTTGGGTTTAGGGGCCCCGAGGCATGGGATCCGAATTCCGTGAGCGTTTCAAAAGCGTTTGACTGACCATGACATTGATGAGAACCTTGAGGAGGAGAAACTTGGAGGGCCTGTTTTGCCCTGTTCGAAACTATTGCAGACATTTGTCAGCCATTGCCAATGGACCCCAACAGTCCCCTGTAACTGTTGGGGCGGAGGACGCGAGGGACGTGTACACTCCACTTGGTCATGAAATCCTACAAATTTGTGCAGGAACAGGTGCACCAGCGGAAGGGAAGGCCTCCCATGCACAGATCATACGTGTCGGACTAGTAGCAGACACTTTAACCTCTAATATGCTCATCAACATGTGCTACAAATGTGGTTTACTTGATTGTGCCGGCAAGGTATTCGATGAAATGCCTGAAAGGAGCTTAGTTTCATGGAATACAATGATTGGGTCACTTGCGCGGAATGGGGAGGAACCAGAAGCTCTTGATCTTTTCTTGCAAATGCAAAGACAAGGAAACCCTTTCAGTGAATTCACTGTTTCAAGTGTTCCTTGTGCTTGTGCTGCCAAATGCGCTGTGTTTGAGTGTAAACAACTGCATGCTTTTGCTGTTCAGTTAGCAATGAATTTAAATGTCTATGTAGGAACGGCGTTGCTTGACGTTTATGCAGAGTCTGGTTTGATAAAGGATGCATTTGCAAGAAAATGAGCTTTATGAACAGGCTTTGGTGTTGTTCCATAGAGCTAAAAGCATAGGGTTAGAACAGAACCAGTTTACAGTTTCTTCTGCTATTTGTGCTTGTGCAGGTCTGGCAGCTCTCATTGAAGGAAAGCAGTTGCATGCTCTGTTATCTAAAACTGGCTTTGGTTTGAACGTATTTATTGTTTCCTCTCTTATAGACATGCATGCAAAATGTGGTAGCATTAGAGAAGCGTACAGTGTTTTTCAACCTCATGATAACAGAGCACAATGTGTCACCAAATGTTGTTCACTATTCATGCGTGGTTGATATTTTAGGTCTGTCAGGGTTGATTCTTGAAGCCTATGACTTGATACAGAAAATTCCGTTCGGTGCTACTGCTTCTATGTGGGGTTCTCTGTTGGCTTCTTGTAGGATCCATGGAAATATTGACTTGGCCGAGGTCGCAACAAAGCATTTGTCTGAGATAGAACCTAATAATGCAGGAAACCATATATTGCTGTCAAATGTGTATGCAGCAAATAACAAGTGGGGGGAAGTTGCGAGAAGGAGGGAGATTCTTAAAGAAAGCGAGTTGAAGAAAGAGAGAGGGAAGAGTTGGATTGAAATAAAGGACAAAGTTCACTCATTTATGGTCGGATAGAGGAAACATACTAGAATTGATGAGATATATTCAAAGTTGGAATGATTTGGTCACAGAATTGAAGACAAAGGGCTACGAGGCTGAGACTGAACAGAACCTTCATCACGTGGGTGAGAGCAGAAAGCATGAACTTTTAAGGCGCCAGAGTGAGAAAGTTGCTCTTACTTTTGGGTTGATGTGCTTACCTTGACACGCCTCGACCCCGATGTCCTCGAAACATAGGGATGGTCATGTGCTGGTCGACATTCGAGAGGTGACGAAAGCGATTTAATTTAAGCGAAAGCGGAGGAATATACTAAATAGGCATATAGGGACGAATAACACCAAACTAAGTTCAACAACTAATTATTAAATATTAGGATAGTGCACAATATGTTCAGAGCATACTTCTAATACAGGGAACAAACGGAAATTTAGATAGGAAAGTGCTATTACAATAGATGCCAAGCAGAGAAGATATAGCACGGAAATCACTGGTAGGGGAAAGCCTCGTAGCTCATATCATAATCCTCATTCTGTGGTCCTGAAGAGGGCGCAAAACAAACATGAGTGGACCAATTTGATATACATATAATAAAACAGTTATCAACGTACTAACCCCTATGTTTTATGAAAACACATATATATCATGATAAACATAGGTTTTCCGAAACCTAGCATGTCGTGCACTGTCTCAAATCATAACTTGTATATATAATAATCACTAGTGAATGTCCAATAACCACCAGGCCCCATGCCGGCTCCCCATCTCTGAGCAGACAGTCAGAGGAAATAACCCCCAAGCCCCATGCCGGCTCCCTATCCCTGGTCTTAAATGCTAGAGGAAACACCCTCTAGGCCCTATGCCAACACCAAACCTTCACCCGGGATGGACCGGAATCTATCCCTACGTCTCGTAGCAGAAAGGACCACTAGGTAAGTACAAAACCATTGAACATACGTACATTTGAAATGCATCTTCATAGTATAAAGTCATCCATCATCTATACTATAAAGAAGTGTTCGAAACGTATTCTAAATATCATATTGTCATCCATCATATATTCTATAAGAATACGGGTTATAGGAAAAATAGTAATAATTCAAAATAGCCTCAATAGGCACGATATCTCATAAAGCATTTCATAGAACATAATCATTAAATCATGCTTTTCATGTATGCATTTCTACTATCAAAACATGCATTTTTAGAAGGGGTCCACTCACAGTACTTCGCCGTTAAAAGCTGCGCAGACTAGAGAAGACGGAAACACCACAACAATTGTCCCTAAGTATATAAAGGGGTACATTTAGTCAAACTCTAATCAAACGACTTAATTTGGGAAAACGGACTTCAGAAACGGGTCCAGAACGTCGAAATTAGCCTAGGAGAGGTCTCGGACGAAAACAAAAAAGTCAACGGTCAAAGTCAACGCTGACCGTTGACCGGCCAAAGTCAAAGTCAAAGTCAACTATGACCGTTGACCGGGTCAACAGTCAGACCGGGTCAGTCAACGGGTCACGGGTCTGGGTCGGACCAAGTCAAACGGGTCAGCGGGTCTGGGCTTTAAGGTTGGACCGGGTTTGGGCTTAGGGAAATAGGGAAATAGGCTGGAAGCCCAAGTTCTAAACAGCCGGAAGGCCTTTAGCCTAAGGGTTTTGGGTCACGGGCCTAGGGCCCTGGTTTGAAAAGCCTAAAGGTTTAAAGCCTAAGGGTTTTCTGGGTTCAACACAAGCACGGGCCAAAGCCCTTAATTGTAACGGCCCAAAGGCCTTTTGGGTTTTTAAAACAAAATAAATAAAATTAAAAAGAATGCGGGCTAGGGTATTGGGCATAAGCAAAACGGGCTTAAGGCCCGTGGGTTATGGGAAACGGCCTGAAGGGCCTTGGCTGAACGGAGATGAACGTCGGAGCTTCTATAGCTCCGGTCGACTGCAAACGAAGGTTTTAGACTCCGATCTAGGTACCAAATGAAAGCACAAGATGAGAGGAGTAAGTCTATACCTTTGGTTCGCCGTAAAACGGCCGATGGTATTCAGAAAGCTCATCGACACCCACGGGTTCGCCGGAGTTGCGTGAGCTTTATCCCGAGTCGATCTCGTTCTAAAACCTTGTAAATCAACGAGATAACTCTTAAAATCACATCCAAGCTTCAATCTAGAGCAGATAGAAGGAGACCCGAGGCTTACCTAACCGGGAAAATGAAGAAATCTTGCCGGAGAGCTCCGGGGTTTCCTTGAGTCGTGCGGCGACGGGAGAGAGAAAAAGACTGAAAAATGATGATGGTGATGCTGAAACGATGGTGTGATGGTATGCGTGGGTGTTTGCTCACGGTGCAAGAGAGAAAGAAAGATGAGGGAGTAAGGGTTTCGAGAGAGAGGGGAGAAGAAATGGAGTGCAGAGAAAGAGAGATAGAGATGACAGAGAGAGTCTCGGGGTAGGGGACAGAAAGGGAGAGAAGTAAGGATTGTTAGGGTGCTGCCACGTGGCAGCTTAGGGATAAAGAAGATCCCACTTAAGATCCGGAATGGGTGAAAAGCAAAGGGACTAAAGTGATAAATTCACAAATATTTTGGGGAAAAACAAAATTATACTTATAATTGGGGGTTGGGGTGTTACATACCTTCCAATGCTCCTATCAGGATCATGAAAAATCTTAGGATTTGTGGTGATTGCCATGCTTTTATGAAGGTCAGTTCAAGTTGTAGGGGAAGGGAAATCATCGTTAGGGATACAAACAGGTTTCACCATTTCAAGAATGGTTATTGTTCTCGTGGGGAATTTTGGTGACATACTTTTTCAGATACTCTCCATTACGGTAATGCGTAATTGGTTGTGAACAATGTGAAGTGATTAAATATTAATTTGTGAGGATTGAGGGGCCCATGCGTTAACATGGTAATTAGATAATTAATTAAACAAGAAAAAGATTAGTTTCGGATAACTTAGGCAATTATAACAATATCTGATCAATCAAAAGAAGAGTATGGAAAGTAATTTACGTACCTTAATCCTCCTATCTTTAACTTTACTGATGATATTACATATATACTAAGCTTAGCCTCCTTTTCATAATCTAATTGGTGGGTCTTTGACGAATAATTAGCAGTTAGCTCATCCATCTTCATTTCAAATGAAGAGATTTTAGGGACATATGGTTGGGCCCTGCGCTGTCTAATCTACTTACACGATTTGCACTCTTAAATTTGAGTACATTTGTAACTTCATATTTATTTTTTAAAATATTATAATGTCATACACAAGCCTATAGTTCGATTCTGTCCTATATCCGTTAATTAATTCATCAATTTAACCATTAAAAATAGTGGTGCGGCAACTACGAGTCTAATTATTATTATTATTTTTATGTGGCTGTCAATAATCTACGGGCCCCACACCCTACCACTAAACTTATCTTCAACTCCATTCTCCTCCACCAACCCTTCCCCACCCCAACCTCCCCACCCACCCCCCAGCTGCAGCCATACCTCCTTCAGATCCTTCTCACTCCAAAGATATTACTCTTAACCCCGTCACTTTTCTCTATTAAGTCACGGTAGAGTCTTAGAGTACGTTACATATTCCAACGACCTCACTCCTCATCGCCGCTGGCAAGACTTCACTTTCTCTCTTTTTTTATTCTGCACCAAATCCAGTTAAAAGAAACTCACTCCCGCCGATAATATAGATCTATCTTCATCCTCATAGTATAATTGTGACTATCGATCAGATAGATTGGCTCTGTTTGGAATTCGAGATCTGAAGGAGAAAACAACAATAAAACACAGAAGGGTTGAAGGTGATATGTTGGAGAAGAGAAGGCGGTGCTGGAGAAGAGAAGAGGGGCCACTTTTTGTTATTGTTTTTATTTTTTTAACAAACGATATTATTTATCTTTGAAGGTTCGGATAAGGAGGAGGCTGAGCCTCATAATAAATTAGTAATAATGTGGTTCAAATTTGTTTCAAACGAGAATCGAACATAACATTTTTTACTCACAAATGAAGAGAATGTCAGTAAACTGTAGTGTGATCCCTTTTTGTTATTGTAAAGTTTGTTTTAGATTAGTTTTAACTTCAATTATTATTTTCTTTCTAATAACTAAGCATTTTGTTTTATTCACATAATGCAAAGTTGGCATTCACGCCATTAAAAAATGTGAACCTCATATTTGCCATGTCATCTTAGTTTAACAAATTATTTAACTGATGTAATATCTTAACTCGGTGTATGTCACTGTAATGCTTTAAAGCACAGAGGTCGAGGCCTTTAGAATTAGAGTATGTAATGTAAGATCTCATGCAATTGATTTACAAGGCTTTCTCTAATGCACATAAAAATTACACAGCTAAATAAGAGCTATTAGATCATATAACCTAATAGAATAAAATATATTCATAATGATCCTAAAAACGACACGTAGATTTTTTTCCGAAGAAGACAAGAATGCCCTCATTAAATGGGCAGGACACACAAATACTACCAGTCGCAATTCAACATCCCTGGAGACTTGTGCAGCTGTCTACGACACCGCCAAGCTCATCTTTAATACATTTATGATTGAAGAATAACTCAAACAATTAAGGAATCTTCATCACTATCAATTAAGGATACTTACATGATAATTCCTTTCTCATCCATTCAGATGATTCATGTTGGCCAATCAGAAGCCGCCGTGGGTAGGATAAACCTTAATTCTATGACCCACCTCCTATAAATACTTCATCTCTACCATTCATTGGTATGCTTTTGACTACGCATACAACTTTTATCAGAGATACTGACTTAGGCATAAGATCCATTATCCAAATCCTCACCCCCCCCCCCCCAAAAAAAAGTTTACCTAACATTATCCTAATATAATATATATGCAAAATATTGCATATGTTGTGTTGGTAGAGCTATTTCACGTGTTATAATACAAAGAAAAGGACACAAAAAAATATTTTATTTTCTCTACTTGTATTATACTATGTAGAATACCTCTTAAATACTAGGCATGTGAAAATTTTCCAAGTGTTGGCGGGGCATAAACTAGAGAAATTAAGAAGGGTAAAATGTCATTTGACCCCTTGAACTACTACTCTAGTTGAAATTAACCATCTGAAAAATTTTTTGGTAAATTAACCCCCTGAACTATTTGAAATCAGCCAATTGACCCCTTATCGGTAGATTTCATCTACTATTTTGTTAAATTCAAAGGAAAATTAGTCTTTCCTTCATCAATTCTTACTTGTCAACTATAACCACCAATGAACTTATGACATTTGAAAACAAAATAATGTGTAATGACAAAGTGAGATGGTCCGTTATGTAAACATTTAGGTTTTTATTTTATTTTTTTGTTATGTTTTCTCATTATGCTATATGTTTTTGAATTATTTTGTGTCCATGTGTCAAAATTTTATTGATGGTTATAGCTGACAAATAACAATTGATGATGAAATGACTAATTTACCATTGAATTTGACAGAATTGATTCCGCAATCTAACCGCAATGGATTAATTGACTGATTTTAAATAGTTCATGGGTTAATTTATCAAAAAAATAGTTTAGAGAATCAATTTTAATTAGAGTGATAGTTCATCAAGTCAAACCGTAATTTACCCAATTAAGAAATTAAGATGAGGATGCATGGTTGGTTGGTTGGTGGAGACTGGAGACTTGAGAGTGGGGGAGAAGAGAATACTTGTCTGTGTCTGCCCCCGGAAGCAACCGACAATGGGGATCCCATCAGTGTGACTGTGTGTGCAAGAGATGTAACAAACGGTAGAGGACGAGACACGTGGCCTACATGCAAAAAAAGAGGAGCCAATCAAGTATCTTTGCAATTGCTAGCTAGCCTAGATGAGAAGGAGAAGAAGAAGGAGAATATACCTTTACCTTAGTGGGGGAAAGCATCATGGTTGACGAGGAAATAGGAAACTGGGAATCAATTAATTAATTAATGGGATCTTGCTTTATTTTCTTTCATTTCAATTTCAACGGAGAAATGAATATGTTTAACAAAAAAAAAAAAAAAAAACGGGGGGATGATTATATATAATATATAGTGCTTAAGCTAGGCAGAAGAGGCTTATTAGGGATTTGGATCCGCTCTAGATCTTAGTGTTTGGAACTTAAGAATCAAGCAATTTAGGCCATACAAATTGAATCTGATGATTCCCAAACTCATTATGCTGGCTAATCTTACACAAACCAACAACTTTAATTTCTTTTCCACACAAACGAGTGACTCGAAATGCTTGGTCTCCAAACTCTAGACATTAAGGTTCGAAGGGGATCGAATTCCCTTAAGCAGTAAGAGAAATCAGCACGATGTGATGATCTGGTCCCACGCGATGGGCATGATGTTTCGGGAGGAGCACTCTTTTGAGCTTTTTTTGACTTTGTTTCTTTAAGAGCAACTCCAGCGTTGCTGGTTGCTCGGGGGAAGGTGGAGAGCAAAGGGCCCGAGGCCCTGTGAAGGAGGTCCAGCGGTGGAGGAGGCCGAGCAACGGTGGAGGCCCGAGCAAGGGGACTGTGAACTGCTGCCAGCCCGAGAGCCCGATGGGTGTGACGCCAGCGCTGGCGTCTGCCCCTTTTTTTATTTTTTTCTGTCAGGCGCGTGCACCCCACTCGCGCGTGGGGGCGCGTCGCCCGACCAAAAATAGAAAAGTCAGCCCACTTTTCAGATTTAAATGTTACCGTTGGGAAGCCACGTGGCTTCCCACGGTCCGTTCGATCCCAACGGCTCTTTAATACGAACCGTCCGATTTCCAACGGTAATAAAAAAAAAAAGCTGATTTAATATCAACCGTTCGATCTGAGATCAACGGTTGATGTTAATCTGCTTCATAAATTAAAAGAAAAAGAAAAAATAGTTTTGAAATTAAGAAAAGTTACCGTTGTGACACGTGGCACAATCTGGAGTGTTGGAATTCAATTTTTTTTAAATCCAACGGCAGAGATTAATTATTTGAAAAAAAAAAATTTTAAAATTTGTAAAAAATCCGAAAAAAATATCTGAAAATTTAAAAAAAAAATTGTTTCTACTTTTCTATAAATACCTTCTCATTATCATCTACCTTACACCACAATTTCATATTTTCTCAATTACTTTCAACCACATTCCTATATTTCTCTCAAAGTTTCAATCCAAAATTTTTCAACAAAATGACTACTGCTGCAGGTACGAATTGGACGCTTCTTGAAGATGTTGCGTTGTGTAGTTGTTGGGTTGAAGTTACTCATAGTTCGCTTACGGGTAATGAGATGCAGTTGCGAGAAATGTGGAGTCTTATTCATACCAAGTATCTTGAGAAAATGGGTGGGGAAAGAACCAAAGAATCGATGTCCAGCCGTTGGAAATTACTTAGCCAATCGTTTGGTTTGTAGAGAGACGCCTTGGCACAAGCTAGTAATAATCTTCGAAGTGGGGAAAATTACACGGATCAGGTAACAATATATTATTTATTTTTTTGTACTATACCCAAATTTACATTGTAATTATTTGTTTGTATTATTTATTTGTTACCTACTTTAATTATAATTATTTGTTTGTATTATTTATTTGTTACCTACTTTAATTATAATTATTTGTTTGTATTATTTATTTGTTACCTACTTTAATTAATTATTTCTTCTCCCCCATTGTGTAGCTAATTCAAGCACAAGCTTGGTATGGTGCCAAAACCAAAAGCAAAAATAAATCATTCAACCGGTGGGAATGTTGGAATATTGTCAAAGATTGTCCTAAATTCAGAGTTGTGCCTGTCGGTCCAGAAGTTGTCATGAACAGCACCCCTCTACACTCTACACCTGATATTGGCTCGCATGATGATGATACAGAAGAAGTGCCCGAAACGCCTATCCCTGAACAAGCGTCGGGTTCGACCCGTTATCCAATTAGGCCTCAAGGTAAGAAGGCTTCAAAGAGAAAAGGAAGTGCTTCCAAGCATGATTATGCAAAGTACATGGAAGAACTTACTCGCCATAGTGAATTGACTTTGGCGCGGGAAATGGCGAAATTTGAGGCTGATAAGGCACGAGAAGATGCAAAAGCTGCAGCTGTTGAGAGAGAATTTCAAGCAAATGAGAGAGAAAGAGAGCTATTTAGGCAAGAAAGGGAACTGGGTAGACAAGAAAGAATGGCGCAACGAGATCGTGAGATTATGAAGGAGCCTTTAGAAGGGAAGTCTCCAAACTCTAAATTTTTTTGGAAGTCGGAGAAAGCGGAAGTGGTGCGAAGGAGGCTTGCAAGAGAAGCGAGAGCAAGAGGAGATGGTCCTAGCGCGAGAAGAGAAGATCTTCCTACCACTACAGATTTTATAAGTGATAGTGAATAGAGTATTTGTTTGTAATCGGAGCCCATAGTTTTCCAATCACCTTGGGTTGTAATTTATTATTTATTGAATAGAGTATTTTATGTTGTTTCCAATTTATTGAATTTAGTACTTTATTTAAAGTAAGAGTAAATTTATTTAATATGGTAATATATTTATACTATAAGAGAATCTTTATTCAAACTTCCATAAACACACCAAATAAAATTACATAAACATACCAAATAATAAAAAACACACTAAATGAACTAAAATAAAACACACCAAATAAAATTACATAAACATACCAAATAATAAAAAACACACTAAATGAAGCCAAATAATAAAAAACACACTAAATGAACTTAATTATCTTCAGCTTGTTTCAATGCCCACTGGTGCTCTATCAAGTCTTTTTGCCGGGCATTGTGCATTTCTGGCCTTTGAAATGCAGTATATCGTTGAATGACCCTTTCATTGTAACGTCCATCCCTTTCTAAAGGCTCATGTTGCACGGGCTCATCGGTGGCGTCATGAGCACAATATATACGTGTTCTTGAATTGTTCATTGTGTCTGGCTCATATTCATCAACGGCTTCATAATCGTACTCATCTTCCATAATCATGTTGTGAAGAATGATGCACGTCATCATGATGGAGCGAAGCGACTCTACATCAAACAATCTGGCAGCACCCCTAACGATCGCCCAACGAGCTTGGAGGATACCGAAACAACGCTCCACATCCTTCCTGCACCCCTCTTGACAGCTTGCAAAATGTTTTTCCTTTGCACTTCGCGGACGTGGCACTGTTTTGACAAATGTTGACCACCTTGGGTAAATGCTGTCAGCTAGGTAGTATGACCCGTCGTACATACGTCCGTTCACCTCATACGTGACTTTTGGTGCCTTTCCTTGCAGGACATCGTTGAACACTGGGGATTGGGCAAGGACGTTGAGGTCATTTTGAGCTCCTGGAACCCCGAAAAAGGCGTGCCAAATCCATGTATCAAAAGATGCCACCGCCTCCAAAATAATACTTTTTGCTCCTTTTCTGTCTCGATAAGCGCATTGCCATGCACTTGGACAATTTTTCCACGTCCAATGCATATAATCAATGCTCCCAATCATCCCAGGAAAACCTCGCATCTCGGCCTTCTTCAGAAGCCTTTCCAAGTCCATGTGAGTAGGTTGCCGGAGGTACTCTGTGGTGTAGATAGATTCAATTGCTCCGCAAAACCTCATCAGGGACTCAAGAATGGTTGATTTCCCCATCCTTGCTATCTCATCCACTTGGTCTGCAGATGCTCCATACGCAAGCATCTGCAGAGCAGCAGTAAGTTTTTGCTGGGGAAGAAGACCCATAGCACCACAAGCATCATTCTTTTGCACAAAGTAAGAATCATGGTTGCAAACATCAGTCATGATTCTGTTAAACAAATGTCGTTCCATTCTAAAACGACGTCTGAAGTACGTATCAGGAAATGCACTGTTATGGACAAAGTAATCGTCCAACAGCTCTTCACCCCGTCGTACCCTGCTTCTATCAAGGTTTCTGGAACGGCTGGGCATGCAGATCTGACCCAGAGCTTGGATGACTTGACGGGAATGTGAGGCTGTGGCCATTCTTGCTTCGTCATCTCTCCTTCTACGCTCGTCATCCTCTTCCCTCTTATTTCGGGCCACTTGGAGATTGAACATTCTTTCAGATTGGTTAAACAATTCTTCCTCTTGCTGATCGATTTCCCACATCATCCTTGATGAAGATGAAGACATTGTAAAAAGGAAGCAGAAACTATGAATAATTATACAGATTTTGGTGATGAAGGAAGCAGAAACTATGAATAATGATAGAGATCTTGAGAAAATTGGTGTGAGATTTGTGAGGCTGGATGGTGGATTATATGGACGATTCAGAAATGATTGGCTTGTAGATAGGGCCACGTGGCATGCCGTCATTTGTTAAAAATCTGATTGAAATCTATCATCAAAGATTCTGAAAAGATAACGACACGTGGCACGATGACATTGGATAAAAATCTTATCGAAATCGATCTCCAATAATTATCTTTTCGGATAATGACACGTGGCGCAACGAGAATGATTTAAAATCTGATTGAAATCTATCGTCAAAGATTCTGAAAAGATAACGACACGTGGCACGATGACATTGGATAAAAATCTTATCGAAATCCATCGCTAAATATATTTTTTTTATAAAATGACACGTGGCGCAACGAGAACGATTTAAAAAATCTTATCTGAAATTACAAATAATTTTATTTTGTATTATTTAAACAAACAAAAAAAAGTAATATTTTATTGCCTATTGCCAGGGGGGAGGGCTCCAAGGGTGGAGATGCAAATGGCAATTACTGTTCATTAATGGCAGTTACTATTCATTAAAGGCAATTACTGTTCAATAGGGTGGATTGAATAGTGGATTGCCAGGGGGGAGGGCTCCAAGGGTGGAGTTGCTCTAAGGCCTTCTCACTCTAACATGAGTCTCTTCGGATATTTTTTTGGAGAAGATTCTGGAAATTTGTAAATTGTGTCCATTCATTGTATATTGTGTGATCAATTTTTGTCAGGTACTGTTTGTATTTAATTTTAAATAAAAATATTTAAAATAATTTCTGATTGCACGATTTAAGATGAACAAATAGAATTCATAGATCCTCAGAATCTTCATAAAGAGGATCCGTCGACGGTCCGGATTCTTTCTCACTTCCCACTTGCAGTCTTCTTGCATATATTGCATGCTTTTTTGTAATTATTTTGTTCAATTCTAATTTGAATAGTTCAATCAGAGTTGGAGCACTAATTCCAGAGACTTTGGCCTGCGCTCGCTCCATCGCCAGAAGAGACCGGTTGATCCCGCTTTTTCTATCATTATTTTAGTGTAAAAATATAGTTTTTCGTTAAAGTGAATAGTATCATGAGCTTTTCGTTAAAGTTCCATTATAAATGAACACTAATGAAAATGGCTTGAAAACTTTGAGTTTTAAGGATAATGACAAAATAAAGGGTAAAATAAATAGTATCAGGATTGATTTTTTAGTGTAAAAATGTGATTTTTTGAAACAGTACCAGGAACTTTTCGTTGAAGTTCCCTATTTATAATTCAAGCACTTTATCATATATCACATATAATGCATATATCTCACATAATGCATGTCTTATGAATAATGCGCTTTTCATACATTACCATGTTGACTATCCCAGCCAATCCCACTGGCACACTGCAGACAGACTCTCTCTCTCTCTCCCTCCCGTTGGTGTCTCACACTCACAGCACTCACAGCAGTCACAGTACTACTTGTTCTAGCTAGTAAGCTTAGCTAGCTAACAGAAACCCCTAATTATCAGTCGTCTCTCGTACTCCTTTCCCCCTCCCTCTCTCTCTCTCTCTCGGGATTATATGCATGACATGTATATTACCCTATTCTCTATATTTCACGTTGCTGCATCTCGTTGGCTGGTACTTAGAGTGGCTTCCCATCAGAAGTTATTAAATATCGGATTTACTAATTTGGTTGAACAGCTATACAGTTGCTCTCTCCAATCCATCGATCGGTCCACTCGATCACTTGGAGTCATTTGAAGGTCATTAAATTACTTTGCTTCTTTTCTGATCGACTGTATAAATTAGCTGCTGTTGCTGCCTTAGAATTCAACAACGTTCCTTCAGCTCAATTGTTTACTTGCGGTACACCTTCTTTTGATCATTATATTTCTTAATTACTGTTCATTGGGAATAATATTGGCCTGTGTATGTATCAGTTGCTAAGTCGTCCTAGTCCCAGTTACTACTCAATATTGTTAATGATATATATGTTATTTAGTATAAATAGAGGGAAATTGGAGTGTGATTATTTGACATATACATAAAACTTAATCATCTAGCTTGCAAGTTAACTCTATCCTGATATAATTAACTTAAAAAGTTCATGCGTATATGTATATGTATTATATATACATATATAGGTAAATAACTTGAGTGTCTTTCCATTCTGTTATTCAGCAATGAAAGAAAGATTCTGCCCTACTTTGCTAAAGGATAAATATATAATGTCCAAAGGAGACTGTAAGGCAGGAGAGCTTTAACAATTATTTACAAGTCAGCCAAAAAGTTGCCAAATTTTTTTTGAATTCGAATTGAATATATGGACAAAAAGAAATGAACAAAACCATCTTATATAAATGGAGCTTGTGGAGGGGCACTTTATCAATGTCAAAAGTGAGTGCGTCCCTAAGTAGCTAAATGGTCTCCACCCTCCAGTATGTATATATTCGTATGTATAAATACACACACATACAACTTGAGAGGCCATGCGCACTCATATATTATAGTTTATATGTATCGACGTCAAAAGGTTATATGAGCAGAGAGTAGATTGTTTATGGTGTTCTAGCTAATCTACCTTTAATTAACAAACGTTTCTTCCGATCGATGCTTCTCTTTTCTGCTATATATATGAACTAATATTGAATTTCTTTTTATATAAAAATGTTTGTAATATTCCTTCTGGCCTGCTAATTGGAAGAAAAATATAGTACTGCGTGTTGTGCCGCATTAGCAGTATATATATGGTTCCTCTTTCAAGTATAGATATTCAGACCAAAAGTAGTTTTAACAGTATCAGCTAGCTAGCTAGGTCATGCGATGCGAGTCAAGAGTCTGGGGCTTGGGTTGGGTTGGATCATATATCAAACTGTCAGAAATTGGCACACACAAGGCATATGTTATATTCTACATACAAGAGAAACAACTTAATATATATCCTGCTTGCTTGATGTACTGCATATAACTGATTATTAATATACGTCTTGTCAGTTATCTGTCATCAGTGTCTAGTCCATATGACCGTGTTTCACTTCTTATAATTAAATGATTTTCAACCACACTTATTAATCCAACTCGTCCACTAATACAAATATATCCATGGACGGTCTAACTTCCAAATTAAACAAGTTTGTACATACAAAATATTAAAAAAATGATTTGCATGGCATCCTTAGTTCTTGTGGCAACACAAGAAAGTTGAATGAGAGTAGTTTGAAAGTTCACAGATGTACTACTAATCGAGTCTGACTATTCTCAGAGCAAAAATTATTTCCACTTGTTTTTAATTTCTTTTTATTAATTATTATTAATGCAGTTTAGGAAAAACTCCCTTAACTAATTATTTGGGTTGTGTATATATATATTTGTATTTTATGTATGTATAAATTGGAGGAGTTGCAGGTTGATTAACAATGTATGCTGATGTTCGTGGGTCCTTGACACCTTGTTGGCTGGACGAAAGATGATTATCAGGTAATTAAGGACCATAAACTCTACTACTTCACAACTTAATTCATATTCTTAAATTTCTGTAATTAAGGGCCATAAACCCTACTACTTCACAACTTAATTCATATATATATATATATATATATATATATATATAGCTAGAGATGGAATTTCCATGATAATATCTTAATTTGTGGATTTTGACGATTCAAACTTGCATCCTCGTTCGGCTTCTGAGACAATCAAAACCAGCCTCCTACTTTCATAATTTGCAACCATCTACATGCTAATTCTTACTAATTAGTTAATATTTCAGCTTCATTAACGAGATATTTATGTTATTTTCGGTATAAAATTTGTGTATTTAATGGAGATATAATTCGATCAGACAAATTTGGTCTGTCTGGTGAATTTCTAGCTTTGATCAGTCAAGTAAAATCTCCCTGCAATATAGCCTTTGCGATTTACAGTTTGGTTCCCTTAATTTGGAAAATTATATCACGCATGAATAGATACTTTTCCCAAAATGCATTACCCATATATATTTCTGCTTTTCACATATATATAGCATTCTCTTAGGCTTATAGGTAGCGAAGCGAATGATTTAGTTTAGGTTCTGAAATTGAACTAATCTCTTTCAGAAATCATCCAAAAGGGTATATTGCTGCACAAGTATTTTGAAGGGAGAACCTGTTATCATCTCTTGTAAAGGGAAAGTACTAATCTGAAAATGAAGTTTATGAAAATTGGAACCAAGCCGGACACCTTCTACACCGAAGAAGCTACCAGGTACTAGCTATGACTTGTTCCTCACCTTTGTTCCATAGATGAGATTGAATGGGTATGCATAGAATCAATTTCCTCACATCGTACGTCCTCACAGCTCACGTTCATAATGAAATTGTTACTTTGTGCACTTCGGTTTTAATTAAACTGATTTGTTGATTTGTGAGCTGTCCTCACAACAATTTTATTTCAGCTGATTTTGCATTCACTATGTGCGCAGGAACGTGATTTCGGATGTACCCAGCGACTTTGTCATACAAATTAACAACATCAATTATCTTCTCCATACGGTATGAACTGATCATTACAAGCAATAATGTTTTGTGGAAATGCATCAATTTCATTTTCTCGTGCAGTCACGGATGTGCAATTTTTCTGCTGCTCAGTACTTCCTCCGCATTCCTGTTTAGAATTTTTCAGTGTTTTTAAAGCAAAAAAAAAAAAAGTTCTTCAGTGCGTGATAGTAGTACTGGAGAAACGAAGGAAAGTAAAAACATTGAATAAGAATGAACATTTCACCATTTCTCCCAATTTTGTAAAATCATACAGCAAACTAATACAGCTAGCACTTCTTCTGCATGTACACATAGATGTGCTTGCTCTTGGTCAAGGGATAATTGTGCTTTTGTTAGCTGCAGTTTCCACTTCTTCCAAAATGTGGTCTCTTACAACGGCTTTGCTCTCACTCTGGTGATTCGGAAAAGGTCAGCATAGAGCTTCACGATATTCCAGGAGGTGAAGATGCGTTTGAAATGTGTGCTAAGTTCTGTTACGGAATTACGATTAATCTTAGCGCCTATAACTTTGTACCTGCATTTTGTGCTGCTAAGTTCCTCCGAATGACTGAGTCAGTAGAGAAGGGAAATTTTGTTCCGAAACTTGAGGCTTTCTTCAATTCATGCATTCTTGAAGGTTGGAAAGACTCCATTACTGCACTACAAACTACAGTGAAGTTAACTGAGTGGTCTGAGAATCTTGGGATCATCAGAAAGTGCATTGATTCAATTGTTGAGAAAATCCATACTCCTCCAGCAAAGGTCGCATAATGCTCACCTAAAAATTTATTATTCTTCTTCTTCTGTCAGCAATCGGTTTATTTTATTCTTCCTTACTGATTTGCTCAAACTAAGAAAGGTTAGTCAATCTTAATTTGCAGGTTTCATGGTCCTACACTTATACCAGGCCTGGCTACACCAAAAAGCAACATCATTCTGTCCCAAAGGATTGGTGGACTGAGGATATATCAGACCTTGATGTAGACCTGTTTCGATGTATAATTACTGCTGTTAGATCCACGTATATGCTGCCACCGCAGCTCACTGGGGAAGCTTTACACGTCTATGCTTGTCGTTGGCTGCCAGACACCACAAGAACACCTCCACAAACAGATGAGGAATTTATGGAAAAGAATCGAAGAATTGTTGATAGCATTGTGAGCATGATTCCCGAAGACAAGGGAGCAGTTTCTGTTGGTTTCTTGCTAAGGCTTATTGTCATTGCCAATTACTTGGGAGTGTCCCCAGTGACAAAGACAGAATTGTTAAGGAGGTCTGGTCTGCAACTCAAAGAGGCAACGGTGGATGACCTGATTTTTCCTTCACACTCTCCCGCTGACCCAGAATTTTACGATATTGACTTTGTTTTGGCAGTGTTAGAAAGTTTCTTGGTGCTATGCAGAAGACAATCCCCTGCAGCTGCTTCTGAATTGAACAGAAGCGCTCAGGTTTTAGGAACAATGAGAAAGGTTGGGAAACTCATTGATTCGTACCTTCAAGTCGTTGCCAAGGATGTCAACATGCCAGTTTCAAAAGTGATATCACTGGCTGAAGCTTTGCCAGATATTGCAAGGGAAGACCATGACGGCATCTACAAGGCTATTAACATTTATCTGAAGGTGTGTAAGTAGGCCGGACCATGGCCGCGACAAAGGCAAATATAAGAAGTGAATGTCATTGCCATTTAGAATCCATAAGTATAGTTAATTACTAAATGCTGATTGACTAATTCATTGATGAAACATATGTGTTAATAAGCAGGAGCATGGGGATCTGAGCAAGGCAGACAAGAAGCGCCTGTGCCGCATTTTAGACTGCCAGAAGTTGTCGCCTGAGGTACGTGCTCATGCTGCAAAAAATGAGCGGCTACCATTGAGGATTGTTGTGCAAGTCCTCTTCTTTGAACAAGAGAGAGACAGAGATTCCAACTCCAAGGCAGCAGCAGCAACGCCTGATCATCGTAAACATAAACCACTGCCAGTTGCACCCTCCCAGTCCCAGGAGCCAGGGGAACAAACAGTGCCAACTAGCAGAGAATCAGATAGTCGTAGTCATGATAAGGTAAAATTTGGAGCAGCAAATGTTCATGATAAATTCAGTAGTAGTACCACTGGAAAGAGAGATTATGCGTTGCTGCAAATGCAAAACAAAAGATCAGACGGAAAGTTAGCAGTGGAAAACGAAAGAAAGGGTGTCAGATCAGAAACGCAACAAGTAGATCATCATCAAGGACATAATACCGGAAGGGAAATCCTAAGAGAAGGAGCATCTGGATCTGCAGGAGCAGGGAGCAAGTTGGACGCTAAGAAGGTGATCCAAAGGGGAAGTAGGCCGGACCATGGCCGCGACAAAGGCAAAGATAGGTAGCAAAAACGTACATGAACATCAATCATCCTCGTTCCCATTGCACTTCTAACTTCTTGTAATTAAGTTTTTCTTTTTGTTTGTTCCTTATTCCTCTGGAATTGGAGAAAATGTTTCAGTTCTGAATATGTCATCTTATGATGAGTACTCTCCACCATTTGTGTCATACTCTAAACTTAAAGGTGGGAACTTCTTGCCATGGCACCAATATCTGGAAGTTTTTCCAACCATAAGAAGACGACTTTAAAACCATGAAACTCTTCTATTTAGTAGTATGGTCTACCGGTATTCTTCAATATTTTAAGTGAGATATTTAATATTTGATTCTCGAGAAAGACGGGTTCAAACTAAATTTTTATAGCTAACCTATTGTGGGATTTAGCCAACTTTCTTCGCCTCTTAGCATAAATAATATCGAATGATTTTAAATTTCATTCTTTATTTTTTTTTGTCAGTATACATGCCTTTATTTCAATTGAAATATTAGTGTCAACGCCATCAGGATTACGAGAAATTTTTTATTGTGCTGAAAACATAGCCCTGTACACCAAGTGTTATAATAGAATTAGTTGATTTTTTTTTATAAGTTTTCAACAAATTATATTATTATACTTGTTGTAGTGAACCGTTTGCTGGACAAAAAAATCTCTCCAGAATTACAAGAGAGGCTTAAAATAAAATAAATAGGAGTGAAATGATACAGT
Source organism: Heteromeles arbutifolia (assembly GCA_024362995.1). Classification (NCBI taxonomy): domain Eukaryota; kingdom Viridiplantae; phylum Streptophyta; class Magnoliopsida; order Rosales; family Rosaceae; genus Heteromeles; species Heteromeles arbutifolia. The sequence continues at coordinate 140,019 of JANCRC010000002.1, read as the reverse complement.
TGTCCTCACGGGTGGGTTCGGTACGGTTATCGTATTGAAAGTCTCGTACCAATTACCGTACCAAACTTTCGGTATACCGAAATTCGGTATTGCCACTTTATTTTGGGACAAAATTTGTTTTTGTTTTTTTTAACCCAATTCAAGGGAAATTTTCTTTTTTATACCTTTATCTCATACATTGTAGCATAAATTCATCTATTATTCATAATTCACAATTCACACCCACAATAATTCAAATGATGCATCAAGATTCATGATGAAAATTAAGCTTATAATCCAAATAAAAGTTACGAACCAAAACCAATAGAATTTAACAATTCAAATAGATGTTAAAGTTTCAAACCAAATGAAAATTGGAACTAAACTTCAAAAAGTAAAATTCATTGATAGTCATTCTTCAAGCTTGAGATGTCGAAGTTTTTGAAGGAGGCATTGAACTCGTAGAAGATTGAGCTTGTGTTAAGCCTACATTACAAACAAAGAAAACATATTAGTAGTAAGAAGAATTAAAGTTAAAAACCATTTAATAACAAATTTACTAAAGCATATCTTACTTGTTTCCACTTCTTTCATTTCCTTGTAAAATTGAAGCATATATTTCATTAGTTCATTGTAGAAGTTTACTTCATCCACCATAAGTCAATCACTAGTACACACTAGTGTTGTACCATTTTAGGAGTCAATAATGCCCTAAAAGGGTCCACAACCCTCCTCCCTAGGCTAAATGTTTTCTAGCAACGGTAGAAGTGAGGATTGCAAATATATCCTTGACTATTTGTGAAAGAATTAGGAACTCATTTGTATTCAATTTCTACCAACTCAAAAGATCAAAGCCACCACCAACAATACTAATATAAGTAGGGTTTTATTTTCAAATTATTGGATTATCATAAATATGTTTTATATAACTATATATTATATAATTTATAAATTATATATTATATTATATTTTCGGTACAGATCGGTAATACCGTAATAATGGTATCTATTAGCAATACTGTATTATAAAATTTCAGTACAATACATTACCATACCATTACCGATTGACACAAAATCGATATGGCACAGTTGGTAATTCGGTTGGCACGGCAATCAGTATGCTGCATACGTCAGGTTTTTGCTGAGGACACAATGCAGGGTCAAAACCAGGTAGTAAGGCCATCTCCAACCGATCCGACCAGAGGGCCATAGGGCCGAAAATAACACGAAAATCGTCTCCAACCGGGCTTGTGGGCCCCACCCGGCCAAAAAAGGAGAAAAGGGCCAACCGGCTGGCCCAACCTAGCCAACCAACCAGCCTCATGCTGGTCCAGCAATTTGAATCCAACGGCTACTTGCTGACGTCAGCTAGCCGTTATATTTGATTTTTTTTTTTTTTACAATTTTTTTCCTATAATTACTTAAGTAACATTAAACAACATAAAAAATTATTGACAATCCATAACGTAAAATTATTGAGGTAGTTTAATTTAAGTAACTATATTAATTCAAATAAATAATAAATTATGTTTGGCCTTATGACCATTTGACCCGCTCGGTTGGAGAAGGTTTTTTGTTACAGGACCATATTTGGCCTATGACCCTCTAGCTGGTTGGGGATGGCAAAAAAAAATGACATAATACTGTTTATTAAAATATTAATTTCTTGAAGTAGTACAGGTCCAAAGAGAGCTGCCCTCGGTTGGAGATGGCCTAAACATATAGCCAGCGAAGAAGACAAACCAGTCAACAACTCAAACCCCCGGATTAAAAGAGTAAATTGTACGAATGGTCCTCCAACTTTAATCAAATTGGAGCAATGGTCCCTCAACTAAAAATCCATTACCATTGGTCCCTCAACTTATCAAAATGTGTAGCTATAGTCATTCTCATCAATTTTGTCAAAATTTTGTCAAAATAAGCTATGTTGGAATGACCATTTATACAATTAGGATCCCTCAACTCATCAAAGTGTATAATTATGGTTCTTTTCGTCAGCTATGTCAAAATTTTTGTCAAAACAAGTTATATTGGAAGGACCATTGCTACAATTGGTTTAAAGTTAAGGGATCATTTCTCTAGTTGAATTAAAGTTGAGGGACCAATGGTAATGAATTTTTAGTTGAGGGACCATAGCTGTACGTTTTGAAAAGTTAAGGGACCAATGGTAATGGATTTTTAGTTAAGGGACCATTGCTCCAATTGAGTTAAAGTTAATGTACCATAGCTACCGTTTACTCGGATTAAAAAGTTTTAGCACTTCTGAAAACACTTCCGGGTCTTCCCCTTCCCGCCGTTGACTTCCTCCGCTCGCTCCTCCCTTCCTCCCTCCCTCCCTGTTGGTACACTTCCAGGGATTCTGTTTGAAATGTGGGTTTTCCTTTTTGGTTGGATTGGATTAGGGTTCTTTCTCTCTCTCTTGCTCTTCATTTAATTTTTAATTTTTAACCCTGTGAGGTTTTAATTTTACAGAGTGAATACTAGGGTAGTGTGAAAAGGGTGTTAATTTGCAACATCCAGTGGTGGAGATGTCGGAGAAAGGGGGAAAGGGGTTTTCTTTGCCTAAACCGTCGCTGAAATCTACCTCTCCTAGCTCAAAGGATGGTCTGCTTTTTCTTGACTTTGTTGGACATTTTTGTATTTGGGTGTTTTTTGTTTGTAAAAGAAATGAGGTAATCGCATCCCACTGTTTGTGTAGGTAAGGATGATAGCTCGACAAAGTCCAAGAAGGGAAGACGAGTTCAGTTCGATTCTGAATGTACAGTTTCTCTAATCTCTATTTCTTCGTATTATAGTCACTGGGTCTTGTGTGTCATGACTCATGCATGTATAGGTTCCCGGGAACCCAAATCAAACTTTTCGTCAAAATTTTATCGCCCAGCTGCTGCTTCAGGGAAAGGTTTAATATTATTTGAAATTCCGAATTATTCTGAATTTCCAGTTTCATCACTTGTATATTTGAAGTCAGTGATCTGAATTTCATTTTATTTCTCTCTTTCCTTTGCAAACTGTGATTTTTAAGCTGATTGGGGCAAAGGGGGAAAAGGAGACACAGTCGCAAATGCTAAAAAGAAAGAACCACAGCCACTGGAGCTCAAAATTGAGCAGGATGAGCACTTTTCTTGGCCATATGAGCATTTTTCTGTTATAAACATGCGATGTTTACTTACTAAAAATATACAGTGACTACTTTAGCATCTCAGCACTAAGTGTCATGTGTTTGATATTTTGTATATCAAATACTTAAGATAAGAGTGAAGCTCAGAAATTTAAAATAATCATTTTAGTTAAGCACTTTAATATTGTCAGTTTTGTTGTTTCATGCAGAACTTCCGAAGAGTGTCAAATGTATGATGGATTGTGAGGCTGCCGATATATTACAAGGCATCCAGGAGCAGATGGTCATGTTGTCTAAAGATCCTACTATTAAAATCCCTGTGTAAGAATCAAGTTCTATCATCTGAAAGAAAGAATGGTGATTGAGAAAATGGTTTATTATAGCAGTTGATGTTAATTTTCTGTATATGAAGTGTCCTAAATGGTTTTGTTTTCAGATCATTCGACAAGGGACTGCAGTACGCCAACGGCACCAGCCATTATACACATCCCCAATCTGGGAGACACGTTCTTGAGTATCCTTGATGTGCTCCACGCGGGTGGGTGTGTGTGTATGCATGTTTGAGTATGCTTGATTTGTTCCTTGATGTTTATATGTGTGCGTATATAAATACTTTCTCTGTGTTTGAACCCTTAACTTGAATATCAGGACTCTAAAAAAATATGGTGTCAAAGATGGCGAGGTTACAATCTCAACCTTCGGTATTAGTTCTTAAAATTTAAGGACTCGTCTCTGATTTTAATTTTTTGCCACAGATATGTGTGATTGCTAATGTTTGTCCAGAAACCACCGATGAAGTTTTTGCTTTAGTACCATCCTTGAAGGTATGATATTGTTCATAATTAAACCTATGCATTTTTCAGTTTTGGGTGAAATTGAAGGATCTAGATAGAAATTGTAGTTTAAACATACAAGATTTTCTTTTCTATTTCAATTTTTGTTCTAGTCGGGGATAACTCAATTCTGTTTTGGATTTTGTCAGAGGAATATGTGGTATTCATTCCTTGGATTAATTACTATTCTAAAATTGATAATCTCCAATCTGTTGGCATGTTACTCACTTTGAATGGAGAAAGTCATGAATCGGGGAAAGGAAAGAAGGGATGGGTATGGGGTCAACTGGCCCCTCCTAATCGATCTGATTCTGATTTTTCAGGCATTGGATTATAGATTGTATGGTGGGACCCATACTCTTTTTAATTCCATGTATGTTACTAACACACGGGAATTTTGGAATTGGAATAATTCCAAAACCCATGTTTTAGTAAACACCGGGAAGTCAAGATTGGGAATAATTCCATACCCATTCCATGTAAGTAAACATGCCATTGTGGAAAGAGAATATTGGAGCATTGATCCTTGGACTTTTGGTCCCTAAACTAAAATCTGTGAGTATTGGCCCTTGAACTTCTCACACTGTGGAGCGATGGTCCTTTTGGGGAACTCCGTTTGAACTTTCACCCAACATAAAAGGTTTAAAGGGGGGAAATAAAGGATGGAAGTTCTAACGGGATTACCCAAAAGGATCATTGCTCCACATTGTGATAAGTTCATGGATCAACACTCAAGGATTTTTAATTCGTGAACCAAAGCTGCCATTTGACTAAATTTGGGGACCAATGCTCCAATTTCTCTATTGTGAATGATATTATTTTCTGATCCATGAGGGCTGGGACTCTTAAATCCCCTTTTGCTGATCTCTTTGATTTTTTCATTTCCACGAATGCGAGTTTCTTTCTGGCTGCGTTTTATAGTGTTGGAACTATTAGAGCCTGTTTGGTATCCTATTTGAAATTTTTTATCATTTCTCAAAACACTTCTTAAGAACATTTCTTGAAAACAATTTTTTTTAAGACTCAAAAACTTGATTGGTTTGCGATTTAAATTTTTTAAATCTTACAACTTAAACTAGGCAAAGAGATCTAAAAAGAAATGATTGCATGAGAGAGAGAAAGGGGAGAGAGGAGAGAAGAAAATAAGAGATGATTGAAGGAAAGAGAAAGAAGAGAGGATCGGACGAGATAGAGAGAAAGATGAGTGAGAGAAAGAATCGAGAGAATGAAGAGAGCGGATTGGAGAAGAGACAAAAAAGGTAAAAAAAAAAAAAAAGGAGAGAAGAAGAAAAGAGAGATAGATTTGGAGTGAGAGGGGAGGAGGGAGAGAAAAGAAAGGAGTTTAAGTTTAAAAACTCTAAAAACTCATTTTTTATGTTTTTAGATAATAGACTATATTTTTGAGTTAGTCTTGAGTTCAGTTTTTGAAAACAGTCCTACCAATCAGGTTTTTAAGGCTTAAAACTTGAAAATTGTTTTTGAGTTTAAAAAGTTGAATTCAAGTAGAGTACCAAATAGGCCCTTAGGTTCCCAATGGAACTGTTAAGCTACTGAAAATTGACTTCTTGGTTTTCTGCCTACCAGACTGTTTATCTGTATTTGTGTTTCAAGAATGCTTTCCCGAAGCTATTTGGGGTTGCCAACTTTGCCTTGACTAATTCTATATACTATCTTTGCTTTCCAAATCACTTCAAGCTGCTAGTTTATATACATATATGTTTTCCTTCCAGGCTAAGAGAAGCACGCTCAGCCAACCACTAAAAGATGTTTGAAGTGAGCTGACTAGGTTTAAAAGGGGAACATAAGAACACTCTTTACCTGAGAATCCCTAGTAAGATATATTAATTTTTCATCTTAAGCTTAAATAGCCTTGTCGTCCTACCTTGTTATGCGGAATGATTAGTTGGGTATTATGTAAACTGGTACAGGTTGCTAGATGCAAATGGCACTAATATGGAGGGATTTTGCTTTGTGGACTTTTCATGGCAGCACACCGGGACCTACAATCATCCTTGTTATCGTACTTGTTAATGGTCGTTGGATTTTGTATATGACCTTGATGGAATTTGAGATGCTGCGGAAATCCCTTTCATAGCCTCTCCTTAGATTCGGTTCTCAGCAGTAGTTTTCTTCTATTTTCTGCTTGATGATGAATATGAAGTTCACTGGATAATTGATTGAGTTTTATATGAATACAAGTTGAGAGAGATCGTTGCCTGATTTCCTGACGGAATGAAGAAAATAAAAGAAAAGGAAAAAACAAAAACGAAGGGAAGAAGGAATTACTTAAATTTATTCATTTTATGCGCGAGGGGGATGGTTTTTGCGACTGTTTTCTTATGGAAGAAGAAAGTTATGAAGAAAATGATAACGTTTTATAAATTAAAGAGGGGTTTCCTTTGGTGCATCTCGCAATGGAAAGTATGATGAAAGTTACTCAAAACAGCTTGGATGGGGTTGCCTTGAGCTTATAATACAGGAAAATGATTTTTACACTTTTTTATAAGGTACACATGCATCACTTTTTTTTTTAACCGTTCAATTGAATAAATCAAACGAAGTTAACGGCCATGATTAAACAGAGGAGTATAAGAGACTAAAATTGGTATGTTCATCATTTCTCAAGACTCGAAACTGATTGGCCTGCTTCTCGCTCAATCCGCACTGTTGTGCAAGGACTAGTATCCCGGCTACCACAACAAGAGAGCCCACGGCATCCTTTCCGACGCCTCCTTCCACCTCGGAGATTGCACTGCTTACATGTTCAAAATCTGGCCGCCTTGATTAATCAGCCTTCATCTTCATCTCCAAATACAGTGTCTCAAATTGTCAATGGCATTGGATGGCCGCTGTTTGATTGCTTCACTGAATCACAAGTGTGTGTGTGTCCACTTGCTGTCACTAGGATTGATTGAGCAGGATGCTTGTAATGTAATGCGGAAAAAATAGAGTGACATTCCGATGTAAGATTACAATAACATGATTATTATATTCAACTTTATTTTCTTTACTAAAAATTAAGAAACGATAATTCAATACAAATGTCTTACACGATAATAATACCTGAATTAGACACCCATGAGTCAGAGACTCAGAGTGATGACCCACCCCACTCTATTGCTAAATGTGGGAATAATCTACACTAGTATTTAATCACCTACGCTTAGTCTTAATTATAATAAGCTGCTTCAGAAGAAGGGACCTGAAAAAGCGACTTGTGAAATCTCTTTTCACATTACAAAAACCCAAACCCCCCATGAAATCAGCATCCCCACTATGATCCACCTCCGGTACAGTTGATGACCAGAACTAGTACTAGATCTCGATCTAGATCTAGATCTGGACGAAGTATCAGTAACGCCAACAAGAAACCTGCACTCACCAACCGAAGGGTCTAGGAAAGTGACCATACCAAGCCCGTCAAAATCACAGCTCCGTTCATTCTGCATTTGCAGCTGATAGTAACTGTTGAACGCATACGAGATGTTTCCCTTTGCTCCAATTCCATTGCATGACCCCCCATAGGTCAGTGTGGTGCAATCTGCAACACTACAGGCGAGTTTCATGTGGTTCGCCACATCAGACAAATCTCCAGATGGCTTTGCCACACACCACCTAGACGGGAGATACTCAACATTCCTTGCATTTTTTAATCCTCTGCCGCCCAAACTGAGGTTCAACTGATATTTAGCCTGGCCATCAAAGGAAAAGATCCCCCAGTGCCTTTCAAAGTTTCCTGGAAGTGTGCTCTTTGCCCCTTCATCATGCAGACTGAAAATATATACATCCACGGGAGGGGCACCAGGTCTTAGAGGGGTTCCTCTGTTACTTAGGACATGATTTATGAGACCTTGGTTGAATACCCTCGCAGCAGTGAGATTTGCACTGATGGCTCCGTCTGTGGGCCAACCCACCTCCCCAATAATTATGGGCATCTCACCATATCCAAGCTTGCTGAGGGCAGCGACTAGCGTGTCAAAGTTTCCGTCAAATGCATTGGAGTAAACATTCGACCCATCTGTAACAGGATGGCTAGTCCCCTCAAAGAATGCATAGTCTTGAGGAAAATCTGAGCTTCCATAGAGACTTAGAAATGGGTAGATATTGACTACAAAAGGAGAACCATTTGAGTTGAGAAACGAAACAAGTTGAGTCATAATTTGAGTGAGTTCAGGTCGAAATGCCCCTTGAGAAGGAAGGGAGGACTCATAAGCATCGGCATTGCAAGGGACGACTAACTTGACGTAGCTTGCAAGATTCAATTTAGCCAAGGACTGTTGTAGATTGACCAGTGCAGGCATGACATAGGACTGAAACTGGCCCGAGTAACTTGTAAGCAAGGGCTCATTTCCTACTGCAATATACCTGTCATGGATCACAAGGAAACAAGTTTCAACATGGATGCGAAAGCAAACAACTTAATATATAAACAGACGCAGAGGGAAGATTTGATTCATTGGCTAGCATGATGATCAAGTGAAAGAAGCAAAGTTTTGGCAACATACTGGTTTATCTCTAATCTCAGATCATATATCTTGTTGGAAAACTTTGAAAAATATGAATAAATAAATAAACTAACAGGCCAGTATCTACTATCTTGTTGGAAATTAGAGATAAAGCAGCAGCTTTGTTACAATCTCTTCTGGCCTATATCTCACAGGGCAGCATAGCACAGTCAACACATACTTCACAAGGAAGAGAATGTAATATGATATATGGTCATGATTAAAAATGAACAAACTATGCTGAAAAATCAATACCAAATAATATCAAGGGATGGTGGGTGGCAAAAACATATCACTTCCCATTTATGTTAAGTGAAAGCTACACAACTATAAAGTTGTTTCCTTTTATTCTCCTGCCGTTTCTCAGTAACAATTGCAGTAAACGCACAATGAAAGAAGAATACGGGAGAAGAAGAGGAGGAGGAGGAGGAGAGGCCTCAGCCTCACCTGATATCGGCACCATTTTTAACCATATTTCTGGACACATTCTGGCGAACCCACAAATCAGAGGCGTCGGTGGAAGAGCTCAAGGCGGCCAACATCTCATTGGGGATGCCAACCATGACCTGGATGCCGCTGCCCATGAGAGCCCGAAGAGAATCTGGGTCGGCATCGAAAAGCTTCACCTTTGATATCTTGTTGTCTTTCAAGAGATCCACCACCGCGGAAGGCTTGAGTTTGTGGAAGGACACACTCCCCCAGTTCACTCCTATGGCTGACTCCGCCCTCCAAACCACCACTAGAGAAAGCAGAGCTGCTGCAAATGCCCACCTCCATCTCCACCTGGCTTCTAACATTTTGTCAGATTAATATATAACCCGGTCAAACCCCCAGCACTTATCAATCAGGCAATTCATTCATTCATTCCCCACCGGGTTCATTAACTGAATATCTGCTGAGGCATAGACTGAGAGTGTTGTCTTGTAGGTGAGGGAGAGAGTGATAGAGTGCAACAAATCACAAATAAGAGTAAAGTTGAAGCTGCCATGAATATACATAAATATCAATGCTGATGATGATGCACTTTTTGAAATTACCTAGATACCCTCCATTAGTCGGCAGTCAGTGTGCCACCGGCAAAAGGATGTTAAAATCCTAGATGGAATGCCACTGCATATTTTATATCAAAAATCTTTCCAACCGAAGTGATATTTGCTGATTGGATCTGAAGGCTTTGTGATTAGGAATCAAATTTGACATCAATGTCAAATTTATTTTTAATTGATTTTAATGGTTAATCACTTATTCCACTAACATTTCAATCAATAAAAATTTCGTTGCAATGTTTTTAATATAATTATAATAATTTAAAACTCTATTTTAATAAAAAAAAAATACCATTTCACAATTCAGTGAGAAATACATAATTTGACATAAGATTTCAGATTGCCACATCAGACATCAATTACAATTTGACAGTTATAATTTCATTTTCTTTAGAGATGATCTAAGTGTCAAATACAGCTAACCACTAATAGATATGCTTAAGAGCATCTCAAACGAGATATTAAACTTAAATTTGACAATCCATGTTTATTTTTCCAATGCATTTGACAATTCGTATGTTATTTGGCATCGTTTAAAGTTTTGCTCTTTATGTAATATACTAAGTAAAATTATTATTTTATTACATTAAATAATTATATGAATTTAAAACAAAAAAAACAATAATAAAAATAACAAAATACATTTAATAATCATTAAAAAAAAGTGTTCTCAATTTTAGCAAAAGGGCGGGGGGCTACCAATCTATATCATGCCACATTAGATTCAGTTGGAAAAATTGTTGCCTCATTCTTTGACTGTTAGTGGTGCTTTGGGATATTTTAACATCTTCTTTAGAGATGCTCTAATGTTACCACAAGAGACTAAAAAAAGTGAGTGTGATACCAATTTGGACTCATACAAATCACACTTCTACAATGAGTCAAATTTTTTAAGTATAATACAAATATTCAATATATTAAACTCATGAATGTGGTATATTAAGCTCATGAGTGTGGTATTAATATCTTGAACTCACACTAGTATATCATACTATCACAGTGTTAATTATAGTATCAAACTCAGGTTGCCTGATTTGTATATATAGATATCAAACTTACTCAAACTACTGTGGAATGCCTAGTATGGCATGTGAAGAAAACGATATGACAAAGAACTAAATGGTACATTTTTAAAATATTGATGATGGAACCTAAACTAAGCGAGACACTGTGTTTGAAATATATTGCCCACCTTTTGGATCTTATAATCGCTTTAAGCACGTTTGAAATTACTCGAGTTAATTAATGTCTCACTCAAAATATTACCATTGTTTTTGGGAGTCTTAACAAAACATTTCTGATACTGTTCACTTTTAACGTTAAGGACATTTTTATTCTAAAATGTCACTTATAGTACTATTCACATACAATACATTTTTGTCCTTTTGGTTAAAACTCAAAGTTTTCAAACTATTTTTATTAGTTTTCATATTGTTTTTCAATACTCGAAGTATCTTTATGAATTTATAAACTTAAAAATAGATAAGTAAACGAAATCTTTTTTTTTTAATAACGTTTTGTATAAATTCGTGAAACTGATTTTTATAAGAAAAATGCGACATCTGACCATTTGAGGATTCGCAAGAAATTTTTGGCGGCTGCTAAACAGAGGCGGACGCACTTACATGCAAGGAGGGTCAGCTAACCCTTGCATTCCAGTGAATATTCATGGATAATTTAGATAATGTATTTTTGAAGGTTGAAATTGGTCTTCATACAAGTCTTTTAATTGTTTGATAAAATGTCTCAAAGAAGAGTCGCTCTTATTATTATTGTTTTTTGCTTAAATGTGATCTAGCCAATACGATGTCGTTTTGGACAAAATCACTTTATAAAAAGTAAAATAAAAATGCAACAACTAAACAAAAAAGATATGCTAAAATGAAGCTATAAATGTGAGATCCCACATTGTCCAAGGGAGTGGATCTTGTGAGCCTTATATGTATATTCTCATCTCTATCTAGCACGAAGCTTTTTGGGAGCCCACTGGTTTCGGGTTCCGTAGGAACTTCGAAGTTAAGCGAGTAGCCCACAAGAGCACTCTCATGATGGGTGACCCACTGGGAAGTTCTCGTGTGAGTTCCCAGAAACAAAACCGTGGGAGTGGATCATGTGAGCCTTATATGTATATTCTCATCTTTACCTAGCGCGAGGCCTTTTGGAAGCTCACTGGCTTTGAGTTCCATCGGAACTCCGAAGTTAAGCGAGTAGCGCGCGAGGTCACTCCCATGATGGGTGACCCACTGAGAAGTTCTCCCATGACGGGTGACCCACTGAGAAGTTCTCCCATGACGGGTGACCCACTGAGAAGTTCTCGTGTGAGTTTAGCCATTGGGAAGTTCTCGTGTGAGTTCCCAGAAACAAAACTACGACACAAAACCGTGAGGGCGTATAAAGCAGCGCCTTTAAAATATAAAACTCGTAGTGCACAGTTATAACTGTACTGTTATTTGTTTTTTAAGTTTTGAATGATAGAACTATGGCTTAATTAAAATTATCACATGTCTGAGATTCTATTATTTAATTTAAAGTTATTACATGTCTAAAAAATATTTGTGAATTTCTACATGTAAACTCTGAATAATTTTTCCCGAATCCGCCGCTAAAGAAAATGTTATAGAACGTTTGGATGCAGTATAATCATATTTTGAGCCCTGAGTATATTTATTATGAATTTTTAAGCAAGAAAAAAAAAGCAAATAAAAAAATTTGAAATTGATAGAAGTAAATAAAATCTCCGAATTGTCCTACAACATTACTACATAACTATTACAAAGTTTAAAATGCGGGTAGGAATTTACCCTTTATTCTGAAGGTGGCAGCTAGTGGAGGTTAATTATTTGGAAACATCAAACAAGCTAGAGATCAAATTAAAGCCTGATCAATCATCAATACAGAGAAGACTCAGAAGAGAGAAGTATATATGATTACTGTTTTGTAGTGCATGCATGGTTGATTTTAATAGTCAGGCCTTGTCGTCGTTGCTGTATGTATGAAAATCAGGCTGGTTGGTGACCGATCTAACCCAGGCCCATTTGTGGTCTCTCGTGTCGACTTCATTTTTAGCCTTGGCAACCTCTTCCAGTGGAATGTAAGCATAGTTTCCGTTGATGGGGCCAGACACAAATCCAGTATACCCTGCCATGACTCCGTGGATTGCTGAATGCGCTACCAGTGTGCAGTACAAGTTATCTGTTGAATTTGCAGCGACCGCGCGTATCATGTATGTCGGATCTATGTACTTGAGAGTGAAGAGCTCATTTGGGTGCTCCCTCTTCCACCACTTGTTTAGCTCCGACTTCAACCACTGCCCAACGTCAAGGAACACTGGGTTCCCTGATTCATCCTTATTATCAGCATGATGATCATTGTTATTAGCCTCGATCATTTGATCCTGTCCAGCTCCCTCAGCCACTACTAACACTGCATGTCCATTCTCCCTCAATCGCTGCTCAAGGAACTCAAATAGCCCTCCTTTTCCTTCCAGGTAAAATGGAGTTTCAGGAATTAGGCAGCAGTCCACGTCACGGCTGCTCAGTGTTGCATGTAGAGCAATATGCCCTGTACTTCGACCCATTAGCTTCACCAACCCTATTCCATTCACTGCACTTTCCGCCTCCACATGAGCAGCGCTGATTGCCTGCTGCGCCATTTCTACCGCTGTCTGGAACCCAAAAGACCTGTCAATGATACCTACATCATTGTCCACAGTTTTTGGAATTCCAGTCACCGCAATATTCAGTTTGCGCTGACATATCTCATGATATATCTCAACAGCCCCGCGCATCGTGCCATCTCCACCTATGATGTACAACTGTTTGATAATATACATATTAGTTATCTATGGAGATTATCAGAGCAGATAAAGTTAATAACTCAACTAGCTCGGGTCATTCATAACATAACCATTTCCATTACAATCATGTTTTGTTGGTAGTTGGTACACATATATAAAAGCGAGGGTACTCTGTACCTTCAAATATAAATATAAAAATATAAATATAAATATATACGTGGCAACTGAGTTTATTAGAACACAATTCATGGTTTTGATCATTCTGACAGAAAGACACAAAACAAAAAAATTAAGTTTTGCTACACTTTTAGTCATCACTTATCATTGTATCAGGCTAAGAAATTATTAGACAAGTCACTTATAGCTGTGTTTTGTGACACTTTTAGCCATCACTCGTAGCTGTGTTTGGGCTAAAAGTTGCTACATTCTCTACAAACATGGTTTTAAACCTGTTATAACAAATGCTTAGTTTTTGTGTAGTGGCATACAAATATGCCCCGTCCTCTCGAACCAAAAATTCATAATACCCATGCCTACTATTGAATTTGATATGAATGTTTGAGATTAAAACACATCTATTTATAATCCCCCTTTGATACCAAATCGAAAAATGGGTGACCATCCATGGTGACCATCCATTTATTCTCCGTTTTGATATTAAATCTTAAAATGGGTGCTCATGAATTCTTTGGTAACCTGATAACTAAGAGAACATTTCTGATCCAAATACATCTAGCATCAGCTAGGCATTGAACAAAGTTACTTTTACATGTGTAGCTAGGTTAGGTAGTAGATAATCATCATCAAGTCATAGAGAAATCACCACCACACAATTTTCGTTTAATTTAGAAATAAATTAAAGAGGGGTGGGGTTGCGTACTAGAGGAATATATAACTCAAATAGTAAAGGAATTAATTCAAATTGATTGACATGAATGACAACCTGATTATAGCCGCGATGTTGGATGGCATCGACAATCTTTTGAAGATCAAAACCGCCTCTGGAGGTCTGGAGATGGGTGCCGCCGTTCTTGTGCCAGTTGTGAACATGCTTGGGGTTGAGTGGGAGGGGTTCCGTAGAGTAAAAAAGCCAGGGTAGCCAGCCTTGATACCAAAAATGTGACGGACCCCGTAGAGATCCCAGAGGCCAAGAACAAGCTCTCGGACGACGGTGTTGAGACCCGGGCAGAGGCCACCGCAGGTCACAATAGCCGCCTTGATCCTGGACGCATCGAACAAGATTTGGCGTCGTGGGCCGGCGTGGTGGTATGCCAAGGCACTAGTAGTAGTACTAGAGTAGCCTTGTTTTTCTTCTTCACCGCCACCTCCACCTGCTGCTGCAGCTTTCGATTGAGGGTGTTTGTAGTCGTAGATGATGTGGCGGAGGACGACATCAGATGGGGCTATGTAGAAACAATCGGACTGGGAGAAGAAGGAGTTGTGTTCTAGTGGGTTGGTGTTGATGAGGTTACTTTGAACTAGGTCTGAATCTGATCCGAGCGAGAGAGGATCAGTTAGGAGGGGTAGTTTCTGGAGCTTCACACGATTAGAGAAGGGCAAGTATATCATCACCCGATCTTCATCATCATCATGTCTTCTCGTTGCTGCTGCTGCTGCTGCTGGGTCTGTCTGCGCCACGGCCATCGTCTTACCTATTTCCTGGCTAGTTTATAATTATAACCAAATATATCACAAACAATTAAACAGCCTCAAGCTTTCCGCAAATATCCCAAATGAAGAATGAATCATCTCCCTGAATGATATACATAATAAGAGCATGCAACACTCAGCTGATGAGGTCCTCTACAGTTCAACATCTGATCTGATCTGATCAGACAAAAACAAAACTGCACGTGGCGCCCCCTCTTGCAAGACAGTAGACACGTACCCCCTCCGCGTTGTCAAATATCAATGACATGATCACGATTCGTCAAAAAAAAAAAAAAAATTACATGATCACGATATTTACATTTACAAGGTTTGAGTCACTCAACGAATTTGGTTTGACAAATTAATTTTCAAAAGATCTGAAACACAACTGCATATCGTTATTACAGCACTTTAATTATAATACGAAAATTTGTTTGTTAGTAGTATATACCTTGAAATAGAAAATTGTACATTCTTTTTAGTACAGGTCAAATGATACATTACGATCGATTACGTGATTTGTGAAGACTCATAAAATTTGCTTCTGATTAACGCCCTTTTAAAGAGCTTGTTTTAAAATTGTTTCGTTTTTTATCTTTCTTTTTACTTTTTATGTTAAGAAAATTGTTAGGGTGACCTCCTAGTACCATTCTTGTTTTAAAGATGGAAAGAGAGTGCATGCAAGAAATAGTGATATAAAGAAAATTGAAAATTGAAGGATAATTGATGATACTATAAGACTATGTGCAATGATTGGGGTTAAAATTTAAAAATTTAACCAAAAGAATTTTTAAGTTATAACTCAGAAATATATATTTTTTCCGTTTAATAATTATGAAATTTTTTAAATTGGGTTAATTACACTAATACCCTCTGAGGTTTATTGAGTTTTCACAAAACCCCTTCACATTTGAAACATTATGCAAACACCCCCTCAGATTTTAATTCTCTTTCATATAATCCCTTCAGTCAAAATTTTGCTTATAGATTTACTAATTTACTCTTATTAATTACTTGAAACTAATAAAGAAAACTTTATAATTGTATAAAATAAATTATAAGTCATTAAACACTTCAAAAAAAGACAAGTAGAAGACCATTGGAGGAAAACAAACTAAGAAAATAATTTAATTAATTCTCTGAAAATAATAGTTTATTAAAAAATAGATGATCATAAAGCAAACAGTCATTCAACATAATTTTGGAGGCGATAAATAATTTTTTTTTTCCATTATTAGGGTTCATAAAGATGACTTTGGAACTGCCTAATCCCAATGGACCAAAAATTAGGGCAAAATTGAGCAAAAAAAAAAAAAAAACCCAGCAAATTGAGTTGTCCTTTAGGGTGGCAGAAAAAAATCATGGACCAGAAGTTGCGTATCGAAAATTTTAAACAGAGCAAGAAGAAAGAGATGGTCTTCTTCTTTGAAAAAATTTAATTAGTACTTTAAAAATAATATTTTATTAAGAAATAGACGAGAATCGAATCTATCGTCGTCCATTGTATCGCACTGTGGGGATTGGATTTGGTTCATTAGAGTTTTTTGTTTGGAAGAAACGAGAAGTTTAGAGTGATTTTAAGAGAGGTTACATGTCCCCGCGAATACTGTCGGTTCAATTTGTTCGCTCTTATGAATTAAGCTGCTTCACTGATCTTGTACAGTGTTTTTTTTTTTCACGTCGTCGATGCCGGTGTGTCAACCACATAATATTTGCGGGACTAATATTTTCTTAATTATTATTGCTAATCTCGATTTTGTTTGTGTAAAATTGTAAATATTTTACACAATGTCGGAGATGGAGAGATCTTTTTTTTGGTTTGTTCAAAAGTTGAATGGGTGGTGGTGTTGGAGAAGGGAGGAGATGGGGTGGGAGGGAAAGAAGAAGATGAACATTTTTTTTTAATAAAATATTATTTTTAAAGTAATAAATAAATTTCTTTTCTTAATTTGTTTTTGTCAACGTGGAAGAGATGGGGTGGGAGGGAAAGAAGAAGATGAACATTTTTTTTAATAAAATATTATTTTTAAAGTAATAAATAAATTTCTTTTCTTAATTTGTTTTTGTCAACGTGGTCTTCTTCCTGTCCTTTTTAAAGTGTTTAATGAATTATAATTTATTTTATACAATTATAAAGTTTTTCTATTAGTTTTAAGTAATTAATAAGGGTAAATTAGTAAATTTATAAGGAATTTTTTGACTGAATGGGTTATATGAAAGGGAATTAAAACCTGATGGGATGTTTGTGTAATGTCTCAAACGTGAGGGAGTTTTGTGAAAACTCGATAAACCTTAAGGGGTGTTAGTGTAATTAACTCATTTTAAATTTGATATTATAGAATGATGTCTATATATTTTCACCTTAACTTAAAAAAAAAAATTAAACTTTATATATATTCTAATTTATTTTTATGAGCACTTTAACAAAAAAATATTGGAATTTAGATTAATAATAAAAAAATCACACAACTTATCACATTCTTAAGCACAACCTATACATTTTTACTTCTCACACACCCCCGTTAATTTCTGTCATTAAATTTTCTTCAGTTTATTCGATTCGACGCCTGGAATTAAGATGGTGTGTGAAAGGTAAAAATAGTGTATGTGTAACATTCCGCATCGCCCAGGAGAGTGATCCTTAAATGTATATTTTCATCCCTACCTAGCACGAGGCCTTTTGGGAGCTCACTGGCTTCAGGTTCCGTAGGAACTCCGAAGTTAAGCGAGAAGGGGGCTAGAGCACTCCCAGGATGGGTGACCCACTGGGAAGTTGCTCGTGAGTTCCCAGAAACAAAACCGTGAGGGAATGGTAAGCCCAAAACGGACAATATCGTGCTACGGTATTGGAGTGGGCCCGGGAAGTGATCCGCCCCGGGCCGGGATGTGACAGTATGGATAGCACCACCCTTTATAGAGTTTTTGGTGATATTTGAGTTAAATATAGTTTGTATTTATTTTAGCGTTGGATTTAATTTTGTGCCTTCAGAATTTTTTTACTATTAAATTTGCTTATATTTGATCACATTCATTCAATTTAATGTAATATAAAAACAAAAATAAATTGAATCTAAACCGTTAGATCAACCAATGGCCCGTTCATGGCCGAAAGAGCCATTACTCATTAAGCTCATGGGCGGAGCCACCTTGGGCCTAGAGGGGGCGGATGCCCCCACTAGGTTTTGTTGTTGTTGTGTGACACGCCCCGATCCCGATATTCCCCGAATACCAAGGTAGGTACGTGCTGGCCGACGTCCAAAGGTGACACAAGCTATTTAGAATGCATGAAAACAAGAATAAATAAGACTTATAAATTTAAATACAATTAATATGCAAATTAGGAACGTGTTCAGAGCATACAAATAACTAGAACACTAAAAAGAAATAATATAAAGTTTAGTGAACAACGAGTGGGTCCTACACCGAGAGGACTCAAAGACGCCGATGCGGAAATACTTTGACGCCAGGATTGTACGCCTTGAATTCTAAGTCCTGAGGGGGTGCAAAACAAACATGAGTGGACCAAGTTGATATATATATATATATATATATATATATATATATAAAATAAAATAGTTAATCAACATACTAACCCCCAAAGTTTTATGAAAACTCATAGCATAATAAGTAATAGGTTTTTCCGAAAACCCTAACATGCCATAAAACCTTCATAAAACGTATATATAATAAAACAGTTAATCAACATACTAACCCCCAAAGTTTTATGAAAACTCATAGCATAATAAGTAATAGGTTTTTCCGAAAACCCTAACATGCCATAAAACCTTCACAAAACGTATCTCGTATATATAGTGTGCTAACTAGTGGTATAAGTGTCGCCTAAAGGCATATAGAACTCTTCATTCAGATACTTCCTTCCAAAAGTATCAATCGCATGCAGGCTTCTACAGCACCTAACCCGAAGGTCAATATAACTATCAATCGCCCGAAGGCTCCTACAGCACCCAACCTAAAGGTCAATATAAGTATCAATCGTCCGAAGGCTCCTACAGCATCCAACCCGAAGGTCAATATAAGTGACCACTAGATAAGCACAAAACCACTTAAAATAATCTTTCCAAACATAGGTATATATATCTCAAAAACATCTTCATAGTATAAAGTCATCCATCATCTATACTGTAAAAACATGTTCTAAATAGTATATCGTCATCCATCAGATACCCTACAAGAACATGGGTTCGATAGAAAATATGGTATTCCAAAATATTCTAAGTAAGCATAATAATTATATAATGTAAATCCAATTTACTTATAAAACGTTTCATAAAATGTAATCAATAAATTATAATTTTCATGTATGCATTTCTACTATTAAAACATGCATTTTAGAAGGGGTCCACTCACAGATACTCTGTCGTCGTAGAGCCGTACGAAATAGGAATAACGGAATCGCCGCTAAAAATTGGACATAAGCAGATGAAGGGTACAATTAATAAAACTCTATTCAAACGATTGAATTTGGGAAAACGGAGGTCAAAAACGGGTCTAGGACGTTGAAATTAGCCTAGGAAGGGTTCCGGACGAAAACTCGAAAAAGTTAACAGAAGTCAACGTTGACCGATCAAAGTCAAAGTCAACGATGACCGTTGACCGGGTCAATGGGTTGGTCAAACCGGGTCAGGGGTATTGGGTTGGACCAGGTTAAGGCCTAAAGGGTGGGCTTGGGTTCCAAGGCCCAAATGCTTGATCTGATGGATTTTTAGTTCAAGGGGCCTAGGCTTGAAAGCCCGGCCCAAAGTAAATGGTTTTGGGCTTAAGAGCTTAGGCCATCTCCAACTAAAGGAGGGCCGAAAATCATCTCTAACCGAGGGCTAAGCCAGAGGGCTCGTGGAATCTGAGAGGGCCCCATGGAATCTAAAAGAGCGAAAGGGCTGGCCAGAAAAAACATTAATCATGTCGGTTATAACTGACAGGAATGCTTAAGCTAAAATTCAAATGCAACGGCTAGCTGATGTCAGCTAGCCGTTGCATTTGATTTTTTTTTTTACAGTTTTATTATTATTTTTTGTTTACAAAAATTTTCCTATAACTTCTATTTTTCATTTTTTTTTAAATTCTATTTTTTTCCTATAACTTTTATTTTACAAAATTTGTTTCATATTTGTTTTTTAAATTCCATTTTTTCCTATAACCTTTATTTCACAAAATTTGTTTCATTTTATTTTAAATTCTATTTTTTTCCTCTAACTTCTATTTCACAAAATTTGTTTTATATTTTTTTCCTATAACTTCTATTTCACAAAATTTGTTTCATATTTTTTTTCCTATAACTTCCTAAGCCATTATACAACATTAAATTAAATTAAGTAACATGAAACAACATTAAATAACATTAAATAACATTAACCAACATACAAATTATACAACATAAAAAAACATTTAACAACATAAAACTTAAACGCATACTCCATGCTTCTTTTGGCCCAAAGATGTGCAACAAGATCCTGTTGTAGGTTCTTGTTTGTGGTTGTTCCTCAGTTGGCTGACACACCATGGCCGCAGCCATGGCTGCTGCTCTGTTTTGTTTGTTGCGCCTTACTTGAACTTCTTCATCAGACTCCTCATCTTCTCGTCTCATTTCCGCCCATTTTGCTTCCAATTTGGAATTGGATGAGGACCCCTAGTTGGAATCTGAAAAGGATCCAAAGTTGGAATTCATTGCAAACTTGAATTGAAATAGATTGAATTCAAAGTTGTGTGAATTATAGCCCAATATCTACCCTATTTATAGCAACAAAAAAAAAAAAATTCAAATCCAACGGCTAGCTGACGTTAGCATGATGTCAGCTACCAACGGCTAGCTGACGTCACTTAGCCGTTGGATTTGAATTTAAGTTGTAGTTTTTAAATAATAAATTATGTTTAGCCCTATGGCCCTCGGTTGGAGATGATTTTTTGTGACCGGGCTAAAACGAGCCCTAAGGCCCTCGGTTGGAGACGGAGGCAACTATGGCCTTGTACTGTTTATTAAAATATTACTATCTTGGAGGGCCAGAGTGCTAAAACGAGCCCTCTGGCCAGCCCTCGGTTGGAAATGACTTTACGGGCCGAATCCCTTTGGCCTTGGGCTGAAGGCCTAGCCCAACAAAAGGGTTTTGGGTTTAAATAAAAATAAATAGGTAAAAGGATTTTGGGTTTAAGCTTGACGGCTAACGGGCCTAAGGCCTAACTCCTAAACAACTTAAAGGGCCTGGGTTCATTGAGCTTGGGTCATTCGACCCGTTTCTCATCGGGGAAGGAGGCCGGAGCTTCTTGAGCTCCGGTCGCCGTCATTTGGTCACCTTAACCTACGATCTACCTACGAAATTGAGGGTAGAGGTGAGAGGGAAATTTTTATACCTGTGGGGTCTCTTGCCGTGGTCAGGAAGTGGCCAGAAAAGCTACGGTTTCCCTCGCCGGAATCTAGGCTTCATTCCCGAGCCATTTCTCTGTTAATCCTTGACCACAACGAGTATAACACTCAACAATCGCATTCAAGCATAAACCTAAAATGGAGAGAGGGAATCCCAAGGCTTACCTAGTAGGAAAGAGGTGGAACTCGTCGGTTTCGTCGACTTACAGTGGTGGTGGTGGTGGTGATGGAAGTCCTGGTGTCTACACGTGCAGAGGAGTTAGAGGGGAACAAGGGAGATCTGAGGGTGGTATGGTCACTGGAGAGTGACCCACGGTGGTGGTGAAGGTGGTGTGTGGTGTTGTCGTGTGTGTGTCTCTGTGGGTTTTCGAATGAGGGAAGGAAGGAGGTGCCAGATAGAGGTGTAAGGTGCACGGGAAAGGGAAGAAAAAGAAGGAGAGGGACTTGGGCCCCGGGGGACAAAACTAAAACACATGGGCCCCACGGGCACACACATTAAGACCCCAAAACAATTTTTAAAATCAGGGGTGGGGTTTTGCATTGTGTGTGTGTGGAAAAAATGCAATGCATATAGCAATCCCGCGTGGTACAACATTTTTTGATATGAAATTTATGAAGAATTTATTAAGAAATCGAATGGAGATTAAGAGATAAATGATAATATGGTTATTTTTATAGAGAGATGTTTGATGGTATTGGTAATGAAGTTGTCATGCAACACTTTCAAAAGATAAAAATGTGTCGAGAGATATTATAATATGTTGTATGAAAACCTTATGGATTAATATATGTGTTTTGCTTGATAAATTCATGAGCTTCTTAATTTATGACTTTATTGTTTGAGGAAGCCCTCATTTATATAAATTTTTGATTTCGTCCCTGATTAGGCTCTCAAGTAGTGGCTGACAAAGCTGTCAGCCGCTGGGACCCAATGAGTGTAGCTTTGTCGCGTGTTGAGCATGCGGCGTAAAATTTAGTTGCGCTTCCCCATTTGTTCAACGAGTCTACACACAATGCGGGCCCATATCTTTAACCCAAGCTTAAAACTTGGGTGGAATATGGCCCAGATTTCCCCACATGAGTTATTTAAAGCCCAATAGTTGGAAAACAATTGGGTGGGTTTAAAGCTTAAATTTTAGGAAGTTTTAACGAAACACTCCCGGTACTATTCACTTTTAACGAAAAACCACATTTTTAACCTTTTCCTGGTACTATTCACTACACCTTTATTTGTCATTTTTCATTAAAACTAATTTTTTTTGGACTTTTCGTTAGTTTTCTGGCCTAAGACTGAAATAATTATTTAACCAACCTAAAGCTCTTATTTCTAGATAAATTTTTTGTGTTATTCGAAACACAAGATGGTACACCACATGTTCCGCATCGTGATCACTGTTGCCAAAATTAGATTAACCGAAATCAACCAAATTAAGTCTAAATTTTAATGCTCGCAAGTGTACGAATCGTAGTATAATATAGTAGGCAAGCACAAGATCGTTCCAACTAAGATTGAATGTAATTCTAACTATCTAACTAAATTTAAGTTTCACTTGAATTGGAAAAGAAAATTTTGATGATTTGAATAAGAATTTTGAAATGGTGATTGTAAATAAAATGAAATGAACTTAGCTAAGTGATGACAACGACAAAGAAAACAAATTATAATTCAATTGTGAAAAACACTAGAGCATCCGATTCACCGTAACCAATCCTACTTAATTCCAATAGCTAATTATTAACGAATAAACATCCAACTTGACGGTCTAGTTCCTCTAATTCATATAGTATCCATGGCATCTAGATTACTACGTATACTCATATGTGCTAATAATCTATGGCATCTAGACTACTAAACACGCACAAGTTCATTAACAATTTGGGAACTAATTAAAAGACCGCATGAAACCTAGTGTATGGCATCTACAACAAGGAATTCATGGTACCATTTGCAAGACGCTAAACCCAAATTTACAACATGGCATATGTGTTAACTCGCATCAAATACACTCAACTCAAACCCAAGTGGTAGCTAATCACCATGATTAAAATTACGCTCATAAGCACAGCAAAATGATACTCAAAGTGAATGAAAATTCATAAATAATTAAGCTAAGAAATTAAGAATTCATAGTTAGGCTACATCGTAGCCCTAGCAAAAAGAAATTAGTTCCCAAACATAATCGAAATTGGTACTGAATCCATAAGTAATAATAAGAAAATTTAGTTTAGAAAATACCTGAAAATGCCCTTGCTTTGCCTCTGCTCTCGTCTACCTCCTTTCCGTACTCCCTGTTCTTCTTCTTCAATGATAATCCTTTTTTTTTAAATCTCTTTTTCTGCTTCATTTATGATTAGCCCCAATTGACTAGATTAATGGCCAGCCGTTTCTGGTTTTTCTTCTTTGTCTTCCCTCTTCTCGCCGTAGCTTTTATCTTTTCGTAACCGACAAAGTTTAAAGCCAAGTTATTGCCTTGTACCGCCTGGGTTTACTCACTGCAGTCCTAGCCTCCCAATCAGTTTCTTTGACTCTCCAGTTGCTTTGTAACTGAAATTTTAATCTCCCAAATCAATTGACTTCCAATAAATCTGAAAGTGGCTGAATCCCCAAGTCAATTGACACCAGTAAGTAATGGACCAATAACCAGAACCCATGCTCCTGCTAAGAACCCACGAACTGAAATCTGAAATGGAAATTTGGGTTTCCATCTCTTGTTGAATTTGATCGCTTAAAGCCCCTTGCTCTGCTGCAATTGTATGTGGCGGTTTGCTCCAGAAAATTTTGGATTAGACCTTTCTTTCCTCTGTCGGTGTAAATGGAAGGATAAGGCCTTCCTTTGTACAATTGAATAAATCACGTGCCATGCATGTCTACCCATTTTGTTGACTTGTCAAACCTCTTTTTGGACTTGTAAAACAACATGATTCCTACACAAAAATTCAACCAAATAAGCTGCTCTAGTTTCTGAAGGAAAGTAAGATTTGGATGAGCCAAAAATGTAATTAAAATTTTCCCAACTTGTGAATATCACTTCAGACCAATTTCAACTTACAAAAATGATAAACACACTTCCACTCAATCCATTTACTGAACAAAACCACATTCCAGCTACTTTACTTGAATTGAACTTCAAAGGATTGAATTCATATTTTTCTCAAAACCATGTAATTTCATTCATTTTGAACAAACATGACACAAGAAAATGTAGCTTTCGGAGTAAAATAAGTAGTAAAATATATGCTCATCAATCACTACTTATCATTTTCCCCTTGTAAGCTTCAATCAAGAACACATCGGCTAAATACATCTCAGATTCTCAATCACATATAAACTACATTTCAATCATGATATATATATATATATATATATATATATATATATAGTTAAACATAAGTTTGATATATAGAATCTCAATCGCATATAAATTACATCTTAATGCCACCCCACATATATGAAGTACTTAATTAAATTAACGAGTAATTTATAATGTGTATGGATACTAATTCATCATCAGCTATCTTAATTAATTAGTAGCGAGCTAGGACGTACTAGGTAGTCTCTTGGATGATCACTTATTCACTTGACCTCTGCGACGGCGATAATGTCGGCGGCCTTGAATTTTGTCCTTAAGCTCTTGGCCAACTTAATGGCGTCCACTCCCTCAACAATCACCACCACTCTGTCTTTTTCCTCTCCCAACGCCACAGACCTCACATCTGCATATTGCAAGCATCCCATGCCAATAATAATATTATTAATCACAATAAACTAATATAACTTTGGTTAATTAATTTTACAATTTGATATCATATCAAACCTGATGTTCTTCATCTAATTTAGTAAAACTGCATTTAATTAATATAATCAGCGAACGAAAGTGAAGGGCTGCCGGAGCATACAACACACACACCTATATATATACACACACATACAACAGCGAGAGTCGTTCCATATCAGTTATCAAATACGACATTTGAGTCTATGAGATACCAAAGTACCAAATTAATAAACTAGCTAGCAAGCAAACATACGCACCATCTACTTTGGCAGCAATTTTGAGCGCTTTTGTTTGGCATTTCCGGCTATTCATAGGTACTTTCATCACAACCTTACGCTGCTAAAACAAAAACAAATCGATTGGGTACGTATAATTGGGGGAGGGAAGGCCGCTGAGTTATAATTTATGTATATATACCTAGAAATGCAATTTATTATAAGAAGAAACTTTACTTTAAATTACGTGGTGACGACGACGATGACAACGACGACATAATATATATACCTTCATTTCCTTCGAGTCTTTGCCCAAATTTATATCGATCGTTGGCGATCTGCAAGAGCGAAGACCAAACTGCCAAAGGTATTTAATATTAAAGCCAACACCATTGGGGACTTTCATATTACATGTATGTATTTTTATGGCTAGAATTAATAGAATAGTATGTCCGCAGTAGCTCGCTGTGAAGATAAACTTGTGTTAAATTAAAGAAACTGTTATGAGTCTACCTCGCAGACTTATGACTACCCCACTCCCACTTAGTTATTTCGGGAAAATTTCCTGCAGTGCAGGTGCAACCGCGTCATTGAGAAGGAACTTGTATGGAAAGCTAACCCTAATCTCTAGAGCCTATCTTTTCCATTGACCATTTAGTTTTGCACATGTATAGGCCAATAATGGTTGTGCTTTAGCCTTGAGAGTCAAATTGTTTCAAGGCATATAAATACCAGGAATATGCCTGATGGCTGTGCGCTTTGCTATCTCTATATTGCATATATGCAAGACGACACGATAGTGATGGTTAACAACAATTGTTCTTTTTAGAAAAATTTGACTTTTCCCCTTCAACTTCAACTACCCATCATATTCATTTTTCACGGGACGAACCCATTGACTACACTTGAGCTAAGCAAGTTATTTAACTTGCTTGATGACTCAAATCATGTATAGTTTCTCTTCATTGCAGTTTATGATATGCTGAATCTGTAAATTTAGAATTTTTGTTGCAAGTTTTGTTTTATTATAGTCAAATCAGTTAAATATAATATTCAAATTTTAGTTGTAACTAATAAAAGATGCCCGCACGATGCTGCGGAATCGAAAACTATATGGAATTTTATGTATAGCACTATTTACATGCAAAAATACTTGATCTATATGTACAAACTATTTTACGTGCAAAATATTTGGTAGATAATCCTATTTACATACAAAAGAGAATGCTTGATGCATATGTATATAATATTTACATACATTAGATTTACGAAATTGTCCTATTTACATACAAAAGATGGTCGAAAGATACTATGATAAAGAAATCTAGTGAACTATTTGAGTTTTAAGCGAATGGGATAAAGAGATCATGTTTAATAGATAGTTAATAATTCAAAAAATATAGAACAATGAAAGGGAATACATACTCTGTTTTGCAGCCATAAATATGGTTTCAGAAATGCTTGGGGAATCTGATACATTTCTGGTTGGAGCCTTTGGAGTAAGAGTTGTGTCTGATATTTCCTTTGCTGCAACATCACTAATAAAAAAGTAAATGGAGGAAAATAAAGTGTTATTAAATATTGAGTAGTGTGGAATCTCAAACAATAAAAAACTACGAACTTGATATGAACGTTTGTGAGATGAATAAATTTGAGATGAAGATATACCTACTGTATTTTGGGACACGTAAAAATGATTCCGGAATTGCTTGGGGTTGCTTTGTTTTTCGGAGAGATGATAAGGGCACCGTCAAAATTTGAGTCAAAAGCTTATACGTTTTCTATAGAGCTTTTGTGTCATCACTGAGATGTAAAATAGAGGACAATTAAAGGCATTAGTGAGCATTGAAAATGAGGAGATTAATTAAAGACATTAGTGAACATTGAAAATGAGGAGATTAAAATTCAAGGCATTAGATAGATGTAAAATACACTCGCATTTATACACAAGCAATCATGCCAACATGACACTACATGTAAAAAATAAAAAATCTTGTCAAAACCCACTTCCAAACGAAGCGAAAATTTTGGGAAGAAAGAAATCGATATACCAGAACAAAGCACAAACAAATAACTACATGACAATATCAATTTTATGTAATTAGAAGAAAAGAAAACTCAGAAATATCATTTTAAATTTTAGATAGCTGCCTTCCAAGCGTTAGACAACTATCACTCACCCAAACCGTGTTCAAGATTCCCTAGAAGGCATTTAATACTTTCAGGCCAAAAGTATCAACCTGTAACAACCCGTCCTGATATTTATTTACGGATTTTTGGAACAAGGGTATTTTGGTAATTTCCCTTTATGGGCTAGATATTTTTGAAATGGGATTACTTTTGGTCTTAATGTTTGTGCCCGATGGGGCCCACTTGTTTTGGATTGTCTCCCCCGGCCCAACCTTTCTTCCTTTCTCTCTGGCAGCTCACTCTCTCATTTTCCTTCTTTCCCTCACTTTCTCTTTTTCTCTCATTTTTCCCTCGAGCCCCCTCTATGTGCTCCCCCATCTCAAGTGACCCACACCTGCAATGAACAACGACAACACTAATGTCCACCTTCACTCTTTGCTCTTTCTTTCTCTCTCATTTTCTCTGTCAAACACAGAGACACCCATCTGGAACCAAGCACACCCATCTCTCCAGCGAGGTCTAACGGCTTCGAGCCAATTCCCGACAACGACTGGAACTGAAAATGGTACGATCATCTTCCTTTCCCTCGTAGCTTCATTTCCATGGTTTGATTGTCGAGTTTAGTGGAGAATCGAGGTTGATTGGAGCTTGGGAAGCTCCGGCCTTCTTCCTCGTCGAAACCGGGTCAACCCGACCCAAACCCAAAAACCCAAGTCCTCCAGCCCAATCATTTGGGCAGGGCTACCAAGCCCAAAACCCGAAACCCTTTGACCCAGAACTCAAAGCCCAGCCCAATAACCTAGTAGCCCAAAACCTAACCCAAAACTAAACCCTTTGGGCCAGTACTTGGCCCAAACCTATTAAACCCAAGCCTTCGGCCCACTAGACCCAAGCCCAAAACCCCAGGCCCAAACCCAATCGGAGCCCAGACCCCAGTCCTCGTGTAGGCCTGTGCGTGGGCACCTGTCATGGCCAGCGCGTGGAGCATATGTGCCTCCACAGGAGGTACTGTGCTCCGCCGCTGTCCACGATGGTGTCGGCGGCGGTGATTTTTCCAACCAACTTTTCGGCAACCCAAAATGGCGCGTGAGGGCACTATCGACGACGCGTGGGGGTACTTCCTCTATGTTTTTTGACGTCTTAAATCCGTTTATGACGTCCGTTTCCAAAAATTCAATTGGTATGATACAATTTTAAAATTGGTACCTTTATGTGCTTAGGTGCAATTGTCTATGGCATTTCCGTTTTCGCTAATTTGCATGGCTCTTCGACGGCGAAATATATGTAAGTGGACCCTTTTTAAAATGCATGATTTTACTATTAGAAATGCATACATGAAAAGCATGATTTAATGGTTACGTTTTATGAAACATTTATGAGTAAATTAGTTTCACGCTTTATGATTTATCATGCTTTATCGACTTTATGTTCTTTGTGGTATATATGATTGATGACTATATACCTGCTTATGAACGTGGTTTTACGATATGACGTTTTAGCTACTGAGCTACGTTTGAGATATATATATATATATATATATATATATATATATATATTAGAAATATTATGTTTATGTTTATGTACTTATTTAGTAATTATCTAAACGATACTGTCTACGAGCGAATGATATCTCTATATGGCTGATGTAAGGGCTTACGGGTTGAATAATATCTATATTTGGCTTCGGTCAGGTGATGTAGGGCCTACGGGTCGATTGATATTTAGATTGGCTTCGGCCGGGCGTTTGGTTGGTGCCTACAGGCGGGAGATATAAGATTGGCTCCGACCGGGTGGTTGTAGATAGCTTCGGCCGAAAGATATTTATATTGGCTTCGGCCGGGCATTTGTAGATGGCTTCGGCCGAAAGATATTTGTATTGGCTTCAGCCGGGAGATGTTATGCCTTTGGGCGAATGAAGATATATGTTTATATATATATATTTATATATTTATATATTTATATATATGCCTTGTGCTACTACTACTAAGGAACCTATATACGATATATGTTTTATGAAAGGTTTTATGGCATGCTAGGGTTTTCGGAAAACCTATTACTTATTATGCTATATGTGTTTTCATAAACTTTGGGGGTTAGTACGTTGTTGAATAACTATGTTATTACTTATATATCAACTTGGTCCACTCATGTTTTGTTTTGTGCCCCCTCAGGACTTAGAATCGAGGCATACAATCCCAGCATTAAGGCACTCCCGCATCAGCATCTTCGAGTCCTCTCGGTGTAGGACCCATCCTTTTGTTCATTCAATTTTATATTATTCATTTTTAGTGTCTCAGATTAGTTGTATGCTCTGAACACGTTCCACAATTGCATATTCATTATAATTTAGTTTACAAGTTTTATTTATGTAGGTTAATTGTTTCTAGTTCTCATGCATCCTAATATGGCTTTGTCACCTTCGGGTGTCGGCCAACACGTGCCTACCCTGATGTTTGGTGAATATCAGGGTCGGGAGTGCCACAACCCAATTGAAGAAAAAAAAAACCTCACCTAATTTCCCTTTTATGTTCCTAAATGCAAAGGATTAGGTATAACATTTAAATGAATTGTCATACACACACACACATGTACAGACCTAAAAAGAAATATTTGAAATCTAGAGTAGGATAAATTGCTTACCTATTGGTGGTGCGGCGCGATTCATCGGATTTGGGTGAACTGGTGGCGGCAATCGTTTAGGTGAACTGGTGGAGAAGCACTTGATAAGAACTACGAAATTGAATTAACAATGAGAAATTAAATCCAATGAATTCAAAGATAGAAGAAACTAAACAACGGGTTAAGAAACAATTGTATCTTCTTTACAATCCCGTTCACACTTTTCTTTTGCTTTAATCCAACTGCAAGGGCCAATAAGTTGTTGATGGCTTTAAGTTCTAAAACAAAACGAATGCTATAAACATTCAAATCAGATTGCTTACAACCCTATTTACCAAATTCTTCAAGCTGCCTAATCAAAATCTAAGATTATCACTACAATCAACCAGTGTTTTAAAAAACTCGCCTCGGGGCACGCCTAGGAGGCCTTGAAGGCGGGGCGGCAACAATTTCGCCTCTGTTTTATGGAATTGGGTGGAAACTCGCCTAGGCTTTGTCGGGGCGCGCCTGAGGCGTTTGACTGGGCGTTCCTAGTACCTTCAACTCTGCGAGCTAGATTTTTTAAATTCTTTAAAATCAATTCCCAGTGCCACTTAGTACTACAGTCTAATAGTATTCCGAAGTCTTAGGTTTGATACTTGCTAAAGACGAATTTGAACCACATTAATACAATTCTGCGAGCTAGATTCCCCGGGAGGCCATCACGGGATTGTTTGTTTGTTGACCCCGTTACAGACGGGAAGAGGTATGTGATGTCCCTCCCAATTACCTTGTTAAGTTGTTCAAAACAATGCATGATATTACTTTTCTGACAAGTAATAATCTTCTCCTCTCTGATTGTTGATGTTATACATAGCCTTCTAAAGATATGGAATTTGAACAAATGCAATGAAGTTTTAGGGCACGTTTGGATGTGCTTTTAAAATGACTGAAAGTGCTTTTAGAGAGAATATTTTTGGGTTCCAAAAGCACTTTAAGTGTTTTCTACGAGAAGCACCGATTATGTGATTCTTCCAGGAAGCACTTTAAGTGCTTTTCCAGGATTTACTAACATTTTTACTAAGGATTGTTTTCAAAAATATTTTCCCTAAAAACGCTTTCAGTCATTTTAAAATCATATCCAAACGAGCTCTTAGGCATTTTCAATTGCCAAGGAGCAGGGAACTGGCCTTGCCTAGAACAGGACATTGTGCAGTCTATTCCTTCGCAAAAGGTAGTATTATACATGATACATCTCGCCTTTTGCCACACCAATACACCAATTAATTCATCTCGCCGGCACCCAATTTTAAATTCAAAGTATTTTGATATATGTTTCATTCAATTTTAGGGCGTCTATCTCGGTTACCAAAGGACGAGTCATTTAGCGTAGCATTAAGAGTCCTCCAGTGCGATGTCTCTACTGTATCCCCTATTAAAGTTGACTTCTGAACGCGTTTCCTGAGAATCGGGATTAAAATTATGTAATGTACGTGTAGTAACACAGTTCCACAGGTTTACAAGCAAAACATTGAATTTGCAGCGATTGGATTATTAAACATGTACAATTCGGGTGGAGCTGTTGAAGCAGTTGAGTGCTTTATTCATAACTCTAGCAGTGAAATACACATCAAGGGACGATGAGGTGGTAGCTTTGGAGCTTACTCGAGTTTAAAGCCCAAATCTTGCACAGTGAACTCGAAAGACGACGAGGAATTTGAATTTAGAGATGAAGACGACAACCTTTTGACAATAATAGTTCCCACCACAACTAGTTGTTGAAAATTATTCTATGTTATTGATTCAGATTTAGGTATTTTAGTTTAGGCAGATTCAAATTTTGAAATCTTAGACAATCTTTTTAGTCATAGTTAAATAGCTTGAACAATATATGTGAATTTGTATTTATGTGGGAAAAATATAAAAAATGATACCAGGATTCCTGTGTATAATCATTTCAATTTCAAGATTGTGATGTGGCTGGCTGAAGAATGTCGGCGGGTGTTTTTTTTTGTATGTGGTCGGACAACCATGTGATCGAGTCATACATACCAATCACCAATGAAAAATCCCATAGTTTGCTGCTCTATACAGAATGGCTGGAAGAAATACTGTATGAACAAGTACTAATAGTATAGAAGTGATTTTAGCGCAACCATCAGGCTTGGATTTTCCCTGGCAGACGAGAAACGCTTCCATATGCAAAAGCACTTACACAAAAAGGACTTTTGTGTGAGTGGTAATGTCTACATACATGTACTCACATGGAATAATGAAGGGACAGAAACTATGGGAGAAGCTCACGACCATGCATACATTGATAATCGTATGTTGTTCAAAGTTTTCCTAAGACTCAAATGTCCTCTCTATAGACTATAGGTAATTAGGTACTAGGTACCGACTCCAGGACTCAGTTATTTTGAAAGATTTACATGATTGTCTTTCAAAATAACTAAGGTAGCCACCATCGGTTTTCAGCAAGGAACATAAAGAAACGCCAATATCAACACCAATAAATAACAACGAGTCCCTGTCTATTCACAATCTGCACTTTCATTCAACAAAGCTAA
The DNA here is from genome assembly GCA_024362995.1 of Heteromeles arbutifolia. Classification (NCBI taxonomy): domain Eukaryota; kingdom Viridiplantae; phylum Streptophyta; class Magnoliopsida; order Rosales; family Rosaceae; genus Heteromeles; species Heteromeles arbutifolia. Next base: position 107,427 of record JANCRC010000002.1, on the reverse strand, counting down.
CTTTAAATGACTAATTTACAATCAAATTAGAACATGACCAAGAATTATACACGTATTTCAATTTCGTTTATATAAAGAAAGGCTCCATAACCTTCATATTTAACCACAAAAACTTTAAAAATAAAAACTGAGAATGTAAACAAACGCCAGATAAACTGCTTTCAACATGGCACATGAGATCAAACTTTCAACTACAACAGCCTCCAGCTTGAGAGGAAGCGCCATCTCTGCCTCCTGATGGTCCTGGAATTCCACCATATCCAACTTTTATGCCATAAGACTGCAAACAAGACCAAGAATCGGGAATAAGCTCGTACACAGCTCTCTTTCATTCAATATAACAAACTGTTCAATTTGTCTCTGAGCATTCACAAGAAGGGTTTTTGTTCATTTCGTATTTTATCGCGATATCGTTTTATTTTTTCAGAGTCAATACAATGAGAATGAGGCAAGACCCAGCCTCGTCTTTATATATAGCAAATGTGAGCTTACCCATTACATTTTCAGGTTACTATAAATTTAAGCAACCGTAATTTGCAATCACAGAAGAAAATTATTATGCAACCCACCAATATAAAATGCATTTATATAATGGCTCCATGAAACCATATAGTCAATCATTACTTGGCATTCACAAAGTACTCTGCGATATAAAAAACACACTTTTATCCTCCCTACCAAACAGAAAGCACTAATGAGAACATAACTATACCGCAGAAATTTTCTACATATTTTAATAAATATCAAGTAATAGATAAGGAGGACATGTAAGGAATAATTCATAAAGAGAGATAGCTAACCTCATTTGATACATCAAACACTCCATCTTGAATCTTTTTGTATATGGTTGCAGCAGTTTTTATAAATGCCTGAATGGATTGGAAAATGTAACTATTATTAATAAAGGAAAGGAAAAAAAAAACATGACGAAGATATCACAGTTTTCTTCAAAAACAATGGCCATCAAAAAGCCAATATTTTGTCACCTCCTCAACATTTTGAGCAGTTTTAGCAGACGCCTCCATGAAGATCAAGCCGTGCTCCTTTGCAAACTGCTCCCCTTCCTCTGTGCTCACAGCCCGTCTGTGAGCTAGATCGCACTTATTACCAATGAGCATAATTGTCATGTTTGCATTTGCATGTTGCCTTGCGTCCTCCAACCAGCTAGCCAAGTGATTAAAAGTTTCCCTCCTAAGAGTAAAAGAAGGAATTATCGTCATTGCCAGTGCCTTAACATGGCATAGTAAGGTGCTTAATGCTCTTCATCTACACTAGCATATGAATCCAGTAGATTACAGGGATCTCGCCTGAGCTTTTACTTGTCTAATGCAATAGGCAAAACACAGCAAGAGCATTTTTAAGCCTAACCTAACTGGATAATACAAGTATGAGGTGTGATTTTCCATGTGAATTGTGATGGAGATACCTTCTCCGAAAACAATTTATTTACAGTGAACAATACACTCTGAGAAACTTATAGGGAATCAACGCAGACGGGGTTATATCTTACTCGAAAAACCACAAAGCAAAATTGAATATGACAAAGTGGTGTCCATAGTCCATAGTCCGTCGTCCAAAGTAAGAGATGCCGCATGGCGATAGTGCAACAAAGAATCCAAAATTATTATTATGTTGAGGATGAGATTAGAATTGAAAGAATACCTGGTGATGTCATAGACAAGCAAGGCACCAGCAGCCCCTCTATAGTAGGACCGTGTTATGGATCTGAAAGACTCTTGGCCAGCCTAAAAATATATAAATATAATGTAAATTTATTCGCATGCACGGAAAATCGTAAATCGAAAAGCTTAACAATTGAATTATTATGTCAATTCCATAAAAAAAATTAATTAAAATGAAAGAATGAATGAATTTGTAAGAAAGAAAGAAACCGTGTCCCAGATTTGGAGCTTGATAGGTTTGTTGTCGATGGTGATCATCCTGGCTCCAAACTCAACGCCAATAGTTAAATCGTGCACTGGCTGAAACCTCTTGTCGGTGAACTGAAGAAGAAGGCATGATTTTCCAACTCCTGCAACACAACACAACACAAATCAAATCGCAATTCATCAAAACGAGGACCAGGACAGAAGAATAATTAAATTAAATTCGATTAATGCACAAATCAAATCAAATAAATAAAAGAATAATTGAAGGAGTACCAGTATCGCCGATGATAATGTACTTGAACAAATATGCGTAAGACATTCTCTGTCTGTCTTATCAACAAAACACACACAAACAAGAAGTTTGATCGAACCCAATGATCGCAAATTAAATTCTAATTCCAAAACTAAGGTTTGTCTGTCTGTCTGTTGTTTAATTTATTGACAATTTTAATTGTAATTTGTACACGGAACGGAATCCACAAGGGAAAGGGCGTAGGAGTGGGGGAAGAAAAGAAAACCACCGAAACAAAACAGTAGAGAGAGAGAGAGAGAGAGAGAGGTCAAACCAAATAAAAAGCGATAACAGTTTACAGCGAAGCAGTGCGTCTTCTCTTCCCTTCTCTTGTATACAACCGCTCTCCGTCCTCGCTGTCATTTCCTCCTTCACCAACATCACCCCCAACCCCCAATTATTCTTCCCATTTGGGCCTTCTCCATTTTGTGTTATGGCCCATTTCTTTAATGCACACCAAAACTGTAATTTAAGTTACACATTAAAACAAATGCCGTTAGATTCGGTACTCGGTGAAAGAACCTGAGCTTCCATGTTAGTATATGTTTGAAAACTATAAACAATGGAGAAGATGAAAGGAAGCATTCACTATTCTTGGTATAAGAAAATGTCTTGTACAAATTACTTTAGTCTAAAGTAGGAGGGAAATTGGCACTATTCATGTGAATAGTGTTTTGGACCACATTTCAGTTTATGTGCAACACTGCAACTCGGCTACTTTAAATCGATTGTCTCTTTATTTACAAAACTGCCAATCAACCTTTTACCCCGATTTCCACCCTCTGCATTTCAACCTTTGCCTCGAGGAGAGAGCGGAGGGAGACAGAACGGCTGACAAATTGGAGAGAGAAGACCATGGCTCCGATTTTTCACTCGGAGATAGCTGGGTGTGGCTATGTGGACAGGAGAGGAAGGGGACAGAGGGAGTGGAGAGGATGGAAACAGAGAGACTGACAGATTGGAGAGAGATGGGAGCTACGGGTTTAGTGCAAGGATTTATAGCATTTTCTGCGATTTTAGAGAGAGGAATGAACAGCGAGAGAGATACAGAACGGAAAGCATGCGTGTGTGCATTGTTTAGGGTTCAGAGGTTACGCACAGAGTCGGTGAGGACGGGATGGGTGAGGGAGGAATGGCAGGGTGTGGGTTTTCAGCTTTCTTCCTTGATTCAAAAGGTAATGCACTATATTTCCTTAATTGTTTAGTGTCTAATTTGCCATTTGCTTTGTTAAAATTGCCATTGATATTTGGTTCTTTCATTTAAATTGCAATGCATGTTAATAATTTTTTCGGTTGGGTGCTAGGATTAAGTCTCAATTTTTGTAAATTAAGGCCTTGCACTGATTTAATTTATTTGTTTGTTGATAAATTTTTGTATGATTCATCATTTTTTTGTTTAGCAATTGTTACAGATTTTCTATTCCTTCATTAAACTTATCATAGATCTTTGTAGATTGTTTAGGTCACCTTAGGGTTAACTCTATTTCAGCTTATTGTTTTAAATTGTTGTTCACTGTTTGCTTTGCCATTGCATTTATTAAAATTGTCATAGATATTTTTTCTATCATTAATGCTCTCATAGGGAGGGAGGGAGAGGGGTAGGGTTGCTTTTGGGAGTATTGTTCCAGCTGAAAGTGATTTCCACAAGAATTGATGAGGGTCATTTCCACCAGAATTGATCCCAGCTGGCAATGTCATTCGGTTCAAAAGATAAGTTCCCGTTTCGAACCAATTTTTTCCTTCTTTGGTTGTTTATGGTCTGATCCTAATTGAAGAGAGCTTTTATTTTTGTTTTCTGGTTTGTTCACTGTTTGGTTGTGGTTCAGTTCTCCACCTTTTGGTTAGGGTACAACAGATGCTTTTAAATTATTAAATTAGGAGAGCTAAGAAGATATTTTGTGCTAATTGCTATTTGATAACTCTGGTTTTCTTTTTTGGCTACCACCTTGCTCTCCATTTCTCTTTTTCCTCCTACTCTGCTGGTTTTTCAGTGTTACAACCTCTCTGCAAAAATACACTGTATGTGTTTTGCCTGTTTTTGTTCATGCTTCTATTGTTTGTTGTTGCGGTGGTGACCCTATGAATGGAATTCTCAATTATCTATTCCTCTAGAATACATGATGCATCTGATTTTTGTTCATTGACAGATGATGCCACATGCTTGAGATTTTTATGCCATCACTCTGTTGGTTCTTTTGTGATTGTTATTGTTTGTTTTAAAATGAGTATGTTGTGCATGATGCACAGATTAAAGCAAAGGTTTCTACATGTGGTTTTAAATTGAGCGGAGGCCATAATTTTTTTTTATTAGAGAATGAGTCATTGAGGTCACTTTAGAAAATGGATGGGTGTCTGGTTATTAATCTTTGTCATTTGAGTGGTGAAGCTTTGTTGTGATCTCTGTTCCGGCAGTGTGTGATTGGTGTTAATGGTTTTTCAACACTGTTTGTAATCTATTATTTGCGTTGTTGTCATGTAACTTAGTGTTGATGGATTTGCTATGTTTGTGATTTTCAGAAATTTGGATCGTTGGAGGGAGCACTTAACCCTTTGGCTTTTGAGGTTATTTATTTACGATGATTTTGTAACTGTATTGTTACATTTTTTTCATGCACGTTTGGATTAGATTTGGCTATATAATTGTGGCATCCTTTGACTATGTTTGACTGTGATAATAGTGGAATGTGTAATTACTATCTCTTAAGCTGGTGTAACGTTAATGGTTTGCAGATACTAGGGGAAATAGTGTTAATGGTTTGCAGATGCTTGGTAGGCTATCTGAAGCTGCTTAAATGTTATATGTTGAGTTGCATAGGGTCCACTAACATGCACAGCCGCAATCGGATTGCCACCCTTAGTCGGTGGTATTATCTTTACAATGGATTTAAACTGGGGATTTAGAGAATCTAATAACAAAACTGAATTATACGTTCCATGCTTTTTGTTTTCATTTTGGGTTAAAAAGTTGGAGCTTTGGATTGGGATTTTTCTTTATTGAACTATAATTTTTTGCTTATAGACTATCCTGCTTAAATTTGTTTGCACATGACTTTTTTTTTCGCTGTAATATGTTTTGTTAAAGGTTATGATAAAGATTCATCAATATTGTTTGTTCGGGGTTAAGTGGAAATTGGAAGGGAGTAAATGTGTGATCGTTTATGCAACATTCGATAAAGTTGGGAAACAAAATTTAATGGTTTGCAGATGCTTAGGAGACTGTCTGGAGCTGCTTAAATTTTATATATTCAGTTGCATAGAGTTGACATGACATACACAACCACCGTCAGATTGCCACCCTTAGTTGGTGGTATTATCTTTACAACATATTCAAATTGATGATTTAGAAAATCTAATAATAAAACTGAAATATATGTTCCATGCTTTTTGTTTTCATTTTGGGTTAAAAGGTTGGAGCTTTGGATTGGGTTTTACCTTTATTAAGCTATAATTTTGTGATGAGGAGACCATCTTGAGAGTCTGAACATGATTGTTCTTCTATTTCACAGATTTGAAATGTGTTTAGTATCTCATTTAATTGGTGTACGTTTGCTCATTTAACTCAAATTGAATCAGATTTGGTCCTCCAATTTCTCGGAATTGCTAACGGATTTACTTTCCTTGGAAATTTCAGGAACCCTGGTTGTGGGAGGAAGCAGCCGCTTCATTGCCATTTTTAGGTATATGATTATGCACGCTGATTGCATGTTCAAAGGCTAATTAGTTATATACATTTTTTATTTACCTTTGCAAAGCTTTCGTACTTGGATTTTAAATATGTCATTGGTTTGTGAGAAATAAATGAGAAAACTAATCATGGGGACATTCTTATTTTTGGATTTTCTCCTCTGCATTATTTCTTGAATGAATTTGGATTGATAGATGTAGGGGTAGAGCAACGGCCTGGGTCATAAACAGCATAATCAGAAGACACCTAAGTTCAGCCTTGTCATTGCTATCGCGATTTAATGAGCTAAATCCTATATGTCTTGAGGGATTTCTTTGTACCACATCATTGAGAACACTACTTAGAACGAACTGTCCCCACGCCTTATCCGGCATGTATGTATAATCTTTATTTCCAAACTTTTGGAAGGAAAGAAAAAAGCAAGTAATTGCATCACTGGTATGGTGAATATGTTAAGGTGGTCAACAATAATATTACCTGTTTCCGAGAGGTCTTAATACTACGACCGTCTCTTCCCAAGTCAATGTCAACAACAGCATCGTCTGTTGCTCTACCCAATAGAGCCTGCAGATATAGATAGCTATTCATTCACATAATCAATCCATGTCTGACATAGACTTTATTGGACCATCAGTTTTCAATTCTTCTTTTCGACTAAATCTGCACATCATAGCAAAACCTAGATGGATCCTTAATATTCCTTATGACAGTGATTAAGTTATACACATAACTCTTGCTCCATAATTACATCACTTCCAAATGCAGCTATAGGGTGAAAACCTACCAACCCTAGGTAGCAGGAAAAGAGAAAAGAAGGGTCCATATGGCAATCGAAATACCTCGGCCTTCTTAATGTAATGCTTAGAATGACGTCCATACAAATTGGCAAAAGCTCCATGAGATGCAATGGCTCTTTGCAAATATGAATAAGCACACTGCTCCAGCCTTATGATTCTCCTCTTAGCGTCCTCATTCTGATATTTTGAGACGGCACATAGAGAACAGCATAAAATTACAATTTATAAGGCATATTGATGCAGTGAACCTACATCAAATATGATGCAATCGCTTTACAGAAAATATTAGTTCCATGATTAGGAATGTTCTAATGTTCTATTTCAAAACATATCATTTAGTATGAATGATGTATCATCTGTCAGTTAAGCATGAATGCCATATAATAAACACACTTATTACATAAATCCACACCATTATACTAATAATACTTACAGAACCTGGAACTAATGGCTATAGTGTATTACTAATTGGTGTAGGTTTGCTAGGATCTCTGTTTCACCAGTGTGTATATTATTTAACAGGCAAACTTGCCCCTTTGACTTATGAGGTATATTATTTAACACTGGTTTAATTACTGTTCTTACATTTTTTTGTGCACATCGGGATTAGATGTAGCTATCTAATTATGCCATCCTTTGACTATATATGAGCACGATAGCAGTAGAATGTGTGATTGTTACATCCTAAGTTGGTGTAATGTAAAAAAGATTCATGCCATCAAAACTACACTGAAACTTAATTCTAAATAAAAGGCAGTTAAAAATGAACAGCGTGGATAAACATGTTGTGAGAGGACTGATTCCAAAACACATTTTAACAGCTTTATCCGGTTGATAATTCAGAACATTATCAAGTATAAATGACTGGTCGTCAGTTAAACCCTTATGAGATTTACCCTTTGTTTGTTGCACTCTCACAAATTTATTCTGTTCCACCATCACGGTTTTTTTACTTTTACAGTTTCCCCATGGTTTCCGGAATGCGTTTTCGATCTTAATACTATCTGCTCTGTTGCTTGCAATTATCAATTTTTAAAAATTGAAACAACATTATAGTTCTAACCAAAATTTGTGAAGCCCAAGGATGTAACCATCTTCAGTTTCACATTGTGAATTTGAATTATGAAGTTATGAGTGAATAAATTGGGAGTCTGAAGTGTGTGTCTGCCACATGGGTTGGGTTGGGTTCGGTTGTATTACTGACTCTGTGTGAGTTTGGAGGTGGAGGTGGAGGTGGTGGGGTGGTGGTTTCGTTTTGGCGCCATCCCAAGACCAAGAGAATGCATGTGAGAAAATGTGATGAGTTTTTAACTCATCCCTCATCACTCACTTATTAGTCAAGTCAACCATTTTCCACTCAACTCTGATCTGCCAATTTGCCAATTGCCATATAGTTTTAATTTGAATAGGTTTAAGGATTAGGTTTGGTTGGATTTCAACTATTAGATTTGGGATTAAAATCATTAGGTTGAAGAATGAGGTTTGGTTGGATTTCAACCATTACATTTCATAGATTTGAAATCTGTTTACTATCTCATTTAATTGGTGTACGTTAGCTCATTTAACTCAAATTTTATGAGATTTGGTCCTCCAATTTCTTGGATTTCCTAACAGATTTACTTTCTTTGGAAAATTCAGGAACCCTGATTCTGGGAGGAAGAATATGCTTCATTGCCATCTTTAGGTATACAATTCTGCACACTAATTACATGTTCAAAGCCTAATTAGTTATGCACCATTTTTTTATTACCTTTGGAAAGCTTTTGTACTTAGATTTTAAATATGTGATTAGTTTGTGAAGAATAAACGAGAAAACTAATCATGGGGACATACTTCTTTTTCGATTTTTTCCTCTGCATTGTTTCTTGAATGAAATTGGATTCATAGATGTAGGGATACAGCAACGACTGAGGTGTGAATAAAAGGTCTAGGCATAACAATTTCAAGGTTTAGAATTGATTCGAAAATATGAGAAAATGCTGCATTCTCTGTTTTTTTGTTTTTGTTTTTTGCTGTTTGCTGTAGTTATTCCAACTTAATATATACCCATTTTTATAGAACCATGAATGGTGGTTGTTAAATGTTGTGCCATTTGACAATCCTTAGTTCTGCATTCCTTGATTTTTTTTGCTGTTTGCTGTTGGGATTCCAAGTTAGTTTATACTTATTTTCATAGAACCATAAATGCTGGTTGTTAAATGCAGTCTAAATGTTCTATTTTAACTCAAAATCCTCCTCTTCCAAAAATGAACAACTTATCTGCTAAAAATTGTTTCGTTTGTTTTACATCTGTGGTATACTCTGCAATACAAGAAAACCAAAACCCTCTTTATAAATTAATTTATTCTCTCTGTAAATGTTACATGTACTGTAGTGGTAATAGCCTAATAAGAAGACTAACTAGACCTATAATTAATGCATGTAAAAATTTATGTAAGCAATATTTACAAAAGCAGGTTTCAGTTCTCAGTAAGAACAAACTATTTTGGTGTTGCTTGCTAGCGAGCTTACTTTTATTTTCCCTTTCTTTTTCCATAAAGAAAAAAATATGCATACAATTAAGGGAGTTTTAAAGAAAAGCCCACGATACTGTTCACTTTAAAGAAAAACCACATTTTTACACTAAAAAGTCAAACCTGGTACTATTCACTTAACCCTTTATTTTGTCCTTATCGTTAAAACTCAAAGTTTTCTAGCCATTTTCATTAGTTTTCCTTACAATTAATTCTCTCTGTAAATGTTACATGTACTGTAGATTGGTAACAGCCTAATAAGAAGACTAACTAGACCTGTAATTAATGCATGTAAAAATTAATGTAAGCAATATTTACAGAAGCAGGTTTCAGTTCTCAGCAAGAACAAACTATTTTGGTGTTGCTTGCTAGCGAGCTTACTTTTATTTTTCCTTTCTTTTTCCAGAAAGAAAAAAATGTCCATTTCAATGTTATGTATGCATACTCAAGAGAAGCTGTCTCTTTTGGTTATGTATGCATACTCAAGAGAAGCCGTCTCTTATGGTTATGTTCTGTAAAAGCAGCCCACCCACTGTTGATGCTAATTTTGAAATATATATATGCTTTCCCTCCACACTGGGCAGGATGACTTTATGATTCTGTCTCTGAATCTCTTTTCCTCTATTCCTTTTTAATTAAGAAGTGAAAGTTTTGGATTCAAAGTAGTACTATCTATATGTTAAACACTGTGATCATTGAAATTTCATATACATAGATACACTGAAGGAATAAAAAAGAAATAAAATAGAACAGGAGAATATCATAGATTTTTTCATTTCAATAATCAGCCTTAATCCTTAAACGTATCATCTCAAGTTTAGTCCTTAAGCTTATCGGCTCAAGTTTTGTCCTTAAGCATATTGGCTCCAGTTTAGTCCTTAAGCATATCGGAAGCGATTTAGTCCTTCATTCTCATTTGTTTTGTTCAGTCCAGTGGCAATAAAAAATAGGGTGCCTGGAAATCATTTACCTAAGCATATATGTTTAACAGCTTCCTTCACTGTAGATTAATATCCAACGATTCTAACCTATATTATATCATTTATATACTTTTGGAAGTATGTCATTACCATATAATTTTGCTCCAACGATTCTAACCTATATTATATCGTTTATATACTTTTGGTAGTGTGTCATTGCCATGTGCTTTTGCTGGAAATGATGTATCCCTCCTTGCTGTTCTGTAATGGGTCTGAATTGCTGAATTTCTTCTTTTTTGTAAACTTTTTAATGGCTTTTTTGACATTCAATCTGTCATATGCTCTCCTTTATGCATGAAAAACTGATGACAACCTTGAAATACTAAAATCACCAGCTACCCCATAATTTTCACTAAGCGTACTCCACAGTTAACCATTATTTGCTCTATTTAGCCTATTCCTTCTAAAACCAATGTTCTCACACTGTAACCCCTGTACTAATTCAGAACCGACTAGGATACCTCATGCTTGCTTTAAGCCTTTAAATTAATATGATGACAGATGATGCATTCCCGTTGTTAGCAGCTTTTCTTTTGTGAAATGTAAATTTGTCGTAGATTAAGTCTGTTGAACTGTCCCAAGTAGAGTCCAGTGCACTGTCGCATATTGAGTTACTTTTCCTGTGTCCATTTGTTTGCGTTTCGAATTCTAAACTCTCAATCTCACTGATTTGTTGTAGTTTAGATCAAAGTGTCATTGCAACGTCGTGATCTGCTCTTCTTGCTGCCTTTGATGTAGGGCTCCGGACCTATTGCATTTGAATCAAGGCTTTGGTATGTCACCTAAACTAAGATGCATTGTTTCCCCGTGCTTTCTGTTTGAGTTAATGCAGAATTTTCATTTTTCAATCAATTGTTTGGTTTTATTAGCTTATGTCATTCGTTTGCTCCCTGCTTTGTTTCTCATTCTTGGTTATCTCTGCGATCCTTTGATACTTCACGAGTTCATTGGTTTCTTTGTTTTTGTTGGTTTTAATTTAGTCTCAACCATTCTATTATTGTTCAAACGTGCATTGGTCTGATCTGTGATTTTGCTTTAACCAGGTGTTCCTAATTCTTAGTCGAATGTTGTTAGCCATTTTATATGTTTTTTTGTCAATTGCTTTCTTTCTTTGTTGCGCTTTCAATTTTCCAAAGCATTCTTCAAACGTTAGTTACTTTGCTTGGTTGGTGTGGTTGTTGTTTTCGTTAGGTTTTCCTAAGAGTCAACCCTCTCAACAAACTAGACATATTTCCAAAAAAAATCACAACTACCATATTTAAATTTTTAAAATTTTTGACTCTGTTATTCTAAGACATACAAGCTAAACAGATTTTTCTAAAAAACTTAAATATTGACGCTATATTTAATTTGTGATTCAGGGTAGATAAAATGGTGAAAGAGATTGATTGAAGGGAATAACAAATTCTAGGAGTTTTGGTTAAAAATTTAAAGGAATTGATTGAGGCTCGAAACAATGAAAAGCTTCGAAGAACGATACAAATATATAGAGAAATTGCCCCAGGACCCAATACAAAAAAAGCAGTGAAAATAGAAAAAACAAGGATGGGTTTACGTGTTTATGGTAAGGGTGCAAACCGAAACAAATTTGTGGTCCACACTATCCATTCACCTGAAAATCGTAGTAATTCGCCAAAAGAACAAGTTTCGTTAGATGAAGAAGTTTAGTTGCTACAACAAGATTAGACTGATTTATATTTTTCACGCACACACCTATATAACAAACAATATAATAGCGTTTCTTAAACTATGATTTATATTTTTTGCTATAGTACGGAAAATGACCACTCTAAAAAAAAAAGAACAATGCAATCTCCGTAATCGACTGCTGCAAGCCATTCTACATGTTTTCGGCAACATTTTTGCTTCAACACCTGCATGTTCTTTGCTTTGCACGTTTGTGCTTGGAAACTCAAATGCTAGAATGAGAACAAAACAGTCTTTATGTTTTTTGTCAAATGCTCACACATGTACCTAACCTATAAGATATATATTTTGTCACCTTGGCTACAAGGGCAACATGTCTGTGAACTATATATTACTTATGTTTCTTCTATATATTAGGGAACCAAAACGTTTCGTTTCGTCCTGTTAATTGTACAATGCAGTTGAAGGTGATGCATTCAAGCCCCGCAGCATCGCGCAGACATTTTTTTCTAGTTCAAACCTAAACCAAGATACCATGAGATTGTGACATATGGAAATCCAATGACATGTAAGTCTAGTTAGGAAAGAATCTAAGAGGTGCACTTGCATATGAGCTCAATGACCTATCCTACACATTGAAACAAAAGGAACAAAAGGACAAAATTTTCAAACACTAAGTTCAGGAAGCTAAATTTTTTGATCAAACGATATATTTGTTAGATTTATTTTGGTCAAATAATAAATTTGTTATATTAGATGTTAGATTAGGGAGCCAATGGGGTTTGAACCCACGCGATGATGCATGGGTAACACTTCTTTCTACCATTGTGATATAGGGCGGAAAAAGAACCTCTCCAGATCTGTTCAACCAAAGCCCACGGATCAAGTGATTTGGGCCCTTGAATCCAACGGCTAAAAATAGAAACCCCATTTAAAAGTTATAATAATTTTAGCCGTTGGATCAAATTTCAAGGATCCGAATCACTTGATCCGTGAGCTTTGGTGGAAGAGATCCGGAGAAGATCTCTTTCCATAGAGTGCCACTTACAGTTCAGGAAGCTATTTAACTCTCACACTTTTGGTGAGTACTTTCATACGTATTGTGTAATCATTAAACCCGAAAATCAAATCAGAAGAGGAGCATTGCACTTGTTAGCTCTCCCATGAGTTTCTTTCATTGTATTAATAGTCCTCTATATATCTGATATTGATATATACAGGACCCTTACCAAGAGGAATGGGGATCCCTCTTGTGAAAGGTTTCCTTGATATATATATATATATATATATATATATATATAGGTTATTTTTCATTAGCAAGGAGAAATAGTGACGGTGACAATGTTCACTTCTAGAAATAGTAGCAGTGTTCAATTCTAAAATTAGTGGCAGTGTTCAATTCTAGAAATAATGACATGTGTTTACGATTGATAATTTTGTCTCACTTGTTGAAAAAATTTAGCTATTTGAACTTCTATTTTTTTACTTGACGAATTGTAAAATATCAAATTTTTAATACGAAATCGATGCATTTTTTGTTCATTTATTTTCAGGTTGTTGATGGATATTGTTGCAGTCTAAGACAATTGGTTCACAGATATAAAACATAATTTGATGGGATATTGCTGCTGTGTAATTTTAGTTTGATGAGATATTGCACGCTACCCTTTGCTTCCAGCTCATAGGCCCTTTATTTTAGGCTTGTTCTCTTTTATTTTTATCCCTTTCATTAAAGTGAAGCTTTTGTCATTAAATTGTTTTTGGTTTAAGAAAAAGTTACTACCCCTAGACTTTCCAAATGACAAGATCGAGGAAGATGTGCGGCGACCTCGAGATCTTGATCAAGATGATGGATCGGGGACTGAGGCCGGGGCGAATTGCAATTGGAGCTCTCTACTCAATCAGCCTCTTCAAGAGCCCAACTAAGTTTGCATCGATCATTTGTCACTGCATGAACTAGTTGGGTATCTAAGAAGCCAACAACTAACAAGTCAGGGGTGTCATGTGTAGCGCCAGAGGCCCAGATGGGACTTCATTGGCAATGCCAACGTACGTACTCGTCCCTTCTGATGTTCATTCTGTTCTTCGTCTTCCTCTCCTTCTTCTTTTCTTTTTCTGGTTGTAATTTTTTGTTCAATTCATGTACGTAGCCTTAGCCTTATTGCTTTGGTTTTTTATCCAGACCAATTGAGAATAATAAAACATGGAAACTTCGAAGTTTTTAGACTACATTTTATTATTTTTGGAATTAATCGTCATATTTTGATGGAAAAATTTATTTCAACCCATGTAACATTTTTCTACACTCAACTTAAATTTAAATTGTTAATTATCTATTTTACCCTATTGCATAATTACTATTAAGTACAAAATGAAATTAATAATAAAACTCAAATTTATCAATAAACCCATTAAAGCCTACCATCACTTCTTGTTTATCCTACGTTCATTCTGGCTAAAACCCTAATAGGTCTCATAGAGAAAAACAAGTTTTTTTAGTGATGGATGGTGATTTTGAAGTTTTGAATCCTCCAACTAAGGTATGACTCAATTTATGAATATTTTGTTTGTTTAATTTCAATTTTTTTGAAGTTTAGAAGATGAGTATTTGGGTTTCAATTTTTTTCATCATTCCCGAATTGTTTGTTAAACTTTCTAAAATTGGAAAATTCTAAGGAAAAACTTCTTACCAATTGTTCTTATATTATAAACTTCCTTGCTTGTTGATAAATATAAGGGAATGAATTGTTTGATTTGTTGCTTATGCACATCAATAGAAAGAAAAAAGGCAAATGTCTGGGTTTGGTAGTAGAAAGGAAAAAAAAGTAGCCATGGAAATGCTAATGGGAAGAGGGGGTGGGGCAAGGACGCCTCTTTAAAAAAAAAAATTCAATTGTAGATGTTATTTTATAAAGGGAATGAGTGTAAAGATAACTTAACATTTTGAATTGGATTTGAGATGGTAGTTTAAGTAATAAATTTGGGTTTAAAGAGAGATTAATTCTTTAATAAAAAACAATATGAGTGAAGAGAGTAAGTTGGGTGTAAAAAGAGGTTACATGGGTTCAAATAAAATTTTCTTATTTTGATTTATTTTCAAGTTGGAAGGGTGAAGTGCTGATTTAGTCTCTGAATTATCACCTTAGTAAAAATTAGGTTCCTAAATTATTTTTTCGGTAAAATAAATTGGTAGTTCACCCTATATGTTATGTAACGTATGACTACTAGTTAGCATAGAGTAGGATTTTCTCTCCTCCTATTCCCATCCATTCCTTCCCCTCATCTCACATATTGTTTTTTGTCTTATTGTCTCTATAAAAAAATCAATATAAGAAGTTGACGTGGCTAAACCGTAACTGTTCAAATAAGAGGGGAGGGAAGGCAAAAGAGATTAGGAGGAGAGAGAATCCTTCTAAGGCCATCCCCAACCGAATGGTCCAAATGACCAGAGGGCTGAAAATAGCCCAAAAACCATCTCCAACAGAGGGCTAGGCCATAGGGCTCGTGGAATCTGACAGGGCCCCACGGAATATGAAAGGGCCAAAGGACTTGAGGGCTAGCTGCAGCAGCCAGCCAACCAGCCCGGGGTTGGCAAAAAAAAACATTAATTCTGTCGGTTAAGCTAAAATTCAAATGCAAAGGCTACCTAACGTCAACTAGCCGTTGCATTTGAATTTTTTTTTTTTTACAATTTTATTATTATTTTTTATTTACAAAATTTTTCCTATAACTTCTATTTTTCATTTTTTTTAAATTCTATTTTTTTCATATAACTTTTATTTTACAAAATTTGTTTCATATTTTTTTTAAATTCCATTTTTTCCTATAACTTATATTTCACAAAATTTGTTTCATTTTATTTTAAATTCTATTTTTTTCCTATAACTTCTATTTCACAAAATTTGTTTCATATTTTTTTTTAAATTATATTTTTTCCAATAACTTCTATTTTACAAAATTTGTTTCATATTTTTTTCCTATAACTTCCTAAGCCATTATACAACATTAAATTAAATTAAGTAACATGAAACAACATTAAAAAATATAAAACAACATTAAATAACATTAACCAACATATAAATTATACAACATAAAAAAAACATTTAACAACATGAAACTTAAACAACATTTTTAGAAACATTTAACAACATAAAACTTAAACGCCTACTCCATGCTTCTTTTGGCCCAAAGATGTGCAACAAGATCCTGTTGTAGGTACTTGTTTGTGGTTGTTCCTCAGTTGGCTGACACACCATGGCCGCAGCCATGGCTGCTACTCTATTTTGTTTGTTGCGCCTTACTTGAACTTCTTCATCAGACTCCTCATCTTCTCATCTCATTTGCGCCCATTTTGCTTCCAATTTGGAATTGGATGACGACCCCCAGTTGGAATCCGAAGATGATCCAAAGTTGGAATTCATTGCAAACTTGAATTGAAAAAGATTGAATTGAAATAAATTGAATTCAAAGTTGTGTGAATTATAGCCCAATATCCACCCTATTTATAGCAAAAAAAATTTCAAATCCAACGGCTAGCTGACATTAGCATGATGTTAGCTACCAACGGCTAGCTGACGCCACTTAGCCGTTGGATTTGAATTTAAGTTGTAGTTTTTAAATAAGAAATTATGTTTGGCCCTCAGTTGCAGACGGTTTTTTGTGATAGGGCTAAAACGAGTCCTATGGCCTTTTGGCCCTCGATTGGAGACGGAGGCAAATATGGTCATGTACTGTTTATTAAAATATTATTATCTTTGAGGGCCAGAGGGATAAAATGAGCCATCTGGCCAGCCCTCGGTTGGAGATGGCCTAAAACGAGCCATCTGGCAAATATTGCCCTGTATTGCTTTGGTTTTTTATCCAGACCAATTGAGAATAACAAAACATGGAAACTTCCAAGTTTTTAGACTACATTTTATTATTTTTGGAATTAATCGTCATATTTTGATGGAAAATTTTATTGGCAGCGCCCAGATGGGACTTCATTGGCAATGCCAATGTACGTACTCGTCCCTTCTGATGTTCATTCTCTTCTTCGTCTTCCTCTCCTTCTTCTTTTCTTTTTCTAGTTGTAATTTTTTGTCCAATTCATGTACGTAGCCTTAGCCTTATTACTTTGGTTTTTTATCCAGACCAGACCAATTGAGAATAATAAAACATGGAAACTTCGAAGTTTTTAGACTACATGTTAATATTTTTGGAATTAATCGTCATATTTTGATGGAAAATTTTATTTCAACCCATGTAACATCTTTCTACACCCAACTTAAATTTAAATTGTTAATTGTCTATTTTACCCTATTGCATAATTACTATTAAGTACAAAATAAAATTAATAATAAAACTCAAATTTATCAATAAACCCATTAAAGCCTACCATCACTTTTTGTTTATCCTACGTTCATTCTGGCTAAAACCCTAATAGGTCTCATAGAGAAAAAAACAAGCTTTTTTAGTGATGGATGGTGATTTTGAAGTTTTGAATCCTCCAACTAAGGTATGACTCAATTTATGAATATTTTGTTTGTTTAATTTCAATTTTTTTAAAGTTTAGAATATGAGTATTTGGGTTTCAATTTTTTTCATCATTCCCAAATTGTTTGTTAAACTTTCTACAATTGAAAAATTCTAAGGAAAAACTTCTTACCAATTGTTCTTATATTATAAACTTCCTTGCTTGTTGATAAATATAAGGGGATGAATTGTTTGATTTGTTGCTTATGCACATCAGTAGAAAGAAAAAAGGCAAATGTCTGGGTTTGGTAGTAGAAAGGAAAAAAAAGTAGCCATGGAAATGCTAATGGGAAGAGGGGGTAGGGCAAGGACGCATCTTTAAAAAAAAAAATTCAATTATAGATGTTATTTTATAAAGGGAATGAGTGTAAAGATAACTTAACATTTTGAATTGGATTTGAGATGGTAGTTTAAGTAATAAATTTGGATTTAAAGAGAGATTAATTCTTTAATAAAAAACAATATGGGTGAAGAGAGTAAGTTGGGTGTAAAAAGAAGTCACATGGGTTCAAATAAAATTTTCCTATTTTGATTTATTTTCAAGTTGGAAGGGTGAAGTGCTGATTTAGTCTCTGAATTATCACCTTAGTAAAAATTAGGTTCCTAAATTATTTTTTCGGTAAAATAAGTCCCTAAATTCATTAAAAATTGCTAATTTCATTCCTACTATTATATTCAAAGCTATTTTATCCAATTTTTCGTCAACTTTAGTCACTTGACACACTTTAGAATGTAATACCATCATTTTCTCGCCTGTAAGCTCTTAACATTTCATATAGGTTGCGATTTAACGTCTAGTTTATCCTCTGAAGTTAACTTAACTATTTCTTATGAAAAACTACCAATTTACCCTCCAAAGTTAACTCCATACACCATTTTTTTAATGAAAAACTATCAATCTACCCTCCAATGTGTATCACATGCAATTAACGTGATTTAAATTGATGGAAAGTTGAATATAGTAGCTTCGAATATAATATTAAGGATGTAATTGGCATATTTTTATAATTCAAGGACTGGTTTTTTTGAAAAAAAATAGTATAGGGACCTAATTTTCACTAAGGTGATAATTCAGAGACTAAATTGGTAGTTCATCCTATATGTTATGTAACGTATGACTACTAATTAGCATGGAGTAAGATTTTCTCTCCTCTTATTCCCATCCATTCCTTCCCCTCATCTCACATATTGTTTTTTGTCTTATTGTCTCTATAAAAAAATCAATATAAGAAGTTGACGTGGCTAAACCGTAACCGTTCAAATAAGATGGGAGGGAAGGCAAAAGAGATTAGGAGGAAAGAGAATCCTCCTAAGACCATCTCCAACCGAATGGTCCAAATGGCCAGAGGGCCGAAAATAGCCCGAAAACCGTCTCCAACTGAGGGCTAGGCCAGAGGGCTCGTGGAATCTGAGAGGACCCCACAGAATATGAAAGGGCCAAAGGACTTGAGGGCTAGCTGCATGCAGCCAGCCAACCAGCTCGGGCCTGACAAAAAAAAACATTAATCCTATCGGTTAAGCTAAAATTCAAATGCAAAGGCTAGCTGACATCAGCTAGTCGTTGCATTTGAATTTTTTTTTTTTTCACAATTTTATTATTATTTTTTATTTACAAAAATTTTCCTATAACTTCTATTTTTCATATTTTTTTTTTAAATTCTATTTTTTTCCTATAACTTTTATTTTACAAAATTTGTTTCATATTTTTTTTAAATTCCATTTTTTTCCTATAACTTCTATTTCACAAAATTTGTTTCATTTTATTTTAAATTCTATTTTTTTTCCTATAACTTCTATTTCACAAAATTTGTTTCATCTTTTTTTTTTAAATTTTTTTTTTTTCCAATAACTTCTATTTTACAAAATTTGTTTCATATTTTTTTTAAATTATATTTTTTTCCTATAACTTCCTAAGCCATTATACAACATTAAATTAAATTAAGTAACATGAAACAACATTAAACAATATGAAACAACATTAAATAACATTAACCAACATATAAATTATACAACATAAAAAAAACATTTAACAACATGAAACTTAAACAACATTTTTAAAAACATTTAACAACATAAAATTTAAACGCCTACTCCATGCTTCTTTTGGCCCAAAGATGTGCAACAAGATCCTGTTGTATGTACTTGTTTGTGGTTGTTCCTCAGTTGGCTGACACACCATGGTCTCAGCTGCTGCTCTGTTTAATTTGTTGCGCCTTACTTGAACTTCTTCATCAGACTCCTCATCTTCTCGTCTCATTTGCGCCAGTTTTGCTTCCAATTTGGAATTGGATGAGGACCCCCAGTTGGAATCTGAAGATGATCCAAAGTTGGAATTCATTGCAAACTTGAATTGAAAAAGATTGAATTGAAATAAATTGAATTCAAAGTTGTGTGAATTATAGCCCAATATCCACCATATTTATAGCAAAAAGAAATTCAAATCTAACAGCTACCTGACATTAGCATGATGTCAGCTACCAACGGCTAGCTGACGTCACTTAGCCGTTGGATTTGAATTTAAGTTGTAGTTTTTAAATAAGAAATTATGTTTGGCCCTATGGCCTTTTGGCCCTCGGTTGGTGACGGTTTTTTGTAACAGGGCTAAAACAAGACCTATGACCCTTTGGCCCTCGGGTGGAGACAGAGGCAAATATGGCCATGTACTGTTCATTAAAATATTATTATCTTGGAGGGCCAGAGAGCTAAAACGAGCCATTTGGCCAACTCTCAGTTGAAGATGGCCTAAAATCCCTTAGGAATCTCTCAATTTTATCTCAACCGTACTCCAACCGTGAATGTCCAAAGAAATACCATAGTTCTTATTTATTTATTACTTCTTTTTTTTTAGAATTTTAACGGTACACACCCGTAGATTTAGGTTTTTTTTATTTTTTATTTTTTAACTTCAGACACCCGTAGGTTTAGATTTAGTTGTGGTATTCACTTGAAGATTATTAAGCTAGTACATTACTGTGTCTAACTTGTCATGATCTCCAACCAAGAAAAGAAGACAACAATTATGCATATGTATAATCGGCCCCACTCCCTTGATATTATCAGCAAAAACTGAGAGACGAACAGAGAAAGAACCGGATGATTGCCAATTTGCCACCGCTTTAAACCTAAAAAATTTTGAGGAAATTGTAGCAATATCTCAACTTTTAGGGTAAATGAAAACTACTTTAACTATTGGTATCACGACACTTTCATACCTCATTTTTTAAAATTGACAATGTCATACCTCATCTTACGAATTTGGTCCAATGTTATACCTTATGTTAGCTTGCCGTGAATTTCTCAGTTAAATGCTGACGTGGCTTGATCCGGAGCCCACTTTTTATTAAAAAATTAATAAAATATTATTAAAAACAAAAAAAAAATCATTTAATATTTTTAAATATTAAAATAATAAAAAAAATTTTAAAAAAAAAAAAAAAAAACCAACACAAACCCGTGCCCTTCTCCCTCCCCTTTCTTTCTCTTCTCCCCCATCTTCTTCTTCCCCCCTCCTGCAACCCAGAAAACACAGAAGGAAGGAAAAAAAAAAAAAAAAAAAAAAGGTTCACGATTTTCCCTGACCCCCCTTTCTTTCTTCCCCCATCCCGTCTTCCCTAAACCCTCTGCACCCACTATCTGCAACCTCACACCCACTACCTACAACCCAGAAAAAAAAAAAAAAAAAAAAAAAACCGAAAAAAAACCCAAATCCCGTTGAGGTGGAATCGGGAAACCTTCGCCAGGCCGATTCCGAGGGTGGAGAACCTGGGCAAGCAGAAAATGGGGGGAATGGGTGCGGAGAGAAGAGGGTGGGTGCGAGGTTGGGTGCGGAGGGGTGCGAATGTGGGTGCCGAGGTTGGGTGCGGAGGGTGGGTGTGGGGAGAAGAAGGGGTGGGGGGTGGGGAAGACGAACTGAGGGTGAGAGAAGACAAATTGGTTTTTTTTTTTTTTCCACTTTTTTTTTCTGGGTTGCAGAAGGTGGGGAAGAAGAAGATGGGGGAGGAGAGAGAGAGAGGGAGGAGAGAGAAGGGCACGGGTTTGTCTTTTTTTTTATTTTTAACTTTTCTTTATTATTTTAATATTTAAAAAATATTAAATGATTTTTTTTTTAGTTTTTAATAATTTTTTAATAATTTTTTTAATAAAAAGTGGGCCCCGGATCAAGCCACGTCAGCATTTAACTGAGAAATTCACGGCAAGCTAACGGAAGGTATAACATTGGACCAAATTCGTAAGATGAGGTATGACATTGTCAATTTAAAAAAATGAGGTATGAAAGTGTCGTGACACCAATAGTTGATGTAGTTTTTTGTAATTTACCCCAACTTTTAACTAATTAGAGTAACGACTCCTCAACTAAAAATTTATGATTATTGGTTTCTTAGCTCATCAAAACATGCAATTATAGTCATTATCGTCAACTTTTTTAGAACGTCTATCGAAATGAATCACGTGAAGCTGAACTAAAGGGAAAATATGAAAAACCAAATGAGAAAAATTGTAGCAACGATCCCTCAACTTTTATCCAATTTGAGAAATTGTCTCTCAACTTTAACCCAATTGGAGAAATGGTCCCTCAACTTTAACCCAATTATAGCAATAATCCTTCCAACAAGACTCATTTTGATGGAACTATGATGGAGTTGATGAAAATGATCATAGCTGCACATTTTGATGAGTTAAATGACTAATTGTCATAGATCTTTAGTTAAATGACCATTGCTCCAATTGGATTGAAGTTGAATAACCATTTCTGCAATTTTCTCAAAAAAATTATAAACTTCTAGCTACTAGCTAGCTAGCTAGAAGGGAACTAAGGAGAGTTAGTTGGGGGTATTGTAAGAAAAGAATCTAAATATTACTATAGTTTATTAATTCATTTGCTCCTGAAACTATCATTTAGTCTCATTTTACCCCTTTGAAATTAGTTTTGTCTCATTTTGCCCCTTGAAATTGTCATTTTCGTCCCATATGGTCTCAGTTCACCTTATTTTCATCAACTTCGTCTAATAAATGTTAAATTAAAGTGTAGTATGGACATTTTGTTTTTAACCCGTCTTTGCCTCCAACTTGCCTGCTAATTAAAATTTCGAACTAAACTTGCAATAAACCAGTTGCTCTTCTCTAAGTTTACGATGAATGTCAATGTCGCCAAGAAGATTAACCGTCAACTAAGCTCAAAGACTGGATTCGCAAGCTTAAATGCCTTTCTGTCTCTTTCACTTATCTTATCTTTGCCCGTGTCAAAATGAAATGTCCATACTACCCTTTAATTTAACATCTATTTAACGAAATAGACGAAAATGGACAAAACTGAGACTAAGTGAGACAAAATTGGCAATTTCGAGGGCAAAGTAAGACAAAACTAATTTCAGGAGATAAAGTAGTAGTTTCAGGGCCTAATAAACTAATAAACCTATTATTATATGAGGGATGGGTCCAAGTGAACTATCATTTGCGAAATAGTAATTAGTTTAGTTTTGTTAAGAAAAAAGAAGAGCGTAATGCATTATGCATTGCCTCCACTCTCTTCATCTATACCTACCTTAAGAGCAACTCCACCCTTTCGGGTGATAATAGCCCGGGCTATTGCCCAATTGGTAATTATTGCCTAAGTGAACATTAATTGCCCGAGTTTATCTCCACCTCTACATGAATTACCTTGGCTATTACATGTTGAAATTATGTTTATTAGAAAAAAATTCATATTATGTTTAAATTAAACAATCCCATCAAGCTACCTGTTACATCTGAAATTACAATCCCGTCACGGTCAAGCCACGATTCATATTCTCTTAGTTTTAATTTTTTTTGCATTTTTTATAATTTTTAAACATTTTTATGTATGGCGTGGATATATGAACGCTTTGCCGTCCAAAGTGAATGTGATGACCAGACGGGCACTTAGGGACGATACATGTGGTTTTTGTGATAAAGAAGCTGAGACTATTGAACATGCTCTTTTAACGTGTCCTAGAGCGGCAACAGTGTGGTTTGGAAGTCCCTTGGGTCTCCGTTCTTTTCAACTGGTTGAATAAGGCTTTGGACGTTGGTTGGAGTATATAGCGCAACATGTATCTAGGGAAAGCTTTGAGTTACTTCTTATTCTTGTTTGGAGTATTTGGAAGGCTCGTAATGAGTTCATATGGAAGGGCGTTGAGGTTTCTCCTATGGATATTCAAATCAAGGCACAAGCTTGGTTGACTGAGTTTAAAAAATGGAATGAGGTGGCTGTGCATACCTCTGTGGAAACTTCAACTAAATGGCAGCCGCCGACCTATGGCTGGATAAAATGTAATTTTGATGCGTCATGGGATGAGCAACAGTCGATTTGAGGGTGTAGGCTGGTAGTGAGGAGCTCGGATGGAAGGTTTATGGCAGCACAGGTGAGGAAAGAGGTAGCTGTGAGATCAACATTTCATGCAGAGGCAGCGGCTGCTAGACAAGCAGCTGTATTTTTGCGCAGGTGGATCCCGGAGCAGGTCCATGTGGAAGGAGATGCACTATTGGTGACTTTTGCAATTCAAAATGCAGGAGCGGCTTTTCATGGGCATTATGGACATATATTTGATGATACCAAGCGGCTTTTGTAGGACTTCAAGCAATGGAAAATCACCTTTGGACGACGAGAGACGAATAGGGTGACACACCGCCTTGCACGGTTTAGTCTCACTGTTGATCACCCAGTTTCTTGGTTTGAAGAACCTCTTGATGTAATTTCTAATTTATTATTAAAGGATAGTACTAGTAGTTAATATAGTGCGGGACGCTCTTTTTCCCTTCGATCATGTTGAAAGCCCCGACAAGGTTTTTATCAAGGCCCATTGTATGCACCATATCCTCAGTTTGTACGTATTTCAATTTTCAATGAATATCGTACTTCTTTCAAAAAAAAAAAAAATTTAACATGGATCACTGGATAACTTTTTCTTTTGCAATCCAAGAGTCCAGGTTGTACCACTTAGAGAAGAAGTCTTTTACAAATATTTTTTTATTTTTTAAATTAAAAGAAAAGGATTAAAAGGGACCGTCGAATTTGAAAAATGTAACAGCCCAAATTAATAGTGTGCTGCAGCACGAGCGTGGCGCCTAAATTCTTGTCAGACAACTTGCGCCCACGCACGCTTGAGGCATAAAAAAAAATGATAACGTGAGTAACGTCAAATAAGCTCAAGTGAAACCTCAAGCTAATCTCGCTCAATTGCTCAATCCAGGAAGATGGGCCCACCCAATAGCACTACTGATTGACATGGAGCTGAAGCAGATTTTAGAGAGATTGAGGGATTCAATCAACCAATAGGTGGGACAACTTAAACGGGGCGGAAATGCTCCAACAATAAAGTAACCGGAGGAATAGAGGGAATGGCCCAGCACCAGCAACAACTGATGACTAGCGTTATGTTAGTTGTGCCGATACTCCACGGCAACTTTTTTTCTCTAGTTCCCGTCTTTGGAGGGTAATGTCATATGATTTTTTCAATCTAATAATGTATTTATTAATTATGTAAGGAAAATTGAAATGATGTGCATAAGATGTATGCCGTTGACGTGCTTAATGGAATATACATATATGCATGCATTTCGAATTAAAATGGATGGATTCGTTGCGATTTTGGATTGTGAATTTGTTGCGATCATCTCCTTTTGAGAAATTATTAGATGGTACCATCACGTGTTGATAGTACGACGTTTGGGTTCAGTCTCTCTCTACGCCGTTAGGGGTTTCTCCTTATTTTTTGCTCCGCCATACTGTGCCGTCACAAGATGGAGAAGCTCCGGAGGCGCTTTCGGACAGAGAAAGGGTGCGCTTCCGCTCACCCAGGTCCAGCTCCGTTTTTCTTCTCCTTTGATCTGTTTCAGCCTATGATTGACTTGGAATGCGACTCTCCTTTGGTTTTCGGGTCCAATCCAGATCCGGAAATCCGTATCGGTGTTGAAAATGGAGGTGGGTTTCGGGTCAGAATTGATGAAAGTTACAGGTATTTAGCTGATTCTGAACAAAATTTGAGTGAGCCAGAGACAACCCCAAAAGGTTCCGGATTCGGAGGTGGGTTTCGGGTCAAAAATCTTGTTTGAGGTCCGAATACAGGAGTTTCAGCTGGTTTTGATCGATATGGTAGTCAAGGAAGTGATGGTGGTAGTGGGTTTCCTGTAAAATCATTGGGGAATAGGAATTTGGGGCCTTCAGATTTCAGGAGCAAGAGTTATGTTAAAAGTAACGAGAAGTTTAATCCCAAGCTTATCTCGAAGCATAGTTGCAGCAATGGAGTTGCTTCAAGGAGCTGATTTAACCAGAAATTGAAAGGCGGTTTGTAATCAAATGGCACCGTCATTGAAGATATGGGTGGGAGTTCATCTGTGAGAGGGGTGGATAGCTGGATGATCTGATTGAAGCATTTAATATTCTGTCACGTGTCAGGTACTTATTGGTTAGTTACAGTGCCACGTGGTGGTACTGTAATATCTAATAATTTCTCCTCGTTTCCTTTGCTGTGTTCAATTTCAGTTTTACTCTTCCACTGTAGGAGTTTATCTCATTGAACAAATCAATCAATAAATAAATAAAGGTAAAAACAGCGTCCAGCTTCAATCACGGGTGTCTTGGTGTTGACGTACGTGGCAGTATCTCACGTGTTGTTGAGTCGTTGACGCGGCCTCCTCGCGCGCTGGGATTATTGATTATTCTTTGCTAACTTGGCCAAAAACGCAAAAGCGTACAAGATCTCATGGTGAATGTGTAATTACAAAATCAAGTATTCTATATTTGTAATAAGTGGGCTTCTGTCTGTCATCAATATTCCATCCATCCATTAAAACTATTTTTGTTTTATTTATTATGAGAGGACCCGCCGATTTTGTTGAAAATTTTGAAAATTTATATAGAATTATATTCATATTTTTAATTTTAATCTAGTTGTAGCTAAAAGTTGATATTAAAGTGAAAATTTAAATATATTAGCACTTTTTATTATAATTATCCTAACCTTAAAAAAGATGACTACAATTCTATATATATTTCAAAATTTTCGACTCTTTTTTGTCTCTATGCCGTCTGCACTTCTCATTTCATATCTTTCCATTTTGTTGTTGTAAGTTGTGGGAAGGGAAAGAGAGCGAGTCGAGTGACTGTCCGTCCGTTGATCATTTGCTCTCTGCTTGTTATTTGTTTGTGTTAGAACTTAGACGACGACGACGGCGGCGACGACTTAAATTTATTTTATTCCATTACCTTTACTTTTTGAGGGAGATCGGCGAGAGAGGGATCGAAGTCGAAGGAAGAATCAAATCTATCATTCAATCCACCACCAGAGGAGAAGGAGAAACCACTACCACCTCTGCATTAAGAAGAGCTGCGACGGCTGTTTGCCCCAAAAATCTCCCAACTGCGAGTGCCTCAGCGCCTCTGGGTGTCGTGTCGGTGACTTCCAATTCTTTTTTATTTTTAGAAAAGAAAAGATGATGGTGAGGAATGTGGTGATGGTCATGTTGTTTGTAACGGTTATTGCTCCCATTACTCTTTACACTGATCGCCTTGCCTCCATCTCCATCCAGGCCTCTTCCTCTTCCTCCTCCTCCTGTAAGTCTGTCATCTAACAACTTCTTCTTCTTCTTCTTCTAATCCCTTTTTTCTTTTTAAAATTAAATAATCCCTAAATCCCAATGCTGCTCCTTTTCTTTTCTCTGCAGCTGGAGACGACGATTTCGTTGAAGATGTTACAGCCTTTGTAAGTTGTTTGCTTTTTGTTTTCGTTCTCGATGACCTCTTTCTTGTTGGTTGAGTTCATGTCTTTGAATTTTTGAAATTTCTTCACAGCCTGCAAATGCGGCTCGTACTAGTGCCCGTCTAAATCTGCTTCCTCAGGTTTATCTCTAATTACTTTCCCTTCTTCCTTTTCTAGCACCACACACATTCACACATTCACACATTCACACACAAATGAAGGACTCAACTTTCAGATCTTTATTTGTGCTTTTTGTTTCTTGAGCATAGGAGTCATCCACAACCACAAGGCTTAAAGAACCAGTAGGAGTCGTATATTCCGACAACTCCACTGATCCATCACCAGGGGCAAAGGGGACCTCCGCCCACCCCAATCACTCTCATCCACATCAAGGTTATCATCATTTATTTTACTCCTCAACTGAGTGCCTGCCTGCCTGCCTGCCCCCTTTTTTATTTCTGTGATTTCTTCTTTTTAATTAGAGGATCTCCGTTTACTTCTTAGATGGGCGGTTAGTCGACTCCATGGAGCATGTATCAGCTAGAATGTTATCTACCACCACTGACCCGGATCTGTCTCAAACATATGACCCGATCAGACAGGTCACTCAAACACTTGAGCAAGGAAATCAGTTTCTGTCCGAGTCCGATGCCAAAATAGGAGCTTCTGAGCAAAATATTGATGATGCCTCTCGGACTAGGGTATCGATTCTTCCATTTCCCTTTAGACCAATGCTATTCCTGGCTCACTATTAGAAATGCTTGTCCTTTTTCAAACTTCTAATCGCCAAATGTGAATGTTTATGCAATAAATAGAATCCTTTTTTTTGTACTAACTTGTATTAGAATTTCCTTCCTTCTTGGAATTAGATAAGAGACTGATTCATGCTTCTTGTTTCTCTCTTCTTTCGTGGCTCTGCTTCTTCTTTTAGGAAACAAAACCTGAGCAACAATCCACTCAAACCTCCAGCAAGGTTGATCGAAGAAGACCCACAAAAACTATGACTGCAAAACAAAATGATGAAACGGCTATCCCAAATGGACGGGTACGACATCTTAAAGACCAGCTTATCAGGGCAAAGGTTTACCTATCTCTTCCAGCCACAAGAAACAACCCCCATTTCACAAGGGAGATTCGGCTGCGGATAAAAGAAGTTCAAAAAGCACTTGTGGATGCAAGCAAGGATTCTGATCTCCCAAGGAAGTATGTCTTCTCTTACAAGAAAGTAGCACTACTACCTGACCCAAGTTTGTCGTTCCTTTTTGTACATAAATATATTTGTTGATATCCTTATTAGTTCCCTGTTTAAAATGTAACATTTTATCTTTCTATATTTCTATTTCCATCTAAAACTCCATTTTCTTTGTTTTGTTTAATTTATTCCGTAACAATTATTGCTACTAATACAGCGCCTACGACAAGTTGAAGGCAATGGAACAGACATTGACTAAAGGAAAGCAGATTCAAGACGACTGCGCTGCTATGGTGAAAAAGCTTCGGGCTATGCTCCATTCAATGGAAGAGCAACTCCGGGTGCACAAGAAGCAGGCTATGTTCTTGACGCAATTAACAGCAAAAACACTTCCAAGGGGACTTCACTGTCTTCCATTGCGCCTTACCACTGAGTACTATACCTTAAATTCTTCTCAGCAGAAGTTTCCCAATCAAGAGAAATTAGAAGATTCCCGGATGTACCACTATGCATTATTCTCGGACAATGTATTGGCTGCAGCGGTTGTTGTAAACTCAACTGTCACCCATGCTAAGGTGATGTAGAGAGATTCTCATGTTTTTTCTGTTGTCCCGGTTGCAAGTAAAAGAAAATTATAAAGAACGATTAAGTAAAAAGAACCTTAGTGTACCAATCAAGAATCTATTGTCCATGTCAGGACCTATTCTTTTGGTTGACATCTTTACCTGACTACCCTGCTTGGAACATTGACAGGACCCTGCAAACCATGTTTTCCACATTGTCACCGACAGGCTCAATTATGCTGCTATGAGAATGTGGTTTTTGGTAAATCCACCGGGCCAGGCCACTATTCAGGTTCAAAACACTGAAGAATTTTCATGGTTGAATACAAGCTACAGTCCAGTTATGAAGCAGTTGGGTTCTGCATCCATGATAGATTATTACTTTAGGACTCATCGGACCAATTCTGATTCAAATTTGAAGTTCCGAAACCCAAAGTACTTGTCTATCCTGAACCATCTCCGCTTTTACCTTCCAGAGATCTTCCCGAAGCTCAACAAAGTTCTATTCTTGGATGATGACGTAGTTGTAAAGAAGGATCTTACTGCACTATGGTCCCTTGACTTGAAGGGAAATGTTAATGGTGCTGTGGAGACTTGTGGAGAAAGCTTCCATCGCTTTGATCGGTATCTTAACTTTTCAAATCCTCTAATCTCAAAGAATTTTGATGCCCATGCTTGTGGATGGGCATATGGTATGAATATATTTGATTTGGAGGAATGGAAGAAGCAAAACATCACAGAAGTGTACCACGGATGGCAGAAGCTGGTAAGAAAAATGGTTTCAGATTTTTTTTTTTTTGGAAATATGAAATGATTGACTTGACTATTTAACTTTCGTTGGCATTTTAATATAAATGTGCAATAAAGTTTTTGAATGTTGACTGGAAACTAGCTGATTCTCAGAGCATCAATCGACGGATGATCGTGTAAACTGTTAGGATAACATTTCTATTCACACAGAGATTTGGAGCTCTAAGAGTGGATTAGCATTAATTAGACCAATATTGTCATACCTCTTAGACGTCTTGCTTGTTGCCCCCTTCCAGCATTCTCTGATGAGAGCTATACTTTGGTGACTTGAATTAAATTGTTTCCTAGTCTGAACGAAGTTTTTGTGCACAGAATCATGATAGACAACTGTGGAAGTTGGGAACGCTACCACCTGGTCTCATAACGTTTTGGAAACGCACATACCCACTGGACCGCTCCTGGCACGTGCTGGGCCTTGGTTATAACCCTAGTGTTAACCAGAAGGAAATTGATGGAGCAGCTGTAATACACTACAATGGCAATATGAAACCGTGGCTTGAGATAGGCATACCGAAATACCGAAATTACTGGGCAAAATTTGTTGACTATGATCATACGTACATGCGAGAGTGCAACATCAATCCATAGAATGGCTCTTGTGGTAATTTTGAAGTGTTTTGGGCAATTTGCTATAAGATGCCACAGGTTTGCCTTTCTTTCTTGGTAGGATTATTTATTTATTTTTGGTACTAAAGGAACGGCTTTAAGGTTATACTCTTTCCGTATACATTTTGATTTTTCTTTTCCCCTTTATCGGTTTCATTTGTTCCTAACTATGTATTTCATGTTGTGGACGAATACATGTCTGGAGAAGTCACATGGTACTTGTAAATTATTCATCTTTTCAGGAATCAGCATCACCATATTAATAGCAGTTTTTTTCTTTTCTTTTTCTGTGTGGTTGTGCTGCTGCATGGTGCATATATATATATATATAGAGAATCAATCAAGTAGATCGAGCAGGGAAACTTGTTTGCATATATCCCATTGCTGATATTTGTATTTTTTATTCGTATTATGTTTTTTGTTTTTTTGAACAAATATTCATATGAACTTTATTCTTATTATAAGATCTACTCTAACTCTTAGATTCTAATACCAACTTTAACCCTTGGAGTAAGTCTCAAAATTTCTCTTCTACCCCCTCCCCTCATTTCATTACAACCCTTGTGCTAAAATGGGGTTATGTGTTAAAACTCAAAAAAAGGCCAAATTATGGCCAAGATTTAGGCCAAATTTAGTGGCGTCTGAAGCCTACCGGCCATGTCACATCCCAGCCCGGGGTGGATCACTTCCCGAGCCCGCTCCACCACCGTAGCACGATATTGTCCGCTTTGGGCCCTGACCACGCCCTCACGGTTTTGTTTATGGGAAATCACGAGCAATTTTTCAGTGGGTCACCCATCATGGGAGTTCTTTAGCCCCCTTCTCACTCAACTTCGGAGTTCCTATGGAACCCGAAGCTAGTGAGCTCCTAAAAGGTCTCGTGCTAGGTAGGGATGAAAATATACATTTAAGGATCACTCTCTTGAGCGATGTGGAATGTTACAGGCCAGGCCTGGGCCAAATATGAGTTTTGACCCTAAAATTACTCCAACTTGTTCCAACCCTTGGCCAAAAACTCTCTATTTTTTTAGGATTTCCCATGAGTTAATGGGCTGACTCACCATATATATATATATATATATATATATATATATATATATATATATATATATTTTAGTTATATATTTGTAAATTCATTGAATTTAACGGCTAAGACCTAATATAATCAAATTCAATAAAAAAAAAATCTAACGGTCCAAATTTGAATCCAACGGTTAAATTAATTTAAAAAAAAAATTATTTCATGTATTTCATATTCTTTTCTAGTGTTCCACAAATTTCATGGTGTCGGTTTAGTGATTTTTCAAATTTTATTGGAATCTAAATATTTTTAGATTAAAATGTTCATAAAATTAAAATGGGTAGTCTATATAATTTTTTTTTCAAAATGTTACTTTAAGAAAAAATTGTCCCAAATTTATTTTTTAATAATCTCGGACTAAAAATTTAATCCAAAAAAGTTAGAGCAGCAAAATATTTTTGGATTAGAAATTTTAGGTTTTAACTCAAGAATTGGAGATGGTCTAACAAGCTTATTGCATATTCCTTTAATAGGACTTTATTTATTGTCATCCATTAAAATAAATAAAAATGAGGGGCATTTTCATCTAGATGCTTGGGTTTGAATTATTTAGACCAACCATCTAAGGTTTTAAAGATTTGATCAAACTACTTTTATACAATTTTAATTAATTTACTAATTAATTTTAAATTACACAAATTATTATTATAATTAATTTACTAATTATATTTAATATATAACAAAGCCGAGCTTGGTAACACAGGTTTGTAACTAAGCAGGGCATCAAAGCGATTGATGAGTGATGGAATCTTGGTCAAGCGAGGCCATGATATTTGAAATTTGTTCACCACTCTTGTGAAATCACTTTAAGCACGCCCTAAACCCCTCGGGTTAGTAGGGGCACCCCACCCTTACGAGTGGGGTAGCAAACAAACAAACACACAATATATAACAAATTCTTAAAATCTTGTAAAAGAAGATATTATTAATTTATGTCTCATAATTCAATATATTCCAAAAGAAAAAAAAAATATCTATAATAGGAAAAAAATAAGGTTGAATTATGCGTGCAAATGTACTCCTAACGGTGATGTATTAGACGTATCAATGTACTCCAACTGATATTACATACATGATATATTTGCTTGCCTAAATAAATTAAAAAATAGTGTACCAATATATTTGTAAACTTGAACAATTGTGTCACAGAATTGTTCAAGAGTATCAAGGCATGTAGACTTAGACATACCATGAGTTTCATCCATCGAATCAGCTGGGGAGCCATAGGCCATCATTCGGAGTGCAATAGTAACCTTCTGATGAGGTGAGAAACCAGGACAGTCTGCTCTGTCCCGCTTTTATCGAAGGTATGGATAGACATGCTGGACATCATGAAGTAAACGCTTGAAGACATGACGCCTCATCCGAAAGTGACGTCTGAAATCCTCTTCTGTGTACACCGAGTTGAGGTTAAAGTTGTTCATCAGATTGGCATGCGTCATCGCTCTGTTTCGTGGTTTGTAAGAGCGACCAACAACAAAGCCACCCCATTGAGGTTGCTCCTCAGTTGGCTGACACACCATGGCTGCTGCTCTGTTTTGTTTGTTGCGCTTTACTTGAACTTCTTCATCAGACTCCTCATCTTCTCGTCTCATTTGCGCCTATTTTTCTTCCAATTTGGAATTGGATGAGGACCCCTAGTTGGAATCTGAAGAGGATCCAAAGTTGGAATTCATTGCAAACTTGAATTGAAAGAGATTGAATGGAAATAGATTGAATTCAAAGTTGTGTGAATTATAGCCCAATATCCACCCTATTTATAGCAAAAAAAAATTCAAATCCAATTTGGCTAGCTGACGTCACTTAGCCGTTGGATTTGAATTTAAGTTGTAGTTTTTAAATAATAAATTATGTTTGGCCCTTGGTTGGAGATGATTTTTTGTAACAGGGCTAAAACGAGCCCTATGGCCCTTTGACCCTCAGTTGGAGATGGAAGCAAATATGGCAATGTACTGTTCATTAAAATATTAATTTCTTAGAGGGCCAGAGGGTTAAAACAAGTCATCTGGCCAGTCCTCAGTTGGAGATGGCCTAACAGAATAGTGATCATGATTTATCACACGGTCTGTTGTGGTGGATCGACCGTGAACATCCTGGTCCCTCCTGGCTACTACCGCTGGCTCTACCACCCCCCACACCCAACAAATTTCCCATTCCACCGCATACGAAATAAACAAGTTTCCCTATCAATTTGATTCCATTCGATCTTTACCATTGGCTTTAACTCTTAGGCATATTGGATTTTGTACTGTTATCAAACTGCTAATATACATTTGAGTGGAGTGGGCTGCACTATTTCTAATCAAAATAACACCATGGATTGAACTGTTGGACTGTCCCTGTTCAAAATAAAATCAGAAAAAAGAAAAATGCATGTAAGTCAAGATGTTGAAAATGTATCTACATTGATGAGAGGAGAGACCTTTAGGCTATCTCCAACCGAAGGCTGGCTAGAGGGCTCGTTTTAGCCCTCTGGCCCTCCAAGATATTAATATTTTAATGAACAATACATGGCCATATTTGCCTCTGTCTCCAACCGAGGGCCATAGGGCTCGTTTTAGCCCTTTCACAAAAAACCGTCTTCAACCGAGGACCATAGGGCCAAACATAATTTATTATTTAAATTTAAAAACTACAACAACTTAAATTCAAATCCAACAACTTAAATTTAAAAACTACAACGGTAACTGGCCCAAAAAACCAAAAAAATTAGAACTTAAATTTAACGAATGGTTTAGGTATTTATAGGAAAAAAAAAATTAGAATTTTTAAGAATTTAAAAAAAAAAAGGCCCAAAAAGCCAAAAAAAAAATAAAAAATTGAATACAACGGCTAGTTAGCTGACTAGCCGTTGGATTCCAATTTTTGTTTAAGCATTTATGTCGGCTATATTCGACAGGATTTTTTGAATTTCTGGCCAGCCCCGGGCTGGCTGCATGTGACCAGCCCTTTGGCCCTTTCAAATTCTGTGGGGCTCACAAGCCCTCTGGCCTAACCCTCGGTTGGAGACGATTTTCGGGCTATTTTCGGCCCTCTGGGTCATTCGGTTGAAGATGGCCTTATATGGACTTATAAGAGGTTAGGCTACTCCCCATGTTGCCAATTAGTTTTATGGTAGAATCTCAACTTTCTTCATGGTATCACAGCAAGTTGTCCTATGGGTGAAGCCAAACGGACCTTACATGGGCTTATATGTAAGTTGGGCTACTCTTCATATTACCCATTGGTTTTATGGTGGAACCTCAACTTTATTCATAGTATCAAAGAAGGTTGGCCCATGTGTAAAGCCCAATGGCCACACGTGCTTCACGTCACCTAATTCGTGATATCCACATGTTTGGCTTGAAAATTCGCCACATGTGAGAGGCGTATGAGAATGTGAAGGTAAAAGAGTCCCACATTGGTGAAAAGAAAAATCTTGCAAGGACTTATAAGAGGTTGAACTACTCTCCTTATAACGAATTAGTTTTATGGTTGAACCTCAACTATTTTCATAGCCTAAACCCCATAACTTGGCACGTGGCAGGCAGAAGCCCTATTTATGGCCAAACAGCTCAAGTTTTTGTTGTCATACATGACAAAAAGGTTGCGAACCTGGACTAAGAGGATGATACTTTATTGCAGTAATGACGGAAAACAATAATGTTTATGCATTCTGGCGTAAATTTGATTTTCTCTCTTATAACATTTAATAATTTAACCTAGTTTAACAAAAAAAAAAAAAACTGGTTTAAGAGCAGACCTCGATTTCCTTTGAGAGATAACATAGCAAATTAGCGAACTTGTGAAATTAATCAACTCATCCTCATCCCGAAGAAACGGCGACCATGTTTTTGTTCATTTTCATTTTCATGAACCGATCAACGACTAACTGATAGACACAGAGAATGCCAGTTAATAATAATAATCATCATCATCATGCCATTCTTCGTTTGCCATCTTCATCTTTCGAAGCTTCCCGCCGTTAATAGTGTCTTTGTTCAAACCGCCCCCTCCGACATTTCAATGCTTCTTCTCAATCTCAAGTGAAACCAATTACTTTCAAACTGCTTCAACACTGTCGCCAGCCACTCTCCAAATCAATCAATCACGTGTGCAGCTGCAACCGTGAGATATTAGCTCTCGATCGCTATGGCCAAGTCAAACAAGCAAGGAATCTGTTCGACCATATGCCTCAACCAGACGCTTTCCTTATGCTTCCTTGATCACTGTTTACTTGAACAACCACCATCTTTCAGATGATGCCCACGCCTAGTCTTGTTGCTCGATTTGCAATGATTCATGGCTATGTCAAAATCATTTAGATGAAGCATACCATATCTTCAATAATATGCCATGGCGAACCTATACTCTTGGAACATCATGGTCTCAGGTTACCTTAATGCGAACAGACCAATTCAATGCCTCATAGAAACGCCATATCTTGGACACTATGGTTACAGGTCTAGCACAAAACAAAATGGCTGGACTTGCAAGGGAGTACTTTGATCGCATGATGTAGTTGCTTGGAATGATATGATCACATATGTCGACGAGGGACTCATGGCAGAAGCTAGTGAGCTTTTCTGTTTGATGCGGGAAAGAAATATCGTCACTTGGAATGTGATGATTGGTGTCAAGGCTTTCTCTGTAAGCTTTTCTTAGACATTAAGAAAAGTATATTTTCTCATTAAACCAAATGAATAATACAATCACTAATATATAGCCTTTGACTATTTCCTTTGTCTCTAACTAACCAAACCAGACTTTCTCTGTCTAACAAAACGAAGCAGAATACTTTACAATAAAACTATAACAAACTAATAATCGTATGTTGTTATGACTTGTCATTTTCATCTTTACACCCCCTCAAGCCAAACTTGGAAGAAGGCAGGATTCCAAGTGAGAGCTTGGATTGTAGAAACTGAAATCTGGATCTAGACAAGGACTTGGTATGAATATCAGCAATCTGATCTTGACTGCACATATACTGGACTTTAATCAAGTTGACAAGAACCAATTCCCTGATATAGTGATAGTCTATTTCAACATGCTTGGTGCGAGCATGAAAAATAGGATTAGAAGCAAGAGATATGACTGAAATGTTATCACACCAGATAGTAGGTTTAGCAGTTATGGGAAAACAGAAATCTTTCAACACTTTGCATATCCAACTAATCTCTACTGCAGTGTGAGCCAAAGACCTGTACTCTGCCTCAGTGGATGAACGAGCCACTGTGGTTTGTTTATTTGCACACCAACTAATCAAGTTAGAACCCAAAAAGACACAAAAACCACTAGTAGATCGTTTATCAATGGTGCAGCCAGCCCAGTCTGCATCCGAGTAGGCAGAAAGATGTAAATGACTTTGTTTGAACAAAAGACCCTGAGTGATAGTGCCCTTGAGGAATCTTAAATCCTTTTGGCTGCTTGCATATGTGTAACTGTTGGTGCATGCGTAAACTGGCACACCTAATTGACAGCAAAAGAAATATCAGGTTTGGTCTAAGTGAGATATTGCAGGCCACCAACTAGAGAGCGATATTCAATGGGATTAGGTAACAAGTCACCACTGTGATCTAACTTTGCAGAACTGAGGGGTGTATGGCAGGGTTTAGCTCCATCCATGTTAGTCTTTTGTAAAAGATCAAGTAAATACTTACCTTGATGCAGAAAAAGACTATCTTTGGTTCTGTGAACTTCCAAGCCCAAAAAATAGTGTAAGGGTCCTAAATCTTTGACTGGAAATAAATCACTCAACTGTTTAATAAGCTGTTGACAGATAGAAGCATTAGGACCACTGATAAGAATATCATCAACATAAACCAACACAATAACCAAGGTTGGAACTTTTAGTACAAACAGAGAGGCATCAGATGATGATTGAGTAAAACCAAGAGATTTGAGAGCCTGAAACAACTTTTCAAACCAGGCCCTAGGGGCTTGTTTGACATACATGATGTGGAAGAGAGGGATCTTGAAATCCAGGAGGCTGCACCATAAACACTTCTTCTTTTAAATCCCCATGAAGGAAAGCATTGCTAATATCTAACTGTTTAAGAAACCAGTTGAATTGCACAACAAGTGTTAATAGGATTCTGATAGTGACAGGCTTAGCTACAAGGCTGAAGGTTTTTGTATAATCTAAACCTTCCTTTTGGTGAAAGCCTTTGGCAACAAGTCGGGCCTTGTATCTTTCAATAGATCCATCAGGGTTCTTTTTAATTCCAAAGACCCATTTACAGCCAACAACATTCTGAGAGGATGTAGGAATGACAATAGTTCAAGTACCTGTAGACTGAAGTGCATTGAATTCATTTTGCATTGCTAATCTCCAGTTGGGAGACTT
Source organism: Heteromeles arbutifolia (assembly GCA_024362995.1). NCBI lineage: Eukaryota > Viridiplantae > Streptophyta > Magnoliopsida > Rosales > Rosaceae > Heteromeles > Heteromeles arbutifolia. Next base: position 69,811 of record JANCRC010000002.1, on the reverse strand, counting down.
TGAAGCTTGCAGATATGTGGTAGGGATCACTTCAATGGAATAAGGAATATGATGTTTGGTTGCACTAAATGCCTTTGGTTTATAAATGCCATTCTTAGACCATGTGATCATATGATGTATACTTTGAACTTGCTGCACAAAGAGATGATTAGATTCTGTGGTGGCACTAGGCACAAATGAAGTAGTGGGAATAGGGTCAACACTCTGTGATGAAGAGGTTGAAGCACCAGATGAAAGGGAAGATGAAAGGGAAGAAGCAGAAGACACAGGGTGATGAGAATCATGAAAGGGAAATGTAGTCTCATTAAAAACTACATGTCTTGAAATATAAACCCTTTGTGTTTCTGTAGCCAGACATCTATAACCTTTATGTTTTAGACTATATCCCAAGAAAATACATCTTTTACTTTTCCCATCAAGTTTGGAGGACACGTAAGGTTTTAACCATGGAAAGCATAAGCAACCACAGACTTTGAGTCTAGAGTAATCTGGAACTGTATGAAAGAATAACTCCTAAGGTGATTTTGAAATCCCAGAGATTGGCAATCTGTTAATGAGATATAATGCAGTGGTGAAAGCTTCAACCCAGTATTGAACATGAGATTGAACCAATAAGGTTCTAGCTGTCTCAACTAGATGACGATGTTTTCTTTCCACACAAACATTTTGTTCTGGTGTGTGTGGACAACTTAATTGATGACAAATGCCATGAGTTTGAAGATAAGATTTAAAAGATAGACTTGTAAACTCACCCCCTGAATCAGAACGGACAATTTTGATTGTATTTCCAGTTGTGTTTTCTACAAAAATTTTGAAGAGTACAAAAGTAGAATACATTTGAGAGTACAAAAGTAGAATACATTTGAGACTTGACTTTTAAGGGAAATATCCAACTATACTTGCTGAAATCATCAACTATAAGAAGATAGTACCTAAATCCACTCATTGAAGTAACAGGGGCAGGACCCCATAAATCACAATGTAACAATTCTAAGCTATGAGTAATTGATGATGTGGAAGAACCAAATAGGAGCTTATGATTCTTTGCTATAGCACACTCAGAGCAAAAGAAATCCACAGTTGATGTACCTTTGATTGCCAGTTTATTAGTAGATAAAAGTCTTCAAAAAATAGAAGAAGAATGATGGCCTAGCTGACTGTGCCAGAGCTTGACAAAAGCTTGAACACTCACCAAAGCGTGAGAAGAGCTGGAGGATGAGACACCAGGGGAAGAAGAGATTTGCAAAAGATAAAAACCATTCTTAACTGGACCCTGCAAAAGTGTCTTCCTCGTAGAACGATCATTTACAATGGATCCATCAGAATCAAGAGTCAATGCATAGTAATTATCCTTAACAAACTGATAGGCAGACAACAGATTATGCTTCATTTTGGGGACATGAAGAACATTTGACAATTTAAAGGCAGCATTAGAGGTATTCAAGGAAGAAGAACCAATATGTTGAATGGACAGACCTTTACCATCACCAATGTAGACTTTGTCCTATCCAGTGTATGATGTATGTGAAGTTATTTGAGCAATGTCTTTTGATATGAGAAGTGGCACTAGAGTTGATGAGCCAAGAAGGAGATGGTTTGGAGCTGTAATGTGCACACATTGCTGTGAGCTTTGTAGGTGGAATTCTTCCAGAAATGTTAGGATTCATGCGATCGAAGCAATCAATAGCTTCATGACTAGTGGAACCACAAATCTGGCAGATGATTTGATTTCCAGCGAAATTAGAACCACGAAATCCTTGATTCTAACCTCGATTTGAAGAATGTCCACGAAAATTGCCCCGAGAACCACGATTGTGATAGAATCGATTGTGGTTGGTGAATTGATATCCTCGATTGTTGTTTCTTCCACGATTAGAGTGAAATGGAGAAGAATTTTGATGTGGGAATTGATTCTGAACAACAAGAGCTTGAGGCGGCGGAGTGGGGAGCAGAGGTGCTTGGGACTGCACAGAGAATGCCTAAAACGGTTCAGTATTAGATGAGAGCTTTTTGCAACGAGACATGGATAGTTCTTTGGTGAGAAGAAGGCCATGAAGTTCATCCAAAAATGTGGATGAAAGGCGTAACATGAGTGAATCAATGAATGATTTGAACTCATTAGGAAGACCAGCCAGTGTTGCCGCCATTAAATCGGGATCAGAGATTGGTGCTCTAACAGCAGAGAGAGAATCAAAGATTTCTTTCAACTGTTGCAGATAATCTAACATAGATTGAGAGCCTTTCTATATAACTTGAAGACGAGATCGAAGCTGGTGAATGTGAGCATCAGAAACACCGCCAAAGCGTTGCTCAAGCTTGATCTAAAGATCACGAGAAGAATATACACTAACAGTAAAAAGAATGACATCCTCAGACAGTGTGGAATTCAACCAGATCAGAAGATTCTGATCTTTCTCATACCAGATCTCAAACTCAGGATTGATGGAGCGATCCGAGAGAAGAGGCGATGGACACACTTCGGTGCCATCAACGATGCCAAAAAGCTTGTAACGACGAAGAATCGGTGCAAATAGTGCACTCCATGGAAGATAATTGGATCGTTTGAGCTTAATTAGAACCATGTTTCCAATGTTCTGAATCGTAAGAGATGCATAGGAATTCGATGAAGGTGTGAAATTAGGATTTGGAGAAGAAGAATTTGGTACTGGATGTTGAAGTGATTCATGCTGAGATGATGAATCGGAAGGAGATGCCATGACAGCGGAGATGAAATCCTTGAAAATAACCACAAAATCAGAGATGCGAAGCAAAGACGATGAGGATCGAGGAGGCCGGAAGGCAAGAGGCAGTTGATACCATTTAGAAACTCAAGGCTTTCTCTGTAAGCTTTTCTTAGACATTAAGAAAAGTATATTTTCTCATTTAATTGAATGAATAATACAATCACTAATATATAGCCTTTGACTATTTCCTCTCTCTCTCTAACTAACCAAAATAGACTATCTCTCTTTCTCTCTAACAAAACAAAACAGGATACTTTACAATAAAACTATAACAAACTAATAACCGTATGTTGTTATGACTTGTCATCTTCATCTTTAGGTTATGCCAAAAACGGAGCCAAAGGGGAAGCCTTAAAGCACCTAATTTTCATGCTTCAGTTTTGCTTTAGGCCTAATGGAACAATCATGACTAGCGTATTGAGCTCATGTGAGGGGATGATGGAGCTCATGCAAGCTCATCTACTGGCCAGTTAAGCAACACATTAGTTGCGAATGTTCTTATTGATATGTATGCCAGAAATTGAGATGTTACCTCTGCTAGGCATGTGTTTAAGCGTCTTGGGGATAATAAGGATGCAGTATCATGGGCTGCAATGATATTGGCATTCTCAAACCATGGATATGGTCACTATGCATTGCAGGTGTTTGCACAGATGCTGAGATCCGGAGCCAAGCCAGATGGTATTACTTTTGTTGGAGTCTTATCTACTTGTACATGTCATGCTAGTCTTGCCTAGTAGGGTAAAGGGCTTTTCAATTCAATAATCGAGCTTATGGTTTGGAACTAAATGCACAACACTATTCCTGCCTTGTCAACATTTTAGGCTGAGCATAATTAGTGGATGAGACTGCACATGTGGTATGTAGAATGCTCGCTTGCAAGCAGGATACTGCTATTCTAGGGGCATTGCTCGGGGCATATAGGTTGTGTGGAGACGTTACAATAACAAATTGCATAGGAAAACGACTAGTGGAGTTAGAGCCAACCAGCTCTGGGGCGTATGTAGTCTTACTAACATGTATGTTGCACATGGGAAGTGGGAGGAGTTTGCTCCAGAAAAAAGATGAAGGAGAAGAAAATGAAGAAAGTTTAGGGCTTTAGTCAAATAGAAGTTAAGGGCATGACTCATACTTTCTTCGTTGGGGATAGATGTCATCCTCAGGCTGCTCAGATTTGTGGACTGCTACCACAAATATTGGAGATGGGATACTCAAAGGGGTCGGAAGTCGATCGTATCTTTCTTTCTTGTAGATAATAATGAGTGAATAATAACATTCAGCAATTCATATGAATATGAAAATTGCTATGTTATTTGCTCCCAGACCTGAGTCACATGGTGATCCCTTCTCCCAAACTTATCCCAATGAAATTTCAACTAAAAATAGTTATTTTGCATCTGTGTGAGCTACAATACGAATGGTTTGTTAACAAATTGAGGTAGAGAGTTGAAGGTTTAAGATTAGATTTTCTGTCTTAATTTGTTCAAATCATGGGGTTATAAAACAAATACTTCGAAAAGAGTCTTCACCTGCCAATTGCTAATGTACCGGGGAGATATTTGTTCAAGGGAGATTATATTAGGGTGTGTGAATATAATCTCTCTTTTTCAAATCTAATTAATCATTTTGCTCTTTTCTTGGCAACAAGGATAAATATTGAGATTTATGTAACTATATAGACAAAGACAAAAATGAAATTAGATGACCTAGATGCCGTGTCGTCCGTCTCTCTCCTAATTAATTAGTTTAAAATTTAAATAATCAAATTTTGATAGGACGAATAGAAAATTTTTTTTGGACAAAGAAACATTCCATTAATGTAAGGGAAAATACAATTTGTGAAAGATGGGCATAAGACCAAACAAAACACAAAGCCTTACATACAACAAAGCAAGACATAAAAGATAAAACAGACTCAATCCAAGTAGAGCACCAAACCAAAACACAAAGGGAGGCCCATATATCATTAGGCCCGTAGGCAGCAAAAGCAGAAAAACAACAAAAACCCTAATCTTTAGCATCCAAAAGACCGCCGTTGCCGCCGCCACTGCTTCCACTGCGATAAAATCTGTCACCCCAAAAGAAAAAGAAAACCCGAACCATAAGCTAGATCTGAGAGGATTGTGCAGAATCTGTCCACAAAGAAACAAAGCCTCCACAACCACACCTGCAAGGAAGGTCACAAAACGTACGTAACAAGAGGAGGGGGAGGGCAAATGGGGTGTGTAAAACACCCGTGTTCCGACGAGAATCGTTCCACACTTCGTCCAAATTTTTCGGCAAGTCGGTTCGGCAGAGGGCTGGGAGGGTTTGGTTTTGTGTAAAAATAGAGCCCAAAACTCCAAGATCTAAATCATGATTATGGGTTGGAAAAAAAGAGTGGGAGCAAGAAGAAAGGCAAAAAAAAGGGTGAGAAGGTGAGGGGAAAATGGGGAGGCAGAGAGCAGCTTCTGGGTGAGAAGTAGGTAGAGATCTGAGACAAAGGCTCAGAGATTTGAGTGGCAATGACCGCCGAAAAGGTATGCCAAGGACCCATAAACTGGTGGAGTTGATTTGGAGCGGTGGCAGCCAAACGAGGATGGGGGAAAGGAAGAAAAAGGAAGAGGACATCAAGAAACCCAGCTGAGGAAGGTGTAGGAGAGTGGGGAGGAGGCTAGGAGGAGGAGAGGAGAAGGTGCCGCTAACCCAAGTCGTAGCAAGGGCCAACGGCGCCATTGAAGCTAGGGTTTGGTGCTCTTTCAGAGAAATGAGGAGAAAAGAAAGCTAGGGTTGAGGGTTAAAAACAAAAAGAAAGGAGGGACGAATGGAATTGATCGGGTCAGATACAAGGTTGCGGGGTAGGGTAGCGTTAGCAAATGAATAATAATTGAGTACTCACTTTTTGATTTGGTCTAAAGAAAAAATGTCACGTGTTTTTTTATTTTTTTTAAATCCAAGAAAAATAATGGCTTTTTATATTAGCACTCCATATTAAAATTTAATATTAAATGAATTATTTTCCTTATTATGCAATGGCAATTTTGACCTTATTAGGTTTAAAAAAAATAAAAAAATTTATAAATACATCACAAATCACTTTTAACGTATTATTTATCTTCTTCAATTATCAAAATCCCTCCGACCCTCTATTGTTGAACAAAACCCTAACCAACGAAACTACAAACATATTGATTGAGAAAACTTATTTTTGACGAATGAAACACGAAATCGATGTTTCGGAAGCTTCACATGAGGTAAGACTTTATATTCTTTATTGTTTTAGTGATTTTGACGACATCGATAATTATTTAATCTTGCTTTTGCTGCGTTATTCAAGCTTCTATGTTCGTATTCATCTTTTAGGGATTACATGAAGAATTAAACACCTAAAATTACAACCTAATATTAAAAACAGACGACATGGGGTTTAATGGTGGAATTGAAAACAACCCACATATGCTTTAAATCTCAGGCAGTATCTTTTGTCAAAATTCTAGTCTGCATTTTTTGTCCAAATTAAAAGCTTTATAAGATTTGAGAAATGTGGGGTGTATAGAAAATATGGGGTGCATGTAGAAAATGTAAGGTGTATATTGAGAATGTGAGGTGTGAGGTGTGAGGGTATTATGGGGAAATATATGGGTCTATTAAGATAATTCTTCATTGAAAAAGCAAATGTGGGGTGTATTAAGTATGTGGGGTTTATTCAACAATTTGTGGGGTGTTAATATAATAAGCCAAAATAAATAACATGTCTATTATTTTTTAAAACAATAAAACATGTGTGAAATGAAATATGATTAGACAAAATAAAAAAGTGAGCATTCACCAGTGAATACTCAAGTATTATCCTTAGCAAATAGCGCTGGTGAGGACATTGAGAGGAGGAGGAGGACAACAGCAACCTTTAAATTGGCCTTGTGCTTCTTTTCATGTGCAAGAAAGAAGAGCAAGAGAATGCTTTCCAATGGGCCATGGGGGGCATTTGTAATTTGGCATGTCTCTCACAAAAAAGGGAGAGATTCCCTCTTCCCCTCCCTCTCAAGTCTCAAGTTCTGACTGACTGTCAATTAGTCATTTTTCCAAATTAAAGTAAAATAGCTTTGAATATAGAATATGGAATATGGAATGCAGTGTGCAGATGCAACTAGAAGAGGAAGATAAACATTTTTGGCGCCAACCCCATCCACTTCCTTTTTTCTGTTCAGTCCAACTCCAACTCCAATCCATCCAGTTACTTTTGGTGTAGCCGCGTGCCATCATACTTGTTCTTTTTTACCAAGCTTTGAAATTCAAATCCAGACCAACGGTCTCTTTCTCCTCTTTTTACAAAAATTGTGGTCCGTCCGATGTCTTTTTCTCTTTTTCTCTCTCTCCCATCTTTTTCTCTTTAATTTGCTTTTCCTTATTTTTTTTTTCTTTAATTGCACCCAAATATTTTGTGATGATACTCTCACACATGCCACAATATGCATTTAGTAAGATGCAAGTTAGAAGAAATTATCAGTCTGACTAGTAGTGAGGTCATTCACTAGTCTCTCAACAATATTGACATAATATTAAAACGGGTTGTTTGACTAGGCCTAAATTGGAGTTTTTACCTTGCCTTGCATGAATTAACGACGGTACTACTTTGCCTTACTTCTAGGCTGGAATGACTAATGTGAAATCGGTTGCACGTGTGATACACCATGTGGTGGTCCTAATCGTGCGTGTTGAAAGGTACAAGAATCCACCGTCGGAAATTAGTTATACTAAAACTGATTTATGTTGAGTGGTTCCACATGGAATTACATCTTAAAGGTATTTTGCAATAAAACCTTGTACATGTCATGTTCATGTTGTGCGTATGTTAAGATACAAATTGATGAACAATATTGGTGTAGTGAGTAGGGAATCGTTGACTTACTTTCTCTTATAAATTTGACACAATGCTATGACTTGTTATTCAAGCTAATAATAATGGGAATTTCATCTTATACCTTCAAATTAAATATTAGATACAATTTCTTTCATTTATTCCTAATAAGTTATATATCTCAATTTAATTTTAAACACCAAGCAGTGCCACTGTGCCACAAAGCATAAACCGGCGAGAGAAAAGAAAAGATAAAGAGAAATAGGCGTTGTAGAAAAGAATAGGGAAGAAATGATAAAGGTCGTTTGAGGGAGTATCTAATTGGTAAAGTGGTAGTACATCATTATAAAGCGCATATATATATATATATATAGATGGGTGGGTTAAGGAGGTTGAGCGAGGACCGGCCGAGTGGGATAAATTGACAATAATTTAATTTTATGATGGGAGAAACGGGAACATCAACCATTAGGATTAGAATTTGAATGGGATGGAGTAGTTTGTATTTTGTAGTGGAGGCTGGACGAGAGGTGGGACAAATTTTGCTCAAGCGTGCAGAAAGCCTTGTCTGTTTGCTCTCTGCTCTTTCAATTTCAACAAGCAGGTGCAGCCGTGCAGGTCCAGGTCAGTCAGGTTGTTGAACTTTGAAGGAAGGGAATCTCAACAACAAGAAAGAGGAATCAAGAGGATACCACCCACCCATTAACCATAGGCAGACTTCTCTGTCATTACTAGAGAGAGAGAGAAAGAAAGAGAGAGACGGATGGGAGGAGGAGGAGGAGGGGCATCATCAAAACTGAGAAAAGCAGCAAAGAAAATGGCGGTGGCTGCTGCAAATGCATGTGGTGGTTCCTTCTCCCGCAGAAAGACCATGGTCTCCGATCATACCAACACTACCACTCCCACTGTAACTCTTACTTCCCCCTCCCACCCCAATTCAACTATTTATTATGCAAATCCACCCCTCTCTTTCCCCCCTTGTTTTTATCATTTATTTTACTCGGGTTTTCTTGTGCAATTGTATATTACCCTGTTTTAAGAATCCCTTGTGTTTTCTTTGTTTTCACAGATCTCAGGTTCTTTGTTTTCGCAGATCTCAGGTTCTTCAGCCGTGTCTCCAACAAACCCAACGAATGTCCAACCAGCAACAGCAGCAGCAAAAGAAGAAGTTGCAAAAGAAACGGAAATGACAATCAATTATAGCAACGTGCCTTCTGCTAAGGTGAAAGTTGCACCCTGCCTCATCAATGATGATTATCTTACAAATTTAGAGTTTCATGTCAATCCATTTTTCATCACGTTTACACTAGTTTTGTGCATAATCTTCAAAATAACCGCTCCAAAGATTGAATCCACTCTAAACATAAGCATTGTTGTGAGTTTTAGTAATGACGCGAATGAACAGCTTTCGTTGTAAGCCTCTTGCCAAAATGTTTTTTGTAAGTTAAAAGAACAAATAAGTAGGTTGCCAAAAAAAAAGAACAATAAGTAGGTTTCCAAATAAGTAGCAGCACTTGATTGTTGCACCATATCAATATATCTTACTCTTAATACAGTGATCTTATCATCTTATTACACAACTTTTGACCAGATGTCTATTGTTTGAGGATTGAGTCAGATTTATGAGGAGTTCCGTGTCCTTTCCTAAAATATCAATATCATATTAGAACTAGAACTACTGGTTTCTTCAATGCACGAGTAACAATTATTCTAATTTTGTATTAACATCCAGACCTAGACTGGCTAGAATGCAGTTCCAATCATTTTGAGCTCGTCACGGCATTATGTTTTCTTAGTTCCAGATCTGTCTCCTTACCTTTTTATTTGTTGATTCTTATGGCAGAGTTTGTGCGCAATATGTCTAGACCCTCTGTGTTACCATAGCCAGGGGAGCAGCCCAGGGCAGGCTATATTCACGGCCCAGTGCTCCCATGCTTTCCACTTTTCTTGCATCTCCTCCAATGTTCGCCATGGTAGTGTTACCTGCCCCATTTGTCGTGCCCATTGGACCCAACTGCCCCGCAATTTGAACCCACCTTGGGGTTCCCTGTCTTCTTGCAACCGAGCTGACCCCATCTTCCAAATCCTGGATGACTCTATTGCCACTTTCCGCATCCACAGGCGCTCATTCTTGCGCTCTGCTCACTATGATGATGACGACCCAATTGAGCCTGATCACATCCCTAGTTTCCCCCGTCTCCAATTCTCTTTGATACCCATCCCACATAGTGCACCCCCTAGTTGGTCTACTTCGTATTCATACCATCCGCCCACACATCACCTAAGCTGTAGCTCCTCATCACTATTACAATCACCAACCAGGCCAAAGTCTTATACTATGTGTGCCTTCTCAGACAGAGCATACCTTTCTGTGAAATTAGCAAACCAACGAGCAATAGACTTGGTGTTGGTTGCTAGCCCCAATGGGCCGCACTTGAGGCTTCTAAAGCAGTGTATGGCATTGGTGGTTTTTTCCCTTAGACCAATTGATCGTTTGGCCATTGTTACCTACTCATCAGCTGCTGCTCGCGTCTTCCCTTTGAGACGCATGACATCTTATGGAAAGCGAACAGTCCAACAGGTTATTGATCGTCTGTTCTACATGGGGCAAGCAAATCCCGTGGAAGGGATCAAGAAAGGGATAAAGATACTTGAAGATCGTGCATACAAGAACCCAGAGTGTGGCATCCTGCATCTGTCTGACAGCCCAACGCGATCCTACCATGCTGCAATGGACATGGATGTGCCGATTCCAGTCCATCGCTTCCATGTAGGATTTGGATTTGGCACTTCGAATGGGTATGTCATGCACGAGTTTGAAGAGTTGCTAAGAAGAATCCTAGGCGGCATGATTAGAGAAATTGAGTTGAGGATGAGAGTAGGGGAGGAGGCCAGCAGAAGCAGTCGGATCGTGAGAATAGGAGAGCTAAAAGGGGGTGAAGAAAAGAAAATCTTAGTGGACTTGGGCGTGTGTGAACATATTTGTGTGGGATATAGCTACATTGAGGAGGGTGATGAGATGACAACAGGGGAAACAGTGGCGAAGGTAGGACTAGGAGATGATGTTGGTAAGAGTAGTAGTAGTAATGCAACGGTTAGAGGAGGACGGGGAGGATTTGCATGTGGTGCTGCATCAGGGACGAGTGGTGCAATCATCGGCAGGAGGTCTAGTACAAGTACTAGTAGTGTAGAAAGTTGGGACTACCATGATGCTTACATGGCCAGAAGATGGGCCAAGCATTTGCATGCCTACAGGCTTTGAATCAATTAATCCATTCTTGACATTTCACACTAGGTCTCGATGGATGAGCGTAGTATTGTATGCTTCACTTTGCTAGGAAGGAACCACACTAATACTTAGTTATATTCAAACTTACAAATCAAATGTTTCATTTTATTTCTATCAACAACTGGACTTGGACAACACTAATTACTAATTTACTTCGCAAGCAAGCACGCAAGCTGCACGGATGTATGTTTGTTTGTTTACAAGAGACACCTAAACCTAAAGTAACATAATGGTAGATTTTCTCATCTCACTAATATATCACGTTACAATCGTTTCTTAAATAAATTTTTAAATACGCGACAGGACACTTATTTAAACAATAACACTATTTCTATGGAAGAAAATTTGAAAAGAAATTGTGCAGAAACGGACAAATTTCTAAAAAGCGTCAAACTGTAGCCGCAGTAAGTAGTACGCGGTCATCTTTTCACCTTTGCCTCTCCTTTTTATCTTTCACCATCCACAAAATTCCCCATTTCCATAACCAACACCCAGGTCCCAGCTAAGCAAGAGGGTAGAAAAACAACTCTGGTTGTGAAGATTGGGTTTTGAGAGAGGATTTGGAGAGAGGGGGAGGGATAGGGAGGAAGATGTTTCCGGTACTGATGCACGAAGAAGGAGGCATGGTTGGTGAGGAAGATATGCAAATGCAAGGTCACAGTCACAGAGGAGGAGATCCTTGCCTCGTCTTAACTTCCGACCCCAAACCCCGTCTTCGTTGGACGGCTGACCTTCACGAACGATTTGTCGATGCCGTCACTCAGCTCGGCGGTTCCTCCAGTCAGTCTTCCGTTTCCCACTTCTCTTTTTAACTTATTTATTGTTATTATCATTTGATAGGGTTTTGATTGATGAACTCAGATCCCTTTCTTTCACCTATTCTTCTCTGCCTGCGCTGTGCGGCTGTGCCTATAATACTACAACATTGAATTGAATTGAAGCTTGTTTCAACAAGCAATTAATAAAGATTGAATTTGAGGCTTGAGCTGGTAGCCTGCTACATCTGTGTGTGTGTGTATGTTTGTATGTATAATTCAGTCACAAATTAGAATCAGATGGAGCTCATCAGAACTGCTTTACTTTCTAAATTCTAAGTTGGCTGCTAGTCGTTGCCAATCTCTCGCGTCCTTGAATCTTCAACCCGTTTAGGATTGTGATGAGAGCTTCAATTTATTTGCAGAAGCTACGCCAAAGGCCATTATGCGGACAATGAATGTCAAGGGCCTCACACTTTTTCATTTGAAGAGTCACCTGCAGGTTTCTTTTTGGACTTCAATCAATTATCACGGTGTTACCAAAGTTCTAACACTTGTACCAACTTATTGTTTGTTGCTGCATTGCAGAAATACAGACTAGGAAAGCAATCAGGCAAGGATATGGCCGACATGTCCAAGGATGGTACGTTTTCTTATAACTCTCTCTTTGAGCCCTTTCACATTTGGTGCTAGTTTAGTTCCCTAAAGTTTTGGTGGGTTTCTTCGCAATGGAATAGGTTCTTTACACTATGAAATAAGGGAGGTGGACATATAGGCCCTTGACAAAACTTTAACTTCCCTCAAAACTTGTAGCAAACTTATCCTCACAACCAAGGACAAAACTTGTAGCAAACTTATCCTTACAACCAAGAACATTGATCAGCCAACTAAGTTTCCACTTATGTATTGTGAGATAACAATTCTTTTATGCCCTGACAATTTGTTTACATGCAGCCTCATTGTAATACAAGAGAGCTCAACACAGAAAACTCAATTTAGTTATTAATTTGGGAGGTTACACTAGCAGTACTTGAACCCTCAATCTTCAACTACGGGACCTTTTTTTGTTGGTTTATCTGTGTTCCCAAAAACTTAAAACTCTTAGGATGTAGTACAACCAATTTATTCCCCGACAATAAGTGCTCGCTCTTTCTTCCCACCCTTGCTACCTCTTAGATAACCATACTTTATGGCTGCATATTTTAAAAGGAAAACTAATGAAAAGTCCAAAAAAACTTCTCTTTTAACGAAAAGCCCTTTTTAAAGGTATAGTGAATAGTGTCAGGTAAAGGTAAAAAAGTGGTTTTTCTTTAAAAGTGAATAGTATCGGGAGTGTTTCGTTAAAACTCCCTATTTTAAATCCCTCTAAAAGATGTGTTTTGTGAGTGGAATCTTAAATTTGTGTCTAACTTGTTTTGCCAATCATTATGAGGATTGTCAGCGTCCTACCTTCTAGAAAGCCCTGGTACCGGCAATTCTTCACCAAATTTGCCAACTTCTGACTTGAATGAGTAAGAGAGTTTTCAACTTTTTTTCTCAGAACCTTTTGATGCTTAATAGGTCATTTTACATTAAATGTTTGGCTTTTCCAAAATGTCATCTTCAGGGGTTATGAAGTTAAGGAGGCATTGCGAGCACAGATGGAAGTGCAAAGTAAATTACATGTGCAGGTTGAGGTAATGTAGGTGAAATGCGTGTGCTTGTTTCTATTTTCCCATTTTCTAGTTTTATTTTTTATTTTTTATTTTTTTGTGAGGAGGATAGTTAAGAATGTGTGTTTTGAAGTGGTCCTGATTACCATAAGTTCATAACCTTTGGCTTTGCTTTAAAGATGGAAGGCACAATTGCAATGTATAAAGTTCTTTTTGCAATTTATTTGGCTATCTTGTGGCGTTGCTTTTGGTATAGTATTGCTCATGATATAATTCATGATAGTTTAAATGCCAAAATTAGCATCTACCAGGAAGTAAGAACTTGTTGCCATTGTTATTGTAGGCTGAGAAGCACTTGCAGATTCGCCAGGATGCAGAGCAAAGATATATGGCCATGCTTGAGAGAGCTTGTAACATGCTTGCTGATCAATTCATTGGAGGTTCAGTTACTGATACAGACGGCCATAAATGCCATGAATCAGGGAATAAGAACCCAAAAGGTACTTCCCTTGACATGCTTGGCTTCTACTCGTCGCAATCCACAGATGCAGTTGGGGTTCATGGTCTAGATGAAGAGCTGCCAATTTGTATCCATACCCAGAGAGCTGATTGCTCCACTGAAAGCTGCCTCACGTCACATGGGAGTCCTGGAGGACTGACCTTGGAAGGATCTCCAGGTGACGGAAAAAAAAGAATGTTGAGCTTGGACACCGGCAATGGATCTTTAATTTGGGTCGAAGTCAATGTGAGAACCCAAGAGATTAGTGTAGCCCCAATTGATCCTCCTCATGGTATTGCTAGGTATGGCATGTAGGGCTGAATTTGAGCATGACCACAGTGACGTCCTTTTGTTCACTCTGCGTTACAATGTTTTCTTGCCCATTTGGTTGGCTGGAAATGAAAGTGAAAACTAGTTGTCTCAACCCCCAAAACTGTAAATTCAACATACTAGTGGCTTAAATATAATGCACAACGAATTGCGTCGCAAATATAATATTTGCAAAATATTTGTTTCGGGTGAAAGAAACTAAATTATGAATGCTTGTAGTTGAGACTTGAGAAATCTGAGTGTTGCGCCTCGTTTAGTGTCGGTGGATTGAACAGGAAAACTTGCTAGATTCAATAAATGTTGAATGGAGAAATGAATGTTTGTATGTTTTGTTGTCCAACAAATGAATGCTAGCTTTTGTATACCGGATTATTATTGTCCTTTTTTTTATAATTACAAATGATGTTACTCATCGAATTTAGACTACGAGTGGAGGGAGAATTTGACCTCTTGACATAGTAGGTTGAAGAGGAAGATCTTATGGCACATTTACGTATCCGTAATCGAAATCAATTTACGGAATTGGATTCAGATTACGGGATACACTTTTGTTTACGTAATCTTGGAGAATCAAAATACATGTGGGGTCCACACGCATTAAGGAATCCAACTCCTAATTTTGGAGGAATTGGACTCCCTACGTGAGGGAGGTATTTCAATTCCTTGACACTTGAGGAATCCTGAATAGATTTCTTCTACCAATTATGCCTCACTTGTTTCCTATTATTTCAACATTGTCCTTCATTTGACACTCATTATGCCATCTTTTAATAAATAAATAAAACATATTTATATATTTTTATATAGGTGAATTTTATTATATAAATTTAATTAAGAATTAAATTAATTAGTATGAAAATAATTTATTTATGTAAGGGCAATTTAGTAACCAACCTAGTTTTCATTCTGATTGAAGTGAATTAGTAAACAATTATATGGACTCAACATCATTTTTGCCATCTTTTAATAAATAAATAAAACATATTTTTATATTTTTATATAGATGAATTTTATTAAATAAATTTAATTTAATTAATTAGTATGAAAATAATTTATTTATGTAAGGGCAATATAGTAATCAACCTAGTTTTCATTTCGATTGAAGTGAATTAGTAAACAACTTATATGGACTCAACATCATTCATACTCCGATTCCAGACAGTTTTAGTAAACAACTTCAACAGGAATCTGATTTTGATTCAACTTCATTTCAATTCATCCTCAATCTAATTCCTCATCAATTCAATTCCTCTCAATTTGATTACGGATTAGTAAACGTGCCCTTAATCACTAGGGTAATCCACCACTTGTGCATTCTTTTTATTTTTTTATTTTTATTTTTTTTGAAAAACGATATTATCACCACTTGTGCATTCTTAAATACAATATCTTTCAAATTATGTGTCACATCAGCACTTAAATAAATTTTTAACAGAAGTGTGACAGAAGGATCACATTGATTTGCGACACCTATTTTCAGGAACTATATTTATTGATTTTCAATTTCAGATACCATTTTGATGGTAATAGTAAAATTCATTTGTGATAAAAATCCAATTAAATATAACTAGAAAATTTATTAAATTAGTATTTGAATTTAAAATTATGTGTGGGGCATTCTTCAAACAATTGTGTGAGAATTATCGTCAAAACTAAGCACAGGAAATGCACAGAGCGGCTCTAAGAGATAAATCGAGAAACTTCATGTATTTATTTTTTATAAAAAATTTCTTGAAATTAGCGTCATTGACCAGTGCTCTAAGTTAGTCTCACATTCCAAAATTTCAATGAACTTTCAACCCTAAGGAGTTGGTTTAGTGGTAAGCGAGTAAAGACTTTGAGGCCACCAACTTTACTTTGGTGTACCGCTTAACCTCAGCGGAGTATTTTTACTCACCACCATTTAGTATGGTGTATGTTCATCATCCGATTTATCAACGTTAGATGTGTTTGAATTTTTAGATTCGTGTAGTAGATAAACACAAATCTCAAAATTTAAACTCATCTAACGGTGATAAATAAAATGGTGAGCAAAAATGCACCATATACAAGAGAGAGGGACTATATTCTATTTCACGTTCGAACTTTTTTTTTTTTGGTCAGGTAGAGTCAAAAAAACTTTTTTTATTTTTTATTTTATATTTAAAAGCGTGTTTAGCTATTCTAGTAGTTCCAAACAGGCCAATAGTGAAATCCTTGTACTTATAACAATTAAATTATATAGAACAGAACAACCAATGGAGGGCAAGTGGGAATCATTTGAGTTTTTATTTTTTTGGTGAACATTTGAGTTTAGTAATAAGAAGATAAGAGTAAACTCCAAATACACGTGTAGCTCCCAAAATGAGGCAAAGAAAGAGGACAAAATTGCCGGAAAAAAATAGAGTTGTTGTTTGGACAGGGGACGGAACATTATCAAGCAGATTCTGTCAAGGGAGTTAGACAGGAAACTCAAAGGCCGGTTATGTAGCATTAGCATGAACGCTGTTACTGGACTATTCCGTCTAGTTTGCAGTTTGCAGGTTAGAGGCTTGGGAATGGATCCTGTGATAGATGCTTGTCAAGACATAAGACCGAGAGTTCTTGTTTACAAAAACAAACATGTCTTTGAATCCTTGCATAAAGAAAAAATTCAATAATTTATTAGTTACATGTGACTTGTCTTGTTTTTACTTATGTGCAAACAATCTAGTAGAGTTGGCGGGTGCAATTAGGTGTCTTGTTTCTGAGTTTCCTTTCGATATTTGATTTTTACTGCTTTTTTAGCACTTTCCCATAAGGTCCTGTTTGACTCGGGATAACTAATGTTATTTTTACTACTTAAATATACCATAATATCCTACCTAAATATACCAAATTTATACCACATGTTGTGGCAATTAATTGAGATGGATAATCACATCAATAAAAGAAATATTTTGTGGCAATTGAGGTGAATAATTATACCAATTAAAATAAAAAGAGTGGGGCAATCCACATACCATCTCAACTGCCACATAAGGTAGTATTAGTATTATCGAGTTACAAATAGGTGATAATTACTCCTTATTTTCTCCAAAAAATTATTTTACTATACAATTAAGCAATGAAAAAGACAGTAATTTTTAAAAGTAGCATTTAAATTGCTTTTTGAAGTTGTTTTCATTGAAAGCATAGTGTAGACTTTAATAAATATTTTAATTCATATGATAAACTCATTGTTTTTCTTTTTAATGACATCATTTGCACTTTTCCAACTCTACCACCACCTTCCAAGTCAATGGCGCCACCACTAGTATTCCCCTATAATCATCGCCACTGCCATCTCTTGCGCCACCAACTTCTTCACCACTACCACTACCATTGCCACCACCGTCGTCACTACCACACCATCACCACACCATAACCATTACCACAACGATCACTATCATCATATTCCCTACATTTTTTGTCATTATTTCACTACTAAAACAATTTTGCGCCAAATATTATGAGACTATTTTTCACACATTAATTAAATACTTCTAAAGTTATGATTTATCAAGTACGTAACTAGTTACTTTACGAATTCTCAAAGCTCCACAAGTGATAAAAGAAAAATGGAGAAGTTAGAAGGGGTTGGTTTTGTTACTTTCTTTGGTTCTTGGGTGGTGGTCCAAAGTCTCAATCTTTTTTCAGCTGTTTTTATACTTTCTTGGTGCTGCCTCTTCTCTTAAGACCAAAGACCGGAGACCAGAAAACCAGAGACCATCTATCTGTCCCTGTGTGAAAAATACAGAGAGCCATTTTCTCCAAAACTCAGACCTCCTCCCTTGTTCTGAATTCTTCTGAATTACTATTACCACACCCACGCAGAGGAGAGGAGAGGAGTGGAGAGATCAAAGTTGGGAAATTTGAATATGACTGAGGAGGCTAGATCCGTCGTCCGAGTTGGGTAAGTCTCTTCGCTTCTCTTCTTCTTTCTCCAATTCTCCTAAACAAACAAACAAATATGAATGAATTGAATATAAGCATACTTTCCTTGTCTCAAATCTAAATTCATAATAATATTTAGCAGCTTACTTGTTTCATGAATCCCTAATTTCGGTGACGTTTTGGAAATGGAATTGTGACGCAGCCTTGGTCCTCCTTACCAATTAATTGTTTGTTTATTGTGTTGTTGTGGGGGGGGGGGGGACATTTACTATTTGGTAGATTCACGGATGTATGCATACTACTTTGTGTTTGAATGTTGACAACTTGTTTTCATTTTCTCGCAAATCTGCACATTACAGTAGCAACGTCTTCTGCTTTTTGCCATACTCATGAGAGAAGGATAGATAGCCCTACCACAATCTGGTTACCATGCTTCCCTTTTTGCATGATGATATTCAAGTTTTACTGTTTATCTCTTATTTACCATAAAAGAACATATAATTCACAGCACTTTAGTAAATGATGATTCATTGCAAGAATTTCAAGCTACTTATTTGGCATGAAATTATTTCTAGCATCTGATCGATATGTTAGATAAGATTTTAATTGGTATGAGTCATGACATTTTCTTTCTTTTATGCTTTACTTTATGCATTATGAATTATTACAGCGCTCTTTTTCATTTGTTTTCAGGTAAATAAATGGAAAATGTATCAACTAAAGGATGTTCATAGTTCAGGCTTAGTCCCCAACAACTTTGTTGTTCATGGTTAACATTTTGACAGTGTCATCAACGCAATGGATGCCGTCAGTGGAGGAAACAGTCTCAACAACCCTAACCTCGCCTCAAAACAGCGATTGCGTTGGACGCACGAGCTTCATGAACGCTTTGTTGATGCCGTGGCACAACTTGGTGGCCCAGATCGTGAGTCACCCTCAACTTTTATCTGGTCAACTGGAATTTGTTTTTTCTGTTGGTTGTCACATTTATCTGCTGATGTGCGGGATTTAAATTGTATATAAGTTGAAGGTGATATCTGTGAAGGAAATTTTTGACCCTGTTTTGTGCTTATGTGGACGAAATCTTGACTCGACTTTATGTGTTTTTCCGTAGTTTCATCAACTAAGATGGAATTTACTACTTCTTGTACCAGACACGTGTATATCTAATAGGTGTTCTTGTCCTGGGCTACTGAGCAATCTCCTGTTGTGTGAAACCATAGAAAAATTCAGGTTGTTTTTCCATTTAACTGAGGGAAGAACAGCTTTTAGTTTGTTGATAGTTTTTTTCAGCTCACAATTCATCAGTGAATTCAAACACGTGAACCCATAATGACCTTCCAGTTATGTCATATATGATTCTTTGGATAAAAATTGGTCCCAGGTTTAAATCATACTTGATCTTACATATGTGGTGTATGTAATATGTTTGAGAACTTAGTTGAGATCAGAAGATAATATTTTGCATGACCAAAGATCTAGGTTACATGCATATTTCTGAGTTCCAATGGAGATATCTGTCCATTTCTGTAGTGATATTGTTTATTTACTCTTATGTTATTTCCTTTTAATCTTTTTCTAGGTGCTACGCCCAAAGGTGTTTTGAGAGTGATGGGTGTACAAGGCTTAACCATATACCATGTAAAAAGCCATTTACAGGTATGTAAAAATCCGTTCTGTCCAATGCTCAAGTTTCCTGGTATTTTCTTTTGTTTTTGGCGGGTGTGAGAAGGGGTGAGGATACATTTCTTTCTCGATGGTGTTTCCTCTAATACCACTTGTGTGATGTACTTAGAAATATCGACTTGCAAAATACCTACCAGACTCCTCATCTGATGGTAGGTGAACTTGATTCCTTTCATGTTAATAATTTGTGAATTCGGGTTCCATATTAGGCAGGTTCTCTATAGTGATAAAGGCATATCAAAGATGTATTAATTTTTGGACCCTTATTGTGATTCTCTTCAAATGCTAATGCAAGGGAAAAAAGCTGACAAGAAAGAACCTGGGGATGTGCTTTCCAATTTGGATGGTTCATCGTAAGTAGAACTGCCTATTATACTCGGTATTTATTTCTGTTATCAGTTAAGATATGGGCCATGTCAATTGGTACCCTGTATTCTAAAGGAACCTGTAGTCAAACTTTAAAATTGAAGAATTCATATCTATTTCATTGTTTATAAGTGCACATGGGCCATACAAAATAAAATATTACTGATTTGTTATTGCATGTGAAACCATCAGTTTGTGTAAATTGACTTATCAGTTTGGCTGATTGATGTGAGGAAGTATGTACTGTTTCTGTTCACAGTGGAATGGAAATCACAGAAGCACTCAAGCTGCAGATGGAGGTGCAGAAGCGACTACATGAGCAATTAGAGGCATGTTTTCTATACAGAATATAGATTCCAATAAAATTAATGTATTGTCACCAGGTTTTACATTTATCAACAGCATATATATTACGGAAAATTGTCTATGAAATGAAGAATTTGAGAAAAAAAGAAAAGATTTTGCAAATGGTTTTATCTTTTCTTTGCTACAAAGCATTATATCGCTTCAAGTAAATACTTTTCATTCATGGTTGCCACTCAGAGTTCAAATTAGCTATTTCTGATTCACCTATCTTAAAGCAATTTATACCCTCAAAAAATGATGTTGATAGTGTCAGAAATCCTTAGGAAGATTGAATGACCAAGAACTTGGATAGCAAAGAGATCAGTTAAAACCACCTCCTACCCAACTACCATACGAGAAATTTTGCTGCATATGCATAGAGGATAAAGGGGGAAGGGGGAAGGGGGAAAGGTCTTGTTCGTTCGGGCCAGCATGGTTTGATAAGCTGAACTCATGAATGCTCAACAGGTACAGAGACAGCTACAATTACGGATAGAAGCCCAAGGTAAGTACTTGAAGAAAATTATTGAAGAGCAACAGCGACTTAGTGGAGTTCCTTCAGAAGCACCTGGCTCCGGGCACCTAGTCCGTTTGTCAAGTGACAATTGCCTAGAATCTGACAACAAGACTGACCCGGCAACTCCTGCCCCGACCTCAGAGTGCCCCCTCCAAGACAAGGCCGCCAAGGAGTGTGTGCCAGCCAAGAGCATTTCAATTGATGAATCTTTCTCATCTCGTCGTGAACCCTTAACTCCAGATTCAGTTTGTCATGTTGTTTCTCCAGCTGAGAGTCCAAAAGCAGAGAGGTTGACAAAGAAGCGACGAGTTAACATAGGTGAAGCATTCTCTGATCCTGAAGTGGTGCTTACACACCAGATACTAGAGTCGAGCTTAAACTCTTCTTACCAACAAGGACATACAGCTTTCCTGCCCAGGGAGCAGTTTCATCCCTCATCCAGGATTTCATTCCGGAATGAAAATCAATTGGAAAAAGTTGCAGGCAGTAACATGTAGCTTAGTATTGTTGAATTTTCAGTTTGCCTCTTGAGTTTCCTTGGGAGAATTGTCTCAACTCTAATCAAGCGAAAGAATGTTACTAATTACAGGTGTGCTGCATTAATCAGGTTCAAGCTTCTAGCACATCTATGAACTTTGTGCCTTAGTTAGATCGAGTGAAGTTGGAATCAGTAATTATACTGCAATATGAGTACTATTGACTGCACAGCTTCTTGTGTGTGGCCAGATAGGTGTTCTTTATATGCTTTTTCTAATTTCCCACTTCTTTTGATATTCTTAGCCGACATTAGTTACTTCAATTCAAATATCGCAACCAGAACTAAGGGCTTTGGTTGGGATTGCCTCTATTAAAAGTAGTTGTGCTAGAAGTGCTTTTGTAGACAGTCGAGCACTAAAATGTTTTGAACTTCCAAGAGTTGGCCTCAACATGTATAGTACCGCGACGGATTGGGTATATACCTAAATATACTAAATCTTAATGTCGATGCCTGGCAAACCCCAAACAAGACAATTTTGAACCAAATCAAGGCAATACGTAAAATACGGACTGGTATGGCGATGTGAGTAAATACAAGAAAACAAAATCCAAAGGGAAGCAGGTGAAAACAGTGGAGGGTGTTAGTAAATTTTGAATTAGTTGGTCTAAAAGTAACTCTCCTTTGAGGGTAATATGGGAAGTTGCTTTGGAGGATTGGAGGCGTCAGTTGTTTAGTGCGGGAGTTGCGGGAGTTCCGAATCTGGCATGAGAAACTGTTGTGGGGTGGCAGCGGCGGTGAACCTGTTCATGCTAGTACTCCTATGGGCCAACAGTCTCTCTCCACATTGTATTGAATTACTGTACTGGGACACCACGTCGGTGGTAAACCTGTTACCTAAGTCCTCCTACGGCCAGTTCCTAAGCTTGATTTATGAGTACCATATAACAATTTTACATCAACCCCAAGCTTCTATAAATAAAGACAATCTTATTTGACCAAAAAAAAAATCTTGCAAAACTCATTTTCGTTTAACACCCAAAACTTCACCGGGATTTAAAAAAAAAAAAAATTAGTTATTATATGATTCAATCATTGACCCACGAGAGGAAGACGGAGGACATCGGAACCTGGTACCGGTAGATCTTCATACCAACAGGATCCTCTCCGGATTCTTTTGGTGAAGATCCTAGGGATCCGTAAACCGTGACCGTTCATTGTACATCGTGCGGTTAATTTTTGTCAAGCACTGTTTGTATTTAATTTTAAATAAAAATATTTAAAATAATTTCTAATCGCACGATTTATAATGAATAGGATCCGAATTCATCTTCATGAAACCCTATGTGACACGAAAATGACATGCAGAAATTAGAACAGGGCCATGACAAAGAAATAAGAACAGCACCAATCAATGATTTTAAACAAGAAAAAGGAAAAGGGATTTAACAACCTATACAAGGTTGAAGAATACATCAACATAAGGTAAAAAATTTGCAGCTACAAACATTTTTATACCACAGCAGTCACTAAGTGGGACATCTATAATTTTTTTACTCGCTTTAGGATGCAAAGACGCAGTCGTTTGCCAAGGGCCTCTAACTTCTCAAATTTCTCACCCTTGGGCTTCTTTGGAGCAATGGGAACTTTCTTCTTTTTCTTTTCCTCTTTTCTTAGCTTTGATGATTTTTGTTGTATGCATCCAAGAGGCATCGCAAACACCTTAAGGTTCTTCTACAATCAAAAGGGACAACTTAAAATCATGAAACAAAAAACTTGGAAATATATTTTAAATACTCTATGCAGTGCGCATGCATACGTGAAGAATGTGCAATAGTATGTTATGCATTATTAAGTTCCAGTCGATATAAATGTACCAAAAACATAACAGTTACCCATTCTTTAAGTGACCAATGTACCTAAAACATCTTGATAGAATATTTCCCTTTCTTTAGTAAACTAAACCCATAGGCTATAAGAGCCAGGATCCAGGTCTAGATGAGTCACAACATGACATTACCACCTTAATTCACGCTGACAAGTCCCACAGAACGGAAGCTAACATTAAATAAAAACTATAAGTGGTGTGTGAAGAAAATAAAAGTCTACAGGAATCTGAAATATGAACGCATTCATAGGATGGGTGTTGTGTGAGAATGAGAGACCTGATGACTGCTGTCAGCAGCTGTGCAATCAGCAGAAGATTCTTCATCACTGCCTCCTAATGAAGAGCATCTGCCCCAACTCTCCCTGTTTGAGCTTGTATATGAACAACATTCTACATTCTCATCATTGGGCTGCTCCTGTAAAACCATAACTGTAGTATTTTAGAATCATAATCTGTGAAACAGACAAGTTGAAAAGTCATATAAGATGATCTATCATTTATTAACACGTATACTGAATTCTTCTTGACTTAAAAGCACTTCATCAATGCATGAACATACAACACTCCATTGGAACAAGAAACTATCATCTGCACTACCAAACTAACTGAAAACCATTGCCAATCCATGGTTTTATACTCTGATGCCTGACCTCAACTGAAAAGATGGGAAAAAAAAATCTAAAAATTTACATCACCTCTAAATGTGATGGTTCGTGACTGTTAAGTGTGTCAGCTTCATCATGCACAGAATCCTGCATTCTCAATAAGTATGTTACAGACTGACTCAACAGACTGGAGAATATGGAGAGACAAAAGACAAAAAAACGTAAAAGAAAAGAAATACATACAACAGCAGCAGTCACTGGTGCAATTTCAGAAAGAAGTTCGCCAACACATTTTATGGTTGAAATGGCAGGAGGAACAGAAGATGAACTTGCCACGTCAGTACCCGCAGAATGAACTCCAGTAATTATCTCATATAACAAACCCTACAAAATCAAGGGGCGGGGACATTCATTTTAGTGCAGGAAATTATGTAACATTCTATGGTAGTGGAGCACAAAGTAGACGTCTATTGCACAATCCCAGATAGTCAATGTAAATGGCTTTGTTAATTACATGAGCTATAATAAAATGCTGACAACTGATCATTGTTAAAATATTATTGTGCATCACCTGCCTTAAGCACAGGATACCATTGAATTATAACTAGGAAGCCAGCCCTCGAGTGCATAGAAGAATTTTCAGTGAACCTTATCATGTATGACCAATGATAATGAGGATGGCAATTGTGCATGCGTATGCATTTGTTTTTTCGGCATTGAAATGTATCATGATCTTGTGCGTGATGATGATGATGATGATGATGATGATGATGGTAGTGGTAGTGGTGGTGACTATGATATAAAAATGATGCATGACTGCCACAAGCTCTAACTTCCATCCTCTCACTTTGATTTCGGCAGAAAAGCCCTTTGGTTACAAAGTATCGATTGAGCAACAGTGCATTGACACAGATTCTTAAAAGCATAGGTACATTGGTGGGAGAGTCAGCTTGTACAATACTAGCAGTAATCATAATAAAATTAATGACCGATGGTAACACAATAAGGTTTTCCACAATATATCATATGAAACAGAAATCACCTCATCCAAACCAGCACCAATCTTCAAATCCCCCAAATCATAATACTTCTCAAGCTTACATGAATGACAAGACGTTTGCGGGGGATGAAGAACATTATAGAAGAAAATGGAAACTGAATCATAATAAAACTGTGGCCGAGAAGAGTTGTGATCACCATCGAAATGTATAATATTTTTGTCCCCCTGCAAAGAATCAAAGATGTATTTATTTCTCATCAAGTGCAACATATTACTTTAAGGGAAGTGTAAGATCCTTCAACGAGACAATACCGCATAAGACTTGTAGATGATGTCAGAATGATGGGTTTGGATGAATTTGTCATCCTTAGCATGTCCAAATAAAGCAGGAATGAATGTTTTGGGTGCAACCTGTCAGTGTTACACAAATGGCCGAATTCAATATATAGTGGTATATTAAAGCTCTTTTCAGAAAAAAAAAAAAAAATTATATATATATATATATATATATATGTAGTGGTAGGTTATATACACACAATTATATGATTATATATGCGTATAAATGATCAACTGGCTGCAGAAAGTTTAAAAATAACAAGTATTGGTTCAGCATGTGTCTAACTCATCAAGAAACGACACATTTTATGATCCCCTTGGCTAAAACAAGGGACACACTGCTAGTGTCCACCCTGTAATCTGGTTCAAACACTCCACTTCTTAGGCCTCTTTTAAGAATAATCCATGCAAAAGACCAGCCAACTTCGGAAATTATTTATCCATTTGATAATCCTGATAACTTTAGGGCATGTTTACATATAAGGAATGGGTATCATTCCAGTTCTTGTATTTACTAACAATCAAGGATTTGAAAGGGATGCGTGTGATTCCCATTCAATTGTTTACTAACAACAAAGGAATGGAAAAATAAATAAATGCATTTGGGTCTGTTCATCTACTTATTTAATTATGATTGGATGTCTAAAGTTTTTTATGATTGGCTTTTTTAGCAAGGATGGTCTTTAAAAGGCAACATAAAAAATAGACGGTCCAAACTTATTGGATTAGACAACAGAGTGGACCCGCAGATAGCTGGGAAGGTGGCTAATGATAACTCGTCCAATGTTAACAAAACTATTATATAGAAAGACCTGCAAGCAATTAAGATCCATGATATCAAACTTTGCCTTCTTCTCAATTATCCGACGCATATATTGTACTGCCATCTTAACCTGGTTAAAAGGAAGAGATAAAGAAACCAAGGTTAAAAGGAAGGAGGGGTTAAGACTCAAGAGATAACATGTAAAACCAGAATGAATATAATTAATGCTTTATCAACCATGCAAATGCTAATAATTTCTTAAAAATGATAATGATATTGGCAATTTCAGGGGATAATTTTTAATTATTTTCATAAATAGACGATATTAATAAGAAGAAGAAAGAGTACAACAAAGAAAGCGGTCCAGCAAACCACCCCAAGCAGAAAGCAGCAAAAAACACAACTGCAAAAGAGCTAAAACACCCAAAAAAACCATGAGGCTGCCCCTTTCTATTCTAAACAAATTAAAGAGAGATTCCCCTGAACTCAAGGGAAACTGAGGCCCAAGGGGCAGACAAAAACTGAACTCTGTCCCATAGCTTTTGCCACCTCGTGAACCAACCCTACATAACCTTAACTTTCTTACCCTTCTAAACCAGAACATGAGTTTGGCTAACAGCAAAGCAATACCTTGGAATTACCCAAGTTATACCCATCTTCCTGAGCAGCTTCAACCATTAGCCCAAGGAAACCAGACAGTGAAGAAAAGTATGACCGGCAGATTCCAAATCAGACTTACACAAGACGGACCGTCAAGGCGACAAACTGAAATAAGGTCGTCCTCTTTGAACCATATCACAAGTGTTGACCTTAGCAAGGGCAACAAGCCAAGTCAACAAAACCCTAGATTCCCTGATTGGCCGGTAAGGAGCAAAATAGCTTTTCGTGTCCTGATTAGTGACGAGACCTTAGTAGGATTTGCACAAATAATTCCCATTGGTTTCCAAGGTCCATTTCCTTATATCCCTCATAGAGGGTTGAAAAGAAGCAGAGTCAAGCACAAAAGAGATGAAGACTCAGCCTCCTCCCTCACATTTAAATTCCTTCTGAACACAAATCCCAGTTCCTCTAGCCATTGGCAGGGTTTAAAATGCAAGAAATAACCATATTGTGACAAGTAAACAAGTTGTGAAGCTTTGGAAACCAATATTCTAGTAAAGAGGTCCCCAACCACGCATCTTCCCATAACTTGATTCTAGCACCATTTCCACAACAAAACGACAGTTCACAATGAAAAATTGCATCCATGAGAGATGTCCTTCCATGGACTATGACATGTTCCACCATATGTAATGTGGGAGACCTATCTATTGTTTGAAATCCCATATGTTCTTTTAAGGCTTTTTAGCCAAAATGGTCCCTAAGATTGGCATGACTCCTCACTTTGGTCCCTAACAATCAAAATCGATCAAAGTGGCCCCTGAGTTTGTCCAACGCAAATCATTTTGGTCTTCCGTGAAAAATCTATCAATATCCTTGTTAAATTGACATGTGAACAACCACGTGACCACCTTTTTAAGGGTATTTTTGTCAAACCAACCCCTCTACTTAACGAGAATATGGGGAAATTTTTCACAAAAGGACCAAAATGATTTACGGTGAACAAGCTTAGGGACCATTTCGATCGATTTTCATTGGCATGGATAAAAGTAAGGAGCTATGCCAATCTCAGGACCATTTGAGTAAAAAGCCTTCTTTTAATCACATGATGCCATAATTCCTCCAAGTATACTGAAATCTCCACAGCCACTTACCTAGGAGGGCTATATTTCAGGCCATCAGATTCCCAACTCCCAGACCTCCACCAACACTACTCTTTGAAGCTGTCTCCCACACATGTCCAAACGAAACCTCTTATCAACTTCTCCCTCCATGAAGCCACTCCCATGGGAATCTTAAATAAGGATAGATAATAGATTGGAAAATTTCCCAAAACAGCACGGATTTGGTCAGATGGCCTCCCCTAAAAAGAAAAGCCGATTCCAGGTTTGAAGCCTCTTCTCAATTTTTTTCAACCACTGGGTTCAGAATGAGATGGCTCTAGGATTCCTGCCTGAAGGAAGACGCAAGTATTTAGTTGGCCAATCACCGACTGTGCATCCAAGAGTTAGCCAAAATCTCCACAAAAGAGGCGTCGACATTAATGTTGAAAAGAGAGCCTTTTGCCTTATTCATCTTTAAGCCTGACCGCCCGTAAGAACACTCAAATAGCAGATGCAAGATTCTTCCAAACTAGACAGTTCCCTGTGAAAAAGAAAATAGTGTCATCTGCAAATTGCAAATGAGTAACCTCCGCTTCATCCCTTCCCACACAAATATTTTCAACTAATCTGAACCTTTCACACACTATTAATCAGCTAAGGGCAACCACCATTAAGTTGAAAAGAAAAGGGGATAAAGGATTCCCTTGACAATAAACTCTAGTTACTCAAAATTGATAACTTAGCTGACCTAATAAACCTATAAATCCATGTCCTCCATCTCTGTCTGAAACATTTCATCTCCGTCACAAACTCTTGAAAATTCCACTTGACATGGTCGTAAGCTTTCTCACAGCACCATCCTTGAAAATGTCTCAATGCCTTTGGGAAACAGAATTTAGAAGAAGGCTAAAGTGAGGTCCAAAATATTTACTTTACCCCATAAAGCCTCCACACCCTCACCTCTATAATTTTCAAAAACCTTCTTGTTCATCTTCTGACCATTCCACCCAAAATACGGCTAAAATGTAGCATTTCCATATCTTCGATCCCTTTTCCACTTTCTCTACCACGAGGTCTTAAAAAATCTCAGCCCATGGATTACCCCTTATTTTAGCTCCATACTCTGACCAAATTATATATAGAGTAGTTTCTCTCGTTCAAAAGTCTTGAATGTTATTTTGTAAGCTTGTGCTCGGGATGTGCAGTTGACATGCTACACCCTGGCAAGAGATCATTTTTCCCATCTGTGTGAATAGGCGTGGGGTGTGCAAGCGTATGTGACTTTACGTAGGTACGTTGGCAGCTAGGTTTGTATAATTTGTAAATCACGATCCTATACGGATTTGGGTTGGCAACATTGACCTTGTCCGGTTCTTAACTTATTTAGTGGTATCAAGAGTCAAAACTATATTTCTCTTTTACCAATTATGTCAATTACTAGTCCCAGCCACGTCATTTTCAGCCGAACTACAAGATTTTATGATCCAGCTGAAAATTTATTTTTTCAGGAGCATTTGTTTATAGGTTTTGCACATGACTAATTTATCCATAGTTTTTGTGGATGCTGACAGAAATGTGTGTGTTTGGGGGGGGGGGGGGGGGGGAAGAGAGAGAGAGAGAGATTGTACTGTAAATTTAGGAAGCCGAATCTTGTATACATCAACTAGTTCCATCATCAGAACATACAAGCTTGAAAAGGCACTATCCAACACCATTCCGGCTACGGAAGGGTCTTCTGCTCCATAAAGTAGGCTGCAATAGACATATGAGGTTAATTACATCAGGAGTTTCAAAAATATGCTTATGTACATGCAAAATGCAGAAGTATTTCTTTATGCTCGAAGAAGAATATAACCATCTTTTTTTTTTGGTAGAGAGAATATAACCATCTTTGACCCAATATGAATTTTTAACGTAGTAACAAGTTAAAAGAATATCAGCAGACCCTTCCATATCCGAGTCAATAATACAAGTTAGTCTAATGACGAGTCAACAAATGACAAAGACGATGTACCATGTGACTGCACCCATAGATCGCCCCCAAAGACCTATATGCGAGTTTTGCTTTTTGCTTCTTAAATATGAAACCACAATCTTGAGGTCATCTCTCTGACACCAGGAAAAAAAAAATTACAAAACTGCACAAAGTGAGAAAAGTAAGCATAAAATAACAATGAAAGTTACACCATACCTCATGCCAACCAAGGCTGACATAATCACCATCAGATAATCCTGAACCCGAAAAATCAAGAGTAAAAACGGTGATATTTGATGGAAGAAGCATTACGGCAGCTTCATTTGCATCTGCCCTACACCCACTGCATCGTTTCCCATTACCACAGAGTAAGTTCTACCTCTTTATCTATAAAGCACCTTTAACACTTATGTACAATTATTTAAAACAAACCAGAGAGCTGTGCCAGAAAAGTGAAAATAATGTATGACATTCAAGAATCTGTTTATAAACCACCATGTACAGGTGGAACCCAGAAATGAAACCCAAGTGCATATATAATCACACACACATTTACTTTGTTAAAAAGGAAGATAAAAAAACTCTCAAATAATCATTATGTACCTGTTTCCATGGCAGTATATAACACATGGAAGAGAAACATCTTCAGGGAAAGGTGAAGGCAGATAATGACTACAACGCAAGGTATGGCCCCTAGCATTCGTAAGCTGCAAGAATTTAATACATATAAACTAACATTGCTGCCAAGCGAAAACTAGAATGTTCTGATAAGCGGTAACTGGTGCCCATACTTGCCTCCAAGTCTTGTCGTTTGTATGCTCTGCCTGCAAGCGTGAAATCCTTTTCCCAAAGATATTGATCTGGGTTATACTCTACCCTGTTTATCAACATTGCAGATGCGTAGAAATGAGCAA
Organism: Heteromeles arbutifolia; assembly: GCA_024362995.1. Classification (NCBI taxonomy): domain Eukaryota; kingdom Viridiplantae; phylum Streptophyta; class Magnoliopsida; order Rosales; family Rosaceae; genus Heteromeles; species Heteromeles arbutifolia. The sequence continues at coordinate 39,238 of JANCRC010000002.1, read as the reverse complement.
GCATCAAAAGGGAAAGAAAAAAAAAATCACCAATATGAAGTTCAAGATACCATTTTGAACTATGTTAATTGCAGAAGATATGATTTTGGTTCAAGATACCATTTTGAACTATGTTAATTGCAGAAGATATGATTTTGGTCAATGAAACTCAGAGCAAGAAGCATCATGATTCATGAGATGAGACGCATACCTGGGAGGGCGAATGACAAAATTAATGAACTGATGGATCATCTTGCTTCCAAATGTCCCTCAAAGCTACTCTTACCCATAAGTCTAACAGATAAAAATAAAACGACAGCAGCGGAGTCCAATTCCTGACAACTGAGAATCCTCCCTCACTTCAAAATTCCCTCAAATCTGAGAAATTATTTAAGCTATTTAGCCGCCTATTATCATTAAGAAACAAGGAAGGAACAAAAGCCCGAATGATGAAAGGGAAAAGAAATCAAATTCAGAAATAGAATTCTCAGATCTCACCACCAACTCTTATCTTATGAATGCTCTATATATAATCATTTTCTAAGTTGCAACTAAATAGCGAAAAAGAGCAGAGCAGAGCATTTTACCTAGGGCTATAGGCTAGGGCTGGAGTATTGTCCCGTGAGCAACCACCAGAAACACCGTGAGCTCCAGTACCTAGCCGCAATTTCCCACTTTACCGTTGAATACAAAGAAACCCCAGCACAACACAACGCAACAATGAAATGATCCTCTCCGGGGCCTTCCACCTAATCAACCTCATTAAACAATTCGGATCTTTGAAATTTGATTCAACGGTTAAAATTATTATAATTTTTAAAATAATTTCGTATTTTTAATTGTTGGATCAAATTTCAAGCGTCTGAATTATTTTATAAGAATAATTAGGTGGAAGGCAAAAGAAAATGATCCCTTTCCACGCAACAAATCATGAATCATAAATCATAAATCATAAATCACAAAGTGTGCAGTGCTACAAAACAAAACAAAACAAACCCTCCCGCAAACTTAAATAATACACACTAACATATGCCCACACACTTGTGAAATTTTTTACTTTGATTGTTAAAATTAGAGATAAATTACACAAAATTATTTCAATTATTTATCGAACCACAATCTTATACCTTAGGTTTTAAACATTATAATTTCATACCTTAACTTATGAATTCGTTACAATGTCAGAGATGTTAAATGATGACATGGCAGAAGTGGGGCCCACTCATTCCCCAACTAAAATAAAAAATTAATTAATTATTAACAAAAAATTAATTTTTTATTTAACAATTAAAATGAATTTTGAAAAAAAAGGTAAATTACATAAAACTACCTCAATTATTGGGTTAGTCACAGTTTCTTACCCCGTCTTTAAAAAATTTCAATGTCATACCTCATTTACGAATTTTTTACAATTTCATGCCTTCGGTTAAATTTCTGTCAATTCTTTCGTTAAATAGTGATGTGGCATGAGAAGGGATCCATTATCTATTAAAAAATTAAAAAAATAAAATCTTTTTTATTTTTTATTTTTGGCATGGGGACCACCCTCTCCCTCACCCTTTCTTCCCCCACCCCTCTTCTCCCACCCAATTCCAAAACCAATAATATTTGAATGTATTTCTTTCGATTATAACCGACAAGATTTCCATTTTTTCTGGCCAGCCAAGGCTGACTGGCTGCATGCAGCCAGCCCTCCAGCCCTCTCCGATTTCGTGGGGCCCTCTTAGATTCCACAGCCGTCTGACCTAGCCTTCTGTTGGAGACGATTTTCGGGCTATTTTAGACCCTCTGGACCCTTCGATTGGAGATGGCCTAAGATACCACCCCAAACCCAAATACCACCCCACCCCCTTCTTCCCCGCTGCCACTCTCTGCCCCATCCAGCAAATCCGCCAAAACCCTTACCCCAGTAACCCTCTGAAACGCTTCCTCGCTCTCCTCATACCCGGCCACCTGCACGATCATTGTCGTTGAGTCCTCCGTGTCGTATTGGAGTAGAGAGATTTGAGGGTTTGGAGAGGCAGGAGAAGAGGGCAGAAGTGGTACTGGAGCAGAGAGAGGGTTGGTTGACCCGATTTAGTGAAGGTGGAGTCGGAATCAGAGAGGAATTTGGTCGATGGCGATGTGGAGGGAGGGAAGGAGTCGAGCAATAGATGGGATCTGGGTTTAGGGAAGACGGGATGGTGGGATTTGGGTTTGGGTGGGATAAGTGGGGGCGGGGGAAGAAAGGGTGAGGGAAGGGGTGGGTTCCCATGCCAAAAAAAAAACAAAAATGATTTTATTTTTTTATTTTTTGATATATTTAATTAATTTTTTAATTTTTTATTAATTTTTTAATAGATAATGAGTCTCGTCTCGTGCCATAACGGGAGAATTGACAGAAATTTAACGGAAGTTATGAAATTGTAAAAAATTCGTAGATGAGGTATGACATTGAAATTTTTTAAAAACAGGGTATGAAACTGTGACTGACTCAATAGTTGAACGAGTTTTATGTAATTTACTTTAAAAAAAATTCTCTTCCTCAAATATTTTCAATTCCCCAAGTCTGCTCCTCTACCCTTCTCCTACACCCCCACCCCCCCCCCCCCCCGCGCGCGCCAACTAGCGTCCCAAATACTTGCACCGTCCCTCCACCCATCCTTCTCAGCCGTCCTCATCATTCTCTTCAACCACCCTCTTCGCACCTCTGCTCTTGACTTCCTCTTCAACTTCTTCTTAAACATCACCATTCTCACCGACCTCATTCTCATCAACGACGCCCGACTCTACGCCACCATTCGCCTCACAAATAACACCAACCAGTTCGCCGTCGGCTGCATCTTCTACCCAACAAAAATTCCCAGAAAACCCACCTCCAACTCCACCTCTGTCGCCTCCTTCACCACCTCCTTCGTCTTCTCCATCCTCCCATCGATCCCGAGATTCGGCATCTGCTTCGTCCTCTCTAACTCCACATCGCCGCCCAACATCTTCACCAGCCAATACTTTGGCCTCTTCACCAATGCCAACGTCCCCTTCGTCGCCCCGTTGCTCGCAGGCAAGTTCGACATGGGTCGAAACCTGGAATTCAACAACCCAAATGGGAATCACATCAGAAACGACATCGCCGATTGAGCCGCTGGCGGAGGCCTGGCAGATATTGAAGAGGCTGTCAAATACGGGGCAGTCCTCGTCGACGTTGAAGCGCCTGAGGTGACGGGAGTAGGCGGAATCGGCGAGGGTGTCGGGGTTTTTTTTTTTTTGAAAAATTTGGGGAACCGGAAAAATTTGGGAAATTGGAAATATTTGAGGAAGAAAAGTTTTTTCTTTTTTTTTAATTCATTTTAATTGTTAAATAAAAGGAGTGTTTTTATTAGTATTTCACTTATAGTTGAATACACTCCACATAAAAATTTATTATTAAATGACATATGCTTTAATATGAAATGACTATCTAGGCCACGAAAACCAAATTAGTTGAAGTAAAACAATCAAATTAGTTGAGCCAATAAATTTCAAGAAACAAGCTGCCAGAAGCTCGTCGAATTCGAGTGGTTTAGCAGGCAGAGCATTTCTCTCAGCCACCTGCCTGTGGCGGAGCAAACATGGGGTTTAACATTGCGAATCCCACCATTGGGTGCCAGAAGAAGCTTGAAATCGACGACGACACCAAACTACGTGAATTATGGGACAAGAGGATCTCTCAAGAAGTCAATGGTGATGCATTGAACGATGACGTTAGGAGGTATGTCAAAACCTACCGCAGAACATTCACAAACAAAATAATAAAAAATAAAATAAATATCAGTGTTAAAATTTAATACTTTCACAATAATTCGAATCAAAACCAATGCAGGAGTGCCTTTCGGTTAAAGCCGCTGAAATGTCTGGAGAAAAGGAACGTTTGATGTTTGCTTTTAATTTGGGTCTTAAAGATATTGTTCTCGAGCTCGACGCGAAGGGAGTGGTGGTGGCTGATATTACGTCTATGGAGGATTGTTTGGGTCCAGAGGGTTGTACCATGGAGAATATACAAATGTTGGGAAAAAGTTTCAAATGTTTTTTTTGTCAATGGCAAAACAGAGCTTGCTGTGGCTCATGAACTAGCTCAGTATGCAGTTCGTGCTGATGATTTTAAATCTGGGATTGAAGAGGAGCCTAGTTGGCTTTCTCCTCTTGTACTGTCTGTTGATTCCTCATGTTAATGAAAGTCATATTTTCATAAAAAATGAAATAAAAAATCTATAAACATAACTAAATGTGCAGAAAATTGATGGAAGATTCAACCCTCGAGTGGACAAAGCTAAATGTGCAGAAAACTGAATAGAGAATATAAAAAGAAATCTTAAATTTCACACAGAGTGTGGGTGTAAGGGTAGTATTGGAAAATATGTGAGGTGTATTAAGATAAATTTTAATCTAAAAAGTAAACTTGGGGTGTATTAAGTATGTGGGATGTAGTCAACAAAATGTGGGGTGTGTATAAAACAACCCATAAAAAATTAGTAATTTATTAATTTTTTATTTTAGTTGGGGAATGAGTGGGCCCCACTCCTGCCACGTCATCATTTAACAACCGAATTGACAGAAAATTTAATGGAGGTCTGACGTTGCAACGAATTCATAAGTTAAAGTATGAAATTACAATGTTTAAAACGTGAGGTATGAGATTGTGATTTAACCTATAGTTAATGTAGTTTGATGTAATTTACTCTAAAATTAAAGGAGAGAGTAAGAAAAGTGAGACAGAACGTGGGAGTGAGAAGAGAGAGGGTGAGAGATTGTTTTTTTTTTAATTAGAGACGATAAACTTATATATAGGTGAGGTTTAAAAAAAATAACAAAATTTTGTTTTGTGAAATTACATTAATGTCCTCAACTTTTTTCTTATGATAAAAGACAAAAATGTCTTTTCACCCTCTTTTGGTTGACAAAGAGAATTTCATTAATATAGTTTTAAATGAGAAAGAATACGATCGTAGAATAAAAGTGACTTAACTGAGTTTGTGTAAAATAAAAAAATAACTAGATTGTTCCCAAAAAAAAAAAAAATGGAAATTGACTATGATAGAAGGATTTTCAAACTTGGTTGTTGAAATAGAAAGACATGAACAACAGGGGAGAATATAAATGTCTAAAACATTATTGTTTATGTAGCTCATCCTACTACTAGGATATTGATATTGTGGAGATAGTGTAGAAATTGTATTCTCACTATGTACATATTGTTGATATGGTATTACTAGTAATACATAACCACATACAGTTTTGGATATTGTTGATATCTTTCAAGTAGAAGGTCTATGAAGGAAAGATGGAATCAGATCAAACTAGAAATTTTTGAAATAAAACCCGACTCTGTATGAGAGTGATAGTTGCACAAAGAGAGAGATCTATGTAGAGTCTTGTATTGTGGATGGATTAGGTTCGACTCAGTAATGAGGCTTAAATATGGCAGTTCGCGATGGTCAAACTTGGAGAAAAAGATAGAAAGTTAGACATAGTGGTGAGGCTTAGATCTGGTGGTTGTTGTGGCACTTGTTGAAGCAAATTTCCATTCTCTCTAGGAAATTGAGGTGAATGCAAAGGAAAGAAATAGAGAGAGAATTTCAAATAGGGGTGTTTTTGAGATGGATTGGATTGTAAATCAAGTTTTTAATTTTCCTTTTAAAATTTTTGAATTGGATCTCAATTTTAAAATTCAAAATTGTCAGAATTTTTTGTAACGGAGTAATCTCGAAAGTTTTGAAACATAATTTGTAAATACATATATGCTACAAGTATTCCAGAATATTTGATATGTGCTTATGTATAAATTCAATTAATTTTGCAATACAAGTATTTCAGTATTTTTCATCAGAATCAGTTATGAACACTTGAAAAAACTTTGTTTCTGGACATACTCAAAAGGAACCTTCCTCAAAATATGCCATCTTGACCTTTAAAATACCCAAAACGTTCAGAAACGTCAATCTGTAAAGCTGAGCACTGGGCCTTCTTTTCTTCACCACGGTCAAACAACTTAGAATTAAATTTTGCAATTTTGACACAACCATCTTGGAAGACTCACGAATCTACTCCAATTGGAATTACTCCAAAATTCCTTCATTTGACTACTTTATGACCAAAATAGTTTTGCATGTCCTACAATTGAAATATAGAACAAAGTATCAAAATTCAACCAAAATTACCAATAAATTATAACTCATAATAGGGTAAAATAAAAAGCATAGTATTGACTCATCAGTTCTTACAAACTACCACACAAAACTCAATTCCTAGATCTAACCTATGGAGCATCTTTACTTTTGTGCAACCTTACTTTGCATGAGATGGACACATCTTTAGTCTTCACAAGATAGCAGCTTTTCCTGAACTTTTCACCTTGTGGCACCAAGATGGAGTCATTTTCAGTTTTCACAAGATGACAGCTCCTCATGAAGTCTTCACTTTGTGGCACCGTAACCAACACAAACAAAAGAAAATGATATGAAATTTAGATTTAATCGACCAGTCAGTTTCTCCAGTCAAATAGTTATGGGAAGAAACCAACGTGAATCCGATAAAAGGGTCAACAAGTAGATTTGAAACTTGAAGATCTTGACCACGGATTTAATGCAAAACCATGAAGACAATGTAACACTATTATGGACTGATTGAGTGTTTAATGCATGAATATGGTTTTGTGGCTAAGGTTTCTAATGAAGAACACAAGAGGCAGCTCAAAGCTATAAACACACTCTTTTGACAAATATAAACTTCCTAACAAAAAACAAATGAGATTTTAAGAAGATTTAAGTAAGCATTTTCATGGATAGGTTTATAAATATTCAACGAATAACATTACCTAGAAAATGTTTGATGCTCCTAGGGGATCTGAGATAGAGATGAAAAAACAGTGACTCTCTCTAAAATTAATCTCACTCAACCCACAACCAAATGAGCCTTTGCTACACTTTTAAATAGGTGAATGAATGTTTTGGATAAGGGGAGCAAGAAGACACGTGTCAAAAGCCAAAGCAATCGTTTCAGTTAAAAGGTGAGAAAACTGCACTTGGAAAAAATGTGTCTGTTAGCCCATGTGCGCTGTCTTAAATTGCGTGCCTAGCTAGTTGGAAGGCAGTGAACAATTTTGACAAAACAACATGGCTAGTCAGAATGCACAAGAAATTTAAACATGAAATGCATATGTATGAACAAACATTTGATGTCAGGAGTTAAAGCCTTGAGAGAATATTTCCAACAATAATAGCCCTTTGTGCGAAGTATGTTCTAAAACTAATGTGAGCATGTGTGGTACATAATACATTATTGATAAGGACAACCAAACACAAAAGTCTAAACTTCATATACATAATATAGAAATAATCACACATAATCTAAATATTGATAAAATATATTAAAATCTCATTTCAGCCACCAAAATCACCCTTGCCACTAATATAGATCAAAACTAAACTGACAAGCACAACAAATCAAATATAGAGCACACTAAAAAAAAAATTCTTAGAGAGACGATAAAACACTACCCTCTAGATTCGCATAATATGCAAAACCAATCCTCATGCATCGCAATTCGCAAAGATACAAGCATCCAGATCGAGCCCAACTACCATCTTGACCAAAATTCCCGAGATTGGGTCGCCAATCAAAAGTAAAGAGTAATTTCGATTCAAAAAGATGGTTGAGATTTGAGATATTGTAACCAGAGAGAGAGGGAGAGAGAGAGAACTAGCATGGGCAAACCATAATCATTGGCCATGTGGTAAAGATTCCAGATTTCGGGAATCCGTTAATCATGTTCGTTTATCGTACATCATACAGTCAAAAATTATTTTAAATATTTTTATTTAAAATTAAACACAAATAATACTTGACAAAAATTGACCGTACAATGTACGATGAACGGACACTATTCACGAATTCTTAAGATTCTTACAACTGTCACCAATAAGAAACAATCACACAAAATAGTCTAATCATCTACAACCATATAATTTAGTTTGCAAGTTTGGTTTAAAAAATTTAATCTCCCTAGCATATATTAATTATAATTGTTTCAAATTATTTTTCCTCCTATTAATAACAAAGTGGATCCGGAGAAGATCCACAACTAGTCTCAAATGATTATTGTAATCACCATGTTTGGCTAAACCGCCAACAAACTATTAAGAATGACAAGTGTTACTGTTAGTTACAATTGTTTAATTTATAATTGTAATGTTAAATTATGAATTATCTTTTTCGTAGTTCATTGAGTACATAAAACTCTTAATATGTAGTTTAATATATTTTTTCCCAAGTCTTTAGATTTTTTCTCTTTATTTATCTCAAATTTCCAGATTAAAAAATTAATAAAAATAAAAAACCGAATTCAAACTGATCCAAATCGAAATGGACTGAATTGAATCATTTCGGTTTACCATTTAGAAAGTGAGAAAACCGAACATCATAGTAATTTCATTTTGATTGTTGTTTTGGAAAAAAATCGAACTGAAATGGAACGAACCCGCTCCACTATTTCAAAAAGTTGTTTTTAGCTAAATTTGTAAGATTTATTGGCTCCATCAAAGTTTATAAACTTAGTCACCAAATCTAAAGCCTTTGTTTTACTCTCTAAATCTAGAGACTTTCAACCCACTCCACAAATACTATCTCTATTGATTACGAGTTCGATATCAATCTATTATGTGATCAAGTCCAAATCTTTCACCCATTTTTGTGAATACGTCGTTGAATTAAAAAAAAAAAAAAAAACTCATGAATTTAATATACTAAACTCAAGAATTGAATGATTTATTTAATGAACTGATAAAAGATAATCCCTTGCACGTGCTCAGGGTCAGGCCTAGTGGACGGAGTGAATGCATAAGAAATAGAGGGGATCATCGACCCCCAACCCCACATAAAAAAGAACACAATAATAGTAGAGTAGACTAAAAGGAAGAAAAAAAAATGGGTCATTTTAGTTCCGGTCTCTAATTAACTTAATTGTTAGATTAAAACCTTATTTATTTAAATATTTTGATCGAGGTTTTTAACATTATTTAATAGATTTAACTCATGCATGTAACAACCCGTCCCGGAGATTTCGTATGATGGATGTGAAATGACGAAAATGCCCCTAGGCATTAATTAAGGTATGTGTGTGTATCTAAGTTTGGGAGTTTTGGCTGGTGGTATTTGGACCACACACACACACACAGACATTCACAATCTTTCCCTCTTTCTCACCCCCGCACTCTCTCTATCTCTCAGACCTTCTCTCTCTCTCCCTCTCGGTTTCGTACGGACGACACCCAAACCCATCTCAAACCGTGCAGATCGAGACTAAGGTCAGCAATTTCATGTTCCTTGTGATACTAGGAAGCCATTAGTGCAAGTTTTAGAACTGGAAACCTTCGATTCATCACGAAACCGTAACCTCCGATTTGTGCACTGTTCATGCACACGTAAAATGTTGTTTTTCAGGGAATTCTAAGTTCACAGGAAGCTTAAAGAGGTCCTTACGAAGCTCGGAGTGTTTCGTTGGAAGAATATGGAAGTCGGAATCGCGAGATTGGGGAGTTTTAATTTGGCTGGAATTATCGAGGCTTTTTCCGGCGAATCCCCGACGAGTTGGGGGTCGAGTCAGATATGGTTGCGTTCATCTTTGTGAGATCTTCATTTTGGTATAAAGTACGTAGAAAATGGTGCAAAAATGAAGGAGAAACCATAGTTGGAAAATTTTCCAGAAACCGGCGACCGATGACTCGCTGGAGAAGACAGGGAATATTCCGTCAGTCTTGACGGAATATACTGACGTCGTCAGTCATCTTTAACTGTTACCGTTGGGCATTAACGGAATATTCTGAGGAATATTCTTGACAGCGTTAACTGACGCCGTCAGTGTGCAGATCACGTGGCAGCGCGTGGGGGTGCGTTTGGCCGTGCCTTGGCCGGCGCGTGGTGGCACGTCTGGCCGTGCCTTGGCCAGCGCGTGGGTGGTCGGAAAATTTTTCTAAAAATATAGGGATGTTCGTGAAGTTGTGTAGATTACGGTGGTATATTCATATACCTAATTAATATACCTAATTTGAGCAATGTATGATAAGTTATTTCTAAGGTTTCGACTATGTGCGTTAATTAACGTTATTTCAGTTACTTCTCATATATGCGAGACCTATCCGGAGGACGAGCGTAGTCAGGCTAGGCACGGGGGTTACGACCCGTCTACTTATCAGTGAGTGGGCATTTGTTTTTCGTATATACCTATATAAATGAGATTTTTCCCGGAAAATCAGTTTAAGTGAAATGTGATATGAAATGCCAGGCAAAGTATCTATTTATTTTATTATGTATTATTGATTGCTTATATTAATGTTGGTGCTGAGGGCACATGTAAGTGGCATGTAAGTTTATATACTAGTTGATGAGAACGAATGATGTGATGTGATATGATATGATTAGAGCTCATAAACCTGCACACTGATATTAGTGCTCCCGCCCAGAGATAGGGGCTCAGTCCTTCACGTGATGTTCACCTTCCGCATCGTATGCTCGCCTTGGATCCAAGTTAGGTGCTTAGTCTTGTCGAATAGACCATTATAGGTGGGTTCGACTCGTAGGTGACCCGCGATTTATCGCTCCGTCTTCACGTGATCGTAGCACTAGAGCATATTAGTTTATATTCAGTGATGTTGTGCAGACCATTAGAGGTGGTATTGATGTGTGTGCAGGATATATATGATATGATTGAGATGATTATCAGCTATATGATATGATGAGATATATATGAACTATATACAGCCGAGAGCTGAGTTGATTATCTAGTATTCAATCACATTCACAGAGTTATGTTTTGGCATTCAGTTATGATACTTTGGCATGGCATACATACATTTATACATACATATTTTCCAGCAGGATTTTGAGAATTATATATATGAGTATATACTTTATTTCTGGGAAATTATACAGGTTTTACGGCGAGGGATTATAACTTTTGAGAAAAGAAAGGTTTTGAAAAGATTTGTTTCTGACACACTCAACTTTGTTTTTCGCCCCTCCAGGTATTAAGTAGTGTTCGTTGGTGGCATACGAGGATCGCATCGGACGTTCTGACAAAATTCACTTATGTAAGACCACATTCGGGTGTTATTTCTATTTATTACTTCTGATTGACTGCACGTAGACTTTTATGCTCTGTATTAGTGGAATTCACACTTCTTTTACACTAGTATTGCTAGTGTTTCGGTTTTAATTGATTCGTAAATTATATTCTTTATTGCTTCCGCACTGTGCACATGGTTACATCACTCTCACGTGACGGCCAGCACGCCCCACTTTTAGGTCGGGGTGTGTCAGATTGGTATCAGAGCATAGGTTTGGCAGTCCTGCATATCTTGTGAATATTCTAATCATCTTGGTGTTTCTGTCAGAACTATGCCGCCTCGTAAAGAGCCACGTCGTTCAGATGAACCTAGTTTCCCTGATATAGCTCAGTTAGGGGAAGTTATAACGAGTGCTATTCAGTCAGTTATTCGCCCGCCTCAGTGGACCCCTCTTGAGTCCGTTCATAATTTGAAGATAACGACTTTTGTAGGGAATGAAGGTCCCGAGGGTTCAGAGAAATGGTTGATGCATATTGAGAATACTTTTAGGCTGATGCAGAGTCAGGGGAGTCTATCTCCGAACAGATGGGTGGAGACGACTTCATGGTTTTTGGGTAAGGAACCAGCTTCATAATGGGGACAGTTGGCTGATGAGTTACCCCAGGAAGAATCTAGAGATTGGAAGGTATTTAAGCAGTTATTCTATAAGAGATTCATTCCTCCTGCATACATTGATCGTAAGAAATAGGAGTTTACTAGTTTGAGGCAGAAGAAGCTATTAGCTAACGAGTACTACAAGAAATTTACTGATCTATCTCGTTACCATCCGGAAGTTGTTGCTAATCCGGTTGAGATACTACGTCGTTTTAAATTGGGCACTAAGAAGAAATGGCGTACCATTGTGACTGCGATTCCCTGTACTACTTATCATGAGTTTTATGAAGCTTTACTTCAGATTGAGGATTCTGAGAATTTACCCAGCGACAGTGAAGAGAAAGAGAAGAATGGGAATCAAAATAATGATAAAGGTAAATGTCATTTCTTACAAGGGCCTCGCCAGACTCAGAGCTTTAAGCGTAGTGGGACTAGTTCTAGTTCTTTGAGTGAAGGTTTCAATTCCACAGGTCAGAGAGGAGGTGGTAGGATTTTCAGATATTTCAGATCCCAGAAGCAGAGGAATTTTGGTAGAGGAAATGCACCTTGATGCCGTAGGTGCAGTAGCCGACATTTAGGGGAATGTCGAAGAGGTAGTAGTAGATGTTACACTTGTGGTCAGGAGGGACATCTAGCTAAGTTTTGTCCTCAAGGCCAGCAGAGGCCTCAGCAGCCTCCTTTACCACCGCCATCTCTAGCTCAGCAGTTCTCAGGACATGATGGTTATACCCAGACAGGTCATGGTGGTGCATACCACTATCAAGGGGATTCCGTTCCCTATTCTTCGGGACAGTACCAGTACCCCCAGGACCCCTATCAGCAGGGCAATTATGGACAGTATTCAAGATGATATATGCCTCCACACCAATACTCTGGAGGATATATGCCTCAGCAGCAATATTCAGTTGGTGGATCCCAATGGCATTCTGGAGGACAGTTTCAGTAGGTCGATGCTACTACCAGTGGAGTTGGGTCTTCGAGACAGCATAATCAGTCAAGACAAGGGCGTAATCCTTAGGGGCGAGGAGTTCATGCCAGCAGAGATAAAGGAAGGCAACAAAACCAGGGACGTATCAACAACCTTTTGCTGCAGGAAGCTCAAAACAATCCGGATTTGATCATGGGTACGTTAAATATTCTTGGTCATTATGCTAAAATGTTGATTGATTGTGGTGCTACTCTTTCTGTGATTTCTCATACGTTTGCTCAATTGACACAACCTCAATCTTCACCTCTTGGGTATGAGTTGGAGTTTGCTATGCCTAGAGGGGAGAAGTGTTATGTAGGTTATGTTTACCCAGGTTGTCCTGTATTAGTGGAGAATGTGGTTATGCCTGCTAACCTCACTCCGTTAGACATTATGGATTTTGATGTTATCTTAGGCACAGATTAGTTGCATTACAATTGTGCCTAGATTGATTGTTACGGGAAATCAGTGACCTTCCATCGTCCTGGATTACCTGAGGTTACATTCTTTGGTGAGCCTAGTGGATTGAGACATGGAATCATTTTAGCTGTGAGAGCCAAAAAGTTACTAAAGAAAGGTTGTCAAGGGTACTTGGCTCACGTGGTACTAAATGATGATGCTCCGGTTAGCGTGGAGAATGTCAAGGTGGTTAGACATTTTTCTGATGTTTTTCCTGATGATTTACCTGGATTGCCGCCAGACAGAGATGTGGAGTTCGCCTACAACAACAGCTTTCACTCGAGTATTGGTATGGCGCCATTCGAGGCATTATATGGCAAACCTTGTCATACACCTTTATGTTGGTAAGAGGTTGGCGAAAGAGTTTTAGTAGGCTCTGAGTTAGTGGAGGAGACTACTCATAACATTCAGGTTATTAAGTCTAATATGAAAGCGACCCAAGATCGCCAAAAGAGTTTAGCAGATAGACATGCCACTGATCGAGTGTACAAGGTTGGTGATTGGGTATTTCTGAAGTTATCGCCGTGGCGAGGTGTAGTACAATTCGGGAAAAAAGGCAAGCTAAGTCCTAGGTTCATCGGACCTTATCAGATCACCGAGCGAGTTGGTGAAGTTGCTTACAGACTTGAGTTGCCGTCAGAGCTGTCTAAGGTACATAATGTGTTTCATGTTTCGATGCTTCGACATTATGTGGCAGATCCTTCACATGTGATACCTCATCAACCCTTAGAGATCAGTTCAGATTTGACTTATGATGAGGAGCTGGTGATGATACTTGATTAGAAGGAAAAGGTTCTGAGGAATAAGACAATGCAATTGGTTAAAGTCTTATGGAGGAACCATTCAGTGGAAGAAACGACTTGGGAGACAGAGGATCGGATGAGGGAGATGTACCCGAGGTTGTTTTATGAGTACTAGTGGATGATTTTGGTTGTATAAATTTCGAGGACGAAATTTTATAAGGTGGGTAGATTGTAACAGCCCGTTCCTGAGATTTCGTATGATGGATGTGAAATGACGAAAATGCCCCTAGGCATTAATTAAGGTATGTGTGTGTATCTAAGTTTGGGAGTTTTGGTTGGTGGTATTTAGACCACACACACACACATTCACACTCTTTCTCTCTCTCACCCCCGCACTCTCTCTCTATCTCTCAGACCTTCTCTCTTTCTCTCCCTCTCAGTTTCGTACGGACGGTACCCAAACCCATCTCAAACCGTGCAGATCGAGACTAAGGTAAGCAATTTCATGTTCTTTGTGATACTAGGAAGCCATTAGTGCAAGTTTTAGAACTGGAAACCTTCGATTCATCACGAAACCGTAACCTTCGATTTGTGCACTGTTCATGCACACGTAAAATGTTGTTTTTCAGGGAATTCTAAGTTCATAGGAAGCTTAAGGAGGTCCTTACGAAGCTCGAAGTGCTTCGTTGAAAGAATTTGGACGTCGAAATCGCGAGATCGGGGAGTTTCATTTTGGCCGGAATGGTGCAAAAATGGTTGCGTTCATCTTTATGAGATTTGCGAGTTGGGGGTCGAGTCAGGTATAGTTGCGTTCATCTTTATGAGATCTTCATTTTGGTATAAAGTACGTAGAAAATGGTGCAAAAATGAAGGAGAAACCATAGTTGGAATTTTTTCCAGAAACCGGCGAACAATCGTCGGAGAAGACAGGGAATATTCCGTCAGTCTTGACAGAATATGTTGACTACGTCAGTAATCTTTAACTGTTACCGTTGGGTTTTAACAGAATATTCCGAGGAATATTCCTGACGGCATTAACTGACGCCGTCAGTGTGTACATCACGTGGCGGCGCGTCTGGCCGTGCCTTGGCCGGCGCGTGGCGGGGCGTGGGTGGTCAGAAAATTTTTCTAAAAATATGGGGATGTTCGTGAAGTTGTGTAGATTACGGTGGTATATTCATATACCTAATTAATATACCTAATTTGAGCAATGTATGATAAGTTATTTCTAAGGTTTCGATTATGTGTGTTAATTAACGTTATTTCAGTTACTTCTCATATAGGCGAGACCTATCCGGAGGACGAGAGTAGCCAGGCTAGGCACGGGGGTTACGACCCGTCTACTTATCAGTGAGTGGACATTTGTTTTCCGTATATACCTATGTAAATGAGATTTTTCCCAGAAAATCAGTTTAAGTGAAATGTGATATGAAATGCCATGCAAAGTATCTATTTATTTTATTATGCGTTATTGATTGCTTATATTAATGTTAGTGCTGAGGACGCACAGGTAAGCGGCAGGTAAGTTTATATACTAGTTGATGAGAACAAATGATGTGATGTGATGTGATGTGATGTGATATGATTAGAGCTCAGAAACTTGCACACTGATATTAGTGCTCCCGCCCAGAGATAGGGGCTCAGTCATTCACGTGATGTTCACCTTCCGCACCGTATGCTCGCTTTGGATCCAAGTTAGGTGCTCGGTCCTGTCGAATAGACCACTATAGGTGGGTTCGACTCGTAGGTGACCCGCGATTTATCGCTCAGTCTTCACGTGATCGTAGCACTAGAGCATATTAGTTTATATTCAGTGATGTTATGCAGACCATTAGAGGTGGCATTGATGTGTGTGCAAGATATATATGATATGATTGAGATGATTATGAGCTATATGATATGATGAGATATATATGAGCTATATACAGCCGATGGCTGAGTTGATTAACTAGTATTCAATCACATTCACAGAGTTATGTTTTGGCATTCAGTTATGATACTTTGGCATGGCATACATACATTTAGACATACATATTTTCCAGCAGGATTTTGAGAATTATATATATGAGTATATACTTTATTTCTGGGAAATTATACAGGTTTTACGGCAAAGGGTTATAACTTTTGAGAAAAGAAAGGTTTCGAAAAGATTTGTTTCTGACCCACTCAACTTTGTTTTTTGCCCATCCATGTATTAAGCAGTGTTCGTTGGTGGCATACGAGGAGCTCATCGTACGTTCTGACAGAATTCACTTATGTAGGACCACCTTCGGGTGTTATTTCTATTTAGTACTTCTGCTTGACTGCACGTAGACTTTTATGCTCTGTATTAGTGGAATTCACACTTCTTTTACACTAGTATTGCTAGTGTTTCGGTTTTAATTGATTCGTAAATTCTATTCTTTATTGCTTCCGCATTGTGCACATGGTTACATCACTCTCACGTGACGGCCAGCACGCCCCACTTTTGGGTCGGGGTGTATCATGCATTTATGCATTTAATGTCCCACAAATTATGAAATTTAAACAAATTCAAATAACATTTTTAAAATGTACCAAATACTTAAAAATAAATATTAGAGTAACATTGTTCTTCACAAAATTATAGCAAGAAAATAATGTACCCAACCCACATAATTATTAACATATTTTAAAAAATAACTACTGATATATTTTAAAAATAAAATAAATACATATAATTAGTATGGTTACCTTTAGCAAAATTAAAAATGAGTACAAATAAATTAAAAAATATGGATGCAAATACAAATAAAACTTTAAATAAATATGGGCACAAAAAGAAATTAATATATGGGTACAAATTAAAAAAAGGGTTGCAAATTAAAAATGGGTACAAACTAAAAATAAAATATACGATATAAATATACCAAATGTAACATTTGTAACACTAAATGAATATATTTAAAAATAAAAAATATATTTTATTATTGAAATAATTAATGACATTTATTAATACCTAAGAACCTTGATAAAAAATTGAAAAGGAATAAGGTTTTAATCAATGAAGTAGCAAAAAGAGAGATCGACAACATAATTTCTTCAACAAAGTGGGAGTACCTAAGGACATTGATTAATACTAGTTAGCTAGCGAACGCAAATGACATGTATCAAATAGCAAGACCAGCTACTTTTGTCGAGAATTCCTGTACAAATGACAATGGTCACTCTTCATAGAAGAAATAATCTTCAAGAACGGCAACGTTTCGATTGGATTATCTGGCTTCTTAAGCTCCACTCTTCCACCTGAAAGCAGGTGACAACATTGCATTTTTAGTTAAAAGTTCGCGAGTAGAACACCGCTTAGACATAATATAAGCATAATTGAGGTGTGGCATACCTGCGTTGTATATGTATTAGACATCAGATTTCCGCATTCTTCAATTAAAGCTCTTTCTCCACCAATCACTCTGGCTAGTTCTGAAACCAAATCTTCTGTTTCTTCTGCCTGACCATCAGAAAAGTTTTCTTCATTGAAAGCCAAAACAAATGCTAGACCGCAAACTAAGCCCTTATTACTGACTCCATCTCTTCACAACCAAAATAATGTAATGTTTAATTAGTGTGCACAAGAACTGCACACACAACTTCAACCAAAAAAAAAAAAAAATCTGCACACAAAGACACTTTATTATGCACTTTATAAACCTCATTCTCCTTGTATCTAATTAATTAGAATCGAAACAACTCAGTGTGGTGCGGAAAATCTTTGTAAAATTGTTTACCCTCCCCTTTTACCCATTTTTATCACAAGCCCATGAGATTTTACCACTACAGTGAAATTTTTTTTCTTGTCAGCTGTGCTATCACTTCAAATAAAACGTAAAATACAATAACATCCAGTTCTTGATGAGAAAGGAAAAGGTCTCCAATTTAATTTACCTTTGGCATAGATCGCTGAACATGGAAAACTATTGTGTCCATCACTTCTATTGCTGAGCTCAATGTCTCTTCTAACTCTGGTAGATTGGCCTGCAAAGTATCTCATGTCAGCGTTACCACTTGTGTAAGAAAACCCTAAACGAAGCAATACCCTAACATAAGTTAATGATTATACCCTAACACTGCCACTACTTGGAAGTTGAACTGAGGCATTCAACAATGCTTGAGCTGCTTCTGCCAGATAAATTGAATAATCCCCTTGAAGAGAAAACCACTGGTCCAAATATGGAATCTAAGATAATGTCCAATGAAGTATGTAAGTTCCAAACACCATTCAGTGTATACATATATATAAACACGAGTTAAAATGGAATCTAAGATAATGCAACAGATTTCTTACCGTCAGAAGAAGATAAAAATGCACAACAAACAGTTTGGTGCTTTGAGCTTTCTATGTAACTGGCAGTCTTACTCTCAGAAGATCACGTTACACATAGTATTGGAAAATAAAATTGTGATCTCTCACAACCCATAGCAATATCTCATTACTCGTAAGTTCTATTCCGCAGCTAAATTTTTCAGAATAATAGTGAACCCGAGAACACAGCTTGAAAACGAGTTTGTAATTGTAGAAATCATATGTTCCATTGTGAACAGAAGCATTATAGAAGATAAAGAAGCCCAATTCTTCATGGATAATTTTCTCTCACCATGAAAGATTTGGACTCCACTATGTTCTTGACCGCACCTTGAAGGCAGGTTACAAGGCAGGCTGTTTTAGGTCCAACAAGCAATATAAAACTAACAAATTGGTAATCAAGGATAGGCAATATACAATACTGAATGAGATCATCAAGCTAAAAGTGTAAAGCAATCAACAAACGCTGGCAAGTGGCAGCCTTACTTGAGCTTCAAGAATCGTTGATAAAGTCTCTGTTCTTTGTAAAATGCAAAGTTCTATCCGTTTCCTCTTCACAGAATCATATAGTTCAGCTATCTTTACCGCAAGAGAATAAAGTGTTCTCTACAAGGAAGTGGAGAAAAACATTTAATTCACAAGATAAATAACAACTTATAATTGCACCGATGTATTTGTGACAAAACCCAATAACTGCTGGGCTGCGCAGTTGGTTAAGTTGGGACAATATCGGTGTTTTAGTAGTAGACCATTGTCTCGATTCTGAAATTTTTGTATCAGTGAAATAGACTAACCAGGGTCTCTCTCTGCTGAGCTCGCATGGAAGCCCCTGCTCTTGCATTGGCGTATCTCCACTGTAGATAGCGGTTGTGGAGCACTCTCAAGGAATGTACATCTTCTAGATGGCTAGAAATTTTCTTTCCTTTCCTCATATCTGGGCCCGGCTTTACACTAGCACATGGTGGGACAGGGGGAAGACATAGACCACCTGTCTTCCCTCCGTTTGTATATGGCTTGGAGATAGCCGATGCCAATTTTTCACTGCCTTTGTCTGTCAGGAAGAACGAGCGATCGGAACTTGATAATGACAAGTTAAGAGAACGGGAGCAAGGGGAAGCAGAATACTTTGAAAAATCGCCAGTGGCATTACCCCTGCTGCTACTTTTCTCAACGAGCTGCCTGCTAGAAACGGTTGGCAACAAATCGGCCTCAGGCATGGAAGAACGAATATCAGGAAGACACCGTGCTGTGCAGCTTGGCGTTTGACTATGATTACTGGCATCCGGACAAGTGGCCTCAGTAGGTAAAGACATCCCGTTAGACTGCAAGAGCTTAGCAGCAGCTGTGGCAGTTACGTTGGTAGACCGCTGCTGAATGAGGTTGGTAGACCGCTGCTGAATGAGTCTGAACCTCGACATCCTATCTAGATTAGCAGTCGCCACTGGTGTGTCAGGTCTTGAGGGTGTGGTTTTTGGAAGATGCTGCTTCTGCTGTTGCTGCTGGGTTCTGCCTCCTCCTCCGTTCTCTTTCAAAGGCTTGGCGGGACGCTGTTTTCTATAATTAAGCATCTGGTCCGGTGGGAGAGGGGTTTCCCAGATCTGATTCTGAGTGTGAATGGAGGAGGGGCCGGTGGGCCTGTTCTCGTCGGAGCAGCGCAAGGGCTCCAAGTCCAAGTGCCTCCGCCGCCTATTCACAGAGGAAGACCGCTGCCTCGACTGAATTTCTGCCAGGGTCGAGGATGGAGTTAAGACGGTGTGTTGATATTTAGGAAGGGGCGATTTGGCAGGCAAGGGATGAGGGAGATCACCGGTGGAAGCCGCAGGAGACATGAACCTAGAGCTCACCTCCTTCACTCTTGGCCGCCTTTGAGCAGTCGGCGGCGGAGGGGGAAGATGATGGGGAGGAGCGCAAGCTTCTGCGTCCTCTACGGTGGCAGATGCGCAATTTTCCACCATCGATTGATCCATAATTCCTTAATAAATGCACAAATAAATCGAGGAAAGCGCTTATATATAAGCAAATCTGAGAAGAAATTTGTGAATGTTAAAATTCACCTGGAGTGGAGTCCAAATTGAGAATCTCAGGTTGAGCCCTACCTTATAATGAGCGCTTTCCAATCCTCCAGTGCAGCCCTCTCCAATATTTTACTGACCCAGAAGCTAAACCGATTTAGGAACGAAACAGATAACTAGCCGTTGGCTGTAGGGGGTCAGGACGTACGGATCAATTTTCAAAAAATTTAAAAAAAGGAGCTAACGAGGATATATCATATAGTTGTCGTTCATAGTAACTGAACTTAAGATAAATTTATTTTTATTTTAATTTTATTTTATCTATATTAGAGGGTGGGCTTAGCCTCGCAATGAGCTTGCAATAATAATGTGGTTCAAATTTATCTTTTACGATAATACAACCTAAGACATCTCACTTGCAATTGAAGATGAATGATACTAGACCATAGTACTAAGTGAGTACGGCATTCTATTTACATGTAAAGAAAATATTAGTATACCGTATTATTAAATAGACATAATTGTAGTAATGGTCATGGAATTTTATCCTTTTATTAATTTTAGTCTTTGAACTCTCATATTAATTTCTGTAATTCTCGAACTTTATAATGTATTGGAATCCCATTTGTCATTTTCACTAACGCCGTATATTTTTCCATTAAATCGAGTGATATATTTAAGAACTTCATCCCACATCCCTAGAAATGAGAAAATAAGAAAGAAAAGTAAAACTTAAAAACAAACAGTTTTTTTATGAGAAAGATGAATACACAGGATTTCTTTTTTGTAGTTCAATATGTGATTTGTTAGTTGCTCAAGTCCAACCACAATTGGACTTCCTACCAACTTTGAAATTGCGTTTGCCTAATATTTAAAAACTGCTACAGTTCGACCCTTTTTATTTCGTCTTTTTATATTTCAATTTCATTTTGTATTAAGTTTTAGTCATTATTTTATAGACTTTTATTTTACTTTTAGTTTCTTCTATTGTTTTTTAAAGTTTAAAGTTAAAGTTCCTAATATATTTCCAGATTTAACGAATAAATAGATAGAGTTAGTAAAAAGAAGACCAATGATGCAACACACTGTTAAGTTTGAGGATTAAAGAAACTAATATGAGAGTTCATGGTCTAAATTATACTCAAGGTAAACTTCAACGACTATTGCTACACTCAAGCCTACTAAATAAACTACAGTTTCCGTGTCATGCTACCTGTCCATTGAAGTTGCTGTGCAAGGCCTAAAAGCGAGTTATTCCATTTGAGTTCATCCTTTTTAGATCTCATTGTCCGAAATCCAAGGATCAAGAAATTCGGACCATTCAAATTGAAATCTACAGTCCTCATTAATCTATTCTGCTAACTCACCTCACACAAAATAAGGACCCAAATCTCTCTCTTGAACGGTCCAAATTTCTTGATTCTTGAGCTCCGGACAGTGAGATACAAAGAGGATCTCAACTTGTTCCCTTTGGGTGCGTTTGTTGCACCGGACTATCTTGAATTGGACTAGCTTCAGGGACTAAGTTGGACTGGCTTAGACTAGATTAAGCTGGATTGATTTAGTGAAGCGTTTGGTAGGACTCAAAAACACAATAACAACAAATTCTAATATTATATTTTTTCATTCATATTTTATTAATATTTTATATTATTTAATACATATTTAGTAATATTTTATTACCACCACTGTCTATTTCTTTTTTCATTCTGGAAACCTCCCATCTCCATTCCTAATTTTTTTTTTCCTTTGATCTTCCTTTTTCTTCCTAATTTTGCTCCGACCCTCTCCCTCTCTTCGTCGTTTTCTTTTCCTTTCCACTCTCTCCTCCCTCAAAATAGCGTCATTCATCACCCCCCTTTTGTTCTCTCTTTTTTTCCCTTTCCTTTTCTTTGCTGTTGTGATTCCTCTAAATTATTTATGGCACCACAAATTCTGATTTCCCAACTTCAAATCCCACGGAGAATTGAAATCGTGCAGAGGCTCCTCTCTGCAGCGCCATGGATTTCACAACCACTCTGTTTCTCGCCCCCCTCTGATTTTTTTGGAAAAAGGAAGAATTTTTCTATTGAGTTTGTTGATGTTATCGAATTGATTTTTTTTTTTCTTTTCAAATTTTGGTGGTTGGATGTTGAGAATTAGGTGGTGGGTGTGGTGGGTTTCAGATCTGGGTATAGGTGGCCAGAGTTGTAGAGAAGCAGACGACTTGCAGCGTGAAGACGATGCAGCGTGCAGACTTTGTACGCAGCTTTAGAGACGGGATTAACAATCCCATATGTTTTGGGCGGCCTAGCTAAGAACTGGTAGTGAAAGACTTAGTCGGCACGAGTCCGACTTAGTCCCATTAAACTTAATCCTTGTTCCAACCAAACACGAATTAGAAATCCCAGCTAAGCCAATCCAGTCAATGAAGCTTAGTGAAGGCAAACAAACACCCCTTTGCGTACGTCCTGGACATACAAGTAATGTGCCACAAAGACACTTACCCAAGAATGCAACACTCATTCCTCTAACCACTCTTCTCACTATTTTATCATCGCATGGTAAAAAATATTCTGTTTTAGTGATTAATTCATTAATCAAGGGTATTAACCTAAATATTTGTTTGAGCCCTCTCAGTAATGTATCACATGAATCGATCATTTCTTAAGTTCTTACTGAAATATAATCTCAATGGCAAAAAACAAACGATTTGGATCATGAGATTAGAAGGTGGACAAGACTATCACACATTTTCAAGTTCCATGGAGAAGAAATTAAGAATTATACAAGTATTTAACAAGCAAAATTAAGTACGGATGGTCCAATCCAGTATTTACAACATCTATCAATACATCGGGTGTAAGGGATCAATAACTACAAAAAAATATTTACTAATATTGTTGGATTTGTGCCGTCATGATTCCATCTATGAAGCCATTTTGATGGCGCAAGTCTATATACAAAGTTGACTTCATCTTCTACCATATTTGTTTCTGAAAACTGAATCATCAAGACTGTTGGCCATGGCCATGGAAACCCCCTCTTGTAGAGCTAGGCATTGGCTCATCTGTTAGGAAAATGAAAACAAAAAAGGAAAACAAATTAAGACAGGGAAATTAAATACTCGCTCGATTCATAATGTGGAAATGGGGATTCATGTCATTTCTTTCTTACCAAGCTCATCCTCTTCATCACCATTCTGACTTGTAAAAAATGGCGTGAGGTAGTTTCGATCTAAAGCTGTGAATGACGCTGTGCTGCAATAGAAAAGGGTGGAGGGCAAAACTGGATGCTTAGCAAATAAATAGAAAATGAAAGCCAGGTTCCTCTATGAAGGTAGCAACCAAATGGTTACCTCTGATGGAATTCCTTCAGTTTCATCTTGATCCTGTTTCCCGATGATCCTTCGTCATCATAAGATGGTGCAATATAGCCACTGTTCCCTTCGAAACTCTGGGGAAATATATGTACACATATCCAAAATAGTCAGCTTTGATGAGTTGTAAAATCAGTGATCATGAAAGTAGAATTGTTATCACAATTCACCATGTGACCCATCAATCTAGATAGGATATTAAATGAGCAGGATTCATTAAATGTTGCAAAAGATAATTGTGTAGAATAATAGAGGAGGGACGCTAAACATCTTTGCACATATTTGAAAGGAGATCTTGCACGTAACTTCAGAACATGTCCAAAAGTGCTGGTTTGGCTCCATTTTAACTTTTAAATTTCTGTCTGAGGTAGTCCAAATCAGTCCAATTCTCACCAGAAATCAATGACCATGTATATTAAATACTATATCTGTGTCCCACTCTCACCAAAAGCCCTTCAACAGACCTACCCTGTTGTTATTCCCAAAGGAGTTTCTAAAGCATAGATATGACTGGGCAGAGACAGAGAGACTCTCTTACAATCTAAAGCTTGCCCTCTATGTCAGGAAGGGGATGCACGGTCTATTTAAAATTCTGTCAGCCATTAGCTAAACAGAGAACCAACTTCAATAAACCTCTGTCTGATTTTCTCACATAAACTATGCTACTATATATGCAAGGCACTAGATAACTTAGTTTGAGAGTTGTGGGTTGTGGTTGTAGGTCATGTATCAGAGTCCTAATCTGTCAGCATGGTGTCTACTGAGCCCTGTGACAGGGAAAGGCAACAGCAGGAAAGTAAAAGACCTAAAAACCTTCGCACATATGTGAGATTAGAGATGATAAGCAACCACTTCTTTGGAATCAAAAGAATGTCCCTATGTAAATAGTAGCCTTGGATGATCAGAATGACCCACATCAGTTCTTATCCTGTGGGGCTAAGGTTACATTACTATAACTAATGTCCAGAAACTTTTTAAGGGATTGTGAACCAAATCCCTACACAAATGCTTCTTCCTTTTCTGAAATAAATAAAGTAGATCCAAGTAGCAAATTTGGCCGTCACAAATATGCATAGAACTCTTTTGCTATGGTTCCTAAAATACAAAGAACAAGTAATTAAGCATAACATATTTTCGTTTTCTTTTTCTAGAGCTAGAACTTACTTCACCCAAAGTACCCTCACTGCCATCACCTACTACTTGTAAAGCTTCCAGCATGGTACCGGTTGAACCTCCAATTAATAACACCTAAAAAATGGGTCCGAAGGTTACAACTCAGTCAGAAGAACAATATCATATGCATCACACAAAACAAATATACTTGAATAATATATATTTGTTGATGTTTCATTCATCCAAAAAGAATAAACATCGAATTGGTAATTCCTTGTTCCTGATATGCAAGGTGTCAAATTACCAAGTTTCTCTACGTGTCTGTCCAAGACAACAAATGAGGCTGCAATCAAATAATATGTGTATGTTCAAAGCTAGTGCTGCTAGCATTGCCATTTAACATTTTTCTTCAATCACATGGCTTTCCAATTTGTCACAAGGCAGGTCTTCATAACAAATTTCAGTAAGTCTAAATAAAATTATCTATTCCAGTCAAGTCAGTAATTTTTTTGGCATAAGCAAAGGTATTGATGCAGAATAATTTTTTAGCGAATTTTTTTTTTAAATTTAGTTTCCTATTTGATTTCTTAGTTTCCATTACTTATTATTGTCCAGTTTGTAGTACGATTAATATTAGATTTCTATTTCTAGTAAGGTTAGGATTACTTTCCTCTTTATAATATGTTCTTTGAAATTCGATAGAGTAGAGTTGGTTGATTTAATGAAATTATATCTCCTTGGATTATCTTTTGCCACTCTGTTTCTTTGATTACTTTCCTCTTTATAAAGAACAATAATCTTGTTACCAGCTTTTTAATTTCGTAAAATAGTTATTGGTATCATTAGAAAAGTTCAAGCGCATGCGGTGTAATATATTGACGAAGTGCTGAATTCAGATTCAATTCATGACTAGTATTTTAACAAAGGGCAAGATGATGTATTACTCTACAAATATCCATTTGGGAAAACATGTCCTCAATATTCACCAGACATTTGGAAGAAGATTCTAAATTGATGACAAAGATCAGTTTGTGTACCGTCAGAACCACTATGGCAGTGGTTGCAGTGAATATAGTCTGGCCGTGTCCTTCTGGGAGATCATGAACTGATTGCAGAGCGAGGGCAAATGCCATGGCCCCTCGAAGTCCTACTCAATCCCATAATGCATTATGAATATCATAAGCGAATAAATTCAGAATGATCAGCAAGTTTCTGCTCTTCTTACCACTATACCAAAGTGCTTTCTGGTGTTTTAAAGGTATCTGTCTGTGTGCAGGTCGAACCAAGTTGACCAAATACGCACAAGAAAAAACATTAGCTGCCCTGCACAAATCATTTGGCAAACTGATTAAGAGTTTTCATACCAAAATACAGCGATTTATACAAAATGGAAAATGAAACAACAGATGCATAGATATTAAAAGACTACTAAAATAAGATTGCGACCAAAGCCTCATCACAGATAACATAAAGGAAGCATACCTTGCAACTACAATAAATATCTGAGGCAATCATGCGCGAAGTTAAGGAACAAGAGGAAGTTTCAGTTGCTAGAGTCTCACAGAACTTTTAACTTTAGACTACTAATTCAAAGGATACAATTGAAAAAAAAATGAACCCCACATGCGACCAGCTATGTTGTTCCATGGCAATATCAAAGCCCATGTATATAAACCTGAAAATTAAGGTTTTTTTTTTCAAAACAAGCGTGGGGTGTCATGTGTAAAGAACAGCTTAAATACTTGATATGTAATAAAGACAATGAAGAGATCACTTACACAAATGTCTCCGCTAGTGATGATATCAAATGGAAAAAGGAAGAAACAAATCTTTGAGAGTTTTCTGATAAATTTGAATACGTGTAATGCTTCATGACCTAAAACAGAACACCAGTTTGTCCATGACACAGCTTTACCGTAGGATATATTAAAAAGAAAAAAAGTACAGTTCTTCCGCTTACCATTCCTGTGAACAATATTGACACAATACCAGACAGGCCAAGACCTTCTGCAAGCATGTAACTAGACAGAAGATAGTTCTACATCATTTTGCATATAAGGAGAAAGCCTTAAAACTAATTTACATAATATGAAAAAGGGTAAGACACTTACGAGAAATATGGAAAGAGGACAAAAAGACAGCACTCCAAGTTTTGTAGACTGAAAGGATAACCCGACAACTGTGTTATTTCCACCGTAGTTGTAACTATACAAAGGTTGGCAAAGAATGGTAGAAAAGCATCACTCACTTGTCAATATCCAACCCTGCATACTTAAAAAGGTTTTCACAATTAAGGTTTCACAATACAATCTACCAACAGAAGCCTTTTTTATTTTATGGAATCAACAAAAGTTTTTCAAAACATAAAGGAAAATTATTACTTGATAAAAAAGGATATTAAAGCAGATGTAAACCCAACTCCAACACCTGTAAAGCAACACACAATGTATGTTAGTAGCTGAGAAAACAAAACGTAGCAGTAATTAAACATCTAGATAAATAAAGCATGTGCAGCTCTTGTAATTTCTGAGGGCAAAGAAAAAAGGAGTCATTGCTGTTAAGTGACCATTATACAACGGAGACTCATAGGTTTACTTTACTAATGAGTTACAACAGAGCAGTTGCAGTACAGTATAACAGGTTTAGTAGGATACCATAACAAATTATTTCCAGGAGATATGTAAAACCTATTACGTAACTCAAATATGGGTGTTGGCAAACTATCTCTGCCCTAACATCCCCCTACCCTTGCTCTGACTTATCCCACTGATACCGTATCACAGACATCACAGAACTTAACACTTCTAGACTGGAAAATCATGAATGTCTTTCCAAATATATCAAACACAGGTGATAAGATACATTTTCAGATGAAGCAAAAATATATTATTATTACTCGAACATTTGCTTTTGATATGTACAAAATCAAGTGCAAATCAAGTACTTCATTAGTTGACTGTAAGAGAGATATATTGACCTGCAGACAAGGAACCCACAAAGGTCTCAAGAAACCTGACAACAACCATGAAGAAGTTCTCTCCAGATGTTGCGTGACTTCTTACTAAGGACATTGTCCTGCATAGCAGAACACCAGTTTAGTTAGAACTGAAATTCGCACAATATTCAAAAATTTAGGTACAATAACAATTTACTCTACATACCTGTACAAGGAAATTGCCATCTGTTGATTGGCGGGCATACAATCCAACAATTTCATCAAGTAAACAAGGTCAATCTTTAGATAAAAGAAGTACACATCGAGAACATGGATAATAAACAAATAACAATAAAAACATACGGCATCATTCAAGACAGATTCTCCAAACACCAGAGCATACAGGTTCATATCTGTGCCAAGTTCCTGCAATAAAGGGCCATCACAACAAACTATATTAGTGCTGAAAAATTTATATAACTATATGACTGATTGCAATTTGACAAGCTATATTGGTGTTTTATTTGTTGTTTTGGGTGGAGTGTGGGGAAAAGGGAGGATCCAGACATTTTTGGTTCAGGCATCTTCAATAATGTTTCCATGACATTTCTTGATCCTGGAAACGATTCAATAATGTTTCACTTTCATGTTTGGTTGTGTAACTTGAGTTCACCAAAGTAAACTCTACCATGGAATATTGTGAAAATTTAAATAGACCAGATAACCACCTGAAAGATGGACAAGACGGTGACTGGATCAGTTGCTGATATAAGTGCACCAAACATCAAGCATTCCACAAACGGAAGTCTGTAGGTGAGGTATATTAGACCACCAAGGTAACTGCAATAGGAAGAGGAACTGATTAATCTACCTTAGAGGTATGGAGTTAAAAAAAACTGTAATATTCTGAAAAGATTTTGTGAATGGAAAGTGGAAACAAAAACTTACACTAGAATACCAGTAACAACGGAAGCTATAAAGGTTCCTAGGATAGCAAAGGTGACAATGGCTCCAAAGTTGGAGAAGAAAGGTTTCTGCGAAGAAGGGGACAATAACAGTAAATAAGATTAAAAGGAG
Organism: Heteromeles arbutifolia; assembly: GCA_024362995.1. NCBI lineage: Eukaryota > Viridiplantae > Streptophyta > Magnoliopsida > Rosales > Rosaceae > Heteromeles > Heteromeles arbutifolia. Next base: position 10,548 of record JANCRC010000002.1, on the reverse strand, counting down.
ATGGGTTGCAAGGCAAAAGGCAAACATGCATGTTATCTCGGAGCTACAAATAATTATTCAGAAAACTTACAGGTGAGAGACTGAAGCCGGACTGAGTGAGCACAAAAAGCGTCAAGGAAAACAGCATGTACTATGTAGTAGCCTATCAAGGTAAACTGAAGAAAGAAATGAAATACTTGAAGACAAAAAATAATAGAAACAGGGAAACAGGGAAACAGTTTGGATATAATATGATAGGAGGTAAGAGGAATAGGAAGAAAAATTCCTCATGGAAGTTGAACCAGGCCCTGAAACAAAGAGGGAACAGAAAGGGGAAGAAATGATTGTTAATTAAATTGTTGAATTGAATTTGAATTGAATTCCCTCTTTGTATAATATTGGTATTAGTATTGGGCCTATTGGCAGGGCATAGAAGGAAGGACCTGACCTGATGCTATTTTCCGTATTAGAAATGTTAGCAAGTCCACCTACAATTAAACCTGAAAATAAAATAGTACAAAGGATGGGTCACTCAAGGCCAAAACCTAATCGATCAATCGCAACGAGACGATGGAAAAATAGGGGAAAAAAAGGACTAGGAGAAATACTATACCAATTAAAAGAGAAGCGCTGGCCTCAGGAAGATAGTAGAATTTGTGGCGGCGAAGGACATGGCCGAGGACGAAAGAGAGGACGAGCATCATGATCTGGAGAAGAATGCCAACCCCAGCGGCCTGCTGCTCCTTCCCTGGAGTGGTCCCATTGGCATACGCCGGAGATATCTGCATCACCATTAGTTGGTGTTCATCCTCCATCGCCATTAGCTGTCCTGCTGCTGCTCAACTTGTTCACGAAAACACCCCCTGTACGGCTGTGCCGTGAAACTCAGTCAACTCAATATTTGGGCCCAACTAAAATATAATAAAAGGTAATTACAACTTCATAAAAACATTTTAACTTCATACAATTATTTATTTTTCATTTCGAAGTCATAAGTTAGAAAATATGTTAAATAATAAATGAATAAGAAAAAAAAAGTTTTCTTAATTAACTTAGTACCCTTTAAATCTTTTTTTATATTTTCAAATAAAATAATAAATGAATAAAATAATTCGTAATAATTAAATATTTTGGCCCATGTGGCATGGGATACCAGCCATGTCAACAATTTGGTACCCACTGATACCATATCATCACTTAACAGTTAATTTAGCAGATTTTTAACGATTGTATGATAGTGAAATGAAATGAAACAACAATTTATGTATCAAATTGAAATGTTTTAAAAATGTTGTATAGGGTTACAATTGACTACAAACTTGAGGATGCTAAATATAATTTACCCTATAATAAGACTCACTATTGGACTTACAATTATGGGACGAAGGCTTTAGACTAACTTGTGTTAGGAGAATACCAGATTTCCTCTCTTGCAGCCCGTGGCGAAGCTACGTGAGGGCGATGAGTGGCGGTCGCCCCTCCCTTCGTCGGAAAACATGCCTAGGAGTGCTAGTTTAGCCTCTCCGCTCTTGTCGAAATCAAGGGTTAGGTGTTGGTTCGGTCAGGATTTGCAGACGAAGATGTCAGATTTCCAAAGGAAGGGCGATGATGGAGAAGATTGGGTGGAGGGAACGAGGGTGGATTCAACGAAGGAGGGAGGTTGAAGGAAAAGGTTGCGATGGGATCGATGAAGGGCTTCGAGTTTCCAGATTTGCCATGGCAGGGGTAATGGTAGGAGAAATGAGGTGTTTGGTTATGAACATAGCAAAAGGTTTGGGAAAATATTAAATAGACAAGTGTTATAATGTTACTAGGCAACCTGTTATAATGAGTAAATTTAGTACTGACCAGTCAGTACTCACGTATTATCCTCCTTTTTTTTCTATTCTGACCTACCTTTTTTTGTGGTTTGTTAACCCATTTCTCTCTTTTTAAAATTTTTATTATTCTTGTATGTATTTTTTCCCATCTTTTTAAGATCCCCAGCGTATTTATCTTAAACTCTCACATTATATATCAATATTGTATTAATTTTTAAAAAATAATGTAAATATTGTTTAATGCTTATTTTATGACAAAATAAATTTATTTAAATCCATCTAGGCTTCTGCCTAAATCTCGCATAGGCGCCTAGTTGCTAGGTCCCAGTCCACTGCCTGACCAATGCCTAACGTTTTTTAGAATCTAATCTTAACCAATTTAAGCTTTTTACATAACTTTGATATTATTGCTTAAAACCGCTTTGGTGAAGAGCTTGTCTTATGTTATGAATATTGACTCAAAACTTTGCACTTTTCAAAGTGAAAAAAACCGCTTCGATTGAACCTCCCAATCTTTTGAATTTCGCTCCTCCCCTTGGCAAATCATGGCTTTGCCACTGCCTACAGCAAAGATTGAACCAGAGTATAAACCACAAAATTTTTACTGTTGGAGTGGATGCGAGGAGGGGGGATGATTTTATTATTGTGGTGCGATTAGGGTTTAGGGTTTAGGGTTTAGGGTATTAGGGTATTAGGGTATTAGGGTATTAGGGTATTAGGGTATTAGGGTTTAGGGTATTAGGGTTCAGGGTTCAGGGTTCAGGGTTCAGGGTTCAGGGTTCGGGGTTCAGGGTTCAGGGTTCGGGGTTCGGGGTTCGGGGTTCGGGGTTCGGGGTTCGGGGTTCGGGGTTCGGGGTTCGGGGTTCGGGGTTCGGGGTTCGGGGTTCGGGGTTCGGGGTTCGGGGTTCGGGGTTCGGGGTTCGGGGTTCGGGGTTCGGGGTTCGGGGTTCGGGGTTCGGGGTTCGGGGTTCGGGGTTCGGGGTTCGGGGTTCGGGGTTCGGGGTTCGGGGTTCGGGGTTCGGGGTTCGGGGTTCGGGGTTCGGGGTTCGGGGTTCGGGGTTCGGGGTTCGGGGTTCGGGGTTCGGGGTTCAGGGTTCAGGGTTCAGGGTTCAGGGTTCAGGGTTCAGGGTTCAGGGTTCAGGGTTCAGGGTTCAGGGTTCAGGGTTCAGGGTTCAGGGTTCAGGGTTCAGGGTTCAGGGTTCAGGGTTCAGGGTTCAGGGTTCAGGGTTCAGGGTTCAGGGTTCAGGGTTCAGGGTTCAGGGTTCAGGGTTCAGGGTTCAGGGTTCAGGGTTCAGGGTTCAGGGTTCAGGGTTCAGGGTTCAGGGTTCAGGGTTCAGGGTTCAGGGTTCAGGGTTCAGGGTTCAGGGTTCAGGGTTCAGGGTTCAGGGTTCAGGGTTTAGGGTTTAGGGTTCAGGGTTCAGGGTTTAGGGTTTAGGGTTTAGGGTTTAGGGTTTAGAGGTTTAGAGGTTTAGGGTTTAGGGTTTAGGGTTTAGGGTTTAGGGTTTAGGGTTTAGGGTTTAGGGTTTAGGGTTTAGGGTTTAGGGTTTAGGGTTTAGGGTTTAGGGTTTAGGGTTTAGGGTTTAGGGTTTAGGGTTTAGGGTTTAGGGTTTAGGGTTTAGGGTTTAGGGTTTAGGGTTTAGGGTTTAGGGTTTAGGGTTTAGGGTTTAGGGTTTAGGGTTTAGGGTTTAGGGTTTAGGGTTTAGGGTTTAGGGTTTAGGGTTTAGGGTTTAGGGTTTAGGGTTTAGGGTTTAGGGTTTAGGGTTTAGGGTTTAGGGTTTAGGGTTTAGGGTTTAGGGTTTAGGGTTTAGGGTTTAGGGTTTAGGGTTTAGGGTTTAGGGTTTAGGGTTTAGGGTTTAGGGTTTAGGGTTTAGGGTTTAGGGTTTAGGGTTTAGGGTTTAGGGTTTAGGGTTTAGGGTTTAGGGTTTAGGGTTTAGGGTTTAGGGTTTAGGGTTTAGGGTTTAGGGTTTAGGGTTTAGGGTTTAGGGTTTAGGGTTTAGGGTTTAGGGTTTAGGGTTTAGGGTTTAGGGTTTAGGGTTTAGGGTTTAGGGTTTAGGGTTTAGGGTTTAGGGTTTAGGGTTTAGGGTTTAGGGTTTAGGGTTTAGGGTTTAGGGTTTAGGGTTTAGGGTTTAGGGTTTAGGGTTTAGGGTTTAGGGTTTAGGGTTTAGGGTTTAGGGTTTAGGGTTTAGGGTTTAGGGTTTAGGGTTTAGGGTTTAGGGTTTAGGGTTTAGGGTTTAGGGTTTAGGGTTTAGGGTTTAGGGTTTAGGGTTTAGGGTTTAGGGTTTAGGGTTTAGGGTTTAGGGTTTAGGGTTTAGGGTTTAGGGTTTAGGGTTTAGGGTTTAGGGTTTAGGGTTTAGGGTTTAGGGTTTAGGGTTTAGGGTTTAGGGTTTAGGGTTTAGGGTTTAGGGTTTAGGGTTTAGGGTTTAGGGTTTAGGGTTTAGGGTTTAGGGTTTAGGGTTTAGGGTTTAGGGTTTAGGGTTTAGGGTTTAGGGTTTAGGGTTTAGGGTTTAGGGTTTAGGGTTTAGGGTTTAGGGTTTAGGGTTTAGGGTTTAGGGTTTAGGGTTTAGGGTTTAGGGTTTAGGGTTTAGGGTTTAGGGTTTAGGGTTTAGGGTTTAGGGTTTAGGGTTTAGGGTTTAGGGTTTAGGGTTTAGGGTTTAGGGTTTAGGGTTTAGGGTTTAGGGTTTAGGGTTTAGGGTTTAGGGTTTAGGGTTTAGGGTTTAGGGTTTAGGGTTTAGGGTTTAGGGTTTAGGGTTTAGGGTTTAGGGTTTAGGGTTTAGGGTTTAGGGTTTAGGGTTTAGGGTTTAGGGTTTAGGGTTTAGGGTTTAGGGTTTAGGGTTTAGGGTTTAGGGTTTAGGGTTTAGGGTTTAGGGTTTAGGGTTTAGGGTTTAGGGTTTAGGGTTTAGGGTTTAGGGTTTAGGGTTTAGGGTTTAGGGTTTAGGGTTTAGGGTTTAGGGTTTAGGGTTTAGGGTTTAGGGTTTAGGGTTTAGGGTTTAGGGTTTAGGGTTTAGGGTTTAGGGTTTAGGGTTTAGGGTTTAGGGTTTAGGGTTTAGGGTTTAGGGTTTAGGGTTTAGGGTTTAGGGTTTAGGGTTTAGGGTTTAGGGTTTAGGGTTTAGGGTTTAGGGTTTAGGGTTTAGGGTTTAGGGTTTAGGGTTTAGGGTTTAGGGTTTAGGGTTTAGGGTTTAGGGTTTAGGGTTTAGGGTTTAGGGTTTAGGGTTTAGGGTTTAGGGTTTAGGGTTTAGGGTTTAGGGTTTAGGGTTTAGGGTTTAGGGTTTAGGGTTTAGGGTTTAGGGTTTAGGGTTTAGGGTTTAGGGTTTAGGGTTTAGGGTTTAGGGTTTAGGGTTTAGGGTTTAGGGTTTAGGGTTTAGGGTTTAGGGTTTAGGGTTTAGGGTTTAGGGTTTAGGGTTTAGGGTTTAGGGTTTAGGGTTTAGGGTTTAGGGTTTAGGGTTTAGGGTTTAGGGTTTAGGGTTTAGGGTTTAGGGTTTAGGGTTTAGGGTTTAGGGTTTAGGGTTTAGGGTTTAGGGTTTAGGGTTTAGGGTTTAGGGTTTAGGGTTTAGGGTTTAGGGTTTAGGGTTTAGGGTTTAGGGTTTAGGGTTTAGGGTTTAGGGTTTAGGGTTTAGGGTTTAGGGTTTAGGGTTTAGGGTTTAGGGTTTAGGGTTTAGGGTTTAGGGTTTAGGGTTTAGGGTTTAGGGTTTAGGGTTTAGGGTTTAGGGTTTAGGGTTTAGGGTTTAGGGTTTAGGGTTTAGGGTTTAGGGTTTAGGGTTTAGGGTTTAGGGTTTAGGGTTTAGGGTTTAGGGTTTAGGGTTTAGGGTTTAGGGTTTAGGGTTTAGGGTTTAGGGTTTAGGGTTTAGGGTTTAGGGTTTAGGGTTTAGGGTTTAGGGTTTAGGGTTTAGGGTTTAGGGTTTAGGGTTTAGGGTTTAGGGTTTAGGGTTTAGGGTTTAGGGTTTAGGGTTTAGGGTTTAGGGTTTAGGGTTTAGGGTTTAGGGTTTAGGGTTTAGGGTTTAGGGTTTAGGGTTTAGGGTTTAGGGTTTAGGGTTTAGGGTTTAGGGTTTAGGGTTTAGGGTTTAGGGTTTAGGGTTTAGGGTTTAGGGTTTAGGGTTTAGGGTTTAGGGTTTAGGGTTTAGGGTTTAGGGTTTAGGGTTTAGGGTTTAGGGTTTAGGGTTTAGGGTTTAGGGTTTAGGGTTTAGGGTTTAGGGTTTAGGGTTTAGGGTTTAGGGTTTAGGGTTTAGGGTTTAGGGTTTAGGGTTTAGGGTTTAGGGTTTAGGGTTTAGGGTTTAGGGTTTAGGGTTTAGGGTTTAGGGTTTAGGGTTTAGGGTTTAGGGTTTAGGGTTTAGGGTTTAGGGTTTAGGGTTTAGGGTTTAGGGTTTAGGGTTTAGGGTTTAGGGTTTAGGGTTTAGGGTTTAGGGTTTAGGGTTTAGGGTTTAGGGTTTAGGGTTTAGGGTTTAGGGTTTAGGGTTTAGGGTTTAGGGTTTAGGGTTTAGGGTTTAGGGTTTAGGGTTTAGGGTTTAGGGTTTAGGGTTTAGGGTTTAGGGTTTAGGGTTTAGGGTTTAGGGTTTAGGGTTTAGGGTTTAGGGTTTAGGGTTTAGGGTTTAGGGTTTAGGGTTTAGGGTTTAGGGTTTAGGGTTTAGGGTTTAGGGTTTAGGGTTTAGGGTTTAGGGTTTAGGGTTTAGGGTTTAGGGTTTAGGGTTTAGGGTTTAGGGTTTAGGGTTTAGGGTTTAGGGTTTAGGGTTTAGGGTTTAGGGTTTAGGGTTTAGGGTTTAGGGTTTAGGGTTTAGGGTTTAGGGTTTAGGGTTTAGGGTTTAGGGTTTAGGGTTTAGGGTTTAGGGTTTAGGGTTTAGGGTTTAGGGTTTAGGGTTTAGGGTTTAGGGTTTAGGGTTTAGGGTTTAGGGTTTAGGGTTTAGGGTTTAGGGTTTAGGGTTTAGGGTTTAGGGTTTAGGGTTTAGGGTTTAGGGTTTAGGGTTTAGGGTTTAGGGTTTAGGGTTTAGGGTTTAGGGTTTAGGGTTTAGGGTTTAGGGTTTAGGGTTTAGGGTTTAGGGTTTAGGGTTTAGGGTTTAGGGTTTAGGGTTTAGGGTTTAGGGTTTAGGGTTTAGGGTTTAGGGTTTAGGGTTTAGGGTTTAGGGTTTAGGGTTTAGGGTTTAGGGTTTAGGGTTTAGGGTTTAGGGTTTAGGGTTTAGGGTTTAGGGTTTAGGGTTTAGGGTTTAGGGTTTAGGGTTTAGGGTTTAGGGTTTAGGGTTTAGGGTTTAGGGTTTAGGGTTTAGGGTTTAGGGTTTAGGGTTTAGGGTTTAGGGTTTAGGGTTTAGGGTTTAGGGTTTAGGGTTTAGGGTTTAGGGTTTAGGGTTTAGGGTTTAGGGTTTAGGGTTTAGGGTTTAGGGTTTAGGGTTTAGGGTTTAGGGTTTAGGGTTTAGGGTTTAGGGTTTAGGGTTTAGGGTTTAGGGTTTAGGGTTTAGGGTTTAGGGTTTAGGGTTTAGGGTTTAGGGTTTAGGGTTTAGGGTTTAGGGTTTAGGGTTTAGGGTTTAGGGTTTAGGGTTTAGGGTTTAGGGTTTAGGGTTTAGGGTTTAGGGTTTAGGGTTTAGGGTTTAGGGTTTAGGGTTTAGGGTTTAGGGTTTAGGGTTTAGGGTTTAGGGTTTAGGGTTTAGGGTTTAGGGTTTAGGGTTTAGGGTTTAGGGTTTAGGGTTTAGGGTTTAGGGTTTAGGGTTTAGGGTTTAGGGTTTAGGGTTTAGGGTTTAGGGTTTAGGGTTTAGGGTTTAGGGTTTAGGGTTTAGGGTTTAGGGTTTAGGGTTTAGGGTTTAGGGTTTAGGGTTTAGGGTTTAGGGTTTAGGGTTTAGGGTTTAGGGTTTAGGGTTTAGGGTTTAGGGTTTAGGGTTTAGGGTTTAGGGTTTAGGGTTTAGGGTTTAGGGTTTAGGGTTTAGGGTTTAGGGTTTAGGGTTTAGGGTTTAGGGTTTAGGGTTTAGGGTTTAGGGTTTAGGGTTTAGGGTTTAGGGTTTAGGGTTTAGGGTTTAGGGTTTAGGGTTTAGGGTTTAGGGTTTAGGGTTTAGGGTTTAGGGTTTAGGGTTTAGGGTTTAGGGTTTAGGGTTTAGGGTTTAGGGTTTAGGGTTTAGGGTTTAGGGTTTAGGGTTTAGGGTTTAGGGTTTAGGGTTTAGGGTTTAGGGTTTAGGGTTTAGGGTTTAGGGTTTAGGGTTTAGGGTTTAGGGTTTAGGGTTTAGGGTTTAGGGTTTAGGGTTTAGGGTTTAGGGTTTAGGGTTTAGGGTTTAGGGT